>OX276398.1:21629644-31629644 GCA_946251805.1 Cybosia mesomella
TATTGTCTGTATTTGGGAAATTATTTGAGGCTATCCTCAATAGGCATATCACATTTCAGGCCCGTACTCTTTTGAATGACTCTCAGCACGGTTTCCGCCCAGCTCGCTCTACCTTAACTAATCATATTAAGTTTGTAGATTACTTAAAAACAAATGTAACCTCAGGCTGTCAAGTGGATACGGCATATTTTGATTTCGAAAAGGCGTTTGATCGCGTAGATAATGATATCCTCTTGACTAAGCTTTCTTCTATAGGGTTCGATGGGCAGCTTATGAGATTTATTGCTGATTATCTCAAAGATAGAAGACAGTATGTCAAGCTGGGAAACCATAGATCGCGGGACTATTATACGAGGTCTGGGGTGAGTCAGGGTAGTACTCTTGGGCCGACTTTGTTCCTCATCATGATAAATGACCTACCTACTGTCATTTCCCGGTCGGAGTGTCTTATGTTTGCTGACGACCTTAAGCTGTTTGCATCAGTCAGGGACATTAGAGATTGCGAGGCCCTGCAAAGTGATATTGATGCAGTTGCGGAGTGGAGCGTGATTAACAAACTATCGTTGAACATCTCGAAGTGCAAATTGATAACCTTCACTCGATCGCGTTCTCCAATAGAAGTGTCATATGCGTTGGGTGGAAGGCTGCTTGAGCGGGTTACGACAATACGCGATCTTGGCTTGACGCTTGATGTAAAATTAGACTTCCATGATCATATTAAAAATACATGTAAGGCAGCAAACAGATCTCTGGGGTTCATAATCAGAACATCATCCCAATTAACTAACGTCCTTGCATTAAAGCTTCTATACAACGCTTATGTAAGAAGCAAGTTGGAATATAACGTTATTGTATGGAGCCCCTATGAAATAACTTACGCCTTAACCATCGAGAGAATTCAGCGCAAGTTCGCCCGGTATCTCTACAGGCGCTCATACGGATACTATCCTTTTCTATATGCCTCTCTGTTCGTCACAGGGATGGTAGGTCTAGAAACCCTAGAGCTGAGACGCAATTTCTTACATATAATTCACTATTACCTGTTATTAAATAATAAGGTAGATAACCCATTCGTTCTGGCTTGCATTAATATATTTGTCCCAAATAGTTATGTGCGAGCCACCGGGCGTCGGCAGCATCGCCTTTTCGTAACGCCACCGACATGGCGCGTGCCGCAGACCGCCACTTGCCCCACCGCAAAGGCGGTTGAGTTAGTTAATGGCTTACTACGATCGAACCCGGATGTTGACGTGTTCTCCGACAACATACATCAAATGGCAAGGAACGTCTTAACGTATCTGAATGCGCCCTCATGAGATGTACATATTGAATGGCTTATGAATTGATCAGCGTAATTAATGTATTAATAAAATTGAAAAGTGTGCTATTATTATTTTTGTGATTGTACTATTTGCATGTACCTAGTAGATTAAGTTAGCTATTAATTAGTCAGTAAGTAGTATAGCATTATAAGCGCTTTGGTGTATTTTCACTGTTGGCTTGTATTGTTTGTAAAAATAAATAAATAAATAAATAAATAAATAAATAAATAAATCCATCCATACAAACTTTCGCGTTTATAATATTAATACTAGCTGTTGCCCGCGGCTTGGCCCGCGTGGCACTCTGTTACCGTTCCCGCTTCCCATGGGAACCTATTCCACAAATAAAAAGTTATTTCGGACTATAATCCATCCCTGTATCAGATTTTAGCCAGATCCGTTCAGCTGTTAGAGCGTGATTGAGTAACAAACATTCAAACATCCAAACATCTTCACACACTTTCACATTAATAATATTATATTAGTTGCATATTATTAGGACATAGTAGTATAGTAAGATTTATAACGAAAAAGGTCAACATTCACGTTAGCTCGTAAGTATTTCGGATGACTCCAGCGTCGCCCTAAGACGTATGTATAAGAGAAACAAATATCCAGGATGTATCCAGGTTACTTAGTTGGTCAGAAAATTTTCCTAGTGGTCGTGGGTTCCAGTCCAGTTGACTTTTTCCGTTCTAAATTTATAGTAGAAGTTAGCTAAATAATTGATGCATTTGATATATTAAGCCAGTTTAATGCTTTTACGTGTTATAGTACGGCCGCTGAGTTATTACCGATTTGACAGATTATTCTTAAATTAATCGATATAACCTTGCACGAGCGACACATTTGCCGAATGATTTAGAATACCTCTTTAATATAAAACTTTATGTCAAAATGTCAGAATCAAGTAATTTTCCAATAAACTCTGTTTCAAACTTAAAATAGTTTGTAAATAATATGAAAACATTTATTTTTTGTTCTTTGGCGCGCTTGTTCAAAGTTACATCGTGCGTCTAGTTTTCATAGTGATGTGCTTGATAGTATTCGGTCCGAATTCATTGGAATAGATATGATATTTATTTTATTTGGATATTTTTATTTTACTTATTCCTTCGAGCAACTAGACTAAATATAATGCTACCATTTTTTTGCGTCTCTTAATTGCACTGTGTTGCCAGTATCTTATGATTTTTAAGATTTATGTGTGACCCAAAGACAGAAATACTGTTTTCTATGATTTAAAAATAAATACAATTAAAATGATTATGTATAATTTTTAACATTTATAATATATAAAACAACATTTAATAAATATAATTTTCTCCCTCAATTAAGCAATGTTATAGGTGTATTTTTTTAAGTAATTG
The DNA here is from genome assembly GCA_946251805.1 of Cybosia mesomella. Lineage (NCBI taxonomy): Eukaryota > Metazoa > Arthropoda > Insecta > Lepidoptera > Erebidae > Cybosia > Cybosia mesomella. The sequence goes on from OX276398.1 coordinate 21,632,337, forward strand.
GCGATACTATTCTGGCAACATCCTTACCACCGCTATTTTAATCTGTTTAGTCGTCTTCCGTACTCTCGTGCGCACAGACTACGTTCTCTTGTGTAACCGTTGTTTTTTAACTCGGCTTTCTCCTGTTTATCGTTGCGCTTTATTGGACTAATTTTGTTTGTGTTTGGTAATTTTGTTGAAAATGCCGAAACGAGGAAAAACATTGAATAGTCAATGTCGTGAGCTTGTACTAAAGCTACAGGATTACTTTGAGCGTGAGTCACAAAATGGCGGCCCTTTGATTCCTGTCACTCAAGTGAAAGATCGGGTTTCACAAGCTCTTGGAATTGGTGCAAAAACACTATATAATATAAATAAAGAAAAATTTGGTGCTTCTGGAAGTGAAGATAATATTTTACGCACTCCTAAGAAAAAACGAAGACAAAAGCCCGTGACAGGTGTTGATGTTTTTGATGCAGATGCAATAAGAAACCACATATATGGTTATTATACTAGGAACGAGTTTCCAACTAGACGTTTGCTTTTGGTCTCTTTAAAAGAAGCTGGCTTGTTTAAAGGCGGTAAAACGGCGTTGTCAAAACTATTGCACGAAATTGGGTTTGAATATAAAAAAACGAATAAAAGGAAAATATTAATGGAAAGATTTGATTTAATAATTAAAAGGAGTGACTTTTTAAGAGAAGCCAGAAAAATCGAGTCTTGGGACAACGTCGTTTTTGTTGACGAAACATGGTTAAATGCGAACCACACTGTGTCACGCTCTTGGACTGACGAAACAAAAGCATCAACCTCAAAGGTTCCAATTGGAAAAGGATCGCGACTGATAATTGGTCACGCCGGTTCTGCTGGAAGTGGTTTCTTTGAAAATGGACTGCTGGCTTTCGCGTCAAAAAGTACTTCCGATTACCACGAGGAGATGGATACAGACACTTTTACGAATTGGTTCGAAAATCAATTATTACCCAGCCTGCCAGAGCCTTCTATCATAATAATGGACAACGCTTCATATCACTCGAAACAAGTGAATAAAGCGCCTACTCAGGCCTACAAGAAAGCTGATCTCCTTGTCTACGCCGACATGCCTATATTTTATTATAATAATTTATTTTTGAATTTATTCCTAATAAGCTACATATTTTAAGTTATATTAACATCTATTAATTTTATATAATATTTTTCATGTTTAGTATTCTATTCGATAACGTGATCTGTAAACGACACGCAATTAGTTATTGCTAAATCATCGTTAACATCATTCGTTACAGACTACCTACCTTAAGATCACCCAATTTGTACTAGCGCTCAAAATACCAAAAATTGTAAAAGGAATAAATTTCATTATATTTCAAGTTCAAGCATTTATTTTATTTGTCTTTGTTCTGTATTGAACAAAAGTGGCGACCGTGACAGGACCTGCAATCAATCCTCGGATTCTACAGTGTCTACGTCCAGGTGGTATACGACTGCGTGGCAGCGGACTATTACTACTGCTACTGCCAGTGGGACGCCGTTTGACCAGACGGGTGATCAGCCCTTCTATGCGGGGCCATTTCACCCAATTCCCCTATAACGACTGCCATACATATTCGTATGGCAACCGGGACCGACATCTTAACGTGCTCTCCGAGGCACGACCAGACCAATGCAAATACTCATATTCATGCATACAAATATTTGCACTGAGCGGGGATCGAACCCGCGCCTCCTGCGTAGCGGCCGCGTTCAATACCTCCACGCCACGGAGGCTGTCGCCTCGTGAGGCAGCGGACTATACTCAACCAGCTGTTGTATGTTTAAGGCATCAGCTGTGTCTCCTAGCTCCAGCATCCAGTACGTCGCAATATCTACCCATCAAAGCGTCTAAAAAATTGGTTTCGTCGAGGTATCTGCTGAAGAACTGTATAGGTACTACGAGTTTCACCGCAGTTAGCAGCCGGCGGACGTGACACATCCATCATCGTCCAGCATTGCCTATCTGATAAAGTGAGCCCGTTCCTATCATTCCTATTTTATACACCCTCGATTTGTAATTTTAGGAGGTTTGGTTCCTCAAGTGGAAAGTTTTGTGTATGTGAGTGTACTTAACCGTGTGTGGATCACTGTACTCACCTGATAGCTGATATATTCGGTATTAAAATCCAGGTGTTTTACGGCAACACAATCCACATAAATCACAATATACACCCATATTCTTAAATTGTTAAACTACATAGTACTTAGTGCTTTCTAGCTACCTAATCTTATTACACAATAGAAAATATTTGCATCGTGATTCTAGTAACTTTGTCAAGTTCTTATACGTGTGATTAGTAGACCTTTCCTTTTGTAAATATTCTCGATAAATCGTTGTCTTGCAAACAACATAATATTATTATAGTATTCAAACGGTAACTTAATTGCATTTTTCTATTTTAACATTAAATTGCGCTGTGCATCAATCGTGCGTCTAATAGCACAAATTGCGCGCAGTGGTTAAAGCGGTGCCTGTACCCGTGCACCAGCTACCTGCGTTTGACCCTTCTGGCCGGCTACCTGTCGACGCATCGCGGGACATTGTTTTGAGGAGCGTATCGTATTTGTTTATTGCATTTCATAACTCATCAACCTATTTACATTTCATTCATCGCTTGCTTAATTTTAGACACTTTAGTGCAAAATAAGTGAAAAGGAGGGCAATATAAGTGATAATATTGGTGCTAATAAAAGCTCCTCACTTGTAGTAAGACGTAGCACGATAAAGAGCCGCTTAACTCGGTTTAAAAACCAACTAAATGAATTAGTTTCGAAAGATAAGTTATCGGACCTCGAGAGTTGTAAGCTTGCTATGAAGTTGTCTAAGATTGAAGCGCTTTGTGTTAGTTTTGACGAGGTGCAGACTCAAATAGAATGCATTGCTTCGGATTTAGAATCTGAACTATCCATAAGGGATTCATTGGAGGACGAGTTTGAATCGTGTATCTCATCTGCACGGCTACTCATTCAAGTTAACACACCTAAAACAGCTTGCAGGGATGACTGTAACTCCAACTCGTCATTCAATAGTTGTGATGCGAGTAATGGTTTAGGTTTTAAGTTGCCAGTAATAAAGATACCTAATTTTGACGGTTCTTATTACAAGTGGTTGGAATTTCGGGAAACCTTTAACTCGTTAATTCATGATAATGATTCCGTCAAAGATGTTCATAAGTTTTATTATTTGAACTCATATTTAGAGGGTGAGGCTGCCCGTGTTTTATCTAACTTAGAATTGTGTAGTAAAAATTACCCAGTGGCTTGGCAGTTACTCTGTGAGCGATTTAATAACAAACGTCAACTAATTACTTATCATATGAAATATTTATTAAATTTTGACGCCATTAAAGAAACTCACAAGTCATTGCGATACGTAATTGATCACGTGAATAAAAACTTACGTGCTTTGGAAACCTTGGGATTACCAACTAATCAGTGGGACATGTTGCTTATTGATTTAATTTCTGCAAAACTTGATCCTCAAACGACTTTAAAATGGGAAGAATATAAACTCAATTTAGAAGAAATTCATACATTGCAACAGTTTTTTAGTTTTCTGACAAGTCGCGCCGATTTTTTAGAAAATATTCGATTCAAGGGTTCCAAAAGTACATCTGGCGGTGCGTTGCAAGACAGTAATCAGCGGAGCAAACTGCAAACGAAGTCATTTGCACTCTCTGCTGATCACAACAAAGCGTTGCAGTCTAACTCGTCGAGTTGTTTAGTGTGTAAGGATAAGCACCGGATTTTCGAGTGTAAGACATTCAAAGCTAAAACTCTGGCGGACAGACTTGCCTTTGTCAAGTCATATAACCTTTGTATTAATTGTTTAAGGGGTGGTCACAGCGTTAAGCGCTGTCGTTTGTCATTATGTTCTAGCAGCTGCAAGCAACGTCATACCACATTGCTGCACCAACCTTCAGATGATTGTGATCCGCATCGAGACGTTTCAGCCAGTATAGGGTCTGAAACCGTCTCCATGTCCGTGCTTTCGACATCAGAGGTACTTTTATGTACTGCCCTGGTAGAAGTCATCAATCCAGATTCGGGTGCTACCATGACTGTTAGAATTTTGTTGGATAGCGGCTCACAGAGCTCATTTATTACCGAATCAGTAAAAAATGAATTAAACTTAATTCCCCAGCCGTCGCACACAACTGTCATCGGTATTGGTGATAAGCCTATGCAATTAAGTATTGATCGCTGTTCGCTTAGACTGAGGTCAAAAAATAAATTATTTGATACTATGGTATCCTGTCTTGTGTTACCAAAAATAACGGCTACCTTGCCCAGGGTTACTCTTAATGTTAGTCATCTTAAACTGAATAACCTGCGGTTAGCAGATCCCAAATTTTTTGAACCGTCATCCATTGACGTGCTTCTAGGTGCTGACTTGTTTTGGAGTCTAATCGGTACGAAGCAATATAGTTTAGGGAGAGATAACCCTGTGTTGCGTAACTCCAAGCTTGGGTGGCTTGTATCGGGGCCTCTGCATTCTAATAATAGATCACAGCGTACTCATTGTCATTTTGCTCATAACATTGATAGTGATTTGAACCGAGATGTTGCCAAATTTTGGGAGTTGGAGAGCGTACCTGAGAGTTCTCCTCTTACAAAGGAAGAATTGTTGTGTGAGCAACATTTTCAGGCTACCACAAGTCGCATGGCTGACGGTCGATTCTATGTCCAACTACCACTTTGCAGAGATCGAAATAGTCTCGGACAATCTTTTAATCTAGCAAAGAAAAGATTTTTTAACTTAGAGTCTCGTTTTAAAAGGGATCCTAAATTGAAGTCGCTATACTTCAATTTTATAAAAGAATATAGTGACCTGGGTCATCTTTCGGATGCTGTCGTGGATCACTCCCAAGTTAATTATTTCCTCCCACATCATCCAGTTTTTAAGGGCTCTAGTGAATCGACAAAGCTACGTGTCGTTTTTGATGCCTCGGCTAAGTCTTCCTCTGGTTTGTCGGTGAATGATATTCAGATGATTGGTCCTAACATTCAGGACTCGCTTTTCAACATATTGACTCGTTTCCGGTAACATAAATACGTTCTATCTGGTGATGTTGAAAAAATGTACCGCCAGGTTTTGATGCATGAGTCTGACCGCAACTTGCAATATGTTTTATGGCGTGATGATGAATCATCACCACTGAGAACTCTAAAACTAAATACTGTTACCTATGGTTTTTCTAGTGCAAGTTTTCTCAGTACGCGTTGTTTGTGGCAGTTAGGTGAAGATTATGAGAATTCTGTATCAGCCACGCCCATTGCCATTAGGGAAGTCATTCAAAAGGACTTCTATGTCGATGATCTTCTTACTGGGGCGGAGACTGAACAAGAATTGCGCTTTATTCAAAAGGAGGTCTCGGGCACCTTGGCTAAGGGTTGTTTCAACTTGAGGAAATATAGATCGAATCTGTCTTCTTTATTGAACACTGAAGCTATAAACTCCCAAGCTGATGGTAATCTTGTAATTAGCAACGCTACCAGTACTCTCGGAGTTGGGTGGGTTCCATCTACGGACGATCTTTACTTCTGCTTTGAGGATACGCCTACTGAGTCTTGTACAAAAAGGTCAATTTTATCATCCACGTGTAAAATTTTTGACCCCCTTGGATTGCTCTCTTTGTGCACAATTAGGCCAAAGATGCTGCTTCAAGAGTTGTGGTCTAAATATAAGGTAGGATGGGATGATCCCATTCCAGATAATATTTTAAATAGGTGGTCTAATTTTGCCAATAATCTTCATTTCCTTGCGGACATTAGAATTCCAAGGCGGGTTTTGGTGGACTGCCCCACCTATATCGAGTTACATTGTTTTTGTGACGCTTCGCAACTAGCATATGGCTCATGTATATATCTCAAATCTATTAATAAAGATAAAAATGTTGCCATTAATTTGTTATGTGCAAAAACTCGCGTCGCCCCAATCAAAGCGACTACTATTCCACGTCTAGAATTGTGTGGGGCTCTAACGGGTACCAAGCTCACTTCAGTCGTGATTAAAGTACTACGGTGTAAGGTTGATCGTGTCGTCTATTGGACTGATTCGATGGTTGTCATAAGTTGGCTAAAATTATCTAACAAAATGAAAGTGTTTGTAGCTAATAGAGTTGCTATGATCAACGAAATCACTAATGATGCACCGTGGCGCTACGTTCCTACTAAATTTAATCCTGCCGATTTACTTTCGCGCTCTGTCGACCCATCTCAGGCTTCTGGGATGGCGTTATGGTGGCATGGTCCAGATTTTCTTCAAAGGGACCTTTTGGCCAAGTGTGGATTTGGTAGAGGTGATTGACTTACCTGAGGTCAAAGCCAACCATGCTCTAGTAGGGGAAGTCCCTCTCGAAATAATCCTTAATTTTGATAAGTTTTCGAGATTGAGAACCTTACAGCGCACTTACGCATACATTTTAAGATTTATTTATAACTGTCGAAATAAGGGTAACAAACCATTGCAAATTCATGAGTTGAATAATTCTTTAACATTATTGATAAAATTATCTCAAAATGAATATTTTGGGCATGAAATTCAGCTACTTAAAAATAAAAAATCGTTAAAGGTGAAATCATTGATTTGTTCATTGAATCCCTTTATAGATTCCCAGGGACTCTTACGAGTTGGTGGGCGAATCAATACTTCCAATTATTCTTATGACAAGAGACACCCAATCTTATTGCACTCTAAACAACATCTTACCCAACTTATATTTCAGCAAGAGCATAAACTGTTAATACACGCTGGCCCTCAACACTTGCTCGCTTCAGTGAGAAGTAGGTATTGGCCAATTGGCAGTAGAAATCTGGCTCGACGCGTAGCACGAAGCTGTTTTGTTTGCCGGCGTTTTGCAGCGAAACATATGACTAACATTATGGGTGATCTGCCTGCTGAAAAGGTTGAAGCAGATTTCCCATTCAGTACTGTAGGGTTAGATATGGCTGGTCCCTTTTTAATAGCTGATAGGAAGGGGCGCGGCTGTAAAAAATAACGAAATGTTATTTATGCATATTTATCTGTTTTCGCTATAAGTGTATTCATTTAGAAGCTGTTAGTGAGCTATCTAAAGATGCTTTTATGTTATCGTTAAAACGATTTATTGCGCGACGAGGTGTTCCTTCACAGATCTACTGTGATAATGGTGGGAATTTTGTGGCTGCTGCAAGAGAGATACACGATTTTTTCAAGGTCCACAGTGGCCCTATGCTTGATTTTGCTTCTCATCAAGGAATTGAATTTAAGTTTGCACCTGTATACGCTCCTCACTTCAATGGCCAGGCTGAATCTGGTGTGAAATTGGCCAAGTATCATATACGTAGGGTTTTAGGTAACACACACTTGACATTTGAGGAGTTGAGCACCCTATTTGCTCAAGTCGAGGCAATCCTCAACAGCCGACCCCTTTGTCCTCTCAGCCCTTCACCCAATGACTTGAATCCACTCACCCCGGGTCACTTTTTGATTGGCAGACCATTGACTGCCGTTCCTGCTCCGTCAATGACAGATATGAAGATTCATCGCCTTGACCGATTTCAACGCTTGGAGCAATACAGGCAACACTTTTGGACGCGATGGTCCAACGAATATGTCGCTGAACTACAACAGCGCACAAAGTGGCGCATTAAATGCAGGGAGTTGAAAACTGACGATCCTGTATTGCTGAAAGATGACAGCGCGCCTCCGCTCTGTTGGCGCCTTGGCAGAGTTAATAAGCTTTTTCCCGGATCAGATGGCATCCCTCGCGTCGCTGAAGTATCAACTATCCAGGGAACTGTCCGTCGCAGTCTTAACAGAATGGTACTCCTACCTTCTACCGATGAAGACTCTTGAAAGCCCTTGAGCTTTCAATGGCCCCGGAGTATGTCTACGCCGACATGCCTATATTTTATTATAATAATTTATTTTTGAATTTATTCCTAATAAGCTACATATTTTAAGTTATATTAACATCTATTAATTTTATATAATATTTTTCATGTTTAGTATTCTATTCGATAACGTGATCTGTAAACGACACGCAATTAGTTATTGCTAAATCATCGTTAACATCATTCGTTACAGACTACCTACCTTAAGATCATCCAATTTGTACTAGCGCTCAAAATACCAAAAATTGTAAAAGGAATAAATTTCATTATATTTCAAGTTCAAGCATTTATTTTATTTGTCTTTGTTCTGTATTGAACACTCCTAGCATGGCTACACCAAAATGGAATTGAAACTACTGCCGAATTGCTAAAGTCTGACTTAGTAAAGTTGGTACGCGAAAATAAATCATCAAGAGTCCGTTATGAAGTAGATGAGATAGCTCTGGCACATGGACATCGGGTACTTCGAATTCCTCCTTATCACTGCCAGTACAATGCCATTGAGCTAATATGGCCACAAATCAAAGGTATTGTTTTTTATCGCATAAGTTATGAATATGAATAATTTGTACTATTATAACAACCAATATTCAGCATATAAGTAAAAAGATACATAACTAAGAAATAAATATCTCATGTCCCTTACATGTAGGTAATTGTGTAACATTTCATTTATTTAATGTAATAAATTAACGTTATTTAATGTTTACATTACAGGTTACGCAGCTCGTAATAATACGACTCCGCCATTCAGTACTAATAAAATGATGGGTCTATTAAAAGATGCTTGCAGCAAAATAACGAAAGAAGATTGGGTCAAGGTCGTCGAAAAGACTCGAAAACTAATAACAGAAGATTATGAACGCGATATAAGAGTGGACACCATTATAGACAATGAAATTGTCATACAACTGACTGATAGCGATGACAGCTCTGGCGAATCTGGTTCAGAGTCTGAATAATTGTTTTAATAAATGATAGGTAGTCATTTATTAAAACATCTTGTACCTACTCTATTCATTAAAATGTGTAACAGTGTTTACAAATTTGTTTTATTTTGATATGTCCTCGACCAATTATCTACGCCCATCAAGGATACTCCACCTAATAAAGAACCTGTGTCTTTAACTATTATTTGTTTTGATTTTATTTAATTACACACTATACTAGAATATTTAAAAACAAACTGTTCCCAAATGATATTAGGGTTACTGGTTCAGTCACTTCACTAGTATTGTCAATTCGTCATGTGTCAAATCGGTGATAACTCAGCGGCCATACTATAACCCATCAATAATATGTTTTTTTTTTCTATTCCAAGAGTTACTTCTTTCAGATTCTTAATAGATTAAAATATGATATGGTGGATAATGACATCTTATTAACGAAGCTGGCGGCAGTCGGATGTACTACTAAACTGTTGAAATTTTTTGCGGATCACATGAAAGACAGGAGACAATATGTCGAGTATGCAGGTTATAGATCGGAACCCTACTATACGAGATCTGGTGTGAGTCAAGGTAGTAATTTGGGACCTCTTCTGTTCATTATTATGATAAATGACCTTCCTGGTGTCGTCAGGGATGTCAAATGTCTGCTGTTCGCGCATGATCTCAAAATCCTTAACGCTATCAGAGAAGAAGGAGATTGCGAGCGATTACAGGAAGATGTGGACAGAGTAGTTGAGTGGAGCAAGAAAAATAAATTATTTTTCAATACCTCAAAGTGCTCAGTTATAACTTTCAGCTGTATGAAAAAGCCCATCAACTTCAACTACACCCTGAACGACACTTTACTGAGTAGAACGGAAACAGTGCGCGATTTAGGGGTGAACCTTGACGCTGAGCTTACATTTCGTAATCATATAGAAAATGTTTGTAAAAAAGCTTATCGGAGCCTAGGCTTCGTGCTCAGAAGAGCAGGGGGTTTCACAAGCATTACAGTGATAACCACCTTATAAAATGCACTGGTGAGAAGTCAGCTTGAATGTAACGCAATCATCTGAGCTCCACATGAAGCTAAGTATAGTCTCATGTTGGAGCGTATTCAAAATAAATTTATTAGGTTCTTGTACCTTTTTTTTTTTTTCGTGCGGAAATCCCCTCGGATACCCCCCCCGCCGGCCAGCGGGGGCGGTTATGTCGGGCTCGAACCGACTAAAACCGCACGCCGTCTCGGGTCTGCAGACGCCGGGGTGTAAGGTTGCCCATATCCCTCGCACCCCGACTGACCCTGGGCCATCTCCGGTTTCGAGATGGCCCCCTCGGGTTTGGGAACCACGGTGTCCCCGTCTTGCCCCGGTTTGGGGGAGGTTCTTGTACCTAAGGCTGTATGGGGTATACCCATTTTATCCATTGATGTATCCGACTTTGTTTGTCATAGGCATGGTTGGATACAATAAATTGGAGACAAGGAGGGACATGGCTCTTACCACGTATATATTTAAATTATTGCGTGGTGGGACGTCGAATCCAGGTGTCTTAAAGGAGATCAACCTGTGTGTGCCCAACAATTATGTATGGCGTAGGCGGCGTCCCCGTTTACTAGCAGTGCCCAGTGGCCGAACTAATTTGTTGGCTAAAGCGCCTATAACGCGCACGTTACATATACTCAATGAAGTGGCGGATGGCATAGATCTTTTTACTTGTTCTCTGAATGAGTTTACGAAAATAGTAATGTATATAATATGTTATAATATTTAAGGACCACACTATTGTATTAGGGTAAACCTGTAAAAATTGTGCTGTGGAGAAATAAATAAATAAATGATCCAGGCACGCAGCACTCACAAAAATTGTAAATTCAAATCAGCTCTATCAAATCAACATTTAGACCGAGTTCCTAATTATTTTTCTTGCAAACTGTTATATATAAATGGTATCTTTATCTGTTAAATGTTTGATCCAAATAAGATTTTAGACTAGGCGTTCAACTGCCTCGTACCTCAGAAACATAGCTATTACATTGTTATTAAGTTGCATTAAGAATTTTTCCTGTAGTAGATATTATTCACGTAGGTACTGTGTATTAAGTATCAGATAGCCGAGAAACTCTATCCGCGGGAAAAGTGCCAGATGAGACGAGAGGTGGGAATTCTTCGACTACGTCACGGCACGTTCACTTACAACTTTTATAAACTCGCTTCTATACCGTAACCACTAGAGTGGAAAGTTCAACTTCTGCTAACGTTCAGAACATCGGCTGCTTTCATGAATATGATATAGACTTTACTACGAGGAGTTAAGAGCCGTTTTACAGATACTCATATGAGAGAAAGCACTTTCCGGTTGTGTGTCGTGTTGGATGACGCAGATGACGGCGTGACACGGCCAACACTGTACCATCAAGTTACCAGTCGAGCGAAACTCGCTCGTCTGCAAGCACTACATGTGACATTAAAAAATAATAAACACACAGTTTTCCGCGATCTACTAACTTGTCGAGTGTCATTTAAAAAGGTATAAATGTTATCCTGTAATTGTTTACTATTCAAAGAAGATTAAATCTATTGAATCAAGGTAAGTGCATCTAATTATGTTATATTACAGTTAAGATATTTCGTATTAAATAAAAGATATACCTATATCATATAATATCATGCTTATTACGAAAATAGTGAAGATTATAATTACCTACTTAGAAATTTTTAATTTGTTATTAAATGAGTGTTATTGTCGTGTCGTTATTCAATTCTAAGGGTTTCGCGGCCATTCATGGCAATATAATGATAGGTATAGTATTGCCTGCTTAGGCATACCTACATAGGAATGCGGTTACATTTGGTAGTTCAACAAAAAAACGTCTCTTAAGATAAAAAGACAACAAGTCGTTTTATACTCGTATCTAACTCGGTGGAACGAAATTGTACTTAAGGAAAATATTCACATAATTACAATAAAATTTAGTTTCAACATGTAATTATAATTACAATAATGATATCATTGTAATAATAAAGAGGTGTGTCAAATATTTTTTTTATATTATATTATTATTCCTATCAACATGTCACTGTCGGAATGCTTATTCATATGGCACTAGATTCAAACTTTCACATAACTAAAAAGCGTGCAGCATTGTTTGTTGATTTACTATGCAAGGTGCATCAATGAAGTTTCACATTTTGATAATGCTCACAGCAGAACCTCGAATAATAAGTTATGAAAAGGAACAGGATATTTCAAACCCGATTATAAAATACAGTTTAATGTATAGGTACTTGCGGTACGCGCGGGCCAGTGCTTCCTATATAGTAAAATGTCGGCGATAAAGGGGTTCAAACCCAACCATTACACTACGGACTTAAATCCACCACTACTATCACTAGTTATCCTCCGAACCTTATTCCAATTCACTTGGGGTCGACTTCCAGTCTAACTATGAAACAGCCGAAATTCGATATTTGCCGTGAAACGACTACCATTTGACCTCCACAACCTCCACAACCCACTGGCGATATTTAAGATCTGTATAGACCAACGAATACCACAGAAGTTCGTATACCAACCAGTTAGCGTAATTGTAAGAATTAACAACAACACTAGTAAGTCACTAACAGTTATTAACTTTTAAGAAACTGCAGTAGCTCTCCCTGTGACAGTTATCTGTAAATATAGATAATTATTACACGAAGATGATTAGGTACGTACCTGGCTCCTCCATGAACGCAGGCCTGGGGGTGACAGGTAAGGCCTCCTGTCACCCCAGCTGAAGCAGGCCGGGACGGTGGGGCAACTAGCGCCCCTCCCGAAACCGGAGCAAGACGGGGGGACACCGTCGCGTGGTTCCCAAACCGGAGGGGGCCATCTCAAAACCGGAGATGGCCCAGGGTCAGTCGGGGTGCGAGGGATATGCTCTATGGGCAACCCCGGCGTCTGAAGACCCGAGACGGCGTGCGGTTTTAGTCGGTTCAAGCCCGACATAACCACCCCCGCTGGCCGGCGCGGGGGTGTACGAGGGGATTTCCGCACGAAAAAAAAATAAAAAAGGCACGTACCTGGCTATAGGATCGCCCCCAATTAGGTACGGTAAAAAAAAATACATGAGGCAGAAAATATTTGTCGAAGTGTACAGTCGCTAATACCAATAGCTTAACACATTCTAATTTACCGACCACCTTATTTCTAAACTATTTAATTATTTACAACAACAACAACATAACTTCACGCCTGTATCCCCGAAGGGGTAGGCGGAGGTGTATTACACACCCACGATTCGCCTGTCCCAATGTTAATTATTTATCGATGTTAAATTTGTCTTCTAAAAATTACAATAATAATTATGTATGCATCAATTTATTATTTATAGATTTATTTCAATGTAAAGATTGTTTGATTTGTTAGTATTCAGCAATCTCTGAGGGCGACTGTAGATGTATAAAATACACTTCTGCCTACCCCTCCAGGAATATACATGCATGAATATATAATATCTCCTTAAAGTAATGTATATTTAAAAGTAGGTTATTTCACACACGAAACACAAATATTATATTATAATAGATGCATAAATTTAAAAAAATGTTTATAGCAGCAATTTGCCGTTAATTGACATGCTATGGTTCCTTGGAATTTATTTAAAAAAAGAAACAGTCCGGTTCATTATGTGGCACAAACAACCGTAAGAAAAAGACTGCAAAGATTTTATTCGATATATAAAGCTAAGCTAAACTACTGGTCGCTAAAATATTTTATATTCTGTCATTCAAAGTATTCGAACTAGTCTCAACAAACTCCGTAATAATAAACTTAGGCCTTTAATTTAGCTTAACAATTTTGAACAGCACATCAAATAAGTAGGTACCTGCCAAAATTATCCTATAGGTATTTTGGGTGTTTTTGGGGTCCCACCAAGATCTTTGCAGCCCAAGCCAACCTCACTTGCAAGCCGGTAACAGCTGATTGACGGACGATGCAGACGGCGAAAAGGAGAAGAAGGAGTAAGCGGACCCCGGGCTTCGAGGAATGAATGCTTCAGATGCAACCGGGAGCAACGCTAAGATGATGATAATAAGCTGCAAGCAATAATTTTGGTGTGATTTCAAACTGGTGCGCTAAATATCCTCGATGGTGAAATTGCATACTTCGATTAGACAAGATTATCTCGAGGGGTGGTACCGTCAGGTACATAGGTGGTTAAAACTATACCCATAAATGTTCATATTCATGTACATTAAAGGTTGCCTGTAAGAAATTGCTTTTAAGGCTTTTAAGGCCGCCATTTGTACATATGTTAACTGTGTATTCCAAGTACCTAAGTATACTCTGATTGATGTACAATTAATTTTATTTCTATTCTATTCTATTCTATACTGAAGGCCACTGGATCCACAGCGATCACTTTTTGTATAGGTACACACTACTGAATAAGCGGTGTAATTGTTTACCCAGCGACATTTGAAAATGAAAGTTTGTTCATTTAACGACTGTACGACAATAGGGTTAACGTGCCATCGACAAAGGAAAGCTGTAAAATGAAACATGATAAGTACTACACTACAAGGTACTTCTACCGCATTTTTCCGTTATGCAGGATATCGAATTATCGAGTTGAACAGATACCCATACTATAGGTACTTAATAGGTATAACACTCAGTACCTACACTTGATGGGCTCGTGGTAGTCGTGGGTAAGTCTCACTTAACCGAGTAGGTTAGCACATTACAAGGTTAAATAACACTAGCCAGGTCAGTCATAGGATGGGTGACCATTCTTAACACATTGAGACCCACCGTAACTCGGATAATAAGTGAAGCCGTCGGTCCCGTTTGTTATACGAACCTTTGTGGCATTCATTACAGGTAGTTGGAGCCCTAAAATCCTATAATCTTGTCTAACAACAGAACTTCGAAGTCTGATGGCAGTGGCTTCACGTAAAATATCACGTAATAGATATAGGTAGGTCGGCGGTTTCGTAATTCGACTGAAAACTGACCCTAATTTAGTTCGAAAATCATGTCAGTCCATGATGATTCATCGGATGATGAATCATCATGGACTAGGCATGATGATCATGCCTAGTCCACTGCTGGACATAGGTCTCCCCTAATGAGCGCCATAGCGCCCTGTCTTCAGCTTGCCATGAATACACATAATTAATAACCTATGTATGTTTACTTGAAGTAATGGAACCCATGAATAACTAGCTGCTATCCGCAGCTCCGCCCTCGTGGATTCCTGTTATGTACGTTTACGTAAAAATCTATTTTTATACCCTACGTATTGACTTGCATGTGGATAGATGTGTGTCAGAGCTTAAACATGTTTTTATGAGAAAATGTATAAGAAACTTCCTTCTCCGTAACAGGTATTAAGTAAGCGAGTTTAGTATTTTTATTATCACAAATGTTACAATCATGCATATTCACGCTTTACTAGTCTTTAAAAACTTTAAAAGGGGGAAAAATAGCAGTAACTATGCACAACATAAGGTAATAAAAAAACACCCAACACTAATTTCAGTTTCATCTGTTGGGGAGCTACGATACCACATACAGACACACACACAGACACGTCAAACTTATAACACCCCGTCGTTTTACGTCGGGGGTTAAACAGTAAGATGGGAGCGGGAAAGCCGCGATTAGTACCTACAGTGTCGCTTTATGTAATCTTGGAGTCTGGATTTACTTAAGGCTGTATTTGATTAGTCGAAATCTGTTCAACACTGATTTCTCACGTTTTACTGATATAACGTATCGCTGGTAAAATCCAGCCTATTAAATGGAAATTACCGAATGAACTTAACACAACACAGAATTATTTAGATTGTGAAAACGAAAAAGAGGAAAGCAACGAAGACCCGTTGCTCTCCTTATTTTTGTCTCTTTTATAGTTTTTCACCTTATACCCGTGAGTTCGAGATGTTGGAGTTATTCCCGGGTAAACTCATTTGTATCCAACCGAGACAGGGTACAAATTACCGCAGGTCAAGGTAGAGTGCGATTGGAACAGAGATTTCTTTGTATCCTGCTTTATAATCATAACAATTCTTAAAATACTGTTTAACAATGATAGGGGAACCAGTGTCACGTCGGACAGTGTTGTACCTAGCGCAAATGGTAGTTTTTCGAACTACTACTTGCTTTAAAATCTAAGCGCAGGGCAGTGCGCAGGCCAAGTTCCAGCAACAGGCCGCGTGCATGCCGTGCACTATTTACACGAACCGTTTCGACCTACTTTTGACCCCCCTGTAGCTTAGTGCCTATTGCAAGTTCAAGTAAGACATAAAATTGTACTTACGTAATTATATACTAGTACTAAAGCAGTTTGCCAAATTTCATAGATTCAGTAGATCCTGAAATATGACCCTGTGAATATAGCTAATATTGGCACTGACTGACTCACTCACTGACCGGTAATCAAAACCTTTAGGCCACTTCCAATTGTTCGTATTTCTCTCTTTAATTGTCTGTATTAGCGTTATGAAATTAGGCTGTGTGCCAAATTTGGTCGTGTGTTATATGTAGATTTAACAAAAAAATCGGTCAAGCGTGAGTTGGCTCAATCTAATATCGAATATTGAATAAAAATATTTATGCACCAGTGATACAATGAGAATACGAAGAGGAGGGAGGAAGGAGAGGGGGAGGAGGTATAAAATATATCATAAGAAATTTAAGAAATCTGTCAAGCGTGAGTTGGCTCAATATAATATCGAATTTTTAATAAAAATATTTATGAACCAGTGATACAATGTGAATACGATGAGGAGGGGGGGAGGAGGAGAGGAGGGAGGGGTATAAAATATGACACAAAAAGAAAAAAGAAGCTACGATTTCTTGAAAAAAGGTATTGAAATCCTAATCGATCATAATCATCTTCATCAACAGCCTGATCCACTGGTAAACATTTGCCATTGCCAAGACTCGCCACCACACCCAGTCCTTCGCCTTCCGCATCCAGCCACTACCCGCCACTGTATTCACGTCAACGGTCCATCTGGCCGAAATTCCCTTTACCATATACCCAACTTAAAATATGGTATAGTTGTGAAAATACGTAGGTACTTGGTTAAAAATATCTAAAATTATAATACTTCTAAATTTGAACTTGGCAGGTTAATTAAATTATATAAATAATACATTTAAATATACAATACATTAAGTGTTGCGTACAGTACGAAAACCTGCCAAGTTCAAATTTCTATGGTATGGTGGCGAGTCTGTGGTGTTTTTTTTTTTTTTAAATGGTGGCGAGTCTTGGGAATAGCAAATGTTTACCAGTGGATCAGGCTATTGATGAAGATGATTATGGTCAATTTTAAAGTGAATCTAAACTTGGCATTGGATTGGATTTCAGGCCTTTTTTAGGCGAACAATTAACCGATAGGAACTTGGCCCCCTTTTTAACAGGTATGTTTTTAGGGGGATAATATTTTCTATGGCAGTCGAAGCATCCTTTTTCAACTCTAATGTGAAGTTAGTTGTGATCCGCTGGCACCACGTTCGTGCAGATAAAAAACCGTAACTTCTGAATGAAAAAAGTACGTTTTTTGACTGTACTTATAGCTTATTTATTTAACGTGATTAAACATTTATATTTTTTAATTCTCAATCTAATTTCAATATATGTAAGTAACAGATAGTATTGGAATACCAATATTAGTTATAAGAATACTTATAACTTGCCCAAACTCAACTTTGTTGTGTGTTTATAAAAGTGGTTTAAAGAAATGGTAACTATGTTGTACAACGTCGGCTCTCTGCACTAAACTATTTAACTACGCACATTGAACATTGGCCAAGGTACATCGGATTGGGTAATTGAATTGAAAACGTTTTCGCAGACATTATTATAATTAAACTGTAAACTTCCTGCAGCCTGCTAGTGTCTATCTTCATTTGACCCTAGTATGTCTAACAAAACGAGTATGATCCAATGTCCATCAGGTCTGTTGTACCTTGGACAGTTTTCCACTTTTTTTTCTAGCGGCTTTTCTTCCCAGCTTTTAGGTCCTATTCTCACCATTCTTTAAAATAAATTAAAAAGTAGGCGCACAACAGGTTTCCTACTCAACTCTACTTAAATCCATCAACATCATAATTTGCATTTGTATTCGTTGCATTGGAGCCCGGGGTCCACTTCCCTATCATTTCTCTTGATTTGACTTATCTTGGCTTTAGCGAGACCTCCCAACCCTGAGAGAAAAGCCCGCGCCAGAGACTCGTCCGTCAATCAACACGAGTACCGGTATGCATTTTTTATGTTTTACCAATTTAAGTTTACGGGAATTATGTAAATAATACCTACATCATTTTTTTTTTATTATGGTCACGTCAATTTGCCTTTACTTCGCCTGATGGTATGCTTTAGGTTAAGTCTCTCAGTAATGGGGGTCACCGTTACAGACAACGATAATGCTACAATGGTGACCCCCTGCTTCACACACCTCATCAGATGCATTTTCACACCCCGCTTAAAGGACCCGGGATGTAGGAAGAAGGAAACACGTGTGCTGGTAAAGAATTCCAAGTCATACACATACTCACGCCTTTTTTTCCATCGTGGGTATACAGATACAACAGCCCGTCTTCTGCTGCTGTTCTCACACACTTCACGAGCTACCATATAGGAGAGCTATAGGTAAATAATAATAACATAACATAACTTCACGCCTGTATCCCCGAAGGGGTAGGCAGAGGTGTATTACACACCCACGTTATGTGTGTAAATAATAATAACTACAGGTATAATCGTCTATCTATCTATACTATTATAAAATTGAAAATTAGTTGTCTATACATTAGAGATATTTAAGAAGGGTTAGGGTTTTGTTCAATGACCGATTCTGAACACAATAAACAACGCGTCAACTAGTATAATAAAAGCATCCGCAACAAAGTAACTTTAATACAGGAAAATAGGTCACTATCAGCCTTTTATAAATTATTCCATCACACTCGTCATATTCATCTTAATTTAATGGCGTAACATAAGTGCTAAGGCGCCACAGTCGCTAACGAGAAGTTGCGGGTTCGACTCTCGGCGATTGCCCTCGTCCTCCGAGTCTTTTCTCAACTTTATTGGTGTAGGCTTTCAGACTAACTACGAAACGAATTTCGATATGTTCCGTGAAACAACTCCCATCTGACCTCCACAACCCACTGATGATATCGAAATTCTGAAGTTAGACCACGGTTGTGAGACTTTTTAGGGTCCCAACTACCCGTTACGAATGCCATAGGTGTTCGTATGGTAACCGGGTACCAATGCTAAACGTGCTCTTTAAGTTACGGAGTGGTCTAAATGTGTTAAGCATGGTCACCAATCCTAAGATTGAGAGGCTAATATTGCTTAACATGTACCCGGTGATTACACTACCGATGTGAATCCGGTTGGAGTTGGTTGTTCTCACAAGTTCCAGTGTCAATTTGTCCCATGGAACTAGTGAGATTTTTATCTTACTCGTTCCATTATCAAGCACAATGGAATTAGTGTAAATAAGCTTTAAAAATATGTCCTACTTGTTCCACCGCATTACTTCAATGGGATTAGTGAGAAATTATTTTTCTTACTAGTACCATTATCAAGCTCAATGGAACTAGTGAAACGAAACTTTTAAAAACATGTCTCACTAATTCCACCGCATTTGTTCCATGGAACTAGTGAGAATTTCGTATTCTCAGTAGTTCCATGGAGTTTGATAATGGAACTAGTGTAACAAATTTAATAAGCCTCGTCTCACTAGTTCCATAGAATGATTACAGTAGAATTAATGAAACTAGAGGTAATAATATTCTCATACATAAGTTCCATTTTCTATACATTATAATTGTACAAATATTAACAAATAAAGCACAACAAAACACATCAGATACTTAAATTTAAATACATTTTTAACGGTTTATATAAGGATTTATATCAACTATGATTTGGGGAACACCCTTTTATCAACTAACCTAATTGTTACCTTGTAATCTATTATTAGGTAATAATTAATAATAAGTAAAGTAATTGGTTAGGATTTTCATTAAACTTTTTTAATTCAAACAAATAACATTATAAATGAGTATAATAATCAAAAATACAATTTAAGGCTAATTATAAATAAATGTAAAGAAAACTAAACCTAAAAGATAGAAAAATATTTACATACATGCGTCCTAGAATTCCTCCGCATGATCACCGACTGGTAATGTTCCCAGAAGACTGGCAGCATTGCCTCGTTGAATGGCAATGCTAATTCTTTGTGCAAGATAAAGTCCAGCCTTCTGGACACGTGTAGCACCGATCAGCCGCTTTGCCAAATTTTTGTAGACAAAACGGGCATCTTTTACCAACTTGCAGAGCGACGCATCCCATTGTCTCTGGGAGAAAAGATTAGCGGACAATTCAGTGTTGGGACAAGCCACTTTCCAAGCATTTATGGCATCGGTATCGCACGACACTTCAGAGTCAACCTGTGTGTTCAATAGAATTTTCCTGGCTAACTCCTCAGTGCCATGGACCGACGACAGAAATGCTGGTAGGCTAACATCGGAAATTTTGCTAACACCGAGACCGCCCAAGCAAACCGGTAAAGATGGTTGGAGACAGGCTCGGTCGTCAAGGCCACATTTAAAATTTTGCTAAGGGTATGTAATGTTGTCAATTTTTACCAAAAATGACAGATTTTTCCAAAACTGGGATGATCGAAGTGCATGAGTAAATTTAGGGACAAAAAGGCAAAACCATAGTATGGTGAAAGCCGAATGAACACTTATTTTTGGTACCTGACCTTCGGGTCTAAAAAGGCGACATTGAGCGATTCCGCTAAAAGCGAATAACTTTAAGAATTTCCAGCAGATCCCAATCAATTCCTCTAATATTCGTAAAATGGTCACTCATCTGAGCAGAATTACAAGATTCGCAGATTCATATTTTATGTAAATGTTACCGCATGAAAAAAGTAAAGATCGTATTTTAACCGGTTATTTTTCTGTACAGTTTTTACAAACTAATTATGTTATTTCGTGGAAATTTCGTATTTAAAACGATTAAATACCCACCATTGAATTATTGCAAATAAATTTATAAGAAGGAAATTAAAGAATAAGTGTTGCCGAAATCTGGTAATTTCAGTAATTTGTCAAGGTCATCTGTTACTTGTCAACATCTACTTGACTCAAATTTCAAAACATTGGGTTGTGTTACAACACAACCCCATGTTTTAAAATATATATACATTTAAGAGCTATAAATATTTCTTTGAAATGGATTTCTAACTGCGCGACATACCAGGCAAACTTTTTTAAATCACCCATTATAAGTATCCACTCAGCAAATACATCAATAGTTGTAGTAGCCTTGAACATAAGATTAATTGAATCCCCTTTCACTAGATGGTGCTGTAGATCAGCACATAAATAATTTATGAATAAAACATTTCACAAAACGTTAATTGTTTCTTACTTTCTTTATATTATATTGCATTTGTTAGAAAATGTGCAAAAGGAATTGCAGATGTTGCCCTTGGGTAACATCGTTTGATTCTGCGAACTGACGTCAAACGAATTCTTACTTTGTGGACCATTTTACGAATTTCCATACAAAACTATCAACCACAAGAATTGCGGCATTTGAATTGAGCGTAGGTCATAATTATGATTGATCAATGTGTGACCATTTTTTATAACGTCTCGGGACTTATCGCGATAAACATGGAACTTACTTTTACCGACGTTTCGAATGCGTCAGTTAAATAAATCGGCAGTAGCAGAACATCTTGAGTCGGGTACTAATCACTGGATTGAGTTTCATCAACCCAAAGTCCTCTCCACTGATCGCCACTACTATCCACGTCTTGACCGTGAAGCTATTGAAATTAAAAAATATAAAAATTTCAATAGGGAAGATGGATTCAAACTATCCGGGACGTGGAATCCAGTGATTAAAATACTTAAACCCATAAACAAAGTGCCGTTAAGAACTGATACAGTGAGTGTGGTGTGCCGCCAGCCTTACCATACATTAGAACAGTAATGGAGGGTAGGCGCACAAGAATGTTTCCCCGCACACCTCTCGACGCTCGCCAGCCAGTCAAGCCGTGACCACGGGTGCTGCAACGCATTCGAAACGTCGGTAAAAGTAAGTTCCATGTTTATCGCGATAAGTCCCGAGACGTTATAAAAATATGAGTTTACACCGCGATAGTTTAAAAATAACGTGTGACCATTTTACGATTTTCAGTATGACCCATATTATTTTCCTAATACGATTCCAATTAAGTGGCCTTTTTAGACCGGCTGTTATTTCTTCAAAATGTTGTTTTTTTTCCTGTATAAATGAATGATGTGCAGCTTCCAAGACTGAGGACCCAAGGAGGCGGGAGCCAAATAATTAAATTTTTCTATAGTCGACTATAGTAACATTTAATTATTTGGCTCCCAACATTAAAATAGTCTATCTGTTCTGTCACTGATAAAAATTTCACATTTGTTAGAGTTAAGTTCTAAGCTAATGGATTTAAATTTATTTTTGATAAGTTCTAGGTCTTGTAGAACTGCTTGTACGCTACCCCCTAGGGTCCCGTCGTCTAGATACCTTATCTGTTGAATTATAGGGTGTATCGCTCGACTAAAAATGACTGGTCCCAATGGGTCACCTTGCTGACATCCAACTGCCGATTCTATAAGATTATCCTTGTAAACTAATTTTCTCGGGTGATCTCCGGGAAGGGGTGCTTCGGGGACCACCTGCATCGGATCAGGAAGGAGCCAACGCCTGAGTGTCATCACTGCGACGCGAGCGAGGACTCAGGGCTGCACACGCTGGGGGAGGGTCCGAGGCGTGACCTCATGGCAGCCATCGGGGTGGGAGTCCTCTCGCTCGGCAGCATGATTGCGGCAATGGTGCGGAGCGCGAGCGCGTGGGCCGCCGCCACCTCCTTCTGCGAGCATGTAATGCTCGCGAAGGAGGTGGCGGAGCGCGCCCGGGAGAGACTTAGAACTCTCCCGGACCGCCGAGCCCGCAACTTGCTCGCCGCGCGTCGCAGGCGACTTAGGCGCCGGAGGTCGCTTAACGACCTCCGTCCTCCATGAGCGCATGCCTGGGGGTGGCGGGTGAGGCCACCTGTCACCCCAGCAGAAGCAGGCCGGGACGGTGGGGCGACTAGCGCCCCTCCCCCAAACCGGGGCAAGACGGGGACACCGTGGTTCCCAAACCCGAGGGGGCCATCTCGAAACCGGAGATGGCCCAGGGTCAGTCGGGGTGCGAGGGATATGCTCTATGGGCAACCTTACACCCCGGCGTCTGTAGACCCGAGACGGCGTGCGGTTTTAGTCGGTTCAAGCCCGACATAACCGCCCCCGCTGGCACGCGGGGGGGTATCCGAAGGGATTTCCGCACGATAAAAAGAAAAAAAAAAGGTATCTATAACACTGCCAAAGAGATTTATAGATGTGAGGGGTTTCTAATTTTGCTTGGGTCAGCAAGGTATCCCTATTTACTGAATTGAAGGCATTCCTCAAGTCAACTTTCAAAATGACCTCACCTTCACTGCTGCCAAAGTACGTCGAGAGTGCATGTATGGAAGCCTCACAGCCCCCTTTTGAACCGAAACCAAGTTGCAGGGGCTGAAATTTTGCTGCAAGCTCGGTACTTTAATACTTGCAGCAAACTTTTGCTGTCAAATGTCGTAACGTGCTCCCTACGGCAATGGAACGAATGCCACCATCCCTCTTGCGCAGGGCACATAAGTTGGCACCATACAAGATGTTGATGATACCTTCATCCACATTGCCGGAAAGCATCAAATTGACCAGAGCCGTCAGCTCCCTCAGAAGGGCATCACCAGCCTCCCCAGCGCTCGGAGACATCAAATATTTAAGATGCTGGGGAGTCAGGCCGTCAAGACTGCCAGCAGCTCCACTCCGGAAGGAGCAAACGGCTGTGAAAACGTCCTTGGGAGTTATACTAAGATACTTAGTGTCATTATTTGGTGATTCTGGGAAAGAGAAGTCAATTGATGGCGGTGGATGCTTACTCTGCAGACCTGCGAGCGAGTCTAAAGAGTAAGATGCCAACACATCGCTACTAAAAAGTAGCCTCGAAGCTCCCCTTATATCACCTTCCCTTATTTTGTTTTCAATGAATTTGCATTTGTTGGTTTGAGTATTGGCACAGATTACATAATATTATTCTAATAGTATTGGTTTATGGTAATTTTGAATTAAAGTGATGCGTAGTATTAAGGCAATTTTCTTTAATTTGGGCTGTCAAAGATTTTTGTGTACTATTGTTGTTTTTAACATGTAATATTCTATAGGGAAAGGAAGTTGTTCCCAGGCCGTCATGGAGTTCGCCCGAACGACATGATTGATGCAATTGGCTAAACTATGAGCCACAGAAGGCCTAGCGCCTTTTCCTTTTTAAACCGGAACAGAATTTTTCAATGCACTTAATGTTTGCCAAATGGTAAAAAACGGAACCCTTATAGATTCGTCATATCTGTCTGTCCGTCCGTATGTCACAGCCACTTTTTTCGTAACTATAAGAACTATGCTATTGAAACTTGGTATTTGGATGTATTCTGTGAACCGCATTAAGATTTTCACACAAAAATAGCAACAAAGCTATCAATTTTGGGGGCACCCCATACATAGAACTGAAACTCAAATTTTTTTTTTCATCAAACCCATACGTGTCTTGAATACGACTATAAATAGGTCTTCAAAAATGATATTGAGGTTTCTAATATCATTTTTCTCTGAACTGAATAGTTTGCGCGACAGACACTCCCAAAGTGGTAAAATGTGTGTCGTCCCTGCCCTCCCCCACCCACCCCCCCTGTAACTTCTAAAATAAGAGAATGATGAAACTAAAAAAAAAATATGATGTACATTACCATGTAAATTTCCACCGAAAATTGGTGTGAACGAGATCTAGTAAGTAGTTTTTTTTTAATACGTCATAAATCGTAAAACGAAATTTACCGTTCATTCAATCAACTCAAATATAAATTTTTTTAAAAGTCATTATTAAGTTACTTGCTGCTACGGACGGCTTCATGGGCGAGTCCGACTCCTCGCACTTGGCCGCTTTTTATAAGTTCCATACAAACTTTCACCCGCCCCCTATTTTAAGGGATGGGGGTAAAATGTACAGTTTTTTAATTTTTATGTTATCATTGTGCTAATCCTACCTCGTATACCAGATTTCAGCTTTCTACGACTTCAGGAAGTACCCTAAAAATTTTGATGATTAGTCAGCGAGTGAGGGAGTAACCAAATCTGCGTATTTTAGACATTAATAATCTCTAAAGTATAATCACTTTCATTGACTTTAGGTTAGGTTTCTCGATTACCACGGCATGTACCATTACGCCTTAGTGGTTGCAGTAGTTTTCTCATCACAGGCTCAGTACTATATTTACATTTATTTAACCTGTCTAGCGGCTTCGTTTGAATTCTGTGTCTATATTAGCATTTGGAATTACCCAACAGCGTCATATTATACATAGGTAGTCCAACCGATATTGTTGTGTATTTAAAATCAATGCAAGGTTTATCCTTAAACTGGCAAACGACCCGGTTTTTTGACCGGTGACTTATATGTATACAGTAAGTTATTTAGTTTATTTAATGATTAAAATTCTTCTCGAAATATATATAGTAAATACTTAAACATGTTTACCAAGCATCACAAAAATGCTTCGAGAAATACTTTTAAAATACTCTCTTACTCTGAAAAGTTACGCAGGCTCGCTATGTATGAGTCCCCGATGAAAGCACTAAGAGGTGATCATGTTGGTGAACATGGTCATGCCAAATGCCTAGAAGTTCGCTTATAAGTTATTCTGTTGTTAGTCCTTTTCCAGAGTGTCCCTCAATCCGCGGATATAAATCGTTAGGTGCTTTTCTCAATTTAGCTATTGCATTGCAAATCATAATTGCAAATCAAATATTTGCAAATCAAACAATAAGCAGAGGGTACGGTAGTGCCCCCGGTAAGACGGGACAGCGGACCACAGGGTACTACCTACCTTTTCTAGAAGTGTTTCGCCGTATTTTTGTACCCTTATAGATTCAGTCTGAACAGTGTTAGTAAGTCCAAAGTCTCAGGATATGATGTCAATAGAGTACTTATTAAATATACCAATTTTCAAATGCAAAGCTATTATACTTTAGAGATTATCAATGATTTAGAGATTCCGTTACTTACCCACTCACTGAATAATCATCAAAATTGTTAGGGTACTTTCCTCAAGTTGTATAAAACTGACACGGCGGCGAAGTATGGCCGTTGCTAGAGTGACATTTGCGCTGCTATCACGGAGATGCATATGCTGCAATATGGATGTGTGAAGGCACACGTAAGGATTACGTGAGGGACTCTCGCATCTGGGGCAGCCTTCATGTCCGTGACATCGGAGACAAAATGCAGGAGAGTCGCCTCCGCTAATGCGGCCACGTTCTGCGGCGACTGCCAGGCTACGTGGGTAGCAAATGTACCCACATAGCCGGGTCCCGGTAGGAGGGGTAGACCTAAGTAGTGCTGGCTCAACGTCGTAGAAGATGACTTGCGTGCCAATGGTGTTCACTACCATGGATGCCCAAGACCGTGCGAAGTGGAGAAGTAAAAGTCGGAAAGCGGACTCCGGAGTTTGAGGTGACAGCCTAGCATGCGATCGGGACTAAGGCTAGGAAGATGATGATGAGTGTCGATTTGACACTGTGAAAAAGCTATATTACCCACTCCTAGTTCCAATGATTAGAACAGCTGTTGAGTGGGCTGTATATAGTAATATAAAAAAGGGGTAGGAGTCTAACAGCTGAGGCGTCTACTAGGCGACGCCGAAGCGATTACGCCCGGGACTACCGACCTCCATGATCGGGGCCTGAGGACGGCAGTTGGCCGACTCGCCGTCCTTACAGAAGCAGGCCGTGGCGGAGACGTGTCGTGTGTACACACGCCTGCTAACTCAACGAAGCGGGATAAAACCCGACCCCACCAGGCGAGGCCGCGGTGGCGGCCAAAGTCCGCCGGCAACCCTGGGGTTATCCTTTCGAGGGCTTATCCGGGGTGCCCGGCAACGGACACTTGGGGAGGACACCGTGCGGTTTTAGTCGAGACACAACATAACCACCCCCGCTGGCCAGCGGGGGGGTATCCGAAGGGATTTCCGCAGGTAAAAAAAAAAAAAAAAAACGCCGAAGCGATTTCTTTGTTTTTCGGAGTATATGCGACATCGAAACTGTTTGAAAACAGTTTTTAGCAATCCCGGCAGCCATACGAAAGGTTAATTTTATGATCAGGTCGACAATTTTTTTTGACATTTTTAAAAATGTGCTCGTGCCTTATTCTACACGCAAAATGTCTGAATGCATTTTTTTTTCGCCATAAAATTATAATAATCTATGTACATTTTCAATATCAGACATATTGCTATAATACCGACTGCCTTTTTTTGACACAGCAGAAATACCCTCTCACGCAGTTGATACACTTTTGACAACTAGCTGTGCCCGCCACTTCGTCCGCGTGGATTTATATTTTTAGAAATTTAGTTGCATGGAACCCTAATAGTTCTTCTAATATAAAAGTAGCATATGTTATGCCTTATAATATTACCAATTTGAAAGTGATAATCAAATCAAAATCGGCCCAGTCGTTCCAAAAATTACCTATTTCCAACAGACAGATAGACAAAAATTTAAAAAATTGTATTTTGGTTATAAGTGTGCGTATGCATACATACGTATGCAATCATTAAAAATCTTATATTTATTACAAAAAGACACTTCAATATTTTTTTTTGTATAGATTGAGGAATACGGCCTCTGTGGCGTAGCGGTAGTGTATTCGACTGCTACGACAGGGGTCGCGGGTTCTATTCCCACTCAGTGCAAATATTTATGTGCATGAATATGTCTATTTGCATTGCTCTGGGTGTTTCTATGTATAATATGTATGTATTTATAAAAAAAGTGTATAAGTATGTTTATCCGCATTCTGGAACCCATAACACAAGCTAGGTATACTATGCTTACTTTGGGTCTAGATAGCGCTGTGTAGAATGTCGTATATAGAATACTTATTTATAATTTATCTGTCTATATAGATAAGCTATACAATTATCTTATCACTTGTATCACAAATAAGCTCTATATCAGCCGGCCTTTACCAAAATTACAGCGAAGGTATCTAATTAAGTATATCGTAGTTTACAGTGTTTCGGGTAGATGGCGTTAGAGATAATGTATTGTGGAGGAAACAGCAAAAGAGATTCAAATTAAACAATTCACAATCTGTTAGCAAAGTATAATCATCTTTCAACAGAGTTACAGTTATATTAAATCACAGCTGACCTTAAGTCTTTTTACAATACAATCCAAACGTCGGTCGACTGTCTGACAACATGGCCGACCGTCGTCGCGCGGTTTTCCCCCACCGATACCACAGATATAAAACCAAATTAGTGTTTGACATTAAAGATAAAATAAATAAATCATACTAGCCTCATTTTACTCGTACAACAATAATAATAATTGCGTAACAGTATTGTGCTCGGTAAATGCGCAAGGAAAACGTGATAGCGTTTAGGTTATATACGCTATACTATTCTATAGACAAAGTGGAATGCTTACGTGGAAGACGTAACTAAATAACCAAAGAGGTAACCAGTAGGGATTAACTTCAAATATTAACTTCGAATTCTGGCTATGACAATACCCACGTGAACGCACTCCTTATAAAAGTTATTTAGCTTAGCTGGTAAGTATAGGGGCAATACCAGTAATTTCTGTTACCTATAGTTAATATTCTTAAAAAAAAGTGAGTGTGTACGCACCAAAGAAGTTATACTTCTTTGGCGTAACAAGATAAAAATCTTTCTAAAATTTTTATCCTTCGCGTTATCCTACGTTTGTAGAAATAACAATGCAAAAATGAGTTTGGTTTATGATGTAAATAAATAATACATACCGTCAACTAACCTCAAATCCTCAAACGTACTCAAAGTAAAACGTTGACGAGTTAACTTCAGGGTGTCGGTTTTTCGTGACGGTGTGCGCGCGCATCGTAAAAATTTACACTCATCATTTTTCCCTAATTACCCGGGGTGCCCGGCAACGGACACTTGGGGAGGACACCGTGCGGTTTTAGTCGAGACACGACATAACCACCCCCGCTGGCCAGCGGGGGGGTATCCGAAGGGACTTCCGCACGTAAAAAAAAAAAAAAAAAAAACGCGCTTAAAGAAGTATTACTTCGAAAAGGCTTAGTTCACTCAGTGAATTCTAGTGAAAGAACAAATTACATCAACTATAAAGACAATTTAGGTCAGTAAGCTCGAAAAAGAACCAACAAAAGTGTTCTTAATAATCAACCTCTGTCAGTGTGACTCGAAATTACTTACGATCCGGTAAAGTAAATAAATAAAAGAAAGTTGTTCGTGACTCCATTGTACGTTCGTTTTAACTAAGCTAAAATCGGTACAGTTCAGTGCAGATAGGTTTTTGGAGGGAAGAAATTAATAACAGCATGAGACCTTACACTATGTTCTCTCCTCTCACTCTATTAAGCATACATCTATACACACACCTATTCACACATATAACATACACACAAATATTATGCATACACTCATATAACACACATATAACATGGGTGTGTGTATACATAACTCACACATAACACACACAAGGAAAAGGTGATGAAGGGGAAGGGGATAATTTTATTTTAATTATAAATTTGTAATTATCGCATATTTATAATTATAATTTGTAATATAAGAAGTCGGGGTGGAGGCGCTGTTAGCTGAAATACAGGTAAAAAGCATAGTTCCGCAGCAGATACCAGACAGAAATTGTAAAACTTAATTATAACATTGGCAACCATAAATAGTGTTATTATGTCGAATTTCTTTTGGTTAAATAAAAATATAAATTATTATTATTATTATCACCAATTGGAGCTAAAAGGAAATATAGCGAAAATGACGGGAAAAATAAATTAAACTCGATTTGAAACATGGGAGTGAAAACGGTGTATCCACATAACCTTAAAGTTTTATATATAAATGCACCCCATTACACACCCTTACCTTAAACCGAGTTTAATTTAATTTTGCCGTCATGTTCGTTATAATTTATTTAACTTCAGATACGTCTTATGCTGTTTTTTTATTCCCTTTTTTGTGATTTTTATAGCTATCTGCACTGGGCTAGGCTGAAGTTGATAAAATTTAAGATTATTAAAGGACTCCATATCTATATACTTACTTATCAAATGTTATCACAGCATGGTATTATTAGTTATCTGCACGTTTTATTCCGATTAATGCGATACAACTACAAGGTTAAAAACCATTTAGTCGTATCGTGTCAATTTATTTTTAGTCTAAATAGTTCTGTATTTTTTACTACAAACAATTCCTAGCAGTGCGTATTTAAACCCGTGTCCTTGATACGGTTATTCCTCCTGTTTATGTAGGTCCAGTAGCCCTAAAAATACCTAGGCATATACAATTCAAGAGGCCCCACCAAGATCCTCGGAGTCCATCCCACCTCACCTGCAAGCTGGGTACGGTACACCTAGTGATTGACGGACGAGAATCTGACGAAGGCCGTCCCGTTAATTCTCGGTTATTTTGTCTTAAAATAAACTTAATTTTATGGGGGAGCAGGAGGGCGGGCCCTTGCCTCCAAAGTGCAACCTTTGTATGCAACCGGGATTGGCGCTCGGATGAAGAAGAAGAAAAGATACAAGGGGTCTATAGAGTCTAACTCAGTGGCAACTCGTACATTTGAGGGCTTTACAACAAGACTACACTACAACAGACTTAACAAGAATTAAAATGTAGTAATGTAGCTTAAATATATTCTATTTTACGACATGGGAGTCTGTTATTATTATTATTAGGTATTGCCAGTGACTCCGCCCGTGTGTAATGCCGATCCCGTTCCCACAACCCATACGAATATCTATCTCTATGCCAAATTTCATCAAGATCGATTCCCAACTTTCACATTCATAATAGTAATAAGATTAATAATCCCAATTACCTATAACATTATGTGAGAGGAGCTATCTAAAAATGACAATTAAATCTACAGCAACCGAAATATTTTATAAGTTGGTAGGTATAATTTATGAAATAAGGAATACGTCTAATAAAATAATATTTTATAGAAGCAATAAATGTAGGATGAATGAATCATAATGATTAAAGTAACGTTATGGTTTCAATGTTTAATCTAATGAACATTGATAGCAAATATTGGTAGTAGGTATTTGGCTAGTTAGATACTAGCTTTTGCCCGCTGCTTTGTACGTCCATCAAAAGTTATTTTCTAACCCTAGAGAAGAATTCTTTTTTTTTGGACGAACACAACTATACTAGTAGGTACAGGTAACAGTACAGTATCAGTAGGTAACTCGAGTTTTTTCTGTTCTACTGGACAACATATATATTCAAGTGCTAGTACAAGGGAAAAAGAACTTCTGGCTGAGCACTGAGGCTAGCGACATCTTTTTGGGTTTTATTACTTTTATATTTAAGTACCTACACAACACACTATACAAATATTAAAACTTGACTGCCTCAATGGGACAATGGTAGCCACTGCGACAGCTGATAAAAGCATGGGTTTGGGCAAAATGTTATTGAATTTTTCTTTCCCAAATTCCTTACTGGGCTCCAAAGTACAGTACTCGACTTTTGTTTTTTTTTTTAAATAAATATTCTACGTCATTCTACACAGCGCTTTCTAGACCCAAAGTAAGCATAGTTTAACTAGCTTGTGTTATGGGTTCCAGAATGCGGATAATCATACTTGTATACTTTTTTTTTTAAATATATACATTCATATCATACGTTCCTATACTACCCAGACCAATGCAAATAGACATATTCATGCATACAAATATTTGCACTGAGCGGGAATCGAACCCGCGCCCCCTGTAGTAGCAGTCGAATGCACTACCGCTACGCCACAAAGGCTGTCACATCGGCACATCGGGAAGAGGAGTGAGAGCCCGGCTAAAACATTTTCTGTTATAGTTTTTATTATTTTTAACTTTTAACTAAGTAATTATATCAGGAGCCTGTTTTTCTTTTACAGCTTGTCCTTAGACAAAGGCTGCCTACTTTTCCACATTCTCCTGTCCTTTGCGGTGCATGCCCTCATTCTGGACCAGCTATCGTTTGCATATCATCTTTCCTGAGTTTGATTTGTCTCTACAATGTCTACCTTTCTTCCTTTTACTATCACGCGGGTGCTTATCTGTTACTACTACTGTCTACTTCTCTTTCCTTCCGTAAGCTTGTATCCTGTTCATCTCCATTTCACTCGTCTGTAAACGGTTTGATAAGTTTGAATTTAGTTTGTTTGTTTATCGTTTATTGTTATCACAGGTAGGTTTAGAAATAGGTCTTAACATTAAAATACAGATCTCTGTGATAAACCGCATTCAACGGTGTACAATATGGTCAAAAAGATAAAATAAATAAAATAGAATATACCCATGCATTAATATTTAACAATTTTGGATGTCATTATCATGCAAATAGTCTGACACACTGTAGTAGGCTTTACATAGTAAAATATGCTGCACCTTTTTCTTAAATGATACAATATTTTCTTCATTGCGTATACATTTGGGCAATTTGTTGTACAATTTTGGTCCCATACAGAAAATACTCTGGTGCATTAATGCCGTATTAGAATGTACTACGCATAACACATCTCTGTGACGTATTCCAGTTCGCTTACCAAATAGTTGTAGATTTATTTTAACAAACACTACTGTTTCGAAAATATATAGTGCAGGAACTGTAAGCAATTTTAAGGCTTGAAAATGTGGTTTACAACTATTTGTAGATTTTATATAACACATTGCTCTTATACATTTCTTATCTTTATCCGCAGAATTGCCCCAAAAAATAATACCATATCTTATGGTTGATGACACATGTCCATGATACGCTGTAGTTACAGTGTTACGGTCAGCGATACTAGTGAGTTTGCGTAAAGCATAACAAAACTGATGAAGCCTAAGACATATCTGTTCTATATGTTGTTTCCATGACAGTTTACTATCTAAGAGCAATCCTAGGAATTTGGTACAGTCAGTTTGACCTATTGTCAGTCCATTATAATTAATATTTAAATTAACGGGATTAAATTTTATTTGATTGAATTGAATTAATTTAGTCTTGTCAATATTTATTTTTAAATTATTATATGTCATCCATTCAATAATACATTTAATTGTCATGTTAATGTTATCTTCAAAATCGACATTATTATTATTTCCTGTAAATAATATTGTACTGTCATCAGCAAACAATGTCATATGATATTTACATATTTGTGGTAAATCATTAATATAAACCAGAAATAGAAGCGGACCGAGCACACTTCCCTGGGGTACACCATAACGAGAGAATGCCGGTTCTGATAAGTACGTGTGCTCTGATTTTGTAACAGGACAAAGTCTGTTAACCTGTGTTAGCTGTTGTCTACCTGTTAGGTATGATTCCATCAAGTTATAAACATTACCTCTTACCCCATATGCATATAGCTTGTTCAATAATATTTTGTGGTCAACACTGTCAAATGCTTTCGAAATGTCCATAAATGTCGCGATTACCGGAATTCTCTTATCCATACATGTCACTACTTTATTTAAAAAATCATAAATTGCCATATTAATTGTCTTACCCTTTCTGAACCCCATTTGCTGTTTTTTGCATAAGTTGCAAGATTCGAAGAAATGATACAGGCAGTATGATAGTACACGTTCAATAATTTTTGAAAATACTGGTAACAGTGCAATCGGTCTGTAACAACTGATATTTTCACGATCACCTTTCTTGAACAGGGGTTTGATTAAGGATATCTTTAAATTTTCGGGAAATATACCTTGTTCAATACATTTATTTATTAAGTTGGAAATAACCGGAGCAATTATGTACGAAGTCTCCTTCACTATATTTGTCATAATGCCATCAATCCCAACGCTACGCTTATTTTTAAGTGATTGTATAATTTTGATAATATCAGCTACACTGACTGGTTTTAAAAACAAAGAATTAATATTACTGTCTATAGGATACCTTGTCAAGGAATTGTTACTTATACTATTTTGACTGACAAAATAATTGTTAAAAGCCGACGCTATTTCTTCAGGGTGATCTATAGTGGTATTGTTTACTTTTATTTTGGTTATGTCATCCTTAGGATAATTTTCTTTTGCTCGGTTTATAATTCTCCAAGTAGCTCTTGTTTTATTATCTGCCATTTTTATTGCATAATTATTTTGAGCGTTTTGTGTTAACCTTATAATTTTGGCTAGTCGGCTAGAATATGTTTTGAAAATGGTTTTGTTTTTAGAGTTGGGTGCCTTCCTATATTTAAGGAGATCCCTTTTCCTTTTACAACATATTTACCCTTGGAAATCCACGTTTGACGCTTCTTTGTACTTATTTTTAATTTTATGAATGAAAGCAAAGGTTATAAAACAAGATGAAAGTATCATAGACGTTAGTTATGATCTTTATATTTTGTAACCTCACTTTGTGTCTTCTTTTAACTCCAATTACGCTTGTTACCAACCTATTCTGACATACGTTTTTTTTTAGTTGTTGTTCTGTTAGTGTAGAAGTGCAATGCACAAATTTCAGAAAGTCTTTTAAAGGCTTTTTTTATTGGTAGGGGAGCAGGGGGGTATTGGAGCCTACTAATGAAAAAGTTCAATAAAAGGCAAATTTATGGATATTTTATGAACTTTTTATTGGAAACTAATCCTTACTTATTTGACTATCATTTAATCACAGCTTCAACGTTACATTAGTAGGCATTTCGCCACAGATAAACTTTTTCAAAAAAACAGAATCGCTCTCATTACCCGACTTTGTGGGCAATGAGAGCCTATAAATATCCATATGTCAAATGGGAGCTACTTAATTATTAAGTCAGGCTCAAAAATTCTTTAAATCAGCCTGAAATCTCACTTATTCATATAAATATTAATATAAACGTACGTACGGACGTTTTTTGATTGGATTCGTAAAGTTAATTATATCATATATAATTAAGTTTACGGATCCAAACAAAAAACGCTAATGTAAATCAACCGGGCTGTCAGCACCAGAACATTCCATATGGGCATATTTACCGCATCCTCTGCAACGGTACTACATTTCGTTACTTTTTCCTGTATCACAGCAAATAGCACACAATGTCTCTTCTTCTGAATATTCTGACTCATCGTCGCAAAGATTCTCAACGTATTCTTCTTCAGACGTGTCAGCTTCATCCTCAAAAAGTTTATTTTTTGCTTTTTTCACTTTTTCTTTTTTCTGTTGTTTTCTTTCGTTTTCATTTTTCTACGGTACATTTCCTTCCTTTGTTACTAGTTTCCTTGGTTTCTTCCTTCTTCTTTGGATTGATTTCAGATTTGCATTTTTTTTTTTAACGTTTCTTCTCTTTCTCTTGAAACACTGTTTAATTGGCGTGCTGGATAAGATTACTGAATGTTGTTTTGTAGTAGTCCTTTCTCTTTTCCTTGGCATTTTTGACAACTGAAAAAAAAATACATATTAAAAAACATACCTATGAGGTAATTGGAGCTAAAAGGGGTAATCAGAGCTTCATAAGCTCTGTTTACCCGAATACCACCATCTTGAAATTTTAATAAATGCTATCCTAAATCATGCTATCCTAATTAATAACATAAGCTATAAAACAAAATAGGTTTGATTAAACATATAACTTCACACTTACCTGGCCGTTAAAAAGTTGTCGTTTTTATAAGCGCGGAGCAAAAAATCGAAAAGCACCCGTGGTCACATAATGCGCGGCACTGGCGAGCCGAGCGCGATGGGGGCACACGGCCACAGTGTGACGAAGGCGCCCGAATGGCAACCGAGTGAAAACGAGCCATAGTTTAATCTCTAGTAGCACCGCTCCCATTACCCACTGGCTCCCATTACCCCCTGTTCCCCTACCTATATCTTTGTCCTTCATAACCTCGTCTAAAGACGAAAACTGTTTCCGGCTGTTGGCCATTTCTGGAACGGCAAAGAAAAACTTTGGTAAAAGGTGGTCACCAAGTCTGACACCTCTTTCCATATTCCAACCATAAAAATTCTTCTCCTGTTTTTTCCAACATGACTAGGGACTTCTTCAACTTGGGCCTCAACTTCCTGGCTTCCTAATTGCTAATGTCCAGATGCTATCGTGGACTATGGAACCCATCTAGAAAATTAGTACATAAAACGATCTCAAGACTATTTTAGTCTTACTTATTAGAAACTTCCAGCATGCTATAAAGCTACATTTTGGTGCAGTTATAGGAGCGCTCATTTCTTTAAGCATCTTATAAGTAACTTATACAATGTTACTAAGCCCTATAATGTACTTGACGGAGCGTAATAGCTTCTACAATGAGCTGAGACTACAAAATTACAATTACAAACGCTCTTGTTAAGATCTGACATAAGTATGTTACTAAAGCAATCTTGTTTATAATGCACTTCGGCTGGTGGCACCGGTTGCTTTCTGATAAAGTGATAAATATATTTTACTAGCTGTGACCCGCGGCTCCGCCCGCGTGGAATTCTGATCCCATTCCCGCTATCCATGGGAACCTATTCCCGGGATGAAAAGTAGCCTATGTGTTATTCCGGACTATGGTCTATCCCTGTACCAAACTTCAGCCAGATCCGTTCAGCCGTTTTCGCGTGAAAGAGCAACAAACATACATACTCACAAAGTTTCGCGTTTATAATATTAGTAGGATAAACATTTCCATCATACATTACTCATAAATATGTGTAACTCTAGCGGTTTTGGCAGCGCATGCCAGAATAGCTCGCAGATGGTACATTTTTTCCTACTTGCTTGACACTTATCGTCATATTTTGGACAATTCACACAATATCTTTATAAATTGTAGCCTATGTGTTATTCTGATGTATAAGCTATATTATTGTAAAGTGAAAGAGTAACAAACATCCATACTTACAAACTTTCGCGTTTATAATAATAGTAGTATTATAGGTACTAAATAAAAACGTAAGTATAATTTCTTTTACCATTATTTGTATTATTCTTTAACAATACTATAGTATTTGAAATGGTATGGAAGTCTTTTATATTGTAAATATTTACCATAATTTGGTTAGTTTCGCAACGCGTGCTTCCACACGCAAAAAAAACGCCCCAAAATGTAAAAAACAATTTATCATAAATTAATATGAATTTTCACGATTTCTTATAATTGCTCCATTTTGAGTATTTTATAATACCATTATAAATAAATTAGAACTTGTAGCAGTCTCAGTCCAGATCACTCGTCATTTAACAATAAACAAAGGGTTCCCTCATGAAATGTGCCTACTAATGTTTGAATTTACTTTTTAGGGTTCCGTTGCCAAATGGCAAAAAACGGAACCCTTATAGATTCGTCATGTCTGTCTATCTGTCCGTATGTCACAGCCTCTTCTCTCCGAAACTATAAAAACTATGTTGTTGAAACTTGGTATTCTGTGAACCGCATTAAGATTTTCACAAAAATAGAAATAAAAACAATAAATTTTGGGGGCCCCATACTTAGAACTGAAACTCAAAAAAATTTGATAGGTCTTCAAAAATGATATTGAGGTTTCTAATATCATTTTTTTCTAAATTGAATAGTTTGCGCGAGAGACACTTCCAAAGTGGTAAAATGTGTGTCCCCACCCCCTGTAATTTCTAAAATAAGAGAGTGATAAAATTAAAAAAAAAATATGATGTACATTACCATGTAAACTTGCACCGATAATTGGTTTGAACCAGATCTAGTGAGTCGTTTTTTTATAATACGTCTTAAATCGTAAACTGCAATTTACCTTTCATTTAAACAACTCAAATATAAAAATTTTACTTGCTCTACGGAACCCTTCTCGCACTTGGCCGGTTTTTTTATATTTCAATAATTCAAGACTGTAATAAACCAGTTTTCTTTGTCAGTATAAATAAAACTAAATCCGTGCATCTTTCCGCAAAACATTATTTAATCTGTTGTTCAAAATAGTAGATAGTTTGTTCAGGGCTTGGTAATAATAGAGTTTGTTATATTAAATGTTATAGACCAGCTTTTTACTTATATTTTTTTAAGCAATTTATGTTTTTTTTTCACAATCAGTGTCTTCTTCTACATCAAATACGTATTCTTCTTCCCCATTTTCAACATCTACACTTTCTGAGTGGTTGGTTAAGAATGAAAAATATATTTGTTCACGAAACCTTCATCTTCATCTCCAATAACTTATCTATAAGTTATTGGAGCACAGAGAAAGAAAAAGAAGTTAGTTAAAAGTTATAGTTAGTTATATTAGTTTAAGTTAAACAAGTAAATGGGTAATATTCTTTCTCTTGGCAAAAGTTTATTGCACAGTTGTACATAAGTGTACTCGATGTAAAACGCTAATTACTTGATTTATATTACTTACTAGCTGTTGACCGCGGCTCCGCCCGCGTGGATGTCGTTTATCGCGACCAAACATAGCCATGTCCTTTCCCAATCGACCGATTTTGTGCAAACTTCACATAAACCATCTACTAAATAGTCCGAACAAAGCCTAAACATTTGGTTTGGATAGGTGAGCCCGTTCTTGAGTCATAAAATTACAACGAAAAGTGGCATTGATTTTTATATACCTATATCGATAGCAATTGAAATTACCCAACGCAGGCGCCTCGTGGAGTGTTAGCAACATATGTACGATGACAAAACCGAAAAGTCTTTATAAGAACGTTATAAGTATCAACAGACTTAAATTTTTTTCTTATAAGATTATTTTGCTTGAATAGAAAATTAGGAATTGATCAAGCATTTGTGTCCATATACATTTAGGAGTAGATGCCTAGTAAAAAAAAAAACTATTTAAAATATAAACGCTGTATAAAAAAATGGTACTTACTTTATTACCCCAAGGTTAGTTCGAGCTCTGAGTATACACAAAAATAAAAATCATGTGTAAGCAAGGTCGGTCCACTAACCCAGTGACCTTCGGAGCAAGGACCGGTTCCACCGCCGCGTAGCTAGTGCGCGAGCAACCAAACATTACTGTCATAAACTCTGCATTAAAAAGAAAGCTCTTTAACGTACCTGTGAACTCATCAATACACATTTACTTATGCATATGTATGTAATATTGTTACAAAATTACCAATACTGGCACGCTTCAAACTATAATTAGGTAGATTACGATTTAATCGTTTTTTTTTTTTTTTTTTTTTTATCGTGCGGAAATCCCTTCGGATACCCCCCCGCCGGCAAGCGGGGGCGGTTATGTCGGGCTTGCACCGACTAAAACCGCACGCCGTCTCGGGTCTTCAGACGCCGGGGTGTAAGGTTACCCATAGAGCATATCCCTCGCACCCCGGCTGACCCTGGGCCATCTCACCACTAACAGCATCGCTCATCCTGTCTCCTCTGAAAGCAGAGGAGTACGGAGAGCGATGTGTTCCCGCCACGTTGGGTATTGGCCGACGATCAATGCCAACCCTATGAAGGGGTGAAGGGGAAGCCATTGACCGCCGCCCAGGGTGTACCGGCCGCTCCGATTCCGTTCCCCCCGGACTGCAGCGGCCGCAGCGGGATCGGAATCGGAGCGACACTCGAGGAGGTTACCCAACACACACCCCTATTGGTTTCTTGACTACTGTCGAATTTAAAAAAAAAAATTCATAGGAGGTCTAGTTATGACCCCCTGAGTCCGAAATGACCACTGGTCAAAAAGTTTATATATATATATATATGTATGTATGGTTCACTTCCCAAAATTTGCGGCACTCTCACGGTCGCAATTTTGCCCCGATCGCTTTCAAACTGCGGTCAAAAATTGCTTGGGTGTAAACTTAGTTTAAGTTCGTGAACGGGTGGAATCCGGCCTAAGGGGACGGTACGGCCTCACTTTTTGTGAAATCAGTTTTTTCTCAAAATTTCACGTTCCATGAAAGATATTCGAACCGTTCTAATTTTATCCCATAGTATACATGAAAACCAACAACTTTTAATTATAAACCTATAAGATTAAAACTATAACTAAAAGTGGAGGGGGGAAAAACCAAATTTTTTCGGGAAAAAAATCATAACTTCTAACCGGTGAACATTCTTGCGGTGGGAAACATTTTTAATCGATAGGCCATTTTTAAGTCTAAAATAAATATCTGAAAAGTTTTTCGCTAAAAGATACCGTTTTCGAGAAAAAAAAAATAAACGTTAATAAAATAATATTAATTGCTTCACGAAATCTACCTGTGCGTTCCCCCTGCGGGAACGGATTTTTTATAAAGTACTAACTGTTGCCCATGACTACGCCCGCGTAGATGTCGGTTATCGCGACCAACGAACTATCATCCCCTATTTCATCCCCACACAGCTCGATTTTTTGTTGATATGCTACTTACTTGGGTACATTTGAATTGACATATATTAACAACTCGTTAACATCATAGGTACCGGGCAAGACGGGGACACCGTGGGCCATCTCGAAACCGGAGATGGCCCAGGGTCAGTCGGGGTGCGAGGGATATGCTCTATGGGCAACCTTACACCTCGGCGTAAAAAAAAAAGGTATGGCATTAACTCTATTTTGTGAGCGCTCTTTGAATGGAATGTCCGATTTCAATAATTCAAAAAGTAATCAACAGGTATTGAAACAGTCTTATATGATAACATGGTCTGATTTTGATCGGCATTTCTATCAACTTTAAAAATGTAAAAAAGTAGTAAACATTTTTTGTTCAATCATTAATACTTTCCACAGCGCATGCGATGAAAGACATTTTGTGACTGATTTTTTTTTTACACATTGGGTTGGTTTTAGTATAGATTTCTAAGGCTCTCTAATTTTTTCTAGTAATAAATATAGCTTATATTACTCAGTGATAATGTAGCTTTCAAACGGTAAAATATTTTTTGAAATCGATCCAGTAGTTTTTAAGTTTATGAGTTACATACAAAATCCAAGAATCCAAAAATACAAATCTTTCCTCTCTATAATATTAGTGTAGAAGAGTTTAGAGCGTCTGGATCCGTTTAATCTATGGGAAAGTGTTAAATTAATAATATCATCCCATCGATCGCCAATTCCGCTGACTTTTATGTGCAATATACCGCGCTGCATGGCCGTTGCTGACTTTTATGGAAGCAAATGCCGTCAGACCTCCGAACCCCGAGAGAAAAGCCTGCTCCTGAGCATTGTCTGTCAATCAGCAGGTGTGCCGATTTGTATGTAAGGTGAGACTTAGGTCTTGAACATCTTTGTGGGGCCCCAACCCCATACACCCAAGTTGTATTTATTAAATGAGAATTTAAGACAATATTCTGAAACACCGTGTGGTTTTTAGTCAGTTCAATAGTTACAGGTGTACAGGGTACTGAAATACTTTTACACTGAAAAAGTAACGACGACGTCCAGGGAGTCTTTGTGCTCTGCCTACGATAAATAAAATATACGAAGGCATATGGAAAAGTGATCCACATCATATCTTCATAAAAACGAGGCACATAATAGTAAGTACCTACATATTTATAATAAATAGTTCATTATTATTATTTTTACAGATGATTGGCGCTCTAAAAGCAAATGTATCTCGCCTGTTCCTTTTAATGAACTGCTTTGTCTTGGCGCAAGCGCAGACATTCTCAAGTCCCGGCTTGAATACAGGTGAGGGCAATTGGATCATCCTTCGAGCATTTTCCTAACTCAGTTAAGGTCAGCTTTCAGTTTAACTGCGAAATGGCTGGATATTTTCCGTGAATCGACCGCCTTCTGACTTCTCCAACCTACTGGCGATGTCGAAGTTCTGTTACTAGACCAAGTTATCGAACTTTTTAGGTCTCCAACTACCCGTACTTAATCGGTTGCCACTTAGCCACGAGTCGTATGTTGTGTGATGTTTGGGTGCTGCCGTGAGGTCCAATATCAAATCTCAGCAGCAGCACGAAGTTATGAAACGCACAAGGTCGTGGGCAATAATATGTATAATATTTATTAAAAGTGAAAAAAAAATTACAGCGTAATTAAATCCATATTTTTATCAATATGTAAGTAAGTTGTTTGGCTTGAAGCTATGTTACTATATGTTACTCACACATCACTGTCAACATTCATGAATTTAACTAATTGAAAATGGTATGAATGACAAAATTAAAATAAAATAAAATTGAAAATTCACTTGAGAGGCACAAGTCAAGAGTAGTTATTAAAAAAAAATTTACAGCAGCAATTGCCGTTTGACCCAAATAACTAACCAAAGGAATCACGAACTTGAGGTCGAAAGCTTAGTAATTAAGGAGTCGGCCTTCCGATCGAGGGTTCCCGGGTTCGAATCCTGCCCATTACACTACCAACGTAAACCAAGACGTGAACCCATTCCCAAAACAAGTAATTTAGCTTATCTGGGAGTGGTTAGCGATAATACTTAACTAACGTAACTTTGGTTACTAGTAGGTACTCTTTATCCTGGGGTGTGTGTTGGGTAACCTCCTCGAGTGTCGCTCCGATTCCTATCCCGCTGCAGTCCGGGGGGAACGGAATCGGAGCGGCCGGTACACCCTGGGCGGCGGTCAATGGCTTCCCCTTCACCCCTTCATAGGGTTGGCATTGATCGTCGGCCAATACCCAACGTGGCGGGAACACATCGCTCTCCGTACTCCTCTGCTTTCAGAGGAGACAGGATGAGCGATGCTGTTAGTGGTGAGATGGCCCAGGGTCAGCCGGGGTGCGAGGGATATGCTCTATGGGTAACCTTACACCCCGGCGTCTGAAGACCCGAGACGGCGTGCGGTTTTAGTCGGTGCAAGCCCGACATAACCGCCCCCGCTGGCCGGCGGGGGGGTATGCGAAGGGATTTCCGCACGAAAAAAAAAAAAAAAAAAGGTACTCTTTATCCTTATTCGACATTCTAAAACACATACCCAACAGATAACTATATTGTGCATCATCTGGGGCTCAACACTGTTAAACTAGAAATCGCTGCCCATTTGTAGTTTGCTACCAACAAAAATTAACCACACATGCTGCTAGCTGCTAGATAAACAGGTTCTGGAAGTGATAATTACACAAGACTGAAAAGGAACAACGTTCCGTACCTCACAAACCGTTTCCCTAAAGCACATTAAGAGTGTTTAATGGACAATTTCTAACTAGACACACACAGACAAAGACAAAAGGGCAGCTAAATAGCCTTTAACAAGATAGATGCCGTATTGAGCGCGATATAAAGAAGTAGTCTCTAAAAAAATTACCGTGTGCCGTTGGAACAACATTTTACGGTATCAGCGGTGATCAATCTCTACACCGCCCTCTATCGACCCTCTATAATTTACCAAATTTTCTATCTCAGCAGAAGAGTTATCTACGAATCTAGGTGAAGTGGAATCGCGAGAAACTGGGCCAGAGCTGGAATTCCGTTACCATGACCATGATCAGATGACCAAATACCTGCGAGCTGTTTCCGCAAAATACCCGGCTCTCACTGCGTTATATTCCATCGGGAAATCAGTACAAGGTGAGGTCAAAGGATTACAAAAAGTAATGAATATGGGTTGTGTACATTAATAATATTCATTCACGTTACTATTTACTGGCCGTGCCGGCGACTTCGTCTGTCTTGATAACATAACATAACATCACGCCTGGGTTTTAATTTTCTGGATGGAACTCCATTAGTTTTTCTAAAATAAACTAGCCTAAGGGATTAACAGCAGTGAAAATATCTTCAAAATCGCCCGAACTA
The DNA here is from genome assembly GCA_946251805.1 of Cybosia mesomella. Lineage (NCBI taxonomy): Eukaryota > Metazoa > Arthropoda > Insecta > Lepidoptera > Erebidae > Cybosia > Cybosia mesomella. Next base: position 21,675,944 of record OX276398.1, read on the forward strand.
CTTCGGAGATTACCTGGAACAAACAGACAGAAAGATAGATAGACAAAAATTTTAGAAATGGCGCTTTTGTTATATGTACCGTGTTACATTCATATGCAATAATTTAAAAATCTGTTTCTAAATTAAATTTATTTGTATAGATAACACATTGTGGAGCCTATTCCTAATTTTCACAATAACCATGAGGAAATAACAAAAATTAATTAAAAAAAAAAAGTAACTTTTATTACTAAAACAAAGTCAATTAGTTCTATTTCGTGCTGTTTGATAGATTTATAACACTTACACGCTATTGCACCATCACCAACTACATGATTACTATTTACCTACGCAGGACGAGACCTATGGGTGATGGTGGTGTCAGCATCACCGTACGAACACATGATTGGCAAGCCAGACGTCAAGTATGTGGCGAACATTCACGGAAACGAAGCCGTCGGTCGAGAACTACTACTGCAACTAATACAAGTTAGTTACAACTTACAGCAGGCGCTTAGCCGCCTTTTCCTAATCGACATTACTGTTATTAATGCACCTGTTTGTATAGTGTATGAAACCTGACAACTGGTGTAGAAAGTAGTCTTAGTGTAGTTACTGTGGTAAAGTCTAGAACTCAACCTCTGTGATTTAATAACAAGCAAGGGAAATAATTATTTGAATATGGCATTTTCAAACGCAAACAAAGTATATGTATTTCTGATTGTACCATGATCGCGTTACTTCAAGTAAACATTATTATATACTAGCTGTTGCCCGTGGCTCCGCCCGCGTGGAATTCTGATCTCGTTCCTGCAACCCATTGGAATCTATTCCCGGGATAAAAAGTAGTCTACGTGTTATTCCGGACTATAATCTATCCCTGTACTTATTTTTATTTTATTGGATATCCCTGTACCAAATTTCAGCTAGATCTGTTCAGCAATTTTTGTGTGAAGGAGTAACGAACATCAATAAATCTTTACAAACTTTCACGTTTATAATATTAGTAGGATTATTATGGAAGGCAATTTCTACGTAGGAGATTATAGACACTGCAGGAAAGAAAATTTTGAATGAAAGGTTCTTAAAAAGATCATTCTCCGCAGTACCAGCCACAGTTAGACGTCCGTTTATTATTATTATGTGTAGTATAATTGAAGTGTCCAATATTTTAAAACTGACATTTTAAAGCAATTAATAGTAGAGGTAGTGGTATAACTTTACCTATAAATTGAACCTTTGACCCCTTCTAGGGGAAATATTCTGACCAATTGCGCTACCTGTACTGAAGAGCGTATATCTTAGGGCGACCGCTACAAATGGCCTAGGTAGTCACTGGTTCAAATCCCGTAATGGATGTTGGCTTTTTCTGATTTAAATTTATAATGGTTTGTACAATGTTGTTATTTTAATGACTATTATGCTTATTATATTATTTTTAACTTTTACTAGCTGAATTTTTCAATAACTAATTTCTCTACTCAACAATCAGTTTATGAATGTAAGTACCTACCTATATAGACATACATTAAAAATATAGGTATTTAAACTATCATGGTCACTAACATAAGTATTAGAGTTAACGGGATATTTACCATGTGTTTTTAAGAGTGTCCGATAATAATAAGCATCCAGTGGTCCTGTGCAAAAATAACCGGGAACAAGCCAAAACAAATTCGCGAGTAGATACGGTAAGCGTCGTGTGTCGCGATCGTGATCGAGTTCGAGTGTGTAGTGAGACCAGTGGTAGTGGTGTTGCGCGTCAGAGACGAGTACGAAAGAGGGTAGATCGATATATTTACTCTTAAACTCGTTCACCGTTAACCGCTATCTTCAGTTCCTCCGTGATCATGGCGCTTGCAACAGTGCCGAAATATCGGACACTCTTAAAAACACATGGTAAATATCCCGTTAACTCTAATACTTATACATTAAAAAGTATAAATTGAAACGGAACCCGTTGTGAATATTTAACATCCATTAGCCAGAGTGACATTCAATATGGGACCAATGGGAACACCCCAAGTTCCCATTGGTCAGATTGGTTAGACTAGTCTAACCCACGGGATTTATTAACCATTGTTCAGAATAATTTGACACCTGGTGGCTCATCAGTTTATAAAATATTTTATTTGTTGTACTCAAGATCCAGATAGCCTATTTTGATTATATTTCAGAGTCTGGATGGCTTAAAAATAGACATTAATCTAATTTATACCTGCTTTGTTTCAGCACCTTGTAACGTCGTACGACACAAATACTTACATCAAATGGCTATTAGATAATACTAGGATTCATTTGATGCCCTCCATGAATCCAGACGGCTTTGCTATCTCGAAGGAAGGCCAGTGCGACACTACATATGGCAGGTAGGATCAGTTATGATCCCCTAGTACTAACCCAGCGGCGTATTTACCCTAGGGCAAAGGGGGCCATGGCCCGGGGTGGCAGGCTGCAAGCCGCCCCTCGACCCCGTCTCTGGGCGCATCTTATTGTCCAGTTTAATACATTTTTTTCTCATACGGAAATCCCCATGGATACTCCCCTACCGGGCAGCGGGGGTGGTTATGTCGGACTCGAACCGACCAAAACCGCACGCTATCTTGGGTTTCTAATGACGGGGTGTAAGGTGATCCATAAAATGCGGCAATTCCATCGCAACCCGGCTGACACTGGGCCACCTACGGCTTTGAGATGGCTCCCTCGGGTGTGGGAATCAGCACGCGTCGCACTAACGCCCCGGCATGCTTCTGCATTGGTGACAGGTTGCGTCACCAGCCTGCCTCACGGAGGATGCACGTCGTTGAGCGACCTCCGGCGTCGGAATCGCCTGCGGCGCGCATTTTGCGGGTTCGGCGAGCCGGGAGAGTTCAAAATTTCTCCCGGGCGCTCTTCTCGAGTATAACTTGCTCGTAGAGCTCGCGGCTCACGCTCTCGCGCAGACAATAAGATACATGAGGTTATAAAAATGTTGAACATGTTTTTATTACGAGAATTGGCCATCTGGGCATGCAATTTGGACCGTAGACTTACCTGGAGAAAACATATGCCAACAAAACAAAAGGAAAACTGCGAGGCTGCTATGACGTAACTCAAAACTATCTATGGACAATAAACTACTCATTATATTCGGCCCTGAAGCCCATCTGGACATCTATACTATTATAAAATTGTAAATTAGTTGTGTCTGTACATTGTAAATATTAAAAAAATACTTGGGCTATGTTAAATGAACCATACCGAAAACAAAAATATTTTTTTCGAATTCTTGTCTGTTTGTTCGCGATGGACGCCAAAACTATTGAACGGATTTTTGTGCGGCTTCCATTAAAAAGGTCTTGGTCAGATGTGAGATTGCAATTGATTGATCCCTCCAGCCGGAGCGATTCCTGTTCCCAGTGAGAGCGAAGGAACATGTTTCTCCACGTATCGCTTCGCCTCAAGCGCCTGACGCGGATAACAGCGAGAACGACGTGCCTGAGGCACTGGAGCGGTGCCTAAAGCCGGGACCTCAAAAAATCGGGGTCCAGTGGTCCCAGCTCCACCAGGAACTCATGGAGACATGGAAGATGCGACTTGAGCAACCGAGGTGGGGAGAAGCCACATTCGCGGCGGTGAGGCCGGTCATGGAGTAGTGGTTGGAGAGGCACCACGGTGCCCTCTCCAACCGGATCTCCGTTACCGTCCTAGACGTCGACGTTGCTGAAGACCACGGTGAGAGCCATGGTCTCCGACGGGACTGCAGCGAGAATGCCGCAAACTTGTCTACGCCCAGGGCTACCGACCTCCATGATCAGGGCCTGAGGACGGCAATCGGCCGACTAGCCGTTCTTGGAGAAGCGGGCCAAGACGGAGGCATGTCGTGTGTGTCCAACATACGCCTGCCAACTCACCGACGCAGGATCAAACCCGGCCCCATAGGCGAGGCCGCGATGGCGACCAAAGTCCACCCCTGGGGTTATCCTTTCGAGGGCTTACTCGGTGTGCCCGGCATTGGATATTTGGGGAGGATACCGTGTGGATTTAGTTGGTCCGATTACGACACACCCATCTCATCGTTGGCACCGATAGGGTGGAGCTTGGGAATTGCCACAAGTAAAAAAATTTTAAGAATACGCTTTTGACGACTTAGCAGTCCAACGCCCTACAGCTACGATCGAGAATTTATAATTACGTGGAAACATTTGGTTAAATTAAATATTGTGAAACTATTACAGGCACAATGCACGCAGGTACGACTTGAACAGAAACTTCCCGGACTTCTTCAAGGCGAACACAAAGCAGTCGCAGCCAGAGACCGAAGCAGTCAAGGAATGGATCAGCAAGATTCAGTTTGTGCTGTCCGGATCGTTACATGGAGGCGCTCTCGTGGCGTCATATCCATTTGATAACACACCCAGTGCCAGTAACTATCAATGCCATTAACATTTATAACTTTATGACTCTATTACCTATCCATGTCCTTCCTTTTTACGTCATTAGACTACAAAACAAATTACACTTTCGCAATCACTCCTATAATGTTAGATTAGAATGTTACTGACTGACTGAATGAATTTTGTGCCGTAAGCCAAGTAAAAGAGAGTTTATCAGTTTCAATTAAATTGAAATTAGGTTTATCACTGATGTCTAAACGGACCCCGGGCTCCCATGCACGTGAGGGTCCCTAAAATATTTGGTTTTGTTATTAAGGTCCCTAAAAACGAGCCCAAGCACAACGGATCTATCTTGTTTATTTCAGAAGTTTCTATGACTTGACCACCTACCGTCTCCATCTTCAGACCCTGACCCTGCATGTTATATAGAACCAGAGTGCTTACCAAGACAAATTAAATGAGCCCAGACAAGATGGGTATATCTTGGTTCCTGGATATCGTGTAGCATAAGATTATTGCCAAGATAAAATAAATGAGCCCAAACTCGATGGGTTTATCTTGTTTGGTTTAGGAGTTCCTACCTTCTGACTCCAATATCATACATATATCATAGCCTTATCGTGTCTTTTACCTTTACGCAATCAAGGAATATGCAGATCATCGGTGTGGTGTTCGGGTAAAGTATCCAAAACTGTTATTCTTAATCTTTTATTTCATAATCATCTTATTTACAACCAAAGACGAAGAAGATGAGGTAATAATTTCCCTCACTTTCACGTAGGTTTAAGCAAAAATACATGCCATAACTGATGAATCAAAATTGTATTTATTGAATACGCTAAATAAGTTAGTACAAGGATTTGATTTGATAAAAAAAAGCAATTCTTATTCCAACAGATCAATTTTATACAAGATTAGATCTACTCTGCTACCGATATTTAACGAATGGATTAGTATTATCAGTTTATCTAAAATTGACTTTTCTTATCGATTGTATGTCATCATCATATCATAAATGACTGTGATTCCACGAAATTCGTTTGAACAGAGAGATAACTACGCGATCACTGATCTATCACGGGCTACAATTACCGTGTTGTAATTTTGGTAGTGCCATATTCTTTGATGTTTCTTTTTTCCAACATGTCCGCTGAATGCAGTTTTCCAAAGCTACGCACACACGCCCTCCATCGCACCAGATGATGATGTGTTCCGCCACTTGTCACTAGTGTACTCTAACAATCACGCCAAAATGTCTCGCGGCGTTTCTTGCAAGTCTGGTTCACCGAGGTTCGAGCAGGGCATCACTAATGGAGCGGAATGGTACCCTCTTACAGGTAAACTGATAGATATTTATTGTTCAGAATATGCCATGCCACATGAGTCTCACCTCCTTCTATGCTATCATAAAATTGTAAATTAATTGTGTCTGTACATTAGAGATATTTAAAATGGATGGACTGCTTAATCGCGATGGACGCAAACACTACTGAACTGAAGGTTTTTCTATTAGAAAAGTCTTTGTCTTAAAATCTACTGTATTATATTGCTATTGGTTGAGTAAAACCGGAGATATGAGCCAAAAATAATAACAGACCTCCGGGACCGCAGGCGGAGCCGCGGGTATCAGCTAGTCACTTCTAAAATTGTAGTGGTTACCTACTGCTGATGGAAGTTATGTTAGTCTCATTTAGAACACTAAGTTTCGAGTTGAGTGCGATAGTGACTAGTATTTAGGTCTATGACTCGTCAATAAATACTAAAATTATTTGGGTAGGTACGAGTATTACGTACTCCAGTGGCGTAACTATAGGGTGGCAGGGCTGGCAAAATGCCACGGGCCGCCGACCCAAGAGGGCCCCGGCCCAAGAGGCTACGAGCTCAGAAATAACCTAACATTTGTAACAAAATTTTGTACCCAATACTTAAAAAAAATTTTTTTTTTTAAGTACTTAAAATCAATCAATGTGGGGCACAACTAAAGACCATATGCAAATTCAAACTAATCATGAAAATTTTAACACTTTCAAAACAAAAAGATGTCAATTTTCAGAACGCATCCATTGGCTGCTTCATTTTTTGTCGCGGTGCATTGGTGACGCGGGCGAGCTAGTGACGGTCGGGGAATTCCCTCATTTTGCCAACCAAATAGGCTAGAATCCGGTGACACTGAAAGTCCTGTCATCGCGGATTTGAAAAAAATATATGTAAATCGATAATTAACAATTAGACAAATAAAATCAACTTGGTACGCGTTGATTAAGTAAGCCGAAATATGTTAAATAAAATGTATTATTATAAAAAAGGCGGCCAAGTGCGAGTCGGACTCGCCCATGAAGGGTTCCGTGGCAGTAAGTAACATAATAATGCTTTTTTAATTTTTTTAATATTTGAGTTGATTGAATGAAAGGTAAATTGCGATTTACGATTTATGACGTATTAAAAAAAAAGTACTTACTAGATCTTGTTCAAACCAATTTTCGGTGGAAGTTTACATGATAATGTACATCATTCTCTTATTTTAGAAGTTACAGGGGGGGGGACACATTTTACCACTTTGGAAGTATCTCTCGCGCAAACTATTTAGTTTAGAGAAAAATTATATTAGAAGCCTCAATATCATTTTTGAAGACCTATCCATAGAAATGTGAGGATTTCTATGGATAGGTCTTCAATCGGTACGTACGTATCGGTCAGTTGAAAAAAAAATTGAGTTAAGTATTTAGCCCCCAAAATTTATTGTTTTTTACTATTTTTGTGTGAAAATCTGTTCAATAAATGTTCTCGTATATCACGTAATTTCCTATAGAATGCACTAAAATTCATCAAAAACTGCGGTAAAGTAAAACATTTTTGTTTTTTTATAATAATACATTTTATTTAACATATTATCAGCTTACTAAATCAATCAAAGATACAGATGACTGTTATTACAACCAAACAAAAAATGCGCTCTATTGCGCATTTTTTGTAGTTTTTGTTTTATTGAACCTACAAATGAATGTAAATAAAGTTAATTGTGAAAGTTAAATATCAACATGTCTAGTTCTAACAGAAAATCGATTAGGTAGGTACTTATCATCTAAAGACCCGAGACGGCGTGCGGTTTTAGTCGGTGCAAGCCCGACATAACCGCCCCCGCTGGCAGGCGGGGGGGTATCCGAAGGGATTTCCGCACGATAAAAAAAAAAAAAAAAAAAAAGGTACTTATCATTTGAAACTTTTTGTACACTAAAAAAAATCGGTTGTCTGTAAAGTCGGTTTACTGACGATAGTTGAACGTGACAACGTCATAAGAACGCGAGGTAACGCCGCATACGTCATGTGGTAACGCCGCATACATCGGTAACACCGCATACGTCATGTGGTAACGCCGCATACGTCATGTTTTTGCGTGCGTGCAGCCGGCTCCATCGATTTATAAGACGTTGTCACGTCAAAAAGATGAACCCGCGTAAGCGAAATCTGAAGGAGAAGGAGTAAATGGATCCTGGGCTCCGAGGTAAAAGCCCCGGATACAACCGGGAACCGCATTAAGATGTTGCTAATGAGACTGATAAAAACTTGCCAAAACAGCTGTCAAACAATATCTATTACCCGTTTGCAAATGTTGCAATTACGATCGAATTTCGCATTATGTTGGTCGATTAGAATTTTTCCTATTAAATTTCCTATTAAGTTATTAAGTTTCCTATTAAATTAGAATGTTTCCTTTAAATTTCACACGTGACTTAATGACTTAAATTAAATCTAAATCGTGATTTAATTTAAATGTGTAGTAACGGATCATTGGAAATTTGATCTGATTTCGATTTGTTTTTTTTTTTTAATTAAGTACAATACGAATATAATACAAGTACAATTCTTTTGTTTCTCGTCGTAGGTTATAAGGTTATACGAAAGATTATTTGAAGCTTTGTTTTCTAATTTTTAAAAGCACGGAAGACCACTAATCTCACAACAAAAGTTACTAATATCTATCACGTATTAGTATATGAATTCTGAGATTTACTTAATTTCATCAAAATAAAGATATGTTTGGGTGAATTTCCCAAATGGCTTTTTTCTTGTCTTCGGTGAAATTAGTATTTGAAAAATGGAATATTGTTCTGAATTAATTTTTTTAGTATTCAATAGGTAGTTATTGGGTTGTGGCAAAAATATATTTTGGCTAGAACTATATATAAAGGTAGAAATAAATACATAAACCTCTATTTTTTTCCAATCGGTGCTGTTCCTCTACTTTTTTTACAAACAAAAAAGCTTATACACTAATATAAGTAAGTAAGTGAAGTATATAAATTATTCTATCTCATATTTTTCTCTATGTCTCTTATTTTTAACTAATTATCCTAATTGCCGAGGGGGTGTAGCCTATAGCCGTAGATGGCCAGGGTCAACCGGGGTGCGAGGGAATTGCCAAATTAGGCTACCCCACGCCAGCGTTAGAGACCCGAGACGGCGTGCGGCTTAGTCGGTTCGAGTCCGATATAACTGCCCCCACTAGCCGGCCGTGAGGTAACCGTACGGATTTCCGCCGAAAAAAAACCCATAAAATGGTCAGTCAAAATAGTCGCAGACAAATCTAACAAATCAAACATCATGAAAATCGGGTCCACCCGTTCTCGAGTTATAAACGGAATCACTAACACGACTTCGTTTTATATAAGTACTAACTGAGCCGGCAAACTTCGTTCCGCCTTAGAATCAAGATAATTTAGTTACCTTATCAGCTGAATTTATTTCGTGCCGAGAGGCCATCTCAAAGCCGTAGATGGCCCAGGGTCAGCCGGGGTGCGAGGGAATTGCTTTATTATCTATACTAATATCTATACTAATCGTGGAAAAGATATCAAAATTCTATAAAAGATATCCATGTTATGTACTATTTTTGCGCATCAGTAAGTGAGATTACGATAATTTTTAATCAACTGCTATGATATGATTTATTTTTTATTGTATGCGATTTGTAGGTTTATAGGTGCATGATATATTTTAGTATAGTGATTCATTATCGCTATTTCTTTTTATGTATTATTAAATTTATACCTAAAAATATATAATATATAAGGTGTCACAAAATGACGTCTCTGAATTTGGTGAGATGACTTGATATCGACAAAATATGTATTTGAAACAAAAAAAATATATCGGGTAAAATAAAAACACACACAAATATATAAGATATTTAAAAAAATAAATTTAAAAAAAGCCCGTGACGCACGTGGTAGGCGTGCAGTCCTCCTCGCAGTATTCTCCAAGCGGATGTGTGGGAAATACCTAAATCGCGCCCAGCGTCACGTGTGCTCGTCGCGTCACGTGCCGCTGGTCGCTGACCGGTGGTTTTTTTTTTTCACGATATTTTTTTTTTGTTTCATTTACATATTTTGTCGATACCAAGTCATCTCACCAAATTCAGAGACCTTATTTTGTGTCAACTTATTTATATGTTGGTACCTAAGAGCTACACATAATTTATTATTTGATATTTATAAATAATCAGTGCACTCAGGAGGCCTGATAGAGAGAGCTAGGCCTTTTTTTCTTTTTTTTTTTACGTGCGGAAATCCCTTCGGATAACTCCCCCCCCCCCCCCCCCCGCTGGCCAGCGGGGGTGGTTATGTCGTGTCTCGACTAAAACCGCACGGTGTCCTCCCCAAGTGTCCGTTGCCGGGCACCCCGGGTAAGCCCTCGAAAGGATAACCCCAGGGTTGCCGGCGGACTTAGGCCGCCACCGCGGCCTCGCCTGGTGGGGTCGGGTTTTATCCCGCTTCGGTGAGTTGGCAGGCGTGTGTAGGGCACACACGACACGCCTCCGTCACGGCCTGCTTCTGTAAGGACGGCGAGTCGGCCAACTGCCGTCCTCAGGCCCCGATCATGGAGGTCGGTAGTCCCGGGCGTAGATGAGTCTGCGGCGTCCTTGCCGCAGACTGCGAAACTCGGGGGGCAGGGTTCTCTCCCGCTCCCTCTCCGCCGTGGTTAACTAAGTAAGTTCATTAATCGCACTGATTGTGGTAGCAGCTGCCAATTTTAGGATCAAGACAAAAGAATCATCATACCTACACTGTGACACTTTTTTATGCATTTGAGGTATTTTATGCATTACCTAAGTAGGAACGTACTTACTAATTATGGATTATTATTAATATAATTATGGATTATTAATTAAGTATAGGTAATTATCTAGGTAACTTTATTTCGTGTGCGTTCCCATTAAGGGACCAAGTTTAAATGCAAGCCTTTGAGTGCGTCAGCCTTTAGTAAAAGTTTTCAAACAATTGTAAATGTAACCAATAATTTGTAAAAGTAGCCACTTAAAAGTTACAATTAGTTGAAGGTGGTCCCTCATTCGTAACAATGAGGCATTCATATAGAACCTAGATGGAATTTACATCTGCTGTAAATATCTACTCTTAGGGGCCATTCATTAATTACGTAAGACGATTTATGGGGGAGGGGGTCGACCATGTCTTATTTTTTCTTACAAGGGGTTGGGAGGGAGACTATTTAGTTCTTACGTAAGATCACAAAAATGCGCTAAGTTAAAATTAGACTTAAAAGCGCGAGTGCCGAAGTGCGCTCGGATGTGTTTAGCTATGTTCAAATAAACATTCCTAAAAATTGTTACTTTCATACATTAGATTCTTACGTAATTAATATTACACAGGGGGAGGGGGGGTCAAAAACTAGCAAAAATAGTGTACACAACCCAAAGCCAATTCCGTCGATGAGACTTTATCTGCTCAGAAACACGACTTCGACGCAATGGGTGTGTACTTTGGGGGTTTGCTGGGATTGTGGATGTCGCTGCGGTGCTGGTCTTAAGCGGAACACTTATTATGGGCAGCCTCGAAGAGTACTTGAATTTTCCAGAATTAAAGAGAGATTTTTTCATGTATCTTCATTTATTCCTTGTGAAGAGGAGAGAGCACTTCTCGCTTGACTTTCTACTTGCCGACTGAGGTGTCGAGTCAATTTACAGCGGTTTTTTATACTCTTAATCCAATTAATTCGAATTTTCTAATTGGCCGATCGAACTCTCGCGGCTCGTTAGTGACACCGCGGCTTAACGACTTTTCGCGGATATATGGTCGATCGGTCAATCTTACAATTATGTGTTTATTTTCTATTTACAATGATTTATATACCGTATTATGTATTCTAATAGGTAGTAGAAATAAGGTGACACGAAATAAGATACAATTTACACTTATAGATCGATAAACAATTACGATTTCTTCGTCGCAAACTTATAACTATTATACACGATTATTCCTACAGTTTTTTGTTAAATCAGTTTAATTATATACACTATTACTTATGTACTAACAAAATAAGCTTATATACTAGTTGTTCTGCACATTCTCCCCCCGTGAGACGCAGTCACACTTCTTCGCGTGCAGAACTCGTGTCTTCGGTCAGCAGGACGATCAGCTTCCTCACCGGCCGGCGCAGGACTCCTCCCTTGGTCTGGATGTCCACGGTGCGTGTCACGTTGTCAGGCCCGGGGTACGTTGCGATGACTCGTCCTCGGATCCAGAGGTTGCGGGGTGCGTTGGGGTCCACCAGTAAGACCAAACCATGCAGGCTTACTGGGGGTCCTCGTCCGTGCGGCATGCGTCGGTGTTGGAGCTCCGGCAGGTACTCGCGGAGCCACCTGGTCCAGAAGAGGTCGGCCAGGCGCTGTGCCGCTCTCCAGCTGGATCTCGATGCGGCGTCCTTTTCAATGAAGACGCCCGGCTGCTGTACTCCACCGGGTCCTCCCAGCAGAAAGTGGTTGGGAGTTAGGGCTTCAGGGTCCTCCGGGTTCACTGACACATGCGTCAGTGGGCGACTGTTGACGGTGTACTCTACTTCGGCAAGCAGAGTAGATAGAACTTCCTCGGAGGGCCGTCGCTCGTGCAGTGTGGCGGTGAGTGCTGTCTTTACTGAGCGCACCATCCTCTCCCAGGCTCCCCCCATGAAAGGAGCGCCGGGTGGAATGAAGCGCCACGATGTCTTCTTCTTGGCTGCTTCTTGCGATGTTGCTTCGTCGATGGCTCGTCGCAGCTCGCGGTCGGCTCCCTTCAGGTTGGTCCCATTGTCAGACCAGATTTCTTCAGGACATCCTCTTCTTGCCATCATGCGTCGGAGGGCGGAGATAGCGGAGTCGGTGCTTAACGAGTTTGCTATCTCGAGATGTATGGCACGTGTTGTGAGACACGTGAATATCGCGACGTACCTCTTCTGATTGGTACGTCCGACTGTCACTGTGAGTGGGCCGAAGTAGTCAACCCCTGTGTGTGTGAAGGGTCGCTTGTGATGAGCCAGGCGACACTCAGGTAGATCACCGGTCCTCGGGTACGGCGGCGCTTGAGTCTTGATGCGGCAATGTAGACACTGTCGTAGTAGTGAGCGTGTTACTGGGCGTAGGCGTACAACCCAGTATTGCTGTTTGCACTCGTTGATAGTGGCTTCAACTCCCGAGTGATGCAACTTCTTGTGGGTGTGTTGAATCCACAGCTTGACCGTACGGTGATCTCCGTCTAATATCACAGGCGTCTTGATGTCGTCGGATACGTCTCGAACGGCTTGTATGCGGCTTCTCAAGTGCAGCACTCCGTTGACAGATACGGTGCTCAATTGATGAAGGCGACTTTCTTTCGGGATCACTCTTCCTCGTTGCAGATCTTCAATCTCGCTGCTGAAGGAGTCTTCTTGTGATGCTCGCATGAGGAGGTCTTCGGCTGACCGTAGGAGCTCGGCGGTGATAGGTATGTACTTCCTATCGGCGCTTGAAGTCCTTTTCAGTACGGAAGGTGATGCTGTATTCTTCTGTGGTGCCTTCTTCCAGTCTGGATCTGTCTTAGGGTTTTTCTTAGTCCGTTTGTAGTTGACTCGTTCCGATTTTCGTCTGCACAATTGAATGAACTGTAAGACTCGAGCTGTAGCGTAACGTAGTCGGTCCCAGTTAGAGAATCGGGTGACTACCGGCAGGGCTTCAGATAATTTTTCTTTCTTCTTGGTACTTATAGTGTGTACCCTTTCTTCTATATCTTCGGACTTGTCTTGTCGCGATGTATCTCGTGGCCATGATTCTTCTGATGAGTAGAGGAAGTCAGGGCCTCTGTACCAGCGATGCTTCTGGCTGAAGTCCGTATGTACGTCTCGGGTGGCGTCGTCTGCCACGTTCATCTTCGTGGGGACCCATCGCCATTCGTTCACTGTTGAGCTATCTTCTATTGCAGCTAGTCGGTGAGCTACGTAGGGCTTGTATGAACGCGAACCTGTCTTGATCCATGTGAGTACCGTTCTGCTATCCGTCCAGAAGGTCTTCGAGTCAGGTTTTCTCTCGTGCTCTTCTATGACGGTCTCGGCGAGTCTGGTGCCCATCACGGCGGCTTGAAGCTCCAATCGAGGTATTGATTTGAGCTTCAACGGTGCTACCTTCGCCTTTGCAACGATGAGCGATATGTTGACTGCCCCGTTCATGTCTTCGGTTCTCCAAAACAGTACTGCTGAGTAGGCTGACTCGCTGGCGTCCGTGAAGATGTGAAGCTGGAGGGACTTGCTGTCACTGTAGTGTAGGTATCTTCTAGGTATGGAGATGTTGGCTAGATTCTTCAGGTGTTCTATCCAGTCCTCCCATTTCACTGCTATGTCTTCATTGACCTCTTCATCCCACTGTGTGCCGTGTCTCCAAATTTCTTGAAGCAGCTGCTTGGCCCGGATGGTGACTGGTGAGGCGAAGCCTAGCGGATCGAATAGAGACATGACGATCCGAAGAGCTTCCCTCTTTTCGTTGTATTTTCCCTTGAAGCTCGGGTCACGATCCAATTTCTTTTCTATGTTGTGAAGTCTCTTCAACGAGTTCTCGTAGTTGTTCGGAAGCGAAGTTTCTTCATGTTTCCATAGCAGGCCAGTCTCGTATCTTCCATCTTCGTTGCGGACTGTATGTTCTTCCAGGATGCGAGATGCTTGCTCATCTGGATCTGTCTTCGGCTTCCGAGGGTTGAGGAGCAGATTGTCAGTCTCGAAGTGTTCTTTCACCAGTTGTTCTAGTCGATCGTCTTCTGAATCTTCAATTGCGTGGGTGACGTACTCGATGCGGTGTCCTAGGGTCCTCGAGTCGCTGCCGTGGAGCACCCAGCCTAAGGGTGTTCGGGATGCTACTGGCTGGTCTGGTTCGCCCGTTCTGGTCTCGGACGTCACCAGCAGGTGCCAGTTATCTTGACCGATGAGGATCTTAGGTCTTGCTTCTTCATAGGTGAGGTCGTTGGTGATATCTTCGAGATGACTGCACCCTCGTAACTGTCTATAGGTGACCCGTTGAGATGATACTTTGAAGTTCTTCACTGTTCTGGCTTGAACTTCTTCTTCAGCTGGATCCTTAATGCCTCGTATTTTCAATGAGACTCTTCTTGATTGTTGATCAGCTGTCTTCGTACTGTTGATGGTCTCGACCCGCAGTGGGTCGATAGGTCCCGTCGCGCCGATCTTTTCTGCTACGGTGTCGTCGAGTAGTGTGACTGTTGACCCGTCGTCTATGAGCGCGAAGGTGTTGACCATCCCTGCTGGCCCCGTCAGTTGGACCGGCAGTATCTTCAGGAAAGTGGTCTTCTTTCCCGTCCACGCCGAGTTGATCGTTTCGGCCGTGTTCGTGCTTTCTTCTTCTGTGGAGTCCCTTTTTCTTCTGTAGTGCAGCAGGGTGTTGTGCAGTAGCTTGCAGCCGTCGATGCCGCAGCGTCGTTCTCTGCAGGTGTGTTTCTTCTCCATCTTCTGTAGACATCGGAAACACAGCCTGTGTTCCTTGGCTAAGTCCCATCTTGCGTTGACGTCAGCTGTCTTGAACTGCTCACACTTGTAGATGGGGTGTTGCTCGTTGCAGATGGTGCACGTCTTGACCTGCTGCTGGGCTTCCATCACCGTGTTGATCCTCTGGGGGCGCTTCTGTTGATGAGTGGTGTGCTGGACTGCTAGGTTTTCAGGTTGAGCGTAGGGTCCGCATAGATCTGCTTCTCTTCTCATGAACTTCTCGAACTTCAAGAGGTCCGCTATTTCCCTCGGCTGAGCTGCTGCGAAGTCGTAGTACCTATACTTGAGCACAGGTGTAAGTTTCTCAACCATTGATCTTGAGACTTCTGGGTTGTATAGGTAGTGGATGCAGTTCAGCGCCTTGAGTGTTGCCACGGCATTGGTGACCCTCGTTGAGAAGATGCATATGTCCCTTGGTGATTCGCTCAGTCTTGGTAGTCCTCGAAGCACTTCCATTTCTGTAGTTGCTATTGCTTCAGGCCTCCCGAATCTTGATTCTAATGTTCTGATGATATCAGCAGGCTGCGAGTTGGTGATGAGGAGACTCTCGACTGCCTCCCTCGCCTTCCCCTTGAGGTTTCTTCGTAGCCTGTTGAGGTTTTCCACGGCGGTGTAGCCATCTTCTGTTTCGGAGTAAGCTGCCTTGAACGGCAGCCATTCCTGGTGACTTCCACTGAAGATTGGTAGCTCGATGAACTTCGGTCGCTGGGCTGCCTTGATCGCTTGAGTGATGGCGGTAGCCAGTTCGCTGAAGTTCTGCTGCTGGGCTGGTGGCGCTGCTGTCGGCGTTGGTTCACCTGGCCCCTGATGTGGTGTATCGGCGATGGCCAACATGGGAGGAGGTGGTGATTCGTGACGGCTGAACCACTCGCCGACCTTCTCCTCAGCTGCCGCCGACACTTCTTCTTGATTCAATTCTTCTATTTCTAGATCTTCGTCTTCATCTTCTTCCAGGGCGGCGATCTTCGCTGCTGCCAGTTCTATTTTAAGACGAAGTAATTCTTCTTTTGCTTTTGCGATCTTCGCGGCTTTGCTCTTCGAATGCACAGATGAACCCCCCTTTACCCCTTTCTTGGATGGTTGTGGATGAGGCGGCTGTGACTTGCTATTCTTCCCTATCTTCTCTGTTCCAGGTGCCGTTGCTTTCGGACCTGGTGCTGTAGCTGACGGTGGCTCGATGGTAGTCACCGTCTCGGTGCTCGTAGTTCCCTCCGTTGTGGTGTTCTCCGAGGTGGACGTTTCCGTGGTTGTCCCGGATTCGGCGGTCCCCTCGGTGTCTGATGGACCCTGAACGGAGGCGGCTTTACGGCTTCTTTCTTCTGACCTCGTAGTCGGCATCTTCAATTTTTCAATTCTTCACAGTGGAAAATTCAGGCACGCACTCTTCGAGACCACCCTCGTGTTCCACTTAAGGTTTTCTTCAATGTTGACTCCAAATCCGGCTCGAAGGCCCAAAAATGTACACAACCCAAAGCCAATTCCGTCGATGAGACTTTATCTGCTCAGAAACACGACTTCGACGCAATGGGTGTGTACTTTGGGGGTTTGCTGGTATTGTGGATGTCGCTGCGGTGCTGGTCTTAAGCGGAACACTTATTATGGGCAGCCTCGAAGAGTACTTGAATTTTCCAGAATTAAAGAGAGATTTTTTCATGTATCTTCATTTATTCCTTGTGAAGAGGAGAGAGCACTTCTCGCTTGACTTTCTACTTGCCGACTGAGGTGTCGAGTCAATTTACAGCGGTTTTTTATACTCTTAATCCAATTAATTCGAATTTTCTAATTGGCCGATCGAACTCTCGCGGCTCGTTAGTGACACCGCGGCTTAACGACTTTTCGCGGATATACCCTAATGGTCGATCGGTCAATCTTACAATTATGTGTTTATTTTCTATTTACAATGATTTATATACCATATTATGTATTCTAATAGGTAGTAGAAATAAGGTGACACGAAATAAGATACAATTTACACTTATAGATCGGTAAACAATGACGATTTCTTCGTCGCAAACTTATAACTATTATACACGATTATTCCTACAGTTTTTTGTTAAATCAGTTTAATTATATACACTATTACTTATGTACTAACAAAATAAGCTTATATACTAGTTGTTCTGCACAAATAGTCTTACGTAATAAATGAATGGCCCCTTAGTAAAAGATTTGTAAAACTAATTTAGTCAATATCAACTGTGTACAAACTAGTGGTCATTCGAAGATGTGTCTTGTCTAAGTATTGTCTGTCGAATAATCGTATATCGAAGTAGTGGTAATTCGAAGGTGTGTATTGTCTCATAGTTGTATGTCGAAGCAATGACTTGTCGATATATGAGTTTTCGAAATTCGCTACATGTCGAAATATTGTAACTGTCTAAATTCAGTCCGTAACTCCCTGCAATCGCGTCATAGAATTTCTTGCTGTGTAATTATCATATTTTGATTGCGTTAACGTCGAAGTTTTATTTTTTCACAGTTTGAAGATGTTACAGACCTGAGTATTTATTATTAATTTCCACTTGATACCTCCTCCACCACCTCCACGCATTCTTGAGAAAATAGTCTTGACAGACAGAACTACATATTTGCTGCTTTCGGCTTTTTTCCTTTACTTGTGTATAAGACCTTGATTCTTGCCAAATTTAAAAACCCTATAGGTTTTGATGCCAAGGGCAATTTGGTGAAATTTGCTACATAAACGGTTGTACCTTTTGATTGCATTGACCTAGAAGTTTGATTTTTTTCATAGATTCAAGGCGTTACCGACTTGAGTATTTGGTATGAATTTCAATTTGATGCCTCTGACGCGTTCCTGAGTCTTGACAGACAAACAGACGGACAACGAAGTGATCCTATAAGGGATCCGGATTTTTCTTATGAGGTACGCTACGGAACCCTAAAAATTACTCAACAAACGCCTTATAACGTTTCTAAATTATATTCAATGTAACTTATAAATTCTGAACACAATACGTAATGTGTAGTAACTGAGTATTATACCAAATTGAGTATTAGTTCAAATATGAATTATAGGAAATGTACATATTACACCATATGAAATTAGATAATGTATTATTGTATAATGTTATTAGATAAATAAATATACAATTTGGTCGTTATATCAAAAACAGTAAGTACCTATTTATTACACCAATACAAATAATGAAGCGTCGGTAGCTTAGTGGTTAAGGAGTCGACCCTACGATCGAAAGGTCCCGGGTTCGAATCCTGGTCATTACACTACCGACGTGAACCCACTCCTAACACAAGCAATTTAGCTTAGCTGGAGGGGTTAGGGGGGATATTAGTAATTTCGGTTACTAATATTCTTTAAAAAAAAAATGGAGATGTCCGTTTGTAACGTTAAAAGAACGGCTTTTAAATGAATGTATACACGGTACACTTACAACAAAGAATATTTCTATTTACGTTTTGCTTGTCTGTCTTTCTGTCTGTTTCACGGGACTTTCACTTAGCACTTTGTGTAATATACCCCCATAAACATAAACGCAATTATTTTATTTTTTAAGTAAAATATCACAATTCTTATATACACGTGTGTGGTTCTAAATTGGTCTTGGAGGGATTTGAAAGTTTCTGGTGCCATTAACATTCATTGAGTATCACTTACCATCAGGTGGGCCAAATACTTGTTCGCCGTCTTAGAGGTATCAAAAGAAATCCCAGTTTAAGATGACCCGTATGTTCAAAAGATCCTATACAATACGAATTCAATGGCTGAGGATTGTGATGACTGTAATTTCTGAACCATTAAATCGATTTTTTATAGGACATCTTTATAGCAACTTCTCTCTTTTAAAAAAGCAATGAATAATATCGGACCACGCGTTAATAAATTATAGCTAATTTAAAATTTTAACTTTCATCCCCAGAATCAACCCGGCAGAATTTCGGGTTAAAAACTATCTAAGGACCTTCCTCACTATATAAACTCAAAGCATGCCAAGTTTTATTTGAATCCGATCAGTAGTTTCGGCGTGATGCGCGGTCTCCATACAGACAGACAAAAATCAAAGAATCGTAATAGACTGCCCTCCAAAAATAATTTTCTAAATATCTTCAATGTACAGAATTGGACCTGCTACAGATTTATTATAAGTATAGATAGGTCCTACTAACATCTTCTGGGCCCGAGCCTACCTCATCTGCTAACTGGTACACCTGCTGGTCAATGGAAGAGGCGCAGGCTTTCCTTTTACGGTTGGGCGTCGCCGTCGGGTGAAAGTCGAACGCGTAATAGCTAAAATTAGTCAAACTCTGGACTCAGAAGTGAATCAATGCTCCAGTATCATCACTGAGATGACGATAAAGATTTTTCATAAGAACCTAATCCAGTTCACCTCAAAATGAGATACATAATGATTATTTAAATACTGATGTGATTCAAGTTTATTATATTCAAATTATTGATTTTTAAAATACATATTATAATCTCTACTATCTCTACGAAAAGGCAATATCTGACAATTGTAAAAGCCGAATGTATGTTAATTTGGAGGAGACGGTCCGAAACTTCATTAAAATTTTGTATTCTTTCTTCAATGAAGGCATCATAGGCATCTTCGAAAATCGGGCACCCTAGGAGCCGGAGTGTACTTTTATCTTGAACTTTAAAATTTGATGCCAAAGCGTTAAATTTTGAAATTGTCAAATATTTGTCAATATTATCGTTAAGGTAAATTTCACATTTTGAGGGATTTAGTTCTAAACCAATTGTCTTAAATTTATCTTTCAGAAAAGGCAAATCTTGAAGTACTGTGTCTATATCTCCTCCTAGAGTACCGTCATCTAGATACCAGATGTTAAATTTCGAATTTAGCTGTCTAATGATTGGATGTATTGATAAACTGAAAATGAGTGGCCCAAGCGGGTCACCTTGTTGACACCCGACCGAAATATTTTCCTTAAAAACCAATTTAGAAGGGTGTCTGTAGCACTGCCAAAGAAACTTAAAAATTTTGGGAGTTTCTAGCTTGGCCTGTGTCAACAAGGTGTCCCTGTTAACTGAATTGAAGGCGTTCTTCAAGTCAACCTTGAGAATGACCTCCCCTTCACCGCAGCCAAGGTACGTGGACAGGGCATGTACGGCAGCCTCACAGCCCCCTCTAGACCCAAAGCCTAGTTGTAGAGGCTGGAATTTACTTGACATATCCGTGCTGTAAAATTTACAGCACATTTTGGCTGCCATACGCCTGTAAGTACAGCCTACAGCA
Organism: Cybosia mesomella; assembly: GCA_946251805.1. Classification (NCBI taxonomy): domain Eukaryota; kingdom Metazoa; phylum Arthropoda; class Insecta; order Lepidoptera; family Erebidae; genus Cybosia; species Cybosia mesomella. The sequence continues at coordinate 21,696,330 of OX276398.1, forward strand.
ATGGGACGAACGCCACCATCCTTTTTCCGCAAGGCGCATAAATTTGCGCCATATAGGATATCAATGATGGCTTCATCCAGATTGCCGGATAGCATGAGGTTCATCAAACCTGTGAGCTTCTTCAAAAGCGCTCCGCAAGCATCGCCGACGGCCGGACTCAGGAGGTCTTTCAAATGTTGTGGAGTCAGGCCATCGAGACCGCTAGCAGAACCACTCCGGAAGGAGCCCACAGTGGATAACACGTCCTTGGCTGTTACGGTCAGAAAATCGGAGTCAAAATTTGGAGCATCGGGGAAGGAAAGGTCATCAACTGGCGCTGGGTGCTTGCTCTTCAGATCTGCAAGAGTATCTGGAGAGCAAGGCGCCACTACGTCGCTGCTAAATAATAACCTAGCTACACCACTAATGTCACCTTCTCTCAATTTGGATTCTACATACTGGGATAAACTATTTTTGTAGAACGCGGTGGATTTAGGGTCGAAAGTGCTGGTCGAAATACAGTTGTCCTTAATTTGTGATGTTAACTTAACTCTTAACTTTTGGGAGTAGCCTGATTTTTCGAAATGTGTAAAATCCTATAGGAGAAAGTGAATAATTGTTCCCAAGCTCTGGTAGAATTCTCCCGTACTACAAGGCCAATGCAGATTGCCAGATTTTGGGCTACTAAAGGCCTTGCACCACGGGGAATCCTCTTTAAAACCGGTACAGAATTTTTTAATTTTGCTAGGTTTTGCCAAAAGGGAATTTGATTGCTATGTAGCTGTGGTAACGTTGTTGTGCTTGAAAGTACATTTTGAGACTTATGTACTCGCCCAAAATGCACTTTCAAACCACGCTCACCTTTGAAAAAACGAGCTTGAGCACAATTTGGGCAGCGTATTAAAGCATTTTGCGACGTAGAAGGTTGACTACCAACACTTGAAATTGCAGCACTGTTAATAGAGTCTTGAGACATAGAACTATTGAAAAAACACTCTTACCTACTTACTTAACACTACACACACAAAATATATACAATTTATATAAAAAAAACGATTGTAATATAAAACACTGAAAAAAAACACAGAAAAAGTCAAAGCTGTTTGTCAGCGGTTGCGTAGCACCGGGGCGGCGGCGTCGCTATCCTTAGACTTCGTCTTCGCTGCGTCGGGTGCGGGTCGCGGATGCCCGGCGCGGATTATTTAAAAATAAATAATAAATATTTTAATTTACATTACTAGACTCAACTTGACTAACATTGTCAATTTAGAAGTAGGTAGGTTAAGGAAACTGGTAGCATTTGGCAGTTAAAATTACAATTATAGTTGCAGGGTTAATTAAATATCAATGGTATTTTTATTTTAGGTGGCATGCAAGATTACAACTATCTGTGGCACGGATGTATGGAGATCACACTGGAGATCTCCTGTTGCAAGTTCCCACCAGCACATGAGCTGGCCAAGTACTGGCAAGACAATAAACAGGTACAGCATTACAATAGATCTACTTCTTAGCCTTATTTATTACAACTGAGCTAAATATTAAACACACACACCAAATTTCATCTTATGTAAGTACTTTGCTACTTTAGGTACTTTTTACTTTGTTTCCATCGATACCCCACATGTAGGGGTTTGAAGAAAAAAAATGTTTGAGTTTCATTTCTAAGTATGGGGAACCCTCAACATTCACTGCTTTTTAGGGTTCCGTAGCCAAATGGTTTAAAATGGAGCCCTTATAGATTCTTTTTTTTCTATTATTGTGTGAAAATCTTAACGCGGTTCACAAAATACATCTACTTACCAAGTTTCAACAGCATAGTTCTTATAGTTTCGGAAAAAAGTGGCTGTGACATACGGACGGAAAGACAGACAGACATGACTAATCTATAAGGATTCCGTTTTTTGCTATTTGGCTACGGAACCCTAAAAAGCGGTTGATATCAGAAAAATAGAACTTTTATTTCTGTAGGAACTTTAAAAGTAGAAAATATACATATAATTATAAAACGGACCTTCATTCAGCTTGTAGACACCTAATACTTAGATAAAATGCTTTATATTTTTTTGTCTACAAATTTATTTTAACTAGTCTAAAATTATACCAATAATTGATACCAGAAATTTCATTCGACCTAGTAGTCGATCAACATTTTAGGCGCAATGTCCTTGTACTTGAAGTAAAATTATTAAAAATAAATTGAAGAAAAATAAGAACAAACATCATAAATAAGTGCTTTAACATAACCATTTAAAATAAAATTTAGGTATACCTAACAATATACTTTGTTCGTGCAACAGTTTCAAATATCATAGTTTAAATATATAAAACATAAAAGTCAATAAAATAATCTAAAACCCGACTGCATCGAATGCAACTAAAGGAAAAATAAAAATAAATGCAATGCAGACTTAGACCTAATACCCACTTCATTTGACTTGTTTGAACAAAAACGAGTTGGTGTATAATGATTAGGTATAATCAGTTATATTAAATAAGGTAGATAAAACTATTTAAAGAATCTAAATTAATTAAGATACCATTTATACAGAAAAAGAGTCAAAATACAATAAATCAGACACACTGAAGGGATACAATATTCAATTAAATTTGTGTTGATAGCTAATCATACAGAAATAAAAAACTGCTTTGATAATAGATCTTTTAATAGGTTTGAAGTATTTTACAGATGTCAATATAAATATGCTCAAAAACTATTACTTAAGTAATATTATATACAATAAAACGAATATTACTTCATACCCGAGAATAAGCAAATAGTGATGCTACAACAAAAAGTAGTAATGAAGGTGTGTTAGTTACAGCAGAGCTCCAATCACCTCCTCTTACTCCGACGACTCCACATGCAACTCGTCCTAACGTCGTCGTCCCGTTATCAGTAGTTGCAACCAGAACTACACTACGTCCAACAATGTTCATGGAACCTCGTAGTGTGTATTGATCTGTAGCACCATCAACTTCAAGTATACCGGTGTTATTCCTAGTAGCTTTTAGGGCAATACTATTTACACCAGCATTAATCTGAGCCGACGTATTATTTAACACATTACCTACGTTTTCACATGTCAAGATATCTCCGAATTCATGTACCTCTACTTCGTATTGTGCGTCAGGCACTCCCGCAATAACTCCACTAACTTGCAACACATTCTCTACTTCGACGAACACAATTTGGCCAGTAATATTATAAGTTGCAAAAGAGATTCCAGGACTCACAGTAACTATAACACTTCTAGGTGCATCATTGGCGTTAACAAAAACGACAAATGCCAGCAGAAAGTAAGAGCGTAAAAGTGGTGACATGATGATGTAGGTATAAGTCGCAGTATAATAACTACACTAAACCAAATTGTTGGGCTATTTAAATGGTGATAATGATATGACTGATAATGAAACAACAAAAAATTATCTTCTATCGAGATATGAATTGGAAATGCTGATTACACATTAATAAGCCTTTTAGTGAGCTCCAATAGTAACGTTTTGGGTATTAACTGTATTCTGGAGTTTTCTACTGGAAGACGCTCAATATTAGCTAAGTCGTACGAAGTCGGGATGTATGGTGTGGCGAGAAAGGTAACCTAAATAAAATATACCCCAGCTACAACTCTTGGCGGCTTGCCTAGTACGCACAGTGCAATAATGTTGATCATAATTATCGTTACAGCATTAGTCCCGGTTACATTCAAAGCTTGCACTTTGGAACCCGGAGTTATATTTTAGCAATATTTACACTGTGCTGCATTTCTAGTGGCTAATTAAAGTTAAATAATAAATTATCTGGCCATTTTTACTAGCATTTATATGAATTAGAAAAGCCCACAAGATGAAAAAGAAAAGGGTGAACAAAAATTCGAAGGTGAACAAATGCCACTTATTTTGTCGAATGGTTTCACCCGGGAGATAAAGCGTAGGTGAAATGATTTCACCTGCATGAGGTGGTATAAGGACACTACAATTCCCACTTTGCTCACCTGGGAGATATCACTTGGGTGAAAAAAGTGTAATAACGTAAAGGCACTATATAACGACCCCTCAAAATCGGCACCTATTACTGCCCATTTCATAAAATTTCCATTTTCAAGTGTTGTTGTGTGAGAAAATGTAGATGTATTTGAATCGCAAATATTTATCATTCGCTAATGTGCATAAACCTACGATTTAAACAATAATTGAAAAGATTATCGTCGGACTGCGGAGATCACACATATTTCATAATGTTACACTGCTGGTTACGTATGCAATACTCATTTCTTAGTAAGTGAAATATAATCATACAGCATTCTAATGATACTTCTACCTTCTTAATACTTTCATAAACATAATAATTTTCAGCACTGCGAGGATCCTGGCAAAGACACGGCGCTCCACACGTTGGTGGAGTGACCTGCGTGGGCGAGTCAACGCCGGGATCTCGTTGCGGTCCTGGGCGTGGACGTTCTCTCATTGGAGACCATGGTGAGGCCCGTGGTCTCCGACGGGAGCAAGTGGCACACCGCCGCCTCTTTCTGCGAGCTGGTTATGCGCGCGAAAGAGACGGTGGAGAGGGAGCGGGAGAGAACACTGCCCCCCGAGTTCCGCAGTCTGCGGCGAGAACGCCGCAGACTCGTCTACGCCCGGGACTACCGACCTCCATGATCGGGGCCTGAGGACGGCAGTTGGCCGACTCGCCGTCCTTACAGAAGCCGACCGTGGCGGAGGTGTATCGTGTGTGTCCTCACACGCCTGCCAACTCACCGAAGCGGGATAAAAACCGACCCCACCAGGCGAGGCCTCGGTGGCGGCCAAAAAAAGGCCGGTAGCCCTGGGGTTATCCTTTCGAGGGCTTACCCGGGGTGCCCGGCAATGGACACTTGGGCAGGACACCGTGTCGGTTTTAGTCGGTTCGTGCAATTTCGGCACGTAAAAAAAAAACAAAAAGCAATAATTTTCACCAGGCGACTTCCACAGGAGAGTTTTACGAGCGTTTCTGTCTTTTGACTTAAATATGTAATTCAGTTAATTTTCACTAGTTTTCTGAAAACCGCAGCAAAATCGGTTCAACCAAACACGTAATACCTTCTTTTTTTTTATCGTGCGGAAATCCCTTCGGATACCCCCCCACGTGCCAGCGGGGGCGGTTATGTCGGGCTTGAACCGACTAAAACCGCACGCCGTCTCGGGTCTACAGACACCGGGGTGTAAGGTTGCCCATAGAGCATATCCCTCGCACCCCGACTGACCCTGGGCCATCTCCGGTTTCGAGATGGCCCCCTCGGGTTTGGGAACCACGGTGTCCCCGTCTTGCCCCGGTTTGGGGGGGGGGGCGCTAGTCACCCCACCGTCCCGGCCTGCTTCTGCTGGGGTGACAGGTGGTCTCACCCGCCACCCCCAGGCCTGCGCTCATGGAGGTCGGAGGTCGTTAAGCGACCTCCGGCGCCTGAGTCGCCTGCGACACGCGGCGAGCAAGTTGCGGGCTCGGCGGTCCGGGAGAGTTCTAAATCTCTCCCGGGCGCGCTCCGCCATCTCCTTCGCGAGCATTACATGCTCGCAGAAGGAGGTGGCGGGGACCCACGCGCTCGCGCTCCGCACTCCCACGCCGGGCAGTCCGTCAGCGTGTGCAGCCCTGAGTCCTCGCTCGCGTCGCAGTGATGACACTCAGGCGTTGGCTCCTTCCTGATCCGATGCAGGTGGTCCCCGAAGCACCCCTTCCCGGAGATCACCTGCGTCAGTCGGTACGAGAGGCTTCTGTGTCGCCTCTCCAGCCAATCCTCCATGATGGGCCTTACCGCCGCTATTGCGGCGTGCCCTAAACACGTAATACCTAATCACGGAAAACATACCTCTTTTTTTAAGTCGACTAAATATACTAAAACCTTCTCCGGAATTTAGCAGACACTTTTCTGAAAACCGCATCAAAATCGGTGTAACCAAACGCGAGAAAATCGCAGACAAACATAGATACAAACATACAGTCAGGTCAAACAGTGAACCTTCTTTTGAAGTCGGTTAAAAATAAATAACTTATATGAGATACAGCTGTAATTTACCTAAAATTCAATAGTATAATGTGGCGGTAATATGATCCATAGTCATAATTTTATGCCTATTTCCGACCCATGTGACTGTTATGCTTTAGATAAGTATCTTAATTTTCATATTTCCTGTTATTATAATGCTTCAATTAATACGTAGTAAGCTGTATCAATTTGCTAAGTTCTATTTTTGAGCTATTAGCACAATATATTTCGGAGTATCAATAGCTGTGAAAATCAACTTTACGCCTATGTAAATGTCTGGATGTAACTAAAATGTACAATTCAATACAATGAAATATTGTATTCTAAAGTTAAAATATCATTGGTATTATTCATGAGCTGATTTGGTCGGTAATAGGTTATACTCGTACTATTCTCTTTAATAGAACCTATTATGGTTCCGTCGTCGTCGTGGAGTTCATCTCACCCCTGATGTGTGGGGTGGGGAGACCATTGGGAGCGCTGGGCCCCTTATGGTATGTTCACTCACGGCTCAGCATTCTGTGTCAGTAACTAGAGTTGATCTGCCACCCTCGAGGCTGACCCACCACCGCCGCGCGTTAGTCGGCCCTGCGGGGACAGGCCGCGTAGTTGCTTGCGAGTGGGTAGCGGTTCATCTTCTGTCTGAGGTATTGTCCCGCTGGGGTGTGTGTTGGGTAACCTCCTCGAGTGTCGCTCCGATTCCGATCCCGCTGCAGGCCGGGGGGAACGGAATCGGAGCGGCCGGTACACCCTGGGCGGCGGTCAATGGCTTCCCCTTCACCCCTTCATAGGGTTGGCATTGATCGTCGGCCAATACCCAACGTGGCGGGAACACATCGCTCTCCGTACTCCTCTGCTTTCAGAGGAGACAGGATGAGCGATGCTGTTAGTGGTGAGATGGCCCAGGGTCAGCCGGGGTGCGAGGGATATGCTCTATGGGTAACCTTACACCCCGGCGTCTGAAGACCCGAGACGGCGTGCGGTTTTAGTCGGTGCAAGCCCGACATAACCGCCCCGCTGGCCGGCGGGGGGGTATCCGAAGGGATTTCCGCACGATAAAAAAAAAAAAAAAAAAAAAAAAGGTATTGTCCCGCTCAAGGGAACCGCTAACAGCTACCGGGCAGGGCGTGAGGGGACCGATGCCCATCAAGTGGGGGAGTTTCGAGTGGTCACCCCACTCAAACAATCCCGTGGCGATCCTGCTCACGAATCCTGCGAATCGGCTCCCATTTGAGGGCCCGATAGATGATGGCGTTCCTAAGGTCCTGGGTGCGTTGACCACAAGGAGAAGATAACTATGCTCCACGGCTAGTATCTGTTGGCGCATCGACCCCGCTCTCAGACAGGTTTTACCAGGCCGGCCCCGAGTAAGTGAGACGCGACCTTATGTATGTTTCGTAGATTCCGAGCTTTGCCCGAAGTGGTAATCACGAGAACAGCAGCTTCGTCTCATGAATCTGGCCTGGCTGCCATCGACAGGGTTCTATGGGACTGACTCCTCTACCTCTCGAGTGTGAACTTCGTCGTGTAATTCGTGAGGAGTGAACTGCTCTCTAAGGCTGCATACGATGATTTTCTGCACGATTCGGGGCCTTGTAGCTAAAGCAGCCGTCCTCCCCGAGCATTCCCCTAAGAAACTAGGCACTGAACGTAATCCGGTTGTTTAATAAATTGCATCAACCGAAAAATATAATACAGCCCCATGACCCATGACTCACAAACGAATTTCATAAATTTTAATACTCATGATGTAACTACCTGTTTGAATGAATCATTCTTAGAATTCATTATTTATCTACCTAAGTAGATTATCGATCGATTAAGTGAGTTCCATTTTTGATATCACTGATAACAATGATATCCCAAAGTATGATACTTATGACTCAAAAAAAAAAAGTTTTCTATCATATAATCTTTATTTAAAACCCGAGGGTTCGAAGAAGTTACTATCGAAGAGTCCAACCGACTAAATCCACACCGTATTGGTGCTATAAGAAAAAACTAGGTCATCTGGAAGTGGGTTTGGTTTAAGTGTGTCGGTAACTTGACGGTGTGCGCTCGTATCTTAATAATTTACTCTCATCATTTTTCCCTAACGCGCCAAAAAAGTATAACTTCAAAAACTTACCAAATCAAGCTTTTATGACAAAAATAAGTTGCACGAAAACGAAAATATTAATTTTATGCAATTTCAAAAGCTTGTATCGCGTAAGTTGTTTCTCTGTGTTCTAATGAAGAATGTTAATAGGTATGCCAAATCGGTTGAAAGTTTGTTACAGTAAAGCTTGTATGTATACAAATACTCTAGTTTTTGTTTTAGTCAAAAATACCTATTAGTTTTGATTTTACAGGCATTTAAACTTACGATAAATATCGAGTCCCGCTAACAGTCACGTGACCGCATGTGACGTCAATTTACAACAATCTGTGGCGACAGGCTAAGGACTTATACAGGAGCTTGTGCAGTATTTTGTTTTGTTTTCACCCGCGCATTACGTTAATATTTTATATTACTATAATATTCGATTAATGAAATTAATTCGAAAAAGAGCAATCGGATAATCTGCCTAAAATAGATGCACTAATGGTTGCCCATTATTTATCAACAAATAGTGATTTCGTTGCCGCCGAAATGCGAGGAATAAAAATGCAAAGGTAAATTAACTTTTCATGCTATTTAGGAAATAATTTACCTGTTCTAAATTGTTTTATTAAAACAAAATACCCACCTAATATCACATTGCAACTCAAATAGGCAGAAGTACCAAACCTCTTAAGTTTTACGTTATAGACAACAAAGATGTATTGAAGTTTTATATCTATAGGTACGTATGTTCATTTTATATGTATGTAAAGTAAAAAATAAAGTAAAATAATAAATATTCTGCGACATTGTACACATCGTTTTCTAGACCCAAAGTAAGCATAGTTTAACTAGCTTGTGTTATGGGTACTAGAATGCGGATAAACATATATATACTTTTTTTTTTGTAAATACATACATATTATACATAGATACGCCCAGACCAATGCAAAATAGACATATTCATGCATACAAATGTTTTCACTGAGCGGGAATCGAACCCGCACCCAATGTCATAGCAGTCGAATGCACTACCGCTACGCCACAGAGGCCTTCTAATGTGTCCATATGTGTGAGTAGGTTCCTCTTCTTAGTAAATTTAATTAAATACATACCTACATTGATTTATTGCAAATGTAATGGGTTGAACAGATGCACTAAACCTTTTTTAATTTTGATTTGTCTCATTAATACGCTCTTATACGTGGGATAGCCGCTTACAAACTCGGATACTCCTTTGCAACCACAAATTTGAGACCATAAAACAAATTTAATTTTTCAGATTTTGATATAAAAAAATAAATGCTCGCTAAGCTCAATTTTCTTGCGATCGGCTAACTGCATCGCATCCCTAGTAAAATACGTACAGCCTCTAATTACCTAAGTATTAGGCCTAAGGAAATGTACATAAGGCCTGAAATTTCTAATGAAACTTAAGACGACACCGTGCTGAGAGCGCGAGTGGACTGAGCGAGTGTTGTGAGATGACGTCACACCGTCACACGCATCGCGTCGCACGTTTACTTCTATAAATCGGAAACTAATTGACGTATCGAAGTAATCTTTCACTTGTATATTTTTTATTTGTGACAGAGAATATAGAGCTAATATTCCAAATTAGTTAACATTCTTCATTGCGCTGCAAACTTTTGAAATGAGTACAACCTTTTGTAAAATATAATTTTCGTTTTAGTACAACAGATTTTTTTTTATGAAAGTTTGTTTTCAAAAACTTTTTTTTATGAATGATATATTTCATTTTTAATTTTTAGTTTAAGTAATATCATGTAGCACCAGAGTGCTTGTCAAGACCGGCCAAAGGAGCTCAATACAACAAGTCTATCTTCTAGACCACATACCGTCTCTATCTTCAGGTCTGGCTATCATGTAACATCAGAGTAGAGGGGGCGCCAAGAGAATATCCACTAGCAAAATGCGTGGACCGCATTCTGACTTCCGATATGTGTTGTAGTGATATGACCGATGTTGCCAGTCGCTATTGTGGTCAGAGGTCAGACCCTTCTCCCTCACCCCTATTAACATTGTTAGCATACCTTTTTTTATTTTTTTTTTCGTGCGGAAATCCCCTCGGATACCCCCCGCCGGCCAGTGGGGGGGCGGTTATGTCGGGCTTGAACCGACTAAAACCGCACGCTGTCTCGGGTCTGCAGACGCCGGGATGTAAGGTTGCCCCATAGAGCATATCCCTCGCACCCCGACTGACCTTGGGCCATCTCCGGTTTCGAGATGGCCCCCTCGGGTTTGGGAACCACGGGTGTCCCCGTCTTGCCCCGGTTCTCTGAACCTATCTCACGAATAGTCATTAATAGAAATATTATAAGAACTATTTTTAAGGATGATGATCTTTTTTGTCTAATTTATATTTACGATGAAACTTACCGCTTATGAGAAAAAGGCGAAAATTTATGTGTATTTTATAATAATTATTATTATTTATTTATTTATCAAAAAGGGCTGTACAATGTGTTATTACTAGTTTTACAAATAAGGTCAAATATAACTAATTTAAGTATAATAATATCTAAATTAGGAGTTAGTGTGCCAAAAAAACACTGTATATGGTAAACAAATAGAATTTAAAGATATATTACCTAATTACATTAACAATTTGGGACCTACCTGATCTAGGTTTTTGTAAACCTGTGTTTCAGGCTATGTCCGTTCAATGATATATTTCTTATTGCAATAATTAGACATCATAAACAAAAGAATCTTTTTTTTTTTTATCGTGCGGAAACCGAACTTTAGTATTTCCAGCAGTTTTTCCGTGTCCGCATAATCTAGATTTTCCAGGTATTCTGTAATTAAAGCCTTACAGCTCCAATAACTTAAACTGTGTATGTTTAGTAATTTGTTAAATTTGTTATACAGAAAAGGACCCAAAAACATATAAAATCTATTTACAAACTCATGTTTAGTTTGTGGTTTTTCACAAACTATGCCTTTTCTTCTTTTATCTAAGGTTATTGTTTGTAAAGGGAGTTTGGTATGTTGGTATAACGTGACGTTTAGAATAAACAATTGGCGCACTGTTAGCACTTTACATGACTTGTAGAGCTCATCTGTTGGGAACCTATATGGTCGAAAAGTGGCTATTTTTCAGATTGCTCTTTGGGCGCGCTCAAGGGGTAGTAAGATTGTGCGTCCTGCACCACCCCAGGAAGTTATGCAATAAGTAAGAATGGACTGACAAGGCCAAGTATACCTGTTTAATAATCTAATAGCCCGCTATTGCACGTAAATTCTTGACCGGACTGAGGGGAAAAAAGTCCGTTGTATAACTCTATTCCGCCACGCCATCTACCAATTATAAATCAGAACCATTCAGGAACCTACTTAAACACACACTAAGTTTCATCAGTTTTAAATTGAATTTCATACTTTGCATACCTTTTTCATGCCGTTAAAAGAAAAGAGACGTCCTAATACACTTTCAACCCATAGTAGGTTTTGTTGTAAAAACGCCGCTAGTATTTTTATGAATACTCGATTTCGTCATATACGCCGGACATACTCGTTGTCTATGACGCACGATCTCTCTCTTTTTAGTCACTTGTTAATATAAACTAACCTTTTCTTTGCCCTGTACGTACACACACTCAACAAGCATAGATATGGAGTTGGAGCGAATTTTCGACCCAGTCGTCACTCGTCGCCATGGTAACGAGTAAGAAATATAAAAATTATTTTGACGTTTTGATGTGCCTCTGGAAAGCATACAGTATTGTATTGAAGAAAGCTGTCTATACTTAGCCATAAATGCGATCTCTATGGTTACATTTCACCTGACGTTTGATAGATGTCAGCACTGTCAAACCAGCCAGGCGGGAATCGCTGTCGCTTAGATTGTCATAGCGTTGTAAACTTTCGCCACTTGCGGTCGTAATCCCTAAATACTTCCTTGATCCGTAATATATTTAAAATTATTGTGTTCCAAAGTGTTACATAATTTTATATTGCTGCTATTTTATATTTATTTCCTCATATATTGTCAATCGCGAAGTCTAAATATTAGTGATATTTCTTAATGAACATCAGCCTCGCGATCGAATTTATCGGAATCTCCGACGTCCTTACTGGTCTCTTTACAACAAGAGTCGCCGTCAAGTAGCAGTGCATCGGACAGCGGATCAGAGTACTCGGAGCCAAATAGACCAGCCAGGAGGAAACAATAACATGTTGCACTGGTAACGATCGATCCTCGGATCGATGCGTTATACGACAAGGTCAGTTTTATTACAAATTTAATATTGCACAAACAATGTATACTCGTACCTAACGCGAATACAAACAGGACCACGTAATTGGGTCGACTTATAACGTAATGTTTGCAAATCCGTCGATTTAAACATCACAATCGTTAGACTTAGTGGTCCTATTAAACTGCTTTTATCGTGGAAAAAAATCTCAAGCTGATGAGAAACGATTGCTTTAGCTGATAAAACTGCAACAGGTTAACACTGCCACGTGGCAGTATATATATTATAAGAGAGAATCGACATCATGGCATTTCCGTGCTTTTGCAATTTGAAAATTAACGATGAAACAAATGCTTTAAAAGAAGGTATATATATATATATATATATATTGGGCGTCAATAGAAGACACTATGGCGCAAAGGGCAAGCCCATTTACTAAGCCATTATGGACTAGGTTCATAATAATCCTTCAGAGTTAAAATCTACCCTCTTTAACAATATTTGCGTAATGTATTGAAACTTCAACAAAATTTCAGACAAAAAATAGTCATATGCCTTCAAGGAGGATATATGTACTTGTTTTTATTTGATAAAACAAAACTAGCGCCGTTTATTCCACCTCATGGTGGGTCTCGAGCTCTTAATAAATTTAAGAAACATCGCACTGAGGTCAACTGGGACTGCTCCAAGACAGCTCGAAATCGCTGCAACCAGATGATACGCAATGCTAAACGCCGACATATTCATGATAATATCAGTTCTTCACCTACTAATATATGGAAGTTTCTCAGGACTTTGGGCATTGGTAAACAGCAAGAGGACTATCAGTCGACAGTTGGTTTGGATGATCTAAATATGCATTTCTCCACTACTACTCCTCTTGATAACCAAATCAAGTGTCATACACTGAATTATATTGCTGGCCTTATCAGTCCCGACATAGAAACTTTCAACTTTTCTCCAGTTGCAACCTAGGAGATCAAAAAGAAAATTCTCTCAATTAAAACTAACGCAGTCGGCTGTGATAAGCATATAATTAATTGAGTAATTAATTATATGGGAGGATATCTACTCTGGAATGTTCCCAGCTCTTTGGTGTAAAGCCTACATAATTCCATTGCCTAAAAAAAGAAATGCTTTACTCCCCAGCCACTTTCGTCCTATTTCCATTCTTCCTTTCTTGTCAAAAGTGCTTGAGGCCTGTGTGCAGAAACAACTTGCTTTGTTTATCCATCAAAACAACTTGCTAAGCCCTTTACAATCGGGCTTCAGGCCGGGCCATAGCACCACAACTGCACTTTTTAAAGTGACTGGTGATATAAGGACTGGTATGGAGGCTACTAAGGTAACAGTGCTTGTCTTAGTCGACTTTTCTAACGCCTTCAACACAGTTAGTCACGATATCTTGCTATATATCCTTTCCTATCTTAAAATCTCCCCGGAAGCACTGGAATTTTTCTCGAATTATGTTCAGCGACGCCAGCAATCTGTTCGCATTGGTGATTTCTCATCAACTGGTGTGTTCTTGATTCTGGTGTTCCTCAAGGCGGTATTCTCTCTCCCTTGTTATTCTCTATTTTCATTAATCTCGTTACTTACAACCTTCGATGTGCGTATCATCTGTATGCAGATGACCTGCAGGTTTTTGCTCAAGCACCTGCATTCGACATAACAGCAGCGATCCGGGATGTGAACAGGGATCTGGAAACTTTAAAAAACTGGTCCACTAAATTCCGGTTAACCGTGATATAGGCCTTTAGTATGCTAATACAATATACACCGACCAATTGGCCTGGCTTCACACATATTGGGCTGTGGAGATCCACTGGGCACAAACTTCGTGGCTGAGTGGCAACCAAACAGATTAGCACATTGAAAGACTGATCAATACTAGCCAGGCCTGTCTTCGAATGCAAATTTAACTAGCTAGATATTTCTGTTAACCACGACAATACAGCTGGTCCCACAAAGTTAGATGCCTAGAGATGAACTGGTGGTACGGAGTCACATACACTGTACCTATTCACAAGAAGCCTGCCCTCCATTTCAACATTGCAGAAGCCGCATGTGCTGAGTCAATTTGTATTTATGTCCAGCAGGGTTGGAGAGATGAAATCTCCTGCCTTACTGATACTAACCCCAACTATTACAGTTCATAGGCAAGTTTCAGATAACTTTTCCATCACATGTGCCAAGCAGATACAACATAGAGACCGCAATTATGGCTAAGTATAAACAGCTTTCTTCAATACGATACTGTATGCTTTCCTTCTCGGCACATAATATCGGTTTTATTTTTATGTAATATGTTATATATATGTAGGTATATTTTATGCAAATTATCTTTTAATGCATAGATTATTTTATGATTTATAACACATCTAGACATGAATATAAATTACTATGTCAAACCCCAAACCCGAAAGTGTGATTGTTTCAACAAGTGTACCACAAAAAGCATAGAAGGCACAATCTAAAATTATTGATGACAAATAACTAAATTATTCTACTAATGAATAAATAACTAAATAATTCTACTCGTTTCTATTCTAATCTCAGTGACCTGCCAGTTTGGATAATAAAATATTTAATTCTGGCCTTTCTCAATCAATTTTAGGAACGTATGTACTTATCTGCATACGCAGTTATTTGTAGAAGTTGTCTACCCCGTCTGAGCTATATTGCTTTTGTGGTAAATTTGGCTCAAAATAAATCGGAAATGTTCGTCGGTCTGGATGCTCGGTAACCGGTCACCCGGGTATTATACATACGTATGTAGGTAGTAGGTTACATAAAAAAAAACGGCCAAGTGCGAGTCGGACTCGCCCATGAAGGGTTCCGGAGTAGCAAGTAAAATTTTTATATTTGAGTTGATTTAATGAAGGGAAAATCCGGTTTACGATTATTGACGTATTAAAAAAAAAACTACTGACTAGATCTCGTTCAAACGAATTTTCGGTGGAAGTTTACATGGTAATGTGCATCATATATATTTTTTAGTATTATCATTCTCTTATGTTAGAAGTTACAGATGGGGGAGCATCTTACCACTTTGGAAGTGTCTCTCGCGCAAACTATTCAGTGTAGAAAAAAATGATATTAGAAACCTCAATATCATTTTTGAAGACCTATCCATAGATATACGGGTTTGATCAAAAATTTTTTTTGAGTTTCAGTTCTAAGTATGGGGAATCCCCAAAATTTTTTGTTTCATTTTCTATTTTAGTATGAAAATCTTAATGCGGTTCACAGAATACATCTACTTACCAAGTTTCAACAGCATAGTTCTTATAGTTTGGGAAAAAAGTGGCTGTGGCATACGGACGGACAGACTGACAGAATTTTTTTTTTTTTACGTGCGGAAATCCCTTCGGATATCCCCCCCCCCCCCCCGCCGGCCAGCAGGGGTGGTTATGTCGTGTATCGACTAAAACCGCACGGTGTCCTCCCCAAGGTTCCGTTGCCAGGCACGCCGGGTAAGCCCTCGAAAGGATAACGCCAGGGTTACCGCCTGGTGGGGTCGGGTTTTATCCCGCTTCGGTGAGATGGCAGGCACACACGACACGCCTCCGCCACGGCCTGCTTCTGTAAGGACGGCGAGTCGGCCAACTGCCGTCCTCAGGCCCCGATCATGGAGGTCGGTAGTCCCTGGCGTAGATGAGTCTGCGGCGTCCTCGCGGCAGACTGCGAAACTCGAGGGGCAGGGTTCTCTCCCGCTCCCTCTCCGCCGTCTCTTTCGCGCACATTACCTGCTCGCAGAAAGAGGCGGCGGCGTGCCACTTGCTCCCGTCAGAGACCACGGCCCTCACCATGGTCTTCAACGAGAGAACGTCCACGCCCAGGACCGCAACGAGATCCCGGCGTTGACTCGCCCACGCAGAGCACTCCACCAAAGTGTGAAGCACCGTGTCTTCGCCAGGATCCTCGCAGTGCTGGCACTGCGGCGTTGTCTCCCGGTGGATGCGCCGGTGGAGCATAGATCTTATAGTTAAGGATAAAAGTGGCTGTGACATACGGACGGAAAGACAGACAGACATGACGAATCTATAAGGACTCCGTTTTTTGCCATTTGGCAACGGAACCCTAAAAATCTGTACTATAAAACTTTTATTAATAAACTGCAATGACAGACACATCGAGAGAGATTTACATTATTTTTCATAGGTACTATACCTACCTATTCCTAATAGATGCGACACTAAAACGACTAACCTTTTGTTACTTGCTTCGATTTTGTGACAAGTTTCAGCGAATAGATATTAATAGACATAGATAAACCTACGCGCAAATCGCCGCAACATTGAGTGATAAGGAGAGGGATAACTGTTGAAGTTGAAGCAGACGAGAAGGCCGCTCACACACACACAAATTCTGTTAGACACACATGCTTAAAATTATCGCCACGATATATATGTATAGGGACGGAGCTTAACTTACATGCAACGTCAACAACACAACAACTTATCGTTAGGATGTACAATTTCGAAGAAAAAAAATTATGGTCTTCCTACGAGTCCTCTCTTCCTTTCTTGTTATGGATTACCGTAAGAAGAAAAATAAAACACTTTATTTTTAGTTAGTTTAATAATGTTAAAAAGGTTTATCTCTTTATTTACATAGGTACCAATATACATAAATCAATTACACAAACGTAATTATTTCATGCCTGAAAATAAGCAGATATTGATGCTGCCACGATGAAGAGTAGTAATGAGGGTGAGCTATTTACAGCTGAGTTCCAATCACCCCCTCGTATTCCGATGACTCCACATGCGACTCGAGGACCTGCATTGCCAGTAGTAAGCGACTCCTCATGTCCTCCCAGACCCAAATCATCTGCCTGTGCATGCAAAACTAAAGTACGTCCTATAACGTTATTCCGATCCCGTAATGTGAGCAGGTGATCAGTAATATCCACGGTGGCTGTAGCATCAGTATCATTACCCACGAACAAAACATTTCCCAGATCACCAACGTGGCGCACTGTGTGATTTTGCCCGCCATGATTCGTGTCTTCAGGATTGAAGTGGCCACCTGAGTTTTCACAAGCGATAATATCTCCTAGTTCATGCACGTGAAATCCGTAATATCCAGGGGGCAATCCAACTATAGCTCCAGTAATATGTAGGCCATCAATTGTTTCGGCAAACTGAATCTGGCCGGTGATGTTTTCCGTGTCGAGTAGTGAAAATAGCTACCGCAATTCTAGGTGAAATACTTGCGTCAGCCAAAATGAAGGAAGCCAGCACAAGGGCTGTGGTTAAAATTACCGACATGATTTATGTATGTGTATCAGTCACAATAAAATAAAAAGGTACACTGAATTGTTCGCCTCTTTACATAGTGATAATGATATTAACTGATAAAATTTTAATATCGAATTATGACTAGGTAACATTACAAATAGCCAACATAACAATATATATATTATATAGAGCTACACTACCTATCTTAAATATACGTTATCTTGTACCGTGAATATAGATTGGACATATTGACTGATTATACAATTTAAGTATTCTATGCTTTTTAAGTTTTAAACACCAAATATTTCCTATTCGCTCTCGCACAAACAAGATGCCAAAACCAGAACATTTTAATAGCCAAGGGCTGTTTCCACCATTAGATGAGCAAAAAGAACTTACTTAAGTACTATCACTATTACTTCGTGATGTCTATATTGTTTTAGATTTTTAGTGGTAGTCTTTCATTTGCCTCATTTCATACCAGCTAGCATACTTGGACGTGACCGCTTTACAGCTTAAGTTTGGTGGAGTGAGTTTTTGTCCTCAGGTGGAGGACAAACACTCACTAAGCAGTCATATATAGTAATATACTTCACCTCAAGTATAGGTACTGATCCCGTACCCGTGACCGACAGAAATCTATTTTCGGGATAAGAATTAGCCCACCAGACGATAATGTAGGCATTACTCATAATAACCAAAGCACCTCTGTATCAATGATTGTCCTTACTCACGTGAATGCCTCTTTTTAGGGTTCCGTTGCCAAATGGCAAAAAACGGAACCCTTATAGATTCGTCATGTCTGTCTGTCTGTCCGTCCGTATGTCACAGCTACTTTTTTCCGAAACTATAAGAACTATGCTGTTGAAACTTGGTAAGTAGATGTATTCTGTGAACCGCATTAAGATTTTCACACAAAAATAGAAAAAAAACAATTAATTTTGGGGGCTCCCCATACTTTACAACTGAAACACAATTTTTTTTTTCATCAAACCCCTACATGTAGGGTATCTATGGATAGGTCTTCAAAAATGATATTGAGGTTTCTAATATCATTTTTCTCTAAACTGAATAGTTAGCGTGAGAGACACTTCCAAAGTAGTAAAATGTATGTGTCCCCCCCCCCTGTAACTTCTAAACTAAGAGAATGATAAAACTAAAAAAAACTATTATATATATATATAAACTAAAACTATATTATTACTATGGAAACTTCCACCGAAAATTGGTTTGAACGAGATCTAGTGAGTAGTTTTTTTTAATACGTCATAAATCGTAAACCGCAATTTACCTTTCATTTAACCAACTCAAATATATATATTTTTTTTAAAGCATTAAATAAATAATAAATAAATAAATATTGTACGACAAAGTACACAACTAAGCAGAGCTTGTCATATGGGTTCTAGAATGCGGATAAACATACTTAAATACTTTTTTTTTGTAAATAAATACATATTATACATAGAAACATCCAGACCAATGCAAATATACATATTAGCACTGAGCGGGAATCGAACCCGCGACCTTTGGCTTAGCAGTCCCACTCGCATTTGGCCGCTTTTTTTGTTCTTTTTAATTGAAATGAAATTTCGCATGCACGTTTAGTTTGGATGACAATGCATATGGTACGATGGAGCTAGTCTGATGATAGTGCAGGTGGCCATAGGAACTCCTAAATTAAACAAGATAAACCTACCGAGTTGGGCACATTCGTTTTGTCTTGACTAACTCCCCGATGTGACATAGTATTCAGGGTCTGATGATGGAGTAGGAAGGTGGCTATAGGAACTCCTAACTAACTAAAGTTAACTAAGTAACCTAACAGGGGGAATGCTCTGACCAACTGAGCCACCTAGACACGTCCCAGATATTCGAAATTCTCCGATAAATCCGATATATATCCGATATATATGTAAGGGACTGGTCGCGGGTTTAAGTCCCGTCCTAGATGTTCTCTTTTTCCGATCTAAATCTTTAGAAAAAGTAAGCATACAAAATGCTTAAAAATTTAATTGAATTAAGTAACCTAAGTTAAACTTATCGAATTTTGGCTCATTTGTGTTATTTTGACAAACTCTCTAATGCTACATTGTATTCAAGGTCTGATGATAACTGATAAGGAATAACAAAATAATACATAGTCTACGTACGCTACGATTTAACATTTTTTTTAAATTTATACTGTGCAGTTCACTTAACATTTCTAAAACCAAGTTGTTAAAAATAAAATAATTAATAAGAGAGCTTTTATAAAAATAAACTTTTATTCAAAAAATCATTTGAACTAAAATGATAATACTAATTTTATACAAGAATTGTGCCAATTTCAAATCTTGTAGTGCAATTACAGAGAAAAAACTGGCACGACACAGGCTTTTTTCAATACAACCCTAGTATTAAATTATTTTCGTTTTAGTTCAACTGATTTTTTAAATAAAAGCTTGTTTTCAAAAAAGTTTTTTTATTATTTTAATTCAACAGTCAAGAAATTCAACTTCTGCTAAACAGATAAAATACGTTTGTCATAGTCAACCTAATTCTCTCTGAAAGTGTATTCCGTTGCAAGGATATCCAAATGGTTATTATTTTCAGTCACTTATAAAGTACTTGGCCGAGGCTCACCGCGGCGCACACGGGTTCGTGATGGATGAGAACGGCAATCCAGTAGAACGTGCTTCCGTTAAAGTGAAGGGGCGTGACGTCAACTACCACACCACCAAGTACGGAGAGTTCTGGCGCATACTGCTACCTGGCACGTACAGGGTCGATGTAAGTTTTTTTTACAGTTTTCCACAAGTTGTACCTTTTTTTTTTTTCGTGTGGAAATCCCTTCGAAAACCCCCCCACCGGCCACAAGTTGTACCTGGCCTAACGGCCAACTTGAGTTCCGGAGACCTTAACTAATATACATAATATACTAACCGATGCCTGCGGCTCCACCCGCGTGGATGTCGGTTGAAATCCAACCTTAGTGGTTCTATTTTTGGTCATATCTCCGGTTCTACTTAACCAATTACAATCAGCAATACGGCGGTTTGAAAATCTGACCAACACCTTTCTAACAAAAACTGCATCAAAATCAGTTCAGTAGTTTTGGCGTCCATCGAGTATACGCAGACATTCCAAAAAAAAAATTAATTGAATGTACAGATACAACTTAGTAATTTACAATTTTATAATATCATAGATGATTTCAAATCGACAGGGTCATTGAAATTACTGTCATGTTTGGCCTTGAAAGCGACAGAAGAAAGACAACTGTATATAGCGAATATGCGACTGTTAAGATGGATGTGTAAATGATGTGTGGTGTGACGAGAATAATCAATGAGTATATTAGAGGAAGTTTGAAAGTTGCACCAGTGAATGAAAAATTAAGAAGCGAGCGACTGTCGTGGTATGGATATGGACATATTATGAAAAGAGATGAATTTAATACTGTTAAAAAGGTTCAAAGTTTGACTGTAGAGGGCTTTAGGAGCAAAGGTCCAAGAAAAGATAGATGGAATGAGTGAAAGAGAATATGGTAAGGAAGGGAGTGACGGAGGAGATGAGATTTGAATGGAATGTATGGAGAAGAATGACAACGACTTGCGCCGACCCTAAATAACTGGGACAATGGCAGGTAGATGATAATGATCCGAATTACTACATAATGTATAATATATATGTATAAATATTTACTACTAGCTGACCCAGCGAACTTTGTTCCGCCTTAGAGGCAATAAATGAGCAGACTTTTTACTTTATCAAGGTCAATTTTTTATTTGAATAATTAATGTAAATTAAAAAAGGAAGTATTTTAATTATTTTTTATTGGCCATGTATTTTAGTGCATGGGTTCCACTCTTTAGCGAAGCACCTTGTTATGCACGGTATTTTTCGTTTTATTATCAGGTGCAAGAACAAATAACACAGATGGTCTTCCGACCCGTGAACATACCACATATAATTGACCATGGGAAAAACATGGATTTTCTAGATTCAGACCACAAACTTTTAAGGATTGGCCTTGTGATTTGTTGATGGTCATGGTGAATGCAAGATGGATCGGAAATTGAAGTCGTTTAAACTCAAACGGCATGTCGGTTGGGATCATCGGGATCCTTCGATGAGAACTTCCTCAGCTTCGAATTTTCCTTTGAGTATCTTTTTTTTTTTTTTTTTTTTTTTTATTTTTTTTTTTTTTTGGCATAACAACAGTCGTTTACAAAAGTTTATATCAGTAAATAATTGCTAAACAATGACCAATTACAGCTATCCACATTTTGTATAAGCAGAGTACTAACAACAAAAAAACAAAAAGCAAACAAAACATACACCAAAAATTAAAAATGATGGTAGTGGTAGCAAGGAAGAAAAAAATCCGAGATGTGTAGTTCGGATAAAAGCAATAAGTAGTATCGGCATATAAGTACATTGTTTCTACTATTATCGGTGTGAAGTCAGAAACGGTTTGCTGGTCGCGCTTAGGTAAGTTACAGTCACTACCAACATTCCCTTACATTCCGTCAAAGTATCATTGGACTTATTTCTTTACTTTATGCATTGTACATAATTACACGTTGGTATAACACTCAAACATACATACATCACAAACTATTAAGTACCGTATACAGCTCAACAGAGACTTAATTTCAACACTATATTACTGTGCGCTGGCCAAAACCTCTCTAATTGCAGCCAAAAATATTTTTTTTGATTTCACAAATGGGTCTATACTGTTAAACTTTACATTATAGGATCGCATAATTCTAGTAGTCACAGCATTCTGTCCGTACTGCGTAGGATGCGATGGTACACTTAGCATTTGGGTGTGCCGCGTACGATATATTGGAGTTTTAAATGATATTCGAGCAAGTAAGCTAGGGCAATCTATGCGACCACGAAGTATATCAAAAAGCAGTGCCATGTCCATCACAGATCGTCTCTCTTCCAGAGTAAACAAGTTATACGTTCGGCAGTTATCAGTGTAATTAGTTTCAGATTTATGGAACTTGAAGTTTAAGTGACGTACGATTTTTTTTTGAATTTGTTCAATTCTTTTGATATGAACAGCGTAGTATGGTGACCAAATCTGGCAATTGTATTCCAGAATACTTCTAACATATGCGAAATACACTATTTTTAGGGTCATTGGACTGTTGAAAGGTTGACAGGTGCGCATAACAAAACCAAGATTTTTATAGGCTTTATTTACTATATTATCAATATGAGTAATCATGTTCATCTTTGAGTCGAAAGTTATACCCAAATCACGCACACTGTTGACTCTTTCTATGGCAACACCGTTAAAATTATAATTATAAGAAATAATATTTCGCCCACGGCCGAAACTTATGCATTGGCATTTAGATATATTTACTGATATTTTATTTCTAGCATAGTAATTATATAAACTATCCAAATCCTTTTGCAGATTTATGCAGTCGGTTAGACTGTTAATTTTTAGGAATATTTTTTTGTCATCTGCATATAGTAGGTGATTAGTGTTGTGAATGCACTGGTAAATATCATGAATGTATGAATTATAGAAGAGTGGTCCAAGGTGCGAGCCTTGGGGAACGCCGGATGGTATCTTAATATAATCAGATCTAAAACCACCCAGCACAACTGCTTGTGATCGATTCGAAAGGTACGATGTTATCCAACGAAATAAATCTCCGTGGATGCCTAAAGCTTGTAATTTTTTTAAAAGGATGGCGTGGTCCACTCTATCAAAAGCCTTTTCGAAATCTGTGTAGACCACGTCAACTTGTCCTCCTTTTTCCATGTGTTCCAGTACGAAGTCCGAATAAACTGCCAAATTAGTCAGGGTCGAACGCCCTCGAAGAAATCCATGCTGTGACTCAGAAATACCCTTCGAAATTATATGATAGATATTTTTGTAAATTATTTTCTCTAGCATCTTACCCAGTACGTTCAAAATTGAGATGGGGCGATAATTTTCAATTTTAGCTTTAGCACCCTTTTTATGAATTGGAACTATGTGGGCTTTTTTCCATAATAAAGGAAAAGTACATTCCTCGAGAGATCGTTTAAACAGTTTAGTAACCGGATACACTAAACTGCTTGCACATGATTTTAAAAATGTTGGAGGTACACCATCACACCCTGCTCCCTTTGATATATCTAAAGATCGCAATAATCGAAGGACTTCGTCCTCATTAATGCGAATACTTGAGAGTGTCTCATTGTTGGTGTGAGTAATTACAGAACTACTAGAGGTGTCCAATATGGAACCAGAAGCAAACACGCTTTCAAAGAAACTATTAAACGCAGAACATATAGAATTGCCATCATCTAAAGTTTGACCATTCAATGTGAATCGCTGAGGGTAACTTGAACCTCCTCTCTTTGATTTTACGTATTTCCAGAAATATTTAGGTGAAAGTTTTATATATCGTTCAACGTTATCCTTGAAATTGTTAAAACACATGCTTTGTGCTTTATGTTGACGGTCTCTGAGTAGAGTGAATTCGTCGTAGTCCCTAGGATTATTATATCTTTTCCATTTTTTATGTGCCTTATATTTCTCCTTTATAATTTTTATTAAAGCGGGCGTATACCACACAGGATAAGAGTTATTTTTAACGGACAATGGTACATATAAAGCAAAACATTTACTCAACTCAGTATAAAAATTTTCGAGCGCAGTATTAATATCCTCTGTATTCAAAACCTCATCCCAATTAATCACTTTTAAATAATTATTAATGAGCTCGTAGTCGCATTTATGAAAGTTATAGAGTGGTACCTTCTTTTCCTCAAAACTTTTCATTTGAAGATCTGCTATGTTAATACTAAGTGGTGGGTGAAGTGGGTCTATCTTTGATATAGGTTGAGTCAAGGTAACTGTTACCGGAAGGTTACAGAAGCAGAGATCAAGAATATTTCCACAATTATTTTCAATATAAGAAAACTGACTAAGACCTAAGAATTGCAGTTCGTTGGCAAATTATTGCGCAGTCTCCTGTACCTCTGTTGTATTTAGATGTCTTACTATGTAACCCATGTCCGTCCACCATAAGCACGGCAAATTGAAGTCCCCTACCAGTAAGTGATAATCCTGGCTGTGCATATTAAAGAATTGGCCATAAGCGTCGGAGATGTTTGAGATATTACGAGAAAGTATTGGACTATCGTCCGGGGGGACATATACTAGTACTATATGCAGGCCAGCAGTTGAGTTCAGTTTGCGAGACGATATTGTTATACAAATTGTTTCAACAAGTTCACACGACCACCCAGTATCAATTTCCGCAGCGAGGTCATGACGGATACATACCATTACGCCGCCACCCGTTTTTTTACTTGTGGAGTCGAGATTACGGTCGCATCGAAATACATCATATCTTTCGTCACATACCTCCGAGTCACTAATATCATTCTGCAACCAAGTTTCAGTTAGAAGTATAATATCAAACTCCTGTGACAGAATGCTGTTATATACAGCTGTACATTTAGTGCGTACACCCCTTAAATTTTGATAAAAAATATTTAATTTAGATGAGAAAGGTACGTTTTGTACAAATTAAGAGAAATTGACCAGCGAATCAATGACATTTCAAGCTGCAATATATCGCAATGGAATATTAACGGACATATGTTATTAACTTCTTTGGTGATTTTAACTATACTACAGCAACAAAAACAACAATAATAAAACCAACTGAATACCATCATTGGTGAGATCAGACAGTGAATCCGTGTTAGTGACTTTATACACTGTAATTTATGATAAGGCACTAATGAGTGTAGATTATTTTGACTTAAAATGATTACAAATATGCTACGATACCAAAATAGGGCGATTATTACATGAAATACATATTCAAATCGAGGCAACAGACACCTATAAAAACAATTTAATAATATGCGACATTCAGTGTATCGTCGCGTAAATCACATTGTTCATCAATTTCCTTACCACCAAACGCGTTTCGTTGCACAGTTTTGGTTGGTTTATGTTTCGAAGCATGATTACTACGGAGCTAACCTTTAATCGTAAATTGTGCGGTGGTAAGCCCGGTACATCCAAGATGTTTAAAAATTCAATTGGATAGTTGGTGGCTTCATCTTCATTTGTTACACAGTCAATTGATTTGAAAGAATGCAGTATAACAATGATCTCATTCTGAATTATGAAGTTTAAGTCATCTCAGCGAGAGTATAAAAGATGGAAGAGTAGTTTCTTCGCAAAAGATGATCAGGATCCATATGTCCACTCGATGAATGAAAAATTCAAGATGGCGGAATTTATTTTTCCATACAAAATATATGGAGAATATTGAAGAGACTGCAAGTTGGGAACTATGCAAGACTTTGATTTATGGTTTCTTTTTAAAATGTTTTTGTGGTAGAACTCTTAGTCAGAAACATGTAGCTAGATGATGATCGAGGGTTTGGAAGATGGGTGAGGAGCACGGCCAGGATATTAAACATAGGTGAGGGCTGTTCAAACAAAAAATACTTGGAACCTCATCCAATTGGCAGTGAGCTGAAAAAAAATTCCAAATGGAGAAAAAAAGATGGCCGCCATACAAATTTCGTCGGTGTCTATCTCGGAGAGTATAAAAGATAGAAGAGTGGTTTCTTAGCAAAAGATGATCAGGACCTGAAGGTCTACTCATTGAACAGAAACAAAATTCAAGATGGCGAAATTTAGTTTTCCATACAAAATATATGGAGAATATTGAAGAGACTGCAAGTTGGGAACTATGCAAGACTTTGATATGGTTCCTTTTCAGAATGTTTTTATGGAAGAACTCTCAGTCAGAAATATGGAGATAGATGATGATCGAGGGTTTGGAAGATGGGTGAGGAGCATGGCCAGGGTATTAAAGATAGGTGAGGGCTGCTCAAACAAAAAATACTCGGAACCGCATCCAATTGGCAGGGAGATGAATAGCTCGATTACCACTCACTCACTTACTGACACAATTGTTCTCCTAGAAGGAGTAATGGGGGATATGGATGATGTATGGGAAAAATGTAGAGAGAGCTGAGGTGACTATGGGAAAAATCCGAAATGTCAAAAAACTCAAGACGGCGGCCAACATGGTGGTCGTATCTCCGCCATCTTTGATGACATGGCAACATGGGTGTCATATTAGAGTAAATCAAGGCTTCTGATTTTGAGTTTTGGAAAAAAAAAGTTGAAAATTGCAAGATGGCGGATCGATTTTTTAATTTGAAATTTAGCAATTTTCAGACCCTACTACAAAAAGAAAGTTTGTTTTGTGAATGTTGCAATTTCGATTTATTTTTTATTTTGTAGTATTGCCAGTATCCTTGAGTATTTAGAAAAAAATATGTCATAAATAAAAACAAGATGGCGGACGCTCGGGGAGTCATTTTGTAAAACGATGAAATTTCTATGAAAATTAAATCTATTTTTGAGACAGTTGGCAACACCGGAGCATTTTGAGTTGTATGGGTCGGTCGTGTGGGTCTTTAAGATGTGTCGCCAGATTGAAAAATTAACCCGATTTTTCGGGAAATTTACGAGATTTTCCCGAAAAACCCGAAACATGGAATTAACGATATTTTTAAATCAAATTTCATATGGCAGGATAGTTTGGATCATCTTTAATGACATTTGACTATTTTTATCTCTTCTAACTGGTAGCACCAAGAAATACGACTCCGCTACTGAATGTCGAAGTTTAAAATGTCGACATATGTTAGTTCTAAAGTACAGGATCTCGATGTACGCCAGTTCGAAAGTTCACTGCAGCGAAGTATGCAAGGCCGACGTATGAAAATTTGATAAAACAATATCACGAGACACACAACAATTAATTTTCTAGGTGGTTAAAAAAAAAATAACCACGAAAGCTAAGGCGGGAGCGAAGCGGAGCGGAGCTCCCGCCTTAGCCTTCTAACCTAACCTATCCGAGTCGGGGTACTCTGAGTCGGGGTCGGCCTTGCATACTTCGCTGCAGTGAACTTTCGAACTGGCGTACATCGAGATCCTGTACTTTAGAACTAACATACGTCGACATTTTAAACTTCGACATTCAGTAGCGGAGTGAAGAAATACTCCAACTTTTTATTTTTGGGTAGAGCCGACTTTGAAAGAGTTTGTTCTACGAAAATTGTAATATCAAAAATTTTATTATACAGTATTGTTGTTATCCTGTTGTATTTTTATAGTTTCACACTTCGTTCGAAATTCAAGATGGCGGATGCCTTTGCCACTGATTCAATCACGGACAAAATTGTTCTCTTAGAAGGAGTAATGGGGGGAATAGATGATGTACGGGAAAAGTGTAGATACGGGTGAGCTGAGTATGGGAAAAAACCGAAATGTCAAAAAATTCAAGATGGCGGCCAACATACTGGCTTTTCATTCGCCATCCTTAAGGATGCCATGGCGAAATGGGTGTCATTTTCGAGTAATCGGGGGTCATGATTTTGAGTTTTTGAAAAAAAAAGTTAAAAAAATCTAAGATGGCGGACCAATTTTTACTTTTGAGCGTCCGGAGGGCGGAAAGAAAGTTAAAATTGTATTTAATTTTACCGGAAATGGGATCTATATCGATAAAATACCCAATAAAGTGTTGAATATATAAACAAAATAGAGCGCTACACATAACACTCGCGAGCTGCTCGCAGCTTAACTAAAAAAAAATACTAGTTTATATATATAGATATTCAACCTGTATACCTATATATATACATATATATATATTTAAATTTAAATAAAAAACAAATATATTTAGAAATATAAATGAGTACTTTTCGTTAAAAAATAAATAAACCGACTTCAAAAAGTGAAAAATAATTGATTAGTGATTTAATTTCGAAAGACAAAACGCGCGTACCTACATTATTTTGATAAAAAATAAATAAACCGACTTCAAAAAGTGAAAAATAATTGATTAGGTAGTGATTTAATTTCAAAAGAAAAATGCGCGTGCAACTATTTTGGAGAGCCTTTGTGCCTTTTGAAGTCGCGGTTTATTTTTCTTTTTCAAAAGTACTCATATTTCCGTATTTAATCAACGTAACTGATCGTAAAAAGAGAATTCGGGTGAACCTACGAAACGCGTTGCTCGTATAAGACAACGACATCTAAATAAGACAAGCGAAGAAAGGGAGAAACGTCTGTCTCAAAGAAGAAAATATGCAGCCTACCTAGGCTATTTCCACAGAGAGCAAAAATAGTTTTAGTCATTGACAAGCTGGCAATAAAAAAACTTTTAAACTCTGAAAACTAGGAGCCCATACGACGACAGATCGTTGAAAATGCTGCTTACTGGTTGGTTCTATAATAAAATACCTATAGGGTCAAGAAAATTCCTTCAATAACTTAAACGAGATATTCGCAATGTATGTCTTTAAGGAGTTCCATTTTCTGCTTCTGTATTTCAAGTCTAGTCTAATCCAGCATGTCTACAACCATAGGTAGGTAGTTTTACCTTTTAGGATCGGTATAATACCCTCAACAACTTGAATGAGACATTCAGGCAGTACAGTTATCGACAAAAGTTAATATAATAATAATAATAAAGGGTCATGGCACTAAAGAGCTCCTTATAATTGATATGGCCATTAACCAACAGGCACGCCGTATTCGTCAGGAACTGGCGACATGTTGCATAGATTATAAAAAGGCCTATGACTCCGTGCCGCATACATGGCTCTTGAGGGTGCTTGTGTTGTACAATTCATACAACTCTATGTACCTTCCTAAAGGCATGTATGGGGCAATGGAGTACGGTCCTTTGCTATCCAGGGTGTCTACGGATCTGCCAGGAATGGCGGGCTTATGAGGACAGAGCGGGGCATATTCCAGGGCGATAGTCTTAGTCCATTATGGTTCTGCCTGGCACTGTACCCTCTTAGTTATATGCTGGAGAGTTCACGGTTAGACTGTCGATTCCCGAGAGATGGTCAGGGTATATCCCACCTCCTTTACATGGATGATCTTAAATTATTTGCCCCCAACAATTCCCAACTGATATCGTTATTAAAGATGACCGAAACCTTTAGTAACTCTATCAGGATGGAATTTACATTACAGAAGCTAGCATGAAGCAATCGTTACGGGAACGTTTCTTTGGTCGCTTGAAAAAAGTTCTTAAAAGTCTTTTGTCAGGCAGTAATAAGGTTCGCGCCTATAACGGTTGGGTCATGCCGGTTTTAATGTACCTACTCCTTCGGCATACTCAGATGGACTCAGACCGCATTAGACACCCTGGATAGGCGAGTCCGTACGCTTCTTACTGCATACCGAGTGCATCATCCGCGTTGATCTGTGATGAGGTTGTACATACCGCGGAAATGCGGGGGACGAGGCTTTTTAAATGCCAAATCCCTCCATAACCGTAAGGTGTGCAACCTCAGGGAATACTTCCTACACAATGAAGCTGATATGCATCGTTATGTAGTAATGGTGGATAACGGGCTTACCCCGCAAGCTTTGGCTAAAGAGAACTGGTGCAAACCTGTGCTATTAAGTATTAATGACCATATGGATGTATGGAAGAGCAAGGAGTTGCATGGACGTTTCTATCGGGCTCTTCATGGACCTGATATAGGTTTACCAGCATCTGTGTCTTTGGCTACGCTTCGGTGGCCTATTTGGGGAAACCGAAGGTTTTGTTTGTGCAATTAGGGACGAAGTTGTGATGACGAATATCTATCGGAGGTATATTCTAAAGGATGGTACTGTTGACATATGTCGGGCGTGCCACCGTCCCGGAGAATCTCTTAGACATATAATTTCTGGTTGTTCTCGTCTTGCCAACGGCGAGTATTTGCATAGACATAACAAAGTAGCCGGATTGTTCACAAACAGCTTGCTCTAAAGTACAACCTTGTGGAATCAGAGGTACCGTAATATAGGTATGTCCCAAAACAGTTCTCGAAAATGGGCGTATAACGTTGTACTGGGATCGATCTATCACTGACAGGACTACGTAGCCAATTAACCTGATATAGTGTTGATTGCTCAGAGCGCCGAACAATAATTATCGATATCACCATTCTACATGACGAAAATCTTGTGAAAGCCCAAAAAGAAAAAGAAATAAAATACTTGAGATTTGGCTCACGAGGTTGTCGACATGTTGAATGTGGATTCGGCAATTATTGTTCCGATAGTTGTATCGGTTCACGGACTGATTGCCAAGAGCCTCGATCAACATCTCAAGAGGCTCGCGTTAGGCAGATGGGTCAAGGGCTTGACGCAGAAGGCTGTGCTCCTCGACACGGCACATATTGTGAGGAGATTCCTCTCTCTGGAGCCCTTTTTGTTTTTTTTTTCGTGCGGAAATCCCCTCGGATACCCTCCCGCTGGCCAGCGGGGGCGGTTATGTCGGATTTGAACCGACTAAAACCGCACCGCTGCCACCCCCTAACGACCTAGGAGCCCTAACCACCGGTAGCTTGGTCCTCCACGCTTTTTTAAAATAAAATACTTTTTTATTTTATTTAAACTATTATTAGTTTATATTTTTTGAAATTTTTAACACTTTTCTTAATTTAAATTTATTAAAACTTATTTTCAATTTTTTTAGTTCGGTTTTCTATAAAAAGCGTGTTTTTTAGTTTTTTCAACTATTATTTATTATATTGGAATATATGTTCCAAGTAATTTTATAATCACCAGAGGACGAAGTTAATATAATTCATGTTTTGTTTATTATATTATGAAAGATTTAATAGCTAAGGCGATTAATTAATTAGAATGTATTAAGCAACTCTTGTCGTTGATTGTACTTAAGAAGCGTCGTCTAAGTTCAAGACCTTCTTAGTTCAAGTCTAGACAATTCCAGCACGTCTTTGACCATAGGTGTCACGGGTAAAATATCTCGATCATTTCACATTTTCTATTTGATTTTGAGGAGTTCTCTTGTGGGTATCTAGGTAGTATTAGCCAATTAGGAACCTACCTACTTAGCTACTTATGCGTTGCCAACGCAGACTAAGCAGAATATAATAGTACCTTTTTTTTTCGTGCGGAAATTCCCTCGGATACCCCCCCGCCGGCCAGAGGGATAGTCGGGGTGCGAGGGATATGCTCTATGAGCAACCTTACACCCCGGCGTCTGTAGAACCGATACGACGTGCGGTTTTAGTAGGTTCAAGCCCGACATAACCGCCCTCGTTGGCCGGCGGGGAGATATCCGAGGGAATTTCCACTCGAAAAAAAAGAAGGCCTATAGTTAGTGCTTGCATGAGGTTCATGAAATCCTATATTTTCTTTGTATTACCTTTGCAGGTTTCCGCAGAAGGATATCTCCCTCAACAAGTAGAGTTCATTGTTATAGAAAGCCATCCCACACTCTTAAATATAACACTTCATTCAGCCAAAGTGAGTATAATAATTATAATAATAATATCGCTTTGTTATACCTACACCAAGGACATAAGTAACACAATCAGAAGTACCTATAATATTTATGTGCTTCATACTTTAGTCTAGTCGACAAGTTGAAAATGGTCTAAAGTAGAGAATGCTGTTCGTGTCGCACTCGCTTTGACGCCGCGCGCGCAACCTAAAAATGTACAAGAATATAAATAATGGAGATAGAGTTCCGGGAACAGGGATGTTGTGGAAATTTCCTCCTCTTTTGAATCTTCTCTTTAAATTTCCTAAATAAGAATAGCCTATGAAATATTGGCGAAATACGAAATGCCTATGTTTTTTATGTTAATTGTTTATAACTTTAGCAATTGTTTATATGCTAATGCCAGTTTTTAGCACATTTTTCAAAGCATTATTCCGAATTCAATGAGGTACCTATTTTAGACCATTTTTAACTTGTCGAATAGACTACTTGGCGGCCTTATCGCTCTGTGGCAATCTGTTCCAGGCAACCCATGTCATTGTAATGACGATAAAATGTACATTATTCTACTTATTCTGTATCTGTAAATATCATTATTGCTGTAAATAATTAGGAACCCTACTTACCTACTATTCATACAGTTGATGATGGCACTTGGTGGAACTTACAACACATATTGAATCAAATTACTAGTAGGTACTTTTCCACAATATTTATTTATTAAGCCTGACCGGTTTCGCCTCATGGCATTTTTAAAGGTTCTTATGACACTTACCGACATACCGAATACAGTAAGGCCTACTGATCACGGAGGCGTAGCTTCATAGGCGTACTCCTGCTTGCAAAACAGTGTAACTCGTCAACGGAGGTGCAACGTCACGCTTGCGTCGCTGCATACAAGTTCCATGACGCCTGCCGTAACGCATGTCATATGCCGAGGCGTACATCTAGCAAACGCACTAGTAATTACCAACTATTAGGTAATCTGTGGTAATATGCCAAAATAACGTCGTCGTCGTTCGACGGCATTGTCACAAATGAATGAAAACGTACGCGCGCAAATACACCTCATAGACAGTGTTCAGTACGCTGTACGCACAAACAGTAAAGCGTATTTTGAAGCATCTATAAAACTACGCCTTCGTGGATAATAGGCCTACTTAACTGTCATAAAAACCTACGAGAATGGCGTGAGGCGAAACCGGTCAGGTTTATTAAATAAACATTGTGGAAAAGCACCTTAAAGTGATTTGATTCAATACCTATGTCTACTTACCAACATTTCTATTCGATAGTAACCAGAGTGTGTAGTAGATACGAGCTAACTGGGTACCTACATAATTTTTCACCTATTCGGTCACGTTATACCACAGTACGCTAAGAACAGTAAGTCATGTTCATAGAAATGTGCCGCGGATGGTTTGATGCTGTGCGTGCGCGCTGGGCGCCGTGTACGCACACATTACCTACTATAATATACGGTGGATTATGCCGGCCGCAGCGTGGGCCGTACCAAAGAGTATATAAGAGGGGCCGTACCGTAACTGAGATCGCGCGCATACAAGTACGCAGCATGTCAGATTGCATTCGCCTGCTCCCACCGGCCACTTTATTTAATTAGGTATATAAGGTAGTTTTATCAAGTTTGTATTAATTTATTGATCAGGACTTCGAGAAAGTCAAAAGATCTTGTAGTGTCTTTTCTTTCGGTGTCTCAATAACGACTTATCAAGCCAGGACTTATCATTCTTCACAATATTAATTTTAACTAGCTGATGCCCGCGGCTCCACCGGCGCGGAGGTCGGTTATCGGTTTTGGATCATAGTCCTCCAGTCCTACTTAACCAATTGCAATCAAACATACAGCAGATTTTAAGTCTTATAAAAAACCCACATCCAAATCCGTTCAGTAGTTTTTGCGTCTATCGCGAACAAATAGACAAGAATCCATAAAAAAAAATTTTGTGGTCAGAACCGTTCATTTAACATAACCCCAGTATTTTTTTAATATCTCCAATGTACAGACACACTAGTTAGATCTAAATGTACTCATGGTTCCACCACATGACTTGGTCGTCGATGCTCTGCCCATGCTTCCCTAAAAGCTTTTTATTAAAGTTATATAAGAGGATGAGAATTTACTTTAACGCTAACAATAAAGCGTTTCGAACATGCAGAAACCGGAGGAAATTTATTCCTGTATCAAATATATGGCTTTTTAATAAATGCCATTTCTAAAGGCCTTTTATTTATACCTCATTTAAGAATTGGTAAAATATTTCATTATTATCTAACTAGGTAAGTATATAAATCATCATCATCATCATCAACCTATTCATTAAATATAAATACGCAAATCGCAATACACAAATAATAAATAACGGTAAATCACGAAAAATAAACAACCCTAGCGTCAACGCAAGATTAGGCAAATAACTCGCCAAGCGGCTTTGGATAAACTATTGTTCTTAGTGTACCGTGGTTATACCTTAGTAAACTATGATTTTTATGATATTGGATAAGCGCCATCTGACTACTGATACCCACTTTTTATTTTTCCATGGGTTGTTTATAATTGCATGTAGGTATCTAATTAATGTTTATGGAGTAGTTATCGGTAGTTTTTGTGGGTTCCTAGGGTTATGAGCTCTCACCAGCCGATTTGAAGACCTCGAGTATAGTGAAGAGTGCTAAGCTACCTACAGCGAAGAATGTGACCATTGCCGCCACCCTTAGTGAAGGAGCTGTTGTGTTCCCTGAAGACTGATCTCGACCAGACCTATTTAATATTACCTACATGAAATTCCGCTTAGTCTCTGTAGTTTTGTTTTATGTTGGACACGTCAATATGAATTCACCTCGCCTGATGATAACCTAAAGGGGAAGTCTCAGTAATGAGGGTCACTATTATTAGATACCGATGATGCTACAATGGTGGCCCTCAGCCTGACGGTCTCATCAGATGCTTTGCCCCCGGTTAAAAGAACCGGGATTGTAGAAAGAAGGAAACACGTGTGTTAGCAAAGAATTCCAAGTCTTTATGGTGCGGCAAAAAAAGATGTCGAGGGGTAATTCTGTGACCGTTAGTTATCCAGTAACGCAAAAGTACTAACGTGTTAACCTAGTTATGCCTTTTTTTTTTTTTACGTGCGGAAATCCCTTCTGATACCCCCTCGCTGGTCAGCGGGGGTGTTTATGTCGTGTCTCGACTAAAACCGCACGGTGTCCTCCCAAGTGTCCGTTGCCGGGCACCCTGGGTAAGCCCTCGGAAGGATAACCCCAGGGTTGCCGGCGGACCTTGGCCGCCACCGCAGCCTCGCCTGGTGGGGTCGGGTTTTATCCCGCTTCGGTGAGTTGGCAGGCGTGTGTAAGGCACACACGACACGCCTCCGCCACGGCCTGCTTCTGTAAGGACGGCGAGTCGGCCAACTGCCGTCCTCAGGCCCCGATCATGGAGGTCGGTAGTCCCGGGCGTAGATGAGTCTGCGAAACTCGGGGGGCAGGGTTCTCTCCCGCTCCCTCTCCGCCGTCTCTTTCGCGTGCATTACCTGCTCGCAGAAAGAGGCGGCGGCGTGCCACTTGCTCCCGTCGGAGACCACGGCCCTCACCATGGTCTCCAACGAGAGAACGTCCACGCCCAGGACCGCAACGAGATCCCGGCGTTGACTCGCCCACGCAGGGCACTCCACCAACGTGTGGAGCGCCGTGTCTTCGCCAGGATCCTCGCAGTGCTGGCACAGCGGCGTTGTCTCCCGGTGGATGCGCCACAGATACTTACCGAAACACCCATGTCCGGTAACCATCTGGCACATCCGGTAGGAGAGGTCCCCATGGTCCCTCTCCAACCACTCCTTCATGATCGGTCTCACCGCCGCAATGGTGGATTCCCCCCACCACCTAGTTATGCCTTAGAACATACATCTGATTATAGCAGTGATTTACATCTCGTAGGTTCAACAAAGACAAAGCGGACTTTCTATGTACCTATTTTAGTTATTTTTAATTTTTAAATAGGGAGTGATATTATAAAACTTGTCTGCTTAGTAGTACCTATGTTCTGCTATTGCTAATTATTAGGTCTCAATGTACATATTGTGTCAAGGAAGTATATACCTAACATATACCTAACTAATGTAATTTCTTAAATCCTACACCTACATTAATATTTCGCAATTTTATCGATTCCTAGTGGTGAAGGTGAGTAACTTAAAATTATACTTATGCTTTTAATATTTAACATCTGGATTGTTTTTGGTGGAGCAGTTGGTAGGACAGATTCAGTAATAAATAATATTTAAAAACATAAATTAATTATTTCCAAAAATAAGTAGTAAATAGGTACCTATGCTTTTGTAAATATAGTATTCTCACTACATAAGTAATCCAATACTACAGTAGTTCAACATGTCCAATATAATCGAACACCCTCAGATAATGACAGATGATGAAATGAAATAAGAATGTGAAGCACAAGGAAAGCCTTGTAGAAATATCGGAGCCACCGACTACTGTAATTGCTGAAATAAAACCCGATACAAAATCTGTTTCAATATCTGTGGTATGGTATGACATGGGTTATTATATTTCATATTAGGGCATTCAAAGATATTCAAATTCTAGCAACTTTCTGTACAATCCTTGACAACCTCTGTGGCGTAGCGGTAGAGCGTTCGGCTGCAGCTACGTTGGAGGTCGCGGGTTCGATTCCCGTTGAATGTATATTTGTATTGGTCGGGTGTTTCTAACATGTATATATTTACGGAATAAAATATACCTACGTATCCACATTCCATGACCCATCCACATCCACATTCTATGACCCATAACACAAGCTAGTTAAGCTATGGGTACATATTTACTTTTGCTCTAGATAGCGCTGTGTAGAAAGTCCTAGAATAGATACTTATTTGAATACAGATATTTTACTTTTTTCTATATACTTATCCTACCATAAGGTACTTCAAACTATTAATAGCTGTACATAAATATTGCCATAAACCTACATACTTATTTAAATAATAGATATTGTACATAATAACCTTACTTTCAATTGTAGCACTCAAATTAACAACATGTGATATTATAGAATGTATAAATAATATACTTAATATGTTTCAGCGAATTGACGGTGGTCCCTATTACCGTCCACTGGCGCTGGTTCCGCGCCCACCGCCCTCATCCCCCGCCTCGCCAGGCATATTTGCTTCACTCAGCAACTCCTTCAACAGCTTCGTCTCAAATTTCTTAGGGTAAAAAGAAAAAAAACATAACTAACGATGTTAAATATCAGTGTTTTATCCACTGCTGTTCAATACTCTTTGAATAAATATGTACAGTACCCAGATTTTGGTTCGACACGTCGAGAAGAAGAGAGTCCGACTAAGATCGGCTCGCTTCGATTTTATAGAACATCTCTCTTTATGAGTGTAATGTAGAGGTATCAATCTGTCAGTCCGATGTACGACAGAAAGAACACTACAAAACCGAACCGATAGCTCATTCTTCTTCTTGACGTGCCGGATATTGTACAATCTGGACTAGTGTTGATGAGGATTCCAACTTTTCCTAAAGAAGTTCCTCAAATTTTACCGCTTCCCTAAAAACGAAAGTAAAAAATTCCTCCTCCGATTTCACTTCCTCATAACGTATGAGGAATTTTCATCACGCATATTATTTGGCAAAAGTTGAGTAGCCTTTACCAAACTATAGCAACGCCGGTGCTGGCCGCAGCGAGAGATCCGCTTTACCCGCCACCCGTACCTATTCTTATGTTTCCCTTATTCCCGAAATATTAATAAATAATAAAAAGAACCAGAAATTTTATGAACTTTACGGAGCTGTACGGTATACCTATCTTCCCCACCTGTGAAGTGTTTTTTAGTAATGCTGGAATGGTGTATGACGAGTTAAGAAATCGCTTGTCAGGCGAAATAGCGGCAGAATTAACTTTCGTAAAAGTAATGCTCCTAATCGTTTGTTTTGATCCCATCTAACCACAATAAGCTTGGATTTCCAATTAAAATTATTCCACTCTCCTCTCTTCGTCTTCTTCTTTTCTTCTGCTGCCTCTTCCTCATAAAATATCCTCAACCTCAACCGCATCCTCAAACTGTTTTCTTGGTAATTCCTCTTCTATTTCCTCCTCATCATCAACACTTAACATGTACATTGGTATAGATACTAAAGGAAGTTAGCATATCAAATCACGAGGCCCCTATGTGGAATATAAATTTTATCAACTATATTATACTTATTAACATGTAACCAGTTAAAGACATCTTTAAGCAATCGGTGTGCTAGCTTCTCTTATACATTTAAATCGGTTAGTTCATAAGAATTTTCCGTTGATGGTTCCGACGTCTTCTTAAGACGTATGTAGACGAAAATTTCATCTATCCAGGACAGATGCAGGTAGCTCAGTTGGTCAGTGTTCCCCCCAAAGAAAGGGATTGGTCACGGGTTCAAGTCCCTTTCTAGATGTTAACTTTCGCCGATATCTATTTCTATGTAACCAGTTCCATATTCTAAGGGACAAGTAATCGGTAATCCGACACTAAGCGTAGACATGGGATAAAATAAGGTATAAACAGCTGTACTAATCACAGAGAAGCCTAACCAACGACGCACTGCAATGTCCAACTCGCTTCGTGTCACGTCGAAAATATTATTACTGTAACAGCGCGTAGTCTGTTTTTTTGTATCTTGTTTAAATTGTGCTTGTAAATGTACGTGTATCCGAGTAGAATTAAATTATTTCTTTCTTTCTAGTCTAATTCAAACTAACAAAATTGTGAATAAAATCTGATTTACTCTGGAACGGCTGGGGGGATTTCGACGGGACTTTGACTGGTAGATAATTAATGTTACAAGGTGTATAGGCTACTATAATTTTAGAATATAATTAGTATTTCGCGATAAAAAATTAAAATCCACAAAATTGTGAAATGAATTTGATTTAAGGATTATTAACGTCCAAACAAAATCTTAATTAAGTAAAACATTTTAAAAGTCATATACGCATAAATATACACAAGTCTTTTTCCATCTAGGGTAGGCAGAGACAACGACCTGCGATCTGCTCCTATCCTCACACACTTCTTAGCCTCCTCACCCACCCACTCACTAAACCTATCATGCAAGTCCACCTGTTTCAGTATAAGAGCCCACGCGTGTCACGCATGCGAGCGCCCACATGTCGTGCAAATCGTATGGATTTATTGGCACGATTTTGTGCAAAAAGGCATGAATGCACACGTACGATGCAGCGTAGGCCCTAAAAGCTCTGAAACCTTTGACTTGAATATGTGACTGGTGGTAGCCATCACTCATCATTGCCAGTGAGGAATATAATTGAGCTGAGAGTGAGGCGAAGTCGAGCGAAAAGCTCTCTATACTCCACTCGGTGTATTTCGGTTGTGACGCTACTCCTCCTAAACTAATCGACCAATTTTGACCAAACTTGGCATGTAAATACAACTTGACCGGACAACCCGGAAGGTTTAGAAAAAATAAAATTGAAAATCGAACAAACCATGGAGACCCTTTAAAAATTTCAAAATCTGATTTCTGCAAACTGATCAATGTTGAGACTACAATTTTGGCGCCAAAATGTGCAACTTAACTATTGGCTTAAGACAGAAAAAGAAAATTGAAAATCGGTCCAGCAACGAAGGAATAATGACCGAAAAAATAATTCAATGGCATGCAATTGAAAAAAAATTGCGCGTGAATTGTAGGTAATCATGTAGTGCACTCTCAGGTCAACATTGCAACAGCCGAATGCATTGCGCCCCTAGTTTATATTTATTTACGTAAATCTCTACAAAATAATTAACGCACTGCAAGTAAACCTCTAATTCTATTATAATTACAAACAAGATATCGGCAAAAAACTTTACAATGTACTCTAGATGCGCAGTTACGAGTTTATAGGTCTCTATGGCAGTAAGCGCAGGACACGACGGTGGAGGCGCACCAGTCAACCAGTCATAGATATATAAAACCCTCGGGTTCAAAGTTGATCATCAGTTATTGGTTGATCAGTCCTTTTGGTTTTTTGATTGGTCAGTTAGTGCATATGCGTGAACTTTTTGACGTTTGGTCAAGATTTTGAATATCACACAAGACCGCTGCGAGCGGGCTACTGCGAATGATTTCTCAACACGGGACTTTGAAAATAGATTGGTAGGGGGCCGGGCAAACAGAACGATCACGGGCGCGGCCGTTTAGTGAGTTTAATACAAAATGTATAGAAGCGTCGCAACCGAGAACTTAACGGAGACGCGGTTAGCGGAGTGCTGAGCGGAGGGGCTAAGGGGTGCGAGAGTTGTTACTTTAAACACGTAGCACCTGCCCACGCGCCCACGCTGGGCACCCGCACCCCCGTTCAGCAAAGCTAAATGTGAGAAACATTTTCGAGCCCTGTATCTTTGATATATTTTAACCGCGGGCACGTTACAATGCTTATGAGTGTACATATTATATAATAGTAAGGGATTTTTTTAAATTTTTTCGGTAATCTCTGGAATGGCTGGGCCGATTTTGACGGGAGTTTCACTGGGAAATAGGTAATATTAAAAGGTGTAACATAGGCTACTTTAATTTATAAAGTTAGGGTTCCGCGCAAAAGAACTACAACCTTAAAAATCTATATACACGCGGATGAAGTCGCGGGCACAGCTAGTAAAAAATAAGTCTATAGTAGCCATCCTAAAATATTTAGCTACAGATGCAGAACAGGCCTAAAATCATTATTATAGATACAGATAGCAGTATAAAAAACATACATACAAACATACAGGTTAAACAGTGAACCTCCTTTTGGAAGTCTGTTAAAAAATGATGATAAGCCATTTTTGGTTAGTTATAAACCATCGATTTTTTATAAGATGTCAAATACCTACCACATTTCCTAATTTATACTTCTTCATTTAATCGACGTCAAGCTCTCAAATTGCAGTATACTCTTTTTTATAGTTATAATATAAGACATTTGTAAATATGAACTAGTATTAAATTTAGATGTTAGTACTAAATTAAAGACCATTTAATTTATTACAATCTTGTGTTTATTTTATCAATTACCCCTGACAAAATTAAATCCACGATGGTTGAAAGGCTAAAGGGTGAAAGCGACAATAACAGTTGACAAGAAAATAACTTTACAGTTAATGTCGTTTAAGATCTTGTCTTTGAACGTTCGATATCGCTCGCCCCCTTTTGCTTTACAGCCGTCGAGATAAAACTTGTGATTTCATCTGAGTACTTTCACATAGAAGAAAGTCGTATTAGTATTCTTATAACTGGACTTTAATGACGAAGGTACTTAAGAGT
Organism: Cybosia mesomella; assembly: GCA_946251805.1. Taxonomy (NCBI): domain Eukaryota; kingdom Metazoa; phylum Arthropoda; class Insecta; order Lepidoptera; family Erebidae; genus Cybosia; species Cybosia mesomella. Next base: position 21,737,517 of record OX276398.1, read on the forward strand.
CTCCGGCGTCTATCTTGACTTGATCCCTCGCGACTTGGAAGGCGGCTATGAGAGCAGCCAGTTCGATACGTTCACTGCAGCCAGAGGCCAGCCGTGCCTCTGAATCCGCCATTTTGATCAATAGGGAAATCAATACCTCTGGAGGTAATTTCACTGTAAAAATATAATATTTATTAGTATTCTACGTAAATGTGATGACAGAGTATACCGGGTGAGGAAAAAGTAAGTAAAGTGGAAAAATCGGAAACCACACGAGGTTAGTCGTGAAAAAATATCATACCCTAGGTAACTTTCAACGAGGAATCCAACGGTGACCTCTGATTTGACCTTGAACCCTTTTTTCAAGGTTATTTCAAGGTCAACGTTATTTTTTTTAAATGGGAACCACTATTTTTTATACGGGAATCGAAAAGAGCGTAAAATGTTACTTCCGGATACGTGTTTAGGTATGAGGTTAACGTAACCCCTGAAGGTCAAATAAAGGTCACCTGGTGCCTGGAAAATTCTGCAACTCTGGTGTAAATAAGTACTTTGCTCCCTCCCTCATTCCTGAGACTTTACCTTTAGCTTACCATCAGCCGAGGTAAAGTCATATTGAGGTGACCAAAGCAAAAACTGCTGAACGGATTTTGACGCGGTTTTTTTCTCTTAGAAAGTTCATGGTCAGGCTTAAAATGTGCCATATGTTTGATTGTAATTGGTTTCGTAGAACCAGCGATATGACCAAAAAAAACTATAACTGACCTCCGAGCGGGTAGAGCCGCGGGCATCAGCTATACTATAATATTATAAAGATGTAAAATTTGTGAGTTTGTGATTTTGCGATGTTGTGAATTTGTATGGAGGTAATCACTGGACCTACTAAACCGATTTTGAATTTTTTTTCACCAATAGAAACCCACATTATTTGTTTCATCATTACGCTACTACCCAACAGATAGGGAATGAAAACAAACCCGGTAGATTCCCATACATATAATGAGAACTAATAAATTACGGGTATATAGGGGCGCAACGGGGTTCGAAATATTCTACATAAATACCTCTCTGTATTATTGTGTGGACTTCAGTCAAAATATCACCAAGGGCCAGACCTTTTTCAATTTTAAGATCTTGAATATCTGCATAGTATGATTTAAAGAAATTTAGGTGTGAGAATATTATTTTCACCTACAGATTAGCAACCCTGTTAAAATATCACCAAGCTGGCCCTTATATATATATATATATATATATATATATATATATATAATATATAAGGTGCATTGGGGTAATTCCGAAAACGGGTATATTCCGAAAGATAAAAAAATCTACTAATCGCGGCGATAGTTTTCTACTAGCAACATTCGTCTAGACGTCCAATTTATTGTTCTCGCCGCACCAGTCCTCGTGCGTTGCTAGAGTTGACCTTACGTGCGTTGCGACAAGTTTTCTGGAGCAAGAAGTTTTCGCGCCAATTCTAGTGATTCGTAATAACCCCAACTTCATTATCTTGGAATTCTGTTAAGTTATTTAAATAGTTGTTTGTTTTTATAATAGATTATCGGCTTTTACGTGTTTGTAATTGGGACTCTACCTCTTAATCCTTTTTAAAAATGTAAAACGGAAATACCCCAATGGGTTTATTATGACATAAAATAGTTTCGCAATAACCCCACATCGTTTTTACATAGTAATGGACAGTGATTCTCAATCAACGTAAAACTTTTTACTTTTCAAATAGTTAATCCGAAAACACTAAAACAACTTTGTATTGACCTGTTTAACCGCCAACTTTCAACAAATGATGATTCTCTTCAAAAGTCAAATAATGATAATGTTACCCTTCTATCTTAAATATCAAAATCTAACATCCAGACCTTGAACTTTGTCGCCAAGCAACCAACACAATTGCACACACACATGCTTATGAAATCCGAATCCCATACCAAACCAAGCACAAAATTCAGCAAAAATACATATAATTTCAAATATAATATTGAAAAAAGCATTCCAACCACTACTTCCAACTCCACAACAACCCCAAATATCATACTCATTCGAAGATTTGGTACTACGTAAAATACAGCAGGACAAAAAAGATACCTCTCCCAGAAAAAAGAAACGTGTGGCTAAAGGCGCTGAAGTTATAACAGCTACAGTGGGTGCACAAATTTTAGAAGAAACGGATAAAGCAAAAAAATCAAAATGAATAAAAAAATCTACTAAAAATTATATGAAGAAGCCAACAACAGTAAACAAAAAGAATTATCCTAAAAGAAAACGCGAGCCTTCATCTGACAGTACAATCACTAGTGTATCCGATATTATAAGCCTACATAGCGATTCAGATATTTATGACGATGCTGATTTTGAACAACTTATGGATAGCTATGAAGATGATTTTGAAACATGTGAAGAACAAAAGCCACTCAAAAAATATGTAAAAACTGAAAACCAAAATATGCTCACTAACAAAGATTTATTTTTATATTATTTATCTAGGGATTATTTAAATCCCAATTTCCGTGCTAAGAATAAAAGGGAGCAGAAAAACGTTTTGAAAAATATGGTAAACAATGCGGTGATGATGCAATTAAAGAACTAGACATGACAAATAGAGAAGATTTTATAAAAAACGTTAAAGATGAACAGCTGCTGCCTGATCTGGAGAGTAAAGGAATAATATACGAGACACAAGAAAGGAACCCCATTAAAGAAAATTATCAATTAGAAGATTCAGTGCTAGTTAGATATTTAATTCGACAAAAATGGAGGTATTATATAGGATTCATAGAAAAGATAATAGCACGTGAAGAAACATACTACTTCATAAACTTCTTGAAAAGCATGAAACGATAGCAACAGTTAACTTTTTTTATGCCCAAACGAAAAGATACTGATGAAGTACCCGAGTCTTTAATCGTAAAGCAGATAAAAGTCCAGAAAAGTGATACTGATAAGGAATATTGCTTATGTTATGATGAAGATATAATATATTTTAACGACTGATTGACTGACCTAATTAAAATATGTACATAATATTAAATATATTACAATGTGCATTATTATAATAGGATGAATACGCAGATATTTATCATTAAGCCAAGAAAGCGGACCAAATTATCTTCAACAGAAATTATGTAATTTTTTAATGTTTGATGTTTTAATATGTTGCTCACATTTAATTTTTTCGTATGCCAGATAGAATATGAATATAATTATGTTAGTTGTTGATATAAAATAGGTGAAAAACGATCGACTTTCACCGGATTTCTAATTTTATGCCAAAGTTAATCATTTAAAAAATAAATAGAATTTTCCTAAAGTTATCACTGTGATTTATAATTTTATAAGGTTGATAATACAAATTATCAAAACATTTAATTCTTTAAAAAAAATAAAACACATTGACCACATTAAGATCTTAATGTGGTCAATGTGTTTTACTATTATTTTATCTAATTTTATGTCAAACAGCTGCTTCTTAAAAGAAAATTGTTACTTAATAATAAAATACAGATTTTACTCATATGTATTTTAATTTTACATTTATCCACTTATAATGGAAATAACTTTCGACTTGTCTGCATTTCGCTCCAGCGCATAACCTATTTAGCTCATTTATAAGTATATTTTTCATGCTAAATACTTAACGAAAATGTTGAGAACCGTTATAGTTTCCTGGGGTTATTACGAAATATAAAGTCACAAAAATCGAGAATAGACAAACTACCTACATAGTGGCCGTTCTTTTGATTATGGGGCAATAACGATCGAAAAAGCAATGTAAACCTTCTTTCAAACTGCAATAAAACTGAATTTTGAATGATTTCGCAATTACCCCAAGGTATTTCGTAATTTACCTTTTTTCAGCAATTTATGAACAGATACTTCTAATGCGATATTTTAAATTCTTATTTATATATTCAAGTATTTAATATATAATTATCGTAAGTACGTTCATAACGTATTGGTTGATGTAAAAATAACGGCAGTAAAGGCAAAACTACTTAGAATATTTATTCGAACTGCAGATCTTCAGTCATCTCATAGAAATTTCAGTCGGAAATACCCCAATGCACTTTATATATATATATATATATATATATATATATATATATATATATATATATATATAGCCAGGAATTGAACCTGTTACTTATTTTTAAAAAATCATTGTATTATTACACTATTTGATAGTGTTGCTAATCTGTATATATTATATTATATATATATATGTATATATATAATATAATATAATATATTGATTACTCGGGCCCGATTTTCCTTTTAATCGGGCCGAGACTCAATTGAGTACTGCCACGCCAATAGATTATATAGTGTAACCACATAGCCATTACGCAAATATTGAAAAGGATACGTTTGAAGCATACAGCAAAGTCATTCTCATTGAGTAGCCATTGTAGAATATTGTTGATATCCGACCTCAGTGGGTGTCCCACACATGTATACACATTATCTTCGGTGACGTCACGATATGCGAGCCATGTGCTTTGAAGAGTATTCAGGACTTTCCTCATATCGCCGCCAGATAACGCCAGCAGAGCTTTTACACCATCTTCAGAGATTTTTACACTGTAGGTAAAGTAAGAAATGAATCTAACATGCTTGTTTTCTTTTTTTTTTATCAGCGCGCATCTTAATGTAACGGTCTTCGATAATTCAATCTGAATTTCGATATCGCCAGTGGGTTGTAGAGGTCAGATGATAGTCGCTTCATGGAAAATATGGAAGTTTAGCCACTTCGTTGTTAGATTATGCAGCCGACCCCAACTATATTGAGAAAAGCCTCGTGGTGGGGTGGTGATAACTCACGATAACGATCAATAAACGCAAACAATGACAAAAATAGCATAACATGTAAAATTCTATTTTACGTATACCATCTTCATCATCTTAGCATTGTTTACGGTTGCATCCAAGGCTTTCACCTCGACGCCCGAGGTCTGCTTACTCCTTTTGGATTGCTTTATACGGCTTTTATGAGAGCGACTGCCGTCTGATCCTCAACCCCGTGTGCCACACAATTAACGTCTGTTGCAATAAGTAGAAGATCTTGATGGTACCGTATACACCCTAAATATTTTGCGTATGCCAAGAATAAACATCTAATAGTAGCAGTAGTTATTACCCCTCGGCCGCCGCGATGTCTTTGAGTCGTGGCACTATTTGCGACTGTTGCAGGGGCGCGAAGCGAAACCGTGTGCATCTCGATTGAAGAGCAGGAATTATTTTACCCAAATAATTGCAAATTATACAGAATCTCACGTTTTCTGTGTACTTTTCTATAACTGAAATATATAAAAATACATGCCTGCTTAGTGGTAATAAAGTTAATCACAAATAACCCCGTTATGGCGAGGGGTACCTACTTTATGTATTTTTGGCATAGTAAAGTTGCCACTTTACGCCACAGCGAGGCGCTGGCGTACCGCGGCCAGTGTTTCGCGTCAATATATAGAAAAAAAACGAAGGTTAACTTAAGGTGGTGTTGTAGTATCAACACAAATAATGAAGCAACTGTTATTTATATGAAGATCTTCGACTTGCACTTTAGATAAAGGGAATAAAGCTTATAATAATTATAATATGATAATATAGCTATCTGAAAGTCGCTCCTGTAAAAGCATATATGAACCAAACTATGAAAATGAGCAATAGAAGAGTGGACCCGTGGCGCTAAGCTGCAAGATCTTGATGGGGCCCCATATACCCATAGAGCCCCCTAAATCCATGTATGGGACCGGTACACCCATGGGGCCCCATACTCATAATGAATCATGAGGCCCATACACCCATGGCCTGACATAGACCCTTGGCACCCCATACTTTTACGGGCCCCGTACATTTGTATACGTTACCCATGGGACCCATATACCCATGGAATACACCCATGGGTTCCATATACCCATGCACCATTAAGATCCGTAGAGCATCTAGGCCCAAGCAAGATTTGAGACGGCTTCTTTAAAAGTCACAGTGAACCAGGCGAAGACGTCATCTTGCAGAAGGAAGGTGCGGAGCGGATCAGGGAGGGAGATCTCCTAGCCTAGCTGATCCAAACCGCCGCCGGTGAGCCGTGCCGCCATGGCTGCGGGTGTGAGGAACGGGGGTTAGCCCTTAGACGACCCCCAATCGAGAGTGTAAAAGGTCAAAGGTGTGGTGCCCGCGGTAGTGGGCACGCGCTAGGCACGGTCGCCATAGAAGTATTCTTGCATAGTTTCAGGCCCCCCGACAAGGCGCAAGATATGGCACACCGTGGGGGTTTGAGTATACCCAATCGGTTAAAAGAAAGATTTTACCAAAAACTCAGGCGTGAAAAAGCATCTGATGAGGCCGTCAAGCTGAGATCCACCATTGTAACATTATCCGTGTCTGTAATGATTACCCTCATTCCTGAGACTTTACCTTTAGCTTACGATCAGGCGAGGTAAAGTCATATTGACGTGACCAATATAAAAATAAAACCCTTCACTGTTTTATCCTGACCTGGATGATAAATCTAAAGAGCAATGGTAAAAATCACAGACTGATTGAACTAAACAAAAGTATTTATTATTGTACAGAACAAATAGCAGATGATTCTTTTCTCTGTATTTTTCGTAACGCCTTTCTATTCATGATAAGCGATTGGGTAGATTCTCTCTGCATAGATAGGGGTGTATGGCCATTTGTTTCAGAACTTTTCGGCATCGGAGATTTTCCATTTATGATGACAGGCGGCAGCCGACGGATCTTTATACCTGACACTCTGGCAACTAGGTTCGTGAATGCATTATTTACCTGAAAAAAAATAGTTTCATAACGATTATTAAATTGAAAAAAAAAGCGGCCGATTTTTTAATTGCGAAATTGAAATTGCGTCTCTCTCAACACCTACTTTATTTTCTCTTAAGGACCATATTAGCACAGTTTTCGTTAACGAAACTGTGCTTAAGTAGACGTTGAACATGGGCGATCCCTGGTGTTGCATGCATTTTTATTACTACCTAGGCATCAAAAGATCCATGTTCTTATATACCACAATAGTAGTATACATTTTCAACATTCGCAACATTCTCAGTAGCGTATCCCAACTCCCATTAAACAAGTAACAACAAAATTTGCGATTTACCATTTCTCCTGTCCTTGCAGAACCTTTAAAAGTCTCTAATAAATGTTCAGAAGCAAACTTCTGCACACATGAGAACCTCACCGCTCTCTGATGTTCTAAGTCAGACTTATTGCCGAATAACGCCATAAGCGGCTTGTTGACATCTTTTTCAAATATTTGTTTAACTTTCGCCATCCATATGCTTAACCTTTCGAAACTTTTTAGATTCGTGAGATCATATACAAACAATATAATCTGAAAATAATTTGTGTTCGTTCAATTTACAATAGACAAAAGTAAACATTAATATTCGATATGTGATTAAATGCAATTATGAGTTCACAACTCGTACATTCCGAGATAAAGCTATCTGAATAAGTAGAGAATTTTTAAGGCTCACATCAGAAGCATATAAATAATTAGCGAGCATTCGAGTCACTAGCGCGTTCCCAGCGACGTCACATATCTGCAGCGGTACGGATGGGCGCAAACCTAAGCACTGGCCAGCCATCACCTCGGCGCCCTGTGTGCCTCCCCCAGCGACGACGCTCCCTCCCAGGTATCGGTAACATAGACTACTCTAAAATCCAAATAGACACTTTTTATAATCACTGGTATTTCTAATTAATTTTATTATTTATGTATAATTATATTGTTGTATTTGTCTACTATAAAAAAATTTTTATTGCTCTAATACAATATTATGAAATTAACTGAAGAATCTAATTAAGTATGTGTTGTTTTATGGCCTCATTTGATAAATTTAAAATCACTTGTACTTACTTTTCCTGTAGATGGTTCTCCAATAACAGCAATCTTAATTGTTCTACATTGAACCTCTTCGTCTTCACTATCCAACATTTTATAACAGATGTGCTTATAGAATTCATTTAACAATAAATTAAGAATTTATGAGAATTAGAAAATCACAGTGAATGTCAAATATTTCTAACAAACTATTAAATAAAACTTGTACCTAATATGATACAGGTTTGTGTACATGCTGATATCCATGGCAACTAATTAACTTATGTCCCAAAACAGTCTTTCTTTGACCAATATACACAGTACACTGAGGCAATCTATATAATTAGCATTCTTTTTGCAATCTTACGAGGGTCAAACTGAAAGTTCTTAGAAAATCAAAAACTGATTACATTAGCCAGTTATTAGTTTCATTATATCTTTTCAAAATATTGTCCATTCACGTTAATACACCGCTGCATGCGATGGAACCACTGGGAAAAGCACTTTGCCCACTCGTCCTTAGGGGTCTCTTCAATGGCATCGCGATACGCAGCCACCGCTTCTTCAGCATTCATAAACCGCTTACCTTTAAGTTTTTCTTTAATTTTTGGAAATAAATAAAAATCACAAGGCGCGAGGTCGGGGCTATACGGCGGGTGACCCAGTAATTCAACGTTTGATGTCGCCAAATAGTCGATCGTTCGCTTGGCGGTGTGCGACGAGGCGTTGTCGTGGTGAAGGAGGATCCTACTGCGAGGTCGTTTCTCTCGAACTTTTTCCAAGACAAGTGGCAAAGAATTGGTAGTGTACCATTCTGCAGAAACTGTTTTTTGATCCTCTAACACAATTGTTACGAAATGACCTATCCTTCCAAAGAACGAGGCCACCATTTTTTTTCCCGCACTTCGATCTCTCTTCACTTTAGTTGGCAACTCCTCGAAAGGAAACACCCACTGAGCAGATTGTCTTTTGGTTTCAGGATCATAACAGTAAATCCAGCTTTCGTCACCTGTTAGTATGTCGAACACAGCATTAGAGTCACCTCCGTTAAATCTTTCAATCATTTTACGGCACCAATCCACACGATGGAGTTTTTGAGCCTCAGTCAAATTATGAGGTATCCACCGGGCGCAAAGCTTCCTGACCGCTAAATGTTCGTGGAGGATTTTGTGCACTTGTCTCATACCGATGCCTAAGCTTGTCCGAATCTGCTGATAGGTCACTCTTTTGTCAGTCTCTATCATACGCCGCACAACACAGATGTTATTTTCAGTCGTCGCCGTAGAAGGCCGTCCCTCACGTAAATCATCAGTGAGATTAGTGCGACCACGTTTAAACTCATTAAACCAGTTGTAAACAGTCGCACGAGATGGGGCTTCATCGTGAAAGGCCAATCGTAGTCTATCATAACTTTCTTGTTGACTTAAATGACATCGAAAGTCATAAAAAATCATTGCACGAAAATTTTCTCGTGTTAAATTCATGTTAACGTGACACAGACAATTTTCAATTTGCCGCCAAATCGTAAAACAAATGATAAATGAATGAAATATATACTCAGTAATATTGGCAAAGAGTTATATTTTCAAATTTTAGAATTATTTTTTTATTATATTGTTTATAAGTGGCCAGTTCTAAGAACTTTCAGTTTGACCCTCGTACATAACAACATTCTGAATAATCCATCTATACATCAATACATATAAATAAAATTGGAGTGTCTGTTTGTAATATTGAAATAACCGTTTTCTACTACATGTATATGAATATATATACGGTACATACACCAAAATAACATTTTTTACAATTTTGTCTGTCTGTCCGTCTGTCTATCTGTCTGTTTGTTCCAGCTAATCTCTGAAATGGCTGGACCGATTGTGACGGGACTTTCACTGGCAGAAAGGTAATATAACAAGGAGTAACATAGGCTACTTTAATTTTAGGAAAATAATAGGGTTCCGAGCAAAAAACTAAAACCCTAAAAATCTTAATCCACACGGATGAAGTCGCGGGCACAGCTAGTCACATAAATTTGTTTACATTTACTGTACCTATATAATAATTTAATTAATAAAATAATTTTGGCTGGTATGTATATAAATAAAACAAAGTCGTGTTAGTCGTGACCGATATTCATGATCTTTAATTGTGCCTTTCTGGTGTTTTTTTTTGCGGAAATCGATTATTAAATATAATAACCCCCCTGCCAGCCATCGGGAATGGTTATGTCGGACGCGAACCGAGCAAAACCTCACGCCCGCCGTCTCGCGTCTGAGAAGACATTTACGAATTAAATTCAGCTGATAAGATAACCAACGTAGGTTATTTACTGTACAATAAATAAATACTGTTACGTGCGCGAGGTACAAATTAAATGCCGTATATACAACGAAGAAGTTTATTCGCTCAGCACAAACTAGACAACTAAATAACTAGCACACAAAGTACTCTTCAACAGTTCCAGTCGCTCAGCAGTTCACAGTCGTTGCTTAAGTCGCAGGTATAACTCTCTTGGTTCACTTCGGTAAGATGTGTTCGCTTTCGCTTTCGAAAATAAACTGACTCGTGTCGATATCCGGGCGCCCTTTTATAGCTCTTAATAAAGAGGGTAGAATGTTCCGGAATCATCTAGAGATAAGGCACGTTATTTATTTAAGTAGAGCTTTCGAGAAGAGTAGGTATTTACTGGAGCATTCGAGAAAACAAGTACCTACACAGTCGTGCCGACGATAGAGGTGAATGCCCTTGTTATCGCGTTTTGTAGGTAAGTAGGTATAGGTATTTGAAGTACATTGTGATTTTGTATTGATTTTTGTAGATTTTTTCTTCACTGTTCGGTAGAGTACTTCGACACTAATAATGCGTTTTAATTTCCAGAAGATTCGATCAGTAGTTTCCGAGATATCGACGATCGTTGTAACAATACATATGTACATACAGTCACGCCAGACTTGACCAGATTCTACTTGGTACGATCCTGACATACACCTTTCGCTTCTTTTGCTTTCATCATCATTTTCGCGTTAGTATCACACTTCGGAATTCGGGGTCCGCCAGTCTTCTACTTCCATAATTGTTCCCATGGATGCTGCGGGGTGTTTAGCAGTAGGATACGAATTTTAAGTTAATAAAAAAATTCAAGATTTAAATCTCTGAAGAGAATATCTCGTTAAAAAACGCGGTGCTTTGAAACAAATATTGATGTGTCTACTAATTTGCAGAACGTGCACGGTTGTGTGAAACAGAGAGATTTCGAACTATTTTAACCGACTTCAAAAGAAGGTTCAGTTTGACTCGTATATATGTGTGTATGTTCGTGATTATCTGACGATTGGTTGAGCCGATTTTGATGCGGTTTTCAGAAAAGTATTCATAACATTCTGGGGAGGTTTTGTAATACTTAACTGACTTCCATAATGGAGTGATTCTCAAGTTGGCCTGCATGTTTGTACGCGATTATCTCGCATTTCCTTGTGGGTACCGATTTTGAAGCGATTTTTAAAAGTATTTGTTATATTCTAGAGAAGGTTTTGGTATAAACAACAACCCCTTGACGTCGTCTGCACAAATCCGTTAAGCGATATATTAGTTCAAATCCACTTTAAATAATAATTTAATAATACTTACTTCTACGAAGAGCATTTTGAGCATCATTTGTCATTGCATCAGCCTCATCCAAAATAATAAGTTTTGGGCCAGCTTTAAATATGGTTCTTGTTGAAGCAAAACTGAGTATTTGTCCTCTTACAATGCCTATTCCTCTGTCATCTGAAGCATTTAATTCTAACACCTGAAAAAGTCAAATACACTCCACATTAGATATACAGGTTGAATTTTTCCACCGGGTGTGGTGGATACTCAAATACGACCCTATAAAGAATAGCGAAAAACTCAAAGGGAATTCGAGCCCGATTTTGATGAAAACTGCATCATTGGATTTTAAATATATAAATTCTCCTAGCCAGGACTTGAACCTATTGATTTTAAAAAAAACACCTGTATTATTACAGCATTCGATAGTGCTGCTAAGAAAGAATGAATTCTGGGAAGACTAACATACGGCAAACTAAAGGAAAGATCTCATAAGCTGATCTATATGTATACTTTTCGGAGAGGATGAAATAGAAACAGAACAAATGAATATTGAAACAGAGCATGATTGACTTTGTGATAGTGGATGAAAGGAACAGAAAATGTGCTGATTGGTGGGATGATGAAACGAAAAGAAGAAAGCTTGGCACAATATGTTAGTGATGGAAGCTATTCATAGAGTAATTACATAAAATTAACTTAAGAGTATTAGCAGGGCGAGGATGAAATAGAGTATGATGAAGGGGTGATAGGTTTGCTAGCATCCACTGATGAAACTGGAATGGATTAAATTATGAAAGCATTAAAACATATGAGATAGAGAAAATCTGCCGGCTATGATAGACAGGCTATTGGAGTGCTGAGGGCTGGCAAAGGATTAGTAGCAGGACAGTTGCACCACCTATTTAATCTTTGTTGGGAGATAAGGCCGTCCCAGAAGACTGGACAAAGTTGGTGATTGTCTCAATTTATAAAGGTAAAGGCTCGCAGCGGGACTACTATAATCATCGCGGCATCAGCCTTCTAAGCGTGGTTGGGAAATTGTATGCCGAAATTTTGAATGATAGGGTAGTCAGCATGACTAATGATAAGGTTTGGGATGTGCAAGCGGGAATTTGAAATGGGATGTACGGATCAAGTCTTTTCCTTGCGCTGCATTCTGGCCAAAAACCAGAAAGTGTTTTGCGCATTCATAGACTTGGCAAAGGCGTATAATAAGCTTTACTGTGCAATAATGTCATAAAGCCTGTACCCAACAAAAATTCAATTCTTAATCTTCTATCTTATACTATAAAACTCTTTGTCCTGATCCTGACTGACTGACATAGGGAAAACACACAGCCTAAACCGCTGGTCCTAGAGACTTGAAATTTGGATAGGGTGTTTCTTTTGATGCATGGAGGTGAACTAATACAGGATTTCCTGAAATTCGTCTCCTGAAAAGGGGTAAAAACATTCTTTTTTATAACTCAGAACAGCTGAACAGATTTTGATGATCTTTGATTTTTTGGATTTGTCTCCGCCTCGAATTAAAATGACCCAAATGGTAATCTAAAAAGGCTGAACCTACAACATCATTGTTGTTAAGACATGGAACTAAAGGTACAGAAGAAAATGTTTTTGATGCATCTGTAAAAAATACAACAGCATTTTGACAATGCTGATGCAGGAACGCATCCAATGCACAATTAGGGTTTAGGATGAATGTTGTCTAGAGGACATTTGACAAAAAAGTTATAACTTTGTAGTCATAAAAGAATAGTAGATGACATGGAACATCTACTATGGGCACCATAAGATCTATGAATTGTCAGCTTAGAAATTAGGTACAGTTTTATTATTCCAAAATCAATTGCTATTACGAAGTTTAAACGAATTTTAATTGTTGAAGTTTTAATAGTAACTGATGTTAGTGGCACATGCAAAGATTAGTCACTTATAACTTTACTTTATTTTGTGTTAACTACACATTCAGTACATTCACATATACAACTTAGTAAGAATGTAAAATGTTTTGCAAACCATTGAGTTAAATTGTTGAGGAGTATACATTTGTTTGGCACATGCCAAAATTGTAGATGTCTTGCCTGTACCTGGAGGTCCATAGAATAACAAATGTGGAAGTTGGTTTTCCTTCATGAATTGATTTACTGAAAATTGAAAGAAAATATAACATTATCACTAAGATAGATTTACTACCATAGCTATGTGAATATTTATGGCATTACTTGTTTTTATGATATCATCATGTGATATCAAATCTTCTAATTTTGATGGACGATATTTTTCCACCCTGAAAAATAAGTATGCTGAAGTGAAATCTTAAATGCGATTGAAGCTTAATAATAAATAGCAAATTAGAACTCACCATGGCAAGTTTTTGCTCACTTCACCCACCGTCATTATTTTCTGTAATACGAAAGTTTACTTGATTATTATCGTACCGTAGTATGAAAAAGTCTACATCATACATGAACTGTTCCTTCTCACCTCACCCAAATTTGATGGCTCCGCTTATACTAAACACAAACACCTTTAAATGTTAACCAGTTGTCTCCGTGGATTCTACGCAAACAAATAATTCTGGTCAGGTATATCCCAGCTCCCAGATTATCACGTCTAAGAAATCAAATGTTAAATAACATGAAATTACACGTAAAATGAAAATAAAATAATTCAATTCAATTCAATTCAATTCTTTTATGGCCTTGTGGAGCAAACACCACAATTTTTGCCGCCTATTCTAAAATATTCTGACATGACATTTTTGTTTTTTTTTTTTTTTTTTTTTTTTTTTTTTTTTATATTTGCTCCTTTCGGAACAGGCTAAGGTTCTATAACCATGCTGCCTTGTCATCAGTTTATTTTTCTTGTTCATATTCTTTTTTTTTTTTTTTATTTACCATTTATTAAGTTTTTATTTATATATATATAAATATATTTATTTCTTTCTTTTTTTTTGGGTTCTTATATAATATACGTGTATATTAAATATATATTAATTTTTTTTTTTTTTTTATTAATAGCTTCAATTTACATGTAAAGAGAAACCATACAAAATTTTAATTAAATTTGACCTACTGTAGTAACAATAAATTTATACATAGCTGCGTATGTGGAGCTATTTACAAGAAGAGTCTGAATGTTGCGCGGTACTAATGCAGATTCACCATAAATTTCAACTAGCTCATCCATTAGCACAAGGCGCTGAATGCCAAAGGATGTGCAAACAAAGAATATGTGAGACAAAGTCTGTTCCTCTTGAGAGTTACAATGCTCACAGAGAGGAGATGTTACCATGTTTAGACGAGAGAGATGATAGTTTAGACGACAATGACCAAAACGAAGCCTTAGAATAGTGGAGTAGAATTTCCTGTTGGCATAAAATTTGCTTTTGCAAAACCAGGGTATTGATCCAATAGGAACATTATAAGTAGCATACCATAGGCCTTTATTTTCAATTTGCACAGATCGGTTCCAATATCGCCTCCATAACTGAATGGATCTATTCTTTAATAAGGTGATTATATCTGTACATGGCACTAAGACATTAAGACGACTGCTAGAATCAGGAATAATGATCGAAGAATTTGTAATAGTTCTGGCCAAAAAATCTGCCTTCTCATTACCTAATACACCAACATGTGAAGGAACCCATATGAATAATACTTCAATTTTATGTACAGAACATAAATCAAACCAAAGTTCTTTAATTAGATGAATATAATGATTCGTGTCAGCCTGAAACTGGTTATTCTTAAGATTTTCTAAAACACTCATGCTATCACTAACTACGACCCATTTGTTAGATCCATTATTTCTATGTTTAATGTGCTTCAAAGCAGCTAGAATAGCCACAGCCTCAGCTGTGAATATACTTGATTTTGTATTTATTTTATAACCAGTACCTGTATTTAGGTGACCATCAAAAATAGCGAAAGAGACAGCTGAATCAGTTTTGGACCCGTCTGTATACACGAATCTATAACCACTAAACTCTGAAAGTGTACTATATACATCTTCTTTGGAAGATAGTTTCTGATCAATAATGATGTTCATTGCAGGAAATTTACTATCAAATTCTCCCTGATAACAGGGGAGAATGGATGACCTATAAATTTGCAAAGATTCAAGATATTGTACATATTGCGAAAATCCCAACAGTATGTATGGGGAATTAGAAGAGGGTGATAAAGAGGAATGTTGTAAGTTTACAAATAAATGATTGTTATTTTTGCTGTAAAGTTTCAAAATAAATCTTTCTTTTAAATATGAAAATCTTAGGTATATTTAGTGAAGGTAGTTTACACTCAACTTGCATTACATTAATAGGAGTACTTTTGAAGGCTCCAGTAATAAGTCTTAAGCATTTGTTTTGTATTTTATCCAATCTATCTACTATTTTGGTATCTTTTGCAAAGCATAAAAAGCCATATTCGAAGTGACTGCGAATTAGAGATTTATATAAAAGCAGTGTAATATTTTGGGATCAGCTCCCCATGATGTACTACACAGTGTTTTTAAAATATTGAAAGCTTTATTAGCTCTTGTTGAAATTAGTTCACTATATTTTTTCCAAGAAACATTATTAGTAAATGTTACTCCTAAAAACTTAACTTCACGAGAGACAGGAATAGGTACTTCATTTTAATGCACAGAGGGAATAGAGAGGCTCGAATTACCAAAAACTACCAAGTTTGATTTTAAAGCATTTACTTCAAGATTCAGGTAAGAGAAATACCTGTGTAAACCTTCCAAAGATTTATTGAGAGTATTTGTAACACTAATTAAATTATTTCCAGATGCGTATATGACCAAATCATCAGCAAACTGAAGATTTTTGACTTCTGAACCAAGAATCATATTCAAGCGACGTATGTATAAAATGAAAAATAAAGGTGAAAGGATTCCACCTTGACAAGTACCAACAGAAGCAAATCTTGGACCATAAAGATGACAGTTATATTTGACATAAACTTCACGTTCAGTTACGAAATTACGAACCCAGTTAGCTAGTTTAATTGGTATTCCAACAGAAAGCAATTCTGAGTAAAGGATATCTTTATTAACACTATTAAAGGCACCAGAAACATCAAAGAATACAGACATTAAGAATTTATTATTATTTAGACTATTTTGAATATCAAGCTGTAATTGACAGATACTTTCACGTGCCGACGTTCCCCTTCGGAATCCAAATTGATTTGCAGGTAAAATGTTATTTTTTTCTAAATAAAATTCTAACCTTTGTTTTAATAGTTGTTCAAAAACTTTACCAACACAAGACGTAAGAGCAATTGTTCTTGACTTATCGGGTTTCAAAATAGGAACCAAACAATCTGATTTCCATGAATTAGGTATGTCATTATTCAACCATAAACTGTTTAATATCTGTAGGAGGATATGAAGTCCTTTTTCACTGAGTTTTTTCAACATAATGTATGGAACGCCATCCAGACCAAAAGCACTGTCCTTTCTAGAGTATAAAGCAGAAATCAACTCCTGTATGCTAAATTTATTGGTTATAAAATTATTTGTAGAATTATCACTATCAGCAAAATTAATATTATTATTTACATAGTCTGGAGTATATTTTTTTAGGAAATCATGTACCCAACTATCATCACTATTGTTACAAGAATATGTTCTATTAAATCTTCGCATATAATTCCAGATACGTGAAAGTGGAGTACATCGATTGAAGGAATTACACAATTCAACCCAACTTTTTGATCTCTCTATTTTCAGTGTAAGTTTTTTTAAAGCTTGTAATCTTTTGAACTCTATATAAGTCTCATCTGAGGGGTTGTTTTTAAATTTAAGATAAGCAGATTTGGAATTTTGAACTACTTCTGTACATTTTTTATTCCACCATGGAAGAGGGGGTCTCTTCTTAAACTGACTAAAACTATTTGAAGGAGAATTTGTAGGGGACTGAGATGTAGAATATGGAAGAGATTTATCAACTGCAGAATGTAAAACTTTCAAAAACCTAGTATATGCATCTAATGGAGTAGAGTCATATGGCTGAAAATTTGTTAAGTCTAAATCTACATATTGTGTGTACATTTTCCAATCTACCATTTTAAAGTTAGGGTAAATGGGCAGTTGCATGTTACAATTATTGTTTTTAAATGAACCACTATTTACATTATTTTCAATATTTATAATTACAGGAAGGTGATAGCCTCCAAGAGGATCTTTACATACGGACCAGTTAGAAGAAAAAGCCAAAGTAGGAGTAACTAAAGTCAAGTCTAATGCATTTGGTCGCCAAGTCAGCGAACCCACTGTTGTCACTTCACCAGTATTTAAAAGAACAAGATTATTATTATCAACTATTTCCAAGATATCTCGACCTCTAGGATTATCTGAATTACATCCCCAGGATGTGTGATGAGCATTAAAATCACCTGCAAAAATCATTGGTTCAGGAACAGATTTTATTATTGATTCAAATGTATGTTTATTAAAAGAAGGAGTACAATTTGTTGGACAATAAAAACTAACTATACTTATTTCTTTATTATTTATAGTAACTCTTACACAAATGTTTTGTAAGGAGTTATCAAAATATGTATTTATTTTTCTATAATTGATACTATTCTGAATTAAAATAGCTACGCCATTATGCTTATTGCCAAGATCATTTCTTTCAATATTATATCCCCTTATGTTAAAAACTTTAAGAGGAGTTAGCCATGTTTCGGATATTATTGCTATATGTATATTATGATTGTAAAGAAATTTAGTAAATACAATCCTGTTACTTATAATGCTTTGGGCATTCCACTGCATAATGTTAAGATCCATTATGAGGAGAAAAGGAGCTATTCAGAAGTGTTTGTTGTAAGGTTTCTTTAATGGATGCAGAGTTTATAGGAGTATCTTTTTGGTTAAGTACAATTTTAGTTATAGTTTTTGTTAAAATATTCATGAAAAATTCGGATTTAGTAAGATTTTTTATTTGGGATTCAATATAGGACATAGTCAATTGTGGAAAAGAATTTTCATTAAATAAATCAGAATATTGAATAGATTTTGACTTTATTTTACTTTCTTCAATTTTGGCTTTCTTAATGGGACAAGTATTGGATATGGCAACATGATTGCCACCACAATTAATACATTTGGCATTCTCAGGGTTTTCTTGGTACGCCAGAGACTGCGCCTAGTGTGGTGCAGCTCTTGGCGGCTATCGAGAGGCGGCTCGGTGTTCTGGAGGACCGGGCTTACCGTCCCCCACTGGCACGGCCTGCGTCTTTCGCAGCTGCTGCCGGTGGTAAGCCCGGCCCCGCCACCCCAGTGGCCCCAACGCCACAAGGGAAGGGGAAAAAGCGCGGCACCCCCACCCCCGCCATACCCGCCACTCCCGCTGCACCCGAGCGTTCCTCCAGAGGGGAGGAATGGGTGGTAGCGGGAGCCGCCAAAAAGGCGAAGAAAGCCGCCAAAAAGGCGGCTAAGAAGGTGGCAAAAGCCGCTGCGGCGAAGGCGCCGAAGAGGCTCCGCGCCCCACGCTCCACTGCCGTCGTCCTGACGGTGACGACGGAGGGTGTGGAGAAGGGCGTGGGGTACGCCCAGGTCCTGAGGCAGGTTAAAGCCTCAGTGGACCTCAAGGCCCTCGATATAGAGGGGGGGCTCCGGTGCAAAACAACTCGCACCGGAGCTCGCCTCCTCGAGGTCTCCGGTGCCACCAGCGGCCCCAAAGCCGACGCCCTAGCGGCCAAGCTGAGGGAGTCGCTGGATACCGAAGCCGTCCGCGTCACCAGACCCAACAAATGCGCAGGTTTGCGCATTTCGGGTCTAGATGACGCGGCCACGACGGAGGAAGTCATCTCCGCCGTCGTGGAGGCGGGCGGCTGCCCCCGTGATCAGGTGAGAGCTGGAGAAATCCGCTTCAGCTCCACCGGTCACGGCACAGCAGTCGTCAACTGCCCCGTCGCAGCGGCGCAAAAAATTGCGGACGAACGGAGCCTCCTCGTTGGGGGCTTCCTAAAGGCGCGGGTGCAACTCCTGCAGCCCCGCGAGACCAGGTGCTTCAGGTGCCTGGCTGTGGGGCATGTGGGAGTGCAGTGCACAGCGGGAGACACCGTGGGGGATCGGTGCTTCCGCTGCAGTCAGCCCGGGCACAAGGCCAGTGCTTGTGATGCTCCGCCGCGCTGCTACAAATGCGTAGCGGAGGGCAAAGCGGCGGAGCACCGGGCGGACAGCAGAACCTGCGCCGCCTCGAGGCCAAAGCCCCGTTCGTCCGCAACGGGTAGCGGGGGTGCCGCTCAAGAGCGGCCACATTCGAGGCGGGATGCGGAGATGGACGTCCATTAATGGACACACCAATCCGCATCCTGCAGGCGAACATAAACCACTGCACCGGTGCTCAGGATCTTCTGTACCAGAGCATCGTGGAGTGGTCTATCAATGTGGTCGTGGTCGCTGAGCCGTACTGGGTCCACCCCGGAAGCCCGGTGGACCTGGACGGCGTAGCGACCGTCTTCGGGGGTTCCGCCGCGGACACCTCGCGCCTTGCACTCATTGCAAGGTGCAGAGGCTGCGTCGCGGCGGACTATGAGGGCTTGGCTGTCGTGGCCGTCTACTTCTCGCCAAGCCTTGACCAGTACGAGCTTGAGCTAAGGCTCGCTGAACTGGACATTGTTCTCGCTGCGTGCCGTCCTCGTCCTGTCTTGGTCCTGGGAGACTTCAACTCCTGGTCTCAGGCCTGGGGCTCCCGGGAAACCAATGACAAGGGGCGAGTACTGGAGGACTGGGCCAACACCCGTGGTCTAGAGGTCCTCAACCGGGGGAGTGTCGCCACCTGGGAGCGGCGGGGGCTCAGTTCGGTCGTGGATGTCGCATTCGCGACCCCTGCTCTCGCCCGCCGCGTCCAGGGTTGGCGTGTGGTGGAGGAGGAGGAGACGGATTCCGACCATAAGTATATTCGGTTCGACGTCTCCCCTCCAACTAACCTGCCGCCGACAATTGCGAATCCCCCGGATCCACGTTGGGCGCTCAGACGCCTGGATCGGGAGGCTCTCCTGGAGGCATCAATAGTGCAGGCCTGGATTCCGTCACTGGCCAGGCCTGCCGATGTCGACGCAGAGGCGGAATGGTTCAGGAGAGCCATGTCGCATATCTGTGATGCGGCGATGCCTAGGGTTAAGCCCGGCCCGGCAAAGAGACAGGTGTATTGGTGGTCAGCGGAGATCGCACAGCTGCGAGCAGCGTGCGTGACCGCTCGCCGCCAGTACACCAGGTTCCGCCGGAGGCGTCGCCGCCCAGACGATGCGGCAGCCCGAGAGGCGGAGCTATATGAGGCGTACAAGGGGGCCAAGAGGACCCTCCAGGTAGCCATTAAGCAGGCCAAACGGCGGGCCCGCGAAGAGCTGCTGGAGTCTCTGGAGCAGAACCCATGGGGGCGTCCTTACCTTGCGGTCAGGGGCAAAATCCGCCCAAGGGCGCCCCTACTGACCCAGAGCCTCCAGCCGGAGCGGCTGGAGGGGATACTGGGCTCCTTGTTCCCAGCGAGAGCGGAGGAGCACGTCCCTCCGCGTATGGCTCCGCCTCAGGCGCCTGACGCTGATAATAGCGAGAGCGATGTGCCCGAAGTCAGGGAGAGTGAACTGGGGGTAGCAGTGCTCCGGCTTAAAGCCCGGAAATGCACTGCCCCTGGACCCGACGGCATTCCAGGCCGAGCATGGGTCCTGGCCCTGGAGGAACTAGGGCCTCGACTGGTGGCGCTCTTTAGCGCATGCCTCGAAAGGGGCCAGTTTCCAAAGGCTTGGAAGACGGGGAAACTGGTCCTTATCCGGAAGGCGGGGCGGCCGGCGGACCAGCCATCCGGATACCGGCCGATCGTGTTGCTCGACGAGGTGTGCAAGCTCTTTGAGCGGATTATTGCAGAGCGCCTCGTCGAGCATCTCACGAACGTGGGGCCAGATCTGGCGGACAACCAGTTTGGTTTCCGCCGGGGGCGCTCCACCGTGGAAGCGATCATGCGCGTTAGGCGCCTGGCGGAGGAAGTAGTCTCGCGGGGTGGGGTGGTGGTGGCGGTGTCTCTCGACATCGCCAACGCCTTCAACACCCTACCCTGGAGCTGCGTTAGGGAGGCGCTCGCGTATCACAGAGTGCCTCCTTACCTCCGCCGCATTGTCGAGGCATACCTATCCGAGAGGGCCATAGTTTACCCGAGCTGGCTAGGGCCAGGGCGGCGAGAAGTCGAGAGACACCGCCACCACCACCCCACCCCGCGAGACTACTTCCTCCGCCAGGCGCCTAACGCGCATGATCGCTTCCACGGTGGAGCGCCCCCGGCGGAAACCAAACTGGTTGTCCGCCAGATCTGGCCCCACGTTCGTGAGATGCTCGACGAGGCGCTCTGCAATAATCCGCTCAAAGAGCTTGCACACCTCGTCGAGCAACACGATCGGCCGGTATCCGGATGGCTGGTCCGCCGGCCGCCCCGCCTTCCGGATAAGGACCAGTTTCCCCGTCTTCCAAGCCTTTGGAAACTGGCCCCTTTCGAGGCATGCGCTAAAGAGCGCCACCAGTCGAGGCCCTAGTTCCTCCAGGGCCAGGACCCATGCTCGGCCTGGAATGCCGTCGGGTCCAGGGGCAGTGCATTTCCGGGCTTTAAGCCGGAGCACTGCTACCCCCAGTTCACTCTCCCTGACTTCGGGCACATCGCTCTCGCTATTATCAGCGTCAGGCGCCTGAGGCGGAGCCATACGCGGAGGGACGTGCTCCTCCGCTCTCGCTGGGAACAAGGAGCCCAGTATCCCCTCCAGCCGCTCCGGCTGGAGGCTCTGGGTCAGTAGGGGCGCCCTTGGGCGGATTTTGCCCCTGACCGCAAGGTAAGGACGCCCCCATGGGTTCTGCTCCAGAGACTCCAGCAGCTCTTCGCGGGCCCGCCGTTTGGCCTGCTTAATGGCTACCTGGAGGGTCCTCTTGGCCCCCTTGTACGCCTCATATAGCTCCGCCTCTCGGGCTGCCGCATCGTCTGGGCGGCGACGCCTCCGGCGGAACCTGGTGTACTGGCGGCGAGCGGTCACGCACGCTGCTCGCAGCTGTGCGATCTCCGCTGACCACCAATACACCTGTCTCTTTGCCGGGCCGGGCTTAACCCTAGGCATCGCCGCATCACAGATATGCGACATGGCTCTCCTGAACCATTCCGCCTCTGCGTCGACATCGGCAGGCCTGGCCAGTGACGGAATCCAGGCCTGCACTATTGATGCCTCCAGGAGAGCCTCCCGATCCAGGCGTCTGAGCGCCCAACGTGGATCCGGGGGATTCGCAATTGTCGGCGGCAGGTTAGTTGGAGGGGAGACGTCGAACCGAATATACTTATGGTCGGAATCCGTCTCCTCCTCCTCCACCACACGCCAACCCTGGACGCGGCGGGCGAGAGCAGGGGTCGCGAATGCGACATCCACGACCGAACTGAGCCCCCGCCGCTCCCAGGTGGCGACACTCCCCCGGTTGAGGACCTCTAGACCACGGGTGTTGGCCCAGTCCTCCAGTACTCGCCCCTTGTCATTGGTTTCCCGGGAGCCCCAGGCCTGAGACCAGGAGTTGAAGTCTCCCAGGACCAAGACAGGACGAGGACGGCACGCAGCGAGAACAATGTCCAGTTCAGCGAGCCTTAGCTCAAGCTCGTACTGGTCAAGGCTTGGCGAGAAGTAGACGGCCACGACAGCCAAGCCCTCATAGTCCGCCGCGACGCAGCCTCTGCACCTTGCAATGAGTGCAAGGCGCGAGGTGTCCGCGGCGGAACCCCCGAAGACGGTCGCTACGCCGTCCAGGTCCACCGGGCTTCCGGGGTGGACCCAGTACGGCTCAGCGACCACGACCACATTGATAGACCACTCCACGATGCTCTGGTACAGAAGATCCTGAGCACCGGTGCAGTGGTTTATGTTCGCCTGCAGGATGCGGATTGGTGTGTCCATTAATGGACGTCCATCTCCGCATCCCGCCTCGAATGTGGCCGCTCTTGAGCGGCACCCCCGCTACCCGTTGCGGACGAACGGGGCTTTGGCCTCGAGGCGGCGCAGGTTCTGCTGTCCGCCCGGTGCTCCGCCGCTTTGCCCTCCGCTACGCATTTGTAGCAGCGCGGCGGAGCATCACAAGCACTGGCCTTGTGCCCGGGCTGACTGCAGCGGAAGCACCGATCCCCCACGGTGTCTCCCGCTGTGCACTGCACTCCCACATGCCCCACAGCCAGGCACCTGAAGCACCTGGTCTCGCGGGGCTGCAGGAGTTGCACCCGCGCCTTTAGGAAGCCCCCAACGAGGAGGCTCCGTTCGTCCGCAATTTTTTGCGCCGCTGCGACGGGGCAGTTGACGACTGCTGTGCCGTGACCGGTGGAGCTGAAGCGGATTTCTCCAGCTCTCACCTGATCACGGGGGCAGCCGCCCGCCTCCACGACGGCGGAGATGACTTCCTCCGTCGTGGCCGCGTCATCTAGACCCGAAATGCGCAAACCTGCGCATTTGTTGGGTCTGGTGACGCGGACGGCTTCGGTATCCAGCGACTCCCTCAGCTTGGCCGCTAGGGCGTCGGCTTTGGGGCCGCTGGTGGCGCCGGAGACCTCGAGGAGGCGAGCTCCGGTGCGAGTTGTTTTGCACCGGAGCCCCCCCTCTATATCGAGGGCCTTGAGGTCCACTGAGGCTTTAACCTGCCTCAGGACCTGGGCGTACCCCACGCCCTTCTCCACACCCTCCGTCGTCACCGTCAGGACGACGGCAGTGGAGCGTGGGGCGCGGAGCCTCTTCGGCGCCTTCGCCGCAGCGGCTTTTGCCACCTTCTTAGCCGCCTTTTTGGCGGCTTTCTTCGCCTTTTTGGCGGCTCCCGCTACCACCCATTCCTCCCCTCTGGAGGAACGCTCGGGTGCAGCGGGAGTGGCGGGTATGGCGGGGGTGGGGGTGCCGCGCTTTTTCCCCTTCCCTTGTGCCGTTGGGGCCACTGGGGTGGCGGGGCCGGGCTTACCACCGGCAGCAGCTGCGAAAGACGCAGGCCGTGCCAGTGGGGGACGGTAAGCCCGGTCCTCCAGAACACCGAGCCGCCTCTCGATAGCCGCCAAGAGCTGCACCACACTAGGCGCAGTCTCTGGCGGCGGATTGGGCGCCGGCCTAGGCGCTGAATTCGGCGCCGGCTTTGGTGCCGACTTTGGCGCCGGCTTTTGCACAGAATTTGGCGCCGACGTTGACGTAGACGCCCCCCCTAGCGGCGCAAGAGCCCTCGGGTGGTCCGCCACCTCCTGGGCTCTTGGGGCCTTCTGGGCCTCCGGGGATCCCCTGACCATCTGGGTCAGTTGCCTGACCTCCTCCCGGAGGACCCGCTGTTGCTCCAAGGAGTTGGCCAGCTCAGTTTCCAGGCTTGTGACCCGGGCCCTGAGCTTCGCCTCCTCCTCGGAGACGCTCCTACCGAGGAGCTCCTCCAGCGCCGTCCTGGCAACGGCGACATTTTCTGCCACCGTCTTCTTTTTGCCTGCCACATTTTTGGACCCCTTAATGGTGTCCGTAATGCGGGCAAGCGCTGCGAGGAGTTCCCTCGCCGCGGGGACGCCTTGGTCCCTGCCACTGGGTAGTGGAGGGACGTGCACCGGCTGCTTCAGCGTTCTGGTCGCCGCGGTGGCCAATATTTTGGCCGGCCGATCATCCTCACTCGAGGAGACCGTCCGTTGTCCGGAGCTTCTGCTCCGGTCAAGGGACGGTCCACCCGAGCGAGGCCGCTTACGTCGGAGACCCTCCTCGGTCTCCATACGGCTGGATACGGACTCGTTGTCAGTACCCGCCGTCGACGCCGCAGACGCAATGTCTGCGTCCGTTTCCCCACCTGTTGGTAACGGAGTAGCGGGTCTGGTGAAGACGGCCTTGACAGACCGCGAGTGAGGCCCCCGCCTCACCTCCTCTTCACCCCCCGCTACCTCCGTTTCATCATCTCGGATGCCGTTGTCCGCGCCAAGGTCGTTTTTATTTGTATCGTCCGGTTGTTTTTTATTTGTGATATTATTCATAGTATATCCCACGAGTATGGGGGAAAGATGGTCCATCCAGGCGGAGCCCCCTGCACCTGGATAAGCCTATATACTATGGAGGTCGGCTGGTATCCATAGGTTTTGACGACTTCGCTGTCGGGTGTTATAGACTTTTCCTTGTCGTGGGCCGGCCAATAAAGGCAAGCCCTCCGGTCGGCAAGTTCACAGCGTACCCTTCTGGAGCCACCAGTCAGGTCGTTGCTGATCACCTGCCGATTACGGAACGCGAGAGGATGGCTAGTCCTCTCTCACCGGCGGCGGCAAAAGTGCCCGTCGGCCCCTGCGTGAGCAGTGGGCCAACCCGCCCCTGGATCCCCCAGGATCCTACGGTGGCCTCCACCACTAACAGCATCGCTCATCCAGTCTCCTCTGAAAGCAGAGGAGTACGGAGAGCGATGTGTTCCCGCCACGTTGGGTATTGGCCGACGATCAATGCCAGCCCCATGAAGGGGAAGCCATTGACCGCCGCCCAGGGTGTACCGGCCGCTCCGATTCCGTTCCCCCCGGACTCCAGCGGGATCGGAATCGGAACGACACTCGAGGAGGTTACCCAACATACACCCCATACTTACCCCTCTGGTATGGCCATTCGATGAGCATAGTGCTTGGCAACGAGGGCTCAATAGCTGAGCGCCTTCCTGGAATCTGGTACATAATATAGGTGCCTATTTGTCTTATATGTATAATATTGTATTGTTGTACCGGTCTTCATTGTGACATCACGACACGGTATTCCTTTTTGGTTGGGTACATATATATCGTCTGGAGTAGTGGGTATGTGGGCGCTTCTCATCGCGGCCGGGTTCCGCCACAGTGATAAATAGGAATAATAATCTTAATAATAACATAATAGCAGTACGCGTATGCCCAGCGAGTCGGCTCGGACAATACTGTCGCGCGCGTGCTGCATGGTGATTCACTGTGGCGGGGCGCGACCGGGTTGATTGCGGGGGCCGTTATCCTTTGTTTTGATTCTTTTTTATCTTTTGTTTTTATTGTTTTCCTTAATTTTTTTTTTGTTTTTATATTTTGTTCATATTTCAGTGTGTAGTGTGTGTAAAATAAACGGTTTCTTTCTTTCTTTCTTTCTTTCTTTCTAAATAATCTCGAGCAAAGTCCCCTAAAATACGTTGAATAGTGTTGTATTGGTGAATAAATGCCAAATTAAAACAAAATATTTGTGTTATAATTAATTATTAGTAGTTGACGACGAAAAGCTGTGAAGTCAGACCCCAGACGTCACAGTACCTACGCTACGATATTGTGGTTATGTTGTTGGATGGACATTTTGAGCTGAAGAAATGTACATTTGCTGAAAGGTTTCGGTTTCACAGTACGACTGAAAATGGCGATAAAAATTTGGCAGAATGGGCAGCTCGCATTGGTTGACTAGCATTGCATTGTGGCTTCGTGTCTACACAACTAGATGAGCAATTACGAGATCGGTTTATTTTAGGCATGGAAATGCAGGACCAGAAAAAGATAAACTTTTTACGAAGGACATGTTGGAGCTCACCTTGGATAAAGCAATACAACTAGCATAAGGGGTACGTAGTGCCCGCATGGGGGCAAAGGAGACATTACGACACCAGACAGAATGTATGACTATTCCATTACAGTTAATGAAAATGACCGCATTTGGAGCACCGAGGGTGTAGGGATGGCGCTCAGGCCTTCGCAACGGCGCAGCTCGGAAGGGGCCCCGCGGTCAGGAGCCGCTGAGGGTCCCCAAATAGCAGCAAATGCACAGCTTGCGAATTCTTCGGTCATCGATCTTCATCATGTCGGTTCGCTCGGTATAAGTGCAAAAAGTGCGGAATTCAAGGCCACCTAAAACGGATGTGTGGGCAAACTGTTAAAGCACAACATTTCATCGAGTGTTCCACGGATGTTGATGACGACGGTAAGCATGTATGTTGTAATATTCGTACCGTCCGCGGCGAGCCTACGCAGGAATTGGTAGTAGTATATAACATTAAACTATCGTTTGAAATAGATTCGGGTTCACCGGTGACCGTTATATCTGAGCAAATGTATGTTTTATGTTTTGTTAGAATAAAGCGATATCATTTTACATAGCTTTAGCTGGAACAGGTTAAACATTATAGGTAAAAATAAAATAAAATAAAAATAAATGTGTATGTGGTACGAAATGGGGGGCCTTCACTAATAGGCAGAGATTTCTTTTCACAGTTTCAATTTTGTGCAGCAGATTATTTCAAAGTTTCCTAAGTTGTTTGCTAATTGTTTGCCTTAGGCTGTTTTAAAGGAGTAGAAGTAAATTTAAGTTTAAAACCTGAGTCGAAATCAATATTTTTTAAAGCGAGGTCTTTACCTTTTGCTTTGCGGGAGCGCGTAGAAAAGGAGCTGAACCAACTAGTGAGTTTAGGTATCCTCGTACCTGTGAAATAATCCGAGTATGCGAGTCCTATTGTATCAGTTTTAAAAAGAGATTGTTTTATTCGTCTCTGTGCCGATTACTCTGGAACTATAAATAAACGAGTAGCGGCGATAGCCCAGTGGTGTACGTAACGGACTGCCGAGACGAAGTTTCGAGATCGATCCCCAGTCGCCCCGGGCACACACCTCTGACTTTTCGTAGTTATTTGTATATTAAAAATGTTTATTAGCGCTCGCTTAGTAATGTGCCCGGTAGATGGCAATAGGCTCGCCCCCTATTACATTGGAACCCTAACATAACTGACGAATCGTGGGTGTGCAATACACCTCTGCCTACCCCTTCGGGGATACAGGCGTGAAGTTATGTTATGTTATGTTTATGTCATGCTATAAATAAACAGTTGCTTGTTGATAAGTATCCGAAATGTTTTCAAAGCTACATGGTACCAAATATTTTACCTAGCTAGATCTCTCACAAACTTACAATCAGTTACCGTCTGAATGAGTCATCACAAATGCTTACCTGCATCAAAACGCATAAAGGCTTATAGAAACTAACAAAACTAGTGTTTGGCTTAGCAAGTTCTCCAGCGGTATTCCGAAGAACATTGGAATCAGCTCTGGTAGGATTGGATGGTACTTTACAGTTGATGATATTTTAATTTGGAGGGTAAACAAAGACCAAATGTTAAGCAGATTACAAAAAGTTTTTTGTAGGTAGCAGACGCGGGGTGTAGTATTAAAATCGGATAAATGTTCGTTCTTTCAAGAATCAGTTTCTTATCTAGGGGTGGTTATAGACCGTAATGGTATCCATAAGTCGCCAGAAAAAGTTGAGGCAATTTTACAATCCCGTATACCTACCAGTTTATCAGAATTTGTTTATAGGATTCGGATGTTGTACCCGCGTGTTCATCTGATATGGAATCGATTGTCGGAGTCGCTAGAATAGAATATCGCCGTCACACGAAAGTTGAGCGATACTCATGATAAGCGAAGTGATAGTACTGATGACGATGTTGTGGACAACTTGGACATCTCGTCTACGGAACCACACATGACTACGATTGTTTAGTGTGCCTTTCAACCGTGTGCTCCGTGTTAACTATTTGCACAACATAGATTACGTTGCCAGTTTTATTTACCACTGATACCCGTACCCACTTAGGTTTTTGTTATCCATGCAGTCTGACCAATATTTTTTCACCCTCAGTAAACGACACTTTACGATTGCCGCGGTAGGCATCACTCTGCAAGCACTGTTTAGATTTAACAATTTCATTAAGTGTTAGGTCGGATGATGTTGAACTGGTAGGCTTTAGTAAATCTAATCTACATCTTAATTTAAGGCCTCAACAGGTGGCCTGTTTATAGTAGAATGATTTGAGTTTCTAAGTCTCTTCAGTTGCAAAAATTAATGCAATCTAAAATTTAAGTCACGTAAATTCGCTTCCGATAATAAACTCGCAATTATCTTGACATAACTTTCAGCCTGGGCATTACTGGCGGGATTATAAATTGGCGATGTCAAATCTTCTATATGATTACGTAAACAAAACTGTTTAAATTCATAGGAAGCAAAAGATGTACCGTTATCTGAAAAAAATGTATGAAACAACCCGAATCTCGCCATAACTTCAAACAGCTACTCAATCACTACCCGAGAACTACATCCTGACGTGACGTCAATACTTTCTACCCATTTAGAGTATGCGTCTACCACTATTCGATATACAATAATTAAACGGGAATTAACGCGATCATGTATAGGTATATAGCTTTGGATTGCCTGACGTTTCTACCAGGTTACACTGGCCGTGGTCACAGTCAGCCTGTACATGATCGCGTTAATTCCCGTTAAATTATTGTATATCATGGAACGCGAAAGTTTAAAAATTACTATTCGATATGTTCGACCGCTAATATCCAAAAACTCTATATGAACCCGGGACCACGGCTCAGTGGGGTAGGGCCACGGTGTAAGCGGGGCGTACGGGGGTGACGAACGCAGCGACGCGCGACGCACATATCGCCTACGAACCGTTCTTTCATTTTAGATATACCTAAATGGCCTTTATGTAATTCAGATAATACTTTGAATTGTAGATTTTCTGGTAAAGCCAATTTACGACCTTTTCAACCGATAGTTCAAAGCGATGGCTATAGTAAATTTGTATTTTAGGTTGACATATTTTACGCGGCTAACCATTTCAAATATAACAGAACACGTTGACAGTGTCTCATAATTCATAATATTCCTTTTTACGTCCGATATAGACAAAAATTGTTTTTCATTTTTTTTTAGCATGTGGAAACCCCAACGGGCTTCACCCCATCAGGACGATGGGGTGGGCGTGTCGGAATCGGACAGACTAAAACCACACCACAGATTAATAAATAGTTACTAACCACACGGTGTCTTCACCAAGTGTCCATTGCCGGGCACCCCGGGTAAGCCCTCGAAAGGATAACCCCAGGGTTACCGGCGGACTTTGGCCGCCACCGCGGCGTCGCCTGGTGGGGTCGAGTTTTATCCCGCGTCGGTGAGTTGGCAGGCGTGTGTAGGACACACACGACACGCCTCCGCCACGGCCTGTTTCTGTAAAGTTATGTCAAGATAATTGCGAGTTTATTATCGGAAGCGAATTTACGTGACTTAAATTTTAGATTGCATTAATTTTTGCAACTGAAGAGACTTAGAAACTCAAATCATTCTACTATAAACAGGCCACCTGTTGAGGCCTTAAATTAAGATGTAGATTAGATTTACTAAAGCCTACCAGTTCAACATCATCCGACCTAACACTTAATGAAATTGTTAAATCTAAACAGTGCTTGCAGAGTGATGCCTACCGCGGCAATCGTAAAGTGTCGTTTACTGAGGGTGAAAAAATATTGGTCAGACTGCATGGATAACAAAAACCTAAGTGGGTATGGGTATCAGTGGTAAATAAAACTGGCAACGTAATCTATGTTGTGCAAATAGTTAACACGGAGCACACGGTTGAAAGGCACACTAAACAATCGTCGTCATGTGTGGTTCCGTAGACGAGATGTCCAAGTTGTCCACAACATCGTCATCAGTACTATCACTTCGCTTATCATGAGTATCGCTCAACTTTCGTGTGACGGCGATATTCTATTCTAGCGACTCCGACAATCGATTCCATATCAGATGAACACGCGGGTACAACATCCGAATCCTATAAACAAAGTGAAATATATAAAAAAAATAGATATTATTGAGACATGCGATAAATAATATATACTCTCACATAAATAGAGGGTACCGCGGTAGCCTACTAGTGGTATGGGTAAAGGACTGCTGAGACGAGGTCTCGGGTTCGATCCCAGGTTTTACCATGGCACACACCAATGACTTTTCGATGCTTTTCGAAGTTATGTGTGTATTTATCGCAGGTTTATAAGTGCCCGGTTAATGGCAATAGGCTCGCCACCTATTACATTGGGACCTAAACATAAACTGGCGAAATGTGGGTGCTAGCACCTCTGCCTACCCCTTCGGGGATATAGGCCAGAGTTTATGTTATGTTATGTTATATAAATAGAGGGTTAATTATTTTAAATTCACTAAAAAGTGTAATACCTATTATAAAAGTATTAATTTTCTTTTACGACTTTTCAAAATTAATGGTTTCTGTTTTTCATGCAAGACTTAAAAAAATATTTATTCAAAAGTACATTGCCCTCAAATGATACTTGTCAACCCTAAGTTAGCAATATATGACAAATGAGTAATGAAAATTTAAGAGTTGGATTCAAATTTTCAATCTTTAATATTACGGGTACGAACAACATCCAGTTTAGACAAGTAGTTTAACAAATGTTGCTTTCAGCGATGGGATTTAAATATAACCCTAAATATAGCAGGTAAGTGTTAATACCAACAAAACCGTTCTGAAAGTCGGATAAACCTTCTTTTTTTTATTTAGTAAAATCGACGTAAAATTTTTATATAGATACTTAAGTAGGTACAATAATTTATATAACCATCCAGACCCGGACAAGGTGAACTGAAAAGTGTTCATACGCACCTATTTTAGTAAAAGAGTACGCGAAGTACCTATGTGGGACGTTAGGCCTTGCTAACATTAGTGATGCTGGCGTGTTTGACGTTTTCATAGGTAGCTAAAATAAATTAAATAAATTAACAAGCTGAAATAAAGAACGCTACGCGTTCTTATATTCATTTGGCTCACTAGGAAACTGGCACTTCTGGTTGAGCTACCGGAACCGGAACTGGCTAAAAACCACCTCCTACAAACCGTCAAAAAGCGCAAGGTAGAATATTTGGGAAACGTTTTACGACATGACCGGTATCAGTTGTTTCAACTTAATATGATGGGCAAAATCGAAGGTAAAAGACGAGCTGGAGGACGTAGAAAGTCATGGCTCCGAAATATAAGGGAGTGGACCGGTATCGCCAAAGCTGAACGAAAGTTTCGCTTGGCGATGGACAGAAAGGAACTTAAGAATTTGACGGCCAACCTCTACTAGAGAGCCACTTTAAGAAGAAGAAAATAAATGTGTAATATTTATGACCAGTTTTTTTGGATGTAGCAGAAAACTTACCTGTGTAAAATAACTAAGCATTGTCGCTTTCTTCTTCGTTATCGTGGCCTTCACCTTAAACTCTTGTATAACATCGTTCATATGTTCTACAAACTTTTCTTTGTTTTTTAGTTTGTCTTTAGCCGTTATCCAAATTTCGTTGGCATTTTTTGGCACAATTGTGCTGGCAAGTCAGTATTACAGCTTTTATATGCCAAGAACAGCTGATGATGCAAATCTCCTGCTTTCGAAGACATTGCGGTATTTACTCACTTAACAACACGGACAACAGCAATGTGCTTCTGTGTAAACTCTAATGAATACTGATATCAATAATAAAATAAAAATCACGTACACACAGTCGTGGGATTCCCCGAAACATAAAAGAAAAGGTTGCCGACTTAGGAAACAGAAATAAATTAACGTACAATCGAGGGATTCCTCGTAAATCATAAACGAAAAGGGTTGCCAACTTAGGAAAACAAAAATAAAAGTAACGTATAATACAATCCAGGGATTCCCCGTAAAATATAAACGAAAAGGGTTGCCGATTGGAAGTATCTGATTCCTTAGTTTATGAATATATAAATATAAATGGTACGTCGCGTAGTTTAAATAGACCCCCTTCCGCCCTTGTAACGCACCGTAATGTTTTACAAGACCCCCCCCCCCGAGTGGGGTGGTGGTGGCGGTGTCTCTCGACATCGCCAACGCCTTCAACACCCTACCCTGGAGCTGCGTTAGGGAGGCGCTCGCGTATCACGGAGTGCCTCCTTACCTCCGCCGCATTGTCGGGGCATACCTATCCGAGAGGGCCATAGTTTACCCGAGCTGGCTAGGGCCAGGGCGGCGAGAAGTGTCGTGCGGTGTTCCGCAGGGGTCGGTCCTAGGGCCACTTCTGTGGAACATCGGAAACGACTGGGTGCTGCGCAGTACGTTGCTCGAGGGTGTCAGCATAACGTGTTATGCTGACGACACCCTTGTTATGGCGCGGGGAGCAACGCACCGAAGCGCGGCACTAAAGGCCACGGCAGGGGTTGCTCAAGTCGTGGGTCGAATACGGCGGCTGGGACTCGAGGTGGCTCTCCACAAATCCGAGGCTATGTGTTTCCACGGGCCTCGGAGGGGGCCACCTGCGGGAACCAGCATAACCGTAGGGGGCGTAAGCATCGGCATCGAGCCCACGATGAAGTACCTTGGGCTCGTACTCGATAGCCGATGGGACTTCGGACCTCATCTCCGAAGTCTGGTCCCGAAACTGAGGGGGGCTGCGGCTGCGCTATCGCGTCTGATGCCCAACGTCAAGGGACCCAACGCCCCCACTAGGAGACTGTACCTGGGGATCGTGCGAAGCATGGCCCTGTACGGGGCCCCAGTATGGGCGGAGACTCTGGCGGCCCGCAACGTGGCTGTATTAAACAGCCCGTTAAAAGAGATGGCCGTCAGAGTCATCAGGGGGTATCGCACGATCTCCGTCGAGGCGGCATGTCTCCTAGCTGGGACCCCTCCATGGGACCTGGAAGCGAGAGCCCTTGCGCTGCTGTACCAGCGGCACAAGGAGGCGCTGGAGCGGGGCCATAGGCCGGAGCCCCGAGAAATCAGGGCTCAGCGGTCCCTGCTCCGCCACGAACTCATGGAGACATGGAGTGTGCGACTTGAGCACCCAAGGTGGGGGGAATCCACCATTGCGGCGGTGAGACCGATCATGAAGGAGTGGTTGGAGAGGGACCATGGGGACCTCTCCTACCGGATGTGCCAGATGGTTACCAGACACGGGTGTTTCGGTAAGTATCTGTGGCGCATCCACCGGGAGACAACGCCGCAGTGCCAGCACTGCGAGGATCATGGCGAAGACACGGCGCTCCACACGTTGGTGGAGTGCCCTGCGTGGGAGAGTAAACGCCGGGATCTCGTTGCGGTCCTGGGCGTGGACGTTCTCTCGTTGGAGACCATGGTGAGGGCCGTGGTCTCCGACGGGAGCAAGTGGCACGCCGCCGCCTCTTTCTGCGAGCAGGTAATGCGCGCGAAAGAGACGGCGGAGAGGGAGTGGGAGAGAACCCTGCCTCCCGAGTTTCGCAGTCTGCGACGAGGACGCCGCAAACTCATCTACGCCCGGGACTACCGACCTCCATGATCGGGGCCTAAGGACGGCAGTTGGCCGACTCGCCGTCCTTACAGAAGCAGGCCGTGGCGGAGGCTAGTCGTGTGTGCCCTACACACGCCTGCCAACTCACCGAAGCGGGATAAAACCCGACCCCACCAGGCGAGGCCGCGGTGGCGGCCAAAGTCCGCCGTCAACCCTGGGGTTATCCTTTCGAGGGCTTACCCGGGGTGCCCGGCAACGGACATTTGGGAAGGACACCGTGCGGTTTTAGTCGAGACACGACATAACCACCCCCGCTGGCCAGCGGGGGGGTATCCGAAGGGATTTCCGCAAGTAAACCCCCCCCCCCCGAAAGTTTATTTATTGTTTGTAGAACATGGCATACACACCATAATAATTATAATATTGTACCTACCACTTATCTCTATTTAACGGAAACAAATACAGTAGGTACCTACTTACATTATACGTCATTTCAATAAATATTTTTAATCATTGCCGTATCTGATAACTCGATGCGGTTCGCTTTGTCTTTGCGTATTATACGCTAGTAGTTCGCCAGTCCGCGCGTAGTATTGCAGAGGGGTGGTGCGGCAAAGAGGTAACGAATGCTTATGGTTATTTACTCGGGGTAGCGCCTTAAGCCTAGTAGAAGGTTAATTTAAATAAATCAAAAATTAACTATTAAATAAACTATATTCTTTAATTTATTAAAGATTTATTAGAAATTGAGGTAGTATTTATCTGGATATCTTCACATAAATGTATCTCTGGTAATGAGATAGCAGATAAATGGTTGATGGACATTCCACTGACCGACTATTACTACACTCGAAAGATGGAAATATTGGGATTCTGGAAAGATATGTGGAAGAAAGATCATGACAAGAAAGGAAAGTGGTATAGAAAAATGCAAGAATAATTTATTTATATTTATAAACTAGATGAAATATACCTACTAAACCTTGGTAGGTACTACAAATTGATGGCAGCTAGTCGGGAGTACGTAACAATATTATGAACAGGATTCGATTAAAGGCTGTAATAAGCCACAAGCAGATATCGGACACGTGTTTTTCTGCTGTCAAAAGTGAAATATGCACTGGTTAAAAAACTGATTAAGTCGCCACTCGCCAGTGAATTAAATTATATTTTGGCAAATAATTCCTGCCGACACTTGTTTAAAAATAAACAATTTTCAAGTTCAATTCATTATTTAAATTTATTAAAAACACCATCGTAAAAGTTTGAAAAAGCTATGTGTTGTGGTTTATGTGACTTGTGAAGTGAATAAACAAAACTTAATAAAGACATGGCTTATAGGTCTTGTAACAAAGTCAAAAAACTTAAAAAAAAAGGTATGATTATGGTCCATAGACTTAGATTAAGAGAACAGACGGGGTATACCTACAGAATTGACGTGTATTACCTACGTTCCATTTTTATGAATGAACGTTTGCCGACGGTTACTATGCTAGGGATGTACCTTCTATTATCGTAACATTTGTCGATATCTTTCTATACTACCTGTTAAAGTGTACTAACCATAACTTTAAAACTAAAACCCGACTACTGCAAAATCACGAATCTCTAGAATGTATTGTTTTATTAGAGTAAATGGTATACGACCACGGCTATTCTTGATATTTTCTTGTATAATACTTTTATAGCGTGATTTGCAGTAGTCAAATTTTAGTTTTATTCTTAAGCAACACCCAATAATGTAGACATATTTGAAATGTGCTAATTGAGCCCTTTAATTTGATACCAATCACGGTCTATTTATCTCAAGTTTTTTTTTTCATTAGAGTCAGTGACACGTCATATAGCCTATAACCAGCGGATGATCAAGACGCTTCTAATAATACCACAATTGTCCAGTTCTAATACGTAGTTGAAGAGCTATGAGGGAACAAACGAACATACACACATACATACAACAAACAAAGCCTGTCAAAATCATAACCCTCCTTTGGCTTCGCTGTAGTCGGGTAAAAAGAGAGCGGAATAATGCTAGCTGCTCATGATATTATGATAAATGATTATGATAATTTTATGGTTTATGTGAGGTATAGTGACAATAAAATAAATGAATAATTTTATATATTATGTGGAAATGAATAATAACATATTCATAGGTTTATACCTATAAATAATATTTTATTATACATATCTAAATAATATTAATTTATTTAAAAATAATAACCTCATGTTGAATAACCCCACTGGGGGTTTTTGTACTGCCAATGGGAAGACCAAAGGCTTATCCTGTTTCGTCTTCTGTATTAATGGCACAGAAACAGGTGCAGTCGCAGCCTGAAACTTTGCGGTCAAGATCGTCAGCACGAGTGTGAGTGTGTGACTCTCCTGGTGTTGCACACATTCATAGGCCACGGTTATCACACTCCATCAGGTGGACTGTGTACTTGTCGGGCACCTGAGTAGTATATAAAAAAATAAAAGACGTTACAATATTGTCAATTCATATTTCTTGAAAAGAGTATTATTTTTATAAAAAAGAGTATTTTCGTCGTCAAATCATTTATTAGAGTACGTCACTACTATACTTGTTGTAGTATGGTCTATAAAAAATCATCAATGGCTGTCGCAAATCATTCATAATGTTGGCGCAAATCATTCATAAATGTTGGCACCGTCGGCACGCTGTCAAATTCTCATACTAATTTTCCCAAGTGAGCAATAACTTAAATTTTTTGTCTCTTTTTTGCAGACACAACTGTATATTAGAAAAAAAGAGACAAAGTGATATATCAAGGTTTAATTCATGTTTGCCTCACATTTGTATAACCAAAATTTCTATATGTTGAACGGGGCCTATCTTTATTCTTCCTATATCTATGTTATGGTCACATTAGTAATAATCTATGCATTAGTATATTTTGAAGTACCTACCTACAGTTATTATTTACTCTTTGCCCTCTTTGGTAGTTACTAAAATATTGATACGTTATTGATAGGACAACCGACAACAGGCAAAACTTACATTATTGTAATATACTATGTAACGATATATATATGGTGATTCCCATGTGGGCCTTTTATTGTTAACAACACTTTGAGAGTACTTATTATGTGTAATACATATTTTACAATTAAATTTTATTTTGTATAGTACATATAGTGCATTTTCTTAGTGGTGTTTTTTTTTATTGTTTGTGCAAAGCTATTATAAATAAAACCGCGTTAAAACTCAGATTATAGATTCGAGAGAAAGTAAACATGAACCTTTCAGGTAAGTTTACTTGTTTTCTATTTCATTGATTGGTTTGTGGTAAGGTTATTTAAAACTGATAGTAGTTCTTGTTTCCGTAAGTATGAAAAATATGAGGCCGGTTTTATTATTATTGTCATTGTTTTCATTAACCTCAAAGTAAACTATTGTACAAAGTGAAGTTTTTTGAATATCACTTGTTCATCATGCTTGTTTTGCACCTCCAACCTTTAGCTAGTCCAAAACCTTCACTAATCGTGATGAAAAAATCCTTGTATTGTTTTCTAGATGATATGATACCAATATCATTTAAACTGTTATCAGAGTATGTTTAAAAGAGGACTTCAAAATTTTTTTTTTATACCCCTAAAGTACCATTCTCCTTGTTGTTGACAAAATAACTGACCTGACCCCTGACAAATTTATGAATTGTATTGTTTATTGTTGGAGAACATTGTTGTGGGTTGAAAGCATTTATCTTTAACCCATTAGAAGTTACTGTACTCAGTTGAATACCTGAATGTAAAGTCAACAACTTGTAAGATTGAAGGTACCTACTTTGTTATTTTAATGTATCATAATACTGTTCAAGTATTTTGAAAAGAATTACGCAGGTAGTTTGATTATTTTTGCCAAAAAGTGTCAGTGGAAGTTTGGCACTGGAACGCTGTGGGGGTAAGTGAATGATTTGAGATTTTTAAAAGTAATAAATAAATTATTATTATTATTTCCAACGGGGACGCCGATGACCTGGCGGGTGATCAACCCTTCCTCAGTGGGTCATTTCACCCATTTCCCCTGATCCTTCCTTTTGGGAAGGATGTGGTTACCCAGCAATCACGGCGTTCCGTCGAACCTACCTGTGTCCTTGCAAAATCTTACGATCTGGTCCACCTTCAAATCCTCCAAGTCTTCTGTGTCCAGTGTATCCAACCCCATTGTCTCCCATCTTATCAGTGAGTGCATGGGGCATTCGGCAAGCAGGTGGAAGCTGGTCTCGTCACCATCCATGCACTCTGGGCATCTGGGGTCGGTTTTCACGCCTATCAGTGTCAGGTGCCTGTTCAGTCGGCTGTGTCCTGTTAACACTTCTATGACGAGCCTCATCCTTACTCTAGACAGTTTTATTAGTTGGCTCGTCCTTTTTTTGTCTAGGCCTTTTATGAATATCTTTAACTGTCTCATGCCTGTCGAAGTCTCCGGTTGGTCTCTGCTTCAATGCTTCGGCTGTTGACCTTTCCCATGTTGTTTAGGTGGCCTGCCATTTCTGCTCATTCCATGATAGCGAAGATTTCTGCTCGGAAGACACTTGCAAACTTTCCTAGGGGTATTGACCTATTTTTCTCTGTACCGTCTGAGGACTTGATGTGTACTCCGGAGCCAGAGAGCTTAGTTGTTTTTCTCTGGAGCCGTCTGTGTAGCAGATGGTGCCATTGTTGTTCATCTGCCAGTCGTCTCTCGGTCCTATGTGTATTCTGTACTTCTTATTGAAGGTCCTTTCTTTCTTTATCAGATCATTGTTTGAAAGGATCATTGATAGTTTTTCTTCGTAGTCTTGACTGATCATGGCATGGCCCTCATCAAATGTGTTGCCAGTCCATAGGCCAGTACTTTTTAGTTTGAACCATTGTTCAATCACTCTCTTTTTCGTTTCCAAATCTAGAGGGTTCAGGCCCAGTATGATCTCAAGCGCGGCCGTGGGTGTAGTCTTCATCGCGCCGGTGGTCATCAGGGCCGCTAGTCTTTGGACTTATTATTCTGTCTAATATTTTCTCTAATTTCTTGAGTAAGAATGAGGAAAGACTAATACATCTGAAGGTTTTTGCCTCTTGGTATGTAGCCTTTCCAGGTTTAGGTATAAAGACCGCTCTTACTTCTCTCCATTTCTTTGGGATGTATTTCATTCTGATGCTGCTATTGTATAGAGCCAGAAGATCGTCACTTATGTACTTGATGGCTATTTGCAGCATTTTTGGGAAGATCTCGTCCGGTCCAGCGGCTTTATAGGGCTGGAATGACCGGACACTCCACATTATATGCTCTTTTGTGATTAGTGCCTTTTCCATCGTCTCCACTGTGGGATTCGTATCAGCTGGCGTTTCATCACCTGTGTGTTCTTCACATTCTGGAAAGTGTGTTTCCAGCATCACTTCTAAGACCTTTTCCGGGTTGGTAATTAGTTCATCTCCGTTCCTGATACTTCCTAGTTTGCAGGTGTTGGTTTTTGAGAACATTTTTACTAGAAGCGCTGCGTCGGGGTATTTCTCTACTCCTTCGCAGAACGCTTTCCAGCTATTTCTGTTCTCCCTTCTGCATTCTTTCTTAAATATGTTTCTTTCTCTCTTGTATATGAGCCAGCTTTCCTCATCGCCCTTTTTTTGGGCCTTTCTGAGAGCTCGTCTGGTCATTTTTCTTTTCTTCTCTAGTGCCCTTGTCCACTAGGATAAATAAATAATAATAAATATTAAATAAATATTCTATGACATTCTACACTTTCTAGACCCAAAGTAAGCAAAGTTCAACTAGCTTGTGTTATGGCTTCCAGAATGCGGATAAACATACTTAAATACTTTTTTTTTGTAAATACATACATATTATACATAGAAACACCCAGACCAATGCAAATAGACATATTGATGCATACAAATATTTGCACTGAGCAGGAATCGAACCCGCGCCCCCTTTTAATTTTTGCTTATATGTTTTTTTTTATTTCATTGGTATAAAATACATATCAGAGTAAGTTATAATAAACAATGCAATCAATGATTCATCACTAAAATAAAACTACAGTCATATAAATGTTACTGTACTCGGTTGAGTACAGTGACAACATACGTAAATGAAATAACAGGGTTTTTATTTCAGAATGGATAGTGTGTACGATGAGAGTGATGATGAACCCCCTAGCGGCAAAAAGAAGACGACAAGATCTAACTGCTCCGAATTGCACCCTAACTAATCAACAAGTAACCACTTTTTTACGAGCTATGATCTTTTACTGGAATTGAAAAGCCTAGGCTACCGGGCTACGGGAACGGTACGAGAAAATAGGACTACGAAATGTCCACTGACTAGCACAAAGGAAATGAAGAAGAAAGAGCGTGCCACCTATGACTATAGGTTTGACAAGAAAGGTGAACTTTTATTAGTAAGGTGGGAAGATAACAGTGTATGTACCATGGCCACTGACTACGACACCATTGAGCCACTAGGGGCTGTCAGACGTTGGTGTCCAATAAAGGAAGAGAAGACAGATGTAGCGGTACCACGCTTATTCCAAACTTACAAAAAAATATGGAAGGAGTGGATGAACTCGACTAGTCTGTCTCATTATATAGAATAGCTGCTCATGGTAAAAAGTGGTGGTGGATGTTATTTATCTATATGTTAGACATGACTGTTGCTAATTCGTGGCGTTTACATGCAATGAATAATGATAATCCGATGGATCAACTCATGTTCCGCCGTCATATCGCACGATACTAGTTACGCCAAAGTAAGCCAAGAATATCGCTCCCGGCTGCATCACTAGTCGAAGGACTGCCTCAAGATGGAGTTGTTCACTACCCCGCCAATATTGAAAAACAGTTGCAATGTGTCCTTTCCCATTCAAGAGTTCGCTGGCAATGTAAGAAGTTTTGTAGAAACACTTTGCATCGAGAAAGCCTGTTTGAAAATTTTCATACTTAGGCGGTCAGTGTACTCAATTGAGTACGCCCCTGAAATTTAATGATAACTAAAAACTAATCATTTTTTTCTTACATTTTGTGTTTTTTGGTCTTATTTCAATATAAAAATAAAGATAATTTCAAAAAAACATCGGTACTTTTGATTTGACCTTCAATGGGTTAAGATGGCACCTGTTGATGTGACTAGATTTTCATCATAATTCTATATCTGCTTTGACAGGGTCTATTTTGACTTTTTTCTATTGCCAAGCCGTTACAGCATTCATCATCCTCACAGCAATTTCCCAGTTGTGTCCAAAGTTTGCGCTTTGGAGCTCAGGGTCTACTTATTGTTTTTGGGTGATATGTCGGCTGTTCCGGCTTCCTGACTTCCCAACCCCGAGAGTAAAGCTTGCGCCAGAGCCTCGTCCATTGTTTAGCAGGTACACCAACTAACAAGTGAGACTGGCTTGGACTTTGACGGTGTTGATAAGGCCCTGCGCACCTACAGAGCCGTTACAGTTGTTATACCCTGCAAGCGTTTGCTGTTGGCTTCACCTGCATAGAATTCTGATCCTGTTTCCGCTACCCATGTGACCCTATTCCATAACCACAACCGATATAAGATATACAATGCTACTATCTGGTAGTTGAATGCTACCAGATGGTTAATTTTTATCTAGCACCTCCAACAAATATCATTATGTTTTAGCCAATGTATACTAAAACTTTACATATTATATACAAAAATAATTAAATCAGCATGAAAATCGGTACAGTAGTTTTTCAGTTTATCGCGAACAGACATAGACGTGGCGGAAGATTTTATTTTATAAACATATTATTAGTGATGAATTAAATCCAATTTTATTAAATCATAAACTAGTAAGTATATCAGTCTTTTCTGCAACAATCAACACATCAGTTCCAGTACACAATATATTTTGTTATCTACATTGTGCACCTTAATTATTGTCCCACAGATCCTTCTGAAGAGGAGAGCAGCAGTGACGAGAGTCCAAGACCTGCGAAACGCCTCAG
The DNA here is from genome assembly GCA_946251805.1 of Cybosia mesomella. NCBI lineage: Eukaryota > Metazoa > Arthropoda > Insecta > Lepidoptera > Erebidae > Cybosia > Cybosia mesomella. The sequence goes on from OX276398.1 coordinate 21,780,003, forward strand.
GGCTGACACTTACGGAGCTTCATCAACTACGTCTCATGGTTCTGGTAGGTATACTCAACTCGAGATGTTAATCATGCAATGGACCCAGCATGCGCACTGTCACATCCATGGAAGGCTAAGAAATGTTCCCTGACATTAACGTTGTGGTGGTAGTTGTTTGATGGAAGTCAGAAACTCAAAAATTCCCATAGTGGCCAGACCCATGTCAATCCTACATTTTAGCAAAGTTGCCATTCAAAGAAAGTACAGTGTATGCATATTTATGGAACAGGCATGTGTATCCAAAGTTGAAGTAGAGTAGTGGTAATCATAATCATAATCATTTATTTGGTAGATGAAGTATTTAAAAACATGATCGAAATTGGTTATCACATTTTTCAGTGGCGTAAATAATGTACTGATACCCCTTCGTGGATACAGGCGTGAAGTTATGTTATGTATATATTATTTTTCAGGCCTATAAAAAATAGGATTTCTAAGTTACTTTTCATCAGTCACAACATCATAACACAAAATGAAACCTGTTTATACTGCGTAGATAGACAGTATTATTTATCTCAACTTTTTCTCTCCAGCTCTACAAGAATCTGATAAAGAGACACCTGATACACCATCTGTGGAAAATTTTGGCAGAGATTTTTTACAATCACGCAAAACACGTCCAAGCTATGGAGATCAAAGCCCAGAAGAAAATATCAGACTTAGTCGAAGTAGCGCAAGTGAAAACTGTTCCTCACCAAATGATCAGTATGATGATTATAGACCCTTATTTGAGGAGGCTGAAGATGGAGAGACTTCTATCCGCCCCAGTTTCCAAGATCATGGTGATAAATTTTATAACAATAAAAATTCTGAGCAAGCAGAGTATACGGCTTATTCAGAAAGTGCCAAACGTATGATGAAAAGCATGGGTTTTAAACCAGGCAAAGGTTTAGGTAAATTTGAACATGGTCGAACTCAGCCAATTGAAGCCTCTACCCAAAAGGGACGGAGGGGTTTGGGTGCTAAGCCATCAGTTGTAGGAGAATTACCACAAGATTTTAAAGCATCTACTGAGGAAGCAAAACCTGAAGCTAAAGAGGAAGTGGTAAGTTTTAACTTTTTAACTAACTTCAAAGGAGTAAGTTCTCAATTCGACTTTTTTTATGTTTGTTATTTCGGAAGTTTCTGGGTGAACCGATTTTTATGATTCTTTTTCATTTGAATTTGAGTTGGTGCTTCCTTTTTGATCACATTTCAATTTGGTCCAGTTCTGACAATGGTATCATTGGACGAATAACTCAATATCACGCCAATGTGTGGTAGTTTTTAAAATCGGTTTTATTTCTAAAGAATCTTTTTTTATTGATGTGTATTAATCTATTAGAAAATCAATTGCTTTTTTATTAGGATTGTGAAATGATGCGTCATAATATTTTATCTTAATTACTTAAATATGCCAATTTCATCTTTACAGGTATGGCTCAACTCTGCTCCAGAAGAGCCTTTAGCTGGAGATGTTTTGGAGAAATGGTTAAAAAGAGGACCTAAGAAATTAACTATTGATGATGAAACTGAATTTGTGGATCCAGCTATATTGAAAGGCGTCCTAGATTCCAAGGTTATTAAACCAATCGTATTTTATTTTTTTGCTCTTCCAGTGGTGGCAGCACTGAATCCTGTGTCCACATACCATGTTACTAAAACCTTTATCTTATAACATAACCTTACCTTATGATATCTAAAATACACTCTGATTCACTCGAGCAATGCAAGGCGCTGGACTGGACAAAACTCATAGCAGGTGCAGGCTGCAGAGGCTTGATATCAAACCTCATGTTTTGTGCAAGAATGTGGAGACAATCGTGAGATATCTTTAGGATGGCAGAAACTGCTGCAGTATTTGGTTGACTGCCGCCAAAATATTCAGAGCCTTTTTCCAACTCTAAACCACAACCACTAAATACGAGACAGCCGAAATTCGATATTTTTCGGTTATTTTTTTATTCTAACCACAACAAATAGCAAACAATTGCGATAGTTACGATAGGGCAAGGCATGAAGTAAATTTTGATAAAAACCCTTTTTAGTACTCAAAAAACATCTTTAAAAGCAAAAATGGTAAACTTCTTTTGACCAAAGAACAAACTTACGAACATTACAAAAACACTTACGAAATACTTAAATGCAGAACACCATACAATCAACCGGAAACCCAAAGACCCCATGACCCTCTAGTACAATTCCAAGGGAATGCACCTACCATAGAGGAAATAGAGATACAAATAAAAAAGAAATCATCTAAATCGGCTCCGGGCCCTGATGGGGTTCCATATATAGTGTATAAAAAATGTCCAACAGTTCGTAAACATCTCACAAATATATTCAGTAAAATCTGGCCAGAAAATAATATACCAGTCGCATTTGGCGAAGCGGTTTTCGTTCTCATTCCAAAAAACATGAAGTGACCCATCCTAAAGATACTAGACCGATAGCACTAACTAACACAATTTCAAAAATATTTTTCTCAATTCTACAAACAAAAATGTGTCATTTTATGATTAACAATAAGTATTTCGGACCTAGCCACCAGAAAGGGTTTTTACCCGGCATTTCTGGTTGTCTGGAACACAATAGTCTGTTAGCGGAAAGCTTAAAAGATGCCAGAAAATACGAAAGACAGATAACGGTATGTTGGATAGACCTAGAAAATGCATTTGGCTCAATTCCACATTACCTTATGGTATACGCGTTGCAATGGTATAACTTTCCACCCGTGGTCATAGAGATAATCGAGTCGTATTACTCGCAGCTAAAATTTGCTATAAGCTTCCAAAAAGTACACATAGAACCATTACGGTATAATGTGGGACTGTTTCAGGGATGCTGCTTGTCGCCAATAGCATTCAACATAGTAATTAATATCTTAATTACCAAGTTAATACGTCACGAAAAGAAATGGGGTTATCGGTTTAAAGTAATTAACATATACTCAGAGTCCATCTTAGCTTTTGCTGACGATCTCGCAATACTGACGCGTAATCCAAAACAATGTCAGGAACTATTAAAGGAAGTCGATGAGTTCTGTTCGTGGACAAATGGACTGAGGACGAAGCCCAGTAAGTGTCTGTGTCTGGGTAGACGGGACACCAAATTTACTTCCTACGACCCGGGACTCTTCATTGGGGGTAAACCAGTTTTCATAGTCGCTGAATCGGTGCCATTAAAATTTCTTGGTAGAAAGATAGACTACAAAGGACGCACACCATCCTTAGATGAAGTTGTCGATACGTTTATAAATGACCTAAATTAGATAGATCGGCTACCACTGAACAATATTAAAAAAGCTTGGATATATGACAATTAATTAACATCACGTCTGACTTGGCCTTTTCTGGTGTATGAATTCGGTAAAACCTTACTGGCGAAAATAGATGCAACTGTCATAAAATCGCTAAAATCGTGGCTTGGACTAGCGCACTCCGCTGATTCCTCTGCTCTATTTAGGGATCAAAATAATTTTGGGATGAAACTTAAGAAACCATCGGAGCTCTATAAACACCTTAGAGTTACCAAAGCCCACATATTAGGTAAATCCCAAGATGACACAGTCAGGGCACTCCCGAAAGATAATAACGCGTCCGAGCTTGAATCTAGACTCCTATTCCATAAACGATTTATGATAGGGGTCGAACAAAGTGGGGTTGGGAGTACGAGAGTCAGAAAGGGACCAGGATATACCTAAGTCCTTTCTAAAACAAGACGAAAATGATAAATATCGAGTGCACGCGATGAATTTGGAAATCCAAAATGAATGGTTGACAATGGGAGAGTTCTGCATACCGATGGCCTTAAAGTGACGCACCTTGATCTATGACTGGTCGCCGGCCCTGTTAAAATTCTATCTTAACGCCTTTCAGATGACCCTACTAGACCAGAGTAATCAGGTAAGGTGGGGTAAGGCCACAGAAAAACAATGTTATACTTGTGGTGAAGCAATAGGGACGGCTAGACACATATTAGTAGGATGTAGGGTGCTTCTCGATAGAGGCCAATACTCACGCCGCCACGATAAGGTGCTTATCATCATACGTGAAGCAATGAGTCTGGCAGTCGCTAGAGCCCAAAAAGGATTGACTACTTACAGACGTCATATCAACTTTGTGTCTGAAGGTTCATCCATAACATCCAGGAACAAACCTTATTCAATCTTAGATACTGCCCCAGATTGGACTCTCCTAATCGACACGTATGAAAAGCCCTATAAAATTCCTGACCTGACATATTCCTTTATTCTAAGAGGTTAAAACATGTGGTTCTTGTGGAACTTACTGTACCGTGGGAAACAAATATACCGAAGGAACACACAATAAAAAAAAATACTATGATCTCACAAACGAATTAATCAAAAACGGTTACGTGGTTAATTCGTATGCAGTGGAAGTGGGAGCGAGAGGTATACCAGCAAAATCTCTCTATAACCTACATAAAGATCTAGGCCTATCGAGAGCTACAATAAGCTCATTACTAGGACGAATGTCTAAAGCGGCACTAGTAGGTTCGTATCAAATTTGGTTAGGCAGGGAGGGGAACTTGGGTAGTGAAGGTGAGTGTTGATGTACATCAACAAAAGGGGCCCCTTCTAAACCTATACTTGGGTCGCAAGTCCCAGGCACTGTCCCGAGTTCCCAACTCAGCAACGCGATGGACCCGGCACCCGCACGGAGAATCCATGGATTTCTAAGAATATCGGTCTCACTACACTTTTTATGGCCGGGTTTTCAAAACTAGATTCAAGAAGTACCATTGTCATCATTTGGATAATAATGCACTAAAATCTTTCTTCTCCTTTCTACTGCACTTGCAGTAATAATTAATATAACACCGTTATATTTCTCAATAGTACCTTTTTTTTTTTTTTTTTTTCGTGCGGAAATCCCTTCGGATACCCCCCCGACCGCCAGCGGGGGCGGTTATGTCGGGCTTGCACCGACTAAAACCGCACGCCGTCTCGGGTCTTAAGACGCCGGGGTGTAAGGTTACCCATAGAGCATATCCCTCGCACCCCGACTGACCCTGGGCCATCTCCGGTTTCGAGATGGCCCCCTTACTTGCTCTCCACTGTGCCATCTGCTAATCAGAGGGACACGTGGAAAGCTTCCGAACAGCCCTCAACAGGGCCGTCCTCGCCTCGGTCGGAGTTGGCCGTAGGCGGCAGCGTCTCTCCCACCCTAGGAGAGAGGCGCTGCCGTCTCCGTTGCCCAGGGTGCACCGCGTGGAGGTCCCCAACCAAGCACCCCTCTCAATAGTACCTATAGCATAATTTAAATATATTTTTTAGAAGAGTTACTTTTGAAATAAAACTATTTTTAACGGATTCTATCTAATCGGATATAAAATAACATCAAATAAACCGCGATAGAATCCGTTAAAAATAGTTTTATTTCAATGTGTAACATTCGCGTAAACTTCCGACAATATCATGTAGAGTTACTTTTTTTAAATAGTCAAATAGTGTTAAAATTACCATTTATTGCAGTATACTGAAAATGTAAATTATAAGAATTGTAATGCATGTAATACTTCACACTTCAACACCGTCTAGGGATATTTTGTATAAAGTTCTTAAACTCAAAAAAGACTGGCCAGTTATTTTGAAGAAAGCTTATTTTGTAAACCTTTTTGAACGATTCTAAATTTGAATTTGAAAAAATAAATTAAAATAAAAGATTTACGCGGCATAATGGTAGCGAAGTCCGAAGGTTTCATTTACCTACAGTAGTTTTTGGCTATTTTTTTGTGTCAAATTAAGTTTTCTATCAAGTTATCGGTTAATTTAGAATTAATGTTATTGTGTGCATCATGCAGCGGTGCCATTTAACAAGAGAGGAAACGTTAAGGGCAGTAGGCATGCTCCAAGCTGGGGCTACTCAACGGAGTATTGCTGAGGAGATTGGAACAAGACAAAACGTGATATCAAGGTTATGGTCACGTTATCGTGCTACTGGTGAAGTGGCTAAAAGACACCCAGGCGGGAAGCCCATAATCACTCAACGACAAGACCGATTTTTGCAAGTTTCCGCGAGAAGACAACCAAATGTTACGGCCATGCAATTGGTTCAGAGGCTCCAGTCAGAGCACCAGTTGCTTGTGAGTGACCAAACTGTGAGGAAAAGGCTGCATGAAGCTAACCTTCAAGCTCGCAAACCGTTTCTTACTCCAGCACTACGCCAAGAAAATCGTGGACGCCGACTAGAGTGGGCTCGTGAACATTTGCTCTGGTAAGATAACCAGTGGTCTGTAGTGCTGTTTACCGATGAATCCCGGTTCGGTTTCCATCCCGATACACGTAGAGTACGTGTTTGACGAGTTCCTGGTCGTGAGAGCCGTCTGCATCATCCAAATTGAGTAAATCCAAAATATCCCTAGACAGTGTTGATGTGTGTATATTTGCGCAGAGAATTTGGAGTTGAAGGTTTCCGACCCAAGGAAATGATAAACAAAATAAAAATTCTATGGACGCTGTATCATGGGGCAAAGAAAAAGATAAAATATTCTAAGGGTATGGGTTACAGCACTCAGGTTTGCAAATGAAGAGAGAATCCAATTGAATACAATAGTTGCATAAGAAATTATTGTATGTGTTGTTTATACTATGAACAGTCTTGCATGGAAAAATTGCCTAGTGGAGCAAGAATGTGACATGTTGTTGAGACGATGCAAGTCACATAATGCTTCAATTTTATCGTATGCAACAGGCAAGTGTGAATGGGCCTTTGAGGAATGTCTTCGCGCCTTGTCTCCGCTCCGTCTTATTGATATACTTGAACAACGGACACGTCTTACATACGTCCGAGCCACGCCTGCGTCCTCGCCCGTTCTGTTTGTCCAGCGCCTTAGGGACAGACAAGGCCTTGCTTTTAAATCACAATTTCCTTAATGAACCTTTTTTTTTTTTTTTTTTTTTTTTTATCGTGCGGAAATCCCTTCGGATACCCCCCCGCCGAGTAGCGGGGGCGGTTATGTCGGGCTTGCACCGACCAAAACCGCACGCCGTCTCGGGTCTTCAGACGCCGGGGTGTAAGGTTACCCATAGAGCATATCCCTCGCACCCCGGCTGACCCTGGGCCATCTCACCACTAACAGCATCGCTCATCCTGTCTCCTCTGAAAGCAGAGGAGTACGGAGAGCGATGTGTTCCCGCCACGTTGGGTATTGGCCGACGATCAATGCCAACCCTATGAACGGGTGAAGGGGAAGCCATTGACCGCCGCCCAGGGTGTACCGGCCGCTCCGATTCCGTTCCCCCCGGACTGCAGCGGGATCGGAATCGGAGCGACACTCGAGGAGGTTACCCAACACACACCCCTCCTTAATGAACCTGATGACTATTTTGGTTGTTTCTTTTACAGACAATATTTGATAGTTTAGATGACGAAGACCTGAGAAACGCTCGTTTCCGTAGTAATCCATACGAAACGATTGGTGCTGTGATATTTCTGAATAGAGCTGCTGTTAAGATGGCAAATATTGATGCAGTGTTTGATTTTAACTTCACTAGTCCTAAGAAACAAACAGGCGAACATGCTATAGACTCAAATGAAATACTTTATTTCGCTGACGTATGTGCCGGTCCTGGTGGCTTTTCAGAATACGTTTTATATCGGAAGGGGTGGCGAGCGAAAGGTAAGGAATGCGTGTGTATGAAAGGTATGACTTAAATCCCCTCAGTATAATGAAAATGTTATTTCAAATGGAAATGTTTTATTAAAAGAAAAGTTTTCGAACTGGCAGCCCCCAACTCGAATCGACGCGTTACCAGCATGCCCCACAGGTCGTCAAATAAAGCTCTAACATATGATGAAACATGACTTGCGACAGATCTGTTGTTTTTGTTCAAGGTTTTGGATTCACTTTGAGAAGTTCTAATGATTTTAAGCTATGCGATTTTCATGCTGGAGCACCTGAGACATTTAATCCCTATTATGGAGTAAATGAGGATGGAAATATATTTGATCCTGCCAATTTGCAATCATTAAAAGAACATGTATTGAAACAAACAGATGATAAAGGTGTGCATTTTCTTATGGCTGATGGTGTAAGTATTATCAACTTTACTTATATTTTGGCAGAAGCATTGTAGGTATGTTGAGATTTTTTGTTTTGACCTTTCTCTCTCAAAATAAATTGAAACAAAAGTAAGTGTTACAATTAACCACAATAAAATGTATCAACACAGCTCAAAATACTGATGTGATGTGTGAATTTTGTCTACAGAAACAGTAGAACATCTTCACATTATCCAAGTTATTTGTCGTATTTCTACCTACACATTATATCTTAATCCATAGACCTAATTCTCGGAACCTGGGTCAATATAAACCCTTAATGTTTTAAGTCATTTGTTTTTATATGATTGTCTCAAAAGGGTTTCTCAGTGGAAGGCCAAGAAAACATTCAAGAAATTCTTTCTAAGCAGCTGTACCTCTGCCAGTGCTTGGCAGCGCTAATGTTAGTAAGGACTGGCGGACATTACGTCGTGAAGCTGTTCGATGTGTTTACTCCATTCAGTGTGGGCCTGATATATATAATGTATAGATGTTTTGATAAAGGTAAAATGGTGTAATAATAATTTATTGTTACGTATCTCTTACATTCTTACTACTTTAAAACAAAATAGTAGCTATAGATATCTTACTCTAGAGATAAGCCGTTAGCGGCAATATACTAGAGTCCAAGGGTCACCACGTACTCGATTTCAAAGAAATCTTTCTACAGAATTTCCGTTGTATTATATATCCGATATAATACAACGAAAATCAGCTAATACCGTCTGACACCCCCGAGAGGAAAGCCTGCCGAAAGCGTAAATATAAGTATTCAATAAAATAAGCTAAAACTTTTTTGTTCAAATCAACCATACTGAACTGAGTTGGTTCGAATCGTTCACCTGTCGTAGAACTTCTTATGAGTACATAATGTTATAGCAACTTTGAGTTACCATTACAGACGCTTACCTATATTTTTTTTAGTTTGTATTCACAAGCCGGTGACATCAAGACCAGCAAATTCAGAGAGATACCTTATATGCTTATGGAAAAGATTAAACACTGAGCCGGCTGAGCAATATCTAGCTTCAGTCAATTGCATTCTGTGGAAGGGCACCGAACGAGGCGGTGACGTTACAGAACTAGTACCTTTGGATGTCATCAAAGGAGATAAAAACTTCTTTGAATACATTTACAAGAGTAATTGTCTGTATGTATACAGTATTTAATTACTATCTAAGTAATGTAGACTTTTAAATTTTGATAGATTTCTTTTTGTTTTAGACTAGGTGAAAACCAAATTCAAAATTTGCTAAAAATTGCTAGATACAGCAAAGATAAAAATTTGAAAGAGGTACATCAAGCCGAAATGAAAGAAAAGTGTTTAGCATTATGGAAAGTAAGTAATAAAGAAACACACAACCAAACTACTTTTTTGTCACTTACATTATTACATTTAATTTTATTATTATTTCCTTTATTAACTTTATATACATATAGATTATATTTTTAAATATAAATAATAAATAAATATATTTAGAACTATAAAAAATTGTGGCCCACCGGGATCAGGTACAGGGACCAAGCTACCGGTGGTTAGGGTTCCAGAGAGAGAATTTACGTGCCCGATCGAGGAGTACTGCCTTCTGTATCAAGCCCTTGATCCAACTTTGTATCGCGAGTCTCTTGAGATGTTGGTCGAGCCTCTTGGCAATCAGTCCGTGAACCGATACGACTATCGGAACAATAACTGCTGTATCCACATGTCAACAACGTCTTGAGCCAGGTCACGAGATTCTCCTCATGTGGGATGGTGATATCGCCAATTTTTTACTGGTGGTAGAAATTTGATGACACAAATTTGTCACAAAATTCGGCCGAGTAGGTACCACCGTGCACGATTGCGAAAAACCCTCCATAGTAATCCAATTTCGGTTGGATTGCGTTCTGGGGTCAGTAAGTGCATAGCCGGGCAAGGGGATTGTGGTCCCAGCACTAGTGGGACCGGTGGATGTCATGCGGTGCTGCGACGACAATCCTCTTCTGATGAGGCCGTCAAGCTGAGTGCCACCACTGTTAACATGATACGTGTATGTAATGGTGACCGTCTTTCTTGAGACTTTACCTTCAGCTTACCATCAGGCGAGGTGAAGTCAAATTGACGTGTCCTAAATATAAAAAAAAAGACAATACAATTACTAAGTAAGATAGCTCGTCAAAAACCTGGTCGGGAACATCCCTGTAATACGACACCACCGAATCCACAAGGTTTAAGACCAAGTTGCTGGGGTATCCGAGGGGATTTCCGCAGAAACGTACCTTGTTAGCGCCCGATAAGACACTTTAGTACATTTTTCAGGCGGCAAAAGAAACGCTCCCGTAGCGATTGTTTCATACCCGACTCATTAACACCTAATGCCTGTGACATACCAAAATACTTGGAGGTTTCGTTGGCAGAGAGAGATCTATCTGTGGAATTTGAGAGTTCTACCCCTTCAGATTCAACCTGACCACTTACTTTACATGCACGATCGCACATTTATCCACACCAAACTCCATCCTTATACAATTACTAACGGTTTCTATTACGAGTACCTTTAGTAACTCTATCAGTTCGGCATTGTTGGGAGCAAACTATTAAAGATCATCATGTAAAAGAGGTAGAATAGAACCCGTCCACCTTTCCGCAAACAATAGCCTAGCCCTCAATGCTCCAATATGGTACTTAGAGGATTCAAAGCCAAACGAAACCAAAAAGGACTCAAACTGTCGCCCTGGAAATATACCACGCCCAATCTTTATGAACTAATAAGGATTGGGCGTCATCTTGAATATGTCGACTAGCGAAGAACGGTGCACCTTCTTGAAGGCATGTTTGCGACAACCCAAACATGCCTTCAAGAAGGTGCAGAGAGTTTATACAACTCAGCACCCTCAAGAGCCATGTATGTGGCACGGAGTCATATGCCTTCTTATAATTTATACAACATGTCGCCAAATCCTTTCAATTACGGTGAACCTGCTGATCGATGGTCGTGTCAATAATAAGGAGCTCGTTAGTACCACGAGACCCTCCTACATCCATTTTGAGAGCAGGAGAGAATGCAATTCGTTGTTATATGACTAGATACTTTGACTCTTAGAATGGATCTAAGAAGTTTGTAAACTCTAGGCAGACAACTGATTGGTCTATAGTTTTTGGGGTCGTGGCACTAAGAGACTTATAGAGCAGATGGGTCACGTCTGTAGTCATAAAAATTGGAAGCTATCCTGATTCTAAAGCTGACTGGAATTGAAAAGCCAAACGAGCGCGTGAGCTGCGGAGCCATTTTAACTAGATATTGTGTAGTCCGCCCGTCCCGCAGACTTCCAATTCGCTAGCGAACGGACTACACAAGCAATGTCATCTTCGGATATTGATACTGGCTACATTGTTTGTATCGCTTCACACTATCATTTGACCTTTCGCCCTCACCCTCTGTGTGAGTGACGGGCACTGACCAAATGTTGCGCCAAAACAAGGTTGTACCATCAACATCTGAGAAGTGCACGTAACGTACTAAATCAGGTCGCTCACAACTTCTATATACCCACCTTTCATCCCTTTGAAATGTGCGATTCAGCATGTATCGGTCTCTTCTTTCTTTGTCTCGCTTTATGCTGTTTGCCCATGCATAAACTTTCTACTTTAGGCAATCGATGCGCTCTCTGTGACTCGGGATTGATTATCTTGGGGGTTGATGCCAGTTCCCGAAAATGTCCGATTCGTAAAGAGCATCACTCTCGGGCGTGTGTGCCCGACATGAAGCAGATAAGCTTGCCAATAAGTGCCCTGGCCTCAGCGATACGACGCTCAATTCCTTTATTAAACTTAAAATCCATATAAACTATATTTTTAAATACATTCTGTGTAAAAAAAACAAATATATTTAAAAATATAAAAAATAGTAGCCCACCGGCATCGGGTACAGGGACCAAGCTACCGGTGGTTAGGGCTCCAGAGAGAGGAATCTCCTCACAATACGTGCCGTGTCGAGGAGCACTGCCTTCTGCGTCAAGCCCTTGACCCAACTGCCTAACGCGAACCTCTTTAGATGTTGGTCAAGGCTCTTGGCAATCAGTCCGTGAACCGATACGACTTTCGGAACAATAATTGCTGAATCCACATCCCACATGTCGACAATCTCGTGAGCCAAGTCCAAATATTTTATTTGTTTGTCTTTTTCGGCTTTCACGAGTTTGTTGTGCCAACAATAATTGCGAGACGCTCTAATCGATCAATCACCACTATATCAGGCTAATTGGCTACAATAGTCCTGTCAGTGACGATTGATCGATCCCAGTACAACGTGACACGACCATTATCAAGAACTGGGTCGGGCACATACCTGTAATACGGTACCTCCGAATCTACAAGATTGTATTTCAGAGCAAGTTATTGATGAACGATTCTGGCCACTTGGTTGTGTCTATGTAAACACTCTCCGTTGGCAAGACGAGAACAACCAGAGATAATATGTCTTAGGGATTCTCCGGGATGGTGACACGCCCGACATATGTAAATCGTGCTGTCCTTAAGGATATACCTCCGATAGTTATTCGTCATGACAACTTCATCTGTAATTGCACAGACAAAACCTTTGGTTTCTCCAAAGAGGTCACCGAAGCGTAGCCAGAATACTGATGCCTTTATATCTACGTCGGGCCCATTTAAGGCCCGATAAAAGCGTCCATGCAGCTCTTTGCTCTTCCATATTTCCTTGCGATCAGCGATGCTAAGTATTACCGGTTTATGCCAGTTCTCTTTAGCCAGAGCGAGAGGAGTCAGTCCGTTGTCTATTGCCACTACATCTCGGTGCACACCCACGTCAACGTGTAGAAAATATTCCCTAAGGTTGCATATCTCACGGTTGTGGAGAGTCTTGGTGTTTAAAAAACCGCGACCTCCACACTTCCGTGGGATATACAACCTCATTACTGATGAGCGTGGGTGGTGCATACGATTTGCAGTTAGCAACGTACGGACTTTCCTATCCAGGGCATCTAATTCGTTCTGAGTCTATCTTAGTATGCCAAAGGAGTATACTAAGACTGGCATGACCCAACCGTTGTAGGCTCGCACCTGGTTACCGCCCGATAAAAGATTCTGGAGTACTTTTTTCAGGCGCCCAAAGAAACGATCCCGCAACGTCTGTTTCATGGCAGCCTCAGTAATACCTAGCGCTTGTGACATACCAAGATATTTATAGGTTTTAGTTGTGTAGAATCTGAAAGTTCAAGTCTTTCAGATTCCACAACCCCACCCTTCTTAACATGCATGACTGCACATTTGTCTACACCAAACTCCATTCTGATAGAATTACTAAAGGTTTCAGTTACCTTAAGTAATTCTACTAGGTGGGAGTCGGTGGGGGCAAATAATTTCAAGTCATCCATGTAAAGAAGATGGGATATAACTTGACCTCCTCTCCGCAACTGATAGCCTAGTCCTAAATTCTCCAGTATTGTACTGAGAGGATTCAGTGCTAGGCAAAACCATAACGGACTCAGGCTATCACCCTGGAATATTCCTCTCTCAATCTTTATCGGTACACCATCCCCAAGGACCTGACCACACCCTGGAGAAAGAAGAACCGTCCTCCATTGCCCCGTACATGCCTTTTAGAAGGTGCATAGAGTTGTATCAATTTTATACAACTCCAGCACCCTCAACAGCCATGTATGTGGCACAGAGTCGTAGGCTTTCTTGTAGACCATCCAGCATGTCGTCAGATTCTTTCGGTTACGGCGGACCTGTTGTATATGTCCATATCAAAAATAAGGAGCTCCTTCGTACCACGTGCCCCACTTCTACATCCATTCTGAGAGACAGACATTATAGAGTTATTCACTATGTGAGATGACAATTTAGCTGTCAGAATGGATGTAAGAAGTTTATATATTGTTGGTAAACAGGTTATTGGTCTATAATTTTTGGGATCACCTGATTTGTAGAGTAGGCGGGTTATGCCTGTAGTCATAAAAGCTGGAAGCGATCCTGATTCGAGTGATGACGGGAACTGTGATGTATTATTATTACAATATGTATTATTTCAGTTACCAGATGCAGTGAGAACGCAACCTGAACGCCTAAGCCCTGATGATACATTGTCAGCTATCATAGGCAGAATGAAAAGACCACCTACAGATTCACATAACTTGTTTTATTTCAAATCTAATGTTTTAAACAAACCACCTGACTATTTGGAGAGGACTTCGAATTTAAAAATCCTTTTTAAAAATATTTACGATTGGCATCTTATGTTTTTAAGTAGTGGTAAAAATAGTCCAGATTTGAGAATATTCATAGGTAAAGAATATTATTTTCCAAAAATATTTGCTGTTTTCATATTTAGTAAACAGTTCTAAATAAGTATATATTTTTATTTATAGGCTGCGGTGGTAAAAAAGTATTTCAATTAGAACCAAATGGATGGAAAACAGTGGTAGATTTGCATGTCACATTACCTGCTAAAACATTAATTTATGGGGAGGTACGTATCAAACTCGATATTTTTACCTATACTATACTTGTAATGCGGGTTCCAAATGAAAGGAGACATTATAATTACTTATTTCGTTACAATTACAAACTGAACAAGAATAACGATGTGTCGTGTTGATAATTGATTGATAGTGTCGCGCGAGCCGATTGGCCGGCGCGGGGCGAATTGGTCGCGACTCGGGAGCGCGGAGGAGGCTCCTGGGTGAGACGAGGGGTGCGTTTGTAAAAATCCCGGATGACGCGATCTATCGAGCTACATACTTTATAAATATCCTTTGCATTACATATAACCTATAAAACAGTGATGCATTTCATAACCTCATTTTATTTTAGGGTATAATTATCTGCAGTGTTTACAAAGTATTTAACTCAAAAAAAAACTGTAGCGGCTTACTCTTCTATTGTTTATGGAACGACAGATGAACGACAGTAGGTTTATTCTGTGCTTATTAAACGGAATCATCAAAGTTAAGTCCACTTATTATTGCATACTTTATTATTCCCAAAGCCTATATGATAACAGACCGAAGATTTCTTTTGACGTCAAAGTTACCACATCAGCAATGTAGCTCAGACGGGGCCGAACTAAGGCTGACAAGCAAGCAAGCTAAACAAATAGCATACAATGTATATTCCTTTTTTAAAGCCAGAAAACAAAATCATTGTTCTACGGAATATCTTCAAGACTAACATAACATAAACTCACGCCTATATCCCCGAAGGGGTAGGCAGAGGTGCTAGCACCCACATTACGCCAGTTTATGTTTAGGTCCCAATGTGATAGGTGGCGAGCCTATTGGCATTAACCGGGCACTTATAAACCTGCGATAAATACACACATAACTTCGAAAAGCATCGAAAAGTCATTGGTGTGTGCCATGGTAAAACCTGGGATCGAACCCGAGACCTCGTCTCAGCAGTCCATTACCCATACCACTAGGCTACCGCGGCTAAACCTAAACAAACTTGTTGCTGAAGCTACAGGACTCGGTGACTACCATAAGTAAGATAATAAAAGAAGGAAATGAACTGAAAGATGAACAAAGTCATGTACATTCTAAATCACTAACAAAAAATAAACAAATCCGAAAGAAAAAAGTTGAAACAGACAGTTTTACAGAAGGCATAATTAGAAGAAAAGCAGGTTCCTACATTAAAAACTTTGAATGCGAAACTCAGAGAAGAAGGAATTTTAAATTGTGGCCGAGAATATTTAATCGATTCATAAGTTTGGCTTTGCGATTTAACAAATGTCAGTCAAAAGGAAAATTACTGATTGAGCAACGAAACATCGTATCGTGGTGGTGGCGTTATCTTAATGCGATAAAGAAGCATAGGAAAGATCAAAGGAACATCGTTTACCTTGATGAAACATATGTTAATTCGTCTTTAAATGTACCGGCGTGTTGGCAATCTAATGAAGAACAAGGGGTGCTGTCACATATTGGCAAAGGGCCACATTTAATTACTGTACATGCTGGAGGACAAGGCGGATTCATTGATGGAGCTCTTTGAATTTTTAAATCTAAAAGCAAAACCGGAGATTATCATAGTGATATGAATTTTGTAAACTTCAGCAAATGGACTAGAGAAAAATTTTTGCCAAATTTACCGCCAAACTCCGTTATCGTAACGGATGATGCCTCATACTACTCGGTACAGGAGGACAAAAAACCTACGATGACATCTACAAAAACCATCATGCAGGCATGGCTGCAACGACACAATGTTGAATTTTATGTCTTTAAGAAAATGTGATTTGTTGAACTTAATCAAGTAACACGGTTCAGAAAATGTGTACAAAATAGATGAAATTTTAAAGGGGACAGGTCATGAAGTCTTAAGACTGCCTCCATATCACCACGACTTGAACCCCATCGATTTGGTTGGGGGGATATCAAAGGACAGCTCGCAATAATTAGAATTGATTCTAATTTAGACAAAAAGAAAAATACACTGGAACAGTTATTCGCCGAATTCTCTGTAGAAAAATGGGTTAACTGCGATAAACATGTTCAAACTATTGAAAATGAATACTGTCAGCATGATCGCGTCATTGATGAAGAGATAGACCGATTTATTATTAATTTGCTAGATTCTGACTCCTCAACCTGCACAGACAGTGAAGACGATTCAAGCGATATATATATATTAGTGACAAATAATCCTACTTACATAACTGTTCTGTTAAATATTTCGTAAAAGGAGTTCTGTTAGTTTATCTTTTACTTAAACATACAGATACTACAATTATATTTTATACTTTGCCAACAATGTCTATCTCGAGATAAGTCTTTGAATTATTGACTCAGTGTGTAGCGTTACCCGCCCCCGCTCCCTTCTTACCGCGCAGGCGATACGCGAGTTAAACGGTCGGCCTATAGTACTGAATTCGACCTTGTTTAAAAACTGACAAGTAATACGTCTAAATTGTTCTGTTTCATAGTCGTTACCATGGCGACGAGTGACGACGGGCTTGAAAATTTTCCGATACATTTTCATTGCTTGCCCAATTCTTTCTCATTTTTAAAGACCACTGCTTTTAGGTAGATTTCGATAAAATCGATCTACCTATTGGTTTCTTGACTACTGTCGAATTTTAAAAAAAAATCTTCATAGGAGGTCTAGTTATGACCCCCTGAGTCTGAAATGACCACTGGCCAAAAATTTTATATATATATATATATATATATATATATATATATATATGTATGTATGGTTCCACTTCCCAAAATTTGCGGCACTCTCACGGTCGCATTTTTGCCCCGATCGCTTTCAAACTGCGGTCAAAAATTGCTTGGGTGTAAACTTAGTTTAAGTTCGTGAACGGGTGGAATCCGGCCTAAGGGGACGGTAGGGCCTCACTTTTTGTGAAATCAGTTTTTCCTCAAAATTTCACGTTCCATGAAAGATATTCGAACCGTTCTAATTTTATCCCATAGTATACATGAATACCAACAACTTTTAATTATAAACCTATAAGATTAAAACTTTAACTAAAAGTGGAGGGGGGAAAAACCAAAACTTTTCGGGAAAAAAATCATATCTTCTAACCGGTGAACATTCTTGCTGTCGGTAACATTTTTAATCGATAGGCCATTTTTAAGTCTAAAATAAATGTCTGAAAAGTTTTTCGCTAAAAGTTGCCGTTTTCGAGAAAAAAAAATTAACTGTTTAAAGTCCGTAGTTCTCTATATAAAATAATATTAATTGCTTCACGAAATCTACTTGTGCGTTCCCCCTGCGGGAACGGATTTTTTTTTACGGATTTGTGCAAGGTTCGCACATGCTCGCTTTCACACTGGACACCGAAGATCAGTCACACAATTGACTTTACCGCTGAATATTGTTGAATCTAATAACTCCTTATCATAACTTCATACCGTGCTTTTACTGAAACACAGCTCTCAGATTGTCAAAACTTAGGAAACATTCACTAAGGATCTGATAAGTCTGAATCACACCATGTTCATCTCATTACAATTATGGCCGAAGATTGTATGGAATCGTTTCCATCTCATTTATATCTAGTCAGTGATTATTCCCGCGTATTCTTTATTCATTTAGCTTAAATGAAAAAAAAAACCGTGAAATGTTTATGGCTTTTCTACTTCAGGTTGTGAAAGAATACCTAGGAGAAGGCAATAATCAGCGTCACAGCAAGTCTTTTCACATTATAGATGCATTAATGCTGGGAGGTATCGATATATCTCAATATTCATTAAGTGACAGGTATGTTAATTGAAATTAATTTTTTATTACTATACTTTTTTTTTTTATCGTGCGGAAATCCCTTCGGATACCCCCCCGCGTGCCAGCGGGGGCGGTTATGTCGGGCTTGAACCGACTAAAACCGCACGCCGTCTCGGGTCTACAGACGCCGGGGTGTAAGGTTGCCCATAGAGCATATCCCTCGCACCCCGACTGACCCTGGGCCATCTCCGGTTTCGAGATGGCCCCCTCGGGTTCGGGAACCACGGTGTCCCCGTCTTGCCCCGGTTTGGGGGAGGGGCGCTAGTCGCCCCACCGTCCCGGCCTACTTCTGCTGGGGTGACAGGTGGCCTCACCCGCCACCCCAGGCCTGCGCTCATGGAGGACGGAGGTCGTTAAGCGACCTCCGGCGCCTGAGTCGCCTGCGACGCGCGGCGAGCAAGTTGCGGGCTCGGCGGTCCGGGAGAGTTCTAAGTCTCTCCCGGGCGCGCTCCGCCACCTCCTTCGCGAGCATTACATGCTCGCAGAAGGAGGCGGCGGCGGCCCACGCGCTCGCGCTCCGCACCATTGCCGCAATCATGCTGCCGAGCGAGAGGACTCCCACCCCGATGGCTGCCACGAGGTCACTCCTCGGCGCCTCCCACGCCGGGCAGTCCGCCAGCGTGTGCAGCCCTGAGTCCTCGCTCGCGTCGCAGTGATGACACTCAGGCGTTGGCTCCTTCCTGATCCGATGCAGGTGGTCCCCGAAGCACCCCTTCCCGGAGATCACCTGCGTCAGTCGGTACGAGAGGCTTCCGTGTCGCCTCTCTAGCCAATCCTCCATGATGGGCCTTACCGCCGCTATTGCGGCGTGCCCTGCGCTTGGTCGCCCAAGTCGTTCCTTCCACTCCACCACGATGGCCTGGCGGAGCTGGGCCGCGCCTCCTTTCGCCACTGGTATAGTTGCGAAAGGGCTCTCGCTTCCAGGTCCCTTGGCGGAGTTCCGGCAAGGAGACTCGCCGCCTCGAAGGAGATCGTGCGGTACCCGCGGATGACCCTGATGGCCATAACTCGCTGCGGAGCGCGCAGCATCCGCACAGTTCTGGTCCTCAGGGCCTCCGCCCATATTGGGCACCCATACAGGGCCATGGACCGCACGATCCCCGCGTAGAGTCTCCTGCAGGAGACATCGGGCCCCCTCAGGTTGGGCAACAGCCGAGCCAGAGCAAGAGCTGTGCCCTTCAATTTGGGGGCCAGACTTCGGATGTGCTCTCCGAAGTCCCATCGGCCGTCGAGCACGAGCCCCAAATATTTCATTTGGGGCTTGATGCCGATGCGATTTCCTCCCACGATGAGACTGGATCCCTCGGGTGGCTTGCTCCGAGGCCCATGAAAGAACAGGGCCTCGGTTTTATGCAGAGCCACCTCGAGACCCAGCCGCCGGATCCGCTCAACGACTTGGGCAACCGCGGTCGTGGCCTTTAGGGTCGCTTCGCGGTACGTCGCCCCGCACGCCGTCACGAGCGTGTCGTCCGCGTAGCACGTGACGGCGGCACCGCCTACGAGCTCACCGCGAAGCACCCAGTCGTATCCGATGTTCCACAGGAGCGGCCCCAGGACCGATCCCTGTGGAACACCGCACGACATTTCACGCCGACCGAGACCGGTCACGGTTGGGTAGATGACGGCTCTCTCCGTCAAATACGCCCCGACTATGCGGCGGAGGTAGAGAGGCACTTCGTGATACACGAGCGCCTCCCTAATGCAACTCCAGGGCAAGGTGTTGAACGCGTTGGCGATGTCCAGGGACACCGCCAACATCACCTCACCCCGGGCTACTGCATCCTCCGCCAGAGCCCTCACGCGCATGATGGCATCCACGGTGGAGCGCCTCTGGCGGAAGCCATATTGGCCATCCGCCAGGTCCGGCCCCACTCTTGAGAGGTGCTCGATGTGGCGCTTCGCAATTACTCTTTCAAAGAGCTTGCACACCTCGTCGAGCAACACTATAGGCCGGTAGGCGGATGGCGAGTCCGCCGGGCGCCCCTCCTTTCGGATGAGGACCAGTTTCCCCGTCTTCCACAATTTCGGAAACTGGCCCCGCTCCAAACATGCGCTGAGAAGCCCTCTCAGTCGGGGCTCGAGAGCGTCGTCTACTAGAGCTAGGACCCACGCTCGGCCTGGAATGCCGTCGGGTCCCGGGGCGGTGTGTTTGGCTCTCAGCCTTCTCACCGCCAGCTCTAGTTCTACCCAAGTGACCTCGGGCACGTCGTCGTCTTCCACGTTGGGCGCCATGGGCAACCGAGGCGGAGTCATCTGCGTGGAACATGTTCCACCGCTCGCGCTGGGAACAGGGAGCCAACAACTCCTCCGAGCAGATCCGGCCGGAGACACCGGGTTAACGGCGGGGCCTTGGGGCGCAGCTTGCCCCTCACCATCCGGTAGGGCCGCCCCCAAGGGTCCCACTCCAGCGTCTCCAGCAGCTCGCGGAAGGAGGCCTGTTTGGCCCGCCTTATCTCCGCTCGGAGGGCTCCTCTAGCCTCCCTGTATCCCTCGTACAACTCCGCCTTGCGGGCCTCCGCATCTGCGGGGCGGCGACGCCTCCTACGGAATCGGGCCCACCGGCGGTGCGTGATCACGCAGGCCCGTCTGAGCTGCGCGATCTCCGACGACCACCAGTGGACCTGACCCCTCGGATTATAGGGCGGAGCCCTAGGCATCGCCGCGTCACAGACATGGGTCATGGCCTCCCGGAACCACTCCGCCTCATCGTCTATGCTGACAGGCCTGTCCGGCGCAGGGGCCCAGGCCTGTACGATGGCTTCTTCCAGGAGGAGCTCCCGATCAAGTCGCTTAAGCGCCCAACGTGGCTCGGGTGGAGCCGGTACAGCCGGCGCGTCCCTCGCAGGGGGGGACTCGTCAAACCGAATGTATCGGTGATCCGAACTTGTGTCCTCCCCCAAAACGACGCGCCAGCCCTGAACACGTCGCGCCAACGAGGGGCTCGCGGACGATAGGTCCACGATGGAGCTACCCCTCGAGGTCACGAACGTGATTCGTCTCCCCGATTTAGGAGGACCAGGCCGAGTCGTGCGGCCCAGTCCACCAGTGCCCTGCCTCTATGCCCCGTCGCGTCCCTTTCATGTCGGGAACCCCAAGCATACGACCAGGCGTTGAAGTCCCCGAGCACAAGGACCGGACGGGGCTGGCAGGCATTGACGACGACGGCCAGCTGACGGAGCCATTGCTCATATGCAGCTTGGTCTCGGTTCGGCGTGATATAAGCGGCCACGACCGCTATATCCCCAACCGCCGCTGCCACGCAGCCGGGTCCCCTTGCAACGACGGCAAGAGGGGGGCTGCCGGCGGCAGGGTTGTGCACCAGTGCCGCCGACCCATCCAGCGCGGTTTCCCAGGCAGGCCTGAGGAACCGGTGGGTGTATGGGTCGGCGACAGCGGCGACATTTAGGGCCCACTGTGCCATGCTCTGGAGCAGAAGACCCTGAGCATAGGCACCGTGGCCCACGTTCGCCTGCAGGATGCGGAGTTGAGGATCCATTATGGGACCCCCATCTCCGCATCCCGCTGCGAACTAGGGGCGGAAGGCCGGCCTCCCGGCTTCGGCTCCCCTCCGGCGCAGGCCTTGCTGCCAACCCTATGGTCAGCCGGCTTGCCCCCCGCTGCACATCTGAAACAACGGGGCGCTACACGTGCCGGCCTTATGACCGGGCTGGCCACAGCGGAAGCAACGGTCACCCGCCGTTACCTCCGCCGTGCAGTGCACCCCCACATGGCCCACCGACAGGCACCTGAAGCACCTGGCCGGTCTGGTCTGCAGGAGCCGTGCCTGCGCCCTCAGGAAGCCTCCCACCAGGAGGCTCCGCCCGTCTGCGACCTTTTGGGCCGCCGCGATAGGGCAGCCGACAACTGCTGCCCCCTGTCCACCGCGGCCGAAGCGTATAGCTCCGGCCTTAATTGTGTCCGGGGAGCAGTCCCCGGCCTCCTCCACGGCGAGCCTGAGCTCTTCTGCCGTGACGGAGTCGTCCAGGCCCGTAATGCGCACTTCTGCGCATTTAATGGGCCTGGACACCCGGACGTCGGCTGCGTCCAGCGACTCCCTCAGCCGAGCCGCTAGGGCGTCGGCCTTGGGGCCACTGGCGGCGCCAGGGACCTCGAGAAGTCGGGCTCCTGTCCGTGTGCTCTTGCACCGGACGCCCGGAATCTCGAGGGCCTTGAGGTCGACGTTGGCCTTCACCTTGGCCAACACTTCGGCATACCCCATGCCTCTCCCCGCTGCCTCCGCCGTCAGGGTGACGACGACGGCCGTAGTGCGGGGGGCACGGAGCTTCCCCGGCGCTACTTTCGCGGCAGCCGCGGCCCTCCTGGCCTTTTTGGCGGCCTTTGGGCTCCAGCCACCTCCCAGCCCCCTTCCAATGGGGTGGAGGTAGCCGGAACCACGGCTGGGGCTGGGGCTGGGGCCAGGGCTGGAGACGTCTTCCCCTTGCCCTTCCCCTTGCCTTTGCCCTTCCCCTTACCCTGAGCGGGAGGGGGCTGAGGAGCCGGGACCGGCAGGGTCGCAGCCGGGCGGGTGGGGCCCCTATGGGCTACAGCCGCGTAGCCGGCCGAGAGGCTTCCGTGTCGCCTCTCTAGCCAATCCTCCATGATGGGCCTTACCGCCGCTATTGCGGCGTGCCCTGCGCTTGGTCGCCCAAGTCGTTCCTTCCACTCCACCACGATGGCCTGGCGGAGCTGGGCCGCGCCTCCTTTCGCCACTGGTATAGTTGCGAAAGGGCTCTCGCTTTCAGGTCCCTTGGCGGAGTTCCGGCAAGGAGACTCGCCGCCTCGAAGGAGATCGTGCGGTACCCGCGGATGACCCTGATGGCCATAACTCGCTGCGGAGCGCGCAGCATCCGCACAGTTCTGGTCCTCAGGGCCTCCGCCCATATGCTGCGCTGGAAGCGCCGGCTGTGCCGGTTGCGCCAACCGGGACGACCTTGTCACACGCACCGGCTGCGCGGGTTGCGCTGGCGGCACTAGCTGCACAGAGCTCGCTACCACCCTCTGCAGCTCCTCGAGAGCGGCAGAGAGCCGAGCTGTCTCCCGACGGGACTCAGCCAGCTCCGCCGCGAGGGCCTCATTTTCGGAGGCGATGCCGAACACGATGTTCAGCATCTCCTCCTGTTTTGGGTCCGGGGACCCTTGGGACGATGCAGCCACTCTCTGGAGACTCTCCAAGAGTGACTGTGTCCTCCTGCCCAGCTCCGGTGCCGCAGAGGTGGAAGGCCTCGGCTGCGACTTGGCTGCGGCTTTCCCAGTGGTCGAGGGGGCTCGGATGGATTGGCCAGCCCTCATGCCACCTCACGCCCCTCGGCGGCCTGCAGCCACCTTAGACGCCGGCTTTGCCACCTCATCACTGCTGGAGGAGGCCGTCCCGGTGAGGGTAATTTCCTCATCCGACACTTCCTCCTTCGGCCTAGGCTTCCTAGAGCGCCGCTTCCGCTTCTGGGCAGCCTTCACGCCCAATCCCAGCGGGCTGCTCGCCCTGCCCCTCTCGCTAGCAGTGTCGAACTTCTCCGACACTACCGCGGTTTTTGGCGTGACCTCCACGCATGACTGCTGCGCGACCTCCGCGCAGACTGTGTCGCTTGGTTTTTGGGGGTTTTGGTTTTTTCAAGTATTGTCCATATGAGTCCCACGTTTATGAGTCGATATAAATACACTTCCCGGGTGACGCTCATTCCGGGAAGCGGGGTACATACTGTGGAGGTCCCCAGGTGTCCACAGGTTTTTACGACTTCGCTGTCGGGTCATATAGACTTTGCCTTGTCGCGGGCCGGCCAATCAAGGCAAGCCCCGCGTCCTCCGAGATCACATCTTCCCGCATGTGGCTAGCATGCAGGTCCTTGACGATCACCCGGAGATTACGCGACGCGGAAGGGCAGCCACCCCTCCCATCACCGACGGCGGCACGAATGCCCGTCAGCCCCTGCGCGAGCAGTGGGCCGACCCGTCCCCTGATCCCCTCGGATCAACACGTCGCTCGCAGTGTCCCCTCTGATAACAGCAGAGGGGTACCTGGAGCGACCACCACCGCGGGCCTTGCAGGCCCGCCATACCCCGACCCCCTCGTGCAATGGGGTCAGCTGGCCCTGAAAAGGGCCGGTCGGTCGGACTCTTGGCCGTTGACGTTGACGCCAGCTACTCCAGAGGAGCAATCAATGATGCGTCATCGCCCACGTTGCCCAGGGTGCACCAAACGCGGAGGTGTTCCAACCAGTCGCACCCCTTTATTACTATACTGGTTTCTGATTTGTTTTGTTGTGATTTTTTTTACAGAATAAACCAGTGCAATCTCTTTTGCTCTGCATTGAATAAACCATTTGATAAACAAGCTCTTCCAATAAGATGTAAAAGGCTATATAATATGGAACAGTTTGATTCTGCAATCAGTAATTTGGAGTACCGTGCCATGAAACGAGTGAAGAGGGCTGTTACCATTGATGCACCTGATAGAAACAGAAGTGGAATGTTCTATGTCGTCGGATCTGTACTATTCCTTAAACAGATAAGAGGTATCATAGCAACTTCTTATTAATATAATACATTATGCTCCTAACGATATAGCTTGATCTCTGTGACAGTTGTCACTAGCCTGCTGTGACATTTACGACTTATTTTTTTTAGTTCGTATTTTTCGTCGATAAATCTCTTATTTTTGGAATAGTGTAGTAGGTCATTTCCTGTGTGTTGAAATTGTAAAAACAAATTGAATGTTTTCTACGGGTACTGTATTAGTTTTATTTCTTTTATAAATAAGTTTATAAGGATTGGTTATTGATTTACGTAAAGCGATTGTCACATTTCTATCTTACCCTCATGCCAGTATGACCTTGTACGTGCGTAAGCGACCCATTTCTATAAAATGATTACTTGGTATTTTAGACCTTACGAAGTACATTTTAGGTTTCGAGTCGGCGAGTCTCCTTGCCGGAACTCCGCCATGGGACCTGGAGGCGAGAGCCCTTTCGCCACTGGTACAGTTGCGAAAGTGCTCACGCCTCAAAGCGCGGGAGCAGGGACGGAAACCCGAGCCTCGAGAAATCGAGGCCGTGCAGTCCCAGCTCCGCCAGGCCATCGTGGTGGAGTGGAAGGAACTACTTGGGCGACCAAGCGCAGTTCACGCCGCAATAGCGGTATTTTAATTTTTCTTGGAATTAATAAAGTGAATAAGTGGGTCGCAAGCCGGTGGTGTGTTCCAACCATCTTCTCTATTAAAAGTAGGATGTTTTTTAATTCCAATAGCCTCGCGGCGCATCCAAGGTAGGAATCGATTTTCTTTAGCGAGTATCTGAGGTTTTTCAAATCTTAAGTAATACCTTATCCCCTGTTGCACGTGCTCACATACTGCAGACTTTCTTGAGCTTCGGTGTTTTATATCAGTTTTTTGACGCGAATGCCAATGTTTCGCTTGGTTTGATGGATACAATAGAGACCACAATCACAGCCTATTTTATAGAACTCTGCATTTTGTAGAGGCAGTTGGCACTTGACAGATGGTAAAAATTTACATATCTTCGTAGGCGGCTTGTAGTATGTCACGTGTCTTGTGTATGTTAATTGAAGCTCGCTTCAAGATGTAGCCAATCTTCTCAGTGACCCCTCGGACGTATGGTAGGGCGGCAGGCTGTCGCTCGTCAGTGGCTGGCTATTCTCGGGATCTGTGACTTATGCGCGGTTGTTTGAGCTTTTTGTCATGCAGTACTTGGTTGACATGTTGTATGTAGCTCAGCGTCCAAATATTTCTTGTCACAGATTCCATGGGCTCTCTGAATCAAAGACATCCCCATGGTAGCTATCTGTTAAGGATAGCTATCTGGAAGTGTAATGGCGGCAGTCTGCATAGCTCGCGCCTCGAAGGCCTCCATATAAATATCGGCAACAACAGGCGATAGTGAGGAGCCCATTGCCACGCCACCGATTTGTATGTAGAACTCGTTGTCCCACAACAGATAGCCAGCTGTTAAGCGGTGATCGAGTATTTCTGCGTATTCCTGTCATGTACACAAGCTAGACCACTTTGGTATCCGTGGCAAAGTATTGATCTGGATTAGTAACTTTCTTACTAATAGAACACTCAATGTACGCATCGGTGAGAAACTGTCTTCCGCACGTGCAGTGCACAGCGACGTGCCCCAGGGGTCGGTGCTTGGACCTTTGATCTTTACTCTATACCTGACAGACCTGAAGAACACTCTGCAACTGCCCTTCTCGCTATTTGCTGATGATACCAAATTTTTTGGAAACCCAATTACTTAAGCATGTGATATCCAAAATGACTTGAATGCTATATTCGATTGGACCAAACAATGGTTACTGTCACTGAATGCAGCAAAATGCACCGTTTTACATATAGGCAAGAATAATCCCTGCAAACAGTACTATCTAAATAACCAGCAATTGAAGCCAGTTACCTCGCAGAGAGACTTGGGTGTTACCATAAGTGATGACCTGAAGTTGGAAATGCACATCACAAGCATTGTCAAGAGAGCAAATTCAATGATTTATTTAATAAGGAAAGCATTTAAATGTCTCACAACAAAAAACATTTATCACGCTCTACAAAACCTACATTCGACCACTGCTGGAACATGCTTACGTGGTGTGGGACCCATACTTCAAGAAACACATAGCACTGCTGGAGAATGTCCAAAGAAGGGCAACTAAGATGGTTGGAATACTGAGGAATAAACCCTATGATCAACGCTTGAAAGAACTTGGTCTCACTTTCTTGAACGACGCAGGCAGCGGGGTAGTCTCATAGAAACATATAAAATACTCACCAACCATTACAATGTCACAGGAATGGACAATATGTTTCAGAAAAATGAGAATAAACATCTACGTGGTTACAAATTAAACCTGTGTAGAATGCAGGGTAAAGGAAACCCCTTGTTTATGCCGTTTTATATATAATATATTAATTTAATTTATTCATCGCTCACACCACATGTTGCGCCATCTTTGGGATTCGTATGTAACCTTTAGGTATAACTTCGACTGGGGTGTGTGTTGGGTAACCTCCTCGAGTGTCGCTCCGATTCCGATCCCGCTGCAGTCCGGGGGGAACGGAATCGGAGCGGCCGGTACACCCTGGGCGGCGGTCAATGGCTTCCCCTTCACCCCTTCATAGGGTTGGCATTGATCGTCGGCCAATACCCAACGTGGCGGGAACACATCGCTCTCCGTACTCCTCTGCTTTCAGAGGAGACAGGATGAGCGATGCTGTTAGTGGTGAGATGGCCCAGGGTCAGCCGGGGTGCGAGGGATATGCTCTTTGGGTAACCTTACACCCCGGCGTCTGAAGACCCGAGACGGCGTGCGGTTTTAGTCGGTGCAAGCCCGACATAACCGCCCCCGCTGGCCGGCGGGGGGGTATCCGAAGGGATTTCCGCACGATAAAAAAAAAAAAAAAAAAAGGTATAACTTCGACTCACGAGATGGCATTTTGCGCTGCGAGGTCTCGGCGACATCGCTAGTGTGTTGCTCTGGCGCTCACTTGGCTCGCTGTCGCGCCTTCATCGCGAAATGACGTATGTCACGTCCACCTCGTTCTAGACTCTTCTAGACGAGATTTCATCATAAATATCGCATAGACTATAATACCTTCACGCCTGGTTCTGATACGCTGTCGGAAGACCAGCCTTTTATCGCGTCTCATCAGCGTCGTATGATTGACGCGCTCACGCGCCGTAGTTTTATGGACTAGCAAGTGATTCTCGAGAGACCTTCCACCTACAGTGCTGTTTTCGGGTATAGTGATCGACCAGAATGCAGCAGCATCCATAACCCGGGAGTTCGACTTTGCCGATTTGGTGAGTACGTTTTCCCTGAGTTGGTGCTCTCATCGTGGTGTGAAGCCTCTTATATATATATATCTACCCGCTAACCTGCCCTGGTCTCCAGGACAGGCGATCCACATTTCTATGTGGTTAAACGCATCCGCACCCCTACCCCTTAAAATATTTTCTGCCGAACCGAGTGGTTGCTGAGTGGAACAGTTTGCCTGAACATGTCATAGAGGCAACCACTGTAAATGCGTTCAAAAACCGACTTGACAGTATCTTCAGATATCCATATATAATCCAAAGATACACACGCATCAGCTTTATGAGCTGCTAGTGTGGTTTATATAAATAATAATGTACGTAGGTATGCATGTAAATAATGACTGTGCATCAAAACTGACCATTGTTTCTTTATTAGTGAGATTTAGGTGTTTTATTTCACTAACAAAATGGTAGGAATCTCTAACATACACTGTTGAATTACCTTGGAGTGGTGAGGGTACCTTCGCTGCTTGCGGATCGAGCCAGTCTGTTTTTTCAGCTTGTGGAAACCCCCACGGGCTTCACCCCAACGGTGCCAACGATGGGGTGGGTGTGTCGGAATCGGACCGACTAAAACCACACGGTGTCCTCCACAAGTGCCGATGCCGATGCTTACGCCCCCTACGGTTATGCTGTTTCCCGCAGGTGGCCCCCTCCGAGGCCCGTGAAAACACATAGCCTTGGATTTGTGGAGAGCCACCTCGAGTCCCAGCCGCCGTATTCAACCCACGACTTGAGCAACACCTGCCGTACCTTTTAGTGCTGCGCTTCGATGCGTTGATCCCCGCACCATCACGAGGATGTTATGCTGACGCCCTCGAGTAACGAACCGCGCAGCACCCAATCGTATCCGAAGTTCCACAGGAGTGGCCCTAGGACCGACCCCTGTGGAACACCGCACGATATTTCTTGCCGCCCTGGCCCTAGCCAGCTCGGGTAAACTATGGCCCTCTCGGATAGGTATGCCCCGACAATGCGGCGGAGGTAAGGAGGCACTCCGTTATACGCGAGCGCAT
The DNA here is from genome assembly GCA_946251805.1 of Cybosia mesomella. Classification (NCBI taxonomy): domain Eukaryota; kingdom Metazoa; phylum Arthropoda; class Insecta; order Lepidoptera; family Erebidae; genus Cybosia; species Cybosia mesomella. The sequence goes on from OX276398.1 coordinate 21,809,167, forward strand.
CCCTAACGCAGCTCCAGGGTAGGGTGTTGAAGGCGTTGGCGACGTCGAGAGACACCGCTACCACCACCCTACCCCGCGAGACTACTTCCTCCGCCAGGCGCCTAACGCGCATGATCGCTTCCACGGTGGAGCGCCCCCGGTGGAAACCGAACTGGTTGTCCGCCAGATCTGGCCCCACGTTCGTGAGATGCTCGACGAGGCGCTCTGAAATAATCCGCTCAAAGAGCTTGCATACCTCGTCGAGCAATACGATCGACCGGTAACCGGATGGCTGATACGCCGGCCGCCCCGCCTTCCGGAAAAGTACCAGTTTCCCCGTCTTCCACGCCTTTGGAAACTGGCCCCTTTCGAGGCATGTGCTAAAGAGCGCCACCAGTCGACGCCCTAGTTCCTCAAGGGCCAGGACACAGGACTTGGAATGCCGTCGGGTCCGGGGGCATTGCATTTCCGAGATTTAAGCCGGACCATTGCTACCCCTAGCTCACTCTCCCTGACTTCGGGCACATCGTTCTCGCTATTATCAGCATCAGGCACCTGAGGCGGAGCCATACGCGGAGGAACATGATCCTCCGCTCTCGCTGGGAACAGGGAGCCCAGGGTCTGGGTCAGTAGTGGCGCCCTTGGGCGGATTTTGCCCCTGACCGCAAGGTAAGGGCGCCCCCATGAGTTCTGCTCCAGAGACTCCAGCAGCTCTTCGCTGACCCGCCTTTTGGCCTGCTTTATAGCTGCTTGGAGGGTCCTCTTGGCCCCCTTGTACGCCTCATATAGCTCCGCCTCTCGGGCTGCTGCAACTTCTGGGCAGGGACCTAGTCTGTAGGTTGGTGTATCGATCTCGCTCACAATAGGAGCAATTGTGAGCTCACAATTGTGTTTTTACGGTAACCCGTATAGTTTTTGAGGTTTTGTGCCAAAAACTACAAATCGTCATAAATACATTAATACCTTTGTGGTATTAATGTATTTATGTCGATTTGTAGTTTTTTGGAGTATTTATTTATGATTGCTATAGAATCCATTAAAAATAGTTTTATTTCAATATGTGACATTTGCGTAAACTTCCGACAATATTAACTAGGAATTCAGTGCAGGGTGCGACTGAAAGAAATTGAGCTGAGCGATCAGGACTCTTACTTGAAAATAAGGCATCTTACTACAGTCGCGCACTTATCTAAGGCCGCGCGCTCGTGAAACTGTTTTTCTGTGATTATTCCTCAATTGTACATCGGACATCAACCATCTCGCTTCAAAACACTCCTCAGTGTGTGTCCGTTATGTTAGCGTACACAACAGCTGTATCGAGTTGGTTACTATGCCATTAAACTCTGTGTAAATACTGCCTAATTAGTGTAAAAATAAAATAAAATATTCCTCTTTAGTCTAGTAAATAATCACCAATTTCCCTGTATACGCTGGCGTCACGATCAAGCTAGCGTACACATGGCCGTACTCGAAAACTGCTAATTGTAAAGCAACAGAGTTTACACACAAAAATAGTGCTCTAATACTTCCCCCACTACGCAACAAAATTTCATATCGATTGCTCTTGTAGTAACAGAGATATTGAACAAGACTCTTCAATGACATTCGGAGCTGCCGTTATGGCAGCGTACACATAATAGTTCGTATAGAAAGGGAACTTTTCTTTTAATAAATGCTATATGTATAAATAGTGCGTGAAATTCTGCCTCTATTAGTGTAAATGCTTTATGCGAATTCGCAGTGGAATAATAAAAAAAAATATCTTAAGTTCTAGGAACAAATGTATTGACGTACAGTCGCGAACAAAATGAATTATTAGTGAAATTATAAACAGAGATATAGCGTTATTTTCTAATATAAGTTAGCATGATGTGTTTTGACATAAATAAAATTAAAATTATTACCTATTTATGTGCTTGACTGTAAAAAGTTGGTTTGCGTGGAATGGAACATTTTCAAATGCTAATGTGAAATAGACTATAATACTTTCTCCCTCGCGCTTGCACGTCTTATGGCAGCTCTCATGGTCGTTCGCTTTCAGTTTTCACGTTTCAGTTTTAGTTCTGTATTTTAAAAAACTTGACAAATCACTTTTGAGCATATCGGTACCTGTACTATGAAAAGAAATTAACAGGGATTTTTTAATTACTACACTGCGAATTCACATAAAGTATTTACACTAATAGAAGCAGAATTTCACGCACTATTTATACCAGGCCACTCAGAAAGTATTGCGAAATTTTTTTTTTATATATGAGAGACTGGTCAGTTATAATCTATTTCTAAAATATGATTATTTATGAGTAAAAATAAGTACGTTCCAATTTCAAAATTTCTCTCTGCATTTTTTGCAAGATAATTTCAATTATTGTGTCTCATTGAAAAATGGATCTGCGTCGGGAACATTTTCGCGCTATGATTTTCTACGATTTCAAGTGTCGATACATCGAATCGTACGATAGACTTCAAATGGCAATCATGGATGAAGGCCCTTCCAAGGCGATACACGATCGTTGGTATAACGAATTCAAGCGCGGTCGACTGACTTTGGAGGATGAAGAAAGAAGTGGTCGCCCTTTGACGGCTGTTACGGAAGAAAACGTGCTAGCAGTGAAAAATTTAATCCAAGATAATAGACGAGTCACATATCAAGAGATTCAGCACATTCTTCAGATTGGATCGGGAAGCCTTCACGAGATTCTACACGTGCATCTTCGTGTGAGAAGGATAGTTTCACGCTGGGTGCCGCACAATCTCACCGATGCGATGCTCAGAAGCAGGCCCGGGTGGAATGGTGTCGTGATATGATAAACAAGTTTGAAGCAGGCGCGTCTCGGCGTGTTTATGACATCATTACAGGTGATGAAATTTATCAGTATGATCCAGAAACAAAACGCCAGTCGACGGTTTGGGTGTTTCAAAACGAATCAACACCTACCAAAGTGAAGCGATCTAGAAGCGGAGGGAAGATTTTGATCGCGAGTTTTTTCAATTTGTCTGGCTACTTGTTATCAATCCCTTTACGAAATCAAAGAAGCATCAACGCTGAATGGTACACTACCAAATGCTTGGCAGAAGTTTTCTCTGTAGTGAGCTACAAGCGACCAAACACAGGGCTCCGCGGGATACTACTCCACCATGACAATGCGTCCGCACACACCGCGCGTAAAACGAGGGACTTCCTGGACAGCACTCCGGTTAAACTCCTAGGTCACCCTCCTTACAGCCCTGACCTTGCACCGTGCGACTTCTTTTTATTCCCGAAAATAAAAAATCAGCTCAAAGGGATACAATTTTCGTCGCCGGAAGATGCGCTGTCAACGTTTGAGCAGGCTGTAAACGAGGTATCTGCGGCGGATTGGAAAGTGTTTTGAAAACTGGTTCAAACGCATGAAACTTTGTATAGAGGCTGGTGGAGAGTACTTTGAAAAGATTTAATAAAAAAATATTTACCTATAGAACACTTTTTTTTATTTTCGCAAAACTTTCTGAGTGTCCCACGTACATATAGCATTTATTAAAAGAAAAGTTTCCTTTCTATAAGAACTATTATGTGTACGCTGCCATAACGGCAGCTCCGAATGTCATTGAAAAGTCTTGTTCAATATCTCTATTTCTACAAGAGCAATTGTTATTATATTTTGCATAGCGGGAGAAGTATTCGAGCACTATTTTTTAGTGTAAACTCTGTTGCTTTACAATTAGCTATGTTCGAGTACGGCCATGTGTACGCTAGCTTGATCGTGACGCCAGCGTACACAGTGAAAATGGTGTTTATTTCCTAGAATAAAGAGGAAGAGTTTTTTTTATTTTTACACTAATTAGGCAGTATTTACACAGAGTTTAATGGCATAGTAACCAACTCGATATAGCTCTTGTGTACGCTAACATAACGGACACCCTCAGTGTCCATTTGTAAATTTGGTCAAGATCGCGCGAGTGGTTACGGAGGAGTTCAGCCACCAACAAACGGCTATGCCGCGTATAAGACAATTAGCGTCCTTTGAATAATAGTAAACTAAATTTTTAACAAGATTTCATTCTGCTTAGATTTTTATTTTATTTTAAACGGTGGATGTAAATATTTTATTTATTTATTTCTCCACAGCACTATTTTTACTGGTTTACCCTAATACAATAGTGTAGTCCTTAAATATTAAAATATATTAAATACGCAATGTATTTAATATTTTTGTGAACTCATTCAGAGAACAAATAAAAAGATCTATGCTGTCTGCCACTTCATTGAGTATTTGTGAGGTGCACGTTTTTGGCGCTTTAGCTAAAAATTCGTTCGGCCACTGGGCACTGCTAGTAGACGGGGACGCCGCCTACGCCATTCATAATTGTTGGGCACACATAGGTTGATCTCCTTTAAGACACCTGGATTCGACGTCTCACCACGCAATAATTTAAATATATACGTGGTAAGAGCCATGTCCCTCCTTGTCTCCAATTTATTGTATCCAACCATTCCTATGACAAAGTCGGATACATGATACATCATTGGATAAAATGGGTATACCCCATTCAGCCTTAGGTAAAAGAACCTAGTAAATTTATTTTGAAAACGCTCCAACATGAGACTATACTTAGCTTCATGTGGAGCCCAGATGATTGCGTTACATTCTATGTAGCTGACTTCTCACCAGTGCATTGTATAAGGTGGTTATCACTGTAATGCTTGTGAAACCCCCCCGCTCTTCTGAGCACGAAGCCTATGCTCCGATAAGCTTTTTTACAAACATTTTTTATATGATTACGAAATGTAAGCTCAGCGTCAAGGTTCACCCCTAAATCGCTCACTGTTTCCGTTCTACTGTTTGGTGGTTGAACTTGATGGACTTTTTTTTTTAATATATATTTAGGACACGTCAATTTGACTTCACCTCGCCTGATGGTAAGCTGAAGGTAAAGCTCAGGAAAGAGGGTCACCATTACATACACGTATCATGTTAACAATGGTGGCACTCAGCTTGACGGCCTCATCAGAAGAGGATTGTCGTCGCAGCACCGCGTGACACTCACCGGTCCCACTAGTGCTGCGACCACAATCCCCCTGCCCGGCTATGCACTTGCTGACCCCTGAACGCAATCAAACCGAAATTGGATTACTATGGCGGGTTTTTCGCAATCGTGCACGGTGGTACCTACCCGGCCGAATTTTGTGACAAATTTGTGTCATCAAATTTCTACCACCACTTTTTCATACGGCTGAAAGTTTATAACTGAGCACTTTGAGATATTGAAAAATAATTTATTAAATGTGATCCGCAAAAAATTTTAGCAAATTAGGAGTACATCCGACTGCCGCCAGCTTCGTTAATAAGATGTCATTATCCACCATATCAAATGCTTTTTGGAAATAAAAGTTTGCGGCATCGACCTGTACTCCCGAATCAACGTTTGGGTCCACATAGGTCACAAAATTCAGCAAGTTAGTGGTCGTACTGCAATCATATCTGAACCCATGCTGTGCGTCAGATAGTGTAACGGAAACCTGCTTCAAAACAGAATGATGAACGACTGTTTCAAATACCTTCGCTGGTACCGACAGAACCGCCACTGGTCTGTTATCCATTCACTTCCGATCCTGCCTCACCCTTAGGTACTGGTATCACTGGGGTGTGTGTTGGGTAACCTCCTCGAGTGTCGCTGCAGTCCGGGGGGAACGGAATCAGAGCGGCCGGTACACCCTGGGCGGCGGTCAATGGCTTCTCCTTCACCCCTTCATAGGGTTGGCATTGATCGTCGGCCAATACCCAACGTGGCGGGAACACATCGCTCTCCGTACTCCTCTGCTTTCAGAGGAGACAGGATGAGCGATGCTGTTAGTGGTGAGATGGCCCAGGGTCAGCCGGAGTGCGAGGGATATGCTCTATGGGTAACCTTACACCCCGGCGTCTGAAGACCCGAGACGGCGTGCGGTTTTAGTCGGTGCAAGCCCGACATAACCGCCCCCGCTGGCAGGCGGGGGGGTATCCGAAGGGATTTCCGCATGATAAAAAAAAAAAAAAAAAAAGGTACTGGTATCACTCGAGTAAGTTTCCAGCGTTCAGGGAAGCAAGCCGATAAATACAATAATAGGTACGTCAGAAAATCCCTAATGAGAAATGCGGGAATGCCATCTGTGGGCCTACCGCCCAAGTGTCGTCGATATCACAGCCGTCGAAACCAGCGCAAGTTGGAGGACGAAATTCCATCGTCGGCAGTCGCCCCCATAAAAGCCATAGTAGCCCAGTGTTAGGTGCAATAGGAGAGCAGAACCCAGTCACCCCCATAAAAGCCATAGTAGCCCAGTGTTAGGTGCAATAGGAGGGCAGAACCCAGTCGCCCCCATAAAAGCCATAGTAGCCCAGTGTTAGGTGCAATAGGAGGGCAGAACCCAGTCGCCCCCATAAAAGCCATAGTAGCCCAGTGTTAGGTACAATAGGAGGGCAGAACCCAGTCGCCCAAATAAAAGCCATAGTAGCCCAGTGTTAGGTACAATATGAGGGCAGAACCCAGTCGCCCCCATAAAAGCCATAGTAGCCCAGTGTTAGGTGCAATAGGAGGGCAGAACCCAGTCGCCCCCATAAAAGCCATAGTAGCCCAGTGTTAGGTGCAATAGGAGGGCAGAACCCAGTCGCCCCCATAAAAGCCATAGTAGCCCAGTGTTAGGTACAATAGGAGGGCAGAACCCAGTCGCCCCCATAAAAGCCATAGTAGCCCAATGTTAGGTACAATAGGAGGGCAGAACCCAGTCGCCCCCATAAAAGCCATAGTAGCCCAGTGTTAGGTGCAATAGGAGGGCAGAACCCAGTCGCCCCCATAAAAGCCATAGTAGCCCGGTGTTAGGTACAATAGGAGGGCAGAACCCACTCGTCGGCAGTCGCCCCCATAAAAGCCATAGTAGCCGTGTTAGGTACAATAGGAGGGCAGAACCCAGTCGCCCCCATAAAAGCCATAGTAGCCCATTGTTAGGTGCAATAGGAGGGCAGAACCCACTCGTCGGCAGTCGCCCCCATAAAGCCCAGTGTAGCCATAGTAGCCCAGTGTTAGCCCATCGCTATTTTGAACTTCGAAATTCAGTATGACAGTGGATGAGAAGGGAAGGAAGAGGAGAAAGAAATGAGGATGTACACTCAACCCCAAGACAAACCAATACAGGTTTTATGGGTGTATCATGATTTATGTAACAATGTTTTCCTTATTTAGATAAAAAAACTACTTAACGACTGGACCGACTTTCATGAGTGACATGTCGTTAGATTCGTCTTTATTGCTCGCAATAAACATATTGACGTGACACGTGAAATATATTATAAATAAAAAATTGCTTCAAAATGTATGTTTTCAGAAAGTACAGCAATCTTTTCCTTTTTCAGAACCATGGATTGCACAAATGTCAAAAAGTAGTGGACACAAATATTATTTTAGTATTGGAAAGGATGGCCAAAGACATAGTCTATATCATATCCCGCCAGAGGCTGGGATGGATATGATAAGTTCTTTCACGAGGCGGATTATGTGGCCGTGGGAGCCATCGGCTAGCGCCATATTCGATGGGCATCCTCAGGAAGGCTTATCGCGCACAGATGTAGAAAAATATGTATTTAGTGTAACATGTTAAATGTAAAAGAAAACAATTCACCAACGAATCTATCTTCTTTCCAAACTATTATTAATTACAACCCACATACTTTAAAAATCACTGTTTATTGATAAATTTGTTGATAAGAGTACTTAGCTAATGTAATTAAAAATATTTTTAAGGACTCAACCGGATTGTATTATTTATAATTATTTATTTATAATATATATATATAATTCCATAATAAGGATCTCGTTTTGGTTTTTTGCACATTAGCTTACCCTACTTTCCGAAAGGCACCTGTGGCGATAACCAACTGCCTCGAGCTTCTTGGCGTAACTATGACATCCAGCCTCAACTTGGATCTTACATTAAGACTTAAGCTCAAAAGGCTGCTAAGAAGCTAAGCATCCTGTCGAAGGTGCGACAGTACTTCACACCGGAACAGCTGTTCAACTTGTAACAAGCGCAGGTTCGATCTTGTATGTATGGAGTACCTATTGCTTGTAACTATATGACGGCTTCAGAGGCGTCTTTTAACCCATCTAGCGCCCGTGTGCAATCATTACCTTAGCGCCCTCTATTTATTAAGCGGGCGGTCAGAATGGAATAGGTACAAATGTTAACATGCCATATAAATATTAAATAATTTTAATTGTAAAAAAAATCCGTTTACATAAACTCGTATCAGCTGATCGATCATTTTGTATAGAGAGATTTGTAGGTATATAGTCAAAGATGAGTCATTTTTTATACAAAAATATAATGGGCCACATTTGACATTTCATCAGAATTCGAAAACGTAACCTTGTAACGGATGAACAAAATTTTTCTAAGTTAAACTGTACAATTGCTTAACATTTTACAGTTCAAAATGCATATTTATTGCAAATATAAATAAGGCAATTTTACGATTTACTTTGACTAATGAACAATTTTAAATAAATTAAACAATGCTTGTTCTTAAAAACTGACCGTCATTACAAGGTTACGTCGGCGAACACTGTTTCTTTTTTAACACTAGGATGTTAGTAGTCCAGTCAAAATAGACATTTTAGTAAGGAATAATTCGCATAGAGCTGAAAATTGGCAGAGACGTTTAATACATCATTATAAATCAAATGTCAAAAATCCCCTTCGATCCCACTTCTGCGAAAAAAAAAATTCAAGGTCAAAACGTACAAAATTGGCTCTATTCCACTTTAATCCACTAAACAAATCCATCGATGGATTTGTTTCCACTTTTTTTCTTTGTGTAATGTACATATCACCTCTATCATGGGACACGGGTGTTTCGGTAAGTATCTATGGCGCATCCACCGGGAGACAACGCCGCAGTGCCAGCACTGCGAGGATCCTAGCGAAGACACGGCGCTCCACACATTGGTGGAGTGCCCTGCGTGGGCGAGGCGGCGAGGACGCCGCAGACTCATCTACGCCCGGGACTACCGACCTCCATGATCGGGGCCTGAGGACGGCAGTTGGCCGACTCGCCGTCCTTACAGAAGCAAGCCGTGGCGGAGGCGTGTCGTGTGTGCCCTACACACGCCTGCCAACTCAACGAAGCGGGATAAAACGCGATCCCACCAGGCGAGGCCGCGGTGGCGGCCAAAGTCCGCCGGCAACCCTGGGGTTATCCTTTTGAGGGCTTATTACCCGGGGTGCCCGGCAACGGAAACTTGGGGAGGACACCGTGCGGTTTTAGTCGATACACGACATAACCACCCCCGCTGGCCGGTGGGGGGGTATCCGAAGGGATTTCCGCACGTAAAAAAAATAAAAAAGTCTCCTAGGAATAACCCTCTTAACACTAGGAGGATATTCGGGGATTTTGGGTATTATCGGCATAGCAAAGTTGCCACTTTCCGCAGCCGGATTCGCGCGGCAAAGTGTAGAAAAAAAAAAGTTTACTTAAGCTTTTGTCTTACTGTGGTATCAATAAAAATAATTAAACAACTATTATTTACATAACATAACATAAACTCACGCCTATTATCCCCGAAGGGGTAGGCAGAGGCGCTAGCACCCACATTTCGCCAGTTTATGTTTAGGTCCCAATGTAATAGGTGGCGAGCCTATTTCCATTAACCGGGCACTTATAAACCTGCGATAAATACACACATAACTTCGAAAAGCATCGAAAAGTCATTGGTGTGTGCCATGGTAAAACCTGGGATCGAACCCGAGACCTCGTCTCAGAAGTCCATTACCCATACCACTAGGCTACCGCGGTTTTACCGGTTTTACTATTAATTACCTACATATATTATTTTCTAGTAATACAGGTTACGTTTTTCACTTTTATTATTTTATATTATTATAGCTACGTTCATTCATTGTTTTAAAATAGAATAGAATGTTCCTATTATGAAGAAACATTGTATGTTTCAACAACATATTTATCTACATAGGATTCCGCACACGCACGTGCATTGTTATATATAAGGTGTCACAAAATTAGGTCTCTTAATTTGGTGAGATGACTTGGTATCGAAATAGGTATTTGAAACAAAAAAATATCGGGTAAAATAAAAATAAAAAATATATAATATATAAATAAAAAATATAAAAATGAAAAAAAAAAACCACCAGCGACCAGCGTCACGTGACGCGATGAGCCCGCGACGCACGTCGGCCAATCGGATGTGTTGGAAATACCTAAATCGCGACCAGCGTCACGTGTGCTCGTCGCGTCACGTGACGCTGGTCGCTGGTGTTTTTTTTTTCTTTTTTATATATTTAAAAAAATATATTTTTTTTTTATTTTACCCGATATTTTTTTTGTTTCAAATAGGTACATATTTTGTCGATACCAAGTCATCTCACTAAATTCAGAGACCTAATTTTGTGGCACCTTATATATGTAATTAAACTGCATACTAGTACCAAATACTACCACTATTATTTTTTTAATCGATTTCCAAAAATAGGTAGATTCTCAATGCGATACGTAGGCATGTATACGCGATGTATTATTATAGTGAAACTGTTAACAAAAAGTTAGGGTTTCCAAATAAACATAGATACATAAACTAAACAATCTAGGCCCTATATAAGTATAGCTTGTAAAATGGGCTCCAGATTGCGGATAACATACTTACATACTTTTTTGTTAATCGAAACACCCAGACCATTGCAAGTTGACACATTCATGCATACAAATATTTGAACTGAACGGGAATCGAACTCGCGCCCACCGACGAAGCAGTCGAATGTACTGCATGCCGCCACGACACAGTTAGTTGTGACTGAATTGACTAGAGTTACATACTTATTATCGAACGACGAGCGACGCTGTATAGGTATAGAAGCGACTCAAATCTTAATCTTACGCCCGGCATGCATTGCAATGATTCTTTTTTTTTTTTACTAGGTACTTACCAAAGTTTAATTGCAATTGGATAATGAAAGAAATACATAGAAGACAAGTACCTATAATAATATACAGGGTGTATTTTTCCACACCACCTCAACCTCGTTCCACACCACGGTTCGATTACCTGGCCATCATGTGTCAGAGTTTAAATAAAAATACTGTGTCATTCAAATTTAGCTTAGGGAAGAAAAAACAATTGCTGCGTGGAGCTGCATTAAACTCGATATAGGAAGCTTTGTTGAAATAATAAATGCTCATATAAATTTCTTCCTCTGTGTTTATCTTATTATCAACAGGTATTGTGGCGTCCAACCCCCGGACGCTACAACTGGTGGAGGAACGCCGGTTTCCATACAGCTGGTGGTTGCTACAGCTACAACTGGTGGAAGCGCTGATTTCCACAGGAGCTGGTGGTTGCTACAGCTGGTGAAGCGCTAGTTTCCGCAGAAGTCGGAAACGCCAACATTCTGCAGTTGGCAGTGGATGGATCGATCCCGTACCGTTTGAAGAAAGACGTCGTGCGACAATTGGAGCGACGCATTTATCAGTATCGTTGTGTTTATTTTGCTTTTGTGCTTTTATGTGATATTATGTGCTCAACGAGAAGATGGCTATGATGGTGGCTTGTTCCAGAATGTTTCAAGAGCATTGACAGTTGCCTGCGGGTCAATAGGGCCAATAAGGACTATAAGTCTTAGTAGTTCTACTATGTGTAATATTTTATTATTAATATGTGTTCTCTGTTTATTCCATATTGCTGCGCTGCTGAAGATAAATAGATTTGTTTTGTTATGTTCGTGATGTTCTAGCGTAGGAGTTAGGCAATTATTTTTTTGTCCAATGTTGAGAATTATGATCTAAACTTTGTAAGAGAGTCAAATCGTTCTGGACATGAGCGCCGACGATGGTTGAAAGTTAGTTTTCGATCAGACTCTTCTTTATAGAGTGAGTTCTTTCTCTTTAATGTTGATTTAAAAATAATTTAGTAATGTGTAGGCGACATAGTGTCTGCTTCACATGCATAATGTGTAAGGACAGATCACTTTATGTCATCTTTCGTTTTAGTTAGGTAGGTCTTAAAAGTACTCTGTACTTTAAGTCCCATCAGGGCAAACATTAAAATGTGTCGTCAAGAGACACCAAAATAATTTATTTAGATAGTCGCGCTGTGGCTTGTTGCTTTTTGAGAGTTTTGCCAGGCCAAGAATGAAGCAATCTTTGTATTCGGATTTTTCAATATTTATTACAGTTCAATGGTTATAAATTCCCAGGTAGCAAACTGACGTCAGCGACGCATAAGGGACGTCATTCATAGGTCATAATAAGGTCGGTCATTATTCGTCGAGAGCGGACGTTATGGTGACGTCAGTTTAGGGTCAGGTCATAAACAGGACGTCGTATTCACGTCAATTTAAGGCCAGTGTCTGGACGTACCATATTCGTCACAAAATTGACGTTTTACGGACGTCTATTTGGGGTCATTATCCGCACGTACCATTTTCGTCGCAAAGTCGACGTTTTGCTGACGTCTTTTTGGGGTCACTTCCGGACGTACCACTTTCGTGGCAAAATGGACGTTTTACTGACGTCTATTTGGGGTCACTACCAGGAAGTACCATTGTCGTCGCGAAGTGGACGTTTTGCTGACGTCTTTTTAGAGTCACTATCCAGACGTACCATTTTCGTCACAAAGTGGACGTTTTACTGACGTCTTTTTGGAGTCACTATCCGGACGCACCATTCTAGTCACAAAATTGACGTTTCACTGACGTCTATTTTAGGTCACCATCTGAGGTGCTAATACCGGGAAACGCAAACGAAGTTTTCTCTCTTATATGGCTGAAATAATGATGCTGAACTTAAGTCAAATTAATTAGATTAAATAAGCGCTATTTATTCTGACTGCCATGTAGCCTTAGAAACTAATTTTCACCTTTGAGGTTAAAAATACCCTAGAGTGTTATACCTCGTTGGATAGCTGATAAAATGTAGATGTTTTTAAGCACATTTGCAGAGCAAGTGCCGTAATAATTTTTTGAGATATCCAGAAAAGAAAAATATTTTTTTATAATTTGTACTTATTTTCTTAAGTTTCGATCGTCTACGATTACCTATTTAGTTAACTTACGTGCAATTTTAGTCATTGAGGTCATTAAGCATCTCATTATTCATGTAAAAAACCAAAAAAATAATCTTAAGAGCCAAAAAAAAATCAAAATATTCAATTCAATAGCCGAAAAATTGGTCATTTTCATAAAAAAAAAATAAAACTCGAATATCTCGAAAACGGTTAAGTTTAGGATGGGGGGTTCCATAGTGAAATCATTCAGAAATGATGTGTACTACACGCCCTTAACGGATCTAGGTCGACTTCTCCTGTAACCCTGTATAAGAGATACCTATATATCTTTCTCTCAGCATATTCTTGTGACTTAGTCACAAGAATACCTATGCTGTCTATTCGCTCCTGACAAAGTACCTGCGAGGTCGCAGGTACCGCGGGAAACGCAAACAAACTTTGTTTTGCAGTTCCCGTTAGCACCTCTGGTCCCGAAAAGCTAAAGAACGATATAAGTATAATTCCATGAGGAAGTACCACCATCATATAGCGAATACTCAGGGCAAATATTACTAATCCATTATAACAAGGTTTTGTACAGCCGGTACCTTAATATGCAAAGAAATTCGAAGTTTGAACAGTTTCATAGTCGTTAAAAAATAACGCGTTTCGTCCGACGTAAAAAATAACGCGTTTCGTTTCTTGATATCAATTTGTCATTCTTTGTGTTCTAAAATATTTATAAAGTAAAAAAAACATTTTCATCTTTTTAGGTAACTTAAAAGTTGATATAAAGTCATTTATTACAGGTTTTTTTGATTAATAACAGCAAAACAAGCTTGAAATGTGATTTTTAAAAATATCGAAAGTTGGAACGGAACGAAATTCTGACATTTTGATTTTCCCTCCCTTTTCGTTGGCGTTGGCTTGCCCCTCGCTTCGCGTGGTCCGTTAAGTGCTCTTGCTCTTGTGCGTTTCAAGACCTAAGAGAAATAAAATAAATTTCATCAAGATCAAACAACCTAATAATGTACTCAGTGATACAATTTACTGAAAAAGACGGTGGGACAGTATCGGTAATTAACAACCAGTGGTTTACGCCAAGGCGATGTGAAGTCTTTTGGCCTCCCGTTAAAGGGACTAAAGCGTTTGAAAAGATTTTGACTGATGCTGCGACACCAGATGAAAAATGGAAATTATACAGCGTTCAAAGAGTTTTTTGTGAGACTGGTAAGCATATTTTAATATATTTTACGAACCACTTGGATTTGGCTGTGGATACACATGTGCCCTTTTCCAGATAACATTAGACTTTTAACGGACAAATTTGTCTACGTTTCTTCGTTTATCTACGATATTAAACAGAAACATTCCTCTTGTTTTACTTATTTCGATTATGAATTACGTTTCAAACATAACATTACAAATATTTTTACGTACCAAAATATTTTTCCTTGATTTCGCATGACGATAAATGTACGATTTTTCTATTGTTATCTGGAATATGGTATAACGAAACTAAGGTTAATTTCCTGACTGGTATTTGGATGCAATATTATACCTGATTTATCGAGAGCTTACTGATGATGGTGAAAGTTTTCTGTGACTGGAGTTCAGTTTTTCCAAGATAAAATATGTACTTTTATAGGTATGCATTTTGAACCTTTTCACTATAAATTTTACAATAACTTAGCACTAGCTCAGGCATGTCATCACATTACAACATTCATTGTGATCAGGTTCAAAGTGTCCTACTAATCAAATTGGTTGACCATACAATTTCAGTTGTTCCTACTAATGCAACTCCATCCTCCCTAATTACTAATAACTTTGTTTTAATTGACTGAGGGATGCATTATGTTGTATTCATTTATTATTTTTGCATGTTGTGTGTATTTTTCTATTTCATTTGCATGTGAAGATGATATAGAGAAAGCCAAAAAAAAACTGAAACTGGTTGAGGATACCTCTGACCTACAGACTGATGCAGAAGAACCAAGTCTCAAACGGAGAAGGCAAAAAAGATATGTTTCTAGCAGTGATGACGATAACGACAATCACATTAGGCCACCACCATTAAAGAAAAAGACCTTTAACAAATTACTACCAGTTCAAGCTGCTGTCAATGTATGCTTAGAAGCTGGCAACGGCACAGGTGAGTTTTATAGTCAATGGTAGTTATGAAAAATGACACAACTAAAAAGTTTCTCGAATGGAAGTTTTTTTCCTTTTGTGATATATTATGGACCCCTAAAAATCAGTGTGAATAAATATATTTTAACTAGTTTTTTTTACATGTAATTAATTGTAAAGGTAAACGGTATAAAATTCCAAAATAATCTCAATATGTTATGTTCTGTGCAGATACCTGTCAAGGTCAGCCAAACATTACCCAAGAAACTACTTCAACACCAGAAAGTGAGTAAATTATAATGAATACATAATAGAATATTATTCTTACCTATGGTTAAAGATTAAGTTTGGGTAGGGTTTCATAAAAATGCATCACATTTAAGAAGGTGATCTAACCTTCGACATAAAAAAATAGCTTGTTCAGTTTGGCTGACATACTTGATTAACTGCTGAAATGTGACTAGTCATTTTTGTGAAACCCTGTAATTATAATGTATTACTAAGGCCGACTTGCACAGTCCACAGTACAAAAGAATGATAAATGATAACCTGGGGTTAAGCCCGTCACAGACTTTGCTATAACATATAGCGCAGTGCTATAAATATAGTGCGGTATTTAGAGGATGTTTATTCGAAACTGATATAATACATATTAACTTAATGTCTTTTGCCAACAGACCCTCTCATTACTGAATGTACTCGACGGGCTTCCTGTCTTGTCAAACAGTTTAGTGCAGGTTAAGATATCCATGTTTATATATTTATATCCGGTTGTATTTTCACCATCATGTATGTATGTATGTGTGTGGTGTTCATTCCTGCCACCTGCTATAGTGTAAACAGCTAGGATGATTTTCAGAAATGACGTAATGATTGGATTCATCTTTAATAGGCAGGTACTGGAAAAGTTCGGCATTGTTTATATTTTTTATGTTGTCAGATTTAGCAGAAGACGGCGAAGGGCGGCTAACTCCGGTTGCACGGCTAGATCGGTGCCGATATGAACAACCGTCGAATCTCGCCAGCGACGTGCCAGCAACGCCATCGCGTGTTCAAGGATTAACAGGTAGGTAATATAGTATGATGTATTACTTTTTACACGACTGCAGAAAAAAGGAGTGTATTGTTTTCAGGGTTCATGTGGTTATGTGAGTTTCTTTGTACCCCTGGAATTTCTGAACGCCTTTACCGATTAAAGCGTGAGAGGTATCGTTAGTCCTTACGTTATCCCGAGTGTCATAGGCTATATTTTTTACTTTTTAGTCAGTTCAGCAGTTTTTCTTTTTACAAGCTTTTATTTAGTTTCACCTGTCCCGTTGTCTGTAATAACATCTTGCAAGTTAAATTTGATCCACTTCCCGGTTTCCGATTGAGCTAAAATTTTGCATGCATGTACATATAAATCAGATGACAATGCAATACTATGGTACCATAAACCTGGTCTGATGATGGAGACGGAAGGTGGCCGTAGAAACTCCTTAGTTAAAAAGGATAAACCCGTCGTGTTTGGGCTCGTTAGAATCGTCTTAATGTAGTAGTTGACGATGGTATACAGAAAAGTACAGTCAGCAATAAAAGCTTGTACCAAAAATTTTTTTCACTTTTGACAGAAACTTATTATTGGTACTTTTCATTCGACTATTGGGAGTGTTAGTACTCTCTCCATATTTATGTTATAATGTATTAATCATTAATGCCGTATGTACGCATTAATCCGTTAATTAATCCGTAATTACCGTCGGGACAGTAGGAGACAGGTTAATTTATCCTTTTCTACCTTATTAAAAACTATATAGCAGTTGAACGCGACTTCTTTTGCCTAGATTTTGGTTATATAGCTATCCCGCTGTAACTAAGTATGCAATTTTTCGAGATAAGTCTATGTCCTTCTCCAGGGTCACATCTACTCCTAGGTATACCAAAATTCATCAAAATGGATTCAGCAGTTTGGATGTGTTTATTATTTTTTAGGTTACCAAGCAAAAGTGCTGTCATTATTGTCCTGTATAAAAACCCAAAATGATCAAATAATAAGCCTTTTAAAGCATACAGGCACATTGAAAGGTACTCTAAAACCGGAATTCAAATTCCCAATTAAAAATGCTGATGAACTATATACAATTGAATCATTACTAGAGAAAAAAGAAAATTATGATAATTTGGTAAGTTACAATACAATGACTCTGTATTGATTTCTT
Source organism: Cybosia mesomella (assembly GCA_946251805.1). Lineage (NCBI taxonomy): Eukaryota > Metazoa > Arthropoda > Insecta > Lepidoptera > Erebidae > Cybosia > Cybosia mesomella. The sequence continues at coordinate 21,826,485 of OX276398.1, forward strand.
CTGACTGACTGACTCTTTATTGAGTTCTGAGTGAGAACACCACATAATAAGCATTACAGAAAAAAGATAAATATTGAAAATTTGCACCAATAGGCGGCCATGTAGCTTCAGAGCTATCTATTCCAGGCAACTTACATAAGAAAGATGGAAGGAACAGCTTGAAGCAGGTGGTGCAAAGATGTAATAAGTTAGGTCTGATCGTCAATTTATTTGCTAGACAAATATACATTGTTTTGTTTGTTACAGGTTTCATACATGAGAACTTTTGGAGGCAGAGATATTTCCAGCAAAGTGTCTCGGATAATGAAATTTTGTTTCACTGACCAGCTAGCTGAACAGTATAACTTCTATGGGAAAAGATCCAACAAAAAACCTTTCTGCCAACTGCGCCTGCGAGAGTGTATCGTGGGTAAGTTTAACATAACACTTAAGTGTAAGGCCGTGTCCCCAGTAGGCGAGCTGTGAGCGGCTGGCTAACTCTGAGGGTGCTACCACACTAATCGATCGATCATCGATCGATGTCATCGATCGGCATTGATAGATGACAATCGATTAGTGTGGTAGCTTTGGGTAATCGACGGATACACTTATCGATTGGTCTAGTAGAAACTATCGGTCGACGTCGACTGTTCTATTCTATCATCTATCGATTATAGTATCCAGCAGTGGGACATATGCTGGAGATGGAGATTTTGCGTAGTTATAACATTAATAAATGTATTATATCTTTATAGAAGGAGTTGTCACCACAACATCTGGGTCTACAGCTAAAGAAGTAGAAGATTCCATAAAAAATTGGTTGAAGCATGCCCCTGAAAGATTGAAGAAGAGTAATATACAAAACTAAACATGGCAGAAAAAATTAAATACTCAAAAAAGGCTATAGTTGGCAAACGTCAATTATTAAGAAGAGCAAAGGAAGCAGAGTTGAGTGTAATTTCAAATTTACAAGAAAGTACTACAGCTGTTAGTACATGCTCTTCCTTAGTTCATTTGCCATGTACTTTAAATAATAATTCTCAATCTGAAATTGTATCACAAGGTTCTAGTAATAATTCCAATCTATTGATGCAACATGACATTTCTGATGACAATCATATTACTATGTTTGATGATGTGCATTCACTATCTGATTCAGATTCTGATAAGTCTATAAAAGATGATGATTTAAAAACAGAGTTAAAACAATGGGCCACTCAGTATCAAATACCACATAATGCTTTAAATAGTCTTCTTAAAATTGTGTCTCCTTTATGCCCTGGATTACCAAAAGACAGTAGAACATTGTTGACAACCCCTTTACAACTAGAGATTACTAAGTTAGATACTGGAGAATTAGTATATTTAGGTCTTCTTTCACAAATTCAAAAACAAATAAAACTATTTGACGATACTGATAATAATGTTGGGAATAGAGAAATTAAAGTTTCTTTTAACATTGATGGACTTCCCATATTCAAAAGTACCAATACACAATTGTGGCCCATATTAGGATTGCTAAAAAATAACCCTAATGCTAGACCATTTGTTGTCGCTCTTTTCTGTGGTCGAGCTAAACCTTCACCATTAGATGTATTTCTAAAGCAATTTGTCGACGAATTAGAAGAATTACTTAGAAATGGTTTCGATCTTGAAAATATTCATTACAGTGTTAAAATCCATAGCTTTATTTGTGACGCTCCAGCGCGAGCATTTATCAAGTGTACTAAACAACATGGTGGCTATTCAGCTTGCGACAAGTGTATTGAAGCAGGCGAATACCGCGGCCGCGTGATCTATGAAAGTGTCTCAGCACCCATGAGGACCAATGAATCATTTCGTTCGCAGTTTGATGAGGACCATCATGTTGGAGAGTCACCACTTTTACGGCTCCCCATAGATTTGATATCTTTATTTCCTACTGAATATATGCATAATGTTTGTTTGGGGGTAATGCGTAAGCTGTTAAATGTGTGGATTAGTGGCGATTTAAATGTTCGTATACAAAGTCACTTCATTAAAATGATATCTGAAAAACTAATCCATTGTTCTAAATTTATACCAGTTGAATTTAATAGAAAACCGCGGAGTTTATCAGAATTAGCTCGATGGAAAGCAACTGAATATCGAATGTTTTTATTATATGTAGGTCCATTTGTGTTAAAAGATATCTTGCCACGTTCACTTTACGAAAACTTTCTACTTTTTCATTCAGCTATTACGATTTTATGTTCAAACAAACATATCAGAGAACTTGGTATAGATTTGGCACAGGAATTACTTCTGATTTTTATAAATCATTCAAAATCAGTTTATGGATTACATTTTTTGGTATATAATGTTCACATGTTATGTCATATATGCGATGATGTACGCATCTTTGGTACACTTGATGAATATTCAGCATTCCCATTTGAAAATCATTTAAAGAGTGTTAAGAAATTAGTACGATCGCCTAATAAGCCATTACAACAAATTGTAAGAAGACTGAAAGAAATGGAATGTTCAAAATTATACAGCTCCTTATCGCAAATAACTGTTTCTGACCAGTTTTATTCTGGACCACTACCTGAGGAAAATGTATATGAATGCTATAAAAAACTAACATATAAAAAATATACGTTATATGTAGCAGAATCTCGTGAAGCTGATTGTTATTGTCTTACTAAGGATAGGAAGGTATTTAAGATACACAACATCCTTAAAACTCATACTTTATTCATTTATGGAAAGGAGTTTGTAAACTATCAGCCGTTCTTTGAGTACCCTTTTAATTCAGTAGCTATTGATGTGATGGCAGTAAAAAATTATTCACATTTTAAATTGATACCTGTTAATGACATTTTAACCAAATGTGTGGTTGTCCACAATAACGGCTATACATTAAGCATTCCAATGCTTCATGATTATGATTGTTAGATTTTTTTATAATTATTGTTTAAATGTAAGTAGATATGAAACTTTCTTTTCTGAATGAATAATATACAGGTGTAATCAGAGGCGTATCAAGCAAAGGTGGTCGTGAATGTCGGTACCTTAAACCACTGATTGTTTATTACGGATACTGCCCCCCCGTTTATTCACTAAGTTGTATCACGAGTACATATTAGTTGCATGTTTGTTCTTGATTTACGTTCACATATAGGCGTTTTTGTCGCGCGACTGAAGCGCTGCACAACGAATCCCTTTGCATAAGGCCGTGGCCACACTGGTAAGGCGATTAGCGACGCGACGGCGATTTCAGAACAACTTGGGCGACTTGATGTTGAAATCACCGTCGCGTTGCTAATCGCCTTACCAGTGCGGCCACGGCCTTACAGCGGCTGCAGCGCGGCTAAGTCACGCGACAGCCGCGCTTCACCGTATCTGCCACTGCTAGTTCGGAGCGCTGCAGTCACGCTTCTGTCGCGCGGCTGTCGCGCTGCAGCTGCGCGACTTAGAAGCGCCTACAGTCGCGCGACAAAAACGCCTATATATATGTGAAAGCGCTCTAAGTCTTAATTAAAACGTAACGCATAACACAGCACACTCGTCATGGACGCGTACCACACAACAGACCGGGCAAACCTCTACGGTCGTGTTTTTTTTAGTTTAGTATAATAAGTCCGATATTTAGAGATAACAATGTTATTTTAAGTCTTGAAAAAATAAAAACTATAAAAAATAATCTAATTATATTTTTTTAGCGATAGAAACAATCGTATCGTAAGCACGGCAGCATAATGCATCCCCCGTAGGTCCTGACGTGTACAGTCAACCAATTTGATTCCTAGGCCATCATAGAACCCTGTCATAGTAGTGACGTATGTACATCGTAGCGACGTACGCCACTTTACTATAACAGGATTCTATGGTACCTAGGAATCAAATTGGTTGACTGTACGGCCCAGTAACGTCTATGAATTCAGAATATGACGTCACTCTAACGTCAGTGGCTGCCCTAATATGTACGGCCCAGTAACGTCCCTATGAATTTAGTATATGACGTCACTCCAACGTCAGTGACTGCCCTAATATGTACGGCCCAGTAACGTCCCTATGAATCCAGTATATGACGTCACTCCAACGTCAGTGGCTGCCTTAATATGTACGGTCAAGTAACGTCCCTATGAATTCAGTATATGACGTCACTCCAACGTCAGGGGCTGCCCTAATATGTACGGCCTAGTAACGTCCCTATGAATTCAGTATACGACGTCTCTGTAACGTCTGTAAATTGTCGTCTTGAGGCTGTGACAAATTGACGTCATCTGCTGGGACCCCCCGACGTCAAGAAATGACGTCTCTTACGTCGAGCAGTACCGTAAACGGACGACATAATGACGTATAAATGCTACCTGGGTTGTAAAGATTGCGTCGTTTTTCTCATTGTAAGAGACAGGCGATTTAATGTTTTTTTTTATCTGCTCTCGTTTAGTATGCCTAGGGTTCAGGCTGTCACATGATGACCATAAGGGCGTAGCTGATGTGGTGTCCGAACCTCGTTCCACACCACGGTTCGATTACCTGGCCATCATGTGTCAGAGTTTAAATAAAAATACTGTGTCATTCAAATTTAGCTTAGGGAAGAAAAAACAATTGCTGCGTGGAGCTGCATTCGGCTGTGCGGCTGACAGCGGGCGACTAGACGCGCCGCCCGGGTCCGCCGGCCGAAGAGAAGATATAAGTGTATTAAATTTAGGCTCAGTCCTTGAGTGGAGTTCGCGATTCCCTAGTTCGCATAAAGATAAATATATACGCGTAAAAACCTCCCTAAACTCGATATAGGAAGCTTTGTTGAAATAATAAATGCTCATATAAATTTCTTCCTCTGTGTTTATCTTATTATCAACACGGGGTATTGTGGCGTCCAACCCCCGGACGCTACAGTACTTACCAAAGTTTCATTGCAATTGGATAATGAAAGAAATACATAGAAGACAAGTACCTATAATTATATACAGGGTGTATTTTTGAAACGGGGCAGAAAGGGCAAGTACCTACCTTAACCGTTGTAGTTACAGCAAAACGTTCTTAAGAGACCTTCCCTAACTTTATGAGATATTTTGAACTGCATTCACAGATTTTGCAAACATCTTAGTTAGCAAAAAAAATGCAAAAAGTACAAAAAAAAAAGGTTATTACAAATCTTGTGAAAAACCTGGAATTGCAGGGTTCTTAAAAAAGCTAGCGGCAGCCTCGTGTGGACATAGACACGGAGATTGCGGTTCTGACTTATGTCGAAGCATATCCAGAGGTATCGTCAAGGGCATGGCGCTCTTGAAGTAGGTGTTTCCCACTCCCTTCTTGTGACAAAGATATGGAAAGAATACGGCTATAAGTGCTATCGATATGGGCGCATAGTTCAAGTGTTACATCCGTATGATGATGTTCGAAGGCTTACTTTTTGCAGATGGCTAAGAGGAAAAATAAGCCGAGATCATGAATTTTTGAATTACATACTGTGATCTGACGAAACAATTTTTTCCAATAACGGTATGTACAACCGAAAAAATCACCACTATTGGTCCAAAGAAAATCCACTAAGAGTTACGGCAAGTCATAATCAGGTTCATTTCTCATTCGACTGTTGGTGTGGTATAATATCCAATCGAGTCATAATGGTGGAATTTTATGAAGGGAAACTGAATTCTGCCATGTATAATGACGTAATTTTACACCATCTTGAAAACGAGTTGGACGAATGGCCCCTGTCGGAATTGCGAAAAGTCCATTTTCAACAAGATGGTGCTCCGCCACATAACAGCCACCTTTCACGTTCCAATTTGAGCCGCCTATTCGGTACACAGCACAGTGGATAGGTACACATGGTCCAACACAGTGGCCACCTCGTAGCCTCGATCTAACGCCACTCAGTTCTATTTTATGGGTTATGGGGTTTCGTAAAAAACGAGGTGCTGACTCTGCTAGAAACTGTGTGCAGAAGTCACTGTAGAGGACTGGAAAAAGTCGTCCAGAAAAGGAAAAAAATATATTGAACGATTTTGAACGTGATATATATATATAACTAGCTGTCCCCCGCGGCTTCACCCGTGGTATACTTCGCCCCGTGGCACCTATTTATACCAAACATGCCTGTAAACTTTTTTATTTCAGGTAATTTTTTAAATTTTTCTCTCCGTAAGAACCATCCTCGTGCTTCAAGGAATATTATAAAAAAAGAATAAGCGAAATCGGTTCAGCTGCTCTCGAGATTTGCGCTTACCAAGAAATTCAGCGATTCATTTTTATATTATAAGATAGACAACATAATGAAGAATGTTAACTAATTTTGAATATTAGCTCTCTATATTCAAATACGAGTGATGAATTACTTCGATACGTCAATTAATTTCCGATTTATAGAAGTAAACGTGCGACGATGCGTGTGACGGTGTGACGTCATCTCACAACACTCGCTCAGTCCGCTCGCGCTCTCAGCACGGTGTCGTCTTACGTTTCATTAGAAATTTCAGGCCTATACGTACATTTCCTTAGGCCTAATACTTAGGTAATTAGAGGCCTTACGTATTTTATTAATAAGACAAGTCAAAATTAAAAAAGGTTTACTACCTACATCTGTTCAACCCACTACATTTACAATAAATCAATGTATTTATTGAGTTAAATTTACTAAGAAGAAGTAACTTCTTTTATTCGTGCGGAAGTGGCCCCGAATCCCCCCCCCCCCGTGGCCGGCCAGCGGGGCCGGTTATGTCGGACTTGAACCGACTAAAACCGCACGCCGTCTCGTGTCTTCAGACGCCAGGGTGCCCATAACGCATTTCCCTCGCACCCGACTGACCCTGGGCCATCTCCGGTTTCGAAATGGCCCCCTCGGGTTTGGGAACCACGGTGTCCCCATCTTGGCCCGGTTGGGGGGAGGGGGGGGGGGGCGCTAGTCACCCGGCCGTCCCGGCCTGCTTCTGCTAGGGTGACAGGCGGCCTCACCTGCCATCCCCAGGCCCTGCGCTCATGGATGTCGGGGGTCGTTAAGGACCTCCGGCGCCTGAGTCGCCTGCGACGCGCGGCGAGAATGTCGCGGGAGAGTTCATCATGCTGCCAAGCGAGAGGACTCCCACCCCGATGGCTGCGACGAGGTCACGCCTCGGCACCTCCCACGCCGGGCAATCCACCAGCGTGCACACGCATGCACACATATGTACATACGTAACTTTTTTTTTTTATCGTGCGGAAATCCCTTCGGATACCCCCCTGCCGGCCAGCGGGGGCGGTTATGTCGGGCTTGAACCGACTAAAACCGCACACCGTCTCGGGTCTGCAGACGCCGGGGTGTAAGGCTGCCCATAGAGCATATCCCTCGCACCCCGACTGACCCTGGGCCATCTCCGGTTTCGAGCTGGCCCCCTCGGATTTGGGAACCACGGTGTCCCCGTCTTGCCCCGGTTTGGGGGAGGGGCGCTAGTCGCCCCACCGTCCCGGCCTGCTTCTGCTGGGGTGACAGGCGGCCTCATCTGCCACCCCCAGGCCTGCGCTCATGGAGGACGGAGGTCGTTAAGCGACCTCCGGCGCCTGAGTCGCCTGCGATGCGCGGCGAGCATGTTGCGGGCTCGGCGGGCCGGGAGAGTTCTGAACCTCTCCCGGGCGCGCTCCGCCATCTCCTTCGCGAGCATCACATGCTCGCAGAAGGAGGTGGCGGCAGCCCACGCGCTCGCGCTCCGCACCATTGCCGTAATCATGCTGCCGAGCGAGAGGACTCCCACCCCGATGGCTGCCACGAGGTCACGCCTCGGCACCTCCCACGCCGGGCAGTCCGCCAGCGTGTGCAGCCTTGAGTCCTCGCTCGCGTCACAGTGATGACACTCAGGCGTTGGCTCCTTCCTGATCCGATGCAGGTGTTCCCCGAAGCACCCCTTCCCGGAGATCACCTGCGTCAGTCGGTACGAGAGGCTTCCGTGTCGCCTCTCTAGCCAATCCTCCATGATGGGTCTTACCGCCGCTATTGCGGCGTGCCCTGCGCTTGGTCGCCCAAGTCGTTCCTTCCACTCCACCACGATGGCCTGGCGGAGCTGGGACTGCACGGCCTCGATTTCTCGATGCTCGGGGTTCAGTCCCTGCTCCCGCGCCTCGCGGGCCAGACTTCGGATGTGCTCTCCGAAGTCCCATCGGCCGTCGAGCACGAGCCCCATGAAAGAACAGGGCCTCGGGTTTATGCAGAGCCACCTCGAGACCCAACCGGATCCGCTCCACGACTTGGGCAACCGCGGTCGTGGCCTTCAGGGTCGCTTCGCGGTACGTCGCTCCGCACGCCGTCACGAGCGTATCGTCCGCGTAGCACGTGACGGCGGCACCGTCTGCGAGCTCACCGCGAAGCACCCAGTCGTATTCGATGTTCCACAGGAGGCACTTCGTGATACACGAGCGCCTCCCTAATGCAACTCCAGGGCAAGGTGTTGAACGCGTTGGCGATGTCCAGGGACACCACCAACATCACCTCACCCCGGGCTACTGCATCGTCCGCCAGAGCCCTCACGCGCATGATGGCATCCACGGTGGAGCGCCTCTGGCGGAAGCCATATTGGCCATCCGCCAGGTCCAGCCCCACTCTTGAGAGGTGCTCGACGAGGCGCTTCGCAATTACTCTTTCAAAGAGCTTGCACACGTCGTCGAGCAACACTATGGGCCGGTAGGCGGACGGTGAGTCCGCCGGGCGCCCCTCCTTTCGGATGAGGACCAGTTTCCCCGTCTTCCACAATTTCGGAAACTGGCCCCGTTTCGGAAACTGGCCCCGATGTACATACGTACCTATAGATATAAAACTTTAATACATCTTTGTTGTCTATAACGTAAAACTTAAAAGGCTTGGTACTTCTGCCTATTTGAGTTACGATATGACATTTTGTTTTAATAAAACAATTTAGAAAAGATAAATTGGCTATTTTCTAAATAGCAAGAAAAGTTTGCATTTTTATTCTTCGCATTGCGGCGACAACGAAATGACTATTATTGTTGATAAATAATGCACAAATATTAGTGGGATGGCAATAGCCGATGGGACTTCGGAGAGCACATCCGAAGTCTGGCCCGCGAGGCGCGGGAGCAGGGACTGAACCCCGAGCATCGAGAAATCGAGGCCGTGCAGTCCCAGCTCCGCCAGGCCATCGTGGTGGAGTGGAAGGAACGACTTGGGCGACCAAGCGCAGGGCACGCCGCAATAGCGGCGGTAAGACCCATCATGGAGGATTGGCTAGAGAGGCGACACGGAAGCCTCTCGTACCGACTGACGCAGGTGATCTCCGGGAAGGGGTGCTTCGGGGAACACCTGCATCGGATCAGGAAGGAGCCAACGCCTGAGTGTCATCACTGTGACGCGAGCGAGGACTCAGGGCTGCACACGCTGGCGGACTGCCCGGCGTGGGAGGTGCCGAGGCGTGACCTCGTGGCAGCCATCGGGGTGGGAGTCCTCTCGCTCGGCAGCATGATTGCGGCAATGGTGCGGAGCGCGAGCGCGTGGGCTGCCGCCACCTCCTTCTGCGAGCATGTGATGCTCGCGAAGGAGATGGCGGAGCGCTCCCGGGAGAGGTTCAGAACTCTCCCGGCCCGCCGAGCCCGCAACATGCTCGCCGCGCATCGCAGGCGACTCAGGCGCCGGAGGTCGCTTAACGACCTCCGTCCTCCATGAGCGCAGGCCTGGGGGTGGCAGATGAGGCTGCCTGTCACCCCAGCAGAAGCAGGCCGGGACGGTGGGGCGACTAGCGCCCCTCCCCCAAACCGGGGCAAGACGGGGACACCGTGGTTCCCAAATCCGAGGGGGCCAGCTCGAAACCGGAGATGGCCCAGGGTCAGTCGGGGTGCGAGGGATATGCTCTATGGGCAACCTTACACCCCGGCGTCTGCAGACCCGAGACGGCGTGCGGTTTTAGTCGGTTCAAGCCCGACATAACCGCCCCCGCTGGCCGGCAGGGGGGTATCCGAAGGGATTTCCGCACGATAAAAAAAAAAAAAGTTACGTATGTACATATGTGTGCATGCGTGTGCACGCTGGTGGATTGCCCGGCGTGGGAGGTGCCGAGGCGTGACCTCGTCGCAGCCATCGGGGTGGGAGTCCTCTCGCTTGGCAGCATGATGAACTCTCCCGCGACATTTTTGAAATATTTGGGGCTCGTGCTCGACGGCCGATGGGACTTCGGAGAGCACATCCGAAGTCTGGCGCGCGAGGCGCGGGAGCAGGGACTGAACCCCGAGCATCGAGAAATCGAGGCCGTGCAGTCCCAGCTCCGCCAGGCCATCGTGGTGGAGTGGAAGGAACGACTTGGGCGACCAAGCGCAGGGCACGCCGCAATAGCGGCGGTAAGACCCATCATGGAGGATTGGCTAGAGAGGCGACACGGAAGCCTCTCGTACCGACTGACGCAGGTGATCTCCGGGAAGGGGTGCTTCGGGGAACACCTGCATCAGATCAGGAAGGAGCCAACGCCTGAGTGTCATCACTGTGACGCGAGCGAGGACTCAGGGCTGCACACGCTGGCGGACTGCCCGGCGTGGGAGGTGCCGAGGCGTGTCCTCGTGGCAGCCATCGGGGTGGGAGTCCTCTCGCTCGGCAGCATGATTGCGGCAATGGTGCGGAGCGCGAGCGCGTGGGCTGCCGCCACCTCCTTCTGCGAGCATGTGATGCTCGCGAAGGAGATGGCGAAGCGCGCCCGGAAGAGGTTCAGAACTCTCCCGGCCCGCCGAGCCCGCAACATGCTCGCCGCGCATATGGTCAGAGCATTCCCCCTGTAAGGGACTGGTCGCGGGTTCAAGTCCCGTCCTAGATGTTCTCTTTTTCCGATCTAAAATCTTTAGAAAAAAGTAAGCATACAAAATGCTTAAAAATTTAATTGAAATATACTTACATTAGTTTAAGAACTCGTTATTAAGGTTAATTAAAAACTCAACTATTTACAAAAATATATACCTACTTAGATATAGTTTCATTACTATAAGAACTTAGTTATTATGGTTAAATAAAAAAGGTTTATTATTTTTTTCTTTTCAGTTTTTTCGGCGGTTTAATTTTTTGTTAAAAACTTTATTTCATATTTTTGCGGCTATAATCCTATAATTATAACTATAATCAGTGAACAATCAATCTTTCCCTGTTTTCCTACCCTTAGGGATGGGACTTTATTTTCAAATTTATATGGGACCAACTTCGGGGTATACTATTTCCAACAAAAAAAGTATTATCAAAATCTAAAAAAAATATATAAAGAAAATATACCTCCTCCGTTTTTTCGACGGTTAAAAAGCGTATACAAGGCACTAACAGCGGGCCCTTGAGGAACTAGGGCCTCGACTGGTGGCTCTATTTAGCGCATGCCTCGAAAGAGGCCAGTTTCCAATGGCTTGGAAGACGGGGAAACTGGTCCTTATCCGGAAGGCGGGGCGGCCGGCGGATCAGTCATCCGGTTACCGGCCGATCGTGTTGCTCGACGAGGTGTACAAGCTCTTTGAGCGGATTATTGCAGAGCGCCTCGTCGAGCATCTCACGAACGTGGGGCCAGATCTGGCGGATAATCAGTTCGGTTTCCGCCGGGGGCGCTCCACCGTAGAAGCGATCATGCGCGTTAGGCGCCTGGCGGAGAAAGTAGTCTCGCGGGGTGGGGTTGTGGTGGCGGTGTCTCTTGACATCACCAACGCCTTCAACACCCTACCCTGGAGTACGTATCACAGAGTGCCTCCTTACCTCCGCCGCATTGTCAAGGCATACCTATCTGAGAGGGCCATAGTTTACCCGAGCTGGCTAGGGCCAGGGCGGCGAGAAGTGTCGTGCGGTGTTCCGCAGGGGTCGGTCCTAGGGCCACTACTGTGGAACATCGGATACGACTGGGTGCTGCGCGGTCCTTTGCTCGAGGGTGTCAGCATAACTTGTTATGCTGACGACACCCTCGTGATGGTGCGGGGAGCAACGTACCGAAGCGCGGCACTAAAGGCCACGGCAGGGGTTGCTCAAGTCGTGGGTCGAATACGGCGGCTGGGACTCGAGGTGGCTCTCCACAAATCCGAGGCTATGTGTTTTCACGGGCCTTGGAGGGGGCCACCTGCGGGAACCAGTATAACCGTAGGGGGCGTAAGCATCGGCATTGAGCCCACGATGAAGTACCTTGGGCTCGTACTCTATAGCCGATGGGACTTCGGACCTCATCTCCGAAGTCTGGTCCCGAAACTGAGGGGGGCTGCGGCCGCGCTATCGCGGCTAATGCCCAACGTTAAGGGACCCAACGCCCCCACTAGGAGACTGTACCTGGGGATCGTGTGACGCATGGCCCTATACGGGGCCCCCGTATGGGCGGAGACTCTGGCGGCCCGCAACGTGGCTGTTCTAAACAGCCCGTTAAAGGCGATGGCCGTCAAAGTCACCAGGGGGTATCGCACGATATCCGTCGAGGCGGCATGTCTCCTATCCGGGACCCCTCCATGGGACCTGGAAGCGAGAGCCCTTGCGCTGCTGTACCAGTGGCGCAAGGAGGCGCTGGAGCAGGGCCATAGGCCGGAGCCCCGAGAAATCAGGGCTCAGCGGTCCCTGCTCCGCCAGGAACTCATGGAGACATGGAGGGTGCGACTTGAGCATCCAAAATCCAAGGGGGGGGGAATCCACCATTGCGGCGGTGAGACCGATTATGAAGGAGTGGTTGGAGAGGGACCATGGGGATACACGCCTACCAACTCACCGAAGCGGGATAAAACCCGACCCCACCAGGCGAGGCCGCGGTGGCGGCCAAAGTCCGCCGGCAACCATTTTTAAAAGGGTATATGGAAACTTTGGTTTCTACATAGCCGAACTGGGAAATCTAACTCTATATGATTGTGAGAATAATTGACGATGTGGCATTCTAAGTTTCTACATTTAAAAATCATACGGTTTCGCTGTGCATTTGCCCAAACCGACACGTCCTGCCTCGTTCACACCATAGATTATTATATATATACTAGAAAGTTCACACGCTTCACGTTCGTTCTCACACGTTCCACTCGGGACTGATTGACTCTCCGAACGCGTTATATAGGCAGAAAACGTAGGTATTTTTAATTTTCAGGGTAAATTCAGAACTTATGTAAATTTTGGTATCATTTTTATTTTTCTAACCTGAACACAAATCTAATCCTAGAATTTTTTTACATTGGTCTTAGAACTGCGTCTGTCTTCTTATGCTTGGAAAATGTTTTGCCCAAATTCTGTTTTGCCCACCAACCTATGCTCCCAGAGACAGTGGGATGAGCCGCTTTGCAACATTTTAAGACAGCAATTAATTAATACGTCCTCTAATGTTGCAAAGCGTGCTCGCCTTTTGGCTGTGGGAGAATGGGAGTCTGGTGTGTGGCTTCAGGCTCTTCCGTCGTCCAACATTGGCACCATGTTGGACGACACGACATTCAGAATTGCAGCCTGTCTTCGTTTAGGTGCTCCCTGTGTTGCTCCTCATCGTTGTCACTGCGGAGAAGCAGTCGACAGTCTCGGGCACCACGGCCTATCATGCAGCAAGAGCGCAGGACGCATGTCACGTCATGCACATTTAAATGATTTAATCCGCCGGGCTCTTGTCACCGTCGGCGTCCCAGCCATCCTTGAACCAGTTGGTTTGGTGCGCGATGATGGCAAGAGACCGGATGGTATGTCTTTGGTGCCTTGGAAGATGGGCAGGCCTTTGGTGTGGGACGCAACATGCGTCGACACCCTTGCGCCTTCCCATCTTCCAAGTACGACGGGCTGCGCCTGTGCTGCTGCGGCATCTGCGGAGACCCTCAAACGGCGCAAATATGATAATATAACCAACAATTATATATTTGAGCCGTTTGGGGTCGAAACGTTGGGTTCGTGGGGTCCGAGCGCACGGTCGCTTTACACGGAAATTGAAAAGCGACTGGTCGATGCTTCGCGTGACCAAAGGGCTGGCCTGTTTTTTGCCCAAAGGATTGGTATTGCCATCCAACGGGGTAATGCCGCCAGCCTTTTGGGTACGTTACCAGTCGACATCGATGGGGAGGAATTCTTCGACACCTGACCCCTTTTTTCCTTTCCCTTCCTTTTTTTTTTAAATCTTGTAAATATTTTTATTTATTAATTTAGTTAGTTTTGTTTAACTGTAAATTACTTTAATCTATAATTATTATTTGCCAACAATTGTCTTAGAACTTGAACACAATTATTTGTTAATTTTCAGGATATGTACTGACGCTGATATCCCAAACTAGGCAAATAGCCTGTATCTTGGGAAGCAGTGTTCAGTCGTGCAAGCGGTGACGTAATTGTTTATACAATATTACATTTTGTCGCTATTTTTCTTAATAACCGGATAATAATTTGTGTGTGTATATGTGTGTGCGTGCGTCGTGTGTGAGTGTGTGTGAAGTGAGTGGTGTGTGAGTGTGTGTCTGCGAGTGTGATAGAAACATTATGTGGTGGGTTAGGCTATGTAAGTAATAAGGTCTTCTGTCATTTGATAATCCACCCAGATAGCAACAGAGCTTGCAGCAAACTTGAATTTTGTTTGATTTTATATTGTCACCTCAAATATGAAAAGACAAATTTGAGACAAAGCTGCTGCAAATTTATTAATTATAGAATGATATTAAAAATTTGTGGTAATATTGCAGCAAACTTGCATTTTACGCCACATTTCAAAGATGAATTATCAAGTTTGTTTTTTTGTTGTTGCAAACTTGCCAGAATTGGGACTCGGTTGACTGACGCCATTTTGTTTCCTTTTTGTGGCTTGCGTCAAGTTGCGTCTGCTCGCGTTGTGATTCTCTTTAAGTTTACAACAAGATTAATGTGGTATAGTGCATGTGTATAGTGCTAGTATATGCGTGGTGGATCTATGCATAAGTATTAAGTATTTGTAATTTGCTCAAAGGACGCTCCCGCGCCACGCCTTAGCTGCCTATCGTGCTGTGTACGAAATAACGTTTGTTTTTTTATTTACACTTTTATCAGACTTTTAAAGACACATAACATGATAAAAACCTATTATCGAACCTAATCCACGACCAATTTAGTATCTAGATGCTTACCGTAGGGATTTTTCACGTACCTACTTGCATAACCTCTAAAATTTTGTAACTGATCTATCGAATCAAATTACTGAATTAAATAGAAAAGTAGACCTACTGTTGGGGCGCGATAGGTCAGCAGAAACATTGATTCCACATATAGATGAAAATGCTGATTTATTTGCAAATCTTCCAGTAAAGGATGATGCTAGCTTTGAACATTTCAACAACCAATTAAAGATAAATCAGAATAAGCAGGCAATTGTAAGTAAAATAATATTTTTCTTTTCATGTACAGACTGTTTGTGTAAACGGTGTTTTCCTTCAAAGAAGTAACTCAGTATGACGGTCTAAATGGGAAAACTGGAAGGAGTTCCCTCCTCAGTCGACGAAACTAAACAAGTTTTACAAAGAGATTCCTCTGGGAAATGAATGAATACAGACCATTATCAATTTATTTCACACATTGCCGGTGGACCAGCAGACATTCAATACATTACCGAGGCATTATGTACAGTACAATGCCTAGGCAAAGCATATAATAGATATAATATTTGACAAATTGCCTACCGGCCCAAGGCATTCAACAGGGCATAACATACTACATAATAATCTGTACTGTAATAACTTGTCAGAATGTATAAAACAACGAATGAAATTATTCTATGCTTTCAGGTGACATTTCTGGCTGGAATAGGCGGTAAAAATCTACGAAGCCTCGTCACAAATATCTTAAGGCGTATAATACTCGATGACGTAGCGGAATTATATTCCTTGACTGGCAAGCAAATGAAAAATTCAAATAAAAAATCATTTTTGGACACAGAAGTATTCAATTTAATCTTTCGTAAGTAAATTATTTACCATCCATATACACTTGGCATTTTTTCTAAATCTTAATATACATATGTATACTAATTGTATGATATCTTTCAGAAATCTGCAAAAGAGTTAACGAGGATGCCACTGAAAGTAAACTTAAAGAAATTATCAGCGACTGGCTGAATCAAGCCAAGGTCAGAATAACAAGGAGGTAAGATTTAGATTACGTATTATTATAAGAAACATACATTATACATACATACATAACTTGCAGGGCAATATCTTGCAGTGGTTATGATAGTCACCAATAAAAGCTTTAGTACCTCTGCTGTAGACAGGGACACAGCTATCCTTTTGGAGCACTCTTTCTGGCCCGCGGTTTGAGCTGGAGTGAGCCTTCCAGATACGTAGTATATAAATTCCTCGATTTAAAGTTAAAGTATATATGTAGCTCCATCTAGTACAAAATATCAGAACTACTTTTTACTGGAATAAATCCGAAAAAATCATCTACTCGTTTCGCTGCTGTCACCTCAACGCAATATTATCCAGATTATTCATCCTGTTTATTTGTTTCAGAGCGGAGAGACAAAGCAAGGATTAAGGACCAATGTGCTGGTAGCAACCGTCCCTTTCAAACCATGATGTGTTCTAGCTCATAAAAATGCCACAATAGTTGAAAAGTGGCATTGTGCCGCAAGTTTTCCGTGATATTTGTGATGATTTCCTGGTGTAATCATAAGATTTTTAGGTTATATCATATTGTATTGTAATCATAAGATTTTAAGGTTATAGTAGGTATATTTTCATCTGTATCTGTAATCAATGTTTCTGCCAGTATGTCTACTTTTCTATTTAATTCAGTTACCTGATTAGAAACATCAGTTACAACGTGAATTAGGTGACTGTACAGCAGTCTGTCAGTCAGAAGCAAACTGCATCGATGTAGTACAATTACTGGTTTATCTGGTTTATCTTTAATTGTAATCAATGTTTCTGCCAGTATGTCTACTTTTCTATTTAATTCAAGTTACCTGATTAGAAACATCAGTTACAACTTGAATTAAAGGCTGTAAAGAGTCAACACAAACAACAGAATATTACCTATGTAAATTATATTTACTTGGTGGAACTTCCACATCTTCCACAAATTTATTATTAAGTTCCGTTTGCTATTAAGTTAATCATATTGTAAATGATGATGATGATGGTATATTCATCTTAGATTTTATTGATTTCTTGATTAAATTTTTTTTTCTATATAAGTGTTTTATTAATTTCTATAACAAAGAAACAGCAAATTTGCCATGTCATTATTGCATATAATTTGCAATTTCATTAATAACAAACATACTGAAAGTTTGCTTTGGTAATGTTGCATATATTTTGCAAAAACAAACAACATGCAAACTTGTTGCTGGGAAACTAGGAAGTTTGATTCAAACTTGCCGCAAGTGTGTTCACTTGTTATAGCAAACTTGCCACAAATGTTCACTTTTGATATGTCAAACTTGCTGCATGTCAAATACAAGTTTAAATTGCTATCTGGGCAGTTGTTCGAGCCACTGGATAACTTTCGCCTTCACTTCACGTCTACTTAGGCCAACGATTTTTAGTTTTTTATTTGTATCATTGTACAATTTGCAGCTTATACTCCGTGTTTGTCTTCTAGCGAAGGAGGTTCTGCAGGTCACACGGGGGCACACAGATGACTGACTACGTTTTTTAGGATCTGGAAGGGGAACAGTACGGTGCTTTCTAAGTATTGTTTTTAAAATAAATAGCTTACGGACCGAGAGAACCTTACAGTGTGCATATAGACTTACAGTGGGATACCAGTAAGGTTTTTTGGTCATGACCTTCAACACAGCTCTCTGTGCCCTCTCCAGTTTAAGGAGTCAGGTCTTGGCTGCTCCACCCCATACCGTGATGCAGTACTGTGTTACAGATTGGCATAGAGCCAGATAAACTTGGGTTAGTTTATCCTGGGGTTGTGCATCACGCAAGGACTTAAAGATACCTATAAGACGCCTTACTCTTCCTGTAACTAATTCTATCTGTTTATCCCATTTGAGCCTGCGGTCGATTTGTACTCCCAGGTATTTTACCTATTCAACCCTGTTGAGTTCTAGACATGTACATTCGCTATAGTTAGTGCAGGTGTGAGCTTTTGCTAGGATCCGTGCTTTTAGTTAGTGAGAAGGCTATATAGTTGGTCTTGGTTAAGTTTAAAGTTAGGAAATTATTGGTCAACCAGCTCATAACTCTAGATAGTGAGTAATCGGCTCGCTCTTTTACAGTTTGCCAGTTTGGACCCCAGACAAAGATGGCAGTGTCATCAGCGTACGTGAAAATGTTGGTATAGGGTAGGCGCATTGAGCAGAGATCATTAACATATACCTGGAAGAGGGTAGAGCCCAAAATACTGCTATGGTGCGGAACACCATAAGTCACACATGCCTCATCACTAAGATAAGCCTCAATTTTAACACGTCGTCGCCTGTTTGTGAGATAATCTTTAAAAATGTCATGTGATATACCTCGTACACCTAGTTTTTGTAGTTTTTCTAGGAGAATAGGGACAGAGACTGTCAAAAGCTTTCTGATCTAGAAAAATGCATAAGCATCTGTTACTTGCATCTATATTTTCTACGATTTTATTTGTCAAATCCATAACTGCATCTTCGGTGGATATACCTGAGCGAAAGCCGTACTGATTCGGTGCTAGTATGCTAAAACTCTCCAAAAATGTCTTTAAAGCTCGGTTGAGTATCTTCTCCAGAATTTTCGATAACGCTGAAAGTACCGAGATGGGACGGTAATTGTTTACACAGTCCCTGTCCCCGTTCTTATAGATTGGATGTATAATTGATTTTTTGAATAAATCCGGGAAAACACCAGTGTTTATGGCAAGATTACAAATATGAGTTATAACTGGTGTTAACACGTTGCGATTTTGCCGAAGTATTTGAGATGGAATGTCGTGCCACCCTCTGTAGCACAGTCGGTGCGTAGATCTAAGATCATGGCTTCAATTTCAGTGTTAGATACTTCTAGGAGTGTCAGTGAGCCCGATGGACTGTTTCGGTCAAGTGATAATAGGGAGATGGTATTTTCAGTAAGATTGGTTGACGAACAAATCTTTTCAGCCAAGTTCTTTCCAATATCCTTAAAGTAGGTACTGACAAAGTCAGTAGACATCTTTGGGCTGTTAGATAATTTCAAAAGTTCCTTAGAGCAGTTTTTGCTTTTTTGAGTTGATGATACGTCTCTGATGGCTCTCCACAGGGCTTTAGGATCATTTCCAGCGTTGTCGATTTGTTTTTTATTATACACAAGTTTAATTTACGAATAAGGTTGTTGCAGAAGTTTCGATAGCGAACATAAGTTAATTTTAGAGTCATATTATCTGGGGCCTTTTTGGATCTAGAATGAAGTTTATCGCGGTTTCTGATACATCTAACCAGGCCGGTGACATCCAAGGTTTTAAAACTCTATATTTTCTGGAGAACGTTGAGGTCCTAGTGTGTTTAGGGATTGTGGTTGAAAGTAGTGTGACAAGCATATTTGTCGCTAGGTATGCATCAGTCGTAGATAGTATGTTTGCGTAGTTGGCATTTTCCAAGTCCATTTTGATATTTTTGTAATACATGAAAGTTTTTGTATTGAAGAGCTTCGAACAAGATATTTGTTTTTCAATATATAAGGCAATGGGCAAATGATCCGTTATGTGTGTCTCTAAGATTATTGTTGTAGATGGAGATTCTGATTTTATAAAAAAGTGATCGAGGCACGAGTTTTCTCTTGTAGGTCGGCAATGCATATGAAAAAGACCATGTGTGGCATTAAATGTTAAATATTCTTCGCACCATAGGTCTGTGGAAGTTGAGCCTATGTCAATGTTTAGGTCCCCTACTAGGATTACGTTACGAGTTCTTAGGCTGTTGTAGACGTCATTAAGGCTATTCTGGCTATTTATGAATTTTTTTTTTTTTTCTCTACTAGATAGTGAGGGTGACCGGTATATAGCTACCACGCTTACACTATGGTCTATTTTACAAACTAGACTAGACTTGGTTCATTTACCTTGCACGTTAGTTTTATATTAGTATAAATGACTATGCCATCATTCTGGTTTTGGTTTATAGTTTTATATTAGTATAAATGACTATGCCATCATTCTGGTTTTGGTTTATAGTAGTATAGTGTGATGTATACCCTTCCAGGCTAGGCAAGTTACCAATCTTTTGGAGCCAGCACTCAGTATTAGTATATCAAAGTATGTTAATCGCAGATAATAGTAGACAGTTGGTCAAAGTTTTTGTTAACACTTCGAATATTTAAATGGAATAGTGTTATGCCTTTTTCAGTATCGATGTATAGCTTGCAGTCTTCCGGAAGACAAGAGTAGGACTTCCTCGTTTCCAGTTGGTCCAGCATAGTATTAATGTTATTTATATTTGCCATTTATGAAAGTAAAGATTTGCAAAACTGTGCTGCTCCGTGACCTATGTTGTGACCTTTTAATGAGAAAAAAAGGTGAGTGTATTACACCCGCCGCGGTAGCCTAGTGGTATGGGTAATGGACTGCTGAGACGAGGTCTCGGGTTCGATCCCAGGTTTTACCATGGCACACACCAATGACTTTTCGAAGTTATGTGTGTATTTATCGCAGGCTTATAAGTGCCCGGTTAATGGCAATAGGCTCGCCACCTATTACATTGGGACCTAAACATAAACTGGCGAAATGTGGGTGCTAGCACCTCTGCTTACCCCTTCGGGGATATAGGCGTGAGTTTATGTTATGTTTTTATTACATAAAAAGCTTTGGTGAGATTAATAAACAGTAGGAAATGGTGAGTATGGGTGAGTTTAGTGAGTGAGTATATGAGTATTTGTGGGTGTTTTTGAACAGTACATGAATAAGAAAGTTGTAATTGTGGAGATTTAGTAGTGGTGTTGTTTGTAACATTTTTGTGTGCACGATTAGTATTCTTATATCTAATTGATATATTTTATAAACAAGCTATAAATTAGGTTAATATAAGAAGGATTGTTGATAAGCAGGAATATAGGTGCTAGTCATTGTTTTGGTTTCAGGTCCAGTAGAGATTGTTCTGAAGTAATAAGTATTTGTTTTTCACCATGTGCTTTGCGAATGAAAATGTTGCCATTTGAGGTCCAGCAAAACTGGTAACCGTGTTTCTTAGCAAATTCCCGAGAGTGGAAGAACAATTTTTTTAAGCTAGCCGGGAGATGATCCGCTATATAGACAGCCTGTTTCTTACCGATGATGTTTATTTGTTCAGTATTCAGTTGACTTTTTGCCATTGTTGAAGTCACGCACGGCGGATATGGTTTTGTGCTTCATCTGGACCGATATAAACTCTGCGACGATTGGGCTTATCACTCCGGGTTTGCCGGGTATACGGTATATGTCCCGTAGATCTGTTGGTGAGATGGTAGCGCCTACAACTTTTCCAATTGTACAGACTGTTTTTTATGAGGTCAGCACTTGTTTCTTTCTCGGTGGGCGGAATGTTCATTATCTCTATGCACGAGGATCTTGACTTAAGTTGGAGTTCTTGCACCTTCTTTTCGAGGTTCTCAATACATTTACGTTGGTCAGCTCCTTCCTTATGTAAGGTTTCTAATCCCATCCTAATTTCTTCATATTGGTTGTTGATAAACGACATGGTTTTTACAATGTCGTCGTTAGATGTCTGAATCTTACTCGTTTGTATCTTCAGGTCGATGATGTCGGTAGAAAGTTTTCTAATTAGCGAGTTTTGTTACTCGCAAATATCATTTCATTTAGCATCCAACTCAGTTTTAAAGTTATTGAACATTTTCAATATTTCTTCTTTGAGGTCAACTTCATATGTTCTTGGCGACTGTGTCTGGTCTGAACGGAGGCGCTTATGTCGATTTGTATTCATAAACGAGACCTCACGCTACGCGTCTCGTAGCGGTTGCGTCGACGTCAGCTACTCGTAGTGGTTGTTTTATTTGCGACGAATGTCACTAGCTCCGTGGCGTAGCGGCTTAGAGAACCGTCCCCACGCAGTTCGGTCCACACGACGCCCAGTTCAAATCCCGTCTAATCAAGATGTTGGATTTTTACTTAATTTGAGTTAAAGTTGACACAATATTACTGTCTCTGTCTAAGACCGCCCAGTGGGCAGCACCAACTCGTAAAGAAGCTTGAAGAGTAACAAGGAATCACAGGATTAGCGTATGGTCCAATCACAAAAAAGATAGCTCAGTAGCAGCGAGACACGTCCGACAACGACCGATGTCACGACAGAATAACGGAATAAACTAGGTCCGCAAGTAGCTCTTGCAATGTTGAGCTGAGAGTGCCCATGTCGGAGTGGTTTGGAAAGGAAAGGAGCATAGAATATCGTAACAGCCTAACCTGACCTAACCGCCTTTTTTTTGTTTCGTTAGGGGTGGCCGCGCGGTTATGTGTGGCTCTCACACACTAAAACCCCTGCGGTGTGCCATACTCTGCGCTTTGTCGGGGGGGCCTGAAACTATACAAGAATACTTCCATGGCGAGCCCCTCCCCCCTAGCGCGTGCCCGCAGTGTGTCACGGGCACCTTCATCACAACTCTCAATTAGGCGACTTCCAGGCACAAATGCACGTCGCTTCTTCGCGGGTGGCTAGAAGGGCGGGTGGAGGGCTAACCCCGTCCCTTCCACTCGCAGCCACACTCAGGGCGGCATGAGGCGCAAATACTCGCGCCTGAGCCGCCCAGTTTGCCGGCGGCGGATCGGATGAGCAAGGGGATCTCCCTCCCTGATCCGTTCCGCACCTTCCTTCTGCGAGATGAAGTCCTCGCAAGCGTGTGTTGCGCAGAGTCCTCACTGCAGTCGCAGTGGTGGCAGGCGGGACTCGATTCCTTCCTAGCGACTTTAAACAGGTACCTTCCGAAACAGCACGGGAAAGTGTCCCGTGCTGCCGCCCTGCCCACTCAACAATGATAGGCTGGAGCGCCTCCGCGGCGGCAAAGCCAGCGCGTGGAGCCTCCAGCCGGGACGACAACCTGTCAATTATCTCAATGCGGGCGGCTTCACGCCACCCGGGAATCTCCTCTGGCGGTGGCCGAGTGCCGCCGTCCGCCCGGTACAGTGTCACCCGCCGATACACTTCGGCGAGCACTTCCGCCTCCAAGTACCACGGGGGAGATCCGGCCAATGCGCATGCCACCTCTGTAGATACGGTGCGGTAACCAAAAAATTTTTTGTTCGGTGATTATTCCTCCGTGGTAATTCATAATTTAAATTTGTATAGCCTATGTCCGTCACATCACTATCATCTATGATTATGCTAAAAATCATTAAAATCGGTCGAAGTGTCTAGGCGCTAGAGGGACACTAACGAAATACATCGAGTGGAGTGAAACTAGCTTTCACTCGTCTTCGGTCTCACTCTCAGCTCAAATATATGATTTTCAGAATACAGGGACTTCTCATTTTCCAAAATTCTTAATCTAAAAACACCCTTCCTCAGGGACCATCGCCTTAAGTGACAGCTGTGCACTTCAAAATGTTGGGAACAACTTGGGGTTGGTTTATTAATTTTCTATATTGTTTTATACAAAATTAGGTTTACACAGATGTCTCTATCTAAACATGGTACATACTTCAAATAGCACCTCACGGTCTGTACCATACTTAGATGCCATTTTTACACACTGAAAGATACATAATATGGATAATGGATAGATGTATGTGATTGAAATAAGAAGGCTCATGTTAACAGTTTAGCAGTACCAAATTCTTAGTTTATTAAATCATTTAACATGCATCAAAAACCACAATTTCACGAATTTAGGTTGTAACAATGGCTATTTCAAAACCAATGTATGTATATCAATGATACCCATCAGATTATGTCAAATTTGAAGTGTTCTCCTATTTATTAAATTCTACACTTATATAGAGAGTGTCTTTTACACTAAAAATTGTTCTGTTTCACTTTATTTCTTTCACATAGGCATCCAGTTCGGCATCTAATTGTTCTGCAGTGGGCACAGGGCGTTTGCCACGAGCTGCGCCTCTGCCTGCCCCACGCCTAGGGTTATCTCGTCCACGGGATCCTCCCTGATTTCTTCCTCCCGCTGTTGGGATGAATAGTTACGATTAGAAAATTATAAATATAATGGAAAGGATAATTTAAATACTATTTTTAACGGATTCTATCGCGATTTATTTGATGTTATTTTATTATTTACATTGAACCCGACGTTTCGGTTGCTTTTCAGCAGCCATGGTCACGGGCAGATTCCCCATGACCATGGCTCGCGGTAGAATCCGTTATAAATAGTTTTATTTCGTGTGACATTCGCGTAAACTTCCAACAGTATCAGGATAATTGAAGTAAATAAGTAAAAGAACCTCTATTAGAGTTTCTCCGGGCCGGTCCAATGCCGCCACCGCCGCCACCACCTCCAACACGGCCCCTTTCTTCACCCCTGAATGTACTGATTTCAGAAGTTGCCAATTGTATATTCATTGCTCTACCATCGAGAGGTACTCCATTATATTGTTTCATAGCTTTCAATGCATCAGCTCTTCTTTCAAACACGACATCAGCAGTACCTACAAATATATTATCATTTTATAAAAGCATGTTCCTACATACATATAAAAATTTAGTAAACACACTTGTTCACAACAGAGGTGAATTCTTAGCTGAATAGATTCCAGATTTGGCAGATTCAGATCAAGATAGTTGGAGTTACAAATAAAACAATGGAAATATTAGTACGAGCCCCAATGCAAAATAGGTCTCTAGTGTGAAATTTTCTGTGAGATTCTTTCTAAATTCGTTATTTTTCTCTATCTATATAAAATATTAAGCTGTTCTACTATCGCATGTCGCGTTACTGATGTCCTTTTTTATTATGAACTAATAAACTATTTTACCTTTTTAAATTTATAGATATCCTGCTTTAAATTCGAAGAAGTTATAAGCAAAATAGTTCGTCTAATTGTTAATTGATGCAAAAAAGTTTGTCTATCGTTGAGTTAAATAAGATTATTCCTTGTTTGTACAATTATGTTCCATAATTTAAACTTGTTAAAGTAATTCTGTGTCATTTGTCAAGTGAGAAAGTCTAAATTCTGAAAATTTTGGTTATTTTCATTAGTTTTCAAATAACAATGGGTTGTGGCAAACCCGTGTGTGAAGAGCTTCGAAAGCGAACAGTTTGTGGGATTGATGCTGGCTAATCAAGTTACCAAATATCTAAAGACTTGATACTTTCCAGATCTACAGTACAATCTATCAGTCAGCACTATAAAAAGAATAGAACAACTTCTTGTTTTAAGAAAACTGGTCGACCATGCATCACGAGTGCAGCAGAAAAGAGTCCTGAAGAAAATTATCAAAACTAATCATCATGCTCGAGCTGGAGAACTCAAGGTGCAAAGGAAGGACATGATTCACAAAGACGTCCTAAGTTGATACTTGCAAGAGTCCTAAAAAGAATAGGTTACGGATTTTACACTGCTAAGGAGAAACCACTATTGACTGCTGTACAAAAGAAAAAGAGGTTGAAGTTTGCTTGTGATCATTTAAATGATCATTTAAATTGGACTTCCGATCAGTGGCATAGTATCATTTGGAGTGACAAGTCCAAATTTGAAGTGACAGTCGGCGATGATAGGAAAAAAGTGATTCGGGAACAAAAATGAGACATTTCATACTGATTGTCTCAAACGAAAAGTTAAGTTCTATCAATGCTGCGAGGTATCAAAACCTTTTGAAAGAGAGTTTACTGCCCTCTGTTCCGTCACTTGAGCATCAACATTACTTCATTTTTCAACAGGATGGTGCTTCCTGCCGTACTGCAAGGACAACAAAGATGTGGACGTACTGGCGAAATGCATCCTTACAATCGAATGGCCATCTAACAGCCCGGACTTATCGCCGATCGAAACCCTATGGTGGAAAATGACAAAAGTTCTCCATAAAAACCCATCAAGATCGAAGAGCGACTTAAAGGCTAAGTCTGGGAGTCAATTACTGATGAGGAGTGTGCGGCGTTGGTTGCAAAAAAGCTGTCATTGAGAGCAAAGGCGACACAACTAAGTGGTAGACGAACTATTTTGCGTGAGTGACAAGGGTAGACAAATACTTTTGTGTAAAGTTTTTTGGAATATTTTTTAAATTTTTTATGTTATGTAATGTCATGAAAGATTTCAGTTATGTTAAAATAAACTTCAAAATGTTCTTCAAATTGTGGTTTTATGTAACATTCTTATTTTACCAATAAATACTTTCTATATTTTACGGTTTGCACTACTTTCCATACTAGACGAACTATTTTGCATCGGGGCTCGTATGAATTAGGACTGACTATGGAATTGACAGATAAAGTGAAAATAATCTATAATTTTTCATGTAGCAGCATCCACTTTATGGAGTAGAAAGAGCAAAGGTTGTATACAACCAATTGCAAACCACTGTACTTCTGCCTGATAGCAAATTAACCTAATCCAGAGTGTCTCATGCCTGAGATGCTTGTACAATTGAAATTAGGTTGTTGCAATTTTAATTAATAGCTGATGATAATTGTAATCATTAAAAACGATGCTTACCTAAAGATCTTCCAGAACGATCATAATGTACAGCTGCACTTTTCAGAACGCCAAATTCTGAAAACAGCTCCTGTATGTCCGAGTCTGAGACTCCAAAGTCCAAATTAGATACTAATAGTTTAGTGGGCCCAGTTGTGAGAGCACCACCACTTCTCTGAATCTTCCTTTCAGCAAAATCATTGAACATGTCATGTTTCCATGTGCTGTTAACATCACCCTGAAATAGTTGGTCCTTCAAAGAGCTTGCCGATTGGCTGCTCCA
Source organism: Cybosia mesomella (assembly GCA_946251805.1). Classification (NCBI taxonomy): domain Eukaryota; kingdom Metazoa; phylum Arthropoda; class Insecta; order Lepidoptera; family Erebidae; genus Cybosia; species Cybosia mesomella. Next base: position 21,853,133 of record OX276398.1, read on the forward strand.
TGCCTTTTTGAACATGATTACACCCAAGTGTAACAGTGTGGTAAATATGCATAATTACATACTCTGCTACACTCTTGTAACAATAACAAATTACAAACAGTATAATTATGTGTGAAACATTATTACAATAATAATATATACAACAATATGGTCTAAACTTCACAGCAGACATATGAATCGCTTTGTCTCCAATACTAATAGTGTTCTTATTTTTCACTGGCACACACACTCCCTACTTTTTATATACTGGAGTCTTGTAATTGGGTAAAGTCGCGGTACGAACACCAAAGGCAGAGATTTTCTTGTCTCTGCTGCCTGCAGCTAAAGAGCCCAAGGCTCCTTGGTGAAGACAACACGGTGACATTCCCCACTGAGTCATCTGCATTTCCACAACAGCAAATAGTATGGTCCTCGTTTTACGGGATCTCCAGATGATCTCCGAAGGAAAATGCGTTGCATCTTATTAAGGTACTGAGACCGCCAAAATCAGTCTGCCCCGGAGGTACGATATTTTGAAGGGTAGGCGTCGTATTATAGAGTATCACAATAATGCAAACAATGTTGTATGTTTGCGGGTGAAACCAAATCTAGATCATAGCGATCTATATTTATATGCAAAAATATAAGAAACAGTAAAAACGTCTGCTGAAATTATGGTCAAAGAGGCAACTACAAGTTCCAATAGCGTAAATTAGTCCCCATTTATAATATCTAAAGATCGTCAGCAACGTCGAGCATACTATTTTGTCTGATGCGTCATTTTCACCACGTTTGTCGGCCATTTGCAATTTTTATAATCATCGAAGTAATAAATTTACCCTTGTGTAATTTGTTGACTTTGTTACGCCACCACGATTTCTTCCACGTAGTACGCCTCCTGTACGACCATTTCGAAATCCACCTCCACCACCAACTCCGCCACGGGTTGCTCCAGGTCTTCTATTGGTATTGCGCCCAGCACCTGCACCGCCTCCTCTCGGAGTTTTCTTGTTAGCTTTTATTATATCATCTAAAGCCATTTCAATTTGATCTACCATCATGTAATCAACTATCTTGATTCCTGAGACGAAAAATAAATTCCAACAAAACAAGCTATGAAGAAGCACAGAATTCGTATTCGTAGTTTTCGTAGAAAAGAAACTCAAGCTAAAGCCACAGAGTAAGTAATATACTACGCTAAAGCTAGGCTCCAAGGCTTTAGAGTTACTCTATGATTGATGCGTAGGGATGCGGAAAAGGAATCGCAAAGTAAATCACGCTATCGGTACTTTGCCGTCGATACAACGTAATTTTAGTATCGATATTATTATCGTGATGATTTTTCATAGAAACGATACCGTCCATCGGAATCGTTAGATAAATTAAGGTAGGTACTGCAACTGGCTGCATATGTAACGAAGGACTTGCGGTGAAAAATACGTTACCATAAGATAGGTAGCTGGGGTAGCGGTAATTGCTGGGTTACATGGGTAACAAATAAATAAATATTCTAGGACAAATCACACAACGCCATCTATACACAAACTAAGCAGACCTTGTCATATGGGTTCTAGAATGCTGATAAAGATACTTAGATACTTTTTTGTAAATAAATACATGTTATACATAGAATCACACAGACAAATGCAAATATACATATTTGCACTGAGTGGGAATCGAACCCGCGACCTCTGACTTAGCAGTCGAGAGCACTATTGCTACGCCACTTCCATCGGGCCGTGGTAGGAGGAGCAAACCCAAGAATGGCTGGTATGACGTCGTAAGGGCTGACTTGTGTGCTAATGATCTGACTACCATGAATGCATAAAGTACAAAATATATCAATACTTCTCTTCAGATTTATATACAATATCGATGCATTCTATACTTTCGTCATACTTTCCATTAAAAAAAAACAAGCAAGCAAACCTGTCCTGTATGGGGCTGATTTTATAGGTTCAAGTCCCGTCTTAGATGTTGTCTTTTTTCGATTTAAATCTGTAAGCAATGTTGCCAGCTAGAGTTTTAGATAAATTGCTATTAACTTAATAAAAAAAATGTAAAAATATTCTATATTCTGTGAATGACACCAACACAAATGAATGAATGAGAGAATCAGTTCAGGAATTCAGTATCAAAGAACTTACATATAAATAAGTACCTATCAAAGAACTTACTTACATAATTGTAGAGAAGTTCTTTGTTCAGTATACATGTAGCTGTGTGGCGTACTGTACGCGCCACGTAACTTTGCGCCTATGAAGTTAGCTAGATGTTCAAGGTTGCGCAGGTACCGTCGCGAACAAAAGTACTAAATATAAAAATATGTCTTATTCTAAATATATCTAATACTATTTTCGTGAAATACTGATTAACGATTAGGTACTATACAATATACCTCCTCAGTACTGTAGTCAATCTAATGTAATTGAATTATGTTTAATAATATAATAATCTATTAAGGTAGCATAGAAATAAATAATTTACCTGGAGTTATTTCCAGTACCTACACATATGTTTTGAATAGAACTATATACCTAGATAGTGCTGCAATACATCGGGTATTATTCAGCTCTAAATTCCCAGAAGATAGATAAAATCTATCAACAATATTAACGAAAACTTTTAACAAGAATTATGTTCACGACAGTACGTAAGAGTGAAAGCGGCGAAATTACCGAACGCGTCAGAGCGGGATGCACGACTAAAACTAAACATACAGGTGCAACGCGTCGGCCGGCCACGTGCCACCCCGCCCACTTCACCTGCGCAGTAGTTACCCCTGTGACACCTATAAATGCATCATTGCTGCGCCTTCCGCGCGAAGTTCATAGGCGCAAAGTTACGTGGCGCGTATTGTAGTAGTCTTTAGTAGTAGTGGTGTTCTGTGTGAAACAAAGAACTTATATACAAAAGTTCTTAGGTGTGAAACTATAGGCGTACCATAGTAGAAAGAGTGGGGAGGTACCTTTATTTTTTATTTTTTGTGCGGAAATTCCTTCTGATACCCCCCGCCGGCCAGCGGAGGCGGTTATGTCGGACTTGAACCGATTAAAACCTCACGTCGTCTCGGGTCTAAAGACGCCGCGCCGCGGTGTAAGGTTGCCCATAGAGCATATCCCTCGCACCCCACATATATTTATTATTTACGCGATTTAGGTATTATAATAAATTCCTAAATCGCGACCAGAAAAAAATTGTGGACAGACGAGTCCACTTTTACAAGACTGGGCTTATTTAATATTCACAATGCACACTGGCGGTCTGACGAAAATCCAAGGGCCTTCATCCCTGATCACTTCCAACATCGATCCTCAGTGAATGTGTGGGCGGGAATCATCGGAGAAACGGTACTTGGACCCGTCTTCTTGGAGCGCCTTATGGGCAGGCGTATGTACGATTGCTCTATCACGTGGAAGAGCTGCTGGAAGATGTCCCGCAAGCTGAAATACGAGGACATTACTTTCAGCAAGAGCTTTTTTTTCGTGCAGAAATCCCTTCAGATCAGACCCCGCCAGCCAGCGGGTTTTAGTCGGTTCAAGCCCGACATAACCACCCGGTTATGTCGGGCTTGAACCGACTAAAACCGCAGTCGAGCGTACCTAACTATGAACTATCCAAATCGTTGGATAGGTCGTGCAGGGCCCATCGCATGGCCACCTCGCAGCCCAGATTTAACTCCCCTAGATTTTTACCTCTGGGGTCGAGTAAAGGATTTAGTGTACACGATCAGCGGTAGTGATAGTGACATTACTAACGTGGATGTGTTGAAAACACGTATAATAAGTGCATTCAACGTAGTTAAAAGTGACAGAGACAATTTACGGAGAGTGCACAACAATATTATACGTCGTGCCCAAATGTGCATTGAACAGGAACACCTTTTGTAAATAATCTAGTTTGTTTTTTTATTTGATTTGATTATTTTTTATTTAAGTAATTATTGTAAAGATAGATAAAAGATGATTCCAATTTTTTAAACATACCAATTTAAAAAATGGTCTTAATTTATTATTTTCCGGTGTTCCCAAGTTTCATTTCAATAAATTGACAGACCAAAGTTTGAAAAATGTGATGGAAAAAAAATTGGAATGCTTAAAACGTAAAAATTTCACCTGTTTCGCGCCCAATTTGAGCCGCAGAGGCAGCGTGCCGGCGCGGCGGTGCCTCGACCAGTGATGCGGTACGGTTTGCATAATTAGCATTTGCAATAATAACAATATGTAGATCTCTTTGCAATTACATTTTGGATCATTGGGTCATACGATATTTTTTTTGTTTCAAATACATATTTTGTCTCTATTATGATTATGATATCATAATAGAGACCTTAGCCTCAAGGTCTAGATTGTAATTGTTATGAGTAACCGTTTAATTACGAGTACATCATAATCGAAAAAAAAATACATATTTTGTCGATACCAAGTCATCTCACCAAATTCAGAGACCTAATTCAGTGACACCTTATATACATCAATTAATTTTCTAATAAAGAATCAACACCAGTTCACCGTTAACCACTCTGACGTCACATAGTTTAGGAAATATATATTGCACTTTTGTGTACCATGCAACGATCACCCTAGCTCTCGCCCTTGTACCTCGAAGGCGAGGACTCAGTTAAGCGGTAAGCCTATAGTCGTCTGTGTTATACATAATTTCATAAAATGCTACTTTCAAAATTGTCATCCTTTCTCTGTTCTTGTTGGAGTGCATAAGTGGGAACTAGCAAATTATTATTTTTATCAAACAATAATTCAAAGTAAAATTATATAACTGAGTATGTTCCCTTGAAGTTACTCAGAGTTTCAGTTACAAATCAGTTTAAATCCCGTTACAAACAAAGCAAAAATACGTTATGTTGTTACTCCCATAAATAAAAAGGTTCTTTTAAGATGGTTATTGATTGTACGAGGTTTGAAAGTCAAAGTACACAATTTTTAGCTGCTTTGTACGAAAATTAAAATCGATGGTTGGCAGTGTTCTGTGGTTGGCAACTCAGGATCGTTCTTCCGTACTCATACATGCGCATTTGTAGTCATACATTGTCATACATATTCATGAATAAATTGAAATTTTATTACCTATATTATGGGAAATTTTCATAGCCAGGCAAAAAAAAAACTATCGCGATTTCACTACACTACGTAGCAGTAGTTACAAACAGTACAGTTTTAGTAGGTACACTGAGAGCCAGTCTATAGCTTTGGCTCTCTAGTATTTATTATTTAGCTTTTATTCTCACCATAGATAAGAATATGTACTAAAGTGATTCTCACGTTCGAACCACAGAGTTCGAACTCACGATAATAATCTATACCTACTTCTTTCTAGTATATATATAATAATAATCTATGATCTAGAACTATACGTTAGTCTTGCGCTAATCTGTCATTTTGCGTTTCTGATGCTCCTCCACGCCCAAACCCATAGATTATTTTGTATACTTTATTACCTTAGCACCTACTACTACATTTGAAAATAATACCGTTTGTGACATTGTTGTATTAGTTTGAAACATAGACTACCTACTAAGTAGTTTGAAAAAGTTGAAAGCTGTACCTGCAATGGCTCTGAATAAATTCATGCATCCCCGTAATAAATACAAAGTACCACCTGACTTTGCAAGGTTAGCAAAATTAGATCCAGAATTTTCGGCTATTTCAAAAGCGGTAAATACATTCAGCCTGAACATATTTGTTATTAAGAAGTTCCAACAAGTATAATGACTTGTATTGTCACTCTATTAATGGTTATAATAATGTCGTTTATTACCTCAGGTTTCAAACATGTAACAGTTTTATTATACTTAAAACATTTAAGTCCTTTTGTAAAGTCTAATATATACGAGGAGCTGTTGTCTGAACTAGGTTCAGTACTGTACTACAGATCACTAGGTTCCTGTATATCTATCATGTAATGAGTAACAGATAACAAATAATCTAAATCACAAGCTTTTTATATTCAATGACAAGCTGATCTTCTATCAATATACCAGCCTCATTTTATAATACTGTACTAGTTTCAAATTGTATTTCAGGATATTTCAGGCAAAGTCACAATTGATTTCAAAGATGCCAAATCACTCAGAATATTAACTAAGTGTTTGTTACAAACTGATTTTAATCTTAATGTAGAGATCCCAGAGGACAAGCTGGTACCTACACTGCCTTTGAGACTTAATTACATTTTATGGTTGGAAGATTTATTAACATCAATCCAAAGAAACAGTGATATAAAAGGACTAGATATAGGTAAATCTGTTTTTATAAATTCATCTTCTAAATTTTATTTAAAACCATAAGAATCATAATTTTATTTCTCGGTTGTTTGGTTCAAAATTACATTTTGTTTAGGTTACCTAAATAATATGAGCGCAGATAATTTAAACCCATCTTCCCAATTGAAATTATTATGTTTCTTTATTTCAATGGCTTCATGTACAACTCTCGAATATAAATGACGTCAGGTGGAGAGGACTTGCGTATGGTGGAATTCAATCCAGTGATTGGTGCCTGCTTCCAGAAGATGTTCTGCAATCACTGATTTGCTCGTCTGACGGTTCTTTACAGCTGCAATGTGTTCCTTGACTCTCTCAGCAATAGTCCGCTTTGTTTGGCCTATATATGAACTACCACAGCTGCAATTTATTTTGCAGACACCTGGAGTTTGTAGTGGCAAGACATCCTTCGGTGTGCCCACGATGTTGTTTACTTTTATGCCTGGTTTGTAAACTGTCGGTATGGAGTACTTTTTTAACACGGAACCGATTTTATCCGTTACTCCCCTGACATAGGGCATATAGGCTGACTGTCTGCTCACCTCTGGATTCCTCCTCCTCAATGTCTGCCGATTCCGTCGTCCATTCACCTCATATCCATTCTTTCTAAGTATGAAGTTTCTAAGTATGAACATGATCCAGCTCTCACTCCAGATGTTCAGGGTCACAGAGATCATAAGCTCTATTCTTGAGTGAGGTCATAACGGATTGCAAATGTTGGGGATGGTGATGAGACGTGGCATGTCAGACGAGCAAATCAGCGATTGCAGAACATCTTCTGGAAGCTGGCACCAATCATTGGATTGAATTCCACCATACGCAAGTCCTCTCCACCGAACGTCACTTCTATTCGAGAGTTGTATGTGAAGCCATTGAAAAAAAAAAACAATATGAGCGCAGATTTAGGCTACACTAACACTATGGTCAGCATCAATCAATTTAATCTGTCCAGCAATTGATAAGGCCCACTGTCAAATTAATGAATAATACATAGTCATGCCCAATTGGCCATGCTTATCATGCTCCTGCTTGAACGGCATGCCAAAAGCACCTTTTTACAGTATGAAAACAGAGCATGTCATTTTTGACCCATCACTCATCAAAATTTTTCTTTTTTTTATGACTGATAGGCTCACTTTTGGCCTCTGTCTCACCTGGTCGTAAGTGACAATGTGGTCTACGATGGATCACTTTTGCCTAGAAGGAACCTATTCACTCGAGACTTGAAGATTCCATACAAGGAATTTAGTTTAAAATTTAACTTTTTATGTCTCATCTTTTTAGGTACCGGTGCATGTGCTATTTATCCATTGCTAGCTGCTGTTAAAAACAAATGGCACATGGTGGGAACAGAATTGGACTCAGAAAGTTTATTAATAGCTCAACGCAACGTGGAAAGAAATAATTTAAAAGAGCATATAGAATGTGAGTAATATAATAATATATAAATAGAATGAATTTGAATTCATTGATTAAATAGTTTTAAATTATTATAAGCGGAAAAAAGTTATAAAAAAAATGGAAGATGAATGTTTGAATCTCGTTCATCGTAAATAAATTTCAATGAAATAAATTGACAAAATGAGTACAAGTAGTGAAAAACAAATGAAAAGTGTCTAACAGTGTAAATTACAGTGTGATTCACCTGTGAAAGTGTTATAAAAATAAAACCTAATAATTAGTGAAAAAGCAAATTAAAATCTCAGCAAGCAAAGTGACTTAAAACTACACTCAAATGAAATAAAAAACTTTAACGAAAATTCGTAAAATCTCTGTGGATTTCTCGATAAAACTACAAAAATGCCCCCCATAACACCTACCCCTGACAAATGCTCAAAGTGCAATAAAAATGCAGTGATAAAAAACATCTGCAACTTGTGATTGTTGCAAAGTTCTGTTGTGTGGGGATTGTCATGGATTGTCACCTACAGAAATTCGTGTACTTGAACTAAAGACCGTTGCACGCGCCATGACCTTTCTCTGTGGCGATTGTAGGCGCATGATGACGCAGCTTCCTACTATCATGAAGAAGCTTGATGACTTGACTGAAGAAGTCAAACAATTACGTGTGCGTCAAAATATGCTTTCCACGGAGACAGCTATACAGGAAATGGTGGACCGAGCTAACCGCAGCACCAACATCATTATATATGATGTACCGGAGTCAACATCTGATGAACCAGTCCAGCGCAAGGAACATGATAAAGAGGAAAGTATCAAGATTATAGAAAATATAACCAACAATGTAGACTGCAGAAACATTAAGACCTTCCGTCTGGGCTTGGTCAAGGCTAAAAACACTGTGCCCCACCCACTAAAAGTTATTCTCAAAAGCAAGGCTGATGCAATTGAAGTACTTAAACACAAGATTGAGTTGTCCGATCCTAGGAAAATTAAGTCTGATCTGACCCCCCTACAAAGAGAATATCTAAAGTACTTGCGTGAAGAACTTGATAATCGCACAAAAGCTGGTGAAAAAGGCCTTACCATTAAGTATGTGCAGGGTCAGCCGAAAATTGTATCGGCTTCCACACAAAAAAAAAACTAAGTTCCCAACTCGGTGGTCCACAAAATAGCCCAGCTGTGGACCGCTATGGGTCATCTCTTGGGATACACAAACTTTCACCCATATTATATACACTTACTGTACTTTGCACAAACATCCAATCACTAACTCCAAAAATGGACTTATTTATAGCCAGAGTGAATAGTGTCAAGCCCGCAGTAATAGTAGTGACAGAAACATGGCTAAAACCGGATATACCTGACAGCTTAATAACAATACCTGGATATGATATTTACAGAAACGATCGCTTCAGTAGACGTAGTGGAGGAGTAACTATTTATGCAGCAAAAAATGCAGGTATGACAACAAAATTGAATACCAACTTAAATATGAAACATGATGCAACCGAATCGCTATGTGGTTTATACAGAGGGCAAGAATCTACTCAAGACCAAGATAACTTACTGCTACAACAAATTACAACTGCATCAGAGTCTACTACTACGATTATAATGGGAGATTTTAATTTTCGAGGTGTGAAATGGCCTTTAGAAAATTGTGACTACCTTAACCCGAGAGAAACCAATTTTGGACAATGGTATTCGGATAGCAACCTCCAGCAGCTAGTGACAAAGCATACTAGGTTTCGACAGGGAAATGAGCCCTCCTTTCTGGATCTTGTCCTAACAAATGATGAAACACTTGTAGCAAAAGTTGAATACCAAGCTGGAATAGGAAAAAGTGACCACACCTGTATAATCCTAACAATGCAGCTGGAAGTAAATAACCATACCCCAAAAAATACAAACCTAAAATGGAACTATAACAAAGCAGACTTTGAAAAACTATCAACAACGACACCCCAGAGTACTACAATTTAAAATGTAGAGAAGAAGTACGACATCTTAATAGACACATTTCAAGAAGCTAGAAAATTGTATGTTCCTCAAATAAAGCTAAGTCCTTTCACCTCAAAAAAGCCATGGGTAGAGAAAGAAATCAAGATAATGATCAGAGACAAACAAGCTTTATGGGACAGGTACATACTTACTGGACTGGACAGCATATATAAGGAGTATAGAAAGCTGAACAACAGATTGATTAGCATCTGTCGAACCGGCGAGTTAAATATGAAACAAACTTACTCGAATGTGGACCAAAAATGTTTCACTCATATATCAGGAAACAGATAACATCGAAAGTGAGCATCCCAACTGTACTTCGCAACAAACTAGGACAAATTGTTGCAAGTAGCGAGAGTGTTGCAGAAACCTATGCAGACCAGTTTGAAAGTGTTTTTCAAAAGGAACCCGACGGACCCCTGCCTTGCTTAGACCCCAACCTGCAGGTAAAGGATTCAATAACAGAGATCGAATTCACCAAACAGAAGGTACAAAAGGCAATTAAGGAAATAAAAACTGATTCCTCACCTGGTCCTGATGAAATCCCAGCTATACTGTTACAAAAATGTGATATTGCTGACACCCTTGCGGAGTTGATGCAGGCTTCATATGACACAGGAATACTACCTGAACTATGGAAAACAGCGACTGTAACACCAATCTTTAAAAAAGGAGATAAGCTAAAACCTGCGAACTACAGACCTATTAGCCTGACGAGCGTAATATGTAAGGTGATGGAAAAAGTCATAGTTAAGCACATCCGGGATTTTCTATCTCAGAACAAATTGATAAGCGACCATCAGCACGGTTTTTGCCCACGTCGCTCTACGGTATCCAACCTGTTATCTTGCCTGGACTCCTGGACAGAGAGCTATAATGGCAGCAACCCCGTTGACGTCATTTATCTTGATTACGAGAAAGCATTCGACAAAGTTCCAACTACCCGTCTTTTGCACAAGCTGGATTGTGTCGGAATTCGCGGCAAACTTCTAAAATGGATTGAAGCATTCCTGCGCCAAAGAACTTTGTATGTTAGAGTTGGAGATACGTTATCCAAGCAAAGACTAATCAACAGCGGTGTCCCCCAGGGATCTGTACTGGGTCCTGTGCTCTACATTATATTCTCTTTTGCCTTACCACGCTGTCTCGAATCACACGTAAGCACATTTGCAGACGACACGAAGATCTTTGCAAACCCTCTAGTTGATTTTGATCGCCTGCAATCAGATCTAAATAAAAAAAAAGTGCACCGTCCTCCACATAGGCCAAAAAAACCCTAAGAAGCAATACTATCTACACAATGTTGAGCTAAAAGAGGTCAAAACACAAACAGACTTAGGAATCAAAATCACTGAGGATCTCAAATGGGCGGATCACATTGAGAACATTGTAAAGAGAGCCAACAGCTTTGTATACCTCATAAGGAAAGCGTTTGGTATGTTGACTCCACATTGGTTTTAAAAATCCATAAAACCTATGTCAGGCCCTTGTTGGAGTATGCGTTCCAGGTGTGGAGCCCGTATTTTGTGAAGGATATAGACCTACTGGAAAAAGTGCAACGCAAATTTACTAAGCTGCCCAGACAACTGAAAGGCTTGTCTTATGAGGAGAGATTAACTAAACTGAAACTTACTACCCTTAAAGAACGCAGAGAGCGTTGAGACTTAATAGAAACATTTAAAATCCTGAACGGCCACTATGACATACAGACGTTTGACAAAATATTTCAACCCACACAAAACCCGTTTAAGGCCACAATTTCAAACTTTCCAAGACGAGAGCAAATAACAATCTAAGAAAGCACTTTTTGAGCAACAGGGTGGTGGAGGCTTGGAACAAATTGCCAGAAGATGTTGTAAATGCTAAATCCACAAACCAATTTAAAAACAAACTTGATAAACTTATAACTGATAAAAAAACCAACAATGGATAACTGGATACAGGCAACTAACAGTTGTCTCAACTGCCTGCCTGCTAAGGGCTTGATGCAGAAGGCAGTGCTCCTCGACACGGCACGTATTGTGAGGAGATTCCTCTGTCTGGAGCCCTAACCACCGGTAGCTTGGTCCCTGTTCCCGATGCCGGTGGGCCACTATTTTTTATATTTTTAAATATATTTGTTTTTTTTTATAAATAGAATGCATTTAAAAATATAATTGATAAGTATTTAAAGTTAAATAAAGGAAATAATAATAATAATATATATATAAAACAAAGTTGTTTTAGTGATGACCAGGATAAACTCAAGAATGGGTGCAACCAAGTTAAAATTGATACCAGATACTGAGGTCAATACTCCCTATTAGGTATGTAAAAAGAAAGTTCCTGAGTCAACAAGATATGAAGATATGGGCAAATTTAAATCTTCGTGAAAACTTTTAAGTACCTAATTTTACATTAATTTTCAACTATTTTTATTTATCGTAATTTTCCCATTGTACTGTAAGACCTTGCTTTTAATCAAAATTGACAATTCTATGTCAACTGGAAGTACCCTATAGGATTTGGGTCGAAAACCTATATGGGTAGTTCCTGTTGACATAGAATCACGAAATTTGGCAAAAAGCAAGGTCTTACAGCGCAAATAAAGGAAAAATTCCAAAAAATAAAGAAGTTGAAAATGGGAATTGTTCATTTTATAGTATGGAACCTTTCGTGCGCGGGTCTGACTCGAATTTAGCTGGGTTTTTATTCTTTGTGGTCTTTGGCTTGCCCTGTAGTCATATAATGATGTCTGTTTCCCACTTTTGCTGTGATGTTATCTGTTTACTTCTTTAGTTGATTCTCGCAACACACTAGGGATGGAAAATGGACAATATTAATGATAAATACATAGATCAATATTAAGCTCGATGCTAAATGCGACGAACTCAAGACCCTACCACCTGCAGCCATACAATGTAATTGTATTGGAGGGGTACTGACTTGTAGTATATGTGGTCGAACATGCGCATCAACCATAGTTTATGTCGGGCAACATCTAAGGGTTCAATAGTTAGTAGCAAGTCGCTGTGGCCGGATAGGGTAATTAAAATTGATACCTATAACCCAATGCTACATCTGAGTCTAAGTAATATATTTTTTTGCTTTCAGTGATAGAAAACAAATCGAAGTCTATTATTTCACATGTCTTCGCCATAGAAAAACCAGTGTTTGATTTCTGCATGTGTAACCCTCCATTCTACAGCAATGTTCAGGAGTTGTGCGAATCTCGTAGCCCAGCTAGGTCTGTGTTACATAACTTCTTTGATTTTGTTAATTATTATGCAATATATATTGAATATTAATTGAGATAGAGATTGTTCTTTAGAACCAAAAAATCTTTTAATTTACTTTACAGGCTTCCTCCCAAGAATGGATTTACTGGATCTCCTCAAGAACTTATTACTGAAGGAGGTGAATTAGAATTCTGCAGAAAGCTTATCAGAGAAAGCAAGGAGTACAAAGATAACATACTGTAAGTATTGACAGGCCTGCTTTTTCATGTATATTGTGAACTGGCAATGGTGGAATTGAACCTACAAATAATGTATCCTATAGAAATGTAACTCCTATAAAGTTACCGCTGAAATCTTGGGAGTAACTTACGCATACTAAAAAACAGCAATAAAACAATACACTCACTCTCACACTATCCGTCGTAGAACACTTGCAAGCGATTGGTCGCGCCAAGGTCATGCCGGCTCAGCGCCCCACCCATCATAGTGACGAAGCGCCGAACGTGATAAGCGTGGATGGTGTTATACAATAATAAGATAGCTTGTTAATGTGTTTATTTTTTATTGAATAAGTTCAATCAAAGTTCAATCAATAGAAAAATAATAACTGGATTGTTATCATTTTTCTATTGATTGAACTACATTAAGCATACAAATTAAAATACATTGGTTTTTTTTTTTCACAATTATGTACCTCGGAATAGTAGTTTTCAATACAAGTGTGGGATTTCTGTTCTTCTTCTTCTTATTTTATTTAAATGGCTCCTAGCATCGGTTATCTAGGCACCGATGATTCTGCCAACCTCAAGGTGGAGAGTAGATTTAACCGTTTATGGAGGTCTCTAGGTATTTATGTGCCAATGACCTAGTAATTTAGGCTTATCCTTGTCGGTCACTGAAAAGGGACAACACAAGTGTTAGTAAGGTTAGTAATAATAACATATAGCAATAAATATATAGATCTATCTAAATTAGGGCTCAGAGTTAGATTGGTTATTTATTATGAGGTTGGATGATTACAAAGCGTACGTTTTGTATTCAACCAACATTAACATAATTTAATTTATACAGTTTATTTAAGTATATAGTTGATATTATAGTTTTATATCGTTCAAAGATATAAATTTGTAGAGGATCTTAATAAAGGGGGAGGATACTAGGGTAAGTAAGTAGGCCAAATTTACAGGTCGAGGAATCTGTTTTGGGAGGAGATCGTATAATGGTACCACTAATCTTGGACAAGAATAGAAAATATGCTCAAGACTGCCTTCATCCAAACCACACTCACACAGAGAGTGGTCCCGAACTCTAATTTTAGCCAAGAATACCGGTGTACAGACGAATCCTAATCGAAGGCGAATTATAATGGATGTAGTTAACTTATTAAAACGCTTATGCTTAAAGAACCATGGCTTGGAAGGGATAGATGGTTGTATGGACCCATAGAATTTGCCCTTCATTACTCTAGAGGATTGCCACAAGTCGTTCCAAGTTTTATCCAGGCCAGCGCCGGATAAAGTGCGTAGATCCCGGGCGAAAGCGTAGTTGTATGTAACGCATCCTGTATCAGCTGCCAATCTCGCGCACGAATCTGCAGTTTCATTACCTGAAATGCCAACGTGGCTGGGGATCCATGCTAAAGCTACATCAATACCAGACATGTGACACTTGAAGAGTATGGCTTTTATCTGAAGAGTGAGTGGAAAATTATTCCTAGATTTAAAGGGGTTTTTCAATAAGTCAGTAAGACAACTTAGAGAATCCGTCAATATGAGGGTTTTATTAAGGTTATGTGATTGTACATAAGTGACGGCTTCTAGCAAAGCGATAGATTCTCCTGTGAAAATGGAGTTATAAGGAGGGCTCTTAAAACTCAAAATGACTCTAAATTTGGGAATCCATACAGCAGAACCGACTGGTGCATCTAGGGACAATTTGGAAGCATCGGTGTAAAAGGTCGTCCAATCTGGCCAGTCATTACCTAAGATGTTTAAAAACCTTTGATTAGCTGATGAACATTTTTTGGGGATGCCAAAATCAAGAATGATTCTTGGTTGAAATGTTAAGGATTGGTAGTCCAGATCCTTTTTGATCTGGACTACCAATCCTTAACAGGGTTTATAGGGAATTGATGGAAAGGGACTGAGAGGTTGATTATTTTTCTATAAGAGTTTATGAGGAGCGGAGGGGATTTATTCTTCCAGTAATCCGAAGACGAGACTAAGAAAGTAAGTTGTTCTAGTATACGAAGTAGGGGATGAGAACTAATTTGGGTTGCATTAAAGAGGAACCTGTCGCGGGAGTAGCGCGCGCGTCGCCTTTGACAACGTACGTGCTTTCGGTCGTGTCGCCGTGTGTGAGCGATTAATAAAAATGTCAAGTTGTACTGTAAAGTGTATATCATGTAATATAGTAATCGACGAGTTATTAGCGTACATACAGAATAAAATCTCGATAGCTGATGAAACTAGCTTGATGCGGATTTGTGCGTCCTCGTTTTCGGGTGAACAAATTCAAAAATCGAAGACGTTATTGTTAGAGTCCTTATCCTCTGATGTGCGTAATACTGCTCGCAAAGGTAAGGGTAAAGAAAATAGGGTGCTGAACGATATCATAGGCATTTTTAAAGGGACTGACCCTGAAGTGCTGCCTGTGTTTGTGGCCCGAGATCTTGAGAAACTGCCACCTATTACCTTCGACCATCTGGACGTATCGAAGCTACTGAAGGATTTGATATTGGTCCAAGAAGACATCAAAAACATCAAGTCTTCTTACGTAACGCAAGAACAGCTGTACTGTGTAAAGGAGCAGTGTGACATGAAACATGCGGATACCACAAATATTAACACAAGAAGAGGGGCTTATATAGATAAAGATAGTGGTGTTATCGAAGATTGCCAGCAAAAAAGCGAAAAAACATCAACATGCAATACAAATAACGGTTTAAAGTCTGATTTTTCTAGTGAAAAACATAAAAATCAGAACGAGGGTAGTTTCAAGCCCGTCAGTGTAACGGTAACGGCCAGCTGTTGCCAGCCGCGAGTGAGTGGTATGGGTAGCGGTGCGGTGTGTGTGAGCAATACGTCACGACAGACGATTACATCGGATGAGTCATGCGAACCACAAGTCAATACATCGACGCTCCCATCTCAGTCGTATGCGACTGTTGCAGCTATAACATCAGATGACGGCTTCACATTAGTACAAAAAAGAAGACAAAAGCGTAACAATCATCGAGTCGGAAATATGGGTAAGGCCTTAGTTGAGCCAGATGAGAAGTTTAGAGCGGCTGAGAGGAAAATACCTATATTTGTAAGCAATGTACACAAGGACAGTTTGGTATCGGATATATGTAACTATATACAGAAGAAAACGGGAGAAATAGTACATTTGGAAAAAATAACTATTAAACGGGAGTGTCAACACTGTGCGTATAAGTTTTTTGTAGCTGAGAATAAGCTACATATGTACTTAGATGCTAATTTATGGCCACAAAACATAATATTCCGACGTTTTGTGCATTACAAAACGAAAACGACTGCTCCAGTTGTCGGCAATGTAAATGAAATAAATAATGGATAAAAGCTTATATAAATTTGTTAGCTATAACTGTAAAAGTGTCAAGCGATCGGTACAGAGCGTACGGGATTTATGTAAACATGTAGATGTGATCGCCCTGCAAGAAACATGGTTGCTCCCTCATGAGATCACGTATCTTGACACGATAAGTGATGATTTTAGCTGTACTGGAGTGTCAGCTGTAGATACGTCAAGAGGAATTTTACAAGGTCGGCCATACGGTGGGATAGCCCTTCTGTGGAGACGGAGCCTTTTTCAAAATGTGACTGTAGTGCCGTGCAATAACCCACGCATTTGTGCAATAAAAATTGTGCTTACGGATAAGTCACTTCTAGTGCTAAGTGTGTATATGCCTACAAACGAACGGAAAAATTTGTTGGTCTTCACGGAGTGCCTGAGTTCGGTGAGTGCCATTATTGACAGTTGTAATGTAGATAGTGTGTACATGTTAGGAGACTATAACGCTCATCCGTCGCAACTATTTTACAATCAACTGACTGAATATTGTAGTGAACAACGATGGACTTGTATAGATACGTTAATGCTAGGGCTGTTGTCAAATACATATACGTTTCTCAGCGACGCTAATGGGTCAAAGAGATGGCTTGACCACTGCTTAGTAACAGACGCTGCATTGGCTACGGTGAGAAACGTATCTGTGTTGTATGATGTTCAATGGTCAGATCACTTCCCATTAATTATAGAATGTGAATTAGATGTAATAATACCAAAGATATGGGACAAAAGTATATTTTTTAACACTGTTGCATGGGGGGAGAGAAGTCAAAAAGAAATCGAAGATTTTATGAACAAATGTCATGATAGATTGAAACTAGTTGACTTCCCACAGGAATTTCAATATTGTTGTGATGTAAAGTGTAGCAATATTACTCATAATGTTATTATAGACAAATTGTATTCAAATATAGTACAAGCCTTAAGTCAGGCAGCTATGGTGGGTCGAGACAGGGGCAGGTGCTCCAAAAAAGTAGTAATAGGATGGAATAGGTATGTGGCTGACGCTCATAGGGAGGCACGTCAAAAATTCCTCGTATGGGTGGATCATGGGAAGCCGACTTCCGGCTATGTATATGGTGACATGTATGAAACCAGAAAGATATTTAAGTCTCGTTTGAAGTGGTGTCAGGTTCACGAGGAGCAGATCAAAATGGACATTCTGGCCGCGCATCACTCAAACAATGATTTTCGTGGGTTTTGGAAACACACGAATAAGTTGAACCATAAACCGGGCCTTCCTGTGAGCGTTGAAGGGGTCAGTGAACCTGAAGAGATTTGTAATCTTTTTAAGGAACACTTTTCTATTAAGTCACCTCTGGGACCCTCACAGCTGGTGCTCGATGCTGGATCTGGTATGGAACTGGAGGTGAGGTTTACATCCAAAGAGATTACACGGACCCTTAGAAACATGTCGAGAGGTAAATCTCCAGGCCATGATGGACTCAGTATTGAGCACCTGCGGCATGCGGGCCCACACCTACCCCGAGTACTTACCATGTTATTTAATCTATGTATGACTCATAGTTATTTGCCAAGCGATATGATGCGAACAATTGTCGTACCTATTATTAAAAATAAGACCGGGGACCTTGCTGACTGCACTAACTACAGACCCATTTCACTAGCTACTGTAATTTCGAAGGTGCTGGACAGTGTGCTTAATACGCAATTAAACAAGTACATGGCACTACATGACAATCAGTTCGGGTTTCGACAGGGGTTATCTACGGAAAGTGCTGTGCTGGGTCTTAAGCACACTATCCAGTACTACACACAGAGGGAGACTCCTGTTTACGCCTGCTTTCTGGACTTATCCAGAGCTTTTGACCTGGTTTCATACGACATCCTTTGGGGGAAGTTAGAAAAACTTAATGTTCCTACTGAACTAACAAACATCTTAAAGTTCTGGTATGGGAACCAGGTCAATAGCGTACGATGGTCTGGGGCCTTATCTCGTCCATATGGGTTGGAGTGCGGTGTAAGACAGGGGGGGCTGACTTCACCAACGCTCTTCAACCTGTATGTCAATGACCTAATTGGTGAGCTCAGCAGCACCAGGGTCGGGTGCTACGTGGATGGTGTCTGCGTCAATAATATCAGTTACGCGGATGACATGGTGCTGCTGAGTGCATCAGTATGTGGCCTTCGCAAATTAGTTACTCGATGTCAGGAGTATGCTGAGACTCACGGCTTGACTTATAATTGTAAAAAGTCGGTCGTGATGGTATTTCAAGGAGGGGATAGGAACCTTGAGTCTGTGCAGCCTGTTTCACTGTACGATACTCCACTGCAGAGAGTGTATAGTTTTAAATATCTCGGGCATATGTTAACCCCCCAGCTCAGTGATAACCTAGACATTGAGCGAGAACGGAGGGCGTTGTCAGTGAGAGCGAACATGCTGGCTCGCAGGTTTGCACGCTGTTCGCTTCCTGTAAAACTCACGCTTTTTCGTGCTTACTGTACTACGTTTTACACGTGCAGCCTGTGGGCTAGATATACTCTAAGCTCGTACAACGCCCTTAGAGTTCAATACAATAATGCGTTTAGGATGCTGATAGGGCTGCCCCGCTTCTGTAGTGCTTCGGGGATGTTCGCCGATGCTCGTGTGGATTGTTTCTATGCCACAATGAGAAAGAGGTGCGCATCCCTGGTGCAGCGGGTGCGGGCCAGCACTAACAGCATCCTAAGAATGATAGCAAGTAGGCTAGATTGCACATATATGAGTCACTGCGGTGCTATCTCCCATGGGATGCACCGCCGGTGATTCAAAAATTATAATGTAGTGTACTAACATAGTTTTTAAGTCTTACTAACATTTTGAGTCAATGGTCACTTGAATAAAAACAATTTATTATTTATTATTATTATAAAAATTGCCGGCGAAGATGAAGGGGAGATTCCCTGCATTCAACTTGGAGGGCGTTGATAGGAGAGCACTTCATGGCGCCAGTTATAATACGAAGACACTTCGACTGAATCTTTTCTAGTTTGGAGAATGGCAATATATTGCATGGCTCGAGTAGGAAAGTACCATAGTCAAAGTGACTACGTACAATAGCATTGTATATAAGTTTTTGGCAAAAAGGATGAGAACCCCACCTGACCCCAGACAGAGACCGCATGACATTCACACCCTTCTCACACTTTTCTACGACATAATTTAGGTGGGGAGCACCTGTCAATTTGGAGTCTAGAATAAGGCCTAAAAATTTTACGGAGTTTAAAATTGGGATTGATTCATTCCCAACAGAGATGTTGATGTAAGGCGTGTAACGTTTGCGAGTGAAAACCACTGCACTACATTTAGGAACTGAGAGGGACAGATTATGTTCTGAGAGCCAATTGTTCAAATAATAAAGAGCAGTATTGAGATTATCGGCAGCGACTGAAAAAGAGGGGGAAGTAGAGAAAAGAGCAACATCATCAGCATATTGCAGAATTTTGCAAAAAGAGTTGACAGAAAGATCTAGATCGAGAGTGTAGATGTTATAGAGGATAGGGCTAAGGACTGATCCTTGTGGAAGGCCTTTCCAAACAGTGTGGGAAGGAAGGGTGTTGCCCTGGTATCGAACAGATATTGTACGACACATGAGCAGGTTGCAAATGATATGAACCAACCTCACGGGTATACTCAGCTGAAGCATTTTCTGCCTGAGTAGCGGAAGATGGACATTGTCATAGGCAGCAGAAATATCTAAAAAAGCCCCTATAGAATGCTCATTACGAGAAAACGCCAAACGTATTTCTGAGGTCAAGATACTCAGACTGTCTAAAGTGCCCTTACCCTTTCTAAAACCGTATTGGCTAGAGGATAATAATTGCCTATTTTCTAAGATCCATTCCAGACGGTTTTTAATAAGGATTTCCATAATTTTGGCTAAGACAGAGGATAGAGCAATAGGGCGATATGAGGAAGAGATTTTTGGGTCCTTCCCTGGCTTCAGGATTGGAATAACAATTTGTGTTTTCCAGGATTCTGGGATTTGACCGGATAGAAAGATAGCATTAAGGATACTGAGGAAGAAGGTTTTCGAGGAGTCAGAGGATTTGCAAATAAAAGAATATGGAATGCCATCAATGCCAGGAGATGAATCCCGAAGATGACCAAGGGCACAAGATAATTCGGCAAACGTAAACCGGTCATTCATATGATCTTGCGTTGTGGGGAGATTGGGAGGGTGTAAGAGGGGAACACAATCTAGTTCAGGAGCATAAGGAGGGGCTAGACCAGATAAAAAGTCATTTAAGAAAGAGTTTGGGTCATTACTTGAAACAGTGGTATCTACTACACTTCTTCTATATGATTTAACTCTTTTCCAGACAAAAGAAAGAGGAGATCGGGGAGATAGGGACTCACAAAATTTACGCCAACCCAGTGATTTTTTTTTTGACAAAAGCCTAGATGTAGAAGCCGCAGTCTTTTTGAAATTGACGTAATCTGTCATGGATAGGGAGAGTGCAAATTTGTTCTCAGCATCTGTGCGTTTCTGAACACTCTCTGTACATTCTGAATCCCACCAGGGCGGGGAGGGAGTGAGCAGTTTGGATGGTTTTTTGTGGGGAATGCAAGAGTCAGCGGCTGATTTTATTGCTGAGATTAGGTAATCATATGACGAAAGAAAATTAGATGAGTTAGGTTGAGGGAGAGATGCCAATTCTGTGTCTAGTGATGAGGAATACATCTCCCAATTAGCTTTATTAAGTTTGTACTTTAGGAGGGGTTCATGGAGACAGGGAGGAGGGGCTGTAGCCTGAAAATAAGAGATTAAGATTGGGAAGTGATCACTACCAAGAGTATTAGGAAGAGTAGACCAAGACAGGAGTGGGGTTAGAGAATCAGAAGACAAGGATAAATCTGGGACACTGATGTTTTGTGTCGGAGGGACTCTGCGGGTTGCAGACCCATCATTTAAGACACATAAATTTAAATCATCTAGGATGTCAAGAATAGATGTGGCAATGGAGTCATTGCAGTGCGAACCCCATAGAGTATGCCGACAGTTAAAGTCACCTAATACAACCATTGGAGAAGGGATGGACGAGAGGATAGAATTTACTTCAGAGAGGATACTGCGGTCAGGATGAGGAATGTATACAGAGATAATAGAAGTATTCATTGTTCTAATGGCAACTATGTGTAATCCAGGATCATGAGCAGGGAGTTGAATTTGGGAGAATGTGATGTTCCTTTTGATCAGCAGAGCACAACCCGCCCAACCGTCGTCTCTATCATCTCGCAGGCAAAAGAAACCAGGGACCCTAAAATGGGATGCAGGTTTTAATAAAGTTTCTTGGATAGCCAAGATAACAAGATTGTGTCGATTTATTAAATCGATGAGATTTGGCTTTCTGCGACGAATACTCTTACAGTTCCATTGTAGGAGATTGAGATCCATTGTTGGTATTATTTTTTGAGATGATCACCAGTAGTTGTTCTACGAGAACAGCAACGTCGTGCGGTAGAGCGTCTGACATTTTCGTCAGAATATTTATAAGTGAACAAAGTAGTAGCTGGACAAGATTATCATTTGGGGTGGCCAGTGGAGTAGTTTCTGTAGGGGGACTGATACAGCACCCATTAGGTTGAGAAGAGGGAGGAGGATTAGTTATTCCATTATGTTCATGAACATCAAAAGACTTCCCTGGAACAAACCTAGGGCGTAAGGGGAGAGAAATTGTTTTTTTGTATGATACCAAAGAGGGAGATGAGGGAGAAGGTACAGGAGGCAAAACGAGAGAGGAGTGCATAGGAGTTTGGGGCCTAGCAGCAGCCTCAGAATAGAGGAGTCTATGGCGTTGAGGAAGTCTAGAGGAGGCTTCAGCATAACTAATATTTTCCTCGGACATAATAATTTTGATAGATTTTTGCCTGCTATGTTCGGGGCATCTTCTGTCGGTAGCCAGGTGGTTACCGCCAGAGCATAAAAAGCATGAAATATCTGTGACAGTGCAGGAATCACCCGCATGAGATTGTGAACACTTATAACAACGGGCCTTCGATCTGCATTGCTTGGCAATGTGCCCAAATCGACAGCAGTTCCTGCATTGTATCGTTGGCAGCTGGTAAAGGGAAACTGGGAGTGATGCATTAAAACAAAATATTCTATCCGGAAGAACCTGGCCCAAAAAAGTTAAAACCACTGTGTTGGATGGGACCCACACGGAAACATCATCTCTTCTAATTTTGGTATTGAGCCGTCTAGCTCTCACCACTTCTCCAGCAGTAGAGGAGATACCCCCAACCAATTCCTCCAGCGTCCAATCAGTGGGAATATCCCTTACCACTCCCATGCGAAATATGTTGAAGCTTGGGATGTTAGCAACATAATTGTGTTCTTTTAACAAAACGAGATTCAAAAAGTTATTTGCCGCATCTGCTGAAACGAACTCCACGCTCACCCTATTTCGACCACTATTTTTTATACCGCCCACTTTAATGTTTTCTACTTTATGTTTATAGAGGAACTGAGCAAATCTTAAGGATTTAAAAGCTAAGCCATTCTTTGGGTCCTGCTCTAATCTCGAATCAAATACAATATAGGGACCTTTATCAGAACTTGAGTATTCGAGTTTAGAATCCGGGTCGTAACCCGGTTTTGAGTAGACGGATTGGATGGATTCCGCTGGAGAACGGGTCTTTTTACTTTCGGTATCTGTCGAGTTCGGTTCAGCAGAACGTTTCATCGTTTTTTTAGGTAAATCTGGAGGTGCACCTCCACCCCCGTCAGGGGGCACGTCCACGCTCATTTCCATGGAAATGAGCGCGGACGCCGATACGTACGAACAGTACTAACCTTATAGGTGATATCCCACCACCAAAACAACACAAACACTAATTTTCCGAGTGTAAACAAGGACAGCAGTGTAAAAAAAGCCAAATATAACCTCAAAACGTACAACTCTCGGCCGAGTGTCGGATCGAATCCGGGATTTCTGTTATTACAACGAGTTCCGACAGATGTTAACCCGAGCCGAAGGCGAGGGTAGGCAGTCGGAACGAGTTGATATAACAGTCCCTCACGTTGTATTGAACAACTATTTTTAATACAGTTGCGAAAAAATTAAACAATTTAATAAAATAATAAAAACACAATACTAACTAATCATTTATTTCTTATAAAAGTTATAAATCACATATACATTGAAATTGGTAAAGTTTTTTATACTAACTGGGGAAGTTTTAGGTTGCATATTCACTGTTTGAACATAGAAGGTTTTAATTTTGCTGAGAATTCGGAGAAGTATGCCAACATACATTTTGTGAAAAACTATTTGCTTTTTTCTCTACTCTCCACGCAGTAAATTCGTCGTATGTAGATATATAGCGACTTTTAGACTTTTCCGGTAAAATGTTCTCCGAAGCATTTTGTGCAATTATACTGAGTTCCGGTGGTGTTAATTCAAATAAATTGTCTTCGAAATTACTCATTTTGTGCAACAACAACTAAACTCGCGAAGAAATTTTTTTGGAAAATGGCGCCAACCGTAAAGGAATATAAGCAGAGACTATGGCAGTGCAGGTCATACAGCCAACTTTTTTATATTTATAAATTTAATTTGGCCCATACTAATATCAATTTAATGTTTAAATGTTTACTTTTAAATCTGATATTGAAACCAATTAGTAGCTTTTAGGAATATTTTTTTAAGTAAAAACTTCGTGGTTGGTTCCCTGCAATACGCCACTTTTTGAGCTACTGTATTAAAATAGTACATTACGATATTAGTGCGTAAAGATGGTTATAACATGCGAGGCGGAATTTCAGCCCGAGCCGTAGGCGAGGGCGTAATTGAGCCAAGCATGTTATAACCAATACGCACGTATATCGTACGACGTTTTTTAACACATTTGCGAGGAAACAGAAA
This sequence comes from Cybosia mesomella, assembly GCA_946251805.1. Taxonomy (NCBI): domain Eukaryota; kingdom Metazoa; phylum Arthropoda; class Insecta; order Lepidoptera; family Erebidae; genus Cybosia; species Cybosia mesomella. The sequence continues at coordinate 21,877,481 of OX276398.1, forward strand.
AAAAACATTTTATATTTTGTTCATTTTTAATTATTGAAACAGTTAGTGAAATTAACAGCGCGCTAGCGCTGCCTACTGACTGGCGTGGCGCCGCGCGGCGATTAGTTCGAAATTTGAATAGCAACAGCGCGCTGCTCACTAGCTGGAGTCGTGCGGCGGCGATCAGTTCCATATTTGAAATGGCAAATAATACTGTTATGGAATTTGTATGGACTAATACATAACTATTTGCTTTGATAACACACGCGTTTGTTATGACCCGCTTTACATATTTAAAACCGGTGGAGTCACATCAGCTTTACGAGCAAGGGTGTTAAAAAATAATCAGTTTATATTATGGCGGTTGGAATTTAGTAAAGACTCCTTTTTAGCAATATAATACAAACGAATTATGAGAAATTGTTCGATTATAGCTTTTAACAACATAACGTCGTGATTGCTTATATTAAAAAATATTTATATTAATATCAATAGGCTAACTCACCGTTTCACACTTTTTTCTATTATATTACTACATGCAGGTACGTTTACCCCCTTTGGTTGTATATAACGGTCTTTCTGCAAAATTATAATCATAAATATAGTAATATGTATATGTAGCCGTCAACACAATTTTTAACGAAATTGCTATGATCCCATACAATATCTGTACATTTACATTAGTTTCACATGTGATGGAGGATGGTCCAGATAAATCACCAGATGATTCTACATTTGAATGTAATGGACTAACCATTTGAAAAGAAGTAAAAACATTTTTGAAAATAAATAATTTAAATGATGAACTAAATAAGAACAGTTTAACTTTTTCATTAAATTTAGAAATTGCAAATATTATATAAAATATCTTAAAGTGCAAATAGGCACCGCAGTTTTTCTTAATCGCTTAACCTTTCCATTATTTGGTGTGTACATGCCATCGGTTCGAAAGTGTATGCTGCATATTTTACTGTACTGCGCACTACTTATCAGCGTCTACCTTACCTTGATGATCCGAGGTTCTCTGCACTTTGGGTGATGGTCGATACTGGTATGGACAAAATTGTCTATGCCTGTGTCTATCGTTCGCATGGCGGGGACCAGGAGACAACCAAGCTCACGCAATACCTCAGTGAGGCGGCAGACATAGCTCAACAGCGGTACCCTTCAGCCCAGTTGGTGTTACTGGGGGACTTCAATGCCCACCACAGGGAGTGGCTTTTCCCATACCAGTCAACCGATCACGCTGCGAGAGAGACTCGTAAGCTTTCATTAGCGTTAAATCTCACCCAGCTGGTCCAGGCGGCAACGAGGGTACCGGATGTTGAGACGCACACAGCCAATTGCTTGGACCTTCTGCTGACAACTGATCCAGACCGCTGCTCGGTGTCGATTTCTTCACCACTGGGTAGTTCTGACCACTGTCTGGTGAAGTCTGTATCCGTCTACTCCCCGACCGACACTAGTCCCAGGGGCACCCGTCGGGTTTAGCGATACAGGTTAGCAGATTGGGATGAGATGCGATCCTTCTTCGCATCTTACCCTTGGCAGCCTGTATGCTTCTCTTCTTCTGATCCATCCGTCTGCGCGGACGCCGTGGTGGATGTTTTGCGTCAGGGAATGGAGTATTACATTCCGTTTTCTGACGTAGACATATCTGGTGGGGCTCGACCATGGTTTGGCGCCGAGTGCGGTCGTGCCGAAGCACTCAAGCATGCGGCTTACTTCGCTTGGGTCGATGCTCGCAACCGCGGGGCGGAGGACGTATGTCAGAGGAAGAGAGCCTTCAACAGGGCTGCCAAGTGTAGCAAGAAAACTTTGCGAAAGGCCCGCTTTGACCATATTGGCCGCATTGGAAACAAACTTGCAAAGTATCCAGCGGGCAGTAAAGCGTTTTGGGCCCTAGCAAAGTCGGTTGAAGCCTGACGGGACACCACTCCGCTGAGGAAAAGGCAAATTTATTTGCTTCACTTTTTGCGGAGTCTTCGCGTCTAGATGCCGGAACGACGAAGCCTCCTGCTCCTCCTGTCGGATGTGGGACGCGCATGGCAGATATCAGCATCCGACAGAGGGATGTACGTAGGGTGCTAAATAATCTGAACGTGAATAAGGCCAGTGGACCCGATGGGATACCAGCAATAGTGCTCAGGACTTGTGCACCTGAGTGGTCTCCTATTTTGACACGCCTGTTTCGTCTCTCATATGAGACCGGTCAAGTGCCGAAGGCTTGGAAGGAAGTCAACGTGCAACCTGTGCCCAAAAAGGGCAGTCGGGCGGACCCTGTCAATTACAGACCAATTTCAGTAACGTCCATACTCTGTAAGACTATGGAACGTGTACTGGACAAAAAGCTGTTGGCATACCTCGAAATGAACGATCTCCTCAGTGATCGGCAATATGGCTTTCGCCAAAACCGTTCCACTGGGGACCTTCTTGTGTATGCCACCCACATTTGGAGTGAGGCCATCGAGAGGCACTTGCCGTTTCTCTCGACATCTCGAAGGCTTTTGACAGGGCCTGGCACGATAGCCTAATTGGCAAGCTTCCGTCCTACGGCCTTCCCGCTGGCTTACGTGTCTGGATCACTGACTTCCTGAGGAATCGGTCTATCCGGGTGGTCATTGACGGCTGCACATCTGACCGATTAGCGATCAACGCTGGGGTCCCTCAGGCGTCGGTACTCTCGGCTACATTATTCTTGCTGCACATGAACGACCTGCTCAAGCCCGGTACTTTTGGGTACGCAGACGACAGCACAGTAGTCGAGAGTTACGAGTCCAACCCCCGAGCCAGCGTGGGACAGATCCGATCTCTCCGAGAGGCTATGGTTGAGCGTTTGAATTTGTCCTTGAAGGCGGTCTCCGATTGGGGTGATGCTAACTTGGTCAAGTTCAACGCTACCAAGACCCAGGCGTGTCTCTTCTCTGCCAAGCGAAGTCAATTTCAGCCAAACCCCACATTCCGAAATGCATCCGTGCCGATAACCGACCGCCTCGAGCTTCTTGGCGTTACCCTGACGTCCACCCTCAAATTTAGGTGTTACATTGAGGCTTAAGCTCAAGTGGCTGCTAAAAAGCTGGGTATTCTGTCGAAGGTGCGACAGTACTTCACACCGGAACAGTTGCTCAACTTGTACCAAGCGCAGGTTCGATCCTGTATGGAGTACTGCTCGTACCTGTGTGATGGCTCAGCTAAATACCACCTGGAAGCGCTTGAGACAATAGAGAGACGGGCCAAGAGGCTCATCAATAACGATGCACTCGTCGAGAAAAGGCTTCAGAGCCTTGAACATCGACGCAAAGTTGCAGGCCTATCGGTTTTTTACCGGATGCATTTCGGAGAGTGTGCGCTGGAATTGCACAACTTGATACCTCCAAGCCCTTTCCACCAACGAACGACCAGACGCACAGCAACGCGCCACCGCTACATGGTGGATATTCCACTCATATGCAAGAAACGTTTCGGCGACACATTTATTATGCGTACAGCTAAGGAGTGGAATTGCCTGCCTGAGTCTGTGTTTCCGGAAAGCTATAACCTCGGAATCTTCAAGTCTCGAGTGAATAGGTTCCTTCTAGGCAAACGTGATCCATCGTAGACCACATCGTCACTTACGATCAGGTGAGATAGAGGTCAAACGTGAGTCTATCATCCATAAAAAAAAACATACTATGAACACTGCGTAACAAATAATTTAATTTTGGAATTGCGTTCATGTTGCATATCACTTTTCAACTTCGCCAAGTACGTGATTTTAAAATGAATATTTACTCACCTATGGAAGGTGATTCCAGCGTTTTTCATATCCATTTGGTCTCTGCACCACTTCACAACACACGAAGGCATATTTGAAATATAATTAACGCGAAAACACAATTAAAATCACTGATAGATTGGTTCCAGCGAATCAACCGTACGATACGCTTGACAGCGCGTACTCTGTGTCGCGCGGTACCCTTTTTAAGCCCCGCCTTCCGCGGTCCCCATTATGTGGTGCCATTTTTTGAGCCAAATTACACTTCTATAGGATATATTATTCGTAGAATTGAACCAAACAGAGCCACATGGTGTACCGCCCTGGAGGCATTTTTGCCAAGTGCGCCGAGGAAATTCCTTAGCACAAATATAACTAAGCTTAACTGTGTAATATATACTTTACAGACTGGTTATTATGCTACCAGTCAGTAAATTGTGTGTAAAGTGGGCGATTACAATGTAATTTCTTCCTGCGAATGCTCATAGTGGGAAATGATCCAGAATTATTCCTGTAACGCTTTGAATATGGCAATTTATCATTTTTCAGAATATTCACTACAATGGTTGGTCATAAATACAATTTATATGGACTAATACAAGATTTAAAGTCAGAAAATACTAGGTATACTCACACCGAATTTTGTCAAGGACGTGTAACTAGATGGGGATTGGCGTGGACTTATAAAGCATATGAAATTCACAACTTAGGTAAGGACATTCATTCATTACCTGCCTTTGATACCAATAAAAAATAACGACATTAATTTATTCGTACTTGTGTATTTATTGCAGTGCCTCCAAGAGACAAGCAAAGGAAAAAGCATACACCAATAATATACCTTTTGCCAGAGTTGCCAAACTGCGGTTATAATTTGAAGGTAGCCTTAAATAAGATAAAAGAGGTGTTGGCTAACCTCAGCATTAGGCATACACTACTTGATAAACGCAGTAATAACATAGTACTTGAAATTATAGCCCATACAAATTCTTGGTCTAACCAGCGACGAAAAAGAAGGCTTCAAAAAAGAACGACAGAGCAAGCAAAGCGATCTAAATTAGACACTGTTGTAAAAGAATCGAAAACTGATGCACCAATATCCAATTCGGCCAAATTAAAGAAGTCTCTTCCCGAAACATCAAGCATAAATTCAAACAATAACAGAATCGAAGAATCTACAGACTCTTTTTCGAAAGAACCGTTAGTTCATGCATTTTTTAAATTAGTTAAAAAAGATAGTGATATTTTATTAGAAGTGGAATTTTTAGATGGTAGTTCTGGGAAAGAAGGTGTACATCAAATATTGCAGTATATAAAAAATAATTGGAAATAAAAAATAATTGGAAGAACCAAAGTATTTACTTCTTATTTTTCACGCCTATCGGTTTGCTACTTTTAAATACATTGGATACTTGCTGCAATCAAATGAATATGAGCTAACAGAATGTAGCTTATGGTGACATTCCGTTTCGTGATACCCACTTTTTTTAAATTTTATTGAATTGCGAATGTTTCGCGTTCTCCATCCTTGCACGTCCATTTCCCACGCATGCCATATGAAATGAATTAAAATGATGGTATATGAATGAAATATACGTATACTTTTTCTGGTACAGGTGTCCCGAACCTCGTCGGCAGCTGGGTTTTATCTATTCTACCCATAGGTAGGCACTGGTTTAGTAGGTGAACGCCGTTTTTGATGGGTCGTTTTCAATTATCCTCATAATCATAGACCAGTTTTCGGCAAATAAAAACCAAGTTTCCTTATGAAAAAGAAAGCTGTGAAATTATAAATACTGATTGCTGTGCGTATAAAGGAAACAGTGTATAATATAACAAAACCTAAGTTATGTTCATTTACTTATAAATGAGTGGTCGGATATAATATAATAAATGATCGGATTCAGTGCGAATATTAATTTGTTACTTGAAAAGAATAATATTATTTAAAATTAAATAAGTAAATAACTAATTAATTCTACTTGTTTCTAATACAAATCATCATTATCACCCACATTGAATGTGGTAAATTTGACTTCAAAATTAAAGGAAAAAAAAAACTTAAATGTCTAAAGTTTGGATGGATGGATGGATCTTTGTTACTCAATCACGCCAGAACGGCTGACCGGATAGATTATAGTCTGGAATACGACATATGCTACTGTTTATCTCTGAAATAGGTTCGCATGTGAAGCGGGAACGGGATCGAAATTCCAGGCGGGCGAAGCCGCGGGCTACTGCTCTTAGCAAATATTTGTATGCATCATGAATATGTCTATTTGCATTGGTCTGGGTGTTTCTATGTATAATATGTATATATTTACAAAAAGAAAAAGTATATAAGTATGTTTATCCGCTTTCTGGAACCCATAACACAAGCTAGTTGAACCACAGAATAAATAATAGTACAAGTACAGAAGACTCTCTGTTTTGATGTTCACGAATGCCGCCTTTTTACGTGCCTATTAATTATTATTAGCAACGGACCGCACGCCAGCCGCGCCGTCATTGAGTTCTATTGCCCGGCGCGAAGGTCGACATTACTCCGCACCTTGCCGAAGATAGGGTTGTCATTTTTTTAAACGTCGTCTGTGGCAAACGAGCGTACGGTCCGCCTGATCGTAAGCGGATACGGTACCATTTCCGGCGCCTGGAATAAGCGAAAAACTAATGTGGTTTTCAAATTGAAAATAATTCATAATCGGTGGTTCTTTTTTAATATTCGCCATATAGTACAACCATTAATTATCTGAAGTAATGTAGACTGAGGCTAGTTTATATATTCAAATAGGGTTTTGAGGTGACATCTAAGAAAAACAACACCTTTTAACATAAAAACAGTACTGTAAGTATATAACGTCAGGTATGGTAAAATTAAACCACCGGGAAATTAAAATAACTTGTTCGCATCTTCTCTTATCTTATATTTTTAGATGGGTAAATTTTACTTTTCACATGAATGTACAAAAAGCAATTAAACGAACATTAACACAACAAATAATAAATATGAAAAACTTAACCGAAAGAGCTGATGGCAGCGGAGAAGCATTAAATTTGTAGCACGGCTCTTGGACTAACTTAGCGGCTTGTTTGAACTTGCACCCGACACCGCCGCGGCGTCGGCGCCGCGGAGGTGTCAAGTGGCGCGCCTCGACGACAATAAGATATTTAAATGTACCACCTAGACATCTTGTACCTATCCGTGATCCAATAATATACACACACAGAATACGCGAATCATAAATATTAGAGCACTTACTATTCGAGTGACAGAGACGGAGATAGACTTTATGATCTCCGTTACGGTTCGCGGTCGCACGCCAGGTGTAAATGAGTCCAATAAGTACTGATTTAATCACAATCTCGGGATTTTCGTTTGATGTATATGTATACATATGTAGATATGCCGTTGACAGATACCTATTTAATTCAAGTATAACACTGTGCTGTTTTACTTCATTCTTGTGTTCGATTTACTATGAAAATATAGGTATAAATGAGCATTTAGTGCTTACTACCTCACCTTTCGGTATCCTTTTCACGCGTCGGAACATAGAAAAACGTGCAATCCGAATTTTGGTCATTGTTTCTGCGACCCGCAGCAATGCAATAATTCGTTGCCCTTATTTTATACATCGTATACAATACGCGCTTGCGACGTAGGTATGCGGGAGACACGCGCGCGAGTGTCGCAGGCCACGGCGGGGCAACCACTGAATAAGCAGCCCCGGGGCTGCCGCCGGCATGTACTTATAATTTCTCGCAGATCGGCGGAGTGACGCCACCCTAGTTGAACTATGCTTACTTTGGGTCTAGAAAGCGCTGTGTAGAATGTCGTAGAATATTTATTTGTTTATTTAATAGAAAATACGTGGTTTTAGCTCATAGACTTCGTTCCGGACATGCCCCGCTCAACAGTTTTTGCATATTATTGAGAAAAGTGCCACCCCAAATTGTGCAGAATGCGGTACTTCTAAGGATGTACATCATCTGTTGGTGGAGTGTGTCCGAACACGGGTAATAAGAGTGGCTTTATTTGAAGTTGCACATATATGATCGATGGATATTGGGAGGTTGAATAGCATTCTGGCCAAACCTCTCTCTGAAGCGGCTATTCTAATTTATAAAATGACATATGAGATTTTGAAAGCGTAGTGTAGGTACATGTAGATTAGATAATTTTAAGGCATATGTAATATTAAGGTGTCACGAAATTAGGTCTCTGAATTTGGTGAGATGACTTGGTATCGACAAAATATGTATTTGAAACAAAAAAAAAATATCGGGTAAAATAAAAAAAAAAAAAAAAAAAATTAAAATAAAAAAAACACCACGGGCTCTCTCAAAAGCACAAGGAGCTCTTGCACCCGCAGAAAGTGGTAGGCGTGCAGTCCTTCTCCTCACAGTATTATCCAAGCGGATGTGTGGGAAATACCTTTTTTTTTTTTTTTTTTTTTTTATCGTGCGGAAATCCCTTCGGATACCCCCCCGCCGGCCAGCGGGGGCGGTTATGTCGGGCTTGAACCGACTAAAACCGCACGCCGTCTCGGGTCTTCAGACGCCGGGGTGTAAGGTTACCCATAGAGCATATCCCTCGCACCCCGGCTGACCCTGGGCCATCTCACCACTAACAGCATCGCTCATCCTTGCTCTTGCACCCGCAGAAAGTGGTAGGCGTGCAGTCCTTCTCCTCACAGTATTCTCCAAGCGGATGTGTGGGAAATACCTAAATCGCGACCAGCGTCACGTGTGCTCGTCACGTCACGTGACGCTGGTCGCTGGTGGTGTTTTTTTTTTTCATTTTTTTTTATATTTTTATTTTTTATATGTTCATTTTTTTATTTTACCCGATATTTTTTTTTGTTTCAAATACATATTTTGTCAATACCAAGTCATCTCACCAAATTCAGAGACTTAATTTTGTGACACCTTATATTGTCATATATAATGTAAATATGTCAGGGTAAGATGGAGCTGGCATGGTCTCTTAGGCCAAAAGTTCCTAAACAAATAAAGATTTAAAAAAAACAAAAGGTTAACTCAAAAAAAAAAAATAGTTCATTCAAATATTTTCGAATCATCACTCGTTTAGTATTTACCTAGATCTTTCCTCTATACTCATACATGCGCAGAAGTTCAAGAATAAAATGAGGTTTTATTACCTATATCATGGGAAATTTTCATAGCCTGGCAATAGAAAAAAACTATCGCTATTTCACTACCTAGGACGCTAATGATAGCTTTAGCTTTTGTTCCATAGATTATTATTATAGTTATTTATGCAACTGTGGTATAATGAGGGGTATTAAAACATGAATGTGGGTTTATCACACGAAGCGAAGCTGAGTGTGATAATAGTATCACATGAGTGTTTTAATACCTAATTATACAGTTGCATACAAGACTTTATCTACACCCATGGTGTGTTCTCTATAAAATAGTAAGTAAACAAAACAATTTGCAAAAATAATAGCGAAGAAAAATAGCGGGAATTCGAATTCGAACGAATAAGCTTTAATTTTTTTTTACGGCGCGTCGCCGCCGCTTTGGTGGTGCTATGCAACGCGCGTGAATGACAGTTCTTTTTTTGAAACTCATACAGATTCCACGCATCGGGCGGTAAGAATTTGGCTGTCTGATGAGTAACCCTTTGCGCGGAAGAGATTGAAAAAGCGAAAGGAGTGTTATTATGAAATTTCATACAACATTGTAACACCCGTTCGGATGATATTATGGTTATTATGACATTGGATGTATTAATGTTGGCAATAAGCTAACTGTTTCAGAATCTTTTATAGAGGATTTATAGCATGGGTGTAGATAAATATATATATAGCTGCTCGTGCTGATTCACTGACTCCTTGATCACCTCTCTCTCCTGAACAATTTTGTATGAAAAAATTTTTTTTCACTGATGGTTTCGTATAGAGGATAAAAATTCATTCGGAAGAAAAATATGGAGAGAGCTGATGATTGAGGATTTCGGAGACGGGTGAAGAGCACGCTTACGGTATTGAAGATAGGTTGGGGGTGCTTGAGCAAACGTCACTCGAAACGTCATTCAATTGCCAGTGACCTGAAAAAAAATTCAAAATGGTGAAAAAAAATGGCCGCCATACAAATTTCGTCGGTGTCCACCTCGGAGAGTATAAAAGATGGAAGAGTAGTTTCTTCGCAAAAGACGATCAGGATCCAATGGTCTACTCGATGAATAGAAAAAAAAATCAAGATGGCGGAATTTATTTTTCTATAGAAAATGTATGGCGAATATTGAATAGACTACACAAGTTTTGAACTATGCAAGACTGATTTATGGTTTCTTTTTAAAATGTGTTTGGGGACGAACTCTTAGTCAAAAATATGTAGATAGATGATGATCGAGGGTTTGGAAGATGGGTGAAGAGCACGGCCAGGGTATTAACCATAGGTGAGGGCTGCTCAAACAAAAAATACTTGGAACCTCATCCAATTGGCAGTGAGCTGAAAAAAAATTCCAAATGGAGAAAAAAAGATGGCCGCCATACAAATTTCGTCGGTGTCTATCTCGGAGAGTATAAAAGATAGAAGAGTGGTTTCTTAGCAAAAGATGATCAGGACCTGAAGGTCTACTCAATGAACAGAAACAAAATTCAAGATGGCGGAATTTATTTTTCCATACAAAATATATGGAGAATATTGAAGTGACTGCAAGTTGGGAACTATGCAAGACTTTGATATGGTTCCTTTTCAGAATGTTTTTATGGAAGAACTCTCAGTCAGAAATATGGAGATAGATGATGATCGAGGGTTTGGAAGATGGGTGAGGAGCATGACCAGGGTATGTGAGGAGCATGACCAGGGTATTAAAGATAGGTGAGAACTGCTCAAACAAAAAATACTCGGAACCGCATCCAATTGGCAGGGAGATGAAAAGAAATCCAAAATGGCGGATTCAAGATGGCGTCAACACAAATGTCATGGGTGTCTCTCTCAGAAAGTATTAAAGATGGATGAATTGTGTTTCGGTTCACCTCTGCTGTAAGACCTACCTACATGCCAAATTTCATGATTCTAGGTCTACGGGAAGTACCCTGTAGGTTTCTTGACAGACCGACAGACAGACAGACAACAAAGTGATCCTATAAGGGTTCCGTTTTAGGGTTTGAGGTACGGAACCCTAAAAAGGAACCCTTATAGGATCACATCGTTGTCTGTCTGTCTGTCGTGTCGTGTCAAGAAATCCCGTTGAACTAAATCATGAAATTTGGCAGATAGGTATGTCGTCCTGGGGTGTGTGTTGGGTAACCTCCTCGAGTGTCGCTCTGATTCCGATCCGTCCGGGGGGAACGGAATCGGAGCGGCCGTTACACCCTGGGCGGCGGTCAATGGCTTCCCCTTCATAGGGTTGGCATTGATCGTCGGCCAATACCCAACGTGGCGGGAACACATCGCTCTCCGTACTCCTCTGCTTTCAGAGGAGACAGGATGAGCAATGCTGTTAGTGGTGAGATGGCCCAGGGTCAGTCGGGGTGCGAGGGATATGCTCTATACAGTATACAGCGCGGTCGAGTACGGACGTGTCTGCGCTGCTCGAAACGAATATTTTATTCGCGTATTGCGCGGCTCTGGCCGTCGCAGTAACATAGACATGAGTGCGAAACCCCTCATACCTAACGAGTTGTTGGCGTTTATCAACCATGCCATCGACTACATGGACGAAGTCAGCATTCTGCAGATCTGCACATCCAACTTCAAGGAAGAGGAGATATGCAGTGGCAAGCGTTTACTGTTCCAGGCCCTCGGGAAATTAGACCAGATGCCGTCCCGACGGAGGGATGGAGGCGAAAAGAGTGTCCAGGACATCATCACCATCCTGAAGAACACCGACCCAGACGACGTGCCTGTTTTCGTGGCGAAGGAGCTACATAAGCTACCCCCCGTCACGTTCGATCACGTTGATGTCACCAGGCTGCTAAAGGACATCACAACTCTGAAAGCGAGCCTGGTCGAGGTGCAGTCCAAGATGGAGGCGTCAAACAACACCATAGGCGAACTACGTGCCGAGGTAGAGTTGTTACGCAATGCTGTTTCGACAAGTAGGTCGCCCGATGCCTCTAACGTAAACAAACGTCGCGGGGCACAAAATGCATCCATCTGCAGTTTCGAGTCGGCGAGTTGCACTACGTCACCCGTCGCCGAAAATGCGTGCCCTGCAAAGTGTTCAATTGCCGACGCTGTTTTGACACCCGTCCGAACAACGACTCACGTACGTACGTCGACACCTCGTGCCTACGCTGCTATTGTTGCCTCACACAAGCCTGCTATGACGCAAACAAAACGTCAAGCAGGTAATGAGATAGGGTCAAAGCGAAGCTGTGCATCAGACCACAACGATGTGAAACAGCTGGGTCCAAACAAGGGCTCGTGTGACAAGGATGGCTACATAAAGGTAGAGAAGAAGAAGACAAAGGAGCCTCCTTGTCGTAATCTATGCGGTACTGCGTTAGCAGGACCCAATATGTTACTGCGTCCTGCAACACCTTCGACGCAGCTGTACGTGTCCCGATTACACTACTCCACGACAGTTGAAGATGTGGTGCAGTACATCAGGACGAAGACCAACTGGACTTTGAGGGTCGAGAGGCTAGAGTCCCGCCACAGCACCAATTTCAAGTCGTTCGTGGTACGGGTTCCGACACATCACCTTGCGAACTTCCTCAAAGAAGAGTTTTGGCCGAAGGGTGTCATGTACCGCCGATTTCGAGGGCAGCTACAAGACACCACGAAGCGCAACACGACGCCGTCATTTCGTGTGAATTAGTTATAGGAATTTTATAATTATATGTATGTTAGTCTGTAAGGTATTTATGTATGAGCCATTGTGCTTGAAATATACAAATATGTATGTTAGTTGTAAGGTATCTATTATATGGGCCTCTGTTTACATATTTAAGATCGTTATGTAAATATTGCCTGAAATAAATGATTATTATTATTATTATTATTATTCTTCTATGGGTAACCTTACACCCCGGCGTCTGAAGACCCGAGACGGCGTGCGGTTTTAGTCGGTGCGAGCCCGACATAACTGCCCCCGCTGGCCGGCGGGGGGGTATCCGAAGGGATTTCCGTACGAAAAAAAAAAAAAAAAAAAACGTTATGTCGTCCTGTCACCCCAGCAGAAGCAGGCCGGGACGGTGGGGCGTTTAGCGCCCATCCCCCAAACCGGGGCAAGACGGGGACACCGTGGTTCCATAACCCGAGGGGGCCATCTGGAAACCGGAGATTGCCCAGGGTCAGTCGGGGTGCGAGGGATATGCTCTATGGGCAACCTTACACCCCGTCGTCTGCAGACCCGAGACGGCGTGCAGTTTTAGTCGGTTCAAGCCCGACATAACCGCCCCCGCTGGCCGGCGGGGGGGTATCCGAGGGGATTTCCGCACGAAAAAAAAAAAAAAAAGGTATGTCGTATAGCAGACATAGGGGAAAAATGTGAAAACCGTGAATTTGGGGTTAGATTGAAAAGTTGGGACTTGGAATTCAATACCTAACAAAAGTCTATCCTCGGCATTTACAATACCTATTATTTCACCAGGAACAGTTCCTTATTCTCTATGGTTTAGGAGTGTTGTACCCTGCATCATCAGGTTTGTGGAATTCAGACTTGGAGTGTAATCATGAAGCTGTTGCTTGATGCCTAAAATATGAATTCATCAATTCATTATTATATATAGCTCGATTACCACTCACTCACTCACTGACACAATTGTTCTCCTAGAAGGAGTAATGGGGGATATGAATGATGTATCGGAAAAATGTAGAGAGAGCTGAGGTGACTATGGGAAAAATCCGAAATGTCAAAAAATTCAAGATGGCGGCCAACATGGTGGTCGTTTCTCCGCCATCTTTGATGACATGGCAACATGGGTGTCATTTTTGAGTAAATCGAAGCTTCTGATTTTGAATTTTTGAAAAAAAAAGGTCAAAAACCCAAGATGACGGATCGATTTTTCTATTTGAAATAAATAAACAAAATAGACCGCTACACATAACACTCGCGAGCTGCTTGCAGCTCGCGCACCGCGCAATATACTAGTTAATATATATATAGCTGCTCGTGCTGATTCACTGACTCACTCATTGATCACCTCTCCTGAACAATTTTGTATGAAAAAATTTTTTTTCACTGATGGTTTCGTATAGAGGATAAAAAATCATTCGGAGGAAAAATATGGAGAGAGCTGATGATTGAGGATTTCGGAGACGGGTGAAGAGCACGCTTAAGGTATTGAAGATAGGTTGGGGGTGCTTGAGCAAATGTCACTCGAAACGTCTTTCAATTGCCAGTGACCTGAAAAAAAATTCAAAATGGCGAAAAAAAGATGGCCGCCATACAAATTTCGTCGGTGTCCATCTCGGAGAGTATAAAAGATGGAAGAGTAGTTTCTTCGCGAAAGATGATCAGGATCCAAAGGTCTACTCGATGAATAGAAAAAAAAATCAAGATGGCGGAATTTATTTTTTTCTATAGAAAATGTATGGCGAATATTGAATAGACCACAAGTTTTGAACTATGCAAGACTGTGATTTATGGTTTCTTTTTAAAATGTTTTTGTGGAAGAACTCTTATCAGAAATATGTAGATAGATGATGATCGAGGGTTTGGAAGATGGGTGAGGAGCACGGCCAGGGTATTAACCATAGGTGAGGGCTGCTCAAACAAAAAATACTTGGAACCTCATCCAATTGGCAGTGGGCTGAAAAAAAATTCAAAATGGAGAAAAAAAGATGGCCGCCATACAAATTTCGTCGGTGTCTATCTCGGTGAGTATAAAAGATAGAAGAGTGGTTTCTTAGCAAAAGATGATCAGGACCTGAAGGTCTACTCAACGAACAGAAATAAAATTCAAGATGGCGGAATTTATTTTTCCATACAAAATAAATGGAGAATATTGAAGAGACTGCAAGATGGGAACTATGCAAGACTTTGATATGGTTCCTTTTCAGAATGTTTTTATGGAAGAACTCTCAGTCAGAAATATGGAGATAGATGATGATCGAGGGTTTGGAAGATGGGTGAGGAGCATGGCCAGGGTATTAAAGATAGGTGAAGGCTGCTCAAACAAAAAATACTCGGCACCGCATCCAATTGGCAGGGAGATGAAAATAAATCCAAAATGGCGGATTCAAGATGGCGTCAACACAAATGTCATGGGTGTCTCTCTCAGAAAGTATTAAAGATGGATGAATTGTGTTTCGGTTCACCTCTGCTGTAATTATTTTTCCCTGATGCTTTCGTATAAAGGACGAAATATCATTCGGAGGAAAAATTTGGCGGGAGCTGATGATTGAGGATTTTGGAGACGGGTGAAGAGCACGGCCAAGGTATTGAAGAGAGGTAGGGGGTGCTCAAATAAAAACCACTCGGAATCTCATCCAATTGCCAGTGAGCTACAAATATAACCAAAATGGCAGACTCGATTACCACTCACTCACTCACTGACACAATTGTTCTCCTAGAAGGAGTAATGGATAAAGGATATGGATATGAAAGGATGGATATGAAAGGATATGGATGATGTATGGGAAAAATGTAGAGAGAGCTGAGGTGACTATGGGAAAAATCCGAAATGTCAAAAAATTCAAGATGGCGGCCAACATGGTGGTCGTTTCTCCGCCATCTTTGATGATATGGCAACATGGCTGTCATTTTTGAGTAAATCGAGGCTTCTGATTTTGAATTTTTGAAAAAAAAAGTTCAAAAACCCAAGATGACGGATCGATTTTTCTATTTGAAATAAATAAACAAAATAGACCGCTACACATAACACTCGCGAGCTGCTTGCAGCTCGCGCACCGCGCAAAATACTAGTTAATATATATATAGCTGCTCGTGCTGATTCACTGACTCACTCATTGATCACCTCTCCTGAACAATTTTGTATGAAAAAATTTTTTTTCACTGATGGTTTCGTATAGAGGATAAAAAATCATTCGAAGGAAAAATATGGAGAGAGCTGATGATTGAGGATTTCGGAGACGGGTGAAGAGCACGCTTAAGGTATTGAAGATAGGTTGGGGGTGCTTGAGCAAATGTCACTCGAAACGTCTTTCAATTGCCAGTGACCAGAAAAAAAATTCAAAATGGCGAATCAAATACATTGCAGAAGGAGATTGACGTAATGTCTATTCAGCAAGATTTTACATTAGCAGCATTAGCGATAGTCAATATGATTCAGAATTTAAAACGAATTCAGGATACTTTTCTGGATACAGTGACTGAAATCTATCACGGTCAGATCAATCTGCATCTCTTAACACCACAGCAGCTCCGTGGAGAGATACAGATTGTATCTAGTCAGATATCTAAAGAGCTAGCGTTACCCGTAGATGATATTCAGTTCCATTTGTACGAGATCTACAAATTGTTAAAAGTCAAAGCGAGGATGACTGAAGAATATTTCATATTTGAAATTACCTTACCTTCAATCAGCAGAGATACGTTCCAGCTATATAAATTGATACCAGTACCGGTTCAAATTAATAAAAGTATGATCAGCATCAAGCCAGCATCAGAATACGTCGCGATCAATCTGAGACGAGATGCATATTTATCAGCAAGCGCCAACGATCTTCAAAGTTGTGAATATCAAGCGGAAACTTACCTTTGTCGCCTGCCAGGGCCTGTCCATAGCTTAAGTCCTGATGAAAATTTTTGTGAAAAGGATAGCGTAGAGCGTAAAACTCTTGATTACTGTAAGCGTAAGCTCGAGTTACTTGAGAAGTATTGGGAGGACTTTCAAACAAGATCCTTCAGGAGGAACAGCAAGAGTTTGAGCGTATATTTGGCGATTCTTTTTATAAAGAAATAACTGAGATGAGCATAGAATGGCATTGGAACTGTCCTTCTTGGCCTAGTGCTGGAGGGATCTGGGAGCGCCTGGGGGGTAATAGCAATAAACACCGTTAAAGTCTTTCAAGTGTTTAACTTTAATCCCATAGCAACCAAACAGGAACCACTTAAGTCGGTTCACACAGTCTATGTCCGCGGCCGACGGAAAACATGGGGTGGGGAAAACGGGTGAAGGGGGCGGAGTATTATCACAGAGTCTGCAACCAGTTTCAATTTTAAAATGTAAAAACAAGAAAATTTTAAGAAAAGAATAATAATAAATATGACTTACCCTCCATAGAAGGCTCCACCCGAAGTCTTCGGTTATGATATTATACATACCGCGAAAGTGCGGAGGTCGGGGCCTTCTCCGTGCCAAGGCTATGCACAATCGCGAGGTGTGCAATTTCAGGGAATATTTCCTATCGCAGACGGACAGTGAGATGCATAGAGAGGTAATTGAATGCGATAAAGGACTGACCCCGCTAGCCCTGGCCAACACGGTGTGGCGTGCACCAGCAGTACTTGGTACCTCTGAGCGTGAGGCCGTATATGAAAGGTAAAGAGCGGTCAGTGGATACGTAACGGGGCGCTAAGAAAAAAAGACTTAGAAAAATTTCGACCAAAAAACTTCGCCTCATCATACCTTCGGGATCCGGTGGGATGTGGGAGTATAAGGGTGGGGAACCATGAGGGCACACGACCTAGGTCATTGACCTTGACCTTGGGGGTCATCGACCTTGTCATCGGGGTTATATGACCCGGTGACCTTGAACCCGTTGACCTTTGCGCCCTTGACCCGACGGCCTTTGTGACATTGACACCGGTGACCTTTGTGACCTTGACCCCGGCGACCTTTGTGACTTTGACCCCGACGCCGTTTGTGACCTTGACCCTGGTGTCCTGCGTGACCTTTATCTTTGCTACTGATGACCTTCGTGACCTTGACCCCAGTGACCTCTATTACTTTGACCCCGGTGACCATTGTGGTCTTGAACACCCGAGACCTTTGTGACCTTGACAGTGGTGACCGTAGTGACCTTGACCTCAGTGGCCTTAACCTTCATTAGTGTTTAGTTGGAGAGGTGTGGCACAGGTTATTGATTGAAAATTTTATAAGTCCTTTTTGCTTGAAATTTTTCTAAGTGTTTTTTTCATAGCTTGTGTATGAAACGGGGCGCTCTATGAAAAAGACTTAGAAAAATTTGAACCAAAATAGGACTTAAAAAATTTTTCATAAAAGGGTGAATAGGTGAAGAGATAAGCGGGTGTGTTGAAGCGGTAAAAGGGTGAAAGTGAAAAGGTTAAAAAGGGGAAATATGGAAAGGGTAAAAAGGGGAACTGTGGAAAAGGTAAAAAGGGGAAATGTGGAAAGGGTAAAAAGGGGAAATGTGGAAAGGGTAAAAAGGGGAAGTGGTTATTTTTTTCTAAATCAAACGATGCGCCTACAAGGTCGACGGAGCCCCGCTACGCGGGGCTCCTACTTCTGGGTGGTTTATAAAAAAATAACCACGAAGGCCTAATGCGGGAGCTTCGCTACGATCCACTCCCGCATTCGCCTTCTAACCTAACCTATCCGAGTCGGGGTGCCCTAAACTATACATGGGACAATTGACACAAAAGAAAGACTTGACGAATCGACACTATTACACTGCTTGAAGGGGAAAAAACGCTTGACGAATCGACACTTGACCAATAAAATTGTACCCTACTTCGTTTAAAAAAACTAAAAAACACGCTTTTAGCACGCACAAAAAATTCGAAAATCTATTTTTTCGTATTCCTGACAGCAAACCCTTTCATTTGATACCCATATCATGGGCGTGCATTTCAAATAGCCTGTCCGCCATCTTGGACGTCCGCCATATTGCATTTAAGTCACGTGACTATTTTTTCGTTTTTCTGACAGCAAACCCTTTCATTTGATACCCATATCATGGGGGTGCATTTCAAATAGCCTGTCCGCCATCTTGGACGTCCGCCATATTGCATTTAAGTCACGTGACATTTTTTTTCGTTTTTCTGACAGCTTTTCATTTGATACCCATATCATGGGGATGGATTTCAAACAACCAGTCAGCCATCTTGGGGAGGCCACCATATTGGATTTGTAATGACGTTTCTTAGCTAGTCATGTATTGTCATCAGAACTCAGAGCGTGTGCAAAATTTCATCCTAATCGATGACCGGGAAGTGGGTTAAATTAAGATTCCAAGATTTTCTTACATGGTACATAGTTAGTTACAAGTGGAGCTAATAAAAGCGTGTTAAAAACTCATAATTATTGTCTTCTAATACAAACGGCTCTCGTTACGGTAAAGATTTAGTTATAGTACCCATTAAGTAAATTACATACAGTTCCCGAATTTCCGTATTCTGGTGCTCTCATTGTGTTTTCCCATTCCACTGTATTCGCTCTGTTATTAGTTGTTTTAGGTAGATTTGTTATTAGGTGTTTTAGGTAGATTTGTTATTAGGTGTTTTAGGTAGACTTGTTATTAGGTGTTTTAGGTACATTTGTTATTAGGTTACTTGTTTGTTCGTTCGGTAGTATTAAGTTTAATTATTTATATCGGTGGTTTTCGTTAGTAAATTGTAATTATTTGTTTTCTTTTATTTTCTTGTTACTCTTATTTTCGTAGTGTAATTTTTTTTTCAGTAGATTTAGGTATATTTCTTCGTAGTTTTAAATTTAGTTAGTAGACCTTATATATTTATTGTAGATAAAATATAGTTAGTAGTACTAAATACAATGAATCCTATGGAGTTGATATTGGCACGTAATTTCAATATCTGGAATTATGCTGCCAGTATAACCAATGAGGAGCAGGCTCTAAAAGCCGCTCGAGCTTGGCTATTAATGCCAACTAACCAGACCCAAGCACGCTGCCCCAGATGCCGGCAAAATATGTCAGCAGAACAACGTGCAGATTATAAATGCGGATTTCGTTGGCGTTGTCGCCGACAAGGGTGCAACGTGATAGAATCACCATTAAAGAACACGTTTTTCGAGCGATCAAAGATCTCAGTGTTGTGTACATTAAGATTGTTGTTACAGTAAGGTGTCACAAGCGGCAAGGGATGTTAGGGGTAACCCGTAAAACAGCAGTCCAAATGTTCCACTATTTTCGGGAAGTATGCGAAATGGCGGAATGCCACGACCGTGAAATGTTAGTTGGTTCTGATGACGTTGTGGAATTCGATGAAACGCATTTATTTACAAATAAATACCACCGAGGTCGACTTCTACAACGTCAAACATCGTCATTCGGATGCATAAGCCGCCAAACAAAAAAAAATCACGTGGAACTAATACCTGACAAGTCGCGCCAAACATTAGATCCCATTATAGCTGCCAACGTTAGACCAGGGTCATTTATCATGTCGGACATGCACAGAGCCTACAATGGTATTGCTCTGCGATTAAATATGGGAGGTCATTTCACTGTCAACCATAGCACGAATTTTGTTGCTGGGACCACTAACATTCCGGTACGTTCAACGTTGGGTACCCCCGTCTCTGGTGGACAGGACGTCAGTGTGAAAATTCACACCAATACCATTAAACGACAGTGGCTAGAACTTAAGCGTCACTGTCGCACCTGCAGAAGCCAAAGGCGTCTTAAATGGTACATGGGCGAATTCATGTACCGGAAGAACATTTTAAAAGACCTCCCATCTGATGCTGCCCGCTTTCGCAGATTATTGCGAGACATTCAAAGAGTTTACCCCGGACGTAATAGACGAGGCATAAGGGCAAATAAATGCAGGTGCCGACAATGCCGCTAATGCCTGCAGACCCCATAAAACCTAAAAGGGTACTCTGGGAACAATAGACCTTTTCGTTCAATACCTTTGACGGTTTTAATGGAAAATAGTGATATTTTGTATTTTCGAACATTCGACAAAGGCAGATACTTATCTGAAATACTTCAGTATTATAACAAAATTTAAATGAGCTGAATTTGAATGAAAGTTTTGTCATTTTTGACGCATCGCCGGCTGCTGCCGCAGCACGCTCACTTCGCTTGCTAGGCTCGCGCGTTGTGTTCACAGTTCAAACCTAACCTTGCCGAACTCTGTTTATATGTACGTCATTGCTAAAAGCACTGTCGATCATTTTTTAGTGTAGTTCCAAGGTCACAAAAATCATGTCCAAAGTCACACAAAGGTCAAGATTACATAGGACAAGGTCACATGGAACTCTGGTGGCAAGATTGATAATCCCAAGGTCAAAGTCAATGACCTGTGTAGTGCATGGGATACCCCGCACTTACACTCCCGTATCGTTCGGGATCCGGTGGGATACGAAGCATTCTTTGGATATGAAGAGATGAAGCTTTTTGTCGAAACTTTTCTAAGTTCTTTGTCGTCGAAATTTTTCTAAGTGTTTTTCAGTTGTACTGAGGTCACCAAGGTCAAGGTCACAAAAATCATGTCCAAAGATAATTAAGTAATGTCAAGGTCACAGAGGTCAAGGCCATCGGGGTCAAGGTCACGCACCTTCCAATGCATGACCACGGGGCCATGGAACTCCGGTGGCAAGGTTGATGACCTCAAGGTCAAGGTCAATGACCTTCGTAGTGTACCCTTGTGGTACCCCACCCTTACACTCCCACATCCCACCGGAGCCCGAAGGTATGAAGAGGCGAAACTTTTTGGCGAAATTTTTCTAAGTGTTTTTCAATTGTACTGAGGTCACCAAGGTCAAGGTCACAAAAATCATGTCCATAGATAATTAAGTAAAGTCAAGGTCAAGGTCACAGAGGTCAAGGTCTAACCCCTTGACCCCGATGACCTTATATATTTGCCTGTGTTGGTCAAAAAATAAATCCATGTTATCATATTGTAGTTTTTATTCTGGCCACCAGCCGATTCACAGAAATTGCTTAGATGCTTTACTCTTTTGTCAAGGTAATTGATAATGAAGTGGTGTGAAAAAGAAATAACTTCTTTTAACTGTCAAAGTCACACTGTCTCAGTGCAGTGGTCTCAGTATTATAAAATGTACTCTGTGGTACTCTGTGACACTGAGTCAGTGTCACTGACTGACATCGACGATTTTTGTCTATTGTCGGAATTATAATATTCATAGATATATGTACATATAATAGTTATAATTCGATTCCAGATTTGACAATTTCAGTGTTGCAACGTTATGACAAGTACTAAATAGTGACGTTGCGAAATTGTTCGATACGGAAATGGAATATTTCCGGATCGATTCCTCTCGTTTAAAGTAGTATATCTAAACAACTACTACTTTAATAGAAACTAAGTATATCAGGAAATTAAATATTTCTGAACGGATAATTTAGTTATGATGATTAATTTTATTAAGGATCTGAGAGTTTTCTTTAATAATTGTGTGTGAAATAAATAAAAAAATGTGATCATGAAGGAACATGAGAAATAAAACAAATAGATGTATTATGGTAATATTTTATTTTAGAAATCGTCGCCGTCATCGCTGTCACTTTCTGTAACATTTATTATAAATGTCTGTGATATTGTCAATTAACATATCTAGCCTACTCATTTTTTCCTCTTCTTTGACAACATGGGATACGCATTTAGACCATTCGGTAGCCGTAATTTTTTGAATGTCTTCCTCAAATAAATTTCTCGAGTCTGACAATTTGAAGGTTTTATTATTTTTAGCTACATGCCCCTTTACCTGCGCCCATATCAATTCGATAGGGTTCAGCTCGCAATGGTAAGGGGGCAGTCTTAAAACCGTGATCCCATGTTGTGCTGCCATTTCGTCTACAGCGTACTTATTAAAAGACTCGTTATGTGGAATCAGTGGTCAGTCCCTCCAAAAACGCTTGCCGAGATGATGTGACTTTCTTGTCCACCCAAGTTTTTTTACAGTATGACTTAAAAATAAATATAGTACATGAACATTCAATATTACTATTAAATTTAATGTAAAATGTATATAAATTCAAAATGTTGGCCTTACCTGCGTTAACCCAAGTTTCATCTTGATAATATATATGTCTCCCTTCTCGTCCAAACTGAAATATAGATCGCAAGTAACGCTGGCGCCATGTTATTATATCATTTCGATCAATAAGTGTGCTCTTGCGTGACCGTGCAACAAATTTAAAATTAAGAAGCTTCTAAATTTTTCTGAGAGTGTCTTTGGAAACCTTGGGCATTTCTGGATCATCGTTCATCACTTGTAAAATCTAAAATAGTAAATTTTATAATAGTTTGGAATCATTACTTATATATAAAAGATGTAGGTATAAAATAATACTGTCTGACTGATTGACTAACTTTTGCAATGGTTGGAGGTTCATTTCGGTAAAAGAACTGATGAACAATTCTTCGTATTGCGGAGAATGTAAATTCATCAATTTTATCTTTGAAACTTCGCTTTGGTCCAGTTTTTTTAGGATTTAGCGGGGCACCTTTATTTCCTTCCTTCAAAACGTTACAAACAGAGCGTGAGGTTATTCCCAATATGTCAGCAACTTTGCTCATACATTCATTTTCTTCCACAACTTAAAAGGCCTCCAATTGCGCAGAAGTTTCATTTTTCATGTACTTGTAGGCGTTGCGGATCATTACTTTTTCAGTAACAGTGAAAGCTTTTCGTGGACGTTTTTTTCTTTGGGACAAGAAAACATCCACGTCTTTTTGTGATGTACTTGGTTGAGGATCCATTTTGATGGAAAACCAAAACAAATAGATTCACTCAAAGTTCACAAAAAACTATAAACGTAACAAAACTTTAACAAAAACCCAATAAAACTAGGACGGTTACCAGCTTCGCAATCAACCCAAATTTAAGCGTAGCGAGATTTGCCTATCCAACAATAGGTCAACGTGACCGGTCGACTTTTTCCATTGATTTGGTTTTTCGGTGATTATTCCTCGATGGTAAGACCGATCTGGACATTCGACCCCTTACGACACTGAATAATGTCTACTTGATCACCGTGGCAAATTTAGTCGAGATCGGTCAAACGGTCTCGGAGGAGTATCATTTGTTTGAAATGCAACTTTGAAACCAAAGACGCTTCGCTCCCCTTCGGCTCGCTACGCTTAATAACAAAATATCGATTCGCAATGAAACAAGATATTCGTGCAGTCAGACTGGGAGAATGGAGCCGAATGACCAGATAAACAAAATGGCGATAGAAACGAGCGCGCACGGGTTGCCAATACAGAAAACTATCTAGGCTCTTTTATTATAAGTTTTGTTTTTAATATAAAAACAAAAATATTAACTTAACATAAATAGCGATTGTTTATCGATTTTTGTGTACACTATTATATGTGCCATTGTACAAAATGACAGTACCTAGCTAATGTCAAATGTGGAATTGAATTATAATTTCGGCTTTCTAGTATATATATAATAATCTATGGACTTTACTTTTTACTGACATTCCTTGTTTTTCCCCTGTAGTCTGGGAATATTACAATTATTCAAGAACGAAAATTAACTCTGGTTAAATAAGTATACGAAGATATACTATTAATTGTGAAAATGCTATCTGCTATTTAAAATATACACATTTATGTTGCACACAAATTTATAAGCGAATATAAAAATATCTTATATACCATGGAAATTGAACATACACCTCCAGAAGCGCGAGCAGAGACTCCACCAGCTCCTAATGTGGAGAAAGAACAGACCTCGCCTAAGAGAGAACAGACTTCTCCTTCGACTTCAGTAGTAGCTAATGGCACTGAATCTACAGTTACCCCTACAACACCTAAAGACTCTCCAAAACCCAATTCCCGAAAACCTAAAAAGCGAAAACAGAAGCTCAGAGATGTTACAGCACCTCGTCAACCACTCACAGGTAATCACACGATACTAAGATTATGAAAAGTGCCTAAACTTTTGTAAGTATCCCTCTGATAATCCATATATTTTCAGGTTATGTTAGGTTTTTAAATGAACGTCGAGACCAACTGCGTGCCGAGCAGCCAGACTTAGGGTTTGCAGAGTTAACTCGCCAGCTAGCCAGTGAATGGAGTAAATTACCAGCCAAGGTAAAACAACAGTACTTAGATGCTGCAGATCATGATAAAGAGAGGTATATTATGTTTTATATATCTAAACTATGTCTACAAATGCTTATTTATTACTTTAAAGGAACTTTGACATTTCTATTTCAATAGATACATTAAGGAATGGGCTGAGTATAAGAAAACTGATGCTTATAGAGAATTCAAGATAGCACAAATGAAGCAGAAAGCGGGCCCTGTATCAAAGAAAATGAAACATAACTCACCCAATAATGTCACTTCAACAGGTAACTTGGAAGCTTTGATATAAAATATTTTATTTTTATGAGCATCTAAAAGTTAAGTTAGGTTAGGTTAATGTTAACCTATAAGAACCAAACCGGTGCCCGGGCACCCGCGAGTATGTACCGTTTGTCAAGTTTTGTCAGTTTGACCGTTCGGCTTGATGGGTTAAAGGTTAATAATAAATTAAGGCTATGTAATTTAATGCAATAAAATAACAAAATCCACTGATATTTGTATGGGTTTAAATATATATATATATATATATAGCTTTATTTATCTACAGAACAGTAAATATATAATATTAAAAGAAATTTAGGTTGTTATCATTTGTTTGAAGTTTCTGTTGTGTAGCCCCCTTGGGTAAAAGCCTCCTCCATCGCTTTCCATTTTTCCCTATCCTTAGCAATTTGCATCCAATCCTTTCCTGCTTTGCTTGCTATATCATCAGCCCATCTTTTCTTTTGCCTCCCAACATTTCTTTTTCCTTTTGGGCCTATCCATTTTGTGGTTTGGTGCGTCCATCTCTTGTCTTGGTATCGGACCACATGTCCTGCCCAATTCCACTTTTGTTTAAGACTAAAATGGAGAGCATCTGATAATTTCGTTCTCATACGGATATCTGTGTTTCTTATTTTATGTACTTTTCTCAGATTTAAGATGCTTCTTTCCATTGCATGTTGGCAGGAGAGAATTTTGCTCCTCACTTTCTCGGTATATACCCATGTCTGGCTGGCGTAAGTTAGGCTTGGGAGAATACAGGAGTCCATTATAGTTTTTTTCATGTTTAAGTTATAATTTCCCTTTAAAATTTCTTTTTGCGCCCAGTACTTCCTCCATGCTATACTTATTCGTCTGTCTATTTCATTTTCATTGCTATTTGCATCAAAAGACACCAATTTACCTAAGTACACATATTCCTTAACATATTCTATAGGGTTTCCCTCTATCTTGATTACTTTCTGGTGACTGTTCGACATAATTTTGGTTTTAGATGCGTTCATGTGTAGACCAACTTTTTTACTTTCATAGTCTAAGCTTTGTAACATTTTTTCCAAGTTTGAAGCAGATTCACTGAAAAGAACAATATCATCCGCAAACCTTAAATGTGTCAGCTTCTCGTTAAGTATCCATATGCCTTTATTGTTCCAATCAATGTTCTTGAAAATATCTTCAAGTACAGCTATGAAAAGTTTTGGAGAAAGTGGATCTCCCTGTCTTACCCCTCTTCCGATAGTGAACTCTTCGCCTTGTCTTTCCAGTTTTACTCTGCTTACACTTTTGGAATATATGTGTTTTATGATCTGTACATATGTTTCGTTTATATTATTATTTCTCAGAGCAGTCCATATGGCTGAGTGCACTATGCTGTCAAATGCCTTGGAGTAGTCTACAAATGCCAAATATAGCGGTTTCTTAAATTCCTTGAATTTCTCAATTATTTGTTCCAATGCATGTATGTGATCTAATGTAGAGTAGTTTGGCCGGAAGCCAGCTTGTTCTCTTGGTTGATTTTTGTCGATTTCCTCTGCTATTCTGTTTAAAATGATGGATGAAAAGAGTTTGTATGTTGTGGATAATAGACTGATAGGCCTGTAATTACTGATGTCCCGTGGGTTCCCTTTTTTATATAAAAGTATTAAGTTTGAACTACACCATTGTAGTGGCACCTCCTGCTTTGCAAGTACCAAGTTGAAGAGCTGAGCTAGGTATGTAACTAAGACTGGCGCACCGAATTTTAGGGCTTCGTTTGTGATGTTATCTTCTCCTGGGCTTTTATTGGATTTTAATCTTTTGATGTGACTTATGATTTCCTTTTCCGTTATTGGATCTAATGGGATTTTCCCTGTAGCCATGGTCGTATTGTGACTGTTTCTATCAGTTTGGGCAATTTCGAGTGTTGGTTTTTTATATAGGTTAGTGTAAAACTCTGTTGCACATTTTATTATACCTTCCCTGTCTTTGGTTTCACTTTGCCCGGTATTCAAACCCTGTATCCAATTTTTGTGATTTGTCAATTCTTTAAAAGCTCTTTTGGAGCTTCTATATGAAGACAGATTGTTTTCTATAATTTTTCTTCTGTGCATGTCATAATCTTTTCTGATTGATCTGTTGGATTCTTTGAACAATATTTTGAGCTCCTCTCTCATTTCTTTGGATTTGTTCTTTGTGTACATCAGATCTGTTCTCCTATTTATTAGATTTTGTGTATGCTCGCTAATTATTTTTCCTTTATTCTTGTTGTTTACCTTTTCATCCATTTTGAGGCTTTTTATTATTAATTCTTCCAATTTGTCACTAAGGGATTGTACTGAGTGATTTTCTTTTAGAAGGTCTGGGAATGCAGAAAAGTTATTTCTTTTTAGATTTTGTATGTAGTTGTTTCTCTCATGCATAGACTTCAACTTCATGGGCACAGCTCTGAATGAACACCGGCTAGTTTTAGGTTTTTGTATTTTCATAGTGCACCTTACAATTCTGTGGTCTGATGGGAACTTGACTTTGTTCAGAACCTGTTTAAATATAAGAAGTGATAATTATTTGCTAAAGTGTGCTGCTGGTAATGTATTTAATATTGTAACATTACAGCAGGAAATATAGCAACAGTAGATCAAGGTACTCCTGTAACAGCAAATAGTAACACAGTACCCCCAGTAAATGTACCACGTCAGCAATCTCCTCCACGCCCCAGGCCCTGCATAACACCTGCCTCTGTAAGTATTTTACTTATGACCATATCTTTGACTCAAATGATAGTTTATTGCCTAATTGAAGCATTTATATGGTTAACATCAGTGATGTACACAGATAATTTCCATAGGAAAGTAAAAAACGAGTTAGATGCCTACTTGGTCATGTGATCGACTGCTGGGAGCAGAAATGTATCTTACTATTCGATTGTACGGTTATTATAGTGCCACCGCTCCTTGGTCTTGGACTTACATACTAGTAAACTTTGTGATGCTTTCTGATTTTCTCTATAAAAAATAATTTCTAAATAAAATTATAGGTACAGTACCTAGGGGTGTTTGTTGGGTAACCTCCTCGAGTGTCGCTCCGATTCCGATCCCGCTGCAGTCCGGGGGGAACGGAATCGGAGCGGCCGGTACACCCTGGGCGGCGGTCAATGGCTTCCCCTTCCCCCCTTCATAGGGTTGGCATTGATCGTCGGCCAATACCCAACGTGGCGGGAACACATCGCTCTCCGTACTCCTGCTTTCAGAGGAGACAGGATGAGCGATGCTGTTAGTGGTGAGATGGCCCAGGGTCAGCCGGGGTGCGAGGGATATGCTCTATGGGTAACCTTACACCCCGGCGTCTGAAGACCCGAGACGGCGTGCGGTTTTAGTCGGTGCAAGCCCGACATAACCGCCCCCGCTGGCCGGCGGGGGGGTATCCGAAGGGATTTCCGCACGAAAAAAAAAAAAAAAAAAAAAGGTACAGTACCTAGTACAGGACTGTTTGGTTGGCACGTCAGGAAGAAGAGAGAGTCCAGCTAAAGAGTGTGCTCTCTATCGTACATTAGACTGACAGTAAACATAGCAAGATCATGAAACAGATAGGAATAGCAATAGTCTTTTTTTATTGCCAGACTATGAGTTAATCTATAATATAGGTAATCTCATTTCAATAATAATTTATGAGGCGGTTGGGGTCTCAGGGAAATTCTCTCTAGTGCGTCCTGTTTCCTTACCTACACAGTCAGATCTGTTGAGAAACACTGCAGATAAGGCTGGTTGTCATCTATTTTTATCAAACAATATTATTTTTTCAAATAATCAATTATTAATATTCACACTGAATCGAACCCTGCCACATTGACAAGGAAATATTCATTCAGGTGTTTTATTATATATATTATAGCAGATGCCCGCATGGAGGTTGTTTATAGTTTTTTGGTCATATCTGTTGTTCTACTTAACCAATCGCAATCAAACATACAGTTAAGTCTGACCAAGACTAATAGAGAAAACCGTGTGAAAATCTGTGCTGTAGTTTTTGCGTCCATCGGGAACAAACAGACAAACAGACAAGAATTCCATAAATATATTTTTGTGTTCAGAATTGTTTGTTTAACATAACCCAAGTAATTTATCTATAGACATCTATGGTATGGTATGGTATGGTTTCGCGAGCTGGTATCCGCAACTCCACGACAAGGCGCGGTTTTTGCGTGAGGGTGGGCATTTCACTCGATCCACCCCAACTCATTGAAGAACGCCAGCAGGCTATTCACGCTGCTGGCGATCTCCCGGAGCGTACCTGTATTTCCGAAGTACTTAACCTTGTATGTGGCGGTTACAGGGCAGTGTAGGAGCACGTGTGCCGCTGTTTCTTCCTCTTTCATGCAAGCTCTGCAGAGAGGGCTGTCGGTGATACCTAAAATATAAAGGTGTTTATTGAAGGAGCCGTGCCCCGTGATGGCAGCTGTGGCCGTGCGCAGTTGCTGTTTGGTCAGTTGTCGAAGACGCCTGGTCAGTCTATTTTCAAGCACGGGGAGTGCTTCCCTCGCCTGTCTGCAAACTTCCAGATTTATCCAATAGCTGTTGTGTTGATCTCTCGTTCGTTTGTTTACCATGGTTCGTAGGTATGCAAAGGTGATCGGTATTATGGGCTCAGGTCCCATTACCACCATGTCAGATCCTCTCCTGGCAAGCTCATCTGCTGCATCATTGCCGCGCGAGCAGCTGTGGCCCTTAATCCATTGCAAGGTTATGCTGTTGAAATGGCCTATTTGGTTCAGTTTACGATGGCACTCCAATATTAGTCCCGAGTTTATAGTGTGGCTGTTTAAAGCTTGCAGCACGGCCATGCTGTCAGAGAGTATGCGTATTGAGTGGCCTTCCACTCTCCTGGCCATTACCGCTGAAGCTGCCAGGGTAATCCCCATGCATTCAGCTTGAAATACTGTGTTGTGGGTCCCCAGCGGTGTTGAAATGGATACATTAAGGTCCACCGAGAAAACGCCGGCCCCGGTGCCTGTACCAGTCTTTGATCCATCTGTGAAGATGCGTAGTTCCGTTGGGCATAAAACCTCACAGCGGTGGTCCTCATGAAGTTGGATCTTGTATTTTTTGTCGAATACGTGTTGTTTGGGCACACGATCATTCATTGCTCCTATCATGGGTATCTCCTTTATGAGATCTGTGAGCAGTGAGGTGTGTCGCGTGTTTCTCTCGCTCCATAGGTTGAGTGCCCTTAGGCGTATAGCCGCAGCTGTTGCTTCTTGGCGGATGAACAGATCCAAGGGTGGGAGTCCGAGCATGGCTTCCATTGCCGCGGTATGTCTATCTATACTTATAATAAATCTGTTCATATCCAATTCTGTACATTGAATATATTCTGAAATTTTTTTTTGGAGAGCAGTCCATAATCGATACTGAAGGCGAAAATATTTTCATTTTTGTCGGTCTGTATGGAGACCACGCATCACACCTAACTACTTAATGGATTCAAACGAAACTTGGCTTGTTTTGAGTTCATACAGCACGGAAGATTTTTAGATAGTTTTTGCCCCGTAATTCAGCCTGGTTTCCTTGGGAGAGGGGACGAAAGTCAAAATGTGAAATTAGCTATAATTCATTAACGCTTGGTCTGATTTCATTCATTTCTTCTTTATAAGCAAGAAGTCGTTATAAAAGTTGTCCCATGAAAAATTCAAAGCTACCAGTTTAAAGGTAAAGTCAGAAATTACAGCTTGCAGAATCTTGCAATCTGGTCCATAGTCAGATCCTTCAACTCCTCCGTGTCTAATGCGTCCGATCCCAGAAGTTCCCATCTAATTAGTGAGTACATGGGACACTCGGCCAGCAGGTGGAAACTGGTCTCTAATGTCTCCATGCACTCCCGACAATTGGGATCAGTCTTCACTCCAATCACTGTTAGGTGTCTGTCTAGTCTACAATGTCCTGTTATTACTTCTATGACGCGCCTGTCTTCCCTTTTCAGTTGGCTCGTCTTTTTCTTGTCGATGCCATTGATAAAGATCTTCGATTGTGACTGACTGACTGTGATCTCCATCTTCGGTTGATTTCTGCTGTAATACTGCAGCTGATTACTCCCTTAGTGATTCTGTGCGATATTGGGAACCAGGGCTCCGGCCCCACCAAGTTTTTATCGGCGCCGTCTCTGGCTAGTTCGTCAGCTGTCTCATTGCCCATGTAGCCCTCATGTCCGGGTACCCAGGCGATCGTTAAGTCGGCTTTCTTGGCCAGTTTCTTTAGTGACTCTTTATATTCCTATATATACTAGCATGGCCTTTATCCATAATGGTCCCGGTCCATTGGCCAGTCCTAAGTTTGAACCATTGTTCGGTTTCTTTTCTTTTTATTTCTAAATCCAAGGGGTTAAGCCCCAATATGATTGCAGGCGCCGCTGTGGGAATTGTCCTCATCGCGCCCGTGGTCATCAGAGCCGCTAACCTTTGGACTTTTTCTAATTCAGCTTTATTTCTCCCAATGGCAGTCTTATGCCCCCATACTAGGGCACCATGTAGGATTCTTGGCAGGCTAATTGCTTTGTAGATCCATAGCACTATCGCTGGTTACCCCCAGGTTCTTCCTATTGCGCTTTTGAACTGCATCATGGCCATTTTGACCTTTAGGCATGTATTACTAATGAGAGTCTTGAAGGTAAGCTTGCTATCCAGTGTTACCCCTAGATATTTTACGTGCTTGACTGTTTCCAAGTCTTGGTTATCCAGGCGCACCTGTGCAGTTCTTCCTATTTTTATTTTCTTGTGAACAAGACTATTTTGGTTTTATCAAGGTTGAGGTTAAGGGCTTTGCTCCTGCACCATACTAATGTTTCTTTGGGCCTCTGTTCATGATTTTGCACATGACGCTGAGGACTTTGCCTGTGATCAGGAGCACTCTATCGTGAGAATACACTTGTGTGTATATGTGCACCCTGTACCACAGTAGTGGCGATAGCCATCCTCCTTGTGGGAAGTTTCTTCACGCTACCATCGTGTGTGTTGTTCCTGCAATCTCTGCTTTTATCAGCCGGTGTTTTAGCATAGCTTTCACCCATTCTGATATGTCTTTGTAGATTCCTTCGCGGTCTAATGCGACTTCTATCGAGTCTGGGGTAGCTTTGTCAAAAGCGCCCTCTACATCAAAGAAGCAGCCCTGTGCGTATTCTGTGTTGTCTATTGATCTCTGCACTCCTGTCACCAGGCTGTGGAGGGTCGTTTCGGTAGACTTACTGTCCATATATGCATGTTGGTTATGGTGGAGTGAAGATCCATTCTTGTTTATTTGTTCTCTTATTAATCTGTCCAGGATTTTCTCTAATGTCTTAAGAAGGAATGAGGAAAGGCTAATGCACCTGAAGGATGTGGCCTTTTGGTATGATGTCTTCCCTGGTTTGGGGGATCGTGCGAAGCATGGCCCTATACGGGGCCCCCGTATGGGCGGAGACTGGCGGCCCGCAACGTGGCTGCTCTAAACAGCCCGTTAAAGACGATGGCCGTCAGAGTCATCAGGGGGTATCGCACGATCTCCGTCGAGGCGGCATGTCTCCTAGCCGGGACCCCTCCACGGGACCTGGAAGCGAGAGCCCTTGCGCTGCTGTACCAGCGGCGCAAGGAGGCGCTGGAGCGGGGCCATAGGCCGGAGCCCCGAGAAATCAGGGGTCAGCGGTCCCTGCTCCGCCAGGAACTCATGGAGACATGGAGGGTGCGATTTGAGCATCCAAGCTGGGGGGAATCCACCATTGCGGCGGTGAGACCGATCATGAAGGAGTGGTTGGAGGGACCACAGGGACCTCTCCTACCGGATGTGCCAGTTATTTACCGGACACGGGTGTTTCGGTAAGTATCTATGGCGCATCCACCGGGAGACAACGCCGCAGTGCCAGCACTGCGAGGATCCTGGCGTGGGCGAGTCAACACCGGGATCTCGTTGCGGTCCTGGGCGTGGACGTTCTCTCGTTGGAGACCATGGTGAGGGCCGTGGTCTCCGACGATCGGGGCGTGAGGATGGCAGTTGGCCGACTCGCCGTCCTTACAGAAGCAGGCCGTGGCGGAGGCGTGTCGTGTGTGCCCTACACACGCCTGCCAACTCACCGAAGCGGGATAAAGCCCGACCCCACCAGGCGAGGCCGCGGGGGCTGCCAAAGCCCGCCGGCAACCCTGGGGTTATCCTTTCGAGGGCTTACCCCGGGTGCCCGGCAACGGACACTTGGGGAGGACACCGTGCGGTTTTAGTCGATACACGACATGGGTGAACATTGCTCTTAACTCTTTCCATTTCCTTGGGATATATCCGGCTCTGATACTGCTATTGAGGTCCAGTATATATTTGCTTATATACTTGCTGGCTACTTATAACATAATTAGGGCGGATTTCGTCTGGTCCAGCCGCCTTGTATGGCTGGAATGATTATAATATATGCTCCTCTGTAAATGTTTCTCTGTCATGAAGGTATTCGACTGTGGGTCCTCCATGGGGTTTGAGTGTATTAGCGTGTTATCATCTTCGTATTCTTCGCATTCTGGAACTGTATTTCCAGCAAGACCTTAAGATGAGAGAATTAAATTATTGCGTTCGTTTATGGGTGTATATTATCAATATATTAGTGTATATTAATAACAGCTATTTAACAGAAAGCGTAATAGCTTTGGTAGTCGCGTGGGTATGGCGTTCAATATCAACGCCGTAGGGAAGGTTCGAATACCACTTCATTTTTTTTTACTTTTGTCATCGTATATTTTTTTACAAGCTTTTATTTAACTTGCTCTGTATGTATGTATGTATGTTAGTGCGGGACAAATCTTGCAACTGAATTTTGAAGCAGTTGTCTTGACAAACTCTCTTAGTGATATGGTGTTCAAGGTGTGATGATGGAGTAGAAAGGTGGCCATAGGAACTCCTATGCTAAACAAGATAAACCTTTCGAGTTTGGGCTCATTTGTTTTGTTTTGAAAAAGTCTCTGATGTGACATGGTATTCAAGTTCTGATGATGCAGTCGGAAGGTGGCCATAGGACCTCCTAAGCTAAACAAGATAGACTCATCGAATTTGGGCTCATTTGTTTTGCGACTAGCGCCCTCCCCCCCAAACTGGGGCAAGACCCGAGGGGGCCTTCTCGAAACCGGAGATGGCCCAGGCTCAGTCGGGGTGCGAGGGAAATGCCTTATCCGCAACCTTACACCCCGGCGTCTGAAGACCCGACACGGCGTGCGGTTTTAGTTGGTTCAAGTCCGTCATAACCGCCCCCGTTGACCGGCGGGAGTGGGGGGGGGGGGGGTATCCGAGGGGATTTCCACACGAAAAAAGGCACGTATCTATTCAGATAACAAAACGTAATGACAAATTACTATACTGTTACCTCGGAGGAAGGTGCGTGCATTCGTCATCTTATACACGCTGATTTTGTAGTCGTTTTGGAACGAAATATTTTGGGCACAATTATTATAAGAGAACCGCTTGGAAGCATTTATTTGAAAAAAAAAACAAAACATTAAACAAAAAGGCTAAAGTTGATGTCGTTTGCAAAATCAAATGAGAACTCGTGGTAACTCCTTTCGATTTCATGTAACTACTACCAGGCCTCCTTCACTCCATATACTTGCGCGCTATAATTACCTACCGCCCGGCCGAGCGTTTGCGGACCAAATTCCAGTGCGGTTTTGGCTAGCGAACGCTGTTTAATTTTAATCACTCCGTTCGTTCGTACGCGTACCTACGATGCCGTCTGGTGCCGTATGTGCTGTAGATGGGTGCAAATCAAGTAAAAGAAGGGATAAACACCTAACATTTTTCCATTTACCTGTCAATGAAGAAAGGTAAGTGATAAACTATTACTGTTTTTTGTCGTTTCAAAATTATTTTTAATAGGTCTAGTCTAGATGATACATGATTAGCTTGCCTTTCAGACACATATTTACATATTTTTGTTACATAGAAACGTCATATTTACCTTAATCACTATTTTAACAACGTTTAAAACGCTATTATTATTAAAATAAAATTGTGATAATATTTGACGAAACTTCCAACACAAGTCGCGCGGCGCGGCAACCTGTCTCAACTTGTCGCGCTGTTAGCGTAAACCAGGGGTCTCCATACTTTGAAGCCTTCGGGCCATAATGATTTTTTCTGTTTGTTCCAAGGGCCAAACCAGTTTTAATTTTTCTGCCCTTAACTATATTTCTAGACTAGACTAGAATAGTCGCAAAGTGCGCGACCTAAGCAAACTTACGCTTTTTTGCATTTCAATTATTATTGTGTATTGTGACACTTAACGACATCTAGTGGCGAGTAGTGGTACTATGTACTATCTATTTCAGCTACCCGCTAACAGGTGGCATTCGTCGTAATTAAATATTTGGAATTACCGCGTTGGTTCAAGAAAATTCTAGTTCTGGCTAGTGTATTCCGATCAGTTCGAGATGGCAGTAATTGCATATAAAAAGGCTAGCGGCGCAACCGCGAGTCAGTCTGCGTAGGAAAGGCGAAGGAAGCGAAACTGTCTATCTCTATTGTGAAATAAAATAACACCCGTGCTTAAAAGTATTTTGATATTACTTATTGTTTTTATGTGTGATTTGTTAGTATGGAAAAGAAGCGAAAAATCGACAGTGAATGCAGAACGTTCCAAGATAAATGGAACTTTCAGTATTTTGTGATTGAGTCCAGTAATAAGGCGATATGTTTAATTTGTAATGAAACCATAGCTGTTCTCAAAGAATATAACATTAAACGACACTATGAATCGAAACATCTTCAAAATTACTCCAAGTATACAGGAAGTTTGCGGACGGAAAAATTTTCAGCTTTGAAACGCGGACTCAAATCGCAGCAATGTTTGTTTACCAAAGCGAATACTGCCGTACGCTGGCTTAGTTGCGGAAAAGTCCTTAAGCGCTGTTTTGAACTTCGAGAAGAGATCCAAATTTTTTTAAATGAGAAGCAGCGCCCTTTTGCCGATTTAGAAAATAGTGAATGGATGTGGAAGTTAGCATTCTATGTCGATTTGACAAATCATATGAACGAACTGAATTTGAGGTTGCAAGGAGAAAATCAGCTTCTCCCTGATTTATACACCAATATCAAATCCTTCAGGCAGAAAATAATACTATTTCAATCGCAATTACGTAAAAAAAAATTCACACATTTTAAAACATGTGAAATATTCAGCCACACTACAGAGACTGAATTTCCCGTCGATTTTGCAATCGAAACTTTGAGTGCTTTGAAGATAAATTTTGATACTCGTTTCTCAGATTTTGATGTCATTGCGAATGAAATTAAGCTTTTTCAAAATCCTTTTGATTCTGACATTGAAACCCTGGCTCCGGAAGTCCAAATGGAAATTATTGATTTACAGTGCAGTGATATGATTAAGAACAAGTATCAAAATTCATCTTTGCTGGAATTTTATAAGAGTCTTCCACTGGAACAATTTGATAATTTGCATAAATTTGCTCGTGGGTTGTTTTCTGTTTTTGGTACTACTTACTTGTGTGAAAACGTTTTCCAAGATGAAGTACACAAAGAATGTTGACAGATCTCAATTAACCGATGAGAATCTTAAATCTCTTTTGATAATTAGTACAAGTAAAATTGATCCACAACTACAAACTATTGTCGGTGGAAAATCACAATTACATAAATCTCATTAGTGTTTTTGTTTTACTGTGATTAGTGGGGTTCATTTCAATTATTTGTTAGTTATTAATATGCTTAAACTTAGATACTTAAGTTTTCTGTGTCATCATTTCTGTCGTTAAGTTTTACCTTGCAAGTAAATAAAACTGAGTAATTATCATTCTGTGTTTTCTTCTTCAACTTATCACAGCAATAGTAACAACAATAAATCATTGGCTGTCGCGGGCCAGATTGATGACAATAAATCATTGGTTGTCGCGGGCCAGATTGATGACACTGGCGGGCCGGATTTGGCCCGCGGGCCGTAGTTTGGAGACCCCTGGCGTAAACAAACAAACAAGGATGATTCGGTTTTATGCGAATATATAAGTAAATGTTTATGTAAAGAAAAATTAATTTAAAGATGTTTGAAGTTATAAAAAATAATTATATTGCAAAGGGTTCATTTTCCATGATATCGTCAAATAATTCTTGAGCTCGCCCCGTGTTATAGTTATTAATAAATTAATAAATGTTAATAATCATTCAATGTATTTATTAGTATTATTTATTCATAATATTAAATTTTAGGATTGCCAAGTTTGGGATCTATTATAAATTCGTCATGTCTGTGTGTCTGTCCGTCTGTCTTATCTAGGTACCCATCTCCTTCCTTAGACCTGTCCAATTTTTTATTTTTTTTTATTTT
Organism: Cybosia mesomella; assembly: GCA_946251805.1. NCBI lineage: Eukaryota > Metazoa > Arthropoda > Insecta > Lepidoptera > Erebidae > Cybosia > Cybosia mesomella. The sequence continues at coordinate 21,914,665 of OX276398.1, forward strand.
TTTAGGCGTGAAACATGGGCTGAATTGATTGGCAGGCCCGATTTAGCAAGGCCAGACACCAAGCCAAGAAGTCATTATGTGTGTTGTCTTCATTTTGAAAAGTCGGTGATTATTCATAAACCACAATTACGATTTGACGCTTTGCCTACAAAACTGCTGCCATCTCTACCAACTACTTCAAGTGCCAGTACTGAACCAGAATCTAAGGAAATATCGACACAAACCAAATAGTCGAATATTAAAATACTATCAGTTATTACCATCAAAGGTGCAGATACAAAATTTATTAGATTCAGAATTTTTTCTACATTAAAATTTACTAACCGAGAATTTAGAAAGGGTAAGAAATTTATAAAAAATTATATAAAATAAAACACATGTAACTTTTAAAGATTTTTTATTTATTTTACCTACACACTGACCTCTACAATTATGTTTTATCTAGATGTATTGCACAGTCAGCACCAATTTATAAAAAATATTTTATAAACGATACAATTTTAAACTAGGGTGGTACCTAGTCAGAAGTAGTCAGAATATATTCACTGTTATCAATAACATAGACACCAAAAGTTATGTTAATTTAATTTTATCAAAGAGGCAGCCCTGCGATTGCTGTGGGATCGCGCGGTGCGAAGCAATCTCAACTGTACGCTTAAGCATTTAGGCACATTTTAGCATGCAGTGGTGGCTGACGCGACGGAGTAGTCTATTATAGCAGTAGGTTTTGGAATTTTTCTACTGAGTAAAGTATCTGTTACGTAGTAACTATTTAGTAATCTGTGCTACTACGCTTACTGTTTTACTACGATTATTTTCATTCAAAATTTCCGTATTCGGTAAACAACCAATCAGAGCCCATTCTCAACGCCAGCGGCGACATGTCACGACTCGGACCGCAGCCGGCGGCGTCAGCGCCATCTCTTTTCATCTCTCGTTTCGCGTCCTATGTGAATGTTTGTGCGGTTTGTGCCGGTATCATTAGCGATCAATTATTAGGGCCCGCCTGTTGAGTTCATCTCACTGGTAGTTCGTAACTAGTAATGCTATGTAAGTACAGTAATATCAGAATTATTAGAGGATATGCCCCTAGTGTACCTACGAGTTCGTCCATCCGGCTCATTATACATACGCAGTGCGTGAATATCTAAATAGTGAGTTTGGTGCATGATGCCGCGATTTGATGACGCCGCGGTAGCTCCATGGCTTAGCCCTAGACTTTTATTTGTGGACTTATTTACACTCGTGAATACGAAACTCGTGATGAGTTATGCAGTGAGATAGTGTAGGTCTTCCAATTCGTAAAAAGTGATAGAGATAGATACACATTAAATACGCTAAGAGACAATAGCGTAAAACCATAAAACGTGCCTGTTGTGTATTAAACGTGGCAGACCCGCTCGATTTCGAACAGTTACTTTGTACAGCGAAGTGTAAACTAAAAAGGGAGGCCTGGTCGGAGGATCCTCCCTTTGTGTTGGAGGAACGACACACCCTGTTCCTCCACAGTGGTGGACCCCGACGTGATCTGATCACGTAACCTTCGCTGAACATATCAGCAGCATTTCTATCGCCACCATCCTAATCACTTCTTCCGCATGAGCGGTAATTAAGTCTTCGCCATCCAGCAGCTTCGGCCTCAACTGGGATACCACAGCGTGCAGCGACCGCTGCAGCCTGGTTACCCTGCGGCCACATCAGCCTCTAAGGCACAGAACACTGCACATGCGGTCCACGTAAGAAGAGCACATCTCTCCCGTCTACGCAGCATTCGCCCCATACACGGGGGACTTACCTCGACTCAAGAGGATTCGACCCGTCTCATTGCCGAGGACTCACCTCATCTCACTGAGGATTCGCCTCGCCTCACCGAGGACTCACCTCGACGCTTCGAGCCCCAACTCACTGGGCACTTCACCGCAGCACCGCATCACCGCACTCAGTCTCGCATCTTCGGGACCAGCGGTTAGTCCCAATTAACGAGGACTAGCGAGGAAGAATGTTCCATCAATGGAACCAGCGGCGTCCAGTTCCGCCGAAATGAAACTACACAAGACTGGCACTGGCACGCTCCACAAGACAGCTTAAGACAGCTGACTCATCGCAATCAACCTCCGGTCTTGGAGGGAAGTGATGTGGTGATACCACATATATCAAGCGCCATCTAGCGACAATAAGTTGAACTACTTCGATACTACTACGTCACTACCAATCCTGAATCGCGAAAGTGAAGTTCGCGCGCTGGTATTACATATATACAACATCCCAACGACAACCATTGGGCCGCGGCCCGCCAGGCGTGATCACCTTGCCTGGTCGGAGGATCCTCCCTTTGTGTTGGAGGAACGTCACACCCCGTTCCTCCACAGGTTTTAAACTTGAATCTGCCATTTGATTCCGGGTGACGCTCATTCCGGGAAGCGGGTTACATACTTTGGAGGTCCCCCGGTATCCACAGGTTTTTACTTCGCTGTCGGATTTTAAACACTTTTCCTTGTCGCGTGCCGGCCAATTAAGGCAAGCCGATGGTGCAGAAAGGTTCTTGAGTGGAGACCACGTGACGGCAAGCGCAGCGTAGGAAGGCCTCCCGCACCAACACCACTTCGAATAAGCTTTTTATATTTTAAATTGTTTTAAACTAATACACTGTAAAAGTAATAAAGAAATTTAAATTTTCTTTGTTACAGTATTTATGGTAAGACTAGGTATAATGTTTTCATTGCAGATGAAGCTTGTGCTTTGGGGCCTAACCTCATGAATCCGAGTTCCACTCCCGGTTGCATCCAAAGCTTAGTTTGGAGCCCAGGGTACGCTCTTCCACTTCTCCTTTTCGTAACCTGGTACATTGTAACTTTTATGGGAGCGACTACCATCTCACATCTCACTTGGGCCCAGATGCTCTACGGATCTTAATGGTGCCCATGGGTATTAATTCACATCAATCTGCGCAGAATTGAAAACGCTCTGTGATTACGTAACAAGACAACTTGGTATGGTGAAATAGGTGATTAATCAGCGTAAAACTTAAATAAAAATCCGTTTTTTATTTAAACAGTGAGTGAATTCTGACAGTGATAAACAAAAGATCTATATTGAACTGAATTCATTGAGACCTAGCTATAGGTTCCGAACCGAAACACTAATTTTGTTAACCTTCGTTGTTGTTCTGTATATTGACGCGAAACACAGGACGCGGACCGCCAGCGCCTCGCTGTGGCGTAAAGTGGCAACTTTACTATGCCAAAAATACCTAAATTCTTTGAATACCCTCGCCTTAAGGATTCCCTGAGGAAACGTGTTTTTAGATTAAGATTTTTCGAAAATTAAAAGTCCCTGAATTCTTAAAATTCTGAAAATCACATATGTTATTCTAGGCTATTCAAACTAGTACTTTCGGTTATCCGATACAGGATGACTTTTACTTTCCTCGAAAGAATTTGCTCTCAAAAATTGCTCTGCCCAAAACGCACTTCAGTTTTATTTGATTTGTGTTCAGGTTAGAAAAATAAATATGATACCTAAATGAAGGTCATTGATAGGAGAGTGAAAAACGGTTATCAATATTTACATAAATTCTGAATTATAATGGGGGGCCCTATGGGTGTACGGGCTCCGTACGTTTGTGGGGGCCCATTAGTGTATGGCCCCTATAGTTTTAGGGGGCCATATGGGTATATGAGGCCCCATTAAGATCTTGCAGCTTGGCGCTCGGGGTCCACTATTCTATTGCTCTTTTTCATAGTTTGGTTTCTGATAGCTATATTACAATATTATCTAAAGTGCAACTAGAAGATCCTCTATGTAAATAACAGTGTTGATACTACAACACCACCTTAAGTTAACGTTCATTGTTTTTCTGTATAGGTATTGACACAAAACACTGGACGCGGACCACTAGCGCCTCGCTGTGGCGTAAAGTGGCAACTTTAAAGTGGCGTAAAGTGGCAACTGCTATGCCAAAAATACCTTAATTCGTTGAATACCCTCGTCTTAAAACAGTCACTCAAAACTAAAAACGAAAACTACCTAAACGCACCCCGCCGACCGCACCGCTGCAATCGGGTTGTAGTCGGGGTGCGAGGGATATGCTTTATGGGCAACCTTACACTCCGGCGGCGTCTGTAGACCCGAGACGGCTTTTATTCGGTTCAAGCTCGACATAACCGCCCCCGCTGGGCGGCGGGGAGGTATCCGAGGGGATTTCCGCACGAAAAAAAAAGGTACCTGCCTAGGATTTCTTTTAATGAATGTATTCCCGTGCGAAGCTAGGACCCAGGCCGCTATACTATAAGTAATATATTAGTTATAATATAATTAATAGGGTAGATTGCTTTCTTGTTAAATATACTAACCTAAGTAATGAACATTTTTGAAGTTAAAAATTGACTTCAAAAATGTTCATTACTTAGGTTAGTATATTTAACTTTAACTTTTAATTTAACAACTTTAAAGCATACAGTAGCAACCGATAAAGAAAACGTAGGCGTAGTTTGTACGTAGGTACTTTATATGTACTCGTATAACGAACGTGAATTTACAAACCCAAAACTTAATTCCCCGCAAATCGGGGATTTTCCCCGCTATTGGCAGCACTGCTCCCGGAAGTTTCACGGCGAGTAGGTGCTTATAGCGCGTAAGTACATAGAGTGCGTGTGGCCTGGTAGTAGTAACTAGTTACTTTTTTGCATATTGTGTTTATTTATAAGAAATTGTTACCTTAAGACTTGTTAACTATCTAGACTAGATCCTTGTGTATACTCATATGAATGTAAACAGTTTATATCCTTCATATGTATATCCTTCCATGGAATACTATAAAATATGAGAAGACTTCCAGTCTCGATTAAAACATTGCTGGTAGGTATTTATTATTTAGAACCGTGCTGTGGATATCAACATCACCTTCTCGGCAACGACAGGTCAGTGGCTGTGTTGTCCGTTTCAATAAAGCATGCGAGTGTAGCGATTTTGATAAATATATTATGATTCATGTTGATTATCATTCTTTGTACTTTGTACCACCACTTTGGCATTAGCACAATACTTCTACTAGAGGCTACCGGTTCTTTTCCGCCACATCACAATATCACGACTTTTCCTTTCTTTATTGCTTTTAATAGCGGCTGCATCTACACGCTCGTTCTGTCAGTTGTACATAAGATTCCCCCTTTAATGGATGTGGAAGTCGCTGCTGTTGTTTGTTTTTGTGCTGTGAGCTATTACATGTTTTTAAATGTTCACCATAAAAAAAATCTTAAACCTAAAGGTTCGCGAGCCCCTCGTTGGCGCGACGTGTTCAGGGCTGGCGCGTCGTTTTAGGGGAGGAAACAAGTTCGAATCACCGATACATTCGGTTTGACGTCTCCCCCCCCCCCCGCGAGCGACGCGCCGGCTGCACCGGCTCCACCCGAGCCACGTTGGACGCTTAAGCGACTTGATCGGGAGCTCCTCCTGGAAGCCGCCATCGTACAGGCCTGGGCCCCTGCGCCGGACAGGCCTGTCAGCATAAACGATAAGGTGGAGTGGTTCCGGGAGACACGGGTCATGGTGTCTGCGACGCGGCGATGCCTAGGGCTCCGACCTATAATCCGAGGGGTCAGATCTACTGGTGGTCGTCGGAGATCGCGAGGCTCAGACGGGCCTGCGTGATCACGCACCGCCGGTGGGCCCGATTCCGTAGGAGGCGTCGCCGCGCAGATACGGAGGCCCGAGAGGCGGAGTTATACGAGGGATACAGGGAGGCCAGAGGAGCCCTCCGAGCGGAGATAAGGCGGGCCAAACAGGCCGCCTTCCGCGAGCTGCTGGAGACGCTGGAGCGGAACCCGTGGGGCGGCCCTATCGGATGGTGAGGGGCAATCTGCGCCCCAAGGCCCCGCCGTTAACCCGGTGTCTCCAGCCGGAGCCGCTCGGAGGAGTTGTAGGCTCCCTGTTCCCAGCGCGGGCGGTGGAACATGTTCCACCGCAGATGACTCCGCCTCGGTCGCCCATGGCGCCCGACGTGGATGACGACGACGTGCCCGAGGTCACTTGGGTAGAACTAAAGCTGGCGGTGAGAACCGCACCGCCCCGGGACCCGACGGCATTCCAGGCCGAGCGTGGGTCCTAGCTCTAGTCGACGACGCTCTCGAGCCCCGACTGAGAGGGCTTCTGAGCGCATGCTTGGAGCTGGGCCAGTTTCCGAAATTGTGGAAGACGGGGAAACTGGTCCTCATCCGAAAGGCGGGGCGCCCGGCGGACTCGCCGTCCGCCTACCGGCCCATAGTGTTGCTCGACGAGGTGTGCAAACTCTTTGAAAGAGTAATTGCGAAGCGCCTCGTTGAGCACCTCTCAAGAGTGGGCCGGACCTGGCGGATGGCCAATATGGCTTCCGCCAGAGGCGCTCCACGGTGGATGCCATCATGTGCGTGAGGGCTCTGGCGGAGGATGCAGTAGCCCGGGGTGAGGCGATGTTGGTGGTGTCCCTGGACATCGCCAACGCGTTCAACACGTTGCCCTGGACACATTGAACACATAAAGGATGCGCTCGTGTATCACGAAGTGCCTCTCTACTTTCGCCGCATAGTCGGGCGTATTTGACGGAGAGAACCGTCATCTACCCAACCGTGACCGGTCTCGGTTGGCGTGAAATGTTCCACAGGGATCGGTCCTGGAGCCGCTCCTGCGGAACATCGGATACGACTGGGTGCTTCGCGGTGAGTTCGTAGGCGGTGTCGCCGTCACGTGCTACGCGGACGACACGCTCGTGACGGCGTGCGGGGCGACGTACCGCGAAGTGATCCTAAAGGCCACGACCGCGGTTGCCCATGTCGTTGAGCGGATCCGGCGGCTAGGTCTCGAGGTGGCTCTGCATAAAACCGAGGCCCTATTCTTTCATGGGCCTCGGAGCAAGCCACCCGAGGGATCCAGTCTCATCGTGGGAGGAAATCGCATCAGCATCAAGCCCCAAATGAAATATTTTTGTCTCGTGCTCGACGGCCGATGGGCGAGTCTCCTTGCCGGAACTCCGCCATGGGACCTGGAGGCGAGAGCCCTTTCGCAACTGTACCAGTGGCGAAAGGAGGCGCGGGAGCAGGGACGGAACCCCGAGCCTTGAGAAATCGAGGTCGTGCAGTCCCAGTTCCGCCAGGCCATCGTGGTGGGGTGGAAGGAACGACTTGGGCGACCGAGCGCAGGGCACGCCGCAATAGCGGCGGTAAGGCCCATCATGGAGGATTGGCTACAGAGGCGATACGGAAGCCTCTCGTACCGACTGACGCAGGTGATCTCCGGGAAGGGGAGCTTTGGGGACCACCTGCATCGGATCAGGAAGGAGCCAACGCCTGAGTACCATCACCGCGACGCGAGCGGAACTCGGGGCTGCACACGCTAGCGGACTGCCCGGCGTGGGAGGCGCCGAGGCGTGACCTCGTGGCAGCCATCGGGGTGGGAGTCCTCTCGCTCCGCAGCATGATTGCGGCAATGGTACGGAGCGCGAGCGCGTGGGCCGCGCCAAGGAGATGGCGCAGCGCGCCCGGGAGAGATTTAGAACTCTCCCGGCTCGCCGAGCCCGCAACATGCTCGCCGTGCGTCGCAGGCGACTCAGGCGCCGGAGGTCGCTTAACGACCTCCGTCCTCCATGAGCGCAGGCCTGGGGGTGGCAGGTGAGGCCGCCTGTCACCCCAGCAGAAGCAGGCCGAGACGGTGGGGCGACTAGCGCCTCTTCCCCAAACCAGGGCAAGACGGGGACACCGTGGTTCCCAAACCCGAGGGGGCCATCTCGAAACCGGAGATGGCCCAGGGTCAGTCGGGGTGCGAGGGATATGCTCTATGGGCAACCTTACACCCCGGCGTCTGTAGACCCGAGACGGTGTGCGGTTTTAGTCGGTTCAAGCCCGACATAACCGCCCCCGCTGGCCGGCGGGGGGGTATCCGAAGGGATTTCCGCAAGAAAAAAAAAAGGTACATCATATTCATCCCTAACGTCATTACGTACTTCCGTCACCTATACTGTTCAGCCCTACAAAATCTTGAAGCGCATCTAAGTCTTCCCCTTTTATATCTCTGTTCATGTCCTCTCACCTGAGCGCAATTCCTGGTTGGTTGCATCCAAAGCTTACACTTTTGAAGCCCAGGGTCCCCTCCCTTTATGGAAGTGACTGCCGCGTGACCCCCAACCCCGAGAAAATAGGTTGCGTCAAAAACCTTGTTAGTCATTCAGCTGGTGTATCGGCTTGCAGGTGAGGTGGGCTTGGAATCCGAAGATCTTGGTAGTGCCCTATACACTCGCCCTGTACACGTGTCTATGTAATGAAAACTACTAAAACTGTTTTCCTTCTCTCATCAGTAGTGAATAGTAATGTCCCTATTTCTATTAATTGTTTCAGGGTGAAGAGTTGTTGAGTGGAGACACAGATATACCAATATTTACAGATCAATTTCTTCAACATAATAAACTCAGGGAATCTGAACTCCGGCAATTGAGAAAAGCTAATTCAGATTATGAACAACAGGTAAGAACAGTCCAAGTGGAAATTTGTAATGTTAGCAAATGAGTATAAAAGAAAAATTTACAGCTTTACCTAAATTCGGAGTTTGGAATAAGATAGATGGTTTTCACGACGGAGCAGTGGTGTAATATTTTAAATGTGAAAGTTTGTGGGGATCGATGGATGTCTGTCATTCTTTCACACTAAAACGGCAGAACGGTTCTGGATGGAATTTATTAAACTTAGCAGAGATAGATTATGGTCTACAGACTTGCGGTTACAAGTCCCAACTTAGGTGTTGACCTTTTTATTCAACTTTAATTTTTCGCATGTGTGTCGCTCGAAAAATGGATGAAATTGGTGGCAAAATCAATTTCTAAAATTCTTAGAGTAACATATTCGATCAAAGTAATATTGCAATTAATTGTTCACTATTAATCATAACATAATTTTTTTATATATCTTCCGAACCTATTCCCAACTCAGTTGGGGTCGGTTTATACGGCTAACTAACTACGAAGAGGCCGATCTTTAATATTTATTTTGTTATATTAATGTATATTTTCCGTGAAGCGACTGCCATCCGATCTCCGCAATCCATTGGTATACCCGATATCGAAGTTCTGTAGTTGTCGGACTTTTTAGGGTACCAACGTGCTCTCTGAGGCACGGACGGGTCTCAATGGGTTAAGAATCACATCTTAAGACTGACCTGACTAGTATAACTTTGCAGTGTGTTAACCTACTCGGTTACCACTTAGCCACAAGCCCCTCATCATGAATTTAATTAACGAAATAACAAAATACAGAATGATCTTTATTGTGCCTTAAATTAATATTTACTATGCGTGGGTCCTTGTGTTCGTCAAGTGAATTTTTGCAACGCTTCTGGCTACAGACGCGGATAAACACATATAAACATGGATAAAAAGCTGTAAATTATGTTCATTTGTCTGATAATAATCTGCTACGTGATACCTACTAGAGTTCTGGGCAGGAACTCTGGAAGTCTTTTCTTGTTGAACACATAACTTACCTCCTCTGCCAAAACTTTCTAATTTTAAGCTGTGGTTGGGGCAATCAAAATACTAATAAATATTTTCAGTTTGTAAGTTTGGGCACCGACACTGATTTTTACTCTCCTTTAAGTAACGACCGTGACCAAAAAAAGGGGCCGGATAAAATTAAATGCTATTGATGAGTTCATTATGATTTAATGAACATATCATTAAGATTCAAATTTCGGTTTGATTGCGTTCAGGGGTCAGCAAGTGCGCGCGTGAGGGCTCTGGCGGAGGATGCAGTAGCCCGGGGTGAGGTGATGTTGGCGGTGTCCCTGGACATCGCCAACGCGTTCAACACCTTGCCCTGGAGTTGCATTAGGGAGGCGCTCGTGTATCACGAAGTGCCTCTCTACCTCCGCCGCATAGTCGGGGCGTATTTGACGGAGAGAGCCGTCATCTACCCAACCGTGACCGGTCTCGGTCGGCGTGAAATGTCGTGCGGTGTTCCACAGGGATCGGTCCTGGGGCCGCTCCTGTGGAACATCGGATACGACTGGGTGCTTCGCGGTGAGCTCGTAGGCGGTGCCGCCGTCACGTGCTACGCGGACGACACGCTCGTGACGGCGTGCGGGGCGACGTACCGCGAAGCGACCCGAAAGGCCACGACCGCGGTTGCCCAAGTCGTTAGGCGGATCCGGCGGCTGGGTCTCGAGGTGGCCCTGCATAAAACCGAGGCCCTGTTCTTCCATGGGCCTCGGAGCAAGCCACCCGAGGGATCCAGTCTCATCGTGGGAGGAAATCGCATCGGCATCAAGCCCCAAATGAAATATTTGGGGCTCGTGCTCGACGGCCGATGGGACTTCGGAGAGCACATCCGAAGTCTGGCCCCCAAATTGAAGGGCACAGCTCTTGCTCTGGCTCGGCTGTTGCCCAACATGAGGGGGCCCGATGACTCCTGCAGGAGACTTTACGCGGGGATCGTGCGGTCCATGGCCCTGTATGGGTGCCCAATATGGGCGGAGGCCCTGAGGACCAGAACTGTGCGGATGCTGCGCGCTCCGCAGCGAGTTCTGGCCATCAGGGTCATCCGAGGGTACCGCACGATCTCCTTCGAGGCGGCGAGTCTCCTTGCCGGAACTCCGCCATGGGACCTGGAAGCGAGAGCCCTTTCGCAACTGTACCAGTGGCGAAAGGAGGCGCGGGAGCAGGGATGGAACCCCGAGCCTCGAGAAATCGAGGCCGTGCAGTCCCAGCTCCGCCAGGCCATCGTGGTGGAGTGGAAGGAACGACTTGGGCAACCAAGCGCAGGGCACGCCGCAATAGCGGCGGTAAGGCCCATCATGGAGGATTGGCTGGAGAGGCGACACGGAAGCCTCTCCTACCGACTGACGCAGGTGATCTCAGGGAAGGGGTTCTTCGGGGACCACCTGCATCGGATCAGGAAGGAGCCAACGCCTGAGTGTCATCACTGCGACGCGAGCGAGGACTCAGGGCTGCACACGCTGGCGGACTGCCCGGCGTGGGAGGCGCCGAGGCGTGTCCTCGTGGCAGCCATCGGGGTGGGAGTCCTCTCGCTCGGCAGCATGATTGCGGCAATGGTGCGGAGCGCGAGCGCGTGGGCCGCCGCCGCCTCCTTCTGCGAGCATGTAATGCTCGCGAAGGAGGTGGCGGAGCGCGCCCGGGAGAGACTTAGAACTCTCCCGGTCCGCCGAGCCCGCAACTTGCTCGCCGCGCGTCGCAGGCAACTCAGGCGCCGGAGGTCGCTTAACGACCTCCGTCCTCCATGAGCGCAGGCCTGGGGGTGGCGGGTGAGGCCACCTGTCACCCCAGCAGAAGCAGGCCGGGACGGTGGGGCGACTAGCGCCCCTCCCCCAAACCGGGGCATGACGGGGACACCGTGGTTCCCAAACCCGAGGGTGCCATCTCGAAACCGGAGATGGCCCAGGGTCAGTCGGGGTGCGAGGGATATGCTCTATGGGCAACCTTACACCCCGGCGTCTGTAGACCCGAGACGGCGTGCGGTTTTAGTCGGTTCAAGCCCGACATAACCGCCCCCGCTGGCACGCGGGGGGGTATCCGAAGGGATTTCCGCACGATAAAAAAAAAAAAAAAAAAAGGGGTCAGCAAGTGCATAGCCGGGCAGGGGGATTGTGGTCGCAGCACTGGTGGGACCGGTGGGTGTCACGCGGTGCTGCGACGACAATCCTTTTCTGATGAGGCCATCAAGCTGAGTGCCACCATTGTTAACATGATACGTGTATGTAATGGTGACCCTCTTTCCTAAGACTTTACCTTCAGCTTACCATCAGGCGAGGTGAAGTCAAATTGACGTGTCCTAAATATAAAAAAAAAAAAAAAATATTAATGTCTTATTTTATGAACTTACCATTACTAAGTTTTAAATTTTTGCATACCGTGATATATATCTCACCATAAGTACTGAAATAGTTATCTTCTTATCTTCAGGGACGTCAGCAGTCCGTTTGCATCGATAAGGCATCTTCGAATTGGTGTGAACTCAACTCTGGTGTCCCTCAAGGCGGCATAATATCTCCTATGTTATTTTCTATATTTCGACACATGCAACAAACTACTCTGTAAAGGTTTAGGATTTATGGTCTTGTATTATAACAAAATATAGGCGACGACAGCTCTTTATTTATTATCATATCATAAGCACAGCATAATTAAGACAGGAAGTACCGCACAGCTATCGTATCACATTTCTTATAAAATTACGCGGCATTATTCGAATTTATCCGCTATACCTGAATGTACAAATCCGCAGCGTTGTTCGGCCTTTCCACCACCTGTACCTACTCTTTTTAACAAAAGTTGGTTAATTCTTATCAAGTCAATCAAAATTACGTGAACGTTATTGAACAAACGCTAAAAATTCGTGAATTTATTTATCATAATTGGACGACGAATGCTTAAAATGGTAACCGATCCGCGATTAGAGCTAATATGATTTCTTTTGTTATGGCATGAAAAGTAATATCAATCATAGACAATAAATAGGTACATATCTAAATACGTAGATTGATTGGAGCATCTTAAAAAAAATATAATTCGGAGACCATATACAAATGCTTATTCTTTCTGAATACTTATCTCTGTCCCGGCCTGCTTCTGCTGGGGTGATAGGCGGCCTCACCTGCCACCTCCAGGCCTGCGCTCATGGAGGACGGAGGTCGTTAAGCGACCTCTGACATCTGAGTCGCCTACGACGCGCAGTGAGCATGTTGCGGGCTCGGCGGGCCGGGAGAGTTCTAAATCTTGCCGCTGTCTCCTTCTCGAGCATTACTTCCTCGCAGAAGGAGGCGGCGGCGGCCCACGCGTTCGCGCTCCGCACCATTGCTGCAACCATGCTGCCGAGCGAGAGGACCCCGATAGCCACCACGAGGTCACGCTTCGGCAGAAAGAAGCTTTGCCAATAAGTAAGGAAAAATAACTAACTAACTAACCTAACAACAATAGATAGAATAGATACGGAAGATCCTTATCTTAAAGGACATGAGGAAGAAGGTGATATAGAAGAAAAATGTGATTTAGAAGGAAATTAAGAAGAATGTGACTAGTTATAATTAAGTAAAATTAAGCCAGTTCAGAAGGAAATAGATTCATAGCTGACATTTTATAAAAAAAAATGAAGACATTTGTTGATCTTTTTAGTGCCATTTTAATTTATTTCCTATTATTATAATTTAGTTCATATTATAATTTAATTACTTGATGTCAGTTACATTCTTCAGTGAATAAATGAACAAGTCGCCCGTGATAAAATGAATATGTCGTTTATCTTGGTGATAAGTACAATAATTGGTAAATGTTCTCGCAGTATCTGAAAATTCATATGATACTATTCATATTCCATAAAAAATAAAAAAACGGTTTTCCAATAAGTTCAAACTTAAAAATGACTGAATGAGTTTTCGACTTGTAAAGTTATTCACGTATTGGTACGGAAATAATAATAATTATCTACTCATTATTCTTAATGATTGCTTATTCGTAAGCGTTCGTCAATTAAAATCTAAAATCACTGCTTAAAAAAAGCGGTCAAGTGCGAGTCGGACTCGCCCATGAAGGGTTCCGTAGCAGCAAAGTAACATAATAATGTATTTAAAAAAAAAAATATATTTGAGTTCATTGAATGAAAGGTAAATTGCGGTTTACGATTCATGACGTATTCAAAAAAAACTACTTAATAGATCTCGTTCAAACCAATTTTCGGTGGAAGTTTACATGGTAATCTACGTCATATATTTTTTTTAGTTTTATCATTCTCTTATTTTAGAAGTTACAGGGGGGGCACATTTTACCACTTTGGAAGAGTCTCTCTTGCAAACTATTCAGTTTAGAAAAAAATGATATTTCAGTTCTAAGTATGGGGACCCCAAAATTTAAGGTTTTTTTTCTATCTTTGTGTGAAAATCTTAATGCGGTTCACAGAATACATTTACTTACCAAGTTTCAACAGCATAGTTCATATAGTTTCGGAAAAAGTGCCTGTGTCATACGGACGTACAGACAGACAGACATGACGAATCTATAAGGGTTCCGTTTTTGCCATTTGGCAACGGAACCCTAAAATGAAGTGTTACCGATAAAAATACGAACTACGTCGTAAGCGTGACACCCCCCGGTGGTAACTGTCACAGACAGCGCGACCAATCGCGAGGAAAATCCCCGATTTGCGGGGAATTAATTAGACTAAAATGACAAAAATCGGGGAATCCAGCCAGCCATTTTTCGGTGGGCTGAACAAAATTGTGGAAAAATGATTAAAAAGCGCAGACATCGGCACTAAACTGTAAAAAAGGACGTGGCCCTTGCCTTACTTTTAATCTGTTCATTTCAAAAATATGACGTCGCCGTGGTGTAAGGTAGACTATAGTACCCATATATTTTTGGTATTAAAGGTTGGAACTAGTTTCATAAATCTTATTACAAAATAGAATATAATGCTGAACAAAATTAATTAATATTAGTAGGTATTAGATATTTATTAATTATTTTACCAAAATGCGATTAGGTATTTTTTTTTACCAATAATTGATTGACTAATATTTTATAGCAAGTATTATTGTTTATATTTGTAAGGTTTAATAAGAAAATTAAAACTAGTCTGATGGATAAACAAGTTTTTCATTCGAATCTTAATACCCAGAATAATTATTTAAAACTGTAGTTATGCTTATGCATAGCTTTCGCATCATTTTTTAAATTAGTTTACCAGAAGCACAGAACATCTACCAGCAAACCCTTAGAAGTTTTTAAACACTAACGAATATCGATCTTTTCATTGATATAATCAACAAATATTTCATGTACCTATATTATTTTTAAAAGCTTCAGACGAAATTAATTATTTTTCAATTCAAGTTTTAGAGCTATGGTGGTCGATAACTTGAAACGTGTTAAGCTGATACTGACTGTGGTTGTAGATGCTATTAGCAGTTAACTGCCCATATTTATTATTTGTCATAGCTTGTCATTACACATAATGTGTTAGCAACATGTTGATTGTTGCCAGTTACTCAGTTTCTGATAAAATTACCCAATAACAGAACCTGCTCCATTTTGTTGAAGCTCGCAGGTTTTGGACGCTCTCGAAAATCAATATTCTGTAGGAATACGAAAGTAACTCTTTTGTACATATTGAAAGTATTAGAAGCATTTACCTCGCACAGATTAAAGTATTAAAAATGTACAAGATCAGGAATGATTACTTAAGGAGGAAGTTCGAAAGTACCGCCAGTTACAGAATGTGATGCACAGGTATGATAGTACCGTATCAGGCTGCAGCTCGCGACGCGCGACGTCCCGCTCAACGCCCGAATGGACGGCCTCATGTATGGATGTGGACGTGTAGTAAGAGGAACCTACTTACTACCTACCAACTGTGTGAAAAAGATATGGCCAGGTAGTGAATATTGAGATGACTGCAAACAGAATCGAATGAAAAACATACATATGGTTCCGACACCAAATAAAAACGAATAAGGAAGTGAAGACGTTACGAAGTATCAAAGAAGATTCTGTTTATACATGGCACATATTTAAAAAGTTACCGACTGGTTGAGCATCCTAATTTGGTTACACCTGAATGCGTAAATCAATTCTAACTAACTTATAAACAAACGTGTGTTTCAGAACGCCATCTTGCAACGGCATGCAGAGGAAGTGAGTGGAGCGACGGCGAAGCTTCGAGCTGAGACTGCAGCGGCTGCAGAACGCACCGCGGCCCTCTTAAGTCATCGAAAGGCACTCGTTGCAGCATTAGTACAAGGTTTACATTCCTTAGCCATACCCGGTAAGTCGCTAATAAATATGAATTTATGAACTAAGTTTGAGGCTACTCCAGCCGCTTCAGTCAGATTTAGATTCAAGAAATTGGAGCATCTACGGATTTGCCGATAACGACCGATTTACAGGCAATTCCATATTGGTCCAAGATCCCGGGCTTCCCAGAACTCATTAATTTTTACAAGGATTAAGTGTATGACAAGTAGGTGTATCTAGCAGGTATGCACCTACTCAAGGTGCATGTATGCACCTACTCAAGGTGCATGTATGCATACCTGCTAGCTTGTCCCGGTGGCGGCCATTTGTCAGTAATCAGGAGCTAAAGGTAGGTAAAAATGGTACGAAGTTCACTTAAATTTGAAGTGCTGATTTTACGTATGTGTTAAAAATTCATAATGAACATTGCCTACATCGTTTCATCGACGGTAAATACCAGAACCCGGGAAGCTCTCAAAAAAGTATTTTGTTGAAAATGAGATGCGTCCTTAAGTTTACCGTATGATATTATTTCCCAGAAATCCTTCCTTATCAACAGCACTATCCAATGAAGTAATAATATGTTTTTTTTTTCCTCAATATCAAGGGGTTTTATTTAGATGATAGCAGCTGCATTATTTTGATTTTGGAAAATCACTACTCTCCGTAAATTTGGCCGCCGGGTTTATTAAGCTAGCAGGTATACACTCTAGGTATGTACCTACACTTCATTGTCCCATTCATTTTATCCTTGTAAAAATGAGTGAGTTCTGAGAAGCCGAAAAGAGATCTTACTCTGTAGGAAAGTTAGGTATATTTTAGTGTGCGTTACGCCAGCAAAACTTTTATATTTGTTTCATTTATAGATTTGGATTATACGGATAATTAAGAGCACTGTGTCATACAATAGTGCACAACTTTTCACATTTTCGAGTCCCCTAAGTATTGGTACTATTCACGTAATCCTTAACTCATTGTTACTTAGTAAAGGGGTTCTTAATTTTTTATAAAGTTATGTTGCCCAGATAGCTGCCCTTACGCGCTGATGTACATAGGCTCATGAAACTTTTCCGCCAGAGGCGCTCCACCGTGGATGCCATCATGCGCGTGAGGGCCGCCGTCACGTGCTACGCGGACGACACGCTCGTGACGGCGTGCGGAGCGACGTACCGCGAAGCGACCCTGAAGGCCACGACGCGGTTGCCCAAGTCGTTGAGCGGATCCGGCGGCTGGGTCTCGAGGTGGCTCTGCATAAAACCGAGGCCCTGTTCTTTCATGGGCCTCGGAGCAAGCCACCTGAGGGATCCAGTCTTGGGAGGTAATCGCATCGGCATCAAGCCCCAAATGAAATATTTGGGGCTCGTACTCGACAGCCGATGGGACTTCGGAGAGCACATCCGAAGTCTGGCCCCCAAACTGAAGGGCACAGCTCTCGCTCTGGCGCGGCTGCTGCCCAACATGAAGGGGCCCGATGACTCCTGCAGGAGACTCTAAGCGGGGATCGTGCGGTCCATGGCCCTGTATGGGTGCCCAATATGGGCGTAGGCCCTGAAGGCCGGAAGTGTGCGGATGCTGCGCGCTCCGCAGCGAGTGATGGCCATCAGGGTCATTCGCGGGTAACTCACGATCTCCTTCGAGGCGGCGAGTCGTCTTGCCGGAACTCCGCCATGGGACGTGGAGGCGAGAGCCCTTTCCGCATTTGCCATTTGGCAACGGAACCCTAAAAAGGTAGCTCGCCCCCCTTATTTAGTAGGGAAGTAAATTATTTTGTAGGCCGAATTCTGAAATTTGTAGTAAAATATGTCAAGTTATATCAATGTGAATGTGGCTCCTCAATCCAAACATTGAATTGAGGAGCCACCTGAAACACGGAAAGTATTTCATGTATATTTTTGAAAATTTTCTATCATTGAGTAGCGATTGTGTATACAGTCTACTAAAAATCTGAGCCCAGTACTGTTTATATTCAAGAATATAAAATACTTTTAATGTGGCTCCTCGATCTATACACAAGAGCGTGAATTGCCATAATGTGGCTCCTCGATCTATACACAAGAGCGTGAATTGCCATGAAAGTTATTGGTCAATTTATATTCCACTCTAAAGACATTTAGTAGTAGTGTGTTCGAATTTGTAGCATATGGACAAGTAGAACTGAGTGAATTTAATTAATAAACGCATTTCATTTAGCTCCTCAATCGTGACGTCTGCATAATAAATAATTGACTGTACTGTGACGTCTGGGGTCTGACCTCACAGCTTCTCTTGTTAATTAAATGATAACACAAGTAATTATATATTTTTTATAACATTTATTTTTCACACAAAACTCCTATCAACGAGTTTTAGGGGGTTTTACGCGAGATTATTTAGTTTTACTATACGAACTGAAGAGGAACGCGGATTCTGCTCAGTGATTGAGCCTAAGACTACATTTCTTGATACTCTCTTCGTACGGCGGGTCGAGGCCGGAGCCCCCGGTCACCCGCTGTCTCGAACTGTCCGCCAACCAATTGTTTTACTATTCTATCTATTTTAAATATTTAAACAAATTTATTTTTAATACCGCTGACGCATGATGGCCAGGTAACAACTATAGTGTTCGAAGGAGTCCGAACACTACAGTACCTACCTGAGATCATAACGGAATAAAATACCAGAGACACTAACATTTAATATAAATGCCTACTAAATACATATGCACAGATCAACATTGTATATGTTCGGTATCTGAAAAACCAATTACTTCTGAATATTCCTTACGAATTCGCTATTAAGGATGACCATGTTCTCTCTCTCTCTCTCTCTGTCCCTGTTCCCATTTCATTTGGGGTCGGGCCTCCTAATGGCACGGCGCCAGGGCGATCTGTCCTGGGTTGTCGAATCTGGCAGGTTCTTGGTTTTCAAATGCCTTTGGACATGCCAACTGCCTATTGTTATCATTAGGTATCGCATTGTACTCAACTAACCTCCTCGAGTGTCGCTCCGATTCCGATCCCGCTGCAGTCTGGGGGAACGGAATCGGAGCGGCCGGTACACCCTGGGCGGCGGTCAATGGCTTCCCCTTCCCCCCTTCATAGGGTTGGCATTGATCGTCGGCCAATACCCAACGGTGCGGGAACACACCGCTCTCCGTACTCCTCTGCTTTCAGAGGAGACAGGATGAGCGATGCTGTTAGTGGTGAGATGGCCCAGGGTCAGCCGGGGTGCGAGGGATATGCTCTATGGGTAACCTTACACCCCGGCGTCTGAAGACCCGAGACGGCGTGCGGTTTTAGTCGGTGCAAGCCCGACATAACCGCCCCCGCTTGCCGGCGGGGGGGTATCCGAAGGGATTTCCGCACGATAAAAAAAAAAAAAAAAAAAAAAAAAAGGTATCGCATTGTACTGAATGAACTCACAGAAGGACATGAAATATTCATAATAATTACCAATATTTTTACTGCACGAATACATGTTGAAATCCCCTAATATAAGGAAATTGGATTTATATTTAATACATAGTTTTTCTAATATGCTAAACATTAACATATATTCATTGTCATCAGTCTCTGGCGGGATATATACAACACAGCAAGTAAACAAATAATGATTCCGCATGTATACAGAAGCACAAATTAATTCGAACTTACGACAGTCTATATTGACATCGCCCGACACGGCCACTGTCGCAACTCGAACCGCGGTGTGGCCACTAAACATACGCCTCCCTGCTTGCGCCCATCCGCCCGGTCACATCGTAATATTTTGTGTCCGTTTAGTACAAACTCCGCGTTTGGAATAGCTTCATGTAAGCCAGTTTCGGTGATAGCAAATAAATCAGATCCCGACGATTCCAGTAGCGATAAAAATTGTGTAGTCTTTGTCCAAAGTCCCCTGACATTCTGATATAAAATATTCAATTGTTTACACTGTTTCCAATGTGTTTGGTTTGGATGAGCGACGAAACCAAATCCATTCGCTAAACTCTGCGTTTACTGGCCATATTTCAGGATTACACAGCTTCTCATAGTTACTAACTGTAACACCAATCTTGAACGACGCGTAGTCCCGTTCCGTCTTAGGTTTCAATTTTTCCACAATCATTACAGTGTCATTGCCCAATAATTGTCTGATATGCTCTTTAATACTATCTTCCGTAGTGCATTTTTTCATTCTCCAAACATGTAAATATTTTGTACGCTCAACTGCCTTTAGAGTGGCAATTGAATTATTACCCCCTCTTTTTATAGGGTTGCTCCGTTTATTATTCTTAACTTCTACCCAATCGTTATCTTCATTCACCGCCGCTTTCTTGGCCACCGCCGCATAACTTGTCGTCGCATCCAAGGGCCTCTGCGGCGCCACCGGTGCTGGCTTGTGCACGTAGCCATCTCCACTGCCTGTAGTGGACGAAGTAGATAGGACAGGATTACAATTTGGCATTGATGCCCTTACCAAACATTGATTGGCACTAATATTATTACCAACCTTTTCCTCTCTATACATTTGTCTCTCAATTTCCATACTTTTAATATGCTGCTCATATGAACAACACTTCATATTAGCTTCCTTCAGTTCTTGCCTCAGTTTGCTATTATCAAGCGCAAGTACGGCTACCGTGGCTTTAATTTCCTGCAGGATGTTCGTTTCAAAAGCACTGATTTTCGCCATAATTACGCCATTAACCTTATCTATTATTTCATCCGATGTCATTGTGAACGACTCTGCTTTCGCCTGGTAAACATTTTCCTCAAAGGATTGGTTCACTTCTACCAGGGTGCCGGTACCAACCCCACGTACTGGAGTGTCATCAGTTACCCGAATACGCCGGGTTACGTTAGTGCAGGACTCACACTTGAAAGTACGTTTTAATTGTACGTGCCCTTCCCTAAATGCAGCCGGGGTGATATTGACACATCTATAATGAAACCCTGTTTTACATCCATTACATTTAATCACTTCCCCAACATCAGTTTTTTTGTTACAAACCGCACAGTTCATATTGAATTCCAAAACAATTCGAGATAACACAGAGAGACGAGGACAGAGATAGTTAGTTCCCGCAAGAACGAAAGAGCGCGATGCACCAGTCGGTGTATACCCGCCAATAATTGATTGTCACTATTGTTTCTTCACTGAACGATATTTTTTAAAAGTTAGAAATACACAAATTTACACCAATTTAACACTGTACTCCATTCCTTATACGTAACAAAACGTCTTATATTCCGTTTAAACACATTTTTATATCTTAATAGTTTGATTAACTAAAGTTTAGAAAATAATCAAGATGACTTCTTTTGCGATTTCAAAATCTTCACATTTTTTTTTAAAACTGCAGCGAATATAAAAATATTTTATGCGTGGATCTACAGCATTAAAACATTTTAGGTTGTGCAAAGTTTTTATGAAATGACTAGAGTCCAGTCTGATAAAAGTAGAGGGGACGTCTGAAGTCTCTCCTTCTAAAATTGAAAAGAATTTCTTTATATACTCTTTTGTACTGCTAAACACCATAAAAGCTTCAGTACTAGCGGCAACCAGGGCAGAAGAATCGTCAGAAATAATTTCGTGAGGTGTTTTATGAATTGAACGTTTCCATTGATTTAGTCAATATAATATACATTGCTTGCCGTGTGCATCGGTGACCATTTGTAATACGGGCACAGATTTTAATTTAAGATTTGCTGTTATAAGACCTGCATACAGAAATAGTCTTTTGGTGATCTTTGCTCCATCAGGGAGGCGCATGGTTTGAAAAAATGAGCCGGTAGCGTCAATTGTAAGAGTAACTCTTTCAAATTTCCGTAGATATTGATTATAATAATTAATTTGTTCATCGCTCCAATAATAAACAAAGAAGTCAGGGTGTACACTAAGACTGCGGATTATATTTTTATGTGTACTATTCGCCATAGCCAATAAAGATATAATCGGATTAGAATCAAACCACTGTCCTTTCTGGACCTCAGATTTTATTTGACGTAAAGCGGTAAGAGAAGGCAACGCTGGTGTACTTGTAACCTCATTTTCATCTTTTTTATCACGATCTGTGAGGCTAACATAACATTATGAACGACTATTGCAGATTTATTTAATATATTTTAATATTTTTGCTTTTTAACAACCTTTTCGCGCTTTAAGGTCCAAGTGCAAAGTAACTTTGTATATTTATAAATGTTTTCCTTCAACAAATTCTTACATTATTCTTAGAACAAATTACTCCATTTGAACTTTGGCATTGTCCTGTATTTCTTATAGGTGTTAGTGCCTGTTCTTCTCTGCTATGCATATAGAGGCTGAATGTTTTTCTAATCATACAAGTCCATTTCATATGAAAATGTTGTTTCTTTTTGTTTACTGTTCTCTGAATCAAAATAGTTATCTTCAAATGATGCGTTTGTTAGACAACTGCTACTATAACTGGTACTACTAACACTTTTATTAGTATGGCTTTCACCAGTTGTCTATTTCACAAGAAGTGAATCGTCATTTTGAAAGAAATATGACGGTTGCGTATCAATGATATAAACAAAGCTAATGGGGACATTTTAAAATTAAGTTCTTTAGAGATGGTTAAGAAAAATTTAATGTTGAAATTTTGTAGTATCTCAGCATATTTAGTAAAATCTTGTTTTTGATCTTCAAGATCTACCTTTGATTTACGACCTTTCGGCATAATAGTTCTGAAACAACAATATTCCTAACATAACTTATACTATTCTTTATAAAGTTAACTAATATTAATTGATACAATATAGGTACTTACATTGCCAACAGTAAATCAAAGTGAAGTTACTTATCAGTCACTTATTATGCACTACTGCAGCAGCAAATAGTATCCTCACAAGTCAACAATTATAACGTGATTAATATTAATATAGTTTAGGAATAGAACTATATATTATATCAGATCTGTTAAATTTATTTTTACTTAAATATGTGCGCAAACAAGTGAGCTTCGTCGTTAATAGGTTACTAAATAAATATTATTGGGGGTAGGTACTTACGTCATAATTTGCAGTTACCCTCAAATGAGATGAAAATAAATTAAATTGGATTAACTTATGAAGAATCTTCGTACCATATTGTCGAAAAAAAATAATTTCAAAAATGAATCATCCTAGTTTAATTCATATAACATGTACCGAATATTGTCGAAAAATTAAATTTCAAAAATGAACCATCCTAGTTAATTAATTCATATAACATGGTCACCCTTAATAGTGAATTCGTAAGGAATATTCAGAAGTAATTTGTTTTTCAGATACCGAAAATATACAATGTTGAATCTGTACATATTACCTATGTATTTAGTAGACATTTAGTAAATGTTAGTGTCTCTGGTGTTTTATTCCGTTTTGATCTCAGGTAGGTACAGTTAATTATTTATTATGCAGACGTCACGATTGAAGAGCCAAATGAAATGCGTTTATTTATTAAATTCACTCAGTTCTACTACTTTGTCCATATGCTACAAATTCGAACACATTTACTACTAAATGTCTTTAGAGTGGAATATAAATTGACCAATAACTTTTGTGGCAATTCATGCTCTTGTGTATAGATCGAGCAGCCACATTAAAAGTATTGTATATTCTTGAATATAAACAGTACTGGGCTCAGATTTCTATTTTTTTAAATTTTTGATTGTTCTTTTTTTTTCAAAAATATTCATGAAATACTTTCCGTGTTTCAGGTGGCTCCTCAATTCAGATGTTTGGATTGAGGAGCCACATTTACATTGATATAACTTTAGACATATTTTACTACAAATTTCAGAATTCGGTCTACAAAATTACGGCTTTGGTATGTTTTATAGCGCGTACATATACTCACCTTTTCCCTTCCGGAGTAGGCAGAGCCAATAGCCCGCTTCTGCTGCTGCCCTTACAATTATAATAGAACAAATACATTCTGTTAAATGCATACGTACTTTAGGGTGTAATATATATTTTCGTTTCAGGCGGACCAAGCGGCGCTACTGAGCAAAACATTGATGAATATATGGAAAAGCTGCAAAATTGTGCGACTGAAAATAAAAACATCTCGGTTCTAAAGCAAGCTCAAAACATACTTAACAAAATTGAACTCCCTTCACACTAAAGAGAAGGGGTTAAGACAAGTGACAAATGTTGATTATGTAGGTATTATAGTAAGTATGTTAACTTAACTGTATTGTAAGAGATAATAAAACGCTGATCTTACATTATTTATTTTCTTTGACACCCCTTTCCCATGCATTTTCTCTCTACAATAATATTCATTATACAATAAAATTCGAACGACGAATCCTATCATACGCTTTTTACCTCAATTCTTTGCCAAGTGCCTACTTTGAGCGTCGGTAGTTATATTTTGATAGTAAAAAAAAATTAAAAAGTACTTGGTAAAACTTTATTGTCAATAGTTTGTTGGTAAAAATCAAATGTGTATATAAATACCCATTATTATGTTTGTTACAAAATCATTCTTTCATATTTAAATGAGATTTGATAGCCGTATATCTGTAAATTTACGACGTAGTTGCAATTACTCGGACCGGGGTAAAGTAGCGATATTTATGATTTGTAAGGGTAATCAAATATGTCCATGTCAAAACTTACAGTTACCTCTTAATAAAACTAGTCATTGGATATGGTTTATACGCGATTCTTCTACTTCGCGATTAGTCCAAAAGTTACAAACATTTCTAATCGCAGTTGGTCTAATTCGTCTTGTATCTTGTTACTATTGATCTTATTATGTACTGCCAAGTTTGTATTTTAATCTACGACAGAAGTCTACTTTGCACTGTTTCGTGCATATAGATACACATTAGTTTTTAAACAACTTAAGAACTCGAGAATATTTTTCAATTTTGATAAACTTAACACAAATCAATTAATATAACATCAATGGTTCATGGTTCGTATGCAGTATGGAACATAAATGTCTTAACGTTGTTTAATTGGATCGACCGAGAATT
Organism: Cybosia mesomella; assembly: GCA_946251805.1. Lineage (NCBI taxonomy): Eukaryota > Metazoa > Arthropoda > Insecta > Lepidoptera > Erebidae > Cybosia > Cybosia mesomella. The sequence continues at coordinate 21,939,372 of OX276398.1, forward strand.
GGTCTAAATTCAAAGAGAACCAATCGCGAATTTGAAGCATGGCGCTTAAATGATTGGATGGTTGTGGGTGACATTGGTAAATAAGTCAAAATAACCTAATGGACATACTACTAATTAGTATAAACTGATATAAGACTGTTTCCTACAAATCAAATGATTTAGACAAAGCTTAGAAACCTAATTCTGTATTAATATATAAATATCTGAACTGAACACCTACTACTCATTATGGTGCACAATAAACCATATTTATGTCTAACTGGTTAACAATTGGACGTTCCTGAGTAACTACCTAAATTAGATGTAAAATAAAGTACATACAACTACTATTGCAGTCAATCATACTCATGTTACAAATGCTATAATATATGCCTAATATTATGTTATAGTTACGCATTTAGTCATCTTATAATATACTAGCATCGCCGCTCGGTTTCACCCGCGTAGGTGCTGGTCTCATGGGAATCTCGGGATAAAAGTAACCTATCTTACTCAGGGATAATGTCGCATTGGTGAAAGAATTTTGAAATCGGTCCAATAGTTTCGGAGCCTATTCAATGTAAACAAACAAACAATCAAATCTATCCTCTTTATAATATTAGTATAGATTAGAAAATCAAATTTTTAAAATTAAAGATTTTATTTAACTTGCCCTGTATGTTAGTGCAGGTCAAATATTGTGACTGAATTTTTAGACAGTTATCGTCAACTAGTTGAGATGAAATTTCGCATGCAGGTTTCGTTTGGATGACAATGCATTATTATGGTACCATGGAGCTGGTCTTACCATGGAGTAGGAAGGTGACCGTAGCAAGTCCTAAACAAGATAAACTTATCGAGTTTGGGCTCCATTGTTTTGTCTTGACAACTCTCTGAGGTGACATAGTATTCAGGGTCTATTGATTGAATAGGAAGGTGACCATGGCAACTCCTAAAATAAACAAGTTAAACCTATCGAGTTTGGGCTCATTTTTATTGTCTGGACAAACTCTCTGATAGGACATGGTATTCAGGGTCTGATGATGGAGTAGGAAGGTGGTTATAGCAACTCTGAAACTAAACAGGATAAGCCTATCGAATTTGGGCTCATTTGTTTTAACTTGAAAAAATCTCTGGTTTTGCATGGTATTCAGGGTCTGATGATGAAGTAGAAAGGTGGCCATAGGAACTCTTAAACTAACAAGTTAAACATATCGAGTTTGGGCTCATTTGTTTTGTCTTGGCAAACCGTCTGGTGCTATGTGATGTCAAGATCTAAAGATGGAGACGGTAGGTGATCTTGCCGAGCACTCTGCTACTCCATGAAATTAATAAGAACATAGAGAAGAAACTAGCTCGATACAAGCTTTTGAAATCAGCAAAACCCTTGTATAAAATTATTATTTTCGTTTTAGTACAATTTTTTTGAGAGCTTTTAAAAAGTTTTTTTTATTAATGATTTTTTACTGAAAATACTTCTACATTGGTTTTGTTTACACTTTATGTGTAGGTGAATAAGCTTTGCACATTGCCACTGTGTTAAGCTTTCTATACACTAAAGCTACATACAGCCCCATTGGCAAGCTTGTTCCAAAATGAGACTGTCATGTACATTTTTTGATGGAAGTTTGAATTCTATACGGGACTATGTCACCGCTAGAGAGTATGATACGATACGAATATGATACGCCGGTCCGGCGGCGGCTTTGGAGTGTAGACAGCCTTAAAAGGTGACACATAAAATAAATGTATGCATTTAGGTTTATAACTTATAGGTATGCCTTAAATGAACTATCAGTCTATGTATCACATCTCATTCTTCCTCATTTTGATCGCTCACATCATCATCTTCAACTACTTCAATATCATTCAGATCATTATCTGAACCACATTCAGAGTCATATTTATGCAGCTTTATTCTCCACATTTTTATAAGTGTATCCCATGATCTTCTGCTATATTTGGAAAATTTATCAGGTGTTTTCGGATGATGTTTTGTGCGTTGGTCACTGAAAATAAAAAGTAATTATGAGGAAAAAAAAGCTACACAATATGAATTATGGCATAATGAATCAAAACACAACATACAGAGGCACTTGTGTGATATAGTTGTGGTATCCTACAGTATTTTTACCATAGTCAATTTGCTTTTGCCTTCTCTGTAGTACTGATGAATCACTTTCCAGCTCAGAATTTCTAATAGGTTGCCTGAAATATAAATAAAACTCATTTTAATATGGTAAACATTCATACTTTGTACAGCAACTAGTGTCTGCTAACTAGAAAGCAGCTTAACTGTATTTTCGTAAATAGATGGTTGTACTCAAGAAAGAAGGTTTATCAGAGGGCCAATTCTCTTAGTAAAAATAAGCTCAAAATTCAGTCTCAGTCTAGTCTCAATCTCATGTCGATCTCCCAAATGTAAAAAAGGTAGTTTGGTAACAAAATTTTCAAGATCAAACATTGACTGTAATGGAGAAAACAGTGCGAACAGAACAGAAACAGACTGAAAGTTGAAAACAGTGCAAATCCGTGCAAACCAGTGCAGTCCTTTGCAAATCAGTCTAAATCGGTATGGCACTAAAGTTTTTCATTGATTTTGTAATGCAAACGAAACGAAATTTTTATTCTCTTCCTCTATAAATGTCAAAATTGTCATTTTTGTACATTAAGCTACTAATAACTTACATAATATATTTTAAGTCAATGTTTTTGTGAGATTGAGAGTTTGTAAGGTTTCAGACAGCTGTCTTTGTTCTATCCTATAAGAGTGACTATGAGTCTTTCGATTTTTCATTAGTTTTTACGACAGGGTTTAGTTATATTAGTAGTAGTATCTCAATCGAATGATATGATCTCTCGATTATGAAATTAATTTAGTTACTAATCTCATAATCAACTTTCAATATTAGTAATCCTGTCATCTAACTCACTGCCAATTAGGGGTGGGCGATTATGAGTGATTGTTATCACTCATAATCGCCCACCCCTAATTGGCACTTTGTTTTTTTCTCAGTTATCTCTGTGTCGTGTTAATTTTGCTTGTTAAAGTTCTTTTGCTTTGTTGCTTTCTGTTGTTTTTGTTTCGATAGTATTGTATTACTATGATTTGTTTCTATGTTATGGATAAGGCAGGTGGCCTTGTGTTAAAGTGTTGTCATGCAACTGAACTGAGATTATACTGAAACTGGACTGTGTTTTTTATTAGCTGAATCCCTTATTTTGTCTCAATTTATACTTTTGTCGCAATTGAATCACATTTCGGTCTGTGATTGGTATAATTATGGGAATTGGCCCTCAGATTGTAAGTAAATCTCAAAAAATACCAGAGTAGCTAAATGGATCTGGATGCAATTTGACACAGAGATAGATTATAATCTGGGATAGCATAGCATGACTGATCAGTATTGAAAAAAAAAAACCTAAATTAAAACTAAAATAAAATAAATTCATATGATAAAATATTTGTGCACAACTTTGTTCACATTATAGCACAACCTTGGCTGAAATAATATAAAAGATATCTTACCCAGGTTTATCTGCATCACTTCCTTCTTTTTTTATTGGTATTGTTTTCTTCCTACTATTAGGACTTTCCCTGCTACTTGATTTCTTTGACACCTTGATAGCTTTACAATCTGTAATTTTCCAAGTTAGTTTAACAATGTCTGAAAACTATGAACATTATTTAATGCATAAGTTACGAAGGGATGATTTTGCAAAACAAATATGCTGATGAGACAAAGTAGGAATCTTGATTTTTTAAATTTGTATTTCATAAGCAACCTTAATATGTAAACACATATATAAACTACAACTTGATATTACACTAGTACTTACTATACTGATGGGCATTTTGTCAATTCACAATTTTTACATTTTTAGGTTCAAATGAACCATCAATTCTTTGAATATTCTTAAACATACACAAATAAGATGTGGTGTAGGTCTAGCAGTAGACTACTGAACTGATTGACACATACATTGCTGTAAGAAGCAAGATAATGTGCATAAACAATAATACAAATTAAATTTGCTTTCAATACCTTCTTGAGGATCATCCATTTCTTTAACCCAGCTCCTTTTAATATTTATAGCACTCATTTTTCCTTGTGTTTAACCTGAAAATATAACAATATTTATAAGTAATTGACACCTCAAACCAGCAAAACCACCAATGCTGTACGTAGTAGACAGACAGTTCTGTAACATGTGACGTTGAAAATAACATGATATCCTTATTAAAAGTATAGTCTAAAGCTTTGATATACCTTCAATAACAGAACAATGCTGACTTGTAGTATATCGTTTTTAGTTAGGCGCATCCAAAAAATTTGTATGCACGTGATGGCTGCAGTAGTGTAAATAGCAGCCGCGGCGTAATTTCAAGGCAGCCCTCGCAATACTGATCAGTCCCATACGACACAATTTCTAACCATCACTACAGAAATTACGACAATAGAAGGCGTAAAAGCGTATAAAACCTAGATATTATTTTGGCAAGAGTGACCTAACGCGTTTATAACGTCCCAAAACAGTCTAAAAACGCGCGAAATTGGTATATTTTTTTTTTTTTTTTTTTTTTCCTTCGCCCGTGTCGGGCAGGCTACGATCTTGGACCATACCGCCTCGTCTTCAGTTTTTCCTTCTTTCTTGTCCAAACGTCAATAAGGCCGCAGCCTCGTCCTTAGTAGTTTATAGTAGTAGTAGTAGTTTATATTTTAGGCCAGAGCCACGTCTTCAGTATTCAATAATTAGTCAAAATCATAATGATTTAATGTCATATCCGTGTATTCGTCTTATTCATGTTGTGAAGTAAGGTCATATCATCCGGGTCATTCATATCCTTATAATAAGTCGCCCCGAACGGTCAAATTGCCCATCCAGTGCTGTCAATAAATTTATACAGTGGTACATAAGTACTGTAATTTTCCAGCAAACCTTGAGTGTCGCGCGGGATGCTTGCTGGCGTTCTAAATATTTCCAATAAATTATCAATTAGAGGAATTCTTTGCAAGTCATATGCAGGGCATTCAAAAATTATATGATCTAGGGTCTGATCACTTCCTAAGTTACAATTGTCACAAACAGGCGATGTTATAATTTTCATTCTGGCTAAATGTGCATTGAATCTTCCATGTCCAAGTCTAAGACGATTTATAGTAGTGTAAAATATTCTGCTCTTAGGAAGAACAGATCTGGTGAACCAGGGCGCAGAACCAATGGTTTGATTTATTTTCGCATACCATTTTCCTTTAGTTCTTAGTGTTTCTTGCCAGTTCTCATGCCAAATACAGGTGTTTTGTTCACGTAATTTAGTAAGCAGGTCGGAACTTGGTATGGCAACATTTCTCGTCACTGGGCTTGGGATGTCAATGTCAGTGATAACTCTTGCAAGATGATCTGCGTTTTCGTTTCCTGCTACTCCAATGTGGGAGGGTGTCCATATTAAACTTATCATAAATCCTCTAGAACTAAGATAGGCGTATAAAGTCCGAATCTCATATAAAATATTTCCGGTGTTGGCGTCCAGTTTCGGGTGTTGTAAGGCCATGAGAACACTCATGCAGTCGGTCGCTACAAGCCAAGTTGTGTGCCCAAGATTCTTTTCTTGTATATACTGCAGAGCTGTTAAAATGGCTAGAGATTCTGCTGTAAATATAGTCATGGCTCCAGGTAACCGAACTCCATGTCCAACAGTAAGATGAGGTAGATATATGGCTAGCGAAACATTTCTATTGGTTTTGGATCCGTCAGTAAATATATGCTTGTACCCAGGGAACTCTGCAATTAACTGATAGACATCTTCTTTAGACCGTAGGTCACGTTTAATGTATATGTCCATGGGCCAGAATTTGCTGATATAATTGCCAGAGTAACACGGCCATCTGCCTTTACATTTCTCAATTTGATATTGATCATCAATACTGATTACGTTAGAAAAGTCATGAAATATATAGGGGACATTTACGGAATTAGAGGGACTGTATACTCTGTGATAAAATAACATTTTCTTTAGTAAAGGATGATTTTCAAAAGATAAAAGTTTGAGAATGTATTTGGATTTTAAAAACTGAAATCTTATATTCATAGGAGGAGTGCTACACTCAATTTGAAGTGAATTAATTGGAGTTGTCTTCATTGCACCAGTTACACATCTAAGATTGTGGTTTTGAAGGATCTCCAATTTATGAACCAATCTCTGATCAGACCCAAAGCATAAAAATCCATATTCAAAATGACTACGGACTAAAGATTTATAAAGCATCAGCAAAATTTTAGGATCAGCTGCAATTGACAGTGACTTTATGAAATTAAATGCTTTATTAGCTCTACCTAACAGATAATCAACATACTTAGTCCATGAGAGGTTGCTTGTAAAAATTATACCCAAAAACTTCACTTCATTCACTATTGGAAGAACACAATTATTGTAATAAATATTTAGGACTGTTTCGCACTCTCCAAAGACTACAACTTTAGATTTTTCTGGACTAATATCTAAGTTTAAATAATGAAAATAGTTCTTTAGCCGAGTTAAAGCTGTGTTTAGAATACTTTCAACAGAACTTATATCTGAACCTGAAGCATAGATAACCAAATCATCTGCAAACTGCAAATTTGCCACTTCAAGACCAAGTACAATGTTTAGTCTATGTATATATAGAAGATAAATCAATGGACTGAGGATGCCACCTTGACATACCCCTTTGTATGAAAAACGTGGGCCTATTAATCTTTTATTCACCTTAACATAGACTTCTCTACCATGTAAAAAGTTAAAGATCCATATTATAATTTTTTCAGGAATACCAAGGGCACGAAGTTGAACACACAAAATGTGCAGATTGATGTTGTTGAATGCACCCACTACATCAAAGAAGACACCAACAAAATGATTGTCCATTTTATTAGAATTGTATATGTCTAATTGCAAATGGGAAATGCTATCTCTAGTTGAGCAACCACGTCGAAAGCCAAATTGATTAGATGGTAATAGACTATTACTTTCTATATAAAATTCTAGCCTTTGTTTAATTAATTGTTCAAAGGTTTTTCCCATGCATGATGTTAATGCTACTGGCCTATATGATTCTGCTTTGTGTCTTACTTTGTTAGGTTTGAGAACTGGGATGAGACAATCTGTTTTCCATTCATTGGGGATGATCATTTCCTGCCAGAGTAAATTATAAACACTTAGTATGTCAGAAAGTGCCTTAATTGATACATTTTTTAACATTTTATATGGTATTCCATCAAGGCCAAAAGCTGAATCACGTCTAGATGATATTGCAGATTGTAATTCCTGAACAGAAAATGGATTAGTTAGATATGCATAATGCCCTGAAACTTTTATTTCATTAGGAATTGATTGGAATGGCCTTTCAACTGTATCTGGAGTATATTTTTTTAGAAAATCGAATACCCAAGGAGAAATAGTGTTACATGGAGGTGTAAATGATTTATTAAATCTTTTAGAAATTTGCCAAACTCTAGATAATGGAGTAGTTCTATTAAATGACTCACATAGAGAAATCCAACTTAAATATCTTTCTCTTTTTAACACTAACTTTTTAAGTGCTTGTAATTTTTTAAACTCAATATACTTTTCTAATGTGGGATTGTACTTGAATTCTTTATAGGCATTCCTAGAGTCTTCTACTGCCTTAGTACATTTCAGATTCCACCATGGTAATGGGATGCGTTTTTTACGAACATTATTTACTAACGTTGTATCAAAAGATGTAGCAGGTCTTAAAGATGTTGGTAATGATTTAACAATAGCAGAATTTAATAACTCTACTAAGTCATTGTATGACTGTAGTGGGTTATCTTGATTAATTTTAAAATCAATGAACAAACTATCAACACTCTTCTTATATATTTCCCAATCAACCAGGTTAAAATTAAAATGTTTAGGTAAATTTGAGGTTTCTGTATCATGTGGGATATTATAATTGTTAATAATTAGTACCCTTGTAATTACAGGCAAATGGTAACTACCTAAAGGATCGTCGTGAACAGACCAGTTACAAGACGATGAAATTGAAGCTGATACTACAGTTAAATCAAGTGCATTTCTTTGCCACCTATCAGAGCCTACAGTAGTCATTTCTCCATCATTTAATAAAACCAAATTACGGTCATTAATGATTTCAAGCACCTCTCGGCCGCGAATGTTCACACTGTGACATCCCCAAGCCGAATGATGTGCATTGAAATCTCCACCTACCAAGAGAGGACCAGGAATACTGCGAATTAAATTATCCAACTTATACTTAGAAAATGAAGCGTTTCCGGGACTATAAAAACTGACTAATGAAATTTCTTTATTATTGCCATATTTTAAACGAATTGCTATATTTTGTATAGAATCATCATATATAGTATCTATTTTACTAAATTGTAAACTGTTATGTATTAAAATAGCTACACCATTGTGTGTATTACCTGAATCTAATCTTACTATATTATATCCTTTAATACTTAATCTCATGTGAGGCTTGCGCCAAGTCTCACACAATAAAGCTACATGTATGTTATACTCATGTAAAAAATACGAAAAAGCATGTTTGTTACTATTGAAGCTCTGGGCATTCCACTGTACAATATTTAGCTGATCCATAAAATTAAGGTTTATTTATGTTATTCTGAATTTTTGATAACAGAACATCTTTTATGCTTTGAGTGCAAATACTCTTTTCATTATTTTTATTTTGAGAAATTAATGTTACTAAAGTCTGTATTAAAATGTTTAAAATTGGTTCTGTTTCAACTAGTGATTGTAATTGTTTAGCAGGACTGGACTTTGAAAGAGATGGAAATGACTTTTCACTGAATAAATCAGCATATGATTTTTTATTAATTTTCTTTTTGTTTTCTTCCACTTTTTGTTGTTTGACTGGGCACTGTGACGAAATAGCTACATGTTTGCCTTGACAATGGCAACATGTTGCCTCAGTTTGTGGTATTTGGCATTCTTTATAATTATGGTCCTTTGTACATATGGAACATCTTTGAGCATTCTTACAAAATTTAGCTATATGACCATACCTTAAACACTTCAGGCATTGTTTTACTGGTGGAATGTATGGACGTACTTCAAATCGCCAGCTGTTCAGGTCGACACTATCAGGTATCGCTGCACACGAGAATGTGATGGACACCGTCTTCGTAGGCTGAAAGGACACCCCTCCTCCTTCTGAAATAGTGCGACGCATGAATCTTCGGACAGAAATAATATTTTTTGTGCTAGTTATAGCGTTATAAATGTATTCGTTGCTCAGGTCAATTGGAACATGCATAATGACACCTGTATTTTCCGTAGCAGCTGCAGGAATACTGGCTTTCAATTTATAATTATCCAAAAATTTCCGATTAGTTAAGGCTGCATTGGCTAAGCCAGGACGTTCAAAAATAACACCAATTTTGTAACGGTTCATGCGTAATAATTGTTTAACGCCTTTGTTGTATTTCTTAATGCTGGATGAAAGGGACATCATGTCTCTATCTCCAATCGGGACCAAGTCGACACTTTCCAAAAACACTACATATTCGAAATTGCCTCCGTTTTCAGGATAAGACCTAATGTAGTCAGGAATCCTGAACTCCCGATACTTATCCTTCTCTACCGGTGGTACAGACTCCTCCGAAGAGCTTGAGGCTCCACCGTCGTCTTCAGAGGACACCAAGGACGAATTTTCATCTTTCTTTCTTTTTTTTGCTTTTCCTTTCTTCCCCATCACAGCAAAAAAAGGAAACTAACTTAATAAATAATAAAATAACGATTTAAAAATTTTAGGTTTTAAAAAGGCGCCCTTTCGATACGAGTTTCCCGCGCTCTTCTTTGAATCGAAATTGGTATATAAACATGACATTTGACATGAAAAGCAACAACTGTCATAAATTAGAGTTGCTGCGCTCATGAATAGGGGTACACACTATCTGCTATTTTTAATAATATACCCTGTTACGTTATGGTAAAATAACTGTTATTGTAAACTGCTATTAGATATTATGTTATAATTTTGAACAAACCTACACGATTTTGTAGACAACACCTACTGGGACAGCGAAAAACCCTGTTAAGTAAGGTAAAATAACTGTTATTGTAAACTGCTATTAGGTGATATATTATAATTTTGTAAACATACTATAAAAAAACCTACACAAGTTTGTAAACGACACCTACGGGGACGGTAAAAATCGGCTGGAATTAATGATTTAATTCGTAAGGCTGATGAGGCGGATGTAAGTTCCATCCGGAATGGCTGTGTGAATTCAACACCTGAATGCATATACACACTGGAGTTTATAGTCGTTTTGGAACGAAATATTTTGGGCACAGTTTCGATAACAGAACCACCTGGAAGTTTTGAACTTCACGTAAAACGCTTACTACGGTTTACGCGACGATTTTCATTTACCATTTACCGCCCAGCTACAGCGGTGCGACCGGTTTCGATTTGACGCTGGTGCTTACTACCTAGCAACCGTTCCCCGCCCCTTCCTGCCCGCGGCGCACGCGCCGTCCGCCAGTGCGTCATTGACTCGCGCGGGATTACTACTTGCAATTTCGTTCATCACGAGATCCAAAAATGAGTCGTCAGTACGAATTCACCAACATTGAGTATTTGGCAATGGTGCAGCTGTATGCCATTGCTAATAACAATCTGGAAGAGGCTAGGCGATTGTACTCTCGGCCGGAGCACTTGTATGGGTTACGGCTACGAGGAATCGATAATCCCCAAGTTCCGTCCACCCCGACCCTCTTGGCTGCGACCCAGCGCTTACTCGACTACGGACAGTTTCAATCGCCATCACATGCACAAGGTCGAGGACGTCTAGATGACTCATCGAGTTCTTCGAGCGGGATCTTCGGCGAAGTACAAGAATGGCAGCACGAATATTCAATGTAAGCCAATACTTCGTATGGAAACCTTTACTCTCTCATGAATTTCACCGTTACCATTTTCGTCGGGCTCACGCAATTTATGAGAATGATGGACAAAAAGGAGTGGTTGTTACAAAATAACAACAGTAACATACTTTACACAGACAAGTCATTGTTTACGCGAGTGGGTCTTTACAACGTGCATAATGAACATTACTGGGCTCTGATTAATCCCCATTTAATAAGGGAGGACCACCATCAGATTCGGTTCAGTTTGAATGTTTGGGCCGGTATCATTAACGACCAATTATTAGGTCCCGTTTTTATTGAAGGTCATCTCACTAGTAGTTCGTATCTAGTGATGCTACGCACAGTAATATCTGAATTATTAGACGATGTGCCGTTAGCGTACTTACGAGGTATGTACTACCAGCATGATGGCTGTCCGGCTGATGTGTACGTGCTGTGCGTGAATACTTAGATAGTGAGTTTGGTGAACGCTGGATAGGCCATGGTGGTCCCGTTGCTTGGCCGCCGAGGAGTCCGGACTTAACTCCATTAGACTTTTATTTGTGGTCAGAAATAAAACGACTTGTTTACACTCGGGAATACGAAACTCGTGATGAGTTACGTAGTGCGATAGTGGATGCCTTCGAAATAGTGAAAAATGATTATTACAATTGGGGACACCGGAAGCCGGACGGACGATCTACCCACGAAGCTTGTAGGCCACTTCATCCATTTCCCCTGCCCTCCCGTTGGGGAGAGCGTGGTTATTCCAGCATTCACGGCGCCCCTACAAACCTTTTCGTGTCCTTGCAGAATCTTACGATCTGTTCCACCCTCAGATCCTTCAACTCCTCCGTGTCCAGTGTGTCCGATCCCAGAAGTTCCCATCTAATTAGCGAGTACATGGGACATTCGGCCAGCAGGTGGAAACTGGTTTCTTCTGTCTCCATGCACTCCGGACAATTGGGGTCAGTCTTCACTCCGATCACTGTTAGGTGTCTGTTTAGTCTGCAGTGTCCTGTTATTACTTCTATGACGAGCCTCATGTTCCCTCTTGAGAGTTTGGTCAGTTGGCTTGTCTTTTTCTTGTCAATGCCCTTGATAAAAATCTTCGACTGTCTCATGCCTGTCGATGATCTCCATCGTCGGTTAGTGTCTGCTGTAATACTGCAGCTAATTACTCCATTGGTGATTTTGTGCGATATTAGGAGCCAGGGCTCCGGCCCCCACCAAGGTTTTATCGGCGCCGTCTCTGGCAAGTTTATCAGCTGTCTCGTTGCCCATGTTGCCTTCATGTCCGGGCACCCAGGTGACTGTTAAGTCTTTTTTGGCCAGTTTCTCTAGTGACTCTTTACATGCCTTTACGATTGCTGAGGTCGTTTCCGCTTTGCTTAGTGCCTTCAGCGCCGCCTGGCTGTTGCTGTAGATGGTCACCCTGTTGATGTTGTTCAGGTGTTCGACCAGCTCAGCACATTCCTTTATGGCGTATACTTCAGCTTGAAAGACACTTGCGTATCTGCCTAAGGATATTGATCTATTTATCTCTGATCCGTCTTCGCACTTAATGTGTATTCCAGATCCTGATAGCTTTGTTGTTTCCTTTCTTGAGCCGTCTGTGTAATAGACCATGCCACTGGCATCTGTCCTCCAGTCGTCTCTTGGTCCTATGTGTACTCTGTACTTCTTGTCGAAGATTCTCTCCTTCCTAATCAAGTCATTGTTAGAGAGGATCATCGACAGCCTCTCTTCGTAGTTCTTGCTGATACTGGCATAGCCTTTGTCCATAATGGTTCTGGTCCATTGGCCAGTGCTCCTGAGTGTGAACCATTGTTCGGTTGCTTTTCTATTTATTTCTAAGTCCAAGGAATTAAGCCCCAATATGATTTCAAGCGCGGCTGTGGGAGTTGTCCTCATCGCGCCCATGGTCATCAGAGCTGCTAACCTTTGTAATTTGTCTAGTTCGGCTTTATTTCTCCCAATGGCAGTTTTATGCCACCATACAAGGGCACCATGTAGGATTCTTGGCAGGATAATTGCTTTGTAGATCCATAGCACTATCGCTGGTTTCACCCCACACGTTCTTGACCAAAATGGCTATCATTTTGGCCTTTAGGCGCATGTGTTGCTGATGTGAGTATTTTACTTCCATGACAGTTTCCAAGGCTTGGTTATCCAGGTGCACCGGCGCAGTTCTTGCTATTTTTCTTTTCTTGGTGAACAAGACTATCTTGGTTTTATCAGGGTTGAGGTTAAGACCTTTGCTCCTGCACCATACTAGTGTTTCTTTTATGCCTCTATTCATGATGTCGCACATGACGCTGAGAACATCCTTCTTGTGGGAAGCCTCTTCTCGCTATCACCGTGTGTGTTGTTCCTGCAATCTCTGCTTTTATCAACCGGTGTCTTAGCATAGCTTTCACCCATTCACCCAGATTGCATTGGTGCTTAGTTTAGGTCTAGATGGCGCTGTGTAATATGTCCTAAAATATATTTATATTTATTCTGATATGTCTTTCCTTCACGATCTAATGCGGCTTCCATCGAATCTGGGGTAGCTCTGTCAAAAGCGCCCTCTACATCAAAGAAGCAGCCCAGTGCATATTCTGTGTTGTCTATTGATCTCTGCACTCTTGTCACCAGATTATGGAGGGCCGTATCGGTGGACTTGCCCTCCATATATGCATGTTGGTTTTCGTGGAGTGGAGATCCATTCTTGTTTATTTGTTCTCTTATTAATCTGTCCAGGATTTTCTCTAATGTCTTAAGAAGGAATGAGGAGAGGCTAATGCACCTGAGGGATTTGTTATTACTATGGATTTGTGATTTTACTAAGAATTTGTTATAACTATGGAATTAGAGGCAAATAAATTCATTAGCTTTCCTAGATGTTCTTGTGATCAGAAACTCTAATAATACTTTGAGCCACACTGTGTATAGGAAAAAGACCCATACTGATAGGTACTTAAACGGTGAATCTCACCACCACCCTAAACAGTTAGCTACCGTGGAAATGTCTTTGTTTCAGAGAGCCCGTGGGATCTGTGACAAGAAACACCTGGACGCTGAGCTACAACATGTCAAGCAAGTTCTGTATGACAACAAGCTCAAACAACCGCGCATCAGTCACAGATCCCGAAAAAACCAGCCACTGTCGAGCGCCAGCCTGTAGTCCTACCATACGTACGACGGGTTACTGACAAGATTGGCTACATCTTGAAGCGAGCTTCAATTAACATTATACTACAAGCCGCCAACGAAAATATGTCAATTTTTACCATCTGTCAAGTGCCAATTGCCTCTACAAGATGCAGGGGTCTATAAAATAGATTGTGACTGTGGGCTCTCTTATATTGGTCAAACCAAGCGAAGCATTGGCACTCGCGTTAAAGAACACATAGCTGACATAAAACACCAACGCTTAAAAAAGTCTGCTGTATGTGAACACGTGCAACAGGGGACCAAACATTACTTAAGATTTGATAAACCACAGATACTCGCCAGAGAAAATCGATTCCTACCTAGGATGCTCCGCGAAGCTATTGAAATTAAAAAAACATCCTAATTTTAATAGAGAAGATGGTTGGAATGTACCACCAGCTTGGGATCCAGTCATTCACAGAATTAATTCCAAGAAAAATCAAAATACAACAAGACTTCATGACACTGTGAGCTCATTCTGCGTAAATACTATTTACGCAGAATGAGCTCACCGTGTGCTCACACCAACAATTCAACATAGTTCGGGTACTTTGAGATAACTTTCACTTCAAACTACAAGACAACAACCATCTTAACTCTCCTCGTGACGATGGCTGCTGAAAAGCAACCGAAACGTCGGGATCAATGTAAAATACAAAATAACATCAAATAAACCGCGATAGAATCCGTTAAAAATAGTTTTATTTCAATGTGTGACATTCGCGTAAACTTCCGACAATATCATTTAGAGAATGTTTTCACAAGTCGTGCCGCGTCAGGTTGTTTTTCAACTCCTGTGCAGAACGCCTTCCAACTTGTTCTGTTCTCCTTTCTATATTCTTTCTTGTATATATTGCTTTCCTCTCTGTACGCGCGCGCCAGCTCTCATCATCGTCCTTCTTCAGAGTGTGTTTGAGAGCTCGCCGTGTTCTTTTCCTTTGTTTGCCTAGTGCTTTAGTCCACCAGGGTTGCCCTTTGCCTGGTTTTATCTCCTTGAGAGGGCATGCCTTGTGGTATGCTTCCCTAAGAGCTTCATCTAGTCTATTAGCTTCTTTTTCTATTTCTATTTTATCTATTAGTAAGGTTTCACCTCCCGGGTTCCATTTCTTTATTTGGTGTTCGTATGTCGCCCAGGTGGTCTTCCTCGCATTTCTTATCATAATCTTGTCTATCTTGGTCTCTAGACTGAAGGTGATTCTTCGGTGATCCGACATTGAGTCACTTTCATCTATTTTCCAGTCTTTGATATACTGGCTTATACTGTTCGTAGCGATAGTAATATCCAGCACTCCTCTTCTAGATTTGGTGACAAACGTAGGCGTGTTGCCCACGTTTAGTATCTCCATTCCTGTGGTACTAATGAAATCCAGGAGTAAGTCCCCCATTTAATTGCAGTCTGTGCTGCCCCATACCACATGGTGGACGTTGGCATCACAACCTAGAATAATAGGAATTTTCTTAACTTGGTATTTTCTTGTTATTTCCTCCATTTCCTGGGATGGTGGCTCGAAGTCCCTTTCGTTGAGCACGCAGAGACAAAGAGCACTCTTACTTTATTTCCTGCTTCCGCGTGTACTGTCACTGCAATACTAGCGAGGTCACTGTAACAATCTGCCTTTATTAGTTCTAACGATCTCACTCTGCTGCTGGCGTAGATGCATGCCCTTGGTTTTGACTCACCATCAGCATGATAGAAGATGTCTCTTCCAATAGAGCCCAGCCCTGTCACGCGATTACAGCTGCGTCGAATACAGACGCGATCGTATGCACCGGCAGTCAGCGCGCGAGTGTGGGTCCGAGCGGCGAGTCCGAGGTAGAAGGCTTGCGGCGGTCTTCCTCGGTGACTCCGTGCGACGATCCTGATGTAGAGAGTCGTGTCACTGGCGTATTTATAGGCGCGTTTGGTGGGGGGAAACTACGTGATCGATCCTTATTGGTCGAGAGCTGGGGAGCCGACGCGCTCGATCCTGATTGGTCGAGGCGTTGCCTCCCGATACTGAAGATGGTGTTGGCTCGGTCATGTTTGAACTGCGATGACGAGCGGCTCTCAATGCTAGGTACCAATCTCTTTGGAGAATAAATCCTTCGGAAATCCTGGACCAGCAGCCTACCCAGATCGCCCGGCGGTGCCACGTCCCCAACTGAACTGGACTCTCTTCGCAGGGACGTTGGAGACCACCACGCCTACCCGACCCATCAGCTCCTCAGCTGACGTCGAAGACCTCGCAGCGCGTCTAACCGAGTGTATCCCGGGCGCCCTTGAAGCCGCATTTATATATCTCATGGCCGCCAAGAAGCGCCTACGGAGGCTATGGCAAAGGACCCGCTGCCCCACGATGAAGGCGGAGCTAAACCAGCTCGCGGGGAGGGTGAAAGCCGAGATACGGACTCACCAAGCCGAGAGCTGGGAGGACTTCATTGACAATATTAGAGACGATTGGCCGTCGATACACAAGCTGTGTCGGTGGCTCACGAACACCCCAGTTTCGGTGCGCCCTCTCCTACACGAGGATGGGGTACCTTTTTTTTTTTTTTTTTTTTTTTTTTATCGTGCGGAAATCCCTTCGGATACCCCCCCGCCGGCCAGCGGGGGCGGTTATGTCGGGCTTGCACCGACTAAAACCGCACGCCGTCTCGGGTCTTCAGACGCCGGGGTGTAAGGTTACCCATAGCATATCCCTCGCACCCCGACTGACCCTGGGCCATCTCACCACTAACAGCATCGCTCATCCTGTCTCCTCTGAAAGCAGAGGAGTACGGAGAGCGATGTGTTCCCGCCACGTTGGGTATTGGCCGACGATCAATGCCAACCCTATGAAGGGGTGAAGGGGAAGCCATTGACCGCCGCCCAGGGTGTACCGGCCGCTCCGATTCCGTTCCCCCCGGACTGCAGCGGGATCGGAATCGGAGCGACACTCGAGGAGGTTACCCAACACACACCCCAGGATGGGGTACCTAGATAACAAGCAGCAGACCCGGTGGGCATACTGGCCCGCCATCTGGAGCGTCAGTTCACGCCGAATTCGACTGACGAGCTCGACCACGTAGCAGCTGTTGAAGAACACCTGAGAACCAAAATATCTCCGGCATCTAGGAAGATATCATCATTTTCCGGGATTGAAGCCAAGGACCTGTTCGAAACGGTTGTTTCACCATCCGGCAACCTCACGAATGAATAGTCAGGATTGCCTTGTAACAATTCGACTTCTTCAATGGCTGGATCATATTTAGAATTTCTAACATTTCTCCTCATGTAGACAGGGTCTGGTGATAGCAGCCAAGTTGGCATAGATGAACCATTGGAAGATCGGCGAGGGTGACTGAACATCCTTTCATGAGGAGTGGTGTTTATGCCCGTGGATAACAGAGATCTAATAGAGTGTAAGGCAATAGGTAAGTCTTTCTCCCAGTCGGCCATTTCTAGATTATTAGAACGGAGATAAAGCTGGACCGTCTTCCACAACGTCCCATTTAGGTGCTCTACCAATACTTTGCCTGCATGCAATGCCAAGATTTGTTAAAAATGTTCTTGTTTCATCTGAGAGAAAAGAGGTTCCTCTATCGGTATGTACGTAAGCAGGGATACCAAATAAGCAGAAAAGTTCTTTTAAACACTTAACAACAGTCGCTGAGGTCATATCCTTACACGGGAAAGCAAACGGAAATCTGCTATATTCATCAATTATAGTTAAGATGTATTTGTTGGAGGAGGTGGATGGCAAAGGTCCTTTGAAATCTAGGTTAAGCTGTTGCTTTGACCAGATGCCCTTCATTCTTTACATATCTGGGTTTTACTTCGGCGCAAACACGACAACTAGCGGTCATCCTTTAGACGTCTTCTACAGAATATGGCAGGTTTTTGGAGCGTATCCAATGTACCATTCTTGTTACGCCGGGGTGACATAAGGAGTTATGAAGGTCAGCAAGTTTATTGGGAGAGCCATTTACAACGGCACAAACCCTGGATAGCGCATCAGCGGCAAAATTTTGTTTGCCAGGTCGGTAAATAATATCGAATTTATAACAGGATAGTTCAAGGCGCCATCTCTCTATTTTCTCATTTTTAATTTTACTCGTGTGGGTTTGATTGAACATGAAAGCGACCGATTGTTGATCTGTGATAAGTATGAAATGTCGGCCGATCAAATAATGGCGCCACCTGCGAAGGGCTTCTACAATAGCACATGCCTCTTTTTCTATTGAAGGTTGGCGCTTCTCTGAATCATTTAATGAGCTACGGTACTGGGTGGTCTTTCTGTGAAAGTGTAGCGGCGATGGCGCATTCTGATGCATCAGTTTCGACGGTGAACCTCTCTTTGGTGTCATTTGAAGCAAGAGATGACTGTGCGATGTCAGATTTTAGCTTATTGAAACATTCAAGTGCTTCTTTAGACATCTTTTGATCCATTTGGAGTAATGGGCAAATAGACCGAGAGTTCTTTTTAGAGAAGCTGAATCTGAGGGGACCGGGAGATTTAGCAGTGGTGCTAGGCGTGACTTGTCAGGCTTGATAGTCTTGTTATTGATAGTGGAGCCGAGAAGGTTAATGGCATCAGTTTCGAACACGCACTTGTTTTTGTTTAAAGCTAGATTATACTTTTCTGCTGCTTCCATGAATCGGCGCAGATTGAAGTCATGTTCTTGTTTGTCCTTTCCACAGATGGTGACATCGTCTAAGTAAGCGTAAGTACCTTTGAGCTTCTCCGTACGTATAATATAGTGAAGGGTTCTTTGAAAAAGCGGCGACAACATTGGTGACACCGAATGGTATGCGAGTAAATTGATACAGATTGCCGCAGACCTCGAAGGCAGTGTATATCTTTTCTTTAGGAAGGATAGGTACTTGATGATAGGCACTTTTCAAGTCAATTTGACTGAATAAGTTGTATTTAGAGACTGCGGTGACGTTAGAGTCTATACTTGGAAGGGGATTTGCATCTAAGTCTGTGAATTTATTTATCGTTTGAGAGTAATCAATCACTAGACGTTTGCGGTGATGTCCACCTCCAGCGACCAAAACTTGTGCTCTCCATGGGGATATGCTCGGCTCAATAACTTTGTCTTTGAGGAGATTTGAAATTTCGTTTGATATGAATAATTGATGTTCTTCTGAGTGACGTCTGGAGCGAATGGCGATAGGCTTGATAGATGGCGAAAGGTTTGTGAAAACAGATGCTGGTGGTACGGAGGCTTCGAGAACGTTGCATATCTTTAGGGATTCCTTTTCACCACCAAACTGCAATTCGAGAGAAGAGTGGGTTTTGAGGATGTCGTGACCGATGATAACGTCAGCACATAAGTCATTGACAATGAGCAGCAGTTGTTGCTTATAGATGTGGTTGCCAATCTGAATAGCAGCGTGACATACGCCGTTAACATAAGATACGTTGTTTAATGATGCCAGGGTTACAGCTTGATTGCAGTGCTTCCTTTTTAGATTCATAGTTAGTGCCAAGGCGTTATCTATGAAACTGATAGAGCTCCCGGTATCAACAAGCGCATCGGCATTGTAATTATTAACAGTAATACGGATTGTGGCCTTACGTAAGCTGGAAGGAGCTGCGGCACAGACGGATGCAAGGGAAGTAGTAGGAGATTCTTGAGATTCTTCCTCAGCATTCACTGCATTAAGGTTTTGCTGATTTTGTCCAGCATTGCGACAAACGTTGGCAAAATGATCCTTCTTTTGACAGAGCTGGCATTCAGCGTTTTTTGCTGAACATATAATTCTTGGATGGACGTTACCACCACAAAAAAAGCACTTGCGTCGTTGCGAACTGCCGTTAAGAGAGGTAAGGGCTGCTACATTTGGCTGTTGAAGATTTGCTTGAGGTTCGGTAGGTGCTACGGCATTCAACATGTTAGGAGAGGCAGGTAATGAATTTGATTGCAAGGCTTGAGAGATATTCTCTGCGGTCTCGAGGGAAATAGCTAGATTTAAGGTCTCCTCTAGCGTCATTTCCGATTTTTCAAGCAGACGTTCACGAATTCGTTGTGTTGACAGGCCTGCGATGAATGCTCCACGGATTGATTCACTTTGGTGCTCTTCAGCTGTGACTGCCTTGTAGTGGCAGTCTACGCCAGAGAGGTAAGCGCTCTGCAGTACTCGGCTACTGATTCCCCGGGCTGCTGTTTCCTGCAGGTCAGTTGCTGTCGAGCCAGTGTAATGTTCTTTCTCTTTTCAAAGGTATCGTTGAGGAGTTTGATAGTGTCGCTGTACTTTGAGCATTCTCTAATTATATTGAATATGGTAGGTGACACTGAAAGAAAGTTTTGAAATGTATACCGCCAGTGAGTCCATCGTAAGTCCGAACCAGCGGCGGAAGGTTCAACCTCGAACCTTTCTGGTCGTAGATAGCGCGACCAACTAGAAAACGGCGGGCCCTCTTTCTCCGACATGATATATTCGTAGATATAATTAAAGTTCAATAAATTGATACATAAAAGACAGATAAATCAAACGGAAACTTGGTTTTATTGAACTTTAAAACTTTAGCGAGATAATTTTACAACATTGTTATATTATTTGACAACGTCTTGTCAAACCGTCAAAACACAATAGACAATAAAAGTAACAAGGACTTCTTACAAAGACAAGGAGTTCATATCAGGCTTCGTAAAGGCATCTCAGCACCTCGACATAACGATAGTCTACTTGGCATCGCTGTAAGGATTCCGAACAGCCCAAGTTTCAACGGAGTCAAAGGCCTTTTCATAGTCCACAAAAGCGAGACACAGTGGCTGATTATACTCTTCGGACTTCTGAATAATCTGCCTAACTGTGTGAATGTGGTCTATGTGCCAGTCCACATCAGCTCGGCATGACGTCGTCGCCGTGGTACGGTGCGATGTCGCGGCGCGGCGCGTTGCCGTACCGTGCACCAGCATGGTACGGTGATCTCTGGGAAGGGGAACTTCAGGGACCACCTGCATCGGATCAGGAAGGAGCCAACGCCTGAGTGCCATCACTGCGATGCGAGTGAGGACTCAGGGCTGCCCACGCTGGCGGACTGCCCGGCGTGGGAGGCGCGGAGGCTTGACCTCGTGGCAGCCATCGGGGTGGGAGTCCTCTCGCTCGGCAGCATGATTGCGGCAATGGTGCGGAGCGCGAGCGCGTGGGCCGCCGCCACCTCCTTCTGCGAGCATGTAATGCTCGCGAAGCAGATGGCGGAGCGCGCCCGGGAGAGATTTAGAACTCTCCCGGCCCGCCGAGCCCGCAACATGCTCGCCGCGCGTCGCAGGCGACTCAGGCTCTGGAGGTCGCTTAACGACCTCCGTCCTCCATGAGCGCCGGCCTGGGGGTGGCAGGTGAGGCCGCCTGTCACCCCAGCAGAAGCAGGCCGGGACGTTGGGGCGACTAGTGCCCCTCCCCCAAACCGGGGCAAGACTCCCCGTCTTGCCCAAACCCGAGGGGCCACCTCGAAACCGGAGATGGCCCAGGGTCAGTCGGGGTGCGAGGGATATGCTCTATGGGCAAACTTACACCCCGGCGTCTTTAGACCCGAGACGGCGGCGGGGGGGTTTTCGAAGGGATTTCCGCACGAAAAAAAAGGTACCTACTTATTTATCTACAAGGTGCCATACAAAAATAACATTTGAGTTTGAACATACACACACTAGCATAATGAAAAAACTGATTACTTACATACTATTTCTTTGTATGAATTTGCAGCAACAATTTCTACGAATACTATTACTTATTCCGATTGAACTTAGGTCTAGCTACACGTTAGTCGAAACAAAGCGCGCGAAAAAGTGTCCGTGTCTGTCACACGAAATGTGACATCAGATGAAAGGTGGCGGTGGCGCGGTAAAATTCAAATTTCGATGCGTTCGTTCCCGAATGAATGCGTTTGCCAGTATACAAAATATTATATTAAATACTTACATAAAATCTATATTGTGACAAAAAAAAAAAACATTATGTTTAACAATTTTAATTATTGGTCCACCTAGGTCCTGGACCCAGCCCAGGGGGGGTCATGACCTCCATTACCCCCCCCCTGGATCCGCCCTTGCCTGTATGTCAGGAGCTCCTCCAGCCTTCAGAAGCTTTGAAGTAATTCCGTCCTCACCGGGGCTTTTCCATTTTTAAGCTGCCTCAGACCTAACACGATCTCGTCTTGACTGATATCAGGCAGTTCGTCGGTATAGTGGCGTGTCAGGGTGGCTCTGGAGTCATGGTCGTCTCTTGGTCGTCTCGCTGAGACGTGGACCATGATCAGTGTCGAACACTAATATCCACAGATTATAAATAAATAAATGTATGTGAAAAGTTGTCAAAATCTATATTGGTTTATTTGGTCTATAAAGTCTCTGTTTGGTCTTTACGGATTGGATGCTCGATTTTTAACATTTGTCAAAAAAAATTAGGTAATATTTTAAAATCATGTTAAAAAAAATGTACTCACCACCTTAGATTCATGTTTTTAATAACATTGGTAAATTTTATTGTTGAGAATATAGGTTATTATTGAATTATTATGTAAAGAAAACCCAGAAATACAATACTAAAATGATGGTGAGTCCTATTAATATTAACATTAATATAAAATTTGAATATAAACATTAATATTAAAGTTTACTGTTAGTACGAACCGTACATGATATTCGTTCATCAGTTGTTATATATCTTACAGGCAGATACTGAGATAGATGAGGCTTTAGCCTCATTAGACATGCTCATGTCGGAGTTCTTTGCACCAGCTACAAGTAACTACAGAAAACGAGAGATCGAGAGTATGCTCGAGAACTTTTCTCACCGTAGTGACTCATGGAAACATTGTTTATTATTCTTACAAAAATCACAAAATCAGTATGTTCTGATGTTTACATTGGCTACTCTAGAGGTAACTTGGTATAGCTATTACTTTAGGATGTTTATTTCTTATTCGAATGAAGAAGGAGAGGCAGTTATGAGATAAATCAAACTGAGATAATTACATACAATTTCTAATCTTATGTATTACCACATAATAATGTGGTAATACATAAGATTAGAAATTGTAAAATTAATTTACACTTGCCAGGAATTACATTACCAGGGAAACCTTTAGATTGAAGTTTATATCACTGATATAAGTGTCTGTTATGAGCAGTTAGATCACTACTGAGATTGTGAATTGGCTTAAGCACAATGTACATATAAGAAAATCAGTGTCTTACAGTCTAGTCAAGTAGCATTCAAATAAATTGTACTAATATTATAAATGTAAAAGGTTGGATGTTTGTTACTCTTTCACAAAAATGGCTGAACGGATCTAGATGAAATTTGGCACTGTGATAGATTATAGTCTGGAATAACACAGGCTACATTTGTTTTGGGAATAGGTTCCCATGGGCAGCGAGAACGGGAACAGAATTCCACGCAGGGAGAGGCAACAGGTAGTATAGAATAACTTAAACATTTTCTTTCAGAATATAATCAATAGACAATGGATAAGTTTACCAGACAATTATAAAACAGAAATTCGATTGACATTATGGAATGAACTGTTGGTTAAACATGAAGTTATTGTGTACTTTGTTAGAAATAAATTAGCAGCCCTCATGGTGTCTATTGCACGGTATGACTGGCCACATTTATATGATGATTTCTTCAGTAATATTGTTGAGGTAAGTTCTAGTTAATTTGGTCTCCTTTTTTATAAACGGAACTAGCTGACCCGGCAGACTTCGTACTGCCTCAATCGATGACAAACCTTTTAAACCTTCTCTGGACCTCCACAAATAATTCAAGACCAAAATTAGCCAAATCGGTCCAGCTGTTCTCGAGTTTTAGCGAGACTAACGAACAGCAATTCATTTTTATATATAAGAAGAAGAAGAAGAAGAATTAAAAAGCGGAAGAAGCGGCGATAGCCCAGTGGTGTATGTAACGGACTGGCGTGAGGTCTCGAGTTCGATCCCCAGTCACCTCTGACTTTTCATAGTTGTGTGTATTAAAAATGTTGATTATCGCTCGCTTAGTAATGTGCCCGATAGATGGCAATAGGCTCGCCATTGGGACCTTAACATAACTGACGAATCGTGGGTGTGTAATACACCTCTGTCTACCCCTTCGGGGATACAGGCTTGAAGTTATGTTATGTGTTATGGAATTAAAAACAAAAATATGTTAGTAATTTTTCATAATTTGTCAGATTACCTTCATATTTTTTTACAATATATACAATTTATAAAATGTAATTTAAATGTTATTTTGCCTAAGGTTCTGATAATTTCGGATTCCTATAATTATGTAAAATGGGGGTCGAGAGCTCATGGTCAAATACAAAAATATACCACTTATTGTAATTCTAAATTATAATTAATAGACTTCCCAACAGAATTTAGTAACTGCACTGATAAAATGTGTAATAATGAGTACCATGAAATACTTTTAACTAAAATGTATAGCGAGATTGTCAATATTCTTACTGAAGCTGCCAAGTTGAGCTGCAAAGTAGTGGCACGGAAGCATAAATATAGAATTGGATGGAATAGGTATGTTAGTGGCGCACACGGGAGGGCAAGATTTTGTTTCAGACATGGGTGACTTGCCATAGGTAGGTAGCCTAGATCGGGATATATATATAAAAATATGTGTGAGACTAGAACTATATTTAAATCTAAATTGAAGCATTGCGAAAACAATGAAATTCAAATTAAGCACTATTATAGCAAAACATCATTTGAATGAAAACTTTGTTAATTTTTGGAAAAACATGTGAAAGTTGAACCCTAAGTCGAGCTCTCCGGTGAGTGTGGGTGGTGTATACGATCCACATGATATAGCTTGTTCCAATCAGCATCACTTCAGTGTATCATCACCTCTTGGGCTGTCTTCGCAGGTGCTCGCGGCGGACGGTCGTGACGGGGATATTAACATTAGGTTCTCTGCTAAGGAGGCTGCTTTAGTTAAAAACATAGTAAGAGGCAAATCCCCGGGCCAAGATAGTCTTAGCATCGAGCGTTTGCAGTATACCGGCGTACATCTACCAAGAGTACTTGCGTTACTGTTCAACTTGTGTGTTAGTCATAGTTTCTTACCAGACGATTTAGTACACGGAAGTTGTGCCTATCGTAAAGGATAAGACTGGCGACTAGTCGAATATGTCTAATTATAGGCCAACTGTTATTGCTAAAGTGCTGGACAGTTTGCTGGACCAGCAGTTGGGACAGCACCTGCAATTACATGATGCTCATTTTGGGTTTAGGCCCGGTTTATCAACTGAGAGTTCTGTATTCTGTCTCAAGCAGACTGTACAGTACTATACAACTAGAAATACACCTCTATACGCTTGTTATTTAGATCTGGCAAAAGCTTTTGACCTTGGTAATTATAACAGGCTGTGGCAGAAGCCAATATGCGATACGAAGTTACCACGTGAGATTGTATATATGTTTAAATATTGGTACAGTACAAAAAAAAGGGTAATATGGTCGGATGCGCGGTCTAACATGTACGGATTGGAGTGCGGCGTTAGGCAAGGTGGTATATCCTCGCCTCGTCTCTTTAACCTGTATATGAATGGGCTCATCGGTGAGCTCAGTAGCGCTAACATTGCTTGTTCTATTGAAGGTGGGTGGCATAAATAACATAAGCTACGCTGATGACATGGTGCTGCTGAGCCCATCGATTGGTGCATTACGTAAGCTGATAGGCATCTGTGAGTCACATACGGCGTCTCATGGGCTGAGTTATAATACGAAGAAGAGTGAGTTCATGATCTTTGTAGCCGGTACCAAATGCTACTCAATTTTTCCTCCAGTAACTCTTTGTGTAAATAGGGTACATAAATTTAAGTGCCTTGGCCATTGGGTCGCCGATGATTTATCAGATGATCTTGATATTGAGAGGGAGCGTAAGGCGCTGTCTGTCCGGTGTAATATGTTGGCGCGAAGGGTCGCACGTTGGACTACACCAATCAAGGTTACTCTTTTCAAAGCATATTGTAAGCCCTTCTACACGTGCAGCCTGTGGACTAACTTAATGCCTTCAGGATGTTGTTGAATCTGCCTAGGTTTTGTAGCGCCTCAACTATGTTCGTGGAGGCACATTGCGATGATTTTTAGGATTCCGTAGCCAAATGGCAAAAAACGGAACCCTAAACCTCTCTACCTCATTCAGGCCGATAAGTCTATTATCTATACCTGGAACGTTACTTGAAGATTATACTCACTAGAATGCAAGAACATCTGGAAAACATTATACCTAATCAACAGTTTGGCTTCAGAGAGGGGCATGGGATCATAGAGCAAAAAAATTGCCTGGTTGACATTATCTACAGAGCCTTCAAAAACAAACAGTACTGCTCTGCAATATTTTTGGATATCAGCCAGGCATTTGACAAGATTTGGCGCAATGGGCTTTTCTTCAAAATGAATCAAACCCTGCGACACTCAATTTTCCAGATCATACAATCTTACCTTAAGAGGAGGTGTTATGACGTAAAACACAATGAATATCTTTCGAAAATGCATGAAATCCAATTAGGTGTACCGCAAGGTAGCATTCTTGGGTCAGTCCTCAACCTAATTTTTGTGGCCGATTTACCAACTGCAGATGAAACGACTGCCATCGCCACATACTGCCCTGCACATCGCCTGCTTTCTGTTCATAAGGACACAGACATTATATCGAGGAACCTTCAAACCCACGTGAGCCTAATAGAGGCATGGTTCGACAAGTGGCGCATCAGACGCAACAAAGACAAGTCCGCACACGTCACGTTTTCGCTCTGAAAAAGAACTTGCCCTCCTGTCTTGCCGTATGATGAATAGGTTCCACAAGTAGAACATACCAAATACCGTGGTATGGACTTGGACCAACGTCTGACTTGGCAAAAGCATATCTGGACCAAGCGTAAGCAACTGGACCTCAAAATCCGCAGCATGTACTGACTAATCGGAAGCAAATCCCAACTAACGGACAGTAGCAAAATTGTTGTCTATAAAAGCATCATCAATCTTCCTTACTGGACTTACGGCTGCTAGCCACAGTAACATCGAAATCTTGGAGAGATTCCAGAACAAAACTATCCACAATATGCTAAATGTATCTCCTCATGTCAGCAACAAGTTCTTGTATCTGGATATGAAACTAAGGTCGGTTACGCAGTAAGTCGAATCCCATAGCAGAAGGTATCAATTAAGATTGGACAGCCACGGAAATGGCCTTGCTCGCCCAACTGAGCGACACTGGTAGCCTCAAATTCTCTAGACTGAGGAGACAAGGAATTCCAAACCTAGCGATAAGATTCGAGAACATAAAAGTTGAGAGATGGATCGCTGGAAACATTTCTCCAATCAACACTTTTATACCGGATTGTATAGAACATCGCACTTGATTATGGTCTCAGCAGATAGATTCTCACCAAGAGGCTGGATGGAAAAAGAAAAAATAAACATGAACAAAGAGGTATAAGTATAAACATTAAAATTAAAGTCAAGAGTGTGTGTAATTTATATTGCTGTATTTTAGCAATGTATATGGGGTTCAAGCAGCTGCAAGCTGATATGTTCACATCTAGTAATAAAATGTAATAGATTATTTTTTGAGCACTGATTTGTTCAGTCTGAGCCAGGCATCGAGTTTGTTTCAAAAGAGTTTATAGAAGTCGTGAAAACAACGTCCGTTGGCACTGAATTCCAATATGCGATGAAATATTATTTTGTTGTGTTAATTCTTCTTAATCTTTGAAAATTTTCCAGTTAATAAGATGTGATGGACGGCGATGTCTTTTGGGACTAGTGTTGGCACAAGCTGCAAGTGAAGAGCTTGGTGCAGCTCGAGATACTGGCGTGTTGCTGCCGTCTCTGCGACGAAGCCAGCTGGAACGACTCATGTTAAAGGGAATGCCACAGTTGCTCAGTGCTCTTAGTGGTAAGATAAAAGTTTATTAATAAACTAGCTTTTACCCGCGGCTCCGACCGCGCGGAGGTTTGTTATCGTTTTTTGGTCATGTCTACGGTCCTACTTAACTAATTGCAATAAGAAATACGACAGATTTTCATTCTGACAGATCTTTCTAATAGAAAACACCGCATCAAAATCCGCTCAGTAGTTTTTGTATCCATCGCGAACGCACAGACATACAGATAAACAGACAACAATTCCAAAAAAAAAAAAATTGTGTTCTGAATCATTCATTTAACATAACTCAACTTTTTTTTTATATTTAGGACACGTCAATTTGACACATTGGAGCATTAAAAAAAAACTTATTAACGCTTGTTAAATGAACGAACCATGTTATGTTGCTGCACCAAATGGATAGGTGTTATTGTTTTTTTTTTCCATGTACCGACAGCAACCTTTTATCACTTCTTTTTAGGGTTTTTTATATTTAGGACACGTCAATTTGACACATTGGAGCATTAAAAAAAAACTTATTAACGCTTGTTAAATGAACGAACCATGTTATGTTGCTGCACCAAATGGATAGGTGTTATTGTTTTTTTTTCCATGTACCGACAGCAACCTTTTATCACTTCTTTTTAGGGTTCCGTAGCCAAATGGCAGAAATCGGAACCCTTATAGATTCGTCATGTCTGTCCGTCTGTTCGTATGTCACAGCCATTTTTTCCGACACTATAAGGACTATGCTGTTGAAACTTAGTAAGTAGATGTATTCTGTGAACCGCATTAAGATTTTCACACAAAAATAGTAAAAAAAAACAATTTTTACTATGCTTATACTACTTATATATATACTTACCTATACTTATACCTATACTTATACTACTTCCATTTCTTTATTTTCTCGATGACAGCTCCTGTGGAAACTAGAACGAACGTCTTTTTTACATTATGTATTGTTTAGTTTTAATCTTTGTTTTATTTTGTTTTGATGTTGGTACCGCGTATTGACAGGACCAACACCAATCATATTTTTACTTTACATACCCGCGCATTATTGTACGTGAGCTTGACGCCGGTACATGGCGAGTTGAGCGCCAAGTACAGCGCGAGGTCGCTCTGTGAAGGGTCCGGGCTCGGGAGCTCGTTTGGTGGACCCTGGGCTCGTGCGTTTTTATTAGGGTCGGGTTCGTTAGCCCGTTTGGAGACCCTGTGCCCGCGCCTTTTGGGTGGCCTGGCCACGCGCCTTGTTTGACCTTGTTTGTTGGATGTTAAGTAATTAGTGAACATTAATTAACGAGATCGTTATCTCTTTGTAAAATTAAGTGAATACGCCCATCGCGTTCGTTTGACTTGGAACCATTGCAGCGGTGGATCGCACGTAAAAAGGGAAGTGAAATACTTTATAATTTTTGTAATCTATTGTATAATACATTCTCAACATACATTAGACTAGGATTAGATTAGGTACATTATCACTGGGCCATTTGTTCCAAATACGGGGCCGTCATGAAAAAGGTTAGTTAACATCCTACTTATATATATTTCATTTTCTGGATATTTTATTTAATTGTTTGCTTGTGTATTGTTAACGATAATTAACGGATTGATTTAATTTTGGTGTGCAAGTTGAAACTTAACACGCGGATAGAATCTGCCATTTTAGGTATTAATTTATCGGTATTGTTTTGCCTTTGGTGCAATCGAAGTTGGACTATTCTAACCTTTAAACTTGAAATTGTTGTTGTAATTAAAATATTTCCTGGAATATTTCGATCGGGTGTCAATTGCGACTTCATTTGACTATCGAATCAAGTACGTGCTAAAAATCTGTTTAAATTTGAATTGTTTATTAATTTTGATTGACCCGCGCCGCGCCGGGAGGTCTGAATAAATATTTCTTTGTGTTGCTTGCTATAAAATTGAAAGTACTGTACGATTATATTTGTTTGTACCCGTGAGGTTTTAGTTGGTTCCATTAACCGGTTAGTCTAAAATTGCGGTATTTTGCAGTTTGAACCGTGGTATATTCTTGCCGACTTCCTGTGTTTGATGATTCGTGCGATTTTAGTAAGTTCGGTTAACCGGTTTGTATAAAATTGCGGCATTTTGTTATTGTTGTTTGATTAATGATTTTGTACCGTTTGTTGACTGCACCTTTGTGTAGATCCGGATCATTAGACACTTTATTTTAGTTAAATATTAAGTTTTAGTTTTATTTGCGTTTCCACTGTAGGCTTTCGATCACGCTTCGGAACGAAGTAGTGATTGCGTGAAAGTGAGTGGTGGGGCTACGGCTTTAATACTACCTGCTCGTGGTCTTACTCCTCACCCTTGTCTCCGGGTAAAGGAGACTGGTAGCAGAGCTGTAATTGTCTTTTTTTATTACTGCGCTCGCTATGTTCGCGTACATGTATACTTTATTTAATAATAAAAGGGGCCAAGTGCGAGTCGGAGTCGCCCATGAAGGGTTCCGTAGTAGCAAGTAACATAATAATGCAATTTTTTTAATTTTATATTTGAGTTGATTTGAAAGGTAAATAGCGATTTACGATTTATGACGTATTAAAAAAAACTACTTACTAGATCTCGTTCAAACCAATTTTCGGTGAAAGTTTACATGGTAATATACATTTTTTTTACGTGCGGAAATCCCTTCGGATACTCCACCGCTGGCCAGTGGGGGTGGTTATGTCGTGTCTCGACTAAAACCTCACGGTGTCCTCCGCAAGTGTCCGTTGCCGGGCACCCCCGGGTAAGCCCTCGAAAGGATAACCCCAGGGTTGCCGGCGGACTTTGGCCGCCACCGCGGCCTCGCCTGGTGGGGTCGGGTTTTATCCCGCTTCGGTGAGTTGGCAGGCGTTTGTAGGACACACACGACACGCCTCCGCCACGGCCTGCTTCTGTAAGGACGGCGAGTCGGCCAACTGCCGTGCTCAGGCCCCGATCATGGAGGTCGGTAGTCCCGGGCGTAGATGAGTCTGCGGCGTTTTCGCCGCAGACTGCGAAACTCGGGGGTGCAGGGTTCTCTCCCGCTCCCTCTCCGCCGTCTCTTTCGAGCGCATTACCTGCTCGCAGAAAGAGGCGGCAGCGTGCCACTTGCTCCCGTCGGAGACCACGGCCCTCACCATGGTCTCCAACGAGAGAACGTCCACGCCCAGGATCGCAACGAGATCCCGGCGTTAACTCGCCCACGCAGGGCACTCCACCAACGTGTGGAGCGCCGTGTCTTCGCCAGGATCCTCGCAGTGCTGGCACTGCGGCGTTTTCTCCCGGTGGATGCGCCACAGATACTTACCGAAACACCCGTGTCCGGTAACCATCTGGCACATCCAGTAGGAGAGGTCCCCATGGTCCTTCTCCAACCACTCCTTCATGATCGGTCTCACCTCCGCAATGGTGGATTCCCCCCACCTTGGGTGCTCAAGTCGCACCCTCCATGTCTCCATGAGTTCCTGGCGGAGCAGGGACCGCTGAGCCCTGATTTCTCGGGGCTCCGGCCTATGGCCCCGCTCCAGCGCCTCCTTGCGCCACTGGTACAGCAGCGCACGGGCTCTCGCTTCCTGGTCCCATGGAGGGGTCCCGGCTAGGAGACATGCCGCCTCGACGGAGATCGTGCGATACCCCCGGATGACTCTGACGGCCATCGCTTTTAACGGGCTGTTTAATACAGCCACGTTGCGGGCCGCCAGAGTCTCCGCCCATACTGGGGCTCCGTACAGGGCCATGCTTCGCACGATCCCCAGGTACAGTCTGCTAGTCGGGGCGTTGGGTCCCTTAACGTAGGGCATCAGCCGCGACAGCGCGGCCGCAGCCCCCCTCAGTTTCGGATGGTAATATACATCATATATTTTTTTTAGTTTTATCATTCTCTTATTTTAGAAGTAACGGGGGGGGGGGGACACACATTTTACCACTTTGGAAGTGTGTTTCGCGGAAACTATTCAGTTTAGAGAAAAATGATATTAGAAACCTCAATATCATTTTTGAAGACCTATCCAGGCCAGGCATCGAGTTTGTTTTAAAAGAGTTTATAGAAGTCGTGAAAATGACCTAAGTACCCACACGTATGAGTTTGATGAAAAAAAATATTTTGAGTTTGCTCCAGCTGTACTTCTTAGACAGCTCCAGCTGTACTTCTTAGACTTCTCATTTCAACAGCATTCAGGTTACTTTCGTGTTCCTTCTGCCACACCCAACATTCACTACCATACATAAGTGTGGGGACGAGTAGTCCTCTATGTACAGCCAGTCGTGCCTCTTTAGATGCTTCTGGCTGCTCATAAAATTATGCAGGGCTCCATTCACTTGATTTCCAGCCAAAACTCTTCTCTCAATCTATATCACAGTCATACTTTCCATCCCTTGTAAACTTTGAACCCAAGTAAACAAACTCTTTCACTTGTTCTACTGTTTCTCCTTCAATCAGAATTCTACGATTTGCCATGTTTTCTTCTCTTTCAAAAATCATCACTTTCGTCTTACTTAAATTTATTTTCATTCCTTTGGTTGTTAAGGCCCCATGCATAATATTAACCATCGCCTTCAACTCCTGTTCCGATGATGCCAATATTACTTGATCATCAGCGTACAGGAGGCATTTGACGGTCAAGTCATTCATTCTTAATCCATACGCCTCTCTTTCAGTTCTTTCAAGCAATCGTCTATAAATAGATAAGTTTTTAACACCCTTGCTCATAAAGCTGATGTAATTCCACCGCTTTTAAATATGTAAAGCGGGTCATAACAAACGCGTGTGTTACCAAAGCAAATAGTTAAGTTATAGTCCATACAAATTCCATAACAATATTATTTGCCATTTCAAATATGGAACTGATCGCCGACGCACAACTCCAGCTAGTGAGCAGCGCGCTGTTGCTATTCAAATTTCGAACTAATCGCCGCGCGGCGCCAGTCAGTAGGCAGCGCTAGCGCGCTGTTAATTTCACTAACTGTTTCAATAATTAAAAATGAACAAAATATAAAATGTTTTTTTTTCTGTTTCATCGCAAATGTGTTAAAAAACGTCGTACGATATACGTGCGTATTGGTTATAACATGCTCGGCTCAATTACGCCCTCGCCTCCGGCTCGGGCTGAAATTCCGCCTCGCATGTTATAACCATCTTTACGCACTAATATCGTAATGTTCTGTAAACAGTCCCAGCGATGCCACACATCCCTATCTAACACCTTTTTCGATGTTAAACCAATCTGTGCAAGCTCCGTTTATCCTGACACGAGAACTGGAACCCTCATAGAGATATCTCAGTACTCGTATCAAGCTGCCGCTCACCCCATTCATGGACAATGTTGACCACAATTCATTCCTCACCACTCTATCATAGGCCTTTATAAATCTACGAAAGCGCAATAGACTTTTTGGTTGTGAGCCAAAAATTTCTCGGATACACTTCGTAGGGAAAAGACCTGATACATGCATCCCCTTCCTTTCCTAAATCCCGCTTATACATACATCCCACAACTTTTCATCAGTTTCATTCATCACTCTTTTCATCAAGACTTTTTCATACAGTTTGCCGACGATGCTGAGTAAGCTAATGCCTCGGTAATTTTTACAGTCTTGCTGTGACCCTTTTCCTTTATACAGCGGTACGATGACGGCTTTGCACCAGTCTCCTGGTACACATCCGCTCCTCCAGCAAAGGTTAAAAAGGAGGTACAGCTACCACGCCTTGCCTAGCTGTCAGCATCTCAGCCGTAATCCTGTCACACCCTGCAGCCTTGCCCAATTTCATGCTGTTCAATGCTTCCAAAATCTCTTTCATACTGATATCACTCTCATCACCTACTTCTCTCAAGTCCCGGGAAAGAACTTGTGCCGGCACATCTTCTTTCTCAAATAGGCTTTCAAAATATTCCTTCCATCACTTCTTCTTCTCCTCTCAGGCAACTTCCGTCCTGATTTCTGACTTTGTCCAGTTGCGAAATCGTATTTGCACCTCTGGATGTTCTTATTGCCTTCAAGAAAAACTTTCTGTTCTGCTGGAAGTTGTCAGATAACCTTCTACTAAACTCATCTCTGTCACTTTCTTTTTACAACCTGTTTTACACAGTTTTGTACCTCCTGTACTCATCCCTTGCCAATTTTACCTCTCCATTCGTTGCTTTCTGCACTCTTTGTTTGGCTCGTACCGCCAATCATTTCACCCAAGCTTTCTTCTCAGACACTGCCTTTCGGACTTCTAAAGACACAGTCTTTAGTTTACACCCTTTTGTTATTTTGCATACACCACACGTTTCAACAGCAACTTCCAGAAATCCTTCCTTAAACAACTTCCAGAAGTCCTTCCTTAAACAACTTCCAGAATTCTTCAATCTCACTTATTTCGTTCAAATTGTGAAACTTCTTCCTGAATTTACTCATAAACTCCTCTTTTATACCTTTCTCTTGCAAATTCTTTTTAACTTCAACTTTTATGCGCTCTAGTACACTAATGAACTCATACACACGATGCCGCCACCGTTTCAACCATTATCTAATCCATTTGATTTAAAATTCATGTAAGTAATGAAACCAGTTCAAGAAGTGTGTTATGTAAAGTACATTTTGTTTTCAGACATTCTAGAAAAAAATTCAGATAAGGAAGGTCAATCAAATCCACCACCATCCCCAACTAATGGCATACCACAAACATCAGCATTACCTGATCTTTTAGCTAACGCCCATGATGTTACTTCTGCAGATAAGTGAGTTACATTTCTGAATTAAAATAACCAAAGACTGTCACAAAATTGTGGACTTAGTAGATGAAGAAGAATGTTAGTAAAAAAAAAACAATTCTGTTATTTCTGGTCTGGCAATGAAAGTGTAACAATCCGTGTGATTTATTTATGAACGTAGAATTTGCAGCTCATAACATTTCAGTTAATAGAAACACTATTTAATTCGTACAACTACTATTTCTGTGCTTAAACTATTTGGTTTCTTTTTCAGAGCCCTGAATATGGAGATAGTCGTAAAATGTCTCACAACTCTTCAACATTTATTCTCCTGGCTGCCGTTGTCTTCACATGTACCCCCATCATTAGTTACTACGGTATTCTATTGGGGCAGTATAGCAACTCAGTCACAGGTATAATAATAAAAATTAAAACAAATAATGTTGTTGTACTTAGTATTTGTATTCAATGTTTAAATTTTCAACATTGATTTTTGTTTTTGTTTAGTGTTTTCGCGTACTGGACATAATAGTGCATGTTTACAAATGCTTCTTTAGCCCAGCACTTGCATAGTGTTATGTATACTTATGTATATTATGTTTACCTTTTTTTTTTTTTTTTTATCGTGCGGAAATCCCTTCGGATACCCCCCCGCCGGCCAGCGGGGGCGGTTATGTCGGGCTTGCACCGACTAAAACCGCACGCCGTCTCGGGTCTTCAGACGCCGGGGTGTAAGGTTACCCATAGAGCATATCCCTCGCACCCCGGCTGACCCTGGGCCATCTCACCACTAACAGCATCGCTCATCCTGTCTCCTCTGAAAGCAGAGGAGTACGGAGAGCGATGTGTTCCCGCCACGTTGGGTATTGGCCGACGATCAATGCCAACCCTATGAAGGGGTGAAGGGGAAGCCATTGACCGCCGCCCAAAAAAAATTAAAGCTTATTCGTTCGAATTCGAATTCCCGCTATTTTTCTTCGCTATTATTTTTGCAAATTGTTTTGTTTACTTACGAACATGAGCGATTCAAGTTTTGATAACACACCTCCAGACATTTCGAATGCAGCAAAGGACATTTCTAACAAATTACTACCGGAAAAATCTAGAAAACAGTATGAAAAGGCGTACCAAGATTTCATGAATTGTAAAATATCAAAGGGCAGTACATCATTCTCTGAAGATGTATTATTAGTTTATCATGGGTGTAGATAAAGTCTTGTATGCAACTGTATAATTAGGTATTAAAACACTCATGTGATACTATTATCACACTCAGCTTCGCTTCGTGTGATAAACCCACATTCATGTTTTAATACCCCTCATTATACCACAGTTGCATAAATAACTATTGTAATGATTGCCATTCGTATGTATAGACATACCTATCAAATAGTAGCAGGTTCATATCAGTTTAAATTATGTCACTGGTAGGTACCTACTGTACCCACCAGTGACATAATTTAAACTGATATGAACCTGCAACATTACCAAAACACTACTACCTGCCACTAATTATCTATATAATATCTTCATTACTGATCATCATCAATCCGAGGCTCAGTCCCGGTTGCATCAAAAGCTTACAGTTTGGAGCCCAGCGTCCGCTCTCCTTCTCCTTTCTACAACCTGGTTCATTTTGACTTATATGGAAGCGACTACTGTATGACCTCTACCTTGGGCCCAATATATTCTACGAATCTTGATGAGGCCTCATAGGTGTATAGGTCCCATGGGTAACGTAAGTGTTTAGGGCCCCATGGGTGTATGGAGGATGTACCAAAGAAAGTGAACAATTCACACAGCGTCAATAGCGTGCTTGGCTAACCTACCCTTAGAGAAATAGTCACATAGATAGGTAATTATGATTTAGATTCGAAATGCAAAAGACATGTTTTGTAAATTATAATAAAATACATTTTGTGATTTTAAGAACTAAATCATTTCGATTTATTTCCGTAAGCTCGTTATAAATTAAATCTCCAATAACGGGCTAAAAAGAAGGTATCTACTTAATAAAAATGATTTTTACAGTCATTATTTACATAGGTACGTAGGTACTACTACTACTTGTATCTCAACAACAATATTCGTAATCCATATAAATCTCTCTATGGCGATTAGGAAGACAATAAAAATCGATTACACCACGAATTAAATCAAAATATAAACCCCACATACGATTTTGTTCGAATGAATTTATTTACGATTTTCAAAAAGAAATGAAGCATGGGCATTCTCCTTTGTTGTAAAGTTGTATCTGTACATTGGAGATATTTAAAAATAAATACTTGGGTTTTTTTCGGAATTCTTGTCTGTTTGTCTGTTTGTTCGCTTTGGACGCCAAAACTACTGAATGGATTTTGATGAAGCTTTTTCTATTAGGAAGGTTTTGGTCAGACTTGAAATCCTGCCGTATGTTTGATTGCTGACCAAGATCTTTTTATAAAAAAAGTAGTTTTTGCGTCCATCGCGAACAAACAGACAAAAAAAGTTTTTGTTGTCAAAATGGTAAATTTAACATCTCCTAAGTATTTTTTTTAAATATTTCCAATGTACAGGCAACTAATTTTCAATTGTTTAATATGTAGTACTTTTTTCTTGTTAAAAATTAAGCAAAAGGTGAGGTATAAAATAAACTTATACATCTTTTATTCATCTTTGCGAAATTTTGTTAAGTAGCCAATTATTTTTTGTAACATGGGTGGGATGGCTCGTCGATCAGTCTAATGTAGTGATGGTGCTTAGAGCGTGGAGGCGGCGCTGTGCGGCATGGGTGGCGTATGCGAGCTGCTGTACCGGCGGTACGCGCCGCCGTCTTCGGCCGCAACGGCGCTTCGCCTGCAGCACTGCGCGCTGCGCCTGCTGCGCCACCTCACGCACGACCACGCGCACATACTGCAGGCCAACCACGAGTGAGTGCTAGACACTACGACTTCTATGTATACTATACCTCGACAAATCTTGAACAAACGTCAAAAAGTTCGCGTATGTGCACAAACTGGCAAATCACAAAACCAATAAAAGGACTTATCAGCCAATGACGATAGCCTTTTCAGCAGTGATTAGTTTCATATATATATGATTGGTTGATTGGCGCACTTTGGCCGTCGCACATTGGAGCACGTTTTATGTGGCGAATACCCAAATCTAATTTTTAAAATGAGTAAGTTTTAAAAACTTCTGTAATATTATTGTATTAGAGACCCTATAGCACGTATGGTTGACTAATAAGAGGCTATCAGTTATCTAAGAAACATCTGCAAAGTTAATGGTTTTCTGCATTTGAAATAGGCATCATTTTGTACTGAGTTCTTGGATAATTAATATTTGTCTTACTATTGAAGTTATTTGAATTCTAACACATGTTGGGTGGAAACATTGTATAACTTTTAAACTATTTCATATCAATGGCTTAGAATATCTTTTTAAATATAAAAAAAAAACATTTTTTAATTTTAATCTAATCAGGGTTTTCTCCAATGTCCGCTAGAGGATTTTGAAAGTAAATAAGTTCTTTAATATACTCAACCTTCCTTGTTATGAAACTGAGTTTAAAAGTAAAAGCCTCTTGCGGAAATTGAAGAAAACCTGATTTGATAAGAATTTAAAAATATAATATATTATAAAACCTAAGTGGTAGATATGAAATACAGTTCAAAAGCTATTACCCTTGGTCTCCACCCAACATGTGTTAGAATTGAAATAACTTCCATAATAAGACCAATGTTAATTTATCAAAGAACTCAATAAAAAATGATGCAAATGTAAAACTTTGCGGTTGCGGTTTAAAACTATCCCACATGTGCTCTATTGGGTTTAAGTCAGGCGAGCTGACGGGCCAGTCTAACCTTGTGATGTCGTATTTTCGGAGAGCAGCATTAACTCGTTGAGCTCGATGGGCGGGTGCATTATCATCGACCAGTACAAATTGGTGCCCATGGTCTACTCGGAATGGTCTGATAATTCCATCAAAAGCAACTGCTTTATACATGTCTGCTGTCATGAAGCCTCGATACGGGATCAAAGGCGTTGTAGCTCCAATCATTATACCACCCCAAAAGGACACCAATTTCTTGCCTTGCTGAACTGTTCGTTTTTTTTTTATATTTAGGACACGTCAATTTGACTTCACCTCGCCTGATGGTAAGCTGAAGGTAAAGTCTCAGGAAAGAGGGTCACCATTACATACACGTACCATGTTAACAATGGTGGCACTCAGCTTGACAGCCTCATCAGAAGAGGATTGTCGTCGCAGCACCGCGTGACACCCACCGGTCCCACTAGTGCTGCGACCACAATCCCCCTGCCCGGCTATGCACTTGCTGACCCTGAACGCAATCAAACCGAAATTGGATTACTATGGGGGGTTTTTCGCAATCGTGCACGGTGGTACCCACCCGGCCGAATTTTGTGACAAATTTGTGTCATCAGTAAAAGTGGCAGTTCTTTGCCCTTCAACGTTATGCCGGGCACGTCGGTTATCTGGATGAGTACTGATCGGCGATTCGTCACCAAAGAGACAGTTTTGCCAAGTGTTTCCTTCTTCATCTTCTTCATTTTGTCGAAGCCTAGCCCACTGCAATCTCCGACGTTGACGTTGTCGGGTTCAGAGGAGCTCGCCAAGACCGTCCTCGTGCTCCGTGCTCGTAATCCAGCCTGGCCGGTTTATTTTAGTAGCGTTGATTGTTGGTTCACGGGCTGCCAGCAATCTAATGTAGGGCTTTTGGGCAACAGTTAAAACAGTTGGGCGACCACTACGGGGTTGGTCAGTTAAATTACCCATCCCGTGGTACCGCTGCAACATGGTCACGACACAGGATTGGAATATAGCAACTCTACGTGCTATTTCTCTCGTGGTGTATCCTTCTTCCCTGAAAGTTGCTCGTAAAACTTCTGATAATCCTCTTATCATTATTTCAATTTCAAATTAAATTTTCTAAAGTATTTTAAATCCGTTAAAATTGACCAAATCAGATTTCTGAATGGGCGTAAGCTAGGACTGAAAGCCTTTTTATATGGAAAAACAATAGAACTATTTTATTGTTTTACATTCCAATTCTATATTTTTAAAGAATCTAAAAAGAAGAAATCATAATAATAGGTCTTTACCTATGAAATAGCCGAAATTTTCTTACAAATTCATGAGTTCGTTATTCCTGTAATTTAATAGCTATTTCCATTATTTATATTTAGATTTTTTTATTATAAGATTTTACAACTCTGAATTAATTTTTGTTTTTATTGGCCGCTTGATAAATTAATTCGATATTCAAAAACAGTACTTCCTAAATGCTATCCATTTGGATGATAAATTTCGTATTACATAACAGCTGTCACTATTCAAAAATGTAATAAAAGTTGCTGTTTGTTAGCTTAATGTTGTCTCATTCATACACAAAAAAAAAAACATAAAATTTGGATTTGTCATTCCTAAAAAAAATGCAAAAATGTTGGTACTGAAAATTGGGTTTCCTCCAATTTCTTCAAAAAAAAACGGCAATTTCATATGTAATGACCTAATATAATCTACCGTAAGAAGAAAGATTTCGATTTTTCAAAGAGATAGCAAGTTTTATTTATGTGTCGTATTTAGGTTCATGTTATGTTCCGCCGATCGGCGTACAAAATATCAAATACAAATTCTTTATTTGCCGAAATGTGGTAGTACAAGATGTCACATTAAAATGCAGTATATAAAAGAGATACCTACTGTTGATATTAAAAGCTATAATAAAATTATACTCGTGCTCATATTTTAGATCGCTAACTTCAAAGTATCCAAAATTCAAAGTATTTAATAGAATTACGTCGAAGTATTGAAAATTTAAAATAATGTCCAAAATTCATCATCATCATCTCAGCGTGGTGTCCCGATTGCATCCGAGGCCTATACCTTGGAGTCCGGGGTACGCTTTCCTGCATTTCCTTCTCCACTTCGCACGATCTTGAGCATCCATGGTAATAAGACCATTGGCACGCATGTCATCCCTTGCGACGTCAAACCTGCACTTCTTGGGTCTCCCCCTCCTACCGGGGCCCGACTGAAGTGCCATGGCCAGACATTTGTTACCCACGTAGTCAGGCGGAGCCCGCACCAGCGAATGCGACACTCCTGCATTTTATCTGCAATGTCACGGACATGATGGCTGCCGCGGATGCGAGAGTTCCTCACGCGATCTTCACACGTGACTTCGCACATCTACCGCAGCATATTCAGCTCCGTGACACGCAGCTCCTGCTTATGTCGCTCTAGCAATGGCCGTGTAAAACGACAGGCCTAATAATGGTTTTATAGACCTGCCCCTTATAGGCATTTTGGGCTCGAAGATGACACCAGTCATCTCACGCTACTTGGCCCATGCAGCGGCCATGCGTGCCTTAACGTCGCAATCGATGTCACCAGTCACGTGACGTACAGATCCCAAGTACTTATCTTGATCCGTGCGCTCGACTAAGTCATCGCCTATGCGGACAGGTCTGGGATCTGTGGAGTTCAACGCCAAGTACTCTGTCTTCGCCACATTAAGCTTTAGACCGCCGCGCGCCGTTCTCAAGCGCCTCTTTCGACGTCTTCACACGTAGCACCAATCTGCCCCTGTCCGCGTCCGCCAGCGCGATATCATCAGCATACATGAGCAACCACGGAGATTGCTCATGTGAATTTCTGATGCTGTCCGACAGAACATCTATATATCACGCTATCAGAAACGGACTAAGGACGGACCCTGGTCAACTCCGACTGTGATGGGTAATTGTTTCGTATCGCCAACAGCGGTCGAAACCACGGAATCGCAATCGCTGTGCACGTCTCGGATGATGACAATATAGGATAATGGAACCCTTTGGACCGTAATGCCACCAGATCATCGCACGAGCAACACAGTCGAAAGCCTTCTGCATGTCCAGAAACCGGCAATGGAGACGCATATTTCTAGTCCTGTATGTCTCCGAAACGATCCTTAGTGCAAAAACAGGATCCACGGTCCAGTGGCCAGGGCTATACCCAACCTGTCGAATCCGGGAGTCAATTAGCCTCTCGAAGAGCTTCATGGTGTAGGACAATAACTTTATAGCGCGGTAGTTACCACACTCCTGCACCGACCCCTTGCCTTTGAAGACTGGAGAACTGATACTCAGTCTCCATTGGCTTGAGATCTCAAGACCAAGAGATTTGGACCTCTTTAACGGCGTACTCGCCGTTAAAGAGGTCCAAATTGAATAAATCTATTGCTTAGTAAAGTTTTGTCAAAATTTAGATAAGTGGTCGTCAGGTATTACAATATAGGGTAAGAGAAAAAAAAAAAAAAATTACAATGTCAAAATTTTCATACAGTTAATTATCTTAATATCTATCTATTTTACAGAGTGGTCAGTCAGATATTCGTTAACAGAATAATACACCTTATTATTCAATAAATTAAAAAGTTTTCTTTTAAATTCATGGCTATTTCTGCTGACTCTTATTTCCTGTGGTAGTTTATTAAATAGTTTAGGAGCCATTGCGTAGACTTCTGAGAGCAAAGCTAGTGTTCGTGGATAGAAGGTGCAGTTTATCCGAGCGATGATGTTGACTTTCAATCCTTTTAAATAAATTTATATTACTTCTAACAAAGTTTGTGACCTCATATAGAGCGATGCTATAGTCAAAATTTGAACCCAATATCAAAACTGATAACCTTTTAGTTGAAGTTACTTTCAACAATACATGCTATAGGGTATCTAATACAATAATATTGACGAGGTTTATAAACAAACTCATTTAAAAAATTGAGTTTTGATCGCGCCCCGCGCTTACCGTCAGAGACCTAAAAAAAAACCAAGTTTTTTGTCCCTACCTATACTTGACTGGGCTGGACGAAACAAAAAAAATGGTATCGGGAGACTACAACCCATCCCAATCACTAACTTTTTGTAGCTATCATACAAATCACATTACAAAAAGGTGATGACTATACTGTTAGGTATCAAAATTAGTAAGTCATTTATCTAGTTTT
Organism: Cybosia mesomella; assembly: GCA_946251805.1. Taxonomy (NCBI): domain Eukaryota; kingdom Metazoa; phylum Arthropoda; class Insecta; order Lepidoptera; family Erebidae; genus Cybosia; species Cybosia mesomella. The sequence goes on from OX276398.1 coordinate 21,981,972, forward strand.
TGCGTCGCGTTCTAATTTCAACATTCAAATTCATTTCTACTTCATCCAAAAAATCGTGACCCAATTTTTGTTCTAAACACCTTGTCTAGTAGTATACATAGAAGTCATGGGCTAGATACGGCGTACACAATACATACACTAACATTCGCAGGCCCAATATGCTTGATACGATAGGATGAATGTGAATATCGATACAGCACCAAACAATACGAGGGTCAAACTGAAAGTTCTTAGAACTGGCCACTTATAAACAATATAATAAAAAAATAATTCTAAAATTTGAAAATAGAACTCTTTGCCAATATTACTGAGTATATATTTCATTCATTTATCATTTGTTTTACGATTTGGCGGCAAATTGAAAATTGTCTGTGTCACGTTAACATGAATTTAACACGAGAAAATTTTCGTGCAATGATTTTTTATGACTTTCGATGTCATTTAAGTCAACAAGAAAGGTATGATAGACTACGATTGGCCTTTCACGATGAAGCCCCATCTCGTGCAACTGTTTACAACTGGTTTAATGAGTTTAAACGTGGTCGCACTAATCTCACTGATGATTTACGTGAGGGGCGGCCTTCTACGGCGACGACTGAAAATAACATGTGTTGTGCGGCGTATGATAGAGACTGACAAAAGAGTGACCTATCAGCAGATTCGGACAAGCTTAGGCATCGGTATGAGTCAAGTGCACAAAATCCTCCACGAACATTTAGCGGTCAGGAAGCTTTGCGCCCGGTGGATACCTCATAATTTGACTGAGGCTCAAAAACTCCATCGTGTGGATTGGTGCCGTAAAATGATTGAAAGATTTAACGGAGGTGACTCTAATGCTGTGTTCGACATACTAACAGGTGACGAAAGCTGGATTTACTGTTATGATCCTGAAACCAAAAGACAATCTGCTCAGTGGGTGTTTCCTTTCGAGGAGTTGCCAACTAAAGTGAAGAGAGATCGAAGTGCGGGAAAAAAAATGGTGGCCTCGTTCTTTGGAAGGATAGGTCATTTCGTAACAATTGTGTTAGAGGATCAAAAAACAGTTTCTGCAGAATGGTACACTACCAATTGTTTGCCACTTGTCTTGGAAAAAGTTCGAGAGAAACGACCTCGCAGTAGGATCCTCCTTCACCACGACAACGCCTCGTCGCACACCGCCAAGCGAACGATCGACTATTTGGCGACATCAAACGTTGAATTACTGGGTCACCCGCCGTATAGCCCCGACATCGCGCCTTGTGATTTTTATTTATTTCCAAAAATTAAAGAAAAACTTAAAGGAAAGCGGTTTATGAATGCTGAAGAAGCGGTGGCTGCGTATCGCGATGCCATTGAAGAGACCCCTAAGGACGAGTGGGCAAAGTGCTTTTCCCAGTGGTTCCATCGCATGCAGCGGTGTATTGACGTGAATGGACAATATTTTGAAAAGATATAATAAAACTAATAACTGGCTAATGTAATCAGTTTTTGATTTTCTAAGAACTTTCAGTTTGACCCTCGTATATTGTATTTCTACAAAAATATCGTTAATTATCATTTTAGTTTGTTCTTATGTTAGATTCACCTAATTTATCAAAAAGTTGATACATGATTGCCATTCTCAGATAATAGCATTCCGGAAACGCAGACTCACGCGGGGAGTTCCAATCTTCAGCTGCACAATAAACGTATTGCCAAAGCGTTTGGTGCGAATGAGTGGGGGTAGGGATATCCACTATGTAGCGGTGGTAGAACTGTTACATAATATAATTACCTTAATATTTATTCATGCAACGTTTTAAATTAAATTATGATATATTATATTATCTTGTCCGTTTCAGTTACCTCAACAAGTTAGCAGAGTTCCTAAAATTGTTTATATCACTGCATTTCAAGAGACTGGAAGCGGAGCCCGAGTTTGATGCCATAGAATTCTTGTCATATCTATTCCAATATACATTCCAGGTTAGTTAACATGAAATAACTGAAAAATTTCACCAATTACACTTAAAAAAATCAGGAATCGAACTTGTTCCGATTTTGTGACTCATATTAGAAATCATAAAAGGATAGAAAGTTAGCACAATTTACAAGCTGATGAAAAACTTCAATATGACTTTAAAACTGGTGCAAAACTGGCAGCCGAAATTTGTACTATCTCAAAAAGTAATGAAAATTTAATGATTTTTCTGTTTCAGGTGCCCACATGTGCTATTTTTGTAAATTGTTTAGATGTATGGATAGAATTTATAGACATTTTAAAGCCGGAAGATACACCAAAGTATGTATAACATTTATAATTACATAATTATTTTTTAATCGAATGCGTATTTATTCTTAATTATGATTATACTTTTTCCCAATTTAGGTATTGGGAAGCTCTACAAGCGCTCGTAAACGGAATACTGAACAAAATACAGTTTCAACATAATAAAGCGCAGTTACAGCATCTTGACAACGATGTGAGTGATGATGATGTAAGTACAATTATACTGCTGTTTATTAAAGAAAACGGAAGGCCTTATCACCTGCCGTAACTTATAAAGGCAGAAATGAAGAGCAACTCGTGTATGAGACCCCACCAAGTCCTACGGTCCAAGCCAACCTCACCTGCCAGCCTGTACAGTCGCCCTCGGTATTAGCTTAACACATTCCAAGGTACCGACCCTCTTAGCTCTAAAACTTTGTATAAATGAAGCTTAAGTAATTTTTCCTTAAGCTTTCTTTCTCCTCATTCTTTCATTCATTATTTTTAGGGATTTTCTTTAGAAAAGCCCTATTGCTATCGAGTTGTCGTCGACGTCGTCGTTGCCAATTTTCTGTCACGGTTTTGGGTATGAAGGAGATGAGCTATCGAGTTGCTGTTTTCGGTGCTGGGGTGAACCATTGCAAGATAAAGAAAAAATCGCAAAAAAAAATAAAAACGCAAAATCGAAAATACCTTGTATTCGGCTGAGCTCGTCTCAGGAATTCAACTTGTTTTTATATAAATAGACATTTAATTTGGTTCTATGCAAACTTCGAACGATTCGTTTTAAATTTGATCTGTTTTAGAATAATTTGACAGTACTGACAATATTAATAATTTTCTAGGGCGAGACTGAATGGCAAACATTCCTGAAACATTGCATAGAATGTATCGCTCAAGTTGCAGATTTGGCGCCGATAGATGTTTTTACGGCAGTGGTGAGTATTACCATGTTTATTGTTTTCGATTCGGTTCTAAAAAATGCACTCACGGAAAATCGAAGTCTTGAACAAATTGAGACGGTTTTCATGCCGGAGCAGCGGTGTCTTTTGTATAGGACACAGTCTCGTCTGTGCGTGAAATATTGTTCTCATCATTATTAGGAGCCCTAATGTCACCAACAGTGAGAGCCTTTCTGTCTGTCTTTCTGCGTGTTTGAAAGAGGTAATCTCTGGAACGGCTGGGCTTTGACGAGACTCCACTGGCAGATAAGGCGTAACATAAGCTACTTTAATTTTAGAAAAATAATTAGGGTGCCGGCACGGGCTCGGTGCCGGTGTGGCTTTTATTTCTTGTGCCCGGGCAAAAAAAATAGAACCTACAAAATTGTGAATAAAATCTGGAAATCTTTACTCTGGAACGGCTGGACCGATGTTGACGGGACTTTCACTGGTAGATAAGTAATGTTACAAGGCGTAACATAAGCTACTTTATTTTAGAAAAATAATTAGGGTTCCGTGCAAAAAGAATAAAACCCACAAAATTGTGAATAAATTCTGGTTTAGTCTGGAACGGCGGGGCCTATTTTGATGGGACTTTCACTGGTAGATAGGTAATGTTACAAGACGTAACATAGGTTACTTTAATTTTGGAAAAATAATTAGAGTTCCGCGCAAAAGAACTAAAACCCTAAAAATCTAAATCTACTCGGATCAAATTGCGGGTACAGCTAGTAATGGTATATAGATAATTCTGTACACGCCACTAACTCATGTCTTTTTTACTCTGTGGTACACAGAGACAACAGCCAACACTTCTTGAGACTTCGCAGAACATAGATAATAATATATGAATAACATAATACTGTTCTTATTGGAATTATTACGTTGTTTCAGTTGGAGCGATGGCAATGTCTCGTAGGGGTGCACGCGCGGGCGGCGGGGCGCGGGGGCGAGGGCGAGCGGCTCCTAGCTGCTCTGTTGGACCTTGCAACGCTCACACGGGTGTTAGGCAGATTGGCACCTGCTTTACTTGTTGGTCAGTGCGCCGAAATTCTGTTTCACATCGTGTTGACCTTAAAATCTGAAATACCTACTCGTAACTACAATTTGTTTAACCGGCGTCTTTTAATTTGAGTTATTATTTTTTTTAATAATGAATATTAGTAACCGAAATGACTAATATTCTGTGTAATCCCAGACACGGAGAGCGGCCGGCGGTCGCGCGGCTGCTCGCTGGGCGCCACGCTCGTGGAGCGCTGTGGCGCGTCGCTGGCCGGCGCCGCGCTCACGCGCCCGCACCGCGCGCAGCAGCACGCGCACCACGCGCACGCGCACGTGCAGGTGTACGTAGCTAGCAGCCAGCGGCTGGCGATTTCAAAACCTAGTAAGGGCAGGTGCTAGATAATCGGGTCTTTGCATTTTGAGGTCACTAGTCTATCACTAGTGGACGCTCATTGACAAAATATCTAAAAATGTCTATGGATAAGACTATAGGATATAAAACTTTTATACTTAAGAAACCTAGCGTATCAGCAGGAATGTTGTAAAACGTAAAATACTATAAAATGTTAAAATATTGATAAAATTTGTCTCATGTCCGTTACTAGGTTTTGAAATTGTACAGACATTACGTCATCATCATCGTTATCACAGCATCAGCCCCGATTGCATTCAAAGCTTGGACTCCCCCGGGTTCTGCTCTCCTAATCTTAATCTTGCTCTTGCTTATCTTGGCTTTGACGCCAGCGATTGCTGTCTTACCCCTAGAGGAAAGCCTGCGTCAGAGCCTTGTCCGTTAAGCAGCAAGTGTATCGGCTAGCCGGTGAGGTTGGTTTGGGCTACGAAGATCTTGGTTAGGCCCCTATACACTGCACCGATACTATAAGTATTGATACGGTACAATATTGTGGTATTTGAAAATACTTTTTGACGAAATTACTTCTACGATGCTCAAAATAGCATTGTGTCACTACTTTAGTTGTTACCATGAATAGAGCTATGATATTTCTCTAGGCACGCGGAGATGTTCGCTTGTATGGGCGCATGGTGTTGTTATGCGAATGAATGTGGCGTCCCTGTTCAAACGATGGAATGTATTTTCTCCTCTGCAGTACCGTTCCTTCTACCACATGAAGTACCGGTGAGTTTGGAGTATTTTAGTGTTACTTTAATCTGCTGATAATGTAATGGGCTGTAATATTACTTCGCAATGTTTATATAACTGCCGTACTATATGATTCATGTTATCTAAACATATATAATTACTTGTCCTGACTGACAGACAGACTGACCTATTCATCATCGCAGAGCCTAAACCGCAGTACCTACAAACTTGAAATTTCGTCAGTAGAGCTTTTTATGTTGTAGGCATCCACTAAGAAATGATTTTCGAAAATTTCACTTCTAAGGCGGCAAAATAAGAGATGAACATTTGTATGGAAGTTCGTTCTTTTTCAAGTTGAAAGCTCAAAAATTCAAACACCTGCTTCTAAATGAACACGTATGTCAACGTTTTTCAAATTTTTACCCCTAAGAGGATGAAATAGGGGTTAAAAGTTTATATGAGATTTTGGTCACCTTTGAAGATAGAAGTATGATATTTCATACAACTACGACTTATCAGAAATAAATGAATACGTGTATCAACGATTTTGCTATTAAGGGGGTAAAATAGGCGATGTTATACGGAAAGTTCGTCATTTTCGAAGTAAAAAGCCCGAAATTTCGTATAACTGATTCGGTGTCAGCATTTTTCAAGATTTTGTTACTGAAGGGGTTAAAGTAAGGGATGAACGGGTGTATGAAAGTCCGTCATTTTCAAATTAAGAAGCACGAAACTAAATTTTGAAGCTTCTTGTAGCTGTAGATTTAGATCGGAAAAAAGAACATCTAGGACGGGATTTGAACCCGCGGCCTAGACACGTCCCAGATATTCGGAATTCTCCGATATAATATATTCGTTTCGGGGCGAAGCTGGCACCATCTAGCGTAATTTTTGCGAACTACGGAAACAATGAATGCTTTTACAATCATTTTTAAACATTTCTTATAGCTATCTTATGTTCACTGTTGGACCCGGAAGATGGCACAGCGATCGGGTTATAGATCATTTTTTACGAATTTATTCCCGGGCGAAGCCGGGGCCGGGCCGCTAGTAGTTATATATCTTATACATAGATATTATTTTCGTAGGATTAAAATGTCTAGCATAAACAGTTTCCTTTAGTAGTTTTAAACAAATTATGCTATTGTTTGTAGGAACCACCTCTTCTTTGTCACGCAGCTGCGCATTTGCTACTGAGTTTGGCAATGAACGTTAAGTTTAACACTGACCCCGTGACGCTCACTGGAGATCTATACGAGCATGCTCAGAGATCTTTACAGTACTTGGAATCGAAGGTGAGGCTACATAACTGACAATTTGTATTATCATAGAGAAAAGTGTTAAAGAGTAAAAATTTGAAAAAAGTGAAATTAATGTAAAAAGCTATACTATGCTATGCTATAGGCTGGTTTGCCTCTCACGCCGATCTTCGGCGCTGTTAAGTCAATATGTATGTACTCTTATGAAGCGTTTTGGAATCACCCCGACCGAGCTTACCGGTCGGGGCTGATAAGCTACGCGCCGAAAGCCTTAGGTGATTGGCACTCAGCGCCGCATCGCACAGCGTAGCGAGGGAGTGCGTGTTGTTACGTGGCTTGTAAGTATCTCTCTTTGCATTGTGCACACGCATGGTGCAACACACAGAACACGCATGTGCGTGCAGTTTAATAAGCGGTAGGTTGCGCACTATGCTGCGTGACGCGGGGCAGTGTGCCAACCGCTTACGCCGTGTGCGCGTGTGCAGACGGCGGGCGTGGTGCGCGAGGCGCTGCTGGCGCTGTCGCTGCGCGCGGGCGCGGGCGCGGGCGCGCAGGCGCTGCTGGGCGCGTGGGGCGCGGCGCTGGGCGCGGCCGGGCCCGCGCTCGCGCTGCCGCCGCTCACGCAGCTTCTGCGCGCCTTCCAGTCCACCTCCACGCACTTCAAGAAGGTACCGTACAGTAGCCTCCAAGCAACCTTTTTGAAAACATAATGTTTAAGTACAAGGATTCGGCCGCACAGTTGGAAGGTCCCGGGTTCGAATCCTGACCATTACACTACCGACAGCAATTTAGTTTAACTGGAGGGCTTAGCGGGAATAATAATCATTTCGGTTGCTAGTACTCCTTTTTTTTTAACAAAAATACAGTAGTAGTAACAAAAAAAAACTCAGAATTAAGTAATTATTTATTATCAAACATTTCGATATACGTTGCTTGTTGAAGCTCGATGCACACGGTGAACAGCACTGTTAAGAAACCGCAATGAAATAAAGCTTTATCGCACTCGACTGTGTTGCGGTACTACCACATACGACTGCTGCATTGAGTTCATACAGAAGTTAAGCTCCATACAAATAGTTAGGTACCTATATGTACCTTCCCCGTTTTTAGATTACTTTATTACAAATGTTGCACGAACACACATTATATTAAGTTTAAATTCTGTATGTATTCTGTGTTATTACCAAGATAGTTGTGACATCGGTTTTCTGTCACTAGGGGGCACTGCGCCCTGCGCGGAGGCCGCGCGATAGCCCTCCTTGCAATGATTTACCCAGTTGGTACAGAAATTAGTTCTTCAAAAAGGTTTTGCCGGTAACGTGATATCCTTGTACAGTACCCGTGTTTTGATTCAGCGCGTGGAGAAAAAGAGTGAGGGCCCGGCTAAAATCGGTTTGTTTCAGTTTTGTAGAGCGTTCTCTCTATCGCACAGCGCACAGCTGAAGCTCGATATCTTTTTACAGAAGTAAAAACCTAAGCTAAGCTCTATAAAGGTACCAAACTGTTCGTCCGATGTGCGGTCGAGAGAGCGCTCTACAAAACTGAAGCAAGCCCATCTGTACAATTTCGTGCTATTCATAATGTAGACATAAGTTTAATTCTATGTTAGAAGTTTCCCTTTTTGTTGATGTCTGTCATTTAAAAAAAAAAAAAAACTTTTTCTCCTTGTCTATACAATTTGTGGGAGAGAACTGTGGGTGTCAAAAAAAAAATTTGTGTTGTGAATAAAAGTATTACGTACAGAAAGAAAAATATCTTTATTTTCGATGAATTCAGTCTCAAATTATACATGGTCCCTCGTCGCTGGATACAAAAGTCAAATAAACCACGAGTTTCTAATCACCGAGGTTGTCAATGCATGTTTTCGAGCAATTTTCTTTCTTTCTATAGGTAATAGCGGAGGGGGTACAAAACGCGGCCGAGACAGCACTGCGTATGCTATGTGAACCAGCGTTCGCGGCCGCTGAGCCTGAGATAACAGACTTCTTTTTGGCGCTATTTACGGCACTCCTGCCACAGCTCGGCAACTTCGCCTACACCGCTATCGACGTATTTTTAGAAGTCGCGCAAAGGTTTGTTTATCTATATGAAAGTTCATTGAAAGACGGCTTAGTAAGTATTATATTTCGGTGCCGGTCATCGTGATTTACTTGGTGTTATTTCTATCGACACTGTTCCTAACATTTTGGTTTTAATAGAACGGAATTAATAAAAAAATCTATATAATAATATATCAATAAAAATGAATCGCCGAAATGTATGTACGCGCCTAATTTTCGAACGACTGCACCAAATCCGATTCATTATTGTCAGGATAAGGATTGTATGCAAGAATATTTAGGAAAGTCCACCGGTAAGGTGCTAATATTGCACGGGGGCGAAGCCAGGGCACACAGCTAGTAATTAATAAAGAGCTCATAACTCAAAACAACAAAGCATCCAAATCTTGCACTTGAAGCCCGGGGTCCGCTTCCGATACCCTCTCTTTTGATTTGGCTTTCTTGGCTTTAACGGAAGCAACTGCCGAGCGACTCCCCACCCCGAGAGGAAAGTCTGCGCCAGTTTCGTCCGTATAGGCTCCCCCTACAGCCATCCTGACAGGAGTGCGTGTGCGCAGGGGCGGCGGCGACAGCGGGCTGGAGCGGCTGGTGGAGTGCGTGCGGCTGGGCGTGGAGGCGGGCGGCGGCGCCGTGCTGGTGCGCGCCGTGCTGGAGCTGCTGCAGCGCCACGTGCTGCCGCGCGCCTCGCTGCGGGAGCCCGACCTGGCGCGCGCCGCGCACCGCCTGCTCGCCAGGTGCCGCCAGCCCCTACTCACATTAAACAGCCCTTTATATGGAGAGAGTTTCTTACCTCGAAGATACGATTGTCGTTGTTAACAATGTATGCGGTATCAAAAATTAGTTCAGCACATTTAAAAAGGTTAAGGTGTGCGTGTCATTTATTTACACGAATTTAGTCTTACGAGTCTGCTGTGAAACCTACAGTACAATGAGACATGCTATGATAAATTTGAAATTAGGCGGGGGGGTAACCGAGGGGATTTCCGCACGAAAAAAAAAAAGAAAAAGGTAATCTTAATTTCTGTCAAAATTGTGTTTTAGGTTATAGGTAAAGAAACATTCATAAACCGTAGCGCGGTGGCCGCTGAGGGGGGGAGGGGGCACTTCTCCGCAGCAAGCACGCCTCTCCTCAATCAGTTTCCTTTGTTCATTTATTATCCAGTGCCTCGAAATTCGAATCACTTTTACTCAAGCTCGCAGCAAAATGTGATCATGCTGCGAGTTTTAGGCAGCAGAGGCACCCTTTTCGTGCTGGAGAGGTGAAAAAATGTTCGTCAAGGTTTCGCGATGATCGCGTTCCTGCTTTACTATAGGACGACGCCTTGTCAACCAATTAATTAAAGTTTGTCTAAAAGTGAAATTAAAAGACTCCCATGATTAAAAAATACTTGGGTTGGTTGGCTTAGTTTTCCCATAAATGCGTTGAAAATAGTTACGTTTTACATAACAGAGCCATGTATTATTAAAGTAACCTGTATTTGATAAAGATTTAGATCGGAAAAAGAGAACATCTAGGACGGGACTTGAACCCGCGACCAGTCCCTTACAGGGGGAATGCTCTGACCAACTGAGCCACCTAGACACGTCCCAGATATTCAAAATTCTCCGATATATCATATACGTCTTAAGGCGACGTTGGAGCCACCTTTTTTTTTTTTTTTTTACGTGCGGAAATCCCTTCGGATACCTCCCCGCTGGCCAGCGGGGGTGGTTATGTCGTGTCTCGACTAAAACCGCACGGTGTCCTCCCCAAGTGTCCGTTGCCGGGAACCCCGGGTAAGCCCTCGAAAGGATAACCCCAGGGTTGCCGGCGGACTTTGGCCGCGGCCTCGCCTGGTGGGGTCGGGTTTTATCCCGCTTCGGTGAGTTGGCAGGCGTGTGTAAGGGTACACACGACACGCCTCCGCCACGGCCTGCTTCTGTAAGGACGGCGAGTCGGCCAACTGCCGTCCTCAGGCCCCGATCATGTAGGTCGGTAGTCCCGGGCGTAGATGAGTCTGCGGCGTCCTCGCCGCAGACTGCGAAACTCGGGGGGCAGGGTTCTTTCCCGTTGGAGCCACCTACCGTAATTCTTGCGAACTACGGAAACAATGAATGACTTTACAGTCATTTTTATACATTTTTTTTCTTTTTTTTTTTTTCTCCTATTTTTTTCGCCCTAGATGTTCTCTTTTTCCGATCTAAATCTTTAGAAAAAGTAAGCATACAAAATGCTTAAAAATTTAATTGAACCTGTATTTGTTTACATATAAAGCGTGCTAATCGACCGCTGGCGGTACTTCTTCCCCAACAAGTGCGAGGAGGCGGAGGCCGAACGCCGTACGGACGAGTTGCGCGCTGCACTGTCCGCATTAGGCCGGGCGCTGTTACAACCTGACATCGAACTTCTCAAATTTACTATAGAAACACTTGATGTGCTCAATTCAAGATGGAAGTTGTATCATAAGGTAACATTATAAATAATTTTAACAAGTAATAGAGATATGCTTTTCCCATTGTTTACAACAATAAACAAGTATGCTACAAGTTTCGTGCAAAACTATTATGCTAAGTTGGTGGCCGAATTTACTCGTATGGTACCTATATAACCTCTCCAGTTAAGCTAAATTGCTTGTGTTAGGTGTACGTTCACGTTTTCTTATCAAAATCCACAACTTTTGATAAACTTGTGTTAAATCTACATATTATTGTTTCTTTTATAAATGAAAGAATAGACACATGTATGATACAAGTTTTGTCTTAAACGAGCTGTATACGAATGTGACAAATAAAACTTGCAGAAAATTAGAACATGTTATACTTTGGTGTAAATTCTAGGGCTGTGATTGCACTATGCTGATTTATTTGGGTACGATTCCTCTGCATCCGCGCATGTAAACAGTTTAATTACAAAACTATTTTATTAACATAGGTAATGTTCCGCAATGAGTTTCTGGGCGAATTCCTGTCAGTTTTGCTGGCGGGGTTGGCTGAAGGTGGATGGCGCGCATTGGTGCGCGACGAAGTAACCTCTGCAGTACACGCAATGGCCATGGTCGACTTCCCTACATTCCGCACATCGTTCCTACCACACTTCTTGGGTTCTCTCCCAGGATTATCACCTGAGCATCAACACCATTTAGCACAGTTTCCACCTGATACGGTCAGTATACAATTTTACCGTTGCAAAACTTTATATACTTTTGACATAATACTTTCGTTATACGTGCCAAGCATGAATTAAAAAAATATCGAATTTTACCATAGCTCGCAGAACTCAAACTTACGCCACGGGACAACAGATATAACATAAACCTATCGTTTATTGCAGGATTTGCCAACATTTACCCAAAATATCCAGCGCCTGATGAACGACGTGAACTGTTATCGGGCGTACAATACGCTCGCACCGGTACACATGGCTACCTAGCATCAGATGGACCCACTCATTAGTCGCTGTGATATTAACACGTACATTGTGATATATTATAGATATTTGTACTGTAAAACGACAATATTTTAACGGTTGTTGGTGTGCGTTAGGCTAATTTTAAGCGGAAACTAACCGAGCAAATGGTGTGTATATACATAGGCAATAGATTTAAATTCACATCATGAAATGCAAATTTTCTGTATATATATTGTTTGTATTCTTTTTCTATAATAACATAACTTCACGCCTGTATCCCCGAAGGGGTAGGCAGAGGTGTATGCACACCCACGATTCGCCAGTTATGTTTCTATAATCTGAAGTGTAAGTTGGAAATTAATATTTGTTCAAGAAGCGAGCAAAGTTATTTTTTGCTGAGATTGCAGAACACAACTTAGCGAAGTGGTCTAGAATTGAATTACGAGCGTAGCGAACGTAAATCACCTGAGCTTTCATAAAATCTCCACTCAAGTCTAGGTCTAGAATACTATCTGTACTTAAAACTAGTTTCAAGTCGAGATTCATGACTGAGCTAAAATGGTCTTAAATACGAGCCTAGCATAAACTACTAGCCAGTTAGTGATATAAAGACGACATATAGAAAATCTGCTCTCATGTAAAACACAGCTTTTGACCTTCGTCAGCTACAAAAATAATTGTCATAAATAAGAAAAGAATTCTTAAATATTCCCATCGCTCCTTTTTTCAATGCCGAGTAAGGTACTCGAAATGCGAATCACTTTTACACAGACTCGTAGGTCTGCAAAAATCGGTGCAAGATTTTACGCAACAGCATCATTTAAACCATTTTACGGTTCCTTACCTTATCTTCTTTAAATGAATGATAAAAAAGCAGTCAAGCAATAAGAAACCATATTTCTGTTACCTTTCAGTGCAATAATCTTTTTTAATCGACCATTCGGTAAAGTAAGTTGTAAAGTAGCTGTAATGATTTCAAATCACGTCAGCTTATAGTTATTTATGCAACTGTGGTATAATGAGGGGTATTAAAACATGAATGTGGGTTTATCACACGAAGCGGAGCTGAGTGTGATAATAGTATCACATGAGTGTTTTAATACCTAATTATACATTTGCATACAAGACTTTATCTACACCCATGATAAACTAATAATACATCTTCAGAGAATGATGTACTGCCCTTTGATATTTTCCAATTCATGAAATCTTGGTACGCCTTTTCATACTGTTTTCTAGATTTTTCCGGTAGTAATTTGTTAGAAATGTCCTTTGCTGCATTCGAAATGTCTGGAGGTGTGTTATCAAAACTTGAATCGCTCATTTTCGTAAGTAAACAAAACAATTTGCAAAAATAATAGTGAAGAAAAATAGCGGGAATTCGAATTCGAACGAATAAGCTTTAATTATTTTTTTACGGCGCGCCGCGCTGTGGTAGTGCAATGCAACGCGCGTGAATGACAGTTCTTTTTTTGAAACTCATACAGATTCCACGCATCGAGCGGTAAGAATTTGGCTGTCTGATGAGTAACCCTTTGCGCGGAAGAGATTGAAAAAGCGAAAGGAGTGTTATTATGAAATTTCATACAACATTATAACACCCGTTCGGATGATATTATGGTTATTAGGACATTGGATGTATTAATGTTGGCAATAAGCTAACTGTTTCAGAATCTTTTATAGAGGATTTAAAGCATGGGTGTAGATAAAGCTTGTTACAGATTAGTATGACTTCCTATTGTCACCCATATACAACTTGAATTTTAACAAAAAAAAGCAAATGGTTCTGATATAGATGCCAAACCCAGCACGCGCCTTCAAAACTAACAGTAAAAAATGTGTACCGAAAGCATTCTAAATTTTTAGTATATTAAGGTTTACAGGTACAATCACAAATAGCCTAACATATTCCAAGGAGCCATAATCACTTTAGCTCTATAATTTGACTGGTACCACAGTTCCGCTCCCAAGGAAAGCGCGGCGTACGAACGAGCGTTACAGCGATGCCGGTCAAACTTATAACACCTTTCATTAAATTATAAACAAAACTTGAAATGTATTGAACTTATTCTCTGAAGATTCCAAAAATAAATTAATAAATATTCTAGGACATTCTACACAACGCTATCTGGACCCAAAGTAAGCATAACTTAACTAGCTTATGTTATGCGGATAAACATACCTAAATTTTTTTTTTTGTAAATACATACATATTATACTCAGAAACACCCAGATCAATGCAAATAGAAATATTCATGGACATATTTTTTTTCATTGAACGGGAATCGAACCCGCGACGTCTGACGTGGCAGTCGAACGCTCTACCGCCTAGCCACGGAGATCGTCAGTTACTATATATTATAGTAACTGATATATATACTATTTATTGATTTATTTAGATGTCAAGATTTGTAAAGTAGTGCATGCACAAGCTTTTATACACTCCTGGGTCCAGGTGTTAATTGGATCAGAATACTTTGATTCGAAAGAGGTTACAATAGTATTTTTCAAGATTTTTTGTATACACATCGGATTCATCAATGTATTCATTTTCTGTTAAGCGAGAGAAATAGTATATTTAGTGATTTCCTTTATAAAAATATAGCAATATTTTTCATACCAAATTCAGTCAATAACATTAGGGCCCAAGAATGCCGGTCGCCTTTGGTAGTTAATATCAAATTCTGAGGGCAACTGTAAATTGTAACTAATATCTTCCTTGGTGGCAAATAATGGTCATTTTTAGCGAAAATAATAATCATATTATTTTAACAATGAAAGGTATGTGGGTGCTAATGTGTTTATATATATATATCTGTACTTACGACGAAGTGTGTGAAGTAAAATGAGTTTTTATTTTTTATGCATAAGTGTTGTATAAGTATATTGATTTTTATGATATTAATGAGGTTACTTTCATGTGTACCAACTTAAATAATAATAACTTAATGTTGGTATTCTTGACATGCCTGTCTATTGTCGGTATGAGAGAAATAGATAGGCGCTGCTATACTTTTACCTTGTTAAATTAGGTTAAATTGCACTTTTATCATTAGTTATCACTATTTTTTCATAGCATTAAGATAAATCAAGTTCATGACTGAATTTGGAATGTAAGACTGTGCATTATCATTTGATATTATTAAATGTACATCATTCAATTAAATTTTTAAGCATTTTGTATGCTTACTTTTTCTAAAGATTTAGATCGGAAAAAGAGAACATCTAGAACGGGACTTAAACCCGCGACCAGTCCCTTACAGGGGGAATTCTCTGACCTGCTGGGCTATCTAGACACGTGTCTAGATAGCTCATCTGGTCAGAGCATACCCCGATCTAAATCTTTACAAAATGTACATCATTTTATATTCACTGGATCGTGTTAGAGATTTGGTTCTTGAGAAAGAAAACATTTACCTGCATTTACACGAAACGGTTTATTTATAAACTGGTAGTTGGAATAATTGTATGTGTAAAAGTATTATATGATGTGGGTATAACATGCGGCGTCGGCATAACAATTTGTTTATAAACGTGGAAAAGTACCTATTTGTTCTTACAAATGTATTTACTTAGGTAATACCAAATCCGAGATTACAAATAAATATTTTCACACAATTAGCTAAAACCTGAGAGAGAAAGAGCGCACTCTACAAATCCGAATCGAGTCAAATCAAATGCCATATGCTGTACTTTCCTGATTGTTAATGTACCTTTCAGCAACGTGAAATATAATAATGATCTTGATGATAAATTTGTCATCTTCGAAACTATTGCTGCTATTGCTAAATTTTTTCATGTAAGCATGTGCCAAGATTCCCAATTTCATATCAATTATAAACATCAATACAAATTATAATTAAAATTATCGATGCCATGGTACATTTAGTTTTTGAATAACATTTGATAAAATTGGTTTACCTATTAGTAAGATAGGTATTTTAAGGGCCATTTACATGGGGTCAGTTTCTTAACTCCATAGACATGAAGAGTTTCTTACCTCGAAGATACGATTATCGTCAGCAAGAAATACAAATATGATCATGTAAACCAAAGATACGATAACGTACATGAACGGGAGTAATCACCTTGTCATTGAATAATGGACGTCTTTGTGTAAACAAGACAATACCAAACTAAGTAGTTACCAAGTTCGAATGGCAAACCTCGCATTCAAATCGGTTCAAACGGATGTGTACGATACCTGCCTGAACTTGAGAAAATGTCATACGAGATTGAGTTAGGCGAGTCGAGAAATCGTAGGCAAAGATCGCATTGCAGTTTGTGTCGTAGTGTAAACAAAACGCTGGGCGATAATCACCTTACGAATATTGTATAACAAATGACATACCTTTTTTTTTTTTTCGTGCGGTTATGTCGGGCTTGAACCGACTAAGTCGTAGAAGAGTTTCCATTTTTTGATTAAGCGTAAACATGTAAATGCGATTATCATCTAAAGATACTTACCTACTATAATCGCACACGACTTCTCGCCCTAAAACATCAGAGCAACTCCATGTACCTAAATGGCGCTTAAATTTACTTTTGGTCAGTTAGAATATGAATTGGCAGAAACAGTCGAATAATAATAATTTCTAACTATCACTAGAGCACCAATATGATGAATTATTGTTACTACCATCAAGCCTGAAGTGTTACTGAATTAGGGTTCATTCCCACTGAAAGAGCAGCGGCTGACGGCGGCCGGAATTTTGTTACTAGAAGTACTTGCGAGAAGCTTCGCGCAGTCTCGCGCCGCGCTGCCCCGCCTTTGCCTGACTATGAACTTTAACTCACGATTCAAAATGGTTTTTAATATTTTGCTTCAAAAAGCTGCTCTTTCAGTGGCAATTAACCCTTACGGACACTCTTGCACAGCCTATACACATATAAAGTGTACCTACTTTAATTTTAGTCTGGAAACTTTTTCAAAGAATATCTAATTTTAACTAGATATATAAAGATTATCTTTATAACTAGATAGCTTGAAATAAATTGCTTTTGTATTATTCACTGCATTTAAGTTGTTAATTTTGGGGTGCAATAGGTTATGAAAATGGTGAGATCAAATTATGTTCTTTTAAGGAGGTCTCCTTAGTTTTATTTGTTTGTATGCTTATCATAAAAAGAAATAAATGAATACTAGTTGTTTAATGTATTGATTTATTTAATAACTTTTATTTACAAATAAGTATGTGTTAGCTGACTCGCACTGGCTTCACACGGTTGAGTTCTATAACGGCTCCATACTATACGTATATAACCTTCACGCAAGTTTATTATTTTTTATGTTAACTTGAGCTTCACTTCAAATGAGGTCCTTCATATTAACTTTTCCCTTTTCACTTTTATTAGAAAAAGTGATCGGACTTCGAAGTTAAAAAAATTTGGTTTAAATGGGGGTCTGAAGCAGGTCGTCCCATTCGCAACTCATCATACATTCTCAACACATTCCATTCGCAGCTTGTCCCGTTCGCAACTCGTGCTATTCGCAGCTCGTCCCATTTATATTTTTTACACATCGATAAAGATTACCAGGATAATGACCCATTCATTTGAACGAATGCCATAACCTAGGGGGTCAGTAAACCAATATAACACACGCCTGGATAAAACATGAGAGCAATCTTGATTATTAATATTGCTCGCCGAATTTTGTGGTCACAATTACTCTTTATTATTAATATTTGAAGAGGGTAGTTACACATAATTTGTCACTGACACTGTCACTTGCATCAATAATTTATCAGAGTCCTGTTTAATACTTACGTATACCACATATTATTATCTACAAGTGATTTTGTTATGGATCCGTTTAATTTTATTGTTACTCAAAGAGGTAAACGCAATTTAATACGAGGACAATACTGATACAATAAACATTGTGATAAACAAGACGGCAGTTCTAAATGGCGATGTGTAAAAAGAAGTACTTGCAATGCGGCAATAACGATACACGAATCGAGGAAAATAGTACGAAGAGAAGCCCAGTATACATGTGAGTCAACAGAGGTTATTCTCATTAATAATAATTTAAATATAATTGCACGATTAAAAAAAACAGTATGCAGTGATTTTCGACCAATACGTATTGTTTATGAAGAAACGATTGACAACCTGAGACGGAAACGAAAATATCGCCGACACGATATGCCATCATATCATTCTATAAAAGATACACTTTACAGAGCACGTAAAAAGTTTTTGTGTGTGGACAGATTGTGCTACAAGAGCCTTAGAACTGTAAAAGTACCCAACGGCCTTGGAAAAGATTTTTATCTATTTGAAGATGGAGATGACGATAAAATAATTGTATTTGCCACGAAATTATCCAGAAAACTTATCAAGAATCCAGGTTTCTATTATGCAGATGGGACATTCAAAATTACACCACGCCCATTTTACCAGGTCTATGATTTACATTATGATTTCAGCTCTGATGAAGAATCAACCAATATATTCCCATAATTCCATTCCATAGTCCCGTAATTTATGCATCACTGCCCAATAAACATCAATTTACATATGAAAGATTGTATCGTTTATTGAAAGAAAAATTAAATATTAAAATAACCACATTTAAGTCGGACTATGAACGCAGTAGCAACAATCTTTCCTGATGCGAAAATTAGCAGTTGTTACAGGCATTACAATGCAGCAATCTGGAAGCGATCTAAAAAGTTAAAGGTGGACCAAACCAGAGAAGGCCGTAATATCACCAGAATATGTGCAATCGTACCGTTAGTGCCAGCCCCTCAGATTCCAGATACGTGGCGTCTCAACCTTAACAGAACACCAAATACACCGGAAATGCAACAATTTCTCGATTATTACCAGAGATCGGAATAGGTAGAGTATATTTACCTAAAGTTCGCGGAAGGAAGTAACATACCTCCTCTAAAATGCCGGAATCGTAAATATAAAGACTAAATCCCAGGATTTAAGAAACTGCAAATTACATTTAAAAAAAAATAATTAAGTTCCGTACTAAAAGTATTAAATTAAAAATCTTTTTTTTCTCCGGTTATTTACCTGATTATATTGTAATGAAAAGGGTCTTAAAAGTTATGCAATGCTTGCCTCATTTGATACGTGGATGGGTTACCATCCGGGGATTAGGATAGTCATTAAGAAAAGTCCCACAAAAGCTGACATAACTAAGAATCATACTCGTTTCATACTGGGTTATGAAGGTCGATGGCAGTTGCTTTACGTAAAATACTGATGTTAAAGTCGACCCCAATGTAATTGGGAAATGGTTAGGAAGATGACGATGCCGTCTATTGGTCAAAAATGCAAATGCTCGTAATACAATTAACAACTAGGTAGCTTTTTTTAATAAAATTTTAATCGGAAACATAATCATTATCGTCAGTGTCGGAGCCAGGATTGATATCTTTTTTCTGTAGAGAATTGAAATAGATGACCATTTTTTTTTTTTTCATTTCTAAAATACCTCGCTATCTGTTTCAATTCCCTTTACAAGTTTTTCGCTTATTTTTGTTATCAATCCATAATCAGGAAGTTAAAGTTTTGTATGTAAATATATGTGTATTGCTTTGATTGGATATTTTGTTTAATTTTTATGTTATCCTTTTTATAAGCACAAACAGAAAATGAAAGATATAATTTTTGACCAAAAACATAGCAGACTGCTCCAAAAATTATAGCATAACACATTACGATTAAGTGACTTTTTAAGAAAGTAACTTATTTGCAACTAGTTAAATAGATGTGTGATGTGTGTTTTATGTAGGTAGGTACCTATTTATGGTAATTATATATTGTAATTCATATAATATTTAAGACTGACTGATTATAAACCAAAGAATGTGATTTTTTTTTGTAAATGTTACTGAACTCACTTGATCTTTGATTAGACATAATATGTTAGTGTATGACATTATTATAGTACTAAACCAAAATCGCTTAATACTTATTTTATGAATAAAAGAATTTGAATAGGTATTCTTTTTTTATAAAATCTTGTGTAAGCACGGAGATCTATTGAGAATTTTGTTGTATTTTTTAAAATAATTTTGTTTGCCTTTTTATTGCATAATTTTGAAAATTTAATTTAATTTCTTTATTGTATACGATAGACAAAAGTGAGACTGCATACACAATAAAAAGTACATGTACAAAGGCGAGCTTACCTCAATAAGCTTATAAATTCTGTATAATTTTAGATTAAAGTCACAGCTTTTTCACTTCAACTCTATATTTTTTGAGAAAATAAATGATTTACAGCGATTTTTATTATTTGTGCACGACACAAATAGACTATGGACACATGTGCCAGTGACACGTAGATTAGTAAGCGTGAATATAATGAATAAATTATGAAAATGTTAGGTTTACGTAAATTAAAAACGTAATTATGTAATTACTTTGATATTAAGCTAAGATAAATAGCTTACTACTGTTATGAGTTAGTTTTCTGAGTAATTAAGTATGTTAGAGCCAAATTTAATAAAGAAAGTACATTCCCCGAAAAGCATAAATTACAAATATAATTACGACAATGCATTACTCAGAATCTAACATAACTTCGTATAAATAAAAATACGACTTTGTATACTAGTATGTAAGTTTAATTACACCCCGCGACTGCCTCCCACGCCGTAAGAAGCGAATATGCGCTCCCCCGGCTGGTGCCATTTTATTATATAGTAGCTCGCGGGAGGCAGGGCCCATATATAAGTCTGAGGGGTCAATCCGCCCGTCATTCAGTAGCCCGACGTCGCACGGTACAGGTGTAAGTACCTATTGTCGTGCAACTCTTATTGCTACCTATATACATATATATATGCTATGTGATTAATATGTATAACATGAGATTTATAAATAAATGGAAATGCGGAGGTGAGGTAATTTGGATCGCGGGCCAGCACTACAAAAGACTATAAAAGCAGGGACCATTTGGTAGGAAATATTGGACAATGGACATTGGACATGGAGCAACAAGTAGACAACAAGAGTCTCTCAAGGAACAAGGAAGCTCAACAGGAAGTAGTACATCAAGGGTAGTGCTGGGCCAAGACATCCAATGCCTCACTGACGTCATACAAGCCACCCATCCAAGTGTTTCATTCTTCGACTCAACATCCTCAAAATACAGTCCACTGAAGGCGACCGCGAAGTGGCAGTC
Source organism: Cybosia mesomella (assembly GCA_946251805.1). Classification (NCBI taxonomy): domain Eukaryota; kingdom Metazoa; phylum Arthropoda; class Insecta; order Lepidoptera; family Erebidae; genus Cybosia; species Cybosia mesomella. The sequence goes on from OX276398.1 coordinate 22,003,102, forward strand.
TATTCGGAACCGTATTAGGTCATAGTCTGTCATGAACAACGGTCCTTAACATTATTATTCAGTTAGGTATATAACCCAATGAAGAACGCTACAAGTAGCGAATGGGACTAGTTACGAAAATAAATAGAGGATAGGACGAGTTGTGAATGGGACGTGACGCCCACGGGACGAGTTGCGAATGGGACGACCTGCTTCAGACCCGTTTTTTTTATTGCCAGGCTATGAAAATTTCCCATAATACAGGTACATTCTCAGTCTACGGAAAAGAGCGAGGTAGCATAAATCAAATTTAGATTAAGAAATGTTCTACGACTTTCTATACAGCGCTATCTAGACCTAAAATAAGCATAGCTGAACTAGCTTGTGGTATGGGTTCTAGAATGTGGATATACTAGATGGATAATGCTTTTTTTTTGTAAATACATATACTAAAACACTTAGACCAATGCAAATATTCATATTTATGCACATTAATATTTGCACTGAGCGTGAATTGAACCCGCAACCTCTGACTTAGGGCAACCTTTACTGGTTTACTGGTGGTAGAAATTTGATGAGACAAATTTGTCACAAAATTCGGCCGGGTTGGTACCACCGTGCACGATTGCGAAAAACCCTCCATAGTAATCCAATTTCGGTTTGATTGCGTTCAGGGGTCAGCAAGTGCATAGCCGGGCAGGGGGATTGTGGGCGCAGCACTAGTGGGACCGGCGGGTGTCACGCGGTGCTGCGACGACAATCCTCTTCTGATGAGGCCGTCAAGCTGAGTGCCACCATTGTTAACATGGTACGTGTATGTAATGGTGACCCTCTTTCCTGAGACTTTACCTTCAGCTTACCATCAGGCGAGGTGAAGTCAAACTGACGCGTCCCAAATATTTAAAAAAAACCGCTACGCCACAGGGGTCGTTTGATTGCTCTGTGCGTGTTAAAAATTCCAGTACATCTTAGGATGTACTGGAATTTTGCCTGGTTGCCTGGAAGAATATAGAGATAATAGATGAGGCCGCCTTTTCTACAGTCAACGACAAAAGTAGCCTAACAAATTCTAATTCACGGATCACCTTAGCTCTGAAACCTTTCATAAAATTATAAACAGTATAATATATGAAATATATTAACTTTGTGCTCTGGTGGCTCAGTGGTCCGTCTGTGCAAAAATAACCGGGAACAAGCCAAAACAAATTCGCGAGTAGATACGGTAAGCGTCGTGTGTCGCGATCGTGATCGAGTTCGAGTGTGTAGTGAGACTAGTGGTAGTGGTGTTGCGCGTCAGAGACGAGTACGAAAGAGGGTAGATCGATATATTTACTCTTAAACTCGTTTCACCGTTAACCGCCTCTTCAGTTCCTCCGTGATCATGGCGCTTGCAACAGTGCCGAAATATCGGACATTCTTAGAACCACATGGTAAATATCCCGTTAACTCTAATACTTATAATTATTCTTAATTTGGTTTATCCATAAATTTGGTATAATGTTAATAATATTGTGTAGTAAAAATAGTTGAAATTTATTACAATGCCATCTGGCATGGTGAAATATTTAAGTTATTAAGAAGGATCGGAAATCATTTTGTCGTCAGTAAAAAGCTGTCACATATGTTATTAATTTTCTCATAACTACATTGTTAATAAGTTTAAATAGCCACAAGCCTAGTATTAGGTTTTAGAAACCTTTACACAGCTTAATATGGCCAAAATAGGTATTTTTTTAAATTAATATTTTAAATATGAAACTATTTGTGTCATCTATTGGTGAAAACTCATTACTAATTCTAGAATGTACTGTAATTGACATGACATATTATATGGATGCACAGATTGTATACAGTTACATGAATTGAAACTGTCCATCCAACACTAATTTATGCTCAAACACTGCTACTGCTCATCCTTGGCAAGAAATGTAATTGGCTGGCAGGTGTTATTATTATATAAAATTATTAGGATGATATTATTCCAGAAGCCTTGAACCCAAGTTTATTTTAATTGTAAATATTGAGACAATAATTTATTATATACTTCCATTACAATTTCTTTGTGGCTTGCATATAGCTTGAAGTCAGGAGTGATGTCCACCCAGCACACCCCTGCAGCGTCACTACCTGCATGAAGCTTCATTCCCCCAACAATGGTACCACTGTTGTCATGGAAGTTGTATGCAATACTTTCCATCCAAGCATTGTCAGTGTTGCGATGATCATCAATATACCCTTGATACACAATTTCACCTCCACTAAAAAATGTTTCAAATTTCACCAGCCAAGCCTTCTTTTCATCTGTAACCAGAAATTTAGTGGGTAGATATAACCATACTACAGGTAGCTGTAACTACACATAAATTGACATAGTACCAAAGAACATTTATGAAAACAATTATAAACATAGAAGCGAAAGGTGTATGCCAAGATCCTAGCAAGTGGAAACGTGGTTTCTGCCTACCCGAATGGAAAAGAGGCTTGACACCCTCATAGGTAAGCTCACTTTCTTCTTTTTAGTCAAAAATGTCCACTTCTTTTGAAAGGAGAATAACATTGGTAAGCTAGGAATTATAGTTATTATCCGAAGTAAGTATTGTAAAATAAATAGTTTGGTTATATCATATTATTAGTATTTCTACAAAGGAGGATGCTCTAAATTGGAACAGGGTGCTGGGCCTACCTTCATTCATAATGTCAGAGTTGGTGGCTTCTTCTCTGAATTCTCTTATAGCAGTTGTAGATACTTTTTCACCAGGGTCTACCATTCCACCTGGTAATGCCCACTCTCCTGTATCGGCTCGTTTTATTGCTACAAACTGCAAAATAGGTCTAATTTTTGTTAATAGAAATGTGATCATTTTCATTTGTGATAAATTTATATAAAAATAATTGTAGACAATGAAACTAACTTATTATTTTTATCAAGTGCAACTTCACCATTATCAAGCCTTTTCCAGCAAGTAACAAGAGGGTCAGCAGCATGATTTGGTCCCCATCTACCAAGGACACCTCTACCAGTTACACCTGTTCTACCAATGGGGTTGAGAGGATATCCATTTTTTGTTGTATATGTGCCCATGTAACTGATTCTGCTTATGTTGCCATCAATTTGGTTGAACTTTGGTTTGAAGTTGGGATTCCCTTTGAAAGTTTAAATCATGATCAGTTTTAAATAGTACCAGTATTTTTGAAAACGCATTATTTACATTTTAACACATGTGTTACATACCTATGTCAGGATCGGCATAAGGCTTTCCATTTATATGAGGGGAAGTGTAATGGACTGGTTTATATTCAATAAAATCAATGGCCCAACCCACCTTGTCATCAGGAACAATAAATCTTTCAATGTTAGAACGAGGGTACATTCCTCCACGACATTTGAAATGCATTGAAATCAACATCGTTAGACCAGGCCGAGCCATTACAATATTACAACATAGAAAAGTTGTTATTGTTTTTATAATATTCATTAGTTCAGAACAATATAGTTTTTGACTAAGTCAGTTGTGCACCAGGTACCCTCCTGCTCCTCTAAGCAAACTCACAGTATATAGTAATTATACAACAGTTTCTCGTGTTTGCTCCAATAATTAATATAGTTGGCTATTTACACTGCCTGGTTATAACGTTATGCGTATTCATTAATTTCATTATAATTATTTATTTATGCAGACTCGAGCTGTATGTTAGAATATTTGATAGCTTTGACATTATTATGACTTATGAGTTATGACAGTAATAGCTATGAAATGACAGTTATGACATTTTTAAATTTCATAGCCATGGATACAGATCCTCAAAGCATAAGACTTATGAGATACATGTATGGATATTTGTTTTTCAAGATTGGTCCACAGACATGATTGAGATTGAGAAACAGACGAAATATGTCCGATATGTAGTGACGCCAAATTTACCACAAACACAATGTCGCACAGACGAGGCCGAATGAAGGCTGACAACCTTCCGAATTATTGCTTAACTGCATGCGTTTAATTAATTGAGAAAGGCCAAAACTAAACATTTTATAAATACTCAGAAATATTAATACACAATTAATTACTAAATTTTAACAATTGAGTAAACGTTAACGTCTAATTTATTAACCCACCCTTACCGTACCTGGTGCAAAGGTGCCCAGTACGCTGGCTGCATTGACCCATTGAATAGCGATGGCTAATTTTTGCACCAGGTACGAGTCGGAGCGGGAATCACCTGATTTGTCCCTCTACCTACGCCTCAATTCGCACACAAAATTTTTAGGCACACCAACTGCCCATCGTCTCGACAGCGAACAGAACAATATTCATTAAAGATTGTTCCGTTAAGGCAGCATACTTTGCTCGATTTCTATTAGCTGCGTCTTCGGCAGCAGCTGCTGGAGGCAAGACAGTACAAGTTGCCCGGTGCATCCTTCGAAGGGTGGAAAAGTGTACTCGCAGGGCACCATAGGTAAAAGTGAGAAGTGCCCGGCTCCCCAGACCTCCACGCCATTGCTGCTGACACACATATCAATGATCTCGCACAATTACCCGCCGACTTGTTCCGAGCGCCTTTGGTACTACTCATATGTTTTAGTACGGCAGTACCCGCTCTCAGAGCGGCAACACTCGAGCGGTCAGGAGCCACAGGCACCCTCCGCCTGGAGAATACATCAGCCAATTCCCTCGCGCGACTGGTCAGCGTATCAATATTCCAAGTTTTCCCATAATCCGGAGTTGCCGGAATTCACGCTTCGGGCGTGTCCACCCTGTATACTGCAGCCCGAACCCACTTAGCAAAGGAGTCGGACGAGGCTCTTATGCTCCATATTACGTCGGCGCCATATCCCTAACATGATTCTCTTTCTTTTTACCTTTCATATTATTTATTTGACCTTTTTGGCTTTTCCAAGGGCGACTGCCATCCGACCCCTCAGCCCCGAAAGGAAAGCCAGCGCCAGAGTCTCGTCCGTTAATCAGCAGTTGCAACGGCTTGCAGGTGAGGTTGACCTGGTCCTCGAAAGTGTTGGTAACCCCTGTACGTACTAACTGGCACTGTGGCATTCCAGGAGAGCCGACAGAAGTTAAAACACGAAATAAATATTTACAGAGCCAATTATGTGGTTCATTATGTATCAGTTCAAAACTTCATCAAGGTCAGAATAAAATAGTTCATCAGCTACAAAAAAGATGGCGTTGTTGTACAAAAATATAGAAAAAAGTAAGTCATCGTGTATCGAATAACCGAAAGAAATAGTTCAAATAGCGTGTAATAACATATATGATTTTCTGAATTGTCGGACGTCTCCAACCGTTTCTTAAGGACCCTCACCTTATGTCTGTGGATTGGTCAATCAAAATATTCAGAGTCGAGATCAGCAGGCCTACCATGAAAGGTACAGCCGCAATTGCGGACTGAAATTTCGGGCAATCGGTACCATGATACAGATTTATCCCGCATTCGGGCCCGAAGACGGCACATGACAGTTCATTCGTCCTAAACCGTACCATGACACCGCAAAAGGCGGACCCAAGCAACATGCTCACGTGATAAATGACGATAAACTGACGTCATCTTTGAAACAATGACGTCCTTCGCCATATATGACGTATTAAAATGACGTGATTCGGAGCTATATGTCGTCGTTTGCTTTTTAAGACGTCATCAAGTAACGTGATTCGGAGCTATATGTCGTCGTTTGCTTTTTAAGACGTCATCAAGTAACGTGATTCGGAGCTATATGTCGTCGTTTGCTTTTTAAGACGTCATCAAGTAACGTGATTCGGAGCTATATGTCGTCGTTTGCTTTTTAAGACGTCATCAAGTAACGTGATTCGGAGCTATGTGTCGTCGTTTGCTTTTTAAGACGTCATCAAGTAACGTGATTCGGAGCTATACATCGTCTTTCGCCTTATAAAACGTCATCACATGACGTTAACCTGCGCTGTGTATCGTCATTTAGTCCATTGAAATGTTAAATGAGCTTTGCATTTGTTGTTGTGAAAAAAGAATTTTTTTATAGAAATTTTCTCACTTTTTTGCTTATAACTTCTTTAATTTTAAATTTAGGGCAAAAGTTGTATGAACATATTTGTAGGCAAAGCGATTTGCTACAAATTATGTCTTTACGAATTTTTTGTAGAACGCATAGTTTCCGAGATATTGCGATAAAGGTGTTTGCACCCCTTTGTCCAAGATGGCGGCCGGGGGACAAGGGCGGCAACCCCACAAACTTGGGGTTAAGCTTCTATTGACCCCCCCACATGTCTCAAAAATAAAATTGCGTCCTCTAACAAATGCAATAAGGTCCTTAAATTGTAACATTTCAATGGACTAATTCGCCGTAAATAACTTCAACAAAAGACGTTTTTGGCTTTATCGCAATGGGGATGGTGACTGTCAAGTCCTCTTATATGTCTGTGGTCAAGTCAAATAACAAATCAGTGCCTTTGTTTTAAACGTCAAAACGGCATGTTCGGTACATTTTAGTATGAAATACTAAAGTATGACGTCACGTCTAGCCGTTGTCAAATCATTCACTTTTAATGTTGATTTCAGGTTTTTAATAAGTTAGAACATAAAAATAAAAATCGAGGTAAGTAATTTTTCGCAATAATTTAATAAGTTGCATTGCATGGCTCAAACGAAATAATTTATTTTAATCATAGCCTCTACCCAATCCGTCGAATGAAAATTAAAAAAAAAAAGTATTTGACATTTTTTAAGGCGGGCATTGGCGGGCATTTTTATGAAACGACCGGCACTCGGCTCACAGATTATAGAGTATATTACTAAATTACAAGACAAGTAGACTCGGCTTTCGTTCGTAGTATTACACATACATTTTCTTTGCACTCGGCGGCTGAGGCCACAGAAATTCTGTGACAGAATACTACCTATTACTCCTACGGAGGCTGAGGCGGATAAGCGGATTACAATTTCACAAATCAATTAATTATATTAGGTAAGGTACCTACGCTAATAAATAATCACAGTGGCCTAGTTTTTGAGTTTTGGGCCAACTGTGTCCTGTTTTGTTTGTTCTGTGTGTGTGTTAAAGAGTAGGTTAGGTACGACGCCGACGAGAGCAGCAAATTTCGTGGTGGACATTTTCTTACATTGGTCAGTAAAGTGAAATGTTTTTCTTAATCCTAGGGGTTAAGATGTACGTGGTTGCTGAAGAAGAATCGAAGGATGAGGGGACTGCTGGTAACGTGGTCATAGTCTCATCAGTATGGCTTACGCCAAGAAAGTTAGAAAGTTTCTGGCCCAATTCGAAGTTTTCTGCTCAATATAACAAACTTCTTGTTAAACATGAACATCCAGCCGAAGATTGGCCTATAATACAATTGAGGCGGAAATTTTTCGAGACTGGTAAGTATGATCGAGTTATCGACGTTGGTAGGATACATATTTATTGTTCACCAGTTTCTGGCACCTGAAATATTTTAGGTTAGAGTCAGTAAATATTTGTTGGGTTATGTTTATCTTTGTAAAATGGTATATCTTCACAATAATGTTTCTAGTGTTTTCGTAGACTTTGTTATGTGTACAAACTGCAGGTTGTACACAGTAACAGATTTTACTGCTGCAAGCCTGCATGTCAACTGTCAGCAGACAGCAAGGTATAATATTATATTATGGATGGCAGGCCGTCCAACTACATGAAAGGTCAGTGGGGCTCTTACGGAAAGGTGATTTACTAGTTATAAGATACTAGCCTTGCAAGGCGCTAGTAGTGTGAGCATGGCCATTGGTTCCCATATGATTGCACCTATCTTCTCACTTTCCTCACTTATCCTGCTACCTGCTGTGTACACATACACATAATACTGCATGGCAAGCAAGCAAGTTCGCATGTACTGGTGAACTCGTGACTCTGGTGTTGGAGTTTTCAGGCTGCTATAAGGCATCTACCATGGCTTAAAACTGCAAGTTTGTATGTGCTGGTGGACTCGTGATCAACTCTGGTGTTGGGGTTTTTAGGCTGCTCTAATCTAACATGGATTGAAAATAGCTATAAGTATATAGCAAGGATTTTCACAGTTCTTAAGGCGACTAATGGGCATCCCTAAGTAACTTTTCTACAATACTTACCTTATTTAATTAAATTTTAGATGATATTCTACTAGCACGAAAAAAAGCAAAGGAAGCAGAGATAAACAGCGATGTGACTGATGGAGAGGAAAGAATTGAAAAACGTAAAACAAGGCCATCAAAGCGGATATTATCTAGCGATGAAGAGGATGATGATATATTTAATGTTCATAAATCACTAAGTCATACTCGCAAATTGGTCAAAATATTTGAAAATCCAGGTAAAACTTTAAATAACTTTCAGAAACTTAGCCTGCCTATTTTTTATTTTTAATGGTACAGTTTTACCACTAGGTGTAGTCTGGTTGTCAAAGATGAAGTTTGAAAGGTAAAATAAATATGTATTCATAGTAAGTTCAGTTGTCTGCAATAATATATATGTAAATTTTCAAAATTAAACCATTACTTTTGATTTCACGTCTGGTAAATTATCTCATTACTTTTGCATCTACCAGACATGATACTAAGTAAGGACAGATTACCAGATGTGACAAAACCATTTTCTATTCACAAACAATTGTCATTGAATTGTATTTGAAATTACATTATAAGACATCTCAACACATACAATACACTTTAAAGTGTAAGTACATAGTAAAGTGTAATATTAATGTGGGCGACTGTACATTGTTTTATGTTATGTAGGTATGCATAATATACATGCAATATAACTTGCATGTTCCATTAATATTTGCAATAAATTAAATAGCTAAATTGAGTATAGGTACTTAGGTAGGTTAGGTATCTAATGAAAACTTACAAACGCCTGTCATTGTCATTACTATAGCAAATTGATTATTTCCTATAATTAGAAATCTTTTGAAAAATTTACATTATTATTTTACTTTGTTTTTTTAAGGTTCAGTCCAACCATCTCTGTCTACTGATGGTGATACAACAAGCATCACACCTACACATAGAGGTAAAGTAATATTTACCTGTCATTATTTTGTTTTAGTACATAAGTTGATATTGGCTTAGTTTCAATCTCATATAGGTGTTTACTAATAACATTATATTTGTTTTTAGTGTCATTACAACCGTTCATGCCTACTGAAGAACTAGTAAGTGTTCCTACTACACCTCCTACACAATTGAGAGGTAAGTCTTTGTTTGCATATGACTTCTACCACAATGCCTGCCCAAAACATAGGAGATCTGAGAGAATAGATGAGTTAAAATATACACAATCTTCTTAAACAATAAACAAATGAAATAAAACTGATTTAATGTGATTTTGGGGTTCCTTGAATTTTGTATGACACTCTTTAGGTGACTGGTGGTGGTTGCTAGTTCAGCCACCCGTTTGCCTGATCTCAAAACAAATATTATCGTTATTACATTGCATTACATTATGCCTTATTTTTCACTGAATTGTTTTTGTCTTGCTATGATTGAGTAACAAATAAATACTCAAAATTTGTAGTGTGTGGGTTGGGGACAATGTATGTGACTGTTGGGTGTTATTTAGTTAAAAAGAAAATTATATCTTTGTACTATTTTTATGTGTTTTAGGGTCATCACAACCTTTGTATACTGAAGAATTAAGTGTTCCCACGACGCCTCATACTGAATTAAGAGGTGCTAAGCCTGCAGATGGCTTTTCTGCAACTACGCCCGTGTTGAGTGGTAGAATATACTGACTTATTTATTTACTCAATTTATTGTAGTTAAAAATCAGCTATCATTTTACTACTACTACATTGTACCATAGAAAACTCATTGATTAATAATTTATCTTAATTGTATCTAAATCTCGACTTATTTAATTACAGCTTTTGAACATAAATCGCTTCGAATGCTAGCAACTATTGTGGAGCAAAATAACCAAATATTAAGTTGGATGAGACAGCAAAATGAACTTAATACAAATAATTTAAAAAATACTGACTTGGAGTTACCTGTACAGTTTCCACTTCATCAAGAAGATGAATTAAAATCATTGGAAACTCACCTTGAAAATGACAACAATTTGACTGAACTGGTTTGTTATCAATTTAAATAAAATTATTGCATGACTTTTAAAATCAATTCTTAATAACTTGAAACACAGCTCAAAACTGAATGACTATGCATTATTAACTCACTTTCTTTTCTGTCTGTTTGGTACCCAATTTTTGCAATCAATTCCAAACTAGCTTCCCGTTGAAGGCGAATACAGGAGCTAATGTACCTCTCGCTACTCAAAAGTTTGCTTTACTAGTTTTAGTACTTAAGCAAACTTTTGAGTAGGTAAACTTGTATCGATTAAAATTATTTTTTTACTAAACTGTGTGCAATGTGATTGCACATAAAATGTTGGATTGCGATTTTAAAAAAATGGGATCAGTGATTTTATGGCCGTTCGTACATTACGATACCTAAATCTCCGATACCAGGCGACTTTAGTCTCCATTGCGCGCTCTTGTGTACGAATGCATAGAGGTTCATACACAGGAGCGCGCGATGGAGATTAAAGTCGCCTGGTATCGGAGATTTAGGTATCGTAATGTACGAACGGCCTATATCTTTCAAAATGTCGAAACGTGCGAGCGAGAGGTACATTATATGTAGTAGCGGCACGCAGTTATACTGCACACCACTATTGACAATAAAGAACAGCAATATGCTCCTTTCATGGAACTAATAAGAAGTACTTATTAGTTCCATGGCTCCTTTAAACGTAGTTATTTAATATAAAGACAAACGTCAAAACGGCCATCGTAGCGTGCCGCTAGTATAGCTCTTGTATTCACAGACTAAACATTTAAACATAGCTACACGCACTATACGATAAAGTATCTACTTAAGTATATATTTTTTTATTTAAATAGTTTTATTCATAAATTACGAGTAAATTGATAGGTATGTGCTTTATATGTAAAATTATTATGATTGATTGATTTTATTTTTATTTACAGTGTAACTATTTCACATCATTTGCATCCGTTTCCCGAATTGGGACTGTTAATACCATTTTGAAGCATTGTCTTACAAATAAATTAGCTGCTAAATATAGCTACAGAGGAAAAAAAGGAAAATTTGCCTTTGAAGGGTTGTCTTTAAGGACTGCAATCATTCGTAAGTTTAAAATATTCTCAATTATACTTTTTGTAATTATAAACTATTTGTTATACCACTTTAATTACTTACCTATGTTTTATTGTCACAAACAAATACCGTGTATTTTTTTTCTAGGCACTGTTAAGCGGATGTTCAAACTGCCGACAGAAAAAGATATTGAAAACGATATCAAGATATGGTTGAAACATGCACCTCAAAGATTAGCTATTCAAGAAAAGAAATCTAACGTTCGTTATGTAAGCCGGGTATAAGAAGAATAGGTACTCATAGATAGTATCGGTTTAATAAGTATGATTCTACAGCCACAAAAATTAAACTAAAACTACCTTTACTAGAAAGAGACCAATTAATACATACTTAGTCCTAAATTAAAATTTAGCTATACGCAACCTACCTATGGTACCACGGTTCACTTTAATGTAAAAAAAACATGTCTTTTTTAAGTAAGCGTCAATTATATCGAAAGGTAGCTCAGAATTTAAAAACTATCTTAACTGAAAATATAAATAATGCTGAATCGGTTACTATTGAAGAATCTGACTATTCATATTGTGATACTACAATTTTAGACACTGGGATTGAAACAGATACCATTAATAATGTTACAGATTTGTTGAATGCACCAACTAATAGTAATGTTTCAGATTTGTTTAATGGACCACTACTAGGTACTACAGACGATTTAATTGTGTCCCAAAGTAATTATCAAAGTGGTACAGTAGAGGCACAGAATATTCATAACTATAGACCTACTAGCAGTCTTGAACCAGAAACGAAAGCTTTTGACAACGATTTGTCATTGTTTTTACGGGAATGGGCTCATAAATTTAATATATCACATGTAGCACTATCCTCTTTGTTAAAATTCCTACAATCACGGCATAGTAATCTTGTTTCGGATGCCAGAAGCTTAATGAAAACTGGAGATAACAAGTACAGTTTAAAAATTTTAAATAGCGGTGAATATATTCATTTTGGTATTGAACCTTCTATACGTAGATTTTTGTCTGTTTTATCTTGCAGCAATATAAGCAACATTAAGTTATCCATAAATATTGACGGACTGCCACTCTTTCACAGCTCCAGTGTCCAATTCTGGCCAATTTTGGCAGATATTGTAGGATTCACAAATAGTATCATTGTTATTGGTATTTTTTGCGGTTCGACAAAACCCGATCCACTAGAATCTTATCTAGAATTATTTATCGGTGAAGTTAAAACACTTTTACAAGACGGTATACTATTTGATGGTCGATTAATATCAGTATCTTTGCACAACTTTGTTTGTGATATGCCTGCTCGTGCATTTTTAAAATGCGTTAAGTCACACAATGGCTACTCAAGTTGTGACAAATGTACTTGTTCTGGAAGTTACGTTGAGCATCGTATAATTTTGGATGAATTACATTCTCCATTAAGAACAGATCAAAGTTTTCGTTTGCAAATTGATGAAGATCACCATATTAAAAATTCCCCTTTACTGGATTTACCGATTGATTTGGTTTCTGCTTTTCCAATAGACTACATGCACAGCGTTTGCTTAGGAGTCATGAAAAAACTACTTCACACATGGGTCAAGCCTACTAAAGGTGATGTAAAACATGTAAAACTAGATGCGAAAACAATTAATTTACTTACCGAAAGACTAAGCTATGTGCATAAATTTGTACCAATAGAATTTAATCGTAAACCTAGAGGAGTAAATGAAATTGATCGCTGGAAGGCTACCGAATTCCGCACCTTTTTATTGTATCTGGGACCAGTCGTTCTGTTCAAAATATTAAAGAAAGAAACATATGAGCATTTTTTAGTTTTACACTGTGCAATTTCATTTTTGATTTCTTCTAAATGCGCTACATATTCCAGATATGCAAAGCAATTGCTTAAATTGTTTGTAAGTGATTGTAGTAGAATATATGGAAAACAATATCTTATATATAATGTCCACTCTCTTATACATATTGCAGACGACGTAGAAAAATATGGAGCTTTAGACAATTTTTCTGCATTTAAATTTGAAAATTATTTGGGTTACTTAAAAAAAAAAGTTAGATCACCATACAAACCGTTGCAACAAGTTGGTAACAGGATAAGCGAAACAGATTTTAAACCAAGTAAAATGTGTAATGGTATAAACTATTCACATGAACATTTTCAAGGACCAATACCACCTTGTTATAGAGGAAAACAATATAGCAAATTAGACTTTGGAAACTATCTTCTTCAGATAAAATCTAGTGCTGATTGTTATTGCATGTTAAGAAATAAAACTGTAATGCAAATATCAAATATCATTGTGTTACATGGTAATACTCCCGCATTATTTGGGAGCATGTTTAGCCACCATGAAAAGTTTTATGATTATCCTTGTGACTCAACTAATTTAGACATACTTTTGGCTTCTGAAATGTCTAGTCAATTAACCATAATTGACTTACAAGATGTATTATGTAAGTGTTTTGTTATACCAATTTTTGATAAATTTGTGTTTTTTCCTTTGTTACATTGTGTATGATTTTATAATAGAGATTTTATTGTTAGATTATAAGTAAAGCTCGGTATACCAGTAAGAACTGTTTTTCTTCATATTTTCTACTGAAATTTCATTGCCATACGAATAACTTCATTAAACACCACCGGCTCAAAACCCAAACTTGCGTCGAGTAGACAAGAAAAACAGTTCTTCGTAGGTTAAACCGGGCTTGGCACCATAGTAATTAAGATTTGTTAATTCCACAATTAATAAAAACTTATTCTTACTAATCTATTGTTTGTTTTTTAATAGGTAGGTAAGTCCAAACTCTAAAGGTACCATTCGGATCTCGGCAGCTGCGGCCGACTGCTGCGCCCGTAGCCGCATCGTACCGCTCTATATGGATTTGTATGGAGAACCGTCCGATGCTTGCCGCAGTGCCACGCGGCCTGGCGGCGCAATCCCTATAGAGCGGTACGATGCGCCACGACGGGCGCAGCAGTCGGCCGCAGCGGCCGGGCCGCAGCTGCCGAGATCCGAATGGTACCTTAATTTAGCCATTTATGACGTGATTATCACGACGAATGCGACGACATAGTAGACGTTATAATTGACGTCGAAATTACGTAAGCTGATCACGACATTTAGACGTCATTTAGGACGTGATTGCCACGACAAATATGACGACATTTAGACGTTGTTAAACACGTCATTAATGACGCACTAATTTGTGACATCCTCACGTCAAAATTGACGTCTCTAATGACGTGATGCGACGTCTTTCGATGCCTTAAAATTGACGTCATTATTCACGTGAGCATGTTGCTTGGGGAATTATGACAGCCCGGAAAAAAATAAAAATGTAAACACGATACTATACTCATTTCAAAAGGTCGAAAGGTTATCCATAATCCAATACAAAGGAGTGTATTTTTTTATATGTTGGTTTATAATAGTAATATATTGTAAAACAAAACCTTAATTTGTTTGATTCAGTCCCGAACATACTTCATGGGCCCAACCGAAAGAACGAAATCCGAAGAAACTTCATGAAACCTTTTAGGTAGATTTCGATGAAATCGATCTACCTATGGGTTTCTTGACTACTGTCGAATTTAAAAAAAAATTACTTCCCAAAATTTGCGGCACTCTCACGGTCGCATTTTTGCCCCGATCGCTTTCAAACTGCGGTCAAAAATTGCTTGGGTGTAAACTTACTTTAAGTTCGTGAATTGGTGGAATCCGGCCTAAGGGGACGGTAGGGCCTCACTTTTTGTGAAATCAGTTTTTCCTCAAAATTTCACGTTCCATGAAAGATATTCGAACTGTTCTAAATTTATCCCATAGTATACATGAATACCAACAACTTTTAATTATTAACCTATAAGATTAAAACTTTAACTGAAAGTGGAGGGGGAAAAAAATCATAACTTCTAACCGGTGAACATTCTTGGTGTCGGAAACATTTTTAATCGATAGGCCATTTTTAAGTCTAAAATAAATGTCTGAAAAGTTTTTCGCTAAAAGTTACCGTTTTCGAGAAAAAAAAATTAAACTGTTTAAAGTCCGTAGTTCTCTATATAAAATAATATTAATTGCTTCACGAAATCTACCTGTGCGTTCCCCCTGCGGGAACGGATTTTTTTCTCTTGCGGAAATCCTCTCGTATAGCGGCGGAGGTTATGTCAGGTTGGACCGACTAAAACCTCACGCCGTCTCGCAGACGCCGGGGTGTAAGGTTACCCATAAGGCATTACCCTCCCTCCCTGACCGATCCTGGACCATCTCCGGTTTCGAGGTGGCCCCCTCGGGTTTGGGAACCACGGTGTCCCTGTCTGGGGGGCGCTAGTCCCGCCGTCCCGGCCTGCTTCTGCTGGGGTGACGGGCGGCCTCACCTGCCACCCCCAAGTCTGCGGAGGACGGAGGTCGTTAAGCGACCTCCGGCGTCAGTCGCCTGCGACGCGCGGCGAGCATGTTGCGGGCTCGGCGGGCCGGTAGAGTTCTAAATCTCTCGCGGGCGCGCTCCGCTTTCTCCTCGAGTATTACATGCTCGCAGAAAGAGGCGACGGTGGCCCACGCGCTCGCGCTCCGTACGATTGACGCAATGATGCTGCCCAGCGAAAGGACTCCCACGCCGATGGCTGCCACGAGGTCACGCCTCGGCACCGCCCACGCCGGGCAGTCTACCAGCGTGAGCAGCCCCGAGTCCTCGCTCGAGTCGCAGTGATGGCAATCAGACGTTGGCTCCTTCCTGATCCGATGCACCTGCATCAGTCGGTACGAGGGGCTTCCGTGTCGCCTCTCTAGCCAATCCTCCATGAAGGGCCTCACCGCCGCTATTGTGCCGGAAAAAGTAACCTATGTATTATTCCAGACAAATCCAAATATCTTCACCATCTTTCACATTTATGATATTATAAAGTTAAATAGTAGGGGTACTAGTTTTCTTTTGTATCGGAGTTTTTAAAATCGCGTGTTTAGCAATAAATAAACGTAACAATTTCATGGATGGATTCATTATTCATTCGGGGTGAAGAATATTTTTTTATTGCTAAGTATTCAATAAAGTTAAGTCACGAAATTGCTAAATATTTAATTTTGGCTAGATATCTCTAAAATCTAATACCACTAATTTACAAATTTAGACCCCGACGTGATCCACTTTAGGGATCTGACTCAAGTGAAATACTATTGTTCGGCACGATTCGAACGTAGGCAGCGGTGTACTGCGAACTGCGAACGAATCTATAAATATGAGTGGCACGCCGATGTGCGTTCCTTTCTGCCAGCAGCCGCTCACGCTCCCGCGCCCACTTCGCCGCCTCCAAGTTCCGAATAAAACTGTTCTTTTGAGAACAACATTTGTAACCATGTTTGAAGTCATCATGTGTAACCATCATCATGTGTAACCATCATCATGTGTAACCATCATCATGTGCAACCATCATGTATAATCATCATTGTAACCATTATGTGTAACCATATTAAGTGCGTGATTACATTGTAACCATAGGTACATCTTATCGCATCGTATCGGCAGCGGCACCTACATATTCATGTCTATGATAATAAAAGCTTTTTGTTAAACTTTATCTAATTTAACTTTATTTATCCGATTTCTGTACCCGGTAGATGGCAACAGGCTCGCCCCCTATTACATTGGGACCTAAACATAACTGGCGAATCGTGGGTGTGTAATACTAGTCTGCCTACACCTTCGTGGATAGAGGCGTGATGTTATGTTATGTTTGTTTTAAAGTTGCATATAGTAGATAATTTTTCGAAAAATAAGGTCATAAAGAAGTTTCACTTGTTACATATGTACACTAGTACACTCACACATATTTTTTTATTTAGCGGATCATATTCATTTAAGACATAAGTAAGTATAACTTTTTGATAAATTTATGCATTTTCTTAATGTAAATACTATAAAGGCCTTTTATGTACATACCTCATTATTTTATTCATATAATTTATAGATAATAAAATAAATATTCACTTAAATGTTATATTAGGTTGTTACATATGAAATTGCCGTTTTTCTTAAAGAAATTGGAGGAAACCCAATTTTGAGTATTAACATTTTTGATTTTTTTTTAGGAATGACAAATCCAAATTTTATGTTTTTTTTTGTGTTTGAATGAGACAACATTAAGCTAACAAACAGCAACTTTTATTACATTTTTGAAAAGTGACACCTGTTAAGTAATACTTAGAATAATATTATGTAATCTATGGTAATACGAAATTTATCATCAAAATGGATAGCATTTAGGCAGTACTGTTTTTGAAGATCGAATTAATTTAACAAGCGGCCAATAAAAACTAAATTTAATACAGAGTTGTAAAATCTTGAAATCAACTTTCAAACAAAATATAAATAATGGAAATAGCTATTAAATTACAGGAATATCGAACTCATGAATTTGTAAGAAAATTTCTGCAATTTCATAGGTAAAGACCTATTATATAAAATTTGAAATCCGCCGTTCTGTGGCGGCAGCCATTTTGAATTTGAAATCTGTTATAGTGTACATTATTCTAATGGTCAAGCCCCTTCATTTGATACCCACACTGAGGGAGTTGTGCAAAAATAAATGTTATCTGCCATTTTGTGGCGGCGGCCATATTGGACCGATTTTTATCAAACATAGCTAACATCATTCCCAACTAATTCACCAAGCCAAACTGATCAGAACCCGCTAGCTCGCTAGCTGGCCGGGGGGGGGGGGGGTATCCGAAGGGATTTCCGCACGTAAAAAAAACAAAAAGAAAAGGCCAGTACCATGAAACGTACATACGCATACCATTTTGATACCATGAAGTTATTTGGATTTCGTTTTATTGGTTGGGATCATAAAGTATAATGTGAATCAAACAAAGTTATCGCTTACAATATTTCTATTAGAAAAGAACTACTATAAAACAATATATTAAAAAATATATTCCTTTGTATTGGATTACGATTACCTTTCGACTATATATCGGGTTGTCAAAATTTTGCGGTTTCGGGTCGTTCCGTGGTATAGAGTAAGATCCCACTTTCGCTAGAACACACTTATTTCTACAAGGATTAAATGATGGGATAAACTAGTGTAGGTACTGTACCTTGGGCTGCTTGGTTGGGGACCTCCACGCGGTGCACCCTGGGCAACGGAGACGGCAGCGCCTCTCTCCTAGGGCGGGAGAGACGCTGCCACCTACGGCCAACTCCGACCGAGGCGAGGACGGCCCTGTTGAGGGCTGTTCGGAAGCTTTCCACGTGTCCCTCTGATTAGCAGATGGCACAGTGGAGAGCAAGTAAGGGGGCCATCTCGAAACCGGAGATGGCCCAGGGTCAGTCGGGGTGCGAGGGATATGCTCTATGGGTAACCTTACACCTCGGCGTCTTAAGACCCGAGACGGCGTGCGGTTTTAGTCGGTTCAAGCCCGACATAACCGCCCCCGCTGAAGACCCCCCGTTCTCCAGCGGGGGCGGTATCCGAAGGGATATCCGCACGGGAAAAAAAAAAAAAAAGGTACTGTACCTTGACCGTATGCATATTGCTAGCTTGTCTCGGCGGCTATTTATCAATAATCAGATGTTAAAGGTAGGTAAACATAGTATATACGAAGTTCACTTTCATTTGCAGTGTTGATTTTTACGTATTTGTTTCAAAATATTGTTAAAAATTATTATGAGCATTGCCATCAGCGTATCGTCGGCCGCAACTTTTACAAGAACCCTGGAAGCTCCCAAAAATATTTTGGTGAAAATCTTTCCATAAGTTTGCCATATATTATTGCTTCCCAGAATTCGTTCCTTATCAGCGGCACTATCGAATGGCGTAATAATACAGGGCGTGTTTTTTTAAAATTATCGGGTTTAGTCCTGGCGAGCCCGACTTTGATGAAAACTAAAACTCATCACTTGGATTTGGAAAATCAATATTCACGCAATAAATGGGTTCACGCCACCCTCGAATCGCCTCGGGCGGAGGCCGACTACCGCCTTCTACCCGGTATTCCGTCGTCCACCGATACACTTCGGCGAGCACTTCCGCCTCCAAGTCTTACGAGGGAGATCCGGCCACCGCGCGTGCCACCTCCGTTGACACGGTGCGATATCCGCGTATGACCAGACCGCCATAACCCTCTGAGAGCACCAAAGTCGGGTCCTATTGTCGGCGGATCAAGCCGTCGTACACACCGGTGCACCGTACAGCGCCATTGACCGGACAACCCCCGTTTACCACCGCCAGCAAGCGACACTGGGTCCCCCTAGATTGGGCAAGAGCCCACCCAGGGCAGACGCATCGCCGACGAGCTTTGGGGCAAGCTGCATGAAGGACGAGCATTTCGCCACCAGGGTTAGGCCCCGAATACTTAACCTGGGACTTGATCGGTACGAGGACCGAGCGAACTTCAATCGAGGCGCCGCGGGGTGGTCCACGATGGGGCCCATGGAACAACAGGGCCTCCGTCTTGTTTAGACCCACCCGTAAACCCAGCGCCTCGATGCGCTTGACCACCTGGTCTACTCCCCTGGTGGCCAAGCGTGCCGCCTCTTCAAACGATCCCCCAAAAGCTGTGACAAGCGTATCATCTGCATAGCAATTGACGCCCAGCCTCTGAGGGAGAACACCACGAAGCGCCCAGTCGTACCCAATGTTCCACAGGAGCGGCCCAAGGACCGACCCCTGTGGGACACCGCACAACATGGGCCGACGTTGCAGCAATCCGTCTCGGTCCTCGTACAGAATGCACCTGTTCTCCAAATAGTCTGCCACTAGTCGCCTCAAGTATAGCGCTACTTTTAGCACCTGGTAACAGACAAATGGCCGCCGGAACAAGCTAGCTGGTATGCATACAGGCAAGGTACATAGATACAGTACATTATCCCATACATTTTATCGTTGTAAAAATAAGTGATTCTTGGCGAAAGTGGGTTCTTGGACCAGTAGGGTTTAGGTCGAATGAGCTGTCACGTGCTGTCTTTTGTCTGCAATTGCGGTTGTACGTTTCTTGGTAATCCTACAGGAGTTCCTTCACAAATTTCACAAATTACTTTACAGAACCACTATAAATACGAGGCAAAGTTGAACTTGAATTGATCATTTGTATTTAAGTCGACAAATCATCTTATATTCACGGATATTATGAGGACAGAATGGCAAAAAAATTCGAAAAAAAATAACTGTATTTCAAAATAAGTTTATTCTATTACATGTCTATTACTGTACACAATGTTATTTTCTTCTCCGCGTTGTTTTTTTAGCAGTGGTGGGTTTCTTAAATACTACATCCTCATCCTTTTTCTGAAACTCCTCATCTGAAGAAATCACATGAAAATTATGAAGAACTGAAAATCCTCTGAATATATATTTTTATTGTCTATAAAACAAATTACACATAGGACTTCATTTTAGTGAGTAATAAAAAAGCTTAGATAGTCTAGTGGCTAAGGTTTAAGGACTTGCGATTGAAAAGTCACGTGTTAAAACCTCGGCTATTACGAATTTACATTAAACTCACTTCAAGCAATCAATAGCTAAGCTAGAGGGGTGACCTGCACGTGGAACAGTATAATATATCTAAGATTAGTATATTACCTGACTCGTCCGAAAAGTTTGCTGCAGCTTTATTGCTTCTGGTTGGGGCTTTCCTAGAAGATTTTCTTACAGTTGGCGGCGGCGAATCAGAGTTAACAGGTGGCTCGTTCTACAAAAAACAAAGATATTAAGGTAAATGACATTTATATGTACCTAATTTAATATCCGCGTCCATTATTTACAGTGATTTACTTTGCTTCAGTCTTCATACATATATTTATTTTGTTAGTCCCAAAAGAGTATTAGAGTTTCCTCACGCACAAAAGTGAAAAATAAACCAGTTCTGATCATTCGTTTTGCAATTTTATCTATGAATGTCTAAGTGATAAGGGATTTTCGTAGTGGACTCGCTAATGCTTCGGTAAGTCAGATATGTAATTGACAATGACATAATATATATACAAGAATGTCCACTATTATTATGTCATGTATATTTGAAAATAACAGGAACAATATTTTTTAGTAAGGTAACGCAAAACTGCAGAAATGTGCCCATGAAAGTATATAATAGTAGATTGTTATACAAGGAGCTAAAATGACCCATTATATACGAGATAGTTTTACTCCCCAGCTTTAGCGAGGGAGTAAAAAGAAACCGAGTTTTAATGGGTTTTAGCGCCGTGTGTTACACTATACTTTTCACTACGATTGCGAGAAAATAATACAATCCAATACAATACATAAACTTTTCGTAACTATTTAAATAAATGCTTTGTGACCGACGGCAACAGATTGAAAATTATTTCTTTTCCTTTCTCTTCTATTTGTAAATTAGGGTCTCCATTCTCGCTAGATGATGACATTTTCACTATTGTAAAATTAATTACGGTCACTACCAGTTCAATTTGCAATTAGAGAAAAATTATAAAGATTTCGCGCCAATGTCTTTTTTTTGTTTCTTCTGTAGCCGCAACACATTGCATGCATTCTACCAGAGATCGCCGATTTTAGTTCCATTTTCAAAATTAAAATGAAGTTTTTCTTTTATGAAACAGTAATAAGTCGAGTCTTTATTCACGATACTAACTGACTAAAGACTTTTTCGTTTTTGTAGGCTCATTGTCATTTGACACAAAAATTACAAAAAAAACTTTTTCCCCTAGGGGAAGAATTGCTATTTTTACTTCGCTCTGGTACGCCACAATGACGGTCTTTTTGAGCAAGAGGAGTGAAAAAGTATATATATTTCTGCTGGAAAGTTTTGTTTGCTTCTTGTTAATTCATCATCATCACCTTAGCAGTGAGCCCGGTTTCATCCGAGGCCTTTACCGCCGAGCCCGGGGTCCTTTTGGTTTTATTATACAACTTTCATGAGAGCGACTGGCGTCTGACCTCCAAACTCCGAGCCCGCGCAAATCAGTAGGTGTACCGGCTCGCAGGTGTGGTTCACTTGGCGCCACCGAAGACCCTTTGAAAATACCTATACAATAAGCCAAGCTTTCTTGGCTTATTGCATAGGTATTTTCAAATTGTAGTAATTACTAGATTCATAGAGAACTAGCTGTTGCCCGCGGCTTCGCTGGCGTGGAATTCTGATATTCCAGACTCCAAACTATTCCTGTACCCAATCTCAGCCACATCCTTTCAGCCGTTTGAGCATGATTGAGTAACAAGCATCCAAACATTTTTAACCCTGCGGCTACTTTTTAACCCTGGAATAGGTTCTCGTGGGAAGCGGCAACGGGAACAGAATTCCACGCCAGCGAAGCCGCGCAAAAGCTAGTTTATAATATTGAAGGATCATAGGGTACCTCGTCGGGGCTGGACGAGGAGCGGCGGCGGGCGCGGCGCGGCGCGGCGCGGCGGCGCGGCGTGGGCGCGGCGGGCGCGCGGCGGCCCTCGCCCGCGCCGCCGTCCTCCGGCGCGCCGCTCGGCTCGTCGGCGTCGCGCACCACGAAGCACTCCTCTATCTTATCGCCCAGTTCGTTTACGAGAGTCTGAAAATATAATAACGTTGTAATGACACACTAGGGCTGTACGGACACTTGGGAAGGACACCGTGTGGTTTTAGTCGGTCCGATTTCGACGCGCCCACCCCATCGTCGGCACCGATGTGGTGAAGCCCGTGGGGGTTTCCACACGTATCAAAAATAAAAAAGGGCTGTACTTTTGCTAAATATATATTTTGTCTTTGTAGATAAGTACTAGTAACCGCAATGATTAGTATAACTGTTCAGTGCGTGAACCGAGCGAGCGCAGTAATAAAATAAAGACAATTAACAGCTCTGCTACCAGTCTCCTTTAACCTGGAGACAAGGGTGAAGAGTGAGACCACGAGCAGGTAGTATTCAAGCCGTAGCCCCACCTCTCACTTTCACGCAATCACTACTTCGTTCCGAAGCGTGATCTAAAGCGCGACAGTGGAAACGCAAATAAAACTAAAACTTAATACTTGACTAAAATAAAGTGACTAATGATCCGGATCTACACCAATGTGCAGTCTAACAAACGGTACAAAATCATTAATCAAACACAGGAAGTCGGTACGAATATAAAACGGTTCAAACAACAAAAAAGACCGCAATTTTATAAAAACCGGTTAACCGACAAACCCTCAAAACGGTCAAAAGGCATTCGAGGAACCGCCCGAACTTAGAACAAATCAAACAAAAGTAATATCAAAAATTCCCCGGAAGTTGAATTCCCGTTACAGTGAATCGGTTAGTTCGGTCAGAATCGACCACCAAAAATTACCCGGAAATCCCGAGAAATATTAAACTATAAAATTAGCTATTTTAAACGCTCGCATACAAACAAATCAAATTATAAATTACTTTCAATTTTATAGCAAGTAAACATAGATAATTATCTATTCAAACCTCCCGGCGGGTCCAATCAAACACATGAATAAACAACAAGATGATTCCTTTTCTTCATGGTGCGATATAACAGTCGGTGTGCCGCAGGGTGGCGTTCTATCTTCATTACTTTTCGCCGTTTTTATAAATTCCATTTCAAAACAATTACTTTCATCCTACCACCTTTATGCGGATGACCTTCAAATATATACGGCTTTGAGTCAGCTGTCAGAAGCATTTGCTATAATAAATATGGACTAAGAACGCATATGTGAATGGAGCAACAACTATGGGCTTCAGGTAAACCCCGCAAAGACGCAAGTCATTGTCGTTGGAAGCCCCTGGATGATGTCACGCATTGACTATACACAGCTGCCCCAAGTTATTTTCAATGGTTCTCCTATATAAATTAGTGATAATGTAAAGAACTTAGGTATTTATATTGATAACACTTTGTCCTGGGGTCATCAATTACAGGAAGTCAGCCGCAACTTGTTTGCAGCTGCAGGGTCCTTGCGTAGATTGCGAAACTTGCTTCCAACTGCTACCAAAACTGCGCTTGCACAAACCCTCTTACTCCCACTTCTTGATTATGCCGACGTCAGCTATCTAGATCTCACTGAGGAGCAACTTGACAAGCTTGAGCGTCTTCAGAATTTCTGTTTTAGGATTTATATTTGGTTTACGCAAATATGATCACGTATCCGAATTTCGTAATAAACTCAAGTGGCTCCCAATTCGCCTTCGTCGGAATACTCATATACTTTCTTTATTATACAGCATATTGTTTAATCCTTGTACACCCCTTTATCTCAAAGAACGTTTCAAGTTCCTTCGTGACACATATTCAAGATTTCTGAGATCATCGGTAAATTTGAGACTGGAAATGCCAGTGCATTCTTCAAGATTCTTTGATCGATCTTTTACTATTCAGGCAGTTCGCCTGTGGAATGAACTGCCACTACATATAAAGAGAGCACAGTCATTGGTGTCTTTCAAAAATATGTTAAAAGATCACTATTTGTCCATCTGCCGTTAGGTGACTATATACTTGGTATAGGTATATGTAAATATTTTTTGTATTATATATACTGGTATACACTTATAATGTAATATATTGTGTATATGCTTAAAATACGACTGATTTATATGTAATTTTTGTTTATTTATCTAATATATGTATAATTTCTTTTTCTTCTTTTCATTGTTAATTGTACACTGCCCTTATCCATCTCTTTTGATTTCTATCCATCCAAAGGTTGCCTAGAAGAGATCGCTGATAGCCATAAGGCCGCCCATTGTACATTTATTAACTTAAGTCGAGTATTATTTATTTATTACTACTTTTATGGTGTACAATAAAGAATATTTTATCTTTTATCTTTTTAACAAATCAAATTTAAACAGATTTTTAGCACGTACTTGTTTCAATAATTAAATTAAGCCGCAATTGACACCCGATCGAAATCGACCAGTAAATATTTTAATTACAATAACAATTCCAAGTTTTAAAGTTGAAAATAGTCAGATTCAATTGCACCAAAAGGCAAAATAATAATGAGAAATTAACAATAAAAAATGGCGAACTCTAACCGCGTGTTAATGAAAAGAAATGGGTCTTCAATGGACCGGGATTCAGCCGGGAAAGTAGCAAAGATTGGAAAGTGTGCCTATTTAGTATATCTATACTCCGTTTGTTTAGGTACTTAAAAAAGGTAAACAAATCGTAAAAAGGGTTCTTTCATAGGGCCATTTTTCGTTCCGAAATAAAAAGAAACCAAAATAAATCATTTTAGAACTTAAAATCCATTTCTTCTCTTATATTTTTCTATATTTAACCACTTTGTTTAATATTAAGTTGCAATTATTATTTCCTAAGCTGAAAAATCATAATAATTATATTACTTAAAATGATTTAAAAAAGTATTGCACTGTAGGCACAGTACAGTATAAATCTAATAAAGAAACTAAAAAGACAGGTATTCAAAACAGTTTTTTCCAGATCGCGCCATACGTGCGTGACTGTCAGTCTATTCGCAGTTCGTATATCGTTCGTTACCATAATTGTTAAAATTTGGTGTTTCTGTGCTGTTATTGTTTTAGTTTTTATTGTTATAGTTGTTGGTACTTTTGTTAATTGTTTTGTTGGTTTAACTGTGGAAATGGGTGATCCTGAACCTGGTACTAGTCGTCCTAGATCCCATTCATTTCCATCTCCGAAGAAGAAACGTATCTTTCATCTTCAGAGAAACAAACTGTAATAAACATATTCAAAAAAAAAGTTTGTTGAGGAAAGGTGGCCCGAGGATACTTATCCTTATAGAACGGATGTTCACGAAAATACCATTGTCATTAAAGGTTGACAATCTCTGAAATCCGCCATTTTTCTTGTTTACCTTTTTTTAAGTACCTAACCAAATGGAGTATAACTATATGTGACATGAATGTACGTGTAATTGAATATACAATAAACTAATTATGCAATAAAATAAAATGTGGTATTTACTTCCCATAGAATGTGTTTTCAACCGCAGCAAAGTTCCAAGTCCAACGAACGCGATGGGCGTATTCACTTTATTTAACAATTAATTATTAAATTTTCACTAATTAATCAACATTCAACAAAGAAAATCACAATAATGCTCCCTCAAAGCGCGTGGCAAGGCCAACCCAAATAAGCGCGAGCCCAGGGTCTACCAACGAGCAAACGAGCCCGACCCAACCAAAAACGTACGAGCACAGGGTCCACCAACGAGCTAACGAACCCGACCCCGCGCTCAACTCGCGATGTACTGCCAGCATACTACGCCCACTTCGTCCGGTACAGGCGTTATTGCGCTCGTACTACCAATAATGAGCGGGTACGTTAAGAAAAAATAATATAAAAACACCAACATATTTAATACGCGGTAAAAATATCAAACTATAATTATTTAACGATTAAAACTATACAATTACCGTAAACCCCTCCAGCTAAATTGCTTGGTTTAGGAGTTGGTTCACATCGGTAGTGTAACGACCAGGGTTCGTATCCGGGACCTCACGATCGTCAGGCCGACTCGTTAATCCCTAAGTTACCGACGTTTCACAACGGTTTTTCAAAAAAAAAATAACAATATTACTTCTATTGGATGATGAGGCTAGCAGCTTGCCTTGCTGACAGCAAGGCAGCTCAAGGCAAGCTGCCTTGCTATCAGTACAATAAATTAGCTCCAAATCGCGTGTCTAGCTAGAATATATATATTTCACGTTTAGAGAGAGAAATGATTGACAAAAAAATGATGTACACAAAAATATATTTTACTAAATACTAAATTACTCATACCTTAATTTCTGCTTTAGCCATCTTCGATGTATTGTTCATCAAAGTAGTGAAAGATTCCATAACTCCTGCGCAGTGTAACTTATCTTTATAACAGTCCATGTTCTCCATTAGCTTTCGCAGAGACCTCTCATTGTAGGTGAATAAAGACAAACAATACGCAAGGTCACGCCATTGGCGTTCTTCGGTAGACAGTTTGAATCTTTGGCATAGTTTTTCAATTAAAGCTTCCATTTGACGATCTTTTTGAATGAGAGAAGTAATATACCTGCAAAAAAACATAATTTTTGACGATTTTATGTAATTATGTGACCCTGCATGGGTTCCCACCTCTGAGCCACGGTAATCTTGAAAAACAACGATAATGTCTGTTATTACGCCGGCAACTCCGCCATGTTGTTAGGAATCAAATACTCTCTCCCCTATAGATAGGCGATCGCGGAAACATGATGTGTTGAATACCCTGAGCCTGCTTCTAGTGAAATAGCCTAGCCTGGAATAAGCCCTATAACTTCACAAGAGCCTAGCATAGGATAGCTTAACTGATAAGGAAGCTGCAGAAGTAAAAAAAACTGATCGGCGTGGTTTCTAAAAGGCGACTGGATATCTAATACCTTTTATGTATGGTATAGTCCCTAAGTCACGAGACGAGGTATACTCACGAGATGTTTATTGATGACATTTCGTCATTGCACTGCTCTGTGCCCTTGACAAATGATGGCCTTTGGGTTATGATAAGGTAACTTAGCTCACTTACTTCATAATAACTCTGTAGGTGTCTTCAGGCACATTTAGTTCAGGGTCACTTAGCCTTGATATAATATCGGGCATCACGTTGTATAGCGCATTGCCTTTCTGTGAGAGCTGCTTGAAGAACAACCGCGTCATTGCGGCGACCTTGGCGTCCTTGTCGGCACAGCACAGAGCCATGTCAGCGATCTGACCTTTCACTCGCACCATTTCGTGAAGAACTAAAAATGATAGCATTTTCACTGCACATTGACGAACTTCCAGCTCTTCATCACTTAATCTGAAATATAATTAAAGTACTTAGTTTGACACCTGTTAAGCTGTTAATGACCATAGTGGCTGTGTGTTGATACACACTTTTATATGTTCACAAGTATCTTAAATTGGAGCCACTACTCAATAAAATTATACTTCGTCCGACTATATTAGGAGTTCATTTATATCACTTCAGCTTACATGTGATATATATGTTGAGTCCAGGGTTGCGTCAGATTAGGGAAACGTAATGTAAGGTCTGCGAAAGCGATTGTCAAGTTAGTCCTTAGTGACACGTTCTTAGACTTTTTGAGAACAGTCACCATCAGTTGTAGGCCTTCTTCACATACCGCGTTAGACACCAACATGAATCTGCAAGCACATAATTAGAAATAGTTTAATTCAGAAGTTCTTCTATCAACACATATAAACACACAGAACTTACGCCGCCGGTGAAACAGTGGCCACTGTATCACCGGCGGCGTATGTTCTGTTACATAAGTACATACGATAAAATATAATTGGTGACAGTTTCAATTGTACGGGACTGGCCATGGCTCGGTAATATGGGTAGACCCAAGAAGCGTTGGCTTGACGTAGTTGAAGATGACATCCGTGCCATTGGTCTCACAACCATGGATGCTCAAGACGGTGCGAAGTGGAGTAGTAGAAGTCGGAAGGCGGAACTCCGAGGGCAGAGCTTTGGATGGGACCTGGACTAACGCTAAAATGATGAATGGAGCAACACGAGTGGGAGGTCGTGACGTACCTCGTGAAGGAGAGCGCGGCTGCGGTCTGCAGGCCGGGCGGGGCGCGCGCCGGGTTGGCGAGCAGCCAGCGCAGCAGCGGCAGGTAGCGCGCCAGAGCGGCGCCGCCGCACACGATGTCTCGCTCGCACACGGCGCGCACGTACTCCGCGTCCGCGTCGTCCGCCACCGCTCCCTCAAGCCCTGTCTCTTCTTCTGTCATTGTTGTGTTCACCTACCGATATTCAACATATCAATCAATCAATTAGCCTATTGCAAGTCACTGCTGGACATAGGCCTCTTTCAATGTGCGCAATAGTACCCGATTACGATAGTACTCCGCCTTGCGCATCCAGTCTATCCGAGACACCTTTTTCAGGTCATCCGTGCATCTTGCTGGGGGACGTCCCACCTTCCGTTTGCCGAGACCGCGGTATCCGCTCTAGGATTCGTTTGCTCCATCAGCCATTGGTCCTTCGGAAGATGTAGCCAGCCCATTGCCACTTCAGCTTGTTTATTCTGTGAGCGATGTCGGTAACTTTAATTCTTTGTCGGACATAGCTCGCTCCATAGCCCGCTGCGCGACTAAGGTCGTGGACTAACCTCTCTGTCAGTGTCCACTTTTCAGCACCATACATATTAAGTCATAACAAGTCGGATGCACTGGTCGAAGACTTTCGTTTTCAGGCGTTGTGGTAAGGGAGAGGCGACACGGAAGCCTCTCGTACCGACTGACGCAGGTGATCTCCGGAAAGGGGAGCTTCGGGGGCCACCTGAGTCTGATTAGGAAGGAGCGAACGCCTGAGTGCCATCACTGCGACGCGAGCGAGGACTCGGGCTGCACACCTGGCGGACTGCCCGGCGTGGAAGGCGCCGAGGCGTGACCTAGTGGCAGCCATCGGAGTGGGAGTCCTCTCGCTCGGCAGCATGATTGCGGCAATTGTGCGGAGCGCGAGCGCGTGGGCTGCCGCCACCTCCTTCTGCAAGCATGTAATGCTCGCGAAGGAGATGGCGGAGCGCGCCCGGTAGAGATTTAGAACTCTCCCGGCCCGCCGAGTCCGCAATATGCTCGCCGCGCGTCGCAGGCGACTCAGGCGCCGGAGGTCGCTTAACGACCTCCGTCCTCCATGAGCGCAGGCCTGGGGGTGGCAGGTGAGGCCGCCTGTCACCCCAGCAGAAGCAGGCCGGGACGGTGGGGCGACTAGCGCCCCTCCCCCAAACCGGGGCAAGACGGGGACACCGTGGTTCCCAAACGCGAGGGGGCCAACTCGAAACAGGAGATGGCCCAGGGTCAGTCGGCGTGCGAGGGATATGCTCTATGGGCAATCTTACATCCCGGCATCTGTAGACCCGAGACGGCGTGCGGTTTTAGTCGGTTCAAGCCCGACATAACCACCCCCGCTGGCCGGCGGGAGGATATCCGATAAAAAAAATTATAAAAAAAGGCGTTGTGGTAAGGGTGATGAGAAAACCCGACGTAATTTACCAAATGCTACCCAACTCATTTGAACTCAACCCTTTTGGTGACTTCTTTCTCGAAGTTATTTCTACCGAGCTGGATAACCTGCCCAAGGTAGACATATTTTTGAACAATCGGTGAATGTGAATTCGGTGATCAAGATGGCAATCGGTCTCGGTGTGACATGCTCATTGAACATATCGGTGGTCTTGTCCAAGTTTACACCTAGACCGACGTGTCGAGAGGCTCAATTGAGGCTGTGCAGCATTTTGCCCAGCTGCTCCAGCGACCATATCGTCAGCGAACCGAAGATGCGAGATGTACTCACTATTTATGTTTATACCCCGCCCAGTCCAATCCAGAGTCTGATAGGCGTCCTCCAGTACGTAGGTGAATAGTTTGGCGCATAATGGGTTCGACTTCTGTTCTTGCAGTTCGACGGACATTATGGCGGTGTCATATAAGTTAAGCATCCTAACACTGCAATGTATCGCCAGTCGATACGACACGGTTGCAGAGTCCTGAACTGCTCAGGTCTCGATGTAGTCGTAGGCTTTCTCGTAGTCCACGAAAAAAAAAGCTATTCAGCATACTGTGTTCACAATTTAATGAGAAAGTTCCTAATTTCATATAGGGTACACTGCGTCGGTAGTATAACGATGGCGAATTGGGCTGTTTGTATGGACTTAAAACTCGGCAGTAAGGAAACTAAGATCTCTAATCTAACTCTAAGAAACTAAAATCTCTCACAAACCACGTCACACAAAACAGTGATGTGCTTGGTCATAATTTTCAACAGTAAGCCTAAATGTAAACGTCAGTTAGTAGCCAATCTCGTTGCAAATTCTACTGAACATCTTCACAGCACTGTGGCACACAAGCGATAAATAGCTGGAAGTGACGATTACATAGGATCTAACCACCACTGCGGCCCCTGTTAAGAAATTCTCGGGAGCAGTATGGAGTCTTGGCAAGTAGGTTGCTGAATATACATAGTTGGATGAAATGGTCCCGTCGTACGTCCTGCTACGTGTCTCTATTAATACAAACATAATAATGATAGGTTAACTTTACCGAAGGTCCTTTATTGGAAGTAACACTAGCTGATCTCTGAGCTCTCGAGGAAGCACTCGCGTTGCTAATGTTCATGAGAGTCTGTCGCCGCAAGTCATCAAGTCGTCCACGACGTCCGGGGGTCGCAAACGCGCCTGCCTTCTTCTTACGCTTCTCTTCGACTTTACGTTCTTCACGCACCTACAATATTATAAACATTTATTGGTAATATATCTATTAATTGCAATTTAAATTGACTGCTTCAAGCTTGTTAAATTACCTGATTCCGCCTCCTTAGCTCGCTGTACACGTTTACATCAAGATAAATCAGTTGTTGCAAAGCAACTTGTCCTAACACAAACACAAAGCGCGTTAGCAATACTGTAGGAAGACTGACATCTTCTTGATTTTCCGCATCTTTGACCATTGTTTCTTCCACACGTTCGTACATTTTGGCCATAAGCTTCGCACAGACTACTTCAGGAGTATCACAGATCGCGTAGATTAAGTCGATAGCATTGCCGCCAAAGGCACTGAATTTGTCGAACTTAGAATATGTTTCCATGAGGCTGTCGACTATAGAGGTTATAATCGCGTGTTCTGCTGGATATCTTTGGGTCTTTTTAGATAAAGGTAGTAGTAGCTGAGCACTGAGATTTCTAGTGTTATAGTCAGCTGTGAGTCCATGTGTTTGTATGACGTCAATGTTAGCCAGCGCTACGGAGGGCTTCGCTTTAGCGATCATTACGAGAATTGACAATGCTGCGAAGCTGTCCGTATCTGTTGTTCCGTCTATTTTTTTCATAAACATTTCCCAGAAGACCTGTAAATAGTTGAACATATTGTGTGTAATAAAATATAAATGTCACCAAGATCTTCGGGGCCCAAGCCAACATGAAAGAAAGAAAATGATTTATTTTCGTAAACTGCAACGCAGGAAAATATCATTATTAAATCCGATACATTTATACATTGTACACTTACAAACTACAGACTAAAATATAACTATTTTAGGGCCGTAGACCGAGAAAATTTGGAAAATTTACACCTAGCAACACTGTTTGCTTTTATTCAGTATGTAATGGAATTAGAGTTTGAAGTCTACAAAAAACATATATTACAACAATTACATTACGTTGTGCGTTGCAGTTGCCAAAACTGGTCGCTTCTCAGCTTAATGTTGTGATGCGGTAATCCGTGAGAACCATCCCAAACCAAGTGCTGATTTTCGTTCACGACCATTTTGGTGAAACATCAAAAAATATTTTACTGATAACTTAGCTCATGGTAAAATGCAAATAAAATACTGAATACATTAGGCAGAGTGCTTCCGGTACATTGATCGAAATTGCGTACTTTTTTATTAGACGCCATAGGAAACGGGACGCCATTCTCAGTATCAGGTCTTCTTAATGACGGTTGACGGACGACGCATAGGCTTTCCTCTCGGAAAGGGGTTTGGGGTGGAGGGCAAAGGGTGGAGGTGGTTGACAATCCCTCTCAGAAAAGCCAAGAAAAAACTAATTTAAAATTTTGGAAAGGAGGAGTAGAACAAACCTCGGGATCCAAAGTATAAGCTTGATGGATGATGATGACGTAGCGGCGTCCAGTGCGACTACTGCTCATGAGTGTTCATCCTCAGAGCCTTTTCCCAACTCAGTCGGGTCGGCTGTTCAGTCTAACGCCAAAGCGGCTAAACTTCGATATGTTCCGTGAAGCAACTACCATCTGACCTCTACAACCCTAAATACTATTCATAAGTGTTATTTACCGCTTATAATCCTGCTAAAAAAGGTTTAAGTCACCTTAAAAGCCCTTATCCAGAATTCTTCGTTCTGTTATATAATGTATAATGTCTGGACTGTGTGCAGACAAAGAATATCAAATAAAGCAATGTCTTATAATAATGTTCTATTAAGACATTGCTATTTTTCTATATTCTTTCTCTCGTATGGAGCCATTTCTTACACCGCGCCGCCGCCGGTTGGCAAGTATAAAACGTGTAACGTGAAACCGATCGGAATCCTGGAAATGCAGCCTTATGCAGCTGAAATCTGTAAGAGTTAATGCTGGGAGGAAGACGTATCGTAAGTTACCTGTATAATCGCAGGTGTGATGTCGCCCTTCTCCACCCACTTGTCGACGAGGTGTTCAAGGGCCAATGCGCTGCCGCGATCGATGTGAGTCATTAGAGTGACTAGTTTCTTAGAGATAGCGAACGCGCGAGCTCGTTCGGCCTTATTGTCACACTCTAGGTACATGTCCCGGTAGGCGCGTTCAACAGCTTCGCGTTTTTCCTTAGGCATACAAGATAGAGGTGTTGTGAGATGAATGCGAGTCGCTTAATTGAATATATTTAAGTGAATACATTGAAGTCAGGCAATATTAAGTTTTTGCTGGGCGTATGGGTGGCCCCATCAAAACTTAGGAGGCGAAACCAACCTCACCTGCTAACTGGTACACCTGCTGATTGACGGACGACACTCTGGCGCAGGCTTCCCTCTGGGAGTTGGGAGGTCAGCCGGCAGTCGCTCCAATAAAAACCGTATAAGCCAAACCAAAAAAACCGGCCAAGTGCGAGTCGGACTCGCCCATTAAGGGTTCCGTAGCAGCAAGTAAAATTTTTATATTTGAGTTGTTTAAATAAAAGGTAAACTGCCGTTTACGATAGACGTATTAAAAAAATAACTACTCACTAGATCTGATTCAAACCAATTATCGGTGGAAGTTTACATGGAAGTTTACAATTCCGGGTAGGAACCCTTTTTGGTGGTTTGGTCTGAAATAGTTATTATTTCATGATCAATAATAACTATTTCAGACCAAACCACCAAAAAGGGTTCCTACCCGGAATTTCAGGATGTCTGGAACACAATTCTTTACTGGCGGAAAGTTTAAAAGATGCCAGATCAAATGAAAAGCAAATAACAGTTTGTTGGATAGACCTAGAAAACGCTTTTGGCTCAGTACAACACGAGCTTATGTTGTTTGCATTAAAATGGTATCACTTTCCGTCCATCATTTGGGAAATAATATCCTCTTATTATGGTAAATTAAAGTTTGTGATTAATACCAAAGATGGATACACGCAACCTTTAAATTATAATGTGGATTTGTTCCAAGGTTGCTGTTTATCACCTATAGTTTTCAATATAGTAATAAATATTTTAATAGACAACATTTCCACACACGACAAGAAGTGGGGCTATCGGTTTAAGCTAAACGGTAAATATACGGAGTCTATCCTCGAATTCGCGGACGATTTGGCAATACTGACTCGTAAAGAGTAGACGATTTCTGTACATGGACAGATGGAATGAGAGCAAAACCTAGCAAAGGCTACTGTCTATGTCTGGGTAGGCGGGGTACCAGGTATACTTCATATGACCCAGGGCTTAGTATAGGCGGGGAAAACGCTTCAACTATATCTGAAACCGTGCCTTTTAAATTCCTCGGAAGAAAGATTGACAACAGAGGTTGCACTCCAGCTTTGGACGAATTAATTGATAGTTTCATTATCGATTTAAAAAAGGTAGACCAACAACCAATAAGTAATGTTAAAAAAGCTTGGATCTATGACAATTATTTAACCTCGCGTCTTAACTGGCCGTTTCTTATATATGATATAAACCAGAGCCTCCTCAAAAAACTAGATGCGAGTGTCACGAAGACACTGAAGTCGTGGCTAGGGCTAGCTCAGTCGGCCGACCCGTCGGCACTATATAGATCCGCGAATAATTTTGGAATTACGCTTAAGAAGCCATCAGAACTCTATAAACACCTAAGAGTAACTAAAATGCACGTCTTATCGGAATCTAAAGACGAAATAGTAAAAGTCCTTCCAAAAGATAAAAATGCATCGGAGCTCGAATCACGCCTCCAGTTCCATAAAAGATTCATGATAGGCTCGCAGACTGGTAGAGTAGGTCTAGGTAATATTCAGAGACAAACAGACAAGAAATAACAAAATATTTTCTTCAAGCAGACGAAAACAACACCTATAAGGTGCACGCAATGAACCTAGAAATGCAAAACGAATGGTTGACCCTAGGTGAATTTTGTATTCCCATAGCCTTAAAATGGCGTACCATAATATACGACTGGTCACCGGCCTTACTTAAATTTTACCTAAATGCATTCCAGTTGACCCTCCCCGACCAAAGCAATCTGGTCAGATGGGGAAAAGCCACAGATAAAACGTAACTCATGTGGTGAAGCAACTGGTACGGCTAGGCACCTACTAGTGGGTTGTAAAACGCTATTAGACCGGGGTCATTACTCGCGCCGTCATGATAAGGTATTAGAAATCATACGTGAGGCTGTAAGTTTGGCGGTAGCTAGAGCGAAAAAAGGATTAACCACAAACCAAAGAAATGACATTGCGTTTGTAAAGGAAGGCTGCTCAAAGAAATCACCTCAAAAGCCATATTCAATTTTGATAGCTGCCGTTGACTGGACAATACTCGTAGACACGTATGAGAAGCACTATAGGATACCGGAGGATGTCTGTGCCTCATCATCCAGACCCGACATATTCCTTTTTTCACGATCGCATAAGCGTGCAGTGCTTGTAGAACTCACAGTACCGTGGGAAACTAATATACCTAAAGACCACGCTATAAAGACAAACAAATACTTTGATTTGACTAACGAGTTAACAAAAAACGGCATAAACGTATATCAAAAGCGGCATTGTTAGGATCTTACCAAATTTGGATAGGTAGGGGGGGGAACACTACTGACGGTGGAGGTGAGCGCTGATGCATCACAAGGTGGCCACCCTAAACCTACATCTGGGTCGCAAGACCCAGTCGCCGTCATGGTGTTCCTCTCTGTACCACGCTATGGACCCGGCGACCGCACGGTGAATCCATGGAGTGCTGAGAATCGGATCTCTCATCATATATTTTTTTTAGTTTTATCACTCTCTTCTTTTAGAAGTTACAGGGGGGGGGGGGCACACATTTTACCACTTTGGAAGTGTCTCTCGCGCAAACTATTCAGTATAGAAAAAAAAAGATAATAGAAACTTCAATATCATTTTTGAAGACCTATCCATTGATACACGTATAGGTTTGAGGAAAAATATTTTTTGAGTTTCAGTTCTAAGTATGGGGAGCCCCCAAAATTTATTGTTTTTTTTTCTATTTTTGTGAAAATCTTAATGCGGTCGACAGAATACATCTACTTACCAAGTTTCAACAACATAGTTCTTATAGTTTCGGAGAAAAGGGGCTGTGACATACGGACGGACAGACAGACAGACATGACGAATCTATAAGGGTTCCGTTTTTTGCCATTTGGCAACGGAACCCTAAAAAGGAGTTGCTATCGAATTTGAAACTGATTGCTTGCTACATACAATACAAACACGCTTAAAATTCATTTATAATTCTCACCTGATCTGGTGACCAAACAAGCATTAGCATATTAGCAACGCCTGTCTTAGCCGACTCTATATTGAAGTGGTGTGCTGTCGTAAAGAAATCAATAGCTTCACTAACATCGCCTGCTTGTTTCGACATAAGTAATGCATTTACTAAAGGCACTGCTTCAGATACCATGCGGCTGAAGAACACAGACTCTTGGAGAAAAGCGACTATATTTTCTTTTTCTTCGACACGTTTGTATATTGCTAGCTCTTGCTCACATTGCTGCGTGAGAGAGATGGATTGTGTTCTGTCTGGTATGATGAACATATTGCGGAGTAGTGCTACAAAGTAATCAATCTGGAATAACGATATGACATTCGTTTATTTTTTTTTATAATACATTCAATACTTTCTGAGACATTAAAAAGTAATGAACAATATGTGTAAATGTGAAAGGTATTTTTTTTTATCTACTTTATTTTGTCAAACTAGTGGGCAAAGTCCTCAGGGCAAATCTGCACCATATAAATTCCTGGCTCGCTGAGGAAACGTTAGCGGGACGACATCGACTCCTTTGATCGAGATTGGTATGATAAATATGTTATATATAAGGTGTCACCAAATTAGGTCTCTGAATTTGGTGAGATGACTTGGTATCGACAAAATATGTATTTGAAACAAAAAAAAAATCAGTTAAAGTAAAAATTTTTTTTTATAAAAAATAAAAAATCTAAAAATGAAAAAAAAAACACCACGCTCGTGGTAGGCGTGCAGTCCTTCTCCTCGCAGTATTCTCCAAGCGGAAATACCTAAATAGCGACCAGCGTCATTTTTAGATTTTTTATTTTTTATATATTTTTTTTTACTTTACCCGATATTTTTTTTTATGTTTCAAATACATATTTGAAATACATAAATTCAGAGACCTAATTTTGTGACACCTTATATATATTAGGTTGGGGAAAAAGTCTTTTCGCATATAGTATGTATGAACTTGTAATAAAACTTCTTTGGCTATACTATTTGTACCTTTTTTATTTTATTTTTTTCGTGCGGAAATCCCTTCGGATACCGCCCCCGCTGCAAAGCGGGGGGTCTCCAGCGGGGGCGGTTATGTCGGGCTTGCACCGACTAAAACCGCACGCCGTCTCGGGTCTTAAGACGCCGGGGTGTAAGGTTACCCATAGAGCATATCCCTCGCACCCCGACTGACCCTGGGCCATCTCCGGTTTCGAGATGGCCCCCTTACTTGCTCTCCACTGTGCCCTCTGCTAATCAGAGGGACACGTGGAAAGCTTCCGAACAGCCCCCAACAGGGCCGTCCTCGCCTCGGTCGGAGTTGGCCGTAGGCGGCAGCGTCTCTCCCACCCTAGGAGAGAGGCGCTGCCGTCTCCGTTGCCCAGGGTGCACCGCGTGGAGGTCCCCAACCAAGCACCCCTATACTATTTGTACCTGGTTGGTTTTGGTATCATTTAAAAGTTTAAATTTTAAAGAAGATAATTCTAAATTCAAATTAGGAAAATGCGTGATTTTCATTTGTTTTTCTTACCGTCAAGATGAGTGAATCTAATGAAGAAATTAGATACATTTTAAAATTTTACTACAAGAAAGGTAAAAATGCAACGCAGGCCGCAAAAAAAAAATTGCGTTGTTGACCTAGTGCAGTGTCTGTGAGAGTAGCACAAATTTGGTTTAAGCGTTTTCAATCCGCAAATTTTGATGTCAAAGATGCAAGTCGCTCTGGTCGCCCTGTTACGGATAAAATGGATGCTATTTTTGAAAAAGTGGAGCAAGATCGGCATATCAGTAGTTACGACGTAGCTGAAGAACTGGGAATTGACCACAAAAGTTTTGGCGCATTTGAAAAAAAATGGGTACACAAAAAAGCTCGATATTTGGGTACCTCACGAGCTCTCTGAAAGAAACCTAATGAACCGTGTACTCATTTGTGATTCTTTATTACGACGTAATGAAACCGAACCATTTTTGAAGAAATTGATAACTGGTGATGAAAAGTGGATCACGTACGACAAGAACGTGCGAAAAAGGTCATAGTCTAAGGCCGGTCAGGCTTCACAGACTGTGGCGAAACCCGGGTTAACTCGCAACAAAGTGATGCTGTGTGTGTGGTGGGATCGGAAGGGCAGTATTCATTATGAGCTGTTACCACCGGGCAGGACCATCGATTCAGAACTATACTGCGAACAACTGATAAGATTAAAGCAAGAAGTTGAGAGAAAGCGGCCGGAATTAATCAACAGAAGGGGTGTGGTTTTTCATATGATAACGCTAGACACACATCACACATCTTTCACCACTCAGCAAAAATTAAGAGTTTGGCTGGGAGGTGTTAATGCATCCGCCGTATAGTCCTGACCTGGCACCTTCAGATTTCCACCTGTTTCGGTCTCTTCAGAATTCTTTAGGCAGTGTCAGGTTAACATCACGAGAGGACTGCCAAACTACTTTGATCAGAAGCCCCAAAATTTCTATAGCAATGGGATGATGTCCCTACCTATAAGATGGCAAAAAGTTATCGAACAAAATGGTACCTACATAGTTTAGTTAAATGTAAATAAACTATATTAAAAATGTTTTGAATATTCATATAAAATGCGGAAAGACTTTTCCCCAACCTATTATATATATAATGTGGGCGTTTCCGTTCAAAAGTATTAAATTCTAAGTACCTGATCACTTCTCTCCATATCACATCTTAGTAGCTTGGCATCAGGATACTGCCGCTCTGTGTGTTTCACAATCAAATAAGCTTTATAATAATTCTTTTCACGCAAATGTTTACGTATTGCATCATACAAATTATCTAATGAGGCTTGGGACAACTCAGGTTCATCCTGCGTAAGGACATCCATACTTTTTTTGATAGCACTGATAACTTCATCTTCGATTTTTTCCCATTTCTTAACCAATCCTGCATCTGGGCCAGGATTGAGCTTCTTTTGCAGGTCTTCTAATATTTTCTGTTCAGTCTGCAGTTGTTCTTCAAGTAATTCGAGTTTGAGTTGAGCAGAGAATGGATTGCATTCTAAAAATATCTGAAATCAAGAATACCTCATCCTACATATATATTCATAATTTGATGATTCAAAATTCGAAGCTGTGGTTAAACAAACACTGTCCTTTACGCGCAATTTGGGCCAGGGGGCAATATAACTAACAACTAATTAGTCAAAGTTAATCTTCATGTGATCAATAACCAACTAAGATACCAAAGTGCTGCCCATGGTCAAACAAACATAGCGTATATCAATATGGCTGTACTTACTTTGAGTAATTGAATTGCGGCTTTCCGTACAAGTGCCGCCTTGTCTTTCAGCCGTCCGATAGCCCGTTCGAGCACGGTGCGCTGTCTAGTCACCGGCACGCAGTTCTCTCGTTGAAGACGACACCAGAATTGAAGTACCTGATGAAATAAAATTATATTTGCTAATATATTTTTAAATGGTGTAAAATCAGATAATCGTTTAGCATCTGTGTCTGTAGTCTGTGTAGCAGACCAAAATGAGGAACTACATGTAATAATTAGATAGTATAGCGACGGAATATCCGAACGCAGCAACGGTAGACTTATGAATTATTTCAGTATGTTTGAACATAAAGTCAAGTTTTTTTTTCACTTTATACACACATTAGATGTCTAAAACGAACAGACGAGAATACAGGATGGAGTCACTTTTTCCAATAACAGAAAAATAAATTATTATTTAATGAAATGTTTATATTATAATAGTATTTTAGTGTGTACAAGACGAACCTTGTGGCGCACATACGCCGATAAGTCGTGGATATGCTCATGCAAGTCGTCGAGGAAGTCGTCCCGCTGCGCGCGCTGCTCGTCAGTCAGACCCTCGCCGCGAAGCTCCACGCTCAGCACCTCGCACATCATACCCAGTACGCTGATGCGGAGCGTGTACGACTGCCAAACATAACATCGCGATTACGATAAAGACTAAGATATGATGTACATTATTAGCGACACAAGCAGGAGCTGCGTGTCACGGAGTTGAAAGGTACTCATAAGGTGGCGGTGGCAGGTAAGGCCGCCTGTCACCCCAGCAGAAGCAGGCCGGGACGGTGGGGCGACTAGCGCCCCTCCCCCAAACCGGGGTAAGACGGGGACACCGTGGTTTCCAAACCCGAGGGGGCCATCTCGAAACCGGAGATGGCCCAGGGTCAGTCGGGGTGCGAGGGATATGCTCTATGGGCAACCTTACACCCCGGCGTCTGTAGACTCGAGACGGCGTGCGGTTTTAGTCGGTTGAAGCCCGACATAACCGCCCCCGCTAGCTGGCGGGGGGTATCCGAAGGGATTTCCGCACGAAAAAAAAAAAAAAGGTACTCATAAGGTACTATCGCATTCGCGGCAGCCGCAGCAGGAAGAGAACACGTATTAGATATCAGTAATCTTGATCGCGAATTTATACGAAGAAAACTCGCACGAACTTGCGGACGTATTCCTAAGTGACGTATGAGGCCTAAAAGATTAAAACCAAACTAAATGCAGAAAAACCTTAATATAACACCTTATATGGCGAATAGAAAAGTAATATATAATCACGAACCTCATCGCTTTCCAGATACGGTTGAATAGTGGCTATTGCATTGGTCATCTCCTTCGGTAGCTCTTTGGTAAGCTCTAATAAGAAAGCGCCGCAGTTACGAGCCGCGCCCTGCTCGGTGCCCGCACCGGCGTTCTCTTCCTCTGATGACGCTAAAGCTTCTGCTATTTCGCGAACCTAGAAGTGGCAAACCATGTTGGTATGACAGTATTTAAGTAATCGGTTTGTATAAAACTTTAATACCAAACGGCAGATTGGGTTCAACCTAATCTAAAATCAGTTTTTTGAAAACCTAAATACACTCACCATTTGGGGTCCAAAAGTGCCGATTCCAAATTCTTTGGTTAATTGCACTACTCCTGCACATATAGGGGATACTGCATGTTCCACCATTTGGAGAACCTGTAAATCCAATGTAATATTAAAGTATTTAATTCAGTCAGTATTTAGATTAACTATTTTATACAACACTGGGTTTGTCAAGGTATAGTATATCAATATGTAAGAATTATATACTATGGCTAACATCCATTTTAATATTATAAACTGGCAGAGTTTCGCATGGAAAGATTTCTTAAATAGAAATTATAATTTACCTGCACCAATTTGATAAGACATGACGTGCCATGGTTATATTTTTTGATAAGAACACCAAGGACTTGAAAGACGGTTTCTCTAATTGATTTGTTTTTAATTAGTTGTTCTTCTAATGCCTTGTAACAGGGCTCTGCAACCATTCTGGAAAAGAACAAATATTATTATTGTGATAGTATCATCAACTTTTTCTTCATTTTAGCCTTGTCCTGACAATAACGAACACAACAAATAATAATTAATTCAATTTGGTACAACCATTCTCAAGCTTTGCAGTTAGCAACAAATTTAGTGACTTATTATTCAGTTTCACACTTACGAAACAAAATTATCTTCTGCCAAGGGTGGATCCCAAAGCTTAGATAATTGTTGCTGCAATAATAAATGTAATGTCACCAGTGCTGCTTGTTTATCGGATTCAGTCCAGCCACAAAATTCATCATTATCTGACATTTTCTTGCCTTTTTTACCCAGGGTGAGTTTAGTTGAATTCTGTAAAGAAGAAATTATTTTGAGTGTAGCTTCCAGACAAATGGGTCTCTCCTGTTAACTGCTAAGGGCTTGTCAAACTACTTCAAATGATTAAAAGGAGAAATCAGATTGGATGAGTTCAGACAACTCAGGTCTACATATTGGTCAACCTAATAGGTTGTGGTGGCGGTGAGCAGCCAGTCACCGGGTTGGAAGTTATATGATATGACCATGGTGAAGCTTGAAAAATAGTAAAGTGATATCAAAACAGTACCATTGAGCCTGGAATATTCGGCCATCCCATGTATGCTGGGTATACACCATGTTTGCAAGGTCTCTAGGAAGCTACCCTATAACTGTTAACATTTCTGAACCGTATGCAATCCATTAGACATTTTATGAATTTCATATAAAGAAAGATCATTCAAAATTAAAAGGTAAGTAAATAATTACTCATCATCATATTTCGAGGTATGAAATGTTTACTTATAAAAGTGAGTAAGCATTTATTTCCTATGTTCAATAAACATCGTTGCTTAACATATTGAAATAAATGTATCACTTGTACTTGTGGCGTCACACTTAGACCGCCACTCAACTCGCTCCGCTAGTTCAGCTTGGACCACACGCTAACCGCGCCCGCGCAGCAGCTTCACCCCGCCGGCACCCGCCGCCGGCCGGTCCTTGCTGTTGCTAACCCGCCACTCACTCGTCCAGTTACCGGTTTACCGTTCACCCGCGCTTGCGCTTTGCATAATTATTTGTTTACGTGATTAATCTTATTGTGAAACATATCTACTTTTGTCTGTACATTATCATATCTAAAGTAAAGTTTTAAAGCCTACTACTACAACCTTCATTTCACCTACCCACTCTTAAGTATTGGGAGGACCAGTGGGTAGGCCTCATCACAACTTCCCACATACTTTTCCACTATTATATTTATTAATTTCACCTGACCGGTTTCGACTCCCTCACGGCATTCTCAAAGGTTTTTTATATTTATTTATACATAACAGTCACCGATTATAGTGAACTCCGATATAATGACGGTAGGTGGAAAGAATGCGTATTACCAGCTCTAAATTTTACCCTAAAATTTTGGGAGAATAAATTTTAAATTTGAAATAAATACCAATACAGAATAAATTAAATTAGAATTACAAATGTCAAAATAGTAAATGTCAAGAAATAACATGTCAAATTATTAAATTTTCAAAATTGAATTTTTAATATTATGTTACTGTCAGTTTTGATCAGTCTTTTTATTTCAAGAGCCTCAAGGGCATTCATTTTTTTACCTTTATCACAGCATTGTAGGACTTTGAAGTTGGTTTTCTGGTCAAACGAATCGTTTTCGGAAAGTAGGTGTTCCGCAAAATCTAATTTTGCGGAACAGTTTTTTTGAGTGTCCACCCTCTAACATGTTCTGCAACCCTAATTTCGAAGGATCTTCCAGTTTGGCCAACGTATTTTTTTAAACAATTGGAACATGTCAGCTGCCAATCACAACTAGTTAAAACCGCGGGAGCGAAGCTGTCATAATAGTTTGATTGATACCGCATATTCTCGCGATCATAACAAGAAGAAGTATTGATATTGTCAGAAGTTTACGCGAATATCACACATTGAAATAAAACTATTTTTCACGGATTCTTTCACGTCGCCCCGTGACCATGGCTGCTGAAAAGCAACCGAAACGTCCGTCGGGTTCAATGTCACTACAAAGTATAAAACAAAGTCGCTTTCTCTGTCCCTATATCCCTATGTATGCTTAAATCTTTAAAACTACGAAAAGGATTTTGATGCGGTTTTTTTAAATAGATAGAGTGATTGAAGAGGAAGGTTTATACGTATAATAACATCCATTGCACCCGTGCGAAGCCGGGGCGGGTCGCTAGTAAAATATAAAATAACATCAAATAAATCGCGATAGAATCCGTTAAAAAATTGTTTTATTTCAAGAAGGCGAATTGTTTTTGTGTGGCGCTCCGGAAAATAAAAGCTTTTTAATAATAATACGCAGCTGATCGGTAAGTTCTTATTATTCTTTTAATGCCTGTAGGCGATGGGTGGCGCTGGATCCAGGAAATCCGTAAATGAAAAACTTGCAGAAGATTTTTGTTGCTTTCGGGGTCGCAAACGTATATGTGGTCGCGTTGGCTAGTATCGGTCAACTACCCGCCGCCGCTTAATCCATATGCAAGGTGCGAGCACACATACGCGCTGCCCCTACAGCGCATTTATTCACGCACACAGGTACATTAATCATGCCAACATGTACAAAGCTATATTTTATTATGTTATTTACCTCTATCCAGAAAGTACTATTGGCCAAAAATGAAAAATCAAATACATTAACGAATGCACTATCTGTGGACAGGCTAAGTATGACAGGAGACCTATTAGACCCCAGTTTAATATTGTACTTCCTGC
Source organism: Cybosia mesomella (assembly GCA_946251805.1). Lineage (NCBI taxonomy): Eukaryota > Metazoa > Arthropoda > Insecta > Lepidoptera > Erebidae > Cybosia > Cybosia mesomella. The sequence goes on from OX276398.1 coordinate 22,047,632, forward strand.
AACAAAACCATTCGAAATGGTTCATATGGATCTATTCACTGTTCTTAGTGAAAAGAATATTACCTTCATAGACATATTCACTAAATACGGACAAGCCTATCTCCTTAGAGATGGCACAGCAATCAGTATTCTCCAATCCCTCTTACAGTATTGTACCCATCGTGGGGTCTCCTTAACTCTGGTCACAAATAATGGGACTGAATTTACAAATCAGCTCTTCTCTGAATTTACACGTCTCCATAAGATAAAACACCATAGGGTCTTGCCACATTCACCTAATGATAACGGCAACGTTGAACGCATCCACTCAACTATTCTCGAGCACATAAGAATACTAAAGCTGCAACACAAAGATGAACCTACAATTAACCTCATGCCCTATGCTATCATCGGATACAACAGTTCACAGTTTTACTAAATGCAGACCGTTCGATTTACTAACAGGACATTTTGATCCTAGAGATCTTTTAAAGAAAGATTTTTCACATCAACTTTTACAAAAGTACATACAATACCATAGAGACCAAATGAAGCAAGTCTACTAAATTATAAATGAATCAACTTTAGCAAACCAAACTGCATTAATTGAAAGTAGAAACAAAGGCCGCGAGCCCGTAATAGTATATGTTCCTCAACAGCAAGTTTTCATTAAAAATCCTTGTGCCGCAAAAGACCGCTCATCGTTTTACCCAAGATACTGTTCTAGCCGACTTACCCATCCACATCTACACCTCTAAGAAACGTGGGCCTATAGCCAAAACCAGATTAAAGATAAGCCCTAAAAATCCAAACTTGTTACAGAATACTACTATTATTGATCGTCCACAAGACGCAGGCAATGGAGAGAAAACTTGAAAGTTTGGCAGATGGACCAGGCTTATTACCGTACAAACTTGGACCTACGAGAATGACCACTCATTATCATACTTTCCTTCAGTACGTAAATTTGAAAGACATTGAAAATCAAGTTACAGTCTTACAGAATCAACTCTATAACTTCAGAAACCAAGCCGGCTTCTGAAGTTATAGAGTTGATTCTGTAAGACTGTAACTTGATTTTCCAAGTAACAACACTTATACATTATTTGAATTTCAGATCGATTATCTTATGGTAAAGATTGGTAAATTATCCAAACAATTAAAAACCAAAAGTTTTACAGAACAATCAAAAGAAATTGGTAAATGAATTTAATACTCACATTAGTCTCAGTAACGAATGGATGGCTAAACATAACGATATATTGGTAACGTTAGTAGATAATCAAAGTAAAATCAACAGCTCTCTGGAGCTACTGGTGAGTTTTACTCATAAGACTGGTGACTTGATTAATTATACAAAGTTTGGTCAACTTTTAACTATTTTTAGCGAAAACATATAAGACTTAAGATTAGAATTGGTATGACGTTGACAATCTCGTTCATCGTAAATAAATTTCAATGAAATAAATTGACAAAATGAGTACAAGTAGTGAAAAACAAATGAAAAGTGTCTAACAGTGTAAATTACAGTGTGATTCACCTTTGAAAGTGTTATCTCGCCAAAATAAAACCTAATAATTAGTGAAAAAGCAAATTAAAATCTCAGTAAGCAAAGTGACTTAAAACTACCCTCAAATAAAATAAAATAAAGTGAACTTTAACGAAAATTCTGTGGATTTCTCGATAAAACTACAAAAATGCCCCCCATAACACCTACCCCTGACAAATGCTCAAAGTGCAATAAAAAATGCAGTGATAAAGAAACATCTGCAACTTGTGATTGTTGCAAAATTCTGTTGTGTGGGGATTGTCATGGATTGTCACCTACAGAAATTCGTGTACTTGAACTAAAGACCGTTGCACGCGCCATGACCTTTCTCTGTGGCGATTGTAGGCGCATGATGACGCAGCTTCCTACTATCATGAAGAAGCTCGATGACTTGACTGAAGAAGTCAAACAATTACGTGTGCGTCAAAATATGCTTTCCACGGAGACAGCTATACAGGAAATGGTGGACCGAGCTAACCGCAGCACCAACATCATTATATATGATGTACCGGAGTCAACATCTGATGAACCAGTCCAGCGCAAGGAACATGATAAAGAGGAAAGTATCAAGATTATAGAAAATATAACCAACAATGTAGACTGCAGAAACATTATGACCTTCCGTCTGGGCTTGGTCAAGGCTAAAAACACTGTGCCCCACCCACTAAAAGTTATTCTCAAAAGCAAGGCTGATGCAATTGAAGTACTTAAACACAAGATTGAGTTGTCCGATCCTAGGAAAATTAAGTCTGATCTGACCCCCCTACAAAGAGAAAATCTAAAGTACTTGCGTGAAGAACTTGATAATCGCACAAAAGCTGGTGAAAAAGGCCTTACCATTAAGTATGTGCAGGGTCAGCCGAAAATTGTATCGGCTTTCACACCAAAAAAAAACTAAGTTTCCAACTCGGTGGTCCACAAAATAGCCCAGCTGTGGACCGCTATGGGTCATCTCTTGGGATACACAAACTTTCACCCATATTATATACACTTACTGTACTTTGCACAAACATCCAATCACTAACTCCAAAAATGGACTTATTTATAGCCAGAGTGAATAGTGTCAAGCCCGCAGTAATAGTAGTGACAGAAACATGGCTAAAACCGGATATACCTGACAACTTAATAACAATACCTGGATATGATATTTACAGAAACGATCGCTTCAGTAGACGTAGTGGAGGAGTAGCTATTTATGCAGCAAAAAATGTAGGTATGACAACAAAATTGAATACCAACTTAAATATGAAACATGATGCAACCGAATCGCTTTGGATAGACATACAGATTGCAGATACCAGGTTTTCGCTATGTGGTTTATACAGAGGGCAAGAATCTACTCAAGACCAAGATAACTTACTGCTACAACAAATTACAACTGCATCAGAGTCTACTACTACGATTATAATGGGAGATTTTAATTTTCGAGGTGTGAAATGGCCTTTAGAAAATTGTGGCTACCTTAACCCGAGAGAAACCAATTTTGTACAATGGTATTCGGATAGCAACCTCTAGCAGCTAGTGACAAAGCATACTAGGTTTCGACAGGGAAATGAGCCCTCCTTTCTGGATCTTGTCCTAACAAACAATACCTGGATATGATATTTACAGAAACGATCGCTTCAGTAGACGTAGTGGAGGAGTAGCTATTTATGCAGCAAAAAATGTAGGTATGACAACAAAATTGAATACCAACTTAAATATGAAACATGATGCAACCGAATCGCTTTGGATAGACATACAGATTGCAGATACCAGGTTTTCGCTATGTGGTTTATACAGAGGGCAAGAATCTACTCAAGACCAAGATAACTTACTGCTACAACAAATTACAACTGCATCAGAATCTACTACTACGATTATAATGGGAGATTTTAATTTTCGAGGTGTGAAATGGCCTTTAGAAAATTGTGGCTACCTTAACCCGAGAGAAACCAATTTTGTACAATGGTATTCGGATAGCAACCTCTAGCAGCTAGTGACAAAGCATACTAGGTTTCGACAGGGAAATGAGCCCTCCTTTCTGGATCTTGTCCTAACAAATGATGAAACACTTGTAGCAAAAGTTGAATACCAAGCTGGAATAGGAAAAAGCGACCACACCTGTATAATCCTAATAATGCAGCTGGAGGTAAATAACCATACCCCAAAAAATACAAACCTAAAATGGAACTATAACAAAGCAGACTTTGAAAAAATCTTTGAAAAACTATCAACAACGACACCCCAGAGTACTACAATTCAAAATGTAGAGAAGAAGTACGACATCTTAATAGACACATTTCAAGAAGCTAGAAAATTGTATGTTCCTCAAATAAAGCTAAGTCCTTTCACCTTAAAAAAAGCCATGGGTAGAGAAAGAAATCAAGATAATGATCAGAGACAAACAAGCTTTATGGGACAGGTACATACTTACTGGACTGGACAGCATATATAAAGAGTATAGAAAGCTGGACAACAGATTGATAAACATCTGTCGAAACCGGCGAGTTAAATATGAAACAAACTTACTCGAATGTGGACCAAAAAAGTTTCACTCATATATCAGGAAACAGATAACATCGAAAGTGAGCATCCCAACTGTACTTCGCAACAAACTAGGACAAATTGTTGCAAGTAGCGAGAGTGTCGCAGAAACCTTTACGGACCAGTTTGAAAGTGTTTTTCAAAAGGAACCCGACGGACCCCTGCCTTGCTTAGACCCCAACCTGCAGGTAAAGGATTCAATAACAGAGATCGAATTCACCAAACAGAAGGTACAAAAGGCAATTAAGGAAATAAAAACTGATTCCTCACCTGGTCTTGATGAAATCCCAGCTATACTGTTACAAAAATGTGATATTGCTGACACCCTTGCGGAGTTGATGCAGGCTTCATATGACATAGGAATACTACCTGAACCATGGAAAACAGCGACTGTAACACCAATCTTTAAAAAAGGAGATAAGCTAGAACCTGCGAACTACAGACCTATTAGCCTGACGAGCGTAATATGTAAGGTGATGGAAGTCATAGTTAAGCACGTCCGGGATTTTCTATCTCAGAACAAGGTGATAAGCGACCATCAGCACGGTTTTTGCCCACGTCGCTCTACGGTATCCAACCTGTTATCTTGCCTGGACTCCTGGACAGAGAGCTATAATGACAGCAACCCCGTTGACGTCATTTATCTTGATTACGAGAAAGCATTCGACAAAGTTCCAACTACCCGTCTTTTGCACAAGCTGGATTGTGTCGGAATTCGCGGCAAACTTCTAAAATGGATTGAAGCATTCCTGCGCCAAAGAACTTTTTCTGTTAGAGTTGGAGATACGTTATCCAAGCAAAGACTAATCAACAGCGGTGTCCCCCAGGGATCTGTGCTGGGTCCTGTGCTCTACATTATATTCTCTTTTGACTTACCACGCTGTCTCGAATCACACGTAAGCATATTTGCAGACGACACGAAGATCTTTGCAAACCCTCTAGTTGATTTTGATCGCCTGCAATCAGATCTAAATAAGGTAGCAAACTGGTCTAAGGAATGGCTATTAAATCTAAATGATGAAAAGTGCACCGTCCTCCACATAGGCCAAAAAAACACTAAGAAGCAATACTATCTACACAATGTTGAGCTAAAAGAGGTCAAAACACAAACAGACTTAGGAATCAACATCACTGAGGATCTCAAATGGGCGGATCACATTGTGAAGAGAGCCAACATCTTTGTATACCTCATAAGGAAAGCGTTTGGTATGTTGACTCCACATTGGTTTTAAAAATCCATAAAACCTATGACAGGCCCTTGTTGGAGTATGCGTTCCAGGTGTGGAGCCCGTATTTTGTGAAGGATATAGACCTACTGGAAAAAGTGCAACGCAAATTTACTAAGCTGCCCAGACAACTGAAAGGCTTGTCTTATGAGGAGAGATTAACTAAACTGAATTTTACTACCCTTAAAGAACGCATAGAGCGTGGAAACTTAATAGAAACATTTAAAATCCTGAACGGCCACTATGACATACAGACGTTTGACAAAATATTTCAACCCACCCAAAACCCACGTTTAAGGGGCCACAATTTCAAACTTTCCAAGACAAGAGCAAATAACAATCCAAGAAAGCACTTTTTGAGCAACAGGGTGGTGGAGGCTTGGAACAAATTGCCAGAAGATGTTGTGAATGTTAAATCCACAAACCAATTTAAAAACAAACTAGATACACTTATAACTAGGGCACGCCGCAATAGCGGCGGTAAGGCCCATCATGGAGGATTGGCTGGAGAGGCGACACGGAAGCCTCTCCTACCGACTGACGCAGGTGATCTCAGGGAAGGGGTGCTTCGGGGACCACCTGCATCGGATCAGGAAGGAGCCAACGCCTGAGTGTCATCACTGCGACGCGAGCGAGGACTCAGGGCTGCACACGCTGGCGGACTGCCCGGCGTGGGAGGCGCCGAGGAGTGACCTCGTGGCAGCCATCGGGGTGGGAGTCCTCTCGCTCGGCAGCATGATTGCGGCAATGGTGCGGAGCGCGAGCGCGTGGGCCGCCGCCGCCTCCTTCTGCGAGCATGTAATGCTCGCGAAGGAGGTGGCGGAGCGCGCCCGGGAGAGACTTAGAACTCTCCCACATACCTGTAATACGGTACCTCCGAATCTACAAGATCGTATTTCAGAGCAAGTTGTTGATGAACGATTCTGGCCACTTGGTTGTGTCTATGTAAATACTCTCCGTTAGCAAGACGAGAACAACCAGAGATAATATCTCCGTCCTCCATGAGCGCAGGCCTGGGGGTGGCGGGTGAGGCCACCTGTCACCCCAGCAGAAGCAGGCCGGGACGGTGGGGCGACTAGCGCCCCTCCCCCAAACCGGGGCAAGACGGGGACACCGTGGTTCCCAAACCCGAGGGGGCCATCTCGAAACCGGAGATGGCCCAGGGTCAGTCGGGGTGCGAGGGATATGCTCTATGGGCAACCTTACACCCCGGCGTCTGTAGACCCGAGACGGCGTGCGGTTTTAGTCGGTTCAAGCCCGACATAACCGCCCCCGCTGGCACGCGGGGGGGTATCCGAAGGGATTTCCGCACGATAAAAAAAAAAAAAAAGATACACTTATAACTGATAAAAAAACCAACAATGGATAAATGGATACAGGCAACTAACAGTTGTCTCAACTGCCTGCCTGCTATAAATAATAATAAATAAAATAATAGAATTAGATATATTAGAAAATACACTGGCTTTTATCCATGCATCAAGCTCTCATTCCATGTTAGATATAGATACCCTTAAGTCCATGTTAAACAGATTAGAAGCAATATATATTATTATTCTCTTTATTGCTCTTAAAATACATATAAATTATATTTCTAAATACATTCTATATTAAAAAAAAAACAAATATATTTAAAAATATAAAAAATAGTCGCCCACCGGCATCGGGTACAGGGACCAAGCTACCGGTGGTTAGGGCTCCAGGGAGAGGAACCTCCTCACAATACGTGCCGTGTCGAGGAGCACTGCCTTCTGCATCAAGCCCTTGACCCAACTGCCTAACGCGAGCCTCTGGAGATGTTGATCGAGGCTCTTGGCAATCAGTCCGTGAACCGATACGACTATCGGAACAATAATTGCTGAATCCACATCCCACATGTCGACAATCTCGTGAGCCAAGTCCAAATATTTTATTTGTTTGTCTTTTTCGGCTTTCACGAGATTGTCATCATGGGGGATGGTGATGTCAACAATTATTGCGAGACGCTCTGATCGATCAATCACCACTATATCAGGCTTATTGGCTACAATAGTCCTGTCAGTGACGATTGATCGATCCCAGTACAACGTGACACGACCATTATCAAGAACTGGGTCGGGCACATACCTGTAATACGGTACCTCCGAATCTACAAGATCGTATTTCAGAGCAAGTTGTTGATGAACGATTCTGGCCACTTGGTTGTGTCTATGTAAATACTCTCCGTTAGCAAGACGAGAACAACCAGAGATAATATCTCCGTCCTCCATGAGCGCAGGCCTGGGGGTGGCGGGTGAGGCCACCTGTCACCCCAGCAGAAGCAGGCCGGGACGGTGGGGCGACTAGCGCCCCTCCCCCAAACCGGGGCAAGACGGGGACACCGTGGTTCCCAAACCCGAGGGGGCCATCTCGAAACCGGAGATGGCCCAGGGTCAGTCGGGGTGCGAGGGATATGCTCTATGGGCAACCTTACACCCCGGCGTCTGTAGACCCGAGACGGCGTGCGGTTTTAGTCGGTTCAAGCCCGACATAACCGCGCCCGCTGGCACGCGGGGGGGTATCCGAAAGGATTTCTGCACGATAAAAAAAAAAAAAAAAAAAAAAAAGGGATTCTCCGGGACGGTGACATGCCCGACATATGTCAATCGTGCCGTCCTTAAGGATATACCTCCGATAATTATTCGTCATGACAACTTCATCTGTAATTGCACAGACAAAACCTTCGGTTTCTCCAAAGAGATCACCGAAGCGTAGCCAGAACACTGATGCTTTTATATCTACGTCGGGCCCATTTAAGGCCCGATAAAAACGTCCATGCAGCTCTTTGCTCTTCCATATTTCCTTGCGATCAGCGATGCTAAGTATTACCGGTTTGTGCCAGTTCTCTTTAGCCAGAGCGAGAGGGGTCAGTCCGTTGTCTATTGCCACTACATCTCGGTGCACACCCACGTGAACGTTTAGGAAATATTCCCTAAGGTTGCATATCTCACGGTTGTGGAGTCTTGGCGTTTAAAAAACCACGACCCCCACACTTCCGTGGGATATACAATACTTTACTTATACTTTCCTATCCAGTATCCATAATTATTATTATTATTAGTCATGCACTAGCAGCTAAAAGCTGATGCGTGCATATCTTAACACCTGTTAATGTTCACAGAGTAAGTATTTATTTAATCACTATGTTTATAATATTCAAAGTCACGTTCACTTATGGTGTTATAAAATTGTCACTGTTTGAGAACTGTTCGTTTTTTTTAAATAGTGGTCGAGTCTGTTTTTGGAAGCATTTACTGAAGGTGCACTTATTACTGTCTCTGGCAGTTTGTTCCAGGATTTCACGACTCGGTTTGGCAGAAAATTGTACCTAGGATTGCTTATACTTAGAGTGCGCGCGAGCTTTAATGCGTGTCCTCTCAAATTCACAGGCGGATTCATCTGGTAGATGCCGCTCAGTCCAGGGACGTCGTAATGTCTGCTCAGAATCTTGTATGTCTCAATCAAATCCCCACGCCGCCTGCGCTGCTCCAGTGTAGTTAGACCAAGTTCTTCCAGCCGCTGCTCGTATGTCTTGTGTCGTAGGTTCCAGACCATTTTCGTGGCTCTTCTTTGTACTCTTTCCAGTAAATCGATGTCCTTGCGAAAGTATGGGCTCCATATTTGGAATGCATATTCCAGCAAGGGACGAATGTAAGTTTTGTATATCCTGATGAACAAGATCTTGTATATATGTGAGAACGCTTTTCTGATGGTGTACATTATGGAATTAGCTCTTTTGGTGATTCCCAAGATATGCTCATCCCATTTGAGATTTTCCGTTATTGTCACTCCTAAATCCTTCTGAGATGACACACTCTGCAAGTTCCTAGAATCAATTGTGTAGGGCAACTTGGGATTATTGTTACCAACATGTAAAACCGTGCATTTATCAGCATTCAGGGTGACCAACCAATCTCTTGTCCATTGAAAAATTCGTTCAAGATCACTTTGGATGATATTGTGGCAGATCAAAGGATTTCCCATCAGTTTAGTAGTGTCGGCAAATAGAGACAGATCCGAGTTAATGATATCCTTGAGGTCGGTGAGGAAGATCCCGAATAAAATTGGTCCGAGCACTGACCACTGTGGTACGCCGCTCAACACATTGTGTGCTTATGAGTATTGGTCTCCTATTCGTACTTTGAATTTCCGTTCGGATAAAAAGTCAGCGATCCAGTTCAGAAGTTTCCCACGGATGCCAAAGTGATCTAGTTTTGCTACTAGTCGCCTGATTGGGACTCGATTAAATGCTTTTTCATAATCCAGATATATGATGTCTGTTGGTTGACGTTCATTCCAGTTTTTCGTCCATTTTTCCAAACACATAAGTAGGTTGGTAACTGTTGATCTACGGGGGATGAAGCCATGCTGATTGTCCATGATAACCTGTTCTCTAGATAGGAAATCTCTCAACTCTTTGGCTATAATCTTTTCCATAGTTTTGCAGACTAAACTAGTGAGGCTTATGGGCCTATAGTTAGCTGCATTAAGTTTGTCTCCTTTCTTGTAGATTGGCGTGACTGTTGCTTCTTTCCAGTCATTAGGAAGTTTCTCGTTGGCTAAGGACAGTTCCATGATCCGAGCTAGCTTAGTTGTGATTACGGATGAGCATTTTTTCAGCAGTAGGGCAGGAATTCCATTTGGGCCCATTGAAGTAGTGTCATTGAAACTTTTTAGTGTTTTTTCAACTAATTCGGGAGTGAAATTCACATGGTCAATACATTCTTCGATTTTTGGTGCAGTTAATGTTGGGATTGGCCCCACAGTTTCTCTAACAAAAGATTTTTCAAATTGTTTGGCAAATAGCAATGCCACTTCTTTGGCATTACTAGTCACGAGTAGTAGAGTACTAGTAGTGGGTTCTGGGTTACCTTCACAGAGGCACTGCCCTGTGCCACCCACCGCGTCGCAGGTTGCGGATAGCGAAACGGCCTTCAGATATGGAGACCAGCTGCTTTGGCAGTCGCGGACAATTGGGCGGTCCATCTAGAGGGGTGCTGGGAATTCTCATGGCGGAGATTTCTCTAGAAAATAGCACGAAAGCCGATGATAGAGGATGACAGTGGCGAGTATGAGCCGCCACTTAAATCGAAGCTCGGACCTGGGGAGACCAGCCTCGTGAGCCCGGTAACGGCAGTGGTCTAGGAGAAACAAACTCCGATATAAAATAACCTGCTGCCTTGCAGGGAGATGTTGGATCATCAAAGGCTAGGAAGTCAATCCGAAATCAGGATGTGCAGTGTCTTGGGAAAGCACTACACTATCTTCCCAACAATCGTAATGAGATGAGTGAAAATAATGAGAGCGTTTTGCCTTGCGATCCGGCTAGCACCCGGCGCTTGCAGGCCCGGGTACCTCCCGGGCCTGCAAGTGAGAAATTGGTTACCGAAGACTGTAAGAGGGTGGGTACCCAGGCCCCCTTAACAGTGAATACTACTGGTCTTGACGATAGCAATAAAAAGCTAGTTCAACAAGTTTTTCACCCTGGTCTATTTCTAGCTAGACCTAAAAGTGCATCACCAAGTTCTGCAACAGATGCAAATATACAAAGTCAGATCTTTATCCGCAATACTACACAAAACTCTAACGAACAGATAGACTGCGAGCAAATTCCCCCTCCTGAGTGGCAAAGAACACTGAAACTAAGAAATGCTAAAAGGAAAAAAGTTTCATCACCTTCACCAGAAAGAATAATGGTTTCCAACAAGTTCAGCGGCATCCCTGTTGATCAGGAAGAAGACACCAGAGAACACACAAAGAGGATCCCGAAACCACCACCCATCTTGTTATATGGCATTGAAGATCTATCAAAACTTACCGAACTCCTAGAATGTGTCGCTAACAAAACTGACTTCATATACAAAATTATAAATCGCAACCAACTGCGCATTAATTGTGCTAATGTAGAGGTGTACAAAACTATAGTGAAAATCATTAGAGAAAAAGGATTGATTGGACACACTTTTAACAGAAAAGATAAAAAACCATATAGAGTGGTTATTAAAAATCTTCATCATACAACCCCAATTAGTGAGATAAAAATTACTCTGGAGGAGACAGGAAACTCTGTAATTGGAGAAATAATAAATGCAAAGTTTGGGCCTGAAAAGAAACCGACATCGACATTCTTTGTAACTTTGCAACAGAGTCCCAACAATAAAGCTGTAAAGAGTATCAAATACATACATTACCAATCTGTCACCATAGAAGATCCGCATAAACGCAACACCATCGTTCAGTGTCAAAGATGCCAGCAATATGGTCACTCCAAAAATTACTGTATGAGGCCCTATCGCTGTGTGAAATGTGCCCAATCGCATAGAACTGTAGATTGCCCTAAGAGTGATCGCAGCACTCCAGCAAAATGCGCCCTGTGCCTTGGTGCTCATCCGGCCAACTTCAGGGGTTGCGAAGTGTACAAAGAAATAATATCTAGGAAAGTCAACAAACAGTCGAATATGAGAACCAGGGAAGCTGCAAAACAAACCACAAATATTAATAACCAGCGAATTCCAAAATCTCCTAAAACACAATTGACAGATACCAATATACAACTGCAACACTTACCTAGTGACAAAACAAGAGGTGATCCAAAAACTAAAAAGCAAGATAGTTATGCTGAGATAATGAAAACCAACTACACTATGAATGAAGAGCCCCAGAGACCAGATAAAACAATAGAAAATATGCTCCTCAAACAAGCAGAAAAATTTGATTTAATACTACAACAAATGAGTACTCTTATTAGTCTCATAACTAAGCTAGTAGCCAAAATCCTATAATGGTGTCACTCAAGATAGCCACGTGGAACCTAGACGGCCTATCTCCGAAACAGGGTGAGGTAGAGGTCCTACTAAACACACACAACATAGACATACTATTAGTATCTGAAACCCATCTTACTAAAAACATTTCTATCAGGATACGCAATTACAATATCTACCCTACCAATCATCCGGATGATACTGCGCATGCGGGAGCAGCGGTAATTATAAAGTCTAATATTAAGCACCACGAACAGCCAAAGTTCCAAAAATCACATATACAAGCGGCTACAGTGGCAATAGAAGATCGAAATGGAGCCTTCAATGTATCCGCCATATATTGTCCTCCTAGGCACAATATAAAGGAAGACCAATATGATGAACTATTTAACAACCTTGGAGCGCGCTTCATAGCTGGGGGTGATTGGAATGCCAAACATGTTCATTGGGCCTCCAGAATAAATAATACGAAAGGAAGAGAACTAAAGAAAAGTATAGATAAAAACAACCTGAAAACAATCTCGACGACGGATCCGACCAATTGGCCTACTGACCTTAAACGACTACCGGACGTCATAGATTTCTTCATCACTAAGGGACTGTCTAGACTTTTCTATCAAATAGAGGCATGTTTGGACTCTGACACTAACCATGTTCCTGTGATTCTGTCCATTGGCACAACTGTTCTCAATGTGGAAGGCAACTTGAAATTGTATAACAAGCGCACAGACTGGGACTCCTTCCGTGAGCTGGTCCATGAAAGATTGGACCTAAATGTAGCCCTAAAAACCAACTCTGATATTGATGTTGCTACAAGAACACTAACGTTGGTGATTCAAGAAAGCTATTGGATGGCAACACCCGATATTATAAACTGACCTTCACAGAGTAAAACGTACTCGGACTCAATAAGGCAGAACATTCTTGAAAAACGACGGTTACGGCGGGTATGGCACATTAGTAGACACCCAAGTGATAAAACAGCATTGAACAAAGCCATTCGGGAACTTAAAGCCCTCATAGCTGAAGCTAATGCTGCTGCCTTAGATACTTACTTGGTAAGCCTATCAGCTACAAAATTAACAAACTACTCGCTGTGGAAAGCATGTAAAAATTTTGACCGACCCCTGTATCAAAGGCCACCACTGCATGGTCAAGACGGACAATGGATTAAGACAGCTCAAGACAAAGCCGAAGCCTTTGCAAATCATCTCAGCCAAGTATTCAAACCCAATGAACCTATGCCTAATGCTGACGAATCCGATATTGATCTAATTCTCAACCAGGACCATCAGCTAGACTTACCGTTGAAACAAGTAACTCCTGGGGAGATACACAGGAACATTATTTCAATGGAGAACAACAAAGCTCCGGGATATGACATGATCGACAAAAAAGTTCTCGAGGAGTCACCTCATAAAGTAATGACGATACTGTTCAATGCCATATTTAGAGTTGGATACTTCCCAGATCTGTGGAAAGTGTCACAAGTGATAATGATTCACAAGCCAGGAAAGCCTATGCACGTGGTCACATCATATAGACCAATCAGTCTTCTGCCGATAATGTCGAAACTGCTTGAGAAATGCTTATTGCACAGAATGCTAATGGAGATCAAAGATAGGACTATTATCCCGGATCACCAATTTGGATTCCGTAAAGAACATGCCACTGTTGAGCAAGTACACAGAGTCTGCAGAACAATTAGAACGTCCTTTGAAAAAAAGGAATACTGCTCCTCAGCTTTTCTCGATATACAGCAAGCGTTTGATAGAGTTTGGCACAAGGGCTTGATGTACAAGATAAAACTCCTGTTACCACACACATTCTGTGCAGTCCTAAACTCATATATCTCTAGCAGAATATATCAAGTTCGAGAAAATGATTGCACATCAGGCTTTTACAACATAATGGCGGGCGTGCCACAAGGCTCCGTACTTGGACCAATCTTGTACACATTGTACACCTACGATTTACCACAAAGCCAAGGAGTTACAGTCGCGACATTCGCTGATGACACAGCTCTACTTGCCTCGAACAAATGCCCGATACAGGCTTCAAAGATTCTGCAAAAGAATCTAGATGAAACAGAAAAGTGGTTGGGCAAATGGAGGATCGCAGCCAATGTAACGAAATCAGTACAGGTAACCTTTACCCTTCGAAAAGAGGATTGCTCCCCAGTCACCCTAAATGGAATCCAATTGCCACACCATGACGCAGTAAAGTACCTGGGAATGCACTTAGACAGAAGGCTTACCTGGAACAAGCACGTCCAAACAAAACGAGACGAAATAAACTTAAGGTACGCCTCTACTGGTTACTGGGACGGAATTCAAAACTATCGGTTGACAACAAGCTGCTTGTGTACAAGACTGTTCTGAAACCAATATGGACATACGGCATCCAGTTATGGGGTTCTGCTAGCGCCTCAAATATAATGGTCATACAAAGAGCGCAGAACTACATCCTGAAACAAATTTCCAACGCACTGTGGTTCACTACAATAACAGAGGTCCACGAATACCTGAATATGGCCATGGTAAAAAATGAAATCATTTCCCATATAGCCAACTACAAACGGAGGCTTGAACAACACCCAAACCAACTTGCGGTTCAACTAACAGTTCCGGAAACAATAAGAAGGCTAAAGAAGCGCCGGGACATGCTAGACAGTCAGATGGACTGACTTAATTAAGGAAAAGGCTGACTCTGCTGAGAGTAGCGCCTTACATGACAAGAACCTGTCATCACATCTGTTTATAGTCTTATGACTGATTGCAAGATGTAATAATAATAAAAAAAATAAAAATAAAAAACTAGTCACAAGTAGTGTATCAGGGTCCCTTAGAGATGGTGGAATAGAGACTGCTGATGATAATTGTTGTCGTACATAGCTGTAAAACGATTTTGGACCTCTATCCACGACTCCTCCCTCAAACTCCTTCCTCGATTTCCTTACCATAGCGATGATTTTATTGTTCACTTTTCTATATCTCTCATAGGATTCATCTGATAGGTCTAGTCGGTAAACCCTCCATAATCGAGTCTTTTCTTCAGTTAATTTTAGTATTTCAGGCCCTATCCATGGTTTATTGTTGTTGTGATTATTTCTTTTTCGGCTTGTAGGTTTGTACAACGGTTTTATCAACATCGCTTTTAAAGCAATGCCAAGCTTGTAATACTTCGGTATAGTCACATTGTTTGTCCAAATCCATAGAAATACGGTCGTAATCAGCCGCGAAGAAACTCTTTCTAGGTAAGGTCGCTACTGGGTCACATCTGGCCCGTATATGGAATTGTAATGTTGCTAGCAGGACCTGGTGGTCACTCTTTCCTATGTGCGCTTGGTGTTCAATTCCAATACATAAATTCTCGTCATTGCATAATACTAAGTCTAGAACTGACTGCTGACTACCTCTCCGACGCGTGATATCAGTCACCAGCTGCTGAAGCTCTGAGTCAGTAAGTAGTTCCACAAACCTTCCATGTAGCGTATTGTATCCATCTAGTTTAGCAAGTGGCCATTTGAAATCCGGTAAATTAAAGTCCCCCATTATGAACACAGTGTGTGGACCGCTACAAGCTGTTCGCATCGTATCAAATAGGATACGATCAGATTCCTCAAAGCCTGTGTGCGGTGGACGGTAGACTCCAGCTATCAGGAACATAAAGTCGTAGTATTTAATTGTCAACCAATAGTGCTTCCACTGTAGGGTTATTATTTAAGGTCGGGTGTAAGGTAACTTGTATGGGAACATCACAGTGTGTACAAGCAACATAAATCGAGGCATCGGTGTAAGGGTTTTATCCACCTGTTCACGGTCAAACTGCTTGCGGTCATCCACATTTGCCTCAGAGTCTTGTATTTCAGGCACTCCAAACATAATCACGTTGGAACTCCTTCTGCTCCTCTCGCCAAGTTCGGACAGGACAGCTTCTAGACTGGTGTTTTCAGCCGGGTTCCTCTTCATGGCCTCAATTTCTTGCTGCAGCTCGGTAACTAGCTTCCTGAGGGCTGGCAGCTGGCGCACTCCAAGCTCGCAATCCGGACACAGGTACTTAAGTGTTTGTTTTTGGAGGCAAATGACCCTCTGCTCTGTGGGAGACAAACCACTACACTTGACGCAGATTCTACGTTCACAACCGTGACAAACTACTTTCGCCTCACCTGAAGGGATTTTTTTGGTGCACTTATAACAAGAAGCCATTATTGACCAAGATAATTCCATAACAATGCTAGGTTATTTTGCAGTAGACACTGCTGAATCACTTTTAATTTTTGAAAAATTTCGCGAAAAGTTTTAAGGAATAACACTTTCACTACTGTTTTAGTTTATAAACAACACAAAAGTACTATTTTTAACCACAAATAACGCGAGTAAGCAATTAAAACTTAAATTTTCACAGAAAGATAACAGAACACAAGTGCACTTTCCAAACGCGGGTAGATGAAATGATGATGATGATGATGAATGAGCTACTGCAATTAGAATTAAGGGAATATTATAATGTTATAAGTCCAGGGTCATACTTTAATGAAAAGCAGATAGTCATAGCAACCAATAAGGATTCATTTGTGTTAATAGAAGCAGAATGCTCGAAGTTCAACACCTGGTATCTCTGTGAAAAGGAAATAGCCTATCAAATATGCACCCAGGCGGATTGCATCCACGAGCTCATTACAAATCAAGCCCTCAAGGATTCCTGCCAATTCACCAAAGTGTTCCTGACGAAAGAAGCAATGGAGAAGCTTGAAGATCAGCACTACGTCCTGTCGTTCCCTCACTCAACGAAGGTCCAGTTATCCTGCGGGATAGAAGGCTTCAGTGCACTAGCTACTTACATACCATTCCTGTAAACTGTTATCTAACCAAGGAGTTAGCCATAATCAATGAAAATGATGAAATACAGGGACAACCACTGAAATTAACGAACATTCCCTACGACACCGATGAGAAACAGGAAAATAAGCCCACTCAGGTTCACCTCAACTCTATCGACCTGAGAGGACTACACCGTATCCAAAACCAAATCATGATGAGCCAACCAGTACAACTCAACGAGATCCAATCCGATGTCCTGTAGCACACGACAATACCATTCTACGTTTTACCATTAAGTGCACCAGGTGCACTTACCATAGCCATGATCAGGTACCGATACAGATGGTTTCGCAAAACATCTACGCCCACCAACGCTGATGATCATACTTATGCAGAACCTGATGAAAAGAAAGAGAAGCAGAAACCTGCAGGCCCCACTCCAGCAACATTTTCTCTCAAAGTTCTAAAATAGTTGCTGATCTGCGTGGGGAGATGTTATGCGTTGCTACCTAAGGAGAACCACCGACGTAGCACTCAATACCTATTGAGTAACATTACCAATATTCAATGGATCATGCATCGGGCGACGGAAACAGCGAGCTGGGCATGCAATTTGTGACACACATATTTGTTTTCTTTATAATTAAAATATATTAATCTATCATTCCATATTCACTCTTCGAATAGGCATTTAGACTAATTAGCTGTAATATGAAATGTAAAAGTTTTCTTTTAATTAAATTAGGTTGAAATCAATTTCTATTCCGAGTGCAGCAAACGTAATTTATTGCTTTATAATTTTTTGTATTTATTTCTTACCAGCTAGTAGCATACATAGAAGTCATTGAGAATATATTTAAACTCTGTACTCACATCAGCAGACAATTTAGTATCCTTTGTCTTCATTATTTGTGTAAACAAATACATTATCATTTTTAATATATTCAGATTCTTAGTGCGCAAATCTGTTTCAATCTCATTATCTTGAAGCAAAAGTTCAAAATGGTTGCATAAATTTTTTACAGCTCTGACTATGTGATCAAACCCTAAAAAAGTAAACAAAAAGAATATTATAAAATAAATTAATTTTAGTGTAAGTAATAGAACTGAGCTTAAGTTTCTTTACCTTTATTGATAACATTCCATTCCAATTTGTTACCATGTACGATGATGGAGAAGTACGTATCAAAATGTTCCAAGATATATTCCACACCTTCAGAGTTAAAAGCCCGTGCAGCATCTGAAGTAATGTGTGAGGTGAGTATAAATCTACATTATCAAATGAAAACCTAATGGAAATGGAAAACACAGAATACCTTGTAGTTTTGAAAGTAACACTCGCGGTTGTACAATATCTTCGACATGATACTGTCCCGCATGAGATTCTAATAATTCGTCTTTTTTTAATGGTATGGCGAATTCAAAATGACTCATCGTGAAGCGAAAAATCTATTTGACTATTGTTTTTAATTCATTTACGTGTATATCAACAAAAACAAATATAGGTCTTGCAATAGCGGCAAGAAAACAAAACGTTTATTTTTGAATTATGGTAAGTCAGTTCAGTTCAAATGACATAACCAAAGACAAGGGACATGATTTTTTTTACCCATTACGGGAAGGCTTGGGCTATAGTCTTTTGACCATACTGCCTCATGTTTCTTTAGTTTTATCCAAGATATTATAAATCATTAATGTTATTTACCGAGATTTTTAAAAGTTTTGAGCTTGGTTACTGGACCTTTAAGATAATGAACATCTCTTTATTTTGTCTGTTGCACTGTTGAAGGTTAAACTCGTGCTTGCGTTGAGTGAGGCGAATTAACCTCGTTTTAAGTAATCGTTCCAAAGGGCCATTGCCGCATCTACTGTCTTTTTAATAGAAAAAATAACATTGGTTGTCAAAGTTTTATTGCAATATATTTGCAATCGAATGAACGGCACATAGGACGAAAACTTGACATTGGCGTCTTCGCCATTATAATTTTATAAACATTTACTATATTTTACTTGACATTGGTGAAATTGCGGTGATTCTGCAGAAGCCATTATCTAAAAGAAGAAGAAGAACGGTACATTATATGAGCATAGGAATAAACAAACTTATAAATTATAATTACTTTGAGTATTGAGAAACGGAGATGCCATGCGCGCCTCGTTTTCCTATATCTATGCTCGATCCCCTCTCGCCAAGGAACTGCACACGTAGCACATATCAGTTTATAAAAACTAGTTCGTGCGATCATCCCCGCAATTGACGCGTCCGCGTCTCGCTTATCTGAGCTCCCATGAATATTAGAAAACAGATTTGCGCTTTGCCGTCAGTGTTTTATAGAACGTTGCGTGACTAGGACGTGTCTACGCTCGCACCGTATCACTACAACAACGTCATGGCGCCTTACCTATCTAAAGAACTAAGAGTTGGGGTGTGTCTTGCTCTTTTGTGTGCAATTGAAGAAAAAAAGAAACAAATAAATGAATATGGATAAAGCGATGGTTAAAGGAGAGATTAACCCTTAGTCATATGAACTTAATTAAATAGAAAAATAAAAATATTCCACGCATTTTTTTTCTGAGTCGAGTCTTTGTACGACTCGTATGTTAAGTCCCAAAGGCAGGGCAAGTCTCTATTTAGCTCGAGAAGTTCTGTAACTACTTCTCGTTCTTTTTCTTCTCGTGCCATTTTGAGAACGTAGTCGTCGCGTGCGTCTGCCTGCGCTCGTGCAACGTGACTGTCGTTTGCGAGGTTTTAAACAAGCGGCTAGACGGTTTCAAACAAGTTTTAAACCAACGCTTCTACCCATTCTACCAGTGGTTTCAAACGCAAGCCTTGCTGCCAAGGGTGTTTAAAGGTCAAACGAAATTTGGCATAAAACAACTATTTACTCTGTTTTAAACCTCTGTTTCAAACCGCCGCGCCGTTTAAAACCGTGTAGCACATGCTTTAACCTATCTTTCGATAAATAAGTCTCGTGGTACAGGGGTTTGACACCGCATCTCCAGTAGGGATGTCCACAACGTGCGAATGAATGATTGAATGAAATGTTTACCGATGGGAACAACAATTTAAAGTAGAAAGATCTGAAAAATATAATAATAATTTTATAACTTAACATGTTATAATGTTGTAAATGTGAGAGTTTGTGAAGATGTCTGGATTTTGTTTAGCCCCGAAGATCTTGGTGGGGCCGCCAACACTTAGCATTAGCCATATTATTGTACCGTACGATGAATGAGAGCACTAGTGGCAAGCTAGTCACTAGCCCTTAGATCAATAGCCCTATAAAGCCCCTAAATACTGTAGATTTCAAATGAGTAATTATAAACCAATTACTTTGATTCCTGTGTTTTCCAAAAATTTTGAAAAGGCATATGGCCTTTTCAAAATTTTTCAATTCAGTTGATGAAAAAATTACAAATTGTTAAAATTTATAATTTTTTCAGCAACTGAAGTCTTTTATATATGAAAATAATAAATTCAATGTTGTTTCAAGAAATATACAAGAAAACCATGTACTGCAACAACAAAACCTCTGGAGAATACAATTTGGTCATCAATATTAATTCCCGTCTATGTAAGTAATATGTTTTATAAAATAATATTATGATACATGATTAAGTTACTTAATTATATTTTAGGATCATTTCAGTGGCGTAACTATACCATCTGTAAATTTATTGGCTTGGGCCCTCCGGCGTCCCAGTAAAAATAGTCCCGTTAGAATTTAATTTTAATAAACCACTGATGTAAGTAGTTACCCAAAACTCTTAATAAGATTATGTGCATTTTAGTTAAATATCTAATAAGTTTTATTTTCAAGAACAATTAACTTTCAATAAGATTTTTTTATTAATAAAATTGTTTTCACCGAGCCTTCTGTTCCGCTAAAGTATCTATAACATCATCAAAGTTTAAAGATCGGGCCACAGAATTTTCAATAGACAGAATAGCCACGTTACATAGCCTGTCTTTTTCGTTTCGAAAATGATCGTTCAGTACTAGCTGTATTCACAGGAATTGTAAGAAATAACATTAATGCAGTACATATTCCAGGAAATCTGCAAATTTTATTTTACCGGAGTTTTGATGAATTTTAGTGCATTCAATAGAAAATTACGTGATTTAAAAGAAAAATATTTTTTCCCCCTATTCACCACCGTTCAAATAGGCACGTTATACCCTTCCGGCTAAATGAAGTTGGTCAGCAAAATTTTCGGTTAAATCGCGAAATTTCCTATCGAACGAACTAAAATTCATCAAAATCCACGATAACAATAAGATACATTTTATTTAACATATTTTCGGCTTAGGTACTGAGTCAACGCGTACCCAGTTGATTTTATTAGTATAATTGTTAATTATCAAATTAAATTATTTTTAAATTTTCGGAAGTTTACGCAAATGTCACACATTGACACGTTTCGGTTGCTTTTCAGCAGCCATGGTCACGGTCTCTGCCGCGGCTGCTGAAAAGCAACCGAAACGTCGGGATCAATGTAAAATATAAAATAACATCAAAGTAAATCGCGATAGACTCCGTTAATTTTTTTTTATACCACTAAGGTGGCAGACAAGCACACGGCCCACCTGATGGGAAGCGGTTACCGCGGCCTATGTACGTGTACAACAACAGTGGCGTCATACTCGCGCTGCCGACCCTGTAAAGGAAAGGGGATGGGAAAGGAGTTTGGGAAAGGATGGGAAAGGAGTTTGGGAGGGGATGGGAAAGGAGTTTGGGAGGGGATGGGAAATGAGTTTGGGCTCCGGCACTCTCTCTCACCAAACGGAACGCAACAGTTCAAATACTGTTACTTGGCGTCGATATTCTGTGAGAGGGTGGTGCTTCCCCGGTCAAGTCGGCCCATTCATGCAACGGCCAAAATGACTGTTGCTTGACTCTACTACAAAAATAGTTTTATTTCAATAGTTTTATTTCAATATTTTTAAATTATTTAAATATTTTTTTCAAATCCGCGATGACAGGACTTTCAGTGTCACCGGCTTCTAGCCTATTTCGTTAAGAAAATGAGGGAATTCGCCGACCGGCACTAGCTCACCCGCGTCACCAATATACCGCGACAAAAAATGAAGCAACCAATGGATGCGTTCTGAAAATCGACTTCTTTTTGTTTTGAATGTGTTAAAATTATCATGATAAGTTTGAATTTGCATATGGTCTTTAGTTCTGCCCCACTTTGATTGATTTTAAGTACTTATATATTTTTTTAAATTAAGTACTCAGGTATTAAATTTTGTCAAAAAGTTAGGTTATTTCTGAGCTCTTAGCCTCTTGGGCCGGGGCCCTCTTGCGTCGGGGGCCCGTGGCATTTTGCCAGCCCTGCCACCCTATAGTTACGCCACTGGATCATTTAGTAAACTTTACTTATGGTAATAGTATGAATAATAAGTTGCTCTTAGCCCGATACGCCCAGAAAAAGAAAATCGAAGAATCTGATAGATTTTAAAAATAAAAAAATATGAACAGAACAATCAAAAATAGATACTTAGAAAAAAAAATCACACCTCTAACCTCTAAGGTGTGAATTGTTTAAGAGCTTCTTAACGATTTGAACAAAAAGTCGCGCGATTTGTACGCTTGCTCTGGATAGACACGGTACGGAATCCTTCGTGTACGAGACCAGCTCGCACTGAACCGGTTATTATATTTGATTACTAGTTATCTTTATATATAAAAACTAATTGCTGTTCGTTAGTCTCGCTTAAACTCGAGAACGGCTGGACCGATTTGGCTAATTTTGGTAATAATGAAGTAGGTTTAAAAGGTGAATAAATATGGAAGTTGTTATCGATTGAGGCAGTATGAAGTCTGCCGGGTCAGCTAGTAATAATAATAAAAAACGAACAAACCAACAAACCGGTACTGATCATCATTGATCGGCAGAAGGCATGGCAGTGCAAGGCTCTTCACGGTAGGTTCTGTCAGGCTCTTTATAGGTTTGTTTCACGTTTTTTTTTAATAGTGTTTTTAATAAAAATATAAATTTAAAGATGTAATTAATATATATAGAAAATTGAATACAGGGAATAATAATTATATTATATTATTTATTTTCTTACATACATCAGTCATTACAGGTATTCCCAACGCGACAGTGTTTACTATACTGTTTTTATTTACACTGTCATTATTAATTATTGTAACTAGTAAAATTGATTTATTTATTTTACTGGTGCATATTTCATTCATTAATATTAGTACCTAATAAATTTTATAATTGTTTATATAAATTCAAGCCAATAAAACATTAAGGAAAACAATTTGCACATATGAAATAGTTAATATTGCTGCGCTCATTACCAGCTGATATCATTCATTCATTTTCGCTCAATATTTAGCTCAATATGTTCCGTCACGACCGTCACAAGCAATTGCACTATGGACGTTGGACGTATCGCCAACCACGTATTAACAGAAAAATTATTCACACTACTGAAAATATGGGTCTGAGAGGTGATTTAGTTTAGTATGCATGTGATGGTACACGAAATATCTTTACATAAGTGTGCGTAAAAATGTCTTTGTGTACTGTACATGTTTACCTCACCTCCCGCCAAAAGCGGCAGAAAAATTACTTAACACCGGGGACATTGAAGGCATCTCCCGTTTCTTAATATTCAAAGTACAATTACCACAAAAAGCATGTATTTTTATTAACGTTATTATTGTAGTTATGGTACTTTTTTTTTCTCTCTTGAGGTGATTCCGATGTTTCCGCCAATAACTCAGCACGGGTTTAAAGTTTTGGCTTGAGAAGATGTAAACTAAGGATCAAAGCTTTGTGAATGTATATGAGAAGAGTATTATAAAGATTAAAGTCGAATATCATTCATGTAGCATGTTGGAGTACCTGAAGAAAAGAGACATACATTAAGTCCAAGTTATTATTATTTTAATTAATGAAGTTACAAATCAAATATATGAGTGGGGAATTACTCTATGTCAGAAGAGAGTTACAATTTATGGGTTGAAGGATACCGTCAGTAGGGAATCCTCCCTATTGACCACTATTGAGGGTATCCCTCAACTATTATAAAAATAAGCATTCATTCTTGGGTACTCAAAAAATATATAAATAATTATGATTTGTAGTGCCTTCATCTAACCAATACTCACAGTGAGAGCTGTCCTTGATATTGATTTTGGCCAGAAATACATTCGTGCAGGCATGTCTTAAACGCAGACGACCAATTACAGAGGTCGCGCTTTTACTTTTCAATTATGGCAATATTTTTGACACGTTGCTTACATGTCATTTGACGTTTGACTTTCGCTCGCCAGCGCAGAGGCCAGCTGAAGCGGTGGCATAATTTCTGATCTATTTGACATTGAGTTTATTTTTTTCATATTCTCCGTGTTATCTCATAGTGTATTGCTGTCAATTGATTATTCTATATTATATATATATTTTATTAATATGTCGAGCAAAGGAAACAAAGCTTTCACGAAGGAGGAGGAATTATTGCTTCAAGATTTTAGTAGAAATGTTTCGACAAAATCTTCAGCCCTATTTTATGGGAATGCCTTCATCGTATCAGCTATTCCCATATGTAAGTAACTGTTGAATATAGTATCTAGTATATATATAGTAGTAATACAGTATCTCCGTTTTACCAGTAAACAGTATGGTTTTTTTTACATTTTTCATTGAGGACTTTGTAAAGGAGTTGTTAATTGTTACTTTGTTGAAGGGTTATTCTGGAGGGTGCACGCCCTGGAAGTTAGCCCATCTCTGGCTTGGTTTGCCCTGGTGACGACGGCGAGTACCTGGCTCCTGGCGCTAGCCTACCGTAATACTAAATTCCAACTCAAGCACCGTGTCGCAGTCCGCAGACAGGACGCAGTCGCCCGCGAAATGGCCCGTGAACTTGCTGATGATAGGAAGATGAGCCGGAAAGAGAAGGATGAAAGGTACTTTTTTGTTTTATGTTACATAGAGTTTATTATCAGTCCTTATTATTTGACTATTCCTTTTCAATGTGTTGCAAAAATCTAATAGTTTTCCTATTAGGATCTAGAGAAATGTATCATCTTCAATATTTAACCAGTTACTGACTAATGTATTAGTGATTTAAATCATGATATCTATGATATAATTTATTTTTGAAGATAACCATAACAATGTAGGAAACTCATTAAATTTCTTACATATAAGATGTTCAGGAAAAATTATGGCATTAATCAACATAGTAATGGGATTTTACTTTGATAAAATGAAGCTGTTTTATATGTAATTACTTACTTTGTACTCTAAATTTAAATTAATGTTCCAGGATCTTGTGGAAGAAGAATGAAGTGGCTGACTATGAGGCTACCACATACTCTATCTTCTACAACAATGCCTTGTTCCTGACAGTTGTCATCCTCAGCAGTTTCTACTTACTGCGCTCTTTCACACCAACAGTGTATCCTTTTAAATCTCTTTTACTGACACCAATTCTCTTTTATTATTCGATTGATTCAAATATCTAACATTATTTAAGCTAGTAAATATCAAAAGGATGGTGAAGCTACCAGTTAAGATGTTAAAATGGCATAGCAAATGTATCAGGTCCCACCAAGACCTTCAAGACTAAACCTACCTCACCCGTCCTGTAAGCCATTACACCTGCTAATGGACGGATGAGGCTCTGGCGCAGGCTTTTTCCTCATATTTAGGAAGTCGGATAGCAGGTGCTCCCAAAAACTCATTATAAATCAACTCAAAAGGAGGAGTTGAAGTAAGGAGAGCTTCAGAAGCTTTCATCATGGAGCATGGAGCTCTCGATGGAACAACTTCTGAAACTCTCAATGGAACAACTTCTGACACTCTCGATGTAACAACTTCTTCAGCTCTCAATGTATTTATTTCTGAAGCTCTCAGTGTAACAACTTCTGAAGCTCTTGAAGTAACCAGTAACAATGCTAAGATGATGATGAGAATGGCATGGAAGATGACACTTTATTTCAATATAATTGAAAAAACAGAAATAGGACACTTGATTACACACGTGTAACAAGAAATCAACCTGCTTTTTATTTGTTGTTTATAATTTTCTACTTTTTTAAAGTGTTTTAGCCATACCAGTACAATTAAAAGAAAGTAACTACTTTAGTATTTTTATTATGGAGTATATCTTTCCATTCTGGTATACACAAAGGCTTGTATTGAAGCTGAGTTCTTAGCTTTGTAGAAACCTTGGGGTTCCAGTCACCAAAACCAAAAGCAATGCTTGTCGAATATATTTTAGGGTGTACTGCAGCTGTTGAGGAGACATCTGCCCATATCTCACTTTTCTGCAGTAGGACTGCTGCTATTACTCGCAATGGACGGTCCTTCTTGAGTATTGTAGTCAGTTTGTATTTGACATAACCATTTTATCATGCTTACAGCAGGATGATTATTGTAATTTAATTTATAAATCAGATATTCCTTGACTAAAGCACAGTAACTATATTGTCTCCCTCACAGCCGCCTCAGGAATCCTGGCTCTGCTCTCCACTGGCACTAAGTGAACAGGTACAAGTGACTGGTGTGGCCGCTTCTTTAATTTAAGAATAACTGAACTTGTCTACAAAAACTGACAGTGGCGACTCAGTGAGTGCTTGATGATGCTTGTTACAAAATTTCAGTATAAATGCCTCTCTGTTTTAAAAAGACATATGTACTGAAATTTCAAATATTTATGTGTTTCCATTGAATAAATAGATTAATTTTATAATTTAATTTAAATAAAATAACTGAAAACAGTCTTTAGTTTTATTTACAATTTTGCATAAGAAAACTTATTCATACTTAATTATTCGTAAGTTACCTATTAACTATTCTAAGGGTCAGCGCAGACAGAGAGGAATAATCCCCGCGCGGTCTCGGGCATTTTCTTTATGGATCGCGTATTCTCGAGCTTGCGCGCGACCTCGCGAGCCTGCGCGAATAAACCGTTCTGGGTTACCACTCTACAGTAAACATGCCAGTTTGTCGCGAAAGTTCGTCAACGATGGTGTACTGGGATATGATGGGTCTGTAGACCCGAGACGGCTTGCGGTTTTAGTCGGTTCAAGCCCGACATAACCGTCCTCGCTGACCACCGGGGGGTATCCGAGGGTATTTCTGCACGAAAAAAAACCTGGCTTTCCGATTTCTTCGGAAATTCTTTCCCACGCATTCATCTTTACTAATTTCTCACTATATGCTCTGCTCGACACATTAAATAAATATTCATGAGATGATACTAAACATATTAATTTTTAATTTGTATTCGTCCATTTTACTTCAGGTTCAAGCATTTATGCACTTTATTGTAATAATTTTAAAGTTAATTTTCAAGTGCGTTTATAAAATCCTCTCCGCTGCGCTCCGTTCTGTCTGCGCTGAGCCTAACAGCTGTTCTTCATGTTCTTCAGGGTGGGTTAAGTAGTTTTAAATCACAAACAGCTTTTGTTTTAACTCACTGTTCATAATATGTTCAATTTCATTCCATTTTAACTTATTACACACAACTACTGCGGCATAGAGCACAAAATTATGTAAAATAATAATAACACACTCAATTTAAATTTTTTATATCAAAAATATATGTTATTGATCAACAATTTAATCGATTGATCAACAATTTAATCGATTGATCAACAAATTATGCGATTGATCAACAATATATGCATGATTGAATAATAATTTGACTAGATTATTATTTAGCCTTAAATGGTGGTGTGGTGTGACTAATTTTGTCATTATTACTTTATTCTGTAGACATTCACAAGTTTCATATTTAAATAATTTATATGCTGAATATGAATTATTTCAGTGTGCGTGTTGCTGTATGCAGCAGCAGGCAATGTTGATCTTAATTTTGTTGTCGTTACTCGCGGTACGGTGTACGACATGGCAAGTGAGTAGTACGTTGCACTGCAAAAGCCAGTGTTCTTATTCGGAACTGTGGTTTGTCAGGGGCTCAATACATCATGCCGACGTGCAACGGCTCCGTTCGCTGGAAGTACACGTTGGGGTTGCTGCTGAAGGTGGGCTCCACGCTCGTGTACACGTTGCCCTCCTCCGGACGCATCATCACGCCTGTAAAGTTATTATTCATCTATTAGTATTTCTAATTCAATATTTCCCTAGGTACTAAAATGTGTTTAAAAAATATAACATTGCCTTAACGGCCTTGTATAGGCCTGTAGGATCATCATCATCACCTATGTGCTAGTTAAGAATCTTTACCAAATTATGATTGTATTGACTGCCTTACTGCATGAAAAGGTTCTGCTTATCATTTTATATGCTCACGCCTATACCGGGTGTTAGGGAAATGCTTCCGAAAACGAAGACAGGCGATAGTATTGAAGAAAAAAAATGAGCGTTTATTTTTATTGGATCAATTTTATTTAACAATTTTTTTTAGAATTTTTTATAGCATTATTCACGGTATATCGTGTTAGTACAGCTGAAGGAAACCGACGAGACCGGCGGCGTCACAATTTTTTTAATCTTCAGTACTATCGCCTGTCTTCTTTTTCGGGACGTTTCCCTAACACCCGGTATATATATAGGTATATTTATATCTCTGAGGAAATATACAGAGGTGTTATTACATCCAAATTTCGCCAGCTTTACATTTTTAGTCTGCTCATTATGGCTATTGCCATGCATTAGGCATGACTCCAAGCTGCTACTGAGAACGCGGGAATCGAACCCAGGTCCTCACGATCACACGCAAACACCACGGAACGAACGAGGCAACCAACACCTATTACGGTACAATAACAGACAAACAAAACAGAATCAGCGAATGGTTACAATACAATTGTTGAATTAAACATGTTCGGTAGAAACTCCTACGATTAATTTCCATTGTAGGAATTAATATCTTAGTAAGTTAATAAGTAGGAATAGAGTGCATTTTTAATAGATATCAAGCGAGTGAAATGACAAATAGTTACCTGGAGGCAAAAGATAAGGATAAGGTGGGTAATTGTAGTGGTAGTTTAGCATTAGAGGGTGCATTGTGTAGTGCGGCGGAGAGTACAGGACGCGTGAGTGCGGGTGCAGCGAGTTCGCGAACAGGGCTCCGTAATCTGCGAAAATAATGTGGCAGTCTGCGGTCAATCTGTGTGCAGAAGCGCTAGTTCTTACTAGTAGCGCACGTTAGATACTTAACTAACCGGCTGGCTGAGCGGGTGGTTCCTTACGGTCGAGCACTGGAAACGGGCCCGGCGCCGCCACCGTCGCTGACACCATACCGTACTTCACCGGTTTGAAGTGGAAGAATGAAGGCGAGTAGCCGGAACCGCCGCCACCGAACGAGCTGAGGCCCTCATCGCGATCCGCATCCCAGCGGCCTTCACGGCCAAGTGCAGCTAGTCGTCGACCCTTCGGTGCGAACATGAGAGCGAATACCACCGCACATGTAGCGAGCAAGCCGGCAGCCACGCATGCGTCACGATGACGCTCAGGCGCGCCCAACGCCGCCGCGACCCAGCATACCCACACCGCTGCCGAGGCGCCGCCTGCGCCTGCGATATGTGTCGCTTCACGATAGTTATCGCGTATACCACGAGATCGCAGTGCCACCCCGCACACTACAGCGATCAAGAAGGCTGCGTAACATAGCGACAGCAGGAAGTCTGACATGTATACATCGCATCGTTCCCCGCCGCTCGCAACCTTTGGAGGTGAGCCACCGAGCCACTGAGCACCGATCGCCACTTGTATCATAACAGCAAAAAATAATAATAGTCCTTGGTAGGCCGCTGGTAAATACACACCACCGTTCAAACTCAGTAAGAATACACATTTCACCAGAAGTGAAGCAAACACGATAACATACGATACCCCTGTTCCAAAACGAACAGCACCACACGTAAATGCAGTCGGTGTAGTAGCGAACAACGCAGCTGTAGCCGCGCATGCGAATAGTCCAAATAATAACGTCTGACCTAATAATAGGTGACGATGGCTCGGCGCTTTGCGGTTGGCACCCCATATCACAAACGCCTCAAATGCTCCTAACGTCAGCATACTCACGCATGCGAGTGCTAATATGGGCACTGCCCAGGATTCAGATCTGAGGGCTCCTGCCTTTGCAGAGGTCGTTGCGATTATGAGAGTCCGGTTCGGTCGCGGCGTCGGTGTGATTGTGGTAGACTTAGATGGAGGTGATGATGACGAACTACGCTCAGGAATGACGAAATATTCCGTGCTCATCTCTAGTCTGTGTGCTTCTGTGCGGGCAGGGCGGCGCGGTGCCTGGGCGGGTTTCGAGACCTTTTCTTCTTCTTCTATTGAGAGGTTTTGCTCCTCATATGCTTGCTCGTATGCATCATCCTCATATTCATTGTCGGCGTAGTGCTTGGCGGAGGGTGCGTTCCGTGGCCCATAAGCAGCTGGCACGCGTGGTGCAAGGCGGTCACCGAAGCGCGGCGGCTGGGCACTTGCGAGCGCCGTGAGCGCCGCTGTGAGGAGCAAGGCACGAATGGGTCCTCTCGCCATCAGGCCGCCGGGGCCGTCAGCTGCCGGAGTCTCGCTGTAGACTCATTCGCGGTTGTCGTCTGATCCCTGCAACAGATAAAACGCGGCGTTAGTCAAGCGGCAATATATTCGTCTGGACATGTGGTTGCGACGTCCCGGCTCTGCGTTAGCCAAACAAAGAATCTCCTCACCAAACCGGTTTGATAGTCGCCTGGCACGTCCTAGGGCCCTAACTTAACCGATTTGATGTTCTTTGTCGTTTTATTTTAGGTCGTTAAGATTGAAAGAGCCGAGTATACATTTTGAAAGCCCGCTTCACTGCTTGCATATGTAGGGAACGTGACCACGAATGTCTTTACTCTTACTGTAGGTATAAGTAATATTGTTGATGCCTCGGTTTAATGTGTTAAAACAAAAAAAATTATCTTCATTGATATAATCATCGTATGAGATCATAATAAAGACACAGAATATCTGATGTTAGTTCGTGCATCTAGGTGGTATTACCTGAAGAACAAAGTGAAATTAAAATCTATTTCACCTCGAATCTATTTCGCCTAAGTGATGTTACTCAGGTGAAATGATTCGACATTATTCGTGTCAATTTATACTTACACCTTGCACATAAACCACCCAGGTAAACTAACGTCAGGTGTTCCGTATCCTTATACTGAGGTAATGGTTGGAATCTTTAGTTCTGCTGGTATCATACGTATCTGTTGAGACACAAGCTACGAGAAGGCATGCGAGCCTATCACGCCTCACCCGAACCGTGACCGCAAGGGGTCCTGGTGGGGCCCGGAGCTAGACAGGCTGAAACATAGGATGAGGAAACTCTTCAACAGGGCCATGAACACTAGGTGCGAACTAGACTGGGCAGAATACAAGCAAGCCCAGAAAATATACAAAAAACGAATAAGATTCCGCAAGAGCGAGTCCTGGCAAAGATTCTGCTCAAGCATGGAAACCTGTAGTGCAGCAAACAGAGTGCGGAAAATTATAACGAACAGCGTAACTAGAACAATAGGATCACTGAAAAGGAGTGACAACACCTATACCAACACAGATAAAGAAACCTGTGAAGTACTACTGGAAGCACACTTTCCAGAGTGCACCCTGACGGACGACACCGCCTGGGAAGACCACACAGAAGAGACCACAACAGAACAAGACTGGAACACAGCCCACAAAATCATATCAAATGATAAGACTAGATGGGCCATAGCCAGTTTCTTACCCTATAAAGCAGCTGGCCTAGATGGAATATTCCCCGCACTGTTACAATGGGGGGGGAAGCTAATAAACTCCCAACTAACGGAAGTATTTACCGCATGTATAGCACACAGATACATGCCCAAACAATGGAGAGAGGTAAAAGTGATCTTCCTGCCGAAACCGGGGAGAACAGACTACACAGATCCAAAAGCGTACAGACCCATCAGTCTGACATCCTTCATGCAGAAAACGCTGGAGAGGATGTGCGATAGACATATAAGAGACACCCACTTGCGAAGCAAACCATTACATCGGAATCAACATGCCTATAGTACGGGTAAGTCTACAGATTCCGCACTACACAGCGTAGTCACCGTAATCGAAAGATCCTTATCCACGAAGGAACAGACCCTAGGGGTGTTCATCGACATAGAAGGCGCTTTTGACAAGACGAGCTTCAGGAGCATAAGCAATGCTTTGACCAAATATGGGGTGGAAACAACGCTATGCGAATGGATACACAACATGCTCAAACAAAGGGCCATACGATTCACAGTGAACACTACGACACGTGCAAGAGTAGCCAAAGGCTGTCCACAAGGAGGGGTGATGTCACCTCTCCTTTGGAACGTGGTGGTGGATGACCTGATAAGACGGCTGAACAACAGATACTTCCCAACGATAGGGTATGCGGACGACATAACCATTCTAGTTAGTGGGAAGTTTGAGAACACCCTATGCCTTCTAATGCAAAACGCCCTAAAAATAGTGGAAGGGTGGTGCACAGAACACCAACTGTCTGTGAACCCTAAGAAAACCGAAATGGTACTGTTCACGAACAAAAGGAAACTAATAAACCTGAGACCACCAAAATTATTTGGCACAACACTACAGTTCGCAACTGAGGTCAAGTATCTAGGACTGACACTAGACAGCAAACTAAAATGGGACAGACACATGGAACAAAAGACAAACAAAGCCTGTATTACCATGTGGCAATGTAAACGCATGCTGGGGAAGAGATGGGGCATACAACCTAGAATTATGCTCTGGCTTTATAAAACGGTAATCAGACCAACAATAACATACGGTTGCATAGCATGGTGGCAAAGAACAAAGTTGATTACCGCACAAAACCAGCTACAATGTCTACAAAGAATGGCATGCTTGGCCATCACAGGCTGCATGTCCACAACGCCTACAGCCGCCCTTGAAGTGATGCTGGACCTCCCACCACTCCACCTATTCATACAGCAAGAGGCAGCCATTACAGCCATTAGATTGAATAAACTCTCCCTATGGACACACGACACGAGGGTGCCGCACACCAATGCGGTGGAAGAGGCCAAAAACGACCAACCACTCCTAATGGCCCCCTGCGACACTATACCAAAACAATTCGTCTTTGACAAACGGTACAGAATAGAACTTAAGGAAAAAAGAATAGATTCATCCGGCACAAAGGAGGTGAGGATATACACGGACGGATCTAAAACGAAAACAGGGACAGGTGCGGGCACCTATTCCGCTGACTTAAATATTAATATATCAACAGCACTGGGCATGCACAACACAATTTTCCAAGCGGAATGCGTTGGTATAATCCAGGCCGCAGACGCGGTGTCTGCAAGAAAGATAGAGAATCAAGGCATTCGTATCCTAACGGACAGCACTGCAGTACTACACGCTCTACGCAGCAACACAATAAAATCAGGACTAGTCCTGGAGTGCCACAAGAAAATGGAGGGTATATGTGAGTCAAACGAGATTACACTCCAATGGATCAAAGGACACAGCGGATCCCTAGGCAACGACGCGGCCGATGAACTGGCCAGAAGGGGAGCCGAAATAGAGACCTACAGGGTGGAACCCGTAATACCAATATCGGCAAACCAGCAAAGATGCTGGTTGAGACACAGAACAAGGAAACTACACGCCGAAATGTGGGCGAAGACGAAGGAATGTCGCCAATCGAGAGAGGCAATGCCATCTCTAGACAGACGACTCTCTAAAAAACTGCTGCGCTTAAATAGGGCGGACCTACGGTTTGTAGTAGGGACCATAACAGGGCACAGTAATCTTAACAAACATTTGTATGTTATAGGTCTAACGGACAGTCCATTGTGCCGGGCGTGCATGAGGACTGACGAAACACCGGCCCATGTTGTTATGAACTGCAGCGAGGTCGCGGAACAACGGGCACAACACCTGGGAACACCAAGCACACTGCGAGAGGCCTGCAGCAGACCCGGCAGCCTGGCCGCTTTTTGGAAGGAGCTTGGATGGTTGGAGTAGGGCAGTGGATACACTAACCACATCACGCAAAAAGGCCCAACTATAAGGGACCACATGCGGAAAATGAGCCCGCGTAAAGAAGAAGAAGAAGAAGAAGAAGATCTGTTGAGACAATATAAAATTATTTGCAAGTTTATTCCTTTTATTGTTTACGTTTGTAATGCTATTACACCCGACATCTCCAGCTATGGGGTGATAGCCGGAGACCGTGTGTGGAACTCTGCCGGCTGGCACGGGCAAGCGCTGAACCTTATAACTGTCGGTAATTCGGTGACGTCGTCCCCTTCGCTGGTAGCTAGAACGGCGGGTGGATGGCTGAGTCCATCCCTCATACCCCCAGCCACGCTCAGGGCGGCATGAGGCGCAATAACCTGACCCAATAACCTAACCCCGTAGATACCTGGTTAGGTTAAGAATAAACCTAGGTATTTGCTGGATGTAGAAGTGCAGACGCAAGCGTTAATACTAATGTGTTAATTTTACATCTGATTTTTGCGGTGCTGATGATGTCAAGTGTGGGTACGTAGGTACATAGATGTTCAAGAAAAGACTACAAAGTGTCTAAGTTTTATAAAGGTTTCCGCTCTTTTGTTTAAAATTTTCAAAAATACTTTTACTTTGTGACGGTTTCGTAAACCGAACGTGGGGCGGCAATTAAAATTAAAAAATATACGAGAGGCGATATAATTGTTTTTTGTACCGTCTTATACCACTTGAAGTAGGTACCTACATAATTTGAGTAGGTACCAAATGCCCGCGACCCACAATAGCTAGGACTTTTCGTCTAACCAAGAACCTGGTAGGAGAGAGACGGTGCGGTTGCATAACATCGAACACGCCTACCCAAATCAGAAAAAAGCAGAGAACGCATCCCTGCAACGCTTTCTGTACAGGCGGCCGGAGTTCCTAGGGACTCCGTCCCTTGTTAAATCCGGGCCTTGCGGCAACAGACTCTCATGACGGAACTAAACCGTATGATTTTAGGTGGTAAAACTCCGATACCAGCACTTCACTGTATCCCAGTGATTTATGTAGGTACATATTCGTTGTGGTACCACACATTTCATAAGGTAAGGTATTTAACAAGCAAATTAGGCAATAGGTAAATATAAATAAATATTCTGTAGGGTTTTAGCACTTAACTTCAGTGCAAACCTTGGAAGCACCTAGGAATTCGCTAGGAAGATGATGATGAATCTAGATCCTAAAAAACCCTAAAATTTAGCATGGTTAGTAATACTAACTAACATTACTAAATACCCAGACCAATGTAACTCATTGCAGTCGTACCCACTTGACGAAGCAGTCGAATGTACTACTATCACGCACAGACGTCGTCGTAATGCTGGATAGGTTCCTACCTACTCAATCACGCATTACCTATAGGTACCTACTTACTACATTTACTTTCTTTTACTATAATTTGGGAAATGCAAATATTTTATAGCGGAGTTGATACAAGTAGGTACTTATAGCCAAAATATATTAGCTGTACCTACTATCAGATAATATGTACCCAGTGTGCCCTTAGGAAATAAATCCACGGTGACCGCATTCGTGTTAGAGATAGCTTCAATATAAAATATGCATCTTTCCCTAGAAGGTAACCTCTAATTCAGTAGAGAGATTACGCCGACAGCTTCACGGAACCGAATCGTGACTCCAAACTTATTATCGGAATCAAAGTACATAGAACATACGTATTGTAGGCAGATTTGGTGCGAAAGTAACGGTTTGTAGAGGCAGCGACGCGGGTGCAGTTGCCCATCCGACAATCGTACAAGCAAACGATCTCTGCAGCCTGCAACGGGACCGAGTAGTGTTATCTTAAATCACTTCCAAATCTTCACGCTCACCATATCCAGCGATGGGTTCATATTGTGTTTTATTTACTTCCATTTTGTATGATTTATGTAATAAAGATAAATATTTATTATCACACTCTAATGGGGTTACAGATCAGTACAAATGTTGGTAAATTTTTTTTTAGTTGAGGTTGGATAGCAATTTTTGTGTATTTTGATTTAACTGATGGCGTAATGGTGCATATTAGTAGAGGTAAATGTACGTTCAGCAGGTTCAGCTGTGGACTGCAATAGGCTAGATAAATAAAAACTGAGCTTGTCATCATCCAATTTTTATCTAGTCGTGTAGGTTCAAAAAGGTATTAACATTTTATTTAAATCAATTATGAATTAATTTAGGCACTTGTAGGCAATTATAGGCACCTACATGGTACTTGATTAAAATTTTACAACAGTTCATATTTATACCAGTAGCAATTTCTTAATAAGAACTAATTAAAATACCTTTTATGTAAAGTAGATTTTATATTTATATCAATCCGTTGATAAAAAACAATTTATGTTTTTTGTTTTGCTACTCTTTGTTCATGTACATATTAATCAGCTCATTACCATACGTAAATATAGAAGTGTAATATATAAAGGTAAATAAAAGTATATAAAGGTAATAAAGGTAATTAATTAATTCTACTCTACCTAATTATACCTATGGTACCTAAGTACCTTTTTTTTTATCGTGCGGAAATCCCTTCGGATACCCCCCCACCGCTGGTCAGCGGGGGCGGTTATGTCGGGCTTGAACCGACTAAAACCGCACGCCGTCTCGGGTCTTCAGACGCCGGGGTGTACCTAAGGTTGCCCATAGAGCATACCCCTCTTATGGTAAGTACCTTTTTTTTTTATCCTGCGGAAATCCCTTCGGATACCCCCCCGCGTGCCAGCGGGGGCGGTTATGTCGGGCTTGAACCGACTAAAACCGCACGCCGTCTCGGGTCTTCAGACGCCGGGGTGTAAGGTTGCCCATAGAGCATACCCCTCTTATGGTAAGTACCTACCTCAAAAAAAGCCGGCCAAGTGCGAGTCGGACTCGCACACCGAGGGTTCCGTACCAAGTTTGAGTTCGTTACAGCTTAAAGGTATTATAGACCTGAGTATTTGATATGAATTTCAATTTAATACCTCTACGCGTTCATGAGAAAAGAACTAGTAACTACGAAATTTTCAAAAATATTTTTTATTATATGATGTAACTAAAAATTTACGGTTTCCGCAATTTTTCCTTTATCTGTACTATAAGAAGTTACTTCGTACCAAATTTCAAGATTATAAGTTCACGGGAAGTACCCTGTAGGTTTTGATTCCCGTGCGAGTTTCGAAAATTTGCGGAAATTGGCGGCATAAACGGCTGTATCTTTTGATTGCTTTGGCTTAGAAGTTTGATTTTTTCACAGCTCCAAGGGACAGTAGACCTGAGGATAAGATATACATTTCAGTTTGATACCTCCACGCGTTCCTGAGAAAAACGGTCTTGACAGACGGACGGACGGACGGACAACGAAGTGATCCTAATATAAGGGTTCCGTTTTTTCCTTTTGAGGTACGGAACCCTAAAAACCCATGATTGTACGTAGTGTTGTAAGAAAGTGTTACTTGACTTTGAAATTCGGCAGTTCAGACTAACTGATTCATCAACTGGGAGCATATACCGCTGAAGTAACTAAACTTGAATAGCAGGTGGTGCTGGTGCATTTATATTGTAAGCATCCACTAATTAAATAATTTTGTAAATGAATACATGAATTTCCTGTGCAAATCGCGACCAGTCACTAGTTTCATTGATCTATACAATAAATCATCCAATTTAGTGAAGCCCCATTCTCAAACCACCAAGTGTCATCCATCAACAGTATAAATAGTAAATTTTTATTACTATATTAAAATAAATTTAGATAAGAATCTTGATTTATTATGAGATTGCAAGTAGATATTTGTTTAACTTGTCCTGAAAGATTACCTGCTACATATTTTTACTTAGGAATACCTCACAGGCGCTAAGGTATTAAAACCAACTCTGTATTATTTAAGCATTTACTAAAAGCTGTGTTTTTTTCAATATTACAAACAGACACTTCAATTTTATTCTTTTGAATAGATAAGAATAATTTTATATCAATATCAAATTTACAAAATCATCAGTATTTATCTAATCTAAGAAGTATCCGTTAGTTCCTACCATAGAAACTCCTGACCATTCTGGGAAGTATCAGATCTATATCACCTCCTTATGAATATGCCTACACATTAATAAGGGAGTGATATAAATCGGACACTATTGCTGTTTATGGTGACAGCAGCGAAAGGAAAGTCAAAGTTTTCCTTTGAGAGTGCGTTAAGTATAAGCAATGAGTCTTAGGGAAACAGAGCGTTCGTGTGCAGTAGCGCGTTGTAAAAGTAACAGCACGAATACTCGAAGAGAAACTCGCCTGAACTGATTGTGAGACACCACACACCACCGCGCCACCAGCGGCTACTTCGACGTCACATTCCTCCGTTACGAACAATTATTTAACAAAACTTCACTTGATCATTTACTACGATTATTTAATGGCCCTTTTCACAAAAGTTTTTCTGTTGCGTTCTTTAACCAGTTTCTGTGATGCTATGTCAGAACAGAATGGCGTTTAATTAGTGTAATATTTTTAATTATGTCATCTTCTGGTGATATAATCCCTTGCCATTGTTTTGTTACGTTATTTATGTCGGTGTAACTTTACCATACAACATTTTTGTAAGAAATACATATAAACCAGTACAAAACTGCGTCGTTTTACAAGGGCCCGGCAGTTCCTTAGTGACTTTTTTCAGAAAACTCAATCTGGGCCCTGTTTAATAAATGTGACAATCTGACAATTTTGTCACTTTCCGAAAAAAAAGTCGAATTGTCGCGACAAGTGCCGTTTAATAAAGATAAAATTCCAAATAAGACAGGTAAATTCTGATTAAACGGTTTTTATATAAGTAGTTTAAAACCGTTTTTCCGCAGGATTTTACCCGTCAAGTCTCTAAGAAGTCTGACCTATTTGTATTGGTAATTGACAAATTGCGAACCACATATCACATTCCACCTCATTCTTATCCAGTTCAATGCAGTTTATGCAATTAGACGAATTCAAAATCCCTTTGCATTCATACGTGCCTAATCGTCTCTCGTTATAAAGTCAAAATACGCAAAAGTACGTAATAGCAGACATAAGTCATTGAATCTTAAACTATCTGGATAGAAAATCAACACGAGGTAATCGTTACTTGTGGAATAGAAAAAAGACCATACGTAGATTACAGCGAAAATACTGTGTATTTCAATTAACTGATTGACTATACTTTTTTAGAGTTTTTCTATATGGCCGTCTTTCTTTTATATCGTGATTCGTGACAAACAATACTTACACTTTCTGTTTATTAGCCATCATCCCGTTCAATTACAAACATCATTATTTGTTCGTTGACCTTAAATTATCTTCCAGTTATTTTATCAAATCACTGCCTCAATAATATCGTAGTAAAATTTTGACGATTTGAAAATTACAGAGAGTTAGGTATACTTTAATTCGGTGAAAAAAGATGAAAGCCTGAAAGAAGAAAGGTAGCTTAGTGGTTAAGGAGTCGGTCTCACGATGAAAAGCTCCCGGGTTCGAATCCTCCATTACAGTACCCACGTGAACCCACTCCTAACATCAGCTATTTAAATTGACGTCTTTTAGGCGAAAACTAAAGTGTTATCTTTTTACTGAGCAATTGAAACTTAATAATGTAGATATGGACCTTAGTCGTATGTAGTTTCGAACGCCGCTGTGGCGACACACGCTGTTGCGAATTATTATATAATTTTTTTCGTGCGGAAATCCCGTCGGATACCCCCCCGCCGGCCAGCGGGGGCGGTTATGTCGGGTTTGAACTGACTGAAACCGCACGCCGTCTCGGGTCTTAAAACGCCGGGGTGTAAGGTTGCCCATTGAACATATCCCTCGCACCCCGACTGACCCTGGGCCATCTCCGGTTTTGAGATGGCCCCCTCGGGTTTGGGAACCACGGTGTCCCCGTCTTGCCCCGGTTTGGGGGAGGGGTGCTAGTCGCCCCACCGTCCCGGCCTGCTTCTGCTGGGGTAACAGGCGGCCTCACCTGCCACCCCCAGGCCTGCGCTCATGGAGGACGGAGGTCGTTAAGCGACCTCCGGCGCCTGAGTCGCCTGCGACGCGCGGCGAGCATGTTGCGTGCTCGGCAGGCCGGGAGAGTTCTAAACCTCTCCCGGGCGCGCTCCGCCATCTCCTTCGCGAGCATTAAATGCTCGCAGAAGGAGGTGGTGGCGGCCCACGCGCTGGCGCTCCGCACCATTGCCGCAATCATGCTGCCAATTGTACCAGAAACCTTTATTTTTTTTTTCGTGCGGAAATCCCTTCGGATACGGCCAGCGGGGGCGGTTATGTCGGGCTTGAACCGACTAAAACCGCACTACATGATTAGTTTTTAATTTTGGGTCTGCGGGGCTGTCACTTAAATCATACAATATTGAAGTGACAGCCTTGCTAAGTCAAATTTAATGATTATTAAATTGAATATAATATAATATTTACTTGCTTTTGACCATTTTACCCATTAATTTATAATAATTATTTTAATTATTTAAATGCTTCTATTAATGTATTTATATTGCTTTACATAACATAACATAACTTCACGCCTGTATCCCCGAAGGGGTAGGCAGAGGTGTATTACACACCCACGATTCGCCAGTTATGTTAAGGTCCCAATGTAATAAGGGCCGAGCCTATTGCCATCTACCGGGCACATTATTAAGCGAATATTGCTTTATGAATTGAATTATAGTCAGGTGGGTACGGAGAAGGTTATTCCTTTATTGTAAGTACCCTAAGTAACATTAGGTGCGAATGTTGGGTGCAGTAGTGGGTGGACGGTGGTTGAATGTACAGTTGATATGTGCGAGAAGATATGTATGTATATCTATTTGTTCGGTAGTGCTCTTAATCAGAATGCCTATTATTAATATAAGACACACTATTTATATATTCAGTTTATTTTATTTAATGCTTCGTGTGATGGACCAGTAATGCTTTTTTCCATTGCGATTTTTTTTTGTAGCAATCATTCGATGTATTGTATAGGTTGATGGCATCCGTGAGTTAGGGCCCAATTAAAAACCAGCGTCAGGTCCTTGTGGCCTGGCAGATGTTGAACTGGGTTCCTGTTACTGCAACCGTGGGACGCGTCCCTTCCTTGCATTGTGATAACTGTGTTTTCGACTCTTTTTTAATCTGTACCTAACCACGTAATAGGCTATTATTATTTAAATAATATTTATGTCTACCTCCTTAATCTGTTTTACCTGTCACTGTATCTCGCGGAATTTGCAGTAATAAATGAGTCTTTCTTTCTAAATTATTTAGCTGGAGGGGTAAGGGGGCATATTAGTAATTGCATTGCTTTCCACTTGTACCCCACGCGTGGATCCCCTGGGTACCCCCCATCCCCATGGGAACTCACTATTACACTTCGGGGTACAAGAATTATTATATTGCGGTTACTAACATTCTTTAAAAAAAATTTTGCTTGCCAGCCACACTTAAAATTCGCAAACAGCGCGCAGCGGGTTTATATTACTATCACTAATATCTTGAATTGTGTGTGTGACTATACAATAAGCAATACTCGATCAAACAACGCATCAATTGTGACTATATGACTTAAAAACCAAGATAAACACACAAATATATGTAACCAGGATTGGTGCTCAGATGATGATGTTTCACGATGTGGTGGCGCTAGTAGCGTGGAGACCCCCATGTTCGATGCACGAGTCAGGAAAAGTGTTATTAGGTTTTTAATTAATGAAATATTAAAACATTCCTAATACTCACGTTTGAAGCCTCCATGTCTTCAAACGTAGACAGTAACAGGGTCGCTCCCTGAACGTGGGCCTAAAAATATAATTGGGTTATATAAAAACAGCTTTAAATAGTGAAGGCGAAAGCTTTTATATTTTCAAGTACCTACAGTGTCCAGCTGCTGATTTGGCATGTCGCGTCGGGAAGAAGAGTGGGAGTCCGGTTATGATCGACTTGTTTCGGTTGTGTAGAACTGTGGGCCTACCGCCCAAGTGTCGTCGATATCACAGCCGTCGAAATGTTGCGGTACAAAATGGCCGTCGACCTTGACGGCCATTTTGTACCGCCCAATTGATAATCGATGCCGGCGCGGCGTAAGAATGAATGAAACGCTGTTTTTGACAGTTAAATAGCTGCCACCTAAAAAAATTCTAATCGACGGCCATTCCGACGCGTCGCTTTGAAGTGTCATTTCATTGCGGCACCTCATGAGCTGTCGTTTAGAATATTATTTTCTTTGAAAATAATTTTGGTCTTTCCAAATTTAGCTTGCTTTTTTTAATTATTCTGCTTTCTAGCGACTAATTAAAACACTCTTTAATCTTTACCTTACCTACTTAAACGTTTTTGCTGTGTTGTTTGTTGTTTTCGTATGTTTCAGAAGGAAGGAATAAGCGAAGGAGTTGGAGGATGAAATTCCATCGTCGGCAGTCGCCCCCATAAAAGCCATAGTAGCCCAGTGTTAGGTGCAATAGGATGACAGAACCCAGTCGCCCCCATAAAAGCCATAGTAGCCCAGTGTTAGGTGCAATAGGAGGGCAGAACCCATTCGTCGGCAGTCGCCCCCATAAAAGCCATAGTAGCCACTGGGTTACTATGGCTTTTATGGGGGCGACTGCCGGGTGACTGGGGGTGACTGGTTAGGAGCAATAGGAGGGTAGAACCCAGTCGACCCCATAAAAGCCATAGTAGCCCAGTGTTAGGTGCAATAGGAGGGCAGAACCCAGTCGCCCCCATAAAAGCCATAGTAGCCCAGTGTTAGATGCAATAGGAGGGCAGAACCCAGTCGCCCCCATAAAAGCCAT
Organism: Cybosia mesomella; assembly: GCA_946251805.1. Lineage (NCBI taxonomy): Eukaryota > Metazoa > Arthropoda > Insecta > Lepidoptera > Erebidae > Cybosia > Cybosia mesomella. Next base: position 22,090,284 of record OX276398.1, read on the forward strand.
ATTAGCCCAGTGTTAGGTCCAATAGGAGGGCAGAACCCAGTCGCCCCCATAAAAGCCATAGTAGCCCAGTGTTAGGTGCAATAGGAGGGCAGAACCCAGTCGCCCCCATAAAAGCCATAGTAGCCCAGACTGCCGACGAGTGGGTTCTGCCCTCCTATTGCACCTAACACTGGACTACTATGGCTTTTATGGGGGCGACTGGGTTCTGCCCTCCTATTGCACCTAACACTGGGCTACTATGGCTTTTATGGGGGCGACTGGGTTCTGCCCTCCTATTGCACCTAACACTGGGCTAATATGGCTTTTATGGGGGCGACTGCCGACGATGGAATTTCGTCCTCCAACTCCTTCGCTTATTCCTTCCTTCTGAAACATACGAAAACTACAAACAACACAGCAAAAACGTTTAAGTGGGTAAGATAAAGATTAAAGAGTGTTTTAATTAGTCGCTAGAAAGCAGAATAATTAAAAAAAGCAAGCTAAAATTGGAAAGAACAAAATTATTTTTAAAGAAAATAATATTCAAAACGACACATGAGGTGCCGCAATGAAATGACACTTCAAAGCGACGCCGCCGATTTGAATTTTTTTAGGCGGCAGCTATTTAACTGTCAAAAACAGCGTTTCATTCATTCTTACGCCACGCCGGCATCGATTTATCAATGGGGCGGTACAAAATGGCCGTCGACCTTATTTCGACGGCTGTGATATCGACGACACTTGGGCGGTAGGCCCCCTTTATATTTGCTAACTTTATAGAGTAGTTAACACCGTTAGTGTTTATAAAATATTAAAATGATAGCTTCGGTTTTATTTACTCTAAGCAGGTATAAAACTGTAGACATGCCCTGTGTGAGCCTTCTTCCCGAGCAACGGCGTTGTTTCAAATCAAAAGCTGGGTACTGTAGATACTTGAAGGTATAAATCCTTTCCCTGTCGCTATTAATAGCTGTCTATATAATATAACCCATGCCGTTAAAACGTTTTCCGTGTTTGAATGATTATATTATGGGTGATAAATTAAAAGTTTAATAAATCGCGAGAATTTGTGTTGTCTAACCTCTGCGTACCTTTTTTTTTTTGTGCGGTAATCCCTTCGGATACCCCCCGCCGGCCAGCGGGGGCGGTTATGTCGGGCTTGAACCGACTAAAACCGCAGGCCGTCTCGGGTCTACAGACGCCGGGGTGTAAGGTTACCCATAGAGCATATCCCTCGCACTCCAACTGACCCTGGGCCATTCGCAGTGTCCCCTCTGATAACAGCAGAGGGGTACCTGGAGCGACCACCCCCGCGGGCCTTGCAGGCCCGCCATATCTCGACTCCCTCGTGCAATGGGGTCAGCTGGCCCTGAAAAGGGCTGGTTGGTCAGACTCTTGGCCGTTGACGTTGACGTCAGCTACTCCAGCGGAGCAATCAATGATGCGTCATCGCCCACGTTGCCCAGGGTGCACCAAACTTGGAGGTGATTCAACCAGTCGCACCCCAACATTTCTCAGTATTGAGCTTGAAAATATACCAGTCTTTAAGTTTTTCATATATTTTATTCATTCTTTATGGTTTTAATTATTATGGTTTTATTGAGGGTGATGTAGCCATCTGGCCAAAGGGTCCTTAGTTTTTTGAAGAAAAGTGGAACTAACCGAATCATTTGGAAATTACGTCAGGTTTTCTTCTTTCCCTTACCTCAATGCCTGAAACCTAAAGTTTTCGACCAATGCGTCCTACCAGTTATGATTGGTTAAGTTGGGACTTCCCCCGGCTAGATGGACGGATGACCTGAAAAGGTACCTTTTTTTTTTTCGTGCGGAAATCCCTTCGGATACCCCCCCGCCGGCCAGCGGGGGCGGTTATGTCGGGCTTGAACCGACTAAAACCGCACGCCGTCTCGGGTCTGCAGACGCCGGGGTGTAAGGTTGCCCATAAAGCATATCCCTCGCACCCCGACTGACCCTGGGCCATCTCCGGTTTCGAGATGGCCCCCTCGGGTTTGAAAACCACGGTGTCCCCGTCTTGCCCCGGTTTGGGGGAGGGGCGCTAGTCGCCCTTCCGTCCCGGCCTGCTTCTGCTAGGGTGCCAGGCGGCCTCACCTGCCACCCCTAGGCCTGCTGCTGCAGCTCATGGAGGACGAAGGTCGTTAAGCGACCTCCGGCGCCTGAGTCGCCTGCGACGCGCGGCGAGCATGTTGCGGGCTCGGCGGGCCGGGAGAGTTCTGAACCTCTCCCGGGCGCGCTCCGCCATCTCCTTCGCGAGCATCACATGCTCGCAGAAGGAGGTGGCAGCGGCCCACGCGCTCGCGCTCCGCACCATTGCCGCAATCATGCTGCCGAGCGAGAGGACTCCCACCCCGATGGCTGCCACGAGGTCACGCCTCGGCACCTCCCACGCCGGGCAGTCCGCCAGCGTGTGCAGCCCTGAGTCCTCGCTCGCGTCACAGTGATGACACTCAGGCGTTGGCTCCTTCCTGATCCGATGCAGGTGGTCCCCGAAGCACCCCTTCCCGGAGATCACCTGCGTCAGTCGGTACGAGAGGCTTCCGTGTCGCCTCTCTAGCCAATCCTCCATGATGGGCCTTACCGACCTGAAAAGGTACCTGGGAAAGACCGGATGCTGAAGGTGGAGGTTCGGGTTCAATGGCGCCGCAGGCTTTGGATTGTTTTTTTATACCATTTATTCGGCAGACAAGCACACGACCCTCCTGATGGGAGGCGGTTACCGTGGCCTGTGGACGTGTGCAACACCAGGAGCGTCACACTCGCGCTGCCGAACCTGTAGAAACTTTCTAATGCCCTTCTTGAAGAATATTGTAGTCCTTTGGGAAAACCACAGCAGGGAGATCATTCCACAGTTTTAGCCTGCGCGGTATGAAGTTTCTTTCATATCTTACTGTGCGCATCGTTACCGGCTGCAACGTGTGAGGATGAATATCCTGTCTGTGTTAGGGGCCTACCGAGATATTCGGGGCCCAAGCCAACCCCACCTGAAAACCGGTACACCTGCTGATTATCAGATGAGGCTCTGGCGCAGATTTTCGAGCAAAGCCAAGATAAGTTACATCAGGAGGACTAACTGTCGGAGAGTGAACCCTGGGCTCCAGTGCAAGGGTTGAAAGCAAACCAGAACTAACGCTGTGATAATGATTCATCTTCAAAACTTGAGTAGGTAAATATGACTAGAAATATTTTTGTGTGCTTTGAGATAGAATCTTGTAGGATGATTCAGAAAATATTTTCCTTTAATTTCTCTCTATGTTGGAGCCATTTTACATAAAGATATACCGACACTTAAGTCATCAACCAGGTGGTAGCAAAGGTGGGGGGCAAACGCCGCATCGGATATATATGGCCAGTATGAACCTGGTGCCCCTTGTTTATTATCCTCACCAAATAGTACATTGATATTGAACCTCCATATAAAGAGTTATATTTCCTCTTTGACTATGATAAAACCATTACAATCAGGTAACAATTTCTTAGCTGACTCTTTCTCGTGAAACTGTTTTTTTGTGGGTAGGTAACCAAGAAAACTTACAGCTGACTAGATGCCATAAAGGAATTTTACTGTAAACACATTATTGTCATATGTCATATAATACATTAATGAGAAAATTGAGAAACTATATGATCAAAAACTGTTAAGATCGTGGTTATGACGATGAAAATAAACCTACTCGCTCTGGACTTCCTCGTTCTAAACGATATCTTAACTGCTTCACGAAGGTCCGCGCAATGAAATTCTAAATCGATATCCAGCCACAAAATAGCCTTGACCATAAATCAAAGTGTTTACGAGTTCGTCGCGACACTTTGCTCGTAATCCGGCAGGATAAGCCATGAGGTATGGCAAATGTGTTCACTATAATAGGAAAAATAATACCTTATTATTATAGTTATACAGCCATAAATTATACTGAGAGCATACCTATTCCTTATAACTATTGAAAGATGGATAACGCAAGCTGTTATGATTATTAAGCTTGTAATTTATACTTCAGGTTTCATAATAATTCAAAATTGGCGCTCGTTTTAAAGGCATGGAATGTCTAGACAGTTTTAAATAGATAATTGAATTTTTTAAAGTAAGTAGTGCCATAGCTTTCAATCACTTTGACTATTATTTATTCTGTGCTATTGAACACAAGTGGATTCATCAAAATCGACAAAAGTTTTTTTGTGTGATGCAATTGCGAGCGTGTAGATACAAAACAAATTTCAGGTTTATATATAAATGGTTGCTATTGACACTGATGACTTGTTAAAAATATAAATAATTATGCATAAATATAATTAAGAAACTGGTAAATATGTTGAAGGGACTCTTTTTTTTTTTACATGGAAACCCCCACGGGCTTCACCCCATCGGTGCCGACGATGGGGTGGGCGTGTCGGAATCGGACCGACTAAAACCACACGGTGTCCTCTCCAAGTGTCCATTGCCGGGTGCCCCGGGTAAGCCCTCGAAAGGATAAGCCCAGGGTTACCGGCGGACTTGGGATAAGAATAAACGAAATGTGGATAACGAACGATTATTATCGACTTCTTAGCTAATTTTTGCAGTGAAATTGTACATACCTTAATTAACTTTATGTCAACTCTACAATATACAAACTAAATACGAGCCTGAAAAGAGGACTTCTTCTGGGGAATCATCGCGCATTCTCTGAAATTAACAAACTACTGTCGGTGCCTTCTGTGGAAATAGATTAGATCATAGCACAATTGATATAAAGCTAATTATGCTAATGTACAATTTGGTTGCAAAAATTCGCTTCCATTCCATTCCGGGCCAATGTAAATTGAGTCTATATCAGAGATCGCGGGTTCTATTCCCGCTCAGTGCAAATATTTGCAAATAACATGTATATGTCTATTTGCATAGCTAGCTAAGCAATGCTACGTAATAGAATATTTATAATACTTTTAGTGATTATAATATATATAACAAGGCGGAAGTATCTTTTTTTCGTATTTTTTTTAGCTATTGGCGCTTTCTGCAAAATTTACCTAAACTCTGGCTATTGTGACGCCACCTTAAACTAATGCATTTCAACGAACACTTTTTTCTAACCAGAGATAGTTCTCTTCTACCTCTACACTCCATACACCATCGTCTTACACCAGCTGACACTCGGGTGACGGGTTACAACACTTATCATTTATTGTTAAAATTATTTTTCATATAATCCTTGTCTTGATAATTACGAATAGAGTGTAAGAAAGAGCACCTAATTGGAGCTTATACTCGTAGGTACGAAGTACGTATTCAAAACTGAACCGATTTGACTGAACATCCTTGAAGGAAAACATCACCACGCAGGCCAAGTCGCGCGCATTGGCTATTTTTATATTTTTAAGTTTTCGTTATTTTTCTGTCTGTAACTATAAAGTAAGTGGTAAATTGCAATGGGTTGAAACCGGTATTAGTATTTTTTGGGAAGAATACGCAAAACAAAATTACTATCGAGGGTAGAAAATGGAATAACTTTTGGGTAGAAACCGGAAAAAAAAATTCAAGGGTGAAAAAGGAAACACCCGTATAAATTCCTAATTATTAGCATCGTCTATCCATGTCCTAAGTATACCTATCTAGATTTAAGACGCGTTAGACGTGTGGGAACATTGCCATAACTAACGTAACTTCAATGGTGAAAATATTATTTAATTTAAACTTATAGACACATGTCAGTTTGGTAATTGATAGATATATGCAAAACATCATCTCCGGGTTCAATCTACAAGGATTCGCTAAAAGGTGACCTTCGGATTAGATCGCAGCAAACCTGTCTGACAACAATTTGTTTATCTCCTGCGATTGTACCGATTATCCAACACTATATAGCTTGAAATTTAATAGAATGATTGTGACATTCAATTGTTTAGTTCTTTGGTAGATAAAGTGTCAATGTAAACACGGCCAAAGAAATAACTGTCTAGCTAGTTTAACATGTTTATTTGTTGGTCTGCGTTCGTTTTCCGTCTGACTAATTCATCAATGCAGAAATTAGACCGCGGAGGCTCCAAACTTGAAATTTTGCCTCGTGATATATCTTATATTGTAGCATCGACTAAAGGATTTTTGAAAATTTCACCTCCAAGGGGATATACCTAATACAAAATTTTACCGTGCTAAGCCAGGGCCGCTTGTAACATAAACGAGTATCTGGAGTTTAAAACCTTAAGATTTTGAATAGGTATCCTAGGTATCATGAATCATGATTATGTTGTCAGTTACCATTAAAACTTATAATGCTATGAAATCGATGGGTAAACAGATGGACGTTCTTAAAATACATACTGTATATGTACTGATCAAATGGATGATATTTTTAAGATAGGGTTGCTCAGAAACACCTGAAACCGGCAGTTCTGTATGAAAGGTTCAATCACGGTAGAATAAGCTTGTGACCGGAGATGGCCCAGGGTCAGTCGGGGTGCGAGGGATATGCTCTATGGGCAACCTTACACCCTGGCGTTTTAAGACCCGAGACGTCGTGCGGTTTTAGTCGGTTCAAACCCGACATAACCGTCCCCGCTGGTCAGCGGGGGGGTATCCGAAGGGATTTCCGCACGAAAAAAAATAAAAAAAGGTATCTTAAAGAATAGAACCAATCAAACTTTCAAATTTGCTAATTGTTTTAGCAATACATCTATAAATGATGTATATACAAGTCTTTTTGTAATCCTTCGAGAAGAAGCTTGTATATTATATATCTTGTTAATTATTTTATGTAAAGCTTTAGGGCTTTATCATATCACAAGCCATGCATAGTTTGGGTCTAGATGGTACTGTGTAGTTTGTCCTGGAAACAGATCATCAAATATAAATATTTGATGAACTGTAAATTGCACCTAATGCTGTCTGCGTTGACTGTGAACGTATCTACCGTACACAACTCGTATATAGGTACGTTTTTATTGGATATTTAGAGCTCAATGTGATATATTAAATTTAAAAATGTATTGTATGACTTATTTCCTAAAAATAATGTTCAGTTTTCTTTTGGTATTATTCAACTTAAAAAGACTATAGCAGAAAGTTAACAACAATTAAAATACTTTATAATAATCATTGAAGTTTAACAAGACTTCAAAATATATCTATTTAGGTATTTCGTTTCAAAATAAAAGAGAGAAATTGAGAGTAAGCTTATAAATTTATTGGAAGTTTTTTGTTTTCAAGTTATTAAATGAGTTATGATTACTTAGGTTTTTGATAGTACCTTATTAAAATCATCATCATCTTAACATTGCTCCCGGTTGCATATCTTTGGCTTCCACCTTGAAGCGGCGTTCACTTACAGCTTCTCCTCCTTTATCACTTATCGTGGCTTTTATGGGAGCCATTGCCGTGGGACCTACCAACCCATAGAGGAAAGCCTGTGCCAGAGCCTCATCCGTTGATCAGTAGTATAGGTGTGCTGGCAGGTGAGGTTGGCTTGGGCCCCGAAGATCTTGGTGGGCCCTTATGCACCCAACGCAATTAAAATAACACTACAATATTTTCAGAACGCCCGCAACTACAGGTTTAATCTCTATATGTTTTAAACTAAAATGCCACAAATAATATATTCCATGTTTTGTCTATTACTTCATGTAAGGTTTAAGAGCCAAGGTGATCAACAAATTAGAATTTATTAAGCTACTTTTGTCGTTGACTGTACAATAGTCAAGGTCATAAATATTAGTAAACTATGTTTGAACACCGCTGCGCCGCCGACGCGTCGTCCGTCGTCGTGATCCGTGACCAAGTGCATAACTTTGAATACTAATTCTCAGAAACCTCTTACTTTAAACTACATGCACTTGCCGACGATTCGGACACAAATGTATTCGGACACTTGTCACTGATATTTTTTCACTAACCATTCGGACACCATCAAGACATTAGAGTTATTTTGTGCAATCAGTAAAACAATAGCTTCAAGCGGCATTTTTTTATGGTTTTACCGTAAGGTGTTATTTTGGGTAGATATTGACTATGACAATTTCCAAGTCAATAATGTATAATACATTATTGACTTGGAAATTGACAGAACGAATAAATCAAGTAACACGACAATAGTTTTTACGTAATTATCTGTAAAATTGAACGACACTTATATATATTGAACCCTCATGAACGATAGAGAAATACTGTCTTTGTATTTCGTCTATTATATCTTTACATAGAGACAAACGCCATCGGCAATCCTGCTATTTGAATCGTATTTTTGTCTTTGATATCTAAAATTTTTGAGATTCTCCACTCTCGACCCATACCTGTACTTCAAGATCGACCAAAAGCCTTACGAGTAAAGTTATGAAAGTCAACACCGGAATCATCAAGCACAGATAACATAGTTGTTTTACTAACAGCTTCGAGTAGGTACCTTTTTTTTTGTCGTGCGGAAATCCCTTAGGATAGCCCCCCGCCGGCCAGCGGGGGCGATTATGTCGGGCTTGAATCAACTAAAAGCGCACGCCGTCTCGGGTCCTAAAACGCCGGGGTGTAAGGTTGCCCATAGAGCATATCCCTCGCACCCCGACTGACCCTGGGCCATCTCCGGTTTCGAGATGGCCCCCTAGGGTTTGGGAACCACGGTGTCCCCGTCTTGCCCCGGTTTGGGGGAGGGGCGCTAGTCGTCCCACCGTCCCGACCTGCTACTGCTGGGGTGACAGGCGGCCTCACCTGCCACCCCCAGGCCTGCGCTCATGGAGGACGGAGGTCGTTAAGTGACCTCTGGCGCCTGAGTCGCCTGCGACGCGCGGCGAGCACGTTGCGGGCTCGACGGGCCGGGAGAATACTAAACCTCTCCCGGGCGCGTTCCGCCATCTCCTTCGCGAGCATTACATGCTCGCAGAAGGATGTGGCGGCGGCCCACGCGCTCGCGCTCCCCACCATTGCCGCAATCATGCTGCCGAGCTAGAGGACTCCCACCCCGATGGCTGCCACGAGGTCACGCCTCGGCGCCTCCCACGCCGGGCAGTCCGCCAGCGTGTGCAGCCCTGAGTCCTCGGTCGCGTCGCAGTGATGACACTCAGGCGTTGGCTCCTTCCTGATCCTATGTAGGTGGTCCCCGAAGCTCCCCTTACCGGAGATCACCTGCGTCAGTCGGAGCCAATCCTCCATGATGGGCCTGCGATTATATACCTTTTTTTTTTTTTTGTGCGGAAATCCCTTCGGATACCCTCCCGCCGACCAGCGAATTACAAATAATGTACTAGACTGTAGTAATATTAAGACTTTTTGTGTTTAATTTAGAATTAAGGTACGATGGGGATGACATATCCTTACTGGATCAAAACCCCGAGATCAATAAAGATTTAAAAAAACCTGTTGGATTTTTAAAGAAAAAATATCCTCAACATTCACTTACCACGCCAAGCCAGCATTTCACTGAGTCTTGCCCTCCTATGGAGGCGGAACGGCAAGTCATTTGTTACCCAAGTGGCCTTAAAAAAATAGGTACCTATTCGAAGGGAGCGCCTCCTGGAAGCCGTCATCGTACAGGTCTGGGCCCCTGCGCCGGACAGGCCTGTATGCATAGACGATGAGGCGGAGTGGTTCCGGGAGGCCATGACCCGTGTCTGTGACACGGCAATGCCTAGGGCTCGGCCCTATAATCCGAGGGGTCAGGTCTACTGGCGGTCGTCGGAGATCGCGCTCAGACGGGCCTGCGTGATCACGCACCGCCGGTGGGCCCGATTCAGCCTCACCCGAGCAGTAGCAGGCCGGGACGGTGGGGTGACTAGTAGCCCTCCTCCAAACCGGGGCAAGACGGGGACACCGTGGTTCCCAAATCCGAGGGGGCCATCTCGAAACCGGAGATGGCCCAGGGTCAGTCGGGGTGCGAGGGATATGGGCAACTTTACACCCCGGCGTCTTAAGACCCAAGACGGCGTGCGGTTTTAGTCGGTTCAAGCCCGACATAACCGACCCCGCTGGCCGGCGGGGGGGTATACGAAGGGATTTCCGCACGAAATAAAAAAAAAAGGTAAATAATTTTTTTTTTTTTTTTTTTTTTTTTTTTTTATAAAAGAATATCAGCAACCGAAATTACTAATATTCCCCCTTAACCCCTCCAGCTAAGCTAAATTGCTTGTGTTAGGAGTGGGTACACGTCGGTAGTGTAATGGCCAGGATTCGAACCCGGGACCTCTCGATCGTAAGGTTGACTCCTTAACCACTAAGCTACCGACGAGCTGAAGGCGAAATAATTGCTGAGCTATTGTATTCAGGTGACTTAATTTGGACAACTGTTGAACTTGTTGCCCAAATGGCCCGATGAACAAAAGTTTGTCCAACTTCAGAAGCAGCCCTCATAATCCAATAAGTTATTATTAGTTACATTATAGCATAGACGTTGGTCATTCAAGCTATCATGTTTTTATTTTTCGGCAATAAATCAAAATATGAATGTTTGAGACACACACAGGCCTCGCAATAATAATATAAATATTAATGAATTACCAAATCAAATGGCTTATGTACAGACTCATATTTCTCGATACAGTGGTCTATGGCGAGCTGACCACTTAACCAGTTCATCTGAACCAACTCGTCAGCAGTCAATTTTTGAACTTTATATCAGAATTTCATCATATCAGCCGTAGAAAGTCCACTGCTGAACATAGGCCTCCCCCATTGACTTCCATTTAGACCTGTCTGTAGCGGCCTACATCCATCAAGTCCCTGCGCTCTTTAGCAGGTCGTCTGTCCACCTTGCGGGAGGCCTACCTACGCTGCGCTTGCCGTCACGTGGTCTCCAATCCAGGACCTTTCTGCCCCAACGGCCATCGGTTCTCCGAGCTATGTGCCCTGCCCACTGTCACTTCAGCTTGCTGACTCGTTCTGCTATGTTGGTAACTCTGATTCGTCTACGGATCTCCTCATTTCTGAGTCGATCTCGTAGAGAAACCCCAAGCATAGGCCGTTCCATAGCTCGCTGTGTGACCCCGAGCTTCCTTATGAGGCCCATAGTGAGAGACCACGTCTCGGCACCGTAGGTATTAGAATTTATGATATTGGAATGAGTTTAAAAAAATAAGTGTAGATTAACTAGCATTCATGATCGCTTGTCTTGAAATGTTGATTATTAAGAAATGTGAGTTTATTGTTGAAGGTAACGCTTAAATCAGGTACTTATTGAAATTAAGTTATTTTATCGTAATTTCAACTAAACTGGGTTCTCACGTTTTACACAATGAAATTCTTAGAGTAACACGTGTCAAGGTCGTTTAGTTACACTTTATCGCAATTATTTTCACTGATGAAATACGACCTACGTGATGCGAAGTAACTTATGAACTAACATAACTGTGAAAAGTCAAAATCCTAAATGAATTAGAATTTGGTAACAAAATAATAAAAAATTGTGTTCAGAATCGTTCATTTAACATAATCTAAGTTTTTAGGGATTTTCTTTAGAAAAGCCCTATTGCTATGGAGTTGTCGTCGACGTCGTCGTCGTTGCCAATTTTCTGTCACGGTTTTGGGTATGAAGGAGATGAGCTATCGAGTTGCTGTTTTCGGTAATAGATTCGTGCTGGGGTGAACCATTGCAAGATAAAAAAAATCGCAAAAAAAATAATCGCTAAATCGAAAATCCCTTGTATTCGGCTGAGCTCGTCTCAGGAATTCAACTTGTTTTTTTATGTGTTCAATGTGTAGACATTGTGCTATTTGCCGATGACATTGTCCTTGTTGGTGAGGATGGAACCGAGGTCCAGAGCAGACTGGTAACTTGGCAACAAAAGCTGGAGAGTGTTGGCCTGAATAATCAGCAGAACGAAAACAGAGTACATGTTCTGCGATTTCGGCGGTCTCTCTAGCCGCACAACCATAGCACTTAATGGCATCCTACGGGGCGACCGCGGTGAAATTCCTGTCGCTGGCGACCATAGATCGGATGATGGCCGCCAGCGAGAGGTCACTCCCTATAACTGCAGTAAGGGCCCGGCGCTGCAACTCCCAGGCCGGGCAGACCACAAGCGTGTGCTGCGCCGTGTCCTCACTGCAGACGCAGTGGTGGCAGGCGGGACTCGATTCCTTCCTAGCGACCTTGAACAGGTACCTTCCGAAGCAGCCGTGCCCGGAAAGCACCTGCGTCAATCGGAAGGAAAGGGTCCCGTGCTGCCGCCCTGCCCACTCGATAATAACCGGCTGGAGCGCCTCCACCGCGGCAAAACCAGCGCGTGGAGCCTCCAGCCGGGTCGACCACCTCAGCAAAATCTCCGAGCGGGCGGCTTCACGCCACCCGCGAATCTCCTCGGGCGGAGGCCGACTGCCACCATCCGCCCGGTACGCTATCGTTCGTTGATACACTTCGGCGAGCACTTCCGCCTCCAAGTCCCACAGGGGTGTTCCGGCCAACGCGCAGGCCACCTCCGTCGATACGGTACGGTAACCACGTATGACCTTGACCGCCATAACCCTCTGAGGACGCCACAGGCGGGCCCTTTTCTCGGCGGTCAAGGCCGCCGCCCACACCGGCGCACCGTATAGCGCCATTGACCGGACATCCCTATACCAACCTGCTCTGACTACCAGTATCTCGGTTCACTAATACAAAGTGATGGAGAAGATAGATCGAGCCGTAAAGCATCGGATTAGCGTAGGTTGGATGAAATGGCGGCAGGTTACGGCAACAACGTGTGACTCGCGAATCCCCCTTAGGCTTAAGGGGAAAATCTACAAGACCATGATCCGACCTGCTGTCCTGCATGGAACAGAGAGCTGGCCGGTAAAGGCGACGGATGAAATACGGCTGCATGCAGCGGAGATGCGAATGCTGAGATGGGTGTGCGGTGTGACAAGAATGGATAAGATTAGGAATGAGTACATTTGAGTAAGTTTAAAAGTAGCGCCAATAACATTAAAGTTACGAGGAAATCGTCCTGGTTTGGACATGTAATGCGTAGGGATGAAAGTAATATCATAAGGAAGGCATTAAGTATGGAAGTGGATGGTTACAAGGGGAGAGGAAGACCTAAGAGGAGATGGATGGACTGTGTGAAAGATGGTTAGGAAGGGAGTGAATGTTGAGATGACCGCAAGCAGAGATGGAAAAAGTACACACATGTTGCGCCGACCCCAAATAATTTTGGGACAAGGGCAGGAGGATGATGATGATGATGATAATGTACAGACACAACTAATTTCCAATTTTATAATAGTATAAATTTATCAATACTATATTAGCGCTATGCCCGGTCGGGGCCCACTTTCCCCTACTCCTCCTTTAGTTTGTGTTTAATCATCTATCACTTTGTTGAATTGTAAATTCTTGATAGATTCTTTGTAAAAATGCCACGATTAAAATGGCTGGCACGAAAAACTACCGACAACAGAAATATCCCCGCTGGTTTAAACAAATACTTTAATATTTGTTGCAATGCATGAAAAAAAATTAAACTGCCAAAAATTACTTTACTCTCTAACGATACCCCACAGATCCGAATCCGTTTAGGCACTCAAAAGTTCTCTTCATCTTCAGAACGCCAATCCCGTTGACATCCAAAGCTCGTACTTTTTTACTCTCTCCTACACCTCTTTCCACAATTTGGTTTATTTCAGCTTTTGCGAGAGCCACTGCCATCTGACCTCCCAGCCCTGAGAGGAATATTCAAAAGTGCATCAGCATCGAGTCCGGTCTCCTTTGGTTATCTTGTTCTTTTGCAGGAGCTATGCCGTCTGACCTCCCAACTCCGAGAAGAAAGCTTGCACCTGAGCCTCATCCGTTAATCAGCACCGAAGAACATTTCAAAGTTATGATGCAATAAAGAAACTCAAATACATTACCTAAATGAAAACATTACATTCCCCTTTTGGTCACTCGTGCAATAAGGTGTTAATTAAAACTATAAAGAACATATATCAACAAAAAGATGTCTAATTAATTGAAAAAAATGATATATGTTCAAAGCCGGCTGCAATCCTAGTTGGCTGTCAGCCACCTCGATGGAGTAAAAAGGCAGCTTTAATCCGGTAAGGCTAGCTTGATAAGGAACGTGATAGTGATGAAGTCAACACAAGTCAACAAGAATCAATTAAACTAATCTTAGAAAACATTCCAGTTTTCCCCTTCAGATATCTAATGAATACACATGTTGTGTGCCTAAACATTGCATGCGTAAACTGAAATGGGTTTTCCCACGGTTCAACTGCAATGTCCAACGGGGTTCCACGGGTAAAAATCCCTTTGTAGTCCACAAAGGGATTTTTTCCCCGTGGACCAACTGTTTAGTTGAACTAAAAATTACTAAAACAGTGACTAAACTAAATAGTTGGGGGACACTTAAAACTACGCATGAAAGGTTACCATTAATGTTGACATAACAATGATATTCTTTATATTTTATACTAGCAAGCCGCCCTCGTTTTGCGTTGGTTTATATGAGTTTATTTTAACTAAAGCCATAGTAATTTTGGATTGGATTCACATAATATATATTATGTCCCTATGTCCCTCATCGATAAGGCACCTTTCAAATGGTGAAACATTTTTTTCCAATAAGTGCAATGGTTCCGAAGATTATCCCAAACATATAAGCAAACTCACTAAATTCGGCCTCTCTATTTATAATATTAGTATAGATATACTAGTACTATATTATAGATATATATATATATATTTGCAGACTTCGGACGGGAGGTAGACTTTGGACCCAGATGATATATAATAATATGATCTAATACTAGAGGGTGTTCTTGGGGCCTCACCGAGGACTTCGGGGCCCATACCAACCTCACCTGCAAGCTGATTAACGTACGAGGCTCTTGCGCAGGCTTTATTCTTAAGGGGGTCAGGGCAGTAGTTCTTATAATTTTTTTTCGAAAGAGGAGTTGAAGAACAGGCCCCCGACTACAAATTGTTGATATAAACCGGATTTGGCGCTCGGAAGACTAAGAGAACTTTTGAATGCCTAAACAGATTCGGATCTGTGGGGATTTTTCGGCACCGATTTCTCATTAATCCCGAGCCTTCTAAGATGGACTGAGAGAGAGCAGAGACTATTTCTGTGGACCGTACCCTCCACATGTCAGTAACCGCACACGTATTATTATTATAAACGGCATATTCAACAAGTTTATGTGTTTTATCGCGTTTTTGATCTTTTGGCACTGTAACACTACACCGAATAGTAGTACCGAAACATCGGAAACTCGTAAAACACAAACATGATATATATCTCGTTCATACAATAATAATACTAATTTTCAATAATCATGTCAATCTAAAACCATATAAAAATATTATTATCATTGGATCCATCTGTACGATAATTTAAATAAGAGTTTTGTATATTTTACCTTTAGAGATGTTAACTACACCTATGGCTCCTTTTGTCAAGACGTTCATAATATATACAGGATGGTGCACATTATGTAAATGAAAGTAAAGCTGTCCAGCTAGTAACTGCGGATAAGGTATGCCCGCCGCTTGCGACGGGCGACGCGTCTGGATAATACTGTTGCATACATAAAGATGCCTCTTTCCTCTCCAAATATGCGACGTTGCATTTTCTTCTATTTTAAAATATAAAAAGTTTAATACAGTGGAACAAGTTTTAATTATAATAATATATCTGTAAGTATCTAAATAACGAACCATATCAAATATATTTATTTGTGAAAAGATATTTACGTAGCGCGCATTGAAGTCTTTTGTAAGAACATTTTTTAAACGGAGTTCTAGCACCACTAGTAGGTATACACTAATAGGTACACGAATCCAATTTATTTATATAAAAAAAAAGTAAAATAAAAAAAAAAGATATTCTTTATTTATCAATGAGACATAAACTCAAAGATATGAATTTAATAGGCTAGAACGATTCTTGCAAGATATGGGAATAGGATAATGTAAGGTGCATTAGATAACACCGACTACATAACAGCTGTAAAGTCTAACCAAGTTAACGATCAGAATAGTTTGAAATAAGAATCATTTTTGCAAAAGAAGTTCGTCGATCTTAACAAGGTGAACAACAGGTTCAGTATAGATCGCCTCAACTTTTTTAGTCAAGGAGCCGATGCGCCGGCGACGGTCAAAGCCCTATCCGGCCCTTAGAGGATACTCACGAAAATATTTCTTCAAAGCGGTTACTTCTTTGTAGATCTGCTATGAAGAACACAACTGCCTGACCCACGTCAACAATATCAGGTTGCTTTTTCATAGTCACTTGCGCGGGAAAGACAACGTGCCTCCATGCGTGCGAGTAGCATGGAGTCTCAGGACAAACTAAGCGAATTTCTGGGTGTTCGTGATGCGTGACGGGTGCACGTGCTCGGTGCGCAGACGCATCTTCACCGGCCGCTACATACTCGTACGACATAGGGAATCGGCGACACGCTGTCAATTAGAAGATGTTGCATTTTCCTCATATCATATAAGCCTATATTTATAGATAGATTGTCTAGGAAATACTAAGTGCTGTAATTATGAAACACAGATGTAAGATTATAAAAAGAACTTCATAAATTTGTTCTTCCATATCCCCCTTTTTTTTTTTTTACGTGCGGAAATCCCTTCGGATACCCCCCCGCCGGCCAGCGGGGGTGGTTATGTCGTGTATCGACTAAAACCGCACGGGGTCCTCCCAAAGTGTCCGTTGCCGGGCACCCCGGGTAAGCCCTCGAAAGGATAACCCCAGGTCTTCCATATCCCCTAGAATAAAAGCACTGTCAATAAAAAACTTAAATTTTTATATATTCACGTTTGTCTATCCCCAAAAGATTAAGCAGTTGTCTATTTTAACATTATAGGCCGACATTTATAATGGTAAGTTAAAATATACTAAGCTTCCGACCCGATGTAGCTTAGTGGTTAAGAAATCGGCCTCACGATCGAGAGGTTCCGGGTTCGAATCCTGGCCATTGCACTACCGACGTGGTTTCACTCCTAACACAAGTAACTTGGATTAGCTAGAGAGGTTAAAGGGATTACTAGTAATTTCGGTTAAAGAGTTTTTTTAGAAAACAAAAATCCAGACTACGAAAATCTCGATAGAAATTTAATTGAAATGGGAATTGAACCAAGGGCCTCGCGCATATTAGTCGCATTGCATTTTTCTTTATATAATGTATAATATCACTGTCTCTTGCACTTGCGCAGATAATATCACTAATTTTATGAACGAATACCATAATTCAATATGGTTGAGAACTGAAACCATAAAAAGTTATAATTTTTTAAGGAAAACCGCACGAAAGGGCGGAAATACTTTTTACCGGAAAACTAACTACTATTTTTAACACTTCATACGTTAGGAAATAATAATATTATTATTTGGACATAAAAAGTCGTAGCACCGTTAATATAGAGACATAATAAATAGATATAATATATTGATATTTAACTACTTGCTACACATATTGAAATAAATGTATCACTTGTACTTTTCCACTATTATATTTATTAATTTCACCTGACCGGTTTCGCCTCACGGCATTCTCAAAGGTTTTTTATATTTATTTATACATAACAGTCACCGATATTCACCGGATATTTAACTACGTTAATTATAATTTTTTGGAGCTACGGGGAAGAGATCAGTAGATTTAATAATTGAACACAAAATCTTTGTAGCACGTAGGAATTATTGGAGAGGTTATTTAATTGTACTTTATTTATTTTAGGTCGGGAGGATACAAATCGGGAGGAAAATAATAAATTCAATGGAAGATTTTTTGGTTACATCCATAAACTTATTCTGTGCATTTTACTAGCGAACCGATATCTCCAAAACAATTACCTTTCATTCATTCTTTTGTAATATAAACATCGACTTATATAAAGGGGAGTAAACCATTGCATCATAACGACTTATATGCTCACTAAACTTCTGCACAGTGACTTCGCAGTTTTAGGCAAAATTGTGTAAGTAACTCGTCTACTAACAAAACGTCAATCGGCGAGTTGTTATGTTTTATTCATAGTGACTGTTATAATATAAATTCACGAAAGTCCATTATTATACTCCGAATTTCGCTGAGTATTTTCCAGATGAGATGTTCGCGTAATATGTTTAATTATACGTGCGAGAATGAGTTAACAGACCTAAAGCGACATTCGTTCATTTGTGCCGGTCATTAGAATGGAAAATGTATGTCATATGTGGCGTACCGACAATGCTGGGGAAATAGAGACATCTACATACGAGTAATGTGACTTTCTTTGGCGTGTTTCAAGGTAGTTTGAAAGTAAATTGTGCAGGCTGCGTAAGTTATACTTTACTGTAAGCAAAATTATTTTCTGCAACAAATGTTGTAGTTTAATGCTTTTTCTATCAAACAAATAAATGCTAATATAATAGAGGCTACACATGGGCGCAATTCGTTGATTGATCAACAATAACTAAGGTCATACACTAATCTTAGTTATCATTTTAAACCATTATGTATTGTTAAAAAAAGTTTTGAGTTATATTAAATAGATATTTAAGAAATGATTTGTAAGCATGAAACTGTTATTTATCAAGCTGTAAAATTCAGTTGACAAGATACTGTGTTGACCGTCCTCCATGAGCGCAGGCCTGGGGGTGGCAGGTGAGGCCGCCTGTCACCCCAGCAGAAGCAGGCCGGGACGGTGGGGCGACTAGCGTCCTTCCCCCAAACCGGGGCAAGACGGGGACACCGTGGTTCCCTAACCCGAGGGGGCCATCTCGAAACCGGAGATGGCCCAGGGTCAGTCGGGGTGCGACTGGTGCGAGGGATATGCTCTATGAGCAACCTTACACCCCGGCGTCTGTAGACCCGAGACGGCGTGCGGTTTTAGTCGGTTCAAGCCCGACATAACCGCCCCCGCTGGCCGGCGGAGGGGTATCCGAAGGGATTTCCGCACGAAAAGGTGTTTAATGTTTAACTTATGGGTCAAATGCGTAATTCACTGCTTAACTGTTCTAAATAAATTTAATGACTATTATTATTATTATTCAATTATATTATTATACAAGCGACGATAGCCCATTGGCGTACGTAACTGACTGCTGAGACGAGGTCTCGAATTCGTACCCGGTCGCCCCGGGCACACACCTCTGACTTTTCGTAGTTATGTGTGCATTAATAAATGTTAATTATCGCTTGCTTAATAATGTGCCCGGTAGATGGCAATAGGTTCGCCCCTTATTACATTGGGACCTTAACATAACTGGCGAATCGTGGGTGTGTAATACACCTCTGCCTACCCCTTCGGGGATACAGGCGTGAAGTTATGTATGTTATGTTATGTTATTATTATTCTGAATTAAATTCAAAGATTTCATGCATTCACTTAAAGCATTATGACATGGCATTTAATACTGTGTGTTTTTATGAAATAAATGTAATTTGTATATAATACATTATTTAGAGTTCAATTAAATTTTTAAGCATTTTGTATGCTTAATTTTCCTATAGATTTAGATCGGAACGCTCTAACCAACTTTTCAAAATAATTTCCCTTGTTTTCTGGGCAGCTATCTCTTCAATAACATAAACAAACAAGTTAAACTACATACAATGAACTATCATAAAAATAGAACATCCCTATTTGAATGGTTGCATCGCTTAAACTACAGTGAAACTGAAAATGTGCTAAAAGTTCAAAAATTATAAAAAAGGTACGGACAGTCACCTCATCATTCTCCTTTCAAGTCCTCTCACACGTATAATAAGTATATATTTGTGCACAAAAACACACCCTCACACATATACACGCCCGCACATACACTTTCACACAACATCACTGTACAAAACCATGCATGCACTCTTCTGGAGATTAAGAGGAGTGTTTAAATTATAATAGTTTTATTTTTGCATTCTTGTGCTCTATGCCACTAAAAATTTAAAAAAATGGGCAAGTGCTCTGATACCTTTATTACAGGTTTCGACCTAGTTTAGAATAGGGTGTCTTACCTTCCGAGTACTTGTCATAATTAATGTTAAACTGCAAATATTGTAAACTTTATTTTGTACTTAAGTTTGAAACCCTGAATATTTAATTATTATTTCCTTTATTTCTTAAACATAGCATATAAATTATATTTTTAAATATACATAAACAATACATTTAACAATATAAAAAAGAGGGACCATGATACCGGGGGTTAGGACACCAGAGAGAGGAGCCTCCTCACAATACGTGCCGTGTCGAAGAGTAGGTACCGCTTTCTGCATCAGGCCCTTAACCCAACTGCTTAACGCGAGCCTCTTTAGATATTGGTCGAGCCTCTTGGTAATCAGTTCGTGAACCTATCTCTATCCATCGGAACAATAATTGCTGAATCCACATCCCACATGTCGACAATATTGTGAGCCAAGTTCAAATATTTTATTTGTTGGTCTTTGTTTGTGATGTCAACAAAAATTGCGAGACACTGATCGATCAATCACCACTATATCAGTCTTATTGGCGACAATAGTCCTGTCAGTGATGATTGATCGATCCCAGTACAACGTGACACGACCATTATCAAGAACTGGGTCGGGCACATACCTGTAATACGGTACCTCCGAACCTTCAAGATCGTACTTCAGAGCAAGTTGCTGATGAACGATTCTAGCCAATTGGTTATACTCTCCGTTAGCAAGACGAGAAAACCCAGAGATAATATGCCTTAGGGATTCTCAATCGTGTCGTCCTTAATGATATACCTCCGATAATTATTCGTCATGAGAACGTCATCTGTAATTGCACTGACAAAACCTTCGGTTTCTCCAATGAGATCACCGCAGCGTAGCCATAACACTGATGCATTTATATCTACATCCGGCCTATTTAAGGCCCCATAAAAACGTCCATGCAGCTCTTTGCTCTTAGATATTTCCTTGCGATCAGCGATGCTAAGTATTACCGGTTTGTGCCAGTTCTCTTTAGCCAGAGCGAGAGGAGTCAGTCCGTAGTCTATTGCCACAACATCTCGATGCACACCCACGTCAACATGTAGGAAATATTCCCTAAGGTTGCATATCTCACGGTTGTGGAGAGTCTTGGCGTTTAAAAAAACCGCGTCCTTCCCACTTCCGTGGGATATACAACCTCATTACTGATGAACGTGTGTGGTGCATTCGATTTGCGATCAGCAACGTACGGACTTTCCTATCCAGGGCATCTAATTCGGTCTGAGTCCATCTTAGTATGCCAAAGGAGTATACTAAGACTGGCATGATCCAGCCGTTGTAGGCGCGTACCTTGTTTCCACCCGATAAAAGACTCTTCATTACTTTTTTCAGGCGGCCAAAGAAACGATCCCGCAACGTCTGTTTCATGATAGCCTCAGTAATACCTAACGCTTGTGATATACCAAGATATTTATAGGTTTCAGTTGCCGAGAGAGATTTAAGTTGTGTAGAATCTGAATGTTCAATTCTTTCAGATTCCATAATCCCACCCTTCTTAACATGCATGACTGCACCTTTGTCTACACCAAACTTCAATCGGATAGTATTATTAAAGGTTTCAGTTACCTTAAGTAATTCTACCAGGCGGGAGTCGGTGCTGGCAAATAATTTCAAGTCATCCATGTAAAGAAGATGGAATATATCCTTGACCTCCTTTCCGCAACTGATAGCCTAGCCCTGAATTCTCCAGTATTGTACTGAGAGGATTCAGTGCTAGGCAAATCGATCGATCTTTATCGGTACACCACCCCCAAGGACCTTGTAACGAGCTACCGGAGCAATGAAAAAAGATAAATAAATTATATAACGGTACGATTTATATTAGGGAGTCATCTAGTGGCCGAAGATGCGAAAGTCTTAATTCGATTGAACGGAAAAAGGATTGAATTAGTTGAGCAGTTTTGACATAGGTGGCAGTAAACTATATGAAAAAATTATCAGTCGAGAAAAAAATAAATAAATAGAAAAGTAATACAAGAAACTAATTAAAAATAGTGTATAAAATGGTAAATTATAGTTGTGAATATACGTAAATGTATATGAAAATGTATTTATAAATATATATATATATTAATCGTTGTGGGAAAAATAATATTTATAAATGAATCGATTATAGTAAAAATTTGATTATCTGTATAATACCGCATGGCAATTATTTGGTTTAAGACGACTGTTTAAGTATTGTTTATTTAGAGAAAATTCAATACGAAGATTAATCAATAAAATCGAAGTAAAAGCAATCACTTAAATAATATCACAAATAGTTATATGGAATGTATGTAAATAATACATTCTAATAATGAGATAGTAATATTTGAAACGCGGAAATGCCGGAAGGTAGATTTTGTACTTTGAGAAGAAGGGAGACTGCAACGCCTCCGTGTGGGTGATTTAGGAACTAATTAGGCTTTGGCGGACAAAAGTTTTAATAAGATATACGAGGAATTACTTGGGAATGTCATGCGTAATTGGTGAAATTCATTGTTGAAAGTTTTAGTGAAGAGATTTCAATGCTTAAAAGTATACATGGGCGTTGAAAAAGATAGGAATTTGTAATATTTGGGGGGGTTTGAATTGTGCGGTTGGCATTACGGGGAGGTTTTTGATTGGAGAGAGACACGGGTGGAGCACGGTTGGCGGGGGGAGAAATACGAAAGGCGCCAATACCAATAACTCTTTCACTTTTGTTGGGGAACTCGTCAGGGGTAGTGGAGACGTCGTACATTTCTGGTGAGACTGTTTTTTAGAGCATTTAGTGGGACTTAGTCGTGATATATGTGTTGGGGTTCGCGCGTTTTCTTGTATTAAGGGGATATTTTGAGTTGGAAAGTAATAGTTCGCGGAAATAGTGGTTAACATATAGTTATTTGAATTGGAGGGATCGCCATTTTGTGAAATTGAATTTGGTTCATGTTTGGTTGTTTAAAATGGGATTGTTGGTTGTAGTATATTTGAATAATAATTAGTAAAAGGTAAATTACATTTTGGGACGCGATCGACATAGGGTAGGAGACCTTTACGTGAATGAAGACACCTTACATTGGACAAAAGTAATGCACGCAAATACGTGTTCTTTTCTGATGTTCTGTGCCGCTGAGTCTGGCGGTGCACACGTAAAGCAAACGCTGTCGTTTTATCATTTTTATTATGTTAGAAGTAGGAATTAGGGCTGCGGCGTACTTAGCTAGCATTCCTGTAGGAAACCCAAGGCGATGTGCTTTGGTTATGGAGGGATACCTAACGGTGATAACGACTCCATATTCCTCTATATTTCGCTAGTAGCCGATAACTTTGAAGCGAGCGGCAATCTGATTTTCCCTGGAAACAGGATCGGATAAGCTTCCTGGATGTGGGTGACTGTTCGTTCTGTGATAGGTAGGCACCGTCGAAGTGGAGCCGTCCAATTCGGGCCAGGATCAGAACTTACGGAGCTCACAGTTCAGTCTTATGTATTTATTTATATATACACTAACTATAATCTCGTCAGGGTTTCGGTTCACATCCCTGAGCTTCGGCTCGTGAACTGAGGCAATCACACCGTTGTAGGGATTACACAAAGTCAAGTTTCACGAACTTGCCCCCAAAGTTAGCTAGAAGGAAAACACAACTCACCACACGATTAAGTAAAATACAATGGGTTTTGAAAGGTAAATACAGGGATTAGATTCTGTAGGTAGATAGATAGGTACACTCATTTGTTTAGTGAAAATCTTAGGCATCACAACGAACGTAGGAAACCTAGTCTATTTCAAAGTCTGCTTAGTAAAATTTATTAATACCTATCATGTTTTATATCGATTTATCGTGCGGTTTAGTCGGTTCAAAAAGGAGCCATAGGGACTATTCGATGGTATGTAGGTAAACTACCATTATTAATATCATATTCTATATCGATTGATTGTGCGGTTTTAGTCGGTTCAAAAGAGCCATATGAACTATTCGATGGTATGTAGGTAAATTACCATTATTAATAACATATTCTATATCGATTGATTGTGCGGTTTTAGTCGGTTCAAAAGAGCCATATGAACTATTCGATGGTATATAGGTAGGCTACTACTGCTGTAGTTCACGTAAGAGTGGTGATACAGTGTGTAAAAATGGTGGAAGTGAGATCTACAGTGAAATTTTAGTGATTCTTTTAAGAAGTGTTGATTGTGTACAAAGCCGGGTTATAAATAATCAAAAGTAACCACACCCAAGACTAAATATTAATTACACAAAAACTTGGGTAATAACACCTACGATATCTGCTAATAACTGATTGACCAAGAGTGATTTTTATATTTGAATTCAGTGATTATCTCTCTTTGCATGTGTTCGAATCAGGGTTCAAAGAGCCATCTCACGGTAGTTGGGAACCTTATCCAAGTGGATACTGCTCGAATCTAGAACCCCGGGAGTGTAATTCCTGTATACTAAAACCCTATATCATGGGTCAGTTATACCAATTCGTTTATGTGATCTGAGAGTGTATTATACTTTACAATAAACCTTTGAAACCACATTATTCTGAAGTGAATTGGTTACTAGCACCTTTTATAAGATTACACAATATATGTTAATGTACGAGCTGTGTACAGATTCAATTTATCGTTTAACATTCTAAAAACAAGTGAAGTATCACACCAAAATCCATGTTATTCGTGAATAGTATTTAAAGCGGCTTGAGCGAGGGGCGCTGTCGTTTGCTATAATAGCTAGCAGTAGGAAAAGATTACTCCTTTGTTAGTTTCATAATAAAACAGTTTGTGTTAATATCCAAGCTGAGTACTGACTCAATTTATCGTCTTACATTTTAAAAACAAGTGAAGTATCACACCGAAATACATGTTATTCATGAACAATATTTAAAGCTGCTTAAGCGCGGCGCTGTAAGTTACTACGGAATATAATCAAAACATTATGGCGGTAAGATTTGTATGTTCTTCTGTCAGGTTCATGTTTGCTCTGAATAGAGTATGGGGAATTATATTTACCGGATGTCTCGGTGTAATAGGGGGAAGATGTATGAAAATCTTCTAATGCCTATTTAGACATAGGAAGGACCACGATATACCTTTAAACAATACAAGTGGAAGGGTCCTACTGTGGCTGGCGTGATATGGGGCCACCACCTCGGGGGGAAAATCCAATATAACTAGGTACTATTGTTTAGGGGTCACCACCTCGGGGGGGGGGGGGATACCTAACTAGGTACTGTTGTATAGGAAAGAAATAGTTATAATGAGCAAGCACCTCGGGTAGATAACCTCAGAATAAGTAGGCATTATAGGAAGAAGAATTAGTAAGTTCCAATCAATAAAGAAGTAGTCTAAATGAAGTTATTAAAAACATCTAGATATAATCTACATATTCTTGTCGTTCAAAGTACTAGTTTAAGGGAGTAAGCATTATAGGAAGAAGAATTAGTAAGTTCTAATTCATAAAGAAGTAGTTCTAAATGAAGTTATTAAAAACGTCTAGATATAACCTACATGTTCTTGTCGTTCAAGGTACTAGGTTAAAGTAGTAAGCATTATAGGAAGAGGAATTAGTAGGTTCTAATTCAACTGATATTGCTATAAGTACTTAATAAAATCGATACGAGAGAAGCAGTGAATGATTAAAGCGGCGAACTGCAGGTACCTACGTAGTTGCAAATAGTTATAGGTATCTAAATAAACGAGGTAAATGACCGGAATGCTTCGGTTCCTAATATATATTTTCTAGTATAGGTTATTTCCATCCACTCCCATAAAAGTCACTAAAAGATATTACGGAGATTATGGAGGAAGGACTTTGTTTGTTGCATGTTAGGTTGGGCCGAATGAATTAGTGTAGGTTGTTTTCATCCGCTCCCGTCAAGGTCACCAAGGACATTAGGTTAATCCGGAAGAAATTTGTGTAGGTATAATGGAATTTGGAGGATTGTTAATAAATATGGAAGGAATAGGTTCTAATTTTGGGATACCTACTTAAATGAGACTTTGTTGATTATTTAAGGAAGTACTTATGTTCGCGCACGTAGTGTAAGCTTTTGAACTACTTACGACTAGAGGGTTTAGGAAGACTTATTTGGTTATTTCATGGTTTAATATAGTGTCAATAGAAGCTGTGTAATTAGATAAAAATGAAATAGGTACGTAATGGTTAGGTTGGAAGGTAGGTTGTAAGGAAAGGTTAATGATGAATTTAAATGATAACGTTTCAAACAAAATAGGTTTAAAGTTTAATGTGAAAGAGTAAATTAATTGGGATTTGCGATTATATATAGTTGGAATTAGGTTACCGTAGGTTTAAGATAGGAGTCAGCATTCTTCACCTTTATAGAACTAGGGATACTAGGTATCATGATAAGGGTTCCTTTTAACCACTAGATTGATCACAGGCCAAGTTTATTAGAAATAAGTACAATTATTCAGTGAGTTTAGGTAGGTTGGTGAGTTATTTGAATGAATCATACATGACAACAAGTAGGTGGAATAGGAATTGGGATAGCCGTAAGAGAGAAGTGAATGAGTGGTAGATATAGGTAGTTATTTAGGGCAGGAAATGTGAAAAGGATTGAGTGAATGAGTTGGTTTCGGAGTAGTAATAGGAGTAGTAGGAGTGGGGAAAAAGAATTTAGAAAAGGGGTTTAGGAGTTTAGAAAGGGGGGGGGTACAACCTGACGACACCCTAGAGACAGAAAAACCATCCTATATTGCTCCATACATGTCTTCAAGAAGGTGCATAGAGTTGTATCAATTTTATACAACTCCAGCACTCTCAACAGCCATGTATGTGGCATGGAGTCGTAGGCTTTCTTGTAGTCGCTCCTTCAGACTGATGGCTAACGGCCATGTCAAAAATAAGGAGCTCCCGTACCACGTGCCCCACTTCTATATCCACTCTGAGAGATAGACATTATTATTATTGGTATGAAAATAAACTAAATCGTATTTAGTAAGTGTTTTTATTATGTGATAGACTCTGAACATGATAACCCTGGCCTATTCTCCGATACACACATACAAGAACCATACCAAAAGTGCTTTTGTATATCCCACGAGTTTTATTAGAATTTTAACTTGAAAGTTTGTGAGGCTCGATGGGTTTTGTTACTCTTTCATACAAAAATGGTCGAGCGGATCTGGATGAAATTTCGCACAGAGGTTGATTATCGTTGGAAATGGCACTTAGGATACTTTTTTGGGTTCCGTAGCCAAATGGCAAAAAACGGAACCCTTATAGATTCGTCATGTCTGTCTGTCTGTCCGTCCGTATGTCACAGCCACTTTTTTCCGAAACTATAAGAACTATGCTGTTGAAACTTGATAAGTAAATGTATTCTGAGAACCACATTAAGATTTTTATACAAAATTGAGAAAAGAAACAATAAATAAGTATAATATACGTATGGGTAAGTTTGATGGAAAAAAAAATTGAGATTCAGTTGTAAGTATGGGGAATCGGATAGGTCTAAGTATGGGGGATCGGATAGGTCTTCAAAAATGATATTGAGGTTTCTAAGTAACCCCCCCCCCCCCCGTAACTTCTAAAATACGAGATGGATAACACTAAAAAAAATATGTGATGTACAAAACCATGTACCTAAACTACCACCAAAAATTGGTTTGAACGAGATAAAAAAGGGACCAAGTGCGAGTCGGACTCGCCCATGAAGTGTCCCGTAGCAGCAAGTAACATAATTATGTTTTTATTAATTTGTACGATTTATGACGTACCTATTAAAAAAAACTAGTAAGTAGTTTTTTTTAATAGGTACGTCATAAATCGTAAACCGCAATTTACCTTTCATTCAATCAACCCAAATATAAAAATTATGTTGTATATATTAAAACATAATTATGTTACTTGCTGCTACGGGACACTTCATGGGCGAGTCCGACTCGACGATTTACCGATTACGATTTACGATTACGATTTATGACGTACCTATTAAAAAAAACTAGTAAGTAGTTTTTTTTAATAGGTACGTCATAAATCGTAAACCGCAATTTACCTTTCATTCAATCAACCCAAATATAAAAATTAAAAAAAACATAATTATGTTACTTGCTGCTACGGGACACTTCATGGGCGAGTCCGACTCGCACTTGGTCCCTTTTTTATCTTGGAAATAGGTTCCCGTAGGTCGCAGAAATAGGATCAGTATTTCACGCGGATGGAGTTACGAATAATTAAGAATCAAATGAACTTACCTAGTAAAGTTTGATATCTAATTATAGGAGTGTCTTGACCCAAGCAACCTCAGCGAGGTCCACCGTCACCGCTGCATGGAAACTGTTATCATCTTCAGGAGAGATATGAAGTAAAATCACGCCTGTCCTTTTGTGTCAACTTCATGTCTTCGAGTATTGAATTTTTATGTTTAGTACTAACTTTTTTTAAGAATCATGTGGCGTAGGCTGTAGCTGTAGACCGTTTGACTGCTACGGAAGCAGGGTAGGGTAGGGGTAGCGGGTTCGATCGCCGCTCTGTGCAAATATTTGTATGCATGAAAATGTCTATATGTATAGATCTGGGTATTTCTATGCTCTGTTTCATCTAGTTATTGTAACTAATTGGGCGTTTTTATTCCAAGTAGTTATATTATTTATAAATTTAATTTTAATGTAACTAAGGAGACTTTGTCCAATTAGTTACTCCTGTTCTATCAAGGTATTTTGTAGTTAGATTAATGTAACTAGTTAGACATTTTAATTCTAAGTAGTTACACTGAATGAGACTTTTTCTACCAAGTCTACGTCTGTTCTACCAAGTTATATTGTAGATACATTACGTGAAGATTAGTTTATTTAAAAAATATTTTAATGTTAGTAATGAAAGTTTTTAACCTGTAGTACATTATTATATCTCCAGTGAGATAACACATTTTGTATTTACACCTGTATATATTGCCGAATTGGTAGGCAGAGGTGTACACCTTTATATAAATTTCGTCTTACTACTCAGAACCTAACAATAAATTGACACTTCTCCTATTTACGGAAATTTATCTTATGCACATTCGCTATCCATCAATTAGCCTATTGCAGTTACAGCCCAATGTTGCGAATGCCATAGTACTCGTTTCCCCGCCTCTCGCCGCAGCACTCTAGGACTCACTAGAATGACCATCGTCCTTGGGCAGATGTGGCCAGCTTATAACAGATATATATATATATCTTAATGCGGTTGAAACCGCGTGGCACAACTTGTACGTACATATAAAACATTTTGAAGAAATCGCCTTAACGACGCCAAATCAACATCCGTAACATAGTTTAGTATACTAAGTGAATACACGGGCAAACGACTTTGGTTTTGTACCGTTTAGAGATATCTTTTTGTACGAGATAAGGCATAACGGAATTGCCCATTTGAATTTGCAAGAACCCGACTGGTAAAGTGACTATCGCAGTTGAACACTTTCATGTTCTGTTCATTATGATGGTAGGGTTCCCAGAGTTTCTCGAGGAGATCATCATCATCATCTTAGAGTTGTTTCCAATAGCCTGTGACTTTCACCTTGCAGCCCAGGGTGCGCTCATTCCTCTCCTGCTTTATGCGGCTTTTATGGGAGCGACTGCTGTATACCCTCCCAACCTCGAGAGGAAAGCTTGCTTCAGAGCCTCGTTCGTCAATCAGTTACTAGGTTAGAAAACGCCTCCCGTGTCCTTCAAGTTTTAGATTTGTCTCTAACTAAGAATATCTCATATCACGTTACGTGCATCGTCATTCATTCGTGTCAATACATTCGACTTTCCCGTTCCATTCGACTGAACTTTTTGATGTATGAATAGTCTTGATAAACGTTTATCACACAATCTAGCTACGCACACATAGGTTGTATGATGAATATTTATCATTTTACACAATCACACATAGTCTTTCAGCTAGCTTGTATTGCAAGACTATGGCAAGAATTTTCCTTAACTTTATCAGTTTGTTTTCCAGCGTCTGAATTCCGCTAGAACACTTCGCTAGCGAAATTACGGGTATTAATGATCTAATAACTTGTGTGTCCTGGGCAGTAGGCGCGTTCAAATAGAGCACTTAGCATACTTACAACCTGTTTGGAGTCAACATTACAAACTGAATATGAATACTATCGTGTCGGTCAAACTTGCTCCTCGCTCAGATGTAACAATTACGTAAGACTTTTCATACGATGGTTGAGTCATGATATCAGTATACTATTGCGTGCCTCGGTACCGCACTAGTAGTGACTTCCGAGTTCAATTCTTGAGTAGGGCAAAGTGTTATCGGATTTTCATAAACATAATTGCCTGAGAAAACCCAATACCATTATAATTTTTCTGACAAAATTGCAAAAGGAATGCGATCTATTGCTGATTAGTCTAAAGTGTATCTAGACACGCTCTTGATGATCTTAATGCCCTAGACAGTTGGTGACTAAGATGATAATCGCCCAAGGCTTTGGCATCTCGAAGTTTTTTCTTTAGTTCCCTTTTCTTTCTCCGCAATTTAGTTTTAAAAGAGTTTTCTTTAATTTTAGGAGCATGGTAATTTGGAGGTGGATAATGCTCACTAAAATAATAATAATAATAATATTTATTTATTCAGACAATGGTCCATTTTGTTAGTATACATAAAAAGTTAAAACTAATGTTAGTAATGACTTATAATTTTATATTTCTACTTATACCTAAACAATGCAGGTTTATGCAGACTCGTGCATCCAATATTCCCATATAGTGCTGTCCCACCGGTCTGCTATGGTATTAAGAATACTCTTAGAGCTGTCGCGCACCCTGCGCATGATAGAAGCGCATCTTTTGCGCATGATGGCGTGAAACCCATCTACTGCCGCCTCAGCGAACATACCGGACGCACTACAGTAGCGCGGCAGCCCCATCAGCACCCTAAACGCATTGTTGTACTGTACGCGCAGGGCGTCGTATGCCCGCTGCGTATGGTTAACCCATAGACTGCACGTATAAAAGGACTGGCAGAACGCCCTGAAAAGTGTCGCCTTTACCTGAGTTGTACTTCGTGCAAATCTACGGGCCAACATGTTACATCGGACAGCCAACGCCCTACGCTCACGCTTGATGTCCAAGTCATCCTTAAGGTCGTCAGAGACCCAGTGACCCAGATATTTAAAACTAGTGACTTGTTTTAGGGGTCCACCGTGAAGTTTTACTTGCTGTGTATTAGAATACAATTTTTTGCCAGCCTTAAATACAAGTATTTCACTTTTCGTAACGTTATATCTGAGTCCATGGGCCTCCGCATACCCCTCACAGATTTTAAGCAGGCTCATCATAGCGTTAATCGATGGGCTCAGCAACACCATATCATCCGCATAACTAATATTGTTGAGGCATACTCCGTCTATATGACAACCGATATAGGTATTGCTGAGCTCAACAATCAACTGGTAAATATACAGGCTAAACAGTCTGGGGGACGTCAGGCCACCTTGCCTAACCCCACACTGCAGCCCGTACGTATCCGATAACGAACCCGCCCACCTAACATTATTTGTTTGATTATTATACCAATATCGCAGTATTGATATAATAGCTGCGTCTACCGTGGTTTCTTTAGCCAACTTCTCCCAGAGTAAGTCATATAACACCAGATCGAACGCCTTGGAAAGATCCAGGAAACATGCATTCACCGGTGTCTTCCTTTACGTGTAGTACTGAGTGCCTAGTGCGAGTTTTGTTTAATTCGTCTCACAAAAACGTGCGTATACGTGAAGATTATTTTGTATGGGAATTTAAACAGTGCAGCCTAGATAATAAAGAATAGAATACGATACAATCGATACAGAGTTATCTAGCGACAAACGCGAGAACTAGGTTAAAATTACAAATTTCTCATACAAAATGAACGCCGTTCGCGTTTGTCGCTAGATGACTCTGTATCGATTGTATCGTATTCTATTCTTTATTATCTAGGTTGCACTGTTTAAATTCCCATACAAAATAATCTTCACATATACGCACGTTTTTGTGAGACGAATTAAACCAAACTCGCACTAGGCACTGGACGGTGTGCTTGAGTGACAGTACAGCAGTCTCTGTAGATAAACCGGATCTAAACCCAAACTGTGCATCATTCAGCTTGATGCGAGATGCCATGTGTCTATCGATCAGACCGTCCAGCACTTTAGCCATAATAGTTGCCAGAGATATAGGCCTATAGTTTTTAGGATCTGATGTGTCCCCCGTCTTATTTTTGATAATTGGTACAACATGTTATTAGGTAAATGAGAATGACTTAGACACAGCGTGTAGAACATTGCCAATACCCTCGGTAAGTGCACGCCAGCGTTCTGGAGGTGCTCAATGCTGAGTTGATCATGACCTGGAGATTTTCCTCTTACCATATTGTTGATGACATTGGCAACATCTTTAGCACAGAATCTGATTTTTAACTCAATGAAACCATCAGAATCGAACACCTGCGGCAACTTACTTACAGGCGATACCACTTCTAACTGTTTGGCAAATAAGTTTGCTATATCAGTGGACTCATGCAGCCCCGCCACGCTCACGGGGACCCTCGGTTCAGGTTGCAATCTGTTTGTATCCTTCCAGAACCTAGAAAAATCTTTAGACTGATGGTGCTCTGCTATAATGTCCATTTTTATTTGTTCCTGGTTGTTTTGACACCACTTTAATTTGGATTTAAAAATATTTCTAGTCGCCTTCATCTTATTATACATAAAACCCGATTTAGATTTACCCGACATAACCCAACATTGAAATGCCAACCTTGCCTCCCCGTGAGCCTGTTTCACATGTTTGTTCCATCCAGTTACATATTTGGCCCTTCTACCCCTCCTTTCCTCCCTAGTATTTCGGGCCGCCTCCGAAAGTATAGTAGTAAAATACGTATAAATTGTATCTTGGAAAGTGTTTACTTGGCTATTTAGATCTTGTTTCTTGCCTGGATGTTCTAGCAGAATGGCCAAATTTTCGTCGTGCACTTTCCAGGTTGAAGTCAAAGTCAAAGTCAAAAACCATTTATTCTGCATAGACCGTTAATACGGCACTTACAAAACGTCATAAAAAAATCTAATGTTTGGCAAATGGACCACCGGTTCGAAACGCGGCCCTGTCCTGAGAAGACTCCGGCAAGAAACTCAGCGGGCTGTTTTTTTTTTGGTCTATTTACAAACATATATTTACTTAACCTAAGTACAATATTTCATTTGAGTAGCATAGAGAGAGAGCAAACAGTTCATATCCAAGCTTGTTTGTCGTCTAAATAGTCTTGAATTTTATAGTAGCCTTTTTGGCAGAGTTTACTTTTAATTTGGCTTTTAAATTTATGAAGAGGTAGATTCTTCATTTCACTAGGAAGCTTGTTGTAGAAGCGTATACAGTTACCCTGAAAGGAATTACTAATCTTGTGGAGTCGACTATTACAAACCACAAGATTGTTTTTATGTCTAGTATTTACGTTATGTATATCACAAAGCCTTAAAAAATTGGAAATGTTTCTTCTAACATACAAAAGATTTTCAAAAATATATTGGGAAACTACAGTTAGAATGTTTATTTCTTTGAACTTTTCTCGGAGGGAGACTCTTGGGCCCAACTTATAAATTGCCCGCACCGCCCGCTTTTGCAGTACAAAGATTGTATTTAAATCTGCGGCATTACCCCAAAGGAGAATGCCTCGGATTTGAGTTGGATTGAGTTTTGAAGGCTCGGAATGCTAAGACGTGTCCGGATATTTATGGACTCCTGGTTACTTTGCAACGATGGTTCACCATAGGATGTATGAGGGTCAACTCTATCCGTAGTGACTGATGAAGTTCTTACCGACGGCTTTCGTGCTTCATCACCATGTTTATTCAAATGTTTGATGTACCAAGCTCGCCTCTTGTATTGTTTCCCGCACGTGGGGCATTTCAAATCCGTATTATCGCCAGAGACGTCGTTTTTTTCTTTCGGTGGACAGATCTTCCGCCCCCCCTCTCGGACTGTCCTGGGGGTATTTTTCTTATTCGGACTTTTAGCGCGATTAAATTCTAGGGTTTGGCTTGCTAGGCCGTCACTCTTGGCTGTTCCAGCAGTCGGACGTCTTACCGTCTGTCAGCTATCTTTCCAGCAGTCATCTGTCTTTCCAGCGTCGGCCCTCGGTCTCCGGGCTGTCATTTAAAATGAGACCGATATTCTTAGCAATCCATGGATTCTCCGTGCGGGTGCCGGGTCCATCGCGTTGCTGAGTTGGGAACTCGGGACAGTGCCTGGGACTTGCGACCCAAGTGTAGGTTTAGAACGGGCCGCTTTTGTTATGTACTCAACACTCACCTTCACTACCCAAGTTCCCCTCCCTGCCTAACCAAATTTGATACGAACCTACTAGTGCTGCTTTAGACATTCGTCCTAGTAATGAGCTTATTGTAGCTCTCGATAGGTCTAGATCTTTAAGTAGGTTATAGAGAGATTTTGCTGGTATACCTCTCGCTCCCACTTCCACTGCATACAAATTAACCACGTAACCGTTTTTGATTAATTCGTTTGTGAGATCATAGTATTTAGTTTTCTTTATTGTGTGGTCCTTCGGTATATTTGTTTCCCACGGTATAGTAAGTTCCACAAGAACCACATGTTTTAGAATAAAGGAATATGTCAGGTCTAGATGACGAAACCCCAACATCCTCCAGAATTTTATAGTGCTTTTCATAAGTGTCGATTAGGAGAGTCCAATCTGGGGCAGTATCGAAAATTGAATAAGGTTTGTTCCTGGATGTTATGGATGAACCTTCAGACACAAAGTTGATATGACGTCTGTTAGTAGTCAATCCTTTTTGGGGTCTAGCTACTGCCAGACTCATTGCTTCACGTATGATGATAAGCACCTTATCGTGGCGGCGTGAGTATTGGCCTCTATCGATTAACAATTAATTTACAGTGTAGAGAATGGACATTGAAATCTTATTATTAAATAATACCAAAAGGTATGCTGCAAATCAGAGTCAAGGATAATCACACGTTTAGACATTTCATAACATTTGTGATATGATCATAGCACTAACTTAAACTTCAAAATTATTAATGGAGGATTGGCTAAAGAGGCGACACGGAAGCCTCTCGTACCGACTGACGCAGGCGATCTCCGGTAAGGGGAGTTTCAGGGACCACCTGCATCGGATCAGGAAGGAGCCAACGTCTGAGTGCCATCACTGCGACGTGAGCGAGGACTCGGGGCTGCACACGCTGGCGGACTACACGGCGTGGGAAGTGCCGAAGCGTGACCACGCAGGTTGACTCTGAAGTGTAGTGCAAGACCGATGCCATATTATGCTTGGAAAGTGGCTTGTCCCAATACTGAATTGCCTACTAACCTTTTCTCCCAGAGACAATGGGATGCGCCGCTCTGTAAGTTGGTAAAAGATAATTTGATAAATACATCTTCCAATGTATCAGAGCGTGCGCGCTTGTTGGCTGTGGGGAAATGGGAGTCAGGACTTTGGATCCAGGCACTTCCATCGCCCAACATAAGTACCATTTTGGACGATACCACTTTCCGCCTTGCCACTTGCCTCCGTCTGGGAGCGCCGGGTGTTTCGTCGCATCATTGTGACTGTGGTGAAGCTGTCGATAGCCTTGGATAGCGCAGGCCGTATATCGCGTCACGCTAGTATAAACGACATAATCCGCCGTGCTCTTGTCACCGCTGGCGTGCCAGCCGTTCGTGAACCTAATGGGGTGGTACGCGACGATGGCCAGAGACCGGATGGTATGTCGTTATTGCCTTGGAAGATGGGTAGGCCTTTGGTATGGGACGCAACGTGCGTCAACACCCTTGCGCCTTCACACCTTCCAAGCACAGCAGGTTGTGCTGGCGCTGCTGCTGCATCTGCGGCACGCTTCTAACAGCGTAAATACTCCAACCTAGCAGGGGATTATGTTTTTGAGACGTATGGGGTTGAGACGTTGGGGTCATGGGGTCCCAGTGCCCGTTTTGTCTACAAAAATTTGGCAAAGCGGCTGGTCGACGCTACACGTGACCAGAAGGCTGGACTTTATCTTGCACAAAGAATTAGCATTGCCATTCAACGAGGCAATGCTGCCAGTTTCAGTCAGTGATGATGCGGAGAAACTCTATGACGCATGTATGTAAATATTTTTCTATCTTTTAGGTTTACTTTTCTTCACATTTATTTATAATTAGTTGTACAAAATCATATTAAGTTCTATATCACTTTCAAAATATATAATTAAAATAAAATATTTAAAGCCTCCAAAAAAAACATTGTAAAATAAATTGATAAAACATTTTCTTGTTGCTTGGTGCTACCACAATATTTTCTACTAAATAGGATATATAAATTCTTAAATTTTAATAGACAAATTTACAAAATGTGTGTTATTTCACTTGGGGTGTATTTCAAGCTCATGATTTGACTTCTCTAGGCCAACAAACCAAATTTCCGAATACATAACCACCCCCGCTGGCACGCGGGGGGTATCCGAAGGATTTCCGCACGAAAAAAAAAAAAAAAAGGTAGTAAAATAGGTATTATAATAACCTAACACTTGTGCAGTACAAACAGGAAGTACACTAACTAGCGTACGACTTAACGAGAATCAGTTCATTAGACAAATTTAATTTAAATTACTTATTACGTTTTTACCAACAAACCAAATTTCTGAAAAGTAACATAGGTTTATATCAACCAAACAGTATAGGTACAGTACAAACAGGAAGTACACAAACTGTCGTATGACTTAACGAAGATACCTTATTAGAAAAATATAATGTAGCCTGAACTCTTCCATCCTAGTCATCACTTTTTACATCCTGATATTGAATCCGGTACCTCATGCATGTAGTCACACTACCTATCACCACCGAGGCATATGTATATTAAACCGATTTCATGTACTTACCCCAAATTCTTTATCCCTATTATCATTTTCGACATAGGAAGTCCACTGATGAATAGTTGGCCTCTTGTAGACTTCCAAAACTCCCTAATCTTGCGCTTCGCCTTCTTCCCACGCAAGTTTGTTAGAAACGCTAATAAAAATAGAGTGATTGGTGTTTGTTTAACATAGAAAAGGTATCTACAGGGCGTCAATAAATCTAGTTCTATACCTATATAAGTATCTTTATTATAATAGCATAAGAAGATTAGCTTCATACTTGTCCATACACTCTTTCAGTGTTAGATTTGAATACAGGCATCGCTTTCGAACCGTTTCGAGTTTGTATTATACACCAAAAGTCAATCATGTTGGTAGTTAAACACATAACTCACTGTTCTCGACACAAACCAAAGTGCATTTTGTAGTTTATAGTAATTAAACGAGGTGTAACGTAATTTCACTACGGATCTCAATGTGGACTACTAAGACCTCATTAATTTATTTGCTCGAAAATAATGAGCGTATTTATAACATAGGTATTTACATAAATTGCATATTACAAATAACTGTGTTGGAAAAAATCTTCCATAGCTGACATTCAAACATTTCTAATGTTAACAATAACTTTGCAGACATTTTCTTTAGCCATATAATCGTATATAGAAATCATGGATATAGCATGTAGCATACCTAGCCTAGATCAGTCACTCCCCCCACCAAAATAAAACATAACACACGTATAACATTTCACGCCTGTATCCCCGATGGGGTAGGCAGAGGTGTATTACACACCCACGATTCGCCAGTTATGTTAAAGTCCCAATGTAATAGGGGACGAGCCTATTGCCATCTACCGGGCACATTATTAAGCGAGCGATAATTAACATAGATTAGTGCACACATAACTACGAAAAGTCAGAGGTGTGTGCCCGGGGCGACTGGCCATCGAACTCGAGACCTCGTCTCAGCAGTCCGTTACGTACGCCACTGGGCTATCGCCGCTTATATAAAATAGTAATATAAAACACCCAAATAAAATAGCAGAATATTATCTTTTTCACATCAGTCATGGTGACATTTCATGTAAATTTTTGTTGCTTTATTTGCTTAAACCCTCCCTAAAACTAAAATCTGACTAATACCATGGTGTAGGAATAGTAATTGATTTGACATAGATCGATTTGACCTAATTTTATTCTGGTGTGAAATAACGAAAAAGTACTTGCCATTTACTAATGGCAGGTTTTAAAAAATGACATAACTTATTAACTACAGATTCACCAGAAAATATTTATACCTTTTGATTTTGTGATAAATCTGTGATACATAGTTAAATGTTACCCACCTACAAGTGTCCTATTATTTCTTTATAAGCATTTCCAAATAACAGTAAGTTGGCATCATGCAAGCTTAAAATAGTTCATTCACTTTTAAATTTCAACAAGAATGTCACTTTGGACATATAAACAAATCTGCTTATGTATGTAGGTATTATTAATTTTCTATATTAAATAAAACAATAAATCTATCGTGGCATTTTATATACCACTACTTACAGTAGGTACCTAATTAGTATAAAGATAACTAATGTTTGGATAAAAATTAAGTACTTACGTTAACATTAAATTATTTTTTACAGTTACTTTGTTGTAAAAACGTTATCGTCATAAATCATAAAACCGTTATTTTAGAACACTTTCGCGAATGTAGTTTCATGTTAAGTTTGGGAAGAATTCCAGGACGTGGCTTGATGATAATCAAATTGCTATAAATATAAATAGACTTTTATTTGACAGAGGTGATTAATACATTCTCTGCGTCAGGAGGAAAATGATGGATTCGAGATTTCGTTTTAATCATAATCTTTGATCATGTGCATATTTAGACCATGATCGTGGCAATAGCTTTAAAGGAAACTGTAGGTACATCCTCATTGCCATTTTAATACAGGGTCAAAATGAATTCTTCGATAGATTAATAAGATTTCGGGGTGCATTTAACGGGTAAGCTAGCCTAACTTACCGCCCACAACTATCTACGCCTAAGCATTTGGCTACAGCTTGGATGAGTATAGCGCGCATTTTATAGTGCTCTATACTTACGCGATTCCTAATTCCATGTTTGGCTGATGTCTGGTAAGCCAAACCAACAAGTAGCAACACTCTAATAGGAAGACGAATTCTACTGTGGGATGTTAAGAAGTTACTTAAACACAATGGAATATTTCTTCGGTACGCTAAACGACATATAAAAAAAAGACTATTATGTCAAATATTTACTTCAAACCTTTCATAAGAGGTATTTTATGGTAGAATATTAATTTGAGTATGTTTGACTTTATTTATGTAGATAAAGATAATTCTGAAATCAATTGCTAGTTGAAGCGTTATTGCGGTTAATAGAAACAGCACGGTGACGGCAGCGGCGGTAATTTTAATATGGTATAACTATTGCTATCGTTCCGGTATTCGTACAACAGTCTCATGGTCAATCGTGCAGACAGAATATTGTTAGTGCATCTAAGTATCAATTTATAGATTTCATACAAGATAAAGAAAACGAGCGTCTCTAACGGCACTCAAACTTAAGTACAACACGAAGCAGACTAGTCTAATATAACAGTTATTTACATTATCCAGCTATGATGTGATTATTTATACATTATTTTTTTTATTCAGCCTTACTTTGAAAACATTACATTTTGAAACAGTAATATAACTGTGTGAGATCAATTACACTATGGACGCCGAAGAAGCGAAATGTTAATGCGTCTGCAGCATAAACCAATAATAATCATAGACTGACAACGCCTTGGAAAAGTCTGTACGCCGGGTAAAGCACGAAGTTCAGGATATATCTAAATGGCGCTGCCGAATAGCGTGAAAGTGCAATTGTCATCTATCTATGTAAAATGTAAAATTAACTGTTCTCTGTTACGTTTTTACAGCTCAGCCAATTTTGTTGAAATTTGATAGGAACGAACGCGGATATATACATTGAACCGTCAAGAAAGACATAGGCTACAATATCGTTAGGTATTATAGGTACCTTCGGGGTTGGCCGGCGGGGGGGTATCCGAAGGGATTTCCGCACGAAAAAAAAAAAAGGTATTATGGGTACCACACGGAAGTAAGCTGATATTTAAATAAGCTGAAATACCTAGGT
This sequence comes from Cybosia mesomella, assembly GCA_946251805.1. NCBI lineage: Eukaryota > Metazoa > Arthropoda > Insecta > Lepidoptera > Erebidae > Cybosia > Cybosia mesomella. The sequence goes on from OX276398.1 coordinate 22,130,136, forward strand.
AGATATTTTGGGACAATGGCCCGCAAGCTTCGTGGGTGAATCGTCCGTCGGGTTTCTGGTGCATGTCCTTAAACATAACTTATTATTGGTCTATGATATAAATCTTAAAATAAGATCTAAGTGACGTATAGTGGTCTATTTTTGCACTCATACGATTTTTGAGGAACAAAAGCTAAAGGTTCGTAGGTTGAGTTTAATATCGTTGAAATTTACGATTTGATACACTTAGCGAAATTTAGTTAACATTAAGCTTATTAATTATCGACGTACAGATTTTTCCGGGGTCATCATATCGAGGGCTTACCCGGGGTGCCCGGCAACGGACACTTGGGGCGGACACCGAGCGGTTTTAGTCGATACACGACTTAACCACCGCGCTGGCCGGCGGGGGGGTATCGAAGGGATTTTCGCACGTAAAAAAAAGGCATTGACAGTCTATTGTTTATACATCGGTATACGGTTTGCACGCAGATTGTCAATAGAACCTACAATTGAACCTACAACAAGGTTCGAAAAAATAGGAATTCGAACATATTATATAATTAAGGATAATATTTGTGAGACCCTCTCGATTGCATAACTAATGAATATGATTTGAATTTTGTTCATGTATCCATACGTGTATTGTTTTTTTGCTGAAAAATTACCATCTGACGGGTGAAAATTTTACATCTAAGATTTATTTTCTTTGCAGAAAATTTAAATTTGTAATAAATGTAAATTGTAATTCATGAACATGCTTTTTCCGTCAGGCACAAGATACAAGACACTCTGTTTAAGAAAGGAAGTCTCATAAAATGGCAAACAGTTATAGTAATTGGTGTATAGGTAGATAGTCGCTTGAAATACAAGGATGAAGTGTTTTCACATGAATCCATATCTATTTCGGGATTTAACAATAACATTTCATTATCTGCTTTCGCAATTGACAACAATTCTAGATATGGCATCTGAATTACATTTGACCATACACTCATACACTTATAATATAATTGGAAGATGTGTTAAGTAGAAACATTTATTTTTAAATTTGAAGCATGGATAATTATGATAGGTCGTGTGTTAGAAGCACATCTTACTGAAGGCCAGGATCGTTGAAAACGGGCTGTTCCATATATACCTACTGATCCCCCTGGTAGGGATAATTAGGTTTTTTATTTCCTTTTATCCCCGCCAGTTGAGATAAACGTAAATAATATAAATACAAATAATAATTATACAGTATCGGCAGTAGGAGTCGGGATTATCTTTCCCATTTGTCCACTGAGAAAGCCACTGGCTTTAACAATCGTCTATTCACAACGGGGAATAGACGATCAATTTACTCCTATAGCTGGACATGGGCCTGCATCACAGCAACCGATTTTCCGTTTTCAGCATCCGCCAGTCTAAATCAGCTACCTTTTTCAGGTCCAGGGGGCGTCCCACCATCTGTTTACCGATTCGAGGTCTCCACTCTAGAACTCCGTTGCGAGTAGTAGAAAAATTCCAAGTATCATCAAGTGATATATGGAACATCCTCTTAAAACTGCCAGATATTATGAATTGAGAACAGGTAGTAAATATTTATTAATTTAAATAAAAGGTTAAACTGGTTAAAGTAGTTAATCATATATTTTTAATTTGTTAGGAGATCCTGGCCATTCAGTTACGTTTGTTTCATGTTAGTTATTATACAGTTTGAATGGTTGGTGGTAGGTAACACTGGCCGTGGTCACAGGCTGGTGAGTCAGCCTGTGACCACGGCCTGTGTTACCTGGTCGAAACGTCAGGCAATCCAAAGGTATTTATATACCAATACATGATCGCGTTAATTCCCGTTAAATTATTGTATATCATCGAACGCGAAAGTTTAAAAATTAGAATTGATGCTTAAGCCATGTTTCTACTTATAATACACTATTACATTTTCGCAACACCAAAACAGTATGGTTAAATTCCCTAAACATCTATGTGACGTCACACTTACGAGCTAAAACAGTGTTAGCAGAAGAAGGAGCCGTGAAACATTATGTACATTTTATGCGAAGTCATTGCTCTCATTACCCACTTGACTTCGCATAAAATTGATATTATAAAATTTACGCTGCAATGTAATATTATTCATTCAGTAACTATACATAAATATCAATCGCATTCCATTCCTAAATATACAAAACAGTCCCAGTCTTATCCATAACCTTGTTTCCTTCCTTTAAGGCTCTCTCCGTATTTAAAGCTCAAACTTAAAATTGGGTTTATATTTTGTTAGTATGTGGACGATCTTCATCATCGCTGTGTTCCTCCTCGAGGAGCAGGCTGTCGGGTGGCCCGCGTGGGGGAGCCCGTGCGTTGCCGCAAGCACGACGCGACCCACCTCTGACAGAGCTGAACATCCTTGAAAATTGCGCGAATTTCTTGCGAGATACTGTGAAACGATTGTTGCGTAAGTTGCGTTAGGAATGCTACTTTATGTAATACATATCGCAATTATCATGGGATGGTAATTGTATTATAGCTATGGTAAAATTTAACCTGCACATTCACTCTGGGCAAGGGAGGAAATACATAATACCACTCATTTTTTTTCCTTCTGGCTTATGTAAAGACATAAGTGGTCTACGTTTTCGGCTAGTTTTTGTTTTCGAGCGTGCTTCTCGTTAACCGCATAGTCGAGAAACCGTGACGAAACGAGTGGGGTCACCGGTCCAGGCACTGACCTCACCCGAGTCATCTCTCGTGTCTGAAACTTTTGTTATTAACTATTATAATAATTGAATATCTCACATACTTATTTCTATTGTTCTAAATTATATAACTTACGAGTAGATTTTCTCTGGACTTCTGGACATAATTTATTACGTAAATACTCAGTGTACCTTTTTTTTTTTTTTTTTTTTTTTTTTTCGTGCGGAAATCCCTTCGGATACCGCCCCCGCTGGAGAGCGGGGAGTCTCCAGCGGGGGCGGTTATGTCGGGCTTGCACCGACTAAAACCGCACGCCGTCTCGGGTCGCAAGACGCCGGGGTGTAAGGTTACCCATAGAGCATATCCCTCGCACCCCGACTGACCCTGGGCCATCTCCGGTTTCGAGATGGCCCCCTTACTTGCTCTCCACTGTGCCCTCTGCTAATCAGAGGGACACGTGGAAAGCTTCCGAACAGCCCTCAACAGGGCCGTCCTCGCCTCGGTCGGAGTTGGCCGTAGGCGGCAGCGTCTCTCCCACCCTAGGAGAGAGGCGCTGCCGTCTCCGTTGCCCAGGGTGCACCGCGTGGAGGTCCCCAACCAAGCACCCCAATACTCAGTGTACCTATACCTTTTTTAGCGGGGGCGGTTATGTCGGGCTTGAACCGACTAAAACCGCACGCAGTCTCGGGTCTACAGACGCCGGGGTGTAAGGTTACCCATAGAGCATATCCCTCGCACTCCGACTGACCCTGGGCCATTCGCAGTGTCCCCTCTGATAACAGCAGAGGGGTACCTGGAGCGACCCCCCCCCCAGCGGGCCTTGCAGGCCCGCCATACCCCGACCCCCTCGTGCAATGGGGTCAGCTAGCCCTGAAAAGGGCCGGTTGGTCAGACTCTTGGCCGTTGACGTTGACGCCAGCTACTCCAGAGGAGTAATCAATGATGCGTCATCGCCCACGTTGCCCAGGGTGCACCAAACTTGGAGGTGATCCAACCAGTCGCACCCCTCCAACCAGTCGCACCCCTCCAACCAGTCGCACCCCTCCAACCAGTCGCACCCCTCCAACCAGTCGCACCCCACTCAGTGTATACCTATTTAAATTATAGGTGAGACAGTTTTATTATAGTTATCACATCTTTGTAAAACCTATAAGTTTACGTTGTAGGTGATACTTTGATTTGAAGCTACCAGGAAAAAAATTGCTGTATAGGTAAATTGACCAACGGCACTGTCTGACACAATAATTTTTTTTTGTGAGTTATACACTTGTAACTTGTAAAACAGAGATCATTTTACAGGTCAGGGAGGATACCAGGGTGGCAATGGACGAGGACACCTATTAACCCTTAATATAGACAATGAAAATATATAGAATTTTGAAGCATACTAGCTAACTTTTCCTATAGATTTAACTCGGAAAAAGTGAATGTTCAGGACGGAACGCCTTGAGATGTAATAAAGAAAAAAGAAAAAAAAAGATTTCTAAGACGTGTCCAGGTAGCTCATTTGGTCAGAGTATTCCCCCTGCAAATATAAGTAAGTACATATCTATATCGTATAAATGCTGCAGGAACCGAAAAATTTAGTAGGGTATACCTTCTTTTTTTTTTCGTGCGGCAATCCCTTCGGATACCCCCCCGCCGACCAGCGGGGGCGCTTATGTCGGGCTTGAACCGACTAAAACCGCACGCCGTCTCGGGTCTTCAGACCCAGACAAGGGTGTAAGGTTGCCCATAGAGCATATCCCTCGCACCCCGACTGGGCCATTTCCTAGTAGGGTATACAGTACTATCTATTTTCTGTAGCTGGTTGTTGTTTTTTTTTCAAAATCTATCATAATTATTTAAAAATCAGAATAGTTTTCCTGATAGCCCTTTGAATGGAGTGAATGGTGATGAAAAAACATTTGACAAAAGATTATTTTTTAGTCTCTATCTCTTTTATAACGCAAAATCTTGATACCTTATTTATTATAGACAAGCTAATCTAATCGCTATAACGCCCTACTTTTATGTTGCGAAATATCAACATTTCCTTTGCAACGAATATTGAAGTACTTTGGGAAACAAATTAATTAGAATGATCTGTGCAGTAGATTTGTCAGTTATCTCAGTGAAGCACATCTCAGAAGTGCCACGTTCTACACATTTTTTTAACCTACGTCTGCTTGTTATAAAAAAATACTTTATTCTAAAATATGTTATAATGTGTAATATTTGTAACATTATATTACATTATAGCATAGAAAGAGAAACTGAGCTCACTCCTTACATATATTACTTTTAGCGAAAAGCATGAATAAGTGAATTACTACTACAATTTTGCTCTTCTAAATTTACTTAACTAAAATAAATGAGTCCAAGTAGTCTCAACCACGTAAAACACTATTTCTATGCAGTTTTATTACCTTTTGTTTCGTAAGAACCTCAAATATTGTAATGTTAGAAAACTTAAAAAATATGAATGAAATGGTTAAACTCGTTGTCAAGTTATGGTGAGAGTGACCAAGGGACACAAGGATTTATTTTTATATAGGTACAGTTAGCCTCGCTTCCTGACCTCTGTCCTCCATGAGCGCAGCCCTGGGGGTAGAAGGTGAGGCCGCCTGTCATGTCACCTCAGCAGAAGCAGGCCGGGATGGTGGGGCGACTAGCGCCCCTCCCCCAAACCGGGGCAAGATGGGGACGCCGTGGTTCCCAAACCCGAGGGGGCCATCTCGAAACCGGAGATGGCCCAGGGTCAGTCGGGGTGCGAGGGATATGCTCTGCGCAACCTTACACGTGTGTAAGGTTGCGCAGGTGAGACGGCGTGCGGTTTTAGTCGGTTCATGCCCGAAATAACCACCCCGCTGGCCGGCGGGGGGGTATCTAAGGGGATTTCCGCACGAAAAAAAAAGGTAAGTACAGATAGCGTCGGGGGCCATTTCGAAACCGGAGATGGCCCTGGGTCAGTCGGGGTGCGAGGGAAATGCCTTATGGACCCACCTTACACCCCGGCGTTTGAAGACCCGAGTCAGTGTGCGGTTTTAGTCGGTTCAAGCCCGACATAACCACCCCCGGTGGCCGGCGAGGGGGTATCCGAGGGGATTTCCGCACGAAAAAAAAGGGACAGTCAGCGTCAAAAGTTGATGCACATATCCAGGTGTTAAAAGTAGGTAATGTTACAGATCATCAAAAGTAAGTATTGCGACAAGCTTTCAAAAGTTGATGATAAACACAAAGTCACCTTGACGTTCAAAATTGCGCGAAAGTATGAAAGCATTAGAGTAGTAATAAATTACTTAGGTTAATAAAAACCCACCTTATTTGTTGACACTAAGGTATATTTAAGTTTCTTTTTCACTATTTATTATTAATTTAGCTTCTGTCTCTTTATTTTTGTGTATGACGTAATTGAAATGCCTTTTTGGAAATTATTTGAAAAAATGTAAGTATCTATTGGAACCGGTTCTCTTGTTAAAAAAATGACTTAACTAGACTATATTTTTAAAGTTCAAATTTAATCGAAATAAATAATAATTTTCGAGATAGTCTTCGAAAAAGGAGGAGGTTCTCAATTCCAATGTTTATATTTTTTTATGTGTGTTATGTCCATAGGGCATAACTCTATCAAATATAGACGGATTTGGAAAATTCTTATTCTGTTTGACAGGCATTCCTAAATGACAAGTTGAAAAAAATCTAAAATCTGATGACAAGTTTCGGAGACAGACAACGGATCTCTTTAATAAATGCCAGTAAATCAACCGCAGTTGCTGCTATTGCATATTTAGGCGTTGGTTATGCAATTTCATAGCATACCATCACGCCTGTATGCGCTACGTGGGCTCGCAGATGTATGCAATATATTCAGTTCTGTATTCGTCGTTTATGCATCGATTTACGATCAGTTACGTTGAGTACTTTTTGATAAAAAAAAATTAAGCTAATGTCAAAAAGGCAAAGTGAAAAATAATTGAATTAGTGATTGAATTACAAACGACAAAAATGCACATAATATATGACTATTCTGTTGAACTCGGTGCCAAGTCAAATAGGTAATATCAATCGAGGCGCCTGACAATGATTTCAATCCAGACGTGTCTTACCCGTTTGGATTGTCTTGCTCAGCACGAGACCCTATTAATTAACAAACGCTAACACATTTCATTGCTTGCGCGTGAGCACCTACGATGCGGTGGGATTGTGAATTGCTACCCTACATGGCCTACATGCCCGTCTAATACGTAGTAAGTCGGTGCCAAGCTAAACAGGCTTGGCAATAACAGGCAGGCTTGAAATATTTGTTTTATAGTTCTTGGCTTTTTTCTTCATATTTTCACGCAACTTTTGACGTCAAGGTGACTTTGTACTCATCAACTTTGAAACTTGTTCACAATACTTACTTGTGACGCTGACTGTACATAATATAGTATTTTGCTCCAATGTTAAGATCACAGAATCCTAGCGCTTATCACCTTTAAAATTTGACAGTGCCATAGTGCCATACCCCTGTGCCGGCACGTCACGGTCATTCCATCCAGGACGGTGATGTGACGGTCAATAATAAAGCAGGTTTGTCTCATTTTCCACATTTTTGTAACAACTATTGCATGCATACCTAATTGCGCATGCGTTTCTGCTCCAGATCTTCCTATCTTATTATCTCACTATGGTTACTATTATTATTATTATCTCACTATGACCCATACCACTAGGCGGTAGCCTAGTTACCCATACCACTAGGCGGTAGCCTAGTTACCCATACCACTAGGCTACCGCCTAGTGGTATGGGTAATGGACTGCTGAGACAAGGTCTCGGGTTCGATCCCAGGTTTTACCATGGCACACACCAATGACTTTTCGATGCTTTTCGAAGTTAAGTGTGTATTTATCGCAGGTTTATAAGTGCCTGGTTAATGGCAATAGGCTCGCCACCTATTACATTGGGACCTAAACATAAACTGGTGAAATGTGGGTAGTAGCACCTCTGCCTAACCCTTCGGGGATATAGGCGTGAGTTTATGTTATGTTATGTTATTAAAAGGCTGATTTCGGTTTTTTACACTTCACAGCGCCATCTAGTGCCAAAGTGAGCATAACTAACTAGCTAGCCGTAGGGATTCTAGATGTGGATTAACATAGGGACTTAGAAACATTTTATTTGGTAAAATTATATACGCATAAACAGTAGAAACACTGTGATTAATGCTAATTGCTAATAGACATACTCATGCATACAAATATTTGCGGGACTGACTGACTAACTGAGTGGGTTTCGCATCCGCCAACACCATCGCCACAGAGGTGGTCAGATTTGACTTAAAGTTTGTCAAACTGTAACGTGCTTAGGTAAGTAAGTATATTATCAGTTGTTCATTACATATGGTCACTCAATTTATGGCAATAAACGGATAGCCATTAGTCGATTAATAGATTCTGAAGCGGTCATAGCAAAAGATCGTACGGGTCGTGTGCCGGCGTATAATAAGACCGTGTGTTTCAAATAAGTACCTACCATTAGGCATCTATTCAATTTTGTTAACGATTGCGTGCGATCTAATTTACGCTTGCGAAGCTTGATACTTAACTGTCGTTTCAAAATGATATTTAAGTATGTATGCATGTATGAAATACTATTAGTTATTGTGTGTAAGTATGTAACTGAGAAGTATTCATGTCTAAATACTATTTCCATGTGGAATGTGACTGGCTTCAGCAGTTCAATTATAATCTAATTGAAGACTTATTGTATCGTAAAATCAACACAAACATACTTCCAAACACGTACACACACATACACAAATGCGCACACATACACTTGCACTATCCTTACACTGACATATATGACTCGCGCATGCATACATTTTTATTCCTACTGCCTGTGGTAATTTCGTTTTTTAACTTTCTCTGGTAAATAAAATTAAACACAAATTAATTTTTTACCGCATTGACATTACTCACGTACGACGCAGCAAAATTGGTGTTACTTTCTACAACTGAACACAGGGCGGTTTCTTTCTAGGACTGTACAGTGATATTTTGTACATTTGTTTATTTATTCATGCTATACCTACCTCTTCTAAGATCTTCCTATCTGAAAAACCCTAGTGGTCTGTCTAGATGTTCATGTTATGGACGTACAAAGTAATGAATCCTGAGAAAACAAATTAGGGTGTGGCTGTGAAGAGGCGGCGGAGAGGGAGCGGGAAAGAACCCTGTCCCCAGAGTTCCGCAGTCTGCGGCGAGGACGCCGTAGACTCGTTTACGCCCGGAACTACCGACCTCCATGATCGGAGCCTGAGAACGGCAGTCGGCCGACTCGCTGTCCCTACAGAAGCAGGCCAAGATGGAGGCGTGTCGTGTGTTCGGAAAGGCCCGACCCCATAGGAGAGGCCGCGATGGCGGCCAGAGTCCGCCGGTAACCCTGGGGTTATCCTTTCGAGGGCTTACCCGGGGTACTCGGCAATGGACACTTGGGGAGGACACAGTGTGGTTTTAGTCGGTCCGATTCCGACCCGCCCATCCCATCGCTGGCACCGATGGGGTGAAGCCCGTGGGGGTTTCCACACGCTAAAAAAAAACAGGTGATAGATATGTGACTGCAACAGAAACCTGTATACCCCAATTTTGAATTGTTACCATCAAATTTTCTGAACTCCTACTATGGAAGCACGTGGAGGTTTCCACACGTTAAAAAAAATAAAGGGTGTGGCTGTGGACATGGCTGTGTTTTACGTCAATACGTGTCCATTCTCATTCAACGTAACGAAATTTATGATCCTTTAGGTATAAAGTCGTGTGTCGGGGTGCGAGGGATATGCTGTCGGGGTGCGAGGGATATGCTCTATGGGCAACCTTACACCCCGGCGTCTGTAGACCCGAGACGGCGTGCGGTTTTAGTCGGTTCAAGCCCGACATAACCGCCCCCGCTGGCACGCGGGGGGGTATCCGAAGGGATTTCCGCACGAAAAAAAAAAAAAAAAAAAAAAAAAAAAAAAAAAGGTATAAAGTCGTGTAATTAAATGTTAGATACAGGTGATACCGATCGTTGTGCTCGACGAGCTCTTTGAGCGGATCATTGCAGAGCACATCGTCGAGCATCTCACGAAGAAGAAGAGTATCCTGCGGTGTTCCACAGGGGTCGGTCCTAGGGCCACTCCTGTGGAACATCGGATACGATTGGGTGCTGTGCGGTTCGTTGCTCGAGGGTGTCAGCATAACATGTTATGCTGACGACACCCTCGTGATGGCGCGGGGAGCAACGCACCCAAGCGCGGCACCAAAGGCCACGCCTGGGGTTGCTCAAGTCGTGGGTCGAATACGGCGGCTGGGACTCGAGGTGGCTCTTCACAAATCCGAGGCTATGTGTTTTCACGGGCCTCGGAGGGGGCCACATGCGGGAACCAGCATGACCGTAGGGGGCGTAAGCATCGGCATCGAGCCCACGATGAAGTACCAAGGTACTGTCGAGTACGAGCCCAAGACCTCACCATGGTCTCCAGCGGAAGAACGTGTGGACGTTCTCCCGCTGGAGACCATGGTGAGGGCCGTGGTCTCCGATGGGAGCAAGTGGCACGCCGCCGCCCCTTTCTGCGAGCAGGTAATGCGCGCGAAAGAGACGGCGGCGAGGGAGCGGGCCGTCCTTACAGAAGCAGGCCGTGGCGGAGGCGTGTCGTGTCTGTCCTACACACGCCTGCCAACTCACCGACGCGGGATAATACCCGACCCCACCAGACGAGGCCGCGGTGGCGGCCAAAGTCCGCCGGTAACCTTGGGGTTATCCTTTCGAGGGCTTACTCGGGGTTCCCGGCAATGGACACTTGGGGAGGACACCGTGTGGTTTTAGTCGGCCCGATTCCGACACGCCCACCCGATCCGGTTGGCACCGATGGGGTGAAGCCCGTGGGGGTTACCACACGCTAAAAAAAACAGGTGATAGATATGTGACTGCAGCAGAAACCTGTATACCCCAATTTTGAATTGTCACCATAAAATTTTCTGAACTCCTACTATGGAAGCAAATTTAAAGGGATATTTCCACTATCCTCCACCGACTTGCCTCCGTGGGGGGAACTGGCAATTCATTTGAAAAAATGTCCCAACTGCCCCCACTATTGGTCATATTCATTAAATAGGTGCCTACCTATAAGGGTGATGAGATAATAGCTAAATTAGGATCTGATAGTGTTGTCTAGCTATTAAGACATTGCCCATACTTATGACCTGAATTACCTTGGTACTCATAATCACTTTAGTTTAGTGCCAAAAACAAACATTATCCTATGACTTCTATGAGAGCAGTGAAGAATTTCAGATAACGCGGTTGCAATCACACATTCAAGTATCATCTATTGAAATGAGGTAGATATGTTATCTCGTTACTATAGTTATGTAAAAAGTGTATCGTGTTGTACTTCGCCGTGTTCTTGTCATACTCGTGATTGCGTTGTGGGAGGGTAATTAGCTTAGTTTTGAGTGCTCGTTTTTAATCCTAATTTTCTTTTTTTGAGCTTTTAATAATAAAAGCTCAATGTACAATGATCTTCGTCAATGATTTTACTCGTATTGATGTTGTTAAGCTCTGCTATAATTTAAAGGGAAATGCATTATTAGAGATGAACTGTTCGTTATTAGCAATTATGATCCCTAAACATTATACTTATCTAAGTACAGGAAAGTGGAGGATAATGTAACTGGTTCGCGTAAGTACTTATTGGAGTATGGAGTACCTAGGCATGTATTAGAGTAGTAACGTTAAGTATGCAATGGAAATAATGCATACCGTTAAATAATTTCCATTACACTATGTTATAAAAGACACGGTGTAATGGGATTACTAGTATGATTTTGAAGCTACCCAACTAGGGAAGGGACTGCATCGTAAAATAACCTGCTATTTGGTCAGGTGTCCTGTAGGAGTATTAGAATTGGACTTTAATGTCCATTAATAAAGAAACACTACGTACATTTACCCATATTCTTCAATCTCTCCTTAAAGGCCGCTTCATCATCATGGCACTTTGTCTTTTGTCCTTGTTCGCTATCCAACGCCGCCATAAACTCTTGGTTCCATCGCAGTTCTGCCATGAACTCTTCATTTTGCAGGTACGTAGCTATACGATCATCATCCATGTCTAAACTGAGATCAATTCTTGCGTCAGTACTAGGCGGTATTCGTAGGAACATTGGAGGAAGTGGTCCCAGCATTCGAGGTACCCATTTTCTTCTAAGAGCTAAAGGAATTGATTCATCGTCGACATCTCTGTAAATAATATATTGTCATTAAAAGCGTTGATAAAGGAAGCTGTGAAGCAAAGTTGTTGAGTCTTTTGCTGCCGGATGAAAGTGGTAGAGCCGCACTTCGACACTGTCTACGTATAATGTCGTATCAACCGCACAACAAAGTTGGTAAAATATAGTTACTAAACTATACGTATGAGGTGTCGCTATGTAGAGCGCTATTAAGAATAGAGATAGAAATATTATGTAATAACATAAAATTGCTTACTATGATTTTGCTAATGCTTAATATGGTTTTGCTAATGCTTAAGAATGTGACTAGGAAGACTGAGGAAGACCTACTCCAAAAAGTTCATATTGTAAAGTTGATCAAATGCAGTTACGATATGTACGGATTGTCGACTTTATGAATGTAGCAGGGAAAGGTTCCAGTACCTACAACAGTCCTCAGACGTCGCTACAACGAACACCAATAAATTTATAAAACCATCTTTACATTGAAAATCAATTGATAAGTTATCATCATCTTGGCGTGGTTCCCGGTTGCATCCGAGGCTTTCAACTCGTAGCCTGCGGTCCATTAGCACTATGCTAAGGGACCGCAGCTCTATGCTTACGGTTCTCTTTATATTTGGCTTATGCTACTTAGATAGCGACGACTGCCATGCCACCTAACCTCCTAACTTCGAGAGGAAAACTTGCGCCAGAGTCTCGTTCGTCAAACAGCACGTATACCGGCTTGCAAGTGAGGTTGGCTGGGCACTGAGGGTATTGATGAGGCCCTAAACGTATTAAGTATTTTTGTAATCTTCAAAGGACAAGTTTGATACATTTCCTGTATTAGTATTTTATGAAAGGTTGTAGAGCTGATGTAATCGGTTTAGATTGATAGATACTTTTACGGGTGACTGTATAACCCTCCTACTTAAAACAAGGTTTAGTAGGTATAATGATAGTATGGGTGTATGTAGTAGTAGTATAACGATGATATACAAAAATTTAAATAATAGTTTTAAAAAACGCTTTGAGAGACGTCTTCTTTTAAAGGGTTTTTTTGGTTTTAGCCTTTTTTAGTATTTATTGCGCGGATATTATACTTATACGCGGGATAGCCGCTTACAAATTCGAATTTGGTTGAAATCAGATTTGTGGTTGCAAAGGAGTTGCAACCACAAATCTGATTTCAACCAAATTTGGCATGGTCATAACGACAATCTAGGGGCATTTTTTGAGACCATAAAATTACAAATCGGACATACCATTGAGGAATTATTACCGAAAAACAAATTTACCATTGAAACTAATGGAAAAAGTTCGCGCGCAAAAATTGGATTTTCAGATTTTGAAATAAAAAAATAAATGCTCAGCCCAATTTTCTTGCAATCGGCTAACTGCATCGCATCCCTAGTTTTTTATTGATTGCATCACGTAAAGAATTGAGAGTTTTGATCTTTTATCTACGTACAGATGCCCTCAGAAGTTGCTGAACATTAACAAATTAACAAACAATCTTTAAATTGAAATAAATAATTTAGTCTTGTAATCTTCAGAGGATAAATATAAAATTATTTTATATTGAATTGATGAATATATGATTGTTTGTACTTGGATTGGATCTAATTTAACGCCCCATTATATACACCTAGTAGGTATACCTACCTACTCAACATTTTTGTTAGTCATGCTAACCTGTTGCCTCAATTATTGTACGTAGACCTACGGTGTAGATGACAACAACGCTTCATGAGCAGAACTGTAATTGTACCTAGTTATGTCAACACAATAAGCTTGACGCGTTATGCTTGTTTACCAAATATTTGTTTCTACATTGTTCAACATGCGATAATGTTTAACTCACACAAGTGCTGTAGTGTCATTATCATCACCGCCTGCTACTCTGCAGCTCGAACGCCGGTCTTTACGGCGGGATGGTGTACTGCCTTCTACGCGCTCCATTTCTAACCGTAAACGTTCGTTTTGGTTGTCTGTGCTCATCGCTAAAAGTTGATCAATCGTCGCATCTACAGCGCCTTGGTTAGCGCGTAATACAGCTTCGATAACATCATCGTCCATGTCCGGGAACATCGTCTTGAAATCGGTCATTGCTTGTGTAAATTCGAGTTGCATAGTGGAAGCCATCGCGCCGCTGGCCCGTGACACGCGACACACCAGAAACGTCAAGAGCGCGGGCCCCTTACCGGCGAAACAGCTGATATGTGACGCAAAACTGCCGCAGTGCTGACGAGGATCGTAGCCGTATGGGCGATGGCCATCCTCGTTGCGCACTACACACCGGCGCCTGGTTTGTGTCTTCAGGCGGCTAATTAGTAATACAAATGTAGCTAAATTAATTTATCCGGCGCCTTGCTCCAGGGCTATCATGATGTGCAATTTTCACTTTCGTCGTTTTTAGATGCACATAGCGCATGCGCTACCTAAGTGAAGCGGGGGACCGGATCGTCGATATAAATAGAGAATGCCAATGCACAAACCGGCGCGCGTCCCGACACGGTGCGGCGTGGCGCGGTGGCTGCCAACGTCCGCCCGCAGACCGAGAAGTTACTGAAAACCAGCCGCCCAGTATATCATGCGCGCATGTGCAATGTATTGTTTGTAAATCATGATGGTCCCTCATCGTGACCTTTAGAACTGCGATAATAATAAGCAGTCGCGGGCCTTCTCGCGACATAGTTACGAATTTAGTTACAACTAAATTCGCAACTATGTCGCGAGAAGGCCCGCGACTGCGTGACCTATCACAACTTGTATTACGTACCTATAATATCTACAGATATTATTGGTAAGTACCTAATACAAGTTGTGATAGGTAAGGTCTATGACACACATCCTGCATTACACTTACTCGTATATCTACTTAATGACATAATTTAACTACGAAGGACGTGTTATAAATACTATAGGTGCCATTTTTTTTTTTTTTTTTATCGTGCGGAGATCCCTTCGGATACCCCCCCGCCTGCCAGCGGGGGCGGTTATGTCGGGCTTGCACCGACTAAAACCGCACGCCGTCTCGGGTCTTCAGACGCCGGGGTGTAAGGTTACCCATAGAGCATATCCCTCGCACCCCGGCTGACCCTGGGCCATCTCACCACTAACAGCATCGCTCATCCTGTCTCCTCTGAAAGCAGAGTATCCGGGGGGGTATCCGAAGGGATTTCCGCACGATAAAAAAAAAAAAAAAAAAAAAAAGGTACATACCTACTTAGCATGTGTAAAATCTTTATCAATAGTTAGGATACCTAGGTAGTGTAGTGTAGTACATGAAAATATAAAATAAATAAATATATATGATATAAGTAGGCACAAGCTAGTTAGGACGAACTTTTAGACCTCTGGCATTGTCACAGAAATAATAATAGGTATACCTACATTACTTGTTAAACTTTGATACAGTTAAACAGCACCGTTGAGCCGTAATGAGTTATTGCCCGGCCAGTACCGCCGGCCAGCGGGAGTGATTATGTTGGACTCAACCAAAACAGCACGCCGCTGTCTCGGGTGCTGATGCTGAGGTGTAAGGTGGCGCAATTCCCTGTACCCCGGCTGACCCTGGGCCATCTACGCCTTTGAGATGGCAACCTCGGGTGTGGGAACCACGGTGTTCCCATCTTGCCCCGGTAAGGAGGGGTACTTGTCACCCCTCCGCCGCGACCTACTTCTGCTGGGGACACTGGAGGTCGTTGAGAACCTCCCACACCGAGTACTCTGCCAGCCCGTACCGCCCCGAGTCCTCGCTCGCGTCGCAGTGATGCACTCAGATGTTAGCTCCTTCCTGATCTAAAGCAGATGGCAACGAAACACCCCTAGCCGGAAATAACTTGCGTCAGTCGGCCCATGAAAGAACCAGGCCTCGGATTTGCGCAGAGCCACCTGGAGACTTAGCCACCAGATGCGCCTCACGACTTGGTCAATTGCAGTCGTGGCCTTTAGTGTTGCTTTGCGGTATGTTCTGCTGCACGTCGTCACGTTCCAGTCGTAAACAATGTTTCACAGGACGGGTCGTAACACCGCCCCTACACTCCTCACGACATCTCACGCCGACCGAGACCGGTCATACTTGGGTAGATGACGGCTCTCTTCGAAAAATACGCCCCGACTATGCGGCGAAGGTAGAGAGGTACTTCGTGATAGAGGAGCTGCTCCCTAATGCAATTCCCAAGCAGAATGTTGAAAACGTTGGCGATGTTCAGAGCCGTAATGGTCATCTGCCAGGTCCGGCCCCACTCCAGAGAGGTGCTTCGCTATAATTCTTTCAAAGAGTTTAACACCTAGTCGAGCAACATTATGGGCCAGTAGGCGGACAGTCCCGGATCCCGCTCCAGCGTCTCCAGCAGGTCGCGGCGGATGCAATACAAAATGTATGAAAACCCGAAGCTGTGTTACTACTACTACTACTTTACCTAGTGGTTAGGGTGTGCACCGCACACCCTAACCACTAGGTAAAGACGCCTCTGCCTATTCTAGGGGCATTTGTGTAGTAGTAGTATATTACTGTAGTGACTATTAACGACGAATGAAAATATTGTGCGTAATTACGTAGCTATGATGACAAGCTTTGGCGAGTGCGCATTTGCGTGGTGAGTGGGGACCGAGCGCCGACACCGATTTTAGTAAAAAACTCAAGCGATAACATTTCTATACCTCTTATTATTTCTTTGGGCATTTAAGTAAAGGGCGTGCGGGTCTCGAAGTTATCTCAATCGGATACTGCCTTTATGGAAATTTTTAAACTATCGACTTTGATCTACCCACCTAATCCCTGAAGTTTCCGGTCAATGTCAACGGAATGTAAAAACAAAATGCACTTCATTTGATTTTCTTCAGTAGGTCTACCTAAGTACGGCTGTAGGAGGTTAGTTTGGGCCCCGAAGATCTTGGTGGGGCCCCATACACCTCTTAATAATTTACTATTTAAAGTTGAATTCCAATTTTAAATGGCTTTTTTGTTGCTCAATTTCTGCACAAAAAACAAAGCAAAGTGCGATTTGGCACTTTGTAGCGGGTGGCACCTGATCCCTACTATTCCCATTCCTACGTTCCTAAATTTCGCATCCGTGAACATCATTCTAGCGAGTAACCCGGTTGCTGCTGTCAGCTCTTTACAAACCAAAGCCGACGGCAACCCATCGGCTACAGAGTGTTATGCCGCAAGCAAACTTGTTCCAAAATGAAGCCGTAGACCTTGCCCGGCGGCATTGGTGTGTAGACAGCAGATTCCACCTTGGAGTCCGTATTTTTCGTCTCCTCTTCGTACGATCTTCTGTATCCAAAATAGTGAGACCGTTGGGTGGCACGTGATAACATCCCTTACGTCTAGACAGCATTTTTTGCGTGCTACCAGGACAAGACAGAGGCGGTATTGCAAAACATTTCTTAAACATTTGTTTCGTTCTTTTCGCGTCCGCTCCTACTATGTTTGTACCCTTCTGATATACCTGCTTAGTTTGTATCGGTGGTATTGGTACACATTTTGTATTTCAACTCTCAAACAAGTTGAATTCCTGAGACGAGCTCAGGCGAATACAAGGGATTTTCGATTTTGCGATTTTTTCTTTATCTTGCAATGGTTCACCCCAGCACGAATTTATTACCGAAAACAGCAACTCGATAGCTCATCTCCTTCATACCCAAAACCGTGACAGAAAATTGGCATCGAGACGAAAATCCCTAATAAATTCGGCAATTAAGATATTGCACATGCGCGAACTTTTAACGAACAAAAGAAAACCAACAGAAAACGGTTTGATATAGAAGCGAACTAGCCTAATCTACCTAATCATACCAAGATGCCAGTATAAAAATTGATGTTAAGTTATTTTCAAATAGCCATTTAGTTTCGAAAAAATGTTGGTTCTTCTGTTCGCAGCCAGAAAAATGAAAGGAACATATAAATATAGTATACTTTATGTACGATGATTTATTTCGAGAATATTTCAAATTAAACATAATTTTGTATTTCATAAACACAAGTAAATATATTGTTAAGGTATACAATTTAGATTGATAAATAAAAAAAAAAACAAAATAACAATAATATAAACAATACTCTGTTAACAAACTGAGCGAAGAGTTCGGCTAGTTGACACTTATAGAATTAATTGTATTTGGATTGGAGTGAGCCATTCCAATTTTCTAATTTAGCGTTTATTTAACAAAAATATTATATGCCTCAAAAGCATTTACTTGAATACATTTATTTTATTACATGCACAAAAGCGACGTATCTACATAAAAACACGGACGACAATTCACTTACAATTTAGGCCAATGTTGGACTACTTACGGTCTCTTACCCAAAGCCAAAAATAAATTTGCAATTCCTATTACATAACATCAAACTTCTATCTAAATACCTACATTTAGAATTTATTTGTACATAATTTTCGTTAAAATTACCTATATGGTAATTCTAAATAAAATGTTATAGCAAGGTGAGATTTTTTAATTCTCTTAATTGGTACCTAAATATTGCTTCGTTAAACAAGTTAAATTTATGTAATTAGTACCTTATATATACATCTACGTTAATTTAAATGATGTTTACTTCAATTACAATAGTAGCATTTTTTTGAGTAAATAATAAAATATTTTGAAATACTTATTCCCTGATAATCAACTAATCAAACCTCTCGATTGAAATGATTGCCCAGTCTAGTACTTCTTAAATATAGGCTATAGATGACAATAAAAAACCGTTAAGACATTTCTGGGGTTTAAATAGCGCTGTGTAGAATGTCTGAGAAGATTTATTGCATTTAATTTTCTCATGACCATCATGGTTAACATCTTGTTAAGCCATGGTCATTTAAAATAAATATATTAAGTGTTAGAATTAATAGTGTTAGTAAATGTATTGTACTGGATGCACCAGGGCCTTTAAGCTTCATCTATGTACATTCATGTAGACAAACGTACTGCATTGGTTAGTAACAGGTTTTGAAATAGGTAGTACAGGAATGACAAATGTGTTACCTTAGGGCAAGGTGTGATTATTTAAAATTCTCATGCGTCTGGGTCAATCAGTGTCATGTCAGGTATATCACATAAACAATCAATGCTTGTTTGAAACTGAATTAGCCTTTAGGTAAACAGCTGCTTTCCTTATAGAGTAATGCATTTTGTTGTTATATAAAATATGTTTGCTGTTATGCAAACTCCTATACTTGCTTTTAGAAAACAAGTCAATGATTATCACAATAAACATAATTCTAAGTACAGTTATCATATGGGGAATATATACGTGCACAAGAATTTGATTACTACAAAGGGAATATAATTCTAATGATCTCATGAAGTACAAAAATAAAATTTCATTCATAACATAATGGCACTTTACATGTACGACACATCTAACGTAGCGTATTTTTTAAATTGTGGTGATAGTGAACGAGGCAACTCCCACGACCACAATTTATAATACAAGAATGAAGATATTAATTAGCACTATAGATTAAATAATAAATAGGCGTGACTGAAACATAAATATCCCATATCTGGGGACTAATACAGTTGTTTATACTTTATACGTGTTTATTAAAGAATATTATTGCTAGAACAGCACTCTATCATACAGAAATCTTACCGCAAATGACAAAAGGGGTAGTATTTCGGACTGTTCATTGGTTTATTATTAATGTTATAAAGATAGCAAACAAACAGCATGCACGGCTTTTCCTTCGCACCACGACTGACCCAGGGCCATCTCGAAACCCGGGTTTCAACCCTCGGGTTTGAGAACTACCGTGTCCCCATCTTGGCCCAGAAAGGGGGGAGGGGCGCTTGTCGCACTGCCGTCCCGGCCTGCTTCTGCTGGGGTGACAGGCGACCTCACCTGCCATGTGTCATGGTACGGTTTGCAATCCCAAGTTATCATTCGTTTGTTACGGGGGAAGGGAAAGAAAAGTAGTTATTTAATGAAAACGTCAAGTCTTCCCCGGTCGAGCCGGTCTAATCGTACTGGGCAAAGCATAGCTCTACAATAGATTGGTGGATAACAATGTAAAAACATAGGTGGATGACAGTGAACAGCCCGAAATAAAACCCTAACCGAAGGTGATACAGGAAAAAAAATATATTTTAAATTTTTCTTTACAAACCAAAATAATAACAGCATCGAGGATTGTTAACTGGATGTGGTATATGCACAGCCCCCTAGACTTATAATTTTTCTAGAGATTTACAAAAAAGAAAGTTTTGTTTGTGCAGATAGCGCAAACTATATTACAGAACTTAAACGCAAAAACGTCCCCAAATCCAATCAAAAATCAATGTCAAAATTGAACACTGCACACAATGGGAAATAAAACCCTATTTTTTAACTTGTACTGTCACCATCGATGTTAGCTTAAAACATTCAAAGTTTTCGACCACATTGGCTCTGAAACTTTACATAAAATAATAAAAAAAAAAGTATGACAATCGCACAAACTACCGACAATATCATGTAGATATTAAAAAATTTAAATTTTGCCTCTGAAGACTACAAAAATAGTTATACATCAATTTATTTATTGATTTATTTCAATGAAAAGATCATTCGTATATGTGTTAGTGTTCAGGAAGTTCTGAGGGCGACTGTACAAGTTGCATAAAGATTGAGGGGCTGTGTGACAAAACGATTTTCTACTCTGCGGTGGGTGTACAGTCAATCCTCGTTACTGTCGGTTAAAATACGCGTGTAACAGATGTTCAGAGGTGTGCCTGCGCGCCATGGTGCGGTAACACCACCACAGTGTTAGTGGGTTGCGGCGTTGAAGCCCCCTCGTTCTGCGGTCTCTCCTGCTGTCAACAATAATACACAACAATACACATTAGTAAAACGTAACTTAACAGGTGTGTAGGATCCTGCCAACATCTTTGAGGCCAAAGCCAAGTTCCTCTACTAGGCGGTGCTAATCATCGGAAGAGGTTCTGGCACAGGCTGTCCTCTCGGGGTTGGCGGGTCGGAGGGCATTAGTTACAGTAATAGCCAAGACAAAGAATAGCAAAGCAGACTCCGGGCTCCAAAGTGCAAGATTTAGGTGCAACCGGGATAGGCCTGTCATCATCATGATCATCATCATCATTTCAGCCGTAGGAAGTCCACTGCTGAACATTGGCCTCCTCCATCGACTGCCGATAGCCCTGTGATTAGGATGATATGTATATGTATGTACCTCTCGATTTGAGATATAAGTGCCCGCAAAACAGTTCGCGCATGTAAACTAACTGACCAATCAAAAAACCAATAAAAGGATTGATCTGATCAATGAGGCGAGCCCTTTGAATCTCTATACAAATGTGTTTAAACGAACAGTTTTTCAATGAATGCATTTTGACAGGACTATATCTGGAAGATAGTTAATATTAGAATTAGGGCTCTGTGCAAAAAATAAAAACCCAGAACAAAGACCACCCGAGCGAAGTCGCGGCCACAGCTAGTTAGTTCGATATAATCCATGATTGGTTGGTTGGCGCTCTACAATCGTTACGCCCGGCGCTTACCACCAAAGAGATCTTAAACGCGTTCTGCGCAGCTACAGTACATTGTCAGGAAGTTTGCCGGTCATTATAAGAAGAACGTACAACAGTAGTGAGCGTGGTGTCGCCGGTGTTGAGCAGCGTGGCGGCGCGGTAGGAGGGCGGCGGGGTTTGCTTCACGGCCTCCTCGTAGTCGGGCAGCACGCTGGCGTAGTCAGGCGCGGGCGCGGCGAAGGGCGCCAGCTGCGCAGGCGTCACGCCGTCATCGCTCGATATCACGAACGGAGCTTGCAGCGCGTGCGCTCTCATTGTCAGGTACTTGTAGCATCGCCACACGACGCTGATGCAGTAACCCTAACCAACCATGTGAACAATTATATGTGGATTATTTGTTGTTTGCCCGTGTTTTACAAAGTATTAGAGAAGTTAAAAATTGAAGAATGACATCTGTAACTACTTCGCTAGTAGTTGAGCTAGTGTCATTCATGCATTTGCCAAGCTATAGCATTGTTGACACAACTGACTATCTAGAACTACTCTGCAAGTATTCTTTTGTTCTTTTTTCAGAATGAATATGATAATAGTAATCACGAGCATAGCGTTCTAATATTGACTAGTGAGTGATTTAAGACTAAGGGCACGAGCCAAAAAATAGCTCTTATATGAAACCTGCGAGAAAAGTGCTATATACATAAAAAAGCAATAAAACAATATTTTAAATATTTCGTAAGAAATATATAATGTGTTTCTAAACTTTTAGCACCGTCCACTTTAATTTTTCGTTTGGAAATCCCCTCGGATATCCCTCCGCTGAACAGCGGAGGAGGTTATGTCATATCAGAAAGGGGGGGAGGGGCGCTTGTCGCACTGCCGTCCCGGCCTGCTTCTGCTGGGGTGACAGGCGACCTCACCTGCCATTTGTTTACCTTAATCAATACAGCTACTAAGAAGGCAGACAGTACGACGAGAGCTAGTGCAGGGGCTGGCAGCTGTAACAGTTGAGCGCGCCATGGCACGCGCCGCGTCTCTGCTACTAAACGATGGATCGAGCGCAAGTAGCAGAGATAGCCCGTAGCGGTTAATCTGAAACAAAAAATAGCAACATCACTGAAATATGATGATTCCTAATGAAAGTAGAAGAAGCCTGAATTCTAGCAAGTGGAAACATGTGGCCTCTGCGTACCTCATTGGGAAAGAGGTGCGACTGTACATATATATATATATTACACACCCACGATTCGCCAGTTATGTTAAGGTCCCAATGTAGTAGGGAGCGAGCCTATGAACGAGCCAAAATCTGGCGCATAACTAATCTACCTTAAATGTGTCTGTACGAAATCGTGTTTCAAGCTCGTTCACGTCACGGTTGGTGAATTCTAATACCTAAGGGCCCTGTATTTATTTGGGAGAGCAGCTTGATATTAGACAACCTATGTTATTATGTACCTACCTAATGGTAGGCGGTTACCTGTGCAAACGAATACTTATACAAAAAGTGGCGGTTGATGTTGATAATAATAGTCATTTCTGTGATGAATTTACACACTTCATCTCTTTAGAAAAAGAGAGACGTAGTTTGAGTAGGTAACCCTTCATAGGGTTGGCATTGATCGTCGGCCAATACCCAACGTGGCGGGAACACATCGCTCTCCGTACTCCTCTGCTTTCAGAGGAATCAGGATGAGCGATGCTGTTAGTGGTGAGATGGCCCAGGGTCAGCCGGGGTGCGAGGGATATGCTCAATGGGTAACCTTACACCCCGGCGTCTGAAGACCCGAGACGGCGTGCGGTTTTAGTCGGTACAAGCCCGACATAACCGCCCCCGCTGACCGGCGGGGGGGTATCCGAAGGGATTTCCGCACGATAAAAAAAAAAGAAAAAGGTACATGCTTAGGACTATCGTGTTTACTCTCGCTTCGTCTTCTTACTAGCGCAAGCTACGATTAAAAAAAAAGAGAGACGAAGTGTGGGTACATTCTTAGCGACTTACGTGCTTACTCTCGCTTCGTCTACTTACTAGTTCAAGCTATGAATTAAAAAAAATGAGAGACGAAGTGTGGGTACATGCTTAAGAATAACGTGCTTACTCTCGCTTTGTCTACTTACTAAGTACAGTAATTACTACTATTATTAACAGCAACCACCACTATTTGCATAGTTTTGTATTAATTTGCACGGATAACCTCTTAATATCGGGTAAGATGTGTGCACGAGTATTTTATAATAAAAAAGTAAGTTATCGAAACTATGCATGTTATTGCAACAACGTATACATTTTGTTGTTAGACTCTGGCTCCGATAGTATGACCGCAGATAAGATCGATTGATATCGGAACCTACAAACAGTTACAGTATTGGTTTGAAATGTGTATATACCTTAATATATAGAGATAATTATTTAAGGTCGTGGGGAACCTCTTAAGGTAAAATTTTAGGACTATATATTAACGCCCTTTTCTTATTAGTCGGTGCAGCAGCGGCGTGACATCAGCACACTCGGTATATGCGCTACTGGAAGATTACCGACCGCCTATATTTCTATGGGGGTTCCTGTTTGGTGCGGTAAACGCGGCGACAGCGCGGTACTGATACTTACCACACCTAATAATCAGTAAAGGACCTTGGGGTACTAGGCTACAAATCTCTTCATGGCTACGGAAAAACCAACAAGTCTTAGTCTGGGCGAGGCGTAGATGCTTTCGGATAATGTTCTACTGAGGCGAGAGTAGCCCACGTTTAGAGTCACTTGTTTTGTAACCTAGACCAGCAACGGAAAGGAATACTGGTTTTTCGAGGCTGCACATAAGAAATCTCTATAAAAAAAAACCAACGGGTGGTAGCGCGTCATCCGATTAGATAGCCATACCATCAGAAACTGCGCGCTTGTGTCTCGTGTGTGCTTCTTACGAAGAAAATAATATTTACTCAGCTTTCATCATCTCTCAAAAATATTAATGAACCTGTAATTAACCTGTTTGCCTCCTACATCAGACACATACACATAATAGGTTTGAACTTACACAGTGATAGCAAAGTCAAAGATCTGGAGGCAGAAGAATGGCAGCAGGTGAGCTGGTTTGCCGAGAGCAGCTCCGTAGATCAGCATGAATGTGATAGCCAGAGTACACACTGTGACCAGTGCACCGACATCCACATCATCTAATACATGAAATAAAGCACTTAATTTTAATCCGCTAAAAAATATGGTAGTATAGGTAACTGAAAAGATAATTTGCATAGAATTTAATTTACAAGATGTGCGCACTACAAAAAAAAATCTAGTTTTTTTTGTGGAAATAGAATTGATTGCCGATTTCATTATCACAGCAGAATCATGTGTTAGGAAGTTCAATTCAAAACAATTTGAATGGAAAAAAAAATGAAATGGCAATCAAATGTTACGTAACCCCTCTTTCCCCCGAAATAAGGTTGTACAGATATTTTTGATATCCCTCCTGCCGCGGAACCCTTACCTACATAATTAATGCAAGACCCCAAACAAGATGCCTCATACATATCGTAAAATTAGAAATCGCAAGCGAGGTTGCAAGCAAATAGCACTCAACATTATAAATCGTGTTAGTCAGTGATTAGATATAAAATATCAATACAAATGCCAAGAAACTTACGATATATTAGACTGTGATCTCGAGGTTGTCCAAGGTGTTGAGGAGCATATGAACTTGGCGGGTGTTCTATTTTAGACAGTGCAGTAGGCATGGCCTCATGACCACCGTTGCTCCAGTCCGCCACAGGAGCTGAGTCTCTTTCAAGTTCATCTAACAGTCTTGGGTCGCGTACTATAGCCGCTAGGAACCCTAGCGCTATGAGGTGCAGCATCTACCGAGAGATAAAATCGGAACCTACTTCTTAATAACCTTGACAAAAAAATAGTACCTAAACTAGAACAGGCTATCGTATTCGAAAGAGTGAAAAACAAATTTCAAAATCACGAGAAAACATTCTTTAAGCTGGCGATATGGGACGGTAAGCGTCTGGATCGGCCGAGATAGTGATGACGTATCACCTTAATTTGTGCTTGTGGCTTTAATTTTTAGGTTCAGTACCAATATCATGTTGAGGAAATCATTTTTGAGCTTTTATTCTATTTTATTAACATTTTATTAGATTTTTTGATGCAAGAAATGATAAAAGTAACTCTAGTCAACAGCTCAATGCAAAAAATATAAAGGAGAATGGGCAAATATGTATGGCCATGCGCGGCCAAACTTTATCTTGTTGTTTTTTTTATGTAGTTTAGTCCCACAATTACTGTGTACACGTATCATTGCTGCGTATAATCATATAACAAATAAAACACATTATGGTTTTTGAGTACTTTTAACAGTTATACTAGATATTCTGTCTTATATTCGGAGCAAAAATGAAAAAAAAGTAAAACAGCAAATCAGGATGATACCATTTATTAATCACAAAGCACTAGCTGACCCGACAGACGTTGCTCTGCCTTAACTATGGATATTGAATTTGGTTATCATCATCATCAGCTTAGCATGGTTCCCGGTTGCATCCGAGGCTTACACTTCGGAGCCCGGGGTTTACGCCTTCTCTTGGTTAGGCTTATACGGCTTTTATGGGAGCGACTGCCGTCTAGCCTCCCAACCTCGAAAGGAAATTCTGCTCCAGAGCATCGTCCTTTAATCAGCAGGTGTACCAGCTTGCAGATGAGGTTGGCTTGGGCCCCGAAGACCTTGGTAGGGCCCCAAAAATACCCGAATATTGAATTTAGTATAATTTAAAAAAATATATATCTTATTACTTCGTGTTTATGATATACAAAATGTTGAGTATTTTTTCGAATGCGTATTTAAACAGATTTGTTGGTATTCCGACACGGGAAAGGCAACATACAACATTTTTTATTTCAAATGGTCATATTTGTTGGTATTCCGACACGGGAAAGGCAACGTTTTGTTGGTATTCTCATCTCTATATAAATCTGTTTAAATACGCATTCGAAAAAATATGGTATTATTACATAATTTTTATATATATTACATTATTATTACATATTACATAAAATGGTTTTCAATTTGTCAATGGCACAAATTAAAAACGACTGGCAGGTATGTCAAACGACCATAAGGTTACATTATAAATGTTAATATTATCGTCGCTAAGTTTTCTTCAATTTTCTGTTACTGCGCAATTTTCTTCTTTTTTTTTTGATGTAAGGACCTTCTACGTAATGTTAGAAAACAAATGCAAATTAAACGCCAAAAGAGATACCGAACCGAACCGAGAGAAGAGTAACTGCAGAACTGCGCAGACGCAACGCAAGGATTTGCTCCTTGCGTTGCGCCACGGGTTAATTTTTTGTGAACCTATTTTGTATCCTATATTGTAATCGGTATCAAAAAAAGTGGAATTTTAGAAAAATGCATGGCTACATGCACGAAATAATTGTAATGATTTTCAGTATGTCTACATGTAAATATTTATGCCTAGATTTCCCAAAATGTTTTACAGTGAAACGTTCACAGTAACAGATTTTCTCAGTTATCACTACTTTCATGTGAAACTACTTTCATTAATGGCCACCGACAGCCCAGAAGTGCCCGTTCTCCTTTGACGAATGACCTTGCATGTATGTAGTTGCTATAAATACTGCTTTTATGTTGTTAATATATGGATTCAATCCACAAGGGAGCAAAGAAGCCAATGGTCACTGTACATGTTCATTGGTCGTATTGGTCGTCCATTAAGCTGATCGTGTTATCTTGTATGCGAGAAAGGAATCATATAAAAAAATGTTACTTACAAGATGCCATGTGCCCAGTAGAATGGTTCCAGTGCGAACATGAAGGCAGAAGCAACAGCGCCACTCGCTGTTGCGCTCACTTCCCAATTTGGGACGTAAACTTATCATAGTTATCTGTGGAACATAGATATATATATATATTTACACTAGCTGATGCCCGCACCGCGGTTTCGCCCGCGCGGAGGTCGGTTATTGTTTTTAGGGTTCCGTTGCCAAATGGCAAAATGGCAAACGGAACCCTTATAGATTCGTCATGTCTGTCCGTCCGTATGTCACAGACACTTTTTTCCGAAACTATAAGAACTATGCTGTTGAAACTTAGTAAGTAGATGTATTCTGTGAACCGCATTAAGATTTTCAGACAAAAATAGAAAAAAAAAACAATAAAGTTTGGGTTTATACTTAGAACTGAAACCCAAAAAATTTTTTTTCATCAAACGCATACGTGTGGTTAATACCACATGCGTTTGATGAAAAAAATATGAATCTATGAATAGGTCTTCAAAATGATATTGAGGTTTCTAATATAATTTTTTTCTAAACTCAATAGTTTGCACGAGAGACACTTCCAAAGTGGTAAAAAGTGACCCCCCCACCCCTCCCACTGTAACTTCTAAAGTAAGAGAATGATAAAACTAAAAAAATATATGATGTACATTACCATCCCTGGGGTTATCCTTTCGAGGGCTTACCCGGGGTGCCCGGCAACGGACACTTGGGGAGGACACCGTGCGGTTTTAGTCGAGACACGACATAACCACCCCCACTGGCCAGCGAGGGGGTGGTTATCCGAAGGGATTTCCGCACGTAAAAAAAAAATTAAAAAAAAATGTACATTACCATGTAAACTTCCACCGAAAATTGGTTTGAACGAGATCTAGTAGTCTTTTTTTTTTCGCCGCAATTTATCTTTCATTCAATCAACTCAAATATAAGAAACATTATTATGTTACTTGCTGCTACAGAAACCTTCATGGGCGAGTCCGACTCGCACTTGGCCGCTTTTTTCATTGGATTTGTACAGCTAAGTACCTTTTATTTTTGTGCAGAAATCCGGCCAGCGGGAGCGGTTATGTCGGGCTTGAACCGACTAAAACCGCAAGCCGTCTCGGGTCTTCAGACGCCGGGGTGTAAGTTTACCTATATTTAAAAAATCATACGATTTCGCTGTGCATCTGCCGTAAACTGACAAACGTCCTGCCTCTAACACGTTCCGCTCGGGACTGATTGACTCTCCGAACGCGTCTTATAGGTAGAAAACGTAGGTATTTTGAATTTTCATGGTATAATTCAGAATTGATGTGAATTTTCATAACCGTTTTTCATTCTCCTATCAATGACCATCATTTCGGTATCATTTTTATTTTTCTAACCTGAATACAACTAAAATAAAACTGGAATGCGTTTTGGGTAAGACCAATCTTTGAGAGCAAATTCTATCGCTGCAC
Source organism: Cybosia mesomella (assembly GCA_946251805.1). Lineage (NCBI taxonomy): Eukaryota > Metazoa > Arthropoda > Insecta > Lepidoptera > Erebidae > Cybosia > Cybosia mesomella. Next base: position 22,158,735 of record OX276398.1, read on the forward strand.
ACGCTGGCAGACTGCCCGGCGTGGGAGGAGCCGAGGCGAGACCTCGTGGCAGCCATCGGGGTGGGAGTCATGCTCGCCGCGCGTCGCAGGCGACTCAGGCGCCGGAGGTCGCTTAACGACTTCCGTCCTCCATGAGCGCAGGCCTGGGGGTGGCAGGTGAGGCCGCCTGTCACCCCAGCAGAAGCAGGCCGGGACGGTGGGGCGACTAGCGCCCGTCCCCTTAACCGGGGCAAGACGGGGACACCGTGGCTGGTTCCCAAACCCGAGGGGACCTTCTCGAAACCGGAAATGGCCCAGGGTCAGTGAGGTTGCGAGGGATATGCTCTATGGGCAACCTTACACCCCGGCGTCTGTAGACCCGAGACGGCGTGCGGTTTTAGTCGGTTCAAGCCCGACATAACCACCTCCGCTGGCATCCGCATCTTTCCTCAGGGACCCTCGCCTTAACCTAAAAACACATTCGATTCCACAAGGCTCAACAACTGTCCATTGAGTTGTACATTGGTTGCCACCTTTCTAACATTAGATAAGGTGAATTTAATACATTTGTTTATTTTTTTCATTTTGAGATTGCATTGTTTACTTATACTTATACAACTAATATCTATTAAGTGAATATTTCAAATGTCTACCTGCTGCCGTTATTAATATCAAGCAATAAATGGTAAAAAAAAACACATTTGTTGTATGGGAGCCCCCTTAAATATTTTTTTTTCTTTTTTTGGGGTTTGTTGTTATAGCGGCAACAGAAATACATCATCTGTGACAATTTCAACTGTCTATCACGGTTTATGAGATCTTCTTCTTCTTAAAGAAGAAGATTTATGAGATACATACATACCGGTGACAGACAGACAGACCGACAGCCGAGCCTTAGAAACAGGGTCCCGTTTTACCCTTTGGGTTACGGAACCCTAAAAACGGTCCAAGTATCTAACCCTGTGGAACGCCCATTGAAACCAAAGATCCCATTGAACGTATATCTGCATCAGCTGCAGTATTACAGCAGAAACCAACCGAAGATGAGATCATCTACAGGTTTGAGACAGTAAAAACCTTTATCAAGCGCATCGACAAGAAAAAGACAAGCCAACTGACCAAACTCTGAAGAGGGAACATGAGGCTCGTCATAGAAGTAATAAAAGGACATTGTATACTAAACAGACACTTAAAAGTAATTGAAGTGAAGACTGAACCCAATTGTCTTGAGTGCATGAAGACAGAAGAGACCAGTTTCTATCTGCTGGCCGAGTATCCCATTCTGAAGGCCGAACAGATCACAAGATACTGCAAGGATACAAAAAGTTTTGATGGGGTGCCATGAAAGCTAGAATAACCACACTCTCCCCAACGGGAGGGTTGGGTAAATAGATGATGTTGCCTGAAAGCTTTGTGAGTGGATTGTTCGTCTGGCTTCTGGTGTCCCCATTTGAAATAATAATAAGAACTAGTCAGTAGTGAGCTTGAAGATCTAACTGTTAGGAGAAAAATATTGTAATTAGTTATACCGGCTTAGGCAATCTAATGTTTTCAGAAATAAATATATGGATCTTTTTAATAATAATAATAGCATTTTCTACTACACTTTATGTCTAAGTGTAGAAGAAAATGCAGGATTTGATCTACATAGTAGATTTTCTCCATCATCCCACCAGTGTGAACCATGCACCATTCAATTTCAACCAAAACTTTGGCTTGTCAAGGAGCACATTTTTTTGTCTTAAAAAGATATCTTAGATATTATTACAAAATATACACCTACTTTATAGTATCACTTCTCCACTTGATACAACTTTTTGATCTGAAACAAAACCTACGTCTTCCAACGTGTTCGACTAGTATATATAATCGGAATATTTATTTCTAAAACAGTTAGATCGCCTAAGCCAGTATAAGAAATTGGAATATTTTGTCTTGACCGTTCCATCTTCAAGCCAAGTCTAACTACTTGGGCTATTATAGTCCAAATAGTCCGATCATCGAACTGTTAGCGGGACTAGTTGGAAAAAACGACTAAAACTACGCATACATTTTATTTGATTTAAGTATAATATAGGCTTAGAAAATATAAACCATGACATGAGAATAAATTATGAAAGCTGATCAATGCAACATATTTCCTATCACCATAAACATAAAACATATTGCAGCAAATCTCCACATAAATAATTATTTATCGCGTGTTTACTTACCTATGTACGTAACATTAGCTGGCCTAATTAGATTATGCTGTTCTAAGTAACCCACAAAATATTACGTTACTTACCTGTATTCAACTTGAGATAGTATTTTTCATAAATTTTCTAGATTTACTTTTGTAAATGCAGTGTTTAAGAATTTCTCTCGTCTTGAGGATATGATATAGTTTTTATTATTTTATTTATTCATACACTAGGGCTTTGCTCCGGAGGCAAACAAACGGAGAATCTCCGGAGATTGTATATTTTGCGAATAACCGGGTTTTATACTAAATCTCCGGAAATTTATTCATTCACTTAAATATTTGACTTTTTTCTATTTATTTTCAATAAGTACTATATATTTTTTATAATTTCATGCAATGATTTGTAATGCATCACTCACTTTTATCTATGATGAAGTTGTACAAATGCTGGGGATCGTACTTTAAATCCCAAAATCCTTCATAAACGTGTGGTGTACAATCTCTGGGAATATTTCCTGCATAATGGCGCGGAAAAGATTGCAATATAGTGCAAGTGTCTGGCTAAATAAACACACAGGGATGTATGAAAGTGTAGAGTGTTGTATGGACGTTTTTATCGGACTTGATACACCAGCATCTTCATTTTGGCTACGCTTCAGTTACCTATTTGGGAATACCGTAGGGTTTGTTTTGGTAGTTATGGACAAAATTGCTATGACGGACGAATGTTTATCGGAAGTATATCCGAAGGGATGGTGCGACTGAAATTTATCGGGTATCCCGGGGAATCCCTTAGACATATATTTTCTGATTATTTTCGTTTTTCCAATGGCGGATATTTGCACAGACAAAAGTAAGTAGCCAGGATAGTTCATCAGCATCTTGTTCTGAAGTCTACCTTGTAGAATCAGAGGTACCGTACTGTAGGTATGTGCCCGACGCAGTGCCCGAAAAAGGGCATATCATGAAATCGAGAATCTTATTCTTATAAGGCTTATTGGCGACAATAGTCTGCTCAGTCAAAATAGATCGCTCCCAGTACAAGGGTCAATCTATTTTGACTAACAGGACTATTGTAGTAAATAGGCCTGATATAGTTACTATGTCTGCAATACATACTGCTCTTGCAAAAATTCAGCGAAGCTCCCCGACTGATTATTCCTCTGTGGTACTTTTTATTTTTGATTTTCCTAGCCTATAACCTCCACACTCATGTGTTGTGAATATATGCCAAATTTGATCTAAATCGGTTGAGTAGTTTAAGAAGAGTTAGCGACCTAAACTAACCCAACCACCAGCAGCTATATATAAATAATAAATATTCTACGCCATTCTACACAGCGCTTTCTAAATCCAAAGTAAGCATAGTTTAACTAGCTTGTGCTATGGGTTTCAGAATGCGGATAAACATACTTATATACTTTGTTTTTGTAAATACATACATATTATACATAGAAACACCCAGACCAATGCAAATAGACATATTAATGCATGCAAATATTTGCACTGAGCGGTAATCGAATCCGCGCTCCCTGTCGTAGCAGTCGAAAGCACCCATCCCAGTGGAGAACTATTTTTAATACTTGTAAATACATTTGTTTGTTTTTTTGTCTGTATTTAAAAAAATATATTTTTTTCCTTTATTCATTCATCTATGTTGAATAAATAAAGGAAATAATAGTATTTCAAAACATTTCAAACAATTAAAGAATTAATGAAAATGCATTTTGATTAAGGTTTAACGGAGATTCTTCGGAGATTTTTGAAAACCGGAGATAAATTTCCGGAGCAAAGCGCTAACAAGTACAGACTGTACAAATCAAAGTAAAGATAACCACAGATGAATTAACTAAAGGCACCAATGGTTCCAATTAACTTTAGGAGGACAAAATCCACCAATAATATAATAGTTATTTATAATATAATAATAATTATTAAACTATATATTAACTAATAAATAATGTGCTTTCCTATTAGTAAAATAATTTTCAACACCGATTCAGTAGATCTAGAGATTATCACTTTACCTCTTTATATCTGTTATAGGAATAAGATAAGATGAAGTGAAGATGATTCTTTCAGTCTGCTCCAAGAATCTTATATTTCTATCAAACAACCTTCTTCATCTGGCATAATAATAGAAAGGTGAAAATAAAAAAGTCAAACTCAAGTGTTAGAATTTGAATTTGTCTTTGTCAATATTAGTCATTATTGACAGCCTGTCAGCATAGCTAAGATTATGTACTATTGTAGTTGTCAACTTGTCACACACATCACGTCTTGTTTTGTTATACGTGTGAGGTAAATTTACTTTATTTGAGTTCTTTCCTGTAATATTTTGTGTTATCAAATTGTTTTAAAATTACAGTTATAATGGAAAAAATTCCTGATCAAATTGGTTACTTGATTCTGACAGAGGACGGAGCTGTCCTTGAATCTGGCGGTGAACTAGAAAACGACGAACGTGTTGCAACAATCATTACCGATCTCATCACTTTATCGAACAAGTGAGTATATTTTTATTGGGTGCTATTTATCACTTCTTAGTCATACAACCAATTAGTGTGACAGACGTGGTCTACAATGACCGCTATACATCATAATTCTGTTTTGTTTTTCCTTTTAGGGTAGATCCTGTAGCTTTTGGCCCCAATGAACAGTTCAAGAAAATATCTATAACATATGATGACCACTGGTTCGCTATTTGTCTGTCTAATAAGAAGATATATGTTGTGAAACGAAGTATACAAACCCAATCCAACGAAGGCAATACCGTCAATGTTTGAGGTAGAAAATACGTAAAACATCATGGGACGTAATTTGTTAATGAGTAGCCTGGAGAATGCATCATTCAACATTATATTCCAGATTTTATTTAGATGCGTTACATTTGTAATTAATGCTTGGGTTATTAGGAATGTTGGACATGAAGTGTTAGGAATTATGAATGTAAGGCTGTTACTTTTAGAGAGTACAATTTTATTCCTTAGCCGTGAACCATTTAATAGAGCCTGCTTAGGCCAGAAAGATGAAAACACTTGGCGAGAATTGATTAACCAAATTTGGCTCTCAGTACCTGTTAGCTGTGTTTTGTCAATTATTTTTGTATATATTTGGTTAAATTTATTGCCGCTAGGTCATCCTGAACATGCTTTTCAGTATGAATTTGGTTGTTGGAGTGTGGCTTTGTCATGTATATTAGAATTATGTTCTGCTAACATGGCTTTAGTGGCACAACTCTATTGTTTCATCAAATTGAAAGTGGCACTTGACACCCTGCACATCTTTGTAAGAACTGTGTTATTCCTGTCTATTGTTATCTATGACAGATCTCTTGCACTTATTGCATTTTCTGTGGCACAAGTAGGTAGTATAGGAGCTATAGTATTAAGTTATTACCTATTTTTCTACTGGTATATTAAAAACAAACCACTCTATGCTAAAGGTGCACTGAAAAGTAAAGTAGTTCCAGAGTCTGTTTTGAAGAGATTGTATGATAACATGGAAGACTTTCAATTTACATCCCTTAAGGATTTCCTACCACAATATCTAGGATCAGTTAGATCTACATTTAATAAGCAATTAAGTGCACTTACCATTAGTTTTGCCAAGCAGGGGGTGGTTAAACAACTTTTAACGGAAGGTGAAAAATATGTGATGTCTGTCAGCCCAGTTATGACCTTCAGGGAGCAGGCTACTTATGACGTTGTCAATAACCTGGGTAGCTTGGCAGCTAGATTCATTTTTAGACCTATAGAAGACAGCAGCTACTTCTATTTCACACAAATGGTAAACAGAGAGTTACCTCTAAGTAAACAAGACCAAACTAAAATACAGGAATCATGTACAGTACTGTCTCAACTCTGTAAAACAGTCAGCTCTATTGGATTAATAGTTTTAGTGTTTGGACAAAGTTATGCGAGAACCTTACTGCTGTTGTATGGAGGAGAGTCTTTTGTTGCAAGTGGGTTGCCAGTACAATTGTTGAGAAGTCATTGTCTTGCTATAGTTTTGTTAGCCATCAATGGTGTGACTGAATGTTATGCGTTTGCGACAATGACCAGTGCCCAGTTAAACAGTTACAATTATCTAATGGTACTATTTTCCATAAGTTTTCTTATATTATCATATGCTTTAACATACATATTTGGACCAGTAGGATTTATTGTATCAAATTGTATTAATATGTTTGCTAGAATTGTGCATAGTGTACATTTTATAAGTAATAAATACAGAGGAACTGACTATAAACCTTTAGAGGGGTTATATGTGGGTAAAATATTTTTGTTAACATTATTTGTTACTGGTTGCCTTTGTAAACTCTCAGAAAACAAATTATCTCGAGATTCAGTACTTTTTCATATCGCTGTTGGGGCTTTATTGTTGTTTTGTGTTCTCCTGTCATGGGGATATGAGAATCGGGCCCTTGTAATCAAAATGTACAGGAAAGTGTGGGACGGAGAAGAGAAGGTGTCTCTTGATTAGCATACAATTATTGTTAAGCTTCTGTAAGTATCATCACTAGTGTTAACAAGCCTCCAAATAAATAATTATAGAAATGTTATATAACATAATACTTGTTTTATTTTTGTAAAATAAATGTAACAATATAACAATTATGTACTGAATATATATTATATCGTTACATATGAAATTGCCGTTTTTCTTGAAGAAATTGGAGGTAACCCAATTTTCAGTACTAAAACTTTTTGCATTTTTTTTAGGAATGACATCCAAATTTTATGATTTTTTTTTGTGTATGAATGAGACAACATTAAGCTAACAAACAACAACTTTTATTACATTTTTGAAAAGTGACAGCTGTTAAGTAATACGAAATTCATCATCAAAATGGATAGCATTTAGGAAGTACTGTTTTTGAAGATCGAATTAATTTATAAAGCGGCCAATAAAAACAAAATTTAATACAGAGTTGTAAAATCTTGATCTCAACTTTCAAACAAAATATAAATAATGGAAATAGCTATTAAATTACAGGAATAACAAACTCGTGAATTTTTAAGAAAATTTCGCCAATTTCATAAGTAAAGACCTATTATAAACACAGTCTATTTATAACATTAGAATGTCACTAAGACAAGATTACATGAGATTATTAAAATATTTTCATTCTTTTAACTAGTTTTACATTGGATAGAAAAATATACCTTTCATTTGGGCTTCACATATCCGTCTGACTTCATCTGTAAAAATATAAATAATATAATCACTTTGAATAGACCCAAGGAGCAGCATTGTATCATGCAAAAATTTTCATCGCCCTAAGGCCATCCGCTGCGTTTAACGGGAACCGGCGCGAGCCCCCGCTGCGGGCTACATTGCAAACAAATCGTGTGATGGGTGACCCGCCGAGCGCAGCGTTGCTTTCTGTATTTGCACGAAAAAGCATCGCCGCACGCCCGCTCAACGCAGCGGCCTTAGGCCGCGAAAAGCTTTTTTTTTAAATAAAGCAGAAAGCACAATAAAGACAGGCGCTATTCAGGTTTTCTGAATGGACGGAGTTTGCGCGTATTCAGGCGTGGATATACACTTTAGAATGGTCATTTGAATGTATATACCTGCTATTTCTTTGAGATTGGCATTTTTTTCTTGTATTATTACATAAAATTCTCTTTCGTTAGAAAACTTTCCTGTTATCCAGTATTCGTCTGGTGTTTTTATTATTATCTCTCCATAATTCCCAAGGCTGTAAAATAAAACGTTATGTACCAGAATATTACGAATGATAATGATATGAATAATATCTGATAGTAAAAATATTTTATCTATACTAATAAAATAATAAAACTATTTTTAGCGGATTCTATCGCGACTTATTATTTATACTAATATTAAAAAGATGTAAAGTTTGTTTGCTTGTAGGGCAGTAATCTCTGGATGTGCTATCAATAATAATAATGTTTATTATCAGACGCTGTGTTCGCGCCACAGGGACATTTTCGTCGTGGAACATTGTTTTGTCATCTTTGTCTAGACTTCGTCACAGAAAGATATTGACGAAATTATTTCTAACTAGTTTTGAATACTTTGGCATTAAACAATAAATATTCTAGGATATATATACACCGATCCAGCTAAACCTAAACTAAGTATAGTCTATAACATGTGCTCTGGAATATAGATAAAAATACTTAATACATATCATTTTGTTAATACCTACATAATATTCATGGAAACATCTAGACTTATACATATTTATGTAAACAAAATATTTTCAATAATTGGGAATTGAACCACGACCTTTGACGTAGCAGTTGGACGTTCAATTGCAACGCCACACAGGTCTTCGTTGGAATAGTTACTGGTAAAAATCTTGGACGAACGTCAAAATGTTCGCGAATGTGCATTAACTGGCCAACCAAAAAGCCAATAAAAGGACGCGAGCCCTTTGAGCCCGTAATTAGTTTAATATAATCCAGGATTGGTTGATTGGCGCGCTACGACCGTCACGCCCTGCGCTTACCACCAAAGAGACCCAAAAACCCTTTCTGGGCAGCTAGAGTATATTGTCAAGATTGTTTTCCGGTACTTATACGAATATGTTAAGACCTACTATATAATACCTATATATAAGGTGTCACAAAATTAGGTCTCTGAATTTGGTGAGATGACTTGCTATCGACAAAATATATATTTGAAACAAAAATATATCGGGTAATAAAAAATATATAAAAATGAAAAAAGAAAAACACCACCAGCGACCAGCGTCACGTGACGCACGTGGTAGGCGTGCAGTCCTTCTCGCAGTATTCCCCAAGCGGATGTGTGGGAAAGTGTGCTCGTCGAGTCACATGTCGTATATATTTTTTTCCTATTTTTTTTTTAACCGATACTTATTTTTTTTTTGTTCTAGCTGACCCGGCAGACTTCGTACTGCCTTAATCGATAACAACTTCCATATTTATTCACCTTTTAAACCTTCTCTGGACCTCCACAAATAATTCAAGACCAAAATTAGCCAAATCGGTCCAGCCGTTCTCGAGTTTTAGCGAGACTAACGAACAGCAATTCATTTTTATATATAAGAAAGATTAATCTCACCTTTTCTTGTCTGAGTGTATACTAGATATTATACTTAAAACCTCAGGTTTTATAGCAGTAGAAGGATGCAACTTATTTATTGGCGGCTGAAACAATCCAATTCCCATTTTTTTAAATACATAAATCTGTAAAAAGTAAACGTGGACTCCGGGAGCCCTAGCGGAACTGTTGAATACAACGGGGATAAACGCTAGATGTAATGGGGGTGAAGTCAATTCGGTTTTCACAGGTTCTTTAGTACATAGTTTTTTTTAAATAAATTTAGAATCTTATAATAGCATTTTTGATTTATAAACGACTCAGTTTTTTCACGCAGCTCCGCCCATGTGAAATATTGTAACCGATTCCAGGACCCACAGGCACCTATTTGCGGGATTAAAAGAAGCCTATGTGCTATTCCAGACAATATTCTACATGTCGGAGCCGGGGCCTTTGACTAGTATTTATAATATGCAGCAGACTTTTTGCTGAACGTTGAAGACCGTAATTTAATATCTAGAAATAATACTCACAGTAGTCTTAAAAGCTAAGTTTAACCTATTGAAGTAAACAAACTTGTGCTCTGAAGTCGCAACTTGTGCTGTTTGCAGTGCATGTATGGTGCATTGTTCGCTGATGGTAGACGCGATAGCCGACAATTGAGGCCCAATAAATGCGTCTAATAGTTTGAACATCTCAAATTCAAGTTCTGAATTCACTGTAAAGAAACAATGTATATAAATAAAAATGAATGTTTGCCCGCTTTGCGTTCCTAAACCATTGCAATAAAACTTTTTAAACTCGTGCACTACCGCGAAGGTTATTGGCATAATTTGGACTCGGTAGGTGGCGCTAAAATCGGGTTATAGGATTTTCTCAGATATGCGTTCTTTTAATCGAATTTAATAACTAAGTAGCTGTTTCTCTTAACAAATAGTTCTCCAGTTCGCATTACAATAAGGATGTCCGATACGATGCGATATATCGATATAGCACTGTACGGTATATCAATATATTTAATACGATATTTGATACATCCTGTTTTAATATATTGCATCATGATATCCTAAGTTCCTAAGTTCAAATGTGTTCTGTAGCAGCAAGGGGTTTGAAAGACGTGCGTGATAGACAGCTAAAGGCTAGCCCCCTATTACGAGAGACCACAGGACTAGGCTCATCCCGTACTACGTGGGATCAAGTGTTTAGACTTAGCTGGTGAAAAATGGGCATACCTATACATAATATAGCTCTGTTGACCTCATTACGGATATACAGGCGTAAATATAGAATAAAATAGTAATCTTAATTACCATCAACAGTGAAAGAAACAGTGGCGCTCATAGTTCTGTAAATAACTAAATAATACTGTTTTGACTCTGTATCATCTTCACGCATCAAGTATACTCTGACTAGTTTTTGTAAGTCTTCTTTACTCCGAATTCCCTCTGCTGGCTGTATGAAGCGCCCATGTCTTTGTGCAGCAGTCACGGCGCCTCCTTGGATTTCTTTCTCGACTTGCCTTGGTAACAATGTTTGGACCAAATATTGGTATAAGGTCAACATGTCATCCGTAGATAAACCATTCCTGTGTTTAAGATAATTTAATGAAACAATAATAAGGAAAATAAAATAAAACGACTGAGAATTTTGCAACCAATTGACACTATTCTAGAGTTTATTTGTGCTTCAATATTCCAGAGTTTTACGAATAAAAATTACGTACTGTACCTACACAGTAACCGATGAGGGGGACATCTCAAATACGTAAATTGCCCAGGTTGAATCGGAGTACGAGGGAATTGCCTTATTGGGTCACATATAAGATCCGAGGCGGCGTGCGGTTTTGGTCGGTTTGAGTACGACATAACCCGATGGCTAGCCTTGTATCCGTGGATTTCCGCACGAAAAAAAGGTACAGTAACAGAACAAAAGTTAAAGTGAATTTGCCGGTGGAAATTTAAAATGTGTTAGTATGTGTAACTGTAAAAATAAGATGCGATTTTTGGTATGCAAAAGAACTTTTTCTCAAGACAGTCACTTCCAGCTTTAAAAATAGTCAGAAAATTGTTATGACAATAAGAAAGATTTGTGTACACATTTGTTTGCCTAGGGGAGAAAAAAATGAATAACAAAATCTGTACCAATAGATGACATATAAAGTCCCCAGTACACAGTGATGGGCCATGCTCTGCAGTGTGTAACTGTAGGACATCATCACGTAGGCCCAACGTGATATGTCCTACAGTTACACACTGTGTGAACCGCTACGTCCTAGGGGTTCACACAATGGTTCATAGCTTATTGCTACACCACGATTCCTTCGAAGTGTGCCAATAAACTGACAACCACTGACGTGCATAGACATTTTCAGTGGGGTAGAAAAGAAAAACTGGGATGTATAACGAAGGCCCACGGGGCCAAGCCAACCTCACCTGCAAGATACACCTGATTAATGGATGAGGCTCTGTGCGCCAGGCTTTCAGCTCGGGGTAAGGAGGATAGACGGCAGTCTAATCAAAGGAGAAGGAGTAAGTGGATCCATGGGTTCCGAGGTAAAAACCTCGGATACAACCGGGAACCGCACTAAGATTATGATGATGATGAGACATATAAAACTTACCAAAACAGCTATCAAACAATATCTATTAACCGTTTGCAAATGTTGCGATTACGATCCATTTTCGCATGATGTAGATCAATATCTATTTTTGAGTATATAAACGCGTTTATATATGGTTTATCCCGAAAGTATGATATTTAAGTGAAATCACTAAATGTTATTCAGACTTTACTTCTATTTATTAATTGTTATGCATATCGACGTATAGGTACCCCGTTTCAGTCTAAACATTTTTGTAATGTTTGAAAACAACAAACAAACTAAAGAAAAACTATTAGAATGTTTACAAACTGCTAGGCAGTTATAACAATCATTATATGTACTTATTGTTTTGTATTAAATTTCCCACATCACTGTATTAAATTTAACTCTGGTTCGCCAAGGTTCGCCGTTACGAATAGGTGGTTACATGTTGTTTCTCCTCGTCGGTACGAAAGAGTATTGAATGCACACAAAACCATAATTCTCACAACAAAAGTTAGTCTTATCTATCACGTATTATATTATAATTAATTATAATTATATTATACGGGTAATGCGACACACACAAGCCAATGGCATATATACTGCAAAATTGGGGCAATTTTTTTTTATTACACTGTATTAAAACTATATAAGGTCAGGTGGGGTAAGTGAAACATATTTTATTTGTATGTAAATGAAATGGATCTAACACAGTAATGCAATTCGTAATTGAATCAGTGATAAGTGCAAAATGTTCTCCTTTAATCAGTTTTTTACAGTACTATGACATTTAGCTCTTTAGTCTTACTATAAGCGAGATAACAAGAAAAATTTGGAGACTATGGTTTTGTTTCACTTACCCCTGGAGAGGGGTAAGTGAAACAGTCGCCAAAAGTCTAATAAATAATGTGACTATGCATCTATGAACCTGTCTAAAACAAAAGTTTAAACTTAGTTTTTCTAAAGTATATCTTGTATAATCAAAATAAGGTTTATTTTTGAAAATAAACTAAAGAAACATATATTTGGGGTAAGTGTAACATAGTTGTCTTGGTCAGATGTCACAAACATTTTAAAAAGATTTGTACAAAATTTTAAATAGAAGTTACAGTGAAATGAAAAACCAAATATAAAGTAATTTCTTTACTTACTTAGTGGTTCAGATTTTGACTTAATAGTTACGTAGGTATTTTATATAAGTACTTATGGCACATTTAGTATTTGTCTCAAAAATATGTCTTATCTTAAACTTAACAAAAATAAACTATAAGTACAGAACCCTTTTTTTGCAATATAAAGTTTACAATCATTTTATGCACTAGTAGTGTAACAAAAACCAGAAAGATCGTTGTGTTCGAACATAATACTTACATACATTTTATATAAGTACATCTTGTATTATGCAATAAGTGTATAGAAGCAAGTCAATACAATCCGCAGATCAAAGTGTTTAATGTCGGTAAGATGTAATACATAACATGTTTTTTTTTGTTCTGCGGTGAGAATAAACACTTTTTTTTTCTTCCGCGGGTAGTGTCACATTTGTTTTTATCTACGATACATTGTAGTCTTTCAATGTTAGGCTAAAAACTGGTTGGTAGCAGCCAACTGTTGATCCCCATACAGGATGTGTCATACCGTACAGAATTAAAAGTGATTTGAAAATTGCACAATATCGCGAGTTACCTTTTTAATTTTTGTCGAGCTATATAATACCTACATATTTTATGTAAGTACTTGGAATAATATTTTTATTTAGGTCAGTAAAATATAACACGTAAAAAATGTTTGTGAAATCTGATACGGGGAAAGTGAAACATATGATTCTCTTACCCCGTCATGCCGGTTCCACTTACCCCACTTGATACTTTTTGAAGCTAAGTTTTACACCATCGCCAAAAATCAATTTCCCGTAAGTTTTATCTAAATTTGATAATTGAACCATAAAATATACACTTTTCATGCAGTACTTACCTTTAAAAACATTTAACTACACTTATATTTTCACTTTTAATTGATCCGAAAACTTGCCGCTTCCAACTCGTGTATCGTGAGTTGACAGTTCAATTTTTTTTTTTCAATTTGACGTATTAGAAAATCATCGTTGAGACATCTGTGTTGGAGCATTGAAATTAGCTCGTCATTCCTGTTTTATCAACATACCGCCCTAGAGTCTATCTCTTATAGTTTATTGTCTGTGTATGTATCAGTTCCCCCGTCGTTTCACTTACCCCACCTGACCTTACATTCAGAATTCGGCAGCAACACATCGATTTAAATCAATAAAATGCGACTACAGGATTTAGGCGCCAATTAATCAACCAATGGCGTCAATTTAATACTGATGCATTGATATTAAATTGATTGGAGAAAGCCGCTGTCTACATTTTTAGTAGTGTGCGTATTTTTATAATGTCACTTCGCTTGCACACGCCCACGCAAATAAATGGGTAGATAGCCGGGTTGAAAGTAGCTTATTTCAACCCTGGGGTAGAAAGTATTTTTTTTAGAAGTATGAGTCCATGATAATTCGGTTACGTCATAATGCCTTGATATCATGATGGTTTTTTTTACATGGCAGCCTAGATGCACATCTCGTGACCAACTCGATAACAATGTAACCAATAGATTCGATTTTCAAAACTTTACTAATGTTGGCAGTATGTACGTGAATTATAACTTTTTTTCAGAATAAAAAAAAACAATATAGGTTTGCTAAATAATTAGCGGGAAAACGAGATTCGATATTAATAAATACTTACCTTGTGTTAATTGTGGTTAAAAATGGTTTCGGAAAGTGATTCCAGTGACATGGATATTAATTTAACTCCCAATGCGATTGAAGAACGGGCAAAAGCTGTTGTTAATAATCTATTTCGAATTCTTCCAATTTGACTTTAAATTTTAACTGATTATCAATGTATCTGTTTCTATAAATGTGTGTGTAGTATTTTAATTTCCTCACATAGTCGAAATGATAATATTATACCCACCTATGTAGGTACGCCGCGTGCCGGGTGTCGCGAGTACCTCGGAGTTTCATCGTAGTGCAAAAAATATATTTAGTCGCGATTTGCAACATATGATTTATTTATTTTATTTCTTTAGAAAAATTATTAGGGTAGACAGTGCCTATCTGTCTCTATGGAATGCACTTCCCTGCCAACAACATACCAATTACACGTCACGATGGCCAATCGTGCGCCACTTTTGCCCCCTCTACACAATAGCGATATGTACAGTAGTACTAGTACAGGACGCTTTAAGCTTTTATACACTTACCAAATAAGTTGTTCATTGTAGATAAAAGAAATGCATTTGAAGTGAGGGTAGTTAACTTCCAACAGGTCAATGAAGCATAGTACTTTGAAGAATGAGTTCTTATCTAGTGGTAAGTAGCTAATCCCCTGGATTACATCCGATATGTCGTTTGTGAGACTCTTAGAAACAATGAACTGGAAATAGAAAAGTAACATTGTATAATCGTTGCAACATGAATGAATTTATGGTTTCGTAGTCATTTTCGAAAGTCATTTTTGCAAAGTCCATTTCTACAAGATCGAAGAGCTATTTAACCGATGGGTTAGGTATTTGATCGATAGGCCATATCATGGAGAAGCCATGAGTAGAAACTTCCATGTCACCGATCGTAACTTGTGCGCGCGGTGTGTTATCGGTGCCATGCGCCATATGCCAGAACATAGGTAATAAGTAATATACAGATAAGTTAGATAGTCTAATAGCCGATATACAAACTTCCTACTTATATTATAAACTAGCTGTTGCTCGCGACTTCGTGCGCGTTAAGTTCGGAATAGATCAAGGTATGTTTTATTTCTGCAGTCTCGATACTAAAACGTAAGTATTAAGGTATTTTATTTTTGGATGAGGTGTTGTGGTCCACTCGTTTTACATTAACAATTAGTTCGAAAGAGATAGAGAAATATATAAAATCGAAATCAATTCTGCCCGATTCCTTAATATAATAGCGTAATGTTATTAATGTGTATGCGTCTCTAATCAACCGTCTTTTATACGTGGGTAACTCTGTGGAATTTCGAGATTTTATATTTTACTACGCAGCGTGATGAGTTATGGTCCGGATTTGGACCATGTGTGAGTTCTGCTGAACTACAAAATTTCGTAAAGATCTACCTTTTTTTTTTTTTTTTTTTTTCGTGCGGAAATCCCTTCGGATACCGCCCCCGTTGGAGAGCGGGGGGTCTCCAGCGGGGGCGGTTATGTCGGGCTTGCACCGACTAAAACCGCACGCCGTCTCGGGTCTTAAGACGCCGGGGTGTAAGGTTACCCATAGAGCATATCCCTCGCACCCCGACTGACCCTGGGCCATCTCCGGTTTCGAGTTGGCCCCCTTACTTGCTCTCCACTGTGCCCTCTGCTAATCAGAGGGACACGTGGAAAGCTTCCGAACAGCCCTCAACAGGGCCGTCCTCGCCTCGGTCGGAGTTGGCCGTAGGCGGCAGCGTCTCTCCCACCCTAGGAGAGAGGCGCTGCCGTCTCCGTTGCCCAGGGTGCACCGCGTGGAGGTCCCCAACCAAGCACCCCTCCCCAACCAAGCACCCTAGATCTACCTAGTAATAATAAAGTTGTCATCAATAATAGTTAACACCGATTTTGCTCTACTGCTCCTATCATACCTATAATAGCGTGATGATGTATAGCGCAGTTTATGACCATGCCCTAGAAGAATGTTCATGCAAAATTTCAGCCAAATCTGTTCTGCGGTTTTAGTGATGCAAGGGCATTGATAATAAAAAGCAGACAAACAGACAAAAAATCTATAAATCACATTTTCGGCATCGGTATCGCTCTTCGAATACACATCAATTATGTTTTTGGAAAAATATTCAATGTAAGTATAGTTTTCACCTCGTTACGATTATATATGTATAGATAGAAGATGTGAAAGTTTGTGAAGATGTTTGGTTTGGATTACTCAACCACACTCTAACTGCTGAACGGATCTGGCTGAAATTTGGTAGTTTTTATCCCGGGAATAGGTTCCCATGTATAGTATTATATAAACAAAACAACTTCATACTTACAGGACTGAAAAATTGATCACACACTGTATAAATATCTTCTGGAGAGAAATTCTTGAGAGGCCCTCTGAACATTTTAAACATTTTATATGCTGATAATAGTAGGTCACACATCACAGATGGATCTACCTGAAATACATATGAATAGCAGCGGTAAAACTATGTTATTTCTTGCGGTTGGTATTAAATTATTTCTATTAGAAGATACCACCACTTTTCACAATCACAAAATTGTGAAAAGTGTTGGAACAAGATGGTATATATAAAACACTCGGCGAGATGCGATCACCGGTATTTCTATTCGTAGCAAAGCAACAAATGGATCAAAAGAAATGGAAAGTGAATAATTGTGACACAGTAGGTATATCCTCTCTTGTTGTAGTGTCAAAAGTGTGTTTAAGTTTAACCCAAACCTCACCCAATCTCACGTGGGGGAGACGTTGGTCTAGACAAATCTCACGTAAAATTGCATGAATTTTATCTGGTTTACATACGGAGCGATGTGAACATCAATCATGAACAAATAATGTCATAACCTTTTTAAAGATACGACGCGACGCACTAATATTTTCGCTAAAAAATTATCTTAAATAAAATTACTAGCGAATTGTTTTTTAAATAATTATATCCAACGCAATCGAGCACAGATTTACTTATTTACATAAAAATATGCATTCTCAAAAATTCGTCACGTGAGATTAGGAAGGGGGTCGAGCGAAATCTAACGACATCTCACCAAGGAGAGAGGAGGGGCGACAAATCGCACATATCACCTCACGTAATTAATTAACTCCCCCTTAGTGCCTTGACCACTGACACTGTATTATTACTACCGATCAATTATCTGGAGTTGTCAGTTAGTATATAGGTATATTATTGTATATTATTATTATATGTATAATATTATTAATGCAAATAAATCAAACGAAATTATAATTATTTACCACTTTATGAAAGAAGTTAGTGGCATTAAAGGATAAGTAAAAAATAAAATTAACACCATAGAAATAAAAAGTAGGAAGTTAAAATGTTAAAATGTACTACATTTTACTTACAACATCCCCTCGAGTTTCACCAATAGCTGCTAAAGCCTTAGTCGTGTAAGGTATTCGGACAACCTGCCAAAAATAGGGAACTTATAAGATTAAGATTGGAAAAAGTCAATATCCAGAACAGGACTATAGGAAAAGTTAGTCTCGTTATAGTTAATTACTACAAAGTTACATTAAACCTACAAAATAACACAACATGATATTCTTTTCTGTATTCACTCTTGTTTAATTACAAACTGGCATATAATTATTACTTGAATTGACTGTTAAGGAAACTTGGTAATACAAATTCGCAACGATCAGACAATAAAAGTAGCGAAAAATAGTAAAGTAACATTCCATTAGTGAGCGTGTGAGCTCCTGAGGCAGATAAATACATCAGCAATATAGTATCCCGTGAGTTACAGGCAACAGTAAACATTAATGTATGTGCGATCTCTAGTGCTACAAGTGTTTATAGATATCAGTATAACTGCTTAACCCTTTCTTCCCTGACGGTACTATACTTAACCCTTTCTTCCCTGACGGTACTATAAAGTACCGGCTTCGTTTTTGTCTCATACATTGAATATGCAAATACTTTGTTCTAAAACTCGTTGACGATCCTATTGAGTACCATTGGTGTTACCCAATGAGAGAACGCGAATCGGCCTGCCTACATTATTAAGCGAGCGATAATTATCATTTATTAAAACACACATAACTATGAAAAGTCAGAGGTGTGTGCCCGGGCAACTGGGGATCGAACTCGAGACCTCGTCTCAGCAGTCCGTTAAGTATGCCACTGGGCTATTGCCGCTTTTTTAAAAAACAAGCAAAAAACAACTAATCTATTTAATCGGCAAGTTAAAACTTATTAGACTATCAGTGCAGTTACCGTGCGGTGTTTTCGTAATAATGTAAAAAATGTAATATCAAAGGTAAGTTCAAAAAGTTTGAAGTGAGTTTACATTATCAATTACATTTCTAATTACTTGGTGTATGATTACCCTATTACTTGTAAATAAATATATAATATAAAAATAAATCACTGAATGTGTTGCTAAGCGCAAATCTCGAGAGCAAATGACCGATTTCGCTAATTCTTTTTTTATAATATTCCTTGAAGTACGAGGATGGTTCTTACGGAAAGAAAAATTAAAAAAATTGCCTGAAAAAAAATTTACAGGCATATTTGCGATAAATAGGTGCCACGGGGCGAAGTATGCCACGGGCGACGCCGCGGGGGACAGCTAATACTGTATAAAAACTAATAGGGACTTAAAAGTACCGCCAGGGCCATTTAGTCTCTTTAGTAATTGAATTTTATTGTAAACCTACATCACGATATATATTTCTTTATTATTATTTTATTGTTTTTACAGATGTAAAGTAATGGATCTTCCTAAGAAATCTCTATTAAAACCACGTTTTTAGATGATCTTCTAAACGGTAGCGAAAAAACCTCTATTAAAATTCATCCCAGGGGTACGCACGAACTCGTTTTCGACATACCGCCTATCTGGCTAAGCCGTAATCCTGACCAACAAGGGAAAGGAATGGTGAATCTCCGGAGTTATGAGGCAGAAAACCTATATAAAAATTATCCTGTTGGTCTGATGATCCGCTATCATCAGACCAACAGGATGACTATGGGTAAAAGGGGCAAAAAATAATTCTTCTTTGATAGATGTACTTTTGGGTACCAGAGGCATACATTTGTGATGGTTGTTTTGCAGCCTCAAGAAAATTTAGTCAAGACATAGCCTAAATATTTTCACTGCATTATATTTGTGTTTGAATGATAAAAAAAACTGTTTTGTTGAATATCAAAAATTCACAAAGTCCATGTTGAATAACAAAATATTTAATCATTTATGTTTTTATCAAAGGTACCATTACCTACCATTGTGATACATGGTCCCTGATGGTACTTATTAGTCCAGGTCTTAGAAATAGTACTTCTGGGTCTTAGAGATAGTACTTCTAGGTATAATAATGTGTTTAGTTTTACCTATCTTAATAAGTTTAATTAGTAAAACTCATTAAAAATCTACAGTCCAGTAGGAAAGGGTTAAGCTGTGTTTGTATTGCAACCTTAGAAAATAATCTGAAATTATTTTTGAGATACTTACTAACACCATCCAATATCCTTTTTCTGGTTGATAGAATATATACCTTTTTGTCTGTGTTTGCAAAGCTTCGCAAGGTTCTGAAGAAAATGTCCTGAAACAATAATGTGGTTTATAGGTATAGTATGGTATAGGTATCTTTTAAATCTTTTAAGACAAGCAAAAACCTTAGACTTAGACTTAGGTAATCCTTGTTTTTCTGGAACTTACAAAGATATCATTCCTATAATATCTGTGAAATACACAAATAATTGTCAAATCAAACCAACTCTCCGTATTTGTACTTAAACAGTAAGGAGATCACATATAGGCATTTACTTGAACCATGTATGTTATCCCCCAGGGTAAAACTATGCAAGGTTTGAACAAAATCAGTCCAATACTTAGGGCAGAAACTAGAGATTTAATTTTATAGATTTAGGCATAATTTTGAACAAATGAAAACACTGTATAGAAGTTTATTTACAACTTGTTTATTGACCAAATATACTTGGATACATACTTACATGAAAAGACCGACTGGAAATTGTGATCAGAACTCTTTAAGACACAATATGTTACCACATTTACATTTAACACCCAAAACTAACTTTGTATGAACCCATTTCATTATTGCAACATTGCCGATTTCCTGCCCATTCACTCATAAATGCTTCAAAATTGTGTAACATTGTAAAATAGAAATAGAGAGAAAATAATCGCTTTGATATGCTGCTGCAGTAGGGTAAAACACCAAATAATTAAACACTATAATAATTAAAATTATAACACTAACTTTACTTTTACATACTTCATACCTAAATCTATACAAATATTGAATATGGGTAACCTCTTATCAGTATGAACTGTGAAGAAAAAAGAGTAAACAGAGAGAACTTCCTTCTTTTTTTAAGTTGATTAAAAAATGGAATATCTCAAAATTCAATATAAAATCTTGGTTCATCATTTGAAATAAAATGAAAATCTAATCAAAGTAAAATCTTGTTAAAACTTAGTTTACTAAAATTCAAGGATGCTAATTGACCTGTTCACCCTATTAGGTTTACCTATGTTTTATTTTTTTGATTGGGAACTTGCGTGACCTTCATTTCAGTTAGTTAGTAGTAGTAGTCAGTTTAGTCAACTGCCAATGTCATTGGACAGAGCTTGTGTTTTTCAATGCAATTTTAAATATGTAGTAAATTGTAATATTACTTTTTTATTCCTTCTTAGTAAATGTAAATGTGTGTGTGTTATTTACTTTGCTGTATTATTCATCATATACTTCAATATGATGTATAATTATATATATAAACATTACATTTTTGAATAAATAACATTAATTATCTATCTACATAACAATCTATCTAACAGGGACCAATTTATCTCATCATTGTCATGTTCAACAGTTTAAAGGGCGTAAATTATGTGAAAATATGTAAGTATTATATTTGCCTTTGCCTGTGCTGTTAATTTGTGACAAAAACGTACTCACGACATGAATTTAACGACAGCTTCGCATAACCCAACTTGCATTTTCTGTGCATCTGGACTGATTTGACTTGGATGATAGAATAATATCCTTTTCAGCTCCTAAAATTATTAGTTTTATATATTTTTTTACATAATGATATTATTTGTTTCTTACGTATTAAAATATACTTACTTCACCTTCTCGAGGCCCAAAACTAGAGTTAAATATAAAGAAAGAATTAATTTTAGTTTTCACATCAATCATTGTTGAAACTTAAAATGTTCATTAAAGAATAGTATTGGTAAAACTATGATATAGCACCTTGTTCAACTTCAATAAAATAAATTGATATTGATGTGCTTTAATAATAACAACAACAGAACAGAATCAGAAAGTGACAGAAATAAAATCCTGTTATGTCAACTGTCAATTAAATATTTTTTTTGAAGTTTTTTGGCTTGGTTACAAAACATTTAAGCCATCGTCAATTCAATCAATCAGAAACACCTCCGGTCATAATATTTTAATGTACCGGTCCCGTACAGTAATTTTAATATCCATGGTATACTTTTTATAATTATGAATAGTAACGGCTAACGGTGCGTCTTGCCGTCACGGCACTTACGGGCCTCACACCTCTGGCTTTTAAATTTCCGAGGATGGTAACGATAATGTACTAATTGATGTTACACTTATAGACGCTGCCTCTAAAATCGTGGTGGTAATTTTTAACATGTATTATGTGTTTATCTCAACTTATCTACTTTTGAAAAATTTGGGGACATCTATAGTAATACGAGGGTGGACGTTCTAACGTACTGTTGCCGTCCAATAGTGTTATAGAGTATAATTATAATATTATTTATACCGTGGGTCCGAGGTTGTGTCGTCGTTGGTAATTGTATTGAATTAAATTTACCATAGACAATATACTAAAAATAATAGGGACATAATTTTGGTTGCTATAGCAATAATAACGACATTTTGAATGGTTTTGAAAGATACATAAACGTACTTGATTTTTTGAATAAATAATTTGTATTTTTATTTGCTATAACATTTACAGCAACAATGTCGATTCGAAATCCTAGACTGCCGATGCTGCCGGGATATGGCACCAATCCATTGGCAAGTACCTTTAGGCACCTACTTATACACTATATAAATTACCTACAATGTAACGTTCAAAACGGAGCCTATCAAGAAGCCCACATAGAAAAATAGGGCCTCGGACTTGAGCAGGACCACCTCGACACCCAGCCACCGAATTCTTCCAACGGCTTAGGCAACCCCCAGCCGTGACGTACATGCTTGCCTCGTGGTGCGTCGGGCCTCGTACCTTCACAAGGGTGTCACGATATCACCCTCCAGAAGACCACCCACCGCGAAGCACCCTTTTTTTTTTTTTTTTTATCGTGCGGAAATCCCTTCGGATACCCCCCCGCGTGCCAGCGGGGGCGGTTATGTCGGGCTTGAACCGACTAAAACCGCACGCCGTCTCGGGTCTACAGACGCCGGGGTGTAAGGTTGCCCATAGAGCATATCCCTCGCACCCCGACTGACCCTGGGCCATCTCCGGTTTCGAGATGGCCCCCTCGGGTTTGGGAACCACGGTGTCCCCGTCTTGCCCCGGTTTGGGGGAGGGGCGCTAGTCGCCCCACCGTCCCGGCCTGCTTCTGCTGGGGTGACAGGTGGCCTCACCCGCCACCCCCAGGCCTGCGCTCATGGAGGACGGAGGTCGCTAAGAGACCTCCGGCGCCTGAGTTGCCTGCGACGCGCGGCGAGCAAGTTGCGGGCTCGGCGGACCGGGAGAGTTCTAAGTCTCTCCCGGGCGCGCTCCGCCACCTCCTTCGCGAGCATTACATGCTCGCAGAAGGAGGCGGCGGCGGCCCACGCGCTCGCAGACGTAACCGATGTTCCCCAGGAGCGGCCCCAGCAACGAGCCCTGCGGAACACCGCACGACATGTCCGCCGACCGAGCCCTATTCTACTTGGGTAGATGATGACGCTCTCCGATAAGTAAGCCCTGACAATGCGGCGGAGGATGAGAGGCACTCTGTGATAGGCAAGCGCATCTAGTATGCAGCTCCAGACCAAG
This sequence comes from Cybosia mesomella, assembly GCA_946251805.1. Lineage (NCBI taxonomy): Eukaryota > Metazoa > Arthropoda > Insecta > Lepidoptera > Erebidae > Cybosia > Cybosia mesomella. The sequence goes on from OX276398.1 coordinate 22,182,301, forward strand.
GTGTTGAAGGCATTGGCAATGTCCAGAGACACTGCCAGTACCATCTCGTGCCGGGTTACTGCTTCATTCACACGCATAATCGCATCCACGGTGGAGCGCCCCGGTGAAAACCGAACTGGTCGTTCGCCAAATCCGGCTCCACTTCCATGAGGTGCTCGACGAGGCGGTTTGCTATAATCCGCTCAAAGAGCTTGGTAGGCGGACAGTAAGTTCGCAGGGCGCCCCTCGTTGAGTTGAGGACCAGTTTCTCCGTCTATCATTGAATCAAACTGGCCGAGACATGCGCTTAGCAGTCTAGGCTGGAGACTCCGGGTTAGAAATTTGTCCACCCGTTTTTGGGTTATAATCGGTATCATTAACACGACTTTGTTTTATGTATATTTAGACTTACTTATTAGTACGTTTCCTGTTGTTTTTCTTATAGTTATCTACCATCAACTTATGTGTTTCTTTGTTTATATTTCAGATTGGTAAAACGAGCTTCGGTGTGCGTCCTGTATTCACGGGCATCGACAAAGTCAACATGTTGGTGGATAAAGCCGAGAGTGTGAATAGAGTACCGTCCTTGTACTGTCGAAAACAAGCTCCGGATTTACCGACCTGGCTCATGTTTGATAAGAACGTAATACTTTTTTATTAGTTAAAATATTGTTAATTGCAACCAGCTTATATCTTACATCCAGGATTAGGTAATAGCGATATGGCGGCAGTTTAAATTTAGTTTACGTTTACTTACCAAGGTACTTACTTTCTGACTTGCTACTAGCACAGTGGAACTACCAAGAAGAGAGTTCGTTCGACTGTGCTACTAGAATGCAATGTTATTTATACCTATATAATACCGTATGTGACGACTTATGTCCTCTGGGCCTAGCGGTAGAACGTTCCACTGCTAAGTCAGGGGTCGCGGGTTCGATTCCCACTCAGTGCAAAGATTTGTATGCACGAATATGTAAGTATATTTACACTGGTCTGTGTATTTCAATGTATATTATGTGTGTAATTAGAATTTTTTTGATCTATTATTTGTGCTTGTTTATTTAGATTCTACATTTTCAAGCGTACTTCCAACAAACTTTGCATGAAATGCGTTCGTCGGCATCGGTTTTACGTAAAGTTGACATCTACTTCTTTCTTGAAGATGGTACCTTAAAAGTGGTGGAACCGAAGACAGAAAACAGTGGAACGTCACAAGGTACTTGAAGAACACACAAATTTACAAGAATTTAGTCAGAAATACCTAGGTACTTAGTGGTGTTTTACTATATATATATATACTTACCTATACAAATATATACAATCTCAATGTCGGAAATGGCTTCAACGATTCAGCATTTCAGTTCAAGCAAAACTCCTAGATATTAGTGTATAGTATTGTATAGCGTTCATTTCAAGTAAATAAATAAGGGCTACCAAAGTGACTTGAGTCTGCATACAGTGGCATGCTATGCGGGCTGGCTGGTACCTATTTATTCACTGCACTTTGTTCTATATCCGAATTTCACATTCAAATTTGCACTAGGGCCCTGAGTTTGCATAATTCAGTTTAATTTGGATTTTACGGGGGCGACTGCCGTCGGACCCCCAACCCCAAGAGGAAAGCCTGCACCAGATCCGCCGTCAATCAATAGGTATTCCGACTTGCAGATGAGGTTGGCTTGGGCCCCTTAGATAGTGATGGCCTTACGGCCTATTATTATAACCAAGCGTAAAAGTATACCTAAGTAATTACTATGTGCGAGGGACTGCACTAATGGCTAAAGAATTTATAGATAGGGTTGCGATTTTCATGGCCGTATGCTCGGGCACTTTTTAATTAATTTCATATGTATCCATTTGATAGTTTACTTGCAAATGTATAGGTGGCATTTAGATGTAGTATTTTTCTATCAAATGTCTATTTATTCAGGCACGATGATAAGTCGTCAAAGAATTCGCCTTCCGTACAGCTACGACTTGTACTATGATGTACTTGATTTGAATATCGGACGGGAGGTCACTTTCTACGGAAAAGTATTCAAGGTAAGGTACTCTCAGTAGCGGATAATAACTTCATGTAAGTCGACTATATATTAATGTATATTAATAAAAAAATAATTTCAGATCGTAAATTGTGACAACTTCACAAGAATTTTCATGAACCGACTGGGTATCAATGTGCCAGATCCTATTCCCTGGCCAGACGCTCCTGAGGTGAGTTGATCCAGCCAGAATTATAAAAAAAAATGTCGACGTCTTAAGTGTATACCTATGCTTTAGTTACGCGATATAAGCACGAAAGTGTCACTGTCACACAACATTTTACATTATATTGGTATTATAATCACAGAATTACAATAGCGAATAGCAATTATCTAAAATACGTAGCTATGACTTTTTATTCCACTTCCAACCTCTAACAAACTAAGGCTGGATTTCATCTACTTATGATAGGAACCGCGATCAAGGCGATTTAACTGCGATACTACCTTTTCTCAATTAATTTCATTGGATAAAACGTTTTAACTCAATTTAGCTGAACGGAATTTTACTGGTGAATTAGCCTGGACGTGGATTTTATCATTGAAAATTTTACGGTTTAGTTGAACAGACTTTCAGTAGGGAAATTCAAGTGGAAAGGCGATATTCAGTTCAACGCTCTGACGCACGGTATACAGCTTCAGTTACATGTTTATTTTCTTTGTATAATATGTATTTATTTATAAAAAAAATAAGAAAAGTATCCAAGTATGTTTATCCGCATTCTAAAACCCATATTACAAGCTCTGCTTAGTTTGGGTCTAGATGGCGCTATGTAATATGTCCTAGAATATTTATTTATTCATTAAACTACACTGAATCTGAATAATATAAATTTTAGTTACACACTTATACACTACCTTTGACGATATTGTATGCTATGAATAACGTTAAATTGGTTTTTCAGATATCAGTGAGTAATAAAAAGCCACCGAAACATCGACCTTTTAGACAATTTCTGGATTTTGATAGACAAGTGCTAAGGTAGGAAATTCACAGACACATGCTAACGTAGATAGCAACTCATTTATCGACGAAAAAAGACCAACATCACAATTACCTAATATTTTTTAAAGGTTTTATGGCTATTGGGATGACCGTGATTCACAATTTGGTACTATGCATAATCTGGAGATCCATTACTTCTTATCTGACGATACTATGGAGATCAAAGAAGTGATGCCAAAAAATGCTGGTAGGGAAGGTGGGACTATGCTTGTAAAGAAAATGCGACTACCTAGAGTGAGTTAACCCATCTTGGAAATAGTAACATTCTTATAAAAATATTGATTATGTGAACAAAGTTTGAGCAGAAACTACGCTAACAAGGGTAAAATATGGAAAAATCACAATTTTTATTAAGAACAATCAATTTTAAGGAAGATAATCCATTCCTAGGTACCTAATATTGGGGTGCTTGGTTGAGGACCTCCACGCGGTGCACCCTGGGCAACGGAGACGGCAGCGCCTCTCTCCTAGGGTGGGAGAGACGCTGCCGCCTACGGCCAACTCCGACCGAGGCGACGACGGCCCTGTTGAGGGCTGTTCGGAAGCTTTCCACGTGTCCCTCTGATTGGCAGATGGCACTGTGGAGAGCAAGTAAGGGGGCCATCTCGAAACCGGAGATGACCCAGGGTCAGTCGGGGTGCGAGGGATATGCTCTATGGGTAGCCTTACACCCCGGCGTCTTAAGACCCAAGACGGCGTGCGGTTTTAGTCGGTGCAAGCCCGACATAACCGCCCCCGCTGCCTGGCAAAAAAAAAAGGTACCTAATATTATGCAAAAGTAACTATATCTGTCTGCTACGTTTTTCTAGCCTAAACCACACAACCGATTTTGATGATATTTGGTACAAAGATAGGCTAGAGCTTGGGAAAGGACAGGCTATGTTTGGTAGTGATAACCGACATCCTCCAGGCGATGGTAACAGCTAGTATAATTATACGTTTGTTTTACTTCTTAAGTATATATTTGTACTTATGTACAGTGGTGCTTATAAGTGCTTGCCATGCTTGTGGTGTGGTTTGATTCTCGTGTTACGACCCGCGACCCTGCAACCTTCCTTAAGGAGCTCTAAATACCAACAAACGCACAATATTAGGCAAACATTGTTTAAATGTGATTTTCTGTAAAGGGAGTTACTCAGTCGGATGGCTCCAAATAAAAACGTGGTTATGTCCGTTACCACCCTTACACCCTTATGATGGACTAGTTAGAGAGACATTAAAATTTATTTAGAGTCTACTACAGCTAGCAACTGGTATTGGTTCAAAATAAATATAATAGAAATCTAGTTGTAAAATTCTATACAGTAGCTATAATGATTATATTTTAATTTTAAGGAGCCCAATTTATTTGTAGAAAATACCATCAAAAATAGAAATGACGGGTGGACCGAAGGTAGCGTCGTATAGTCCTGCAGATATTACCATTGGTGCCATACTCAACGTGTTCGGACGCAAAGTTGTTATTACCGACTGTGATCCTTTTACTAAGGAGTATTATCGCGTTACATATGGATTTGGTAAGTTCTATTTTAAGCCCTTTCAAGGTTACTGTAATTCGGTGATTGCAATGTAGAATTTTATTGCATCGCTCTTCTCCTACAAAATCTTCTATTACCAAATAACACACACGATAACATAGGTGATTTATTTGTTGTTCGGTTAGTGTTCGGATCTATGAAGCTATTCTATTTTTATACGAAAACTAAATTATTAGCGGAATTTAGACCGGTTGTTTGTATGGCAGACGGGTCGAGTAAGAAACCGATATCAAGATTTTAGACTAAAGGCTTCAGAAAATTCTTCTTAAAAGCGTCGGTAGCTTAGTGGTTAAGGAGTCGAACTTACGATCGACAGGTCCCGGGTTCGAATCCTGGCCATTACACTACTGACGTGAACCCATTCCTAACACAAGCAATTCAGCTTAGCTGGAGGGGTTAGGGGGAATATTAGTAATTTCGGTTACTAATAGTCTTAAAAAAAAACAACAAAAAAGTACGAAATTTTGCTTCAAAATGTCATTACAAAATTTTATTATTATCCTTCATTATAAGTAACACTTCTTAAAAATGTAAAATCCGTAAATAATAATAATGACCTAACCCCTCTCACGTTGGCTAAAGAGAACTGGCGCAAACCTGTAGTACTTGGTACTGCTGATCGCAGGGATGTATGGAAGGGTAAAGAGCTACACGGACGCTTTTATCGGGCCTTAAATGGGCCCGATATAGATTTAAAAGCGTCTGTATCATGGCTACGGTTCGGTGATCTTTTTGGAGAAACCGAAGGTTTTATCTTTGCAATTACGGATGAAGTTGTAATGACGAACAACTACCGGAAGTATATTCTGAAGGACGGTACGGTTGACATCTGTCGGGCATGTCATCGTCCCGGAGAATCACTCAGACACATTATTTCCGGTTGTTATCGTCTCGCCAACGGCGAGTACTTGCACAGACATAATCAAGTAGCCAGGATAATCCACCAGCGACTTGCTCTGAAATACAACCTTGTGGAAGTTGAGGTGCCGTACTTTAGGTATGTTCCTGAGCCGGTTCTAGAAAATAGTCATATCACATTGTACTGGGATCGATCTATCATCACTGATAGGACTGTTGTTGGCCCACGAGATTGTCGACATGTGGAGTGTTGACTCAGCAATCATTGTGCCGATAGTCGTGTCAGTAAACGGTTTAATAGCAAAGAGCCTCGACCAACACCTGAAGAGGCTCGGGTTAGACGGTTGGGTCAAGGGCCAGATGCAGAAGGCTGTGCTTTTTGATACGGCGCGCATCGTGAGGAAGTTCCTTTCTCTGGAGCCCTAACCACCGGTAGCTTGGTCCCTGTACCCGATACCGGTGGAGCACTGTTTTTTATATTTTTAAATAGATGTATGTATTGTCTTTGTATGTATTTAAAAATATAATTTATAGATTATGTATGGAAATAAACGAAATAATAATAATAATTAATATTCTACGACAATCTACACGGCGCTTTCTAGACCCAAAGTAAGCATAGTTTAACTAGCTTGTGTGATGGGTTCCAGATTGCGGATAAACATACTTATATACTTTGTTTTTTTTTTTTGTAAATACATACATATTATATATAGAAACACCCAGACCAATGCAAATAGACATATTCTTGCATACAAATATTTGCACTGAGCAGGAATCGAACCCGCGCCGGTGTCGTAGCAGTCGAATGCACTACCGCTACGCCACAGAGGCCGTATATATATAGTACATTACTTGCATGGACCGGCCTGAAAGTGGTCTTTGGAACACGAAAAGTAGATAGTTAAAATAATATTGTTGTTAGTTTTCCTTTTTTACACACATTCAACAGTACGCGTCTATCGATTTGGAACGTCGCGAGTTCGGGAAGAAGAGTGAGAGTCCGGCTACAATCAGTTTGCTTCAGTTTTATAAGGTGTTCATTATATCGCAGAGCGCATGTCTATAGCTTGATATCTTTTTAGAGTAGACAGTTTTAACTAATCTATAACGATATCAAACTTAGTCCGAGGTGCGATTAAGAGAACGCTCTATAAAACCGAAGCATCCGATCATAGCCAGACTGCTTCCCGACGACGACGACGACGACGTGCCAAATCAAAAACCGGGTCACGTCACTGCCATTGTCGCAACATTGTTATGAAATGTTTGTGTCAAAAGCTATTAAATTCGGTTTAATTATGTTATTCGTTTAGATACGTTCACGCCAATACCGGCTCCTGTAGATCTAAGCTCGGAATGTATCGGTGCCACCATGGACCAACGACAACTGCCACCGTGGAACGGATACGGTTCTTATGATGACTCCGCCGAGAATTGTCGTACAGTTGAACCTAAGCCGCCTCATAAGGACTTTATGAAATTTTTACATAAAGATCGGTAAATTATTTTTATAAACTATTTATTTGTCTCTTTAATTTATTCCACTTTGGTTTAACGTTTGAGTCAACGTGAAAAGTAAAACACACTGAACACGTACAGTCAGCGTCAATAGTAGCTGATCAAAAACTGAGTTCCAAAAGTATTGACTCTATAATTTTTTTTAATAACCTGACTTACTTCTTTTTAATATTAATCACTCGCGTTAAGGTTTCAAAATAATCAAAAAAACTATTTTCAAAATAAGCTGATTCAATTTTTTTTCAATACTCATAACTATATTGTGTTTTTAATATTGTGTTTTTAAAGTGACTGATATTTAATTGAATCAAAATAGTCAGACAAAAGGGGAAGTGGTATTATTCAATTATTAGCAGCAGTGTCGGCAGCTCGAGTGTGATGCCCCTGGTGTTGTACATGTCTATAGGCCACGGTAACCACTTTCCATCAGGTAGGCCGTGCGCTTGACTGCCATCTAAGTGGTATAAAAAAGTGCTATTCTCTAACTTTTTACTAGTCGACGAGCCCGCAGCAATCACATCATAGAACAAGGTTGTGCTCGCCGACGATTCTATGATGGGATTGGTTATTGCTCTACGACGAGCCAGCAGCGCTGTGTCCGTCGACGAGTGAAAGTTAGAGAATAGCACTGCTGTTCGATGTAGTGGGACCACGGGCCCTTAATGGATTAATCACATATTTGAGAATTAAAAAAAAAGTAATTAATTTTCGCAACCGATGCTCTATTGTAAAAAAAAACAAACTTTAAAATTAACATACCACTTATCTACTAAAAAACGTTTACATTGTAGCTAAAAAAAATTTACACTTGCATACTTGCATAATTAAAGTTAAGGTTTTCAATGGCGTTTTTAGAATCGGGTATGGCCTCCTGCATTATCTATAATACACTGAAGACGTTCCCGCATGGACATGACCATGTTCTGACATGTATACATTCCTCTATAGTGTTCCCATAACTCGAATACATGATTACAAATAGCGGTTGCAGTGCGAGGAGTTGACGGATCCCAGTTTTGCACCATCAATCCCCACATGTTTTCTATAGGATTTATGTCCGGAGATTTAGGTGGAAATGGCAAAGCAATAATTTCGTCGTTGTGCTCTCTAAACCATGCTCTGGTCAATTTTGCTGTGTGTACGGGTGAATTGTCTTGAACAAAATTAAACGGATCGATGCCTGGTTAACAATTTCTAACAGTTGGTATCAAAACGTCTTCCATAATATCAACGTAACCTTGAGCATTCAATCGTCCACCAATTTCTATTAATTCTCCAGGCCCAACAGACGACATCCAGCCCCAAAATCCAAGGTTTATTCTGCCGCTTGCATGAACATTGACAATATTTCTTTCAAAATACCTTGTGTTATTAATTCGCCACAAGGTGACCCTTCCACTTTCATCTGATGTAAAAGTTTTTTCTTCACTGAATATGACATTCTCGAATCTTTTTTTTTTTTTTTTTTTTAACAGAATATTAGTAACCGAAATTACTAATATTCCCCCTAACCCCTCCAGCTAAGCTAAATTGCTTGTGTTAGGAGTGGGTTCACGTCGGTAGTGTAATATGGCCAGGATTCGAACCCAGGACCTCTCGATCGTAGGGTCGACTCCTTAACCACTAAGCTACCGTCGTAGTCTAGGTAGTCTCGTGCAAATCTCAATCGTTCTTCCTTGTGTATTGCAGTCAGAGCAAGCTTCCTGGCCGGTTTGCGGTGATGTACTCCTGCTTTATGCAATATACGTCGGACTGTTGACCGTGATATATTAAAATCAGTAGCCCAGTTTGCGACTGGAGTGAACCCATTGTATCTTGTCCTTCTAACAATTTCGTTACGTGTAGAAGCAGATGTAACAGTCGGCCTGTTTTTCGAATTTGATTAACATGTCCTTCGCTGTCCCATCTATTGATCCAAAGAGTAACGGTATTTCGAGCAACACCAACACGTCTTGCGATGTCACCAATTGGTAAGCTATCTTCATGAAGCGTTACTATACGATGTCTTTCATGATCTGATAGATAATGCGACATATCGATGATAAAGGAATTAAGGAAATTTACTAATTTGTAGTGCTATTTAATCAAATTATGACTTCCTAGAAATATATATGTGCCTAACCTACTTAGGAATAATCAGTAATAGATTATATTCAGTTCAGTTCTTGGTTTATATAGCCACTTCAAGTGACAATTCTTGACATTGCCATAAAACAAAAGGCAGAACACAATATTTAAATCAAAATATACATCAGCATTCTAAAAAGGTTTATGTTCGACGAAAGTTTTATTCTTAATTCAGGTACTTTTGAAACTTTTTATAGAACCATTGTGTGAAAAACTTTTGAAAATTTCTGATACTGCTTTACTTTTGATGGATAGTTTTTTTTGCATTATGAAAATATTAATGTACCAAACACTTTTGCGACGCGATTTTGTCAGACTATTGTGATATATCTTGCAATGCATTTCTTTTGGACAATTCAGATACTACGCTACTATTGATGTTGACTGTACGTACCTTTTTTTTTTTTTGTGCGGAAATCCCTTCGGATACCCCCCCGCCGCCTAACGGGGGCGGTTATGTCGGGCTTGAACCGACTAAAACCGCACGCCGTCTCGGGTCTACAGACGCCGGAGTGTAAGGTCCCATAGAGCATATCCCTCGCACCCCGACTGACCCTGGGCCATCTCCGCTTTCGAGATGGCCCCCTCGGGTTTGGGAACCACGGTGTCCCCGTCTTGCCCTGGTTTGCGGGAGGGTCGTTAGTCACCCCACCGTCCGGCCTGCTTCTGCTGGGGTGACAGGCGGCCTCACCTGCCACCCCCAGGCCTGCGCTCATGGAGGACGGAGGTCGTTAAGCGACCTCCGGCGCCTAAGTCGCCTGCGACGCGCGGCGAGCATGTTGCGGGCACGGCGGGCCGGGAGAGTTCTAAATCTCTCCCGGGCGCGATCCGCCATCTCTTTCGCGAGCATCACATGCTCGCAGAAGGAGGTGGCGGTGGCACTCGCGCTCCGTACCGTTGCCGCAATCATCCTGCCGAGCGAGAGGACTCCCACCCCGATGGCTGCTACGAGGTCACGCCTTCGGCGCCTCCCACGCCGGGCAGTCCGCCAGCGTGAACACGTACGTACCTTTTTTTTTTTTTTTTTTTTTTATCGTGCGGAAATCCCTTCGGATACCCCCCCGCCGGCCAGCGGGGGTGGTTATGTCGGGCTTGCACCGACTAAAACCGCACGCCGTCTCGGGTCTTCAGACGCCGGGGTGTAAGGTTACCCATAGAGCATATCCCTCGCACCCCGGCTGACCCTGGGCCATCTCACCACTAACAGCATCGCTCATCCTGTCTCCTCTGAAAGCAGAGGAGTACGGAGAGCGATGTGTTCCCGCCACGTTGGGTACACGTACGTACCTAAATTCAAAATTCCTCTATTAAGTAGTTCAACTTTTCAAACACAACAAAAAATAGTTTTAATATTGGGCTACTCCCAAGAAGTAATGATTTGACGTCGTGAGGGATGACATGCGTGCCAACGGTTTTACTGCCATGCATGCCCAAGATCGTGCAAAGTAGAGAAGGACAAGGCGTCCGCCAAGCTCTGAGGTGAAGGCCCCATATGTAATTGGGACACAATGACAGAGATAAGATAATAGTTACTACCGTAAACAATGCTAGAATATTGATGACGATGATAATGAATATAAAACTAACATAATTATTTCGATTTCATCAGGGTTGGATTTGACTCTCATGTGCTACGTTTCGCTGCTCGACTGATCAATGATAATCCGGAAGATATAAAGCGTTTCTTCATCATCAAATATTTCTTAAGTGATGATACGATTGGAGTTTTTGAACTTGGCGAGCGTAATTCCGGTTATACGGTTTGTTAAATCGATATGATATTGCATGAAAGTTTTAATGACAGTGAAGTGTGTAAGGACAGGAGCAGATGGCGGGTCGTTATTTCTGCTTAACCCAGATGGAAAAAGTCGTGAGTATGTGTATGTTAAACCTATACAGGAGGGATGTATAATATGAATATATTTACAAAAGAAAATGCATTTAAGTATAAATTCTAAAACCCCGCATTCTAAAACCCAAAACACAAGCTTGTTAAGCTATGCTTACTTTGGGTCTAGATAGCGCTGTGTAGAATGTGGTAGAAATTTTACTATTTTTTTTTTGATACTGGGCAGTAAGCGCTTGTCCAGCAACCTTATCCGTTATAGTTAAAGTAAAAAGTTCCTAGGAGACCATCCATTACTTTTTAAGATATTCTGAACTGCATTCACAGAACTTGGAACAATCTTAAATTCCGCAAAAAAATACTAAAGTGGTAAAAACAATTCTTTCTTTCTTTTCTTTCTTTCAAATACTCTCGAAATCACAGAAATCGCCAAAAACTTTTATCTTCGAGTTTATTAGTGTCATTTATCGATAAATTAATTAATAGGTTGTGTACACTTGTACGAGTACAGGGTTTCACACGTTTGGGGCCCAAGTCAACCTCACCTTCTAAAATAATGGACCAGGTTCTGGCCCAGGCTTATCTCTCGGGGTTGCGAGGTCGGACGGCAGTCACTCTCGTAAAAGTCATCAAACCAATCAAAAATAATAAGTGGACTTTGGGTTCTAAAATGTTAACTTAGGACGTCTGGTAAATGAATATCTACTGAGCACAACTCGACATAAAAAATAGTCTGTTTATTTCATGATTTTTCTGTTCATTTTGCTTCAAAACAAAGAACAAGTTGAATTCCTGAGACGAGCTCAGCCGAATACAAGGGATTTTCGAATTAGCGTTTTTTTCTTTTGCGATTTTTTCTTTATCTTGCAATGGTTACTGTCCCCAGCACGAATCTATTACCGAAAACAGCAACTCGATAGCTCATCTCCTTCATACACAAAACCGTCACAGAAAATTGGCAACGACGTCGACGACAACTCGATAGCAATAGAGCTTTTCTAAAGAAAATCCCTAAAAAATGCCCATATTCCTTGAAAAGCTTGCTTTTACTTTCTTATGAATTTCGAACACCGTTATCAGGGCCCGTACAACGAAACATGATAGGGTACTGTTCTCCTGGATAAACCTTTTTAGGCCTAATATTTTTTAATGTCTAAATAGCTGACCTGAAATATACTTCGTTCCGCCTTAGAATCAAATTAAGTTGGTTACCACATCAGCTGAATTTTATTTCGTGAATGTCTCATATTTTAAATTATCCTAATTGCTAGTATAGAAACAGTAGGTATAGGCGAAAAATGTAAAAAATCTAAAATCTGTTCATCCGTTCTCGAGTTATAACCGATCATCACTAACACGACTGTTTAATTTATATAAATTTATCGATAAATCTATCAAAATTCCATATTCTCTTAACAAACACGAAATTCGTACCCTTTTTTTTTTTTTTTTTTTTTTTATCGTGCGGAAATCCCTTCGAATACCCCCCCGCCGGTCAGCGGGGGCGGTTATGTCGGGCTTGCACCGACTAAAACCGCACGCCGTCTCGGGTCTTCAGACGCCGGGGTGTAAGGTTACCCATAGAGCATATCCCTCGCACCCCGGCTGACCCTGGGCCATCTCACCACTAACAGCATCGCTCATCCTGTCTCCTCTGAAAGCAGAGGAGTACGGAGAGCGATGTGTTCCCGCCACGTTGGGTATTGGCCGACGATCAATGCCAACCCTATGAAGGGGTGAAGGGGAAGCCATTGACCGCCGCCCAGGGTGTACCGGCCGCTCCGATTCCGTTCCCCCCTGACTGCAGCGGGATCGGAATCGGAACGACACTCGAGGAGGTTACCCAACCCAACACACACCCCAACACGAAATTCGTACCCATGTACCCATATACATTACTACAGTTACCACAGTTTGATGCTCTCTGTTTAGATGTTGTGAATGACACTTAACCAAGTATTTAATAATATATTTTTACATAAGCATAGGCACAGTCGCTCTCAGAAGTTGCTGTACACTAACAAATTTATAAACGATCGTTACATTGAAATAAATCAATAAACAATTAATGTATAATTATTTTTATGCTCTTAAGAAGATAAAAATGGTTTATTATTTTATATTATATGTATAGAAGTTTAGAGTTAAGGCACTCATAACTTGTAATGTGTTACGCTAATTCCTTTAGCAACTGGACTTAATTTTAAACACAAACATGGCCGGCTTTAAGTCTTTGTAATGCACTAAATAGACAACCCTCGCCTGCCAAATGTTTGTGCAATGTCTATGCAATGTCTATAATTTTCAAAATTGTACAGGGTGGCAAATTTTTCCGTCGTACAAAAATGTACCTACCGGATGTTAATTTCGCTGTACCTAAAGAACCTCCAGCGTACACCGACATAGATATGTGGATTGGAAACGAACTAGTCATCAACAAACATCGATTCAGATTAGTGGCTGCGGACGAGTATGCACTGAGATATATGGAGCTACATTGTGAGCAGGTGAGATTCAAGTGTAGTTATTCAAAGCCAAAAAGTGTAGTTTGTAATCTTAGTTCTTACTTTTTCAAACTAGTAGCTTTACTCCTAACTTTTACAGGCAGGAGACTGAATGTTAGGCGTCTAGGACGCGCATCCGTTCTGTTTGTCCGGCGCGTTAGGGTGAAGATATTCAAACAAAAGCCTGAATTTTTAAATAAAATAATCTGTAGAAAATGGGTATCACTTAATGTTTTTACTTTAGAAATGTCCTAGCTGATGCAAAATAAAAAAACGAGTAATACTTTAATATAGATTTTTTCTTTCTGCATACTTGTTAAATATCTAATATTATTACTTAACAAGTATTGCGAATATCGTTTCTGTAGTTTCTTTTATCGTTGATTGTACATCTTGTATAATGTATAATATATCTTACTACTCTTTTTATAGTATCATAAGGCAAATGTGGCGGTGATAATGGACAAGATTCGACGTACTCTCGCTTCTCAAGAAAATGGCTACAAGAATTTTGTAGCAAGATACATGCCCAGTGTTCACCCTGAGAAAACAGAACTCATGCCTGTTAGATGTTTCAAGTAAGTTATTTCTTAGAAAGGTGATTTCTAAATTCAGTATAGCGGTCGAGTGAAAAATATGAGTGGCTTTAGACTTATTTATACTCCAGCAACTATAATACTATACTGTAAAACCGTACTTTATTGATTTAATTGTTCCAGACAAGCATTAAAAGAAATAATGTGCGAGAAAATGACGGAACATGAATTTATTACTTTGATAAGGTTTTTCAGAGGTGACGCAGGAAAAGAAAAAAGTCCACGAAGAGAGATGATTAGGTAGGTGCAAGAATTTTTAAACATATTTATCATATCCCCTTGAATAGGCAGACATTGTATCAGATTTGATACAATGTACTATTAGTAGTATTTATTAGAGATTTCTAACAAATACTAACTAATATTCTTGATTTAGGTAAGTAGTTTAGATAATAAGGAAACCGCCTTAATAACTAAGACACGGCACCGCGGCGGTCGGTACATGTGTTTGTCATCAACGAATTTCTTAGAGACCAATACGACACGAGATCCGCCTCATCGCCATACCACGCACCGCTGCGGTGCCATGTGTAAGCTGCCTAATGAAATTGCTCGCACTGGTAACTTAACTACTTCTTTTCCTTTTCTTGAATATGTTTATAATCATTAAAGGTTATTATGTGTAACGCATCATTAAATCTCACAACATTATTTACTTCCAGGTCACTAGTTTTCACAAATTTGACTCGAGGTCTATGGGATGATCGTGACCGACTCCTTGAGGGCCTGACTCACGCTGACGATACGGGCTCTAGTGTCCTATCCGTGGAACGCATGCGTCAATTGCTACGTGCCCACAGGCTGCCTATTAACGTAGATCTTATGAATTGCATGCTTGACGTGTAAGTTGTCAGGTTATATACAGGTGACTTTGAAGTCCTCCTTCTGCGAACCTCATGAATCGCAACCATTATCTATTAGTTTATATAGTATTTTAATAGTATCTACTTATCCTTTATGTCTTATTACCTATATAATCGTTATTACTAATTTTTAGGAGAGTTGCGACCAATGGGTTCAAGGTCATTAATGTCACTTTGACTATATTTCTCACTTCTAATTTTCACAGCGTCATAGTTATACCAGCTTTTCTGTGAAATAGTGAAATTGGAACTGCAGTTGTCAATGTCAAAAATCATTCAATTACACTACAGATTAGTATTATCGGATTGCATTAGATAAATTACCCGATATAATCTCAGATAACGCCACCCTTCTGTTCATAAACTGGTTGGTAGGACTATAAGTTTAGTTTCACGCTTCTTCTGTCAAACTCAATATTCGCTGCTCTATGTAGTGACAGTCAATTCTTCTAAAATTAAAACGCATTTTAGAAGGATTGGCTGTCACTACATAGGCTACTCATAAAGTTCACGTGATTTCCTGGCAAAACTTTTCCCTGAATATCACAGTAATACTTCCTTCTCTCTCTCTCGCTCTCTTTCTCTCTCTCTCTCTCTCTCTGTCAGATAAACTGAGAACCTAAGTTAACAAATAAGCTTTTTGAAGACAACACAAACACTTTATGAACTAAGTTTTTTTGTTATATTAGACTGGCTAAGGACGATAACTGCAATATTTATTACCAAGATCTCATGGATTTTCTGGATTTCCAAACGAGGCCGGTGTACAATCTAACTGAAGCCGACTATGAAAAGGTGGTACGTCATGCTCCGCCACTGAAAGATACAGAGGTATGTTAAGAATGTCTCGGCCTTCGTAACTTTTTTTATAAAGTATTAGGGTAGCGTGTTTACAAATGCTTCTCTAGCCCAGCACTTGCATAGTGTTGGACGTAAGAAGCTTGCAGGCGGACAAATTGTGAAAACGATACACGGTAAGCGGCAAGCGATAGGGTTAGGCAGGGTGAGAGGGTACGTGTAACGTTGGCCCAAAGAAGCATTTGCAACGTAATAACACAATTTGTCTCCGCAAAAGCTTCTTCAGCCCAATATAGTGTGTGTGTTGGGCTAAAGAAGGCTTTGTAAGGGTATTCGAAAGGCCCACGTGATTGCAAACGGTGGAACCTTGCCTTTTAAAATATGACGCCAGGGATGTAACTTTCTTAAAAATTATACTTCTTTTGTAGTGCAAACTGTGGGCAGAAGCAGAATTAGAGATACAAAGTGGTTATGTCAACTGGAACGCTTTCCTCTGCCAGCTGAATCTCGAGCATCTAGTCAAAGAACAGAAATGAAATTACGAGAGCCATTTTTAAGTAAATATTGGTGAACAAATCCTATGTACACCATGTAGGATGATTTATTACCTCGTAGCCATAAGTTACTTTTAGACTTTTGCATGTCAAAATTTACGCTCGACTTTATAATGTTCCGTCAATCAGTGTTAGAAGCATCTAAGAGAAATACTTAATGCTTTTAACTAAAAATGCCCTCGAATTTTTTAAAGAGCGTTATTATAATATGGGAATAGCTCTACTTATATTTTATTAAATAATATAGAAATATCAATGTTCCATGGACTGATTATTTAAAAATAATAGAAAGTGAATCATGTTTTGTACGAACATGTTGTCAACTATACTTAGAAGGCTGATATTAAATAGTCTGGTTTTCTATTCAAATAATCTTGTAAACTATTCTATTAGGCATTGTGTATGAATTGTATTTTTGGTGTGTGTTACTTGGGATCGTAATAAATATTCTGACCATATATGTCTTATTATTTTAATTTTTTATAACATCAATCAATGTTACCAGTTGTAGGCAAAAAACACAAAATATCTGTTTCCAATTTCTATATTTTTATCAATCACAATAAATACAACTTTAAAACATCCATTCACAAGATTCTCAGTATATTTTAGATACAATTAAAATAATAATAAAGGTTCAATACATATTCACTGTTGCAAAACACGTCACTTCACAACGGTGAATATGTGCTGTAAGATAGGTATGTAGTTAGGACTAAGTGACGTAGATTACAAATTGTGATTTTTATCAAAATGGCTACTTTCAAAACATTCATACTCGCACCTAGCAGAAATTTTACAAATAAATAACTTAAATCTAAGCATACAACTAAATGACTTCGTTCTAGTTATAGAATACCGAATAATTTCACTAATTCGTTGTCATTCAATTTAATTTGATATGTCTATTATATTAAAATATATAATTCGGCGTTCATTTTCGTTGGATTTTCCTTGAAGTTTATATTATTTGTAGTCGTGTATAGTTAAAAAAAAAACACTTCACCATGACCCACTCATCTGTCATTTGCAAGAAGTAACATTTTGGATGTAACAACTAGGTAATGAATTACTTAAAAATAACACCGAGAGTTTGTGTATAATATTCGGTCAATAAAAGAAATAAAAAAGAAGGGCACAGGTATACATTACTGATGAACAGAGGCTTTGATAGCTGAAAAATATATTACGTATGTAGCGATGTTTGATTTATTTGAGAAATTTACAACCACGAAACATATATTCTGTTGCAGAATCAATAGTGTATCAAATAATGTATACAAAGTAATATTAAAATCAAATGAGATAAATGACTGTAAAAAAATTATATTCACACAAACTATATTACCAACAAAACTTATTTAGGTTACTTACCAGATGAGGGCAGGTTGTTTTTAGGTCAGCGCTCGTACTAGTAATTATAACTAATTTTATTTATGTATATAAATTGTCAATACTTGATTTTTGTTCTAAAATTTTTTTATAATTTTTGGTTGATAGTTAAAATATTTGTTTTATTATATTCTACAAAAAGTATCTTGCATTTTGTATCGTTACATGGCACAAAGAGTTTATTTGTGTCGATGTAGTCATATTTTTATTTTACATTAGTTCACAAGAGGTATACAAAACTAAATACTAGGCGTTTTGAATTATGACACTGGACTGATTTATTTCTTACACGCAATTTAGACACTTACCTATAATTTACATATGTACAATTAAATATTTTTTTCCACTGGCAAATTTGTTATTTTAACCTTTATATTTCAGACAAGTTTATGAAACGGTTGTGTTAAATTGGTAGAAAAATATCCATGACTTATAAGTATCGTATCCAGTGATATTATTTTATTGTCAATCGTTACAAGTCATACATTAATTGATTGGAAGGAAGTTACACTTAAATTGTCTCACTCAGAAATCTATTATTGCTTCATACTTTAATGTTAAAAATGTAAGGGCTCGTGTTGTTTGAGATCAGCAATTTATTTGATTAGGCACTGCCAATTACAAGATTTTCGTTTCAATGTAGTGTATGTATGATGTATGTAGTATTGGTAATTATGCTACTATTACGCTAATCTAATCACCACATGTCTTTTACCCGCTCGGCTGCCGGTACTTGTGGACGGAACCTGAAACAGTGACATTTACATTGATTTCAACTTTTTTTTTGAAGTTATAACATTATTGTATGATTTTATGAAAGTTATTAATTTACAGTAGAAATTAAATCCAATTATGTATTATCTAGAGTTAGCTTAGGTACTAGACCAGGTATTTATCATAAGTAAGTAGTTGATAACAAGTAAAAAATGTATGATTATTTAACCAATAATGTCTTTTTATATATTCGAGATTGAAATTTAACATTATATATCGCTGATAAAGACCGTTATTGAATAAGAAGAGATTTTTCGTGCGGAGATCCTAACACTGTTTTATATTGAAATTGTATAAGTATTCAGTAGGCTAATTCTAATCCTAGTTCTCGATTCAGACCATCGGATCTGGACCATCATGGAAGTTTTTAACTTCATGGTACTTATAAAGGGAAGTGGTTCTAATACAGCTCGCAAGATTTGATCTTCGCGAACAAAACTTACCTACATAGGTATCCAGCTTTTGTACATCGCGTCGGGAAGAAGAATAAGAGTCCGTTTAAGATCGGCTTCCTTCGGGTTTGTAGACGTTCTCTCTGTCGCATAGCACATGGTAACAGCTTGAAAACTTTTTAAAGTAAGTACCAAAGTTATAGTGTTAATATTTTATAAACACAAACAGTTTTGATTACTTTACTAATGTAGCAATCTGTTAGATAGAAGCGATAGAGAGACCGCTCTACAAAATCGAAGCAAGTCGATCTTGGCCAGACTCTTAACTCTTCTTCTCGATGTGCTAAATTAAAAGCCGGGTACTGCACAGGTTGTATAAAAGCTAGTGATTAAACTTATTATCTGTAGTTTATATGAATACTATATTTACCTACCTATGCGGAGGGATAGAAGGGGGAAGCGAAGCTGTGACCCCACCCGTTGCCAGCGGCGACATCTTTATGCCGGAACTGTTACCGTTTATACTTGATCCTAGACTTGAAGCTGAATCCGCTCTGAAAGTAACATTATACACAATTTAGTTATTGCCGATAATGCCAATGTCTACTACTGAGGGCCAATTCTGGTAATAAAATGATCTCGAGTCTCGATCGCTGTCAATCTCCCAAATGCCAGATAAGGTGGTGTCGTAACGAAATTTTGTTGAAAATATTGAAAAGTTTGTTATGAGAACAACTTTTGGGAGACCGACATGATATCGAGGCTAGATTGAGAATGAATTCTGAACATCTTTTTATTACGAGAATTGGCCCTCTATAATATTATTGACGTGACAACGTCTTATAAATCGATGGAGCCGGCTGCACGCACGAAAAAACATGACGTATGCGGCGTTACCACATGACGTATGCGGCGTTACAAACGTATATGGCGTTACCACATGACGTATGCGGCGTTACCTCGCGTTCTTATGACGTTGTCACATTCAACTATCGTCAGTAAACCGACTTTACAGACAAGCGATTTTTTTTTTACTTGACCAGTCAATTAGGTATATGATTTGACATTTTCTTTTCTCTTAATACTGCACAGGCGATTTGACCCCGGATTACTTAAACTACTAGCAAACCCATCCCGCACACGATGATTTAAAAAACCCTATAACCCTATTGCAATACCACCTACCAGTCTAATAATTGTACTATACCTTCGCGCAAGTGTAAGCAATAAGTAGACATTGATTTTTCAATCGGATGTACGGACCGCAGTGCATTAAATACGAAGAAACAAACAAACATTTACTTTCATACATTAGATAGAAGATAGATAAATAATAATAATAATAAATATTGTACGACGAAGTACACAACGCCATCTAGACCCAAACTAAGCAGAGCTTGTCATATGGGTTCTAGAATGCGGATAAACATACTTAAATACTTTTTTTTTTGTAAATAAATACATAGAAACATCTAGACCAATGCAAATATACATATTTGCACTAAGCGGGAATTGAACCCGCGACCTTTGGTTTAGCAGTCGAATGCACTACCGCTACGCCACAGAGGTCGGTACTTTTGTTAGTTAATTAGTTCTATTGTGTACGAAGAATGACGTTTTGGATATATTAACGGATTGATGTTGTATGAGGGTTATTAAAACGTAGATAGGTAGGTACTTATATGATTACAATGACAAAAACATTCCACCTTCCACAATAAACCAAAGAGCAGAAGGTATACAACTCCATACCTGTCGATCTGCCTCCTGAAGAGAGGATACCTCCACGGTGAGTTGGGTTTCCTCTGCTCGTGCTGATAGGCGGGGTTGTCACGCCCCCTCTCACTGACTACCGCCACCGACACGTTTCCTTCTGTGTCCCGTGTTTTGGATGACAGTCTCCTGGTCAGAACGGTGTAAACTTTTTAGAACGTGTTTGAGATGCTCAGTACTGTACCACTTTTTAGGCCCTGTAGCCTCACGCCTATAGTAATCAACCGAACCATTTTCCTTTACTCCGTGCTGTTATTGAGAATCTCCTAAAAATATTTAACCGACTTGGGAATCGAACCCGGGGCTTAGACAATGATGGCCTACCACACAGTTGGATCTTCTTGATATCGAAAACATGGTGTGTTTTGGTATGAATTAATTAAAATTTAGGATAATTTATTTAAAAAAATTAATAATATAAGTACAAATAATATATATATACACACTTCAAACTATGAGACAACCACTATCTTTAGTCTCTCCGTGACCATGGCTGCCGAAAAGCAACCGAAACGTCGGGATTAGTGTAAATAATAAAACAACACCAAATAAATCGCGATAGAATATGTAAATAATAGTTTTATTTCAATTTACAAATAATTTTAGTGGCACTCATACCCTGAAGAAGGACGCGTGTATTAATTTTTAGTAATTGAGAGATTATTTTTACAATTCTTTTTTAAACTTCAACTATGAATAAATATTTAGTAAGAACACTAGTCAGACAAACGGAAGATAGAAAAATAAAGTTATGGCAAACAAATATAAGATAAAAAAATATGCACGAGCACAAATTAGTTACCTAAGTATCCTCGTAGGTAACGAGGCTTGTAATTGCGGCCTTGCTCGCTGCCGGCTGTCGACAATGAGCACGTGTCGGTCGTACGGAGTATCGTAGTCTACTTCCAGCACAGTAGAGAACCTATGCGGCCAGATAAGGTCCAGTATTGCGATCACTAGACCCACTACTACGCATATACAACCTGAAAATAAATAGATCAAGAAATTAAGCCTGGAATTCAAGTTAAATAATTACAGCACCATATACATCGCAGCATTAAACTCGGTTGCATCTCAAGCTTGCACTTTGCAGCCCGGAGTCTGTTCTCCTACTCTTTTTTTCCATATTGGTTTATTTTGGCTTTTACAGGACTGCCAAAAGTCTCGTTCGTTAATCAGCGGTACCGGCCAGCAGGTGAGCTTGGCTTGAGTCCCAAAGATCTTGATGGGACCCAATTTTCAAATATTATGTTCATTTTTGCTAAAACTATAGTTAGGTTAAAACTATTTGACACATGTGAAACATTTTTACTTCACCTTAGCAAAATGCAGCAGAAAAAGTTAGGTACATAATCAGTTGACTTACATCAAATGGGTGTGACGTCCACCGCTTCAGACCAAACTGAATAATTTATTCGCAAAATATATTCAGCCTACTTACCATGACGTGTTAAAACTTTCAAGCGAAATAGAGGAATGGAGCTATATGGGGTGTACAGCTTCATCACTTTACACCTCATGGTAAGCCCTTAGATCAGTCAAGCCGTTTAGCCACAATGCATGTCACACCGAACGTGCGAACGGAGGGAAACGAGAATATTATAGCATTACAGTAGCAAATGCTATAAATTGAAAGGAAGGTGTATGCCACTCGCGAGCCGTGATTGTACAGTGTAACGCGGTGGTTCAGCGGTTACCATGGCCGCCGCTACGATGCAAGCAACAGATCATGTAAAGGATTTATATATATTTAATGTCAGTAGATTTAGGTTGATACACACATATACACACACCAGTATACCTACCCTCAAAGCGATGGACAGAGATGTATTATTATTCCCATTTTGTTAACTATCTTCTTAAGTTACACGTAATTGAGGGCGAGGCTTATTGACGTGCACTATGGAACCATATGGTGGTTTTCAGGTCCAAGTCAGGCTCACCATAAGCCAGTGCACTTATTGATTGACTGACGAGGCTTTGAGGCAGGCTTTCCTCTCGGGGGTTGGGGTGCCAGACGACAGTAGTTTCCGTAATACTTAAAGTAGAGAGTAGGCAAGCCGATCCCGGGCTACCAAGTGCAAGTTACGACGATTTAAATTAAAGCTTAAAAAAAAATGTAAGTACTTAGTCGTCATACCAGAAATTAAAACAAGCCAGAAGCACCATCCCAAAGAGAAGAACAGCATAGCTCCATCAAGCCTTACGACTAGAGGCACGTGAGGTAGTGATGCCCAGTAACCTCCGGCAGCCGCGCACAACGTCACGCCTAATGTGGCCATGGCGTACGCACCGTATCGTGGCACCACTACCAGGAGCAGGTTCATCAGCAACCATAGTGCTAACGCCGTCCTGTAACGGTAAATCAATTGAATTATTAAGACTGAATTTCCAATCCAAACTAAACGGCGGTATTATAATAGTATAATATTCTAAGACATTCTACACAGTACTATTTAAACTTAAGGTTAGTGTAAGGGTTCTAGAATGCGGATAAACATACTTAGATACATTTTTTGCAAGTATACATAGCAACACCCAGGATGTTCTGCTGTGCTGTGCTGTGGCAATTCTGTGCGCTGTTTTGTTGTCGAAGGTAGCTTTACACTTATAATAAAAGGGAATTACGGTTGTGAACATAAAACTTCAAAATAGTTTAAAGTAGAATTACGTAATTTCAAATAGAACAGTAAACTACTAAATGAAGTCATGTATTTATGTACACTTTGAGGTAAAAGCCTTTTTATCCAGTACGAAAAATTATGTATTATATTTTTTTATGTAGGCACGATATAGGAAAACTGTGCTTCTGGATACGTCTCGGCTCAGTAAAAGTAAAAGCGTTCGTTCACACCCCAAGTGAACTGCCGAAACCGCGGCATACCATATCTACAGCCCAAGTGGTATAAAATTTTTTTTAGATTTTGCTTTGTATCTGCTATACTGGTGGTGCTTGTTTCTTTATCACGAACAAACATTACCTGAAATATTCATACCATAATAACGTTGATGTAGTGTATCCAGCTGCACGATATTTAGCACCCCAATCGAATCCCTCATGCTGTACAGCGAAATGTTCTGCCACTGAGAGTACAGGAAATGGCAAGCCACGCGTCAGGGCCTCTCGGTACCATTCCTGGATGGCCCCCGCCTCTTCCCACCGAAACTGTTCGTTGTAGTCCACCCCTGGGTCTCCGACACTCGTATTGCCCCAAGATAGGGCTGGAATCAGATATATATTTACACGATTTAAAAGTTCTAACTTAAAGATTCTTTGCCTATAGCGGTAGTCACGAATCATAAGTTAAATAAATTCCAGACTCAGTGGCCATTTTGGGAATAAGGCATTTATTTCCTTAACCCTATTTCTGTTCTATATTCTTACTTCAATACTCATTTTTTACGTTCTCCTTCGATGAGGACCTTACCAGTAAGCGTGACGTTGACGTGGCCTAGGCCGACGTGCACTGCCAACCAGCAGTCGAGCCGCTCGGTCGAGAAGGCGCGGTAAGCAGCGCGAGCCACGCGCGCCCCCGCCACGTGCCATGACGACCCGTGCTTACAAACTGGAAACAAACAAAAATAACATCACATAACCTTGAAGTCACGTCAATGACTACTGATTTAGGACTCGGCGAAGAATCGTTAATCTGATGCAGGAATCAAATGAACTTTCAGTTTGACTTTGACCTTTATGACTGATAATATTGTTTGTTGTTCCGCCTTTAATGAAAGCATTCTATGGAATTCTTTTTTCGTATTACAGTGACTATAATTTGTTCACAGACGAAACGAAAACGGTTATTAAAATGTCTCCTGGGTAGGTTAGCAGAAAAAGCTAGTTCGTTCTTTTACCGTTATTAAATTATCGCAACGCCCATCTCTATGTGCATTGAATTCACAATGAATCAGCGTCGGATTGAACAAGCGAAAACTAGAACATTGAGTGGCAATACTGACATTTGGTTACTAATAAAAGTTTTTTACAATAGATACTTTTTGCTTTTTGTATGTACAAGAAAGTGATGTTGGAATAATTATGATATCCTATTAGTTTTTTTGCTGAAACTCAAAATTAATAGTTTCTTTAAAATATTTCTATGGTCTCGTCAAGTTATCCAATCGATTTTTTTTTTAATTTCTAATTCCTATTAGTACATATACGCACAAACAGTATCAATGAAATAATAGTTATTTATGCAACTGTGGTATAATGAGGGGTATTAAAACATGAATGTGGGTTTATCACACGAAGCGAAGCTGAGTGTGATAATAGTATCACATGAGTGTTTTAATACCTAATTATACAGTTGCATACAAGACTTTATCTACACCCATGATAAACTAATAATGCATCTTCAGAGAATGATGTACTGCCCTTTGATATTTTCCAATTCATGAAATCTTGGTACGCCTTTTCATACTGTTTTCTAGATTTTTCGGGTAGTAATTTGTTAGAAATGTCCTTTGCTGCATTCGAAATGTCTGGAGGTGTGTTATCAAAACTTGAATCGCTCATTTTCGTAAGTAAACAAAACAATTTCCAAAAATAATAGCGAAGAAAAATAGCGGGAATTCAAATTCGAACGAATAAGCTTTAATTTTTTTTTACGGCGCGCCGCGCGCCGCTGTGGTAGTGCAATGCGCGTGAATGACAGTTCTTTGTTTGAAACTCATACAGATTCCACGCATCGAGCAGTAAGAATTTGGCTGTCTGATGAGTAACCCTTTGCGCGGAAGAGATTGAAAAAGCGAAAGGAGTGTTATTATGAAATTTCATACAACATTATAACACCCGTTCGGATGATATTATGGTTATTATGACATTGGATGTATTAATGTTGGCAATAAGCTAACTGTTTCAGAATCTTTTATATAGGATTTAAAGCATGGGTGTAGATAAATTAATATTCTGTAACTACTACTTTTTAAATTTCAATCTTCACTACGGTGTTCATGATCTGTGAAATGATTATAAAGCCTATTGAATATAATATAACAGTAATAGTAAAGTACAAGTGATGCATTCATTTCAATATGTGTAGCAAATTCCACCAAGTGCCATCAATCAACAGTATAAATAGACCATAAAGCCGTCTTGCGAATAATATTGAACGAGTTTCGTGAAAAAAAATACGATTTGCATGAAACCCGCAGGGCGCCCGCATGCGTGTACCCGCAGGAGGCAGCGGTCAGCCTAATGTCTACTACTATTTGTCTTAAAAAAGACATATTTCAGAATTAGGATAGATTTTCCCCAGCGAAAATGATGGCTTTCAAGTTCAACTAAACTGGGTTATCACGTTTTACCCAATTTATTTTATCGGGTAAAAATGTATAAAGTAATAATATTTAGTTTAGTTTTAATTGTACTTGGTTTTATTAACTAGCTGTTGCCCGTGCCTCCGCCCGCGTGGATGTCGGTTATCGCGATCTAAAATAGCCTATGTCTAAGCTCTAGTTTATCTCTATACCAAATTTCATCAAAATCACTGAAGTGGTTTAGGCGTGAAAGAGTAACAGACAGACAGATCAATAGATAGAGTTACTTTCGTATTTATAATATTAGTATTAGTATGGATGTAAGCCGCTCTTAGGAATATAAGAAGTAGGTACCTATTAATATAAACATATATAAAATGAATGATATTCAAATGAATTTGCGAAATATGGTGGTTCATAATATTTTGAAGGTAATATAAATTCGACGGATATCCTATATGCAAAATTATTCATAACATATTAAATATATGATAACAAAGTTACGTAATATTAACATATACGTAATATACGTAATATTCAAATAATATAATTGGAGTTACATTGTTAAGGTTAAGTGAATAGGATGTAATTTATTATTCGTGGTTGCTTATGACGATAATTCATTAAGTAATAGGTATAATCGTTGAGTTATATGTGGGTATCATGAACTAAAGTAACAAATAATTCAGAATAAAATATATGCTTTAGTAAGTTACAACGAATTTTCCGCTAAAGCGCTGAAATAAATTAGTTAATCTTACCTAAAGATTCAAACATGCAGCGCTAGATAACTTCTAAGGTATACTTTTTTTGTAACCAAAAGGTCAAAAGCGTTGAGATTTTCATAGCGTTTATGCGAAGCATTCAACATAAATAATGTAAAAATGTTTTTACGTAGGTACATTTCATACGGGGGTGTGTGTTGGGTAACCTCCTCGAGTGCCGCTCCGATTCCGATCCCGCTGCAGTCCGGGGGGAACGGAATCGGAGCGGCCGGTACACCCTGGGCGGCGGTCAATGGCTTCCCCTTCACCCCTTCATAGGGTTGGCATTGATCGTCGGCCAATACCCAACGTGGCGGGAACACATCGCTCTCCGTACTCCTCTGCTTTCAGAGGAGACAGGATGAGCGATGCTGTTAGTGGTGAGATGGCCCAGGGTCAGCCAGGGTGCGAGGGATATGCTCTATGGGTAACCTTACACCCCGGCGTCTGAAGACCCGAGACGGCGTGCGGTTTTAGTCGGTGCAAGCCCGACATAACCGCCCCCGCTGGCCGGCGGGGGGGTATCCGAAGGGATTTCCGCACGATAAAAAAAAAAAAGGTACATTTCATACGAATTATGGTCAATTAATCATACATAACAGTTGATAAGTGTACACATTTTACTTCCGGTCGGTCTACATAGAAATCTTTGGGTGTAACGTGCAGCTATGCTACCTATATGCAAACGTCGGTCCTGCTCCTGGATGAAGTTCTGTCCATTTTTTGTAATTTAGTTTAAACAGCTAAATACCACCTAGAAGAACTAGAGACGATAAAGAGACGGGCCAAGAGGCTCATTAACAATGATAAACTTGTTGAGAAAAGGTTTCAGAGGGATCATAGGATGGGATTGAGAGGAGGGATCATAGACACAAAGTTGCAGGCCTATTGGTATTATATTGGAGGCATTTCGGAGAGTGTTGTTCTTAATACCGCCAAGTCCTTTCCAACAACAAACGACTAGACGCACAGCCACACGCCACCACTACATGGTAGATATTCCACTCATACGCACGAAACGTTTCACCGACACATTTATTATGAGCACAGCTAAGAAGTGGAATGTCCCATAAAAGTCTGTTTATCCGGAAAGCTATAATCAGGGAATCTTCAAATCTCAAGTGAATAGGTTACTTCTGGATAAACGTGTTTCATCGTAGACCACATCGTCACTTACCACCGGGTGAGATGAGTCTATCTACTCGTACATTTTATTTTTTTTCGCGCGGGAATCCCTTCGTATACCGCCCCGCCGGCCAGCGGGGGCGGGTATGTCGGGCTTGAACCGACTAAAACCGCACGCCGTCTCGGGTCTTCAGACGCCGGGGTGTAAGGTTGCCCATAGAGCCTATCCCTCGCACCCCGAAATAAAAAACACTTTAGCTAATGGTGGTGGCGTGTCGTGTTTCCTCGCGTATTTTTTCATAGGGATTTGATTCTCACGTTGGAGTCGCCAACATTTGCGGCCATGTTGGTCGAGGTATCAGGGATATCCTATCAAGGGCATACTTGGTTTCCCGACAACACAGGAAGATTTGACGAAACACTGTGCTATTTTGGTCGGTTCGAGTCCGACATACCCACTGCATTCTCATCTCCGGTGAGGTGAAATCCAAGGGGTTATTGCACGTATAAAAAAATAAAAGAGTTCTGGTCATATCCAAAGTATATCATGAAAAATGTGAAACACTAAATGCTATATGGTCAGCCTCTTATTCGGATGGACCAACCGTGCCGTGACCACGCGCGTTCGTAGTAGCCGACGTTTGGTTTTACGCCAGGTCTTTACAACTCGCTGTCAAACAGAATAATGCCCCTGATTTAATGTCCTGATACACCCGATATTGAAGTTTTGGTGGACAAGGTATATAGCCAGAATTGCGTTTGACACACGAATATTGCGGTCAATGGCAGAAGGCAAGATGTTGATTTCACCATTTGGGCGGTCACCCGAAAAACAATGACGAATTCATTACGAAAAAATTTACAAAATCATTACCTACAGTTTTATCCAGTTAATTCACTTAGTGCCAATGTGATCTAGACTTAGTAAAATGGTTTTAGGATTAAAACTATGTTGACTCCCATGACTGCGATGTATGATAGGGCCCACATTATACATTGATGTTTATATTTATTTATGTGGTGCATGTCAATATGGTAAGCTAAAGGTGAAGTCACCCTCTTTTCCACTGAAATTATGATACTTTACACTTCAATCCAAATATTTGTTTAAATGCTGGCATAGATAACGGCTCTCCTTCGGACAATTCGACTTTTAAAGGGTTAACAGCTAATAGATGGGGTGGGTTCCACCGATTTTAAACAGATGCCTCAAAAATGGGTAATGATGGGTATACTGGTGCTGCAGTCTATTACCAGAACTCTTAGATTATTTTCCAGTTTAGATTCTTCTGTCTTTACAAGAGAATGTGTTGCAGTCCTGGAAGCTTGTTTATTCATAGAAGACTCAGAAACCTTAAGCTGCCTTACAGCTGCCTTAAAGCTGCCTTAAAGTCCGTGAGTAGAGCCCTTCCGGAGTAAACTGCACAGCTCTCTTATTCTAGATATCAGACAGTCTCTCTTTCTCTATGCTAGCAACCGAAGGATAGTTCAGCCAGTTTGGATCCCAAGTCATAGCGCCATAGAGGGCAATGAGTGGCCAGACACACTTGCTATAAGTGCTATCAGCTCACCATTATCCGATCTTAAGCACTTTACATATCCAGCATATAATTTGCTGAGGCTACCACAAGTGAATCTTCAGACTTCATGGCAGACCTACTGGTCTAGTAGCAGCAAGGAGAAAGGCAAATTCTACAATGCTGTACAACCAGAAATAACACCCAAGCCTTGTTAAACTGTACTTCAACTTGCTAAACATCCCTATTCCCATTAACTTCGCCTCCCTGCTAACCGACCGGCTTGATGCAGAAGGCAGTGCTCCTCGACACGGCACGTATTGTGAGGAGATTCCTCTGTCTGGAGCCCTAACCACCGGTAGCTTGGTCCCTGTACCCGATGCCGGTGGGCCACTATTTTTTATATTTTTAAATATATTTGTTTTTTTTTATATTATGGAATGTATTTAAAAATATAATTTATATGTGTTTAAAATTTAATAAAGGGAATAATAATAATAAATTCTCTGCCAATCGTCCTAATACCCTGGCCGACTGTTGCTTACTTCGCCACGGTTATCTTGCCGCCTCTCCCTTACTTTAGGGGAGAAGTGATATAGCTCCATCTACATAATAATACTAATATTATGTCGGGACAAATTGGTACTAATACTGAAATTAAAAAAAACTGATAATTCTAATATTAAAAATAAGTATTGAAATAAAATTCTAAATTGAATACTGAAATGAATTTTGTATTGAACGAATAATATAATAATAATAAAATATATAATGTATTTAAAAATAAGTTTTTGTTATGTATTTTAAATTTAATAAAGGAAATAACATTGAATTGTAATAAATTGATTTAAATTCTTAATTGCTGATTAACTTTATAAGGGGCAACGACATCGAACTGTGATATAATTCCCACCCGTTTTAACTTAAGTTTGGTACTTTTACATATCCCGACTGTATAATATTTGTGTTGGTGTATATATTATTTGCGTTTGTTTATATACTACTAGCTTTTGCCCGCGGCTCCGCCCGCCTAGATGTCTGTTATCGCGACAAAATATAGCCTATGTCCTTTCCCAAGGTCTAATCTACCCCTGTACCAAATTTCAGCAAAATCGGTTCAGTGGTTTAGGTGTGAAAGCGTAACAGGCAGACATACAGACAGACAGTTACTTTCACATTTATATATTAGTAAGGATTTGTGCTCGTCTCAGTGTAAAACCACAACAACTAACTTGGTCACAATCAGTCTAATGTAAAAATTCAAAAGTAAATTCTCTTTTTTAACGACGATATCGGCATAGTTCGCCACACCAAAGATTGAATTGAATTGAAGGGTTAAGTCTCAAGGAGGAAGATCACCATCATAGAGCCCAACAATATTACGAAGGTGGGCTTCAACCGGATGCCTTCTTTAGATGCTTTTTCACGCCCTGCTAAAATGACCCAGGATTGTAACTATTTGCTTTTTTTAAATTTCTCTCTGTCTATATCCTATGTTACACCTCATAAGGTGTATTTGCTTTTTTAAATTTCTCTCTGTCTCTATCTGATAGCTGATGTTATACCATCAGCTATCAGATAGATATATCCTATGTTACACCTCATAAGGTGTATTTGCTTTTTTAAATTTCTCTCTGTCTCTATCTGATAGCTGATGTTATAACATCAGCTATCAGATAGATATATCCTATGTTACACCTCATAAGGTGTATTTGCTTTTTTAAATTTCTCTCTGTCTCTATCTGATAGCTGATGTTATAACATCAGCTATCAGATAGATATATCCTATGTTACACCTCATAAGGTGTAACATAGGATACTTTTATTTAAAAAAAATGAGGTTTAATCTGTGGCGTCACGGTAGAGCGTTCGACTGTTAAATCAAAGGTCGCGGGTTCGATTCCTGCTCATTGCAAATATTTGGGTGTTTCTATGTATAACATGTAAATATTTACAAAAAAAAAATCTGAGTATGTATATCCGCATTGTAGAACCCATAACAGAAGCTAGTTAAGCTATGCTTACTTTGGGTCTAGATAGCGCTGTGTAGAATGCGCAGAATTTTTTTATTTTATTTCATAGGATATTTTTTTACAAAAAAAACAAAAAACCGGCCAAGTGCGAGTCTGACTCTCCCATGAAGGGTTCCGTAGCAGCCAGTAAAATTTTAATATTTGAAGCGAATGAAAGGTAAATTGCGGTTTACGATTTATGACGTATTAAAAAAAAACTACTTATTAGATCTCGTTCAAACCAATTTTCGGTGGAAGTTTACATGGTAATGTACATCATATATTTTTATTAGTTTTATCGTTCTCTTAATTTAGAAGTTACAGGGGGGGGGGGGGTCAAATTTTACCACTTTGGAAGTGTCTCTCGCGCAAACTATTCAGTTTAGAAAAAAAATGATTTTAGAAACTTCAATATCATTTTTGAAGAGCTATCCATACTGCATACTGAAACTCAAAAATTTTTTTTCATCAATTCCATACGTGTATGGTATCTATGGATAGGTTTTCAAAAATGATATTGAGGTTTCTAATATCATTTTTCTCTAAACTGAATAGTTTGCGCGAGAGACACTTCCAAAGTAGTAAAATGTGTGTCCCCCCCCCCCCCCCCTGTAACTTCTAAACTAAGAGAACAGAACTATAAAACTAAAAAAAAAATATGATGTACAGTAACATGTAAACTTCCACCGATAATTGGTTTGAACGAAATCTAGTAGGTAGTTTTTTTTAATACGTCATAAATCGTAAACCGCAATTTACCTTTAATTCAATCAACTCAAATATAAAATGTAAATAATAGCATTATTATGTTACTTGCTGCTACGGAACCCTTCATGGGCGAGTCTGACTCGGACTTGGCCGCTTTTTTTTTCCTATTTTTGTATGCAATGTAAATGCGGTTCGCAGAATACATCTGCTTACCAAGCTTCAAGAGCATAGTTCTTATAGTTTTGGATAAAAGTGGCTGTGACATACTGACGGACAGACATGACGAATCTATAAGGGTTCCGTTTTTTGCCATTTGGCAACGGAACCCTAAAAATCATGTTTGAGGTCGGGACAGCGATTCGACACTAAAGAAGAAGTTTCAGTAAATACTAATTATCATAATATTAAGTACATGAGGCGTACTATTAAAAAAAGTATTTTGAATAGATACCTACAGACTAAAAAAATATATAGTCGGTCACCTTTATTAAGTACTATTCTCTTCTATTACTTAAAGATTTAGTGGCAGAAAACTCATTGCAATAAAACTATTTTTAACGGATTCTGTACGCGAACGTAGCCGGAGCAATGATTCTGAAGCAGCTCTGCTACCAGCCACCTCACTAAGGAGGAAGCAAATGCGAAAAATGCGACTACGAGTAGGTGGTTTTCAAACCGTAGCCCCGCTAGTCGCTTTCGCGCTCGGAAACCGCGTTACGAGGCACCGATATCGTCGTAAGTCAACGATATTAACTTAAGTCTAAAAAATCGCGTAGTGGAAACGTGCGTTTAACTTAATCATTAATTTATCAACCGGGTCTAGTAAAATCCGATGCCAAACTAGGCCTGCAAAATCGGCACAAACAATTATTACTAGGTTAGGTAAAAGGGATCCGACCAACTTGTAAAAGGGATCCGTCCAACTTATTGAAATCCGAATTTCCTTTAAAGAATAAATAGGGAAAAATATAAATATCAGTTCAAATAAGTTCCGGGAGCCGACCGGACGCAAATCATAAACACGAATGTAAAATTTGGACCAATTTTAGGTTAGGGGTCTACCAGACCCCCAGTTGTCGGCTGCCCCATCGCGGCGGCCCAAAAGGTTGCCGATGGGCGAAGTCTCCTAGTCGGAGGCTTCCTGAGAGTGCAGGTGCGGCTCCTGCAGGCCCGACCAGCTAGGTGCTTCCGGTGCCTGTCGGTGGGTCATGTGGGGGTGCAGTGCACGGCGGAGGTAACGGTGGGCGACCGCTGCTTCCGCTGTGGCCAGCCCGGTCACAAGGCATTTGTTATGCCCCGCTGCACTGTTTCAGGTGTGCGGCGGAGGGCAAGCCTGCCGACCACCGGGTTGGCAGTAAAGCCTGCACTGCATCGGGGGCGAAGCCGGTAGGCCGGCCTTCCGCCCATAGTTCATGGCGGGATGCGGAGATGGAGGTCCAATAATGGATCCCCAACTCCGCATCCTTCAGGTGAACGTAGGCCACGGTGCCGATGCTCAGGCCCTTCTGCTCCAGAGCATGGCACAGTGGTCCATCAACATCGCCGCTGTCGCCGATCCATACACCCACCAGTTTCTCGGGCCAGCCTGGGAGACTGACCTGGATGGTTCGGCGGCACTGGTGCATAACACTGCCGCTGGGACCCCTCCCCTTGTCGTAGCCGCAAGGAGTCCTGGCTGCGTGGCGGCGGTAGTCGGGGAAGTTGCGGTCGTGGCCGCTTATTTCTCTCCGAACCGAGACCAAGCTGCATACGAGCGGTGGCTTGAACAGCTGGCCATCGTCGTCAATGCCTGTCACCCTCACCTCGTTCTTGTGCTCGGGGACTTCACCGCCTGGTCGCAGACCTGGGGTTCCCGGCTCACGAACGAGAGGGGCAGGGCACTGGAGAACTGGGCCGATAGAGTCGGCCTAGTTATCCTAAATCGGGGAGCTGTTGCCACGTTCGTGACATCGAGGGCCAGCTCCATCGTGGACATTTCGTTCGCGTGCCCCTCGCTGTCACGACGTGTCCAGGGCTGACGTGTCGTTGTGGAGGAGGACACAAGGTCGGATCACCGATACATTCGGTTTGACGTCTCCGCCCCCGCGAGCGACGCGCCGGCCTCTCCGGCTCCACCCGAGCCACGCTGGTCGCTTAAGCGACTAGATCGGGAGTGCCTCCTGGAAGCCGCCATAGTAGAGGCCTGGGCCCCTGCGCCGGACAGGCCTGTCAACATCGATGATGAGGCAGAGTGGTTCCGGGAGGCCATGACCCGCATCTGCGATGCGGCGATGCCTAGGGTTCAACCCTATACTCCGAGGCGTCAGGTCTACTGGTGGTCGCCGGAGATCGCGAGGCTGAGACAGGCCTGCGTGATCACGCGCCGCCGGTGGGCCAGATTCCGCAGGAGGCGTCGCCGCCCCGTAGGTGCGGAAGCCCAAGAGGCGGAGTTGTTAGAGGAATACAGGGATGCCAGTAGGACGACGACGTGCCCGAGGTCACTTGGGTAGAACTAGAGCTGGCGGTGCGAAGGCTCAAAGCCAAAAACACCGCCCCGGGACCCGACGGCATTCCAGGCCGAGCGTGGGTCCTAGCTCTAGTAGACGACGCTCTCGAGCCCCGACTGAGAAGTCTTCTCAGCGCATGTATGGAGCGGTGCCAGTTTCCGAAATTGTGGAAGACAGGGAAACTGGTTCTCATCCGAAAGGTGGGGCGCCAGGCGGACTTGCCATCCGCCTACCGGCCCATAGTGTTGCTTGACGAGGTGTGCAAACTCTTTGAAAGAGCCATAGCAAAGCGCCTCGTCGAGCATCTTTCAAGAGTGGGGCCGGACCTGGCGGATTGCCAATATGGCTTCCGCCAGAGGCGCTCCACCGTGGATGCCATCATGCGCGTGAGGACTTTGGCGGAGAATGCAGTCGCCCGGGGTGAGGTGATGTTGGCGGTGTCTCTGGACATCGCCAACGCGTTCAACACCTTGCCCTGGAGTTGCATTAGAGAGGCACTCGTGTATCACGAAGTGCCTCTCTACCTTCGCCGCATAGTCGGGGCGGGTCCTGTGGAATATCGGCTACGACTGGGTGCTTCGCGGTGACCTCATAGGCGGTGCCACCGTCATTTGCTACGCGGATGACACGCTCGTGACGGCGTGCGGCAGGACGTACCGCGAAGCAACCCTAAAGACCACGGCCGCGGTTGCCCAAGTCGTGGGGCGGATCCGGTGGCTGGGTCTCAAGGTGGCTCTGCACAAATCTGAGGCCTTATTCTTTTATGGGCCTCGGAGCGAGTCACCAAATGGATCCAGCCTTATGGTAGGAGGCATTCGCATCGGCATCGAACCCCAAATGAAGTATTTGGGGCTTGTACTCGACGGCCGGTGGGACTTCGGAAAACATCTCCGAAGTTTGGTCCCCAAGCTGAAGGGCACAGCTAACGCTCTGGCGCGGCTGTTGCCCAACATGAGGGGACCCGATGACTCCTGCAGGAGACTCTACGGTGGGATTGTGCGGTCCATGGCCCTATATGGGTGCCCAGTGTGGGCAGAGGCCCTGAAGGCCAACAATGGCCGGCTACTGCGGGAACCGCAGCGGGTAATGGCCAACAGGGTCATAAGGGGGTATCGCACGATCTCCTTCGAAGAGGCGAGTCTCCTTGCCGGAACTCCACCATTGGATCTGGAGGCGAGAGTCCTTGCAGCCCTTTATAAGTGGCGCAAGGAGGCGTGGGAGCTGGGATGGAATCCGGAGTCTCGAGAAATCGAGGCCCAGAAATCCCAGCTCCACCAGGCCATCCTGGTGGAGTGGAAGGAACGACTTGGGCAACCAAACGCAGGGCACGCCGTTGTAGAGGCGGTAAGACCCGTCATGGAGGATTGGCTCGAGAGGCGACACGGAAGCCTCTCGTACCGACTGACGCAGGTGATCTCCGGCAAGGGGAGCTTCGGGGATCACCTGCATCGGATCAGGAAGGAGCCAACGTCTGAGTGCCACCACTGCGACGCGAACGAGGACTCGGGGCTGCACACGCTGGTACAATGCCCGGCGTGGGAGGTACCGAGGCGTGATCTCGTTGCAGCCATCGGGGTGGGAGTCCTCTCACTCGGCACCATGATTGCGGCCATGGTGTGGAGTGCGAGCGCGTGGGCTGCCGCCGCCTCCTTCTGCGATCAAGTAATGCTCGAGAAGGAGGCGGCGGAGCGGGCTCGGGAGAGATTTAGAACCCTCCCGGCCCGCCAAGCCCGCAATATGCGCGCCGCGCGGCGCAGGCGACTCAGACGCCGGAGGTCGCTTAACGACCTCCGTCCTCCATGAGCGCAGGCCTGGGGGTGACAGGTAGAGCCGCCTGTCACCCTAGCAGAAGCAGGCCGGGGCGGCGGGGCGAAGAGCGCTCTTCCCCCGAACCGGGGCAAGACGGGAACACCGTGGTTCCCAAACCCGAGGGGGCCTTCTCAAAACCGGAGATGGCCCTGGTTCAGCTGGGGTGCGAGGGACATGCCTTAGGGCCACCTTACAACCCGGCGTCTGAAGACCCGAGGCGGCGTGCGGTTTTAGTCGGTTCAAGTCCGACATAACCTCCTTCGCTGGCCGGCGGGGGGTATCCGAAGGGATTTCAGCACGAAAAAAAAAAGGGGTCTATCAGACCCCACTAACAAAAATCAATAAAAATGTTCAGGATAGGCTTCTAAACGTTGTTGAGAGCTCCCCAAGGTATTAACATAAATTTCCAAATATTAATTAATTTGAGCCCCTCAAAGTGACTCGCTCTTCACCAAAAAAATCAAAATATGGGAAATGTTAAGTCAATTATATAGATCTCAGGCAACAATATTTGGACGGAAATATTATCAAAATTAAATCCCACAAAGTCCCAAAAACAATTAATTAAAATAGGCACTCTAATCAAAACAATCTCCATCTCCAGCGATTAGGCAACATTCGACTTTTAGGCAAGATTAATCAAGTATTTAATATGAAATAGTAATTTATTTTATAAAGAGGGTAAATCAAAAAATGGAAAACCCACTACGTCCCAACGTGTACAATTATTACAACCGAAATCCGTGCCATTTCAATCGAGACAAAAGATCGATCGATTTCAAACAAAATACGACGATTACACGAACAAAAATAAATATCAAGAAAATGAAATATTTATGTAGGTTGTTAGCTAACCTTATTACTGACGGCCCCCTTACTTAGGAACAAATGACCCAGTGATAATGTACCTAATCTAATCCTAGTCTCTAATGTGTGTTGAGGATGTATTATGTGCTCCTTGTGTATGTAATGGTGTACAAATAAATCTATGTTATCTATCTATCTATCTATTATACAATAGATTACAAAAAATTATAAAAGATTTCACTTCCCTTAAGATGTGTATTCCACCGCAGCAATGGTTCCAAGTCAAAGGAACGCAATGGGCGTATTCACTTTATTTTACAAAGAGATAACTATCTCGATAATTAATTTTCACCAATTAATCAACTTCCAACAAACAAAATCAAAACAATGTCACAAAGCCAACCCAAATCGCGCGGGCACTTGATATAGCAACGTGCTCACCTCGATAACTTTTCAAAAGCGACTAAATCACCTATTATAGCGCACAACACGCGTTGCACTCAAGTCACGCCCACTTCTTCCAGTACAGGCGTGGTTGCGCTCGTACTACGAATCTTAATCATTATGTGCGGGTACGCCAAGAAAATTAATAAACAAACACCGACATACGCGGTACAAATATCACACTATAAATATTTAACAATTAAAACTAAACAGATTCTATTGCGATTTATTTGATGTTATTTTATTATTTACATTGAACCCGACGTTTCAGTTGCTTTTCAGCAGCCATGTTCAGGTTCACGGAGAGACGGGGTATTCAGTTAAGTTTCTCTTTGTACTTAATTTTTGTGTATCAATGTGAACATTTATCTCCTATTACTCATGGTTCGAAAAGTATCGCTAATATTTGTAAACATAAGAATATGTCTCTTTTAGGTCATATTCAAATATATGCCTCAATGTATTTTATGTAATCAGCAGGAAGTCGTTCTTTAGCTTACAACGACTCGATATATATTTCTTAAAGAGCATGTCATGCAAAGATGATGTTCCTTGTGCTACAAAACATTTTTTTGCATGTAAATGATATTTTGTTGCCGGAAGTAAATAAGCTTTGCAATTTATCATAAACGAGATATAGCTACAGTCGCCATCGCTAACATTCCAAGTTACCGACCACCGTAGCTTTAAAACTTTACATAAAATAATAACAAAAATTGAAAAATGTTAAATCTGTCCTCTAAAGATTAGAAAAATAAATATACATCAATTTATTTATTGATTTATTTCAAACGTTTGTAACATTGTTAGTATTCAGCTACTTCTGAGTATTTAAAAAATATATCATACTAGCTGTTACCCGCGGCTCCGTCCGCGTGGAATTTTGATCCCGTTCCCGCAAACCATGGGAATCTATTCCCGGGATAAAAAGCCTATGTGTTATTCCGGACTAAAATCTATCCCTGTATCAAATTTCAGCCAGATCCGTTCAGCCGTTTTTGCGTAAAAGAGTAACAAACATCCAAACATCCGCACAAACTTATGCGTTTATGAAATAACTAATAAGTAGGTTTGATTCACGTCATGAATTTTAACCGGAATCGATGATTTGCATGTTAGGATTTCGGATTGGAATTCATAGCTGATTACCTTCAATTTTTTTATTATTTGCACAGCAAATTAATGTAAAGCAAAAGATCCAATTAAATTTATATTTTGCTGGTTAAGAAATATTGATATCAAGTAAATAAACATAATATCTACAAAATATTTTATTTATTTATCGTCTTGAAATAGGATAGAGGGAAGGTGGCTAATGAATTAATATTTATACAGGAAAAT
This sequence comes from Cybosia mesomella, assembly GCA_946251805.1. NCBI lineage: Eukaryota > Metazoa > Arthropoda > Insecta > Lepidoptera > Erebidae > Cybosia > Cybosia mesomella. Next base: position 22,221,139 of record OX276398.1, read on the forward strand.
TAGCACTCCAGTTGTGGAGTATGGTTGTAGTTGTGTTGTGTGGTAAAATACTGTCACAACTGTTGAAGATGATGTACCTACCTTGAGAAAGAGAGCTTGAAGAAACGAGGGAATGTTATCACTGGTACTACACAAAATGAAATGATCAATGACCTTGTGAGAGAAGTGTATAAATAGTAGATTGTATAACAAGGGAGTTAAATAGTATTTTTACGGCGAGGGCGCACTTTGAACCACGAGTCTAGCGAAGGTTTCTAGAATAGGGTTCTAACGTAGAAACCTGAGCACAGCGAGGGGTTCAAAGTAGCCAAAGTAGCCCGAGGGAAAAATAATTTGCTCCTCGAGTTATATACTCTACTTTTCATCCCCTTTCTATGAGAAAATAAATAAGAGACTGTGTTATGGAATAATGAATAAATTTAATTAAACAAAGACATGAATATACGTATAAAAACAATTACAAATTTATATTTATATTTGATACGCTAGCGCAATTTTGAAAATTTATTGTCACTGTTTTATTTGGGATCGATATTGTTGTCGATTCATTTACATTTTGAGTATTTGTTATCTTAGTATCTGACTGGTGCTCAAGAAAAGGTACAGAATCCTTTGATGTAGAAGGACGTGGCGACAATGGTATAGGTGAATTATCTTTAGGTCTTAATTTAATATTTTCTACAACGCGGGTGCTAGTTTTTTCTTTATTTTGAATTGAGTCTTCTATGTAACCTTCAGCTACAGAGCTGGACTTCCATCCTCCATGCCACTTTAAAACAGTGAGATCCGCTCCAGAATCTGCCAAAAGTGTAGCAGACGTTCGGCAAAAACAATGACCAGTGTATGACTTGCAATCGGGCAACTTCAAGTATGCAGCTATTTCTAAGGGCATTAAAGACATTCTATTTTTTCCCATTACTTGTTTAAAACACTTTCCACTTTGATATCTAATAAAAAATCTATTTGATGTTGTTTGAGAAGGACGTAGGCTCTGATATTGTTCAACTATTCGTTTATACTGGCCACGAATAACGAATGACCGATCAATTTTTGTTTTAGTATCACTTAAATTGACTAAAGTAATTCATCTGAATGCTTTTTGATATCATCAATTGTTAGTTTTATAAGTTCGTTACTACGACATGCTCCATGTATGCCAAATATTAAAGCCACCTGTAACAAAACAGAAAGGAAATCAGACAAGTAGGTACAATACGTACACGTTTTAAAACACTCTGTTTATAGATTACAATGAAAAAACTAAATGATACATACTTTTGTTGCGAGAAATTCCTTATCAGGCGCATCATTTAAAAAGGTCTCGACGTTTTGATGAGAAAATACTTTTGATTTCTTTGGTTTGTGTCCTTCGGATAATCTCTTCAAGTAAGTTAGTAACTTTGAGTAATTATCAATTTTTATATTTTTGTTGGTATTTACAGTTGACTTAAGCATTGAGTATATACTCCATAGGGTAGAAGGTTGCTTAGTTTTGGCCAATTCTTGAAAATAGGCCAAGAATACATTTTCTGAAAACGTTTTCGCACCTTTTTTATTTTTCCATATAATGAAATTTTCAAAGGCCCTTAAATATTTCGCCCGGGATTTCGTAGGTAATAGGTTTTGTACAATGTTGTTTGCTTCTGAAGTTATTGCTTCAGGTGTTAACTCATTGTCACTGTCATAAGTTGACGTGGAATTCATATTTTATTGCAAAATAAGCAAATCAACTCAAATAAAATATGTACTTAATTACAAGAACAGAGACGTAATCCGCGCGCTTTAGTTTTTTTTTTATTAGCACGGGTGCCCGCACCGCGCAGCCTCGTTGGCTGGCCATACCAGACAGCAATTCATATAATTTGCGTTCGATTTCTATGAACGATATACGTTCCAAATTCAAATCACTTTTCCGCCCGCTAAAAAGCTCTGAAGAGAAAAGTGCTACTTTGCTCCTACTTATAGAGGAACAAAGTGACACTTTTCGAATAGAAGGGATGAAAAGAAAATTGGGTTTGGTATAGGTTTGCTAACAAAGAACATCGTCTAAGTATGTATATTATTATAAAATTGTAAATTAGTTGTTTCTGTATATTAGATATTTAAAAAAAAAACTTGGGTTAGATTTTGAACACAAATATATTCTTTTTTGAATTCTTATTTATTTGTCTGTTTGTTCGCGATGGACGCAAAAATTACTGAACAGATTTTAATGCGGTTTTTAGGTAGATTTCGATGAAATCGATCTACCTATTGGTTTCTTGACTACTGTCGAATTTAAAAAAAAAATCCTCATAGGAGGTCTATGACCCCCTGAGTCCGAAATGACCACTGGTCAAAAAGTTTATATATATATATATGTATGTATAAGCCGCGGTAGCCTAGTGGTATGGGTAATGGACTGCTGAGACGAGGTCTCGGGTTCGATCCCAGGTTTTACCATGGCACACACCAATGACTTTTTGAAGTTATGTGTGTATTTATCGCAGGTTTATAAGTGCCCGGTTAATGGCAATAGGCTCGCCACCTATTACATTGGGGACCTAAACATAAACTGGTGAAATGTGGGTGCTAGCACCTCTGCCTTCGGGGATATAGGCGTGAGTTAATGTTATGTGTTATGTTATATATGTATGTATGGTTCCACTTCCCAAAATTTGCGGCACTCTCACGGTCGCATTTTTGCCCCGATCGCTTTCAAACTGCGGTCAAAAATTGCTTGAGTGTAAACTTAGTTTAAGTTCGTGAATTGGTGGAATCCGGCCTAAGGGGACGGCAGGGCCTCACTTTTTGTGAAATCAGTTTTTCCTCAAAATTTCACGTTCCATGAAAGATATTCGAACCGTTCTAATTTTATCCCATAGTATACATGAATACCAACAACTTTTAATTATAAACCTATAAGATTAAAACTTTAACTGTATCGGGAAAAAAATCATAACTTCTAACCGGTGAACATTCTTGCCGTCGGAAACATTTTTAATCGATAGGCCATTTTTAAGTCTAAAGTAAATGTCTGAAAAGTTTTTCGCTAAAAGTTACCGTTTTCGAAAAAAATAAATTAAACTGTTTAAAGTCCGTAGTTCTCTATATAAAATAATATTAATTGCTTCATTAAATCTACCTGTGCGTTCCCCCCGCGGGAACGGATTTTTAGAAAGGTCTTAGTCACACTTGCTTGCAACTGCTGTAAGTTTCATTGGTTGAGTAGAACCGGAGATATTACCAAAGAATGAGCCGTGGGCATCAGCTAGTCAATAATAAATCACACAAATTGTGTTAATGCTGCAATGTGTTCAGATCTACCAATTCTTAGTAATACAGGACCGTGAATGGCTGTAGACTGTTATTAGAGCGCAGCATATATCATTATTATACTAGTGTTCACTTGGGCTTTTTAAGTATATATATTCAGTAAATCAAGTCGGATTAGAAGGGATATGATTATCTCAATATAACAATTTAGAGTTTAATATTAGGTCGTTACATATGAAATTACCGTTTTTCTTGAAGAAATTGGAAGGAAACCCAATTTTCAGTGCTAACATTTTTGCATTTTTTTTAGGAATGACAAATCCGAATTTTATGATTTTTTTTTGTGTATGAATGAGACAACATTAAGCTAACCAACAGCAACTTTTATTACATGTTTGAAAAGTGACAGCTGTTAAGTAATACGAAATTTATTATCAAAATGGATAGCATTTAGGAAGTACTGTTTTTGAAGATCGAATTAATTTATCAAGCGGCCAATAAAAACAAAATTTAATACAGAGTAGTAAAATCTTGAAATCAACTTTCAAACAAAATACAAATAATGGATATAGCTATTAAATTACAGGAATAACGAACTCATGAATTTGTTAGAAAATTTCGGCAATTTCATAGGTAAAGACCTATTAATTTAGAGATGTTGCTTAATTGTTAAATGCTTGTGTACAATACACTTGCGGGTAAGCTTTGATGCATGTTTTGTATATAACTACTCCTTTAACGTCAAATCTTCATAATTAATAATTGAAAATATAACGATGACTCCATTTAATACGTGTTGGGATCGCGACTGCAGAAGTAAACATACCTGGACCTATTACAAACTTTGCGCGAATGAAGTTACGGGCAACAACTAGTTGGTAATATTGGAGCCAATTCCTTTTGGCAAATATCTTCGTCACCAATAGGGGCGCTTCTATTTATATAAATTATTAATTATTATTAATTGTATAATATATTTTGATTTTATTATAGGTCGGTGTAACGAACTTACGACCATAATAATAGTCATTTCAATCACCCAGTGTCAATTATTATAAATTTGTAGTATTATATAGTTTATTACTTGCATAATTTATTTTTAAATTAATAGGTCTCAGTCTCAATCAACTCATAGCTATGTTTCGTAATATTAACGAAATTCTTATAGTAACTGGTCGTGTTGTTCGTTTTGTTTAAGCAATTTTTGCTTTTGAACTAGCTTCTTATTAAGAGTAGGTATTTCACGGTAAATGAATGTAATTAACTTAATAAAACGCCAGTTCAATTAGTTAATTACTCTTGATACTAATCAAGGTTACGTTGTCACAGCAATTTGTAAATTTGAAGGGGGCCACTCACTGATGTAGAATGCATACAAATTTTGACGTGATAAATATGTGGTAAATTGAATTTTACTGGCTTGTCGAGGCTAGAATAAAATGTAAGACGTAAAATAATTTACCCTAGATCTAGTACGAATTTGTAACAGCAAGGTAGGTAACGCTTCCAGCCCATTTAATGAAGATGGAACAAAGGGGTGGTAATACATATAATCGCTACTTCCCTATTAAGTATTATAAAACAAAAACCTACACCGCGTCTGTCTGTCTGTCTATTCGCGATAAACTCAAAAGCTACTGCACCGATTTTTCTGCTGTTTTCACCAATGGATAGAGTAGTTCTCGAGGTTGGTTTTAGTATATAATTTATCAAGTTTTTGTTTACATTGGTTAAAATTTAATGGTGTCGGAAAAAAAATAGCTGAATAAGGGAGCCTGGGAGTCTGGGAGCTTCCAACGAAAACGCCGCCTAAACCCTTTGCGATATTAAAAAAATATGTACGCTGGTGGTACGCTTGTGTATCTTATATAGGTTCTGGTGGTGGAATAGGATCCCATGGGAAGCGGTAACGGCATCAAAATTCTACGCGGGTCAAGCCGTGGGCAGGACAGCTAGTATTGTATATTTGTACATGATTTCTTATTTATAATTGAGTAATAAGCAGATAAATTATACCAAAATCGGCATAAATGATACTACAACAACTTGGCTCATTTTTGGGAATTTTCTGAAACTCTCACTTGGTTTAACCATATCGATTTAATCTATGAAAATATTTTGTATGATAAATGTATTATCTACCAATGAGTACTTACTATCCTACCTCCTACTAATATTATAAACGCAAAAGTTTGTGAGTTTGTTTTGTCGATTTTTGTTACTCTTTCACGCAAAAACGGCTGAACGGATCTGGCGGGCAAACGCTAGTTATATATTACCAAGTATACCAAAAGTATCTTAAGGTTAGTATAAAATCACGTTAAATCTTTACTTGGTGTGCACCTGGATAAGTACGCATCATAGAAAATTTTACATGTAGGCACAACAAGTACCTGTTGCATCTGCTTTGCTGAATTTGAATATAAGCTCTGAAAAATAAGGGCTGTTTTGTTCAATTATATTGCAATAGTAGGCAGAACCCAAGTCTGAGGGTGTATGGGGCTCCACTAAGACCTTTGGGGTCACGCCAACAATAACATTGGCAGTTGAGGTACCGATTATTTAGGATGTACCTGTGGAGGAACAGGGTGTGATGTTCCTCCAACAAAGGGAGGATCCTCCGACCAGGCAAGGTGATCACGCCTGGCGGGCCGCAACCCAACGGTTGTCGTTGGGATGTTGTATATATGTTACTCAGCCCGCGAACTACATTTTCGCGATGCAGGATTGTGACGTAGGAATCACGTGGTAGTTGTGACATAGTCGACGGTTGTAGTTCAGCTTGTTGTTTTTCATGTGGTATCGCCACATCACTCCCCTCCAAGACCGGAGGGTGATTGCAATGAGTCGGCTGTCTAAGCTCTCTTGTGGAGCGTGCCAGTGCCAGTGATGGGTAGTTCCGTTGAGCCGGAACTGGATGCCGCTGGTTCCATTGATGGAACAGTCTTCCTCCCTAGTCCCAGTGAGTTGGGACTACCACTGGTCCCGAAGATGCGGGGCTGAGTGTAGTACTGCGGTGCTGCGGTGAAATCCTTAGTGAGTCGGGGCAATTCCTCAGTAGGTCGAGTTGAGTTCCCAGTAAGTTGAGGTGAGTTGCTGCGTAGTGGCTGGCTGCTGCGTAGACGGGAGAGGTGTGCTCTTCTTACATGGACCGTAAGTGCAGTGTGCTGTGCCTTAGAGGCTGATGTGGCCGTAAGGTAACCAGGCTGCAGCGGTCGCTGCATGCTGTGGTATCCCAGTTGAGGCCGAAGCTGCTGGATGGCGAAGACTTAATTACCGCTCATGCGGAAGAAGTGAATATGATGGTGGCGATAGGAATGCTGCTGATATGTTCAGCGAAGGTTACGTGATCATATCACGTCGGGGTCACCACTGTGGAGGAACAGGGTGTGATGCTCCTCCAACAAAGGGAGGATCCTCCGACCAGGCAAGGTGATCACGCCTGGCGGGCCGCGGCCCTACGGTTGTCGTTGGAATGTTGTATATATGTTACTCAGCGCGCGAACTACATTTTCGCGATGCAGGATTGTGACGTAGAAATCACGTGGTAGTTGTGACATAGTCTACGGTTGTAGTTCAGCTTGTTGGTTTTCATGTGGTATCGCCACATACCTATAGCATTAGAAATTTTTAATTGAGTCAATTCCGCTGATTGTACTGTAAAATGACAATAGCTGGATCAATTATACCTTTTTTTTTCGTGCGGATACCCCGGTTATGTCGGGCTTGAACCGACTAAAACCGCACGCCGTCTCGGGTCTACAGACGCCGGGGTGTAAGGTTGCTCATAGAGCATATCCCTCGCACCCCGACTGACCCTGGGCCATTTCTGGTTTCGAGATGGCCCCCTCGGGTTGGAAACCACGGTGTCCCCGTCTTGCCCCGGTTTGGGGGAGGGGCGCTAGTCACCCCACCGTCCCGGCCTGTTTCTGCTGGGGTGATAGTCGGCCTCACCCGCCACCCCCAGGGCTGCGCTCATGGAGGACGGAGGTCGTTAAAAGCGACCTCCGGCGCCTGAGTCGCCTGCGATGCGCGGCGGGCAACTTGCGGGCTCTGCGGGCCGGGAGAGTTCTAAATCTCTCCCGGGCGCGCTCCGCCATGGCGGTGTGGCAGCGGCCCAGGCGCTCGCGCTCCGCACCATTGCCGCAATCATGCTGCCGAGCGAGAGGACTCCCACCCCGATAGCTGCCACGAGGTCACGCCTCGGCGCCTCCCACGCCGGGCAGTCTGCCAGCGTGTGCAGCCTTGAGTCCTCGCTCGCGTCGCAGTGATGACACTCAGGCGTTGGCTCCTTCTTGATCCGATGCAGGTGGTCCCCGAAGCACCCATTCCCGGAGATCACCTGCGTCAGTCGGTACGAGAGGCTTCCGTGTCGCCTCTCTAGCCAATCCTCCATGATGGGCCTTACCGCCGCTATTGCGGCGTGCCCTGCGCTTGGTCGCCCAAGTCGTTCCTTCCACTCCACCACGATGGCCTGGCGGAGCTAGGACTGCACGGCCTCGATTTCACGAGGCTCGGGGTTCCGTCCCTGCTCCCGCGCCTCCTTTCGCCACTGGTACAGTTGCGAAAGGGCTCTCGCCTCCAGGTCCCATGGTGGAGTTCCGGCAAGGAGACTCGCCGCCTCGAAGGAGATCGTGTGGTACCCGCGGATGACCCTGATGGCCATCACTCGCTGCGGAGCGCGCAGCATCCGCACACTTCTGGCCTTCAGGGCCTCCGCCCATATTGGGCACCCAAACAGGGTCATGGACTCTACGCGGGGATCGTGCCCCCGCGTAGAGTCTCCTGCAGGAGTCATCGGGCCTGCTCTTGTTGGGCAACAGCCGCGCCAGAGCGAGAGCTGTGCCCTTTAATTTGGGGGCCAAACTTCGGATGTGCTCTCCCAAGTCCCATCAGCCGTCGAGCACGAGCCCCAAATATTTCATTCGGGGCTTGATGCCGATGCGATTTCCTCCCACGATGAGACTGGATCACTCGGGTGGCTTGCTCCGAGGCCCATGAAAGAACAGGGCCTCGGTTTAATGCACAGCCGAAGCCGAAGCACCCAGTCGTTTCCGATGTTCCACAGGAGCGGCCCCAGGACCGATCCCTGTGGAACACCGCACGACATTTCACGCCGACCGAGACCGGTCACGGTTGGGTAGATGACGGCTCTCTCCGTCAAATACGCCCCGACTATGCGGTGGAGGTAGAGAGGCACTTCGTGATACACGAGTGCCTCCCTAATGCAACTCCAGAGGAAGGTGATGTCTAGGGACACCGCCAACATCACCTCACCCCGCGCTACTGCATCCTCCGCCAGAGCACTCACGCGCATGATGGCATCCACGGTGGAGCGCCTCTGGCGGAAGCCATATGGGCCATCCGCCAGGTCCGGCCCCACTCTTGAGAGGTGCTCGACGAGGCGCTTCGCAATTACTCTTTCAAAGAGCTTGCACACCTCGTCGAGCAACACTATGGGCCGGTGGTTCAATCATACCTCACTAATCTTTAGGGTGGTACCACATTGTGACTCTAGAGCATTTTTGTAGTGAACTCCTAACCGTTTACAGTCATACATAACTGAGTTACTAATTCTAACGGTGGATAAATGTTGAATAATTTGATGGTCTGGCCAGATCATATTATGATGTGGCTAACGAAAATTGTCCATTTCATGCATTACATCCATTTCATGAAAATGATCAATTCTACGGTATGACGATGACATATAGTTGCATGACATATTAGGTGCCGAGTACATGGCGTTAATCTCTACATATCTCACACACCCGTTGGCATAGGCAACGACTTGGTCTAGCGCACGGACCAGCTTAAGTATCTCAGATTAGTACTTCACGCGACTGGTGACATCGATTGCGACGTCAAGGCACGCATTGCCCCTGCATAAGTGGCGTGAGGTGACTGGTGTCATTTGTGATCTCAAAATGCCAGTTATGTTGAAGGGGCAGGTGTATAAAACCATCACTAGGCCAGTCCTTTTACACGACTGCGAAGTGTAGCCGTTGCTAGAGCGAAATAAGCTGCGATGGATGTGTGGAGTTGCATTGCATACATAAGCATTTTTTTTATATTCGCTCGGTCAATTTACTGCACCCCGCTGGATGGTGAGAAGCTAGGGTGAAGTCCAGAAGATATGGGCCACCATCCCAGATGCTGATAATCCTAAAATGGTAGCCCCTACCTTGACGGCCTCAAAAGATGCTTTTTCACGCCCCGCTTGAAGAACCCGCGATTGTAAGAAGAAGAAAACACGTGCGCGGGCAGATCATTCCAGCTCTTTATCGTGCGACAAAGAAAGGAAGCACCGAACCGCTGAGTTCGGGACTGTATGGTTTCCACCGTGTGCGTATGGTGTCGCAGTCCAGCACGTGTTGTTCTGGATCGAAATGGAGAAGGTGGGATTAGTTGAAAGAGCTCTCCAGAACACTCGCCGTGGTAGAGGCGGTAAAATACAGCCAGAGAGGCAATGTCTCTACGCAGCTGCAGAGGTTCTAAGCTATTAGTTATCTCAGGACTCCCAATGATACGGATGGCACGCCGCTGCAATCTGTCGAGAGCACCTAATAAGTACTGTGCGGAGCCATCCCAGAGATGAGAGCAGTATTCCACGCAGGGGCGAATTTGTGTCTTGTACAAAAGACACCGCTGCTCCGGTGTGAAAAACCGTCTCACCCTGTTCAGAACTCCGAGTTTTCGTGAAGCTGTTTTGATGACGCTCTCGATGTAGTTTTTATTGTTCAGTTTGCAGCGAACGTCCATTCCGAGCATGTTAATGTGGTCCTGTAGTGGTAGCGGTGTGTTCTGAAGAGTTGGGAGAGGAAGGAAGGAGGATACCTTAGCTGTAAATGCGCACGCCTGTGTTTTCTTGGCATTGAACTCGACCAAGTTCTCAGATCCCCATTGGCAAATACGGGTCAGGACCCGGTCGAGCTCAGTGACAAGTTGTCGTCTGTTTTCCTCAATGTCGGTCCGCTTGGCCGCAGGGTGTCCGTAGTTGACGACCTCTTTGGTGTAGCGGTAGTGCATTCGACTGCTAAGTCAGAGGTCGCGGGTTCAATTCCCGCTCAGTGTAAATATGTATATTTGCATTGGTCTGGGTGTTTCTATGTATAATATGTATTTATTTACAAAAAAAGTTGGTCAGAGCATTCCCCCTGTAAGGGACTGGTCGCGGGTTCGAGTCCCGTCCTAGATGTTCTCTTTTTCCGATCTAAATCTTTAGAAAAAAGTAAGCATACAAAATGCTTAAAAATTTAATTGAAAAAAAAAAAGTATTTAATTATGTTTATCCGCATTCTAGAACCCATATGACAAGCTCTGCTTAGTTTGGGTCTAGATGGCGTTGTGTACTTTGTCCTACAATATTTATTTATTATTTATTATATCCCCCATGCAGAGTGCTATTATCTGCATAACAATGAATGCTGCCAGTAGACAGCATGTCATTGATATGCAGAAGAAAGAGAGTGGGTGATAGGACGGGCCCCTGAGGCACGCCAGCATTAACCTGCATGAACTATGAAGCCCAGCCGTCACAGAAAACTCGGATGCTGCGCTCATGCAGGAAGCTGGCTACTCAAATAAAAAATCTTACTGTACGCTAAGTGTGCCTACGACGTCGTATGCGTGGACCTAGATCTGGGTTTTATTTTTCTTCTAATTCTTAATTAAATAGCTGTTGTTTTAAATATTATAACCAGATACTTCCATTTTATTTATTTGTATAGATGTATACAACAGCCAGATAGTTCTTATTTTTTAATAATGTACCTACTGCTTCCAATTTAAATAATTTAATAATTCCTTATTATCATTCAAATCTTTTAGGACCACAATGCGTTGTGTGTGCCTCATACTCATGTGCTTTTACGCTCATGCAAATTACATATTTCTAGTACTGCAAATAAATATAATTAATCGCAGTGTGTGACCGCCCTTATACAATGAAAGTTGAAAGTAAATTATTTAATCATGCTTACCTAGTATGACGGTGCCGACGAAGAGGCTGAGTGTGACTATCGTGAACGTGGAGAACCTCTGTAACAAACAATGGCAGGTTAATGAAAGTGTACGATTAGTAGGTAGGTACCCTGACTATGGAGTTACACTTTATAGTTACTAGTAAACTCGTACATGTCCTTTTTGGTCTACCATATTGGTATGTTACAATTTTATGTAATTGATTTTTAGATTGACCTCAGTAATAATGGATTGGCGGAAATATTAAATGTCTGATAAATTCAATTTATTATATGCTGTAAACCTCTAAACTAATTGTGTCATCGAGGTAATAATATTATAAATTGTGTGAGTAAATATTAAACGTGTTTTAAGGCTGTCAATTTAAAATTTCAATAAAATTCCAATAGAATGCCATGAATTTATAAGAATAAATAAAAAAAAATCGCAAGGAAATCAAAACCTACAGGGTACCGATGAGCTAGAATTATGAAATTTAGCAGGAAGCAAGGTCTTATAGCACAAGTAAAGACAAAAGTCCGAGAACCGTAAAAATGACATAAAAAAAAGCTATTAAAAATTGTCACTTAAGTTTGCTACGAGTTATGTTAGTAACTCCAGTTTTCCAAAAGCAACGTTAAGTTTGTCTCTTAATCCAGCTGTGTACGAAACTCTTGTGTGCGAGTCTGACTCGTAGGTACATAACCGATTTTTTTTCGAAAAGTGTTATTTACGAGTACAGGTAAAGCATAAATTGAGCGCAAATGTATGTAAGTACGGATGTACCTACAACCGCGTTCACTGAAATTTATGCTGTGGCTTGTTGGATCTTTAACCTCACGTACGTAAAGAGGTTATTAGACCGCGGTGGTCAGTCCATGTCATAGGTAATGTTAGTATTTTATTACAAGAGTAAAGTGAACGCCAGAGCGCTTGCGTTGGGCTCTACGCCGACGTTGACTATCAATACTTGATTCATAAAAGGATTGAAGCTGACTGTTGATTAATAAATAAATAAACAATAATTTGATTACAGTTTAAAAACAACTAGGCGAAAGGAATATGTAATATATTTAATTCTTTTTAAAAGCGGCGATAGCCTAGTGGAGTACGTAGCGGACTGCTGAGACGAGGTCTCGAGTTCGATCCCCACCCCCATCGCTTGCTGAATAATGTGCCCGGTAGATGGCAATAGGCTCGCCCCCTATTATATATGGGCCTTAAGATAACTGGCGAATCGTCGGTATGTAATATACCTCTGCCTACCCCTTCGGGGACACAGGTGTGAAGTTATGTTATGGTATGTACAATATAAATCTCATTCGTGCATACTTTTCATGAGGTGAGAAAGTGAGAAGTAATTGCTCTCTCCTATAAAGGCGAGGGCCAGAAATGGTAGACCAGACCTAGCGGGAGTTATTGGGAATCTGATATCAGTGACAGCGTGTCGTATAAGTCGGTTCGTTCCGATACCCGAGAGGTACCCAGCGGTTTGCAGGACACGCCGTTATAAAGGCGGTAAGACCCGTCATGGAGGATTGGCTCATGAGGCGACACGGAAGCCTCTCGTACCGACTGACGCAGGTGATCTTCTGTAAGGGGACCTTCGAGGACCATCAGCTGCGGATCAGGAAAGAGCAAACGTCTGAGTGCCATCAATGCGACGCGAGCGAGGACTCGGAGCTGCACACGCTGGCAGAGTGCCCGGCGTGGAAGGTGCCGAGCCGTGACCTCGTGGCAGCAATCGGGGTGGGAGTCCTCTAGCTCGGCACCATGATTGCGGCAATGGTGCGAAGCGCGAGCGCGTGGGCCGCCGCCGCCTCCTTCTGTGAGCAAGTAATGCTCGAGAAGGAGGCAGCGGAGTGAGCCCGGGAGAGATTTAGAACTCTCCCAGCCCGCCAAATCCGCAAGCGACTCAGACGCCGGAGGTCGCTCAACGACCTCTATCCTCCATGAGGGCAGGCATGGGGGTGGCAGGTAAGGCCGCCTGCCACCCCAGGAGAAGCGGGCCGGGGTGGCGGGGCGATAAGCGCCCCCCCTTCCGGGGCAAGATGGGGACACCGTGGTTCCCACACCCATCTCAAAACAGTAGACGGCCCAGGGTCAGCCAGGGTGCGATTGCCTTAAGGGGGGGATCTTCGCAACAAAAAAAAATACAAGTAAAGGTATCCGGAGGTTTTCAAACAATACATGAATATTTGCTTGTAGATTTTTAAATTAAGTATATTATATAGGGAGTACAACCTCTTTCCTGATTCCGGGGAAGATAGCGAGGAAGGCAACGTATAAAGTGAGTGCAGCGATGAGCAGCGCAAGCGCAGGCACGTCAGCTGCTACCGCCGTTCGATTGTGGTACGCGTAAAGAGTCGGCCCGCCTTCCTCGCGAAAAGCGTCGAACCACCCCTTCATCGCTCACCCAGCCTGTAACAAATTATATAAATAATAAACAAATTTGCCTTCTTGTATTGTCACCGATTTCTTCATCAGTTCTTTGAGATGGGACAGATCATTTCGATCAGTCGTTTCCGTTCTGTGTTATATTTCTCAGCACTGCGCGCTAGCTAGTTCCAATGCGGCCAGCTGGAATCGGCAGTACGTTGTGAGCCTTATGCTTCAGCTTGATCTATGACGATTGGCAATATCTTACCTTTTTCATCTCAACTGTATTTTGAAATTAATTTCTTAATTGCGTGTAAGGTTTAGGGTTGAACGTACATTCGAAATTACGGACCAAAGTTTCGGGCAGTTGGTAACATGAAATGCATGTTTATCCATCAATCGGTCCCGAAGATGGCACGTGACACTTCGTTCGGTCTAATTTTAAACGGTTCTAATATTCGCGTTGGAGCCCGAGGTTCACTTACTGAGAGTGACTGCCGTCTGTCCTTCCACCCCCGAGAGGAAAGTCAGTGCCAGTACCTCGTCCCGGCATACACACCGGTACCAGGTGAACCAGCTTGCAGTAAGGTAAGCTTGGTCCTGAAGGTCTAGGCTGGGCCCCTTCCACCCTCGTTCAGTCTAAACTTTACCGAAAAAAATCTAAAGTAACTTCATGGTACAGTCACCCTCAGAAGTTACTAAAAACTAACACATTTAGAAACGATTTTTACATGACAATAAATCAATAAATAATTGATTTATTTCATTTTTTTTTAATTTTTGCTAGTTATTTTATGTCATGTTTTAGAGCTAAGGTGGTCGTTAACTTGGAATATGTTAAGCTATATGATACCGATGGTGACTGTACGTAAATACTACGTCGTTACTTCGTGTTTTGTGCGAGGCCCGAAGTATAGGAAGTACGGTTCATGATAGTTTTTGGTATTTATTTTCCCAGTTCCATAATCCTACTAGGCAATAGTATTACCTAGTAAGTAGTAACTACTAGGCTACTGTCAGTATTTAGCGATGTCATTATCATTAACTTGGTGTTTAATGGGCGTGCATATTTAACATAATTTATGGACAACTGGAGCATAACGATCGTTTAAATATAAACATTCAAATTTGGAGTAAGGGAGCAGTAGGTATTAGCTGTAAATTTTATACCTTAACGATTGTGGAGACGTTCTGACGATTGGTTACTCTCGATTATGCATCAAAATCATATTTAATGTCAATCTTGGCTGTGATTGTTTGTTCGATGACGTCATTTGTGCCAAATTTCAGCCAAATCCGTGGAGCCTTTTTTGTATAATTGAGTAACATGCCAAGAACCGAACTTTAAGCTTTCACTTTTACATTAGTATTATGAGCTTTTCACTGCGGCTTCAATGAAAATGAATGTTTCTTTATTTGCTTGTCTCTTATACATTCCTATGCCATCATCTGATTGCGATGAAACTTTGGTAAGCTGCTGTTCACATGGCCGTGAAGGTTCCTAACATGAAAAAAGGAGCCATTGCAACGAATGACATTCATGCGTATTCGTAGAGTAATCATTAAACTAAATAAAATATAATTGGTTTACGATGTTATACAAAATGAAATTAGGTTCATGATTATCGAACGGACTCAAGTTCATCATTAGCATATTATTGTTGACTATATGCGTTTGTTCACAGTAGCATTGAAAATAGTTATAATATACCTATTTGTATTACAATTATATACTTATCTTTAAATCAAGAGAGGCTGCTAAATAAAAAATAATGTTTCATTTCATAAACAATTTAAATTTCGTTGAGTTGGTTAAGTAACTTTCGTAAGTTAATTGAGACGTGAAGGTGAAGGTTGCTTTGCTGAGTATGAATGGGCTAGTCCTACCTGGGTATTACCACCTACTCAACATAACCAATGAATAAATGAAAAAAAGTAAAGTGGCAATTTTCTGCATTCCGTTTTTTTTCCATGCCGTAACCCCCTCGGGCTTCACATCATTGGTGCTTACGATGAGGTATGCTCGAATCCGCATTGCAACCGCAACCGTGTTTCATTACATCTACCTGTGTTGCCAAAACCAGGTACGCCCTAATACCCATATTGTTGGAGAAGACGACACTCACTTAAAGAAGGCGCGGGCGGAAACACGACTGGTCGTTACACCCACTACTTGGGGCCTATTTCTGCTAAAGGGACAGCGAGCCTGAAATTTATCATCCTCTGTAGGACTCATGTAGCAAAGAGATCGTTGTTCAACAGGCTTTCTTTTGTTTTTATTTGCCTTTCCTTCTGCAGGTGACAATGAGTCATACCTCTAATGATGCAAGTGTTCATAGACCATGTTAGATGTAGTATGATTCTGCAGTCAGCATCTGACAGAAATATAAAGTTAAATTTCTCTTTTGAAATTTTAATTATACGCACAATATAGTTTAAACGTTTTCTTTTAAAGGTAATAAAGCTTTTTTGTTTACTTTATTTTGTCGTGACAGTCGGTAAGTGAGGGTGCATTGCGCAAGCGCTGCCACTTAGTCTTCAGGAAACGGATGTAGTTGCGTTTTATGGTGCACTCAGTGGAGCCAGTAATTAAATTTTCAAGCTCTTGTGATCCTATGCCGGTTGTGTACTTTGCGTAACTAAGACCACTTGGTGTGAAATACTGAGTCTAATTTAAGAAAACGTAAATGCTTGCAATTTCGTTGCAAGGACTGCGGTTGTATGCCTTGTACGTAGATAACTGTAACTGTTGCAGTTTCGAAATTTACTTGTATCAAATATTGTTAAAAAAGTATATTCTTTCGAAATATGATACGACAAAGAGAAAATAGCGGTCGCAGAAGGAGCACCACGCGGTGGTGATTCCAGAATGATTTTCGTTCTCCATGAGCGCAAGCCCCAGGCCTGATTGTTCAAACAAGCCGTTGCCCTAGCAGAAGGAGATCCAGAGTTGTGACACGTCATGTTTTCGTGCGTGCTTAATTGAAATGGGGGACTTAATCCCCAAAGAACGCATCAAGGTCGCCAAAGTTGGTGACCATGCCTGTTAGGATCCCAGAGCTTTCCTGTCTGGGGTACACCTGGTTCCCCAGCAATATGGCTGACGCAGGAACCATCGTGCATATTTAGTCGGTGCGAGTTACCGACTCCTCTCTGTTAGCTCCAGTGAGGTGAAGCCCCAGGGGGATGCCGCACATTTAAAAAGTTTAGGTATTTTAGGTTAGGACTCGGGGCTGCACACGCTGGTGGACTGCCCGGCGTGGGAGGTGCCGAGGCGTCACCTCGTGGCAGCCATCGGGGTGGGAGTCCTCTCGCTCGGCAGAATGATTGCGGCAATGGTGCAAATCACAAGCGCGTCGGCCGCCGCCGCCTCCTTCTGCTTGCATGTAATGCTCAAGAAGGAGATGGCGGAGCGCGCCCGGGAGAGATTTAGAATTCTCCCGGCCCGCCGAGCCCGCAATGAGCGCAGGCCTGGGGTGGCACGTTTTATCTCTGTTATAGGTTCCCATGGGAAGCCGTATCAGACGCGGGCGGAGCCGCGGGCAACAGTTAGTAATCTCATATTTTTATTAAAATACATGACTATTTTTATTATTTATTGTCATGTAAACGTAACACACAACCACTGTCATACTGAATCTCGAAGTTCAAAATAGCGATGAACTGTAGTCATAAAGTACCGAAACGCGACTCACGGTAGTGCGAAAGTGCGCCACATTGATACCCATAATTTCGAATGTTTTCCACCGCGAAGCACAGTAGTGCGAAAGTATTTCACATCGAGTCGCATTTCACAGGGCTACAGTTCATCGCTATTTTGCATCAAATCACAGATGAAATTTTTTAATTTACATACTCTTAGTGGTTTTCTTAGATTAGATTAGAAGATTAGGTTAGAATTGTGACCACAACAAGCTAGATAAATAACACAAATAACATTAAAAAAATAAGGAAAACCCCCTTTACATTCGCAAAAAAATATGTTCTGTGGACTTTTAACGGACTGTCATACTGAATTTCGAAGTTCAAAATAGCGATGAACTGTAGCCCTAAAGTACGGAAACGCGACTCGATGTGGAATACTTTCGCACTACTGTGCTTCGCGGTGGAAAACATTCGTAATTATGGGTATCGATGTGGCGCACTTTCGCACTACCGTGAGTCGCGTTTCGATACTTTAGGGCTACAGTTAATCGCTATTTGGAACTTCGAAATTCAGTATGACAGTCACACACAACGTACAAAGATAACAATTTAAAAACTTCTGTTTATATGTATAATATGTTTTTTACTATGTCCCGCTTTCGACGAGAGAATCAAGCTTTTTTTACTCGAAAAGTTTCAAAGTCCCGACTTACCAAAAAATAATTCTGGCAACGGTGGTCCTAGGTGACCTACAAATTTTGGCCTAGTTATTTAGCAAGACTTCCATATATTAAAAGTAAATTACACATGTAAAGTAATATATAACAACGTTTGTGACGTATGACTTCTGAATATGAGAAGTATAGAACTATTATTCTATTAATACATATTGATTTAAGTGAGTTTATATCAGGGGATAAAGCAATGGTTAACAGCTTCTGTACCATATAGCAGCTCCCATTGCTTCACTGCATTGCCTCGTTTTTTGTATGATCAAATTAATTAACCGGTTTCCAGAACTGCCCATTAGTCACCGACTTTGAACCTTGACACAAATCAATAGACAGGATGTCTATTTATAAAGATATTAACATCAGATGAAAATATTATACAACCCAACGTAATAAACGACATAATCAATAAAAAATATTGGCATTTAGCAAGCAAGCCTTCAATAAGTCGAAGTTGTCGGAAGTGTATTGATAATCAATGCAAGTGGGTGCGTTACCAGAAGATTTTTTAAAGAATTTTAACCGAGGTTACTTTTTCTAAGGCACTAATGGCACAGTGAGCGGCTGGGATCGTTCCTGCAGCCGTCGTACTTGAGGATAAGGTCTTTCACACATTCGTTAAGCATGATAGATAAGGCTCATGCATGA
Organism: Cybosia mesomella; assembly: GCA_946251805.1. Taxonomy (NCBI): domain Eukaryota; kingdom Metazoa; phylum Arthropoda; class Insecta; order Lepidoptera; family Erebidae; genus Cybosia; species Cybosia mesomella. Next base: position 22,239,759 of record OX276398.1, read on the forward strand.
CTCAACTTGGATAAGGCATTCTATTTCTAGCCCACACTCACATTTTATGTTCAGATTATAGCTTGTCAAAAACATATTTATGTTATTTTACTTCAAGTTGTTTATTATTTTAAATTGTGCGTTATTTTAAAAGTCAAACCGACAATTGTGCATTGTCCTGCAAATCGTGGGAATTCTAGTAGATCAGATTGGTCGAGTACTCGGACAAAATCACGGTCACAGGCTTTTTACCCATTTATGTTAAATATAAACTTTATTTAATTTTAATGACTTTAACAATATGACTGTTAAACAAATGTTAGACACACTTTTTACTAAAAGCATTTCATAACTTGTTTAATAGTAAAGAAGTTCATCATAAATCGGCACTTGTAATGTAATACTTCATAAGTTCCGATTTACGTTATTAAAAGTAATATTATTTATTACATAGACCATAGTTTGGTTCATTACAATAATGATATACCAAAATATTTTTCCTGTCTCCCCTACGCTACATTACATTTATTCATCCTTTTCGCTGTGTGTTAGTAGCTTTAGCTAAAATATTCAACCTTTATGAAGGAAAACTAGTTGATATTAAGCACAAACTTAAAAGATAGAGACCGAACACGAAATTTTAATTTAGTCTAGGACGCACGATCGCTTTCTTTCTATAGAATATTGTTTAAAATTAAATAAATAAATAACTAAACAATTTTACACGTTTCTATTCTAATTTCAGTGACCTGCTAATATTTTAGATAATAAAATTATTAACTCTGGCCGTTCTCAATCAATTTTATGAACGTATGAAGTTAAGCAATTATTCGTGAAGGAGTCAGCCTTCATATGACCCCATCTGATTTCTGAGCTACCTTGCGTGTGTGGTAAATTGGGCGTCACAAGATATCGGACATTTTCCGTCTGTGTCTCTATCATAATTATGTCTGTGATAGTAATGCGCTGTTTGCTGACTACTCTGAATCATTTTTAAGAAATGTGAAATATAATTATATTTAAGTTTTCGTCCTCGAGATTGGCATAAGACTATGTAGTACCGCATAGGATTCGCCACTTGTGCACTGTTTGAGAAGATATTTAAATAAGGCAACACATTTTTTTTTTGTATGTAGGTAAACCGATATACGTCACCGGTCAACTACCGCCGATCATTCGCGTTCCAGTGTTTCGCCGCTTTGTTAGTACTGTGTCTTTTAATTATTTTTGTTGGATATTTTACTAATTTATTTTAAGTAAAGTTGTGCAGTGTATTGTTTTAACAATGCCGAAACGTAAAAATACTAAAATGGAGGATTATAAGTATCTTTCGAAAAAATTACGCAAAATCGAAAGAAAACTGAGGCTCGACGTATAAGGAACGACATTCGACTTCATCGAATTCCTCTAACAGTAATTACGAGCCTGAAAATTCGTATAGCGAAGGTATGTGATAATTAAGGACATTTTGACCTTTATATTCATGACTTCGGAGATGCGGGCAGTTGTGGAAGGACTGTCACTCTGTCGATGTTCATGTGACCTACTTTTTAACAAAGTAGCGTTTTTCTATGGACGTAAGGGCCATAAACGATAAAGCGGGATTATTCTAAAGGTCGATTATATTATCAATATACTCCCGATATAATTCTATCAAGCGCATTGTATGTGATCAACATACGCAGTCTGTTTCCCAATTAAGGGTAGGCAATACTTATAAATGTGCATTTTAGTTATCCGTTTAACATAATATGATACAATGTTTACGATATACAAATCATATATTATATGATTTCATTATTTTAAGAATTTCCAATAGAATCGGTAATTACTACCGACAATGAATTACAATGACATTCAATAATAGTGTTATAGTATCTGAATCGAAGACTGAAAGAATGATTATTCCTACAGAAGTACTCGAACCGTCTGTCGAACCGTATTTCGAACCGTCTGTCGAACCGGTGCGAGACTCGACGCCGGAGCCGGCGCTTGAGCCGGAACCCAAACCCTTGCCCGGCTGCTCCGCAAGAGACAGAGGTTACGGGGCTCCATTACAACTTGATAGCGATATATTAAGTATAGTTGGTGAGGATCCGACTGCACCAAAAATACCAGTAAAAGAAATTTTACCCGCATTCGCTGTCAGATTAACGCATATTGCAACTTCTGGTTTGAATACAGAGATACGCAAAGAGCTTCATAATAAATATGTTCTTCCATCAAACTGTACCGTTATTGGCGCACCAGCACTGAATCCCGAGGTAAAAGCCGCCATTACTGACTCTGTTTTGAAAAGAGATCAAAGTATTGAAGGTAAACAGAAGCAATTAGCGGTAGCTATATATTGCGTAACGGAAGCCATAACACCTTTATTAATTAAGGATAAGAAAGACATAGAAATGTGTCAGCTTTTGATGGATGCTGTGCGTATGCTTTGTGATATTCAGTATAAAAATACATCTATAAGAGGAGGGTTGCTATTAAATAACCTAAAGAAAGATCTGATATATCAAATACAAGGTACAAAAGTAGATAGCTTCTTGTTTGGACAAAACTTCACTGATAACTTAAAAACCGCGAAAGCGATTACTAAATCAGGAGCTGAGCTGAAGCCACAAGAACCTAAGTCACCAGTGCCTAAAAAGCATGGACCTGCCGGACCGCCAGGGCCGTCAAAGAAGTCGTTTCCGTCGAGCAAGCCCTTAAACGGGAAGGGTCCTCCTCCGCCGAGCAGGTCGACGGGGACTCCGAGGACGAGAGGACCTGCCGCTCCTCGAGGTCAGGCAGCCAGATCATCACGGACGTCGTCACAGCAAGTTCACACTCACAGTTGGCGCTAGAGGAGGTAAAATATGCAGGTATATAGATTTGCATCATTCTATTCTCAGTGGCAGAAAATTACACGTGATATACAAGTGTTGTCATGGGTACAAGGTTATAATATTGTATTTTCAAAGACCATTATTCAACATTACCCTCCCACAAATATGACTTTTACACAAAATGAAAATTTTAAGATTATTGAAGCTATAAATCAATTATAATGCAATTTAAAAATGTAGTCCATGTAAAGATCAATTTATATCTACCTTTTTTCTTAGTACCGAAAGATAACGGTAGGTCCCGTTTCGTTTTAAATTTAAAGAATTTAAACAAATTTATAGACACCACACACTTTAAAATTGAGGATCTTATAGAACTGCATTGATAATAACATCAAGTAATTGCTTTATGAGCACTATTGATCTCAAGGACGCATATTTTTTAATTAAAGTACATCCTGATTCAAAAAAATATTTACGTTTTAATTACAATAAAGAGACAAATGAATTTAACGTTGGGTTATGTACAGCTCCTTATATTTTTACAAAAATTATGAAACCAGTCATAAAACTACTTGAGGTAAAGGTCATGTATCGACTGTGTATCTCGATGACTACAATTTAGTTGGTCCTGACTATGATACTTGTATGAATAATAAACATGACACGAGCCGTTTACTTCACGCTTTAGGTTTTATAGTTAGTTTCGAAAAAAAAACAACCTTATACCATCAAACATCTGTAAATTTTTAGGGTTTACGATCGATTCAAAAAAGCTTTTAATCACTTTGCCAAAAGAGAAGGTTTTAAAAATTACTAACGAATTGTTAAAATTTGAAATTTTAGATTACTGCAGAATTTAAGAATTTGCACATCTAGTGGGGCTAGTAAATTCAGCTTGTAATGCTATTGAGTATGGTCGTTTGTATACAAAGCAGCTTGAGCGGGTAAAGTATTTGAACTTATTATCTGATGATAATTACAATACGATTATGATATTACCTAATTCTATAAGACATGATCTTAAGTGGTGGCATCGTGCTGTTGTCACTAATGCTGGTAGTAAAATTAAATCTGATTTGTATTGTTTGAAAATTTATTCTGATGCCTCAACGACTGGTTGGAGTGCAGCGTGTAATAAGGATAGTATAAGCGGTTTGTGGACTATTACAAAACGGAAAATCACAAATTATTTGGAAATATTAGCGGCCTTCTTAGGCCTGAAAGAATTTGCAAGAAATAGATACGATTGTAATATTCTTCGGCGAATAGATAATACAACTGCCATTTCGTATATCAATCGTATGGCTGGTGTTCAATTTCCACACTCAACTAGAGTTACTAGAGATCTATGGCAGTGGTGTGAATCTCGTAGCATTCACGTGTTCGCTTCTTATATTTGCTCGGTACTGTGTAGCGGACGCCGAGTAGCGCCGCGTGCACCCGGATATTGAGTGGAAATTAGCGGATTATGCTTTTTGCGAGAATCGTCAAGCTTGGGTTACCTGAAATAGATCTATTTGCAAATCGTGTTAATAAAAAATCTATCAACTTGTCCGTCAGCAGACTACCCTGGTGGCCGCTTTATTATCCGCACGGTACTGCTAAGGAGAGATATTCCGCTCTCATCACTGAATATTATGATGGCTTCACTGTCACAAGCTCCTGCAGCCAATACGATTGCAATCTTAAAAAATGGTATTTGTTTTTCAATAGAAATAACGTTAGCCTATATGACACTTCGGTCCCTAATGTAATTTTGTTTCTCACTGAACTGTAGGATAATGGTGCCAATTTCGGTACACTAAACAGTTGTAGATCTGCCCTGTCTTTGATTTCTGGAAATAAGATTGGTGATGATGATCGTATTAAGCGCTTTTTCAGGGATGTATATAAGTTACGCCCGGCGATGCCAAAGTATAATGTAACGCGGGACACCTCTGTTGTCTTTGGGCTTTTATGTAACTGGTATCCAAATAGGTACTGAATTACCCTTACAAAAACCGTTCTAAAAAACTTATATCCTTGTTAGCCTTAGTTACAGCGCACAGAATGCAAACTTACTCGAAAATTAATATTATTAATATTGAATAATTCTCTGATAAAATTATAATTAAAATACCAGATTTCATAAAAACGTCACGGAATGGATCATTACAAATAAGTCTTCCCTTTTTTCTACCATGTTTTCTACCATGTACCATGTCTACCATTTTTTCATCAAAACCGCGATATGTTCTTGTAAAAAATTAATTGATTATTTAGAACAATCTAAAATCTTGCGTGGCAATCAGAATTTACTTTTTATTCGTTTTAGAAAACCGCATAATGCAGTCGGTTCACAAACTCTAAGCCGATGGACAAAGTCAGTATTAGAGTAATGCGGGACAGACGTCTCCACGTTTACCGCACATAGCACGCGGCATGCTGCCACCTCTAAAGCCAATACACTTGGAGTCAATTTAGATTTGATAAGGAAAACTGTTGGGTGGTAAGGTAGCTCCCAAGTATTTGGTCGATTCTATAATAGGGTTATAGATGTTAGTAATAACAATAATGCGGATGCTGATTTTGGTTCAATCATATTGTCAAATTGATGTTGGTACAAATAAATAACAACTATCTAATTGTTATCATACCTAATTGTTCATATATAAAACTGTACCAAAATAGTTTCTTTTCTATTATTTGATATTTCATCATGAAATGTTTCTAGTTTTACCTAATATACTTATTATACTTACCAACTTATTCATAATATGATTATGAATTGGATCAAAATAGTTGTGTTGCCTTGATGTTCTTATTATGTACTCTCAAAATCTACATAGTCTTATGCCAATCTCCAGGACGAAAACTTAAATATAATTAATGATTAAACGAACTTACCTGTACGTGAAGTTCTATCATACTTATATGATAGTTTTCGTCCGAAGAGATTGGCATCCCTCCCAACCTCCCGCATTTTATTACAGGTGCATTTGTATTATAAAAAATGTATAGGTACTTATCTCTGAACGCAATGATCGGCGGTAGTTGGCCGGTGACGTATATCGGTTTACCTACATACAAAAAAAAAATGTGTTGCCTTGTTTAAATATCTTCTCAAACAGTGCACAAGTGGCGAATCCTATGCGGTACTACATAGTCTTATGCCAATCTCTTCGGACGAAAACTATCATATAATTATGATAGAACTTCACGTACAGGTAAGTTCGTTTAATCATTAAGTATAATATATGAATAAACGAATTTAGTAACCATAAGGGGTTTGATTAGATGTGTGTATAAGTATTAATTTTCTGTCCGTTGAAATTATGACGCCTTAGCTATTTAAATTAACGAATATGAATTATTTTGAACAGAAAATTAACTACAGTATAATAAAAAGATATGAGATTTTAATCATCCCTATTTATATACAACATAAATGTAGTTGTAGATGTTAAGGTAAGCTAAAATCTAAGCAATCGTTAGAAATAAAGTCACGAAAATATTAAAAACAGCCTTACATGATTCTACTAATGTTATATATTATTTTGTGTTCATGATTAACCTTATAAAATACATCTGTCGTACTACTTGTCATTTTGATTTAGTGCAGACCTTTTTAATTAAATTATTAAAATATCTTAAATGTTCCAATAAGTGATTTTTACTAGAGACATTTGCAATAGATAGGTAAGAACTAAAACTACTTCGGACTACGGAGGTCGTTAAGCGACCTCCGACGTCTGAGTCGCCTGCGACGCGCGGCGAGCATGTTGCGGGCTCGGCGGGCCGGGAGAGTTCTAAATCTCTCCCGGGCGCGCTCTGCCATCTCTTTCTCGAGCATTACATGTCATGCTCGCAGAAGGAGGCAACGGCGGCCCACGCGTCAACGTATGTTTTGTATACCTTTCCTTGGGGGAGTCACCCCGGAAGACCACGTTTTATTGCAAGGTTGGGATACATATTGTATGTTACGTCTTTGATCATGAATAATAAATGATATCTACGTTCATTATATTGAAAAACACAATAATGTGGTGTACGACAGGTGTGGCATTTTAACTCAAAAATATAGATATTCGCCTGCCCCTCTTCTGTTGGTAAAAAACCTTCAAATGGTGCACCCTGGGCCACAGAAGCGGCAACTACTACCCCATCTTTTAGGGGAGGTCTTTTGGGTGAGGAGTTGCCACTTCCGGTCGATATTCTGTCAAGGTCGATATGTCCTAAGAGGAGGTAAACTCGAAACAAAACCCTTAACCAATCCAACTGGCCAGCGTGGTAACAGTAGGCCAAAATCCTCACAATGAAGATAAGCCACAAAAAAAAGCGGCCAAGTGCGAGTCGGACTCGCCCATTAAGGGTTCCCTAGCAGCAAGTAACATAATAATGTATTTTTTTTAATTATTATATTTGAGTTGATTGAATGAAAGGTAAATTGCGGTTTACGATTTAAGACGTTTTAAAAAAAAGTAAACAAATTGAGTTTCAGTTCTATGTATGGGGACCCCCAAAATTTATTGTTTTTTTTTCTATTTTTGTGTGAATATCTTAATGCGGTTTACAGAATACATCTACTTACCAAGTTTCAACAGCATAGTTCTTATAGTTTCGGAAACAAGTGGCTGTGACCTACGGACGGACAGACAGACAGACATGATGAATCTATAAGGGTTCCGTTTTTTGCCATTTGGCAACGGAACCCTGAAAAGGCCCCCAGTTCTAGAATGCAGATAAACTTGCTAAGATACACTTTTTTTCTAAAGACATAGATACATATTACACAGGGATGCTCTATTAAAATAGAAGACTTAAATTTACTGTTGATGTGTTATCACAAAATTGATACTAAATTTGCAACGTGAAATATATTTTCGCAGCATAGTATTCAAACATGAATTACTGCGGTTATTGTATAGAGGGATTTGAAACGGTCATACTTGAAGGAAGTATATACAAAAAGCGAAGGTTTTGAACAATGACCTCAATCACCGTATTCTTTTGTGGAAATTATTTAACAACAATATCCTTTATGAGATCTAAGTAGCACGTGTTCTCAGTTTGGATGACCGCGAAAACAATATTGTCCGAAGGTTTTAATTTTGTTATCTATATGGTTATTCATGTTCAACAAGGACAGATATGTATATGCTATTGTTTCGGAACGTTGCCATGTATTATGGTAATGCATTTGGTAGTCTTTTATATGAAAACATACATTGTGTTGATTCCAGTATAATGATAGAATTCAGGTATGGCAAATTGAGTGTATCGAACGCGTTGAAATACGCGTTCGATACACTCAATATACAACGATTATTACAATTTAAAACCAGATACATGCAATAAACAAATTGTCTTGTTAGATTGTTTTAGAATAATAATGAGTCGAGTGCTCTTACTTATTAATATCTATATTATAGCCACGGTGCAGTTCCAATTTAAGGTGTTCCACCAGATGGCTTTTTTCATCATAAAAGTGTGTGCCAGGGTCCAAGGTAGCTGAACTGACCTAAGATCACATTGGTATTTTAGAGCTTTTTGGTAATATCTTTATGTTATTGAACAAACAGTTTTCTACTTCTTCTATTATTTTCATAATATTCATTCATTTTACAGTAAAAAATCTTTAGAGGCCATGTGCTTATCTGCCACCTAAGTGGTCTAAAAAAAGAAGTTGGGTTGAGCCCCAAAGATACTAGTACACCCTTAAATCTAGTGTAGGTATACATAATTATCCTGCTACGATAGCAAAAGTCGAAGTAATCACAATTTTACATCTTTTAAGCAACACAGGTCGACATAGATCGGGGAGTCACTAGAAATATTATATATAATTTTGCAAAATTCAAGGGTGATCACAAATTAAGGTTTAAAATAAAGGTTGTAAATTGTGTCCCTTATTATTCCCTAATGACCAGATTATATACCGTTTTATAGCCTAAACACTTGTAGTGTATTAAAAATCTTTTATACAAGATATCTACTTCATTTAATGATTAATATCTGTGTGATCGAGCTTTGGTCGATGTTTTTATGACGTTTTCCAAGTATAAAATCTAGCTAAATCGATTTATCGCCCCTGAAACCTCCGTATACTTAATTTCTTGTAAATTGTTGGAGCCGTTTCCAAGATTCAGATTATATTTATATATATATATATATATATATATTATACATATGTATGTACATATTATACATATATATTTACACATATATGTATACAAGAATTCAACTTGCGACTATATAATACAAATTGGTGATTTTCTTTAGCGGACTTTATCATAATTCATAATATAGTTGGTAGGGCAGGGCCTTTGAGGCCCAAGCCAACTCCACCTGCTATCAAACCAAAAGATGGGGAAGGATTCAGTGGACTCCGGGCTCTGAGGCACAGTACACAGTATCCGTACACTGTAACAGTACACTAAGAACAGTAAGTCTTTTTTTTTTAATGTGCCGCTGCCAGTTTGAATGGGTGCTTGCGCGTTGGGTGCCCTGTACGCACGCGCTGACACGCACACATTAGCATAATATGTGTGTGGCGGCAGTGTGGGCCGTACCGTGAGATCGCGTGCGTTCAAGTAGGCTGTAAACAAAGTCGCTTCCCGGTGTCTGTTCGCTAAAATATGACGATAATTGTTTAAGATCACGGAAGAATTCAAGCCGACTATCTCATCTAAAGGGCACACATTGATCAACCAATGACGCGAGCCCTTTGAGCTCGTGATTAGTTTGACGCGAAAGTATTCGACAACTTTAAGTATTTTTGACATCGCAAAGTTACCACTTAATGCCGCACGAACCGCCGCTGGTGGTTTGCATACAGTATCTCGCGCCAACATATAGATTTACAACGAAGGATAACTTACGGTGTTGTGGTATCAACACAAATAATGATGCATTTGTTTTTTAAGATGATACGTCGATGTTAATCAGCGTTCTTGCAATTTAAGTGCAGAAACTAGGTACATTAATTACAGAAATAATGGTACAGATCGAAATATACTCATGGTCCCTATGACTTATCGTTAATATAGAAAGGAAGGAGCAGGTGTTTCACAAAGCGTTCGAATAGGACCGCATTAACATAAAAACCGGCACGTCAATTTACAAACATTTAAAAAAGGCAGAATTTACTCATACTTTCCTATAAAGTTTTTCACTAAGGTTATACGTAAGGATGAGAATTTACTTCGCTTTAACCACCAACAATTAAACCAACGCAAGAAAAACTACTGTTCTTATTGTACTGTGTCCACGACACAACCACACCATGCTTGTTTAGATGTGTTTGTGCACCAAACAAACTAACTTTACAGTTTTTCAGTACCTTGTATAAACCTAGTATAGGTGTGTGGACGTGACGTTTACAGTAATGGCTTAGATTTCTCTTTATTTCACTTATAGCTGAATATCGTTGAATGATGTACAATGAGTTTACTTTTTACTCTGACTGTGTGGGCAGTCAATGTTCAATGTTGGTATACCGTTTCATAATAACTGTACTCTGTCTAAAGTTATGTTATGTTTACGACTGTTTGCTTTTAGCTATTATGGTAATTTTGCTGTCGTTAAAACACAAGAAACTTTGATCTATTTATTATAATAATATAAATAAAATGAATGAAATTAAGGTATGTAATATAAAAATAACAGCTTTTCAATGCATATGTATGTATGTGAATCATTTTTTTTGTATGTCTAGCTGTCCTTCTGTCTGTTTGACTTGGCTAATATCTGAAATGGCTGAATCGTTTTTGACGAAACATTCAATGGCAGATAGCTGATCTTATAAGAAGTAACGTGGGCTACTTTTATTTGAAAAAAATACCGGCTAAGTGCGACTCGGACTCGCCCTTGAAGGGTTGCGTAGCAGCAAGTAAAATTGTTATATTTGAGTTGATTGAAATAAAAGGTAAATTGCGTTTTACGATTTAGGACATATGAAAAAAACTACTTACTAGATCCCGTTCAAACCAATTTTCGATGGAAATTTACATGGTATTGTACATCATATATTTTTTTTTAGTTTTATCATTCTCTTATTTTAGAAGTTACAGGAGGAAGTCACATTTTACCACTTCGGAAGTGTCACTCGCGCAAACTATTCAGTTTACAAAAAAAATTATATTAGAAACCTCAATATCATTTTTAAAGACCTTTCCATAGATAGGCTATCACACGTATGGGTTTGATGAAAAAAAAATGTTTTTTTTTCTATTTTTGTGTGAAAATCTTAATGCGGTTCTGAGAATACATCTACTTACCAAGTTTCAACAGCACAGTTCTTATAGTTTCGGAAAAAAGTGGCTATGAAATACGGACGGACAGACAGACATGACGAATCTATAAGGGTTCCGTTTTTGCCATTTGGCTACGGAACCCTAAATATAATAAGAATAAGGGTTTCATGGGAAAAAAAGCAAATTAAAGTCGCAGACACGGTAACATACAAAGAATAATCAACAAATTGTTTCAAATTTGTTATTTTTTCCATTTATTTATTATGTTAATCAGACGACGATAAGCTAATTAGTTGTGGAAGTGTGTAATACATGTCTACATTGTTTGATAATATTGCATGCCGCGAGGCCAAATGTAGTGATACTTTTGTAATGAAAATGTACCAACTCCCTGTCTGCATTTGCAAAAAAAAACTGCATAAATAATTCATGATACTATCGGAAGTTTACACGAATGTTACACATTGAATTAAAACCTCTTGACGACCTCTGTGGCGTAGCGGTAGTGCTTTCTACTGCTAAGTCAGAGGTCGCGGGTTCGTTTCCCGCTCAGTGCAAATATGTATATTTGCATTGGTCTGGGTGTTTCTATGTATTATATGTATTTGTTTACAAAAAAGTATTTAAGTATGTTTATCCGCATTCTAGAACCCATATGACCAGCTCTGCTTAGTTTGGGTCTAGATGGCGCTGTGTAATTTCTCCTAGAATATTTATTATTATTATCGAGCTATTATTCCCATCAAAGTAATTCACGCCTCCCCCCTAGTTTGGGAGAGGCGGCAAGATAACCCCGGCGAGGTGGGCAACAGTCAGCCGGGGCGTTAGGGCGATTGGCAGAGGAACCGCCGGACTATTCGGGCATTGTCGAGCAAGACCGCTTTCTGCATCTTGGCCACCACCGACTTTTTATTTTATCGAGCTATTATTATTATTATTATAGATCGAGCTATATCAGGCCTCACCCTAGAGTAAGGGAGAGGCGGCGAGATAACCCTGGCGAGGCAAGCAGCAGTCAGCCAGGGCATTACGACGATTGGCAGAGTAACCGCCGGACTATTCGGGAATTGTCAAGCAAGACCGTTCTCTGCATCGTGGCTGACTTCCCACTAATCCCGAGCCTCCCTAGATGAACTGAGAGGCTCCTGGGGATTATTATTATTATTATTATAACTATTTTAACCCTTTATAATACCCGGTAAAAATAGACACACAGATTTTTTTTAGATTTTAATATACCTAAAAGTACTATTTCTAAGATCTGGAATAATTAGTACCGTCAGGCACTTTATGCATTACAATGTTAGGACCTTTGATAGAAAAGATAAATGATAAAAAATTTGGTTATTCAGTGTCGACTTCGTCATATTCAACAAAACAGTTTAAAAATATTTAGGGTAGGTTTCAACTGAACTGTGGTTATAGTCGGTCCGATTCCGACACACCCACCCCATCGTCGGCACCGATGGGGTGAAGCCCGGAGGGGTTTCCTAACGCAAAAAAAAAAACTTTCAACTGAATCTTCTTGAGGCTGCAAGCCTCAGAAATCTATGCTATGAGGTCTATATATATGATATATAATCTAAGCTATACATACCAAAATGTACATCTCTCAAAGTAAAATATTTTTTACCCCTTCTACCCATCAACATTCTGATGGTCTGATGATAGCGGATCATCAAACTATCAGGATAATTTTGAAGTGAAAACTTCTTTAGCGGCGTCGTGCACTTTTTTTGTAATGGGTAAAAAACATTAAACTCGCGTCAGGACACGTGAAGATCACGTGTCCTGATTCGAAAATTCGTAAGACGTTTACAGACAAATATAGAAGTGCTAATTTCACACTGTACTTAATAACCTTGGTGGCGCGTTCGTCTAATGAGTGGTCGTTGTCGACAAGACTGAGATCGGTTCCGACCGAGGCCCAAGAAACACTTTTTGTCATCATATAACTTTTTGGAATATTTATTCTATTTTGTGCCATAAATCTATTGATATAAATTGGAAATTAAACAAAGTGCATCTATTAATGAATAAGGTGACGAAGAAATAGCGAAAGAAAATGAGTGAGTACTTTATAAATATTTTTATAATATATTGGCGATGATGGTTCTGGTAATAATGATGGTGAAAACTCGTTGAAATTATGGATGGAAGTTGATTTTTCTGAGATAAACTTTTAATGTAAAATAATTATAATAGTTCTGAAGTTTTAAATTTTCAATGTAATATAAATTGTCATGTTTGTGTACGATAGCGCAATATATTAATATTGTATGTTACCACATAAATTATAGTAATTTTATACTGATAATTAAAGCAATTCGTGCAAAATTATTTCCTAACCATTCCAAAATATCAAAAATGCACAACGTTAATATTCAAGTTTTCTCTTCTGCCGGCACTCCCGGAGTAGGGTTGCACTCCGGGAGTGCCGGAAGAAGAGAAAACTTGTCGTTTTTTTTTATTGAGGTTTTCTGCTTCTTAGCTCCGAAGAGTTACCGTTGCTTTCCGTTACTGGTCAGGATAATGGCTTAGCCAAATTGTGGTATGTAGAAAACGAATCCGTGTCTCCCACCTGGGGTGAATTTGTGTAGGTTTTCTTCTTCGCATCCTTGAAAAGCCATCTACCCTATTACCAGCCACGTTTATGGTATGGCCAGATGGTAATCTCTGTCAGAACCAATTCGTCCGCCCCGCATCGGTGATTCTTTAGATGTGTCGAAGAATGTCCGTTCAAGACATCGAGGATTGCAGCTCAAATAGAAGTTTATTCCCTTCTATCATCATATAAATGCTAAAAGCTCCTCCCTTTTTAGATTCAATACCTTGTCAATTTGTGTAGTGTAATAGTTACTTCGGTATGCAATGTCATCTAAAGTACCTTCAATCACGGCAAGAAATACACCAGTCACTCTTCTATTGCTTCAGTTTTTGCGTTATATTCCGCTGTAGTTGTTTTCCAGTTTCGCTTTTTAGGGTTCCGTAACCAAATGGCAAAAAACGGAACATTTATAGATTCGTCATGTCTGTCTGTCCGTCCGTATGTCACAGCCACTTTTCCCGAAACTATAAGAACTATGCTGTTGAACTTGGTAAGTAGCTGTGAACAGCATTAAGATTTTCACACAAAAATAGAAAAAGAAACAATACATTTTGGGGCTTTCCCCATACCTAGAACTGAAGCTCAATTTTTTTTTTCATCAAATCCGTACAGTATCGTATATCGATATATCGTATCGTATCTATGGATAGCTCTTCAAAAATGATATTGAGGTTTCTAATGTCATTTGTTTCTAAAGTGAATAGTTTGTGCGAGAGACATTTCCAAAGTGCTAAAATGCCCTCACCCTTTAACTTCTGAAATAAGAGAATGATAAAACTAAAAAAAAATATGATGTACATTACCATGTAAACTTCCACCGGAAGTAAGTTTGAACGAGATCTAGTAAGTAATATCTTTCGTCGGTCAGTTCTAGGTATAGACTTACTTGTTTCAGGATGATCAAATTTGGGGGCGGGGTCTGGGGATTGAAGATAGAGAGAACAGGATCTATATGTTCAACGGTACAACAACAATACAATCTGAGAGCACTTCTCATCCATCGGCGATTCGGCATCACCATCCATCCAAGGAGCTTTGGCTGGCCCTCTCAATAGCCTCCTCAAAATAGTCAGTGAGAGTAGGTAAACAACTTTATCGATTTTTTCATCTAAAATGTCTTAGATTCTTCGTCAACTCTTAGAAGATCATCTAATAACATCTTTTCAATAGAGTTTTCTTACAACACCGCACGGTAAACTGACTGAAAGTCCCATAAGTAGTAACTTGTAGTTAAGTTGAATAGTTGTTTATAGCGGCAGGCCGAATCACGCTCTCTCATTGGGTAATAACCAATGGTACTCAATAGGATCGTCAGCGAATTTTAGAATAAAGTATTTGCGTATTCAATGTATGAGACAAAAACGCAGCCGGTACTTTAAAGTACCATCAGGGAGGAAAGGGTTGAGTTCTATCGCGATTTATTTGGTGTTATTTTATTATTTACACTGATTCGAATGTTTTGGTTGCTTTTCAGCAGCCATCGCGATGGAATCCGTTAAAAATAGTTTTATTTCAAAATCTACATGATTCATTCGCTAACAAACGGTTTAAGCCTTCAGTCCTGTATGGGAAGTGATCTCACATACCTACATAACTCATTAGGCTCATAGTCTCAAGCCATCTCTAGACTAATTACGATGAGATAACCGAAGATAGCGTGAGACTTATTTCAAGAAATAACCCTTGTTGTTAAGTTTCGAAATTACCTTCCGCGAAACAACGTTACTCTACAAAGTCTAAATGTTAGATAAGTTAGATTATGATTATAGTAAATTTGTAATGTGGTAATAGCGTGTAACGTAAAATAATTACGTACATTATTTTAAAGTTAACGGGTGGGTACGCGTAACTGCTATCAACCCATAGCTATATAGTTAATTTTGAGTATATTACGTGGAAGATCCGCTACAAATTTCCTTCAGGTGTAGCGTAGGCCTTAGTCGTCGTGTATCACCCCACAAAAAGAGATGAATAGCCCTTCGTTGGAAATAATGTGAACATAGTGTTGAGCGGCAGTTATTTTTATCAGAAGGTAAAAATAAAACTGCAACTGGAAACTGCTTTTTATAAAACCAACTCGTTTTTATAGGTAAATTAAGATAAATTAAGCTGAAATCCCGTGCTATTAATTCTTTGGATGCAGGTACGTCATAAGTCTTAAGTTGAATTATTACATTTTCTTTGTTTCGTTGCTTTTTTGATACCAATGTATTGTTATTTGTTACCCCGCTTTAACGAGCATAATAAATTGCTTTAGTGTTTAAACATAATGTTGAAAGCTATAAGATAAAAAATATCTGACTAACTAAATAATAGCACGATTCAATAGATAAATATCTAAACATGACTTGTCCGCCCACTCCGTAAAAACACACCAGACTGGTGCTGATTATGGTGGCTTAACAAATATTAGTGTAACTATATCACGGCTCAAGACGGAAATACAAAACATGATTTATTTTTAAATGCACTAGAGCTATATCCAGGCTAAGGTCCCTGGAGTATAATGACTATGATCCATATGATCGATTTAATCGCTAGAAAACTGACGTGGATTCTGTCTGAACATCAGATTCAGCTTAATTGAGATTAGGCGTGTCAATTAAGCTTCACAGACGAAACTAATAAAAATCGAAATCTATGATCTTTAGATTTAAGATATGATATTCTTAGCTATAGAAGTCGAGTTTTGATTTAAATCTTAATTACCGTGGGATTATTAGACAAGCATCATGAAGCAATGTATTTCAGACATTGTAGTCAAAGTCTCAATACGATAGAATATCAAAATAAGTTAATTAATTCTGACTGCAATGAAACTAAAACGAGTTTACATCGGAACAACAAAATTAACGCCATTGTATTACATTACTTGCAGTGATTTATTAAGCTCTTATTGCCTACGAAACCTTGCCCTGTAACTCCCGGAAGCGAGACCTGGGTCATTGTGCTTCGAGCAAGGTCAGCACCTAACCTTCGATGCGCCAGTGATAGCAAGGGCGATCTCGCTTTATGTGAAGGTAGTTTTAGGCAAAATTAGTAGCCAGTAGCCATAAATACAAATAACATAATATAATATTATAAACACGAGATTGGTGGTAGTGAGTGATTGTTATTTCAGTGGAGCTAGGTCACTTGGTTAAATAACAACTGCTTTTTACGTAGTAATGTGATTTTATAATTAAAGTGGCTATCCATAAATGAATAATGAATTATAAGTGATTCTGTTATTTATAAAATCCGGCCAGAGATGAGTCAGAATGGAATAAAAAAGGTTCCGTCCTTTAAGTAAAGTATTTTTATTTTTTGTTCTCCGTGGGAATTTTAGTCGGGCATTTCTTGGTGCTTCCACATATTTCCGCTCATTATCGAGAATTCGTGTAAATTCCCTTAGTTTTGGCCAGTCTAATAGTAAAATAATCAATGTAGCGGAAATAAAATTAAAATTATTATAAAAAAAACCGGTCGCGTGCGATACGAACTCGTGCGCCGAGGGTTCCGTACCTACCCAATATATGTAAAGCCATAATAAATTTGGTACCTATCGCAATAAATATTTTCTTTTATTTGCTTTCACACAATTTATTTAACTTATTTAAAGAAATTGCCAATTAAGCTATTCCTCTATATTGTATGAGCACTCACACAACTCAGAGGCCTATTTTAATTGGCGTCTATTATTTATGTAAACACATTATGTATACACCCTTTAATTTTCTACTTTTTAATTTATTGAAATTTTTCCTTTATTTGTGCTACCTTGCTTTTTGCCAAATTTGAAAATTGAAATTTGAACTGCTACATAGGTTTTCGACCCAAAACCTAATAGCCTAAAAGTAAGGTCTTACAGCAGAAGTAAAGGAAAAATAAAAAAAATAAAAAAAACGTGAATATTAAAATTAAGGTAAATTTTGGTACTTACAAGAAGAAATCGCAAGAATCTAAATTTGTACATATCTTTTGATTGTGTTGACTCAGGACCTTGATTTTTATACATCTAATAGAGACTAATGACCTCAGTATCAGTATATGGTATAAATGTCAACTTGCTAGACAACCTGTTCCTGAGAAAATCGGTGGTGACACACGGACAGACGGATAGATGGACGGGGGTTCCCATCTTGAAATCGAATGACGCGAGATCGAATAACACTTGCTCGAAAACGTTCACTCGATAGTACTTGAAATCGATAAATTATATATTCACTCCCTCGATGCATCAAAATCTCGAATAACTATAAGCTCGAATCATCGGCAGCGCGAAGGCTCATTATATTGAAACATCATTTCTCGACCGACCATCTAATCGATTTATAGAATATCTCGAAAACGGTCTAGTGGTTCCGGCGCTTCTGGGTTAGGTTAGGTTAGAACTGTGAACCCAATAGAGCGCGAGCCGAGCGAGCGTAGCGAGCGTGCCGCGGCAGCAGCCGGCGAAACGCCGGAATCACTAGTTACGAGGAGGAACTTACGAGGTACATTTTAGGTGTGAATTTTAGATGTGATTTCTAGGTGTGTCAATAAATTACCTAAGTTGAACAATCTTTGTACTAAGTGCCTTCGTACATATTTTTCTTTAGCCAGAAAAAATAGCGTAGGTTTAACCACAATGTCAACATTATATACACGTAGTATTTGTATCGAGAAGGGAACACCCAAAAACTCCGAAATATTTTATTTCGAATTACTTATAACCGATTTTTTTTTTAAGTTGACCACAAATACGGCCCTTACAAAACATCAAAAAATAAAAATTTATCTAATGTTAGGCAAATGGACCAGCGGTTCGAAACGCGGTCCTGTCCTGAGAAGACTCCGGCAAGAAACTCAGGGGGCTGTTTTTTTTTTGGTCTATTTACAAACATATTTACTTAACCTAAGTGCAATATTTCGTTTGAGTAGCATAGAGAGAGAGCAAACAGTTCATATCCAAGCTTGTTGTCTAAATAGTCTTGAATTTTATAATAGCCTTTTTGGCAGAGTTTGCTTTTAATTTGGCTTTATGAGCCTTCGCGCTGCCGATGATTGATTCGAGCTTATAGTTATTCGAGATTTTGATGCATCGAGGAATTGAACTGTCGAGCTCATAATTTATCGATTTCAAGTAAACGTTTTCGAGCAAGTGTTATTCGATCTCGCGTCATTCGATTTCAAGTAGGGACACCGATGGACAAATGGAAAGGCGGACAAGAGAGAGATATTATTAGGGTTTCTTTTTTTTTACCCATTGAGGTATGGAACACCAAAAATCATTACAAAATGTTGCTACGCTTTCCTTCCGTATCAATGTAAATCGAGTATAAATGCCAGTGCTTAAACTACTAATCAGGAGCATTATACCATAAAATTATGTAGGTAGATAAATATTTTTATTGTGTTTGTGTTTCTACAACTCCTACAGATGGTTCAATGAACTTGTCACCTCTCCTGATAAAATGTTTTTATTACATTTGTATTCATTTGACTGGTTTTCGAACAAATACGAATACTTTTACTTCTATCGCGGACACGGGCAACGAATATTTTTTTTTTATAAAAAGAAAATATTATACCTTTATGATGGATTTAACTAATCTATCTTCATCAAATCCCAAGCTGCTCCGTTATCAAGTGTTGTTATGATTTTCTTCCCTACATGAATCTATTACTGGAATAAAAAGTAGATATAATTTATCCTTATCTAGGTTCTATGGCTCTATCTTTTAGTCTTCTTTCTAGAAGCTAATATTTTCTTAGTTAGTATGGACCAAATCTTGGAAGCCCAATTAGAACTACTTACTGACGTTAGATTGAACTCAAATTTGGTATACTTGACTATCTTTGGTGACAATGCCATAATATGGTACATACTATAAAGCTGGTCTGATGATTGAGTCGGATGGTGGTCTTAGGAACTTCTGAAGTAAACAAAATAAAGCCGTTATTATTGAGCTCTTTTTTATCTTTGCAAATACTCTGATGCTACATGATATCCAGGGTCTGAAGATGGAGACGGTAGGTGGTCATAGTAACTTCTGACCTAAACTTGGGTTCATTGCATTTATCTTGATTTGCCCTTACTAGAAAGTTTGTTTTTAATAAAGCGTTTTTAAATTCATTATTTATAAATATAACATATTCTACGACATTCTACACTGCATTATCTAGACCCAAAGTAGGCATAGCTTAACTAGTTTGCGTAGTTGCGTGACTGAGTACCAAATAAACCAACACAAAAACTTTCACAATTTTAATATCAATAGGATTATTGTGAAATCTGCTGTTTCTCAGTTAAATAATAAGAGTCTCAACGATAATATAATCCTAAATAACATCACGTAGTAATATGTGTTAAAATTGGCTTAAGTTCTTCCTACAGGAAAACGCCTCGATCATCCATATCAGATGTTCCAAGTGTGGTCATGGACCTGTCACGGCCGTTCGAATTCGAGGGCACTTAGCCTCAAACACTGACAGTACTCAACCTTGTTCCTTTATAGTATATGATAGTATAACTTATTCAAATCACGTATTATGTATTATATCTAATACCTTTAAACGAGCAATTCTTGTATATATTCAATCTGAATCTCGGAAACGGTTCCAACGATTTTCATGAAAATGATTATGCAGGGGGTTAAATGAATAAATTGATCTAGCTAGGTTTCATTTTTAGAAAACATCGAAAAAATACCGAGCAAGGCTCGATCATCCATCCAAGTACTAAATACAAAACTTCATATGTGAGTGAGTACACCGCTATGTGTATATCAAGTAGGACAAATGATTTAATAAACAAATATGTGTATATAAAATACAATAGGTATAACATAAGGCTCAATTTACATTGCCACGGAATGGAATAGTGGTGAATTCTTGGAAAGAAATTTTACGTAGCATAATGAACTTTATGTGAATTGCGTATGATCTAATCTAATTTCACAGACGGTACCGACAGTAGATAAGAGGGAATTCTTGAGATTGCGCGAGGATTCCCAAGAAGAAAATTTCGCTGCAAAAAATTAGTGCTGACCGAATGGGGGAATACCTCTAACTTAAAGAAGATAAGACTTGATAATACGACTTTAATGATCTCGAAAGTTTTCCCAGCACGAATAGTGGTCTATTAGCTGGGTAAATACTACCCATTCTCTTAAAATCGATTTTGAGAACTAATTAAGGTCAGTTTCAAGTAGGAATAATAATATTCTACCACATACTACACAGAGCGGCGCTATTTAGACCTTAAGTAAACATAGCTTAACTCGCTTGTAGCATGGGTTCTGCGAAACATAGATATATTACGAAAAAAAAAGGTATTTTTTTAGTAAATAAATAAATACATATTATACATAGACATATTTGCATTGGTCATATAAATATTTTGTACTGAGCAGGAATCGAACTGCCGACCTCCGATATAGTAGTCGCACACTCTATCTACACGCCACAGAGGTGTAACATATAATATTTATAAGGTTGGTGAAACTGCCGGAGGCCCGGAAGTCGCACCTCCCTTTCTTTCCTTTTTGAGCCACCGTCGGAAATAGAACAGCCTCTCCTTTACGGTCATATCTCGGAACAGTCTTTAAGTGGTAATTAAATAGGAAACTTATTCCATTTAGGCTAAGCTTAAATTTAATATGCAATAACCCGCTACTGTCTAATCGGGTAAGATGTTGCATAGTATTTTCAGCTTATCTAAATGGAATAATGTTGATATTCAATAAATACTTAAAAAGTGCTCGAGCATTTTTCACCTGAAGTGAATTGACTCTTAGTCACGTTTCGGAGACAAATGAGTCGCAGCTGTAACTCCGAAATGGTTATTATTAGATGGCTTAATGTGGTGAGCATTAGGGGTGATTATGTATAACAGTTTGCCTTGAGTTTGTGAAATTTGAATTGTGTTCGTATTTCATTATTGCATTTGCAGCAATGAAGGGTTGTCTGTCTGACAAACAAATTATTGTGTATTAACCACTCAGATGTTTAGTCAACGCTTCAAGCGTTTTAATTGTCCTAAATGTTTGTTACTGCCATTATACATGGCTCGACAACGACTGCAATGTTGTTCTATATATGGTATAAGTATGCATAATATGTAATGGGCGTGCAGGGCCCCACCAAGATATCCGTGGCTAAGCCAACTTTATCGCTGCTGACGGACGGGGTTCTGGCCTAGGCTTTCCTCTCAGAGTTGGGAGGTAAGACGGTAGTCGCTCCCATGAAAGTCGTATAAGTCAAACCAAAAGGAGGAGAAGGAGAAAGCGGACCTCGGGCTTCAAGGTGAAATCCGGTTTCGGATGCAACGGGGAACAACACCAAGATCGATGAGATGACAATGATGATGATGACGACGAGAATTCAAAATTTTAAAATTGTGAGAAAAGAAGTTATCCGCTAGAAATACACTAATATGAGAAATACATTGTGTCTCCAAATGATTTTAGAGTATTCTGTATCCGTTATATTCAGCCGAAACCTTCTCTTACTAAGTTAAAGTCATTTCGAATAACTAAGTTGAACTTAATTGGCTTTTACCATCTTAATCGTATAATCTCACGTATGCGTTTGTGTTTCGAAGTTACGAGGTGTCAACCTTGTCATGACACAAGATTGCATAGTGTCACCATTCTTTACCAATTTTTCTTTGAAAACTAGTTAATCGGCAGGAATTACACAATTTATGAGGGCATAGTGACCGTTTCCAAATACTTAACGTATTTCGGTAAGGTAGCCAGGTTTTTTTAAGAATGTCACTGTAACACGTTTGGATGTTTGTTTTATGCATATTTATTGATGATTTATGTTGCATAATAGCTGTTTTTTTTAAATTTTCCATAACACATTGAGATCCCTCCGTGCCTCGGAGAGCACGTTAAGCCGTCAGTCCCGTTTGCCATACTAAGGTGGTTAAATAATGGTAAATGGTTAATTTATAAAATGATAAAAAAGGGAGGATGATGAAAAATACATACAGTCACGTCTCTTGCCTACGTGGAGAGAACACATGTTTTCAGTTGCAGCTACGATCCTAAAATACACCTATTTTCATAATAGGGTATCGGACAGTAATCAGATTAAAATCTAAAATATATTTAGTGAGATATAATAAATATACTGTCTTACGATTATTTATCGAATAATAATTTATTATTTCTTTTATTGACTTTAAAATACATATAAGTTATATTTTTAAATACATTATTTATAAAAAACCTCTGACTTTTCGTAATTATGTGTGCATTAATAAATGAAAATAATCGCTCGCTTAATAATGTGCCCGGTAGATGGCAATAGGCTCGCCCCCTATTGCATTGGGACCTCAACATAACTGGCGAATCGTGGGTGTGTAATACACCTCTGCCTACCCCTTCGGGGATACAGGCGTGAAGTTATGTTATGTAAAAAAAAACAAATATATTTAAAAATATAAAAAATATTGACCCACCGTTAGGGCTCCAGAGAGAGGAATCTCCTCACAATACGTGCCGTGTCGAGGAGCACTGCCTTCTGCATCAAGCTTTTGACCCAACTGCCTAACGCGAGCCTCTTAAGATATTGATCGAGGCTCTTGGCAATCAGTCCGTGAACCGATACAAGTATCGGAACAATAATTGCCGAATCCACATTCCACATGTCGACAACCTCGTGAGCCAAATCTAAATATTTTATTCGTTTTTCTTTTTCGGCTTTCAAAAGATTCTCGTCATGTGGGATGGTAATATCGATAATTATTGCGCGGCGCTCTGATCGATCAATCAACACTATAGCAGGTTTATTGGCTACAATAGTCCTGTCAGTGATGATAGATCGATCCCAGTACAACGTGATATGCCCATTTTAGAGAACTGCGTCGGGCACAGACTTTTTTTTTTTTTGTTTTCCGTGCGGAAATCCCTTCGGATACCCCCCCGCCGGCCAGCGGGGGCGGTTATGTCGGGCTTGAACCGACTAAAACCGCACGCCGTCTTGGGTCTACAGACGCCGGGGTGTAAGGTTGCCCATAGAGCATATCCCTCGCACCCCGACTGACCCTGGGCCATCCCCGGTTTCGAGATGGGCGTCGGGCACATACTTATAGTACGGTATCTCTGATTCCACAAGGTTGTACTTTAGAGCAAGCTGTTGATGAATAAACCTACTTGGTTATGTCTATGCAAATACTCGTCGTTGGTAAGACGAGAACAACCAGAAAGTATATGTCTAAGGGATTCTCCGGGACGGGGGCACGCCCGACATATATTATGTCAACCGTTCTATCCTTTAGAATATACCACCGATAGTTATTCGTCATCACAATTTCGTCCATAATTGCAAAAACAAACCTTAGGTTTCCCCAAATAGGACACCGAAGCGTAGCCAAGACACAGATGCTGGTAAATCTATATCAGGCCCATGGAGAGCCCGATAGAAACGTCCATGCAACTCCTTGCTCTTCCATACTTCCATACTTAATACCACAGGTTTGCGCCAGTCCTCTTTAGCCAAAGCTAGCGGGGTGAGTCCGTTATCCACCATTACTACATCACGATGTATATCAGCTTCATCATGTAGAAAGTATTCCCTGAAGTTGCACACCTCACGGTTATGGAGTGTTTTGGCATTTAAAAAGCCTCGTCCCCCACATTTCCGCGGTATGTACAACCTCATCACAGATGAACGCGGATGATGCATTCGGTATGCAATAAGAAGCGTACGGACTCTCCTATCCAGGGTGTCTAATTCGGTCTGAGTCCACCTGAGTATGCCGAAGGAGTACATTAAAACCGGCATGACCCAACCGTTAAAGGCGCGCACTTTTTAATTTAAGATTTAAGATCATCCATGTAAAAGAGGTGGGATATAACCTGACCATCTCTCTGCAATCGACAGCCTAACCCTGAACTCTCCAGCATATAACTAAGAGGGTTCAGTGCCAGGCAAAACCAAAATGGACTAAGACTATCGCCCTTATCAGCCCGCCATTCTCGCGGATCCGTCGACACACTGGATAGCAAAGGACCGTACTACATTGCCCCATATATGCCTTCAGGACGGTACATAGAGTTGTATCAATTTTATACAACTCAAGCACCCTCAAGAGCCATGTATGCGGCACGGAGTCATAGGCCTTTTTATAGTCTATCCAACATGTCGCCAGGTCTTTACGATTACGGCGTGCCTGTTGGCTATTGGCCATATAAATTTTAAGGAGCTCTTTAGTGCCACGAGCCCCACTTCTACATCCATTCTGAAGATAGACATGATAGAATTGTCGGTTAAGCGTGAAGATATTTTTTCTCTCAGGATGGATGTAAGAAGCTTATAGACCGTAGGAATTCATGTGATCGGTCTATAATTTTTAGGGTCCGTAGCATTACCGGACTTGTAAAGGTGGGTTACACCAGTGGTCATGAAATTGGGAATCAATCCTGATTCAAGACATGATAGGAATTGAGATGCCAAACGACTATGTGAGCTTTTCAGCCATTTTAACCAAAAATTATGCAGTCCGTCTGGTACCGCTGTATTCCAGTTAGGCAATAGACGGACTGCATCGGTTACATCCTCTTGCAGTATGGTAATGGGATCCATGATCTTAATAGGCTCACACGATCGCTCAACATCCCGCATCCAATCACCCTCTGTATGACTGACGGGCATCGACCAGATATTAAGCCAGAATGTATTAGTACTATCATCATCTGGTCGACACACGTCAGCCCCAGTCGAAGCAGTGCGCTCCCAATCTCTTTGGGCCCTTTGGAACGTGCGATTCTGAGAATATCGCTCGACTCTTTTTTTATACCGTCGAATCCGGTTTGCCCACGCATAAACCATAAACTTTTTGTTTCAGGTAGTCGATACGCTGTGACTCGTGCCAAAAATTCTCGAGGCCTAATGTCAGACCCCGAGAATGCTCGACTCACAAAGCGCATCACGCTTAGGCGTATTGCCCGACCTAAAACAAAACACCTCGCCTGATGGTAAGCTGAAGTTAAAGTCTCTGGAAAGAGGGCCATTACATACACGTACCATGTTAACAATGGTGGCACTCAGCTTGACGGCCTCATCAGAAGAGGATTATCGTCGCAGCACCGCGTGACACCTACCGGTCCCACTAGTGCTGCGACCACAATCCCCCTGCCCGGCTATGCACTTGCTGACCCCTGAACGCAATCAAACCGAAATTGGATTACTATGGAGGGTTTTTCGCAATCGTGCACGGTGGTACCTACCCGGCCGAATTTTGTGACAAATTTGTGTTATCAAATTTCTACCACCACTTTCCAATGAGTGCCCTAGTCTCGGTAATACGTTGCTTAATTCTAAATTGCCAAGCCGGCACAGCAGATTTCGGTCGAGTAGCTATGTCGCACTTTGGAAAATTGAACATTAGCTACTCGAAATACTGCGACGGCCGCGCATTATAGAATTTAATATGTATCACCGAGATCTTCGCTATTATCAAAATCATCTGATAATAACGAATCCAGGGCACACACTAGCGCTACATTTTTTTTATGCGTTGGCAAACGTGGTAGGCGAGGGCTATTAACAAAAGGCATGGATCGATATTCCCGCATAGCACATTCCAAAGCACTCCTTAATTACTCGTTGTACTCGGTACTTACGTCTATAGCCCTGGTATCAATCACTTCTGTGCTACAGATGTGTTGTCAGATGATATCCGTGGCTGGTTGTCTCAGTTTACGAAGAGGGTGTGGTACCTGGGCTACTTCGTACGTTAGAGCGTAGCCTCTCAAGTACAGAGTCATCCAACAAATGACAACGTTGTATGGCCCGCACTTGACCCGATAGCCGTTGTGCCGAAACGTTGACAGTTGGTTCAAGTACATGAAACAAAGGCAGCATACGAACACGGTACGCAGTGAGGTTGACTCCTCCCTCTGTAGCCACAAAATATGCCCGCATGACGTTGTCATTCATAGAAGTACTCCATCGCATGCGGTGCACGTCACCACCGGTAGCGGGGGCCCTATTCGAAGCCGGTGAGCGTCAGGGCACCAAGCCAGTCGGTGGCCGGCCTCTCCCCTGCCGACGTACAGGTGTTGGCGACATTGGCGGGAAAAAAAACTCGTAGCTAGAGCTTGAGCTCGACGTCGCTGTCACACCCAGAGAACTTGCTGGTGGCTGTGGGACGGAGCTTAGCGACGAGACCAGGGTTGTTGGGCGTGCAGCTGCTCTTCTTCTTTTTTTATTAAGGTGGCACCTTGCATCGGTTGGCAGCTCTTGCCCTTGCTTTTGCCTTGGCTCTTGTTATCATCTTAAGGTATTTTTGACAATTTTCAATATATTTTGTTTGACAGACAAACTGTCATGTCAATGAATGTTGTATTTTAGAGTGTATACATTTCTGTTTCATATTTGTGGTATTTATAATCAATTTTAATCTATTTTTATATTCTGATAGTATATTGCACTACCTATTGGTGGTTTATTGGTATAACAAATTTTGATGTTAATGTAATTTCATTATTATTATTAAAATATTTTTAAATGAAGAAATAAAATTTTGTTATTTGCAATATTTTCAATTTGTAATGAAATACCAATCACAGTAAGTTGGTGACGTAATTTGTGGGCAAACATTTACGGCTACGGTACTACCTACTTAGTTCACTTAAATTTTGTTGAAATAAATTCAAAAAGATACTAAAAGATTACTGATACATTAGGATACGGTAATCGATTTAAAAACTGTCACGTAATATTGGCTATTTTTAATTAAATAATCATTTTTTGAGAATTGTTTTTTTTTTATTCCGACGATGAGTTTTAACTTAGAGAATATGCCTCGGTAGTCTCGTCGTCTACTTATTTTTGTTCATGACTACCTCGCAAGCAGGTATAAACAGGTCATAAAATTTTGTATTAGGTATATCCCCTTGGGGTGTGTGTTGGGTAACCTCCTCGAGTGTCGCTCCGATTCCGATCCCGCTGCAGTCCGGGGGGAACGGAATCGGAGCGGCCGGTACACCCTGGGCGGCGGTCAATGGCTTCCCCTTCACCCCTTCATAGGGTTGGCATTGATCGTCGGCCAATACCCAACGTGGCGGTAACACATCGCTCTCCGTACTCCTCTGCTTCCAGAGGAGACAGGATGAGCGATGCTGTTAGTGGTGAGATGGCCCAGGGTCAGTCGGGGTGCGAGGGATATGCTCTATGGGTAACCTTACACCCCGGCGTCTGAAGACCCGAGACGGCGTGCGGTTTTAGTCGGTGCAAGCCCGACATAACCGCCCCCGCTGGCCGGCGGGGGGGTATCCGAAGGGATTTCCGCACGATAAAAAAAAAAAAAAAAAAAAAAAAAAAAAAAAAAAAAAAAAAAAAAAAAAAAGGTATAAACAGGTCAGTCGATATAAGAAACTACACCAATCTAACAACCAATCAAAAGTGGTATTATGAGAAAGAACAGTATAGCCCCCAGGTGCGGGTGATTCCTTATGAATTAAGTTAAATTCACTAAAAAGGGAGAAATAAGAAAATTTTTAATAAACCCGACTCCAAAACCAAAAAAAATTTTTTTTGCTCTGTGACATTCGGCCGAAGGGCTGAGTCGTCGTCGAGCATTGCTGCGTTAATGTTCTATGTATGACTTACAAACCTCCATTACAACTCCGCAAAATTTTTGCGGATGCGGAGGTAAAGGTACAATTTCTTGCGTAACTTCCACAGTAACGGAGGCGGAGGCGAAGTTCCGTTACGAACCTAGTTTCTATCTGTTCTATCAAAGAACTCACCCGTCGTGTGCCTCCTTCATGCTTTTAAGTGAGCATGCTTTAGTTGAGCATTGTGCTGTGAGGAATTCCAAAGGTCGTTGATCATTATCATTCCCATTTAACATTTCCTATTAAGTGAAACACGTTCGTTTAAAGTGAAGACTGTTGTACGTGCCTGCCTACCGTTCACAAGCCCAATGGGATTCAATGACCTATAGAAACCTTTAACAAAACCGCTTTACAGTAAGTATTTATTTTGTTGTTCCACAGACTGGAAGGACTTAAGAATGTTCTTAGGCTGGCAATGCGTGAGCTTTAAGCAACATTCAAATTCTAGTAGTACCTACATAATTGATTTTCATAGAAATGTCATGGATATGGACCAGATTCCAAACTGATTGAAAAGCAATATTCGCACTGAGCGGTTAGTAGTGATGCTAGAAATAAATTTATGCAATATTATCAAAGTACAACTAGTGATGCTGGTCGATAGACGAATATATTGACAGAATATCGATACGATGATATGACAGATACGCGCATTTTAGGGCACGCGCAATAGCAGCGGTAAGGCCCATCATGGAGGATTGGCTAGAGAGGCGGCACGGAAGCCTCTCGTACCGACTGACGCAGGTGATCTCCGGTAAGGGGAGCTTCGGGGACCACCTGCCTCGGATCTGGAAGGAGCCAACGCCTGAGTGCCTTCACTGCGACGCGAGCGGGTACTCAGGACTTCACACGCTGGCGGACTGCCCGGCGTGGGAGGCGCCGAGGCGTGACCTCGTGGCAGCCATCGGGGTGGGAGTCCTCTCGTTCGGCAGCATGATTGTGGCAATGGCGCGGAACGCGAGCGCGTGTGCCGCCGCCACCTCCTTCTGAGAGCATGTAATGCTCGCGAAGGAAATGGCGGAGCGCGTCCGTGAGAGATTTAGAGCTCTTCCGTCCCGCCGAGCCCGCAACATGCTCGCCGCGCGTCGCAGGCGACTCAGGCGCCGGAGGTCGCTTAACGACCTTCGTCCTCCATGAGCGCAGGCCTGGGTAGCAGGTGAGGCCGCCTGTCACCCCAGCCGAAGCAGTCCGGGATGGCGGGGTGACTAGCACCCCTTCCCCACACCGTGGTTCCCAAACCCTAGGGGGCCATCTCAAAACCGGAGATGGCCCAGGGTCAGTCGGGGTGCGAGGGATATGCTCTATGGGCAATCTTACACCCCAGCGTGTTAAGACCCGAGATGGCGTGCGGTTTTAGTCGGCTCAAGACCGACATAACCGCCTCCGCTGGCCGGCGGGGGGGTATCCGAAGGGATTTCCGCACGAAAAAAAAAGATACGCGCATTTTCACTCATACCTTGGGAATGGAAAATCATAAAACTGGTGCATAATTTTTGTTACAAATACCTACCTATGTTAGTTTATTACTTATCAGGTCTTCTAGGCTTAGTTTTTTATTTTCGGTAATGAGAGTAAATACGATCAACTCAAATTAAACAGTGTTATTACTCAACAAGGTTTTATTCAATATATAAACGTGATAACCTTGTTAAATTTGATTTGACTATTACTAACGTCCCCTTAAACCGTAGTCATGTAATTTATGGAATAGGCTGCTTTAATTCAACGCGAAGTCGCGGTCCGAAGCTAGTTGCAATTATAATAATCCTTGTTACTATAAACATCCTCAAGCTGACCATAAAGATATTTATAAATATAATTACAATTTATTACTGTTGGTCTCCGATGATCGTCCTTGCGGAAAAAATATGTATACAGAATATACGGTTGTTATTTTATTGTGGCTGACCTTTGAACCTTAACTTGAAGGTTCAAGTGTTTATTAAGGCTATCGTTATTATCAACTAAAGCAATATGCTTCATTGAAACTATCAATCACAAAATATTGATCAGTTCATCAGAATATTTCCGTATCTATCTATTGCAATCCACTATCGGACATAGGCCTCTCACAATGTGCGCCATAGTACACATAATATATGATTGGTTATCTAATACGTTTAAACATGCAATTCTTGTATATATATAAAATTTTAATATCGGAAATGGCTGCAACGATTTTCATAAAATTTAGTATGGGGTTTTCGGGGGCAATAAATCGATCTAGATAGGTTTCATTTTTAGAAAACGTCAAAAAAAACCCAGCAAAGCTCGGTCACCCAGATATTAATAATATAAATGAGAGAGTTCGGGACGCTACTAACCTTATGAATGAGGCAATCTAAGGGCAGTAAGTTAATGGTCTAAAGCGCCTGTAACATAATGATAAGATTTCGTTCTTGCGATACCGGCGTTGCAGGTTCGAATCCCATCTGATCTTGAAAGATTATCGTCATATTTCAACAAATTAACACAAAACAGCATGAAACTATTAATATTAGCCCTCCTCTGAATCACTATCTATTGATGAAAATCACATCAAAATCCGTAGGATAGTTTAGAAAATCTCAGCGAACCTGCTTACAAACACCGGGAAGCGACTTTATTTTAAACTATGTAAAAATTTATTGAGAGAAACAGATACATAACGCATCCGGACATAGCTCAAAAAGTGAATAACATTACAATGCACATTGGGCTGGTTGAATGATTCAACTTCATATTTCAATGTATCATTCACAGAATTGTGGATCGATTTGTCGTATGCTCAATCGTGTATAGTTGGCCTATATTGGACTATAACGCGTGACTATTGGCACGCTTGCCACAGTGACGTGCACGATTGTACATCCTCACTACATTGTGTAATAGTTAAAAACTTTGTGTTAGTCATACACAAGGCTATTTTTTACTATACCAGCAAAACCTTTGTTCCGAATTCACACCTCATCAGCTAAACAACTTTTATGCTAAAATTTGAAATAAGTATTATGTGAAAATAAATTTGCATAAGTATTAGGCAAAATTTTATACGAATTACCGTTTATTGTGAGATAACCTTTTTATTCAAGTCATATTAGCTCTTCTTATCAAAGACCAAAAGAGTAAGTTCGCATATCTTCTTAAATAATACCAAATAATTCGTAACAAAATCCGTTAAGTATTAATAATATTCCATCAATATTCAATATTCACGCAACTTTGTGGCATTATCATTTAGCAAATAACTCAAAAAATTAAGCTCAAATTTATGTCTTTACTCAAGTACTAAGCAGGCTAACATTGATTTTATACGTGTAAAGATGCGCTCATAATTTCTTAAAATAATGATTTACTTAGTTCTTTTAAGTTTTGGTTTGATAATTTTCTTGATCAGATCTACGAGTATTCTCACAGATTACCTAATCTATTGTTCAGAGTATTAATAGATTTCTATTACGACTAGGTATCCCCAAGACCGACCGAGAGTTGGCGATAGTCGACGATTCTTTGTGCGACTTAGAAGACTTAGAGACTATTTTAGAGGATTGAAGAATTGCATTGCTCACACCGAGCTGTTTCGACACAAGTTCAACTTTAACTTTATGGGCTTTTATCATGGGCTGTATGTTTACTGTCAGATACAGAACTTCTGTATCTCTAGTCAGCTTCTAAGACACTCGCGGAGGATAAGGAGTGGACTAGGATATATTCTAAGTCAGCTTTAGTTTTAAAATTCATATTTATTATCAAATCACCTTCTATATTTACAAAAATGAATGTTTGTTTGTTCGTTATGCGAACATTATTTTTTGTTCGTGTGGAAGTCCCCTCGGATACCTCCCCACCGTCCAGCAGGGGTGCGCGTGTGGTTTTAGTCGGGCTTGAACCGACTAAAACTTACTTTTTTTCATCAAACACTTACGTGTGTGGTATCTATGGATAGGTCTTTAAAAATGATATTGAGGTTTCTAATATCATATTTTTCTAAACTGAATAGTTTGCGAGAGAGACACTTCCAAAGTGGTAAAATGAGTGTCCCCCCCCGCTGTAACTTCTAAAATAAGACGGGATAGACCCGATGGGATACCAGCAATAGTGCTCGGGACTTGTGCACCTGAGTTGTCTCCTATTTTGACACGCATGTTTCGTCTCTCATATGAGACCGGTCAAGTGCCGAAGGCTTGGAAGGAAGCCAACGTGCAACCTGTGCCCAAAAAGGGCAGTCGGGCGGACCCTGTCAATTACAGACCAATTTCAGTAACGTTCATACTCTAAGACTATGGAACATGTACTGAACAAAAAGCTGTTGGCAAACCTCGAAATGAACGATCTCCTCAGTGATCGGCAATATGGCTTTCGCCAAAACCGTTCCACTGGGGACCTTCTTGTGTAGCCACCCACATTTGGAGTGAGGCCATCGAGAGGCACGGAGAGGCACTTGCCGTTTATTAACGACCTGCTCAAGCCCGGTACTTTTGGGTACGCAGAGTCCAACACCCGAGCCAGCGTGGGACAGATCCAATCTCTCCGAGAGGCTATGGTTGAGCGTTTGAATTGGTCCTTGAAGGTGGTCTCCGATTGGGGTGATGCTGACTTGGTCAAGTTCAACGCTACCAAGCCCCAGGCGTGTCTCTTCTCTGCAAAGCGAAGTGAATTTCAGCCAAACCCCACATTCCGAAATGCATACGTGCCGATAACCGACCGCCTCGAGCTTCTTGGCGTTACCCTGACGTCCACCCTCAATTTTGGGTCTTACATTGAGGCTAAAGCTCAAGTGGCTGCTAAAAAGCTGGGTATTCTGTCGAAGGTGCGACAGTACTTCCCACCGGAACAGTTGCTCAACTTGTACCAAGCGCAGGTTCGATCCTGTATGGAGTACTGCTCGTACCTGGGTGATGGCTCAGCTAAATACCACCTGGAAGCGCTTGAGACAATAGAGAGACGGGCCAAGAGGCTCATCAATAACGATGCACTCGTCGAGAAAAGGCTTCAGAGCCTTGAACATCGACGCAAAGTTGCAGGCCTATCGGTTTTCTACCGGATGCATTTCGGAGAGTGTGCACTCGTTTCGAGTCGTAACGTTTCGGCGTTACATTTATTATGCGTACAGCTAAGGAGTGGAATTGCCTGCCTGAGTCTGTGTTTCCGGAAAGCTATAACCTTGGAATCTTCAAGTCTCGAGTGAAAAGGTTCCTTCTAGGCAAACGTGATCCATCGTAGACCACATCGTCACTTACGATCAGGTGAGATAGAGGTCAAACGTGAGCCTATCATCCATAAAAAAAAATAAGAGAATGATAAAACTAAAAAAAATATATGATGTACATTACCATGTAAACTTCCAACGATAATTGGTTTGAACGAGATCTAGTAAGTAGTTTTTGTTTAAGACGTCATAAATCGTAAACTGCAATTTACCTCTCATTCAATCAACTCAAATAAAAAAATTAAAAAACAACATTATTATGTTACTTGCTGCTACTCGCACTTGGCCGCTTTTTTGTAAGCAGTTTCATTCATAGAAGAACGTTGTTTGAAAATACGACGTATAAGATGTTGCTTAGTAAATATATAGACGTTACGTCACTTACACCTCAAATATTTGCCAACATAGTTGCAGTAATCCAAAATTATTACGTAAAAGTTGAAAACACATACCTCCAAGGCTCGTCAAATATATTTTTTTGGATTGGGGAATATTTATGCTTGAACCCAAACCGTCAAGCTTTTGTATTATGAGGCTATACATTTCGTATCATTGCGTGGTTCTACAAAAAAATCAGATATTACAGATATTCTTTGGAATCTCGCACAAGTAATAATATTTGTAGGTCTCACGATGACATTATTTAATTAAACGTTATAAATACCAACCCGCCTATTTTTTTTTTTTGTGCGGAAATCCCTTCGGATTCTTCCGCCAGCCCGCGGGGGTGGTTATGTCGGGCTTGAACCGACTAAAACCGCACGCCGTCCCGGGTCTACAGACGCCGGGGTGTAAGGTTACCCATAGAGCATATCCCTCGCACTCCGACTGACCCTGGGCCATTCGCAGTGTTCCCTCTAATAACAGCAGAGGGGTACCTGGAGCGGCCCCTACCCCCGCGGGCCTTGCAGGCCCGCCATGCCCCGATCCCCTCGTGCAATGGGGTCAGCTGGCCCTGAAAAGGGCCGGTTGGTCAGACTCTTGGCCGTTGACGTTGACGCCAGCTACTCCAGAGGAGCAATCAATGATGCGTCATCGCCCACGTTGCCCAGGGTGCACCAAACTTGGAGGTGATCCAACCAGTCGCACCCCCCAACCAGTCGCACCCCAATACCAACCAGCCTAGCTTCGCTTCGGTTTATTTGAGTTTTTTTTAACTGAAGCCATCGCAATTTATACATAATATATAATAGCGGATGCGTAAGCGGTTAAAGAATTAGGGTTACCAGGAATAGTAGTAATTTACAGTAGCTACTAATATTTTTCAAAAAGAAAACTAATGTATAAATTAACTCTCGCTTTATAATGATTATGCCGAACCTGACCCGGTCGCGGGTTAGGTAGAAACTTGAAAAAAATATTGTAATATTTGTTCCGAACGTAACCCTCTTCCTAACCTGACCCGACGACGTCTCGTTCCTATCATAACCGGAATTGGGCAGATTGGTCATTCTCTCTAATCTTTCTCAAAATAAAAAGTACACATGTGTCAAATCAGTATATAATATTTACTATTTTGTGATAATTAATAATCGTAATCAAAATACCACAGTGAAAAATAACAAATAAGTATAGACAAAATATTAAGAAATTAAGGAAATATTACAGGATCAACATGATAAAGAAACATTTACTTTTCCTATTGCTACTAAAGTGGGTTAGGTTAGGTTAGAACTGTGACACCAACAGAGCGCGAGCCGAGCGAGTGAAGCGAGCGTGCCGCGGCAGCGCAACCACTAGTAGGTACCTTCTAGGGGTGCTTGGTTGGGGACCTCCACGCGGTGCACCCTGGGCAACGGAGACGGCAGCGCCTCTCTCCTAGGGCGGGAGAGACGCTGCCGCCTACGGCCAACTCCCACCGAGGCGAGGACGGCCCTGTTGAGGGCTGTTCGGAAGCTTTCCACGTGTCCCTCTGATTAGCAGATGGCACAGTGGAGAGCAAGTAAGGGGCCATCTCGAAACCGGAGATGGCCCAGGGTCAGTCGGGGTGCGAGGGATATGCTCTATGGGTAACCTTACACCCCGGCGTCTTAAGACCCTAGACGGCGTGCGGTTTTAGTCGGTGCAAGCCCGACATAACCGCCCCCGCTGGCCGGCGGGGGGGTATCCGAAGGGAATTCCGCATGAAAAAAAAAAAAAAAAAAAGGTACCTTCTAAATATTAAATACTGATTTGACGCATATGTACTTTTTATTTTGAGAAAGATTAGAGAATGACCAAACTGCGCAATTCGGGTTATGACACAGAATAAATAATAGTACAAGTACAGAAGACCCTCTGTTTTGATGTTCACGAATGCCGCCTTTTTACGTGCCTATTAATTATTATTAGCAACGGACCGCACGCCAGCCGCGCCGTCATTGAGTTCTATTGCCCGGCGCGAAGGTCGACATTACTCCGCACCTTGCCGAAGATAGGGTTGTCATTTTTTGAAACTTCGTCGGTGGCAAACGAGCGTACGGTTCGCCTGATCGTAAGAGGATACGGTAGCTTTGCACTATTGTCTATTCTGTGGCGTAAGCATCCACTATGCCAGAATAAGGTACCCGTCTAGCACAACTATGCTTATTGCTTGGCAACTCTCGTTGCAGGACATAACGATACCCGTCACTTTTTCACAGTAGTGCACAAAAAGAGATTATGTGCGAAAATCCCATCGGATACCCCCCCCCCCCCGCCGGCCAGCGGGGGCGGTTATGTCGGGCTTGAACCGATTAAAACCGCACGCCGTCTCGGGTCTACAGACGCCGGGGTGTAAGGTTACCCATAGAGCATATCCCTCGCACCCCGACTGACCCTGTGCCATTCGCAGTGTCCCCTCTGATAACAGCAGAGGGGTACCTGGAGCGACCACCCCCGCGGGCCTTGAAGGCCCGCCATACCCCGACCCCCTCGTGCAATGGGGTCAGCTGGCCCTGAAGAGGGCTGGTTGGTCAGACTCTTGGCCGTTAACGTTGACGCTAGCTACTCCAGAGGAGCAATCAATGATGCGTCATCGCCCACGTTGCCCAGGGTGCACCAAACTTGGAGGTGATCCAACTAGTCACACCCCAAGAGATAGGTACCTTTTTTTTTATCGTGCGGAAATCCCTTCGGATACCCCCCCGCTGGTCAGCAGGGGCGGTTATGTCGGGCTTGAACCGACTAAAACCGCACGCCGTCTCAATATAATTTCTCGCTCGAGTCACGTGTCACAGTTGGTTTAGACCGGCTGATAAGCGTTTTATAGTCTAGGAGCTAGCAACCAAATTCATTAAAAAAAACCAATATATTTACTCTTACTGATTACTTTTTATTGGTTTACGTAAGTAAATACTAAAGGTAACGCGGGCGTGACCTGTATTTATTGCTTACTTAACTGCAAATGCCTTACTTTTATATACTTTTTTTTACCATCTTTAAATTGCCGGTTGTTAAATTTAATTGTTGCATATATGCGAAACATGGTGATTGTGGAGGTATATTTCTAAAAAAGTTCTATAAGTTTGCTGCCTGGATTACATTGAACACAATTTTCAAAATTTTCTATGAAAGTGGTTTCTAAATTTTGTACATACTCTATAAAATCTTTTGGTGGCATTTTTAAGCTGCCATAAATACTAGATTGGTTGTTGAATGCTTTGTATCTAGTAAATCGATTAGTCTCGTCTAAGCCTGCAACTGATCTTGAAATTTCATCTATTAAATCATTTGAAATTTCATCTATTAAAAACGTATAATCCGAATTTTGATCATTGTTTCTGCAACCCGCAGCAATGCAATATTTCATTGCCCTTATTTTATACATCGTATACAATATGCGCTTGCGACGTTGGTATGCGGGAGACACGCGCGCGAGTGTCGCGGCCCACGGCGGGGCAACCACTGAATAAGCAACCCCGGGGATTCCGCCGGCATGTACTTATAATTTCTCGCAGATCGGCGGAGTGACACCCCCCTGGTTATGATAGGAACGAGACGTCGGGTCAGGTTAGGAAGAGGGTTACGATCGGAACAAATATTAATTTTTTTTTTCAAGTTTCTAACCTAACCCGCGACCGGGTCAGGTTCGGAATAATCGTTTATATTATTAGTATCGATAATTTGCTACAAAATTAATTAAAAAAGATTAATCCAGATAAATGGATAGATATTTTTATTCGTAATATCTGATCATTGCCGGTCGATAACCATGTCGTCACACTGATGACGATCGAAAAACAAGTTGCATCCATCACAACATCAATGTCGTAGGAGCCCTAGGAGAGCGCAGAGTCATTCAAAAGCACTGTAGGATTCTTACTTGATAGCAGGAGAAGAACAACTGCTGCTTGATTTTTCAATTAGATGGCATAATAATTACCTGAAAAGACAAACAACACCGTGCTTATTAAGCATCTTAGTATATTCACGAGATTATGTTATACTAGCAACATATTAATGACAAATGGTCAATGAAATGAAATGTTATGATAAATTGTTTCAATCAGATTACAAATTTATAAACCTTTTGCTGGATGTTCGTTAATGAATTTGCGGGTTTCCACACAATTGGATGTTTAATTTCAATTTGTAAACAACATGCTGAAACGAAATGGTAGTTTGTAAATAGAGAATACATAATAAGTACACATTTTCAGAGAATGGACTAGAACATATTTGTACAGCAGAAGGTATTCATAACTGTGATGTTATGTAATAGATATTGATTGGAAAATGTTCCATTTTAACGCTTTTCCACAAATTTAAACTTTGGACCCTTGATCATAAATAAATGGGTTG
Organism: Cybosia mesomella; assembly: GCA_946251805.1. Taxonomy (NCBI): domain Eukaryota; kingdom Metazoa; phylum Arthropoda; class Insecta; order Lepidoptera; family Erebidae; genus Cybosia; species Cybosia mesomella. The sequence goes on from OX276398.1 coordinate 22,277,954, forward strand.
AAATCTAAATGAAATATTTATATTAATATTGATATATGAAGAAAAAAGGTAGGCATTTATTTTTGAATTAAGATGGTGGTATGGGTATTTATAAGGGTTTCATAATTATGCTTCTTTTAGCTGTCCGTAAATTCTAAACTAAAATCCCTATATATCACGAATCATACGGTTGATTTATAGATCGACACACCGGCAAAGTGTTTATAAAGAGTTCTATGTTCATCTGTTGAAATATATCAACTTTAGTTAAATATGTCACCTATTCGGTACTATAACGTGTGAGTGACGCAAAGCCAATGCATCAACAGTCGTCTGTTACTAAATCCTTCGTAATGCTTTTTAAAACTATATGAAACTAGGATGTGTATGCATTTAGGGATGCTTTCCTTTGGTACGACTTTTATTTGAATTCTTATTGTCACCCGGTGGTTTATTATAGTTTAAATTATTTTATAAATCTAATAGCCATTGTTATCTATATTACTAAAGTAACCATCATAACAATCGATAGCCCGGCCACAGTGAGAGTGAAGCATAAAAGCACCACTTTTTGCTCCGAAGTAGATCAATCAACGGTTGTTGTCGGTCAATCCGTGAGCGGCCAACGAGTTACATAACACGACGTGTGGCCCACAGAGCCAATTGCTCAGAACTTGACCTTGCTACTTGATAAATTTACAGATTAAATCTTGGATTGCACCGCACCTATTACGATGTTGTTGATCTGTATTATAAGGGTTCTATTTATCTAGAAGTCACATTTTATTGTCTTGTTTTATTTTTTTATTTTTACGAATAAGGCTTTCAATACTATAGGGCTATTACGACCTACAATTAGAAGTGTTCAATACTTAAATATTATTTTGCAAATGAAATCAGATGCAGACATATTCTATGATAAGCCAGATGTCATTAGTACAAGTGTAAGGAAATATTTATATAATTTGTGATTATTGTGTAATTTATGATGAAATTTAACCTATGTACTAATTATTCTATAATTTTAAAGTATTCATGTCATGTATAATAACAATAATAATGAAATAAATTTATAAAAGTAAGTTACCTAATTAATAATTTGACCTAATTTAATGTTATAATATAATCTAATCTTTTGCATTTTGTATTTGCCGCTAATAATAATAATCAATGAATAATGAGCAACAGACAGTTAACTCGCACGTTTAAATTTCTCTAACATATTCAAAAATGTTTTTCTGTACGTTTCTTAGAATTTGAGTCGTGGAGGACTTTCTTTTTTTTTACCCGACTGCTAACACTATACCCGACTGATAAACACATTACTCCTTTGGAGGGTAATGTGTTTATCAGTCTATGTATGTATATTTGTTTCTATGTGGCGTTCTAGAGACCAAATGCGTAGGCCGATTTTGATAATTCTTACGTCAATCGATTCGTCTTAACCTTGCGAGTGTCACTAAAGACATGACAGTAATCAAAATTCACCACAGCGACAACCAGACGCCATATTGTCAAAATGAAAAAAAAGTCTATGAACTATGTCAAGTGGGGTGTCGTTGAATAGGTATTTTAAAATCATCTTTAGGTTCCTTTTATCATTTTTCATTTTAAAATAATAGTACGTTAATAATAATTAGTTAATATTATAACGATTTAAAGTTGTTCAAAACAATCATTCTCGCTAATTTTCTTACTGATTAATTTAATTTACTTGATTATTTTACTTAATTGATTTAAGATTTTCTTTCAAGTATAAACAGTATATAAACAAAAATATTACCGCAAGTTACTTAATAATCCCCACGATATTAACTCCCTCAATGAAATGACTATATAGATTGCGAAATTTACCATCTTATAACGAAGTCAATGAATCGTATACTAAAAAGTATAAAAAAAAATTAAAGAAAAACAAAAAACCCGACGGCGTAAAAACTAATTTTAAAAAATACGTGAAAAAATTACCTTAAATAAAAACTAAAACGAAAGAAACAAGCCCAGGTAGTTTAGAATTCCAAATTTTACCAATCAAATCTTCCCCGACTGTGAGTCGTTCTGTTCTGCATTAGAATTTATGATTTGTTTTATGTGTGTATCGATTATAAAACTATTTCAATTGTATAGTTATTTAGTATTACTTAACAGGATTCTAAACTACTGGGCTTGTTTCTTTCTTTTTAGTTTTTATTTAAGGTAATTTTTTCACGTATTTTTTAAAATTAGTTTTTAAGAGTACTAGTAACCGAAATTACCAGATTTAAGGCTAACCCCTCCAGCTAAATTGCTTGCGTTAGGAGTGGGTTCACGTCGGTACTGTAATGGTCAGGATTCGAAGCCGGGACCTCTCGATCGTAAGGTTGACTCCTTAACCACTCAGCTACCGAAATATTTGTGTATATATAGGATAATATTAATAATCTTGAGTTCCCATATAATACTGAGATGAATCACATCCCCGCTACTACACCTATAGTCCATTGAAATGTTACAATTTTTAAGGACCTAATACTGCATTTTTTAGAGGACGCAATTTCATTTTTGGAACATGTGTAAAAGAATGATATGGGTAGTAACGATAGATATGAGTAAAAGAAGTTAAAGTAACAAATGTAAGAACACTGAAACGTTTTGATTTTTCTTCAATATATATGGGATTTCAAGATTCATACATATGGAACACATACAAAGACCAAGCCTTTAATGGATCGAAAGTGCGATCATCAAATAAACTAATCCGTAATGTTGATGTTTGCCTACCTTGAACAGCATGTGTACATTAGTGGAATCTGGCACTTGTTCGCCACTAGTCTAAATTTTAAGTATAACAAACGAATGGGGTTATACTCAATATGAAGAGTTGGGCATTCAGTTTGAATATGACTACTTAGCCAACCACGTAAACGTGACGTAGCTTCGACTAATTGCCACATATCAGCAACTTCTGGTGACCTCCATTACCTTCCAAGCTTCTAATGCCAATGCATAATATATATTTTGCACGTCCGTTGAAGTGAACGCAAGTATTGTATTATTTATTTAGCATGCAAACGCATTGACAAGAATATATCTTGAACGATCTTAGATAATATGTAAATTTTAGTGATCTGGTATAAAAAGCATATTCAAGGTACTTGTCTGTTTAATAATTTAAGATAAATAGTACACGTATATTTATAGTTTTTCTGATTAATGAAGTGTATGGACGTAAATGGTCCATCTACCTAATTTTTCAAGTGGCGATGGCAGACACTAGTCGCGAGCATCGAACAGTGGTACAGGTTTACATTGAGTGTTGGTCGACACAACCTTCTCAAATGACAGCGGCGTATGAAAACAACGGACAGCTGGTATTCAAGTCAAGGTCCTGTAATAAGATATGTTAGTTGATAGCTGCGTTAAGAGATTTAAAACAATTTGGTCTGCTTAAAAAGCGTAGAACATGATACCATAACTGTTATTTACAATGAAGGTTTAATGCAAGGAAATATGGCACTTTCCATTCAATTTGAATTTGGCGTTGCTCACAGAAAACCGCATCTCTGGCCAGTGAATAAAGTCACTTGTGCTTCTCCGGGAGGTAACAGTGAGATACCAGTATACGCTTGCCACTGCGCTTGCCACCAGCAGGCGAGTCATATCTTTCATTGTCATTATCTTGACGTAGTTCTCGATGGCATCCGAGGCTTTCAATTACACTTAATCTTACTATACCACTTAATCTTTCTCCTCCTTTTAATTTGGCTTATTTTGTTTTTTTGGGAGCGACTGCTTTCTGAACACCCAACCCGGGGAGAAAAGAAGGCATACCAGCCAGCAGGTGAGGTCAGCTTGAGCCTCGATGATCTTGGTGGGCCCCCATTCAACCCCAATGTGCTTATTTATACTAAAAACGGTGTAAAACTAAGGAATTTCAAGATCTTTTTTTTAAAATAATCTAAGGTACAATCGTAAACGTAGGCAACGGATTCACTAGCTTCTGTATTAACATGCTTGTGTGAACTAGATTGATATATATGTGTGAATTAATGAATTCTCTCAATTAAATTTACACCCAATTAAAGATGTGTGGGATGTTAAATATTTTGAATGTATAAGGATAACAAAATTGCTGAAGATAACAAAATCTATTAAAAAATGTGAAACAAAAGCAATGATGCGTGTCTAGAATTAAGCATGTTGTCGTTTCTACTTCCTCTGATTGTATTCAATCAAGTTCTTACTTTTAACGTTTATTTTGCTTTTTAGTATATCTATCTAAACATATTATTTTAGGTTCTTAAAACTATATTTCACCTTTTATAACTACACGGTGTCACATCGGCCTGTGTGGAGTCTGGTAAGCCCTTGAGAGAATATCCCAGGGACCCCAACAGGCCCTGACATATTGTTGGGAAAAAAATAACCCCTCCCCTATGAAGGCCGCCACCACAGGTCCTTCTACTAGGGCGACGGCTGGCCCCAATTGTAACCTCAAATAGATAGGTACCTTTTTTTTTTTCGTGCGGAAATCCCTTCGGATACCCCCCCGCCGGCCAGCGGGGGCGGTTATGTCGGGCTTGAACCGACTAAAACCGCACGCCGTCTAGGGTCTACAAACGCCGGGGTGTAAGGTTGCCCATAGAGCATATCCCTCGCACCCCGACTGACCCTGGGTCATCTCCGGTTTCGAGATGGCCCCCTCGGGTTTGGGAACCACGGTGTCCCCGTTTTGCCCCGGTTTGGGGGAGGGGCGCTAGTCGCCCCACCGTCCCGGCCTGCTTCTGCTGGGGTGACAGGCGGCCTCACCTACCACCCCCAGGCCTGCGCTCATGGAGGACGGAGGTCGTTAAGCGACCTCCGGCGCCTGAGTCGCCTGCGACGCACGGCGAGTAAGTTGCGGGCTCGGCGGGCCGGGAGAGTTCTAAATCTCTCCCGGGCGCACTCCGCCATCTCCTTCGCGAGCATTACATGCTCGCAGAAGGAGGTGGCGGCGGCCCACGCGCTCGCGCTCCGCACCATTGCCGCAATCATGCTGCCGAGCGAGAGGACTCCCACCCCAATGCTGCCACGAGGTCACGCCTCGGCGCCTCCCACGCCGGGCAGTGCGCCAGCGTGTGCAGTCCTGAGTCCTCGCTCGCGTCGCAGTGATGACACTCAGGCGTTGGCTCCTTCCTGATCCGATGCAGGTGGTCCCCGAAGCATCCCTTTCCTGAGACCACCAGCGTCAGTCGGTACGAGAGGCTTCCGTGTCGCCTCTCTAGCCAATCCTCCATGATGGGCCTTACCGCCGCTATTGCGGCGTGCCCTAGATATGTACCTTGTCGTATTCATACCGAATGGTGATTTTCATGGCAAACATATTGATGTAACCGTTGAAACAAAGGATTGGTGTAACTTAGTGTATAAGTCATGAATATAACTGACCAGATAATAGCTTATCAAGTAGGTACAAGCAGCGACCAAAGTAGCTTAACACATTTCAAATTACAGATCCCTTTAGCTGCTCTAAACCTTTTCTATACATCTATATAAATAAATAAAATTGAAGTGTCTCTTTGTAATATTAAAATAATAGGTTTAATTTAATGTACGAGTATATGAGTACGATATATTATAAAAATAGCAATTTTTAATTTTTTTGTCTGTCTTATTTTCTATCTGTTTGAATAAGGTAATCTCTGAGAAGACTGGGCCGATTTTGACGGGACTTCCATCGGTAAATAGGCGTGAGATAGGCTACTTTTATTTAAAAAAAATAATATGGATTCCGTGCAAAAAATTAAAATCTTAAAGATCTAAATCCACGCGGTCATGGTCACGGGCACAGCTAGTATTAAATAATGAAAAAACCTATGAAATTACCAAACTCCATATATTATGTACAAAATATTATTGATGTCATTTACCGGGAGCGACTGCCGTCAGACCACCCTGTCTCGAGAGACCTTCGTCCATTAATTAGTAGAGGCATGCAGGTGAGATTGGTTTGGATCCCAAGGATCTTGTAGGGCCCATACGCTTAATGTTTATTTATATATTTTAATTGAAAGACCGTTCGTAAATTTTTAGTCATCAGTCACTTTTGTCGTTGACTGTACATAGGTACATCTTCAGTACATTTCATTGATTACTACGTGGCGTGTTAAGGAGATGCGTGCACATAGCGTGCACGATGAACCTACCATTGTATTAATCGTTGATTGTTGAGGAACTGTAGGCAGTTACTCATCATAATGAATGGTAAAGGCTGGAATTTAATGACGGGATTAATATCAGTATTTTATATGGTATCTTATTATTTATTACCTCGTATTTTGTTGCAGATATGAAAATGAGATGTGGGTATGTTTGCAAAATCGCATCAACCTTAATTCTAATGGATACAGCGCTACACATTGGGCTGCCGCTGCCTCCTTCTGCGAGCAATAATGCTCGAGAAGGAGGCGGTGGGAGCAAGACGGGGACACCGTCGTTCCCAAACTCGAGGGGGCCATCTCGAAACCGAAGGTCAGTCGGGGTATGAGAAAATGCCTTATGGGCACCACATTTCAACCCGGCATCCGAAGACCTGAGACGGCGTGCAGTTTCAGTCGGTTCAAGTCCGACATAACCACCCCCGCTGGCTGGCGGGGGACTATCCGTGGGGATTTCCGCACGAAAAAAATAAAATCCCAAACTAGCGATATTAGGAAGACAAGGCTAGGGAGACAATGATTTTATATTCAAAATACGTAGATATGGCACTGACGTTTAAAATGGTGATTTGGGTCCTCTAGATCTCAGTGACACCCCCAAATTGAAAATTTGTAAAGGATATTAGTAACTAATATACTAATATTCCCCTTAACCCCTCCAGTTAAGCTAAATTGTTTGTATAAGAAGTGGGTTCAAGTCAGTAGTGTAATGGCCAGGATTTAAACCCAGGACCTCTCGATCGTGAAGCCGACTCCATAACCACTAAGCTACTAACACTTTGGTTTGGTTTACGCAGCTTTTATGGGAGTGACTACCGTCTGACCTTCCAACTCCAAGAGGAAAACCTGCGCCAGAGCCGTCAATAAGTAGGCTTGTAGGTGAGCTTCGGTTGTGCACCAAACCAAAAACCAAACATAGGCCATGAAACTGTACGGTTGGCAGTAAAAGGCTCCCTCCCTATTACCAATAAACATAGTAAACGAAATGTATGTGTTAATACTGTTAATACACCACTAGCAATCCGTTCGGGGATAGACAGGCATGAGTAAGTATTAGTATGTATGAAATGTACGTTTCTTGTACTTATGTTTCTATTGCGTCATAATAATCATTACTCCCTCAATAAATTGACATTTACGGATAGGAATACATTTTACAAGGTTTAATTAATATGTCTATGGATATTTTTTATATTCATAATTTATTTTGCGTTTCGTTCACGGATATGTCCTCTAAGAACAACTTAGAAGAGATCTCATCAATTACAAGAACCGAGATCGATTCACATCAAACCAACCTGCGCTTAGTACGTCTTACTCAATGAGTTTCATTAACCATTGTTAAGGACCGTGGTTCGTAACAGACTATGACCTGACAAGGTTCCAAATAGAATGCCACTACTTCGCGGTCGCCTTCAGTGGACTGTATTTGTTGGATGTGAGTCGAAGAATGAAACACTTGGATGGGTGGACTTCATTGACGTCAGTGAGGCATCGGATGTACTTGGCCCAGCACTACTCTTGATCTACTACTTCCTGTTGAGCTTCCTAGTTCCTTGAGAGACTCTTGTTGTCTACTTGTTGCCCAATACCCAATAATTTCCTACCAAATGTCCCTGCTTTTATAGTCTTTTGTAGTGCTGGCCCGCGATCCAAATTACCTCACCTCCGCATTTCCATTTATTTATAAACCTTATGTTTTACATATTAATTACATAGCATATATGTACATAGGTAGAGATAAGACTTGCACGACGATAGGTACTTACATCTGTACCGTGCGACGTCGGGTTACTGAATGACGGGCGGATTGACCCCTCAGACTTATATATGGGCCCTGCCTCCCACGAGCTACTATATAATAAAATGGCACCAGCCGGGGGAGCGCATATTCGCTTCTTACGGCGTGGGAGGCAGTCGCGGGGTGTAATTAAACTTATATACTAATATACAAAGTCGTATTTCCTATTTATACGAAGTTATGTTAGATTCTGAGTAATGCATTTACGTAATTATATTTACAATTATGCTTTTCGGGGAATGTACTTTCTTTATTAAATTTGGCTCTAACATACTTAATTACTCAGAAAACTAACTCCTAACAGTAGTAAGCTATTTATCTCAGCTTAATATCAAAGTTATTACATAATTACGTTTTATTTTACGTAAATCTAACATTTTCATAATTTATTCATTATATTCGCTTACTTAATCTACGTGTCACTGGCACATGTGTCTATGGTCTATTTGTGTCGTGCACAACCATAAAGCGAGGATCCAGCGTAGTCCAACACGAACGAGTTTATTCTCACTAGGTAAATCCAACCTAAGTATAACTTATTGGTTATGGGAGTCACGAACCCAAACTAGGTTACCCTGCGCTATGGGTTTCACCTTACGAAAATGGAGGCACATAAACCAATAAAGCCAATTAAACCAATTTAAAAAAGGATCATCATCCTCAAAAACAAATCTACAGAACTATTTGATACTAGCTTTTGCCCGCGACTCCGCCCGCATAGATGTCGGTTATCGCGACATAACATAGCCTATGTCCTTGCCCAAGGTCTAATCTACCCCTGTACCAAATTTCAGCAAAATCGGTTCAGTGGTTTAGGCGTGAAAGCGTAACAGACAGACAGAGTTACTTTCACATTAAATTTATATATTAGTAAGGATAAGGATGACGATAATCAAATCGGTACATAACTTATTCTTTGTCTGGATTATCCTCATACAGAAAAACGAATGTACGGTGAGTATATGTCACTAAAAACCTGGCTTAACCAATTTGGGTGGAATTCGTGTGTATGCTTGAAGAGGTACTTGAATGGTTTAGTTCCATAATTGGACCCGGTACAATTGGGTGCAGCACGTAGTTTGTAGAAGTTTTTAATTAGTTTCTTGACGTAATTTTTTTATTGAATAGTACAACGTTTAGTAGGTAGGTATTGAATAGTACAGCTAGTAGAATATAATTAAGTATATTTTTTACATTCAATAAATTTAAATCGATACAACTATTTGATATAACGATGATCAGTGGCGCCTTTTCAAATATTTAATTCGTTTCTACATTACTCGATCCTTATTTCGCTTTAAAGCGATTGTTTGACGTCGCCAATCGTGCCTATAAATTAAATATTAATCGAGTTGTATTAATGCATTCGATAATTCGAGGTTGATCGTATTCTTAGATAAATTTGCCGGGTCTTGTAGATCTAAACAATAAAGGATTGCAACACAGCCGCAGTTGCACTCAATTAACGTGGGAAATAAATATTTATCTCATCCGTTAATCTCGAGTCTCGAGCGGCATGTCCAATGAAACTGCGAACAACAATGCGTATGAGTAACTAATTCTTTTGTGTTCTTTAATTTTATAAAGGAATTAAAACTGCGTTCCAAATATATTATATTTCATGTAACGTAATGTTTTGCAAGTATTGTTACTTTCTTAAAGAACCGGAACCATGTGATCAAATAATGAAGGAAATAAACCAAGTTGCGTCCGAAAAGGTTTCAAGAAAAGACAAACTCTATTTTTCTTTATCTTTATATGCGGTTTTTAGTAGGTAGGTACACAATAGTGTAAGTAATGAATGTGATAGACAAAAGGTTAGATAGAAACGCCACGCGATATTTTTAAGACGAAACGACTAAAATAACAAGGTTTCTCGGACATTTGAGGGCCAATTCTCGTAATTATACCAATCACAAACCAAAATGTGATTGAATTGCGACTGAATTATAATAGACCGAAAATAGGGTATTCTGCTCATAAAAATATAATTAATAAATAAACTATTGAAAAACAAGCTTTTATAAAAAACCAGTTGTACTAAAACAAAACTAATAATTTTATGCCATTTGGAGACCATGGTGAGGGCCGTGGTCTCCGACGGGAGCAAGTGGCACGCCGCCGCCTCTTTCTGCGAGCAGGTAATGCGCGCGAAAGAGACGGCGGAGAGGGAGCGGGAAAGAACCCTGCCCCCCGAGTTTCGCAGTCTGCGGCGAGGACGCCGCAGACTCATCTACGCCCGGGACTACCGACCTCCATGATCGGGGCCTGAGGACGGCAGTTGGCCGACTCGCCGTCCTTACAGAAGCAGGCCGTGGCGGAGGCGTGTCGTGTGTGCCCTACACACACCTGCCAACTCACCGAAGCGGGATAAAACCCGACCCCACCAGGCGAGGCCGCAGTGGCGGCCAAAGTCCGCCGGCAACCCTGGGGTTATCCTTTCGAGGGCTTACCCGGGGTGCCCGGCAACGGACACTTGGGGAGGACACCGTGCGGTTTTAGTCGAGACACGACATAACCACCCCCGCTGGCCAGCGGGGGGGTATCCGAAGGGATTTCCGCACGTAAAAAAAAAAAAAAAAAAAGGGTTGTGCTGATTTCAATAGTGTTCTTATTGCGCTACAAGCTTTTGAAATAAGTAGAATTGGCCCTCAGACCTCTTGCCGGGTGAGTGAGTGAGTGCCCTACGGAACGAAAGTACATGGAATACGTTTTATTTCGGAAAATGGCAATTTACCACGATAAAGGGCTTTTCCATTACTTTATAAAGTAAATTAGGTTGATGTTTGATAAATCCTAAGGCCGAAATATATCAGTAGCATTCTTTTATGCGCTTAATGTGGTAAATAGTAATAGGGATCGTATTTAAGAAAACGGCCAGCCTACCCTATTATATACACGCAACAAGATCACTCATTTTCGGTAATAACATAAGCTGTCATGACAGAACACCATGTGGTTTTAGTCAGCAAGCTCTCGATAAGCATAAGTCCCCGTGAGCTAGTGCCCACGGGAGTGTTCACACGTCAAAACAGAGGTAGAATTAGGATTCGAGCGTTGGCGACCATTACATACCGTGTTTGGAAAGTCCATACCGTAACCTCGCAGACCATCGCAGGGAAGTCATTCCAGAATTAATCGCGGGAGAAAATTTCGAGATGCCCCTCTCGGGTTTGGGAACCACGGTGTCCCCGTCTTGCCCCGGTTTGGGGGAGGGGCGCTGGTCGCCTTACCGTCCCGGCCTGCTTCTGTTGGGGTGATAGGCGGTCTACTTAATAATGAAAGCGACTGTGGAATCTTAAACAATTTTATTAGAACCAAGTTTAGAATACACATAACGAGGCAAATATCTTTCCTAAGGGCAAGAGTATCTTTAAGTACTAGGTAATAATTATACCTTCATTTATGTTGCAATTAAAAATCTATGTAAAGCTCTAATTACGTGGAGACGTGTATAGAATTAATTTCTAAGTAAATGTGTGTGCAAGATATTAAGGTTTTTATGCAACAATGTTGCAAGACAGTTTTCCTCTTCCTACATAGTTAAGTTTCTCGGTGCGCGCAGATGCTGCCTCAAATGACGTATGCCTCGAGGCCGCCGTAAGGTCGTTTCATACTAAACTATAACGCTATGCATTATTTTTACGATTCACAATGTTTGTGTTTTACATAATTTTCATTATGACATGGTTATTTTTATGTCTTCTCATTTTATAATTTATGAACGTAAATCACCTGGGTGTCTATAAAATCTCAGCTCTAAAATCTGATATCTGATGATAATGATGATGATAATCTGATGATAATCTAAAATCTGTACTTAAAATTCGTTTCAAGTCAAGACTCATGACTAAGTATCGTTCTAGAATACGGGCCTTAGTCTTGGAGAGCTTTTGCTAAACATTGGAAATGTAAAAGGATATTCTCCTTTACTTTTTGTCCAGGAATGGTGTATTACTCTGTGGAAGACGGGAAGAAGTGGACGAAGAAAAGAGGTAATGCAGTCAGTTAGCCAGTGTTGTATGCTATTCTCAGCACGATTGAGCCGCCAAGTTTGGGGAATTAATAATTTCTCTCCTAACTTCTCTATGAAGTAGACGTTAAATACTTCTCAATTGTTTCATTTATAAATGATAAAGAAATCAAGAGACACAAAACTAGTTGCTTACTCATTTCTCAGTGTTTTAATGATTTGCTTCATGTACCTTTTTTTTTCCGTGCGGAAATCCCCTCGGATACCCCCCGCCGGCCAGCGGTTATGTCGGGCTTGAACCGGCTATAACCGCACGCCGTCTCGGGTCTTCAGGCGCCCCGGCGGCGGCGCGTCTGAAGACCATAGGGCATTGTAGTTTATCAATGATTTTAATATTATTGCGAAGGGCATTAACTTTTGAAACATCATTTTTAATTTTTGTCGGATTTGTTAAACCTTACGTACATTGTAATTTAGCGATTAAAGTGAGTTTTTACTACCTGGCTCTTTTTTTACAGATTTACATGTTTCTCCACGTAATAAAATTCTATTTTTCCTTTTATAAGGCTGTTTACCTGGTAGTTAGGTCGAATGAGGAAGGTAGGTAGGGCAAATGCGGAATAAATCAAAAACAAGTCGATATCGATACGGGCTAGTTGCCATTTACTTTTTGGCAAGTCTTTGAGGAAGAGACATATAGCAATGTTATTGACTTATTTATTTAGAATGTACGTGTGCTAACTAGTGATATATGCTAATATATCAATAGCGTTATATAGTAATATAGTTTCTATATACTAAGTGATAAACAAAGTTGCGAAATTCGTGAACGTAGACGGTAAAATGATGATACGCTAATTAAAAATTTCCACTCATATTTTTATCTACTCACGTGAAAGACGTGCATCAAGAGGTGGGCAGAGGTGTATTAACACAATTTTTTCAATATTTTTTTTCGTTTTCACGTAATGGAGGTACTGTATATTATTGTAGGCAACCGGGATATTTACCAGATTGCTTCACAAGGTGTTACAGAGAATTTTACTAGCCGGGAATCAAACAATGGTCCTCATGCACAGCCGTAGCAGCTGAGCCTTCACTTTTCTATAACAACAGAAATGGTTGATGCACTGGATGAAATTTGGCATAGACTACTTTTCCCGAGAATAAGTTCATGTAGTTTGTGGGACCGGGATCAGTATTTGACACGGGCGGAGTTGGACAACAGCTAGTCATAAATAGGCCATCATATTTACTAAATAACTAATCATTCAATATTTAAAGTTAGTGAATGCATGACGTATTAATTCTGTATCATATAACATAGTACAAATAAGTACTTCTAATCCATTCTAAAGATAACTCTTGCTCTTATGCCACAACACAGGCATATTTAGTAGTCCATCGTTAGTAAACTTAAATTATGTTTTTAAGTGCACGTCTTTTGATTAAACACATAAAGCCGGGTTCAACGTTTCTTGGTAACTACCAATTATTATGATCATTAGGCTAAGTTTATGTGTATTTCGTAAAACCTTTTTTGGTTGTGATTTGATGGATCATGTTTATCGTCATCGTGACCTGAATACAAATGTTATTGTTGTCAAGTATATTCAAGCTTAGTACGAGACGGTACTCGTCAAGATCCAGTCTAATTGGATAGATCCAGTCCAAGTTGTTTTAACAAACAGTGAAAAAAAAAGTGTTTATAATTTAAAAAATGTAAGACTCAAAGAAATAAGCTCATGAAATAAAACGAACGATAAAAATTACGTTGTTTCTTATTTTATCATTATTATTTAAATATTTCACACTAACGAATGAGTTATGATATTTTACTTCGTTGTCTGTATAAACATAAAAATGAATTCTTGTTTCACGCTATAACTTGAGAACGAATTCACCAATATCATACATCATGACGACCTCTGTGGCGTAGCGGTAGAGCATTCGACTACTAAATATATTTGCATTGGTCTGAGTATTTCTTTGTATAATATGTATTTCTTTACAAAAAATATCTAAGTATGTTTATCCGCATTCTAGAACCCATATGAAAAGATCTGCTTAGTTTGGGGCTAGATGGCGCTGTGTAATTATGTCCTAGAATGTTTATTTATTAATATTTTCTTAAGTTTTCTTATACTTTGTAAAATCTAAGGAAAGAAAAAAACAGGGGCACTCAGAGAGTGCCGACAGAAGTGAAAATTTAAACAGTTAGGTCTGTATTTTTTAATCGTCAGACCACACATCGACCTCCCTCCTTCTATCTATCCATCACGACGCGAGTTCCATGATTGTTGTTCATCCAGAAAGTGCTCAATGCACCTAAAGAAGTTTTCATTTCAAAAATTTTAAATTACGCAAATTGTTAACCAGCGGTATAACGACTGTTAAGAACAAAGTACAATCATAAGTAAACTACTGAATACGGAACCACGTCTCCATGTGAAGTGGCTGGTTTGAGTCATCAGGATTTTTTGTTTGCTGTTTCAATGTAATGATGATGAAATGATGGGTGATATCATTTTATACTCGTTTTTATTGATTTTACTCAATGACTTTGTGTGTATAATGTATATACATATGTGGTACTCTTAGGATGAAAATGGAACACGGATTTGAATATATTTATTAGGTACTACATATCGCGTTACTTGGTAACCGTTTCTGCCAGTGACAGTAACCAACAACACTATATTTAAATTTGAAATTTGTGCATACAATACAAATATTTATAATCAAAGGTAAATCAACTTCACGATATGATTGAATTCCATGTCTTCATACGGCCCTGATATTGTCGAAATGCTCTGACAACTGAGGACAGTAATGTACATATTATGTACGTTACTGAGTCTTTAGTTGTCAGAGCGTATGTCATTTATAATATGTATATTTCGTTTAGTTAAACTAGTCAGCTAATTGGACGCCTAGCTGTTCATTAAACATTGCGAGAATATCCAAGTTCAGCCGTTTCGTAGTTAGACTGAAAGTCAACCCCAAATGAATTGGGAAGAGGATCGGAGGATGATGACGCATGTGTATGTTTAATACATGCATAACTAACCTTTTAAATCATAGAAAAGGTGATAAAGCTTATATCGTGGGAGTAAAATTAAGTGTTGACGAACCTTTTATTACCGTCACTTTCATATTTTGCCCTTATATGATATTGACCCCAAAAAACATCTAGAGGTGGTATAGAAGCAAAGACACGCAATATTTCCATGCTGAGAGAGATGCTGATTTATAAATTAATTACATAATTTAATTCTTAATATTATTATGTATATTAATGTTGCACAAGAATAAAACAAACAAATTACAAAATAATGTTGACCAGCAGTATTATGTACGTATGTACAATGTATATTTGTACGCTGTACAATAGTGCACACAGATGATATAAGATTTTTACTCTTTCTAAGTTTTCTTTACTCTAAGTTTATTAAGATTTTTACACTTTATGATACTTAGAAGTTCCAAATGCATCCTGCTAAACTTACTATCTATATTAAAAACTAGTTGATGTCCGATACTCCGCCCGCGCAGAGGTCGGTTATCGGTTTTTGGTCATATCTCCGGTTCTACTTAACCAATTGCAATCAAACATACGGCAGATTTTAAGTCCAAGAAAGACCGTACAAATAGAAAATCCGCTTCAAAAACGAATCAGTGGTTTTTGCGTCTACCGTGAACAAACAGACAAGAATTCCAAAATAAGAAAATTATGTGTTCGGAATCGGTCATTAAACATATATTTTTTTTTAAATATCTACAATATACAGACACAACTAATTTACTTTTTTTAAATACGAGTAGTATAGACAGAAGATGTAAAAGTTTGTGAGGATGAATGTACGAGTATGTATGTGTGTGTAAATCTTTGTTACTCTTTCACGTAAAAATGAATCTGGATGGAATTTGACACAGATATAGATTATAGTTTGGAATAGCACATATGCTACTTTCAGTCTTGGGAATAGGTAAATTTGGGTTGCGGGATCAGAATAAGTATCTCACGCAGGCGTAGTCGCAGCCAACAGCTAGTTTTAAATAGAAAGATTTACCTTCTTATGTAATTAACAACAAATTATATCTAGTTATATCTTCAGCTATATAATGTTTTGTGCTTACTCTGATATCTGGTGACTCAAGTTAATTGCCCTGAATTCATCACACATTCTAAAGGTGGATTTCACTGATGAAAATAACTACGATACTGCGATTGAACTAAACTAGGTTATCACGTTTGATGCAATGGACCCCTAGTTCAGTGATAATATCAACCCTAAAGGGTCACATATAACGATAGTTAAATCACGTAATCATATTTGATACGATCAAATAAGAATTACGCGATGGTAAGCTGCGCCATATAATTCAATGTGTAATTAGTGTTAAGTTTACTGTTCGTGTAGTTCGAAGGGACAGTAACATTTCTGTTGTAACTTCATAGTCTTCGTACAGTTGACGCAATCTTGAACAATAGTTGGGATGGGAATGAGTTATTATGCTAGATGAAGAATTATGATGGATGAATGTGCCTTACTTCATCAGTTGTAATGTTTGAACAGTAAATAAATAACCACTTAAGCCACTTAACGCTTATTTGTTTACTAATTCAAATGAAACGCGTTAGTACTAAATTACATAATTATAATTAGAAACGATCTTGTTAATCCTCTTGTAACACAAGCGTTTTAGCATGTTGTGTGAAGTGAAGGCAACCATTATCGATGCCAATAATGCTAAAGTGGTAGTTTCCAGTTTAGTTTATGTAAAACTAAAGTGTAATGTTTTAAATCTATTTATAGAATTATTTGTTACGGCTGTCATAATTTCATACCTGATTCATGCGCTTCATTTAGCCGACAGTGGAGCCGGATTTTTTAAATTAGTATCCGTTTATAAACAACAAACAATTTATGAGTAAAATACATTGATTGATTTAATATATAAACCTTTTGCTCATTGGGGCAGGCAGAGACAATATCTTTTCACATGCTACGATCGTGGCATACGCCTTTCAGTTCTTCTACGTTCATAATTGTTTTCGTGCACACCGGTTGCAGGTACTCTTCACCTGGCCTTTCCTCAAGATGGCCTCGATCTGATTGACATACGTATGCCTTTTTTTTATACGTGTGGAAACCCTCACGAGCTTCACCCCATCGGTGCCGACGATGGGGTGAAGGTGAAGGATCGACTAAAACCACACAGTGTCCTCCCCAAGTGTCCATTGCCGGGCACCCCGGGTAAGCCCTCGAAAGGATACGTACGCCTAGGTTAAACTTTACTGGGTTGCCCATTCACCCTCTCCTCATAAATCTGTTTCGTCAAACTGTCCATCCTCTCTACGTGTCCATTGATTTAATATTTCAAAAATATAAGATGTTTAACTTCGTAAAGTTAAACGACCACATAGTTTATTCATAAAAATGAAATCCATTACCAGTTATGAATGCTCATGCGTTACTGAATTCTAAAGTGGTAATGTGTTTTTAGACAAGTCGTGTTTATCGATGTGACTTACTGTAACGTGGAGAAATGTCCTAATTGGTAGGCAAGAAGTTCTAAAGGGAAATCCAGATACATCATCCGCCATTCAACCTAAATAATGTAATTTCATGAAATTATTTTAACAGTCACGCATAATTATATTAAATTTTAACAGTTTTTAATGACGTCATCGTGTGAGTTAGGGCAGTGCACTTAGATTGAGCATAGCCAGATAATTATGAACGTGGCAATTCAGACAACTTGATTTTTGGGCGCGGTTAAAATGCCCAGCGCGCTTATAATAATAGATCGTTATGAAATCGAAACGGAACACTCTGGAATTATATTGCACTTTCATGGTTTACTAACAGAACCGATTTATTATGACGATAAATTATCGAACGCTGTGCAATAAACCATTTTCATGATAGAAATGCCTAGTTCACTGGAATATTTACGTCTGTATTGAACTAATCGGAAGTCGAACGTTGGCGGACTTTGTGATTGTTTGAAAATGATATCAAATGAATACAGCATCCAGATAAGAAGTCAATACATTGAATTTCATCTGTGTGAGAGCTTTATGTGTCCCAAATATGTATTTACCGGTGAAATGAGCTAAATATAAAAGTTAACATAAAGACAGTGCCGGTAGAGGGTGTATGGGGATCACCAAGATCTTCCAAGCCAACCTTATCTGTTATATCCGTTCATTACCCAGACGAAGCTCTCGCGCTCAGAAGCTCAGTCTTTACATTGAGAGGTTGGGAGATCGGATGGACGATGGAGAGAAGGATGGATTTCATTTATGGAAGTATTTGCGATCAAGTAGAATAAAAAAGTTATTTCATTGAGTAAAACTGGGTTCTCACACCCCGTTGAATTTAATATGTACACAATGATTTGGTAAAACAAGTATCTTCTAAGTCAGAGGCCTTAACTAGTATTGCTAAAGTATAGGTATGTAAACCGAAATTGTTATTAAGAATATACGCTGCGTCATATAACTTCAGTGGCATTAAAGCAAAGAAAATCACGCTCGAATTGAAACTTCAACCTGCGATTAGCCATTCTAAGCTACCTAATATCCGCATCCGTGAAGCGACTTATATAATGTTACTGCCGCAAGGTTAACGAGATGAGATAAACGCATTAATGATTTATAAAAGACTTACTGATGCCCGCGGCCCCGCCTGCGCGAAGCTCGGTTAATATTTTTTTGGTCATATTTCCGGTTCTACTTAACAAATCGTAATCAAACATATAGCAGTGTTAAGTCCGACGAAGAACTTTCTAATAAAAAAAATAATTTTACATTAAAATCCATTCAGTAGTTTTTGCGTCCTTCGTGAATAAACGGACAAACAGACAAGAATTAAAAAAAAGTACATTTTAGAATCATTCATTTAACATAACCCTAGTATTTTTTTTAAGTTTCTCCTATGTACAGACACAACTAATTTACAATTTAAATTGTCCACCAGTGTTGGACAGCGGAACATATTTTGAAAAGTTGTGTTATTGCGAAACGACTTTTTGTCGCCAAACGCTACTTCGACTGAACGATTCTTCGAATATTTATCAATCAATGGACTGATATTTCGCACTTCTTGCCTCGCTCGGCTTATATTCCGAAAATAAGTAAAGTGGGTTAGGTTAGGTTAGAACTGTGACCCCAACAGAACCGCCGGAACCACTAGTCCGAAAAGTTTATGGTAAGAAGTGCTATCTGTGAAGAGAGATCTCTGTGTACAGTGATAACACAACTTTTCAAAATATGTTGCTCTGTCCACCTCTGGTGGACAGCGGAACATAATGATAACACAACTTTTCAAAATATGTTGCTCTGTCCACCTCTGGTGGACAGCGGAACATAATGATAACACAACTTTTCAAAATATGTTGCTCATACAGTGGAACATATTTTCATAATTTGTCTCTCTGTCTACCAGTGGTGGCCAACTATGTATATGGAGTACTATGTACTATGGAGTACATACATATATATCAAAGGGTTATTATTATGTAAATATGCCATGATTGTGTTAAGTGCAGTAAACATGATTATATACCGTTTAAAATGAAACTTTAAGAGTTATTACTGAATAAAGCTGATATAAGTTTAACCACAAAATAGATTATAATAGGTTAATGATGAAGATGAAGATTAACAGACAATACCGAACGGCGTATTGGATCTGTTAAAGTTCAGGTCAAGGTCAGTGTTTAAATTGTAAATTGATTAAATAATACCAAGCAGTACGCACAATAATCTGTTTAAGAATACCTAATTGGGAAACAAAATGCAAATCATAATATTAGTTTCATAGCATTGAGATATTATATTTCAAGCAAGAATAACAATCAAGTATTAAACTAAACATTGATGTAAAATCCTGAGTCGATACAATAAATCGCACAAAGAATTCATTAAGTCATTTTATTATTAACTAACAAGCCACGCAGTTTTTTTTACTCAAGCCATCGTAATTTACTTTCGGGGAAAGTGTACCTTTTCAAATGGTGAAACAATTTTTCCAATAAGTGTAGTGGTTGCGAAGATTACTCTAAACATATGAACAACTCACAAAATTCGGCCTCTCTCTTAATAATATCAATATGGATAGTATGATAATGTAACTCAGTGTGTTCATTTGTTTAGTTCCATTTGATTAACTTCCTTTTAAATGGTATATTACCGAAAAATCTGTAACAATACCTAAGTTTTCAAGACATTCATGGTTAAACTTGTTTTTCCTGGCGGTTGAGTGCTCGACAAGTGCAATATCAGGAGTTGTGTGTTCGATACTCAGTTTGTTGAATTTTTTCTATACTTACATGAATATGTCTAGTTGTGCTCTGGGAATTTCTATGTATATTGTATTTATAAGTATTTTATAAATTTTGGTATCTAAGTGTGTCTCGAGCTCCGTGTTCTAAACCCCATGGTATAAGATATACTTAGTTTGGGTCTAGTTAATGCATTGGAATATGTTTTGGTATATTAAATTATTAATGTGCCATTATCTATTATGTAGTTATTTATAATCATCTATATCCTTCGCATTTAACGGGTAAGAAAAGTCAAGTTATAAAATATCTAAGGTTTAGTAACGAAAAGGTTAAAGGCTTTATGTAATTATTTATGTTGCATTGTATTGCAACTTGTAAAAATGTTAGTATCTTTAGTGAAGTCAATTTTATAGTCAGTATTTTAATTGTGTTGAAACTTGTAAACATGTTAGCATCTATAGTTAAGTTAAATTTATAGTCAGTTTATTTTATATTTTTGATTAGCTTAGCAGAATATTGTTGTAGTAAACAATGTGTTATAAACTAACCATAACATTGTTACTATAAGTGCCTCGTCAAGGTTGTTAATTAAATAGCGCGGTTAATAACAGTTTGTTTACATGAGTCTACATGAGTATTCCTCAGTTGAGATCAATTGTACGGTATAGTACCTTAAAATTTATTCATAGGGGTTTGGTGCCTCTGGAACTGCTCGATCGGCATGGCAGGGT
Source organism: Cybosia mesomella (assembly GCA_946251805.1). Taxonomy (NCBI): domain Eukaryota; kingdom Metazoa; phylum Arthropoda; class Insecta; order Lepidoptera; family Erebidae; genus Cybosia; species Cybosia mesomella. Next base: position 22,298,912 of record OX276398.1, read on the forward strand.
CATGACAATTCACGGTCGGCTTCAGGTCCAGAAAAAGGTACGTTTAGATATCTCACTTTTTTCATATTTTCTTCTCTTCAATAATCTTCTTTACTCTATTTGTGTTCAAAATCACTTTTGTCTATAGTGAGAACTCGGAGAAAACCTAATCGATGGTTGGGACCTGGTCAAGGTGTCAAGGTGTTGATGCAACGGTAAAATATTGCTTGTAGTGGAAATCTTTGGGAGAGGTCATGTGTATGGGTTAAAATTGATCACTAATTTTGGCCTTAAATATACACATGATAATAAACATATCATTGCCTAGTTCCCTCATGAACATATCATATCTAATGGAAAAAGTACAATAATTAATTACGGTGCCGGTAGAATAACCTTAAGGCGTTTTGATTTCGAAATATAAATACTTGAATATAAGTTACATAACATGTTTTAATAACATAATAAATATTGTGTAAGTAGCGTTTAATTATTTTTGAATCCATGGGTTTTAATGAATCATAACATAACATAACATAAACTCACGCCTATATCCCTGAAGGGGTAGGCAGAGGTGCTAGCACCCACATTTCGCCAGTTTATGTTTAGGTCCCAATGTAATAGGTGGCGAGCCTATTGCCATTAACCGGGCACTTATAAACCTGCGATAAATACACACATAACTTCGAAAAGCATCGAAAAGTCATTGGTGTGTGCCATGGTAAAACCTGGGATCGAACCCGAGACCTCGTCTCAGCAGTCCATTACCCATACCACTAGGCTACCGCGGTTGTTTCTCTTCATCATATCCTTTTATAAAGAATACTAATAACCAAATTCACCAGTATTGCCGCTAATCCCTCTAGTTGAGTTAAATTTATAGTTTTAGAAGTGAGTACACGTCGTTAGTGTAATGGCTGGGGTTCAAATCCGCGATCTGTCGATCGCAAATCCAACGGCAAAGCAACTAGTCCACCGTCTACGGCTAAAAAAGCTTGAGAGTGAGATTCTATGAACTTGAATGGCTACAAACTCTCACGATTAATACACAAACGGGTGATGAGTGCGTCATGCGCCGGTGATGGCTATATTGTTGAACTTACGAGCCAGAGAATGTAGATTCGAATCCCATTTCTATTAAGTATTAAATTACAATATGCAAAAAAAAAAATATTATTTTTATATAGTACTAGCTGTTGCCCGCGGCTCCGCCCATGTAGAATTCTGATTACGTTCCCGCAACCCATGGGAGCCTATTCTCGGGATAAAAAGTAGCCTATGTGTTATTCTGGACTATAATCTATCCCTGTGCCAAATTCCAGTCAGATCCGTTCAGCCGTTTTTGCGTGAAAGAGTAACAAACATCCATCTATCCATACTTACAAACTTTTGCGTTTATAATATTAGTAGTATTACTCGTACGTATAGATTATGTATCTACAAGTGGTAAAAAAATAATACATTTTTTGGGTTAAATAATAAGAAACATCTTGTATACGAGACCAAAGAGTTACCTGGGCAAGTCTTTGCACAGCTATTTCTTTGGCCATGCCTACTTATATCACAAGTAATCACAACTTACTTATTAGGCAGACTAATCATGCCAGCCCTTACATCATCATCAAAATCAAAGTAATTGCCCTCGTTTGATGTATTAAATTATGAATCTTAACATTTCACCAGTATTACATTTTCCGAACAATAAATTCATACACGTTTGGAAATGAGAAGTACCACGCGTCCTGTGTTGAAGTTGTGGTGTTTGTTGTATGAACAACGTGCTATGTTTTCCCAAACTACATAAACTATGTAAGTTCAAACAACACACATAGGTAGTAGATTCATCTACTATGTAATGCAAATGTGTAGTTCAAACTTTCCTTGTATATAGGAATTAACTACGACACTAACAGTCCTTCGTGTTGCATACCATCCAATTCAAAAAGTGTAATTGTAAATTGACACAATGTAAATGAAGTTGAAACAGAAACTTGATGCAATTAAACTTGTGTATCACTCATATAAAGGAGAATAGAAGAAAGAATTAGAACTTTTTTCTATACTACAATTTTACAAAGATAAGAAAATGGCTTAAAGTTCTGGATGGCTATGTTTTTTCATCTTCAAGTGGGCAGATCCCAATATGTATGACTAAAACAGTTTCATAACTGACGGACGAACCAAAAATTACGAAAATAATTACATTTTTTTTGTTCTTTTCCGCTTTGTTCTGAAACAGGCAATCTGTTTCAGAACAATAAGCCACTGTGTTGTCCAGCCTCAAGCTTATTTTTGGTGTCTTTATTTTCAGAGAGCTTCCAACAGTGTGGTATAGCTCTTTTTCCCTATGTGAATCTCCCTGTGAGACTGGGGATATCATATCTTTTCAACCTTGTGTGTTGTTGGCCTCCTACTCCACTTAGCACCTGTGCCAGCTCATTTGTATGATGCGCGAGTCTTTCCTGGTATCGTTGGCTATGCTGACTTATTTCTTCCTTTACCGTGCGTATGTTGAGGTCCAGGTACATATATTTGTTGCTTATACTCTGGGGGATGCCGAACATATTTCTCAGCGCTTTGCTCTGGAATCTTTCAAAGATGTTAATGTTGCTATTGCAAGCCATTCCCCATAATTGTATGCCGTATGTCCCGATTGGTTTAATGATGGCTTTGTATATCATCATTTTGCTCTCATTACTTAGATGGGAGTGTCGACCTGTTAACCAATATAGACTGCGGAGTTTTGTGTCCAGTTGTTTGCGCTTGGTCCAGATGTGTTTCTGCCAAGTAAGCCTTTCGATCCAAGTGTAGACCTAAATATCTGGCGTGGTCTTCTTGTGGGATGGATTCGTTGTATGTAAAAGTGAAATGGGTGGATTTTGTCTGGTTTGCTTTTATTCTCCACTGTTTGAACCACTTCTCTATTTTGTTCAGATGAATTTGCAGTTGCGATGAAGCAATTTCTGGGTTGGAGTGAGCTGAGAGGATAGCAGTGTCGTCGGCATCGACCTATGCCGACGACACTGCTATCCTCGGTAATTGTGTCTCTATCAGTGGGAAGGTCTGCTGTGTAAATCAGGTAGAGAACAGGTCCCAGTATACTGCCCTGTGGGACACCTGAGCGTATCTCGTACAGAGTAGAGCATTCCTCATTAAATTTTGGACGAACCAAAAATTATGAAAATAATTACATGAAATCTTATTAGAAGAAGAGGTGAACGAACAGAAAGGAAAGAAAATTTTAGAATTTTTCATATGAATACCTCGTTTTATTGGGCTTTATTCTTTGAAATAAAATAAGAAAGTAAAAGGGTAAATATTTCATTGCAGGTGCATATTTGAAGTTTAAACAAAAATATATTATTGTGTTTATGTATTTTTCGTAAAGTATTTAATAGTAACAGCTGATATATATTAAAGGCACAGTAATTAAACTTTTGTCCTTAGAGATATTGATGTTTTTTTTATTTTCGGAGAACTGTAATGAGACTTCACAAGTACGGTAATTAGATCGCAAGCTATGGTAGTGAGATAAAGTAAAATGGTAATTAGGAATAAAATAAAAGTTAGACAAATTAGCCTTTTACTGAGCAATTAGTAAACTATGCTCAACAAACTTGGATTTTTTAATGAAAGACGGTCTGTCTCTCGCTCTGACTTCGCTTTTACGCTATCACTATCACTGTCAGTCACTCTTACCCGTGTATACGTTCGCGTTTGCGTTCACCGCTGTGTACGAGAAAACAAATATTGTTATTTATAAATGTAGTTACTGTTCGAAAATGAGCATGAAACCTGTTTCCAAAGTATGTTATACACATCATATACAGTAGATATGTTACTGTATATATCTAATATATAAATTAGGTAAAAAAATTAGGTATATAAAAAAGGTACGCTAAGAATTCCTATAATAATTGTAATTGTTATCACTATAAATAATTATAATTATCGTTCCTTTTTTCTAATTGCTATTTACAGTAAAAAGCCTGATAATTAATGGTAATTAGATTTTCTATTTTTTTTTTATAAATATGTGTCATTTTGAATTGGTAAAGACTTTGAAGGTTAACAGCATATATCATGATTAACATTGGATATACCTAGCAAATCATTGTATAAAAAGCATAATATAATTAACTTTCTAACCACGAAAGGTATTTAACAAATTATGAACAACTGACTTCAAAAAAGGAGGTTCTCAATTCGATCGAATGCTTTTTTTTAAGCTATTTTCAAAGAGTGACTAGCTCAAAAATAGGCTTTCACAAATACGAACTTGCAACTTGTCATTATGTAAATTTTTTTTTTTTTTATTTAGTAATATTTTATTTAAATAAATTAATTACAACAACAACAACAACTTAATTTTGCGCATTATTACGAAAATATCGGTCCGAGAACATCGCCGAATGGTAATTAGGTGTAAGTGGAGATTTTTTCTAAGTTGTATACAATTATAAATTTGTTCTTTCGTGAACAATATTTAATATATAGTACGGATTAATTAATCTACAAACTGAAAAAATATTAAATAAACCATTCTTCCACACTACAGAATTTTGATCAAGCTCTATCAGTTCACTAGATTCCGGAGAAGAGTCACGGATAGTAATTAGATTTTGGGGCTGATTTTTTAAATTTCGTGCATTTTTAACATAACATAACTTCACGCCTGTATCCCCGAAGGGGTAGGCAGAGGTGTATTACACACCCACGATTCGCCAGTTATGTTAAGGTCCCAATGTAAAAATAAGATGTTTCTAGGGTTGCGCCTAATACAATTCTAGGTTAACTAAATAAAAAGAAGGGCAGGTTAAGATTCTTTATCGTCAGCCGCGTAATACGCACGAAATTAAATATTCACCCAATACTTTGTTGTGCCTAAGTGCAAAGAAAGATCTCACAGTAGCTGTGACTATTTATGCGATAAAATACAACTTAAAATAAGAAAGGAAAAAGTATGATTTACTTTTCATACTTTTTCCTCCTGTTTTATTTTAAGTTGTATGAAGATATACCCGGCTCAAGTTCCACCGCAAGATCTAATTATCAATGATATTTATGCCGTGATACGAGTATAAGGTTTAAACATTTAGCAGATAAATGCAAGTAAGAGCTTGTTGTAAATAACATTGATTGCGTAAAGTCGATTGGTACAAAATGAAGTGTTATTCTGTAGCAATTTAAGAACCTAGATCTTTGTCGAAGGATATTTAATTAGGTATAATTATTTCATAACCAAAGCCTTTTTCTGTGTGATATTGATTAATACGTAATGTGGGAATATAGATATGTACCGAGCTCCTAATTGTAAACGCCAATTCAGTTACGTAAACGAATAAGTTTATGTATTAATTAAGCACTACATATTCGCACATACGGTACAATGTGTTCGTTAAATAAAAATAAGGCACAAGGCAGGTGTATCTTTTTTTTTTCTTGCGAAAATTCCCGCGGGTCCCTGCCCACCCCAAACCCGCCAGCGGGGGTGGTTATGTCGGGTCTGAACCGACTAAAACCGCACGCCGTCTCTAGTCTCTAATGCCGGGTTGTAGGGTGGCCCAATAAGGCAAGTGTACCTTTTTTTTGTCGTGCGGAAATCCCCTCGGATAGCCCCCCACCGCCCAGCGGTGGTGGTTACGCACGCACGCCGTCTCGGGTCTTCAGACACCGGGGTGTAAGGTTGCCCATAAAGCATATCCCTCGCACCCCGACACGGCAAGTGTGCTTAACGCAAATTGAGATTTATTTTAACTAAGTAGGTAATACCTACAAGTTATATTTTTAACTTTTTAGTCGCGCTACTCTGTAGTTATAAAATTAAATCGGTTTAATAAAATATAATTATTCAAAATCTTCTTCAATCTTTTTAAAGACATTACCGATAGTTGTTAATCACTGCAACAATCACAGTAGTTAGGTCTTTAACTACTGAACGTACTATTACTATTTTTTACATACTTATTGCCTATATATTGCCGGAGGGGTATAATAACATTCAAAAACTGTTTTCGATTCTACGTCATAGGGTCGTTAATTGTTTATCGTTATCAGCTCGGTATTTTTGCTGAATCTGAGCGCCTAATCAGAATTTCACAACTAGAAACCCAATAATACTTTTGCCTGACCCGGCAATCGAATTCAAGACTTCATACAATAACAGTCGTACTCAGTACCAGTAGGTAATATGTTATTTTAGATTTGTTGCTATTTCTGTTAATGTTACTGAACGATGGGTAGATTTCAAGTAAATCAACTGGGTGATCAGTAGCAGTAATCGTCAGTGTAATATAAGATCGCACTGTCGGGGTATATGCCTTACAGTTGAGCACTCATAGGAGTCATAGGTTAGGATAGTTGATAATCATGAAAGATTACCCCATACTACGTTACCGAGAGAATGCAAGGAGAAAGCACTAAATTAATTATATCAAAATTTAATTACAGCTACACTGTGGTGTAGGTGTAATTAAATTTCTGTGGTCTCACAGTATAAATCCAGGTTTAAGCTAAGAAGCTTATCCTTGAACCATCACGGAGTTAATGACGGTGAAAATGTAGTAAATAAGTACAATAATTATAATATATTCCGTCTATCCGTTGACTACCGTCTACAAACTATTTTATTCAATTATTTATTTGGTAGATTATATGTATATCTAATTAACATTATGTTACCCCAATTATGAAATTATAGGACAACACTTTCTGCTTCCAACGAAATTAAAAGAAGTGAAAATGTACGAATTTGTTAGTTATTAAATAGTTGATTAACATATCACGACAGGGTAGCTAGTACATCGTATACAAGCTTAAAAGTTAAGTATATGGTACATTTCGACGTTTAATGTTTTTACATTCCTATTCGTACATAATGAACACCGCATGCTACAAATTCCATTACATATGAAGTTCAAGGATTAACTTGTCGATTGTACATTGACCCACTTATTTAGTTATGCAATAGTGCTGTACTTACTAAGAAGTAATGTACACACCTAAATACATTAGTATTAAATCTATTAACAGATACGTAAGAAGAAGACTGGTATCGAAACCATATATAAGTGACCCATAATATAAAACTGTTACTCTTCAATTAAACTTATAACTTACCTTTTACAAATGCACTTGGGAACACGAAAAATACCTCCTAATATGGCACAAGGAGCATTGACACGAAACATCACAATATACACTATCCATATACGAAGTCGTTTCACTGCATGGTACAGCACTGAGGGTCGAAATTTAAAACAAATAAATCACTCGAGGGGCGTTTGTTCGCGTCTCATACTCAAGAGATCGCGCGTGTGGGCGAATTGTCACAAAAATCGGTCGTGTTATATCGTTAAAGGCTCAGGCCGGACTGAGCAGTTTATTATTATATCGCGGGAAGGAGCGCGGCAGTATTCAAGGTTCTGCCCGCGGCCGGTACGCAGCACGTAGCGAGGCTTATCTGGCGTCGTCTTTGTCGTTCACGGTTTGAGCCGTGTTCGCTGTGTTTTGTTACGAGTACATCGGCTGTGACATCAACAACGTGGTGCACCACACGTTATGGTAATAGTCTAGATGACATTAACATATATTTTATGATCAAATATGTAGTCGTAAGACTCGTAATTACACTGAAAATAAATTGAAAAGTAATACTGGTTTAACGTGTTTACAATCTGTAATGTTTGTATACAGAATCTATGGACGAGGGCGATTATGTGACATCGTAAAATTTATAGTTACCCCAAGCTGTAAAATTGTCAATTGAAAACTGCCCTGTTATCGTTACACTGAGAAACGATGACCTCCAGATGATGAAATGACAAACTTGATCATATCGTAATCTGGAAGTCAATTCTCATCATATTGTAGTTCCGATTTTAAAGTCTTAGCTTCAATCTCTTCAATTAAATGTCACTTAGTTATGGTATTCCGTTGCTTAATGATGATCATGTCAATTGAAATGCTAAGAACTTGAAATTTCAGACAGTCAGAGATCTATACTTTTAAATAGTACCTAATATCATGTTCCTTACCATGTAAACTTCCACCGAAAATTGGTTCGAACGAGATCTAGTAAGTAGTTTTTTTATACGTCATAAATCGTAAATCGCAATTTACTTTTCAATCAATCAACTCCAATATAAAAATTTTACTTGCTACTACGAAACCTTTCATGGGCAAGTCCGGCTCGCACTTGGCCGGTTTTTAACTTCTGTTTTACTACCCGAGCTATTGCGATAGATTTGTGCATTTAAACATTTTGGAGGAAGTAAGTTTTCTTTTAAACCTGTGCTATGGTTTAGTAGTTTATTCCCCTTACACCCACCAGTAGGTCAACGTATTGTGACCTTTATTTCATTGCTTTCAAAATAATAGATGTAAATCAATCGTTGCACGTTGTGAGTTACTTATTATCTTCATTAGACATTGTAAGACTATAAGTACTATAACTATTAAAACAAAGGTCAAATAGACGTGTACGAAAAACGGATTTTAAAAATCATCATTAATATTTTTAATTGATTTAATGAATCAGAGGAATGCCCAAACATTCCATTGGTATACCAAAAATTCATTAGCTTTAATTACCTCCAATCAAACCACATTGATTTATGGTTTGGTTGTTGGTACAGAACAGGAGTATGGGGTCCCATCAAGGTTTACGGGGCCAAAGCCAACTTCAAATGCTAGCCTATACATCTGCTGATTAACGGACGAGTCTCTAGCGGAGGTTTACCTTCCAGGGTTGGTGGTCAGGTAGAAGCGACGAGGACGTCGTGGTTCCCAAACCCAAGGGGGCCAATTCGAAACCTGAGATGGCCCTGGGTCAGTCGAAGTGCGAAGGAAATACCATATGGGCTACATTACACTAAAGTCTGAAGACCCGAGTCTGTGTAGTCAGTGATGGTCAGACGGCAGTCACTATGCGTACAGAACATTTACTCATAAGTATATATAAAAATCAAAAGTTTTTTGAAATTGTTTTATAAAATAATGCGACCCGCCCCGGCTTCGCACGGGTGCAATGGATGTTATTATACATATAAACATTCCTCTTCAATCTATCTATTAAAAACACCGCATCAAAATCCGTTTGCTTAGTTTTAAAGATTTAAGCATACATATGGATATAGGGACAGAGAAAGCGACTTTGTTTTATACTATGTAGTGAAATTTATATTCATTATAATCGGCAATTTTATGACATCGCTATTCTTATTTTCCATGTCTTTGTTTTAAGCATCGGATTTATAGTTCGCTTTAACATTTTTACGCTACAGTGCTGAGGCTGAAAAGCCAAGAACTATAATTTTATATTTTTATTCTTGTCCATCTCAATCAAATGAATAAATCTTATCTTACCTTAGCATTTAAAATGGAGGTCCAGGTAGCTAAGTTGGTCAGAGTATATAGACGCCATGTGAGAGACTGGTCCCGGGTTCAAGTCCCGTCCTGGATATTCACTTTTCCAAACGAAATCTATGGGAAAAGTTGACATACTAAATGCTTCAAAATTTCATTGAATTTAAAAAGGAAGTTCACCACTCAGCCTCAACTTATCCCTTGTTTTACGCAGAACCTATTCATTATGCAGCGCCATTTATATAACCAATTAGTAAAAGCCTTGGTTTTGTCACACATAAAATAAAGGTCAGTTTATTATTACCTAATTAATTGATCGATCGAAATGAAAAGTGCAATATAGACTATTATTACTATTGTATAACCTTAATATATTTAAATGCCTACAGCAATTTTTCCTTTTACTAAATAATGTTATGTTGTCTATACAAACATGCAGACTATGCATATAGTCAGGACTATGGTATCGCGATTCCTAGAAAGGTATAACTAACGGAGACACTCGAAACAAATAATAAATAAAAAATAATAAATAAATATTCTACGACATTCTATACAGCGCAATCCAGACCCAAAGTAAGCATAGTATAACTAGCTTGTGTTATGGGTTCCAGAATGTAGATAAACATACTTATATACTTTTTTTTGTAAATAAATACATATATTATACATAGAAAAACCCAGACCAATGCAAATAGACATATTCATGCATACAAACAACATGCATACAAATACGGGAATCGATCGCACCCCCCTGTCGTAGCAGTCGAATGCACTACCGCTACGCCACAGAGGCCGTGTAAAGCTTACCAATAAAGATCACAGCGATGCGACAGGAAAGGTTGGACTAAAATGAGGTTGACCACTTAAACTAAGACATCATCTGTGTAGCCAGTACTAAAGTCATTAGTAATTTTGATGGGAGTAGTAAACCGCACTGTTAAATGTGTGGTCAATACCACGTACAGCCTTTGAGGGATGCCGTCCGGACACGTGACACACTGACACGTAAGACATCTGACGATAATTTATATTTTCTTCAATCACGTTCCTCGAAACAAATCTTAGAAAACAAGTCAAGAAGTCATCGATCCACCTTACGTCACATACAGCTAAAATAGAACTTGCTAAGAAGAACCATTTATGGAAACGTCGAACAATTTTTATTGGAGTTTTAAGTGTAAGAAGTTGATAATAATGTAAACAACTTGTAACTGATTACCTATACAGAGAACACTCTACTAAACCGAAGCAAACCAATCTAAGACGAACTCTCACTCTTTTTTCAAACGTGCCTTTAATGTCCTGATTTTAAGTATAAAAACAATGGTTAACTTTCGAATATACAGACTGAATTTTAATTGGTATTATTTGTTTAAAAACATAATTTCGCTTAATATATTTTGTTAAGTCTTGAAATATTTATTTTGTTAAAAAAATGTTTGCGTATCATACTCGCAATGATATTAGATGTTAGTTAGTATCAGACAGATAAATAATTGAATGATTATAGTCATGTATCAGTCACAAACAAAGGAACCAACAAAGTGTTAAAGGAAGAATCGGGCTGGTAAGTAGTGGGGATTGGCAGGCGGTGACTATATTTTTGCTGCAAGAAAAAACATCGGATGACATTAAAAACATTGTGAGAATTTTAAATTCACATTGTTTAAAAATAAGTCAAAATGCTAATGTCATATTCTAACAGGACATTAACATTTGGGCGCACCATTTGTGAAGCTATAATTTAGTCTACTATATAAGTGGAATCATTTATATTTATTTAACATTAGTATAGGGTTATAGTCTAAATATATACAGATAAACAAAACTAAATTAATAAATAAAAATATTTACAAGATTAAAAAAAAGGGAGGGAAAGGAAAAAGGGGTCAGGTGTCGAAGAATTCCTCCCCATCGATGTCGACTGGTAACGTACCCAAAAGGCTGGCGGCATTACCCCGTTGGATGGCAATGCCAATCCTTTGGGCAAAATACAGGCCAGCCCGTTGGTCACGCGAAGCATCGACCAGTCGCTTTGCAATTTCCGTGTAAAGCGATCGTGCGCTCGGACCCCACGAACCCAACGTTTCGACCCCAAACGGCTCAAATATATAATTGTTGGTTATATTATCATATTTGCGCCGTTTGAGGGTCTCCGCAGATGCCGCAGCAGCACAGGCGCAGCCCGTCGTACTTGGAAGATGGGAAGGCGCAAGGGTGTCGGCGCATGTTGCGTCCCTCACCAAAGGCCTGCCCATCTTCCAAGGCACCAAAGACATACCATCCGGTCTCTTGCCATCATCGCGCACCAAACCAACTGGTTCAAGGATGGTTGGGACGCCGACGGTGACAAGAGCCCGGCGGATTAAATCATTTAAATGTGCATGACGTGACATGCGTCCTGCGCTCCTGCTGCATGATAGACCGTGGTGCCCGAGACTGTCGACTGCTTCTCCGCAGTGACAACGATGAGGAGCAACACAGGGAGCACCTAAACGAAAACAGGCCGCAATTCTGAATGTCGTGTCGTCCAACATGGTGCCAAAGTTGGACGACGGAAGAGCCTGAAGCCACACACCAGACTCCCATTCTCCCATAGCCAAAAGGCGAGCACGCTCTGCAACATTAGAGGACGTATTAATTAATTGCTGTCTTAAAATGTTGCAAAGCGGCTCATCCCACTGTCTCTGGGAGCATAGGTTGGTGGGCAAAACATTTTCCAAGCATTTATGGCTTCGGCTTTGCCCGGCACTTCAGAATTAGCCAGTGTAGGTAAGAATATTTTCCTGGTTAATTCCTCTGTGCCATGGATCGAAGCCAAAAATGCTGGTATGCTCACGTCGGAAATTTTACGAACGCCGAGCCCACCCCGGCGAACCGGGAGAGATGCTTGGAGCCAGGCTCGGTCGTTCAAAACGGCGTTTAAAATTTTGCATAGGGTATTTTGAATAGGGGTGTGTGTTGGGTAACCTTCTCGAGTGTCGCTCCAATTCCGATCCCGCTGCAGTCCGGGGGGAACGGAATCGGAGCGGCCGGTACACCCTGGGCGGCGGTCAATGGCTTCCCCTTCACCCCTTCATAGGGTTGGCATTGATCGTCGGCCAATACCCAACGTGGCGGGAACACATCGCTCTCCGTACTCCTCTGCTTTCAGAGGAGACAGGATGAGCGATGCTGTTAGTGGTGAGATGGCCCAGGGTCAGCCGGGGTGCGAGGGATATGCTCTATGGGTAACCTTACACCCCGGCGTCTGAAGACCCGAGACGGCGTGCGGTTTTAGTCGGTGCAAGCCCGACATAACCGCCCCCGCTGGCCGGCGGGGGGGTATCCGAAGGGATTTCCGCACGATAAAAAAAAAAAAAAAAAAAGGGTATTTTGAATAATTTTATCCATCTTGTCTAAAAGTGCCAAATGTTTAAAAAATTGAGATGAGCGAAGAGCATGTGTGAATTTGGGGACGAAAAGGCAATATCTGACAATTGTAAAAGCCGAATGTATGTTAATTTGGAGGAGACGGTCCGAAACTTCATTAAAATTTTGTATTCTTTCTTCAATGAAGGTATCATAGGCATCTTCGAAAATCGGGCACCCTAGTAGCCAAAATGTACTTTTATCTTGAACTTTTAAATTTGGGGCCAAAGTGTTAAATTCCGAAATTGCCAAAGATTTGTCAATATTATCGTTAAGGTAAATTTCACATTTTGAGGGATTTAGTTCTAAACCAATAGTCTTAAATTTATCTTTCAGAAAAGTCAAATCTTGAAGTACTGTGTCTATATCTTCTCCTTAGTACCGTCATCTAGATACCAGATGTTAAATTTCGAATTTAGCTGTCTAATGATTGGATGTATTGATAAGCTGAAAATGGGTGGCCCAAGCGGGTCACCTTGTTGACTCTAAAATATTTTCCTTAAAAACCAATTTAGAAGGGTGTCTGTAGCACTGCCAAAGAAACTTAAAAATTTTGGCAGTTTCTAGCTTGGCCTGTGTCAACAAGGTGTCCCTGTTAACTGAATTGAAGGCGTTCTTCAAGTCAACCTTGAGAATGACCTCCCCTTCACCGCAGCCAAGGTACGTGGACAGGGCATGTACGGCAGCCTCACCGCCCCCTCTAGACCCAAAGCCTAGTTGTAGGGGCTGGAATTTACTTGACATATCTGTGGTGTAAAATTTACAACACATTTTGGCTGCCATACGCCTGTAAGTACAGCCTACAGCACTGGGACGAACGCCACCATCCTTTTTCCGCAAGGCGCATAAATTTGCGCCATATAGGATATCAATGATGGCTTCATCCACATTGCCGGATAGCATGAGGTTCATCAAACCTGTGAGCTCCTTCAAAAGCGCTCCGCAAGCATCGCCGACGGCCGGACTCAGGAGGTCTTTCAAATGTTGTGGAGTCAGGCCATCGAGACCGCTAGCAGAACCACTCCGGAAGGAGCCCACAGTGGATAACACGTCCTTGGCTGTTACGGTCAGAAAATCGGAGTCAAAATTTGGAGCATTGGGGAAGGAAAGGTCATCAACTGGCGCTGGGTGCTTGCTCTTCAGATCTGCAAGAGTATCTGGAGAGCAAGGCGCCACTACGTCGCTGCTAAATAATAACCTAGCTGCACCACTAATGTCACCTTCTCTCAATTTGGATTCTACATACTGGGATAAACTATTTTTGTAGAACGCGGTGGATTTAGGGTCGAAAGTGCTGGTCGAAATACAGTTGTCCTTAATTTGTGATGTTAAACTTTTGGGAGTAGCCTGATTTTTCGAAATGTGTAAAATCCTATAGGAGAAAGTGAATAATTGTTCCCAAGCTCTGGTAGAATTCTCCCGTACTACAAGGCCAATGCAGTTTGCCAGATTTTGGGCTGCTAAAGGCCTTGCACCACGGGGAATCCTCTTTAAAACCGGTACAGAATTTTTTAATTTAGCTAGGTTTTGCCAAAAGGGAATTTGATTGTTATATTAGATAAAATAATATATAATAATATGCAATCTTAAAAAAATAGTTTCTATGTCAGAAGTGCTACGATCCTTTTCCTATTCCCAACTGCTACGTCTTCTACGAGATCTACGAAAATTTCGGGCATACATCTTTTAATCCATCGAAGATTTGACATTCACCTAAAAATACACAACTATCCTAAGCAAAGACTTTTAAGAACACATATACTAGCTAAGTGCTTCAAGAAACTTAGTATGTTGTTATTAAATCATCAACCAAACACAATAAAGTAAAATATATTTTTGTGTACTCGTATACTTAGACGTGTAAACTATGAGCGAATAATATTGATTTAGATGTCGAGATAACAGTCCGACAGTCTGTTTCATTATATATATCGCTCAATGTTAAGTCAGAAATATATATTGCTAGCTGGTTGACCTTTCTATTTGGCATATTCAATAGCAACTTGAATAGAAGTAAATAGGAATCAGAAATCACTTCCTAGTGAGACAAGGTCAGTTAGATATTTCCTCTAAGTTTTAGTTCGTATTGAATTTTACTAATAACTGGTTGTCCAACACTTCGTTTGCTTATTAAAGTTTGTTTTTTTTTCTATCGGAATATTGTAAGATTAATGTTTTATTTTACTAGTGATTGAATTATTGCGATGGGTTTTGGCGTTTTACTCAATAAAATTCATTTCTAATAATACAGATCCGTTCTATTTGATTGCAGTTCCTATCGCTAATGAATTCCACTCTAAGACGTGCAAAACTTTTGTACTTGTATCACGTTTAGTATAAGAGAAATAGTTTTTGATGGGTAAAATCTATTAGCGCCTTGAACAACCGACTCATATGCCGTGACGGCAAACGTCCAAAAGCCATGATGTTCTTTTAAGACAGAAAATGATATGACGCTCACAATGATATGAGAGTGATAGTAATAAAATTTGAATCGATCAATAAGTTTCTATAGTGATGCCCGACAGTGAAATATCTATTGAAGCGCCTAAAGACAGCGAGGTGGCATGTCTCCAAGCCGGGACCCCTCTATGGGACCTGGAAGCGTGAGCCCTTGCGTCGCGTCGTTGTACCAATGGCGCAATGAGGCGCTGGAGTGGGGCCATAGGCCGGAGCCCCGAAAAATCAGGTTTCAACTCATAGAGACATGGAGGGTGCGACTTGAGCATCCAAAGTGGGGGGAATCCACCACTGCGGTGGTGAGGCCGATCATGGAGGAGTCGTTGGAGAGGCACCACGGTGACCTCTCCTACCGGATGTGCCAGCTATTTACCGGACACCGTGTGGTTTTAGTCAGTCCGATTCCAACACGCCCACCCGGTCGTCGGAACCGATGGGCTGAAGCCAGCCAGTCTAAGAACAAAACCGACATATAACGTGACGTAATATGCGTATCCTGAAAACCTGTGAGTCCATCATAACGTCAAAGAATTTTTGTGAAGATTGCCAATCTGCAACAGAAATAACTTTTTTTTTAAATTATTTGGAAAACAAACATTATTGATAAATTACAGTAGGGTTGCTTAACCGAGACAAAGTCAGAATTAAATTTACCACCAACACCGTTTACCACAGATCAATTATTTAGCCGTCATACTTAACCCTTATTATAACGACTGGAGGCTCATATCCAACGGTAGGACAATTCAAAAACAGTTTTTCTACTACTTCATACTTACATTTCAATACATCACATTCTTATGTATTTGTATTACAGTGAGTAAGGCCGACTTCAATTACAAAGCACCTTAGAAGCCCATTGTCTTAGGAAATATTATTAAATTACTCCCGTTACAATGAAGGATGGTATATCAGCTTATGTAACTGTTGTATTATATGTGTCATGTGCCGTATCGTGTAATGAAATTAGACTCGGTATTGCGACGCTAATATGACAGATATTCTTTTGAAATGTATATGAACAAATATTACAGAGTACCAAGTGGCGAGTGCCGAGTGAATCGCGTAGTTCTTTGTTACTCGTTTGTAGTTTTGCATAATATTCAAATACTAGGGAAAAACCTTGTTGACAATTTTTGCTTGTATAAAACAAAAACCTAACATTGTTACGGTATCGGTATGTTATAGTAAAGTTAAAGTTGCCTTTTCAAAGTCCGTGACGTCCTTTTTAAACCAGTACCTTTTTTTTCGTTCGGAAATCCCTTCGGATACCCCCCCCCCGCCGGCCAGCGGGGGCGGTTATGTCGGGTTTGAACCGACTAAAACCGCACACCGTCTCGGGTCTAAGTTTGCATTTTATTTATATTTATCTTTATTTATTTTTATCTGAGTTCTAGACGGCTTTGTGGTTTAATAGCAATATCCGAAATACAAATAGTGGTTAATACCGCAAAGTGCAGCTAATTAAATTATATGATATCGTGTTCTAATAATATAGCTGTTTTGAAGACCTAATTAAATAAATTGGCTACAGTGACAATTTTCGGATCTCTAGCACAGCAATTAATTATGAATTATTAATGAAATAAGTCGGTGTATTGTGTTATTAGAACTCTCCCAGCCCGCCGAGCCCGCAACATGCTCGCTGAGCGTCGCAGGCGATTCAGACGCCGGAAGTCGCCTAACAACCTCCGTTCTCCATGAGAACCTGCGCTCAGGGTGGCAGGTGTGGCCGCCTGTCACCCCAACAGAAGCCGGCGGGACGGCGGGGTGACTAGCGCCCTTCCCCCACCCCTTTTGGGCGGGGAGACCGTGTTTCTCAAACCTGAGGGGGCCATCTCGAAACCAAAAATGGCCCAGGGTCAGGGTGCGAGGGAAATGCCTTATGGACAAACCTTACGCCCCGGCGTCTGAAGATCCGAGACGACGGGCGTTTTTAGCCGGTTCAAACCCGACATAACTTCCCCCGCTGGTCGACGGGGGGGTATCCGAGGGGATATCCACAAGAATAAAAAAGGTATATTCTGTTAATATGCAAGAATTTTAGGGGTCAAGTCGATCAGAAGTTACATCATAACTAGCTGGCATCTATTTATGATGAGAGGTTAATTATGTGACTGTTCGGTAGATGGTATTGTAGGCGTGTTTTTGGACCCCACGAAGACTGGTCAACGTCACCAGCAAGCCGGTACAACTGCTGATTGAAGGACGAGAGTTAACTGACGCTGGCTTTCCTTTCGGGTTTGGGAGATCAGATTGCAGTCGCTCCCATAAAAATCAGATAAGCCAAATCAAAAGGAGGAGATGGAGTAAGCGATTTCCGAGGTGCCAGTTAGACAATATAATATTACTAGCGGCACGGGTCCCGGCTTCACCCGGAAGTAAATTCTTAAAAAGACCCTAGCGCCATCTAACGACGCAAAGAATAATAATACAAAATCATCCATGGAGCCGGTTGTACATCGTGTCACAATTTGTGCTCAATACACATAGTTACTGTTAAGTTGGTTTGTGTTTGAATTGCATTGGCATCAATTATGCAGAACATTTTGAGTTTTTAAAGCGTACATAAATCAACTTAACATTAACTATGTGTATATAATATTACGTACGAATTTATTTTTAAATAACATACGTCGAATTTGATGTATCTATATCAAGTTCCATTTATATTCATAATTTACTTTTGCCCTCGGCTTCATCCGCTTAATATTTGGGCGGCTACATCCAGTTCCCACGTGAAATAACATTGGAATTAATTTTTCAAGTACAGGAACCTTTTACTGCAATAAAGAGTATGCTATGTCTATGTCTTCATGGTCTATAGGAGTCACAAATTTCAGTAAATAAAAAAAATCCGTTCAGTCATTTTGGTTGATTGAGTAGCAAACCCACTTTCACATTTATAATTTCAGTAGGAACGATGGATACACAACTGGCCAATCAATAAACAAATAAAAAGACGGATCAACCAATGAGGCGAGCCCTTTGAACGATTTTGACATTTCAATATAGTCTATGATTGGTTAATAGGCGCGCCTCCTCCAGTTGCGCCTCGTGCTTTCCACCAAAGAGACCTAAAAATATGGATTACGCCATAACAAATTTTTGAATTATACTATATATCGGTGTTATACATAAAGGTATTAAAATAATAAAGATATTTAAAAAACCTGAAACGGATGAAACACCTAACTCACACACCCTAATTAGAGTATAACATTGGAATTCTTTCGTATTATAATTACTTTCATTAAGTAACTAGATTAATAATATAATCTATAAATTAATTAGAGTTGACGGGATATTTACCGATTAAATTATAAAACTAATAATAATATTTATAAATTTAATTCACTTAATCTAAACAAATGAGTTTTTTATATAATAGAGACCACTGTTTTATAAAAAATTAATTACGTGAAACTAATGAGGTTAAATTTTCTCATATTAAAACGTTTACTTACTTGATTGATTGGACTTGACCGTGGTCCTTTCTAATTTAAGTAAAATAAAATATTTCTTTAGTAAATATTATCATAAACAACGATATTTGGAGCCAAGATGACTTACTTTCACAATGAGCGGTGGCACAGGTATTGTCGTGTTATGATGTGACATGTGATTTGAAAGTGTAATACATAGTTATGTACCATCACTGACCATAGCCTGCGGTAGGGCTGTAAGCTTCAACGCAGCACTTTCTTATCGCTGGAAGGTGGCGTGATGCACTGGCGACGGTCTGTCGCGACCGCGATAAGCTTAAGAAATAACCATGTACTTAATTTAAGTTTTAGTCTTAGATCGACTCTTGTAAAGTTAAGTTTAAAGGACAATTATAAAATCTAATTTGTCTCCAAAAATGATTTCATTTAAACATCGTTCCCGAATTAAAAGTGGCGCAGCCGGTAGGATTGCCGCTGTTGCCTTCGCGAAAAGTTTAATGCAAAACTGTATAAGTGTACCTACGGAAAGTGATTTCATGGATTTTTGAAACATTTCAAAGTGACCTTGCAGAAGTAGAACTTTTTCGCGAGTGGTGACGAACTAAACGAAGAACCATTTTCGTTACTTACAATCAGTGACAGGCTCTCACGTATTATTCGGCAATCTTCGAACCAAATAATTATCCTAAGATCACGCGTAAAACGGTGCGGGGTAAGCAGCGATGTTAACAAAGGCGGTAAAACTGTGAGTAACCTTCTACATCCTAGCATTTCCTTCCCGTTAAATCCATTTAACGCGTTATTTAGTTCGTTAATATAATTAACACATTTTATTAAGTAATAAAATTAATATTCTCTTAATTTTATTTGAGAATTCCTCATTATAGAGATCATATAATTTGATTATTTGAGAATTCCTTATTATAGAGATCATACAATTTGATTATTTGAGAATTCCTCATTATAGAGATCATACAATTTGATTATTTGAGAATTCCTTATTATAGAGATCATACAATTTGATTATTTGAGAATTCCTCATTATAGAGATCATATAATTTGATTACTCGTATTATTTTTTCATTATTATTATGAATAAATAAAAAAATTATAATAATATTATCTTAATTTTATTTGAAAATGATTTTTAATACAGAAACCATAGCATTTGGTAACTTATTTTTTTTAATTGAAAGTTTTAGTTGTTTAATTGCGAAGTGAATATAATCTTCACGCTAAGTGTTTTAATAAATAAATTTAAATATAAGTAATAATAAATAAATTAAATTAAAAATGATACTAATACTATTGTTTTTACTATATATAATTAATTGATTGGTTATCTTTTGAGCTTAATTATAAAAATTAAATCAAGGTCAAGTTCCCTTGGACGCAGATCCCCCAATTCAATCACCAGAATTGATTCATAGGGATGGTTTAGGATTAATTCCGGAATTTTCTAGGGAAACTAACATACTTAGTTACTATTATTATATTGCAAAATACCAAGGAACCCCAAGTCGAAATGAATTCTTAATGCAGAATATCACTAGTAAATTCATAGGGAAGGCAGCAGCCTTAATAAGCGAGAGAGGCGATTTTGAAACTTACAGAATTGAAAAGTTTATTAATTCAATATTTCGGTGATCCCAGTAGCGAAGAATGCGTTGCAATTGAGCGTTAAAAACTTAAATTGGAAACGTTAAAAAAAAAAACAAAATAATAATAAGGGAATCGTATTTAGAGTTTTGTACTCTCGCATACAAGATATTCGTGCTATACTTATATCCAAGGTCAATCAAAATACTTCTACGGTAAAGTTAAGAGCAGCTAAGAAGATTATTTATGACAATACTTCGCTTAATGTATAATTTGCCTGAGTACATGGTGCGGATGGTTCGTATTAAAAAGCCAACCAATTTAGAAGAGGCTTTAAAATACGTCCTTGAGGAAGTTAATTTCCAACAACAATATAATTTGAGAAATAGAATGTTACAACACCGACCTCAACGTCATACATTATTACCACGCGATAAGGGTCCTATTTTCAACTCAAATTATCAGACACCTATAATGGTACCTCATTTACAACACAACAATGTATAAATTAAGAGAAAACTACCACTGAAGCATACATTCTTTTAAAACTTTAACTGATTATCACTATTAAACTACGAATATATACACGAAATATTAAGATTACATAACTGCAATATATTTGAATATCACATTGCGAATTATTATCACGTATTATTATTTAACCATTTTAATTTTAAAAAGATTGGTATATTTGCATTCTTTTCTTCTTTCTTCTGGTATATTTACACCAATGGTTTATTATAAATATAATGGTAACAATTAAATTAAAATGGAAACGATTATTCATTCAAGTTTTATACCTTTATAATTTCAATTCAAACCCCAAGTTCTATAGAAGCCATTTAGGGTTGAAAAGTCATACTATAATCAATATTATTTTTTAACATTTGAAATATTGACGCGAACGTCTAAAAGCGCAACCAAGAATGGGCATTCTCCTTTAACAAATCCAGTGCAATTTAATACCTAATCAAAATTTAATACGTTGGGCGCATATGCAAAGTCAGCAAATTGGTTTTCGGCCGCAATTGGCTCAATTCGGTACTAAACACCAGACACAATTTGGCTATAGACCTCAAGCCACCTAATTTGGCAATAGATCTCCAGCCACCCAATTTGGCTATAGACCTCAAGCAACACAATTTGGATACAGACCTCCACAGCCTATAGGTTATCGCACATCAAGACCCTTTTATGAACCAGACGTGACAATGAGAATTGCTCCAGCACCCCTGGTTAAACAACCAAACCTTCCTGCAAATGAAATTTATACCGGTGATGAACATTATGATCCTAATTACGACGATTACACTAATAATTTAGAAACCAACGGTGAAAATTTAAATATGTATACTGACTATGACCACGATGACCAGAACGTTGACACGACTTATGCTGCAGGGACTGACAATTTGAATTCTACTGAACATAGCGGTGAGTCTGAATACTGTCAAGATTTTCAAGTAAGTCCAACCCAAGCGGAGCCGAAATGTTAGAGTTGAAATTCGACGCTGGTCGAAGACACCCATATGTATACATTCCTGAAATTAATGGTAAATTTATGTTAGACACGGGAAGTACTCGCTCTTTCATAAGTCTATATATTTTATGAACCGTTTACGGTCACAAGTACACACGCTATGAGTGAACATTATACTGTGGCAAATATTCCCCTTTTTTTTCTATTTTTACTACATACGGTTTTCATAAATTTTATGTGTATGAAGTAGACAGCAAATATGATGGTTTGATTGGTATGGATCTGATGTCAGCAATAGGTGCCAACATAACGTTTCAACGATAACACCCTAAAAGCAAATGGTGTCAGTACTCCAATAATAGGTATATAATGCTAACATTGAAATTATATTAGAACCGCGCACCGAACATCGAGTGAAGTTACCTGTAAGTCAGAAAGATGGTTATGCTATATTAAATTACCAACAGTTCTGTGAAGGAGTTCGAATGTCAGAAGTGATAGTTCAATGTGAAAATTATTCAGTATTTACCGTGATACAAAATGTAAGTGATTGTAAATTGATGCTGACTATAAATTACCCTTTTAAGGTTAATTATTTTAGTAATAGGTATATATAGTATATAATAGGTTTGCTTAATGCTACAACCACAGCGGATCTTACAGATGTTGAGATCGATTCATTATTGACAGAAAACTTAAAAAAAAAGCCTACGTCTTGATCATCTCAGTCAAGAAGTAAATAACCTCATTAGTCAACTATGTTACGAATATCGTGATATATTTTACTGTGAACAGTTGCCTCTAACTTTCACTAATGAAGTGAAGCATCACATACGAACAACATCACATAGGCAACTACAGACACAGACTGAAACCAAACGATTCTTAGGCTTTGTAGGTTACTACAGGTGGTTTATCAAAGATTTTTCAAAAGTTACTCAGTCACTCACAGCATGTTTAAAGAAGAATAAAAAGGTTATAATAGACCAAAAATATACTGAAGCTTTTGAGAAATGCAAGGAACTTCTTGTCAATGCTCCTATCTTGCAATATGCAGATATTTGTAAACCATATGTATTAACTACTGACGCTTCCGAAGTAGCGATTGGTGCAGTATTATATATATAGTAACCATATGTAATAATTTGTACCGGTGTATATGCATATGCATATGTCATAAGTAGTAATTAATAGCATATGCCAGCCGAACCTTAACAGATACCGAAAAGAAATATAGTACGATTGAACGTGAGTTATTGGCTATTGTATGGGCCACCAAATATTTCAGGCCTTATTTATATGGACATAAATTCGATATCTATGTTGACCATAGGCCACTAGTCTGGTTATACCAATTGAGGCTATTGATACAAAACCCAACCAAATACTCGTATTTAGCTGGTCCCGTAATGAACTCCAAGTCAAGGACTTATCTCGGCCCAAACAAAAGGTATTAGAAATATTTTTGCCCCTTCAGGGTCAAGACCATATCAGAACCATTTTAAAAAATCACATAAAACCAAAACTTAAATATTTTATTTATTTTGAGAACAAAGAACACAGGAAGGATTTTAGCAATATAATAACGTCATTATTTAAAAAGGATATGGTTAGATTCTACGAATGTACTATGCATGCTATCTATGTTGAGGATGAGCAGGAGCAAAGAGCTATTGTAGTTAAATTACATGAGGGTAAAACATGTCACCGAGGTATCACAGAAACTGTTAAACGGATACACCATAATTATTCCTAGCCAAATTTGTCAGAGACAATTTCCGCTATTATTAATTCCGGCCAAGGTTGCAAAGTGTCTAAATACGATAGGAAAAACATTAAACCAGCATTACATCTTACGCAGACTCAGACCACACCCTTTCAGGAAATCTTCATAGATTTATTTTCTATCGAATCACAATATTATCTTACCTTAATCGATGCTTTTAGCTGATGAAATATTTTTCATATTATGGTATTCCACGAATAATACATTCTGACCCTGGATCTGAGTGTAATAACGAATTAATAAAGGAATTGGCAGACTTCTATAAGATTAAATTGCACATAGGCACCCCAAATAACCCAAACTCTATGGCTCTTATAGAACGTTTCCACTCTACAATTATAGAAATATATAGATTGGCCAAATACCAACAGAAATATACAGACGCATCTTCCGTAATGACTTACGCTATTATGACTTATAATAATACCATTCATAGTAGTACTGAGTTAACCCCATTTGAAACTGTATTTAGTCATACTGAGTTAAACTCTGCATTTGACGCGGAATTCGATAAAATGTACAAACAACAACTTATTAGAGATCATAAGAAAAGAACCCAGGTTCTTTATAGACATATTTCAGAAAAAAAATTAAGGACCATAAAGGAAGAATTATAAAGGCGCGAGTGGGTGAACTAACACCCATACTGAAAACAGGTGGCGTTTGATCCTGGTGATATGGACAACAACCCGTCGCGCATCCCCAAGTCAGGCCCTACAAGCAGTAAAGATTAGTCAAATCCTGGGTATTCTCCCAGTGAAGTTGGGTCGAGCGTTTGTAGAGTATGATAAGTGGTTGGTTGTTAAGGTTATAAGTCTTCGGGGTATAATTGTTGATCTTTCTTTTAACATTGAGAAATATTCGGAATTGAATCAAATGCTAAATTCGAATAAATCTTATGGTGAGGAGTTCAGGAGTCTTAAAACACAGGTTAATTATATTCGAAACGAGACTATGGAAAAATTACAGAAGCTAGTTCCATACAAAAGACTCAAACGAGGCATTTTGAACCCCCTGGGATCTATAATCAAAATAATAACTGGTAATCTTAACCATGAAGATGCCATTAGGTATGAGGACTTAATCATTAACATTCAGACACAGGAACAAGCAATAAATAATAAATTAACATAAACGAAAATACACACAGAATAAATGCACGCATTAAATTACTTGAAGGATTTATAGCGAAACTGATCACCAAAGATAACCATTCAATTTATATGACCTTCGTACATATTTGGATTACTTAATCAGTTTATCGTAAATTTTAGAACAATATATATCAAACTTAGCGAAATGGAAACGGCCTTAGCATTCAGTAAAGTATCCGTTTTACACAAAACCATAATTGACCCTGATGAATTAGTAAACATCTTTAAGCACATTAGCAAGTATGATAATTTAATGTACTCTATAAAGGAAGATAATATCATTAATATTGAAGAATCACTATCAGTGAAGGCTTATCTTCAGGATGAAGAAATAAAGTTCATTATTGAAGTTCCTTTAGTTCATAACGTTACTTATAGTTATTACAAATTGTACTCCCTTCCTATGTTTGATCAGTCCTTAAACCAAACCTTCGTCGTTATCCCACAGTTTCCTTACCTCTTAGTAGAAGGATCTATTTTTCGTTCAATTGATCAGCCTTGCCAAGAGATAACCGCTGAAGAATACCTCTGCTCTGAAAGTAAACTAGTTTTATACGTGAAGGAAACCTGTATTGAACGACTGATGATGTACTATCAGAATCGGTCTAGCTGTTCTCCTCGATATAGAAACACTGAGCCCCTTAAACTCCAAAGAATCAGCCCAATTATTTGGATAGTGTACTCAAAAAAAAAGAAACCCTGAAATCCTATCGCAAACTTGTGAAAGGGATGACTCCAAGGAAATTATACGAGGAACATAATATTGTAACTATCAAGGATCAATGTGATGTGTTTATAGGTGATTTACAAATTCATGGCCGACGCTCCTATTTACAAAAAGCGGATTAAATGCCTATTCCTATAATTACATTACCTGACATGCAGAAGCTGGTTTCTGACGCTGTCGAAATGGTTCCTGTGAACCTTAAAGGAGTTAACTTGGATGATATACGCCAATTGAATTATATCTTGAAGAAAAGTGACAGTGTAAAAGGTGAAAACAAAAGTGATAGTGCAGCCAATTTCCTTTATTTGTTAAACACGATTATCATTTCATTAACAGTAGTTATAATTATGCATAAGTATTCACATATTATATTGAGAATGTGTAAAAGGCAGAATAGTCGTCCGAGAGAAAATGAGAACCACTCTGTCCAGCTGGAATTAGATAGGGTCGGCCAGAGACCAGTGTTACTGATGTAATAACTCTATTCTCTGCTTACATTTAGTCTTAATCATTTCAATATGACTCTCTATGATCATTTTAATTAAATCATTTTGCACAATCATTTTAATATCACTTGATATAATGATTTTAATTTTGTATAATCATTTAAATTATCAATTCGTATAACCATTATAACGTCATTTTGTCTAATATTAATATTAATTTTTCATAATCACATAAATGAAGACTGTGTAGTATTTTATTGTTTTGGCAAAGTTCTCGACAATTGTCTAAATTTCGATAACTTCGGTCCAAGGGGGGAGGAGTTATGTACCATCACTGACCATAGCCTGCGGTAGGGCTGTAAGCTTCAACGCAGCACTTGCTTATCGCTGGAAGGTGGCGTGATGCACTGGCGACGGTCTGTCGCGACCGCGATAAGCTTAAGAAATAACCATGTACTTAATTTAAGTTTTAGTCTTAGATCGACTCTTGTAAAGTTAAGTTTAAAGGACAATTATAAAATCTAATTTGTCGCCAAAAATGATTTCATTTAAACATCGTTCCCGAATTAAAAGTACATAGATTACAACTACGAATACCGTAGCTAATATGGAGCGAATGATACAGAAAGAGATAGCTATATCTAGTGAGTTGCACTTTAAGTTTGTGATTTTTTTTATAAACAATTATATAAAATAGTATAATATAAATAATGCTATAAACCAATTCGGCAGTCAATATTGAACTAATTACTTTCAGGGCCCTTCGGGTCCCTTCGGGTCGACTAAAATTGCGCTGCGCTAATCTTACGAAAAATACGGTTACACGTCGAAATGGTGCAAAACATAATTCTGGCTGCCACTGTACCGTACAGTGAATCGAAATGCCTGTGAAGAGTCTACGTTTGTAAACATCAAATCAAAGCACACGTTTCGACTGACGTAAGCGTTAGGCTGTCTTGAATATTTAAAAAATTCTTTGGAAAACTTGAAGTCTTTCATCGCCACCATTACTAATGTTGAAAACATTAATATATATATAGCTGCTCGTGCTGATTCACTGACTGACTCACTGACTCACTCACTCATTGATCACCTCTCCTGAACAATTTTGTATGAAATTTTTTTTTTCACTGATGGTTGCGTATAGAGGATAAAAATTCATTCGGAGGAAAAATATGAAGAGAGCTGATGATTGAGGATTTCGGAGACGGGTGAAGAGCACGCTTAAGGTATTGAAGATAGGTTGGGGGTGCTTGAGCCAATGTCACTCGAAACGTCATTCAATTGCCAGTGACCTGAAAAAAAAATCAAAATGGCGAAAAAAAATGGCCGCCATACAAATTTCGTCGGTGTCCATCTCGGAGAGTATAAAAGATGGAAGCGTAGTTTCTTCGCAAAAGACGATCAGGATCCAAAGGTCTACTCGATGAATAGAAAAAAAATTCAAGATGGCGGAATTTATTTTTCTATAGAAAATGTATGGCGAATATTGAATAGACTACAAGTTTTGAACTATGCAAGACTTTGATTTATGGTTTCTTTTTAAAATGTTTTTGTGGAAGAACTCTTAGTCAGAAATATGTAGATAGATGATGATCGAGGGTTTGGAAGATGGGTGAGGAGCACGGCCAGGGTATTAAACATAAGTGAGGGCTGCTCAAACAAAAAATACTTAGAAACTCATCCAATTGGCAGTGAGCTGAAAAAAAATTCTAAATGGAGAAAAAAAGATGGCCGCCATACAAATTTCTTCGGTGTCTATCTCGGAGAGTATAAAAGATAGAAGAGTGGTTTCATAGCAAAAGATGATCAGGACCTGAAAGTCTACTCAATGAACAGAAACAAAATTCAAGATGGCGGAATTTATTTTACAATACAAAATATATTTAGAATATTGAAGAGACTGCAAGTTGGGAACTATGCTAGACTTTGATATGGTTCCTTTTCAGAATGTTTTTATGGAAGAACTCTATGTCAGAAATATGGAGATAGATGATGATCGACGGTTTGGAAGATGGGTGAGGAGCATGGCCAGGGTATTAAAGATAGGTGAGGGCTGCTCAAACAAAAAATACTCGGAACCGCATCCAATTGGCAGGGAGATGAAAATAAATCCAAAATGGCGGATTCAAGATGGCGTCAACACAAATGTCATGGGTGTCTCTCTCAGAAAATATTAAAGATGGATGAATTGTGTTTCGGTTCACCTCTGCTGTAAGACCTACCTACCTGCCAAATTTCATGATTCTAGGTCTACGGGAAGTACCCTGTAGGTTTCTTGACAGACCGACAGACAGACAGACAACAAAGTGATCCTATAAGGGTTCCGTTTTAGGGTTTGAGGTACGGAACCCTAAAAAGGAACCCTTAGAGGATCACATCGTTGTCTGTCTGTCTGTCTGTCGCGTCGTGTCAAGAAATCCCGTTGAACTAAATCATGAAATTTGGCAGATAGGTATGTCGTATAGCAGACATAAGTGGAAAATATAGGTATTTAAACTATCATGGTCACTAACATACTCGTATGTATTAGAGTTAACGGGATATTTACCATGTGCTTCTAAGAGTGTCCGATATTTCGGCGCTGTTGCAAGCGCCATGATCACGGAGGAACTGAAGATAGCGATTAACGGTGAACGAGTTTAAGAGTAAATATATCGATCTACCCTCTTTCGTACTCGTCTCTGACGCGCAACACCACTACCACTGGTCTCACTACACACTCGAACTCGATCACGATCGCGACACACGACGCTTACCGTATCTACTCGCGAATTTGTTTTGGCTTGTTCCCGGTTATTTTTGCACAGACGGACCACTGGATGCCAGACGTTCGGCAATTGAAACCCATCCTCACGATTGAAATTTCTGTGCTTTAATTTATGTGCACCAACTTATGAACTTGCCAAACATGTGGCTGGCATCTTACAGCCTTTAGTAGGGAGAACGACATCTTATGTGAAGGACTCAAAACATTTCATACAAATTTTGCGTCAAACAACCGTGCAAGAACAAGAAGTGATGGTTAGTTTTGACGTCGAATCACTCTTCACAAATGTTCCCATTACTGACTGTTTGGAGGTCATAAAACGCAAAATTACAGAAAACGGGATTGCTATGGAATATGCCGACCTTGTGCAACATTGCTTGACCACAAATTACTTCGTGTACAGGAATGAGTACTACCTACAGATAGATGGAGTAGCAATGGGCAGTCCGGTAGCTCCAATTGTAGCTAACATATGGATGAAGCATTTCGAAGCCTTAGCCATTGCTACCGCCCCTAGCATCAAAATCTGGAAACGGTATGTCGATGACATTTTCTGTATGCTGGAAGGGAGTGAAAATGTTGTACAACACTACGTGGATTGAGCCACAACATCCATAGCAAAATGAGTTTTACGTATGAAATGGAAAAAGAAAGAACCCTCGCTTTCCTTGATGTGAAGATCAGTGTTCGAAAAGACGGTTCATGTAGCCACTCTGTGTACAGGAAACCCACTCACACTGACCGCTATCTACATGCCGACTCACATCATCATCCGCGCCAATTGAACTCGGTGGTGACGTCGCTTATTGACCGCGCATATAACCTATGTGACCAGGAACATTTAGACAAGGAGTTGAACCACATAAGCGGCGTTCTACGAAAGAATGTGTACAATGGACGGATCAGACCACCCAGACGCTCGAACAACCTCCCTGACTATAAGGTGGAAAGACATCCAGCTTTTTTACCCTACATCAAAGGAGTGACAGATAAGGTCGCTAACATCCTGAAGAAGGTTTCCGTCAAAACTATCTTCACTCCTTTTTAAAAAGATGTCACAATATCTACGCACACCCAAGGATAGTTTTCCACTGGACAGGCCGGGAGTGTACAAGATTGACTGTAGCTGCGGCAGTTCTTATATAGGACAAACCAAAAGAACGGTCACGTGCCGAATCAAAGAACACATCAGGGCAGTCAAAAACAATGAACCGCAAAAATCTGCAATCGCTGAACACCTATTGGAGTCCGGTACCGACCACTGGATTGAGTTACATAACCCTCAGATGCTCTCGACAGAACGCCACTACATACCAAGATTGGCAACATGGGTGTCATTTTTGAGTAAATCGAAGCTTCTGATTTTGAATTTTTGCAAAAAAAAGTTCAAAAACCCAAGATGGCGGATCGATTTTTTTATTTGAAATAAATAAACAAAATAGAGCGCTACACATAACACTCGCGAGCTGCTTGCAGCTCGCGCACCGCGCTAAATACTAGTTTATTATATAGACCGGGCGTTTTTACAGGTAGTTGACTATGCAAAATCCGAGGACCAGTATCTATGACTAGTTTAATTTAAAAAAACAACGACGGGTTGCACTCCGGGAGTGCGGCAGAATTGAAAACTTAAATATTAACGTTGTGCATTTTGGACATTTTGGAATGGTTAGGGAATAATTTTGCACGAATTGCTTTAATTATCAGTATAAAGGTACTATCATTTATGTGGTAACATACAATATTCATTTATTGCGCTATCGGACACAAACATGAGAATTTATAGTACATTAAAAAATTTACACTTCAGAACTATTACAATTATTTTACATTAAAAAGTTTTTCTCTCAGAAAAATCAACTTCCATCCATAATTTCAACGACTTTTTCACCATCATTATTACCAGAACCATCATCGCCAATATATTTATAAAGTACTCACTCATTGTCTTTTGCAATTTCTTCGTAACTTTTTTCATTAATAGATACACTTTGTTTAATTTCCATTTTATATCAATAGATTTATGGCACAAAATAGAATAAATATTACATAAAGTTATATGATGACAAAAACTGTTTCTTGGGCCTCGGTCGGAATCGAAGTCAGTCTTGACGAAGTCAACGACAACAACAACAATTAGACGAACGCGCCACCAAGGTTGTTAAGTACAGTGTGAAATTAGCGCTTCTATATTTGTTGTCTTACGAATTTTCGAAAAGGTCACGTGTTTACTGACGTGAGTTTCACCTTTTTTACCCATTACAAAAACAGTGCACAACGCCGCTAAAGGAGTTTTCACTTCAAAAATTATAAAACACATCTTGCCGCCAGGTGTGATGGTCCCTTCCCGCCTTTTTTTTACAACTTGCCAGCGATAATATGCCAAGTGAATATAATATCTTCACAAATATGAAACCGTTCAAATAAAATCTCCAACTTTCAATTCTTCATATCAATTAAAACGGAAGTAATTGACTTTTAAAATTTCACGCGAAATACACGGTTTTTCACAATTTACGCTGGCGCTCTTTCAACGACGTTTTCGCCACATAATAACCACAGAATTTTTATGAAATTCGATAAAGTTTGAATGCGATATTCAGGATAAAACAGGGACTATTTCCTTCTACAGTGCACTCAAAGCTTACCATAATCCTAGTTAAAACCTTGAAAAATATCACTCTTCGAAAAATTGATGATTACCGATATTTAATTTTAGCATGAAATCACGTTAAAAGGGTTACTTAATCGTATGGCACTCCGAATACACTATGTTGCTTCCGATATACGCGTAAGGTGGGAAATTACGTTCACTTTTAGACAAATCACACCGTAGCACCGTTTAGTAACTGATGGTCGACCCAAACAAGGCCCCAGGTTTTGTGTTTATTCTGTAACAGGTGATACAGAGATTATGCGGGTCAGTGTGTGAAACCTTGTATGTTTGTTGTATGCGTAGTTCTCACAAGTTGTCCATATTTAGAACACCTGAACTAATTAAACTTCTTACGTATTAGCAACTTATCGTATCGTCAGGACCATATGTGAAGCGGCCCTAAATTTACTAACTCGCTTCATACTTCAGGTTACATTATAAAAAATAATAATATTTGTGCATTACTAGCTGTGCCCCATGGTTTATTTCGCTTTCTTGGCTCCCCAGGGTCGTAGCTTGGTATTAAATATCTTATAACAACTTACCCCAAGAACTGGATCATAGATTACAAAAATATTTGTTTAAAGCTGGTGAGCTTTGAACAAATATTTTTCTATGATCCAGTTCTTGGGGTAAGTTGTTCTAGTGTTAAAATCTGGAATTACCGGTCTAAATCTGGTAATTCCAGATTTTATCACTTTCGGACAAAAAAACTTATTCATGAGCTTTATTATTAGTATATAGGCACGCCGTAGTAGCGACGGTAAGACCCATCATGGAGCACTGCCTTAAGATACGACACAGGAGGGTCTCGTACCGGCTGACGCAGGTGATGTCTGGGAAGGGGTGCTTCGGGGACCATCTGTGTCTGATCAGGAAGGGGCCAACGTCAGAGTACCATCCCTGTGATGCAAGCGATGACTCAGGGCTGCACACGCTGACGGAGAATCCGACGTGGGAACCGCCGAGGCGAGCCCTCGTGGCGGCCCTCGGAGTGGGAATCCTCTCACTTGGCGTCTTGCTCACAGCGATGGTGCGGAGCGTGAGCGTGTGGGCTACCGCCGCCTCCTTATGAGAGCAAGTAATGCTCGAGAAGGAGGTGACAGAGCAGGTCCGAGAGAAACTCAGGCCTCTCCCGATCCGCAGAGCCCGCGAGTCGCAGAGGCGACTCAGGCGACGGAGGTCGCTGAACGACCTTCGTCCTCCATAAGCGCAGTCCTGGAGGTGAGCGGTGGAGCCGCCTGTCACCCATGCAGAAGCAGGTCGGGGCGGCAGCGCACTGCGCTACCCTCCTATTCCCGGGGGCAAGACGGGGACACCGTGGTTCCCAAACCCGAGGGGGCCATCTCAAGGATAAGGCCCTCTGGGCCACCTTACACCCCGGCGTTTGAAGGCGTACGGTTTTAGTCGGTTTGAATCCGACATAACCAACCCCGCTGGCTGGCGGGGGGGGGGGGGGTATTCCGGGGGATTATCGTACAAAAAAAAAGTATTGATATAAAGTAATGTTGGGCATATTATTCACTTTACATGCATCAAAGTAGTAGTAGTAGCTTACGGCTTTTTATTCGACCTACCTGATGTTAAGCAATTACCCTAGCCTACAACCACGGTTGCCGACACCTAATAAGTGTCTTATATATTAATATATGCCACGTAGTAGGTTTTTCAGTTTTCCACAGTTTCGTTATCGCGAAATTCCTCAAAATTCAAACCATTGTATAAGAGGTAGAACATACATGAGGAGGTGAAATCTCTCTTCAGGCTAAGAAGCTTTAGCTTTTTATATTCTCGAACAGTTGTACTTTATCTCAGGCTACTCGTGAGATCAGGTTTGCGACTTATAATTTTGCATTTCCATATGCCAGATGAAAGCGTGAGATTATGTATGTCCATTATCTATATTTTTCTTTAATGTATTAAAACACAATGGATATGAACAGACAGACGTATGATCATGTTTTAAAGTGTGGATCCGGCTTCTTATTTTACCAGTAGTGTTTTTTTTATTAGCTTGTAGAAACCCCCACGGGCTTCACCCCATCGGTGCCGACGATGGGGTGGGCGTGTCGCAATCGGACCGACTAAAACCAGACGGTGTCCCAAGTGTCCATTGCCGGGCACCCCGGGTAAGCCCTCGAAAGGATAACCCCAGGGTTGCCGGCGGACTTTGGCCGCCACCGCGGCCTCGCCTAGCTTATTAATTAACCATTTGTCATATTGGGAAGGATACCTACATTAACTGTCTTTGAATAAAAAAGTATTTATTTACGCTCGTGTGAACTCTTTCGCAAATATTCATAAGTCTTACAAAATAGGAATGATTGTCCGTCATAAATCACGATGGTATTGACATCGGTATCAGACGAAAACGTAAAGCTTCGCTAATTGGATCAATTATTAGCCAGGATGCTAGTAGTAGGTTTTTATTTTATATATTATTAGGAATTTAAATAATAAAGTATCCGATAAAGCTTTTTTAGGTCATTAAGACATCGATGTGACTTGGCATGGTTGCTATGTTAGTAGCAGTAATATGTTGCAATGTTGGCTTACATTAATTAATCTTCTCATTGTCAAATCAATTTAGAAACTGTAATTCGATTGTTTGCATCAGAATCAGAATACAATTCATTACTATATTGAAAGAGTATTTCGGGAAGCCAATGTAAAATCTCGATCGAATGGCGATGCAGGCGAGTTCGTAAAAAAATATTAGAGTGACTGATTAGTAAAAGTTACTGTGTTTTCAAATTATATATCTACATAGATACTTTTATGACAAGATTTTTTTCACAAATACCTTTTTTTTTTTTTTTTTTTATCGTGCGGAAATCCAAGTACAAATATTTTCACAAATACCTCAAGCGTACTTTTAGTGTCTTCGTAATGAGATAATAAGGATCAATTTTGAAGTCGCATCGTACATTTTCCCACAGATCTCAAAATCGATTTAATTGTATCTGCGTGATGCACTAATCAAGCAAACATTATAAACATTCTTACAGTATCATAATAGAGAGGATATTTTTTTTTATTGCTCATATACACTTTATGGTTACTATTCATAGTTCCATTATAAGAGGACCTTGTGACTGTACCTGAATTACTGTGACTAATTCTCCCCTCTCTTGTAAGTCATTTGCGGAAGAATTGTATTAAGATAAACGCCTAATAACTGCAATTTAAACTATAAAAAATCTACCTTTATCTCATCATCCCCCTGGAATATATCATTTCCCGGTTCCGTTCAAAGTTTATACTGTGGAGCCCTGGGCCCAATATTTTTTATTGGATTGTTGACTTTTACGAGTGCGACTGCCATCTGATGTCCCAGCTGTGAAGAAAGCCTGCGCCAGAGGCTCGTTGGTTTTTTAGCAGGTGTACCGATTAGCAAGTGAAGTTGAATTGGGCTCCGAAGGTGTCAGTAGAGCCATATACACCAAAACAATCTATATTTTTATATGTGCTTGTAGCTACTTATGTACCTATCCTAGGCTTAAGAGTCATTACCGTCACATCATTCACTTCAATAAAAACATCGGAAGGCCGTAGCGTACATTAACGATATTCACTAAACGACCTTAACAGAGGTAGCTGAGTGTAAATTGCATTGCAATTATATTATTTTACAAAGTATTTGAACACTACATTGTATTTGTAATCATCAGTATTCTGCGTGTCGCTTAAGTTTCGAGTAATAGAGCAATTAGCTTGAAGGATTTCACTACACTTACGCATTTTGTTGACGGAGTACGTTAACGGGCATATGTAGGAAGGTAATTAGGTACTCATATAACCAGTCCTTAAAGTAATCGCGAAATGATTTATAGATTATTATAATTATGTGTTGATGGCTTGTTTAATTTTAAACAGGCGAAAATAAATCAGGCTCTTAGTTCGTCGATATCTTTTTTAATGTTCCATACCCCAAAAGGCAAAATGAACCATTTAAGCTCACTATGTTGTCCATCTGTCCGTAATGTCAGTCCGTCTGTCAAGACCTTTTTCTTAGCAATAATAATAAGAATATTTTAGGATATTTTACACAAAGCTTTCAAGACCCAAAATAAGCATAGCTTAACTAGCTTGTAAAATGGGTTCTAGAATGCAAATGAATTTAATTGAATACATATTTTTTCAAATACGCATGACTATAATATTAGCATTAGGTTATCTACTGAAGAAATAGTGCATGTGTAAAAAGTAAATTCAAGTGTTACGGTATTCTAGATGGGGTTCGAACCTGTAATCATTTAATTGCCATCGTTATTAAATTTGATCGAAATTGAATAGGTAACTTGAAATATCAGTTTTTTTTTTATATCAATCATTAATTAAAAACCCTGAAAAATACGCCTTGATGTGTCAGAAATAGTGCGGTAAGTTCTCTTAAATGATCGATTTCATTTGAAAGTCATCATGCTAGTTTTTTTGAGGGATTAAAATTATATTTAAAGGTTAAGGTTAAGGTTTAAAGGTAAGAAGTATTAAACCGTCTTTTTAAATATCTCAAACTATGTTTTATTATAAGGTGCTTATTCATAGCCCGAAGTAACATAGCAGCCTAGCGGTGTCAAGGAATTTGCAGAAACACTTTACTTAGGTACCTTTTTTTTTTAAATCGCATGCCGTCTCGGGTCTTAACACACCGGGGTGTAAGGTTGCCCATAGAGCATATCCCTCGCACCCCGACTGACCCTGGGCCATCTCCGGTTTCAAGATAGCCCCCTCGGGTTTGGGAACCACGGTGTCCCCGTCTTACCCCGGTTTGGGGGAGGGGCGCTAGTCACCCCGCCGCGTGTCACCCCAGCAGAAGCAGAAGAAGAAGGCCTGCTTCTGCTGTGGTGACAGGCGGCCTCACCTGCCACCCCCAGGCCTGCGCTCATGGAGGACGGAGGTCGTTATGCGATTACTTATGTAGGTACCTAATTTTTTTTTCTAAACTATTTATTTTGTAATTGTTGGCGAATCGCGGGTGTGTAATACACCTCTGCCTACCCCTTCGAGAATACAGGCGTGAAGTTATGTTATGTTATGTTATGGTAGTTAGGTATGTACAGAATGTAGGCACAAAATGTAGTTTCAGACTCTTCTACCTGATGTGGTAGAATTATACTACGTACACTTGTAGGCTTGTCTATTGAAATGCCTAACGCAAAAGTTAGAAATGTCAATAGGCAAGCCTATAAATGTTATTATTTTACGTGGTAATTATACAAACCTACCAGTCAGTTTCTGCATTTGGCCTGACTTATGGCACTTAATTATAATGTTTATGATTTTTTGATAGTCACACCTGCACAATAATGATATTGTTGTTACTTACTGGATGAGTGGTCGTTTTTGCTGTAAAAGCAGCATTATCAATTGTAAGTAGATTATAAGACAAATTACACACTAAATTGGTTGTAACATGCATGTAAAATAATTAATAATAATTTGGGACATATAACAATGCGTTATTCAGGCTGTAATACAGCAAAGCTTGTTTTATGAGTTCTGGAACGCGTTAAGCATACTTTTTTGAAAAAAAAAAAACATTTTTTTGCATACAAATATTTGTAGTGAGTCGGATCGAAACTGCGATCCTTAGCGAAGCATTCGAAGGTTCTACCGCTACGCCGCGCCGCTTGCAATACCGGGAGTGTCAAACGTTGTTAAAATAGGACAAATGATGCTAACCACGGAGTAAGGAAACATTTTCTTTTCTTACTCCGAGACGCTTGCAAACCTGACGAAATGTATACTATACATACTGCTACCTACTTGACTAATTGGATGGATCTTCCCCAGTCCAGCGTTCCTACAGGTACCCACATTTATAAAGCCATTACTATGCACATTTCGAATTATAAAGTGTTAAAATTGCAGGTCGTTTGAGTCACACTGCACCCGCCGAGGTTGATCTTGTGAAATATTCTCCTTACATTCGACAATAGCCTCCAGTCAACAATAATTGAAGTGTGCATTATATTAAATTGACTGGCAACACTAATATTGTTTACTGTGTTATGATTGTTTTATTTTACGACCTCACCTGCAAGCCGGTACTCCTGCTGATTGACGTGCGAGGTTTTCTCTCGCTTTGGGGGGGGGGGGGGGGAGGAGGGATCAGATGTCAGTCATACCCGTAAAAGCCAAGATAAACAAAATTATGAAAGGGAGGAGTAGGAGAGCGGGGCCCAGGGCTCCAAAGTATAAGCTTTGGATGAAAACGGATTTGGTGCTCGGATAATAATGATGATGATGATGAGTGTGTGTACTGTAAACCTGATTTGACCCGCAAATTTGTACATTTAATTTATGTGAGTATGTAATGATAAAACGCCATCATTTATAATATTAATGGCGTTTAACAGGTATTATAGTGTTATTTTAGCTCGCTTAAGGCTAGTTTGGGTCCTGACATCTACTAAATCACGTTAAAATTATGCTCGCGTAATAGACTAGTAATATTACAGATTAGGACTGCATCGTGGTTATATTTATAATGTATCCGTACGTACGGATAACTTAACTGTTCCCATGATTATCGAGACTACATTCTGATTTGTGTCTCAATAGTGTATCTTGAGGTCACCAAAGTGTAGAGGTTAAAAAAGGTATTATTAGTTATAGTATATAATAGTTCATATTCTTTGTGCTTTTCTATGGAAAAACGGGAGAGTATTGTTCTCCATCTATCTCATTCGCATGTAATCGACACTCGAAATAATCTATTGTCCACCGTGATAGAAATACGTTTCAGTTTATCTTATCTCACTGCATGTAACATATTATGTACATACGTACTGTAATCAAATGGGAACATAAGCCAGTTAATTAAATTTATATTCGACTTATTCAAAAGTGTTACACATCGACTAAAAAGAAATTACGCAAATCGGCCCAGAAATATCAGAGCAATTGGTGTACATACTCGTATATAAAAAAATATAGTCATCGATTGAAAGAACTCTTTTTGCCACTAAGTTAACTAACTTAGTGGCAAAAAGAGTTCTTTGAATTTGAAAAAGATCAATAATTGTGCCAGATCAACTGAAGACGCAGAAGCTAGCCAAAAATGGGGGCTACCATACAACATCTGAAATTTCGGGCCCACACGAAACATGAGGAAAGATGCAGCATTTAGGTACCATGAAGTTACTTACTTTGGATTTCTATCGCTAGCGTCTAGGCTGAAAGAAGGTGCACGTGCGTTCTGCGGGGTCGATTCTAACAGAACCTGGGAGTTTTCTTCACAGTCTTATATCAGAAATGTCGCATATTATGCGGTTTAAAAGGCTAACTCCGAGGCGGACACCCGGTTTGAAGAATAACCAAGGTCTCCAAAAGTGCCTCTTGTATGGGTTAATCTCAAAAGTTTACAAAAACGTTTTTATTATTTTGATATTAATACGTTAAATAATAGATTGGGCGTTTCGCTTTGATTCTGTAAAGAAGCTTTAGACTTGGATCGACTTTAAATGGACGACAATAAAAAAGTACGAACCCGACGTATATGGATGCAAATAATAAAGCACAAGAAAATTATTTTATAACTATCATATTAACTGTAATTAAGTCTAAGCGATTAACCTACTAGGGACATACTGGTACAACCTATGAATAATACATGATATCGCATTCCTAAATAGCTCAACACTGCTCAAGAATAGCTGACACGTTTACAAGATTCATCAATTGAGTGTAGTGGTTGCACGTTTGCCTAGCCATATCATCACTAAATACTATTATAAAACAAAGTACTTCGCCGCATCTTTCTGTCTGTTGGCGATAAACCCAAAAACTACTGCACTGATTTTCATGCCGTTCGCAAATGCATAGAGTGGTTCTCGAGGAAGGTTTTAGTATATTATTTGTCAAGTGTTTGTGTTTGTCCGGGAGCTTTCAACGAAAACGCTGCCTAAACCCTTTGAGATATAAAAAAATGGTGTATCGTATATCTTTATAGGCTGTGGTGGTGGAATAGGATTCCATGGGTAGCGGGACCGGTATCAGAATTCCACGCGGTTGTAGCCACGGGCAACTGCTAATATTTGGCATTGACTTGCAGGTATGTACGAGTATACTACCAGACAAGCTGTTTAGAACAAAAATTGTGTCACGGTTCCTGGCTCACCCAGGAACCGTGATACAATTTAGTTCTCGGGAATGAATTCTCAATTTCGAATTTGAAAGGGACGCAGAAACTAGATAAATTAGCCATTTAAATGAGTAATGGATTATGACACCTATCTGTGTTGCCATATTGCGTATTTTTGTAATGTCATCTGTATGACAGCTACAAAAAGTTGAGGATACCAATTATTACTATTTACAGCCCGTAAAGTCAGCCCAGCAGTAGTAAAATAGAAGTCATTGATACTCGATTCATTATCACTGCTAAGGCCCATTCTCTTAATAAAAAGATGTTCAAAATTCAGTCTCAATCTAGTCTCGGTCTCCCGAGTGTCAAAAAAGGTATTCTCGTAACAAAATTTTCAATATTTTCAACAAAACTTTGTTACGAGTACACCTTTTTGGACATATGGGAGTACGACATGAGAACGAGACTATAGATTGAGACTGAATCTTGAAAATCTTTTTATTACGAGAATTGGCCCTCTGGTTGACAGTCTGTTTTTTTTCTGTCTACCCTCTTGTTCTACTTAGTGACATCGAGATATATGTACAAGGATTACACGGAGTAGGTACCTAGTAAAATGCAAAGTTGTAATATTTATGCGACATAAGTGTCGCAAAACTAACTAAATTGTACATAGATGGTAGTACCATTTATCTTTGTCAATGTGTAACATATTGTTGTGAGCGGATAACGAAATCCTAGATCGTTTGCCTTGAGTGTGCCGGCGCAGGGCGGTAAGACCTCCATGCGGGCCGCACGGTGACCTCACACACCATAGTCATGTAGAGGAAAGAATGCTTCCGCACAATTGAAACACTTCTTAACGATCTAATGGGCATGTTCAAAGAGTAGCTAAATTACAGTAGACTCAGTAGTAATTTATATTTACTTAGAGTCATATTAAAAAACATTATGTTGATAAAGTTCTGTATCCGAAGGGTAACCAACAGAACCATAAGCTGAAGTTCACTGTTCAATATCCGTTCAACTAAACTGAGTTCTCACGTTTGTGCAATGAAATTCATTGATTAAAACTTGTTAAAGCATTATAGTTTTGGTTGATCTTATTTGTTATCATTGATGAAATCCGCTCTAAGAGTACGCTGTATGTCCATCTGTCAACCTGTAGGTACCTCATAAACCGAAATGGTTGCTTCTATAACAACAAATTATTACAGCGCCTCTATTTCTGTTACAAAAGTATTTAAAAAGTTAATACTCTCATATCTTATAAAAGGGTAGGCGGAAACCTTCGTACGTGAGTATGACTCATACTACGGTCAAGTGCGAGACTATAAAATTGCTTTTGTTTTTCAACTGATCTTGTAGTATTGGGTAACTAGCGGTGTACCTACCTCGTGGTACTATAACTCTACATTAATTTAGTATCTAGCTTATAATTTCCGTACTTTCGTTTGCAGAATTTGCATCCATAAAAATGTAGGTAGTATTGATTTTCTTGAGTAAAAATACGATTAGGCACTTATTGGCAGGGGTGGGAGTCCTCTCCCAGCGCGTGGGCCGCCGCCACCTCCTTCTGCAAGCATGTAATGCTCGCGAAGGAGATGGCGGAGCGCACCCGGGAGAGATTTAGAACTCTCCCGGCCCGCCGAGCCCGCAACTTGCTTGCCGCGCGTCGCAGGCGACTCAGGCGACGGAGGTCACTTAACGACCTCGGTCCTCCATGAGCGCAGGCCTGGGGGTGGCGGGTGAGGCCGCCTGTCATCTCAGCAGAAGCAGGCCGGGACGGTGGGGCGACTAGCGCCCCTCCTCCAAACCGGGGCAAGACGGGGACACCGTGGTTCCCAAACCCCCAAACATCTCGAAACCGAAGATGGCCCAGGGTCAGTCGGGGTGCTATGGGCAACCTTACACCCCGGCGTCTGTAGACCCGAGACGGCGTGTGGTTTTAGTCGGTTCAAGCCCGACATAACCGCCCCCGCTGGCCGGCGGGGGGGTATCCGAAGGGATTTTCGCACGAAAAAAAAGGCACTTATTGGCACATCTACATTACAGTTGTATCATTAACGGATTTTATAGCGATTTACTATGTGTATTTACATTATTTTCCGACGTTCAGGTGGCTTTTTAGCAGCCATGGTAATGGGTAGATTAAGTCTCAATACAATATATAAACCGAGATAAAATTTGTTAAAATTTGTCTCATAACAATTGAAATTTATTCTCCCAGAGTTATTTTCCTTTAAAAACCTTAAATCATCAATGTAAAGTGCTAGCTTAACGTCGTAAAAGATGACAGGCATGTCAATAGTCTCACTGCCAGGGAAACCATAGACTGGGCGATATGAAGGACTAAAATTCAGGAAGTGGACCTCGGTCCCCAAGTCTTGGATGCAACCGAGATTCAACGCTAAGATGAGATGCAACGATGAGTAACAGTTTAGGCACTTATTGAATTAAACCATCATCATCCTCATAGTGATTCCTCAGTGGCGTCAAAAGTTTGTACCTTGGAGCCTGGGGTCCGCTTATTTTCTTTGATTGGATGACGGCTTTTCCGGGAGCAACTGCAGCAATTGGTTCAAAATACTATGATGGAATATGGCGCATTAACTTCATTTCATTAACTATTTAGCAAGTAGTCCAACGGGGAATCGACCTTAAGGTAATGCATGCAGAGGTTGCACGAAGATTAGTTAAAATGCTTTTATGTTAGCCGGCGAACTATAAAACGCAACAGTGCAATTGTAACCACTAATGGAATAGTCATAAAGTGTAAGTGAGTAATCTGTCAATTAATAGAATAACATAAAATCGCTTCATGCTTGGCTAAGTTAGTATATTGTGTGGGTTTATATCGTTTATTAAGATGTTCTTCACCTGATTTTGTCGTTCTTAGAAATAAAATTTTAAATATTTTGTACTCAAAACAAGACTCATTCACGCACTGGCGTAACCCCCTAGTAGGAGAAAGGGGAATTTTAGTATTTCTCTTACCCCGAATTGAAAATTTGCTACTTTTTATGAATTTATAGTTTTGTCATTTAATTATCAGCAATAGCACAGTGAACGTACGAAGATACTATAATTAACTTTACTGTGAATAAAGGCAGTTTTTTTTATTAATTTTTTTATGCGGAA
Source organism: Cybosia mesomella (assembly GCA_946251805.1). Lineage (NCBI taxonomy): Eukaryota > Metazoa > Arthropoda > Insecta > Lepidoptera > Erebidae > Cybosia > Cybosia mesomella. The sequence goes on from OX276398.1 coordinate 22,341,428, forward strand.
ATCTCTTCGGATACCCCCCCGCCAGCCAGCGGGGGTGGCTATGTCGGGCATTAGCCGACTAAAACCGCACGGTGTCCTGCCCAAGTGTCCATTGCCGGGCACCCTGGGTAAGCCCTCGAAAGGATAACCCCAGGGTTACCGGCGGACTTTGGCCGTGGCTGTAGTACGGCGGTAGTGTAGTGGTGGCAGTGTTTGAAACAATTCATGCGGTAATAAATTTAGTGTACTAAGATTGTAACTTTTTTAAACCTAACTTAACTTACTTAATATACAGTCAGAACTCGTAACAATTTTTGTAGGACTCTTGTTTAAGTAGTTTATTCGGACTAGCTGTTTATTAACAATACAATTTTTATTATCATATAAGTAAGAATTAATGGGGGAGGGACTTATTTTGTCTTCTAAGTCAATATATATGCAACTAACATCGCACATTGACCTGGTTGGCCAGGGAATTTGGTGTGATGATGACAGAGACTCCGACCAGCCTGAACCACCAACATAGGCGACCCCGACGTATTTTTACGGATCAAAATCCCACCTCCCCAAAAAGTGGCGCGGAATAAGAATAAAACCATAAAAAGAACTCGAACTAGTTACAGGGCTAAGTTATTTTACTTCTAGTAACCTTAAAAGTTGTAAGCGGAAGTTAAGAATGAATGTACCATTCTTAGACAGATAAGCCCGTTTTATATTCTACATTCTATTATACTTGCTGACCCCTAAACTAGATAATGTACTTCCGATACGTTCCCTAGCGCGTAGCTGTCATTGAGTAGTCACGTTCAATGAGATCACCTTAATCACGGATCTGTTAGTACATCAGATATGTATAGAGAGCTTCAAATACGGCGGTAAAATATACTAATAAATAAACTTTATTACAGCTCATCATTCTAGCGTTGTCCTGATTGCATCCGAAGCGTACATCTCGGAGCCCAGGGTGGGCCGAAGTCAGCGGGCTGCGAGATGGGCTAAGGAGTTTGCGGAGTTCTCATTTTAATTTGGCGTGTGATGGCCTAACCCCGAAAGAAATGCCTGCAGCGGAGGCTCGTCCGTCAATCAGCAGGTGATCCTGTTTGCAGGCGAGGTTGACTAGTCCCCACAGGTATCGGTGAGTCCCATACACCCATAATTTAAATGCATATAATGGGGATTATTCTATAGTTTAAGACTGTATCCAGTAGGAGTGTTCGGCTCAAAACAAAACTGTCAGAAACCCATAATCATAAGTATATCTCAATAAAATTTAAATAAGTATTTTAAATTATATAAGATCTAAATATCAATTCCTGCGTGCCCTTTCTATCCGTGTGTCTAGTAATTGGTTAGTGGGCGCTGTATATCTAAAAGGACAAACTTGTTGACAAGGGCAGCAGGGACAGGCCAACTTGTGAACAAGTTTCGCTTTCGAGAGTAAGCTAAGATGGATGGGTGCGGCGGTACCTACCTAACAAATGTCATTCCTGTAATTGTTATCATAAACATTTTCCTGATTTAAAAAAGCACAAATCAATTACATTTTGTCAAAAAGGGAAGTTTAATGGTGAAGCTATATTAACAAAATGTTCGAAACTTTAAGGCTCGTTTTGGGTAATATGCAGATAATTTACAGTAAACCACGGTCTCCGAGGCCTAGAATGTTATTGGGACTCAACGCTGAGATGATGACGATGACATATATGCATGAGGTGGGTCTATGGGGACCCACTAAGATTTCGCTGAAGTCAACCTCACCTGCGAGTTGCACCTGCGACCTGCATATTGACGGACGAGACTCTGTCAATTACTTTCCTCTTGGGGTCGGCAGTTAGACACTTTCAGAAAGCCAAGAAAACCCAATTTTAAAGGAAAGGAGGAGGAGAGCGGACCCTGGTTTCGAAAGTGCTGTATGCAGCCGGGTTTGGCGATCGGATGATAACGACATAATTATACTTATGCATGATGACATTTTTAACGTACTAATAGGTATTGCGCAACCCATTTCGATGTGTCTTCGAAGTTATAATGAAATGCATATTTAATAGACATCTGATCATTACAAGACATAATAATATGTGCATAATTTATCATGTTCGCGCTAATTAGGCAATGTCATAGAGACACCATTCTTTCCACCATGGTTAGGTTGTTATTAGCATCTAAATTTATGCTTATAGGTACATGCCAACTTGTTAGGTTAGTTGCCTTCGTAGTACTTTGCAATACGCATTTACTCAACGCGAGCATGAGTTTAACAGAATATGTAGTATTAAGTGAGTTTGAACATATAGTATATTTTAATTACTCTGTGGTACGACAAAGGTGAACAAAGTATGACATCTGTCATACAATGCGGTACACTATTACCTAACATCACGATAGTATCGATTCATATGCAAAAATTTTATTTTTCTAAAAAAATTATGGCGATACTGGCACGTCAAAACCTTATCAACTATTGCGTGGTAAAAAAACAAACATATTTTGCAATAGATAGCGCCTCTATATAAAAAGAAACCATAGTAAAATAATCTTTTATGTAGTTTTAAAGTATAAGTAGTCTGTAGCACATATTATACCTACATCACGCCTCTCTTCCTGTGTGTAGTAGGAAATAAATAATAATTTAATAGAGCTATGTAATGAAAGTATTTATACTAGTTGGTATATTATTCATAAAGAACAGTGTTCAATATGTACTTAGTAATTACAAGACGGAATACGTAATGGTTGAGAATATTGTATGAAATGTCATATTATCGACGCAGTAACATACATTCCAAGACATGAATGGGCCAACAGGCTTTCAAATAACCCTTGACATCGAGTCTCTTTACTAAGCGTGAGAGCCGTGCCGCTTTTAATCTCTATTCCACAAGTAATAATTAAAGTCATTAGTTTTATTTGTAAACCTTAAGTAGAAAATCCTCTTCGTGGTGCGACTTCGGCAAAAGAAGTTGCAACGCCCCTTTTCTTTATACCGAGAGACGCTTTACTACTCTTGGATAATATTCAGACGAGATAAGAATTGCCTACATCGTGGCCACTGTTTTTTCGCGTGTTTCTACGGATTAGTAGATGCCACATTGAAACGAATGAGTTTTTTCACAAACTGACATCTCAATCAGACGGAACACATGGATCAGCTATTCAAACATTATATTTTTAGACTGGGTGCATTAATGACACAGAATATATAAGTACTGACGTACTACAAGTCTTCATTACCATCCGGAGTCTTTACTTAACGATTCTCTTTCTGACCTCTATAGGAATTACAAGTTGACAATGGTTTAACGGCCTATCTCTTCACCTGTCTTCGTCAGCGCTGATATTTCCTAAAATCTATTAAAATTATTCTCTTTCTATTAAAATCTATAATATAGTAAATCGTAACAACAAGCAAGTCAAATCGTTACATCAGCACTGGTAACGTTTTAGATAATTTCTAAACGTCTGCATAAAGAAAGTGCATAACAATCGAATGTGCGAACTCGTGCGACTTGCGCAAACAAGCGGGTTTCTTTACAATCGGCAAATGCGGTGACTACCAAAGAACCACACTTGCAAGTTATTTGTTTAATCATTAAATTACTATGTTTCAGTTATATCAACAGTCTCGTCTACTTTCGATATCATGTTTTACATAACGTAATTGATAATGAAGTATGACGTGAAACAAATTTTTTTTGAGAACCAATATGTACAATATATGAGATTAATCTACTACCTTATGCTATCCTAATTAAGTTAACGGAGGCATACAGTGCTCTGTTGCTTAGTGTGTTGTAGGGTTTGTGGGGACGTAGCAAAGGTTTATTAGAAACATTTTCTGATGCGCTCCTTATATGACTAAACGGATTTCATACTGACAACAAACATGCACCTGAGAATACTGTTTATGAGTTGACAGTAATCGCAATACATTTAACAATTATTGAATTCTTATTACTTCTACAGTAATGGTATTGCATCGCAAAATATCGCCCTCAAGCATTGATTGAGTTCAGCAATAAAACTTTCACTAAATCCATTGCTCGGTTTGAATTTGTAAACGTTATTAGGTATGCCTTCCTTGTAGGAGATAGTATTATAAAGTAGCTTGTTTACGATCAAGCCTCTTGTAAATGTGGATGAGGTCTTATTATTATTAAATTTGAAAGAAATTGAGATGAGATTATATAAGAATTAACCTATATCTGAAGTAGCATATAAGCTAATTTTAATTTAGCAAATATGTCCCTGTATACTACCGGGAGGTAACGGCAACATTTAGTGTGATTGATAGGTATACAGGGCGTCCCTAAACGATGCCGCAAGAAGGGAAAGTATCTTAAATAATGTAGAGAGACAATGTCTACTAGATTTAACAACAACACCATTACTATTCGCGTTGATCGGTTGATTCACACAGTTTACACTGCATGTGTCACGTATTACTACCTGATGTGCAATGAACACGTGAGGCAAGTGATACGTGACTGTAGAATGTTATTATGAAGAATATTTATCACTATACTACCAGCCCGTTCCTATGTTGCATGGGTCAATTTCGTATTTTGGTAGAGTAAAATGGAGCGTAATTTGCAAAATACGCTCTTAGTGACTGCTTACAGCAGCGATAAGTAATTATATATGAAAAGATCAATAATATAATCATCAATCATAGTAAGAACAAAGAACACTTAGATGTAATTGTAGCATGTGAAGGTTCATTTATGAAACGTTGTATCAATTCTATAACAGATTCGTCGATTCAAAAATTGTAATTATGCGGGGCAAAATATGACCCTTATGAATTTACATGTATAGCTTTTACACCTTGTTCACGAGTCAATATGTAAAGTTAATGAGAAAAGCTACCATAAAACGAAACACATGGAGCCCATTGTAAGAAAGAACTTTCCCATTCAAAGGCCCGTTTCCCAAAGGCTCGTCTTTCCCATTTGAAAGACAAAATTGTGTATGCAAAACGTAGAATTGTAATGAGACTATTGGGGACTAAAATAGGTATTGTACAAGTAGCTTCCTTTATTTAGTCCGTCTAATTGATTGCACCCCGCCTGATGGTAAGCTGAGGTGAAGTCCAAAAAGTAGTGGCCACTATTTCCAAAGCCTGTCCCTAGAATGGTGGCCCCTACCTAGACGGCCACGACGGATGCTTTTTCCCGCCCCATTTAAAGAACCAGGATTATAGGAAGAAGGGAACACGTGTGTGAGTAAAGCGTTCCAGTTCTTTATCGTACGACAAAAAAAGGAGTCAAGACAAGCTTGTTTCGCGATAGTATCGATTGCACTATATGAGGATGACACCTCGTCCTACATGTGTTGTTCCGGACGAGAAGGGAGACGGAGAAATGAAATGGAGTAGCTCATCGGAACATTCACCATATTATAGGCGATAGCATACTGCCCAGGAGGCTATATCTATACGCAGCTGCAGAGGCTCTAGAGAATTGGTGACCTCAGGACTATCGATGATTCGGACTGCCTGTCGCTGCAATTTGTCGAGAGTGTCTAATAAGTAGTAAGCGGAGCTTTCCGCAGGTGAGAACAGTATTCCACGCAGGGACGCACCTGAGTCTTATATAAAAGACACCACTGTTCCGGGGTGAAAAACCGTGTCACCCTGTTCAGCACTCCGAGTTTACGTGAAGCTGTTTTAATGACGCTCTCGACATAATTTTTGTTTGCAGCGAACTTCCATACCGAGCATGATGTAATTGCCTAGTAGTGGTTCCGAAGAGTTGGAAGGGGAAGAAAAGGAAATAACTTTGCTTTAAAGGCGCATGCCTGTGTTTTCTTGGCATTGAACTCGACCTGGTTTTTGGAACCCCATTAGGAAATGTGGTCCAGGTCGCGATCAACCTTAATGACATGTTGTCGTCTCTTTTCCTCAATGTCAGTCCGCTTGGCCGCTGAATATCCGAAATAATGCCCATGCAAAGTTCTGTCACCTGCATAGCAATGCATGCTGTCCACGGACAGCATATCATTGAAATGCCGAAGACCCGAAGACCGAATTGCAACCTAACTTAGACCGTAGAACTGTACCAGACCCTATCGAAAGCTTAGTCGATGCCAAGACTGAAAGCCAGAGATGTGTAACGTAGGCCAGAAGATCACCCGTTGACCGTTTTGGCCTAAAGCCATATTGCCATTGGTGTGATCTTCTAGGTAAGGCATGAGCTGTGCGTTAATAATGTGTTCAAACACCTTTTGGGGACCGGTTGTACGTTTGCCTCTTTTCAAGCCCGCGGGACCAATCCCGAGAAGTAAGACAAGCGATACAGTCGCGTCAGCGTTGGAGCCTACTTCGCTGCACATTTGCGGCTCGTGAGCCAGAGAACCGTCAGGGTAACGCAGCGGGGGCACGCCGCAATAGCGGCGGTGAGGCCCACCATGGAGGATTGGCTAGAGAGGCAACACGGAAGCCTCTCGTACCGACTGACGCAGGTGATCTCCGCGAAGGGGTGCTTCGGGGACCACTTGCATCGGATACCACCTCCTTCTGCGAGCATGTAATGCTCGCGAAGGAGATGGCGGAGCGCGCCCGGGAGAGATTTAGAACTCTCCCGGCCCGCCGAGCCCGCAACTTGCTCGCCACGCGTCGCAGGCGACGCAGGCGCCGGAGGTCGCTTAACGACCTCCGTCCTCCATGAGCGCAGGCCTGGGGGTAGCGGGTGAGGCCGCCTGTCACCCCAGCAGAAGCAGGTCGGGACGGTGGGGCGACTAGTGCTCCTCCCCCAAACCGGGGCAAGACGGGGACACCGTGGTTCCCAAACCCGAGGGGGCCATCTCGAAACCGGAGATGGCCCAGGGTCAGTCGGGGTGCGAGGGATATGCTCTATGGGCAACCTTACACCCCGGCGTCTGTAGACCCGAGACGGCGTGCGGTTCAAGCCCGACATAACCGCCCCCGCTGGCTGGCGGGGGGGTATCCGAAGGGATTTCGGCACGATAAAAAAAAAGGGTAACGCAGCGGGGGCAGCGAAATCTGGCAAAAGTTGGATTGCACGGCTTTGGCCAGTCACCAGTAACCACGGCTACCCGCATGAGTTGCTGACCAATCCGTGCTATGCACTAGGCATGCGCTCTGACGTATGCCCTCTCGCAGTCCTTGGTGGCCCTGATATATGCCCCGCGTTCGGATTGCTCTCGACTCGTGCCCTAGTCCACGAGTGGTGCGCCGACTGATTTCGCTGAACAGCATCAGCGCACTCGCGCCCAAACCAAGGCCGAGTTTTGCGGGCACTGATGACGTCAGTGATGGAATATATTATTCCATACGCAGGCTGATTTCACTAGCGACGCCAGACGCACAATCCGATGGGTCCTTTCCATCAAAGCAGCGCTCAGACCACGGAACTGATGTGAAATAGTCGGAGGACAAAGAAGTATGGGTTCTTTAGGCAGCGCAAGCGGCAATAACAAATATCCGCCCTGATATACACACACACTCCGGCTTTTGCAAGCAAATTTTCCTCTATCACATAGCCCGGGTACAGTGAGTAAGACGTGTCATCCGGGTGGCTAATTTGTGTCTCGGTGAGGAAAAACAGTGCCGACCGTACCGTCTCAAGGTGCTAGTGGACGGCTTGGAGGTTTGTATGGAGTCCACGAATATTCGTGAACTCCAACTCAAAAAGTGATGTGTTGGTGGGAGAAGGGTATGCCGCTGTGGGGTGGCAGGTGAGGCCGCCTGTCACCCCAGCAGAAGCAGGCCGGGACGGTGGGGCGACTAGCGCCCCTCCCCCAAACCGGGGCAAGACGGGGACACCGTGGTTCCCAAACCCGAGGGGGCCATCTCAAAACCGGAGATGGCCCAGGGTCAGTCGGGGTGCGAGGGATATGCTCTATGGGCAACCTTACACCCGGCGTCTGTAGACCCGAAACGGCGTACGGTTTTAGTCGGTTCAAGCCCGACATAACCGCCCCCGCTGGCCGGCGGGGGGTATCCGAAGGGATTTCCGCACGAAAAAAAAAACAAAAAAAAGGGTATGCCGCTGTATTTCGTGCTTCATTTGTTATTTGCGCTGCCATAGTCTGTGTGTTGAAGTCGAAAAAGTGAAACAAGAGGTGACAGACGCCACAGCAGAATGTGACAAAGCGCAGGTATTCGTTTCATCTATGGATGCATGGCATGGCAGTAGCCGACCCGCCGAACTGGATGGCCTCCGCACCCTCCCAAGTGTGATCGCCGGACCCACCAGCCGGTCACAAACCGGTATGACGAATCACGTCGGGATTATGCACGAACTGGTGGGGCAGCCTCCCGGGTTGGTTAGTCCCAGTTGGGCCCCTGTACTATGCCGCGTCGGCCAGCGGCACCGCTGTTTCTACAGGTCTCCCTGTCAGGCGGGTCGACCCACGCCATCCACACTAAACTGCGCCAATATCCCACTGGTCCCATACCTACTGTGTCGGCTGTCTTCTCATACCCGGCTGTGTAGTAGCTGAACCTTGAGCACAACCCAGCCAATGTTGGGCTATTTGGAGGCTTTTCCGCAGCTGCATGGTGGTACCAACCCGGACCATAAATGTGCCACCAGTTTCCAGAACCATGTTGGCTGCGCCAGTGATTACTTGGTCGCGTGTCCACTCTCGTTGTGGGTCAGATAATTAGCTTATAGAGAGCAATATAATAAAATAATAATAAATAAATAACATTGTATTATTTGATTTGTATTATTTGTATTTACTTAAGGATCGATTTAAAGATCATGTGCCTTTGAAGATTAGAACCTAGATATCTGACGATTGCGATAATAATGCCAGTTGACCTTAGACAAACGAGCATTGACGACCTCTGCTGTATAATATTTTCAATATCCGCTTTATAGTATCAGGAATTTTGTGTTTGAATGTACGTATCTTTTTATTGCAGTTTTAAAGATCATAATATAGCAATAAAATATCATAATACCGGTCAAATATAAACTCTCCTATTGTTAAGTGGGCACTGCACCTAAACACATCTTAGTGTGAGGGTTGAGGGAGGTTGGAACATATTCAATGAAATTTTGAAGTAATTAGTATGCTAACTTCTACAGGTTAAGTTTAAAATTTAAAATGAACATCCAGGACGGGACTGCAGCCCTCAATCAGTAACATACAGGGTTTCCCCTGTATGCTACTGATTGAGGGTTGGGGGTTGTGGGTTGGGTTGGGTTCGAATTATATTACCGTAACAAGGACGTGTCCAGGTAGCTCACCTGGACCCGTCCTAGATATTTGAAATTCTTCGACATATTTTACGTTTTGGGGCGACGCTGGAGCCATCTACCGTCCTGGTGTTTCCGAACTAAATCTATGGTTGGAATATAGTTCACCTTCGACAACATCCTGTAAAACATTCAGATAAAATAAATGTTATGTCCCAAGTTTTCTTATGACGTGACCCTTCACATTGCAGTAATCACCTCGTCTGATCGGAGGATTCTCCCTTTGTGTTGTGAGGAAGTGTGTATGCGGGAACGGAGGCCCGTTTCTCTACCCACAGTTTGCGAGCTTCCTCAACCATAATTAAACTTTACATGCAATCTCGCCGGTTTCAAAAATACTACTAATTTTAGAAAGTATAATGTAACGTAATCTATGTAATTCATGACACTTGTGATGATATATGAGTTAGAATTGACCCGTAACGAGAAGTAGCATTATCAAAATCACGCAGTCCTCTGCGTGTTGGATAGCTTCTCACATTTTCTGAATCGATTTGGGCACACAGTTCAAAGCAATTTGCTTTTTTTTCTTAGAATAAATACATACATACATACAAATCAAAGTTCTTTTTCATGTTCCATTTTTAGTAATGCTGAAACATTGTTGACAACCAATTTTAATTAAACTATTTTCGTTGTGAATTTAGTATCCTGACATTAAGCGAAAATAGCTAATGATTTAGATAATAATTTTTTGTAACACTTATGCATACTTTATAAATTTTCTCGTTTCTCGGGTACTAAAATTTCACTTACATTCAAATTTTGTAAATTCTGTTATCTATACTTTAGTATTAATTCTTATCCAAATAACTAATTTCTTATTCAAATATCTAGGACGTGTAAGGGAGTGGTCGCGGGTTCAAGTCCGGTCCTGAATGTTTACTTTTTCCGAACTAAATCTATAGGAAAGGTTAGCAAAATGTTGAAGCAATTAGTCATTGCTTCAACATTTCATTAAAACTGTTTCCAATTTCTTTTTATTGATGACATTCAAGCTAGCTACTTAACAAAAAAAAAAGAAAGTTGGAAATACAAAGGAGAAAAAGTTTCCCGAAATTTTCACTTAGCGTATTAATATGTAGATATATATTGTCTATAGCCCTTATAATATTCACGTTACTCTTGGGCTATTTATAGCAGTCGTTGAGCCACATTAGGTACTACGAAGAAGCTTACTATAGCCATTTTTAGGGTTCCGCACCTCAAAAGGAAAAAACGGAACCCTTATAGAATCACTTCGTTGTCGGTCCGTCCGTCTGTCAAGACCGTTTTTCTCAGGAACGCGTGGAGGTATAAACTGAAATTTATATCTAATACTCAGATCTACTGTACCTTGGAGCTGTGAAAAAATCAAACTTCTAAGCCAAAGCAATCAAAAGATACAGCCGTTTATGCTAAGTTTCCGCTAATTAAACACTCGCACGGGTATCAAAACCTACAGGGTACTTCCCGTGAACTTAGAATCTTGAAATTTGGTACGAAGTAACGTCTTATAGTACAGATAAAGGAAAAATTGCGAAAACCGTAAATTTTTTGTTACATCATAAAATAAAAAATATTTTTGAAAATTTCACGGAACCCTCGGTGTGCCAGTCCGACTTATACTTGGCCGGTTTTTTTCTTCGTCAATGTCTGCTTATGTGAAACCAATGATCTGACATTTGTAATTGGCCAATACTGAATGGGCATAATACTTTTTACATTTTTAGACTTTAATGACTAAATCTGATGACCGCTTATTTAAAAAATAAATATTTAAGGCCAGGGTATTCAGCCTCGTGATGGCGCGGGGAGCAACGCACTGAAGCGCGGCACTAAAGGCCACGGCAGGGGTTGCTCAAGTCGAGAGTCGAATACGGCGGAGACTCTGGCGGCCCGCAACGTGGCTGTTCTAAACAGCCCGTTAAAAGCGATGGCCGTCAGAGTCATCAGGGGGTATTGCACGATCTCCGTCGAGTTGGTATGTCTTCTAGCCAGGATCCCTCCATGGGACCTGGAAGCGAGAGCCCTTGCGTTGCTGTAAAATAGACGCAGGGAGGCGCTGGAGCGGGGCCATAGGCCGGAGCCCCACAAATCAGGGCTCAGCGGTCCCAGCACCGCCGGGAACTCATGGAGACATGGAGGGTGCCACTTGAGCATCCAAGGTGGGGAGAATCCACCATTGCGGCGGTGAGACCGATTATGGAGGAGTGGTTGGAGAGGCACCACGGTGACCTCTCCTACCGGATGTGCCAGATATTTACCGGACACGGGTTCTTCGGTAAGTATCTATGGTGCATCCACCGGGAAGACAACGCCGCAGTGCCAGCACTGCCAGGATCCTGGCGAAGATACGGCGCTCCACACGTTGGTGGAGTTCCCTGCGTGGGCGAGTAAACGCTGGGATCTCGTTGCGGTCCTGGGCGTGGACATTCTCTCGTTGGAGACCATGGTGAAGGCCGTGGTCTCCGACGGTAGCAAGTGGCACGCCGCCGCCTGTTTCTGCGAGCAGGTTATGCGCGCGAAAGAGACGGCGGAGAGGGAGCGGGAGAGAACCCTGCCCCCCGAGGTCCGCAGTCTGTGGCGAGGACGCCGCAGACTCGTCTACGCCCGGGACTACCGACCTCCATGATCGGGGCCTGAGGTCGGCGGTTGACAGACTCACCGTCCTTACAGAAGCAGGCCGTGGCGGAGGCGTGTCGTGTGTGTCCTACACACGTCTGCCTACTCACCGACGCGGGATAAAACCCGACCCCACCAGGCGAGGCCGCTCTGGCGGCCAAGGTCGGTCGGTAACCCTGGGGTTATCCTTTCGGGGGCTTACCCGGGGTGCCCGGCAATGGACACTTGGGCAGGACACCTTGCGGTTTTAGTCGGTTCATGCACGACATAATACAGAAAAACTACATATTGAATCGACTAATGTCATAAGACATTTAATGCTATTATAATGCCGATACATGACTTAGTTTTAATATTTGTCCATCTTACTTATTTACACAACTTATAGTTTACAGAAAACAGTTTACTAATACTAGCATTGTATTCGCAAAAGTTCGAATCTCAACATTATATCATTGGTTTTGGATTTCTGGCATATTCTCTACGATATGGCATTTACGCTAAGTACCTACATTTAGAAATCTTACGATTTCGCTGTACATCTGCAAACTGACACACGTCCTGCCTCTAACACGTTCCGCTTGGGACTAATTGAGTGTCCGAACGCGTCATATAGGTAGAAAACGTAGATAATTAATAATAATTAATGGTAATTTTGATAACCGTTTTTCACTCTCCTATCAATAACGTTCATTTTGGTATCATTTTTAGGGTTCCGTTGCGAATGGCAAAAAACGGAACCCTTATAGATTCGTCATGTCTGTCTGTCTGTCCGTCCGTATGTCACAGTCACTTTTTTCCGAAACTATAAGAACTATGCTGTTGAGACTTGGTAAATAAATGTATTCTGTGAACCGCATTAAGATTTTCACACAAAATTAGAAGAAAAAAAAACAATAAATTTTGGGGGTCCCCATACTTAGAACTGAAATTCAAATTTTTTTTTTCATCGAAGCCACATGTGTGAGGTATCTATGGATAGCTCTTCAAAAATGATATTGAGGTTTCTAATTTTATTTTGAGGTTTGCAATTTACCTTTTATTCAATCGACTCAATATTAATATAAAAATTTAAAAAAAACATTATTATGTTACTTGCTGCTACGGAACCCTTAATGGGCGAGTCCGACTCGCACTTGGCCGCTTTTTATTATTCTAACATGAACAAAACTCAAATAAACTGGAATGCGTTTTGGGTTAGACGAAGCAAAATTTGTCGTGTATAGGATAACCGAAAATACTAGTTTGAATAGCCTAGAATAACATTTATGATTTTCAGAATACAGGGACTTCTCATTTTTGAAAAATCCTTATCTAAAAACAACCTACCTCAGCGACCCCCGCCTTAAAGTTAAATTTTTAAGAAACATGGTTATATAATTGTTAATAGGTAGGTACTAGCAGTAGTCAGCTTAGCATATTTTGTCTATCAGAGGCATATAAAGGTCAAATGTATGTTTTGTTATATAGAAATAAAAGAAAATCGTTACAAAACATTGTTAAAAACACTTGGTATGTATAATATCAATTTAATGTATGTAAGTCATTATATTATTGTAATGCGAATAATTAAACTGATATTGCCCATTACGTTACTGTTATTTTGACTTAATCAATAACATGAATATAGCAAAAGTAAGTCGTGTTGTACGAGTGAGGATGCAGTTAAAGTAGTTGATTTATTATTATGATACCCGTCAATGTATATTCAAAATGGTTGAGGAAACTTAGTATGTACACGATTGTACTGTACATTAATCTTTTAAATATTCTTATCGTTTATGCATTTAATATTTCTTTTTTGACACATCACTAAATTTTTTAGCATTTGTTTTTTAAATTGTTTATAAATCCGTTATTGACATTTTTATGACCAGTCTGCATGTTTTTAAATATCAACCTTGTGTTTATGAATTACTTTTAGTAGAAGTTATTAATTGCTGTTGTTTTTGCAGACATATTGATACCCTTTGAGAACTATTTTAACCCTGCATTTCATTTCTTGTATGACAATGTTTATCATTTTTATTTCAAAAATGGGTGAGACAGAGGGGTTTAGCCATTAATTTTGTTTCCTAAAATACACACCTTAAAGCTTTCCAGGAGTATTTTGTATTAAATTTACAAAAGTACTTTAAAAAAATATCAATTCTTGAAAAAAAATTGGATGTTGTTGCACGGTACCAATATATGCAGAAGATTTAATTTGATTAATATTCTTTTGAAGAAAACTATATTTCAGAACAAAATTATTAAGTTAAACTTTGACAATCTTTTCTTTTTAATTTGAATTTGGAATCAAACATAGATATGTGGCATCAACAATTTGGTATAAAATACTTTTTCTAGAATTGATTAAAAAAAAGTACATCTATAAATGTAAATATCCCTGAACAGTTTTCAGCTGTGTGTATTAAATCCTAAATCTTTCTTTCTGCTGACAGCCTTCCACGATAGAAAGTTTAAATTTACATAAGGTAACTTTATTGCTGCAGTATTTCTGTTAATAAAAATTACCGTATGTCTACCGCACAAGTTGGTTCTTCGGTCAGTGCACATTGAGGCAAGCCCAAGCAAGCCGCGCGGCACGCACACCTACAGGTTTTGAGCCTGCGTGTCATGTAAAACACGATTAACGATCACTCTTCCGGATCCGGAAGGTAAAACCCACGGAATAATGACTGGCTCTGCGTACTTTGATTTGAAGATTATATATTTTTTTGTGTTGTGTTACAAGGATGTGATAATGAGTGGTGTAATGGTAAAACGAATAAAGCATTATAGATCATCGTCATGAAAAAACGTTTCATAGTCATTGACATTAATAATTAATTATAATTAAACATAAAGTCAATATAATTTTTACTAACATAATTTTAAGTTAGTAAGTATTGTAACTAGCCACAATGGATTATTTTATCTGAAATAAATGGTTATACTATTATTATTATTGTCACAACGTACTTATCCAATGACTAGTTATTAACTACAATAGGGTAAATTGGAATTGGCTTTTTGACGTTACAAGCCAAAGAGTTGGATTGTAGACAGATTAATAACGAAAAAAATGCACAGTCATTCCGCAACGTCCATCAGCCATGATGTCATAATATCTATACTAATCTATGGAATTCCCAGTTCGATGTCAGCGCGCGAGGATTAGCTGTGTTAAGTTTCAAATATGTTTTTAAAGATAATGATTAAAGACAAACACGTAGACGTTAGTAAATGCTCCAATGGCTGTTGCCAGAGTGGATGGCACCGTGCACACACCACGCAACGCGACTGCGTCATGCAACTGCGTGAGCTGTGGCCTATGATAGTGTTAGAATGCACACCTCACGTACTAGCACAAGTTGTATTAAGGCGGATACATACTTTGTGAAATATGAGTCGCTCACTATATAGAACACAAGCCTCAGTTTGAGGAGTATCAAAAAAATCAAATCAGCGCATGCTCAAGTCATGGTCCCGTCCCGGATATGGACATTCTCGGAGACCACGGCTCTTACCATGGGGTAAGAGCCGTGGTCTCCGACGGGAGCAACTGGCACGTGGCCGCCTCTTTCTGCGAGTAGTGAATGCACTCGAAAGAAGCGGTGGCGAGGGAAGCCTGCCCCCCGAGTTCCGCAGTCTGCGGCGAGGACGTCGTAGTCTTGCCTAAGCCCAGGACTACCGACCTCTATGATCGGAGTCGGCCCACTCGCCGTCCTTACAGAAATAAGCCAAGACGGAGGTGGTCGTGTATATCCTACATACGCCTGCCGACTCACCGACGCGGGATGAAACTGGGGTTTGGAGTCGCCAAAGGAGAGGCTGCGATAGCGGCCGAAGTCCGTCGGTAAACGGCATTTAACGCCTGGGCAGGACCGATGAAGTGGAGCCCGTGGGGGTTTACACACGTAAAAAAGACACTGCTTGCACTGGTACGCTTATTTTTGAAACGTTTTAACTAACATAACGCTGCCTTGCCTTATAAAAGCGTGCCCAAGACTTACCATGATTTAAGAAGATAAATGTATCTTATGGCAAAGCATATATTTAGCAAGCGATGCGCTGCATGCTTCACAAGGTGTGTCACCGCCTTCAGCCGCCTCCTGTCCCAGCTTCAATTTAATAAACATATACGTAATAAACGTCTTTACTACACGTGTAACCTGCAATTTTTTTTACAGTGAACGTCTTAATTACATGCATAATTCGAGCTTGTACGAAATTGATCCAAACATGTGCCAACAGCAGAATTCTAATGAGCTCTTAACTTATAATTATGATATTAATTTCATAGCTTAAAATTTAGATGATTAAGAATTATCGTGTTATTATTATAAGTTGTGCAAATGTCTTCCTCTTCCTATCCCCATGCACACTTACAATATTACTTTTAGTCATAGAGTAAAATTCAAAACCGCAAAACCGAACCGCAGTTGCGGTTTCTCTTTCTGTTTTGCGATTAGTGGTCGTTTCGTCATCATTCTGTTATAAGCCAGTTATAACTATATATTTATATATGGGAAAAAAAGTTAGCAACAGAGTTTTAATAGATAATATCAACCCTATCCAACACCATTGGCAAGCAATGGCGAAACCATTAGCAGGCATTTTCTCTGCTAGGCATGGTTTCCCTCTCTATTTAAGCCTAAGAAGCTTTGTGCGGATTGGTTCACAACTATCAGGTATGCAGTTTTCTGCATGATGTTTTCCTCCAGCATCAAAGCAAGTGATAATGAATTACTCAGACGCATATACATTTTCAAAAGATAGACCGGTGCTTGAGCCGAGATCGAACTTTAACACCGGCACCGTGTGACACCAGTTAGTTGTTCTTTGACACTACTCTTCCTACTTATTGTTGTTTAACAAGCTTATTTTGTAGCCATTGACTTCATGCACTTTAGCACGTTCCGCTGAGTGGTTAAATCGGTCACTTATGACAAATGCGGGCTCGACACGAATCATCAATGCATTTCTTTTCAATTTATTATTATATTGATAATCTATATAGATAGATATCTGTAATCACTGTTAAACATAGGTACATGTGTGTGAAATTCGTTGGGACGGATTGTGTTCATGTGTCATTCGGAAGTCGGTGCAAGGATGGCTGCAGTAAGTAGAGCGTCCGTCCGCAGTTAAATTGCGCAGCGATGTATAATTGAGCTGAGTGAGACGAAGTCGAGCGAAAGCTCCTCATACCAGACTTCAGGATTTTCTTTGTCACAGGTCTCCTCCTAAACTACTAATCCAATCAGAACCAAATTTGGCATGATTAAAGAGGTCAATCAGAGGTAGGTTTATGGATATATTTTGAAAAAATTAATGCTACCACAGAGGAATGATCACCGTTAAAAAAATTCCAGATGGAATTACATAATAACCGCTCGAGACACTGTGACCAAACTTTACACGCTCAGAAAGCATGTCCAGAGTTGTGACTGTCAAAAAGAATTTTCAAAATCGGACTTGCCACGGAGGAATGATCACTGTTCAAAATTTTCAAAATTCAAATCACGATGTCTCACTCAGCTCAACATTGCAAGCAGCGATTCGCCTTGCAGACCTAGTATTTGAAACAGATGTATGGGTAGTGTGAATTTATGGGTAAGAGGGGGTGTATGATATCCCGCGAAGACCCTTTTGGCCACCCTCACCTCACCGGTAAGACTGTACGTAGGTGGTATAGCTGTTGGATTGAGATTTAGTATGTTATTTTTATTAATTAAATTAAAAATTTAAATAAAAAGTGCCAAAATGAAGTGTTCAAAACACAATGTGTCATATACCTACTAACTATAATATTATATGCAATAAGTAGACCACATATTGCGGTAATGACAGGTAAACATTCTCTTTTTGTAGGAAATATCATTAATATACATACATAAATAATTGTATTTTAAATGTATAATATAGTAAGATATATTAAATTTATGAATATAAAGTAGGTACCAGTATAATATACTACTTCTACCTAAGTACGAGTATACTTTTATTTAATCTAGTAGTATTTTGAAGTTGGTTTCGTGAACGGTCATGGAGAAAGGTACAAATAAAATAAATAATAGGTATAATCTTAAACTGCGTTTCTCTCGAAAGTTTCATAAACCTAGTTATTGGACTTACAATGAAGGTGGCAGTGTAGGTAAATTAATCCACAATCTTTTAAATAGATAACTAATTTGATACCTACAGCAGCAATTTACATATTCATTATAAATAGGTACCTTGGCTCACCACGGGGAAAATGAAAAAATACTACTCTGTCAATCATGAACAATGATAAACCCTCTTCCCTCCTTAAAAGCAACGAAGTAATCTGTGGTTTAAGGGACCATAGTTCTTATACTGAAAGTGGATTTTAAATGTAATGCGTTTTTTATGAGCACACGATTGAATTTTCACGGTATGCCTAAAACAGAACTCAGTATGTATGTAATGTTTATAACCATGTGCGATATTCCAATCATCGTATGCTAGTGTGACAATTCAGCGACAGTGAGGGAGAGAGATGGAGCTATACACCGTGTATAGCTGCATCTCTCTCCCTCAGCTTCACTGCGCGAAACATGAGTAGTTTTATGCGTGTCGTCGTTAAGCCCATGGGCTTAGAATCGCATTAAAATCAGCACAGTGAAAAGTTTTCTACTAGTAAATCGCTGGGATAACGGCAGACAGGTCTCCAGTAGTAACTCAAGTACTAAGGGTTTGTGATTTGCATCCGTTTGGGTAATAGGATCATTGCACGTCACAACAGTGCACTCTCTATTGCAGAATATTAGATCTAATAACCTGTGATTAATATTGAAGGAAGAATTAAATTGCTTTAAATTTTAAATTTACCGACATAGCTTACAGAATAAGCAAGCTGGAGCGGTAATGGGCTGACCACATCAACAGAAGGACCGATAGCCGATGGAGCAAACAAGTCCTACTGTGGAGACCCCGGTTCGGCAAGCAAAAGGTGAGACGCATCCCAGCAAGATGGACGTATGACCTGAAAAAGGTTGCTGAGATAGACTGAATGCTAAAAGGTGGAGGATGGGCTGCTATGGCGCACATTGCGAGAGTAGTAGACTGTAGTCGCTTAATTTATTGATTGATATATTAACAGTTCTCAGCGAATTTATAAAACATACTTTAGGTCACTTCTTATAATATTATATATATTCTAATTTACCAACTCGTAGTTTGAGGTTACAGTATAATTTAGTTATGGTCATTACCATTCAAGCTGCGGTTTTGGCGCGCAATTCACGGCGAAATAAAACAAAGCGCCGTCAACAATGACGACCTTGCGAACGCGCAGAGCGCAGTCGTCTCACCGTTGCGTTGTGCAACTACAAATCGCTAGAAAGCATACTTTCTTTCACGTAACTTTAGACAGAATAGCTTACTATACTGTATAGTTCATCAAGCAAACGACAAAGTTGGGTGAACACGAGAGCTCGGTGAAACGGGTAACTATTAGTAATAGTGGATGGCATCATCGGTATAACAGATGCTGGTTATAGCATAGTATAACATGAGAGCTTGGCGAGATGGGTACGTACCTACCTATTAGTAATAGTGGACGGCATCATCGGTACAGCAGCGTGCTGGTTAAATGGAATTCATGGCAGGAACAACACTTGTTAATCGGTTGGGCAAACAAGGCCTTTGCTAAATTTTCAAGAAATTCAAAGAAATTAAGGGAATTAACGAGTCCGTCTGTATGGGAACCCATCAAGATTTTAGGGGTAAAACTGACTTCATCTGCAAGCCGGTACACCTGTTGTTGACGGAGGAGGTTCTGGTTTAGGCTTTTCTTTTAGTATTGAAAGGTCAGAGGGCAGTCGCGTCTATAAAAACCACATAAGCCAAATCAAAAGAAGGAGAAGGCGTAAGCAGACCATGGACTCCGAGGTGAAAGCCTCTGATGCAACACACTAAGATGAAGATGCTGCACGAGTCAGCTTATAGAACGTGATAGTTTAAAAGTAATGTGTGCACGATTTCGGGCACTCAATATGACTTTATCTAGCAAGATGGTAAGCTAAAGGGGAAGTCTCAGGAATGCAGGTAACCTTTGCAGATACAATTTTCTTTTTACTCAAACAGTTAATAATAATAAAGCATAGCATATCCTCCTTCATATTATATCATGTAATTTACGAAATCCTCGCAACCTCCAGTGAGGATACCTAATCGTCATAGGTTACGTTAACATGAATTCATACGTCTTCAGCACAACGAAGGTCATTTTAGCTGACTTTAAAAAAATGTTCGTTAAATATTCACATATTAAAGAATCAATTTCAATATTCCATGACATTAAACTTCTGCAAGAACAACTTTGCCGATAGAGAACTCATGTAATCGAATATTGGCCATAAAGGGCATGTCGTTATAATACGGTGTTGTCGACCGAGGCGGTCGGTGTCAGGGTCCGAGTGTTCACTATTTACACTTTCACCTCACTTCGGGCTTTACCAGAATTTACGTCATCGCGAGTCAGGGCAATTATATCATCACGCAATCAGCTGCTGGATAAGTGGCACACTGACACACTAGGCTATGAACCCAAGCCACTTTTCTTAAGTTATTGTATTTCTGAGTATTGCGAACGTTGTCTGTCATTGTGTTTCTTAATAACAAACATGAAAGTGATTTACATTTACAATTATTATTCTCATGTAACGTTGTTGGGTGGGTCTTTTAATTGCAAGTAACTGATGTGAAAATTGTACCGACGAGTTTTTTAAGATTATTTTTTGAAAATATGCGTAAAAGTTTAATATTCATTATTATGCATTCAAAAAAGGTGGTTTATATTATGATTTAGGTAATTAATAAAAATGAATTAAAAGGTGTAGTTAATAACTTTTCTACAAAGGTAGTTAACAAGTATAGCCCACCTAATGGCTAGCGGTTTAAGTGGCCATTGAAAGCTCACAACACAAGAGATCTCTCTCTCTCTCTCTCTCGATTGTTGACACATGCAGGTGGCATAGAGGAAGGAGGTAAGTCAGTATAGTGCAAGTATCAATTAAGCATACCCATTCAAGTTAAGAAAAGCATGGCTCTACGCTTGGTAAAACCGTGACCGGTCTCGGTCGGCGTGAAATGTCGTGCGGTGTTCCACAGGGATCGGTCCTGGGGCCGCTCCTGTGGAACATCGGATACGACTGGGTGCTTCGCGGTGAGCTCGTAGGCGGTGCCGCCGTCACGTGCTACGCGGACGACACGCTCGTGACGGCGTGCGGGGCGACGTACCGCGAAGCGACCCGAAAGGCCACGACCGCGGTTGCCCAAGTCGTTAGGCGGATCCGGCGGCTGGGTCTCGAGGTGGCCCTGCATAAAACCGAGGCCCTGTTCTTCCATGGGCCTCGGAGCAAGCCACCCGAGGGATCCAGTCTCATCGTGGGAGGAAATCGCATCGGCATCAAGCCCCAAATGAAATATTTGGGGCTCGTGCTCGACGGCCGATGGGACTTCGGAGAGCACATCCGAAGTCTGGCCCCCAAATTGAAGGGCACAGCTCTTGCTCTGGCTCGGCTGTTGCCCAACATGAGGGGGCCCGATGACTCCTGCAGGAGACTCTACGCGGGGATCGTGCGGTCCATGGCCCTGTATGGGTGCCCAATATGGGCGGAGGCCCTGAGGACCAGAACTGTGCGGATGCTGCGCGCTCCACAGCGGGTTCTGGCCATCAGGGTCATCCGAGGGTACCGCACGATCTCCTTCGAGGCGGCGAGTCTCCTTGCCGGAACTCCGCCATGGGACCTGGAAGCGAGAGCCCTTTCGCAACTGTACCAGTGGCGAAAGGAGGCGCGGGAGCAGGGATGGAACCCCGAGCCTCGAGAAATCGAGGCCGTGCAGTCCCAGCTCCGCCAGGCCATCGTGGTGGAGTGGAAGGAACGACTTGGGCAACCAAGCGCAGGGCACGCCGCAATAGCGGCGGTAAGGCCCATCATGGAGGATTGGCTGGAGAGGCGACACGGAAGCCTCTCCTACCGACTGACGCAGGTGATCTCAGGGAAGGGGTGCTTCGGGGACCACCTGCATCGGATCAGGAAGGAGCCAACGCCTGAGTGTCATCACTGCGACGCGAGCGAGGACTCAGGGCTGCACACGCTGGCGGACTGCCCGGCGTGGGAGGCGCCGAGGCGTGACCTCGTGGCAGCCATCGGGGTGGGAGTCCTCTCGCTCGGCAGCATGATTGCGGCAATGGTGCGGAGCGCGAGCGCGTGGGCCGCCGCCGCCTCCTTCTGCGAGCATGTAATGCTCGCGAAGGAGGTGGCGGAGCGCGCCCGGGAGAGACTTAGAACTCTCCCGGTCCGCCGAGCCCGCAACTTGCTCGCCGCGCGTCGCAGGCAACTCAGGCGCCGGAGGTCGCTTAACGACCTCCGTCCTCCATGAGCGCAGGCCTGGGGGTGGCGAGTGAGGCCACCTGTCACCCCAGCAGAAGCAGGCCGGGACGGTGGGGCGACTAGCGCCCCTCCCCCAAACCGGGGCAAGACGGGGACACCGTGGTTCCCAAACCCGAGGGGGCCATCTCGAAACCGGAGATGGCCCAGGGTCAGTCGGGGTGCGAGGGATATGCTCTATGGGCAACCTTACACCCCGGCGTCTGTAGACCCGAGACGGCGTGCGGTTTTAGTCGGTTCAAGCCCGACATAACCGCCCCCGCTGGCACGCGGGGGGGTATCCGAAGGGATTTCCGCACGAAAAAAAAAAAAAAAAAAAAAAGGTAGATTTCGATGAAATCGATCTACCTATTGGTTTCTTGACTACTGTCGAATTTAAAAAAAAATTCTTCATAGGAGGTCTAGTTATGACCCCCTGAGTCCGAAATGACCACTGGTCAAAAAGTTTATATATATATATATATATATATATATATATATATATATATATATATATATATATATATCTATGTATGGTTCCACTTCCCAAAATTTGCGGCACTCTCACGGTCGCATTTTTGCCCCGATCGCTTTCAAACTGCGGTCGAAAATTGCTTGGGTGTAAGCTTAGTTTAAGTTCGTGAACGGGTGGAATCCGGCCTAAGGGGACGGTAGGGCCTCACTTTTTGTGAAATCAGTTTTTCCTCAAAATTTCACGTTCCATGAAATATATTCGAACCGTTCTAATTTTATCCCATAGTATACATGAATACCAACAACTTTTAGTTATAAACCTATAAGATTAAAACTTTAACTAAAAGTGGAGGGGGGAAAAACCAAAATTTTTCGGGAAAAAATCATAACTTCTAACCGGTGAACATTCTTGCCGTCGGAAACATTTTTAATCGATAGGCCATTTTTAAGTCTAAAATAAATGTCTGAAAAGTTTTCGAGGTTTAGTTTTCGAGAAAAAAATATTAAACATGTTAAAAATGTTACTGTGTTTACTTGTGTGTGTAAGTCCGTAGTTCTCTATATAAAATAATATTAATTGCTTCACGTAATCTACCTGTGCGTTCCCCCTGCGGGAACGGATTTTTTTACATATCTTTTTTGCATACCCGGGCCAGCTGTTCGTCTACCCCGGTGTCGGAACACCATGTGATTTCGTCAATTCAACTTTCACCTATGTAATTAGTCACCTGTGTAATTTTTTAAATAATAAATACAATACACAATACACAATACACATTTACATTTTTTGTTCATTTCAACATCTTTTTTAAGAACAGCACCCTTATCGGTGAAGTAATCGCCACTCTATTCTTACCTATGCTAATCCTTTGACCTCTTGATACAATTCTATCTGAATGTTTTCCTAGATCTGATCCATGAAAGTTCTTCTTGGTGAGCCTCTCCCTCTATTTCCTTCTATGGGTATCATAAGTTATCTATGAAGTTACAGACATGTACAATGTACGACTATTCTGGTAGTAAACAGACCCTGTAGCCTGTAATAGCTGATGAATGAAGGTTGCAAGATCCATCTCGTGAAAAAAGCTGAATATATTTTTCGAAATTTTTAACTGATTCTAAATCGCACAAGTGAAGTCTACACGGTTATTAACTTTAATTCCACACGTTTGGTCTTTCAAATCTTGCTGCGTGTTAGACTGCATTCGAATCGTTTTTAGGGTTCCGTTGCCAAATGGCAAAAAACGGAACCCTTATAGATTCGTCATGTCTGTCTGTCTGTGCGTCCGTATGTCACAGCCACTTTTTTCCTAAACTATAAGATCTATGCTGTTGAAACTTGGTAAGTAGATGTATTCTGTGAACCGCATTAAGATTTTCATACAAAAATAGAAAAAAAAAACTTTTGGGGGTCCCCATACTTGGAACTGAAACTCAAAAAAATTTTTTTCCTCAAACCCAATCATGTGTGGTTCTATGAATAGGTCTTCAAAAATGATATTGAGGTTTCTAATATCATTTTTTTCTAAAGTGAATAGTTTGCGCGAGAGACACTTCTAAAATGGTAAAATGTCCCCCCCCCCCTGTAACTTCTAAAATAAGAGAATGATAAAACTAAAAAAAATATATGATGTACATTACCATGTACCTTTCATTCAATCAACTCAAATGTAAAAATTAAAAAAAAACATTATTTTGTTACTTGCTGCTACGGAACCCTTAATGGGCGAGTCCGACTCGCACTTGGCCGCTTTTTTATCTTCCGTGGGTATGGCCAATATGGTCATGTCTCGTCTCAGCACCTGCCAATAACTGCAAAAAGGCTGTATCATATCCCATTGAATTCCTATCGTATAATAATTGCAACCAGTTACTTCGAATGTATTTTTTTTGCCTGGGCATCCCTGATATATCAATATAATTGTTGACGATTTGTAATCGCGGTCACGGTCAAAACAAATTAAGAGCTTCCAGAAACAGATATAAAACAATATGTAAAAAGAACTATTTTTTTAGTAAACATGTTTCCACAGAGGTGTGTCATTTACACAGAGCGCTTTTGTTCTATGCAGAAACAACCGCATTGTTATTCAGTTTCTCTTTGCTGAGTCGTGCGTTACCGCTTGTCATACACTATAGCGCATTTCTTAAGGTCTTTAATATCACCGATTACCAATATAAATGGGGTTGTTCCTGTTAGTCGTCATTTGTTTTTAGGGTTCCGTAGCCAAATGGCAAAAAACTAAACCCTTATAGGTTCGTCATGTCTGTCTGTCTGTCCATCCGTATGTCACAGCCACTTTTTCCCGAAACTTTAAGAACTATGCTGTTGAAACTTGGTAAATAGATGTATTCTGTGAACACAGAAAAAAAAACAATAAATTTTGGGGTTCCCCATAGCTAGAACTGAAACTCAAAAATTTTGTTTTTAATCAAACCCATACGTGATATCCTATCTACCTATCTATGGATAGGTCTTCAAAAATGATATTAAGGTTTCTAATATAATTTTATTCTAAACTGAATAGTTTGCGCGAGAGACACTTCCAAAGTTGTAAAATGTGTGCCCCCCCTCCACCTGTAACTTCTAAAATGAATGATAATACTAAAAAAATTATATCATGTACATATTACCATGTAAACTTTCACCGAAAATTGGTTTGAACGAGATCTAGTAAGTAGTTTTTTTTAATACGTCATAAATCATAAACCCCAAAGTCATGATCAATGGCCACATTGATTCAGGACCGAAGGTCGTGGATGGCCACCTTCTTGAAATTTTTTCTGACTACACTTACCTCAGGCAGATTGTGCAGTTAGGTGAAAACAATTTTGAGAAGGAGGCCAGGAGGAGGATCCAGCTAGACTGGGCAACGTTTGGGAAACTACGTCGAGTCGAGTCGAGAGTTTGAAAACGAAAGTTTTCAATCAGGGCGTCCTGCCCGTAATGAACTACGGAGCTGAGACGTGGACACTCACGGTAGGGCTGGTCCACCAGTTCAAAGTCGCTCAGTGAGCTATGCAAAGAGCTATGCTCGGAGTTTCTCTGAAGGATAGGATACCTTTCATTAAACCAACTCAAATATAAAAAAATCAAAAAAACATTATGTTACTTGCTGACTACGGAACCCTTCATGGGCGAGTAGAGTTAATGAATATTCAAATTCGTGTGTTGTAAAGGCCTCTGTGAGTTGGACATCAGCTTCATCTGGTAGAGGCTGTTTTGTATTATATTTTATATTAAGACTAAATCTACAATATAGGTATCAGTAAAATCCCTGATGGTAACCAGGAGTCTTAGTAAAACAAGTATAATAAATCGAACTGCATAGTACATACTCATCAGTTACAAATGTTACAATACTCGAGATATTCACACGGAAACCGAAGGTCAGGACTGTTTGAGAAGACTGAAGAATACTTTTTAAATATATTTAGAATGTAGCCTAAACATGACCCGGACAAAGAAAAAAGCCGGTCAAGTGCGAGTCGGACTCGCGCACTGAGGATTTCGTACAGAATTGGATTGAGGGGCGAACATAAAGTTGCTATAGAGCTTGTCTTCACAGACAGAAATACAGTTTTTTTTTTGATTTTTACTACATAGTTGCGGTTTTGTCTCGCTCCCGCAAAGCGGGAAGTACTTTACAGGTTTTGATACCCTGGCATTTGCTGAAATTTGCTACATAAACGACTGTAACTTTTGATTACATTGACCTAGAAGTTTAAGTTATTTACAGCTTTAAGGCGTTACAGACTTGTGTTTTTGGTATAAATTTTAACTTAATGCCTCTACGCGTTTCTGAGATCAAGGTCTTGATAGACAGACCGGCAACGAAGTGATCCTATAAGGTTCAGTTTTTTTAACAGTGGCGAAAGGGTAGCAGGGTCGGGACCCTGAGCCTTGATAAATCGAGGCGTGCAGTCCCGAGTAGTCCTGGGTCAGTCAGGGTTCGAGGGAAATGCCTGGGCGGCGGTCAATGGCTTCCCCTTCACCCCTTCATAGGGTTGGCATTGATCGTCGGCCAATACCCAACGTGGCGGGAACACATCGCTCTCCGTACTCCTCTGCTTTCAGAGGAGACAGGATGAGCGATGCTGTTATTGGTGAGATGGCCCAGGGTCAGCCGGGGTGCGAGGGATATGCTCTATGGGTAACCTTACACCCCGGTGTCTGAAGGCCTGAGACGGCATGCGGTTTTAGTCGGTTCAAGCTCGACATAACCTGGCACAAGCTGGCAGCAAGAAAAAAAAAGTTACGCAACCCTATAAAAGGCGCAATTAATCTAAGTACACCTAGAATCTGAGCCAAGTCTTGGTAAAACACTACTTAGGACACAATTCTCGAAGAAAATGCACTCTTCTAAATTTTTGAAAGAAAGAAGAAAGGAATCATGATAACTCCTTCTGTCGTCCTGGTCCTCAGCTCGTCCTGTTGGTAAAGATGGATACCATATAATTCAATGGGCTGAATTAGGTTGTTTTTTATTGGTAATTTAGCAGAGTTCGGCACTGAGTCAGTTCTGTGCATTGCCCAGTATTAAGTGTTAAACTCCTAAAAGTTGTGACAGCTGAGATGATGTTTATCGTTACGGTTAAAAAGTTTTTATTTAACCTTGTAGTGAAAAATTTACTACATCGACTAGTGCCTAGCACTTAAATAGTAACTAAAGTTGCTTATAAAATTTCAATTCAGAAGCAAATATCTTGATATACCTTTTTTTTTTTTTTTTTTTTTTTTTATCGTGCGGAAATCCCTTCGGATACCCCTCCGCCGGCCAGCGGGGGCGGTTATGTCGGGCTTGCACCGACTAAAACCGCACGCCGTCTCGGGTCTTCAGACACCGGGGTGTAAGGTTACCCATAGAGCATATCCCTCGCACCCCGGCTGACCCTGGGCCATCTCACCAATAACAGCATCGCTCATCCTGTCTCCTCTGAAAGCAGAGGAGTACGGAGAGCGATGTGTTCCCGCCACGTTGGGTATTGGCCGACGATCAATGCCAACCCTATGAAGGGGTGAAGGGGAAGCCATTGACCGCCGCCCAGGGTGTACCGGCCGCTCCGATTCCGTTCCCCCCGGACTGCAGCGGGATCGGAATCGGAGCGACACTCGAGGAGGTTACCCAACACACACCCCTATCTTGATATACCTAGTACCAAATAGGAATAGTAACCTTTTTAATTGATTTGAAGACAGAGTCTTTCTGTGCCGTTTTGAATGATTCGATGGTATTCGTCAATGCAATTCCGATTAAACTATTGCGGTAGAAGCCGCTGGATCTCGGCCATATAATAATAGAGATGATATTTATGTGGTTAGACCCTATTTCCAAAGTTTTCGAAAGTATGTTCCTGTTCCTTATACGCTTTATAATAATAA
Source organism: Cybosia mesomella (assembly GCA_946251805.1). Lineage (NCBI taxonomy): Eukaryota > Metazoa > Arthropoda > Insecta > Lepidoptera > Erebidae > Cybosia > Cybosia mesomella. The sequence continues at coordinate 22,369,480 of OX276398.1, forward strand.
TATAATATGTAATAATACTGGTTTTTCCTCAATTGTTTTAAGTTACTTGACCCAGAATAAAACATATAAAACGTAACTTCAAAGCAAGTTAAAATTTCCGACTTATAGGATATTATTAGTAACAAAGGTGTGGTAACAATAGCTTAAACAGTAATAGTGTGTGAAATTGTTTTATAGAATTTTCCATTTGATTCGCTTGACAGCAATTTGCCGTTTTCTTTTTCATAGGACCGATGTGGGTACACATAATTTCTAACAAGTGTTTTAGTCCATAGCCCTTCTTGTGGTTTTTAGGGTTCCGTTGCCAAATGGCAAAAAACGGAACACTTATAGATTCGTCATGTCTGTCTGTCTATCCGTCCGTATGTCAAAGCCACTTTTTTCCGAAACTATAAGAACTATGTTGTTGGAACTTGGTAAGTAGATGTATTCAGTAAACCGCATTAAGATTTTCACACAAAAACAGAAAACAAGTTGAATTCCTGAGACGAGCTCAGCCGAATACAAGGGATTTTCTTTTATTTTATCTTTATTTTTTTTCTTTTTCTTTTTCTCGACGTCGACGACAACTCGATAGCAATAGGGCTTTTCTAAAGAAAATCCCTGTCGACGTCGTCGTTGCCAATTTTCTGTCACGGTTTTGGGTATGAAGGAGATGAGCTATCGAGTTGCTGTTTTCGGTAATAGATTCGTGCTGGGGTGAACCATTGCAAGATAAAGAAAAAAGATAAAAAAGATAAAAGATAAAATAAAAGAAAATCCCTTGTATTCGGCTGAGCTCGTCTCAGGAATTTTTTCAATTGCTTTTCAATTGCTCCATACATAAAAACGCATGAAATTGACATTGTGTTAAACTTACCCGTGTTCCGGAATGTAGTTCTTGTACTTTTCTCTTTTCATTTCCACGTTTATTCAAAGTGGTTGACGCACATTTCACTGTACATTTCACTACACACGGACGGCTCACACTTTTCAAATCATTACCTATGTACACTAGTTGTTATCTTCTGGTTAGATGCACTAAATTCCTCAGTCCCATGACACGGCACCTGTAACAACATGCAGTGCATTAGTTACTCGTTTATTAGCATATGTCATGGAAGTATGGCGAAGCATTACTAAAAATTTAGGGTTGTAGATCATTGTTGTTATTAATTTTTATGTTAAGGTAAACCTATACTACATAAAACCTCAACCATGTACTTTTTTCCATAAATGTTAAACGGTAAAGCCATTAGTATTGTATATAATAAGACTATGCTCAACTTTGACATGTAACTCCATTGTTATTAATAAAATACTCAGGTATTGAAATTTATCAAATTTGAATTTAATATGAGCCAAATTCACTTATATTAGTGTTTCTTTTCTTACAAGAAATTCCGTATTATTAGAGTTTGACAGGATATTACAGGACAGGTTTTGTATGCTAAAGTTATATGGGTTCTACGAAACTCACATACATACTAGATACACTTAAATGGTTTTTATCTAACCGATCTTATATATTTATAAACACTTTAACATCCAACGATTTCACCATTATGGATATGTAACACATTCGTGCCATCAATAATCTAGGTTATCATTTTGAGTAAAATAATCTGTGTTTATACATACACGTGTATATATATTAAGGAGTTTAGTTACTTATATAAAAGGTTTAGTAACCGATGCACACAAAGTAGAAGATATCAGAAGTAATTTTAATTATTACTTTCATGTAAATAATAGTGTAATCGATTTTTAGCGTACTATATTTTTTTATTACAGTGTATTTCTCTCAAACATTGAAGCGTCGTTGATGCCAAATATTGTAGTGATTGTTGCAATATCTAGATTTTCGTAACCGCTGGCTATAATTTAGATAGGTGATGCATTGCGTGAATGCTCTGTTTCTGAGACACCATTATACTCCATTTAATAGCTTTGACATTTTCGATATGTTCTGACTATAGTAGGCTATGGTTCACGGCAATGAAAAATATGCCAGTTATAACTACTCAGGTGTTTTCCTAAAACTGTTATCTATTATATATAGCATATTAGATTCCTTCACATTTTTTCTAAGTGGGTGTATGAGTAGGTACCCATCAAGAACTACAAGGTATATGCTTTAGCAACTTCGTTTGCTAATCGGTTCAGGTGCTGATCAACGGACAAGGCTCTGGCGAACGCTTTCCTCTCAGGGGTCAGATGGTAGTCTCTCCAGTAAATCCAAGATAAGCCAATGATATTTTTTCTTACTACAATCAAAATCGCTCCCAATAAGGAGTATGTATGAATTTTTACATGATCAAATAGGTCTTAGTCGATGTGTGATATTACTTATTTGGGTTATATTGCGGCAAGATCGATGTTATATCGACATCGGCACCTGAATTTGAATACCTTTGTAATATGTTTCGTTATATATGTTAACTGTTCACCTATCTTGACTAACCGCTGTCAGCTATGCGAGTTGTATTACTCAAAAAGGCGTTAATATCTCCAAACCTCGTCGATTTGAATAAATTCATGATAAATAAATTTCATCGATCGTTCTAGATCACGGCAGTAAAATACGTTAGCGTTAATAGAGAATAAATCGTGGGAATTGTAGTGTTCCTGTTTTATTGGCAGTAAATACAACCCGCTTTTACTTCGTTTTAAAATCATTGATGTATTTAGGAATTATTACCTTATTATTATCATGGTGTTCCATACCTTCTTATTAGGATTGAAGATTTAAGGATAGAGTCTGGAATAACACATAGGCTACTTTTATCTCTGGAATAGGTTCCTGTGGGAAGCGGAAACGGGAACTTTCGCCCGCGAGTAAAACATATTCATGAAAACGCAGGACAACTTCTATACATTTAAATAGCAATATTATAACATAATATAGCAATATCTTAATTAATTTGTTAAATTAATTAAACAATTACTATCGTTTGCTTAAATATAATTATCGTATTATTTCCAAACATTCAAATCCTTGAATTTGCCTTTATCCTAACGGCTGGCTTTATTTATAGCTGAAATGTTATCTGTGTAGTTGCAAAAGACGGCCTTCGTGTTCGAATCCTGCGCCCGCGCCGATGTGGACAATCACTCGATGCAAACGTCTATAATTACTCATTACGTTAATAGATCTACGATAGAGCTGCATTATTTGCTTTGTCACGACTTAATAACTACGCGTTCTAAAAATGAATGCTGAATCATAATTTCCGCTGCTGCTGCAAAAAAAAATGAGTACTTGAGGATACAATTACGAATTGAGGTTGGGTTTTTGTCACTGATTACATATAAATAATTATACCTTTAACTTTAGGTTTTACTTCATTTTCTTATAGTACTTTTTTATATCCAGACCGTCAATTGACTGCAACCCGCTGGATGGTGAGAAGATGGGGTGAAGTCCAGAAGATAGGGGCCACCATCCCAAATGCTGACGATCCTAAAGTTGAGTTCGGGGCGATATTGTTTCTACCGTGTGCGGTTGGAATCGCAGTCCAGCACGTGTTGTCCTGGATCGGAAGGCAGACGGTGGGTATAGTTGTAAAAACTCATCAAAACGTGTGTGTTTTAGTAGTAGAGAATTTAATCTAAAGCAAAGCAAAATTCTTATGTAGGGATATTAAATAATACCAGTACTATTACATAAACTTTCTACCGCTTTACTACATAAACATAAAACATTTACATAAATAGTTTAGTCGTAGTATTTTGTTAGATAAGTATTATTGAAAACGACATTTGAATAAAGTGTTATGTGTGCTTCTTAAAGCGTATTTCAACTATTTACATACTTAGTACCACTTTCGTACGCCAGTCGAAAGTATCGACACAATGATTTGTGACTTTATGTGTGTATTGGTTTTCTGAGCTACGAAACGGTATCTGCTTAAGTGTATGTTGTATACGGAGTAAGTGGGGACGTTAACTCTCCCAGTGGCAGCAATTTATTACATTGCCTTGGTAATGGCTTCTGTGTATACTACTAGACTGGCTGTATGGAATAAAAAAAATTGGTTTCATGAAAGACCATAACAAACACCACAATAGCACATGCAAAACTTTTTGCAGCCGTCATACAGATAACACTACAAGAAAGCGCGTTATGTTATGGCTCTACATTAATTAATTAAAATTCAAACTTCGTTCGACCAAATTCGAAATTAATTCCCACCTCACTCACGGCACTGTGATACAATTTTTGTTCTAAACAGCTTGGCCTTTGGACCTTTATATACTAACATACAAAAAATGAATGCATTTTACACGGGCCGAGCTAATATCCCTCGGTCCACAGTGGAAGAAAGTCGCGAACAACTTGTGTCTGAAATCGAGACTACTCTCACAAGAGTGTCCGATTGGGGTGGACTAAACCTGGTCCAATTCAACCCCACTAAGACACAAGTATGTGCATTCACCGCTAAGAAAACCCCATTTATTGTAGCGCCACAATTCCTGGACACACCGCTTAATAACTCTAAAAGTATCGGGATCCTCGGTGTCGACATCTCCAGCGAGGTCCAGTACCGTAGTCACCTGGAAGACAAAGTCAAGTTGGCATCTAAGAAACTTGGAGTGCTCAACAGGGCGAAGCAGTACTTCACTGCGGAGCAAAGACTTCTTCTTTATAAGTCGCAAGTCCGGCCCCAGATGGAGTAGTGCTGTCACCTTTTTGCCGGAGCACCTAGATACCAACTTGACCCGTTCGACTCGGTGCAAAGACGGGCGCTGAGGATCGTCGACGATCCCATACTTACAGGCAGTGTGGAACCGCTTAACCTTAGGAGAGATTTCGCCTCCCTGTGCGTTTTCTACCGCCTTTATAACGGGGTGTGTTCAGAAGAATTGTTTGATATGATGCCCACGGCCACATTCTATCATCGCACCGCTCGCCACAGACAGGGAATTCATCCTCACACGTTGCGACCGGAAACGGTGCGTACAGTTAGATATGAAAGGCACTTCATTGATCTCCCTGCTGTGGTTTTCCCAAGCGACTACAATATGGGGTTCTTCAAGAAGGGCATTAGAAGGTTTTTACAGGGTCGGCAGCGCGAGTGTGACGCCCCTGGTGTTGCACACGTCCATAGGCCGCGGTAACCACTTCCCATCAGGTGGGCCGTGAGCTTGTCTGCCACCTGAGTGGTATAAAAAAAAAAAATGAAAGCTTGTAAAAATATATTCTTAGTTACTTTTTTGTTAACATTTTAGCCTAATGATCAATGGTGTGTGAACATGACGTATGATCCAAAATTAAATGTTAAATTTCTCAATTAACTTACTACCCATCGGTAATTGAAGTAAAAAGGCATATAATAGTATATTATGCAACTAGTGAATAAAGGACGGATTTAAAGCGAGGGCCGTAGATGAGTCACGAGCAAGTGAAGGATTCTAATGATTGAATCACGAGCGCAGCGAGTGATTCAACTGTTAAAATCCTGAACGACGCGAGGGATTCATGGCCCTCGATATAAATTCGTACTTTATTCAAGAGTTGCATACTATACTTTATACCATGACTACGAGAAAAGACATAATTTAAGCGAAAATAGAAATTTAATCAAGAAATAAGAATTGTTACATTAATTGAAATGGACATTAAAATTAGAGCAATGACTGAAATTAAGCGTAATTTTCTTATTATTATCATTAGAGTGGTCAACTTGTGAAACAATATTTATTTCTTGTCGATGGTCCGAAGTTTCTGCTGGAGGAAACTCTGGGGCATCTTTGGACGTTGAAGGGCGTGGAGTCCATGGGTCTTCAGGTTTCTTTAGGTTTATGCTGCTTGCTATCTGAAGGCTGCGTTTCGATTTATTTTCGATACAATCTTCGATATAACCTTCAGCCACGGTAGTGGACTTCCATCCACCATGTCGCTTTAATTCCGTCATATCTGCACCAGTGTTTGCTAATAACGTGGCAGAGGTTCTTCGGAGAGAATGCCCTGTATACATCTCGGGATTTGGTAGCTTTAAAAATGTTGCAATGTCTTTTGGCATGGAACCAATTTTATTTATTCCAATTGGATTTTTTGTACATTTATTTTTAGAATAGAACAAAAAGAATCTATTATTGTTTGTATTCGGAGGACGAAAGCTTTGATACTTTTCTACGATTTTCATGTAATCATCTCTGACTACGAAGGTTCGGTCGATTTTCGTTTTTGTATCCTTTAAAGTAATCAGTAAAGCAGTGTCAGAGATCGTTTGCACGTCATCCACTGTCAGTTTAACAAGCTCATTTGAACGACAGGCTCCACTAATGCCGAGAATTAACGCAACCTGCAAACAAAGATAGAAAAACTGTTACAAAATTGATGTTGATAGGTTTACAATTAAATAGTTCTAAAATACCTACTTGTATTAAGCAAGATTTGTTGAAGATTACTTACTTTTACTGCCAAAAATTGCGAGTCTGGCGCTTCATTCAAAAAGCGTTCAACATTTGGAGCGGTAAAAACCAGGGATTTTTTCGGTTTATAGCCTTCTGATAGCCTTTTAAGGTAGGCTTGCAAGTTTGAATATGTTTTTATATCAATGTTATTCCTTGTTTTTACAGTACACCGCAACATAGAATATATACTCCATAATGTCGATGACTTCCTTTTCTTCGACAGTTCATTAAAATAAGTTAAGAAAACAGACTCAGAAAATGTGCCCGAAGCTTGATTTTCATTTTTCCATTTACAAAACTCATCGTAAGTTTTGATGTAAACCAGCCGTGATTTGTTGGGTAGCAAGTTTTCGACAATATCGGCTGCCCTCTCTTTCATAAATTCAGGTGTTAACACAATATCTTCTTCGTCACTTGAATGCATAATCGATTTATTATAATTCAATCGTTTTATTATAAAGTAACACTAAACTTTGTATCCGTACAGTTCACAGTAAGTATTTGAAATGGCGCCATTCACAATTTTTTTTTCTATAAAGGCAGCAAAGAACACAAAACAGTTTTTAATCTAATGCCAAACTCCTTGTCGCAAATATCGACCAATCAAATCTCGAGAATTTATTTGCACCAAAGAGTTTTGAATTTCGAATCTTAGCGCAAGGAGTTTGTGTAAGCATTGAAATAAAGACCGGATATATTTTTGTGTTCCAAATTCAAACACCAAAATAGTGAATAAAAACAAAACAGTGAATAAAAGGCCTTTTTATTCACTGTTTTGCGTGAATAAAATAAGCTTTTTAGAGTAGGTATGGTATAATAGTATATTATGCAACTAGTGAATAAAGGACGGATTTAAAGCGAGGGCCGTAGATGAGTCACGAGCAAGTGAAGGATTCTAATGATTGAATCACGAGCGCAGCGAGTGATTCAACTGTTAGAATCCTGAAGGACGCGAGTGATTCATGGCCCTCGATATAAATTCGTACTTTATTCAGGAGTTGCATACTATACTTTATACCATGACTACGAGAAAAGACATAATTTAAGCGAAAATAGAAATTTAATCAAGAAATAAGAATTGTTACATTAATTGAAATGGACATTAAAATTAGAGCAATGACTGAAATTAAGCGTAATTTTCTTATTATTATCATTAGAGTGGGCAACTTGTGAAACAATATTTATTTCTTATAAAGGCAGCAAAGAACACAAAACAGTTTTTAATCTAATGCCAAACTCCTTGTCGCAAATATCGACCAATCAAATCTCGAGAATTTATTTGCACCAAAGAGTTTTGAATTTCGAATCTTAGCGCAAGGAGTTTATGTAAGCATTGAAATGGAGACCGGATATATTTTTGTGTTCCAAATTCAAACACCAAAATAGTGAATAAAAACAAAACAGTGAATAAAAGGCCTTTTTATTCACTGTTTTGCGTGAATAAAATAAGCTTTTTAGAGTAGGTATGGTATAAACAATATTTTATTTCCTTACTAGCTGAACTTCCCGCGACTTCGTACGCGTTAATTTCGGAATAGATCAAGGTATGTTTACTTTTGCAGTCCCGATATTATCATATAAGTATTAAGTTATTTTATTTAACGGGCTGAATGAGGTGATGTGATACACTATTTTCACATTTGAGTTATAGTTCGGATTTTGCCTTGATTTGGATTTGACGGATTATGATAATAGTTTAGACCGATTTTGCTCTTTTGCTCCTATCATACCTATAGTAGCGTTATGATATATAGAGCAATTTATGACCACGCCCTAGAAAAATGTTCATGAAAAATATCAGCCTTTTTGGCCTTTTTTGGGTTTTATGAAATCTGTTCAGCGGTTTCCAAGTGATGCTCGGATATCGACAGTAAAAAGCAGACAGACAAACCGACAAACAGACAAAAATTCTAAAAATCACATTTTCGGCATCGATATCTCTACCAGAATATACATAAATATTTTTTTGAAAAAATATTCAACTCCCCTCGTTACGATTTATTATATGTATAGATTTACCACTGGATTATAACTTTGACGCAACGTGGTCATTACGATTTGATGATGTTAGTGCAACACCTTTTGGGAGCCATGTGTAGTCACCATTAATCCGAATACAGGCACAGGAATGCTTGTATATTGACTTCACTTCACTTTAGAGACCTTAAAAGGAAACTGTTAATTCCAAATATGGATAATACCTTCCGTAACTCATACGTGTTTACCTTGTTATAAGCCTTTTCCAGGACTACAAATGTGCAAACTACTTCTTGATTTAAGCCAAACTTCTTCTCCTGCTAGTTTTTAAAAATTTTAAGGATAAGTTTTAACAGTTGTATGATGCCAAGTCGAAATTTCTTATTCATATTTTAATGTTTTTCTGTAATTAGTGAAGATTTATTTCCTATACAAAACTCCTTTTATACTTTACTAAGCCTTGACAGATTAAAAATTCTGAACTAGTCTCGAGTAGATAAATATTTCTGGTTATAATAAATGCGGAATATATTCCCTTGGATACCTCCCCGCCGGTCAGCGGGGACGATTATATCGGGCTTGAACTGACTAAAACCGCACGCCGTCTCGGGCCTTCAGATACCGGGGTGTAAGGTGGCCCAATAAGGCCATTCCTTCGCACCTCGCTCGACCCTGGGCCATCTACGGCTTTGAGATGGTCCCCTCGGGTGTGAGAACCACGGTGTCCCCAACTTAAACTTAAATATTTAAATGATTTAAAATCATTTAAATATTTAAGCTAAGAGGATAAGGATACAACAAAGCCTATGAACATTTCGTGAGCTGGTTACTTTTTATATAAATATCTACACTCGTTATATTTGCGCAATCGAGTGATCGATCAGACGACCTTGCCCGAAATTCTTCTTAGATCCTTGACGTCACGCTTTCCACTGTAGAACATTATTCAAATAACTACATTCCAGACCAATTACCAAATCGGTTTCTGTTTCCAGGAACTGTTTTGGTATATTTGTAAACAGGTATTTATTTTATTTTTGTAGTTGCCAGTTCGACCACAAAACTTCAATCAAAGACGCCACTTTTATAAACACCTAATGAATTATATCGAGTTAATATGATATAATATGATCGCCATTCAAAGATACAATGTGGCTAGTGTGGTGGGCACTTTTGCACCGGGTACAGGTATAGGCGATCTTTTAATAGAGACGAACATAAATGAATATGTGATTGTTTATGATGTATCTACAAATATTATTGAAATGATTAAATATAACTTTTTTTTTTAATCGTTAATTATATAGTAGGTATTATGGCGGATATATTTAAAATGGTAAAATGATTTGCTTCTAGGTGGACCCAACCAGTCGCATATCTTGATCCAGTCGTTGTATGTCATGATTTCATGAAGTAGACATTAAAACCTACGGATAGGCCACAACGTTAAACTAGTAGAGGAAAGGAATTAACAACAGTTGGGAGAATCATGAATAATAATAAATAATAATTGCATGTTTGAATCGGCCTAGTGGCACAGTGAATTGTGGTTTTGAGAATTTGAAGAGAAGAAGAGTAAGATGACATAATTTGTTCATATCGTCATAAAGAGTTCTGATAATGACTGATTATTCATTTATATAATTAATTGAAATCGATGGGGAGGAATTCTTTGAACCTTTAACTTTTCACTTTGTACAAACTCTTTTTTGGGATGTAAATATTTTAGCTTATATAATTTTGTTTTTATTGTAGAGGTGGATAAAAGTTTTTCACATTGAAATAAATCTACAGTCGATTGATTTATATCAGAGATCTCGCAAGATCGGATTGAGGTAAACGCTCAAGTCTTCAAATTATGTGTAAACATGTTTACAGTATTAAAATATAGTACTGTAAAGTCTTTATGACACAATTTATTCACAAATCAAGTTCCGGAATGGAGCGCAATGTGTCAGAAAACAATTTTCGCTATTTTCTTATACATATTATACCTCGCTGGAGTCACTGTTGTGGTGATACTACTGCAATCTATCCTACAAGCGAATGTAAAATCAATTTTATTTGGCTTCTCTTAAGCATATTAATACTTAAGCCGTTGAAGTAACTAATGGCTTTATGCAATCACGTAGAGGTAATACCGTGTGTATTCAAGTTCATTCTTTGGTAATGGGATCCTAAACAAAGTCGACAAGCACTCAAGATCACGCTTAGGACACATTAGAGGTTTACCTACTTATTTTTAAACAAATTGATGCCCGCGGTTCCTCCCGCGCGGTTTTACTTAACCAATTGCAGTTAAACATACGGCAGATTTTAAGACTGACTACGAACTTTCTAATCGAAAAAACCGCATCTAAATCTATTCAGTAGTTTTTGTGTCCAACGCGAACAAACAGATAACCAGGGAAGAAATCCAAAAAAAAATTTTGTGTTCAGAATCGTTCATTTAACATAACCCAAGTATTTTTTTAGTAATATTATTTTAAATATCTTCAATGTACAGACAAAAATATTTTTTAATTTTATTATAGTATAGATAGATGTTTACCGAGTTAATATAGGTATAACTATTTACTTTAGGAAACTATTTTGCAAGAGGTACCTCATCCTCCGTATTATTTTATGAGCGCGTTGTTTTCTAGTTAGATCGTTGTAACAAAATCACATACAACTCGATCGCGGTATTCTTTTTATTTATTTTTTAAACACAGTAGATACCACCCCCGCTGGCCGGTGGGGGATATCCGAAGGGATTTCCGCACGAAAAATAAAAAGCTACACGTTGTCATTTTAAGGGTAGAAGCCCAGGTGCTTGAAACATAAAGTAATACTATACAATCGTTACCAGTCGCTATAGGGTTTACATTTCTGGAGTTTCTTAATGAATATTAGAAGATATGTGGCAGCAAATAATTGGTGGTCTGTACGACAGACACACTGACTCCCTCCCAATTATAAATTATCCGATAGCCAAGTATTTGTCTATAAAATTACTATGAATGGTATTGCAAAAAAACAGCATTGACGCAACAGGCCTCGTTCGTCATGTGTGTAAATAAAAAGTTGTATTTGCTCAGCAACATGCAAATAATGTAAGAGTTTGTTCAGAGGAGGCGTTTTACGTGCGAGTCGTACGACTCATCGGTACTCGCGTTGCATAATATATGATCCACGTACACACACTCACACACACCCTCTCTCTCTCACATATACACACACACTCACCCTCTAAAACACATACACACACCCTCACTCCCACATGTGTGCCCTCCCACGACAATTTAGTCACGTGTGTATCACAATAATAAACCGATTTACTAGTAGGTAGTTATAATCTATATAATTGTTTCAATAATACGAGTAAAGCAAAGCATCAATACGACCAGCTACGTTAGTTTCTGAACAATATTTTTTATAACTTTATATATTTGAGTATCGATACAAACCCTTCCGGTTTACTGGTATGAAACAGATTGTAAAATGTATTTACATATAACATAAACTCACGCCTATATCCCTGAAGGGGTAGGCAGAGGTGCTAGCACCCACATTTCGCCAGTTTATGTTTAGGTCCCAATGTAATAGGTGGCGAGCCTATTGCCATTAACCGGGCACTTATAAACCTGCGATAAATACACACATAACTTCGAAAAGCATCGAAAAGTCATTGGTGTGTGCCATGGTAAAACCTGGGATCGAACCCGAGACCTCGTCTCAGCAGTCCATTACCCATACCACTAGGCTACCGCGTATGTATTTACCTTTTGTATTATTAAATATATATATATATATATATATATATATATATATATAACTCGTTAAGGACACCATGCTAGAAGCCATCATTTATAAAATGGTGGTGTAAACACCACCACAAATTTCTAAGCACACACATACAAGCTTTTATGGAGCATACAACAAGCGGAGCCTCTGTACTTCTTCTACTTTTCGTTTTTGTTGTGATTAAAAGATTCATTTCTCTAGTATGCTTAAAATTAAAAAGCTTCAAATAAAATAAATGAATAAAAATAAAATAACCCGACTGCTCCTAAAAAGACCGAAACAAGTTTGATAGTAGACGGGACCCATTAATTCTTTTCGGTTTATGATTTGCAAATGGCATATCCTCTTTGCCTGTTTGCGTCAATCCTACGATGAAGTTTACTTAGCACCCCGGTGTGTGGACTACGGCTCCGCGTGTCCGGGTAAGATTTAAGATCCCCATTCCATCTTCTTACCAAAGGTATGAACTTCCCAGCGGTACAGGTACAGCTCATTGCCAGCGTTACTGCCTGATCTAATTATTGTTTTACTTGTTTGATTTTAGGTATTATGATAACGATTTATGCCACGCCGCCATGACCTCTACCGTCAGAGATCATAATGATGGCGCATGCATACGATGCAACGCCTTATTATTTCCTTTATTTAGCTTCTAGCTATACTGCACCCTGTCTGGAAGGCTCCACTCACTTGCATTACAGCGGATTCTCGGACACATGTTCGTTGTACCAAACTGACTTGTACTTCTTTCGTTTTCAGGGTTCTCTGCGTGGGCTTCTCGGCAGTATTATGGTTCGCAAAGTACAATCGCGGGAGCCCTGAGCACGCTCACTAGCTCATCATCTACAGTGCCATCACCCAAATGCCTCTACCATTCAGACATCGGACTAACTCAACACTACGGCGGTAGAATTCTAGTTTACTTACTTCCCTGAGACTTAACCTATTTATAAATAATTTTGTAACGACCTTCTATATTCAATATATACGATTTTATTTCAATGTAATTCAATCTTCAATTTTATTTATCTCGTCTTTATAGCTGGATACCTTATAGGTAAACTTAATAGATATACAATTATTTACAGACTCCTCGTAGTTACATTCGCTTACATTTCAATCTAATTCAACTTCTCTCTCTTTTATCACATCAAAATACTTTAAACGATACATATGGCGCCCTTCTAGGTATATTCTGCCGATGGTTACTTGGACCATTTTTTATTTTTATTTTATCAGTGGAGTGTTAATTTTCAGCAATTTAAGTGATTCTTTATATTTCTCCACATGTAGGTAGTCAATCCATCAATTAGCCTATTGCAGTCCACTGCTGGACATAGGCCTCTCCCATTGTACGCCATAGCACCCGATCCTCCTTGCGCATCCAGTCTGTCCCCTTTTTCAGGTCGTCCGTCCATCTTTCTGGTAGTGAAAAATAATATATTTTTCTAACTTTTTAACAGATATTTACAACTTAAACTCAATTATCTAAGTGATATTACTTATATTTTTTTACAAAATACCAGTAATCTTGATGATTGACAAGGTTAATTATTATTACTTTTGAATTTTACATTAATACTCCGGTTTATTTTCTATCTTTATTTATTTTGGGGTTTAATTCAGTAAGGATATGTCAACCTCATTATACCTTCATTCTAAGTTAAACACAAAAAGTTTTACTATTACTACTGTCTAATACATTAATTATGATAGGTATTTCATTGCTGAGCTATTGTTATCAGGCGACATGATTTTTGGGCTGCTTGTGAAGTTGGACTACTCATAATAGTTTGTATTAAACCCACATCCAGGGAATTTAATTTAGAAGAGCCTTACGCTCAGTTTTATTCCGGTCACAATCCATCAGCAATACTCAGGTTATGAATGAATAGTCACCTTTGTTCTAGTTATTCTAGACAAGTTTGTTACATATTCTAATTCAATTGCTACTGTTCTGTACCCATTGCTAATGTAAGTCTCTATTTTCTCTTATTCTTGTATGTGGAATGTTGATCTCATCTCGTTACGCTTACTTTTGATTTTTATTCATTTCGTGCAATGTGTGTCTTCTACACACATAGTTCAACCAATCTATGAACTTAGTTTACTTACTTAATACTTGCTTTTTACATTATAAAGATTTTTTATGTTCTTTAATCATAAAACTAATTTGTAATATTGTAGACAAATAATATGTTGTCACTTACCTACCTGAACAAGCTGCATTGGGACATAGTGGGTTTATCGGAGGTCCGAAGAGAGGGCGAGGACACGATAACCTTAAAGTCTGGCAACTTGTTCTACCACCGGGAGGGCGATCAATAGTCCCAGGGTGGTGTCGGGTTCCTCGTTCACAGATCCCTTGTAAACAACGTGGTATGTATCACAAGTTGGGTTCCGTACCTGATACTCAGAGTATCAAAGAGGTACTCGTTGAAGGTAAATACATACCATTGCCTTACGTTTCGACCAGGTTACACTGGCCACAGGCTGACTGACTAGCAAGAGTCAGCCTGTGACTACGGCCAGTGTTTATTCCAGCTAAAATATTGTATATCATGGAACGCGAAAGTTTCAAAATTAGTACGACTTAACTAATTCTACTATGATATAGGCATAGTTACTGATAATTAAATGAAATACATAATATACAATAACGTTCAATAATTTAACAGCTCATTTCTTTATTTATACATGTTTATTCTTCGAATGACACAACTTCATCTTTTGAAGTTCTCCTGTTCCGAGCCTAAAATGAAAAAATTACAACAGTTTTCCAACAGTAACGTTATTTTCTCAATATTCTTTTGTAAGGAACCCTCCGAGTTCAGTTCATACTTGACCGGTGATCATAGTATAGGTAGAGCTTATCTAATAATATATGTGTCACAGATACTGTAATAAGACCCAATATTGTATTTTAAGTAAATTAAATAAATAAATATTCTACGACATTTTACACAGTGCTATCTAGACCTTTGGGTTTAGATAGCGCTATCCTAGAATGCGTATATCCAGACCTAGATACATTTTTTTATAAATGCATACTTATTTTATATAGTGAATCCTAGACCAATGCAAATATTCATATACAAGCACAAAAATATTTGCAATGAGCTGAAATCGGACCCGCGACCACAAACGCTCTACCGCTACGCCACGACAGAGGTCATCATTTTGGTTAATTGCATTTAAAAATAGATAGTCTATGCGCTCAAAGATTTCAACTAATAAAACGTCTCGTTTGTGTAAGCTCCTAGTTACGTACATATTATAACGTGCGAGTGCAAGTACTCATACGTGTGAACCTATAACTTATTGTGTACGAAACCAAGCACGTTGCTTGTGTGAACTGTATACAGTGAGACTGCGCGTGCATAATAGCTCGATCAAGTCACGAGCTAATCTTCTAGTCCCTACACTATTGTAGAAATATTTTATTATACAAAAACAATACACAATCAGCTGCCGAGGACATAATAACAGGAAAAGGTGCTTTTTTTGTTACTATAGACGTGTCTAGATTACTTTTAAAGATAGAGTACAGGTACAACGTTCCGTACCTTAAACAACTTTGTTTTAAAGTATTCGCAATGCACAAGCAGATAAATAAATGAGCTGATTTCTGAATCAATGAGAAAGCTGGCAAACACTACAGATTAGGTGATCACTTCTCTGTCTATGATATTAGAGCCACGTGCTCTGATAAAGTAGCTTTTACTGGTATTTACGCTTGTTTCGGTTGGCTCGCTCATTATTATTGCAATTTTGACCTGCTTTAACATTTATTTTTTAGTAAGCAACAAGTCGGAAATCTAGTAACGATTTGATAATTTTACCACAAGGCGCGTTATGTCACAGCACCCACAGGTCGATTGTGAGGTAACTTCTTCACTAAAGATTCGTACAATCCAGTCACACTTTTGAAGAACTTAGCTTCCTTCATCATGCAACTCGTTTAGAAATCTTGCTATTCAATAGCTAAAATCTATTGATTTATTAAATGCGCCATTGAGTTTCTTGCTGGTTTCCACTAATGTGATATATTCGTCTTCAAACTTTTTGTAACTGTTCATAACTTATAAGCCTTGTAACCGGTCAATTCAAATACATTTTTCTATAGGTAAGTAAAGCAGGTTTTTATACGATATGATTCGGTTTGCGCTGCATACGACAATGTATGTTCTGAACTGAAAATGATACGAGCCTTTTATAAAAAGTAAGTGCTTTAAAATGTTGGCTGCTTGAGGCTTGAAATGGAGAGTTAGTAAACAAACACGTGGGCTTTTGTAACGATCTTATTTCTTTAGTCTATTGGCACTTAGCAATGAGCAAGACTTTCAATAATATATAAAAATAGGTAATTTTTGATTGTCCGAAGGTGAATGGGCGATTTGTCTTCTATCAGCAGATTAAATACGTATGTATTGTTCATTGGTACTCAGTTATTATAAACGCTTTAATGAAAGTTAATGGACAAAAATATGAATGATTGATTTATTGATAAGCCTTGTAAATTGACTTGCGACAAAGTTGAGTTAAACAGTTTGCCGTAGTATTTTTACCTATAAAAGAACGACAGGTAATTTTAATATTTTATTTCAACATAACATAAACTCACGCCTATATCCCCGAAGAGGTAGGCAGAGGTGCTAGCACCCATATTTCGCCAGTTTATGTTTAGGTCCCAATGTAATAGGTGGCGAGCCTATTGCCATTAACCGGGCACTTATAAACCTGCGATAAATACACACATAACTTCGAAAAGCATCGAAAAGTCATTGGTGTGTGCCATGGTAAAACCTGGGATCGAACCCGAGACCTCGTCTCAGCAGTCCATTACCCATACCACTAGGCTACCGCGGTTGTTATTTCAAAACAATAAATAAATCTCCAATAAAATGTGTTAACAAGTAAATCGTATAAATATAATTTTTAGGGTTTAGGTTTTGGTTAGGTTTAAATATTTAAGATGCAGACTGGCTGTAGATAGTTAGATTCAAATTATACGAAATGAATAAGTTTCTAGACCCATAGGTATAACCATGATATCTATATATCAGTACGAACTCCTATTTTGTATACTAATGGGCAAAGTTGAAGGTTAGACATCCCAAAGTCGTCGAAGATAACCATGGTCTATGATTTTATATATAGAGATTAATTCTGTTGATGTTATGTTCCTTAGCTAGAGTCTATCGGTGATAAGTTTAGGTGCTCAGGTGGAGAGGACAATTTCCGGAGGCCTTCTTTTATTTTTTACGTGCGGAAATCTCTTCGGATAACCCCCCCGCCGCCCAGCGGGGGTGGAAATGTCGTGTATCGACTAAACCGCACGGTGTCCTCCCCAAGTGTCCATTGCCGGGCACCCCGGGTAAGGCCTTCTGTAAATTCGTTCAAAAATGGTGGATTTTTTTCTGGTACAGACAAACAAACAATAATACGACATGATGAGAAAAAACACCTCAATAAAACATCATCACCAATAATGTGGCTATGACCTTGCGCATAACTTCTTTAGTGAGCATAGTTCCTCTCCCGGTTATAGAGCTGATATCAGTGGACATCAGTCGGACCGACGAATATCACACATGGATCTTCATCTTCATCTTTTTCGATTCGACTTCAATATAACCGCATTGTCGTGCCCACTTCGAGGTTTCGTAACATTTTTATTCTATTTCAGTGATAAACAGGCACACATCTGCTCTATACCTGATGGTAAGCGATTAGCCTAGTCATGAGTTACTGAGCCTGCTTTCCTAGGAGCTCTATATTAACCCTTTTCACTAACTGAAATACAGAACCAAGAAAGTAGTGTTATATAGCAGCAGTTTTCTGAAAAGTGGAGTAACTTGCTCAGCCAGGTGGCTCCTGCATCAGACGGTAGGTTCAGTTGTGCTTTGCCTGTTCTACATCCTAGGTATGTAAACAATATGATGTTACAAAATTCATGTTTAAGTAGGTAGGAACATTGATTCCAACTTATAAAGCACGGGAATAAAACTGAATGTACCAGCACGTGTTTCGCAATTTCCAATAAATGCAATACATAAATACGTAAACATTGCAATATCAAAGACGATTGAACAATGAGAAAGTTTTTATACCAACACCAGTGTACTTCGAAGGTTAGTAAAATTAAACATGTTAACACGCAAGAAAAAACAGTATATTACCATAGAAAGGTAGATAGTATTTTCTTATTCTGTCAATTGTGAGCAGAATACTAAATCGCAAGTAGATAACAAAAGTGATCGTAAACGCATTGTCCGTGAACAACAGAATTCGATTGTAAATTTAGATTTAGATTTAGAACCTACCTTTAGATGAACCTATTACTATACCTGATGGTTAAGGATTTAAAGAGTAAAAGCCGACTACACTTTTCGCGCCCCGGTTAAAGGACCCGGGATTGTGGGAAGACGGAAACACAAACATGTGCTTTTAAAAAATTCCACGTTTACGATGCGGTAAAGAAAAGAAAATCCTTAACCGCTTGATAAAATTGAACTAAGTTCTGATTGTCAACTTTTTGAGTTTATGGGACTATTAACAAAATATTAATTTTAATAAAATGTTATCGAAATGTAGTTGATATTAACACTGTTAATTTAATAAGAGAATAAAGGAGAGGTAAAAGACGAGAAGCCGTATGTACACAAGAAAACGCATGTATCTACCACAGAACATTACAGTTTGGTATAGTACAGGGCAATCTCTTAGAGGCAACCATTGACCAAGTTACTTCCTTTGTACTGTATTTTACAATATGATGATGACCTTTAACCATAATTATTCCGATTGCATTCAAATTATATATCCAATCAAATGGTTAAGTCAGCAAAATCATTAATAGGTATCTTACCTATTACCATTTTATTGATCACTCACGCATTCATGTAGTGAGATCAATGTGAGAATTGAATTGAATTGTAATTATTTCTGTTTTTATGTTAATAACCTAACTGGCTATTTCGTGAGCTGGAGTACATTTGGTGAAATGTGAGTTTTGGTGAGTTTTAACACACCTCTGTCTACTACTTCGACAACATACTGGCGTGCCTATGTAAATAAAATATTAATTACTAGCATCGATGCTTACGAGGACTTACGAGAGTGAAACCGCGTGGCTGATCCCGTGAGAGTATCGGGATTGAAATGGCATATGTTACTCAGTGATAATGAAGCATCCTATCGGTGAATGAATGTTTGAAATTGGTGCAGTAGTTTCAGAGTTTATCGATTACAAACAAACAAATCTTTCCTCTTAATAATATTAATTAAGATGACATTCGTTTTCTTAAATTATTGGGCGTTTTCTACAAGTTTTGAGTTTGAAATTTTCATTACTATGTGACCCATCAGACTTTTCAAAGTAAAAATTATTTAAAATGCGGTCATATATCACATCAGCATAGCCTCAATATACATACAACATGAATAAATAGATATATAATGTCAGTTGCGTGAGGAAATGTTCCGTAAACGGCTTGCCTTAATTACAGATTTTTAGAGTTATTACTCTTACGTGAATTCACGTAATTTAAATATAAATAAACGATGACATGAGCGTGCATTGTGTTATTTGGGTATGATTGAAAATTTTGGGTGAAAAGCTTAGTGTAGTTGAACATGACATTTAAATTGTGAACGGGAGTACAACTAGTCCTATTATTACAAAACGAGCACTACAATTCAATCCATTATTGTACATTGTTAAGGATGGTTTAGATTTGGCTATTTGGTTAGTTCATGTTGTATAATGTGGAATTTGTATATGAGTATATTATTATTTTGCTTATAGGGGTAAAAGGCAAACTAGTTAGTTATTGATTGTTACTAAATAAACTAAATAAGACATGGAGAATAATAATAATAATACACAAAATATTTTACCACTAAGGTTGGGCCTCGGTGCAAGCCACCCGAGGGATCCAGTCTCATCGTGGGAGGAAATCGCATCGGCATCAAGCCCCAAATGAAATATTTGGGGCTCGTGCTCGACGGCCGATGGGACTTCGGAGAGCACATCCGAAGTCTGGCCCCCAAATTGAAGGGCACAGCTCTCGCTCTGGCTCGGCTGTTGCCCAACATGAGGGGGCCCGATGACTCCTGCAGGAGACTCTACGCGGGGATCGTGCGGTCCATGGCCCTGTATGGGTGCCCAATATAGGCGGAGGCCCTGAGGACCAGAACTGTGCGGATGCTGCGCGCTCCGCAGCGAGTGATGGACACCGCGAAGCACGAAGTCGTATCCGATGTTCCACAGGAGCGGCCCCAGGGCCGATCCCTGTGGAACACCGCACGACATTTCACGCCGACCGAGACCGGTCACGGTTGGGTAGATGACGGCTCTCTCTGTCAAATACGCCCCAACTATGCGGTGGAGGTAGAGAGGCACTTCGTGATACACGAGCGCCTCCCTAAAGCAACTCCAGGGCAAGGTGTTGAACGCGTTGGCGATGTCCAGTGACACCGCCAACATCACTTCACCCCGGGCTACTGCATCCTCCGCCAGAGCCCTCACGCGCATGATGGCATCCACGGTGGAGCGCCTCTGGCGGAAGCCATATTGGCCATCCGCCAGGTGCGGCCCCACTCTTGAGAGGTGCTCGACGAGGCGCTTCGCAATTACTCTTTCAAAGAGCTTGCACACCTCGTCGAGCAACACTATGGGCCGGTAGGCGGACGGCGAGTCCGCCGGGCGCCCCTCCTTTCGAATATGGACCAGTTTCCCCGTCTTCCACAATTTCGGAAACTGACCCCGCTCCAAACATGCGCTGAGTAGCCCTCTCAGTCGGGGCTCGAGAGCGTCGTCGACTAGAGCTAGGACCCACGCTCGGCCTGGAATGCCGCCGGGTCCCGGGGCGGTGCGTTTGGCTCTTAGCCTTCTCACCGCCAGCTCTAGTTCTACCCAAGTGACCTCGGGCACGTCGTCGTCATCCACGTCGGGCGCCATGGGCAACCGAGGTGGAGTTATCTGCAGTGGAACATGTTCCACTGCCAACAGGGATCCAACAACTCCTCCGAGCAGCTCCGGCTGGAGACACCGGGTTAACGGCGGGGCCTTGGGGTGCAGCTTGCCCCTCACCATCCGGTAGGGCTGCCCCCAAGGGGGACCTCCAGCGTCTCCAGCAGCTCGCGGAAGGCGGCCTGTTTGGCCCGCCTTATCTCCGCTCGGAGGGCTCATCTGGCCTCCCTGTATGCCTCGTACAACTCCGCCTCTCGGGCCTCCGCATCTGCGGGGCGGCGACGCCTCCTACGGAATCGGGCCCACCGGCGGTACGTGATCACGCTGGCCCGAGCTGCGCGATCTCCAACGACCACCAGTAGACCTGACCCCTCGGATTATAGGGCGGAGCCCTAGGCATCGCCGCCGGTGCTGTGTAATACGTTTTTTTTTTTTTTTTTTTCGTGCGGAAACCCCTTCGGATACCCCCCACCAGCCAGCGGGGGCGGTTATGTCGGGCTTGAACCGACTAAAACCGCGCGCCAACTCGGGTCTACAGACGCTGGGGTGTATGGTTGCCCATCGAGCATATCCCTTGCACCCCGCCTGACCCTGGGCCATCTCCGGTTTCGAGATGGCCCCCTCGGGTTTGGGAACCACGGTGTCCCCGTCTTGCCCCGGTTTGGGGGAGGGGCGCTAGGCGCCCTACTGTCCCGGCCTGCTTCTGCTGGGGTGACAGGCGGCCTTACCTGCCACCCCCAGGCCTGCGCTCATGGAGAACGGAGGTCGTTAAGCGACCTCCGGCGCCTGAGTCGCCTGCGACACGCGGTGAGCAAGTTGCGGGCTCGGCGGGCCGGCGAGAGTTCTAAATCTCTCCCGGGCGCGCTCCGCCATCTTGTAATGCTCGCAGAAGGAGGTGGCGGCGGCCCACGCGCTCGCGCTCCGTACCATTGCCGCAATCATGCTAACGAGCGTATTGCTCATTGCGATGTAATGCTCGCGAAGGAGATGGCGGAGCGCGCCCGGGAGAGGTTCAGAACTCTCCCGGCCCGCCGAGCCCGCAACATGCTGCGTCGCAGGCGACGCAGGCGCCGGAGGTCGCTTAACGACCTCCGTCCTCCATGAGGCAGGCGTGGGGGTGACAGGTGAGGCCGCCTGTCACCCCAGCAGAAGCAGGCCGGGACGGTGGGGCGACTAGCGCCCCTCCCCCAAACCGGGGCAAGACGGGGACACCGTGGTTTCCAAACCCGAGGGGGCCATCGCGAAACCGGAGATGGCCCAGGGTCAGTCTGGGTGCGAGGGATATGCTCTATGGGCAACCTTACACCCCGGCGTCTGAAGACCCGAGACGGCGTGCGGTTACTGGAACTACTAAGATTTTTTTTTCTCATAAATTCCGTTATAATAGGTATTTTCACTGAGTAGGAATTGACGACCCTGTGACATAGCAGTCGAATGTTCTACCGAAACGCCGCACAGTTAGATTTAAAAGCTCAAATAATCATGATAAAAATTGTTTTATCCAAGCGAGCTAGTACCTTTTTTTTTTTTTTTTATCGTGCGGAAATCCCTTCGGATACCCCCCCCGCCTGCCAGCGGGGGTGGTTATGTCGGGCTTGCACCGACTAAAACCGCACGCCGTCTCGGGTCTTCAGATGCCGGGGTGTAAGGTTACCCATAGAGCATATCCCTCGCACCTCGACTGACCCTGGGCCATCTCACCACTAACAGCATCGCTCATCCTGTCTCCTCTGAAAGCAGAGGAGTACGGAGAGCGATGTGTTCCCGCCACGTTGGGTGTTGGCCGACGATCAATGCCAACCCTATGAAGGGGTGAAGGGGAAGCCATTGACCGCCGCCTAGGGTGTACCGGCCGCTCCGATTCCGTTCCCCCCGGACTGCAGCGGGATCGGAATCGGAGCGACACTCGAGGAGGTTACCCAACACACACCCCAAGCGAGCTAGTACCTACCCTTTTTTTTTTTTCGTGCGGAAATCCCTTCGGATACCCCCCCGCGTGCCAGCGGGGGCGGTTATGTCGGGCTTGAACCGATTAAAACCGCACGCCGTCTCGGGTCTACAGACGCCGGGGTGTAAGGTTGCCCATAGAGCATATCCCTCGCACCCCGACTGACCCTGGGCCATCTCCGGTTTCGAGATGGCCCCCTCGGGTTTGGGAACCACGGTGTCCCCGTCTTGCCCCGGTTTGGGGGAGGGGCGCTAGTCGCCCCACCGTCCCGGCCTGCTTCTGCTGGGGTGACAGGTGGCCTCACCCGCCACCCCCAGGCCTGCGCTCATGGAGGACGGAGGTCGTTAAGCGACCTCCGGCGCCTGAGTTGCCTGCGACGCGCGAGCAAGTTGCGGGCTCGGCGGAGCTAGTACCTACCCTACTCCTACTCGTATAAACTGTAAACAAATTTCCTATTGGTTGAAAGGAAGAATAAATAAAATATCACCAGTGAGTAGTGAAGAAATTTACTGCAAAATAGTGCACTTAGATGGCTGTTGTTGACGTTTAAGGAAAGTTTGAAGAGGACAAAGAGGAAAACAAACGAGTAGATACGGTTATAAAGAACTACATACAAATAAAACAACTGCAGTTAGAAAAACTAGCTTAACTAACACTTAGGAGGAGAGGAAGGGTTATGACAAGGATAAAATTTCATGAAACAAGTGAAAGATCATCATCACCCTCATAGAGATTTCCTAGTTGTTGGTTTGCAATCTGCCTGCTTGAGCCCAAAGCCCGCTTATTGTTTTTAAATGGTATATTGGCTTTTCCGGGAGCGACTGCCGCCTGACCTCCCAACCCCTGAGAGGAAAGTGCACAGCGCAAGAGCCTCCTTCTGTTGTTTAACAGGTGCACCGAATTGCAGGTGAGATTGGCTTGGGCCAGGATGTTGGTAGAGCCTGTACACCTGATGTGAGAGTGATAGATGCAATTGGGAAATCAAAGGTTGAATCATTTCACCTAGGTGATATGATAGTTCCGAGAGCAGATCTGTAACTGTTTTTTTTTGTTTTCTACGTGCAGAAATCCCTTCGGATACCCCTCTGCCGATCAGCGGGGGTGGTTATGTCGTGTATCGACTAAAACCGCACGGTGTTCTCCCCAAAGTGTCCGTTGCCGGGCACCCTGGGTAAGCCCTCGAAAGGATAACCCCAGGGATTTGGCCGCCACCGCGGCCTCGCTTGGTGGGGTCGGGTTTTATCCCGCGTCGGTGAGTTGGCAGTGCCGTCCTCAGGCCCCAATCATAGAGGTCGGTAGTCCCGGGCGTAGACGAGTCTGCGAGACTGCTCCGCTCCCTCTCCGCCGTATAAAAACTGTAAAATTTACAACTAACTAATTTATAATTCAGTTACTAACTAGAATGCATTCTAAATAGCTAATTAAGCTGAATTTTATTTCTAACTTATCACTTGTAAAATTATTTCTACTAATGACACAACATATTAATGAATAAGTAATGCAGTAGTCATAGCGATTGTTACTTATTCACATCTTACTCTCACAAGTCGATTGGGCACCCGGGTGGGAATATTAGTTAACTTCGAATAGAACTTTATATCTAGTGGATTACCGACCGAAGTTGCCTAATTTATGTATTTGGAAACATTTCCTACAAGAGTATTTTCTACAAGAGATAATATATCGACAAAAAGTACAGTATAAGTCTTTTTTTTTAGTTTCTTGTTATTACGAAATTGTGTTTTAAGTCAGTTAGGTACATTGAGTTTGGGGTGCTTGGTTGGGGACCTCCACGCGGTGCACCCTGGGCAACGGAGACAGCAGCGCCTCTCTCCTAGGGCGGGAGAGACGCTGCCGCCTACGGCCAACTCCAACCGAGGCGAGGACGCCCATGTTGAGGGCTGTTCGGAAGCTTTCCACGTGTCCCTCTGATTAGCAGATGGCACAGTGGAGAGCAAGTAAGGGGGCCATTTCAAAACCGGAGATAGCCTGGGGTCAGTCGGGGTGCGAGGGATATGCTCTATGAGTAACCTTACACCCCGGCGTCTTAAGACCCGAGACGGCGTGCGGTTTTAGTCGGTTCAAGCCCGACATAACCGCCCCCGCTGGCCGGCGGGGGGGGGGGGGGGAGGGCTATCCGAAGGGATTTCCGCATGAAAAAAAAAAAAAGAAAGGTACATTGAGTTTGGGGTGCGACTGGTTGGATCACCTCCAAGTTTGGTGCACCCTGGGCAACGTGGGCGATGACACATCATTGATTGCTCCTCTGGAGTAGCTGGCGTCAACGTCAACGGCCAAGAGTCTGACCAACCGGCCCTTTTCAGGGCCAGCTGACCCCATTGCACGAGGGGGCCGGGTATGGCGGGCCTGCAAGGCCCGCGGGGGGGGGTCGCTCCAGGTATCCCTCTGCTCTTATCAGAGGGGACACTGCGAATGGCCCAGGGTCAGTCGGAGTGCGAGGGATATGCTCTATGGGTAACTTTACACCCCGGCGCCTGTAGACACGAGACGGCGTGTATAAAAAAAAAAAAGTACATTGAGTTTTGAATCAGTTTCATGTTCAGCTAAAATAATTTATGTCGTAATTTTCCATGGTTAATTTCTATAAAAGGTTAAGGTTCGCTTCTTTAAAAGGTTAGCTAAGGTTGATAAGTAACTAATTCTACCAATATTATAAACGCGAAAGTTTGTGAGTATGGATGTATTGATATTTTATTGTTACTCTTTCACGAACAACTCAACGGATCAGGCTGAAATTTGGTACAGGAATAGATTATAGTCTGGAATGATGTATACTTTTTTTTCCCTGGTATAGATTCTCATGGAAAGTGGGAACGGGAAAAGGATTCCACGCGGACGAAGCCGCGAGCAAAGCTAGTATTAAATCAATCTGATAGGAATCGACTGGAGGGTTTCATAAACTAACATTTTAGATCTCAGTAAAGAAAGCTCATTTCAAAGGTGAAAGTTTGTTTTTTCAACTTTATATACTCTCTAGCAAAACAATATGCTCAAAAACGCGTTGTTGTCTGTTATATAGCTACATAATAATATTACACTGTAATCAATCATAAGCACAAAAGGCGGTTTGTTTTACATAATTAGGTAAAAATGTCTCTCATTTTCGTATTGCTATTCCATTGTTAATCTTGCAGCATACTTCGCCTCATTGCGACTGACATTTTGTATGTTATCTGCAATTAGTTGTTTCTCTCGCATGTGTTGTGCAATATATAGCTAGTGTATTTTTATCTTATTTAGGTAATTTTTGAGACACTTGGATGGCAGATATTATAAGCTTTAGTTAAATTTTAAAAGTGGTAATATAATATTTA
The DNA here is from genome assembly GCA_946251805.1 of Cybosia mesomella. Taxonomy (NCBI): domain Eukaryota; kingdom Metazoa; phylum Arthropoda; class Insecta; order Lepidoptera; family Erebidae; genus Cybosia; species Cybosia mesomella. The sequence continues at coordinate 22,395,902 of OX276398.1, forward strand.
TATGCCTTTGTTACATGAATCAGCCCGCATTAGACACGACCGCGTGGTTTCTAACTAACAACCATCTAGGTAATATTTTTCAAAATAAAAATACCGCGATATCCATTGTTAGTTAGAGTTACGGACTGTGTAGAAACTGAAACTACGCCTATGAACGAATTCGTAGAGGATGAAGTGGCCCCCTTCAAATGACATAATTTTTAAAGAAGCTTATTCTTCCTCACTGTTCTGCAGTTTATGATATGACATGGCCATTTTCACTGCCTCCGAAGGAATTAATTGCATCTACCCACCTCAATTTTATTGATAAAATATGTTCATGAGAGGGCTTCATACAGATCTTAGGGTCCCAAACCAATATCACCAGCGAACAAGTAGACCTGCTGATTGACGGACGAGGCTTTAGCATAGGCTTTCCTTACGGGGTTGGGAGGTCAGACGACAGTCCTTTCCGTCCCGCATGTGGTCAAGATGGACCAGATCATGGAAGGGACTAGGGCTGACCTGGAGTTACAAAGTGCGCGTGCACTTTGCAATTGCTTGGATACAAACAGGATGGGCGCTTGGATGATCATTTCTTCATCATCAATGAAGAAATGATCACGAAATCACATCAAATCACCATAGATTAAATTTGCAGTTCGCCTCTTATACTTAAATTGGCAATGCATCAAATTTATGAAATCAACCCTATTTCTGAATATACTCCGAGCTTAACACTTTAGGTACCATTTTTATTTTATTTTTTTCCTGCTCATATCCCTTCGGATAATACCCCCCCCCCCCCGCCAGCCAGCGGGGGTGGTTATGTCGGGCTTGAACCATCTAAAACCGCACGCCGTGTCGGGCCTTAAGACGCCAGGGTGTAAGGTTGCCGCTAGAGCATATCCCTCGCACCCCGACTGATCCTGGGCCATCTTCGGTTTCGAGATGGACCCCTCGGGTTTGGGAACCACGGTGTCTCCGTTTTGCCCCGATTTGGGGGAAAGGGCGCTAGTCGCTCCGCCGTCCCGGCCTGCTTCTGCTGGGGTGAAAGGCAGCCTCACCGGCCACCCCTAGGCCTGCGCTCATGGAGGACGGAGGTCGTTAAGCGACCTCGGCTGCCTAAGTCACCTGCGACGCGCGGCGAGCATGTTGCGGGCTCGGCGGACCGGGAGAGTTATAAATCTCTCCTCTCCTTCTCGGGCTTCTCCTTCGCGAGCATTACATGCTCGCAGAAGGAGGTGGCGACGGCCCACCCGCTCGCGACACTTATGTACCTTTTCATATTATGGAAAGAAAACTATTATGATTGAAGTAATACCAAAAGAAGACAAATGACGTAGATTTATATAAAGGTACAACTTAAGAATGTGTTGTAGAAACGCTACAAGTTTATGTACTTTTAAACAGAAATATAATGATATTTATGTATGTATTTAGGTACAACTGATAAATATTCCTTAAAGTATGTAGAAAATATAAGGTCACCACAGTATCATAAATACTACATTATTTATAATACTGTGGTGCCCATATATTTTCTACAATACTCAATGCACTACATTTATCAAATGAACGTGATAACAAACATTATAGTTCATATGAAGACAATAAAGTAATTGAATTTGAAATAGCACCCAGTCACGTACAGACAGTACAATTTAAAGCATTTTTGAATTTGTTATGATATTTTCAGATTCTCTTATGACTAAAGTCTGAAATCATTTTATATAAATTTCTTTGATCTTTGTTCGCACCAATATCTCCAGATATAGTGAACAGGTTGCGCAGACACTGCAAGCTGCGGGCTCAGTTACGACAGTATCGAACCCATGGTATTCTTACAAAACGACCAAGTAGATCTAGTATCGGGACAGTCTTACAACAGTTTGATTAAATCATATTAGCTTCGGCTGCGGTTAGTTTGTCTTGACACGCTGTGACCAAAACTAAACTCTTTATAATCAACCATGCGCTGATTTTCCCATTGCTTTAGTTCATAGTGTGTATTGGATTAATAAGGAGGAAGCTGGTATCTTCTATCTAGAGAAATAATTTTGTTCTTTACGAGAACAAAATTACTTCCACTTCAATAGAAATACTTTGCATGAATAATGAATACATTGAATATAATTTTACTATACGCATAAGCCTGTTTATCCCCGAAGATGTAGATAGAGGGGTATTAATACCTAAATTTCCTGAAATTTGTTTTCATTTCCACATATAAGAGGGCCAGTGTTTAACCAACAAGGCATTTTTTCGGCTACTGTTTCAATTCCAAACAGAACAAACCAAAAACACTTTTCCTGACTCGGGAATCAAACTTGAGACCACAAGGCAGCATAGCTTTCTTACCCGCGACCGCTGTAGTATCAAGAAAGTTCCCATTTTATTAAATGCTGATTTAGTCTGGTTACTGATTTAATTTTTTAAATTATCAGGTTAGAAACGGCTTAAGCTTTGCCTTAAGCTTTAGGCCTTAAGCTGATATTAGAAGTTAGCCACAAATTTTATCGGTGGCTAACTTCTAATATCAGCTTAAGGTATCATGCAACGTCTGATTATTTCGTACCTACTCTAAATTATAACCTGCATAATGAATGCTTTGAATGAATGCATCTATTACAAACCGGAATAAAACCTGCTACAATAAATATCCCAATAAACGGTCACTAGGTAAGTATATGTTGATGTAAGTTAGGTCGAATCATGGTGTAACTTAACACATAATCATGTTAATGAGCTGAGATATGCTCTTATCTGAAATAGTTTTATAAATATAAGAACGTAATGAGAGATTTAACAAGAGTGTGATTTCATTTCAAGTACAAAAAGGTCGTAAATTATGTAGATAGGTACATATTATCACAATAATATAGATCAGAACAACAATAAAATCGTAGTATTGAAATAAAAAGCTATCGTAAATAGTTTTAAACGAGGACAAGGATGTCAAACTGGGGTCGCGGCGCGACTGCGCGACCGCAACCACTATCTACAGATATAATAGATCGTATTCACCTGCGGAGATCGGCGAGGCGATGCCCTTGCGGAGACTCCTGTTGGCGTCACACTAGTCGTTACTCGCCGATGACTTCCGGCGGATACTCGGATTAGTTTTACACATCACTAGCACTAGGAAATGTTGCGAAACTTCGGAGGTCGCCAGCAGAGAGCGCCGCCGCCGCGCGATCACTGAAAACTAAAGCCAGCTCAGTGTCGCACACCAAACCGCGGTCGCTTCGTCGTCGCCGTCGCAGCCGCCAGCGCCGACGAAAGCGCGTTAGAAAGGGACGACTAGTCATTTCTTTCGTTTTAGGCGTACATCAATAAATAAATGGCAGCTTTCAAATTGATAGACGATAGCCGAAGAGCCCGTTTAGCACGTTTTAATCATGTTTTACACATTTTTAACATAAATTTATTGACCCACTGAGTGATACCATTGGATAAAATATATTATTCCATTCATTACTTCTTACGTCGCTGCATTATTATTAGCCTCATAATGTAGCGAACAAACCTTAGTAATTGCTAATTCTCAATGAACTTCCTAGTACAAGAGTGTATAATCAGGAAATATGGCTAGTTTTATCTAAGTATGCAAAGGCACTCGTGTGGAACATCCGCACCGATAATTTTCCGCTGACTTTTCACTACCACGTAACAAGTTACTGACGTCACACTACTTGTATTATATAGTTTATGCACTATATGGCTTTGTAACTTATACATGTCTTAACATATTACTAATACCATGACTCGACATTAAATTTCAATAGACATTTTAATTAAATTTCGTATTTGAAATTTGTAATGACCTCTGATGAGTTCAAGAAGAATGTAATGAGAAAAAAATACTATTACGTCAGTACCTACATAATATATACCATTTTATTTTCACTTGACACGATAATGTATACCTATATAATAATATTTTGAACACGATACCCAGTGCAGATATAAAATATTACTGAGATATCATTTTCTTTTCTGGCAAAGGTCACAGAAACCAATTACCTTGTATTAATCTACATGAATTTGTGCACAAATAAGTAGGTATTATATAACCAAATGCGAAACAGAGCGTAAAACACACGGCTTAGAGTGAAGACATGGATCGTTGCTTTGTTTGCTCACTCCATTATAAGTGAATAAGTTGTAACACAAAGTTTTTTGTTGCTTTTCTTGCTAATATGTCAGTAGATTAATTTGAGGTATAAAGATACTGAAACATGATTTTATTAACCGAACGGTTATAATTATTTTTTCATTTTTTTTTGCTTAGAATTGTTTTGAACTAGGAGCAAGATGAGTTAGGGGGCTGGACTAAAAAAAGTTTTAATTCTGTCTCGAGACAGAATTTTACAAACTTCTTTTTCGAATTTAATAGCTTCTAAAATATCAAATTTTAAGATTTGGTATTACCAAGAACATCTTTTATACCACTGGGATAGCATACAAGCACACGACATGTCTAATGGTATTATGCAATATAGTTATCGTTGCCTATTGTTACTTGCAACACCACGAGCATACCTTACACGTTGGTGCAACTCTGCTACTACCAGCACAAGGTAAAAAGATAAAACCTATTGACAGTACAGCTCCCAACAATGTGGGTTACCTAATATATATTACGTCATATAACTTGAACACAAATGTTATTTTATTTTACGCATTTTTTCAGATTCATATTCATTTATATTGTGAACGTAGGTAACATAACAGATGTTACGTGCAATTTTCCATATAATTTTATTTTTGTCATTATTTATAAATGCCATTTAAAATACAATTCAAATTATAAATAATGAATACTTAGAATGTGACAAATGCAGTAATCACTAAATAAAGTGTGTCAAAACGCAATAACAATGTCATAACTAGATATCTATGTCATAGAAAAAAATTGACACGTATGTCAAATGCCAAAGGATTATCAGATATTAATTATAAATTGTATGGATCAATATGTTTAAATATTTTTTATTAGAATTTAGAATTACCCTTTACGCAAAAATATGCTTCGCAACTTAAAAGTTTGGATTTAAATTCACGAACATTTTTACTAACTTTCAAGTAATTTATTGTATAACTTTGGTGTCATTTTAATGAAAGAAAGTAGTTTTTGCGAGCACCGAATGCAAATTTGTTGAACGACGTTGACTCTCTGCACTGCAGAATAAATTTATGTGCCTCTTTACTAAAGAAATCACTTCATACACGGAGAGACGCGTATATATCCTAAAGTGTAAGTTGTACCGAAAGGTATATAACGGACCACTTAGACGAGATAATAAAAAAAGCGGCCAAGTGCGAGTCGGACTCGCCCATTAAGCGGAACCCTTAGCAGCAAGTAACATGATAATATTTTTTTTTTAATTTTTACATTTGAGTTGATTGAATGAAATTTAAATTGCGGTTTAGGTTTATGACTTATTAAAAAGAACGCAACGGAACCCTAAAAGCAAATACAAAAATGGAATGGTTTGTTCATCTACATTAGCCCATCGAAGTCATTTGTTTTGCAATTTTGGCGGCTAATTAAAAATGAAGTGATCGTGATGTTATTAAATTCAACTAGTAGATTTTCAGCTCATGTAGTTTTTGACTTAATTATTGTGTATTAAATACTTTCCTTTCGAATATTACAAAAATAAAATTGAAAACAAATACATATTCTACCGTAATAGGCGTAGAAATATTAAAGTTTTACTAATAATAAGAACAATAAATGTCAATACATGTAATCAGTTAATTATTCATGTCATATTATTATGTATATCAAATTATTATTATACATCAATCTTCAATATTAAAATTGCAATCCATAAATTGCTCCAACAAATAAAAATATTTATCTATTAAGAATTTTAAATATATTGAATTTAAATTTATTCAAAGGTAACGCTCTCACATCAGCTAGTAGTTTATTGTAAATCTTAAAGGCCATACAGTACATATACATTTGTAGAATATAAAATGTTAAGTATTATTTATCTGCTGTAGTACATATTTTGAGAAATACTGTTTTATACTACTAAGGTAGCAAACAAGCACTCTGCCGACGTAATAGTAAGCGGTCACCATAAATGTATCAAAGAAAAAGAGAAAGAGAAGGGTGGAATAAAGAAAAGGACGGAAGAAACAACAGAACGCAAAAACTACATACCAACTGCTTCTTAGCGTTGTTGATGTCAAGGGCAAGTGGTAAAAGGGCTCAACCTGCCGAAGGCATTTTTTCTCTTTCTATTCTTTTTCATTATCTACTTCTCGGTTTTTTCTTAATTTAAATTCCCTTTAATTTAATTTACATACATACATACATATACTCACGCCTTTTTCACTTCGGGGTAGGCAGAGACAACAGCCCGCCATCTGCTTCTGTCCTTACATACTTCACGAGCTTCCTTTATTGTCATTAAACCTTTCACGCAAGCCCGCCGGTTTCGAATGCTTTTGACCTGCCCTTTTTTCAGTATCTCATTAATTTGATCAGTGTATGTTCTGCGAGGTCGACCCCGGCTTGCTTGCCCACTTACATCTGTCTTATATACTCGGTGTGTCATTATTTAATTTACCATGTTAGTTAGAGAGATTTGATCCTTATTATTGACCCTATGGATTGATGTCATGTACAGGTTGTTATTTTTTTCGGATTTTAGCCGGTTCGATTACCGGGTGTCGCAATCGAGTTTTCGAAAATCTATGAATGCTGTTTAAATTGTATTTAACATCAAAATGAAGTCCTCTTTCAGTAAAATAGTCTGTTTACAATATTTAAGATACCTTTCCTCCATGTGGAATCGCCGTAGGACGCCCTATATACAAGAATTGTACTATAAATTTATTAGATGAATACGCAATATAAACTATTTCTGTTAGTATCTAGATTTAATTAAAACGTCAAATCATACGATGGGGAATACAAGTCATTCTAGTGCAATGAGCCGTTTTCCGTAGCACTTTCATCAACCCAAGAACAATAAATTCATGAATATTATTACAACAACTTACATTACACTACTTGATAGAATCAGTTTGTTTGTTGCATTGGTGGTTGTTATAAATCACTCGCCTCATATAATCCTTAATCACTTCTTACATCACGAACCTACAGTAAGTTCCGCGGTTTCTTCGAATTTCATTGCGGTATGTTGTAAACTTTAATACATTTTTATTTAAACATATGCATTTTGATCCAAAGTACTTGATGCAATACCTACCGCATTTATTTAAAACATTGCTGTAGTGTATAATGACTTACGTATTATCTATTTTCCTACTAGACACCTACTTATGTACCTATGTAATAGCAGCTTAGCGTTTATGAAAAGATGCAGAATATTGTTAAATTATGGAAGTTTTTGTAGATTAGTTGCATGATTACTATTATAGAATTGTAAATTAGTTGTGTCTGACTTGGAGAGATACAAAAAAAATATGGGGCATATTACACAGCGCCATGTAGACCCAAATTAAGCGGAGCTTGTCATATGGGTTCTAGAATGCGAATAAACATACGTAGATACTTTTTGGTAAATAAATACATATTATACATAGAAACATTCACGCCAATGCAAATATATACATATTTGCAATAAGCGGGAATCGACCGCCGACCAGCGGGGGCGGTTATGTCGGGCTTGAACCGACTAAAACCGCAATCATGCTGCCGAGCGAGAGGACTCCCACCCCGATGGCTGCCACGAGGTCACGCCTCGGCGCCTCCCACGCCGGGCAGTCCGCCAGCGTGTGCAGCCCTGAGTCCTCGCTCGCGTCGTAGTGATGACACTCAGGCGTAGGCTCCTTCCTGATCCAATTCAGGTAGTCCCCGAAGCACCCCTTCCCGGAGATCACCTGCGTCAGTCGGTACGAGAGCCTTCCGTGTCGCCTCTCTAGCCAATCCTCCATGATGGGCCTTACCGCCGCTATTGCGGCGTGCCCTAAACGGCTGTATCTTTTGATTGCTCTGGCTTAGAAGTTTGATTTTTTCACAGCTCCGAGGGACAGAGTGGACCTGAGTATTAGATATAAATTTCAGTTTGATACCTCCACGCGTTTCTGAGAAAAACGGTCTTGACAGACGGATGAACAGACGGACGGACAACGAAGTGATCCTATAAGGGTTCCATTTTTCCTTTTGAGGTACGGAACCCTAAAAACGTGTTCATTACAAGTGGCAGATTCAATTTTTTTTAAACCTACTGCCTTTTTTGAGTCACTCCAAAGTGCTATTTAAAAATATGCTCCATATAAAAATATAAAATGGTTTTACACCTTTTCGTGCCATCTTTCCTAAAGTAAAAATTATGATCATCATACGATTTCGCAATGTTACCACTTGAAAACATCACATTCGAAGCAATAAGTTGCAGTTATTTTTGCAATAAAATTGCGTCTTCACTGTAACTTGTTTAAGTCTGTATCACGATCTTTGTTAGGAACATTACGAAATTCATTTTATTATTTATCAGTATGTCTGTTTGTCGGCTTTTTATTATCGATGTCCGAACATCACTTGGAAACCGCTGAACAGATTCAGCTGAAATTCTGCATAAATATACTTGGTCATAAACTGTGCTATATATAACATAACATAACTTCACGCCTGTATCCCCAAAGGGGTAGACAGAGGTGTATTACACACCCACGATTCGCCAGTTATGGTAAGTTGTGCTATATATTATCACGCTATTATAAGTTTGATAGGAGCAGCAGGGTTAAATCGAACAAATCTATTATTACCATTCCTTGGTTATTACGCATATTAAATTAATACGTATATTAAAGCAGATAATCACCAAATTCTGCAGTTTGAGAGAACTCGGACATGGTCAACGTTCGGACTATAAATCATCACGTTTTTGCTAAAAGATGCAAGCAGTAAAATAAGAAATTAAGAAACTACAGAGTTACCTATATGTAAGAGACTCAAACTTTGATAATAATTATCATCACGCTATTATATTAGGGAACCTGGTAGAATTTATTTCGATTTTACATGTTCATGATAAATGATTGAAAATATAATGATGAAATATGTAACCTAATACATATTTGGTTCGAAACTGCAGAAGTAAACATACTTTGCTCTATTTCGAATTTAACGCGGACGAAGTCGCGCGCAACAGCTAGTTTAGAATACTTAGTGACATCCTTATGTATTATATCCGAATACAGGCAGCAGTCGTTAAGTTAACAGTTATTGTTTACTTTTCCATTATGATTGACATTTCCAATTACACGCAACATGAAAAATAATTTTATAAACCATTGCATATGTCTCGGGTCAAGCAGCATTGTTAATATAAAAAACCTTGTATTTGATTATATTTTATTACAAACCTTTGTTGGAAGCGGCCGGAGGCTGTGAAAGTTAGTTAATTCTTGTAGCTGCACATTACAAAATTATTAGCCAGATGGGTGATCAGGTAGAGGAATGTGCGATTATGAATCTTAAAGTCCCGGGTCTGGTTCTTTAAGTTGGAATTTTTTGGACGACGACAACTGGTTTATCTCTTTTACTATATGCACATGTAGATAGTATAAATAAGGTTGTAAATCACATACCTACTTAAATCTTGAATAAATATCAGATCCACCATTTATCGTTTTAGCTGGACTATGTTGACGTGGTTACCTGTAGGTATTAATTCTGTTGCCTGTAGCTTCAGCCGCGTGGTTTCCTGAAATAATCGTTAAGTTTTCTAAAATTCTTCTTTTAAATTTTTCTTTATATATAAAAACCTACAAAATATTAGGAAACTTAAAAATAAAGATATTTTAAATCGGTACAGTCGTTCTCAAGTTTATTGCGTGACCAAAGGAAACATTGATATAATTTTATATAATTATAAATTATTCTCATTAAAGGAAAATATACAGAAGTTTGTAATTTAAAAACAATAATACTGACTAAGCAACAGCGACTAAATGTTCGTTCGTAAGCATTGTATGAGTTGTCGTGACTAATCTTTTAAACCTTTTCATAAAATGTTAAACAAAATATAAAATATTTATCAACTTTTACAAAAAATTTACAATAATTTATAGATTATTTATTAATTTAAATGTATGTACTTTCTGTAAATTTGTTGACGTTAAATAACTTTTATCGCTGACTATAGTTACGCATTATCTATACTCATCTTAGTCTAAACCACTGTTCCTAGAGACTTGAAATTTGTAGGGTATGTTTGTTTTAATGCGTGGAGGTTTATTAAGAAAGTATTTTTTGAAATTCATCCCCTAAAGTAGTAAAAAGGAGTAAAAACGTACTTTTTCATAACTCAAAAACGTCTGAGTGAATTTGGCTAAAACTGCTATATACTTGACGAGTTACTTAGCAACTGCTGTTTATGTGTTACCAGTGATGACCTACGGTGTCGAGCCGTGGTCTCTCACTATGGGCCTCATAAGGGTCGGGATCACACAGCGAGCTATGGAACGGGCTATGCTTGGGGTTTCTCTACGAGATCGAATCAGAAATGAGGAGATCCGTAGACGAACTAGAGTTACCAACATAGCAGAGCGAGTCAGCAAGTTGAAGTGGCAGTGGACAGGGTACATAGCTCGGAGAACCGATGGCCGTTGGGGCAGAAAGATCCTTGAGTGGAGACCAACTGACGGTAAGCGCAGCGTAAGTAGGCCTCCCGCAAGGTGGACAGACGACCTGGTAAAGAGCGCAGGGACTCGGTGGATGCAGGCCGCTATAGACCGGTCAAAATGGAAGTCAATGGGGGAGGCCTATGTTCAGCAGTGGACTTCCTACGGCTGATATGATGGTGATGATGCTGTTTATGCACGGCTTCTGTCACTTAATATATGTACTGAACTTAAATAGGTATAAGGATTAATTTCATGATTTAACATTCGGCCCCGATGGCATTTGATTTAAAAAGCTAGTCACCTTACGCGGTATGCTAACAAAAACTAGTTATGCATTCTAAAAAGAAGAAACTTACATATATATGAAGAAATTGAAACAAGATTATTCACACTTTAAAATAATAACCAAGTGTTACAAAGCATACAGAGCCAGCTAGAAAAAGAAAAAATCTTGAAATAGAAACGGAATACAAGTATGAAGTGGAAGAAACCTTATAAACTTACGTACGAAAATATTACGAATACTGAATATACTCAAATATCCAGAAACACTCTCTACCTTGCCCGTGAAACCAGCGAGAGTTCTACGCGAAACGACGCAGACTCAACTTCCAACCTTTTCAATAGAATCTTTCAAAATTCCTCTGTGGCGTAGCGGTAGTGCGTTCGACTGTTAAGCCAGAGGACTCGGGTTCGATTCCCGCTCAGTGCAAATATGTATGTTTGCATTGGTCTGAGTGTTTCTATGTATAATATGTATTTACAAAAAAGTATTTAAGTATGTTTATCCGCATTCTAGAACCCTTATGACAAGCTCTGCTTAGTTTGGGTCTAGATGGCGTTGCGTATTTTGTCCTACAATATTTATTTATTTACTCATTGATATTTTTTTAGAAATCCGTTTATCTCATCCTCAACAGTATAAATGAAGTCTGCGATTTGCTGTCCTCACTACTCAGATATTCATAAAGAATTCACGATCTATGCTCTCCAGACGAACTGAGTGACAGGAGTTTTGAAAAACTGACATTTACGAGGGTGAAATAGGCGTTGAAAGGTTATATGGGAAGTCCGTCAGTTTAAAAACCACTTGATGGTGAAAACCGACATCCACGTGGGCGGAGCCGCGGGCGAAAAGCTAGTAAAATTATAAAGAGGTAAAGTTTGTGAGGTTGTAGTGGGTAATATCTGGATCTGTTGTACTGATTTAAAAAAATCTTATACCTATAGAAAATATATCATCACGCTACTACCCAAGGGAGCGGAGTAGTAATCATAAATGTCAATCAATCTGGCAGATACCCATACATTAAATGAAATTAATAAATTACGGGCATATGGGTCAAAGGGGTGCAACTGGGTTCGAAATATGCCGCGGGCGAAGCCGGGGAGGGCCAGCTAGTTTAAAATAAAATTGTAATGAATGAATATTGCATGGTTGATCTACGACGAATACGAAGCCAAGCTACCCGATTAAGGGTGCTTTTCCACCAGAGATGTGCTATGCAACTATGCTGCGAAGATGTGAAAACTACGCTACGAAAATATGTGACCGTTTCCACCTATACTACGCTAGGTAGCTGTGCGAGGAAGCGCCGCCTCCATGAGTTCTTCTTCGCACATTGCGAGATATAAAATAACTTTTTGCTTCCACGATGGCATGTCTACTTTCAGCGAAAAACGCGGGCATACTGTAGGTACTCTGCTCTGTACATAGCTACACAACTCGCGATGGCCCATAGCAGGCATCTATAGCACGCATCCATAGCACGCATCCATAGCATGCATCCTTCCATATAAAAAACTAATCTTAGTTGAATCCGTTTCCACCAGTGTTAAGCTATGTGCACCAATGAATATTATTGTTGGATATCAAACGCATCCATAGCATCGTAGCATAGCACTCTCTGGTGGAAAAGCACCCTAAGGCTATTACACCGTACATTCCAAACTATTGTATGCAAAAATCTCAACGTGATACAAAACAAAGATGATCTTTATCATATAAATATCACCTCAGGTACCTACGGGCCTAGGGTAACATGCTGATGATGTATTATGTATACTAAAGGGGTATTTCGCGCATTTATGGTTCGCAGCATCAGGTTAGGTAATCGGTAGCGAACCATATCAGTATAACTCACGCTGTATGTAATTAACAGCTATTCCGTACATATCGTCTACATAATGCGATGCTGACAACCGTTTCAACTCCTAAATAATGAAGTAATAATACGAAATATGCATGCTATGAATTATGCGAGCATTTTTTCCATGTATTCAGTGAAGAATGTTTTTAGAACGTTGACCTAAAAGTAGTTGTTTATGATTGCTGAACAAGTATGCCGTTACTGTGTTAATGGTTTCGCACATATTTACATACTAGTCTACTTATGTATAATTTTATAATAGTATAGATATAGGTAGATAACCTACCTACTTAATATTGGAAAAGTGAGGTAGGTACCAGAGATAAAAAATGCAGTGCTCCAGCTCTATTACCCTCCCTCCCTCTCTCACTCCCTCCCTATCTCATTTCCTCCCTCACTGACTCTTTCCAATCCAACCCCTCCCAAACTAACTCCCTCTCTCTCTCCGCATCACTCCATATTTCCTTCCCTCCCTTCCTATCTCCCCCCCCCTTTAAATTTAAGGGGTTAATGAGATTGATTTATTAGTGATGTGTGAACCACGCTATTAGGTTTAAAAATCAAACGTGTTTGTAAAGAAGATATAACTTGTGAGTTTTGGTAACGTTCTCAATGTTTTTTTTTAATAACTGCAAGAAAAACGACGAAAGCACAACCGTAAATATAAAGTTTTTGTTGAAACTTGGAATATAAGCAATTATAAAGCAATATATTATAAACTGTCACACGCTATAACTTCTTTTACCTAACACCAACGATCATTTTCAACATACTAATGAATGCTAGACATAAAAAGAAATAATAAACTAGAAAGTTTAGAGAAACTTACGATCATTTATTTCAGTTACTTAGTCTATGTCCAATGTTTAAATGAAGCGAATCTTACGATAATAGTATTCACTGCCAATTGAAATCAATCCAAAGTAAAATGATGGCACTTCTCCTATCGAATCGACCCCTTCATGCTAGGAAAAGCAGAAAAAATCTTGTGAGATGTTTAATTCTTGAAGGTTTTCTACAAGTTTACAATTAATTTACCGTACGTGGCTAACGTGGCTTCTGTAAAAGTATAGTTTATAAAAAGCGGCCAAGTGCGAGTCGGACTCGCCCATTATGGGTTCCGTAGCAGCAAGTAACATAATCATGTTTTTTATTTTATTTTTATATTTTAGTTGTTTGAATGAAAGGTAAATTGTGGTTTAAGATTTATGACGTATTAAAAAAAGACTACTTACTAGATTCCGTTTCGTCTACCGTTCAGAATAGTCGCGTTGCGCGTGTTCTAATTAATACGATTAGTGTAAAGTGTCAACGTCGCAAAACATCGCGCTTCGGCCGAACGCTCGCCGCGATGACGCAGCCGTCACTGTGCAAGGTAAAATATTATTAAGGCGAAGCTCACGTTAGCATTAAAAATAACATCAAGTCCAATCAAGCTCAAAACGGAGAATAAACACTTACTGTTTAAAGCGTACAGTGAAGAAAAAGCAGAAAATGCTAATCTTCGTCAAATTGTTAAAAATATGCAGGCACAAATTGATGGACTGCAGAAACAAATTATGAGACTCACTCATGAAAGAGAAAACAAGACGAGTAAATCTAAAGCTACTCCTATAGATAGTTCCACCCAATGCTCGGAATACTGCACAGATGAAGAAGACATGGCCAAGGAAACCGAGTGGATACCGGTTAAAAGTAGAAAGAAAAGGAATCCATCTACTATTATTGGAATCCTCCACCAATAATAGTAGATGGTATTGAAGACTATCAAACATTCTTTGATACCATCGCTGCTAGTCCCCAAAGAAACGCATTTACCACTAAAATCATGAATGGTAAATGTGTCAAAATCAATGCCCACAATGAGGACTCCTACAAGTCTCTCAGAAATATAATAACCAAGAGTGGCCATCTGTGGCACTCTTACGAAAATAAGCAAGAAAGGCCTGTAAGAGTCATGGTAAAAAATTTGCATTACACATGTAAGCCGGATAGAATTATCGAGGACCTTAAAAACAAGGCCTTAAAAATAATAGACGCAGCCAACAAAATCAGCTGGAAGAAGAGAGAGCCTCTCAATATGTTCATGTTAATTTTTAACAATGATGAGGATATTAGTAAAATTTAAGGTATTAAGTCTATACTAGAATGTAAGGTTGAAGTGCAGCCTATCAAAACATCTAGACTTGTACCACAGTGTAAGAGATGTCAGGCGTATGGCCATACGCAAAGATATTGTTCTAAGGAACCGCGATGCGTGAAGTGTACAGGAAAAACTCTCACTCAAGACTGCAAAAAGCCTGCAGAAGAAAAGCCAAAATGTGTGCACTGTGGTGAAGCACATCCCGCTAACTACAGGGAATGCATAGTGGCCAAAGAAATGCAAAATATAAAAAATAAAACATTAAAAAGCGCACCTGCGTCAACTCAGCAGCAAGTTGCTCCAAAAAGACCAACGGCACGTGGCAGAAGTGAAGGAATAACTTATGGACAAGCTACTGTTAAAACGCATCACTCTAACAACAACGCAAACAATATAATGCAACCACATATAAATTTATCAGACAAGTTGGATGAAATTATTAAAATAATGTCATCTTTTGATGGCCGACTACAAAGACTAGAAAATGGAGCCAAGACTGGCATTGGTAAAAATCAAGCCAAAAATGAATAACGCACTTAAAATCATGGCATGGTATGCTAATGGATTACTCAAGTACCAACAAGAACATATACAGAACATAACCAGAATATTGACATATGTCTGATATAGGAAACTCACTTTACCAGACAATGTCACATTAGCTTTAAAGGATATAAAGTATACCATGCATTGCATCCTAGCAATAGTGCTCTTGGCGGCAGTGCAGTAATAATAAAAGAAAATCTATACCACTACGAAGAAATGAAGCACGAACATCCAGAAATACAAGTATACTGATACGAGTCAGGTGTAACGTTTACCCTCTTACGATAGCTGCATTGTATTCTCCTCCAAAACATTCCATAAAAAAAAAAGAATATTTAAGCTTTCTAAGCCAGGGCAAAGAGTTATTGTGGGCGGTGATTTCAACGCAACGCAACGCACAAGAACTGGGATTCAGACTTATTAATCCCAAAGGTCGGGAACTATACAGAACCATTCAGGAGTTAAACTGTGAAGCTTTATCTACTGGTAAACCAACCTACTGGCCCATAGATCCTGATCTGGTCTGGTCTGGAATCCTAGACCTGATCGATTTCTTCTTCTGTAAAAATATATCTAGGGGTGAGTTAACTGGCGAAACGTGGGTGCTAGCACCTCTGCCTACCCCTTCGGGGATATAGGCGTGAGTTTATGTTATGTTATGTGATTTTACTATTTAAGAGGGTCATGACATGACCCTCTTAAATAGTAAACTCTGACCATTCCACTATATTACTAACATTAAGTAGACGCATACTATATAATGAGAAACATCCGATTTTAGTCAATAAGTATACAGACTGGGATAGTTTTAGACTAGACCTAGACAATAATATAGAATTAAGAGTTCAGCTGAAAACCGCTAAACAATTAGACCTAGAAGTTAGTAAATTTATCGTAAATAAACAACAGGCAGCTTGGAAAAACACTCCCGTGAAACCAAAATTGATAAAAAGAACTGTGTATCCTGAATATATCCTCAATCTTATTATGCTAAAACGAAGGCAGCGTAGAAGATGGCACCTAACCAGAAGCCCTTAAGATAAAACTGAGCTTAACAACATGACTCAACGTCTCAAAAGAGAAATAATAAGCTTTAATAAATGACTGTAAGTCAGATCACTCATTATGGAAAGTGACAAAAATATTAAAAGACACATTTCACAAATTCCTCCTATAACAGACGAAAATGGGAAATGGGTTATTAGTAACCAACAGAAAGCTGACAGGTTCGCTCAGTACTTAGAGTTGATATTTCAACCTAACGTGGAATCATCGAACTCCGCTGAAATTATTAATGTCCCACCAAAATTACAGAACGAAAGTTCAGGAATAAAGCTCGTCACACCAAAGGAAGTGTTAAATATGATTAGATCCCATACGAACACAAAAAATCGCCTGGTTACGATCTTATAACAGGTGAAATCCTACAGAATTTAAATCGCAAAGCGATTGTAAAACTGACAACTCTTATAAATGCTGCATTTAGATTAAAGTATGTACCTGATTTGTGGAAAGTAGCTGAAATAATCATGATAGCAAAACCTGGCAAGCCACCACAAAAACCGACTTCATATAGACCAATCTCTTTACTGCCAATAATAGCAAAACTATTTGAGAAACTATTATTAAAAAGACTCAAACCAGTCATAGAAAATAATAATCTTATACCTGATCATCAGTTTGGCTTCACAGAAAAACATTCAACCATTGACCAGGTCCACAGGATATCCAATATAATCTAAACAGCTATAGAAGAAAAGAAAATGTGCTCTACCATATTCCTTGATGTAGCACAAGCTTTCGATAAAGTTTGGCACGACGGCCTCATACACAAACTAAAGCTTAGGTTACCAAGAGAGTTTGCAGACATTCTCGAATCATACATATTAAACAGAGTATTTCGCATTCGACACGAAGACGCCTTCTCAGATATAAGGCCCATCAAAGCTGGGGTACCATAGGGAAGCATATTAGGTCCAATCCTATACCTACTGTACACCAGTGATATCCCAGTTACGGAAAATAATCCTATTGCCACTTTTGCCGATGACACGGCTATTATGGCGATAGGTAATAATCATGAAGAGGCTGTTGAAAAAGTCCAAATAGCAGTTAATCAAGTTTTTACCTGGACTAAAAAATGGAGAATTAAGCTAAATGAAAGCAAGTCAATTCACGTTGACTTCACAAATAAAAGAGCACAACATTTTCCTGTATTTATTAATGGCCAATAAGTTCCATACTCTAATACAGCTAAATACCTTGGTATGACACTTGACGCTAAGCTGCGCTGGAAAGCACACGTCAAGAAAAAAAGATCAGAATTGAAAATACACTACCAGAAAATGTACTGGATGCTTGGAAGACACTCTGCCCTATCAGTACACAATAAAGTCCTACTATACAAACAGGTATTGATGCCAGTAGGACTTATGGTATACAGCTCTGGGGCTGTACCAGTAAGAGCAATCGTCAGATCATCCAACGATTTCAAAACAAAGTGCTCAGGGATATAGTCAATGCGCCCTGGTACATCCGGAATTACGATCTACACCGGGACCTAAACATGGACGACGTAGATCGTGTTATACAAAAATATGCAGAACCTCACGAAAATAGACTTCATCACCATGTGAATGTTGAGGCAATCCTGCTTCTTGACATCACTAATATAGTAAGAAGACTGAAACGGACGAAAAAATTTGAGTTAGTGTAGTGTTTTAGAGACAAATAAATAAATAAGTGCTGAGTATAAAGAACACATAAACAAAGTGTCTTCGCCTTAATAAAAACTAAGTAAGTGTTAATGGACGCATTCTTAGAATTATGTTTACGTAGTAATTTAGGTGAAATTTATTTACTTATTAGTCAACAAAGCTAGATTGTAATATAAATAAAGTATTGTTTACAGTACTTTATTAGGGGAAAAAAAACTTACTAGATCTCGTTCAAACCAATTTTCGTTGGAAGTTTACATGGTAATGTACATCATATATTTTTTTTAGTTTTCGTTCTCTTATTTTAGAACTTACAGGGAGGGGGGGGGGGGGGGACATACACTTTTACCACTTTGGAAGTGTCTCTCGCGCAAACTATTCAGTTTAGAAACAAATGATATTAGAAACCTCAATATCATTTTTGAAGACCTATCCATAGATACCAAACACGTATGGGTTTGATGAAAAAAAAATTTGTGTTTCAGTTCTATTTATGGGAACCCCAAAGGCTTTTTTTTAATTTTTGTGTGAAAATTTTAATGCGGTTCACAGATCTACATACCAAGTTTCAACAGCATAGTTCTTATAGTTTCGGAAAAAAGTGGCTGTGACATACGGACGGACAGACAGACATGACTAATCTATAATGGTTCCATTTTTTTGCCATGTGGAAACGGAAACCTAAAAATGACTTACTACCGAATCATATTATAGTTTGTCCTACAAATAGACTCTTGTTTGCTATCATAATGTATAGTCGCCATCGGCATTAGCTTAACACATTCCAAGTTACCTACAGAACTAAAACTTTTCATAAAATAGTAATGAAAAATTTAAAAATGTTAAAGTTGCCCTCCAAAAATAATTATACATCAATTATTTATTTATTTATTCCAATCGTTAAAATGGTTTGTTATATTTTGCAAGTGTTCAGCAACTTCTAAGAACGGCTGTATTTATGCACGAAAAAATAATAGTAGACAGCTATAATTTGTCTACTGTGTTGTTCAACATTTAATTTATGTTCATTCGTCCATGTTCAATCCATTAATTCAAAATCATCAATCATTACAAAATAAGTCGTTACTTAAGACTTTTAAGCAATTCTAACACACAAATAGGTTTCATTTTTAGGTAATAATAACAAAGTTGAAAGATTATTTTATGATATTTGCACTAATTGTAAAATGTATGTAGGTACCTCATTACCATCTCAACGTTCCCGGTTGCATTTGAGGAGAACGGGGTCTGCCTTCTCCTTCTTCTGCTTATGGTTTGGCTTATACGGTTTTTATGGGAGTGACTGCCGTCTTACCTCCCTATCCCGAAAGGAAAGCCGGCGCCAGAGCCTCGTCAATAATCAATATGTATATGTATTTATTATGTTCACTATGAACTGAATTGGGATTTGGGATGAATTGAAATTTTAGGTGATCTTTAGATCCGCAGGTAATTTCAATCAATTGAGTTTTGTTTTGTTAATTTTACGTCACATTATCCTCCCTACAAATGAATTGAACATTCATAGCTAGGGATAATAATTAGTGCTACCCGTGCGAAACCGATCCTGGTCGCTACTACTTCTTTATAACATGTGTTATCTATAATGTAATTAATAAGAGCGCATTCACAATAGTTGTGGTGCGAAATTGCATCGTAAGACGACATTGTAATTCAATACAAAATTCCCACGAACATCACAAAACTTTATGATATCACTTCACATTGTGAAAAGTACATTAGTAGATTTTTATAGTTAACTACTTGTTACATTTCAGGGTACAGTTCAGGGTAGGCCAACAAGCTTTATTTCACGAACTTCCACCAGTGTTTTATCGTTGTGGGAACCGTACGTTGGTCCCAAAAGCATAGTTGGTAAAATGTGGAGATTAATCCACCTCTGTGGATGTCTTCGGGGATATACAGGCGTGAGTGTTCAATAAAGCATAGAGAAAAAAGTACTTCTTATAGATAAACGTCACGATTCACATAAAAATATGAAACATGTCATGAAAATATACACTTTTGAACAATCACTACATATTATAATAGGTCTGCAAGGCGAATCGCTGCTTGCAATGTTAAGCTGAGTGAGACATCGTGAATCAGATTTTGAAAATTTTGAACAGTGATCATTCCTCCGTAGCAAGTCCGATTTTGAAAATTCTTTTTGAAAGTCACAACTCTGGACATGCTTTCTGAGCGTGTAAAGTTTAGTCACAGTGTCTCGAGCGGTTATTATGTAATTCTATCTGGATTTTTTTTAACAGTGATCATTCCTCTGTGGTAGCATTAATTTTTTCAAAATAAATCCATAAACCTTCCTCTGATTGACCTCTTTAATCATGCCAAATTTGGTTCTGATTGGATTAGTAGTTTAGGAGGAGACCTGTGACACAGAAAATCCTGAAGTCTGGTATGAGGAGCTTTCGCTTGACTTCGTCTCACTCAGCTCAAAAACAAAGTCCTCAGCCGCTTGTAACGTTGTGGATTCTTTATAAATCGAATTAAAACAATATCCGTAAATTAATCGATATTTTAGTATGTTTCTATAATATATTACTAATTATCTATGGTTGTGCGAGCGAGATTGGACAGCACTAGCCCAGTCATTAACTGACGGCTCTTATATCGTTCCTTTCCTTGGCAACCTTCGCCGAGGAAGGTCACTTTGACCCCGTGGCCAACTGCTGTCGGCTCCGGGTAAGTTTTGAGATCAACATTTCCTACTTCTTCTACAGGTGAAGACTTTCCAGCGGTGCAGCTTATTGCCTGCTAAAATGCATGGCTTAACATATTTTATTTTACTGTGTGCTATTTCAGCCTACCTATTTAGTGCCACGAGGCCGATGACCCCTACGGTCAGAGGTCGCGGCACCAGCTTGTGCTGCCCATTTATATTCTTTTTAGTTATAGCTTCTAGCTACGCTGCATTGCCGCTGGGAGATTCTCTTCACCTGCTATTTTAGCGGGTCACTTGGACGTAATTACCTAGTGACAAACTGACCCGCACTTTTTCTATTTCCAGGGTCTTCGCACCGGGCTTCGCACTATCTTAGCGGTAGCGAGGCACACCAGCGGAGACCCTGGCACGCCGGCAACACCACAAGCCACGTGTCCACTAGCTAAGTGCATACTATCATCTTGCACAACGGACCGAACAACGCCACGGCAGAATATTAATTATGAATCCATTCCCTGAGGTTCATTTACTCATATACCTAAAATAAATTTATGTAACGTTACCGATTATAATCTCTTATTATATTGTAATCAATCCTTTTATTTATCTCTGCTCGCCCTAGCCGGTAGTTAGCATCAAATACATTAATTATTTTATTAATTCTTACAGTTCAGTTACTTCACCTTAAATTCATTTAAAAACCTATAAAAAACTTATTAACCGTTACACGCTATCTGTCTGTGTATCTGTCCGAAAAAAAACTCAAAAACTACTACACCGATTTTAGTAAGTAAGAAGGTTTTAGTATATAATTTGTAAGTTTTTGTATACATTGGTTAAATAATGGTAATTGTTAATGGTATTTGTTAGGTGTCGGAAAAAAATAAGCAGTCTGTGACCTTGAAACGAAAACGCTACCTAAACGGTTGTAGTAGTGGAATAGGGTCCCATGGGTAGTGGAAATGGGATCAGAATTCCATGTGAGTGAAGCTGCGGGCATCAGCTAGTATAGTTATATAAAAATTACGTTGATGAGTGGCACTTTACTTGAAAGCTGCAGTTAAAACGGTTTCCACTTTTAAGTTAGTTGGGAGGTGTGCAAGAAATGAAGGGAGCTATGAAGGTCGGTACGCATCGTGTGCATTGTGACGCAAGAGTGATCTGAACTAATCGCGAGCGGTCACTGTGCAATATGATATACTAAGTTATGGCCTTAATTACCGGACTGTGGTGATTTGTTTGAATGTGCTGCTCAATATAATTCACACACAGGTACATGGAATGAAAAACAGGGCTATAATAAGACAGTTATGTGCTTGTTTTCTTCATATTGGCAATTTTGAGCAACTTTGGCGTATAATGGTTAAGGCATTGAACTAGCATTAGGAGGCTGCGAACGTATCTCTTCAGTATAATATGGATGAACATTTTTTCATATAATTCTAGCTGAAAAAACAATCCTAACCTTAAGCTATCTCGCACGAAAGGAAATTTCGCGTTATATTGGACCTATAAAACCTGTTGTGCGCCGTACAATAAACGTAAAGCTAACGTAATATTATTACGCAACTGAAAAAAGTAGTTCTCAATTCAGCACCTTTTTGTATTTACAAAGATTTGTCAGAAGTCTTCTAGATCGATTTACATAACTATTTAATCAGTGTTCCACTGTTCAAAAAGCAATATATAAATTAAATGTTTTTCCAGCCTGTTCTATCCCTGTACCAATTTTCAGCCAGATCCGTTCAGCTGTTTTTGCGTGAAAAAGTAACAAACAACCATAAATCCTTACTTACAAACTTTCGCGTTTATAATATACGTAGGAAAACATTAACTTTTAATAAGTAGTAATCATTTTTTAATAAATTATAAAATTTTAAATTGTTTTAAATTGTAAATAAATAAATTATAAAATTGTGAAACACATCCCCATTCAAAATTAAAACGTCAGTGCGGCTACGTAGTCATCTATAGTACTTACCGTAGACATCTACATAAATAATGGAATAATGAGTTCCGATAACTAAAACTAAAAAAAATAAAAATTGGGTAATAATAATGATTAGGAATCACCACTCATATTCTCGACTTGTAATTTAGACGTATTAATGAAGGCAGGTGCGGTAATGCATATGTACAGTGAACGACAGAAGTTTTTTTACAAATTCTAATTTACTGACCCCATGAGCATCATTAGTTCTTAAACCTTTCATAAAATAATAAACAAAACATGAATTATATTTACTTAGTCTTCTGGGGATTATAACATTAATTAAACGTCCATTAATGGTACATGTAACAAAAAACAAAAAGGACTGTAAATATTTTAGTGTATATCATCTTTTGTCGTTGACTGTACATATAAATACATATAATATAAACCAAATAGGTATTTTAGATAGTATGTAAATAAATGTAACGTATATTATGAGCATATCTAGCACATTAAAAACAAAAAACATTAATTTTGCATAATTATTCATATGTGTATACAATTATGTGTAACCTCATTGGAATCGGAACGATGCCTAGAAAAATATGCTAAGAACTTGTATAATCACATAAATAATTGTTTAAGTTATAAACAATTAAAGAAAAAAAAGGCCATTAGTTTTTAGCCAATATTTCCTATACTTAATTTTTCAACAAGTTGAACAAATGTTAACTAACAAAATTTTCTGAAACTTCCGTCTTCATAGTAAATGAAAAATAAAAAGCATTTGGCATGATTTCACCACTCAGGATGTTATTGAATAGCTTGGTGAGCCATTTGACTTTTTATGACTTTCCAGAGTTCTACAGGTATATTATCTGGTCCTATCCCTTTACGATTCTTCATCTTGGAGATTGCCTTCTTAACTTCTTCCGCAGTAATTTCATTCACATACATAGATATACGTGGGACACTCACAAAGTTTTGCGAAAATAAAAAAAAGTATTTAAACTATCATGGTCACTAACATAAGTATTAGAGTTAACGGGACATTCTTAGAACCACATGGTAAATATCCCGTTAACTCTAATACTTATAAAAAAAAGTGTTCTATAGGTAAATATTTTTTTATTAAATCTTTTCAAAGTACTCTCCACCAGCCTCTATATAAAGTTTCATGCGTTTGAACCAGTTTTCAAAACACTTTTTCCAATCCACCGCAGATACCTCGTTTACAGCCTGCTCAAACGTTGACAGCGCATCTTCCGGCGACGAAAATTGTATCCCTTTGAGCTGATTTTTTATTTTCGGGAATAAAAAGAAGTCGCACGGTGCAAGGTCAGGGCTGTAAGGAGGGTGACCTAGGAGTTTAACCGGAGTGCTGTCCAGGAAGTCCCTCGTTTTAAGCGCGGTGTGTGCGGGCGCGTTGACATGGTGGAGTAGTATCCCGCGGAGCCCTGTGTTTGGTCGCTTGTAGCTCACTACAGAGAAAACTTCTGCCAAGCATTTGGTAGTGTACCATTCAGCGTTGATGCTTCTTTGATTTCGTAAAGGGATTGATAACAAGTAGCCAGATAAATTGAAGAAACTCGCGATCAAAATCTTCCCTCCGCTTCTAGATCGCTTCACTTTGGTAGGTGTTGATTCGTTTTGAAACACCAAAACCGTCGACTGGCGTTTTGTTTCTGGATCATACTGATAAATCCACGACTCATCATCTGTAATGATGTCATAAACACGCCGAGACGCGCCTGCTTCAAACTTGTTTATCATATCACGACACCATTCCACCCGGGCCTGCTTCTGAGCATCGGTGAGATTGTGCGGCACCCAGCGTGAAACTATCCTTCCCACACGAAGATGCACATGTAGAATCTCGTGAAGGCTTCCCGATCCAATCTGAAGAATGTGCTGAATCTCTTGATATGTGACTCGTCTATTATCTTGGATTAAATTTTTCACTGCTAGCACGTTTTCTTCCGTAACAGCCGTCAAAGGGCGACCACTTCTTTCTTCATCCTCCAAAGTCAGTCGACCGCGCTTGAATTCGCTATACCAACGATACACGGTCGCCTTGGAAGGGCCTTCATCCATGAATGCCATTTGAAGTCTATCGTACGATTCGTCTGGTTTCAGGCGACACTTGAAATCGTAGAAAATCATAGCGCGAAAATGTTCCCGACGCAGATCCATTTTTCAATGAGACACAATAATTGAAATTATCTTGCAAAAAATGCAGAGAGAAATTTTGAAATTGGAACGTACTTATTTTTACTAATAAATAATCATATTTTAGAAATAGATTACAACTGACTAGTCTCTCATATATAAAAACTTTTTTTCGCAATACTTTCTAAGTGGCCTGGTAGGTGTTTCAATTTCCGGCTGTCGCATTGTAGCTCATTCGTCGTCACTTCTATACGCTAGTACAAGTCTGATTGATGAAGATGTTGTGATTAGCATCCAAAAATCTACAGTAGCTGGTGCGAGTCATGAGCACAAAATTATATACTTCCATTATATAAAGTTTGTGGTTGATACAGTTTTACGAGAAAATATAGACAGATTATCACATCACACTAAAGCGGACACTAGCTGAAGAGCTAAAAAACTTCTTTATGAAACCAATGTTAATCTTCAAATCTATAATATTACTATGTCTATATATTTAATTTATCAAAATAATAGCGAAGATCTTGCTTCGAACAGTGAGCCATTACTACATTAAAAGACATATAAATATGGTTACATTTAGACTAAAATTTATTCTATTAAAACGAGTGCACGATCAGCAGTGTGCACGCGATGTTCGTGTGTCACGAGTCCGCAAGGCTATTGTCTGTACCTTTTACTTTGAATTAAGATCGGCGAGCCTCGAATTACACTCATAAAATAAGCTACGATTAAGGTCTGGGAATAATCACACAGTGTAATTAAATATAGTTGAAAATAATATCTTGATATACTTATCATATCTCATAAATTTATTGTTCGTGCAGATGTCTCAGATCAGAAGGTTAATTCTTGCATCTCAATATATGTTACAGCTTTTATAGATGACCTCTCTGGCGTAGCGGTATTGCATTCGACTGTTAAGTCAGTCGTCGCAAATTTGATTCGCGCTCATTGCAAATATTTATGCTTGTTCTGTTCACTTTGGTCTAGACAGAATATTATTATTTGTTATTATTATGCTTTTTGGGCAACCTTACACCCCGGCTTCTGAAGACCCGAGACGACGTGAGATTTTAGTCCGTTCAAGCCCGACATAACCGCCCCTGCTGGCCGGCGGGGGGTATCCGAGGGGATTTCGACACGAAAAAGAAAACAAGTTGAATTCCTGAGACGAGCTCAGCCGAATACAAGGGATTTTCGATTTTGCGTTTTTTTTTTGCGATTTTTTGCGATTTTCTTTTTATCTTGCAATGGTTCACCCCAGCACGAATCTATTACCGAAAACAGCAACTCGATAGCTCATCTCCTTCATACCCAAAACCGTGACAGAAAATTGGCAACGACGACGACGTCGACGACAACTCGATAGCAATAGGGCTTTTCTAAAGAAAATCCCTAAAAATGTACTAGCTGTAGTCTGGGTCTGGGTCTGGGTGCTGGGTCTCGAGGTGGCTCTGCATAAAACCGAGGCCCTGTTCTTTCATGGGCCTCGGAAGAAAGCCACACGAGGGATCCAGTCTCATCGTGGGAGGAAATCCCATCGGCATCAAGCCCCAAATGAAATATTTGGGGCTCGTGCTCGACGGCCGATGGGACTTCGGAGAGCACATCCGAAGTCTGGCCCCCAAACTGAAGAGCACAGCTCTTGCTCCGGCGCGGCTGCTACCCAACATCAGGGGGCCCGATGACTCCTGCAGGAGACTCTACGAGGGGATCGGGCGGTCCATGGCCCTGTATGGGTGCCCAATATGGGCGGAGGCCCTGAGGGCCAGAAGTGTGCGGATGCTTCCATCAGGCCATCCGCGGGTACCGCACGATCTCCTTCGAGGCGGCGAGTCTCCTTGCCGGAACTCCGCTATGGGATCTGGAGGCGAGAGCCCTTTCGCAACTGTACCAGTGGTGAAAATAGGCACGGAGCAGGTAAGGAACCCCGAGCCTCGAGAAATAGAGGCCGTGCAGTCCCAGCTCCGCCAGGCCATTGTGGTGGAAGGAACGACTTGGGCGACCAAGCGCAGGGCACGCCGCAATAGCGACGGTAAGGCCCATCATGGTGGATTGGCTAGAGAGGCGACACGTAAGCCTCTCGTACCAACTGACGCAGGTGATCTCCGGTAGGGGGAGCTTCGGGGACCACCTGCATCGGATCAGGAAGGAGCCAACGCCTGAGTGTCATCACTGCGACGCGAGCGAGGACGCGGGGCTGCACACGCTGGCTGACTGCCCGGCGTGGGAGGCGCCGAGGCGTGACCTCGTGGCAGCCATCGGAGTGGCAGTCTCTCGCTCAGCAGCATGATTGCGGCAATGGTGCGGAGCGCGCCCGGGAGAGATTTAGAACTCTCCCGGCTCGCCGAGCCCGCAACATGCTCGTCACGCGTCGCAGGCGACTCAGACGCCGGAGGTCGCTTAACGACCTCTGACCTCCATGAGCGCAGGTTTGGGGGTGGTAGGTGAGGCCGCCTGTCACCACAGCAGAAGTATGTATACAATATAGTGTTTATTTCGTATTACTTAACAGCTGTCACTTTTCAAAAATGTAATAAAAGTTGCAGTTTGTTAGCTTAATGTTGTCTCATTCATACACAAAAAAAAACATAAAATTTGGAATTGTCATTCTTAAAAAAAATGCAATAATGTTAGGACTGAAAATTGGGTTTATCCAAATTCTTCAAGAAAAACGGCAATTTCATATGTAACGTAACCTAATATTATCAATGAATACTCATATAACGGGCGAATGCCTATGTTTGGTCACTCCTTTCGTGGTTTCCGATGCATGTTCAATTCTTGCCCAACTGTTTCTCATTTTCAAAGACCCCTGCATTGATTTTCACAGATATGTGCAAGGATCGCACAAGTTCACTTACACAATTGACTTTACTGCTGGATATTGTTCTGATCTTGCATTTACTAAAACTCAGTTCTCAGATTGTCAAAACTTACGAAACATTCAATAAGGAACTATTAAGTCTGAATCTATTAATTAACACCATTTTTATCTCATTTCAACTATGGCCTAATATTGTATGGAATCGTTTCATCTCCTTTGCCCGATTGTTGATGACATTTATGATTACTGCTCCGGTCTCCTGGGTGGTAGTGTGATGATATATATTGCCTATAACCTTCCTCGATAAATATTTTCTCAATTCGAACCAGCAGACGTTCCTGAGATTAGCGAGTTCTACCAAACAAACAAACTCTTTAGCTATATAATATTATAATAATCTAATATTATCATAATTATAATATCATATAAGTATCAATATGGAATTAAGATGCAGATGCCCTTGGAGAAGTCTGGTTTAATATGGAACGGGTTTCACACTTGGGATAGTCCTCGCCAGCACTATAGAAGTACAGAAATGAACCGAACCCAATAGGTTCTACAGCATCTATCTATCTTATCTATATCATTAAAACTATGTAAATGAAAATAAAAATAGAATGTGTTCGCAATATAATTTTAATAGCTCTAGCAGACAGTGACTCTCAAACACAATATATAATTACCGTTTAGTTTAATCGTTAAATATTTATATTTTGATCTTTTTACCGCGTATTAAAATGTCGGTGTTTGTATATTATTTTTTCTTTACGTACCCGCTCATTATTGTACGGGAACTATGACGCCTGTACCTCATAGTTGAGCGCGAGTTGGTTGGGTTTTAGGGTTAGCTCGTTGGTAGATCACGTGCTCGCGCGTTTTTTGTTGGCCTCGCCACGTGCTTTGAAGGAGCAATATTGTTGTGATTTGTTGGTTTTTGGTTGAATGTTGATTTATTGGTGAAAATTAATTATCGAGCTAGTTATCTCGTTGTTAAATAAAGTGAATACGGCCATCGCGTTCGTTGGATTTGGAACCTTGCTGCGGTGGAACACACATTCTACGGGAAGTAAACCTCAAATTTTATTTTACTGCATAATTCGTTTATTGTATATTCAATTACACGTACATTCATGTCACATAAAACTAGTCTGGCCATAAATACTGTTACATCAAAACTTTTCTTTCTTTTTCAACTTTTTAATTAATTTGAATTTGGAACACGTATATTATTTTAATAACTTCTTTCGATTTCGCGCCATTTCACATATTTTTTCGTGTTACAATATGGAATGGAGTGTTAAAGAAAATAGGATGGCAGTGATCGCCTTGCACAAAGTGGGTATGGAGCCGTCGATCATATTCCAGACACTTCAAAATCGTGGTATCAGCCGTATGTTCGTATATCGTACTATCAATAGATACAACAACACTTCGTCTGTCGAAGACCAGAAAAGATCGGGGCGGCCGCGTGCCTAACAGCACGCGGCCGCAACTACAAAGACTATTAATGCTGTTAAAGCCAGAATTCGTCGAAACCCCATAAGGAAGCAAAAAATCATATCGCGAGAAATGAAGATTCCCGCTAGGACTCTGTCACGTATTATAAAACAATACCTCAAGCTCGGTGCTTATCGTCGATATACAGGACATACCCTAAATCAATCTTTACGATTAAAGAGAGTGGATTGATCAAAGCGACTTCTGTCGCGATACGCAGGTGAAAGGCACAGAAATATCCTGTTTACCGATGAAAAAAAATTCACGATTGAAGAACACTACAGTAAGCAAAATGATAAAGTGTACGCTCACAGTTCTAAGGAAGCTGCTCAAGTGGTCGGAAAGGTACAACGTGGTCATCATCCTGCGTCAGTGATGGTTTGGCGGGGCGTGTCTTATCAGGGAGTCACAAAGCTTCATTTTTGTGAAAAAGGAGTGAAAACTTCAGCCAAGGTGTATCAAGATACTGTCTTGAAGACTGGCCCTCATCTAGCCCAGACCTCAATCCTTTAGACTACAAATTATGGTTAGTTTTAGAGGACATGGCCTGCTCTAAAGACCAGGGCAACATTGAGTCTCTAAAAAATCTTTAGAGCAAGCAGTGGCAAAATTTCCCTTGGAAACAGTGCGTAAATCCATAGATTCGTTGCCAAACAGATTAATGGCCTGTACCTATAAAAGAAAAAGTTGGCCATTTCGAATAAAATATTTTTTTATTTTTTGCTAAGACTTTAATAAATATGTAGGTATAAAATTTAATAATATTACATTACTTTATTTAAAAAAAATGCATTTTCATTTGTAACAAAACTTATGAACCCTTCGTTCTCAGAATATTATATTCTCAAAATATTACATACGCAAAACATTACATTAGCAAAACATTATATTCTCAAAATATTACCTGTACAATGAAACAGAAAATATATAAAATAGGTAGTTAGATACACTATAAATAGGCACTCTTTCCAATCTTTGCTACTTTTTCGGCTGAATCCCGGTCCATTGAAGGTTAGTGACCTATTTCTTAATATATTTTGTGTATTGTTGACGCCTGTTGATGATAAATAACGGATTGGTTTAATTTTGGTCTGCCATTTGAAACTTAACACGCGGTTCAAGTTCGCCATTTTGATTGTAAATTTATCGTTACTATTTTGCCTTTTGTTGCAATTGAATTTGACTATTTTCACCTCTAAAACTTGGAATTGTTATTAAAATTAAAATATTTCCTGGTCGATTTCGATCGGGTGTCAATTGCGGCTTAATTTGATTATTTTGTTTCAATATCGTACGTGCTAAAAATCTGTTTAAATTTGATTTGTTGTTTTTTCATGTGTTTGATCGGACCCGCCGTGAGGTGTGAATAGATATTTATCTGTGTTTACTTGCTATTAAATTGGAAGTAATTTATATTTTTTTTTTTTTTGTAATTTATAATTTGGTAATTTTTGGTGGTCAATTCTGACCGAACTAACCGTTTCACTGTAACGGGAATTCAACTTCCCGGGAATTTTTGATATTACTTTTGTGTGATTTGTTCTAAGTTCGGGGCGGTTCCTCAAATGCCTTTTGACCGTTTTGAGGGTTTGTCGGTTAACCGGTTTTAATAAAATTGCGGTTTTTTTGTTGTTTGAAACGTTTTATATTCGTACCGACTTCCTGTATTTGATTAATGATATTGTAACGTTGGTTGCCTGCACATTTGTGTAAATTCGGATCATTAGACACTTTATTTTAATTAGATATTAAGTTTTAGTTTTATTTACGTTTCCACTGTCGCGCTTTAGATGTTATTATAAAATAACATCAAATAAATCGCGATAGAATCCGTTAAAAAAAGTTTTATTTCATTATTGTTGTTTGGTTAGCTTTAACGGTAGCAACTGCTGTCTGACCGCCCCAACCTTGAGGGGAAAGGCTACGCTAGACCCTTGTCCGTCAATCAGTAGGTCTACCGACTTGTTGCCGAGGCTGGACTCCGAAGATCTTTCTTAGAAGATACACCCAATACACCCTCCCGAAGATACACCCATAGGTAGGAAAGCCATCAAAGGTAACAATTTATTAAGACAAACCAGCGCACAATTCGTTCGTAACGCCACGTTTTCATAACGCATGATGTATTTTCGATAAAAAAAACAAAAACGTAAAGGCCCATGCACAGTTCTATCGCCCGCTAGTCAATATTATCCAAGCGTATATTCGACAACTGTAGGTTGACCTATACTTTAATTTATTTAGGGAACTTTGTCTTTTTTGTTTGACTTTTGATTTTTACATTGAGCTTCACCTCACCGGAGGTAACGGTAAGTATCGAAGAGTAGATACATTTATTAAGTTACATAAGCAAATACACCTAATCTGAATCACACTAATACTGTACCATATTAGGCAAGGAGTCAAAAGAACAACATTAAACTCAGATTTAATCGTACATATGGTAGACGTCACCCAAAGATGTATCGAGTTCTTATTCAATATCCCTTTGTTTTGTGAGGTAAGACTATCTTCTTTCCTTTTGTGTTCCTTGTTCTTCATTTGGCCTACCCCTTATTTATAGGTGACACCATGCCAGGAACACCTCTGGTATTACAAGGTGTTCTTAGGCCAATTGGTAACCACTTACCATGAATATTATTTTAGTAATACCTACATAATATAAATAATAAGTTAAGTTACTTTTTATTCAGAAGTTAATTTTCAAATAGGCTGGAAATTGATAGCTCATTTAATTTAGTAATAAGTTCATTAGTAGGTGAGTTTAATTATATTTATACCTTCACTAATTATTCAAAGATGTATAATGTGGGTCACAAGACCAAAGTCATTATGAATTAGGTAGTCATTTAATGAAAATCGGTCCCGTACGTAGTTTCGAATGACGTTGCAGCGATAGGTCATTGTGGCGAAAAACTTTTAGCGTGGTACGCTGGAGCGAAAAGTCATTGAAGCAAATTCCACCAGAGCGAATGACACCGCAGCGACAAACAAACATTGTACTATACAGTGTAATAGGGTGCGCCAAACATAACAAGTTAAATACATGTTTTCATTCTCGCTGCGGTCATTCAGCCAAGTTCCAGAAACGAATCGGTCATATTTATAGTTCTTGGTTTAGGTTAGGCTAGTATTGTGACCACACAACGCACGAGCCGAGAGAGCGCAGCGAGCGTGCCGCGGCAGCGGCCGGCGAAGTGCCAGAAACGAATCGAAAACGAAAAAGGTCATAAACATAAACGTAAATCAGTCGTGCTGTATAGTACAATGTTTGTTTGTCGCTGCGGTGTCATTCGTCCTGGTGGAATTCGCTTCAATGACTTTTCGCTCCAGCGTACCACGCTAAAGTTTTTCGCCACAATGACCTATCGCTGCAACGTCATTCGAAACTACGTACGGGACCCAATGAAAATGTATTAGGTACTCCATATACACGGGGGTGCTTGGTTGGGGACCTCCACGCGGTGCACCCTGGGCAACGGAGACGGCAGCGCCTCTCTCCTAGGGTGGGAGAGACGCTGCCGCCTACGGCCAACTCCAACCGAGGCGAGGACGGCCCTGTTGGGGGCTGTTCGGAAGCTTTCCACGTGTCCCTCTGATTAGCAGAGGGCACAGTGGAGAGCAAGTAAGGGGGCCATCTCGAAACCGGAGATGGCCCAGGGTCAGTCGGGGTGCGAGGGATATGCTCTATGGGTAACCTTACACCCCGGCGTCTTAAGACCCGAGACGGCGTGCGGTTTTAGTCGGTGCAAGCCCGACATAACCGCCCCCGCTGGAGACCCCCCGCTCTCCAGCGGGGGCGGTATCCGAAGGGATTTCCGCACGAACAAAAAAAAAAAAGGTACTCCATATCCACGATACTTCGACTAAAGATAGGTCTTTACCTAATATAGAACCAAAATAAAGATATTTTTCTTTCTTTCTTTCTTTCTATGAAATTGCCGTTTTCTTACAAATTCATGAGTTCGTTATTCCTGTAATTTAATAGCTATTTCCATTATTTATATTTTGCTTGAAAGTTGATTTCAAGATTTTACAACTCTGTATTAAATTTTGTTTTTATTGGTTGCTTGATAAATTAATTCGATCTTCAAAAACAGTACTTCCTAAATGCTTTTGATGATAAATTTCGTATTACTTAACAGCTGTCACTTTTCAAAAAATGTAATAAAAGTTGCTGTTTGTTAGCCAAATGTTGTCTCATTCATACACAAAAAAAATCATAAAATTTGGATTTGTCATTCCTAAAAAAAATGCAAAAATGATAGTACCGAAAATTGGGTTTCCTCCAATTTCTTCAAGAAAAACGGCAATTTCATATGTAACGACCTTTATAACACTTTATAGAAGGTATTCTATTATTAATAAAACTACAATGATATGTGTAAATAAATACATTCTAAACATTTATTGCATTGTCTTTATCGACCAACTATTTATTAAATACAGGAAAAATACAATAATACATTTCAACATAATATTTACATTACAATCGATTCATCACAACTAAACCCATGTTAAACCAATACAGATTTATACATTATTTACAATAATTCGTTTTGGATCACCGCATCTCATTTATAAAAGATTTGGATTGCAATGAGAATTTTATATTCTCTAAATAACTATAGTTAAATATTTTTGTACATTCAAATGTGCGATAAGTGATTTTGTACTACCATTACTGTCATACACTCCCTTTTCACTTAGAACTATTGAAATTAATTTATAAATCACATGAAAAAATATATATATCTGCAGATAGACAATCTGCACATAAATCTGGTTATGGTAGGACCGAGTACGGCTGGACTTTTTAAAAAATGCATGTAGTAAGAGTTAGACAGTTTTCACGAAATTATGGTCAGAAAATTTATGGACGTGATATAGGGTTACAGATTCTGCACGAAAACGAGGAAACACCTTATGCGTGGACAATGTGGACATTTGCACAACAGATATTATATTCTATGTTGTGTGTTACATGTGAATGTGGTTAACCATTAACCATTATAAGTGGTAGAAATTAAAAATTAACTGGTATTCATTAAATTAAGGTAACAGACAAGCAATATAACCGATTAAACTAGCCAGTTAATACCTACTTGCAACATGAATGGTAAAACCACGTTCACGTGTAGAATATTTACCTGTTGAAAGCCTACGCGTAAATGTGATAATGTTAAGACATGTCAATGCGGTAACAGGAAGTTAGTAGATACACCTAAACATACTAACTTTGCGTCCTGTGAACGGGGTAAGGAATAAACAACCTTCTGTGTAAGACATTGATTGTTGATAAAATGTTGCAGTGGTAAGTCAATTGGTTTTGCCCCACCACACACCAAAGCTGATATCTATCCCCAAAATTCAAACAAATGGATAGTTGTTATCTGCAATAATTCCAATATTTATTCATTAAAATCGCTATTGCAATTGGTAATTTTCAAACTTATCGGTTGCACAATAATAAATTAATCTGTAATATTGGCATTGAAACAGAAGATTGGTTGTGTAAGAAGGAAAGTAAACCTAAAAATAATAAATTAGGAAACAAGAAAATAGAACGTGTGGAATACAGAACGTTAAACTTTTATTTGATTTAGTTCTAAACTTACAAAACGACTGACGATCTAGATCTATGATATCAAAAGCGATCTTAGCACTATGTAGGGCGAAATGGCCAATTATCGAGATTGGCGGATCCATTAAGTGTAAATTTATAATTCTTCAAAGTTAGTTACGTATAAAAGATATTATTTGGTGTGGTAACGAAAAATTAGCACCAATCAAATCTTTCGACAAGAACGATTTCGAATTGTTCAGAAATTATAAAGAAAATTGATTATAAAATTAAATGACCGACCTTATTTGGGGAAAATAATTTACAATGATCTTGTCTTGAGGAATACTATGACATAATACAATACTATGACACAATACAATGATTAATGAAAGTCTACCTATAAATGAATATACACATGAATTAACCTAGAAATAAATAATGTTCACGAAAATAATAAACTAATGACAGGGAACAAGATTTTAAAGAACTAACTAATTACATTACAAGTATTGCAACCATTATCGTGTAATTACAATTAGATTGCCAATATTGGCTATTTACCTTATATTTCTATCAGGCCTGAATTATACAGAAAAGGCGAGCTTAAGGCGTGAATCTAGGAGGCGGTATGATGATATAAAGGCTGACTTTGTTGCGATAGCATGGCTCTTGTTATAGGATAGCTAAAGGCGCCTCTAGTGCGTCTCTAACATGCCTCATGCACGTCATTGCAGTCCTTCTAGCGACGCGGTAGAGGTGACCAAGAGGCATGCCTCTATCACGCGTTTACTGTATAGTTTACGAAGCCGTCGCTTTCGTATATTCTGAATGAAAACATTTTGACGCGCAGGCGTTCATGCCGCGCCTTGGGCTCGCCGTAAACTCGCCTTATGCATCCTGCCTTTTCTGTAAAATTCGCGCCTCAGAGAGAACTCTTTACAGACTATTGGTTTATACACATAACTAAGTTTAATAGAAAATAATGGTTTAACCGAAATTTTCGAAGTGATGTATGAAGTATGGTAGACGTCTCGTCCTGTTGACTTGCTCACATGCTGACATTACTGACTTGGTGAGCGGCCGCGGGCCACAAGAAAACACACCGATTTTGGATACCTGGTTTAAAAAGTCGTTTTAGGCTGGTTCTTTTTTGAGATATTATATCCTCCAAGTAAATATTTATAAAAAATTGTATGTTTGGTTCGTCAATTTGACCGCACCCCGTTTGATAGTAAGCTGAGGTGAAGTCCAAACAGTAGAGGCCAGTATTCCAGATGCTGTCCCTAGAATGGTGGTCCCAGCCTTGACGGCCTCGAGACAAATGCTTTTTAAAGAACTCGGGATTGTAGGAAGAATGGAACATGTGTGTTTTTGTAAACTATAGTACCTATATAAATACTTACATAGCTATGTTTTTTCTGCACAAACTTTAAGAAAGATGACATGTCTGGTCTCCCAAAGTGGTTAACAGCCTTCAGCCCCGTGAACATCGATGTGCGCGACAAACGCTGGAAGTGGTTCTCGCAAATGTACTGAGAGAAAAGATGACATTATTACAGATTGAAAAGTATATGAAGTCAATGTGCAATGATGAAGATGTAAATATTGTGACGCGTGTGTAAATAGTGTAATATTACAATAATTGTCATTTTATTTATTATGTGTGTTTATTGTTAAATTGATATTTTGCCACCAAACGATATAATAATTAACATAAGATAAACTGTAGCAGTGGACTGCAATAGTCTAATTGATTGATTGATTGAAAATGTATAATTGTGGCAAGATAGAGGCAAGTGGTTATTCAGGGTCACAACTGTCGTCATTACATATTTGATATGGTTGACGGTCCAGTTATAGAGGTTCAAGATCGAATAGGAAGAGCCCCTGTAAGAAAGTGTAGGTTCATAGGTATACGTTACCAGCATAGTAGTCCTGAGATCAAATTTATGGAAGAACTGAGTAATGAATATATGTATTTCGAGAACGGAGGTGACATCCTTTCGTTCAACGTCACGCAGCACGTCGATGAACCATTCGAAGTGCTTGTGTGATGGACATATCCACAGGAAGTATACCTGAACATAAATTTACACAATTTAATCATTGTTTTACGGATGTCATGAAACATATTCAAAAATACTATTTTTTTTTCTTTATTTATTACTAGGTGGAATGAAGATCTTAGGACATTTTTTTTTACCTGAATTTGGTCATTATCACTAGAATTTCATTAAATGTAAAATATGGTATTTTAAATTAAATATTCTAGGACAAATATTATAATAATAAATATTAAGGGTAAGAATTAGATAAATACCATATTCAATTAAAGAAAAGCAAACAGAAAATGAAACAAATATCAAAGAAATAGACCTAACATCACTAAAGTATCTTCCATTGTTGCTTTGTTGTTATTTTCATTGTAGAACCCTAAACGTGTTTCACATCAACAGTACTTGAGAATGAACTTTTTCTATAGCCTCAAAATACATCTTTAGTATTGCAAGTCACGTACAGAAACAGAAAAAAAGAAGTACGTATGAATAATTTGTTGAAGCTGTTGTGGAAGCAGTTTTTTGGCTATTGTTGCAGTCAATATCACAAATTGCTTTATACAGGTTGATATGCTTATTTACTGATACTATTATTTGCTTTGCTTTTTCTGATTAGATATATCGCAATCGAAAATTTTAAATTATATTAGACGAACTATTAGCCTTCCTAATTTAATAATCACATAGCGAATTCGAGGGAATTCCCCTGCACACTAAATTTCATCATAATAATTCACGTTTCCAGGATTTAGATTAAATTTATATATGTATAAATATACAAGTATAGCTTGTTTAAAGGTATTAGATTTGTGTTTTTGTATGTTTTGTATTACTTACCTTCTTGCAGGCAACACCGGAGTACCTATTGGTCGATGTGCCAAATACTAGGTCATTGAGAATAGAAGCATAGGGGGTAACGCCGATGCCACCGCCCACCATCACAGCTACTTCAAACTTGTACCAGTCCTGGTTACCTCCTCCAAATGGACCCTGAATTCTGGGGAAATTATTTCGAAGGTTAAATACATATTTTATCTGCAACTAAATGTTAAAGTAGTCTATTATTGCAAAAACGATCCGAGTAAATAAAAATTTGTGGGCAATCGGTGTATATGCATTTTTCTGAAAATATTCGCTTAATAATAAGTACATAATATATTTACGTAGGAATGAATTACAACGGAGTATTTTTTCCTAGGAAATGTTATGTAGTCGGTCATTATTAGAAATATCTAAGGTTTCCATATCTCGCAGCCAATGAATCAACTACCTAGTTGGATATTGGACATAATGCTTGAAAGGTGAGTTGGTGTTAATTAAAAAATGTTCTATTGCTCCAATTGTAAATACTTACCTAATTTTTGGATGATCCTCAGGATTATAATTACAAGGGTCGAAATAATTTCTCAGTTTCCAAGTCCAGGGACCCTGCGCTTTGATATGACATGATAAGAAGTTTTCGTGTGGAGCAGATGTTAGCGTAAACGAGTGGAACTCTTCTTTTTTGAATGCTGTACACGACAGACGGACCCATTGACCTAAAATATAAGTTATGTGGTATGATTTCATATCGTTTAGATGCCTGGTTCTTATTAGAAATAGATGATGCTAAAAGTGATCGTTGTGATGGTTGTCGTGTCGGGGGACCACAGATCGTTCCGATGATATATCGGAATGTTTTATCAGTTAGGGATTCCCCGATATGACGACGCTTGAATCAAAATATTACTAGGTATATTGAAGTTGGGGTGCTTGGTTGGGGACCTCCACGCGGTGCACCCTGGGCAACGGAGACGGCAGCGCCTCTCTCCTAGGGCGGGAGAGACGCTGCCGCCTACGGCCAACTCCGACCGAGGCGAGGACGGCCCTGTTGAGGGCTGTTCGGAAGCTTTCCACGTGTCCCTCTGATTAGCAGATGGCACAGTGGAGAGCAAGTAAGGGGGCCACCTCGAAACCGGAGATGGCCCAGGGTCAATCGGGGTGCGAGGGATATGCTCTATAGGTAACCTTACACCCCGGCGTCTTAAGACCCGAGACGGCGTGCGGTTTTAGTCGGTTCAAGCCCGACATAACCGCCCCCGCTGAAGACCCCCCGCTCTCCAGCGGGGGCGGTATCCGAAGGGATTTCCGCACGAAAAAAAAAAAAGGTATATTGAAGTTGAAGGGCTAACCAACGCGTTTTATTTTTTACCTCATAGAGGCTTATTTTTGTGTTGTGGGTTCTTTAAATTTTCATATTTACCTGACAGATATTTGAGATTAGGTGGCCTATAAAACTTGATTTTGATTACGTCTGATGGTAGCATTTCAGTTTCTAATACGTCCAGCGCCAGATATTTAGTTCGAAGAGAGACAACCTGGGAACATAATATAATAAGTGCTACAAATCAAATAAGTAGCGAGGTGGGGGAATATACGAAACGAATACATAAACAAAACCCCGTGCAAATCTCGTTACCAATTGCTAGTTGAAGCGTATTGAATGTAGTTCAGAATTCTTATAAGTTATAGAACAATTTCATTCTGGAAGTAGTTTACTCAAAAACCACTGATTAGTGGCAATGTTTAAGTTATTTTATTGTTTTTGTTTCAAATAAAGATTTTTATTATGATTTTTGTTTTAACTATTCAAGCCTTCATGCTTACAAAATGTAATAGACAACAAACCTACCTTATCTATCATCATAGCGATTTCGCAGTTGCTTCCAAAGTTTGCACTACGCTTATTGTTTTCAATTGATATGTCAGCTTTTCCGGGAGTGACAGCCGTCTGAGCTCCCAAACCCGAGAGAAAAGCCTGCGCCAGGGCCTCCTCCGTTGTTTAGGAGATTTAACAGGTGAGGTTGGCTTGGGACAGACGATATTAGTAAGGCCCTAAAAACATACCTTATCCAGCGTATAAATGATAGCGGGCCCAAGGAAGAATATCCAGAAGCGAGGAGCACCAGTGAGGCGGGCGAGCCCGTGCACAAGGCACAGCGCGTACAGCGCCACGTGCAGCGAGTGCGCGCGCCAGAACCAGGGGTACGCGCGCTTGCGGATCACGGGGTGCGCGAACACGAAGATTATGCACATGATCACGAACAGCAGCACGCCCGATACACCTGCAGACATATTGTAGTGTTCTTTTTTTACCCCTTAGGTGGTCGACCTGATGGGAATCGGTTACCGCGTTCTATGGACGTGCCACATGTCTATGGACACTTGCGTTGCCAACCCTGTAAAACCTAGTAGGCATATTATAGAACCCATATTGTCGCAATACCTCCAAAATTAGCAACAGAGGCATTCAAAGTCAAAAATCATTTATTCTGTCATCATCATCAAAGTTTGTACTTTGGAATCCGAAGTCCGCTTGTTGTTTTTGAATGATATGTCGGCTTTTATGGGAGCGTGCGAAACCTGCGCGCCAAAGCCTCGTCCGTTATCCGGTTGCAGGCGACTCGACTAGCAGATGTGGTTGGCTTCGACCTAAAGTTAAGGCCCGCTACACTCAAATTCATTTATTCTGTATAGACCATTGAAACGGCATTTAAAAACATAAAAAAAGAACTAGACTAATGTTTACCAAGTTGCCCAAACTCGGCCCTATCCTAAACAGACTCTGGAAAAAAAGTC
The DNA here is from genome assembly GCA_946251805.1 of Cybosia mesomella. Classification (NCBI taxonomy): domain Eukaryota; kingdom Metazoa; phylum Arthropoda; class Insecta; order Lepidoptera; family Erebidae; genus Cybosia; species Cybosia mesomella. The sequence goes on from OX276398.1 coordinate 22,436,413, forward strand.
AGCGGTCTACTTTTTGTGGTCTATTTACAAACAGGTTTACTTAATCTAATTACAATATTTTGGTTTGAATAGCATGGTAGAGCAAACAATTCATTTTCAAGCTTGGTTCATTCTGTACACGTACGGTCATAAGTTAACTATGGATTCTGGGATGGTAGTGCACTTATTGCAGTATGGTAAGGGTGTGTCAGCCTCCGTGGCGTGGCGGTATTGAAAGCGGCCGCTACGCAGGAGGCGCGGGTTCGATCCCCGCTCAGTGCAAATATTTGTATGCATGAATATGAGTATTTGCATTGGTCTGGTCGTGCCTCGCAGAGCACGTTAAGATGTCGGTCCCGGTTGCCATACGAATATGTATGACAGTCGTTATAGGGGAAATGGGTGAAATGGCCCCACATAGAAGGGCTGATCACCCGTCTGGTCAAACGGCGTCCCCACTGGCAGTACAGATGGTAAGGGTGTGCTTGCAACTAAATTTGGATGGTAATAGGATTAATGTGATTTCTAGAGTATACCATGCAGTCACGTACCGAAATTCAAATGTATTATTTTAAAGATAAAATATTCTTTATTGTACACCATAAAAGTATTTCTATATAAATAATATTCGACTTAAGCTTAATGTACAATGGGCGGCCTTATCGCTAACAGCGATCTCTTCCAGGCAACCTTTGGATGGATAGAAACCAAAAGAGATGATAAGGGCAGTGTACAATGAACAATAAAAAGAAGAAAAAATGATAAATATGTTAGATAAATAAACAAAATTACATATAGATCAGTTGTATTTCAAAGATATACACACAATATATTACATTATAAGTCTATTCAATATATATAATACAAAATATTTACATATACCTATACTATCCATATAGTCCGGTATATAATATATATAAGATAGTCACCTAACGGGAGATGGACAGATAGTGATCCTTTAACAGTTTTTGAAAAGACACCAATGACGGTGCTCTCTTTATATGTAGTGGCAGTGCATTCCAAAGGCGAACTGCCTGAATAGTGAAAGATTTATCGAAGAATCTTGTAGAATGTACTGGCATTTCCAGTCTCAAATTTTCCGATGACCTCAGAAATCTTAAATGTGTGTCACAAAGGAACTTGAAACGTTCTTTGAGATAAAGGGGTGTACAAGGATTAAACAATATGCTGTATAGTAAAGAAAGTATATGAGTATTCCGTTGAAAGCGAATTGGGACCCACTTGAGTTTGTTACGGAATTCGGATACGTGATCATATTTGCGTAAACCAAATATAAATCTAATACAGAAATTCTGAAGACGCTCAAGCTTGTCAAGTTGCTCCTCGGTGAGATCTAGATAGCTGACGTCGGCATAATCAAGAAGTGGGAGTAAAAGGGTTTGTGCAAGCGCAGTTTTGGTAGCAGTTAGAAGCAAGTTTCGCAATCTACGCAAGGACCCTGCAGCTGCAAACAACTTGCGGCTGACTTCCTGTAATTGATGACCCCAGGACAATGTGTTATCAATGTAAATACCTAAGTTCTTTACATGATCACTGATTTCGATAGGAGAACCATTAAAAATAACTTGGGGCAGCTGTGTATAGTCAATGCGTGACATCATCCAGGGGCTTCCAACGACAATGACTTGCGTCTTTGCGGGATTTACCTTTTTTTTTTTTTTTTTTATCGTGCGGAAATCCCTTCGGATACCCCCCCGCCGGCCAGCGGGGGCGGTTATGTCGGGCTTGCACCGACTAAAACCGCACGCCGTCTCGGGTCTTCAGACGCCGGGGTGTAAGGTTACCCATAGAGCATATCCCTCGCACCCCGGCTGACCCTGGGCCATCTCACCACTAACAGCATCGCTCATCCTGTCTCCTCTGAAAGCAGAGGAGTACGGAGAGCGATGTGTTCCCGCCACGTTGGGTATTGGCCGACGATCAATGCCAACCCTATGAAGGGCTGAAGGGGAAGCCATTGACCGCCGCCCAGGGTGTACCGGCCGCTCCGATTCCGTTCCCCCCGGACTGCAGCGGGATCGGAATCGGAGCGACACTCGAGGAGGTTACCCAACACACACCCCTTGCGGGATTTACCTGAAGCCCATAGTTGTTGCTCCATTCACATATGCGTTCTAAGTCCATATTTATAATAGCAAATGCTTCTGACAGCTGACTCAAAGGCGCCTGCGTGTATGTTTGAAGGTCATCTGCATAAAGGTGGTAGGATGAAAGTAATTGTTTTGAAATGGAATTTATAAAAACGCCGAAAAGTAATGGAGATAGAACGCCACCCTGCGGCACACCAACTGTTATATCGCACCATGAAGAAAAGGAATCTTCTATGCGCGTACGTTGCCGGCGGCCAGACAGGTAACTATGAAACCAATCAATCACCGTTGGAGATATGTTAATGGAGCGCAGTATGCCTAATAGGATTTGAAAGTCAACAGTGTTAAAAGCATTACTGAAATCCAATAGAGTAAGTACTGTTAGCTTCCCTTTCTCCATGCCCAATCTTATGTCATCCGTAAAATTCACCAAGGCTGTAATGGTACTATGACCAGGGCGGAAACCAGATTGAAAGAGATTTAGAAGTGAATTTTTAAAGAGGAAAGCATTAAGCTGAGTGTGTTCAAGACGCTCAAGAACTTTGGAGAGGAACGATAATATAGATATCGGACGGTACTGGGAAAAGGAAGACGAATTACGTTTCTTGGGCAAGGAGACAATTTGTGCTTCTTTCCACGCAGACGGGAAGAAGCCATTAGAAATAGAAAAGTTTAAAATGTGAGTTATAATAGGAAGGATCTGGTCTAGAATGGGTAGAATCATTTTACAGCTAAGTCAGTCATTGCCAACAGCATTTGATGTAATTGACATTACGCTCTTCTTAACATCACAATCAGTGAATTGATCAAAGACGAAAGGAGAATAGTTAGGAGCTGGAAGTGACGAAAGATGGTTAAGAGTATTTACTTTAGCAGTCCCTCCAAAATCGGACGAAGATGAGAAATGCTGATTAAGTGCTTCAAGGTCAACGTTTTGAGGAGTATCTTCTCTTGACTTTCCAACTCCTATGGTTCTCAAAACCTTCCATACTTTAGATGTATCACCGTTTTCGACGGAGACATGGATATATTGGCGATTCCGTATTGCGACATATTTTTCCAAATTATTGGAGGTTGGTCGGCACTTATATTTGTATTTGGCTGCAGCTTTTTTTGCCATTATGATCTTAATGGCATCGGTAAGCCAAGGAGCTGGTAGATGTTTCATTCTGATTGCACGCATTTATTTTATTACCATTAATAACTTTCTCCAGTATTATTCGATTTCAAAGTTAGTTTTGACGTTATAATTCGAATTTTTTGAAAAAAAAATACAACTGTATGAATTAAAAAACCGCAACTTTCACCATATTTTCATATCATCCTGCATTGAACGAGTGAAATAGTTTTTCTCAACTCAACACTTTTTTAAAGATATGAGGTAGCTCAAATACTCGTCAAGAATTAAAAGATATCTAAAATAATTGCTAATATAAATTATAAATATTTTCACTACGATAAAAAGCAAATCAACAAATTACCAGTGACAGTCTGGAATACCCAATATGTGATGCCAGGTCTAAAGTCTGAAGCAAAATGGACCTCCTTGGTGAAACAGCGCAGATTTTCTACAGGCTGAGTCGAGACATGATAGAAGTTTACCATGTGCCCCGCTGTATGTAATAAAGAGAAGAAAAGTGCTGTGCAGGCCACTATCTTGTGAAATTGTATGCTTGAGTCGAGTGGAATGTATTGTTGGATGCTGAATTCCTGCAAAAGATAGTTTTATATTGTAGTAACTAATGTAACATTAATTTTATATTTAAAAAGTTTTTTTTTGCTAAATTATATTAGTATTTGCTATTTCGAAAAGCGAATATTAATATAATTCAACAAATACTTTTTTTAAATTCTTTATAAATTCACATAAAAATATATCGAACACTTTGTCAGTATTATTAAAGGGCTTTATAAATTCTGAAAATGTTCGGAAATGTTGTGTTTGTCGCACTCGGGTTTGGAACTATGTTTATCAAGTTTCAATATGAGGTCTGTAAGTAGACATTTGTTTTGGGCAGATTTTTTAATAGGAAAGTCAAGCATTATACAATGCTTGTATAATGCTTGACTTTCCTATTACAAACCACCCATTTTACCATTTAATATTTCATGATAGCAAAAATCCTGAGGGGTTATCAATAAATCGATAAGTAATTAAACATACTCTACTTACTTTCAATTTAGTTAATAAATTCCTCGACATAGTCAGCAACAATAAACTGTAGCAGAACGACAAAGCAGCTGCAGATCCTCTAGTGATCGCAATACCAACTCCCATGATGTGCCTCAAGTCCAAATGTTCTGACATAAAAGAGTAGTGAGCGAATCGTTCAACAAACAGGCCAATAGTAACCACGTAGAAGACGAACAAGTAGAAAATATTTTGTCTGTTTTCTTCGAGGAATGTTGTAAGGTAGTCCCACTTTAAGAGCAACCAGTTTCTGAAATGACGAAAGATATGAAATAACTAGCAGATAAACGCAGTGAGTCACAATGAAATAATTTATCATATTTAGAGTACAATTTACTTGCCACAGATTTTGGTCTCTCTGCGAGTTTCACAATTATTCTAAAAACGGTAGTAAATATGAATATTAAAAATCATTTAATCGTTAAAATTTAAAGTCAGAGATGAGAATTTCAAGATATTATTACAAAATAACTTAATGATGCTCTGTTAATTAAGCTACCCGAGGATTTCTTTAATATGAGTTAGTATGATGGAGGATAAAAAATACTCAAGGGCGTTACCTACCTGGACTGATCCATAGAAGGCTCAATGTGGAAGCTGGTCATCCGGGCGACATTCGTAGAGGTATCTAAGAAATTCTGCTTTGCACCTTTACAGTCCAAGCCAATAGCGACGAATTCTCCTTTGTATTCTTTCATCATTACTTTGAAATCTGAATATGTGAGATGATCTTTATGTTTAAGGCCAGCATCCTAAAATACAAGCATGCCAATATTATGCCGGTTTTTTTGTATTCTGGTATTTATCCATAAAAATGCTTAGCCTATACTTAGTATCTGGAAAGTACCATGTAAGTAACTTGTAATACATATTCATGATTATAACAATTTAATGATATTTATTTCTTAATTCAAGCTCGTTAATACGAAATCTATACCTGTAGATTGTAATTCATTTATATTTACTGCATTGTTATTCAGTTTCTAAAAACAAAATATTGCATGAAACTAAATTACTACAAGTTGGTTAGTTGGGTTTGTTGAAATAATTGAAAGTTTGATACGTACAGAAAACATTCCATCAATAAGTTCAGTGACGTGTTCATCCCTCAATGAAGTTGTCCTTGCGATCTCAACCAGTGATCGCAACATTTCACTGAGTTCACCTTTGTCTATGACGCCGTTGCGATCATCATCACACATGTCAAATATTATACGAAGCTTATCTTCAGTTGCGCCTCGGGAGAATAGCACTACAGTGTCCAAAAATTCCTATAATGAATATACACAGGAATTATAGCCTCAGTGGTCAGCTTAATTGCACCAAATGTACAAACGTACTAAGTCGGAATGAGCAAAAGCCGGAAAGCGACCCCGGACCCCGAGGTGGGTCCTTGGATATGACTGGGATTATCGCTAAGACTATCGGTTGACTGATGAAGCTGTTTGAATTAACGATTTAATTTAAGAAGATCATCTATATATCAATAAACATCAAGTCATTTTTAACCCCCGACGCAAAAGAGGGGTGTTATGAGTTTGACATCGATGTCTGTGTGTATGTGTGTGTGTCTGTCTGTGGCATCGTAGGTCCTAAACGATGGACCGAATTCGATGCAGTTTCTTTTCAATTAAAAGTTTACTTAAGGTGGTTCTTAGCTATGTTTGGTTAATATCGGTCCAGCAGTGTAAGAGTACCAGCTCTTTTCAAAAATGATGTAAGGCATTTTTGGCGTATGATTACTCGATTTGCTTCGAAGTGCTTAACGCGTGCCAATCTAATCGTTAAATGATGTTGTTTACTTATGTAAGCGTTGTTCCTTAAACTATGAGTATTTTTTGGCGTAGGGGGTTTTGAATTTTTAATTTAGAATCTGTAATTTAAGGTGAAAGCTAAAACAGAGCACAGGTATTGCCTTTTTGAACTGAAATTGAGACGGTTAATAGGTTTTTTTCCTGTGTTCAATTGTATTACCAATAATGAAAATCGTAACCATCTCGAAATTTTGCATAAACTTTTAATGACTAATTTCGTGGAGAATATATAGCGATTGTCGTTGTAGGTGTAGTTGTCTAATAATGTGAATTAACAAATATTTTAAAAAGATTTTGTCACTTGATACATGTTTACACCTCGCGTCATCAATATTCGAGAATACTACATACATAATATCATATAATATACTACAGATATTATAATAAATTGTGTTGTGTGTTCGGAATTTTATGCTTGGTTAAAATTACCTGGAATGAAATCCTTCCATCACTATCTTTGTCGACGATATTGAACATTTTCTTTACGAACACAGCGTCTGCTTTCATGCCCAGAGCACTTGCAAATTCACTCTTGGATAATGATGTCCTCATTACAATGGACTACAAATGAAATAAATCATTTTTTTTTACTACATCTCGCACTTGGTAAAACAATATATAAGATTTATGTATTTAGGCCGTCCACTACTTCATGCGTATCACTTCGTGCAAATCGTATGTATTTTTGCAAGACAATTATTTGCACGAAATTCTCACTATATAATCTGCACGGGACAGGCGCAATAAACTGAAAAATAGTCTGAACAGAACTACTGTTGTTACCCGTGGCTTCACCCGCGTGGACATCGGTATACCAGACGTAGCCGCTGTCCTTAACCAAGCTCTAGTCTATCTCTGTACTAAATTTTATCAAAATCAGTTCAGTGGTTTAGATAAGTGAACGCCTAACAGACATATAGATAGAGTTACATTCGCATTTATAAAATTTGTATGGATTATTTTAAATATTATTCTTATTTTAATTAGACACATATTTCCTTAGGAGTTATTAATTGTGGCCTCACCTCTGGATCAGAATCTTCATTCCTCCTTCGCTTCTCGCCTGGAGCTAAGCCAAATGTAATTGCATAAGCTTCCCTGAAGAAATGTTCCAACCTGCGTTGCCTTCTTTCTCTTGTTTCTGCTGTAGCTAAAATTTGTTCTCGATGACCCTACACAATACGAGAAAATAACACAAAAAAAGTAATATTCCATCTTGACTTACATAATAAAACAATATTTAGAATATATCCCAGTACCTGGGTTAGGTTAAGTGCTTTCTTATGTTGTGCCAGAAATGTATCCAGTTTCACCAAGAACTTCCTTCGTGAGTTGAGGGAGTCCATTTCAAGGACAAGATCATGTTCGCGAGAAACTCGAAGCAGGACCAGAGGACGTTTGTTTTGTCTGCTTTCCTATATCCCAAATATATGTAAATGAAAGTAACGGTGTATAAATCCCAAAATACAAAAGAAAAATGCATTAGATAGATATTATTTCACGAGTAGGAGCGTCTTTTCTGACACCAATTTCATAATGATAATTCGATTTATAGCTATGCTGGGATCACTATACTTAATAAAAAACTATCGGTAAAGAAGGTAACCAAGTTAATTACAAGGCAATTTTGCTACTTTACAATGTTATAAGAGATCAAAAATCAATATTTTAAAAGTAATGAACAATATATCAAAAGAGCAAAATAAGTCTAATAATATTAATAAATATATATATATAATATTAATATATATAATAAGTAATTAATAAATTACCTGACTTTCAAGTACTGTGAGTTGATCAGTGTGGTCCAAAGGTAGGGTGCGTAATTTGTCCCCTTTACGATCAGTGACATGAAGCGCTGGTTCTGGGCCCAGTCGAAGTTTCACTATCCGTTTGTATGATGCATGTACCCATTCTCGACATACCATTTTGTCCACTGAACCTGAGAAGTAAAATTAAAAGTAATACTAAATTACAATAAAATGTAAGGTGTGATAAGCCTCCTTAATTTATACACGTAGTTAACGGTTTTGCCAAGAAGTAAATGAACAGAGTTTACAAAATATTATCATATATATATAATTAAGACAACAAATATGAACATGGCCTACCTGATGAAATGCGCTGTGCTATCACGCAATTTAGTTTTAATCATATTAAAGGCTTTTATTATGTCGTTTTTGTCGAATCCTATGCTATAGCCACTTTAGAAAATATGCGGCCTCCCTTCTTTGGTCATGGAACATTCGCATAATGAAATTCCTTTTGATCCACTCAATAAACAAGAATTTTAACTTTATCGGCTCATGCTTACACTTTTATACCAATATTTCACATACAATGTTAAACTTTGATACTACTGTTTTATAAAATCAACTTCAGACCTTGCGGCTCAATGGTACATCTATGTAATCTATATATAAAATAAAGTCGTGTTAGTGATGTCTGGGATAAACTCAAGAACGGGTGGATTGATTTTCATGATCTTTGATTTTTTAGATTTATCTCTGCCTATACTGTGCCATCTTGTGTTTTTTTGACATACTGACATAACCACCCCCGTTAGCTAGCGGGGGTGGGTTATGTCGGACTCGAACCGACCAAAACCTCGTCTCAGATCTTCAATGCCGGGATGCAAGGTGAATTCAGCTGATAAGGTAAGCAACATAACTTTATTTTAAGGCAGTTCTTAATTCTAAAGTTTGCCGGGTCAGCTAGTATAATAATTTGATAGAAGGATTATATGCTTACGACTTAAATGCCAATAGCACTCACCACACCACGGATTAATATTTTGTTTACGTACCTTTATATTGAGCGGTCTTAAGATGTTCTTGTTGAATTTTTAGTTTTCTTCGTCTGCTATTTTGCAATTTCACCACTCCGTATCCAGCGCCAGCGCATAGTATAGGAACGAATAGTAGTATCAAACAGGTGTAAATGTATGCAAACTCGTTTCCCTAAAATAAGGTTCGAGATTAAACAAAAGTAAAAAGAAAATAAAACATAGATACATACGAACAAATAACCTCCTCCTTGATTAAGTCGGTTAACAAAGTACTGAATACATACAGGTACAGTGCAGAAAATATATTTCTAGACAATCGAAATGCACAAACAATTTAGGTATTTTTTGTAGGTACACAAGGCAAAAGTAATAGCTGTAGGTATACATGTTTGTTTATTAGTAACACACTGTCCAGGGAACTCTTAAAAGGCCTACTTTTATTTAGTTTTTTTTTAAGAGTACCTACCTTACTACTGGTAACCGAAATTACTAATATTACTGTTAACCCCACCAATTAAGCTAAATTACTTATGTTAGCAGTGGGTTCACGTCGGTAGTGTAATGACCAGGAATCGAAGCCGGGATCTCTTGATTGTAAGGCCGACTCCTTGACCACTAAGCTACCGACGCTTAATGCCACTATTGTTGCAGCAACTATATGTATAGCAATAAGTTGGCACTAAAATATTCTGATGTTAGAAAAATAAAGAAAGGGAACAAGTCAGTTATATTTTACCTCAAAATAATCATAACCCTTGAGGTATTTGCAGGGTGCTAGTTTAGAAGCGTTCAGTTGATAGGGCTGCGGGCAAGAATCACCATTTTTCCAGTAGAACACGTTGCGTTGAATGTCGTGTGGACCTACTGCGGTACTGTTCACGATAATATCCCACATTGTAACCTGACGAAGCTCCTCGATTTCATCTTTGGTGAAAATTCTGAAGAATACAAAGTTCGTTTTCAAAGCGTTTAAAATATTTTTAGATGGATCGGCTTATAAATATCAGTTAAAAGGGAAGAAGCACAAAAATCTTTATTTATGAAAAATCGCAATGGACTACAAAAGAAACACATATCATCTGCAGAAATATAATATTTTGTATAAGGAAACATCGAGCTAATACGAAAATTACCCTTTACTTAATGTTAACGGTTAAATATCTATACCGCGGTAGGCTAGTGGTATGGGTAAAGGACTGCTGAGACGAGGTCTCGGGTTCGATCCCAGGTATTACCATGGCACACACCAATGACTTTTCGATGCTTTTCGAAGTTATGTGTGTATTTATCGCAGGTTTATGAGTGCCCGGTTAATGGCAATAGGCTCGCCACCTATTACATTGGGACCTAAAACATAAACTGGCGAAACGTGGGTGCTAGCACCTCTGCCTGCCCCTTCGGGGATATAGGCGTGAGTTTATGTTTATGTAATCCATCTCAGTGCGAAATTTCACCCACATCCGCTCAGCAGTTCTGGCGTGACTGAGTAACTACTATCCATACATGCAGCCTGCCTTTTGAATTTATAATAGTATCGGAAAAAGAGAACATCTAGGACGGGACTTGAACCCGCGACCAGTCCCTTACAGGCTGACCAACTGAGCCACCTAGACACGTCCCAGATATTCGAAATTCTCCGATACATTATTACGTCTTAAGGCGACGTTGGAGCCATCTACCGTAATTCTTGCGAACTACGGAAACAATGAACAACTTTACAGTTATTTTTAAACATTGTTTTTTGATGACTCCGCCTAATTAATTCAATTAAATTTTTAAGCATTTTGTATGCTTACTTTTTTTCTAAAGATTTAGATTGGAAAAAGAGAACATCTAGGACGGGACTTGCCCGTCCTAGATGTTCTCTTTTTCCGATCTAAATCTTTAGAAAAAAAGTAAGCATACAAAATGCTTAAAAATTTAATTTAATTTATAATAGTAGTTAAATTTTCTTACCCATTGTGTTCGTTTTCAAACCAGAATCTATCAGCGTCTCTAATCCTTATAAATTGGTCTATGATAATGGCTCTGAACAGTTCTCCTGGATGTCCTGTGGATTCTAACATACCACCTGAAACACATCATCCATATTTTAAGGAATATTTGTAACCGAAATTACCACTATTCTGCTAACACCTCCTAATTAGCTAATTTTCTTGTGTTAGGAGTTTGTTCACATCGGTAATGTAATGGCCTGGCCATTTGAACCCAGGACCTCTCGATCGTAATGCCGACTTCTCTACAAATAAGCGACCGATGCTTCATCCATTAATATGATGAGTCTGCTACTATTATATTAGTCTCAATATTTCACACGCAAGTGGCACGCCGCCGCCTCTTTCTGCGAGCAGGTAATGCGCGCGAAAGAGACGGTGGAGAGGGAGCGGGAGAGAATCCTGCCCCCCGAGTTTCGCAGTCTGCGGCGAGGACGCCGCAGACTCATCTACACCCGGGACTACCGACCTCCATGATCGGGGCCTGAGGATGGCAGTTGGCCGACTCACCGTCCTTACAGAAGCAGGCCGTGGCGGAGGCGTGTCGTGTGTGCCCTACACACGCCTGCGAACTCACCGAAGCGGGATAAAACCCGACCCTACCAGGCGAGGCCGCGGTGGCGGCCAAAGTCCGCCGGCAACCCTGGGGTTATCCTTTCGAGGGCTTACCCGGGGTGCCCGGCAACGGACACTTGGGGAGGACACCGTGCGGTTTTAGTCGAGACACGACATAACCACCCCGGCTTTAAAGGATTTCCGCACGTAAAAAAAAAAAAAGGCTCAATATTTCTGAAATTTGCTTACCAATATAAACATCAATGTTATCAAGTCTTCCATTGTAAATTTGAATGAGTTTTTGAAGTAAATCAGGATCATTTTCGAAGAGTTGTGGATTTATCTCATTAAAAGTTTTTAGTTTTGGTAGTCCATAATATTCCCTGTAAAATTGTGAAAATATTAGTTTATTAAAAATAGTATATAAATGTTTAAGAATTGATAAAAATGTATAAGTGTAAATTCATTTGGTTTATTGCACGGTTTAATCCTTGTTTAGTGTATTTATTATTCATAGATGTAAAGATATCAATGGAAATACAATAATATTATGAAAATAGATAATACAAAGCAAGTCGGTACACCTGCCAAAACATAAGATGAGGCTTAGGCGCAGGGCTTCCCTTCACAGTTAGGAGGTCAAACGAGTCACTTCCGGAAAAACCAACAGACCAATCAAAAACAATAAGCGGACCTCAGTCTCCGGAGTACAAACTTAGACGAAACTGGGCAAAGGCTAAGAGCATGATGAGGTATTATAATACTAAATATTATACCTGGCAGTATTATAATCAGGTAATCCGTTATCCCTTCCACGCATAATGTTGAGAGCTCCGAGGTCTCGTCTTGAGAACTCCATAGGGCCGAATAGATTGTCCCGAACATCTGAACACAGCAACGCATCTTCTCGTTCTGATACTTGTGACGCCATACCCATCAGAACTTCCTCAATTGGGACTTGAGAGATCACGTCCTGTTGTACAATATTACTGATACAATTTCAGGTTACACGACTAACAATTCCCATTTCTTTATTGTATTTATTTAAGGCTAGCTGACGTTACGGCTACAAATTTCTATGGCCAATAGTCCAAATTGATTTATACTGTCCGCATGTATTGTGAGGACTGAACCAATGACAGTCCCAATTATCGAAATACTCAAATAAAACATTAACTGAGATGCTTCAGAGTTGTCCTGGATTGCTAAGACCAAAATAATCAGTGAGCATTTAGACGGTTTTCCGATTTAAAATATTTAGTAGAAGTAAATTTTATACCAGTGCCTAGTGTAATGGCTAGGGTTCGAACCCAGGACATCGTGACTCCGATTCCTTAACCTATCGACGCATTTTCAGGTGTTCTGACAAATTTATTAAGGGTGACCGGCCCACTGCCACTTCAGCTTGCTTATTCTTTGAGCTATGTCGATAACCTTGGTTCTCTGTCGGATGTATTCGTTACGAATCCTATCCTTCAGAGAAACTCCGAGCATAGCTCTTTCCATAGCTCGCTGAGCGACTTTGAACTGGTGGACCAGCCCTACCGTGAGTGTCCACGTCTCAGCTCCGTAGGTCATTACGGGTAGGACGAACTGATTGAAAACTTCCGTTTTCAAACACTGCGGTATGGATGACGAGAATACCCGACGTAGTTTCCCAAACGCTGCCCAGCCTAGCTGGATCCTCCTCTTGGCCTCCTTCTCAAAATTGTTTTTACCCAACTGCACAATCTGCCCGAGGTAAGTGTACTCAGAAACAATTTCAAGAAGGTGGCCATCCACGACGACCGGTCCTGGATCAATGTGGCCATTGATCAAGACTTTGGTTTTATCCAAATTCATGCCAAGACCGATGCGTCGCGAGGTTGAAGCTAGGCCGTCCAGCATCTGGGTTAGCTCCTCTAGCGACTCCGCCATTAAGACTATGTCATCAGCGAATCGCAGGTGTGAGATGTAGTCGCCGCTTATATTTATGCCCTTACCTTTCCAGTCCAGCGTCTTAAACATATCTTCCAATGCGCTCGTGAACAGTTTCGTTGATATGACATCCCCCTGTATCACAAATAACCTCCTAACTTATAGCTTGGTATACTTACATTACCATCCCACCAAGTCTGACATAGCCTAATCGCGTCATGTCCTCCTGGTGCTCTTCCATATCTACATTTTCTGTCCCTCAACAATATAGCTGGGGGCACGAGAGTGTGGCCGAAGCGAAACGCGGCTACTGCGAACGCATGTGTCACGCCAGGGGCTACATCTGCTCGGTACCCTTTATATGGAGGAAGTGGGGTACCCAAGAATGCTGGCACGTATTCGTATAGGATTATGTTCTGAAATAATATTAAAATAAAATTATACAGCTATATTTAATGAATTGGAGGCGTAATCTTGGATAATGGTTAATAGATGAAATATTGAAAAAACAAAGGTTACTATGTTAATAGTTTTATTACAATGTGATTATATCCCCTTGTCAGGGACTGATCGCGGGTTCAAGTCCCATCCTAGATGTTCTCTTTTTTCGGTCTAAATCTGTAGGAAAAGTTAGCATACTGATTGCTTAAAAGTTTCTTTAAATGTGATAACACCTGTAATAAAACCTTTAGCGTAGCGATCCTTACGAAATTTGAATACTTCGCTTTCCACACATAATTCATACCCCGCCTCAACCTATAGAAGTTAGCAAAAACATCAAATGGATTAAGTTTGACAAATACATGCTTTTAAAATTATTTCACTGAACATCTACAGATTCTACAGCACTGACTTTATTTTACTCTACTATTTTTTTAACTTTCTCGATATACAATTATGTCAACGGAATTAACGCGATCATGGTATAGGTATTTGAACTCGTGGAGCTGGTCAAAACGACAGGCAACTCAAAGGTATATACTAACTTTATACGTATACCATAATCGCGTTAATTCGTGTCAACATAATTGTTTATTTTACTTTATGTTTGTCAATATCAGTAGTAAATATATTCGTGTTGAAATTGCATAACATTTACCTGCAAACTGGCAATAACGATTCGCCGCGCACGCTGGAACAACTGCTCATCACTCCAATCAGGATGTTTTCTGTGTACCCTAGCCGCGACTACATTGTGCCATCGAAGAAGTAGAATGCCAAAAGTCACCATCGCTGGATTCTGATTAGTTCGAGGGTCTCCTAGTACTGGAAAATTATGACACTAAAAAATTAAGAGAAAGGTTGCCAGTACTTGAAGTTCGCAAGAATATTGACGAGACACTATATAATACATACTATATTTTTTTAAAGAAATATTCAACAACACTGCCGACCTAGGGGAATCGAACCACCGCAAACTTAGGCTATGTGACAAACGAGGCAGTAAAGTGAAGGCGGAGCAGAGGCTACCATTTATCATTTTATAAGCTGTTTTTACCATTTAATAGTATTTTGCCCTCTTTCTGAATTGAGAAATTGAAAATTTGTAATTCGAATACTTACAGAATAATCTCTCTTGGCTGAGCATCTTCATATAATGCGGCACAGGGTTGTTGAATAACGGGACGCGTTTAGTGTTACGTAAAGGCATACCGCCTTCATTGGCAAGGCTTCCATTCTGTAAATGAAATCTAAGTATGACTTAAAGAGTATTTATAAACATAACATAAACTCACGCCTATATCCCCGAAGGGGTAGGCAGAGGTGCCAGCACCCACATTTCGCCAGTTTATGTTTAGGTCGCAATGTAATAGGTGGCGAGCCTATTGCCATTAACCGGGCACTTATAAACCTGCGATAAATACACACATAACTTCGAAAAGCATCGAAAAGTCATTGGTGTGTGCCATGGTAAAACCTGGGATCGAACCCAAATCCTCGTCTCAGCAGTCCATTACTCATACCACTAGGCTACCGCGGTTTTTTAGAAACAGTATTTATTTGACTTTGAAATTTATTAAAGTGTTCATTTTCTTGGAATTAAGGGTCCTTTTTTTCGCTTCATTTCTTTAGAGGGTTTACTTGACGGAATAGCCGTCGCGCATCTTCCTATATGACGACGCGACAAAACGAGCGATCAGTATGTCTGTTACTAGTCATTTAAATGCAATAACTTGTGTTGGCCTTCCGACGCGGCAGTTCCGCGACGTTAATTCCGTCGAGTGTAGCGTAGCCCTTTTTTTTTTTTTTTTTTTTTTCGTGCGGAAATCCCTTCGGATACCCCCCCGCGTGCCAGCGGGGGCGGTTATGTCGGGCTTGAACCGACTAAAACCGCACGCCGTCTCGGGTCTACAGACGCCGGGGTGTAAGGTTGCCCATAAAGCATATCCCTCGCACCCCGACAGTGTAGCGTAGCCCTCCTAAAGTAGAAGCGTGCGTGACGGCAGAGCGTTCGTCGGCAACGACGAAAGTCGTAGATGCAATTCCTTGCATTCATCTGGAGTTTTTGTGTGTATAATATGTATCTATTTGCAAAGAGAATGTATCTAAGTCTTTTCACTAACTGGGCACTTGTCATCGGCTGCTATTGCTAACTGTTGGATGAAAAATTACCTTATCCATTTATAGAGAATGGGAGCCAGTGTATTTTAATTATATTTACAATTAGCTTTTCCCCGTGGCTTCGGCCGCGTGGAATAAGTCCCCGTTCCCGCTTCCCATGGGAACCTTTTCCAGGGATAAATAGCCTATGTGTTATTCCAGGCTATGATTTTTTTCAGTCAGAAACCAAATTTCAGCCAGATCCGTTCAGCCATTTTTGCGTGAAAGAGTAACAAACATTCATACATCCGCACATCCATACACCCATACTCAGAAACTTTTGCGTTTATAACATTAGTAGGATTATGAAAATAGAAGCAAAATGTATATGTCAGGATCGTAGCAAGTGTCTCTGCCTACGCTAATGGGAAAGAGACATTCTACTTCGCAATTAAAAAGAAAATTGCCAAATCACCATTAAGATAAATAATAATATTGCTACATAAATAAAAAAATATATAATTTAACTGAAACGTTTTAATGCACTCTGCACGACAGAGGTTACGTGACCCTTGACATAGACAGCTAAATAACCATTACGAAATGTGAGTAATTGCGAATGGATGTATTGTCCACCATTTTATACGTGATGTGTTAGTTCTTATGAACCATGACTATAACAATACTAGCTACATTCTACGGTTTGCCTGTGGTTTATTGTTTCTGATATAATAAAATGAAATTCCTTCATAATAACGTTGTTTTATGCAAACAAACATGAATACCTCGTTAAGGAAATCCCCATTAACTTTGCATTTTAACATTATTCGGTACTTCTAATAATGTGGGAAATAAGAAACGTTTGAACAAAACAAAAACGTTTCTCATTTCCTTTCTCGGGAAATATTTCTTACGAAGAATAATAAAATTAGAATATATTTACATATTGCTCATATCGCCATATTTTCCTTTCTAAGAAAACATTACCTATATTAAAAAAAACGAAACGAAGCACGTCACCGTTTAGTGCAATTTTACTGACTTACTGCTAAACTTTGGTACGAGTATATAGCTCTGGTTTCTTTTAGTCTGGAATAATATTTTATACATTAAAACCTTCCTAGAAAAATATGAAAGCTAATAGTATCTAATTTTTAGAAAATTACGATTATACAAATATACTATAGATACATACATACGGGTCAAACAGAGAACCACTTTTCAAAAGCTGGTAAAATGGTGAAGTTACACAGATGTGTGGATTCTAATTGATGTTTAGGAAGCGGTTAGGCTAATTAGCTTAATATATAAACGTATCAGGTTATATATGCTTAGGGATGTACGTAAAGAGGCAGGCGTGGCTGCTGGGTGGCACCTGAAATGACCTCATTGCATTCACCCACGCCTCACTAGTGCTGTACACGAAGCTGCCATCGATCCACGATGTTATTTGGTTTATCTGCAACAGAATGACATATATTATTTTCAAACAAGGTCGAGTAGAACATGTTTGCATTTTTACGCGTGATTGGGTCGTGCTTAAGATTACTGTACGAATGTACATATGTTCTACTTTTTGCATGATAGCTAATATTTATTCAGAGATAAGCTGGTCCTCATAAATTATTCTTCAGTTTATTTTGACATTTACAGGGGCACAGAGATTCTCCAGATATTATTAAATGTGCATTAGATTTAAATAGACATTGCTACATAATACAAAATTGATTAACTAGAATTTATTTTGATAATAATGCCAGCTTACAATAGGTTGGATATAATGGCTATCTCCGTGTGAAGCTGTGCGAATGAGAACTTAGCTCCACCCTAGAGAATACTGCTTACTCCACTTATAGGTACTTAAGTATATTTTTACATTAAAGTCTAAGACATCCATAGTTTTTTTAAACGCTGCAAGCTTGTATATGTACTATCGGCCTATCTGTGTTACTATCAGACTGAATTTGAAACCATTTTTGTAATATAATTTGAAAACAACCGAAACAAAACGAAGTAAAAAACAAAAAAAAAAAAAAAAAAGGTACAGACGATAATAGAACCTCCTCCTTTTAGAAGTCGGTTTAAAAAGTTTGTTTTTTAAAATGGTTGTAGAAGGATCTTAGAGAAAGAAAAATTAGGAAAACCACGCAGGAAATTTAAAAAAAAAACAGAAAATTTAATAACTATTTAAGTTTGCCACATTGCTAAAGCTACGGGCAACAGCTAGTTTATGATAAAATTAAGTAGCATTTCTCATAATATCCTAAAATCTTTAGTCTGCTTTATCAAACGAGGTATTTGTCTTGCTTTTATTAAAGCTAAACAAACCTGCAGTAATCAAATACCTATTAACATTCCGAAACTAGTTTATAGTTTTAAGGTAAGGTTCGCTCATAGGGACATATTTGTATGCTGCAGTTGCATTCACGAGATGGGTGTATCTGGGTTATACTACCATTAAATTTTATTGCCTGGAATTCGGCCTTCGATGAGCACGGACCGTTGGAGGTTAGGCAGAGTTTACATTACGCGTAAATATGTGATTTTATACTTGAACTTATTATGCAAACGATGCGTGTGATGTACATATACGTATCGTATACAAAATGTTTCCGTTATAAACATAGACGCAAATGCATGTTAATAAAGGTGTTAGAATATTTTGCTATCAGTAATATTTGGTACATAAAAAGAAAATTAAATTTTCTGACTATGCAATGTAACTACTGCTTTTAAAATATGTTGTTATTATTTTTAAAGAATACAAGTAACCGAAATTATTAGTATTCCCCCTAACCTCTTCAGCTAAGCTTAATTGCTTGTGTTAGGAGTGGGTTCACGTTAGTAGTGTAATGGCCAGGATTCGAACCTAAGACCTCTCGATCGTAAGGCCACCTCCTTAACCACTAAGCTACCGACGCTTATATTGAGCACATTATAAACAGGATTACCTTTATGCAAACGTTTATATTTAGCCTACTAATATTACATTAATATAGTAGATTGGTGCACATAGCGGGAAGTGACTTCTTGCTTCACCGAGCATTAGTTTGGCGAGCTTAGTAAGTGCTCTAAAAGCGCCAATGCAAAACTTCTAAGCAAGTAATACTTTGCTTATAAACGCGCTAATTATGAAGTTCATTAAACACAACAATTTAGTAAGCAATCATGACTTCAATGATTTTATTAACTTAACACCTGTTTTCTAGATCTATTCTTATTTAGTCAGCCGGCTGAAGGGCTTTATTTGGTTTTGACCGTTGCTGTAGGTTGCTAATACCAGGTAACTTTAAAGAATAAGATGTTAAACGTGAAGCTATTTCAATCTGATCCATCTGAGCCAATTTGATCTGATTAACCTGATATATTCGATTCTATTCTAGTAGATACAGCACTAGCACTTAAAACAGAACGAAGCTGATTCACCCTTCTCAACACGAGTGCAATAGGATATACACTAATCAGTCAGTGCTAAAAAGAACAAAATGTGACTTTTGTCATACAACGCAGTACATTTTTGACATCGCGATCGTATTGAGTTAACGTGTATCATTTTAACTGAAGATCATTGGATACATCAAAACAAAATATCCGTGGGATATAGTCAAGTTAGTAAGGTACTTTAGGTGCTATATATATTATTATCTATATTCTTTTTGTTTGCCTTTCATAGATATCATGACACAAATGACTCAATCGGATTCCTTAGAAGGCTCACCTGCTCTCTAGGACTATTAGGACTTTGGCCAGTATTTCGATCGTAAGCAGCTCTAAGAAACGGCATGTATTTGGCCCCGTTGCACTTTGGATCGTACATATGGTCACACTTGTCGACTGGAATTCGATGGTGCTCGATTGGGCACCCCGATTCTGAAGCCATGACAATCTCGTTCGTAACGATTTGTCCTAAAACAAAAGAAATCTCAATTTCTAAAATAAATCATAGGGGTTATAAATAAAGATCTAATACGAACTCCTCAGCCTGCAGAAAAGAGTTTCCAACTGGCTGCTGATCTGAATGAGTAGTTTTTGGCTTTACTTTTACGAAAGGCTATTTGTAAATTTTGTTTACAGTGAGAAGTAAAGATTCAGGAGCAATAATTTCACTTTTATTCTTTGAAACTCAGTGACAATCCGATATTAATAAAATTTCACTTCTTACCAAAAAAAGCGAGTAAAGCGGTCCTGTTAGCGAGGGATGGCAAGCCGTCTTGTCCTCTCATGAACAATCTAGATAAGGTTCTGGCTCCCGGCCTGTCGGCACCAGCCATCATGTAGACTCCATCAGCATAGGCTGCTGGTGTTTTGCGTGTAAGCCGGCTATCTGTAGACACAATGATAAATTTTGAAGATATTTACCTACATTTTGAAAACTGATTAAAATACATACAAAATAAGTTTAGACATTGGATTTACTTGTGTATGCACTATACACAAGTAAATCCAATGTCGAAACTTATTTTATAAGATCCTAACAGTGTCACAAACTTTCACATGTACATTATAATATTAGTATCTAAGATATCTAATAGTATAGTATCTAATAATACACATCGATATATAATTATAATAATAGTACCATTATGGTATTATTAACTACAGTCATTCATATTTAAGAAATTCAAAATAAGAGATACTTAGATTACAGTCAGGTTTCAGATATATTTCATCATCGAGTTCCCGAAGTGAACGTCGCCGTTCACTCTAGTAAACCCAAAACCCTCTGTGTCGGAGAATGCTTCGTGTTGAGTAATATTCTCTCTGTTAATTTTGTACTGAACATTCACTAGTGCCTTTACCTACGGCCTTTGTTTTTCTTGTAGATATTATTTTTTTGATGTTATCTCCTCTGTTACACAACTATGCTTATATATAGGTAAAATGTTGCGAATTTGATTGCTATCGTATTATTATATTTATATATCTTGATATAATAACGTGTAGCTCTAAAAATATTGAAACTGTTTCTTAAAGATGCTTAACCGTTATGGAGCGGGGGTATAGGCCCCATAAACCCACACCAAGATCTTTGGTTCAAAGCCACCTCATCTGCTGATTGAAGGTTGAGGCTCTCATAGAAGATTTTGTCTGGCACCTGGCTTTCAGAAATGGAATCACCAAAAAGGTACCTTCTTATAGTGGCAGGCTAGCACATTTTAGAATGCAAGCCCTTGAGTGTCGCGCAAAGTTAAATGATGCTATGTTTGCATTTAAGGTACTTCAACACCAAATTGTCTGCCCACGTCTATTGGTTTTATTTAGATTTAAGGCTCCTTCTAGACTTCCTCGTGGTTCAATCACTCCTCTCTGCCCACCTTTGAGAAGGACAGTTTTAGGGGCTAATTCCCCTTATGTAAGTGTCTGTAAGATTGTCAACAGTATCAGTGACATAATTGATCTGCATGTTGACTCAGTGGCTATCCAAAAAAGAAAAACTTTAGATCGCCTAGGCACTTAAAACATAAAGTTGTTTTCTTTATCTCTTTTATTTTCTCTTTCTTTGTGATGTAGTTCGCAATATTTCTAATTTTAGTTTTGGTTTTAATAATGTCTGAATTGTTTATGTAAGGTTTTATTAAATATATTTAGTACTTAAGTATCCTCCACTAAGTTGTTGCATGATGTGTTTACATTTACCTTTAAGTAGTTGTTACATTGTCTGAAGTTTTTTCTGTTATTTTTTATGTATATCGTGTATGCATTAATGTAAACAACTGTTGGTAGACCTATTAAATAAATAAAAAATAAAAAAAGATTTCCTCTCGAGGTTGGGCGGTTAGACGGTTTTGAATTGAATTGAATTTGTGAATAGAATTTATCCCTGACCTAGTAGACCACTCCAACAGAATTGGCAAACCTAACCACGCTTGCATGCTGTGAAATAGGAAGCCTATAAGTACGGATTGCACCTACCATGGCACAACTTTAAACTAAAGCAGTACGAGCTTACCAGGCGTGACTGTATGTATATATATTAAACACGCCACGATAAGCCTTCGGTACGCAGTAAAGTTCTGCTAACGCAATAATCATGTGTTGGGTTCTTCTTCAGTTAAGCTATCTCTGTTTCAAATTTACATTTACATTATTTTATTCCAGACTAAAATCTATATCTGCACCAAATTTCAGCCAGATTCGTTCAGCCGTTTTTGACTGAAACAGTAACAAACATCCATACTTTCATACATCCATACTCACAAACTTTCGCGTTTATAATATTAATAGGATAATTGAAGGTTTCACAGGCATCTGTGAAACACATAAGATTTGCCAATCTGTTAAAATTGAAATCCTACGTTTCGAAGCAGCATTATTTTCAGATTTTAATTGCCAAAAATATATTGATTTTAAAATTTTAACATTTATTTTTTAATATTAGTGTAAAACATTGTTACTAACATATTTATGAATGTAAAATCTGAAATAAATGATTTCGATTTGATTTGATTTCAAAATTAAAGAGTATCCGAGTCAGTATGTGCATCATTTTTAAAATCATAAAGGCGATAGTAACTATGTCTGTCTGTTGACTTTTACCACCTAGAACGCTGAACCGATTGGTTATAATAGGCTATAACTTGAAGCAGAAAGTAGGATGCTCTATATACCGGCAAATTAAATAAAATGAGCGGAGCCCCGGGTAGGACCTAGTTAATGATAAATATCTCTCTCACTAACCAACCGCACTTTGAAGAGACTTATCTATTCCAAGAACTTAGAATACTACGTACATTATTATTTGTTTTATAATAACATAGATTCGCGCGTGATTCTGCGGTGGCGTAGCTCTCGTCCGTTTATTTGCATGAGCCACGAATTAGGAACGCGAACGCAGAGATTTCGCTTCGCACATTAATAACCCCGTGTAAGCTTTGCTCATCGTAGCGATAATCGCTAAATTATTGATTGACGATAATACATACTGCTCACGATGCGATTATAGTGCCTCAAGACAATTAAATTTTTACGAATAAAATTTTGATAAGAATCGTAATGGCTTATAAGCATTGATAATCGTGCAAATGTGACTTGGCTTTTAAAATAAGGAAGTGAACTATGAAACAGAAATCTGTTTATTATTAGTAAAATTTCTTTATTATTTTATCGAGTAGTGCGTTCGACTGCTAAGTCAGATGCTGTGGGTTCGATTCCCGCTCACTGAAAATTTTTTATGCATGAATATGTCTATTTGCATTGGTCTGGGTATTTCTATATAAATGTGTCTAAGTATGTTTATTCGCATTCTAGGACCTATAAAAAGCTAATTAAGCTATGCTTACATTGAGTCTAGATAGCGCTGTGTAAAATGTCATAGATTATAGAATATTTATTTATTACTAGCTGACCCAGCAGACTTCGTACTGCCTCAATTGATAACAACTTCCATATTTATTCACCTTTTAAACCTTCTCTGGACCTCCACAAATAATTCAAGACCAAAATTAGCCAAATCGGTTCAGCCGTTCTCGAGTTTTAGCGGGACTAACGAACACTAATTAATTTTTATATTTATTTATTATTTCCTTAAAAATATGATTCATTTTACATAAGAAACACATGAAAAAAGTATCAAGAGAAACATAATAAATGCAAAAAATCTATTTCATAAAATCTAATATCTACGAAAGCCCATGCGCCATAGCTTCGTCCGCCAATCAGCAGGTGTAGAGGTTCTAGGTCAACCGGAGGTACCCTATAGGTTTTGGGTCGAAAGCCTATATTTTAGTTCCCGTTGACCTAGAATCACGAAATTTAACAAAAAGCAAGATCTTAAAGCACAAATAAAAGAAAAGGGGCTCCGTAAAAATTTGGTAGAACCCCATACACACCTCATGTATGTTTTAGTCATAATCAAGAACTTGGTAGGACCCCATTCAACCCTCAAATATGCTTTAGTCATTATCATCATCTTTGCCGATCTCATCCGAGGTGTTCACATTCGAGTCCAGGGTCCGCTCCTCTTAATAATAATATATGCTTTGGTATTCAAGGTCTTTATCTCTCTAGACATCACTTAAATAAGATCATCCGAGCCTTTTCCAATCTCAGTTGGGGCTAGCTTTCAGTATAACTATAAGAAACGGCTGAACTTCGATATTTGCCGTGACGAGACTGCCATCTAACCGTCACAACCCACTGGCGATATCGATGTTCTGTAGTTAGACCGTCATAGGACTTTTTAGGGCTCTAATTACCCGTAACTAATGCCACTAAGGTTTCTATGGCAACTGGGACAGGCGTAACGTTCTATCCGAAACACGGCACTTAAATAAGATAGAAGACGTTAAGTTAAACATACTTTCACTAACATACTAGTAAGATATTATGAAAAAGACAGTCATAATTTACTTACAGCACTGATATTTAATTCATTTTTAAACCGGTGCTTGTTACATATAGTTATGGTAATATCTGCTACTTGAGTGACCTCTTGCGTAAGTACCAATCGAGTCATGAATCAACTAATACAAGATAACATATCTCGATAAAGGCCTTATAAATTTGTCATCCATCGTTTCACAATCGATCGCTATCGATAAGATACACTGACATGCACATTATGCACAATTTATGACGTTTCTAATTAAGAGATATAGTCCGCGACATGTTGGTTTGCATTTCAATAGAAATTAATTATGTATAGCCATCAACAAAAGTTACTGAATACGGTGTGCAGGGCTATGCCAACCCTTTTGGGGCTCAAGCCAAACTCACCTGCTAGACAGTGCACCTCCATAAGAATGAAACAGGCTCTAGCTTTGGCTCTGGAAAGAGGCTTCCCTCTCGGCCTCTGGCCTCGTGGTTCGACCGTATGGTTCGATCAATCGCACTACGTGAAATTTTTTTTTCCAGTTGGTTCGATTTTACAGTCTTGCCAGGTGAACTACTAAACCTTAGGACCACGTAGTTCGACTCTATAGTCGAACCTCGATTCCCAGGTCACCCGGTTCGATTCATCGAAATATAAACCCTCTAGTCAGGTAATTATAGACCGCATGGTTCGATCAATCGGACTACGTGACCACAATGTTAGCCTTAGTACCTCCTCATTTAATAAAAAATGGTTGACAATATATCACAGATGATATGTCAACTGACGACACAAACATGTTAAAATTTAAGGAATATATGGAACGACAGTGGCTAAAGAGTGATGAACGTATCAAAAAATGGTCCGTATACGGCGAACTCCTCCGTACAAATAATTGCCTGGAAGGATGGCATGGAAAAATAAACGATCTTGTTGGTAAAAGAACATCAAATTTGATAAAAAATTTAAGTGTTGAAAAGAGATTCCGATTTTAATGTACTGAAAATGAAAAGGGAACTATTGGACAAACGACGTAAAGAAGCCATCAAACTAGATGAGTTAATATTGAAGACAAACATGATGCTTAGCAATAATGATATTCATGAAAGGTTATTCTTGGAACGATTAGCTTGGAAAGGGTCAATTTTTATAGGTAAATAAGTTTTTACATATATTTCAATGGTGCCTGTGGGACAAATACTTGATTTTTATATTTTTTGTCTCATTTAACTTCTGCGTATCATCATTACTATCGCATGCTTCAACTAATGTAAATCATTTCCTTCGTTGCTTTTCTCATTATCGTTTTTCTCCAACTTTTTACATGGCTGTAATTTCGTAATTATCCACAAAAACTCGATAGAATCAATAAAAAGGTCAATTATTGTGTGTAAACTTATGATAATTGAAATAAAAACAAAGTTATTTGATCTATCATTCATATATATATGTAATATATATAATAAGAAATGTCTCGGAATAATAACTAGGCGAATCCCCCTTATAAGTCTGTTATTGATTTTGGCCCTTGGAATTGTAAGTTTACACGATTCAACTGGGATCGATAATCGAAACAATTGGAAAAAAAATCAGTTAGTCCGAATGCAGAAACTATTAAGAATCTCAAAAACACATGGTTGGACCAATCGAACCAACTGGAAAAAAAAGTTCATGTAGTGCGATTGATCGAACATCAGGAACCTATAAAAACACATGGTTCGATCAATCGAACCAACTGGAAAAAAAGTTCACGTAGTCCGATTGATCGAACCACGAGGCCAGGACGTCCTCTCGGGGTTGGGAGTTCAGACGGCAGTAGCTGCCGGAGAAGCTGACATACCAATAAAAAACAGTAAGCTTCACCCGGCTCCAAAGTGGACTTTGGATGCAACTCAGAAATCGCTACGAGGATAGTGATGATGGTGATTAACAAAAGTCGCTGAATATTAACAAATTTGCAGACGATCTTTACAATGAAATAAATAAATAGATTGATGTATAGATATATCGTCATCCTCAAAAACCAAATTGAAAATATTTCATGTTTTGTTCAATATTTTATAGAAGGTTTTGAAGCTCAAGTGATTTGTAAATTGGATTAGAATTTGTTAAACTACTTTTGTTGCTAACTATAAATTAGTAAATTACTTGTGCAATTTATGATGTGTCTTGGTCTTGGTCTGCATCTGAATTGTATTTAATTAGGTATGCATCTATAACATAATACTAAAACGAATTAGATGATTAATAAATCAGTTTTGGACAGCCCAAAATCAATCCAGTCAATATATAATTGTTATTTATTTAATTCTTTATTGTACACACACAGTAAACAATTTTTAAACATTGCATATAAAATCAATGTACAAAGGCGAGCTTCACTCAGTATTGAGTTTTCTCCCAGCACCTTTGGGGGATCGTAGAGAAGAGCAACACATGGGTAAACATGGGTGTACAACCAGAGGAATATACATACTTCCATAAGATACAAACTATAAACTTACATATTAAATACATAAATACAACAATGTAACAACATATATAACAATACATATATTATAATATAAATATATCATCATCATCATCATCATCATCAACCTATTCTAGTCCACTGCTGGACATAGATCTCCCCTAAATATATAATAAATACATATAAAATAATATTGCTTACAAATATAGAAATGTTATACAGGGTGTATTTTTGAAACGGGACAGTAAGGGCAAGTACCTTAACCGTTGTAGTTACAGCAAAACGTTCCTAGGAGACCTTCCTAACTTTTTGAGATATTTTAAACTGCATTCACAGATTTTGCAAAAATCTTTCAGTTAGCAAAAAAGAAATGCAAAATATCCAATTTTTTTTCATGTGGGAATCAAAAGACTCTATGAGACCATTTTAGCTTTGAGTACTAGGAAAGACAGAAATGGCCAAAAACGTTTCCCATACATTTTGGCAAGAGAATCAAAATTTCTACAATGGTCAAACTTTTTGCTATGGGCAGGAAGTGGGTAGGATTGACTATGAAATAAATAAAAAGAAATTACCCACAAATTTCGAATTTGATTCGAATATCTTTATGTCATTTTTAGTATCAGCTGAGAAAATTCGTATAAGTTATTAATTAAGAATTTTGGCTAAAATGTCTTATAATCGTGAAAAAATTGACTTATTAGAAGCCTATTTTGTCAATAATCGAAACACAGGAGCTTCGTTAGTGTAGTACCGCAATAAGTATCCGTTGCGGCATGTGCCAACAAGAAAAGTTATTACAAATCTTTTGAAAAACCTGGAATTGCAGGGTTCTTTCAAAAGCAAGCGGCAGCCTTGTGTGGACATAGACACAGAGATAGCGGTTTTGTACTTATATCAAAGCATAGGGAGGGAGGAAGGGAGGTGGAGGAACATCAGCTAGTGACTACAGGCCAGTGGCGATTTTAAGCACAAACGCAAAAGTGTTCGAGGCTGCCATTCAAAGCTCCATGTACAAGCAGGTGAGTGCCCAGTTGTCTGACGCACAGCACGGTTTCCGTCCTGGTCGGGGGACAACTGGGAATTGACTGCATCTAATGACCCATCTGGTGCCGGCGGTGGATGCTGGCTTGCAGCTTGATGTAGTCTACCTTGATTTCCGGCAGGCTTTTGATACCGTCGATAACGACATACTACTTTTGAAATTAGCAGATGTGGGCTGCACTCCTCGCACGCGAGCATTCTTCGCGAGTTACCTGCGGGATAGATGTCAGTACGTGGACTGTGGAGGTAGTGTTTCACAACCATATTTCACGTGGTCGGGCGTAAGCCAGGGTAGCAACCTGGGCCCGCTTCTTTTCATTTTAATGATTAACGACCTGCCGAGTGTAGTTAGCGAATCAACACCCTTGTTATTTGCTGATGATTTAAAATTTATACGAGAGATCAAACAGGATGACGATCATAATGTACTGCAGCGGGATATAAATAGGGTTGTACAATGGAGCCATGACAATAAGCTTTTTTTAAAGTGACAAAGTGCTCCATTGTCACGTTCACTCGTGCTCGTACTCCGCCTCAACACCAGTACCACATGGAGGGGATCCAGTTGCAGCGCATCACCGCAGTAAAAGATCTGGGCGTTCAGTTTGCGGCTAATCTCAACTTCCGAGAACACGTTACCAATGTTTGTAAAAAAGCTTACCGCAACCTAGGATTTGTGTTGAAACAGGCAAATCAGTTTACAAACGTTGGTGCATTGAAAGCTCTGTTTGAGGCTCACGTGAGGAGCCATCTGGAGGGTGACTCTGTAATCAGGTCCCCACATGAGGATAGGTATAAAGTCATGCTGGAACGTATCCAGAACAAATTTATTAGGTTCCTATACCTAAAGATGTTTGGGGTATACCCAGGATATCCGTTATTGTATCCTACTTTGTTTGTTCTGGGTATGGTGGGTTACTGTAGGCTTGAGGTGAGAAGAGAACTGGCGTTAGCCACATATGTGGTGAAAGTCTTGAGGGGGCTAATAGATAATCAGGCAGTACTGCGGACGACCTCTCTGTGCGTCCCGGACGAGTACATAGCACGTCGGAGGCGATCGCCACTATCCTCGGTGCCGTGTGCTCGTACCAACCTACTACAGCTAGCGCCGCTGACGCGAACGTTGCGTGTGCTCAACACGGTATCTCAAAGGGTAGATTTGTTTTCTTGTAGGCGTAGTGAATTCAGGGAGGCTATGTTTACTCAGTTAACTGTTTCAAATTAGTTTAAGTTTTGTTGTTATTGTAATCTATTTTATTATTTAGTTTTCTTCTGCCATGGTATTAGGTAATCCTGTCGGTTGCAAGTATGAATAAATATTTAAATAAATAAAAAATATCCAGAGGTATCGTGCAGGCATGTCGCTCTTGAAGTAGGTGTTTCCCACTGCCCTGTGGCAAAGATATGGAAAAAATACGGCTATAATTGCTATCGATATGGGCACATAGTTCAAGTGTTACATCCGGGTGATGACGTTCGAAGGCTTACTTTTTGCAGATGGCTAAGAGGAAAAAGAAGCCAATATCATGAATTTCTGAATTACATACTGTGGTCTGACGAAACAATTTTTTCCAATAACGGTATGTAGAACCGAAAAAATCATCAAAGAAAATTTCACAAAGAGTTACGCCAAGTCATAATCAGGTTTGTTTCTCATTCAACTATTGGTGTGATAGAATGTCCAATCGAGTCATAATAGTGGAATTTTATGAAGGGAAACTGAATTCTGCCATGTATAATGACGTCATTTTACACCATCTTGAAAATGAATTGGACGAACGGCCCCTGTCGGAATTGCGAAAAGATCAATTTCAACAAGATGGTGCTCCGCCACATAACAGCCACATTTCACGTTCCAATTTGAGGCGCCTATTCGGTACACAGTGGATAGGTAAACATGGTCCAACACAATGGCCACCTCGTAGCCCCGATCTAACGCTACTCGACTTTTCTTTAAGACGGCGTATACCAGTGTTCAAGAGCTCAAGGATGCATTAACGACCATTTTACGTAATATTCATCCCAGAACATCATTCCCAGTATTCGCTCAGTGCAAAAAAGGATAAAATTATGTATTCGTGAAAATGGAAGTCATTTTGAGCAATTTATTTCATAAACTAATTTCATACATGTTTAAATGATTTTTTTTTACTTGCAACGTTCAAAATTTTACGTGACCTATGAGTTTCGAGTTGATTTATCGTATTTCCGTGCGAAATGTATGGGAAAAGTTTTTAGAGATTTCTGTTTTTCCTAGTACTCAAACCTAAAATGGTGCCATAGAGTCTTTTGATACCCACATGAAATAGAATCGATAGGCACAAAAAAAAAATTTTTGACTTTTTGAATATTTTTTTTGCTTACTGTAAGATTTTTGCAGAATCTGTGAATGCAGTTCAAAATATCTCAAAAAGTTAGGGAAGGTCTCCTAAGAACGTTTTGCTGTAACTACAACGGTTAAGGTACTTGCCCTTACTGCCCCGTTTCGAAAATACACCCTGTATAATAAACAAATGATAGAACATACGCAATACTTAAATACAGGTCAGGGTGATATCATAAAAGCCATAGTTACACATGACACACAAAAAGATAAATATTCAATATATAAAGAAGGAAGAAGTAATGCAGCAAAAATAGGATTAGTACAGGAACAAAACTACACCGATGGAGAAATAAAGAAGGCAGCAACTAAAACAGGTATCGCTAAGTGGAAGGCTAAACCATTACATGGTCTATAGGTCTGTCATGGAGAAAGAGCATATAGATAGGGTGTATTCGTTCCGTTGGCTTAAGAAACAACCGATCTCCCCCACATTGGAATCAACAGTGTTCGCCATACAAGACCAAGCAATAGTAACTAAATAAATAAAACAGAATATACAAAAAATATCTGCCGATGGTAGGTGCCGTCTATGCCTGACAAAGGACGAGACCATGTAACATATTATCTTGGGCTGTGAGAAACTGGCTGACAACAATATTTTCAAGTATGTCTGGTAGGCTAATGCCTGTGTTTCTTAGCTAATGCTAAGAAACACAAATTTGAAGTAGCAGATCTTTGGTGTAAAGAAATATTAACTCAACCGCAAATAAAAGAAAACGACGCAGCGAAACTAATGTGGGAGATACCTGTCCAAACAGACATTACCATAACACATAATAGGCCGGATATAATATACATTGACAAGACTGAAAATAAAACCTTCCTATTAAACTTTGTAACTATCCCTTCAGATTATAACATAGGACCGAAAGAAATAGAGAATGTTGGTCAGAGATATAGATTATAATCGATTTGACTCCAATTCAACCAACTTTATTTTTCTAGCTTACTAAAAACTACCGCGCGCGTTGATATCTTTTACGTATATGTTTCTTACTTCCGAGACAAATTATATTATTAGTTAGCATTGCCGCGTGGTGAACCCGTGTAAGAACTGATCCCGAAATTTCGGGATAAAAAGTATACATATAACTTCACGCCTGTATCCCCGAATGGGTAAGCAGAGGTGTATTACACACCCACGATTCGCCAGTTATGTTAAGGTCCCAATGTAATATGGGGTGAGCCTATTGCCATCTACTGGGCACATTATTAAGCGAGCGACAATTAAAATTTATTAATGCACACATAACTACAAAAAGTCAGAGGTGTGTGCCCGGGGCGACTGGGGATCGAACTCGAGACCTCGTCTCAGCAGTCCGTTACGTACGTAACTCTTGTCTGTTTGTATATTTATCTGTTGGTCTGTTTGTTCGGGATGGACGCAAAAAGTACTAAACGGATTTTGATGTGTTTTTTACTATTAGAAAGGTCTGTGTTAGACTTAAAATCTGCCGTATGTTTGATTGCAATTGATCAAGTACAACCGGAAATAAGACCAAAAAAAGCAGCCAAGTGCGAGTCGGACTCGCCCATTAAAGGTTCCGTAGCAGCAAGTAACAAAATAACGTACGATTTATGACGTAAAAAAAAAACTACTTACTAGACCTCGTTCAAATCAATTTTCGGTGGAAGTTTACATGGTAATGTACATCATATATTTTTTTCAGTTTAATCATTCTCTAATTTTACCACTTTGGAAGTGTCTCCCGCGCAAACTATTCAGTTTAGTAAAAATATATGTTAGAAACCTCAATACCATTTTTGAAGACCTATGGATAAAAAAAAATTTTGAGTTTCAGTTCTAAGTATGGGGAACCCCCAAAATTTATGGTTTTTTTTCTATTTTTGTTTGAAAATCCTAATGCAGTTCACAGAATACATCTACTTACCAAGTTTCAACAGCATAGTTCTTATAGTTTCGGAAAAAGGTGGCTGTGACATACGGACGAACAGACAGACAGACATGACGAATCTATAAGGGTTGCGTTTTTTGCCATTTGGCAACGGAACCCTAAAAACGAATACCGACCTCCACGCAGACGGAGCCGCGGGCATAAGCTATTATGTTAAATGATTAGTTGTATTGAAGTAAAATCTTGAGAGTTAACGTGTTCAAATTATATAATTATTTATTTACTTTAGATTACTTTTTGAGATATCTGTCCAGTTGTGGTCATGGTCGCAAGCTCCGGTGCAGGTGTAGATAAATAATGCATGAGTGCGTTCATTCTTATAACGTAATAGAGTATAGTCAGAGTCATTAACACGCCTTTATTAGCTTGGTACGTTACGGAATCTTTGAACTCTATTTTGGAACACTTCAAAACGTCAGCTTAGTTGGAAATTTTGCACACTTATCAAGGACGAAGGATGTAAGAATGGTATATAAATTTACAATTTAGCGAAAAGCTTATTTATATTGTCTGTCTTTTTGTATGTCTGTGATGAATATACTGCATAAATAAAGAGGCAAGTCGTAGTCATCATCGATCACATCATCGTTTAACAACAGATGAGATAGTTGTCAAACGCAGGCCTATCGATAATACAAAAAGCGGCCAAGTGCGAGTCGGACTCGCCCATGAAGGGTTCCGTAGCAGCAAGTAACATAATAACGTTTTTTTTTAATTTTTATATTTGACTCGATTGAATGAAAGGTAAATTGTGGTTCACGATTTATGACGTATTAAAAAAACTGCTTACTAGATCTCGTTCAAACCAATTATCGGTGGAAGTTTACATGGTAATGTACATCATATATTTTTTTTAGTTTTATCATTCTATTATTTTAGAATTACAGGGGGGGGGGGACTTCTTGCAAACTATTCAGTTTAGAAAAAAATGATATTAGAAACCTCAATATAATTTTTGAAGACCTATCCATACCACACACGTATGGGTTTGATGAAAAAAAATTTTTTGGGTTTCAGTTCTAAGTATTCTATTGGGGAGCCCCCAAAATTTAATGTATTTTTCTATTTTTGTGTGAAAATCTTAATGCGGTTCACAGAATACATCTACTTACCAAGTTTCAGCAGCATAGTTCTTATAGTTTCGGAAAAAGTGGCTGTGACATACGGACGAACAGACAGACAGACATAACGAATCTATAAGGGTTCCGTTTTTTGCCATTTGGCAACGGAACCCTAAAAAGTATCAAACATCAGAGCAAAATAGACAAATTTTATAATGCAACTATTGAATGCTAAGCGGAGTGAGAACGTAATATCAGCTGGTTGAGTTAAGATGTATTGATATTCATATTGATTGATTATGTATGAACACAGAAGATAGTAATGGCCTATAAATTAAATTATTCTATTCTTAGTTTGATTGATGAATGTGTATTTAATGCACTACTTCAGTAACTTCGAAGTGGCTTATCATTAATGAAACTATTTATGGCGTACGTACCAAAGATATGAAAGTAATATTTAGATTTTAGAAATAAGAAAAAAAATTACTAATTTTACAAATATTTATTTATGAAAAATGTAGTCTCGATAAATGTTATTTTGTGTGAAAAGATTACAAAGGGACAAACAGACAGAGTAACATTTGCATCCTACAAACATTATCAAGGCAAAAGTTTGTAAGGATGTATGGATGTTTGTTACTCTTTCATGCAAAAACGACTGATCAGGCTAATATTTAGTACAGGAATAGATTATAGTTTGGAATAACACATGGGCTATTTTTTATTCTTGTAATAGCTTTTTATGGGAAGCAGGATCGGGATCAGAATTCCACACGAACGGAGCCGCGGGCAACAGCAAGTATATAATAACAATGTTACTATGGATGGAAGGAAGGCTTCATGATCCTCGTTGAAGTAGAATATGAAGACCAACCTATGTCTCTTGGTGGCAAAATGATAGAACTGTCCTTCTTTAACAAATTCACAAAAAAGTCCGGTTGTGATCGAAAAAATGTGTGTGTAGTGGCCGAAATGTATATGTTGATATGCCTCAACCTATCTCTTTAGGGTTGTACAGACTTGAGTATTTGTTGTATGTAAATAGAAAGTGGCGTATTGTTATTGCGCAATGTGTTGCTAATGACCGAATCTAAAGGAAAAGGAACCTTGATATAAACCTTTATCAAGTGTTACGTGTACGCACGACAACGGAATAATCTACACAGGTCACACGTATTTGAATAAATATAATGTAATATGCATACAGTGCCTAATATAATATGCTGGGTTTCACTCGTTTAAGCTCACACCTGCATGACATATTTTTATTCTCACATTCATGAATTGGATATGGGTGTTTTTGTAGCCTCAGCCAACCTGGCTAGCAAGCCGGTACACCTGCTGATCAACGGATAAAGCTCTGGCGTGGGCTTTCTTTTCGGTGTTGGGAGGTCAGATGGCAGTCAAACCAATTACAGGCGTATAAGTCAAAACAACAGTAAGAGATGGAGTAAGCAGATCAAGGGCTCCGATATTGAAGGCCTTGAATACAACCAGGAACAACGCTTGGATTGATACAACGATTTTACTAAGAAATGCACGTATTCAATGTGTGACCCTGCTTATGATTGCTATGCGAAATTGAGGCTGTTGTATCACAAGTTGCATCTGCGTCGCAAAAATTCCTTGAAGGAAAATTAACTTCAGTGACTTTTCCTAGTCTCGTGCGACTTCATAACTATATCACTGGATACCATTATGTTAATCATAACTTCATGACTTCACAAGCCATCATCATCTTAGGGTTGTGCTCGATTGCATCCAAGCCTTTCAGTGCGCGTGGTATTCCGTCACATCGTCAAGCTGTTTCAACATACTTATATTTGAATCGCACGATACGTTGTCTGCACGAACACTCCATGTCATGTGAAGTACCATCATAACAAACAGTTTTAATATCAAAGTTATTTACATATATTACGACAACAACTAGTGGCGCCTACCATTTATGTAAGTTTTGGTTGGTTATTGACGTGGACACAAAAAATATAGTAGCCATTCATGTTAAGAACAAATTTCTATAACTTCTGCTACAAATATTTATAAGGTGACTCCTGTCATCGAATATAAAATCTTTAATATCTCAAATGGATTACACAATCTTTATATACGTTCACTAGTGAACATTAGTGGCTTCAGTCACAGTGTACAGTTTATGTGGCGGCGACTTGCAGAAACACGAAACGTATGATGTTTCTTATACGTTCCTTCCTAATGTTCTATCAACTAACATACTTGGACCTGACCTAGATAGTTATTTTAATTTTCGTCAACAGACGTCTCAAGGTGACGTAAGAGCTATCTAAAGTTATTCTTAAGAGTTCAGGAGTAATAAACGATATTGCAATTATTTTGTAATATATTAATAATTCTTTGATACCAAAACTTTTTACTTTTTACAAATGTTTTTTTAGAATGTAAATATTCGGATTATATTTTTTATTATTTTACAGATAGTTAATATTTTCTTTTCTTTCTATTTTCTGTAATGAGTTTTTGTTAGTTGGGTTGAATCTCCACGTCAAGACGTTTTAACTTACCCCAGTACTTTTCCTTATAAAAGTACTGGGGTAGGTTAAAACGTCTAGGGTGCTCAGTTGGTTTACCAACTGAGCATCACTGTAACGTGATGTACTCATAATAGATGTGTTTGCATGCCCTCAGTGCAAGTAAAGAAAATATTTACAATGCACTAATAAAACAACACTTTTCAATGTTGGTGTTATCTTGGTAAAGTTAATATATAATCTAACGTATATAAAGTACTAGCGATCCGCCCCGGCTTCGCACGGGTGCAATGGATGTTATTATACATATAAACGTTCCTCTTCAATCACTCTGTCTATTAAAAAAACTGCATCAAAATCCGTTACGTGGTTTTAAAGATTTAAGCATACACAGGGATATAGGAACAGAGACAGTGACTTTGTTTTATACTACGAGTATGTAGTGATTATGCAGACTATTTTCTTTTAATGGTCTCGTACGTACTTTCCCTCATAATAAGTGCAATTACATGCAATGCTGTCTTTTAGATAGCTGTCGGTATTTTTTTTACAGTAGCTTGTTGTAGTATGATGAAAGATATACAAATCGAATTCAATCAAACATCGATTAAGAAACATAAGATAGCAGTAACATTTCTCTTTTGTTAAGTACCACAAATTTCTGTATTTTAATTTTATGAGAACAACAACTTATTGCTCGGCATGATGTTAAATATAATAAATTTAATATCATATATTGCTTGCTTCATATTCACATAATACATCATAAAACTATACATTATTACACGCTATAATCATAACTATATTTAAGTGTTAAACGGTTGTTTAACGAATTTATTTAATTTATTTTAATAACGAATGTAAATTCTTATCGCATTCATTGTATCGCTATACTAATCGTAGCGTACACTTAGTTTCACTTTTTAATCAGGTAATTTTGTTATTATTATTCATAAATACATTAATGTGCATACATATGGATTAATAAATAGATACACAATTTGTACTTAATTTTAAATTTAAAAAGTTAAATTATCGTAGTGATTGCGCAGTGCCCGGTTTTTGATTTGGTACGTTGCGTCGCGTCGGGAAGGAAAATATGAGTCTAGCTAAGATCGCCTTGCTTCGGTTATGTAAAGCGTTCTCTCGATCGCACATTGGACTGGCAGTTTCATACCTTAGCTATAGTGAAAACTGTTAAGGTTTATACTATATTGAAATAGGTTTTAACTACTCTGAAATAATATGAAGCTTTATGATAGAGAAAACTCTCTATAAAATCGAAGCAAGCTAATATCGGCAAACTTCTTCCCGGCGCGGTGTAGCAACGATGTGCCAAATTAAAAACCATGTACTGTACTAACTGTGCTGGTTTTAGTAGGGATTGAGTATTGTTTCAGGCAGAATGTATATCGCCTATTGTTATAATACTTGTCCAATCTGATTGTATACCCATCAAAATTTCGTCACATAAATTCATTGAATTTAAAGTAATGTTTTTTTTGACCACTATAACAGGTTCTATCAAGAATTATCTAAACTTTTTGCAGGGATTCAAACAGTAGCTACCTACTACTCTTAATGATAGTGAGATTAGAGCAAGGTGAAGTCGATAAATCTAATAGTTAAACCGAATTAGTTTTGATTAACGTCAATTTAAACCATGACAGCTGACAATGAGGTTGAATTCGACCTTGAATAACCTGATACAGTGTTTCAACATGTTTCTTACGGTATTCTGCTTTCTATAAAACACATTCGCGTTTTCACATATCATTATTTAATTGATATGCCAATCATCATAATCTTAGCGTTGTCCCGGTTGCATTCGAGGCTT
Organism: Cybosia mesomella; assembly: GCA_946251805.1. NCBI lineage: Eukaryota > Metazoa > Arthropoda > Insecta > Lepidoptera > Erebidae > Cybosia > Cybosia mesomella. The sequence goes on from OX276398.1 coordinate 22,473,838, forward strand.
TCACCTCGAAGGCTTGGGTTCGCTTACTCTTTGTCTTCTTTTTAGTTTGACTTTTACAGCTTTTATGGAAGCAACTGCCATCTGATCTCCCACAGGTGTACCGACTTGCAGGCTTGATCCCTTACACCCAATATTTACGCCAGTATTACCAGTATTAAAACCCAAAAAAATATTTGTATTTACGCTATTCCTGACGTTTCGATGCCCTGAAAAGCAACCGAAACGTGAACAGTGTATGTATAAAAGTAGGATATAATATCATATGTATGGGATTGTATTCTTAGGGTAGCTGTAGAAACTCACCAACAGACCCCCAGTCAGGATAGGCTCTATTGTTGAACCAGCCATCGTAGCGCTGCTTTTCGTAGTAAACCTCTGAAAAAATAAACATACTTTAAATATATTCAAAGATTTATTTTACACATTCCAAAAACTTTACAATTTTTAATGTACGCTAAGACTTTGCAATAAAAACGGACGGGGTGTAAAGTACTAGTTCGTCATAAGATTAATCGGCCTTACTGAAAATCGGTGATTAATCTTATGACAGACAAAACATAAGATAAAAAATTACTGACATAACGAGTGATTACGATTGAATTATATAACCTATATACACACTCATATTTTCCAATTACAACATAAGCTATGATCAATCAATTAATCTTAACACCTCTGCGGGTGGTTTCACGGAGTCTCAGAATTTCTTAGAATTTTTATTGGTTAACATTTTAATTAAACCTCATATGGTTTTATCTAAACAATGTTGCAGTCTTGTTTCTCCGGATGGCTGTACTAGTTAGGTGGTCGTGCGTTTGAGACCTTGCACTGTTCGCTGTAACCGAGATGCATTGTAAATGAGTAGCTCGTTACACACATGGAGCTTAAAAGCTGCCAATAATATTAAATACTTCACATACGTAGATTGTTTTATAAAAAAAAAATTAACAGATGGTATGACCGGGAGGACAGTTGGGTTCACCGTCTCTTCATTCTAACATAGCAGTGGGCATGGTTTGGCACAGACCTCTCCCCGGCCAAGTTGACCCCTGACCAGAAATGGAAAGGAATGGTGAGACTTCGGAGTTGTGAGGAAAAAAACCTCTATAAAAATTACCCTGATGGTTGCGAGTTGCGCAAGCCATCACCTTACGAATGGGCCAGAGGAGGCGGCGAGGAAAAGAGGGATTGCTTCCCTCCAAAAAGGCGAGATCGCCAGCAATGAACATTCCGATCCGCGGGTAAAACGAAAAAAAGTATTGCTTGTTAGCTTGTTTAATTCTATGACATTATTTTTATGAATGCTTTTTTTTTACGTGTGAAAACCCCCACGGGCTTCACCCCATCGGTGCCGACGATGGGGTTTATGAATGCTAATGATAGTCTACATTACAATTACTATTTCCATCGTAGAGGTAAGTGCATGTTATTAAATTTCTAATGTTTGTAATTTACTAGTAATTAATCTTATAGTGAACAAATTGTATGAATAATTTAAGCGAAAGTTTTTACGATTTTCATGGCCTGTCCATCGATTGGGAGATATGTACCTGATAATTGATAATTACGTAGTGTAAAGTAATTGTTAGTGGAAGTCTTGTTTTCAAATTGTGGAACTAAACTAATTCAAATATAATTTTTAAGAGGTGTTATCTTAATTGGGTGTAGGGCTCTAACCAACTTCACCTGCTGATTAAAAGACAAGGCCTGGGTGCAGGCTTTCATCTCTAGGTTAGGGAGTCAAACGGCAATCGCTCCCGTAAAAGCAACGATAAGCCAAATCAAGAGGCAAAGTAGGTGAGCGGAATCTAGTCTCCAAAATACATTATATGAACACAAACGGGACTAACGCTGTGATTACGATGAATATGTGTGATCTTAACTATTTCTTCTCTTAAGAACAGAAATAAGAAATATATTTTATATAGGGTGGAATCGTTCAGTGTGTTCAGACGATTGTTTCGTCTATTTTAAAGATTAATTAAAAATTAATGTTTTGCAAAAACTTAAAAAATAACGAAATAATCGTCTGGACACACAACGTTTCCACCCGGTATATAATGAAAAATTAATATACTAATGATTAGACATAATTTCAACACTAGAAATAGTTTCTAGTAACTAGTTATTTCAATTTACTAGAAACTAACGTTTAATTGTCCTTAGGTATAACAAAACGAGGGGTGTGTGTTGGGTAACCTCCTCGAGTGTCGCTCCGATTCCGATCCCGCTGCAGTCCGGGGGGAACGGAATCGGAGCGGCCGGTACACCCTGGGCGGCGGTCAGTGGCTTCCCCTTCACCCCTTCATAGGGTTGGCATTGATCGTCGGCCAAAACCCAACGTGGCGGGAACACATCGCTCTCCGTACTCCTCTGCTTTCAGAGGAGACAGGATGAGCGATGCTGTTAGTGGTGAGATGGCCCAGGGTCAGCCGGGGTGCGAGGGATATGCTCTATGGGTAACCTTACACCCCGGCGTCTGAAGACCCGAGACGGCGTGCGGTTTTAGTCGGTGCAAGCCCGACATAACCGCCCCCGCTGGCCGGCGGGGGGGTATCCGAAGGGATTTCCGCACGATAAAAAAAAAAAAAAAAAGGTATAACAAAACGAGTCTTCGATAATTAATTTGTATCTAGATATTAATTATTAAGCATTCTTAATATTAATAAAGTTTATAGGTCTATTTTATACCACACCTGTAGCATACAGCAATAACTCTTAAGAATTAAATGTGTCATGAATTTAGTAATAAATCAATCTCATGTAATGGCCTATGCTGCTATCGCATTTAATATAATGTATCTATGGTTATAGTACCTATTTAGTACTGTTGAATCGCGCACTACCTATTATTGTGTAAATCAGAATTCAGTTGAATAGCTACATGATAATAAATATCATAGTCATTATTGAAGAGCCGAAAATGCCTTCATAATACTTTTTAATTATAGTCGTTATCCGGTTAATATTATAAATGCGAAAATTTGTGTGGATGTATGGATCCATCGGATGGATGTTTGTTACTCTATCCCGCAAAAACGGCAAGACAGATCTAGATGAAATTTGGCATAAGTATAGATTATGGTCTGGAATAGGACATAGGCTGCATTTTATCCCGGGAATAGTTTCCCAAGGGTTGCGGGAATGGGATCAGAATTCCACGTGAGAGGAGCCGCGGGCATTGTGTTCAGTTGTGAATCTAAATAATTATCCAGGGAACCCACGAGATGTTATTAAAATCGGATTTGCCTTACTTTTGACAATGCATCGTTGGTAGCTTAGAGGTTAAGAAGTTGGCCCTACGATCTAGAGGTCCCGGGTTCGAATCCCAACACACTACCAACGTGAACCCATTCCTAACACAAGCCTTTTAGCTTAGCGGGAGGGGTTAATGGGGAATACTAGTAATTTCAGTTACTAATACTCTTTTAAAAAAGAACTAAAAACAAGTAGGTTCTAATTTAACCCGACTTCAAAAAGGAAGAGATTTTATGTTAGTCATAATCTATTTTCTTGATATATGCTCATCGATTTTTCGGTCGTTTATGAACCGATTTAAAAAATTATTGAAGTGAAAACTTCTTTAGCGGCGTTGTGCACTTTTTTTGTAATGGGTAAAAAAGGTTAAACTCGCGTCAGTAAACACGTGACCTGATCGTAAGACAATAAATATAGAAGCACTAATTTCACACTGTACGTGACAACCTTGGTGGCGCGTTCGTCTTATGAATGGTCGTTGACTTCCTCAAGACTGAGATCGATTCCGACCGAGGCCCAAGGAACACTTTTTGTCATCATATAACTTTTTGTAATATTTATTCTATTTTGTGCCATAAGGATATTGATATAAAATGGATATTAAACAAAGTGCATCTATTAATGAAAAAAGTGACAAAGAAATAGCGAGAGAAAATGAGTGAGTACTTTATAAATATATTGGCGATGATGGTTCTGGTAATAATGATGGTGATAAAGTCGTTGAAATTATGGATGGAAGTTGATTTTTCTGAGAGATAAACTTTTTAATGTAAAATAATTGTAATAGTTCTGAAGTGTTAAATTTTTAATGTAATATTAATGGTCATGTTTGTGTACGATAGCGCAATAAATGAATATTGTACGTTGCCACATAAATGATAGTACTTTTATACTGAGAATTAAAGAAATTCGTGCAGAACCATTGCAAAATATCAAAAATACTCTACTGGTGGTAGAAATTTAATGACACAAACTTGTCACAAATTTCGGCCAGGTGGGTACCACCGTGCACGATTGCGAAAAACCCTCCATAGTAATCCAATTTCGGTTTGATTGCGTTCAGGGGTCAGCAAGTGCATAGCCGGGCAGGGGGATTGTGGTCGCAGGATTAGTGGGACCTATGGTTGTCACGCGGTGCTGCGACGACAATCCTCTTCTGATGAGGCCGTCAAGCTGAGTGCCACCATTGTTAATATGGTACGTGTATGTAATGGTGACCCTCTTTCCTGAGACTTTACCTTCAGCTTACCATCAAGTGAGGTGAAGTCAAATTGACATGTCCTAAATATAAAAAAAAAATTTGAACGTTAATATTCAAGTTTTCACTTCTGCCGGCACTCCCGTAGTGCAACCCGTCGTTCCTTTTTTTTTGGTTGGGTTTAACGCCAAGTTGGTCCACATTTTATTATTATTGGACCTAGAACTCCGGAGATATAGCAGGAAACTCCTCAAAATCAATTAGAAAATGTAAAATTATCGAGCTATAGTTATGGTATGATCGAAAATGATGTCTAATGTCTTTTGTTTGGAATACATATTTTGTAAGGCCGTATATATTGGTATGATTCTGCTGTCACAAAACTCTCTAAACTAGACTAACGGCCAGTCTCAATAATCTACCTACAGTTAAAGGTAGAAGCTATCCCAGATAAACAGTCAACATTAACTGCGGTTTCAATATTATCAAAGTCATTTTCTGCTTAACTTTGTTTATTAATTTAATGACCTTTAATGACCGCGGTAGCCTAGTGGTATGGGTAAAGGACTGCTGAGACGAGGTCTCGGGTTCGATCCCAGGTATTACCATGGCACACACCAATTACTTTTCGATGCTTTTCGAAGTTATGTGTGTATTTATCGCAGGTTTATAAGTGCCCGGTTAATGGCAATAGGCTCGCCACCTATTACATTGGGACCTAAACATAAACTGGCGAAATGTGGGTACTAGCACCTCTGCCTACCCCTTCGGGGATATAGGCGTGAGTTTATGTTATGTTTATGTATGTTGAAACAGAAAAAATCCCCGATAGATACTACTGGTAGCTCGACCTCCGTCCTCCATGAGCGCAGGCCTGGGGGTGGCGGGTGAGGCCGCCTGTCACCCCTCGCAGAAGCAGGTCGGGACGGTGGGGCGTCTAGCCCCCCTCCCAAAAACCGGGGCAAGACGGGGACACCGTGGTTCCCAAACCCGAGGGGGCCATCTCGAAACCGGAGATGGCCCAGGGTCAGTCGGGGTGCAAGGGATATGCTCAATGGGCAAACTTACACCCCGGCGTCTGTAGACCCGAGACGGCGTGCGGTTTTAGTCGTTTCAAGCCCGACATAACCGCCCCCGCTGGCCGACGGGGGGGTATCCGAAGGGATTTCAGCACGAAAAAAAAAAGATACTAATGGTAGCTATTTTAACTGCTGGTAAAGCATAGATGGATTATTGAAACCGGCTGTAAAAAGTCTAGATTTAATCCGACGGCACGTAGAATAAAATTTAGAAATTCAAATGAAATAGATTTAGAGATAGTTTAGTTTACTGAAATGAGCAACATAATTAACACCATTGTGTGAAAAATATTTATTTTAATGTTTACAGATTCGAACATAAGATACATTAGTGCGGGAGTAGAGAGTGGAGGGGAACATGGAGAGTAGAAAGTGAAGAGCGGAGAATAGATAGTGGATAGCGGATAGCTGATAGTACAGTGGAGGGGAGAATGAATGAAATTAGGCAAGATGCAACAAGGAGGTTACAGTTTAGAGTACAGTACAAAGAATATGTTAAACAAAAGAGTGTTAAGAGTAAATCATAAATAGAAAAAAAATGGTCCGTATACCTACGCTTCTCCAAGGGGTAGGTAGGGGCATTTAAAACCCATAATTCACCAACTATGTTTTCAGTTCCTTGCCCTCATGCACAACCACACGCACAACCGCTTTGCCACCTGGGCTAAATTATATCGAACGATAAAAGGAATCAGTATGTCAAGTATAATGTCATTCTATAAAATATTATTTACTTATATTTATGTGTGTTAATGTATGTACGTTGAACCGAAAGAAACGCATGTAGGTACTAAATGCTCTTGTCGCCGAGATACCTGAACGCATTTTTTGCTAAATGTATGTTTCATGAGTAATTTATATTGCAATAATACTAAAAATTGTTTTTCAATCATATCAATGAAATAACTGATATTAATTACTGCAACATTGCAATATACTCCGCTGTGTAGGTATATTACGACATTAAGATAAGGTTACAGTTTTAAGGGCCAAAGCATACTTGCTACTATTAACACAAGCGATCGGCAATTTACTCGCTTTTATGATGACGGTATCGAGTATACATAAAACGTCAAATCGCCGAGTACGAGCCACTTTTGTGGTGGATTCTAAAACGCACGACGATCCACAAAACTAGAATAATATTATATAATCTGTGACAAAACGCAATGCAGTATCGATGCATACACAAAGTCGCCGGTCGCCGATTATAAGGCAAAGCCTGATATTTTCCTGGCGATTTATAATGGATTTACTGAGTCGCAATTTACACGTACTGTATAACGTGGATTTGGCCTGGCCGAATTCGCACTACTGCGATTATTCCCACACGATTCTGTGACATAAAAATTCCATGAATTGGCGAAACCACGTGATCATGTATACCGCTACCCAATATGTATTTTGCCACAGAATCCAACATCCAGCTCAGCCGTGGTGCGATCTAAATTCACGCGAATATTTTATACCTATAGAAACAGGCAAAAATTGCTAAGAATTTTATTCGATTCAATCCTAGATCCAATTATAAGACGCCAGAAAAAAATCGCCTGTCGATATTTCGCTGTGCGGGCTTGGCCTAAAAGCCAACCAAAGCATACATGCATGCTTTGATAATAAGTAGTTCAAGTAGGTATCTCCAATAGTGCCATAAAAATATTTGTTCATATATTTCGCTGCCCACCTGGGGCGCTCATATGCCTCATTTGTTATGGATAGTTTGTACTTCATTGAATCACTGATACAGGTTAGATTATTAATACTAATTACAAATATAGTAATGATGTTGAAATATACTTAGCTATTAATAATTTCAGATATTAATCATTTGATTTCATATTCAAATTAAAACGAAAATTACCAGTTGTGAATACATAATATTTTCTACAAGACTACATCAGTAATATTACTAAGTGTTAAAAATTTAATTCGGATCACGATTTAACCAAACAAAATGTTATGTGTTCAACTTCAAAGTAGGTAATAAATTGAACATAGTGCGTGGTTGTATATAGTATATACGTAGGACACTCAGAAAGTTTTGCGAAAATAAAAAAAGTGTTCTATGGGTAAAATTTTTTTTATTAAATCTTTTCAAAGTACTCTCCACCAACCTCTATACAAAGTTTCATGCGTTTGAAACAGTTTTCAAAACACTTTTTCCAATCCGCCGCAGATACCTCGTTTACAGCCTGCTCAAACGTTGATAGCGCATCTTCCGGCGACGAAAATTGTATCCCTTTGAGCAGATTTTTTATTTTCGGGAATAAAAAGAAGTCGCACGGTGCAAGGTCAGGGCTGTAAAGAGGGTGACCTAGGAGTTTAACCGGAGTGCTGTCCAGGAAGTCCCTCGTTTTAAGCGCGGTGTGTGCGGGCGCGTTGTCATGGTGGAGTAGTATCCCGCGGAGCCCTGTGTTTGGTCACTTGTAGCTCACTACAGAGAAAACTTCTGCCAAGCATTTGGTAGTGTACCATTCAGCGTTGATGCTTCTTTGATTTCGTAAAGGGATTGATAACAAGTAGCCAGACAAATTAAAAAAACTCGCGATCAAAATCTTCCCTCCGCTTCTAGATCGCTTCACTTTGGTAGGTGTTGATTCGTTTTGAAACACCCAAACCGTCGACTGGCGTTTTGTTTCTGGATCATACTGATAAATCCACGACTCATCACCTGTAATGATGTCATAAACACGCCGAGACGCGCCTGCTTCAAACTTGTTTATCATATCACGACACCATTCCACCCGGGCCTGCTTCTGAGCATCGGTGAGATTGTGCGGCACCCAGCGTGAAACTATCCTTCTCACACGAAGATGCACGTGTAGAATCTCGTGAAGGCTTCCCGATCCAATCTGAATAATGTGCTGAATCTCTTGATATGTGACTCGTCTATTATCTTGGATTAAATTTTTCACTGCTAGCACGTTTTCTTCCGTAACAGCCGTCAAAGGGCGACCACTTCTTTCTTCATCCTCCAAAGTCAGTCGACCGCGCTTGAATTCGTTATACCAACGATACACGGTCGCCTTGGAAGGGCCTTCATCCATGAATGCCATTTGAAGTCTATCGTACGATTCGTCTGGTTTCAGGCGACACTTGAAATCGTAGAAAATCATAGCGCGAAAATGTTCCCGACGCAGATCCATTTTTCAATGAGACACAATAATTGAAATTATCTTGCAAAAAATGCAGAGAGAAATTTTGAAATTGGAACGTACTTATTTTTACTCATAAATAATCATATTTTAGAAATAGATTATAACTGACCAGTCTCTCATATATAAAAACTTTTTTTCGCAATACTTTCTGAGTGGCCTGGTATGTCAATAAATACAGTCTTGGCGCAGGTATGTGATTGAAAAAGCAATGGACAAGTGAATGATGAATTGAATTGGCCCTAACATGTTTCTGCACAACGAATGCTAAGACAATTCAGTGAAGATAGAATGTAAATCATCGGGTTAGCTAATAATTATGTGAACCATACGTTCGTACATGAGACCTTGTCAGCTTTTTCACACCTACCGATTAACGGACGAGACTCTGGTGAAGGCTTTCGTTTCAGGCTTGATGGGTCTGATGGCAGTCACTGTGATATTAAACAAAATAAGGTTATTAAAAATGGATACAAGTAGGAAATCGAATCACGGGCTCTGAAGCCTTGGATACAACGGGGATCACCACTGTCATGATGATGATAATTTACTCTAATACGTAATAATATACGCTCATTTAAAGAAATCATTATTAAGATTCTTTTGACGGCCTAATTAAAGCAAATGTATGAGAGGGAAAGGTTACATGATCTTAAAAGGAAAGATAGATAATTAAGATAGACATAACAAAACAAAAGCTGTCATTGCATTAGACAGGTAGTGGGTGTGACAGTATACTGAAATCTCTATTAGTAGGCACTCTGGTCTGGTTTCATTAGTATCAGGAATGCGGCTTCACAATCATATGCAGACAATACCGTGGTTTTGAAAGCTTTAGAGAGTATATCAAGACAAGTGTGGACAGGCGTATGATATGTTGAACAGACTGGTTATTAATCGAATCAAGCGTACAAATAAGATAATGTATTTAGATATTGGCACAACGGTTGCAGACACATAATGAGCGCAGTCACCTAACCGAGATTATACGTACGATTGTATGAATAGATCACAATATATATTGGGATTAAAATGATAAATGATATTTAATAGATACAGAACTTAATAAGAAAATTAACAACTTCTTATTTGGTGAAGTTTAGTTTTCGATTACTGGATCACTATTAGGTTGTGTTTCCTTTGAGCGGAACTCTACTTCACACCTTAGACACGAAAAAGAAGTATTCCGGGTCCAATTGTGATGAACGTGACGAAATTTCATGAAAATTGGTTCGACTATTAAGGAGGAGTCCATTAACATACACACGTACAGAAAGTTTTTATTTATAAAGATATATGAATATTATTCTCAGCAATTTTTATTTTAACTATACTTTAATAAGTAAGTAGGTACATACCTACTAAACTACCGATAAGTCTTTACTGACCTTAAGCAACATATAACTTGTTTTCCATGCATTGTTGTTAATCTTGCAAACATCATTAAAAATTATGCAGTGCAACAATATAATGTATACATACATATACACTCACGCCTTTTCCCATCCGCAGTAGGCAGAGACAACAGCTCGCCATTTCTTTCTGTTTTTGTATAACTCACGAGTTTCATCTATACCTTTCATGCAAGCAGGGTTAGTAGACCACCAACGGCGTCAACCTATAAAAATGTACTTATAGCAAATTTCGCAGAACTGATATACCTATTGATATTTCAACCAATAATAATAACAGACGGATTTATTAATATGATACATTATTAGGATGAGTGCCACACGGAACTCTATATTGCGCGTAGCCCGAACCGTAGATACTTCACCTGTTTTTATATATACTATAATACTAGTCTAAAAATTTGTAAATGTTATCGATTAACTAAAACCCAAATAGAGGCAAGATACCTACTTATTAAGAGATAATGATAAGTAAATAAACATTTGGATTGTTAAATAGTCTATTACTGCCTAATGGCCCTATTAAGTGATATTGCTACAAAAAATATACCAATAATTCGTGAGGACTCGCATATGTGCTGTTTAACCCAAAAAAGCAAATCCGGTATACAAATAGGTCAATTAATTTAATCATTACTGGGCAATCGTATATGAGTCTTGTTTTTGCACTGATATATTTTTTGTATAAAATGAGATCATGGTTACAAAGCTCATCACAATTGATTTTTTTATGATCACGTTATGATGATGATGAAGATGAAGTTATTTGTTATGAAGACGATGACGTATAATGCCAATTTTCTTATAGATCTCTCTAAACTATCTCTAAAATGTTTTAATTTGAATTTCGAAACTTCTTTGTATTTGGAATCGGAACATATTTATACTTTGAGATGATGGCATAAAATATGAATGTTGATGTACAGTCAACAATAAAAGTAGCCTAACTAATTCTAGTTTATTGATCACCTTAGCTCTTAAACCTTTCATAAAATAATAAACAAAACATGATATATTTTAACTTTGTCTTCTGGAGATTGTTTGTATTGTAATCTAATTTTATTCTTTTAATAATTGTATTTCAATTTTGTTTTGCATGGAAGAATTTAAATAGAGCCTAAGCTAATATTTGCATGCCACTGAATGGTAGATTAACTGTAACTGGAAACTGGAACTGTATTATTTTTATGAACCATCATGTATGACCACATTTCTGCAAATAAATGAATTTGAATTTGATTATAAAACTAATTATACGTCAATTATTAGTGCATGTATTCCAATGGACAAAAGAGTTTGTAAATATTTTGGTATTTATCGATTTTTGTCGTTGACTGTACTTATAATTTGGGGTTTACTTCGTTTTATTTGGACCTAACAAAATTTTAGCTATTTTTAGTCCAGTTTAGTGAGTGCAATTTTGAAGCAATACTTCCTGTTTAAAAATTTCACTCACGAAACTAGACTAAAAATAAGTAAATAACTTTTCCTATAAATGTAGTTCGGAAAAAGTTAGCATCCTGGACGCGACTTGAACCCGCGACTAGTCCCTTTCTAGGGTGGATACTCTGACCAACAGAGCTACCTAGAGACGTCCTGGATATGCGGAATTATCGTATACATAGGTACGGCGTCTGTCCCGAGGTCACCTCGAAATCGGAGATGACCCAGGGTCAGTCGGGGTGCGAGGGATATGCTATGGGCAACCTTACATCTGAAGACCCGAGGCAAAGTGCGGTTTTAATCGGTTCAAGCCCGACATAACCGCCCCCGCTGGCTGCCGGGGGGTTATTCGAAGGGATTTCTGCACGACAAAAAAAAAGGTACGACTTGGGTATGAATTTAAATCATAAAATGTCGGCTAGCTCAGTTGGTACCCTATAAAACGGACTTGCGGGTTCAAGTCCCATCCTGGATGTTGACTTCTTCCGATTAAGATTTATAGCTTAAAGAGTTTTGTTTGCAAGAGTTATTACTCTTAGTTTTGAATTAACGCTTTGCTGAACAAATGAGAGGTGATTTTGTTCATTATAATGGAGAAGAACGAGCTTTAGATTTATTACCGATAATTATAACATAATTTATTTAATTACCAAACGGATATCGTAAAATAGTATGTGAGGAATCTGTAAGGGTTTAATTAAGGTAAGTTACTGTAACTTATATACGTGTAGTTCAGTGATAAATAATTTATTATGATTTAGAATTCACATTTCATGACTTGGAAACACAGTCAGGTTTCTAGGGTGTTTCCTCGTGGCTAAACTAGATTGCCAAACTGATTTGGCCACGAGGAATAATAGGACGGTGAGTGTAAAGGTATTTTTATATGGTATGGGTTGTCGGAAGTTTACGCGAATGTTACACATTGTAATAAAACTATTTTTAACGGATTCTATCGCGATTTATTTGTTGTTATTTTTTCTCTTATTTCTTTTTATTTTTGCTTTCAGCAGCCATGGTCACGGGAGACGTGGTATTATATGTGTACTTAAGTAAGGTCTTGGGCCCTGTAGATCTTGCTAGGAAAGGCCCTAGTAAGATCTTCTCGGCCCAAGTCAACCTCACCTACCGGTACGGTTTTTCACGGGATTGGTGGTCAGACACCAGTTGCGCCCGTAAAAGACAAAACATATCAAATTACAAGCGACCTTGGATGCAAACAAAATTGGCTCTCGGATGAAGAACTACCTTAACGTGATAAGATGGTAGTAGTATATTCAATTTCAAACGTGAAGTCAACGGGAACGAAGTCGCGGTTAACAACTCGTACATAATAAAATAGGACATATATAATTTTATGATTTGTAAGATGCAACAAGGAAGCAATTAGGTACTACATTCTTCACCCTGGTGTCTGTAGACCCGAGACGGCGTGCGGTTTTAGTCGGTTCAAGCCCGGTACTACATTCTTTATGTAATTAGCAACAGGTATGCACATGTAAATACGTTATAATCGAAGTAATAATTTGGGTAATTATTATTTCATATCGATGTCTTCAGTTTGTGCGTTAACATACTATCAATAGACACTTGAGCAATGCTTTTGCATACTGCTTCCTCACTTAGCTTTGACATATATAAAACAAATAATAATATTCAAAATCATCATCATCGTCTCGGCGTACTTAAAATTCACCTGTAAGTCTTATATTTATTTAGCTACCTTATGTAAAGCGCCACCGCGTCGCTTAACTACGATGAGTACCTAAAATCTTTTGTTTTCTCAGACATAAACATATTCATATTGCATAACATAACATAACTTCATGCCTGTATCCCCGAAGGGGTAGGCAGATGTGTATTATACACCCACGATTCGCCAGTTATGTTTAGGTCCCAATGTAATAGGGGCGAGCCTATTGCCACCTACCGGGCACATTCCTAAGCGAGCGACAATCAACATTTTTAATACACACATAACTACGAAAAGTAAGAGGTGTGTGCCCGGGGCGACTGGGGATCAAACTCAAGACCTCGTCTCGGCAGTCCGTTACGTACACCACTGGGCTATTGCCGCTATTACTGGGCTATTGCCGCTATTTTTATATTCATATTGTTATTATATCATTTTTATGAGTAGGTATATAGAAGTGGTATTATGTATAGGTTCATAGTGTTTTTATTAAATTATTTCATTCTTATTTAGAAATATTAAATAAACAAATAATAAAATGTGGGCCGTGTGCTTGTCTGCAACCTAAGTGGTATAAAAAATGCAAAAGAATACATCTAATATTATCATCTTGTATTGTATCTTATAATACCCTAAGCAACATGTGAGTGAACTCCGGGTTCCAAAGTGAAAGTTTTGGATGCAAACGAGATTGGCATTCGGTTCGCATGATGGTGGTTTAAAAATTATGATGGAATAAAGATAATTACTCCTTAATTAAATTTTTTAAGCATTTTGTATGCTTACTTTATTCTAAAGATGTAGTCTAAAGACGTCGCCTTAAGACGTATATGATATATCGGAGAATTTCGAATATCTGGGACGTGTCTAGGTGGCTCAGTAGGTCAGAGCATTCCCCCTGTAAGGGACTGGTCGCGGGTTCAAGTCCCGTCCTAGATGTTCTCTTTTTCCGATCTAAATCTTTAGAATTACTCCTTACTACTACCAAACTCCTTTTTATCTAGCGGAATGGTAATTAATATTAAATTTAATGTAGATATATACCACTAAACAAATGTAATTTCTGTGCATTAAGTTTTTACAAATCTGGACATAATGTAAGTCTTATTATTAGACGATGTCCTCGTTTTTTCCTATATTGTGAATTTGAATGATCTGTCATAATTAATCTTAGAATTCTATTAAAACTGAATAGTGTCTAACTTCCTTGTACTTCTATGGAAACGCAGAAGTACTTATCATACGAAACATTGACAAAATATAAATATAAATGCCTCTGAGAAGCAAGAAGTGATTAACGATGTTGTTATTTTTGAAGAGTGTTGACTAACTTGTAGCTTTATGAGTACACGTCTACGCGAGCTGCAGTCATATACAGTTAAAGGCAATGATTAATCAACAAGTTAACAATGAATATGAGGAAGAGAACCAATGTGACGAATGAAATAGTTTTAAAATGTTAAAAAAATGTCTAAAACTTTTACTAAATCGTCATCATCCATCATGTTAGCGTTGTTCCCGGTTGCATCCGAAGCTTTCACCTCGGAGCCAGGGGTCCGCTCACTCCTTTTGCTTCTTTTGGTGTAGCTCGCGCATACTCGTACAAAGACTCAATTGCCATTTCAGTGTATTCCTTGTAATCTTAGAAGTTTTATAGATTTACCAAAATCTAAACTAAAAATACTAAGCATCTATCTCGTGTTGTCAGAAATATAATTTTGCGTAGCGTGTTTCAATATGAGAGTGGATTCAAAGAAGATTCGTCTGTAATGTTCATCTAAATAGCGGTTGTTAAAGCATCGTTACGTTTCCACGGCCTTCAGCTTTCACTATCGCGACATGTGGCGGACGGACGAGCGTTGCATTGGCACTACGTGTGTTTACTCATCATTTATCACGCTCTATGGTTTACTTGATTTACTTGAATACAGAAATGTCTGTTATTTTGGTTGTTATCTTTCTAAGTAATGACACATATTAATATACCTAGTCCAGCCATAAGTTGTGTTACAAATGAAACTGCATTTTTTTTTAAATGAAGTAATGTAATATTATTAAAGTCTTAGCAAAAAATGCACCTTAGCACCTTTGGCTTTTATACTGGCCTTTAATCTGTTTGGCCACGAATCTATGGATTTACGCACTGTTTCCACCATATCCTCCATATCCTCTAAAACTGACCATAATTTGTAGTCTAAAGGGTTGAGGTCTGGGCTAGATGAGGGCCAGTCTTTAGCTCTTATAAAGTCCGGAACGTTGGTTTCTAGCCAGGATTGGGTAGTTCGTGCTTTGTGACCAGGAGCAGAGTCCTGCTGGACAGTCCACGGTGTATTTTTAAAAAGTGTATTGCTGAGACGTTTCACAACATGATCCAAGACATTATCTTGATACACTTGGGCTGAAGTTTTCCCTCCTTTTTCACAAAAATGTAGCTTTGCGACTCCCTGATAAGACACGCCCCACCAAACCATCACTGACGCAGGATGATGACCACGTTGTACCTTTCCGACTACTTGAGCAGCTTCCTTAGAACTGTGAGCGTACACTTTATCATTTTGCTTATTGTACTGTTCTTCAATCATGAAATTTTTTTCATCGGTAAAGAGGATATTTCTGTGCCTTTCACCTGCGTATCGCGACAGAAGGCGCTTTGATCGATCCACTCTCTTTAATCGTAAAGATTGATTTAGGGCACGTCCTGTATATCGACGATAAGCACCGAGCTTCAGGTCTTGTTTCATAATACGTGACAGAGTTCTAGCGGGAATCTTCATTTCTCGCGATAAGATTTTTTGCTTCCTTATGGAGTTTCGACGAATTCTGGCATTAATAGCCTTTGTAGTTCTAACAGCACGCGGCCGCCACGATCTTTTCTGGTCTTCGACAGACGAAGTGTTGTTGTATCTATTGACAGTACGATATACGAACATACGGCTGATACCAAGTTTTGAAGTGTCTGGAATATGACCGACTGCTCCATACCCACTTTGTGCAAGGCGATCACTTCGATCCTATTTTCTTTAACACCCCATTCCATATTGCAGTTCGATAATGAACAGGAAAAAATATGTGAAATGGCACGAAATCGAAAGAAGTTTTCAAAATTATATACGTGTTCCTAATTCAAAATAATTAAAAAGTTGAAAAAGAAAGAAAAGTTTTGATGTAACAGTATTTCTGGCCAAACCTTTACGTTTTTATTAAACGGAAAAACGGTAAGTTATATGGCAACATTTATGAAATAACAATTTCATGACGTCATATTATTATCGTAGTACTCTCAAATAATTTACTATTGTTAATTGTGTAGATGATTAATTTTTAATGGGAGTGTCACGTTTGAATTTGCCAAGCTATAAAACCATAGGAAATTATCATATTCTTGTCAAGGTAGAAACAACTATTCTGACTGATTACATTCAAGCCTTTAGCTATCATCATCATCCATCCATCCATCCATCATCTGCTGGACATAGGTATTCCCTAATGAGCGCCATAGCGCCCTGTCTTCAGCTTGCCGCATCCTGCATCTGCCCGCAGTCTTTCGCAGATCGACATCCCACCTGGCCGAAGGGCATCCTACACTACGTTTGCCGAGTCGCAGTCTCCACTCAAGAACACGTTTACCCCAGCGGTTGTCGGTTCTCCGTTCTTTTTTTTTCGTGCGGAAATCCCCACGGATACCCCACCGCCGGCCAGCGGGGGCGGTAATGTCGGACTTGAACCGACTAAAACCGCATGCCGTCTCGGGTTTTCAGACGCCGGGGTGTAAGGTTGCCCATAAAGCATATCCCTCGCACCCCGACTGACACTGGGCCATCTCTGGTTTCAAGATGGCTCCTCGGGTTAGGGAACCACGGTGTCCCGGTCTTGCCCCGGTTTGGGGGAGGGGCGCTAGTCGCCCCGCGCGCCGTCCCGACCTGCTTCTGCTGGGGTGACAGGCGGCCTCACCTGTCACCCCCAACCTTTAGATATACCTTATTTTATTTTTTATTTTTTTCGCGCGGAAATCCCTTCAGATACCCCCCCGCGTGCCAGCGGGGGCGGTTATGTCGGGCTTGAACCGACTAAAACCGCACGCCGTCTCGGGTCTACAGACGCCGGGGTGTAAGGTTGCCCATAGAGCATATCCCTCGCACACCTTTAGCTATACCTAAGCTTTTAAAATGTACACTTGTTTACTTTCGCGTATTTTGTATGTCTTCTGTGAATAAAATATTATTTCTTCTAAGTACATAAAATCATTAAGGCGTGAAGAGGAAGCAAACGACTACTTGCAATGACATTTAAATGTTAAAAATTGTTCCGGAATTAAGCGATACAATGAAACCAGCCGAATGCATAATATATGATTTATTTCATATGACCTAAGTAGGTATATTTCTTATACGTCACTGGACGTTCAGTCTTTGTCTTTTGAGTATTAATGATGGAACTAATGCCAAACACACACTAACTAGTGAGTTAGAGTGTGTGTTTACAAAAAAATGTAGCTAATCATTAAGTTTAGTTTATACGTATTACCGCAAACCTATAAGACAAGTCAGGTAAGCTATACTTACGTTTAGGTCTATTCAGCGCTGTGTAGAATGTCCTCGGCAATGCCTGCTTGTTATCTATCAAAGCTCTAAGGTAAGAAGTTTTTTGTGATATAAAACTTTATATCGCGTTGACTGTTGAATTAAATTTTACATAACATAACATAACATAACATAACTTCACGCCTGTATCCCCGAAGGGGTAGGCAGAGGTGTATTACACACCCACGATTCGCCAGTTATGTTAAGGTCCCAATGTAATAGGGGGCGAGCCTATTGCCATCCACCGGGCACATTATTAAGCGAGCGATAATTAACATTTATTAATACACACATAACTACGAAAAGTCAGAGGTGTGGTCCCGGGGCGACTGGGGATCGAACTCGAGACCTCGTCTCAGCAGTCCGTTACGTCCGCCACTGGGCTATCGCCGCTCCTTTTTAATTTTAAGTACCTAATTATATAAATGCTAAATGCAATTTATTAATTTACAAAATAAAATGTTATGTTATGTTAAATATTAAAAGTTTGTTTACTTTTAGAAGGCATTATGTAATGAACATGGCAATAGCCAAATAATAAAGAACTTAACGGTAAAATGCGATGCAAAAATCTCGAATTGAATAATAACTTAAATGAAGATAAATATTGATTATAGGTATTACGTTACTGGCTGTATTACAGCAGTAAATTATAGCCATGTAGATATTGAATTATAAGTTTTTTATGACTAAATCGTTGCGGTTTAACTAAAAAGTGCGGAAATAGATGCAATACATCAGAGTTCAGTAACTACCTTAAAATACTACATTAATATATCATAATTATTTGGTACGATATTATGGTCCACCAAAGTTTTTCCTAATTATAAATTTGATTAAATACTTTTATTTATAGATGCTTATGTACGAATGTGAGGTTCCTTTACGCAATATTAATGCGATTCAAGGGCTCCAGGTGCAATTATCGAATTAAAGCCCACGTCACGCAGACTTGACCTTATCATCGCAGAGGGTTCAAAATTGCTCATGTTATAATAAATGTATCTATATAGAATATTCTCGTAACAATAACTTTTGTTTTAATCAGTCTTATAGTGACTGTACAAAGTTTGATGGATATATGAGGTCACACCAAGATTTTTGGGGCCCGTTACACCTGCTGATTGATGGAGGAGGCGATACTGAAGGGTCAGACGGCAGTCACTTTCGTAAAATTCATATGAAAAGGAGGAGTAGGAAAGCGGATTCCGGGCTCCAAGGCATTGCATGCGACCGGGATGTTCGATGTTCCATATTTTCGTCCGTCCGTCTTTTCCATAACATCGTCCACAACGACGAGATTCTATTAGAATTTCGAAGTGCATATTGAATCTTATTTATTTGATTTAAAATATACAATACTCTTCACATTTTGCTTCGCTAATCATTTTCTCTACTTATATTGTACTTGCCATTGCTACGAATCCTGCCATGATAATATTGTAGCGCGCGAGGAAACCGTCATTAGTTCTTCCAGCGTCTGAGTCACCTGCGATGCCCAGCGAGCATGTTGCGGGCTGGGTGGCGGGAGAATTCTAAATCTCTCCCGGGCACGCTCCGCCATCTCCTTCTCGAGCATTGCATGCTCGCAGAATGAGGCGGCGGCAGCGGCCCACATTGCCGCAATCATGCCGCCGAGCGAGAGGACTCCCACACTGATGGCTGCCACGAGGTCTGACTTGCAACCCTCATACCAAATTTGGACTGGAAACCGATCTTATCTGGGAAATCGAAACTGAAACGATCTTTTCTACTCCAACTGATTTAAGTTCAGAATCTGTTGTGTCTAAACCTAACCAAAATCAGAAATTAAAATAGTTTATTATGGATAGCGATTTCTTTCTGAAATCTTGATCATATCTCATCCAAGGGGAACCAGTGAAAAATGACAGGAAATAATGGGGGGGGGGGGGGTAAACAATCTGAATAAAAGAAAACCTTGATCTATTGATTCATGGCATAGTGCCACTGCACTACAGGCACCTTATACAATAGCATCTTGATATAAGCATTGTAAGCAGAGATTACTGTTTTCTTAAAAACTCTTCGTGAAATGGATGATGGAACAAAGTTAGCCTTAAAGCAACTTTTTCACTCCATATTTGACACTTTCAGGTTATACCTTTCTGGAAACACAGACTCCGGCAATGCAATTCACTCCTTACCAGTATGCACAATGAACGTATTGAAACACTTCACAAAGAATCAATAGCTACATGGCGGAAATCCATCATAAAATATTGATCAGGGAAGGAAATAAAAACTTCGCCCATACCAATTACAGATTTTACAATCTGACATCAAACAAAAATTTGCATCAAATACTCACCTGTTAGGTCTAAATTTGTAGTAAATATATGTGGTGTGGTGTCTATAAGTTAAACCCGGTAGTGTGGCTCCAGCATTAATATTAGCATTGTGAAAGAGGTCGTATCCGGTTTGCAATAAAATGTACCGAGTTGAATCCAATGTATCCATAAAGTAGTTGCCAGTGAGAGAATCGTTTTGTTTAGGAGCTAGGTAAGTAGGGTAGTTGGGATTTTGGTTCGTAAGTTGAGGATTGTCTTTTACTTTAGAAACCATTAATCTAACAAAAAGTATTCTTTAGAAAAAAAGTAAAGGAATATATTCAGATCGCTTGGTGTCATTGGTCGTATTAAACGAAACAAATTTATTAATGAAACATTAATCAGTATTAATTAATATAAAAACATGTTTTATCTATTTCACCTTGCCCGGCCGGCAGCGGAAGTGCAGCCAAAGCTGCGGGGAAATGTTCTATGACTTCTGCACCACGCGCTTCAAATGTCAAGATCTTTTCGTCACCTCACTACACATGTCAAAGTACAACAGTTACCTACTTTTCATCAGATGAGGTGTTTAAATGATTTCATCCACGTACTTGTCTTATTTTTCCCTACAAACTGTTGTCAGACAAAGTATTCGGTTACCTTATAGTCGTACTTATATATTAGCACGATTCAGTGCTGATATTCGCATAGTTTCTATTAATTTCCTTTTTGTCAGTTCTACTATGGACTTCTTTCTTTTACTAATGCTTACAACATAACTGGCGAAGCGTGGGAGTAATACACCTCTGCCTACCCCGTCGGGGATACAGGCGTGAAGTTATGTTATGTTATGTATTAATGCTTAAATGATCTCAGCATTTTATCTCGGTTACATTCGTGGCGTTCACCTCGGAGAGCTGGATCCGCTTTCTGACTGTTCCTCCTCCACATCGATGCTTAAATAACCAACAATAATGGAATGAGTAAGTTTATTTTAGCCCAAAAGCCACTCACGAACACATTTCAAATGTAGCTTGATTGACATATCTTGGCAAGATGATGTTTTTAGGGTTCCGTTGCCAAATGGCAAAAAACGGAACCCTTATAGATTCGTCATGTCTGTCTGTCTGTCCGTATGTCACAGTCACTTTTTCCGAAACTATAATGACTATGCTGTTGAAACTTGGTAAGTAGATGTATTCTGTGAACCGCATTAAGATTTTCACACAAAAATAGAAAAAAGCAATAAATTTCGGGGCTTCCCCATACTTAGAACTGAAACTTAAAATTTCTTTTTTCATCTTACCCATATGTGTGAGGTATCTATGGATAGGTCTTCAAAAATGATATTGAGGTTTCTAATATAATTTTTCTCTAAACTGAATAGTTTATTACGAGAGATACTTCCAAAGTGGTAAAATGTGTCCCGTCCTCCCCTTAACTTCTAACATAAGAGAATGATAAAACTAACAAAAATATATGATGTACATTACCATGTAAACTTTCCCCGAAAATTGGTTTGAACAGGATCTAGTAAGTAGTTTTTTTTAATACGTCATAAATCGTAAAACGCAATTTACCTTTCATCCAATCAACTCAAATATAAAATTTAAAAAAAAGCATTATTATGTTACTTACTGCTACGGAACCCTTCATGGGCGAGTCCGACTCGCACTTGGCCGCTTTTTTTAGTATGGGAACGTTGCTTAAATGCATTGGGTTCTCATATTATTTAAAATTTATTATACAAATATTTCGTTTATGTATTACTGATTCAAAAACTCATTTATCTATTCATTGGTGCACATCTACCGCGATGCACATAAAGATACACAAGACATACACAAAGAAAGATATTTACGGCCATGGAAGCACAAATCGCTTATCCCTCATCAAGAGTTTTCATGATTGAATGAAAATTACATCATTTTAACTGCATTAGTAACCTATCATTCAAAACTGGTCAAGTATTACTGTGCAGAACAATTTCGTGATGGATTGTACATATGAGATTAATATCGCTAAAATGCATTGAGTGATTTGTCAAGTCTCGATAATTAAATGCGTGGCTGATAAAATCGCGAATACGATCTCGCATATCTTATTCGTATATATTCATATTAATTGATAGGAGTTGTGCTGACAGACAGTATTACTGTACTGGCTTGATGGATAGTCACTATGTGCTAGTCTGCCATCTAAGTGGTATAAAAAAAACAGTGGCACTTCGGAAGTGTTGACAGAAGTAAAAACAGAGCCATCTATGTTGTTAATTATGAATCAGTTCGAAACTTCATGGAGGTCAAAACTAAATAGTTCATCAGCCACGACAAAGATGGCGTTGTTATAAAAACTACTCCCTCCATCTTACGAATTTTCGATCAGGACATGTGTCCTGACGCGAGTTTAACCTTTTTTACCCATTACAAAAAAAATGCACTACGCCGCTAAATAAGATTCGCTACCATAATGTAACACTATAATGTATACTCCATAAAATAATTAGGTAAATATTGTCATTAGATTATACTTAGATATTTTCCCTGATCTCACAGTCAAACTGTTTGTACGGTTTTGTGGGACAATGTGTTAGTTCGTAAGATATACATGTACTTGCTATAAATAAATAATAATAATAAAAAATAAATAAAGTTTTCACTTCAAAAAAACTATAGGAAGTTACAAGTCCGTTAAAACCTTATATGCCAATGAAAATCATAAGCGACCTCGGGCTACGAAGAGAAAATTTGGATGCCACTGAAAATAATAATAAAACTATTCTTATAATTAAAATATACGTTCATTATAGTTGCGATATTTTTCATTGATGTAATCCCACTGATTATGTAAAAAAAAAACAATTTTAATCAAATAGTGGATGCATTGGTCTGGGTGTTTCTATGTATAATATGTATGTATTTACAAAAAAAAAAAGTATATAAGTATGTTTATCCGCATTCTGGAAGCCATAACACAAGCTAGTTAAACTATGCTTACTTTGGGTCTAGAAAGCGCTGTGTAGAATGTCGTAGAATGTCGTAGAATATTTAGGAACACATGGGCATCAGTTCCATGTGTGTTGGTGGATGGGGAACGAACTCATACATTTTTCCTACGTAAAATTATATCTAGTCTTGAGTTGTATTTTCACTGATCTATACAATAACATAATAATATATTGTTAAGCAGTTTAATTAAACGTCATACAAAATCATTTCCATGATAAAATTGCAAAATAAGATATTAATTATAATTACATTCCACCCATAATGGGTCCTTCAATGAGAGGTGTACAGGCGCTAATACAGACATTATCCAACAAATAATGTCTGAAGGCCAATTCGGGCAATTAAACAAATCACACACGCCCACATTGACAACATCAGCTTCGAGATATAACATTATCTAAATAAATTGATGTGTGCCGTATTATTTCAACTTCCTGTTGATGATTAATACAACCAGATCTGTTTGGGTAAACCTCCTCCCAGAGATTTGTAACACAAGAGTGAAAACGCCTCTGTAATCCCTTACTATTAGATGGGTGGGGTGTATATTTTTTTGCCCATTTAGTCGTTTGAAAAATACATCGATTCGTATATTTTTTTCTAACTGGAGTTAATAGCAATGTCTCGACTATTAAAATATGTATTGCTTGCTATTATTTATCGCAACTAAGTTGGAATGGGATGCTTTCCTATTCAAAATAAAAATTTGTGTGAGCTTATTGAATAAAGAATGGTAAATGAGCGGTAAAAATTACGTCCGTTCTTATTTTGTAGTCTGCATTTATTTTGAGTAACTAACCTAACCACTAATAGTAAATTATTTGACAATAATGAAGTGTGACGTTATTTCATACAATTGCCATAGAACTTATCGTTTTGACGTTTAATGAAAATATATTGTTTTTATTTTTCAGCGTAACCCGGTAACCCCTCCAGCTAATAATAGCATGCTGCTATATTATGTCTCTTAACTTAATGCGCTCGGTTTCCGTTCCGTTCTTCATTCCGTTTTACAGAAGTATTATTATATTATTATGAAAGAAATGAAATCTAGATAACCGTTATAAAAATAGTGTTTGATTACAATTAGTTACCCACTACAGTTCAATACTATAACATAAATATGTGATTTTAATTGTATATACTTACATACCTACCTACGCATCTTGATCAATGTTCTGTCAAGCGAAGTCAACAATTGAGAGTAAATCCTGCTCAGTTTCATTGAACATTAACATTAAGGAACATTTGCGTACGGTTCGTAATCACAGTTCGTGACAGATGTACACGCAGGATGTACTTAGTGACAAGAAAAACGCATGGCAACAAGTCCACAATATCCTTGTTGTACAGATAAACTATTCGTTCACCGGATACGTTTGGGTATGGTAATCAAGACCTTAAATCGTTTAAGTCATGAGTTAAAATGCTTTGCAGTATTATGATAGATGGCATAAACTATGCAACTGATTGTGTGTGCTTGTATGCACTCTGCTATACACATCCGCTTAACTGTTTAGCAATAATATTATCATTATATATCACCATTGGCTTGGAATATCTTACTAACAGTTACTGAAAATGAAACACGGTAAAACCTTTATTAATTTACACTACCTTACCAGTTTTTGATTTGGTATGTATGTCGGGAAGAAAAGTGAGATATGACACGAAGTGTTTATTGCACAGCGCATGTCTACAGATTGATATCGATTTATAGTAGTTAAAACCGAAGTTAATGTTTTAATATTTTATAACTACAAACGGGTTTAACTACTCTATACAAGTATTAAACTGTTAGTACGTTGACGGCGGAGAGAACGATCTATAAAACTGAAGGAAGCCGAACTTTATAATGCTTATGTATATTATGTTTACCTGGTGTACAATAAAGTTATAAATAAATAAACTCTCACTTTTCTTTCTGACGATATGCCTTATCAAATGCTGTAGTAACCTTTAAACAGCATACAGCTGAAGTATTCAATATCCTGAGCGTCTATGATTTTATGTTGCATTTTTATCCATACGACTCATTTTATACTTAATTTGTCATGCATAACTACACCATATTATTATACTTTTGACTTTTCCTGTCCAAGGTTGTCTGAAAGAAATCGTTTGTACCGATAAGGTCGCCTATTGTACTTTCAACTTTTTAGTTATGTATAATTTATTTTTGGTGTACAATCTGTCTATCTCCACTTTCAACCCATCTTCCAGTCGTGACGCTTAACAATGTGATTTCTAACTTGTTCTATTCAGCATGGAATCCATCATCAACTATCCTTCTGCTTATCTTCAATGAGACTCTTTACAGCTTCTACGGGTAAGAATGGAATGTACTACATGTCCGCATATCGGCAGGTGATTATTGGAATAGTGATGTAATTTATTTAATTTTCCTATTCCGCTACAAACAACATCTTCAAATACATGTATACAAATGAATAAAATTAAAGTGTCTGTTTGGAATGTAAAAATAATACATAATACATACATAATATATACTAACGCCTTTTCCCTCCGCATTAGGTACTGACAATAACCGCCCACGCTGGCCGGCGGGGGGGTATCCGAAGGGATTTCCGCACGGAAAAAAAAAGGTACTGACAACAGACCGCCATCTGCTTCTGTCCTTACGTACGAGTACTTCACGAGCTTGCTCTCATGCAAGCCCACCGGTTTCGAGTACTTTTGAACTTCTCTTTTCAAAAAAATAGCAGCATTTTAATAAATGCATATGAGTGTATGTACATACGATACATAAAATAAAAAAAACGGCCAAGTGCGAGTCGGACTCGCCCATGAAGGGTTCCGTAGCAGCAAGTATTTTTTTATTAGAAATTACAGGGGGGGGGGCACACATTTTACCACTTTGGAAGTGTCTCTCGCGCAAATATTAGAAACTACAATATCATTTTTGAAGACCTATCCATAGATCCCCACACGTATGGGTTTCATGAAAAAAAAACTTTTGAGTTTCAGTTCTAAGTATGGGGAACCCCCAAATTTATTGTTATTTTCTATTTTTGTGAGAATATCTTAATGCGGTACACAGAATACATCTACTTACCAAGTTTCAACAGCATAGTTCTCATAGTTTCGGAAAAAAGTGGCTGTTACATACGGACGGACAGGCAGACAGACATGACGAATCAAAGTCAAAATCTTTATTTTTCAAAATAGTGCAACGTAATTACATCTTTTTGACGTCAAAATCTGCTTAAAACTAAGGTTACCACCGCTTCCTAGGCCCTAGTTGAGAAGAAACTCCACTGCGGCATTTTCAAGACGTCATATTATAAATAGTGATTTCTTAAGACTAAATATGGACGAATGTACATTTTTGTCTCGTGTCAAGATAAATAAAGGTATATAAAAAAAACAAAAATTAAAATAAAAATTTAACCTAAGTTAAACGTTAAAATAATTTAAAAAAGTTAAAATATGGTAAAAAAAAAGGTTGCCTACTACAATATTATGCTGTAGTTGTAGCATTAAGAGGGGCCTGCACCATGCTCAAGCCAGACATTTTTGTCTTTAAGGTAATCATCTGTCCTATAGTATGCTTTTTTACATAAGGTGGTCTTAACAAAGGCTTTAAATTTATTTTCAGGCATACCAAGGACCGATTCAGGTAATTTATTATAAAAGCGTATACCTTCCCCCCTAAAAGAATCACTAACTTTGCTGAGCCGAAAACATGGAAGGATCAGTTTATTTTTATTGCGCAGATTTCTGTCTGTAATGTCACTTACTTTTGTAAAATTGGATATATTTTTCCTGACATACAGTATGTTCTCGAATATATATTGGGAAGCTACAGTTAAAATATTAATATTTTTGAATCGTTCCCTAAGAGAATCTCTCTTACCTAAACAATAAATGGCACGAATTGCCCTTTTTTGTAATATAAAGATAGTTTCTAAATCTGCTGCATTCCCCCAGAGTAGTATTCCATAGGACATCAGCCTATGGAAGTAACTAAAGTATACCAGCCTAGCAGTAGATTCATCTGTCAACTGCCTAATTCGTCTGACAGCGTAAGCAGCAGAGCTGAGTTTATTGGCCAAAATAGTGATATGGTCACCCCATTGCAATTTCGAATCCATTGTAATTCCTAGAAAGGTAGTGCTATTTACAAATTCCAACCTTTGCCCCCCCAGCATGATATCAACGTGTGTTTGCCTCACATTAGGCAGTGTAAACCTAATGCATTTGGTTTTTTCTGCATTCAACAATAGGTTGTTTGCAGAAAACCAATTTGAAATGGCGTTCAAAATATTATTAACATTATTTGCATTTGTATTACGCCGATCCACTTTGAATATTAGCGACGTATCATCCGCAAACAATACTATGCCAGCTTGTGCTTCAATTATATTAGGCAGGTCATTGATGTAAACCAAGAAGAGAAAAGGTCCTACGATTGATCCCTGGGGTACACCTATTTTTAAGTTTGATCCATTTGACTTAACGTTATTCACATCAACAGTCTGAAGTCTATCTGTTAAATAAGATTCTACTAATTCTGTGGATTTTTTGTCAAAACCGTACCGACGTAACTTGAGCAAAAGTGTCTGATGGTCAACACAATCAAACGCCTTAGAAAGATCACAGAATACCCCAATAGCATCCTGCGATCCCTCCCAAGCGTCGTAAATTAAGTTAACTAGGCTAACTCCCGCATCGGTGGTAGATTTCCCGCTAGTAAAGCCATACTGTTGGCTGTGGAAAAGATTGTTGGTTTTGAAATGTAGTTGCATTTGATTGAGCATCACTCTTTCAAACACCTTACTCAAAGCTGGCAAAATAGAGATAGGGCGGTAGTTTCCAAGTTCTGACTTAGATCCTTTCTTAAATAGTGGTATTATTTTACTATGTTTCATTAAATTAGGAAATGTGCCTTCATCTATACATTCATTAAAAATGAGTGCTAAATCAGGTGCAATGATATTAATTACATGACTAATTAAAGTAACTGACATGCCCCAGTAATCTTTAGACTTTTTCATTTTGAGATTTTTAAATGCTTTTAATATGTCAATGGGGTCAATATGTTTGAAGTTAAATTTGGAAGAACTGATATTACTCTCAAGAAGGGCACTCTCGGCACTTTGAGCGTTAGAATTAATAGAGGATGTGAGTTTCAATGGAATATTACTAAAATAATCTTCAAACGCATTTACAACATCTTTTGGAGAGGTTATATCCCTGTTTTCTAATTTAATTTTAGTAATACTATCCCTCATTTTACATTTACCAGACTCTTTGTGAATAACTTTCCAAGTTTCCTTCATTTTATTAGGAGCCTCAAGTATTTTCCTTTTAATGTGAATGGCTTTTGCTTGTCTACATACTTTTTTGAATAACTTGGAGTAGTTTTTAACATAGTCAATGAAACCACCGTCAAAATTGTACTGCTTTTGGGCGTATAAATCGAATAGCGTTCGTCTACTCTTATATATGCCTACAGTAGCCCATTCACAGAATTTAGACTTAGTACTGTGCTTTTTACATTTTTGTTTGAATGTATGTGAAAAAGCATTAGTTAATGTACTAAATAAACTATTGTAATGAACATCAGGATTATTGCCTTGGTAAGCTACAGTATTAAGCTTGTTCTCTAACAAGTTTTTGAATTCTCTAATTTTGTTAGAGGTTATGGGCCTACACATAATTTTCTCTTTAGGTTGATTATTATTTCCCTTGGAAAACGATACTATTTGACCACAGTGATCTGAGGGCAACGCACTTATTACAGACTTACTTAAGTATACACTGTCACTAAAAAAATTATCTAAACAACTGGCAACGGAACCCTAAAAACAATTTTTAATTTTTTTGTCAAATATTCAAAAAAAAAGTATTTCTGTCTGTTTGTTCCGGGTAACCTCAGAAGTGGCTTGGTCGACTTCGACGAGATTTTCACGGCAGATAACTGATGTTATAAGGTGTTACTTAGGCTACTTTTATTCCATATTATTAAAAATGCAACCCGGATTTAAGTTCACGCAGACGAAGTCGCGGGCACAGTTAGTATATTATAAAATATACCAACTTCACTGAGAAAGCAAACAGAAAGAGAGAGTTCTTATAAAACCACAAACGAAAGACTTCGATAAATTATGTGTGTCTGGTAAACACATAATTCTAAACCAAATGTCGTAAATAGTTAGCGCCCGTTGTGCTAACGGTGTGTACTAATATGGAGATACTAGTACAGTTTAGTAGTTTACTAGTTTAGCCGAATATCTAAAGTCTTAACACTGTGTGTCGTTTATATCAATAACATTTATGAGAATATTAGCTACAATACATTTGGTTTAGATATACTACAGTGAATATAAATTTAAGACTGATATAACTTAATGACTTCTTTATTGATACTACTAGAATAGACTACTACTAGCCAAAGACCACATCCCGACTACTAACGTTTTGTAACTCTCATACAAAAGTCATTATTGACTAAATAGATAGGTTTCAAATTTCATTTCTACACTACCCAGGAACCGTGACACAATTTTTGTTCTAAACAGCTTGTCTATTAGTATTGATAGAAGTCATTATTATAATTAGTGAAACGACTAATATGTACTATACGCGGACCGAAGTTTATTGTTTAGTGTTTACTTATACGCCTTATAGCCGTTTGTTGGTGGTTGAACTCCTTCGTAACCACTCGCGCGATCTTGACCAAATTTGCCACGGTGATAGTGTGGACACTGAGGAGTGTTTTGAAGCGAGATGGTTCATGTCCGATGTACCATTGAGGAATAATCACCGACAAACAGGTTCACGAGCGCGCGGCCTTAGCTAAGCGCGCGACCGTAGTAAGATGTCTTTATTTTCAAGTAAGAGTCCTGCTCGCTCAGTTCAATTTATTTCAGTCTCACCCTGCACTGAATTATTAGTATATAGGTACCTTTGTAAACTCAAGCCGTTTATCTTTGAAGCTGTGTCAGCTGTGTGTTAACGGTTAACATATTTTTCCTGTCGGATGGAGAACAGCTTCATTCTTTAGTCGCCTTGTACGATACCCACATGACAAGATGAAGCGGCCCTTGTATTCTTCGCAGTTGCTTGCCTACCTAGATCCCTACACTTTTTATTTTACATGCGGAAATCCCTTCGGATACCCCCCCCGCCGGCCAGCGGGGGTGGTTATGTCGTGTATCGACTAAAATCGCACGGTGTCTTCCCCAAGTGTCCGTTGCCGTGCACCCCGGATAAGCCCTCGAAAGGATAACCCCAGGGTAAACTAATTTCAGTGGATCGCAAGCTATCTTCCAAAGATAAAGACAGCAGATAAATAATTAAAACTAAATCGTGTCATCAAATTGATTTGCGCATTATATTATACCTACTGCTAAATGTATAAATTCACTTTGTTTTGATTTATTATTGATTTATTTACTGACGACAGCACACATAAGCACAAGCAACAAAAAAAAATTATCATAAACTTACCATGGTCGGAGAAGCTTGGAGTGATAGTTACAAGTATCAGCAACACTATTCCAAGCCAAATTCGGCGACCCAGGCTTCCTTGCGTGGCCATGGTATTAATGCAAAACCTGTAACAGATACATAACATAGTTTATTCCCATAATAAGCATCATTTAACCTTTGACGCTGAATAAAAAGTTTTATAATTATTTTCTATTACCAACATCTTAGCGCGCAAAATATCCTCGTGCATAATAGTAGATTATTGCATCGAGCACAAAGTAATTTATTATTGCACCGAGTGCCTGATTTAGAGCCCGAGCGTCAGCGAGGGCTCTAATCTAACAGGCACGAGGGCAATATAAATTACTTAAGGCGAGGTGCATAATCTGCTTTTCTTTCAACTATTACCTATAGGAATAGTAGATAAAAGAAACTCATATCAAACAGTTTTTTTGTTTCTTTTTTCTTTTTTTTTCTTTTTTTTTGTTTTTTTTTTAATTTCTTTCATTTTTAAATCAAAGTAAGCAGCAAAAAAAAAAAAAAAAACATTTTTTAAATTTGGAACAAGTAGGATCGAAACGAATAATAGGTACGTAAAAAAAAAGTATTGATGTCGGCTGGCTGAATAGAGCTAATCCATTGAGATTGGCACCTTTTGGTGCGATTAAAAAAGAACTGTGCAATAATGAAATTTCATACATTTTTATTGCTCTAGAGCATTAAAGACTCGCTATGTACTGAGTTTTTTAGTGTGATTGTGATGAAATTAAAGCATAGTTGGAAGAAAAAAATTAAACTCAACTTTTTTCAAAATTACGAAACTATCTGTGAAACCTTCACGTGTTAAAAACAAAAGAATATGTACCATACTCTTCTCTTTTTAAACTTATAAACAGTCTATTATAGAATGAGGGTAACATTTCATACAAAGAAACTTTTTTAACCTATAAGCCTGTGTATTAATATATGTTTTTTAAACTGGTCACTCGGATTACTCAGGTTTACTACATCGGCCTTATTTAACAAAAAATAAAAATAATTTCAGCCAATGACTTCCATGTATACTAGACTGGCTATTCGGAACAAAAAAATGGTATATATTTATGACCACCTCTGGACCCACAACATTGCGCCACTTTTTGTTACTGTCATAGCCACAGATTATATTAAATTTTGTTTTATATGAGATCATTGGCTGTCAACTGTAAAGCCTGTAAAATTGCGTCGAAATTCAAATATACATATTTTTTTTAATTTCTTGGAAATATACTTAATAATTGTTTAAAACCGAGTGATAAAAATGTGTTTAAGGGAAATTTAGGCAAGTAAGTAGCTTTCTTTTACATATTTTACCGTTTATTGTAATTGACATAAATATACACAGAGACCTAAATTAAAATATGGCGAGTAGGCCCGTACCCCTCTCCCATTTCCCGCCTCACCCCCGATATGTGACACACTTTTTGTTCTGAATAGCTTATCTAGTATACATAGAAGTCATTGCTTTTAGCTTAAAACTGAATATCTTATTCAGAGTAATTCAAAAAAAGTAATTCAAATACATATATTAGTATGCATAAATGTTAATGTCAAATATAAATCTATATATATAAAAATGAATCGCAAAATGTGTTGGTAAGCGCCTAACTCAACAACGCCTGGACCAATTTGAAGATTTTTTTTTTAAATGTTTTTAAGGATGGTTTTAACGGAGAGAAAAACTTAAAAATTCATTTAAAAAAATTACAGGCATGTGTGGGATAAATAGGTGCCACGGGGCGCAGAATGCCACGGACGAAGCCGCGGGGGACAGTTAGTCTCGTATAAAAGTTTTAATCCCGACTCTCAGAAGTTAGTCTGCGGTGATATAATCTATGACATATTGAGTTAGAGCTGTTAGACATGTTTGGGTAGGAGTTTGAGGCAGTCTGAAAATTCATAATTTTTTTTTTCCTTCTTTGGCAAATATATAATTAATGCCAGTGCCAAGTAATTAGAGAAATCAAGTAATTTGAATATGAATTCAATATAATACACCTTTTAGTCATTTAGTCAAGGTCAAGTAAAGTCCTTCAAAGTCATAGTCAAGTCAGAGTCCCGCTCTAGTAGAGTAGTGGAGGCTTTACAGGCTTCTGTGGAGTTTTGGAAACATCACGGAAAATCACAATTCACGGTAAATATTCCACTTTCCTACACTTTAGTATGTTGTCGAAGACGTTATATCTAAAAACCCACAATTTTTACACATAAAAACTCGAAATTACACAAATTTTAGAAAATGAAACACTGCCTCGATAGGTCTTTTCTCGCGTTGGCGCCAAAACTCCATTCATAATATCTTCATACAGAAACGCAGACCTGGCTAGAGGGTTTTACTTTTATTTTTGTCTTCAACACAAATGACACACTCTCCTTTAATACCTTACATTATAAAGAATGTTTTATTTATAAAACGTGCTGTTTAGGTATAGATAACTTGGCTCAAGCATATTTTTTTGTATTTATTTGCAATGGGCAAAAATATGCTTGAGGTACGTTATATATACCTAAACAGCACGTTTCATATATAAAACATTCTTTATAATTTCGGGTATAATATTACAAATACAAATTCCTGAATCAACTCCTAATGATGATATAAAATATTATTTTTGAAGGTATAAAACCTTCAAAAATAATATTTTATATCATCATTAGGAGTTGATTCAGGAGGGTATTTTATAACTGGTAATATTAGTTCTTATTATAATACTACTACCATAATAGAAGAGCAACATGTCTCAGATTTTGAATGACAAATGAAAACTCCGCTAAAAAAATGACAAGTTTTGTCTTTTGTCCGGTTTCTGGATTGAAAACTTAAAAGTTGTGTTTCCTCTGCGCCTACTTACGCACAATGACAAAAATAAATTGTCATGTTCTCTTGTTGCGGTAAACCTTAGTAATCCGAGTAATTACATTAAAGTTGTACTGTAAAGGGCTACTGGAATTTTAATTCCCAAAGATGAGAAATATTTTAGAAAGGAATTGTTATCAGTAGCATTGACCTTAAAGTAAATGGAATTCTAACTGTAGCATTACTTGTAATAAACAGTTAACCCATTTACATTACACGAATCGCGCTCGTTTTTTCTCTATTCTATTTGTGCTACAAGCTTTGAAATCAGCATCCAGCACCCTGTAAGGACGGCGAGTCGGCCAACTGCCGTCCTCAGGCCCCGATCATGGAGGTCGGTAGTCCCGGGCGTAGATGAGTCTGCGAAACTTGGGGCTTGTATAAAATTATTATTTTCGTTTTAATACATTTAATAAAAGCTTTAGGTTTTTTAATAAAAGCTTGTTTTTTAAGTTTTTTTTATTAATTTATTTATTTTCATTGTTTTGTTTTAGTAATGTCATGTAGCACCAGAGTGTTTGCCAAGACCATACAAAGGAGCTCAACACAATGAGTCTATCTTGTTTAGTTTCAGATCACCTACCGTCTCCATCTTCAGACCTTGGACATCATGTAGTACCAGAGTTTTTATTCAGACAAAACAAATAACTCCAAACCCGATATGCTAATCTTGTTCAACTTAGGAATTCCTATGAATACCTTCCTTTTCCATCATCAGACCCTGAATACTATGTAACACCAAAGAGTTTGTCATGACAACACAAATGAGCCCAAACTCGATAGGTTTAACTTGTTTAGTTTAAGAGTTCCTATGGCTCCGAGCCTGAATATCATGTAGCAACAAAGTGTTTACTAAGATAAAACAAATGAGCCCAGACTCGATAGGTATATCTTGTTTAGTTTAGGATTTCCTATGGCCACCTTCCTACTCCATCATCAGACCCCAAATACCATGTAACACCAGAGAATTTTTCAAGACAAATCGAATGAGCCCAAACTCGATAAGTTTAACTTGTTCAGGTTAGGAATTCCTATAGCAACCTTCCTACTCTATCATCAGACCTTGAATACCATGTAATACCAGAGATAAATTTAAAAATTAAATATCATGAAAATCGTTTTGGTTGCTTTTCAGCAGCCATGGTCGAAAGGTCGGGATCAATGTAAAATATAAAATAACATAATTATAATACAATAAATGGCGATAGAATCCGTTAAAAATAGTTTTATTTCAATGTTTGACATTCGCGTAAACTTCCGACAATATCATCATGAAAATCGTTCCACCCGATTTCGAGTTCTACGCTGTCATCACTAACACGACTTTGTTTTACATTTATAGATTTGGTTGAAGGCTACATATATATGTGCCTATTATTAGACACTAGCTGCTGCCCGCGACTTCGCCCGCGTTAAATTCCGAATAGATCAAGGTATGTTTACTTCTGCAGTTTCGAACCCAACATGTATTAGGTTACCTATTTCATCGTTATATCTTCAAGGATTAATCATGAAGAAATAGATGTTTATATGTAACATCAAAATTAATTCTACCCGGGTCCCTAAGATAATAGCGTGATGACATTTATTATCAAAGGAGTCTCTAATCAACTATCTTTCACAAGTAAGTACAATAGTTTTTTGTGATTTCATATTTTACTGCTCATCACCTTTTAGCTTTAGCGTGATGATTTATAGTCCGAACGGAGACCATGTCTCAGTTCTAACAATCTCTCACAATTTCGTGATGATCTGCTTTGTAATAATAAAGAAATAATTAATTCTGGATTTGATCGTTTTAATAATGCTGCTCCTATCACACTTATAATAACGTGATGTTATATAGCGCAGTTTATGCCTATACCCTATAAAATGTTCATTCAAAATTCCAGCTTAATCTGTTCAGCGGTTTTCAAGTGACGCTCGGACATCGATAATTAAAAGCAGACAAACAGACAAAAATTCTAAAAATCTCATTTTTGGCATCGGCATCGTTCCTAGAACGCAAAGCAATTTTTTTTTTTTTAATATTCAATGGACAGGTTTCATCTCGTTACGATTTTATTATATGTATAGATAAGAATTATTATATTGTTCTTTTTTTTATTTAATTGGTGCTTACTACTTTTACTAATTTTGCATAATATTGAATAAAATTATAATAACATTGAATAGAAAATAGGATAGTTTGGATTCGGTATACAAATTAAATTGTAGGAGATGTAGTAGGTACACGAATTTCGAGTCAAAATTTCAAGTTGCCTGATAGTGGAAGGAGGTACCTCAATTCTATAGAAAACCACAGTTGGCAGCACTTGTAAGTATTGTCATTTTGCGCTAAGGATTGCGTAGGTAAGGTGCTAGTGAATTATTGGTACTGTGTGAGTGTACCTTAAGAAGCATCGGTAAACGCTTACCATCTGTTGCATCATATGATTTTTGGCCACCTAAGAACTGTCAAAAAAATTATGAAGGAAAAGAAGTTATAGTCACATAAATAAAGAAACGATTATTATATGTAAAGGATAAATATTCTGCGACATTCTACACAGCGTTATCTAGACCCAACGTAAACATAGGTTAACTAGTTTGTGTTACGGATTCTAGAACCCATAACACAAGCTAGTTAATCTATCCCAATCCCCAATACGATTTTTTTTTATATTACATACATATTATACATAGGGACACCCAGACCAATGGAAATATTCATATTCATGTACACAAATATTTGCACTGAGCGGGAATCGAACCCGCGACCTCTGACTTAGCAGTCGAACGCTCTACTGGTACGCCACATAGGTTGACTGAAAAAATAGTGTATAAACCAGTTTTGTCGTAGAATAACAATATTGATACAATATACGAATGTTGGACTAGATTTATTTCCGTGCTGCTTTTCTAGAAATATATCATTACACAATATTACTTAAATTCAGTTTCAATGATTCGAAAGAAGAAATCTCACGCTAAAATATCACTTTTAATGTAGCTAGATAAAAATGAATCGCTAAATTTGTTACTAAGTGCAAAACGTAAGATCGGATCTAGCAATTTGGATGATTTCTTGTAGTATTCGTAATGATTAGGACACTGTCCATAAGAAAGAAAATTCCAGAAAATCCACAGGGAAGATCGAGAAACGGGTGACTTAATTTTATCCATCTAAAACTAGTTATAATACCTCAGCCCAGGTACACAGGTTCTTTGCCACAGCCTCCATTAAGTCTATTGTTCGCCCAATATGAATATTGTAATGACAATTTAATGTGTTGACATATTTATGTCTTTAACTTGGTCATGTGAATTTATGTATTTGTCAATCATTATACAGGGTTCGGTATAATGTATTGCCTATTTTATTTCTTTAATAACTCAAAAACCAATTGGTTATTTTGAATGAAAATAGTTTTAAATGAAAAAGTAGGCTTGGGAAATTTTGTTATAATTGTTGACATTTGTCAAAATGGAGCGTTGGTCTACAGAACATTTTTTGTGTTGAAAAAATTACTGAATTTAATTCAATAATCGCCGTTCATAGGTGTTTTCGACGTCATTTTAACGTCCGTCGCTGTCCTTAGCGTAAGACTATTTTGGCTTGGTGCAATAAATGGAGACAACTGGGATCTATTGTAGACAAAAAGTCAAGTGGGAGACCAAGAACTGCCTGCAATGAACGTAACGAAGAAATGGTAAGAAATTCAATTATTGCTAGTCCGAAAAAATCCGCTGTTAAACATGCTTCCGTCCTTGGTTTGAGTCATCGAAGCACGAGAAGAATGTTAAAACGCTTGCATTTTCATCCATATAAGATCGCAATAGCCCAGGATCAGATTAACAGACTTGAATTTTGTCGTCTGATTCATGATAATCACCAAGGTATCGAAACTTACTTATTGATAAATGACGAGGCACATTCTTATCTCAACGGCGATGTAAATAAGCAGAATTGTCGTTATTGGGCTCAAGAGAATCCTCGAGAAATTCATCAGCGACCGTTACATTGCCCAAAAGTATCTGTATGGTGTGCCATTTCATCGACTAGAATAATTGGGCCTTATTTTTTTGAAGAGAATGGTCAGGCGGTAACCATTACTTCTGCGCGCTATGTTCAAATGCTGCAGACATTTTTTTACCACAAATTGAAGAAGAAATAGGACATTTCTGGTTTCAGCAAGACGGGGCAACAAGCCATACGGCAAGAATAAGCATGGACATTTTAAGAAATTCATTTCCAAACAGACTCATTTCAGGAAATGGTACGATTCCATGGCCAGCAAGATCCCCAGATCTTTCAGCTCCGGATTATTTTCTTTGGGTCTATTTAAAGCTTAAAGTCTTTGTGAATAAACCAAGAAATTTCATGGAGATGAAAGTAAACATTAGAAATGAAATTAATGCTATCCCAGGTCACGTTCTCCAAAATGTTATGCAAAACTTTGCTACTCAATTAGAAGAATGCATTGAGAACCATGGCGGTCATTTACGAAACTATATTTAAATCATAAAAACTCCCATCTTTCTAATTTAAGAATATGTATTTTTCCTTTTGATATTCAAAGTTAATAAATTTTTATAAGCTGTTTAAATTGGGTAGTACATTTTGCCGAACCCTGTACAACCTTTCATAAATATGTGAGTAATTTTTTAATTAGAGCTTTTTTACTAGTAACTGCGAAATATCTTATGTAGGTATAACCAGATGCTAACAGTTAATATCCCAAAGATACTATTTTTTGACCGTTAAGTTCAAAATTTATATTTTAAAATTATTAATTGGTAGTTAGGAGCAATAACAATCGATAATGCCCCTTTATAGAAAGCGATTGGAATCCAGATTTTGAGAAATTATTTATGCAAATTAAGGTGCATATCAATTTGAATACACCTTTTTTTTTTTTTTTTTTTAACGTGCGGAAATCCCTTCGGATACCCCCCCGCCGGCCTGCGGGGGTGGTTATGTCGTGTCTCGACTAAAACCGCACGGTGTCCTCCCCAAGTGTCCGTTGCCGGGCACCCCGGGTAAGCCCTCGAAAGGATAACCCCAGGGTTGCCGGCGGACTTTGGCCGCCACCGCGGCCTCGCCTGGTGGGGTCGGGTTTTGTCCCGCTTCGGTGAGTTGGCAGGCGTGTGTAGGGCACACACGACACGCCTCCGCCACGGCCTGCTTCTGTAAGGACGGCGAGTCGGCCAACTGCCGTCCTCAGGCCCCGATCATGGAGGTCGGTAGTCCCGGGCGTAGATGAGTCTGCGGCGTCCTCGCCGCAGACTGCGAAACTCGGGGGGCAGGATTCTCTCCCGCTCCCTCTCCGCCGTCTCTTTCGCGCGCATTACCTGCTCGCAGAAAGAGGCGGCGGCGTGCCACTTGCTCCCGTCGGAGACCACGGCCCTCACCATGGTCTCCAACGAGAGAACGTCCACGCCCAGGACCGCAACGAGATCCCGGCGTTGACTCGCCCACGCAGGGCACTCCACCAACGTGTGGAGCGCCGTGTCTTCGCCAGGATCCTCGCAGTGCTGACACTGCGGCGTCGTCTCCCGGTGGATGCGCCACAGATACTTACCGAAACACCCGTGTCCGGTAACCATCTGGCACATCCGGTAGGAGAGGTCCCCATGGTCCCTCTCCAACCACTCCTTCATGATCGGTCTCACCGCCGCAATGGTGGATTCCCCCACCTGGGGTGCTCAAGTCGCACCCTCCATGTCTCCATGAGTTCCTGGCGGAGCAGGGACCGCTGAGCCCTGATTTCTCGGGGCTCTGGCCTATGGCCCTGCTCCAGCGCCTCCTTGCGCCACTGGTACAGCAGCGCAAGGGCTCTCGCTTCCAGGTCCCATGGAGGGGTCCCGGCTAGGAGACATGCCGCCTCGACGGAGATCATGCGATACCCCCTGATGACTCTGACGGCCATCGCTTTTAACGGGCTGTTTAGTACAGCTACGTTGCGGGCCGCCAGAGTCTCTGCCCATACTGGGGCCCCGTACAGGGCCATGCTTCGCACGATCCCCAGGTACAGTCTCCTAGTGGAGGCGTTGGGTCCCTTAACATTAGGCATCAGCCGTGATAGCGCGGTTGCAGCCCCCCTCAGTTTCGGGACCAGACTTCGGAGATGAGGTCCCATCGGCTATCGAGTACGAGCCCAAGGTACTTCATCGTGGGCTCGATGCCGATGCTTACGCCCCCTACGGTTATGCTGGTTCCCGCAGGTGGCCCCCTCCGAGGCCCGTGAAAACACATAGCCTCGGATTTGTGGAGAGCCACCTCGAGTCCCAGCCGATTTGAATACACCTAAATTTAGTTAAGAATTATGTGCCAGTTATAGTTCCAAATATATGCCGTTTCGTTTATGAATACATTCATTAGGTACAGTGATTAAGACCCGAGACGGCGTGCGGTTTTAGTCGGTTCAAGCCCGACATAACCGCCCCCGCTGGCCGGCGGGGGGGTATTCGAAGGGATTTCCGCCCGAAAAAAAAAATGTACAGTGAGTAAAGAGGGTAACAGTGAACATTTCAACTTACTGATTGCTTTAGCTCTAAAACGTTCTATCACGCTTCTTTTATTCTTCTCTCTTATCTGATAATTGGGTATCTTATTTACTTTTATAATTTCAATTATAATTCGATAAGTTGCAATTATAAAAGCTGACGTCGCGTTGCTCGTTGCAATCTACTACGTCACCTCATACTCAGAAAGATGTACCATCGAGATGTTTGGCCTACATTATTGTACTGTCTTGAGCAATACAAGATCTGTAATCATGTGAGTATCATATAGTACCTACCTACATTCTTACGTGAATATACTTTTTTTGTTAGCGATTTATGCAAGGTTTAGTTTTTCTGTTCATCATATATTATTTTAAGATACCGTTGGAACGAAATCTTTTTAATGTTACTTTTCGTACTATGAAATCATCATCATCATCATCATATGAGTACCTTTTTTTTTTGTGCGGAAATCCCTTCGGATACCCCCCCGCCGGACAGCGGGTTCGGTTATGTCGGGCTTCACCCGACTAAAACCGCACGCCGTCTCGGGTCTACAGACGCCGGGGTGTAAGGTTACCCATAGAGCATATCCCTCGCACTTCGACTGACCCTGGGCCATTCGCAGTGTCCCCTCTGATAACAGCAGAGGGGTACCTGGAGCGACCACGCCCCCCCGCGGGCCTTGCAGGCCCGCCATACCCCGACCCCCTCGTGCAATGGGGTCAGCTGGCCAGACTCTTGGCCGTTGACGTTGACGCCAGCTACTCCAGAGGAGCAATCAATGATGCGTCATCGCCCACGTTGCCCAGGGTGCACCAAACTTGGAGGTGATCCAACCAGTTGCACTCCATCATCTAAATACCTTTTTTTTTTTTTTTTTATCGTGCGGAAATCCCTTCGGATACCCCCCCGCCGGCCAGCGGGGGCGGTTATGTCGGGCTTGCACCGACTAAAACCGCACGCCGTCTCGGGTCTTCAGACGCCGGGGTGTAAGGTTACCCATAGAGCATATCCCTCGCACCTCGACTGACCCTGGGCCATCTCACCACTAACAGCATCGCTCATCCTGTCTCCTCTGAAAGCAGAGGAGTACGGAGAGCGATGTGTTCCCGCCACGTTGGGTATTGGCCGACGATCAATGCCAACCCTATGAAGGGGTGAAGGGGAAGCCATTGACCGCCGCCCAGGGTGTACCGGCCGCTCCGATTCCGTTCCCCCCGGACTGCAGCGGGATCGGAATCGGAGCGACACTCGAGGAGGTTACCCAACACACACCCCATCATCTGAGTACCTATATAATACTTCTTCATAAACTGACATACATTTTTTTCCCACGTACCTACTTTTACAAGTAAATATTTATAATGTAATAATTCTATTATGAAGCGTCTATACTTAATTCAAGAGTTCGATTGTAATGTCAATGAACGTGATGACATTTCTGTTTAAGAGAGGGCATACTCGATCTGAATTTTAAATAGAAATTGCCATTCGTATTTCCAGTAACGATTAGATCTACGATAATATGCCCCAAAGAAGTTCAAGAACTCTTCGAATTTAGAACTATCACTTAAATTATGTTTCATTCAAGCATTCAAGGAGCAAAAAACAGAAAAATATTTTTAAAGATACATTTAATTTCCTTAATTTTAATTCGATCAAAGTATTATAATTATCCTGTACTCCGTGTATGGGGGCCCGACTATGATCTTTTGGGGCAACCGCACCTAATAGTGGCACACCTGCTGATTGACGGATTCATTGACTCAGGCTCTGGCGCAATCTTTCCTCTCGGGGTTAGGGGATTACACGGCAGTCGCTCCCGTAAAAGCCATTTTAGGAGTTGTAGGCGAATATAAGCTCCATGGTGCAAGCTTTGGATGCAATCGGGATTGGCCCTCGGATGCAAAACAAGAGATAGCCTTGTAGATGGCTCGCTTACGTTCTCAAATATAGATAAACAGTAACTACCTACACGTTACGATGCTGGATATATCTAAACCTTACACGATTTTAGCCTTTTTCAACGTTACTAAAGACAGCCATAGCTAGTCAATAGGTCACATTAAGTAATTAGAATGTTACTGTAACAATTACGATGCTAAACAATTAAATCACACGCTTTTGTTGCTTCTCATGATGGACCGATAAGTGTTTGAATTATTGAATAAAATAATGGTTGGTAATGTATAATTGCGCTTGGGTAACCGGCGCGTGAATTTGACCCATTTGCAGACAAGGTTGCCTTGCCAAACTGCTGGTTGGCGTATGCGCATAGTGCAATACTATCTTTATCTAATGTAATAGTTGATGCATCTGTTTAACTTCAGCCAGGATGCGATAGATGGGGTATTTTTTCCATAGAAACAATTTAAAGCTGGTTATGACGTAAAATCCTAACTAGAACACATGGTGTGCACTGCGGAAAAAGTAAATAAAAAAAATTATATATGTAAAGTATGTTAAGACTTGTAGTAAGTATCTTGTAAGTAAGTATTCAATAAAACGTGTCAATTATTCAGTAAAGTGAGACCTAAGCGTCTCGTTGCATTTATTGTTTATGCGATGACTGACCTCCAACAACTTATGTCGCATATTGTAATAGGTCATTGGCAGGATGTCAACGGAGATCCTGCACTGTGCGAGTGAATCACGCGGATTTAGCTTTGCCACATACGTTTACGTTTGCCTACGCATGTGGGTACACATCATGGCTTGGATTCACGAAGGCTTCATATGAAACGAACTCATGGGAAATCCTTCACGGATGCTCGTACATCAATAACCTCACGCAACTCTGATGAATGATCAACAGTTCCGTCTGTACCTATTCAATTATATCTTTAAATTAGACATACTTCATTAAATAAGTTGTTAATAGATAAAATATAATCTTATTTTGCGAAATAATATTGAGATTGTGTATAAAAAGCTTTAAAACAAGAAAACGGTGACATTTTAAAATATTTGTCTGAGCTAACAAAAGCTAGGTCACATTGAAATTACCATAAAGTTGAAAAACATTTTTTATATTTATATGTTATGGTAGATCGCTGCATATATATTACGTAGGTACCTATTCTTCTAAACAACATTTTAGTAGGTAAAGTATCTTATATTGAGAATTAAGATAATATCTACACATTATGATACGTTCATAAAAATAATTTACCTGTCTAGGTTATAATCAAATAAGTAATTACTGAGATTGTTATTATTTTGTATTACTGATGCCTGATTTAATTTTTGTGGAAAGTTACTAATATTAAAAGATAGATAGATAGATATAAACTTTATTGTACACCAATCAGACTAAGCATATATCATAAACTTAATTAACATATTAAAAGATACCCGTTCCACCAAAGAATTCAACCACGCATCAGTTTACAGTTGCTTAACAAAGTTATTCGTTGACTTACAATTTGTCACGTAGCTTTGTTATTTTTGCAAGAAGGACGTATAGTACAAATTGTAATTAGGACTACCTATTCAAAAAACTCACTAAATGACGTAATGCTAGGTACTCTATGGGTAAACATACCTAATCAGTGCAGCAACTCTAAGTTATCTTAGTATTAAATTTCGTTACAAGAGAAAACGATCTATGTATGTAATCGAGTCTAAATAAATGAATTATATTAGTGTATCATGTAACAGAAAATATATTATAACATAACTTCACGCCTGTATCCCCGAAGGGGCAGGCAGAGGTGTATTACACACCCACTATTCGCCAGTTATGTTTTTAGATCCCAATGTAATAGGAGGCGAGCCTATTGCCATCTACCGGGCACAATAAAATATATTATATTCAAGTAATATTGACATATAGATACAATTTACATATAGTCCGAATACGCACACCCCATGAATACCACACTACAAGAACTCTTAAATATTTAAAGCGTGGTAGGCAACATTAGAAATCATTATACAATTTCTTTAGACTTTAAGTGATTCCTATCAGTCTCATTATAATCCTATAAAACAGCTGATCTTTGAATGACTACTACGAGACCGGTTCATACTTAACTGTTATTCTAATGTAACTGTTCAGCAGATTATTGTAGATGTGTGAGGTAGGTAACGTAAAGAAAGAGGAAAACGAATATTGTTTAAACCTTTTCAATTAAAATGCTAATCACTTTGTTTTCAACTATAATGCTTTCTAACGATATGCTGTCAACTTTACTATATGTTGGCATGGGTAAGTGATTGGTGGAGTGGGTTCGATATCCAGTAGCCTACGATCGTGTCCTTGCATTCACTACTAAAGTTGCGCCCACCTTATCATCTAATGTCATCTTACACAGTATGGACTATGACTAGTAGAAAGGTAACTCATCTCACCTCTAATTAGTAGAACACATCACTGAAATTTTAAAACTGAATTGTTTCTTTCTGTCAACACCGTATACACTGTCTTTGTCAACGTGATTAAACACAAATAGTTGGTGAGTACTAAACTGTTTACGGAGCGAAAGCGTTTGTTCGAACACGGAAGTGGGTAGGTGGTAGATGGTCGCGCCAGCGGAGGCGGTCGACTCGCGCGCAGCTGAATGTACGACTCGCGGCGACGACGTTCG
Source organism: Cybosia mesomella (assembly GCA_946251805.1). NCBI lineage: Eukaryota > Metazoa > Arthropoda > Insecta > Lepidoptera > Erebidae > Cybosia > Cybosia mesomella. The sequence continues at coordinate 22,518,390 of OX276398.1, forward strand.
TTTCACCGGCAGAGGTGTCGCGAAGAGAAAGTGTCGGCCGTGGTGCGCTCGCGCCGGTTGGCCGTCGTCGTTATGGGGGGGACGTGACGTCGTCAATAAACCAACAGTCTCTGAACATCACCGGCTATTGCTTCACCGGTCAAAACAAGACGTCCTCCGTTACGTTAGGAAGTTGGGATGAGCATCTAATGAGATAATATAAGTTGGCAAGCTAAGCTACGGTTGTACCCCAAAACCGATAGTCAGTTTTGATTTATTAGCAGATTATTTAATTTTAATCAGAAATTTAGTACTCAAATGTATATTGCTAGAATGTGAAAGTGTAGTAATATAACACAACGATGAAGCAAGACCTTTTTTCACCCTACCTCCCACAATTTGATATTAGAAATGCCATAAGCGCGAACCTATTTCATTGCCCGCAACTTGACCACTTTTTTTCTGACGCCGTGCTACTCCTGAGAATTTCCTATCAGAAACCCAATAAAATTTTACCAACCCGGAACTCGTATTTTATCGTATAGGAAATTCTGTGACAGAGCCTCGTCAGTTAATCAGCAGGTGCACCGGCTGTATGTGAAGTTTGCTGGGGCCCCGTAGATCTTGGCAGGCATCCTCATATATATAAAGTACTCTGTGTTGGCAGGGCTCCAAAATCACCCGCTTAAATCAATTTTACAATATACCTAAGTCAACTAATCTACATAGTGTTCTTGAAGCCCGACATGCCGGGAAGTCAGGAATACTTACTATCATAATTACATGAATCCCAAAATGCACTTTTAAACTGCTGTATACAAATAACAATCACATTATCTATGCATGCAAGCATGAATCTGTATTCTCGTTCTAAGATTTGTTTTTAGTCCTTGATGTCTTTTTATAAATGTTTTTGTGTGAACTCCCTAACCGTTGTAAATGAATACTTATGAGTCCTCACTGGCCGACATACTCATAACGTATAATTTAACCAATTAACTGCTGTTCCCACGACCACGCACCCTCAGGAGACGCGAACGTACGCAAAACATGCTGGATGAATTGAGTAATATAAGCTCGTTGAACTAAACAGGGGATAGACTAATGAAAAAAAAATTGAATATTAATACTGATATTAAGCTTAGAGTGTGTTTCTTGTCACAGGATTCCTGAATAGCTGATCCGATTTGGATGAAATTATGTGTGTTCGAATAAATTCCTAGAGAGCTTAGATTCACAATTCGCTTTGCTTGATAGGTGGAATTGCAATCAGTATATAAGTTTTTTAATTTTTTTTTAGTAATTTTGTCTTGATTTGTGTAAGTGGACAGGTAAAATACTTAAATCCTTTATTTCTTTTTAATTTATGTAAAACTTAAGCTAATTTACATTCCAGAAGCACCAGTATTCATGTACTAATTAGCAAACTGAAAGATGTACTTTTAATAAATAATAATAATAAAAATACAATTTAAAGCTAATTAAAGCTAAGCTATTTCTTAAATTTTAAATCTTTAAAACAATGATTTATTATGCACACACATTAATATAATTACATTCAATGGATGGTGGAAAGTATAGTACAATGGTTGATTATTAGATGATGGAAAGTAACTTAAAATGTGTGAAAGAATTTTGTTTTACTAATATATAGATAGTCACCTTAACTCTAAATTCTTTCATGAAATACCTACTCATAATACACATAACATGAAATATTATATTAACTTTCCTCTGATGATTATGAAAATAGTTACTTATATATCAAATATATTTTTATTGATTTATTGCAATTCAAAGGTCGTTTGTAAATATGTGTTCAGCAATTTTTGAGGGTGACTACCGCTACTGGTGTGTCATCTCCATCATGCACAGTTTAAGCAATAAAATACCGCTGAATTTTTAAATAACTTTGTCTTAGTTCAACATGACCTGACCTTGTCCCAATTATTTGGAATAGGCGTAACATATCATTCTCTTATGTAACTTCCTGTCAGATGTCTCTTCAGTACATTCTTTCTGTCCTCCTTCACACACTCATCTGCAATGAGCAATTTCAAAATGTGAATTCCTCATTACCCTATATAAGTTATTATTATAATTTGTATTTAACCACTTCTGTAATTCAAATCATTCGGCAAGTGAGATATAAAGACAAAGTTGGTGTACCCAACGAAACAATAACTTATTTTAATGTCACAAATTAAATAGAAGATTTACTCCAGACAATCATCGCCGCCATTAAAAATATTTATTGCGGTAGTTAGCTTGAAGCAACAGAGACAGAGCTTGGGGAATGAGCCGCGTTTTACATTCTTGATGACAAGTCACCCATTCGCTACATCAGACACAGATTCTACGACTTCTTTGATGATAATATACAATTTGTACAAAACTAGTATCCGGTCAGTGAAGGTTTATATAGATATTATTATAAGGTTCTGTTTACGTAATAGTTTTTGAAAAATAGGAGTAAAAAAAAATACCCACAAAAACTGCAATGTCAATGAGGAAACTAACATGGCAACATAGGAGAGCCACCTTGTAAACAAACACTCTTCCTAAAAGAAATAACAACAAAAACACAAGAGGGCGGCCAACGGCGGCGGTGTTGTGTATTTTATTGAATATCTACTATGTGGTGTCGTTACATTCTTAGATTTTGGGGAGATTTCATATATATGGTGATGTATTTAGGATACCTATGTTCCCCTCATTGATCGGATTTTTATTTTCTTTACTTAATGTATATATTGACCACTAATCATTTAGGAACCTAGATAAAAATAATAAAACGTTCCGTATTTTAACAATAACCACTTCTTTAAATCTATATTACGGTCCGTGTAAGGTATTTTATGCAAATACAATACATATCATTAAAATACTTTAAATTCCGCTTATAGATTAAATTTCATGATTCTAACCTGTTTGTTTGTGTTACCGAGGTTAGCACAGATGATGGATCTTATTATTATTTTGCATGATTTTAGCCAACGTATGTGGGGTATAAGATATTTTTATTAACTGTTATTATACATTTTAATACAATATTGAGCCTCAGCTAGTTTTTTTATTTAAACCAGCTCAACTGTACCCTGGACCAATCCAGGACCATCCTGGACTAATCAAAATTAATGTGCCTATTTCAAGTAAAACTCGTAATGTAAATTATTTATTTATTTCAAAGTCGTTCACATTTCACTTACTGAAACGAGCAGGGGTAAAAGAAATGGCTTCGATATCATTATAATTTTTTAAGGAGAGAGGAAAAGAGTCAAAAATAAAAATTGTTTTAACGACTTTCCCAAAAACAAAATCCGTCCCTGTGACATCGGCCATCTGTTTATACAATTATCGGTTAGGAGCGGAGCAGTGGCGCGCGCTGTTCTTCCTAAATGACTCCTTCATGAACGATATCCATCCGAATACTTATTAGTGGGCTCATACGACTAAGGATTAGTACGCATCTTACATCCGAACAGGCGTCAGTATCATCATTGGAACGTTCAAAATAAAATACTTAACTTTATGATTTTGCAAATTATTACGCGTAGTTATGGAGAACTTTCTAAATTATCAGTGCACAGAAAAATCTTGGGAACAAAATATTTTCTCAGTAACTTCGTTACAGCATATTGAGGCTCAGCCAGCGGCAAAACAACGGTGTCAGGCGAACGCACGTGAGAGGGATCGAACTCAAAAGTTAGTACTGATATTGCATGTCAAAGCAAATTTAGTTATAGTTTGATTGATGAGTAAATTAATGAATTGACATTTCAATCTACTGATGAATTACATATTTTCGAATCGATTATGTTTCTAGGTGATTAAAAATATAATTTTCTGTTGGGAACTGTTGCATGGTTTAGTTTTTGCTACAAGTTATTTACAATTAAACTTCCTTGTAATTTTTTGTTGTACAGCGGGTGTTGCAAATCTGCACATTTGTAAGTTCCGCATTCAATATTCTGTGGTAAAGGACTCCTCATAATTATAGACTAATAGTGGGTAGGGATCACTATCTGATTAATATAGTACATTTTATTATTATAGAGTTGACTAGTGTTTCTTTTTACGTGTGGATACTCCCAAGGGCTAAACCCCACCGGTGACAGCAATGAGGTGGGTATGTCGGAATCAGACCGACTAATACCACACGATGTGCTTCCCAAGCGTACAATGCCGGGTACCCCGAGTACGCCCTCGAAAGGATAAACCCAGGGTTCCCGGCGGACTTCGGCCGCCATCGCGGCTTCGCTTTCGGGGTTGAGTTTGATCCCGAATCGGTGACTTGGCAGGAGTGTGTAGGACACACACATGACACGCCTCCATCTTAACCTACTTCTGTAAGGACGGCAAGTTGGCCAAATGCCGTCCTCAGGCCCCGATCATGTAGGTCCTTGGCGTAGACAAATCTGCAGCAAATCCTCGCCGCAGACTGCGGAACTCGGGGTCAGGGTTCTCTCCCACTCCCTCTCCGGCACTTCTTTCGCGCAAAAATACACTTAGTCCTTGAACTTCAATCACTATCACTATCATCACCACATATTATAAAACAAAGTCCTCCGCCGCGTGTCTGTCTGTTCGCGATAAACTTAAAAACTACTGCACCGATTTTCATACAGTTTCCACCAATGGATAGAATGGTTCTCGAGGAGAGTTTTAGTATATAATTTGTCAAGTTTTTGTATACATTGGCTAAAATAGAATGATATTTGTAGGAGGTATCGGAAAAAAATAAGTCGCCTGGAAGCGAAAACGCTGCCTAAACCCTTTGAGATATAACAAATTGATACATGGTGGAATTGTGCATCTCATATAGGCTGTGGTGGTGGAATATCGTCCTATGGGTAGCGGGAACGGGATCAGAATTCCACGCGGGTGAAGCCGCGGGCAACATCTAGTATATCTATAAGACTATTTGTGTATCTTTACAAGATATGGTATCAAATTAATTGGAAATGAAACCTACTATATACCTTAATGCCCTTAAGCAGGTTAAATTTCTGTGTCACACTAAGGTTGATTGCTAGAATTTTTTTAAGTATCAAATTTTTAAGTATAAAAATTATATAGGTGTGCTTCTCTACAAATTATTCGAACTTGAAATAAAAAAATAGTGCACACGGCCAAGGAGATAAGTATACACCTTTATTCGCGAAGATATATGTAAAGGTGTATATTTATCTCCTTGGCCGTGTGTACATCTACAAGAATACATACGTACAGTATCCGGCTTTGGATTTGGCACGTCTGTAAGTAAGAAGAGAGAGAGAACGGTCATTCGCCCAGCTGAAATCAGCATTAAAATTAGCTGAAATTAGCATTCTATCTATTGTACATCAGATTGACAGTTTGATACTTTTATAGAGTACTAGCTGACCCGGCAGACTTCGTACTGCCTCAATCGATAGCACCTTTTAAACCTTCTCTGGACCTCCACAAATAATTCAAGACCAAAATTAGCCAAATCGGTCCAGCCGTTCTCGAGTTTTAGCGAGACTAACGAACAGCAATTCATTTTTATATATAAGAGAAGATTTAAAACAGTTTACAAACTATTAAAACTATAACTTCGGTTGTTATTGCTCTGTAAAAATATTAAGCCATAGAAAAGCGCTGTGCGATAGAGTCGATCTTAGCTGGACTCTCAGTATTCTTCCCTTCGGGACGACTTGCCATATAAAAAAATCCGTTCCCGCAGGGGGAACGCACAGGTAGATTTCGTGAAGCTATTAATATTATTTAAATAGAGAACTACGGACTTTAAACTGTTTAATTTTTTTTTCTCGAAAACGGTAACTTTTAGCGAAAAACTTTTCAGACATTTTTTTAGACTTAGAAATGGCCTATCGATTAAAAATGTTTCCGACGACAAGAATGTTCACCGGTTAGAACTTATGATTTTTTTCCCGAAAAATTTTGGTTTTTCCCCCCTCCACTTTTAGTTAAAGTTTTAATCTTATAGGTTTATAATTAAAAGTTGTTGGTATTCATGTATACTATGGGATGAAATTAGAACGGTTCGAATATCTTTCATGGAACGTGAAATTTTGTGGAAAAACTGATTTCATAAAAAGTGAGGCCCTACCGTGCCCTTAGGCCGGATTCCACCCGTTCACGAACTTAAACTAAGTTTACACCCAAGCAATTTTTGACCGCAGTTTGAAAGCGATCGGGGCAAAAATGCGACCGTGAGAGTGCCGCAAATTTTGGGAAGTGGAACCATACATAGATATATATATATATATATATATATATAAACTTTTTGACCAGTGGTCATTTCGGACTCAGGGGGTCATAACTAGACCTCCTATGAAGATTTTTTTTTTTAATTCGACAGTAGTCATGAAACCAATAGGTAGATCGATTTCATCGAAATCTACCTAAAAGATGGACATATGACATATGTATGTATAGAGACGGCGCGGCGTGCGGTTTTAGTCGGGTCAAGCCCGACATAACCGCCCCCGCTGACCGACGTTACTGACTGTTACTTTACACTCATACGGGTCATTTACATACTTTTGTCTTTACATACTTCATGATTCACGAGCTTTCAATACTGTCATATAACAGCGCTAGTTTAGAGTGTTTCTAACAGAATAGATCAGAAGCACTGCTTCTCTTTAATAAATAAATATTATTATTAAAAAAAATCATCACTTAATTCACAGCTTCGAATTAATTAAGTGATGATTTCCTGTTCAGTGGTATTTATAAGAAAGTATGGTCCAAATAACAAGGTTAGAATTAAAAGTACCAACTCATAACTCGTTAACCTGTATTGAGATAAGTTTGGATCCACCACTTGACCTTTTAATGTTTGTAAATATAATTAATATATTCTTTCATAATAAACGGCGAATGAGAATAATATTATACCTAACGGAACTAGCTTCTAAATTACGCATGTTAAGGACGATGACCGTTTTCTTTTTACTATCGACAAAAATACATTTTATAATAATATAATGAACTGCTAAAGTGAAATTTTCTTATGAAAAATTGTTTGAAAAATATCTGGTTTTGAAAATTCAATTTCTCGAGCCGCCCAAAAACACTCAATACAAAATTGTGCTTAGAAGTGACGTCACAACGTAGCGTGAAGTGCAAATGTATGAAGTGCAAGATAATATCACATTCATCTCAGTCTACGTTGCGATTATATGTGTATAGTGCAAAATAAAATTAATTTAAAATGAAATAAGGATTAAATTCATCATTTCACTGTTTATATTTTCACTTATTTTGGGACCTGATAATGAAAAATCATAGTTTCAATTTAGTTAGGAAACATCTTATTTTACAATGCTTACTTTATAAAAAAAATAAAACTTAAGTAAAAATAAAATAAACTACATAACGAAACCACAGAAAAAAAAAATGTTTAGCTAACAGGAATATCCCTCATGTACCGAAACAAATGTGTGTAAAACCAAAATATAAGGAAGTTATTAATATTAAAATTATCAATATTACTAATAGAATTGTTATCAAAATACTGTTTGTATTTCCAAGCAGCGTGAACATGGCGTTCAACACGCTGCGTCTGCTCATCCCCACAGAGCCGCCCGACAGGAAGCTTAGCAAGATCGAGATCCTTCGCCTCGCCGGCAGCTACATCACGCATCTCGACAATCAACTTTATACAGGTACCATAAATCTTCTTTTAGAATAACAGATACAAATCCGGTATTCAAGAACTTCGAATTTTAAAGTACATAAGAAATAGTTGGGCCGAGGCTAATTGTAATATGATGCAACAAGAGCGATTTGTTTGATCTCAAATACCAGTCACAAGTGACCTCCGCATCGTACATTTAGTTCGAATTTTTATTTGTTCCTCATTGCAGTTAATATCGACTTTATTAATAATTATGTGGTTTTTTTTTGAGTAGGCATCGCTATTATTTCATTCTTGAGAAACATTTTTACCCGGTTGCAACAGGAGGGTTATGTTTTTCGAGAGTATGTATGTATGTATTACATATATTCGGGGATACAGGCGTGAAGTTATGTTTTATGTATGTATGTATAATATTGTTTGGCACGCTCTGCAGCCTGAACAGCTTCATTGATTTTAGCTTGAGAGGTGTCGCTAGATTCGTATTTAGGTACTGTGAGAGTGCTACTGGGTATACAAAAAAAATATAAAAAAACAAAATGTATGTTGTTAAAAAAATATTTTTACTCAAAATGATCGAGTAGGGTATCAAATGAAGAGCTTTAAAATGTGATTTCAAAAATACAAATTTCATAACTAAAAAGTATACAATAAAATTATGAATTACTGCCGACTGCCCTTTTTTTTACATGTGGAAACCTTCACTGGCTTCACCCCATCGGTGCCGACAATGGGGTGGGCGTGTCGGAATCGGACCGACTAAAACCACACGGTGTCCTCCCCAAGTGTCCATTGCCGGACACCCCGGGTAAGCCCTCGAAAGGATAACCCCAGGGATACCGGTGGACTTCGCGGCGCCACCGCGGCCTGGTCTGGTGGGGTCGGGCTTTATCCCGCGTCGGTGAGTTGGCAGGCGTGTGTAGGACATACACGACACGCATCCGCCACGGCCTGCTTCTGTAAAGACGGCGAGTCGGCCAACTGCCGTCCTCAGGCCCCGATCATGGAGGTTGGTAGTCCCGGGCGTAGATGAGTCTGCGCCGTCTCTTTCGCGCGCATTACCTGCTCGCAGAAAGAGGCGGCGGCGTGCCACTTGCTCCCGTCGGAGACCACGGCCCTCACCATGGTCTACAGCGAGAGAATGTCCATGCCCAGGACCACAACGAGATCCCGGCGTCGACTCGCCCACGCAGGGCACTCCACCAACGTGCTTAGCGCCGTATCTTCGCCAGGATCCACGCAGTGCTGGCACTGCGGCGTTGTCTCCCGGCGGATGCGCCATAGATACTTACCGAAGCACCCGTGTCCGGTAAATATCTGGCACATCCGGTAGGAGAGGTCCCCGTGGTGCCTCTAAAACCACTCCTCCATAATCGGTCTCACCGCCGCAATGGTGGATTCCCCCCACCTTGAATGCTCAAGTCGCACCCTCCATGTCTCCATGAGTGCCCGGCGGAGCTGGGACCGCTAAGCCCTGATTTCTCGGGGCTCCGGCCTATGGCCCCGCTCCAGCGCCTCCCTGCGCCACTGGTACAGCAACGCAAAGGCTCTCGCTTCCAGGTCCCATGGAGGGGTCCCGGCTAGGAGACATGCCACCTCGACGGAGATCGTGCGATAACCCCTGATGACTCTGACGGCCATCGCTTTTAACGGGCTGTTTAGAACAGCCACGTTGCGGGCCGCCAGAGTCTCCGCCCATACGGGGGCCCCGTACAGGGCCATGCTTCGCACGATCCCCAGGTACAGTCTCCTAGTGGGGGCGTTGGGTCCCCTAACGTAGGGCATCGGCCGCGATAATGCGCCCGCATCCCGTATTTTTAATTAAAGTGAAGCGAGGGTGGATTACTAGTATAGTAGTCACTTGTACGCATGTGTATATTGCTCCGCTAACTTCTTCTAAACCACACAACAGATCGAGATTTTGATTTAGCTTTTAACTATCGTTTAGATAGTTTGTTACGGAAGGTTCCTAAGTATGGGATATATTAGGGATAATGTACCTCTTAAATGGTGACAGAATTTTTTCAACAAGTGCAATGGTTCCGAAGTATACCCCAAACATATAAAAAAAATCCGTTCCCGCAGGGGGAACGCACAGGTAGATTTCCTGATATTTTTTTCTTTTTGTCGAAAACGGTAAATTTGAGCAAAAAACGTTTCGGACATTTATTTTATAGCAAAAAATAACCTATCGGTTAGAAATATTTTTTTGCCCCTCTATGACCTATTCTTCTTCTATGACCCACGCCGAGCGCATTTTTAACATGTTTAATTTTTTTTCTCGAAAACTGTAACTTTTAGCGAAAAACTTTGCCGAAATTTATTTAAATTTTTAATTTATTTTTTAGACTTAAAAATGGCCTATCGATTAAAAATGTTTCCGACGCCAAGAATGTTCACCGGTTAGAAGTTATGATTTTTTTCCCGAAAAATTTTGGTTTTTCCCCCCTCCACTTTTAGTTAAAGTTTTAATCTTATAAGTTTATAATTAAAAGTTGTTGGTATTCATGTATACTATGGGATAAAATTAGAACGGTTCGAATATCTTTCATGGAACGTGAAATTTTGAGGAAAAACTGATTTCACAAAAAGTGAGGCCCTACCGTCCCCTTAGTCCGGATTCCACCCGTTCACGAACTTAAACTAAGTTTACACCCAAGCAATTTTTGACCGCAGTTTGAAAGCGATCGGGGCAAAAATGCGACCGTGAGAGTGCCGCAAATTTTGGGAAGTGGAACCATATATATATATATAAACTTTTCGACCAGTGCTCATTTCGGACACAGGGGGTCATAACTAGACCTCCTATGAAGATTTTTTTTTAAAAATTCGACAGTAGTCAAGAAACCAATAGGTAGATCGATTTCATCGAAATCTACCTAAAAACTCACAAAAGTCAGCCTGCCCTTTATAATATTAGTATAGATATAGATAATGATGATGAATATTTCATGTTACAGGAGAAATGGAACAACCATGCCTTCAGAAAACTATTGTAGGTCATAGCGATAAATCCCTGTGCACTTTTTGCTGTTCCATCGTTAAAAAAGATGTAAGTGCTTGACTAATATTAAAAACGCTTAGGTATATCTGTTGCAGGGGTGTGTGTTGGGTAACCTCCTCGAGTGTCGCTCCGATTCCGATCCCGCTGCAGTCCGGGGGGAACGGAATCGGAGCGGCCGGTACACCCTGGGCGGCGGTCAATGGCTTCCCCTTCACCCCTTCATAGGGTTGGCATTGATCGTCGGCCAATACCCAACGTGGCGGGAACACATCGCTCTCCGTACTCCTCTGCTTTCAGAGGAGACAGGATGAGCGATGCTGTTAGTGGTGAGATGGCCCAGGGTCAGCCGGGGTGCGAGGGATATGCTCTATGGGTAACCTTACACCCCGGCATCTGAAGACCCGAGACGGCGTGCGGTTTTAGTCGGTGCAAGCCCGACATAACCGCCCCCGCTGGACGGCGGGGGGGTATCCGAAGGGATTTCCGCACGATAAAAAAAAAAAAAAAAAAAACAGAGGTATATCTGTTGCAACCATTTATTGTAAATTATTGAGTCTGAGCTCAGTATTAACATTTATTCTAATATTTCTTACTCCTATTAAAATTCGAAAGTTTAGATAGATGTATGGATGTTTGTTGTTCAATTACGCCAGAACAGCCGAACAAATCTAGATGACATTTGGCACAGATTTATATACATAAACTCACATGCATATAACTTTTCATCACGGGAATAGGAGCGGAGCGGCGGGCAACAGCTAGTATCCTAAATATGTAATTTCCATTTTGAGCTATGAATATTCTCCTTCTTAAAATCTTAGCTCATTCAATTTATGTCATTTATTGAAAATGTTTCAGAAGTTACCTTCATCGCACAACAGTTACTACAAGCCTCGCTAAAGGTACATTGAAGCCTAGTCGTCTATTAAGTTAATGTATATGTAATTAATTTAATACATCGTTATCGTAAATGTGCCCATAAAAAGTACTTACCATCAAAATTAGTGAGAACCATCCGTCAGCATGATTAATATTATGATATTATATATATATATATATATATTTATCATCATCAACCTATTCTAGTCCACTGCTGGCCATAGGTCTCCCCTAATGAGCGCCATAATACGAGGGTCAAACTGAAAGTTCTTAGAAAATCAAAAACTGATTACATTAGCCAGTTATTAGTTTTATTATATCTTTTCAAAATATTGTCCATTCACGTCAATACACCGCTGCATGCGATGGAACCACTGGGAAAAGCACTTTGCCCACTCGTCCTTAGGGGTCTCTTCAATGGCATCGCGATACGCAGCCACCGCTTCTTCAGCATTCATAAACCGCTTTCCTTTAAGTTTTTCTTTAATTTTTGGAAATAAATAAAAATCACAAGGCGCGAGGTCGGGGCTATACGGCGGGTGACCCAGTAATTCAACGTTTGATGTCGCCAAATAGTCGATCGTTCGCCTGGCGGTGTGCGACGAGACGTTGTCGTGGTGAAGGAGGATCATACTGCGAGGTCGTTTCTCTCGAACTTTTTCCAAGACAAGTGGCAAACAATTGGTAGTGTACCATTCTGCAGAAACTGTTTTTTGATCCTCTAACACAATTGTTACGAAATGACCTAACCTTCCAAAGAACGAGGCCACCATTTTTTTTTCCCGCACTTCGATCTCTCTTCACTTTACTTGGCAACTCCTCGAAAGGAAACACCCACTGAGCAGATTGTCTTTTGGTTTCAGGATCATAACAGTAAATCCAGCTTTCGTCACCTGTTAGTATGTCGAACACAGCATTAGAGTCACCTCCGTTAAATCTTTCAATCATTTTACGGCACCAATCCACACGATGGAGTTTTTGAGCCTCAGTCAAATTATGAGGTATCCACCGGGCGCAAAGCTTCCTGACCGCTAAATGTTCGTGGAGGATTTTGTGCACTTGACTCATACCGATGCCTAAGCTTGTCCGAATCTGCTGATAGGTCACTCTTTTGTCAGTCTCTATCATACGCTTCACAACACAGATGTTATTTTCAGTCGTCGCCGTAGAAGGCCGTCCCTCACGTAAATCATCAGTGAGATTAGTGCGACCACGTTTAAACTCATTAAACCAGTTGTAAACAGTCGCACGAGATGGGGCTTCATTGTGAAAGGCCAATCGTAGTCTATCATAACTTTCTTGTTGACTTAAATGACATCGAAAGTCATAAAAAATCATTTCACGAAAATTTTCTCGTGTTAAATTCATGTTAACGTGACACAGACAATTTTCAATTTGCCGCCAAATCGTAAAACAAATGATAAATGAATGAAATATATACTCAGTAATATTGGCAAAGAGTTCTATTTTCAAATTTTAGAATTATTTTTTTATTATATTGTTTATAAGTGGCCAGTTCTAAGAACTTTCAGTTTGACCCTCGTATATATATATATATATATATATATAGAACGGGTGGACCAATTTTTATGATCCTTGATTTATTTTAGATTTCTCCTATTTGAAGCGTCGGTAGCTTAGTGGTTTAGGAGTCGGCCTTACGATCGAGAGGTCACGGGTTCGAATCCTGGCCATTACACTACCGACGTGAACCCTCTCCTAACACAAGTAATTTAGCTTAACTGGAGGGGTTAGGGGGAATACTGGTAATTTAGGTTACAAGTAATTAACAGAAAAAAATATTTGAAAATTAGGCGAAAATCGCCGCGATAATGTTCCTCCCGCTCCTTGTTAGCCAGCGGAAGTGGTTATCTCGGACTCGAATCGACCAAACCCTCTCGCCGTCTCAGGTCTTGTGATGCCAGAAGACATACACGAAATAAATTCAGCTGATAAGGTAAACAACATAACTTGAGATCTAAGGCAGGACGAAGTTTGCTGGTTCAGCTAGTACCATATAATTATTACAGTGGTTATGTCCCAATCTCAATCTTGTGTAGTGGTACAGTGTAGTGTCCTACCGCTGCTAAGCGCCTACACTTTTTAAAGAGGCAAAGTTGTAACAAGACAACAACAATTTATGGTGCGTACCTACCATCTTATATTAAAACTAGCTGATGCACGCGGTTCGGCCCACGCGGTAGTCGGTAATCGTTTTTTGGTCATAATATATCTCCGGTTCTACTTAACTAGGAATTCAGTGCAGGGTGCGACTGAAATAAATTGAGCTGAGCGAGCAGGACTCTTACTTGAAAATAAGACATCTTACTACGGTCGCGCGCTTAGCTAACTGGTTTTAACTTAAACTTAAATTAACTTAAACTGGTTTCCGGTGATTATTCCTCAATGGTACATCGGATATGAACCATCTCGCTTCAAAACACTCCTCAGTGTCCACACTATCACCGTGGTAAATTTGGTCAAGATCGCGCTAGTGGTTACGGAGGAGTTTAGACACCAAAAAACGACTAAACCGGGTATAAGAGCTTCGCTTGCTCAGCTCAACCAATTGGAAACAAACATTCTGCTGATTTTAAGTCCGACTAAGACCTTTCTGATAGAAAAAACCGCATCAAAATCCGTTCAGTAGTTTTTGTGTCCATCGCGAATAAAAAGACAAACCGATAAATAGGCAAATAGATAAGAATTCCAATAAAATATTTTTGTGTTCTGAATCTGTTCTATCTATAAATCTGTACATTGGAGATATTTAAAAAATACTTGGGTTATGTTAAATGAACGATTCTGAACACAAAAATATTTTTTGTACGGATTTTGATGTGATTAATAACCAATGAACCAATGATTGATAACCAACCTACGCGCGCCGAACAGCAGCTATCAGCTAATTCGTCGGAGATCGCGCAGCTCAGACGGGCTTGCGTGATCACGCACCGCCGATGGGCCCGATTCCGTAGGAGGCGTCGCCGCCCCGGAGAAGCGGAGGCCCGAGAGGCGGAGTTGTACGAGGGATGCAGGGAGGCCAGACGAGCCCTCCGAGCGGAGATAAGGCGGGCCAAACAGGCCGCCTTCCGCGAGCTGCTGGAGACGCTAGAGCAGGACCCTTGGGGGCGGCCCTATCGGATGGTGAGGGGCAAGCTGCGCCCCAAGGCCCGCCGTTAACCCGGTGTCTCCAGCCGGATCTGCTCGGAGGAGTTGTTGGCTCCCTGTACATGTTCCACCGCAGATGACTCCGCCTCGGTTGCCCATGGCGCCCGACGTGGAAGACGACGACGTGCCCGAGGTCACTTGGGTAGAACTAGAGCTGGCGGTGAGAAGACTAAGAGCCAAACACACCGCCCCGGGACCCGACGGCATTCCAGGCCGAGCGTGGGTCCTAGCTCTAGTCGACGACGCTCTCGAGCCCCGACTGAGAGGGCTTCTCAGCGCATGTTTGGAGCGGAGCCAGTTTCTGAAATTGTGGAAGACGGGGAAACTGGTCCTCATCTGAAAGTAGGGGCCCGGCGGACTCGGCGTCCACCTACCGGCCCATAGTGTTGCTCGACGAGGTGTGCAAGCTCTTTGAAAGAGTAATTGCGAAGCGCCTCGTCGAGCACCTCTCAAGAGTGGGGCCGGACCTGGCGGATGGCCAATATGGCTTCCGCCAGAGGCGCTCCACCGTGGATGCCATCATAGGCGTGAGGGCTCTGGCGGAGGATGCAGTAGCCCGGGGTGAGGTGATGCTGGCGGTGTCCCTGGACATCGCCAACGCGTTCAACACCTTGCCCTGGAGTTGCATTAGGGAGGCGCTCGTGTATCACGAAGTGCCTCTCTACCTCCTGTGGAGCATCGGATACGACTGGGTGCTTCGCGGTGAGCTCGTAGGCGGTGCCGCCGTCACGTGCTACGCGGACGACACGCTCGTGACGGCGTGCGGGGCGACGTACCGCGAAGCGACCCTAAAGGCCACGACCGCGGTTGCCCAAGTCGTTGAGCAGATCCGGCGGCTGGGTCTCGAGGTGGCTCTGCATAAAACCGAGGCCCGGTTCTTTCATGGGCCTCGGAGCAAGCCACCCGAGGGATCCAGTCGTATCGTGGGAGGAAATCGCATCGGCATCTAGCCCCAAATGAAATATTTGGGGCTCGTGCTCGACGGCCGATGGGACTTCGGAGAGCACATCCGAAGTCTGGCCCCCAAATTGAAGGGCACAGCTCTCGCTCTGGCTCGGCTGTTGCCCAACATGAGGGGGCCCGATGACTCCTGCAGGAGACTCTACGCGGGGATCGTGCGGTCCATGGCCCTGTATGGGTGCCCAATATGGGCGGAGGCCCTGAAGACCAGAACTGTGCGGATGCTGCGCGCTCCGCAGCGAGTTATGGCCATTAGGGTCGTCCGCGGGTACCGCACGATCTCCTTCGAAGCGGCGAGTCTCCTTGCCGGAACTCCGCCATGGGACCTGGAGGCGAGAGCCCTTTCGCTACTGTACCAGTGGCGAAAGGAGGCGCGGGAGCAGGGATGGAACCCCGAGCCTAGAGAAATCGAGGCCGTGCAGTCCCAGCTCCGCCAGGCCATCGTGGTGGAGTGGAAGGAACGACTTGGGCGACCAAGCGCAGGGCACGCCGCAACAGCGGCGGTAAGGTCCATCATGGAGGATTGGCTGGAGAGGCGACACGGAAGCGTCTCGTACCGACTGACGCAGGTGATCTCCGGGAAGGGGTGCTTCGGGTACCGCCTACTTCGGATCAGGAAGGAGCCAACGCCTGAGTGTCATCACTGCGACGCGAGCGAGGACTCAGGGCTGCACACGCTGGCGGACTGCCCGGCGTGGGAGGCGCCGAGGCGTGACCTCGTGGCAGCCATCGGGGTGGGAGTCCTCTCGCTCGGCAGCATGATTGCGGCAGTGGTGCGGAGCGCGAACGCGTGGGCCACCGCCACCTCCTTCTGCGAGCATGTAATGAGATGGCGGAGCGCGCCCGGGAGAGATTTAGAACTCTCCCGGCCCGCCAAACCCGCAAGTTGCTCGCCGCGCGTCGCAGGCGACTCAGGCGCCGGAGGTCGCTTAACGACCTCCGTCCTCCATGAGCGCAGGCCTGGGGGTGGTGGGTGAGACCACCTGTCACCCCAGCAGAAGCAGGCCGGGACGGTGGGGTGACTAGCGCCCCTCCCCCAAACCGGGGCAAGACGGGGACACCGTGGTTCCCAAACCCGAGGGTGCCATCTCGAAACTGGAGATGGCCCAGTGTCAGTCGGGGATCGAGGGATATGCTCTATGGGCAACCTTACACCCCGACGTCTGTAGACCCGAGACATAACCGCCCCCGCTGGCACGCGGGGGGGTATCCGAAGGGATTTCCGCACGAAAAAAAAAAAAAAAGGTATCAGCTAAGGCGTGCGGTTTTAGTCGGTTCAAGCCCGACATAACCGCCCCCGCTGGCACGCGGGGGGGTATCCGAAGGGATGTCCGCACGATAAAAAAAAAAAAAATTGTATTAGCTAATTTAAATATCTCTAATGTGCAGAAATAACTAATTTACAATTGTATAATAGTATAGATAGAAGAGGTAGATACTGCACTGGCGCTTTTTACATCGCAATAGTATTGTTTATAATATATGGTTGGGTATACCTATGGAGCGCCGCCATGATCCTTTCGTTTCATCAAATTAAAAACTGAACCTGCTGTCTGTATTGCTGAATCGAATATTATTTTTCACCATACCTAAAGCCGCTATAGTCAATTGCTTACTTGCACTTACGCAATTCCTACAACCTACGTCTATATAAATAAATAAAATTGAAGTGTATGTTTGTAATATTAAAATAACATATTTTAAATAAATGCATATATGAGTATCCGTACGATACATAAAACATAAAAGCATTTTTAAAAATGTTGTCTGTCTGTCTTTCTGTCTATTTGAATTGGGTAAACTCTGGAACGGCTGGGCCGATTTTGACGGGACTTTCACTGGCAGATAGGAAATATTATACGGTGAATCATAGGATACATTAATTTTCGCCCCGCCGCCCCGGCCTGCTAATGCTGAGGTGACAGGCTCCCTCACCTGCCACCCTCAGACCTGCGCTCATGAAGGACGGAGATCATTGAGCAACCTTCGGCGTCTGAGTCGCCTACGCCGTGCGCATGTTATGGACTCGTCACGCCGGGAGAATGTTAAATCTTTGCCGGGCTCTTTCCGCCACCCGCCTTTTTCTCGAGCTAAAGTAGATACCTTTTTTTTTTTTTCGTGCGGAAATCCCTTCGGATACCCCCCGCCGGCCAGCGGGGCGGTTATGTCGGGCTTGAACCGACTAAAACCGCACGCCGTCTCGGGTCTACAGACGCCGGGGTGTAAGGTTGCCCATAGAGCATATCCCTCGCACCCCGAACTTAAGTAGATACCTACTGTGCAAACTTACACATTAAGAAAGTAATCATTTTACTTGTTTATCAAAAAAAAAAACAATGTAATGCTGGCTCTTTTGAAGAGGGTAATGGTCCATTTCAGAATAAAAAGCTCTCAAAATGGCACAATTTTATTCAACCTAAGTACTATTAAGTAAAAGAACTAATCTAAAATAATGGAGATTTTAACGTGTCAGTGTCGTTCGTACTCTTCTGAAGGCAAAGCTTGCGATTTCGGATTATATCAATCTAATACATAGCATAATAGCTAATTCGAAAGTACACGGTAATAACAATTAATCAATAGATATTATTAAATATATTATACGTTAAGGTATACGTAAACGTGATAAAAAGCACTCCGTCATTTTGGATTAGTTTACCTTTACCAATATGTAGTTTTAATAATAACAGAAATAATGACAACCGGTGTTATTTAGGTGGTCAAAATTTAATTTGTTAAAATATAAAATACTAAGTGATAAGTTCCTTGGCAGTGATACTGGGCGATTGTATATAAAACGTGTAAATGTATGTCTCTACTTGCGAATAGAAAATTTAGTAAAAAATCTAATGACATGGAAACTATTATATTTACAATACTTATAATTATTTACTTATTTAATAACAAATTCATTTTAGATAATCATTTGTATATTGAATAATTTACGTGTTTCTTAGTAAAGTATGAAGTTATGACTGTAAATTGTAAATACAAAACATTAAAATTATTTAAGTACTCAACAGTTTTTAATTCTTCAACTCGTGTATGGTTAAAGTAGATAGGTATTTTTTTATTTTTTTATATAGGTATGTTCTACGAAATATCACACTACAAATGACTCGTCAAAATGCATTAATTAATTCGCGTATTTATCAAAAGAATAACATTTAATGTCTAATTGATAATTTATCGTACACCAAAATAAGGTTGACTAATTTTTATTTAATATATTACAGATAGTACCTACACAACTCGCAATACCTACACCTACAGTTTAACAATATTACAATTTGTGACTAGATGTACATCTAGTCGAATTAAGTAGACATTTAACTATTCATAAATAATATGTACGTATATACAGAAAAATAAAACAACACAAACCTGGCAAAACATAGTCACATCTGTAAGCTTTACCGTGTGTCGACAAATATTGATAACATTAAAGAACATTAAATAATATCAAGTTATAACAAAATGCAGATAGGTAAAAAAAAAATATACGTTCTAAAATATAAAGTATAATTTTTTGTTTTCCTAAAATGTTCAACGTATTTTCACCAGGTCTGAGAACCGCCATTCATCAAAACCATTATAGGGTAATACAAACATGAGCAGTTATATTTTTTACGAAACGAAAAACTCTCCTACTAATTGTAACAATGTAATAATTTGATAAATTAATTAACTTTAAAATAAACAGTTTGAACTGTACTTATCCGGTAATAAGACATCGGACAATATTGCATGAACTTATCCTATCAGTAGCTGTTAATTGTTACTTGAGACATCATTATGGCGTGCACACACCAAGCCAACGATGTGTACGATAAATCCTACTCGATTGCGATCGTTTGTATACTATAATGTATACCCAGCATTACATAATTCAGAAAATACCACTGGCTACATTTTTAAATTTCACCCTATAATAAGTAAACAATCTGTGTCATATCTACATTACACACTAAAGAAATGCATTACAATAAACAAAATGTCCATGCTCAACGAAATATAATAGAACCGTTACTTTAGAACATCACTACACAATTTTTCCTTTAAGAAGACATCACAGTTAGAGATATTACAGACTAAATACTTGTGTACTATAAACGCCAACAAAAGCGTCGAACTTTAGTCCTCTGCAGACATTCATCCAATGTTGATGTAATATTTATCATTGACCGCGTCTCCATTTGGGGAAATCTGAATTTCGGCCTAGACGTCATGGCACTGCACTCCTTAAATACACCTAACGGCTACTCGGCTATCAATTCTGCGATCAAAGAATACTAACTACGCGTAGACTCTTCTTAATCTGCTTTGGGCTTAACGAATACCATAGTTCAATTTAGACTTTTGTAGCAAATGAGCCATCAAAAGCTCTGTCCGCACTATGAAAGTCACTTATGGGCTATCGAACACTATTTCTCTCCCTACCTATGAAAGGACTCGATTCGTGATTGTTCTTCTCCAAGTTACCGGAGAGTGTAGGATCCGGCCGGCTTCGCTTGAAGAAACCTAGCTTCCATAAGGCAATGATAAGTAGTATTAACACTATGAGCCCCACTATCACTGATATGATGATCACCCACAGAGGCACTTCTGTTGGCTCACTGATCTTCAAATCTGGATATGCGACCGTCTTCGCCTATACATACAAAATGAGAAATTAAAAAACTGCAAAAGGAAGGCTTACTTACTTTTTTTTTAAGTTGTTTACATTTTATCCATTCTATATTACAAAATGTGTGTATGGAACCCACCAAGACCATGGGGATCAAGACGGATGACGCTCTGGTGCAAGGTTTCTTCTGGGGGTTGTGAGTTCAGACAACAGTCGCTCCCATAAAAACCGTATAAGACAAACCAAAAGGAGTAGGGGTAAGCAGACCGCGCGTTCTAAGGTGAATGTTGTATGCAATCGGGAACAACGCTAAGATGAAGAAGATGTGAAAATAATGACTAACCGTGGTTTTATCATCATAGTGCTTGTTCTGGTGTATATGGAAATCAGCAGGAATGCTGATATACGCTGTTGATATAATATTGACCTTCGCAGCTCTGGAGAATTCCTCGACCAGCGTGCTGTTCCAGACCCTGGCACGAACACTAATAGTGCTCGTCTTCATACGACCTAATTTGTATATTACACACTGGAACTGTATACATTTCGCTGTCTTTTGTTGGCAATTCTGAAAGAACACATTACCTATTAAATGCTTAATAAACTAAGTATTATTGAAAGTGTCAGTGCGGTCTTTTTTACGTTTATTATAATTTATATATATCATTTAAAATTCCGGTTAAAGAATATTATAATGTTATTATCGGTCTTTTGCGGTTCCCTATTGCTTCTGTAGAAACAATTAACTTGCTTTACCTTTATCATTCAATTAATTATTATTGGATCTGTGTGTCATATCGATCAAACAATAATAATACTAATCTGATTTTGATTAGTTTGACTGAAAATGATTATTCATTTTAATAATTATCAACATTCCAAAAACAAAACAATTATAACTTTAAATACCATCTTAATATATTTCATAGATACTGGAGTGTAATGTAAAAAAGTACGTACCAAATTAATCTCAGGTTTCCTAACCGTATATGCCTCAGCTTTTACTGCATCTTCGTCTCTTTTTCGCCTCACTGTATTACTGCTACTGTACTCAATGAACTTGCTTCTAGTCTCGTTATGTGACTTCTCATTAGAGCTAACACTAAGCTTGCCTATTGAAAGGAACGGATCCATTTTTAAGTTTTCAAGATATGGTTCGTGAGCTCCAGGGCGAGCTGTTAAGTTTAGTGGATTGGTCTCTCCTGCGAAGCACGCCCCATTTTGATCTGAAATTGAAAGTATAGGACCGAAAGTTTATGGAAAGTTTATGAAACGTGCTTTTCACTTGTACCCTCCATGTGAACCCCCGGGGGGGCCATGGACACTCACTATTACACTTGGACCCTCAACCTGGGGGTTCAAGAATAAAGATTGTCATTAGATAAATGGGTTTATTAATTGGTTCTTCAGATTATGAGCGGTTCGCTTATAATCTGAAGTGAAGGATAGTAAAATCTATCAATCTACACTAAGGCACGGCAGACTTTAGCCTAGGCCCTCCCACACTGAGAGAAGATCAGCTCCAAAGGAAAGTTATAAAGTGTGAATGACTAATAAATAGGTGAACGAGCGCCGATGCGTATATGTTAACCCTTCCAGTATTCAGAACTCCAGTACTTCTGATCTGCGGGAGGTTTTACAAGCATTAATTAACAAAAAGTTACTTTAAACCATTCCAGTATTCAGAGTTGCGAACGATCTGGAGTCGCATATTGTTTCTTGTGTAGTAATCAAGATTTTATAATTTAAATGCTTCCTCTACTCAAATCTCTGGTGTAGATAGTTTTCTATCTTATGAATACTAATTAATGAGAGATGTCGACAGAGTCTCGCTTCGCGGGGCTCCTATTTCTTCGTGCATTATCACAAATAACCGCATTGAAACGCTCCCGCGGTGATTTCATAATAGTGCATATTATATTCTAACCTGTCTCTAGAAATAATAAAATTATTTATGTGTTATCGATAGTATCTTTTACAGCTAAAAATCAAATTTTAATCTGAGTAACGGTAGGAATTCATATCCGTAACGCTAATATTACGTTAGTTAAGCCTCCAGCATTACAGAACTAAAAGCAGGGTAGCATTTCATCCATCAAACTGCGTGTTCAAGGGCTTAAACCCTTTCTCAATTCAGAACTACTGGAGTTCTGTATACTGGAAGAATTTTCATAAACACAACACCGATAGGAAGACGATTTTCATCAAACTCACCAGCCTCTCCGTCAACAGTGGGTACGTCTTCAGGATACAACAGCCATTTGCCCTGGGACCCCTCAGATGCTAGCTGATGCGGCCATTGGATAATCACCTGAAGTGATGACACATGCCATGGACCTTCGTTGAATACCTAGAATATAAATAGACTCCTGTTACATACTTGGAAATAACAATTTTTAAGAATTAGCTTCGAGTGATAATTAGCCTTATTTCGATTAAAAATGGCATTTACCCCTAATGCCATTTGTTGCCAAAATGTGGTTCTTTTGATAAATAAGCACATAATTCTGGCCACGAACCAACTTTTTATAAAAAATTAGTGTGATGACCATCTGAGAATAATTTGATATGGAAACAAACTGGTCCGCTATTGATTTTTATATGATTAAGAGATGGTAGGTCTAAAAACCAGCCAAATGCGAGTCGGACTGAATTGAATGAAAGGTAAATTGCGGTTTACGATTTATGACGTATTAAAAAAAAACTACTTACTAGATTTCGTTCAAACCAATTTTTATTTTAGAAGTTACAGGGGGGGGGGAGACACTTTTTACCACTTTGGAAGTGTCTCTCGCGCAAACTATTTAGTTTAGAATAAAATGATATAGAAGCATGATATTGAGTATCATTTTTGAAGACCTATTTATAAATTTCAGTTCTAAGTATGGGGAAACCCCCAAGATTTATTGTTTTTTTTTCTATTTTTGTGTGAAAATCTTAATGCCGATCACAGAATACATCTACTTACCAAGTTTCAACAGCATAGTTATAGTTTCGGAAAAAAGTGTCTGTGACATACGGACGGACAGACAGACAGACATGACGAATCTATAAGGGTTCCGTTTTTTGCCATTTGGCAACGGAACCCTAAAAATCGATGTTAGGCAATTTTATGATGACTATAGTATAGCTCTACCTAATTTTTGTTGAAAAGTTGGTGAGGCCGTGTTTGCGCTCGCGCCCTCCATTAGTCGTATGTTCATAGAAGCCACCTATTATGTGGAAATAGGAGCAAACTTTTCTTTATAATATCGATATTGATCAAAATTGATTGTATACTAAGTTTTATAACTCTTATAATAAGATATTAAGGCTTACATTTCAAAGATCGTAAATGAAACATTAGTATTAATTTTAATTCTTGCATTTTTATTAATCTAGATCTGAATGTGCTTAGTTCATTTTTCGTATAATACTATACATATTTACCTGATAAGTGTGTACAACTCTAGTACCAATATCATCAAAGTATTGCATAGCGGATTCTCCTTTTACATCACCTCCATAGAAAACTTGTTCTGGGCCCGCCCCACTGGAAATAAATATTTAATAAATGAACCATTATTAACGATTGCTATTTTTTTATTGTATATATACTAGTATTTGAATTTAAACCAGTAAGCTAAACGATAACCCAGTGGCGTACGTAACGGCCTGCTGAGACGAGGTCTCGAGTTCGATCCCCAGTCGCCCCGGGCACACCTCTGACTTTTCGTAGTTATGTGTGCATTAATAAATGGTAATTATCGCTCGCTTAATAATGTGCCCGGTAGATGGCAATAGGCTCGCCCCCTATTACATAGGGACCTTAACATAACTGGCGAATCGTGGGAGTGTAATACACCTCTGCCTACCCCTTCGGGGATACAGGCGTGAAGTTATGTTATGTTATGTTTGAATTTAATTTATTATTGTCGTAAATTTACGCGGATTCTATTGCGATTTATTTTGAGTAATTTTTGTATTAACACTATAACCTGTTTATTCGGTTGCTTCTTGGCAAACAGCCCAGTGACTATTCACGGGCTTCGAAGAAGCAACCCGAACTCGCTATAGAATCCGTTATTTTATATTTATGTTATATTTGAGTCTGTAAATTTTCTAACCCGCTAATTAGTAGCTCAGCATTTTTTATAACAAGAGCCTTAACTTCTACTGGCTTCTTCCCACGATGCAGCTCCTTCGACGTGGAGTTTGCCCACACAGTGAATAATACTGACTGGTCATTGTCTTCAAGAGATCGGGCATCAAACCGCATTGTGATTGGAGGTGACCCATCCGCTTGCTTTCGGAACGGATTCTCAAGCATACATGTGACAGTCGTTTTATTCAAACTCGTACAAATTACGTGCTTATCCTGTAATCCAATATCAATTTGTCTTATGAGGGGTAGTACAAGCGAGTGTTTGTTTGTGAGTTTGTCCATTAGATCTCTGGTTTGATTTCGGTTTAGGAAGAAAGGGTGACTGGGTTTTTGTATTGGAACTTTCTGACACAAAAACAATTTTCTGAGTAACAAATAGGAGTCGGGAAAAATTGTCTGATAGACGGCAAAGGACGAAAAAAGAAAAAGAACTGACAAAATGTTCTTGGTAAATACACCTCTGCCTGTCCCTTCGTGGATATATAGGCGCGGCTCGTGAGTATATATAAATGGAGTGGCGCGACCGCCGCATTGCAATCTGGTTTTGTGACAAGATTAAAGTTATAAACTTTCTTCTTTTTTTTGAGCCTTGTACTTGTGTCATGACTCGTGAATTATAAACTCTTTTATTAGGCATGTTTTTGGATTGGGAGAAAAACAAACATATGAAGGAGATATGAAAAATGGATGGTGATAAGGCCATCGCTAAAAGAGCTCTTGGTCAGGCAACATTTCCCTGATATGATCGAGATTATAAATAAAAGTAAATACGTTATCTATCTATCTAGAATACGTTCTTATAACTCAAAATTCTTTCTTTTGATGAGACACCTGATAATATTTTATACTTACGCTAATATTAACAGCGATGTAATGCAAACTTGGAGGATGATTCACAAACAACTGTGCCTCATAGGCAGATTCACCATAGTTGTCCACTGGTATCGATAACTGGATTTCTTCCTCGTGATTCAAAGTTAGCGCATAGGTCTTATTGTCTTTTGCTGTAAGATGAGGATATAGAATTATATCTAAATTTACAGGCTTTTTTCTTACAAAATATCTATCAGCCTAGCATCAAATACTTCATTTTAGTAAAACTTTTGGTTCAATTTAACTTTTTATTAAAGTACACTTCCTCAGTTGAATATAATTATTGCGGGATACATATGTAGTTTCAAATGCCGTCCTTGCGACGCACGCTGCTGCGAATTATTTTTCACTGCCTCACAGGTTAATAGAAAGCTCATGGATTCGAATTAAATAGTCGCGAAACACACTGTTTCGAAAAACATTTTCACTGCCTCGTACGCTCGAATATAGTCACGTTATCGAAATCCAACTTTCCGACCTAGTGGTTCCGGCGCTTTTGAACTGTAGCCTTTATCCTGAAGGTTACCACTACTTTAAAAAAAATAAGTTATAAAATGTGTTAATATCGACTTTAGAAAACTCACTCAAAGGTAATAACAGCTTAGGGTCCACCACCAGGTCGCTAACACAAACACCATCCGCCCCGCAATCATTTAAGAAGTTGGCGCTAAACATGTTGGTGGCAGTCGCATTTAGTACTGGATACTGTTCTATATCCGGAATTGTGCCCTGAGGTGAATACCGCGGTTCGGCGTGAATCAGCGTGTATGTCACTTGAAACTGTGGGCAGAAAACAAGTATTTTACTTACTTATTCTTACATACATGTAATTCAACAAAATATTCAAAATATTTATCAAAACGTAATGAATGTGTCTTTATTAAATCTAAAGATATTAACAAGTTTACGATTTATTGTTAGTGACAGTCGTGGTATTCAATTACTGTTGGTTATCTACCTTAAGTAAAATTAAACGGATTGAATTCTTTTCCTGATTAGGATTTCAAAATAATAAATAATAATAAATTAATATTCTACGACATTCTACACAGCGCTTTCTAGACCCAAAGTAAGCTTAGTTTAACTAGCTTGTGTTATGGGTTCCAGAATGTGGATAAACATACTTAATACTTTTTTTGTACATACATATTATACATAGTAACACCCAGACCACATCAAATAGACATATTCATGCCTACAAATATTTGCACTGAGCGGGAATCGAACCCGCGTTCCCTGTCGAAGCATTCAAATGCATTACCGCTACGCCACAGAGGTTGTTAAAAGTTTTGCATTACTGAAAATATTAAGTAATTTATTTTTTCTGGAGAAAAAAGATATAATCGATCTCCAGTTTGAAATCTACTATAAATATAAAGAACTAAAATTATAATTGAATTACCTTGATAGGCGTTTGTATATCTCTAGTATTGTTCTTCAGGTAAATAATATGCTCTCTGCAATCTTCCAAATCTTTCCCAACCATAATGGTCCTATTTACAATATTGTTCTTCTCAGAATCGAAGAAAACTCTCGAATATTTTCTACCCCCAGGGAAGGTTTCTGCTTCAATGACGTAATTAAGTTTGTGTTTGTTTGTTTGAGCTGTCTTAACTAAGGACTCGATGACACAGCACGCTTGGAAGTGGAAGCAAGTGTACATGGAGCTGGGATCCTTTTCGCAGCCATGTTTCGTTGGATCAATGTTTATGATTGTGTTCGATGGTCGGATAGACGTTTTAATATCGATAATCGGTCGTGTTCGTATTAAAGCGATGCTGCTCTGAAATTATTAGAAAAACCATATTTTATCATTAAAGTTAGTTGAAGTCAGTCAGCTTAGTCTGAAATTATGTTTCTAGAAACAGGTCGGTACGAGTTTAAGGGATGCAATGCTGACGTTTCGAGCTGTTGCTTTCCAAATCCTTCCGTAAAAATGATATATCTTTTTTACCTTATTCTTTCAGCATACTTTTATGCATTTGAATTCTAATGGCAAGAATAAAGTAAAGCTATCGTATTTGGGAATACACGAGCATGAGTGATAATGGCTTTATGGGGTCCCGTACGTAGTTTCGAATGACGTTGCAGCGATAGGTCATTGTGGCGAAAAACTTTTAGCGTGGTACGCTGGAGCGAAAAGTCATTGAAGCGAATTCCACCAGGGCGAATGACACCGCAGCGACAAACAAACATTGTACTATACAGTACGACTGATTTACGGTTATGTTCATGACCTTTTTCGTTTTCGATTCGTTTCTGGCCTTCGTTGTGTGGTCACAATTCTAACCTAACCTAACCTAACCCTATTACACTGTATAGTACAATGTTTGTTTGTCGCTGCGGTGTCATTCGCCCTGGTGGAATTCGCTTCAATGACTTTTCGCTCCAGCGTACCACGCCAAAAGTTTTTCGCCACAATGACCTATCGCTGCAACGTCATTCGAAACTACGTACGGGACCGGGTTTTATGTACTATTAAAAACAGATCAATGAAACGTGAAATTTTGTATAGAAAATCAAGCATTGCCTCTTTCAGTTCACTGCTGAACATAGACCTATTTCAATGTGCGCTTTACCACCCGGTCCTCCGCCTTCCGCGTTCCGTCTAGGTATCCCAGCTTCCTCTTTTACAAAAAACATAAAACATAAACTCACGCCTATATCCCCGAAGGGGAATATAATAAAATAAATACTTCACAAAAATTATCATTATATTATAATAAGTTACTTAATACCTAACCTACTTATAAAACTAGCGAATATTATCTTTAGATATAACAAAACTTACATTTTCGTACGCGCCCACTAATAAATCAGGATAGCCATTGGCATCCAAGTCGACACCACCAGATAATGCATAGCCAAAAGTTTTCATTACTACCGGCAATGCCTCAGCGGTTATCACTTGATCAGGCTTTGAGTTCAAACCCTTCTCTCTGTGACCCATGTAAATATATACCACTCCATTCCCTTCATAAGGACTCCCTATAGCTATATCTTGACATCCATCTTTGTTCAAGTCTCCAGCGTTGGCAATGGCGATGCCGAATTGGGACTCTTGTTTACCAGTTAGCTTGACATTATAGTTGAGCGGTAGGCTTTGATTTACATTAAGGTACAAGTAAACAGCGCCGCCCACGTCGCGGGAAAAGTAGAAAGGAGCTCCAACTAGTAAGTCCGGTAAACTGAAAATAAATAAATTTGAAAGTTATTAGAAGACCGAGAAGAAGAAAGATGAAATTAAAAGACCGTTTTAAAATCAACTGAAATAGGGACAGTCCCCATGCACCTCCCAAATGGTGGCTTTCTGACTTTAGGATATAAATATAATGCAAAAATAGGTAATTTATTAACTATCATTATTTTTTTCAATATAAACTTCACGTTAACGTAACTCGCTTCATACATAAACATTGGGGAACGCTAAAGGTTAAAAAAAGGTATCATCTTACCCATCTCCATTAACATCTGCACTTGCTACTTCATACCCAAAATTGGAACCAAACTGTTCGCCCTTCAAAAGAAGGGAGCAATTGAGGATATCCAGATCGGTTCTGCCCCAGTCTTCTGTGGCAAGCTTACTGAAGATCACCACCTGGCCAGTACCGGTAGAACGCGGTGCGCCAGCCACGTAAGATGGTTTATTACTGAAGAAGTTACCGCTGGTGACTGACATACCTAGAATGCAGAACACAATGTCAATGTAAAAATAAAAATTACAAAACCCTCTTTAGGAGCCATTCTCTTCTTCAACAAAAATATATACGTATGAAAAACTGAAAATTTTAAGCCCTAGCCCACCTCTCTTAGTGTCTCTTATTCGCTTGAAAACATCTGCAGGCTTACCATGAAACGTACATCCGCAATTGCGGCCTGAAATTTCGGGCAATCGGTACTTACTTATCCCGCATCCCGCAATTTTGACCGCCCGACACAAAACAAAATTAAGATTAAAACACGATACTATACGACCTATTTCAAAAGGTCGAAAGGTTATCATAATCCAATTTAAAGGAGTGTATTTTTCAATATGTAGCTTCATAATAGTTCATTTTTGAATTTAAATATATTGTAAACGAAAACCTCCTTATGTTTGATTCCATCCCGAACATGCTTTATGGTCCCGACCAAACGAAAGAAATTCGAAATAACGTCATGGTACCCAAATGACACATCTTTTTTTCGAGTTTCGTGCGGACCCGCAATTGCGTACATTTCATGGTAAGCCTTTTTTTAGTACTTCTTTACTAATACGACGGCCTCTGTGGCGTAGCGATAGTGTATTCGACTGCTACGACATGGGGCGCGGGTTCGATTCCCGCTCAGTGTAAATATTTGTATGCATGAATATGTCTATTTGCATTGGTATGCAATAAGTATGTATTTACAAAAAAAAGCGTCGGTAGCTTAGTGGTTAAGGAGTCGACCTTACGATCGAGAGGTCCCGGGTTCGAATCCTGGCCATTACACTACCGACGTGAACCCACTCCTAACACAAGCAATTTAGCTTAGCTGGAGGGGTTAGGGGGAATATTAGTAATTTCGGTTGCTAATATTCTTTTCAAAAAAAAAAAAAAAAAAAATTTACAAAAAAAAGGTTCATTCTGGAACCCATAACACAAAACTAGTTAAACTATGCTTACTTTGGGTCTAGAAAGTGCTGTGTAGAATGTCGAAGAATATAAAAAAAAATGGAATCCACTTTTCTTTTTTTAGCGCGTGGAAACCCCCACTGGCTTCACCCCATCGGTGCCGACGATAGGGTGGGCGTGTCGGAATCGGACCGACTAAAACCACACAGTGTCCTTCCCTAGTGTCCATTGCCGGGCACCCCGATGGAAGCCACTTTAACTTAAAACTAATGTCACATATTCTGTATTCTTTATAACATTATATTATATTTTATGCACACAATAAGTTTTAGAGTGTGGCTTAGTTTTTTTCAACAACCTAACAGTAATATGAATCTCTGTACGTTTCATAATCGTTAAAATAAAGTTGAGATTTTGTTACTACAAAAGCTTTTCTACGTTCAAATATTTGTATGCATGAATTTGTCTATTTGCATTGGTCTGGGTGTTTCTATATATACAAAAAAAGTTTATACTTATCCGCATTCTGGAAGCCATAACACAAGCTAGTTAAACTATGCTTACTTTGGGTCTAGAAAGCGCTGTGTAGAATGTCGTAGTTTGTTTTTTAGTTTCTTAATTCAATAGTTTTACTCAAAAATAAATTGGGATTAACCATGTAATACGTGTGCTTAATTAATAATTCCGATCTCGACCTCTATTACATTTTCCCACCTCGGCATCTATGTTAACCTTTGCCTACATTTCAGTTTTTTTCTCGATTGGATTAAGTACGGTTCCATAAGCATATATCATAATGTACCAGTACATAGATAGCAGTTAAGTTGATTAAGGTAAGTTTAGAGAATTATTTAATTAATGGTAGATACCGTACTATATATGAATGGTATTACAGCAATTAATTATTTTCAAGAAAATGCAGAAATAATTGTTCAAAATTGTTTCAAATGCAGATTTTTTTTAAATGGAAATGGTCTCATCTTGGTACTATAGGCATTAAGATAAAATCCAACCTACCTAAATAACTATACTTTTCAACAGGACTAACGCCATCTTGAACAGGTGCCATGTATACCACACTATCTCTCTCGAATACATCATCACTGGTGTCCTGGGCAAAGATAGTGCCTCTCCAAGCATACGGTCCTGGACTACCCATGATTAACGTATCGTCTTCCAAAAGCGAGCTGCTGGTTCCCACTTGACAAAGCCCATATTCTTCATGCTCCCTGAAAAAGTAAAAAAAAAAGGAAATCTTAGTTGATTTTTGGTAGGTGCACGTGACCTGATTGCAAATTCGTAAGACGTTTGCAGACGAATAGAGAAGCGCTAATTTCACACTGTACTTAACCACCTTGGTGGCGCGTTCGTCTATTGAGAGGTCGTTGACTTCGTCAAGACTGAGATCGATTCCGACCGAGGCCCAAGAAACACTTTTTGTCATCATATAACTTTTTGTAATATTTATTCTATTTTGTGCCATAAATCTATTGATATAAAATGGAAATTAAACAAAGTGCATCTATTAATGGAAAAAGTGACGAAGAAATAGCGAAAGAAAATGAGTGAGTACTTTATAAATATATTGGCGATGATGGTTCTGGTAATAATCATGGTGAAAAAGTCGTTGAAATTATCGATAGTAGTAGATTTTTCTGTGAGATAAATTTTTTAATGTAAAATAATTGTAATAGTTCTGAAGTGTTAAATTTTTAGTGTAATATAAATTGCCATGATTGTGTACGATAGCGCAATAAATGAATATTGTATATTACCACATAAATGATAGTACTTTTATACTGATAATTCAAGCAATTCGTGCAAAATTATTCCCTAACCATTCCAAAATATCAAAAATGCACAATGTTAATATTCAAGTTTTCACTTCTGCCGGCACTCCCGGAGTGCAACACGTCGTGTTTTTAAAAAAAAATCTGGTTTGAATAAATTTTGCTCCTGTTGTTAGCTAATATTGTTATAAATAAAACACCGCCGCTTCAAGAGCTTTGATTTTACTTGAAAAGTTTCTTTCATATCTGTCCGAGTATAAAATTTTATTTCTCTTATGAACATAATAAAATAAAACTTTTATTTTGAAACGAAATAATACATAAGTATTTTTTTTTTCAATTGTATCTAGTGGCTTATTTTAACATAATTATTTTCACCTTATAACAGATCGTCCTCTGCAAGGCTCCACGACGTCAACGAGTTGTAGATCATTGCTGAGAGTGTAACATAATCCCTGGCCAAATTGCAACTCTCCTTGCATCCGGATGTACCTGAAATATTTGTACATTAAATATTAGTATCGGAAAACTTGCAATTTTGGCCCAAATCTAATTGAAATGGTTGCTTGCATGTAATCTACGTAGAAAAAAGTTGTCAAGTTGAATAAACTCAACAGAATGACACGACAACGGATCATAATGTAAGTAAGCATAAAATTTAAAACTATGAGATGACTTGTAGTGGTATTTGACCAAAGTGCTTGCTGTAACTAAAATAGGCTAAAATCAACTATTATGTATGATTGTATGTGTCTTTGAGTGAATCACCTGCAATTATTCACAAGAAATATTAATGTGTACCTACTTGAAGCTAAAGCCTTTTACGGACTAAACATTCCAATGTACGCGTAATCTAGGTATTTTGAATACGGGTACAGGTCTAAGCTGACTGACAACGAAAAGTCAATTAATAAAAAAAAAACAAAATTAAAAAGTGTGTTATTAACAAATTATGGCCGTAGCGTATTTTTTCGCTTGGACGCGCTGACCGCAATAATTAACACTTATTCATTGAAAAATAAACCGTTCATAGGAATAAACATTGGTGCTAATTCTGTTGTTGCTAAACTCTCTAAACTAGACTAAAATCACTAAAATTTAGTTTAGTTCTATCAAACGACGTTTCGCATTCTGAAAACGTAGAACTTAACTTATTTTAGTTTGACAGAATCAAAATTAGTTTAGTTACTCAACTTAGTCCGAATTCGCTCATTTGTTATTCTGTTGTTCGATTTTAGACTCAAAAACGGCCTAAAATTAGAAACGTCAAACTAATATTAGAGGTCATTTTAATACATGATTACTAAAAGTGCATGTTAGTGCTTTGAAGTAGTTCGTTTTATTTACTTAATTTATATGTCCTTCAGATTCGTTTGTGGGAAAATTATAAAAGGTTTTTTATTTAACAGTCTACCTGCGATCATAATCTTAAAATGAATAACGATTTCGTGAGTTTAACTCTTGCTATTTCAGCGGAAAGGTATGTACCTAGTGCTACGTCAAAATATCATTACTTTCTTCCGCATAAGTATATCAATAAATAAATAATTCATTATTTTTAGAAACTATCAAGAAAGAGTACCCTTGGAACAATTAAGGGACCATTCCAATCCTTTTGAGATGGCAGGGGAAAAGCTTTTTAGGCTCCCTAGAGCTGCAGCTCTTCACTTATTAAATGTTTTGGACGACTTACGACTGGACGAAGGTTTCATTCCAGAACATGTAAACAATCGAGAAACAATCAAAGTATGAAAGTCAATGAAAGTAAACAAACAGCTGCACAGATTGACCATAGCACAGATTTTAACAATTTATAATAAAGAGCTTAGAAATTGGTTGCCATGTGAAAAAATCTTGTTAAACTGTATTTATTTGGTTTAATAATGAGAAAAATAATCCCTTATTTGCTAATTGTCGTACATAATGAGTAAACAAACATTTATAGGCATTTTAAAAGCTGAAAAAATTCAAATATATTTTTTTCTTTTTTTTCACGAAAACAATCATTCATTCCTAATTTTTATGTAATTTAAACACTCTCCCGAATAATTTTAGTAATGTCTAGGTCGAATTTAGTGCTGTCATAATTATGTCTAAATTTAATTCAACGGAACAACAGAATAGCATAATTGGGATCTCTAAACTAAAATTAGAAAATTTTAGAGAAAAATTAGTTTAGTGACATTTACAACAGAATTAGCACCATTATAAAAATTTTTGATGACTAAAAATCGACTAAAAGCCTGATATTCAGGGCATCCACCCAAACAACTTGAAAAATTGTAGGTAGTCGCAACACGCAATCAAATCGCAACTCACGGTGACTTAACGTCTCTCGAACGTTTTCTTTCACTCTAACCCAGCTTCTCGCTAAACTTAGGGACAACGTCACCCTTAATATTTTTGTGCAACTCGGGCACTCTGTAGATACGGACTATCGTTCCTGTGTACGCGTAACCGACTACGCTGTTACTACTACATTAGAACGCTTTGTCCGTCCAAGGCTTAACATTGATATATACGTACCTGTGTGCACAAACTGCAGCCTTCTTTCCGGGACCTTGACTCCTTACTGATACTCCGAGCCATTGACCTTCCTTGATCTCATCCGAGTAAGGAGCAGCCAGATGATCAGAATCCAAATCTAAACATTATCAAACAATTAGTACATTTTATTCTTATTTGGGCTAGTGACTGTTAGAAAGCATTGGTTCAATTTCAGTAAAGGAACGAATTAAATAATAATAGTTTAATCAAAACTAATCACATATGTTACTTCATATGGATTACCATTACTGATGTTTAGCACATTTTTTGTATAAAAGCTTAATTAGACACAAATAAGGAATTAAAATCTTGAGTTATACACTTCATTGGTTATAAAACTCAACCCAAATTAATTACTAGTGAATTAATATAATAAATAAAATGCATCAAACAAGTGCAACTTAGTGTTGATGTTGCTTCTGCTTCCAAACAGTCGATCAATCTCAATCCCAAAGAACTTGAAATGGTGATATCGCGGCAAATGCAAAGCATTGCAATCAGGCGTGTGTAATGCAAGAAAAGAGTTCTCAATCTAACAGCAAAGTAATCTTGCAAAATGATACTTCATGTATCACGCTGCACAAATATCGTGCATATCATAGAACATAGCATTTCTCATAAAACATGCATCCCTTTCATGGTAACAAATCTGTTTACGTATTGCATCGATTATATAGTGAATACAAATTTGAAATTTGATACTTTCAGTATCGTTAATGAGCAAAGCCGCATTAAGTCTGATTTCATTAAAGGAATGACTACCACGAGTATGATTAGCTGGTGAAGATGTGCTAATCGTTTATTAAGTTTCTATCGATACTAAAAGTGTCAAAGTGAAAAAATCAAAGGTGTGTATGTACTACGGTGACGAAATACTCCTGCAACCTGTAATGAATCAATCTCATAATCAACGTGAAGATACGGCTTAAACATGTGGTCTCAGGTTAATAGACGTTATCGAAGACTACGTATGTTAATTTATTTATTAATAGTAAGTAATTTGCCCAGCGTTACTTGTAGTCTCTTGTTAGACGATTTATTACGCAAAACCAGACATAGATTGGTTTTGACTAGATTAATTTATTAGAATTTTGTAGTGCTTTATTTTTTCGCACATTTATCGTTCGAATGTGATAGTTTAGTAACTAAAGTTTAGATATTATTACCAGTCACCTTTAATTTCGTGTTACAAGTTAATCCAGAGTCAATTTAATGTGAACATTAATGTTCGTGTGATTAACCGTTTAATGGAAAAATTTACAGCCTACTTTTTTACGAAGCGCTATTTACATTTCTAAAAAGCTCTAAACTCATTAATACCGAAATCAATTCCAAATATACTTTCGTACGAGTTTATTTTAAGCTTTTTAAACTTAATCTACTTTGAATAACGGTCTGTATGTACTCACTCCATTAACAAATATTACTTACATATGACTGTACTTTCTAAAGTACTGCATAGCTTAAGCAAGTGATTGGGTGCTATTGCAAGCAGTTAGTGCTTTTATATTAGTATAGGACATATTTTCTCTCTGAGGATAGTTTAAATATTGCGTTATTCATAATTTGTCTCCTTGGAAGAAAATATATCCTAAAATACATTTTAAAGATGTGATGTGTTGCAAAATAAAATTCAAACGACTAAGTTAGTTATGTTCATGCGTTGCAGTAATATTAATGACGGTTCAGCTGGAACTTGAGCAGATAATTGACGATTAGTAAATCAAAAATTACAAATACAGCGATTAGTCGATTAGTCGAAGAGCAAAATGATTAAGAATAAAAGGAGGTTGAGACCACAGCTCACTTACTCTTGTTTATCTTGCCGTACTTCGCTGTTTGGGGCACCACCGACAAAAGACAACATTTTAGTTAAGTTTATATCGACATTGTATCGAATTGACTGTTGGTATCGATGTGTTCCAGCGTTTCCTTCAGTCTACTTATGTTTAGATTGTGAAAACTCTACTTGCCAGTGTTGCTACTCCTTACTACTATATCTTGAAATCTAGATTGTGTATTTGACAAATTGTTCGTCTAACGTGAATTTTACAGTTTGTGATAGCTACAAAGACCATTGTACAGTCTACATTAAAACGAATTAACACATTCTAACATCAAGAATATTTCTAATACCTAAGCGGAATAGGTACGTATACACTCGTATAAATATTTGCAACATTCACCTTGATGAGGAAGTCAATGGAGAAAATTTTGAATGTAAAATGCAATGAACCACCTCAGTTGAAAGAAGTCAATGAGCTCAATGCATAATTATAGAGTCTTGCGAAGTATTAAACTTTCATAGCAAATTGATCAACGGTCTACTCACTCCTTTTGCCGTCTGTAATTATTTGTATGCAGTCATTTGGTGCAGGATTCACGGAACATTTCCACAGCGCACCAGATTTTGTTGTATTTGGCTGAAGATTTTTCCCCAAAGGTGCACCGACCAGCAACCTATAACAAATACATATAAACTCATGAATTAAAATGTAGTAAGGCAAAACTTTTTTCCCCTCAATACATATTTACTCTAGCTAAAAATATGGGTTTTTTCATGAAGGGTATTAGAAGATATTTAGTGGGTCGGTAGCACGAGTGTGACGCCGTTGATGTTGCACACATCCATACGTCGCATTGTCTGCCACCTAAGTGGTATAAAAAAAAAACCAGAAACAATTTTATTTATTGGATATAATTGCAATAACCTTTTTATATTTTATGGTGTCTGTATAACCATACGTTTAATATTTTCATACATTTCATGGGTTGAAAGGTTAGGTACGAAAGGACACTTTTGAGTAGGTATTTTATGAGGGTTGCGAAGTTGTCCAAATGAAATGTAACCAGATGCTTGTTTGAGTAGCCCAATAAAACCATAAACCTTACTTATTTACGCTGGAGGTATTGGGTTGGAATTATATTGTTTTATCTGTAACTATGGCCCTTTACTTTCAAACTGATTAAAAGTTATAAACAGCTCCATAAATATCCACTGATATACTACCGCGTCTAATGAAAGATATAATAAAAACGATAGTGGTTCAAACGAAACGACGGACTATCATTAAATTATCCTCACATTTGGAATCAGAGAAATAAAGTTGAAAGTCGTCATCGTCCATTGAGAATGAGGGGTAACGAGACGAATATGATTACAGTAGATTACAGTGCAGTTGTGGGCATTCATTACATCATTATCGTGATTTAATGACGATGCATCGAGTTGACGAGGGCTTGGGACTAGATGACGCATACAATTCAATCAAGACATTTTTTACTTTTAAGGTAGTAAACAACCACACGGTACTCTGATGATAAGTTGTTACAGTTACGGTTGATTTTTGCTTGTGCGTTGTGAAAAGAGAAAGGAAAAGAGGAAGAAAATGTGATAAAGACATGACAGGGAAGCCTCTTTTTTTACCCGACTGCGCCAGAAGGAGGGTTATGTTTTCGAGAGTATGTATGTATGTATGTATGTAAGTATGTATAATTGTTTGGCACGCTCTGCAGCCTGAACGGCTCGATGGATTTTAGCTTGAGAGGTGTCGTTAGATTCGTATTTACTGTGAGAGTAACACTGGGTATATCAAAATAATAAAAAATGGTGGATTTTTGGCGCTAAAATGTATGTTATTCAAAAAATATTTTCACTCAAACTTATCTAGTAGGGTATAAAAATGAAGAACTTTAAAAGGGGATTTCAAATATATATGTATGTATATACAATAAAATTATTAATTAAAGAATCAAATAACCCGACTGCCCTAAAAAGACCGAAAAAGTTTGATAGCAGGCGGGACCCAGTTGCAAATCAAAAACCGAAAGAAAATTAATGGGTCCCGCCTGCTATGAAACTTGTTTCGGTCTTTTTAGGACAGTCGGGTTATTTGATTTTTAGAAAACCAATATATTTATATAGGGCCTATTCTTAGGAAACAAACGTGTCTATAAAGTCTTCCCAGAAGACAAACACGAATACAGTATTACTTTTTGGTTGAACTGCCCCATTGGTGCTAGAAAAAGCATTATTCGGATTCCGATTTGCAATTGACCAGATTCTTTGAAGAATCGCGAATCGGCATGTGTCCAATTTATGAAAGCTTTGACCGTTGCTATTTTAAAAATTCAGTTATTCTCCAGTTGAAAAATACCGCTAGGAATTGTGCCACACATTACTATGTGTATTTTCAACAAACGCTCCAGCTAAGAAAAATAGTTTGTGTTAAGAATGGTTCTAGGAATGAATGGTCCAAACCTTCGACCTAATTGTGTAAGTGCAATTACGAAATCGTCTGTTTATCTATTGAAGTTAGTCATAGAATCCATAAAACTAAGTAAATTTTAATAAAACAGATAATAAAACAACTTAATTTAAATATCAAACTATACACTAGCCAGTAAAATGACTATAAATGCAAATTATTTAATATAATTTAAAAATAATTACACGTCACATCAAAGCTATAAATAAACATGAGATGTACAAGATTATGTAAGCGTAAGTAATTACAGAGTCGATCCCTTACGGAGCTAGTCATGGCTTAATTAGAGCCGAAACATTTGCATGGTAATGCCTGTGGAACATTCATTGTTTTCCCAATAAGGCCAGTTAACATTGCAACGTTGTCTGCACTCCGATAGATCTAGTCAACACGATTCCATTTTATCATAGTTATTTAATAGATAGTGTTAATTGATAGGAAGTTAGCTGCAGAGTAACTGCAGACTGCCTTGATGGCGCAGTGATTTCGAATAAGATAGCTGTTTATGAAGTCCCGAGTTCGATTTCCGTGTTAGATAAAGTAATATTGAGTTTTTGTACAAGTTGTTTTTTTAGTACAAGACATCATTATTATCATTAATAAATATCCCAAAACATTGTCAAAGGTTGATTTTTATGAAATTAAAGGCAATTACCTGCTCATGGCTCGCCTGCGCGTTGCAAAGGGAAAAAGGATGGGAAAAGAAAAGGAAGGAAATATGTTATGTCCCATAACATAACATAACATATAACATGTTATGTTTTGTTATGGGACATTTAATGAAGCTTTCCTCTTCTGTTGGCACTAATGCCATGGCTTAACTCGCGCCTCAAATCGATTCGAACCAAAATGATCAATCGATCGACCTGCTCATGGCTCGCCTGCGCTGCGCAAAGAGAAAAAGGATGGGAAAAGAAAAGGAAGGAAATATGTTATGTCCCATAAGCCCCGGAAAAATACCTATATTCTACAGACAATATTTGTAAACAACGCTACTTGCTTAGTATTTTTACTACGTTTTCGTACTTTTGATCTATCTGGTGTTTATTGTTCTACTGTCTGTGTATTCTTGTCAATTCTTATTAATCTTTGTCAACTGATTAGTATATTACTAAATCAATTCTGTAAATAACTACAATCGAATTGTTTTAAGACATAAAGAGAGACCAAAAGTCATTGCTGTCATATTTATTTTTTACTGTTATCAAAACATTCAAGAATCGTACTTACTACTTTACTATCAGCCTTCGCATTTACGGCTTGTGTGTTGTCCATGTGACTAATGATGTAGTCTTAAACATTGATTGATATCTTTATTATTTCTCTAGTTCTATAATTAATCTTAAATGTCAATGTGCCCATGTGAAGTACAATTACGAAATTTTATACGCATAATACATTCAAACAGATATCCAATCGATTGATCATTTTGGTTCGAATCGATTTGAGGCGCGAGTTAAGCCATAGCATTAGTGCCAATAGAAGAGGAAAGCTTCATTAAATGCGTGACATGCATAATTAAATTGTTTGGCCTTGAAGTGTTGGCAAAACAATAGACAAGATGTGCGGGGAAACTTATGGCCGTGCTTCCTACCGTAGCCGTAATTCAACAGTACGGTACAGGGCCAAGCTAAAGAACATCAGATGATAAGACGCGACCGCAGCCCATTATAATAAAACTACGCACTAAAACAGCGAGAGACCAGTGGCTTAAGTTGCGAAAACAACGCATTACCAATGATATGCTATATGGAAATAAAAATGAGACTAATATCTATGTAAATGAGAACCTCTCGAAGCACCTGAGACAATTATTTTGGTCGGCTAAAAGGGAATTGAAACCTTCATATAAATTTATCTGGATCCAAAACTCGAGGATTTTGGCTAAAGAGAATGAAATAAACAAAAAAATACATATAATAAGAAGTGAAGATGATATTCGTCACTTAGCGGCAAGTTGTAGCGATAAGTAAGTACCTACAACAATAAATATTAAGAGCTGAACCACACTACTTGATTCCTTACCGATACAAAATTCGATTCAATAACGCAACAAAACTGTGAATTCCAAAGTTTTTACACTATAGAGGATTGGAGTAAATACATAAATAAAAAATGTAAAAATGAATTCGATATTGTACATGTAAACATTTGCTCATTAAGAAAACATTTTAACCAACTATTGGTACTATTAAATGCAGTGAAACAACAGATAGATATAATTATTTTATCAGAAATCAATATTAAAAAGGAAGAAATGGATTTGTATATGATAGATGGCTACCATACATGTCAGTATATGCGGGAGGTGGAAAGAGGAGGAGGGATAATTATCTACATGAAACAAGACCTGAACTTTGAGGAGGAAAGGACATACAACTCGGAAGTGGAAGTTGTTTCCGGAAAAATCAGAGTAGACAGAACACTCATCCTAAACCTTATTGCCTTGTATAGACCCCCAAAGAAAAATAAGAATGAATTTATCAACCATATAAACCAGTTACTGAAAAAAATACCGAAAAAAGAAATGGTGATTATTATGGGCGATATGAACATAGACCTA
This sequence comes from Cybosia mesomella, assembly GCA_946251805.1. Lineage (NCBI taxonomy): Eukaryota > Metazoa > Arthropoda > Insecta > Lepidoptera > Erebidae > Cybosia > Cybosia mesomella. Next base: position 22,559,420 of record OX276398.1, read on the forward strand.
CTGAACAAAAAAAATAACTCAACGAAAAATGAATATAGAAACGCCCTGTGTGAACATGGCCTGCAGATGGCTATACCGACAACCGAGATAACGCGAGAAGTTGTAGTGAAGGGAGTTGTACAGACGTCATGTATTGACCATGTGTGGGTGCGGACAAACGGCGGCGATACTAGGTGTGTTACGCACACGTTTGCATGTCGACTATCCGATCACCGTATGACAGGTATTAGGTTAAAAAGTGACAGTAACTATGAGGGTTGTAATAATATGTCGAATAGTAATAAAGTAACACGGCAAGTGATAAATAATAAGTTAATTGGTGAAAAACTTAAGGATGTAAAGTGGAAAGATTATGCGGATATAGACTGCCCTTTATTGTTATATAGTGAACTGTGTTTGGTTTTTCGCAGGATTTATTCTGAATGTTTAGTGACAAAAACCTTTTGCAACAGAAGGGAACCTCAACCTTGGGTGAGTAAAACACTAATAAAAAGTATAACCAGAAAAAATGAATTATTTAGACAATGGAAGGCGGACCCGACTAACATGAGTATGAGGTTAGAATACACGAAATTTCGAAATAAACTCAATAAAGAAATAAATGCTGCGAAAAACCAATACAGGAGAGAGCAATTAAAAAATTGTAAAGGGGATATGAAAAAAGTATGGTCTAGTATTAATAATTGGATAGGAAGGAAAAATATGACTGTTGACAGTGTAATAAAAAAATATTTGGGTAGAATGGATACTATGTATAATATATGTACTAAATTCTCTGGCACATTTACAAGGGAAATAGAAAAAATTAAGCACAACTGTAGTCAAAAATTTTTAAATAGGGATAGTTATGTCAGAAAAAGTGAAGTATCATTTAGGTTTAAAAAAGTAGAACCTGCTGAGATTATAAAAATTATAGAAAATCTGGATCAAAACAAATCTCCTGGGTATGACCAAATTAGAGTACAGGACCTCAAATTGATTAAAGAAGATGTAAGTATAATACTCTCTAAATTTGTAAACATGTGTGTTGTACAAGGTATATATCCCCTTGACCTGAAAAGATCTTTAATTCGACCTATTTATAAGCAGGGATGCCATATGGAGTACACCAACTACAGACCTATTGCCATACTATCAGTAATAAATAAAATTGTTGAAAAAGTCATTGTTATGCAGGTAAGTTCTTTTTTGGAGACATACAATATTTTATCAGATTGTCAACATGGTTTTAGAAGGAACAGGAGCACCAATACAGCACTTACACAGTTTACTGATTACATCAATGGTATGCTTAATGAAAGGAACCAAATTCTGGCTCTTTTCATTGATTTCAAAAAGGCATTTGATACTTTGGAACATAATCAACTACTACAAGCCATGGATGAGTGCGGTATAAGTGGCCCTATGAATAGGTTCCTTTGTAGCTATCTGAAAAACCGGACACTATGTACTGTTATTGAAAACACCAAAGGGGCAGAGTCTGCGGTAACATTAGGTGTACCGACAGGCTCTGTCTATGGACCAATTGGCTACATAATGCATGTCAACAGTATGGTGAATGTGGTTGGGCACAGTAGGGTGTTTATGTACGCTGATGACACTTGCCTATTAGTAGCTGGAAAAAATATACAACAACTAGAAGCTCAGATGCAACATGACCTTGATAATGTCACGAAATGGGCACACGACAATGGTATTATAATTAACACCTGTAAAACAAAGTGCATGCGTATATATTCACCCTACAATAAACCAAGAGTGCATTGTGCCAGTGACAGTGTAAACATAACTGGTCACTCGTACGAATGTCTACATGCTAATAAAATGGGTTGTCATTGTGAGGAAATTGAATGTGTAAATACAGTTAAGTACCTGGGCTTAATTATAGACAGTGTTTTTAATTGGCAGCCACATATTAATTCTGTATGCAGTAGGTTAAGGACTGTGCTCAGCAAATTCTACCACCTAAAAAGAGTGGTAGACACACGTACCTTGTTCATGGTTTACTATGCGTTAGCAGAGTCACTGATAGGCTATGGATTGAGTTGTTATGGCTTAACTTTTCAAACGTATTTGGAAAAGTTAAAAAAGCTCCAAATAAGATTTCTAAAAATCATTGCTAATAAGAAAATACTTAACAGATGTAAAGATGACTACAGTAAATTATTCTCAGAATTTAAATTAATGCCAATCCATGTAAAGGTAAAATATCTAATTGCTGTAGAGACATATTACAAAGAAGAATTTAGGGTTAGGAAGTTATACAAATATAGTGTCAGGTCAAGTAAAATAGGTAAATTTATTCTAAATAGAGTGAATAATTATTATGGCGAAAGAACAAGGAAATATATAGTGCCAAGAGTTTATAACAAGTATATGCTATTAAGAAATGATTTAAAAATAAAAAATAAAGCTACATTTAAAAGAAAATTAAAAAATATGTTTATAAATTGATATATGTAATAATGATGATATAATATTAATAACTGGCCTGTGCTGATTATTATTTGTAATGCAAATGATAAATATAGCTTCGTTAGGTATATAGTACAATGTATTCGAGATATTAATTTTAATGCAAGGGATAATAATTAAATGTTGAATGTATCAAGATATAATTATATAAATTGGGTGGATGGGTAGACTTAAAGTAGACATAAGTAGGTATGTTTATAAAAATGTATGAGCGAACGCCTACAAACTGCCCCAGCAGTTTGGCGAAGATAACTTTTAAGAACATATGTATCTATTTTTATGAATAAACAATTAAAACAAAAAAAAAAAAAACACTTGCAAGCGCTCTGGCGTAGGTTTTTCTCTCGAGGTTGGGAGGTCAGACGACAGTCGCTCCCATAAAAGCGTTATAAGCTAAATCAAAAGGAGGAGAAACCACCGATCATCACCTCCGAGCCCGGGGTCCGTATACTCCATACGGACCCCGGGCTCGGAGGTGAAAGCCTCGGATGCAACCAGAAACGACGCTAAGATAGTGATTATGTACTGATACTCGGTAACCATTCGTATTATCACGACTGCCTACTCTATTTACAACATATCTATGGTCCGATCGCTCGATCGCAAATAACCGATTTATATTCAATTTAACATTGGTCACGGGCTGCGGCCCCTGTGATTATACTTAGTAGATGCGTCTACTACATGCCTTTATGCATTTAAATGAATATAAATCATTGCTAACTCCGGTGCGTTCTCAGTTGACCGAATTAAACGGGTTACTTAGAACTAACAGACATTACGGAAATGCAAACTAAATTATATTGAATTGGAAATGTAATTTGAATTGAAAATGCATTTTAGTAATTTTAAAATAGTTACTTTTGTAACACATCTGATTGGTATCGGGCAATTTTATATATTTTAAGGCTGGTTACCAAAAATTATTATTGGTTAATCCCTATGTACTTCAAAATTCATACACTATTGTCTATTATTGGGAATAATAATTATATCATTAAGCCACATACTGCAATCATTCGCTGGGATAATTTGAAAGCCACAACTAGGCACAAATTTTACTAGAAAAATAATAACCATTTTCAACCATAGAGAATCATTAGGAAAAAAATGTTTGTTGCCTTTTATGTAGTCGGTTAAGAATCCGAATAAGTCCTCATTCTGATCTTTTGGAATAATATTCCGTACGTTGTTCCACCCACATGACAAAGGTCGATGCCCCGTCAGCAGAGAGTGGAGGAAAGTTTAACAAATTAAGACTTCATTGTTTACTCCATGTTGCGACATTACTTACCTTATCTTAAGTTTTTCTTAGCATTCATAAAGACGTAGGTACACTTTAAATTTGTTTTAGGTCGGGCTATAACAACGATAACACAGGTACCTACAGTCAACGAGAAAGGTTTGATTGACACTGAAGTATTTTAGTTTTTTTTTAAAGGTGATCAATACAGGGGTGGCAGTTGAGGCCGCCTGTCAGCCCAGCAGAAGCAGGCCGGGACGTCGCCCCACCCCCAAACCGGGGCAAGACGGGGACACCGTGGTTCCCAATCCGGCAGGCCTATTACGTATCTTCCAAAGCCAAGCGATAGCGAAATTCGAGCAAAAATTGCTGCTTTTTCGCTAAATCGTATTACGTATCTGCGATAACAGAACCATAGCAAAGTAGTGACAGTGCTGCCGCGGTGTAGCAATCGGTAAACTTAAATATGCATATTGTTCGCTGCTGCGGCGATGATCGCTGTAGTTTCGTATTACGTATCGTTTTTGATGGTCTAGTGACAGCCAGCGGCAAGCAAATTTAAGTGTCAAACTGCGATAACCTTTTTACTACATGTTGACCGATTGCCTGCCGATGGCTATGTTATTTAATCAAAATTTCTTGTATATTTAGCGTTTACTACGACAAATTTATAATATATTTCCCTAGTGTAATAAAGAAAAACTGTGTACGTGTTAGTTTATAAAAAGTTGTGCCTTCAAACATTTTTCCTTTATTGTTAGTCAGCTTCGATAACGTAATGGCTCGTGCTGTACTCTTGTTTGAAGCATTTGAGATTGAAAGCAGACGAGTAGAAAGAAGAAACACAGCGCGATTGCGGCGTAGCCTTCGTGATACAGCCAAAGCTTTGGACTTAAGTTCCGCTGAGTTCAAAGGTCACTATAGACTCTCCAAAGAGTTATTTATGAGTTTGTGCGAAGAGTTACGACCATTTATGGGACAAAGGATAAGAAGTACAAAAGTTAGTTTAGAATGCAAAGTGAGTACTTGATAATATACATATTATTACATAAAATCACTGTTAGTTTATTAGATATTAAAACTTAAACTGTGATGTTACAGGTGCTAACAGCACTGTCATTTTATGCCACGGGTTCATATCAAAAACCTGTGGGCATGAGCTACCTGCATGGGCTTAGCCAATCTAGTGTCTCCAAGGCGGTGAAAGAGGTGACATCAGCTTTGAATCATCATGCTATTTTAAAAAAATACATTTGTTTTCCCCAATCACAACAAGAAAGAAACATAATTATTAATGGGTAAGTGAATAACTAGAAACCATGATATATTATATAAACCGCGATAGTTGTGTGACAAAATACTATATGTAATATTAACTATATTATAATTACCTATTAAAGTAATTGAATCAATTTTAATATCTGCTTTACAGATTTTCTAATAAATTTGGTATTCCTGGCTGCGTGGGTTGCATTGATTGCACTCATGTAGCTTTAATTCAACCCACAAATCATTCGGAAAGATTTTTCAATAGGAAACACTACCATTCTAGGAATGTACAAATAGTAAGTTCTAGAAGTATTTTAAAAATGTAATTAATATAATATAAATAATTGCTACATTTATTAAAGAATATATTTTTTCAGATATGTGACAGTGATTTGAATATAATAAATATTGATGCATCATTTGGTGGTGCTACTCATGATGCTCACATTTGGAGAAACAGTGGAATTCAAGAGCATCTCCAAGAGCTACATAACAGAGGAGAGTCTATCTGGTTGCTAGGTAACAAGAATTTATTACTATTTCTGTTTTTTTATATCAAATATATTTACTGCTTCACTTACTTGACCTACTTTATTATTGCAGGTGATTCTGGGTATCCCTTAAGACCATGGCTTTTAACTCCAATAGTGAATGCTGAACCTAATAGTCCAGATGAACATTATACTAATGTCCACTGTTCAACAAGGAACACCATAGAACGCTGCATTGGAGTTTTAAAAGCGCGGTGGAGATGTTTACTTGCACACAGAGTGTTACATTATGATCATGGAATGGTCGCTATGATCATAAACGCCTGTGCTGTGTTACATAACATCTGTAACAAACATCGGCTCCCAGTACCACAGTTGCCAAATGTGGATTTTGAAAGAGATCAAAGCAACCAAATAACACTACAACCACAGCAAGATGCAGTTACTGGTGCTGATCAACAGCTCTTAGCGAGAGGTCGACTACAACGTGACCGCATTGTCCAAAGATTGTGGGCAGCTAGGTTAATCTAGTTAATAGTATTAAATAATATTTTAGATTAATATTTATGTTATAAGTTCTAAAGCGTATGTGCGTGCGGTTTTAGTCGGTTCTAGCCGGCGGGGGGGGGGGGGTATCCGAAGGGATTTCCGCACGAAAAAAAAAGTACGTACTTACAGTGTTAAGAATGAAGCACCTATACAAATATGTCATTTATTTAGTTTTATGAGTTTAGATATATTAATTAGTAACTATAGTATTTTTAGAGATTGCGATAGAACGAGGTACCTATATAAATATGGTATATTTATTTAGTTTTATAACTTTAGTTATATTAATTACTAACTATAAAGATTGAGAAGAAACGAGGTACCTTTACAAATATGTTATATTTAATTAGTTTTTTATTTTTTTTTACATAATTTACTAACTATAATAAATTTCTTCAGATTGTGAAAGGAAGAGGTATGTACAAATACATTTATTTGATTTTATTATTCCTACAAATATGTTATATTTAATTAGTTTTTTAAGGTTTTTTTACATTAAATTCTAACTATAATACATTTCTACAGATTGTGAAAGAAAGACGTATCCACACAAATATATTAAGTACATTTATTTGATTTTATTATTTTTGATGTTGTTATTTACGTTCAGGCGACGATGAACCTACATGTTTATAATGTTAATGATATAATTAGAATAAATAATTTCATGTACATATGTTTTTATGTTGTTCCCGGCAGAGTAGAATTGGACCACCCCATATCTTCCCAAGGGGTGTCGTACAAGGCAACTAAGGGATAGGGCTGTTTAACATCCGACAGTATATATACAGCCCTAGGCTGGGAGGCCAGACGGCAGTCGCTCCCAAACATAGCCGAAAAAATCAGCCACATCAAAAAACAAGCATACCCCCCTCGGCTCCTAAAGTGAGAACTAGGAATGCAACGGGGATTAATGCTCGGATGATGATGATGGTGTTTTTAAAGTCCTCCTCCCCTAAATGTCATTTTACAGTAAATTTCTGGTAATGCGAGCTTCAATTGTTCAAATGATTATTATTAGTATTTTACGTACGTACGTGGGGCAGGTACATATTTTAAGGTAATAAAATATGCATAATATGTATGTTGATTTTTTATTATTCACTCTCTAGATAACATAAAACTAACTTAACTAAACGCTTAGGCTACACATAAATTGACAAAACAATACAAACAAATAATATTCAAAGGTGTAATTTATTAGATAACAATAGAAGATTTTAAAGCAAAATATTTACATAAACATAACATAAACAAGAATTAGAAAATTATAGATTATTTGTGCCAAGTGGTTACTAACAAAGGAGAACAGAGCCACCCCACAATTATACCTTGTCCGTCTTGTCCTGGGTGTCGTACAAGGTATGTATTGGCAGCAAAATATTCTAATTAAGTACATTCAAAAATCTAATTAGAATCTTTAGCTCCCAATACACTGCTCAATTGACCTATAATCTCCACTGCAGTTTTCATGACTTCTATTTGCGTGCGAGACGTCTCAGCATTCATGCGAGACGTCTCAGCATTCATGCGAGACGTCTCAGCATTCATACAAGAAGTCTCAGCAATCATGAGAGACGCCTCAGCTAACGTTTTAGTTGCTTGAGCCATCAATGTAACGCCATCAGCTATCTTATTTTCTGCCGCCACTCTGTTCTGTTCCAAATCCATTACCCATTCTGGTTCGATTCTTGATCGTATTTCTGAAATATTTAATAAATTAATTCCAAATATTTTAAAATGTATTGAATAATAAATATTCGTTTAAATATATATAATTTATATAAAATTGTAACATTAAACACCCCTAGTGCTGCAAGCTTCAATATGCTACTACAATAACCACTTTTCATCAGGCGGGCGGATTTGTTTGCCGTCTCTATGGTACGTTTCCCACATGAACCTATTATAAGGATAAAGAATTACAAAATAATTAAATTACCAAAGTCTAATCATATACTTACTAGTAGCACTGGTTGGACTTCTTTGTCTGAGGCGAGGGCGCTTTCTTATGGGCTGGTTTACAGGGTTCTCAACTGAAAAATATTTAATTAGGTATAAGGATTTAATTAAGTAGGTACATAGAAGTTTACAACGAATTTAAATAATATTAGCGGGGTCAACTTAATAGGTGAGGTATTGAAGATATGAACTAGATCTACGATAGGTCTAGAGCTCAAGTCCCAGCCAATAACAACCAATATAAAACCACTCCTAAAGAACAATTTGGTTGTCTAGGGTAAATGAGTACATTTTTAGGTACTAAAAATATATAATTTTGTTACATCTTTGGGGTGGCTCCGGTGCTTGTGTTTCTAATAAATCTCTTTCTGTACACTGTTCTGAACTCGTAGTAGGTAGAGTATATTCTATAGGATCTGTAAAAAAAGTATGATAGGTGTTAGTGCACATAATTTGGCGCATTGCTGTGCACGACTTATATAGTAATTTTATCCCTACATGACATTAAAAATACGCGAAAAAAACGGTATTCTATTTCGGTGTTGTTTGTTCATGAAAAGAAAATGAATAAATCATTTTAATACCTTACCCAATATGACGATTTCCTGTGAATGTCCAATGTTATCAATTTGTACCGAAGCACTCGCTGGCATTGATGAGGGTGGTGGTGAGGGTTGAGAATTCTACAAGTAATAATAAAATATAATACTAACCTATTCATTCTGTATTTGTATAGATTAAACATTTTAATAGGCAACTTACAAATATAGGAACTCTGTACTGAGTGTCACCATACACAGATTGTTCCCCAATGATGGCCAAGACTTTCTTATCGTAGTCTGTCAAATCTTCTTGACTACTCGGACCACCACCAGTTGCTTGAGCATCTTGCCTTCGTTTAGCAAGCCTTGATTTGGTTTTGTGTTTGATGTCCGCCCAGTACTATAAAATTTAAAGATAATAAATTAATTATAATAAAATATAGTGGCACCTTTAGAATACCAACCACGTCCCCTTCCATCACAGATAATATCACTGCAAGAGAAGGAAAACTCGAAACTAAACCCTTCACCAACCTGTCTGGTCAGCATGGTAACAGTAAGGCTAGAAACTTTTCTAACACATAGGCTAATTGATTGATTGAAAGGAAAAGTAAATATATATAGGTATACGACCTCTGTGGCGTAGCGGTAGTGCATTCGACTGCTAAGCCAAAGGTCGCGGGTTCGATTCCCGCTCAGTGCAAATATGTATATTTGCATTGGTCTGGGTGTTTATGTATATTATGTATTTATTTTTGCTTATCCGCATTCTAGAACCCATATGACAAGCTCTGCTTAGTTTGGATCTAGATAGCGTTGTGTTATATGTCCTAGAATATTTATTTATTTATTATTTATGGGTACTCTGTGTATAGTATAGTAGATAATGAACCTACTCGATTATACGTATATAGCTTTATATTAAAATATTCAGTTGTTGAATTGAACAAAACTTAAAATAAATAGAGAGAGATTTGTAGGGTCTTACCTTTTTCCATCGTTCCCCAGACTTCGATGACCCAGAACCAAAAGAATTGAGCTTCATGGCAAGATCATTCCACAATTTGTCGGACGTTTCTTTGGATCTTGCGCCAAGCCCAACACCTTTGACTAGAGTGGGATGCTCGGTCAAAAACTCTAAGAGCTCTTCCAGTTGTTCATTGGACACTTTGTTTGTAGCCATTATATTAAAATCTGAAACAGGCGAAGTTTTATAGTGTTTTATTCCTAAAATTACAACTTTATTACACTATTTCACTTTGAACTTACTTGTTGATAGAACAGACGACTAGTGACGACAACGCACGAAGTGGAATCCAAACGAACACTGATTTTAACACTTAGACGCATTTTAAAGACGATAACGAAAGTATTTTTGGTAAATTCAAGTGGATTTGTGGACATTGATGAAAGATTTATAAATCTTTCATCACATCTGCTTGACTACTTGACTATATTGTAAACAGATGTGACAGGACCTATGTTTCAAGTGATTGCTACATAATGGCTTTTGGCGCTAGTGCGCTAGTGCGTAGCGCTAGCCATAAGTGCATAATTAACAATCAGCGAGCGATTAGCAATCGAAATTTAGGTAGTACCGTTTTTTTTTGCGATCAGCGATCGATCGCGCGATGACTGCGCGATAGCGGCGCATATTTCGGTGATTGCTGTTCCTTACGTGGTCGGCCTGCCGAGGGGGCCATCTAGAAACCGGAGATGGCCCAGGGTCAGTCGGGGTGCGAGGGATATGCTCTATGGGCAACCTTACACCCCGGCGTCTGTAGACCCGAGACGGCGTGCGGTTTTAGTCGGTTCAAGCCCGACATAACCGCCCCCGCTGGCCGGCGGGGGGGGGGGGTAACCGAAGGGTAGGTAACTTACACATATATTATTTATTGATATATTCCAAGTAAAAATCATTTAAATATAAATTTGTTAGTCTTCACACACTTTTATCGTTCAACCCATGTATGGATAAAACATTGTCTCTTTTTCTACCTGCTGAAGAATAAAGTCGTGTAAACTCCTCATTCCTTCGAAAGAGAAATTGATTCGACAACACAATGTGTGACATTTTTGGTGTTGTAAATTTTTACATATACTGGTAACCGCTTCCTATCAGGTACCAGATATTTACCATCTATGCATTATTAAAATGTTGCTTTTCCTGCTATCGATATCTTTTTTTTTTATTATTATTATTATTATTTTTTTTTTGACCGAAAAGAAGCTGTGTTATTGTTATTGTATCTGTATATTATTGTCTCTTTTTTTGTTATTTCTAATGTGGTTTCAGATCATATCGCTCGTCAATAGTTGTAGCACAGTTGCAGGTTCACGGACTATCAAACTATTTTGAGAGGAATTTCTTTCTGCGGTCGCTAAAATTGTAGAACGACCTCCCTGATAAAGTTTTTCACCAAGAGATGAAAAAGAGCTCTGTAAAAATTCATAAATAATAATAGATAATAGATAGCACTAATATTAATTACCGTCAAATGAGCCGTACCTAACTTATTGGAACTACTGTATTCTGCAAGTTAGTGATTACTTCAAGAGGCTATTATTAAACAACTAACTGTTGCCTGCGGCCCCGATTGTGTGTAATTCTGATCTCATTGCTGCGTTCCAGAAAACTATAACCTATCCCTGTACCAAATTTCAGTAAGATCCTTTCAGCTGTTTAAGCGTGGTTAAGTAACAAACATCCGAAAATCTTCACAAGCTTTCACATTTATAATATTAGCAGGAAGTTTGTTATATATAAGTACCTGCTTCTGTGCGGCTACTGTAAGACAAAAATAATTTATTTTAATAATTGCAAAAGGCGATCGGTTGGGCCCTCATGATCAATTTACGGCACAAAGGGCTCATTTACCGAGAAACGGTGCTCGCCCACATCATCGCGATCGATCGTGCCCTCATTGGGGTTACCGTGCGCACGCGCCTACGCCTTGTATTCATAGAAATATAATAGTTATAATAAAATTAACGGCCAGTCAGTTATAATAGAACGATAGAGGTATAAATACGTAGTAACATTCAACTGCACTGATTTTCAACGTGTCAAAAAAATTTCGTCATGTGAATGGCAAGTAAAGTTCGGTCTATTTCGGTAAGTTTAGAAGCATGAAAACTAATAAAGATTGGATTTTTCAAACTTATGTACTAAACCGGGTATAAATATAGGAGGCGAATATCGTAGTCACTCATTTCTTTAAAGTTACCAATCTGTACCAATAATTAAACTGAAAAGTTTTTAGGTAGATTTCGATGAAATCGATCTACCTATTGGTTTCTTGACTACTGTCGAATTTTTAAAAAAAATCTTCATAGGAGGTCTAGTTATGACCCCCTGAGTCCGAAATGACCACTGGTCAAAAAGTTTTTATATATATATATATGTATGTATGGTTCACTTCCCAAAATTTGCGGCACTCTCACGGTCGCATTTTTGCCCCGATCGCTTTCAAACTGCGGTCAAAAATTGCTTGGGTGTAAACTTAGTTTAAGTTCGTGAACGGGTGGAATCCGGCCTAAGGGGACGGTAGGGCCTGACTTTTTGTGAAATCAGTTTTTCCTCAAAATTTCACGTTCCATGAAAGATATTCGAACCGTTCTAATTTTATCCCATAGTATACATGAAAACCAACAACTTTTAATTATAACCTATAAGATTAAAACTTTAACTAAAAGTGGAGGGGGGAAAAACCAAAATTTTTCGGGAAAAAAATCATAACTTCTAACCGGTGAACATTCTTGCTGTCGGAAATATTTTTAATCGATAGGCCATTTTTAAGTCTAAAATAAATGTCTGAAAAGTTTTTCGCTAAAAGTTACCGTTTTCGAGAAAAAAAAATTAAACATGTTAAAAATGTTACTGTGTTTACTTGTGTGTGTAAGTCCGTAGTTCTCTATATAAAATAATATTAATTGCTTCACGAAATCTACCTGTGCGTTCCCCCTGCGGGAACGGATTTTTTTAGGTAGATTTCGATGAAATCGATCTACCTATTGGTTTCTTGACTACTGTCGAATTTAAAAAAAAAATCTTCATAGGAGGTCTGACCCCCTGAGTCCGAAATGACCACTGGTCAAAAAGTTTATATATATATATATATATGTATGGTTCCACTTCCCAAAATTTGCGGCACTCTCACGGTCGCATTTTTGCCCCGATCGCTTTCAAACTGCGGTCAAAAATTGCTTGGGTGTAAACTTAGTTTAAGTTCGTGAACGGGTGGAATCCGGCCTAAGGGGACGGTAGGGCCTCACTTTTTGTGAAATCAGTTTTTCCTCAAAATTTCACGTTCCATGAAAGATATTCGAACCGTTCTAATTTTATCCCATAGTATACATGAATACCAACAAATTTTAATTATAACCTATAAGATTAAAACTTTAACTAAAAGTGGAGGGGGGAAAGACCAAAATTTTAGGGAAAAAAAATCATAACTTCTAACCTGGGGAACATTCTTGGCGTCGGAAACATTTTTAATCGATAGGCCATTTTTAAGTCTAAAATAAATGTCTGAAAAGTTTTTCGCTAAAAGTTACCGTTTTCGAGAAAAAAAAATTAAACTGTTTAAAGTCCGTAGTTCTCTATATAAAATAATATTAATTGCTTCACGAAATCTACCTGTGCGTTCCCCCTGCGGGAACGGATTTTTTTTCTTAGGAACTATACCGGTATAATTTGAAAAATTCGTCTAGAATTTATATATTATAGGTTAGATATAGTAATAAGCTATTTAAAATCACGCTACTTACGAATCGAGCAGTAGAAAATTATAGGCTCCTGGATATAGCCGAGTACGGTAGGTGGGAACAGCTAATTACTTCCTGTCTACCCGTCTACTATAATTTTCATATTTATAACACAATTACAGATGATAACCTAGAAATTAGAGATTCAACTGGAAATTAATTAGACAATCAATTTCCATTTTAATGTCTCTCTTGTGACCTCCAGACGTTTTCCAATTGATTGTTATTAAAATAAAGTACCACGTAAAACTATATGTTTGTTTACAAACACAAGTTCCTTCCATTAACCAGTGAAAGGCAAACATCTGTAGTTCGAACGCCGCTCCTAGTCTACGGATCGTATGTCCTATCCTTGGCCGCGCCCACTGATGGGCGATAAATTTCCATCAGTGTGCTATCTATCCTTGACATCGACCGATAGTGCCACCATATTGCACAACCATTTAGATACCCATTACAATAAAAATGCATTTCGTGGGCGATCATTAATCTTCTATAGAGAAATTTACGGTTTCTTGACTTGTTGGGAATGTTTAAATGTCACTTTGATTTGTTAGAACATGTTGAAAATAAAGAGCGACGTAGGTATTTATAGTTGTTTGTAGTTACCAACAGAAATTCATGTCTGAAGATTTTTACACTACAAAGCTTCAAACAAGCACTAGTAAATGCCAGTCACACTTGTCAAAATGCACGTGTGTAGAAATAAAGGTTTAGAAATGTATAAGTACTTACTAGCCATATGATGAAAATAAAATTAGCATTGTAATGTGAATAAACGTGAAGTTGAGCACAAATTAAAAACTTTAAAGTTTACATAATAGATAAGTTATTTTGCAAATTAAATATAAAATAAGTCATGGCCTTAACTTTAACATGATAATTGGCCTGGGCCCAGTAATGTAACAGCTTGTAAAAGATTCTCGTGCATGCAAATATTAAATTAAGTATTTCATTTTATATTTCTCTACATGTACTTAGATATTAAAATGCAATCTATGTTTAAGAAATAAACACGAACTCTAATTAGACTGACACACGAACCCAACAACTCAATCAAAATTAAATCATCATTATACTTTCCCATTATTCGTAATTCAATGGAACGAGGCTTAAATTAAATCTTGACAATGGAAAATATTGTTATGAGATGCATCAAAGCAGTGATTATTTTGTGGTATTCTTTAAAGTTATTCGATTTACTCAATTGCATAGATGAAAGAGCGGCACTGACTAATCTAGGCCTAGCATGGGTCGTGGAAATTAAGAAATAATATATATATATATGAAGAGCATGGCCGTTGAGTATACCTACTTTTCCGAGTAGAAACCTCCGGGTACTACCTCGCCAAGAGCAGGGTGTAATGATTATAACAGAAAAAATACACGGTATTTCCGACAATATATATTTCCAGAAGTTGTGGTATGCCTGGGGAGTGAAGTGCCACCCAACCCCTCTTAGCCACCTTTATCTACTGGCAACCACATAATTTTGAAGGAGTTGGTTCGCGGTTTTTAAAAAGATTATTAAGATTATTAAGATTGACATAGGTTCTGATACCTTATTTCAACTACTATGAATCATTATAATCTCTGCTATACCATATTTTAACATGAAATGCAGGTTTTATATTCATGTAAATTTTATCCTATTTAAATCTAGGAATTTCAATTGCAAATATATTTTATCACCCATTTGAAACCCATTACCACAGTATTTATGGAAATCAGTTCAACTATTAATGTTAACCCGTGCTAGGCCTTAAGAGACGTTTGTGACTGATATCTCAGTCAATGGAATGCCTACACGAACACATGAACGTGCGTATTCGGCCCCACGGGCATACACGCATCTAAAATAAAACATTCAATTTATGTGATCAATGAATTTGAAAGCCATTCATACAATGCGTTATTCACTAAAGACAGTCATGTTCAAGATGTTAATATGTTTATTCTTTGTTGTTAATTATTTTAACAAAACATGTACCAGTCATGTGTAGGTATGTAGGAGTGTGGGGTGTGTGTTGGGTAACCTCCTCGAGTGTCGCTCCGATTCCGATCCCGCTGCAGTCCGGGGGGAACGGAATCGGAGCGGCCACCCTGGGCGACGGTCAATGGCTTCCCCTTCATAACCGCCCCCGCTGGCTGGCGGGGGGGTATCCGAAGGGATTTCCGCACGAAAAAAAAAACAAAAAGGTATGTAGGAGTGTAAGTGGAATTTTAAATCTATAATATAATAAAGAGCAAGGAATCTTGCACCAAAAACCTGCGTGCCTTTCTTAAATGATGATGATGATAGTGTAGAGGAGCTTACATTATTTTGTTAAAGCTTATAAAGGCTTATGAGGACGGCAGTCGGCCGACTCGCCGTCCCTACAGAAGCAGGCCAAGACGGAGGCGTGTCGCGTTTGTCCTACACATGCCTGCCAACTCACCGACGCGGGATAAAACCCGACCCCACCTGGTGAGGCCGCGGCGGTAGCCAAAGTCCTGCCGGTAACGCTGGGGTTATCCTTTCGAGGGCTTAACCAGGGTGCCCGGCAATGGACGCTTGGGGAGGACACCGTGTGGTTTTAGTCGGTCCGATTCCAACACGCCCACCCCATCGTTGGCACCGACGAGTCCGTGGAGGTTACCAGACGTTAAAAAAAAAGGCTTAGACAGGACAACATATAAAAGAGCGTTATTATTCTAAGTAAAACTGTTATCTTTTGAGTGAGTGTTATTTCTTCACTCTGTCAACTCCGTTACATCCCCAGGATTTGAGTGAAGTAAATAGCTTGTCTTCTCATTAAAAAATCACGGATGAAACCTCGGAGTGGCGAGTATGGAATAAATTGATTCAACACTCACACTATTTTTATCGCGAATAACACAGATTGTAGATAATAATAATAAACTCACGCCTATATCCCCGAAGGGGTAGGCAGAGTCAGAGTAGCCAGTTTATGTTTAGGTCCCAATGTATTCATTTATTCATTTATTCATTATTATTAGCAATATAAGCTTACAGTTTGCACCAAAGCGCTTATTTGCAGTCAGCTGTATAAATATATATTACATTAAATTAATTATTTGAAATTGAAATTATAAAATTATTAACAATACGAAAAAAATACGTTACATTTTAGGCATACAAATACTATAAGTTACTCAAATATTCTCTCACAGTTGTACCAATTAAAGACACCTGGCTTATCATAAAATATGTCCGCATCTGGATTCTTTTTCAAAAAGTCATTCAGGTACTGAACAGCTCTGTAAGTAGGGCTATTCCATGCCAAAAAGCGCCAAGCTGGTGGGCAAGTCAAGAGCTGATGCTGTCGCCGTCCAGTGCCCCGCATGTACCTGTCCGGCACATAGAAGTGGATACATTCACGCACCGTAGGGTTGTCCACTTTAGAATTTAAAAGTAAATAATAGTACATGACGTGCAGCCTATTGCCATTAACCGGGCACTTATAAACCTGCGATAAATACACACATAACTTCGAAAAGCATCGAAAGGTCATTGGTGTGTGCCATGGTAAAACCTGGAATCGAACCCGAGACCTCGTCTCAGCAGTCTATTTCCCATACCACTAGGCTACCGCGTTGTAGATAGGTACTGAATTTTGGTTGCGAGGGATATGCTCTAAGGGCAACCTTACACCCCGGCGTCTTAAGACCCGAGACGGCGTGCTGTTTTAGTCGGTTCAAGCCCGCCATTACCATCATAACCGTCTCCACTGGCCGGCGGGGGAGTATACGAAGGGAATTCCGCACGAAAAAAAAAGTTACTGAATTTTGGAGTCAACTTCTCCTAACATAAGTTAATCATAGTTTGAGTGATAAATGTATTTTATAAAAGGAAAACAG
Source organism: Cybosia mesomella (assembly GCA_946251805.1). Taxonomy (NCBI): domain Eukaryota; kingdom Metazoa; phylum Arthropoda; class Insecta; order Lepidoptera; family Erebidae; genus Cybosia; species Cybosia mesomella. The sequence goes on from OX276398.1 coordinate 22,576,579, forward strand.
AAAATAAAGCTTCTACTGCGGTGACTCTTTCGATTGCAGAAGTCATTAAGTAAAAGAAGAAGAAGCTTGTACTAAATGGGTTTCCTGAACTTGTGGACGTGTTTCGCTTTTTAATAGAAGAGCTCTTCTATTTTCTACGTTAGCACTGAAGTCTAGGAAATTGAACTTTCTTTAATTTGTCATATTACCAAAGTTCAATTAAAAAACTATTGCTTCAAATTATAACTGGACAACATGTACACACACATGGTGCTTACTTAACAAACCCTCATTCTTAAGAAAATTGATACGTACTAGGAACCATCGTGGTTTTAAGAATCATTATAAGTGTTCGACATGTGGTTAATGTAGTACAAAACAGGATATACTATTACATAATTTTAATAAACCAAACATTTCCAACATCTCGCAAAACTCACATAATTTAATTATAACGATACGCATTTTTGTTTTCTTTTGAGAAATTTTATCAACATGTTTCAGTAATAGTCTCATAATAAGTGGTTAATTATGAAAAAAGCTTCAACATTCCAGAGTTACAATTTTTAAAATAAAAAAGGAATTCGAACTTGTTTTTTATTTTAAGTTTTATTTTCTGCGACAGAATAATAATATAGCTTGGTTTATTTTGAACGGTCAGCATTTTCATTTTTCATTCGAAATTTATACAAGACATGCATGTATGGTGACAGGGCCCCAAGACCAAGAGGTTCGAACGGGCGTCGCCGCCGGTGGTCCGTCGTCCACCGCAAACACTGTCCCGCCCATTGTCCACGGTTTATTGTCATAAGTGCCTACATGAGGTTGCTCCTCTATCAATGTATAAGGTCGACCCTACACGACTTACAGTAATTTAGTGCCCATTAATATCCATAGAAGAATAGATAGCTGTCATTACTATTTCATTGCATAGTTTCTCTTCTTATGTCGGTAAAATATTTGCCAGCCCATCATCTACAGCGGTGTACGTTTATAGCACCAATTTAAAATGTTTTACGGATGTAAATTCGGTGAATGCTTAAAAAATCAATGTTCGAGTTCTTTGACTTTCAGAGTAACTACTTAAATGGAAACTGGAATCGTAAAATGCAGTGTATTTGAGGCATTAAACTGTTATTCGGAATTGTTTGCCGATGGAGAGGGCACGCGCCTCGCCCTGTGTGGCGCAAATTGTATGGAAATAAGCAGAGAAGTGCTATGAGATTTGTTCATTGACCAGCAGTGCCGGCCGGCTGATGCAAATTGTTACAAAGAGAGGGATTATTTACTTTGATGTTGAACTGAGTACAGTATTTGTATACAATTATAATTCACACTTGTATACGTTTCAACGATTACAGTGTAAATATTTAGGTATAGGTATCTAGTTATGTGATTTAGAAAAGTAATAATCATAAATACAAACATAACATGTTAAATAGTAGATTATTACGTGTATTAAATACAATTGCAAATCGGTAAAATTGTAAGTTTGTCAAGTTACCAAACTGTATTGTCTCGATGTATATCAATACTAACTGAACCTAAATATCAATTGCAGCGCTACTTGGTAAGCTATTAGTAGACCAAGTTGTATCACGGAAGAGCATAAAATACGAAAACATAAACATGTGAGATAAGTCGTGGTGTATTATAAAATATTAAAAAAAATATATTATATAAATATACAGGATGTTTAAAGTTGAGTAATTTCTGGAAACCATGCATTTCTTACCAATATTTTATCAGGGATTTACTTGATCAATATTTTGTCAGATTGGTTATGCTGAAGCCGATAACGGACAAGGCTCTGGTGCAATCTTTAATCTCCGAGGTAGGGAGGTCAGACCCCTAATTTCCATAAATAGAGCCATTTAATATAAAACAGCTAAACCGAAAGGAAGCGGAAGAGTAAGCGGGCCCCGGGCTCCAAGGCAAAAGCCACGGATGCAATTGGGAACAACGCGATGATGTGTGTGTATGTACGTAGTATGTATTATTTTGCTGACTGCATGACTCAAGAACAGCCAAACTTTCTTTTTCAATTTATTAGTTATTGTTCTGGGTTCTTCTTTCTTTTTAATTCATTTGCAAATTGCATACGAAAATGAAAGGGAAATTAACGTGTCACGATTCGCGATATGTCATCATTGTAAGCCAAAATAATTAATTCTTTTTTATTATGCCTGTATGAGTATAGATAAACAAAAGAGTGAGGAATTCCCGCGTCCGCATTTTAAGAATGTTTCGATAATAACAATCTTTCGAAAATAATTTTAGTCTCTCACATTGCCCTTTAGCAAAAACTATCAACATACTTCCACTGAAAATATTGCTACAAACATTTCCTATGCATTTTCACTCGTGTCGCCATCCACAACAGACAATAGGAGTTGACTGGTTTATAAACAATGAGTTTTATTACCTTTCTCAAATCATAAACACCTAGTTCCCTAGTTGTCCGGTGACTGCGATGTGAAACCTCTCAATTAACTCCGTACATAATTGCATGACATAAACAAATGCTTGGTGATAACAGTACTTGTACTGTATTTAGTAATATACTTTACTTGCAAATGCATTATGTATGGACATGCAGGTTCATCGAAATAAATAGAAAATTAAATATGAAGTCTCTGTCATACTCTTCCTGGACTTCCCGTCAAAATTAAAAATGTGGATTCTCTCATCTTACTAAAATCTGCAACTAAATTGTACTACTTAATTAGTTATGTATTTCCTCCCGATGTATAGTTTTACAAATAGAAGAAATATTCAGAAATTCATGACTGACACCACTTCTGTTGTGAATCCTTAGTGGCACTAGAAACAGCTTTGGATCAGGTAATTCGTGAGATAGCAGTTTTCAGTTCTCCGAACTAGCAACAAGGTAGGTATATCATTAAATTTTAGGGTGTCTAAGACGTCAGTTCATTTGTGTGATTGTGATTTTAAGAAACTTTCTGCTTCAGCGGCAGCTGTGGTTAGTTTACAAAGACAAAAAGAGTTAGGCCGGTTCTTCTGGTTATTTTAGTGATTGATATATATGGTTGCGAATTACGTTACGTTACAAACCTTATACGGTATCAATTCGTATTATCGTTGCCGCGAGACACCTCGGGCGTTGCGTCTATTATACATCATCTTCAGTGACATTTAGAATTTATTACCGTTGTCGGAATGATGGAGTAGGTGTTCGACGAGCAAGCACACTACTCTGTTGTCTATGATGAAACTGCAACTATGAAAGTGGTTACATTGCAATGTCACGACACGATATCATTAAACGTTTAAGTAACTACATGCATTTGACCTGATTTGAACTAACTTAAACTTACACTAAATTCTTTTTTTTTTTATTAATTTACTGGTGTTTGTTTTTTTAATGTAACAGTACTCTATCTCGACATGAAAGCTCGTTGTAATTTTCTCTACCCTAAAATTTCATGATGATCGGTTGACTTGTTAAGGCACATAATCCTTACAAACATTTCGCAATTATCATTAGTTAGAATATTGTAAACGGGACCCATAAGTACAATTTAATTGCTTAGATTGATAAGAGAAACATATAAACAGGTCAGTAAGCTATTAAGAGCCACATTTGAATTAAGTAGTAAAGGTAATCTCGTAACGCACTCTTCTATTTAATATACCATACTTCAACTTCAATTGGGAGGAAATTCTTTTCACGGTAATTGAATTCTTACCTAACAGGTACAACTACCTTTATTTTTTTTTTATTTTTTCGTGCGGAAATCCCTACGGATACCCCCCCGCCACCCAGCGGGGGCAGTTATGTCGGGCTTGCACCGACTAAAACCGCACGCCGTCTCGGGTCTTAAGACGCCGGGGTGTAAGGTTACCCATAGAGCATATCCCTCGCACCCCGACTGACCCTGGGCCATCTCCGGTTTCGAGATGGCCCCCTTACTTGCTCTCCACTGTGCCATCTGCTAATCAGAGGGACACGTGGAAAGCTTCCGAACAGCCCTCGACAGGGTCAGCCCCGCCTCGGTCGGAGTTGGCCGTAGGCGGCAGCGTCTCTGCCACCCTAGGAGAGAGGCGCTGCCGTCTCCGTTGCCCAGGGTGCACCGCGTGGAGGTCCCCAACCAAGCACCCCAAGGTACAACTACCTAAGTTGGTCTAGGACTAAGGATTAAGGTGATATTACCTTGCTTTTCCAGTGATTCAAGACTAGTTCTACTGGGAAAGTAGATAACAATCAACCGCTTAAATTCGATGTTCATTGGCAGTATACTTCATTTCGTATGGTTCAGTGCTGATAATTTACTTTATACTTTCTCTACGTAGGTAGTCAATGTGCAGATATTTATGGTGTTGCCAGCGTTCGGGTGCTTGTTCGCGGCTCCAGTGGTTATAAAATATAACCTGAACTATAACGAACTGTGTGAGCCTACCCTTGTTTGAGTTCAGAGCTTCTTAAACAGCTGTATATTATCAACTGCATATATTATAAAAGTAGACTTAGTCAACCAAAAACCAAACTATCGCCGGTAAAATACTTACGCATTCCGTTAAATTTATATCCAATTAAAATGACCAATCAAATAAGGTTAACAAAAAGGAGTGTGTGCAGACATAAAAGCTGATATTCCTTGTTACCGCGCGTCGCACGAACTCGCACGCAGTTATCGGGTGGCGCGATCTCTCATTAGAGGCTCTGCGCTGACGCCGTTCGTGACTGAACCATGGTCTTCACCATAGATTTAGAATAGGTTAGATACCACAGCAGATGCCTTAGCAGAAGCAGCCGACATACCCATCTTATTGTTAGTTTCAGTGAGGCGAAGAACGAGGGGGCTTCGCAAAAATAAAGTCTACCTATCACTAACTCTCCGTCACAGCGTATTGCTAAAATGTTTCAGCCCCCCTTTCCACGTTCCTACTTTAGTTTACATTCAACCTTGCCCGTCGATAGTCAACATAAAAATGGTGCCGACTGACACGTTGCGATTGGAATGCATCATCGTCCTTAGCGTGGGTCCTGGTTGCATCCGAGACTTTCGCTATCGAAAACTGGGACCCACTACTTCTCCTCCTTTAGATTTGGCTTATTCGCCTTCAATGGAAGCGATTGTGGTCTGACCTCCCAACCCCAAAAGTAAAGCTTGCGCCTGAGTCTCGTACATCAATCAGCAGGTGTACTGGCTTACGGGCGAGTTTGACTTGGTCCAAAGGTCTTGGTGAAGCGTTTGAAACAATTATGTTTGCAAACATTACAAATGTGATTTTTATACTATTTATTACATTATCCCGTATCTAGCCTTGTCTAAGTCTATATTCTCTGTTTTAACTTACCGCCTTTAAGTATCACAAGCGTATTATAATCGCTCATATATCATATACGCCTCAATGACAGGCCTTTGACCCGCTTTCTACGTCTACGCGGTGAAGAACCGTGAGGTAATGAATTTTCTATTGTGGAAATATCTTTATTATATTGCTTACTGACATGTATCTTTGACGCCTTAGTCAGAATACGTCAGTCTTCCCTAGGTTAGTTCATTTTTTGAATTTCGTTCCTCAACAGGTAAAAAGGAATACTTATAAGATTATCTTGACCATACATATACATAATATACTTGTCCAACTGTCTGTCTGTCCGTCCTTCCGTGTGTCACCACTGAATTTCTCAGGAATGGAGGGAGAGATTCGAATTATTTTATACCAGATACTGAGATCTATAGACCCTATTAGGTGTATAAAAATCAAGGTCCTGAGTTAACACGATAAAAGATATGGGCAAATTTAGATTTTTGCGAAAACTACAAGTTTTAGCTAATTCATAAAATTATCATTGTTTCTTTGTTTATTAAATCATACTACACCGACAATACCGACATACTACACAGATTTTGAATAGGCAACCTCTTCAAGATTAAGTCTTATCACAGACTTATAAATTGGCAAGTTTACACATGTGCGTACACAGGAGCCGCGAGTAAAAGCCATCAGTTATCCAATAAAAATCTGATTATCTGATTATTATATATTGAAGTAATTAACATAATATTATAACGAATTGACTTTTCAATTCTACTTATATACATATAAAACAAAGTCGTGTTAGTGATGGCCGGAATAAACTCAAGAATGGGTGAACCGATTTTCATGTTCTTTGAATTTTTTGATTTTTCTCCGCCTATAGGTACTGTACCTCCCCTGCGAGCATGTAATGCTCGAGAAGGAGATGGCGGAGCGCGCCCGGGAGAGATTCAGAACTCTCCCGGCCCGCCGAGCCCGCAACTTGCTCGCCGCGCGTCGCAGGCGACTCAGGTGCCGGAGGTCACTTAACGACCTCCGTCCTCCATGAGCGCAGGCCTGGGGGTGGCAGGTAAGGCCGCCTGTCACCCCAGCATAACCAGGCCGGGACGGTGGGGCGACTAGCGCCCCTCCCTCAAACCGAGGCAAAACGGGGACACGTGGTTCCCAAACCCGAGGGGGCCATCTCGAAACCGGAGATGGCCCAGGGTCAGTCGGGGTGCGAGGGATATGCTCTATGGGCAACTTTACACCGAGTATTTACTTAGTAGAGTACTTAGTAGAGTATTTACTTATCTGTAGACCCGAGATGGCGTACGGTTTTAGTCGGTTCAAGCCCGACATAACCGCCCCCACTACCCGGCGGGGGGTATCCGAAGGGATTTCCGCACGAAAAAAAAAGGTACTGTACCTTTTTGTGTTTTTTTTGCAGAAATCGCCAAAGTTACCCTAACCGGCTAGTGGTTACGTCGGACTCGAACCGACCAAAACCTCACGCCGTCTCGGGTCTTTAATACCACCTCGGTATTAAATACCCGAGACGGAGACATTCACGAAAAATATTCAGCTGATAAGGTAACCAACATAACTGTGGTCTAAGGCGGAAGAAAGTTTGCCAGGTCAGTAAAATTACGATGTTTGTTACTGTTTGTGGCGAAATTTACGCCAGATCTGTTCAACCGTTTTTGCGTGAAAGAGTAAAAACCATTGATACATTCATACTCACAAACTTTCGCGTTTATAACATTAGTAGGATGATCACGAGCGGCGGTTTTGTCTGCAAAGTTGCATTATTTTTGCTTAAAATTAGATTTAAAATCAGTAAATTTTATTAATAATAATACCAAATCACAAGGCGATATTTCCAAAGTTACTATTGCTCGTCGTATTTTAATGAAGTTATCAAACACCTATACCCGTGTACCGGCTCGTAAGTTAAGGTATCGGTGTCGGTGTATCTACACGGGCCCATTGGTGCCACGAGACCACGACACCGCTTCTCTTAATGGTTTCGAGTGACTACTTATCTTTCGTGTATCATAATTTAACTACAAACTTTTAACACCACTTGTTTATAACCTCAATACGATTAATGTATTCCTCAATTGAATCGAATTCTCTACAATATCTCGTTTATCTTGACTGCGACGAAGCGAAGCCAAAAAGGAAGGTTATTTATGTACGTACTTCTGTCCCTATGTTCTCTCGTAACTGCTAAACGGCTGAATAGATTTCGAACCGAAAAGACATTAGAACCCATATATGGTATTATAGTCTCACATTCACTCGTATACACAACGGATACAGTTAAATTTATTTCGGCGTCCACACGCCGGCAAACATCTGGGTTCCAATCGAAAACCAGCGCCAAGGATCATGCTGAATCCTGGCATATGCTGAACTGGACACCCATTTGATGCAACCGTTAGGCACAGAATAATATAAATTTAACGAATATGTACTAGTAATTACTTGCTTGCACCAAATAAGTTTCTTCCTTTCGTTCTTGATGTAACATATTACAAAGAGAACATCGTCAGTACGGAAAAGTTGTGGATTCTAGTGAGTAGCCAGCCGGTCGTACTTAAATAAATTTTCAGTACACGGCGTAACGCTTATTCTCGCAGTGAATTTGACATTAGGGTTCGCAGCGTAGGAGGCACGGGAGCGGGGACCCTGAGCTTTAAGAAATCGAGGCCGCGAAGTCCCAGCGAGGACGCAGGGCTGCACACACTAGCAGAGAGCCAACCCTAACGGCAGCCCTCGGGGTGAAAGTCCACTCGCTCGGCGTCTTGATCACGGTGATGGTGCGGAGTGCGAGCGCATGGGCTGCCATTCCCTCTTCATCTTCATCTCGAGCAAGTATTGCTCGAGATGAAGATGACGGAGCGGGTCTGAGAAAAACTCAGGTCTCTCCTGATCCGCAGAGCCCGCGAGGCGCGGAGGCGTCTCAGACGTCGGAAATCGTTCAACGACCTCCGTCCTCCATGCGCGCAGACCTGGGGTTGACAGGTCAAGCCACCTTTCGGGGGCAAGACGGGAATATCGTGGTTTCCAAACCTACCCTAACCTACCTAACCCCAGGGTACTACCTCGATACCGGAGATGGCTCTGGGTTAGCCAGAGTGCGTTTTCGTAATACTTTAATTATGCGTACTGCTAAGGAGTGGAACTCCTTGCCTGTCTGTGTTTCCTGAAAGTTATAACCTGGGAGTTGTAGAGTCACGAGTGAATAGGATGCTTTGGGTAACTACTAGGCGAGCGTGTTCCATCGTCGACATCATCATGGAGCAGGTGAGATAATGGTCAATAGCTGTCCTATCAATGATAAAAAAAAATGATGAATAGGGAGTTATACATCCACCGACAAATGAGGAAAATTGTTACTTGCAATGATAATATCTCACAACAGTTTAAAACAAATATAGTTAATACATCACAAAGAGATACATATATCAGAACCATCGTAAACTCACCAGTAATTACAAGAATTGATGCAAACTAGGATACAACAATCACACTACGAGTAAGTTATTCATTCGTTTAACATAACACAGCGTACTTAATGCGCTTTAGTAATGGTGAACATAACCATTTGCCTTTCACTAAGCGCAGATAAATAATAACAAACTTGTTCAAAGGGAACAAATTGAAAATGTTCCTCGTATTCAATGGGGAAACAGAACTAAATAAACAATGTTAGCGTGACACTATACCTGAAGCTGCGCGAGGATTTGTGGAAGTGTCCGTGTAAGTATCTACTAACTGCTTTCATCTTCCATAAACATAAAATGACAGGCGAAAATAAAAAAACTTGAAGCTTGGCAGGTTGTGAACCGCTGTCAACGTGTTATTGCTTGCAGTACTAACGTTGACGTCGACACACGCTATGTGATGTGCCTAATTTTGGATGCTCTAATATAATGCCCGATGCAGTATTTAAACCATATCTAGGGGAGTTTTGTCGCTTTGCAAGTAGCGTCCAACTCACACATTCACCATTGACTTGAACTAAAGACAGCATATTTAGACAGATTACATATTTTTGCTGGCCATGATCAAATAGTAGTGCTTATTCCTGGCCTAGACTCACACAATTGTTTAAAATATTTTGTGAGGATGATTGTTTTTACTATTTTTTGTTTAACAGTTCTTAAAAAAATATATTTGGCGGTGAAATAAAGGTGGCGATTTTTTTTTGTTAACTTAAATGAAAATTATAGCTTAGCTAAAACTGGAATGTGGGTCCTATGAATGTAACGATGGACATTGGTCTTCTGTCATATATTATATTTATTTGAGTGACACTATAACACGCAACCAGTCGCTAACTCTATTTTATTGTGTAAGAGTCTTTTAGTGGGATTCGAGAAAATACAATAATATTAAAATAACTACTCACTAGTACTTTGCCACTATATATTTTCAATAGATTACATCTGACCACGATCAGATGTAATCTATTAAAAGCTCCACCATAAAAGTGCCATCAATCAAGAGTATAAATAGTTTAAAATCCAATAAGCTCTATTATTGAAAAACGTTAATCGAGAAAGATATTCAGGTCAGCTGACTGATAAGCAAATATTTGCGGTGCTTTCGACGTAATATCGCCGTTTAAGCATTAAAGTACCTACGGTAGAGTGAAGTTGCTCAAATCTATGGCATTGCTTGGAAATATAAGCAACGGTGGTCTAGTTGCTAAGGCGTCGGACTTGCGCACGGGAAGTCGTTGGTTTAACACTACACACAGATACAACATTCTTTATGCTATGTAAGGTCCAGAACTTCACAAGAAGGCACATCACCTAATGGAAGGGAAAGCTAGTAACCATTTCTATTTACCTATTTACATTTGGTTTTGCAAAAGTTAGAATTATTCGAATTTGTCAGGTCTACTAATACTATAAGTTTTCGGGTACATTATTATGTATCGTGACATGATTATAGATATTAAGATCCAACTGCGTATCGGAGTTACGGAGAGAATTTAAATCATCGTGAAATAGCAACTTTTAACACAAACAAATCAATCCTACAAAATTATGTAAAACTATAAATCATAGATAGTGCATGAACTACACACTGCGTGCAGAGAGGACCATCTCGCTGATTATCGCAAACCTGTTCCGTCGAAGTAAATAATAGTCAATGTTGTGCATTAATCAGGCAGCGCCGCGCCAGCGTGGGCGGTGACCGCTCTGGAGAAGTAAGTAAACATTTATATCAAAGTGGAATTATTGTACAAAGACTATATTCATTTTAAAGCATCCAAATGTCTCAATAATAAAAATAATGGAATCAAATTTAGTACCTACAATAGTTGAGGTGAAGATATGAAGCGTGGTAACATCAACTGCCGTATCGACTATTGTCAGTTCATTGGATTAGATTCCTACATGGCAAAATCATTTTCGGAAGTGTCTGGATATAATGTGTGTGAGTCAAATCTTCGCAAAACTGCGATAATTCTATCACGCTTAAAATAAAATACGAGATCAGTTTCTATAGTTTCAAGTACAGCATTTTAAGTTATATCTTCTAACAGTATTTGTATTTCATTTCGATATTCAATCAATCAATCAATCAATTAGCCTATTGCAGTCCACTGCTGGACATAGGCCTCTCCCATTTTACGCCATAGCACCCGATCCTCCGCCTTGCGCATCCAGTCTATCCCAGCTACCTTTTTATTTCGATATTAATCAATAACAAATATTACTTTCACATAACCTAAACGTACCAAAAACGAAGTTTAAACTATGGCTCTTATGATATAGTGGCATCGTGCAATAAATCTTTGAAATATAATAATTCTTATATTTCAAAGATTTATTGCACGATACTATATAAAAAAAATGTTGCATACTAAATTATAATCATAACGTTGCATGAAGAACCAAAAGTAAACAAGCGCACATCTACGAGCGTGCGCATAAAATGTAATCGAAAGTAAGCCCGGAAGATTTGGACATTAATTCAGTCGTAACAGGTACTCCTAAGATTCTGTTTGTTTCCAACGAGCAACATTAAACAAATTAATGCGCTATAAAACAGCATTAGGGAAATGTTTTGTGGGCAAGACTAAGAACCACACGACCATGGTTCTTTGAGATTAGGGCTGTTATTCAAATATAGGGCAAGGAGCGATTTGGCTAATATTTTTATCACTTTTTTTTTTCGTGCGGAGATCCGTTCGGTTACCCCCCGCCGGCCAGCGGGGGTGGTTATGTCGTGCTTGAACCGACTAAAACCGCACGCCGTCTCGGGTCTACAGGCGCCGTAAGACGGGTGTAAGGTTGCCCATAGAGCATATCCCCATATGACCCTGGGCCATCTCCGGTTTCGAGATGGCCCCCTCGGGTTTGGGAACCACGGTGTCCCCGTCTTGCCCCGGCTTGGGGGAGGGGCGCTAGTCGCCCCACCGTCCCGGCCTGCTTCTGCTGGGGTGACAGGCAGCCTCACCTGCCACCCCCAGGCCTGCGCTCATGGAGGACGGAGGTCGTTAAGCGACCTCCGGCGCCTGAGTCGCCTGCGAAATATTTTTATCACTAAGAATTCATCGTCTGACCGTTTAAACTTTTCCTCTCTGACATTTCGGTTGCAAGTACTCTTTAAAAAAGGAAAAGGAAATATTTTCAATAAACGGAAAAAAGAAAAAAGAAATTATTAGATATCTATATCCCTATCTATACCTAGTAAGGGTTGCCATACTACTACTATATCAAGCTTTGAATGCAACTGAGATTGGTGCTCGGGTGGCAACGATGAATATCCTGACTAAATAACATGTTAAAGGTAATTTTAAGTCAACATTGCTGGGTCTTGCATTAGTTTTTTGAATATTGGTAATATGAGTCGCATATTATCAGTATTAGGTATACTCGTTTACCCTACTCTATAGTCTAAGTGGTGAATTTAAATCGACTCGTTCGCTGTGCAAAGCACCAATGCCTCACCCTCTAGATGATTGATGTACTACCGATGTCCTATATGATGATCGTGAATATCAACAACTCTTAGTAATATCGTTCGTACGCTGAAATAGTTTAACCTAACAAAAATAAACGAGTGGCAATGTGTTTATTTTCTATAGCTCATGTTGATCTACTTAAGTCTATATCACATTTGCGGAACAGTTTGTAAAATGAGTTCGTATACGATATACCTTTTTTTTTTTTTTTTTTCGTGCGGAAATCCCTTCGGATACCCCCCCGCGTGCCAGCGGGGGCGGTTATGTCGGGCTTGAACCGACTAAAACCGCACGCCGTCTCGGGTCTACAGACGCCGGGGTGTAAGGTTGCCCATAGAGCATATCCCTCGCACCCCGACTGACCCTGGGCCATCTCCGGTTTCGAGATGGCCCCCTCGGGTTTGGGAACCACGGTGTCCCCGTCTTGCCCCGGTTTGGGGGAGGGGCGCTAGTCGCCCCACCGTCCCGGCCTGCTTCTGCTGGGGTGACAGGTGGCCTCACCCGCCACCCCCAGGCCTGCGCTCATGGAGGACGGAGGTCGTTAAGCGACCTCCGGCGCCTGAGTTGCCTGCGACGCGCGGCGAGCAAGTTGCGGGCTCGGCGGACCGGGAGAGTTCTAAGTCTCTCCCGGGCGCGCTCCGCCACCTCCTTCGCGAGCATTACATGCTCGCAGAAGGAGGCGGCGGCGGCCCACGCGCTCGCGCTCCGCACCATTGCCGCAATCATGCTGCCGAGCGAGAGGACTCCCACCCCGATGGCTGCCACGAGATCACGCCTCGGCGCCTCCCACGCCGGGCAGTCCGCCAGCGTGTGCAGCCCTGAGTCCTCGCTCGCGTCGCAGTGATGACACTCAGGCGCTGGCTCCTTCCTGATCCGATGCAGGTGGTCCCCGAAGCACCCCTTCCCTGAGATCACCTGCGTCAGTCGGTAGGAGAGGCTTCCGTGTCGCCTCTCCAGCCAATCCTCCATGATGGGCCTTACCGCCGCTATTGCGACGTGCCCTCGTATACGATATACCTACCCCGTTTCTTTAATGATATTATCTATATACAGCACCAGTCTCAAGCTTTTTTTATATTTACCTTTTTCGGAATATATTTTATTAGTCCCAAATTTTTATTTTAAAAAACTATGTAATTTTTATTGTGTATTTGTGTCTAAAATATTGTATTCTATAAATAATATAATAATATTGTATACAAATATAATTATTGCGTAAAGCTGTGTCTCAAATTAGCTTAAACTAAGTTGATAATATAAGTTGTTACCTACATCTAATAGTGCAGATTCCATTCATTTCTTTTCGCAAGACAATAAAAACAAAATATTTTATGGATACAACATCTAAGATAGTATAAATACTCTGTGAACTTGGGAATCTTTCAATCTTGCTTTGCTACTATTTATTTTAATATTTGCATTTTTTACAAAATATTTTTGTACAGTACCAAAGCCCAGCATATTTTACATCACCACTATAATCTTAAAGAGAAAATCTACCGATAGATGTAATCTAAACATTCATCAATATTGCAGCATTGTTGTCCAACCTCCGACCATCACGTTGTCTTTCATGCTAAACACTGTCGATTAGCACTAACAGTGGCATCTTTACTTGTAATGAAATTTACCGGTGCTCTTCCAGTGGGAAGTGGCGACGGTCACGGTATGCGCTTCGGACTAATATTTACCCAGGGCGATGGGTTCCCACGCTGCACTTCGGAACAGTGATCAGTAAGTGTCAATAGTCCCAAATGTTGTTTATGTAACATTTTTGTTACTTGATGGTAGTTAAACTGTGAGTTGTGTCATACACTGTCTAAGGGCAGAATTTCAAAGAAACCGATTTTCCAGGAAAACATCTGTCTTTCTATCTATACATATATTAATCGCGATACGGTGATACATTTTTAAGATAAAAGTCACCATCATCATCCGAGCACCAATCCTGGTTACATCCAAATCTTGCACTTTAGAGTCCAGGATCCGCTCTCCTACTTCTCCTCTCTTCCCTCATTTATTTATTGTACTTTGATTTTTATGGGAGCGTCGTATCGACTGCCTCCCAACCCCGAGAGAAACTCCTGCCCCAGAGCCTCGTCCGTCAATCAGCAGGCGTACGGGTTTACAGTTAAGGTTGACTGTGGTGCCGAAGATCTTAGTGGGGCCCCATACATCCTTTGAAGATAAAAACTATAAAAGTATTGCATTATAAGTCATTTTTCCTTATATTTCCGATAAGAAAAACCACAAGTTAGAATCAGTTTCCTCAAAGTCCTCAATGTTCAATGTGTGACATTCGCGTAAACTTCCGACAATATCATTAGTCATCTTATTAGTTGCATTACGCACATACGTAAACAATCAATTCTACGAATGAGATACTTCTTGGTTTTATTTAAAAAGTAACTAACTAATCCCATTAGTTGTACAATGTAGGTATGTATAAATAGTAACGATCTACAATTAAACATTGGAACTATGTGTCATATAAAAGAATGGTTCTATATACTGATAGTTAATTTAAGGAGTAGGTATTCGAATAAGGATCGCAGGCGACTCAGGCGCCGGAGGTCACTTAACGACCTCCGTCCTCCATGAGCGCAGGCCTAGGGGTGGCAGGTGAGGCCGCCTGTCACCCCAGCAGAAGCAGGCCGGGACGGTGGGGCGGCTAGCGCCCCTCTCCCAAACCGGGGCAAGACGGGGACACCGTGGTTTTCAAACCCGAGGGGGCCATCTCGAAACCGGAGATGGCCCACGGTCAGTCGGGGTGCGAGGGATATGCTCTATGGGTAACCTTACACCCCGGTGTCTGAAGACCCGAGACGGCGTGCGGTTTTAGTCGGTTCACGCCCGACACAACCGCCCCCACTGGCCGGCGGGGGTTATCCGAAGGGATTTCCGCACGAAAGAAAAAAAGGTATTCGAATAAGGAATGGAAGCAAAGATAGCAAGAGGAAGTCTGTAACGGTTTCAAACTCCTTACTCGTCTATTTCTTTTGGATATTTTATTGATTAATACTGAGTTCCAACAGTAAGAATTATATCTATTAAACTGAATTTTCACGTTTGGCACGCCAAAATTAATTGGGTAAAATCTGCTGACACAGTTTAGTTCGCCTTGATCGCCGCCCTATCATGGATGTAATCCGCTCTAAATCATAATGAAACTAATATACGGAACTCTTAATTTAATTTAACGGGAATTAACGCGATCATTTATAGGTATATACATACTTTTGGATTGCCTGACGTTTCGACCGGGTTACACTGGCCGTGGTCACAGGCTGACTGCCTGTGCCAAAGGTATGTATATACCTATAAATGATCGCGTTAATTCCCGTTAAATTAAATTATTGTATATTAAGGAACGCGAAAGTTTAAAAATTAATACAGAACTCTTACTGTTAAATTAGCAATACTGTGACAAAAATACCTCCCTAGTATTAGATTTTACCGTCAGCTCTACAGATTTAAATTTAGAACTGTAAGAGAAGAGTATGAACTCGCGATTCGGGTCGGCGAACACGCATACGATGTGCATTTTACACGTGCAATGCCCTAAATAAACCACATCTGCTTACTCTGGAGATTTATCCGTGTGTATTTCTAGTATATTAAGATATCTTTTTAGTTTGTTTAATGTTTATTTAAAGCATTATATATTAAAATTGTTTGGATTTTCGTATGATGAATATTATTAAAAATGGCTAGTAAGATTAGTAGGTAGTGATAAAGGAAGTTTGAATTGATACATGTTTGTTACTCAATCACGCCAGAACCGCAGATGGATGAAATTTGTGACAGAGATAGAATGTAGTGTGAAATAGCGCATAGGCTACTTTTATCTCAGGAATACAAGCGTCAGTAGCTTAGTGGTTAGGGAGTCGACCTTACGATCGAGAGGTCCCGGGTTCGAATCCTGGCCATTACACTACCGACGTGAACCCACTTCTAACACAAGCAATTTAGCTTAGCTGGAGGGTTTAGGGGGAATATTATTAATTTCGGTTACTAATATTCTTTAAAAAAAAATACGGGGCTCTGACACAGTCTTGTGTTGGAGGGACGGAAGGCAGTTGCTGCCGTAAAAACCAAAATGAACCAAGTAATGGAGTTGTAGGAGATTGAACCTTTGACTCCAAGGTGCAAACTTTGGATTTGAATCGCTGGAACGGGATCAGTATTTCATGCGGGTCAGTATTCTTGTATTCTACTGGAAAGGATAAAGTGATAACTATAGAAGGCATAATGTTGGCTTTAATATACCTCTGCCTGCCCTTTCAGGGGTATACAGGCGTAAAAGAATATATTTACTAGACTACAAAAAAAATGTTGGGTATGAAATTTTTCTCTGTTGGGATTGCCCAACTGACAGTATTGAGTATTGAGTATTGACTCAGCTACAGTTCGGGGTGTGAAAAAAAACGCGATTGACAGCAAACATAGTTCGCAAAAAACGGCTTTATATGAATGACACCATAAAAGATGCAAGACAGTATTTATTCGAGTTCATTACTCACTTAATATAATTTGTTCACGTCTCCACGACCAAAATATACAAACACCCTATTCTTTAACATCTATTTATGGCTTGATAAAAAAACTCGGTCAAGTGTAAAAACTAAAATTATAAATATATTTTTGTATGTTTAGTTGACTATAGTCGGCCTTGTCACATTGTCAAGCAGGAAGAAGCAATTGAGCGAATGAACCGCGCGCGCAGATCAGATATTATGTTCAATGGTCTTTGAGCTATGATCACGTGTGAACTAGGTCAATGGGTCGGGTCAATGACATCGGATGAGCGAGAATGTCACAAGGATATCGATCGTGTTGTCACGCTAATATTGGTAAAACTTTTCTGTTTTCAGTAATGTTCAAACCAAAAACTTATGTTACTTTGTTGGACTTTCACAATGAACAATAAATTTTGTTTCTAAAAACACAAAATTAACGATATTAAATAACAACACTTTGGCATGAAGTAATGCCGCGTGATGACTCATATGCGTTTATACTTATACTTTACTTTTCAGGTTCTAAAATGTTCGAACAATAAGTATGTAGGTAGGTACTCCATGATTCACTTTGAATTTTGATTTTTTCAAGGTGTTGCAGACTTCAGTAGGTATTTGATATTAATTTCAGCTTGATACCTCTACGCGTTAATGAGAAAAAGGTCATGACACCCAGACGGTCAACGAGTTATCCTATAGGGGTTAATTTATTTTCTTTTTGGAATATGGAGCTGACCCGATTTTGTTAAAAATTTGAGATATAGATTAACCGGAAAAACGACATAGGATACTCTTTATACAGCACTACTCGGCGTATACACGCTTTTTCCTTTAGTATAGGCAGAGGCAACAGCCCTCCATCACTCTGCTTCAGTCCTTACATAATTTACGAGCTTCCTCTACTGTCATTAAACCATTCATACTCTTTATTTAGAAAAACTAGTGGGGGCGGAAATCACACAGTGATTGTCAAACTTCGAGCCAAACTTATATATTTTTTAGGGACAATTTGTATGGTCGTTAAACCTTGAACGTACAAACCCCAAAATCTTCCCATTAACCAAACAAGATGATTGGCGAAAGAGTTTTTTAAATCGGTTAAGTGGTTCTTGAGTTATTGCGTAAACAGACATCCAGACCAACAGACAGACCAACACAAACATTTTTTTTGCTTAATTAGACTTAGAATCATGTGAAACGTCGAGAAAAGTGATAAAAAGTGGGTGTAAGCTTTTGTTTTTTTTTTTGCGTGATTTTAAGACTTCGGTGTCCACCTGGTTGGTGGCCCGAAGTAAATAGCATTTACCCACCAAAAAGGTTTTCATAATACTATGTGTAGTTCAATAGTTCTAAAATTTCTTCTAAATTAACATTTTCTTTATATTCATTATTGCAATATAAAATACGTATAATGTCCGTCAGACCGACGCATCGTTTATCATCTGCCATACCACGATGACATTGCAGCCAATTAGCGAATGTTTTGTGCGCGGTCTCGAGATAATAAAGGCGGCCTTATACGGTGTAACCCTTATTGGGAGAAATTTAAACTGATTGGTTACAAACCTGGACAATACGCTGCGAGAGAATTAACCCTTACTCGTCTCTCGCCACTAATTGGGCCCTAACTTGGATATTAAGTATCGGTATAGCTGAAAATTGTTAATTAATTTTCCTTAAGTGTAAAGAAGTTTTTGGATTGTCTCTACATAACCATATGAACTTAGCGGCAGCAGTACAAGGGTGAACAAGTAGGTATACTAGTCATTTCGGTTATAAGTAAGGTGTAAAAAAATTCTATCTTCTGTCTATTGTCAAAACACACATACCTAGAGAAAAAATCACGATAAAATCCGTTAAAATTAATTTTGTTTAAATGGTGAAGGGGTGACCCGAATCTTTCCAATCACGAATCTGCCGAATAATGCATCGGTCCAATCCCGAATCTGTCCAACACCTAGCAAGCCGTCTTTTATACAATCGAGGTGACATACATAGCTCATATGACGCTCAGTTGTTATAGTTTGTTCATTCGATAATTACAACATGTACAGACAGGGAAGGGTGGGGAGAAAGAGTATGAATATGGCCTAAAGCCTCACCCTCATACCGTACAAGGTGCACCATTATATCGATATTAAGCTAGTAGACGGTACTTCCCCGGTTGAGCCCACCCATTCACGGAAAAGTACAACTTTTTATCCGAAAAAAATCGATAGCTGCTATAATTACTAAAAACGTTTGCAGTAGACTAGGTATTTTATGGTTAAACCAAAATAGTTAATTACAAGTCAAGAGTGCCCGCAACCGACGTGCATGTTTGAAATCATTATGAAAGTAGAAGAAGTGTATATAGGAGTTACAATCGTTTTCAGGTTTATTGGGCTTCAGGATTGGTACAACACATTGAGTTTTCCATGTTTGTTGTTGTGTTTCAGGAATATACTCTTTTTTCCAGAGTGAACTGCTCTTATTAATTTATATAAGAAGCAGGGTGGTGTGTTTGCTACTTGGTATATCTTTACAACAAATTTTGTGCAAATATAATTTTTTAGGATCCAAAGTATTCATTATAAACAGTTTCCCAGGAGGTGAATAAGAAGTTATAGTTCTCAAGAAAGGCAATCAGTCTCTGTCTCCATATTTCTTGAGTTTCAAGTTTATTTCTAAAGAATAGTTTCCTATTCATCAAACCGCCAAGTTCAAGGTGTACTTCGGTTACCAAATCCCTGACGGGACTCTTTGGTCACGAAGTTATTTACCATAACAATGGTAGGGAAAAAAATTCTACCAGGCGGTAACATTGCTAGCCCATCCTATATAATTTATGGAAATGACCGTAAACAAAAACACATGACAAAGGTGTCTACTCGAAATTAAATGGATGGATAGTGCATCGTGTTCTCCATTGTTTAGCTATTGTTCCGAGAGCCGTAAATATCACCCCCTGACCCTCGGCTCGATACGTTTTACGACCAAACACCAAAGCTATTAAAAGTTACGATATCCAAATCTGACCGGATACATCAAGATACTGGTTTTATAAGGCTGGTAGTATAAATAGGCAAAGAGTAAGAGTTTCATTGTGGTTTGTCTCATTAATTAAAAAATCTTATTTAGAAAAGATTTAGTGTCATGTTCAATAGGAGATGTATTGAATGAAATATCATGTGGCATGATGGATATTTCTAAATTGGTTAATTGGCTGGACATTGAGGTTAAATTAAACATTATTGGACCTATTATTTTAAATAAATATCCAATTATTTTTCCCCGGACAACGTAGATTCAATCTTTAAATATTTATCATAATAGTTATAATACTTTCATTATTGTTATGTGTATTCATGTAAGTAAGTACATGAAGATGCGTAGGGGTTTGCCTATGTAGCATTCTCGGTACGGGCGTCGTAGTAAGTGCTTGGTATCGCTTTGTCGTGATAACGCGGCGCGGCTTACTAATTGGATACAATTTATTGCAATGCGCGTGCGCCGAACTAAATCGGTACTCACCTTTAAATTTACCAGCTACTTCATTTACTATTTGCTTAACTAGATTTACCAACAACTACGAGATTACCTTAATTAACCGCTGGTTAATGATCTTGGTTTTGCCATATTGAATACTAGCTGATGCCCGCAGCTCCGCCCGCGCAGAGGTCGGTTATCGTTTATTGGTCATACATATCTCCGGTTCTTCTTAAACAATTGCCATCAAACATACGGCAGATTTTAAGTCTGAATAAGATCTCTCTCTTATATATAAGAATTGCATCAAAATCCGTTCGCTAGTTTTAGCATCCATCGAGAACAAAAATTAAAAAAAAAAAAACTGTGTTCAGTATCGTTCATTTAACATAACCCAAGTTCTTTTTTAAATTATTTCTAATGTCGGGGTGCGAGGGATATGCTCTATGGGCAACCTTACACCCCGGCGTCTGTAGACCCGAGACGGCGTGCGGTTTTAGTCGGTTCAAGCCCGACATAACCACCCCCACTGGCCGGTGGGGAGGTATCCGAAGGGATTTCCGCACGAAAAATAAAATGGTACAGACACAACTAATTTACAATTTTTTAATAGTATAAACGTAGTGGTCTTTATTTTTCCTTATTTCTTAACCAGATGTCTTTATCTCTCGCCGTTAGTTACGAAATGCATTCGCCCACGTCCGAATTTCCAATCGGCTTCAGTATCGAAAAATAGAAAGTCATAAATTCACCGAAGGGCCGCTTTCCCGGTTTTATCTAGGTTAATGCTGACTCGGAACTACGGAACTATACTGAAACGAACGGTAACGGTGATATTTTTGTTTCGGTCAATGGAAACTTAAAACATTAGTTCCGGTTTGTGTTTTCGATTTGACAGACGTATACAAACAAACCGTTCGCTTTTAATCTAAAATTTACATAGTAAACATTGAGAACGGGCATTGTTTGCATAGTTACATCGGGTCTTGGTGATTTTTTTAAATAAATCACCGTAGACTTTAGCGGAGGAAAGGCGAGAATGAAGCCTGTTTGCTCATTAATCTAATAAGTTATTAATTTATTACAATCGATGGAACTTAAATGATTACCTAATGGCAGTTGGTGTTATTTTTACACTACAAATACAGTTCTGCTTTACGACTATCGACTCATACGTTTAAATTAAATCTACTTAATCTCTCAGTTCAAGATTCCTAAAAAGCAAATTACGTGTTCGCATACTGAACGTCACGGAGTACCTTCCAAATATTCACTTCAACAAAAAAAAATAACAATGCAATGCTCAAGATGGGACTCCAACACGTCATACTTTATTATTAATACAGCTGATACTAAGCGATCATTCAGTCAAAGTCAAAACAATGTTAAAAGTGCGTTTATATTTTTCATTGCTTTTTAATGCCTACGAATTGCTGTAGACTAGTGTAGTGTAGATATCTCCTTACAAGGTACACGAAAATCTCAATAAACCTTACTTACAATACGTTCTCTGTTACAAAGGTAACTAGGTCTGCAAGGCGAATCGCTGCTTGCAATGTTGAGCTGAGTGAGACATCGTGAATCAGATTTTGAAAATTTTGAACAGTGATCATTCCTCCGTGGCAAGTCCGATTTTGAAAATTATTTTTGAAAGTCACAACTCTGGACATGCTTTCTGAGCGTGTAAAGTTTGGTCACAGTGTCTCGAGCGGTTATTATGTAATTCCATTTGGAATTTTTTAACGGTGATCATTCCTCTGTGGTAGCATTAATTTTTTCAAAATATATCCATAAACCTGCCTCTGATTGACCTCTTTAATCAGGCCAAATTTGGTTCTGATTGGATTAGTAGTTTAGGAGGAGACCTATGACAAAGAAAATCCTGAAGTCTGGTATGAGGAGCTTTCGCTCGACTTCATCTCACTCAGCTCAACTAAATGATGTAAGGAAATATTTGTTCAAATTTTTAAATTACAAAAAGAAACCGTCTTAAATTACTTCCTCATACAAATGAGGGAGTAATGTAAGACGGTTTCTTATTACATATTACTATATACATTACTCCCTGATTTGTATGAGGGAGTAATGTATTAACATACATCAAAAAATATAAACATCCGAATTGAGGTCCTCCTCTTTTTTTGTAATCGGTTAAAAAGCAAAACGTACAAATACAAGTACCTATTGAGTTTCATTCCAAGGATTTTGTATCTATAAACTTACATCATTTCCAGTAATTATAGAAGAGTAACAAATAACTAATGAAGCTAAGTGATGGACATTGTAAACAAAGCTTATGTTTTCAGGAACGTTTGAGCAGACGTTAATCTTATGATGTCATACAATGTTGCAATCGGATAGTCTGGTCTGCTTGTATACTTTGTCACACTAAATAACTGGCCTAAATTCAATGGGGCTCTGTCGTGTTATGGTTGGTATGTATGTCACATATCTAAATTCGTACACTGATAGAGGCCGGCATAACAGGATTTCCTACCCGATTGAGAAATTGCATCCACTATTCAAAAACGGCAGTATAACACAATGGCTTGTATGTATACTACTAGACGAACTGTTAAGATCAAAAATTATTTCGCTATTCGGAGGGTGAGGCGGAAATGGAGGAGGGGCACGAGACGCAGACACTATAGATAATTAGTTAATGAATTTAAGTCAGTAAAACGGATTGGTGGGCCCATACCCATCAAGAACCTCGGGGTCAAGGCAACCTCAACTGCAAGCCATTACACCTGCTGATTGACGGACATGGCTCTAGCAGTCGTTCCCATAGAGAAAAGCCTGTGCTAGAGCCTCATAATCAGCAGGTGAGACTTTAGTGAGGCCCCAATGCTAACCCACACAGCATGCTATAGGAAGACGTGATGACGATTAGTGCCAATAACATGTTATTGATGAAAAAGTGAATATAATTTGCAAATAAATTATCATTCATACATTTATTCATCCAGTGAGCTCACGAATAATATTAGTACGAATTGCTCATCACTAACAATAAATTGAACATGACGTCACACTAGGGACCTCTACACGGATTACTTTCTTCCTTATTATTGAGCGAAGCTCGTCAGAGCTTTGCGCTCTTTTAGACGACTCACGTACTTCGTTAGACCATCTTCTCCTCCCAAACGGCTGAACTGATTCTAATGAAATTTCACACAAGCATAGATGTTACTGATGGGAAGGACATAGGCTATGTAATTAAAAATTCATGTTTACAACGGAGGAATAATCACCGAACAAAATTTTCAAAACCGATTCCGCAATAATGGTCAAGGTTAGACACACAGTTTTGGGGCCAAAATGCGTCCCTTCTAAAGTGGCGTCGATCAAAAAAAGAAATTTTGATATCCAACGTACCACGGAGGAATAATCACCGAACAAAATTTTCAAAATCTGATTCCGTAATAATGGTCAAGCCTAGATCAACGGTTTTGGCGCCAAAGCGTGCAGCTATGGAAATGGTATCGTACAAATATTCTCTAGCCATTGTGGAATTATCACCGTATTGAGGTATTATCACCGTTGGTTCCCAAACCCGAGGGGGCCATCTCGAAACCGGAGATGGCCCAGGGTCAGTCGGGGTACACCCCGGCGTCTGTAGACCCGAGAGGGGTGCGGGTTTAGTCGGTTCAAGTCCGACATAACTGCCCCCGCTGGCCGGCGGGGGGGTATTCGAAGGGATTTCCGCACGGAAAAAAAAGGTATTATCACCGTTAGAAAAAGTCCTGGTGAAATTCCTTCGCTCAATTTTGAATTGCAGACTTAGTCACTATCTTGGGTTTGATTCCCAATCAGTGCAAACATTTGTATTTTTTTTTATTTTATTTATATTTTATTTTCTTTGGAAAACTTACAGCTAATACAATTCATAGTCGCAAATAATAAATAGCTGAAGGCCATTTACAGGTTTTAACGAATATGCATGATATATGCATATTTGCATCGGTCTAGGTTAGGTGTTTCTAAAATATTTATGTATTTATATACCACCTTTTTTTTTTTTTTTTTTTTTTTCGTGCGGAAATCCCTTCGGATACCCCCCCGCGTGCCAGCGGGGGCGGTTATGTCGGGCTTGAACCGACTAAAACCGCGAATATAATAATTTCTGTGAATTGTATATAAATTATATTCAAATGAAGTGCTATAAAAATATTACAGAGTTTATAATAGATGAACCCATAATATTGAAGGTGTGTTTAGGGTTATTTATGGGGCCGTATTTGCACACAATAGCGACGCTTATGAGGTTGCATGCTTGAATTAAAGTGTCAATAAAAAACAAACAGTCAGGAATCAGGATCTATATAATTCTAGTCAAGTAGAGTAATTTTATATTTAAATAATTTGAGGAAGTTGGACAAAATGGGATATTTCTTCAAATTTGATCATCAGATAGGTAACTAAGGAGGTATAGGAGACCATTCCTGAGCTACGTAATAACAATATCATTATCATCTTAGCATTTTTCTCGGTAGCATCCGAGGCATCCACCTGGGAAACCTTGGTCAGCTTACTACTTCTTCATACCTACCTTTTTTTTTTTTTTTTTTTTTTTATCGTGCGGAAATCCCTTCGGATACCCCCCCGCCGGCCAGCGGGGGCGGTTATGTCGGGCTTGCACCGACTAAAACCGCACGCCGTCTCGGGTCTTCAGACGCCGGGGTGTAAGGTTACCCATAGAGCATATCCCTCGCACCCCGGCTGACCCTGGGCCATCTCACCACTAATAGCATCGCTCATCCTGTCTCCTCTGAAAGCAGAGGAGTACGGAGAGCGATGTGTTCCCGCCACGTTGGGTATTGGCCGACGACCAATGCCAACCCTATGAAGGGGTGAAGGGGAAGCCATTGATCGCCGCCCAGGGTGTACCGGCCGCTCCGATTCCGTTCCCCCCGGACTGCAGCGGGATCGGAATCGGAGCGACACTCGAGGAGGTTACCCAACACACACCCCTCTTCATACCTACCTGGGTGTAGGGGGCCATACACCGAGGTAGGTAACAAAATAATTATCATTAAAATCGGATAATATACTAAAGCCTAAACAAAATATTTCATAATTTTATGGCGTTTAGTTTAACATTATTTTAATTGTTTCATACATTTCCTAGTGATTGGATAACCGGCGGCCTGTCTCTTGAGTGAGTGTTATATCTTTCACACTGTCAACTCATTTCCCATATTTAGCTTAGAAGCTGAACGGATTTGAGTGAAATATTATACTTCGTGCCCTAGATTAGCACTTTAAAAAAAGAGTCAAGGGCAAAACCTCGGGGGAGCTAAAAAATAAATTGGTTCAACAACTCACAACATTTCTCCTAAAACAAGAAATGTTATAGTTAATTAGTAGTGAATTTACTAGGAATGCTGGCGACGTATTCGGCTTACAAACAAAAAAAAACAAAATTAAAAGCGGTTCATCCGTTCGGGAACTACGATGCCATAGACAGGCACACGCACAGACACGTCAAGCTTATGTTCATATAATAAATAAACTGAATTGAATTGAAATTAAATCGTTTTTGCATCAGGGAGTTAAAAAGGAGTACTGATAGTGAAACCTCTACTCATCAACAACCGAGTGACAGCCCCTGTCGCATCGCATCCAATGAACTCGCAGAAACACATTATCCGCTCGCCTACTCCGTACTACTTTCGAGTACGACTTATTTGCGATTATAGACGTGAGAATATAATATAATGTTAATCGTTTAATATTCATTTCAATATTTCATTTAATTTATTTAAGTACCACACTAAAGTTCAATAATAACATAATTCGAAAGTCGAACAGTAAGATTTGCGCACTCTACCATAAGAAAACAAATAATATATAAAGTTTGTTTTATCCAGTGTTCTTATTTGACATTATGGATAGTTTTACCATGCAGCAGTATTTGTGTGTATAGCCAGTTCCCTAAAAATAACACTCTGGCATTTCTATCAAAGGTCGCCATCAAGGGCTCTTTGTGAGTGATGTTGAACAATAACGGTAATAGTATACTAGCGACCACGTAACTGGAACACAAATATCGTTTATTTTATATAATTTTTGGTGAATTTGCTTTGAACATATTAAACATTATGTGCCTCTTCCTTCTTTTGAAGTCGGAGCTTGACTCACAATTAAATCAGTAACTGTTTAAGGCTTGAATTTAATGTGGTTAACTGTTTAATTAATTGTTATTCAACACAAAACGTCAGAATAAACACTATTTTTTCGAATATTGTGGTTTTCCTGCGATTCTTACTGCTTAATTAACATCATTATGTGTTATTTATACATATTATGACAAACAGATAAATACATGCCTAAAGGTTAAAACACCTCGTAGCCTATCGATAAATTTATCATCATTTGCAGTACGTCAATCCTTTTTTCGTTACTTGTATTTCAATAGATAAGCGTGAACTTTCTGCACAATTCCTAATAAGTAATATTACGAATTTTGTATTTCTAAACGAACTACACCGACGTTATCAAATTGAAACGGTGCTATACCAACAGTTTCCTAATGGTAGGGAAACCCCAGAAGGACTTCTTCGCCAGGGAACAAAAGTTTGAAACCTGCGGGTAAGCTGAGAATTAAATTCCTAGGATCCCTGGCAGGCTTAACAAGTGCATCGCACTTGTTTGTAAGCCGGACTCACTCTTCTTGCTCTTCTCCCTGACGACACGCAACGTGCTAAATTAAAAAGTACTGTATCACTACATTTCACCAAATTTACTTTTGACCTTATGTAGAGGTACTAGGGCCACATCTAGCCACAAGTGCGTTGTGGCTCTTGAGAGCAAGTTATTCGTCTATAAATTGGCTGAAAATATAATGTGATAATTTCCTGTTATTTGGACTGATGATTAACTTGAAGTTTAATTTAAAATCAACTTTGGATGACTCACTACCAATGATGACGGATTTATTAGTTGAAAACCAGTATTATTCACAAAGAAATTTGTAAATATAGAGGCAGTATAAACCTGTACATAAATATAAATATATATATATATATAAAACTTTTCGTTAAATCACTGTTAATATAAATAACATTTGCACAGATCTGTTCATTTATTACCTACAACATACAATTCGCTGTAAGTTGATAATGTCATGAACGCTTTTCAAGACCCAATAAATATATACTTATCCAATCTATATAATATATCCCAATTTATACAACGTTTCATATGTAAACAGCCTAGTGTTTAATGCTGGGTATACACCAACCGAACGAAAACGAACGAACGCAAATGAGTGTGACTCGTAAATCATTCATCGTCAACATCAAAGCGCCAATCCCAGTTGTTTTTAAAGATTGAACTTGATATAACGGGGTTCACGGTCCAACTCCTCCTTATCATGATTTGACTGCCGTGTTACCCCCATCTTCGAAATGGAGAGTCGGTGCCAGAGCCTCGTCCATCAATCAGCAGGTGTACCGGCTTACAGGTAAGGTTGACTTGGGCCCCGAAGATCTTGATGGGTCCCCATCTCCAATAGTAGTACAATGAAAGAACAGAAGCAGCATCTATTTATGTGAGTTCTTTTCATATAGCAATGATCTAATCAACATTAAAGTACCAATTTCGCTTGAAAGCATAACGGGATAGTCATAACATGGAATATTACTCATGATTTAGTCTTTTATTTACTCAACGTGAAAGTCAACGTGAAAAACAAACCGTGTAAACATATTTTCAATACTAGACGTCCGATACTATAAAAAGAAATGTTTAACAAAAGATAAATGACGATATAAAAATTGTAATCTTATCGAAATTAAAGAGGCAAACGATATAATCACGTCGTCACGTCGTCGCGTCGGTTCGAGTCAGGCCCTCGAGTTCAAACCAAACGGATTCGACATTTGAATTGTAAAACTGTTAGAATGTTGGTAGTGGGACGCGGTGACCTCCGACCTGCGCAGCCGCCGCACACCGCGCTAGATTACGATGTACATGTATCTGCTGTACAGATGGTAATCGCAGCCCTACTCCCCTTTACGGTCGCATTAGTGCTGCCGCCAGTAACTCTTTGTTTTGATGTCATATAAATAGCTTATTATGGCTACCATTAGTTGCAGTCATAACACGATTTATGAAGAAAAAACTATGTCAGTTCCGCGTTGAGGATTCAAATGTTCACTCGTCGCTGTTCTAATTCATGTTGCAACTGAAGATAACGCCTCGTTTTAGAACGTTTAACAATGTTTAAAAAATCTTTCAATTGTATATTGTTTGGCAATTTATCACTTAGTCGACGGCTGTTAAGTATCTGTTGACTCACAGTTAAATTAAAGAGAACATAACACAAAGTTAGGGCCGCGTCGCGAGTGTCGAGACTCATTTCTTTAATAATGAATCACGATGTGAGAAAAGAGGCAATTACTCTCATTATTGGAGCACATGAGTCACGGGCAAGGGAAACGGTATACCACATGGGCTGACTGGGGTGGCGTGTGGCGTACCATTCCGTTTAACGTCAAACATTACACATGAGTAATTCTCAGAAGTCCAACATACGACTTGAATATGCACAAATGTTTACCATTACATACCTATCTCTGTTGACTCTCAACTCTGATACTGATTCTTGACTACATCATCAATGAACGTTTAGCTAGCTTCAAAACATATAGAACGAAATTGGTACCTAATGTTATACTAACCATAATTACGTTTACGTCTAAATTATAAGGGACGGGTTAAATTCTTCAACCTTACAATTTGAATAGAAAAGCTATAAGAAAGAATATTGGAATAGGTAGGTGAAGTAATACCGAATGTTATCAATAACATACAGTCATACAGAAAGTCAGGGGTAGATAATTATTAAAATAATTGTTTATACCTTTGTGGTTCTGTAGATATAATATGTACTTGTATGTGTATTATAATAATATACATTTTGCTTATATGTGATAAAACAGGGTACAACCAAATATTGCCGATCTTTAAATGTGATTTTTTTTCAGCGAGTCCTAAAAGAAGATGGGCAGGAAAGGAGTGAATGTTGGGTTGACTGCAAGTAGAGATGAATGAAAAAAACACAGATGTTGTGCCGATCTATAAATTATTACACATTTGTAGAATACTGAATACCTCAAGCCTTAGACTATCCTCAACTTCTAAAACTAACAACGAAACGCAAAACCGCTGTAGAAAAAGCGCATTGGTACTAAAACAAAGATCAATACACGTATCTTGGTCAGTAGGCGTCTTGGCTCACATCTGAGATTACTACAAATCCACATAAGCAACGGATATGAGTAACGATGGGCTGGCTAACAGACGGTTCTAATCACAAGAGCACACAATGGATTTGTTTATTTCATTGAAAGAGCACGAAAACTGTATCTTTAATATCTCGAGACTGTGGTATCTAAGTGGGTGGTCGATAAATGAACTAATAAAATGCACCGTCATATCTATAATAAATGCTTTTGTAATTGTAAATATAAATTTCAATATTGTCTTTGCGCCTTTTAACAATGAACTCGCCTACGTTTTATTTAGTACTTCAAACAAACGTTTTGTAACTTCTTCATTGATTATGGCTAATGATTTTAATACATACATAATTATAAAAAATGATTAATTATTATCTGATCATGCCGCTTCCGCCGGGCCTCTGTAGGAGACGACTAGTCTGCAGTCTGGTCGTCTATTAACTGCAGTCTTAGCGAAATTTTTACCAACTAATCCACATATAAGCTATTCATTGTCGTCTTTAATATTGCCCAATATAATTTATAACTAACCTCTGTGACTTATTTTACTCCATTCAGTATAACTTTAACTACACCCGCCAAAATGGGGATATGGCTCGTATGGGCAGTACATATATAATAATCCTACCCTCATTTCCACTACTGAAACTCCTGTATACCAGAATCAACAGTAGTGAGCAACGAACACACTCGAGAAGTCCCAGGGAAAGTTAAACTGTCTTGGAACCCGTATCGAAACTAATCAGAAGTTAATTGGACTATATTATAATAGTAAGCATTAACATATTTTACCGTAAGCACAGAATAGATAATAAACTCGCAAGCTTCTTATAACTAGCGGTAAAAGGACGTTCACTGATAGTCTTCACCTATAATCACAGCTGAATATACCGTGGTCAATGATCGGGCCTATAGATTATTCATTGATGACTTCTAATCTATCAATGTTATGTTTTTATATTATGTTTTATTTTATGTTTGTTAAAGACGAATTTACGCCTGTATATAACAATTTAACCTTAGGAATCTAGTTATAAAATATATTAACATCTACAGAATCTGTATGCGTTATTCCTAAAGCAATTTTTAAGTGGCCCCACTTGACCGGAAGAACTTGAGGCCTGGTAGTCGACGTCAGAAACACTCGAGATAACTCTAACACCTTAAATAGATGCCGCAGCTTAAAGTTATTTGATCTCACCACTTGAAAAGTTCTATAAAGTATATTTAGGTGTCTGTTACAGGATGAAGCATGACCAAATGGCCCGTGCCTTTAGTTTATTTAAATATGTATTGATACTCGCTAGCTAACTTGATGTCTTATTCTATGGATGAAGTTATATACACAAAGAATCTAATAATTAATATTATACACAATTCTATCTAGACCCAAAGTATAGCTTAATGAGTGTGTGTTATGGGTTCTAGAATACGGATAAACATACTTAGATACATTTTTTTTTGTAAATACAGACATCTTGTACATAGAAACAGCCCGAACTATGCAAAAGGATATATTTATGCATAAAAATATTTGCACTGAACGGGAATCGAACTTGCGATCTCCAGACGAACGCTCTACCGCCACGCCACAGAGGAAAGAATAAGATACTACTCAAGTAGGTATTAAGTATTATTTTGTAATATTGAATTGTATAATAATCTCATCTGTTTCATACCTTTAGTTTATTTTGTAAGTCGGGAGCGCTGTCCCCCTTTTCTACTTCTCACTTTAATGAAGTAGCCAAGAAATAATCTTGCTGTTATTATTAATGAACCTTTAAAACCTTGACGCAGTAAACATAGACGATTTGGATTTGTTAACCAAGGCCAATTTCTACGATCTATAGCAATGGTCGTGTTGTAATGAAATAACACCGGTCCATATTTCCTAGAGTCGGGCCCGTAACCGTGCAAAATAACAAAAAGTCGTAAAGTGTAAAATGACTTTTATGGCACTGTTCTCACAGTGATTCAGTGTCGAGACACTTTTGTGCAGGATGTCAATAAGATAAGTCTCGTATATTATACCACTAATTTAAACTTTCGTTCGTTCGAATTCTAATATTATGCGTAATTAAATATTTATATTTAAAGCGCTAAACTGGTTTTCGCCAGTATATTCGCATTCTGATGTTCTAATTGGGAGCGTTGACCTCTTTTAATGTGAATTTTTTTTAAAGAACCTTGAGAATGTGAATAAGCGAATAATGTCTATCGAATTTAAAATTTCTTAATTCAAGCAAGGGAATCGACCTTTTAAAACAACTATCCTTATTTTGACTCAAGATGGGTCAAAAGTGTATAAGATTTTCATTGCTGAGGCCATGGTGCCGGGCATACCGGTGTTTGATTGCCCAGTACCTCTCAACCGTATGCCCGACACCATAGGGCACAACACTATCTGCGTGAAACCCCTAATACCAGCAATTTAATAGAGTTAGAGAGTAGGAATCCCAGTAATTTCGATTGCTGTATTCTTAAAAAAACTCAGTGGCAACTCACAACAAAAGAAAAAAGTGCCCAATTGATGTCAATATGTTCCACTCACTATAGAACCACCTGTAATAACGTGAAACAAAAGCAACTGAAGTAACATAAGTTTTAATACACCTTTGCCTACCCCTTCGAGAATATACAGGTGTGATTATATGAAAGAAACTGGTTGTCACGTGATGCATGCCAGATTATAATTCACTAGTATAGTCAGCAGACCTAATGCAAAGGAATAACATTGCTCAAAGCATGAATCTCATCTACATACATAAATTATAATTTATATGTATCTTATTACAGTTTGCAATCCTTGGAACTGTGGCGCCATGGTAATGTTCCACAGACACAGTGTTGGTAACATCTACTAACCATTTTCCCATAGTTTAAAAAAAATCTTACAGAACTTAGCGCTATTTGAACGAGTAAAACAAATGAAATTGATATTACTTATAATTTTTTGGGAGAAATAGTATGAAGATAAAAAATAAATCACTGATATCCTATCATACTTAATATTATAAATGTGAACGTTTGTGAAGATGTTTGTAAGTATGGATGTGTAGATGTATGTTATTCAATCACGCTCTAACGACCGAATGGATCAGGCTGAAATTTAGTACAGGGATAGATTATAGTCTGGAATAACACATAAGCTTTTTATCCCTGGAGTAAGTTCCCATGGAAGGCAGGAACCGGAACAGGATTTCACGCAGGTGAAGCCGCGGGTAACAGGCGGTCTTATCACAATTTGCGATTTCTCCAGACAACCTTTAGATGGACTAAATTGGTAGGCACTGGGTGGTTATAGTGGTGTGTAGTAAATTATTATAACTACTTGAGAAGACTGATATGTAATTAACACATGTAACACGATGAATGGTAAAGTTTAATACAGGTTTTTTTCCATAGCTTCGAAGAGCCACTATTCCTTCACGTTGGTCAGGATTTTGGTTTCACCAAACGGTGGTCTGTATCATACCCAATCAGACTGTCGAAAGAGCCGTACATTTATTTATGCGACAGGAAGATGTGGCGAAAAATACCCCAACAGCATGTCATTCTCTTCTATACATATTCTTGGTCTAACAAGAATGTATAGAAGAGAGTTGTTGGGGTATTTTAGACGTCATCTCCTCAATCACCCCTTTCCTTATAAGTTTTATTTGACGCATAGAACTGCATTTTAACTACCAAGACAATGGCGGTACCTGTATTCTAAAACCCATGACAAGGTACATATAAATATAAATACCCTAAATGTAAGTAAAAGTTCACAAAGGTAGCAATACTGCACTTGAATATTTGATCTACGCGCTCTTCATATTACTATCAGTGACTAATCAAGAATGCAATCTAAGTGTGTGGCTTCTAAATGTGCGGTGAATAAATGTGAGATTTGTTTTATTATTATGTAGTACGTTTTCTGTGACTGTTAGATGAACCTTTCTCATGAGAATATTTTTATACCATGTTGCTGAACTAAATACATTAAATTTGACACGGAAATTATTTAGTATTCAAATAAGAATGATTGATAGAGTAAAATTTTATGAATGTTTTACATACAAATCTATAATACAATATGTATTGACTGTTGCCGGCGGTTTTAGTCACTCGCAAATACACCAATACTTGTTTATTATAATATTTATTAATAATAATAACTTAACCACAACAACATCTGTCGGGGTCCAGATTTAGTGTTTTGATTTTAATAAGTTTTAGTGTGGTCGATATGAATCATTTTAACCCATAAATATAGAATTTAGCAATAATAATTGAACTTGTCTTTGCAAAACATTTCTCGTATGCATCAACTAGTCTAGCCTCTAAGAGGTTACATACTTGATATCCGACAGATTCACCAACGAGTATGTATACTAATATATATATATATCTATATATATAATCATTGGTTGGTAGACATTATAACTAAAGCGTAGCGACTAGGTAATTCGTATAATAATAACATGACATCTGACCTCCAGTTGTTCAATGCTTGCTTACACTGAGTAGCTGCATAGACACAACCAAGCAGCCAGCATACTTCATTAAGAGCTTGCCCGTAAATACGGCCTTATCGAGCAGAGGCTGTCATACATGTACAGGAAGCCGGTCTCGAAAACGATTGCGCCATTCTCTACTGGGATCGATCCATCATCACGGATAGGACTATTCTAGGAAATAAGCCTGATATCGTGCTGATGGATCGGGCATAGTCACAGGTATTTCTTGTCGACATCACTATCCCCTATGACGAGAACATCGTCCGCGCGGAAGTAGATAAGGAAACTAAATATCTGGACCTGGCGCACGAGGTTACCGACATGAGGAGGGTGGGGTCCACAGAAATAGTCCCAGTTGTGACATCAGCTAATGGTTTGATCCCAAAGAGCCACTTAATCCATCTTGAGAGGCTCGGGATTAATGGAAAGTCGGTGGCAGTAAAGATGCAGAAATCCACAATGTCCGAATTGTCCGACGGCGGTTCCTCTACCAATGGCCCTAACGCCACGTCCGACTGTTACCCACCTCGACGGGGCTATCTTGCCACCTCTCCCAAACTCTGGCGGAGTAATTCGTAGTACCATTTATCAATTGTTCTTTTCTTCTGAATCTTAGATTTGGAATAATAGGAATCAAAGTAACTCTGTATCGCCATTATTGAAATCTCTTAAGTGCCTATTGCACTTCCGAGGTAAAATAAAATACTTTAAATCCCTCTTTGTACATTCAGGTGATACTCAGATGGCATTCAGTTGCAAAAGGTAGAATAAACCATTAAAACGGCATGATACTACTATTAGAGTTAAAGTATTCTACATCATGAAGACACAAAATAAAACCGCTTACTTTGGTGCCTGTTTCTTCAATATTTGGTCGATTTACGCTATTGTAATAATAGCCTTCACCATCCGACGCGTTCACCTTATTGTGTGCATTTCGACTGGACTGAACCAAGTATCGCATGACTAGTAAGTTCAAAATAACAAAGATTAGTTTCAAATTTGAAATACTTCAGATTGTTTATATTATGTTGCTCTTGATCTTGATTCAACTTGAGCCGCATGGTGCAAGTTTTACGTTCGCGCGCACTGCGCCTACACACATTCCAGGGTAGGTACTCAAGTCCCGATTTGTTTACCTTTGACATATTTGATGCATTAGAGAAGACGCCTTACCTGAAAAAGAAATACATGTCTTAATATAGGTACTATGCAACTTTCTTAAAACTAATCTAGCTCTCGTAATTTCTTGAGGGAAACTGCGAAACCAATGATGCGCTTCTTTTGTGTAGAATGTTGGCTTTTATAGCAAAAAACATTCCCATATAACGATTTTGTATATACTCGTTTATGTAGTTACTTTATTTTTAACTTTATATTTTAATATGGAGAAAAATAGAGGAGGCCTTTACTCAGTAGAGAGGTCCTTTATAGCAGCAGTGAAGATGGCAAGAAATAAATTAAAAATATAATAAATAATATTTTACATAATTATATTTTAATTAGTATAAATATAATGTTGGATATAATCAATCATTGAATATAATAAAAATGATTTCAAATGTTTAGATAATTTAATGTATATAAAAATGAATTATAAATAAGGTTTTATATTTAAGTAAAAAAAAAATATAAATTTCAATGTAATAATAAATGAATGTCAGTGCATGAAAATTTATTACGTGCCGATAGTATGAGATGACATATCTATCGATATTTTTTTATTGTGATTGCATTGCATGTTATTAAGGAATAAACGTGTTATTATTTATATTTATAAAGCTTCACCCGCGTGAATTACTGATCCCGTTCCCGCGAACCACGGAAATCTATTCCATCCGGTTCCGTTCAACCGTTCTGGAGTGATTCAGTAACAAACATTCATCTATCCATTCTTCTATAGAAACTTTAGAGGAGGTAGGACATTTTAGGATTGCCTGACATAATAACTCTCATATTATATAATCATCATCATTATCATCAACCTATTCTAGTCCACTGCTGGACATAGGTCTCCCCTATATAATACTGGTGCTAAAAAGAGATCATTGTCAAAAAGAATATACAAATAATATTAATATCAAACGGAATCATCAGCTTGATGCTGATTCTCATCACTAAAAAAAAGTCAAACTAGGTAAAACTTTTTACGCAAGCTCACTTGTTATAGACTGTCTAATAGGCAGTTCAGATGATTAGGTATATCTAAATAATTCGACCTTATAATGTGAGTAGTACAAGAGCCAATAAAATTAACATGATGGTAATTGTTCTTCAATAAACGAATAATAGGACCACGCCAATTAGTAACGAGAGTATGAGTATAACGATAAGGAAAGTTTATTTAGTTTCTTTATTTCTTTCTATAGGATCAAGATCATGCTAATAAAGTTTCAACGTGCCATTATTATATTATATAGAGGAGTATAACGCCAATGACAACATTTTAGCCGGTCTCTTAAATCTGTTTTAAGAGACCGGTTAAGCATCGTTCTATTTTTTATAAGTATTGGTTAACCAACATAAAACATGATCAATGTATATATAAATTGCAAGCGGTCTGCCTAATAGACCTATAAAGATGCTTTTCCTGCTATACCGAACCCTTATACAGATTGACCAACCGTAACGTGTACACGCGGGGTTTATCAGCTGACACATTTAGGTTGGTTTAGTTTTACGCCAGTTCTTTCTAACCAATCGAAATCCACCGATTACTCACTTTACGGCTGTGTTTAAAACTTGTTAGCAAACAGAATAATGCCCCAAAAGTGTGGTGTTTTAGAGCTCCTATTACTAGTAACTACTGCCATAGATGTTCATATGGCAACCGGGTCCGACGGCTTAAGATGCTCTCCGATACACGGATAACTCCGTATGATAGTAGATAGAGATAGTAGTAGGTTAATAAATGTGAATCTTGCTAGAGTTAAGAAGATAGACAAAGATAAATGAAAGGGGACCCCTGGGGTTATCCTTTCGAGGGCTTACCCGGGGTGCCCGGCAATGGCCACTTGGGGAGGACACCGTGTGGTTTTAGTCGGTCCAATTCCGACACGCCCACCGCATCATCGGCACCGATGGGGTAAAGCCCGTGGGGGCTTCCACACATAAAAAACAAGGGGACCTAGATTCTCTGAGGAAAAGTTCACCTCATTGCTTACATGGTTCGCTATCACAATGTTAAAATTATGATATTATTGAGCAATGCTATTGACCTCCTTATAATTAGGTTTACTGCAGTCACAATATACTGTCCTCTCTCACAAAGGCTATAGGTTATCACAAAGTGAACCAGCTTCACTCTTTGTTGGATAATACAATACATCACATTTACTTTAATATGTTCTTGGAATTAGTGGATAATATGATGACATAATAGATGCAGATTGATAGTGTTAAGGGAAAAATTCTCAGTCATCATGCCATATTTTTATTTTATTTATTATCACTTAAAAACAAACAGTACACAGTTTAGCTGTCCATAGCACATACACTACTACGGTTTGCATAGTGCTACACACTCAGTAAAGTATGTACATTCACATTATTTAACAACGGATTTTTAATAATCACATCTAATTTAATCTTACGTGCGACCTAATTTCATTTAGAAAACCTAGCAATCACACTTGTCTGAAAGAATATGCAGCAAAAATGGTCTAATGTGGTGCTCAAGCGGTGAATTGGAATTATAAGAGCTCCGATAGCGACGAAAGACGCTATTTAAGTATTTGCTAGGTAGTAAGCAACCTGTGATCACAGTATGTTATTACCGTTGTTCATAAACTAACCTTTTTATTTTTTGTGCGGAAATCCCTTCGGATACCCCCCCGCTGGCCAGCGGGGGCGGTTATGTCGGGCTTGAACCGACTAAAACCGCACGCCGTCTAGGGTCTACAGACGCCGGGATGTAAGGTTACCCATAGAGCATATCCCTCGCACTCCGACTGACCCTGGGCCATTCGCAGAGTCCCCTCTGCTAAGGTACCTGGAGCGACAACCCCCCCGCGGGCCTTGCAGGCCCGCCATACCCCGACCCCCTCGTGCAATGGGGTCAGCTGGCTCTGAAAAGGGCCGGTTGGTTAGACTCTTGGCCGTTGACGTTGACGCCAGCTACTCCAGAGGAGCAATCAATGATGCGTCATCGCCCACGTTGCCCAGGGTGCACCAAACTTGGAGGTGATCCAACTAGTTGCACCCCTTCATAAACTAACCTAAATAACAATATACTTATCTACTGCAAAACTATCAATGATTGTTATTGTTTCAGCACTTTTGATGCTGTAAGGGTCATAAAATAAATTGTAGTCTGTTATTGCAGGTACTTTTTTCAGATTGTAGATATGAAGTCATCCATATTGAAATTTTAATTTCATGTGAATAATAGCTATTCCTATAGAATACCTATTCTAATCCGACTATGAAATAAATATACCTACTTCATCTCTTAAATCAATCTTATCGACTCAAATGTTCATCACTATAATAGCACGTTATAAATCTCGCTTTCAACATTTATTCACGATAAATTCCTATCGCGATAATTCAACTTACATATTATACAAAAGTAGATGGGCAAACTATAAAGAACGCTAGTACCTGCAATCTCTTTGGCGAAAGTCGTAAACGTGCTCCTCAAATTGACAGCATTCCAAGCCCCGAGGAAAACTAGTTAGACATAAAATGTAACTGCTCATCTTTGGTTTAGTTTATAGTCTTGTATATTAAAATACATATAACCACGGCAACTTACACTAATCTATACATCTATTCAAATAAATAAAATTTAAGTGTCTGTTTGTAATATTAAAATAATCAATTTTTAGTGATTGCACATAATTGTATACGAGATACTCAAAACAAAAATACAATTTTTAAAATTTTGGTCTGTCTGTCTGTCTGTCTTTTTATCTGTTTGAAAGAAGTAATCTCTGGAACGGCTGGGTCAATTTTGACGGGACTTTCACTGGAAGATAGGTAATGCTACAAGGCGTAACATAGGCTACTTTAATTTTGGAAAAATAATTAGGGTTCCGCGTAAAAATATTGAAACCCCAAAAATCGATATCCACGCGGACGCAGTCGCGGGCACAGCTAGTAACGCGATAAAAATATTTAAACTAATGTATTTATTTTTTACCATTATGATGTTTTTAGTTTAAAATTTGTTCCTATCCTAATATGGTATATGGCCATATTAGTATTTGACCGATTCATACTTGTAATCTAGCGTTGAAAATGTATCACCCTATATTCAAAGTTCAAACTATGACGTCTCTAATGAGGCAATTGTTGTGGTCGTAATATGAAATATGCCATATAAGGGATTACGTTTCATACTATTCATAATTTTGCACAGAAAATGTCCTCTAACACGCAACGGTCAAGCTATGATGCCTAATAAGGAATTTATTGTAGTCCTAATATGCTTTGTTTCATAATAGGGCTTACGATGCCCTTACTGATAACTGTTCTGTATTTTTTTACAACAATTTTTACTTCGGGCCAAGTGGACACCGAAGTCTTAAAATCACGCAAAAAAAAAACAAAATCTTACACCCACTTTTTATCACTTTTCTCGACGTTTCACATGATTCTAAGTCTAATTAAGCAAAAAATATTTTGGTGTCGGTCTGTCTGTTGGTCTGGATGTCTGGATGTCTGTTTACGCAATAACTCAAGAACCACTTATCCGATTTAAAAAATTCTTTCGCCAATCATCTTGTTTGGTTAATGGGAAGAACTGATTAGATTTTGGGGTTTGTACGTTCAAGGTTTCGGGTACCTACCATACAAATTGTCCCTAAAAAACTTTTACAAGTGAGTTTCTTTCGAGTTATCAGAGTAACGCGTATTTGACTTTGACATTTGAGTGATAATGACAATACGTATATTGTATATTTACATAAAACAACCAGACTCTGAAAGAAATTGAAATATAAAATCATTTTTTTGTGTTTTTGACGTCGAAGACGTTTTATTTGATTTCATTTTCTTCATATTTATTGCTCAATATATAAAGACGCGTCGAATAATATGCATAAAGCCTAAGGTATGTAATTTTGAACAAAAATACTGCAACAAAAATATTTAAGTTTGGCCCGAAGTTTGACAATCACTGTGTGATTTCCGCCCCACTAGATTTTACTAGCTATATTCTAATTTCTAACGTTGAACGTTAGAAATTAGACTATAGCTAATAAAAAAATTACATACATCCTATGAAAAGATATTTTTTTCAAATGGGAAACAAAATAAAAAATATAATCTGAATACTTAAGGATTGACATAATTTCAAATCAAAAGAAAATGTTCTCATAAATGTAGAGATTCATGAGATGAGGGTAAATGCCCAATTACCTCCAGAAAAGGGTACATAGCCAAGAAAGATAGAGGATGTTAAAACGAAAGACCAGGTCAGAAGTACCCACAACCAGCGAGCATATATAAAAACATTTCTGATCGTAGCACGTAGAAGGATGTAAGATGTGGTCTTCACCTACTCCAATGAGAAAGAAGCTTGACTTATGTATGACAGACTAAAATTTAAGGAAGAGTAAAATATTTCCGTATCTATAATAAGTAATAAGCCCTCTATTTTAATCTAAAGTGTTTTGCCGCTTATCGTACAGCCATTAATTACAGTTGAATGAATTCCGACGCCCACTAGACGTACTTGCAACACAAACATAATTATAGTAATTGATTTAAATATTATAATGGTAGGGTTGCTGAAGATCCAATCTATAAAATTTGATAAACTCTGATGGTGTGTAAACAGCGTAATTGTGGCACTTTCTATGATGTAGATTGTGTGTTATAGCCTTTATTATCCAATCGGTACATCGAAAGACCGCCGCCCGACGATCCCTATCTTGCTTATTATTTTTTTCTTGTGTTCTTTGTAAACAATAGTTAATATTGAATCGATAAAAATGTGCTTCGAATAATAAGCGATGAATTACTTACCAATAAGGACTTTTTGGAACGAAGTTCCTTATCGCGCGTTACGAAAGGGGGCTAGACGAAAAAAATTAAGATTGGAACGACACTTTTCACTTTTGTAACTTCTGCGCACCGATCCGCGCATTCTTGTCACGGCACTATGGAAACGTATGGTGTCATTGTCAAACCGTGAAAATAAACTATGATTTGATTCGAATACGACGAGGAGTTTCAGTTTCTGAAGAACTTTATGATCAGTAAGAAAAAATAATAAAAAATAACAATAATGAATCCTGACAGTGTTTCATAAAATGTGTGGACATAAAATTTTATTACAATTCCTTCACTAATTAATCGAAATGAACTTCGTTCCATCCGGGTGTCCCTTGACACCTCTCAAGTTTTTTGTTATTTATTCTTAATTTTTCGTGCTATTACGTTATGACAGATTGTCATCGTCATCTGAGTGTTGTTCTCGGTTGGATTCGAGGTTTTGATTTTCCGTTTTCCTTTTATTTTGGCTTATTGGCACCCAACCCCGAGAGGAAGCCTCCCCTGTCAATCAGTAGGTGTAGCTTGCTGGTGAGAATCTCTTGGCCCCAAAGGTCTCGGTAGTGCCATATACACCACCCTCGAGTTTATGTAGCAGTATGATGTAATTGTGTGATTGTTGAGATCGTAATTTTATATTTTCAAGTTTATTAATTTACTGCATTAGGGTTGAACTCATATTATGTTCAAATTTAATCTTTTATTTTGTTTTAAGGTTTAATTTAAATATTTTTCAGGTTTAATTCAAATTCTATTGCCGTGGATTGTCTTGAAAAAATAGCTAAACTAGAGTCCTTTTTTTAGGTAAAATAATAATTTGTGAGTTGTGCCATTTTGAATTACATAACTGCAAACTGGTTTACTAGAAACATCAATACTTGTGTCTTTACACAGCATTTTTTTAATTTAATTAATACTTCAGTAAAATATGAGAGAACTCTACTTTCTACTTTGTACCGAGCAAGCTGGTGGTAATATCCTCTTATACCTGACCTCGTTATTAATGCTTCTATAGCCAAGAATTTCAAAAACCAGAACTGTAAACATAATATCTGTGTGAAACTTATTAATTATTAAAAGTGTGAACTCCTTTATAAGAATTAGGTACTAACTATAACACTTTACGATCACACAACTTACTTCCAGGTAATTGTATTAAATTTTGAATAAAAAATCCATACATAGCCAAAACAGCCGTACGTTACAAATTGAGACCTGGTGTGGCGAATACTATTCTTAAGAAATATTTTATGTACGTTTAATTTTGTAGCAATATCTTAGTAACATTAATTCTTCTTTTAGATTGTTGTATCTTTAACTCTACTATATGTAAAACTGAAATTAGACCATCACAAAAATTTACATTTATTATCAAACTAGCTGTAAGTTTTCAAAATAGGAAAAAAAAATGTTTTTTTACTACCTGAAAAGGAAACAAGCACACGCTCCACCTGATAGTAACAAATTACTTTTTTAAATTTACTTTTTTAGTAACCACTTCACTGTATGATGTATTTACCTCCAGATGGTACTCCAAGGTACCAAAACTAAACGCATATAAAAACAAATTTGCAAAAAACAAAATTGACAAATATTTAGAAGTACACAATACTGCTATCTAACGTTGATATGAAAAGGTCGGTACTAACCAGTAGAGCCTATGCATTCATGCTGGCAAAGTCATATGTATAACATAATTTGAATTGACGGCCTCTGTGGCGTAGCGGTAGTGCATTCGACTGCTACGACAGGGGGCGCGGGTTCGATTCCCGCTGAGTGCAAATATTTGTATGCATGAATTGAATGTCTATTTGCATTGGTCTGGGTGTTTCTATGTATAATGTGTATATATTTACAAAAAAAAAGTATATAAGTATGTTTATCCGCATTCTGGAAGCCATAACACAAGCTAGTTAAACTATGCTTACTTTGGGTCTAGAAAGCGCTGTGAATGTCGTAGACTATTTATTTATTTAATTACAACACCGCTTCATTACGTTACACTAAAGAAATTAGTATGATTCAACTAATATTTTTTATTAATATTAGCGACTGCGTTCTGACTCCGAGGTCAGAACGCAGTCGCTAACGTAAAAGCCAAAGTAAACCAAATGGAGTTGTAGGAGAGCGGACTCCGGGCTCCAAAGTGCAAGCTTTAGATGTATCCACCAGGATTTAACACTC
Organism: Cybosia mesomella; assembly: GCA_946251805.1. Lineage (NCBI taxonomy): Eukaryota > Metazoa > Arthropoda > Insecta > Lepidoptera > Erebidae > Cybosia > Cybosia mesomella. Next base: position 22,619,738 of record OX276398.1, read on the forward strand.
TGATCAAAAAGAGGACTAATATGCTGTAAAGATTTGTAATCTTTAGATGAAAGAAAAATACAAATACATGATAATTTTATTAATATTATTCCCAGGAGTGAAGCAAATTCCAAATTAAATGCGGGTGATTCCACAGGGTATATCGATCCCGTAAAACCACGGCCATGTAGCACTATTGTTACATTGGCGTGGTTTAGAGGGATCTCCTTCCTAGGTGTATACCTCGGCCCCTGACAACAGAGCCCTAGTGATAAACAATGAACCGTTTCAGATGGTTCGATCCCAAATTTTCATTTCACCACAAGCCCCAGCAAGGAGGCATTAAAAAAAGGTTGTTGGGTACACATAAAAACAATTTCATTCGTTTTTCAATTTTTGAGGCGTAATCATAGTATCGTATTACAGTAGTCGGTAGCTCATTAAAATATCCTTCAATGCCGCCTGATCCGTGCATCCGTTGTAACGCTTTTTTTTTCTGTACAACACCCATAGCAACGAGCGCCTCTATAAGGCGTACGAGATGAAAGACAGCATTTATGAGTGCGCCCCGGTGTAATATTACCCAGGGTTACATTAAGTTTGTTTATAGTACACCTAATTTAAATATTTACCCATTAGATTTGAGCAAATATCAATAGTTAGTGAACAGATAGAACACGCGTGGGAATTATCGTAGACAAACATTTTGTGAAGTTGAAATTGGTGTGGTCAGTCGCGCTCATTAGATTTACATGCTGTTCGAATACTTCGAATAATGCCGACAAAAACAAGACTTACATTATAGGATAGCACGCTTTGTGATAAGAACCTTCCGAACAATACCATAAAGTTAGTCGTTTGTTGGTAGTATTTTAAGTCAATTACAATATTTACATCGCGAGGAAAGAAGAAAATGATAAAATCTTTCGTCAATTATTTCTTGCATTTGCGTGAAGTTTGCAGACCGGTGTAATATCACTTCTCACTTGAAATCAAATCAAACCAAATTAAAAAGCAAATAGTGAGGTTGATGATCGTCACACGTCTGAATAGATCTTCATAAATTATAGCTCGGAACTATCTATCATCACCTTTCAAACGTAAAACGTAAATACGTATAAAAATTGGTACATTTGTTTGGAAGCTACGATACCATAATATACACACAGGATCACACATATATAAACAGCAGATAATTATATCATATCGTTACGTATAAATAAATAAAAAGTATAACTAGTTCGTAAAAACGGTTTCATAAAATATTTGATATTAGAACGTAACGTCTTCTCAACTGCACCTGAAAGTAAGATGCGATGGGGCTGAGTTGTTCATGATGACGTCACGGGGCATCGACCGCTCGCTTGTAAAACTTTACTAATATTCGCAGTCAAAACAAATCGCATTCAATAGAAAGCTTTATCGAAATTGAACCTCAATGCATCAGATTTAAAGCTGTGTTTTGATTCGATGAACCCGGTTTCAGACACCATTTTGAGTAGTTTCGTCTGGGGTACCATGTTTTCCTGTTACCACGAAACGGAAACCACTTGGGCATCTCGGGACTGTTTATTATATGTCATTCAGCTTAAATTATGTACATATTTTTCATTTTATTGGCTTGGGTATAAATTCGTATACATACTTAATGAGTATAGATTTATATCGGAAAAAGAGAGCATCTAGGATTTGAACCCGTGACCAGTCCCTTACAGGGGGAATATTTTGAGCAACTAAAACTACTTGGAAACTTCATTAAATACTTTATGAGCGTTAGGTTATTTTATACATCAAATCATAACGACCGAAAACTCGCAGTGTTATCTTGAAAAAAGAAGGGTTTTTTCAGTCGTTCAAGATAAAACTGCGAGTTTTTCGATCGCAACAGCGGTTGCAGCTTCTTAAAGTCGATATTAAATAAAGAAACAAATTACTATTTTTAGAAATTACATTGATATTTATTTATACACTTGCCTCTGTCAGAAATAGCTTAACGCATATCAAGTAACCGATCATCTTATCTTTAGAACTTAACATAAAATAATGAACGACACATGAAATATATTAAACTTCATAATTACAATACTTATACATAATTTTTAGATTTATCTGAATTTTATCACCTACGCAATCATCATCATCATCAACCTATGCTAGTCCACTGTTGGACATAGGTCTCCCCTACACAATACTAATAATATAAAAGTAAACTAACCTTTAAAAATAGATACTCGTTTAAAATAAATGAGTTAACTTCAACAGAATTGGAACTCCGAATTAAGTCTCCCTGTTTTAACAAATGGCTGCGCTCTCTGTACTTGTCTAGTTATAATAGAAACATCAATCTTTGGAATAGCGTCGCCCACTCTGTTTTCACTTATTTAGCATTTGTCAGAAGGCTAGCAAGGCCCCCGTAGGTAGTGTGGGATATAGTAGCTATTCTGATTTATTCAGGTACTATTTATTATATTTACTTAGTAAGAATATTCACACTTAAAGGATAGGGAAAGGGTGTATGAGGTCACACTAAGATCTTCGATGCCTAAGCAACCTACACTAGGCTTTCCTATCAGGATTGGGGAATCAGACGGTAGTCGGGTGCAACCGGGATCATACCCGATTGCATTCAAAGCTTAATTAAGTTATAACAATGAATCATTGGAAATGGAACGATGTTAACAACCAATGCAACAAGTGCAAGATTGCTACTTCGAGGGTCGCAGGTTTGATTCGTAATCAGTGCAAATATTTGTGTATGAACACTAAAAACCTCACTAAGTTAAAATAAATTAAAATTTACTCATTTTTAAACTTTTGCGTTCCATGTAATACAGTTATTTAACGGGAATTAACGCGATCATGTATAGGTATATACATACCTTTGGAATTGCCTGGCGTTTCAACCAGGTTACACTGGCCGTGGTCACAGCTAGCAGTGAGTCAGCCTGTGAAGTCCAGTTCCCAGTCCCGTTAAATTATTGTAAATTAAAATTTGTTGATAGAAACCCTTACTAAAACGCAAGTTATTAAAAATAAATCATATTACACTAAGTCAAAACATTTCAAACAACACTTTGCTCATTTGATTACAATATGAAGAACTTTATAAGCAGACGTGACGAAAGTGGCGCCAAAAAGTCATTCAATTCACATGCTTCCTGGTGAGTCATATTTGTAAATACGTGATGAGTTATGTTCTTTTGATCCCGAATTGCACGACAAAAGACTGTACGAGCTTTGTCGCAAGTTAATGATTCGTTGTGATTCTCAGAACGTCTAGACTGTAACTTTAATTACACTGCCTTTCAAAACAATCTCAAGTTATATGCAATAACACTTAGGTCTACAAAACCAACTTATAGCTTGCGATGAGACACACATTAAAAGCATCTATAAAATAATCTTTAGAAATTAACGTCAAGCGATTTGTGTTCACATATTGTGCTTCTGTAAATCCGAAAGAATCCATCCATCCATCCATTGCATGGATGGTGTGATGGATGGAACAATTGATATTACTCAATCACGCTAGAAAGGCTGAACGAATCTTGTTCAAATTTGGTTCTCTAATAGATTATGATCTTGGTTATTATTATATTATACTAGCTGACCCGGCAGACTTCGTACTGCCTCAATCGATAACAACTTTCATATTTATTCGCCTTTTAAACCTTCTCTGGACCTCCACAAATAATTCAAGACCAAAATTAGCCAAATCGGTCCAGCCGTTCTCGAGTTTTAGCGAGACTAACGAACAGCAATTCATTTTTATATATATTTTTATTATATACTAGCTGACCCGGCAGACTTCGTACTGCCCTAATCGATAATAACTTCCATATTTATTCACCTTTTAAACCTTCTCTGGACCTCCACAAATAATTCAAGACCAAAATAAGCCAAATCGGTCCAGCCGTTCCCGAGTTTTAGCGAGACTAACGAACAGCAATTCATTTTTATATATAAGAGAAGAAGAAGATAAGAAGAAGAAAATATAGCTTGTGTCCCGGGAATAGATTCCCGGGGGTAGTGAGAACGGAATAATGGCGACCAAACAAACTATTAACCAATATTTAAAAAAAAAAATTTCAAAGCATTTGCAGTTTAAGATAGAAAGTATCCATAAATTCTAAGTAAAGATAGGGCCTACACTATTATTATTGCAGTGTTTAACGTAGGCTGTAAAATATTGGTGACTAACCGCCTGACTTCGCATTAATCAGATTGTATATACTGAAATAGAATAATAAGTATCCTATTGCCATTCAAAGATAATCAATTTTTACGTGAGATCAATATCGATCTTTATTATCATACTAGATGTGCCCGCCGCCGTCTTCGGTTTTATTCTACCGTATAATATCACCCGCCCTCTCGCGTCTTTTTTCGTATTACTCGGCTCCTAAGTGTCATAGCGTGATGTTATATAGCTTTTAACCTTCCCGCAGAACTGGTCTATCAAATGCATGAAGAAATTATTAAAGCGCTTATGTAGTTGTTGACATCAGCGCGTTCAAACAAACGAACTCTTCAGCTTTATTATTAGTAGGTATGTGTATTTATAGATTCTGACGTTCAACTTATAAGTTTTGACGCACCTTGAATATCCCTCCGATGACCATAATATAATAAGTTATTGATTGTAAAGACTTTACGATTTCTTTGACACAGTTATTGAATAACGCCAGTGAGAATATCGACAACTACACATTAACGTGAAGCAGTTCTCGCCATCATGACAATAAAATGTTGAATAAGAAATTATTGGACAAATTACAGTGAAGAGGTTGCGTAGGTAGTTAGTATTAGGTAGTTACTATTAATAAAGATTCGTGTGGAATACGTTACGTCGGATAATGGTAAGTGACCACACAAGAAGAAAACAAAGAATTTTACAGACCGTACTCACATTGCCTCAGGGTTCTTGCTAGCCGCGCCCTAACGGGCCGAAAGTACCTACCTATATAACCTACTATTACAGGATGTCCACTCAACTTATTAATAAAATTACAACAAAATACTAAAATTAAAATACTTTAATTTATAGATATGAGACTAAACCAATAAATATTATATGTAATTATTCAAATGGTATAATGTAAACTAATAAAAAATCTTGAGAAATTAACTTCAATTGAAAATTGAAATAAGATTTTAACATATATAAGGAACTCCTGTACTTGTACCTTTTTCTTTCGTGCGGAAATCCCTTCGGATACCCCCCCTCCTCCCCGCCAGCCAGCGGGGGCGGTTATGTCGAGCTTGAACCGACTAAAACCGCACATCATCTCGGATCTAAAGACTGATTTTGAGGAAGTCTCGTGTGAGTTTGAGTAAATCCCTCGGTCTCCCTACCGCGTAAGGAAAGCCTGCGCAAGAGCCTTATCCATTGTTTAACAGTTGCACCGACTAGCAGGTGAGGTTGAATTGGCCCTCAAGGATGTCAATAGGGCCCTATATACCCACGGTCTACACTCGGCTGTTCGACCATTAAATTCAATGAAAAACCTGTTAAATGCAATTTAACTTCGTTATGCTCTAATTAATTTTTAACATGATCAACAATTTTTGTTGCTAAGTAAGTACCCACTGTATGTATCATAGTTCATACCCAATGTTTACGGTTTATGAATACGGCCGTTAGAATATGTTGAAATAATAGCTTAAACAGTGTGAGTACAGTAAATAAACTATTTTAAAAGACAAAACAAAACCGAGGCTTTACTTTTCATAATAAGTTACTGTAAACGTCACTAGTCACTATGCTTTTAACATTCAATCTTGCGACTTTTGTATTCTATTTGACGTATCGACTTGACATCCATTGAAAACGAAAAATAAAAAGAAAAGAGCGCCGTGCCTACTGTTACGGTTTTTATCAACTTTCCTATTTCACAGCTATTTGAAGAGTTGCCTCCATCCGTGCGTAGCGACCATTGTAATGCATGGTGACTGCATGCGCCTGCGCCGCCGACCCAGCCATACAACCCATTTCGCGGATCGCTGCCCTTAATAATTATAACGTGCTTTATGGACCCCACAGTTGCATACAAGGAACACTTATATTCAGACCTATTCTTTTAATAACCTGTTGTTACTAGAGTAGGAACGCCGTATCGACTCGATTCGGAACACATTATATAGATACATCGATTTATCGTAAAGCATTGTCCTTTTTGCACTAATTTGAAAGGCTGTATGGAATAATTTTGGTGCAATTCTCAATTGGTGCACTAAATGGCATACCCCGTTAAAATGACTTCACCCCATTAGATAAAAAGAAGCTGTAAATAAAGTCTAACAAATGAAAGCACCATTATAGATCTAAGCAAACATTGGTAAATGCTAAAATAGTAATCCTCAGGTTGACGGCCTCGATAGATGCTTTTCGCATCCCACTTAAAGGACCCGGGATTGTAGGAATACGGAAATGCGTCCATCGTGTTGATGCGTCCATCGTATGACTACATCTATCGTATCAATACATCCATCGTATCGATACGTCCATCATATCAATACGAACATCGTATCAATTAGTTCATCGTATAAATCGTATCATCCATCGTATTGATACAATTTGGGTTTCAATGATTTATCATTCAGTGTTATTGAACTTTGTAACCTTTGATACAGAAATGGTCAGCGCGCGCCAAGTGATGACTGCTGGGCTTTCAAAAACAATTTATTAATCATGGTTTTGTTGTTACATAATAATTGTCATTTAAATTGAGATAAATGAATCGTAATCAGATATTAATATTCATGGAAATAGGAAACCATATTACGTATGTTGTGAAATAAAATTAGGATTATCTGTTAACAGAATCTTTGAAACTAAACAGGCCATCTGTGCATGTATTAATTAGGTATGTACATAAAAATTATGGGTGGGCGTTTAACTTTTATCTATTTTTATCAGTGGAGTAGCAAACTTCATTTATTTAACTTTATAAATATACATAAATTAAATAAACTAATTGTTTTGCTATGAATAGCTTTTACTGGCTTTTACAGAAATTACTCGAAATTAAAAGTAACCTTTAGTTTATCATCTTAGCTATGATCCCGTTTGCATCCAAGGCTTTCACCTCGGAACCCATCTTTTTATATGAATAATTTTATTTTGACTATTACGCTAGCGACTGCCATGCCATTTGACCTTCCAACACCGAGGAGGAAAGCCTGTGCCAGAGCATCGTCCATTGATCGACATATCTTTATTTATAGGGAAGCCTTTATTTATAGGTAACAGACAAGGAAAACAGATCTCTTCATTAAAAGCTTCAGTTTGATAAATAATTACTGAGTAGAGAGAGACACAGAATACCTAATAATATTTTGTAGAGATCTTCTGCATAATTAATATAGTTATTAATAATATAATTATAAGAGTGTTCTCATAGATCGTATCTAATCAAGAGGTGGTTAATGGAATTAATTGAATGGATAGGAGATTCCCGGTAGAGACCCTAGTTAAGCGGAGAAATTCTCACTGCCTTGGTTCACCCGAGATACTTACAAGGTTTCACATCGTGGATGCTTGCAACCCTATTTTTCACTTTAGTGAAATATTTTTTTTTATTTTCATTTATAATATATTGTTTTAATCAAAACGCAGTCTACACTTACCATCTATTTATTATAATAAGCTCAATAGTACCCAACCGGCAACATGCAAAACCTTATTATTACAATACTGCAATGTGGCTAAGTAGCACTTCTACTTATTGTTGGTACCTCTCATGTTTGAACAGATTGGCATTTGGCACACCATATCATTATGAAGGGAACTAATGAGCTGTACACGAATTTGAAAGTAAGCCTTCATTTACAGAGAGTTTGCTTACCGTGAGATATTAAGAATTTATAATCTCACACACCTACGGTACACATACGTTATTAAAATGTGAATTTTAAGCCCATACACATTTAGCTCGAGGCAGATTTTATGTTGAAGCTCTTGTATTTGAATAACTAGAAAGTAACTTGGATATTCGAAAAAGGTACAATTTTTTTCTGGTTTGACTTTATTGTGCCATATGTATTAAATTTATATTTATAGATAGTGTACAATTAAGAACTATTAATTAAACATGTTTTTAACATTTCCATAAGTCATTTTGATTTATTTTCTTGATGATTAATTTTATTATCGCTCGTAATAGCCGTAATAGATTGAGTGGAATCGAATAACATTGTTAGCACAATGTGAATGTAAACACACCTCGGCCTTCCTTTTCGGGGGAATACAGGCTTGACTATTATTAATAAAAAGGATCTCTGAAACATAATATGTTTAAGAATCCTATTTTCTTATACCTATTTATACATACAATCGTTGACCAGATTATATTTTTATACTACCAAGATACCAGCTATGGAAGAATGTTTGCAATACGAGAGTCTTGCCACCTGCAGAGAGGAAAGAAATAGGTAAAGCGGAAAAGTAAAAGAAAGGACATAAAAATTGCAGATAAAGCCTCCGGGTACCACGAGTACGACATTAAGTTTAGTGTAATGATGGTGATAGTTCGCCAGTTCAGTCAATATAATTAAGCTAATTGGATTTGAAAGGCCTGTTGTAAAGAATCTACAGTAAACATAGTACTAACATCTTTTACAAGTCTTTCAAATCTTATAACCAGTCCCAACTCAGTTATAAAGAACATCTCTAGCGAAACACCAACATCTGCATAATCTGCGTTAGATTATGCAGATGTTGGTGTTTCGCTCGTGTGTGTAATAGCATCTCTAATACCTACTATTAGATACAAAGGTTCATTGCACTCGGATGTACAGCACATGTTCTATGACGTTATAATCCGTTCTGGGACTTTTATTTTTTTAATTGTAAATTTTGACATCAGTATGTCTTGATACTTATTTTTCCTTCTTTTTAGGTTGTGAGAATTTCTTGGAAATGTGTCCCATAACACAACTCGACATATAAAAAGAAGAGGACAACCTCTGTGGCGTAGCGGTAGTGCGTGCGACTGCTAGGTCAGAGGTCGCGGGTTCGATTCCCGCTCAGTGCAAATATGTAAATTTGCATTGGTCTGGGTGTTTCTATGTATAATATGTATTTATTTACAAAAAAAGTATCTAAGTATGTTTATCCGCATTCTAGAACCCATACGACAAGCACTGCTTAGTTTGGGCCTAGATGGCGTTGTGTAATTGGTCCTTTTTTTTTACGTGTGGAAGTCCCTTCGGATACCCCCCCGCTGGCCAGTAGGGGCGGTTATGTCGTGCATCGACTAAAACCGCACGGTGTCCTGCCCAAGTGTCCATTGCCGGGCACCTCAGGCACACCGGGTAAGCCCTCGAAAGGATAACCCCAGAGTTACCGGCGGACTTTGGCCGCCATCGCGGCCTCGCGTGGTGGGGTCGGGTTTTATCCCGCGTCGGTGAGTTGGCGTGTGTAGGACACACGACACGCCTCCGCCACGGCCTGCTTCTGTAAGGACGGAGAGTCGGCCAACTGCCGTCCTCAGGCCCCGATCATGGAGGTCGATAGTCCTGGTGTAATTGGTCCTAGAGTATTTTTATTATTCATTATTATTTATATCTTTATTCTGAAATTTATTTTATGATTTTTCTATTGATTATACTCTACAATGAAGAAGAAATATAATCAACGTCAAAATTCTTGATTAGTTGACCTTGACGCGCAACCAATCTCGCGGGCCCTTTGGCTCGAAGGGCTCACGTGATTGGTTGCGCGTCAAGGTCAAATTGTCAAGTTGTTTGGCGACGATTATACCCATATTCCTTAAAAAGTTTTAAATTTCATAGGTTTCGAACATCGTTATCAAAGCCCATACTACAAAACATGGTGGAAGACCGTTCTCCTGGATACAAAAGCAAACTTTTTAAGGCCATATATACTCGTATATGTTTTTGCCTTATTTATCGATAAATCTATCAAAATTTCATATCTTGTTATCTTTTTAAAAAGAGATGCATTTCCTGTTTCCTTCCACGTTACACAGCAACGTCTAAACTCCTAATCTTACTCAGTACTATTACAACTGGAAAGTATAGATGTCTGTGAGACTCAATAACGACAGAATGACTTAACAGATCGGAATGAAATTTAGGATAGAAATAGATCATATTGAAATAGCACATCGACTCTTTAACCTGGGAATGGATGCCTGTGGGTCATAGGCAGTAGTGGACGAATAGATGGATAGGCGTTTGTTACTTATTCACGCAAAAACGGCAGAACGGATCAGGATAAAAGTTGGCATATAGAGTTCTTATCCTGGGAATTAGAATCTGTGGGAATAGGATTGGTCTTCACGAGAAGGGAGCACAGCTGGTTTGATTCATAAATACCCTTGTGGGAAGACACTGATATCCCTTGTATTTATTTTTAATGTAGAAACACCAATCGTGGATGTTACCATAGTTTCCTTAAGATAGGAAGTCGTCAGAATTGAGATATAGAATCTACCCCGAAATGCAACAAACTCGCTGTAAATACTTCGACGCAGATAACCACTAAAGATAAACATTCCGTACACTCGTCGTATTAGAACACTAATTTTTCTAAAAGGTTCCATTCCATTCATAAACTTGATCCATCAATCACTACAATGCCTACACAGAACCATTTCTTAAGAATCGATTTAAAAGTTTAATATAATCGTATATCGTCGGTGTGCCCATAAAGTATTTTAATGTTTATTTATTAAACGTTGATACAATTTTCTGGAGACAGCTAGTGATGTACACATCCTGTGCATAGTGATATTGTCACATTGTTTTAATAGGCTTTTGATATAGCACGTTGCGTCACGTCGCGCGTCGTCGTCGGGAAGAAGAGTGAAAGTCCGGCTTTGATTTTGTAGAGCGTTCTCTCTATGGTAGATCCTACTGAAAACTTTATACCTTTTTAGAGTATTCAAACTAACTGTTTTTATAAAATACTAGCTGGCCCTCCTGGCTTCAGCCGTGGCGTATTTCAAACTCCCGTTGCACCCCTTTAACCCATAATATTATTATATATACCCGTAATTCATAATTACTTTTCATATAATTATGTTCTTCATGAGCAATTAATTCGATCCTACTAACCTTACCTATAGGTATAGTTATTTTGAATGATAGGAGAAATAAAACTGGTGAAGTAATTGAAATAAGTAGTTTACGGATTAGTACGGATTCTATAGCTATTTATTTGGTGTTAATCTATGATTTACACTGACACAACCGTTTTAGTTTCTTTTCATTATTTATGGTCACTGGGAGACCACAACAGAATGCATATAAAATAGTTTCATTTCCAACTATAATATTCGCATAAACTTCCGATACTACTTATCTTGCGAAGTAATGTTACAAAATCTATAAAGTTTATCAAACTGAAAACGTCATAATGGTATATTGCTTAGTCTTTATTCCTCGTTGGCTTTAATTCGATGGAGATATTTTTTTTATACCATAAAGCCGAAATGACCACATCCTTACATAAATGATTCTTTGCATACAAATATTACCCGACGAATACAGCTAGATTTAGGAGGTTGGAATGACAAGTATCGGAGTAGGTTCATTTTACTCATGGATGCTGATTAAAAGCGATTTGTCTACTTTAAAGATATGTAAAATACTAGCGGTTCGTCCAGGAGTCATTCGAGAATAGGAACCTAACTAACTTAACCTAATTCCTTAGGCTAAAAATCCTCCCTTAGTGGACCACAGCGGTTTAAGCTCTCTGTGGATGAATCAGTCAGGACAAGATTTTAATTGAACCGTTTATAGTTCTTGAAACTTACAAATAAAATTTAAAATAAGATAATTTAATGTCGTCAATCTAGTACACTCTAGTGTCATGTATACTATTACAATAAAATATAGAGTAAACATCCTGCAGCACAAACACATGTGATTACACTCGAGATTAACAGTGTAATCAAAACTATATTGTAAGAGAATGGTTATATTACTTACTCTGTAATACACAATCGTTATTTTAAGGAAAATATAGATATACTTCTACAGAAAACGAAACAAAACGAACTCTAAAAATTATTAGATGCTAATTTTAATCTTACATCGTATAAGAAAAGAACTAAGTGACACAAAATCGAGGTTTCTAAACTACTGCGTCGTATAAGAAAAGTGAGTGCCCGGCTACGATGGGCTTGCTTCGGTTTTGTAAAGCATTCTCTCTATTTAGCACATCATCGAACTGACTGCTTGATATCTTGAGAGTCGTTTAAACCATTCGGGTTTTCAAAATACTAGCTAGCCCTCCCCAGCTTCGCCCGTGGCGTACTTCAATCCCTCGTTGCACCTCTCTAACCTATATATTTATGCAAGTAATTTATTAGTTTTCATAGTAATGTATGGGAATTTGCCGGATTTGTTGACATTTATGATTACTACTCCTTTCCCTTGGGTAATAGCGTAATGATATATAGCCTATGACAGTCACAAATAATGTGGCGTTCTATTGGTAAAAGAATTTTCAAAATCGGTTCAGTAGATCCAGAGAAGACCCGCTACAAACTCACAACATCACAAACTTTGTCTCTTTATAATATTGTAGTATATAAAATTGATTGAAACAATAGCTTAAATCCGAAGGACACCGTAAGGTGGACTCTGAAATCTAATCAAAGGCCGGTTACTGTACATAAAAGTCTTTAGTAAATAATGTTAGTAATACTCTAAATTTACCCAGGTCACATTGTAATAACCTTCGTTACGAAGAGTAGGTTCTAAATGCTTATTGGGTTTTTACCAGTGCAAAAATCTATGATTTAATAACGTCTACAGATATTAGTTCCACGAATTAGAATTAGTCAGTTCCCTTCAAGACGCATCCTCGAATAACGGTGTGCTAGCAGATCAACATTGGCGGAAGGCCAGCAATTCATCATCAATCACATCAGTTGTATGTTATTTATATGTTATTATTTATTTTAAAGCAACTTTTTCGATGATGTCTGGTAGATCAAACTTTCATACAGCCTGCGTTTGTTTTCATTTTATGTAGAACTAGTGAACAGCGAAGCGCAGTGAGTGCGCACTGCGTTTCGGTGTCGACTACTGTGCATGCTGACGGCCTGAAAAAGTTAGCTTGGACTGGATGTGGTATGCGGCAGATGCTATGGCGCACATTGGGAGAGGCCACGGTCTTTACGTAGCACAGAAGCAGAAAATCATATTGAAAGCAATGACTATATTCCGCCTATTAATCATTACTGTTGAGAACTTTGTACAAGAGATTTGCCAGAATTGTATAACAAGTAGGCAAAGGTTCCCTCTCTATAGGCGTCTCATCTCGTTTGTAATATTTTATGGTATTATGTGCCAACTTTACACTAGTCATATTTATGGTCTTGTGTAATAGGGAGCGTACTTATTACGCAAATACCCAATACCCAAATAAAAATACTCAGTAACACTTGTCAGACCCCAGAATTGACCGAAGGATCTCACGATTCTATACGATGTTTGGAAGGCAGAAGGTAGAAGCGACAATAAGAATTAACTAGAAAATCAATGTGCTGTAAAATGGTTATGATTACAAGGTCGTCTGCGAACTTTTTTCTTTCAATATCGCTTAAATTATTTGATTTCAACTGATACTTTTTAAAGAACTGACAAGGTGTCGAAGACCTTGATGGTGATGATTATATGAATAAAAAACTTTAACTTAATAACGTTTACATCCTGTCTATGTTAACTTTATATAATCTGCCCTTAATTATATTAATTTCAAGGGTAATGTAAAAAAGATTAACGAAACAAGGTTTTTTTTTTCATTCGGAACTAGTAGAAGATAAAAACATGACAAAAACATCTTTTATGGCCATAGTTTTGCCGTTTGTTTGTTCGGAATAGTACGCATAATATTGCTCATAGATGGTTCATGAAATCCAACAGTTCATGAAGTTCAACTCGTGAACATTGAAGGCTCCATTAAAAGTGGATCAAGGATTAACACTTTCCTGCTTATCATAAAACGTAGACTATAAGGCCACCCATTGTACATTCAACTGTATTCGACTTATTATGTCTACACTACCATTATGTCTGTAGTATAATTAGTATAGTGTGTCTATAGTACTATAAAATTGTAAATTAGTTGTGTCTGTACATTGGAGATATAAAAAAAAAAGTTGGGTTATGTTTACATACTTTGCTTTTACTTTTTTTTTATAAATATCTCCAATGTACAGACGAACGAACGAACCAGAATACCAATTTTTTTTTTTAATTCTTATCTGTTTGACTATGTATCTGTTTGTCTATCTGTTCGCGTTAACCGCGAAAACTACTGAACGGATTTTGTTGCGGTTTTTTTTTATTAGAAAGCTCTTAGTCAGGCTTAATATCTCTTGTATGTTTGATTGCAATTAGTAAAGTAAACAACCGGAACTATGACCAAAAACGATAACCGACCTCCGCGTGGGCGGTGCTGCGTTCATCAGCTAGTGTTATATAATATAGTGTCTGTACTGTTAATTTTTGTTTACAATAAATAAAACTTTGTTTTGGGATGGTTTAAACCCATTTTTTTTGTTTATTTAATCGAGTGTCGACAATAAAAAAAAGTGTCGAGATATCCTTACGTATAGGATTACTATACATCAATCTCTATTAATTATAGGATAAAATACATAATCCTTACAATGCTTAAGAATGTGAATAGGTACGCCTCAATCAAAATTTGTAAAGGTAGTCAAATACAGTTGCGATACTATACGTAGTGATTATCGATCTATGGGTCTACCTGATGATGAGTGGTTATTTACATTGTTTTTATAATACGTAGTATTAGCACAGATTATCTAATCATGATATCAGTCTCAAAAAGGTCTTAACGAGGTCATATTAAATTTGATTAACCTTTCGACCTGGCAGCACCGGACCATGGTTACAAGAACATATAGTCAGAGGTAGGTAGTAATTTAATCTTGTTAATATTCTGCATACTACTTGTTTTGAGTCGTAGATATAATTAATAAAATATGACCAGACATTTTACCACCAAAAAGATTGAATAATAAGTAACAATAATAAAAGTCTTGATAGTACATCAATTACAGTTACGTCTGTTTACTGTTATAGTACTCTAGAACCTTAATAATGGACATGTGGATTTTTTACAGAGAAATCCTAAAACAAACATCGACTATTAAAATATAACCACTTAATTACACTAGTTCGAAAAAAAAGTAAAGAAGACCACCATTTTCCATATTTTCTAAACAGCGGCTGTCCAATACAAGAGTGTCATTTCGCGTAGTCATTCCCGGGAACGGATTATTTAATACAGAACATAAATCAAAAGACTCATTACTTTTCCTGGTTGGCTGTGTTGCGTGCCGCCAAGCCTCCTGTCGCGCCCTGAACAAAAGTACCATATCGCGTTACATGCCCACCGTACTAAGAATACTGCGAATATTTTCACCAGACATTAAAACACGCAAGTGGTAAATAAAATATGTACAATATAGTTATAAAAAATGGTAAGATTTTAATAGTTATTTAGCACCATTTTCGGTGGTTTACAGGCATTTTGAGCCTCTATTATCGTGGTTCCCATGTTAGAGTGATAATTTGACCACATGCCAAAACTCTGCACCTGTAATGAGTTTTGGAATAACTTCCATTCCACGCTCAACCCAGCAGTTGCTTTAATGCTTGGGTAATTAATGCTTGGGTTTGACCTATTTAAGCACACCCCATGAAGGTATGGAGTACTACTGTAGGTAGTTATTGAACTGGCTCGTTCCAACGCGTTTACCCTTTGTTTGTGGCCCCATCGTATCGTCCACGATCAGCTAGGGCATCATCCTTTAAGATCCGTTTCACTGCCTCACCTATGTCCGAAAAAATGTTTTCGGTCTGTTAAGGAAAAAGGTATCATGCGCAAACCGAGGAAGCTGTTATGGGGGTCTCTCTCACACTAAAATACGTGTTGTGTACCGTAGTCTGTATCTAAAATGAGCTACTGTGCTGCCTTATGCGACCACAATAGCCCAACCGTGCGTTCTATGACCATCGTTTGATCGCTTGACGTGCGCGACTGCGTCACAGGTGTAAATGTAGTAACAATAATCTTGACATGACTTGTTACTTTGCGACCCATATAAATCAAGATTTTTTATTCAATCTGTAAGCCAGGTGACACGTCATGCCGTAAAAATTCAAGGAAGCTATACCAATCGTTACGCTTTCAACAGTTTCAACACAGAATTCAAGACACGAATTTTGCTGATTTTATTAACCACTTTACAGCTCTTCAATACTGTTTACTGCTGTTTGATTCTCAGTAATGCATTTCTCATTCTATACACTTTGCATCTTAATTAGAGAAAACACATCAAAGAGTACTAAACTTGTCCCCATTTTTGTCATAGACGTTAATTTGAAAGAAATTATAAGAAATTTACTGCTACTGTATCGTTAAAAGAACGTAAATATAATGATATTCACCATGTAATTAAGCTTATGTACCTTCGGCTTCTTAAGCGTTTACATGGCCATATTTAAAACTTAATGTCTACTTAGAAGATGTGGATGCGGAGGAAAGGTTTGCAACAAAGTGCTCGAGAATGGTACCATAGTACATTAGCTGTAGTGGTTCTACATTACCCATTTGACTGTTAAAAAGGGTGCAAGCGACATTGAATATTTAAAGAGAAAAGATCTTAAAGGACATCATAAACACTTTACTGAGAAACGATTTCCTTGTCAACCGTTACTGTCGCTTACACCTTAGCCTTACAACTATTAATATACTGTATTAATATATACTCGTATTTTTTACAATCTCCGGCTAAAACCTCGTCAGAGTACGATGAAAGCGATTTTATCGTAGTCGAAATCTGAAATAAAACAACCTTTTTTTTTCAATCCGTCAATTGATTGCTCCCCTGAGGTGAAGTTCACATGATACGGGCCACCATCCCAGATGCTGATGATCCTAAAATGGTGGCTATTAGGTACATGAAACACGTATGCGGGTAGAGCATTCCAGCTCTTTATCGTGCAGTAAAGGTAGGCAGCACCAGCCAAACCACTGAGTTCGGGACGGTCTTGTTTCTTCAAAACAAAATAGCGCTATTGCGGGATGAGGCGGTAAGCTTGTCAAGCGAAATGACCACTAGCTCTCGCAGAACTTGGTGTTGATCGACCCTGTATTCTTATAGATGAGACTAACTTACCTATACCTATTATGATTCAGCTGGGGTGTAATAGTGGCCGGGGTGGCCTATAAGTGATTTCCGTTCCACCCCGACTGCATCAGGGCCATCTTCGTTTTCGAGATGGTTCCCTTGGGTTTGGGAACCACAGTGCTATAGGCAAAACAGGAGGAGCACAACGCGACGACGCTGCCACCCAGGCCTGCTTCTGTTAGAGTGACAGGCGGCTCCACCTGTCACCCCCAGGTCTGCGCTCATGGAGGACGGAGGTCGTGAGTGACCACCGACGTTGGAGTCACCTCCGCGCCTCGCGGTCCTGAGTCCTGAGTCCTGAGAGGAGTCTGAGTGAGGAGAGACCTGAGTCGATCGGGAGAGACCTGAGTCTCTCGAACCCGCCCCACCGCCTCCTTTTCGAACATTACTTGCTCGCAGAAACAGATAGCGGCAGCCCACGCGCTCTCTCTCCGCACCATCGCTGTGAGACGCAAGACGTGGAGCGAGAGGACTCCCACACTCCAAAATTACCACCAGAACCCGCAGGCCTTGTTGTTGGTCGACCCTGTCTTTTTAGATGAGACACTCCTTTTTTCTTTTTTTTTATCGTGCGGACGTCCCTTCGGATACCCCCCCGCGTGCCAGCGGGGGCGGTTATGTCGGGCTTGAACCGACTAAAACCGCACGCCGTCTCGGGTCTACAGACGCCGGGGTGTAAGGTTGCCCATAGAGCATATCCCTCGCACCCCGACTGACCCTGGGCCATCTCCGGTTTCGAGATGGCCCCCTCGGGTTTGGGAACCACGGTGTCCCCGTCTTGCCCCGGTTTGGGGGAGGGGCGCTAGTCGCCCCACCGTCCCGGCCTGCTTCTGCTGGGGTGACAGGTGGCCTCACTCGCCACCCCCAGGCCTGCGCTCATGGAGGACGGAGGTCGCTAAGCGACCTCCGGCGCCTGAGTCGCCTGCGACGCGCGGCGAGCAAGTTGCGGGCTCGGCGGTCCGGGAGAGTTCTAAGTCTCTCCCGGGCGCGCTCCGCCATCTCCTTCGCGAGCATTACATGCTCGCAGAAGGAGGTGGCGGCGGCCCACGCGGTCGCGCTCCGCACCATTGCCGCAATCATGCTGCCGAGCGAGAGGACTCCCACCCCGATGGCTGCCACGAGGTCACGCCTCGGCGCCTCCCACGCCGGGCAGTCCGCCAGCGTGTGCAGCCCTGAGTCCTCGCTCGCGTCGCAGTGATGACACTCAGGCGTTGGCTCCTTCCTGATCCGATGCAGGTGGTCTCCGAAGCACCCCTTCCCGGAGATCACCTGCGTCAGTCGGTACGAGAGGCTTCCGTGTCGCCTCTCCAGCCAATCTTCCATGATGGGCCTTATACTCCTACCTCTTGAGACAAGAAAGGCCTATTGTCCAAGACCTATTGTCATGTGACCGTTTCCTCTTTTCGTGTGGAATCCTCATCAGACCTGATGCCAGGAGAAGTGATTGCCCTAGTACTAAATGCAGTTATTTATTTAATAAACTAGCGGATGCCCGCGGCTACGCCGGCACGGAGGTCGGTTATCGTTCTTTAGTCATATCTCCGGTTCTACTTAACCAATGGCAATCAAACATACGTCAAATTTTAAGTCTGGCCAAGACTAAAAATCTAGTAACTAGTCGTTTTTGCGTCCTTCGCGAACAAACAGACAAGAATTTAACAAAAAAATTGTGTTCTCAATCGGTCATTTAACAAAACCTAAGTTTTTTTTTTAATATCTCCAATGTACGTAAACGTAAACTAATTTACGATTTTATAATAGTATAGAAGTTACTTTAAGACCTATATGAATTAAATATTATACATTTCAATTTGTAATAAGAAAGATAACATGATAACTGGTGGTAGAAATTTGATTCGGCCGGGTGGGTACCACCGTGCACGATTGCGAAAAACCCTCCATAGTAATCCAATTTCGGTTTGATTGCGTTCAGGGGTCAGCAAGTGCATAGCCGGGCAGGGGGGATTGTGGTCGCAGCACTAGTGAAACCGGTGGGTGTCACGCGATGCTGCGACGACAATCCTCTTCTGATGAGGCCGTCAAGCTGAGTGCCACCATTGTAAACATGGTACGTGTATGTAATGGTGACCCTCTTTCCTGAAACTTTACCTTCAGCTTACCATCAGGCGAGGTGAAGTCAAATTGACGTGTCCTAAATATCAAAAAAAAAAAAAAAAAAAAGATAAGATAAACTGGTTGTATATTAACTAACTTCGATATTTCACTCTATCTACAAAAATAATGTAGATACCCATGACTACAGATTTTATGCCCTCTAAATTGTTCTAAAACTCTACTAAATAATAGGCCAAAAGGTTAACACCACTAATCGTAGGGTGCATATACATGTACAATGAAACTAGATAGATATATACTTTATGGACTTGTTGACTGACATTTTAAAATAACCGGGTGTTACAAGTGACATTCACACCGAGGATAATAGTTGACTGACCTGGATTCTAGGACTTGGATTAATTAATAATTGGAACTGCAATAGGCGCTGACAACCGTACCGGCCGTAAAGGCGAGACAGGGGCCATATACACCGATTGAGTTGAAAGCCACATTAAGAACCAGTTGGCCATTGTAGTCTAATTATTTTGGAATTTTATAATAGCATATATTAATTTATAATGTACAAATTGCGCTCCTATTGAATATTCTTTGTATAGCCTACTTTTCGCCGAAGTTAGCGAAATGTGCGAAATTAGCGAACATATACTTCAATGTTTTGGATTGTAACTAATAAGGGGTGACCATTTTTTACATCGTAAATCCCCTCCGTTACCCCTCGTCGGACAGCGGGGGAGGTTATGTCGGGGTCTTCAGATCCGAGAGATCAGATTCGAGATTCAGCCGAGGTGTAGTGTGCCCATAAGGCATTTCCCTCGCACCCCGACTGACTCAGGGCCATCTCCTGTTTCGAGATGGCTCTCTCGGGTTTTGGGGCCAGACCTCGGGAGATACCTCAGTCTCTCGGACCCACCTCACCGTCTGCTTCTCGAGCATTAATTGGTCGCAGAAAGAGGCAGCTGAAGCCCAGAAGCTCTCGCTCCACATCTCCACCTCCATCCCTGTGTGCAAGTCGCAGGGCGAAAGGACTCTCATACTCCGAGAGCCGCCACTCCGCCAGCGTGTGCGGCCCTGAGTCCTTGTTTACATCACAGTGATGGCACTCAGACGTTGACTCCTTCCTGATCTGACACAGGTGATGCCCGAAGCACCCCTTCTCAAAGATCACCTGCGTCACCGCACGAGCCCCAAATATTTCATTTGGGGCTTGATGCCATGATGGATGTGATGGTTGATGGGAGTACCTTCTACTATGAACCTCTACTATGGCTTGCTCCAAGGTCCACGAAAGAACAGGGTCTAGGTTTTATGCACAGCCACCTTGACTCGAGACCCAGCCGCCTGATCTGACTTGGGCAACCGCGGTCGTGAGTCATCTGCGGTGGAAAATGTTCCACCACCCGCACTGGAAACAGGGAGCCGAAAACTCCTCCGAGAAGCTCTAGCTGGAGACACCGGGTCAATGGCGGGGTCCGGGGGCGCAGCTTGGCTCTGATCATTAGGTAGGGTTGGCCCCTCAGATCTCGCTCCAGCATCTCCAGCAGTTCGCAGCGGGTCGCCTTCTTGGCCCGCCTGAGGGGTGACCTTATAGCTAGCAACCGGGTACATTTTTCAAACTTCATGCTGTTACTGTCAATTCCATCACAAAATCCGCACTCACACAGTACGGTACATTCATCCATTCTCTCAAAATTACACATTCATAATATTAGGAGACTAAACCAATTAGATTTTTTTCTAATTCTATCTAATTTATTTTTGAATATATTATTATTATTAATAAAATTTACATTCAAAGTAAACCTACTAAAAGTGTTAAATAATATAGTGTTTATTATTTTATCTGTGATAATTCTAATAAAACTATATATATAATATAATATAAGTTATGCCACATTAGGGGCAAAAAGCTATAAAACCAGGGTGTAACAGTAGGTATCAAGTGCCACAGTGCATTATTGTCAGTTTACTGCCGCTCCTAAATATTGATCGAAAATTGCCGAAGTGGTCTACTTGATGTAATGAAATATCTTCGCATCTATTTTATATCTATATATATAACAAAGTCGTGCTAGTGATGACCGCGAAGAACTCGAGAACGGGTGGACCGATAGATCTGGTTTCGTGAGCAGGTATTTGATGTTTTTGATTATTCTCCGTCTATACTGTCCAAAAAAGATCACAAAAGGTGATCTTTTTTGCTGGAATCCCTTATCTACGGCTTTCTGATCACCCCTCAGGATACTGTGCCTATACTGGCAATTAAGATAATTAAAAATATGGGACATTCACGAATACACTTATAAGGTAGCCAGATACCTTGATTCTAAGGCGGAACGAAGTTTTCCGGATCAGGGTACTATATCTTTATATAAAAGTAGAAACTGACTTGCTGATAATCACCTGAAACCACTGGCACAGATAAGATAATAGTTACTAGAACCATGAAATTTTGATCAAATATTCCATAAGGCAAGGATTTTTGAAAATTCGACCCCTAAGAGGGTGAAAAGGGGTTGCGAAGTTTGTATGGAACAACGTATTTTCTTGGTCTGATAGATTTAATTAAATACGTGTCTCATCGTTTTTTAATATTCAATAATAAAAGGTGGTTGCAAAATATTTTTCATCAGATTTAATTCGAAATCGGTACTAAAAGTCCTTAGTGCAATCGATTATACTTTTTTTTTAAACCTTGAGTGTCAATATGTCATTTTTTTTTCTTTGAGAGGTGGTCTGTATTTTTGTAATCTAAATTGTAAGTCGATAGGACAGATTTCTATTAAGTGCATAATAAAATCATAACGAGGTGAAAACTGTGCATTAAATATTTTTCAAAAAAATAGTTGCCTTGTTATAGTAGAAGCGATACCGGTTCAAAAATGTGATTTTAAGATTTTTTATCGATTTTTCTGTTTATCTGTTTGTCTGCTTTTTAGGGTTCCGTATCCGTACCCAAAATGTAAAACAGGACCCCTATTAATAAGGCTTCTGCCCGTCCGTGTTAGAGGCTGTATCTCGTGAACCCTAATAGATGCCTAATAGCTAGACTAATAGCTATTAGGGAATAGCTAGACAGTCAAAATTTTCACAGATTACGTATTTCTAGACTATAACAAATATACTACAAAAAAAAATATTTAAGGGAGATTTCGTTATGTTCATTCAAACTATACAATTATTGTTATAAACATTTTCATTCATTCAGTTTTCCCTTGTCCATAAATCAAAAGCACCACTTCAGGTCGAGACAATCGCTTCATATTATGAATATATTTGACCAAATAGTCGAGTCGGAGCATTCACGAATTAATGCAGTAACAAAACAAAACCATAGACAAAAGCGTGTAAAACAATAAAAGAACACGCAATCTAAATTCAAAATTGAGGTGCGTACAATTAGAGTGTATACACGCCCCTTCGCTTGTATTCAAATTTTGAAAACGCCGGGACATTATGATCATGAGTTTTTTTTTATTTCATGTGCTTTGTTTATAGGATGACGTTCTTTTGTCGTTGGCCAAACTAAGGTTTCGTAATCTAACGTAAACGTCGACCATAGGGCGCTAATTTAAATTTCACTGTACCCTGATCAAAGGCAAGGGCCGCAGCCGTTGTCGCTGAGAAATGATGAACGCAATAGACATGTATGAATTCTAACGCGTTCGAATGACAGTAAAAACAAATCACCCAGCCCGTCAAGAATGACACATAAATTTATTTTCTGTCAATCGTGTCGCCTCAACTGTCGCGTGCGCCCGGTTTGGGCTGCGGTTATTGTATACTGTACAGTTATTGTCACTGATAGCCATGTATGGCAAACAGCAACACATCTGCTCTTCTCATCAGTGACTCAGCACCCACATGATGACCTCTCTAAATTAACTGTGGGATGATTAAAAAAAATATGCAATATTTTTCAAGGCATCCGTACCTACAAGTAACTTAAACAAAAATTTACCTACAAACAGACCACGACTTATTGAGTTATTCTACAAACAGCTACACCCGTTATATTGTACTAAGTTTTAATATTATTGTAGAACAAAAATGTATTTTTAAGTAAAATTAGATTCTATCAACTTCTATTGCTATAATTCTTTAGCTTTTTTTAACTTACTATGCAGTAACGACATAACCACCCCCGCTGGCCGGTGGGGGGGTATCCGAAGGGATTTCCGCACGAAAAAAAAAGGTACTATGCAGTAAGGATTGCATACGGAATAATATAACTTAAGTTGATAAAATTTATATCTCTCAGAACAGAAAAATTACACTGATATAGGTATATGTTGGGAGGCTCTCTAACCACACCTCTCTTCCACAATTTGCTTTATTTTGGCTTTTAAAGAAGCGGCTGCTGTCATAGCCCCCAACCCCGAGAGAAAAACCAAAGAGCGCCAGAGCCTTCTTGTTTGATCCGCCCTTCTTTCAGAGAACTACGAGTATAATGTCTTCCAACACCAATGAGTGTAAAGATGTCAACACGATTATCAACTCAGTGGCGCTTACTAACGGATTTCAAATTAATTTTATTCAAGTAACAAGTGCCTCATTAAACGAATGCTAAACTGGGCGTAAAGAAAATCATTAATGAGCATCAGACTGCGTCAAAACGGATTGAAAATACAAGTTTGTGGTATCGGGGAGACGTGGATAATGGGCAGGGCCGCTTTCCTCGGTATCTAGGCCAGAATAACAAGAGTCCATCGCTAAGTGAAATTAAACACGGGCCAGGCGACGCCACGGAAATGCACGGACATCGGATAGGTAACGTGATGCGATAAACTAACTCACGGAACCTTCCCTGACCATTACAGTTTATTATCATATCATGCAAGCTGACTTCGGCAAGCCTCGACAGCCTTCGGAATTCTTCGGCATTCCTCGGCACCTCTCATCTCGTGTTTTACATTTGTAACTAACGGCAACTTTGTATTAGCATCTGTCTCTGTTAAAAGTTCATTACTAGTGTATCTCCCCACCGCACAAATGAAATAGTGACTTATTACTATAATGTCTTAGTATGTGTAAAAGGATCCCACGAAATAAAAAACCGTTGGATAAGAACTTTAGCGTTTATGAAGCATGCTTGGTGAAGATTCCAGAGCTCCAATTTTTGTATTTTTCAGTAATCCAGTAATCCTACACAATAAAAAATCAAAAGCCTTTTGTTTCTAACGGAAAGAAATAAAATTCGTATTTCGAACTCATAAATTGAAAATCTAAACTTTGCCAATAAAAACAAACAAAACATTTAAGTAGAGATACATGGACACATGGCACATTTTGCCCTGAATTCAAATATCGTAAACAACTATGAATGGCTTGGAATATACTCAAGAAAAGAGTAATGCTAATGTTTACACTGGAACACTGAGTCTCACAGTTTGCGCTGTAGTATTTAGTATTAGCACACATTTTTAAGAGATGAACCGTAACACGTCGGCAAGGTAATTTACACCCCACTACGTTACATAAACCGTGGAACGGGCCAAGAAAAACGTTGAGCAGTGTGCCTTGTGAAATGCTCTGTCGATATTAGATTTTATGCATATTGCTATAAACCCTTTTTTGTTTTGATAACATCAAACGTATACTATAGTGGTAATGTTTTAATAACACGGATTTCGTGGAATTTCGTTTTTACTATCAACCTTCGATAGCACAAGCACAAAAAATGTGTTAACATATAGTTTGCTCATCATAAGGTTGTGTATACATTTTCTGTATGTTGCTTTATAGAAGAAATTCTTAATAGTAGTGAAAATTAATCAAAAGTTAATTCTTAATAGTATTAGTAAATAATAGTAAACATTCTTGTGTTTACTCCATACTTGCCACGCACAATATAAATTAAAATATAGTCTGTCAGGTCACGGGGTCATTTTACATTACATTTTACATAAATTTTACATTTTATAAATATTTCACATTGTAATTTCTTTGAAAATGA
The DNA here is from genome assembly GCA_946251805.1 of Cybosia mesomella. NCBI lineage: Eukaryota > Metazoa > Arthropoda > Insecta > Lepidoptera > Erebidae > Cybosia > Cybosia mesomella. Next base: position 22,644,953 of record OX276398.1, read on the forward strand.
AGAAAAAACTGAATTGATATCTATTTGACTTGCAACAATTAACTTACGTCTTGGGTACTGACCATGTACATACTATACTCATAGCTTGGCAATTTCATGAGTGACACTCCCATGGTTCGCGCGGGATGAGGTGCGTAAGGCAAGGGGGGTGGTAAAACATACTTGCGATGCAGGCCGGCCGTCAGGTTACCACGTCCCGCGCGGTAATATAGGGGGGTGAACCACCCACCCCATACTACCCCGCAGGTAGTGCTGTGAAATTAGCGAGCAACGAATGTTACATTACGCCCCGTAACACAGGTCAATACCCACCTAGTTCCAACAAACACGTTAAAACTCTACTTATGAATAAACCATGGAACCAGCAGAGCTACAAATTTTCCTAACCCAAACAAATTCTGCTCATAAAATAGTATTAGTAATACTGAAATTAATCACAATTCAAATAATGCATTATATTACTAAATGTACTGATTTGCTTTCAGCTCATAATATCATTGAGTGCTGGCACGCGTCCCTTTTAATGCAGGCACGTGGTCTTATATATGCATCAGTGCGGAAAGTAGGACGTCCCGTGAATGTGCCGAGCCGATCGTGGTCCGCGTCAGTTTGACGTAGTACAGAGGGAAGCTTGTGCACTGACGCAGAACAATCACTTCACACTCGTATTGATGCCCCATCCACCAATAGGGTCGGAGAAAGTGACATATTACGAAAGTTATTTATAACACTGTCTTGTTCACTTTTATTTTAGTTGTAAATTTGTTCTTTATGGTCAGTATGTGCATGTGTGAGTCAGTATAACTTCTATTTCATAAATAAATAAATTCAGTAAATTAATAGTCATAAATTACAGTCATAATTTTTTTCAGCTACGATTTTTGCCCCACGTAGTCAAGGAGTGAGCCTATTAGTGTCAATCGTGGATCTTAAATTAATATGGTTATCGATATAAGTATGTAGGTGTAGTACAACTATGGGCGTGCATGTACAAAAACATATAACTACCATGGATTCTCATTTATAATTTCCGATTCTTCACATATTCATTATCCCATTCGACATTATCTAGTGTACCATCTATTCCTGTAATTTAAAACTTTCCGGTCAAAGGGGCTTTGTAAATATTCGCATTCAAACAACAATGGTGCAAATGACAATATTCAAGGACATCCATAGAAATACCTTTGGAGAGAGATGTTCGTTAATCTTTTGTCCGGTTCCCACCTACGGAGCCCTACCTTTCCTTACGTAACACGATATTTAAAGCTATTCTCATCGAAAGCCGATAACTACGAAGATACAACTTTGGAACTTTCTCATATTTAACGACAACTTATCGGTTACATAAATAAGTTCAACAGATAAAGTCTGTCAATGTGTTTACGGAACTAATTCTTCTTCCTCTTGAAATGGACATACTGCTGGAACACCGTGCGAAAAAAATCTATTCATTAGGGTTGAAACTTGCATTGCAAGACATAAAAATTGTACTGACATTTATATATACACTTGTAACCATTTATACCGACTAGGTTTTAGAAAACGTTAGAATTTTGGATTTCCATGGATGATATACAGGATAATTATTATTATTCCAGTCAGCCAGCATCAGCAAGGTTTTTGATGTAAAACATTCTATTAGTAGTAAAACCAACTGGTATGCTGTGACGGTAAACAGCATGATGGTCATGACGTCATACCTCATATGTAGTTACGAATATCATGAATACTTGAGTGCAATTTTTTTCTATATCGGAAAAAGTCAGCATCCGTGACTTGATTCCCAACCCAATCTAATCCAGATAGCTCAGTTGATCTCTCTGATCCATCTAAAATCAATGCATTAAGCTTTTTTTTTCACTAACTGTAGCTTCGTACTTCTTTTTCGGAACGCCAATTCCGGTTGCATCCAAAGTGTGCACATTGTAGCCCGCGATACACTTACCCATTCCTCCTTTCCATGGTTTGTTTGGTTGGCTTTTACTGCCGTCTGATCCTTCAACCCCGAGAGGAAAACCTGCACCTGAGTCTCTTCAATCAGTCAGCAGGTATACCAGTTTGCACTAAAGGTATAACTTGAGCCCTGAAGAACTTATTGGGCCCCATACACCCTTTACACCTGAAGTACACTGTATACCTATATACTGTGTATTGCCATTTTAAAATTTTAAACGGGACTCAAGTTATCCACTGATATACTAAACTTCTTTGTACCTAATTAACATAAAGCAATATAATTTTGTTTAATACTTCTTGGTATCCCTAACGCCAGATTGAGTATGCAGGATGCAGGTTAATTGACTTCGTTTAAAGGGAGTCATTAAAGGTTAACCAAATATAAATTTCTCTGTTTGACTTGGTCATACTATATTGATTTCAAAAGTGCCTTATCGTCACGTTTGGTTGCCATTCGTCATTCATAACCTGAGATCTAGGTTGACATATTCGTATAATATGAATCACGGTTTACCGTATGTTTATCTGTATTCTAGTAAACATATTACAAACTGTACCATAGTTTGGGTCTAGATGACGCTGTGTAATATGTCATCCTTGCTTTTAATATTATTAATGCGAAAGTAACTGTGTCTGTTTATCTGTTACTCTTTCACGTCTGAACTACTGAAATGATTTTGATAGTCTAGAGCTTGGGAAAGGATATAGATTATGTTTGGTCATGGTAACCAACATCGACGCAGCCGGAGCCGCGAACAACAGTCAGTAGAATATAATTTATTATATTATATTTATTCAATGGTATGGTTAGTAACAGAAGCATGTAGGTATATTTCACAAACATTTTTTTAATCCTTGCAATACCACTCTTCAAAGGGCCCAGGTGTTTAGACCTCATTACGAAACAAAGACGTCTAAGTTCCGTCACCGAATCAAAAGCTAACAACTACCTCGTTGTACCTATACCGCAACCTACGGGATAAACAGACCAGCATGACTGTACACTGATATGATCAGAATAAATTATTTATCATGAATATTAATACCTAGCACGTGGGCTCAGCTCAAGGGTGAACAACAGTTACAATACTGTACGTTGCTGGCTTGCACACTTACCTGAAACAAAGGAAACAGAAATCGTGTTAGCGTTGAAATGTATACAATAATAGTAAATAGATTATTTGTACGTGTGTTTCTCATAAACAAATATTTGCAACATAATCGTAGTTTGATTTCTCTGAATGCTACCGCCGCTACAGGTTCAATTCCTAGGTAAATTATTTTTGGGTTGATCTGTTAAGAATTTTTCAGCCCATAAAACGTACTGATTATTATCGGTAAAAGACTCTCTCAAGCGTTTTTCTAAACAAACTTAGGGAGTCAGTTATGTACATAATAGAAAATGATTAATTTATTAAACTTCTCCCTAAATATACTAGGTCTAATATACTTAGACCATTCCAATAGCCACCGATCCTATGTATAGTAGTTAAACAATATTATTCATCTGCTCGAATAGTTCCGTAATTGAATCCACAAAAGGAGAATGAATGAAATGAGGGAGAAATGGAAATAATTAAATCGCGCTTCGCTTAGTGTCAGTTGGACGTTTATTTATTTGATATGACCACCCCGAAAAGCTATTGTGTAAAACGCCAGTCATTGACGAACGTGACTGAGGGAAAGACTTCTCTTTAGGGGGAATATAAAAGGGCACTCAAACTAAAGACGCATTTTGAGGAATATTTGTCCTATTTTGGAATAAATTTATTTGTTTTATATGGAATTAAATGAATCTGGCGGCTGCTTGAGAGGAATAAAGTTGATTAAACTATTGTGTAATTGGATGTATAGAGTGCTTCTTACTTTAAAAGTAACGATTACTATTTTACCCCCTTAGTAGGAAAATTTTGAAAAATGCTGATACAGGTGTTCATTTATTCCTAACCAAAAGTCGGTATATGCATTGTCATGCTTCCATCTTCAAAAATGACGAATTTCCCATATAAACTTTCAACCCTTATTTAGCCCTCTTAGGGGTATAATTTAGAAAAACGCTGATGCACGTATTCATTCGTTTTTAACCAAAGGCAGGTGTATGAAATTTCGTGCTTCTAACTTTGAAAATGATGGACTTTCATACAAAAGTTCATACCTTATTTTGCAACCTTAGAAGCGAAATTTCCAAAAATCCTTTTTTAGTGGATGTCTACAACATAAAAGGCTTCTACTGCCAAAATTTCAAGTTTATAGGTCCAGCGATTAAGGCTCTGCGTTGATGAATCAGTCAGTCAGTTAATCAGTCTATCAGTCAGTCGGGACAAGTAATTATATATGTATAGATAGATTGACGGACGAAGCTCTGGCACAGGCTTTCCTCTCGGGATTGGGGGATTAAACGGCAGTCACTCCCATAAAAGCCATATAAGCCAAAAGAAAGAGAAAGTAAGCGGATCCTCGCCTCCGAGGTGCAAACCTCGGATTCAAATGGGAGCAACTCTAAGATGATGATGAATGATGATCAAAAGTATATATTATTGTTTTGCATGGCGAAAAACAGGTAATAATGACAATTATGTTTGGTTTTAGACCCCATTGGGCAAGCACCTTAACAATAATACCCCAGCTAAACAACTCTCTTTATAAGGCATAAATTGAGACAAAAATAAACGAAAAAAAGCAACAAATTAACTTCTTCCATAAACACTCATACGTTACGTAGTTGATATAAGTAACGCTCCTTCAATAAATCGCCTTATCTAAATGAAACTTATAAAGGGCGGCCGTTCTATAGCTTTTAAATATCTTTATTAAGAAGCTTTTAGTCTAATTAATGATTAAGCGTCGGTTTATTTGTTCTGGAGGTGATTGGCTCTTTGTAAACTGGGAAAAGTGCGGCCCGTGCCTCCTGTGCGATGAAAAAAGTTATGTCGGCAATGTAAGCAAGAACGCTAAATGCGTAATGGAAACAATGATGTCATAGCAGTCTTTATTCGAGATTCAAATTATAGAGATCGCGAGGTCGTAAAACGAACCCGGTTCGTAATAAGAACAGGATAAGAACTTCGTATCCCGTTCAGTACAAATACTTGTATGCATAAATAAGTTTATATGCATTGGTCTGGGTGTTTCGAATGGAAGTTTCTAAATGTCTTGAATGGTTTATAAGTGCCCGGTTAATGGCAATAGGCTCGCCACCTATTACATTGAGACCTAAACATAAACTGGCGAAATGTGGGTGCTAGCACCTCTGCCTACCCCTTCGGGGATATAGGCGTGAGTTTATGTTATGTTATGTTATGTTAAATGGATCTAAGGATGTTTAGTTAAAAAAATTCTGACTTTAGGGCTAGAAAGCGCCGTAATAACGAATTAACTATTAACTTTGTGATTTACAGAACTATATAGGGGTAAATGGGATATGTATTGTTACATAAGCACCTGGTTATAATACACCTCTGTCTACCCCTTCGGGGACACAGGCGTGAAGTTATGTTATGTTTTATGTTCAAATTACATGACTGACCCAAAAAAGTGAAAGAACTTTTTTGTGAGAGGAAAGTCATTCTCATCTTTACCTAAAGACTTTTTTGACTCTTGGAGCTGAGATGGATGAGATTCTTGTTAAGGGTTTTCTTAATTGGCCTGAAGGTCAGACGGCAGTAACAGCCATATAAGCCAAACTAAAAGAAAGAGAAGGAGAATTGACAACAATGCTAAAATGATGGTGATGACGAAGGTCAGTGTTTTGATATAAGTTCGGATTCAGGATTTATTTTTAGGTCAAAATGCTCACGGATTAGTACTACTCTGTAGATATTTAAAAATATTATTCGTTAAATATTTTATCTACGCACCAGTCAAGATTTGACATTTTACATTCATTTTCAAAATACTTGTAAAAATGTCGATTTGATGCATTGCGCGCATAGCTAAATGTATTGCGACTTCAAAGTGTAGGTATTATATAAACAGCGATATAGCAAAAGAATAGCATATTACTATTCAGCCATTAACTATGCTGTAAAATGGGGATTAGATGTAATACGTCGTCACGTCGGAGATCGCGAGGTCGTAAAACGAACCCGGTTCGTAATAAGAACAGGATAAGAACTTCGTATCCTGTTCAGTACAAATACTTGTATGCATAAATAAGTTTATTTGCATTGGTCTGGGTGTTTAGAATGGAAGTTTCTAAATGTCTTAAATGGATCTAAGGATGTTTACCCACTAGTTAAAAAAATGCTGACTTTGGGGCTAGAAAGCGCCGTAATAACGAATTAACTATTAACTTTGTGATTTACAGAACTATATAGGGGTAAATGGGATATGTATTGGTACATAAGCACCTGGTTAAAGTTACTAAATCCCTCTATATTGTTAGTTAAAAAAAAGATGAGCCATAAACAAGATATTCCAGTTTTGTCATAAACATATTATGATAGAGACACAGACGGAACATGTCCAATATCTTGTGAAGCCGAATTTACCACATACGCAATGTAGCTCAGAAAAATTAATTAAGAAAGACCAGAATTAAAAATTTTGTTATCCAAAATATTAGGCAGTTCACTGGAATTATAAAAGGAAGAGTAGAATTGTGTAAGTAGTTATTTATTCATTTAATTTTAAACAATATTATTATTTTCAAGTAATAAATGAATATTAGCACTGAATCCGACCCTTTTTTATTTTATTTTTTTCGTGCGGAAATCCTGGATACCCAGATTATGTCGGGGTTAAACCGACTAAAACCGCACGCCGTCTCGGGTCTACAGACGCCGGGCTGTAAGGTTGCCCATAGAGCATATCCCTCGCACCCCAATTGACCTTGGGCCATCTCTGAGATTTGGTTTTTTTTTTTTGGATTTTCTTCACATTCGAGATGGCCCCCTCGGAGCACTGAATTCGACCCTGTCTAACAACTGACAACTAATACGTCAAATTGTTATATTTCTTACTCGTTACCATGGCAACGAGTCACGACTGGGTTTATAATGGGTGTTTTTTTTTGTCAGCGAAGTACATACTTGTCATCAACTTGTAATTATGTAATTAATAAATCTATCGCCACTAAATATTTTCATTATCAGAAAAATAAAATCTCATTCTCAAATAAATCAAAATTGTCACCATGGATGATTACCAAAAAATCGTAGTTCATTCAATGAACAAGCATTTTCCTCTCAAAATAAAAGGTTTACCCCATAAATAATAGATTGATATTCAGAATGATAGACCTGTCGCCAAATATGTCGATTATCGTCCGCAGATTATGTCACCGCGCGCCCAGATATACTTAGTTTAGAAGTGTATGGTTAAGTTACTTGTGATAATATGATATGTCATTTGATTGATATGATATTTGGCGACAGATCTACTATTTTGCGAACAAATCGTATTATTTAGGAAATTCAAAACCAATTTCATTGTCGATAGCTCAAATCATATCCGTTTATAATTGACTTCAACTCCATATTGCAAGTAAGTGTTTTCTAAAAAGTCTGTATGTATCTCTGATATCTGTGAGTATTATATATTATTAACTGTGTATTTAATAACTTAAAGGCATTGGTAAGATGTCTGATAAAACGAACAGCTTAAAACACCCATAACAAAGATGCATGTGTGGTCTAGAGCCCAGACTCATCACCTATTTCCGTCCAAGTTAAATTATATTCTGAACGAATCATGACGGACAGTATTAAACCGACTTAATGTAGTTTTAAATTTAACTCCCCGAGTCTAAAGATATCTCAGATTACTTTGCTGGTAATGTTAAACAATAAAACTACCAGTTATTTCAGCCACAATAGTAGTGGTAAGTATGGTTTAGCATTTAATTGTTTTGTTTAACTACCGGACTTTAAATACTAGCTATGTTTTAAGCGTAAGTTTTGACTTTTGCTTATATTACACGATCTGAATAGATAGTATCTATGTTAAGAGAATTTCGGTTACTTTTCACAGTTTTCGGTCACAGAGAGTCTACACGTAACCGTGAATGCTGAAAAGCGACTGGAACGTTGGGATGAGTGTAAATAATAAAAAACACTATATAAATCTCGATACAATCTGTTAAGAATAGTTTAGCTTCAATTTGTAGTAATTTTAAAACTATAGCGATTTTCCAGTTGCGTCCAAAGTTTGCACTTTAGAGCCCGAGGTCCGTTTATTGTTTTTGATTGGTATGTCGGCTTTCTTGAGAGCAACTGCCGTCTGACTTCCCAAGCTTGAGAGGAAAACCTGCGCCAGAGCCTCATCCGTCAATTGACAGATGCAACGACTTGCCGGTGACGTTAGAGCTTGTGTGTTTGTTCTACCCCGTAGAAACTACGCCGACTTCGATGAACTTTTATGTGTTGAACGTCCCGTGGTCGGGCGTAGAATTGATATTATAAAATCTTACTAGTACTACAAAGTGTACGAAATATGATGTCATCTTCGTCGTGAGCAATCTTTAAAAAGGTTATGCGCCGTAGTCTGGTAAAAACAAGGAGTTCCGCTCCTTGTTTTCATTATAGACCTCGAGGTCCCATTCCCATTCCCAAGTCGATTCCCATTCCAACAAAATGATCTTATACTGATAATTTTGACTTGAAATACAATGTGTCTTACAAAAGGTTATTATTTATAAATATGATTCAGTCGTGAATTTTTCATGTTAATAACACCTTGATTGTATTTTACGGCTTTTGATGGAATAAAATCAAGTGTACCTAAGTACTCTGTATTTTATATGAGGTACGTTTCATAAATCGCCGTCCACAGCTTATTAAGGATGGTAATTCTGTAGTGACCGCCTTATAAGAGCATGATTAATTATCCGATATGGCGCAGTGCAAGCATCTTCGACAATCGATTATTATTGCAGCCACCATCAGCCCCAGAGGTGCGTCTTAATGGAGATTCTGAAAGCAGTGGTGTCACTTTTTACGTCGAACATTTAATCATTGAAACCGCAGGGGTGTACCAAGGTAATTTTGTTGATAATGCTTTCAGAATGCATACGAGTAATGCACATCCGCATTTATCGTAATGGTTGTCTTTATTTTTTTCGATGAAGGCTTGAAGGCTTGAATTTTATTATATATAATTGATAGTTCCTATTTCTGAAGCTGTATAGCCTTATTTTGAATTTGGAATCCATAAAAATTGCAGATAAAGAAGATAGTATTATGAACTGAAGTATTGTCTTGACGAAATGACTCATGACTCTGAAGGACATGAAGACTCCATACCATTAAAAAAAAACTTCAAGATATAAATTTATTTCAACAATCAAGACGGGACTTTAACAACAGTCCCTTTCCCCTACCAACCACCTAGACCTATCTTAGACAGTTGAATTTCTCGTCTATATTAAATCGTATAACGTAACATTTTATGTATAACGGGAACAAATAACGTATTTTTACTTATCTGATTTAAATTTAAAGGAAAAGTTAGCATGGTAATTCCTTCAAAATTTCCCTGTATTCCCATCTGTCCTGTTGAGTTGTTCGGTTAGTCCCACTCGTCCTGTCTACAGAACAACTCAACAGGACAGATGGGAATATAAGAAAATTTCATGATTGTAGGAATACTGGACAAAATGTCTTAGTGACATCAGCTAATCAAAGAGAACGTCCCACTCAACATCATAAACGCTTTACAGTACAACGATTTTTCTATCAACTGTCGTTGTCACTTACCACTTTTTGCCTTTCAACCGTTCATAATCATGTTTATTTTTATCAATTGCTTGTTTTGCTTGCAATAAAACATGAACACGTAATCACTATCTTTTAACGAAAACGTGGGAGGTGTTAGGGCGTTAGTTAATTGGAATTACGTCTGTTATTCTTGCAAATTGTGGTGATACAGTCGATTTATGATGTATAAATTGCATCGGTCAAATATAATCGTGCGTTGCAGACTGTGTTGCTGCAGTTATGCGTGGGATTGAATCTAAAGATAGACCTATGAACTTTTGTGTGTTAATTTTGAATTTTCACCATGAAATCTTATATCTTATCGTAATGTTTATCTTAGAACATTAGTGCCGCAAGTTTATTGGCAATTAATGCGTTTCATTAGTAGAATATGAAGTAACTTTCAAGTAAAATGTCACGTGTATAACATTATTATGTGCTAGTTAAGAGTATATTCGGTAAGTAATTTGTTAGTCACAGTACATAGGGTACGTTTTCCTTGCGTCATAAAATTTAACCTAAGATATGTGTTCATAGTAAACATTTTCCTTGCTTCGCGAAAGTAAAGTGTAAATCGATCTATCGATCCCGCACTCAGACTTTACTTTAACATTCGTGTTCATAATTTAACGTTTCCCTCGCTTACAAATATTAAATGCAAGTGCAATGCCTATGCAACGCAAATGCTTATGAATCCGCGCTTAGAGTTTACTTTTACATTGGCGTTCATGGTAAACGTTACCATTGCTTAGCAAAATAAAATAAAGTAACTACGGTCTATGAATCCCGCACATAGTTTCTACTTAAACATTCATGTTCATAGTAAACGTTCTCCTTTATTAGCAAAATAAAATGTAAAAGTGGTCTATGAATTTCGTCGGTGCCCTTTTTTTTTACGTGTGGAAACCGCCTTGAAATCGTCGGGACCGATGGGGTGAACCCCATCGGTCCCGACGATGGGGTGAAGCTCAACACGGTGTCCTCCCCAAGTGTCCATTGCCGGGCACCCCAGGTAAGCCCTCGAAAGGATAACCCCAGGGTTACCGGCGGACTTTGGCCGCCACCGCGGCCTCGCCTGGTGGGGTCGGGTTTTATCCCGCGTCGGTGAGTTCACAGGCGTGTGTAGGACACACACGACACGCCTCCGCCACGGCCTGCTTCTGTAAGGACGGCGAGTCGGCCAACTGCCGTCCTCAGGCCCCGATCATGGAGGTCGGTAGTCCCGGGCGTGTGCCTAGACAAAGTTCCATTCTATTGGTGGAATCTCTTCGAAGCGAACCTTCAAAAGATCGATCACGTGTAAGAAATAACGTCACTCCCATACATTTCAGACTTTTGAAGGTTCGCTTCGAAGCGATTCTACTAATAGCATGTCACTTTGTCTACAGGCCCTAACTGACTTGCGTACTCGAGTTTTGATAAATTTAAACAACTATCGTATGTAAATGCGTCTTTAAACCCGATACCTTTTTATAACTAGTGTAAACGAGTCCGTACGGAATCTCGAATTTCGAGTATGAATCAGCAAGGACATCGACCTCAGCAGATAAGTGTCAGGATGTTTTATTTATGTACATAAATGTATTTGCATAATACTATTCAATTAACTTGCATGTCGAGTTGGCGCAACTCCATTTGAATATCGACCACACGACCGACTCTTCCGCGGATCAAACTAAATATTTTCGAGTATAAAGAGCATTTTGCTTTATTTTTTTACAACTTATGCTTGCGGCTTAGACCACTTGCAATACTGATTACGGTCCCGCAACCTATTTGAACCTATTCCCGGTACAAAAGTCGCAGATACTCGCTCTAACTAACTACCTGTGTACAAACAAACACACAACCTTTAACATTTCTAATACATACTAGCCAAGATCGCGCCTGAATACGCAGAGGTTGATTAACGCATTTAACTACTTTATATATATTCTAAGATTCAACTGATCATCTCTGTTTTCTGTATCGGTTTTGGTTTCGTCTTCGATCGGTAGGTTTTCTGAACTTTCTAGCAGGTACAGAGGATCTCCTGACAGAAAAATTCAATGACATAATCGAGGATATTAAGCTGGGTATTCATGCACTGCGGTTGCAATCACACCGCCTCACTATCAAAATATATTATTGTGTTACTCAACAAAGCGAAGGCGTTGTAGTCACCCACGCTCGGATAGTTTCGAATTCATTTCCACAAAAACTTTCCCATCTTCATCTCTATACCTACAATCAGAACACGGAAATAGGTAGGTAGGTAGATATACATATTCGTTTAATATATAACACGATAGTGTCATATATTATGTAAACTAGGCTTGACGGATCTGGATTATATTTGACACTGAGAAAAAATTAAGTTTAGAAAGTATTTCGGGAATATGTCAGGGAGAATTATATGAACATCTATAAAACTAGCTCCAGATAAGTCTCGCTAAGTGTTGCAAAAGTACATATTACCTTACATTCTGAAAGGTATATGCGGGATATAAAAACGTACAGTTACCGACGAGACTCTTAATAAAATAATAACCAAAACATGAAGTGTATTAACTTTGTCCTCAGAGGGTTAAAAAGAATATAGCGAAGGGAAACAGCTAGCTAGCAGCTGTTATTTCCCTTAACTTTTCTAAAATGTTTAAGAGCATCCTTACAAACCTTATCCTATTAATTACGGACTCAATAAAAAATAATTACCCAATCGGTATGAAAACAGCTCTTTTGGAATATGAGTAACTGTACAGTTTTAAAATAACGATTTAATCAAATCTTATTGTATAGAGCACAAAACTCTGCCAGTCAACTCTTCTTCACAGATAATATACATATTAATATTATGGGCACACAGCTCATGGTCTTCGGTCTTTCTAATAGCCTCCTCTAGCGATTAATTTGCGTTTAAAATAGATTTCATTTTTTTTGTGTACAGTAACTTTTGTCGCTAATTGTACATCGTGACGATAAAACGCTTGCGGTTGTCGCATTAAAGAGCAGGTATGAGGGCAGGTGTGGCGAGACATTCTGCCGTGTCTTGGCAGTGCTAGTTCGACGGTTGGCGACTGCACTACCCTGCGAGGAATTCGCGTGGGAGATAGACCAGTATGCAGTCGCATCTTATTTTAATTACGCCTCCAAAGTGTCTTATAGTTTTATTATAAAAACTTTTTTGAATTCGGCCTACTTGTCATCTAATTTAAATTAGTAAAACCAATTGAATGACTCTATAGCTTTTTTAAAGCTGCGTAAAGCTTTTATTTAAGGTATCAAGTTATCAGAATACTTATGTATACACAGTTAACAGTACCCAGCTGTTGATTAAGCAAGTCGGGAAGAAGACTGAGAGCCCATTAAAGACCGGCTTGCTATGTTTTTGTAGAGCGTTCTCTCTATGGCACACCGGACTAATTGTTTGATACCCTCATAGGCTAGCTAAAACGGTTTGAGTTTATAAAACATTGCAACGATAGCTTCGGTTGTAAATACTCTAAAAAATTATCAAGTGGTAGACATGCGCCGTGCGATAGAGAGAACACTCTACATAACCAAAGCAAGCCGTACTACCCGTACTATCACTCTTCTTCCAAATGTACAAATCAAAGGCGAGGTACCTACTGTACAAATATATACTCATCAGACCTACCTACAATGACAAATCCAGGTGGTAAGAAATATCATTTAATTACAATATAGTAATTAGTTGAGCAAAATTAATTTAATAATCGTGTAATATTGTTTACCGTTCAACCACAGATAGTGTTGTATGGTTTAACCTTGAATATCTGACATTTATAAAATATTTATAGTCATGTTCTAGTTTTAATGAATCTCAGTAAATTGAGATTACTGAAATGAACTCACCACAGTAGTACTTAATCCTCTTTCCATGAATTAATCCTCTGACACAATTCATAAGAAGCGCCCTAGTAAAGTTTCAATATCCGATATAAATTATGTATGAGTCGAATTATTGTTATGAAGCAGTATCAACTCATGTAGGTAATATACTTTTCTGTACAATAAATATGCAGCCCCGCAATGATTACTTATTTTTCCTCTTCTAAGTCAACTTACACCACCATCCATAAGGAGAAGAAGCATATGTACCACCTGCAAAAGTAGTCGCTGCCGTAAAATAAGCTAAGATAAGCCAAATCGTGCGTAAGAGTACGAGATCGTACCCTTTTTTTTTTTTTTTTTTATCGTGCGGAAATCCCTTCGGATACCCCCCCGCCGGCCACCGGGGGCGGTTATGTCGGGCTTGCACCGACTAAAACCCAGGGTTCTAAAGAAAAGCTCTGGATGCAACCGGGGCTAACGCTGTGAAGTATGGTTCTTTTAATCAAAAGTTAGTTTCCCAAACCCGAGAGGAAAGCCTGCGCCATAGCTTCGTCCATCAATTCGCAGTGTATCTGCTTGCAGGTGAGGTTGGCTTGGGCCACGAAGATCACACAGATAAACAGATACACAGATTAAAAGTATTAGACTATCTCTGTTTAGTAAAATATTTATTGTATAAAAACCATTGACCATGCATCCGTTTTGAAACTAGTCCTAAGATTAAAAATAGGTATATTTTAATTGAACAATTATTGTAACCGCTTGATTACAAGTAAGAGCCGATAAAACTAATCTGACAAGTACGTACAGAACTTTAGAAGTAGTTTAATTTGTAAAACGACAACTTGGCGCCATTGTGATGTTTACAACATAGTGTTTAGTGTGTTTCCGTAATTGTTTCAGGTTCAAACGATGTCCATAAACCGCCTAACATCGCTAAACCATGCTATCCACTCCATAAAAACCAGGTTTTATTATAGATAAAAAGCCAAACTAGGAAGTAGTTTTATAAACGGGAATTTATATTGTTTGCTATTATGTTTCTTTGTTCTTAGAATGTATTACGAACAAATGGTGTTTGATTTTCATGCGTGGGTACCTGTATCATTTTTAGTCGTAGAACCATGGCTAATATTGGAAGTGTATGAAATTTAACATTTCAGAAAAATATTGATATTGAGTAAAAATATTTTTTGAGCGTGAAATGCAAGTGACTTTACATTTATTTACTTCAGTTAACATTAAATTAACAATTACGATAAATATGATTAAACTATTATAAATCAATAGTTAAATCATTTCCCGTGTGGCACCTACAAACTTTTCTTCTAATTATACAAACATTATTTAACATTTTACAGAAATACGTAACTGAACGAAAATTCCGAATGGAATATTTTAATCAATCTAATCTGAAATCTTAGATATCATATTTGTTATTAGATGTTACTAAAAGTAAACTTTGCTATAAAAATATACTGACTCAAGTTATTTCTAAAATAAAATTAAAATGTTTTTATTATTTTTTGCAATATTGATCAACTGAAAACGGACGGGTTTTTTTCTACTCCTCGGTACTACTACTAAGTACTCCTCGTTTGAAATGAGAACTTTGATTATATTATAAGAGCCTTGCATCTCCGCCCGCTGATATATCGCATGAAACGTAAGCATCAAAAAGACAATGACCTCAAGTTCCCCTATAAAATCATAAAAGTGCAATAACACAGCTTATTGACAATCATAACGTGGAATGATTCGTATGCCAAGTTATAAAGTTATATTGTCGAGAACTCGTAAACGAATCCAAACGACTAGGTCAGCCATTATAAAAGGAATTATGAACATAATCCAAACGTTACGTAACACTTATATGATAACATGACTTGAGATATGGGAAACACTTGTAATAAAATATAAAGCGTCTTCTAGTTCGGTGTAGAATGACAGAGAATCCGTTACAAGCGTCAAATGTACAATTAGAGAGGCAGTACATGTATAGATAGAAATACAAGCCCTGTGTGTGAATGTTAGTTTTTTACCCATGCAAAAGTCCCATTAGAATCGGCCCAGCCGTTTCAGAGATCAGTCAAATCAAACAAAAAACTACAGACAGACAGACCCCGAACCCACTTTAATATTTAAGTTCCCTATATACATTCATGTGTATTTCCTAAGCGCTGTTATTTTAATATTACAAACAGACATTTTTATTTTATTTATTTTTACAGATAAAACAGCTTTTAGAATCTCCAAGTGCAAACTATCCACATGACAGGCAAATAGCCAAGTAGCACCTAGTATTTCTATTGTTCATAACATAACGCAAGAAGCTTTTAAATAAATGCTTAGTTTAAGTAAAGAAAATTGCACAATAACTTATTCGTAATTTAAGCAGCACTAAACCCTGTGAAGTACCTACAAGGGTTAACTTAACTAACTTAACTCATAATTATTACACAAATGCATGCCTCAATACCATTTATGTATATAAATATTACTAAATATCTCAATACTCAATCACTCTAAGTCATTGCAATCAGTAAGCACTAGGTGGGTAGGTTTACTATAACAATGAATTAATATTGGCAGTTCGCAAAATAAGAAATTAACTTAGTGAATATTTCGTAAGTAATAACAGTAATTTTCATGTGAATGATTATCTAAAAAAGTTCCTTTAATGTAACGGTTTTACGGTTGTAGGGTTTCTTTTTTCAAAATATTCATTTTCGGTCACCGGTCAGATTTTTGAAATACGTGGAAGAATAATTAATGTTCTCGTTCATATTGGACCGAGGTAGACTCAAGCAGTTATAGAATGCCGAAAATAACGTATACTCCAGAATGACGTCACACAACCGGTCTTTTACAACATAAGACAAGCAATAAATAGAGCAGATGGTTACAAAAATGTTGTGTGAACAAATTAATTGTGGGCGCTTTGAATATAGTATCTTATTAAATGTATTATGATTTTTGCTACTAGCAACATGATTCGCAATCTCACATTAATGACGTACAACCAAGTAAGCAAAATCGTCTTCCGGACGATGGTCAAGACGGGAAATCGGTGTTGTTTTGGGGTGGTATGATGATTGGAGCTAGGGCGCCTTTGATCCCGTATCGAGGCTTCATGACAGCAGACATGTATGAAGCAGTTGCTATTGATGGAATTGTCAGACCATTCCGAGTAAATCATGGGCGCCAATTTGTACTGGTCGATGATAATGCGCCGGCCCATCGAGCTCAACGAGTCAATGCTGCTCTCCGAGAATACTACATCACAAGGTTAGACTGGCCTGCCGACTCGCCTGACTTAAACCCAATAGAGCACGCGTGGGATGCTCTTAAGCTAGCTGTTTGGAACCGTCAGCCACTTCCCCAGACAGTACCAGAGCTCAGGGAAGCCGCTATTCAAGAATGGGACAGGTTACCCCAAGAAATGCAGGATAACTTGATTCTCAGCATGCCCAGGAGGATCTCCGCATGTGTTCGAGTCAGGGCAGGAGTTATATTATATTGAAAATAACCTTCTATTAATACATTCTTGTTTAAATTTGGTTAAACAGTCTTTTTCTTTCTATCAAATTTCTGTTATATATATGGTGTAGAAGGACACTTGTCAAATAAATTAAGCAATCAAATATGATTCTATTTTTTGCTTTCGTTCGTATCCCTAACTTGCGGAATGTACCCAAAAACAAATTGTAAAGGATTGCATATTACGGTGGTCGTTTGTAAAACAGAAAGCTTACAGTAAACAAGCGTAATACCCAATTACACAGTCTTTAAACTAAATGAAATTCATAAAACCTCACATAAAAGGTACCTTACTGGTAATTTGCTTTTAACTTGAAGAGAAACTGCGCATCGTTAAGTCCAGTGCGTTGCGTATAGTGATACCTACATAATGTGTGTTGTACCTATCCCATGTGCATTATATGTAGGTACTTCTTTAATTATAATGTAAACGGGGCAGGTACACTCTACACTCTAAAAAAATGCTAAAATTATTTGACTTTTATATCTCTGTTAAAAAAAATACTTTACTAATTTCTTCTTTATCCGAGCCCCAATACCCATTGTATCCAAAGCTTGCACTTTGAGGCACGAAGTGTACCCTTGGGTTTATTTTCGCTCATACGGAAGCGATTGTGTGATCAAAGCCTCGTCCGTGAACCAATAAATTAGTAGTTGGTAGTCCCTAGGGGCCTAGCCAACATCATCTGGTTCGCAGATGATGTTGGCTAGGCCCCGAAAATCTTAGTGCTCTATATTTTTGTAAGTATACATTACGTATATTTATTATTGTATTATTTAATTGTATTATTGAGCTGAGTGAGCGAAGCTCTTATACCCGGCATAGCCGGCTGAACTCCTTCGTAACCACTCGCGCGATCTTGACCAAATTTACCACGGTGATAGTGTGGACACTGAGGAGTGTTTTGAAGCGAGATGGTTCATTTCCGATGTACCATTGAGAATGAGGAATAATCACCAAAAAACAGTTTCACGAGCGCTCGGCCTTAGCTAAGCGTGCGACCGAGTCATCTGACTACAGTCGCACGCTTAGCTAAGGCCGAGCGCTTGAAAATAAGACATCTGTCTTATTTTCAAGTAAGAGTCCTGCTCGCTCAGTTCAATTTATTTCAGTCGCACTCTGCACTGAATTCCTAATGTATATATAATATATATTCATGCATACAGATTTTTACACTGAATGGGAATCTAACCTTCGCTCCCTGACTAGTAATCGTGTGCGCTACCGCCAAGTCAGTATATACCATAAAAAGTTTGTTATGTTATGTTACTTACCCGTAGGCAAACCGTATGGTCGTTTCACCTTGGGTTTCAGTCGTGTGTAAAAAGCATACAACGATCTTAATCATTTCCTAAGAATTTCTTCTCTTTAAAATTGCGTTAAGTCGGCCCATAAAATGATATCATACGCGCATCATTATGAATAATAAGCTCCACTAATGCATACTAATCTACTTCAACCTTGAAGCCTTCATGATTTATTTAACACCGATACAAACATTTAATTGTGTCGGTCCATAAGACCTACTTAACCTTACTACTACTACTATATTCACGACCTTTGTAGTATAGCGGTAGAGCATTCGACTGCTTTCAAACAAAAGCTTTGCAACTGAATATTAAAACTACAGTTAAATAATATAATTAATCAAACAACCGATCTACATGGCCGTGAACCAACATCGTGCAGTTGAATTTACAAAGACGAAAATAAATTTCAATAGACATCCAATAAATACCTCTATGAATAACATTAACAACAATTTATTAAAATGTCATCGAACCAAGGACGTACAATCACACCACAATCAGATTATGAATAATGTGATCGATATAATTATGATAAATCGAACAAAAAATCGTTCCATACGGTACAGACGAGCACAATCTTCGAACACTGTGGTCTATAATAGATTCATCCTCGATACCACACAAGAAAAACTTAGAGCCATTAGAAGCACAGTTATATAAAGCGAATAACGTTGTACAAATGTGGTTCTAAGTTAAAAACTGGTCAGTTCTGCGCATGCGGTTAGTAACGGATCTGTGCAAGAGTCAATGACTAAAAACTAGTCGCAACTTCAATGGTCACGTTGATAATACAGCGATGTGAGGGTTACTTTCTAAGTTTTTGTTACGTGAATGGGTTTCTGTAAGTCAAGGTGAGGTGAACACCTGTGTCAACAGCATGTCTCATCTAAACATTGCGTTGTAATTGGTATTATATCATAACAAAGAAATATCTATCAGCGAAAAGGATTATTTAATTACTGGTAATCGCTTTATACTATAGAATTCTGGCAATGGATTTTATAGGACTCTGCCAAATTACTTATTCATAGTCTACCTTCCTGTGTATTACCGACGTATCATGGATGCAGGATGACCAATAGATATGTCGATAGTTGAATATGGATTCATAATGCTCCGTAAGGTGAAACTTGATATGCCTATCTTTAGTAACGGAATTCGCAAATTGCTAGAAGATTGTTAAGATCGCTCTTCTCAGGCTTTAGTGTAAGTTTAATAAGGTACTAAGATCCATAAAAATATGTGGAAAAATATTTCTACAATTTTAATTTAATCTCTTCTCTTGTGACTGAAATATGTGAAACTCGTGTGTCAATGCTATGACGTACTTGAAATTCAATTGAACTTTAAGCTCTGAGCAATTTGAGCACAATTGTATACTTGTTTAGATGTTTTTAAATTATAAATCAGTCATACAGTTACCGCACTAGTTTAATGTTATACCTATGCATATTCTTATTTTTTATATTAATTTTTGCACTTTTACTACTAATATTGTATACTTGTCTACCTATTTATATACTTCAATTTAACTTATTCGACATCAATTTAAATAACAATATGTGTCCAGATATCGAAAACTAATAAATACTTCCTTTTAAACCGTTTATTCAACTAACATACTTTTATTGCCTATTCCGAAAAAAAACGTGACAGCACTCTATTAATTTTTATTTTTAATCTTTAACATTTTTCAGGTGATCTCTTTTATAATTTATAGAATTATAAATTTTAACAGAAATTTTGTATAAATTGTATCTATTCAAGCTGTAATAACGTACTTGCAAGATACCAGTCTGGGAGAAGATATCCAACGTCAAATGGTTACACAGGGACCGTTAGTGCCATGTAACTGTACATAATATGGCTAAGTTATGGTGACACTAGTCACCTCAATACCTCCACAAAAGAACTGACGACTTAATTGACTACTTACAACATAATATCACAGTCGAATGAACTAATTCCACTGTGATAATAATTTAAACTGTATTCCCCCTGTAAGGGACTGGTCGCGGGTTCAAGTTCCGTCCTGGATGTTTACTTTTCCAAACTGAATTTATTAAAGAGAAGTAAGCAAGGTAAAGCCTATGTTGCTTTAAGTTGCTTTTCGGCAATTTTATGAATCAGAATCAAATATTTTTTAGATTCTTTGTCATTTAGGTCACAAAGTAACACTTATAAACTTCATTTTTTACATTCACAGCTGGATTCGCAAGGTAAAGCCTATGAAAAAAGAATCTGGCCATAAAACTCTCAACTATGTGGTCATTTCTAATGATAGTCAATTTGAAGTACCTTTTTTTTTTTTTTTTTTTTTTTATCGTGCGGAAATCCCTTCGGATACCCCCCCGCCGGCCAGCGGGGGCGGTTATGTCGGGCTTGCACCGACTAAAACCGCACGCCGTCTCGGGTCTTCAGACGCCGGGGTGTAAGGTTACCCATAGAGCATATCCCTCGCACCCCGGCTGACCCTGGGCCATCTCACCACTAACAGCATCGCTCATCCTGTCTCCTCTGAAAGCAGAGGAGTACGGAGAGCGATGTGTTCCCGCCACGTTGGGTATTGGCCGACGATCAATGCCAACCCTATGAAGGGGTGAAGGGGAAGCCATTGACCGCCGCCCAGGGTGTACCGGCCGCTCCGATTCCGTTCCCCCCGGATTGCAGCGGGATCGGAATCGGAGCGACACTCGAGGAGGTTACCCAACACACACCCGTACCTAATAATAGTGATCCAGGCTTCACACATTCTTCAGTATACGTACTACTTATAATAATATAAAAGTTATTTTTACTGGTGGTAGAAATTTGATGACACAAATTTGTCACTAAATTCGGCCGGGTAGGTACCACCGTGCACGATTGCGAAAAACCCTCCATAGTAATCCAATTTCGGTTTGATTGCGTTCAGGGGTCAGCAAGTGCATAGCCGGGCAGGGGGATTGTGGTCGCAGCACTAGTGGGACCGGTAGGTGTCACGCGGTGCTGCGACGACAATTCTCTTCTGATGAGGCCGTCAAGCTGAGTGCCACCATTGTTAACATGGTACGTGTATGTAATGGTGACCCTCTTTCCTGAGACTTTACCTTCAGCTTACCATCGGGCGAGGTGAAGTCAAATTGACGTGTCCTAAATATAAAAAAAAAAAAAAAAAAAAAAAAGTGGCTTTCAAAAACTACCCTATATTTACCTAATTTTCATAATTCCTTTTTCCACAAATACACGCAAAATGGCTCAGTGCATTCATTTGTAGTTTAATTCACAAAATATGGTATTGCCTCCTTAACTCTCTTTGAATTAAAGCTTAATAGTAGCATAAATACTAACAATCCCCCTGACTAGCCAGTAGTAATAGTGTACACCGTGTTATTTATTAGCTTACCAGCTTCTTTACATGTACAGAGTACGGATATTTTATATGCACAGACAGCACAAGAGTACAGAAGTGACGTGTGCGCGCTCCACCATTACATGCATTTAAGCACACTGGATTACCGACCAACACACAATTAACAGGCACAGAACAGAAAGCAGGCTTCAAACATCGAATGAAAACGCAGGTTCACTCACACTCAGGTATGGGGATTTACATCGCGCTTCTGAAGAAAACAATCATCCTTGATAAATATACAATAATTAAAAGGTTTCAAAATAATATCAATAGACAAGACGAATTAACGTGGTAGAGTAGTAAAGATGTTATGCCAAAAGCCAATTGCGTGGTGCATGAATCATTAGTAAAATATCTCAAAAACTGATATTGTCGGAACTTTACGCGAATATCACACATTGAAATAAAACTATTTTTAACTCTCTCTCTCTCTCTATTTTTAAATTCTATCGCGATTTAATTGATGTTATTTTATATTTCACATTGATCCCGACAAACATAGTTCGATTACTTTGAGATAACTTACACTTCAAACTACAAGACAACAACCATCTTTAGTGTCCCCGTGACCATGGCTGCTGAAAACCAACCGAAACGTCGGGATCAATGTAAAATATAAAATAACATCAAATAAATTGCGATAGAATCCGTTAAAAATAATTTTATCACAATTTTAAAAAATTTGAATAATCAACATTTTCCTGATACATTTGATCGAAGACGCAGCCATTGTTGGTTTTATAGCTTCTATGATACAGCATGTTTTTTTTTATATTTAAATTTTTCGTAATCGTTGGCCTTCTGTATTTATTTATTATGTGCCACCAACAAGCATCGTTGATTAGAATACCACTTGATTTGTGATTCACTACTAATAGGTGAATGGATGGATGTTTGTTACTCAATCACCACAGAACGTCTGAATGTATTAGATAAAATTAGAACTAGACTATAATCTGGAATACCACATTGACTACTTTTTATCCCGGGAATAGGTTCCTATAGGTCGCGAGAACGGGTTCAGTTTTTCACGCGAGCGAAGCCGCGGGCAATAGCTTATTTTTTATTGTAATTAATAATACGTAAGTAGGAACTTACAATATTTATAGCTTCACTACTGGAACAACATTATAAAACAACAAATATGAGGCATTAATAAAACTTACTACTACTGTGTCTGTCTGATGTCCGACTGTCCGATGTGGGCTTCCTCGAAATAAAAAACCAGTCAAGTGCGAATAGGACTCGCACACTGACAGAGTATAAACCGTACAAAACTGACATTATCTACCAAGCAACATAGCAGCATACGGAACAATATCGCCTAAGTATATCTGATTCACAAAAGGTCAGGCCCTGAATAGATGAGCAACGGTAACTCTGATAAGTCGAGCCTTAAAAGGTTACTGACAGCTCAACAGTTCATCCAATTACTGAAATCTGTCACGTAAATGATACACAGCTGCCAGTTATCTGTAGTATATATTTATGTTACTCTAAAACCTGAACTATGTTAATATCAGTAAACTTAGATTTCACCAATCTAGTGGTAAAAGTCCGAAAATTGCTGTGATCATTATTCATTTCTAAATTTTAATGCCATCTACTCGGCAAACCTTATGTTTCAAACTCAGTGAAAAGATTTTGGATAAATGCTTCCCGGGTTCGAAGATATTTTAGGATTTTCCGTCATTTGGGCTTTTACAGTAACGTTTATATATTTTATAATTTAATACGCATACAGAATACCTACTAATTACTTTAACAAACGCATTTAGCTGTATTTGCGTATAAAAAATATCCGCGTAGATGTCGGTTATCGCGACTAACGACCTATCATCCCCTATTTCATCCCCACACAGCTCGAAATTTCAAATAAACCTTTTTTTAATATTTTAATTTCGTAATATCTTTTAAATGGAATGTCTAATTTCAATAATTCAAAAAGTAATCGACAGGTATTGAACCAGTCTTGTATACAATGATATATTGCAATAAGAATTAAACAAAGGTTGGTCTGATTTTGATCGGCATTTCTATCAACTTCAGAAATGTAAAAAAGTAGTTATACTCGTAGTGACATAACTACAATAGTTGGACATATACTCTCGCGAAGTTTTTATTTGTAGATATTTATATGTTCTATAATATTCTAGAACAGTTTTTTATTGTATCATCAATACTTTCCGCAGCGCATGCGATAGAAGATATTTTATGACTATTTTTTACACCTTGGGTAGTTTTTAGTAAGGATTTCTAAGTATCTCTATTTTTTTCTAGTTATAAATATAGCCTATGTTACTCAGTGATAATGTAGCTTTCTAACGGTAAAATAATTTACGATATTGGTCCAGAAGTGTTTCAGGTTATTCGTTACATACAAAAACACAAATCTTTCCTCTTTATAAAATTAGTGTAGATAAAGGCACAGTTATTTTCCAGGTTTAAAGGAAAACTTTCAATACTCCGTTATGATATATACAAAAAACAAATTAAGATTGGGAAAGTGGCTTAAAGTGTTCAGAAACGAGGTGTAAAGTTTTTCCAATATGGTGGTCGTTTGACCTCACTACCCAACTTCTTTTTTTAATGTTGAACATAAGTTCGGAAATATTCCGTTAATGATGATGAATCACCAATTCTTCATAAAACCCTTGTCAATAACGATATCTTGAACATGTCTTATGAAAGCAGTCTAGTTGATGGAACAAGATTCCTAACTTATCTGTATCACAGACCGGCTTATACTGTGCTTAATGAATCAATATCCGCTCCGATAATTATGTTAGAAAAATACTAATAATTGGCATCTTCATTGACAAGGTTTACCTAAGCCGAAATTAATTAAGACATGATACTTTAGAATAATTTTTATTTTTAAATATAAAATTTAATCGATGATTAAATTCTGCTGTGATAATAGAGATAGCAAGTAAATTAAAAAAGCAGATTTTTGTGCTAACCATAGTATTATCACAAAAATATGCTTTTTATTATTTTATGTTATAAAAATCAAGCACAACCATGCTATTCTGTAAAAACGTCTATGTATCAAGATAGCTCAAGTGTCAAATTTCTTATGGCGAAATTAATATCTCAACTCGGATTCAACTGACGAGATTTGTAAACACTCATACAGAATAGCTTCATAAGAGGCAACATAAGAAGTGAGAGTCCGGTTAAGGTTAGTTTTCTTGTGTTTAGTAGAGCATTCTCTTTATCATTCCTCAGACATTACTTCACACTCACACAATAAAATAAATATCTTTATCAATCCCTTATTTAACAAAATGGCCTAAATCTTATTCAGGTAACACCCAAAAATAACAATTAACATGTAAAAAAAATCTTTCCGAAATACTTCCTGAATTTTCTGATGAGTAAAGATTGTTTTTACAAAAAACATCTTATCAACACACAAATTATTATTCCGTTAAGAACCACTGTCGAAAATTTATAACACAGATGAATAAATAAACGAATCCTCCGTTTCCTGTGCTCACACAAACGCACGCATACAATTTGTATGCACGTATACACACATCTGAACTCATTCTGACACACACAAACACACACAATTCCAGTGGCGTCACCGCGATGATATTCAAACACTCGTCTAAAATAAACTAGACATCACTAATCGTTATCAGATTGTATAATTTCCCCTTATAAAAAGTTGTGAGTGTAGCAAACAGCAGCCTGTTTATAAAGTACCGGGTTGAGCAAATTATATTATTAAATTTCTGTATTAGAAAGTTTGAAAAAATGCCCGATTGTGGGCAATAGGCCTTAATTACATGTTTACGGTGCCATTTGGGATATACAAAAAAAAATTGTTTAGATGACGTTATATACCACTTTTTAATCGGTCTATCTATAGACTGGCCTTTGCGAAATTACTCAACCAAATGAAACTGTATGACTGTTTCTGTCTACTTAACTAGACAAATAAATGGTAATGTAGAAAATAAGTAGTTACTCTTATGAGTATTTACATTTTTATACAGCTATAGATACAACACACGAAATATTCAAATGATACTTATTTAGTATTCGACTGGTACACCTCAAACATTAGTTCATTAAAGTTAATACAAAACAAGTATATCTAGCAAATAAATTATTACTGATTTATTCGTCGCTATAGCTAAAGGCTAACTTAAATCGAATTACCTGAAGCAACTTTGCAACTTAGTCATACTTGTGGTACCGGGTTTATAGTGAAGGTATATATATAACTAGCTGTTGCCCGCGCCTTCCATTCTGATCCCGTTCGCGCTACCCGTGGGACCGTATTCCACCACCACAACCTATATAAGATACACAATTCCACCGTACATCATTTTGTTACATCTCATAGGGCTTAGGCAGCGTTTTCGTTGAAAACTCCCAGACGGCTAATTTTAATTTTTCAGACACCTCCAACAAATATCATTATATTTTAGCCAATGTGTACATAAACTTGACAAATAACATACTAAAACCTTCCTCGAAAACCGCTTTATCCATTGGTGAAAAAAACATGAAACTCGGTGCAGTAGTTTTTAGGTATATCGCGAACAGACATACAGATGCGCTGAAGGACTTTGCTTTATAATATGTTTTATTGTATTTCGGAAAATTCAAATGTCAAAAAAGTCAAAATAAAATATTTCACACAGACCATTCACAAAATTCATACATTTGTATACACAATCTAGAAAAGTTACAACAACCAGATCTATATCTATGCATCTATCTATCCTTAAATAAAATTGTAAATTGGTTGTGTCTGTACATTGATGATAGTTAAAAAAAAAACTTGGATTATGTTAAATAAATGATTCTGAACACAAAAATATTTTGTTTAGAATTCTTGTCAATTTGTTCGCGATGGACGCAAATTCTACAGAACGGATTTTGATGAGGAGTTTCCTATTAGAAAAGTCTTGGTCAGACTTAAAATCTGCCGTATGTTTGATTACAATTGGTTAACTAGCACCGGAGATATGACCAAAAAACGATAGCTGAGCTCCGCGCGGGCTGAGCCGCGGGCATCAGCTAGTATAGCATAAGTACCTTTTTTTTTTTTTTTTTTTTTCGTGCGGAAATCCCTTCGGATACCCCCCCGCGTGCCAGCGGGGGCGGTTATGTCGGGCTTGAACCGACTAAAACCGCACGCCGTCTCGGGTCTACAAACGCCGGGGTGTAAGGTTGCCCATAGAGCATATCCCTCGCACCCCGACTGACCCTGGGCCATCTCCGGTTTCGAGATGGCCCCCTCGGGTTTGGGAACCACGGAGTCCCCGTCTTGCCCCGGTTTGGGGGAGGGGCGCTAGTCGCCCCACCGTCCCGGCCTGCTTCTGCTGGGGTGACAGGTGGCCTCACCCGCCACCCCCAGGCCTGCGCTCATGGAGGACGGAGGTCGTTAAGCGACCTCCGGCGCCTGAGTTGCCTGCGACGCGCGGCGAGCAAGTTGCGGGCTCGGCGGACCGGGAGAGTTCTAAGTCTCTCCCGGGCGCGCTCCGCCACCTCCTTCGCGAGCATTACATGCTCGCAGAAGGAGGCGGCGGCGGCCCACGCGCTCGCGCTCCGCACCATTGCCGCAATCAGGCTGCCGAGCGAGAGGACTCCCACCCCGATGGCTTCCACGAGGTCACGCCTCGGCGCCTCCCACGCCGGGCAGTCCGCCAGCGTGTGCAGCCCTGAGTCCTCGCTCGCGTCGCAGTGATGACACTCAGGCGTTGGCTCCTTCCTGATCCGATGCAGGTGGTCCCCGAAGCACCCCTTCCCTGAGATCACCTGCGTCAGTCGGTAGGAGAGGCTTCCGTGTCGCCTCTCCAGCCAATCCTCCATGATGGGCCTTACCGCCGCTATTGCGGCGTGCCCTGCGCTTGGTTGCCCAAGTCGTTCCTTCCACTCCACCACGATGGCCTGGCGGAGCTGGGACTGCACGGCCTCGATTTCTCGAGGCTCGGGGTTCCATCCCTGCTCCCGCGCCTCCTTTCGCCACTGGTACAGTTGCGAAAGGGCTCTCGCTTCCAGGTCCCATGGCGGAGTTCCGGCAAGGAGACTCGCCGCCTCGAAGGAGATCGTGCGGTACCCTCGGATGACCCTGATGGCCAGAACTCGCTGCGGAGCGCGCAGCATCCGCACAGTTCTGGTCCTCAGGGCCTCCGCCCATATTGGACACCCATACAGGGCCATGGACCGCACGATCCCCGCGTAGAGTCTCCTGCAGGAGTCATCGGGCCCCCTCATGTTGGGCAACAGCCGAGCCAGAGCAAGAGCTGTGCCCTTCAATTTGGGGGCCAGACTTCGGATGTGCTCTCCGAAGTCCCATCGGCCGTCGAGCACGAGCCCCAAATATTTCATTTGGGGCTTGATGCCGATGCGATTTCCTCCCACGATGAGACTGGATCCCTCGGGTGGCTTGCTCCGAGGCCCATGGAAGAACAGGGCCTCGGTTTTATGCAGGGCCACCTCGAGACCCAGCCGCCGGATCCGCCTAACGACTTGGGCAACCGCGGTCGTGGCCTTTCGGGTCGCTTCGCGGTACGTCGCCCCGCACGCCGTCACGAGCGTGTCGTCCGCGTAGCACGTGACGGCGGCACCGCCTACGAGCTCACCGCGAAGCACCCAGTCGTATCCGATGTTCCACAGGAGCGGCCCCAGGACCGATCCCTGTGGAACACCGCACGACATTTCACGCCGACCGAGACCGGTCACGGTTGGGTAGATGACGGCTCTCTCCGTCAAATACGCCCCGACTATGCGGCGGAGGTAGAGAGGCACTTCGTGATACACGAGCGCCTCCCTAATGCAACTCCAGGGCAAGGTGTTAAACGCGTTGGCGATGTCAAGGGACACCGCCAACATCACCTCACCCCGGGCTACTGCATCCTCCGCCAGAGCCCTCACGCGCATGATGGCATCCACGGTAGAGCGCCTCTGGCGGAAGCCATATTGGCCATCCGCCAGGTCCGGCCCCACTCTTGAGAGGTGCTCGACGAGGCGCTTCGCAATTACTCTTTCAAAGAGCTTGCACACCTCGTCGAGCAACACTATGGGCCGGTAGGCGGACGGCGAGTCCGCCGGGCGCCCCTCCTTTCGGATGAGGACCAGTTTCCCCGTCTTCCACAATTTCGGAAACTGGCCCCGCTCCAAACATGCGCTGAGAAGCCCTCTCAGTCGGGGCTCGAGAGCGTCGTCGACTAGAGCTAGGACCCACGCTCGACCTGGAATGCCGTCGGGTCCCGGGGCGGTGTGTTTGGCTCTTAGCCTTCTCACCGCCAGCTCTAGTTCTACCCAAGTGACCTCGGGCACGTCGTCGTCTTCCACGTCGGGCGCCATGCGCAACCGAGGCGGAGTCATCCGCGGTGGAACATGTTCCACCGCCCGCGCTGGGAACAGGGAGCCAACAACTCCTCCGAGCAGATCCGGCTGGAGACACCGGGTTAACGGCGGGGCCTTGGGGCGCAGCTTGCCCCTCACCATCCGGTAGGGCCGCCCCCAAGGGTCCCGCTCCAGCGTCTCCAGCAGCTCACGGAAGGCGTCCCGTTTGGAACGCCTTATCTCCGCTCGGAGGGCTCGTCTGGCCTCCCTGTATCCCTCGTACAACTCCGCCTCTCGGGCCTCCGCATCTGCGGGGCTGCGACGCCTCCTACGGAATCGGGCCCACCGGCGGTGCGTGATCACGCAGCCCCGTCTGAGCTGCGCGATCTCCGACGACCACCAGTAGACCTGACCCCTCGGATTATAGGGCGGAGCCCTAGGCATCGCCGCGTCACAGACACGGGTCATGGCCTCCCGGAACCACTCCGCCTCATCGTCTATGCTGACAGGCCTGTCCGGCGCAGGGGCCCAGGCCTGTACGATGGCGGCTTCCAGGAGGAGCTCCCGATCAAGTCGCTTAAGCGCCCAACGTGGCTCGGGTGGAGCCGGTGCAGCCGGCGCGTCGCTCGCAGGGGAGTATAGCATAAGTACCTATCACATTCCTCACTGGTTGTTAGACGTACTCGAAACGAACTAAGCCTCTAACAATTCCCTAAATCCGGTAGGTACTACAGCGCCCCTCGTAAGAGATTAGGATTCCCTGCTTTAT
Organism: Cybosia mesomella; assembly: GCA_946251805.1. NCBI lineage: Eukaryota > Metazoa > Arthropoda > Insecta > Lepidoptera > Erebidae > Cybosia > Cybosia mesomella. The sequence goes on from OX276398.1 coordinate 22,674,768, forward strand.
GTTTGAAGACGAAGCATTACTAGATCCTCAAGGTATATTTCAGATTTTCTCTCTTACTTTTTAATTCTAAATATTTCAGTTCTGATAAAATCAAAGCCTATATCTTGACTGTTACGCCAAAGCTTACGTAAAGTTACCACGTCTATTTTCTTTTACTTATTTTAGCATCCTACAATTTAGAAATTAAATAATTTTCAAGTTTTCATTTATACAAATATAAATTAAATAAAATGTTTTAAATAAATAAACGATGAAAGAAAGATATTCAAAAATATTTTGCTTTGATAACAATGGAATACCACATTCTGGAGCTTCCTACGAAACTGAGAAACGCATCAACAAAGTCTGAGCCAAACGATTACTTACTAAATCCACAGCGATGTCTAACAATAGCCAGTAATAATAATCCCATTGAAACACTAACGAGTCTTAGAACCAATCATAATATGATGTGCAGGAGTTTGCCCCAGGCCAACTATTTACCATTACAAGAAGGGTAACACAATAGGCCTTCGGTAGGAGAAACACGCCTAACTAGGTGTAAAACGAGTCGATACGATATTCGTATATAGGCCCCTTTGTGCTGTCTGAAATAGAAATCTTATTATGCTCACTCTGTGTTATTGTTCCGTTGTTCCCCTACATGTTCTCGTTACGTAAATAGGATTCATAATTATGTGGCAGTACTCTGGTGTTCCAATTGTCTAATCAAACAAACCCTAGAAATTGATAAACGTTTTCGCTCGTGCAAAATGGTTCTTCTGATATCATAATCAAGTTTCACCGCGAGAGTTTCAGATGTTAAATCTTAAATAGCAATTACAGAGAGGTATTCGTATCGCTTATATAAGTAACTAGCATGAACCACGGCTGCACTAGCGTGAAATAGAGATATTTCTATAGCCCATACCCTCAACACACAGGTACCTATTTTCAGGCAATCCATTAGTTTTTTCAATAAAGTTACTTTTCATGAAATTTGTACATTTAGTTAGGTTAGTATATAATATACACTAATAGTGTAAATACTGTTCCTCGACGAAATCTAAAGTATACATATAAGAAAATTGGTAGCGGAATAAATTCGGAAGTGGTTGGCAAAGTCAGTGATTTATGTAGCAGCCTTGAACTAAAACAATTGTACTGAAAGCGGAACAAAACCTCTTGACAATAACCCCACGGGTTACTGGCCATAATACCACAGTGGCCACCTTCACTTGTGTTAATAACATACTATTGTTTCTTCGACTCAGTTTCGATCACGCATAGCTCACATAATAAAAAACAACAGTCGAGACTTGAATACATCGAAAGAATTTTTGTCTTTGTATGTTTTAAAGAATTTTTCCAACGTCGTTTCATATAATAAAATACCAAACGGAATTTATGTATTATTTGAAGAACGACGCGAAACACATTTTTCAGTTAATATAAAAATCAATGAATAAAATAGATAGCTTCGTAAAATTTGTGTGACACGTTAAGATTTCCTATCAACAACTTTATGGCATTCCTTTCATATTTCAAATTAAAATACACAGTGGGAGTAGATAAAAACTAGATGTGAGATTTTAATATTCAATATCAAGTCGTAAAAACACTTGCACCTACATACAATGAGTATAATAACCTTAATATAATAGATACAGATGTAAGATGACCACACCAAGATCTACGGGGCTCAAATTAACCTGACCTGATAAAAGGACGAAGCTCTGGCGCAGGCTTTCTCCTCAGGGTTTGCGGATAGATTGCAGTTGCGCCCGTAAAACCTAGAATAACCCAAATAATAGAGTTGTATGAGAGCGGACCCCGGACTCCAAATTGCAAGGATTTGAATGCTACCGGCATTGACGGTCGGATGAAGAAGATACGTAATATGAGTACAGACCTATAATAATAATATATACTATTAGGTAATCTGTCTAGGTATAACTTACTATAGAGATTATCAAGAATCCATTTGGTTTTTATGGGTCACTAAAAATCCAGTTTATATGCAAAAAGTTAAAAGTATGGCAGGTAGCGAAAGTGGTCAGTCGTACAGAGAGGACTGATACCATACTTGGCAAAACCAGGCAGGCGTCCAATTAGAGGGAATGGGCGCCCTTCGGCACGGCAGGCGAGCCTTCACAGGGAGTTGAGATTTATACCTCACAGAACACTTTATTACCTCAGCAACCTCCTTTCAACTTTACTTATATGATTTTACGGTTCGTAAAATCATTTATACACAAATATTCGAATAAAAACACTATAATTATCTTTTATGTGGCCTATTCTATTTTTTTATATAAATACGAAATCGATGTGATCTCTATTTTACTTTATAATAAATTAATAACATAATAATACAATAATTACGTACACATTTCTACTTACAACATCTACGAACTTCCATTTTTGTATATAATAACAGCCACACCAAAAAAGGAAAAAATTGCCGCATAATATGTTTCATAAATAAAGTTATCAGCGTATACAAAGTTGTCCGAAAAACTGGTGAGATTAAACGTAAGAATCTGGTTTGAGATCCGCCTGTGAAGGTGCGCGGGGTCTCCTTAAAAGGCGGCTTGTCGACAATAGCCTGGGAACTCAGCTCATTTGAGGAGAGAATATCATGTCGTGTCGCCTTGCTCGCTAAATCGCTTTTTAAATAAAACTTCGCCAGCACGGATCGCAAGGACGCATAATTATAGTGTGCAAATGTGCAAATATGAACTAAAAACGAACTGCCTAAATCAATTCTAGTTTCACAAAGGTGTGTGGGATAATACATTTACTTACTGTACGTAAAAAACTTTTCGTCGTTTTTTATGTACTTTCATTGAATGTCTGACAACAGTATGACTGTCAAGGAAAGACGTGACATGACAGCCGATGGAATATAAGTGTAATTTAAATTACTAGTTACGTAAATCCAAGAATAAGAACATAATTTATTAAGAATGTTGTTTCAATTATTCGAAAGTTACTTCCAGAAGTAAACTGAGATTTTTAATTAGTAACATACCTACTTAAATGATAATAGTTGTACTCAAATTATAACACACGTACGTCGATAATTAGACCTTTGGAAGTACATTTGAGTGATTTGCTAATAGGTAATACAACGTGTTAGAGCATACCCCTACGTTACAGCGTACATTTAACCTTGAGTTTTAAACAAACATAGGGCGCCCGTATATCTATATTGCCTACCGATAACAGTAGGATTATCACTATTTATCTTCATGTGATAACCGGATAAATTAACGCAAACCCCACCTTTTCCATATCGCTAGTAACGAGTCCAGCAATAAAGATTGAATAAAATTTGTATTTAAATGTTAAATTAAGCAATAATACATGTATCACATTATAGCGTTGCATTGGTAACTCGTAAAACTATTAGTTTTACAAGTTTAGTTTTATTATATCGCGTCTTAAATGACTTGGTTGCTATTTGACCGGTTTTCTGTAACTAGCAAGACGCATCAATTTATATTATTGAGTTATCTCGCATGTGAAGTAGAGCGCGACTTTTATATTCGATTTCGTTTTGTCTATGGTACAAAAAGCTGAAGGATGGCTAAGTCGCCAGTGACCTTGTACGCGGTAACGAAGGCTGCACTCCGTACAAAGCCGTCCCACAACAAAAAGTATAAAAGTCCGGCTGCGTAAAGACCTGCCACAAAAAATAAACTAATAAAAGAATCCAGCCGTGTTCGGACCGCGAGCGTGCCGAGTGTGCCCACCAAATTATTATTGCTACACAGTATTCGCTTTGTAACAAGTTTGTAACAGAGAAGAAATTTGTACTTGATGAAAGTTTCTTCTTATATATGGCTTCTAATTTGATTATTTGCAATTATTTAATCGATAGACTGTTTGTTTAAATCGTGTTCAAGCAACCTTAGGCACATAAAAGTAACTTTGATTGGTCGGCTCATCGTGGTCACGCGCGGATAAACTAATAGGCAGTTTGTCTGGTTCTTTTATCAAGTTAAATAGCTGATATTAATCTTTTCATAAACTGACAACTTTGACAGTACATTTAATGTAATGTTGACTTTAACTATTTTTGTGATGAGTACTTGCATTATAAGTAGGTAAAAAAAAGAAATCGTTTAGGGATAGTTGATTTGAATAAACAATCTTAACATCTTACATCTTGAAAGTTCTACTTTGAGAATTATTTGCTTGTTATTATGTATACTCATTATTAAGATAACATTCTGAATTTCTTTAATTATTAGTTTACTAACTGTTGCCCGCCGCTTCACCTGCATGGAAATCTAATGCCGTTCCTGCTAACCATGGGACTCTATTTCACCAGCATAACCTATATAAGACACACAATGCCATCATACATCATTTCGTTATATCTCAAAGGGTTTAGGGATCGTTTTCGTTGAATCCTCCCAGACGGCTTATTTTTTTTGACACCTCCAACTAATATCTTTATATTTCAGACATTGTATACAAAAAATTGACAAATTATATATTTGAACCTTACTCGAGATTCACTCTATTCATTGGTAAAAACAGCATGAAAATTGGTGCAGTAGTTATTGAGTTTATCGCGAACAGACAGAGGGACGCGGCGGAGGACTTTGTTTTATTTTTATTTTTTTATTATACTTTTGTAATGGCTGTTGGTCCTCCGAATAAACAAATAAATAAATATGAAGTGATGATGATTAGAAGCACAAACTTGCATGTTACAGGCTTATAATAAGAAAATGGTCATTCTGCATCAGAATCATATTTTAAAAATAAATTGAACATATATACGTACAATAAAGCATCATCACATATCATTACTCTTCTACCCGTATTTAATTAACCTGATTTTTAATCGGTAATCAATGATAAAGGTTAACACACAATATTTTTACCGTTAGCGACCGCTAAATTACGGCGAGTCTATTAGTGTAATACACTTTCTATAAGGTTAAATCTGTGGTAATACTATCTCACTGAAAGACTCGCCTCGCCCCTCCACCAATAGATGAAACTTAGAGCATAGTATAGATCAATGAATAAACAGCATATTCACCAAACTGTGATACAATAGCGATACATTCACGAAATTTGATTGACCGAACGTTAATCAATAAAATCAGCCTATAGCAGTCCACTGCAGAACATATGGCCTCTGCAAATGTGCGCCATGGCACCCGATCCTCCACCTTTCTCGCATCCTTTATATCCAAGCTACCTTTTTCGGGTCGTTTCTCCATCTGGCTGGGAGACATCTTAACTTGCGATTCACTAAACTAGGATTCGTTTACTCCAACGGTCATTAATTCTTCGGCAGAGCCTGCGGCAAAACGCCGATACTAAAAGTATCGTGTGTGAGGTGGCTCTAAGAGAGTATCGTAATGTTATCTATTGGAATAGGGGCAGATGGTGCGAATTAGGTTACTTTTGATAACATTATCGACAACTACTCTAACAACATGAAATCTGGTGTTGAATCGTCATATTTCAGCAGATTTACGTCAGTATTTCGTAACAACCATAAATTATGATAAGTTTAAGTGAGTAAAATTACGAAATCCAGAAAATGAGATATTATTATTATATTTCCTTTATTACATTTTAAACACATATAAATTATATTTTTAAATACATTCCATATATATAAAAAAAAAACAAATATATTTAAAAATATAAAAAATAGTAACCCACCGGCATCGGGTACAGGGACCAAGCTACCGGTGGTTAGGGCTCCAGACAGAGGAATCTCCTCACAATACGTGCCGTGTCAAGGAGCACTGCCTTCTGCATCAAGCCCTTGACCCAACTGCCTAACGCGAGCCTCTGGAGATGTTGTTCGAGGCTCTTGGCAATCAGTCCGTGAACCGATACAACTATCGGAACAATAATCGCCGAATCCACACACCACATGTCGACAACCTCGTGAGCCAAATCCAAATATTTAATTTGTTTTTCTTTTTCGGCTTTCACAAGATTCTCGTCATGTGGAATGGTGATATCGATAATTATTGCGCGGCGCTCTGACCGATCTATCAACACTATATCAGGTTTATTAGCTACAAGGTTTATTTATTATTATTATTATTAACAAACGATTTTATTACAAATCATTGATATTATCATCATCATATCAGCCGTAGGAAGTCCACTGCTGAACATATGACTCCCCCATTGACTTCCATTTTGACCAGTCTGTAGCGGCCTGCATCCACCGAGTTCCTGCGGTCTTTACCAGGTCGTCTGTCCACCTTGCGGGAGGCCTTCCTACGCTGCGCTTACCGTCACGTGGTCTCCACTCAAGAACCTTTCTGCCCCATCGGCTATCGGTTCTCCGAGATATGTAGTAACTTATTAATTTGATGACATTTTCTTTTTATAGAATATTTTCTGCTCTATGGCATGCCTTAGCTTTCTGCCGTATGGAGCCTCCATCCAACCCTAAGAAGCCTGTGCCACAGCCGTGCCAATTTATCAGCAGGTGTAACGACTTGCAGGTCAGGTTGGCTTCGACTCCAAAGATCTTTTTGAACCCAATAGAAGAATGCTATTTTGAAATTAGCTTTATGTGAATACATAACTCCAACAAACTATTTAGCACACGAGTATTACGTACGTGAGTAAATTGCGATGTGGTAGGTATGTGTTGACATGTTTTTCTTATTTCTCTTTACCTAAGCGAGAAAGTGAACTACATTCCAAACATGCCTATTGGTCCTCAACATTTTTCGTATCTACTTTTTCGACTTAGAAAAACAAAGAGATTATTTGTTTATTTATCTTCTATCTACACCATTATAATTTGTCTGTTTTTCTGTGTATTAGAAAAGTCCTGGTCAGACTTGAAATCTGCCTATGTTTGATTGCAATTGGTTTAACCGGAGATTTAGCCAAAAAACAATAACCAACCTCCGCGTGGGCGGAGCAGCGGGCATCAGCTAGTTATAATATGATTGTCTAAATTCCTGGGCGGTGAGAAGTTCCCTGTGACGTAGGAGTAATTTTTTGAAGTGAGAGTTGCTTTTAAGGTAATACAAGAAAAGTATCTATTGGTTGCATTGACTTAAAAGATTTTTTGGCTCCAAGGGAGTATTTTATATCATTATCAAAGCGATGCCTTCACGCGTTCTTAAGAAAAACGGTCGTGACAAACTGATAAATAACACAGATGAACAACGGTTATTTTTCTCCTATTGAGGCACGGAACCTTAAAAACATCAACAAAGTTGTTCTGAACTTTGTTGATGCATAACTAAAACTAAGTAGGTACGTACCGTTTATGAAAAGTACCTACCAGTTTATTCATACAGTGTAATAATGGAAGTGATTGATTAATTCGATGGAGCAGCTGCGATTGACTCGCATTCTGCATATCAATTACTCTCAATGATTTGCTGGACTTTGGCAGTGAACTGCGCCTTTTGAGCAATAAACTGTATTGTACAGAATTTCTGAAACAAAATAATACTATGCATGCGGTACGTGTGCGTGTGAGTATGTATGTGTATGAGTGTTAGGACGAATGTTTAAATGTGACATGGTGTGGATGTGTGTGTGTGTGTGTGTGTGAAGGGGTGACTGTGTGTGTCTGTGACTAGCTTGTATTATGGGTTATAGAATGTGAAAAACATACATAAATACATTTTTTTTATAAATACATACATATAATATAATTTATGAATGATTTTTTACTATAACAATTAATTACTTTGTTATGAGTTTAAGGAATCACAAAATCATTGAAAAAGAGAATTATTGCAGGTCTGAACAGGAGAATGAATCAGAACAGATAAAGTAAAATTATCGTCTATTGTCGTTCAGCACAACCCGCACAACTAAACTAAAACTGCTTCTATAAAACTGTCTGATGCCAGGATGCTACTAGAAACTCATACATGTTATTTTTGTGTAACAATTATACTTTATACATTCAAGGTAACAGTAAAATCACGCTATCTTTTAATTAAATTATTCATTAACCGTTCGTACACTTCCCGCAGTCATAACAGGTAGGTATATTACTTATCAAATATTGTTATTCTAGCTGTGGACATTACTATGTAAAATGCAACGTTTACAAGTAGTAGTAGTATACCTCTATAAGAATAAAATAAGTGCAATAAAAACAATAGCATAATCTATTGTTTTTTAAAAACAATTGACGGCCTTATCTCACTGTGGCAATATCTTACAGGCTCCTACAGCCTCAAAATATACTATAATATAATAATACCTAGTCTAGTCTAGGGATCCCAGATGTAGGTGGCCTCACCAAGACTCTCGTATCCAAGCCACCTCACCTGCAAGCCGGTACACCTGTTGATAGACGGACGAGGCTCTGGCACATGCTTTCTCCCCAGTCGCTCCCATAAGTGAACCAAAAGAAGGAGATGGATTAAGCGAACTCGGGCTCCGAGGACGAAACCTCGGATGCAACTGGACACAACGCTAAGATGCTGTTACACTATTTGGTCTCAAACTAAGTGTAGCCTGTACTTAATATGGATTCTAGAATGAGGATAAATATACTGCGATATTGTATTATTTTGTAAACACTTACATACATATCATACATAGAAACACCTAGACCAATGAATATATCTATTGGCATATTTGCACTGAGCATGAATCGAATCCATGACCTTCGACGTAGCAGTCGAAAGCTCTACCGCCACACCACATAGATCGTTATGAACTCCTAATAATAGCTAACTACCAAGTCAATACCTATAACGTGCGTGCAAGTGCAAACTATAAATTAAGAAAGTTTATCGGATAGATAGTACAACAGCGCACACAATACGAACAAACAAACATAGATTTTTATGTGCCAGATGTGAAAAGAAGTTATGAAATGCAACTGTGTACGTTAATTAAGTAGAGCTGGCGACATTTTGAGAGCGACTGCTCTGCTTGCGACTACCGTCGAATGTTAATTTAAATAAATAGCTGGCATTGAGTTACTACTTAATGTGCCGTAGGTTCGAGGACTGGTTGAGTTAGCTTGAGTAGTAGAACTGGCGTCGGCGCCTACGCAGCGCAGTGGGCGGACGCGGTGCCCTACCTCGATGCACTTACAAATAGGTACATGCTTGATCTTGAATGATGCTTGATTTATGCTCGCATTCATCATTAACGAATCTCTCTTTTATTAAAAAGAGGTAGATATTGCACTGGCGCATAAAGCAGTCACTGAAAAACAGGCACAAGGGTAAGCACGAGGGCTACAGGAAATGCACTAATCAGTAAGTGCAAACGAGAACGAACTGTGATTTCTACAATACAACGCGGTACATATGCGATAACATACCTATCTACCTTTTTTTTTTTTTTTTTTTTCGTGCGGAAATCCCTTCGGATACCCCCCCGCGTGCCAGCGGGGGCGGTTATGTCGGGCTTGAACCGACTAAAACCGCACGCCGTCTCGGGTCTACAGACGCCGGGGTGTAAGGTTGCCCATAGAGCATATCCCTCGCACCCCGACTGACCCTGGGCCATCTCCGGTTTCGAGATGGCCCCCTCGGGTTTGGGAACCACGGTGTCCCCGTCTTGCCCCGGTTTGGGGGAGGGGCGCTAGTCGCCCCACCGTCCCGGCCTGCTTCTGCTGGGGTGACAGGTGGCCTCACCCGCCACCCCCAGGCCTGCGCTCATGGAGGACGGAGGTCGTTAAGCGACCTCCGGCGCCGAGTTGCCTGCGACGCGCGGCGAGCAAGTTGCGGGCTCGGCGGACCGGGAGAGTTCTAAGTCTCTCCCGGGCGCGCTCCGCCACCTCCTTCGCGAGCATTACATGCTCGCAGAAGGAGGCGGCGGCGGCCCACGCGCTCGCGCTCCGCACCATTGCCGCAATCATGCTGCCGAGCGAGAGGACTCCCACCCCGATGGCTGCCACGAGGTCACGCCTCGGCGCCTCCCACGCCGGGCAGTCCGCCAGCGTGTGCAGCCCTGAGTCCTCGCTCGCGTCGCAGTGATGACACTCAGGCGTTGGCTCCTTCCTGATCCGATGCAGGTGGTCCCCGAAGCACCCCTTCCCTGAGATCACCTGCGTCAGTCGGTAGGAGAGGCTTCCGTGTCGCCTCTCCAGCCAATCCTCCATGATGGGCCTTACCGCCGCTATTGCGGCGTGCCCTACATACCTATCTACCTCATTTCAATATAAGATGCCTACTGAGACTGAGTCTACCTCTGTACCACCTTAGGTGGACTGGCAGAGAATGTCTAAGGCATTAAGTCCGCCTATATACTTGTGTATAGTGTGTAGTATGTTTAATTTTAATCGTTAAATATTTATATTTTGATATTTTTACCGCGTATTGAAATGTCGGTGTTTGTATATTATTTATTCTTTACGTACCCGTACATTCATGTCACATATAGTTAGATACACTATAAATAGGCACACTTTCCAATCTTTGCTACTTTTCCGGCTGAATCCCGGTCCATTGAAGGTTAGTGACCCATTTCTTAATATATTTTGTTTATTGTTGACGCCTGTTGATGATAAATAACGGATTGGTTTAATTTTGGTTTGCCATTTGAAACTTAACACGCGGTTCAAGTTCGACATTTTGATTGTTAATTTATCGGTACTATTTTGCCTTCTGGTGCAATTGAATTTGACTATTTTCACCTTTAAAACTTGGAATTGTTATTAAAATTAAAATATTTCCTGGTCGATTTCGATCGGGTGTCAATTGCGGCTTAATTTGATTATTGAAACAAGTACGTGCTAAAAATCTGTTTAAATTTGATTTGTTGTTTTTTCATGTATTTGATCGGACCCGCCGGGAGGTGTGAATAGATATTGATCTGTGTTTACTTGCTATAAAGTTTAAAGTAATTTATAATTTGATTTGTTTGCATCCGAGCGTTTAAAATAGCCAATTTTATAGTTTAATATTTCTCGGGATTTAATATGGATCGGTAATTTTTGGTGATCGATTCTAACCGAACTAACCGTTTCACTATAATGGGAAATCAACTTCTCGGGAATTTTTGATATTACTTTTGTTTGATTTGTTCTAAGTTCGGGACGGTTCCTCGAATGCCTTTTGGCCGTTTTGAGGGTTTGTCGGTTAACCAGTTTTTATAAAATTGCGGCTTTTTGTTGTTTGAAACGTTTTATATTCGTGCCGACTTCTTGTGTTTGATTAATGATTTTGTACCGTTGGTTGCCTGCACATTTGTGTAAATTCGGATCATTAGACACTTTATTTTAGTTAGATATTAAGTTTTAGTTTTATTTGCGTTTTCACTGCCGCGCTTTAGATCACGCTTCGGAACGAAGTAGGGCTACGGCTTGAATACTACCTGCTCGTGGTCTCACTCCTCACCCTTGTCTCCGGGTTAAAGGAAACTGGTAGCAGAGCTGTTAATTTTTTTTTTATTACTGCGCTCGCTCGGTTCACGCACTGAACAAAGATTAAATAATAAATTTAAAAAAAAATACTTATATGACTTGTCTACGAATCAGTTGATATTTCAAAGTATCGTAACCAGTAGGACCGTCAAATAGTGTCTTCTCTATTGTTAGTAGATTCCATTGAAGTAAATCCCAGCTGAAATGAATCCGAGCATATGATTCAACCGTTTATAATCTTGCTACTTACAATGAATATGAGAGACCAGATATGTATCCTGAGGTAGTTGAATTTGGTACAAAGATAGATTATAGACTGAAGAGTACGTAATTATGTAACCGGGAATAGGTTCCTGTGGGTCGCAGGAACGGGTATCGCGGGTAACAACTGTATTATTCGTAATCGTCGATTACTGCGGTCGATAATTGTAATCGTTATCGTAATTGATAAGTTATAACATCATTCATCACTACTTTAAATTTGTATGCAAACTAAACCACTAGTTAATTTATACAATAGTATCTAACTAACCTCAACCCTTGAACGCTGATCGGAAATACATTTAAGCTAAGCACTTTCGTTATCTTTGACCCGAAAGTTACTCCGTAACATTACAGTGTACCCGATAGATATTTATTCGCTTGATAACCTAACAATAGAGGCTATGTACTACAATGGCAATCTCAAATGAAATCTAAATGTTATCTCCGGTATCAGCTATAAACAATACTCGATTCGCGTAGAGATTGTGGGCGATTGTAGAATACTTTAAGGCTCAATTACATATCAAAATCCAGAATTATCAACACCATTGTAATGTTATTACAAAAATGAGAAATGTAAACAGATAAGGCACGATGAGGCTAACATACTAAAGTGTAAATATTAAATTAAAAATTAAAAATGAAACAGGAAAAGCACTTACTCCTGCTTAAAGCAATTTAAATATAAATATAATAAATAAATATTCTACGACATTCTACACAGCGTGTCTAACTGTCAAAACGCTTCCTTATAATCGAACCAGCTAGTTTGAAAATTTTCTGGTAGTTTAGATGCGTATTAATTGGACACACTTTTATTACCAAAATAGTAAAACGCATTTACAATTATTATATTATAGTGATTTTTGTAATTGTTATACTATTAAGTATCACTATTATTTCAGTTCTTCATTTCCTGGTAATTCCTTAAACAATTAATGCCTTATTCGGGCATTTGTAAAATCCTTAGTATTAACCAAAAACAATTTAAAAGAGAAATTTCATTTCTGGACTTTGTCATGAAACCCTTTGTTAACTATATTATTTTATCTGTGCTACAATGCTCAACAGAAATACGTTGTTCAATAAGAATGCCATAGTGCTCATAGAGCAGTCTGCAATACTTTATTATTCCTGCATGCTATATTTAAGAATGTGTTTACTGTAAAGGCAACAATACCATCTATCTGTTCGTGCACATGGTTATTGATGACTGAATACCAGTAGCCGAGTTACTCTTTTCAACTAACTATATAGCACTACATCGAGTATACCGTACCAAAATATTTTTGTACCACAAATAAATATCTGAATATATAAAAGAGACGAGAGATTTAATAATAAAAAGAATGGCAGAGTTAAAAAATGCCTTTATTTCAATAATGATTGTTTATGATTAAACGATGGATGATGCAAATGAGTGATTCAAAGTTTGGAAATTGGCGATCAATGGGTAGTTTTTGATTAGGTAACTGTGACTGTCAACCAGTGATGTAAACATTAGCCTCCTACGAAAGATGTTCAATCAAGGTACATTCGTACAAATACACACCTCTGACTTTTCGATGTCATATTGGTGTAAATTAGCAAGATGCGTCTATAGACAATAGTTGCGTCAACGATGAAACTAACATGTCATGGAAATGAGGAAATTTCTTCAAATTAACAAAAAAACCATAAATCGTAGAAATACACAATACATTAAAATTAACAAAAATACCATCATCCAACCATGACACGGCTTCTTCAACCAAGCGCCAATCCTTGTTGCATCCAATGCTTGCACTATGGAACCCAAGTTCCATTCTCCTACAATTTTTTTTACCTTCTGACCCTCTGACCTAACCCCGAAAAAAAGACTGCATTCTGATGCAGTCTTTTTTTCGGGGTTGGGTCAGGTTCTGGCCCCGTTCATCAAATCGCAGGCTTCAACAATGAAAGATATTGCACCGTCTTCATCCATTGAAGTATAATGTACTCTCCATTCAACATTGATGTTATGACTCATTTTATTTATTCAATTATGGAAGATTATTTCGGATACCATCACCTGAGCACGACGGTATAATTACTTAACGACGTGTTGACCTTGTTGTTCTATAACTGCTTTCAAGGTTTCAGTGATCACTACTATTTTCTCAGATCCAGTATTAAGGGAATCCAGCATGTACATTATAGAAAAAGCACTAACAGTCTGTCTCCTTTTCCTTTTACGAAATTTGCTTTTTGCTTTTGCTACATTGACGAAAATTCTTCTATGACTGGAAAAGAATTACCTCATGAATATGAACTTGAAGTAAAGATTTATGAGTGTACCCAACTTAACTAAATCCCGGTGCTCACAGACGGGGACACCGTGGTTCCCAAACCTGATGGGGGCATCTCGAAACCGCCTTATGGGCCATCTTACACCCTGGTGTTTGAAGACCCGAGACGGCGTACGGTTTTAGTCGGTTCAAGCCCGCCATAACTGACCCCGCTGGCCGGCGAGGGGCTATCCGAGGGGAACTCTACACAAAAAGAAAAAGTTACCCAGGCCTGCGAGTATTAAATTTGTTACCGATGACTGCGTAGAGGTAGCGCCCCAGGCCTTTACTTCAGTAAATAGGGCAGTCCAGTAGGGCACAAATACTGACTGTTTACAGAAGGCGATAACCTAGGCCTTATCTGCGAATACCAATACCGTAAATGGCAGAAAAGCTATATATATATAGCCCAACTCACTTTCCACAAAAACTTATGCATGCATACTTATGCATGTGCGACAAAGAAAGAACTTTGTGTATAGGAATATGGAATTGCTGACCCCTGAACGCAATCAAACCGAAACATATTATACATTATAAACATGCTCCAGTAGGTATAACAGTATCCTAAAAACCTATCAAATACGCCATGGTTCATAAGAAACTCAGAGTTGCATGATATATTGATATATTGATGGTCAAATATGTGCAGGCAGAAATAAAATTTAATGCTACAAATTATAAAAGAAGACTTGAGAAGCACTTAAACCCCCTAGTAGTTGTACTAACCAGAACTGAGCACAAGCGACGACTGAAAAGGCTTGTAATAGCAGACCTATCGAAATAGACTAAGTTAAGTTATTGCATTACGTTAGGAATAGTTAGTTGTACGTAAGTCTGAGGCACATCTTGCCCGTTACTTGTACGTTAGTTGAAGTCACGTTGACAATTGTTAAAATATACCAATGGTGTTTTCGTCTCTTTAAAAATCTAAAACTGATTTTTCCTCTCTAATGTAAGTTCTCTAACAACTATATGTGTAAGAAAAACTTTTAATCGTTACTCATGAATGTAAGCTATAACTGATAACATGGTTTAGGTTCTAAATCAGTAGGTTGGTCTATTGAACAACAATGGAATTATAGGACAAATACGTATTCACCTAAAGAGAAACATGAGAAAATGTAGATTTTGCTAACATTACAGCAATAAAACGAACATTATAAAAAAATTGGAATCGAATTGAATGTTCACGTTAAGTTACGATTATTTCTAAATATGGATGCAGTGCGTGCCTTTTTTAATATCAACGGATGCAGGTGTAAATTCTGAAAAACATATATGTCGTTGACAGCCCCTCGTTATGTTGATTATAATAATCTATCTTGTATCTTCAAATAACTTCTATTTGCGTGACATTGAACTTTCAATCAAAAGGCTGCGGATTTGCACACCATCCTGGGGCCTTACCAAGATGCGTTAAAAACAATTCAGTTTCGTGCCACTCAGTTGTGGGAGAGAAATACAGCTTCACACGGTATATAGCTCCATCTCTCTCCCTTAGCTGAGCGGCCCGAAATTGAATTGTTTTTAGCGCATCGTCGTAAGGCCCCTGTTGGAACAACACCTAATAACAAATTCAAATTGCTAGAAGCGTGCACTCTTCTAGCAATTTGATTTTGATGGCAGTTTAACAAATACCGACATTAACAATATAGATTATTATTATTAGTGATACTTCACTGGAAGTCATTGCAAATGACACTTATGGCAATTCATATGCTATAAAAATTTGCTTTGTCACCTACTATAACAGAGCCTATGTCCATTCAAAAGCATATTAAATAAAAAAAATCAAACGTAAATAATTGTAACAAATCTGTTTAAAAACATTCGTTGAATATCCCACATTACTTCAAACGTGTTTGCCTTACCGACTGTCATTATCCATGCATCCCGCAGAGAGAGACGTGTGAACATTTTAATTGGGGAATCGGGGGACTGCCTCACTCACATAAATAGGATTATTCAATCGAATATACACCTATTAACTTACGTTCACACATAAGCATGATACTTACTTTATTCTGTTTACACAAGCAACCATAAAACGGTAAAAAGACTGTCAAACTCACTTGAAAATTTTTATTACCGACATTTAAACGCTCGAATTCACCCGAACTGAAGCTATTTTTCAAACCAAACATAATAAAAAGGGTGTATGTATTCGAAACGGCACAAAAAACACCATTTTCATAAACAAATACATACAATACCACGTCAGTCGGTGAGAAAATGTCTTTATTTGTGAGTAAACTAGTAAAGTTATGTTTTACTCCCACGTAACACGAAAACCTTTGCCTCAAAGCTTTAGAAATTGAGCCTACATTAGAGATACGGACACTTACATACATGGCTATAAACTACGGTGAATACACTAGCTGTATACGTATTATATTCTCAAGTTTTATTTATGGTGTTGACATAATATAAAAGTATTGATGAATGTACAAGAATGGATGCAGAATTTGACAACATGGGAGATGTGTCCATATATGTATTATCTACGTGGGATACAACCAGTCTACAATATACAAATCTGGAGATCCAAATCCCCGGATGTGTAAAACACCGTTGTAATTCTTGATTCTGCACGATAATAACACCAAGAATTGGTCATGAATTTAAATGATAAAAATTTCAATTTTAACCTCATTATTTACCCTCTATACCATGCCGAATGTTCCGATGAGTTCAATTAAACCTTTTTCTCTCTGTACCTATCCTGAAGAACAGAGTAGACTACGTTCGAGAACTCAAGAATGCTTTATACGCCTAGCTTGGAGATCTTATCATTTTACAGGGCTGCAGAGCTTAGCTATTCAGCTTCACCTGCTTTTGCCGCTTTACTTTTATTTTTTGTTTCAATTATTGAAATTCTTTACTCACACACGTGTCCCTCTTTCTATAATCCCCAATACTTTAAGCAGGGCTTAAAAAACGTCTATGAAGGCCGTCAAACCGAAGACAACAATTTTATAATTGCTACCATCTGGAATGATGGCCTTTACTTTTTAGAATTCAAATAAACTTTTTTTTTTTACGTGCGGAAATCCCTTCTGATATCCCCCCGCCGGCCAGCGGGGGTGATTATGTCGTGTCTCGACTAAAACCGCACGGTGTCCTCCCCAAGTGTCCGTTGCCGGGCACCCAGGGTAAGCCCTCGAAAGGATAACCCCAGGGTTGCCGGCGGACTTTGGCCACTATCGCGGCCTCGTCTGGTGTGGTCGGGTTTTATCCTGCTTCGGTGAGTTGGCAGGCGTGTGTACACACGACACGCCTCCGCAACGGCCTGCTTCTGTAAGGACGGCGAGTCGGCCAACTGCCGTCCTCAGGCCCCGATCGTGGAGGTCGGCAGTCCCGGGCGTAGATGAGACTGCGGCGTCCTCGCTGCAGACTGTGAAACTCGGGGGGCAGGGTTCTCTCCCGCTCCCTCTCCGCCGTCTCTTTCGCGCGCATTACCTGCTCGCAGAAAGAGGCGGCGGCGTACCACTTGCTCCCGTCGGAGACCACGGCCCTCACCATGGTCTCCAACGAGAGAACGTCCACGCCCAGGACCGCAACGAGATCCCGGCGTTGACTCGCCCACGCAGGACATTCCACCAACGTGTGGAGCGCCGTGTCTACGCCAGGATCCTCGCAGTGCTGGCACTGCGGCGTTGTCTCCCGGTGATTGCGCCATAGATACTTACCGAAACACCCGTGTCCGGTAAATATTTGGCACATCCGGTAGGAGAGGTCCCCATGGTCCCTCTCCAACCACTCCTTCATAATCGGTCTCACCGCCGCAATGGTGGATTCCCCCCACCTTGGATGCTCAAGTCGCACCCTCCATGTCTCCATGAGTTCCTGGCGGAGCAGGGACCGCTGAGCCCTGATTTCTCGGGGCTCCGGCCTACGGCGCCGCTCCAGCGCCTCCTTGCGCCACTGGTACAGCAGCGCAAGGGCTCTCGCTTCCAGGTCCTATGGAGGGGTCCCGGCTAGGAGACATGCCGCCTCGTGTTATCATTTTACAGGGCTGCAGAGCTTAGCTATTCAGCTTCACCTGCCTTTGCCGCTTTACTTTTATTTTTTGTTTCAATTAATTCTTTACTCACACACGTGTCCCTCTTTCTATAATCCCGAATACTTTAAGCGGGGCTTAAAAACGTCTATGGAGGCCTTCAAACCGAAGACAACAATTTTATAATTGCTACCATCTGGAATGATGGCCTTTACTTTTTAGACTTCAAAAAAACAACAAGATGGGCTAACTTTAAAACGAAAATAAGTTTCTTAGACGAAGGTATGTTTTAAACTCAACATTAATCCTGCGTATAAATTGTATGGTGGTAGAAATTTGATGACACACCGTGCACGATTGCGAAAAACCCTCCATAGTAATCCAATTTCGGTTTGATTGCGTTCAGGGGTCAGCAAGTGCATAGCCGGGCGGGGGGATTGTGGTCGCAGCACTAGTGGGACCGGTGGGTGTCACGCGGTGCTGCGACGACAATTCTCTTCTGATGAGGCCGTCAAGCTGAGTGCCGCCATTGTTAACATGGTACGTGTATGTAATGGTGAACCTCTTTCCTGAGACTTTACCTTCAGCTTACCATCAGGCGAGGTGAAGTCAAATTGACGTGTCCTAAATATTAAAAAAAAAAAGTATTAATAGGTGGTATATTGTTACTTACT
The DNA here is from genome assembly GCA_946251805.1 of Cybosia mesomella. Classification (NCBI taxonomy): domain Eukaryota; kingdom Metazoa; phylum Arthropoda; class Insecta; order Lepidoptera; family Erebidae; genus Cybosia; species Cybosia mesomella. Next base: position 22,693,353 of record OX276398.1, read on the forward strand.
CAGTTTGGACATGGAACAATCTACTTTAGTTCTAGAGTAACATTTACGTAATATTATAATATTACGAATAGCGGCTATACCTAGCTTGATCAACAAAATGGTGCCGATTCTTTTATTACAAAATTCACTCATCATCGCGCTGTGACCAATGCCTTCTTCATTTTTTTCAGCCAACAGCTCCCCAGTTGCTATTATAATTAAATACTTCACTAGCTTCCCCTACTGTCATTCAAGGTTTCATGCAGACCCGCAAGTTTGCGATACTGTAAAAACCTATTAATGCCATTTTGAAAGAAGCCCTTAATGTATGATATACACAAGAAGTAACCATTGTAGTCAAGTATTAAGTAATATGTGATTCTAGGTTCAAATTATGATAATGAACTCCAGCGATGTGTATTTATTATCATGTTTATACTTCGTGATGTAAGAATATGTCATAAACGCTCCGATAAAGCGTGAACTTGTAAATAATTTATATAGAACCAACGTCTATATAAACGATATGCCGTCTATAAAACTCTAGTTGATAAGAGAACACAAATATCATCTCCTATTGTACTTCTTTGGATTTATGATATTTGTAATACAAGATTACGTTTACACGGGGTTGTGTGTATAATAATTATTTGGAAGAGATTCATCAAAATGCGTTTCTTTTTTTGTAGTTGGCCAATTCAGTACAGTCATGCCAAAAATTTTCTAATTAGTAAAAGTAAGAACAGAATGATAAGAACAGTAAAAGCAGTCTAGTCTAATAGTTTTAGTTTCGGTGGGATTTTTGAGTTTAAGGGTGTGTTTAAGAAAAAAAAAACATACTACATACAAGTATATACAATGTACCTGAAATGACATTATTATTCATCTGAAAATTAATAGAAGGTTGATTTGTTGAACCCCCTAAAAACCTACTAAAACCTACTTAAACTACGTTCTCTGAATCACACAAATTGTTGTACCCCATGTGGGGATCAAATCACAATACTTGATACGATGACCGTTGGGCACATAAACCACCGTGCCTGTAGTTCGATATACCTTTCGTATCCTTAACTAACCCAATAACCTCAACCAGCTATTCCGTTATGTATACCATATCAAGTCGCTCTATAGGCACGGTAATCCTTAACAATAAACTTTATATTCTGTATTCCCACCATCAATGTGTCCGGTCCCAGACACATTAGTTATAAGCCAACATCAATTCATTAAAAAACAAACGCCGACTACACAAAAAAGCATCTCGACAAGATCTGAGAACAATCACAAGACTATCATCAATTGGTAAACCAGCACCGATTAAACATAAAAATGTTCAGTTATATACAAATGAATTTGAATTTTATTTAGTGAGCCATAAGGGTGTAAGTTATTGTCAGTGTTGTGACATCTCGGTCAAGATATAAATAAGAGTAGGTCGAGGATCGTAGTGTGTTTAGAGATATTGGTTAGCGTCCAGATTCAGCAACAGCGAAACTAGTCTAGCGAAAAGTAAATTAAAATCATATGAGTCATTGCAATCCTCACTTAGCTGAAAATAATACTGAAAACAAACATGGAATTTCCTATACCGATTACATTACTAGTTACTATTAGTAATAATTAGTTTTTAATAATTAATTATACATTAGTTGTTGTACTTCTTGCCCGCGGCTCTACCCGCGTTATATACTGATCCCGTTTTTGCGATCCACAAGATAGATATAAATGTGTGTGTGTATTATTTTAGACTATAATCTATCTCAGTTCCAAATTTCATTCGAATCCATTCGACGGTTTTGCGTGAAAAACAATCCATCGAACGGTATTCATCATTCCGTGCATTCATAATTTATTATCGTAAACAAACATTACTTACAGTCATCATCCCCAAAGTCAATTAAATAACCCAGGAAACCATTCATGTTTTTTGCTGCCAGCATAGCAACCTCTTAATGAGGTGTATGGAAAAGCCACTTGCTTTATCTCTAGGCAGGCTGTATTTTTTATTTACAACAATTGCTATAATATATCGCATCGCAAAGGTCGAATACGAAATCTCATTCTTCAAAAATTTATCGATATTCTTCAAATATTGACTGAATTAGGTATAATAATTATGACTCTTCCGGAAAAAATATTTAAATGACAGTAAAGACCGAATGTTACAACTTTCAATACCATAACAATTGTCTTCTTAAAAATGCAATCTCATATGAACAGACAAGTAATGAAATACCTATTACTATAGAATATATCACCAGGTTTGTGCTTTAATGGATGCGCGTTAGCGCTGTTAGCGTAATTTGCGGAAAAAATGAGTTACCATAATATGTACTGAGTTCATATAGAATAATTTTACGACCGGGCAGAAAACATGAAATAGTCCTCATATTAGGTACTATTATATTGGTGGCGGAGTGCGCCCGGGAGAGACTTAGAACTCTCCCGGTCCGCCGAGCCCGCAACTTGCTCGCCGCGCGTCGCAGGCGACTCAGGCGCCGGAGGTCGCTTAACGACCTCCGTCCTCCATGAGCGCAGGCCTGGGGGTGGCGGGTGAGGCCACCTGTCACCCCAGCAGAAGCAGGCCGGGACGGTGGGGCGACTAGCACCCCTCCCCCAAACCGGGGCAAGACGGGGACACCGTGGTTCCCAAACCCGAGGGGGCCATCTCGAAACCGGAGATGGCCCAGGGTCAGTCGGGGTCAGTCGTCTGTAGACCCGAGACGGCGTGCGGTTTTAGTCGGTTCAAGCCCGACATAACCGCCCCCGCTGGCACGCGGAGGGGTATCCGAATGGATTTCCGCACGATAAAAAAAAAAAAAGTACTATTATATTAATAGTTATTTTATTTATTATTATCACCATATTATTATCACTATATCTATGTAATGCGTTTTATACTACTAGGCATGAAATTCATTAATTAATACGTTAGAACCCAGTTCAGTTGAATACACAATTATTTTTAGTGATGAAATCGACCTTAGTCATACACATGTTTTCAGATTAGACATGTAGGTACCGGATGCCATTCAAAGATTCTATTAACTGAGTCATTGGTCTGATTTTTAAACTTTCGTCTTACATGATACAATTACGCATACAGCAATTAGCCGCCTAATATTAAAAGTTATTCAGTAATCTATACCATGATCGCGTTGATTTGCTGGGTATACGGGGGCCAAGGCCAAGGTGGGGACATCTTGGGGGCCAAGTCCACCTCATCAGCTGATTGATGGACGAGGTCTGGGTACAGGCTTTCCTGTCGGAGTTCGGGGGTCAGACGGCAGTCGCTCTCGTAAAAGCCAAAACAAACCAAATCATAGAAACGAGAAATATGAGAGCCGACTCCGAGCTCCAAGTTGGAAACTTTAGATGCTACAGAATTGGCGCTCGGATAAGATAGAGAGAGATCGTGTTAATTCCCGTAAACATTATTGTCATATAATTTTGTCTAACGCTAACATTTCAATGGATGCCTGGGTTCATACTCCGAACGTCTAGTCATACAATATTTTTCTGCAAGGAAGGCACAACAATTGGCATCGCGCCAAATAAATGCTTAGGCCGACTCCTACCAAAACTTTTGAAGAATATAACATAAATATCTTTAGTTCATATAAAGGATGAGATATGGAAAATAGGAGAGGAGGTTAATGCCTCTTTAATGTGTGAATACCCCTTCGGGCTTGACCTTACCAGAGGTAACGGGGGCATGTCGGACACGAACCGACTAAACAGCACAGTGTTTATTCACGCTTGCCTGCGTTGCCGTAGAACCAGATACTCCTTACGGGCAGAGTTGGCGACCCCGCCAAGTTGTTTGGGCACTTCCGCAAACTTAAAATCCAATTAGGTAGGGGGTTTTAATATCTCGGTCGAGCCTACCAATTCGTTCTACATTGTAAAAGCAATTGTTTAAAAGCATGGACATTCCATCTACCAAGCGTGGTTACTCCAACTTTTATATCATTATGATAGTAGATCTAAATAGTAAGATAAACCTAAAATATTTAAAACCTTTACTGACAGTTGAGTTACTTTTTCGTGATGTGAGCTGTGATGATGATGTGACCTTTTTAGGTTTTTTTCGCGCGGAAGTCCCCTCGGATACCCCCCCTACCCCGCCGGCCAGCGGGGGCGGTTATGTCGGGCTTGAACCGACTAAAACCGCACGCCATCTCGGGTCTTCAGACGCTGTGGTGTAAGGTAAGAATGGACAGGAACAAACGGCGGGCTGTGGTTTTTGCCTACCTGGAGGCCAACCATGACCGCTTAATAACAATTCAATTGCAGACCTAAACTGAATAGTTTCGTACTCATACCATGAAGTCGTAGGTATTAAATCTTTCAGTTTCAGCTTCCAAATGTCAACAAAAGAACAAAACGGAAACGCGTTTCAGTTTAAGCAGGTCATAATACGGATTCAGTTAACAAACTGGTATTGAATTGCTCCGAAACTGAACTGTTTATAAGTCATCATGGTCAGGCCCGCGGAGTGATAAAGGCCTAACTGTATGTATGAATACATTGTATTTGGGTGAGAAACAAGTTGTAACTTCCTAAAACTTTGCACGCTATACGTTTATTTATCTGTAAAACTGTGACAACAGTTCTTAAAGTTGATATTGATATAAAACTAATTTGGCGGCGCTATCCGAACCTCGTTCAGTGGACGATGGAGACGATTTCTCACTAGGTCGCCATCTAGCTGGCACTGCGGTCTCATTTCCCATTCAAACCATGCATTAACAGTAGTACCCCCTCGACTATTCAATTAGTTTTTATGTATTAGGATGCCGCTGAGTAAACCATTCTGTAAACCATCTTGCTCGCAATTTTATTTGAAAGGAGACAGAAGTCAGGGGTGGATCAAGAAACAAAGTGAGATTCCATGGAGCTGGATGGTGCGGCATTCAATTATTTTTTTGTGTGGTGGTATAAGACCTCCGGCGTAGAGTCCGAAAATACTGGCTACCGCTTCAACATCATTATGTTCAACTAAACGTTTGGGACTACATCAAACCAATATTCACTTTCAATGTTGAAATTATACCTACCACAGTATATACAATAGTAGTTACATTGTCAGCTGATTTTATGTTAACCTGACAATGTAAGTACTGTCTTATATTTTATAAATATAATATGTATAGACAGGGGCTATAAATTAACCGTGGGAATTTATGTAGTAAAGTTAAAATTTATAATAGAAGCCATTGATAATTGTTATGACTTGCAAACGTAGTAAACAATATGTCTCAGTGTATTTGGTATGCTTTGCTCAACCGTTTCATTCTGATCTAAATCATAGTTTAAGTTATGCATTGGATATTATATTACACATAGACCAATCACTACTGACAAAATGATAGGTAAAAATAGGAATATAAGGTAAATAGTCGATTGGGATCGAACTACCATCGGCTAATTACGAGTTACCTATATAGGCGATAAAATTGGTAATGATTTGAACAAAGTGTAGGTGAGCAGTATCCGAATCCAAACCGAAGCTCGTTAGGTGTGAAAAGTCAGAAGCAAATTATAGAGAGTTGTCTCTTCCTCTCCCGAAGCGAAAAAGACGTGAGTGCATATAGGTATAACACTAATATCATAGTAAAATTAACTTCGTAGAAACTCTACTTAAACCGTACCTACAAATTATTAACAAATTCCTACATACTCACATTTATAATATTAGTAGGATACGAAAGAATTATCATAGCTAACGCTGTTTATACTATTACACACTAATACTACTGTATAAGTTGGTACAAACTCCACCTTATAGAGTACGAATTATAGAAAAGAAGCGACACACCCCCACTTTGCACGAATTTTTGAAAGTTTCTGTAAATTTAACTTGCATGTCTTCTTACTAATATTATAAGTGCAATTATATAGTCTGATGGTCTTTGCTACCCAATCACACCTGAACTGCTAGTACACCAGTAAACTGTGAAATCTGTAAAAAATATCCGCATGATAGTAAAAACTTCATCAAAACCGTAATGCTGTTTAGAAGATCTACCATATAAAGGTGATGCGAAATCACTACAATAATTAACGCATACATTCATCTTTGCGGGATTTAAACACAACCAACTCCTAACACAAGTTGTAATTATTAGAATGAGTTATATTTATCATGCCTAGCATGTAAATAATTCTGCGAATTCTGCGAATTCCCTCCAGACCTATGTACTTGGAAATAACGATATTGACCTAAGAAATTATGACAGTCGATACACGTGACTGTGCAGAATTCGCTGCGACAGCTAAGTGCATTGCTCTGTCTGGCGCCTCCCTCACTAGGTCGGCTTGATACCAGGATATGCGTATATCATTTTATGTCATTTATGTTGATAAAACCTAGCTGTGTTCATTCATAAAGTATACGGAAGACAATGTTTACAGAAAGTAGCTCGTAAATATAGCACATACAAAAATAATCTTTTTGTTTATGCCATATTCATATTGATACTTCCTAATACTTTACAATGAAAAAATGCATAGAAACGAGGAGTAGCAAAGTGGAACCCGGCGCAGTGCAAGTTTTTGATGTAACCGTAATTGGCACTCAAAAAATGATGAATGACTTGTGTCTGTATGGCCCCAAAATGATACACAGAGGCGTACCAATTAGATGATAATTAACACCTGCATTTCGCCAACTGTTTGCCGTCCCACATTATAAGGGCTCAGCCTATCTCTATGCTCTGCTACTGATAATACTAATATCCTGGGACATTCTACACAGCGCTATCTAGACAAAAGTAAGCATAGCTTAACTAGCTCGGAATACGAATACATAGAAACACTCGGAGCAAAGCAAACAGAAACATTCATGCATACAAAAATTTACACTGAGCGGGAATCGAATCCGCAACCTCCGACATAGCAGGTAAAGTCTCTACCGCTACGCTACGCTACAGAGGCCGCACTCATGCACAGTAGTCGCAGTTTGTATTTTTGCACACAATAATACACAAATCATTATTTTACATCAAATAAATGATGTGAGATCTTATCACGTTTTTTTTATAATCAACACACCTTTTAGGTTAATGTAATTCTAATTAAATGCAAAGTAAGTACGAGTAGGTACATCATTATCACTGAGCTAAAGCAAATAATATAAGCGTAAGCGGAAATATGACCCTGTTAATAAAATATTAATGATAATTGTGTCTACAAATAGCACCAGAAATAAATTTTTCGCAATTTAGTTTACACACGTTTTACTTTTTTGCGGCTTAATTGATATTTAAATGAATTCGTTCTAAAAATCTACTTTTTTTGGTACCAAATTTGCATGAAACCTACCGAACGATTTTAAAAGTTCAAATAAATCACTGTATTTCATAATAATGTTTATAATTTATGACAGTATTCGGTAGAAAATATACCTTGCTAGTCTAATATCTCACAGGTACCTCAGTTCTTTTTTATCACACCTTTAAGAAATGTCCGAACGCGACAGGTAACATGGGCTTAGACATCATCCCTTTAAATATGAAGGTAAACTAAGGTAACTGTTTACTCGAATATTGTATGGCTAAAAAGAGCCCATTGTTTTGAGTTGATAAGGGCTTTTGACTTGAGATTTGCTTTGAAAAGTTCTACAACATTTATTTCTCGCTGCAGACTATTTTATAAACATTGAATTGAACAGTTGCAATATTGTAATCAAGTATTTAAACAAGTTTGAATACCGACACGTGCATAACTTCACACTCTTGATAAGAACTTCTGATAATTTCATTATCATAATCGACATAGTATTGTTACGTTATTTTATTCAAAGAAATAAGAGCAACTTTCCGATACAGCATATGGGAGGCGACCTTCACATATGACATCATTACGTCTCCGTACAACGCGATTAGTTGAATTAACAACAGTTTTAAACTCACCAACTTATTTGCGATCCATCACCTTTGACGGTTAGGTGCTCAGCAACAGAAAATCCGAAATAGGAGCCTGGCTCTCCAAACTTTACCACAGGAATCCTTGGTTCCAAATTAAAACTTGTGACACTATACAAAAACAAAACACTAAAGCACCTAAAATAATAAGCCATGATGAACACCGTTCGTAATATATTCGTGTAATTAATCGTATTATCGCACCAATTCACTGTCTTCCAGTTATTATTTGGCACATCGCGTCTTTCGTAGAACTAAACTAGTGGTAAGCGGTAACGAGACCCCCAGCGCGGTTGCCGTCCGCCGGCCGAGTACTGAGTTACCGAGTAAAGTTGATTCCCACTAAACTCGGCGCGTATCTCGTCTCAGCGTGTACGGCCACACCTGCTTAAATTTATCTATGAGTAAGAACTGTTCAGTCGCGCGTTTCGTTTGTTTCCAACCGAAGTGCGAAATATATGCCATTGATACCCGTTTATTAGGTTCTAATGGATCGAAAACAAACAAAACGCGCAACTGTACATTTCTTGCTCATAAACAAATGTAAACAAGTGTGACTGTAAAAAAATATCAGCAATTGTAGGCTCTCAGTCTCACAAAGAGTACAGTCAACGACCAAAGTAGCTTTACAAATTCCAAATGAAGTATATTTTCTCCGTCCTCTGGGGATAATAAAACTGCTTATACATCATTCGTTGGTACATGTATTCCAATGTAAAAAAGATTTGTCAATATATTAGCGTTAATCAACTTTTGTTGATTATTTACCTATACATATAAGAGTGAATCACAGATAAGACATTTTCAAGGATCGTCAACAAGAGATGATTTACGGTTTATGGTTGGTTGACAGGTTGGTGCCTGTGTGAAAGACACACTGGGTCGCTGGCTGAGGTTCTTAGATGATTATGTAGAGTTCAGCTTAAAATTATATTGGGCAAAAGCTTCATGAGATATATCACTATTGGAGTACCAAATCTGTCACGTCCGAAGATTAGGGATTTCCGCACGAAAAAAAAAAGACTAAGGTATACTAGACTGTGCCACATCCTAAATATGAAATGTAAGTTGAATGAATCGCGTTGGTCCTGAGAAAAATACCTCCTCAAAGCGACCCATGCGTGCCAGCCCTCTAGTTATTGTGGTTCATTATGTATCATCTTACAAAGAATTCACATTAGTTATTTTTCCCTTAAACACTAACCTATAACTAGGATTCTATTCCAAAAAAACTTAAATCTGACACCATATTTACAAAGTTTACTTTACTACTAGTAAACATTTACTTGTGGTGTTAAGACTGCAAGTAATTTAAAGGTAAGTATACTTACCTCTAAATATTCAATTATCATTAACTTAAATTTTACTAAAATATATGAATTTTAATTCAGAAACAAATTACTAGACCCAACGCATCGGAAAAAAGAGTTATAAGTCCAGCTAAGATCGGCCTTGGTTTTGTAGAGCGTTCTCTATATAGCACAATGAACTGTTTTGATACTTTATAGTGTAGTTAAAACTGTTGGTGTCTGTAAAATATTAAAATTTAGTTATTATTTAATTTGTATTTAGTATTTAGTTGTTATTATTAGTTTTAACTACTCTAAAAAGATAATAAGGTGTAGACATGCGCTGTGTAATAGAGAGAACGCTCTACAAATTCGTAACAAGCTGATCTTGGCTGCACTCGTACTGTTATTCCCGTACCTAAGCAAAATTAGGGTGCTGTACTTAACTAGATTTGATTTCTAGAAAACTAATCGTATCTTTTGTCAGTTCAAGCTAGGTATATATTAGTCTCACAAACACAAATAAAACGAAACGTAATTTTATTTTTATAAATAAAAAAGGCAAGGAAAGAATATTAGTGCAATTTATTAAAATACCACCAATAAACGATAACAATACTTTCTTTGCATTCATTGCAGCCTGGAATAGTCTTTTGGCATAAATCGACTTGCCATAAAAGTGATATTAAAATTATCCTGCGATTTCAATACCTACTGAAAAAGACCGTCAAAATTTTAGCTATGTTAGAGAAGTACATCATTACTAAAACAATTTCAATAAAATATCCCTGACTCTTCAGTCATAGGATTGTAAAAGTGCCACTGAATAATAAACACACCTCAGTAAAATAACAAATACCGAGTTGTATCAATTTAGGTACAAAATCATAATCACACAGACAAGATATAAACAAGATGAAGATGACTTTTTTTTTAAAGAATATTAGTAACCGAAATTAGGTACTAATATTCCCCCTCACCCCTCCAGCTAAGCTAAATTGCTTGTGTTAGGAGTGGGTTCACGTCGGTATTGTAATGGCCAGGACTCGAACCTGGGACCTCTAGATCGTAGGGTCGATTCCTTAACCACTAAGCTACCGACGCTTCAACGTACTGGGGTCATACGATGGTAACTCAGCCGGCGCACAGAAAAATAAAATCGGCTGCGTAATAGCTTTTTTTTAGAGTAAATTTTTGTGCTACCGTACATTAAAACTTCACCCAACACCACCATTCATGAGATGAGATTTAGCATTTTTCCTTGTTTCCATGTAAATGATTTCCATTTTTATTTTGTCTGAAATACCAAAAGGTTACCAAAGGTTCTTTATCAATTATTGCTTCTAGTATTCGTTTTATTCATGTTTATAATTATAACATATTTTCTTGATTTCTGTTCTAATGCATCTTTATCAATACAAATTCTAAATACCTAGATGAATACTTCGTGATTTTGTCACTATGCCTCCTTTTGAATATAAAAGAAATAATAATAATAAAGCTTAATAATGAAGCTTATGTTATGTATATGTATATGTATATATGTATATGTTCTATCTATGCTATTGTACAGTTGTTTTTTAAGTTTTTCTTTTTTAATATCTACAGATATAAAAAAATACTCGGGCTATGATTCAGAACATTTTTTTTTGGGATTCGTGTCTGTTTCTCTGTTTTTTTATGTGTTCGCGATAGACGCAAAATGCAATTTTTTCTATCAGAAAGGTTTTGGTCAGACTTTAAATCTGCCGTATGTTTGATTGCAATTGGTTAAGTAGGACCGGAGATATGACCAAAAAAGCGGCCAAGTGCGAGTCGGACTCGCCCATGAAGGGTTGCGTAGCAGCAATTAATATAGTAATGTTTTTTTTATTATTTTTATATTTGATTTGATTAAATGAAACGTAAATTGCGGTTTACGATTTATGACTTATTAACAAAAAAAATACTTACTAGATCTCGTTCAAACCACATACATACACGTATGGGTTTGATGAAAAAAACATTTTTGAGTTTCAGTTCTAAGTATGGGGAAACCTCCAAAATTTAATGTATTTTTTTGTATTTTTGATTTTGATTTTGTAAAAATCTTAATGCGGTTCACAGAATACATCTACTTACCAAGTTTCAACAGCATAGTTCATATAGTTTCGGTAAAAAATGACTGTGACATACGGACGGACAGACAGACAGACATGACGAATCTATAAGGATTCCGTTTTTTACCATTTGGCAACGGAACCCTAAACACGTTAACCGACCTCCGCGCGGGCGGAGCCACGGACTTCGGCTATTTTTAAATACTAAATAATTAAACGAAAAAATAATGAACCTTAAGTCATCAAATTCAAACAATGTTAACAAGAAACGAAATCTATTAACTAGGTACATAATTTATAAAAAAAGGTAAAGAAAGAAAGAAAGAAAGAAAGAAAGATCATTTATTCGCATGAAATATGGTTACAATTGGTTCTTAAATCTATAAAGTCCTTATCATATTTCGCCTATATTAGGCATGCAAATTTTTATTTATTCATTGTCAATTTATTTTTCAAATTTATTCATTATATTATCATTTGTAATTCTTAAATCATTAAAATTGAATGACATAGATATATATACACAATAAAAAAACTTAGTAAAATATGTCAATTGTTAATAAGTATGCCCTTCAATAACACATTTGTAATAAATATGTGTTAATCTAAATAATGTCTTATTTTGTGTCATTCATGAACTCATCTACCGTATAAAAACATTTGTCTGCTAACCACACATATAGTTTATTTTTAAATTTAGTTAGCGGCAGGTCTCATAATGATTTCACATTAGTTCGAGAGACTGATCTTTTGCGATATCGTATAGACAGTTATTGATGTGCACATGCAATATTTCGTGGGTTAAATCAATGAACAAAAATTCCAAGCGAGGTAGAGTCAGTGAAAAAGCTAATACGGATGAGTTGTTTGTTAAACTAAAATTGTTAAGCGATCCAATTTTGTAATCTTACACATACATAGATCACTTCCTTGTTGGTGTATTGTCCTCCACATTTCTGCTTCACCTCCTTCAAGATTTTACTATAATTTATAGGTATAATTCATTATTTAGGTTGTAAACTGGCAAATTTTGATCAGCAAAATTCTAAATCTTACTTTACCGATATTTTGCTCTTATCGACCATATATGAGTAGGTGTGGCTGCACATCTAATCATAACTTGTTTCTACATGCACTGAACCATTGACGCTCTACGAGGCAGGCCCTAGAGGCAATTGAACTCATAAACATACTAGCGCCATCTATTCTGAAGTATATCAGTAATATGAACCTTATAGTTAACACGGTGACTATATAAATCATGAAACTTGATGTTTGAATACTGCCATCAAGCGGATAAATTGCAAATTAATATAAAACATACCTTACTAAAATTATATTATTTGTCAAAACTTGCCACTAGATGTCACTATATTCATGTTTTATCAGAAACTGACTATTTTACAGAATTCAGACTTACTGAATGATTATAATATTACATTAGGCAATGACTTCTATCTATAAGTACTACTGGACTAAATGTACATAAAAAAAAATGTTGCGCGAAGAACTGAAACTGATAAGTCTCTGGCTCAGGCATTCCACTCGCGGTTGGTGGATGATATAATAACTCCCGTAAAAGTCGACTAAACCAAATTAAGGAACGGAGGAGTACGAGAGCGGACCCGAACTCCAAAGTGCAAGCTTTGGATGCAACCGGAATTACCGTTGTAAGGATGATGATTATTATTATATTCCTTGAAATATAAAGAAAACTTGAACGGCAGTTTGATAGCAGTTGCCTAACTGCTAACTTAACCTAAATTAGAATCGTGAGTGTATGATTATTTTATGTACGCAAGTCTGAATCGTTATTGAATGTCGAACGTATATTACCAGTTGTAGGTATCCGATCCTTTCTGACAAGATAGTGATCAAATTTCTTGGAAATCGTTGTGCCACAGTTATTTTATTTATGTCATATTTTCTTTTTGTAATTAATATAGCTATTAATAACATAAAGAAAATATGACACCTACTCAATGGTCGATAAGAGCAAAACATCGGTAAAGCAAGATTTAGATTTTTGCTCATCAAAATTTGCCAGTTTACAAACTAAATAATGAATTTATTTATTATAGGTAATATAAAGAACAGATACAGAAACAGAAAGAAAGAAAATAGTAAATTAATGTTTATGTTATCACACGCGGCTCTAAGTAATTTTTACAATAATAGAGCACTGAGCTACAGTCAGTCTCAAGTTCTGAATTACTTATTCTCTACATGCAACCCAGAAAAATTTAAAATGTAAGTATATAAAATAAGATTTTCTTAAATTAAATTGAAAATAAATGAAATACCAATGGACAACCATTGAATTACTCAATCGCATCGATAAATAGTCCAAATAGTTATTTTCGAATTACCTTTTTGACAGAGCAGTATCAAACCAAAAAAAGTCAAAAAGGTAAGTCGACCTCGTGAAGCAGGAGCTGATCATTCAGTGCAAAAAAAATAGATCTGCAGTTCCAAGGTCTTGAAAAATCCTTTCAAAAATTCCACTTTTGTCGTTGACCTAATCAACGACAAAAGTGGATTCACAGTTAAATATTTACAAACGTTTTGTTACAACCCTTACGTTTTTTACATGAACCTAATAATGAATATAAAACTAGTTTTATAATCCCCAGACGACAAAATTTATATATTTCATGTTTTGTTTATTATTTTATAAGAGGTTTAAGAGCTAAAGTGATTAATGAATTAGAATTTGTTATGCCCCTTTTGTCCTCGACAGTACGTATGCTATACAAAGAAAACAAATTCAACCTAACTCTTAATAACAGGCTGGTACTAACGGAATATAAGCTACAAAAGCAATAATAATTCCTCTTATACAAGAATTTCTTTTCAACCAAAACAATCTAATACAAACTTGTAAATTTTTGTGTTCCCTGATATATTCCTGCAGTGAATTTAACAGGAATTAACGCGATCATGGCCCTATAGAAATAGACTTACTTTTAATTTTAATTTAATTTATTTATGGTAGAAGAACTAGAGACTAACTTCCACTTACTCTAAATGGACCTGCTTTCAATAAGAAAGCCGTTTAAAGGATCGACGAAGCAAATACATGGCTATTGTTTCTATTTACCGCTCACCTTTATCTATACGTTATACATACCTACATACAAATGAATAAAATTGAAGTGTCTGTTTGTAAAATTAAAATTATAGGTAATGAATAAATGCATATGAGTGGATGTACGATAAATATAACAAATACATACAACAAAAAGTCATATTTAAAAAAATTGCCTGTCTGTCTTTCTGTCTGTTTAAATTAGATATTCTCTGGAACGGCTAAGCCGATTTTGACGGGGCTTTCACTAGCAGATAGTTAATATCATAAGGCGTAACATCAGCTATTTTTATTTCAGAAAAGGTATTAGGAATACGCGCAAAAAAATCTAAAACCTGTAAAATCTAAATCCACGCGGAAGAAGTCACGGGCACAATAAGTGCGACTTGAGCACCCAAGGTGGGGGGAATCCACCATTGCGGCGGTGAGACCGATCATGAAGGAGTGGTTGGAGAGGGACCATGGGGACCTCTCCTACCGGATGTGCCAGATGGTTACCGGACACGGGTGTTCCGGTAAGTATCTGTGGCGCATCCACCGGGAGACAACGCCGCAGTGCCAGCACTGCGAGGATCCTAGCGAAGACACGGCGCTCCACACGTTGGTGGAGTGCCCTGCGTGGGCGAGTCAACGCCGGGATCTCGTTGTGGTCCTGGGCGTGGACGTTCTCTCGTTGGAGACCATGGTGAGGGCCGTGGTCTCCGACGGGAGTAAGTGGCACGCCGCCGCCTCTTTCTGCGAGCAGGTAATGCGCGCGAAAGAGACGGCGGAGAGGGAGCGGGAGAGAACCCTGCCCCCCGAGTTTCGCAGTCTGCGGCGAGGACGCCGCAGACTCATCTACGCCCGGGACTACCGACCTCCATGATCGGGGCCTGAGGACGGCAGTTGGCCGACTCGCCGTCCTTACAGAAGCAAGCCGTGGCGGAGGCGTGTCGTGTGTGCCCTACACACGCCTGCCAACTCACCGAAGCGGGATAAAACCCGACCCCACCAGGCGAGGCCGCGGTGGTGGCCAAAGTCCGCCGGCAACCCTGGGGTTATCCTTTCGAGGGCTTACCCGGGGTGCCCGGCAACGGACACTTGGGGAGGACACCGTGCGGTTTTAGTCGAGAAACGACATAACCGGGCCAGCGGGGGGGTATCCGAAGGGGATTTCCGCACGTAAAAAAAAAATACGGGCACAATAAGCATAAAAATACAAATACTTTTATTATTTCATAATAAAAACTCTGTTTAAAATAGATGTTTTGGATAATGTGATGTTTACAAGAGATGAAAATATTACAATTATTAACACATAGCGAGATACTTCACCCGCGTAAGTTCTGATACCGTGAGAATATTGGGGTAAAATGTAAATGTTACTCAGGGATAATGTAGCATTCTAATGGTGAAATAATTTTTGAATAGCGTTCAGTAGTTTTAGAGTTTATCGATTACAAACAAACAATTTTTTCCTCTGTATACTATGTATTAGTATAGATATAGTAGCATGCTATGGACCACTGAGCACACCCCCAGAGATCACTCGTTATTAGAGTGATTCATGCACTGACCATGTAATACTTGGATGCTCTCACCCCGCACAAAGATATTATGGTTCCCCAAACTAAAATAAATAACCAACAACTATCCGGTTCTTGTGTGCATTGATTAAAGTGGTGAGCTTCCTGTGACTCATGGAGTGCCTCAAGGTAGTATCTTAGGGCCTTTTTTTATTTTATTTTTCGTGCGGAAATCCCTTCGGATACCCCCTCGCCGGCCAGCGGGGGTGTTATGTGTTATGCTTGAACCGACTAAAACTGCATGCCGTCTCGGGTCTTAAGACGCCTTGGTGTAAGGTTGCCCATAGAGCATATCCCTCGCACCCCGACTGACCCTGGGCCATCTCCGGTTTCGATGTGGCCCTCTCGGGTTTGGGAACCCCGGTGTCCCCGTCTTGCCCCGGTTTGGGGGAGGGGCGCTAGTCGCCCCACTGTCCTGGCCTGCTTCTGCTGGGGTGACAGGTGGCCTCACCTGCCACCCCCAGGCCTGCGCTCATGGAGGACGGAGGTCGTTAAGCGACCTCCGGCGTCTGAGTCGCCTGCGACGCGCGGCGAGCATGTTGCGGGCTCGGCGGGCCGGGAGAGTTCTAAATCTCTCCCGGGCGCGCTCCGCCATGTCCTTCGCGAGCATTACCATATCTTAGGGCCTACCTTATTTTTAATATATATATTCTATGCTGATGATACTACCCTGACATTCCATGTTCACATGGAGCGAGATATATGATAAGGCTCAACAGGGACTAAACTAAACTAAACCTAACACCTAACACCTAACTATCTTTCACAGCAATTTATTGATTCTAAGAAATATTTCTGTATAATATAGAAAGAGTGGAGGCTCCTAACATAGTGCATTTATTGGTTCATATATTGTCTCCCCTATAGTCCCCAAAATTACACATATTATAAAATACTATTTTGAGACCATAAATTATTTTTATAGATGACGTCCGACCGATTTCGGCCATGGCGACCACTTTTAAATAATAAATAAAACCACTTTTATGTGCTCCTAATTAAGTAAGGCGCTCGTGCGCCCGAAGATGGCTAATATAGCCAATCTTGGCGGAGAACCTACGTAAACGTTGCACGCAGGTGAGCACACCCATCCACGTAGTTATAAGGAATGGCAGCAGCTTTTAGCTCGTTACGCTTAGTGTCGGGGTCCAGTTTCCGCTGCTCCTCGAACTCACCCACTATTTTTATTATCATAGATTTCGACCAACTACTAGCGTTCACTGACACTACTTGCAACAAATTGATGAGGAAATCATTCGTATAGAATTATACAAAAACTTTACTTGATTTCAATATTCTATCCTTTGTATCGACGAAAGGTCTACAGTAGTACCTACACGTAGTAGATAACAATCGAAACGTAAATTAATAAGTAAACTTGTAAACTCCGGAGTTAGGTGACGCCTGAAAATATCACCTAGCAACGAAACTCTAAAAGTAACATAGAGACGTTACAGGAATTTAGGTAATGTAATTTTAGAAAGAAACTTATAATAAATAAACAAAATGTATTTCATTTTAAAAAAAGCGTGGGGTGCATGGGTCAATAGATATAAATATTTTATGTTTTTTTTTTTTTTTTTTGATTATCATTTTAAACACCCCACGCTTTTTTAAAAATAAAATACATTTCTTTTTATTTACACTATTATTAATTTATATTTATTGAAGTTTTTAACACTATTCTTAATTTAAATTTATTAAAACTTATTTTCTATTTTTTAGGTCGATTTTCTATAAAAAGCGTGTTTTTTAGTTTTTTTAAACTATCGACTATAGATGAAAATTATATAAATTAACAAAAATCTTATTTTGCAAATTGAAAAATGGAATAATTTTATCAAATAAGTGTATTGTCATCGGTCTGGCTGTTTAAAGTGGGTCAAAATCGCGCCCAAAGGAGGCGGTTACAAACAAACATACAGGTGAAGCTAATAAAAAGCGTATAAAAAGGCAGAGGTTGATTGAGCAAAGAATGTCCCAAAATGCTATGAAAGGTTCTAAGGACACATTGATGTATAATATATACTCGTATATTACTATAGTAACGACAACAGACACATTTTGCCGAGATTTTTATTATAATTCTTTTTTAGATATTTACTAAAATCATCATTGTAAAAATGATGTGTGGTAGCAATGATTGTAAAAATATTTTCACTTCTTTTTCTGTGTGGACTGAGTGACCACAGTTTAGACGTAGATTCGTTAACTTCAACCTTTTATCGCCCATTAATAGGCAATAAAATGCTTTTCGTCTAATAAGCTTAATTTTTTAGAAACTTTGCATTTACATTTTAATAGCACAACTTACTTTCTTACAGATACAAGTCTGTTCATATATCATGATTATCATGGGTGTATAGGATCAGTGAACTGGACCTGCATGCCTGCTGATTGAAAGACGAGGCTCCAGTAATAGCCAAGATGATTAATTGAGCCAAGCGAATTAAATAATGGAATGGTTCCTCCATTGGAGAGCTGGGAGTTGACCCAAGGCTCCAAAATGCAACTCATGGATGGAACTGGGATTGGTGCTCAGATGAAAGGTTATTATTATGAGTATACCTATCTGTTTTCAAACGCTGGCAACAGTGAAGATTATTTTTAATAGTGCACGTGTCGCATTCAGCACACGCGCCGCCCCAGAATGACAAGTTACTAGTTATTGAGGTAGTTATATACTTTAGTAGTTTTAACATCAATGCTACTAGCTATTCTTAGGACAAACTAGCCGATATGTCCGCATCGCGTAGGTCTGCGTAATATATCTAAAATAGTGACTGAGACAGGCTTGGCAAAGTGCCATTAAAATAGTGAAAGTAGTGTGTAGTTGTAGAAAATAGGTAAACGAAAGTATTTTACATTACAAAAAAAACAAGTTTTTTACAAAATATTCATCAGATTTATTAAATGAAAAGTGTTTACAATATTTGAACAGAAAATAATAATAAATTTGTGTCCCGATATAGTAGAATTAAATCATTTGATAAACTAGTCTTTTACTACTCTCTCCGGTACAATTTATTCAAATTCTATAAATTATACAATATAAGTATGTTTACAATACTGGTCATACTTTTACTATTCGAGCCTCAAGAACAACATCCTTGTAGACTGATCTGGTCTCGGCTGGTGAAGGAACTTCTTTATATCAAAGCATTTCAATGCGATAATAACTATAGTAGCAACCGTTCTGTTGTAACTATAGCAGTCTTCGCAAGAATGGTAGTGAGAGCCAGATGACAAGCAACTCGCAGGTAAATAAATCTATTTAGCTGAAACGAGTGCATACATCGAGGAACCGGCGACAGTTGGAATAGCCAACCAATATGACCGCCTCAAGCCTGCAACTCGTATCCAATCGATTGGCATTTGACGTAACCTCTGTCGCGCCAGGTAGTTTGTTTGGTATTGCAAACCAGCAATGTTGGGTACAGTCACTACTGGTATTGCAATACCATTCTGACCTTGAAATGTTTTTAGGGAATAGGATGGAAGGTCAACTCGGTCTGTGAGTGGGCGAATAGCAAGTTCAACTGTGAGTCCAGGCCGACGTTGTAGACCTTTGTTAGTTTGGCGACAGATTCACCTGGCTCCTTGCGGACCAGCGCCACTCCTGAGACTTTCATAAGGTGCACTTCTAAGTCTACTGATCCACCGCCAGTAGTGGCTAGCTTCACGTGGCATGTGACGTCCACATGGATGTATTTTTCTACAGCCTTGCCGCGCTTTCCCGGGACGTCTACATATTCAGTCTTCTCTTCTACTTGAGGTAAATCGGCACGGAATACGCTCGCTTCACCCAGTAGGCCCTGTAAACAATGAAACAAACAACAAGGTATAAATAATAAACGTCCAAAATAACTGCCAAGGTTATTTGATTTGATCAATATGTGGTGTTGGTTGGAAGCCAAAGTAATATGTAATTAGAATTTGTTCTTCTGCCAAATTCTCTTGAACTATGTATATTATAAATCAAATGTAGTAAACAATCTAGATCAAATCTATTTATCTCTTTACAATTTTATAACCGTGTGTGGCTGCTTGCCATTAGGCATGTCGACTTCACTGGGAAATTTTCTTTTATAATTTTATTTTTAAACTACATACTACTTTTTAATATGAATCCTCCAAGGTTTAGTTTAAGGTTAAGTACAACCCGAAAAGTCCCAAGAAAAATAAATCATGGGTAACGACGGAATTATTTATTTCAATATACTTTGACTCACTAACACAGGTTCTTCTAGTCTCTTTAAATGAGTATATAGCAGTAATATACTATTAATTTGTACTGGTTTTGTTTTCAATATCGATTGCATTTTAATTTACAGTATTGGATCATTTGGTTCTCTGTTGCGTTTTGGTAATAAAATACACACCCCATTTCCAGTTATTGTGAACTTCATTCCCGGTTGAATGGCCCTAGGCTCCATACCGAGACCTTCAGGATGCGAGTCGGACCAGAAATAGTTCTCAGGTGCATTGAGAGTATCAGGTTTGAACGTAATGCGCTTTCCATAGCCCATGCCGATTGATTGAAGCAACATACTGCGTCCTTCAAAGAGATGCCGTTTGCAGCCCGCGGGACGGACACGGTAAAAGAAACCAGGAACGATGCGAGGGTCCACGTATGTCCCTGAAAATGAAAAAAAAATAGAAATTAGAACAATGTTTATTTATTTTTTATACTATCAAAAATGACCAACAAGTAGGTACACGACCGCTACGTGGTGAAAGGTTATCTGTGTCTACGTGTTACCCCCAAGGAGATCACAGTGACGAGTATAAAATCGTTTTTATTGCGTTAACTGAGTGAACGTCAATGTAAAAAATCGTGCTCTTGTACAATATTGCCGTTAACTTCAATACGATCGAATAGGTGCAAAACATCTTGTACTTGGCACTCTGGCGAGTATGCTTTATAAGGTATTTTATTTCTACGTTTATACTATGGTTAGAAATTAGGCAAGTTATAATTATGTTGATATTTACCGATAACAGGTAGTTCGTATCTCTCTAAGCCAACAATACAATATTGGCATGGAATGTCTTTCATATCTGCACCATTGACGGTAACCCTTCTGGAGGAAGATTCTACACCAGGTTTAAGTTCATAACCCTTTCTTAGCTGCTTGATACCAATGGCAACGTTCAGCACTCGAGATACAGTAGCGTTGCCTTTGCCCTTCTTCAAAACGGCCACTCCAGTCACGGGTACCAATTTCGTAGCGCCATCGTCTTCATACCATTCGACTTTGCAAAGGGTGTTAATTTTCACTTTCTTGTCAATGGATTCATTTTCGTGTATCTTCTGCTCAATTTCAATTTGATTCTTCTGTTGAGAAAATTAAAATAGTTTAGATACATGTGCCCGATATTTTTTTAATTAATCGTCATTTTGGAGTTTATTTTTATTGTTTACCTGCTGCTGGACCACTTCTAAGACGCCCTGTGGTTCGTGGTTTGCATCATAGATAGTAAACTTATCTCCAACCGACACTGCCTCAATCTCAAACACAAATCCTTCAGGTCTGGAGTCAGTCCAGAAGTAGTTGTCATTATCATTGAGTTTGGAGTTGAAAGGCTCAAATGTCAAGCGTCGGGCAAATCCACGTCCAATAGATTGCAGAGTAAGAGCTTTACCGCCGAACAAGTACTTCGGCTTCACTGACATTAGAGGAGCCCCCAGAGTCTGAAAAATTTCACATTTCATTACATTTTTGTCATAAAAGTAACTAAAAGATTAATCCTTCTCAATTCCGATTCAAAATGTTTAGAAATTATATTTAAATCAAGTTAAAAAAAGAGTTGAAAATTAATAACATTTTTTTCTTAAAAACTTGTACATTTTACTGAATAAATGTATTTACTTGTGGAAACAATTACATAATCAGTTATGATTATGACTATTTTTTCGAATCATTAACAGTAGCGAGTTAAAATTTTGAATGTGGTAACGAAATTATGAAAATCAGTTAAATAATTTGAAATTTTCCATTTTAGCATACACAATGAGATGAAAAAATAATCACATCAAAACCACCAAAAGCAAGTTTTCAACATTGATATGATTAACACGGCGTAATGCCCTTATGAATGATACTTATGGTTTACCTATTGCGGACATAACATGCGGCCAGCCAGTATGTCACTTTCGACCTGTCGAGTTTCTCCGAAGTTCTTGAAGATTGTATGTGAACGCCGCACTGGGCGAGGGTCTGAAAAACTGGACGATCCACATACCATCGCCTACAACGGCAAGTGCAAACAACCAGTGGCGAATACATACGAGTTAGCGGTGCGGATTGTTGATGAGATTTACATTCTGGAAATATCAGCAACGGACACCGCTACTCATTGAACTAATACCCGACTAATCTAATCTTTTCGAATCGATCTGGACTGCTCAAACCGACTAGCAAATGTTGCAGAACTTGGGTCAGCCATAACGATGTCAACGATCGACGGCAGATGACATAACAGCAGCTTTAGACGCTTTGTATAAGGTTGTAATTATTATTGTATTACGTGTTATATTAGTTCAAGTAAACTATCAAACATTAGCCTTTGAACAATAGTTAATAACTTTTATTTTTGTTATATTTAAACTTTTATGAAATAGACTAAAATCGTGATTAGAAAAAATTTGACAACCTCATGTATCGCGTGTTTTTAGAATTAAAAATAACTCACTAAAGATATATCTTATAATAAATCTAATAACGATTATTAGAAAAATGATCGATTGTGGTTATGAAACATGGAACTTAGCGAACATTCTTATTTGTATGTTTGGTAATGTTTGCTTAAGATTGAAATGCAAGAATAGTACCAATAGGCTGTCAAGAATATTCGCTTATTCCATGAACATTTCTGTAAGACTGAATAACTCACCATCCTCTTGGCTCTGTAAAGGATTATTCTTGCAAAAATGTTCTGATCTAACCATAACCGATTTTTATACTTTTTCAATATTTATATTGAAAAAAAAAAAAACTTTACAAAATATATTTTTTCAAAAACAAAGCCGAAAAGTACAAGGGAATAATATATTTAACGCGATACTACGTCTAAAGTCCACTGCTAAGATAATCCAGGTTCGATACTTATTAGTCCATCATCGGCGTAGCCGTTTGTTTCACAGTCCAGCTACATAATAATTTAGCCCGAATTGATATGGATCTTCATGTTTTTCCGTTTGCTATATGAATACACTCCCACATTGATGACACAAAAGCGATTCCAGATTGATTTACATAATAATTTTGTCGATGATTAAGCAACATTCAACATGGTCATGTAAGGAATAATCGTCCATTATGCATATATATTTATAAGAGCTACAATTAACTGGGAAATGTGGAGAATTGCATGAGCATGCTCGTAGTCGATATTGCAATCATCAACACTTCCCGAACGATCTATGAGACAATTCCCTACAGACATGCCTTTCTGTATTATCCAGTATTTCGAGATTAAATTATATTACTCGTCTCACCTGCATCGGTCTGACTTTGTATCGGAAGCCGGTTCTGACACGGGGGTCGATGTACACGCCAATAACTGGCATTTGATGTGGTGCCGGAGCAGGTACACGGTACACGGCAGGGACATCGCCCAGAGTGCTTGCATCCAGTAGCACCTCCTTCGTGTACGCAATTTGACTCCAGTAGCCCTTGCTAGGGACATCGGTCTCCTACAAATTTATCAAACTTTTGCTACTCTGTATATATTTTACTTAATACATTAGCTAATAATTAAATTAAATTGCGCACTACCTACATCGTGGTCGTCAAATTGGAATAAATCGAATAAGTCTTCGATTTCACGACCAGTTTCCTTGATGGCAATCATGTTAAATGTTTTAGTAACGAATATTGTTTCAATATAAGAAGTACAATGACCGAACTAATGCTCCTCGCTCAAAAGAATAGAGGAAGCTTAGATGCGTGAATATTTTGGCAGAGCTATGGCGCTCATGTGATATTTAATAACTTTTGCCAATATTGTGATGTAAAGATGTTGCGTCACATTTGTAATTCTTCATTTCAGACCGAATCATTCATGTTTTGTTCCAGTTTCTTACATTATTATTATTTATTATCAATAACTAGCTGTTGCCCGCAGCTTCACCCGCGTGGAATGCTATTTAAAATGTGTTATTCCAGACTATAATCTATCTCTGTACCATATTTCAGCCAGATTCGTTCAGTCGTTAGAGTATGATAGAGTAACAAACATCCAATCATCTTCACAAACTAGTGACCGTGTACCCAGGCTTTCAACTTTGTAGTAAGTAACTATAAAAATAATGATAGACATAACGTTTACTAGACACTGGACCAAAACATTAAGACAATGCTTAAACAAAAAGAGTTGTTAACGTTTTATACATGATTGACACTTATTGACTTCCAGTACTGTTTAATAAATCGAATAAGAGGTCATATGTGTTTACGAGATCTTTAATCTGGAGCAGAGTCCATTGGTGGTGCGTAATTTAAATATTTATAGAACTTTTCTTCACCGCTTGTTTATGAACGGAATTAATGTGATGTTTTTATAGAGCATGTATCCTATTTTTTATTAAACGACACGACACTGTCTTCCGACTCGAAACAATACCTCGTCGCCGCTAGGAAGCCTAACAACTTTGTCGTTATCGACCTAAACATTGTGAATGAATCTGTGAAGCAGAACGACTGCTAAATTGGAGAGAAGAATCTCGAACACTCAGATGATGTACATATTAAGATTTATGTCACAATGTTTATTTGAGAACTGTTATCAAATTACTCATTTGAACTTAAGTCTAGACTCAGGGAAGTTAATAAAATGCGATAATGGTGTCACAAAGCGTAAATCTGATGCGTTAAACGCCGCGGCAGACACACCTCACGAAATTGTAAACAATAAACGAAGGTGGAAATGGTAACCAAAACAATGTAAGTAAACGTTTCATAGACTTAGGTGCTTGTTATATAAAATGTGTCATTGAATATAGGTATATATGGTGTAAACCTTCGGGGCTCGGTAGAATGGTATAGATTCCGAAGATGCGTCATAGACGAATTTTCCTTTGTACATAACCCTCGCTAAATCCTACAAGTTGATAGATTTATTGAATTCGAAACGAATAAGATTGAAGAATTATAAATCTAGATGTTCTATTTTAAATTCTTACTCCAATCAATTGTACATACTGTTTCCGACAAGACACGCCTTCATTTCGTTGCCAAGATTCTTTACATGTTTATACAGAGTAAAATTAGAATTTGTTGAAATAAATACTTACAGTTATTTCTATCTCAGGGAAAGCCTCTTCACCATCACTTTCAATATCAGCAGCTGTTAAAGCCTTAGGAATACTTTCCAATTCCTAGAACAAAAAGAAACCATAATGAGTTTAATAAGAAGAAACGTGGATTGTCGTACGGAATTTCAACGATTCTGCGATAAGGAAAACAAGCCAATGTGACAATAGTCCTTGACTTACTCCGAGATTGTATCTTATACTGATTGTATGTAAAAGAAAATACTAACCTGAGCATGTGGTAAAGTCTCGGCGAGTTCAGGGGCTACATCCAAAGCCGTGGATGCGCCGTTAAGACGGGCACGAGTCAGGTTCCATAAACGCTGCAGTGCCACTGGGGTCTCCTCAACTTGCAGATCCATGGCTGGGTTAGCGGGCATTTTTATCTTTCAACTTTCTTCAAATCTGAAGACAAATAACGGAACTTTACAAGCAAATTATGTAGCTAGCTCTTATAGGTAGGTACATTATTTGATATAGGTAAAACTAAGTGATTCCCGCTTACTGATTCTGTTTCCTAGACATACAAGATCTATTTTCGGGATGAAAAGTAGCCTATGTGCAAGGTTTCCAGACAATCATTTACATCTGTAACAAATTTCATCCAGATCCGTTCGGCCGTTCCGGCATGATTGAGTAACAAACGTACAAACTTTCGCAGTTATAATAGTAGTTAAGTAAAAAGAGTTCTTATTTAAGAATTGTCTTCGTTGAGCAATAAATATTTAATGAGATACAATTGAAGATTCCATAAAAAACCCAATGGAGCAATTACTGCTAATAAATAGCAGTCATTTGTTAGAACCAATAGTTGACCTTCATTATTAGGTAGGTATAATTAACCAGCATGGACATGATTGATGAGTGCCTATCTACATCTGTAAATTACCGACTTCAATAGTGCATAAGTACCTACTAAATGTAGGTAAGTAAAAGAGGAAAGAAGACAAAACGATTATCATTCTGTTCTTCAGATTCTTCAAGAAGGAAGAAAATGAAAGTACTTTCAAAGTTAGTAGTCCAACAAATTATATTTTTTGCAAATATTTGTATGCATGAATATGCATGTATATTTGCATTGGTCTGGGTGTTTCTGTGTAGGTATAAAATGTATGTAATTACAAAAAAAAGTATCTAAGTGTGGTTATCCGCTTTCGCAATCCTATTATACCAACTAGTTAAGCTATGCTTACTTTGGGTCTTTAGCTCTAGACACCGCTGTGTAGAATGTAGTAGAATGTTGAAGAATATGAAATTTATAATCTATTTAAAAAATAAAAGTTATATTCCTAAGATTTTAGGGACTTTTTGCGGCACTAAATAAATAATGCAATTTTGATTTTATGATTATATAATCGTTATATTAATGGACAGGTATACGTACCTGTCCATTAATATAATTATTATTCCGGGTCATCGCTGCACTGTAGAAAGAGATAAAAGGTATGATTGAAATGCCGAGAATAAATGATTTCTTCATCTATTCATTGCAGCGCTATCTAACTATACCTACGACAAATTTCATAATACCTACCCATAGCTATTGAGTAACTCAGTAACGTCTAGAAGAAACATTTCTACCACTGAACAGAAAAATACTTTTTTCGTCTGCGATTTTGACGAAAAGTGGGAGTAACTATTTAGTTTCAAAAAATTTATTCGTTGCAAAAAATGTAAGCGAAAGTCATCAATGTTAGTTTAATAAAATCACGTTTAACATCTGTTTCATTGAAACTTATATAAATTAATATTGATCACCCGTTATAAGGCCAGACAGGCATGACGTAGACTACGTTATTTGAACAACTGAACGTTACTGAAGGACACCATCATTACTAAAGTTTCTGGTAATTTTCCATACTTAGGTGAAAGATATGTGATTCAGCCAACTTATTGAAAGTAAACAGTAAAAAGAATTCCCTAATAGCTATCTGTTCTGATCGACAACGTGACTAAACAATACAAACGTGATTAAAAACTAATTATTGAAACGGATAATGGTTAAATTTCAAAGTTACTTCGGTAGAAAGGTAGTAAGCGATAAGCAGTAATACACTATGTGGCTGACACACAATTTCATCTGTATTTCATTTCTTATCGCCCGACTAACATCCGGTGTAGAATATGTTCTAGAACCGGTTTTTTTTAAACTTATTTCCGTGCTTGGTATATTCGGAAGATTGGTTAGGTACTGAAATTGTTGGGGTGTGTGTTGGGTAACCTCCTCGAGTGTCGCTCCGATTCCGATCCCGCTGCAGTCCGGGGGGAACGGAATCGGAGTGGCCGGTACACCCTGGGCGGCGGTCAATGGCTTCCCCTTCACCCCTTCATAGGGTTGGCATTGATCGTCGGCCAATACCCAACGTGGCGGGAACACATCGCTTCCGTACTCCTCTGCTTTCAGAGGAGACAGGATGAGCGATGCTGTTAGTGGTGAGATGGCCCAGGGTCAGCCGGGGTGCGAGGGATATGCTCTATGGGTAACCTTACACCCCGGCGTCTGAAGACCCGAGACGGCGTGCGGTTTTAGTCGGTGCAAGCCCGACATAACCGCCCCCGCTGGCCGGCGGGGGGGTATCCGAAGGGATTTCCGCACGATAAAAAAAAAAAAAATGTACTGAAATTGTTAAAACAATTTTTAATCAGTATCAGATTCTTCCCATTAGTGGTCGTTTATCTCCCACGTTAGTTGGGCTATTAGCTAAATCATCAAAGTTACTACTTTCTCACTAAATATTCCAACACTACCAACATGCGGCATAGTGCAGTATCATGATTTTTTAAGTCTTAAACCTGTTAACGGTGGTTACCAATGGTGGCGGTCGCATCATGGTAGGTTGACTACCCTTTAGAAAAAAGAGCAGGTAACTTTTTTTATGCACCTTGACGACACGATACTGCGCATCCAAGTAAACTATTACAAATTCAGTGAAGCAAGAATTTAAAATTATGCACTAAAAGGTAGAATTCAACTGTTTGCCTAAAATATAGTTTATATATTCAGTTTATCAGTTACATGGAACTTAAAAATTATTGTATTTTTACAGAGTTCGTTAACATTTTTCAAAACTGCCTACGGTTCTGAAACAGTTCCTTATTCGGCCTTAAATAACAATATTATAATTAAGTAGTCATATACTCAGAATAATAAGTAACAAAAAATATATCAAAAGTGGAAAGTGATTCTATGCTTAGCTATATACTAGTGGATTTGTCGAGAGAGAAAGCGCTCGGCAATATAACAAGTCGGCCATTAGCTGCTTTATACCGTTGGTTAACCAGATTGTGACAGACCCACATTGTTCCGTTATATTTTATTATCATTTCCTTTTACTTAATCCTTATTTCATGATCTATAGTTATTTCCTTATCCTAAATTAAGTAAAAATGTAAGTAGGTACTCCAAAATTCTCACTACTTACCAAGCTACAAATACAATTTCTCAACAGCTTGCAATTGACTGGTCTCAAAGTTTCAATTTAGCTAACAGCCTCCACAAGTCAATTATATAAAAAGTAGTCACAACAAATGCAAACGAGAACGACACAAATTGAAGGAGTTAAGTTGAGTTCCAACTGTACTGAAGCGCAGCTTGAACACTACTGAACAGTAACCCTCGACGCGAAGGTATTTTAAACTTACCCGTGCCCCCGGCCATTTCGTTAGCGCTGACGAGGATGCAGATATGTGGTCCAAGCGAGATGGCTATAGGGCACGCACCGGCCGCGTGCACAACCAGACACTAACACACACATAGGTAAACGGTTACGCATGCGTCGATGCTATTGATACGTCTGAATACGTCGAGGTCGACGTCACTGTCCTCTTTTCAGACCAAAGCACAATAGAGGGCGGGGATGCAGTCTATCCAAGTTTGCACATTAATATTATCAACAGGTAACAATGGCCCCGTTCAAACTTTTGACTCTACCTACAAACTTTTCATAAGCAGGCAATGGATGAATAAATTTAGTGTATGTAAATAAATAGGATATTAACAAAATAACTTATCACTAATAACCATGTGGGAAATAAAGTACAAAATACCTAGGCAGCAGTTAAGGATACTGATACATTTAACACAGTTTGGATAAATCCGGGAAAAACCAGTGTAACTTATGACATGCGAAGCTAAGTTCAAAATATGTGACTGAGATACATTAATAAGTAAATGACATGATAAATATCTTTATATATATAGGTAATGTGACTACTCATAAAAGGAAAAGCGATATATAGACGAAAATGTAAAGTAAAGTATACTTAAAATATGATATAGTACCTATATACTAGAAATAATAATGTCCCTTCTGGTACATTCGCAAACCTATGCTAAGACAAGCTAATTTAGATTAATGTTCACCTACTTAGCTTAATACAGCACAGTGTGTACCCACAAAACGCCGTGTAATATCACTAGGGAAGTCCCAGGGAAAGGTAAACAGTCTTGGAACCCGTATCGAAATTAACCAACATCATAACCCTTCATCTTGGCTTGGAGCTGTCTTCTATGGGCTTATAAGGTTCGGCTGGGCATTACCTAATCCCTATAATCTTTTCTGCAGACTTTTACCAGCCCTCTCAAATTAGATGAAACTATTTGTTCAAAAAAAGCGATAAGATAAAGTTTAATTAACTAAGCCCATCATTAAAATCCGGAAACCAGCTTACGATATCTACAAAAACAAATAGTAAAGATAAAAGATCTTGCATTGCACAAACACATGTTACTAAGAATTAACCTGGACTAAACTTTGGACCTGAATTAAAAAGTTAGATACGTGCCACGATGTTACTACAATTTTATGACTGCTTATAAAAAAGTAAATCGTTCTCTTTATGTTACTTCATAATAGTTAAAATCTTAGTTAAATATTTAAACACTAGCTTTTAATTTGTCCACCAATTCATGCGTCTTCCGTAAGAGATTGCAGCAATGAAGACATAATAAAAAATACTAAAATTGCAGCGCCTGCCTCGTCTCTGCACACGTTCTGATCTTCGACCAAGTAAAAAGAATTCTTCATTTTACTTGTACGAAGGTTCTGATTCGTAAATTTCCATCTTCATTCCTTTAGTTTTAGTTGCAATTAGTAATTACTTCGTAGTATCCAGTCAAGTGAATTATTTTGCGTAAAATATGCCATCTTTTAACATTTACCTACAACGCTTTTTTAACTAATTCAGATGTTTGTCTGTTCCGTTCGATTTTTGTTTCTTATTGATCTTTAACTAACTTGAATATACTTGAATTCACGTACATAACTTGAATATGAGTCCTATGCAAGAAAATGCGAGGAAAAAGTATTTGAACATATGGTTATTATTATTTATATGGTTCACTTTAATAAGTCGGGAATAAAAAGGCCAAAATATTGCCCTAGCGCACCAAACTTTTGAAGTAAATCGAGTTAGTACCTACCTACTTCAATAAAATACAAGACCTTGGTTTTTTTTTCTACTGATTAAATATTAGCACTTTATAATAAAAAAAGGGTTCCGTAGCAGCAAGTAAAATTTTTATATGTGAGTTGATTGAATGAAAGGTAAATTACGGTTTACGATTTATGACGTATTAAAAAAAACTACTTACTAGATTAGATCTCGTTCAAACCAATTTTCGGTGGAAGTTTACATGCTAATGTACATCATATATTTTTTTTAGTTTTATCATTCTCTTATTTTAGAAGTTACCGGGGGGGGAGGACACATTTTACCACTTTGGACTTCTAGGGTGCTTAGTGCCCGAAGCCGGTAGCAGCCCCACACCTGCTGATTGGCGAACGAGGCACTGGCGCAGCTTTTCTTCTCGGGGTTGAAAGGTCGTATGACAGTCGCCCTCGTAAAGGCTGTATGAGTCAAATTAAAAGAATGAGAAGAAGTAAGCGGATGCAGCTGGAAATAACGCTAAAATAATAATAATTAGTTTTGCCCAGCATGAGTTATTGTTGCCCATTGTTATTGTGATCCTCAACCTTCTATTGTCATAAAAAAGGACGCAGGTAGTCAATTGAACTACCTGCAATGAGAAGAGATGTGCAACGGTAAAGAAATAATGTTAGATAAAAATAATAAAGAAAGAAATACATTAGTTTTGTGATATTATACCGAAGAAGAAAGAAAACTTTTATTTTTGATATGTAACCATTTTTTTTTTCGTGCGGAAATCCCTTCGGATAACCCCCCGCCGGCCAGCGGGGGCTGTTATGTCGGGCTTCAACCGACTAAAACCGCACGCCGTCTCGTTTATGATAGACTATTTTCCATTTTCTTTTAAAATACTTTTTTAAGGCACTTTACAATTCAAAATATTTTCACCAGAATAATATTATTTTTTTAAATTAGACCCCAGTTACACACAATTGGTTATTTTTAAGGCAAATCACAGAAAATAAGTGTCAGGATGAGCCTCAGGGATGAGTGGCCACCACAGACTGAAAGAATACGGTTTCTTTTAGTCTGTGGTTGCCACATTCTAAATACGGACGTGATCTGTACGGATGACGTATACTTAGTAGTTTTAGTGTTCACCTCGAATTCGAACGGTGCGACGAGCTTCCGAAAAACTGAATCCAGAATGTTCGAGAATATTCTTGCGGATACAATGTTTACTGGCCTTGTGGTGTGGTGACTGCTTTAGAGCCCTACATTTGATTCACGAGTTGAATAAAGTTTTATTCGGGGGATAATCTACGCCAGAGCATCGTCCGTCGATCAGAAGGTATACCGGCTTGCAGGTGGCCGGCTTGCAGATGACTGTCTTGCCACATACACGTATCCCACCTGGTATATTGTAACGGTGTGGGAGCCAAAGGTTGTGATTGACCATATAGGGATATTATTTTATCATAAAATCCTGGGTGAACAAAAAAACCATCTCAGACTCTGTATCAACTGCGGTATAACATGTTCTTAATCATTAAATGCTAAATTAAATATCTTTCATCATCATCGCGTTAATATCACAAATTTATATTAAGACCATTTGATTCAAAGTGGATTCACTTTGTATTCCCCTGACGTACTACCTACTAAAAGTACCTACAGGTTAACTGTCAGACGACACCCTCAGCTTTCTTGGAAGCCAATGTTTAACGAACACAAGCCGGCAGGCGATAATAAACAATCAGCAATCTTAAACATAACCTAAGCCAGTGGTGTTATTCAAACGAACCGAACCCATCTATAGAGGCCAGTCTGGGCAGTTTGTCTTCAAATATACCGCAATCCGCTTTGATTTTTTTCTGGAAGTGAGCTAGACGGATTTGTCTAATGTTTTTGAATTATTCATATGAATTAGGAATATCAGTTTTTATTACCAAATTCTTTTACCTACGTATTGCCTTGCGAATCTTTCTGTGAATGTGAATGTTTGCATTGAACTTAACGCACCTACTTAAGTGTTACTTTGTAACCTAAATAAATAAAGATTTTAGATTTTACCTAATTACCCTTTTTCCGTGAGGAAACCTTCATGTACCTTCCACCTCTCGGTGGGGACGACGAAGCGGCTAAGTCAAAGTTGAACATAATAAACCCATACAGTGTCTCGGTAATCGGCCCTATTGCCGGGAGCGGCAGTTTGCCCGCGGAGTTGAAATTCCAGCTATTCCTGACAGGTCCTGGCCAACATTGCTGGCGATCCCAACTTTTTGAAAGATAGCAAACTCTCCCCTCCTCACGAGAAGCGCGCAGAAGTCACGACCGCGCCGCCTAGGTAACGGGCTACCCAGCCCACTACCATCAAGCCATCAGGGTAATTTTTTATAGAGGTTTTCTACCCTACAACTCCGAAAAGACACTTAGAAACCTTCCATTTTTCTGTCTCATCACTTTTTCCAGCTCATTAAGCACCTACTATTGCATTCGATTCATAGACTGTTCATTCAGTAACATAATGTCTTGATAACGATGTGCTTACAAAACATTATTAATTTTATTAATAACAATATTGTCTCACAGATTAGTAACGCACTAGCTAAATATGCTTCATTCATTGCTTCTTTGATACACATTCCCGTATAAGTTTTGAATTTACTCATTTATTGACTATCCGACGTATGTTCTCTGTCATTCCTTTCTCCGTCCATCGATCCTCGATACCCACCCGGTGAAAATATCTATATTTACACACATATCTGTATCTCAGTCGTATACCTATAGGGCCTCGCCAAGATCTTCGAGCCCAAAACCAACCCTATCTCTAGCGTAGTCGCAGGCTCTACTGTCTCACTTCGGTCAATAGCGTAACTGAATATTCGGTACTCGGCATTCGACGGCTAATTTATATTAGAACCATTTTATATCAGCTATCGTTCAGACACAGTTTTCTTAATGTACCTAATTACATACTTTTTTTATTTTATTTTTTATTATATAGGACATACCATTGAAGCCAAATACATACTTAAAAGCCGAATACGTACTAATGACCAATGACAGAGACTACTCGTAAAGTAAAATATTGTTATTAAACATTTATTTTTCACGTCAATATTGTAATATTGGGTTGTGTATATTGTACCAACACAATTACTACAGCGTGAGCTGCTGTGTGAATATATCACAGACTCACGTTTGATCCTAACACGTGTCGCGTCTGGCACGAGTGAGCAAGAAACTAAGATATGTATTATTATTTACATCTTTACAAAAATTACAATAACACGCTTTTTATATCAATTAGGTGGCAGACAAGCGTACGGCCCACCTGATAAGAAGCTGTTACCGCGGCCTATGGATGTCTGCAACACCAGGGGCGACAAACTTGCGCCACCTCGGCCTGCTTCTGCTGGGGTGACAAGTGACCTCACCTGCCATCCCTAGGTCTGCGCTCATGGAGGACGGAGGTCGTTGACCGACTTCCGGGGTCTGAGTCGCCTGGGACACGCGGCGAGCATGTTGCGGGCTCGGCGGGCGGGAGAGTTCTAAATCTCTCCAGGGTTCGCACCACCGCCTCCTTCTCATTACTTGCTCGTAGAATGAGGCGGCGGCGGCCCACGCGTTAGCGCTCCGCACCATTGCCGCTGCCGAGCGAGAGGACTCCCACCCCGATTGCTGCCACGAGGTCACGCCTCGGCACCTCCCACGCTACGCTCTCTACCAGCGTGTGCAGCCCTGATTCCTCGCTCGCGTCGCAGTGATGGTACTCAGACGTTGGCTCCTTCCTAATCCGATGCAGGTGGTCCCCGAAGCTCCCCTTAACGGAGATCATCTTCGTCAGTCGGTACGAGAGGCTTCCGTGTCGCCTCTCTAGCCAATCCTCCATGATGGGGCTTACCGCCGCTATTGCGGCGTGCCCTTCTCTCCGATAGCGAGGTACAGAGAAAAACTAAGATTCAACCGATGATGAAGATGATGATGATGATAAACTAAAAAACGTAAAAAATATGCGAAAATGCAGCTCACTTTCGAAGTGAATTTATTTGTTGAGTTTCATTGTCTTATATCATCGCGCATCATTGGCCAAACCGCCTCTGGATGAGGCCCTGGGTGCTGTCTGATAATGGAATCCCTATAAATATAGTATTACACAGAACTATTTTTTCAAGGTCTTTTTTATTTTGGCCTATTTTTTAATTTAATGGGCCCGATTCGACCAATCTGACGACAAGATCTTTTGCATGCGTTTTCTGCACCATATCACCTGCCTACATGAACAAAAAATGTTCCATATAACTTGCCCGTATTAAATTTCTAAAATAGAAATTACGTACAAGATGCAAAATTACTTCTGAAAAGTTACTGGTAAGTATGTGCCGTACGTGCCTCGGCATCGAATTCAAATTGCAGCCATTGAAGGCCAACAATAGCATTACTGTTATAGCGCTATCGGTCGTGTAACCTTACAAAATTCGAATCCAAATGACAGTGATATCAGCCCGCGGTAATATAGTCTAGTCGAAAATTCAAAATGGTCTTAAATAGAGATACTGCTCTTAAAATTATGTGTACCCCTGATACCTCATTGCATTCGGAATGACGCCTAGAAAAATGTGGCAATAACTTGTATTACCACATAAACAAGTATAAACTTATGAATATTTTATTAACTTTTATGCCGTGATCTTGTTAAGTATGTATAGGTATAAGAAAGGCTCCACGAAGCGAAACATTTTTACGCCAAATATTTGTTTTTCTTTATTCATTTACAATAAAGACGAAATTTCGAGAAAATTTTGTTAGTTATCAATCGCTCAACTTGTTGAAAAATTTACTTTAGGTAAAATTTAAAACGGGATGAAATTTTTAAGGTGTTCAGAATACACCATAATTTTATTGATAAAAAAAAATGTCAATACTTTAAAAAAAATAATCAATGTATACTTACTTCCCGCTTTTTTGTCGCCGCGCGTGAAACCTAAAAATGAAGCGCGGAGACCCATTTTCAGCGTTAAATTAAAATTGTAAATAATGGAGATGGAGTTCCGGGAGCTAGGAGTTTTTTATCGGAAATTTCCTCCTCGATTAGGATATTGTTTTTGAAGTTTCTTAAATATATTTATGAAATATTAGCGAAAAACTAAATATCTTTTTTTCATCTCGAATTCTTTACAAATTTTGCAATTGCTTATGTGCTAATACAAAGCTTTAGGCACATTTTTTTCATTTCAAATCCAATGAGGTATCATACCTAATTTTAAGAGCAGTATCTCTTTTTTAGACCATTTTGAACTTGTCGACTAGAGTATTAAACTAACAGACCCATATAAGGCAGTTAACCCACTTACCTTACAGCCTTACTTAGACAAGCAGACACTCATTTAATATCAACATACGATATCGATTAATATAAAGGTAGTGACTTTCTTTGTCCCCCTGTTATAGATGTTTATGGCTGCCGGAATCGAACATCGATCACGTGCTCTCCTCGGCATATAACTAATTGACTATGAGACGCGCCGGCCACACCGAGCTCCACCCGAGCCACGTTGGGCACTTAAGCGATTAGATCGGAAGCTCCTCCTGGAAGCCGCCATCGTACAAGCCTGGGCCCCTGCACCGGACAGGCCTGTGAACGTAGACGATGAGGCGGAGTGGTTCCGGGAGGCCATGACCCGTGTCTGCGACGCAGCGATGCCTAGGGCTCCGCCCTATCACCCGAGGGGGCAGGTCTACTGGTGGTCGTCGGAGATCGCGAGGCTCAGACGGGCCTGCGTGATCACGAACCGCCGGTGGGCTCGGTTCCGTAGGAGGCGTCGCCGCCCCGCAGATGCGGAGGCCCGAGAGTCGGAGTTGTAACTCCGCCATGGGACCTGGAGGCGAGAGCCCTTTCGCAACTGTACCAGTGGCGAAAGGAGGCGCGGGAGCAGGAATGGAACCCCGAGCCTCGAGAAATCGAGGTCATGCAGTCCCAGCTCCGCCAGGCCATCGTGGTGGAGTGGAAGGAATGACTTCGGCGACCAAGCGCAGGGCACGCTGCAATAGCGGCGGTAAGGCCCATCATGGAGGATTGGCTAGAGAGGCGATACGGAAGCCTCTCGTACCGACTGACGCAGGTGATCTCTGGGAAGGGGAGCTTCGGGGACCACTTGCATCGGATCAAGAAGGAGCCAACGCCTGAGTGCCATCACTGCGACGCGAGCGGGGACTCGGGGCTGAACACGCTGGCGGACTGCCCGGCGTGGGAGGCGCCGAGACATGATCTCGTGGCAGCCATCGGGGTGAGAGTCCTCTAGCTCGGCACCATGATTGCGGCAATGGTGCGGAGCGCAAGCGCGTGGGCCGCCGCCACCTCCTTTTGCGAGCATGTAATGCTCGAGAAGGAGATGGCGGAGCGTGCCCGGGAGAGGTTTAGAACTCTCCCGGCCCGTCGAGCCCGCAACATGCACGCCGCGCGTCGCAGGCGGCTACTCAGGCGCCGGAGGTCACTTAACAACCTCCGTCCTCCACAAGCGCAGGCCTGGGCGTGGCAGGTGAGGCCGCCTATCAACCCAGCAGAAGCAGGCCGGGACGGAGGGGCGACTAGCGCCCCTCCCCCAAACCGGGGCAAGACGGGGACACCGTGCTTCCCAAACCCGAGAGGGCTATCTCGAAAACGGAGATGGCCCAGGGTCAGTCGGGGTGCGAGGGATATGCTCTATGGGCAACCTTACACCTTGGCGTTTGAAGACCCGAGACGGCGTGCGGTTTTATAACGGGCACCGCACGAAAAAAAAGGTACTCTCTTCTGCAAATCATTTCAGTTATACCGGTGAAGTAAGGTTAAGACTCTCTCTACAGGACAAAATATCTCCTTTCATGAGTTGCATTGCACGTCGTATAGTTTCAATGCCATTGTGAAAAACACAAAGAGAACCAATGCAACATGTTTGAAATGTTGATTTGAAATCGCAGATTGCATGTGTATTTATTTCTTGTCTGAGGTGATGAACAATCAAATGTCCTGTCTGATATGAGGGATTTGAGTTTCCAAATATTTCAAGTTTAGACCTTTTTTTACCTCAAAAGGAAAAAACGGAACCCTTATAGGATCACTAGTTGTCCGTCCGTCCGTCGGTCTGTCAAGACCGTTTTTCTCAGGAATGCGTGGAGGTATCAAACTGAAAGTTATATCTAAGACTCAGGTCTACTGTCCCTTGGAGCTGTGAAAAAATCAAACTTCTAAGCCAAAGCAATCAAAAGAGACAGCCGTTTATGCCGCAAATTTCCGCAAATTTTCGAAACTCGCACTGGAATCAAAACCTACAGGGTACTTCCCATGAACTTAGAATCGTGAAATTTGGTACGAAGTAAAAAGGAAAAAATTGCGAAAACCGTAAATTTTTAGTTACATCATAATATAATAAAAAATATTTTTGAAAATTTAAGTTACTAGGTACTTCTTTCATGGGGTGTGTGTTGGGTAAGGGGTGTGTGTTGGGTAACCTCCTCGAGTGTCGCTCCGATTCCGATCCCGCTGCAGTCCGGGGGGAACGGAATCGGAGCGGCCGGTACACCCTGGGCGGCGGTCAATGGCTTCCCCTTCACCCCTTCATAGGGTTGGCATTGATCGTCGGCCAATTCCCAACGTGGCGGGAACACATCGCTCTCCGTACTCCTCTGCTTTCAGAGGAGACAGGATGAGCGATGCTGTTAGTGGTGAGATGGCCCAGGGTCAGCCGGGGTGCGAGGGATATGCTCTATGGGTAACCTTACACCCCGGCGTCTGAAGACCCGACACGGCGTGCGGTTTTAGTCGGTGCAAGCCCGACATAACCGCCCCCGCTGGCTGGCGGGGGGGTATCCGAAGGGATTTCCGCACGATAAAAAAAAAAAAAAAAGGTACTTCTTTCATATCAAATACTCAGGTCTATAATCAGGTTTGTACGGAACCCTCGGTGTGCGAGTCCGACTCGCACTTGGCCGATTTTTATTTATTTAAAACTAGCTTTTGCCCGCGGCTCCGCCCGCGTAGATGTCGGTTATCGCGACAAAACATAGCCTATGTCCTTTCCCAAGGTCTAATCTACCCCTGTACCAAATTTCAGTAAAATCAGTTCAGTGGTTTAGGCGTGAAAGCGTAACACACATTTATTTATTGGTAAGGATATATCCCAGAAATTGCTGTTATCATCTTGTTAGACTAGTGTCATATTCTATTTTCTTTTTAGGTCACTACTGTTATTCCGGCGGGTTCCACCAAGATCTTCGGGGCCAAAGCCCATCTCACTTACTAACCGGTACCTACACGGCCTACACCTGCTGATTGATTGACGGTCGAGTCTATGGCGGCGGCTTTCCTCTCGAGGTTGGGGGGTCAGATGCCGTCTGATCTGCGAAACCCAATCGCGCTCTTAAACATCAACATAATTCAAATAAATTTTGACGGAGGAGTAGGAGAAAGAGGAGAAGAGCGGACTCCGGACACCAAAGTGCAAGTTTTGAATACAAACGAGATTAATACTGAGATAAAGAAAAAGAAGGTTAACCCTGGTGTAACTACCGCAGTTACAGTAATGGACTTCCATTACTGTGACTCCAGTACAATAAATATTCCAGAATACTATTATTACTCATCATCTTATTATTCTATAGGCACCTACTCAAATCATGCTTTTTGAAATGTAAGTGTGTGATATGATATATCTAGCATCACCAGATTCAAATTAGATAGCAGTTATTAAACAGAATTTTCACAGTGGAAATGAATGAGTGTCTAGTTATTATAATTTGTCATGCTATACATAATTTCTATGCACGAAAAAGCGTTTCTAAAAAGGTTGATAACACATTAGTCATGGACAGTAACCATTTCCAGTTTAAACCACACTACTTAAAATGGTGTCTATATCTGCCCCACTATGGCATTCTAGTCACAAATCCCTTCTAGGGTATCCTCGTGAAGTCACGGAATGTGTCCAATATCATCTATTCACGTTTGACTGATGCTAATCAAATTAGCGAGATAGTTGTGTAAATGTCACGTTTTATTGTTACACTTTAACACATTTGGTATGAATACCTTTTTTTTTCGTTCGGAAATCCCTTCGGATACGGGGGCGGTTAATACCTAAGGTAGGTATATAACCCATTTTGGGTTTAGATAAGAATTAAGTAAGTATTTATCCATCGTAATAATCCTGGTTTGTAAACGAAATTAAAAGGTCGTAAGCGGTTTCTAATCTTCAAAGTGGATGTCTTTTTGTTTTTGAAGTGAAAACTTCTTTTGGCGCACCGCACACAGCTTTTTCCGTAGGTAGTAAGTAAGGCTGATCCGTCAAGCTGTGAGGTGAAAGGCTCGATCGGGTGAACTCGGGACCGCCGAGTGTACTCGAGCGAGAAAAATACAGTTTGCTGCTCTTCGCTGTTGTGTCGCTGTGTTTAGTATATTCAATTCATACGTAATAATTGTTTTTATTAATTTAATAGTTATTATTGGTACGTAATAAAAATTAAATTTGACAATTATTTGGTTTACATTGTGAGGTTAGTGTGTGTAGTTTAGCGGTTTATCGTGCTAATATTATATATTAAAACAATGAAGTTTTCACTTCTGCTGTGCGGTCTTGAGCACACACTCTTTTAATTTCTTTTTGTGCGGAATTCCCCCCTTATAACCCCCCGCCTGCCAGCGTGGGTGGTTATATCGGTCTCGAACCGACTAAAAGGTAAAGCATTTGCCCGCACCTCGGCTGACCCAGGACCATCTCCGGTTTCGAGATGGCCTCTCGGGTTTGGAAACCACGGTGTCCCCGTCTTGCATCTCCCACTCCGAAGGCTGCCTCGAGGGCCCGACTCGACACCTCCCACGTCGGGCGTAAATGGAAACTGTATAGTACATATATTAATTGTAAACTTCCTCTTGGCTTCGCTCGATTACATTGAAGTCCTTGAAACAGAAATAATAATATTGTTTCTATGTTATCGAGTGTGTTAAAAGCCAAATTTTAGTCTGAATAGCGGCCTGCAGGAGCTGTGCCTGTGCCCTCAGGAAGTATCCTACCAGGAGGAACCAACCGTCGGCAACCTTTTGGGCTGCTGTGATAGGGCAGCCGACAACTGCTAGCCCCTGTCCACCGCCGGCTGAAGCGTCCGGGGAGCAGTCCCCGGCGAGCCTGAGCTCCTCTGTCGTTACAAAGGCGTCATCGGACGATCAGCGCTGCTCATCATATGTTTTTGGGCAGAATTTATGCTGAGATGGCGACCTGTTGAGTCTCGCACACCTATTACCTATCTATATGTGTATAAATATATATTTGTTGTAACTTATTTGTACGTGTCCTCAATAAACTTCTTTTCTTTCTCTGCTGTAACAGGGTTGTCCAGGCCCGTGATGCGCATTTCTACACATTTAATGGGCCTGGAGACCCGGACGGCTGCATCAAGGGACTCCCTTATTTTAGCCGTTAGAGCGTCAGCCTTGGAGCCACTGGTGGTGCCGGGGAACTGAAAAGTCAGGCTCCCTTTCATGCGCTCTTGCACCGGACGCCTGGAATTTACTATGACCAATACCTCGGTATACCCCATGCCTTTTCCGCCATCAGGGTTACGACGAACGCCGCAGATCGGGAAGCACGATGCTTCCTCGGCACTTCCTTCGCGGCGGCCACAGCCCTCCTGGCCTTCTTGACGGCCTTCCGCCTGATTTTGCTTGTTCCAATAAACTCCCAGCCCCCTTCCAATGGGGTTCTCGTGGAGGTAGCCAGAGACGCAGCTGGGGCCAGGCTTGAGGATGCTGGGCCTCATCCTCGGAGGTGATGCCAAACACTATGTTTAGCATCTCCGTCTGCTCAGGATTCGGTGACTCCTAGGACGACACGGTCATTTTCTATCGTCTCTCCAACAGAGACCGTGTTGACAGCGCCGACGCCACTGAGGTGGAAGACCTCGGTGGCAACTTTCCCGCGGCCTTCCCAGGGGCCGAGGGGGCTTGGGTGGATTGTTCAGCGCTTATTCCTCCTCGCACCCTTCGGCGGCCTGCAGCCACCTTGGCCGCTGGCTTTGACGCCTCGTCGCTACTGGAGGGGACCGTATCTCCCAGTGAGGGTGTTATCCCCATCCGCCACGTCCCCCCAGCCGAGCCTTGGTGCGCCGCCTGCACTTTTGTGCAGCTTTACGGGCCTGCTTCACAGCAGATCCCGTCGGGCTGCTCGCCCTGCTCCTCTCGCTAGCGGTGTCGAACTTCTCCGACACTGCCGCGGTGTTTGGCGTAACCTCCACGCTTCGTTGCGTGCAACCCCCGCACAGACTGTTTGTAATTGTGTTCACCATTCGATTCCCACGATTAGAGTCGATATAAATATACTACCCGGGTAACGCTCATTCCGGGAAACGGGGTACATACTGTGGAGGTTCCCCGGTATTCACAGGTTTTTATGACTTCGCTGTGGGGTTTTAAAATCTTCCCCTTGACGCGGGCCGGCCAATTAAAGCAAGCCCCGTGTCCTCCGAGATCAAGACTTCCCGAATGTGGCTAGCGTCTATGACGATCACCCGGAAATAACGCGACGGCGTCACGAATGCCCGTCAGCCTCTGGTGGTAGGAATTTGATGACACAAATTTGTCACAAAATTCGGCCGGGTAGGTACCACCGTGCACGATTGCGAAAAACCCTCCATAGTAATCCAAATTCGGTTAGATTGCGTTCAGGGGTCAGCAAGTGCATAGCCGGGTAGGAGGATTGTGGTCGCAGCACTAGTGGGACCGGTGGGTGTCACGCGGTGCTGCGACGATAATCCTCTTCTGATGAGGCCGTCAAGCTGAGTGCCACCATTGTTAACATGATACGTTTATGTAATGGTGACCCTCTTTCCTGAGACTTTACCTTCAGCTTACCATCAGGCGAGGTGAAGTCAAATTGACGTGTCCTAAATATAAAAAAAAAAAAGCCCCTGTGCAAGCAGTGGGCCGCCCCATCCCTTGATCCTCTCGGAACACCACGTCGCTTGCCATATCCCCTCTGATAACAGCAGAGGAATACTTGGAGCTACCACACTCGTAGGCCTCGCAGGCCCGCCATACCACGACCCCCTCGTGCAATGATGTCAACTAGCCCTGAAAAGGCAGCTTCTCCAGAGGAGCAAACAATGATGTATCATCGCCCACGTTACCCAGAGTGCACCGAGCGAGGAGGTGTTCCATCCATCGTACCCGCGAGGTGAAGGCCTCAGATGCAACCGAGATTAACGTTGTGTTGATGATTATGATTAATTGTATTGAAAAGTTAAGAATTCGGATTAAACTCACATATTTTGTCTAGCTATGATTAAACTTCCGATGCTGACCTATCTTTGTTTACTAACTTCTTTGTTGAAGGAATATATAGACACTACGAATTCAACGTTCACCATAATGGATACAGTTTCGTTTAGAAATTACAACTTTTACATAACCATTCAAATGATTGATAAACATTACTGGATGTTTATAAAGAAAACGGACCATTATTTCATGTTAGTACATACATTACCGAGAAAATGCGAGTACAAGGTTACTGTTTAGCTTTTAGGTACTTATTACCCGAGTAGCTGCAACTTGAAAGTAATATTATCTTCGTATTTCATTTCATAATGTCACAGAGACAGAAAAATAATAGAAATAGCTTAAATCAAGAAGCAAGTATAAGAGACGTAGGTACTCATAGACGTATACACATATGGACTCATATTCAAAAGGATTTTGAAAGCACATCATATATATGGTCGGTTGTATAGCATAGTTATTTTGAAAATAAGAAATATGAAATGTTATCCCTACTTGTTAAAAGTGAATGTACTCGTATAGAAGCGTTTTTCGAAATTTCACCATCTTAGGAAGGAAATTTAAAAAAAACGCTAGGGCTCA
This sequence comes from Cybosia mesomella, assembly GCA_946251805.1. NCBI lineage: Eukaryota > Metazoa > Arthropoda > Insecta > Lepidoptera > Erebidae > Cybosia > Cybosia mesomella. The sequence goes on from OX276398.1 coordinate 22,736,885, forward strand.
GGGGTATATTTATCGTGTCTGTATACATTGGAAATTTTGAAAAAAAAGAATACTTAGGCTATGTTGACAAACTTGATATTTGATTAGATTATGAGGCATTTACAAAGTAAAAAATCTGAAAACTGGAGCCGTTTAAGCGTGATTGAGTAACAAACATCTAAACATCTATACAAACTTTCACGTTTATAATAATAGGTCTTTACCAGTGTCAACAAAGTATTAACTAATTCAAGTAGGAAAGTAGGTGAAACGATAACCGACCACCACGCAGGTGGAGCCGCGGGCATCGGCTAGTGTCCAATATGTCCATAGCTATGCAGACTGTTATAAAACAATTCACGCTACGAGATACTATGGTAAGCCCGTAACGTAATTAAAAATGATAACATTTAATAAGTAGGAATGTAAGCAATACAACTGTCTGATAAAAATCATGGATGTATAAAAAATTATACTAGGAATTCAGTGCAGGGTGCGACTGAAATAAATTGAGCTGAGCGAGCAGGACTCTTATTTGAAAATAAGACACCTTACTACGGTCGCGTGGGTATTATTCCGCAATGGTACATCGGACATGAAGCATCTCGCTTCAAAACACTCCTCAGTATCCACACTATCACCGTGGTAAATTTGGTCAAGATCACGCGAGTGGTTACGGAGGAGTTCAGCCACCAACAAACGCCTATGCCGGGTATAAAAATAAAAGAAATAGGTACATTAAAAAAGCAATAAAATTCGGATAAAAAAGCTTTAAATTAGGAGCCCTAAAAATATTAATCCACACAATGACATGAAATAAATGCTTAACATCGCGCGCCTTCGACATATATGCATTCTTAATCCTACTAATTTAATTTCGTATTCTTTTAAATTTCATATACCTACATATAGATAGGATTGGTTTTAAAGTAACAAATATAAATTATTTAATAATTTAAAATTATAAGCAAAATAATACTTTTTTGGTAATATTCTTTTTGTTTTTTTTTTCACACTTTAATGCACGCTCCAAAATGCTAGTACAGCTAAATGAAACGATAATTTCATTTTTAAAAATGCATCACTTCACCTAAAAAAATGAATACCACAACGAATATCGGTATGACATCACCGGAGCGTGAATAATGCAAAAAAAACAATAAAAAATAATGATTTACAAAAGTAGGAATAGTAGGAAGGAGGATAGGATATTGGATACGTTAAAAGATTTTTCGGTACTATAATATTTCATAGATAAGGATGGACTGAACACCTGAAGAAGTTCGCCGGGATACACTGGATGCTACGGCGCACATTGAGAGGGACCTATGTAAAGCAGTGGACTGCAATAGATTAATTGATTCATACATATTATTTATCATTAAAAAAAAAAAAGGCTGGAGCCACTAAAGCTTTTATTGTTTGCGCATCAAATTTTACACCTACTAAATTTTAACGAGGTCACCAAAACGATTCTTGACATTGAGTATTGCCAAGGAATTGGCAATGAAGCGACCAATTTATTAGATGTTCCCAAAATGTATGTCACTACCTTGTCCAATGTTATCGTTTTACATGTGTAAGCGATTTCTGCATTCCGTTAACGATTTCGATCAAATATTTCATGTTTACACAGAAATTCTGGGGTATTTAGTATGGTAACTCCTCCAGTATTTAGAAATTGAAATAAACAATACTCTGGAGCCACCTTACACCCGGCGTCTGAAGACCCGAGACGGCGTGCGGTTTTAGTCGGACCAAGTCTGGCCCGAAGGGATTTCCGCAAGAAAAAACAAAACACTAATACGCAAAAGTTTCAATCGATGCCGTTGAGACGCTTTGTTAACTGCGTTACCTGAAACCATAGACCAATTTGGGTCTATGCTGAAACTAAAACGTATTCTTATTTCTTGATATTTCCGTAAACCGCCTATTTACTTGGCTGTTCTCTTATACAAGGGAATGCGGAAAGGGCAGTTTAGTTCAGCTCCTGTAGCACAGCACTATAGACACCTGTCAAAGAGACCCTAAAGTCTCCTTGACCAATGAAATGAAATGAATGACTAAACAGCACGGGTGTTCGCATGTCATCCATAGTGGATCAAAGCTCCTGAATTTTTGATCACACAAGGGAATTCAGCAGTACGTACATTCACTTTGGATGGAGAATCACTCCATCATGTGAAAAGGTGTCCAACTAAAGGCTACAGGGTCGCCCTCCCCAAAATAATGATTGCGCGATATGTGGCTGTTAATACTGTCTACCTCTTCGGAGACATACACCAATGAGTATACATAATTATGTATATAATTATGTCATTTACAATATTACAATATTTTTATGTTCATGTATCTTGCACACTAATTAAGTGTGTCAAATGTTTGGAATGTATCAACTAAAAATGACTATAAAGACGTAAGTTAATAATCCAATGACGCACTATAACTACAACACCAGTAGAACAAATAATAGAAAGCTATATTTATTTACTTGATTGGCAGAATATAATTTTTATCAGTGTTCCTAAGGAAACCGAGTCTGGGGATAAGTTCCTACCTACCTATAAAAAAGAAATATTGGCATTGAGAGGCTGCGGGATTGTTCACTCTAGCCTTTTTAAATACAAATTTTCTTCATTTGTTTTTCCATTTAAAAAGTTGTAATAAACTCCCTTTATTCCTTCCTTCAATTATGATGTTGCGGAAGTGTAAACAGAAGCGGTTTTGAAAAAATGATTAAAAAATACAACTTTTAAAAAACAAGCTTTTATAAAAGAATCGACTGTACTAAAACGAAAATAATAATTTTATGCATGCTGATTTCATAACCTTGAAGCGCAATTAGAACACACAGAGAGAAAACATGCGCGCTACAAGCTTATGAAATCAGCATGCATAAAATTATTATTTTCGTTTTAGTACAGCGGGTTTCTTATAAAAGCTTGTTTTTTAAATTGTTTTTTTTTAATTATTAATTTTATGTTCAAGTTTTTAGTTTTAGTAATGTCATGTAGCACCAGTGTGTTTGCCAAGACCAGCCGAAGGAGCTTAACACGAGTCCATATCTTGTTTAGTTCCAGACCTATGCACACCATGTAACACCAGAGCAGAAGGCCAATTAAATGTGCCCAAATGTCGATAGGTTTAACTTGTTTAGTTTATTAGTTCCTATGGCTATCTTCCTACTACATCTTCAGATACTAAATTAAACACTAGAGAGTTACTTCGGGCCACAGACTCTGAAAGAAACTGAAATATAAAATCATTTTTTTGTGTTTTTGACGTCGAAGACGTTTGATTTGATTTCATTTTCTTCATATTTATTGCTCAATATATAAAGACGCGTCGAATAATATGCATAAAGCCTAAGGTCTGTAATCTTATATATAAAAATGAATTGCTGTTCGTTAGTCTCGCTAAAACTCGAGAACGACTGGACCGATTAGGCTAATTTTGGTTTTGAATTATTTGTGGAGGTCCAGAGGTTTAAAAGGTGCTATCGATTGAGGCAGTACGAAGTCTGCCGGGTCAGCTAGTTTTGAATAAAAATACTGCAACAAAAATATCTAAGTTTGGCCCGAAGTTTGACAATCACTGTGTGATTTCCGCCCCACTAGATTTGTCAAGACAAAACAATTGAACCCGAACTCGATAGATTTATCTTTTTTAGCTGAAGAGTACATAGGTACTCTTCAGCTAGGGCACGCCGCAATAGCGGCGGTAAGGCCCATCATGGAGGATTGGCTAGAGAGGCGACACGGAAGCCTCTCGTACCGACTGACGCAAGTGATCTCCGGGAAGGGGTGCTTCGGGGACCACCTGCATCGGATCAGGAAGGAGCCAACGCCTGAGTGTCATCACTGTGACGCGAGCGAGGACTCAGGGCTGCACACGCTGGCGGACTGCCCGGCGTGGGAGGTGCCGAGGCGTGACCTCGTGGTAGCCATCGGGGTGGGAGTCCTCTCGCTCGGCAGCATGATTGCGGCAATGGTGCGGAGCGCGAGCGCGTGGGCCGCCGCCACCTCCTTCTGCGAGCATGTGATGCTCGCGAAGGAGATGGCGGAGCGCGCCCGGGAGAGGTTCAGAACCCTCCCGGCCCGCCGAGCCCGCAACATGCTCGCCTCGCGTCGCAGGCGACTCAGACGCCGGAGGTCGCTTAACGACCTCCGTCCTGTCCTGGCAGGTGAGGCCGCCTGTCACCCCAGCAGAAGCAGGCCGGGACGGTGGGGCGACTAGCGCCCCTCCCCCAAACCGGGGCAAGACGGGGACACCGTGGTTCCCAAACCCGAGGGGGCCATCTCGAAACCGGAGATGGCCCAGGGTCAGTCGGGGTGCGAGGGATATGCTCTATGGGCAACCTTACACCCCGGCGTCTGCAGACCCGAGACGGCGTGCGGTTTTAGTCGGTTCAAGCCCGACATAACCGTCCCCGCTGGCCGGCGGGGGGGTATCCGAGGGGATTTCCGCACGAAAAAAAAAAAAAACAAAAGGTAAGTACTCTTCAGCTAAAAAAAGTCCATAGGACCACCTTCCCAATCCATCATCAGACCCAGAATACCATGTCAAATTAGTGAGTTTACAAATACAAATAAACCCAAACTCGATAGGTTTATCTTTTTAGCTTAGGAGTTCCTATCCTACCTTCCTACTCCATCATCAGACCAGTTCCATGGTACCATATTAATGCATTGTAATCCGAATTGAACGTGCATGTAAAATTTTATCTTAATCAAAATCTGTTGCAACATGTAACACGAAATAACATACATACAGAGCAAGTTAAATAAAACTTGTAAAAATATGCAATGCGAAGCTTCCACAGATGCGGTAGAAATAGAAATCACCGATCTGAAGCTGTATTCTGATATTAAGGTGCGTCTAATTAATAAGTACATATCTAAGTACATACTGTGGTTAAATAGTCGCTGACTAATAAAACTACTTATTATTACATTTTGTACACTCTACTTTACTGAAGTGGGCGTTAGATTTATTATTCTTAAATCCCTAAATTATTTCGCACTGAAACATTTTAATGCTAATCGTTTTCTGACTCGCATCCGATAAATATTTAAACACTAAGGCCACTAAGTAACAAATCAATTTTGAATTTGAAGATGCGTGGAATTTGCCGAAACTCGAAAAAATGGGTCACCAAAAATATCGCCCCTCTTTTAATGGTAAGAAACTCGAATTCAATAGATAAATGAAAGATTTTAAATATAAGTCCAATAGGTAGCTCCGATAATTCTTTTTTTTTTTTCGTGCGGAAATCCCTTCGGATACCCGGGCTTATGTCGGGCTTGAATCGACTAAAACCGCACGCCGTCTCGGGTCTTCAGATGCCGGGGTGTAAGGTTGCCCATAGAGCATATCCCTCGCACCCCGACTGACCCTGGGCCATCTCCGGTTTCGAGATGGCCCCCTCGGGTTTGGGAACCACGGTGTCCCCGTCTTGCGCTTGCCGCCCCACCGCCCCGGCCTGCTTCTGCTGGGGTGACAGGCGGCCTCACCTGCCACCCCCAGGCCTGCGCTCATGGAGGACGGAGGTCGTTAAGCGACCTCCGGCGCCTGAGTCGCCTGCGACGCGCGGCGAGCATGTTGCGGGCTCGGCGGGCCGGGAGAGTTCTGAGCCTCTCTCGGACGCGACATAGCGCCGTACCTTTTTTTTTTTTTTTTTTTTTTATCGTGCGGAAATCCCTTCGTATACCCGGCCGGCCGGCCAGCGGGGGCGGTTATGTCGGGCTTGCACCGACTAAAACCGCACGCCGTCTCGGGTCTTCAGACGCCGGGGTGTAAGGTTACCCATAGAGCATATCCCTCGCACCCCGGCTGACCCTGGGCCATCTCACCACTAACAGCATCGCTCATCCTGTCTCCTCTGAAAGCAGAGGAGTACGGAGAGCGATGTGTTCCCGCCACGTTGGGTATTGGCCGACGATCAATGCCAACCCTATGAAGGGGTGTAGGGGAAGCCATTGACCGCCGCCCAGGGTGTACCGGCCGCTCCGATTCCGTTCCCCCCGGACTGCAGCGGGATCGGAATCGGAGCGACACTCGAGGAGGTTACCCAACACACACCCCGTTACCCAACACACACCCCATAGCGCCGTACCTACATCACAAATAGGAATTATATAGAGACTAGCTTCACCCGTGGCGTACTTCGATTCTCCGTTGCATCCATTTAACCCATACATGCTCGTAATTTATTCGTTTTTAATTAATGTATGGAAATTTACCCGATTTGTTGACACTACTACTCCGCTCTCCTGGGTAGTAGCGTGATGATATATGTGGAGGAACGTGGTGTGATGTTCTTCCAACACAAAGGGAGGATCCCCCGACTAGGCAAGGTGATCACGCCTGGCGGGCCGCGGCCCAACGGTTGTCGTTGGGATGTTGTATATATGCTATACCAGCGCGCGAAGTTCACTTTCGCGATTCAGGATTGGTATTGATGTAGTAGTATCCAAGTAGTTCACCTTGTTGTCGCTAGATGGCGCTGGGTATATGTGGTATCGCCACATCACTCCCCTCCAAGACCGGAGGTTGATTGCGATGAGTCAGCTGTCTCAAGCTCTCTTGTGGAGCGTGCCAGTGCCAGCCTTGTGTAGTTCCATTTCGTCGGAACTGAACGCCGCTGGTTCCATTGGTGGAACAGTCTTCCTCGCTAGTCCTCGTTAATTGGGACTAACCGCTGGTCCCGAAGATGCGGGGCTGAGTGCGGTGATGCGGTGCTGCGGTGAAGTGCCCAGTGAGTCGGGGCTTGAAGCGTCGAGGTGAGTCCTCGGTGAGCCCTCGGTGAGATGAGGCGAATCCTCAGTGAGATGAGGTGAGTCCTCGGCAGTGAGACGGGGCGAATCCTCTTGAGTCGAGGTAAGTCCCCGTGTATGGGGCGAATGCTGCATAGACGGGAGAGATGTGCTCTTCTTATGTGGACCGTATATGCCGTAGGCAATGACTGCTACGTAGACGGGAGAGATGTGCTCTTCTTACGTGGACCGTATGTGCAGTGTGCTGTGCCTTAGAGGCTGATGTGGCCGTAGGGTAACCAGGCTGCAGCGGTCGCTGCATGCTGTGGTATCCCAGTTGAGGCCGAAGCTGCTGGATGGCGAAGACTTAATTACCGCTCATGCGGAATAAGTGAATAGAATATGGTGGCGATAGGAATGCTGGTGATATGTTCAGCGAAGGTTACGTGATCAGATCACGTCGGGGTCACCACTGTGGAGAAACAGGGTGTGACGTTCCTCCAACACAAAGGGAGGATACTCCGACCAGGCAATGTGATCACGCCTGGCGGGCCGCGGCCCAACGGTTTGTCGTTGGGATGTTGTATATATGCTATACCAGCGCGCGCAGTTCACTTTCGCGATTCAGGATTGGTATTGATGTAGTAGTATCCAAGTAGTTCACCTTGTTGTCGCTAGATGGCGCTGGGTATATGTGGTATCGCCACATATATAGCCTATTATAACCTTCCTCGATAAGTAGGTTATCCAACACACCAAGAATTAGTCAATTCGAACCAGTAGTTGTTGAGATTAGCGCGTTCAACCAAACGAACAAACCTGTTAAAATCGATGAAATGTGTAAAATGAAAATAGGTACTTTTTAAAATTACATAACATAACATAAACTCGCGCCTATATCCCCGAAGGGGTAGGCAGAGGTGCTAGCACCCACATTTCGCCAGTTTATGTTTAGGTCCCAGGTGGGTGGCGAGCCTATTGCCATTAACCGGGCACTTCATCATCATCATCTCTCATCTGGAACCATAGTGAACGAAAGACGCATTAACGATCGTGCTCAAATTAAATTAGAAAACTGTGGCTAAAGTGATTTATGAGTGATAAAGCTTATACCTACATAAAGATAGCTAAAAGCACTATATGATTGTGCATAAAGAAACAGTCAAAACATATGTGCAATAAGTGAAACAAGTGTTTTAAAGTTTAAAAATAACTTATCACTATTTACAAACGAAGGTAAAATCAGAAACATTAGCAGGACAGTGACCTTGAGTGTTCTTAATGTGTTGTTGTTCGGGAGACTTTTATAATTTAGTACCAAAAGCCGAGCGTATAAATGTTTAGGATATATACGGAACATTAAATTCGCGCGTCTTGCAAGAGGTTGGCGTGGCGCAGTGCATATAGCGCTTGCTTCGCATACTAGTGGCTCGGGTTCAAATCTGGGTTGCCTGTTTCTTTTTGCAAGTTTTTGTGTTTTCGGTATTTCTTGTTTTTCTTGATTTTGCAATTTTCTGCCACACCAAAATAATGCCTAAGAGTAATAAGACTCAACGTACACCGCCTAAAACCTCAGAAGCTTCTACTAACAATACGAACAAAATACAGGCTAATTCCGAACCAAATACAAAATCCGCATTAGCATATGAATGTGTGCTTACCACAAATAGGAGCAAGCGCCAGCGACAAAATAACTCGCCGCAAGGCCCGCAAGATGGAGTATCCTTGGATTCGAGGGATCTTGATGACAAACTCGCCTGTTGGAAAGAGGAACAGGACAACAGCATAGCTCAGTTGCTGTCGGAACAGAAATCCATCATGTCTCAACTGGCTACCGATATTGGGGAAATAAAATCCCAAAACAGTCAAATACAACTGTCAAATGCACAAATAAATAAGTCGAACGAGGAGATTGTTCAATCTATGTCCTTCATGAATAGGCAATTTGAAGATATGAAAAGGGAAATGGAAACATTGAGAAGGGAGCGTCAACAACAGCAAAAATATATAGAAAGTCTTGAACAAAAAATAACTGACTTACAGCGAGGTTCAAGATCATCCGGAATTGAGCTCCGTAATATTCCTACGGTAAATCCTGAAACGTCTGCCTACTTTCTTAAAACAATACGAAGCATAGGGGATGTGATAGGAATACACGTGACGGATAGAGATATGCGTGATATTTATCGCTTGCCAGGGAAGTCCAGCAGCCCCTCATCACCTCGCCCAATTATTGCAGAATTCACCAGTGTACCTACCCAGCAGGCATTTCTATCCGCAGTACGAGCATTCAACTCGGGGAAAAAGAGAGAGGATAAACTAAACTCCCAAATTATAGGAATATCTGGCGACAGCTGCCCTGTGTATGTCACTGAACAACTGCCTGCAAGTACAAAGAAACTATTTTTCCAAGCTCGGGCGTTTGCTAAAAAGAACTCCTACAAATTCTGCTGGACCTCGAATGGGTCAATATTTCTACGAAAGAAAGAAGGTGACAAACAAATTCTGATAGCCACAGAACAATGTCTTCAAACACATGAAGAAGCATGACTGTTTAAATCAATTGTTAAAATATTTCATATGCTTTTTTCTATTTTACGCATGTTTTTTGTAAATTTTATTACTAAACTAAATGTACCTCAAAATTCTATACACAGTCACAAGTTACACTTACTAATACACTTATGTAAGTTACTACAATCATACACACACGACAAAAATCCTCAATATTATAAAATATATATCATAAAAAAAAATTATTATGGTCTCGTTCATGGGACTTACTTACAAACTACCACACTCAAATTAACTTATATACCTACACATTCTCCCCGGGACAAACAGAGTCACCACTGTCACCAGCCTCCCTACTTCTACAGTCCATGTACATCATACGCTCACCCTCTGCGATCATTGAACCTTTCATGCAAGTCTACCGGCAACCCATTTTGTAAACAACCTAAATTCTTTAATGGCTAACTCATTACTAAATATTAATAGTGAACTTGAAAATTGCGTAGTAGGTAACCCCTTAGAATGTATCCCAGAAGACTGTTATAAATATGTGAACAATTCCAGAAGGAGCTTAAAGTTATTCCACATAAATATACGTAGTATAAATAAAAATTTCAATGCAATCCGACCAATATTACATACAACCGGCATTAACTATGATATCATTGTAATGACTGAATGCTGGCTTAGTAAAGTTGTTAATATTCCCGTTCTGGAGGGATTCCAATCTCAAAGCACACTAATAAACTCGAACCAAAATGACGGAATTGTAATCTACACAAAAATTGGGCTACGGGTGAAATTTTGGGAACCAGAATTTCAATGTGGTAACTGCCTGGTATGCCAACTAGACGATAATATTGCAATAGTGGCAATCTATCGCTCCCCGTCTTACAACTCCAAAGACCAATTTGGTAAATTTCTAATTAGTCTTAATAATGTCTTTATTAATCTTTCCGCCAATCCCAATTTAATACTCCTGGGGGATATAAATGTGGATATACGAGAAGGACACAGAGACGAGGAAAGTCTCGAGTATCTTACGCTAAATGCATCGCACGGGCTCTTGCCCAGTCACATTTTTTCAACTCGCATGGATAAGTGTTATGACCATTCACTAATAAAATCCAAATTGACAACAAACACTCTTGTCCTAGACACACACGTAACAGACCATAAACCAGTTGCTGTTACTATCGATAACGCCAATCCAACTAGAAAGCAACAAAATTTTATAACTCGCCAGAATCATAATGCAATTAAACTCGAACTGGAGAAAACCGATTTCTCAGTCATCTATGAGTCAGACGATGCTAACACTGCAATGGAAATATTCACCAATATTATACAATTGGCCATTCACAAACATACCGAAGTGGTAAAAATAACAAGGCGTAAAAAAATATTCAAGCCATGGATCACACCAGGACTACTAAAATGTATTAAAAATAGAGATTGCTTGCATCATAAATCTAAAAAAGACCCGGATAACTTTATATTAAAAATAACTTACAAACGATATCGTAACTTTTGCAATTCCCTACTCAATAAGCTGAAGGCTTCCTACGAGACACTCCAACTAGAGAGAGGGAAAAACAACCCCAAGCGCCTTTGGAACACCATCAAGGATATTACCAATACACATAAGGATCGCATTATGGCTAATGAGTTACTGGAAATACACGAGAGTCCCAAGGCCTCAATCAACGAGGTGTGTAGCTATTTCGCCAATATAGGCAGGAAATTGGCAGCTAACATTAAACCACAGGTTTATGAAGGTTTTTCAGGTCTAAATAACCCTCCAAATATCTTGGGTATGACCACACTGCATCCCCCTGTTGACTCCCTTGTTATCCTAAATACAGACGAATCAGAAGTAGAATCATTAATTTTACAATTAAAAGAAGATGGTGCAGTGGGGTGGGACGGCATATCCTCCACTTTGCTAAAAAAATGTCGGCGTATTTTGGTGCCACCAATTACTTACCTGATTAATCGGTGCTTGCAAACAGGTCGGTTTCCGGATACCCTCAAAATGGCTATAGTTCATCCCATATATAAGGGAGGGAATAAGAACAATGTGAGCAATTATCGACCCATTTCGGTTCTCCCTGCACTATCAAAGATCCTTGAGAAAGTCCTAAGTAAACATCTTAGGTCTTTCCTTGACAAGCACCAAATAATAGCTGACAATCAATATGGATTCCGTCCTGGGGTGTCAACTGAGGATGCCGTATTAGACCTGACTCAATTTGTGGCAAAAAATCTGGACAGTCGAACCAAATGCCTGGGGATGTTTTTGGATCTCTCTAAGGCATTTGACACAGTTTTTATTCCCAAACTTATAGCCAAGTTGGAACTCACTGGAGTACGTGGCATTGCTCTGGAGATTTTCAAAGATTATCTTCGTAATCGGACACAACGAGTTAAAATTGGTACTCACGTTAGCGACGAGGTGAACATAACCTACGGAGTTCCACAGGGGAGCATACTAGGGCCGATATTGTTCCAAATATACATAAATGACTTGTGTAGAATGTCCCACTCCAACGCCAAAATATTCACATACGCAGATGATACGGCTATCATTGTATCGGGTCCGACGTGGGATAGGGTCGGTGTCGCTGCGGAGTCGTCTCTGTTGCAGATTATGGAGTGGCTCAATCAAAACCTTCTTACAATTAACTTACAGAAAACCTTTTTTCTTCCTTTTAGTATTAGCCACATAAATAGACTACCACCTACCTTCAAGCTCTCTGCACACACTTGTGGTAATCAACAGCCCTCATGCCAGTGTCCAGCAGTAGCTAGAGCTGAGTATGTAAAGTACTTGGGAATATACATAGACCAAGGACTAAAATGGAACAAACAACTTGAAGTGGTAATCGCTAGAACATTACGTCTCATACACATTTTTAAGACCCTAAGACAATCCGCTAGCCTGGATACACTGAAAATGGTATATTTATCCTTGTGCCAATCAGTAATAAGCTATTGCATCACGGCTTGGGGTGGTGCACAAAAAGGCTACATACTGAAGGCGGAGATAGCTCAAAGAGCAATCCTGAAAGTGATGACGAAAAAGAGGTTTAGATATCCAACTACACTGCTGTACTCAGAGACCGGGCTACTCACAGTTCGCCAACTATACGTTCTCAGATCTACTCTCCGGATACACTCCACTCTTCCTCCGCTGGCCCCTAATAAACGTACTTACCTCCTCCCTAATACATCACACAAAACAACTTTCGCCGAACACCAATACTTCACACTAAGTAGGAACATATACAAAAAAACAAATAAGATATTAAACATCATAGGCTCAAATCAACAAATAGTCAAGTCTAAAGTGACCGAGTGGTTAAAACAACAGGATTATGATTTCACTGAAAGATTATTAACTTACATAAAATAAATATATTACAAGTCCTACAAAATAAATCGAATGTTTCACTCATTCTAACACTTGAATACGTACTCTTACTCACACTCACGCAGACACACACACACGCGCGCACACATACACACACACACACACACACACAAGCACATAAAAGATAAGTATTTACAAAGTGTCGAATTTTAAATTTTTAATAATATGTATCTATGGTTGGCGTCAGCTCAGATTTTACATACCTAGTTCATGTAAGCGTATCGTACACTGTCTCTTAAGATACAAGTTTTACTTAGTTTAAGAGGCAGGGTCTTATAATAATGTGCCGATAAAGTTTGATCAATATTTAAATGATACCGTCTTACCAACACATATTTTATGTAAAACTTCGAAAGCCTAATGTGAACCTATCTTAAGAAATAAACATTTTTATTATTATTATTATTATTACTTATAAACCAGCCTTAAGACTTTTTAAAATTATAAATATATTTTTTGTCAGCAATATAACCTACCTTTTTTTTATTTTATTTTTTCGTGCGGAAATCCCTTCGGATACCCCCCCGCCGGCCAGCGGGGGCGGTTATGTCGGGCTTGCACCGACTAAAACCGCACGCCGTCTCGGGTCTTCAGACGCCGGGGTGTAAGGTTACCCATAGAGCATATCCCTCGCACCCCGACTGACCCTGGGCCATCTCACCACTAACAGCATCGCTCATCCTGTCTCCTCTGAGAGCAGAGGAGACAATATAACCTACCTAACCATAAATAACCACGACAATGTATCTAAGTCAAATATAAATAATAAATAAATAATTAATCAAATTAACAACCTACACGTTTAGAATAGTTCTCATAATGTAGGTATGACACAACAATAGTAGGTATTTATATTATGAGTACGTAGATATGACATTTACTTTCACGGACACAAACATCACCAATTAATTTTGTTTCTTTCCATGGCTCTTCTGCGTAAACAACACAGTGACTAACTGGACAAACTCCAACAGATCATTTTGATTTTGATAGATAACCTTGATAAACCGCGTGGAATATTCCTTTCCCAAACAGAAATTACTGCAATAACGAAATACGAAAGCTCTAGTTCAAAATTTGCTTTTTCACTTAACCGCCTTTTAGCTTGAGGACACCACATTGGCACGCATGTCATCTTCTATAACATCAAGCCAGCACTTCTTGGTGTACCCTTCTTACCGGGGCCCGGCGGAGGTGGCATGGCCAGACATTTATTATCATTTATTACCCACGTAGCATGGCGGTCGCCGCAGAATGTGGCCACGCCAGCGAAGGCGACTCTCCTGCATTTTGTCCACGATATCACGGACATGGAGTCTGCCACGGATGCGAGAATAACTCACGCGATCCTTACGCATGACTCCACACATCCATCGCAGTATATTCATCTCCGTTAAACGCAACTCCTGCTTGTGTCGCTCTAGCAACGGCCACACCTCGCAGCCGTGGAAAAGGGACAGGTCAAATGATGGTTTTATAGACCTACCCCTACAACCTATTCAGCATTTTAGAGTCACAAATGACACCAGTCACCTCACGCCACTTGGCCCATGCAGCGGCAACGCATGCTTTGACGGCGCAATCGATATCAGAGTACAGATCCCAGGTACTTAACCTAGTTCGTGTGCTCGACCAAGTCATCCCCTATCCGGACGGGTTTGGAATCTGTAGAGTTTCACGCCATGTACTTGGTCTTCGCCACATTTAGCTTCAGGCCGCCGTTCTCAAGCGCCTCCTTCCACGTCTTCATACGTCGCTCCAATCTGCCCCTGTCCGCATCCACCAGTGTGATATCATCAGTATATCGTAAGCGTCGGTAGCGTAGTGTAGTTAGGAGTCGACCTTATCGAGAGGTCCCGGGTATATTAGTAAATAATAAATAATTGTAATTTCGGTTACTAATATTCTTTAAGAAAAAAAAAAGAATACATAAGCAGTCGTGACGGCTGCTCATATGAGTTTTTCATGCTGTCTGACAGAACGTCTAATACCACGCTAAACACAAGCGGACTAAGGACGGATTCTTGGTGTACTTTGACCAGGTTTTCATCACACTAGAATAGACTGTTGGTGCTACAACGATACAATGTACGCTGTGTAGACCAGTCTATTACTGTAGTTCACCCGCAGTGACCTGCATTTTCTGAGCGACTTCCAGACATACACCACCATCATTCCAGGAGGCTCTCTTTCTAAATTCTTGTTATATTTGTGAATGCCAATAGCATCAATTTTGAATCCCGCCTTATCCCGCACCGAAATATGTACCTCCCTACCTATACAACGTATCTAGGTGCATTTCAAAAAAAATACTAAACAATTATATGTCAAAATCTGTAAAAAGCGATCGAGACATACCTACACCATTACTTACGCAAATCTATCTGAAAACAACAGTCTATTCTTTATTTAGTCTTTTTACAGGCTTTGGTATTTCCTTATTGCTATTTATTAAAAATCTGATAAATCACAGGAACGTATGACTATAGTGTTTTAGTTCTTGCCTAACGCAACAGTGCTACAAATACATATTTAACTTTTGGTTCTTAAAATCGAATATAGAAATTGCTAGAAACACTATTAATATCTAAGAGTTCATCGATATAATTTTCAATGCCAACCAATTGACCTCGAGTTCGACTTGAACTGTTACAATGAACTGTTTTGAGATATCGTAGTCTAAATATGACTTGCTGTGTAAAACAAGCATCTTATTTTATAGATACCTATATCCGTAAATAGATCACGCAATCACATTATATTAAGGCTGTCTACACACAGCGGACAGACTTAGCAATGGTATCGTAGACTACCAAATAAATAGTAACTACAATCTCAGCGCAAATTTTCTTAAGCATTTTCAGACCTTAGGATTATTTGTTACATATTCTTACAAATATTTACTCATATTATTTAATTGGTTTGCAGTAGACTAGTCTAATTAAGGAAATCCAATGAATAGTCAAGATTTTTTTAATGCTCGGTTTTTTAATTCCACTTGAAATGCTATAAGATTCAGACTAACACGTAATGGCGTATGTAACTATGTGTCTGTATAATAAGCGAACATAATTATAGTCTTCTGATATGAGCTGTAGCACGCGCTAGCATTTACGGCAGTGATCTTTGAAACCGCACTAATTATGTAGTTTATTTATCAGTAGCTTTATACACTTTACCCTGATGAGATGGAATTTCTGTTACAACTAGATTACATCAGACTGTATAGGTAGCTGCTAGTCTAATATTAGCTTTGAATTGTGATATTCTGTATCGTTGTAGCGATGTTTCTGGAACTTCAAAATCAAACTTGGAATTTAAGAATGGGAAAACGTGTTAAAGATAACTAAATTATTATATAGCTACCTATTTAAATAATTAGAGTAGACAACTATAAGGGTCCCAGAAACATATATATCCACACATGTAGAACGTTGATACGAGGTGCATTAATTGGAACTAAGTATACAATGTACCATTTTCAGGCTTTATACCAAAAAATAATTAAATATAAGCAGTATTTTATCTACAGGACATTATTTTATTTCTATACAATTTGGAATTAGGCCTGAGTACGCATACTATATGTAGGTAAATTAAATGCCTATCTCATACATCAATGTTGTATACAGTTTCGCGCTGTTTTTGCTTCTGTCCTTACACACTTTACGAGCTTCCTCTACTGTCATTAACCCTGGTATGCAAGTGTTAAGGACCGTGGTTCGTAACAGACTATGACCTGATAAGGTTCCAAATAGACTGCCACTACTTCGCGGTCGCCTTCAGTGGACTGTATTTGTTGGATGTTGAGTCGAAGAATGAAACACTTGGATGGGTGGACTTCATTGACGTCAGTGAGGCATCGGATGTACTTGGCCCAGCACTACTCTTGATCTACTACTTCCTGTTGAGCTTCCTTGTTCCTTGAGAGACTCTTGTTGTCTACTTGTTGCCCAATGTCCAATAATTTCCTACCAAATA
Source organism: Cybosia mesomella (assembly GCA_946251805.1). Lineage (NCBI taxonomy): Eukaryota > Metazoa > Arthropoda > Insecta > Lepidoptera > Erebidae > Cybosia > Cybosia mesomella. Next base: position 22,753,547 of record OX276398.1, read on the forward strand.
GTCCCTGCTTTTATAGTCTTTTGTAGTGCTGGCCCGCGATCCAAATTACCTCACCTCCGCATTTCCATTTATTTATAAAACTTATGTTTTACATATTAATTACATAGCATATATGTACATAGGCAGAGATAAGACTTGCACGACGATAGGTACTTACATCTGTACCGTGCGACGTCGGGTTACTGAATGACGGGCGGATTGACCCCTCAGGCTTATATATGGGCCTTGCCTCCCGCGAGCTACTATATAATAAAATGGCACCAGCCGGGGGAGCGCATATTCGCTTCTTACGGCGTGGGAGGCAGTCGCGGGGTGTAATTAAACTTACATACTAATATACAAAGTCGTATTTCCTATTTATACGAAGTTATGTTAGATTCTGAGTAATGCATTTACGTAATTATATTTGCAATTACGCTTTTCGGGGAATGTACTTTCTTTATTAAATTTGGCTCTAACATACTTAATTACTCAGAAAACTAACTCCTAACAGTAGTAAGCTATTTATCTTAGCTTAATATCAAAGTTATTACATAATTACGTTTTAATTTACGTAAATCTAACATTTTCATAATTTATTCATTATATTCACGCTTACTTAATCTACGTGTCACTGGCACATGTGTCTATGGTTTATTTGTGTCGTGCACATTCTCCCGCCGTCGCTGACCCTGTTTCGTCTGCGAGCTCCGTTGGTAGCACGACGATCTTCTTCGTAGGCCTCCTCAGCACGTGTCCGCTGCTGGTGGTGACGTCCACGACTCGTACCTCGCCGTCGGCTCCTGGGAACACCCGGCTGACGCGTCCTCGCGGCCAGGTGTTGCGCGGCAGATTAGAATCGCAGATGATGACGACGTCCCCGACCTTCGGGGCGACGCCGGTGCTGGTGGGCTCCCGCCGGTGTTGCAATAGGGGAAGGTACTCCTTCACCCACCTCCTCCAGAAGATGTCAGCCAGGGCTTGAGCTCGCTTCCATTGTTGGCGAGCAGTCACGTCGTCTGCAGAGAAGTGCCCTGGTGGTGGCACATGGCAGTTGGGCCCGATGAGGATGTGGTTCGGCGTGAGGGCCTCGGGATCGTTAGGATCAACCGAAACATGTGTGAGGGGTCGTGAGTTGACGATATTCTCGACCTCTGTTAATAAGGTTAACAGGATCTCGTCGCTGGGATGCTTTTCTATCATGGTGACACGAAGCACTTTCACTGCTTTCACCATACGTTCCCATGCCCCCCCCCATGAAGGGTGCGGAAGGGGGTATGTACTTCCACACGATGTGTTGACTCGTAGTTTCTTCTTTGAGCGCGTCGAGTACGGCCTCTGCTAGCTCCTTTTCAGCTGCCTTGAAGCACGTAGCGTTGTCACTCTTTTTCTTCGTGGTGTCTTCTATCTCGGCGGGGCGATGTGCAACGAATGACTTGTATGCACGCGGCTCCGACCTTATCCATGTGAGCGCGGTTCGCGAGTCGCTCCAATAGGTCTTCTCTATTAATTCGTAGTCGTGTTCTTGGGTGGCTTGAGCCAGGCGCGCTGCCAGTCGTGCAGCTTGAAGCTCGAGGCTCGGCATGGAGATGGGCTTCAACGGGGTCGCTCTGCTCTTCGTGGCTGCTAGGTTGTAGCGGCCGTTGAGCTGCGTGAACCACCTGCACCATCGCTCCCGTAGCTCTGCCGGGAGTGGGTCGTCCCATTCCATCTTATAGCGCCATGTGTTCTGAAAAATACGTTTACTGGGAATTAATATCGGTGAGATAAAGCCGACCGGATCGAATGAGGCTTCTCGCTTCGTTGGAGGTCGCGTGTTTGTTTCCACTTCGCGCTGGATCTTCAAGTTGCTCGGGTTAAAGCCGAGACGATCTTCGTTGGCGTGCCACATTAGTCCCAATGTTTCTTGGCCGTCGAGTTCCACTGTAGCACTGCTGTCTTGTGGCAGTGATAATTCTTCAACCTCGGTGTCGCCGTCGTGTATCAGTTGAGGCGGCTTGTGCGGCTTGGCGGGGTTGACGACCGGAAAGTGAGGTAGGTACCACGTCCTTTCCTTCTGCGGTGGAATAGGGGCTGGTTCTGCATAGCCTGACTTGAGTAGGTTTTCCATTCGTTTTTCTTCATCCCTATCGAGTCTTCGTTCGAGCGTAAGCAGACTTTTCTCAGCTTCCTTGTAGCTTTCTTCTTTCCACGGCAGTCCGGTCTCATATCTTCCATCTGGTAACCGCCGGCCTTTTACTTGCAATTCTCGCAGTTCGGGATCTTCTCGGGGGCGTCGGGGTTCGATGCCCAGTGACTCCAACTTGAGGTCCTTCTTCACGGTGTCCTCAATGGAGTCCTTTACGCACTGTTGCAGCGTACCGCAGAATGACACTGTTGCAGTCATTGAACTGCTGCATCTGTGGAGCACCCATCCCAGCTGAGTGAGCGATGCCACAGGCTGGTTACGGCTTCCGGTGCGCAGCTTACGGGTTACGATGAGATGCCAGTTGTCTTGTCCCAATAACACTTTAGGTGAAGCCTTTTTATACGTTATCTTGTCACGTATATCCTCTAGATGTTCGCAGCCGTTGAGATGCTCTTCATACACGGTGTTGGGTGAGAGGCGGAGTCGGTCCATGGTGTGGGCGGTTAAGTCATACTCTTCATCGGCGTACTTCCCTTTGATGAGTAGACTGACTGTCTTGCTCTCGTGCTTCATGTCGCTGTTGACACCTTGGATCCATGTCTCCTTGGTTGGTCCATCTGCCCCGATGACGTCGGCTATGGTCTCATCTATCAGCGTGATCGCGCTTCCCTCGTCCAATAAGGCGTAGGTATCGACGCTACCGCTTGGTCCTCTTAGTGTTACTGGTGCCATCTTGAGGTAGGCCTTGCGCTGACTGCGGGGAACTGCTGCTGTGGCTACTTCTGCCGTTGAGGTCGTGATGTCTTCCTTCTGTTCTTCATGGTCCCTTGGCGGCATATCGCGATGCAGTAGTCGGTGGTGCATTATCTGGCACCCGTTCTTCCCACAGGCGGGTGCTCTGCATGTGGCGCGTCGGTGGTTACTTCGAAGGCAGCGAAAACAGACTCTATTCTTCTTGGCTGTTTCCCATCTCGCGGTGTTGTCTAGGGCGATGAACTGCTTGCAGTCAGGTAGCTTATGATCCTTGCTACACTGTGGACATCTCTCTTCTGATGTCTTCTTATTGATGGTGAGCGTCTGTTCAACTCTTCTGCTTCTTTGAGGACGATAACTGACTCTTCTGTTGTCTTCTGTGTGGTTCACCTCTGGGAGCGCGTAGGAGCTGCACTTGTCTGCCTCTTCTGACAGGAACACAGATATTTTCTTCAGTTCTGGTATGTCTTCTTTCTTCTTTGCAGCGAAGTCGTACCACTTGTTTCGGAGTATAGGTGTGAGTTTCTCGATGATACTTCTGCACATCTCTGGACTGTGTAGGTAGTGCGGCTTCCTCAAGGCTTCTATGGTTCCCACGATGTTTGCTATCTTCCCAGCGAAGATACAGATGTCCTTGGCGTTATCGGTCACTTTGTTAAGAGTCTTGAGCTTCTCCATCTCGACGTGGATGAGTGCTTCTGGTCTACCAAATCTTCTCTCGAGGGCCCTTATGATCACCTCGGGGTCAGGTTGACTCAGCATTAGGCACTCGACTGCTTCTTGTGCGAGTCCACGTAAACTTTTCCTTATTCTTGCGATATTTTCGTTCTTCGTGAAGTATATACCCGATTCTTCATACGTAGTCTTGAAGGCGAGCCATTCTGTACTGCTGCCGCTGAAGATCGGTAGTTCCCGTATATACTTGGGCGGCTCCCTGTTGCATCTCATAGCCTGGGATAGGGCCGCGGTGAGCGTAGCTACATCGATCACGGAGTTCTTCACTGGTGCACTTCCTTCTGATTTTTCCTGGGTTTGACACTTCTCCAATAGTTGACCCCTATCCTGGCAGGTCTGAGTGTTTTCCTCGATGTCTTGCCCCTTTTCCTTCAGGTTTGGTGCCGCAGCGTCATCCTTCTGTAGCCACGTGTTAATACGTACCGATGCCAGATCTTCCTCAGACCCGTTGTCGCTGCTCTCGTCCTGCAGTAGCCGCTGTAGACGGATCTGTTCTATCTCTGCTTCGGCTTGTATTTGCTTGAGCTTCAGTTCTGCCAAGCGTTGTTTGACCTCCAGTTCCTTCTTCTTTCTTGAACTGGTGGAGCGGCGTGACCTCGTGTCCAAAGGCCGCATGGTGCGCTGTGAGCTAGGCTCTCCATATACAACAGCGCGGGAGTGGGGCGATCCTTTTTCTGTCGTCCCCGACTCTTCAGTAGTCACAGTTGTGCTGGACGTGGTCTGCTCGGTGCTGACTGTGGCTTCCGACGCACCACTGTCCGCATAACTTCTGGCCTCTTCCGTGGCCGCAGGGTGTAGTACTGATCTTGGTACTGGTGCTGATGCTGATGCCGGTTCCTCTTCCTGACGGCGCTTCCCTCCATCCCTGGTGAGAACCATTCTTCTTTCTTCAAGTTTATACATACCTGGAATTCCGACGGATCGTGGACTTTATTCCTACCCTTCGACCCGGTTCCAATGGGCCATAGACGTTCGTGACAGACTATGACCTGATAAGGTTCCAAATAGACTGTCACTTCTCCCTTAGTTGAAGAACGATGAAACGTCTACGGCTGGCAGTTAACTTGAAGTTGACCTGGATCTTCGGAGGACCGTGGACTTTATTCGGCTCCGAAGGACCAATGTTAAGGACCGTGGTTCGTAACAGACTATGACCTGATAAGGTTCCAAATAGACTGCCACTACTTCGCGGTCGCCTTCAGTGGACTGTATTTGTTGGATGTTGAGTCGAAGAATGAAACACTTGGATGGGTGGACTTCATTGACGTCAGTGAGGCATCGGATGTACTTGGCCCAGCACTACTCTTGATCTACTACTTCCTGTTGAGCTTCCTTGTTCCTTGAGAGACTCTTGTTGTCTACTTGTTGCCCAATGTCCAATAATTTCCTACCAAATAGTCCCTGCTTTTATAGTCTTTTGTAGTGCTGGCCCGCGATCCAAATTACCTCACCTCCGCATTTCCATTTATTTATAAAACTTATGTTTTACATATTAATTACATAGCATATATGTACATAGGCAGAGATAAGACTTGCACGACGATAGGTACTTACATCTGTACCGTGCGACGTCGGGTTACTGAATGACGGGCGGATTGACCCCTCAGGCTTATATATGGGCCTTGCCTCCCGCGAGCTACTATATAATAAAATGGCACCAGCCGGGGGAGCGCATATTCGCTTCTTACGGCGTGGGAGGCAGTCGCGGGGTGTAATTAAACTTACATACTAATATACAAAGTCGTATTTCCTATTTATACGAAGTTATGTTAGATTCTGAGTAATGCATTTACGTAATTATATTTGCAATTACGCTTTTCGGGGAATGTACTTTCTTTATTAAATTTGGCTCTAACATACTTAATTACTCAGAAAACTAACTCCTAACAGTAGTAAGCTATTTATCTTAGCTTAATATCAAAGTTATTACATAATTACGTTTTAATTTACGTAAATCTAACATTTTCATAATTTATTCATTATATTCACGCTTACTTAATCTACGTGTCACTGGCACATGTGTCTATGGTTTATTTGTGTCGTGCACAGCAAGTCTAGAGGTCTAGAGGTTTTTGACCTATCCTTTTTTCAATACATCATCAATTTGATCAATTCTTCTTTGTATGTTCTGCGATCTCGAGCCCGGCATGTCTTGTAAGGCACATGCCGCACATGTAAGTGGGCAGGAAGGGCATCAAGTATGTATACTTGGTGTGTCATTCGCTCATTAGGTTTGTTATTCGTTCTACGTGTGCAAACCACCCTAATATGCCCATTTTAATTCAAGTAATGTAGAAAATGATTTTGAATTTTCGCTTTGTAAGTTGAATAAATTTTTCATGGCGGTAGAAGCATGTAGGTACTCCCAGTACTGATGGACCGGCTTCACAGGGGAAGTCCAATGTCTTACTTAAAATCATAATATTTTATTTTATGGATCATAGGATAATTATAAAGGTCTAATAATTGATGTTATGTGCGCTATGTCCTACCACATGTATAGTGTACAAAATTACCATGCATCGAAATAAAACATATTTCACAATCATATAGAAAAAATCAATTAATATTAAGTATAAATAAAAATATTAATAAAATATCGGTTAATGGCATTGACGAGTGCTGCATTTCGTACAGTTTGTGAAGTAGGTAAATTAAACCAGGAAACATATCTTCCTTACCTTTTCACATTCTTCTCCTGTCCCTTATTCTATCCAAATGGGGCCACTATTGGTGCTCCAAGCGCAGTAACCGCTATATAGTAAGTCATAGGTAAGTTTGTTTTGCTACATTAGCAAATATAAAAGTTCATCCAAGAAAATTTCATAATGCGTGAAAAATACGTAAATCGCCCCAGTCCAGTGATCTTGGTGTACGGTGTATAACAGTGTATCTATTTCAATTAAATTTTTTAAGCATTTTGTATGCTTACTTTTTTCTAAAGATTTTAGATCGGAAAAAGAGAACATCTAGGACGGGACTTGAACCCGCGACCAGTCCCTTACAGGGGGAATGCTCTGACCAACTGAGCCACCTAGACACGTCCCAGATATTCGAAATTCTCCGATACATTATACGTCTTAAGGCGACGTTGGAGCCATCTACCGTAATTCTTGCGAACTACGGAAACAATGAATAACTTTACAGTCATTTTTAAACATTGTTTTTTGATGACTCCGCCTAATTAATTCAATTAAATTTTTTAAACATTTTGTATGCTTACTTTTTTCTAAAGATTTTAGATCGGAAAAAGAGAACATCTAGGACGGGACTTGAACCCGCGACCAGTCCCTTACAGGGGGAATGCTCTGACCAACTGAGCCACCTAGACACGTCCCAGATATTCGAAATTCTCCGATACATTATACGTCTTAAGGCGACGTTGGAGCCATCTACCGTAATTCTTGCGAACTACGGAAACAATGAATAACTTTACAGTCATTTTTAAACATTGTTTTTTGATGACTCCGCCTAATTAATTCAATTAAATTTTTTAAGCATTTTGTATGCTTACTTTTTTCTAAAGATTTTAGATCGGAAAAAGAGAACATCTAGGACGGGACTTGAACCCGCGACCAGTCCCTTACAGGGGGAATGCTCTGACCAACTGAGCCACCTAGACACGTCCCAGATATTCGAAATTCTCCGATACATTATACGTCTTAAGGCGACGTTGGAGCCATCTACCGTAATTCTTGCGAACTACGGAAACAATGAATAACTTTACAGTCATTTTTAAACATTGTTTTTTGATGACTCCGCCTAATTAATTCAATTAAATTTTTTAAGCATTTTGTATGCTTACTTTTTTCTAAAGATTTTAGATCGGAAAAAGAGAACATCTAGGACGGGACTTGAACCCGCGACCAGTCCCTTACAGGGGGAATGCTCTGACCAACTGAGCCACCTAGACACGTCCCAGATATTCGAAATTCTCCGATACATTATACGTCTTAAGGCGACGTTGGAGCCATCTACCGTAATTCTTGCGAACTACGGAAACAATGAATAACTTTACAGTCATTTTTAAACATTGTTTTTTGATGACTCCGCCTAATTAATTCAATTAAATTTTTTAAGCATTTTGTATGCTTACTTTTTTCTAAAGATTTTAGATCGGAAAAAGAGAACATCTAGGACGGGACTTGAACACGCGACCAGTCCCTTACAGGGGGAATGCTCTGACCAACTGAGCCACCTAGACACGCCTAGATGTTCTCTTTTTCCGATCTAAAATCTTTAGAAAAAAGTGTATCTATTTCCCGAAGTAATGTGCAATTCTGTGAATGCTTCGACCAATCTATTGAAGCTATAAGCAATAGCCAGTCTCAGTTCTAAGGTTTCCATAGTGAGTAGACACTTAACCTATAATGAATTTCCAAAGCGACGCCAAGCGACCGTCTGCTTCCTCTAGAAAGTTATGTAGAACTCAATGATTGAGGTCAGGCGATAATATACCACTTAAAAATAATACTACGACTATATTTACATTATAGTCGTCTTGATACAAAAATGTTGCAATTTTTCCTATAAATTGAAATTGATTGCTTAATCTTGCTGAAAGAAACGAGGCTGGGCAACCTGGTTTGTTGTATCGAAGTCAGGTTGTATAAACAACAGAGGTTTACAACCTATGTTGTTGTAGGAATACAATGTACCTAACTTTGCAATAACAAACAAGCGACTTCCTCTAAGAGGATTCAGAATAACATAGGTACTTATTTAACAAAAAATATGTAGGCACCTATAACATCTACGCGCAAAAGAGGCGGCAGAAAAGAACGATCTCCGTCCTCCATGAGCGCGGGCCTGGGGTGACGGTTGGGGCTAGTCGTCACCTTAGCAGAAGCAGGCCCAGGGTGGCGGCGCGTTGTGTTTCCGCGCGCGCTTCTCTATAGGGGAGGGGGACTTATATCCCTTACATCACATCGGGGTCGCCACTACTGGCGGCCGGGGCCGGTCGGTGTCTCTGGGATATCCTTTCTAGGGCACACCAGGTTCCCTGGCCACACAGGCCGATGTGACGGTTTTAGTCGGTTCGACTACGACACGCCCACCTCACCATAAGCTCCGGTGAGGTGATGCCCGAGGGGGTTTCCGCACGAAAAGAAAAAGGCACCTACGTACTAAGCTGGTAAATTATTAGGTGTAAATACTCGATCATTCTTATGTCTTCCTTTTAATCATTTTTGAGGTTCTGTACCTCAAAAGAAATCATCCAGTCTAATCCATTCTACCAGGGTCGTCTGTTCCGTTTGCCAATTCACGGCCGGTACTCTTTAACTCGCTTGCGCCCATCGATCCTTAGGCTCGGATCGGATCATTGGATTTTAGTAACATGTATCTCAAACGTGATTTATATATCTTTGTAAGTATGGTACCTACTTGTTTTTTAAATGTGTGTAATTACAAAGTTATCTTTACCACTACACCATTGCATGTATCATTTATTTTATGGTAGGCTAACCCTATTTATCTTAACATCACGTAAAGATTTACTGATAAAAATATCTAAGGCGTCAGATGCAACTTTTTGCACACGTATAATCACCATATTGATGTGAGGATGCTAGCATGAGGTTCACGCTAGAGTCCTTATGTAATAGCTGCATTTCTGGTAATACAATGTCACTATTTTTTTGCCTTTGGCAGTATATTTGCGACTATTCCATCACAGGTTTATCATATCTAAAAAAGTTACCTTATTATTGTGTATTATTAAATAGTTTAGCGGTAGCCTAGTGGTATGGGTAAAGGACTGCTGGGACGAGGTCTCGGGTTCGATCCCAGGTATTACCATGGCACACACCAATGACTTTTCGAAGTTATGTGTGTATTTATCCAAGGTTTATAAGTGCCCGGTTAATGGCAATAGGCTCGCCACCTATTACATTGGGACTTAAACATAAACTGGCGAAATGTGGGTGCTAGCACCTCTGCCTACCCCTTCGGGGATATAGGCGTGAGTTTATGTTAAAATAAAATCTCTCCGTCTACGAATATCGATGAAACTGATGAAGTTTTCATGTTGCGAATAATGAGCACAACACTAGTCTACCATAACTCTAAAATGTGGAATACCCTTATTTACTTTAAGATTTAATATAGATAGATATTGCTTAATTGTGACGTCAGAAATGAAAACTATCTAAAAGTGAAGCATTAGGTTATATTGCCCCCATTGTTTGTATACAAACAATGGGGGCAATATAACCGATGTTACTAGTACCACCAGTCACAGTACCGTACCTAGTACCTACTTAATAGTGGATTTTTCGGCAATGGGGATATTTATTTTAATTCGGCAGTGTCAATATTGGAAATTTTCCCGCCCATGAGCCATGGGAATACGAATTAGGTACCGTAGCGAATCACCACTATGCCACTAGTCACGTGTAATTTGAGACCTGTACCTAAAAATCAATTCTAACCATACGGTACTAATAGGTAAGTATCAAGTGCCTAGGTTTATTACTGCGCTGTAGGTACCTCCTTATACTAAAATATTCCTTCATTGGTGTAATTAACTGCACGGAAATCGTCTGATTGCGTCATTTATAGTAACTCGCAGTTCTTCTGGGTAGTTTTGAGTCTGGCAGTACTTTATGTACCTTTTTTTTTTTTTTTTTTTTTTTATCGTACCATATCGAATGTTTGTTTAGTGGAGGTGTCGCCCAACGTGTTGTAGATTAAGATCCTAACCACTGGCTCTAGAAACCTTAACTCATCAACGAGAATGGGTGCAGGTGGCAGTACCACCTAAAGAAATTTGCCGATCACTGTAAATTCAATTTCAAATTGCAAGAATTCAAGTCCTAATAATATTATAAACGCGAAAGTTTGTAAGCATAGATATATGGATCTATGGATGTTTGTTACTCTTTCCGCAACACACACACTCAACGGATCTGGCTGAAACTTGGTACAAGGATAGATTATAGTATTAAATATCACATAGGCTATTTTTTATCCCTGGAATAGGTTGCCATGGGAAGCAGGAACGGGGACGGAGTTACACGCTGGCGAAGCCGCAGGTAAAGACTACTGGTAGGTACCTAGTTTTATTTGCCCATGAGTTTCCATCCTTTGTTTTCCTACTTGGTCTAAAAGTTACACAACCCAAAATTTCATAGATTTCAGTTTGAAAGTTTTACGAAGGGATTTCCGCACGAAAAAAAAAAAAAGGTACCACCGTGCACGATTGCGAAAAACCCTCCATAGTAATCCAATTTCGGTTTGATTGCGTTCAGGGGTCAAGTGTAGTCAGTATGCAAGTGCATAGCCGGGATTTTGGTCGCAGCGCAGCACTAGTGGGACCGGTGGGTGTCACGCGGTGCTACGACGACAATCCTCTTCTGATGAGGCTTAACATGGTACGTGTATGTAATGGTGACCCTCTTTCCTGAGACTTTACCTTCAGCTTACCATCAGGCGAGGTGAACGTGAATGAAATATAAAAAAAAGACGTGTCAAATAAGCATAGGTAGAAAGATCAGTTATTCAACTGCATCATTAATTTATAAAATCTGTGGATTTTATTCATTAACTGGGCACAAAAGCCGCTAGAAAAAATGTGAAAACTGTCCAGGGTACAGCAGGCGTGATGGTCCTTGGACCGTACCAGTTTTGTTGGACATACTAGGGTTAAATAAAGATAAACACCACTAGGCTGTAGAAAGTCTAGTTTTTAATAAAACTAATGTCTACGAAAACGTTATCAATTCAATAAGCCCAATGTGATGTACCTTGGCCAACGTTCAATTTGGGTAGATAATTGGGGAAGCCACAGTATAGCAAAGGAACCATTTCCTTGAACCGCTTTTATAATCAACTTAAAAGGTAAGTTTAGAACATCAATGCTATCTGTTACTTACATTTACTGAGAATAATATGAGAATAAAGGAAAATGTATATCACGTTGTAAGAAGGCAAGCTGGGTGTTACCAATGTACGGGAGACGAAATCAGGCAAGGAGAGAAAACGTACGTTATGATATGTGATAAACGTAAGTTTCTTTGATCAAAAAAATGCCTAGCTAATACAATTCGGTATCGACTGAGGATTGCAAGTCCCATAGGTGGAAGCTTGCAATCTGCCAATGGCCTAGCTACAATCTCAGTCCCACGACAAGTCCCACGCAGTGGAAGCTTGAATTGGAAGCAGAGATGTAGGTATATCCGATCTGAATACAAAATAAATATTTTACACGGGAGGTCATTCGGTTGCGGAGAATCTTGTTAGCGCGATGCAGCCGACCGGCACAGCGCCATCTATCGCGGGTGACAGCAACTTTCCTTAAGCTTTGTGGTGTTACAACGTGAAATAAAAAAGCAATTAGTACAGTCAAAAAACGTATATTTAGAGCAAGAAATCGTAAATTCCCTTTTTTATCTGGACTCACGCGGAGACGGTGAATTTCAATGAACTTCACATTACACTACAACGTACATCAACAACATAACATATTTTAATTAGGTTTGTTGTAGGTAGAACACAGGTTCCCCTACTATTTTTTTGTAATTTATTTGAGGGTAGGTGCGTATTGTTCGCTCAAGTCGTTTATCCCAGACATTCATGACAGGCCCTACGAGCCAAAAACTATAAAGATTTATTTCTCAAATTTATGTTTATTTACAAACTTTTTTTTCATTGGAAAACATGTACCAATAATTGACGCATAATTAGTTTTATGATCCCCAAAAGACCAAGTTAATATAATTCATGTTTTGTTTATTATTTAATTAAAGGTTTAGGAGCTAAGGTGATCAATAAATTAGAAGCTCGACAGTCTTTTTTTGACGTGCGGAAGTCGCCGCGGGACCTTTTTCTCTTGTGCGGAAATCCCCACGAATACCTTCCCCCTCTCTGCCATGTCGCTACCTGCCTCGGGAATCTACTATGTATTCTAAATAAAAAATATATATATACCTTACTCGATATACTTTATACTAGCTGTGCACCGCGGCTTCACCCGTGGCATACTTTAAGGTAGGGAAATTTGCTGGATTTGTTGACACTGATGATTACTGCTCCACTCTTCTGGGTAGTAGCGTCATGCCATATAGCCTAACCTTTCCCGATAAATGGGCATAAAAATAATTTTTCAATTCGAACCAGTAGTTTCTGAGATTATCGCGTTCAACTAAACAAACAAACTCTTCGCTTTATAATATTAAGTAGGTATAGATACCGAAGAAACCAGAGTCGTGTCGTACGTCTTGAGAAGTTTATCTATTTACTACTTAAAAATTTCTCCGTGAACCTCGATTCAGTAACTACCACGTGTCTAGAACTGTCTATTGTTATCAGTAGGTACGCCATTACAGATAGGTCATCGATTTGTAGATAGCAAAATACTAATTCAATCAGGTTTTTACAGTAAACGTGTCCAGTACACTGGTACTGGGTATTGAAGGCATATTACAATATTTTATATGGCTTCACAATTTTAATCTAAACGAAGACATTGAGACTGCATTTCATGAGATTAATTAAAAATAAGTGAAGTTTGCCTGATGATCAAGTCATTGGCATAGCTAGGTGACCAAGAGCCCGGTGCAAAAAAGGAACTGGGGCTTAATTTTTTCAATTTTTTTTACTTCCGGATACCCCTCGGGCGTCAGATGCCGTTGTTATAGCAAGGAAAGCCTAGAAGAAATTTCGGGATTTAGTCAAGCGCGGCAGAACATAGTGGGGGATACCTTGCACCCTTTTAGGTACCCCTACTAAACATGAACCCTTTATACATATAAATAGTGCCGCGCGTCTAGGACCGTCGATCAAAATAGTAAAAAAAAGTTTTACTCGAGCGCGTTAGATTACGGCAAAGTCAGTTAGTTACGTGTTAAATGGGCGTGCATTTTAATAATATAATCTGACGATTTGCACGTGACATAAAGTCATGAGTTTTGGTCGCGTCCAAATCGTCAGTCTTTTGAACAGGAGTTCCTTTTGATTTCACTTAACATGTCTTCTGAATATCTGATGCGCTCAAGTTAATTCTTTCACCATTTTCGTAAGTTACGCTCACCATCCAAGCCGCATTGCAACCCGCAGATTAATATTCCTCCGTTATGAGAAACATATGGATACACTATAAATCTCAGACGCGTTTGCAAATGTCCAAGTGACTGCTTTTTTAAAGTTTTGCATACCTGTACACGCTAAACCCACTAGTGGAAGGATATACATCAAGAACCTTCCTATTTAGGACTTAATCTTTAAAATCCAATAGGTCCCCACGATGCTAGAGTAGTTAAATCCATATTTAGCATATTTGGTAATAATAGTAATTATTACTGGTCGACTGCGTATTATTTTTAAGTTCGATAGATGTCTGTAGTTGTACTTATTTAAAGTTAGATGCTGTTGCTGTAGAAAAATCAAGTTCAAATAATAGACGGAATTGTTTTTGTACAAAAGTATGCAGAATTTCAGTTTAAGCTCACTAAATTTTCAAAGTTTTTGTTAGGTTATATATACTGCAGTACATAGTGTAGTTAGTAAGGTCTTTGTATAGGACTTACTTTTGACGTACAGATAACATGAAATGTTTGTCAATTATTGTAGAAAAACAACAAAATCTTTCTAAGTTGCACCACTCTGCACAAATAACAGAATGGAGAATTCCCCTGTATTCAACAGGGGAATACCCCACGACTTCTTTCAAATGAGTTGCCATGATTACAGTTATGTTGCGACACTTTCAATTTACTTTTCGAAAGTATGAGAATATTTCACTATTTCAGTATGAGGTTTGCTAGTCTGGGTCCGAAGGCCCCCTGAGATTGGGAGGCCCGGTGCACGGCACCGACTAGCCCTTCGATAGCTACACCAGTGGACCCAGTCAATGTGATGCTATAAAGCATTGTGCTAAAAACGTATACATAACACGCATTTCTTAGCTTCACCTGTAATTTAACCGCACATAGTCAACGACGAAAAGTAGTTTAACAAATTCTGATTTATTAATCGCCTTTGCTGTTAAATCTTTCATAAAATAATAAACAAAACATGAATAATATTAACTTTGAACACTGAGGATTATAAAATTACATAAACAGCTGTGATTGGTATTCCAAAACTGAAATTACTAATTGAACTGTTAATCAACTTTCGTCGTTGACTGTACATATCATGTGATATCTGGATGATAATATGGGAGCGGCTGCCGTCTAACCTCCAGCGGACCTAACTTCTAGCGGAAATTCTGCACCAGAGCCTTGTCCGTTGACCAACAGGTGTACCGTACCACCTGTGACGTGAGTTTGGCTCCGAAGGTTTTGGTGGTGCCCCATAAAAAATAAGGTATTATTATTGCGACGACGGCCTCTGTGGCGTAGCGGTAGTGTATTCGACTGCTACGACAGGGGGCGCGGGTTCGATTCCCGCTCAGTGCAAATATTTGTATGAATGAATATGTCTATTTGCATTGGAACCCATAACACAAGCTAGTCGAACTATGCTTACTTTGGGTCTAGAAAGCGCTGTGTAGAATGTCGTAGAATATTTATTGCAAATAAATCTTACTAACCGTACCGTCTCAACGGCAACACGATTATCTTGTTACTACAATCTTGATGCTAACAATGACACTGTTATTAAAACAACTTTGTTCAATATGAGCGGAGAGTTCGCTGTTCACAAATAATAATGCGTAAGACTAACACACTAAAAGGATTCGAATTGAATCGGCTAGTATGTTTGTATTAAAACAATTATGGAAGTAAAAGAAGCAAAAGGCGTATCTAGGATCGTAGCAAGTGGAGGCTCGTCTCTGTCTACACCAATGGGAAAGACTACAGAGGCGTGACTGTATGTATGTATGAAATAAAATAAGGTAAGGTATTTTAACAAATAAAATTTACTGTACAATAATGCGTAATAATATAAATAATTTTCTTATTTTATCTACAGAATATAAACAAAATCCTTAAATAATACATTAATGTGACTTAGCAGATCATAATTTAACGTCCAATAAGCATATATTTCATATTTCTTGCATTTTCGCAAACTTAGACGAATATTATATCATATACAAAGGGCATACAATAATAAATAAAAAGAATATAAGTTTTAACCGATAAGAAGAAAAATGCCGTAAACATTGGGCATTTTAATGGTTTTAAATTTAAATTCTTGATTGAATCAGATTCATTTTCAACGTATGTAAGGGGGGGCATGGGGAATTTCAGTTTCCCTGTGCACCGTGCGTTGCTTCACTGCCCCGACACTTAACAAGGCCCTGCTTAATTTATAAATACAAAGATCGATAGGTTTTATTATTTTTGTTATTTCCAGTTGAACCACAGTGGATGAACGGAGAAACCAAACACCCTCTACCAGTCTACCACTACCTGTACCAGTAACTGAACCCAGTGAGTTAATGGATCATACGCCGATGTTTTTTGTCTTCACGAGCGGATACCTCCACCCGCGCGGAGGTCGGATATCGTTTAAGTCTGACCAAGATCGTTCTAATAGAAAAACACTGCATCAATATCCGTTCAGTAGTGTTTGCATCCATCGCGAACAAACATACAAGAAGCTTACTGGTTAAGGAGTCGACCCTACGATCGAGAGGTTCCGGGTTCGAATCCTGGCCATTACACTACCGACGTGATTCTACTCCTAACACAAGCAATTTAGCTTAGCTGGAGGGGTTAGGGAATATTAGTAATTTCGGTTACTAGTATTCTTTTTAAATAAAAAATAAATAAAAAATAAAAAATCAGAAAATATATTTTTGTGCTTGACATAATTTAAATATATCCAAAGTAAAGACACAACTAATTTACAATTTTATATTAGTATAGATAAGAGTCTGGTTAAGTTGAAGTAAACTTTACACAACTCAAACAACGGTTATCTATACAGGTAGGGGTAAGTATAGGCCTAAAGCCCCGTGTGCACTGTATTAGAGCTCACAAAGTATATTACATTAATAAAATAAAATCTGTGATAAGCACATTAATTTTAATATACGCAATATTATAATGTTTATTATTTTAAAACAAACACATGGTCTACTTATGTTCGTGAATGACATATTGGGAGACGTTTTTGCGTTTTTGGTAGTGTAATACACAGATTGCCTGACACTGGAACAGCCAGTTTGTGCTAGATACTACGTGCCTCAAACATACACGCTTATAAGACACACTACAATTACATTACTACACCCACTGTACACTACTAAAACGCAAAACTCTGCAAAAAAAATATCTGTAAAGGAGATGTACAGTCAACGACAGAAGTCGCTTGAGAAATTCTAATCTATTAATCACCTGAGCATACCTTTTATAAAACAATGAATAAAACATGAATAATATTAACTCTGTCCTCTGGGGATTATTAAACTACTTAAACATCCACTATTGGCTCATGTATGCCTATATAAAAAAAGTTTTTAAATATTTTAGTGTTAACCAACTTTTGTCGTTGACTGTACAGTACCCGGCTTTTGATTTCGCACGTCGGGAAGAAGAGTGAGAGTTCGGTCAAGATTGGCTGGATTCGGTTTTGTAAAGCGTTTTCTCTATTGCACAGCGTATACAGCTTGATATCTTTTTTAGAGTAGTTAAAAACGAAATCGAGAAGGCGACGGTAGCTTAGCGGTTAAACAGTCGGCCCTACGATCGAGAGGTCCCGGGTTCAAATCCTGCCCATTACACTATCGACGTGAACCATCCCTAACAAAAGCAATTTAGCTTAGCTAGAGAGGTTAACCGGAATACAAGTAATTTCGGTTAGGCACTCTTTATAAAAAAGAACTAGTTGCATTATTTTATAAAGGCAAACGGTTTTAACTACTCGATAGAGGTATCAAACTGTCAGTCTGATGTACGATAGAGAGAACGCTTTACAAAACCGCAGTAAGCCGGACATACCCGACTCTTCCTCTTCCTACCGACGCTCGACGTGCTTAATCAAAAGCCGAGTACTCCACCTATAATCGTAAATACGTGTTCAGATTCCGTGCTACTACTGAAAACCCTTTACCATAACACTTTGTCAGGCCTTGGTATCGCACCTAAGACCTCATGGCCGCACGGTAACAATAAATCTAGGGGACTATCATGAAACATCCGAAACTTCGGGCCCGCACGAAACACTAACGAACGATGTAGTATTTAGCCATGTAGGTTCGAATATCTTCCAGTAAGGTTTAGACCGCACGAAGTGTCACGTACCGTCTTCGGGTTCGATTGCGGGATAATAATACGTGTGCCATGAATTCGATAGCCGGAAACTTTGGCCCGCAATTTCAGATGTTTCATGGTAGGCCTACTGTTTACATATCCCATATAAATATATCCTGTAGCATACTCAAGGCCTGCATCTGTGCATCACTAGCCGCTGTCAAATCAACAGTCACGTACTTGGCAGCTTGTAATATCTTGAGGCACGAGGCGTTCTCAGGCGGTAGTTTGTGACATACTTGTGTGAAAAGGGACTTGGCACAGTCGTAATGGAAAACTAGTGGATCGAGGATCTCTGATAAGTCTGCTTGAGTCAGTAAGCAGCATAGATGGGCGAGGGTGACGCATAGCTGTAACAATGAGATATGATTCAGTAAAGTTTAGAATTTCGTAAATACAGATCGTTACACACGAGACCTGTTTAAGAAATTCAACACACGACGTCGAACTCTGTGGCATAGTGGTATTTAAAAAACCTATTTTAGTTTTTTTTTTCTAAAGATTTAGAAGATTTATAAAAATACCAAAAAAAGAGAACATCTAGAACAATTCTCTTTTTCCGATCTAAATCTTTAGAAAAAGTAAGCATACAAAATGCTTAAAAAAATTAATTGAACTATTTTGGTATTTTTATAAACACAAACGGTTTTAACTACTTTATAAATATGTCAAACTGTAGGTGCGCTGTGCGATAAAGAGAGCGCTTAACAAAACCGAACAAGCCGTACTTAGCCAGACTCTCATTCTAATTCCCAACATACCAAATTAAAAGCCGGGTACTATACAAAGGAAGTCTGTAAAAAAATACATACACATTTAAAATCTTTTCATTTTCTTTTTTAATTTGTGACGAAAACTACTAGTTTCCCCTAACTAACCCCTTCAATAACGAAGGTTGTAAAAGGTTGCCTGGCAGAAATTTACTAATCATCATCATCAACCTATTCTAGTCCACTGCTGGACATAGATCTCCCCTAATGAGCGCCATAGCGCCCTGTCTTCAGCTTGCCGCATCCAGCATCTGCCCGCAGTCTTTCGCAGATCGTCATCCCACCTGGACGGAGGGCGTCCTACACTACGTTTGCCGAGTCGCGGTCTCCAGTCAAGAACACGTTTAATTAAATTTACTTTACTAATTAATTAACTTAATTTAATTTACTAATAAGCTGGGACAACTCGGCAATTGTAACGAAGTGTTGGCTGCTCCCCTTTCGGAGGCAGCAAAGGCACTGTATAGGGTGATTCTAGTTGGTATGAGAATTAGATCGTCACGTATATGACATAATATTATAAAAAAATTGTTGTCGACCTTACGGAGTGGCATAGTCTCGAGGGACTAAAACTCCTTAAGAGAAAAAAAAAACAAAACCGAACAAGCCGTACTTAGCCAGACTCTCATTCTTATTCGCAACATACCAAATTAAAAGCCGGGTACTATACAAAGGAAGTCTGTAAAAAATACATACACATTTAAAATCTTTTCATTTTCTTTTTTATTTTGTGACGAAAACTACTAGTTTCCCCTAACTAACCCCTTTAAAAACGAAGGTTGTAAAAGGTTGCCTGGCAGAAATTGCGTTAAGCGATAGTGCCGTACATTGTTATTTTTTTTTCTTTTTCAATTCTGTTGTAATTCAATTCAATTGGCGTACAATAAAGTATAAAATAAATAAATAAATTGCTTGCGTTAGGAGTGGGTTCACGTAGTGTCAGCCAGGATTCGAACCCGGGATCTCTCGATGGTAGGGCCGACTCCTTAACCACCAAGCTACCTACGCTTGAGGACGGATCTCTCTTACCTGTTCTATTAGATTATCCTTATGTTTATATTCATTATAGTCATCAACATTAGCAGCGTTCTCCATAGCGGTGAGTATCGCCCTCCAGATGGGCACGTAGCTCGCGCCGTAGTGCGCCCGCGCAGTCGGCGCTCGCAGAGCCGTAGCCGCTGTGATGCGGACCTTCAGGTTCCTGCACTCTTGCGCCAGTGAGCAGAAGCTTGGGAATACTTGCCCCTGGGATATTGATTGTTGTTGTTAAGTCCTAAATATCCCTATACATACATACAGAGGGTGTATGGGGCTTCACCTAGGTCTACGAGGCCTACAAGCTCACCTGCTAGCCGATACTGATTGACAGACGAGGCTCGAACGCAGGCTTTCCCCTTAGGGGAACAGACGGCAGTCGCTGGCAGTCAATGACTGAAATGAGGAGTACGAGAACGAACGCCAACCCCAAAAGTGTAAGTTTTGGATGCAACCGGGATTGACGCTCTGATGAAGTAGAAATACAAAATGGCGCAAAATTTATTATTTACTCATTGTCTTAGTACTATTATAATAACTTATATACTACTATACGTTTTAGCTTTTATGAATATAGAAAGTTTCCCACCGACGAATATAATCCTGTGTTAACCTGACTTAGATACCCTTTGCAGTTGGTATAAAAATAAAATAATTTTCGTACCTGCCAACCACTGAAGCAAGTAAACAGCTGTTCATTCTTCATTACGTTGCCCATAGCATAGCACGCGTTCCAACGAACCTTCATATTGTTAACCTTACAAGCGCAATCCAAAAGCTTCTCTATTGCAGATTCACATAAGGTCTTTATTTGAGCGTTTCTCTGTAGTTTTTCAGTCTTTATCAGTCGTAGAAGGTTGCCAAGGCCGCGTGTCGCGCTCATTTTCACCTGTATTTAAAAAAAAACATGATAGTTACGGATGATTTTACATTATTTTATGTAATAGTAATCATTTTGTGACGTCTAGTATAACGTAATTTCCACTGTATTTTTATTAGAAACGTAATTTAGTTGCATAATTTTAGATTATCACCAATAAGTGAGTAGATTTGAATTTGGTATATGGGAAGTACCTACCACTTTATTTAACTTTTTACTGAAGAGCCGATCCAGTTCTTCGAGGCCTTATAATATCCCATGTCAGTTCATTAGTTTCCTAAAAAGGCCCCTTAAAAAAAATCCTATTCCAATAATTTTTTTCGGACACCTTGGACTTCGCCTCACCCGAGCTAACGATGAGGTGGGTGTGACTATTTAGTAGGTAAGGTATCCAAACCTCTATAGGAAGGCGCCGCACTATCAGCAAGGGTGTCGGTAAAAGCGTCGGTAGCTCAGTGGTTAAGGAGTCGACCCTACGATCGAGAGGTCCCGGGTTCGAATCCTGGCCATTACACTACCGACGTGAACCCACTCCTAACACAAGCAATTAAGCTTAGCTGGAGGGGTTAGGGGAAATATTAGTAATTTTGGTTACTAATATTCTTTAAAAAAAAAAAATTTAGCAAGACAACTATCAGCATACGCAACTACACGTACAAACTGGAGTAAATTTCCGTGCATTTAGGCGTTTCTGCCATACATATTGGAATCAAATATCGCTCACTTAGGACCCATAATATCTGTGTCCGTGGTTTTATCTCTTTAATAGATAGTTTGCCTATTTGTGTCTATGGTCTCCCGTTTGCTAAGAAGGTAAGTGGATTTATTATATTTATAACTCCTCCGATTTACTTCTGATTAATTTCCATAGGGGTCCAAGACAGTTTGGGACTTCTCGAGTGTGTTCGTGGGTCACTACTGTTGATCCTTTTGTACAGGAGTTACAGCAGTGGGAATGAGGGTGGGATTTACAGGCCGTAGATCATTCTGGAATGCCCTGAGAGTCTCTCGCTCATTGCGGTTTGTGACTCACAAAACTATTTGTGTTATACAACACAAATAAACTACATAAGATCATTCAATAGTTTATACTAATTATTAGTTTATACTAATAACCACAATAACTACAATATCACGGTGTTTTTAGCGAAACGTTGCATTGTTATTATCAACTTCGTAACGGTATTATACCATTGAAATTGATATAACGTTTTTAGGGTTCCGTTGCCAAATGGCAAAAACGGAACCCTTATAGATTCGTCATGTCTGTCTGTCTGTCCGTCCGTATGTCACAGCCACTTTTTTCCGAAACTATAAGAACTATGCTGTTGAGACTTGGTAAGTAGATGTATTCTGTGAACCGCATTAAGATTTTCACAGAGAAATAGAAAAAAAACAATAAATTTTGGGGGTCCCCCGTACTTAGAACTGAAAGTCAAAAAATTTTTTTTATCGAAGTCATATGTGTGAGGTATCTATGGATAGCTCTTCAAAAATGATATTGAGGTTTCTAATAACATTTTTTTCTAAACTGAATAGTTTGCGCGGGAGCCACTCCCAAAGTGGTAAAATGTGTATCCCCCCCCCCCCTGTAACTTCTAAAATAAGAGAATGATAAAACTAAAAAAAATATATGATGTACATTACTATGTTAACTTCCAACGATAAATGGTTTGAACGAGATCAAGTAAGTAGTTTTTTTTAATACGTCATAAATCCGAAACCGCAATTTACCTTTCATTCAATCAACTCAAATATAATTTTTTTTAAAAAAACATTATTATGTCACTTGCTGCTACGGAACCCTTAATGGGCGAGTCCGACTCGCACTTGGCCGCTTTTTTTGTTATATTCATTATTTATATATGACTAGATGTTGCCCGCGGCTCCGGCCGCATGGATGACGGTTATCGCGACAAAACATAGCCTATGTCCTTTCCCAATGTCTAGTCTATCTCTGTACCAAATTTCATCGAAATCAGTTCAGTGGTTTAGGCGTGAACGGGTAACATACATTTACATTTATAATATTAGTATGGACTTGGTACCCCAAATTCTGATACTGTCGCGCACCAAAATCCTGCTATAGCGTTAACTTTCACATTACCCTAATCGTTTTATACCATTACTTTTGCAATGTATCATTTACAGACAGTTATCACATGACTTGTCTCTTATTGCATCACAATTTCATGAGCATACCAGTCGTACATACAAATTAAACCTATAAACAATTTTAGACGAACAAAAGCTGTAATAATAGTCCGGTTTAACATGCAAAACACGAATGATACCCTATCTCAGCATGCGTAAATAAACGGGACGAAAATCTTCCGTGATAAAACGTGACGTAAAAATTATTGACACAGTAACGTATTGTTCACCTTATCGTTGTCTAGTGCGCACTGCACGCTGACCTCCAGAAGGCGGAACAAGAGGTCGTCGTCAATTTCCTCCGAATTAGGCTCCTCCCTGTTACATCATTTCATTAATGTTCATATCATTTATTATTTAGTCATTTCTAATTATGTAATGTAAATTTATTGTTGGCACATTAGACTTACACTAGACAATAAATAATTATTGTAGTTAGCCAATTGCCTTATTGCAATTGGTCGAAAAGTAAAAAACTTTTCAAATTTTTCATTTAATTACATAACATACATAACTTAAACATTACTTCACGCCTGTATCCCCGAAGGGGTAGGCAGAGATTTGTATTACACACCCACGATTCGCCAGTTATGTTAAGGTCCCAATGTAATAGGGGGCGAGCTTATTGCCATCTACCGGGCACATTATTAAGCGAGCGATAATTAACATTTATTAATACACACATAACTACGAAAAGTCAGAGGTGTGTGCCCGGGGCGACTGGGGATCGAACTCGAGACCTCGTCTCAGCAGTCCGTTACGTACGCCACTGGGCTATCGCGGCATCATTTAATTAACACTAAATTATTTCAAGAGGGTGTATAACCGTTCGGGGCCAAAGCAACCTCACCTACAAGCCGGTACCCCTGCTGATTGACGGACGACGCTATGGCACAGGCTTTCCTCTCGGAGTTGGGATGTCAAACGGCAGTGTCAGTGTGTCAGCAGACGGTCCCATAGAAGCCGTAAAAGTCAAACCAAAAGGAGAAGTAAACCAGACGCGGGTTCCAAGGTAAAAGCCTCGGATGTAACCGAGGACACCGCTAAGATAAATGATAACTGAATTGCTTCAATAGTTACTAAACAAAAAGAATAGACAGTTGGTTGACAAATAGAGGACCAGTGAACCAAATATCGTGATAAAATGTATTTAATAACTCTTTGATAAACTAAACGAGCTCATTGTTAAAGAGTGGAATGCCCTGCCCGAGTCTGTGTATCCGAAAAGCTATAACAGGTTACTTCTAGGCAAGCTTGCTCAGCCCTAGGCCACATCGTCACTTACCAACAGGTGAAATAGAGGTCAAACGTGAGTCTTTTACCCATAAAAAAACTCATTTTTACACTCACACAAACAAATCACATCCAATACTTACATATTTAAAACTAGAGCATCGCTAAGGTTTCCGAGCGCCCAAGCACCCTTTATACGAACCAAGAGCGTCGGTTCTGCTAACGCTCTAAGAATGTTTTCCCCGCAGTCACTCACGAAGCCTATATCCTGAGAAGAAACAATTAAGTTTATTTCTTCATCCGTTTCTGTCTTACATAATGGAATGAGATCAATACTAATATTATAAAGACAGAGGCCGAATTTTGTGAGTTCGTTTATGTTTGGGGTAATCTTCGGAACCACTGCAGTTGTTGGAAAAAAATTTTCACCATCTAAAAAAAAAGTCAAAGTAAACATTTATTTATTGGCCACTTATAATTACTTACAAGTGTTACCGGTGTTAAAACTTACACTTACTGAAAGGTACATCATCTCTGATGGACATAGACTATGCTATTATGTGTAAATTACGATGGCTCGAGTTAATAGAAAACTCAGATAAACCGAGCGAAGCCAGGGCGTGTTGCTAGTAAATTATAAATCGCAGTTATTTCCAGATGCCTAAAATGGCAGTAGGGCGAAATCTCTGCTCAAACTTACAGCTCGACTCGAGAAGTACCAGACGAAGAGATTTACAATGTTTTTGCATAGGTATCTTTATTGTATTGCGGCAATGGTGCAGAGCGCGAGTGCGTGGGCCGCCGCCACCTCTTTCAGCGAGCCTGTAATGCTCGCGAAGGAGATGGCGGAGCGCGCCTGGGAGAGATTTAGAACTCTCCCAGCCCGCCGAGCCCGCAACTTGCTCGCCGCGCGTCGCAGGTGACTCAGGCGCCGGAGGTCGCTTAACGACCTCCGTCCTCCATGAGCGCAGGCCTAGGGGTGGCAGGTGAGGCCGCCTGTCACCCCAGCAGAAGCATGCGGGGACGGTGGGGCGACTAGCGCCCCTCCCCCAAACCGGGGCAAGACGGGGACACCATGGTTCCCAAACCCGAGGGGGCCATCTCGAAACCGGAGATGGCCCAGGGTCAGTCGGGGTGCGAGGGATATGCTTTATGGGCAACCTTACACCCCGGCGTCTGTAGACCCGAGACGGCGTGCGGTTTTAGTCGGTTCAAGCCCGACATAACCGCCCCCGCGGGCCGGCGGGGGGGGGGGTATCCGAAGGGATTTCCGCACGAAAAAAAAAAAAAAAAAAAGGTATCTTTATTGTGAGTGTGGTAGCTGAAACTCACATAGGGTGCCTCGAACGCCACCGGTGTCTAGTGTCCTTGTCTTTGGTCTTTTAAGAGCTACCTACGTCAACACAAAAGCGTCCTGGTTTATTGCACGTTCCAAAAGAAACACGAATACCTAACGCTCTTCACTATTTCATCATTTAATTTTATTATATTAGTTCTCTCTTCTAACTAACTCCATGACTGCATGTAGTAGATATCCGCTAATATTATATATCTCCGTTAAAATATTCAAACCCCAAAAGTTGGCCAGCTACCTCCAGCTGACAAAACTAGGTAAGGTGGTAAGTGGTTACCTCAGCGTGTGAACCAACCAGGTGCAACACCAGATTTCTCGCACGCGCGAGAGTATTTATAGAGGTAAAGGGAAGAGAAGCAGAATGGGCAAAAGAAAGTATAGATATTGATATTCCATATTAAGTAGTTTACTTTGCCAGTCGGCCCGCATATACTAACGGGAAAAGTATCGTTTAAAATAACATGTACATACTAACTTCTCTCAGCGTTCGGTACATGACCAGCATAGCGAGTCCGCGGACGGCGGCCGCACGTACCATCGCTTCTTCGTCGCTGCACGAGCCTATCAATAGCGTGCAACACAACAGTTGGAGATTTCTCTGAGAAATACACAAACAGTCAAAATTAATGTAAAGTAGCGATCTATGGCGTAGAGCTGCCAGCTGGTGGCAACCTGCCCCGTGGTACTTGGCCACGAGGCCGCGTCGTGGTGGTATTTCCTGGACGAGACAACACTGTCCAGGTTGCCGAAGTAAAGACATCAGCGGGCATATTGAGGCGTCTGCTAAAAAAGTTGGTGCCGATTTGTTAGCTTTACCTTTTCTTTGTTAAAATTAAGTACCAATTTCCTTTCTTTTTTATGACAAATATAAAATACTAATTCCCTGCCAGCAACCTACAGGAACTTATTAGCAGTACAACAAACGTATGTATGTATTTACCGGTAACTCTTTGAAGCTCCTTTCCCCAATGTTAGCGATACAATCGCATACCATGGCTTTGGCAGGCGTATTCTCGTGGCATTGCAACACTGAAGATAGAGGAGTTATCAAATTGGCCCACATTTTCACACACTGAGACAGCGGTGGGGCTTGGTCAAGTTGTTCTGTAAAATGATAATTACGGATGCTAAGATTAGAATTGCAACCTTATCAGTAGCAAACTATACGCTAAAACAGTTTACATTGCGTATTTTCAACATTAAATATAGTAGACCCCAATAGGGTTGGAATACTGTGAATTTTAATAATAAGCGAAATATCAAATCAATTTCATCCCTTATTTCAACCCCTTCATGCCTTTTTTCAATATAAATGTAGATGTCCTTTCCAAAGGTCTAGTTAATCTAGTGGTTTAGGCGTCAAAGCGTAACAGACAGACAGACAAACAGATAAACAGGCAGAGTTACTTTCACATTTATGATATTAGTATAGATTAGATAATTATTATCTCATTTCCTATGACGGATGCCATAATGGGTAACGCCTTAACGGAGCTAGCAGTGAAATATAACAGCTTGTCGGAATCAAATAGACTATAACGTGGACATAACCACATATCTATATACATTCATGGGGAAGCAAGGTGTTTTTTACTTGGCATCCAGGTGTAACTTGGGACCTATATAGAAATATATATAGAAATTTGATGACACAGTCACAAAATTCGGCCGGGTGGGTACCACCGTGCACGATTGCGAAAAACACTCCATAGTAATCCAATTTCGGTTTGATTGCGTTCAGGGGTCAGCAAGTGCATAGCCGGGCAGGGGGATTGTGGTCGCAGCACTAGTGGGACCGGTGGGAGTCACGCGGTGCTGCGACCACAATCCTCTTTTGATGAGGCCGTCAAGCTGAGTGCCACCATTGTTAACATGGTACGTGTATGTAATGGTGACCCTCTTTCCTGAGACTACCTTCAGCTTACCACCAGGCGAGCTGAAGTCAAATTGATGTGTCCTAAATATTAAAAAAAGTAGTAGAAGTCACATTACCGAAGAACATTAGAATGTCTGCACTTTAGAATTCAGTCTTAAAAACTACAGAATGTTTGTAATGGTACAGAAACAAAGGTACTTACCCAGTTTTTGTATCCCATCTCCAATTATACTGATGACTTTTGCAGACTGTAACACAACATCTTGGTGCTCATACTGCAGCATCTCACTGAGGATATCACTCAGTAACGTTATGTGAGGATATAAGAGCTCTCGAAGGTGGTGAAACGCAACTGCAGATACCACTTGAAGAGACTCAAGGACTATCGGTATCGCTGAAGGTTTGTAGCGCTGAAATTAAATTTCGAATGTCATAACTCTGATCTACCTATCTAACGTCATAGAATTCAATATAAAACTTTTAGTTATAACTTTACTGTAATCTTGTAGGTAGAGATTTACTTATCACTACATAGTATAAAAAAGCGGCCAAGTGCGAGTCGGACTCGCCCATGAAGGGTTCCGTAGCAGCAAGTAACATAATGTTGTTTTTTTAATTTTTATATTTGAGTTGATTGAATGAAAGGTAAATTGCGGTTTACCATTTATAACGTATTAAAAAAACTGCTTACTAGATCTCGTTCAAACCAATTTTCTGTGAAAGTTTACAAGGTAATGTACATTATATTTTTTTTTGTTTTATCATTCTCTTATTTTAGAAGTTACAGGGGGGGGGGGGCAAAAAAAACAATAAATTTTGGAGGTTCCCCATACTTAGAACTGAAACTCAAAAATCTTTTTTTCATCAAACCCATGGATAGGTCTTCAAAAATGATATTCAGGTTTCTAATATAATTTTTCTCTCAACTGAATAGTTTGCGCGAGAGACACTTCCAAATTGGTAAAATGTGCCCCCCCCCCCCCCTCCTAAAAAAAGATATGGTGTACATATATAATGTACATTACCATGTAACCTTTCACCGAAAATTAGTTAGAACGAGATCTAGTACGTAGTTTTTTTTTAATACGTCATAAACCGTAAACCGCAATTTACCTTTCATTCAATCAAGTCAAATATAAAATTTAAAAAAAAACATTATTATGTTACTTGCTGCTACGGAACCCTTCATGAGCGAGTCCAACTCGCACTTGGCCGCTTTTTTTAATAGATAGAGTGATTCAAGAGGAAGGCTTATATGTATAATACATGCATAATATTACGCGAGCGAAGCCGTTGGCGTCCGCTAGTTAGGTATATAAGTAACTGAACTTCTAAAATGCCTATAATAGTATTTTCTCATTCTAGCTAATATGAGGTACTCATATCACTACTTATAAAACCACACTGCCGTCACGCATTCATCATCTTGCACACTTATCAACGACACGCAAGTGTGCCATTTTTTAAATATTATCGTAATGTCAGGGCCACACATTACAAACCGCTTCAAAATCCAGATTCAACAAGTAATATTGTCCAGTAGTGAATGTTTAAATGCCACGTGTGACATGACATATGAAGATTATCAGCAATAAAAACAACTACAAGTTTGATCCGGATTGAATAGGCTGGAACATGACATTGTCAAAATAATTTAAATTTTAAACAAGTTATTCAATTACGTAATATAGGTCCTTATTATAATCTTAGCGTTGTGTCCGGTTGCATCCAAGGCCACACACTGTCAAGATCAAGGCAAAAACAATTGCAAGATGTTTTATCTCTATACAACAAGAGAATCTTACCGCAACATCATTTCCTTTGAAACTCCATCCCATATTCTTAAAACAGATATCTAAAATCCAACTTCTAAAATAATGTCCCGTATTATCACTATCTTCTATATTTTCAGTCTCACTTTCCACAGCAGTAAACATCTCATCATCCGAGTACCCCTCTTCAAAATCGTCACATTCTTCAGGATCGAAGTTGATGTTTTTACTGAGAGGTACTTTAGAAGAACTCATACTAGTAGATATTTTAGAGGGCACTGCGTCTTTCTCGATGGCTTTAATAACTTCATCCACTTTAGGGTCGACTGAGAGAACGCACCCCATTGT
This sequence comes from Cybosia mesomella, assembly GCA_946251805.1. NCBI lineage: Eukaryota > Metazoa > Arthropoda > Insecta > Lepidoptera > Erebidae > Cybosia > Cybosia mesomella. Next base: position 22,782,768 of record OX276398.1, read on the forward strand.
TATAAGTGCGCCTACTTGTAATGTTATATCTGCAAGGTAAGTTTGCAAGTCAAGTAAGATTGAATACTATATTTCTCTTGATGTACATACTTGCTGAAACTTGTTAACAATATTTAGAACTATAACCTTCATTTTTTTAAGTGACCTGGTTAGAGGTGGAATTATTATAAGTATTGTGTATTAATAACCTATACATTCCCTATATATACCATGGAAATCGGACAAATCTCAAACAGAACAGAAAAAATAACACATTGCAAAAATAATGTTTCTTGGAAAAAATTCAAGAGCTTATTATGGCCGTTTTGTAAGGGACAAGTTGTACGTTATCGCAATAAGTAACCTCTTACCTTTGTGTACCAAAAACTTTCGCGTGGCCATAACGAGGTCAGTAATAAGTCCTTCTTTCAGTTTGTGGTAAGGAGTTGCTTGGACAAGAGCAGCGCAACACTTCAACGCCATTATGATGACCGTATGACTTCGCTCACTCTCGAGTATACTTTGCAATACCTTGTGCATACAAACGATCATATAACCAAGAGATTCTGAGAATGGGATGAACGATGTGCTTTCTTTTTTACTGTGAAAACCAGAAATTATTTCAATATAACGATCATATAACCAAGAGATTCTGAGAATGGGATGAACGATGTGCTTTCTTTTTTACTGTGAAAACCAGAAATTATTTCAATATATAGGTATAGGTTTGGTTCTTGATTTCTCGGATTAAGTCATACGAACTTGAACCGAAAGGATTCAAGTGGCAACCAGCGTTATGTACACTCACAAGGTCAAAACTAACCGTATCCCGAAAACCACGGGACTTGATACTTTGAATTTAGTGTGTCGTGATTGCAATCGAGTGCTAGACGAGAATGTAGACAGCAGTAGCGGTGACAAAGTGTGTGTAATTTGAACCTTGTCCCAGTAATGATATGGTTAAAATTACATTGTTCACTAAATAAATGTGTCTTACACGCGGTATTCATCACCATCATGGTGTATATTGCGTTTTGAGCGAGTGACAGAAGCTTGTGTTAAGGTGATTTTAAAACTTTTTTTTTACCTGGTCTCTGCTTGGTATAAGAACATTCTTGAGCCAGAGAGTAGTGCCAGTATAGCACTAAGTACACTGGCACGACTGCTCGCGATGGGATCAGTGGCAGCACAGTATGCCAAAGTATTTTTAGCTGACTCTCCTCCAGACCAGTTTCTAGCATCTGGGCAGTCTGGCAATAATGCCCACCAATAACCAAATATTTCCCTTTTCTCTTTTACCTAGTAAAATTACAATGAATTTAATAAACAAATATATAAATATATATCGCATAAGCGATGCCGTGATCGAGCGCACGGATCAAGTTAAGTACTTGGGATCAGTACTTCACGCGGTTGGTGACATCGATTGCGACATCAAGGCACGCATTGCCATTGCGTGGGCCAAGTGACGTGAGATGATTGGTGTCATCTGTGACGCCAAATTGCCGGTTAGGTTGAAGGGGCAGGTTTATTAAACCATTCTTAGGCCTGTCCTTCTACACGGTTGGAAAGCGTGGCAGTTGTTAGAGCGACATAAGCAGGAGCTGCGTGTCGCGGAGATGAATACGTTGCGATAGATGTGTGGATTAATAATTAATTTCGAATATTTTCAATTAAATTTTGTTATGAGAAAACCCTTTTTGACATATGGGAGATCAACAAGAGATCGACAAAAATGGGCCCTCTGTATACACTCTGTGGCAATCGCATACGGCCTCTGTGGCGTAGCTGTAGTGCATTCGACTGCTACGGCAGGGAGCGGGGGTCGATTCATGCTCAGTGCAAATATATGTATGCATGACTATGTCTATTTGCATTGGGCTGGGTGTTTCTATGTATAATATGTATATATGTACAAAAAAATATATGTTTATAAGTATGTTTATCCGCATTCTAGAACCCACAACTCAATCTAGTTAAACTATGCTTACTTTGGGTCTAGAGAGTGCTGTGTAGAATGTCGTGGAATATTATATTATTATAATTAACTATACTAATAAATCTCGCCCATCGAGGTATGTAGAGACAATATCTTTCAATATCTTATCTTATAAAGATCCTTTCCTTACGCTTCTTCTACTTTCATACATTGCGCGGCAGTTGTGGATTATAAAAATAACTTACATACAAACAGTTTTTACTGTAATAATTCACAACTTAGGTATATAAATCTATATATATACAAAACAAAGTCGTGTTAGTGATGACCGGGATAAAATCAAGAACGGGTGGAACGATTTTCATGATCTTTGATATTTTCGATTTATCTCCGCCTATACTGTGTCAGGCTTTTTTGCTTTTTGCTGAAATCGCCACGGTTTCCCCTCCACCGGTCAGCGGGGGTGGTTATGTCGGATTCAAACCGACCAAAACCTCACCCCCTCTCGGTTCTTTAATGCCGGGGTGCAAGGAGACATTCACGAAATAAATTCAGCTGATAAGGTTACCAACATAACTTGATTCTAAGGCAGAACGAAGTTTGCCGGGTCGGCTAGTATGGAATATAAGTAAATTATGAAATTAAAATCCTAATTGTATTCGAATTCTCAATGTTGTTGACCCAATGCAAACTTTAAAAGAAAAATTTAGTTAACATGTTTGCTTTACAATAAACAAATCTCTCAATCACCTTGACTAAAACTAAGAGCAAATTCGAAGCACTCTGTCTCACTCTAGACCTTAAAGCAATCAATTTCACTTCTCTGTTGTTTTCTACATCTGACATATCTGAATCACTCGTCAAGGCATAATTCGCTTTCCGAGGCTCCAAATAGTTCCTGCTAGCTGGTTTGTATGCAGAGTTATTTTCAAAGTTATCCACGTCTTTCATCAAGCTACGATCTGACACAGGTATTTCTTTTTTTAAGCTCTCAATTGCATTGTTCCTTTGTTTTCTGAGTTTCTGCTTCTGTAATAATAAATAAAAGTACATTTTTACATGCTCTCTTTGTCGTATTGTCTTTTCAATTCGGGTCTATGCAATTTTTTATGCGTAATCCCAGGACCCCGGGGTTAAACTATGTGGCCACAAATTGGGCTAAAAAAGTAATTTCTTATAAAAAATGTTTTTAATATTGTTGCATAACACAATAAGAAATGTAAAAAGTCAAAACAAAAATGCATTCTTTTAGAAAATAAAAAAGACAACGAAAAACTATTTATGCAGAAATATCAAAGCATCCAATGTTTGACTTGCAAGCCTGTTACGTGGTTTCATTAACCTCCGAGCCTTTTCCCAAACCCAATTTATTCCTACTACGAACAACCACTACCTACAGGCGATATCCAAGTTCTGTGTTTAGACCAGATGTCCGACTTTTTAGGGCTACAACAACCCTTAACGAATGCCACCATTGTTCGTATATATATGTTAAGAATGATCACCCATCCTAAAACTGACCTGGTTAGTATTTCTTAACCTTGTAAAGTTTGGCCAGGAAAGGAGCTGATGAAAACCTGGTTGGCCCGGAGCCCAGGCTACCAATTGCCCATAAAATAACCAAGGGAGTAATCAGGCGCAGCATTGAAGCAGAGACCAACCGGAGATGGAAAACATCGACAGGCATGAGACAGTCGAAGATATTCATAAAAGACAGACAAAAAAAGGGACGAGCCAGCTGATAAACTCTCTAGAGTAAGCATGAGGCTCGTCATAGAAGTGTTAACAGGACACAGCCGACTGAACAGGCACCTGACACTGATAGGCGTGAAAACCGACCCCAAATGCCCGGAGTGCATGGATGGTGACGAGACCAGCTTCCACCTGCTCGGCAATGCCCCATGTACTCAATGATAAGATGGGAGACAATGGGGTTGGATACACTGGACACAGAAGACCTGGAGGATCTAAAGGTGGACCAGATCGTAAGATTTTGCAAGGATACAGGTAGGTTCGACGGAACGCCGTGATTGCCGGATAACCAGATCCTTCCCAAAAGGGAGAATCAGGGGAAATGGGTGAAATGACCCACTAAGGTAGGGTTTATCACCCGCCAGGTCACCGGCGTCCCCGTTTGGAAATAATAATAATAATAAAAAGTGTTAACCTATAAGCAAATAAAAGATGTTTTTTTTAACGTGTGGAAGGCCCACGGGCTTCACCCAATCGGTGTCAGCGATGGGGTGGGCGTGTCGGAATCGGACCGACTAAAACCACACGGTGTCCTCCCCAAGCGTCCATTGCCGGGCACCCCGGGTAAGCCCTTGAAAGGAAAATAAAAGATGTTGACATTTTTATTAGACTGCACTAAGTCTAATAAAAATGTCAACATCTTTTATTTTCCTTTGGCTACTGATAAATTCCTATCACAAAATGGAGACCTAGGTCATTCTTGTCTAAAAATTACGTCCTAGCTGACTGGTACAGTTGTAGACTTTATAGAAATCCCACTTCCTACTAATATTATAAATGGGAAAGTTTATGAAGATGTTTGGATGTTTGTATGTTTGTTCTCTCTAACGGCTGAACGCATCTGGCTGAAATTTGGTACAGGGATAGATTATACTCTGGAATAACTCGTATGCTATTTTTTTATCCCTGGAATAGGTTCCATGGGATTCGAGAAAGAAATCATAATTCCACGCGGGCGGAGCCGCGGGCAACAGCTAGTATTGAGTATAAAACTATAAGCTTTGCTTTAATATTTACCTTCCCTCCTTTCGGATTAGGATTGTGGACAACCGGAGGCATTGCTATGGTTTGCTGCGCAGGCATCATCTTTTCCAGTTTGTTCCCTTGCGTGACTAGGCCATACAATATAAAAAACCGAGAAATTCCCATGACTTCTGGTAGAGGTATGCTGATACTTGGATCACTGAAATATACTTGTGACAAAACTCGAAGTGCAGATATTACTACCTGAAATTATTAAATAAGTAGTCAAGTAGCACCAATAATGGTTGCATATAAAGCTTGCACTTTGGAGCCCGGGATCTGCTCTCTGACTCCTCTATTTCATAATTTGATTTGTTTTGTCAATCAGCAGGTGTGGCAGCAGCCTGCTTGCAAGTAAGGTTGGCTTAGGTCCGAAGGTCTTGGTAAGGCCCCATATGCCCGATAGGCAATATTAACCACCTACTTACAATCAAGCAGGCTGTACTCGCTTCTCATTTCAGTTATTTAGAAAATAGTGTATTTGTGCAATAAGATTGTTCCAAACTTTAAATATAATTGAATAAATAAGTGAAAATAATTGAAAGGTTGTATAGGGATTGCAAAAAGAAATTACTTCAATAATGGTAGGTTAATACTGCCATGGCAATCAAGATTGTAGTAAGTTCGGTATTGGTTTAGGAAAAAATGGTAGTTGTTGTTTGAAGTTTTATGTCTGTGAAAAAGCAATTTATGTGAGTTTTGCAACATAGATTCAAGTGTTGATCATTCAACCTTGTTCACAAACAAGACATTCAAATAAAGCTCTGCACTTCCTTTATTGACATATGGGTATCCTGTTACAAAAACAAAACAAAACAAGGCAAAACAGTTCATATTAAGCTTTACTGAAACAGAATACTTACTTTACAATACAAAAATTCATCCTGAGATTTTGAGTACCCTTTCATCAAAAACTTAACAACTATTTGAGAGATGTGGTCTTTCATTTCCAAAGTCACATTGGACTCACTTTTATTCTCTTCTGTTGCTGATATGAGATATACTATACATTTCATTGCTAACAAATGTATTTGAACTAAATTTTGAGTGGTCAATGAACTTTTGTTAGGATCTAAAAGTTTAATGAGTATTCCCGGACTGCCAATCAAGTCTTCAGTAAACTGTCAAAGGATAAGAAAAATGCATTAAAATTTACTTCTTATCATGCATATTTGTCAATACAAGTCCCTGAAAACTAATTCAATGCTGCCATCTGTCTGTCTGTCCATCTGTCACCAGGCTGCATCTCATGAACGGTGATAGTTAAACAGTGGAAATTTTCACAGATGATGTATTTCTGTGCCCTTTATAACAACAAATATGAAACAACAGAATAAAATAAATTATTAAGGGGTCTCCCATACAATAAACGTGTTTCTTTGCTCGTTTTTGCTAAATATTGATAACAGCAACAAGTAGACGCTTGAAATATTCTCAAAATATCTAGTTATAAATTAACTTTAAAAATAAATAATTTAATTATAATAGAACAAATATTTAAGGGGAGCTCCAATATAATAAACATGATTTTGTGCTTTTTTTTATAGATAAAGGTATGGAACCCTTCGTGTGCGAGTCCAACTTACACTTGGCAGGTAATAACATGAAAATGTTTGTTATTGTCAGGGCAAGGTTTACTGGTATTTATGAAAGAAAATTTTTGGAAAGTACAGAGTAAGATGCTATAATCGCACTGGGGTGAAGCTCAGGCGCGCAGCTGGTTATTTAATATTATTTCCAACAGGGATACCAGCAGCCCAGCCAGTTATTTATAATATTAAGTCAATTCTAGGCACAGATATTAAGGATTGATCATCCATTAAGATATCAGTCTCCATTTGAAATAATAATAATGATAAAAATAAGAATATCTTACCAACTCCTGCATAATATATTTAATATGTTCCTGTTGAGAAATTTATCAACAGAGAAATGGACAAGGATACAATTTTTTTTACAAACCTTAGAACCTGCTGCAGCATTATACTGTAATATACATTGAATACTATGTAGGATATCTGGCAATACGATTTCAGAACACTTTTTAAGACATTCTACATGCCAAGATATCACTTTATAAAGAAAGTCTACACTAAATTGTATGTTCTGTTTTGTTATGATACTATTAATTAAGTGAGAAGTTTTTGCAGCTAGGAACTCATCTATAGGCTTCACATTTGAACAGAGAGCATTAATCAATGTTTCCGCATCCTGTAATATATAAATAAACAAAATGTATAATTAAAAAACTAAACAAAATATAACAATAAACTCATTTTAAAAAAGAAATAAGGCTCTTAGAGTAAATTGCATTATTAGCTGTTTAATATATATTTGCATGCTTCGAAAATGGCAAAACATGTTCAAAAAACATTTAATTATGACATCTATGTACCACGTTTCTGAAATAAGTAAATTAAAAGTAGTTACTCAAAGCAAAGCTAATTCAGCTGCCTCAATGCAAGCATAATTGCAACAGGCTATAGGTACACTTATCAGTGAGTGTCAAAGAGAACAAAGGACGACTTTGGTGAACCAACATGGTATAGTTTTCATATCACAATAGTATTTGAAATAACATCTTGTTCAATTTAATAGTATTGATAGTAAGCCCAAAGCACACAAACAGGCGGGCTAGCATGAAAGATTTAATGACAGTAGAGGAAGCTCATGAAGTATGTAAGGACCGGGGGAACAAAGGCGTCAGTATAATGTTCATAAAATCTTACGTTTTTATGAACAAATAACTCCATTTTAAATGGCATAGCATTTAACTCATCTATTTGAGTATTTAATTTTTCTTTGTCATATTCTTTATGAAGAAGATTTCTAAGTTCGCCACATAACACTGAAAACATCCCATCGTGAATTTGAGTCATGATATGGTATAGTATGTTTATTAGCCTCCGGCGAAGTTATTTAAATTATTTATTTATTTTTAGTATGAAATTTAATTGCACTTAATTGCATTTAATTGCACAGCAGGTTTATTTATAAAAACCTGACTGTTTTTGAATATAGCTTCAAAACTTGCACAGATGTTATTTAAAAGGGAAATTGGCATGGAATTGTTTAGTTTAATGCTATAATTCTACGACTGGTTATTAATACTGATAATAATAGCTGATACCGCTGATACTGACAGCCCTGACAGGACAGTACAGTCCTGACAGATGACAGATCTACACTTTGTCAAAGAAAGGATGATCATTTTGACAGCTCTAAGTAGGGTACCCCATAGCGTATAATCGATTATGAGTCCATTCGATAATCGCAGCCGTAGTATTTCGAATCGAGAGTTACAAAAACATGTATTTTTTATTATTTTAGGTAATTAGGTTTTTTTTTTGTGGCGATTCCAATGTTTCCAGTTGTCATTAGGTTAATATTATTACATACATATTTGTGTACATAACAGTAAAAGCTCTCTCGCGACTACGATTTCCCATTGTACGCATTTTTATTCGGTAATCAACCCATTCAGTAGAATACACGCAAGTCCAAATCGTTGTTGAGGGAAGGCCCTGTGAAATCAAACGAAAAAAATTCTCATTACTATTTTTATTCATTTAGAGGTGCACAACCTAAATCATCATCCTCTTCATCACTACTTGAACAATCGCCAAGGTGAATAATAAATTCTTGTTGTTCACACATGTTTTCGACGTGAACATCGCGCTCCCAGTCCACTTCTATAATTTTTTTAGTGTGTTCCACGACTATCTTCAAGTCCTCTGCAGTAACATTATCACACGCATTTTCTAATAATGTGAGCATTTTCTTAGCCGTGAATGGTGGAGAAGTGTTGTGTTTGGCTGCATGACCTGTAAAAAATAAAATATATATATATATATATATATGTTAGGTATGTTTGTCACCTGATGGTAAACCTCGTTGGAATTAATCGGCCGGAGCCAATGAAAGCACTTTGTTTTAAGTTAAGATCGTTTACTGATTCAAACTCACGACTCTAGTGTACGTGTCCTACCTACTGCCCGGATCGTATGCGACTGCCCGTCGCAGCGGGACCGCACGATCAAGTACCTACAAAATGCTTGTCAGCATTCTGTCCCCACAGTACTCCCCCCTTTTTAAGAAAGAGGGACAACTTAACATAACTTAGGGCTACTTCATTGAATCCTATTCGATCCATTCATGCCTGACTAAGTGGTGGCTGTCGCGATGGCCCGCTCTGCTATAATTAATGACATCCCTTAGGACCCTCAGCGTCCATCACGACAGCGCCTGCAACTTCTTCCATCCATCACTGCAAATCATACCTCATTCTTGCATTCTTGTTATGATACGACGGGCCGCTGGCTCTATGTTTACATTTGTCACGAAACTAAGGCTCTGTTCACATTAATAAAAATTTATATTACACACTTATTTTGCACTACTGAAGTTTTAATACTGTTTTAATAGACACTGGCTGATATTGGTGCTTGCACCGGCGCGCTGGATTCTTTTAAACTATGTTGTTTAACAATATCTAGCATATCGTTCGCTAACTTACGCTTAATGTGTTTTCCGCACTTTTTGCTGCACATGTATACACATATACCTAATATGAGTATGCCATATACTTAGATTTTTCTTTCCAATTCGGCTCGGGCGGAGTTGTCGGAGCCTGTCTGTGCAATTACTACTTGATCGTTCTTGGCCAGCTGATTTCCCATGTTTACAAAAATGGCCATCAAATGCTACTGATGCTACTGTGTTTACTAGTACGTTTCCAGATTTGATAGAGGAGAATATATAATACTAAATTAGTGCTTACTCTGTCGTTTACTCATCTAGCTCATGTACAGGCTGTTGTTGTGTGCGACCTCGTAACAATTATGAGTTTTAGTTTCAAAACGTGACTCTATAAGTTAAACCTGACCGTTGGCGGAACGGTTCTCCCACTGCGAGTGGTTTTCAACGAAGATTTTAATGGGGGCTCACCATTAGCTGTGTCTTTGTCAGTCTGTGGAATGTCATTGATAACCTTATTACCTAGGATCAAGTATACTCTGGATTTGCTACGCAAATAATAATACCGCGTATGAACGAGACACAACATACAAAAACTGTAAGGAATGACAAGGACAAAAACTATATTCTTTGTCTTTGTCAGAGTTTCTGTTTTTTTTGTTGGTCAGAAGTGGAGGTTGTGACCAGCAATTCATTTGTGATTGTTAATTGTTGTGAGGATTCTTCGTAATTGACAGTAATTTAAGTGGTGAAACTAAGAGGCAGATAATTGTTGCTTAAAACTCACCTATTCAACTTGGTGATATGATATATATTAGGCTGCAAAAGCCGTAGTGAGCGGAAATTACAAGACATAACCTATCATACGTAAGTACGATTTTTAGATAAAATATTCCTTGCTTTGTAAAGATATTAACAGATTAAGAGCCGTAGCATATTAAAAAGTTCTTTAAAGTATAAATAATGGCTCAAAATATTGATATATTAGCACCATAATAAGTGTATTAACCAACCAAATAAAGTGGTAAGTTAAAATTATCGAACTCGAAACAAGCCAGACTTGCCCGCCATTTTTATCTATTTTTTAATTTGTCCAGGTTATAGAATTTTTAGGGATACCAGTTGAAGTACTGGTAAATTACCCATAATGAGGGATATTTCTTATTTATTCTCAAAACTTCACATTAATGAAACTGTTGTTTCAGATTTCCAAAGGACTCTGCAATCCGTCAATTATGGATTCGTGCCACAGGGCGACTAAACTGGCAACCGAACAAATATACTCGAATATGCTCGAGACATTTTGAACAAAGTTGTTTTAGTCGGATCGACCTATTGCTGAAAATCATTACTCTCTTTTAATTAAAGCTATATGCAAAAAATATTTGAATGTACGTATTCATTATGCCACTAAATCTTTTTGTAATAAAGTTGACAACATACGGAATATGTACACTAAATTAATTTTATTTAAAGGACAATAAAAACTTTAAAACTTGGAATTTTAAGCAACTTGATTCATTTTTTTTTATTCAAACATGCTGAATAAATTCTGTTTAGCTCCTTGGGACCAGGAGTCCCCAACTTTTTCATTTTAAGCCCACATCTTATAAAATATTTAGGTTAAGTACTTGTACTATTATTTATTCTGTGGTTAAGGTCAGGTATAATACCAATGCCATCTATCCAATGGAGCGTCGCGTCGATGTCTGTTAAATTAATAAGTGCACCAGGTAGTGATAGGTTGCTACTCTATATCCTACGCGTAGGACACTGTAAAACCTCGTCCCTCTGTAACTCGGGCAATTTAAGTAAGTTGATTATCTTCAAAAAATATACTGATGCCGCCTTTCGTGTTTGTATAATGTTTTTTTTTTATTCAACATAATACAGTTATCAGTATTCTTTATGCCTAAATTGTTTTGTATTTGAGTTTTTTAAAGGATGTAATGCCAGAAAACATTAATTCATATACCTAACGGTCTTAAACGGTTAAAAGTCGTGGGGTAAAATTTTGTAGGGACTAACAACACTGGTATCATAAGTACTATGTGTTTGTCCCTTTCGGGTGTACGCGCTTGGCTAATCCAGAGTATTCTTCATCCTAGCCTTATTACCCTTTTCCTCGCTTGTACCGGGTACCTCGCTGCTTTTTGTGGCCTGTGGCTCCTCTAAAATGTATGCCGGCTTTAGCCTATCAATTGAAATGTTGCTTTGCCGATTACTAAGTTGTATTCTGAAAACTTAGTCACGCCTGTTTATGACGCGGTAGGGGCCATCATAAGTAGGAGTTAGTGGCTTCCTCATGGTGTCAACCCTAACGAAAACGTGTGAACATGTGTTTAAATCTTTGTAAATGAATAGTTTTCTATCGTTAGTGTGTGAACGCGTTTGTGGTTGCATGCTACGAATTGTTTCTCTAATTTTATCAGCATATGTATAGTGATCTACATTCGCGAGTTTGCTCGTGTCGCTGTAAAAATCGCCAGGCAAGCGTAATGCCCGACCTAGTACCAGTTCTGCTGCGCTAAGTGTGGTATTATAGTAATGTTGTATGAGTTCCTGAACGAAATGTCATATAGATCTTGACAGATGGCTTTGGCTGTGTATTCCCACAACTAAATTATCTCGGATTAGCTCCTCTTTTAATGTGCCGTACTCGCACTCTTCTGCCAGCACGTATAAATTTCGCACATACTCATCTACAGTTTCACCAGCTTCTTGTTTTCTACTATTGAATTTATATCTCGCATAGACCACATTCTTCTTGGGCTGAAATACTTCTCAATTTTATCTAAAACTTCCTTCAAGGTTAGGTATATTCTCTATATCGATACCTAACTGCAATATTAATTCTTCGGCTTGTTCTCCCATCAAATATAGTACTAAATCTATCTTTTCTTTTTCACCTTTTGATACCGATTCCGACACGGAGAGATATCGCATAAATCGTTTCTTCCATTTTAGCCAATTTTCTGGTCTAAAATCGAACGCCTCCGGCGCGGCGGCGTCACTTGACACGGAGGTGCACAAATATTCAGTATTTGAGTTGAATTTTCGTTTTCCATCTCGCCACTCGCTGCCACCATGTAGTATTATAGTAAAACACGTTATACATATACTTGAATCTGGTTTATTAAGTATTATTACATTAAGCAATACAACTAGATACAGAGTTACACTGGTTACACGTGCGCGCCATTTAGCCAAAGCCATCTGTCAAGATCTATATGACATTTCGTTCAGGAACTGATACAACACTAAGCCCTGTTTCGACTCGCATCGCTGCGCGAATTCCGAATAAAACTGTCGGTAGCTCATCTTCCCATGATGCTTTACCCGACAGCCTGCATGTCAGTGCTGCCTTTAGCTGCCTGTGGTGCCTTTCTATTTTCCCGTTGCTACACGGGTGATAAGGCGTGGTTCTAATCCTCTGTACCCCCAATAGTTTGAGCAAACTATTGAATAACTCACTCTCAAATTGTCTACCCTGATCACTGGTGAGTCGCGTGGGACTGCCAAATCGGCAGATCCATGTCTCGTAAATCGCTTTTGCTACTGTTTCGGCCGTTATATCCGCTGTCGGTATGGCCTCTGGCCAATTCGTAAACCTGACTATTATGGTTACACAATACCTGTTACCTCTCTGTGTCGTACTCAAGGGCCCGACGATGTCAACGTGTGGATTTGCTCGAAACGCTCGCTCAGCCCGAGCTCTCCTGCACCTGAAATTACATGACGATTCACTTTACTTTTTTGACACTGGATGCAGCTTTTAGCTCACTCTTACGTCTCGGTTCATTTCCGGCCAGAAATACCTAGAGGCTACCATCTTTAAAGTAGTTCTAATGCCAGGGTGGTGAATTCAAAAGGTTGCGTGTTCACATCACGTCGGGGTCACCACTGTTGGGTATGTCTGTCACCTGATGGTAAACCTCGTTCGGATTAATCGGCCGGAGCCAATGAAAGCACTTTGTGTTAAGATCGTTTACTGATTCAAACTCACGACTCTAGTGTACGTTGTCCTACCTACTGCCCGGATCGTATGCGACTGCCCGTCGCAGCGGGACCGCACGATCGAGTGCCTACAAAATGCTTGTCAGCATTCTGTCCCCACAGTTATATATATTTATATATATATATATATATATATACTTTTAAATTATCTGTTTGTACAAATTTAGGTGCTAGGTATAAGGACAAAAAAATAAACTTTGATATTAGCCCAAATCAGTTCGATGGCATTGTAGTGGCAGTGATACGGTGGCAAGTATATATTTTTGTAAATAGTTGAGTATTTAATTAACCTTAATAACTAAGTTCTTAAACTAATGTAAGTATAGCTAAGGAATTTTGAGTCGGCGCCAAACAAGCTATGTAATTGATTAATTACGTAAAGCGTAATACGCGGCGGCGGCGCGGTCCTACCTATCGATAGCTTCAATAAGCTCATTACTAGGACGAATGTCTAAAGCGGCACTAGTAGGTTCGCATCAAATTTGATTAGGCAAGGAGGGGAACTTGGGTAGTGAAGGTTCTAAACCTATACTTGGGTCGCAAGTCCCAAGCACTGTCCCGAGTTGCCAACTCAGCAACGCGATGGACCCGGCACCCGCACGGAGAATCCATGGATTGCTAAGAAAATTGGTCTCGGTCTAGGTTATAATATTCAGCAGCATCGAATTACTCGTCATCTAGTAACTTTTTTCTGAGTTTTAACGCCATAGTCAAAGGTTTTATTTTTATAAAAAGTTATTTTGACAATTTAAGGTTCCCGCTTTTTCCTATAAATTTGAATTTATTCATTTTATTTTGCTATAGTTATTGCATTCCCTTACATCGTGTCTGCATAGTTATTGTTCCCGTCAGCCCGTAGAACCGGTGCCGCGGAGGTTACTTAATAATAAATCACTGCACTGTTGCTAATTATTACTCCTAATATATCATTTTCAATGTTTTACCAAAATATTCATCTTGTAGATGCTCAATAGATCAATAGATAATTTTGCTGCGATTATTTTGCTGCGCAGATTGGATGTAATGGCTGAAGAGAGGGTTGTGAATGTGATACCAACTGCTCGAATAAAGGTAAGCATAGTGTAAGATTATTCATCTAGATGGATATTATTATTTAATTATTTGTTGATTTACTGGTTTGGAACCTTAGACTAATAAAGAAGATTTGATTTGACTAATTGCTGTACGTATTAAATGTTTACTTATTTAAGACGTCCGCTTATGATATGATGTAATTTAAGGACGCGAGAATCCAAGAAATATCAAATATTTAAAGATAATTTATTTAAATGTTTAATAAGCTATTAATTTAGACAATTGATACTTTGTAATAATATTCAATACTTATCATGATTTCCGGTTGCTGTATGATTGGTGCTGCTTTGTGATTGGTTTTGCTTTGTGGTGGGAGAGATAGAAGGGATAGGTAGGAAAGGGAAAAAGGTGAAATGTCAACTGTTTTTTAGCTGTAAGTCAGTTGTTGTTGGATTTTCGAAGTGAAATAAAGTACAGTGAATAATTGACTTGCGTTTTACTCAAGTTTCTTACAATAGTAACATATTACATCCTACTGTCCTACTAGTATCATAAACGGGTAAGTTTGTAAGTATGAATGTATGGATGTTTCCTACTCTTTCACGCAAAACGGCTCAACGGATCTGGCTGGAATTTGGTGCAGGGATGGATAATAACATATAGGCTACTTCTTATCCAGGGAATAGGTTCCCATGGAATGCGGGAAGGGGATCTGAATTCCATGCGGGTGGAGCCACGGGAAACAGCTAGTTTGGAATATAATTTTCGGCCTGAGGCAGACCATTAACATTTCATAAGTAGCTGGACACACAAATTTAAAAGCCCCTATGCGCCTACTCGATTCTAAATTACACTGTAGGGCTAGGCCAGATAATGCTACGTGGAGTCGGATTTACAGCAATATGGCTTTTGTCACGGCGCGGCGTGCTAATCATCACAGACGGTTTTCGTTCACCACCGCGGCTGAGGCTGGCCGGGGTAGCAGGCCAGCTAGCCGAAGCTTATTCGCTGATGGAAGCTGGTTCGCTTGCAGCTTCCAGCTCTTCAGCCCGCCCCTTCAAGCCTACGTGATTCTAAATTACACTTCAGGGGTACGGCAGAGAAGACTACGTGGAGTTGGATTTACAGCAATCCGTCTCTGTCACTAAAACCTAATTTTCAATAAATGTTTTAAATGAATATTCCAAATATTATACAGTATGCAATAGAATACTTAGGATATATAACTTTTTTTCATACAAAATTAGGAGAATCAATTATTATAGGACTCAATATTATGACAGAATAGTTTCAGAAGTAATAAAATTTAGAATTTTTGCACATTATGTTTACTGAAGTCTATAGCAAAAATATTACGGATAATAATTTTCATACAAATAATTTTAGGAGAAGTAAGGGACTACCGACTTCATGCGAGGATGGAGCATAATGCGTATGCAAGTGGGGACCCATTGGTATGACTTCGTTTGACACCAGCGTTATGGCTTAAGTTAAGGTTTTACTGGTGGTAGAAATTTGATGACACAAATTTGTCATAAAATTCGGCCGGGTGAGTACCACCGTGCACTATTGCAAAAAACCCTCCATAGTAATTCAATTCCGGTTTGATTGCATTCAGGGGTCAGCAAGTGCATAGCCGGGCAGGGGGATTGTGGTTGCAGCACTAGTGGGACCGGTGGGTGTTACGCGGTGCTGCGACAACAATCCTCTTCTGATGAGGCCGTCAAGCTGAGTGCCACCATTGTTAACATGGTACGTGTATGTAATGGTGACCCTCTTTCCTGAGACTTTACCTTCAGCTTACCATCAGGCGAGGTGAAGTCAAATTGACGTGTCCTAAATATAAAAAAAAAAACTAAAAAAAAATGTCAACTACATTATCAGTAAAGCGGACGGTACTGATGCCAAGAGGAAGAACCTAGATAGAGTGCTAAGAAAGAGAAGGAATCTGAACCTATTACGTAAGTTTTTTAGGTGACTGCGGTAAAAAAAGGGATATGTGTTTTACCTGGTTTCACGGAAGTAACCAGGTTTTAGGTGGTGGATGTTATTTTATTTCTAACGCGTTGTTTTAAGTAATGGGGGATCATTACCTAAAACAACACGTTAGAAATAAAAAACAACAAAAATGAGTTTTTTTTTATTTTAAACGGCTTTATCGGTATTAAACATAATGATGTAGATAATTTACTAAAAACTAATAAATAATTCGATAGATCCTAGGCAGAGTTAGGGGCAGTATTCAAGAACAAATTTCATTAAGTTCGCGCATGTGCACTAACTGGGCATTCAAAAAACCAATAAAAGGATTGTTCAACCAACGACGCGAGTCCCTTTAAGCCTGTGCTTAGTTGAAATATAATCTATGATTGGTTGATTTCCGCCCGTCACGCCCCGCGCTTGTGGTAGGTAAGCGCGGGACATAAAAATGCGAACTGGGGGCTAACCATGACCGCTTAATAGCAATTGAATTACAGACCTAAACTGAATAGCTTCGTACTCATACCATGACGTATTAAATCGTTCAGTTTCACGTTCCATATGTCAAGAAACAAACCAAACGCGAACGCGTTTCAGTTTAATTCGGAATAGATCAAGATATGTTGACTTCTGCAGTTTCGAACCCAAATTGTATTAGGGTTACCTATTTCATTACTATATTTTCAATCATTTATCATGAAGAAATAGAGAGTTTTATATATATTATCGAAATTAATACTACCCGGTTCTTAATATAATGATTGAGTCTCTAATCAACTATTTTATACGTAGGTAACTGTAGTTACGAGAGGTTACGAGAATTTTATTGGTCTTCGGAATTCTATAGTTGAAAGAAGATCACAACCATCCAGCCCACCACGCAATATATCAAAAAGTAGTAAGTAATATATCCAACATCATACGTCTATCATTGAGAGAAAGCAGGTGATATTTTACATTTGGATACATTGACAGTGATGTCATTTTGTGAATAATACTGGTATAATGTATTAAGGTCCTGCTGAATGAGTTCACAATCCAGTCTTGATCCATAACGCATGTATATTTTCAAGTCATCCGCGTATTGGAGGTGTTTTGCGTATTTGAAACATGATTGGATATCATGTGGATAAGCACAGTAACAAAGCGATCCTATCAGAGCACCAGCGGGAATTTACAAAGTCTGATCGAAGAACACCAGCAATTACAGCCTGAGACCGGTTTGAAAAATATGAACTCCTCCATCTTAGCAAGTCCCCATGAATGCCAAGTTTTTGGAATTTTGCAAGCAGAATGGCGTGATCCACGCGATCGAATGCTTTTTCGAAACCTGTGTAGATCACGTCAACTTAACCATGAACTTGAACTTAATTCCATGTAACTTAAAACGTAGCTAACTGAACACGGTTAGGTTACACACTGTTGACCGTCCTTTCATGAAACCATGTTGACTTTGACCTATACCATTAGACGCTTTGAGATGAATACTCCTGGTGACAACTTTTTCGAAAACTTTGCTAAGTGTATTGAGAATTGATATAGGACTCTTCTTGTGCATTGAGACTATGTGCGCAGTCTTCCACTTAGACGGAAATACACACTCAGCTAAGGATTTATTAAATATTAATGTTATAGGGTATGCCAGTACAAACACGTAGGAACATAGCAGGTAGCCCATTTGCCGTGACCCTTTGTTTTATCTAACATGTGTAGTATGCTTAGTATTGCGTCATCAGTGACATTTAAGTTGGATAAGCCATTAATTGAGCCACTTCAAACACCAGAAGGATATGCAGGTACTATTCCTATACTAGGAGGGGGCCATCTCAAAACCGGAAATGGGCCATGGTCAGTCGGGGTGCGAGGGATATGCTGTATGGGCAACCTTGCAACCCGTTTTAAGACCCGAGACCCCCCCGAGAGCCCCCGCTGACATGCGGGGGGGTATCCGAAGCACGAAAAAAAAGGACTATTCCTTTAGTGAGGGGTAAGGAGCGGTTTGCAAAAACACTATGAAAATATTTGTGGAACGCTGTACAGATACTATGTCCGCCCTTAAAGGTTGACATGCCTCGTCTTTTGCTCTTAACGTATGTCCAAAATAAAATGGGAGATTTACTTTTTTTATTTTTCCATACTCTTAATATAATTTTGAAAGCACAATTTCCGAATAATATTTTGCCTTAACCGCACATTAACAACTCCTGATAGTCACGTGGGTTTCCATACTTCCTCCACGCATGCATTTTTTTTTTAATAATTTTTATTACTTAGGCTGCGGCTATAGCAGACGGGAAAGTGTCGACTTTTAGGTTTATTATTTAGTGGGATGAAACGTTCTACACGAAGTTGTATTTCTTTATAAAAAGTGGCAACTGCGTTATCGACTAACTTTACATCCCAATGTATTTTATCGAAGTGCTTAAAGATCGTCATAATCAACACGTTAGACATTAAACATAAAGTGGGGTAATGAGGGTATGGTACTAGATTTAAGATTAGTCACTAGACGGTAAATCATCAAAATCATCAACGGTAGACATGCGCTGTTCGACACAGAGAACGCTTTGCAAAACCGAAGCAAGCCAGACTCCTGCTTGTCTTCACAACGAGCTGAATCAAATGCCCACTACTCAATACTATTAATTCCACACCGAATAAAAGATACAAAGAGAGGATGAAAATCAGTTGTACAATAGGTGGTCTTCTTTCAGACAGCCTTATTATTGTTAAAATAATGCCTAACGTTATTTGCTTATCACTGTTGAGCAGCGCGGAGTAGTCCAACATATGCGGATGCATACTGGAGACCGTCCGTTCCCCTGTACCTTCTGTCCGAAGGCCTTCACGCAGAAATCTGGTCTCAACCAGCATCTTCGCATCCACACAAAGGTAATTATTTTTTAACCAACTCCATATCGTGATATTCAACAATTTATTATTTACAAAGTGAACCTATTATTCCTACAATATCGGGTTCTTTGGGCGGGGCGTGAAAAAGCATCTGTTGAGACCGTCAAGGTAAGGACCACCATTCTAGTTACAACATCTACACAGAATGGTGGCCACTACTTTTTGGACTTCATCTCAGCTTACCATCGACCAGCATACCAGGCAAGCTAACGTTTAATTGATACACTATACAGAAAAAAAGAAATATTTTCTTAGGAAAAAGCTTCAGACATGGTCTCATAGAAATTTTCGTAAAATCTGATGATGGAGTCTTACATGTTAGCCTTACATGTTAGCCGATCCATCTCCTGCTGTTGGAAGGCCAAGGCTCTGGCGGAGCTTCTTCACTTGCGGTTGGGAGGTCAAATGGCAGTCGCTCCCGCAAAGGCCAAATGAAGAGCTCCGGGTTCCAAAATACAAGCTACGGATGCAACCGGGACTAACGCTGTTATGATGGGGTCCATGAAAAAATCATCAAACTTTTAGCACAACACCTGGATGAAAATTATTAACTACCAAAAGTTGTTGAAATCGGTTTTCCTTTAAAACAGTTCTTGGAACAAATCTGTTTCAGTTTTTACCAAGAGAATAAGTTGTATAAAGACAATAACTTCAATTCTTTACTTACAGCTAAAACCGTACCGCTGCGTCCACGCAGTCCAATCCAATCCAACAAAACTTTCTGCCAATCCGTGCATCTCAGACAACATATGCGGACTCACACCAACGTTGCCCCATTCCAATGGGGGATATGTGACGAACGGTTCAAACAGAGCAGCCACTTAAACTACCATCTCAAGAACCAAAACCCTGCGAACATGAAAGAATCGCAGAAAGTCAAGTACGCAGAGCTCATCGGCATGATGAGTACGAACCAAGTGATAGAGGTAGAAGCTGAAGTGGATAGTGAATGGTGTGTCGCAGATGCTGTTACTGAAAGCTGATGTGCATAGTGATAATAATGTCAGGTGGCAGACAAGGAAGGCAGGATGAAGAATGGGGCAAACATATTAGATAGTGGGGGAAGTGTCATAGCAATCAGGGAAAGTGTGTTACAAAGTAAGGGGAATAGTCTCAGCAAATTGCGGCTGAGTGATATTAAGCGCGGGTAGTGTGTTAGAAAGTAGCGAATCTTGGTAGCAAGTGAGCAGAAGAGTCGTAGCACGTGACTCTTTCAGTAAGTAGGGGTGGTAGCAAGTGGGGGAAGATAGGTAACATATTAGGGAAATGTGTTAGATAAAGGGAGAAGTGTATTACTTAGGGGAAGTACATGATACCAAATGTATTAAGATAAATGACAGCCGTGTAGGGCCGTTGATGTTTGAACTTCACCACAGTTTTGAAACTATTTATTGTGCAATAATATACATATATAATATATAATAACACATTTTTGACTATATATTCTATTTTAGATTTACTGAATACTGCATTAATTTATTGATTTTTCCATGATTTTCAAAGAGGAATTAGAAAGTAAAAAATAAGGTAAAATTACTAATAAGGTAGCAAAACAAGCATGCAGTATTAGCAGATAATCGTGGTCCATGAATGCCAAAATCACCTAACACGACTGTACATGATGAATGTAGTTAACTATAGGGGTGCGCCAAAGTTCACCTAAATCAACTCCGATAATTGGAAATCCGAAAATGTTCAGATTTATCATTCGGATTAGAAATCATTATGAAGAACAGTTTCGGGTAAAGAACTTTAGGTGAGTCAATATGGACCATTACTATTAGCTCTTCTTAAAAAAAATATATAGCGCCATCTAGATTTTCTTTTCTTTATTAATTTTATTAAACAGCTCGTACGGGTCCTAACATAAATATACCTATAAATATTTATTTTTGTAGGAACATGCATATAATACACAGCAACACACAGACCTATACAAATAGACATATTCATTCATGCTTACAAATATTTGCACTAGCTAGAATCTATGTATAATATGCATTTACAAGAAAAAAAAACTTTTTGTCTTTCTGTCTGTTTGAAAGAGGTAATCTCTGGAACTACTGGGCCGATTTTGACGGGACTTCCACTGGAAGATAGATAATATTACAAGGCGTAACATCGGCTACTTTAATAATAATTAGGGATCCGCGCAAAAGAATTAAAGCCCTTAAAATCGTAATCCACGCGAACGAATTAATATTTAAGCTGAAGAGTTGTTTGTTTGTTTGGTTGAACGCGCTAATTTCAGGAACTACTAGGAAGGAGGATAAGGGAGGCTCAAGAGATGTAGGCTATATATTCATCACGTTGAGCATCACGCACCCAGGAGAGCGGAACAGTACTCATAAATGTCAACAAATCGGGCAAATTTCCGTACAAGATTGCAGAACTAATAAATTACGCACATATTTGGGATAAATGAGTGCCACGGAGGTGAATTATTGTTGAAATGGCGGGTGTTTTCAATATTTATGGGATTAGCGGGATGGTCTACGGTCTATATAAGATTCTTGGTCTATACCACATGTTATTAACATGTGGCATAGACCAAGTTTTGATATTAAATATAAAAATCGGTTGTCTGTAAAGTCGGTTTACTGGCGATAGTTGAACGTATCAACGTCATATTAAATGGAACGCCTCAGAGCGAGGTAACGCCGCATACGTGATAACGTACGTCATGTTTTTTTGTGCGTGCAGCCGGCTCCATCGAATTATAAGACGTTGTCACGTCAAAATATACAATGTCTGTGTCTGTGTCATCTAATCTGTAATGTCTGTGGTCTACGCACAAATAATTTATTATATTTTTGACATTGAGCTCATTTTTGACGTTAATCTATAAATATTTCAGATCTTTCTCTTTTATTAGGTCTACAATTATTTTTTTGTGTCTTATTATGTATTAATCTTCATTGATCTATATTTTGTATTAATTTTTCTACAAATTATCAACCCAATATGTCACTTTTTAAATCGAAAATACCGCCCAAAACTGTGGTAAAATCACATCATCCATGGGAAAATCGGATCAAAGCAAAGTATTCCAATTCTTATAAACATGGTCACAATTCTGTGACTAATCCCATATATCCTGCTCCCAAAACGGGTAAAATACCAGAAAGGCCGACAAAAAATAATAAAAATGAGCGCATCAAATTTACAGTGATCGGGAACAGAGTTACAAAAGAATTTATTTATTGTCTCTACTTGTTAAAGGGTTTGCATAAGACCAGACAGAAGTGGTTCGAAGCTCCTGTAATAAGAGGTGCGTACATTGACGTGCTAACATTACGTACTAAGAAACCACTTATATAGTTTTTGTTTCTTTTTAACTTTATATCGTCCGAAGAACTGGCTGTTCAGGCGCCTTCTATATCTATACTATTATAAAATTATAAATAAGCTGTGCCTGTGCATTGGATATATTAAAAAAAACTTGGGTTATGTTAAATGAGCGACCCTGAACACAAAAATATGTTTGTCTGTTTGTATATTCTTGTTTGTCTAGTTTGTTCGCGATGGACGCAAACACTACTGAATGGATTTTAATGTGGTTTTTTTTTACTAGAATTGTTTGATTGAAATTGATTAAGTAGAACCGGTGCTATGACCAAAAATGATAACCGACCTCCTCGAGGGCAAACGATGCTGATGATACGTACCTACCTACTAGGCTTGGATACTGACATACCTATTTATCGTGACTCGTATAGTCATAAGAATATTTTGATAGCAGATAATATGTACCTACATAAATTTCGCCTGACGACGCCTGAGAGTACTTAGACCGTAGTTCGCTAAACAGAGGAACATTTCTTTATTTTGCTCAAGTGCGGTTATAGGTTTTCGTATTTTCGACGTGTATGCCTAAGTGATTGTGTACGGGAGAAACGTACAAGTGCCCGCACAGCCCGCACTGCATAGGTACTGTTTCATGCAACTATGGATACCAGCCGACCTCCATAGTATATAGACTTATCCAGGTGCAGGGGGCTCCGCCTGGATGGACCCTTTCCCCCATACTCGTGGGATATGCTATGAATATGAATCATACTATCAATAATAAATCGGACAGGAAAACAAAAAACAACGAAATCGGCATTAATAAGGACAATGAGAATGACGGAGTCTGCGCGGAGATCGCGCAGCAGTCATGCGTGGAAGTAACGCTAAACACCTCGGCGGTGTCGGAGAATTTCGACCCACCAGCGCAATTGGCGCAGCCGGAGCAGCCGGCGCGGGTGACGCGATCGACACGGTCGACGCAGCCGGCACAGTCAGCGCAGTTGTCGCAGGCGGAGCAGCCGGCGCGATCGGTGCGGCTTCCGGCCCAATCACCGGAGGAGCCCTGGGTGACGGCTACTCGTGCGCTGGAGGAGCGGATGATGAGTCGGATGGAGGCCTGTCGAGGTCGAGTGGACTCCATCCGTCGTCCGCCTCTGGCGCCGCCGGTGGCCAGCTATGTGGCTGCAACCCGGAAGGGCCCCACCCGCCCGGCTGCAGGTGCATCCCTGCCGGAGCCGGCTCCCCGGCCCCCTCCCACTCAGGGGAAGGGGACAGGCAAAGGCAAGGGGAAGACGTCCCCAGCCCTGGCCCCAGCCCCAGCCCCAGCCGTGGCTCCGGCTACCTCCACCCCATTGGAAGGGGGCTGGGAGGTGGCTGGAGCCTGGTGGCTCGGCTTAGGGAGTCGCTGGATGCAGCCGACGTCAGGGTGTCCAGGCCCATTAAATGCGCATCGCCAACGCGTTCAGCACCTTGCCCTGGAGTTGCATTAGGGAAGCGCTCGTGTATCACGAAGTGCCTCTCTACCTCCGCGCATGGTCGGGGCGTATTTGACGGAGAGAGCCGTCTTCTACCCAACCGTGACCGGTCTCGACCGGCGTGAGATGTCGTGCGGTGTTCCGCAGGGATCGGTCCTGGGGCCGCTCCTGTGGAACATCGGATACGACTGGGTGCTTCGCGGTGAGCTCGCAGACGGTGCCGCCGTCACGTGCTACGCGGACGACACGCTCGTGACGGCGTGCGGAGCGATGTACCGCGAAGCGACCCTGAAGGCCACGACCGCGGTTGCCCAAGTCGTGGAGCGGATCCGGCGGCTGGGTCTTGAGGTGGCTCTACATAAAACCGAGGCCCTGTTCTCGAGGGCCTCGGAGCAAGCCACCTGAGGGATCCAGTCTCATCGTGGGAGGTAATCGCATCGGCATCAAGCCCCAAATGAAATATTTGGGGCTCGTGCACGACGGCCGATGGGACTTCGGAGAGCACATCCGAACTCTGACCCCCAAACTGAAGGGCACAGCTCTCGCTCTGGCGCGGCTGCTGCCCAACATGAGGGGGCCCGATGACTCCTGCAGGAGACTCTACGCGGGGATCGTGCGGTCCATGGCCCTGTATGGGTGCCCAATATGGGCGGAGGCCCTGGAGGCCGGAAGTGTGCGGATGCTGCGCGCACCGCAGCGGGTGATGGCCATCAGGGTCATCCGCGGGTACCGCACGATCTCCTTCGAGGCGGCGAGTCTCCTTGCCAGAACTCTGCCATGGGACCTGGAGGCGAGAGCCCTTTCGCAACTGTACCAGTGGCGAAAGGAGGCGCGGTAGCAGGGACGGAACCCCGAGCCTCGAGAAATCGAGGCCGTGCAGTCCCAGCTCCGCCGGGCCATCATGGTGGAGTGGAAGGAACGACTTGGGCGACCAAGCGCAGGGCACGCCGCAATAGCGGCGGTAAGGCCCATCATGGAGGATTGGCTAGAGAAGCGACACGGAAGCCTCTCGTTCCGACTGACGCAGGTGGTCTCAGGGAAGGGATGCTTCGGGGACCACCTGCATCGGATCAGGAAGGAGCCAACGCCTGAGTGTCATCACTGCGACGCGAGCGAGGACTCAGGGCTGCACACGCTGGCAGACTGCCCGGCGTGGGAGGCGCCGAGGCGTGACCTCGTGGCAGCCATCGGGGTGGGAGTCCTCTCGCTCGGCAGCATGATTGCGGCAATGGTGCGAAGCGCGAGCGCGTGGGCCACCGCCATCTCCTTCTGCGAGCATGTAATGCTCGCGAAGGAGATGGCGGAGCGCGCCCGGGAGAGGTTCAGAACTCTCCCGGCCCGCCAAGCCCGCAACATGCTCGCCGCGCGTCGCAGACGATTCAGGCGCCGGATGTCGCTTAACGATCTCCGTCCTCCATGAGCGCAGGCCTGGGGGTGGCAGGTGAGGCCGCCTGTCACCCCAGCAGAAGAAGGCCGGCGTGCGGTTTTAGTCGGTTCAAGCCCGACATAACCGCCCCCGCTGGCCGGCGGGGGGAGGTATCCGAAGGGATTTCCGCACGAAAAAAAAAAACGTACTGTTTCATGCAGTCGCATGCACCCGCAACACGCTCGCCTCGCGTCGCAGGCGACTCAGGCGCCGGAGGTCGCTTAACGACCTCCGTCCTCCATGAGCGCAGGCCTGGGGGTGGCAGGTGAGGCCGCCTGTCACCCCAGCAGAAGCAGGCCGGGACGGTGGGGCGGCTAGCGCCCCTCCCCCAAACCGGGGCAAGACGGGGACACCGTGGTTCCCAAACCCGAGGGCGCCATCTCGAAACCGGAGATGGCCCAGGGTCAGTCGGGGTGCGAGGGATATGCTCTATGGGTAACCTTACACCCCGGCGTCTGCAGACCCGAGACGGCGTGCGGTTTTAGTCGGTTTGAGCCCGACATAACCGCCCCCGCTGGCCGGCGGGGGGGTATTCGAGGGGATTTCCGCACGAAAAAAAAAAAAAAAAAAGGTGCTGTTTCATGCAAATATGAGATATTCGATCAATATTATTTGCATACACATGACTGTGTGAGTGTGAGTGTGTGCACACACATGAGAGAGCGGACGGCCTAAAACACGCATTAAAAATAGAAGAAAATACATATTTTCGGTGAATTTGTACACATACCTTCGTTACAGGTCTAACAGAAGTAGAATGGCCAAAAGTATGGAATGATTTGAAACTTAAATTTGGCAGCTCAGTATACTGTTTAAAATCCCAAGTTGCTGTACTGAAAAATGACGAATTCTTTGGTGGTGAAAATGAACTAAAAGATTTCGTGGAAAACAGATATGTTTACAATGTATATCTAGATTATTACAAAGAAGGAATTCAACAGTTTGCCAATTTCATAAAATCATCTGGCGTGAGTACAAATTTGATAATGTAGTCATCATATTTTTAAAATTCCAGATCTATATTTGAACCAGACTTGATTATTGAATTTCCATTGACATATTTTTATTTTTAATGTTTTTATAACTGACATTGCTATTTGTAATAATTTTGACTATAAAGCATACCTACATAGGTACCTACATTGTTTGTGCGGCCCGCCGAACCCACAATATGTACCGCGCGGCGCAGGTGACTCAGTCGCGTAACGACCTCCGTGCTCCATGAGTGCAGTCGCCCTGGGGGTGGCAGGTGCGGCCTCACCTGCCACCCCCACCTGTCACCGCAGCAGAAGCAGGTCGGGGTGGCGGGGGGACAAGCGCCGTAGATGGCCTAGGGTCAGGCAGGGTGCAAGGGAATTGCCTTATTGGGCCCACCTTACACCCTGGTATTACAGACCCGAGACGGCGTGCAGTTTTAGTCGGTTCGAGTCCGCCATAACCTCCCCCGCTGGCCGGTGGGGGAGGCGGGAATTCTGCACGAAAAAAAAGGAATATTATTTGTACATCACTCAATGTAGTAAGAAAATATGTTTATTCAGGACACACACATGGGTAGTAAGAAAAATAACAAAAAATATATATATGTACCTACATATAACGATATTAGAGTAGGACATAGGTAAATTATAACGCCGAGGGGGCCATCTCGAACCCGGAGATGGCCCAGGGTCAGTCGGGGTGCGAGGGATATGCTCTATGGGCAACCTTACACCCCGGCCTCTGTAGACCCGAGACGGCGTGCGGTTTTAGTCGGTTCAAGCCCGACATAACCGCCCCCGCTGGCTGGCGGGGGGGTATCCGAAGGGATTTCCGCACGAAAAAAATAAAATAAAGGTACATTATAACGATACGATAAGGCCTTTATCGCTCACAAATTAATGATTATGATTCCTAATTAAAATACTTAAAGCCGGACCCAGACTTTTCATCGAACGACAATTGGTCGACATGACAATTCATCGACATACAATTGGTCGAAAACCCCATTGAGCGACAGGGATAATTAGTCGGCATACAACTGGTCGAAAAGTCAATTGAACCACAAAGATTACTAGTCGACAACTCGTGGACACCGCACGCTCCGACACTGATAGATATAGGTTAGGTCACTTGTGACTATGCACGTAGAAATAGGAGCGCGTCCGTCGATATCATTAACTAATAAAATAACTAAGATATAAAAGAAAACTATCTAAAGGTAACTAATATACTTACCTAACCATTATTAACCAACTTTATTATGTCGCGGATATTGCTGTGGGTTATACGTTAACGCAATAGTTATAACTTACTCTAATTTTATACTAGCAATGTACCTTTTTTTTTTTTTTTTATCGTGCGGAAATCCCTTCGGATACCCCCCCGCCGGCCAGCGGGAGCGGTTATGTCGGGCTTGCACCGACTAAAACCGCACGCCGTCTCGGGTCTTCAGACGCCGGGGTGTAAGGTTACCCATAGAGCATATCCCTCGCACCCCGGCTGACCCTGGGCCATCTCACCACTAACAGCATCGCTCATCCTGTCTCCTCTGAAAGCAGAGGAGTACGGAGAGCGATGTGTTCCCGCCACGTTGGGTATTGGCCGACGATCAATGCCAACCCTATGAAGGGGTGAAGGGGAAGCCATTGACCGCCGCCCAGGGTGTACCGGCCGCTCCGATTCCGTTCCCCCCGGACTGCAGCGGGATCGGAATCGGAGCGACACTCGAGGAGGTTACCCAACACACACCCCACTAGCAATGTACCTAACGTGTAACTGTTTTATGTCCCAATAAATAAATAAATAAATAACCAAAACGACATCAACGAGTTTAATAATCGATAAAGTAGAGTAAACCACTATTTTTCGATCAGTATATGTCAATGTCGACCTAAGCTCATGTCGACCAAAAATGTGTCGACTAATTATAATGTCGATCAATTGTCTGTCGACCAATTGTTGTGAACCCCCCTTAAAGCACATAGCAATCAAATATTGCGTTGATTTACTTCTTAAAATTATAAACATAAAATGCTTTGCTAAGGTGTCAAATCAGTTTTTATTTACATAATTATTTTGCTATTATCCAACTAGGTATTTGCTTTTAGCACAATACTTATTTATCGTTAATACTTCCAATAATATATTATAGTTATGTTATGTTTTATGTTTTAAGAAGTCCTTATCTACCACCATTGATATTATACTTCTATGTATAAGTACTATCACACAATCTGTTTAGAATAAAAATTATTTCATGGTTCCTGGGCGAGGCTGGAACTGAATTTTGAATTTCGAATTTAGTACAGGACGCAGACTAGATAAATAAGTTAATGAATTTGGACACCTATCAGTTTAGTCATAGCACGCCTTCTTGTAATGTCATCTGTACGAAAGCAACAAAAAGTTGCGCATTGTTGGTGATCCATTAGTGATCTTTCGTGACACAATTTTTTTGTCTGGTACAACCAGTACAATGTGTAGGTACATAGAAGTAATTTGTCTGATAATATTTTTTCCAGAGGCCATGTGTTTACATGCATATTTCTATTGCTAAAGAGCCGGCAGGATGTTTGATATTTATGGTGAGCTACGCCGTTTAATAATATATTTTAACTATATTATTTACTCTTCCATTTTTCTTGGTCTAGGCTGACGCTCGACAGTGGCTAGCTTAGGATCTGTGACGGTGGGCGCTTGGAGCTTGTTGTCTTGCAATACTTGCTTGACATGTCTTGCAATACTTGCTTGACATGGACCAGCTCAGCGTCTAGGATTATTTGAAATATTTGCGTCTCTGAAACAAAGACATACTCGTGGCTAGTAGCTAGCTGTTTAGGATGGTGGTGAGACTCACCGTTTAACTACCTGTCGGTTTAGGTCTTTTTCCTATACACAGCGTGGCTCAAAGTATTATTAGGATTCCTAATGACAAATAAGTAGGTACATCTATGAAGATTAATGAATTCTTTACCTTTAATCTTCTACATTGAGTGACTCTCAGAAGTTGCTGAACACTAACAAATTTACAAACAATTTTTACATTGCAATAAATCATTTTGATATATAAATGCTTGTGCAATGTTTAGAGGCCAAATTTAACATTTTACAATTTTTGTTGAGTAGGGATTTTATGTAAAGTTTTAGAGCTCTCAAGCAATTTAGCTTAGCTGGAGGGGTTAGAGGGAATACCAGTAATTAGTAGTTACTAATATTACTTTTCTTCCCGACCGACGACGTGCAAACCAAAAGTCGGGTACTGTATGTATATAAATACTCGTATATCTATGCCATAATCGCGTGAATTCCCGTTAACACTATTTTAAATAGGTTTGTAATCCACAATGCATGGTCATCCGTACAAGTGCGTGTATCGTGTATCCATACCTATGTACCTACTTTGTATTTTGAAATACATTGTACTGATATTTTTAGTTATACGACGATATCGCCCCGCTTACATGTCAAAACTTCATGAAAATGTGTCACTCGACTCGAGGTGGCTATTCCGGCTCACCTATCCACCGCATTGTGCAAGACTGCTGGATACAATGTGGAGGTTCCATTCTAAAAAATTCTGACCCAATAAACTGTGAAAATAACATTGTTCCACATGATAGACGTGGGGTCATCGGCATGGTTAACGACGGCAGGTAATGTATCACTGTTAAGTATCACTAGTAATGGATACAGAGAATTAGAAAATGTTGCTTTAGACATGAACTTCCGTTTTTAAGTAACACATAAACTGGTCGTCACGAAAAAAGAAAAAAAAAAAAAGGTACTATCTCTTTATCTATCTATCTCTCTATCTTCCAGGCAATTATTCATGGCTACACACTATCGTTCCCTTTCCGTAGCCTTTTTCATGCATATCATACCTCCCCTTTAGAAGTGGTAATGTACCACGCAACTTCTCCCGCTAATTTACAGATCCACAATGTTCAGTGAGAGTCTTACTGTTGTAACGTTCGGGCTCCTGTGCGAAGTTAATCTATATTATAAAAATGAATCGCTGAATGTGTTGGTAAGCGCAAATCTTGAGAGCAGCTGAATCGATTTCGCTAATTTTTTTAAATAATATTCCTTGAAGTACGAGGATGGTTCTTACAGAAAGGTTTTTTTTTTAAATTGCATGAAAAAAAGTTTACAGACATGTTTGGGATAAATTGGTGCCACGGGGCGAAGTATGCCACGGACATAGCCGCGGGGAACAGCTAGTTAAGTAATATATATTGGCATAGCAGGTGCAGATAATTGTTAATACTTGCATAGAGTCCTAAACAGAAAAGGGATTAAAGGACGACCAAAGTAATGTAATAGATTTTGAAAGAGTAAAAAGCATGACAAATTGCACAATTTTGATAGACGGAGCAAAGTGGAACACGTGGAAGAGGTTGTGTACCTACTTGGGCCCAAAGTTTAAGGGAGATAATAAATATTCTACGACATTCTACACAACACTATCTAGACCCAAAGTAAGCATATAGCTTAATTAGCTTGTGTTATGGGTTCTTGAATGCGGATAAACATAGTTACTTTTTGTAAATACATACATATTATACATACATAGAAACACCCAGACTAATGCAAACAGACATATTCATGCATACAAATATTTGCACTAAGCGGGAATTGAACCTTTTTTTTTTTTTTTTTTTTTTTATCGTGCGGAAATCCCTTCGGATACCCCCCCGCCGGCCAGCGGGGGCGGCTATGTCGGGCTTGCACCGACTAAAACCGCACGCCGTCTCGGGTCTTCAGACGCCGGGGTGTAAGGTTACCCATAGAGCATATCCCTCGCACCCCGGCTGACCCTGGGCCATCTCACCACTAACAGCATCGCTCATCCTGTCTCCTCTGAAATCAGAGGAGTACGGAGAGCGATGTGTTCCCGCCACGTTGGGTATTGGCCGACGATCAATGCCAACCCTATGAAGGGGTGAAGGGGAAGCCATTGACCGCCGCCCAGGGTGTACCGGCCGCTTCGATTCCGTTCCCCCCGGACCGCAGCGGGATCGGAATCGGAGCGACACTCGAGGAGGTTACCCAACACACACCCCCGGGAATTGAACCTGTGACCTCCGAAGTAGCAGTCGAACGCTCTACCGCCACGCCACGCAGGTCGTCAAAAGGGAGATGGGAAGTATGAATGTGATATTGAGCGAAGAGTTTTGGCAGGTAATCAAGTGAATGGGGCGCTTATAAATTTATGAGCAACTAGAACGTATTGAAAGAGGTACTTCATAGAGGAGTGTTCGTCCTCACACTTTTATATGGTAGTGAATGTTGGATGTCGCAGAACAAGCAAGAGGAAAAGATAGAGAGAACAGTTGGAGTGAAGTTGATAGTAGTAGGTATGGTTGAAGATGTAGTGGCCAAGAAAGAGAAAGGGATGCTTAAATGGTGCGGACAAGTAGAGATGATGAACGAAAGTAGACTGACAAAACTGATTCATGAGGCAACGTGAGGCTTAATGGGCAACGCGGTAAAAGCGACCTAGGCGTACGTATGTTAATCACACACGGAAAAAAAAAATTGTTTTAAACCAAGAATATTTCACTTGGTCAAGAATTTGCGTGATTCATATATGGGGAAAACAATATATTCTTAAAATTAGTAAATATTTGTCTTGTTATTCATTTTTCTTCCAAGTATATATACTCTCTAACCAAGGCAATATCCTATTCTTGCAATGAGAAAGCAACGTTTTCTTTGCATAAGTAAGTAATTTTTTTTAAGTCTAGAATCTTAAATTCTCAAATTTAAGACAATTATGTCTTAAATCTAGATTGTACTCCTCGAAGTTCTCCGATTACTCTTTCGATTAAGAAGAGTAATATCTCATAACAAGAATATATTTATTGGACAAGATATGTCATTGTTTCTGATCAAGAATATATCTATTGGTCAAGAATTTCCGTGATTCATATATGGGGAAAACAATAAATGGTTGTATCAAAACACAATTATTCTCAATGCTAGTAAATAAATACTTAATTCAAGATATTTGTCTTCCTTCTAGAATTTACATACTTGTGATTAAACAATATAATTGAGAATAATGCTTTTCTCAGTTGAACACTTTGGAAAACGGATCCCGGAGTTTTCTTACAAGAAAATAAATTCTCAGTATGAAAAATAAATGACTTGTAAGAAGAATGGTATTTACTTATCTGTATGCTACGGCATATTTCAGTGAAGCAGCTGTAACTCTTGCATCAATTAATTCTATTTTCACACAGAGAACAATTTATCTTTAATGAAGAATGCCAACAATCTTAGTTACTAGTAGATGCTCTTCAGTGAAGAAGCCCAGTTCTTAATTCAAAAACAATAAGCAATTGATATGGAGATCAGATTGTCTCCAACCAATAATGTTAATATTGTTGATTTAAGAACGTGCAGGACTGCAGGTACTTAACTGAAGAAGTTTTAGTTTTTAATCTAATTCATTGCTTGTTTCATTCGGAGATCAGAAATCTCTTAGCTCAAAATAGTGTATTTCACTGCAAGAAATCTCAGTTCTTGGTTCGATGCATGTCATGTTTCATACGAAGATCAGATTGTTTCCAACGAATAATGTCATTATTATTGATCTAAAAACCCTGTACTCCAGTAAAGAAGTTTTAGTTCTTGATCTAATTCATTGAATGTTTCGTTCGGAGATTAGAAATCTCTTAGCTCAATAATAGTGTATTTCACTGCAAGAAATCTCAGTTCTTGGTTCGATTCATGTCATGTTTCATACGAAGATCAGATTGTTTCCCACGAATAATGCCATTATTATTGATCTAAGAACCCTGTACTTCAGTAAAGAAGTTTTAGTTCTTGATCTAATTCATTGAATGTTTCGTTCGGAGATTAGAAATCTCTTAGCTCAATAATAGTGTATTTCACTGCAAGAAATCTCAGTTCTTGGTTCGATGCATGTCATGTTTCATACGAAGATCAGATTGTTTCCCACGAATAATGTCATTATTATTGATCTAAAAACCCTGTACTTCAGTAAAGAAGTTTTAGTTCTTGATCTAATTCATTGCATGTTTCATACGGAGATCAGAAATCTCTTGGCTCAATAATAAAGTACTTTACTGTAAGAATTTTCAGTTCTTATTTCAAATCATGGCATGTTTCATACGAAGGTCAGATTGTCTTATTTAAAGAATTACGATAGTCGTGGTTCAATGGTTAATATGCGTTTCAGTAAATATTTTTCAGTTCATCGTTCGATTTCTTTAAGCTAAAGTTTAGTCAGAATGTAAAATTAAACAAAATGTTAACACAAATAAATATAAATAATAATGAACAATTCTCATCACATTCTGACTAAACTTTAGCTTGAATAAATCGAACGATGAACTGAAAAATATTGACTGAAACGCATCTTAACCACAGAACCAAGACTTATAATTCAAATAAGACAATCTTAACTCCGTATAAAACAAAGCTCTTGAATCTGTACATAGAACTGAAACGGCTTCACTAAAATACCATGATTATTGAGTACAATTTGAAACATAAAATGAACAAGAAAAAGCACTAAAACTCACTTACAGAATTTCGAGCCAGATGCACCGTCACATCTTTCAATCTGATCTCCGCGTGCCATTTCATGCCTGAAAATAGAGGTAGGTAAATAAGTGGGAGGTACTCAAAATGATAATAGATAAAATAATACAATGGATTCAATTCTCTGAAATCATTTATTAAAAAATAAACTTCCTAAAACAACAGTATTGATCATTTTATTTATATTCTATGTATTACTCATATTACCTAATAATACTTAATATCTTGATAATATCGCTTTATCATGATCATTCTTAGGGTGCCTTCAAATTAGCCGCAAAGTGCCGCGCGGCAGCAGGGCGGCTGCAGCGCTGCTCGATTATCAGTGTTGTACATTTGTTTCACGATGGACTCTGACGACGAAACACTTAGACCTGAACAAAAACTACGTGCCCATCGTCACTAGTCGATCGATGACCTGACGCGCGGCAGCAGCGCTGCAGTCGCGCGTTTTTTATTTATATGGATTTACAAAGCAGCGCGGCAGCAGCGCTGCAGCCGCGCAGCTGTCGCGCGGCACTTTGCGGCTAATTTGAAGGCACCCTTAATCTTAAGGCACTGACAACCCGCCTACTAGGTATCACATTCTTATAGTCATACAAAATATTTGTCAAATCCTATCAATAACATCTGAATAATACCTATTAATATCCTAATTAAATCATAATCGCTTAATCATAATATTTTGAAGT
Source organism: Cybosia mesomella (assembly GCA_946251805.1). Taxonomy (NCBI): domain Eukaryota; kingdom Metazoa; phylum Arthropoda; class Insecta; order Lepidoptera; family Erebidae; genus Cybosia; species Cybosia mesomella. Next base: position 22,817,316 of record OX276398.1, read on the forward strand.
TATTTGACAACTTTATACATTTCAACATTATTTTGTGTGTATTAGTGCAAACAGTTTAGCAAAACAAAATATTTTAAGCCATACAAGTTTTCCTACCAAGAAGTTTGTCTTACTGGTTTTAATAATTTTGGAAACTTTTTGGAAGGATAATTTGTTTGGATCAAAAGTATGTTTTTGCTCAACCACATCCCAGAAATCAAATAAAATATATAAAAAAAAATCTTTGTCATGTACTTTTCAAATTATAAGTATTTAAAAAAAATGGAAAACATCCAGATTAAAAGCGCCATTTTTAAAGTAACTTGCCAAACAAGTGTAGTAAGTACATTTTTTACAGTACAGTCGGTTAGAGTTGGATGATGCAATTATTTTGAATTTATTGTTGGGCAAAAATCCAACATTTTATTTAAAACTGAGGCAGGTACGTTTTAATTTCAAACTGTAGTTTTATAGAACGGTTAGTGATTACATTATAGAAAAAAAATATACGAAAAATTAATATTTAGTCTCAGGAGGAGGATCATCACAAGACGTCAGTTTTTTCGTTTTTTTTTTTAAATTCTTATAATTTGAAAAGTACATGAAGAAGATTTTTTTCATATTGTTCTAATAACTGCCACGACTTGGCCTATCACCCGTTTTTGGTTTATCGTTGATTTCTGGGACATCCTTTAGTTATTTATTTAATTTATTATCAATCTTAAAATTGTAACAAACAGCTATTCTCGTTCATATCTACACAAGATACAATACGGCCGGCGGATCTTGGCGGGTCGGAAGTTAGCCGTTTTGCGCCTTTATTCCCATCTGCCCCCTGTGAGCTTCTACTGGGGTGGTGGTTGGCACTAATAGGTGGCGTTTACCGCCCTGGTGGTCAATGGTACCTATTTAATTTCATCTGTCTCCCTCGTAGTTATAGTCTGCTGACGGAAACGCTAACCCTAGGCGGTCGACGTCAGGGGCACCCCGAGGTTCGGTTTGTTAGGTTCCTTTAAGTTTAAACCCTGCAGACAGAAATAGGAGCCCCGCCCAGCGGGGCTCCGTCGCCCTGACCTCGGGGTGCCCCTGACGTCGACTGTCTGGGGTTAGTGTTTCCGTCAGTAGGTCGACGGAGCCCCTGACGTCGACCGCCTAGGGTTAGCGTTTTCGTCAGCAGACTATAACTACGAAGGGGACAGATGAAATTAAATAGGTACCATTGACCACCGGGGCGGTAAACGCCACCTATTAGTGCCAACCACCACCCCAGTGGCAAGCTCAAAGGGGGCAGATGATAATAAACGGTTTTGCGAATCTTCCGTCAGTCATTCATTGGCCATTTCGAACAAATGACTCACTTCAGAACCACCGGCCGTATTGTAAGTACCACTTGTATTGTTACTAATCATTAATCAACTTCTCAAATCAACATACTGATTTATATCTATTTTATGAATTATATTCGGTGTTGTGCTATAGCAATCGTGTAAGGAAATAATTTCAATACTACTTGTACAATTGACCAAATACGCCATGTAATGAGGAGAATAATTAATTGTTTTAAGAACTTTACACTTAAAGTAAATTTTACTTTTATCAGATTCGTTAGATAACACTCGTTCAATTTTCAAAAATAATGGTAGATCTTGGTCATACCTATACAATAAAACATTTTTATCACAATATGTTATACCATTAATCTCTATAAAACCAACACAATTATAAACATCATCATCAATTTCTGTCATATTATTATTTAGTTTTAATATTTTTCCGTGTAAATAGCGATCAGTAAGTCCAGTGTTAACAAGTAATTTATGACTATTCGTCAATTGATGTCTTGTTGCAAGTGTTAGTGGCAAGTTTTTACGGCTAGCTATTGTTTGTGCTATTTTTTTCAACTCTTTGTGCTTAGCCTCAAATTTAAAGGCACTTATTAATATTGGTGGACCAACTTTTTGTATTATTCTTGGGTAATGTAGGAGAAAATGATGTTTCGGTTTTAATGTACAGTTAAATAATTGAATTAAATTTTCCAAGTAAGCTTCGATTGAAGTTTTCAAGTAGTCAATCAAGTGTGAAGTGAAAATTTGAGATGTTAATATCTCTGTAATTTCTAACAGAGTTAAATATTGTTTCCATACTAGATCATGCTCCGCAATTAAGTCACCAATTATGTACCTAAAATTACGAACAAGACACAACATCTCAGAAGCCGAAAACATTATTTTACCATTTAACAAGTTTTGTTTTGTTATAGGTGGAGGACAATTTTTTTCAGACTTTAAATACGTATAGTATTTTATTCTTGAATTTAAGTTGTCCAAATCAAAAATATTGTTATCAATAAAATGTTTGATTATTAAGCACATGTCATAACGGTGTATGCCCTCACACAAATCGTGCATAACATCGCACGTGAAGTTGTTGTAAACATGGAAATAATTTAAATCATGCCATATGCATTTTTCTTTAACGCCCATTTTGTTAGTATAATGTGCATTATATTCTTCCTTTTTGCGAATGTATTCAGATCGTTCTTTGGTATCAGTTTTTGTTTGCTCTTTTTGTACTGTGCAAAATCTACAAAAATTATTGGAAGAAAAACTTTCGTGAAAACCTAAAATTGAATGAAGCCCTAAATTGTCTCCTGAAATATTGGCTATACAAAAAGTAACAGATATACTGGATTTCTTATATTTTACGTTTATCCCTTCCTCCTGTAAAAACTTTAGTTCTTCAAGTAACGGTCTGAAAACAGGTTCATTACCAAAAGTGTTTCTATCTTGTGTATAAAACAAAAGAACTGGTAAGACATTATCTAAACGACTGCAGAACTGTGGTGGTATTGTAGATATAGTTACATATACAGCACCTATTTTCTGATTTCCAGCGTGACTGCCTAGGGGATTGCCAGATTCAAAATCATCATAATACACTGTCAGAGGTAAAATGGTTCCGTGATTACATTTTTCTTTTGTATCCTGCCAAGATGTGCCATTTATTATGTTTCTAAGGACACCTTTCTCTTCGCTTACTTTTTTCTGGTAGTTAATTATAATTTCTAATGTATTTGCTGCTTCGAGAAACTCCTTAAGAGTTTCACGCAAAGGTATAAAATAAGAGAATCTATTTTTGATTACCATCTCAATAGTGTTATTCCTACGATTACTATCTTCGGAAACACCAATGGTTTTTTTAATAGGTTTGACATACGATCTTAATTTTTTGAAATGTTCTATTCTTTTATAATCGGTATTGATGTTTTTAAATGAATCTTGAAGTATTGATAACATCAGCAAACTATCATTATTCAAATCATTCTTTGACATTATTAGGGATTGTCTAATAATGTTAAACGGCTCCGATATAATCAGCTCAGACACAATTTCAATTATATTTTGGATAACACTTCTTGGCAAATTGGACATGCTATATAATTTTGCAATAAATGTAAGTAACGCATTCTCGACTTCTATTTGATAATCAGATAAATTTGAGGTTTCATTTCTAGTATTACTATTCAATTTAGGGGCTTCATTCAAAGGTGTTAATTCAGACGTTGAACCGGAATTACAGTTTGCTTTACCACTAACATCAAATACATTGGCATCTGAGACGAGATTGCTACTTGAGGTTTCATGATAATGAGTTAAATGCTTCTTTAAATCACTCTTAGAGTGATATAACCTAGCACAATTTTCTTCAGGACATTTAAAATAATTGACAATATTATGCGCGTAACGCAAATGCACAAAGTATTGCTGAAAATCTTGATATTCGTTGCGACATTCAAGGCACTTCATCATGCAATTATTTATAGTAAAGTATTTCAACAAGATTAATCGTGCAATTATTTATAGTAAAGTATTTCAACAAGATTAAACAACAATTTTGTTTACATTTTCGCAAGCGACAACAAATCTGCGATGTATGGTACTATCTTATCATACTTTGTTTCTATTTGATAGACACAACGCTGAATCAGCACGTATAAATGCGCAGCAGCTGCTGGATACGTGGCGTGAAGCGCATGGTATGATTTGAACAATGTGTCAAAAGCTTTCATTGGCGAGGTAAACTTCCACATAACCTTGTCTATTACCAAATAATAGTTATCGTTACCATCATCGCCAGCACCACATTTAATTAGATACGGTTGAACACTTTGCTTGCTGTGTAGAGCCTTTTCTTTTACTTCATCAATTTTCGTTTGTATATCTCCAGGATTCTGAAAACAATAGCAAACATATAAAAATTGCAAAATTGATACAAAGCACGCGTGTTTACTACTAATATTATAAATGGGAAAGCTTGTGATTGGATCAGATCTGAAAATTTTGGATGATATTTGGTATGAATGTATTTACCATGGTTAGGTAACAGATGTTACTCTTTATCCAGGAAAAAACCAAAACATATACGACAACGAGGTATAGCTTTATTACATACCATACCATTCTACTTCTACTAAATAAAATAGTACCCCAATAAATTTACCTGGACGTAAATTATGAAGTTTTCGATGCATTCTAATGTCGAAAATTTTCTACGCTTGTTCAGTCTTCCTCTCGGGGGAATCAGGTAGGACAACAGTTTTATTTGATCTGGCACTTTTAGATCTGAAATGTATAAAACAGGTGGTTTATTTTGAAGTAAGTACCATGCGAGCGGAGCCACGGGCGGATGCTAGTAACGAAAATAATATAAATAAGAATATAAAACTCAAGGTCAGACTAAAAAAAGAGTGACACTCGACAGAAGTGAAACCCCCCCCGTGACGGTGACGCTTTGACAGTAAACCTAATAAATGAAAATTAAACTGTTTATTACCATCATCAGGCTGCTCTTGAATACTTTCATATAAAGTCATCAATGTGTCATCTTTTGATTCACCAAATTTGAGGCTGATGATTTTATTAATAAACCATTTCCAATTCCTGAAAAAGCATGTTGATCTTTCAGGATACAGTCTTTCAAAGTCCAGGTTTATCTACAAACAAAAATTGGTTATCTGTAAACATTTATCATTTTACAGAAAAGTATTTGGCATGCTAGTGTTGTACCAATCTAGTTAGGGCCAACATCCATACTAATATTATAAATGCGAAAGTAACTCTGTCTGTCTGTCTGTTACGCTTTCAAGCCTAAATATCTGGACCGATTTTAATGAAATTTGGTACAGGGGTAGGTTAGACCTTGAGAAAGAACATAGGCTATTTTTTTTATAACGCGCGATAACCGACATCCACGCGATAACCGACATCCACGCAGGCGGAGCCGCGGGCAACAGCTAGTAAACAAATAAATAGGTATTTGTGGGCAATCCACACAACTTTCTAGCCCAAAATTCCGTAGGGCTTAGGTAAATGTAGATTCAAATTGGTTAGTGAACAGTGTAACATCAAATAGCATAAGATAAACAATGAAAATATGAATCTAAAAATAAATAAACATAAACAAACTAAGCAAAGCTTTCATATTACTTTTAACTACTTTTATTTTATTTATTAATAAAACCCATAGCTGTGTACAATATATCTTATAACTACACCTTTAAGCCAATAACGGTTTCAAATACCATTAAGATAATTAAAAAAAAATGGAAAGAAGTTTTGAATTTGTACAAAAAAAAATACTTACCAAACTATCACTCCTTGGATCCCTTAAAATTTTCCACTCATCAATGAAATCCGAAATGTTGTTATTGGTGCTACACTGCCTCACTTTGAATGTTTCGTTCCAACAGTCCACTATTTCAGTCCATGGCTCATTGTTGTTTTTTAGAAAAATTATTTGGTCTGTGTGATCTTCTGTAATATAAAAATGTTATGTTAGCCAATACCTAAGACAGTATAGATATATTGGTTGTAGATAGGTATTACTAAGACAAACTACTTGACAGAGCGCTATACTATTTAGCCTATAATTTTTATGATCTACAAAGTAGTAGGTAAGTACCTAACTACCAACTACATAATAATTAGATATTAAAACAGGTATATCCAAATATTACATTTGGCTTTTTTTTTGGTAAGGTACCCACTATTTGCAGCAGTTGGTTTGGTATTCCATACATGACAGGTTGCAGGCCCATCTCTGCTGCTAAAATACTAAAGTTCGAGAGAAGGCGGGGTCGCCCCCACTAGACCACCGGTGCTCATTATAGATGAACATAATGCAAACAAATCTACTCTACAGTGTCTAAATCTACAAAAATATATCATACAGAAGACTGATCTCTACGCCATCCACTGTCTGTCTCTTGGCCCAATGTGTACAGCCAGCATAAAGATTTTGCAAAAATTCACCATCTCAAGTATACAGACAAATAACTACTCTAACTACTATTTAAGTAGGTCAAGTAATCATTTAAAACCTTTTAACTCCTCATATTTTTTTGTTTTATTTGGAATGACATTCTCTTCTGATGTTGATTTTTTTCTCTTTTCACCAGACTTATAAAGGGTATTCCGAATTTTATCAACCAGCTTGCCTTTAGCAAATGAAGGTTTACCGGATATGGACTGTCTTTGTTTAATTGGTGGTACAAAGTATGTGCCACTGTTTTCACTTGGAAATAAAGCTATTATTTTCGCAGTTAAAATGTTGTACTCTTCATATGTTATTTTACTGGAATAGGTAAAAAGAAATCTAACTATAATGTCAGCTAGCATAAAACATAGTATTATCATAATCAGCTAGTGAACACATACTGCCTTCCCGTTTATCTAAAATGCCACAATAAATGATCTTTAGGCCCTCTCCATCCACAAGTCCATCAACAGAAGGTCAATGCTTTTATTGCATCCCCCAGTTTGTGCTCAAAGAACCACATGAAATTGTAGTGGGAGCATGAATGAACGAGTATGTACTGGTCGGTACTTACTAATTTACGACACGTGTGAAGAGATGTCTAATAATGATATCAGTGAGTTGATTTCGGTGCTTGTTGGTCAAGGTACTGTTTGCAGTGTAATAATTTAATATACTCTTGCCACATGGTGTTACTGTTAGAAGCGTCTTGAGGTCAAAATCAGGGAAATTTGGTCGGACATAAATATCGCCAGTAAGAATATCTTGTAAGTCTTCCAGGTCCTCGTTGTCCGTGAATAGATTAGGAGCAGTGATGCTGCTATTTGTTACTGTATTAGTCTGAAAACATTTAAGTAATTATTATAAGAAAACTCGTTCCTCTCCATAGATCTACGATAGGGAATGGGCACCTACAGCACTTTCTCAAGTTATTATGCCTGGTGACTGTAGCTATGTTTTTTTTTATTATTTTTACATTCAAAAGTGCCGTAATGGTCTAATTGAAATCAATGCTTTGAGTTTGAGTTTTTGCCCGTAGATCAGCCTTAATGTTTTAAATCTTCCTGTTATATACTTAGTTTGTTACAACTGAAGATACGATGCCAAATTGTCCCCTTATAAAACCCCATAGATATTAATTGCTCCCCTAAAAAACCCATTATTATCTCAATTATTACCCCTTAGCATGCAGATTGGATAAACGGTTCGAAAGTTATGGCCTGACACAAACAAACAACATACTCATACATAACATCCAGACACTGAACCAACATTAATGTTTGTCCTCAGCGGGTATGGAACCCATAACCGCACTGAAGGCATAGCTGCTACTATGCCAACTGAGCTGTGTGGCTTATCAAAATCATGAAAATAATATTCATTATAAACAGAATATTCAATAGGTAGGTAGGAAACTTACTGTGCTGGTCGCTACTAAATAATCGTCAATTTTTTTTTTTAGTTCTATTCTTAGTCCAATCTTTGGGCACAGTTCTTTCAGGATATTGTCATTGATTTCCTTTAATTGATCCACAGTTACATCACATAATGCGACTAAAGCAAATATTCAGCAGGTTTAGCATTGTAGATAAGGTAGGTACCTATATTATCAAGAACCTCATGTTCATTATAGTGGTTAGGTACATATTTCTATCACCCAGAGACATAACGTAAATGCAGTCCAGCAGCCTTTTCCACCATGTTTGGTGAAGTCTACCGAGCTAGACACCTCTGATTCTTTCTAACCTACCAGCTTGCCGCCTTGCCGCAAAGATTTGAAGCTGATTGATTGGAATCAGAAGCTGCAGCTCGGTGAACTTCACCAAACTTGGCGGTCAGGCGGCTGGTGGTATCCCAACCAGCAAAATAGTCCATTAAGAAATCATTTTATCACTAAAGAGTCCTATTAAAGCGTTATTAAGGTTTTCGTTATGACCATGTGTTTTATAAAAGCAACTTAGGTATATCACTTTTCAGCTGTATAATATTATACAGCACTTTAGTAGGTACTGTTTAATAGTGATGTAAACGTTTACATTACAGTCCTAAATCATGCCACAGACGGCGTGCGGTTTAGTCGGTTCGAGTCCGACATAACCTCCCTCTCCGGCTCCGGAGAGGGGGGTATCCGAGGGGATTTCCCGCACGTAAAAAAAAAAAAGGCTAAACAATATATATGCCTTGGCCACTGACCTGAAATAGTACTGAAATATTTTTAAAGAGCAATATTTAAAGCCCATATTCGAATTATATTATTTTTGCCGGAGTCGTGTAAGTGGGCTATGACCTTAATTAGTAATCAGTGATACCACATAAAGATTATTTGAATTTCCCGCTTTTTCTCAGGTCACGCTTTCGTTAGCCAGACTAAGTAGCATTTGACCAATTTTAATCAGCCAAAATGTCCAATAGTAGAAATTTAAAATGTTTTTTTAGAACAAGACAGACACTGTCATGGCGGCAAATGACTGACCTGATAGATGTTATATAGATAAGCCTATAGTAAGAGCACGAAGACACTTTTTATACCAGCGATCGAGAAATTTATATATTTTCGTGATTTTAATTTCATAAATATTAATAATTAAGAGGGCGCATGAAAATTTTGTTTATAATACTAGTATACTTTGTACGTAAATCTTCAATCGCAAGTAATAATGGGAGTCTAAGACAATAACACTAATTTCACAAACAGTGAGCAGCCATTATGGTTTAAATGTGTAGTTCAATCAATTTACTTACCAAGGAGTCTGTTTTTTATTTATTTTTAGTTCCGAGCAGTACGCACCGTCTCACAACTCACATCAACTTTACGGATGAACTATAATAGCTCCCTGATCTCTAATAAAGGACTGAAAAGTCCATTAACAGAACTCTGATTACTTTGTTGTAACTTTTTTGTGATGTAGATGGCTCAACAATCACTGCTCACTGCTATAACCTTAAAAAGTGTTACCTACACGTCGCTGTTTTAGTATAACTATAGCACTAAAATGTGTATGGACTTTTATAGTACTTACATACTTTTGCTAGTTGGGATTTTCACCAGCTAAATGCCGAGAATGCGGTTGCGTGGTAGGTAAAGAAAGCATTTTTTTGAGCAGAATTCGTAAGGGAACCGCGAAATGTCTACAGCTTCGCATATTTATCAGCCATCATTTTACAAGTGAACCCTTATTCGAACCAATTATATATATATAACCAAGGTAAAACCAGTAAGATTCACAAAATGGCGGATTCGTCGGTGCCGACATACATACATCGTGTACCAGTCTATCTTTAAAATGCATTACCTATCTTAATTAGATCTAAGTATATTCCAATTAAACACTTACCTTAGCACCACAGACAGAGTTCTTTACACACAAAATCCCACCCAATAACGCAGACAAACTTGCAGAAGCCAAAGCGGACGTGCACTGCACACAAACGGTGGACAGCAAAGAAAGTGCACAGTGCACACTGCACAGTGCTCTGCGCTGCACAAATCGGGTGTTGCCTGGTACGAAATGTTAAGTACCACAAATAAGGCCGAAATCTTTCACGTCTCCACTATTTTCCTGACATCGACTTACTACGACATTTATTATTAATTATTAATCATTAAGCATACATAAAACCTATTTCACGATGTCAGAGCAACGTTAATCATACGCACACTTTCTGTTTGCATGTCTCAAATAGAAAAGGATATTTTTTTTTATTGACGGACAGAAAAGACAAAAGTTAAAAAAGAAACGTGTTCAGAGACTTCTATATATATAGTCGATGTCAATCAGTTTTTATCCCATATAATAAAAAATATGGTTCCTATGTGGACGCGTACCTACGTATGAAATATTGAAAGCGCAATATTAATAGTAATGTCTTTCATTTTGGTCAGTAAAAAGTCATTGGGGTCAGTTGCAAAAACCATATAATTATGTAATAAAATATGTTATGACTTGCGATTGCTTAATACTTTGGAAGTATAGCACCTACCAGTTTTTTTTATTACCATAATTTAAAGGGTAGAAGCCATCACTCGGTAGAACTTATCCACTCTAAAATGATGTGCGATTTCAGAGTGGACAAGCTCTACTGCATTTATTTATTTATTTAACAATTTATGTACACACTAAATATAAAAAAGAAGAAAGGAATGATGCATTATGTCGCTGGCGTAAATGGTCAATGTTTACACGTGACACGAATAGTATATGGTCCGCGATAATATTATACATATTTTGACGGTCCAGAAGTATAAAGTAGATTCTACTTTAATAGACGCATAGAAGGATATCATCATGATTGGAGGATCAAATGTCTCACACGCGTACCATGGCTAGGGCCTTCGAATAAAAGTAAAATTGTAATTTTTAACATTTGTGCAAAGTGTGTAATGCTGTAATCATACCATCCTGAGAGGGCGAAGCCGCTGGCAAAAGCTAATGTTTTTATATGATTAAAAGTTACAACACAAACTGCATTTTTCCTATAATTCTGGCCCAGGGCCAGGAGGCCAGAGGAGGGCCTCCTCTGAAATTTCTTAAACTTTCTGGCCCCCTATTAAAAAAGTTTGCCCACCACTGATCTAAACAAATGTAATGTAATGTCATAGGCCACGGTAACCACTTTCCATCAGGTGAGCCGTGTGCTTGTCTGCCACCTAAGTGGTATAAAAAAAAACAAAAGTAATGTCATGTCAAGTAGTGTAGTGTCAAGTAATGTCCGCATTATTGGGAATCCTGAGGTCACGAGCACCCTCGAGCCTCTGCAGATGCGTAGAGATGTTGCTTCCTTGGCAGTATTGTACCGTCTCTACCATGGTGAATGTTCTGATGAGCTCTTCCAATTGATCCCGCCCTCTCCTTTCCTACACAGGACAACACGAGCAGGGCTTAGATGTCATCCGTATACGGTGCAGAATATTCCATCAAGAACCAAGAGGTTTGGTGACTCCTTTCTTTGTCGCACCATTAAGACCTGGAATTCTTTGCCAGCGCACGTGTTTCCTTCTTCCTACAGTCCCGGGTCCTTTAAGCGGGGCGTGAAAAAGCATCTGATGAGGCCGTCAAGCTGAGTGCCACCATTGTTAGCATGGTACGTGTATGTAATGGTGACGCTCTTTCCTGAGACTTTGCCTTCAGCTTAACATCAGGTGAGGTAAAGTCAAATTGACGTGTCCTATATAAAAAAAAAAACAAATTTCGTGGATGTACTCATGTTTGTTTTTCTATTTCATAATAAGTAATTTATTTTGGTTTGGTTTTCAACTAAGTTCTCCAAATAGTTTTTTTTTAAATATTATTTACCTAAGTTCATTACAAATTTACAACCAAACGGAACGAATAGCTTTTGTACCTACTTTATTTCATACACTAATGAATCGAACATCGTGCCTATAAAAACAGATTGGTATAAACTACAAACATACTCCCAAAAATTGGGGAAACAATTTGTGAAATTGCAACACTCGTTCTCCTTAATGTGAATCGGTTGTGACGCAGTGTCATTTTAAGAAACGTTAGTATATCTTAATTTGAAACAATTTAGATTCTTAGTTCAACACCTTAACTTATTTCCACAAAACAAAAATGTCTTGTTGGAAAACATTTGACTACCTTTACTTGAATAATTTAGATTCTTACGTCAATGCAACTATTTACTTAACCAGAAAAAAAACTTTTCTTAAGCTAAACATATATTTTATTACTAGAAAACGTTAGTAGGTATATCTTATTTTGAAACAATTTAGATTCTTAGTTCAACATCATAACTTATTTCCACAAAACAAAAATGTCTTGTTGGAAAACATTTGACTACCTTTACTTGAATAATTTAGATTCTTACGTCAATGCAACTATTTACCTAACCAGAAAAAAACTTTTCTCAAGCTAAACATACATTTTCTTACTAAAAAACGTTAGTATATCTTATTTTGAAACAATTTAGATTCTTAGTTCAACATCATATCTTATTTCCACAAAGCAAAAATGTCTTCTTCGTAAACATTTGACTACCTTTACTTGAATAATTTAGATTCTTACGCCAATGCAACTATTTACTTAACCAGAAAAAAACTTTTCTTAAGCTAAACATATATTTTCTTACTAAAAAACGTTAGTATATCTTATTTTGAAACAATTTAGATTCTTAGTTCAACACCTTAACTTATTTCCACAAAACAAAAATGTCTTGTTGGAAAACATTTGACTACCTTTACTTGAATAATTTAGATTCTTACGTCAATGCAACTATTTCCTTAACCAGAAAAATACTTTTCTTAAGCTAAACATATATTTTCTTACTAATACACGTTAGTATATCTTATTTTGAAACAATTTAGATTCTTAGTTCAACACCATAACTTATTTCCACAAAACAAAAATGTCTTGTTCGAAAATATTTGATTACCTTCACTTGAATAATTTAGATTCTTACGTCAATGCAACTATTTACTTACGCAAAAACAAATTTTTCATAAACCAAACATTTATTGTATTATTACAAAATGTAAGTCTTTCTTATTTCGAATCATTTTAGATTCTTCTTTCGAATCCGTTATTTTCTCACATTAAATGTATTCTTCTTAGAACAAAAAATATTTTTCTCCATCGAAAACGTTCCTGCTTTCTGATTATGAGAATCGTCAATACTTATAGGAAGAGTATAAAACTTTTGTCACAATAATATTATTGTTGAACGAATTTACACATTTTCTTAAACCAATAACTTCTTTTTATTCTTGGCCCTAATCTCTTAGCTTCTTAAGCTAAATCCTTTTATATTCAGAGTAAGAATTCTTAATTACTTGTTTCAAAATGCAATTGTTTTCTACAGTCAAGAGTAAATATCGTCTTGATCCAAAAAAAAATTCTTGATGCAAATAAATAAATGAAGAATAATATTATATATCTAGAAGAATTCCATTTTATTTGATTCAAGATATTATTGTTACCTTTGTTGGAACGTGTATATGCCCCTCTAAATGTACTGTTGGCAACATTGACATGTCTGTCACTTCGATTGACTTTCCTCTCTCTGTGGTTTGCTCTCGCCGCACGAACCATTGTATTATTTGTAAGTTATAATAATCGTAATGCATCCTTTAATTAGACAACTGTAAACGCCCTTATATTTTGGTAAATATACAGCAGAGTGTTTATGTGACATTTCATGGTTTTATTTTGCCGACCGACATCGTGTGCCCTAACCTCACCACTGCGTACTAATATCTGCGGTGGAAGGCATCCTCTGGAAGCAACTTCTACAGGTAATTGGCCCAGATTGGCGCTAGATAACTATTATGCCAGCCGAACAGAATCGTGAGGGAGGTGTTGTCGGCGGTTTGCAGATGTTTCAACTCGAAAAACTCGAAGGCGTGTCGAATTATTTGCAATGGAAATTTTGCATGAAAAACTTGTTGACGCTAGAGGGACTTTGGGCGTGTGTCATCACCAGCCCTGCAGATGGTGCAGACACAAGTAAGGATGAACGAGCATTTGCACGGATATGCCTGTCTATTAAACCATGCTGCTACCAATATGTACACAATATCACAACGGCTAAAGAAGCTTGGGATAAGCTTGCAACTGTTTTTGAAGACAAGGGCTTCTATCGTCGTGTTCTTCTGCTTCGTAAGTTGCATAGCACTACCTTCAACCAGTTTTCAACCATGTCAGATTACATCGAGTCCATTATGACTGTCTCACAACAGTTAGTTGATATCGGACGGAAAGTTGAGGACAAAGAAATTGCTGAACTGTTGCTTAGTGGATTACCCGAGGAATATGATAATGTTGTATCTACTCTGGAGACAGCAAACATTACTTCAACGCTCACAAGCGAGCTCGTGCGTACTAGATTACTACAGGAGGAGTTCCGAAGGAATTCTAATAAGACTGAAAATCTCAACCAGGCTTTCGTTTCTAAAGAAAGAAAACAAGTCATATGTCATCACTGCAAGAAACCTGGTCATATCAAGTCAAAATGTTATAAATTGAAGAGGGAGAAGAAGAAGCAGGACGCCACCACGTTCTCCGCTTCAGCCTATCTTGCAGCACAAGAATTCCAGTTCATAGTAGACTCCGGTTGTACGGCACATATGTGTAATGATAAGAGAATGTTTGTCAAATTGAAAGAATGCTCAAATAAGAGCAGTGTAACAGTTGCAAATAGTCAAAAACTAGATTGCCTAGGATATGGTGACATAAGTTTAGAAACAAATAACAATTCGGTAAGAGTAATTAAAAATGTACTATATGTTCCTCAGTTATCCTGTAATCTTTTGTCTGTAAGTTGTTTGGTTGAAAAAGGTTTCGTTGTGTGCTTTAGTAGGGATGGATGCAAGATTTATGATTCAGACTGTAGAATTTCTGGCAAACCAACATGTGAGGCTTCTATGTACAAAGGTATGTATAGGTTATGTGCAAAGTGTACGTCTGTGAAGTCTTTGCCATTTGAGGACTCTTTGCTTCTGTGTGATAGACAGAAGACACCGAGTGCTCTGGTTGCTGCCTCATCTGTGCCACTAGATATTTGGCACAAAAGGTTAGGTCACCTGAATTTCAGAAGTATGTGTGCTCTTAGGGGTGGTGGTGCTTATGGTGTTCTGTTTCAGGCCGATAATACAGCTCTTGGTGAGTGTGTTCCCTGCCTGGAAGGAAAGATGCCAGCGAAGCCGTATCCAGTCGGCCAGGCGTCACGCGCTTCACGACCATTGGAGCTCATACATTCTGATGTGTGCGGACCTATGCAGGAGTGCAGCTTTGCAGGGGCAAAGTACTTTGTTACGTTTACTGATGACTACACCAGAAGGACCTTTGGGTATTTGATTAGAAGCAAGTCTGAGGTAATGTCTAAATTTATTATTTTTAAAAATTTAGTTGAAAAGCAATTGGGTATGCCTATAAAGAAGTTTCGGTCTGATAATGGCGGTGAATACTGTAGTGCGAAGTTCTCTGCATATTTAGAGAGGGAGGGGATAATTCATCAAACCAGTGTAGCATACTGTCCACAGCAAAATGGTGTTTCAGAGCGGTTAAATAGGACTATTATTGAGAAAGCTAGGTGCATGATGCGGGGTGCAGGACTCTGTGAGCGGTATTGGGGAGAGGCTATCATGGCTGCTATATACCTAAAGAATAGGTGCCCTTCATCAGCTCTTTCAGGTCAAACCCCGGAGACATTGTGGACTGGGTCCCGGCCAGACCTCAGTCACCTTCGTGTCTATGGATGCATTGCCTATGCTTTGGTACCAGAACAAAAACGTCGAAAACTTGATGCTAAAAGTAAACCGTATGTGTTTGTGGGGTATAGTGAGACGACTAAGGGCTATAGGTTGATGGATCCCCTGAATCCCTGTAAAGTGCTTATTGCTAGAAATGTGGCATTTCTGGAGAATCGATTTTATTCTAAAGAGAGAGAAACCAACTGTGATAATAGTTTTAATAATGAATTTATTTCTTATAATTTTGATAATAATGACTATATGAATAATTTAAATGAAAGTAAAATTAATTCTAATGGTGAAATAAATTCTAATAATGAAATAATTTTAAATGAAACTGACATTTTACTGAATTCTAGTCCTAGTAGTAGTTTACTGAATTCTAGTAATGATTTGAGTCACAATGAGAATCAAGATGGAAATAACTCTTCTATTTTTACAGATGCGACTGATGAGTTGGGCGACGACGGCAAGGGTGAGCTCGAGGCGACCTCTGCTACTCCGCCAACGGTTGACGCGCACCATGAGTGTGTAACGTCACCGTGTGACGACGTGTCAGCTGGAGGGGAAGGTATTTCCGTGCCGCCTGTCACTGCTCCCCAGCGGCCAGTTCGTGCTACTCGCTCAAAGTTGCCATCGAGGTATAGTGATTATGATCTAGATTATTCAATGTTGGTGGATGCGACATCCCCATTTGAAGAACCTCAAACATATGAGGAAGCTACCACATGCTCTGAGAGTCATGAATGGCAGGCTGCTATGCAGGAAGAATTCGATTCTCTCCTAACAAATAAAGTTTGGCGATTGGTGGATCGTCCAAAGGATAAACATATTATAAAATGTAAGTGGGTCTATAAAAAGAAACATGATTCATCTGGTCATTTCGATAGATTTAAGGCTAGGTTGGTTGCCAGAGGTTTTACACAAACAAAAGGTGTAAATTACAACGAAACTTTTTCGCCAGTGGTTAGGCATTCCACTTTGCGAATTTTGTTTACCCTAGCTAATGAATTGAATTTAAATATAGATCACATTGATGTTAATACAGCATTTTTAAATGGAGACTTAGAGGAAACAATATTAATGGAGCAGCCTCCAGGTTTTTGTAACGATAAGAACAAGGTTTGTTTATTGTTGAAAGGAATTTATGGCCTTAAACAGGCCAGTAGAATATGGAACCATAGAGTCCATACTTTATTGTCAGAAAATTCTTATATTCAGAGCAAATGTGAGCCCTGCGTCTATATAAAGAAAAATAAAGATAATATAGTAGTGGTAGCACTCTATGTTGATGACTTTTATGTATTCTTTTCTAATAATAATGAATTATTGCCTTTGTTAGAACGTAATTTTAGTGTTAAGAATTTAGGTGAACTAAAAAGTTGTTTGGGCATGAGAGTTACTCGTGATAATGCAAAGGGAATTTTAAAATTAGATCAAGCAGAGTATATTAGAAAGTTACTTATCCGTTTTGGCATGGAGAATTGTAAACCAGTCTTAACTCCCATGCCAGTAAATTGTAAATTAGTAAAATCTGAATCGGGTTCATTGTGTGATGAAAAATATCACTACAGGCAATTGTTAGGATGTCTTATGTATCTATCAGTATGTACAAGGCCTGACATTACATTCGCCTGTAGTCAGCTTAGTCAGTTTAATAACAGTTTTGAAATGAGCCATTGGCAGGCAGCTAAAAGAATATTGCGTTATTTGGCAGGAACAATTGACTATTCTTTATGTTTTTATAAAGGTGGTAAATTGGATTTATTTGCATTTACTGACGCAGATTGGGCCAATGATCCCATTGATAGAAAATCATATACGGGGTTTGTTATTAAACTTGGGCATAATACCATAAACTGGGAATCTCGCAAGCAAAGGTGTGTTGCTTTATCTAGCACTGAATCCGAATATATAGCGATAAGTGACGTATGTAAAGATGTATGCTTTATAAGAAATTTCGTGTCTGAAATTTTATGTAAGGATTTGCATGTGATAGTATTCAATGATAATCAGAGCGCTCATAAGTTATTACAAGTTAGGGAGTACTGTCACAGGCGAACCAAACACATAGATATAAGGTATCACTATGTCAAAGAATTAGTACATAATAAGATTGTGACCATTAAATATTTAAGTACAGATAAAATGATAGCAGATATACTTACAAAACCACTGGGTAGCTCTAAGCATGTTGAATTTACAAAGAGTATGAATGTAAAGATGTTGAATCTTTAACTATTTCTGTTTTTGTTTAAATAAGTACATTATTGAAGAGTCAATGCAAATTGTTTTTATTTATGTACATGTAGAGTCAACATAGAAACAATGTGATGTTATATAATGTAGAGTCAATGTAAAGTCAATGTAGAGTTAATTTATACTTGGAATAAGAGATTATATACATTGTAAGGAGCATATAAGGGGAAGTGTTGGAACGTGTATATGCCCCTCTAAATGTACTGTTGGCAACATTGACATGTCTGTCACTTCGATTGACTTTCCTCTCTCTGTGGTTTGCTCTCGCCGCACGAACCATTGTATTATTTGTAAGTTATAATAATCGTAATGCATCCTTTAATTAGACAACTGTAAACGCCCTTATATTTTGGTAAATATACAGCAGAGTGTTTATGTGACATTTCATGGTTTTATTTTGCCGACCGACATCGTGTGCCCTAACCTCACCACTGCGTACTAATATCTGCGGTGGAAGGCATCCTCTGGAAGCAACTTCTACAACCTTGAGTAAATATATGCTTGAGATTAAACAATATACTTGAGAATAATTTTATTCTTGAATGAAAACTTTGCCAGACCCTATTTTTTTCCGTGCATCGAGAACGTTTTATAGAAAAATCAGCCCACAGGTACTCTACTCGGCATCATGGAGGATTGGCTAGAGAGGCGACACGGAAGCCTCTCGTACCTACTGACGCAGGTGATCTCCGGGAAGAGGTGCTTCGGGGACCACCTGCATCGGATCAGGAAGGAGCCAACGCCTGAGTGTCATCACTGCGACGCGAGCGAGGACTCAGGGCTGCACACGCTGGCGAACTGCCCGGCGTGGGAGGCGCCGAGGCGTGACCTCGTGGCAGCCATCGGGGTTGGAGTCCTCTCGCTCGGCAGCATGATTGCGGCAATGGTGCGGAGCGCGAGCGCGTGGGCCGCCGCCACCTCCTTCTGCGAGCATGTGATGCTCGCGAAGGAGATGGCGGAGCGCGCCCGGGAGAGGTTCAGAACTCTCCCGGCCCGCCGAGCCCGCAACATGCTCGCCGCGCGTCGCAGGCGACTCAGGCGCCGGAGGTCGCTCAACGACCTCCGTCCTCCATGAGCGCAGGCCTGGGGGTGGCAGGTGAGGCCGCCTGTCACCCCAGCAGAAGCAGGCCGGGACGGTGGGGCGACTCGCGCCCCTCCCCCAAACCGGGGCAAGACGGGGATACCGTGGTTCCCAAACCCGAGGGCGCCATCTCGAAACCGGAGATGGCCCAGGTTCAGTCGGGGTGCGAGGGATATGCTCTATGGGCAACCTTACACCCCGGCGTCTGCAGACCCGAGACGGCGTGCGGTTTTAGTCGGTTCAAGCCCGACATAACCGCCCCCGCTGGCCGGCGGGGGGGGTATCCGAAGGGCTTTCCGAACGAAAAAAAAAAAAAAAGGTACTCTACTCGGAACTGGAATGCATGTATGAAAACAATTATGACTGTAGCAAGTGGAAATATGGTGTCTCTGCCTACCCCAATAGTAAAGATCGTTACTTTATGATATGTATTATCTCGTTGTTCAATAATTGTTATCTGGAACGTTTTGGGAGGGTACAACTTTCGCTTTCAATAGAAAATATACGTTTGCAGACACATAGATTGTTCAACACAATTCTTTGTACTACTACAACCTGCTCCTTGGATGAACAACAGATATGTAGCGTTTGGTCAATTGATTGAAGGCGAAAGAACTCTTTGTAAAATAGAGAGTGTTGAAACGTGGTACGAATCGCCAACATCTGATATAATAATTGATAAGGCTGGAATATTAAACTTAGATTGTCAAAGAACACCGATAAATAGAAATGTTATTGAATACACAGAAGGACATATCGAAGATCTAGTTGTCCTTGGGAATTTATTTTTTGAGGTAATTATTAAATCATAGCCAACCAGTGATTTTCGCTTAATTGGAAGTAAGTGAATGTGTCTGACAGGTAAGAGCAATAATTACCAGTAATATTAATAATTACCTAAAGGTTTCACACTTTCAAATTGAATAAATTCGCTGGGATAGCATCATACGTGTATGCAAATCGGCAATACTTAACTGAAACTGTTTACCACGCTTTAATGAAATGACATGATTCCAGCGCCCTTAGCAACGACCTTATTTTTATCTTTACAAATCGTGCCTGCGACTGCTCCAAGTAGCGGGTGGATGGTATGTTCATTTCATGCTGGAAATAAATGACACTCAATACTATGACTGAGACTGTGCCCTCAGCCCTCTAATGAGATTATGCTAATGGGTTGCTAGCACTATATGACACAACCATCAAGAGCAACAACATCAAGTTTCATTTTTAGCCCCCGACGCAAAAACGACGGGGTGTTATAAGTTAGACGTGTCTGTGTGTTTCTGTCTGTGGCTCCCGACAGATGAACCGATTTTGATGCGCATTTTTTGTTCACAAGGCGATATGATCGAGATGGTTCTTAGCTATACATAAATTTGTATCGGGGGTTTTTAATTTTTATTTATGGTGTAGTTTCGTGATGATATTATAAACAAATATAACTGAACTTACTTTATACCTAGAATAAATCAATGTTTTCGATATTTTATATTTTAGGCAATACTAGATAAAGTATTCAACGTCATTGAACTCAGAATCTTAGAAAAGCTTGCAAAAATAGAATCTGAAGAAGTTGAAATTGAGAAGCCTGTTCGCAAAACTATAAGGTAAAGCTGTTTCTAACTTACATCGGTAGTGAATAATTGGGGTGTACCCTGCCGAGATCTTCGGTGTCCAAGCCAAAGTTGTAACTTACAAAATTCACTTATTAATATATGGGCTGATTTATAATACTTGAGAAATTCCATTCATTGAGTTTTGAAATATTCGTTTAGATTTAGGCGTAACAAGGAAGAAACACAAGACCTTCAAAATGAAAATAGTGATGGCACTACAGAAAACAATGATTTTGATGTCGACGAATATGAGTACGAAGACATCTATGAGGAGAAACCTATCACCCCCGTTCCTAGTAGCGTCGTGGTACCTCCGAAGCTATTCTATTTACCCTTAACAGATGTCCCTTATCCCGGAGAAGTTGACTCTATTTATGACCTGAAAAAGTTAGTAATGTTATATTTGTTTACAGTAAACCTAATTTTCTTGTGTTGTGCATATTCATTACATTACACAATAAGTACCTATTTATTTATAATGTCTTAGTAACGACTGAAAAAAATGTAGTCGGCACGGGTAAACTAGTTATGCCAAAAAGCTGAACCAATAACGAATTCTACAAGTCAAGGGTTCGTTAAATTTGAGACGAATGACACGGGGCAGCCTTGGTCAAGAAATCAAGCTCTAATCGCGTCTGTGGCGAATAATAATTTCTTTTTTTAAATCTAATAAGTACCTACCAATTTGCTTCATCCTGCAGGTTATTGAGAGGTGATTATTGTCTCGAGAGTGACCTTAATAAGGATTCAAGTGAGCCAAAAGACGAACCGTTCCTCTTCAAATACCCTAAAACTGTAATTGACACGCTATTTGACTATCTAACAATAGACGTGGATATGTCAGGTAACGCATATTTTATCTTACCACCTACTTTTATAAATGCCAAAGTTTGAATAGTGGTTGTTCACACCAGGATGGCTGAACGAATCTAGATAAAATTTGGCACAGAGATAGATCATAGCCTGAAATAGCACATCCATCCCAGGTAGTGGATCACGGATGCGGGATCAATATTCCACACAGATGGAGCCGCGGACAACAGCTAGAAGGAGGTTACTCGATGATCTTCGTCCTCCATGAGCGCAGGCCTGGTTGGACTTCGTGCTAGCCGCCCTAGCATCGCATTGTGATTTCGCGGTGCCTCCCCATCAACACCCAAGAGTCATCAAAGTAAGTGGCCAAGGCCGGTCGGGGTCTTAGGTATATCCTATCTAAGATGTCCTTGGTTTCCGGGCAACACGGGTAAATGTGACGAAATGGACGGTTATAGTCGATTCTGCCCACCTCATCGTTAGCTCAGATAACCCGGCAGGCTACTGCTATATACCTATTTACTCGTACATGATTAAATCCCTAAGTGAAACTCAAGCTCCGAATTTGTAGATTATAATAAACTGAAACGCTCTAGCTCCATAGCAGTACCTATACCTACATGTTAAATGCCACTAGACCGGAGCAGATCATGATCAGATACATGATCGGAGAGAATTAAAAGAATTGGAAGTCTCCCTGTCTAACATAACATAACTTCACGCCTGTATCCCCGAAGGGGTAAGCAGAGGTGTATTATACACCCACGATTCGCCAGTTATGTTAAGGTCCCAATGTAATAGGGGGCGAGCTAATTGCCATCTACCAGGCACATTACTAAGCGAGCGATAATAAACATTTTAAATACACACATAACTACGAAAGTCAGAGGTATGTGCCCGGGGCGACCTGGGATCGAACTCGAGACCTCGTCTCCCTGTCTATTTATTGGCAATTAAAGACAATAGATACGTTTTGACTTTCTTACACCTGCAGATCTGAAGTAATCAATAAGTACTAATTTTGCTTTACAGACTCGAGCCTCAATGAGATGGATGGAGATTTAATCAAGGTTTACTTAGTGTAATAAGAACCATATTATACTAACTATAGTTATTACTTATAGAATAAGTCGAATAGATTCAATCAAATATTGTGTACGGTACTGAATCATAGCATTACATACTTCAATTTATATGTTATGGGGTTATCGATTTTTGGATTTGCATCGATTGCCTGACCTGCCAAACCCGAGAGGAAAGCCTGCGCCTGAGCCACGACTGCCAATCAGTAGGTGCACTGTGCAGGTGAGGTTGGCTTGGTCCCTGCCCTGGGGCCACCTGTCTGAAGACACGAGACGGCGTGCGGTTTAGTCGGTTCGAATCCGACATAACCACCGCTGGCCGACATTTCTATATAAGTGAGTTTATTCTGCACTATTATTAGTTTAGTACTTGAAGGGTTTTCAGTGCGGTTGGCTGATTAGTATAATATTTAGAAATAAAACTATTTTGATCGGATTCCATCGCGATTTATTTGATGTTATTTTATTATTTACACTGAACCCGACGTTTCGGTTGCTTTTCAGCAGCCATCACATGGTCACGGGAGGTCTATTTTATTTCAATGTATAAGTATAATTTTATTTCAATGTGTGACATTCGCGTAAACTTTGACAATATCAAATAGGTACTGTAATATTCCTCCCCCTAACCGGGGCAAGACGAGGACACCGTGGTTCCCAAACCCGAGGGGGCCATCTCGAAACCGGAGATGGCCGAGGGTCAGTCGGGGTGCGAGGGATATGCTCTATGGGCAACCTTACACCCCGGCGTCTGTAGACCCGAGACGGCGTGCGGTTTTAGTCGGTTGAAGCCCGACATAACAGCCCCCGCTGGCCGACGGGGGGTATCCGAAGGGATTTCCGCACGAAAAAAAAAAGGTAGGTACCGTAATATTTTCCTAAATTTGATAATTGGTGTTGATTACCTAAATATTGATTGAATATTTTTTTTTACAGAGAGAATAATGACACGGTCAGTTTCGCTGGTCGTATTGTTAGTCAAATGGCAAACTCTTCACAAAAGTTAAGATTATTCGACGGGACAATGAACTTAAAAACAAAGCAAGTTCTATTTTTTTACTATGTTTTAAACCCCCGACGCAAAAACGATAGGCGTGATAAGTTTGACGTGTCTGTATGTGTCTGTCTCTGGCATCGTAGGTCCCGAACGGATGAACCTATTTTGATGTGAATTTTTGGTTCGATAGCGGATATTATCGAGATGGATGGCTATAAATAAAGTTGTGTCAGAGGTTTTTAAATTTTTAAATTATACTATTATCTTGAAAGAAATTTTAATTTTTACTCTGTACACACGGTATTAGGTAGACGCTCCTGAAAATTAGGACAAACTATAATAGTTACTATTGATAATAACAAATCAAAGGTATGTGGTAGTAAAAGATCGATAGTAACTGATATAAAAAAATCAACGTTTCATTAGCATTATTCATCATGCGCCATCGTGTTCGTGCAGCAAGATTGTATTCCGCAACATGGTACAACATGGACTTTATTTATAACGCTTTCTGGAGCCCTAACCAACTGTAACTGGATCCCTGTTTGAAATATTTACCCACATAAATTTTATAAGGACTTTAAAATACCTATTTTAAATTACATTATATGAAATAATAATTATAACCATTATTTGCAGCAGGGACATAATAGCCGATGAGGATCTACGATTAATTCGGTAAAACAGCTTTTTTTTTTTGTCACAGTAACTATTTCTTTTTATTTATTTTTCACCAACTTTTTTTTAGCATGATTCATAACGAACTATCCACTACACGGAAGAAGTAAGTTAGCTTTCGATGTTCCTCAGGTTCCATTAAAATCGTCTCTAGTTGTAATAAGTGTTGTCTTAGTTCTATATCCACTGAATATAAAACCAAGAGGGAGTGGCCCACGCCCATCCTCTGTGTATTGCTGTGAAGATGATTAGTAGGTCTAATGCGCGAATTGACATTTACGCTTACTCTGTTCGAAATTTTTACCAATCACGTCACTGTCATATGTGATATGATTGCTCATAATATGTAAGAATTTGGCGACACTAGTTTCCATACTAATGCAACTCGATCGATATTATAAACGCGAAAGTTGTGTTTAGATGTATGAATTTATGAATGGTCGTTACCCTTTCACGCAAAATCGGCTCAACGAATCTGGATAAAGATAGATTACGGTCTGGAAAAACACATAATTTTCATCCCGGGAACAGGATCCTGCGGGTCGCGGGAACTGGATCAGAATTTCACGATGGTGGAGCCGTGGGCAACAGCTATTACCCCATAAATAATGTGGTAATAATAATCAGTTATTTCCAGTAGTTGAATCCTAGACTTTCACCTCGGAGCGCAGTCTGCTTAGAATTCGATTTAAGGCAACGATTGCGGTCTGCCTCCACAACCCGAGGAAAGGCTGCGCCCCAGCCTCGCCCGCTAGTCAGAACGTGTATCGACCAGCAGATGAGGTTGGCTATGCTCCGAAAACCTTGGCGGGGCGAAAAGCTAAACCCGCGTGGATGAATCAGACAGCATAAGTGATTATCTAATATGGAGAATAAATTGACTTAAGCACTTGCCAACTAGTGACGTTTATAATGGTACCTTATTTTTATTAATAATAGATGTGTACATAACTGTTGTCCCTTGTAATTTAAGAAGTGTGTCATTGAGTGTAGCAGAAACACTGATGCCTCGCGGTTTGGTTCGGAGACGTCAAACCGGGTTTGTCCATCCAGAGGATGTAGCTTACCTTTTAGGAGAAACTTTGCAAGAACAAAAAGACGATGACGATGATGATAATGTTGATGCAAACCTCATGATTCCACGGTGATTACATAATATTCTACTCCTAAGTACTAATATTATAAATAAATGTGAAAGTTTGTGAAGATGTTTGTAAGTGTGGATATTTGTTACTTTTTAAAATTTATTTATACAAAAATATACGTAGATTATTTATGAAAATGATCATCAGGAATAGTAGATTGTTAGAAAAGGGTTGGAAGTCACCCATTTCACCTGAGATATTTCTAGCGCTCGAACGAAGTGAGAGCGCCAATAGTTCGAGGGTGAAATGGGTGACATTCACCCGAGCTAAACACTCTACTTTTCATTTTGACTATGTGAGGAAATTAAAATACTACACACACATTTAATGACACAGGCATATTGATAATCAGTTAAAATTTAAAGTATAATTCGAACAATTTGAAATAGACAAATTAAATGTTTTGCCGGGCATATTTATGTTGGAATTTTTCACTGGAATCACTTCCCGAAACCATTTTCAACCACAATTAACATAAGATATTTATTTATATTAATCTCGTTTTCCTGCTAATTCTTTAGCAAACTTTTATTGTCTTTTGTTATTCAATTCTGGATAAAAGTTATAGTTACGTGAACTATAACTTTTATCCAGAATTGAAAAAAAATATACTGCCAACATTAGAAAAGTTTTAGAAAATCGAATCTATTTGTTACATTGTAATCGAGTTGGTCATGAGATGTGCATCTAGGCGGCTATATAAAAAAAAGCGTCATGATATCAAGGCATTATGATGTAACTTAATTAAAACTTAATAAATGTAAAAAATAAAAAACTTTCCACCCTAAGGATGACATAAGCTACTTTCCACCCGGCTATCTACCTATGAAAATTAAACTTTCCGAACAGGAGAGATGAAAAATATTTTTGAGACGAGACAATAAGGGCAGGTACTTTAACTGTTATACAGGAAAACCTTCATAGGAGATATTTTCAGATATTCTGAACTACATTCACATTTTGGAAAATCTTTTTCAATTAGAATGCTAAAATATCAAAAATAAAAATAATTCATGCCTTTATATCCCATTACACGTGGGAATCAAAAGACTCTGTGGAATCATTTATGATTAATGAGTAGGTACTAGAAATGTCGCTTAACGACCTCCGTCCTCCATGAACGCAGGCCTGGGGGTGGCAGGTGAGGCCGTTTGTCACCCCAGCAGAAGCAGGCCGGGACGGCGGGGCGACTAGCGCCCCTCCCCCAAACCGGGGCAAGACGTGGACACCGTGGAACCCAACCCCGAGGGGGCCATCTCGTAGTCGGAGATGGCCCAGGGTCAGTCGGAGTGCGAGGGATATGCTCTATGGGCAACCTTACATCCCGGCGTATTTAGACCCTAGACGGCGTGCGGTTTTAGTCGGTTCAAGCCCGACATAACCGCCCCCGCTGGCCGGTGGGGGGGTATCCGAAGGGATTTCCGCACGAAAAAAGAAAAAGAAAGGTACTAGAAATGTCAGTATTCGCCTAAAAATTCCTACATTTCAGTAACAGTCGTAACATAGTCTAGTTAGAATACAAGGTTGACACGTTAAGTGTGTTTATCCGATTATTTCGTCTTTTTAAAGATATTGCAAAACTTCAAACTCGTATGAAATCTACATCACTTGTTCTATAAAATGACATGCCATCAAAAACAAAAGTAAAAAAAAAAATCTCGTCAAAAAAGTCTCGCAACTCAGATCTTCTACCGTAAAAATTTATAAGATCCATGTAATACCATGTCGGTTAATTTATTCAGTGCCTACTTGAGGGACCTTCTTTTTCTAGGTCTTAAGTTATTACGTGATTAGCTAAACTAACAACATCTTATAGTGACCATATCAATATTAAAAATCTGTTGTTTTAAATTTGGGCAATTATTTGTTTTTCCGTACAAAATGTATTGCAAACATTTTTGGTGATTTCTGTCATTTCTATAACTCATACCTTAAATGGACCATGTAAGATGTTTGCCAGATATAATTCTTCCCAGTTAAGGAATCCAAACTTATATGTAGGTATTCAAATAATATAGTCGTCAAAAAAAAAAACAAAAGTAGGTAAACAAGAAGCATGTGTAATACATACATATAGTTAACTTCGCAACTTTAAAGTACATTTCATTTTGTACAGAAATAATGATATCTTATGATTTCAGTACGGACTCGGCCAGATTTGTTGGTTTAGGACTATCAAATAAAAAGCCAGACTTAAATCATATCCATCTCCTGTTACCAGATGATTCAGGGTCTCTCAATTCAAGAAGCTCCCAGAAATTACAGGAAGAAATAAGGTGAATAAGTGAAACCGACCCTATAAGTGTAATTAAGAACTGAATCTTATTGATGCGACCATGCAGAAAAAAAAATAACAGCATGAGACCTATCAGAAATCAAATTAAATATAACAACAATGACGAGCATCGATTTGACGTAAATACGGAAGTGAAATGGGGTGCATTTTAAGGGTGAAAAATGGTTTTTCACTATATATTTGCAGCCAAACTAGACTTCCTATTAGAAAAGTTCAATATAAAAGTTGTAGTAGAAGGTATAAGGTCTTTAATTTTTGTTTGGACCATTTTTCACATAACCTTATAGTTTTTGAGAAAAATCTGCAAAGCCGGTCCTTTGTTTTTAGGGTTCCGTAGCCAAATGGCAAAAAACGGAACCCTTATAGATTCGTCATGTCTGTCTATCTGTCTGTCCGTATGTCACAACCCCTTTTTTCCGAAACAATAAGTTTCGGAAAGAAGAACGAAGTTGAAACTTGGTACAAGTATTCTGTGAACCGAGTTAAGATTTTCAAACAAAAATAGAAAAACAAACAATAAATTTTGGGAGTTCCCATAATTAGAACTGAAATTCAAAATTGTTTTTTTCTACAAACCCATACGTGTGGTTTTATCTGTGGATAGGTCTTCAAAAATGATATTAAAGTTTCTAATTTCATTTTTTTCTAAACTGAATAGTTTGCGCGAGAGACATTTCCAAAGTGGTAAAACGGCTTACTTAATGCTAAAATAAGAGAATGATAATGCTAAAAAAAATATATGATGTAATTACCATGTAAACTTCCACCGAAAATTAGTTTGAACGAGATCTAGTAGGGAGTTTTTTTTAATATGTTATAAATCGTAAACCGCAATTTACCTTTAAAAACCTTTTTCCTCCCATTTCACTCTCGTACTTCAAATGGAGGTAAATTTACTTTTCCCGTCATTTTCGCTATATTTCCTTTTATTTCCAACAAGTCTCATGCTGTTATTAATTTTTTCCCTCCAAAAAGATATCTGCACTATTGTATAATAAATTTGTTAACCAAGTAGAAGTAAAATCCTAGACACCTGAAAAAAACATTATCTTTTGAAAAACTTGCAAGCTAATTTGTTCTTTCTCCAGTAAATGCAGGTCAAATGGAAACCACAGGCTACACTGAAAGTTCAGTTTGCAATTAAACTTAATATTTTTTACGAGACTAATTCCTCTACACGCCCCCTATCGTAACTACGGTATGCCAGGATCAACACCACAGCAGTGTCCCACGAACACACCCACACACACACACACACAGTGATGATACTCTGTAAGTTCCACATAAATAAAAATAAAAAGTTCAACATTTCTGAAACTTAGATACTCAACCTCAGAAAATTGACGTAGAAATAAAAACTGAATATGATTAAAGTGTTTTTATTATCTTCATAGGAAAGTCAAAATCGCGTCTTCTGCACATTTACTAGAAATTCCAAACCGAGGCTGTAACCAATTCTACTCAAATTTGTATATAGGAGAAGACGATAATGAAACTCGGAGAACATCACTTCTGCAACGTCTTTACGATGAGATCGATGCCAATGGTGATGATAGCGTAGCGCCTACTTTAAAGAATTACAGGTTAGTATACATATTTTAGGAAAGTCACTGTCATTGTGACTTCGTGATAGCAGAGTCACTGTCTTTAAATTTATCTGACAAACTCTTTACTAAAATGTTCTGTATAATGTGTTCAAAACGGTAAAAAATGCCTAAAATAAATCAATGTCCATTGCAAAGCACCTATGAAACATTTATCCTGTCATAATTTTGGCACCATTGTAAACTTTTTGGTACCTAAGTTTTGAATTTTTAATGAATACCATTATTTTTTATGTGGTAATTTGTTAATTTCTACTTTCAGGCCTTTGACTGATACACCTGTGAAAACTTTCCTGCTCACGAACTCACATTTTGATATTGGTCACGATAACGAGCGAGAAAAATATTTACATCAACACACAGTTGATGACTACTCCATTGACCACATTCTCCAATTACAACATGGAAAAAAAGTTTTCCGCAAAATATCTTCTGATTACGTAAGGACTATTGACCAATTCGAACATTTACGGGCAAATTCCATAAGAAGTATAGAAAACTCCAAGAAGCGTCCAGCGA
The DNA here is from genome assembly GCA_946251805.1 of Cybosia mesomella. Taxonomy (NCBI): domain Eukaryota; kingdom Metazoa; phylum Arthropoda; class Insecta; order Lepidoptera; family Erebidae; genus Cybosia; species Cybosia mesomella. Next base: position 22,846,914 of record OX276398.1, read on the forward strand.
TGACTGTTGCGGAATATCAGAAGATGAATCGTGAGCATAATGAACAGTTGAAGACAACACAAGACAAAATGACAGAAACTGATGACCCTCAAAATAGTAAGTTCAATAGCCAATTCATATTAATGATAACTTTACGCGGCTTTCAGTTCTATATTTTTCTCATAATATAGGTAGCTTTTTATGCACAAATCGCGCCTGATAGTAAGCGGTTACCGGTATCTATGAACATTTGAATTAATAAATGATAATTACATTACATAATATATGTAGCTACACCAAAGTTGGCACATAAAAATTCGGAGACACCCTCTTTGTTGCAGTAAATTATTATTTTTAAATAGTCCTATTTTTATTTTTATTTTTCTACAGGTAAAAGTAAGAAATAGTACATTAATTGCGAAGCCAAGTACAAGCCAAGTTGGAACTCTAGGATTCTGGAAATAAATTATGAAAACGCAAAGCATAGTATTCGAGTTGATTCTGTCAGCCCTTTGATTCTAACTTGTAAAAGTAAAGCCTTCTAGATCACCTGGAAAATAATGTTTTGAACTCATTTTTATATTTTTGTAGTTTAAACTTTTTTTTTGTAATTTTGATAATATTTTATATAGCAATTATTTTTAGATTATATCTTGTGCCTATTTGTAATGGTTTTAAAGAGTAAAAAAAATGTTATTATGTTCAAGTATTTTCACTCACAATCATCATCATCATCATCATCATATCAGCCGTAGGAAGTCCACTGCTGAACATAGGCCTCCCCCATCGACTTCCATTTCGACCGGTCTGTAGCGGCCTGCATCCACCGAGTCCCTGCGCTCTTTGTTAGGTCGTCTGTCCACCTTCCTACGCTGTGCTTGCCGTTACGTGGTCTCCACTCAAGAACCTTAAAGAAGAAAACATCTAAAAAGAAAGAATCTAAAATTGAGACTGATACTACTTGTTCAGTTCTCCATCTTTCGACAAAGGTTTCAACATGACGTTTGGTGAGTGCTTATCTGTATAGTTTTACTGTCCTCAACTACGTAGCAATGTTCTCTCCTATAAACAAGAGGAAGAGGTGACTCTACAGGTGCACCGATACACTCCCTGAGTACTAGAATTTAATTTTTAGTCTTGGCCAACTAGAAATATGAGCAAAATATATGACGTAATATTGATAACTAAATATGAGTCAGAGTTGTGTAGACAATAAGAAAACCTGCCAATGCCTTTTTAACTCGGGATAATTTAAAAATAAACACAGTAACCACACCGTCCATGACAAAAATGAACCAAGAACAAATTAGACACACAAACAAGCATGATTATAATGTTGTGGCAAACCCCGTCCATTCAAATAAACCAATTGCTATCAAAAAACAGAAAATACTGGATGAACGTGTGAAATTTACTGTCATCGGCAACAGAGTTACAAGAGAATTTATATATTGTATGTACTTAGTTGATAAATTGTATAAGTACAGGCAAGATCAATTTAAAGCTCCTTTGATACAAGGTAAGTAGGTATTTAATAATCAAAATCTTTAGAAGATACAGCTATTCATCGTTCATCGTTCACCGTTCAACATCTACAAGAGTGCAGCCGAATGCGTACAATCAAGTTTCTAAGCACTGATGGCTGATTTCCATGGTGTGTGATTCTGCAGATTTTATTACGCACAGCAGACACACAGTCTGCTTCGAAGCCGGTGGACCCGAAGCGATGCGTCGCGTGACGACGCACCGCTACCTACTTGTCTGCGTTCTGCGGTGCATCGTTGGTTCGGGCAGATCCGAGTCCATCCGCATAGTCTCGCAACGCGGAAAGCAGCCTTAACATATTTACAAACAAAATTATCATAGATATTCGTAGATTCTTTAGCAATTTTTATAATCATCAAAGGATATGGTTATTTTATACCATGTCCTGTTTTTACTTTTGTGTATAAGTTATTTTTGTTGATGAAGTTATGATTCTCAGTATGAATTTAACTAATATTGTCTTCCGCTTTTTCTCAGTTAATACGATACTATTACCTATTTTAGGTCTAACAAGTATAGAATGGCAGAAAGCATGGAACGATTTGAAAAATAATTTCGGTGGTTTGGCACATTGTTTGAAATCAGAAGTTGCTGTATTGATTGGCGACAAATTACTGGGCGGCGAAATCGCGTTGAAAGAATTTGTTGAATCAAAATATGTTTACAATTTACGTCTAGATTATTATAAAGAGGGAATCCAACAGTTTGCCAATTATATTAAGTCTTATGATGTTAGTATGAATTATTAGCATTAGTGCCTGGAAATTGTAGCGATTTTCGTTACAGTCAGTATCTAAAGTATAGTCCTAAATAGTTTCAACCACGATTTTAACCATTTGGCAGCAACCAAGGTTAGATTAGGTTTAGATCTTTTTTCTTCATTAATGTATCAATACTACTATTTACTACGTAAGAAATAAGCTTTTATAAATACAAAAGTAAGTCACAATCGTTATTAGTCTAAAAATTACCCGCCCCTGAATGTTACCGCTGTAAAAGTGCCCATCACACTCGCCGCGTTTCCACGCTGGATTGGAACGAGAGTCCCTAGTCGTTTCTTGCAGTGTTTATCAATTTCCTTAATAAGGAGTTTGGCCTGCCCCAACTCCCCAGGTTTTCCAACGCTACCGGCATGAAGGTATACAGCGAGTCCAAAGTGGTATATTTAAGACTCTTCTTTAAGCTGGCAGCAACCAAGGTTTAGGTGATGTATTTTTTTCTTTAGGGAAAATATAGTTATGGGGTCTGCCCAGTGGCGTAGCAAAGGGGGGGGGGGTGGCGGGGGCAGGCCGCACCGGGTGTCACCTTTTTTGGGGTGACACCCACCCGGTCTCTCAACTTTTTAAGAACAATGTACAAACAAAAATAAAATCGCTAGCACAAAAATTTCTTTTTCTGGGAATCCTCCACTAGCACTAGCTCAGCTCTATGTATAATTCGAGGATTCCCGCAAAATAGCCTGACGCTGTCGTGGGGGATTCCTCGTCCCATACTCGCGATCTTTGCCGTCTCAGTTGCAAAGTTTCTCATTTGTTTCGTGAAGTATGTTGTGTTTGGTTGGCGTTAATTTTTAAACGTGTATTATTCTATAGTGATAGATAATACAAAGTAGTGATAGATAATAGAAAATTTATAGCTTTTTACTTTCGATGGGGTGACACCACCAACTTCCACGCCGGGTGCCACCCAAGGTAGCTACGCCACTGGGTCTGCCGCTTACTATGTACTGACACATTAACCCTTTTTCAGAGACCCTGTGTTTATTTACATATTTCTATCAATGATAATCCAATAGGAACTTTGATATTTATGGTGAGTATCTATTAGTTACCGATCTGTGCACGTAATTTTTATCAGCTTGCTTCAGTTTTATTAATCATGCCGATTAGATCAGATGAACAATACTGGTAGATCAGCGCCGTGAAGATGAGTGTATGTGTGATGTCATGGGAATGGATATAAAACATGTATATATACTAGACACTAGATATTAGTTATTAAACCTTCCTTTTTCTGAACATACAAGATATTCGAAATTTACAGCATTGAATAAAAAATTAAGAAGCGAGCGGCTGTCATGGTGTGTCAACAGATGCAAGTAATGTGTTGTTAGATAGGTTCAAAGTATGAATGTAGAAAGAAGCCTTAGAAGAAAAGTTAGGGCCAAGAAAGATAGATGGAAAGCGTGAAAGAGGGTGCGGCACGGTGAGGAAAGGAGTAACTGAGGAGATGAACATCGAACAGGTACAATTACAAAAGAGAATGACGTTTTACGCCGAAAACAAATAACTCGGATAAGGACAGGGGAATGATGATGGGATCAGCGCCGTCAGAAACAGTGAAACTATCGAACTGGAGTAATTCAAAGATTTTTGTTTTATTTGGGGTTATTATCACGATTTATTTGGTGTTATTTGATTATTAACACTGATCCCGACGTTTCGATTAAGTACTGTTCAGCAGCCATGGTCACAACCAACAACACCAAATAAATAAACTAATACATTTCCTTTTAACATTACTAGTAATTTTTTTAGCTATATACTGACATTGTTCCACAAACATGCCAAAATTTTATGAAAATGTGTGAGGATGGGTATGGGGGAACCCCTATACACCGGATCGTCAAAGACTGTTGGATACAGTGTGGCGGATTTCATCTTCAAAGTCTTAATGAAATATATTGTGAAAACTTCACTGTATCACACGATAGACGTGGAGTCCTTTGCATGGCCAATGATGGAAGGTAGTTTATTAATTATTTATAATCGGCCTATTTATTTGTCATTCGCTCTGTTCAGTAAGTTATCATTTTATAGATTAGTTATATTATTTTAAGGAAGAATAGAATTATTAATTTAGACATTTTAAAAACAAGCTTTATAGTATTTAAATGACCAGACAAATCAAATGAGCCTAAACTCGATTGGGTAATCTTGTTTAGTTCAGGAGTTCCTATGGTCACCTTCTAACTATCGCGCAAGTTTTTACAGTAAAAAGCACTTTGGTTGGCACATCGGGCAGCAGAGGGAGTGTCCGGCTGAGATCGGCGTGCTTCGGTTTTGTAGAGCATTCTCTCCGTCGCACATTAGTAAGTTGTAGACAGATTGGTTTTTTTTTGTGTTCGTTATAGTCAGAACAAATTTTTCTTTCATACAAACGTATGAAAGAAAAATTTAGGAAAGATCACGGATGCGGTGCTATTATTGCAGTGGGGCGATGTCAAGGCTAGTAATATATATATAATTAAATACCTGAATGTAAATTAACGTGTATGTAAATGAGGCAGGGTCAGATTCAGTGTGAATAGTAGTTAGTGATTACTTGAAAAAATCATATTGGTTTAATTATATACTGTGGAACAAAAATCGACGACGACCAACCTTAACCGCAAGGTGTTTCTCGTCACATCTGTATCTATGTAGGTAGAGAACCAGGTAAGCACTAGAGAGAATCTCCCTGGGACCCCGACTGCCTCATAAATTATGATTGAAATGAGGTTTTATTACCTATATCATGGATAAAACTCATAGCCTGGCAATAGAAAACCGAAGTAACTCGATCTTAGCCGGACTCTCTCTCTTCTTCCCGACGTGCCAATCTAAACGCTGGGACCTGTACAAGCTTGTATTTAACTTGCTCTATATGTATGTATAGTATGGGTCAAATATTGCAACTGAATTTTGGAGCAGTTATGCTCAACCTGAATTGAGATGAAATTTTGCGTATTTTGCACGTTTAGTTTGGATGACACTGCATTAATATTGTACCATGGAGCTGGTTTGATGATGTTGTAGGAAGGTGGCCATAGTAAATACTGAATTAAAAAAGACAAACATATAGTGTTTGGGCTCAGAGAAACTCTCGGATGTGATATGGTATTGTAGCGTCCGGGGGTTGACGCCACAATACCTCGTGTTGACGAAAAGATAAAACACAAGGATTAATTCTTATATGGGCATTTATTTATACAACAAAGCTTCCTACATCGAGTTTAGGGAGGTTTTACGCGAATATATTTATATTTAAAACGAACTGTAGGGAATCGCGGATTCTGCTCAGGGATTGAGCCTACAATCAGTATACTTGTATCTTCTCTTCGGACGGCGGGCGAGGCCGGAGTCCCAAGTCGCCCGCTGTCAGCAGCTTGGTCCCCCAAGCGATTTTTTCTTCCCTAGACTTATTTCAAATTACAAACATTTATTTTTAATCTCTGACACATGATGGCCAGGTCAACGAATTGTAGTGCTCGAACGAGGTCGGAACACTACAGTATTAAGGGTCTGATGGCCATAGCGACTCCTATCTAAACAAGATAAAATTATCAAATTTGGACTCATTTGTTTTATCTTGACAAACTCTCTGATGTGACATCGTATTCAGGGTCCAATGATGGAGATGGAAGGTGGCCATAGCGACTCCTAAACTAAATAAGATAAGCCCATCGAGTTTGGGATCATTTCTTTCTTCTTGGTGAACACTCTGGAGTAGGATAGGTGTGCAATAGATGAATATTTCATTTCGTGCATATTGCGCGGCCCGGACGATACAGAACACATTAAGCGTTAAAAAATCTTTAAATTTATTTACTTAACCTAGGATTATATTAGGTGCAACCTAATACAATGATTAAATACAAACCATTATAGATGCACGAAATTTAAAAAATCAACCACAAAAAATCTAATTATCATCCTTGTCCCTTTCCCAGATTTTAGTAAATTGATACACCTTGGTAAAAAATCTGTTGAAAGAACGGTTTATTTAATACATTTTCGGTAAATAGATTAATTAATTCATACTTTATATATTATATGACTACCTCTGTGGCGTAGCGGTAGAGCGTTCGACTGCTAAGCCAGAGGTCGCGGGTTCGATTCCCACTTAGTGCAAATATTTAAGTATAATAATTAATTTTTAATTATAATTTATAATTAAAATTAATAATACATGATTATTATATATATTTACATTGTTCTGGGTGTTTCTATGTAAAATATGTATGTATATTTACAAAAAAGTATTCAAATATATTTATCCGCATTCTAGAACTTATAACACACGCTAGTTAAGGTATGCTCTTCGGGTCTAGATGTCACTGTGTAGAATGTCTTAGAATATTAATTATTTATGTATTCAACTAGTTTTATACAACTTAGAAAATGTCACTACACACTCACACCATAATACCGTTCGATGATGTTCTCGAGCTGATATGTTCGTAATTATGTGCCACTGTATACTAGACTACACATATATATTCGCAGACTATCACCGCTCCACTGCCGTACCAGAAGCAGGCGTGACAGAGCGATTTTAGCTATACCTATAAGTTAAAGTTCTTCTACAAAAGTGAAGTGGTTCATTATTTATTCAAAGTAAATCATTCAATATGCTGTTAAACTTAAGTCTTTAGCTATTCAAAATAACTCTGATTTATCAAAATTACCATTATTCTCATTTCCAGTAATTACCGTTTTACATGATATTGTCGGAAGTTTACGCGAATGTCACACATTGAAATAAAACTATTTTTAACGGATTCTGTCGCGATTTTTTCAGTAATAGTATTTATAATTATTCTATAAATGCTTAGCGAACCTACTTTACATGTAATGTTTTTTTTTCGAAACGGGTTTCTTACTCAGTTTCGAACAATAACAAAATGTATAAATATTATTTTTTTCTCGTACACCACGCGAACACTATGCGAACGCATACGCAGGTGAGAGTAAGTGTGATATAAGCGAAGAGAAAGAGGTAGAAAGAACGTCTTTCATTAAAAAAAATCTGAGTTTGTTAAGTATAGGTTGCTTAGTAAAAGTCGATTTGTCTAAATTTTGTTTTATTCCTAATTACCATTTTACTTTATCACTTACATATCATTTATTATTATTTCCAACGGGGACGCCGCCGGTGACCTGGCGGGTGATCAGCCTTACCTTAGTGGACCATTTCACCCATTTCCCCTGATCATCCCTTTGGGTAGAATGTGCTTTCCAGCAATCACGGCGTTGCGTCGAACCTGTATTCTTTCAAAATCTCACGATCTGATCCACCTTCAAATCCTCCAGGTCTTCTGTATTGCACCCGACCCCATTGTCTCGTCACCATCCATGCACTCATCTGGGCCCGGTTTTCACGCCTATCAGTGTCAGGTGCCTGTTCAGTCGGCAGTGTCCTGTTAACACTTCTATGACGAGCCTCTTGCTTCCTCTGGAGAGTTTCATCAGCTGGTTCGTCCTTCTTTTGTATATGCCTTTTATGAAGATCTTCGACTGTCGAATATGACCGAAATGAAATATTCACCCACATACATACATACAGAGCAATTAAACAAAAGCAATAAAAAGAAATAACATTGCAGTCTAAGCCAAACATACACGTATACTCTGGAAGTAGTAGTACTAGTATTATTTGGCAAAATGAAAGTACTATTATCTTGAATAGTTTACAGATGAAAGTGGAGCGGTATATTATGCGGATCTCGTATCAACTTGGGTAAATTTCCATGCATTTAGGCGGTTCTGCCATACATATTATTGGAATCAAATATAGCTCACTTAGGACCTATAATATTTGTGTCCGTGGTGCTTATTGACGGCCTCTATAGCGTAGCGTACACGGAAAAAAATGCTCGTGGAATTAGTTTTCCTTCAAGAATAATATTATTCTCAGGAATATTGTTTTATGTTAAATAAATAAATGCTTGAACTAACAATAATATCTCAGCTCAACAAACTTGATATTGTCCATGAAAAACAGTATTATTCTTAGAATATTTACTACAAATAAAACAATATTTTTTAATTCAAGTGTTTCGGAGTGTTGGCTGAATAAAAAATACTGTCTAAAATTAAGATTTTTATGTGTTTTAATATAAGAAAAAGTTGTTTGAGTTCAAGAACCTTAAAGTTTTGAATCAAAAGTTGCACTATTGACTTAAACTCAACTATCAAAATTGGTTAACTGGAGAATATATTCTTAAAATAAAATCGATATTTTCTCCGATTTAATAAATTTAGGTTTCTCATATCAAAAAATAGGAAAGATTTCAAACAAGAAAACATTTATTTTGTTCAAGAAAATTAGTTTTTGAAGGAGCATTTAATTGGGTTGAATTAAGAATTTAAAATGGTTCAAATGAGCGTTTGAACGTTTTTTTATTAAGAATATACATGTTTGGTTTAAAGACATTTTATATAAGAGTAAGTAAGTCAAAGCATTGGCGTAAGAATCCAATTTATTTTAACTAAAACATTTCAAAGTTTTCAGACAAGATTTATTCGTTTTGTGATAAATAACTATAGTATTAAAAAACTAATATTAATATTTCTTAAAAAGAAGGATTAACTTTTTTTTAAAGTTATTTAATTGTTTGGATAAAGAAAATAATATTTTAGGGTAAGTAAGGTTAGCATTAGCGTAAGCATACAAACTATTTGGACTGAAATCGTTCAATATTTTTACACAAGACGTTTTTGTTTTGTAAGAAGAAAAATATGATATTCAACTAATAATATTAATATTTCTTAATTAGAAAGAATAACGTTTCTTCACAAGTTGTTTTAATTTTTGGATCAAGAAAAATATATTTTAGGGTGAGTAAGGTTAGCATTAGCGTAAGAATTCAAATTATTTTAACTGAAATAGTTAAATGTTTTCTCACAAGAATTTTTCTTTTTCTGAGAATAAATTGTAGTTTTCAGATAAAAATATTAATATTTTTAAATAAGAAAGATAATGTTTCTTTAAAAGTTGTTGTAAAGTTTGGATCAAGAAAAAGTATATTTTAAGGTAAGTACGTACAGCATTGGTGTAAGAATTCAAACTATTTGAACTGAAATAATTCAAAGTTTTCACACAAGACTTTTTCGTTTTCTGAGAATAAATTATAGTGTTCAACTAATAATATTAATGTTTCTAAATAAGAAATAAAAACCTTTCTATATTAGATGTTCTAATGTTTGGAATAAGAAAAATATGTTTTAGGGTAAGAACGTACAGCATTGGCGTAAGAATCCAAACTATTTGAACTGATATAGTTAAAACTTATTTATTTTTGTAGGAATAAATGTAGGTATTAAAGTTAGAATCTTAATGTTTCTAATTAAGAAAGAATAACGTTTCTTTCTTCAATTAAATTTTTAAGCATTTTGTATGCTTACTTTTTTCTAAAGAATTAGATCGGCAAAAGAGAACATCCGTCCTAGATGTTCTCTTTTTCCGATCTAAATCTATAAAATAACGTTTCTATCAGGAACTGAAAACCGTTGTGATTTTCGGTACCGGTTTTGATGAATTCTGGTTACCTCTACGGTTTACATAAATTACATAACCTTTACTTAGATAATCTTTTCAGTGAGTGAGTATAATACCGCTTTTTATAAGTTGAGTTCACAGATTCAGAGAAAAATAATTAAATGCCTATGTGTAGAAAAATAATCAGATTGCTTAGATTGGTAGGTAAAATAATTAAGTCTATAGTTTTACGTCAAGTTTAGGCTCTATTAATATTTTCGGTAATTTCTTTTCTTCATAAGCTTAAGTCATTGAAGGGGTTAACCCCTTCACGTGGTTAGTATTATAAAGGTGTTAATCATTTCGCTGTGTTTTGAGGATGTAATTCGAACGAAAGGTAACACTGCGATATGAGTTACCACATGTACGGGTTACCCTGTCAAAAGGCCTGTAAGCGGTGTTGTCCGGTCCCTGGTATATCGAGGTTATAGGTACTGCTAAATGGGGGTGCTTGGTTGTGGACTTCCACGCGGTGCACCCTGGGCATCGGAGACAGCAGCGCCTCTCTCCTAGGGCGGGAGAGACGCTGCCGCCTACGGCCAACTCCGACCGAGGCGAGGACGGCCCTGTTGAGGGCTGTTCGGAAGCTTTCCACGTGTCCCTCTGATTAGCAGATGGCACAGTGGAGAGCAAGTAAGGGGGCCATCTCGAAACCGGAGATGGCCAAGGGTCAGTCGGGGTGCGAGGGATATGCTCTATGGGTAACCTTACTAACACATATTAAGACCCGAGACGGCGTGCGGTTTTAGTCGGTTCAAGCCCGACATAACCGCCCCCGCTGCCCGGCGGAGGGGCTTGCGAAGGGATTTCCGCACGAAAAACAAAAAGGTACTGCTAAATGAACATTGAGCTAGATAGAGTACGAGACCCAGGTTAAGTATCCAAGTAGATAGGTAGGTTAAGTTAACCTATAGTTATACCTACATAGATAAACATAATATGGCAACAAATTGTCTAATTTACTGCTATATCAACAGCCAAGACAATGAATGTTCTTGAACGAAAAGTCAAGAAAAACGTTCTTAATAAAAGATAACGAAAATTCTTGATTTATCAGTTAAGAAACACAATTTTAAACCAAGAACGAATTTACTTGGATGATTGGAATTTATCAGACTTCCAAGAATAATAATTTTAGATGAAAAATAATTTTCTTGACTGACACTCAATCGTAATTGATTGGTCATACACACACACACGCCGCGCCGGGCAACGGAAGAAACGAAAAAGCATTGAGTGTTACCATCTCAAATTAAGTACTCCTCAATTTTGCGATTGTTCGGACGATGGATGACTTTAATATTATTAGGGACAAGGCAAATAAATTATGAAAAGCTAATATTTACAAAATAAATGGGGTGCTATCGCGGTATGTACAGGGAATTTCATCGAGAAGAGTTGGTAATGGGAAACTTTAAACAGTAAAATTATGTAGGTATATCTAAAAATTCTAAACGGACTCGCGTCACAGATTTTGTTAAGTTATATTTTGCTGTATTGATTTCGGATACATTTACGAGTACCAGATCAAGAATGTTACGTGCTGTTTAAACCATGCAAGTCATTTATTGCTTCAATTTAATTGTATGCAACAGGCAATAAACTTGCATCATGTAAATGGCGCTTAAGTAACGCTAGTCACTTACTTATACTCAACTTACTCAAGTCACTTTAAAGAAATAATGTTTGTAAACAAACTGTCACTCATAAAATTAAATAGCTTCGGTAGGTAGGAATAGGGTTCGTTTTTAGACCGAGTTGATAGTAATTTATATTGAAGTGAGTGGTCACAAATCCTCACTAGTTACGAAATAAGTTTAAAACTCCACAGAAAAAAAGTTATTTTTAGATTAAGTATTGACAATTTGTTTAAGTAATACAAACATTCTACATCGAATTTGGCTGAAGTAGGTATAGGTACATCTAAACTAGTGTTAACGTTGCGCTATCTACTTACTAATATTAGGCACGTAATTCAAATAAATCATTCATCATTCATTCAAACCAAATAAAAAAACTGAGCTTGATTATTTAATTTAAAAATATTATCTTAAATTTTTTATCGGTAATAAAATAATTGGTTTTGAGTGTGGTTTTGAGCGTTTACAAACTTTTTTACGAGATTATTAACAGCTGCCCCAATCTCATCGAATTCCAAGCGGATGAAGTCGTAGGCAACAGCTAGTTAACTACTATAATACCATAATCGAGCAATGCTCTAAGAATCGAGCCACATTTTTTTTTATTGTCTGTTTGATCCATTTCCCTTAAATACGCGCGTCGCGCAGCTGGCAGCTGGCAACTCTGGCTTATGAGTCGACCGTTCGCGCACAGAGTACCTACTTTTTTATAGCATTGGCGGTTGGCGGTCGATCGTTGGTGAAATCGAAACAAAAAAAATATTAAACTTCAAAAGTAAGTAAAGTATTGATAAATTATCGTATTGGATTAGAATAGCTTAATTCATTAAAGGTATGTATTATCCCTATTGTTTTAGATGAACGAACAATTTGATGTAGTCGCTGCCGGAGCAGACAGAGAAAATACTATTGAACACGTGGAAAGTTGTTTCTCAGACTCTGACAATATTCGTTCATTACTGAGAAAATGGGAAGTCCCGGAGTCTGTCATTATTCGGTTCCAAGGTAAGTACCATTACTTATATTAAGTTGTAGTGGACCTATCCTACCGACCGACCAGTATATATGTAGGTATGTTACTTTTGAAGTGCAGGCCCTCGATACTATTGCATTCTAGCCTCTTGGTTCGGATCTGGCTGGTCGAACCGGCCCGGGCCGGTAGGTCTGTTGCTGCCCTATCACGGTGCGCAATGATTTATAAGTAAAATTGACTTAAAATATCATTGACATTTTTCTCATCATTTATTCTCAAGGGCGCGACGCGCGTGCTCCCGCGTTGGTTCATTTAATGAGTACCTACCTACCTACTTATGTAAGTAATAAAACATCTCTATTCCAGAAAATGAAATCAAACCAAATCAATTAAGGCACCTAAACGAAGACATTCTCGAAGAACTTTGCCCGCTAATAGGCCACCGAATTCTCATAAAATCTAAATTGGATGAATTTTACACTGGACATGTAAGTACCTACTATTATTACATAATGATATACACTCCAAGCAGGATGTCAGTCCAGGCCCTACCACCCCACACAGAACCCTTTAGACTGGCTTTTTATTGCAATATTTTCATTTGTGAACCAAACGGTTAGCCCAGCAGTAGGCTACTCTAAACTAACAGGTTTAAAGTTATTTGTGGAAGAGAAAGTGTTTTTTCCCGGTGGTAGGTTGTATGATATTGCAAAAGTCACCGGACCCTATATTTGAATACCACTATTAATAATAATAAATAATGCTGGAAATTTCACACAGCATCATGTAGTCCCAAAGTAAGCAAAGCTTGTGTTATGGTAACCACATGACTGATATACTACTTAAATACTGTTTTTTTTTTGTAAATACATAGAAACACCCAGACCGGAGACAAATATTTGCAGGTCATACAAACATTTGTCCCGTGGTGGGGATTGAACCCGAAACCTCATGCGACACAGGTGGGCCTTCACCCACTGCACCAAAGAGGTTGTCACTATTTATATTATTTGATACTCAGATGTTGTGGGTCCAGATGTTGGGTTTTTCTAGAAAGTTTACTTCTGCAGATTCTATTTTGCAAGCGAGAACAAATGTTCTTTGTAATATTGGAAAACTATCCCATTAACTATAAATAAATTCAAGTATTATTTGTAGTTTTCCATGATACTATAATGACCAATAAATGTTCATGTTATTTGAAACTATATTATTCTTGACTAACAAAATTATAATTCTTGCTCGAAAACATCTCCTTTATCAGTGATACTGATAAATCCAATAGATTGTTTGTTTTTTTTTTAAGTTTTACTTTTTTTCAGATCAACTTGGATTTTGAAAAGAAATACCTCGACAAAACATTGAACTTCTTTACGAAGTGGCATCCATTTGTCAACCGGGTCATCAATTTGAAATTTAATAGCACCAAGGATGATAATTTGTCATATTTATATGAAAATATATGCCAAAACCCTGATGATGGTAAGTGGCATAATTTTATCTTTTTACCCGACTTCAAAAATCGATTACTCCGTCAATTGTAGAACATTATATTAAAACATGAATATGTTATTTGAACAAATTATTCTTATTCTTCGCTTTTGAGTGTAATTTTGAACTCGGTTGGATTTTTTTTTGAAAATTGTTTATAGTGCCTACTGAGAATGTAAACAATGTATTATTTTTTATTCTTTATTTAAACATTGTCAAATTTTTTTTCAGACCAGAAAGTGACCGATCAGATAAAACTACTATGCTACCTGATCCCTCCAAGAGGGAGGTTGAACCTAAAAACTAAATTCACTACACTAGAATGCATCGAAAATTTTATAGTTGAAGTTGAAGTAAGTTTCATTTTTACCGCCTAAAAAAAGGGGTGTTATAGGTTTGAAGTCTGTGTGTTTCTGTGTCTGCCTATACTGCCGGTGTGGAGTAATGGTAGTTAACTAGATCGGCTCATATATAACTTCTTTTTATTCTGTTTTGGCTCATAAGTTAAAGGGTCACTCTGCAATGCTCACATTCAGTCCATCAAAATTTATAAGCAGGCCTCAAAAACTCCACTGCACGTCTGACATTGGCAGAATTGTCGACACATACGTCGACTTCAGTTGCCATATATAAAAATTGAATTGATGTTAAAGGGTTCGGGGTCGTTTCCCGCGACAGGTTAAAAGGTGGAAGGACGACCTCATCAAGGTCGCCGGGAAGCGCTAGATGCGGGCTGCTTTAGATCGGTCATTCTTGAAGTCTATGGGAGAGGCCTATGTTCAGCAGTGGACTGTGTGTGGCTGATATGATGATGATGATGCTGATCAGTTATCTTGTTCCCATAGTACAAGATTTGCTTAGTTTGGGGCTAGATGGCGCTGTGTGAAAATGTCCACCAATATTTATTTATTTATTTGCATCTGTAGACAAAACGTGGAATTTCTTGTTCTGTGTCTAGGAGTTTTTGTACCATGGTTCTGGTAGTCCTTGGTTGTTTATAGACCTAAAATAATAATAATGTAACTTGTTTCAGAATTTTGGAGATATTTCTAAAAAAAATCAAGATTTAGCATCAGCAGCTCAAAAGCAAACGCAAACATTGCAACCATTTCTAATCAGATGTGGGTCTGCTGGAGATAACATTTTTAAATATTATCTAGTCATCGACAAGGTGAAATACAGGTTTCAATCGGCAACAAAGGCATTTGATACCTTATTTAAAAGCTACCACATTCTTAACGCCAGATACCCTGCCGCTGCTGCGCATATATATCTAGTTATCCAAAGATGTGTGTATGGATTTTCAACAAAATATGATAAAGCTGTCCCTTAAATATCTAATGTATTATCTATAAATATATAAGTAGGTTGGGTTTTAGGTACTCAGAATTTCGAAAACATGTTAAAGTGTAATAAGTGTGATAATGTTTATGATAATTTTCGATTTTATTTCTACCATTTGCGATACGCTCATGATACTACTAATTATTTCCCGTGCCCTGAAAAGGACTGTAAAAGACTATCATTCTAAAAGTGTATTGGAAAAAAATACGGCCTCTTAAACTAAGGTTTTTGTTTGAAAATTGGTAGCATAATAATGTGTTGTCTATTACTTGTTATTTTGTTATATAATTATATTATTTTGTTTGTGATTCTTGATTTGTGTGTACCTTGGCAAGGCCAAACGTTTTTATAACCCAATAAATAATGTTTCAATATAATTATTGTTTACTTTCATTTTACAGATTAAGGACATGACAGAGAGCAGATTTTTAAGGTATTAATAGTCTTAATTTAAATAGCCTGTGGTTTCACACTAAAACCTAATGTATCTTAGGTGGATTCTTTCTGTGCTTTAAGAGAAAATAATTTGCTTAACTCAAGCGTTTTAAATCATAAGTGGAAAGTAACGACGATTTTGAGTTGAGCAAGCAGATTTTAGGATAAGTATATTCTTAATTCAAATAAGAGGTTTCATACTAAAACCGGATTTATTTTAGGTGGTAACTTTCAGTGCGTTCTTCAGATAATATAATTTGCTTAACTCGAGCATTTATATCCTGATTAATTTAAAAATCCGGGAAGCAAAATCAGTACGCGGAAAAATAGGGCATGATAATTATTTTAACAAGTCAAAACATAATTTATGCCCTTTTTTCCGCCTACTGATTTTGCTTCCCGGATTTTCAAATTAATCAGGATTTAAAAGGCGTGAGTTAAGGTGGATGTGCCGATGTATAGCCCGCGAAATTAAAATTTTCTTGTGTTTTGCAATTTTTAGAACTGTGTCAGGTTATATGTTGAATAAAATATGATTCGCGCAAATAACATTATAGGTATTTCCATAATCTTAAACTTAAAAATCATTAACTTTTTTTTAACTTCATTTTTATTTTTTTTAATAACCTAGTACAATCCATGACTATATACTGTGAAGATAAAGAGAAATATTAATGATTCCTATATGTTTATTATTATGTAAATGTTATTTGCGCGAATCATATTTTGATTAAGATTTATAACCTCACACAGTCCTCAAAATTGCGAAAAAAACAAG
Source organism: Cybosia mesomella (assembly GCA_946251805.1). Taxonomy (NCBI): domain Eukaryota; kingdom Metazoa; phylum Arthropoda; class Insecta; order Lepidoptera; family Erebidae; genus Cybosia; species Cybosia mesomella. The sequence continues at coordinate 22,863,400 of OX276398.1, forward strand.
AAAATTTGAATTTCGCGGTTCACATCGGCACATCCACCTTAAGTAAATTATATTATCTAAAGAACGCACAGAAAGTTTCCACCTAAGATAAATCAGGTTTTAGTATGAAACCTCTTATTTGAATTAAGAATATGAATATACTTACCCTAAAACTATGCTTTCTCGACTCAAAATCGTCGTTCCTTTCCATTTAAGATTTTAAATGTTGAGTTAAGCAAATTATGTTCTCTTAAGAAAGCACAGAATGTTTCCACCTAAGATAAATCAGGTTTTAGTATGAGACCTCTGGTTATTTGAATTAAGAATATGAATATACTTACCCTAAAACTGTGCTTTCTCGATTCAAAATCGTCGTTCCTTTCCACCTAAGATTTAAAATGCTTGAGTTAAGCAAATTATGTTCTCTTAAGAAAGCACAGAAAGTTTCCACTGAAGATAAATCAGGTTTTAGTATGAGACCTGGTTATTTGAATTAAGAATATGAATATACTTAGCCTAAAAATGTGCTTTTTCGAATCAAAATCGTCGTTTCTTTCCACTTAAGATTTAAAATGCTTCGGTTAAGCAAATTATGTTCTCTCAAGAAAGCACAGAAAGTATCCACCTAAGATAAATCAGGTTTTAGTATGACACCGCTGATACTTGAACAAAGAATATGAATATACTTAGCCTAAAAATGTGCTTTCTCGGCTCAAAATCGTCGTTTCTTTCCACTTAAGATTTAAAACGCTTGGGTTAAACAAATTATGTTCTCTCAAGAAAGCGCAGAAAGTATACACCTAAGATAAATCAGGTTTTAGTATGACACCGCTGATACTTGAACAAAGAATATGAATATACTCATCCTAAAGATGTGCTTTCTCGACTCAAAATCATCGTTACTTTCCACTTAAGATTTTAAATGCTTCAGTTGAGCAAATTATACTCTCCACAGAACGCTCAGAATGCTCAGAAGTTTTCTTCTGCCAACATAAGCAAGTCTTCAATTATGATTAAGAAGTGACAAGTCTTCGTTCAATGATGCAAGTCTTAGATGTAAACAGCGCCAATGTGACGTTTTGGCCTTTTTGGCCTTTTGGCAAATATGCGACACTTTCATTCCAAGAAGTCGAATTGTCGAGCTAAGACATGTAGTTTCTGAACAAGACAAATGCATTCTCAAAAAAAAAAGAATATACTCTTGGATAAAATAAAATAAATTCTACAATGAAAAGTCAATTCTTTTCTGTTCAAAAAAATCGTAAATTTTTAATTCAAGAAACTTGTTCCAGTTGCCCAGAGACATTGCTTATTTCTTCTATTATGAATATATCCTCTTAATTTGAGATAATAAGGTGTTGGAAACCAAGACAATAAAATTCTAAATTCAAGAAAAACGTGTCTAGCTTATATAGGAAACTGTATTATTCTTAACCAATAAATATTGTCTTGTTTCAAAACATCTTTTCTTTCCGTGTAGCACTGCTACATCAAAGGGCGCGAGTTCGATTCTCGCTCAGTGCATATATTTGTATGCATGAATATGTATATTTGCATTGGTCTGGGTGTTTCTATGTAGAATACGTGGTTTTTACGAAAAAAATACATTATCTAAGTATGTGTATCCACATTCTAGAATCCATAACACAAGCTAGTTAAGCTATGTTTACTTTGGGTCTAGATAGCGCTGTGTAGAATGTAGTAATTATTTATTTATTATTTATCTTTTTATAGGTAGTTTAACTATTTGATGTATTCTCTCCTGTTTGCTAAGAAGGGAAGTGGATTTATTGTATTTCTAACTCCTGTAATTGATTTCTGATTAATTTCGATGCGGGTTCCAAGACAGTTTAACTTCCCTGGGACTTCCCGAGTGTCGTGTTCATGGGCCAGTACTGTTGATCCTGGTGTACCGGAGTTACAGTAGTGGGAACGAGGATAGGATTAATCCAATTACAAAAAAAAGTCCAAGCCAACCTCACCTATAAGCCAGTACACCTGCTGACTGACGAACAAGTCACAGGTGACGTGGCTCGGGCCCTGAGGACATTGGTGGAGCCCCATGATTTAGGCAGGTGCCTAAAATAAGAAATACCATTACAGAGATATCGATTGCTCAACTCAATTTTTTGTACTTCTACAACCTGCTCCATGGATGAAAAACAAATACGTAGCATTTGGCCAACTAATTGAAGGTGAAAAAACTCTTAGAACTATAGAAAAGGTTCCAACATGGTACGAATCACCAGAGGGTGATATAAGAATCTGTAAAGCTGGAATTTTCGACATGGATTATCACAATATATCTGTAAACAAACGAGCTAGTGCATACTTAGATAGCCATGTTGAAGATCTTATCGCGGCTGGAAATCTTTTCTACAAGGTAAGAGAATGAGAGTATCCAGCAGTAGATATATGGTGCATAGCCTGTTTTTTGAGAAGGGTTATAAGATAACAATGGATGACACACCAATTACGTAAGGCACGTGTAAGTGGGAAGGCAGGCCAGAATATACACTCATACATCAAATTAATGATTATATTGAAAGAATGGTTGGATTACGACTCAACCCTTCGAAGACACAGTCTTGTGCTTTCGACTTGCGTAACCGGGAAGTAAAACGTCCCCTTAATATCGCATGGCGAGGTGTTGAGATTGAGCAATGCCCGGAACCACGCTACCGTGGTGTACGCGAAGTATGTAAGGACAGTTGACGAGCTGTTGTCTCTGTCCCGGAGGAAAAAATTTGGGAGAATTATGCAGGCATGTATGTATTATGCGTTAAACGTGTGACTGTAGCATCATCGCTCCCCAACGGATGAATTTCCATATATATATATATATATATATATATATATATATATATATATATATATATATATATATATTTATATATATATATATATTTATATATATATATATATATATATTTATATATATATATATATATATATATTTATTTGTAAGATGCCTTCATCGATAGTATACCTATAACTCTAGGGACCGTTAGAAGATCATCAGCTTTTTTCAATTTGATAGAGGAATCCTAGCACTTCCAATACTTATATTCTGACTAATTCGCAAATTGGTACCCATTCTGATACTGCCATGATAATACAAGAATATGATTAACTTGACCCGATGCTGTAGAATCACTTGTAATCTGCAAAATATAATCACTTACAAATCAAATGTTGACATAGCGTGTCTACTTAATATAGACTTAAAGTTAAAAATTAAAAAAACTGGCCAAGTGCGAGTCGGACTCGCTCATGAAGGGTTTCGTAGCAGCAAGTAAAACGTTTATATTTGACTTGATTGAATGAAAGGTAAATTGCGGTTTACGATTTATGACGTATTAAAAAAACTACTTAGTAGATCTCGTTCAAACCAATTTTCGGTGGAAGTTTACATGTGTACATCATATATATTTTTTAGTTTTATCATTCTCTTATTTTAGAAGAGTTACAGCCCCTCCCCTCCCCCGTAACTTTTTACACACACACTTTTTACCACTTTGGAAGTGTCTCTCGCGCAAACTATTCAGTTTAGAAAAAAAAAAAATTAGAAACCTCAATATCATTTTTGAAGACCTATTTATAGATTGAACACGTATGGACTGATGAAAAAAAAATTTTTGAGTTTCAGTTCTAAGTATGGGGAACCCCCAAAATTTATTCTTTTTTTTTTTCTTCTTGTGTGAAAATCTTAATGCGTTTCACAGAATACATCTACTTACCAAGTTTCAATAGCATAGTTCTTATAGTTTCGGAAAAAGTGGCTGTGACATAAAGACGGACAGACAGACAGACAGACATGACGAATCTATAAAGGTTCCGTTTTTTGCCATTTGGCAACGGAACCCTAAAAACATGAAATAAAACTTTAATTATGAGTAACTTGATTGTACAGTAGCGTATTAGATTAGACGTGAGAAACAAGTACTGACCGCTTGATGGAAAGCGGTCATCATGAACCACAGATGACGATGACTATTCTTAAATATTTTCAGATATTATTAGAAAATGTGTTTATGGCAATTGATAAAAAACGGAACAAACCAAAAAGAGAAGACAACTTAGAAGATATTGATGTTCGTCCAGCTAAAAGGTCTTAAGCATTTTTATTAAATTAGCCAAATATAAAAGGAGTTGGCCGATGTGACCCTACTCCTGACAACAATTTAGCTTAGCTGGAGGGGTTGACGGGAATAGTAGTCATTTCGATTACTTGTAACTACCCTTTTAAAAAATAATTGTTTTCATCTTTCTTAACAGTTTAGATTAAACTTACTTATATAGAAATCAATCGTGAAGAGTTCTATATATCTCACAAACCTTAGTAGGTAGGTTTTTTGGTGCTTACCACAATCATCATTGAGCACACCATCCCACTCTTTCACAATTATTGAGCTGAGTGAGACGAAGTCGAGCGAAAGCTCCTCATACCAGACTTCAGGATTTTCTTTGTCACAGGTCTCCTCCTAAACTCCAATCCAATCCAATCAGAACCAAATTTGGCATGATTAAAAAGGTCAATCAGAGGAAGGTTTATGGATATATTTTGAAAAAATTAATGCTACCACAGAGGAATGATCACCGTTAAAAAAAATCCAGATGGAATTACATAATAACCGCTCGAGACACTGTGACCAAACTTTACACGCTCAGAAAGCAAGTCCAGAGTTGTGTGTTTTCAAAATCGGACTTCCCACGGAGGAATGATCAGTGTTAAAAATTTTCAAAATCTGATTCACGACTCAACATTGCAAGCAGCGATTCGCCTTGCAGACCTACGTTTATTATTTTTCAGTTTGGTCTTCTAATAAATTCTATTATTTTATAGTTTTTTTTTATTTTTTTTTATTATAAACATATCGTGTCGTATCAGGTGGACAATCCCTTTTTATCTCCGGCTCTCAATTATTTCCAAAATAGATCTTATTTTTTACTAAATCCCTTATCGATTCAAAATATATATCTATGAATACATAAAAATGTAATTGGCTGTCTTTTAGATTTATGGTAAAGAATGAAGAAAAAGATCATATATCAGAAGATCACGAGGTCAGCAATTCTATCAGGACATATAGTGACGAAACAATTAAAAGCGACGATGACGATTTATATGAGGACGAGTTAGAAGACGATACTCACCACCAGCAGATTACGTTGGAAACTACGAGCAGCACAGTCGTAAAGCCAGAAAAGCCTTTCTATATACCTCTAACAGATGTCCCATATCCCGAAGAAGTAAACTCAAGTTTTGATCTGCAAAAGTTAGTAATTTTATAACATCATTTAAAGTAAGAACTTCCCATGATTTTTTAAATGCACAAGTTGTGTAGGTTCTATAGATAATACAGTATTTTGTAAGGGTATTCAGGGTACCTTTACGATATAGCTGCCTTAGCCACTAAGAGAATATCATATATAAGTCATATAGGCACTACTACAACAATAAATAATCCTAGGATTATTTTTTTATAAATAAATAAATATTCTACGACATTCTACACAGCGCTTTACGACGGTAGCTGCGCCCCTGCTTCTAGCTGCCATTGTAAGTTAATTGAACGTCTTATTCGACGTCATGGTATGGATAAGGTTAACGATTTAGAATTTAGAAGACTGCAATGGAATCCCAAAAATTATTACATACGTTGAACGCTTGCCCAGTTTGGGCGGCGGCGGCGCACAGTGGACTGAAATATCGTTTTGTGGAATTAGGGAGAAAAAACTATAGAAAGTGGTCTTTTTTGTCTATAATCGTTTTATGTTATGGGCATAAATCCAAAAAGTTAGTATTTCAAAAGATATACGATAACAATGTTAGAACATGAAATAGGTAATTAATTCTTATGTTATGCTTAGAAATAATTAAAAATACTCAACTAATTATATATTAATTATACATAATATGTATGTTCTCTATTCCACACTACCCCAGAGGTTAAGAACCAAGTGCGTTTTTTTAAGTGGTGTCCCCAAGAGGCCTTCAATCAAATATTTGTGTGATCCACGAATGTTTGTTTCGGTATTTGGTTTGGGTATTTTCTATGTATGTTCAAAAAAAGAATAAAGATTAGCATAAAGATTTATTCTGTGTCTGGGTGTAATTTATCTACAATATGTACGTATTTACAAAAAAAAAGGATTTAAGTATATTTATCAGTTGTCTAGATCTATAGCACAAGCTCAATTAGCTTAAATTGGACTAGATGACGTTGTGATAGGTGACTATATTAGCGAAGACCAATCGCTCTTATACGGCGTACCACAGGGAAGTATCTTGGGGCCTACACTCTTCCAAATATACGTGAATCATCTCTGTCAATAAAAATTACCAAACTGTGAGAAAATAGCATATGCTGATGAACAGAGATCCGAATAGGTAGAGTATATTTACCTAAAGTTCGCGGAAGGAAGTTACATAGAGTTGATAATACCTTCTCTAAAATGCCGGAATCGTAAATATGAAGATTAAATCCCGGGATTTAAGAAACTGCAAATTAATTATTGCGCTTTGAATACATTTGAACTAAGTTATTATATTGAAGAATATCATTATAGTTTTAGAGTTCCGTACTCAAAGTTTTTTTTATGTTTTCCTTTTTATAAGCATCGTCATTTTCCTAACCATTTCCCAATTACATTGGGGTCGACTTAAATACAACATAACAACACATAACTTCACACCTTTATACCCGGAGGGGTAGGCAGAGGTATATTACACACCTACGATTCGCCAGTTATGTTAAGGCCCCAATGTAATAGGGGGCGAGCCTATTGCTATCTACCGGGCACATTATTAAGCGGGCGAGTTAAATATCAGTATTTTACGTAAAGCAGCTGCCATCAGACCTTCATAACACAATATGAAACTAGTATGATTCTTAGTTAGACCAGCTTTAGTGAGACTTTTCTTACTGACTTTCCTAATCCCCGGATGGTAACCCATCCACGTATCAAATGAGGCAAGCGTTGCATAACCTTTAAGACCCTTTTTATTATAATATAATCAGGTAAATAACAGGAGAAAAAACAAAGATTTTTAATTTAACACTTTTAGTACGGAACTCTAAAAATATAATGATATTCTTCAACCTCTGACCTCTGTGGCGTAGAGGTAGAGCATTCGACTGCTAAGTCAGAGGTCGCGGGTTCGATTCCCGCTCATTGCAAATATGTATATTTTGCATTGGTCTGGGTGGTTCTATGTATAATATGCATTTATTTACAAAAAAAAAACAGTATCTAAGTATGTTTATCCGCATTCTAGAAACCCATATGACAAGCTCTGCTTAGTTTGGGTCTAGATGGCGTTGTGTAATATGTCCAAAAAAAATAATATATATATATATATATAATAATTTACGATTCCGGCATTTTAGAGGAGGTATAATCACCTCTGTTACTTCCTTCCGCGAACTTTAGGTAAATATACTCTACCTATTCCGATCTCTGCTGATGACACTGCGTTAATAATATCTGGTGCAGATTGGAAAGAGATTAAAAGCTCAGTTGAGAGCGGTTTGAAGGCGGTCATGGAGTGGCTCCACGCAAACCTTCTCACAGTCAACCTTGCAAAAACCAAATACATAGCTTTCACAAATGTAGCATCTTATAGTACATTGCAAGACTTATCTTGTCTTAAGACACACACTTGTTACTTCTTGCCTCTCGGCAACAACAGCTCATGTACAACTCTCTCTAGAATCACTAAAATTAAATATTTAGGTGTTCAAATAGTTCGGGGTGCGAGGGATATGCTCTATGGGCAACCTTACACCCCGGCGTCTGTAGACCCGAGACGGCGTGCGGTTTTAGTTGGTTCAAGCTCGACATAACCGCCCCCGCTGGCTGGCGGGGGGGTATCCGAAGAGATTTCCGCACGAAAAAAAAAAAATTTCTTCAAATAGATCAGCGTCTATCTTGGCACACACACATACGGTCACTTACTTCTAGAATAAGAAAACTTATCTTCATTATTAAAATTTTTTTTTATGCTCTCTGTCAATCTCTCCTACAGTATTGTAGTATGGGGAAGAGCAAAAAAAACTTCATTCCTCGAACTTGAAAGAGCCCAAAGGGCAGTTTTAAACCTCGAAACCATTTAGGCATCCGACTACTGATCTTTATAATGAGTGTCAAGTTCTGACAGTGAGGCAACTCTACGTCCTTCGTACAGTCTTAAAAAAACATAAGTCTCTAATATATAAGCCTGAATTTCCGGAGGATAAACGCAGAAAACATGCAGTGCAGTAGTTAAACACAGAACAACATCTGCGAGCCGCCAATACTACGTTTTAATCGCACGACTTTACAATAAAGTCCAAAAAAGTATCGGTATCTACTCACTGAATTACAATAAAGTAAAAGTGAGTGTATCGGAGTGGCTGAAAACACTTAACTAAACTTGCACCGAAAACCTTCTTGACAGTTGTTTGGTTGATATTGTCGGAAGTTTACGCGAATGTTACACATTGAAATAAAACTATTTTTAACGGATTCTATCGCGGTTTATTTGATGTTATTTTATATTTTACATTGAACCCGACGTTTCGGTTGCTTTTCAGCAGCCATGGTCACGGGTAGACTAAAGATGGTTGTTGTCTTGAAGTTTGAAGTGAAAGTTATCTCAAAGTACCCGAACTATGTTGAATTGTTGGCGAAGCAATTGAAATTAAAAAACATCCTAATTTTAATAGAGAAGATGGTTGGAATGTACCACCAGCTTGGGATCCAGTCATTCACTTAATTAATTCCAAGAAAAAACAAAATACAACAAGACTTCATGACACTGTGAGCTCATTCTGCGTAACTAGTAACACCAACAATTCAACATAGTTCGGGTACTTTGAGATAACTTTCACTTTCGGCTTGCACCGACTAAAACCGCACGCCGTCTCGGGTCTTCAGACGCCGGGGTGTAAGGTTACCCATAGAGCATATCCCTCGCACCCCGACTGACCCTGGGCCGTCTCACCACTAACAGCATCGCTCATCCTGTCTCCTCTGAAAGCAGAGGAGTACGGAGAGCGATGTGTTCCCGCCACGTTGGGTATTGGCCGACGATCAATGCCAACCCTAATGTGTGTACCTCCGAGAGAAAATTGACACCCAAAATACAGGTACCTTTTTTTTTTTCGTGCGGAAATCCCTTCGGATACCCCCCCACCGGCCAGCGGGGGCGGTTATGTCGGGCTTGAACCGACTAAAACCGCACGCCGTCTCGGGTCTACAGACGCCGGGGTGTAAGGTTGCCCGTAGAGCATATCCCTCGCACCCCAACTGACCCTGGGCCATCTCCTGTTTCGAGATGGCCCCCTTGGGTTTGGGAACCACGGTGTCCCCGTCTTGCCCCGGTTTGGGGGAGGGGCGCTAGTCGCCCCACCGTCCCGGCCTGCTTCTGATGGGGTGACAGGCGGCCTCACCTGCCACCCCCAGGCCTGCGCTCATGGAGGACGGAGGTCGTTAAGCGACCCCCGGCGCCTGAGTCGCCTGCGACGCGCGGCGAGCAAGTTGCGGGCTCGGCGGGCCGGGAGAGTTCTAAATCTCTCCCGGGCACGCTCCGACATCTCCTTCGCGAGCATTACATGCTCGCAGAAGGAAGTGGCGGCGGCCCACGATGCACACATAACTACGAAAAGTCAGAGGTGTGTGCCCGGGGCGACTAGGGATCGAACTCGAGACCTCGTCTCAGCAGTCCGTTACGTACGCCACTAGGCTATATATTTAGAACATGCGCTCGCGCTCCGCACCATTACCGCAATCATGCTGCCGAGCGAGAGGACTCCCACCCCGATGGCTGCCACGAGGTCACGCCTCGGCGCCTCCCACGCCGGGCAGTCCGCCAGCGTGTGCGGCCCGAGTCCTCGCTCGCGTCGCAGTGATGACACTCAGGCGTTGGCTCCTTCCTGATCCGATGCAGGTGGTCCCCGAAGCACCCCTTCCCGGAGATCACCTGCGTCAGTCGGTTCGAGAGGCTTCCGTGTCGCCTCTCTAGCCAATCCTCCAACCCAAAATACAGGTACCTATACTAACGGCACGCTATGATAGCGGTTTTGACACGTTAAAATAGTGATGTGAAATGTCAATTTAAAATAGAAAAAAATCAAATCAAATGCGAGTCACATCTGTAGTTTTTGGATATTGAATTCATTTTTTAAATTTCGCATTTCGAAAAACATCAATGGCATGTTGTGTCGTAAATTAGTACACTGCACCTTTTTTTTTTTTTTTTTTTTTTATCGTGCGGAAATCCCTTCGGATACCCCCCCGCCGGCCAGCGGGGGCGGTTATGTCGGGCTTGCACCGACTAAAACCGCACGCCGTCTCGGGTCTTCAGACGCCGGGGTGTAAGGTTACCCATAGAGCATATCCCTCGCACCCCGGCTGACCCTGGGCCATCTCACCACTAACAGCATCGCTCATCCTGTCTCCTCTGAAAGCAGAGGAGTACGGAGAGCGATGTGTTCCCGCCACGTTGGGTATTGGCCGACGATCAATGCCGACCCTATGAAGGGGTGAAGGGGAAGCCATTGACCGCCGCCCAGGGTGTACCGGCCGCTCCGATTCCGTTCCCCCCGGACTGCAGCGGGATCGGAATCGGAGCGACACTCGAGGAGGTTACCCAACACACACCCCAGTACACTGCACCTCACTTATTATTTCCTTTATTAAATTTAAAACACATATAAATTATATTTTTAAATACAGTCTATATTAAAAAAAAACAAATATATTTAAAAATATAAAAAATAGTGACCCATCGGCATCGGGTACAGGGACCAAACTACCGGTGGTTAGGGCTCCAGAGATAGGAATCTCCTCACAATACGTGCCGTGTCGAGGAGCACTGCCTTCTGCATCAAGCCCTTGACCCAACTGCCTAACGCGAGCCTCTTGAGATGTTGATCGAGGCTCTTGGCAATCAGTCCTTGAACCGATACAACTATTGGAACAATAATTGCCGAATCCACACTCCACATGTCGACAACCTCGTGAGCCAAATCCAAATATTTTATTTGTAATTCTTTTTCGGCTTTCACAAGCTTCTCGTCATTTGGAATGGTGATATCGATAATTATTGCGCGGCGCCCAGATCGATCTATCAACACTATGTCAGGTTTATTAGCGACAATAGTCCTGTCAGTGATGATAGATCACGTGATATGCCCATTTTCGAATACTGCGTCGGGCACATACCACATACATACGGACCTCTGATTCCACAAGGGTACAACCTTGTGGAATCAGATTAGGAGCAAGCTGTTGATGAAGAATCCTGGCTACTTGGTTATGTCTATGCAAATACTCGCCGATGGTAAGACGAGAACAACCAGAAATTATATTTTAAGGGATTCTCCGGGACCATCCTTTAGAATATACCTCCGATAGTTATTCATCATCACAACTTCGTCCATAATTGCAAAAACAAAATCTTCGGTTTCCCCAAATAGGTCACCGAAGCGTAGCCAAGAAACAGATGCTGGTAAATCTATATCAGGCCCATGGAGAGCCCGATAGAAACGTCCATGCAACTCTTTGCTCTTCCATACATCCATACAGTTATTAATACTTAGTACCACAGGTTTGCGCCAGTTCTCTTTAGCCAAAGCTAGCGGGGTAAGTCCGTTATCCACCATTACTACATCATGATGCATATCAGCTTCATTGTGTAAGAAGTATTCCCTGAGGTGGCACATCTCACGGTTATGGAGGGATTTGGCATTTAAAAAGCCACGTCCCCCGCATTTCCGCGGTATTTACAACCTCACCACAGATGAACGCGGATGATGCATTCGGTATACAGTGAGAAGCGTACGGACTCTCCTATCCAGGGTGTCTAGTTCGGTCTGAGTCCACCTGAGTATGCCGAAAGAGTACATTAAAACCGGCATGACCCAACCGTTATAGCGCGAATCTTATTACCACCCGACAAAAGACTTTTAAGAACTTTTTTCAAGCGGCCAAAGAAACACTCCTGTAACGATTTCTTCATGCTAGCTTCTGTAATGCCTAACGCCTGCGACATACCCAGGTATTTATAGGTGTCAATAGAGCATATTGCGGAGAGAGACCTTAGTTTTGTGGAATCTGATAGATGAACTCCATCAGATTCCACAATCTCACGTCTTTTTAAATGCATATACGCACATTTGTCCACACCAAGTTCCATCCTGATAAAGTTACTAAAGGTTTCAGTCATCTTTAATGACGCTATCAGTTGGGAATTGTTGGGGGCAAATAATTTAAGATCATTCATGTAAAGGAGGTGGGATATAACCTGACCATCTCTCCGCAATCGACAACCTAACCCTGAACTCTTCAGCATATAACTGAGAGGATTCAGTGCCAGGCAAAACCATATTGGACTAAGACTATCGCCCTGGAATATGCCTCGCTCCATCCTTATCAGCCCGCCATTATCGCAGATCCGTTGGCACCCTAGATAGCAAAGGACCGTAGTTCATTGCCCCATACATGCCTTCAGGAAGGTACATAGAGTTGTATCAATTTTATACAACTCAAGCACCCTCAAGAGCCATGTATGCGGCACGGAGTCATAGGCCTTTTTGTAGTCTATCCAACATGTCGCCAGGTTCTTACGATTACGGTGTGCCTGTTGGCTAGTGGCCATATCAATTATAAGGAGCTCTTTAGTGCCACGAGCCCCACTTCTACATCCATTATGAGAAATAGACATGATAGATTTGTCGGTTAAGTGTGAAGATATTTTTTCATGGGATTTATTTGGATGTAAGAAGCTTATAGACCGTAGGAAGACATGTAATCTGTGATTTTCAATGATTTTCTTGAAGAACTTGGTTTTTGATTGAATGGTTTGCATCGTGTGAGGGTGATACCTCAGCCTCACACGTGTTATCCAGTATAGGAAAGGCGAGGGTGGAATTAATTGGAAGAGCTCATCGGAACACTCGCAAGTCGCATTCTAAGTAATACCAAATTCCGACTCTTTCAGAGCGAATTGACTCTTAAAATATGAGAACTAAGTACTTAAATATGCTTGTGTTATTCGCAGATTACTGAGGGGTGATTATTGTCTAGAAAGTGATCTAGAAAAAGATCCAGTTAAGAGGAAGAAGGTGCATCAGGTCGCTGACGAAGAGTTTTGTGCATTACCTGAATGTTGCCGGAAATCGGATGATGATTGGGGTATTTAATGTACTTATTACGTATAGTGTTGTTTTAAGGCTAGTCACTTGTTAACAAGTGACTAGCTGAGGCTGATTAACTGAGGAAAAAACATTGTTGCATTGGAAAAGGTTACATTAATATAACTACTACTGTAACGTAGGAGTGGCTGATGAGGCGAAAGACTGCTGAGGTGGCAATATACACAGCACACTAATGTATGGGTGTAGATGTAAATATAGATTAAGATTAGTACATAAGTTTATAATATTTTTACTTACACGGATTTAACATTAACCAGTCATCAAGTTGAGCCCGCCTTTAACTCACTACCTTACCCATCTTCTCACTGTGGCCAAGATTCGGGATCAAAAGCCTCTAAAACGATCCCCATATGTCTTCATGAGTTTCGAATACAATATCCATATTATTGACTTTCTATTGAAAACTCTAGTCTGCCATCTTTTATCGTGACATGTTTAGCACCAATAATAGTAACATTATAATATCTCAATGATTAGTCAACCCTAAAAACTTATTAACAACTTATAAAAAACTTATTAATAATAATAATAATAAAAAGAATGTAGCGCTAGTGTGTGCCCTGGATTCGTTATTATCAGATTATTTTGATAATAGCGAAGATCTCGGTGATACACATTCAATTTTATATTGCGCGGCCGTCGCAGCATGTCGAGTAGCTAATGTTCAATTTCCAAAATGCGACATAGCTACTCGACCGAAATCTGCTGTGCCGGCTTGGCAATTTAGAATTGAGCGACGTATTGCCGAGACTAGGGCACTCATTGGAAAGCTCATTTGTTTCAGGTCGGGCAACACACGCCCAAGAGTGATGCGCTTTGTGAGTCGAGCGTTCTCGGGGACTGACATTAGGCCCCGAGAATTTTTGGCACGGGTCACAGAGCGCAACGACTTCCTGAAACAAAAAGTTTATGCGCGGGCAAACCGGATTCGACGGTATAAAAAAAGAGTGGAACGATATTTTTTTTTTTTTTTCTATTTATTGAGGTAAATAAACAGTGACACAATACATATTCAATTATGAGGTATAACAATTACAGTAACAATTGTGACACCAGCAACATTTACCACATATTAGCTAATACAAGTATTTATTTCTAGGGGTTTTGTAGAAAACTAGTACTTAAGTAGAATACATTTCCATATAAGAAGTGGATATTGAAACATATAATTGAAACATATAATTCACCCCGTGTAGGCACACAGCGCGTGCGTAAACATGCATGCACATAAAAGGTATACAGGTACAAAGGCTATTTTACAATTTTACAATTTTGGAAAGACATTTCAAACTATCCGTAAGCTTATTTTATACCTCTTACAATTATCTTTCCCTTAAAAAAGTGTTATTTATTAGAAAATAAATAAGTTTTCAGTTTTAAGTTTTCCAGTAATTTAAAATTCGCACGCAAACAGCCGATCACGCGATGTCGTATCGTGATAAACAATGAACATTTATAATGACTATGAACTATCAAAGATAAAATTAGATTAGATTATTGTGAACCTATACCTAAGCTACTGTATCTATCATATTAAATATATTATTATTGTTACAATTGTCAAATAGCCAATTAGTACAAAGCCAATCTCTCACGCAATAACTTCTTAAATATGCCCGGGCGCGCTGCCATTATATCGATAGGACTAAAATTGTTGTTGTACGATTCAACCATGCGATACATTGGCGAGCGCTTACCAGCATTAGTTCTGCATCTAGTTGTGGCGAAAATTTTCTGTTCGTTGCGACTGTGAGTTCTAGTGGGTACTCTGTAACATAGTTTCCTTACTAGTGGAATGCAATCATAGTGGTTGTGGCAAATATCATAAAGCAACATTGCCTGTAGGTATAAACGTCTATGTTCCAATGTTAAGTATTTATATTTTATTAGTAACTCTTTATATGAGCGCCTATTATGACAACACTTATATTGCATACAACGCAAGAATTTTCTCTGAACAGTTTCGAGGGCTTTGTTATATTTATCATAGAACGGATTCCAAACGGCCACTCCGTATTCGAGCTGTGAACGGACTAAAGAATTATATAAGTGAAGATAAGTAGAGGGCTGAGTAAAGTTAGTACTGGAGCGAACAATAAACCCATACATCCTAAAGGCTTTATTAATAATAGTGTCGATGTGTAGATCCAAATGCAGTTTGCTATCCAAAGTGACACCTAAGTCTCGGATTACCTTGACCCTGTCAAGGTGTATTCCAGATAGGCTGTAACTGAAGCAAGATATATTTTTCTTTTTTGTGAAAGTAATAGACTTACATTTATTAATACTAAGTGCGAGTTTATTCCTCGCACAGTAGTCAGAGAACCGATCGAGATCTTGTTGTAATTTATAGTGGTCTTCAATATGTTCAATTTTGTGGTAAATTTTTAGATCGTCGGCATAGAGCAGAAAATTACTAAATTTAAAGCAGGTGTTAATATCATTTATAAATATAATAAACAAGAGCGGACCCAATATGGAACCTTGTGGGACTCCAGAACTGATAGAAATAAAGTCAGACTCATGACCGTTTAACACTACTTTCTGTGTACGGTTGGTGATGTAAGACTTGAACCAGCGCCATAAGTTACCGCGAATTCCGTTAAAAGCTAGCTTCTCCAAAAGGATTTTGTGATCCACTCTATCAAAAGCCTTTCGAAAATCGGTATAAATACTGTCTGTTTGTTTATTATCATCCATACATTCAAATAGATAAGTTGTATATGTTAAGAGGTTGGTATTTGTGGAACGTTTTTGTATGAAGCCGTGTTGTTGTTCAATGATTTGATTATGAAGTGAAGGATAAATATATTTGTGGACCAAACGTTCGAAGGTCTTTGACAGGGTGGGCAAAATTGAGATAGGCCGGTAATTTTCTACACTGGTTTTGTCACCACTTTTAAAAACTGGCACTATACGGGCTGATTTAAAAATAGCTGGGAAAACGCCCTCCATAAGACATGCATTAAACATATAGTGTACAGGCCGATGAATTGTTTGAGCCGTGGCTTTCAGAAAAATAGGTGGGATATTGTCCACTCCAGAACCTTTTGACGTATCAAGGCATCTTAATTCCCGAAGTACTGCATCTTCAGAAAGCTTAATCTGACTGAAAAATACATCGGAGACACTGTTGCAATCAGGGACACGATCTATATCAAAATCATTACTTACATCCGAGGGCTCAAAAACTGATTCAAAAAATGATGAGAACAGATAACATACTTCCTCAGACTTATTGCTAACAACATTTTTATAGGACATCGAACGAGGTATGTCTACTTTGTTTTTTCTATTATTTATATATGTCCAAAAGTATTTTATATTATTTTGTATACTGCTCTCAACCTTAGCCATATACTCCTTGTAACACTTATGCGATTCATTCTTAAATCTATGTCTTAAAATTGAGAACTGTTCATAATCAGATTTATTGCCATATTTTTTCCATTTTATCCAAAAGTGGTTTTTATTTTTATATATATGAATTAGAGCAGGTGAGAACCAAATAGGAAATCGAGATGATTTTACAACTTTCTTTGGTACATATTTTCTAATTATTTCATATATTTGCTCATAAAAAATTGATACAATTGATTCTGCATCCTTATCAAAAAATAATTCAATCCAGTTGATGTTGGTTATGTCCCTGTTTATCAGTGAGTAGTCTGCATTTTTAAATATAAATTGAGTCCTCGGTTGTATTATTCTATTATGAAAATTCTTACTAATCGGAAATATTGTGTAAAAGGGGGGATGGTTTTCATTAGGACGTACGAGTGCAACTGCGGGTTGAGCGGAGTTACAATAAGTAATATCCGTTATACATAAATCTAAGACACGTCCCTTTTTATTTTTTATTTTGTTATACTGAAACGAGTTGAACAGGTTCATAAAATTAGACAAGACTCGACACGACGCAATGTTATTTGAGACTTCAGGTAGTAAGTACGTACTACATTCCTTCCATTTCATTTTAGGTAAATTGTAATCACCTAGCAAGATATAATTTTTTACATTATTTAAATGCAATATAAACGTCATGTATTCGAAATGCATCGCATAAAAACGATATTCTCAGAATCGCACGTTCCAAAGGGACCAAAGGTAGGTCTACAGAAATTGGGAGCGCCCTGATTCGACTGGGACTGACGTGCATCGACCAGGTGATGATATTACTAATACATTCTGGCGTAATATCTGGTCGATGCCCGTCAGTCATACAGAGGGTGATTGGATGCGGGATGTTGAGCGATCGTGTGAACCTATTAAGATCATGGATCCGATTATTATACTGCAAGAGGATGTAACCGATGCAGTCCGTCTGTTGCCTAACTGGAAGTCAGCGGGACCAGACGGACTGCATAATTTTTGGTTAAAATGGCTGAAAAGCTCACACGGTCGTTTAGCATCTCAATTCCAATCATGTCTTGAATCAGGATTGATTCCCAATTTCATGACCACTGGTGTAACCCACCTTCTTTACAAGTCCGGTAGTGCTTCGGACCCTAAAAATTATAGACCGATTACATGTCTACCTACGGTCTATAAGCTTCTTACATCCATCCTGAGAGTAAAAATATCCTCACACTTAACCGACAATTCTATCATGTCTGTCTCTCAGAATGGATGTAGAAGTGGGGCTCGTGGCACTAAAGAGCTCCTTATAATTGATATGGCCATTAGCCAACAGGCACGCCGTAGTCGTAAGGACCTGGCGACATGTTGGATAGACTATAAAAAGGCCTATGACTCCGTGCCGCATACATGGCTCTTGAGGGTGCTTGAGTTGTATAAAATTGATACAACTCTATGTACCTTCCTGAAGGCATGTATGGGGCAATGGAGTACCGTCCTTTGCTATCCAGGGTGTCGACGGATCTGCGAGAATGGCGGGCTGATAAAGATAGAGCGGGGTATATTCCAGGGTGATAGTCTTAGTCCATTATGGTTTTGCCTGGCACTGAACCCTCTCAGTTATATGCTGGAGAGTTCAGGGTTAGGCTGTCGATTGCGGAGAGATGGTCAGGTTATATCCCACCTCCTTTACATGGATGGTCTTAAATTATTTGCCCCCAACAATTCCCAACTGATAGCGTTATTAAAGATAACTGAAACCTTTAGTAACTCTATCAGGATGGCATTTGGTGTGGACAAATGTGCGGTCATGCATGTAAAAAGAGGTGAGATTGTGGAATCTGACGGGGTTGAGCTCTCAGATTCCACAAAACTCAGGTCTCTCTCTGCAAACGACACCTATAAATACCTGGGTATGTCGCAGGCATTAGGCATTACAGAAGCTAGCATGAAGCAATCGTTACAGAAACGTTTCTTTGGCCGCTTGAAAAAAGTTCTTAAAAGTCTTTTGTCAGGCGGTAATAAGGTGCGCGCCTATAACGGTTGGGTCATGCCGGTTTTAATGTACTCCTTCGGCATACTCAGGTGGACTCAGACTGAATTAGACACCCTGGATCAGAAAGTCCGTACGCTTCTTACTGCATACCGAATGCATCATCCGCGTGCATCTGTGATGAGGTTGTACATACCGCGGAAATGCGGGGGACGTGGCTTTTTAAATGCCAAATCCCTCCATAACCGTGAGGGGTGCAACCTCAGGGAATACTTCCTACACAATGAAGCTGATATGCATCGTGATGTAGTAGGGGTGGACAACGGACTTACCCCGCTAGCTTTGGCTAAAGAGAACTGGCGCAAACCTGTGGTATTAAGTATTAATGACCGTATGGATGTATGGAAGAGCAAGGAGTTGCATGGACGTTTTTATCGGGCTCTCCATGGGCCTGATATAGACTTACCAGCATCTGTGTCTTGGCTACGCTTCGGTGATCTATTTGGAGAAACCGAAGGTTTTGTTTTTGCAATTATGGACGAAGTTGTGATGACGAATAACTATCGGAAGTATATACTAAGGGATGGTACGGTTCACATATGTCGGGCGTGCCACCGTCCCGGAGAATCCCTTAGACATATAATTTCTGGTTGTTCTCGTCTTGCCAACGGCGAGTATTTGCATCGACATAACCAAGTAGCCAGGATTGTTCATCAACAGCTTGCTCTAAAGTACAACCTTGTGGAATCAGAGGTACCGTACTATAGGTATGTGCCCGACGCAGTTCTCGAAAATGGGCACATCACGTTGTACTGGGATCGATCTATCATCACTGATAGGACTATTGTAGCTAATAAACCTGATATAGTGTTGATAGATCGGTCAGAGCGCCGCGCAATAATTATCGATATCACCATTCCACATGACGAGAATCTTGTGAAAGCCGAAAAAGAAAAACAAATTAAATATTTGGATTTGGCTCACGAGGCTGTCGACATGTGGAGTGTGGATTCGGCGATTATTGTTCCGATAGTTGTATCGGTTCACGGACTGATTGCCAAGAGCCTCGAACAACATCTCCAGAGGCTCGCGTTAGGCAGTTGGGTCAAGGGCTTGATGCAGAAGGCAGTGCTCCTCGACACGGCACGCATTGTGAGGAGATTCCTCTGTCTGGAGCCCTAACCACCGGTAGCTTGGTCCCTGTACCCGATGCCGGTGGGCTACTATTTTTAATATTTTTAAATATATTTGTTTTTGTTTTTTATATATATGGAATGTATTTAAAAATATAATTTATATGTGTTTAAAATGTAATAAAGGAAATAATAATAATAGCCTTTATTTAACAATCTTACAATCTTATAACTAAAGTAATCTAGTCGATGTTGACACCGGTTGCGTTAAGATTGTCTTGCTTCCCAGCATAGGCCTCCCCTAAAGCTTGCCAGAGTATGCGGTGACATGCTTTTCTGGTCCATGTGATTCCTGCAACTTTTTTAATATCGTCTTCCCATCTGCGACGTTGTCTTCCTTTCCTTCTTTTATTTTCTCTTGGGTACCACTCTGTTATTTCTTTGGTCCATTTATTTTTCTGACTCGGTATCATATGACCTGCCCAACGCCATTTTAGTTTTTTAACACAGTATGTCACATCTTGTATTTTGGTTTGTTGGCGTATTTTATTAAGGTTTATTTTGTCTCTTAACCTTATATTGAGCATACTGCGTTCCATACTGTGCTGACAGGTCACGAGCATGCGTATATTGTGCTGTGTTAGACTCCATGTTTGGCATCCGTACGTCATTATAGGCAGAATACATGAATCGAATACTCTCTTCTTGGATTTGAGTGGCACTTGAGGGTTAAAAAACTTATTATTACTAAACATTTATTTCGGAAAATTATCCATAGTGTTAGTAACAATATTGCTTATAAACTAGGGTTAGTAGGTACATTTCTTTTATTTCTTTTATTTCTTTTTGTTTTACTAGTATACAACGGAGATGGGACAGATTCACATGTGAATCCGTACCCATCTCCGTTGCATAGGTGAATCCTGACGATCCGTGAACACGCCAACAATACAATTAGAGCTGCCGCGCACACGGTTTAGCATAGAGGCACATCGCTTCCTCATAATCGCTTCGAAACCATCCGTGCGCGCCTCGGCAAACATACCTGATGCACTACAGTGCCACGGCAGCCCCACCAGAACCCTAAACGCATTATTGTATTGGACGCGCAGAGCGCTGTATGCTCGCTGCGTGTAGCTAACCCAAAGGCTGCACGTGTACAAGGATTAACAGTAGGCTTTAAAAAGCATAACCTTTACTGATTTAGTACATCGTGCAAACCTACGGGCCAGCATGTTGCATCGGACAGCCAGCGCCCTGCGCTACCTCTCTATGTCACAATCATCTCTCAAGTCCTCGGTGATCCAGTGGCCCAGATACATCGTCCTGTCAACTCTACTAAGGGGTTTTCCATATAGTGAGACTGTAGGCACGTCTGAGTATGTCACTGTGTTTGCCTTAAAGATCATAATCTCACTCTTTTTGACATTGTATCTGAGCCCATGACTCAGCGCATAGGATTCACATATAGCAATTAGACGCCTCAATGCACTAATAGATGGGCTAAGCAGCACCATGTCATCAGCATAATTTAAATTATTTATACAAATTCCATCTATATGGTAACCGATACCGGTACTATTCAGCTTCAATAGTAGCTGATTAATGTACAGATTGAATATCCTAGGTGAGCTTAGTCCTCCCTGCCTTACCCCGCACACCAGATGGTAAACATCCGAGTATTCACCTGACCACTTAACACTATTTGCTTGGTTGTTATACCAATATTTAAAAATTGAGTTAAGTTCAGTTGGCATGGTCGTCTCTGACTCCAGTTTATGCCACAGCACATCATATTGAACTAGGTCAAAACGCCTTCGACAGGTCCAAAAAACAGGCAAAGACAGGTGTCTTCCGAGTTGTATAGTATTGAACAGTCTGCTTGAGACACATGATAGCACTTTCAGTTGAGAGACCTGGTTGGAAACCGAATTGTGAGTCATGTATTGACATGTGGTTCATCATGTGTTTATCAAGCAAACTGTCCAAGACCTTGGCTACAACTGTCGCTAGGGAAATAGGTCTGTAGTTGGAGATGTCCGAGGCATCCGCTGTTTTGTTCTTTACGAGTATTATGAGTATAACCACTGTATACATAAGATCATATGGTAGATAACCATGACTAACACACAAGTTGAAAAATAAAGAAAGCACACGTGCTATGTGTACACCTGCATGCTGCAGATGCTCTATGCTCAGGCCATCATGACCTGGTGACTTACCTTTCTTCATTCTACTAATTACTGAGGCTACTTCTTTAGCAGAGAACCGCAAGAGAGCACCATTGTTATCTCGGTCAGCCTGAGCACAGTTCACCTGTGGTACAGGTGCACCAGATGATTGTACCCTGAAATGACACTGAAATGCATTTGCTATTTCCTTTGGTTCATGCACACCCGCAACACTCACTGGAGGACTTGGTTTTGGATTTAGTTTCTTAGTGGATTGAATTAAATTTTTAAGCATTTTGTATGCTTACTTTTTTCTAAAGATTTAGATCGGAAAAAGAGAATTTTCCAAATTGTCTGTCAGCATGATTTTTTGCTATTAAGTCCATTTTTATTTGTTGCTGGTTGTCTAAGCAATGCTTCAATTTACTTTTAAACAGCTTTTTAGAAGCACACATGTCATCATAGACAGCACCACTAGAGGGTTTGCCACTCAATAACCACACCTGATAACATAACCGAGCCCTCCTATGAGAGTCCCGGACATGCATGTTCCATCCGGGTATGTAATTCCTTTTCTTATGTTTGTCATATGCATTACAAGTATAGTTTGCACTACTTTTAAGTATACAAATCAACCTATCGTACATTCTGTCCAATATTTTATGATGTTTAGAATTATTACACATATTATCAGCACAGTGGCGAAATTCAATAGGAAAGTCAAACAGTCTCAGCTGAGAGTTGCAACATTCCTCATATTCCTTTATTTGTGTGTAGTTTCGATCTCCCCATATTACCCTATTAAAAGAAGAGAAAACTGATAATGGAATTTTAGGTGTGATTAAATCAATGCCGCATTCAATCAACAAAGGCAAGTGATCAGACTCATATACACCATATAACACTGATGTGTTCACTATCAATTTTCTCGCAGCACTACTCACCACAATATGGTCCAACCAACGAAGTGTTCTAGCAGAGCTTGTAAAGGTATGGGTATCATTAGGTAGAAGCTCCATATCAATGCAGCACCACGATTGTTCTGCACAGACCGACAGCAATTCTGATGCAAAGGGTTCTCCCGGGTGAGCATTGAAATCTCCCAGTATGAACACCGACTACATGAACACAAATAATAAGTTATTACATGAACACAAATAATAAGTTTATTTACTTACAGAATACTATTTAAATGAAGAAGACGAAGAAACAATCAAGAAATACTTAAGGTTAGATATAAGAATTGAATATTCTAGTAATTATACAAAAATATCAGTCACCGTGAATCTCCAGGACGGCGGCACGTTGCCCCCCCCCCCCTCCCCTCTCCATCTTTCTGGCTGCGAGACGAGGATACCGCGGTTCCAAAACCCGAAATGGACTTAAAACTGGAGATGACATTGGGTCAGCCCGGGTCCGAGGGAAATGCGTATTCGGCCACCTTACACTCTGTCGGTCTGAGGACCCAAGACGGCGTGCGGTTTTAGTCGGTTTGAATCCGACATAATCACAACCGCTGAACGGCAGGAGGGTATACGGGGGAATTTCCGCACGAAAAAAAATAGTTTACGTGATTCTTTACATGACAACCAGTGTCAGATTTATCAATGGCCTATATAGGGCTTAACCTAGGAGAGCCATCGTCCTAGGCGCAGTATATGTTAGAGTGCGCTCACTCGCTTTATCGAACAAATCTTTGGAGTGATTTGATTATTATTTTCGTTGTGAATCTCTGATTACAGGGACAATTTGGACACAGTCAGTTTTGCAGGTTCGTGTATAATGGAAATTGCACGTGATAAATTGAACATTATGAGCATGAAAAAATTTAAGTGAGTTTAATTTAATTTTAGTAGCTTCCTAAATAATCATCGTCATCATCCAAATTATCACCCTCAAAAATTGGTTGAAGACGATTCCATACCAGGGTTTTAAATTAATAGTTTAACACTAATCCCTTCTAATGTGCATAGATAACTACAATGATTTTTCTAGTCAGGGGCTTAGTCTGTTCTAGTCACGCTCTTATAGTCATTCAAAAGCAATGCAGTTCAGCTGAGGAAGAGAGACCGAGCTATATTATATATAACTAGTCTGGCCATAAATACTGTTACAGCAAAAATTTCCTTTTTTTCAACTTTTTAATTATTTTGAATTTTCTTTTCTTTCGATTTCGCGCCATTTCACATATTTTGTAGTGTTCATTATCAATGGGGTGTTAAAGAAAATAGGATTGCAGTGATTGCACAAAGTGGGTATGGAGCCGTCGGTGCGAGGGATATGCTCTATGGGCAACCTTACACCCCGGCGTCTGTAGACCCAATTGTAGAATTTAGTCGGTTCAAGCCCGACATAACCGGCCCCACTGGCCGGCTGGGGGCTATCCGAAGAGATTACCGCACGAAAAAAAAAGGGTATGGAGCCGTCGGCGTCAGTCATATTCCAGACACTTCAAAAACTTGGTATCAGCCGTATGTTCGTATATCGTACTGTGGTGTTCGACCTCCTTCGAACACTACAGTTAATTCCCTGGCCATCATGCGTCAGCGATTAAAAATAAATTTGTTTAAAATATAAAATGTGAGAATAGGAAAAACAATTGGTTGGCGGACAAGTTGGTGACAGCGGGTGACCGGGGGCTCCGGCCTCGACCCGCCGTACGAAGAGAGTTCCAAGCAAAGTGATCGTAGGCTCAATCTATGAGCAGAATCCGCGGCCCTCTTCAGTTCGCATATTAAAGTTAAATAAACTCGCGTAAAATCCCCTCAAACTCGTTATAGAAGTTTTATGTGAAAAATAAATGCTATTTAAAATATAATTACTTGTGTTATCATTTAATTAACACGAGGAGCTGTGACGCCAGACCCCAGACGTCACAGTACTATCAATAGATACAACAACACTTCGTCTGTCGAATACCAGAAAAGATCGGGGCGGCCGCGTGCTGTTAGAACTACAAAGACTACTAATGCTGTTAATGCCAGAATTCGTCGAAACCCCATAAGGAAGCAAAAAATCTTATCGCGAGAAATGAAGATTCCCGCTAGGACTCTGTCACGTATTATAAAACAAAACCTGAAGCTCGGTGCTTATCGTCCATATACAGGACATGCCCTAAATCAATCTTTACGATTAAAGAGAGTGGATAGATCAAAGCACCTTCTGTCGCGATACGCAGGTGAAAGACACAGAAATATCCTCTTTACCGATGAAAAAAATTTCACGATTGAAGAACACTACAATAAGCAAAATAATAAAGTGTACGCTCACAGTTTTATGGAAGCTGCTCAAGTGGTCAGTGATGGTTTGGTGGGTCGTGTCTTATCAGGGAGTCACAAAGCTACATTTTTGTGAAAAAGGAGTGAAAACTTCAGCCAAAGTGTATCAAGATACTGTCTTGGATCATGTTGTGAAACCTCTCAGCAATACACTTTTTAAAAATATACCGTGGACTTTCCAATAGGACTCTGCTCCTGGTCACAAGGCACGAACAACCCAAGGCTGGCTAGAAACCAACGTTCCGGACTTTATAAGAACTGAAGATTGGCCCTCATCTAGCTCAGACCTCAACCCTTTAGACTACAAATTATAGTCGATTTTAGAGGACATGTCCTGCTTTAAACGACACGGCGACATTGAGTCTCTTAAAAAATCTTTGGAGCAAGCAGTGGCAAAACTTCCCTTGGAAACAAACAATGCGTATATTCATAGACTCGTGGCCAAACAGATTAAAGGCCTGTATAAAAGCCAAAGGTGGCCATTTCGCATAAAATATATTTTTATTTTTTGCTAAGACTTTAATAAATATGTAGGTAGGTATAAATTTTAATATTATTACATTACTTCATTTAAAAAAAAAATACATTTTCATTTGTAACAAAACTTATGGCTGGACTAGGTATTTATAAGAGCGTCGTGGTAAGGCCACAGTCGTTTTTATTTTAAGACAAATTGTTCAAATTTAACGTTAGTACAGTACCCGGTGTTTGATTTGGCACATCATCATCGGGAAGAAGAGTGAAAGTTCACTAAGGTCGGCTTGCTTTGCTTTTGTAGAGTATTCTCTATGTATAACTTCGGAATTTACTAGTCTAAACAGTTATATTTCTCAGTATTGTCGTGTTTTTCTGTTAGAAATTCTATCAGTCAGCGGTATGGATTATCAAAACGTCCTCAATAGACGGTAATAGACCCGTCCGTAAAAGACGCGTCTGCATTCCTCTTCTAAAATAGGTAGGCGTAAGTAGGTATATATATAAGACAAGAAGATGACCTTTTTGTAGAACCGTTTTCTTGTTCAATACTTGACAGAGACTCTGTGGCGTCTTCAAATGCTACCAATCAACTTAGCGATCACATGCTCAACGAAATACCTAGCAAGGTATCTCCGAATTCAATAAATGTCAGAGAAAGTATCCTCAATGCACTACCATCGAGTCGAAAAAAGTCAGTCTCAAAAAAACGCCCATCCTTGACAGTGGTTGAATACCAAATGAAAAATCGAATGAGTGATATTAAATATGAGCAATAAATATTAAAAACGCTGTATCGATAAACGGTTAGTAAATACAAACAAATAATTTGGATGTACGTTACTCGTATGTATATAGAGGGGTGTACGGAGCCCTACAAAGATCTTCAGGGCTCAACCCAACCTCACCAGTTATCCGGTATACCGGATGAGGATCTAGCACTGGCGAGATTCTGATTCGGGGTTCGGGGGTCCGACGACAGTCGATTCTGTAAAAGCTAATATGCGAAAACAAAAACTATAAGTTGGTGCTTACTGTATTTATGTATGTTTCCATGTTGACCCAGAGCATAGCTTCGAAGAAATACAATACTCCTTGTTAGTGAGTCCATACTTTTTGAATTTATGGCTTTACTGTTCTTGTTGCAGGTAAACAAACCCTAACGACTCGTAGAGCGACTTTGAAGTAAAGAATATAATTTTGACACGGAGCCAATTATAGCTTATGATATTATTTAGGCATGATTTGATATGGAGAGAAGTCTATTAAAGCTTGATTATTTGTTTTCCTTAAAACTGTCGCTACTGAAGCGTAACTTCTGTTCTACACTTTGTGAGAGATCAAGAGGTTTTTGTCTAGACAGAAATTCAATTCTTGAATAAATTTCATACAAAGAGGACTTGATCCTCGGAAAAGTTTCGCCCGGGGCGTATTTCGAAACTCTGTTGCACCCCTTTAACCTACATATGGGCAATTCTCATTTCTGTGAATTAGTTATGTGCGCAAAAAAATAAATGTTACTATTGTACATTATTTTATGACATGTAACATAATGTTATTACGTATAAGTATCATATTTATACATGATCATGTAATAAAAAGACTTTTAAAATAATAAAAAATGTTTTATTTACTCTTGAATGGTTCAGTGCGGAAAGTTCTAGCTAGATAAACAGGAAAAAAGCACTCTGGCTCTGTTACAAACACAACAAAATGCAGTATTCGGCTACTTAAAGTATCTCCTAAATCATCTCTCGGAGTAAGGGCGTCAGACGGGTATTGCTCCAAAAAAAGCCAATAAGCCAAACCAAAAAGAGGAGTAGAAGAGCGTACCCCGGGCTCTAAATGCAAGCTTTTAATGCAATGTGTACCTATGCAAATAAAATCGATATTAAATGAACTCTAGTACCGATTTCCCCGGATTTGTCTGTTTTTACCATTGCTGCTGCAGTGCTCTGCATGGGCCCTTACCAAGACCTTAGGGGAAAAGCCAACCATACCTGTAAGCCAATAATCAACATTAACCGACGAGGCGCTAGTGCAGACTTTCCTCTCGGGATTGGGAAGTCAGACGGTAATCGCTCGCATTAAAGCTGTATAAGTCGAACCAAAAGGAGGAGAAGTAGTAAGCGGACTCCGGGCTCCGAGGTGAAAGTCTCGGATGCAACCGGGAACAACGATAAGATGATGATGGCTCTACCACCAGTCCTAGTCATTTCTTTTATAACCTAGGGATTTCCTTTCTTCGGAACATCTGGTTCCTCGGCAATATGACCGAAAGGGGGACACCGTGCGGAAACGGTGAATTCGTTGGGGTTTCCGCACGTAATATAAAGAGTTCTACCACCTCGAAAGGGTTATAGTTCGTAGTAAATTTAGACATTGTTGAGACTTGACCACCCACTGTAACTATCCTGGGATTAGATACGTCAAGATGGGAAACGAACAGATTTAGCTCGAAGTATTCTTCTTCATTAGATATATAGCAGATCAGTCTCCTAAGCCTGGCTTACGTCGGTAGCTTAGTGGTTAAGGAGTCTTACGAACAAGAGGTCCCGGTTTCGAATGCCGGCCAATACACTGCCGACGTGAACCCACTCCTAACACAAGCAATTTAGCTTAGCTAAAGGGGTTAGGGGGAATACTTGTAATTTCGGTTATTGATATGCGTACTAAAAAAAGACTAATCCAACCAAGCCTAGTAAGCTCGGGAATCACAGGAATACATCAAGACAGGAAGTAGCTCCAGTAGCCAAAAAAAGTGAATTCATTATATAAGGCCATAAAGAATAAATTGACAGTTTCCATAGAAGAATAATAAAGCTATAGACAATTCAGTAAATCTTGTCTGCAAGCGAGGACACAATTCGTAAAATGTCGTTTTTTAATCCTGAAATACCTATTAAAGAAAAACCGCAATCTATACACCCATGGGAACATCGGATTAAAGCAAAATATTCTGGCAAATATAAGCACGCCCATAATTCTACGAAAAATCCTGTATATCCCGTTCCCAAAGCAGAGGATCCATTGACAGACAGTAGACGCGTCAAATTTATAATTATTGGCAACCGAGTTACAAAAGAGTTCATTTACTGCGTACATTTGGTAAAAGGATTATATAAGTATAAGAAGAACCAATTTCTGGCCCCTGTTATACGAGGTACTTATACTCAATACTCAAACACACTAACATTACAAACGTGAAAGTTTTTATGCAAGTTTTTATTTTTATGCAAAACTTTGAAGACAGGGTTCAAAATAAAATTTGAAAAAAAAACATTTTTTACCAAGTCAAATTGATCCCAGAGAACCATATTACGTTTGTTGCCCTTAATGGTTCAGTTTTTAATGAATCATCTAACAAATTGATATAGTTTAGACTGTTAAATGATTGATCAATATTAATTCCTTCATAATTTTTCCCCGTGGTTTGGGTTGAAATTGACTAGCAAATCCCATGTTTAGCCTTGGTAGTCCATTTTGCTAATAAGCTAAATCATGTTTTAGGTGTAACTAGCGTAGAATGGCCTAAAGTATGGAATGATTTAAAAATCCAGTTTGGACGTGCAGTATATTGCTTAAAAGCCCAAGTAGCTGTGTTACTAGATAACGAATTCCTCGGTGGAGAAGATGAATTGAGAAACGTTGTAGAAACTAAATATATATACCAATATCCTGAATATATAGATTTCTATAAGGAAGGCATTGAACAATTTTCCAATTACGTTAAGTCTTTTGGTGTAAGTACGCTTTATGGCGTCATTGAAACTTAATTAAACTACAATTATTATTTTTTAGTACGGGAATCCCTTCGGATACCCCCCCGCCGGCCAGCGGGGGTGTAAACCGCACGCCATCTCGGGTCTTAAGACGCCGGGGTATAAGGTTGCCCATAGAGCATATCCCTCGCACCTTGACTGACCCTGGGCCATCTCCGGTTTAGAGATCGCCTCGTCGAGTTTGGGAACCACGGTGTCCCCGTCTTGGCCCGGTTTGGGGGAGGGGCGCTAGTCGCCCCGCCGTCCCGGCCTGCTTCTGCTGGGGTGACAGGCGGCCTCACCTGCCACCCCCAGGCCTGCGCTAATGGAGGACGGAGGTCGTTAAGCGACCTCCGGCGCCTGAGTCGCCTGCGACGCGCAGGGAGCATGTTGCGGGCTCGGTGGAAAGGGAAGTTCTAAATCTCTATAATTAAACTACCTATCCACCTGTTATTTTTTAATAAAAGTAATGCTCATTTTCAGAGACCGTGCGCTTATTTACACATTTGTATTAATGATATACCCATAGGACCTTTAATCTTCATGGTAAGTTTTAGTTGTTGGTAAGTCATCGACATTGTTGAAATTGGCCATCCTGCATGCATCCAAAGTTTTCTCTTTGGAGCCAGGGTTCCGCACCCCTAGTCCTCTTTTCCATTATTTGGTTCATTTAGACTTTTAAACTGAACGACTGCTGTCTGTCCCATCGACCCCGAGAGTGAAGCCTGTGCCAGAGCGCTGCTATTTTACAGGGGAGCTTAGTGTGTGGTTGCATTTCAAACCGCTATAGTGGTATAAATTTGTGGTTAAAAACCTGAACTGAACACAATTTGAATATAATCCATCATATATTATTATGAAGATGCCTGTTACATGTTATATTTTCATAGAGATCATCATCACTAGATATCAATGCAATTTCACCTAAATTAGGAACCTGTACACCGCCAATCAGCAGGTATACAGGCTTGCAAGTGAAGTTGTGTTGGGCCTCGGAGATCTTGGTTCCGTTAAACCTAGTTCTTCTCGCCAAGATCTAATGTCGGTACTACTATTTGTAGCTATATGCTGATATAGTACCATTTACGTGTCAGAACTTCATAAACCTGTGTGAATCAAGAAGAGGTGGCTATTCAGGAACACCTATTCACCGCATTGTTCAAGATGGTTGGATACAATGTGGAGGCTTCGATCTTAAGAATCACAACTCACTGGACTGCGAAAATTACATTGTCCCTCATGATAGACGCGGAGTTCTCTGCATGGCTAATGATGGCAGGTAATGCATCCAATATGTGTAGATATAAAAATTCCTGTGAGTGTTTGGCTGGATATATTTATTATATACTTGTATATAAGATATTGTCGGAAGTTTACGCGAATGTCACACATTGAAATAAAACTATTTTTAACGGATTCTATCGCAATTTATTTGATGTTATTTTATATTTTACATTGATCCTGACGTTTCGGTTGCTTTTCAGCAGCCATGGTCACGGGGAGACTCTAAACGAACGAAAATATAAAATAACATCAAATAAATCGCGATAGAATCCGTTAAAAATAGTTTTATTTCAATACTTGCATATAGTTGAATAATTTGATATATTTGCATATAATTTAATAGATTTGAGTTGATTCTCTAAAATATCTTAACAGATCAGCGCATCGATCGCAGATAGAATATAGGGAATTACGAAATATGTTTTCAGGAATAAAGATTGTTCAACACAATTTTTTGTGTTACTACAACCGGCTAATTGGATGAAACACCAATACGTAGCTTTCGGTCAACTAATCGAAGGTGAACGAAGTCTCCAAAAGATAGAAAATGCGCCAACTTGGTACGAATCCCCAACAGATGAAATATTTATTTATAGAACAGGTGTTTTCAACATGGAGTGTCAGTGGAGACCAATAAACAAAACTGCTAATGACTATATCTCAGGGCATATTGAAGATCTTGTTCAACTCGGAACGTTATTTTATGAGGTAGGTACCAAAAAAGAAAATCTTATTTGTAACTAGCTGATGCCCGCGGCTCCGCCCGCGAGGTTGGTTATCGTTTTTTAGTCATATCTCCGGTTCTACTAAACATACGGCAGATTTTAAGTCTGGACGAGACCTTTCTTATAGAAAAAAAACCCGCATCCAAGTTCAGTAGTTTTTGTGTCCATCACGACCAAACAAACAGACGAGAAAGACGTAACATATCCCCATTTTTTTTTAATATCTCCAATGTTGAGACACAACTAATTTACAATTTTATAATACCTAGTACCTTTTTTTTTTTTTTTTCGTGCGGAAATCCCCTCGGATACCCCCCCGCCGGCCAGCGGGGGTGGTTATGTCGGGCTTGAACCGACTAAAACCGCACGCCGTCTCGGGTCTGCAGACGCCGGGGTGTAAGGTTGCCCATAGAGCATATCCCTCGCACCCCGATATATCTAGTACCTATAGCTATAGCTCTAGTACCTATAGCGATATATCTAATACCTAGTACCTATAGCTAGATAATTAGTAAACTCTACATGATGTTAAACCAATAATGCATTAAAACCTACTTAATTGCCAACAAATAATCATTAAAAAATTCATTAGAAGACTCGCATCTTTCTCCCTCTGGTGTAGGTAAAGACAACAGCCCGCCATTCGCTCCTGTCTTATCCTTATACCCTTCATGAGCTCTCTCTAATGTTATTAAACCTTTCATGCGAGCCCGACCGTTCTGTCAAAGGTTCTGTACTGTCGTTTTTTTTTTCTCATTACATCACACGAGTATTGTCTAAGAGTTTGACCTCAGCTAGATGCAATAGATACCTACAGTAGATTCTAGTTAGAACCAAAATAAATAAACAAATGTGTGTGTGTATGTATGTGAGGTAGGGTGTTTGTGTAAAAATGTGATAAGTAACGGAAAACTTTAATGTCTCTGATTTTATTGACTGCTCATTATGTTGATTATGTATAGACATTAATAAGCTATATCAATAACTTAGGTACCTAATGAAACGAGGTTTGTTCTTTAGAAAAAATTGCACTAACTTAGAAACAAGTAGATCCTGGATTATTCCACTTAAATCACCTAGGGTAAATCACCTAGGTGATTTAAGTATACCAAACAGTGGACTTGAATCACCTAGGTGATTTAAGAATACCAAACGGTGGACTTAAATCACCTAGGTGATTTAAGGTATTCGAATTGGTGGACTTAAATACCCAGCCTAGGTGAATAAAGTCGACCGTAAGAATAATATTTATGTTAGGTATACTTTAATCACCTTGGATATGGACATGAAATAGTTTTTTAATTATTTTATTACAGTTTGTAAGTTCTAAGGAGGATCATTGACAGTTGTCATAAAAGAGGTGTTATATAAATAAGAGTTGTTACCTATGAATGTCAAGTCAATGTCAATTTATTACATTTAAAAAATAATGTAAATTAGTCCCTATAGTATACTATTAATAAATAACGTTGTTTACAACGTTTTCCTCCTCGAACGAAAATTTTCCTATTTCTTATGTTCTACGCCTATAGAAAAATTATAAGTACCCGCAGATAAAAATATTGTTTGATAGGTGCGACTTTAGCACAAGATTTACTGTTAATTTGCACAATGGAGTTTACATTTATAAAGCGTGGAAGAGGGCAAGTGTTATTATGTGATGGGTACCAGTATAGTAAAAAGAAACAATATGTTAATAATGCGATCTGGTATAAATGCAGTAAATGTGTTAAAACAAAGTGTCTTGGATCCATTACTTTGAAGGTAGGTGGCTTTGGCTTCCATTCTAGGTAGTTATGCTATCTATCACAGGCGTTCTATTCAGATTACAACAGTTTTATTAATTCTGTCAAAAAAAATTCAGGATAACCAAATCATTAAGAAAGTTGACCATGCTTCACACTGTTTACCCAGCTCTACACAAAACTTATTTCTAGAGAAAATGGAAAATTGTAAACAAAATGTTTCCCGTGGTGATGGCAAACCTCTTCCCGAAATATATAATGAGACCATCGAAGAGTTTCAAAATAGCGGCTTGGATCTTGTCTGCAATATACCACCATTTAAAAAAGTTAAATCTGGGTTATATAAACGAAGGAACCACAGTCTTGGAGTAACTAAAATTCAGTATAAAAAGGCAGAGGATGTTGAAATACCTATCCAATTTATATTGGATTTTTATTATTTATTTATTTATTTATTTATTTTATTTATATTTATTTATATTATTTATATTATTTTTATTTTTTTTATTTTTAGTATTCATGGGGACACAGGAAGTACAAGCACTGTAACAGAGGTAACACCTATTATTTATGCATTAATGTCCCACAAAACCTATGATGCCTATGTTGTTTTATATTCTATGATAAGATCACAAATAGCAGACTGGAACCCCAAAAAGTTTTTAACAGATTTTGAAGAGGGAGCGATGAAGGCGATGAAATTTGTATTTCCCGATGTAGTGATAAAAGGATGCTGGTTTCATTTCAAGACATGCCTTTTCAGAAAAGCCAAAACTATGGAGATGCTAAAAGATAAACATGCTCGTAGATGCATTTCATTGTGTGGTTCAATGGCTTTACTTCCAAATGCACTCATTTTTGACGGATGGGACTACATAAAAAAAGAATATTCAAACGTTTCCAACGTTACGGAATTTTTAGTATATGTTGAAAAATTTTGGATGCGTAAAGATTTCATTGATGTGTGGTGTGTTGCCAATGAAAGGCATCGTACTAACAACAGTTTTGAGGGATGGCATCATAAGTTGAATAATGCTTTCCGCAGAAATTCGACTAATATTGTTCAGCTTTTGAATGTATTAAGGACGCCAACTTGAATGAGGTGAGATTTCTGCACAAGACTTCTAATAGCTTGAGCGAGCAGTCATCAACATCAAATCGTTGCAAAAAAACCATCACATTAGATGATTTAATAGTACAATATCAGGTGCAGTTGCTCACTGGAGAGATCACTATTGGACACTTTTTGGAAAAACTGCGATAAATCAAATATTTGTTTATTTTATTTTGATTACCTACATAAGTTACATTCAAAACTATAATTTTGTGGAAAGAACCAATATTTTGTTTATTTTATTTTGATTACCTACTTATGTTACATTGAAATCTATAATTTTGTAGAAAGAACATTTTTAATAAAATAAATAAAAAACTATTTCATGTCCATATCCAAGGTGATTAAAGTATACCTAACATAAATATTATTCTTACGGTCGACTTTATTCACCTAGGCTGGGTATTTAAGTCCACCAATTCGAATACCTTAAATCACCTAGGTGATTCAAGTCCACCGTTTGGTATTCTTAAATCACCTAGGTGATTCAAGTCCACTGTTTGGTATACTTAAATCACCTAGGTGATTTACCCTAGGTGATTTAAGTGGAATAATCCGTAGATCCTCACCTACAAACTCATTAATTTCATTGATTTTTCGACTCTCTTGGGCAAATTTACCGCCTAATCATAAACGCGGGTTTATAAAAAACTAGTTTTTTACTAGTCCCCCTTTTGTAACCACTCGTTTTAAATATTTAAGGTCGTGTTGGAGAATTTGTATGCTGCGCTTGATGAAAAAATGCAACTAGAAGATGACATAACTGAAGTTGTTAAAGAGGTCCGCCCAACTAAAAGGTATGGAACGTCAGTTCTTGGCCTACATTACACCGCTATGTAGGTAGTTCATATTGGAAGAGAAATAAATAAATACAATCAGAACCACCTTAATCCAATTCTAACATTACCTAAGTGTGAAACTTACACTTTATGTAAGTGTAATTTTCACACTTACATAAAGAGGAGGCGGCTAAAACGAATAGTCAACTTTACTTATAATAACAAGTCTCTCGGTCTCTCATCAGTAAACGCGTGCTTCGCGAAGTACTAGCGTTGACGTGGGCATTATCAAGACTGTTGCGAGAACACTGTATAATATATGCATTTAATGTACCCAGCAATCAATGCCGGAAGTCCCTCTCAATAGTTTTGTCGATCGTCACGAGAAAATTAACGTGATATCCCGTCACCTTGCGAGTCGGTATGTTTGCAATAGAGGTTTACGTTACAGTTATGACGTTTACAATATAGACATTCTTATTAATTACAGACAATATTATCAATTACATATTTCGAGCCATTGATTTCGAGAATTTAATATATTTTATAAGGTCTTTCTTTTTATACGCAATAGAGAAGGCACAATAAAGCATGTTACTGCTGCTGAGTCAGAAAACAATGAGTTTGACGTGGAAGTATACGACGAATACGAAGGTGAAGAAGGAGACTCTTATTTGCAAGATACCTGCGTTCTCGCGGACGAGACGCCTAAATCGAGTAGGGTGCTTGAGCGACCCTATTATTTGCCCCTAACGGATATTCCTTACCCTGGAGAGGTTGAATCGGCCTTTAATCTACAAAGGTTAGTTGGACAAGTATTTGAAGATATTTCATGAGCAGTTTATCAGATTCTAACGCTGCCAGACACATTTGAAGGTCATTTAAAGGTGCGAAATGTTACACCAGACAATACTAACATATTTTTCTACCCGTAGTTTCAATACCCCTTCTCTACCCTATAAATAGAGCGACAGGCTACCTGTGACCATCAGGTTGACGTTGATTTGAAAAAAAATTACTGTATAGTTCTGCTGACCTACCGCTCCTTCCAGTTACTGGTCAGGGTTATGGCGGACCACTTCCGCCTGGAAGAATATTATCCGGACAGAATCTACCTCAATCATGCCATCAATATCATACTTACCTTCACATTATTCTACATTTGACAGTAAACATACAGTCTGTGCCAGAAAGAGTTAGAAGAATCCTGACGTCAGGTATACCGTCGGGATAGGTCACTCCTTGAAAATGAAAGTATAAGTGACAATATTAAAATTGTGATGTACATTAAAGAAAATAATGGTAAATTGTAGGCAATTATCAGTGTTTATTATTTGAGTTTAACTTCACCTTTACTTATTTGGCATCCTTCTACCTAGAGTGTCAAAGTGAAGCGGTGAAATTCAACTGTGAATAGCGAATAAATAAGAATGAGTTCAAATTTCTGCGCAAGATTCGAGACTGATGACCAGGGCACAGATTAATTTGATAATAGATAGTTAGGTGCTACGTATAATCACAGGCGCCGGAGGTCGCCTAACGACCAACGTCCTCCATGAGCGCAGGCCTAGGGGTAGCAGGTGAGGCCGCCTGTCACCCCAGCAGAAGCAGGCCGGGACAGTGAGGCGACTAGCGCCCCTCCCCCAAACCGGGGCAAGACGGAGACACCGTGGTTCCCAAACCCGAGGGGGCCATCTCGAAACCGGAGATGGCCCAGGGTCAGTCGGGGTGCGAGGGATATGCCCTATGGGTAACCTTATACCCCGGCGTCTGTAGACCCGAGACGGCTTGCGGTTTTAATCGGTTCCAGCCCGACATAACCGCCCCCGCTGGCCGGCGGGGGGTATCCGAAGGGATTTTCGAACAAAAAAATAAAAATTGGTACTACGGTGAGGTGGCAGCACGGAAAAAAAAGGGGGGGGCGGGTACCGGTGGGTATTTTCGCACGTAAAAAAAAGGTACTATGTAAACCAAGAGGTAATTCTATTGGATCATTTTTCCAGACTGTTGAGAGGTGATTATTGTCTTGAGACAGATCTAATATTAGATCGGGAGGAAAGAAAGCAAGACTACATAGTACGCGAGAAAATGACCCTTCCTGAAGAACTACTTGACGCGTTATTCGAATGCTTCGATCCTGACGCTAAATCCGGTACGTACTCAATTTAGTTTAAGGATAATAGGTATAAACCAAATACATGGGTGTCTTATATAAGTAAAATTAATTAATATTCCTAATATTTACTTACAGAGAGTTCCTTAGAATCAGATGAAGAAAAGAAAATCCGGGAATACATTAAGTATAACAGAAATGATGTAGTTAAATAAAATATTATTAGAATCCAATAGATTTTAAAACAATAATGTATATTTGATTGCAGAATAAACGTAGACACAACCAGTTTTGCAGGTCCTATCATTAAACAAATGGCTAATATAAACGAAAAGTATGAGCTATTTGAAAATGAGGATGATGCGAAAGTGTGAGTTTGTAATGTAGTACAGTACCTATGTGAAAAAATTGACAGTAGCAGTCTCTATCACATCTTACGTATATCACTGACCATACCTACGTCATGTCATAACTTAAACGATTTAGACCGCGTTATGTTTGGATAATAGATCAAGGTATGTTATGTATACGTACTTCTGCATTAGGAGAACCTGTGTTAAGTTGGACAGTGTTGTACCAACAACAAACCAAATGTAAGAAAAACTTCATTGATTGATTGATGAAAATTGTATTATCTATGGCAGTCGAAGCATCTTTTGTTAACTCTAACGTGAATTCACCGTCACCGCGAGTTCCGGTAAAAATACGAATTTCTAATTTCTTGCTCTAAAAGTACGTTTTTTACTGCTTTTTTAATTAACATGATATACATTTATAACAAATCTTTTATTCTCAATTTAATCTCAGTATAATATAAGTAACAGATAGCAACTTTAAGTTGTTTATAAAAGCGAATTCTGGGTATTTGGGTATTAGCGAGTCTTTCTGGGGCCCTACCAAGATCTTCGGGGCCCAAGTCAATCTCACCTACAAGCTGATACACCTGCTGATTAGCGGACGAGGCTTTGGCGCAGGCTTTCCTTTCGGGTTTGGCGGGGCCAGATGGCAGTCACCCCCGGAAAAGCCAAAAACGACAAAATTTAAATGAAAGGTTCACGATATGGATATGGATATGGCGATACCGCAAAACGGTGCACAAGAGCCTCGCCCAACTCTTGTGCAAAGGGGTTAGGGCTATCATGTTCAGGGCGGGCACGGGCGTTTTTTGTTGGTGGAACGACACAGACAGGATATATCCAAGTACCGTTGTGTTAAAGACTCTAGAGGCAATCTGTTATACAAGGAAGTCGCGGTGACGGCGAAATGGCGTTCATATTTCCACGAGCTGCTGAACAAGCAGCGTAAAGAAGTGCAGCTACCGGATAGCCTCCCAAATCAAGGACTAGTGCCACCGGTAACGCCTGAACAAGTTCAGACTGCTCTTCACCGTATGAAGAATCGAAAAGCTGTCGGAGCCGATGGAGTTCTCATTGAGGTCTGGAACGATGGGCCCCGTGGTATGTGCATCTTCACATACCTTTTTAAACCGCATACTCCTCACCGGGAAGATTCCAATCTTCAAAGGCAAGGGGTCAGTGCAGGAGTGTGGCAGTTACCGCGGTATAAAGGTTGTATGTCTTACACCATGAAGCTCTTCTCTAATTGACTCCGGGATCCGACAGGAGTGTCCACTCTCGGAGTGTCAATATGGATTCCACCCCGATCACGGCTACATGGACCCTGTTTTTGCACTAAGGATCGCCGCGGAAAAATACAGGACGAGGAATACGCCTCTGCATTTCCTATTTCTGGACATTTGAAAGGCCTTCGACTGTTTTCCTCAGGCGATAATCTGTATCCTGGACAGTTTCCCTTTTTTTTTCTAGCGGCTTTTGTGCCCAGTTAATGAATAAAATCCACAGATTTTTTCATGAATTACGTAGTTGAATAACTGATTTTTCTATCTATGCCTATTTGACAGGTCTTATTCTCACCATTTATTTTTTTAAATGCAAATGTCAAAAAGTGTCCTTAGTTCAACAGGTTCCCCTACATATCAATCCCAACATGTATTAAGTTATTTCACCGTTATAATTTACATTATTTATTTTTGATGGTGAGGTAAGATGTAAATTCGAAATAAATTCTGCCCGGTTCTTTAATATAATGGTTTGATGATATTTATTGGAAATTTTTATGAGTCTCTAATCAACTATATTTGGTACGTAATAAGTAACTGTGTGGATGTGAGATTATATATTTTTTTAATGAATGATACGTACGTACACGTTCGATCTCTATCTCACCCTGGTCGTAAGTGACGATGTGGTCTACGATGGATCACGTTCGCCTAGAAGGAACCTATTCACTCGAGGTTTGAAGATTCCGAGGTTATAGCTTTCCAGAGACACAGACTCAGGCAGGCAATTCCACTCCTTAGCTGTACGCATAATAAATGTGTCGCCGAAACATTTCGTGCGTATGAGTGGAATATCCACCATGTAGCGGTGTATTTTACTGCTTTGTACCTTACAGCTAGCGTGATGATTTATAGTCCGAATGTTGATCATGTCCGTGTTCTACCAAACTGCAAACTTTGTGAAGGTCTGCTTTGCTTAATAAAGTGAGAACCTATAACAGCTTACATCGATTTTATTCCGCTGCTACTATCAGAATATAACAGCGTGAAGATATATACCGGAGAAAGAATGTTCGCGCAAAATTTCAGCTGAAACCAGCAGACAAACTGACGAAAGATTGTAGAAATCACATTTTCTGCATCGATTTGATTACAGATTAATTTATTTTTTTTTAATATTTAATGTACATTCTTCAGCTCGTTACGATTTTAATATTATGTAGGTATATAGATAGATAGTATATGACCTTATATAGATATATGATAACATTAGATTTGTCTATCTAAACTTCTGGTAAATAAATAGATTTTTAATCTATATAGGCCTACGAGGACCTTGAAACGTGAGACGAAGTTGCGGTGCGAAGTTTCGGACAATCGACTTAACCAAAAAACATGCTATCTAAACATTCCTCCACGTCTTTTCTTTCGTACGTAAGTCGTCCCGCCCGAAGTTTCGGATGCACGTTTCATGGTAGTCCCCCCTGTTTTTGAATAATAAATACTTAACTACTTTTATTGTTCAGTAAATTTATTTAATTCAGTTATTTTCAGTAAACAATTCTTAACTGATGAAGATTTGAGGCTATTAAGGTATTTTTCAATTTTTTTAAATTCTTTACCGAAGTGGATATTTATTTAAAAACTTACCATAAAATATTACCAAAAATATTTTTCTTGTCTAAAGAGTCGCTGCAAAGGAGATTAATAGTCAACGTCATAAGTAAGTACATACCTACTTACCTAAACAAGTATCTATACCTACCGACAGACTGAGTTCTAAAGTTTAGTGCTGGATTTTATCGAGGAATATACACGCGTTTAATTCACATTTTTAATTCAGTTAAACGGATTTCACTGGTGAAATACAGCCTAAGGGCCACAAGCCAGAACGCACTTGACTGCGATGCGGCTAGCCGAATCCGGTTGAACGCTCGTCCATTTTTAGGGTTCCATAGCCAAATGGCAAAAAACCGGAACCCTTATAGATTCGTCATGTCTGTCTGTCCGTCCGTATGTCACAGCCACTTTTTTTCCAAAGTATAAGAACTATGCTGTTGAAACTTGGTATGTAAGTAGATGTATTCTGTGAACCGCATTAAGATTTTCACACAGAAATAGAGAAAAAAACAATAAATTTTGGGGGTTCCCCATAGAACTGAAAGACAAATATTTTTTTTATTCTAACCCATACGTGCCATACGGATAGGTCTTCAAAAATTATATTGAAGTTTCTAATATCATTTTTATCTAAACTGAATTGTTTGCGCGAAAGACACTTCCAAAATGATAAAAAGTGTGTGTGTGTGTGTGTGTGTGTGTCCTGTAACTTCTAAAATAAGAGAATGATCAAAATATATGTTGCACTACAAAAAATATATGTATATTATCATGTATACTTCCACCGAAATTGGTTTGAACGAGAAAGTAGTTTTTTTTAATACGTCATAAATCGTAAAACACAATTTACATTTCATACAATCAACTCACATATAAAAATTTATTTGCTGCCCTTCATGGGCGAGTCCGACTCGCACTTAGCCGGCTTTTTAAACCAACATAACTTGATTCTAAGGCGGAACGAAGTTTGCCGGGGCAGCTAGTAATAAAATAAATAAGGCTTGCCGAGAGATTATGGCGGCAAAGCACTAGGCTTTGCCGCCATAATCTCTAAGGATTGTTGAAAATAACTTATTAAATATTGTTATTTGTGACATTGGGGAGGTAGATGGTTTAGTAATTACATTACCATAAATTTATTACCACCATCATTGTAACACATGCGTTTTACTATAGGCAGGTGTCCATCAGCAGTTCTACTGCCCTGGCATCGCATACTTGTATCCAAAGACGACCAACAGGGTTTGTTCGTCAGGAGGAAATAGCTTTGTTGGATGAAATTCTTGAGAGATTGATGGAGGATGAAATGGAAGGGAAAATGGATGATACAGATAGAGAAGCAAGGTAAGTTTTTAAACCTTCTGTTAGACTCGAAGCCCAGGGTTCGATATCTTCAGTGTCCCTGATAGTGAGACCATATCAATCTTGTGTGGGCCTCTAGGCGGCTGATTCGGATCATTTCGCACTACAATTAAACAGATTAGCAGCTGTTCAGTTTAGTTAGACAACTAAACTACACACAGGTTACCTCCTGAAAGATTTAATATTTTTCCCTCATTTAGATAACTACTGTATATATGTATCTTCTGAATTTAGGCACGTGCAGGTAGAATCCAATAAAAGTGATGGAAAAGGTGTAATTAAACGACGCCAAACAGGTTTTGTACGTTCAGGCGATAATGAGCAGAGATTATCAGCTCTTTTACGCCTTTATGATGAAGTATCAATGTCAGACGAGGAAGACGTACCTACGTTAAAGGGCTATAGGTAAGTACATACGGCACTCAAAAATATATATTTAGATTTGAATAATAATTAGCGCTCATATAGATCAGTAGAAACAGCTAGAAACATAACATTGCAGTTCTATTGACTGCACAGATGTTAATTGATCACCTCGATAACTGCCACCGTGCCAAACGATGTGGGTTCGACACCTAAAATAACCTATATGCCAACGTTACATATATTATTATTATTTTGCTATATTATTTATAAAGTCCCTAAATGTTCTAAAAGGATAGTTATTTCTAAGAAAAAGTAGAACTTTGTTTTTGAGTTATTAGCAATTCAGATTTAATATGCTCGTTGGTTTCTCCAGGCCTTCGTCAGAAACACACCAGCAGAATACCTATAAATACTTAACTCACTCTCCCTTATCCTTATTTGAAGACAAGGGTGATAGATTATTCATACATCATTACCCTGACGATGATCAGATGAAACTTAACCCTTTGGACGATACCCTTAATTTACAACATGGAAAGAAACTCAGCCGTAAGATGTCTTCAGACTATGCTAATACCCTTACTCGTTTTGAGCACCCACCAAACTCTTCGTTAAGAAGTATTGAATTCGCAAAACAGCGCCCTTCATTGTCAGTGGTGGAATATAAACAGAAAAATCAAAAGTATCAAGAAGAGGTGGCCGCATCAAGAGAAGGGACGGGTAAGTTTCTTTAACAGATCATTCTGAACCTTCAAAGGTTAGCTTCATACGGTAGCATTATTATTATTATTTCCAACGGGGACGCCGGTAACCTGGAGGGTGATCAACCCTACCTTAAGTGGGTCATTTCACCCATTTCCCCTGATATATGTCTCATCTCTGATGATACGGTAGCATACGGTAGCAAGCAATGTAATCTACATTAACCATTTAAATCAAGTATGTGATTTTATACGTATCTATACAGCGAAACGACCAGCTTTTGGGGCATGTAAACAACTATGTATTCCCCGTGGTACAATCACTTGTAATAATTCCTAACATCACTTGAGTGACAAATCACAATAGAAAACTAAACACAAATCAAAAAGTCATTTAATTTGGTTAAACGCGGTATGGCTAATTCACGACGGAAGCTTTTTGAGATTTTGATTGGTATTCTTTTAACTAATTTATTTTATTATCTTTGATGCCATTCTTCGAAACAGTCGATACTAAAATGTCTATAGGTAAGTTAACCAATAGGGAGTAAGTCCACCGGGCAAAATGGACCCAGGGAAAAGTAAGACCATATTAGGTAGGTATTATTGACAACAAAAGTAGTACATACCGTTCAAAACGATATCTTCAGATGTTTGTTTGGTCAATATACCGAACAAACGAACGTAAAGTCAGAGAATCGTTAAAAATCGTAATCGTTAAACAATAAAAAACTAAATTATAAAAACAGTTTTAATAACACTGAAACAGCACATAAATTTCCCCATCACAAGATTAATACTACTAGGTACAATATAGTTACACCATCACAATGTCAACATAATTATGTACATCAC
Source organism: Cybosia mesomella (assembly GCA_946251805.1). NCBI lineage: Eukaryota > Metazoa > Arthropoda > Insecta > Lepidoptera > Erebidae > Cybosia > Cybosia mesomella. The sequence goes on from OX276398.1 coordinate 22,906,994, forward strand.
TACGTTTGTTCGGCGCACTAGTTTGTCCATAATGTACATAGAAAAACCACACTTCAATACAAAAAATATTCGTTTACAAACGCTTACTCGAAGCGATCTGTCATGTCCCTTACGCTAACATCGAGCCAAACAAATTGACACTAGGAATCGATTATATTCGAATTCTGATCCACGAACTAGCACCCTGTCTCGTTACGTATGGACTAACTAGTCTACTTTACTATTGACCGTGGCCGTGACCGAACCCAAGGGTGTTGACCCCGTCCGCTTGGTTTATCCCACGTTCATTGTTATTGTTTCCTTCGTCATTCGTCTCGTTATTGCCGTTCCCATTACGACTCTCCAACTGCTGTTGCCACATGGATGCGTAAAAACCGCCTTGTGCGAGAAGAGTTTCATGACTGGAAATAATTAAAAGTATGATAAGGTTAATAAAGTATTGGTTAATAAAGTATTTGATAGAGTTCACCCACCAGTGTGCACTAAAAATCGTTAAAATATTGCTTAGTCTTGTCGAAACCACATGAACCACAAAATCAATATTCATATTTATTGCTGTCTATAGTCATAATCCGACGCTCCGACGCCAAGTTCAGGCGAATATTTCACACTAGCTTTTACCCACGGCTTCTCCCGCGTGGAATTATGCTCTCGTTACCTTCCTTCATTGCTTCGCTTCGGAACCTATTCCCGGGATAAAAAGCCTGTGTGTTATTCTAGACTATAACCTATCCCTGTACCAAATTTCATTCAGATCTGTTCAGCCATTTTTGCGTGAAAGAGTCTGTTGCTTTAATCTTTGACCATGGCTGCTGAAACGCCGACACTTCATAAAAAATTTACTAAAAAGTGTTCTACTTACTTTCCTCTTTCAATGATTTCGCCCTCCTTCAATACTAGGATTTCATCTGCATGTATGATTGTAGACAGCCTGTGTGCGATGATTATCGTTGTTCTATTTGCGCACACACGAGCTAATGCGGCCTAAAAACAAAAAAAATATCTAATTAATCACCTTAAAAATGTTAAGATGTACAGCTATTACTGAAGTACTAAAACCTTGTAAGAAAATAATCTGAGAGTCACGCGAAGTGGAGCATCTGGTGTATGTATAGTATTTACCTGTATATTTCTTTCTGTGTTAGTATCAAGAGCCGAAGTAGCCTCGTCTAGGAGTACTATGGCCGGATCTTTCAGGATAGTCCGTGCGATGGCTATCCTTTGTTTCTCACCCCCGCTGAGGCGAAGTCCACGTTCTCCAACCTATAATTATGAAAAAAGTTTATAAGACGATAAGTGTCAGCGTTTAGTCCTACCGATTTTGATCCACTTCAATACTCAACACTCAACATAACAAACTTAGCTCATGATATTATCAGGGGCAGCCAAGGAAAAACAACTCATTTAGTACGCGTGTTTAGTAGTCGGTATACAAATTCGTGCAAGTTTGCAACTCACGTGCATTTAGTAGTCGGTATACAATATCAATATAGATATGCGAGTAAGTAGTTTAAAACACAGAGAAGATTGCTAATTAGCGGTCCTGGGATCGAATCCTGGTTATTACACTACCGACGTGAACACAAGCAATTTAGATTAGCTGGACGGTTTAAAATCTGTAGCCGTTATTTCTTTTACTAGTACTCTCTTGTTCATGCAGATCGCATATAATTAATACATAGTTATTTATATTATTCTATTCTGGTTGATATACAATAAAGAGTATGTAAGTTTGTATTGTTTTTCTTATTCACAGCTTAAGCAACGGAATAACTCGACGAAAGAAGAGTTTCGGGGAACCAAAGCTACAATTAGTTATATTTCTTTCCCAACACTCCACGACAACAAAGTCGATGCACGAATATGCAGCGAAGAATTCAGTGGATTGAGGAGCTTAAATATAAGCGAATAGCAGTTACATTATTAGCTATTAGATTAGACTAATTGTACACATACATATCAGTGGCAGTCCCTGTTGCATCCTATATTTGCGCTTCTCTACCTCAAATTCCCACCTTTGGCGGGAGCGACTGCCAAATGGCAGACCCCTACCTGCGATATCCCCTCAAACGCGAAAGGAAAGCCTCATCTGTCTATAAGAAGGTGAATCTTGCGTAGGCCCCATAGATTGGTGGAGCCCCATACACCCTCATACATATCAATGTACTTCAAGTTTAATGTTTACCTGTGTGTCGTAAGCATCAGGGAATGTAAGAATTCTGTCATGTATGTCTGCATTTTTTGCCGCGGAAATTATGTCTGCAGCCGTAGCGGTGAGTTTTCCGTACTGAATGTTATATCTGTAACACAAAATAATAATTTTCTTGAAGGGTAGTTGAATATATATATATATAGACAAGGTTTTTTTAATGGTTTATTCACATCTTTTCGCTTGGATTATACTAAATATATTTTTTATAAATACTGTAATTGGCATTAACATAATGCCTGTAACACTATAATTTTGAAAACTTGAAGTTGAAAAATGTCGATATGTTTTTTAAATAGTTTATTCTCGTTCTTTTGTTTAATTCTACTAAATATTTTTTAATAAATCCTATAATTTTTAATATGCGGCATTATTGCTCCAAATCGTTGAATAAATACTGAGCATGTTTTTCTAGTAATTATTTTTTCTATATGCACGCCTTTTTCCACCATCTGCTTCTGTCCTTACATACATAATGAGAATATATATTCCTTATATTTGATGAAAATAAAGGTTAACTTACCTTTATTTTCATCAAATATAAGGAATATATAATTTCGTTGCTCATAGAAATGGGCGAAGGGCGACGAAACGCTTTTGAAAAGTTAAGAATCTGGTGAATTAAAAATCTGGTGAACTACTCATTATTTACAGTATGTATGACTAACTGGCCCTCCCCAGCTTCGCGCGTGGAGTATTACGAACCCCCGTTGCACCCATTCAACCCATATATGCACGTAATTTAGTAGTTTTCATATAATGTATGAGAATCTGCTGGATTTGTCGACATTCATGATTACTGCTCCGCTCCCTTGGGTAGTAGCGTGATGATATATAGCCTATTGCACTCACAAATAATGTGGCTTTCTATTGGTAAAGAATTTGCAAAAGGGGATGAGTAGATTAACTCCAGAGGGTTTCCACACGTAAAAAATAACCCCGACAACCTCACAAACTTTACCTCTTTATAATAGTATAGAAGTATAGATATGTATTTTAAATTATCCGCATTCTAGAACCTATATGATAAGCTCTGCTCTAGGTGGCGCTGTGTAATGTCCTAGAATGAAAAATATGTAGTTGATTTTTAATACAGGGCACTGTAAGTCTTACCTTACGGTATTGTTAAAGAGTACAGTATCCTGTGGCACGACGCCAATGTTCGCCCGCAGCGACGCCTGCGTGACGGTGCGCACGTCTTGTCCGTCCACCAGTACCGCGCCCTCGTTGACATCGTAGAAACGGAACAGGAGGCGCATTATTGTTGACTTGCCTGCTCCGCTTGGACCCACCTATATAGGTACAGTATTGAAGTAATGTTTACTGTAAACGCTTCTACAAAAAACTCCCTACTGAAATTAAAGATCTACCTCTTCATAAATTTGAAAGTCAAATTCAAACTAAATTTGTCAAAAAGGCTATTGTAAAATTTTTAAATATTTAGACGATAAACATGCTTAGATATGAACTGTTTGCTCTTTCACTATGCTACTGAAACAAAACATTAAAAAATAGGCGGCTGAGTTTAACCAGTCTTCTCAGGTCAGAGCCGCGTTTAGAACGAGTGGTCCATTCGCTTAACGTTAGTCAATTTCTTTCTTTTTGACGTTTTGTTAGTTTCGTTTTAATGGTCTATACAGAATACATGCTTTTTGACTTCAACATGTGTCAGGGATTATCCTCACGCCTTGTTGGTACAGTAGAGATGCGGCAATAGCGCGCTGATAGCACTAACAGCGAGCTCTCGGAACACAAGAACTTCGTCTGAGTGAGACTCAACATCGATTTGTATATTGCAAAATAGCACTTTAGTAGGATATCATGAGATGTTTATCTCACGAGATAATAATGGACGATTACTATCATCATCCTAGGAGCCTTTTTCCCAACTCAGTTGGGATCGGCATTTTCGGTCTAACTATTAAGCGGCCGAACTTTCCATATTTGATGTGAAGCAACTGCCATCTAACCTCCAGTGATATCGAGTTCTGTAGTTAGACCGGTTGTTGGACTTTTTAGGGCTCCACATACTCGTAACGACTGCAATAGATGTTCTTATGTCAACCGGGACCGACGGATTAACGTGCTCTCCGGGGCACGAAGGGGTCTCAATGTGTCAAGAATGGTAACCCATCCTAAGACTGACCTTTTTAAAATAGCTTAACTTTGCATATGTGAAACCCACTCGGTTAACACTTAGCCACAAGTCCCGCAATGGATGAATATTCTATGGAGAATTCCTTACCAACGCCACAGTATTGCCAGGAGGTACTTTAAACGTGATGTTGTTCAGCACGAGACGCTCCGGTCCGTAGCCGAAGGACACGTGTTTGAACTCGACGGCGCCTCGTCTCACCAATAGATCCGGGGCTCCGATAGCATCACGAACGTCTGAGTCCACACGCATTAGGTCGAACATATTCTCCATGTCCACGAAATTCTTTTGGATTGCCCTTAAAACGTTTAGTGGGTGGTTTAATAACGCATCTTTATGATGGAAAAGTTACAAATAGGCCTGGGCATAAGGTTTGTCCCCGAAGATGTTGGTGGAGCCTCATACACACATCAGTTCTGTTAAACTCAATATCCTACTTCCTACTTAATCCTACTTACTAATAATATGAACGCAAAAGTTTGTGAGTATATATGTATGGATATTTGTTACACTTTCACGCAAAAACGGCTGAGCGGATCTGGCTGAAATTTGGTACAGGGATTGCAGGGTTTATATTATAGTCTGGAATAACACATAGACTACTTTGTGGGAAGCGGGAACCGAAACAGAATTCCACACGAGTGACGTCGCGGGCAAAAGCTAGTGCTACAAATGGGAAAGTTTGTGAAGATGTTTGTTACTCAATCACGCTCAAACGGTTGAATGGATCTGGCTGCAATTTGGTACAGGGATAGATCCCTCCTGTACCGTGGTCCCACTGTGGTGTCCCACCGGTGAGACAAAACTTTTTCGTGGTCCCACCAAACACACACTTAACCGTTTTGCTACGCCAAACTGAAGAAATAGAAAGAGACAACGAAATTATAGAACTGCAAATGCAACTAATTCACGGCAAAATTTCAGTTGGCCGTTAGGTATTTAGAAGCATCGCGAGGCTCAGACGGGCCTGCGTGATCACGCACCGCCGGTGGGCCCGATTCCGTAGGAGACGTCGCCGCCCCGCAGATGCGGAGGCCCGAGAGGCGGAGTTGTACGAGGGATACAGGGAGGCCAGAGGTGCCCTCCGAGCAGAGATAAGGTGGGCCAAAAAGGCGGCCCGCTGCGAACTGCTGGAGACGCTGGAGCGGGACCCTTGGGGGCGGCCCGTTGACCCAGTGTCTCCAGTCGGAGCTGCTCGGAGGAGTTGTTAGCTCCCTGTTCCCGACGCGGGCGGTGGAACATGTTCCACCGCAGATGACTCCGCCTCGGTTGCCAATGGTGCCCGAGGTGGATGACGACGACGTGCCCGAGGTCACTTGGGTAGAACTAGAGCTGGCGGTGAGAAGGCTGAGAGCCAAACGCACCGCCCCGGGACCCGACGGCATTCCAGGCCGAGCGTGGGTCCTAGCTCTAGTCGATGACGCTCTCGAGCCCCGACTGAGAGGGCTTCTCAGCGCATCTTTGGAGCGGGGCCAGTTTCCGAAATTGTGGAAGACGGGGAAACTGGTCCTCATCCGAAAGGAGGGGCGCCCGGCGGACTCACCGTCCGCCTATCGGCCCATAGTGTTGCTCGACGAGGTGTGCAAGCTCTTTGAAAGAGTAATTACGAAGCGCCTCCTCGAGCACCTCTCAAGAGTGGGGCCGGACCTGGCGGATGGCCAATATGGCTTCCGCCAGAGGCGCTCCACCGTGGATGCCATCATGCGCGTGAGGGCTCTGGCGGAGGATGCAGTAGCCCGGGTGAGGTGATGTTGGCGGTGTCCCTGGACATCACCAACGCGTTCAACACCTTGCCCTAGAGTTGCATTAGGGAGGCGCTCGTGTATCACGAAGTGCCTCTATACCTCCGCCGCATAGTCGGGGCGTATCTGACGGAGAGAGCCGTCTTCTACCCAACCGTGACCGGTCTCGGCCGGCGTGAGATGTCGTGCGGTGTTCCGCAGGGATCGGTACTGGGGCCACTCCTGTGGAACATCGGATACGACTGGGTGCTTCACGGTGACCTCGCAGACGATGCCGCCGTCACGTGCTACGCGGACGACACGCTCATGACGGCGTGCGGAGCGACATACCGCGAAGCGACCCTGAAGGCCACGACCGCGGTTGCCCTAGTCGTGGAGCGGGTCCGGCGGCTGGGTCTCGAGGTGGCTCTGCATAAAACCGAGGCCCTGTTTCTTTCATGGGCCTCGGAGCAAGCCACCTGAGGGATCCAGTCTCATCGTGGGAGGTAATCGCATCGGCATCAAGCCCCAAATGAAATATTTGGGGATCGTGCTCGACGGCCGATGGGACTTCGGAGAGCACATCCGAAGTCTGGCCCCCAAACTGAAGGGCACAGCTCTCGCTCTGGCGCGGCTGCTGCCCAACATGAAGGGGCCCGATGACTCCTGCAGGAGACTCTACGCGGGGATCGTGCGGTCCATGGCCCTGTATGGGTGCCCAATATGGGCGGAGGCCCTGAAGGCCGGAAGTGTGCGGATGCTGCGCGCTCCGCAACGAGTGATGGCCATAAGGGTCATCCGCGGGTACCGCACGATTTCCTTCGAGGCGACGAGTCTCCTTGCCGGAACTCCGCCGTGGGACCTGGAGGCGAGAGCCCTTTCGCAACTAAATAAATAAAATAAATAAATAAATAATAACTAATTAAATTTGTGGGAGTCAAGATCGTGCGCGCCCGAAAGAGCCTTCGCAAGTAAGGCGCGCACCTCACGTGATTCGGTCTTAATAGCCAAGAGGCTGGGAAGACCATGGGCAGGAGGAGGGTGTGTACCAGTGGCGAAAGGAGGCGCGGGAGCAGGGACTGCACCCCGAGCATCGAGAAATCGAGGCCGTGCAGTCCCAGCTCCGCCAGGCCATCTTGGTGGAGTGGAAGGAACGACTTGGGCGACCAAGCGCAGGGCACGCCGCAATAGCGGTGGTAAGGCCCATCATGGAGGATTGGCTAGAGAGGCGACACGGAAGCCTCTCGTACCGACTGACGCAGGTGATATCCGGGAAGGGGTGCTTCGGGGACCACTTGCATCGGATCAGGAAGGAGCCAACGCCTGAGTGTCATCACTGTGACGCGAGCGAGGACTCAGGGCTGCACACGCTGGCGGCCCGGCGTGAGAGGTGCCGAGGCGTGACCTCGTTGCAGCCATCGGGGTGGGAGTCCTCTCGCTCAGCAGCATGATTGCGGCAATGGTGCGGAGCGCGAGCGCGTGGGCCGCCGCCACCTCCTTCTGCGAGCATGTGATGCTCGCGAAGGAGATAGCGGAGCGCGCCCAGGAGAGGTTCAGAACTCTCCCGGCCCGCCGAGCCCGCAACATGCTTGCCGCGCGTCGCAGGCGACTCAGGCGCCGGAGGCCGCTCAACTTACTGGTGGTAGAAATTTGATGACACAAATTTGTCACAAATATCGGCCGCGTGGGTACCACCGTGCACGATTGCGAAAAACCCTCCATAGTAATCCAATTTCGGTTTGATTGCGTTCAGGGGTCAGCAAGTGCATAGCCGGGCAGGGGGATTGTGGTCACAGCACTAGTGGGACCTGTTGGTGTCACGCGGTGCTGCGACGACAATCCTCTTCTGATGAGGCCGTCAAGCTGAGTGCCACCATTGTTACAGTCCATCAAATCTAAGAGGTACCGTTTGACGTTTCATATTTTTCAAACCGAAACAACTTTGTTCATACGTACATTATTCAGTTTCGATAACCTTTTTCATAAAACCATGAATTTAGAAAGATTTCATTATTGTATCTGTACTGTACAATTCTTAATATCTAAATGTAATTGAAAACTTTCAAACAAAGCAAAATAACACATATTTACACAGTAAATAATTTCTAATAGTTATATTCTTGACCTCATTACAAAGTTACGTAGTTAGGTCACTGCACGTAGTGTTGCGACTCTTCGGATACACTTGTATGCAAAAAAATCGTTTACATATACGAAAAATCGAATGTATTATTTACAAATTACACTTGACAACCAAACAAATATTTTTTCATGTGAATGGGATTTATCTCACATATTACGATTACATAACTAAATAGTTATGTAATCGTAAAATATGAGATAAAACCCATTCACCAAAAATACGTATTTATAAATCAAATATATTTGCTTCTTTAAAAAGTTGTCGAAAGCGATTTGTCGATTTTTGATTTTCGCGCCCAAATAAGTCGGGGTTTCTCGCGCTAACGCTGTCGAAATAGTAAATGGAGTCAGGGATAGTGTTTTTTACATTTATTTTTGTGTATGATAGTATGGGTTTGCATATTACAGAGAAATAAACAAATTTTTAACAAGCACATCCATTGATTTTACAATTACAATTTTTTCTTCTAAGTCTTATTTCTACGTCTAAAACTAATAAAAATAAGGTATGTAGAACCCATTCACAAAAATGTTGTTGCCTGATGTTATAAATTAACGACGTTACTGCGCGACCGCATAATGCACTGAATACACAGATACCCTAAAATAAATTAATTTAATTATTTTTAGGTCAATAGGCAAAATCGCAGGTGTCCAAGTCTCTACAATTTTTTTTTTCTGGCAACACTGCCAACTACAAGCGCACGCGGTCCGCTCGGTCGGTTCGGCGTCAGCAGTCTCTCGCCATCTTGGAAGCTGACTGTGCGCGTACTTGCTTTCTCGTTTGTGTTTTACAATTTGTGACTTGGCTATTACTTTTCTGGACTGATCATTCTTTATCCGTTTACCTTGGCAATATTTATACTGGACTCCGAACTAAGCAAGTGTTTATTAATAATGTCGAAAAGAGGACGTACTTTGAACAGCCAGGCTCGTGAATTGGTGGTGAAATTACACGAGTATTTTGAGCGTGAATCTCAAAATGGTGGACTTCTACTGCCAGTTACACAAGTTCGGGATCGCGTCGGTGAAGCTCTCGGTATTGGTAGCCGCACCGTTGGCAAAATATTAAGTGAAAAATATGGGCCTTCGGGGAGTGACAGTAACGTACTTCACACACCGAAAAAACGAAAAAGAAATAAACCTGTGACAGGCATCGATGAATTCGATAGTCATGCTATTAGAAACCATATATACGGGTATTTTACAAGAGGCGAATTTCCAACATTGGCAAAGTTATGTGCAACTTTAAAAGATGCCGGGCTGTATAAGGGAAGCATAGAGTCGTTGAGAACGGTAATAACAGGAATTGGCTTCAGATACAAAAAAGTTGACAAACGAAAAATTGTTATGGAGCGACATGACATAATTATGCAGCGACTAACATTCCTGCGCGAAGTTAAACAAATTATAAACTGGGATAATGTAATATTTTTGGACGAAACTTGGCTAAATTCCAACCATTCTGTGCCGAAAACATGGACTGATGATTCTGAAGCTTCGTGCTCGAAGGTGCCGATAGGAAAAGGTGGACGCCTCATAATATGCCATGCTGGGTCAGCGTCTACAGGCTTCGTGGAAAACTCTTTATTAGCTTTCCAATCCAAAAGCACTAAAGAGTATCATGAAGAAATGGACGCAGTAAGGTTCCGAGAGTGGTTCTTAAATTTATTACAGAATATCCCTCCTAACAGCACAATTATAATGGATAATGCCCCATACCACTCTGTGCAAATTGATAAAGCACCTACGTCAGCCAATAAGAAAGCAGATTTGGTGGCATGGCTGCAAAGAAAAGGAGTGGATGCCGACATGTCACTATTAAAAGCTGAATTATTACAGTTAGTGAAATTGCATAAACCACCAAAACCGACATATGTAATTGACCAATTGGCCGAAGAGCACGGGCACAAAGTCATACGACTTCCTCCGTACCATTGCCAATATAATGCCATTGAACTGATTTGGGCCCAAGTTAAAGGTAATATTTTATAATATTATAATAATAACACGAGTACTTCTAACATTTATAATTTAAACAATGGTTTTCGTCTGCTATCAAATAGTTACATTATTGTTTTACAGGTTATGCAGCAAGACACAACACAAAACCACCCTTCAGTGTCAAGAAAATGGAAGGTTTATTAAAGGAAGCATGTGCCCAAGTTACACAGGAAGATTGGAGTAAAGTAGTACAAAAAACAAAGAAAATAATAATGGACAACTTCGAAAGAGACGTACACTTTGATAATGTAATGGACAATCAACTGGTCATTAATTTAAATGACGATGATGACGAAGACGACGATACTAGTACTAGTAGTGAATAAAAAAATATCCTAAACATTTCTTTTATTTAATTTTAACAATTGATTTCTTAAAATTCGGATATTATAGTAATCGATCTCTCAAAGTTCGGATATTATAGTAATCGATTTTTTCATCCCATCCCTATCATTCAATTGTCAGAACTGTCAAACGGTACTTCTTAGATTTGACGGACTGTAACATGGTACGTGTATGTAATGGTGACCCTCTTTCCTGAGACTTTACCTTCAGCTTACCATCAGGCGAGGTGAAGTCAAATTGACGTGTCCTAAATATAAAAAAAAAATTTTCTTCCGTCCTCCATGAGCGCAGGCCTGGGGGTGGCAGGTGAGGCCGCCTGTCACCCCAGCAGAAGCAGGCCGGGACGGTGGGGCGACTAGCGCCCCTCCCCCAAACCGGGGCAAGACGGGGACACCGTGGTTCCCAAACCCGAGGGGGCCATCTCGAAACCGGAGATGGCCCAGGGTCAGTCGGGGTGCGAGGGATATGCTCTATGGGCAACCTTACACCCCGGCGTCTGCAGACCCGAGACGGCGTGCGGTTTTAGTCGGTTCAAGCCCGACATAACCGCCCCCGCTGGCCGGCGGGGGGGTATCCGAAGGGATATCCGCACGAAAAAAAAAAAAGGGATTTAGAAGCTTTGCGGTAAAATAGAAGGGATACATTTAAATTTTATTGCCTTTTTTTATTTTGTTTCAAGAAAGCAGGTAGCGACTATTACATACCACATTGTAACAAAACAGTCAAGAGTGTGTGTTTGGTGGGACCACGAAAGTTTTGTCCCACCGGTGGGACACCACAGTGGGAGCACGGATCCGGATTGGGATATATTATAGTCTGGAATAACACATAGGCTATGCATATATGCTGCTTTTTATCCCTGGAATAGGTTCGCATAGGCTGCAGGAGCGGGACCAGAATTTTACACGGGTGAAGCCGCGGGTACAACAGTTGGTATAATAAAATACTTAAAATACAATAAGATTAATGATACTCAAGTTACAGAGGCGGTAATTGATAGATAAAAAAGGGCATTAATTTTATTGTTAATGTGTAGATAGCTCGCTATGCTCCGACCTTGTCAGATAGTAATAATGCGTGTTATCTTTATGAAGGTAACGGCTGATTTCACAGGAACGTCAAAGATAGGTAATCATCAGAGGTCATCAGTGGGTATCACTTTGTAATTAATCATATAATAATTTTTATAAACTGGCACATCACGTAAATTCAATTCAATTTTAAAAATACTTTTTTGACAAAAACATGACATGGAATTCTTTACCAGCACACGTGTTTCTTTCTTCCAATAAGCGGGTCATTTACGCTAAGGCGATGTGAAGTCATATCGACGTGACCAATATTAAAAAACAATATAGTAATATATAGTAAAAAAAGGGTAGGTAGGGAGACCACCAGTAGCGTGGTGGTAGAGCGTTCGACTGCTACGCCGGAGCTCGCTGGTTCGATTCCGCTCAGTGCAAATATTCATAATCGTATATATCTATTGTGTGCCTCTATGTATAATGTGTTTATATGTATAATTAATATTTATTTACAAAGATATTACTTTGAAGACATGATTACTTTAGGTCTAGATAGCGCTGTGGAGTTTGTAGAATATTACTATTCTCTTCATTCATTTCTTAGTATTATACTTATTTGCCATTTTAGTTGTATGAATAGATTAGGTTTACGTTACTGAAAGTATCAAGAAGTTAATGTACTGTTTAGTATTTACATACAGTGCAATCAAGTACGATTGGATTCTGAAACTCGCTCTTATCATGGACACATTGCTAATCTCTCATCAGTCTACCCGTGGATGATTCGCACAATTCGGTCAAAACATTGCGTAAACTAAAGTACCTATATTACAGTTGATAAACTTTATGGCGATTATCTTACTACTATTTGTCGTCAACACAGCGTCAGTCTCGGCAACATCCAAAGATTGCACTTTTGGGCACCGGATCCTATGCTCGATAAAGACGCTGCGTAGCGGGTCCGGGAGAGGCTTCAGTATCTCTCTGACCCGCAGAGGCCGCGAGGCGGGCGGGCGACTCAGACGTCGGAGGTCGCTCAACGACCTCCGTCCTCCATGAGCGCAGGCCTGGGGGTGACAGGTGCAACCGTCTGTCACCCTAGCAGAAACAGACCGGGGCGGCGGCGGCGGCGCGTTGCGCGCCCTCCCTTTTCCGGGAGCAAGACGGGGACACCATGGTTCCCAAACCCGAGTAGGCCATCTCGAAACCGGGGCTGGCTGGGTCAGTCGGGGTGCGAGGGAAATGCCTTATGGGCTCTTAGGACCCAAGACGGCGTGTCCGGTTCGTGTCCAAGTGTCGGCGTGACCAAAACGGTCGGTCCGAGTGCGACATAACCACCTCCACTGGCTGGTGGGGTGTATCCGAGGGGATTTCCGCACGGAAAAAAAGGGGCTCCGGGTCCTTTCTCCTATTCGTTCTTTGGATTTTGCTTATTTTGGTTTTTACGGGAGCGACTGTCATCTTTCTTCCCAACCTCGAGAGGAAAGCTTGCGTGAGGGCCTCGTCCATCAATAAACAGGTGAACAGGTACACGAACAGGCTTGCAGGTGAAAGGATGTAAATGGATGAAACTAGGCACAGAAATAAATTGTAGTCTAGAATAGCATATATAATGCATATAGGATATACTTTATATCCCGGCATGTATATTTCGGTACCTGAGGGTCGCGAGATCGAGTCCAGTTAAGTATTTCACAGTTTCGAAGCCGTAGCAAACAGCTAGTGTTATATACATACCTATAATAAGTGCCGAACCAGTTCAAAGGCACGTATAACTGAACGATGTAAGATGCAAACAAAACGTAGTCACCCACAGTCAACTCATTCGTCCTAACCACCATTGACACGCATAGTAGAGATCCGGCAAGCAAACCTGAAGATAAATATAGTCTAGTTAATTTCCTTTCTTGTCCTAAATTCAAAATCCCTTGGGTTAACATATCAACTTATATAGGTCACTGACCGCATCAAGAAAAGTATAGTGTATACTATAATTTTGTGACGCGCTATAAGCGTTTTCAGGGCGAGAAAGCGGAATGGAGCTATACACCCGTGTCATGGTAGGCCCATTGTAGTGATACTGGTAGAAGAGCGGACCCCGGACTCCATAATGCAAGCTTTGGTTGTAATCGGGATTGCATGAAAATGAAGAGACTATAGCTTGGCAAATTCATGCGTGACACTCCCATGGTACGCGCGGGACGAGGGGCGCGGGTCAGGTTGCCACGTCTCACGCGTACGTTTCACCACCCTCCCTGCCTTACGCCCCTAATCCCGCGCGAATCATGGGAGTGTGAGTGATCAAAAGCACTACGCTTTTAATCATTATTCGAGCGGTAGTCTCGGCTGTAGCCAAACTTTGCACTTTTGAGCCCAGGGCCTGCTGCAAACACCAAATTTTATCATGGAGAAGTAGGATCCTTCGTGATAAAATTTCGTTCACTTAGCTTTTACGTGAGCGACTGCCGTCTGACCTGTAGGTGTAGGTGTACAGTCCCTTACAGGGGGAATGCTCTGACCAACTGAGCTATCTGGACACCTAATACATATTCGAAATTCTCCGATATATTATACATCTCGTGCGATTCATTTAACTAATATAGTGTTTCGGTAGAGTCGGTAGACTAAAGAAAATTATCTTCTAAACTATCTAATAATGACAACTTACCGCTGCAAATCACTATATTTTGAATGGTGTTCAACATGTTCAATGTGATCAAAGATTTGAACTCCTCTGTCTGAGAAAGATAGAAACACGTTACCATTGTCATACCATTTCATTGTGTTAGTACATACTACATATTATGTTTTGCACAAGCTAGACAGTTGGGAAATATTTTTTTAATTTATTATATCTATACAAATAGACGTTGGTATTTTAACAGGGACTGGCATTCGGATGAAAAGCGCTGTGTAAAATGTGCCAGATGTTTTTTTTATATATATATTTAGGACACATCAATTTGACTTCACCTAGCCTGATGGTAAGCTGAAGGTAAAGTCTCAGGAAAGAGGGTCACCATTACATACACATACCATGTTAACAATGGTGGCACTCAGCTTGACGGCCTCATCAGAAGAGGCCAATTGTAATAAAATTTGGTCAACTGTCAAATTTGGTTGCATGAAAGTTATTCGCGTTAGGGCCCGGTACGAGGCAATCGAGTTATACATTTTTTCTTAACAAATTTTTTCGTCCGAATTCAGGTCGAGTCAACTAGCATTATATATTCAAAATGCGAGAATCAATACCTGGTAATTACTAATAGCTTCTCTATAAGCTAAGACTTCATACGATTCCGCACCATAGTATTTGACTGTTTCGAAGTTGAGCAGAGAATCAACCGAGCGCGCCTTTTGCGCATTGTCAGCGAGATTCATACGTCGCTGGAACTTCGTACGCCATTCTGTTACGACGATTGTTGAAACTGCAATTTACAAATAGTATTACAGTAATTATTTACAGTTATATTTTTTACGAAGTGAGTGAAGAAAAGGAGCTTATATCACTCACTTTTCATGGCATTTTTGACGAATATATGATTATAACTAGCTGTTGCCCGCGGCTCCGCCCGTGTAGAATACTGATCTCAGTCATCTAGGGCATAAAGAATAGCCTACGACCTATTCACAGACCTAATAAAAATACAAAAAAAAAATCATAAGAATCGGTCAAGCCCTGAGAGTCTGGTAACAAACACTGTGACATGAGATTCTTTTATACATTTAAGATAATTATTTAAAAAATTAAACTTCAACTCACTTATATAAAGTACCATGGTCGAGAACACAATGAGGCCAAACCAAGCGTTAAATTGTGCCACAAAGAATACCACGGCGATCATAATATCCACTAATGTTGGCGTGATTGAGAACAGAATGTATGAAAGCAGGTTGTCAATGGAATCTGTTCCACGATCCATTACGCGAAGAACTTCACCGGTTTTACGACACAGGTGCCATCGAAGAGGTAGATCGTGAAGATGTTTGAATAGTTCTAGCTAAAACAGAACAGACAATTTTAACAAAAACCATCATCATAATTGGAATAAAACAATTTTTAACGGCTTCTATCGCGATTTATTTGATGTTATTTTATATTTTGCATTGATCCCGACGTTTCGGTTGCTTTTCAGCAGCCATAGTCACGGGGAGACGGGGAGATCAATGTAAAATATAAAATAACATCTAATAAATCGCGATAGAATCCGTCAAAAATAGTTTTATTTCAATGTGTGACACATTCACGTAAACTTCCGACACCATCATCATAATGTTAGTGTTATTCCCGATTGCATCCCAGACTTTCACTTCGGAGACCGGGGTCCACTTACTTCATCTACTCCTTTTGGGTTGGACAGGTTATCCAGGAGGAAAGCCTGCACCAGACCATCGCCCGTCAATCAGCAGGTGTACCGGCTTGCAGCCAATTTTAGCTTGGTCCCGTAGGTCTTTGTGGGGTTCCCTACACCCATACATGGCCAACGATTTTAACACATGATAATATGATAATATAAATAAACATTCTCTTTCTCTATCTTTCTCTCTCTCTCTCTCTTTCTCTATCTCTATCTATCTTTCTTTCTCTCTTTCGCTTTCTCGCTCGCTCTCTTTTAGTGTCTGGTGTCCTCAACGCTGGCTGCTAATTGCCTGCATTGCTCTCGGTCAGCAGTCAATCGAAAGAGTTGTTCAACGGTCGCCATCGTACACTGCTGAATGTTCCACAGTCACAATTAGCATTCTTTCAGCTGGTTTTTTTATATTACTTGACTTGACTTATCTTGAAGACAGAAAATCATGTCGCAATCATCAATTAGAAGCGGACCCTGGGCTCTGAGGTGCAGCCTCGGATGCAATCGGGACACAACGCTAAGATGATGCTGATCTTTATGGCAGAAAATCATTTTATTTAATACAATAACTTTCTAACTAATACCTTTCTCCAAGACAATTCTTCCAGGCTAAACAGTATGTCGATGGGAATGAAAATTTAGTAGAATGGTATTTCAATACAATTAGAAAAATAATCAAGAATTTAAAGACTTTGAGAATGCGTTCTTCACATTTTTGGAACATCCATTTCATTTTCTAATCGATCTAATAAAGGCCTAAATTTTGGTGGTTATCTGGCTGAAATTTAACGTAGTTTTCGGCCGAAATTGGCTGAAACCGCAACCAATACTTCGGTCTGACACTAACTTTGCAATATATTAGTACTCAATACTATAAATATCTAGAACCATACCTGTAACTCCCTAGTAGTATATTGTTGTACTTTAATCCAGAGAAATGATCTCAAATTATTGATGAACCCCATTCCGCCTGTACCTCCACCCTGAAGAAACTTCAAGGACACGTAGACCACCACTAAGTCCCATCTGAATATTAGTGGCGGCAATGATATGCTGTCAACTGCAAGTAAATACTTTATATCAATCATAAAAAAGAAATGAGGATGGATATTCAACCTTTTCGGTACACCTACTGATTAACGGATGAGGCTCTGGCTCTCGGGGTTGTAGTGTGAAACGGTGGGCGCTCCCGTAAAAGCCAAGATAAGCCATATCAAAAGCAGAAGTGAGCGTAGAAGACCGGCCCACTGGCTTCAACTGGACAGCGAATGATATAGGCATCTATTCTTTACATTCCTTGTCTCGACAACCTGACCTTATTATATAGTTAATTCCACTGTGGATCAAACAGGTTCCAGGTCTGTTTTCATTTAATGGTTCCACATTACACGCAGCACACGAAATTTGCAAATGGCGACAGACCCAAAAAAAAAATGCCGAAATGTATTTTCCTTGTTTTCTGCTTCTTTGTTGACTTCAATTTTGCAGCTTTGTACTAATGTTATAAGGTTTATATTTAAGTAATACTTCAAAACTGTTCGAGCATTTTTTTGCTAGATCTGAATTGAGCATTTTATGCCAAGGAGTGGAACAACTTGGCCTGGAAGTCTCTAGTGTGTACAAATTGGTTGCATTTAGGCAAATGTGTCACATCCTCGACCACATTATCACTTACATCATCACTTACAGGTGAGATAGTTGTCAAAGGGAGGCCAATTAATGATTAAAAAAAATATACGCATGGCAAGACACTTACCTATCAATTTGCTATAGATGGGTACAAAAAGGTTGACAATTCTGCCGGCGATGAGTGCAAGGATACATATAAACACATATATTTGCAGCAGCGCGCTCTTCCGGGGCCAAAGGAATGGTAGTAGGGTTCGCAGCTTAGAGAATACATTGCGGAATGTTGATTGATTGTCATTCTAGAAATAAAACAAATAACATATCGCATTTAAACAGGAATAAAGCTGGGGGTATGACATTGAGCGCACCAATTTGAATAGCACTAATTTAAATAATGGAACTATTTTGTTGCGATTCAAAATAGCACGCCCCATAAAATACGACATTTATATAAAGTCAAGAATTTGTCTACACTAAAAGAATAATTCTTGACTTAATTTATTACTTGTACAATTAAGAATTGAACAAACTTGATTAAAAAATAACAAAATAAAAATACAAAATCTCACGGGCTTATAGAGGTAAAAATGGTTCGCCAGTTCGTTCATTTTGATTGAGTGAACAAATAAACAGTCTGCAAAAAAAAATTCAGTCTCAAAAAATATAGTAAGAAAAATATAGTAGTATATTATTTGAGGATGTGTGGTGTGGTACCTACAATTTTATGCATAAGTCTTAGTTTTTCTATAAATCTACCGATGTTCTTTTTATGATAAATTTGTGCATATTTAAATTAACATTTACACTAATAGAATGTTAGTGGGCAGGTCAGTAAGGGTCAGGGGCAGCGTCGATCTCGCAGAACATAAAGCACATGAAACCGACAGGCTTGTATGAAAGGATTATTAGGGTAGAGCAAGCTCGTGAGCTATGTATGGAAAATAATGAATGGCGGACGTGTGTCTTAAATCTTCTATAAGCGCATGTTATAGGAATACAAGCGAATGAATTTATGTATGTATGCACGCAATATAAATTTCTCGTTTTCCGTGTAAATCTGTATATAGAACTAGGTTAGTACGAACAATAAATGGCTAATAGCTGAGCAACGCCAGAGTTTATCCACCAATCAGCAGATGTACCGGCTTGCAAGTAAGGTTGGCTTAGCCACCGAAAATTCTGGTAGGGCTTCACCCACCAAGAATCATATAGCACATAACATAAAACGAATCCGGTTTTCTTTAATACTATCATAAACACTGTAGGTGTACCTATAATAATATAACGAAAATTGTAATGTAATTGAACTTTCAATGAGGTTGCGAGTTCGAATCACGTTATACGGAAAAATATACATATTTCATATTATTTATTTAGTGATTTACATCTACTTGTGAAGTCGTGACTTAAAAATCTAAGTGTCTATATAAACGATTAAATCAAAAGAAAACTATGTATTCCTTTTTAAGAATATTGCAAGGAGTGGGAGAAGATAGAGTTTAAGTACACGGTGAAAAAAGGAATAATATACAGGTATATTGTGACAGCAAGACCCGACATTGAGGAATAGCTAGAGAGGCGCCACAGTAGCCTCTCTTTCCGGCGGAGGCAGGTGCTCACCAGACTTGGTTGTTTCGGTGTGTTCCTGAACCGTATAGAGCGAACGACGGTGTGGACGTTAAAGAATCAATTGCGCTAATTCTAAACATATATTGCCCTAATAATATGTACTTATTGTTATTTAATATCTTTTCAGACTGTTTACTTGTACTCACCCAATCAAACTTAGGTTTATTTTATGGCGATATGTATATATCTGCAGAAGAACAATACTGTGATATCACAGCATAATAACCTTTTTTTCTTTTTTAAATATATGTTTTTCTTCCACACTAATTATTAAATGATTTTGATACGGACATGACATCTTAGCCTAAATTATAAATAATACAAAATTGAAAACTAAATTGACATCCTTATGACAAGTGAACCAGAAACTAAATAAAAAGTTTATATTTTATTTATTACTATAGAAAGGAAAGAGTATATAAAGTAGTGTCCATGGTTCATGTTTCATGAAGGGACAGGTATGTCCGGTGTTACACAGCCTAATGCAACATGTTACAAAGCGAGTACCCGTGCAGTTAGCATGAGGAAACAAACGAGTCGCTCGTGTATAGATTTTTCGTATACAATGTCACGCTCGCTACTCGCTACAATTGTTACGATACCCTACTTATCACCGTTCAGTACGCAGTATTAGACATATAAATAATATTTATTTTAATATTAAAATAAACACCTAAAATTACAAACCCTAAAGCAAGAATTCATTTATTTCTCTATTAGTGGATAAATCGGTAGTGCAAATTCTACACATTGTAGTATTATTTAGGTTATTAAAGTCTGTTAGTTTTTGAATATAAAGGAGCTGATTATGTAAGAAAACTAAAAAAAAATCAAAGACATCTTACCCTCGGTGGTATATTTCTGCGAGTCTCCTCTTCCCCTTCGAGATATTCAATATGGTGCATAATTCCTGGCGCTTTCATGCCAAGCACGAACATTATCATACAAGATACGTATCGTCCGACGAAAAGCGCCATTTCCAGCCCATCTTGCAGGCTATGTAAGAACATTTTTTAAATGTAAGTAATGTAAAAAAAACCTGAATCGCGTCCAAGTATGCGCATGATGAAACGTTAAAATTATCTAAAAGGATCTGGAAGTCCAACAAAAATGGCACAACGCAGGGCACAATGACGAGATTCAGCTTTATGTTTTATGTCAGTGCCACGGTAAGGAATAACACTTACGATAGAACGCAGGGAGACAGTAATATACATTGCGATCCAATATCGTCATTCGGTATAGGGACCAATCGCGATTGCTTGCACATTAATAAAATCGCGTTTGCACATCAATATCATCAATGATATCAATATACATTGCGCATCGTTCACAGGGGAGATTGGGCTACTTAAAGTAGTCAAAAATTCATGTTAAAAACAAGAAGAAAAAAGCATTATTTATTTAATGATAATTTTATAATATTCAATGTACTAGTGTTTAAATTCGATATAGTAAGCTCTGTAAATAACCTGCAAATAAATGCAGTTCGTAATTGTGTGATTCTATTTTTTAATCCTTTTTTTTAACATGAACTTTTGACGACTATAAGTGGCTCAACTCTCCCTGTGAATGATACGTAAATCAACACATTGTATATTGTCTGTCTCCAGGTGTCCATAGATGTATTAGTTGGGTGTTGCATGCTACACTTTAATCTGATATTATACCTTATCAGTTGAAAAAAGTGACAATACATTTTATTATTCTACAGAACTTCACTAAACAAAAATGCAACATTTCATATTTTAATATGTAATCTGAAAAAGTAATGATTATTTGATTAAATACTCACTCTTTCAAATGCCACCACCATCCTTCCTTATTAAGATTCAAAAATGAAAGATTCTCTGAGACAAATATCATCGCCCAGAACACAAGCAAGACAAACCCATGACCCCTTGGCAAGACCGAGGGCAGTAGAAACCGCCTCTCAAGTACGGCTAAATAGGCCGATATTGGAAATACTACTAAAGTTACAGCTAGAGCTACTATCTGAAACAAAATATATTTTATTTCAATCAGAATATATGATATTTTCAATATAGTAATATATTCACCGGGGGGACACCGTGGTACGTCCTAACACTTGAAGTGTCAACGCCAATTAAAAAAAAAATTACACAGAACAAAAGGCATAAACACTTTAAGACCCACGACGCACTTACCGCAGCCAATGCGGTCAACAATAGACGTGCGGCCAGCCGGACGTGGCCACAAGTGCGTTGTGCCTATAAACATTTTCAAACCAGCCGGCTTTTTTTTTATGTATCATAGGCTCACGTTTGACCTCTATCTCACCTGGTCGTAAGTGACGATGTGGACTACGATGGATCACGTTCGCCTAGAAGGAACCTATTCACTCGAGACTTGAAGATTCCGAGGTTATAGCTTTCCGGAAACACAGACTCAGGCAGGCAATTCCACTCCTTAGCTCTTAGCTCCTTAGCGGCTCTTTTTAATATCCTTTTTTTAGATATTTATGAGCAGCTAATATTAAATTAATATTCCCAAATAAACTGGTATCATCTCGTTTATAGATATCCGCATACCGGAATATTAACAAAAAGCTAACCTTTATTATAGACCCTATTTCGTACATTGCCCTTAAAACAATGAATTTTTTAAAGCAATTACTATGCCATAAAATTATTATCAATCAACGACACCTAATTAGGTGAACTTCATAACCTAAATTTAATAATCACATATAATATTGCATATGTTACAATATTAAGGATACAGTCAACAATATTGGTATCGGATAAACATCAACATCTGATCCAACAATCAGATGTGGATGTTTTAAGGGGGATATTAATTGCCCATAATCATATAACCGAGATACTTCATAAATAGCGCGGGGATTTAAGTGGCCACTTCAACAACTACAACGGAGAATACGCTCAGTTTTTTAAACCATTAACTTTATCTTAAGAAACCCATGAAGGAGGAAACAGCCTTAAAAAAAAAGCACTGGATAAATAACTGAATTGACTACAGACTTGAAGTCGGTGCGAGACTCCACACACGTTAATCATTTGGACGGAGAGTAGTATGCAGTGCAATGGTAGAACAACAACATAACATTACAAACATAACTTCACGCCTGTATCCCCGAAGGGGTAGGCAGAGGTGTGTTACACACCCACGATTCGCCAGTTATGTTAAGGTCCCAATGTAATAGGGGGCGAGCCTATTGCCATCTACCGGGCACATTATTAAGCAAGCGATAATTAACATTTATGGCAATGGTAGAAGCATAATTTTAAAGTTTATCAGGCCACGTGCACTAATACAATCGAAAGAAAACACATTCGGAGGTAAAACATATTCAAGGGCTAAGAATCTAATTCCGATGATAAAAAAGACTTATAGCCTATAGAGCGCCTGATTACTAGCTAGAGCTAGTAATTAGGCGCTCTATAGGCTATAAGTTACATCAGTTTTATTGTTGACCCAAGCTTGTCTCCCATATGACCACGGCTATCACTATACACGATCCCGTGTTCTGTTTTGTTAATTGATTATTTTGTTTCAAAGTCTAGTACTTATTTGTCTTTAGCGTTAAAATAAACCATGTAGATTTTAACATACTTACCATATATCCATATATATGTCCTCCTTTAAACACAAATGCTTGTAAGAAGAATCTTACAACTGCCAGTACAGGTACAAATAGCGTAAAAAACAACTGTACACCGAATAACCGCGAAGATCTCACATCTTCTACTTCCATAGAATACCTTGAAACAAAAACAGATGCAAATAATTATAACGGCATTGGATTATAAGTTGAACGACACAAAATATTTACAATATTCATGCACAGGACACGTACGACTTTTTGCGTGAAGATTAGAGTTTCCGTTCAATCTTCGAGCCCTCCAACTGGGGAAGTTCCTTCTGCCCACAGAAAAATAAGTAAAAAAAAATAAAGATATCCATTGCCCAAACTTCATCAAAAGTCTTCAAATGGCATGAGAGTGGGAATGACCTCTCGGCTAAAATATTTCAACGAGGTGGTTTTATATGTACGGCCGAAGGAGGTTCGCGCTCTTTGTCCTTATTAGTAAGCATTATTGCTAATATTATAAACGCGAAATAATTCTGTCTGTCTGCCTGTTACCTTTTCAAGCCTAGACCGCTGAACGGATTTTGATAAAATTTGGTAAATTGCTAGGTTATAACCTGAAGAACATCGGATGCTTTTTGTTTCGAAAAATAGTAATATTCCGTGATAAAGGGTTTCCACGTGGACGTTTAGCGGGCAACAGATAGGTAGTAGGTAGTTACATAATATAAATTTGAGTTTTACCTGTTTATGTAAACATGTGACACATACCTACCTACAAGCATTACAGTTATAATTAATTTCCTAAAATTATAATAGGACAGGCAGTTTGTTACATCATTGTATTATTAGATATTTATACCTCATAATGTATGAGGTATAAATATACTAAGCCGAAAATTGAATTTCTAATTTGTATTCATGTGCGTATTTGTGTTATGTTTTTTTTATTGTTAAAAAAATATATATAGTATAAATTATATAATAAATTATAGTAATAGGCACGCGTTTGATAAGTGATGATGTGGTTGAAGGTGAAGTTCGCTTGCCTAGTACCCTGTACAGTAGTAACCTGTACAGTCTAGACTTGAAGACTCCCAGCTTCTAAACTAAAGCTGCTAGCTAGCTAGCAGGTTTAGATTTATAGGTCAAGTACCGTCGCACCTTCGACAGAATGCCCTGCTTTTTGACAGCTACTTGAGCTTTTGCTTCAATGTATGGGCCAAAGTTGCTGTGAAGAATTGAAGTAAAAGTCACGTCAAGAAGCTCAAGGTGGTGGATTATAAGCTCGGATACACCTCGTAAAGTAGAGTTTGATTGGAATTGCCTCCGCATGGCAGAGAAGAGGCAAACCCTTTCTAGAGTATCCTCACTTTTGATATCGAAACTGGTGGCTTACATGGGGTTGCTCCAACACGCAGAGGCCCTTGGAGATTTATAATTAAACTAGCTGATGCCCGCGGCTCCGCCCACGCGAAGCGGCGGTCGGTTATCGTTTTTTTGTCAAATCTCCAATTCTTCTTAACCGATTGCAATCTAACATACTGCAGACTTTAAGTCTGACCAAGACCATCCTAATAAAAAACTGCATCAAAATCCGTTCTGTAGTTATTGCCTCCATCGCGAACAAGCAGATAAAAAGACAATTAAAAAAAAAATAACCAAAGTATATTTATTTAAGTATTTCCGATGTACAGACACAAATAATTTACAATTTTACAATAGTATAGATATATGATGGCATAGTATAGATTGCCCATTGCACTATAGAAGTACGCAGATATGAACCAACCCAACAAATTGCTGCACAAATTAAATGAATCTGTCTAGTTTAGAGGGTTGAGGGTTAAATTCCCTGGTTTATGATCATTTGTAGCACTAGCACACGGTACCCATCACATAATCGTTACATATTCCGATTTCCGAGGATCGTTCGACTAAATTTGTTTCGTTTAATGAGTACGAGTAAATGCTTACGCTTTACACATCATTAACCTTTTTCCATATTTTTGGCAAAGCTAAATAAAAATAGAAGCTAAATTTTTCATTCAATCATAAATGCTCCTATGTAAATTGAAATGTTATGAATATCACATAATAACATATTTTATAAAATATATACAGTTTTAGTATTTATTGATGCAACCTTAAATAATGCGTTTACAAAAACAGTTCTAGAGAATTAGAGCTCTAGAGAATTGAACATTTTTCATAGCATCTGATTATACGCTAACGGTATAATATTGTAGCGGAACTGAGTTTTAGTGCTCACATTACAGGCGCAGAGTTACATTTATGCTATCACTGTTGAGTAGCATTCAAAGGAAGCAAAAAAAATCTGTAACCCTGATATATAATGCGAAACGAATGAATGAATCAAGAGAAAATATTTAAATTAACTGCTGACAGTAACAAAACTTTCTGTAATGACTCAACAATTATAATTACGTACTAACATGATACTCTTTCATAATCTTGTTTATTAAACAACGACGTCATAATTTGTGGTTAATTATATTTATCTACTTGGTAATCTCTTCCCTGCTTTATGAGATAGACCATAAAAATCATCTGCAATCGAAACAAAGTACTGATAAACTTCTGACTTGTGCACAGGACATTGCACATTACAGGAGCGTACTGTGCGCTGCTCGCTGGCTGGTGAGGTTGGTCTTTGCTGTTTTACATAACACTATCTAGTTAGACTAAATATTACACTTTCTAGTAAATTTATACTGGAAAAGTCATAATCCAACTTGAACAAGCGACAAGTCCTTCTCTACCAGCTAGTAGTAGTTTTAGTTGGAGAGTTGCTAACAGCTCATCTAAACAATGAATAGTCATGGATAACTATGTGGTCTCATATAGAAGTATATTTTGTTTGCTACTCACTTCCACGCCCCAAAATATTATACAGATTTTATATCTGTCTGTGATAGTAAAATATCAAGATCTAGAACTCACTTCGATTTTTTCGAGCTTTGCATGAACCTGGTGAAATGGCAATTTTTTTGAAGTTATACTTCTTTTGGAGCGTTAGGGAAAAACGATGAGAGTAAATTTATACGATGCGCGCGCACACAGTCACGAAAAACCGACACCATGAAGTTAGCTAGAGAACCGACATGGCAACACCCTGAAGTTAGCCAGTCAACATTTTACTTTAAGTACATTTTTTGTAGAATTTGAGGTTAGTTGAGGCTATGTATAATTTATTTTACATTATTATTTCTACAAACATAGGATAACGCGATGGATAAAAATTTTAGAAAGAAATTGTAAAGTATAACTTTTTACGTGCGTACATTATTACACACACACACATACACACTTTTTTAATAGAATAGTATTACTACACTAGTGTAATGAAAAATCTCCAATTAATCAATGTGATAGCCTACTATCGCAGTTTACTGCTGTACATAGGCCTGTCTTGTGCCACAGCACGCCGATCGGAGGATCGGGTGCGGGTGCGGCCTTCCACGTCCAATCTAAGCCCATCACTTATTTTCATTCATTTAATTGGCATCAGACCATTACCGCCTTGTCGCTCGACATCCACTCATTGTCGACCGGTGTACTTCGCGGCGGTGCCCTGCCCTGCACTGCACTGCCTGTGCACGCCCAGTGCACTGCCCTGTTTTTAACTGATGACCCGTCAGCGAATTGTCGAGTAGTCGGCAATCGATTTTCAGCTGTTCTACTCATTATTTATAATTTCAAGGCTTACGAAAACCAGACGAACAATCCATCCCAATGATAGTAACCCGCATCTATTCTATCCAATACAGCAATGTTGATCCAACGGTCACGCCGAATCACAGTGCCATATCTTTGCAGACCCCTTCGGGGATACAGGCGTGAAGTTATGTTTTTATGTTATTTTTTTTATTTATTCCACCTTCAGATCCTTCAGATCTTCAATGTCAAATAAATTCAAATAAAACTAATTTAGTTAACAGATTATATTACGATATTTTATTCCTCATTTTTACTCTATATCTGATATTTGGATTGCTTATCAATGTGTAATGTTCACATGAACTTTTGACAGCTCTATTATACAGTCCATATGAAGCATTGTCAACCACACAAGACGAAACTGTGCGTATGCTATTGGGTTGATAAATGGGAACTGACTTGACCTAGAGGGAGAGATAATGTATAAACATAGACTATCAATAGCTTTTACTACAATTAATACTGTTAAGTATTAAAACAATGAATCATTATTTGAGGTTACTGATAAAATTCAGTGTTATCACCATCTAGTTTGTGATATTCATAATAGCGTAGTATATTACAAGAATGTTATGTTTCATAGCTGGTCTATGCATCCTATATAGACATCATCATGATCTCAGAGTTCAGGCAGTGGCAATGCATGCCTTAATGTCTCGTGAAGTACAGATCCCAAGTGCTTAACTTGGTCCGTATGTACAACCAAGTCATCGCCTATGTGGATGGGTGTGGGATCTGTTAAGTTCAATGCCAGTGAATCTTATTTAGTGTGTATGTTATTTTAAGCACCATCCTTACTGCTATTCAAAAATAATTAAAAGTTTTATGTGACTATTGTAGATATTTATTTATTACTATGCTACTGTATGTTATTTGTGTGTGTCCAGAATTAAATGTTTTTCTTTCTCTCTTCTTTCTATGCAAAATAAACTAATGAGCAGATTAAAATAATGCACAATGATACAGATAATACCAATATGCTGTTGCTGTAAACCTTATATAAAGTTTACTGTATACTCCAAATATTTAGGATACTTCAAAATACACCGTAATTACCTGACATTATTGAACATTGAAGTTACATAATCAAACTCAACCAGAAAACATTTATATGGTATCGGAAAGTTGTTATCAAAAGTAGTAAGTTGCCTAACAAATTCTTAATAATGATGAAAATGGCTATCAAAACTACAAAGGTCAAAATAATATCGATGAAACTATTTTACATTCTATTCCACATCATGTGCGTTTATATGTGTTGTGTTTGCTATAATCATTTAGTTAGTTTAAAATATTTTCATGCTTACCTTTTATACATAATAATCTGCATTAATCCAAATATTAAGAGAAATCCGCCTATTAAGATAGCTGAGACTGTCTCCATGAAACATTGGGATATCCCATGGTCCACCCATACCTCGCCAAGAGTCACGTTTGGTGGGCAGTACTTCATCATCTTGCTGCAAATATATTTTTGGTAAACTTATCTTTGGAATATTGTGGAGGTAGTTAGTATCTTGGTATTGGTGATTTACAATACAAAAAGTATTAACTTAAGTCTTGGTAGGCTTTATTATTAAGAAGATTCAAGACTACTGCCAATAAATAAGTATATGCGCAATATTACAAATGGATTTGCTTTTCTTGTAGAATGCAAAATTCAATTCATTTTTCTTTTTTAAATTCGGTTCAATAGTAAGAAATTAATACTTACATCCTTAGTAATATCGTTACGCGGGTTAAATCAAAACCTGATCAAAATACCGGCGGCAAACTCATAGTCTCATTTAGCCTTATCAAAATGCCACAATCATTTTCACGAGTTAATTAGTTGACAGTTCCACACAGAACCACACAGAACAAAAATGTTTTTTTTTTTTTTTTTTTTTTTTTTTTTTTTTTTTTTTTTCTGGCTTCTTGCATCGCATTTAGCCAATGTCAAGTCAAGTTAGGGAAACGTTTATATAAAAAAGGTGATTAGAAAGCTAGCGATTAAAATTTGGAAGGAACAAAAAGGATTGGGTTAGGTAAGTATAACTGTAGCGTATTTATAAATATATGTATTTTTTATTGTGTATTTACATGTATAGGTACTATATTTTCATATTATTTATTTCTATAAATGAAGCTAATATATTATATATTTTTACATTACATAAATATAATAAACATTGTATAGATGTTGGAAGAGGAATATTATTTATAATAAGATTACATATAAATTCGTTATGGTTATATAAAGTACAGGAAAAGAAAATATGGTTAACATCACCATACCCTCCACAGGAACAAAGTGGACTATCCACAATGCGGAATTTATGTAGGACCGCAGGAGTGCATACATGACCCAGACGAAGTCTACACAAGATCGTTGTCACTGATTTTGCAAGTCGAATCGTTGAAAACCATGGTCTATTTGGGATAACTGGCTGTATATTTCGATAATATTTCCCCACGTTGGTATTGGCCCTCCAATTCTGATTCCAATTTTCCAATAAAAAAGAATGGGGCAGCGACATCAAGTCACTCCAGTAATTCTTATATGGAAAGATGTCGCCATCGACGACAGCTTCCCTAGCTAGTTGGTCAGCTTTTTCATTGCCAGAAATACCGGAGTGACTTGGTATCCATGCAAAGGTTACCACACAATTTAATTTACTACATCGGGTCAAAAGGTTTCGTATTTCAAAAATTATTGGTGCTAAAAGTTTTTTTTGGAATGGGGATCGAGAAATATCTGTTATCGCACTGAGTGAATCTGTAAATATAATAGCATTTGGAATCCTCAGAAGAGCAACATATTCAAGGGCTTTTAAAATGCCCATACATTCCCCAGTGTAAACAGAGGATTCTGGTGGCAATTTAATTTTTTGACAAATGTGATATTGGTAATGGTATATCCCTACACCCACATGGCCTTTATCTGATAATTTTGAAGCATCTGTAAATATTTGATGACATACATCATTTGTATTATTATTCATGTTGTCATTATTATTGCTTCGATTTATATTTATATTATGTTTTACAATGGGATCTATTGTCAAAACGTTGTATGGATATTTGAAAAGAGGAAGACGGTTCCCCTGATGTACTGGGGACTCTATCCTTTTAATTCTTCTGTAACTTAAGACCAGACAGGGAGCGTCTTTGTAGGTCCAATAGTCAGGTGAATTTACCATCTCTGAAAGTAACGCCAATTTCTCGAATAGCGGATGATCTTTGATTTGAATATTGCGAATTATGAATCTATCTGATAAATATTGTCTTCTTAATTTTATGGGAGGGTCACTGCATTCGACCTGTAAGCAGTTTATCGGAGTCGATCTCATAGTGCCAGTAACTATTCTTAGGGCAGTTGATTGGATAATATCTAATTTTTTGAAAGCACTTACATTCCCAGGTTCTAACAGAAAAGTTCCGTAATCAAGAACACTCCTTATTAGGGCATTATATAATAACCTCATAGTAAATGGGTGAGCACCCCATCGGACACCAGAAAGACATTTTAAAATATTAATATTGCGTTCACACCTTCCCACGATATAGGTACAGTGAGGTACACCAGTAAGTTTCGAATCCAGAATTACGCCTAAAAATTTTTGTTGATCTTTCACTGGTAACGGTACATCATTGTAAATAAGGTCGATTTGTGGTATTACTCTTTTTCTAGAGAATAGTACGACTGAACTTTTGTGAGGCGATAATGTTAGTCCATTATCGTCAAGCCAAATATTTAAAGCTCTTAAAGCTGAGGATAACAACTCCTGACATTCATTTATGCAGTGGTTTTGAACATATATGAGCAAATCATCTGCATACTGTGAGACACTAACATTAGCATACCTTCTGACAGAGCACTCTAGATCAAATGTATAAATATTGTATAATAATGGACTTAACACCGATCCTTGAGGTAAACCCTTCCATACCGTTCTACATATTCTATTATTATTATCTATATCAGGTGAATATTGAATGAATCTTTCTGATAAAATATTTATAATGAAGTTGGCTAATACTAGAGGGACGTTTAGTAATGCTAATTTATGTTTTAATATGGTTATATGAACATTATCATACGCTGCTGTGACGTCTAAAAAAGCTGCTAAAACTGATGCTTTATTTGCGAACGCAATCCTAATGTCGGTAGTAAAAGTACTTAGGCTATCCATAGTACTATGACCTTTTCGAAATCCATGTTGGTTTAAAGATAGTAAATTGTTGAATTCCACAAACCATTCTAATCTGTTTTTGACGAGATGTTCTGAAATTTTAGCTAACACAGTATTCAAAGCTATTGGACGATAAGAAGAGGGGTCTGAACTGATTTTTTGTGGTTTTAATAGTAATATCAATTCTTGTGTTCTCCATGAACGTGGGATTTGTCCCGAGAACATTACCTTGTTTATTATAGACAGATAATAGTTGAGACTATCGTTATTGAGATTTGAGATAAACGAATATGGAATGTGGTCTATGCCTGGAGCGGAGTCCTTTAGGTTTGGTAAGATATTTTTTAACTCATTAATTGTAAATGGGGCATTTAACTCACTAAAATTATCATTGTCAGATATATTTATAACATAGGAAAGACCTACGTGATAGTCAGGCACTGATGGAGGTGCTAATCTATCCATTATCTGATCTACCAATTCAGGAGATAATGCTTGTTTTTGAGTGTAATTAAAGCATGATTTAAACTTCCTTATATTTTGCCAGACAATGGAAGCATTAACATCAGGACTTAAAGATTCACAAAAACGTCTCCACCCATCCCTTTTTTTATCTCTTAGAATTATCTGTGTTTGCTTGGCTATTTGTTGATAGTTATCAAAGTTTTGTGCGGTCATGAATGTACAATACTGTCTTTCAGCATTTTTTCTTCTTTTTACAGCTTGTGAACATTCTTCATCCCACCATGGAGGAGATGGTATTTTATTGGAGTCCAAACTCTTGAGTGGGAAAAGTTCATTAGCCACTTGTATTAATAATTCAGCAAATGAGTCAGTACACGTCTGAACATTAGAGGAGGAAATTACTGGTAAGTCCTTTACCCGCTGTTCTACTGTGTCTCTATATAGTTCCCAGTTTACATTATTTAATTTGTGTTTAATACGTGGATTCCTTTTCTGTTTCAGTGCTTTATTGAATGGTAAAGTGATCATAATTGGGAAATGGTCACTATTATATGTAGAGTCTAAAGGTTCCCAAGCTAAGGAAGATGACAGATCAAATGTGCAAATAGTCAGATCTGGAGCCGTTGGAGGGTTACAAAGGCGAGTTGGGGTACCAGTATTTAATATACATAAGTTTAACTGATCAATCATTTCTAAAAGTTTTCTACCATAATATTTTGTTTCAGGACAGCCCCAAGCCTGATGATGTGAATTAAAATCTCCAAAGCAAATAAATGGTTTTGAGATACAGTGAAATAAATTGTTAAGTTCATTAAATATGTGTAGAGAAGGGCGAGAAAAATAAATATTTACATAACAAATGTTATTTACATTAATAGCAATGACAGATAATTCATTACTATAGTTAGGAAGAGGAACTATAGAATAAGGGACAGAATTCTTAATGAGTATGGCAACTCCACCATACTCATCAGATCTGTCACTTCGCAAACAGGAGAAACCAGGGATCCTGAAAATGGACCTCTGATTAAGCCAAGTCTCCTGTAGGCAGATAATAAGTGGATCATAATTATTTATAATTGTAATTAGATCATGTTTCTTGGGAGTGATACTACGACAATTCCACTGAATTGCAACATACTTTTGATCCATTGTCACTTGATATCTTGTGTAAAGTGTCTAATATTATAGCAACGTTGGACGGTGAGATGGTAGTATTAGAATTTGACAGCAGTTGGAATAAAGTTTTTATCATATTGTTAGAGTCATCAGAGTCATAATGAGTTTCTTTATTATTGTTAAAAATAGGGCCAGATTTTGGGACTGTCGGGTTTTTAATTATTTCATTGTAGGCAATATGGTCATAACCCTTACTGAACTTTGGGGGGGATCTGGGTTTTGTAAGAATTGTTTTTTTATATGACCTAACTGTATTATTATTCTTGTTATTTACTGTGTTATTATTTGAAGTTACTGTACTTGAATATGATGGGGTAGTTAAAAATGCTTCTGCATATGACTTTCTCGTAATTGGGGGGTGTAATTTAACTGCCTCTATGTATGATATGCAGGATTTACTCATTGTTTCCTTTATTGATTTTTGTCTGTCAAATTCTAAACATTTTTTTGAGTTTGCTTGATGTGATCCCTTACAAAGTATACACCACAATTCATCCTCATCTACATTACAATTATCACCTGAATGACCTTGACCACATTTATAGCATCTGGGGTCAGATCGGCATTGAGTTTTTACATGTCCATACCTACAACAATTATAGCATTGCACAGTTGGATATATGTACAGTTCCACAGGTAACGAAGTGAAACACATGTAGACCCTTTTAGGGAGGACTTGTCCATCAAATGTCACTACAATTGTACCAGTATTTTCAAATACCTTTTCGTTATTTATGACAACCTTTTTTTTAATTCTTCGAATTTTTACGATGGATCCACATCCAAAAGGAACAGATAAGTTGACTAATACTTCCTCGTCCGTCCAATCAGTCGGAACTCCTCGTATCACACCCATACGTGTTATATTGTATGTAGGTATGAATACATTGTATTCTTTTTGCAAGCATCCATTGCTTAAAAAGTTATTGGCCTCTGAAAATGTGTTGAATGACAAGCTTATTTTGTTCCTACCTATTCTTTTCAGACTACCATTCACAACACCAGTGATGTTGCTGTTCTTTAAAAACCTTCCGAACTCAATGGGATGAAAAATAGTACGACTATTTTCCGACATAGTCTTTTTTTGTATATTTACAATAAATGGTGCAACATCCGTGTTCTTATAATT
Source organism: Cybosia mesomella (assembly GCA_946251805.1). Classification (NCBI taxonomy): domain Eukaryota; kingdom Metazoa; phylum Arthropoda; class Insecta; order Lepidoptera; family Erebidae; genus Cybosia; species Cybosia mesomella. The sequence continues at coordinate 22,940,468 of OX276398.1, forward strand.
TGTGCGACCTATATTTTTTGCGACCTGTTCGTCTTTACCATCAGCGGCAGTGCCCTGATGCGCTTCAGATTGCGGTCCTACAGAGACCCCACACTGGCAGCCAGTACTCTCCCTCTTGGAACCATATTTATATTTTTTTTTATTGCAGCTATTGCATACAATGCGAGTTGCTGCTCGTTTGCGTGCTAATAATTTGTTTTTGCCCGATAATGAGCAGTCTGTGTCCATTGAGGATTCAATATTGTCATCAGGTTTTAAAATGTTGGCGCCATTCCCCCCACCGGGGTCGGCCGGTTCCTCCATGGTGACGACTATACACTAGTAATATATACAATAAACTTACCAATAAACAGCTACAACTAGAATAATAATAAATAAACTAAAATAAAATTAATAAACTGGTATTATTTCACCCAATCCTTTCGCAAATTAATATTTTTATAAGTTATTTAAAAATTCCACGTCCGCTTCAATCGAAGTTTCCCGCCCTTTTTTTTTCTGAATGTCAACAAAAATGTTGGACAATGGACAACTGTGCCTGCCACTTGAAGTTGACTTCACATTAGATATGTCATTTTGTAACGCAACCCATTCTCTGTCCATCTTATATGAGTTTGGCCGGTAAAGTATAACTTTGTCTAATTCCAATATATTTTAAACTTTGGTGTAAATAGCAAAGGAACTGACTTCCAATGTTACTAATAAGAAATGTAAAATAGGTAGGCCACCGCCTTCCAACATGTGGGCCACTACAATCCAGAACACTGTTTGGTGTGTGCCACCCCACCTTATCTATATACATAATATATAAGGTATTAACTTGGTTGTCACACTTGTCACCATGTTTTCTCTGCCTATCCCAATGGGAAAGAGATCCAATACATACGTCTGATGCGATTGTATTGTAACGACGACGTTTCGTCACGAAATGCGATTTCTTTTCTAATGTCTGCCACAATGGATGTCAGTCTGTATGAACACAGAAATTTGTAAATATTATAATATTATATATGGTAATTGTGCGTGTGAAATTGATAGATACATTATATATTATTGTATAACATATAGGCTACTTTTTATACCTGGAATAGGTTCCCCTTCAGAATTCCACGCGGACGAAGCCGCGGGCAATAACTAGTTATTCCATATGTTACACACCTAATTTATGAAGGGTTTTAAAGGAGTTCTCTCTAGCTGAATGCGTTAAATTTTAATTACTGGCCATTAGCACTTGTGTCATTTACACAAAAATAAAATATTAGAAAGGTGCGTACTGACCGAACAAATTAAATATTTGGGTTTGGCTCACGAGGTTGTCGACATGTGGAATGTGGACTCGGCAATTATTGTTCCGATAGTTGTATCAGTCCACGGACTGATTGCCTAGAGCCTCAATCAACATCTCGAGAGACTCGCATTAGGCAGTTGGGTTAAGGGCTTGATGCAGAAGGCAGTGCTCCTCAACAGGGCACGTATTGTAAGGAGATTCCTCTCTCTGGAGCCCTAACCACTGGTAGGTTGGTCCCTGTACCCGATGCCGGTGGGCAACTATTTTTTATATTTTTAAATATATTTGTTTTTTTTTTATATAGCCTGTATTTAAAAATATAATTTATATGTATTTTAAATTTAATAAAGGAAATAATAAGTGAGGTGCCTGTGTACTAATTTACGACACAACATGCCATTGATGTTTTTCGAAATTCGAAATTTAAAAAATGAATTCAATATCCAAAAACTACAGATGTGACTCGCATTTGATATTTTTTATATTTTTTTATTTTTTTTATATTTTTAAATATATTTGTTTTTATTTTATATGTAGAATGTAACTAAAATATAATTTATATGTATGTAATGTTTAATAAAGTAAATAATAATAATAATACACTTGTCTTGTATCAGCACAGGCTTTTTGGGTGGTAATTAAACGTATGAAACTGTAATGGAATAGCGGAATAATGAATTTGCAGCGCTATGAAATCAGCTGAATACCATAATAACTTTTTACATTTTTGGTTATAAGCTACGTAAGAATTGATATGGTGATTCAGGCCAATAAGAGCATGGTGGTGTCTTCTCGTATTTATGACAGGATTAAGCATCTTCACATTGTGCTCGAGTATGGCGTTGCCTTCTCCCCTATTTGACGGGACTAGGTCAATGCGCGTATGTGCTCTTGGATTATGGACATAGTGGTGCCTTATCCCCTTTATGACAGGATAAGGCATAACAAAATAACATAACATCACTTCACGCCTGTTTAGGGCATGTACGCGTATATTTCTATGTGTGTATGTTTTAACACACTGAGGGGCCCGACGTTAGATTCAGACAGCCTGAAACTCAGTGATGACTGAATTATGATTTATGTAAGTCAATAAACTAACGTGGGTGCTAGCACCTCTGCCTACCCCTTCGGGGATATAGGCGTGAGTTTATGTTATGTTATGTTATGTTATAAACTAACTATTTAAGATACAAGGTTATTCAGCTGATTCTAGCGATTCAGGTTTATGCGAGGGAATTACCTCATCGAGCGACCTTACACCCTGGTATTGGGGACCTAAAATGGTGTGTGAACCACACCCACATCATTTCGTTAGCTACACTTCATTTCCAGGCATAACAGACGTAAATGTCACGGAACGTAAAAACACAAAATCAAGCCCTTCTCTGGCGTGATGCCCACGACAATATCCTATACGTTTACATTTTAATGTAAACCTATACCTCCGATAGTTATTCGTCATCACAACTTCATCCATAATTGCAAAAACAAAACCTTCGGTTTCCCCAAATAGGTCACCGGAGCGTAGCCAAGACACTGATGCTGGTAAATCTATATCAGGCCCATGGAGAGCCCGATAGCAACGTCCATGCAACTCCTTGCTCTTCCATACATCCATACGGTCATTAATACTTAATATCACAGGTTTGCGCCAGTTCTCTTTAGCCAAAGCTAGCGGGGCAAGTCCATTATGCAACATTACTACATCACGATGCATATCAGCTTCATTGTGTAGGAAGTATTCCCTGAGGTTGCACACCTTACGGTTATGGAGGGATTTTGCATTTAAAAAGCCACGTCCCCCGCATTTCCGCGGTATGTACAACCTCATCACAGATGAACGCGGATGACGCATTCGGTATGCAGTAAGAAGCGTGAGGACTCTCCTATCCAGGGTGTCTAATTCGGTCTGAGTCCATCTGAGTATGCCGAAGGAGTACATCAAAACCGGCATGACCCAACCGTTACAGGCACGCACCTTATTACCGCCTGACAAAAGATTTTTAAGAACTTTTTTCAAACGGCCAAAGAAACGCTACTGTAACGATTGCTTCAAGCGAGCTTCTGTAATGCCTATCACCTGCGATATACCCAGGTATTTATAGGTATCGATTGCAGAGAGAGACCTGAGTTTTGTGGAATCTGAAAGCTCAACCTCAACAGATTCCACAATCTCACCTCTTTTTACATGCATGACCGCACATTTGTCCATACCGAATTCCATCCTGATAGAGTTACTAAAGGTTTCGGTCACCTTTAATAACGCTATCAGTTGGGAATTGTTGGGGGCAAATAATTTAAGATCATCCATGTAACGGAGGTGGGATATAACCTGACCACCTCTCCGCAATCGACAGCCTAACCCTGGGCTCTCCAGCATATAACTGAGAGGGTTCAGTGCCAAACAGAACCATAATGAACTAAGACTATCACCCTGGAATATGACCCCGCTCTATCTTTATCAGCCCACCATTCTCGCAGATCCGTCGACTGCCCCATACATACCTTCATGAAAGTACATAGAGTTGTATCAATTTTATACAAATCAATCACCCTCAAGAGCCACGTATGCGGCACGGAGTCATAGGCCTTTTTATAGTCTATCCGACATGTCGCCAGGTCCCTACGATTACGGCGTGCCTGTTGGCTATTGGCCATATCAATTATAAGGAGCTCTTTAGTGCCACGAGCCCCACTTCTACATCTATTCTGAGCGATAGACATGATAGAATTGTCGATTAAGTGTGAGGATATTTTTACTCTCAGGATGGATGTAAGAAGCTTATAGACCGTAGGTAATCGGTCTATAATTTTTAGGGTCCGAAGCACTACCGGACTTGTAAAGAAGGTGGGTTACACCAGTGGTCATGAAATTGGGAATAAATCCTGATTCAAGACATGATTGGAATTGAGATGCCAAACGACCGTGTGAGCTTTTCAGCCATTTTAACCAAAAATTATGCAGTTATTATGCAAATTATTATTATTATTTATCAGGCAGGCAGTCGACTGCAACTGATGATGCCTGTATCCAGCTTCCTTCTTTTTATTTTGGAGTTGATTCGATGCAATATTCATCCAGTCTGTTTTTAAATTGTGTAGTACTGTCAGCTGATACGACATACTCTGGGAGCTAGTTCCACACTCTGACCACTCTGTTCGTAATGAAATGCTTGTGAGGATTGTTGTTGGAGAACTTAGAGCACAACTTTAGATGGTGTACTCTAAGATGGACTTTTTCAATACGCACAAACATGGTGTCAAAGCTCTTATGTCATAGTGTCCATTCAAGATCTTAAATGTTCCAATAAGATCTCTACGGTCCTTGCGATCCTTCAGAGTTGGGAGTTTTAGCATCGACAAACGCTCTTCGTATGTCCGTTGTTTGAGCTTCCTAGGGACTTTGGTAAATCTTCGTTGCACTCTCTCAAGGATATCTATATCTTAAACAAAGTAGGGACTGCAGACTTGGAATGCGTATTCTAGTATAGGTCTTATGTAAGTTTTATGGAGTTTCAACATCATTTCTGGAGTTAAGGTTCCAAATGCTTCTCTGGTGAGGTAGATGAGGCTGTTTGCCTTCGTAGTAATTGATGTTATATGGGCCTCCTACTTCAGGTCTTCGGTAATTTTCCCTCCTAGATCTGTCTGAACTTTGACTTCCATCAGTTGTGTGTTTTTTTTATGTGTATGTACAGTGAGGATTGCAGTTTCATATGTGCAATACGGTGCATTTCGAGGTATTCAGATTTAGGAGCCATTCTTTTGACCAGTTTCCTATTCTATCTAAATATTGGACATCTTCATAATTGGTCAGAGGATTGGCAAAGAGGGTGATATCATCAGCAAAGATACTAACATTACATTTAAGGTAGCAGGGTAGGTCAAAAGTGTAAATAATGTAGAGTACTGGTCCTAAGACAGAGCCCTGTGGTATGCCACTGGTTATCGTTCGCTGATCCGACAAACTTTTACCCACTCTCACACGATAGGATCTTTGTTGCAGGAATGCTCCGATCCAGGTTAGGAACTTTCCACAAAATCCCACAAGTTCCAGTTTATATAAAATTCTCCTAATCGGTACCTTATCAAAGGCTTTTTCGTAATCCAAGTAAACAACATCTATAGGCTCTCTAATGTTGAAATCATTCGTCCACGACGACAAACATGATAATAAGTTGGATATAGTGGAGCGATGTGGGCAGAAACCATGTTGCTGGTCAGGGATTACGGGATGGTTAGTAAAGAAGTCCCTTTTATGTTTAACTATATTTTTTTCCATGGCCTTGCAAACTACACTGGTTAAGCTAATAGGTCTATAGTTAGAGGGCTCCAATTTACTTCCCTTTTTGAATATAGGCGTCACAGTTGCAGTTTTCCACAAGTCTGGCAAGATTCCTGTGTCGTATGATGTCTGCATAATAGTTGTTAAGTACTCTGTAAGATCACATTTTTGTAGTATGACAACAGGGATTACATCTGGACCTGGTGAAGAATCTGTTTTCATCTCTTTAATAGCATTTAGAATTTTTTCTTTTGTGAACACTATGTCACTGATGGGATCTGTAACTCGGAGTAGTCGGAGTGATGGATCCAAGGTTAGTGGTTATATTTGTTATACACTTGCAAACTGATTTGCGAAAGCTGCAATTAGAAATGGAACAGTATTTGAATTTGAGAAGTAACGTTCGTTATGCGGATTGCTAGATCATTTCAGAAACTACTTTCCACAGATTGGTGGATATATATGCTACTTTATGACATCATGAACCGACAACATTGACTCAATTTACTGGTTATTAACTAAAAACAATCCCTTTAATTAAACCACTGTTACATTATAAAGCAACTGAACAGATGTTTTTCATGAAATATGTATATATTATTATATAATTAATAGGTCATAATTGATAGAAAAAAAATTCAATATATTTCCGAACGATAGAATGAATCATAAGTGTGCAAACGAACATTATTTCTGTACGTGTTTACAATAAATTTGTTCTTGTGTGTGTGCGTTACTAAGTCCTATGTGTGTATATTATTTTATTTAGTCGCAGGGTGACGGGTGTTGGATTAGATTACGTTTCAGCGATTACAGTTCATTTTGTTACAGCTTCTTTTGAGTGTAATTCATTGCTCCATTCATAACATTTATTAAAAACCCTGTTTAGTGTTATTTTGTTGCTGAGTTGTGGTTCTATGTTCATTAAAAAATATTCTGCGAATGTGAATGATCAGCATGTGTCACAGTCACCGCTCATCAACAAATTCCGTGAATCGGTGAACAGTCGCAATGTGAGGAAAGTTATGACTGTCAGCTGAAAATTAATTTGATTTAGTTAGTGTTTGTGTTGCGAACCAGTGTTATTTGTTATTTCTCTGGAGAAGGTGATAAATTCAGACTCAAAATGGCGGACCTCGAGGCTGTACTGGCAGACGTCAGCTACTTGATGGCTATGGAGAAGTCGAAATGCACTCCAGCAGCTCGAGCCAGTAAAAAGATTGTTCTGCCAGATCCAAGGTAATATTCCGTTTGGTGGTGCGAAGGTACATCAATCTATGGCTAGTGTATACAGGATTTAAAGTCTTACGAACTTGTTTACAAAATTGATTTTATAGCGATTTACTGATAATTTCTAGTCATACGGAATTTTTATGTATATAATATTTACAAATGAACATACCTTACTGTATTTACAAATATAAATTACTCAGATTGCACTATAAAGTTTTGATTTTGATAACATTGTTGAATACATAAAATGAATTTATCAGCATAAAACATGCTATTCATTTAACAAGGTTGAAATTAGACATAAACAATAAAATATTCATAAAAATAGGTCATTAACACTTGTGGAGGTCATTGCTCTTGGGTATATCAGTTATGTTTTACAAATTTTTTGTCATAAACATCTAATAAATTGTCATAAATACTAAATTTACATATTACACATATCTATTTATTTTATTACACACCTTCGTTTTAATAATTAAATAATTTTAAATTAAAATTTAAGAAGTTGAAAGAGTTTCATTAGGAATGATGAATGTGTACAATACTTTTTTTTCACAAGTTCTGAATATCGAATAATAGTAATATTATCATTTAAATATTATTACTTATTATATAGAATAATATAATAATAGAATCCTAACACGCTAGTTAAGCCATGCAAACTTCAGTTTCACATAGAACTGTGTATGTTGCCCTAGAATATTAATATTTTTATAATGAATTATTGAAAGTACTTTATACTCTTTATATAATTTATACTCCTATTCTTTTCACAAGCAAATAAAAGCAATTTGGCTGAGATGGAGGGGTTAACGATAATACTAGTAACTTCGGTTATCTCCTCAAAACAAAAAAAAATACTGTTAATTTTCTGTCATTAAATTCTAACATGAAACCGTTTATAGATGATACTGTTCATCAGTTTCATATTGGAATTTAATTAAGTATGAAATCGATCAGATGTAGCTCTGTCACAATGGAACATGGATCCAAACAGCTCTAGATTATCCTCATCCAACTATATTATTCAAATACCATATAATAACTCTTTATGGGTCTTTATAGGTTTTAAATATATATAAAACCTAATGTGGGGGACCATAGGTTTTATATATATATAAAACAAAGTTGTGTTAGTGATAACTGGGATAAACTCAAAGACGGGCAGACCATTCCGTCTCAGGTCTTAAATGTCAAAATAAATTCAGTAGATAACATATTTTTTTGTGCCCATCTGCAGTCAGTAATAAATTATAAGTAGGTATGTGTGTGTACGATTTGACAGGTCGAGGATATCCCCCAGCGAGGACCGTAACTTATTATATTCATAGAGTCAGATATCTCTATAGGAAAGACATTGCTGTCCTTTTGAGGCGTTTTTGGTAGCTGCACTTTAATAGAATTTATCTTTATCTTCATGTAGAGACCTCAATGTCCTCCTTCATGGTGCTCATTCCCAGATGTGTGTGGATTTCTGTGTTTGTAATGAACCAAGGGATGTGCTCTATGGTTCTAAGTATGGTGTTCTGTACTCTTTGTAATATCATGATGTAAGAGTTACTTGCGCTGCCCCATAGTTGTACACCATACATCCAGGCGGACTTTAATATTGAATTGTATATCAATAGTTTGTCAACACACATACGCCACAGAAATCTCTATTGAATATAGAGATTTCTGTGATGTATGTTGAGTTCCTCTCTCTTGTTTCTTCATTAACTAAAAGTCTTCATGTCAAACGGCGATCTAGGTATCTTACTCTGTCCTGGTGTAGTAAAGTAGAATTTTTCAGGAGGGCAGTTACCTCTTCGGAGTGTGTAGGTAACATGCACCAACTTTGTTATGCTTGCTTGAATCCTACATTTTTTAAGCCACTGCAATAGCGTGGAGTCCTTGCTGAAGTCGCTCCCCAGCTGCATCAGGTTGCCGGTTACTAGCCAATATTGCCGTGTCGTCGGCATAAGTGGCCATCGTGACCCCGTCTACCTGTGATAGCTAAAATAATAAATTCGGTCCCAACACCGAGCCCTGAGGCACCCCTGCCCTAATTTGGTAGAATTTAGAAGTTTTCAGATTCCTTGACTTGGAAGATTCTCTCTGTGGGGTCAGATTTCAGCAGGATGTATAGCTGTGCGGAAGGCATGTCCGTATCTTACATAGACCATGATGCCAGACTTTGTCAAAAGCCTGCTGGATGTCCAAGAATGCAGACGAGCAGTATTCTTTTTCCTCCAAGGATTTTCTTGTCCTTTCAACTACTCTGTGTACCAGCTCTATGGTAGTGTTGCTGCCTGAGGCCGAATTGATGGCTACGAACGATAATATTATTTTCCAGCATTGGCTTGATGCGGCGTAGGATTAATTTTTCACAGACCTTCGACAGGATGGGCAGTAGACTGATGGGCCTGTATGAGGTGGGTTTGATAAGGTAACCAACACAACTTGATAAGGCGGAATGAAGTTTGCCCGGTCAGCTAGCTTATATATGTATATAAAACAGAGTCGTGTATGTGATGACCGGGAGAAACTCAAGAACGGGTGGACCGATATTCATGAGCTTTGATTTTTTAAATTTTGCTCTGCCTGTACTGGGCCATGTTGTGTTTTTTGCGCAAAATCGCCATGGAGGCCCCCGACGTGGTTATGTCGGACTCGAACCAACCAAAACCTCACGCCGTCATATTTTATTAACTAATGTCACTAAAGTAATTAATTACATAGGTTCATTGAACTAGGGGTGTGTGTTGGGTAACCTCCTCGAGTGTCGCTCCGATTCCGATCCCGCTGCAGTCCGGGGGGAACGGAATCGGAGCGGCCGGTACACCCTGGGCGGCGGTCAATGGCTTCCCCTTCACCCCTTCATAGGGTTGGCATTGATCGTCGGCCAATACCCAACGTGGCGGGAACACATCGCTCTCCGTACTCCTCTGCTTTCAGAGGAGACAGGATGAGCGATGCTGTTAGTGGTGAGATGGCCCAGGGTCAGCCGGGGTGCGAGGGATATGCTCTATGGGTAACCTTACACCCCGGCGTCTGAAGACCCGAGACGGCGTGCGGTTTTAGTCGGTGCAAGCCCGACATAACCGCCCCCGCTGGCCGGCGGGGGGGTATCCGAAGGGATTTCCGCACGATAAAAAAAAAAAAGGTTCATTGAACTACATACTATTTGATTTTTTACTTTAATTTATTCAGGAAAACAGAAATTTACCCAATTTTTACTGACTTCATCTTATTTAAAGGCCGCGCGGGCGGCCAAGGCCCGCCGGTAATCCTGGCGTTATCCTTTCGAGGGCTTACCCGGGGTGCCCGGCAATGGACACTTGGGCAGGACACCGTGCGGTTTCAGTCGGTACATGCACGACATAACCGCCCCCGCTGGCCGGCGGGGGGGGGGGGGGTATCCGAAGGGATTACCGAACGTAAAAAAAAAGCAAGTAAGGCATATGCTTGGTTCGTAGCAAGTGGAAAGATGTTGTCTCTGCCTACCCCAATGGGAAAGAGGCATGACTTTATGTAAGCGGCTCCGCCCGCGTAGAATTCTGATCCCGTTCCCGGAACCCATGGGAACCTATACCCGGTATAAAAAGTAGCCTATGTGTTATTCCGGACTATAGTCTATCGCTGTGCCAAATTTCAGCAAGATCCGTTCAATCGTTTTTGCGTGAAAGAGTAACAAACATCCATCCATATATATACTTACAAACTTTCGCGTTTATAATATTACTAGCTTTTGCCCGCGGCTCCGCCCGCGTAGATGTCGGTTATCGCGACAAAACATAGCCTATGTCCTTTCCCAAGGTCTAATCTACCCCTGTACCAAATTTCAGCAAAATCGGTTCAGTGGTTTTTGCGTGAAAGCGTAACAAACAAACTTACATTCGCATTTATAATAGTAGGGATTAGGATGTAATCCCACCCCCGCCACCTACAGGTAGGTTAGTTCCTCCGGTGTGCATGTACATGGGCATGCAGCACACGTTAATAGATGGGCCATGGTCTGTGGAGTGACTCCACATTCGCACCGCAGATCTGCATCACCCGGGAAGGTTCACTGCCAGCAGCGGGACGAAAGGGGTCGGTAGTGAGCTCTGCGCTCTCCAATGGTTCATTCTGGCCAGGGAGGGTTCACCACCATCGGAAGCAACGCATGCCCAAAAGCTCTTGCGACTTTTCAGCCTTTCCTGCACATGAGGATGGTCATGCATGTGGGACCACGACCAAAACCACGGCCGAAACTGTATAAAATCATCAGATTATATGATTCTAAACCCGACTAGGTGTGTAGTAACGGTCAAAAGTGTAGCAACTGCGTGGTTCTGCTGTGCCAAAAAAAAAGGCAGTCGGCATTATTGCAATACGTCTTATATTGAAAATGTACATTGATTTTATCATTTTATATCGAAAAAGTTTGCCAGAAATTTTGGGCGTAGCATAAGCTCGAGCCCATTTTTGAAATTGTCAAAAAATTTAAACAAACCTGTAATCATAGCAACCCGGATAATTGTTTATTTAAATCTTTCGTTTGGCTGCCGCGATTTCGATTACGCATATACTTCCAAAAACGAAAAGCGTTTAAGTAACGTGACAGTCGAAGAACAAATTTGGTAAATGTGTGATGAAAGAGAACATTTTCAGACGGATTGCTATGATTTATTTTTTGGTCTTTTAGGGGTTCCGTAGCCAAATGGCAAAAAACGGAACCCTTATAGATTCGTCATGTCTGTCTGTATGTCCGTCCGGATGTCACAGCCACTTTTTTTCCGAATCTAAGAACTATGCTGTTGAAACTTGGTAAGTAGATGTATTCTGTGAACCGCATTAAGATTTTCACACAAAAATAGAAAAAGAAGAATACATTTTGGTGGTTCCCCCATACTTAGAACTGAAACTCAATTTTTTTTTTCATCAAACCCATACGTTTGGTTATATCTATGGATAGGTCTACAAAAATGATATTGAGGTTTCTAATATCCTTTTTTCTAAACTGAATAGTTTGCGAGAGAGAGAGACACTTCCTAAGTGGCACAATGTGTGCTCCCCCCTCCCCCTGTAACTTCTAAAATAAGAGAATGAAAAAACTAAAAAAAAATATATGATGTACATTACCATGTAAACTTCCACCGAAAATTGATTTGAACGAGATCTAGTAAGTAATGTTGCCAATCGATAGTCGACTATCACTAAACTATCGATAGATGACTTCATTTCAATAGTATCGATATGCTGTCGATATAATCAATAGTATCGACACTATCGATGGTGTGAGTCAGGGCAATACTATTTATATACAATAATAGTATCGATATTATCGATAGTATTCGCACCAATAGTATCAATACTATCGATAGTATCGATACTATTGAAGACGCGCATATTATTTAGGTGTAATACTATCGATAATATCAATAGTATCGATAGCCTACACTATCGATAGTTTAATAAACTGCGTTAGTATTGGTTCCAATCAATCAGTTACATAGCAAGTAAATATCTCACATAAATACTAAGTATAGTAAAATAATGAATTATTATCTTATGGAGTATTTATCCGAATACAATCATAAAATAACACAGGCCTGGGCAACAATTGCTATAATTTGAAAACGATAGTATCGACGTTTATAAAACTACCGATTGTGTAATACTATCGATAGTTTCATACTATTGATAGTATCGTTGTTTTATTACAACAATACTATCGATAGTATTACATAAAAAAATTGATACTGTCGATACTATTGACAGTATTGTCGTGTAATTGTATCGATCGTATCGATACTATTGCTTCCAATCAATAGTATTAATTAGTACTATCGATATTATATTTTAACATTTAAAATATTGACGCGAACGTCTAAAAGTGCAACCAAGAATGGGCATTCTCTTTTAGGCAACTCTACTAGTAAGTAGTTTTTGAATACGTCATAAATCGTAAACCGCAATTTACCTTTCATTCAATCAACTCAAATATAAAAAAAATACTTACTGCTACGGAACCCTTCATGGGCGAGACCGACTCGCACTTGGCCGGTTTTTTTAATTTTTTGAAGCGATCTTCCAGGTTCGCCCTACACTACTGACTTCTGAAAAATATGTTTTCGGTATCTTAGAGCTATCATTTAACTACAGTCTGAATTAGACATTAGACCGATTGCAATGATACAGTTCACTAAAATTTGTAGACATTTTTAAAAATTCGGTCAGGTCAAACGCTACGCGGAAAATGTTTGATATTAGTATTTTCGACTTCAGAATAATGAATCTATCAATTTGATGCGGTTTTGGGTAAATTTGCGGTTTTTATTTAGAAACATTTTGGTCGTGGTCTCTCGTACTAATGGGATGTCGTTGATCCGCTTCCAGCTTACCCCTCTTCATGGATGACGCCACATCCCTGCGGATACCGGGAGGTGCAATGCCAGCTAGTAATAGTGGATATAACATTCATACCGGAGTCGGCTTGTACCCGCCAGTTATTATTCGGTAGGTCGCCTTCAATGGGTGGAACGACACCATACAGGGCATGCGTATACGGCCGCACATTAACACAAAGCTAGCACCTCACGTCAAGTGTCACAGACGTCATTTACATCACTATATTTATTCTGTGTTGTAAGTTCTAAAAATATTTTTTCGTTCCCCTAGATTTAAGTTTTAACAATGATTGTAATGTACGTTGTGCTTTGTTATTAAACGTGTTTTCTGTCTTCTTTCTTTCTTCTTTCCCTGTTGTTCGTGGCACTTGCGGTGCGGCCCCCCAGTTTGTGCTCGTTAGCCTTTTTAGAAGATTATTAAGTACGGAAACCTGCTTCACGTTTTCGCAGTTCTTTTTAAACGTAAGGGACCTGTCCAGGGTAACTCCCAGATATTTGGGGTACTTATAGTGGATGTTGATACCGCACCACTGATTGTTCAGTTCTCGGTTCGCCTATCCGTTGCTGAGATGGAATGCGCACGACTGCGTTTTTGAGGGGTCGGGCTTCAGTGCATTGCTGTCGTAGAAGGAGCTTAACTCTTCGAGTGCGCCGTTCAAATATACCGCCACCTCCTCAAATGAGGCCTTTTTTTTTTTTTTATCGTGCGGAAATCCCTTCGGATACCCCCCCGCCGGCCAGCGGGGGCGGGTGACGTAAGAGCTAAGTCGTCAGCATAGAGGAAACGTGTCGTGCGCGGGCTCTCGGGTTGATCATTAGTATAGACGTTGAAGAGAATAGGTGCCAGAACACTACCTTGAGGTGGACCATTTTTCTGCACTCTCCAGCGGCTTCTTTCAGAACGCAAGTGTATCCGATAGCGCCTGTTCTGTAGGAATAGAGTGATATGCTCAGAATCAAAACGTTCAATTTAGTTTATATATATATCACCACAGTTTTATTAACCCTCGACCCATCGCGCATTTGTGGTTACGTGAGTCGTCGCGTGGGGTCTTTAGGGACCTCAAATATAAGCAGTGAATTCGTATTTTAACATACATTTCATTTATGATTTTTAACGAAACAGCTAATATATTCCTACATAATAATTTGAAAGAGATATTCTTTAATTAGACGTTTTCTTGAACACTGGTGTACGCCGTCTTATACACCTCGTTTTTTACGAAACCCATAAAAAAAAATCGAGTGGCGTTAGATCGGGGCTACGAGGTGGCCACTGTGTTGGACCAAGTGTACCTTTTTTTTTTTTTTTTTTTTATCGTGCGGAAATCCCTTCGGATACCCCCCCGCCAGGCTAGCGGGGGCGGTTATGTCGGGCTTGCACCGACTAAAACCGCACGCCGTCTCGGGTCTTCAGACGCCGGGGTGTAAGGTTACCCATAGAGCATATCCCTCGCACCCCGGCTGACCCTGGGCCATCTCACCACTAACAGCATCGCTCATCCTGTCTCCTCTGAAAGCAGAGGAGTACGGAGAGCGATGTGTTCCCGCCACGTTGGGTATTGGCCGACGATCAATGCCAACCCTATGAAGGGGTGAAGGGGAAGCCATTGACCGCCGCCCAGGGTGTACCGGCCGCTCCGATTCCGTTCCCCCCGGACTGCAGCGGGATCGGAATCGGAGCGACACTCGAGGAGGTTACCCAACACACACCCCGGACCAAGTGTACCTATCCACTGTGTACCGAATAGGCGGCTCAAATTGGAACGTGAAACGTGGCTCTTATGTGGCGGAGCAGCATCTTGTTGAATATAAACTTGACGCAATTCCGACAACTCATTTTCAAGATGGTGTAAAATGTCGTCATTATACATGAGAGAATTCAGTTTCCCTTCATAAAATTCCACCATTATGACTCGATTGGACATTATACCACACCAACAGTTCGAACCTGATCATGACATGCCGTAACTCTTAGTGGATTTTCTTTGGACCAATAGTGGTGATTTTTTCGGTTGTACATCCCGTTATTGAAAAAATTTGTTTCGTCAGACCACAGTATGTAATTCAAAAATTCATGGTTTCGGCTTATTTTTCCTCTTAGCCATCTGCAAAAAGTAAGCCTTCGAACATCATCACCCGGATGTAACAATTTAACTATGCGCCCATATCGATAGCACTTGTAGCCGTATTTTTTCCATATCTTTATCACATGGGAGTGGGAAACACCTACTTCAAGAGCGACATGCCTGGACGATACCTCTGGACATGTCAGAACCGCAATCTCCGTGTCTATGTCCACACGAGGCTGCCGCTTGCTTTTGGAAGAACTCTGCAATTCCATGTTTTTCAAAAGATTTGTAATAATAACCTTTCTTGTTGGCACATGCCGCAACGGATACTTGATATTGCGGTACCACACTAATGCAGCTCCCGCGTTTCAATTATTGACAAAATAGGCTTCTAATAACTCATTTTATTACGATTAGAAGACATTTTAGCCAACATTCTTAATTAATAACTTATACCTATTTTCTCAACTGATACTAAGAATCGAATCAAATTCGAATGGTAAAAAATCTTTTTATTTACTGTATAGTCAATCCTACCCCCTTCTTCCCATAACAAAAAGTTTGACCATTGTAGAAATTTGATTCTTTTGCCGAAATGTATGGGAAACGTTTTTGGCGATTTCTGTCTTTCCTAGTACTCAAAGCTATAATGGTCCCATATAGTGTTTTGATCCCCACATGAAATAGAATCGAATGCACAGAAAAGAAATTTCTGGACTTTTTGCATTTTTTGCATGCGGTTCAAAATATCTCAAAAAGTTTGGGAAGGTCTCCTAAGAACGGAATGATCTAACAACCTATTGAAAAGGCGCCATTTAGGTAGATTTCGATGAAATCGATCTACCTATTGGTTTCTTGACTACTGTCGAATTTAAAAAAAAATTGATTATGACCCCCTGAGTCCGAAATGACTGGTCAAAAAGTTTATATATATATATTATATATATGTATGTATGGTTCCACTTCCCAAAATTTGCGGCACTCTCACGGTCGCATTTTTACCCCGATCGCTTTCAAACTGCGGTCAAAAATTCCTTGGGTGTAAACTTAGTTTAAGTTCGTGAACGGGTGGAATCCGGCCTAAGGGGACGGTATGGCCTCACTTTTTGTGAAATCAGTTTTTCCTCAAAATTTCACGTTCCATGAAAGATATTCGAACCGTTCTAATTTTATCCCATAGTATACATGAATACCAACAACTTTTAATTATAAACCTATAAGATTAAAACTTTAACTAAAAGTGGAGGGGGGAAAAACCAAAATTTTTCGGGAAAAAAAATCATAACTTCTTACCGTCGGAAATATTTTTAATCGATAGGCCATTTTTAAGTCTAAAATAAATGTCTGAAAAGTTTTTCGCTAAAAGTTGCCGTTTTCGATAAAAAAAAATAAACATGTTAAAAATGTTACTGTGTTTACTTGTGTGTGTAAGTCCGTAGTTCTCTATATAAAATAATATTAATTGCTTCACGAAATCTACCTGTGCGTTCCCCCTGCGGGAACGGATTTTTTTATTTATCATGTTCTTTTGTTTTCTTTTTTTGATAATATAAGAATTGCTCAGCAATATTTTGCTCTTTGTCACTATTCCCCTTAATAATCTCAGTCTTATCCTGAATTTGTCATTTTTTTTTCTGAATAATCTATATTCTCTTTACTGTCAATGTTCATAATTTCGTCTTGAAGTCATCAAAATTAGGTATACTGTCTTATTCATATTTATATTATTATGTTTTAAAACAACTAAGGATTGTAATAAAAACCTTATAGCAAAAACTAAAAAATAATTACGAGTAAAGTTTGACTAAAGCGAGTGTCGCGTGGGATTCTTCAGAGCCTTACACTGAAATACATGTACAAAAAAAGTAAAACTCAGCTCGTGCGCTTACAACGTTAGATATCGAACGTTGTAAGCGCACGAGCTGAGTTTTACTGATGTGAGCGTTAAGTATAACCCTTTTTAGGAAGCTACCAAGAGTTAGGAGCAGTGGGAACAATTTAAAAGTATTTAATTTACATTTCTGTAAGAGCTGGGCTATTATTAAAGACACCTAGGGGTAATTACAATAATTATTGTTAAGTCATAAAATTCAACAAACATATAAAATGAGTATGATTTCATTATATCGGTCATTCAACTATAATATCGCAATTTTATTAATAGTAATACCTACTTGCGATTAGAGCTTTTCAAGAAACAAAAAATGCTATGTCTAGTTGAAGGCTTGTTGAAGGATATAATTTGTAACGAGAGATCACCCGACAAAGAACTAGAGTTAACTAAATATTTTTTGTTTTTGAATATGTAAGGGGTTTGCGTGTATACCCCTCAAATATTTTAGTTTACCTAAATATAATAATATAAACATTAAAACCCATACCGACGGACCTTAAAGTTTTATTTTGAAATAAATATAAAAATAATGAAATATCAACTTCATTAGGGAAATTATTTGTAGAACAAACGCCAATAATGTTAATTGGGGATCATATTTACTCAAATCAATAAGAAATATGAAAGGCATTTTTTTTAGCGTGCGGAAACCCCCACGGGCTTCACCCCATCGGTGCCGACGATGGGGTGGGCGTGTCGGAATCGGACCGACTAAAACCACACGATGTCCTCCCCAAGTGTCCATTGCCGGGCACCCCGGGTAAGCCCTTGAAAGGATAACCCCAAGGTTACCGGCGGACTTTGGCCGCCACCGCGGCCTCGCCTGGTGGGGTCGGGTTTGTTGCCGCGTCGGTGAGTTGGCAGGCGTGTGTAGGACACACACGACACACCTCCGCCACGAGTCTGCGGCGTCCTCGCTGCAGACTGCGGAACTCGGGGGGCAGGGTTCTCTCCCGCTACCTCTCCGCCGTCTCTTTCGCGCGCATTACCTGCTCGCAGAACGAGGCGGCGGCGTGCCACTTGCTCCCGTCGGAGACCACGGCCCTCACCATGGTCTCCAACGAGAGAACGTCCACGCCCAGGACCACAACGAGATCCCGGCGTTGACTTGCCCACGCAGGGCACTCCACCAACGTGTGGAGCGCCGTGTCTTCGCCAGGATCATCGCAGTGCTGGCACTGCGGCGTTGTCTCCCGGTAGATGCGCCATAGATACTTACCGAAGCAACCTAGTCCGGTAAATATCTGGCACATCCGGTAGGAGAGGTCACCGTGGCGCCTCTCCAATCACTCCTTCATGATCGGCCTCACCGCCGCCATGGTGGATTCCCCCCCCCCCACCTTGGATGCTCAAGTGGCACCCTCCTCGTCTCCATGAGATCCTGGCGGAGCTGATTTCTCGGGGCTCCGGCCTATGGCCCCGCTCCAGCGCTTCCTTGCGCCATTGGTACAACAACGCAGGGCTCTCGCATCCAGGTCCTATGGAGGGGTCCCGGCTAGGAGACATGCCACCTCGACGGAGATCGTGCGATACGCCCTGATGACTCTGACGGCCATCGCTTTTAACGGGCTGTTTAGAACAGCCACGTTCCAGAGTCTCCGCCCATACGGGGGCCCCGTACAGGACCATGCGTCGCACGATCCCCAGGTACAGTCTCCTAGTGGGGGCGTTGGGTCCCTTAACGTTGGGCATCAGCCGCGGTAGCGCGGCCGTAGCCCCCCTCAGTTTCGGGACCAGACTTCGGAGATTTCGATCGGCTATCGAGTACGAGCCCAAGGTACTTCATCGTGGGCTCGATGCCGATGCTTACGCCTACGGTTATGCTGGTTCCCGCAGGTGGCCCCTCCAAGCCCGTGAAAACACATAGCCTCGGATTTGTAGAGAGCCACCTCGAGTCCCAGCCGCCGTATTCGACCCACGACTTGAGCAACCCCTGCCGTGGCCTTTAGTGCCGCGCTTCGGTACGTTGATCCCCGCGCCATAACGAGGGTGTCGTCAGCATAACACGCTATGCTGACACCCTCGAGCAACGGACCGCGCAGCACCCAGCCGTATCCGATGTTGCGCTATGTTGTGTGTATTGTCCGATGTTGTGTGCCCTAGGACCGACCCCTGTGGAACGACACTTCTCGCCGCCCTGGGCCTAGCCAGCTCGGGTAAATTATGGCCCTCTCGGATAGGTATGCCTCGACAATGCGGCGGAGGTAAAGAGGAACTCCGTGATACGCGAGAGCCTACCTAACGCAGCTACAGGGTAGGGTGTTGAAGACGTTGGCGATGTCGAGAGACACCGACACCACCACCCCCCCACCCCGCGAGAGTTCTTCCTCCGCCAGGCGGCTAACGCACATGATCGCTTCCACGGTGGAGCGCCCCCGGCGGAAACCGAACTAGTTGTCCGTCAGATCTGGCCCCACGTTCGTGAGATGCTCGACGAGGTGCTCTGAAATAATCCGCTCAAAGAGCTTGCACACCTCGTCGAGCAACACGATCGGCCGGTAACCGGATGACTGATCCGCTGCCCGCCCCGCCTTCCGGATAAGCACCAGTTTCCCCGTCTTCCACGCCTTTGGAAACTGGCCCCTTTCGAGACATGCTCTAAAGAGCGCCACCAGTCGAGGCCCTAGTTCCTCAAGGGCCAGGACCCATACTCGGCTTGGAATGCCGTGGGGTCTGGGGGCAGTGCATTTCCGAGCTTTAAGCCGGAGCATTGCTACCCCCAGTTCACTCTCTCTGACTTCGGGCACATCGCTCTCGCTATTATCAGCGTCAGGCGCCTGAGGCGGAGCCATACGCGGAGGAACATGTTCCTCCGCTCTCGCTGGAAACAGGGAGCCCAGGATCCCCGGCAGCTGCTCCGGCTGGAGGCTCTGGGTCAGTAGGGGCGTCCTTGAACGGATTTTGCCCCTGACCGCTAGGTAAGGGCGCCCCCATGGTTTCTGCTCCAGAGACTCCAGCAGCTCTTCGCGGGCCCGCCGTTTGGCGTGCTTTATGGCTTCCTGGAGGGTCCTCTTGGCCCCCTTGTTCGCCTTATATAGCTCCGCCTCTCGGGCTGCCGCATCGTCTGAATGGCGACGCCTCCGGCGAAACCTGGTGTACCGGCGGCGAGCGGTCACGCACGTTGCTCGCAGCTGTGCGATCTCCGCTGACCACCAGTACACCTGTTTCTTTGCCGGGCCGGGCTTAACCCTAGGCATCGCCGCATCGCAGATATGCGACATGGCTCTCCTGTGGGCCTACCGCCCAAGTGTCGTCGATATCACAGCCGTCGAAATGTTGCGCTGGTCAAGGTCGACGGCCATTTTGTACCGTCCCATTGATAATCGTTGCCGGCGCGGCGTAAGAATGAATGAAACGCTGTTTTTGACAGTTAATAGCTGCCGCCTAAAAAAATTCAAATCGACGGCATCTCAGGAGCTGTCGTTATGAATATTATTTTCTTTTCCGACGGTTGATTACGATGCCGATTGCACCTAACACTGGGCTACTATGGCTTTTATGGGGGCGACTGGGTTCTGCCCTCCTATTGTACCTAACACGGGGCTACTATGACTTTTATGGGGGCGACTGCCGACGAGTGGATTCTGGCCTCCTATTGTACCTAACACTGGGCTACTATGGCTTTTATGGGGGCGACTGGGTTCTGCCCTTCTATTGCACCTAACACTGGGCTACTATGGCTTTTATGGGGGTGACTGCCGACGATGGAATTTCGTCCTCCAACTCCTTCGCTTATTCCTTCCTTCTGAAACATACGAAAACAACAAACAACACAGCATAAACGTTTAAGTAGGTAAGGTAAAGATTAAAGAGTGTTTTAATTAGTCTCAGGTACAATAGGAGGGCAGAACCCAGTCGCCCCCATAAAAGCCATAGTAGCCCAGTGTTAGGTGCAATAGGAGGGCAAAACCCAGTCGCCCCCATAAAAGCCATAGTAGCCCAGTGTTAGGTGCAATAGGAGAGCAGAACCCAGTCGCCCCCATAAAAGCCATAGTAGCCCAGTGTTAGGTACAATAGGAGGGCAGAACCCAGTCGCCCCCATAAAAGCCATAGTAGCCCAGTGTTAGGTGCAATAGGAGGGCAGAACCCAGTCGCCCCCATAAAAGCCATAGTAGCCCAGTGTTAGGTACAATAGGAGGGCAGAACCCACTCGTCGGCAGTCGCCCCCATAAAAGCCATAGTAGCCCAGTGTTAGGTACAATAGGAGGGCAGAACCCAGTCATCCCCATAAAAGCCATAGTAGCCCATTGTTAGGTGCAATAGGAGGGCAGAACCCACTCGTCGGCAGTCGCCCCCATAAAAGCCATAGTAGCCCAGTGTTAGGTGCAATAGGATGGCAGAATCCACTCGTTGGCAGTCGCACCCATAAAAGCCATAGTAGCCCAGTGTTAGGTGCAATCGGCATCGTAATCAACCGTCGGAAAAGAAAATAATATTCAAAACGACAGCTCATGAGGTGCCGTAATGAAATGACACTTCAAAGCGACGCCGTAGATTTGAATTTTTTTAGGCGGCAGCTATTTAACTGTCAAAAACAGCGTTTCATTCATTCTTACGCCGCGCCGGCATCGATTATCAATGGGGCGGTACAAAATGGCCGTCGACCTTGACCAGCGCAACATTTCGACGGCTGTGATATCGACGACACTTGGGCGGTAGGCCCACTGAACCATTCCGCCTCTGCGTCGGCATCGGCAGGCCTAGCCGGTGACGGAATCCAGGCCTGCACAATGGATGCCTCCAGGAGAGCCACCCGATCCAGGCGCCTGAGCGCCCAACGTGGATCCGGGGGATTCGTGATTGTCGGCGGCAGGTTAGGTGGAGGGGAGACGTTTAACCGAATGTACGTACGTCGGACGACGTCTCCTCCTCCTCCACTACGCGCCAACCCTGGACGCGGCGGGCGAGAGCAGGGGCCTCGAATGCAACATCCACGACCGAACTGAGCCCCCGCCGCTCCCAGGTGGCGACACTCCCCCGGTTGAGGACCTCTATTCCCAGTCCTCCAGAACTCGCCTCTTGTCATTGCTTTCCCGGGAGCCCCAATCCAGAGACCAGGCGTTGAAGTCTTCCAGGACCAAGACGGGGCTAGGACGGCACGCAGCGAGAACAATGTCCAGTTCAGCGAGCCACAGCTCAAGCTCATACTGGTCAAGGCTTGACGAGAAGTAGACGGCCACGACAGCCAAGCCCTCATAGTCCGCCGCGACACAGCCTCTGCCCCTTGCGATGAGTACAAGGCGCGAGGTGTCCGCGGCGAAACCCCCGAAAACGGACGCTGCGCCGTCCAGGTCCACCGGGCTTCCAGGGTGGACCCAGTACGGCTCAGCGACCACGACCACATTGATAGACCACTCCACGATGCTCTGGTACAGAAGATCCTGAGCACCGGTGCAGTGGTTTATCCCGTATTTAAGGTATGTGCCCAGGCGGAGCCCCCTACGCCTATATACTATGGAGGTCGGCTGGTATCCATAGGTTTTAACGACTTCGCTGTCGGGTGTTATAGACTTTTCCTTTTCGTGGGCCCGCCAATAAAGGGCCGGAGGGTTTGCTCCGGTCAGCAAGTTCACAGCGTACCCTTCTGGAGCCACCAGTCAGCTCGTTGCTGATCACCTGCCGATTACGGAATGCGAGAGGATGGCTAGTCCTCTCTCACCGGCGGCGGCCCAAGTGCCCGTCGGCCCCTGCGTTAGCAGTGGGCCAACCCGCCCCTGGATCCCACAGGACCCTACGGTGGCCTCCACCACTAAAACCATCGCTCATCCTGTCTCCTCTGAAAGCAGAGGAGTACGGAGAGCGTTGTTTTCCCGCCACGTTGGGTAGTTGCCGACGATCAATGCCAACCCCATGAAGGAGAAGCCATTGACCGCCGCCCAGGGTGTACAGGTAGCTCCGATTCCGTTCCTCCCGGACTGCAGCGGGATCGGAATCGGAATGACACGCGAGGAGGTTACCCAACACACACCCCTATATCAAAGGCATGATTTAAATTTAATTTTTATGGTGGTTTCCTTACAGTCAAGATAGAGATCTCTGAGCTCTTGCAGCTTTCCTGCAGAAAACTGTCATCGATCTTTAGGCGTGAAAATAAGGCCTTGTTCGTACATGACAGAGGACGCCCTTAGATGATTTTGTATCAAATACGTGGGACACTCAGAAAGTTTTGCGAAAATAAAAAAAAGTGTTCTATAGGTAAATATTTTTTTATTAAATCTTTTCAAAGTACTCTCCACCAGCCTCTATACAAAGTTTCATGCGTTTGAACCAGTTTTCAAAACACTTTTTCCAATCCGCCGCAGATACCTCGTTTACAGCCTGCTCAAACGTTGACAGCGCATCTTCCGGTGACGAAAATTGTATCCCTTTGAGCTGATTTTTTATTTTCGGGAATAAAAAGAAGTCGCACGGTGCAAGGTCAGGGCTGTAAGGAGGGTGACCTAGGAGTTTAACCGGAGTGCTGTCCAGGAAGTCCCTCGTTTTAAGCGCGGTGTGTGCGGGCGTGTTGTCATGGTGGAGTAGTATCCCGCGGAGCCCTGTGTTTGGTCGCTTGTAGCTCACTACAGAGAAAACTTCTGCCAAGCATTTGGTAGTGTACCATTCAGCGTTGATGCTTCTTTGATTTCGTAAAGGGATTGATAACAAGTAGCCAGACAAATTGAAAAAACTCGCGATCAAAATCTTCCCTCCGCTTCTAGATCGCTTCACTTTGGTAGGTGTTGATTCGTTTTGAAACACCCAAACCGTCGACTGGCGTTTTGTTTCTGGATCATACTGATAAATCCACGACTCCTCACCTGTAATTATGTCATAAACACGCCGAGACGCGCCTGCTTCAAACTTGTTTATCATATCACGACACCATTCCACCCGGGCTGCTTCCTGCTTCTGAGCATCGGTGAGATTGTGCGGCACCCAGCGTGAAACTATCCTTCTCACACGAAGATGCACATGTAGAATCTCGTGAAGGCTTCCCGATCCAATCTGAAGAATGTGCTGAATCTCTCGATATGTAACTCGTCTATTATCTTGGATTAAATTTTTCACTGCTAGCACGTTTTCTTCCGTAACAGCCGTCAAAGGGCGACCACTTCTTTCTTCATCCTCCAAAGTCAGTCGACCGCGCTTGAATTCGTTAAACCAACGATACACGGTCGCCTTGGAAGGGCCTTCATCCATGAATGCCATTTGAAGTCTATCGTACGATTCGTCTGGTTTCAGGCGACACTTGAAATCGTAGAAAATCATAGCGCGAAAATGTTCCCCACGCAGATCCATTTTTCAATGAGACACAATAATTGAAATTATCTTGCAAAAAATGCAGAGAGAAATTTTGAAATTGGAACGTACTTATTTTTACTCATAAATAATCATATTTTAGAAATAGATTATAACTGACCAGTCTCTCATATATAAAAACTTTTTTTCGCAATACTTTCTGAGTGGCCTGGTACAACGTCATCTGCGGATTTCAGATCCGCATATGACGTTGTATTATGACGATGTATTAAGACTATGTATCTTGCATTTCTTTTTTTTTTACGTAAACACGCCATACCGTATGAAGATCTAGGTACCCATTTTTTAAACAGTAAACTTTTGGTTACGTTCCCAAAAGAATAGTCACGAATCACAAGATTGGCATTTTCAATCATTGTGAATTTGACTTCCTGTATATTATAAAACAAGACGCTAGGATTTGTCATTTTGTAGGTAATTTTGCACCTATTATTTGAAATTTTATGTTACCAACTAAGTAAATATCCTTTTTAGGATTTGGTAGTGCCACGGTTACCTTAGAAAAGCTATTTAATATTTAAGCTTTATATTTGCATGAAAACATCCACATTGTAGTGGATGTTTTCATGCAAATATAAAGCAATAACAAATTGCAAGACGCGCGCCATTTGTCTCGCGCCACTTATATGTTCTATGTAAATGATTAAAATGCATGTCGGCACTAAATGTACACTATTAAGATATAAGGTAGGTAAGGATCTCATTGGACGGTCGGTTGCTTTGAAATTGACTCTGTCATCGAACGTGGAAACAAAACGTATCGCAGTCCGTGAGCTGCCTATATTTTTGAGTAGGTATTTGAGGCATGCTGAAGACTTGTTCTATACATCTCCTATAACACCTGGGTATTAGCACATAGAAACACCTAGACCAATGCAAATAGATATATTCATGCATACAAATATTTGCACTGAGCGGTAATCGAACCCGCGTACCCTGTCGTAGCAGTCGAATACGCTACGCCACAGAGGCCGTCGACATAACTATTTGACGAAAAATATGGTTGAAAAGAGTATAGATAGTTATTATGTACATTTATTTTTTACATAACATAACATAAACTCACGCCTTTATCCCCGAAGGGGTAGGCAGAGGTGCTAGCACCCACATTTCGCCAGTTTATGTTTAGGTCCCAATGTAATAGGTGACAAGCCTATTGCCATTAACCGGGCACTTATGAACCGGCGATAAATACACACATAACTTCGAAAAGCATCGAAAAGTCATTGGTGTGTGCCATGGTAAAACCTGGGATCGAACCTGAGACATCGTCTCAGCAGTCCATTACCCATAGATACCACTAGGCTACCGCGGTTATTTTTTAATAACTATTAAATATTTCTATTTAATTTATATTGCTCAACTTTTTAATTTGTTTATATATTTTCTATTCAAGTTTTGACATTTATCAGTAACATTAATGATAATCACGTTAAGGGCCAGAGCAGTGGAAATTACCTTAATTTGTACATTTGAAAATCTAGATTTAGAGAGACTCTCTTTATAATATTAGTGTACATTACTATAATATACTTTATTAATATTTAGATATTAATATAAATACATTTTGGAGCTTAGAATATGTTCAACTAATTATAAATTATATACAAAACTACATTAAGCAAAATAAAAAGGGGGAGAGACTGTAAGCAAGGCACGGAAAAATTCCTCTCCATCGATGTCTACTGGGGCCGAAGTCTTAGTTCAACATCGCGTCACAGGCAAGATCGTAAAAAGTTCAAAGCCACGACTCCACAGAAAAAAAGTCTTAATGGCCGTCACGCGGTAAACAAACCGATAAACTAAGAATTTATTTAAGTTCCCAGTAACTTTGTTATGTACTACATTTTATTGATGAATCTATAGCAAACTAGTCACTTTGAAGCGTCTGTTAAGACGGTATCTGTATCTACTACATACAATTTATTTTGTTTCAGTGTACGAAGTGTAATGCACAAATATATGGAAAAGAAGAATGAAGTAAATTTTGACAAAATATTCAATCAAGTTTTAGGTGAGTACAATTTAACTGTAAACTGTACATCAAAAACATAAATGTAAAAAAGGAGAGCCAAGTTCAATACAAAAATTATGCTTGGCTGTGGGCTTCGCCAAACAAAAATGTAAGATCTTAAAGTAGGTTAGATTTGACTTGGCCAGTTTTCATTACATCAGTCATTTTATAAAGTTATTCAACATATAAATACTATATAATTTTTAATTCTGATAAAAACTGGCCAAGTCAAATCCAACCTACTTTAAGATCTCACATTTTTAAATAACAGCAATTGTTATAGGTATCCAATAAAACAAAGTAATAGAGTTTAATACTTTCTTGTTTAATTTTGTTCCTATAAATACATATTTCGATTTTGCATAGAACTTGGCACTCATTTAGATCTCCATTCTTTTTGCGGCGAAGCCCACAGCCAAGCATAATTTTTGTCCTGAACTTGGCTCTTCTTTTTTACATTTATGTTTTTGGTAGGATATCAATTACTTTTTGTAAAGAAAACTAGGCAGGTATTGAGATTTAATGTTTTTTCTTGCGTTTCCGCTGCGTGGTTTTCTTTTTTATGCTATTGTCTACATTCTCTTGAATGTTAGAGATAATATTGCGCATTGCCCATTCATTGTCTGCTACCTTGTTAATACGTTTCCTGTTTATGCCTAAATTAGCCAAATTCGGGCGATATAACGATCTCAGGCGGTTATATTCTACTATAGAACTATCTTGTGCCTTAATTTGCATAGGGTCTAGATTAATAAGCAATAAATAATTAAATCGGTATTCGTAAACGGTGCCTATGTTTATGTGTTGCTCGAGAGCGCTTTTATGTAGATTTACTTCTGTTCTGTGTATAATTATGTGGTGCCGCGTGCCGCCGACGACACACCGTTGGCCGGTTGTATAGCGCGTATTACAAGTTTTGTATGGGGACACCACTTATTTTTTGACTTCTTTATTTTTAGATTTTTTCCTACGCTTACACACTATTACCGAACTGGATTCCAAATTTCATCCTTCTAGGTCACCTGGAAGTAGGTTAGATTTAGGTACTATATGTGAGTCAGTCAGTCAGTTGTAAAATTTACGACTTTTTGACCTTCATATCTTTATAACCGTTTGAGCTAGCTTCATGAAATTTGGGCTTCTACATGTCCTTATGGATATAATTAAACACACGTAGTTTTATATGTTTAAGTTAAAGAGGTTTTGAGTTATAGAAGGGTCAAAAGTGGCACCAAGTGGTTCGTGTAATGTAACACTCGGCGCTGGCTAGTCAGTTCCTTTGCTTGAACTTGGCTTGACACGCTGCCGCGTGTCTAGATTCGAATAGCCATTCATTACCAATCCGGAACTGTCCGTGGCACTAGCAAGGTGAGGCGATACTAACAGACGATACTAATATCCTTTTAGTTACTTTCAAACTCATACTAGGGGGTTATTCTTGTAAACCTCCTACTATACCCTAGTTATGATAACTACAACGACCACAGGTTTCGATTTTTCTCCAAAACTTTTTGCTATGATTATATTTTTCATTTTTTTTTAATTATTACTATGATTCAGATGACAAGGAACAACTCCTCTCGTTCTCCAGAACATGATTGCGTAAATATTGCACATAAGTAATTTAATTTTGTAGGTGCTATTAAAACATTACGCTGTTAACAGGCACAGAGAAGTTACTTCAAACTTTCTCAGTGACTAATCATAGAATCGCCGTCGCTATACTACATTAAAACGTTACAGTGAAATTAAATTACTCATGCAAGATTTTGAAATGTTCCAATACAAGAGAAAGAAATGAATGAGTCGGAGAGTAAAATTGTAGTAAGAATTCTTATTATCCACCAGAAATAACACACCATGCATCGTTGCTAAAACACATTTAGATCAGTTATACGATCGTATGGAGTAATTAGTTTTGATCAGCTGTATCCGTTGTAAACGAAGCTCATTACACGGTTAATTACGCTATGATATCTTGGGTTACTTATCCGTTTAATTTATTATCTGTTGCGTTTTCATTGTGAATAATGTTTATAAAATATAAAACTACATCGACTAACAGTGTTAACTATTACGTAGGGAACTGGATTTTATATTTCCAACTCCTCCAATTTACTTCTGATTATTTTTGGTTTCGGATTCCAAGACCGTTGAACTTTTCCTGGGACTTCCTGATTGTCATTACTCAGTGTGCTCGTCACTGCTGTTGATCCTGGTATACAGGAATTATATTAGAGGGCGTGTCCCTCCCACACACCCACTACTACACTACTTATAAGGCCAGTAAAAAATGTATTTGTTATTTTTGATTTTTACTGCTTCAAATTTTTGAAGTTTATTAAACTTTTTGCAAAAACAAGAAGTATTACGTCAATATGACTTCATTCCGTTGCTTTAAGTGTAGTCTCTGCTGGAAGTGGTTTTCAGTAAGATAGATGCTTTTGCCCGCGAGATTGCTTTTTGTAAATTGTAAATAGGTATTTTGTTTACCCCTCGTACGCGACTTTCGACATAGGGACAGATTTTTTAGGACTTCGTACCTATTATATCCTCAAAAAGAAATTAAATGACTAATATAGGATCACTCGGTTGTCCATGTAATTGTCTGTCTATTATATTTTTTCTCAGGCACTAGTGGAAATACTAGAGATGTAAAATTAATTTAATACGATTTAATTTTATAAACTCATACGTATAATACGTATAAACTCATACTTACCGTTACGTGTATTGTATAAGCAATATTTTAATTTTGTAGTATAAATATGTTTCTAGACAAGCAATTGTAATGAGTTTAAACACAAATTGGTCACAAAATTCGGCCGGGTATTCACGATTGCGAAAAACCCTCCATAGTAATCCAATTTCGGTTTGATTGCGTTCAGGGGTCAACAAGTGCATAGCCGGGCAGGGGGATTGTGGTCGTAGCACTAGTGGGACCGATGGGTGT
This sequence comes from Cybosia mesomella, assembly GCA_946251805.1. Lineage (NCBI taxonomy): Eukaryota > Metazoa > Arthropoda > Insecta > Lepidoptera > Erebidae > Cybosia > Cybosia mesomella. The sequence continues at coordinate 22,969,886 of OX276398.1, forward strand.
CAGGCGGTGCTGCGACGACAATCCTCTTCTGATGAGGCCGTCAAGCTGAGTGCCACCATTATTAACATGGTACGTGTATGTAATGGTGACCCTCTTACCTGAGACTTTACCTTCAGCTTACCATCAGGCGAGGTGAAGTCAAATTGACGTGTCCTAAATATAAAAAAAATATAAAAAATAAGACATACGAGATTATTCTAACTCATGCAGTTTTTTGATTATTTCAACATCGCCTATAAATAGAAGCCACACTAAACGATACCTTTCTGTCATTTGATTACATTTTGTATCGAGCCCTCGGTGTATACGGTATACATTTTTTAGGGATTTTCTTTAGAAAAGCTCTATTGCTATCGAGTTGTCGTCGTCGTCGTCGACGTCGTCGACGTCGTCGTTGCCAATTTTCTGTCACGGTTTTGGGTATGAAGGAGATGAGCTATCGAGTTGCTGTTTTCGGTAATAGATTCGTGCTGAAAAAAAAATCCCTTGTATTCGGCTGAGCTCGTCTCAGGAATTGAACTTGTTAATTTATAGGGCCTTTGTCGTTAAATATAATTTCACGATAAAGAGTTTACGATGTATATTCATGTGGCTATAAAATAGTTTATAACATTGCACAACGTCATCTGTGTATTACAAAAAGACTAAAATAGTTCAACGTGCCAAATGTTTATTAATTCCATATGAAAGGCATACCACAAGCGCTCACAGTATAGCATTATTCCAGGCAAGTTTAATTCAAATTCACTTCCGTAACAACTTTCTTGTGGGGATTTGTATCGTAAACAAGATTAAACGTAAGCGAGGCAAGTAGGTCGCGTCGTTGGTTCCGTAGAGCTACGCACGCAGGATTATTGTCACTGCGTACAATTGCTTTGGCTCTAATGAAGTAGTCTCCTGTCGCTAAGAATATATTTATTTCTACTTGGCTTCGCTTTCTGAGCACTTTCTTTGCTAGTATTTCCTATACTTAGTATGAAAATGCTAGCCTACTTTAATAGGTCCGGTCTACTAGATGGCAAGCAATTCACCTGCAGAAGAGAAAGCGAGAGAGAGCAAAATTAGATAAGGAAAGGAAAAATGCCAGAGACTTCAATCCCCCTTGGGTTAGGTATTTGGCATGCTGTAATAATAAAATAAATAAATATTCTACGACATTCTACACAGCGCTTTCTAGACTCAAAGTAAGCATAGTTTGACTAGCTTGTGTTATGGGTTCCAGAATGCGGATAAACATACTTATATATTTTTATTTTTGTAAATACATATACATATTATACATAGAAACAGCCAGACCAATGCACATAGGCATATTCATGCATACAGATATTTGTACTGAGCGGGAATCGAACCCGCGCCCCCTGTCGTAGCAGTCGAATGCACTACCGCTACACCACAGAGGCCGTCACTGTAGCTTCTCAAAGCAGCTTTTCAGCATAGTAATATTTGATGTCTTGAGTGAGAAGACAGTGATTTTCGTTGCTCAATCGAGCCAGCTCATTCATACTTGAAAAACAGGTCGCTGCCACCATTTTAGGTTTCCGTACCTTAAAGGTAAAAAAGAAACCCTTATAAGATCACTCTCTTGTCAGTCTGTCGGTGTGTCACCACCTATTTTCTTAGGAATGGGTGGACCCTAGCATGTTAAAATGTATAACAGATACTGAGGTCTAATAGTCCCTATTAGGTGTATAATAGTCAAGGTCCTAAGTTAAAACGATAAAAAGATCTGCGCAAATTAAGATTTTTGCAAAAACTTGTAAGTACCAATATTTACCATAATTTGGCAACCACGGTGTCCCTATCTTGCCCCGGCAAGGGATGGAGCGCTTGTCGCCTTGCCGCCCCGGCCTGCTTCTGCTGTGGTGACAGGCGGCTTCACCTGCCACCCCCAGGCCTGCGCTTATGGAGGACGGAGGTCGTTGAGCGACCTCCGGCGTCTGAGTCGCTTGCGACGCGCGGCGAGTATGCTGCGGGCTCGGCGGACCGAGCCCGGGAGAGGTTAAGAACTCTCCTAGGCTCGGTCCGCGCCTCCTTCTCGAGCATTTCTTGCTTGCAGAAGGACGCTGCGGCGCGGCGGCCCATCTCGCTCTAGCTCCGCACCATTGCCGCAATCATGCTGCCGAGCGAGAGGACCCACCACGATTGCCGCCACGAGGTCAATGTAATACTAGTGTATAACCTCATCCGGCCCATTAAATAAAATAACTTAATACTTACGTGTTAGTATCGATACTGCAGAAATAAACATTCTTTAATCTATTCCAAAGTTAACGCGTACTAATCGAGGGCAACAGCTACTTAAAAAATGTATGAATGGGGACACCATACATACATAGTTGACGCCAATTAAGATAGGCCTCTGAGTTGTATTGGCGCTCGTACAATTTAGAGGTCGTTTTTTTTTTTACGTGCGGTAATCCCTTCGGATACCCCCCGCCGGCCAGTGGGGGTGGTTATGTCGTGTCTCTCCTTAAATAGGTAAATAGAAAAAATTGTGCTATTGTGTGAAAGAAAATAAAAGAAAATATTTTTGCGATAGGTATCTATTTTATATATGGTGGTATGGATGGCAGTATAATGTGGAGGTACGGAACCCTCGGCGCACGTGTTCGACTCGCACTTTACCGGTTTTTTTTTGTCAATTTATTCTGATATCTGTTTCTTCTGATTGAAGTGATAACGATAGTTGAAAAAAAAAATTGGCATCTTAAGGTCCATAGTGGGGTGACCGTAGACTGATTCTTATTAAAGAACTCGAATTTCTCCATGGGACAAAGAGCACGCTAAACCGTTGTATCAAATACAACTGTCATTATTTTTTATTATTTTTCCGTTGAAGTTCGTACGCTGAGTAATAATTTTGACTCGGTACCAAGACGGGCCTCGAGGATGGTCGACGATCCCGAACTCACGAGCGTTATTGAACCTCTTAGCCTTTGAAGAGATTTCCCCTTCTTGTAATGTGTTCTATCTACCGATTGTATAACGAAGAATTGTTGAATATGATGCCCGCGGCTACTTTCTACCGGGGCATCGCTCGCAGCAGGCAGAGGATTCACTCTCACTTTAATAGATAAAAAAATCTTTTACATTTACGCATTGGATAACTTTGATGAAAAAATGTTACTTGTCTCCCTGTTACGTGAAACCAAAGAACACTTATTTTTTTACAAGCTTTTATTCACCTTGCAGTGTTTGTAATTTATTTTTGTTTGAGAAGGACAAATCTTTCGAACTGAATTACAACACTTCCTCTTATCCTACGTTAGTTGAATTTATTTTACATGTTGATTCAATTTCGATGACAATTCATTTTTATAGACAACGTGACCTGAATCCAAATCCAAGTCTCAGCTCCATAAACAAAATTTCATCCCAAAAGTATGTCTACCAGGCAGGGAATTCAGACATAGTGTAGCTACTTAGGATTTTATATCAAACAAAATCTAATAACACAGTCTAATAACAGAATGATACCCTCAGGTTTGCACGCAAATATTATAAGCTCTTATAGCACTCTGGACGAACCAGGCAGTTAAGTTATGCTTGTACATTTTCCGTCAAAGCTGTAAATAAATATGCACCTAAATGTTGACGTCATAATGTCCTTTAACGCTTCGCATGCCTGGTGATAAAAAGTTACACGCTATACCCAGATTTTGAATCCCTGATAATTACATTGTATCCCATATATTTTGTACTTAAATATATTAATTGGTATGCTAAGGGTATAAATTACATAATTAATTAAAAAATATCGAGAATCAACAACTTTTAATATCTATTTTTCTAATAAAACTCAAGAAGCTATGCTGACAGAGAAAAGGGAACTATGTTTTTCATGTCAATATTTCCTAACAAAAAAAGAAAAACTATAATAATAATTTTACAAATATAACGTACTTCCATCTACTTATAATTCGAAATGAAATAATCGTTTTTGCCACTTTCTTCAACATTTTCTGAAGCTGTAGTTTGGTAGCAAGTTGAGCATAGAAAAAATCCATAGACTAGATAAAAACATACGTGACCATTGCATGTCTTACAGACTGATGTACTGTGTTCACCTTTCCTTTTTGGACTGCTCAGCTACGAAACATCTTCCTTTGACACCAGAGGTCGACTTTTTTGCTGATGGACCTTCGAGGATATTCATGTGACTCGCACATCACTTCCGAAGACTTATAGGAAGACAATTGTTATTTCTTCTTGAATAGAGGTGTGGTTCATTAATGGGAGGCTTAATCTTGCAAAAGGCTTCTTCGGTTAGTCATATATCTACATGTGAGTTGGCAGCATCAAATCTCAAATGATTCACAATAAAACAAATCTTAGGCTGAGGTCCATAGAAAAAGTAGGCATGCGTTCCACTCCACAAATTCTGAACATTTTGCCAGCCAGATTACAATCTCGAAAGATACATAAGACCAATAACAGCATTTAGTTCTATGATAGAAATTTCCTTATAAGAATACTCATTGGACCTATTCAAACTGTCTTTAGTTTTGAGTATCCTTGAATTTGCATGAATTGTGATATCCATTAGCATAGATTTGTTTACGAACAGATTAAACCAGTCTCTTGCCATTGGGAAATTAAGAAAAAGAAAAAGATTACTATTTTGAACAAAAATAGATAAATAATTTAAAAACATCATAACTAATACTTACACAAAAAAGTTACGTCGTATGCTTGCGTGGCAGACCTGCTGTGACATACATGTTATGTAATGTTATACACGTCCTTCTTCGAAGGGAGCACACCACGGGCTGATGAACGAAGCAGAGAGTATTGAGCGATGCATAGTGGTCAGCTACTAAGGACGGTTGCGTATGAAATTAAAATTTGAATGAAATGCAGCCAGAATGCTGGGTCTGTGAGACCCTACTAGGCATACCAAGGGTTAAACAGTTGTCAATCCATCATCCATATTTTGTAGAATATATATGAAAACCGATCGATAGATACAGAACTTGGTGGAGACACAAGTGTCAACCTGTCTCTCTCTCTACCTTTATGTACAGTATAAGTGGAGAGCACTTCAATATCGTAGATTTCTCTCGAGAAAACACGTGAACACTTAAAGATTTATCCCCTACCGGTATTGCAGATGAATAACTGCAATGATTTATTAGTAATTGGAATGTTTACCTTGCGTAAGACGTGCGTAATACGTGCTTATTGCGCGCTTATACTGTAGGTAACTTCATAATTAAAATGATGCACACACTTGTAGTTGATCAGGATCAGTAATTAAAAGTGCCTAGGTAAACTAAAATAAATTTATTCACCCTTACTAAGGTCAAATAAATTTATCCTAAGGTCAGCAAAATTGTGTCATGTGTTGAGTAGTTTAATAGGTGATGAGTCTGTCTGTGTTTATATATCCCAACATTTCTAACTGATTTAATCACAATAAGGTACTTTTGCAAGGCCTTTTTATTGCATTTCATTTCCGTCAAAGTCGTTTCAATTTTAGATTTTCTAACACAGGAACACATAGAACACACTTCCTGCACTTAAAGACTTTCAGCTTAAAATTCAATATCCAAGTAGAGATTATACGTTCTTGTGTCCTACGGGAGAGCTTGTCAGCTATTGTTATACCTACCTTGGTATACCTACTTTACTGGTTGGATAGGTATGTAGTTTTCTTTTTAACCGACTTCAAAAGGATAGGTCCGCAATTTTCTCGCGTTTGGTTCAGTGGTTTTCAGAAAAGTATTTGTCACATTACAGTTCAAGTATACTTAACCGACTTAAAAAAGAGGTATGTTTGTTAGTGGTTAAGTATCTCGAGATTGGTTGTACCGATTTTAACACGGTTTACAGAATTTTTTTTTTATATTCTGGAGGTTTTAGTATACTTAACCAACTTAAAAAAGAGGAGATATGATTGTCTGTAATTAGGTATCGCGCATTTCGGCGTCTGAAGACCCGAGACGGCGTGCGGTTTTAGTCGGTTAAAGCCCGAAATAACCTCGGGGGGATCCGAGGGGATTTCCGCATAAAAAAAAAGGTATTGCGCGTTTGTTTGAACCAATTTCATTGCGGTTTTTTGTCAAAAACGCGGTTTTTAACAATATTTCGTATGGTCTTCTAGTTTCAGTGTTCAATAAATCAGTTACGTTCACTAAAAACGGAGAAATATTTTTTTGTAAAGAATAGAACCGACTTCAAAAACCAAGAAGGGACTAAATCTGTGCTTGTACTATTATTTATTCTGTGCTAAAACATGAAAAATAACTTCAGAGGTGTATTACAGGAGGTTAGTAATCTATGCTATTATAATCTACTCCAAGTTTAGTGTATGGATGCGAATCCAACGACTCAAATAAAAACCTTTCATTTTCCCACCTGCATTTCAATGAAGAAAGGTAGAAAACCTACCTATGTAATTTTGTAAATTCACGTTCAATAAACAATGTTACCTACCTAAAAACTTCGCCTACGTATTCTTTTATCATTTGATACTGTATTGAAACTTAAAAAAATGTTGGTGTTACTACTTAAATAGGTTATTTAATACATAATAAAAGCAATCTACCTTATCAATTGTATTATAACTAATCATAGGGCTGGGACCGCACGGGAATACATACTTTAAAAAAAATTCTATAACCCGATTGGAGGGGCACGGTGCGTTTAGGTAGGCTAATTAGCCTAGTTTTGAGTGACTGTTTTAAGCACCGTGCCATATCTACTTCTTTTTAATATAAGATGATGAATGTACTCGTACGCGCCTTCACGCGATGTAACGGTACCTTTTTTAATCTGAATAGACACGTATCTACCTTTTTTTTTTCGTGCGGAAATCCCTTTTTTTTTTTATGTATCTTTATTAACGGATAATTACAGAAATCTTACATATAAACAAGGCCCCACAAAACCGTTTCCACGGCTTTGTGGGGCCGGCTAACGGGGGCGGTTATGTCGGGCTTGAACCGACTAAAACCGCACGCCGTCTCGGGTCTAGTTCTATTAAGAAAGACAGTCCTAGCATCATAATCATAACGTTTACTAGTAGGTACGTAACTCCAAGGCCAAGTGGCTGCAAAGTAATATTAACCGTATGGTCGAGCGTTAAGATACATATTTGCACTCAGCGGTTGATCACGTGGACGAGTAGGCTTCTAACTCCTACAAGTAAGTAGATTTTCCAGGCAGTGATTTATCTGTACTATCTATTAGGTAATCTGTGCCACTAGTTTAGTCCATCATGATTCTGTTCAAATGGCGCGGCGCACACATTAAAAGGTAGCCTCATTTTTTATCGATATGGACCAATTATTTTCTAAACAAGGAAATTGCTTTGTAAGCTTGTTAGAACACAACTTTTTTTTTTACTTTTTTTACGTGCGGAAATCCCTTCTATTACCCCCCCGCTAGCCAGCGGGGGTGGTTATGTCGTGTCTCGACTAAAACCGCACGGTGTCCTCCCCAAGTGTCCGTTGCCGGGCACCCCGGGTAAGCCCTCGAAAGGATAACCCCAGGGTTGCCGGCGGACTTTGGCCGCCACCGCGGCCTCGCCTGGTGGGGTCGGGTTTTATCCCGCTTCGGTGAGTTGGCAGGCGTGTGAGGGCACACACGACACGCCTCCGCCACGGCCTGCTTCTGTAAGGACGGCGAGTCGGCCAACTGCCGTCCTCAGGCCCCGATCATGGAGGTCGGTATTCCCGGGCGTAGATGAGTCTGCGACGTCCTCGCCGCAGACTGCGAAACTCGGGGGGCAGGGTTCTCTCCGCCGTCTCTTTCGCGCCTATTACCTGCTCGCAGAAAGAGGCGGCGGCGTGCCACTTGCTCCCGTCGGAGACCACGGCCCTCACCATGGTCTCCAACGAGAGAACGTCCACGCCCAGGACCGCAACGAGATCCCGGCGTTGACTCGCCCAAGCAGGGCACTTCACCAACGTGTGGAGCGCCGTGTCTTCGCCAGGATCCTCGCAGTACTGGCACTGCGGCGTTGTCTCCCGGAACACTACTTGATCAATTTAATGTCCTTACTACATCGTCCAAGCACACCTAATACCTGATTTACCATTTAACATGGTGCACAATTAGTGCTCTATTAACTAAGTACTGATTAACTGCTTAAGTATTTAACTAAATCCGTTTGTATGTAGGCATTGTTACTGAAATGTGTTTAGACGCCTCTGCAACGTCTATCTAGGACAAACGAATTTGTCTTTAAAAAATGTAATATAAAGTGTCTTAAGGATTGCGTTACTTAAAACAGTGATTCTTTTTATGATCCTTCTAATATTATAAATGTGAAAGTTCGTATGTTTGGAAGTTGGTTCTCAATCACAAAATGACTAAAAGTAATTGTATATGCACGGTGTTATTTGAAAGTAACTCTCTTGAAATATGATGACGTGGACATAAAAATCTACACCTACTACTATACATGTTTTCGATTCTATGGCATACTAGTATAATAAAGAGAAAGGCCGAATTTTGTGAGTTTGCTTAGGTATAGGTACTATGTATGTCCGGGGGGCGTTTTAGTCGGTTCAAGTCCGACATAACCGCCCCGCTGGCCGGCGGGGGGGCATCCGAAGGGATTTCCGCACATATAATTAAAAAAAAAACAAAACAAAACTAAGCAAGGGCGAGTTGCTATTCATATAATAATTAACACGCAAAAAGATATTATATTGTTGATCATAATTGCTAATTCTCTTAGCAATTGGCATATGAACAAGAGTGTATATTTATCCCCGTGGTCCAGAAAAAAACTTGCTTATGGCCTATACGTCTACGCCAATCAGTTATCAACGGTTCAAAAACCAACTATTTGAGGGCGTTTTTAAATTTATAGTTTCTGTAGGTTTTATAAATCAGAAAACAGTTGAAGCTCGCTTCAGTTAAACAGTTGATGTTGTTTTGCGTTTATCTTTTACATCTAATTGACTCGAATTCAATTATGGTTTTTTTTGTCGCCTTGCAACGACCTCTAATGTTAATTTGTGACATTTGACAATTTAGAGTAGTTAGCTGTTGTCTGGTTTGCGTGTAGTTCATTGCCTAATTCCCTTATTTTTTCGGGCCTTCAATGAAATCCGCCCTCATAGATCGGATTGTGATTTATGTTGTAGACTAGCGCATGACCGGAATTAATGTTGCGGCGCTATATCTTTGCGAGCACAGTTGTCGTGTCGCGACCCAACGAAATATACTGAACAAGTTTCCTGTTAAAATATCTATGAAAAGACTAGGGTTGTATTATTTTGTTTTCAATTATTTATACCTGGATCTATATTGAAATAGTAATAAAGTAACCAAAGTTTAGCGTTAAAATCAATGGAATCTTATCGTTTAATGAAAATATAAAAAGCTATCTTTACACTCACAACAGACACAGAAATACGCAAAGAATCCAGAGTCGGCTAATCCGCCTACCGTCTCATCTTGTTTCTTCCACTATGCACTCCTGGTTAAAGGAAAGTCGAGTAAACCAAAACGTGGGTTACTCATACCGGCAATCATTGTCATCTCGCGCTAAGTTGAGATGCGGGACGAGGAGGTTTCTCTAGTCTTAATTCTGGTCTCATACAGACCTTAAGATGTTCCTAAGTACAGGGCCTGTAGACAAAGTGACATTCTACTAGTGGAATCGCTTGAATGGGTGTGACACTATTTGTTACACGTGACATGTCGAGAAATATTGTCACTCCCATACTTTCCGACTTTTGAAGGTTCGCTTCGAAGTGATTCCACTAGTAGAATGTCACTTTGTCTAGGCCCCCAGGTCTAAAAATATTAGCCAAAATGACATGCTGATTTCTTGCAACCAGTAAGGAAGCTGCTATTAAATTGGCACTGTATCTGTGCTTGTAAATATAAATATAGAATTCAAAAGTAAGTTAGCTTCGTTAACTTATACCAATGTGGAGCTGAAAAATAATTAGGCACATTTCTTTTTGCTTATAAATTTATTGAGATTCATAAGGTATTGTCGGAAGTTTACGCGAATGTCACACATTGAAATAAAACTATTTTTAACGGATTCTATCGCGATTTATTTGATGTTATTTTATATTTTGAATTAATCCCGACGTTTCGGTTGCTTTTCAGCAGCCATGGTCACGGGGAGACTAAAGATAGTTGTTGTCTTGTAGTTTGAAGTGTAAGTTATCTCAAAGTACCCGAACTATGTTGAATTGTATTTTTTCCGTATATTTCAATCACACCAATAAAGACTTTTTGAGTTTTGAAAATTAGTTCTCATGTGAAACCATTGTATGTTTATAACATGATTTCGGTGGGTTGTTATATCGTTACACAGATTTACCAACTAGGTTATATCATAAGTGATTGCACTATTGGTCGAGAAGGCGATATAGCACTAGAGACTCCCGGGAACTAGTTGCAAACGCAATTTACTGTGGCCCCATTTCCGCTAGCAGTAAATTACTTTATTGGATGCCCTGGAGTGGACATTGTAGGGCTGCACGATGCTCATCCACTTATAACTAATCAGTGGGTTCTTACTTGCTTGTATCGTAGAATGCGTACTTTTACTTCACCGTAGTTAAAGTTAAAAGACTCATGAACTGAATACTTAATGGTGTAGACAACAAATTAAAAGCATCGTGTAATATTAAAAATATTTTATTTCTGGATACAATCAAAACCCATTATTTTATGTGAGGTTAAGTTAGTTGCAGTTGCACCATAGGACCTAAGATCGGCGGGCTATTGAGTCTATGGACCCTTAAAAGTAAATTTTTCAATAGCTCCTTCAGAAGTCAGACCCGAGGACCCCGAAACTTACCTAGATTCATTAGCATGAAATGTTGAAACAATTACTATGCTAACTTTTTCTATAGATTTAGATTGGAAAAAGTTGGTCAGAGTATGTAGAGACTCTAAGTAAGAGACTGGTCAATTCCAGTCCTAGATGTTCTCTTTTTTTGATCTAAGTCAATAGGAAAAGTTAGCATATTTTATTAATTTATCTTTAAAATACGATAAAAGTTGTAATTTTTGTCTCTTTGCCACCTTGTGCCAAAATTCTTCATACTATATGTCAGTGCGTATTGCTAATGATTTTTTTTCAACGTTCCGAGCTCAGAACTCAAACTGAAACAGCGCCTCCAAAAACCTTTTGAGATGATGATGAATTATACGAAATCTACCGTTTAGTCTCGTCGACAAGTTGAAAATGGTCTGAAATAGAGATACTGTTAAAAAATTATCTGCTTCTCTCTATCTTTATTATTTATAATTTTAATTTAACGCTGAAAAAGGGTCTCCACTCGACATTTCTAGATGGAGCGCGCGGGGTCAAAAACGAGTACGACACATTAATTAATTTTTGTAGGTGTTGAATGTTTTTAAAATTTGAAAAATTATGGTGTATTCAGACATTATTCCCGTTGAAAATTTTAAGACAATGAGATACTGAAAAAAGCGACCAAGTGCGAGTCGGACTCGCCCATTAAGGGTTCCGTAGCAGCAAGTAACATAATAATGGTTTTTTTAATTTTTATATTTGAGTTGATTGAATGAAAGGTAAATTGCTGTTTACGATTTATGACGTACCTATTAAAAAAAAACTACTTACTTGATCTCGTTCAAACCAATTATCGTTGGAAGTTTACATGGTAACGTACATCATATTTTTTTTTTAGTCTTATCATTCTCTTATTTTAGAAGTTATTGGGGGGGGGGGGGGGGCACATTTTCCCACTTTGGGAGTGTCTACCGCGCAAACTATTCAGTTTAGATTAAAAATGATATTAGAAACCTCAATATCATTTTTGAAGAGCTATCCATAGATACCTCACACCTCACACATATGCATGGCTTCGATGAAAAAAAAAATTTTTGAGTTTCAGTTCTAAGTATGGGGACCCCCAAAATTTATTGTTTTTTTTTTCTATTTCTGTGTGAAAATCTTAATGCGGTTCACAGAATACATCTACTTACCAAGTTTCAACAGCATAGTTCTTATAGTTTCGGAAAAAAGTGGCTGTGACATACGGACGGACAGACAGACATGACGAATCTATAAGGGTTCCGTTTTTTGCCATTTGGCAACGGAAGCCTAAACAGGGCAGGTCAAAAGCACTCGAAACCAGCGGGCTTCACAGAACCACCCAAAAAAAAATCCCTGCCGCTAAAAAAAAACCAAACAAAAGAGTGTAAAGCATCTAAGTTATGTCGGCTCGAAAAAGAAAACTATATATAAATATCCGCTCATCTGGTAACATTACCTTTCTTATTGCTATAGCATGGTTGCATAGTAATCTTTAAATAATGGTGTACAAAATAGGTACCATGTGATGTACGTTGTGGAGATCCTTGGGGGAGGCCTCTGCCCAGCAGTGGGCGTCGTTTGGCTGACATGATGATGATGATGATGATGTACGCTGTAAATATTGACACTACGTCTTGCCGGCAAAAACACCTATTACTTAATGTCTTTTAATTTGGTGGATTTCATTCGAGTTCGCTTAATGATCTTAATCGATGTTTTTAGGGTTCCGTACCTTTTTATTTTTGTGCAGATAAGCCGGCCAGCGGGGGCGGTTATGTCAGGCTTGAACCGACTAAAACCGCACGCCGTCTCGGATCTACAGACGCCGGGGTGTAAGGTTACCCATAGAGCATATCCCTCGCACTCCGACTGACCCTGGACCATTCGCAGTGTCCCCTCTGATAACAGCAGAGGGGTACCTGGAGCGACCACTCCTCCTCGCGGGCCTTGCAGGCCCGCTATACCCCGACCTCCTCGTGCAATGGAGTCAGCTGGCCCTGAAAAGGGCCGGTTGGTCAGACTCTTGGCCGTTGACGTTGACGCCAGCTACTCCAGAGGAGCAATCAATGAAGCGTCATCGCCCACGTTGCCCAGGGTGCACCAAACTTGGAGGTGATCCAACCAATCGCACCCCAGGGTTCCGTACCTCAAAAGGAAAAAACGGAACCCTTATAGGATCACTTCGTTGTCCGTCCGTCCGTCTGTCAAGACCGTTTTTATCAAGAACGCGTGGAGTTATCAAACTGAAATGTATATCTAATACTCAGGTCTACTGTCCCTTTGAGCTGTGAAAAAATCAAACTTCTAAGCCAAAGCAATCAAAAGATACAGCCGTTTATGCCGCAAATTTCCGCAAATTTTCGAAACTCGCACGGGAATCAAAACCTACAGGGTACTTCCCGTGAACTTAGAATCTTGAAATTTGGTACGAAGTAAAGTCTTATGGTACAGATAAAGGAAAAATTGCGAAAGCCGTAATTTTTAGTTACATCATATAATAAAAAATATTTTTGAAAATTTTAAAGTTACTACTTCTTTCCTCATGAACGCGTAGAGGTATTAAATTGAAATTAATATCAAATACTCAGGTCTATAATACCTTTAAGCTGTAACAAAATCAAACTTTTATGTCAACGCAATCAAAAGAAATAGCTTTTTAAACCGCATATTTTCTAACTCGCAACTGCTCGCGAGGGAATCAAAACCTAAAGGGTACTTTCCAGTTGATCTAGAATTTTGAAATTTGACATGAAGCAATGTTTAATAGCACATATAAAGGAAAAATTCTGAAAACTTTAAATTTTTAGTTACATCACATTTTTTTTCAAATAATTGTAAACTTATTACCCTTTTCCTCATGAACGCGTAGAGATGGTCCAGCTATATCTAATGCAAATCCAGGTTGGGGGATCTATCGCGTATGTACGTCGCAATCTCAAGGATGCCGTGATAGATGGATCATGTAAAAAATATTATTTAAATAACCCAGGCGCTGCAAACGGCAATTTTGAATGCTTGCATTTTGAAATGTTTAATGTCAGAGTGATAACTGTATAAAGGTCACCACTATGTCCAATTAATGTTGCAATAGAATCCATAAATACAGCAATATCAGACAGCAACCTCAATAGGTATACTTCATGTTCTCGTCTGATTGTTGTGGGAGACTTCAATATCGATTTTAGAATGAATCCCCAAAATGGAATTTCCACATATTTTTCATCCATAAACATGTTTCCGTTAATAAACACTAGCACTACACGAAGTAGTACAACAATAGATAACGTTTTTTCTAACTTCAATGTTCAATGTGGTACTATTCATACCTTTTTCAGTCACCATTTACAGATCTGGTTCAAATTTAATTCATAATTAACATTTTTGTACCAGATTTCTAAATAGTGACTAAACAAACTTTGTAAATAAATAACTTTGATAAAAAAAGCTTGCCCTCATTCGTCAGCAGACTTTTGCAAAGCTGCTGCAAGGCTAGTGTGGGTATTTCAGTTATATTATAAAATAAATGATATGTGTTAACATAAAATAAAGGGTTAAGATTGAAACGATAAAGAGACCTTTGTCATTAATTTATGCTCCTCCAGCTTTCCATATTGTAAGGTTATAAATTTCATTTTGCAATAAAAATACCATAACTAGGATTTGATTGTCGAGGTTTGTACGGAACCCTCGGTGTTAGAGTCCGACTCGCACTTGGCCGGTTTTTTCTCACTTCTCACACTTTTAATTAATACAATTACCATGACCTACACAAAGTCGAATTTAGTCTTTTCAATAACTGTAAAGTCTGTAAACATTGACAATGCCCGGAAACGGTTTTCGAAAACCACAGGTACAATTAAACTCTCCCGGCCCGCCGAGCCCGCAACATGCTCGCCGCGCGGCGCAGGCGACTCAGACGCCGGAGGTCGCTCAACGACCTCCGTCCTCCATGAGCGCAGGCCTGGGGGTGGCAGATGAGGCCGTCTGTCTCCCCAGCAGAAGCAGGCCGGGGCGGCGGCGCGACGCGCGCCACCCCTTTCCGGGGCAAGGTGGGGACACCGTGGTTCCCACACCCGAGGGGGCCATCTCGAAGCCGTAGATGGCCCAGGGTCAGCCGGGGTGCGAGGGAATTGCCTTATTAGACGGCGTGCGGTTTTAGTCGGTTCAAGCCCGACATAACCACCCCCGCTGGCCGGGGTATCCGAAGGGATTTCCGCACGAAAAAAAAAAAAAAAAAAAGGTACAATTAAATTATTTATATTCAACCAACATAACATGAATTGCTAATTTTTTCTTGTATCTGATCAACGTGTTCATCTCAGTAGGTAGGTATACACTCAACAGAGAGATGGAATGAGTATAGTCACCAATCCAACCCCTTAAATATAATTCCAAAAAAAATTTTTTTTTGTTCAGAATCGCTCATTTAACATAACCCAGGTTTTTTTTAAATATCTCCACTGTACAACACAGCCAATTTACAATTTTGTAATAGTATAGATACATAAGATATTCTATAGTTTTTAACACCAATTTCTCAATAATGTTCGAATCAACACAATATAAAGACACCGAAGCACAGATTAAATATTAGAATGTGACTTAATTTTTTTAAAGCTAGGTATCACGACGAACTTATTCATATTGTTTCTTATCGACGGCCTCTGTGGCGTAGCGGTAGTGCATTCGATTGCTACGACAGGGGGCGCGGGTTCGATTCCCGCTCAGTGCAAATGTTTGTATTCATGAATATGTCTATTTGCATTGTTCTGGGTGTTTCTATGTATAATATGTATGTATTTACAAAAAAAACTATATAAGTATGTTTATCCGCATTCTGGAACCCTTAACACAAGCTAGTTAAACTATGCTTACTTTGGGCACAGATTAATAAATAGTTACTAACGTAACAGATACATCACTCCCATACAAAAGCGAAAATACCTAGTCTATATTCACCTACAAAATTTTAATAATAATACCTGCTGCACAGAACGAGAAGACTTGTACCTTAATAACGCGTTCATGGAGTCGAAATTGTGTTGCCGGCCGTGCGAGTGACGCCATCGTAAGAATGTACTAGGGTTGTACCTATGGTGATTATTGTAATAAAACGAATCAACCATGTTTTTTATTTGGAATCGAATTCCAAGAAAATATATATTTTTGTGTTCAGAATCGTTCATTTAACATAACCCCAGTTTGTTTTTAAATCTAGTGGGGCGGAAATCACACTGATTGTCAAACTTCGGGCCAAACTAGATATTTTTGTTGCAGCATTATTATTTAAAATTACAGACCTTAGGCTTTATGCATATTATTCGACGCGTCTTTATATATTGAGCAATAAATATGAAGAAAATGAAATCAAATTAAACGTCTTCGACGTCAAAAACACAAAAAAATATATTTTATATTTCAGTTTCTTTCAGAGTCTGGTTGTTTTATGTAAATACTAGCTGACCCAGCGAACTTTGTTCCGCCTTAGAGGCAATAAATGAGCAGACTTTTGACTTTATCAAGGTCAATTTTTTATTTGGATAATTAATGTAAATTAAAAAAGGAAGTATTTTTATGACTTTTTATTGGCCATGTATTTTAGTGCATGGGTTCCACTCTTAGTGAAGCACCTTGTGATACACGACATTTTTCGTTTAATTATCAGGTGCAAGAACAAATAACACAGATGGTCTTCCGACCCGTGAACATACCACATATAATTGATCATGGGAATAACATGGATTTTCTAGATTCAGGCCACAAACTTTTAAGGATTGGCCTTGTGATTTGTTGATGGTCATGGCGAATGCAAGACGGATCGGAAATTGAAGTCGTTTAAACTCAAACGGCATGTCGGTTGGGATCATCGGGACCCTTGGATGAGAACTTCCTCACCTTCGAATTTTCCTTTGAGTATCGTCGCGTAAATCACATTGTTCATCAATTTCCTTACCACCAAACGCGTTCCGTTGCACAGTTTTGGTTGGTTTATGTTTCGAAGCATGATTACTACGGAGCCATCCTTTAATCGTAAATTGTGGGGTGGTAAGCCCGGTACATCCAAGGAGTTTAAAAATTCAATTGGATAGTTGGTGGCCTCATTTTCATTTGTTCCACAGTCAATTGATTTGAAAGAATGCAGTATACCAATTATCTCATTCTGAATTATGAAGTTTAACCCAATTTTAATGCTGAATGAGCCGTACGGCATCCTTCTAACAATGTGGCTGCTGCGACGTACAAAGGTAGTCCGCGACATATGCAGGAATATGCGCACGATGTAATGACATATGTAGGTCATTACGGTCAGCCGGATCTTTTTATTACTTTTACCTGTAATCCAAAATGGATAGAAATTGTTCAATTGCTGCTTCCCGGACAATGTTCACGTTTTTTTTTTTTTTTTTTTTTTTTTAATCTTTATAAAAAGTATCCTATGTCCTTCTCCTGGTTCTAAGCTAACTCCCCACCAATTTTCAGCTAAATCGGTTCAGCCGTTCTTGAGTTATAAATAGTGTAACTAACACGACTTTCTTTTATATAATAGATACAATATACGTATTGTCATTGTAACTCAAATGTCAAAGTCAAATACGCGTTACTCTGATAACTCGAAAGAAACTCACTGGTAAAAGTTTTTTAGGGACAATTTGTATGGTACCCGAAACCTTGAATGTACAAACCCCAAAATATAATCAGTTCTTCCCATTAACCAAACAAGATGATAGACGAAATATTTTTTTAAATCGGATAAGTGGTTCTTGAGTTATTGCGTAAACAGACATCCAGACCAACAGATAGACCGACTCAAAAATTTTTTTTGTTTAATTAGACTTAGAATCATGTGAAACATCGAGAAAAGTGATAAAAAGTGGGTGTAAGATTTTGTTTTTTTTTGTGATTTTAAGACTTCGGTGTCCACCTGGTTGGTGGCCCGAAGTAATATTTCCAATGTACAGACACAACTAATTTACAATTTTATAATAGTATAGATGAAATACGTTATACTTTTTATTGTTAACCAGATTGCTTGATAGAGATCCGTCACCCGTCAGCTGTTTTTGCGCCAAGATAGACAGAATGATATAAATTTTGTAATAACTTTCATTACATTACTCACTATGTAAGATGTTAGTAATGTGTGTGGGCAGAGGTGTGTTAACACTCACATTTTACTAACTACTATATTTTCGGTCCGTTGTAATAGGGCACTTTGTCTATCGGATGGGGAACAGCTTCGTACCTAGTTGCCTTATACGACACCCTGGAAGATATGTGGTCGCCCTTGATTCTTCTTCGCTGGGAACCACACGGTACCTTCACCGAGAACCATGCGGTGGCATACTTGGTGCTTAAAAAACCGGCCAAGTGCGGGTCGGACTCGCAAATGAAGGGTTCTTGTAGCAGCAAGTATTTTTTTTATATTTGAGTTGATTGAATGAAAGGTAAATTGCGGTTTACGATTTATGATGTATTAAAAAAAACCTTTTGTGAGTGGTAGAGTCAAGCAACAGTCATTTTGGCCGTTGCATAAATGGGCCGACTCGACCGGGGAAGCACCACCCTCTCACAGAATATCGACGCCAAGTAACATTATTTGAACTGTTGCGTTCCGTTTGGTGAGTGAGAGTGCCGGAGCCCAAACTCCTTTCCCATCCCCTCCCAAACTCCTTTCCCATCCCCTTTCCTTTACAGGGTCGGCAGCACGAGTGTGACGCCACTGGTGGTGCACACGTCTTTAGGCCGCGGTAACCGCTTCCCATCAGGTGGGCCGCGTGCTTGTCTTCCACCTTAGTGGTATAAAAAAAAAACCTATCCATAGATATAACCAAAATAAGACTACCAAAATTAACAATACGTCAAGACTGAGACTGAACTGAGTTCACAGGCAAACTGTTTAAAACAGTTTTGTGAACCATATAATAACAATAAGGATTGAAATGTATGTGTATAATAAATAAATAAAAAATAAATAAATAAAAGGGTTTGATGAAAAAAAAAATTTTGAGTTTCAGCTCTAAGTATGGTGAACCCCCGATTTTTTTTGTATTTTTTTCTATTTTTGTGTGAAAATCTTAATGCGGTTCACAGAATACATCTACTTACCAAGTTTCAACAGCATAGTTCTTATAGTTTCGGTAAAAAGTGGCTGTGACATACGGGCGGACAGACAGACTGATATGACGAATGTATAAGGGATCCGTTTCTTGCCAGCAACGGAACCCTAAAAAAGGCAGTGGTACTCCAACAGAAGTGAAAACACAATTACGTGTGAACAATAATCACTTTAAGTAGCTTCAACTTGGTCACTGAATAGCTGAATACATATTATGTAGGTATAATACTTTCTTATCTGGCTGTTACTCTTAGCCTTAGGTCTTGTCTCACCACTTAGTGCTAAAGTGCCGGATGGGTTAACTGTACCACTGTAGGTATGCCTATATTGTTAATTCCCTACTGTAAACTGTCTCAAAACAACACTATTAAAGAGTTTAGAAAGGGGTTTTGTTGTCCGATTTTCTTTTTTTAACTTACTTCCAAAAAGGATTAAGGTTCTTAATTCGTCGGAATCTTTGTTATATATATATATATGATATATAATTAGAGCAGGCCATGTCCTATAAAACTAACCATAATTTGTAGTCCAAAGGGTTGAGGTCTGGGCTAGTTGAGGGCCAGTCTTCAGCTCTTATAAAGTCCGGAACGTTGGTTTCTAGCCAGGCTTGGGTAGTTCGTGCCTTGTGACCAGGAGCAGAGTCCTGCTGGAAAGTCCACGGTATATTTTTAAAACGTGTAGTGCTGAGAGGTTTCACAACATGATCCAAGACAGTATCTTGATACACTTTGGCCGAAGTTTTCACTCCTTTTTCACAAAAATGTAGCTTTGTGACTCCCTGAGAAGACACGCTCCACCAAACCATCACTGACGCAGGATGATGACCACGTTGTACCTTTCCGACCACTTGAGCAGCTTCCTTAGAACTGTGAGCGTACACTTTATCATTTTGCTTATTGTAGTGTTCTTCAATCGTGAAATTTTTTTCATCGGTGAAGAGGATATTTCTGTGCCTTTCACCTGCGTATTGCGACAGAAGGCGCTTTGATCGATCCACTCTCTTTAATCGTAAATATTGATTTAGGGCATGTCCTGCATATCGACGATGAGCACCGAGCTTCAGGTCTTGTTTTATAATACATGACAGAGTCCTAGCGGGAATCTTCATTTCTCGCGATAAGATTTTTTGCTTAGTTATAGGGTTTCGACGAATTCTGGCTTTAACAGCATTAATAGCCTTTGTAGTTCTAACAGCACACGGCCGCCCCGATCTTTTCTGATCTTCGACAGACGAAGTGTTGTTGTATATATTGATAGTACGATATACGAACATACGGCCGATACCAAGTTTTTGAAGTGTCTGGAATATGACCGACGGCTCCATACCCACTTTGTGCAAGGCGATCACCGGGTGACAACGCCGCAGTGCCAGCACTGCGAGGATCCTGGCGAAGACACGGCGCTCCACACGTTGGTGGAGTGCTCTGCGTGGCCGAGTCAACGCCGGGATCTCGTTGCGGTCCTGGGCGTGGACGTTCTCTCGTTGGAGACCATGGTGAGGGCCGTGGTCTCCGACGGGAGCAAGTGGCACGCGAAAGAGACGGCGGAGAGGGAGCGGGAGAGAACCCTGCCCCCCGAGTTTCGCAGTCTGCGGCGAGGACGCCGCAGACTCGTCTACGCCCGGGACTACCGACCTCCATGATCGGGGCCTGAGGACGGCAGTTGGTCGACTCGCCGTCCTTACAGAAGCAGGCCGTGGCGGAGGCGTGTCGTGTGTGCCCTACAAACGCCTGCCAACTCACCGAAGCGGGATAAAACCCGACCCCACCAGGCGAGGCCGCGGTGGCGGCCAAAGTCCGCGGGCAACCCTGGGGTTATCCTTTCGAGGGCTTACCCGGGGTGCCCGACAACGGACACCGTGCGGTTTCAGTCGAGACACGACATAACCACCCCCGCTGGCCAGCGGGGGGGTATCCGAAGGGATTTCCGCACGTAAAAAAAAAAAAAAAGGCGATCACTGCGATAAGACTGCGATCCTATTTTCTTTAACACCCCATTCCATATTGTAATTCGATAATGAACACGAAAAAATATGTGAAATGGCGCGAAATCGAAAGAAGTTTTTAAAATAATATACGTGTTCCAAATTCAAAATAATTAAAAAGTAGAAAAAGAAAGAAAAGTTTTGATGTAACAGTATTTATGGCCAGACTAGTTATATACGGTACATACACAAAAATAACATTTATTACAATTTTTGTCTGTCTGTCTGTTTGTTCCGGCTATTCTCTGAAATGGCTGGATCGATTTTGCCGGGACTTTCACTGACAGATAGGTAATGTTACAAGGCGTAACATAAGGTACTTTAATTTTAGAAAAAAAAATTGGTTTCCGCGCAGAAGAACCAAAACCATAAAAATCGAAATCCACGCGGACGAAGTCACGGGCACAGCCAGTACATTATATGTAATCTAATAAATTACGGGCATATTATGTACCTTTTTTTTTTTTTTTTTCGTGCGGAAATCCCTTCGGCTACCCTCCCGCCGGCCAGCGGGGACGGTTATGTCGGGCTTGAACCGACTAAAACCGCACGCCGTCTCGGGTCTACAGACGCCGGGGTGTAAGGTTGCCCATAGAGCATATCCCTCGCACCTATAGGTTATTATTTTGTACCTACACCTCTGCATAGTGCGGAGCCTGTTTTCACAGTTTAGTAATAGTAGATTGTTACACAAGGGTTGAAAGTCAGCCATTTCACCCGAGATATTTCTGGCGCTCGAACGGAGTGAGAGCGCCAATAGTTCGAGGGTGAAATGGTGGGGAAACACCCGAGGTAAACACTCTACTATTCATTTCGACTATGTGAGGAAATTAAAATACTACGCACACATTTAATGAAACCGGTATATCGATTATCACTTAAAATTAGAACAATTTGAAAATGGATTATTAACAACAGCTTTTACCTGTTCTTCAATCTCATCGGGAGTTAAATTAATAACCATTTCACTGGCATCACTTTACGAAACCATTTTTAACCACAATTAACACAAGGTATTTATTTATATTGAATCTCGTTTTCCCGCTAATTATTTAGCAAACTTGAATTGTTTCTTTTTAATTCTGAAAAAAGTTATAATAAAATTCACGTACATACTGCCAGGCACAGGTATTACCATGGCACACACCAATGACTTTTCGATGCTTTTCGAAGTTATGTGTGTATTTATCGCAGGTTTATAAGTGCCCGGTTAATGGCAATAGGCTCGCCACCTATTACATTGGGACCTAAAACATAAACTGGCGAAACGTGGGTGCTAGCACCTCTGACTACCCCTTCGGGGATATAGGCGTGAGTTTATGTTATGGTATGTTACATACTGCCAACATTAGAAAAGTTTTGAAAATCGAATCTATTGGTTACATTGTAATCGAGTATCTAGGCGGCCATATAAAAAAAAGCGTCATGATATCAAGGCATTATGACGTAACTTAATTATCATGGACTCCATAGCAAACCCTAAAATTAAAAAAAAAACACTGTCCGCCCTAGGGATGTAATAAGCTACTTTCCACCCGGCTATCTACCTATGAAAATTAAACTTTCCGAGCAGGAGAGATGAAAAGTCTATTACAATACATATAATAAATTCCTACGCTTTCCTCTTCAAATAGATTGTGATTCTGAGACAGAGAGACAAATTTCTATCGCACTTTCATACATCCTTATATTCTCTGAAGGGAGTGATGTGACTAATTTGTACCTTTTTTTTTTTTTTTTTTTTTTTCGTGCGGAAATCCCCTCGGATACCCCCCCGCCGGTCAGCGGGGGCGGTTATGTCGGGCTCGAACCGACTAAAACCGCACGCCGTCTTGGGTCTGCAGACGCCGGGGTGTAAGGTTGCCCATAGAGCATATCCCTCGCACCCCGACTGACCCTGGGCCATCTCCGGTTTCGAGATGGCCCCCTCGGGTACTAATTTGTACTTTTTTTTTTTTTTTTTTTTCGTGCGGAAATCCCTTCGGATACCCCCCGCGTGCCAGCGGGGCGGTTATGTCGGGCTTGAACCGACTAAAACCGCACGCCGTCTCGGGTCTACAGACGCCGGGGTGTAAGGTTGCCCATAGAGCATATCCCTCGCACCCCGACTGACCCTGGGCCATCTCCGGTTTCGAGATGGCCCCCTCGGGTACTAATTTGTACTTTTTTTTTTTTTTTTTTTTCGTGCGGAAATCCCTTCGGATACCCCCCGCGTGCCAGCGGGGCGGTTATGTCGGGCTTGAACCGACTAAAACCGCACGCCGTCTCGGGTCTACAGACGCCGGGGTGTAAGGTTGCCCATAGAGCATATCCCTCGCACCCCGACTGACCCTGGGCCATCTCCGGTTTCGAGATGGCCCCCTCGGGTTTGGGAACCACGGTGTCCCCGTCTTGCCCCGGTTTGGGGGAGGGGCGCTAGTCGCCCCACCGTCCCGGCCTGCTTCTGCTGGGGTGACAGGTGGCCTCACCCGCCACCCCCAGGCCTGCGCTCATGGAGGACGGAGGTCGTTAAGCGACCTCCGGCGCCTGAGTTGCCTGCGACGCGCGGCGAGCAAGTTGCGGGCTCGGCGGACCGGGAGAGTTCTAAGTCTCTCCCGGGCGCGCTCCGCACCATTGCCGCAATCATGCTGCCGAGCGAGAGGACTCCCACCCCGATGGCTGCCACGAGGTCACGCCTCGGCGCCTCCCACGCCGGGCAGTCAAATTTCAAATTCAAATTCAAATTTATTTATTTCATGAAGCATAGGTTACACAAAGATGTTATAATCATAATAATAGTTCAAGCTATGTTCCGCCAAAGGCATACGAAATATTGAGTTAGGTAAATCATAATTCATACAAAATAGAAAAACATGTCCATGCAGAATTCAAATACATAAGTTAATTAGGTCAGAACGCAAAGTAAAAGCTATTAATGTCAGAATAATCAAGTCAAATGCAAAAATGTCAAAATATTAAAAAGGTATGTCAAATGTTATATTTAGGGTCATTTTAAAAATTTTATTGATTTTAAAGTTTATTTTATGAAGAGCTACAGTTTATCATTTAGGTACTCACTTACAGGGGTGCTTGGTTGGGGACCTCCACGCGGTGCACCCTGGGCAACGGAGACGGCAGCGCCTCTCTCCAAGGGTGGGAGAGACGCTGCCACCTACGGCCAACTCCGACCGAGGCGAGGACGGCCCTGTTGAGGGCTGTTCGGAAGCTTTCCACGTGTCCCTCTGACTAGCAGATGGCACAGTGGAGAGCAAGTAAGGGGGCCATCTCGAAACCGGAGATGGCCCAGGGTCAGCCGGGGTGCGAGGGATATGCTCTATGGGTAACCTTACACCCCGGCGTCTTAAGACCCGAGACGGCGTGCGGTTTTAGTCGGTTCAAGCCCGACATAACCGCCCCCGCTGGAGACCCCCGCTCTCCAGCAGGGGCGGTATCCGAAGGGATTTCCGCACGAAAAAAAAAAAAAAAAAGGTACTCACTTACAGAGTAATACGCTTTGGTGCATAATAATTTGACAAGTTTAGTCCTAAATTCAGGAACATTCTTACAAATCTTCATGTCATCTGGTAACTTGTTATAAAGCTTAGGTGCCATCACATAGACGCTTTTATGAAAAAAAGTCGTTTTTGATGACACCAAATGCAAATTCTCTGAGCGACGTTGACTTTCTACGCGCTTGAATAAGTGCATATTAGTCTTTACAAAAATGTTTACTTCAAGGATATAGAGAGATGGCAGGGTCAGAATATTGAGGCTTTGAAAATGTGGTTTGCAGGTATCGGTTCGATGCAACTTACAGATGGCTCGTATACATTTCTTTTGGGCTATGAATGCGTCGTTTATATTTGTGGCATTACCCCAAAAGAGTACACCATATCGCAAAGTGGAAGCGACATAGCCATGGTAGGCTGTTAAGAGAGCAGTTTTATTTGCAATTCTCCCCAACTTATACAAGGCATAAGAGAATTTATTGAGTTTCAAACAGACATTGTCTATTTGAGTTCTCCATGACATATCACTATCTACATGTAAGCCTAAAAATTTTGTGCAGTTCGTCTCCATTATTTTATCATCTTTATAATTTATTTCTAATTGTAATTGATTTATTTGTTTTAATTTAAATGTCATGGTTTTAGTTTTAGTCAGATTAATTTTTAAATTATTAGCATTTAGCCAGTCAACAAGTCCGCCAGCGTGTGCAGCCCTGAGTCCTCGCTCGCGTCGCAGTGATGACACTCAGGCGTTGGCTCCTTCCTGATCCGATGCAGGTGGTCCCCGAAGCACCCCTTCCCTGAGATCACCTGCGTCAGTCGGTAGGAGAGGCTTCCGTGTCGCCTCTCCAGCCAATCCTCCATGATGGGCCTTACCGCCGCTATTGCGGCGTGCCCTGCGCTTGGTTGCCCAAGTCGTTCCTTCCACTCCACCACGATGGCCTGGCGGAGCTGGGACTGCACGGCCTCGATTTCTCGAGGCTCGGGGTTCCATCCCTGCTCCCGCGCCTCCTTTCGCCACTGGTACAGTTGCGAAAGGGCTCTCGCTTCCAGGTCCCATGGCGGAGTTCCGGCAAGGAGACTCGCCGCCTCGAAGGAGATCGTGCGGTACCCTCGGATGACCCTGATGGCCAGAACCCGCTGCGGAGCGCGCAGCATCCGCACAGTTCTGGTCCTCAGGGCCTCCGCCCATATTGGGCACCCATACAGGGCCATGTACCGCACGATCCCCGCGTAGGGTACTAATTTGTACCTATTCTAATTTTCTACCCAGCTCATCTATTTGTTTTTTCTTTATTTATTTACAACCACAAATAGTACATTGGCTTATTCTTAAATCTAACACAGATTTAGAGTGGATGGTGTTTATACATAGTTCTTTGTCTTCATCGAGTTTTAACATGTTAATTATCGCTCGCTTAATAATGTGCCCGGTAGATGGCAATAGGCTCGCCCCCTATTACATTGAGACCTTAACATAACTCGCAAATCGTGGGTGTGTAATACACCTCTGCCTACCCCTTCGGGGATACAGGCGTGAAGTTATGTTATGTGTGTAGTTTTTACGTCTTATTTATTAGCTGAACTACGTATACACCTAATGTCCTGACTATACTTGACAGCACTATGTCTAAATAGTGTGCTAGTATATATACCTTCTCGTCATGTTCCTTCCGTTTGCAAGTCTTACAATATTTTCTACAAATTTGAGTTTTCGCTCTGTGTGTGTTGGTATGCCCTTTCTGTCCACTTTTACACCGGTAGCAACTTCTAATTCCAGCCTAGGGCGTGGATAGGGCAGTCAAATAAGAGATGGGCCACTGTTTCCGGAACTCCATGTTCACA
Organism: Cybosia mesomella; assembly: GCA_946251805.1. Lineage (NCBI taxonomy): Eukaryota > Metazoa > Arthropoda > Insecta > Lepidoptera > Erebidae > Cybosia > Cybosia mesomella. Next base: position 22,996,087 of record OX276398.1, read on the forward strand.
GGCGCACGATGGGTGTGATGGTTACACTAAAAGCGATTCAAGTATTCGGAGAACCCACCGTGACCCGTGAAGAACTGGGTAGTGGGGCCCTTGATCGGTAGTTTCCTGACCGTCACATACGCTTTAACGGCGCAGGGCATTTAAAATACGCCACGGGTGACGCCGGGAAGGGCCAGCTAGTGTGATATAAGTTGATATTAAAGTTTGAACAATCATAATTTGTGTTGGCACATCCAAGTGTTTTGCCATTGAAAAGGTTTGTATGCGGTTCAGTCTGTTTGACATATTTTCGCGCCATATATTTCGTTTTTAACTCAACTCTTTGTTGCAATAGCAACAGGTAGAATTGGAATTGGTAAAACTTGACAAATAGAGCCTAAAACCTGAACAAAGAAGAGGATCTAATGCGCAGCAAACAACTGAATTTAATTCTTCTTTGCCATCTATACACCAATCCTGGTTACACTTTACTTGCACTTTGGACCCCGGGGTCTGCTCTCCGACTCCTCCTTTCTATATATTGTTTCTTTTGACTTTTGACCCCTAAGAGGAAAACCTGCGCCAAAACCGTGTCCTAAATCAGCAGGTGTGTACTGCCTTGCAGTGATTCAGACGAAGAAAAGAGATGATCCAGACTTAAAATAATATAATTTTTTCAAAAAATATTGTCAGTAATTTTTCATGTTTATTTTTAATTTATGGATACGACGCATAATCGGGATGTAATAATTCCCGTTAACACCAATAATAAATTCCAATATCTATTACGGTTAAGTTTTAAGTACACATTTTTTAACAGATTTAGGGCCGATTTTTTTTTTATACCACTAAGGTGGCAGACAAGCACACGGCCCACCTGATGGGAAGCTGTTACCGCGGCCTATAGACGTGTGCAACACCAGTGGCGACACACTCGCGCTGCCGACCCTGTAAAGGAAAGGGGATGGGAAAGGAATTTGGGAGGGGATGGGAAAGGAGTATGGGAGGGGATGGAAAAGGAGTTTGGGAGGGGATGGGAAAGGAGTTTGGGCTCCGGCACTCTCACTCACCAAACGGAACGCAACAGTTCAAATACTGTTACTTGGCGTCGATATTCTGTGAGAGGGTGGTGCTTCCCCGGTCGAGTCTGCCCATTCATGCAACGGCCATAATGACTGTTGCTTGACTCTACCTTTCACTTTACCTTTCAATGCTCAGTTAAACAACCAGATAGGATTAATTCTACAGTTAACAAGATTCTCAATTTTTCAACCACTAGATAAGCTCTAACTGATTGATAAACTCTCTAACTGGCTGATAAATTTATCTGGCCGTTTGGACCCCAGTTAGCGACTATCTGTAGAGTTATTTGACGTTGCTGTCATCATTACGCGCGCCGTTTGTGCGTTAAAATTTTTTTAAGCATGGATTTTTTTGATTCTATCGACGATTTAATGATCGAAAAAGACTATACAGTGCTAAACTACCTAAATCCAGACAGGAAAGAAAGAGTTGTAAGAGAACGGCCCGATAATATGTCTGAATGGAACGACACAAAATTGCACAGGCGATTTCGTCTTGAGAAATACACTGTGGAACTATTATTAACATTATTTGGAAGTAAAATTGCAAACATAACAAATAGGTAAGAATAAATTCCTTCCTAACCATTGATGTCTGATAACTTTGGACAGAATCACTATGCTCAGTATCCTCTCATGAGATCAGAAGACGGCAAGAGCAATTTATGGTTACGAATACTGTTTTAAAATGTAACACCCGCTGTCACTGCGGCGAAAGTTGACTGTCTCCTTTTTAAATCTGTAAATGTACATAAGTGCGTCCTGCTCTCGCTGATTTAGTGTGAAGCTAGTAACAAAAATCAGTAGGTCACCCCGGCGCACGGTGTTTTATAAGAGCCATTTTTCGGACATCGCATTTTTCTTGCAATACCCTATAGACTTGATCATTATAATGCAAGATATTGTGTCCCCATTTCGCTAGCACGTCTAGTTTTCGAGAAAAAAAAACTTGAAAACGGTCATTTTTTCATCCGGATATTATTACAAAATAATATTACTCCTAAACTAACCATGATACTTATTAACCATGTTCAGTGCATTGAAAGCACACCCGGTAAGGCCCCTTTGGGCACCAAAATAAAAGTCGTAGCTTTGTTAGATACAGATTTATACGCTTTTTATGACTTTTAGTTTTTTTCACTTTTCTCGAAAACTCCACCGTTTTGGGAAAAGTTATTTATACTAAAAATATTCTAATTATATTGCCAGCCCACCACGTAAATTTCATATCCCAATTCCATGGAATCTAGAAGATATGCCAAATTAATTATTTTTGCTAGGGTTGCCACTTTTCTAACCGGATGTAATGTTACTGTATGTATTATTTTTAAAGATTATGTAATTAAAACGAACAGAATAACGTACGCTATCTGTTGAAGGCTCCTATCGAGTGGCGTAGTTACTATGTTTCTATGGTCGCTTGATTTGCTTGTTACTATTTTTGTATGACATTTACTCGTATATACCAAACATATTGCAAAACAAATTTAGATGGTATACTAATGATATTTAATTATTAGTTTAGGCACATATATTATTAATCCCTAACTATAAGATACAAACAGTATACCATCACGCCTTTACCCCCGAGGTAAAGGTGGAAAAGGCAAAGGTGAATAAATACCCACATTTCTGGTACTCCCAGCTTATGTTATTAGTATTGCACTTTTACGGACTAAAAATATACATAGATAATATTCATAAAAAAACATATAACTTCGATATTTTTTGCTTTTTACGTGTCTGTAATAATAAAACAACTGGTTTCTGTGATATGTACGTTAAAAGAACTACCAGTTACGTATTGTTTTTAGTAAAGTGAAATCAGATCCGGACATAAACTTTTATCTGAACGAGTGACAACCCTATTGATGAAAAATCCGGATGAATCTTTAAAAAATTGCAGCTCCGAGATTCCATGGCTTTGGGATGTGAAATTCATATGGTGTGTAGAAGAAGCAAAGAGCATTACTTCAATGCAGATAACTGAACCCAAAACGATGGAATTTTCGAGAAAAATAAGAAAAACTGAAAACCTAAAACCTGTATATATCCGGAACTGATAATGTTACGTTGTTCAAATTAATTTTAAAATATGCAGTATCAAATTCTCTATTAATGCTTCTAACATCATTATTACGAATTCTACTTACTTTGGCTTGAATTTATTTTTTTCTAAATTTCGAGTATAAAATACTAAGAACTTTGGATTTTTTTTTGCAAAAACTAAACATGCGGTCTAAACGGGGATTGGAAATCTATCATTTAAATGCTTATTTAATTCAGATTATTTAATAAAAACGTGACGTCCGAAAAATGGCTCTCCTAAAACACCGTGCGGCGTCTGTAGACCCGAGACGGAGTGCGGTTTTAGTCGGTTGAAGTCCGACATATAACCGCCCCCGCAGGTACAGTAATATCGTCACATCACATTCCTAAACCTTATGTACAATTTTGTTTAATTTTTACTTTTGTTTAAATACAGCATGCCAAACGCGAATTTTGACTTCTACCTAATCCGTTTTTTTAGGGATTTTCTTTGGAAAAGCCCTATTGCTATGGAGTTGTCGTCGTCGTCGACCGCGTCGTTGTTGCCAATTTTCTGTCACGGTTTTCGGTATGAAGGAGATGAGCTATCGAGTTGCTGATTTCGGTAATAGATTCGTGCTGGGGTGAACCATTGCAAGATAAAGAAAAAATAGCAAAAAAATAATAATCGCAAAATCGAAAATCGGCTTTCGGAAATCTATTCGGCTGAGCTCGTCTCAGGAATTCAACTTGTTTAATCTAACGTTTAAACATTTGAATTTTACAATTTTTACGCCAAAAGTAGGTACAATAATTGGTTTTTTACACATTATTTTACATATTACAATCCAAATGGTTTCATTTCCAAAATTGTATAACATATTTTTGATCGATCACGACCATTGGTTAAAGATTAATTTAATTTGAAATTTTATATTTCTTTTTTGGTAATGAAAAAATTTGTTGGCATGGGCATGGGCTCGAAAGATCTTGGTGGGCCACATACACCTCAATCACGAAATCGATATATTCTCAAGTTTAATTTTTTTAAAACCATAAGTAAGTATTACAATAATCAAAAGTCTTTTATTCGATAATCTTTTCATTCATTCATCTTGTAATGTAATTAGTTTCTTAAGACTCAATTAACGTTCAGAATCACGAAGCTATGTGTATACTCATCTTTAAACTTGCTTAGATCGCCCATCGGCCCTCCAAGCATGTTGATTGTGGCTTAATCCCTCTGGGGAGTGGCTCGGTTCAGTCACTGGTTTGATTAATTAAAATCTCATTTCGGTTCATTAAAATAATTTTCTAAATTGAACACGATTGTCAAAATTTTTAAAATTATTTCCCGTACACGTATCCATTCATGAAGTCGTCTTAATATCAGTCATCTTAATTAACTTAAGACTAACAACAAGAAATTATTTCCAAAATCTTTAGATTCATTATGCTCATCATGATTATCATTGATACCAAATTTTGATTAGCTTTTCGAATATCATAAAATCATTTGACATTCATGATGAACAATGAACAATCATTTGGAACGTCGTTAATACATCTGCAAATATCCCCATAAGGCAGGCAGAAGTGAGTATTAACCTACAAAATTGTATCTAAAACCTCTAAATGTTAGATAAGATTGTTAATTGCCATCGATTTAGCATGTCACTCTAGATATCGTCAGTACCTTTACTATTAAGTACAGTATTGGGTTAATTGAGGGATGAAATGAATTAGAGTAGCTATTGGTATAGATATAATAGCCTAGTGGTATGGGTAATGGACTGCTGAGACGAGGTCTCGGGTTCGATCCCAGGTTTTACCATGGCACACACCAATGGCTTTTCGATGCTTTCCGAAGTTATGTGTGTATTTATCGCAGGTTTATATGTGCCCGGTTAATGGCAAAAGGCTCGCCACCTATTACATTGGGACCTAAACATAAACTGGCGAAATGTGGGTGCTAGCACCTCTGCCTACCCCTCCAGGGATATAGGCGTGAGTTTATGTTATGTTATGTTATGTTATGTTATAATATAAAACGCAAAATTTCCAGTCAAATGCAAGTGTAAAATAATGCAGTTGGACACAGCATTATGACGTTTGTCGTCTGTCACTTAAACTTATTTGTAGAAATGTAATAGATGAAATACAAGAAATACACATTGAGTAAAGAAAATGCAGGTTGTATACTTTCAAAATTAGTTGCACGATTTGACCAGCACATACATAAGTACTTACATTATAATTATTCAGAAAACTTTTTTAAAACAAGCTTTTATTGAATTGTCATCCAAACTGAACGTGTATTGCATGCAAAATTTCAGCTCAATCGGATGCCAACAATGGTCGAAAAATGGTTTGCTTTTGATGGACAATTTACTTTAATACGAACAGTGCAAGTTAACTAAAAGCTTGTCATAAAAAGCGGCCAAGTGCGAGTCGGACTCGCCCATTAAAGGGTTCCGTAGCAGCCAGTAACATAATCATTTTTATTTTTATATTTGAGTTGATAGTTTTATCATTCTCTTATTTTAGAAGTTACAGGGCACACATTTTACCACTTTGGAAGTGTCTCTCGCGCAAACTATTCAGTTTAGAAAAAAAATGAAATTAGAAACCTCTATATCATTTTTGAAGACCTCTCCATGTGAATCACACACGTATGGATTTGATGAAAAAAAAATGTTGAGTTTCTATTCTAATTAAGGGGAACCCCCAAAATGTATTGTTTTTTTTTTCTATTTTTCTGTGAAAATCTTAATGCGGTTCACAGAATACATCTACTTACCAAGTTAAGTTTCAACAGCATAGTTCTTATAGTTTCGGAAAAAAGTGGCTGTAACATACGGACGGACAGACAGACCTGACGAATCTATGAGGGTTCCGTATTTTGCCATTTGGCAACGGATCCCTAAAAACCAGAGCAGAAATTTTGGCACTTTTATATATACTTAATATAATTTAGTTTAGAATTAACATTTATTAATTAGTAGTTGGTGTCATTACACTGAATCCATAATGTTTATAAATGTTGGGCAATGATGCTTATTTACTAGTAATGGAAGAAAAGAACAAAAGCAATTGACGCAATTGTACATTGCCTCAAGCAAGCGTTGATTACACACAGATATCGGCGTTTAAAATATGAAAATTCCAATTGTTTCCATTTATTAATGACATCACCACTCTACTAATAACTACGTAGGTATAATCTAAAAATAATAAAGCTGAAGTGTTAGGTGGTTTATTTGAACGCGCTAATCTTGAAACTACCTGTGTGACTGTCTTCCTCGTGAGACTACTGTGAAAGTGATCTAGACCAACCAAGTTCAAAGAAAAAGGAACTCAGGAGTCAGTCACGAAAAGGCATTTTTATGACTGACTAACTGACTGACTAACCTAACCCACTTCCAGATGACCTAGAAACTTGATATTTTACATCAATCTAGACTATACATACACAAAGAAAAATCTATTCTATGAAGAAACCTATTCTAGTGATAAAAAGTTCTAGACTATATCTATCCCTTTACCAAATTCCAGCCAGATTCTTTTAGCCGTTTTAGCGTGATTGAGTATCAAATATTCTATCTTATGGATTAGTGGAGGATTGGTATCAACAAAGTACTAACAAATTTAACAGAAAACGTGTTAAAAAAACTGCAGATATTGATTGGTCAATTTATTCTAATATTTCGGAGGTACAAGAACATAAGCGACAGCAGAGATAGTATTGTGGGTAACATCAGTACTGACTTGTTGGCATTTTATGTTGGTTTTGAATTACTGAAGGAGAGGAAAAATGAAAGATGGCCGAGGCGAGAATGACCCAGGCGTTGAATCACTCTCAAACAGTTTATACCTGCTGTACCTGACCGTAGGTGGCGGTTAAACAACCAACAAAAGCATTCCCAAAGAGGGTTGACGTCAGGCAGGCGGCCGGTTATAAAAAAAAAGCCAAATCTTTATGTAACATATCCGTCACTCACTATGTCTCATATTAGCATCCGCTAATATGAGACATAGTGAGCGCGACAGGACTAGGGCGTAATCTCGAGGCGACGCGCAGGGGCAGCACCCGGCACCTGTGAGTAATGGAGAAGGAATTGTTGCACCATCACGGGCGAGTCCAACGGAAGAAGCAAGTCCAGAGAGCAAAAGAAGTGTGTGTAAGATTTGGAAGTTGGAATATAGGTACAATGACTGGGCCGGGACGGTGAGGCGACTAGCGCCCCTCCCCCAAACCGGGGCAAGACGGGGACATCGTGGTTCCCAAACCCGAGAGGGTCATCTCGAAACCGGAGATGGCCCATGGTCAGTCGGGGTGCGAGGGATATGTTCTATGGGCAACCTAACACCCCGGCGTCTGTAGACCCGAGACGGCGTGCGGTTTTAGTCGGTTCAAGCCCGACATAACCGCCCCCGCTGGCCGGCGGGGGGTATCCAAAGGGATTTACGCACGAAAAAAAAAAGGTACAATGACTGGAAGAGGAAGAGTGTTAGTGGATGTTTTGAAAAGGCGACGAATAAGAGTAGCGTGTGTACAGGAGACAAAATGGAAAGAAGCAAAAGCTAAAGAGATTGGGGTACAGTGGTGGAGATAGGAAAACCAATGGGGTAGGAATTGTGTTAGATATCGAATTGAAAAAATGTGTGATGGATGTAAATCGAGTGATAGGATGATAGCTGTAAAATTTATACTGGGGAATCGAATAATTAATGTTGTTAGTGTGTATGCACCCTAAACAGGGAGAGATGACAAAGTGAAAGAGAAGTTTTAAAGAGTTTGAAAGAGAGATTTATATGTAGCCCCTCCTACATATTTAATGGACACGTCGGAGAGAGTGCAAACTCAGAAAGGGTTCATGGTGGTTGGACACATGGAAGTCGAAACGAGGAAGGGGAAGCCTTACTTCAAGCTGCTTCTGCCTTTGATCTGGTCATTGTGCCAAAATATATAGTGGTCTTGATAAACCTGGCGGTGAAAAGGAACTCTACTGAATCACAGAGAAGAGAGAAGAAAGAACGAAGGATATTATACATGTTAAATGTATAAAAGATGAAGAAGGGCAGATTTTATTGCAAGAGGATGATATAAAAGCACGATGGAAGATATATTTCGAGAAACTATTGAATGAAGATAATGTTTGGAATAGAGTGCTAGAAGATGGGACTGGGAATATTGGTTTGGTAAAAGAGATCTGTGTGGATGAAGTAAGAAGAGCTATAAAAAGTATGAATAATAGAAAAGCGGTTGGGTCAGATGGAACACCAGTAGAAGTATGGAAGGTATTAGGAGAAGATGGATGTCGGTGGCTGACTTTATTCTTCAACAAGTTGTTGCGGGAAGTGAACTAGTGCCCATATTTAAAAATAAGTTCGGCTTTATTCCAGGGCGAGGTACCACAGATGCCGTATTCGCTTTGCGCCAATTATGCGAAAAATATAGACGTGTGCATAAAAACCTGCAACTGGTGTTTGTGGACCTCGAAAAGGCGTACGATAAAAGTACCCCGAACGGTCTTGTAGTGGGCGCTGAAAGAGAAAGGTGTGCCAATGAAGTATGTGGAGTTTATCCGTCCTATGTACAGGCAATCCTAATCATCATAAAATTTTATAATTTTCTACATAGGATTTGGCACCCATATTGATCTCAATTCTTTTATCGGCGAAGTCGACTTAGACGCATATTCTTAATAATGAACTTGGCTCTTATTTGTGTTTTTGATGGAATAAAGCATACCGCGCACACTTGACCAGTTACCGCTTACCTTCAAGTAGACAGTATTATATTATTTCTATAATATTATCTACAAATCTAGTGGGGCGAAAATCACACAGTGATTGTCAAACTTCGGGCCAAACTTATTTTTAGGGACAATTTGTATGGTAGGTACCCGAAACCTTGAACGTACAAACCCCAAAATCTAATCAGTTCTTCCCATTAACCAAACAACATGATTGGCGAAAGAATTTTTTAAATCGGATAAGTGGTTCTCGAGTTATTGCGTAAACAGACATCCAGACCAACAGACAGACCGACCCAAATTTTTTTTTTGCTTAATTAGACTTAGAATCATGTGAAACGTCGAGAAAAGTGATAAAAAGTGGGTGTAAGATTTTTGATTTTTTTTGCGTGATTTTAAGACTTCGGTGTCCACCCTGGTTGGTGGCCCAAAGTAAAAAGTTAGCGAGACCATATTTCCAACGATTGTAGTTATGTCACTATAACTACTATTTTACATTTTTAAAGTTGATAGAAATCAGTGTAAATGTTTAGATGTTTGGTACTCAATCAAGCTCAAACGGCTTAACGGACGGATAATCTGGAATAACACATAGGCTACTTTTTATCCCAAGAATAGGTTCCCGGGGGTTACGGGAACGGGATCAAAATTTCCTGGGCGGTGCCGCGGGCAACAGCTAGTCGTTCATAAAGTACTGAAGGACTTTAGGTGACGCCTATTAATAGTCAATTAAATGAAGTCTCCAGCAGGTTTTCCGTATTATTCGTGTTCTTTCATACATACATGGCCTCTTTTTAAATAAGTCCGCTTGTGTTTAATGTAATACCAAAATTGTAGCTATGTGTTCATATCTCTTTTTTGTTTGTTTCAGGTTATTTATTATTTAAGGAATTCTGTGAACAGACGTCAGAGGAACCAGTGCCACAATTAAAATTTTATGAAGAGGTAAATATTAGTTATGCTATACATGTTTCCACCATTATTGAATAAATAAGGTCTTTTATGTGAAAGTAAACGTTTTCCTTCAACAGATTAAATTATACGAAAAACAAGAATGCGTAGAAGAGAGGCGGCGTATTGCGAGGGATATTTATGACAATTTTATTATGAAAGAACTTTTAGCACATTCACATGTAAGTACAAGTAAACTGTAAAATATTATTAATTTCTGCAGACCCGCAACCCGCACCGCCATGCGCCATTCTGCCAGTTGACTGCTCAGTATTAATTCTTAGGATTATTCATTATTCTACTGGATTATTGAACTTTGCTTGAAAAACATTGGAAAATGGTTAAATGTAAATATTGTAAATATTCTTATAACAAAGATTACGTTACTATTGCGTATTTCGTATTGGATCTATTTACTTCAGCTTCAGGAAATTAACGTATTATAATGTTGACGACCATAACATTTATTTCACGTACAAAAGTTACTACCCGGAATAAATGTCTTTGGTTCACAAAATTTACTGTTGTGTGACGTCCAAGTACACGACACGCATTTGTAACTAGTAAGGTATTTCTAAATGTATCAACCGTGATGCAGGTGTATAACTGTAATACACAGAAAAAAAGAACAGAAAGTTGTAAAGTAGTTTTAATGTTGAACTTATCATATTATGCATATTGTGGTCGCAGCACTAGTGGGACCGGTGGGTGTCACGCGGTGCTGCGACGACAATCCTCTTTTGATGAGGCCGTCAAGCTGAGTGCCACCATTGTTAACATGGTACGTGTATGTAATGGTGACCCTCTTTCCTGAGACTTTACCTTCAGCTTACCATCAGGCGAGGTGAAGTCAAATTGACGTGTCCTATATATATATAAAAAAGAAACGTTTTAATATAAACTGAAAATGAACAAGTTACAACTCAACTCTGAAAAACACATTGATCTCATTTGCTCTACCTGCTCTTTGTAAAGTTGCGCCACAATGCCGCCTCGAGTCGAGCCCTCTTTGATTACGAAATATATTTCAATTATGTAAAAGCTTTAAATCTAATGAAATGTGTGGTTGCAAAGTGATACTATCTGCAAGCTACACCGATATACATATATCCGTGCGTTTGCTTTTCAAATAGTTTGTTATCTAACATCGCGGTGTTATTCGCAACTTGGAAGATTGTATACCTACAGTTGTGCCACCAAATTTGTTACCGTACTTTATACTAAAATGTGCATAGTTATGAGGCATTGTTGTTTTTTGATAGAATGTTATGTTTTACATTTTCGTTGGAAAACTTTTCTACGCAAATTTGGAATGAATCAGCTGAAATTTTGGTAACAGGTAGAGACGACTTAGAACTAGAGCTGGCGGTGAGAAGGCTGAGAGCCAAACGCACCGCCCCGGGACCCGACGGCATTCCAGGCCGAGCGTGGGTCCTAGCTCTAGTCGACGACGCTCTCGAGCCCCGACTGAGAGGGCTTCTCAGCGCATGTTTGGAGCGGGGCCAGTTTCCGAAATTGTGGAAGACGGGGAAACTGGTCCTCATCCGAAAGGAGGGGCGCCCGGCGGACTCACCGTCCGCCTACCGGCCCATAGTGTTGCTCGACGAGGTGTGCAAGCTCTTTGAAAGAGTAATTGCGAAGCGCCTCGTCGAGCACCTCTCAAGAGTGGGGCCGGACCTGGCGGATGGCCAATATGGCTTCCGCCAGAGGCGCTCCACCGTGGATGCCATCATGCGCGTGAGGGCTCTGGCGGAGGATGCAGTAGCCCGGGGTGAGGTGATGTTGGCGGTGTCCCTGGACATCGCCAACGCGTTCAACACCTTGCCCTGGAGTTGCATTAGGGAGGCGCTCGTGTATCACGAAGTGCCTCTCTACCTCCGCCGCATAGTCGGGGCGTATTTGACGGAGAGAGCCGTCTTCTACCCAACCGTGACCGGTCTTAGCCGGCGTGAGATGTCGTGCGGTGTTCCGCAGGGATCGGTCCTGGGGCCGCTCCTGTGGAACATCGGATACGACTGGGTGCTTCGCGGTGAGCTCGCAGACGGTGCCGCCGTCACGTGTTACGCGGACGACACGCTCGTGACGGCGTGCGGAGCGACATACCGCGAAGCGACCCTGAAGGCCACGACCGCGGTTGCCCAAGTCGTGGAGCGGATCCGGCGGCTGGGTCTCGAGGTGGCTCTGCATAAAACCGAGGCCCTGTTCTTTCATGGGCCTCGGAGCAAGCCACCTGAGGGATCCAGTCTCATCGTGGGAGGTAATCGCATCGGCATCAAGCCCCAAATGAAATATTTGGGGCTCGTGCTCGACGGCCGATGGGACTTCGGAGAGCACATCCGAAGTCTGGCCCCCAAACTGAAGGGCACAGCTCTCGCTCTGGCGCGGCTGCTGCCCAACATGAAGGGGCCCGATGACTCCTGCAGGAGACTCTACGCGGGGATCGTGCGGTCCATGGCCTTGTATGGGTGCCCAATATGGGCGGAGGCCCTGAAGGCCGGAAGTGTGCGGATGCTGCGCGCTCCGCAGCGAGTGATGGCCATCAGGGTCATCCGCGGGTACCGCACGATCTCCTTCGAGGCGGCGAGTCTCCTTGCCGGAACTCCGCCATGGGACCTGGAGGCGAGAGCCCTTTCGCAACTGTACCAGTGGCGAAAGGAGGCGCGGGAGCAGGGACTGAACCCCGAGCATCGAGAAATCGAGGCCATGCAGTCCCAGCTCCGCCAGGCCATCGTGGTGGAGTGGAAGGAACGACTTGGGCGACCAAGCGCAGGGCACGCCGCAATAGCGGCGGTAAGGCCCATCATGGAGGATTGGCTAGAGAGGCGACACGGAAGCCTCTCGTACCGACTGACGCAGGTGATCTCCGGTAAGGGGTGCTTCGGGGACCACCTGCATCGGATCAGGAAGGAGCCAACGCCTGAGTGTCATCACTGTGACGCGAGCGAGGACTCAGGGCTGCACACGCTGGCGGACTGCCCGGCGTGGGAGGTGCCGAGGCGTGACCTCGTGGCAGCCATCGGGGTGGGAGTCCTCTCGCTCGGCAGCATGATTGCGGCAATGGTGCGGAGCGCGAGCGCGTGGGCCGCCGCCGCCTCCTTCTGCGAGCATGTGATGCTCGCAAAGGAGATGGCGGAGCGCGCCCGGGAGAGGTTCAGAACCCTCCCGGCCCGCCGAGCCCGCAACACGCTCGCCTCGCGTCGCAGGCGACTCAGGCGCCGGAGGGCGCTTAACGACCTCCGTCCTCCATGAGCGCAGGCCTGGGGGTGGCAGGTGAGGCCGCCTGGCACCCCAGCAGAAGCAGGCCGGGACGGTGGGGCAACTAGCGCCCCTCCCCCAAACCGGGGCAAGACGGGGACACCGTGGTTCCCAAACCCGAGGGGGCCATCTCGAAACCGGAGATGGCCCAGGGTCAGTCGGGGTGCGAGGGATATGCTCTATGGGCAACCTTACACCCCGGCGTCTGCAGACCCAAGACGGCGTGCGGTTTTAGTCGGTTCGAGCCCGACATAACCGCCCCCGCTGGCCGGCGGGGGGGTATCCGAGGGGATTTCCGCACGAAAAAAAAAAAAAAAAAAAAAAAAGGTAGAGACGACTGGGCATAGAATATATCCTACCTTTACGTCTATGAACATATTCTTATGGGTCGTGGGAACGGGATGATTATTTATACTATAACCTATTATAACCTAAAATAAAATAAAGTTAAAATTTAGAACTTACGGAAACGTACTACTATGTCTATAAACTAATTTACGAATGATAATAACACGGTGTTTCAATCATTGTCCTTGTTCATTGTTCATTTCATTCATAAATAGTACCTACTTTTGCTATGTCACTTTAAGTTCCGTTCCGAACTAATGCATAAAGAAAAGAAAAGTTCACATAGACACGATTGTTGTTTTTATCGAAGATCACATTCTCACTGCGGGTGACAATAAAACCAACGACGCCGATAAGCACTACCGTCTATCTACTCCTAATCAAACTTGTAGAGAAATAGACTCAAACGATTCAGGATTTATTTGAATTGGTCAGGTACGTGAAGTGAAACGGCTCGACAGAAAGATTTAAGGTTATATAATCCCCTGTGAGTCTATGACGTATTATTAGTAAGTCGTTGATTCTTTGCTGCAGACTAGTAGCACCTTGAAAACAAAATCTTTCTAAAACGACTAGCATCAAATTACTCACCCCCAGAGGATGTTCTTTAATCATTAGAACTAAACCAACATACAGTCACGCCTCTTTCCCATTTGGGTAGGCTCCGTTCAGCAGTTCTGACGTGATTGAGTAACAAACATCCATCCATCCATCGTACGTTTTAATAAACGTACGTACTTATAATTTAGTAGTAGGTAAGATTCTGTCGAATATATTAGTAACAACAAGAAAGTTCCTACATACGTGAAATAGATATTCATATACATTGGATTGCTAAAATTAGTAACGATGTAGTGAACCCTTATAACTTAATCTTGCTTTGAACTCGTACTCGCAGTACCATACACACTACATTCACCAACGGCATTGCAATAGCATTCTGTGTCATCGCGTGATGATAACAATGCTTATGAGAAAATTCCTTGATATAGACCATTCTTTTACGCGGGCAAATTTAACAAACGTAACTCACTTAAATATGTTCTGAGTTATGTAAGGTTCTTACTAAATTAAACGGCCCCGTCGTCTTCATCCATAGTGCATCTAAGGGCTGATCTAACCAGTCAAAGTCGGGATTATCACGTTTTATCGCAATCACTTTCTTAAAATAAATAAGTAAATCCACTTTGAAACAGCGCAGCGTAGGTTCCTTTCAAAATAGGTTATCCTTTATTTTCCTAAATACATAGAGCTAGCAATGATCGAATAAGAAGTTTATTAAAAAAATATGTAGTACTTTTTGAAATGCACTTGCAAATTATGTGCCTTCATATTTCAAACCGTTTAACTATACTTGTAGAAGGGAAACTTGCCGACGGTAATAGTCGTGTGACAGTAGCAGCGACAAGAAACTTTCCTTCATACGTGGAATAGATCTTCATCTTTTATGATCCTCCATCCAGTTTACGTTGAATCATAATTTAAATAGAATCTCCAACCACAAAATGCAGTTTCTTCTTTAAGAATGAAATTGGTGTATGAAAACATGATATTGTATTTTTTATCTACGTTGTCCATCTCAAGAACTGACAAATCTTTAGATTTGTGAACGTAATATTACCTATATTCATTTAATACAAGCACGGCTCATCATCCACGGTTTCGCTCTCGTTTTTGTAGTGGATGTGTGCACGCCAGGGGTGACACAGTCATGCTACCGACCCTGTATAAACCTTCTAAGCCCTTCTTGAAGAATCGCATATTGTAGTCGCTTGGGAATCCACAGGAGGGAGATCATTCCATAGTTTGAGCGTGCGCGGATTGAAATTTCTTTCATATCTTACTGTGCGCACCTTTGCCTGTTGCAACGTGTGAGGATGAATTCCCTGTCTGTGGCGAGCGATGCGATGATAGAATGTGTAGCCCACGCCCACGTCATATCGAACAATTCTTCTGAACACACACAATTATATAGGCGGTAGAACACGCGCAGAGCGGGGCAAAATCTCTCCTATCGCTGAGAGGTTCCACACTACCTGAAAGCACGGGATCGTCGACTATCGTCAGTGCCTGTCTTTGCACCGAGTCATATGGGTGAAGCTAAGGGTCGTGCCCCGGCAAAAAGGTACTTCATGTGAGGCCGGACTTGCGACTTTAAAGAAGAAGTCTTGCCCCGCAGTGAAATACTGCTTTGCCCTGTTGATCACTACTTTTTTAGATGCCAACTTGACCTTGGCTTCCAAAAGACGGCGGTACTGGACATCGCTGGAGATGTCGACACCGAGGAACCCGATATTTTTGGAGATAGTGAGTGGTATGTCCAGGAATTGTGGTGCTACAAACAATAGGGTTTTCTTAGCGGTGTAATTTTAAATTTATAATAATATATTAGTTGGGATAAAGTACACCTGTTGTTAGTTGTCGTAAATGATAATTTCAATACTTATTGCCCGAACATTCAATATTTCACTATTGAATATTACTGACCCGTTAATATAGAACAGCCCAAATTATATTAATGTATTGACCCATTTTTAATCGACCTTCATAACGCTTTACTTCTTTCTAATTAAACATCGTTTATTTCAGGATTATTCTAAAGAGTGTGTAGCACATGTACAAAAATATTTAATGAAGCATGAGGTGCCACCAAATCTGTTTGAGGTACGTATCTCGAATTTCAAATACACATCTCTATTCATAAAAAGGTAATCATGTATTAATAAGTTGGTATTTTTTAGCCCTACATTGAGGAAATCTTTCAACATCTTCGAGGAGAACCGTTCAAAAATTTCTTAGAAAGGTAGATACAGTGATATCATAAAACTCATAATATTTATATTCGTTTGTGGGTAAATGTAATATTTCAATAATATAATTATTTGCAGTGACAAGTACACGAGATTTTGTCAATGGAAGAATTTAGAATTAAACATACAGCTCACAATGAACGACTTCAGCGTGCATCGTATAATCGGACGAGGGGGCTTCGGCGAGGTGAGCCCATAGAAATTACTTTAGAAAATACGCAAAATGCAAAATTTGTTCCGCAAGTCTCAGCGTCAGATCCAAACCTAATATCATTAGCATTCTGAATTTGCACCATGGGCGTGTTTACTATATTCATATTCATCTCAGAGAACGGAAAGCTGCTACGTACGTGTAATAAAGTTGCCCTGTTCCCCCACTGGAATAGTGATGGATTTTAATGGTCACTTCACTTGATTGTAAATGTTTTACAAAATACGTCTATACTTTAAACGCTGTTGCCGTGTATACATTATTTTACCTACTTTGTATTTTGTAAACGCAGTGAATACAGATTGGCATCAGGCGACCTCTATTCAGCGTTTTGTTCTGATATTTTTGTACATATTTGTATAAATGAAATGAGGAGTATTTCCTTCATTCTTGTGTAATAGTTTGTATATACGAGAAAGTAAACATTTTTCATTTTGAATATAAACCATGGAGAATGCTTGGCAACGTTTCTTGTGTATCTAGCGATAAATTTGAACACTATCATTTTAGATTGACAGAAATTTACTGTGTTCGATAATGTAACAAACGCTTTGAACATAACCATTCACGAGTATGTAATACAACTGATAAAATTTGGCAGCGGCACATTATATTTGGTAGATAAATACTTTACTTACCTGTTGTACATAATATACAGGTGTACGGTTGTCGGAAGGCGGATACGGGGAAAATGTACGCGATGAAGTGTCTCGACAAGAAGCGTATAAAAATGAAGCAGGGGGAGACGCTCGCGCTGAACGAGAGGATTATGCTCTCGCTAGTCAGCACCGGGGTGAGTGGTTTATTATATTAGTATTTGTTTTATGACTTTGTCGCCCTTTCACAGTATTATTGTGTCGTGTCACGTTTAACTATCGTTGATATTTGAATTTTATTCTGTGTTAAGCGATTTATTTCTTAGTAGCATAGTGGCTATAAAATCTACAGATTTGCCACACACAAATAATTCTTCTATAGTAGATTTCCATAAAGTAAATCTTGCATGGTCACTTAAACTCAAGACATATAGGTAGGCACATTTTTCAGATAATCTATTTAATAGTACCTTTCACGTCGTCTTAGCAACTTAAAAATACTCTCTAGGTCCAGTGACGAAATTCTGACGTCATCTACCGTAATCACAATCACAGTAATTTTCAGTAATTAACATATTGTGAAAGCATTTTAACATGTATTACAAACATAATGTAATAGAAGATTGTATGACTAAGGAGCAAAATAGGATTTTGACGGCGCTACTTTGAACCACGAGCGAAGGGAAGGATTCTAGAATAACGTAGAATCCTGAGCGCAGCGAGGGACTTAAAGGACATCGCCCGAGGGAAAAATATTTTTCTCTCGAGTCATATACTCTACTTTCGATCCCCTTTCTATGAGTACTGATTACAAGAAGAGAGAACAGAGATGTAATTCGCGCGCTTTTGTTTTTTTATTTCAATAAGCGCGGGTGCCCGCGCCGTGCAGCCGACACGTAACAGTTAGTAATTCACACAATTTGCGTTCGATTTCTATGAATGATATATTCCAAATTCAAATCTCATTTCCGCCCATAAAAAAGTTCCTTTTGGAAAAGAGCTATTTTGCTCTCACTTATAGTAGTCCATTGAAAAGTTACATTTGGGGTTGCGTTTTTTAGAGGACGCAATTTTATGTTTTTGATGTGTAGGGGGGTCAGTGTAAAGCTAAAACCAAGTTTGTGGGTTCGCCACCCTTGGTCCACGGCCGCCATCTTGAAAATAGAAGTTGAAATGGTTTTTACGATATATCTCTTAAACTATTTATGTGATAAAAAAAAATTGGTAATATTTTTTGTTGCAAATTAAATTCTCTACAACTTTGGTCCAGTAACTTTTTGTCGTAGAACTATAAATAAAAAAGTTATAAGCGAAAATGTTCAGAAACGTTTTTTCATCTCTTTATACGGTGGTAATAAAGATGATAATCCTCTTGACAGCTTAAGATACAAACAATTCGCCAAGGCAGTGACAAAAAGTACATTTAACTTATCTTCACTTCCTCCAACACAAGACACAGCTCGCTTTCATACTTTCCGAGTCTACCATCAGGTCCAGTCGTGGCAGAAAGCCGATCAGATGCTGAGCCGCAGCCTGGTCCATCGAAAACACTGAGGACGGAGTAGTTCAAATTTAGAAAATTACCGTGGATTATACCTATTGGGGATAACACGTAAAAAAAAAAACGCGCCTCCAGGCTCTACCTCGTGGGTGGTGGGGAAAAGAGTCAATAATTAATTATTAATAATATTGCAAAATTAATAATAAAAAAAATTATAACAAAATAAAAAAAAAGGTACTCAACCGAAGTTGTACGAGAATTTAATTTGCAACGAAAAATGTTAACAATTTTTTTTTATCAGATAAATAGTTTAAGAGATATATCGTAAAAACCATATCAACCCCTATTTTCAAGATGGCGGCCGTGGGACCAGGGTGGCGACCCCACAAACTTGGTTTTAGCTTTACACTGACCTACACATCAAAAAAATAAAATTGCGTCCTCTAAAAAACGCAACGTAAGGCCTAAAAAATGCAACATTTCAATGGACTATAGACACTTTTCGAAATACAAAGGATGAAAATATAATATTCACATAAGTTTTTGTTCCTTTATGTATACTCTAGATTTGTTCGATCTATCACGGCACCTTAAAAGTCTATTAGCGAATATAATTGAAGTAGGTATGATGATATAATTGAATATGAAAAGGAAATTCATCCATTCAGCCGTTTCTGGGTGATTGACTATAAATCAAACTCATTTCGTATTAATCCTAATTAAATCGTAGGATCGAGGAACCTAACGAGTGCCATGGTTGCTTCCGAAGTTTTCATTTTGGAGCCCGGGGTCCTTCTGCTTTTTTTTTCATTTTATAAGATTTTATTTAACTTGCTTTGAATGTTAGTTCGGGACAAATATTGCAACTGAATTTTGAGGTAGGTAGAACCTCAAGCGATTGAGATGACATTTTACATGCACGTTTAGTTTGGATGACAATGAAGCTGGTCTGATGATTGAGTAGCATGGTTGTCATAGGAACTCCTGAATTAAACAAGATAAACTTATCGAGTTTGGGCTCATTTGGTTTCTTGACAAATTCTATGGCGTTACATAGTATTCAGGGTCTGATGATAGAGTAGGAAGGTGACCATAGGAACTCCTAAACTATACAAGTGAAACCTATCGAGTTTGGGTTCATTCTTTGGTGTCACACAGTATTCAATTTCCGATGTGACATGGTATTCAGGATCTGATGATGCAGTAAGAAGGTGGCCATAGGAACCCCTAAATTAAATAAGTTAAACTTATCGAGAATGAACTCATTTGTTTTGTCTTGGCAAACAGTCTAATGCTACATGATGTCCAAGGTCTGAAGATGAAGACGGCAGGTCTGGAACTAAACAAGATAGACTCGTAGTGTTAAGCTCCTTTGGATGGTCTTGCCAAGCAATCTGGTCTTACATGACATTACTAAAACTAAAAAAATGAAAATAAAATTATTAATAAAAAAATCTTTTATAGTCTGGTCAATCTAGACCAAAAAATGAGAGTGAAGGTACATAAAGTCCCAACAAGCTGAAAATCAGTGAAATTGTTCAAAACATAATTATAAATAATATTTAAAAGTTCCGCATCATTCCCGTGTATGGTTTTTTTTTTATTCAAGGTGAAAAGTCAAAAAAATGAGTTTTTCGCGATTTTCAGCAAAACGGTAAGTTTTATCATAAAAATACCTGAGACAAAATTGTAGATCATAAAATTATCTATAAAAAATGTATAAATACTTCTTTTCTACGAGCCACCGTTTCTGAGATATAACGATTTAAAAAGTTATAAAAGTTGTTATCGTCATAATATGCATGAGTACGCCACGTATATACATATCTAGAGTTGATATATATTATAATATATATATATATGTAAAATAAATAAAATACCGTTAGTCTTGAGCGCCACTCTGTAGTGAAAACTGGCTGTGATACGACATTTGCATTTTACAGGAGGGGTAAAACAGCAGTTTTCAAAATGTTTGATAAACGAGATTTAGTTCAATGTGCTGAAGTTTTTTTAAAAAGAGTAATTCAACTCAACAAGAAGTTATCACCAACGGCATCCGCTCGGAGCTCCTAAAAAAACTACCTGTTTAGATAAGCATCGATAAGCATGTTTCTTTAAAGATATTAAAAATAAAAAACAAGTTCAATTAGCTTGTCTTCCTCCAACCTCAGTTGCTGCTCATCAACATCTTTTTCGGGTATAGTTCAAGTGTGGCTTGGTTATCAGCTAGACCCTACAGACTGGGGTTGGAAGTTGGTCAACAATATATTAGAGCCAGTAAAAACTTTACTCCCACCTGCGCCGGAAAAACTGCTGAACACAATTTTTTGCAAGTGGAAAAAGGGATGCAGTGCTAAATGTGATTGCAAAAAAGTCGGACTGTTTTGTTCTCTGGCCTGCACAAATTGTCAAGGCCGGTCGTGCTCTAATGTTGAATCACAAACAATGGAGGATTCGTTTGATTCCGACGAAGTGTCATGCGATACATCGCTATTGCGCAATTTACTTGCATCCAAAATTAAGATGAAGAAGAAGCAGGAGAAGAAGAAGAAGAAGATCAAGAAGAAGAACAAGAAGAATTTGAAACTTACGAGACATGCGAATGAACTTCACCACTTTTTTTTAATTTACATCGCTTTTATCTTTTCCAATCTTTGAAAATTTCCTTTATTTTGCAATAGTTTCACATTAAATAGAATCACAACTGACCCGTGGAGTAGGCCTACTGGGGAAACCACGTTAAAAAAACGCGCTAAGTACACTACCACATAGGTGGTGTGAAAACGTGTGCATATTATGACGATAACAACTTTTATAACTTTTTGAATCGTTATGTCTCAGAAACGGTGGCTCGTAGGAAAAAAGTACTTCGTAATTTTTTATAGATAATTTTATGATCTACAATTTTGTCTAAGGTACTTTTATGATAAAACTTACCGTTTTGCTGAAAATTACGAAAAACTCATTTTTTTGACCTTTGAACTTTTAAATAGGTATTATTTATAATTATGTTTTGAAAAATTTTACTGATTTTCAGCTTGTTGGGACTTTATGCACCTTCGAATGTCTAAATTGACCGGACTATTATCAAACAAGTTTTTATGAAAAAAAAACAGCAACTAAAACGAGAATAATAATTTTATGCAAGGAACCGGCCCCGCTGGCCGGCGGGGGGGTATCCGAAGGGATTTCCGCACGTTAAAAAAAAAGAAGGGTTGTACTGATTTCAAAAGCTTGTAGTGCAATTAGAACGCAGAAAAAACTTGCGCGATACAATAGTACTAAAACGGTTTACAGTTTTATTTGAGTTGTGTAAAATGAAGGTCGTAGAAAGTAGAATGAAAAACGGTTATCAAAATTTACATAAATTTTGAATTATACCATGAAAATTCAAAATACCTACATTTTCTACCTATATAACGTGTTCAGATCAGTCCCGAGCGGAACGTGTTAGAGGCAGCTTGTGTGTGTCAGTTTGCGACAGACGTACAGCGAAATCGTATGATTTTTAAATGTAGGTACTAAGCGTAAATGCCATATCGTAGAGAATGTGCCAGATACAATTCCAGTGATAAAAAGTTGAGGATTAGAACTAGTATGCCGAAAATAATAATGTTTGTATAAGTGTAATGAAATACACTGTTCTCTGTAATGTATACTCATCGCACAAATATTAAAACTAAGTCTTGTATCGGCATTATAATAGCATTAAATGCGTCATGACATTGGTGAATGCAATAAAAGAATTTGTAATGATTGACACAAATGGTGGTACTGAATATTGGGAACAGCCTACCTACCAGCGACATAATTTAAACTGATATGAACCTTGAACATTACCAAATACTACTACTATCCTGCCTCTAAATATCTATATAATGTTTTCATTGCTGATGAAGCTTTTGCTTTGGGGCAGGCTTAACCTTATGAAGCCGTATATACAAATTTACAATGTCCAATAAATTATCATCATCCGCGCTCTACGTGCTTACAGTTTGGAGGCAAGGGTCCGCTTTACTACTTTTCCTCTTCATAACCTGGTTCATTTTGATTTTTACGGGAGCGACTGCCGTCTGACCTCTTGCTTGATGCAGAGAATCAAGATATGATTCTACAAATCTTGATGGTGCCCATGAGTATATGGAACCCATGGGTGGATGGGGCCCATGGGTGACGTAAATTAATTGGCCCCCATGGGAGTATGGGATGCCATGGGTTTATGTCACGCAAGGATGTATGGGCCCCATTAGTTACATATATGTATGGGGCCCCATAGGTATATAGGACCTCATGGGTATATGGGCCCCTATCAAGATCTTGCAGCTTGGGGCCCGGGGTCCACTCTTCTAAATACTGAACGCGGACCGCCAGCGCCTCGATGTGGCGTAAAGTGACAAGTTACAAATCGTCGAATACCCTGCCCTTCGTTTCGTATCAAATACTCTTATTGGTTTACATTCCACAACTTCAATGGAAGAGGGAGTGCATTTATTATTCTGAATAAATACCGCCACCCGTCTCGTTTAAAATAGACCCAGTGGTTTCCCAGAATGATTGGTTAAAAATAGTAATGCTATGTTTACGAACACAATACAGTTAAGATATATATTCTGTAAGCATTGAAGCCCGGCTCAATTTATTCACGTTACTTTACTATTTAGTAGATAAGTATTGGTAATTGCAAAGTTAGTGATCTTTATAGTCTTACATAGTATTGGTCAGATTTATTTTCTTATCAATCAACCAATTAGCTTATAGCAGTCTATTGCTGGACATGGGGCGCCGGGCGTCCTTATGAGTGCGATAGCACCTGATCCTTCTCTTCTCCGCCTTCTGTAGCCAGTTTCTCCCAGCTACTTTTTGTAGGTTTTACTTATAATTGTCATTATATTCATCTTTCTTGTTTATATATCAATAGCGGCAAGTAAGCATTGCAACCCCCCCCCCCTCCCCCCCCGCTGATGGTGACTACCTGGCTTATTTATAATTCACCGCCGCAGGCTGTAAATTATGAATGATGATGTTTATATGAACCTGTGAGGTTAGTCATATCCGCTGCTCAGTATGAGTAGGTATATGCATCCTGTGCTAATCATGACTAACTAAGGCTCACGATATGTATAAGGTGTTCGAACTAAGATTAAACGTCCATCCATTTGAGCCGATGAAGCTTTCGCCTGTCCCTATTAAATGTAGGATCTGCACAACAGTGAATTTAAAGAAGAGCGTATCAAAGTATAAAATTGCTTATATTTTTTTAATTAACGATTTTAGCTTACAAATATTTACTATATATTTATATAAGTTTAAGAGCTTATGTACATGGTAATGAAGAAGTATTTGTCTTTACTAAATATTTGAAAAGTCACTCAATGATTCTGTAATTTGTCGGATATGGTACTATCAACATACTTTACATTACAAGAGGCAGTGAAAAATGTAGATAGTTCCACATACGACAATTAAATACATAAAACAAGTCGAATGTGGTATTACTGTAATTTTTTGTGTTACAAAAGGTAATAAACAATGTCGAAAATGGTACATTCCACAGTATTAATTGGCCAATCAATTCATCACGCTATACCTGAAAGGTGGTGAGCAGTAAAATAAAAACCTTCGAATCTCCACAGAGTTACCCACGTGCAATAGATAGTTGATTGGAGAAGCATAAACATTTCATAATTAATATGATCATGCTATTATATTAAGGAATCAGGCAGAATTGATTTCGATGTTACATATAAACCCCTATTTCGAATGAATTGTCAATGTAACACGAGTGCACCGCACCACCTCATTCGGCCCGTTAATTAAGTGCTAGAAGTAACGTAGTGTCCTAATTTCGTAGTTACCTCTACGTTAATGAGTTAGTCTACCCGAAAAAGGCTTTGACTTTTGGCATGATAAATAATTGTAAATATAACGGAATAGATCAAAGTATGTTTCTTTCTGCAGTCGCGATCCCAACACGGGATTCTTATTAGGTTATTTCATCGCAAAGTTAGCTAGTTATAAAATATTATAATATGATTCGTACTGGCACAACTGCCCGCATATTCTCCACTCGTACCCCGTTGACATTTTTAACCTGGTTATTTCAGAAACTAAGAGGAAAAAATTACTTTTTGTTAAAGCTACTAAAATACTACGCTTACAAAGACTTAAAGACTAGGCCAATAGTGCTACGCATGCAAATCGCACGGGGACCCCTCCATGGGACCTGGAAGCGAGAGCCCTTGCGCTGCTGTACCAGTGGCGCAAGGAGGCGCTGGAGCGAGGCCATAGGCCGGAGCCCCGAGAAATCAGGGCTCAGCGGTCCCAGCTCCACCGGGAACTCATGGAGACATGGAGGGTGCGGCTTGAGCACCCAAGGTGGGGGGAATCCACCATTGCGGCGGTGAGACCGATCATGAAGGAGAGGTTGAAGAGGGACCATGGGGACCTCTCCTACCGGATGTGCCAGATGGTTACCGAACACGGGTGTTTCGGTAAGTAGCTGTGGCGCATTCACCGGGAGACAACGCCGCAGTGCCAGCACTGCGAGGATCCTGGGGAAGACACGGCGCTCCACACGTTGGTGAAGTGCCCTGCGTGGGCGAGTCAACGCCGGTATCTCGTTGCGGTCCTGGGCGTGGACGTTCTAACTTTCGAGACCATGGTGAGGGCCGTGGTCTCCCACGGGAGCAAGTGGCACGCCACCGCCTCTTTCTGCGAGCAGGTAATGCGCGCGAAAGAGACGGCGGTGAGGGAGCGGGAGTGAACCCTGCCCCTCGAGTTTCGCAGTCTGCGGCGAGGACGCCGCAGACTCATCTACGCCCGGGACTACCGACCTCCATGATCGGGGCCTGAGGACGGCAGTTGGCCGACTCGCCGTCCTTACAGAAGCAGGCCGTGGCGGAGGCGTGTCGTGTGTGCCCTACACACGCCAACCAACTCACCGAAGCGGGATAAAACGCGACCCCACTAGGCGAGGCCGCGGTGGCGGCCAAAGTCCGCCGGCAACCCTGGGGTTATCCTTTCGAGGGCTTACCCGAGGTGCCCGGTGATGGACACTTGGGGAGGACACCGTGCGGTTTTAGTCGAGACACGACATAACCACCCCCGCTGGCCGGCGAGGGGGGGGGGTATCCGAAGGGATTTCCGCAGGTAAAAAAAAAGGCCAATAGTGAAATAAAAGCAAAATGTCGGATATGGCACATATAAAACCACACCGCGTGTCCGATTAAATTATCCTCCGGGATAGGCGATTTGAATATGCACCAATCCCGATCAGGTCCTGACCTCCATGTCTGGCGACGTCGCGCGTCGTCCTGTTGGAGGAAGGCCAACTTCGCTCTCCATTACAGATACTTGTTTTTATAGAGCAACGAAACTTTTCTTAATCCTAATGCGTGTGTTATCTGAAACTAGGTAAGTATTTTAATACCAATTAAGTCTTATCTGAAGCTATTTTATTCACGTATGAATCTACAAAGGGAAAATTTATAATTGAATAATCGTTCGTAATGTAACAAATTCTTTTTTTAAGATAGCTTTAAAAGTCTGTTTTTCATGCAGTCTCGAGCTTTGTCAATTGGTGTTTAACTTACCAATACCGCCTTTTTGTACTTACGGACACGAGAATCTATTACCATGAATCCAAGAGAAGAAGGAAAAAGTTTATGCAGCCCGGCAGTCTCTGACCGCCTGTTGAATATTCGATGTCATCGTGCAGTCGGCAGCTTAGTGGTTAAGGAGTCACCCCTACGATCGAGGGGTCCCGGGTTCGAATCCTGGCCATTACACTACCGACGTGAACCCACTCCTAACACAAGCAATTTAGCTTAGCTGGAGGGGGTTAGGAGGAATATTAGTAATTTCGGTTACTAATATTCTTTTAAAAAAAAAAAAAAAAAAAGTATATAAACTTTTTACCCCCCCTAAGGAGGATAGGCCCACACACCTAAGTCTCCCGTCTGCGCCTCTTCGGACGACGCGCATGTCTAGCTCACTCTCAGGCCAGCAAGCTCATTCTGTAAAATACAAATAAATTGTCGAGTCTCACTCATATGATAGACCTCCCTTCGAATAAGAATATTCTTAATCTTGATTTGGCATGCTGATTTGCACTTGCGAAGTGAGGTGAGCTTCAAATCATAGCCCGTCGGTCTAGAGATAAGCATATTTAGAAAAACTAAGTCGAGGAACCTCGACTAGTTTTTCTAAATATGCTTATCTTATCTTTTTTAACATTATACGTATTGTTTTGTGTCTTACTTAATAATCTTTCGCTTCATTGCCATAAAACTGCAATTCTTATAAATAATTACATATTATAAGTTGAAATTAGCGGCGTTTTAATTTGAACTAGGCTCTACCGTGTGAGCGTCTTTGTCATAGACAACGTGTTTTATGACGAAGTTTGCTTAGAACTTTTAATTTGACAGATTGAACTGAATTTTCGTTTATCGCAAAAAGTTCCTAGTGTTGAAATTAACATAATTAAACATTAAAACATAAAGTAAGTTATTATTATGTTACTTAAGAAATTCTTTGGTTCATGTCATCTACTTAAAACTTAGCTTTACAATGTTTTCTTTTTATTGTAGTATTAAAGGACGAGTGGTATCTCGGGCTCTAATTTTGAGCAAAATTTCAACCTTGGCCAAGGCTTTCAAAAGCAACTACTGTGAGAGATGCAAATAGAAAAATGTAGGAGAACCTATCTCTTTGGAAGACTGTAAAAATGTGGACAACGGTTTGTTTATCTTTCGATTTTACAATACATACCTATAGGTAAACAATTTCAAGCTTTAAACAGTTTCAAATAAAAGGGAGCTTTACGATTTTGCACATGAAACAAGACTCGTGATGGAGCAGAAGTAGTGGAATTATCTGACCAAGAAGAAAATATATTGGCGATAATAAGTGTTTAGTTTTATTAATATTTGCTTTCATCAGTTTGTAGGGCAAGATAATATGTACCTATACCTGTTATACTTATTTATATATCTCTACATAGCGAATTATGAAAACTAAATTGTCCAAGTGTTGTATGCACAGCATACAACTGGTTTAAAGTCATGTTAAAAACTCATATGTTATACATACACTAAATAATAATATTGGTTCTAGGAGTCACAAAGTTCCTGCCAAGAACCCTGACTCAATCCCTGAGTTGGTGCCCAAAGAAACTTAGTTTGCTAAATGTACCTTGATCGCTACTGGTA
Organism: Cybosia mesomella; assembly: GCA_946251805.1. NCBI lineage: Eukaryota > Metazoa > Arthropoda > Insecta > Lepidoptera > Erebidae > Cybosia > Cybosia mesomella. The sequence goes on from OX276398.1 coordinate 23,023,819, forward strand.
TCTCTAACACTTCATCATCCCGTGTTAACATGCCATGTAAGTCTATATAATTTGTTGAATATTAATAGATTATTCACAACAATAAATATTATTTTAAACCTGCACAATGTGTTGTGCAACATTGTGGTACTTGTGTGTATAGTTAGTTTTTGAGATACAATTTGTAAATCCAGTTGGTATATTACTGATCTTTTGTTCTAAATATTTTAGAAGATTGGTTGTGATTGATGGTCCTGCCACACTGATGTTATAAAATGTTCTGAAACATTATTGAACATTAGCTAACAGTATGAGTTTAGTAAATGAGTTTGTAAGAGTGGCTCCCATAAGGGCCAACCAAACTAAATTTTGATTTTTGGTCTTGTGATTGACCCTTGGTTACCTTAACAAATGTGACATTCATCCTCATAGCGGTTTCCCAGTTGAAAGTAGAAAATAAAGAAAAAGTTGCGTCCAAACAAAAAAAGGTTTAGTGGGAGTAATTACAGTCCGACCACCACCCAACCCAACTCAAACATGTTACCCCGTGAATGTGTTATTATAGTTCATTCCAAATAATGTTCATTATGTATTTGTTATTGTTGTAGCAACTGCCAGTCGTGGAAGCAGAGGTAGGAGAGCCTTGTCACCACCACCGCAACAGCAGTCCTACTTATCTAGTCTGTAAAGAGGTTGAAGAACAATATTCTGTGCCATAATTACTCGATTATGGACACCTACATACACAATAATGCCGAAAGAGCCCGCTCGGGGCATTCGAGATAGGCTGAAGTTATTGGCAGATCCATTAATAAAATAAAATATTTATTTGTAAACTGTATTTTAATTTATTTAGTTATACAGAGGGGGATATTTAAATTAGAAATAACATATGAACTGGAAACAAAATTATATAAACTAAAATATTTACATTCTAAAAAAGGGGATGGAGTAGGTATGTATAAAGTAAAAGGTAAAGCACCTAAACTTACTTTGTAAAAAAAAATGTACAAAGTAAGTTTAGGTGTCAAAGACTTTATCCCCATCGATGTCGACTGGTAACGTACCCAAAAGCCTATCATTGCTACATTGGATGGCAATGGCAATCTTGGAAGATGAGAAGACGCTCGTTGCGTTCCACACCAAAGGCCTATCCATCTTCCGAGGTACAAAACATACCGTCTGATCACTTATCATCCTCACGCACCAAACCTGCAGGTTCAAGCACAGCCGGAACACCGGCGGTGACAAGAGCCCGGCAGATAATATCGTTTATTATCATTTCGTAAAGATTCATTTTTATATGTTTTGATTTTGCCATTTACACAACCATCTAACTAGAATGTAGGTAGGTACTTGTATTTCTTTCCATCCTAAGGTTGCCTGGAAAAGATGCCTCTTAGCGATAAGGCTTCCCTTGTACTTCTTCATTCGAGCTCCAATCCCAGTCTTACTTTGGGGCAGGGGTTCCACTCTCCTTTTATTGGTTTCTTTTGGCTTTTGGGAGCGACTGCCATCTAACCTCCAAACCCCATGAAGATAGTCTGCTCCAGGCGCATCTCATCCATCAATCAGCCTAAACGCATTCTGTGAGAACATTTTGTCATCTTCGCACTTAGTTAATGACGTCACATGTCGAGCGTCTTTGTAAGGTGAACCCAGTGATGAGTGAACCTCATGTGTGAGTTTTTGACACTTAAAGTACGTTCGTGGCATGCTGTAAGCAAATTTCCGCCTCGAATATCGAGTAACGACACTGTCGAAGAACGAATTCATTTGTCATTTTAAAAGTTAAACAAAATCTATCGAGATTTGTGTGAACTAGATTTATGAGGGTGTAACAATTAAATATTTTAGAGTTTTTGAGTTAAATTTAGGAATATTACCATAATGAACATTTTGCAGGCGTTATATTAATACCTATATATAAAGACCAACTATGCACTTAGTTAATTAATTTACGTAAATTTAGTTAGATAGGTAGGTACCTAGTTCTTTCCATGACTGTATTTAATTGCAAGAAGCATCTTCATCATCATCTTAGCGTAGCTACCGGTTGCATCCGAAGCTTTCATAGCGGAGCCCAGGGTCCGCTTCCTCTTTCTCTTTATACGGCTTTTATGGAAGCGACTACCGGCTGACCTTCCAACCCTCAGCGAAAAGCCTGCGCTTGAGTGTCGTCCATTAGTCAGCTGGTGTATCGGTTTGCAGATTAGGTTGGCTTGGGCCCCGATGATCTTATTGGGGCCCCAAAAACATTCATAGCGTAGTATATTCCATAGATAGCATAGATCTAGATCTTCATTATACACCAACGGTTAACACAGACGCAATGAATATGGGGCTCCATCAAGATCTACAGGGATCCAGCCAAGCTCACCTGCAAGCCGATATACCTGCTAATTGACGTACGAGAAACCCTGCGCTCTGGTGCAAGCTTTCCTCATAGTGTTGGGAGATCAGACGCCAGCCGCTCCCATAAAAGCCAAAACAAACCACCCCACAGTGCGAACCTTAGATGTGACTGACATTGTACCTCAAATGAAGAAGTACAATGGGAAGCCTTATCGCTAAGAGCCATCTACCAGGCAACCTTAGGATGGAAAGAAATACAAGTACCTACATTCTAGTTACAAGGTGGTTTAGATGTCAAAATCAAAACAAAAGAAATTATATGTATGACTAAATAAATTAAAATACAGTTGACAAATAAATAATTTATTTTATTTTATTAACACATCTGCCAGTAACATCAGCCTATCCTGAATGCCTCGAGCGGGCTCTTTCAGCATTATTGTGTATGCAGGGTGTCCATAAATAATCCAGTAATTATAATTCTTATATATAAATTATATGTATGACTAAATAAATTAAAATACAGTTGACAAATAAATAATTTATTTTATTTTATTAACACATCTGCCAGTAACATCAGCCTATCCTGAATGCCTCGAGCGGGCTCTTTCAGCATTATTGTGTATGCAGGGTGTCCATAAATAATCCAGTAATTATAATGCAGAATATCGGTCCACTTGTTCTTCAACCTCTTTACAGACTAGATAAGTAGGACTGCTGTTGCGGTGGTGGTGACAAGACACTCCTACCTCTGCTTCCACGACTGGCAGTTGCTACAACAATAACAAATGCATTATGAACATTATTTGGAATGAACTATAATAACACATTCACGGGGTAACATGTTTGAGTTGGGTTGGGTGGTGGTCGGACTGTAATTACTCCCACTAAACCTTTTTTTGTTTGTGCATGCTTTTTCTTTTTATTTTCTACTTTTAACTGGGAAACCACTGTGAAGATGAATGTCACATTTACTAAGGTCACCAAGGGTCAATCACAAGACCAAAAATCTAAATTCAGTTTGTTTGGCTCTTATGGGAGCAACTCTTACACACTCATTTACTAAACTCATACTGTTAGCTAATGTACAATAATGTTTCAAAACATTTTGTAACTCAGTGTGGAAGCATCATGAAACATAACCAATCTTCTAAAATATAAATATTTAGAACAAAAGATCACACCTGGATTTAATCATTTTGTCTCAAAAACTAACTATACACACAAGTACCACAATGTTTCACAATACATTCTGCAGGCTTAAAATAATATTAATGTCTGTGAATAATCTATTATTATTCAAAAAATTATATAGACTTACATGCCATGTTAGCACGGGATGTTGAAGTGTTAGAGATGCCAGCAGCAATCAAGGTACATTTAGTAAATGAAGCAATGGGTATAGATAAGATAGGCATCAACTAGGTTTCTTCGGGTACCAACTCTGGGGTTGAGTCAGTGGTTGCTTCTTGGCAGGAACTTTATGACACCTAGAACCAATATTTTTATTTAGTGTATATTTAACATATGGGTTTTTAACATGACTTTAAACCAGATGTATGCTGTGCATACAACATTTGGACAATATAGTTTTCATAATTCACTATGTACAGGTATATATTTTTTTTTATAATTCTATGACATTATACACAGCTCTTTCTAGACTCAAAGTAAGCATAGTTTGACTAGCTTGTGTTATGGGTTCCAGAATGCGGATAAGCATACTTATACACTTTTTTTATAAATACATACAAATTATACATATAAACATGTATAAAATAGATATAGGTACATATTATCTTGCCCTACAAACTGATGAAAGCCAATATTAATAAAACTTTCTTCAAGGTCAGATAATTCCCCTACTTCTGATCGTTTTACAGTCTTGTTCATGTGCGAAAGCGTAATGTTCAGTTTCAAATAAGTTACCTTTTATTTGAAACTGTCTAAAGCTTGAAATTGTTTACCTATATGTATCGTAAAATAGAAGATAAATAAACCTTTGTTACCACATTTTTACACAGTCTTCCATAGAGATAGGTTCTCCTACATTTTTCTATTTGCACCTCTCGCAGTAGCTCCTTTTGAAACTTTTGGCCAAGTTTGAATTTCTTTTTAAGTTCCATTGTTCAAATTGAACCCAAAATGGATGACACTCGTCCCATGGTACTACGAAAAAAACAATACATTGTAAAGTAAAGTACGATGACATGAACGAAATATTTTTTAAATAATATATAATAACTTACTTCATGTTTTAATGTTTAATTATGATTATTTCAATACTATTCCTTTTCGCAATCTAAAATAATAACAAAAATTCAGCTTTATCTGTCATGTCAAATCTCAAATCAAAAGTTAGAACAAATTTCATCTTAAAAAATGTTGTACCTGTGGCAAAGACGTTCACACGTAGAGCCTAGATTAAAATAAAAGGCCGCTATTTTCAACTTATGAATATGGAATTATTTTTAAGAACTGCAGTTTTATAGTAATTTAGCAAAATATTATTAAATAAGACACAAAACAATACGTATAATGAGAAAAAAAGGAAAGTCAGAAAATCTTGACTTAGTTTTTCTAAATATGGTTATCTCTAGTCAAACGAGCTTTGATTCGAATCTCACTTTGCTTCGACAGTGCGAATTCGATGTTTAAAGCATGCCAAATGAAGGTCAAGAATGTTCTTGTTCGAAGGGAGATCTATGGACTGAGTGAGATAGGGCTTTGCACTGGCGATGATTTTAGTCTACGGAGATTATTCACCGGTTTTCAATAATGTCCGGTAATTGTTCGGAGAATTACGGGAGATTTTGCGACCTAAATAGTACGTCTTAAAATGAAAATGTATTGTTTAATGAATACTAGAGAATGAAACGTTATTAATATCACATTAGTATTACGTTTTACCCATTGAATATTTTATCTCAAACATAAATTCATATTTTGTAAATCAACAAAATATTACAGTTTATTAAGCATTTACAAAAAATATTGTATAGAAGCAGTAATTATTACTGATGTCAATAAAATTGAGTCAATAATAACTAATGAACATTAGGCACACCGGTAAACATTAAAAATAAGTAAAGTAAAAATTAGGTATTTGAATAAGATTACAGATATTCATTTAAGAAAACAAGTGATTGTGGTTCAAAAGATATAGCAATTTAATTTAGCGCACAGACGTTCTATACCTACTTTTTGACCACTCACACTATTCAGTGGTTTCAAATGATTATATTGGAAATATGGTCTCAAAATTACAGAGACTAAAATTGCCATAAATGAATATTTTGTTAATGTATTTTGTTTTCGTTACACTTACTAAAATCATCGTCTAATAAATTATTGTATTTTATTTAGAATAAATGAAATAAACACCTTTTTTTTTTTTTTTTTTTTTATCGTGCGGAAATCCCTTCGGATACCCCCCCGCCGGCCAGCGGGGGCGGTTATGTCGGACTTGCACCGACTAAAACCGCACGCCGTCTCGGGTCTTCAGACGCCGGGGTGTAAGGTTACCCATAGAGCATATCCCTCGCACCCCGGCTGACCCTGGGCCATCTCACCACTAACAGCATCGCTCATCCTGTCTCCTCTGAAAGCAGAGGAGTACGGAGAGCGATGTGTTCCCGCCACGTTGGGTATTGGCCGACGATCAATGCCAACCCAATGAAGGGGTGAAGGGGAAGCCATTGACCGCCGCCCAGGGTGTACCGGCCGCTCCGATTCCGTTCCCCCCGGACTGCAGCGGGATCGGAATCGGAGCGACACTCGAGGAGGTTACCCAACACACACCCCAATGAAATAAACACCTGACTTTTATTTAACTGGATAACAAAATTCCGGAGATTAAGAAAAAACCCGGTGATTCGCAAATATGCCGTAATCTCCGCAGATTCTCCGATTAATTAATTAAGTGCATAGTTGATTTTTATATAGGTATTTATGTAATGCAATAACGCCCCCACAGTATTTAATACAGTTATATTACTAAATTTAACTCGAAACTAAAGCCGGAGTTGTTACACTCACTCACATCACTAGTTCATCACAAATCTCGATAACTTTCGTTCAACTCATAAAATGACAATTATATTCGTTCTTCAACAGTGCGGAAATTTGATATTCGAGGCGAGAATTTACTTACAGCATACCATATCCATACATTATATGTCAAAAAACTCACGCATGACTTTCATCTTACAACGGCGCTCGACCATGTTACATCACCAAATTTACAGAATGCGAAATTGAAATCTCACCGCGAATTCAGCTGTCGATATAGTGAAATGTTCTTACAGAATGCGCTTGCAGCACTTATAGCGGCTGGAGATCGTATCGCGCTCTCTGCCAAAGGTGTAAATTTTGTGAGATGAAGAACTATCGTCTTCAGCATGAGACTTCTTGCACTTTTCGATACGAAATTGCGCCACACATAATTACTTTGTAATTAGGATGCCTAACATTGAAACTCGTGCATAGAAACAGAACTGGCCCTATAATACCCTTGAATAGATATATGATGATATGTTTTCAAAAATCGTGTTTCTTTGAAGAATACTTAACAACTAAGATTATACTATCAATTAATCTTAGATTAATAATAATAAATAATAATAAATATTCTACGACATTCTACACAGCGCTTTCTAGACCCAAAGTAAGCATAGTTTAACTAGCTTGTGTTATGGGTTCCAGAATGCGGATAAACATACTTATATATATTTTTTTTTTGTAAATACATACATATTATACATAGAAACACCCAGACCAATGCAAATAGACATATTCATGCATACAAATATTTGCACTGAGCGGGAATCGAACCCGCGCCCCCTGACGTAGCAGTCGAATGCACTACCGCTACGCCACAGAGGCCGTCAGATTAAATTACTCGAAATGACCATAACCGGTAATCGCGGTAAGTGTACGATCTAACCGACATCCGATTTACATAAAAGTTTCTACCTACAAAATAGCAAATAAATATTTTGTGAACTCTTACGCTTAAGACTCTTTATCACACGTAATTATTCAGGAACCCAAATAACTACAATCCATATTGCCATAATATATCCATCATACTTCAATCTAGCGATTAGTATTAAAATTTAACTATTTGAATAATTTGAAAGACATGGCTATATACTTTCTGGCCAGATTTGCACTCAACAGATTCTGGAAACTGCGACCATTAGCAAACGTATAAATATAATTTCATGACTGACGCATCCCGGTCAATGCTGGTCTGTAATCAATAGATTCAGCCAGCGTTCGTTTTGTTCGGATTTTTATATTGATGTTATGTCGTTGAATATCATACATAATGATGTTGTAACCATGAAGACAGTGGACTACGGGTATGGAGGATCGTTGTTTTAATGAAATCCCTGGCGCGTGTCGTACACTCAAATAATCGAAATCAGGACACCATACCCTTATTTTTCCTTGCGGTAATCCCTTCGGATACTCCCCCGCCTGCTAGCGGGGGTGGTTATGTCGGACTTGAACCGACTTAAACCGAACGCAGGCTCGGGTCTTCAAACGCCGTGGTGTAAAAGGCATTTCCCTCGCACCGCGTCTGACGCAGGTCCATCTCCGGTTTTAGGATGGCCCCCTCGAGTTGGGAACCCACGGTGACCCGTCTTACCCTGCAAAAAGGGAGGGCGCGCAACGCACCGGCGCCTCGGCCTGCTATGGCGGGGGTGACAGGCGGCACCTGTCACCCTCAAGCCTGCGCTCATGGAGGACGGAGGTCGTTGAGCGTCCTCCGACGTCTAAGTCGCCTCAGCGCCTCATAGGCTCTGCGGATCAGGACTACCGAACTCTACCGAACCCGATCCGCCGCCTCTTTCTCGGGCATTACTTGCTCGCAGAAGGAGGCAGCGGCAGCCCACGCACTCGCGCTCCGCACCATTACTGTGAGCACGAACGCCGAGCGAGAGGACTCCCACTCCGAGGGCTGTCACAAGGGCTCGCCTCGGCACCTCTCACACGGGGCACTCCGCTAACGTGTGCAGCCCTGAGTCCTCGTTTGTATTACAATGATGGCACTCAGACGTTGACTCCTCCCTGATCCGACACAGGTGGTCTTCGAAGCACCCCTTCCCAGAGATCACCTGCGTCAGCTGGTACGAGAGGCTCCCGTGTCGCCCCTCTAGCCAGTCTTACATGGGTCATGGGTCTTACTGCCGCTACTACGGCAGGTCCTAATCAGGACCCCACCCTAAGCCTAATCTTGTACAGATATTCCAAAACATAAAAGTGTACATTTGCTTAACATATTGTATTATTCTTTTAACTATTAATATTTATAGTTAGCAATAGACAAATACTCCTTGATGGCTACTTTATGAAACGTAAGTCCCAATATCTAATTTCATTGCTTTTCATAAAAAGTTTTTATTAAATTTTTCATAAATTGGTAAAGTAAAACTTCACGTGGAGCAAAATAACATATTGGTCAGTGGTTTAGCGTCCATACATACTTAACACATTTCCTCGCGAAAGGTGTGACGATCTTACAACCCCTAAAAGAGTATATCTAATACAAACTCCTCACTATGCGATTACAGAATCATGAGCAGTATTTAAATTTGTTAATTTTCATGTTCCAAATGATCATCTTGATAAAACACGCTTGATAACAAATGCTGCGATCCTGACATACTACTCTCGCTTCATTCACTCTCATTACATTCTTCATGCATGCTCGTCGGTTGATGGCACTCACACGTTGAGTCCTTCCTGATCCCACGAGGTGGTCCTCGAAGCACCCCTTCCCAGATGTAGGTAATATAAACTAAAAAAGTCCCATTTGGAGATGTTTACTAGTAGCCGTTAAATTGTTCCATTATTAACATCCTGCTTCCATTATCAGTCCAGTTCGATTGTATCAAATTAATGTATTGTCACCCGGATCTCACAAACTTAGCTAATCACAAGTCGTATCGAATACGACAATTATTCGATTTCCAAAATTCGTTTATTTTTTTTATTTTTTTATACCACTAAGGTGGCAGACAAGCACACGGCCCACCTGATGGGAAGCGGTTACTTCGGCCTATGGACGTGTGCAACACCAGTGGCGTCACACTCGCGCTGCCGACCCTGTAAAGGAAAGGATGGGAAAGGAGTTTGGGAGTGGATGGGAAAGGAGTTTGGGCTCCAGTAAGGAGAGAGTGAGAGTGCCCTCACTAACCAAACGGAACGCAACAGTTCAAATACTGTTACTTGGCGTCGATATTCGATGGCAGCGTTTAAATACATAGTTCTTAGATCGTTAGTAGTTACATTACAGGGGTGCGACTGGTTGGATCACCTCCAAGTTTGGTGCACCCTGGGCAACGTGGGCGATGACGCATCCTTGATTGCTCCTCTGGAGTAGCTGGCTTCAACGTCAACGGCCAAGAGTCTGACCGACCGGCCCTTTTCAGGGCCAGCTGACCCCATTGCACGAGGGGGTCGGGGTATGGCGGGCCTGCAAGGCCCGCGGGGGCGGGGGGGGTGGTCGCTCCAGGTACCCCTCTGCTGTTATCAGAGGGGACACTGCGAATGGCCCAGGGTCAGTCAGAGTTCGAGGGATATGCTCTATGGGTAACCTTACACCCCGGCGTCTGTGGACCCGAGACGGCGTGCGGTTTTAGTCGGTTCAAGCCCGACATAACCACCCCGCTGGCCGGCGGGGGGTATCCGATGGGATTTCCTCACAATAAAAAATAAAAAAGTTAGAATAGGTAGAATATTTATTTACATTACAGATAAAGGTCTACAAGAATATCATGAAAAAATCGGTTGTCTGTAAAGACTGTTTACTGACGATAGTTGAACGTGACAACGTCATAAGAAAACATACGAGGTAATGCCGCAAACGTCAGGTAACGGCATGTTACGTCATGTTTTTTTGTGCGTGCAGCCGGCTCATCGATTTATAAGACGTTGTCACGTCAAAAAAAGGAAATATAATACTGTCGAGTGCAATACTGGGGAAATTGGACTAAACTATCTTGATACTTTTCATTTTTATTTATTTCTCATACAGCAGTAGACAAAGGGTATTAATATTATTATGATATTAGGTTAAGATATCAATCAATCAATTAGTCTATTGCAGTCCACTGCTGGACATAGGCCTCTCCCATTTTACGCCATAGCACCCGATCCTCCGCCTTGCGCATCCAGTCTATCCCAGCTACCTTTTTCAATAATATCTAAACATTTTTAATTATTTGTAGTAAATAAAAAAGTGTTGTTATCAATTACAAAATAAATAGATCAAACATCTAAGTATAGAACAAAGAATAGGCCAATGTTATAAAACAAAAAATAGTATGATGATGAGGATGATATAGCTGTAGTGATTACAGATTAAAATACACAATTGAAGATTTAAACTATTTGTATAATTATTACATTACATAAAAGGATTGAGGATCTCATTATATTCTCAATCCTTTTAGTTAATAATGCTTAAATCTCAATTAGAACTAGAAAATGACTGTAAAAACTCCATATGAATTACTTGCTCTTCAACAGACGACTGAAGACGTATCAAAACGGTACAACCTAACTTTATACTTTGATTTGACAGAGACATTGGACATTGCCATATCAAAATCATCATTATATTTATTTTTTTAATTTCATGAGATTCTGGTAGACCTATACTAAATGTGTTAAAAAGCGAGTGTGGCAACTAGCTAGCAAGTAAACCAGAGTTTATCTTTGCTACATGGTGTATCATGAATCCCTTTGATAGAGTGTTAAGCTTTTATCCTATCTGCGAAATGGAAGTGGCTACATAATTATTTGTAACTCATATTCATCGATGAAACTCGGTAGGTTGTTTATTATCACACCACACTGTTGCTGAATAAACAGCACGGACCGTTCAAACGTTTCGTCATTGCCTGATATATGTATTTAGATAAATTAATGGCGTCATAAATAGTTGATCTACATGTTGATTTATTATTGGATTTATGTTATCAGTAGTTATACGCAATTCCGTATCATATTCGGGTTAATATATCCTTAACAACGATCTTACGTGACGCTAAAATATGGGTTATTGTGGAACCGAAAAACATATTACTGAAATGTGTTCTCAGAAATATGAGATATATATGTTATCACAAGGTTCGCTCTCCTATGATTTCTCCTCCCGGTGTTGCTTACTACCTTGGCTTTTAAGGGAGCGACTGCCATCGGAGCGACCCCCCCCCCTCTCTTTCTCTCTCTCGAGAGAGGAAGCCTCGTCCGTCAATCAGCAGGTGTATCGAGTCGCAGGTGAAGTTGCCTTGGGCGCCGGACAAACAGAACGGACGCGCGTCCTAGACGTGTCTTAGTAACACCCCGCGCACCTCCGCTCACAAAGACACATCTAGGACGCGCATCCATGTGTTCTGCGCCTTGGGCACCGTGATTTTGTAATATGCCATTTCATTACTTTATTAACAAGAGTGACAATAGTATAAGTGTCAAATGGTACAACTTTCTCAGCTAGCAATACGGAAAAAGCAACAGAACAACATATTAATGATGATGATATCATCTACAAAAAACAGTAGCCAATACGTTTAAAAATACATGAAGCAGGTGAAACCGAGCGTCTTGTTTACCTCAATAAATCGGAAACATCTGCTTCTATTTCAACTAGCGTTCAAGTATCTAATGATTGCAATTGTCCTCGTTTATTTTATATCGGGTTTTATCTTGTACTATCAAACTTAGCTTAGATTCACTTCTTTTATTAAACAGATAGTCTTACTTCTGCTAGTAATTTCGCACTTGCGTGAGTCATATGCATAGTTGTAGGCCTACGCCACAGTTGACGGATCTTCCGTCGCGGATCCTCTGCATAGGAAGTCGGAATTTCCGTCAAGAGTAGCGTAGGCGATACATGATGGCAGTCGCCTATAGGGTAAGGAGGACCCCTCGGCGTGGGAGTCCTCCCGCTTGGCGTCTTGTTCACGGTGACGGTGCGGAGTGCGTGCGAGCACTTCATGATCTTTGATTTTGTAGAATTGTCTCCGCTTATACTGTACCTTTGTTACTCCCCACCTCGCCTGGTATGTTATGGGTAAAACCTCACGCCGCCGTCTCGGGTCTTCAATGCCGGGGTGCAAGGAGACATTCACGAAATAAATTCAGCTGATAAGGTGACCAACATAACCTGATTCTAAGGCAGAACGAAATTTGCCGGGTCAGCTAGTTTTATACTAAATAAAAGTTGGCGAAATATTAGTGTATAGAGCTCCACCAAGACCTTGGAGGCCAAGCCAACCTTATCTGCCAAACGGTACACCTGTTGATTGACGGACGAGGCTCTGGTGCAAGCTTTTCCCTCGGGGTTGGGGCGGGGAGGGGGGGAATCAGACAGCAGTCACTTCTGTCAAACTCAAAATAAACCAAATCATGTAAATCGTAGAGCGCACCATGAGTTGTAAAGTGCAAGCTTTGATTGCACCCGGAATTAGACCTCGGATGAATGGAAGGAAATTTAAAGTACTGAGACAAACATCCTACACGATACATGACTTATTTAGTTATATTTTGTCTCAATATCGTGGCTCAGTAATAAATGGAAGGTATTATTGTATTCGTGTTATTTACTAAATCAATCTACAAAAATCATTCCGGCAAATAACGCGGCGTAGTCAAATTGTATAATGGTTTGTATGCAAATTATGTTAATTTTACTTTGCTGGCACGGAATAAATTACAAACAAGAACTACACACAGTTCTATCTTACTAGCTGTAGCTCGCGACTATGCCTGCGCCACCGTGAGATACTACTGAATTTCGTTCATGCGACCCACAGGAACCTATATCCCGGGATAAAAAAGTAACCTGTGTTATTTCTATCTCTGTGACAAATTTTCATCTAGATCCGTGCATAACTTTTACGTGAAAGAATAACAAACATCCACACACATATCCATTCTCACAAACTTTCATATTTTATAATATTAGTACCTAGTAATAATAGGAACATATTAGTAGTAAACTACATATTTTTGTTCGAAGTAATTTCCGACCAATATTCATACTAAGTATATGAGTGTTTCAGTCTAGGGGAGGAGTTTGTAACGGTTCGGATAAGTAAGACTGTTTCCATAAGAGGTGTGCGAGGTAATAAGGCGAAGAGCGAGAAAAAAATCTAACACATAATAGGTATTTCATCATTTTTAGGGTTCCGTTGCCAAATGGCAAAAAACGGAACCCTTATAGATTCGTCATGTCTGTCTGTCTGTCTGTACGTCCGTATGTCACAGCCACTTTTTTCCAAAACTATAAGAACTATGCTGTTGAAACTTGGTAAGTAGATGTATTCTGTGAACCGCATTAAGATTTTCACACAAAAATAGAAAAAATACAATACATTTTGGGGCTTATATACTTAGAACTGAAACTCAAAATATTTTTTTTCGTCACACCCATACGTGTTGGCTATGGATAGGTCTTCAAAAATGATATTGAGGTTTCTAATATCATTTTTCTGTAAACTGAATAGTTTGCGTGAGAGAGACTTCCAAAGTGGTAAATTGTGCCCCCCCCTGTAACTTCTAAAATAAGAGAATGATAAAACTAAAAAAAATATATCATGTAAAAAAAAAAGGTACATTACCATGTAAACTTCCACCGAAAATTGGTTTGAACGAGATCTAGTAAGTAGTTTTTTTTAATACGTCATAAATCGTTAACCGCAATTTACATTTAATTCAATCGACTCAACTATAAAATTTTAAAAAAAAGCATTATTATGTTACTTGCTGCCACGGAACCCTTCATGGGCGAGTCTGACTCGCACTTGGCCGCTTTAGCGCAATTCTATAGGAAAAGGGCTACCATATAAAGGTATTTGTACATGGAAAAGTGTGTGCGAGATATGTGGTGGAAATTATGATGGAACCTCGAAGTGGACAGCTGGGAAGAGCACGTTACGAATTCTTATAACACTCAGGTACACACCGTTTGACAGCTCAGCTACGTATCTGCACACTCTGCTGGCTACTTGCATAGCTTTGGTGGAAACATCGTTACAATTCACACCGTTTCACCGTGTAGTAGATACATTAAACTATAGCATTCGACTTGTGAGAACGTTTGACCTTTTGAGTTCTGTATAAAAATTCTTACTAAATTGGTTTTCAATTGCTGAATACTCTAATTTTTAAGCAAATATTTATGTTTGCTACTCGAATTTTGAAATTTATTTTTGATTCATTATTCATTTAAACATGAGCGGGTAACTTTTATGAAGACTAGGATTTTTTTTGTTGTTGTAGCTCTTTCGTTACTCAAGAAAATTAAGGTATTCCATTCTAATATTGAAGCAAAAATAACACGAATAAAATTAGACTTTAAATGAAATCCGATATCCAAAGCAAATAGATGACAAATTTATATAATTATCTAGTAGGTACATAAACTTTTGGGAACCACGGTGTCCCCGTCTTGCCCCGGTTTGGGGGAGGGGCGCTAGTCGCTCCACCGTCCCGGCCTGCTTCTGCTGGGGTGACAGGAGGGCCATCTCGAAACCGGAGATGGCCCAGGGTCAGTCGGGGTGCGAGGGATATGCTCTATGGGCAACCTTACACCCCGGCGTCTGTAGACCCGAGACGGCGTGCGGTTTTAGTCGGTTAAAGCCCGACATAACCGCCCCCGCTGGCACGCGGGGGCGGTTATGTCGGGCTTCCGTCGGGTATCCGAAGGGATTTCCGCACGAAAAAAAAAAACGAAAAAAAAAAGGTACATAAACTTTGGCATTACCTACATAGATCTATATTACGTCAGTACTGATATCTATTCTGTGTCTATATCAACCTATAATATACGATTGCTTTTATCGATTGCAAGCTGCTTTGATTTGATGCACTATAGCTGTGATATATCTACTTTCAAATGTGATATGGTATCGCGTACATAAACGATATCCAGCCAATTGGACTGAAACGAATTGGATCGCCCTCAATTTGTCGTAGTAGTACAAAACGCTTCCGCTGCATTTTGTTTCGCTGGTTCGACGCGACCAAATGTGTTATCAGTTTTATATTCTCACACTTATAGGTAGGTACACTACGCTATTTGTAAAATCTCTTGTCACAGTGTTTCTTATCGAACTCCTTCGAAACGGCTTGGCCGATTCTTATGAATTTTTTGTGTATATTTGGTAGGTCTGGTCTATATTTGGTTCACGCGGGCGGAGTCGCGATCAACTACTAGTATGACTATAATATGCACTTTGGTTGTTTTTGGGGCCGTCAAGCGTCGCCTACACCTTAAAGACTAAGCTACGATCTATTAACTAAGCTACGCTCCCATAAAAGCCGTATTTATAAGCTAAACCAAAAAGAGAAGAAAGAGTAAGCAACCCCTGACTCCGAGGCGAAAATCTCGGATGCAACCGGGAATAACGCTAAGACGATGATGATGATGATGCAACACAAACACTACTTATTATACTTAACCTATCTTTATGTAATTTGTAACTGAGGGAAGCCTTCTAGGTTACCCAAAAATAAATAATAATAATCCTTTTATTACCGCAGAGCATAAACTTTTAATACAAGGTCACAGTAAAAGAAAATTCATGTCAAAAGTTGACTACATATAAATGTTTTGTTTAGCTTTGCTTCAGGCCTCGAGCTTCAAGCAAAGTTTATATACCTACAACGAGAAACTGTCTGTAGTTGTGTTACAACATTTATATGTAGTCAACTTTCGACATGAATTTTCTTTTACTGTGACCTTGCTTCAGAAGTTTATGCTATGCGGCAATAAAACGTTTTTATTTTATGTTTACGAGTAACCAAAGTCGGATTTCTAGGGACAGTCAGACTCGGATGACAAGTTTTATCGATATCCGATCATATACGTCCAGATACTTATTGTTTCTCCTTTACTTATTCTTGGATGCTGGATGGACACAATTTTTAATAGTTCACCAATTATCAGGTTATTATTCAGCAGTTTATACGCAGATGTGTCTAAACTAAACAAATATGGCAGGTTTGTTTAATTTTTCAGGCGTGTGAAATATTGTTCATAACTCACGAGAGTAAGGGCATCGTTCTTAAATATGTATTCATTTATTTCACATACATTACATGTTCTCGAAGCCAATGAATGTTACTGAAAGTAACAGCGTTCACGTGGAAAAGGCGTTACGCCGCCGCCGCCGTGTAAGCTCTCTCATCCGTTCATTCAGATATAATTATTGGAATTTGAGCACGGTTTCTTATAAAGTACTCGGTACTAGTTAATCATTTATGAGAATTTTATTCGTGTATCTAGGGTTAATAACCGATGCATATTTTTACTTATAAATGTAATTTTATCATTCCGCTTTTTAGGGTTCCCTAGCCAAATGGCAAAAAACGGAACGCTTACAGATTCGTCATGTCTGTCTGTCTGTCTGTCCGTCGGTATGTCACAGCCATTTTTTCTGAAACTATAAGAACTATGCTGTTTAAACTTGGTAAGTAGATGTATTCTGTGAACTGCATTAAGATTTTCACACAAAAATTGAAAAAAAAAACAAAACAAAAAAACAATTAAAAACAATACTTAACCTGAAACTCAAAAAAATTTTTTTCGTCAAACCAATTCGTGTGGGGTGGAACGAATGCAACCCTTTCGTTCCACCCCACACGAATTGGTTTGATGACACCCATTCGTGTTTCACGAAATCTATCGATCTTCAAATCTATCATTTTTGAAGATTAAAATAGCTTCAAAAATGATATTGAGGTTTCTAATACCATTTTTTTTTCTAAGCTGATAAGTTTTCGCGAGAGACACTTCCAAAGTGGTAAAATGTGTGTCCCTCCCCCTGTTGCTTCTAAAATAAGAGAATGATAAAACTAAAAAAACACAATATATGATGTACTTACATTACTTTGTAAACTTCCACCGAAAATTGGTTTGAACGAGATCTAGTTAGTCGTATTTTTTTAATATGTCATTAATCGTAAACCGCAATTTACCTTTCATTCAATCAGCTCAAATATAAAAATTAAAAAAAAAACATTTAATTTCAGAAACAAACCTTATGCATAAACCGTGAACCATTATTTTCTAATAATAAATCTGTAATAGGTGCCTAAGTATATAATAATTATAATTCGCGCGGGGCGTGGCTTGAACGAACTACAAGAACTTTTATATTATGTTACTTGCTGCTACGGAATCCTTCATGGGCGAGTCCGACTTGCACTTGGCCGGTTTTTTACTTTTCATACCAAAAGTAGACATGTCCTGTTCAATCTACTCAACAATTTCTCTTTAATTGAAAAGTTTTCATGTAACATAACATCGTTAATAGGTTATAGAAGTGTTTTGTATAGTAGGTACTTATCATCTAGATTATTCTAGATAGACGAAGCAACAAAACCACTTTATGATATAAAATCAATTATTGTGCTTCGATCGCACGTCTACAGAACTGAGTAAACAATGAATGCATTCATCGCTATGCGAACAGTAAAATATTTCCGTCTGCAATAATATGGTGGCATTCCTACTGAGGTTTATTGCTTTTAATGCTATTTTACATTTCGTGCCCGGCATTTCCAAGTTATATTTGTCACCCTAGCCTCCATTCGATTTGCCAATTTCCTATTTGAGTTTTACGTGCACCGTTCGGTCAATAATATTTTAGATATACCGTGACGATGTGATATTTTAGTACTATATTTTAATACAGTTTCAAGCGATCATATATCTTGTCCAACACTTGAACATCTTTCATTAGCTTCCGGTCTACTAAAACCTTTTTGTTTTTTCATGTTTCCAATATACCTCATGCATACCCTCCACTCTACCTTGGTTAATGAATCAATGGAGAATGTTTCGTTTCTTTAGGATACCGAACTCTGATCGTAATAAGTGACCGAAATCATAAAGAAAATGTCACGTAGCCTACCTCATCTACCATCATCATCAGTCCTATTGCCACCAGCCCGCTGTAGACTTGGCAATATCAGTGGCGTAACCGTTCTTTTGTAGGATAGGAAGACCATCTTGAGAGACGTACGCGGAACATGAGATTGTCTCCGTCAACAGAGTGATGAACTTTTAACAGAGTGATGAACTTATTTACCTCAGTGGCGTAGCGGTAGTGCATTCGACTGCTAAGCCAAAGGTCGCGGGTTCGATTCCCGCTCAGTGCAAATATGTATATTTGCATTGGTCTGGATGTTTCTATGTATAATATGTATTTATTTATAAAAAAAAAAGTATTTAAGTATGTTTATCCGCATTCTAGAACCCATATGATAAGCTCTGCTTAGTTTGGGTCTAGATGGCGTTGTGTACTTTGTCGTACAATATTTATTTATTTATTTATTTAATCCTGTTTATTATGGATAGTGCCGATGTCCAGCGCGTTAAAAAAAAATAAGATACCTGACCACCTCTAGTGCATATCATGTCTGCACTGGTAATCAGAGAGACCCGGGGGAAGAAGTAATCAAAAATGTTGGCCATTCGTCAGTGGTTCTGACTGAAGATAATACTTGCAATGCAATTGATAAATATAAAGCATCTTCTTCTGATTATATGTACAACTAAGTGTGCACTAGGCTAATGGTTATTCCTGTTTTAAGGGTTCCGTAGCCAAATGGCAAAAAACGGAACCCTTATAGATTCGTCATGTCTGTCTGTCTGTCTGTCCGTCCGTATGTCACAGCCATTTTTCCCGAAACTATAGGAACTATGCTGTTGAAACTTGGTAAGTAGATATATTCTGTGAACCGCATTAAGATTTTCACACAAAAATAGAAAAAAAAAACACAATAAATTTTGCGGGTACTTAGAACTGAAAATCATTTTTTTTATCATACCCATACGTCTGGGGTAGTATCTATCTATGGATAAATCTTCAAAAATAATATTGAGGTTTCTAATATCATTTTTTTCTAAACTGACGCGTAAGACACTTCCAAAGTGGTAGAATGCGTGTCGCCCCCTCCCTGTAACTTCTAAAATAAGAGAATGATAAAACTAAAAAAAATATATGATGTACATTACTATGTAAACTTCCACTGATTTGGTCCCAATTCGGGTTATGATAGGAACGAGACGTCGGGTCAGGTTAGGAAGAGGGTTACGTTCGGAACAAATATTACATTTTTTTTCAAGTTTCTAAGCTAACCCGCGACCGGATCAGGTTTTCGGGTCAGGTTCGGAATAATCGGAATAGGTTGATGATGATGAATTAATAATTCTTAGACATCGTTTTATAGACCTGCCTCTTCAACTTAACCGGCATTTTGGGTCACAGATGACACCAGTCATCTCACGCCACTTGGCCCATGCAGCGGCAATGCGGGCCTTGACGTCGGTATCGATGTCAACAGTCACGTGAAGTACATATATATACTACCCAAGTACTTGGTCCGTGCGCTCGACTCGTCTGTGTGGTTATTTCGAAGTTTGTACTACTACTATGCTCTGCCCAACCATTTATTAAACTTTTAACGGTAAAATTTTTCATCAAATAATTATGTCCTAATGCGTGACCGAGTTGCAATGATTCACACATTGACACATTGATATTTTACTTTATCAATAGTTTTTTCTTTATTATAAAATATTTTTTGTATACCAGGTGTTTAGTGAATACAACGATGAGTTATAGATAATAAAATAGAATTGAAGTACCTTTTTTAATTGTTTTTACACAACATCTATATATCATAATATCATACCTAATGCCAATTTTTAATCTAAAAACAAAACATATTTACCATTTTGATGTTTTTCTAATAAAGTAGGTACAAGAATCCGCAAATTACAAACGCAAGGCTAAAATAATCTACATAAATGCAAATAAGTGTAAACGATTACTTACGATTTATTAATTTTTAGCGATCATATTCGTTCACAACACTAGATTCGGTAAAATGAACTGTTTTCATTGTGCGAGTGAATTATCGTGTATAATAATTTAACTGAATAAAAACACTAAACTGCTTTAAATATGCATTTTAGTGATTTTATTTGGTTCTAAAAAGTTTAAAAAAAAAATGAACTGCCTGATCAGCCAGTTTTTTGGCCGCGTATTTCCAAGTTAACTTTTACGAATAATGTAACAGTTACATTCTTAAGCCGCTGTCTATAGTTAAATAAATGATTGGACAGAGTATAGTTAATGAAACATAAAGGTAACGAACGGTTCTGTAATTCCATCAAAATAACTAAAATCATTTTGACATAAACCTATGTTCCAACATTGAAAATTATTTATCCTGTCCTGTTGATGCAACACAATGTTTGAATAGTGCGCATGAATTACTTGGAAAATCTTGCACTTACTTTGTTTTGAGGCTACATTCTACATTATTCAGCTGCTAAGCTATTTGCACGTGTGTTGTCTAGGCGTTAAGTACGTCGACTTCATTATACGACCAATAATGTATCGCAATACGTCACCCAGGTGCTTGTATAGAGCTTTCATACTTTATAAATTATGCATTACATACATATGAATATGTCCTTTATAGCCGAGCCGTCTAGCGACTACATTAGCATGAACTTTATGGCAATATGAAAATGAAAACTAATTGTTCATTTTGAACAATAAGCAAAGCTCGCAGACCTGCGATATTTTATGATAAGTTAATCAAGGTATACAACGGCTGACAATGTCCTAGATATTTTTATGGTTCAAATTTAATTTCTCTCAGCTTTATTTCGGACACCGGTGCAGGGCGAGCTAAAAGGAATAGGGCACTACATACCTGTACTCGTACCTTTTCTCAAAGCGTTTCATCCTATTTTCGAACCCTAGTCTATAAAATATTAGAGAGTTCAAATTCTCAGGATACAGACATAGATCGATAAAGCGTAGGTAGCAGACTATCCAATGAAACACACCAGATTTAATTTGTTTAGCTTAGTAGTTTAGATTTTATTAATGGGTTCCAGTCAAAGTTTTCTTTCCTTGGTGGGGAGGTCAAACAGCAATCGCTCTCATAAAAGGCAACCAAATTATTATAGAATGTAGGGGAGAGCGGACCCCGGGCTCGATAGTTGAAGCTTTGAATGGAACCGGGATTGTAGCTCGGATGAAGAATAGTAGGAAGTATAAATAAATATAAATAATAAATATTATAGGACAAATTACACAACGCCATTTAGACCCAAACTAAGCAGGGCTTGTCATATGGGTTCTAGAATGCGGATAAACATACAGAATTTTTCTTTTTGTAAATAAATACATCACACATACACCCATACACCCAGAGTAATGCAAATATACATATTTGCACTGAGCGGGAATCGAACCCGCGACCTCTGACTTAGCAGTCGAACACACTACCGCTATGCCAAAGGGGTCGTCATCGTCAGTAGTATAGAAGGCACAACAAGTTTGTATGTAGGTAATGCAGTTTTCGACTAACTAACTAGGGATGGTCGCTCGGATCAGGAATAGTAGGAAGTAGTGAGTATAGTCGTCACAATTTTGTATGTAGGTAATGAATTTTCCGACTAACTAACTAGGGATTGTCGCTCGGATGAAGAATATTAGGAAGTAGTTAATATAGTAGGCACAACTTTGTATGTAGGTAATGAATTTTCCGACTAACTTATTACGGATTGTAGCTCGGATGAAGAATTGTACACGGAAAGAAAAGATGTTTTGAAACAAGACAATATTTATTGGTTAAGAATAATACAGTTTCCTATATAAGCTAGACACGTTTTTCTTGAATTTAGAATTTTATTGTCTTGGTTTCCAACACCTTATTATCTCAAATTAAGAGGATATATTCATAATAGAAGAAATAAGCCATGTCTCTGGGCAACTGGAACAAGTTTCTTGAATTAAAAATTTAC
Organism: Cybosia mesomella; assembly: GCA_946251805.1. Taxonomy (NCBI): domain Eukaryota; kingdom Metazoa; phylum Arthropoda; class Insecta; order Lepidoptera; family Erebidae; genus Cybosia; species Cybosia mesomella. Next base: position 23,046,005 of record OX276398.1, read on the forward strand.
GATTTTTTTGAACAGAAAAGAATTGACTTTTCATTGTAGAATTTATTTTATTTTATCCAAGAGTATATTCTTTTTTTTTTGAGAATGCATTTGTCTTGTTCAGAAACTACATGTCTTAGCTCGACAATTCGACTTCTTGGAATGAAAGTGTCGCATATTTGCCAAAAGGCCAAAAAGGCCAAAACGTCACATTGGCGCTGTTTACATCTAAGACTTGCATCATTGAACGAAGACTTGTCACTTCTTAATCTTAATTGAAGACTTGCTTATGTTGGCAGAAGAAAACTTCTGAGCATTCTGAGCGTTCTGTGGAGAGTATAATTTGCTCAACTGAAGCATTTAAAATCTTAAGTGGAAAGTAACGATGATTTTGAGTCGAGAAAGCACATCTTTAGGATGAGTATATTCATATTCTTTGTTCAAGTATCAGCGGTGTCATACTAAAACCTGATTTATCTTAGGTGTATACTTTCTGCACTTTCTTGAGAGAACATAATTTGTTTAACCCAAGCGTTTTAAATCTTAAGTGGAAAGAAACGACGATTTTGAGCCGAGAAAGCACATTTTTAGGCTAAGTATATTCATATTCTTTGTTCAAGTATCAGCGGTGTCATACTAAAACCTGATTTATCTTAGGTGGATACTTTCTGTGCTTTCTTGAGAGAACATAATTTGCTTAACCCAAGCATTTTAAATCTTAAGTGGAAAGAAACGACGATTTTGATTCGAAAAAGCACATTTTTAGGCTAAGTATATTCATATTCTTAATTCAAATGACCAGGTCTCATACTAAAACCTGATTTATCTTCAGTGGAAACTTTCTGTGCTTTCTTAAGAGAACATAATTTGCTTAACTCAAGCATTTTAAATCTTAGGTGGAAAGGAACGACGATTTTGAGTCGAGAAAGCACAGTTTTAGGGTAAGTATATTCATATTCTTAATTCAAATAACCAGAGGTCTCATACTAAAACCTGATTTATCTTAGGTGGAAACATTCTGTGCTTTCTTAAGAGAACATAATTTGCTTAACTCAACATTTAAAATCTTAAATGGAAAGGAACGACGATTTTGAGTCGAGAAAGCATAGTTTTAGGGTAAGTATATTCATATTCTTAATTCAAATAAGAGGTTTCATACTAAAACCTGATTTATCTTAGGTGGAAACTTTCTGTGCGTTCTTTAGATAATATAATTTACTTAAGGTGGATGTGCCGATGTGAACCGCGAAATTCAAATTTTCTTGTTTTTTTCGCAATTTTGAGGACTGTGTGAGGTTATAAATCTTAATCAAAATATGATTCGCGCAAATAACATTTACATAATAATAAACATATAGGAATCATTAATATTTCTCTTTATCTTCACAGTATGTAGTCATGGATTGTACTAGGTTATTAAAAAAAATAAAAATGAAGTTAAAAAAAAGTTAATGATTTTTAAGTTTAAGATTATGGAAATACCTATAATGTTATTTGCGCGAATCATATTTTATTCAACATATAACCTGACACAGTTCTAAAAATTGCAAAACACAAGAAAATTTTAATTTCGCGGGCTATACATCGGCACATCCACCTTAACTCACGCCTTTTAAATCCTGATTAATTTGAAAATCCGGGAAGCAAAATCAGTAGGCGGAAAAAAGGGCATAAATTATGTTTTGACTTGTTAAAATAATTATCATGCCCTATTTTTCCGCTTACTGATTTTGCTTCCCGGATTTTTAAATTAATCAGGATATAAATGCTCGAGTTAAGCAAATTATATTATCTGAAGAACGCACTGAAAGTTACCACCTAAAATAAATCCGGTTTTAGTATGAAACCTCTTATTTGAATTAAGAATATACTTATCCTAAAATCTGCTTGCTCAACTCAAAATCGTCGTTACTTTCCACTTATGATTTAAAACGCTTGAGTTAAGCAAATTATTTTCTCTTAAAGCACAGAAAGAATCCACCTAAGATACATTAGGTTTTAGTGTGAAACCACAGGCTATTTAAATTAAGACTATTAATACCTTAAAAATCTGCTCTCTGTCATGTCCTTAATCTGTAAAATGAAAGTAAACAATAATTATATTGAAACATTATTTATTGGGTTATAAAAACGTTTGGCCTTGCCAAGGTACACACAAATCAAGAATCACAAACAAAATAATATAATTATATAACAAAATAACAAGTAATAGACAACACATTATTATGCTACCAATTTTCAAACAAAAACCTTAGTTTAAGAGGCCGTATTTTTTTCCAATACACTTTTAGAATGATACAGTCTTTTACAGTCCTTTTCAGGGCACGGGAAATAATTAGTAGTATCATGAGCGTATCGCAAATGGTAGAAATAAAATCGAAAATTATCATAAACATTATCACACTTATTACACTTTAACATGTTTTCGAAATTCTGAGTACCTAAAACCCAACCTACTTATATATTTATAGATAATACATCAGATATTTAAGGGACAGCTTTATCATATTTTGTTGAAAATCCATACACACATCTTTGGATAACTAGATATATATGCGCAGCAGCGGCAGGGTATCTGGCGTTAAGAATGTGGTAGCTTTTAAATAAGGTATCAAATGCCTTTGTTGCCGATTGAAACCTGTATTTCACCTTGTCGATGACTAGATAATATTTAAAAATGTTATCTCCAGCAGACCCACATCTGATTAGAAATGGTTGCAATGTTTGCGTTTGCTTTTGAGCTGCTGATGCTAAATCTTGATTTTTTTTAGAAATATCTCCAAAATTCTGAAACAAGTTACATTATTATTATTTTAGGTCTATAAACAACCAAGGACTACCAGAACCATGGTACAAAAACTCCTAGACACAGAACAAGAAATTCCACGTTTTGTCTACAGATGCAAATAAATAAATAAATATTGGTGGACATTTTCACACAGCGCCATCTAGCCCCAAACTAAGCAAATCTTGTACTATGGGAACAAGATAACTGATCAGCATCATCATCATCATATCAGCCACACACAGTCCACTGCTGAACATAGGCCTCTCCCATAGACTTCAAGAATGACCGATCTAAAGCAGCCCGCATCTAGCGCTTCCCGGCGACCTTGATGAGGTCGTCCTTCCACCTTTTAACCTGTCGCGGGAAACGACCCCGAACCCTTTAACATCAATTCAATTTTTATATATGGCAACTGAAGTCGACGTATGTGTCGACAATTCTGCCAATGTCAGACGTGCAGTGGAGTTTTTGAGGCCTGCTTATAAATTTTGATGGACTGAATGTGAGCATTGCAGAGTGACCCTTTAACTTATGAGCCAAAACAGAATAAAAAGAAGTTATATATGAGCCGATCTAGTTAACTACCATTACTCCACACCGGCAGTATAGGCAGACACAGAAACACACAGACTTCAAACCTATAACACCCCTTTTTTTAGGCGGTAAAAATGAAACTTACTTCAACTTCAACTATAAAATTTTCGATGCATTCTAGTGTAGTGAATTTAGTTTTTAGGTTCAACCTCCCTCTTGGAGGGATCAGGTAGCATAGTAGTTTTATCTGATCGGTCACTTTCTGGTCTGAAAAAAAATTTGACAATGTTTAAATAAAGAATAAAAAATAATACATTGTTTACATTCTCAGTAGGCACTATAAACAATTTTCAAAAAAAAATCCAACCGAGTTCAAAATTACACTCAAAAGCGAAGAATAAGAATAATTTGTTCAAATAACATATTCATGTTTTAATATAATGTTCTACAATTGACGGAGTAATCGATTTTTGAAGTCGGGTAAAAAGATAAAATTATGCCACTTACCATCATCAGGGTTTTGGCATATATTTTCATATAAATATGACAAATTATCATCCTTGGTGCTATTAAATTTCAAATTGATGACCCGGTTGACAAATGGATGCCACTTCGTAAAGAAGTTCAATGTTTTGTCGAGGTATTTCTTTTCAAAATCCAAGTTGATCTGAAAAAAAGTAAAACTTAAAAAAAAAACAAACAATCTATTGGATTTATCAGTATCACTGATAAAGGAGATGTTTTCGAGCAAGAATTATAATTTTGTTAGTCAAGAATAATATAGTTTCAAATAACATGAACATTTATTGGTCATTATAGTATCATGGAAAACTACAAATAATACTTGAATTTATTTATAGTTAATGGGATAGTTTTCCAATATTACAAAGAACATTTGTTCTCGCTTGCAAAATAGAATCTGCAGAAGTAAACTTTCTAGAAAAACCCAACATCTGGACCCACAACATCTGAGTATCAAATAATATAAATAGTGACAACCTCTTTGGTGCAGTGGGTGAAGGCCCACCTGTGTCGCATGAGGTTTCGGGTTCAATCCCCACCACGGGACAAATGTTTGTATGACCTGCAAATATTTGTCTCCGGTCTGGGTGTTTCTATGTATTTACAAAAAAAAAACAGTATTTAAGTAGTATATCAGTCATGTGGTTACCATAACACAAGCTTTGCTTACTTTGGGACTACATGATGCTGTGTGAAATTTCCAGCATTATTTATTATTATTAATAGTGGTATTCAAATATAGGGTCCGGTGACTTTTGCAATATCATACAACCTACCACCGGGAAAAAACACTTTCTCTTCCACAAATAACTTTAAACCTGTTAGTTTAGAGTAGCCTACTGCTGGGCTAACCGTTTGGTTCACAAATGAAAATATTGCAATAAAAAGCCAGTCTAAAGGGTTCTGTGTGGGGTGGTAGGGCCTGGACTGACATCCTGCTTGGAGTGTATATCATTATGTAATAATAGTAGGTACTTACATGTCCAGTGTAAAATTCATCCAATTTAGATTTTATGAGAATTCGGTGGCCTATTAGCGGGCAAAGTTCTTCGAGAATGTCTTCGTTTAGGTGCCTTAATTGATTTGGTTTGATTTCATTTTCTGGAATAGAGAGGTTTTATTACTTACATAAGTAGGTAGGTAGGTACTCATTAAATGAACCAACGCGGGAGCACGCGCGTCGCGCCCTTGAGAATAAATGATGAGAAAAATGTCAATGATATTTTAAGTCAATTTTACTTATAAATCATTGCGCACCGTGATAGGGCAGCAACAGACCTACCGGCCCGGGCCGGTTCGACCAGCCAGATCCGAACCAAGAGGCTAGAATGCAATAGTATCGAGGGCCTGCACTTCAAAAGTAACATACCTACATATATACTGGTCGGTCGGTAGGATAGGTCCACTACAACTTAATATAAGTAATGGTACTTACCTTGGAACCGAATAATGACAGAATCCGGGACTTCCCATTTTCTCAGTAATGAACGAATATTGTCAGAGTCTGAGAAACAACTTTCCACGTGTTCAATAGTATTTTCTCTGTCTGCTCCGGCAGCGACTACATCAAATTGTTCGTTCATCTAAAACAATAGGGATAATACATACCTTTAATGAATTAAGCTATTCTAATCCAATACGATAATTTATCAATACTTTACTTACTTTTGAAGTTTAATATTTTTTTTGTTTCGATTTCACCAACGATCGACCGCCAACCGCCAATGCTATAAAAAAGTAGGTACTCTGTGCGCGAACGGTCGACTCCTAAGCCAGAGTTGCCAGCTGCCAGCTGCGCGACGCGCGTATTTAAGGGAAATGGATCAAACAGACAATAAAAAAAAATGTGGCTCGATTCTTAGAGCATTGCTCGATTATGGTATTATAGTAGTTAACTAGCTGTTGCCTACGACTTCATCCGCTTGGAATTCGATGAGATTGGGGCAGCTGTTAATAATCTCGTAAAAAAGTTTGTAAACGCTCAAAACCACACTCAAAACCAATTATTTTATTACCGATAAAAAATTTAAGATAATATTTTTAAATTAAATAATCAAGCTCAGTTTTTTTATTTGGTTTGAATGAATGATGAATGATTTATTTGAATTACGTGCCTAATATTAGTAAGTAGATAGCGCAACGTTAACACTAGTTTAGATGTACCTATACCTACTTCAGCCAAATTCGATGTAGAATGTTTGTATTACTTAAACAAATTGTCAATACTTAATCTAAAAATAACTTTTTTTCTGTGGAGTTTTAAACTTATTTCGTAACTAGTGAGGATTTGTGACCACTCACTTCAATATAAATTACTATCAACTCGGTCTAAAAACGAACCCTATTCCTACCTACCGAAGCTATTTAATTTTATGAGTGACAGTTTGTTTACAAACATTATTTCTTTAAAGTGACTTGAGTAAGTTGAGTATAAGTAAGTGACTAGCGTTACTTAAGCGCCATTTACATGATGCAAGTTTATTGCCTGTTGCATACAATTAAATTGAAGCAATAAATGACTTGCATGGTTTAAACAGCACGTAACATTCTTGATCTGGTACTCGTAAATGTATCCGAAATCAATACAGCAAAATATAACTTAACAAAATCTGTGACGCGAGTCCGTTTAGAATTTTTAGATATACCTACATAATTTTACTGTTTAAAGTTTCCCATTACCAACTCTTCTCGATGAAATTCCCTGTACATACCGCGATAGCACCCCATTTATTTTGTAAATATTAGCTTTTCATAATTTATTTGCCTTGTCCCTAATAATATTAAAGTCATCCATCGTCCGAACAATCGCAAAATTGAGGAGTACTTAATTTGAGATGGTAACACTCAATGCTTTTTCGTTTCTTCCGTTGCCCGGCGCGGCGTGTGTGTGTGTATGACCAATCAATTACGATTGAGTGTCAGTCAAGAAAATTATTTTTCATCTAAAATTATTATTCTTGGAAGTCTGATAAATTCCAATCATCCAAGTAAATTCGTTCTTGGTTTAAAATTGTGTTTCTTAACTGATAAATCAAGAATTTTCGTTATCTTTTATTAAGAACGTTTTTCTTGACTTTTCGTTCAAGAACATTCATTGTCTTGGCTGTTGATATAGCAGTAAATTAGACAATTTGTTGCCATATTATGTTTATCTATGTAGGTATAACTATAGGTTAACTTAACCTACCTATCTACTTGGATACTTAACCTGGGTCTCGTACTCTATCTAGCTCAATGTTCATTTAGCAGTACCTTTTTGTTTTTCGTGCGGAAATCCCTTCGCAAGCCCCTCCGCCGGGCAGCGGGGGCGGTTATGTCGGGCTTGAACCGACTAAAACCGCACGCCGTCTCGGGTCTTAATATGTGTTAGTAAGGTTACCCATAGAGCATATCCCTCGCACCCCGACTGACCCTTGGCCATCTCCGGTTTCGAGATGGCCCCCTTACTTGCTCTCCACTGTGCCATCTGCTAATCAGAGGGACACGTGGAAAGCTTCCGAACAGCCCTCAACAGGGCCGTCCTCGCCTCGGTCGGAGTTGGCCGTAGGCGGCAGCGTCTCTCCCGCCCTAGGAGAGAGGCGCTGCTGTCTCCGATGCCCAGGGTGCACCGCGTGGAAGTCCACAACCAAGCACCCCCATTTAGCAGTACCTATAACCTCGATATACCAGGGACCGGACAACACCGCTTACAGGCCTTTTGACAGGGTAACCCGTACATGTGGTAACTCATATCGCAGTGTTACCTTTCGTTCGAATTACATCCTCAAAACACAGCGAAATGATTAACACCTTTATAATACTAACCACGTGAAGGGGTTAACCCCTTCAATGACTTAAGCTTATGAAGAAAAGAAATTACCGAAAATATTAATAGAGCCTAAACTTGACGTAAAACTATAGACTTAATTATTTTACCTACCAATCTAAGCAATCTGATTATTTTTCTACACATAGGCATTTAATTATTTTTCTCTGAATCTGTGAACTCAACTTATAAAAAGCGGTATTATACTCACTCACTGAAAAGATTATCTAAGTAAAGGTTATGTAATTTATGTAAACCGTAGAGGTAACCAGAATTCATCAAAACCGGTACCGAAAATCACAACGGTTTTCAGTTCCTGATAGAAACGTTATTTTATAGATTTAGATCGGAAAAAGAGAACATCTAGGACGGATGTTCTCTTTTGCCGATCTAATTCTTTAGAAAAAAGTAAGCATACAAAATGCTTAAAAATTTAATTGAAGAAAGAAACGTTATTCTTTCTTATTTAGAAACATTAAGATTCTAACTTTAATACCTACATTTATTCCTACAAAAATAAATAAGTTTTAACTATATCAGTTCAAATAGTTTGGATTCTTACGCCAATGCTGTACGTTCTTACCCTAAAACATATTTTTCTTATTCCAAACATTAGAACATCTAATATAGAAAGGTTTTTATTTCTTATTTAGAAACATTAATATTATTAGTTGAACACTATAATTTATTCTCAGAAAACGAAAAAGTCTTGTGTGAAAACTTTGAATTATTTCAGTTCAAATAGTTTGAATTCTTACACCAATGCTGTACGTACTTACCTTAAAATATACTTTTTCTTGATCCAAACTTTACAACAACTTTTAAAGAAACATTATCTTTCTTATTTAAAAATATTAATATTTTTATCTGAAAACTACAATTTATTCTCAGAAAAAGAAAAATTCTTGTGAGAAAACATTTAACTATTTCAGTTAAAATAATTTGAATTCTTACGCTAATGCTAACCTTACTCACCCTAAAATATATTTTTCTTGATCCAAAAATTAAAACAACTCGTGAAGAAACGTTATTCTTTCTAATTAAGAAATATTAATATTATTAGTTGAATATCATATTTTTCTTCTTACAAAACAAAAACGTCTTGTGTAAAAATATTGAACGATTTCAGTCCAAATAGTTTGTATGCTTACGCTAATGCTAACCTTACTTACCCTAAAATATTATTTTCTTTATCCAAACAATTAAATAACTTTAAAAAAAAGTTAATCCTTCTTTTTAAGAAATATTAATATTAGTTTTTTAATACTATAGTTATTTATCACAAAACGAATAAATCTTGTCTGAAAACTTTGAAATGTTTTAGTTAAAATAAATTGGATTCTTACGCCAATGCTTTGACTTACTTACTCTTATATAAAATGTCTTTAAACCAAACATGTATATTCTTAATAAAAAAACGTTCAAACGCTCATTTGAACCATTTTAAATTCTTAATTCAACCCAATTAAATGCTCCTTCAAAAACTAATTTTCTTGAACAAAATAAATGTTTTCTTGTTTGAAAACTTTCCTATTTTTTGATATGAGAAACCTAAATTTATTAAATCGGAGAAAATATCGATTTTATTTTAAGAATATATTCTCCAGTTAACCAATTTTGATAGTTGAGTTTAAGTCAATAGTGCAACTTTTGATTCAAAACTTTAAGGTTCTTGAACTCAAACAACTTTTTCTTATATTAAAACACATAAAAATCTTAATTTTAGACAGTATTTTTTATTCAGCCAACACTCCGAAACACTTGAATTAAAAAATATTGTTTTATTTGTAGTAAATATTCTAAGAATAATACTGTTTTTCATGGACAATATCAAGTTTGTTGAGCTGAGATATTATTGTTAGTTCAAGCATTTATTTATTTAACATAAAACAATATTCCTGAGAATAATATTATTCTTGAAGGAAAACTAATTCCACGAGCATTTTTTTCCGTGTAGGAAGTAGTACAGTAGGCACAACTTTGTATGCAGGTAATGAATTTTTTGAAAGAAGAGTCTTTATGAAAATAAAAATTCTAGCAATCTAACCTATTCTATTATCTCCAGGTGGATTGCCCGTTCATTGTATGCATGACGTACGCGTTCCACACACCGGATAAACTGTGCTTTATTCTGGACCTGATGAATGGAGGTGATCTGCACTACCATCTGTCTCAACATGGCGTCTTCAACGAGGCCGAAATGAAGTTTTACGCTGCTGAAGTTATATTAGGTAAGTAAATCTCCCCGTGACCATGGCTGCTGAAAAGCAACCGAAACGTTGGATTCAATGTAAATAATCAAATAACATCAAATAAATTGCGATAGCGTCCGTTAAAAATACTTTTATTTCAAAGTAAACCTAAGTTTATTTACCTATTTATTTCAAACCATAATACATTGCTCTTCAGTTTTAAGTCTTGAGTTGCCCGGTTAAATATTTATATTTCAAGATTGATGTCAATTCCTTTTCTTTTGGCGTCTCATAATTTTAAGTTGAACGGCGATGTTAAGGGGTGTTTCGACCCCACCAAGTCGTACGTGGCCAAGCCAACACACATCCACTTTTTGTGTCCCACAGCAGCCATACATATTCTTACTCACATCGATGCAAAAAAATAACTACCACGCAATTTGCTCCCTAGCTAAAAATTAAATCATAAAACTGGAAGAATTAGGTACAGCAACCAAATAAAATATTTCATGGGTTTCCCCGTGTTATACAGAATTCGACCTTCAAGGGGGACGAAATAATAATTCGTCAAAGTATAAAAATAGTTTGTGTTGATTTATATAAGAATACATATTTATCTATACATAGTATTTGTGTGAAACATATCTTTATTAATTCTATCTCCATTACTTTTCGCCATTTTTATAAATTCCATTTCAAAATAATTACTCTAATCTTACCAGCTTTATGCAGATGACCTTCAAATATACACGCAGACGCCATTAAGGCAGCTGTCAGAAGCATTTGCTATAATAAAAATGCTATCTATGCAGGTTCCTTGCGTAGATTTCGATACTTGCTGCCAACTGGTACCAAAATCGCGCTTGCACAAACTCCGCCGACGTCAGCTATCTAAATCTCACCGAGAAGCAACATGACAAGCTTGAGCGTCTTCAGAATTTCTGTCATCATCATCATCATATCAGCCGTAGGAAGTCCACTGCTGAAAATAGGCCTCCCCCATTGACTTTCGTCAATTTCTGTATTAGATTTATATTTGGTTTACGCAAATATGATCACGTATACGAATTCCGTAACAAACTCAAGTGGCCCAATTCGCCTTCGACGGGATACTCATATACTTTCTTTATTATACAGCATATTGTTTAATCTTTGTACACCCCTTTATCTCAAAGAACGGTTCAAGTGTGTCCTTCGTGCCACAATATTTCTGAGGTCATCGGAAAATTTGAGACTAGAAATGCCAGTGTATCTACAAGATTTTTCGATAAATCTTTTACTATTCAGGCAGTTCGCCTGTGGAATGCATTGCCACTACATATAAAGAGAGCCCAATCATTGGTGTCTTTTAAAAATATGTTAAAGGGTCACTATCTGTCCATCTCCCGCTAGGTGACTATCATATACCTAATCTTGCCATAAATACTGTATTAAAGAAAAAGAAAATTCTATTGCAAATAACACTTATTACTTTTACAGTGTGTTAGTTTAATACATAAATAAATATATAACAATTTAAAATATGAAGTGGTCTCCATTGGTTGCAATACAGTCCCTTAAACGTTGAGGCCAGTTATCAATAGAAGCACGCACTCTTTTCATTGGAAAATTCTTCACTGCCAATCGTATGGATTGTTTTAGGGACTCCAAATAATCATGGCGTTTAGAGCAAGCCGTACTCTCTAAAACTGACCATAAATCATTATCATCAATCCAGCGGATTAAGATCGGGACTAGACGACGGCCAGTCTTCAGCTTTGATGAAGTCCGAAACGTTCGTTTCCAACTAAGACTGCGTAGACCGAGCTTTATGACCCGTCGTCGAGTCTTGCTGGGAGGACCATTCTTGGTTATTAAACATGGTGTTGTTAAGGGGCTTCACTACCTTCTCAAGAATGGTATCTTGCTACACTTGTGCCTATGTTTTGATACCTTTTTCACAAAAGTATGGCTCAGTCACTCCTTCATAGCTAATACCCCACCAAACCATCACTGAAGTCGGATAATGTCCACGTTGCACTCTGTCGACTAACTGGGAAGCTTCCTTAGAGCTGTGAGCATAAATACGGTCATGTTGTTTGTTAAAATGTTGCTCAATTGTAAAAAAAATCTCATCCGTAAACAACATTTTTCTGTGACCTCCCTTTGCGTACCGCTTCAGTAGTTGTTACGATTTTATCATCCTATTCTTTTTTAAATTATCAGTTGAGAAATGACCAGTACGTCTCTTATAGGCTGCAAGTCCTAAGTCATCTTTTAAAATACGCGACATGGCTCTAGGTGCTATCTTCATCTCCCGAGATAAAATCTTTTGCTTTCGGACAGGATTTCTTCGAATTCTTTCCCTTACTGCTTTGACCACCTTTTTCGTACGAACACTACGTGGACGGCCAGATCTTTTTCTGTCACAAACAGAGGATAGTCCGGTACACAAATATTTTACTAATACCAAGCGTATGGAGAGTTTTAAAAATTGCATTTAGCTCCATACCTTTTTTTTTTCGTGCGGAAATCCCTTCGTACACGCCCCCCCCCCCCCCCCGCCGGCCACCGGGGGCGGTTATGTCGGGCTTAAACCGACTAAAACCGCACGCCGTCTCGGGTCTTAAAACGTCGGGGTGTAAGGTTGCCCATAGAGCATATCCCTCGCACCCCGACTGACCCTGGGCCATCTCCGGTTTCGAGATGGCCCCCTCGGGTTTGGGAACCACGGTGTCCCAGTCTTGCCCCGGTTTGGGGGAGGGGCGCTAATCGCCCCACCGTCCCGGACTGCTTCTGCTGGGGTGACAGGCGGCCTCACCTGCCACCCCCAGGCCTACGCACTTGGAGGACCTTTGTGTAATGCAATCACAGCGATTCGGTTCTCTTTATCACCCCACTCCATTTTAATATCGCAAAATATTGTACAATGTATTGGCGCCAAAATTAGAAAACCCAATGATATAAAAATGACAGATTCCAAATTCAAATGAAAAATTTTGTTTATTTTTAATTGTAACAGTATTTATGGCCAGACTAACCGGATTATATAGGTAGTATAGGTATATGTAAATATTTTGTATTATATATACGACTCATAATGTAATATATTGTGTATATATATTTGAAATACGATACGACTGAGATATATGTAATTTTGTTTACTTACTAGCTGATGCCCGCGGCTCCCGCCCGCGTGGAGGTCGGTTATCGTTTTTTAGATGTCCGGTTCTACTTAACCAATTGCAATCAAACATCCGGCAGATTTAAAGCCTGACCAAGGCCTCTCTAATAAAAAAAATCACATAAAAATCCGTTCAGTAGTTTTTGCGTCTATCGCGAACAAACAAACAAGAATTCCAAATAAAATATTTGTGTTTTCAGAATCGTTTATTTAACATAACCCAACTTTTTTTTTAATATCTCCCATGTACAGACACAACTAATCAGTTTATAATAGTATAGTATAGATATTCTTATTATAATCTATACAAATAAATAAAATAGAAGTGTCTGTATGTAATATTAAAATAACAGTTTTAAATAAATGCATATAACCAAAAGCAATTTTTAGAGTTCCGTTGCGAAATGGCAAAAAACGGAACCCTTATAGATTCGTCATGTCTGTCTGTCCGTCCGTATGTCACAGTCACTTTTTTCCGAAACTATAAGAACTATGCTGTTGAAACTTGGTAAGTAGATGTATTCTGTGAACCGTATTAAGATTTTCATACAAAAATAGAAAAAAAAACAAAAAAATTTGGGGGTTCCCCATACTTAGAATTGAAACACATTTTTTTTTGTATAATAAAAACACACACACTAAACACAATAGTTTGCGCGCGAGACACTTCCAAAGTGGTAAAATGTGTGCTCCCCCCTCTGTAACTTCTAAAATAAGGGAATGATAAAACTAAAAAAAAAAATATATAATATATTACAATGTAAACTTTTACCGAAAATTGGTTTGAACGAGATCTAGTAAATAGTTTTTTTTAATACGTCATAAATCGTAAACCGCAATTACCTTTCATTTAATCAACTCAAATATAAAAATTTTACTTGTTGCTACGGAACCGTTCATGGGCGAGTCCGACTCGCACTTGGTCGGTTTTTGAAATTTCTGTCTGTTTGAATTAGGTAATCTCTGGAACGGCTGTGCCAATTTTGTCGGGACTCTCACTGGCAGATAGGTAATATAATAAGGCATAAAATAGACTACTTATATTTTTTTAAAAATGGGTTCCACGCAAACAAATTAATACCCTAAAAATCTAAATCCTCGCGGACGAAGTCGCGGGTACAACTGGTCTATATCTGTACTAATATTATAAAGCTAAGGAGTTTGTTTGTTCTACTAAATACTGGTTCGAATTGAATAAATATTTTTGTGTTTCATAGCCCATTTATCCAGGAAGGTTATAGGCTATCAATACGCTACTGCCCAGTAGAGCGGAGCAGTAAACATAAATGTCCACAAATCGGACAAATTTCCATACATTATTGTAAAACTAATAAATTAAGGGCAGTACGAGCCCGGTTAAAGGGTGCCACAGGGTGATCGTAGAATGGCACGGGCGATACCGCGAGGCATAGTAATATTATAACGTACGGTGAGATACCTTTACTTTTTAAAATCACGCTATGACTCGACGGGGTGCCCGGCAACGGACACTTGGGGAGGACACCGTGCGGTTTTAGTCGATACACGACATAACCACCCTCGCTGGCCGGCGGGGGGGGTGGGTATCCGAAGGGATTTCCGAACGTAGAAAAAAAAACAAACGCTATGACCCGAGAAATACCCGAATAATGAGAAAAATGTACACAGACGTAATATAAAATATGTATTTATGCGACACCACGCGTTAGTTGGCTATCGGAGCATAAATCACAAACAAGTGAAAAGTACTGGTTCCCTATATACATTACCTGGTCCAAATCTTCACATGTTATTACGTTGTATGTAAATTTTATAGTATAGTAACTTACGTTATGCGCATCCCGAAGGCCACCCAAGCGACATGGCTGCCCAAAGCTACTTGTTAATAGATTATTGCAGTCATATATATCATTGTGAGGCACGCACTACGTAATACATACTCATAACCGGCTACGTATAGTCTGAATAGTATTGTAGTATTATTTTAAACTGTGTTATGTTAAAGACAAAGACTCAAAGTGTAGGTCCTACTAATGAGAAAATCCCGTCCTATACTTATCTGCTACAGTCAGCTTGATCTGATTTAGAATCAGAAACCTCGAATATTAGAAGAGAACTATCTCTGCGTCGTAATAGTAGTTTATGCAACTGTCATATAAGAAGGGGTATTAAAACACGAGAGTCTGTTTATTTATACGAAAATAGGTTGACTCGAGTGTTTTAATACCTAAGTTATATGCAGTTTCATACACTACTTTATCTTCACTCATAGGAAAAATTGAAATTAAACAAAGTAGGTAGGTTACAAGGGCGCCATTTTTTTCACAGTTCCGCCTTTTTTTTTTTCATATTCAGCCTAAAACCTTAGACTAGTTTAATGAATAAAAAAAGATAGCGATACTATAATGACTTTTATGATACAGTTGGCGGTACTATAATAAGTTTTATTTTTAATTTTATGTATATGCGTTTATAAAGTGCGTATGTATAGAATCGTCTTTGAATTCGTAATTCGAATTTTTCGATTTGGGTGTAGATAAAAGACTTTATAAAACTATCATTAATCGAGCTAAAGTACACCAGACGCAGAACAACTACGTCAGTCCTCGTGTTGTGAATCCCACATATAGTTGTTCCTTGTGGGAATGAAATCCACACCAGGCTGCACTCTAATCCGTTGATCTTAGATGGGTCACTATTAATACAGGCCACTTGACCATTTGGCGATTGCTCTATTATGGCTAGAACATCAAATTAGAAGTTTTATTGGCTCCTTCAAAGTATTTGACTTCCAAATAGAATCGCCTATAAAAGCTTTAGTCGCATCATGACAATATCTATAGGCGTAGCTAAAAATAAACTAGAGTATACAGCGCCATGATAAAATCGTACCCGTAGCAGACTTTCGACCTTACAGCGGTATCTCCGTTGAATAATCAGGAACTGAAAAAGGTAGCTGGGTCAGGCGGAAGGCAGAGGATCGGGAGCGGTCAATGTCCAGCAGTGGACTGCAATAGGCTAATTGATGGATTGATTGAATCAGCTGCTTGCCTACCTCCCCTACTAGAAACTTCTAGCCAATAATGACAGGATGTGGAAGATCATACAACGCGTACAGTCGCTCTCAAAAGTTGCTGAACACTGACAAATTTATAAACGATCGTTACATTGAAATGAATCAATTAATAATTGATGTATAATTATTTTAGTAATCTTAGGATAAAAATTTTAACATTCTTAAATTTATGTTCATTATTTTATATTTAGAGCTAGTGGTCGCTAACTTGGAATGTGTTTAGCTAATACCGACATCGACTGTATTTAATTTTAGGGTTCCGTTTTACTCTTTGGGTAAGGAACCCTAAGGAATAAAGAGGATATTAATTCCTAGAAAGGAATTACTAAGGCTCCGCTGTCCATCCGTCCTGTCACCAGGGCGTATCTCATGAACCGTGATAGCTAGACAGTAGATATTTTCACAGATGATGTATTTCTGTTGCCGCTATAACAACAAACACTAGAAACAAAATAAAATAAATATTCAATATATATATAACAAAATATTCTGTGAAATGTGTTAAATGATATATATTCATTTTAAAAATAAATAATTAAATTAAAATAAAATAAATAGTTACTGGCTCCTATACAACAAACGTGATTTTTTTGCCGTTTTTTACATGCTCTTAATAACGGTAACAGGTAGATGCTTGAAATATTCACGGAATATTTAGTTGTATATTCACTTCAAAAATAAATAAGTAAATTAAAATAAAATAACTTAAGGGGGGCTTCCATTGTATACATAATGGTACGGAACTCTGCGTGCGCGAGTCCGACTCGCACTTGGCTGATTATCATAAAGAGAACAGTGCTCATTTAAAACGGTAGACGGAAGTATAAACAGCTGTTTCATAGCTACGTCAACGCCACCGTGCATAATAACCTGAAAATGCAAATGGTAATTGTTAGAGCGCTTTCGACAAGTTGCTGACAACGTGGCACATACAGATTGCTTTACAACATAATCACTAAAATACTTGTAGACGTTATCTGATAACACTCTTTTTGATTTATAAATGGAAGCGTATTGTATTTTGAAATTAAGTACTTAGGTAATATTGCACGTCACTAAGTGCTTTATCTATACTGTAAATTATTGACCGATTGTTGATTCATACAATATTATCACTTATGTTCAGCCAAAACAGCTATGAAAAAAAAATTGTAGTGTTAGAGTTGGTGTAATTGCTAGGGACAGCTAGTTTGTTTATAAAAACAGTAACAAGAGTATCGAACGGAAATGGCCTTAACTGAGATTTAATTTGCGACCGAAATTTTTCTTAAAGTGCAATTTTTATCGCATGCTTCAGTATATTAGTAATATGCATTCTATTGGGTGCCGTACCACTATTTGCGGGATCTTTATAATTTGACCGGTTCAAAATCGATCGACCCTAGGTTATCAACAGATGTGCACATTGCAGATTTTGAAACACAAGTTGCTATCTCCATCTCAATCAATTTGAACTTTGTATTCAATTAGAATTTATTGTTTTCAGGTTTAGAACACATGCACAAACGTCACATAGTGTACAGGGATCTGAAACCGGCGAACATTCTGCTAGACGAACACGGACACGTTAGAATATCAGATCTCGGCCTTGCCTGTGACTTCTCTAAAAAGAAGCCACACGCCAGTGTGTAAGTATAACAAAAGAATGGTTAATTTTTTATCGTCTAAAATCTTATTGAATAGTTTGATGAAGTTTCTGGATCCCGAAGTGTGTGCTTAGTGCTCTAATTATTCGGGCATGTGGCAGACAAGAGCAGCGCACAGGGTAATAAGCTTTTATGTCTAGGATGTCGTTTGGATAGGGACCCCAGATATGATCGATTTGTGCCGTATTGCTATTCAAAGAATGCCCATTTTTGTGTGGAAATCGAGCATTTTTTTAATAACGTGAATATTCATCGTACTAACATTATAAATGTGAAGATTGGATGTATGTATGTTTGTTACTCTTTCACGCGAAAACGGCTGAACGGATCTGGATGAAATTTGGCACAGGGATAAATTATAGTCTGGGAACACATGGCTACTTTTTATTTCGGGACTAGGAAGCGGGTACGGGAACAGAATTCGACGCGGGTGGAGACGCGGGCAAAGTTTATAATAAATCAGCACATTCAGCACTAGGCTTGACAAATCTGACATATAAAAATCAAACATACTCAAACCACACGGTGTCTTCGACATCAGACCTATTGGCATGAAATGCTCATCAGCCCCTGGCAGATCTTGGCCACCATTACTCACTACTAATCATGGCCAAGATCTGCCAGGTTAGAGAATAACTCTCCTGCCTCATGAGAAGCACGTGCGAGACACGAGCGTGCTGCCTTTTCTGGCGCATTTTTAAAATGTCAGGCTATCCAGCCCGCCACCATGAGGCTGATTTTCTAAAGAGTTTTCGCTCCTTACGAGTCACCGTTCCTGTCCGTGGCCGATCAAGGTTCCTGCTTTGCTGGGTGGAGATCTATGACAGACAATGTTCACCCCTTCCAAACAATTTGGAGTCGGTTAAACCGCCCCTGAATTATTTGCGCGCCTTCTCGTTATCCCTCCACTAGGATGATTACTCTAAATTATCAGAAAGACACGCTAAGAAACCCAGTAACCCTACTCGTGGATCCACTCCCACCTCGTCAGAACATTGACCGAACAGCAATATTTACCCGCAAAAAAAATGGGTCTATCCCACTAGTGCCATTGACCCAGTCCCATGATGAGACAGAGGAGATGGTAATGTCCCACTAGTCCCATGGGACAAATGAAACTGATATATTTTCAAAATGGTGTCCCACTAGTCCCATGGGACAACTGGGAATAGATGCGTTGCCGATTTTGTTGCCTAGGGCGCACCACGAGGAAAGTACAATTAAGGTTATGTAGGAATATAAATATATGCATGTGTATATCTATAGATGTATAGGGAAATCGTTGTAATTCGAGCAGGTAATGACGCTTAAAACTATAATTAACATTTTATCGTTGTGAATTGTTAAGATAACAAGTGTAAAATTTATGAACACTGAACTCATTGTTTTCATGTCGATTGACGTAATGCAGTGACAATTGTTTTAATTGTTTGTTGTGTAATTGATAGTTGCTTACATACCTATAGTGTGTGTGAGTCGCAACGGACGGAACGCTTGTTCCGTACACATTTCTTGTTTGTTCCTGCTTTGATTGTATAGGCTAATATTATTGGCTTGTCGTCTGATCGATTGACATTTATGTGGGTTGTGTTCAATGAAGTAGCATTTACCAGTTTATTTAGCAGTTACCTACTTGTATTTTACTCTAGTTGTTTGTTGTTGTTTTCTACACCTCGGTAAATGGAACGGAACAATGATTACGAAAATGTTATCTTTTGAACATAACTTGCTATAATGAATATGTTTATTTATAAAAAATAGAGAGGCCTGCTATAAACCGACACACATTCATCTAGTATAAAAGACATAATCCTCACGATTTTAACGAAGACTTAGATGACTTTTTGAATTGGTTTTCAGTGGCACCCACGGCTACATGGCTCCCGAAGTACTATCCAAGGGCACCGGCTACGATTCCTCGGCTGACTGGTTCAGTTTCGGCTGTATGCTGTACAAGCTGCTCAAGGGCCACTCACCGTTCCGCCAACATAAGACCAAGGACAAACACGAAATCGACAGAATGACATTAACCATGGTAATTTTCTTTTAATTTAATACAATAACTCTTTACAATGCTGCCAAGGACTATTGCGTTTTACTTTATGCTGCTAGTGGCAAATATTTTCCTACGAATAACCTTGTATACTTTGTCTAGACAAATAGCCGTTACCAAACAACGGACTACAAAATACATAGTTACAAAAGGGGATAGGTAAACGTTTCGCTTACTGAGGTTCCAACAAGCGCAATGGCTAACGCGTAAATACTTTAGAACGAAAATAAACATAATACCCGCGTTGTATCATCTATTCATTAGGGGAATAATGCCCAAAATATTGCGGTATACAGCCTTTTCCGGAAATTGATCTGACAATATCGGAGAATGTAACTAATTGCAAAATCGTGCCCTGGCTCGGCCTCAAGGTTTATACTCAACAGAAAAAATAATGTTAATAGTGATTAACGCGATAGTAGCGAGAGTAATTTGCAGAAAATGATTTGGAAAAAATCGGTCAGCACCACATTTTCTTCATCCGAGCGTCAATCCCGATTGCATCCATAGCTTGCAATTTGAAGCCTGGGAGCAGCTCTTCCACTTCTCCTTTCCATATTTGGTTTATTTCGGCTTTTACTGAAGCAACCGTCGTCCCTGAGAGGGAGCTTGCGCTAGACACTCGTCCGTTAATCAGCAGGTTTACCCGCTAACAGGTGAAGTTGGTTTGAGCCCTGAAGATCTTGGTGGTCCTGCCTGATACAAAACCATGTACAAGTAAGAGAGATTATATACCAACATTCTATTTGTTGCCATAAAACACTTACAATAATAAATAAAATAACAAACATCGAATAATGCAAAAGTGTTCTTTGGTATTTGTAAACACATACATACCTACATGACAGCCGGTTGTCATCCACCCACGAGTGTTCTGCTGTGCTATATTGATAACTTTTGGATTCATATTACAATATTAATTTTATAAAATGATAAAAATATATTCTGTTTTATATTGTATTGCGCTACCCAGAATGATAACCAAATGAAAATTATAGAAGTGCCTAATGACTTCTCTTCTTTTATTTTCTTGTGCGAGTATTAATACCTAGATCAGCTGTTAAGTTTTCCTTTAGTAAACTTATAAGGCGCATCCTAGACTAGATGAAGTCTTTGAATGTAGACACGTTTTCTCTTTCCCGCAAAACCCGTAAAATACTAATTATATATAAATTCAATTCAAAATCAATTTTAGATAAACGACAACGGACAATGTATTGTTCATACTAAAATTTCCCATCTTTTAGTGTTAGTTGCAAATTAGTATGACACGGATTTTAATTCACTTTTTTGTGATTCGTTTTCTACTATAAAGTAAAAAAAACGTTGGGGGGGATTGACATGAAATAGAGACTAGATTGAGACTGAATTTTGAACATCGAGACATTACGAGAATTGGCCCTCAGCACGCTGAGTGTAATTTCTCTATGGGTAACCTTACACCCCGGCGTCTTAAGACCCGAGACGGCGTGCGGTTTTAGTCGGTTCAAGCCCGACATAACCGCCCCCGCTGGCCGGCGGGGGGGTATCCGAAGGGATTACCGCACGAAAAAACAAAAAGGTACTTTTTTAAGAGTACCGTATGAGATTTCTGCTTAAATTGTAGTAGTTTTATCACCATTGCGCTTTACTACCTACACAATACACTTCGTTAAACTACGATAAAACTGGATGGATAAAACGACATAAAACACGACGATAAAACAACATTAGATAGAAATGTAAACGTAATACGAATTTAATTACGTTCGAAAATACCTGGAAAAATACTTTTATTTATTATCTATTCTCTATAGTACCGTTGAACCTAGTTTTGTATAGACAAGCAGCAATGTTTAACACCAAACGCAGTATTTCTTTAGTAGGAAGGTCTAGATGTATTAGTTTATATGTATAAAGTAAAAGATGGAATTATGTTTGCAATAGAATTACAATGTATTGCAGAATGTGGAGCTGCCAGAATCGTTCAGTCCTAGTTTGAAGAGTTTACTCGAAGGATTGTTGCAGAGGGACATCAACAAACGATTAGGCTGTAAGGGACGAGGGTACGTGTCATATTATTCCTACTTTAAAATTTTGTACCTATACACTATTCAGCAAAGCCAAGAGTATACATCAATTTGTTATTGATAAACCGCAATGACGGATATAAACCTATTTTTTATAAACATTCTGGTAAATACTTATAATAGTCGTATTTGCATGTTTACCTAACTTGATATCACTATAAGTTACGAAAGTTTGGGAACTGCGTTTTTTTAGATTGTTTATGATGTCAACCAAAAAATATAAAATCAAATGAGATTATTACGAAATATGAAACGCTAAAAATATGAACAATAAATTGAACAAATATTGAACGATAAATTTCGGATGTTTTATCATGGACCTATGATAAAAAATCTGACATTACAGTTAATTCTTGCATTTTTATGTTTATCTACACCCATGCTTTAAATCCTCTATAAAAGATTCTGAAACAGTTAGCTTATTGCCAACATTAATACATCCAATGTCCTAATAACCATAATATCATCCGAACGGGTGTTATAATGTTGTATGAAATTTCATAATAACACTCCTTTCGCTTTTTCAATCTCTTCCGCGCAAAGGGTTACTCATCAGACAGCCAAATTCTTACCGCTCGATGCGTGGAATCTGTATGAGTTTCAAAAAAAGAACTGTTATTCACGCGCGTTGCATTGCACTACCACAGCGGCCGGCGGCGCGCCGTAAAAAAAATTAAAGTTTATTCGTTCGAATTCGAATTCCCGCTATTTTTCTTCGCTATTATTTTTGCAAATTGTTTTGTTTACTTACGAAAATGAGCGATTCAAGTTTTGATAACACACCTCCAGACATTTCGAATGCAGCAAAGGACATTTCTAACAAATTACTACCGGAAAAATCTAGAAAACAGTATGAAAAGGCGTACCAAGATTTCATGAATTGGAAAATATCAAAGGGTACATCATTCTCTGAAGATGTATTATTAGTTTATCATGGGTGTAGATAAAGTCTTGTATGCAACTGTATAATTAGGTATTAAAACACTCATGTGATACTATTATCACACTCAGCTTCGCTTCGTGTGATAAACCCACATTCATGTTTTAATACCCCTCATTATACCACAGTTGCATAAATAACTATAATATTATTTTTGAATTACATTTTACACAGAAACGGCACTATACGAAATTAAGAACCCTTTTTGTCATTTGTTTATATTTACTAACAAGCTTCGGTGAATAGAGTATAGTGAGTTAAATTTGTATTAAGAATGGGTTCGCGGCTTCGGTATAATGGTCGGGTTCGAACCAACGACCTCTCGACAGTCTCGACCTTGCGGTCTATTTGAGTCAACTTGTGTAAATCAAGTATTCTACAAGTTTTATGTAATACTTATTTGTGGGTGTAAACAAGGGTACAGACCAGTCGCTATGGACTCCATAGCGACTGGCTTGTATGTCTATATTATGAATGAAGTTAATAATCTCCATTTCGCAATATTACAGTGCTGAAGAAGTGAAAGAGCACGTGTTTTTCGCCGGTATTGACTGGCAGCAAGTGTACCACCAGAAATACACACCGCCATTAATCCCACCTCGTGGAGAGGTCAATGCGGCAGATGCGTTCGATATCGGTAGCTTTGATGAGGAGGACACTAAGGGAATTAAGGTATTACTTATTGATGTTACCACTAGTGGCAAAAGGGGGAGCCCCTTATTTCGCAGAAAGAAATTTCATAGAATTTCGTTTCACAGAAAATGTTTCATATAATATTTGGTCCTTATATTTTTATTTCGAATATTATATTGTTTCAAAAACAATTTACTACAATGAAACATATTTCACAGAAACACAATTGAATGAATTTTTAATCACATTTTTTTGTTTAACAAAATTATCAAACTGTAGAATTATTTTTAAAAGAATATTAATCCATCTTTATAATTTTCCAAATCACATTTATATTTTAATGGAAACATTTACAATTTTAATTTTTTTCCGATTGCTTGTAGTAATTTAATTTCTGAATAATTTCATATCAATATAGAATTTTTATCTGTCGCATATTTTGTTACAAATTTGTTTGCTTGAATTCTTCTGTAAAATAAAATAATATCAATTTGTTATTAAATTGTTAATAAAACGTCATTATAGTTAACACCCCGACTCAGATTACCCCGACTCGGATAGGTTAGGTTAGAAGGCTGAGGCGGGAGCGAAGCGGAGCGGAGCTCCCGCCTTAGCCTTCGTGGTTATTTTTTTTTAATCACCCAGAAATAGGACCACCCAGAATCGTTTATTGTATTAACTTATCGTTATATTAAAAAAAAGTATAGCTTCACCTGTAAATTATTAGACTGAAATTAACGGTATGAATTGAAACGTTTAGAAACTGTCACTTTGATAATATGTTATTCTTGTTAATAAGTTTTATATTAAATAAACAATATAATGATAAAGAATATTTGATTTGTTATTCTATGATATGATTATTCTAATGTTAAACTTTATGTGAAACAAATATCAATGATTTAAAAATCTTTAAAGTAAGTATTCTGTATATTGATTATTCTATGAAACGAAGTTATGCGAAACATTTTCTGTAAAACGAAATTATTTAAAACAATTGTCTATACAACGCACACCCGGCAAAAGGTGAATATAACACGGAAATGACAATGATAAGGTATCTTATGGCCTTGATAGACCGATGATCGGCACTAAATAACGCTTGCATCACTACTCACTTACACCTTACTGATCCAACCCTTGTCTTTTGATGGCCTACATAAAAAGTTAAATAGTCAAGGAATATAAAATCCAAAGGAAATACCCCTCAACTACCGCTTTCAACATAATTCGCAACACGATTGTTCTTTGTTGAACATTATAACCAATTACGTCACTATATTGTGTGACGTGATTGGTTAAAATTTGTGAGAGTTCGACGACACTAGTTTCTTAGGGTACGTCCTTTTGAATGTATATTTCGTATATTACACCTGATAAATGGCCTCATCTGGTTACACCCTGGAAGCCAGAAGACGTGAGGCGGAAGCCTGGTCGGCCGATGAAACTTTGCAAGACGACACATGGACTCTTTTGTACCATATTGATGGAATACAGAAAAGGAGAGAGAGGTGTGAAGATTTGGGGGAGGCTTTTGTCCAGCAGCGGGACAAAATAGGCTAAATAAAAAAGCTTCGTATGGCTATATTTTGTAAGGTAAAGCTATCTCTGCAATCGATCGATTGTAAATTTGAACCAGAAATAGCTGTAAGCGCTACCCTATAAACTATCTGTTTAGCTCCTAATCTGTTTAGCTATTATTGTTGATACATGAACCCAATTATATTCATATCATAGCTGACGGAAGCAGATCAGATGCAATACAAAGACTTCCCCTTGGTGATATCGGAGCGTTGGCAAAGCGAAGTGGCGGAGACCGTGTTCGAGACCATTAATCAAGAGGCTGATAAGATGGAGCACAAGAAGAAAGCCAAGCAGAAACAGAAGTTTGATGCTGACGAGAAAGGTATGTGGCTGACATACTAAATGTAGAAACCCTTGCAGGCGTTAATTTTTGATGTGAA
This sequence comes from Cybosia mesomella, assembly GCA_946251805.1. Classification (NCBI taxonomy): domain Eukaryota; kingdom Metazoa; phylum Arthropoda; class Insecta; order Lepidoptera; family Erebidae; genus Cybosia; species Cybosia mesomella. The sequence continues at coordinate 23,071,348 of OX276398.1, forward strand.
TCTTTTGCAACATCCATGCGCTGTGCTACAAGTGTTTGTATTAGATGCCTGATGTACGTAAAATGTTGATATGTTTCATGCTTAAATCGAAATAAAGAAACTAATTTATGTACATATACTAACTCAAATTCTTTTCGCGGAATTTTACTTCTTTATACTATTGATAATTTGTTAGGATTCACGATTTACTTGAATGTGAAAAAGTTATTAAAATTAATTTCTTTTCCAGAATCTGACTGCATACTCCATGGCTATATCAAGAAACTTGGAGGGCCCTTCGCCAGTGCATGGCAAACTCGTTATGCTAAATTGTACCCGAACAGACTCGAGTTACACTTGGAAAACAGCGCTAAGCCTGAAATGATACTGCTGGACACAGTCGAAGAAGTGTCCTCCGACTTTGTGTCTGTCAAAGGCGAACAGTGCATTGTGCTTAGAACCAGAAATGATACTAAGATCGTACTCACGAATACTGTAAGTACTTTCTGTACTTTATTTTGATCTAGACTGTACATAACGCGTAACTAATGTAAAAAAAGTACCGCATATTATTAAGGCCTTTTTTGTCTGCCATAAATCTTGCTAATCAATTAGGCCTACAAATACGGCATAGATTTCAAACTGTCATGTCGCTGTCCTGAGAAAGAATACTCTTGCGGCGATTTCTTGAGCAGTTGAGCCGTGAGGTTTAGGCATTAGATGTACAATTAATTGGGTTCAACTCCACCCAGTATACCATAGCGCCGTAAACCCTCTCCTTATACAAGCAATTTAGCTCAGATTGTGGTCTACGTTTCTAATACTAATTGACTGTATACAAATATTTGGTCCACTTCATGAAGTGAGCCGTATAAGTGAAACCAAAAGGCGAAGGAGCAACCGGGAGCAACAGTAAGATGATGACGGTGACTTAATATTGCAGGACGAGATCGGCCTGAAGGAGTGGGCGCTGTCCCTGCGGTCGGCGCACAAGTGCTCGGCGGAGCTGCTGGCGTCCATGGCGCGCAAGGCGGGCAAGATCTACGGCACCGACGGCGCCAAGGAGCAGCCCGCGCGCCCCGCGCCGCCGCCCGCGCCCAACGGGGCCAACTAGCACGAGCCGCCCGCGCCCCCGCCCCGGGGCGCGAAGATGTTCCGCCGCTCCAAGAGCGCCGCGCAGCTCATCAAGTGAGCGCTGGCGCGGGCGATAGCGTGAGCGCGGGCGTGAGCGGAAGCGACAGCGTCAGCGCGCGCGGCGGAACGTAAGGACTGACAGTGCTGCATCCGCGATAGCGACGCATTTCATTGTTGTATGAATTAATGTGATAGGACAGATAAAATTTGACGAGTACGATGTATAAAATATTTCGTTTACCTCCGAGTGATTTTCGATTGTGGATAAAATAGTAAATTTTGTAATCGTTTGCACCGATTGAAATTTTGTAATTATCGACGTAACGTTCTGGATGTTGTATTTAACTCTGTGGTAGGTATTGTATAAATTTAATAACTTATAATTCGAGTAGATAAGCATAGCGACTACTATGTGTTTGTGCGATAGATCGAAAGTATATAATGAATTAAAGTACGTGACGGGCGATCGGTCGGTATACATTAGCGGGTCTATGACGAGTTTAACGCGATTGGATTGTTCGTTGTGCGTATAATTATAGAAGCTTCAAATTAATCGATTTATATCGTAATTAGAAATTCTAGCACTTTGGTTACGGCTCTGATTATTGCACAAAAGTGGAGAAGTTTTACGACCTAGGTTTGTGTTGTCTCCGGTTGCTCTCTTACGCGATGTATCTTAAGTTAAATTACGAATAGTTCCTTTTAATATTACGTAACGCGGAACAATATATTTATTTATTATATGGTACTTAATATAACACTTTCTGTTGTGTTCCGAACCAACTGTTCATAAGTTTCAACATTATTTATATAAATAGAAACAAATGTAAGTAGATCTAATAAAATCTCTTTTCATATAATATTTAGAGGCAATACTTTTCTAACAACATAGGTGTGATTAATAACAATAGATGTAAATGCAAAACTTAGATGAAAAAAAATGAAGCATGTTCAGTGTCCACGAGTTGTGGCAATTATTTTAGTATTATTCCATAGATGATTTGTAATGGCCTGGCCACGATGACATTTTTACGTTGTGTATGTTTTGTAATAATTGTATAGCAATGCAAATTTTAGTTGTTAATTGTTTTGAGTCTGATGCAGATTTAGTTATCAAACAAATGGTGTTTAGTTCGTTGCCATGATTATTTCTATAGGTTTATTATGTATCTTATGATTTTCTTTCTGCGTATTTAGTTCATATATTCTAAAGAAAAACGGAGCAATAGTTAAGAGTTAGTTATTAGGGCAAGATGTAAATGGTACGTAAGGTTGAAAATTAATAAAAAATCTTTTTTAGACTTTGACCTTCTTTTGTTAGTAAAACGTTCATTGACATTCGAGATTTAACATTTTGGACTCTGTTCTGTAACATTCAATTTCGAGTTTCATGATTTTTGACTATTAAATCACAACAGAAAAGTATCTTACTACATAGTAATATATGTAGTACTTATGTAGTAAATAGGACTCTGGAAAGATCATATAATATTCTATTATTTAATTTAAGGAAAGTACCAATTGATTTTCTACAATTATCACGTCTTGATATTAGTATTTTTGTAGAAGAAATTATATAGAAAAATACACTCCGTCTACACTATTCGTGCTTCAAAACCTACTTACTCTATTTTACTAGATTATGCCTGATAAATATCGGTTCAAATCGGATAGATGCAAATGAGTAACTTAAGTAGGTGAATAGACATTACCACAAGCCGTTTTAGATAATGAAATATCTGCACTAGAGAAATGTTAAACGGTTTGTAGAATTTTATAGAAGATAGTGTATTTTTATTCAATATCGTACAGCAATACATTATCTCTTTCTCTTGTACCATATTAAAGTAGGATACAAAGAGGTGAAAAGCTTAAGTGTTAGTACTGTTTGTTCACTATCTTCAGTTTATATTACAGACCTAGTATGATCAAACATTGTATATATTAAAATAGTAATGGGTATAACATAATACTGCCTAGGAATTGAATCGATCACGCTTTTCTTTCAATCTACGCGTGTAGTCATTAGTTGGCTATGGCCTTTGTAATCTGTGCACAGTAAGCGGTTTTTGATATAGCACGTCCTGAAAGAGTGAGAGTCTGACTAACATCGGGTTACTTCGGTTTGTGGAGCGTTCTCTCTATCACACAATGCATGCATACAGCTTGATATCTTTTAAGAGTAGTTTAAACAGAAGCTTTCGTTTTAATATTTTATAAACACAATCGTTTTTAACTACTTTATAAAGGTATGAAACTGTCAGTCCGATGTAAGATAGAGAGAATGCTCCACACAACCGTAGAAAGCCGATCGTAGCCGGCTCTCACTCTTCTTCCCGACGATGATGTGCCAAATCAAAAGACGGGTACTGTACCATTATCGTATCGTAAAGTTGTTTGAATAGATAGCTGTCCCTATCGTATAGTTCCATACATTTTAAGGATTCGAGCAAACATAAGAATCTAGCGTTTAAATTTATTTGACTATAAAAAGAGGGTAATTGTCAATACTTCAATAAAAAGTTGTAGCCACGCAATTCTCGGTCTGTATTATATTATAATCATTTATCGTGCAATCTAGTTAGTTATGGTTCATACTTATAAGTATATGAATGATTAACTTTAATTATTTTCATTTACTTTGCTTTTTTTTCTTACCAGGATTAAGTTATCACAAAGCCGGTAGGCTGCATAATTATGATTAATGAATTATGTTAGTATATCCTTTTGTTATAGACGTTAGATGCTAGTCAAATGAATTTTTAATACACTAAAATGATTGATTTTGATGGAACTAAGTAATTTATATGTATAAATGTAATAGCTAATACAGCTAAACAGTATTATAGGTTAGTTGTTTTCTAGATGAAATCTTTCTATTGTGATATGTTTCAAACGTTTGCATAGAATAGATATATCTGTGACGGTAGTTCTTTTTCTTCTGACATACATTTACATTTCTTCCTAAAAGTATTTCCGGTAATATGCTTAGATGTTTATTTCTGAATTTGCTTCACGGAGGAAAAACAAAGAGGAATTGTTGATATTACAGTTTGGAATTGATTCGGATGTTACTTTATCTTACAAACTTGACGTAAGACACCAACTACTTTATTACTAAGTGATTGAGCATGTCGTTAAGTGCACCAATTTGAATAATAGAATCCATAACTGTATAGAATCATTTTGGTGCGATTTAAAATGGTGTGCTAAATGGAATGCCTGAGCAGAATAACTTAGTCAATGCCTAAGACGTTATCAGGAGAACAAACAGACAAGCTCCTCTGTGTTTATCGCTGTGTGTCTTTCATAATTAAATGTACTTTAAAAAAGTAGAAACCAATATCATGTTAGTGAGAAATAGTGACTAGTTAGCACCATTGCAGAGTGAAGGTTGAGTTGCATTCAGTACAATATTCGAAGGCCAAAGTAGTTGGGGATATAAAACATTCCGGTATGCCAAATTAGGTTATAGTGGTGGATAAAATATGCATTTAAAGGTTTTATTTATTTCGCACTTCATATCACAGTTGTAATTGCATTTTAATGTAATATCGAAAGGCACCGGCTATGTCTGCATCAGACAAACTGTTACATACCTCTGTTAGAAGATATTTTTATTGTAAACCTACATCATGTGTAGTAAATTGTTTATTTAATCAGTTGGTTGTTTTATTAGTACCTACATTAATAGATACAGAAATATTATTGCTTTTATAAAAAGTTCCCTTACACCTCAGACCAGTCGTTAATATGGAAACTAAAGTGTCGCCAAAATTTTGCATATTATGATTGATCACGTGAGTCACGACACACAAAGCAGTGACGTAGCTACCATGTTTAACAGAACAAGTAATAGTTCGGGGATTAAAGGCAAAAATCAGATCAAACTTTGAAAAAATTTAGGGAAAGCTGGATTTCGTATGAACCTCCTTTTGTGCTTTTAAACAACATTCCAAACATCCAAAAATGTTACACGGGGTCAAAGGATTTTCGAAAAAAATCTCGTTTTATTATAAAAATATGTAAGGTAAAGTTGAAGATGAGGCAATTATCTACAAAAAATGTGCATATAACATTATAACCTGCCCCAAGAACTGGGCTATCAAATTTATTTCAAATGGAAAAAGAATTTTAATGTTCCAGATATAACGCGTTCAAATAAACTTTTCAGCTTTATTATAAGTAGGATATAGTGATAATTAAAATAGTATAGGAAGGCACATTTTCGAGCTTAAGCTGAATAAGCCAAGGTTTTCATGTTCACAGTCTCTTGTTACCGATACATTATGAATTGCGGCCATATACACACAAGGAGGTTGTGATTGTGCATAAAAATAAAAGTTAGTACTGGGCAAGGAGAAATATAATGGCAGGAAACATCCTTTTTTAGGGCTACCAAAAGTGCCAACTGTTTGGCAATATTTATGTCATGGTTATGTCACAACAACAAACATTTACTAACCGCATGGAACTTTTAATTGTACAAAAATGTAAAAAAAAAACACTTTCTACAGAGTATAGTACTTTTATAGTCAGTAAATAGCAGTATATCCTTTCAATCGATGTTAACTGACATATTGTATTTCACATCACTTATAATATGCATCTCATTGGGCGGTCACTACAAGCAAATACAAGACTTAGATACGAAGCGGAATTATGGAACTGGTCTCGGTATACTTATCGCGTATTTGATATGTGGTTCTCATATTTACCATTCCGTTCTCATAACGTGGGGCAATATTTTAATAATAAAATGTTGTGATAAACGGTAAGTTATTTATCAACTTAACTATATTTTGGTCACAGTAGGTACAGTACCCTTTTTTTTTTTTTTTCGTGCGGAAATCCCTTCGGATACCCCCCCGCCGTACAGCGGGGGCGGTCATGTCGGGTTTGTACCGACTAAAACCGCACGCCGTCTCGGGTCTTAAGACGCCGGGGTGTAAGGTTACCCATAGGGCATATCCCTCGCACCCCGTACCCGGGTTTAATTTGGTACGTCGAGAAAGTGAATGTTCCGCTAATTTCGGCTGACCTCGGTTTGATATCAGGTGTTTGAGATAGTTCCGGATGACATGCGGCGTGTTCGACTGCTGCGTCGGAGGTTGCGGGTTCGATTCCCGCTCAGTGCAAGTATTTATATGTATGAATATGTCTATTTGCCGCCGCCGCGGTAGCCTAGTGGTAGGTATGGGTAATGGACTGCTGAGACGAGGTCTCAGGTTCGATCCCAGGTTTTACCATGGCACACACCAATGACTTTTCGATGCTTTTCGAAGTTATGTGTGTATTTATCGCAGGTTTATAAGTGCCCGGTTAATGGCAATAGGCTCGCCACCTATTACATTGGGACCTAAACATAAACTGGCGAAATGTGGGTGCTAGCACCTCTGCCTACCCCTTCAGGAATATAGGCGTGAGTTTATGTTATGTTATGTTATGTTATATGTCTATTTGCATTGTTTAATTGTAAAATATGTAGGTATGTAATTACAAAAAAGTATGTTTTGGTCACATTCTATTCATATTACAAGTTATGCTGAAGTAAATTATTCCAATATTAAAACATCTTTATTTTACAGTTATCTACATCAACTAAGTTTATCGTATACGTGGACCTACCTTCTTTATATGCATATTATTGTGGATTACCAGACTCTGCCTTACGTACTATGGATACACCAGACGATAGCACTCAGACTCGTTGGTCTGGCATTCGAAATTAACCTGACAGAGAGAAACAAAACCGAATCAGCAGATCTAAAAGGTCAAACAACAAAAAGCAATTTGAATCATCTGGATATGAACATACCTGATGAGCCTACAGCTATTGAAATCATCGCATATGCTTATTATTTCATTGGATTACACAAAGGTTTATTTTGTTTGATATCTTTGTCTACTTATGTACTCATAAACGGGGGTGTGTGTTGGGTAACCTCCTCGAGTGTCGCTCCGATTCCGATCCCGCTGCAGTCCGGGGGGAACGGAATCGGAGCGGCCGGTACACCCTGGGCGGCGGTCAATGGCTTCCCCTTCATAGGGTTGGCATTGATCGTCGGCCAATACCCAACGTGGCGGGAACACATCGCTCTCCGTACTCCTCTGCTTTCAGAGGAGACAGGATGAGCGATGCTGTTAGTGGTGAGATGGCCCAGGGTCAGTCGGGGTGCGAGGGATATGCTCTATGGGTAACCTTACACCCCGGCGTCTGAAGACCCGAGACGGCGTGCGGTTTTAGTCGGTGCAAGCCCGACATAACCGCCCCCGCTGGCCGGCGGGGGGGTATCCGAAGGGATTTCCACACGAAAAAAAAAAAAAAGGTACTCATAAACGAAATTTATTCATTGTTTAAACGTCGTAGATTAAAAGTTGGACATAGGTACTTATAAATAACTAAAATAAACCTAAAATAAAATAAATAATTAAAAGAAACCTAAACTAGAACCACCTGATGAGAAGCGGTTACCGTGACCTATTGACGTGTGCAACACCAGGGGCGTCACACTCGCGCTGCCGACTATCAACCATTGACCAACGCAGAGTTTTTAACGTAACCTAATCAATTATCCCACATTGTTTAATCCGGTGGAAATAGTGTTATAGAATCCTTTCGCCACTGACTGCCGCCATAGGTATATCTAACAAGTAATTTTTGCGTTACCATTTTATGGGAAGAACTTCATCAAACTTCGTTAAAAGAATACTATTTTTCACAGGCCCTTACTACAGGTGGAAAATGTTTCAAGACCATTTTAAAATTCCATTCGGAGCACTGGGCGACTGTAGGGTGATTACGGAACAGAAACTGAAGAAAGCGGCAGCATACATACTTCTTTTCATGGTTTTACGAACTCACTTCCCTCTTGAGGTGAGAATGATTTCAATAGATGTTCACGTAGAGTTTCATGTACTTACCTACTTGAAAATCAGATCAGATCTAAATAAAGATTTACGAGTTTGTGCTCTCTCTTATTATACTGAAAAACACATACAGGTATTAGTTGTCCACCTAATATATTCCGCATCAATCAAAACGTTTTCGTGTGAGAAAGATTTGAATTTTTTTGAACAAACATGTTCTTCCCTCTTGATATAATTCTAAGTTAAAGGACTTCAACGACCATTTTAGAATGGTTGACATCTGAAATGATGGCTTTTATTTTTTTGGATATCACAGAAACTTCTTCCTGGATCAAATGTTAAAAAAAAACAAAAAACCTTACTTTCTTTTCGTACGATTCGTGCTCAGTGACAAATTTCCACATTGCTTTCAGACTTACTTCGAGGAACAATTCTACACTGAGTATGGTACCGATAGCCGCTACTTGTACAACATACCGCATCTAGTTATGTATAGCCTCCAACACCAAATCGTTATGATGCTGTGTTCTAGCGTTTGCACGGAAACCGGATTCGGAGTATATCCAGCTAAGTGTCTACCCTTATCTGGCCATGGTCCTTCTGCGAGATTAAGCTTGTTGAAACTTGCGTTAGTAACTTACCTAATGCGTATACCTTTTTTTTTTGTTTACTTGCGGAAATCCCTTCGGATACCCCCCCCCCCCCGCCGGCCAGCGGGGGCGGTTATGTCGGGCTTGAACCGACTAAAACCGCACGCCGTCTCGGGTCTACAGACGTCGGGATGTAAGGTTGCCCATAGAGCATATCCCTCGCACCCCGACTGACCCTGGGCCATCTCCGGTTTCGAGATGGCCCCCTCGGGTTTGGGAACCACGGTGTCCTCGTCTTGCCCCGGTTTGGGGGAGGGGCGCTAGTCGCCCCACCGTCCCGGCCTGCTTCTACTGGGGTGACAGGCGGCCTCACCTGCCACCCCCAGGCCTGCGCTCATGGAGGACGGAGGTCGTTAAGCGACGCCTGAGTCGCCTGCGACGCGCGGCGTGCAAGTTGCGGGCTCGGCGGGCCGGGAGAGTTCTAAATCTCTCCCGGGCGCGCTCCGCCATCTTCTTCGCGAGCATTACATGCTCGCAGAAGGAGGTGGCGGCGGCCCACGCGCTCGCGCTCCGCACCATTGCCGCAATCATGCGGCCGAGCGAGAGGACTCCCACCCCGATGGCTGCCACGAGGTCGCACCATTGCCGCAATCATGCGGCCGAGCGAGAGGACTCCCACCCCGATGGCTGCCACGAGGTCACGCCTCGGCGCCTCCCACGCCGGGCAGTCCGCCAGCGTGTGCAGCCCTGAGTCCTCGCTCGCGTCGCAGTGATGACACTCAGGCGTTGGCTCCTTCCTAATCCGATGCAGGTGGTCCCCGAAGCACCCCTACCCGGAGATCACCTGCGTCAGTCGGTACGAGAGGCTTCCGTGTCGCCTCTCTAGCCAATCTTCCATGATGGGCCTTACCGCCGCTATTGCGTTAATGCATATACCTACTTACTATTTTACTAATAAAAAAGAAAACTCCTGTAAAAATTATAAACATACTTACCTACTAATTGCGCCAACGACTGAACTAATTTTTCTAACTAACTGTCCCACGCTATTGCTTGTATGCCACAATAAGGTGTTCATTATAATTTGCAACGCATCTTGCTACTAACTGACATTTTACTTTTGGGTTTGTTTTTATTTGTTTCAAGATCGTGAAAAGCTATATCCGTATGTTGTCGATAATTTTTGAGCTGTTCCACTAGTCCCTACCAGCAGTCTCTGTCGTGGTGGGGACAAGTGGAATTTTTGTACAACTGCACAGTATAATGAACCTTTCAACCTAAATGATCTGAGTCTGACTGCTCTGAGTCGGGTGTTAATCCTGACAGGATGGTATCAATAAAAAAAATAAGTAGTTCTAAAATTGCCGTTCGTTCTCTTTTTTGTTGGAAATCAATTTTAGTAATTTATTTAGTCCAACTAAGTAGTTAGTCCACGGTGGAAATACATCCCTTTGGTACACGTACCGCGTATACACCCCTCTAAATTGTATATTGGTTTTTACTTGATTTCGTTCAAAAAGTTTGCAGTGGTATTTTGGATAGTAGGAACCTGTGTTTATACCTTTCAGAGCCTCTAACAATGAGATAGCTTTGGAACAAGAATACAATTTCGCGGCGCTTCGATCATTTGAGGTTGACAAGTTGGTGTTTGGACCTAAACTGCGAGACACTCTCAGGGGCTGGGACATGACCACTCGCTATTGGTTTTACACACATGCATATAAGAATATCTGCAAGTGCAAAAAGGAAATGAGGTTTGTGACTCATTTGTCTTCGAATCAATTATTGAATTAAAAACTTCTATAGGCGCGTTGAGCACTTTTTGAGTGAACAAAAATCGTGGATTGGGAAAATGGAAAATTGGATTGAGGGAGGGAGGGGGACGGACGTATGATGACGATAAAAATATATACACTTGGGGTTCTTCAAGAAGGGCATTAGAAGGTTTTTACAGGGTCGGCAGCGGAAGTGCGACGCCTCTGGTGTTGCTCACGTCCATAGGCCACGGTAACCACTTCCCTTCAGATGGGCCGTGAGCATGTCTGCCAATTGAGTGGTACAAAAAAAAATACACAGAGTGCTAGTTTTTTCTTTACAGGCATTTTTGAGTTTTAGTTATTTATTTTAACTTCTGTTGCTCTTATTCATGCGCACATTTTATTCGTTCTGCCGCTCCTTCTTTTATTAGTTTGTCTGACTTTTATGGGTGCGACAGCCGTCTGACCTTCTAACCCTGAGAGGAAAGCCTGCATTCTGCAGGCTCTGCCTCGTCCGTCAATCAGCAGGTGTACCGGTTTGTACGTGAGGTTGTAGGTATTGGTTCCTAAAACCATCTTCTATTGGTAAGCATGTCTCTTGTGATAGTGATACTGGGGTAAGACAGGTTACTAAAACATCATAGCTTAATTAGTAGGTACTTATATTTAAACTGTGGGACTCAAAGTACGTCTCCCTACTTCAGATTAAAGGTTAAAGAAGTCTCCGAGAAAATAAGGTGGTCTCATAAGATTTGTTTTATTTTGCAGAAAGGTTTTAGCATACCTGGCGTGGATAATATATTGTGGTCCATCATTACAACAGCTTATCATCGCAAGCACACTCTGGGTGCACGTGCAGTTGGAGAACGAGTACGCCGCGCTAGCTGAACCAAATGAATCAGTTGGTATTCCGTTTATGTCGTTTTTATATCAATCGGTAGATATCCATAGCATGCTACCAGCTATTCCTGCAGCTGTATTTTAGATAAATGAAGCATGCTTGCCATGCTTCCCAGGAGATGATTTGCACCAGAAAGGTTAAAAATGTAAGCACCTTCATTCCATAATTTATCTTCTACTTTGCGAATAACTGTACACGAGTAGATGATCTATTTCATTCTAATAGTTCCACTTATAAAGTTGTGTACAACCACAGATATGAGTATTTGCTCGGTGAACACAACGAAATAATAATATTTATTATTTCGATAAGATATGAAAGAATTAATTTATCACTAGTTTACTATTTATACCAAAAACCTAATCACCGAGATAAGATGACGTCTTTCATGACCACAAATATGTTCGAGAAAATTTTATTAAACTTCTGTTTTCCGTAAATAATACATTTTGGAGCCAGTGTCCATTGGCATACTGTCCAATGGCTGAACAGTATCGGATGAAATTTGGCACACAGATAGGTAGAATTATAATCTGGAATAGTACATTGACTAGATACTATTTATCCCGGGAATACGAATCTGTGGGTTACTGGAACGAAATCAGCCGCAGGCAACCGCTAATCTATATAAATAAAAATGAATCTCCAAAATATATGTACTAGCATAACTTTCGAACGACTGCACCGAATTGGATATTTTTTTTGTGTTCGTTATTGTCAGGACAAGATTTGTATGAAAGAAAAATTTAGTTATTGTCAGGACAAGGTTTGTATGAAAGAAAAATGTATCAACGTCCACAGCTAAGGTGCTACTATTGTAGTGGGCGAAGACAGGCGAGCAGCTAGTTTATTAATAAAATTAAAGTGTGTTTTTTTTTACTTCCAGATGAAGGTGACATGGGACGTCGGATTTTCGATAACACGCTTGCTTTGCCTCACATACCTCACTCCTTGCTTCATCATAAAGAATCCGATGGTTGTCATCCAATACTACAATTCTATTCTATGGGTGTACCATTTGCTTTTGATAGCCCTTATCTTAGCCGCCCTGATTATTAAGGCCAAGTCTAACAACAGAGTGGAAACTTTAACGCCCACTTAGATACCTACAAATAGCTACCTGTTTGTTAAATGAATATATTTTATAGTAATTTAAAAGCACTTTTATTTCATCACATATTTGATAGAAATGACTAGAATTATAAACGTTGTTTTGCCATGTAGGTATATTATTTCTAGGAAACATTTTTTAAATTCAATAAAAATAACTATCTACTCATCCCTACTCCGTGATGTTTGCTGGATGATAGGTGACCGATCTACTGATCGTTGATAGGTTATCGACCGGCGAAGGCGGAAGATCAAATTGAATTGAGAAAAAAACATAATTGAAGGAAATAAAAAAAAAAAATCGCGATGGAAAAATAGGGGTTGATCGTAGAGGGTTGAAAATTCAGGGTTGTATGTATTTTCTAATGCTGTATCATAAAAAAAAAATTAAAAATTAATTATTGAAAAATAGATGTCCGATTCTCAGACCTACCCAATATGCACACAAAATTTCATGAGAATCGGTCAAGCCGTTTCGGAGGAGTTTAACTACAAACACCGCGACACGAGAATTTTATATATTAGATAATACCTAGGTACCTACATTTGATGACTTATGTCAAATGAACGATTCTGAACACAAAAAATATATATTTTTGAAATTTTTGTCTGTTTCTTTGAGATAGACAACAAAACTGCTGAACGGTTTTTTCTATTAGAAAGGTCTTGGTCAGACTTAAAATCGGCCGTATGTTTGATTGCAATTGGTTGGGTAAAACCGGAGATATGATCAAAAAACGATAACCGATCTCCGTGCGGGCGGAGCCGCGGGCAACAGCTAGTAGTAGTACAACGGTATTCTAAAGTTATTTGACTTCGACATTTCACCAAGAAATGTACAATAGCTAAGAAAATCCACATGTCCAGATCATGGAATATAAAATGAGAGGAAGATGAAGTGGCATCCCCAACAGCTATCGCTGGGCTGCCATCCGGCTTTCTTAGTTGCATTTTCATCCATAGTCCAGTACATCGAACTGACAGCTTGATGCCTTTATAGAGTGGTTAAAACTGTGTGTTTATAAAATGTTAAACTTATAGCTTCGGTTTTAGCAACTCTTAACAGGTATCAAGCTGTAGGCATGCGCTGTGTGATAGGGGAACGCCCTACAAAACCGAAGCAAGCCGAATTAGCCGGACTCACTCTTCGCCCTGACGTATCAAATCAATAGTCGGGTACTGTACTAGATACTACGAAAATTGCTGGTCATGGCATGAGTGCCTAATAGTACATTATTGCAAAGGCCCCGAAATAGGCAATTGCAGGTCGATTATAAGTTTGAAGGCCGTAGGCGAGGATTTCACTAATACGAGACAGACACTTGCCATTTCCGCCGAGGCATATATAGTGCTTTTCTGAAAAGAATGCAGGGAAATAAACCATATTTTTATTATGTATGTAAATAACAAATCAAGACCAATTTTGAACTATGCCGCCAATTTTATATTTATCTGCGCCGAAAGGCAAAGCGTATTTGATAACCTCAGCAAGCATACAACATTGCTGGAGCGTTGTAATGTTACAAATTCGAAAAACGTTCCAGCAATGGATTTGATTTTGTGTCCGTAAATTCGATACTTTGCGTGTTCTTTTATCGAAAATAATGACAATATTACCTACCGTGCATGTTTGGAAAAAACATTTTAATTAGAACCCGCTACGGTCTGAAAACGGCCTTCAGCCATTCATAATCCTGCGTTGCTTGCCAGTCTGGTAGTTCATCACTAGACTGTGCCTATACCAATATAAAACTATCGAAAAGAACATTATGTCACTGGACAGCCTTGACCTCGGCTGGACTCTGTAGGGGACCAGGACTTAGTACTTACGCGGGTGGAACCGAGGTGCGATGCTAGTTGATTAATGAAACAGTGCATGATATTTTTTAACAATAACATATATATTCATATACATTCAAACTACATACATAATGTACCTAAACTATTAAACATTGATTTTGAAAAGCACTCAATGCACACTGTGCAATTTTTTACTTATAAGCTAAACAATATTCATTAGTCAACGCAAAAGTAACTTTTTTTGATTGATAACACATAATCGTACATGGTCCAATCACAGATATGAATTTTATTCTATATAAAAACTTAAATATATTATGGAAGACATTGAGATATTAGTCAACAACTAGATGTATTGCAAACTTTATTTTAATAACATAGTTCATACAACTTTCATTTCAAATATTTAATATAATAACAATATAATATATATTATTGTCTTTTAACTATAAAATATTTTCTATTAAATATAAAATGTATTTATCGATATACTTGTGAAACCAGTTTATGAGTGAAACTTTTTCTTAATCTATGAAACTTTACTTGTCCCGTTCCGCCATGGTACATTCAAAATAGGATAAAAAGTGACAATATGTTTTATATTTCCTAAACAAAATGTACTTATGAGGTATGCATGAATGTAGAGTTATTTTCTTATTGTGCTTCACTTGTAAACTATACTAATTTGATTGAAACCTACTGAGTGCAAGTCACTTGCGAAAAGTTTTAGACTTTAGAGCCCTTGTCTCCACTGCACTGTGGACACCCCAAATATGTCTATAATGATGGCAATGATGTTGTTCATTAGAATTTACTAATATAAAAGTTCATAAATTTATGAGATCGTGTTTCGTAGATACTACGTACGGTAGGTAAGCATACACAGTCGAGTAAAGTCTTTATTTTATTATAAAATTGTTGTAAGAATAAGCAATCCTTTATTACAATTTCCTATGTGATCTTCGAAAAAGGAAAAATGAAAATATATTTAGACTTTCCATGTTTTAAACGGAGAGATGAGAGAAAAATTGTTTTTTTACCGACCCTAAGTGTACCTACCTTAGTCAACAAACATGTGGCTCACGATAAACGGTTATCGTAACCTATGACCGCGTGCGATATTAAAGTATAAATATCGCGTTTATCATTTGCAGAACGAAACGGGAAAGAAAAAGAGGTGAATCGGAATAAAGCAAGGAGATATAGCCTCCAGTACAATCACAAATTGCAGCATACTGCTACTTAACGTCGATATTAAGGCGCTTCCTACAACGTTCTTGAACATATACCTATTGAATAACTTACCTATACTATAATGTTAACGGGAACTAGTGATAATGTTATAGGTGTACTAAAAATACCTTTGGATTGATATAAAAGGTAACTTACTTGAAAATTAATCACAGATTTCAATTGAAAATAAATTTTAGAAAAATAAAAGGGCAATATGTTCATTAAATCTATTAGTATTGTAAATTATATGTACTTCAAGAGGACACGCAATCATATATCATTTATAATTTTCTAATTCTTTTCTAACGAATTTAATGAAAAAAATATATAAAGATGTTGCGGCAACGCTACTAACTTCATCACATACTACATAACTTTGTAGATTCAATACCATATTTTAGAAATACACTATACGGCCATTGATATACAAAAAACCCAAGATACACAGTCTCGAACTAAAGTAACACTTGAATCTGTCTCCAATCACACTTGAGTAGTTATAGTTATGTTATAAACATATTTTTTTTGTATATCAATGTATACGGCATATATTATGTCTTTTTAAGCTACTAAAGAATGCCAAGCGCAGTGTCTTGCTCGGGGACGTGTCTTAAGTAAGAGGATAGTGCCGATTTCACCAGCCTATTCAAAGCATGGCACTGAAAACCACAAATTTGTAGATATTTTGTTCTCATTTTGAACATTTTTTTCGCCTCATGACTGAGGCGAAAAAAATGTTCAAAATGAGAACAAAATATCTACAAATTTGTAATAAAGTTAATAAGAAAGTTAATAAAGGTTTTTTGACAAAAACCTTTATTTTGAAACTTGAAGTTGAGTCTTGTCAACGCCTAAGTACCTACGCACAGTTTCGTACTGCGCAGTGTGCCTAAGTCGGCGTTGACGAGCCTCAACTTCAACTTTTCAATTCCGCGATCGGTCATAATATATATATATATGTAATGTAAGTACTAACTGGATGCTTATACTCATACAAACTTATTTGTTACTTCTACCGCTGCAATGTAGATCTTCGGATTTTCGATAGCTTCTTTGTTCTGTATCAGTCTCAACTCTATCAGTACACGCGGAAACTTACCCGTTGGTTGAATACCTGTAATTGAATTATCATTATATATTTTGAACGACATGCCGTGGATCCTACTATTTTATAATATGAGGTAAGTTTTTCAAGCAAATACGGCTAAACGGATCTGACTGAAATTTGGCACAGAGTGGAATTATAGTCTGAAGAGCACACATTTATGCTACTTTTTATCTCGGTAATAGGTTCCTGTGGATTATAGGAACGGGAAGCCGTACTTTTAATATGGTTTGCAGGAACGTTGACATAGATCTGTTTACAACTAGTACTGTAAAATTGAAGAAGATTCTGTGTGAATTTTGCTTTAGGCAATGAATGGAACATCCTTCTTTTTTCTTTTTTTTTTTCTTAACTGAACTCGCATGGATGTGTGGGAGTGTTTCTTTAGCTGTATGCATGTACTTGAAGCTATCTGTGAAAACTTTTAATTGGCCATCATTGTTATTTACCTTACTATTGTTAAAATTAGCTGCAAGTTTTCCGAAAAAATAAAATAAAATAATGATGGAGATGCCTTCAACATCTTGTAGGCCCAAATCAACCTCACCAGCTAGCCAGTACAACTGCTGATTACTGGTCGACGCTCTAGCACCAGACTTTCCTTTCAAGGTTGGAGGGCCAGACGGCAGTCTATCCGTAAAAACCAAGATAAGCTAATTCGAGAGAAATGGTAGGAAAGCAGCCATCGGGTTCCAAAATGCAAGCTTCGGATGCTAACACGGTGGCGATGATGAGTTACTCACCACGAGCTCTTTGGTATGTATCTTGCACTATATGTTGTAACGTGGAAATAGTTTTCTCCAAGGTCAATTTTAAATCGCTGTTGGTTTTGTGGAACCACGCCAAGAAGAGCGCCGCGAACAAGTCACCCGTGCCCGTAAAAGTCGCATCCACCTTCGGTATCTGGATCTTGTAACATGAACCTGGGGGAAACAATTAAAAACTGTATTGTTTACTTTTAAGAATATATTATGAGAACTCATTCAGGGTATAGGGGCTCCATACTATGGAGCCCCACAAAGATTTTTATAATATAATCCTATACTAATATTATAAAGAGAGAAGTATAATTATGCGAGTTTATTTATATGTTTGGGGTAATCATCGGAACCACTGCACATAATGGAACCATTGTTTCACCATTTGATAGGTACATTATCCTCGATGGACATAGGCTATATATTATATGGTTTGACTTAAAAAAACTCATATAAATCGAAGCGAAGGAATATTATTAATGATGATGATGAAACGCCAATGTCTTGTTTTCATTTGCACATGAGTATGTTAAAATAAAGGCAAAGAACACACGCTATAGCGTCAATCGTATGTCACGTCACGAGTCAATAATATAGTGTCAAGGTTAATTTGAAGTAAATATTATTGAGATGGTAGGTATGTCTTGCTTTATACTTTTTTTTGTTTATTTGAATGGTCTTTAAATTAGGAAAATAAAAATTATCCAGAAAAGAATGTGCCAGATGTACAATTCGAGTTTTTGCGAATACAATGGTAGTATTAGTACACCGTTTTCCGTAATGTATAAGTTGTGTAAATAAGAAGTTACTCATTGCACAAATATTAAACTAAGTTATGTACCTATCAACATTATAATAGCATTAGATGTCTTATGACATTAGTTAATGCAATACCAGAACTTGTAATGATTCACATTGGTACTAACAGACGTATATCAAATGGTGGTACTATATATTGGGAACTGTACCTGACACGAGTCTCTGAATATCTATATGATATTTTCATTGCAGATGAAGCTCCTACTTTAGGGCCTAGCCTCCTAAAGCCGTCAAATTTGCAATTCCCAACCAATCATCATCATCATCCTAGTCCCATCCCGGTTGCATACAAAGCTTATAGTTTGAAGACCAGGATCCGCTTTTCTACTTCTCCTTCCCATAACCCGGTACAGGACTTTAACGGGAGCGATTGCTTTCTGAACTCTTCCTTGGGCTCAATATACCTACTCTACGAATCTTGATGGGCCCATGGACCCCACCAATGTATCAGGCCCATGGGTGACGTATGTGTAATGGGCCACGCAGGTGACAGAGGCCCCATAGACCTACATGGGCGCTCTAAAGGTATATGGGACACATGGGTGAAAGGAGCGTAAATAACAGTTGTTGTCATTATTTGTGTTGATACTACAATACCACCTTAAGTTAACCTTTGTTGTTATTCTGTATATTAACGCAAGGTACTTGACGTGGACCGCCAGCGCCTCGCTGTGGCGTAAAGTGGCAACTTTTCTATGCCAAAAATACCTAGTCGTCGAATACCCTGGACTTAACCGTCGACTTACGGCTTACTAACTTACGACTTATCGATTAGACACACTTTGACCTTTGGGGCCACGACAACCTCAAACGCAGGTCAGTAGATACACCCGCTGATTGACGGTCGAAACTCGGGCGCAGGTTTACCTACTCTTGGAGTTGGGAGGTCAGACGATAGTCTCTTCCATAAAAGTAGGTTAAAGTCTCGGATGCTGTTCGGAATAACGCTAAGACGATGATTATGACTGCATGCATGGATGAGGGAGTTATCTACCTACTTCCTACTAATATTATACATGCGAAAGTTTGTAAGTATGGATGTATGGATATACGTATAGATGTATGGATGTTTGTTACTCTTTCACGCAACAACGGCTGAATGGATCTGGCTGAAATTTGGTACAAGGATAGATTATAGTCTGGATAGGCTACTTTTTATCCCTGAGTAGGTTCCCATAGGAAGCGGAAACGGGATCAGAAATCCACGCGGGCGTAGCCGCGGGCAATAGCTAGTACTTTTATATAATTCTAAATTAATTGTAATAATAAATAAAAAAAATACTAGGGTTATGTTATGTTAAATGAATGATTCTGAACACAAAAATATTATTTTTGGTATTCTTGTCTGTTTGTTCGCGACGGATGCAAAAACTATAGAATGGCTTTTGATGCGGTCTTTTCTATTAAAAAGGTCTTGGTCAGACTTAAAATCAGCCATATGATCGATTGCAATTGGTCAAGTAGAACCGGAGATATGACCAAAAAACGATTACCGACCTCTGCGCGGACGGAGTCGCAGGCATCAGCTAGTTGACATATATTATCGTAAATAAGTAAACTGCATTTATGCACATTCATACTGTGACCTTGTTTGGACCAATCGCCTTATGTAGCAAATTACGCAAACAGGCATAAATACACTGTAATATTAGGTAGTTACGTTGCATGTAGGTACCTTTTTTTTTTTCGTTCGGAAATCCCTTCGGATTTGGCATCCCTGGGCAACGGAGACAGCAGCGCCTCTCTCCTAGGGCGGGAGAGACGCTGCCGCCTACGGCCAACTCCGACCGAGGCGAGGACGGCCCTGTTGAGGGCTGTTCGGAAGCTTTCCACGTGTCCCTCTGATTAGCAGATGGCACAGTGGAGAGCAAGTAAGGGAACCATCTCGAAACCGGAGATGGCCCAGGGTCAGTCGGGGTGCGAGGGATATGCTCTATGGGCAACCTTACACCCCGGCGTCTGTAGACCCGAGACGGCGTGCGGTTTTAGTCGGTTCAAGTTCGACATAACCGCCCCCGCTGGCCGGCGGGGGGGTATCCGAAGGAATTTCCGCACGAAAAAAAAAAGGTACAAAGACACGTCTAGGACGCGCGTCCGTTCCGTTTGGCACTGAAAGGTATAAGTAAGTAATAAGGGTAGGTAACCTACTTAATTGTTACAAATTTTATCCTTTTTACAAGCCACTTACATGTTGTTTTTAGGACTCTATAGTTCTCCCGTTCTGTTTAAAATATAGATAAAACAACAGAATTCTGTTAAAGATAAATTAACAAGAACATTTTTGTTAATTGCTATTTAGGTCGATAAACTCTGAAACTACTGAACTAATTTCAAAAATTCTTTAAACATCAGAATGCTACATATCCCTGACTGACATAGACTAGTCTTTTTCGATATTCGCACGGGATCAGCACTTACGCGGTTAAAACCGCTTGGCAATACTAGTATTTTATATAAATGGTGATGAAAATACAAGGCAAATTTATGCAAGTTGAATATCTTGCACTATTCGCCCCATACAAACAGTGCTGTTTAGCAATCGTTGGTTTCTTTGATGACTCTATATTAACTGATATTTGATAACTCTTATTACCTACTTAGATTACATTTGATAACAACTCTGACTGAAGTGATAAGAAATGTAGAAAACATTCTCAAGGTAAATTATCTTACCCAGATTTTACAATGATTAAATCCTACTAATATTATAAACGCGAAAGTTTGTGGGTACGTATGTATATCTTTGTTGCTCTTTCACGCCAAAACGGGTGAACGGATCTGGCTGAAATTTGGCACAGGGATAGATTATAGTCCGGAATATCACATATGCTTTTTATCTCGGGAATAGATTCCCATGGGTTGCGGGAACGGTATCAGAATTCTACGCAGGCGGAGCCGCGGGCAACAGCTAGTATAGAATAATTTTATTTCAAAATCAGTTACTTGACAAAATGAATAGTTGACATGCACACGTTCTTCGGTGCAAAGCTTATTATTTTACTACTAAATTCAAATATTATTATGTTTTTTAAGTTTATTTTAATTAGGTACTGTATGTCTCTCGGGGTGCGAGGGATATGCCCTTTAGGTAACCTTACACCCCGGCGTCTGTAGACCCGAGACGGCGTGCGGTTTTAGTCGGTTCAAGCCCGACATAACCGCCCGCTGGCCGGCGCGGGGGTATCCGAAGGGATTTCCGCACGAAAAAAGAAAAAAAGGTACTATATCTCTGATATACAGTTGTAACCTACCTTTTTTTTTTTTTTTTTTTTCGTGCGGAAATCCCCTCGGATACCCCCCCGCCGGCCAGCGGGGGCCTACCTACATGCAAATTAATTTATTAAGTCTGACGTGGTGACGGGTGTATATTTTCAAAAGGGAAGCCGGTGAAAAGGCAATCCTTGATCAATGTTTCGACTCTTACCACCTTCACTATATCTACAAGTAATTTGAGCATTGATGTATATGATAATGGTGGCTTTTAAAAAATCCTGTTGATGAAGCTCATGCTTTGGGTTTTGCATCTCTGCAAAGGGAAGCCGTAGGGAATCGGCATATATGGAGCCCTCGCCACTGAGTCTGACCCCCAAGAAGGTAATAAAAGAGTGGTAAAAAAAGAGCAAAATTTTTTTTTGGTGTAAAAGTAATGACTAATTTCGATTTTGGCCGTAAAGACATGAATAACCTAGTCGCACAATGAGGCAAAAATACCACATTTGGTCTCCCTGAGAAGTTATACCAGTTCGCAACTTTATTCATCCATATTACAGTATGTACTTACCTATAACTATATATTATAATTGTCATATGTCGTAAAATAACTATAATAGCAGATAATCATTCTATGCACCTATATTAAATGGTAAAAAAATTGTCAAACTGATTTGAACCATAATTAGTACGATACAGATAAGTGTGTTCATTGTAGTATGGCCGTTACGTAATCGTTCAAACATGATGTGATTACTTAATAGAATATATGAAAATCGATACGTTAAACAATACCATCACAATTAAAGCACTAATGCTTAGAGTATCTAATCTTAGGAATCTAATTATATATTAAAGAGAATCTTACCTGCACTACTCGCCAGTGCGACCATATTTTTCTCATCTCCTAATTCTGTACTAGACAACACAACAGTTTTCACACCCTTATTGTGAAGGGCTAATATAGCCTTGAGTGCGCTGTCAATATCCTGCACTTGGATTCCTGTGATCAGCTCGGCTTCGAACTGGTTTGGTGTCAGTATGTCTGCTAGAGGTACCATGATATCTCGGTATACGGGTAATATCTCTTCCGGCACATACATTTTACCGTTGTCACCCATAACTGGATCGCAGACTGGAAAAAAAGAAATGAATAAATACTTGGATGATTCAGTAAGCAGAAGTTCAGTTCAAATATTATATATGGTAGGTACCTACTACACACAGAATATAAAACCAACAAGAAATGCTTCGAAGATTTACTGGTATGCCACGATACTGTGAAGTTTTTCAGCATAATTTTCAATACCATTAGCTACTGATTTTTAAGCTTCTTCTCTGTTGAAGATTATGACTCTATCGACTGTAAGGGCGCGTTTTGTCTAACGTGTTTTGCGAGGTGGGTACGTGGAGTTTGTAAACGGGATTCAAAGTAAGTTTTATATAACTAGCATTGGAGTCAAAATGAAATGATCTCTTAGAGTACACATGACGCGCCGAATCTCTTTGGTTTGGCACCGACTTCAACAGGAAAGTCTTGTGAGCGTTTTTTTTCTTTTAAATTAAACACTTAATTCAGTTAATTTTCACTTTTTATCCCTTCTTGGTTTTTGCAGTCGGTTCTATTTTTTATATATTTATTAATTATTCCTCCGTTTTTAGTGAACGTAACTGTTTTATTGCACACTGAACACTAGAAAACCATACGACGCCAGATAGTTAAAAAATCGCGGAGATAACTCCTTTTTTTTAAGCCGTTTAAGTATACCAAAACCTTCCCCAGAATGTAACAAATACGTTACTTAGCTGCTAGCTATATTCAAACGTTCACGAAATAGCAAGGAGAGTAGTGTGTGCCTGTGTGTGAGAGAGGGTTTGAAAGCAGTAGAAAATGGATATCATAGTTATAGCCAGCTGAAGTTTTAGACTATCTTGTACATTTAGAAGTCATGACTTTAAACTTCCGCGTCTCATCATGTACAATATATGTATATACATATAATACGATCGCGTTAGTTCCCGTTAACATTATCGTAGATACCTTTGGAAACAAACTTAATATTTGGTCCACAGATTCAAAACAAACACGAGACTTAAGCAGTCATAAACATTAAACTACTGAAATGAACATGACCTCGTTACAAATAGAGAAGTTAAGAAACAGGGCATCCCACAGATAGTAATTGTCTAATTAGGGTTACCAATAATATCATCATCATCTTAGCGTTGTGTGAGTTGTGTCCCGATTGCTTCCGGCCGGTTCTCGGAGTCCGATGACCGCTTTCCTTCTCCACTTCACACGATCTTGGGCATCAATGGTAATGACACCTTTGGCATTCATGTATCCCTTACGATATACTACCTTTCGTCCGCGGCTTCGCTCGCGTGGAATTCTGTTACGGTTCCCGCTTCCCATGGGAACCTTTTCCCGCGATTGAAAGCCTATGTATTAATCCAGACTATAAGCCATTCCTGTATGAAATTTTAGCCATATCTTTTCAGCCGTTTTAGCATGAAAGAATAGCAAACATCCACACTAACAAAAATCAGGTTTATAATATTAGAAGGATATAATGTATCGTAATATATTTCAGAACCTCTATTACATATTAGTATTCCTCTTCATACACACACATATAACTTCACGCCTGTGTCCCCGAAGGGGTAGTCAGAGGCACCCACAATTCGCCAGCTATGTTAAGGTCCTAATGTAATAAGGGGGCGAGTTGCCATCTACCGGGCACATTACTACCCGAGCGATAATTAACATTTTTAATACACACATAACTACGAAAAGTCGGAGGTGTGTGCCCGGGGCGAGTGGGGATCGAACTCCAGACCTCTTCTCGGCAGACCGTTACATACGCCACTGGGCTATCGCCGCTCTAGCGCTATTCCTCTTCATCTGAGCGCCAATCTGGGTTGTATTCAAAAGCTTGCACTTTGGAGCCCAGAGTCCACTCTCCTACAACTGTATTATTTTCTTATGAGTACCTATATTATTAGTTAGTATATCATAGAAAAATAATATAGTATGCAAAATACTATATTATATATTCATTCCTCAAATATTTGAAAAATAATTGTTTGAAAAATAATTGAAACTTAATGGCCGGAGATACGAATAATAATAAATACAAATGGAACAAAAATGTGGGTAGGTAGGTAGGTACTACCTTTGTTTTCTTGAATTTGTTTTAAGAAAATTTTCCCCTCAAAAAATGGTGGCAATCCTAAGGTTAATCATAACTTGTCTTGAAGTCTCAGTAACCTCATTGTTACAAATACAACATCTTATTATATTGACGCCTGTTTATCTATGAAGAGCGAGACAAATGTAAACTGCAACGCTTCCTGCGTTGCAGACCTACACTCAGGGGCTCATGCCGGGACGATCATTTAGCCATAATGGCTTAGCGGGCGGCATGTTGCCACCGGCGGCGGCGGGCCTCTTCGGGCAGGTTGATTTACCTGCTCAACACAAGCAAGAGCGCAACAGCAAGAGTGCAAAAGATAGCAAAGCATGACTACTGTCATGCAACAATTGCACTTTTAATAGTTTTATTTATTTACCGATTTTTTTGGATAAGAAGTACGTTGTTCTGGATAGGAAGGGAGATAGAGAATTCGTTGAAAGAACTCATCAGAACACTACACTACAGTATAGTATAGTAACGTAAAATACAGATAGAGAGCCAAAGTCTAGGTACTGTATATACTACGGAGGTCGCTCAACGACCTCCGTCCTCCATGAGCGCAGGCCTGGGGGTGACAGATGAGGCCGTCTGTCTCCCCAGCAGAAGCAGGCCGGGGCGGCGGCGCGACGCGCGCCCCCCCTTTCCGGGGCAAGGTGGGGACACCGTGGTTCCCACACCCGAGGGGGCCATCTCGAAGCCGTAGATGGCCCAGGGTCAGCCGGGGTGCGAGGGAATTGCCTTATTAGGTCACCTTATACACCGGCACCTGAAGACCCGAGACGGCGTGCGGTTTTAGTCGGTTCAAGCCCGAGATAACCACCCCCGCTGGCCGGCGGGGGGGTATCCGAAGGGATTTCCGCACGAAAAAAAAAAAAAAAAAAAAAAAGGTACTGTATATACTGTATGTTGAGGTTCCAAGGTAATTTGTGTAAAATTTTGAGTACATTTATTTGTGCATTGGACAGAGTTACACGTAATTCAACACAATAATTTATAAATAAAATGTTTCTAAATCAATCAATAACAATCTTATTTTTCCGACTGTAGCCGCAACACGTCCTTAACCGTACCTGACCTTTTCTATCTCGTTTCGGTAACACCGTAACTTAACGTCACACAAACAAACGGCAGTACCTAAATCAAGAGAAAGAGTCGAAAAACAAGTGTAGATGCCACCGCGACTAACGCGGTGATGATGGAGAGCGTGAAGACAGAAAGGGCGCAGTTGAAATCTTGCCCTGCCCTGATCGGCAGATGGATCTTTTTTCACCGAAAACAATACTTAACGTCTGGTACGTTAAGTACTGTTTTTTGCAAGCACGTCACTCCCGCTCATAATAATGTAATAGGTATAAAACACAATTATTAACCATAGAATATGTTA
This sequence comes from Cybosia mesomella, assembly GCA_946251805.1. Classification (NCBI taxonomy): domain Eukaryota; kingdom Metazoa; phylum Arthropoda; class Insecta; order Lepidoptera; family Erebidae; genus Cybosia; species Cybosia mesomella. The sequence goes on from OX276398.1 coordinate 23,097,195, forward strand.
ACCATTGTATTCGCGCATACCGCGTCACATGTAACTGAAGTTTAGATAGAGTGGTGACTTGACCAGCAACAGCCGGCCAACACACACAAGATACGCTTTGTTGCTAGGATACGAGAAGAAGCCCTCGTATGTTATAGTGGTCACTTAAAAATTGACCGAAAACAAAACGAAAGGAAAGGGTTATAAATAATTCTGATAAATTATCACTGGGCTTTACATGAATAAGATTTATCATTTTACTAACTGTTGCCCGCAGCTTCGTCTGCATAGAATATTGATCCCGTTTTCGCGACCCAGAGGAACCTACTTCCGGGATAAAAAGTACTTATCCAGTGTGTAGCTGTGCTATTGCAGACTATAATCTATCCATGTGGATTTGTATCCCAGCCGTTCTGACGTGATCGAGTAACAAACCTATATCCACACATCCAAAATTCCGCCTCTATAATATTGGTATTAGTTTAGACTAGCCGTGGTCGCTACTTCGTCCGCGTGGACTTAGATCTGACTTTTAATTTTTTTGCACGGAATCCTAATTATTATTTTTCTAAAATAAAAGTAGCCTAAGATACGCCTTATTATCAGCCTGCCAGTGAAAACCTCATCAAATTCGGCCCATCCATTTCGGCGATTATCCAGAACAAATAGACAGACTACATAAAAAAAAGGGGTTTTTTATAAGTAGTAGCTACCAATACATTCATACCTATACATACAATAATTAATTTAAAAGCCGGTTTTTGTTTAGATTAGCTTACCATATATTAGTTGAGGATTCTTTTGCCTTAACTTCTTTATAAGTTCGGCCATTTTTTCCATTGATTCTGGGGTTCTTGAGTAACCAGTCAAAAAGTGTGTGTAATAGTCAACTTCATTCAATGTTAGGCCTTCAATAAGGGCATCCATTTCCTCATTTTGTAGAACTGTTCCCTTGAGATACTTGTACCCTGTGTGGGTCGAGAACTGTACAGTGTTTATGAAGTCAACCTCAAATCCTAGAACCTGAAATAATATACAATATTTTCCACAGGCAATCACCGTTTACAATGTTACTAGTAAACATAATATTACCTAGAACTAGTTGCAAGAACATTTAGATATAACTATCTATATATATATAAAAATGAATCCTTATTCACCCTGGTCACGGCATATCACCTGAACTGTTGGACCGATTTCACTACTTTTTTTTTGTTGAATCTGTCATATTTAGGAGAAGGAAGAAGAAAAAGTTACGAAAGTTGTGTGGAAAATTAGAAAAATTTAAAACATAACAAACATTAATTTTTATAATGTAACATTATGGCGGTGGACAACTTTCAGTTGTTTGGTAATTGCCGCGATTGGCACTGACACATTAATAGATGCATCAGTCTTAAGAGGACAAAGGTAAGACAGGTCTGTTGAGTCAACGAGTACTATTATAAAATTGAAAATTGGCTGTCTGTACATTGTCAATATTTAAAAAACACTTGTGTTGGTAAAATAAAGATTCCGAACAGTTTTCCTGAACAGTTCCGAATTGGCTTTTTTTTTTTTTTACATTGGAAAGGTTTAGGGCAGACTTCCAAATTTCCGTATGTTTGATTGCAATTAATTAGTCAACTGGAACCGGAGATATGAAAAGCAACAGTCATCAGCTAGTAACTAATGTAATAAATTGATAACAGGATGCAGTAGCTGGATGGTTTATATCAAGTAAAAATAACTAAAATATTTTAAAATCAAAATCCAAATATACAAATAAAAAGTCACCGCTGTGGACTGGTGTTCACAAATAATACAATTTGAAAAGCATTTGATCTTGACACCAATGATTGAGTGAGACTAACATTCAGACAATTTAATTTAGCTTTAAGTTACTCATTAGTAACTCTCTTTTAGCTCTGTCACACATTTCATCAAGAAATGTTTGCACATCATATGCTATGATTATGTTGTGTGTTGAGGCCTGTGACAAAAGCTGTTTGGTAGAATGTTGCCAAACCTTTATAAAAGCGAAAGGATATTCTTAAGGAATAAACCTCTCTCCTAAGGCTAGGAAGTTTTAGTACAGAATTAAGTTTGGGATTGTTGACCCTCAGACATCACACAGATAATAATATGTAATAGTTAATCAGATACAAATGGGTATTAATAATGAATGAATGTAGGAGTCGGCCATAAACTTGGCATTTTTGCATGATTATCACACTTCACTAACCAAAAAAAATTTACTACTTATGGACATTATTTGTCCCATTAAATGGTAGTATTTTTTTAGTAAATCTTTAATAATAATAGTTTTAATCATCTTCAGAGCTATGTCACAACTATATGCAGTTTAAATTATGTATTAAAATATATTGTATTTTATTATTACTATTACCTGTAGTGGAAAAACAGCACTTTTATTACCAACGTAGCCGTGAACTACATGGCTTTGGATGGAAAGAACTCGAGGAGTTGAATCTATCGACATAATGATATTTCTTTGCCCAAAACAACAACAAACTGAACTGGAACCACTTGCAATGTTTTACATAAATATAAGTCAACCTCGAAATAGCAGACACTGCTACCAAACAACGTACTAGCCTAAAGTCCTAGCACTAAATAAGAATAATTGAAAATAGCGCATAAGTATCTGACTATTCCTCGGCCTCGCTACCACTGACAGCTTGCTCCTTCTAGTGATGTGCGATGACGTGATTTTATTTTTGATTAATTCGATTGGTCAACATTTTCTTATACAATGTTAGTAAACTAACCAAATGCAGTCGAGTGACTTTATTATTAGGTACCATTATTACGTTTGAGTTACGATCACGATTCACGAGATTTTGATATCTTTCAGGAAATAAATAATATTACGTAATAAATGGCTGAATCAATATTCTAATGAATACTAATAGTATAAAAAGAGAGGCCGAATTTTGTGAGTTTGTTTATATGTTGAGGGTAATCATCGCAACCACTGCACATATTGGATCAATTCTTTTACCATTTGAAAAAGTGCATTATCCCCGTAGTCAAAAGTTAAGGTGAAGGTCCCTGATGAAGGGTGTTTTTAGATTAGTTCGAAAATGAAAAGTCCCTGTAGTCTGAAAACCATATATGTTATACTAGGCTATTTAAACTAGTACTTTCGGTTATTTGATACACGATGAACATTACTTTCCTAGATAGAATTTGCTCTCAAAGATTCGTCTAACCAAAAACGCATACCAGTTTTATTTGAGTTGCATTCAGATTAAAAAAAATAAAAATGATACCTACCAACATGAAGGTCATTGATAGGAGAATGAAAAACGGTTCCCAAAAACCAAAATTTACATAAATTCTGAATTATACCATGAAAATTCAAAATACCTACGTTTTCTACCTATATGACGCGTTCCGCGAGTCAATTAGTTGCGAGCGAAACGTGTAGATGCAGGACGTGTATCAGTTTGCGGCAGATGCACAGTGAAATCGTACGATTTTTAAATGTAGGTAGGTACTTAGCGTAAATGCCATATCGTAGAGAATGTGCCAGATGTATAAATGTAATGGTAAAAAGTTGAGACTCGAACTTTTGCGAATGCAATGCTAGTTTATGTACACTGTTTTCTGTAAAGTATAAGTTGTGTAAGTAAGTAAGTAGTTACTCATTGCACAAATATTAAAACTAAGTCATGTATCGGCATTATAATAGTATTAAATGTCTTATGACATTAGTCGATTTAATACAAGAATTTGTACATTGTACATTGTACAAGTAATGTAATCCAACAGCAATCTGTTGGATTGGCTCATACCCAATGCTACTTAATTTAAGGATATTGTTTTTGTCCTGGCAACTCCGTTACACGTTTTGCCGCTTTTTCTTACTGTTGAAAATGTCACTTCTGTTTGTGTGCTGAATAATTAAGATAAATAGTTTTTCGGTGATAATAAATCTCTTCGGATACCCCCCGCCGGCCAGCGGGGGCGGTTATGTCGGGCTTGAACCGACTAAAACCGCACGCCGTCTCGGGTCTACAGACGCCGGGGTGTAAGGTTGCCCTTAGATCATATCCCTCGCACCTCGACTGACCCTGGGTCATCTCCGGTTTCGAGATGGCCCCCTCGGGTTTGGGAACCACGGTGTCCCCGTCTTGCCCCGGTTTGGGGGAGGGGCGCTAGTCGCCCCACCGTCCCGGCCTGCACCTGTCACCCCCAGGCCTGCGCTCATGGAGGACGGAGGTCGTTAAGCGACCTCCGGCGCCTGAGTCGCCTGCGACAGTACAGTACCTACTAGCGACATAATTTAAACTGACATGAACCTTCAACACTGCCAAATACTACTACTACCTGCCTCTGAATATCTATATAATGTTTTCATTGCTGATGAAGCTTTTGCTTTGGCTAACCTAACTTCACGAATCCGAGCTCCAATCCCGGTTGCATCCAAAACTTACAGTTTGGAGCCCATGGTACCCTCTTCTACTTTTCCCGGATTCATTGTGACTTTTACGGGAGCGACTGCCGTTTCACATCTTGCTTGGGCCCAGATGCTGTACAGATCTTAATGGTGCCCACGGCTCTATGGAACCCATGGGTGTATGGGACCCATGTGTTACGTATATGTGCCATATGGGGTGGGGTGTGTGCCATGTAGGTTACGTATAGGTGTATGGGGTGCCATGGGTGTATGGACCCCATGAGTGAGGTATGTACATGGGGCCTTGTAGTTGAATGGCGCCCCACGGGTTACATACATGTATGGGGCCCCATGGGTTACATATATGTATGGGGCCCCATGGGTGAAGGGGACTATGCATGTGTGGGGGACCATTACTGTATGCCCCGCATGGATTTGGGGGGCCCTATGGGTATATGGGGCTCCATCAAGATCTTGGCAGCTTGGTGACTGGGGTCCACTCTTAGAATTGATTCCATGAAATAACAAATATATTCCGAAGCAAAATATCGATACTATGCCACAAGTAAATGGAGCATTCCTACCTCACACTTATATCGACGACGGTTGAAAAGCAAAAGATTGCAAGCGACATTGACTTTCCAGAAATAAATAGTCCAAAACGACATAATTAACAGAAAATATACTAGTGATTTACCTGTCAATTGTCATTGTCACTTGCACTCTTTTGTCTTTCAACAATCGATATTATGTCAATGTCAAGGACTAAGTGACAACATGATTGAACTATGAGAATATCCCTTCCTTAAAAAACTTGACATTGGCGTCTTCGCCATTAAAATTTTTATAAACATTTATTATATTTTACTTGACATTGGCGAAATTGCGGTGATTCTACTGCAGAAGCCAATAACTAAAAGAAGAAGATTGAACTATGATGACATTGATGACAAATTAACATCAGTGCTGCCAACTCTTATTTTTTTATTTATTTATTTATCTAACATCTTTGACATGGTCAAAGCCTGCTCTTGAGATATTTATAATAACTAGTCTTCTGCTACTTTATTTTAAGAAACGGAATGAAAGTGCGAGAAGAATAAAAGCGAGAACTTGTATGGTACCAGAGGACAAGAATGAAAGCGTGATTTACATAAAATTAAGAACTAGATAGAAAGAAGTTAACCCACTCAGGGTTAACTTATTTCTATCAGAGTTAACTTCTTTCTATCTAGTTCTTAATTTTATGTAAATCACGCTTTCATTCTTGTCCTCTGGTACCATACAAGTTCTCGCTTTTATTCTTCTCGCACTTTCATTCCGTCCCTTTCACACTAATGGGATATGGGGTAGGGTAAGGGAACTATATTTTTGTTGCTTTCTTTATTTTTCTCTTTTTATCTTATCTGCTAATTTATTTCTTTATTACTTTTATTACTATTATTTTATTAACTACTACAATCTTTTACATTTTTACACATTTGTTTTACTTATTTAAGATGTTTACTAATTCTAAAATTATATTTATACAAGTTTAGTTTCTTTCATTTGTATACAAAAAGTTTAACCTTCTGGCCAGGTCTCTACCATTATACCTGCAAGAGGTTATTAAATACTATTTTTATTATTCACTTTTTCGACTATTTGTTCAGCAAGAGAAATTCTTCCCTGTGTCTTTGCATTAGTTCGGGAAAATTAGCCACTTCTTATTTTTTATTTTTTTATTTCTATACTTAGCTGATCTGGATCTCGCATAGATGGGGCAGTCCACGATGAAATGTGCGACTGTCTCCTCGACACCAGGCTTGCAGGCACATGATGGGTCTTCTTTACACTTGAACCGGGTCAAGTATTCGAAAAACCCACCATGCCCCGTTAACAACTGGGTTGTAATGCCGGCGACCTCCATCTTGGGGACGGTTCTGTATGCCGCCACCGCGCATGGAAAGAAGAGCTTGGTGCCCGAAGCTGTGTCACCCAACCTGTAACTTTCGTTCCACTCGTCAAGCGTGATCTGCCGCAGACCACGCTTGACGAATGAAACTGGGCACAGGCTGTAGAGTGGAGCCCTCTTCGACTTCAGGGCCGCTTCCTTAGCCAGCTGATCGGCTCGTTCAAAACCCTCCAAGCTTGCATGGGCCTTGACCCAGAATAAGGAAATTTCCCAGCCGTCAAGCCCCGTTTGATGTTATATCTGGTTTCAACGGCCAGAGGGTGGAGGGCGTGACGGTTTCGGCCCCGTTATTCCAAATGGATACCGCAGCGCCGACGCGACCCTCAATCTTGCTCCCGTCCGTAAATATGCGCATGTCGATATTGTTCGTGCGTTGGTAGTGATCCTCGTCTATCAGACTTAAGAGCTCCAGGTTCATATGTTCCGCGGGGTGAGGCTCCTCTATAGCTGGAGCCATCCGTTCAATCTCCCAATCTCCCAACCATGACTTGAACGCTCCTCTCTTGGCCTCGCACAACGAGGCCACCTCACGAACTCTGAGGTCCAGAGACAGCAAGCCAGCCAGGATCAGCCCTGAGTGCAGGGAGATTGTCCGGTAGCTCTTGGATAGCTTTTGGGCGAATCCGCGCTGCACCACGTTCAGCTGCTTTCTGACACCAAGCTTGTCCACCGCCGCGCACCAACTGCTAGCTGCATGCAGAATCGTCGGCTCCACAGCCGCGTTATAGATGGTCCGGATCACCTCAGGATGTAATCCCCAGCTGATCTGGGCCATCCTCGCCAGCTTGTAGTAAATGCCGATCGCCTTTCTGCACACATTTGTGACATGTAACTACTGATTACTCGTCTCAAGTTTGCTGGACACCTCTCCTCCGCCAGCCGTACTTTTATCGCGGGCCACCAGGCGCTATCGAAGGCGCCCTCTATGTCCAGGAACATCATAGGACTATTCTCTTTTCATCGACACGAGCGCTTATGTGCCCCATGAGATCACAGGGGGCGCCCTCGGTGCTCCTTTGAGGCATGAAGCCATATTGGCGTGGACTAATCCTCAGCAAAAGGTAAAACTTGAGACGAGCAACCAGCATTCTCTCATACACCTTCCCCAAAACGGGCAATAGGCTAATAGGTCTGTAAAATTTGGGGACGGTGTACGAGTCCTTTTCTGGCTTCCTCAGTGCAACCACCACGGCTGCCTTCCATATCTTAGGAAAGTAGCCGTGGTGGAGGCACCGATTCAGCAGCTTCAGGAAGAGTAAGGGGTCGGCCCTTATGGCGTGGGTGCAGATATCAGCCGTAAAGCCATCCGCCCCCGGAGCTTTTTCCGCTTGAACTTTTGAAGGTCGTCGAAGAGTTCGCTCATCGTAAAGGGTGGGTCAGCCTCACAGTGACCCCTTTCGCTGTCCACCTTTTTTTTTTCACGTAACCTTCGATGCACCTCGTTGTCCACCTCTTCCCGGTCGGTCGGGTAAAAGGTTCGGGCAAGCAATTCCACCGAACCCTTGGTGTCCAGGTAAGATCCATTGACGGCAACCGGAGTGTCCTCCTCCCTTACTGTGGCCCGGCCAATGACCCAATGTAGATATACCCTCCCTGTCCTACTTTCCGCAGAAGTTCTTCCAACTTTCGACCTGTGCCTTTCTTACTTCAGATTCATACATCTCCTTTTGCTCCAGATACAATGCTGCCACCATCGCCCTTCGGTCCGAAGCTGCATTCCTGATGCGACGCCTTTTAGTGTTGACGGACTTTCTCAGCTCGTCGAGTGTTTTCGACCATCACGGCATAGAGATCAACCCCCCCGATTTTTTGACTGGGATGCTCTCCCGGCACGCTCCCTCGATCGCTCCCGTATACGGTTCGACTAGAGTATTCAGCTCGTTATTGTGACTCGTTTCGCCTATATTTATATCGGAGAGCGATCGAACGACACTGGCCCGGAATGCATCCCAGTTGGCCTTCCTGGTGTTATAAATTCGGGTTGGACGCTCAATTTTGGTACCCTTGGCCCTCTCCAGATTGAGGTTGAACAATATGGCATTGTGGTCTGACCCCGTGAGACCCTCTTCAACCCTCCAGGCGTCCACCCAAGCGAGCATATTACTCGTGCAGGCCGTGACGTCCAAGAAGCTATGATATCTCCTCCCACCTCTCACAGTATCGAAAGTTGGCATATTTTCAATATTTAGGACATGGAGGTCCATCTCAGCAAGAGCCCTACTCAGTAGCTTGCCTCTGTCCTCTTCGAACTTATGGCCCCACCAAGTGCTCTTCGCGTTAGCGTCCCCCGAATAAGAACAAGCTTGGAACCTAAAGCTCGCCTCACCTCTTTAAGTCGCTCTATATAGGGCCTCAGAGGGTCCGGCTTCGGTTCAAAGTAGGAAGGTACCAGCGTGATCGTCCAGGCACTGGTCCGGATCCCCACCACAATGATGTTGTTAGTGGTGAGTTGCGGGTACTGTATGACGTCCAAAGTCGAATCAAATATGGCAATAGCCGCCTTTACAGTCCCTCCTCCTCGCCCAGTGTTCTGGAGACCCTGACGCCATGGCATGTTTTCATTCTTGCCGATTTGCCATGCTTTTACTCAGTGGATGAATATCTTAAATATAAATTTAAAAAATAATTGACTGGACTGAATTTGAATAATCATAATTGATAATTAATTTATTAACGACTACTAATTTAATTCTTATTTCTATTTCCAATTAAGTAAAATCATGACATTATTTAATTATTTCAAAATATAATGATTTATGTTGAATTCAGATGGGTCAATTTTAATAAAAATATAATATATTGTTTAATGTTAATGTTTGCATACTATAAACTGAAATGGTAAATGTGCTGAACGAAAATAATGTAACATCTTGTACTACCACATTCCCGCAAATAAAGAATTTGAATTTGAATTCTTCGGTTGCCAGCTTCTTCTACTGCCCCCAGTTTACGGCTGGGTACATATAACCTTTATCTAAGGTAGTAACTTTTTCACAATAAATATGGAGTATGGACACTACTAGTGACCTCTCAAACAAAAAATGAATCATAGGGCCACTGCGAACATCCATAAATATGAAATTAATTCTGGTTATTGCTAGAATGTTCCCCATACGAACAACGACTAGAAAGGCCGACGACTGAGGATAACACATAACTCACGCCACCTGACGTGGATTAACCGAATCAACGACTACAGTCAGCCACATCGAGGCATTCGCAGTAGTTGCTACTATGTCCACAGATGGCGTTAACTACAATTACACTCGTTTTAAAATCTAATGTTACAAGGTGCACTCTATAGGGGGGCGCGTTCCCTGGGACAACGTTAGCACTGGTACTGAGTGGTGGTCCTCGCTATATTATCCCATCTCATTCTTACTGTGCACGAGGCACTGAACACACTGTGACCCGTACCACTCAGCTTCTCCCGCTGGCAGTGACAAGTTGGTTCTACACCGGCAATGTAGTCAGGGCATGCGGCTCTCAAGTGGAGCCCACTACAATGACTACATTTTGGCTCCGTGCCGGTGCAGAACTTTCTTGTGTTTCCGTACCCTAGGCATAGGGAGCACTGCACTAACGGCGACTGATCCGCAACCAATAATGGATTGCAGGTCGACGTGTAGTCTCCCTATCTTCAGGGCACGGGACCAGACCGCCGGGGAGACCTAAAACACCACGTGACACGTATGTGGGTTCCTCGCCATCTTTCGGTATAACACGGATAGTCGTACCTGATCTGGAACCAGGTCCCGGAACACATTATGGTTACGGGACCTTACGGTCTTTAGCAGGTCTTCATCGTTGAGCGTCTTTAAGACTCCGTAAAAATTGAGGAGGGGTCCTTGTTCTGGATCTCCTCAACGGCCGTTTGCCGTCTTTTCGAGCTTTCCCTGTGCCTTGTTTTTTTCTTCATCTGTCTAATATCCCATGATTACCCTTCTATCTTTCGCCTTTCGTATTCTCTCCACTGTCATCATCATTTAATCATTCCTTCATCCTCATTAGCCACTTGCCTCAATTTTTTCATCACCTGTTCACCCGTATCACTTTCATTCCTGGACGTGACTACGATTGAGTGTAGCGTCGCCCGTTCTGGGACCTGAGTCACAGAACGGCCCGCCGCCACACCCGCATATGTCACTAACCCCTTTCTTTCTCTCTTTCATCTTGCTTCTCAATCCTTTCTATCAAATCACTCATCATTCTTCCATTCTCTTTCAACAGGCTTTTATTCTCTTCTATCTTTCTTAAGAGTGCCTCATTGCTTACTGAGGCTGAGGCAGGAGTTGAGGTCCCAACACTTTGCCCTCGAAGTGCTCTCTTCCTGTCCTCCTTATAGGCTTTAATAATCCCCTCTAGATGGTTGGTCCTAGCCTTTGTATCCTATATTTCCCCTTTTATATTCCCCGATGCTTGTAGCCACTGCCTAATTACGTTGCAACTAGTGGTTGCTGCATTGTAACGCTTCGGCGGCACCGGAACTCGCATTGGGGACAGAAGTTGTGTCCCTTTCTTGCGGAGTTTTTGGAGAGGGTCCCCAAGGTTGTCATGTTGAGATGCGCGTTAAGTTGTAAAATTCTGAATAAAATACAATAATTAAAATGTCGACTCAATAAAATTCCCGTTAAAATGTAAAACGTAAAAATGAAAATGTAAAATTGCCTAATATTTAAAACTAGAGTGAGGGTCCTTGGTTACGCTTAGGCCCGTCGCACGACCCAGCGGTGATACCCGACGAAACAGATGCCCCGAGAATAAAGTGTCCCTACGTGTGTGTTCGTGTGTTGTGTGGTGAATTGTGTTGCGTGGTTATGTCCCAATGGGGTGTGTTGTGTATCTGTACCTAGGGAGAGTGTTTGCGTTTTATGTATGTAGAGTGAAGTGAGCGTATGTATGCAGTTGCAGCACACAACCAACAGTCAGTTTGCGCTGTCCTGGCGCCTCAGACACAGTCGCACGCGAGTCAAAATAAAAATAGTCAAAGACAATTAAATAATAAATAAGTTTAAAACAAAGTAAAACAAAATAAAATAATAAAGGTCTAGACTACGTCTAGATCTACTGTCGTAGTTAAAAGTTTTACAAAAGTGCCCTCAAGGTCAACTTACACTAGGAAAATAAATAAACTGTTTTACTAAATTTTGAGAGGCAATTTTTCCCTGTCGGCTGTATAACCACCTAACCTAGTAATTTTTTCCCAGAATTGGGTCCCGACCCAAGGCAAAGGCTCTTATTTTATTGCAAGTATTGAAAAAGTCGAAAAAAAAGGCGTAAAGGGATTATCACACCCTGTGATGGGTTGAGGGTTTATGCCCAATGGGCAAAAACGGACATTTGCTTAGCGGAAATGCAAAAGCGAGTTTACGCACGAATAAGCGTCCAATTGCTGGGCATAAACTTGTAGCATTTTTATTAGTTTTTTTCAAAATTTCGTATAAAATAGTGTTATTTATTTTAGCGACATCTGTTGGCTCATCGTGGAACCTTAACCATACTAGTCATAATGGAGTTTGCGTTGCGTACATATACATACTACGATTGCGTAATAAAAGTCGCTTAAAGAATATGACCTTGAATGACATCAACGTATGTTTTGCATCCCTTTCTTTGGGGTGACCACGTTTTATTGCAAGGTTGGGATATATATTGTAATTTACGTTAAAAATAAATATTATCTAAGTTTTATCCATTATATTGAATAAACACAATAATTTGGGGTACCTACAACGAATGTGGCATTTTAGTAAAAATGCAAATATGCTGCCTAAAATAATAATATTCTAGGACATACTATATAGTGCTATCTAGACTCAAAGTTAGCATAGCTGAACTAGCTGGTAATATGGGTTCTAAAATGCAGATAAACTTGCTTGGTCACACTTTTTTCTTAATACATAGATACTTATTATACAGAGAAAATGAGGTGAAAATAATTTAGTTATCTAGATGTGAAAACTTGTAACTGGACTTTTTGTATTAACTTTTATAACTATTCTTCCTTCCTAGCTGTTAGTTTTCCATAAATATAAAAAAAAAAAACAAAATAAAATAATTCCATCCTGTAACAAATGGTTCGGTACCTTTTTTCTCTGCCGGTCGTACCGTTAAGACTTGGAATTCTTTACTAACAGACATCTTTCCTTTTTCCTACAATCCCTTTAACCCTTAAATGTATTCGTACCCCATAAGGAAAAAACGGAACCCTTATATGATCACTTCATTGTCCTTCTGTCTGTTTGTCTGTCAATACCTTCTTCTCAGGAACGCATAGTGGCATTAAATTGAAATTCATACCCAATACTCAGGTTGGCAACGCCTTTAAACTGTGAAATAATCAAACTTATAAGTCAATCCAATCAAATGATACAGCTGTTTATGTAGCAAATTTAACCAAATACAAGGCAATCAAAACCTATAAGGACTACACTTCCCGTTGAGCGAGAATCTTGAAATTTTGCAGAAAGAAGTCTTATAGCACAAGTAAAGGGAAAAGTCTAAAAACTGTAAAACCCACATCACAAAAAAAACACTGTATGTCTGTGTGTCAAGATTTTTTTCTCATGACATAGAGGTATATGTATGGTTGAAATTAATATCAACCTTTTGAGTTGTGAAAAAATTAAACTTTTACATCAACACCATTAAAGCATACCGTCATTTATGTAGCATATTTAGACACTTGCAAGGGAATCACTTGAAGCGACGGTAGCTTAGTGGTTAAGGAGCCGACCTTACGATCGAGAGGTCCCGGGTTCGAATCCTGGCCATTACACTACCGACGTGAACCCACTCCTAACACAAGCAATTTAGCTTAGCTGGAGGGGTTAGGGGGAATATTAGTAATTTCGGTTACTAATATTCTTTTTAAAAAAAAAAAAAAAAAAAAAAATCAAAATCTATGGGCCATCCAATTTATCCGAGCCAACTTTATCAGTTCACCAGTTCATCTGGCTGGGGTGTGTCCCATTCCACCTATTGTTAAGGAACCAATTTGAGGTCTCCACTTTAGGACTCGCTTGGGTCCATCGATCCATCGGCAGACGTGACCAGTCTAGTTGGTGGACTAGCCCTTTCATCAATATCTACAGCAACGTAAAGTTCAACCCTCAGTCCAGTTTTGTACGGAACGTTCGTTCTGTCAGTGCGTGGGTCCAACTCGCCCTTGACCGGTTTGTTATATATAATAATATTTGATATTTGGACTTGGCTCACGTGGCTGTTGACATGTGGGATGTGGATTCAGCAATCATTGTTCCAATAGGCGAATCGGTTTACGGACAGATTCAACAGTTAAGATTGTGATGCAGAAGGCAGTACTTCTTGACGCCACACGAATTATGTGAAGGTTCCTCTCTCTGGAGCCCTAGCCGCTGGTAACTTGGTCACTCTACCCGATGCCGGTGGACCACTATTTTTTATATTTTTGAATATGATTTTTTTTATAGAATGTATTTAACAATGCAATTTATATCTACATTGTTGAAATTTAGGAAATAATATTTAATATTCGTATTATTTTTATAATAGCACTAGCTGAATCCGCGGCTCGAAGTTCTGGGCATGGAAGTTCTCTCGTTGGAGACCATGGTGAGACCCATGATCTCCGACGCAGCAGCAGAAGCTAAGACGTAGGCGTGTCGTGTGTGTCCTACATACGCCTGCCAACTCACCGAAGTGGCATCACCTATAGGCAATGGACATTTGGTGAGGACACCGTGTGGTTTTAATCGGTCTAATTCTGGCACACCCATCTCATCGTTGGCCCCGATGGGTAAGGAGCCAGTGGAGGTTTCCACATGTAAAAAAAGAAAAGACAGTGTCGTTGTACTTATGCGGTGCACGTAAGAAGTTATACTTCTTGCCGTAATAAGATAAAAATCTTTCTAAAAGTCTTATTAAACTTTTTATTCCTTGCGATATCCTACACTTGCAGTAATAATAATGCAAGAAATAAATTTAGTTTATGATGTAAATAAATAAACACATACCGTCAACTAACCTCAAATTCTACAAACGTACCTACTCAAAATTAAATGTTGTTTAGTTAACTTCTGGGTGTCGATTGTCTAGCTAACTTCATGGCGTCGGTTTTTCGAGATAGTGTGCGCGCCAGCGTAAATATTTTCTCTCATCATTTTCAAGAGGCAGTGAGGCGTAACTATACCATCTGAAGCCCGTGGCAAATTTTTTGGCTTGTGCCCTCTGGCGTCCCAGTAAAAATAGTCCCGTTAGAATTTAATTTTAATAAACCACTGATGTAAGTAGTTACCCAAAACTATTAATAAGATTATGTGCATTTTAGTTAAATATCTAATAAGTTTTATTTTCAAGAACAATTAACTTTCAATAAGATTTTTTAATTAGTAAAATTCTTTTCACCGAGCTTTCTGTTCCGCTAAAGTATCTATATCATCATCAAAGTTTAAAGATCGGGCCACAGAATTTTCAATAGACAGAATAGCCAAGTTACGTAGCCTGTCTTGTGCCGCAGAGTTTCTTAAGTAGGTTTTTATTAATTTTAGTTTCGAAAATGATCGTTCAGCACTAGCTGTAGTCACAGGAATTGTAAGAAATAACATTAATGCAGTACCTACATATTTCAGGAAATCTGCAAATTTTAATTTACCGGAGTTATTGATGAATTTTAGTGCATTGAATATAAAATGACGTAATTTAAAAGAAAAATATTTTTACCTCCTATCACACTGTTTAAATAGGCACGTTATACCCTTCCGGCTAAATGAAGTTGGTCAGCAAAATTTTCGGTTAAATCGCGAAATTTCCTATAGAATGAACTGAAATTCATCAAAATCGCGATAACGATAAGATACATTTTATTTAACATATTTCATAGTTGATTTTATTCGTATAATTGTTAATTATCGAATTAAATTATTTTTAAATTTTCGGAAGTTTACGCGAATGTATAAAATAATAATAAAAAATAAAAAAATAAAAAAAAATGTCACACATTGACACGTTTCGGTTGCTTTTCAGTAGCCATGGTCACGGTCTCCCCGTGACCATGGCTGCTGAAAAGCAACCGAAACGTCGGAATCAATGTAAAATATAAAACAACATCAAAATAAATCGCGATAGAATCCGTTAAAAATAGTTTTATTTCAATATTTTTAAATTATTTAAATATTGTTTTCAAATCCGCGATGACAGGACTTTCATTGTCACCGGCTTCTAGCCTATTTTGTTAACAAAATGAGGGATTTCCCCGACCGGCACTAGCTCACCCGCGTCACCAATGTACCGCGACAAAAAATGAAGCAACCAATAGATGTGTTCTGAAAATCGACTTCTTTTTGTTTTGAATGTGTTAAAATTATCATGATTAGTTTGAATTTGCATATGGTCTTTAGTTGTGCCCCACTTTGATTGATTTGAAGTACTTATATTTTGTTTTAAATTAAGTACTTACTCAAGTACAACATTTTGTTAAAAATGTTAGGTTATTTCTGAGTTCGTAGCCTCTTGGGCCGGGGCCCTCTTGGGTGGGGGGCCCGTGGCATTTTGCCAGCCCTGCCACCCTATAAATACGCCACTGAGAGGTATAACTTAAAAAAATGTCCGTGGATCCGCCCGCGTGTCGTCGGTTATCGCTTTTTGGTCATATCTCTGGTTGTAATTAACCAATTGCAATCAAACATATTCAGATTTTAAATCTGACCAAGACCTTTCTAATAGAAAAATCCGCATCCGCAAAATCCGTTTAGTAGTTTTAGTTTTAGAAATTACCCCCTACAAACTAACAACATCACAAACTTTACCTCTTAATAATATTAGTATAGATGATGTATTTAAAAAAGAAAATGTAGGTATCTAAGTGTGTTTATCCACCCATATTACAAGTTAGTTTAGTGATTATTCTTTTGGGTCTAGATAGTGCTGTGTGATGAAATGATGTATTTACCATTATATTTTGAGTAATAGTAAATTTAGTAAGTATAGCATCCTGCCACAAAAAAACTCGATTGAATACCAAGGTATGCACCTAGATAGGAGACTTACTGGCATGAACACATAAAATTGAAAAGAGAGCAGGCATACATAAAACTGCGGGACCCTCACTGGCTGATACATTCCATACCATATAAAGATAGCAAAATCGAAATTTTCAACAAAATCAATATGGGTAAGGTTTCTAGGTTTTTTGATGACGAGTAAACAATCTATTTCGCGATAAAAGATGACGGACTCGAATTTTCAATAAAATTAATACGGGTATCGTTTTCGGGGATTTCGAGGTTGGTGATTACGAATATACTAACCATTTTTCGATAAAAATTGGCGGACATGAAATTTTCAATAACATCAATATCAGTATCATTTTCAAGGTGTCGGTAATTACGAATATACTATTCATTGTGCAGTAAAAGATTGCAGGCATAAAATTTTCAATAAAATCAATATGGGTATCATTTTCGAGGTTTTCTGGGTTGGTGATTACGAATATACTATCTACGACGACGAATCAGAGCTATCCATTGAAAAAAAATCAAATTTAGACACTAAAACAACCCAATAGTAGATTGTTACACAAGGGTTGAAAGTCAGAAATTTCACCCGAGATATTTCTGGCGCTCGAACGAAGTGAGACATTTAATAAAACAGGCATATTGATTATCAGTTAAAATTTAAAGTAAAATTAGAACAATTTCAAAATAGATTATTAACAACAGCTTTTGCCTGTTCTTAAGTCGCATCGTGAGTTAAATTAATATCCATGTCACTGGAATCACTTTCTGAAACCATTTTTAACCACAATTATTAACACAAGGTATTTATATAAATTGAATCTCGTTTTCCCGCAAATTCTTTAGCAACTTAGTGCTTTTTTTAATACTGAAAAAAAAAGTTATAATTCACGTACATACTGCCAACATTAGAAAAGTTTTGAAAATCAAATCTATTGGTTACATTGTAATCGAGTTGGTCACGAGATGTGCATTTAGGCGGCCATGTAAAAAAAGCGTAATGAAACTCCATGGCAAAACTGAAAATTAAAAATAAATACTTGCCACCCTAGGGATGAAATAAGCTACTTTCCACCCGGCTATCTACCCATGAAAATTAAACTTTCCGAACAGGACAGATGAAAAATACTTTTTGACAGACAAACCTAACATCCTCTTCTGGTTTAAGAAACTAACAGTTTGTGAAATTGATCCTCTACTTAGCGACAGTGATTAGATAGATATTCATGAAATAAATAATAGTTTGAAAAAGCTAAAAAACACTTTTTATAGAAAAACGAACTAAAAAAATAGAAAATAAGTTTTAATAAATTTAAATTAAGAATAGGGTTAAAACTTTCAATAAATATAAATTATTAATAGTGTAAATAAAAAAAAATTTTTTTAAAAAAAAGCGCGGCGCATGGGTCAGTAGATATAAATATTTTATTGACAGACATGAGTAGAGTGACCCTGGGGTTATCCTTTCGAAGGCGTCCCCGGGTCCACTCCCTTCGAGAAGGTGTTGAGGGGCCGGGGATGTGTGACGGTCACTTAAGGCGGCATCGCAGTGATCGGGGTGTACTGCCCTCCCAGCAAAACCCTCACCGACTCCGAGCAACTGCTCTTAGAAATCGGGTGTATGGTGGAAGGGGTGCACCCCGCTCATGTCGTGATTGCCGGAGACTTCAACGCACACTTGCGTGCTTGGGGATCACCGGACAACGACGATAGAGGAGAAGCGTTGGAAGAGTGGGCGGTATCTACCGGCGTGGTGCTCCTCAACAGGGGGACGGTGTAAGGAGGCACATCGATTATAGAGCTGACGTTTGCCAGCCCCGTGCTGGCACGCAAGGCGCGTAACTGGAGAGTTTTCGAGTGAGAGGAGAACTTGTCCGACCACCGATATATTCGGTTCGACATTTCCTTCTTGCCCGCGACGGCTGCATGGTCAAGTAACCGTCCCCTTAGCGGAGAAAATTTTCTCCTCGCTGTATCGGGAGCTGGCTTACGAGGCAGCCATCGTGGAACGGTGGGCTGGTGCCGGCGCTACCCTTCTGGACGTGGACGCAAAATCGGAGCAGCTCCAGGATTCGCTGACTCGCGTCCGTGACGCGGCTTTGAGTAGAGCAAGGCCGGTTCCTCCTCGGAGACAGGAGTATTGGTGGCGCCCGCACCTCGTTGAGCTTCAGCAAGCGAGCTGGGCATCGCAACGCCGGCACACTCGTGCCCGGGAAAGAAGAGTTGGCGACCTGGTCTTGGAAGTGGAGCTTCGCGCTGCGTGGCAGGCCGCCCGTGCGGTCTACAGCGCAGCGATTAAGTCGGCTAAGGAGGAGGCCTGGAGGTAGTGGCTTGAGATACTCGACAGAGATCCATGGGGGCGGCCATACAAGGTCATGAGCCACAAGCTCCGACCGAGGGCGCCCCCACTCACCAGGTCTCTAGAGCCCTCGTCGTCTCATTCGCTGAGACAGTCATGACGGTAAAACGAGAGACGCTCAGAGAGAGGGACGTAGCAGTTTGACGCTTCCTCCTCGCCGGCCCACAGCGTCGGGGCGGCGGCGTATGCAGTACGTCAGCCACCTGGCCTTGGAAGGAGGATCGGGGGATCCACCGACCTAATAATGGCCCCGCGGTGTGGCGCCCCTAGTGTTCAAAGGCGCTAACATGTGACGTTACAGGGGAAGGGCAATGGCCCAACTCCTGGGAGTCGAGCCCGCTCGTTGGGCAACGCCGGCCGGATCGCAGTGAGCAAACGCCTGCCTATCCTGTGATCTGACCTGAAGGCGATGAAGTGGACATCGTGAGGCTTAGTGGGTATGCCCGAAGAGGTAAGTACCACATACGGCCTCCAGATACCCCCCATATCGGAGGTAGTATGACTAATTGCATTCCTCACGTAAAAAAAAAATATCCCTTCGAGGGCTTACCCGGGGTGCCCGGCAATGGACACTTGGGCAGGACACCGTGCGGTTTTAGTCAGTTCATGCACGACATAACCACCCCGCTGGCCGGCGGGGGTTTCCGCACGTAAAAAATAAAAAGACATGAGTAGAGTGATTATCATTTTGATAATATCTTAAAAAGCACCCCACGCTTTTTTAAAATAAAATCCATTTTTTTATTTACACTGTAATTAATTTAAATTTATTAAAACTTATTTTCTATTTTTTTAGGTCGGTTTTCTATAAAAAGCGTGTTTTTTAGTTTTTTTCAAATATTATTTATTTTCTACTTTTTGGTTTGGTTTATTTATAATAGCTTGTTATTTTATTTTAAACTATGGCCGGATCGCAGTGAGCAAACGCCTGCCTATCCTGTGATCTGACCTGAAGGCGATGAAGTGGACATCGTGAGGCTTAGTGGGTATGCCCGAAGAGGTAAGTACCACATACGGCCTCCAGATACCCCCCATATCGGAGGTAGTATGACTAATTGCATTCCTCACGTAAAAAAAAAATATCCCTTCGAGGGCTTACCCGGGGTGCCCGGCAATGGACACTTGGGCAGGACACCGTGCGGTTTTAGTCAGTTCATGCACGACATAACCACCCCGCTGGCCGGCGGGGGTTTCCGCACGTAAAAAATAAAAAGACATGAGTAGAGTGATTATCATTTTGATAATATCTTAAAAAGCACCCCACGCTTTTTTAAAATAAAATCCATTTTTTTATTTACACTGTAATTAATTTAAATTTATTAAAACTTATTTTCTATTTTTTTAGGTCGGTTTTCTATAAAAAGCGTGTTTTTTAGTTTTTTTCAAATATTATTTATTTTCTACTTTTTGGTTTGGTTTATTTATAATAGCTTGTTATTTTATTTTAAACTATTATTTGTTCTAATCGACTATTAATTCCGTGATAACTATAGGTAACTGTAATTATTTTCAGTACGCTAGGGAAGATTCATAGAAATTCAGCAGTATTACTGAAACTTCTAAAAGTGCTAAATTAATAACATGCTGCTGTTGCCACCTATTTCAGAGTTTATAATATGACATTGTTCGCTAATACGTGATACAAAGTTGACGTATCCCGTCAACTTTGTATGGCGCTGTTATCAAATATTTACAGAGCTTTTTTAATTTATTAATTTAAATTATTTTGCAAATTGAACAATGGAATAATTTTATCAAATTAGTGTATTGTCATCGGTCCTCGATAAGTCTACAAAGTTTGAACGAAATCTGGCCGCTTAAAGTGGGTCAAGATCGCGCCAAAAGGAGTCGGTTACAAACAAACATACAATCATACAGGTGAAGCTAATAAAAGCGTATAAAAAAATATTTTATACAAATTACTTGGATTTATGATAACTATTCTGCGATTTAAATTTAGAAATCCATGGATTCTCCGTGCGGATGGCCGGGTCCATCGCGGTGCTGAGTTGGGAACTCGGGACAGTGCTTGGGACTTGCGACCCAAGTGTAGGTTTAGAAGGGGCCTATTTTGTTGATGTACATCAACACTCACCTTCACTACCCAAGTTCCCCTCCCTGCCTAACCAAATTTGATGCGAACCTACTTGTGTGGCTTTAGACATTCGTCTTAGTGATGAGCTTATTGTAACTCTCGATAGGCCTAGATCTTTAAGTAGGTTATAAAAAGATATGACATAGATAATCTCTCTCCCGGGCTTCACGCCATGCCCATATTTATAGGTTTTTGTCAAAACTTCTCGCACAAACACTAAACATCCGGGGACTGAATCAAATACTTCCACTCCGAACTCCTTATCTTTAACTTTCTTGATCTACAATAATATAAATGTAGAAAAGAAATACATAATTTTTATTGTTATTTTTAAATTAACGTTACCTTCAAGGGCCAGTATCCATTGCGACGGCTGGCACTGACTGACAAATGACAGATACCTACATTGAAATATTTACATTCTCTTTTATTATTTATTGAATCTGTATTGTGTTCTGAACTTCTAGTCTTTTTTATTCTTCGAAAGAAATAAAATACAGTGTTGGTTTCATTGTATTGATCGATCTTAGGACTGGTGAATCATATAAATAAAATAAAATAATTATCTAAGTTCAGAAACAGTTTTGTAAGGATAATAAAAAGGATAATGACAAACGTCTTATGAATATATTATAGTCTAATAAAAAGTTGCTACTTTAAGAAAACCTACGAGTTGGTTCCAGCACTAGAACTTTCCTTCAAAATATTCCAATATGTTGTCATCCCTTGTTAAAGAACACCAAGCAAAACAAGCAGCTAAAAGAGTGATACAAGGTGAATATATCATTGAATTATTTATCTTGCCCTATCTATTGATATTTATTTACCTGATCAATTTTATGTGTTTCAGAACAAAAACGTAAAGAGTGCATAGTTGCAGCTAATGATTTAACCCAAGCACTGGTGGACCATCTCAATGTTGGGTTAGTAATTAAAAGATATTGGTGCCAATTCTCTCACAAAACTTAACCAAACCAGTTTCATAATCATCATCATCCAAGCCCCAGTCACAAAGATTGCACTTTGGAGCCTGGGTTCTGCCCTCTTACTCCTCTTTTGCATTTAATCAACCCAACTCCGAGAGAGAAGTTTGCGCGAGAGCCTCATCCATCTATCAGCAGGTGAGGTTGGTTGAGAGGAGCACTGAGATTGTGGTGGGGTGCCAAACACCCATTTTTACTAAATTATGCAGCAGTTTACAGTTGCTAAATTAATTAGAAAGGATTAAAATGTAACCCCAGCTCTTTTTCTACTGAAAGTATGACTAAGATGGTGATATATTTTAGTTGTGTCAAGCTCTGTAGATATCAGGTCATAAATAAAGTAAAGAGATAAATTTGCACTTTTGATCCCGAGGTAACAGACCTCCTATTGTTTGTTTGATTGATATGTTGGCCACTGCCGTCTGACCTCACAACCTTGAGAGGTAAGCCTGTGACAAAGCTTCATCCGTTGCCGTGCACCAATTTGCAGGTGAGGCTGGTTCGGGTGTCAAGGATGTTGGTAACGCCCTGTATACAAGTCAATGATCATTGTTATTGTTTACCTATATGTGTAAACAGCTGAACTTCAATATTTTACATGAAGTGACTGCCATCAGACTTCCACAACCGTTTGGCGATATTGAAGTCCAGTAGATATCCAGAATGTCAGATAAAAAAAATGTTAAATAGTGTCATTTACTTTCCAGAGTGGCGCAAGCATATTTGAACCAAAAGAAACTTGACGCTGAAGCTAAACTCCTTCACCAGGGAGCTATAAACTTCGCTAAGCTGACACAGCAATGGCTAGCTCTAGTGGAGAACTTCAGTAGTGCACTCAAGGAGATTGGAGACGTTGAGAACTGGGCAAGGAGTATTGAGAATGATATGAAGGTCATCACAGACACATTAGAAAGGGCTTATGAAACAACACGAGAACAACCTAGCAATAGTGGCAATAGTAATAATTAGTATTAATTTAGTCATAATATAATAATATATATTTTACAAAGAATTTTATTTACAAAGTATCTTACTTGATATTGTCGGAAGTTAACGCGAATGTCACACATTGAAATAAAACTATTCGTTAAAAATAGTTTTATTTCAATATATCTTACTTATTTTTCAATATTTTACTGAGGCATTGAACAAGCACCGCCTACCTTTTGGAATGTGGGGCTGTGAATGCTGCACTGCACACAACACTAGTAAGTGTCACTGATATGTTGCAAAGTAGAAATAGAAGCTGTCAAAAGGGAAACAGCAAGGACAACAGTAGAGGGAAATAGGAAAAGGAAAATTCAATATTAAGTAAGTAGTTGTGACTTCTACAGTCAAGCTGGCCTATTCATGCTGGCAAAATATATTCTATTCATAAATTGTATCATCAGATCATGAATCTATAAAATATAGTTGTAAAAACCCCGATAGCTACCGTTCACCATCGTCATCATCTCAGCAATGAGTCCAAGTTGTAGCCAAGGCTTTCACCTCAGAGTTCAGGGTTCATTTCCGTTTTTCTCGTCCTCCATTTCGCGTTGTTTTGGGCATCCCTGGCAGTGAGACCATTAACACGCTCTTCTTTGACGCCAAATCAGCACTTGTTACATGCACCCCTCCTACTGGGCTCGATGGAGGTATGGCTGGATATGTGTTACCCACGTAGCCTGGCGGTGGCCGCAAATCATCGCTGCAACAGCGAACGCGACGTGAAGGCTACATCTGGGTGCATGTGTGGCTCTCGCGACTTTTACATGTGAATCCGCACATCCATCGTAGCATTTTTGTCTCCGTGGCATAAAAATTATTATAAGAGGAACCCTAAAATCGAGTTGTTGAGAACATTTTTAGAATAGTTTTATCTAATATAAATAAATCTCGTGTATTTGCAGTGTTTGCTATCAAACTCCTCCGAAATGGCTTGACCGATTCTTATGTTTTTTTTTGTGTATATTTGCTAGGTCTGAAAATAGGTCGACAGCAATTTTTACGTAAGCGGAGCCGCGGGCAACAGCTAGTTATATTGAAGTATTCTATACAGCTAAAGCGTAATACTAATTCAAGCGAATGTCTATAGAAATCCGCTACCGCCTCCAAAGTTATTCATAGGTTTTCCTACTCGCTCCTGGCTGACCTCGCATATCTCTCAAGTTAGATATATAGCACTCCGGGAGTGCACAAAAAAGTGAACACTTGAACAATCATCGTTATCATCATCATCATCGTTATCATCATCATCATCGTTATCATCATCATCATCGTCATTACCACCTCCCTCCCTCTCTCCATCCATTTTTTTTTAGAAGAATATTAGTGACCGATATTTCTAATATTCCCCCTAACCCCTTCAGCTAAGCTAAATTGATTGTGTGTTCACGTCAGGAGTGTAATGGCCAGGATTCGAACCCGGGACCTTTCGATTCTAGGGTCGACTCCATAACCACTAAGCTACCGACGACGCTTAAAGCTACAGACGATGCATCCAGCTACAACATAGATGGCGTTCGTTGCTATAAAAGTGTATTGCGTGACGTATTTAAAAAAAAACGCGCGTTCCGTGATTTTTCATTAGCCGAATAAGTGCTCATATGGAAGTGCTCAACGCGCCCTAACAAGTTTTCACTTCAAAAAATTCCCAGCCCTGAAGATAGTAGTTTGATAATAATGATAATACTAATTGGGTAGAGTTATAAGACCCTTCACATTATTGCAGGGTTGCTTTCACGTGACAACAGATGGCGTTACCAGTTAAAACTGAATAAATTAATATAGACATCAATGACTGAATTGATTTCATACGTTTTTGTAAGACTTGTTCTTTAATTATTTGATTGAATGTCAAAAATTATTCTTTTTAATAGATAATATTTATTGCAAACACTAAGGGGAAGGAGAAACCCGCCGAGCCCGCAACATGCTCGCCGCGCGTCGCAGGCGACTCAGGCGCCGGAGGTCGCTTAACGATCTCCGTCCTCCATGAGCGCAGGCCTGGGGGTGCCAGGTGAGGCCGCTTGTCACCCCAGCCGAAGTAGGCCGGGACGATGGGGCTACTAGCGCCGCTCCCCCCCAAACCGGGGCAAGACGGGGACACCGTGGTTCCCAAACCCGAGGGGGCCATCTCGAAACCGGAGATGGCCCAGGGTCAGTCGGGGTGCGAGGGATATGCTCTATGGGCAACCTTACACCCCGGCGTCTGAAGACCCGAGACGGCGTGCGGTTTTAGTCGGTTCAAGCCCGACATAACCACCCCCGCTGGCCGGCGGGGGGGTATCCGAAGGGATTTCCGTACGAAAAAAAAAAACATTGCACCGCCGGCTAGCGGGGGCGGTTATGTCGTGCATCGACTAAAACCGCACGGTGTCCTGCCCAAGTGTCCATTACCGGGCACCCCGGGTAAGCCCTCGAAAGGATAACCCCAGGGTTACCGGTGGACCTTGGCCGCCAGCGCGGCCTCGCCTGTTGGGGTCGGGTTTTATCCCGCGTCGGTGAGTAGGCAGGCGTGTGAGGACATACACGACACGCCTCCGCCACGACCTGTTTCTGTAAGGAAGGCGAGTCGGCCAACTGCCGTCCTCAGGCCCCGATCATGGAGGTCGGTAGTCCCGGGCGTAGATGAGACTTCGAAACTCGAGGGGCAGGGTTCTCTCCCGCTCCCTCTCCGCCGTCTCTTTCGCGCGCATTACCTGCTCGCAGAAAGAGGCGTCGGCGTGCCACTTGCTCCCGTCGGAGACCACGGCCCTCACCATGGGCTCCAACAAGAGAACGTCCACGCCCAGGACCGCAACGAGATCCCGGCTTTGACTCGCCCACACATGGCACTCCACCAGCGTGTGGAGCGCCGTGTCTTCGCCAGGATCCTCGCAGTGCTGGCACTGCGGCGTTGTCTGCCGGCAAGTGAAGTAATAAGCTAAATTAAGCTTATAAGCTTATGTGTCTGGATCACTGACTTCCTGAGGAATCGGTCTATCCGGGTGGTCGTTGACGGTTGCACATCTGACCGATTAGCGATCAACGCTGGGGTTCCTCAGGGGTCGGTACTCTCGGCTACATTTTTTTTTTTAATATTTAGGACACGTCAATTTGACTTCACCTCGCCTGATGGTAAGCTGAAGGTAAAGTCTCAGGAAAGAGGGTCACCATTACATACACGTACCATGTTAACAATGGTGGTACTCAGCTTGACGGCCTCATCAGAAGAGGATTGTCGTCGCAGCACTGCGTGACACCCACCGTTCCCACTAGTGCTGCGACCACAATCCCCTATGCCCGGCTATGCACTTGCTGACCCCTGAACGCAATCAAACCGAAATTGGATTACTATGGAGGGTTTTTCGCAATCGTGCACGGTGGTACCCACCCAGCCGAATTTTGTGACAAATTTGTGTCATCAAATTTCTACCACCAGTAAACTTACATTATTCTTGCTACACATTAACGACCTGCTCAAGCCCGGTACTTTTGGGTATGCAGACGACAGCACAGTAGTCGAGAGTTACGAGTCCAACCCCCGAGCCAGCGTGGGACAGATCCGATCTCTCCGAGAGGCTATGGTTGAGCGTTTGAATTTGTCCTTGAAGGCGGTCTCCGATTGGGGTGATGCTAACTTGGTCAAGTTCAACGCTACCAAGACCCAGGCGTGTCTCTTCTCTGCCAAGCGAAGTCAATTTTAGCCAAACCCCACATTCCGAATTGCATCCGTGCCGATAACCGACCGCCTCGAGCTTCTTGGCGTTACCCTGACGTCCACTCTCAATTTTGAGTCTTACATTGAGGCTAAAGCTCAGGTGGCTGCTAAAAAGCTGGGTATTCTGTCGAAGGTGCGACAGTACTTCACACCGGAACAGTTGCTCAACTTGTACCAAGCGCAGGTTCGATCCTGTATGGAGTACTGCTCGTACCTGAGTGATGGCTCAGCTAAATACCACATGGAAGCGCATGAGACAATAGAGAGACGGGCCTAGAGGCTCATCAATAACGATTCACTCGTCGAGAAAAGGCTTCAGAGCCTTGAATATCGACGCAAAGTTGCAGGCCTATCGGTTTTTTACCGGATGCATTTCGGAGAGTGTGCGCTGGAATTGCACAACTTGATACCTCCAAGCCCTTTCCACCAACGAACGACCAGACGCACAGCGACGCGCCACCGCTACATGGTGGATATTCCACTCATACGCACGAAACGTTTCGGCGACACATTCATTATGCGTATGCGTATACAGCTAAGGAGTGGAATTGCCTGCCTGAGTCTGTGTTTTCGGAAAGCCATAACCTCGGAATCTTCAAGTCTCGAGTGAATAGGTTCGTTCTAGGCAAACGTGATCCATCGTAGACCACATCGTCACTTAGGATCAGGTGAGATAGAGGTCAAACGTGAGCCTATCATTCATAAAAAAAAACTATCCTCATTCTAAGGTCCAATCAGTAGTGGGTGCGTGAACGAAAATGCCATCAGTGCTGACATAGCGATTTCCCAGTAGCATCCAAAGTCGCTTATCGTTTTATGTGGTATGTCGGCTTTTCGGGAGCGACTACCGTCTGACCGGGTCTTTGGGTTGGGAAACCCTAAAATAAATACCTGCGCCAGAGCCGCATCCGTTGTTTAGTAGGTGCACCGATCTGCACGTGAGGTTGATTTAGGCGTCAAAGACGTTACTGTACACCCACAGACATGAATTTGTAATGTGATTTATTGATATAGATTGCTAAGAGTACCGGAATATTCATCAAATATAAGTATCGTACATTTTGTTATAAGTGTCATTTTTGATATATCATTCACAACTGTCGTAGCTGGACTCTACTTTTATAGGATGTAGTGAGCACCTGATTGCATTGCATTAATTATACCTTGCTAATGGAAGAGGCCAATATCGATTTTCGCTTATCGCTTACGGCGACGGCGCCAGCTGCGAGCCATTGGAAAAAGATTTCAAGCTTGTTTTATTTTACTCATTTATTTATTTTTAGTGTTAGGGTGGAGTTGGATATTTTTTTCTGAATTCAATAATATCGATTGTCTAGGACGAATAAATGTCGCGGAGTAATCCAAAAACAGAATAAAGAATTCAGCTATTCCGGTGTCACGTGTTCCGGTAATTCAGGTTTTTTTCCGATCTAAATTTATAAAATTAAACCGGGTTGATAAAATATCTTTAATACCTTCCGGTTCTTCCTAAATATCAAGTGGTCTGACTGTATGAGAAATACCGAAGAACTACGGCGGGCTAATGTGGATGGCAAGGTGGCATCGAAGTTTATATCTATATATATACACCAACGCAGCTGATGACGCATTAAGCGTCATTAGCTGCGTTGGTGTGGTCATGTATAACGGATTAAGGAAGAACTCTGTGGTCGTAACTGGTCGGAGGAATCATCATTATTTCTCACCTTCTCACGTTCTTTCCAAGTTCATTTGAGGAAATTTTGAAGACTGCTCTTATTTTTTAATTTTTTTTATTTACCTATCTTTTTCCACTTAGGTATGGGTGTTGCGGCGTGCGGTTTTAGTCGGTTCGAGCCCGACATAACCGCCCCCGCTGGCCGGCGGGGGGGTATCCGAGGGGATTTCCGCACGAAAAAAAAAAAAAAAAAAAAAAAGGTATGGGTGTTGTTTTTTATAAGCCTATTTACGGCTGTGGCGCTTGTGGCGCAGGCCGGGACGGCGGGGTGACTAGCGCCTCTCCCCCAAACTGGGGCAAGTCGGGGACACCGTGGTTCCCAAACCCGAGGGGGCCATCTCGACACCGGAGATGGCCCAGGGTCAGTCGGGGTGCGAGGTATATGCTCTATGGGCAACCTTACACGCCGGCGTCTTAAGACCCGAGACGGCGTGCGGTTTTAGTCGGTTCAAGCCCGATATAACCGCCCCCGCTGGCCTGTTAAGTAGGTACTAATAATAAAACAAGAAAATTTATATAAGTAATTTCAATTTAATTGCAAATATCTTTTCCTTTTACAAATTTAATTTGATTAAGTAAAAATATTTGTTTATTATTCGACCTTTTAGGGTATTAAGTCTTGTTGAAGTAAATATAAGTGGCAAGTTAAATTATGCCTGTTTTCTATCCTCGCTGTAACTGACCGCGCCGTATTTCTCTTTCAGTTTTTCTGTGAACTCAGGGTCGTCCCATCCCCAGAGGTGATGTGTTCCGTCTCCGGTACGCTGTGAACGCTGCTTTATGATTTCCGGTGATACATATTTCAAATCATACGCTTGGCCAATCTGAAACGTAAAAAGAAAATTTTAATTCAGGAATTTTGGTCTAACTACAGAACTTCGATATTGCCACTGCGTTGTGGAATTCATGTGAAATATCGAAATTCAGTCGTTTCGTTATCAGACTGAAAACCGACCCTAACTGATTTGGGAAAAGGCTCGAGAAGACATGCACTTAATATAAAGAAGATTACCTACTTATATCGAAATAAGTTTTGTATCAATAAGTAAGCTAACTATTCTAAGCTAACGTGACAATCCCTTTCTAGGGAGAATACTCTTAACAACTGAGCTACCCAGACCTGTCTGGAATAGCTGAAAGCCATCTACCGAAAAGTCTTACAAACTAACGGAAACAATGCATGATGTAAATCATATTTAAACATTGTTTTTAGATTACTGCGTCTCATTAAATGAATGGATGCCTCATTTTCAATATGGATATAAGTAATCCGCATTATTAAAATTTTACAAAAGGTGGAATGGATAATACCTTTGCCATGAGGTCGATGAACATAATTGTAGGTGTGAGCATATTATAGAGGGGGAGTTCCGTTGCCCTGTAGTCCCACGGGAATGTGTGGTGGTAGTTATGGAAACCCTCCACGCAAATCATCCAGACTCCAATATTCTCGCGAGGGTTCAATGACCTATAATACAAAAAGACATTAGGTTAATATTTGGGAAGAGGTGTGAAGACTTTAATTGCTTAAGTATTTGAAAAATGTCTTTTGTCTAAAAAGTCTCAAATGGCGGAGCCTGATTGATTAGTTTGTTGTACCGGTAAGTAAATACTAGGGTGACTGGTAAAATTGGAAGTATGTATTAGATATTTTTGTAAGCGCAATAAGTAAATATTCTAAGATATATTTTACACAGCATCATCTAGACCCGAACTAAGCTTAACTTTTTAAAATGGGTTCTAGAATGTGGATAAACATAGGAACTTGTTATAAACGCGTGGCACAGCGGTAGAGCACTCGACTGCTAAATCAGAGGTCACGGGTTCCAATCCCGCTTAGCGCATATTTGCATTGATCTGGGTGTTTATTAGGATAATATGTAGGTATTTATTTATTTACAAAAAATTTACGTATCTACCTATTACATACGGTATCTACAACCTACGTATATAAGTTCCTACTTACCTACTTCATCATCTATATCCGTATATAAAAATGTCCGTACGGATCGAGGACCCACTTTTCGTATCTAAATGAAATTATATACTCATTAAGTACCTAGTAAGTTAAAAAAAAATGTAGTATCCATCCTCGATTTAACAGTATAATACTTGGAACGTCAAAATGTCGGAACTAGGAACATCATAGATGAATATTTATCGTAATTTGGTATGATTTCGTAGTATTTAAGAGTTAATAAATACATATTCTACGTCTACGACATTCTACACAGCGCTTTCGAGACCCAAAGTAAGCATAGTTTAATTTTGGAACCCATAATACAACCTAGTTAAACTATGCTTTAGTTTAACTAGCTTGTGTTATGGGTTCCAGAATTCGGATAAACATACTTATATATATTTTTTGTAAACACATAGAATAATGCAAATAGTAATATTTATGCATACAAATATTTGCACTGAGCGGGAATCGAACGCGGGCTCTCTGTAGTAGCAGTCTACCGCTCCGCCACAGAGGCCGTATTTAGTAGACAAAATCTGAGCTCGGTAGTGTTAAAATTATAAAAGATACCATACCTTATACTTACATATAAATATAACTTGTAATTTTTCTAAGAAAATTAAAAACGTGACAAGCCATCTTTTAAGTACCTATTATCTTCTTGAATATCGATAGTATTATAGCCTTAGGTTTTTTAGTGGGCATTAAAACAATCTATATAAATAGAAATGAATCGCCGAAATGTATGTACGCTCATAATTTCCGAACGACTACACCAAATTGGATAATACTTTTTTTGTGTTTTTTATTTACAAGACAATATATGTATGAAAAAAAAATTGCTGCGGGGCGTAGCCAGGGAGCGCAGCTAGTTACTAATAAATGATTCATTCAAAATATGTAAACAAAATCATCAAATAATTTGCGTGTTCCGGGTAGCTGATCAATTCAGATGCTTAAATTGAGAAGCCTTATTACATTGACTATTTGACTATGAATTTTAGAATTCGGCCTACAAAATTATTGGCTTTCCTGCTAATCAATAGGGGTGACTTTTCTTTTAAAATCTGAAGTGGCTCCTTAATCCATACGGACATTTATAAATTTGTAAATTAGATGAGATATTTAAAAAAAAACTCGGATTATGTTAAATGAACGATTCTCAATACAAAAATATTTTTTGAAATTCTTGTCTGTTTGTTTGCGATGGATGCAAAAACTACTAAACGGATTTTGATGAGCTTTTTATATAACAAAGGTCTTGGTCAGACTTATAATCTGCCGTATTTTTGATTGCAATTGGTGTAGTGGAACAGGAGATATAACCAAAAAACGAAAACCAATCTCCACGCGGGCGAAGCGGCGGGATTCAACTAGTAGCCAATATATAGGTACCTAAATCGTTTAAATAAATCAACAAAACAAAGAAAGATCGCACCAAATATCGATATTGCGTCCTCTAACTATAAACAATAGACAGTCTTTTTTTAAGTTGACCTACTTCGAGCCCATAGACAAGGTTAGTGATATATTATGTTTACGGTTTCACAGACCACAGGGAATAATCACTTTGTTTTATTTATTACTCTTATACCTAGTTGGTTATTGTTATAAACGTATCGGTATTTTATAGTTTTTGAGATAAGAATAGAAAATCCAATTATGGAATCGTTGGTGTGTATAATTTTAGGTAGGTTACCTAATTTTAGGCAGATGCATAATTAAAACATACATAGGTAATCTTGCCGATTAGGGTAGGCAGAGACAACATCTTTCCACTTACTACTGCGAATAACATATTCAATTGTAAAAGCCTGTTCTTGTCTAGGCTAAATGAGATTGACGATAATATAATCTGCGCATATCGTAATGATAAAAAAAAAATGAAGCCCCCGACATAGCTAAGAACACTCCGGACTAATTCAACTTTCAACCAAAAAAACAAAATCAAAATCAGTTCAACCGTTCTGGAGCTACGATGCCACAGACTGACACACACACAGACACATCAAACTTATAACACCCAGTCGTTTTTGCATCGGGGGTAAAAAATTTACTTAGCCAGCACTTACTATAGGTCATTTAAAAAGACTATGCAGGTCTGTATCTGTACTATTTTCAAAATTTATTCTGTGATACGAGTAAGGTACATAATCAATGTAGTTTGCGTGTTAACGTAAATCGTGTGATTGATAAAATATAAATTTTACCGTCTGCTAATGTAAAAATATAGGTAAGTAATGTAACGTTTGACCTTCATAACTTATGAAGGTCAAATGTTCCATGTCAACAAGTTTAGAAGACCTCAAGAGGCACAACTTTTACCGACTTAGTTGACAGTTGTTTACAGCTCTACATAAGGAGTTATCATCATCGTCTTGGCTAATCTCGGTTGCATTTGAGGCCTTAAAATAGCAGCCCGGGGTCTGCTTTCTTCCATTATTAATTTTTATTTGACTTATTTTGGCTATTACGACTGACGTCTGATCTCCCAACCCCGAGAGAAAAGCCTGCACTAGAGCTTCGCCTGTTGATCGGTAAGTATACCTGCTGGCAAGTGAGGGTGGTGGGAAATACAGGTAAATTTTCAAAAAAAAACCCACTACATACACTACTACCCACCCATTCCCACACAGAAGTTCACACTGTCTCTTTATAATATCAGTATAGAATTAAGTATAGATGTACAGATATAACCATTATCGATCTTACTTGTCATACGGTCTGTAGCCGAAGGTGTGTGCGAAGCTATTGACACTCCATACAACGTTGATGCCGATAGTGTACCGGAGTATCGTCGGTATGAAGAACGCGTTCAGCCACGTTTCGTTCCAGAAGTATACTGGCACCACAGTCGGCAATACGAAACACAGTAGCGGCATCATCTTCAGGTAGTGTCTGCAGAAAAATTATGTAGTTATTAAGCTTTAATTAATAATTATACTTCAGTTAACAAACGTTGAGTTAACAAAATTATGAAAGGATTATACGTTTTAATCAAGTTTTAGCTGACTACAGAGGAGTGTTTTAAATTCAGTCGATTTTCGTTTTTTTTGTGTAACAAGTTTACTGATTATAATTTTTCTGTGATTTTTTAAAACTAGTTTAAAAAGCAGAAAAAAAACTAAAAGTGAGAAACAATATTTTTTTCTGGAATCTTCATTTATTTAAGAGAAAACATAGTAAGTAAATAAAAAAACAGTAGGGTAATTAGATTTTATAGACCAGCACTCCATAATATAATATCACACTATGGGGTGCTGGGCTATAAAATCAGGGCAGGATGCACCATAAATAGGCATATGGAAGTAACAATTGAAGGCAACTTACACTAAATCTGTAATGCCACACTTTTTTCTTTGGTGCTGAGGCGGTATTAGATTTTGTTTTGTAAGAATACCTTCCCAGTTAATTATAGTTTACCGAAAAACAAAAACTTACTTCTTTTGAAACATTACGACGGGATCAGCATACAAATCTGACAGATCAAGTCTTTTCCCTCCTTCAATGACTTCGGGGCTCTTCTTGCAGCAAAGCCATCCCATGTGTGAGAAAAATAGACCTCGTTCAGCATTGTGGGGATCGGCGTCTGTGTCTGCGTATTTGTGATGTGTACGGTGGTCACGCGCCCATTCTAATATACAGTCCTGGTATATCAAAGTATATATTAAAAAGTAAAATGTTTACTATCAAGAACCACGACCAGGCTTCTCAAGAGGGCAGGAGAAGTAATCCTCTACCAAAAATATCTGACCACCAGCAATGGCCCGCAAATTTGCCCGCAAAGCGAAACGCTGATCACAGCATTTCGCTTTGCAGGCAAATCAACTATCCAGGTAATAGATCTGCTATCGGAGATGTGTTGTTTTAGTCGATTGATTCTATCATAACCACCTTCGTCGGGCTCTCTGCTGGAAGTTCAGGTGAAAAACGTAAAAAAACATACAAATCACATACAACTTACAAGTAAGAATGTATTGGAATTGCTAAAGCTTGAGGAAGAAAATGAAACTTTGTTATGACGCACACTGGGCTATAGAGTTATTGAGCTGAGTGAGACGAAGTTGAGCGAAAGCTCCTCATTCCAGACTTCAGGATTTTCTTTGTCACAGGTCTCCTCCTAAACTACTAATTCAATCAGAACCAAATTTGGCATGATTAAAGAGGTCAATCAGAGGAAGGTTTATGGATATATTTTGAAAAAATTAATGCTACCACAGAGGAATGATCACCGTTAAAAAAATTCCAGATGGAATTACATAATAACCGCTCGAGACACTGTGACCAAACTTTACACGCTCAGAAAGCATGTCCAGAGTTGTGACTTTCAAAAAGAATTTTCAAAATCGGACTTGCCACGGAGGAATGATCATTGTTCAAAATTTTCAAATTCTGATTTCGCAATAGCGGTCAAATCTATTGGACAAGAATCACGATGTCTCACTCAGCTCAACATTGCAAGCAGCGATTCGCCTTGCAGACCTAGTTACGAGTATGATTGGAGATTCCGAGTAGTATAAAATTCGTATGTGATGTCGTCTGTTAGAGAATTAAAATAAATATAGCTCACAGCATACATAAATACCATGGGCTAATATCAACAAAGTTTCGTTACCCATATCGATAGGTAAGTATTGTGTAGGTAAATACCGATATTCGCTTAACTTTGAACAGTAAAATTATCATATACCCAGTAAGTGATTGCTTCATATCTCCATACCGGTAGCGAATATTGCTGATATTTGAATAGGCCTTAGCATTTCACGGTAGATTGTGGAAATTTTGTATTGTTCTTGATGCACACATCGTCACACCATCGGTTTTGCGAAGTGACGTCGCTACTCTAGTATTACATACCTACATACCTACACATATTCAGATTACAGATGTTTCCAGAATACCTTTTAAATTGAATTGTTTCTTATGTTTATCAAATTACATAGTGCTATTTAGACCCAAATCATATAAATATGTGCCCAAACTAAGCAAGAGATTTGATGATTAGATGACTTTCGAAATTTGAAACGAAATTAAGCATCAATAAACAAGTAGGCACTTTTTAGGGTTCCGTACAAAAGGAGTGTTTTTTTTTAATTAACGTGGCCACGGCAACAATACGTCAAAATGGTTTATATTTAAATTATAGGTGTTCTACCGTGTTCTACTTCTATTGAACAGTTGAACTCACCTGTTTTATAAAAAGTTTAATAAAATACAAAGCTGACCGCAGTTAAACTCGTTGTGTTGAAAATGTATTATACCGAGTCCTCAGAGAAATGAGGAAATATTTTTTGTACGCAAAATAACTTTTTAAATTGCTATGAAAAATGTTTGGGCTCCGAAAAGGTTGTTAAATTATACTTAGGGATATGTCTCTATAGAGTTATTTACCTGAAAACCCATGGTTTGCCAGATCATTAATACTGTCCTTAGAGGGGTACGTGCTTTGTAACTTCTATGCGTCCATAGTCTGTGAGAACCTGCGCCTATTCCGATGGCGCACATTAGGTGAACGGCGAATGCTGGAAATATGATGTATGTATTAATATAGAAAAATAAATAATAGATACAGTTAGTAATTTGGGTTACGTGTAGCTCACCTGGGTGTGTAACCGAGTATAATCTATCTGGGGTCCAAATTTCATCCAGATACGTTCAACCGTTTTTGTGTAAAAGAGTAAACAAACATCCATCCATCCATAAATCCTCACAAACTTTCACATGCAAAATACTAGTGAGGTTTCCGTGGCCAAGTGGCAAAAAACGGAACCTGCTGTTGAAACTGGGTAAGTAGATGTATTCTGTATATAAGCAACCACATTAAGATTTTCACACAAAAATAGAAAAAAAAAACAATAAATTATGGGGGTTCCCCATACTTAGAACTGAATTTTTTTTCATTAAACAAAAAAAATTGTGGGTTCTATGGATAGGTATTCAAAAATGATATTGAGGTTTCTAATATATTTTTACCAAACTGATTAGTTTGCGCGAGATACACTTAAAATGTGGTAAAATTTAGAATTAATTTAGAAGCTACAGGCGGACCCCCCCCCCCCCCCTGTAACTAAATTTCAATAAAAAGAACAACAAAATTTCAATGTAAAAAAAGTTCTAAATTAAGAGACTGATAAAACTAAAAAAAATATATGATGTACGTTAAACTTCAACCGAAAATTGGTTTGAACGAGATCTTGCTTATAGTTATTTTTAATACCTCATAAATCGTAAACCGCAATTTGTCTTTCATTCGATCAACTCAAATATAAAAATAAAATAAAAAACATTATTTTGTTTATTGCTGCTACGAAACCCCGGGAGAGGTTCAGAACTCTCCCAGACCGCCGAACCGGGGCAAGACGGGGACACTGTGGTTTCCAAACCTGAGGGGGCCATCTTGAAACCGGAGATGGCCCAGGGTCAGTCGGGGTGCGAGTGATGTGCTCTATGGGCAACCTTACACCCCGGCGTCTGAAGACCCGAGACGGCGTGCGGTTTTAGTCGGTTCAAGCCCGACATAACCGCCCCCGCTGGCCGGCGGGGGGGTATCCGAAGGGATTTCCACACGAAAAAAAAAAAAGAAGCCAATAAAGAATTTTGATACTTAAATAGCACTTACCAAATACATTAGTTTGCCATTTAGCAGACGTGAATACTAGGTACAGCCCATACAAGGAACTAATGTGTAGATATAGAAACCAGAATATATTGAACCAAACATATTCGTGTTTCTTAGGGCTTGCGTGTTTCAGCACCGACACATCTTTGTCTAGACCGAGATCCGAAGTTTGTGTGTCTGACTCGAAGAGCACTCCACTTGGAGTAGGGTCCACTTGAGGTGGCATGATCTAAAAACAATGAACATTGTATTATTTATTATATGTTATTAAGTTATTTTTTTAAATTTATTATATTGTCATCGATCCTTCATTAGTAGACAAAAAATTTTGAAGTGCTCCATTTGAGACTGTCAATCTTATTCTTGATTCATTATGATGGTAACGAATATCAGATGTTTGGTTTCGTATCTCGATTGCGAGATAAGGATAGAAAATTAGCAGGGAAATAAAATTATTGATTAAAAAAATCCAAAAATAATATTAACCATACAAAATATATAGATGTAACTAAAAATATAAAGATAAAAAAACTCCGATTGCCCTAAAAAGACCGAAACAAGTTTGATAGCAAGCGGGACTCATTTGCAAATCTCATAATTTTTTTTTATTTCTCTCAATTTGCAATCATATTTTTGAAATCACCCTTTAAAGCTCTTCCTCATTTACATCCTACTCGATAAGTTTGAGTTAAAATACTTTTTGAACAACATACATTTTAGCGCCAAAAATCCGCCATTTTGTTTTTCTTTTAATTTGATATACTTATTAGCACTCTCACAGTAAATACGAATGTAACGACACCTCTCTAGCTAAAATCCATCGAGCCGTTCAGGTTGCAGAGCGTGCCAAACAATTATACATACTCTCGAAGAACATAACCTGGGTAATAACATCATTGTAAATCTTTATACCTATTCCTATTCCGTTTAGAGATTTCACTAGTTTCCGTTTTTGAATCTACTTAGTATGGGGCTAGCCTCTTGCCGTTCACTGGGCACGATACCAGACTCATTGCTGAGAATTTCTAAACTGAAAAAAGCCAATAACACTTTGCCTGGATTAGAACCCCGGACTTAATTTTGCCCCTTACGACGTTTGATCATGTCCCTTTTTAAAACTATTAACAATGTTAATAGTTACAGATTTATAACTGCTTTTTTATTAAATAAATAAGTGACGAACGTACCCCTTTGGTACTTAGATATATCACTATTTGATATATACGTCTCTTTGTAACTTCTTTTCACACCAACTGATACCTTAACCATACGCGTTCTTGTTTAAATAGGATACGAAGAAAGCTATTTAAAATTCAAAATACTAGTGGTCAAAACGTTTTGTAATAGACTTCATTGTATTATAACAATTGTTTAGTGTTAATTAAAATCTGAGGTTAAGTTAGGTTAAAAATGTAGGTTATTTTAAACAGTATTTTTGTGTTTGTCATGCCCAGTAACTTAGTGACGCATTATAAAGAGATAGGCCGAATTTTTTGAGTTTGTTTATATTTTGAGGGTAATCTTCGGAACCACTACACTTATTGGAAATAGGTGGACATAGGCTATATATTATGTGTAAATTATGATGGCTTCGGTTAAATAAAAAATTCATAAACTGAAGCGAAGCGAGGGGGGCAGGTTGCATTTGAAAAACAACAGCATATGATCAAAGTGGGTGTGTATAGATAGGTTATATTTAACGCTAGATACAGCTAAATTGCGGTTTTTTCAAGCGTTCCGAGTTCTAAGCGTTCTTCAGGGAGATGTTTCGTACAAGGTGTGCTTTGGAATATTGTTACCGCTTTGTACTTAGATTGAAAATTGGCTCTTCTGATACAGCACCACGAGTCTAGTACTCTATTTTTTCTGTGAGTCGTTGGCAATTTATATAGGGAGTTTTCAATAACTATGTAATATAATGGTTGGGCGCAATTCGGCCTTGTGACTGATTATTACTAGTGGACAAGCTGTTTAGAAAAAAAAATGGCGTTACGGTTCCGGGGTTCGTGTATAGCTACACAAAGTTAGCGGTACCAAATTATTTGTTTCCTACAGCCAGTCTAGTTGTATGTATACCTACATAGAAGTCAAGCAATTCTAAATCTATATCTATATATATATAAAACAAAGTCGCGATGAACTCGAGAACGGGAGGGCCGATTTTCATGATCTTTGATTTTTTAGATTTGTCTCCTCCTATACTGTGACTTTGTGTGTGAGGGGTAACTTTGGCGGAAATAGCCACGGTTACCCTCCCACCCCTCCGTCAACCAGCGAGGGTGGCTATGTCGGACCCGAACCTCACACCGTTTCGGGTCTTTAATGCAAGGAGAAATTCACGAAATAAATTCATCTAATAAGGTAACCTACATGAATTTAGTCTTATTGGATTCTAGGGTAGAACGAAGTTTACCGGGTCAGCTAGTTCAAAATAAAGTAAGTTATAGAACGTAAATTGACTACTAACTGTACTTATAATTTTCTTTTTCAAACGAAAACATGGTGCTTTTGTTCAATAATGTTGTGAACGATGCGAGAAACAACGGTATGTACTTTACATAACTTTTCTTTTGATATTGGGGAAGGTAAAGGGATCTAAGCTCATCCAGCCAAAAACGTGATCAAAATGTTTTCATTCAATTGGTTAAAATGTTTTGTATGGAGAAATCATGTGTAGTGGCAACATATAAAAATGTTTTTTTTTTCTGCTCACCTTATAATTAAATTTATTTAATTGATATTTATTAAATTTCAAGTTTACATAAATATACTAATTTAAATAAATGTATCTCTTATTTGTTTGTTTATCCATGTTTCATGTGCCACCTTGCATCTGAGAGCGATAAAACTTTATCAACTTACTAGCTGTTGCTCGCGGCTCCACCTGCGTGTATAATTCTGATCCCATTCCCGCAATACTACAGTTATAAAAAGTAACCAACTTTTTTTTTATACCACTAAGGTGGCAGACTAGCACACGGCCCACCTGATGGGAAGTGGTTACCGCGGCCTATGGACGTGTGCAACACCAGTGGCGTCACACTCGCGCTGCCGACCCTGTAAAGGAAAGGGGATGGGAAATGAGTTTGGGAGGGGATGAGAAAGGAGTTTGGGCTCCTGCACTCTCACTCACCAAACGGAACGCAACAGTTCAAATACTGTTACTTGGCGTCGATATTCTGTGAGAGGGTGGTGCTTCCTCGGTCGAGTCGGCCCATTCATGCAATGGCCAAAATGACTGTTGCTTGACTCTACCACCAATTGGGTACAGGTATATTGGGGTGCTTAGTTGGGGACCTCCACGCGGTGCACCCTGGGCAACGGAGACGGCAGCGCCTCTCTCCTATGGCGGGAGAGACGCTGCCGCCTAGGGCCAACTCCGACCGAGGCGAGGACGGCCCTGTTGAGGGCTGTTCGGAAGCTTTCCACGTGTCCCTCTGATTAGCAGATGGCACAGTGGAGAGCAAGTAAGGGGGCCATCTCGAAACCGGAGATGGCCCAGGGTCAGTCGGGGTGCGAGGGATATGCTCTATGGGTAACCTTACACCCCGGCGTCTTAAGACCCGAGACGGCGTGCGGTTTTAATCGGTTTAAGCCCGACATAACCGCCCCCGCTGGAGATCCGGTATCCGAAGGGATTTCCGCACGAAAAAAAAAAAAAAAATGGTACAGTAATATTGTTATTCCAGACAATATACCTGTACCATATTTCAGCCATAACCGTTCAGTCGTTTGAGCGATTCGAGTAACAAACATCCAAACATTTTCACAAACTTTCACATTCATAATATTATGTAGTAGAAAGTACAACTGATT
The DNA here is from genome assembly GCA_946251805.1 of Cybosia mesomella. Taxonomy (NCBI): domain Eukaryota; kingdom Metazoa; phylum Arthropoda; class Insecta; order Lepidoptera; family Erebidae; genus Cybosia; species Cybosia mesomella. Next base: position 23,137,761 of record OX276398.1, read on the forward strand.
GCAGTATCTTAAAGATTCGCATAGTTAAATTTCAAACAGTTCCATATTTAAGGAAATAAAGTTTTCCTCTCTTTCATACGTTTTCCTAAACAAACAGGGGTCTTGAACAACTATATACAATGATAGATGTTCTGAATACACACATAATGTAGAGTCCCTGTCTACAAACGGCCTAGTGATCCTCATGGTGATGAAATAAATTTTGTCATACATTTAATAACATTTTCCATATGACTAGGTTTGGGATATATGAAGGTCCGTATTTCCTCGGCGCTTATTGCGTAGCAGACGTCAGCGTCGGAATTCATCGCCGCGGGTTATTTCCGCCGGTCGTGTACGCCGACCAACGCCGACCGATACTACGGTAGCTAAAAGTAGCCCTGTGTTCACATAAGTGATATTTTATGATATTTTTTGATAAATGGTGTATATCTAAATGAAGTCTCTAAATATTTATTTCAATTATACTTAATATGTGTGTACCTTTTTTTTTCCCATGCGGGAATTCCCGCGGATACCCTCCGCCGGCCAGCGGGGGTGGTTATGTCGGACTCGAACCTATTTACAAAAAAAAAGTGCAAGTACTCATGTTTATCCACATTCTAGAACTCATTATACCACCTATGCTTAGTTTGGATCTAGATAGTACTGTGTAGTACGTCGTATAATATTACGGACGCGAGCGGAAAATGTGATTACGGCGTAGTAGGAAAGAGCGCACAGGCGAAAGAAGTTCGCTACACATGTTCTCACCAGTCAGCATAGTTATACAGCTTCGCTACGGAAACAAGCACCGCGTAGACAGGCTCGTTATTCAGTTTTGGTGGAAACCATTATTCTGTTTTACAGTTCTCCTACATCGTCGCGCGTCGCTTCGCCGTCGTAGCGTCTATCTTTTTGCGGGTTTCTGGTGCAAACGCAGCCTAAGCGTTTAGACCTAATACAAACGCGTATGATCTAACACGTTTACATTACGGTATTCTCTCTTACTGCTCTGAGATGGGAATTTTATTTTGTTGCAAAATATGAGCATTCATTTTATTAAAGACAAATCCTTTCTAAAGTTATAATAGTAAATGAGTTTGTTTAATTGTTAGTCGATCACGTTAATAGATATATACATATTTGATTTACAGATTACTTCCAAAAAAAACGTTGATAAAATACACAAAACCTACTGACAGACCGTGCTAACCGGACTCCCCTGATGTAGGTATACGGCAACCACCCCCGCAGGACGGCGAGGAGGTATCCGAAGGGATTTCCGCACGTAAAAAAAAAGGCCAACATTTTTCTCGTAAAGTATAAAACAATTTTGTTATTACGAAATTACCAGATGTATTCAAAACTAAGACTGATCTATAGCTGCTATTTTCTTCAATAAATTTAATTGAAGGAGGTAGGGCTTCTTAATTTTGGTTGTTTGTCAACCGCAGCTTTTACGGTTGTAATTGATGATACAACTGTGTTTGATTTGTATCACTCGAGTCATTAACGTGACTATTCCCTGATAGATCAGGGAATGTAATTCTTTTATTTGGTTCGTATTTTAAGTACCTCCTATTATTGCTTAGTGCAGACCACAGAACCAAAATAAAACTGTACTAAGGATGCAAATGAATTTCACTTACAGATCAGGGAATATAGCTTTTAATGATGTGCATTGCATTTTAAGTACAGTCGCAATCGATATTAATTTAACGTATTCTAAGTTACAGACCAAACCTTACATAAAATATTAAACAAAAATTGAAAAAATGTAAAATTCATTTCTGAAGATTACAAAAAATTATACATCAATTAGCTGTTACCTGCGGCTTCGCCTAATTGAAATTCTGATCCCGTTTCCTCAAAAAGTAGCCTATGTATCATTCCAGACTATAATCTATCTCAGTATCAAATTTGAGTCCGATCTGTTCAATCGTTTCAGCGTGATCTTGTTGTGAAGAAACATCTTCATAAACTTTTAAATTCATAATATTTAGGTAATCTGTGATATTAGTAGGATTATTTATTGATTTATTTCCATACTTATATAAAAATCGTTTGTAAATTTGTTAGTGTTCAGTAATTTCTGAGGGCGACAGTACATTTTTTTGTCGTGTTGAAATTACCTCGGCTAGCGGGAGCGGTTATGTCCGGCTTGAATCGACTAAAACCGCACGACGTCTCGGGTCTTCAGACGCCGAGTATAAGGTTGTCCATAAAGCATTTCCCTCGCACCCCTACTGACCCTGGGCCATCTGTGGTTTTGGGAACCACGGTGTCCGTCTTGCCCCGGACTAGTCGCCCCGCCTTCCCGGCCTGCTACTGCTGGGCCGCCTGTCACAGGCGGCCTCACCTGCCACCCCCAGGACTGCGCTCATGGAGGACGAAGGTCGACTGTACCTATCAGTGTAAACCACAGTAACATGATTACTTGCTATTTCTTCAGAAATCATCTCCGATTACCCAGCATCAAAGCCGGTTTATATTAACCTACATTTGGAGCATTGTGGTATTAAACTGCTTTGTACCCAGTACCCTACTCGTAAACTAGATATCTCTGATCAACCTTGCCAGTAGTTAAACTAACCGAATAACTGCGAGTAGTACTTAAGTTGAAGAATACCTATCTTTGTTTCAAAAATATCTTTATGGCGTCGTGGCCAAGATAAAAGAGATTTATACTATCTAAAATAGCTATTGAACATTTTTGTCGGTCGTAAGCAATCGCAGCAAAATTAAGCGTAACCTATTTAATGAAAAATTCAATTCCTTATTACGAAATCATCAGCAGTCTCCTACCCCTATCTCATATTAATCAGCGGTCAGTGCGGTTTGTATATGTTTTTTCATTCGCTACTTGCCGTCATCTTAATATTATCTTTCACACATTCCTCTTTTCTTAGGTGTTTCTTTTTCCTTACAACTGTCCACAAATATACTTGATGCCTTCCTTATGATATTACGATTAATTCTTAACTTTTTTCTTAAGTTGGTGTGACCACATCTTGGTCACATCACACTTCTATCTGAAAAGCAAATTCATCAGTTGTTCTAGCAGACCGGCTCATACTCTTGTAGATTCCTTTACAATGACTTCGAACTATAGTACAATATATTAAACCAGCTTCTGTTAGCGGCTCCATCCGCGTGGAAATCTTTTATCACGGAACATTGCTATTTTCCGGCATAAACTTTTACATAAACTAAAATTTTAAATATCGAACCACTTCTGTTGAAGTGTTGGGTCGGAAAAGCAGTTGGAACGTAATTTTGACTGGAATATCTACCACCAGATTACCGTTATTGTGGTTTAAATGGGTTCCGATCTCAAAAACGATTCGTTTGTGTGGTTCGCGAATTGAAATCAAATGTGTTCTGACATTTGAAGTGATTTACTTCGGGCCACCAACCAGGTGGACACCGAAGTCTTAAAGTCACGCAAAAAAATCTAAATCTTACACCCACTTTTTATCACTTTTCTCGACGTTTCACATGATTCTAAGTCTAATTAGGAAAAAAAAAATTTTGTGTCGGTCTGTCTATTGGTCTGGAGTCTGGATGTCTGTTTACGCAATAACTAAAGAACCACTTATCCGATTTAAAAAAATCTTTCGCCAATCATCTTGTTTGGTATTGGGAAGAACTGATTAGATTTTGGGGTTTGTTTCGGGTACCTTTTTTTTTGTGCGGAAATCCCTTCGGATACCCCCCCGCTAGCCAGCGGGGGCGGTTATGTTGGGCTTGAACCGACTAAAACCGCACGCCGTCTCGGGTCTACAGACGCCGGGGTGTAAGGTTACCCATAGAGCATATCCCTCGCACTCCGACTGACCCTGGGCCACTCGCAGTGTCCCCTCTGATAAGAGCAGAGGGGTAACTGGACCGACCACCCGCCCCCCGTGGGCCTTGCAGGCCCGCCATACCCCGACCCCCTCGTGCAATGGGGTCAGCTGGCCCTGAAAAGGGCCGGTTGGTCAGACTCTTGGCCGTTGACGTTGACGCCAGCTACTTCAATCAATCAATGATGCGTCATCGCCCACGTTGCCCAGGGTGCACCAAACTTGGAGGTGATCCAACCAGTCGCACCCCTGTTTCGGGTACCTACCATACAAATTGTCCCTAAAAAATATCTAAGTTTGGCCCGAAGTTTGACAATCAATGTGTGATTTCCGCCCCACTAGATTTTTTATTGAATTTCACTAGGACCCGTAGTAAAAAAAGTACCCATAGCAGGGTTTTTTTTTTGAAATGTGACTTTTTAGGGTTCTGTAGCTAAAAGGCAAAAAACGGAACCCTTATAGATTCGTCATGTCTGTCTGTCTGTCCGTCCGTATGTCACAGCCATTTTTTCCCAAAACTATAAGAACTATGCTGTTGAAACTTGGTAAGATGTATTCTAGGTGTATTCTGTGAATCGCATTAAGATTTGCACACAAAAATAGAAAAAGACTATAAATTTTAGGGGTTCCCCATACCTACTTAGAACTGAAACTCAAAAATTTATTTTCATCAAACCCTTACATTTGTGGTATGTATGGATAGGTCTTCAAAAATGATATTGAGTTTTCATCATTTTTTTCTAAACTGAATAGTTTGCGCGAGAGACACTTACATACAATACTTAATAAATGTGCCCCCCCCCCCCCTGTAACTTCTAAAATAAGAGAATGATAAAACTAAAAAATATATGATGTACATTACCATGTAAACTTCCACCGAAAATTGGTTTGAACAAGATCTAGTAAGTAGTTTTTTTTAATACGTCATAAATCGTAAACCGCAATTTACCTTTCATTGAATCAACTCAAATATAAAAATTTTACTTGCTGCTACGGAACCCTTCATGGGCGAGTCCGACTCGCCCTTGGCCGGTTTTATTGGCTGATCTACACAGTGACTAGATAAGCTAATTAGAAAAAAGTTTAAGGCGGGCATGGGGCGGGGGTACGGAATGCAGAGACTAGTCATGAGTTTTGCCTCTTATAGATAATGATTAGGAAAAGTTGTGGGTTAGTTGATAGCTATTGCCATCAACTAAGTGTTATTGAAGTGTTATTGACATAGAAGTTATTGAATCTACATAACAAGTTTCACAAACAGTTTATAATATAATGCAACGAATACCTATAGAAAATTAAATTAAGTCTGGAATATTCATTGTGCGCGTTGTGTAAGCTGAGCTCCATTACCTACTGCCGATAACAAAGGGCCAGCAACGAGCACGGAATCAATTTGGAGCACAAGAGGCCGGCCGGCTGTTCCTCAACTAACTGAGCTGAGTAAACCACTTTAGAATACTTCTGCAACGATGATTAATTTGTGAGGTTTACTGAAGCATGTACTTGTATTAAGCCAAATTTAAGTAAGAATGTTTATTAACAAAATAGCCTAGTTTGTGAAACAGCAATCAATATCCAAAGGCAAGTATGAAGCACTTTCTTTTGTATGTTACCTGTATATATATGTGGCAATAAACTAGTATTTATTATACAAGCAAAATTTTGATTCCTTAAAATGTACCTATTGCTTAAGTGCTGTTTACCTTAATAATCTTCGATAAAGTTAAACTGTTTGAGCAAGAAGTTTATTTAAAAATTAATTATGTATTTCATTCTATAAAACATATGTCTATCTATACTAGTTATGTTTGTCTGTGTCTCATTAGAGAACTAATAATAAGATTAGAAGTTCACTTATATGGCCAAGTTTTTGGAACCTGAATTAGGTACTTTAAAAACATAAAACATAAGGACTTTAAATTTAGTATTTAAATATCACGAAACTTTGTTGTTATTATTGGATTGCTCATCTTCTAGAACAAAAATAGGAACGTGTTGAGGCCATTTTTCATTGTTTTTTTAATTTAGGTATCTAGCAGACAGTGAAACTGAACTGAAATGTCGAAAACAGGATGAAAAAGAAAATATCTGTGTCATCATCATCAGGTCGTTCACTTATCATTGTTCCGAGTCCAAGAGTAGTATCCCTTAATTAATAGGTAAATTATTAATTATGTGAGATGTCTTCTAAAAAAAGTATACAGTGAGTCAGCAAAATTTAGAGCATTACTGCTGCGCAAAATTAATTTACGAAAATGTCTAACGTTTCAAAATGTAACAGCTGTAATATCGTAATCGACGAATTGCTTTCGTATATCCAAAAAAAACTCTGTGATGGATCAAGTGTCCCTAGTAAGATTGTGCATAACGGCTTTTTAAAAAGGATGAAATCGCGAATTCTAAAAAGTTATTGTTTGAATCGTTACCCACCGAAGAACGTAAAAGCACCTCGAAAGGCAGAAAAAAAAGGAGGTTCATGACCTGGACGATATAATAAAAGTGTTCAAAACCTGTGAACCGGACATCATTCCAGTGTTTGTGGCTCAAAAGTTGGAAAAACTACCTCCGCTAACTTTCGATCATTTGGACTGCACAAAACTTCTGAAGCATATAGCTCGACTGCAGGGTGAGCTATATACTACGTCACAAAAAGCCACCTAAATGATCTGGAAACGCGGATGATGTACAGTTCATTACCGCCGAGTCCGGTTAAAAATGTGAATCGTAAGAGGGGAGCCTGGTGTGCGGACAGCGGCCCCTTCGGAATATCTTACGTTGATGAATCTGCCTCCTCGACAGCACAGGAAGGCGGCAATCTACAGGATAAAGAATTGCATGAAGATGTTCAGCCGAATCAAATACAAAATGGGGGTATTTGTAAGTCAGCTGTACACTACCGTTCGTTATCGGCAAATCTCATTCACCGCGACGACTTACAGCCGCCGCTTACGCCCCTGCCACCACCACCGCCACCTCCCGCGCCCGTGCAGCCATCTGAGTCACGACGGAACGCACAGCTGATTGATGCGTCATCTTCGCTGCCTAGTCATGAAAAGTTGCAGCAAGATTCACAAAATAACGGTGAATGGCAAACTGCGGTGCGGAAAAGAAAATTTAAATTCAATTATAGGTACTCGGGAAAAGCTGGAGTATCTCGTGACACGGCAGGGACTTTCAGGGCCGCTGATAAGAAAGTACCAATGTTTATAACGAATATTCACAAAGATACTGTGAAGTCTGATATTATTGATTATATTCAAACAAAAACGCATGAGACGGTTACCCTGGAGAGAATTGATTCTAATAATCAGAAACACTACACTGCATATAAGTTTTTTGTGAATGAGAGCAAACTGTCTTTATTCTTAGATACAGAACTGTGGCCTCAGGGTATAATTTTCCGCTGATTTGTAAATTTCAATAAATAGTCGAGTAAAGGCGGTTACGACAGAAATATACAATGACTGTTCACAAATTCAGTACATTTAATTGCAAAAACGTCAAACGCTCAGTTGATCATATAAGAGAACTGTGTCACCGTTCTGATATAGTGGCACTTCAGGAGACCTGGCTCCTTCCGGATGAAATTCCCTACTTAAGTTCCATTGATAAGAACTTCAGCGCACGGACGAAACCAAAAATCTACCGCGCTTCATGGACTGCCTTGGTATGGTGAGTGCTATTGTTGATGACTGTGCTGTCGAATCCGTGTACGTACTGGGAGATTTCAATGCTCACCGTAACAAACCGTTTATGAGAGAACTGCAAAGTTATTGTGACGAAGCTAGGTGGTCTGTGGCAGACATGGATATACTGGCCCCCCCCGACAGTGACACTTACACGTACCTAAGTGAAGCTCACGGCACTGAACGGTGGCTGGACCACTGCCTTGTCACTCACTCAGTCAGCAGTTGACTCAATTGTAAACGTTTCAGTTGATAACGATGTAAAGTGGTCCGATCATTTCCAATGACATTTGAATGTAAACTTTTATTGACATTTGATAGAATTTGTAATTTAATTAATTATTCTAATAATAATAATATTGTTTGAGGGGACCGATCGAGGGAAAAATAGGTTATTACTTTTATATTCACTCTAAACGTGACTTTCGTGGTTTTTGGAAACAAACTAACAAGTTGAATCCGAGGCCTGGCTTGCCTCTGAGTGTGGATGGTGTGAGTGACGCGAAGCTAATAGCTGATCGTTTTAGGAGTCACTTTTTAGTGAAATCTCAGCTGGGGGGACAGCGTTTAATGCCAGATGCGGGTACTAGTCGTGATAGAGTGAATACCCGATTTACTGCCAATGAAGTAGATAAATTAATAAGAGGGTGATCTCGTGGCAAGTCACCTGGACACGACGGGCTCAGTATCGAGCATCGTTTGAACGCTGGACCACATTTACCCAGAGTTCTGGCTCTTCTCTTCAATCTTTGCATCGGTCACTCTTACCTACCTCCTGACATGATAAAAACACTTGTTGTTCCTGTCGTAAAAAATAAGACGGGAGACAGGTCCGATATTAACAATTATAGACCAATATCTTTGGCTACAGTGTTTGCTAAGGTGCTTGATGGGCTGCTTGAGACACAGTTGAACAAATATATAAATCTACATGATAACCAATTTGGTTTCAGACATGGTTTATCTACAGAAAGTGCGGTCCTGTGTCTCAAGCAGACTGTCAGGTACTATACATGTCGGAAGTCACCCGTATTTGCGTTTTTCCTAGACCTGTCGAAGGCTTTTGACCTGATTTCCTACGAAATCCTTTGGAAGAAACTGGAGACCTTAGGTATCCCTTTGGAACTGTTAAGTATATTCCGGTATTGGTATGGGAACCAGGTCAATAGAGTGAGATGGGCGGGAGCTTTATCAGAGCCATATAAATTGGAGTGCGGTGTGAGGCAGGGGGGGGGGGGTTGACCTCCCCAGCACTATTGAATGTTTATATTAATGCACTGATTGAGGCGCTCAGTAGCCAGCGTGTCGGGTGTCACATTGACGGAGTATGCGTCAATAATCTGAGCTACGCAGACGACATGGTCCTGCTGAGCGCCTCAGTCTGTGGGTTGAGATCGCTCCTTGACACGTGTGAAACATATGCAACAGGTCACGGGCTTGTATATAATATTAAGAAAAGTCAGTATATTGTCTTTGGGGCCGGCGGGACCCGGTATCAGGATAGTGTACCGCCCGTGCGGCTCGCAGGTGTTGCACTCGAACGAGTGGAACAGTTTAAATACCTGGGTCATCTGGTCACCACCGACCTCAGGGACAATGCTGATATCGGTAGGGAACGGAGGGCTCTGTCTGTCAGAGCTAATATGATAGCTCACAGATTTGCCCGTTGCTCACCACAAGTAAAAGTTACTCTTTTCAGAGCTTACTGTACATCTTTTTACACGTGCAGTCTGTGGGCTGACTACACTCAGAAGGCGTACGGGGCCCTCCGTGTCCAATACAATAACGCATTTAGGAGGTTGATGGGTCTGCCTTGGCGCTGCAGCGCGTCAGGTATGTTCGCGCAGGCGCGAGTAGATTGTTTCTACACGATGATGCGTAAGCGTGCCCCCTCACTCGTGCGCAGGGTCAGGGCGACTTCCAACTCCCTCCTGAAGATGATTGCTGACCGTGTTGACTGCCACTATGTCAACCATTGTTGTAGACTGCATGTAACGAACATTATCTAAATAATATAATTGATACTAACAATACTAACATAATTTTAAGCACTTTGTTACTAACATACAACTAACACTATGGACACAAATGGTTTGAAATAAATGATTATTATTATTATAATCATTTATTGTTACTGGGGAGCAGAGACTGCAAGTATAGGTTAGCCGGTCTGTCCAATACGCTGCTAACCTATACTTGTGCTGGCTCGTAGCCAACTCTTGCTTACTTCATAAAATCTTTTACGATATAATATAAGGATATAAGCACTTTTCACAGATAGAAACGACAACAGCTGGCAGCTATAAAGATGGAGGTCAAAAGGTCAAATAACGATTGGGTGTACCAAATTCTAACTGCTTTTGTGAAATTGAATGAAACATATATTAAGTGGTCGTAGTATTGTCGAAAATTTACGCGAATATTACTCATTAAAATTTATTTTGTGTTGAGTCTACACTACTTGCTACTTTACAGCAACCTTGATCACGGAAAACTGGAGACGGCTGCTGAAAAGTAACTGAAACGTCGGTACACAGTAAAAATACTTTAATAACATAAAATAAGTTACTATCAAATTCGTTGGAGTCTGTTCTATTAGTCGACTCGTCTGACTTTATAAAATATAAATATAAATATTCTACGAGTATCTACACAGCGCTTTCTAGATCCGAAGCAAACATAGTTTAACTAGCTTGTGTTATGAGTTCTAGAATGCGGATAAACATACTTATATACTTTTTTTCTGTAAACACATACTTTATTCATAGATATTGTTACAACGAGCGTCGATATCTCGAAAACTACTGATCGAATCTTCAGGAAATTAAAGGCATTGCTAGTGTCGAGGTACTCTACCGATTAGTGTAGAAAAATCTAGAATCGCCAACACAAAGTCGCATCTACCTCGAATACCTATACCTACTTTACCTACAATCTTGAATACAAGATTATTCGCCTTGAATGTTTGCGCGTCTGTACCTTTTTTTTTTTTTCGTGCGGAAATCCCTTCGGATACCGCCCCCGCTGGAGAGCGGGGGGTCTCCAGCGGGGGCGGTTATGTCGGGCTTGAACCGACTAATACCGCACGCCGTCTCGGGTCTTAAGACGCCGGGGTGTAAGGTTACCCATAGAGCATATCCCTCGCACCCCGACTGACCCTGGGCCATCTCCGGTTTCGAGATGGCCCCCTTACTTGCTCTCCACTGTGCCATCTGCTAATCAGAGGGACACGTGGAAAGCTTCCGAACAGCCCTCAACAGGGCCGTCCTCGCCTCGGTCGGAGTTGGCCGTAGGCGGCAGCGTCTCTCCCACCCTAGGAGAGAGGCGCTGCCGCCTCCGTTGCCCAGGGTGCACCGCGTGGAGGTCCCCTGCGCGTCTGTACCTTTTTTTTTTTTTTTTTTATCGTGCGGAAATCCCTTCGGATACCCCCCCGCCGGCCAGCGGGGGCGGTTATGTCGGGCTTGCACCGACTAAAACCGCACGCCGTCTTGGGTCTTCAGACGCCGGGGTGTAAGGTTACCCATAGAGCACATCCCTCGCACCCCGGCTGACCCTAGGCCATCTCACCACTAACAGCATCGCTCATCCTGTCTCCTCTGAAAGCAGAGGAGTACGGAGAGCGATGTGTTCCCGCCACGTTGGGTATTGGCCGACGATCAATGCCAACCCTATGAAGGGGTGAAGGGGAAGCCATTGACCGCCGCCCAGGGTGTACCGGCCGCTCCGATTCCGTTCCCCCCGGACTGCAGCGGGATCGGAATCGGAGCGACACTCGAGGAGGTTACCCAACACACACCCCCCTGCGCGTCTGTACCTACTACTTTTGTAGGTACCTTTCTCGAACGCTTTACTTAGATACCTAACGTGCCTTATCTCTAGATGATTCTGGAACATTCTACCCTCCTAATTAAGAGCTATAAAACGCGCCCGGATATCGACACGCAGTCAGTTAATTTCCGAAAGCGAAAGCGAACACATCATACCGAAGCGATTCAAGAGGATTATACCTGCGACCCAAGCAACAACTGTGGACTACTGTGAACTGCTGAGTGACTTGAACTGTTGAAGAGTACTGTGTGTGCTAGTTATTTAGTTATCTAGTTTGCGGTGAGCGAATAAACCTCTTCGTTTTATAAACGGGATTTAATTGTGCCCGCGCACGTAACAATATGTTTTATCGTCTAAACAAGCTACCTTTATTATATTCATTTGAGTTATTAAAAGCCACGACATTTTTAGTAACTTACAAATATATTCCTGAAATTAGGTTATGAGATGATGATAATAATATAGAATTATCCAATTTAGGTTAGGATGATAAGGCATCTGGATGCTAGAGTACCCATGGTGCATTTTTTGAACATGATCTACCACATGCTTTCGTCTGGCTAATCTATATAATTTTTATGATTATTTCCAACGAGGACGCCGGTGACCGGGCGGGTGGTCAACCTCAACTAAGTGGGCCATTAAATCAATTTCCCCTTTTGGCGAGAATGTGGGCTATCCGGCAATCACGGTGCCCTGTCGAATCCATCTATTTCCTTGCAAAATCTTACAATCTGTTCTACCTTTAGATCCTCCAGGTCTTCTGTGTCCAGTGTGTCCATCTCCATTGGTTCCCATCTTATCAGTGAGTACATGAGGCATTCGGCGAGCAGGTGGAAGCTGGTCTCGTCACCGTCCATGAACTCTGGTTACGGGCAGGATTGATGGCTTCTCTAGCCATCGAGATCGAGTATGGACATGTATAGGGTGTCTGCCAGACATTGGGCTGATTTCAAAAGCTTGTATCGCGCAAGATTTCTCTCTGTGTTCTAATTACGCTACAAACTTTTGAAATGATCACAACGTTTGCATAAAATTATTACCTTTGGTTTAGTACTAGTGCTTTTTTTAAAAAGCTAGTTTTAAATTTTGACGGGCAACATACGAACAGTACAAATTAATAAAAAGCTTGCAAAAATAACTTTGTGAGCCTGGTGGTGAGAAGAGGAGCGACTTGTGCCTCGCACGCATACGAGTGGAGGAGATCTTGCTTGATTCTAAAGGACAAGGGAGGGAGATGCTGGTACCATTAACTTCGCTCTAAGTTGGAGACATGTGATTTTAGTCAGTCACAGAAAAAGTATTCTTTCCGATACTGCGTTTTAATGCTACTGAAACTTCTGTGTAGCATTGTTATGTCCTATTCCTTTAAAGTCATCCATTTGCTGTAAGTAAATGATTATTGTCAACAATTTCCCTACGCTCTCATATTGTTCGTTAGCGAAAAGTACGTTACCTAGAGACGCTAATTATGATTTGCCTGGCAAAGTAGGTCATGCCTTACAGTATAATACCACAGAACACATATATAATACATGAGGCAATACCACAGACACAATCGTCGGTCTAATAACCAGGATTACAAAGGAAATCCTCTGTCTGTTAATTATGTGTAATAGTCAGTTAATTCGTAAAGGAGCTTAGCATGATTATTATTGAACATGTTAGTAAATAATATTTAAAATTTAATAATAATAATAATATAGATCTCGGTGATACACATTCAATTTTATATTGCGCGGCCGTCGCAGCATGTCGAGTAGCTAATGTTCAATTTCCAAAATGCGACATAGCTACTCGACCGAAATCTGCTGTGCCGGCTTGGCAATTTAGAATTGAGCGACGTATTGCCGAGACTAGGGCACTCATTGGAAAGCTCATTTGTTTCAGGTCGGGCAACACACGCCCAAGAGTGATGCGCTTTGTGAGTCGAGCGTTCTCGGGGACTGACATTAGGCCCCGAGAATTTTTGGCACGGGTCACAGAGCGCATCGACTTCCTGAAACAAAAAGTTTATGCGTGGGCAAACCGGATTCGACGGTATAAAAAAAGAGTGGAACGATATTCTCAGAATCGCACGTTCCAAAGGGACCAAAGGTGGGTCTACAGAAATTGGGAGCGCCCTGATTCGACTGGGACTGACGTGCATCGACCAGGTGATGATATTACTAATACATTCTGGCGTAATATCTGGTCGATGCCCGTCAGTCATACAGAGGGTGATTGGATGCGGGATGTTGAGCGATCGTGTGAGCCTATTAAGATCATGGATCCGATTATTATACTGCAAGAGGATGTAACCGATGCAGTCCGTCTGTTGCCTAACTGGAAGTCAGCGGGACCAGACGGACTGCATAATTTTTGGTTAAAATGGCTGAAAAGCTCACACGGTCGTTTAGCATCTCAATTCCAATCATGTCTTGAATCAGGATTGATTCCCAATTTCATGACCACTGGTGTAACCCACCTTCTTTACAAGTCCGGTAGTGCTTCGGACCCTAAAAATTATAGACCGATTACATGTCTACCTACGGTCTATAAGCTTCTTACATCCATCCTGAGAGTAAAAATATCCTCACACTTAACCGACAATTCTATCATGTCTGTCTCTCAGAATGGATGTAGAAGTGGGGCTCGTGGCACTAAAGAGCTCCTTATAATTGATATGGCCATTAGCCAACAGGCACGCCGTAGTCGTAAGGACCTGGCGACATGTTGGATAGACTATAAAAAGGCCTATGACTCCGTGCCGCATACATGGCTCTTGAGGGTGCTTGAGTTGTATAAAATTGATACAACTCTATGTACCTTCCTGAAGGCATGTATGGGGCAATAGAGTACCGTCCTTTGCTATCCAGGGTGTCGACGGATCTGCGAGAATGGCGGGCTGATAAAGATAGAGCGGGGTATATTCCAGGGTGATAGTCTTAGTCCATTATGGTTTTGCCTGGCACTGAACCCTCTCAGTTGTATGCTGGAGAGTTCAGGGTTAGGCTGTCGATTGCGGAGAGATGGTCAGGTTATATCCCACCTCCTTTACATGGATGATCTTAAATTATTTGCCCCCAACAATTCCCAACTTATAGCGTTATTAAAGATAACTGAAACCTTTAGTAACTCTATCAGGATGGAATTTGGTGTGGACAAATGTGCGCTCATGCATGTAAAAAGAGGTGAGATTGTGGAATCTGACGGGGTTGAGCGCTCAGATTCCACAAAACTCAGGTCTCTCTCTGCAAACGACACCTATAAATACCTGGGTATGTCGCAGGCATTAGGCATTACAGAAGCTAGCATGAAGCAATCGTTACAGGAACGTTTCTTTGGCCGCTTGAAAAAAGTTCTTAAAAGTCTTTTGTCAGGCGGTAATAAGGTGCGCGCCTATAACGGTTGGGTCATGCCGGTTTTAATGTACTCCTTCGGCATACTCAGGTGGACTCAGACTGAATTAGACACCCTGGATCGGAATGTCCGTACGCTTCTTACGGCCTGATATAGACTTACCAGCTTCTGTGTCTTGGCTACGCTTCGGTGATCTATTTGGAGAAACCGAAGGTTTTGTTTTTGCAATTATGGACGAAGTTGTGATGACGAATAACTATCGGAAGTATATACTAAGGGATGGTACGGTTGACATATGTCGGGCGTGCCACCGTCCCGGAGAATCCCTTAGACATATAATTTCTGGTTGTTCTCGTCTTGCCAACGGCGAGTATTTGCATAGACATAACCAAGTAGCCAGGATTGTTCATCAACAGCTTGCTCTAAAGTACAACCTTGTGGAATCAGAGGTACCGTACTATAGGTATGTGCCCGACGCAGTTCTCGAAAATGGGCACATCACGTTGTACTGGGATCGATCTATCATCACTGATAGGACTATTGTAGCTAATAAACCTGATATAGTGTTGATAGATCGGTCAGAGCGCCGCGCAATAATTATCGATATCACCATTCCACATGACGAGAATCTTGTGAAAGCCGAAAAAGAAAAACAAATTAAATATTTGGATTTGGCTCACGAGGTTGTCGACATGTGGAGTGTGGATTCGGCGATTATTGTTCCGATAGTTGTATCGGTTCACGGACTGATTGCCAAGAGCCTCGAACAACATCTCCAGAGGCTCGCGTTAGGCAGTTGGGTCAAGGGCTTGATGCAGAAGGCAGTGCTCCTCGACACGGCACGTATTGTGAGGAGATTCCTCTGTCTGGAGCCCTAACCACCGGTAGCTTGGTCCCTGTACCCGATGCCGGTGGGTTACTATTTTTTATATTTTTAAATATATTTGTTTTTTTTTTATATATATGGAATGTATTTAAAAATATAATTTATATGTGTTTAAAATGTAATAAAGGAAATAATAATATATAATTGCTCACACAGTCTTATGTACGGTAGGTAGAGAATGTTGGGTTTGGCAGAACAAACATGACAGTATTGATGTAACGATATAAATATTTACCATATGTAAAACTATATTTATACAATGTGAATTAATGTAACGAGAACTTCATGGCAAAGGGCGACATACATGAATGATAAATTAATGTATAGTATGTAAATGTATATGAAATAGATTGAGGTTTTTGATACCCACCATCTTAGTAGATAGTGAACGTACTGTTCACTATATAGAACTGTAAATGATCATCATTGAACTCCTACTCCTAATCTTTTTCTTGATTTGTCTTAACTTGGCTTTTATGGGACTGACTGCTGTTCAATTGGGTCATAAGGTAGTTAAATCAGGCAGCGAAAATATTTGTATGTATGAATATGTGTATTTCTATTAATCCGGGTGTTTTTGTATAATATGTGTGGTATTTAAAAATCTGAATATAAGTACGTTTGTTCCCGTTCTAGAACCTACTTTCGGTCTCGATCATGCTATGAATTTCTCCTAGAATATTTATATTCTCATCGCCATCCGGGCGCCTATCCCGGGTGCATTCTAAGTTTGCACTTTGGAGCCCGAGGTCCGCTCTCCTACTCCTCCTTTTCTAATGAATTATTGGCTTTTATGGAAGCGTGCGTGCCGTTTGATACTCCAACCCCTAGAAGAAAGCCTGCGACAAAGCCTTGTCCGTCAGTCAGCAGGTGAGATTGGGTTAAGCTCCGAAGATTTACATAAATCCGGTGGGGCCCCGTATAGTATATTTATGCTAGCTTTAGCCCGCGGCTCCGTCCGCATGAAATTTTGACCCGTTCTCGCAATCCATGGAAACCTTTTTGGCTATGTTTTATTCTAGACTATAATCTATCCCTGTACTGAATTTCCGCCAGATATGTATGTTTGAGCGTTATTGAGTAACAAACATCCACATATCTTCAGAAACTTTCATATTTATAAAAAAATCGCATACTTATCGCCTCAGTCTCACAAAGGTCGTTTACTATAATGATGATAGATTCGGACAGTTCATTAACCCACAGATATTTAAAAGGCACCAACCTATTAGGTGGAAAGAGAATTATTTCACAATGAACGTTATTTCCAAACAACAAACAAGATGAAGATAAATTAGTGGAGGCTGCTTGTGGATTCTCGACCAAGCGATTTAGTTACAAAAGCCTTTATAAAACCCTCTAGCTCCGTCTCTCTCTAATCCATCCACAAAAGGATACCGTAGATTGGGCGCGTAACTTTTTCAAAACAAATTTACATATTTCCTGGAGCGTGGTGATTGATCATGTCAACGGTAGGCCTCTGGTAACAAACCTGCGGTTTTGCTATTATGGGAAGAGTGATGAGTTTAGTAAGACCGTGCACACACTAGAGATTAGAAGTACATATTTTTGTATCTTTGTGTCTACGTATGTCTTGTTGTGGAAACTGCATAAACGTAGGTGTAATTAATGAACACGAAGTATGCTCAGACTTAGAAATCATTGTACTTAACAATTGTAAACTACTTGTCACGTCATCAAACGTCTTTAAAATTGTAGTAGATTTTAGTAGTAGTACCAAGTAGTAGTCACCTCACTTTTTTAACAATCCTAGAGATATGGGTAATAGCCGAACTACAGACATCGTTGCCAAAAGTCAAATAATCAATAACTATTTAAGGAAGTTATATTAATTATATGTATTATTATTTTTATTTAAGAATCATTACGAGCATGACTAAAAATATTTTTACAACAATTAATTAATATGCTAATAGACAAATTATCTTAAGAATCTAAAAATTTGTAATTTGATGGAATTTTTGACTGACGGCTGAATTTTGGTACTCAGATGACCATGCCAAAATGTTTATTGGGATAACAGGCATAATTTATTACATGGTTCTAAAACTTATGTGAAATGGATATTTTAAAGATGTTTTAATTTGAAAATTTTAATACAAAACGGCTGAGTGAATTATATTAATACCAGAATACTATTATTCTCCGGACTCCAAAGCGAGAGCCTCGGGACGAAGATGATGATGATGAATATTTTCATTCCTAAATCTCGCCATATATCGCTATACAGCGCATCACGCTATGGAACTCTTAAATAATGTCATGACGATTCGAAGCTAATTGCCCATTAAATTGTTCACGAGTATCTTCATTTCATTTTACGATGTTTTTTTTAATGGGATAATCCCACTCACATTTGTACAACAGTGACCCTTGACAGCATAGAGCGTAACATTGGAATTCTCCTAGGAAAAGTTGAACTGCTAACCTAACATATTCAAATTTAATAAGAAGTCAATTTCAGAAGTTGCAAATAATATTGGATCGACTTTCTTAGCCAAACAAAAGCATAAAAACAGAAAAAAGCCGACTAACTAATAGACGAATCTAACGACATATCAATTATCAGAATAGTTTTATCCGTTTAGTTGTTACGAGGCACGGAGATACACAGTTCAAGCTTCCCTTTTTGGGTTTCACCGCAGTCGGGTAAAATAATAGTTGTTGTAGCAGTTGATATTCTTGTCAAGGTATAAAATTAACTCATTAAGCTTTAATATGTTCAACAAACTAAAACTATTCCAAAACGAAACCTAAACAATAACTGATGTTTTATTCGCGAACGGTGGTTGGTTACGAACTTTATGAATAGATCGGAAGTTCCATGTTTTCTGACTTAGCAAAACTTAACTTCTGTAACCAACACACGAATGTACATGTTCAACCCACAAACGAATTAGTTTAGCAGGGCACCCTAACGAAGTTAAAGTCAGCGTAATGTGGATGAGTATTATAACTTCACATTTTCACTTGTCAGAACTGGTGAGGTTCATAACTGGAGGCCTACCATGAGACATACATCCGAAGTTGTGGTCTTGAAGTTCGAGAATTGATACCATAAAACTCTTCACGGCTTGATAATTTCACACAATATATGAACCTAATCCGACACCCGGTATTTGCTTGGATCTTTAGCTATCTCCGTAAATCGTCGAGATAGTTTGCCTTTTTACCCGACTTGAAAAAGGAGGAGGTTCTACAGGAGGAGGAGGAGGTTCTAAAATGAGGACGAGATTCTTCTGTATCTATTTGTTTTTATATACGTCCAGCGACATTTCCGCCCTTTTGAACCGATGTTAAAAAATATTTTTGCATTGGGTTTTCTTTTAAGACTAAATTTATATGGGACTACATTTAATTTTATTAGTATTGGACCTAGAACTCTGGAGATGAGGTAGAAAACTCTTCAAAATCAAATAGAAAATGTGAAATTATCGAGTGTATGATCGAATATGACGTCAATGTCAAATGTGAATTTTGGAATACATGTTTTGATAGACCATAAATATTGGTGCCAATTCAGCTGTTACAAAATTCTCTAACTTTAAACTAGACTACGTTTTTTTAATAAAGTATATATTTAATCCGACGGCACATAGAACAAAATTTAGAAAGACAAATGAAATAGTTTCAGAGATAGTTTAGTTTAGTGAGATGAATTCAAATGAATTAGTTTTAGAGATAGTTTAGTGAGATGAGCAACGTAATTATTGTATTAATATATTAATTGTTTTAAGTTGCTCTATCACCGCGAGCATTCGCCTGTAATGTAACGTTACAGATTCAAACATTAGATTCATGTGAGAGATTGGTGAGTGGAGTGGAGCGGAGCAGAGTGGAGTGGTGCGGAGCGGAGTACAGTGGAGCTGGGTGGATTGAAGTGGAGAGTGAAGTGAAGAGGGAAGTGGAGAGTGAAATGAAGAGTGGAGTGAGGAATGGAGTGGAGAGTTGAGTGGAAAATTGAGTTGAAAGTGGAGTAGAGAGGATTGTGAAGGGGAAAGTGAAGTGCAAAGTGGAATAGAAAGGAGAGTGGAGTGGAAAGTGGAATGGAGAGTGGAGTGTTGAGTGAAGTGGAGAGAAGAGTAGATTGGAGTTACCCAAACAGCGCATATCGACACGGATATATTAGGTTAGAAGTTCGTGCTAGATTACTTATGACAAAGCATGAAGAAATAGGAGCCCTGCGATACGGTTACCGTCTACATAATTCACTAAGCTCTACTCCACTCCACTAACTCTTACTGATTACCGGACAAAGCTCTGGTGTAGAAAAATCGGTAACCGAAACTAGGTGAGACGGCAGGCACTTCCATAAAAACCGTATAAAACCAAATTAAAAGGAGGAGAATGAGTAAGCGACTTGTATAATCAAAAAGGCACTGAAAAGTATAAAATAACACAATTATAGATTTTAATTCAAAAGATAAAAAAACACCATGAAAGTAGAAAAACTGAAAGACTTTTGTCAGGATTGTAGCAAGTGGAAACATATAGTCTCTGCCTATCTCAAATCCCAACCATGATGTATGTACAGCGCGATCAGATTTTTTAATGTCAGTTATCTCAGTAACTAGGTATTTATATATATACACTATTTATAACATTAAATATATAGTATAGCAGTATAGTAGTATAGGTAGCCTAGTGGTATGGGTAATGGACTGCTGAGACGAGGTCTCGGGTTCGATCCCAGGTTTTACCATTGCACACACCAATGACTTTTCGATGCTTTTCGAAGTTTGTGTGTATTTATCGCACGTTTATACCAGGCCACTCAGAAAGTATTGCGAAAAAAAGTTTTTATATATGAGAGACTGGTCAGTTATAATCTATTTCTAAAATATGATTATTTATGAGTAAAAATAAGTACGTTCCAATTTCAAAATTTCTCTCCGCATTTTTTGCAAGATAATTTCAATTATTGTATCTCATTGAAAAATGGATCTGCGTCGGGAACATTTTCGCGCTATGATTTTCTACGATTTCAAGTGTCGCCTGAAACCAGACGAATCGTACGATAGACTTCGAATGGCATTCATGGATGAAGGCCCTTCCAAGGCGACCGTGTATCGTTGGTATAACGAATTCAAGCGCGGTCGACTGACTTTGGAGGATGAAGAAAGAAGTGGTCGCCCTTTGACGGCTGTTGCGGAAGAAAACGTGCTAGCAGTGAAAAATTTAATCCAAGATAATAGACGAGTCACATATCAAGAGATTCAGCACATTCTTCAGATTGTATCGGGAAGCCTTCACGAGATTCTACACGTGCATCTTCGTGTGAGAAGGATAGTTTCACGCTGGGTGCCGCACAATCTCACTGATGCCCCGAAGCAGGCCCGGGTGGAATGGTGTCGTGATATGCTAAACAAGTTTGAAGCAGGCGCGTCTTGGCGTGTTTATGACATCATTACAGGTGATGAGTCGTGGATTTATCAGTATGATCCAGAAACAAAACGCCAGTCGACGGTTTGGGTGTTTCAAAACGAATCAACACCTACCAAAGTGAAGCGATCTAGAAGCGGAGGGAAGATTTTGATCGCGAGTTTTTTCAATTTGTCTGGCTACTTGTTATAAATCCCTTTACGAAATCAAAGGAGCATCAACGCTGAATGGTACACTACCAAATGCTTGGCAGAAGTTTTCTCTGTAGTGAGCTACAAGCGACCAAACACAGGGCTCCGCGGGATACTACTCCACCATGACAACGCGCCCGCAC
This sequence comes from Cybosia mesomella, assembly GCA_946251805.1. Taxonomy (NCBI): domain Eukaryota; kingdom Metazoa; phylum Arthropoda; class Insecta; order Lepidoptera; family Erebidae; genus Cybosia; species Cybosia mesomella. The sequence goes on from OX276398.1 coordinate 23,159,067, forward strand.
ACACCGCGCTTAAAACGAGGGACTTCCTGGCCAGCACTCCGGTTAAACTCCTAGGTCACCCTCCTTACAGCCCTGACCTTGCACCGTGCGACTTCTTTTTATTCCCGAAAATAAAAAATCAGCTCAAAGGGATACAATTTTCGTCGTAAACGAGGTATCTGCGGCGGATTGGAAAGTTTTTTGAAAACTGGTTCAAACGCATGAAACTTTGTATAGAGGCTAGTGGAGAGTACTTTGAAAAGATTTAATAAAAAAATATTTACCTATAGAACACTTTTTTTTATTTTCGCAAAACTTTCTGAGTGTCCCACGTAACTGCCCGGTTAATGGCAATAGGCATATTGGGACCTAAACATAAACTGGCGAAATGTGGGTGCTAGCACCTCTGCCTACCCCTTCGGGGATATAGGCGTGAGTTTATGGTGATGATGATATACATATTATTTATAACGTTACATATTTTGTTGTACTTTTGCCATATTTTTATCATTCCAGTTGTCAATCATGTAAAAATCTATACTACGAGTATTATGAAATGATAGCATACATATAAAAATATAACACAGTATATAAAAATACTTGGGTTATGTTGAATGAACGATTCTGAACATAATTTTTTTTTTTTGGAAAGTCTGTCTAAATAGACAAACAGACACACACACACCGTGTCGCACCACACAGTCGTGAACAGGTATTGATGTGGTTTTGGGCAGACTGAAAATCTACCGGGTATTTGATTGCAATTGTTTAAGTAGAACCGGAGATATACGCCAAAAACGATAACTACAATATATTTTCAAACTAACTGTTGCCATTAGCCCAGCCCGCATGAAATTCTAATACCGTTTCCGCAACCGACAAGAGCCTATTCCCGGGTTAAAAAGTCTATGTCCTATTCAAGATTATAATCTATATCTGTGCCAAATTTCATCCAGTTCCTTCAGCCGTTTTTGAAAGAGTTACAAACATCCATATATCCATACAAACTTGGTGGTAAAATATTAGTAAAATTTAACTGTGCTAATTAAATATAGACCTCTTTCCTTTATTTTTATACTAATAAGATGATGCTTACAAGAGCTGCCAACAAAAACGTAATGAAATTTTATTATTACTGTAAACAATCTCAAAATATGTAAATTGCGTTCCGAAAAACCGTGAGCGGATAAGTAAAATATAAGCTGCGTACATTACCATAAACGGAATTGTGTAAACTCTGAATGTAAATTTTGTTTACTTTTTCAGCTATTACCTTGAACTCTGGAGGAGGCTTGCATTTCAGGGTTGGGAGATCAGACGGCAGTCGCTTCCATTACAGCAGTATAGACCAAACCAAGAGGAGGGGAAGGATTGAGCAGACCCCAGGCTCCGAAGTGAAACCTTAGCATGCAATAGGGAATGACGCTAAGATGATGATGATGATAGATTATGTTCTGGAATAGAACATGGCTACTTTCATCCTGGACATAGGTTCTTGTGTGTCGCGGGGAACGGATCAGTATATTATGTTCAGTTCCGCGGGTGTGCTCCTCGCAGTTACACGCACGCATATCGCTAGTTAAACGTTCGAGTTTATATTGCTAACCGGTTCTTATCTAGGGATGGGAACATGTATCGATAATAATTATCGACATGGATCGGTTCCTAACACGTTCGAACTCATTGGGTAAACGCCCACTTGAGGGCTCAGTGAATACTAATGAGTGGAAGATTCCAAAAATAACAGCGAAACCAGTCGAACTTCATCACCCGGATGGAATTAAAACTACCAATAGATTCAAGACACTCCCTAATGAGCAAATAGAAGCTAATACAGCTATAAGATTTCATACAGCAACTTCCGCAACGAAGAGAAGTAATATTCCACCTATTGTTTTGGAGATTCAACCAACTTGGACACATGAGCATATCAAAACTACAATTTCAACATACTCAAAAAAATTTCATCTCCAATACAGAACCAAAAATAGAGTTGCAGTCATCTGCCATACATCTGAGAGTCATCAAGCTATTAAGGAGGGGCTTCGCACAAAAGACATTGCTTTCCATACTTACTCACGTAAAGATGAGAAAATGTATAAGGCAGTTATTTTTGGTCTACCTGAATACGTCGAAGATTCACTTCCGACTGAATTAGCTGCACTCGGTTTTGACAAAGTAGTTGTTATAAAAATGAAGACTGCAGTAGGAAAAGAATCTTATTGTCCCCCTTTTCTGGTACAACTACTTTGTCAAATCACTGGCCTGTATATTTAACCGTAGGAGGCAAATTTGATAGACACAGCAGAACAATATTTAACTACTCCAATGCTGATTGGAGAGGCTACCGGTTCACCCTCGAAAAAAATATTAACCTTTCAGCTGGAACATTTAACACAGTCCATGGAATAGACTCCGCTATAGAAATATTAACTGATGCAATACTGACTTCGCGTGACATTAATATTCCCAAAATAACATCACTAAAACCTTGTAAATTACCTAGACGTATAAAGAACCTAATTAAAATTAAAAACAATCTGAAACGAATGGCCGTCAAGGAATCTGACTATGGCCTGCGTCGACAACTTTACGCTCAAGTTAATAGAAAGCAATTAGAAATAGATAGTATAAAGGCTTTTAACGATAATAGATGGAACAACAAACTAGCCAAAATTGATAACCCCTCGTCAGACCTGTGGCGTATTGTAAAATCAATAAATTACACACCTAATACCATTCCTCCCTTAAAAAACCAGGACACACAATTTACAAAATGTGTTCTGGATCAGTGTGAAACTCTTGCGGATTCTTTCTCCGAAAACATGCAATGCATGTAAGATACTTATAGTTGGACCAGTGATTCGGATACTGAACTTTCAGTCTCTATGTCAATGACCTTTTTGCAGACCTATGAATCGGAAAACATGCCTTCTCTTATTAGACCTAATGAAGTACGAAAAAAATTGACTCAATTAAAACATCGCAAAGCTGCTGGTGTCGATGAAATTCAAAACAAACTTTTGAAAAACTTGTCTCAAAAAGCAATAGTCTATCTGACTAAAATTCCCAATGGTTGCCTGCAGTTAAGTTATTTTCCTTCGAAATGGGAACACGCTAAAGTGATTGCCATCAAAAAACCAAGCAAGGATGGAACTATTCCTTCCAACTACCGACCGATAAGTCTATTGCCTAGCCTCGGTAAGTTATTTGAAGCTTTCATTTTGCACCGTTTAGCTAAAGTCACTGAACAGATTCTAATGCCGGAACAGTTTGGATTTCGGAATGCACATTCTACAACTCAACAACTAGCCAGATTGGCTGAACATATTTCACATAACTTAAACCTAGGTAAATCGACTGGTCTAGTACTGCTGGATGTCGAAAAAGCTTTTGATGCTGTGTGGCACCAAGGCCTCCTTCACAAGCTCCTGATCAATAAAGTGCCCCTGTATCTTGTAAAATTGATACAAAACTACTTATTAGAAAGGTCTTTCTCAGTATTTATTGATGGTATATCTTCTCAGCCCAAATCAATTGTAGCTGGGGTACCACAAGGTTCCATTTTAGGCCCATATCTCTTTAGCCTTTACTTAAATGATATGTCTAAACAACCCCATACACATCTGGCAATCTACGCCGATGATACTGCTGCATTTGCAACAGATAAAGACCCAGATATAGTTATTGCTCGTCTACAGTTAGCTTTAGAACTCCTGAGCCAGTATTTAAAAAAATGGAAATTAAAACTAAATTCCAGTAAAACCGAAGGTATATTTTTTTCCAGAAAGCGCTCATTGCCTACCAAACTCGTAAAACAAGATGATTTTAATGTTCCATGGAACACATCAGTCAAATATTTGGGTGTTCATCTTGATACTAAATTGAACTGGAACAGAAATACTAGTGTCCTGTGTGAAAAAGGAATCAAAGCGTTAAATTCCTTGAAACCTGTTCTAAACCGCAAGTCTAAACTCAGTTATTGCACTAAACTATCAATTTATTCTATACTTGTAAGACCCTGCCTCACCTATGGTGCTCCGGCGTGGTGTAGTATTACGGACACTAATTATAATAAGCTGCAAATGATTCAAAATAAAGCTATAAAAAAAGCATATAATACTCCTTTTAGGACTAATCTCAAAAACCTGCATTCCAGTATTAAATATCCTTTTATTAAAAATTTTATTCTAAAGATATCACGCAAATTTTATATGCATAAAAACCCTATGCATAGTAATATTCTAGTCTCGGGCATTGGAAGAAGTCGCACTACTTCACTGCCTTATTCCAAAACTTACAATCGATACCGCTTACCACATCACTATTTCCTCAATGAACCATATACCTAGCGAATGCTCACTTACCTGCGGACCGGTCTTCATACATTTTATGACGACCGATATTATATTCGTATTGTATACCTACCCGCAATTTAGATTATACAAGTTTGATTGTTTTGTTTGATACTTATTAAGTGTATAATTCTTCCAAGTAATTCAATTAAGCCAGTTATGGTTATTTCATAGTTACTATCATTGTAAGTATAGTTTGTCCACCTCGCTAAGTTGGCTTACTGAGTTAAATAATTAATCGTAAGTACTATTATATATTTTAGTCGTGTGTGTACTTTATCATAATATTTATGCTAAAAGTTAGATGTCAAAAGTTCATAAAGGCACTCTTAGCCTAGGTAACATTTGTAATTTAGTCATAGAAACAATTAGAATAAGATCAATTGTTTACTATCCTTGTAATATTTTATAAATAAAGATACTTCAAAATCAAAAAAATCAAAATCAGTATATTATGCAGGTGGAGCCGCAGGCAATGGCTGTATAAATAAAAAAAACTTCAAAACACTTCACGCGTGTTTCACGAACTACAATTTTAGTTTTTTGTGGTTATCTTTTTCGAGGGCTTACCCGGGGTGCCCGGCAATGGACACTTGGGAAGGACGCCGTGTGGTTTTAGTCGGTTCGATTCCGACACGCCCACCCCATCGTCGGCACCGATGGGGTGAAGCCCGTGGGGGTATTCACGTTAAAAAAAAGCATTAGGAGGAACCAACCGCAAATTCGTAATTGGAGTTTTTAAACGCATTTATTGTTGAAAAGATTTTATGTTTCGGCACGTTCTTGTTTCAAGGGAATGTGTTTGGGGTAACGGAGAAAAATTAAATTAGCCAGCTCACGAGGGTTGTTTGAACATGTTCACAGTAGGGGAATACATGCGCAATATTTCTTTTAGTTACACATCCGTTAGGGAGACTTTGAAAATTGGCAATTTTCTTTCCTTATCTGAGGGACAGTAATGTTGATTATCAAGGAAGAATGGGAGTTAATTTCTTAATGAAAGCTAAATCTCTTGATATATATAGCAGTGGATTTGTCTATTTCAGTAAATATTCCCTATCTGATACTGTTTGTATTAGTTACGCTCAATGTTTCTTTGTATATCGTTATCACGCGTTGTGGCTCATGTGCGTGTACGGCTGCTACTTGTGGTGACTATTTGATGTGATATTATGTAGTAGATTGTAGTATTTTTAGAAAGTCATTTACGTTACATGTATGTATATATTGTATATTATAGTACTGTATATATTGCAGTTATTTCTATATGTTCAAATCTGATTCTGAAATCTTTATTTGTGTACATAAATAGGATACATATTGGTCCTAACTACATAGTGAAGTACCAAACGTAACACATAAAAAACAATTATCCAGGCATTGAATTATAGTAATACATATATTAAACTAAGTGTTAGTTGACTAGATTAGAATTTTTGTTTGCAAAGTTGGAATTTATCTAACACGGAGAATATTTTTGATCTACCGAATCACCAATATCATATTTATGAAATTTTAACGAGTGGCGTTATTACCAACTTTCCATTTTGTCTCCTTTTTCCTTGGATTCAAGGTAACCATATTAGAAAATAAGCTCTTCTCTAATTCCAAATTGCTTTGAGTAATTGGAATAAGTGAGACGTCTTAATATTGCTTTCAAAAATATTTTGTATCTCTCCAATATTGTATACATTTAGTAGCTTGCTTGTATATTACTACTAATACACCCAAATGATAATGTTGTTTAAAGCCCGCAATATTTATTACAACTACTAATCTAAGGTGAAATAAATTAGTTTACGTTAGTACATTGCGCGCATCTTTCTCAGCATCTACTGCTGCATGTACGGATTTGCTCGTATAGCCACATAGAATAATATCCGTAATATATACATAGATATTTAAGGGCCCGTATCCCATTACTAAGCTTACGCTGTCTATCTGTCTGTCACAGAGCTATATTTTGGAATCAAAATAGGAAGCCATTTAAAATTTATTCTATCGTGATAAAATATGAGCCATTTGGGATGGTTCCTATCGCGGCGGTGCACTTTCTTAATGTGAAACATCAAAATTGATTAGTATTTTAATATTTTATAACATGACGGCAAAAGAGAACGTTCGTTATGCCATTTGCCATCACGTCATACGTATTGAGGCACGCCCATATATTTCACGTCTATAATAATAATAATTAATAAATGAAACACAAATGGATTCCATATAATGAATCGCTAAATCTTTTTATATTCGTTTTATTTCAATATAGTGCATTTATTAATGAAAACTCACATAATTTATATATATTTATGAGTAACATTTTAGATTATAATATACAAAAATATTTACATCCTAAGAAAAGAGTCTGGACAAAGTAAAAAGTTTAGGTGTCAAAGGATTCCTCCCCATCGATGTCGACTGGTAACGTATCCAAAAGGCTGGCGGCTGTGCCACGTTGGATGGCAATGACAATTGTTCGCGCAAAAAACAAGCCAGCCCTTTGGTCACGCGAAGCGTCGACCAGTCGCTTAGCGATTTCTTTGTAAAGCGACCGTGCACTCGGGCCCCACGAACCTAGTGTTTCGACCCCAAACAAAATTATTATATTTGCGCCGTTTGAGGGTCTCCGCAGATGCCGTAGCAGTACAAGCGCAGCCCGTTGTACTTGAAAGATGAGAAGGCGCGAGGGTGTCGACACGAGTTGCGTCCCACACCAAAGGCCTACCCAACTTCATCACACCAAAGACATACCGTCTGGTCTCTTGCCATAGTCGCGAACTAAACCAGCAGGTTCAAGCACCGGCATTGACAAGAGCCCGGCGGATATTATCGTTTAGGTGTGCATGTCGTGCCCAAGGCTGTCGACTGCTTCTCCACAGTGACAGCGGTGAGGAGAGACACAAGGAGCACCCAAACGAAGATAGGCTGCAATTCTGAATGTTGTGTCGTCCAACATAGTGCCTATGTTGGGCGATGGAAGAGCCAGCAGCCAGACACCAGACTCCCATTGCCCCAAAGCCAAAAGGCGAGGTCGCTCTGCAATATTATAAGATGTGTTAATTAAATGTTGCAAAGCGGCCTGGCCCATTGTCTCTGGGATAGTAGGTTGGTGGGTAAAACAGTGTTTTGGCAAGCCATTTTTCAAGCATTATAGCTTCAATTTTGCCTGGCACATCAGAATTATTAATCAGTGTGAAACGTCGGGATTAGTTCAAATCTTTACATATATAATTACTTGCCCTGATTGTGAAATAGGGGTTGAAAGTTTATATGAGAAGTTCATCAATTTGGAAGATGGAAGTTTAAAGTTTCATACACGCTGTACTTTTCAGTTATAAATGAATACGTGTATCAGCATCTTAAAAAAAACAACTATTATTTAATAAAATAGGTAGGTGATGAACAGTTGTATGGAAAGTCCGTCATTTTTGATGAAAGAAGCACAAAAAATCATATTGCTAATTCTGGTTAGAAGTAAACGTACACGTGTATCCGCGTTTTTCAAAATTTTACTACAGGTGGTAAAATATTCGATAAACGGTTATATGGAAAGTCTATCATTTTCGAAGTAAGAAGCACGAAATGCCATACAGCTTCTGAATAAAAATAAACGTTTAATGGTATCGGCGTTTTTCAATATTTCACCCCTAAGGGGGCAAATAAGGGATGAGTGGTTGTATGGCAGTCCGTTTTATGGAAAGTGCTTAACTTTTGAAGTAAGAAGCACAAAATTCAATATTAAAGCTTCATTTTGTTTACATTTACAATTGGACTGGATAGGTGGCAGTGCAATCGGGGCATAGGATTTTTTGCGAGTTTATTCCCGGGCAAAGCCGGGTACCAGGCTGCTAGTATACTAGGTCTGCAAGGCGAATCGCTGCTTGCAATGTTGAGCTGAGTGAGACATCGTGAATCAGATTTTGAAAATTTTGAACAGTGATCATTCCTCCGTGGCAAGTCCGATTTTGAAAATTCTTTTTGAAAGTCACTACTCTGGACATGCTTTCTGTGCGTGTAAAGATTGGTCACAGTGTCTCGAATGTAATTCCATCTGGAATTTTTTTAACGGTGATCATTCCTCTGTGGTAGCATTAATTTTTTCAAAATATATCCATAAACCTTCCTCTGATTGACCTCTTTAATCATGCCAAATTTGGTTCTAATTGGATTAGTAGTTTAGGAGGAGACCTGTGACAAAGATAATCCTGAAGTCTGGTATGAGGAGCTTTCGCTCGACTTCGTCTCACTCAGCTCAATGAATAATACATTGCGATATTATCCGATAAAATTATTTTCAGTAGGTATTTATTTTTCAAGAATAGGCTGATATTTACTGAAATTAAATGCCTATTTACAGTTTCCTGCTAAAGTTTCTGGTATGGTGTTATCTCAAAGCAGCACTGAGGACCAATTGACATTAGACTTGGTATGGAGCAAGGTACGTTCTTTTAGTATGGTAAGAGCTCCACATATCCATTGCGGTTGCTCCATGTCACGCGGTACGAGGATAAGGTGTTTTTACTTACCAGAGCAAAACAAAAATGGGTTAACGTCTACGTAGATGACGTGGGGTTAATTGAAAACGGTAGACATTCTTTAAAAAAGATGTAAAGTCAAAATGAAGTTAAAAGAAATTGAATCTCATAACACCAATTTACCAACGGAAGTGAATGTTTTTTTTGCATGCGGAGCATGGAATTTCGTGACTGATTCCTTTTCATTGATTATTATTTGCACAGTAAATAAATATGAAACGAAAGATCAATGAAATCCGCCTACAAAATTAACATTTTATTCATAAAGTTGCAGAAATTGTATAGCGAGTAAATACTAATCAAATAGTAATCAGGAGGAACATTTATTTTCAGCTATTGATTGCTGTGAGATAGGGCGATCGATTTTTGTTGCAACATGTGCGTGAGATTGAATGAGAAAGATAGACAGGCGAAAAAGTGAGAGAGTAGGAGAGAGAGGAGAACGAGAGTTGGAGAAAGAAAGTAAATTAGGCCAAATACTGTGTGACCGCAGAAAATAAGAGGAAATGTCAATTTATGTTAAGAATAGCCTCATTTTACGGTTCTTCCCTCACCCCTCTTGCTATTTATAACACAAAAGTAATGTGTTTTAAAAAAATAAACCAATGTATTGCGGTGGGAAGTACTAGGGACACAGAAGGCGGAAAGAGACCTCATTGAGATTGTATCGGCGTCGGAAGAGGGGGACTGATTTATGTTGTTTTTAATGATCACTGTGCACGAGGATTGATGACCAATTGTACATTGATGAGGGCTAGAATTGAACATGATTAAAAATGGGTTATCCTTTCGAGGGCTTACCCGGGGTGCCCGGCAATGGACACTTGGGCAGAACACCGTGCGGTTTTAGTCGGTTCATTCACGACATAACCGCCCCCGCTGGCCTCAGGTGTATCCGAAGGGATTTCCGCACGTAAAAAAAAAGAAAAAAAAGGACGTCAGTAGATATAAGTACTAGTATAGGCACTAAGTGTGTTTATGTGCAGTTAGAGTAGTATCTTTAAGGCATTTTTATATATTTTTTAATGTGGTTTCCAAGTCATATAAGAAATGAGCATTATAATGTTTGTTTTGTTACAAGCTTTTATTTAACTTGCCCTGTCAGTATGTATGAGTCAAATTTTGGAAGTCTAATCAGAACCATTTCCTGACGTTAGATTGGACTCAAATTTAGTATACTTTCGTATCTTCGGTGACAATGCGATAATATGGAGCTGGTATGATGGATGTTTGTTACTCATTCACGCTTAAACGGCTGATAGGATCTGACTGAAACAGAAATAGATTATAGTCTGAAATAACATAGGCTACTTTTTATCCCTGGAATAGGTTCCCATGGGTTGCGGAAACGGGATCAAAACTCCACGCGGACAATTCTTCATCTGAGTGCCAATTTCGGTTGCATACAAAGTTTGCATTTTAGAGCTCGGGGTCGGTTCTCCTACGTGTTTTTTTCTCTAACGTGTTACTTTGGCTTTTACGGCATCGACTGCTATCTAACCCTCAATCCCTTCGTCCAACTATAAGCCCACTTGCAAGTAGGCTAGTAGGTTGCAGGCTGCAGATTAGTCTAGGCACACCCTATTTTATTTCTAAACTATTGATATTTTAATAAGACAACACTGCAGTGGGTATCAATATTATTAATATAAGCTGCAGGCAAAAGTTAATATGAATACATTGGTTAAGTAACCACAGCTCCGGTATTAAGTCCATAAATCACGTTCCGAAACAAATTGTTATCGAACGAGACAGCCGGCGGCCAGTGGGTTCAGCACATTGGCTCCTGATGGACGGTTTTTCCCCGAATGGTATCCTACATCTATGAAAAGTCCCTTGTTATTACTTCGGTTGCGGCTTGCAATATGACTAATAATTACCGTATGAAATATTGACTCGACTAATTTAGGTGGGTATAAAACCAATTCTAGGACATTTATATACAAGAAAATTTCTGTAAATGTTCCCTGCCTCTTCGGTATAGGCCTCTCTTCTTAGATATATAGTGGATGATCATCCACTCTCCATTTTCTCTGTTTTTATTTATTCACTTATAGACGAATTTCAATTAAATTTGCAGTAAAAAAAAATGCGACGAAAAAATTTAACGTGGGCAAATTGTCAAAAATTTGGCCCCCGTCAGGTGCAGTCAGTGTCAAAACTCCATTCACACACTGTTGATGACTTTTGTACGTCTCCGATGTTAAGATAATTTTGCTCTCTAGTTCGACTGTGTTAATGAACTTTGATGCTGACTGTACTATTGCAGAAGTATTAGCAGATAAATAATATAGTTTTGTATTAACAACATAATTTGTATGGAACTACTGCCGTTTATTAACATAACTACGTCACTATTATACTGGTACTGGTCTTCGAAGACGTGATCTGAATTACATTCCGTAACTCGGTAAATAATGACTATTTCACTACAATAAATAGAAGAATGCAATATTTTTCATTATATTATTTACGAATTAATTATTTTCGATAAAATATTTAGTAAGTGGGTATACATTTGGTGACGGTTGGAAGGCAAAAAGATTTTAAAAAAAAGTTTGCAGACGACGTCATAAATACTTGACCGAAAGTGATTTTCTTGCAAAATATCAGTGTCAGTTACACTCTTTAGACTTTCAACCGTCGATGTGACCTAATAGTAGTGTCCGCTCAGGTTGGGATGTTTCTCTGACACAAAGTGAAGAAAGGTCATTTATACAGGCAAGGTTTGTCTTTGTACGCTGCAGTTCAACTATTGATATTGGGATGTTGTATATTAACCAGTACGAGAATTTTTATTGTGCGATGCAGTATCGGTAGTTCCATACAAGTTCAGCTTGATATCGCAAGATGGCGAGGGATACGTATGGCGAAATCAAAATGCCGTCGTGGATCTGTCGCGACGGAACGCCTAATTGTATATGAATGACTATAAACGGCCACACTGCGCAGATGATTTGTCGCGCTGTCGCTTCGTCATCTATATGAAGATCAGATCATATCCAGATCATATTCAGATGATCCGCGACGGAATTACTATGGCCTAAGACTATAATGCCACATGTATCAGTATCAATGGGAATAAAATCAATCACTAAGAATCTTGATTTGGTAGAAATATGACGAGTAATTTACAGTTAAGAAACCGCTACAAAACCCTACCTACAGGATATTATTATTGCCAATTTTATTGTTAATCCAAAACAAATTAGATCAATATACTGTAGAAATCTTAGCTGTAGGCTGTGAATGATTTTAAGGCATCAGAATTTATAAAATTCAAGCTCAGTGATTTTGTGTGTTCATTCACGAACAATCTTTCCCGACCCTGTACCCTTTGAAACATCAAAGTGATATTTTTCTGGTAAATAATTTCCGCTCTGTCGACGTAAAAGACGTATTTTTTCATCTTTATTTATGTCCCGTAAAATCTTAATGTTTTTTTTCTGCAAAAGAATGAATACAAGCCCTCTATTATGAGCATTATGACTTAGATTTTATCGATGTGTTCGCAGAGTCAGTAAGTAGTTTAGTTGTTTTGTTTACGCGTCATATGTTTTGTTATAGTGAACAGAAGTGAATAAAACTCTTACTGTATTTCATCTTATGACAAGATTGTTATGTGCGCATGATAAAACTTTTTTTTTTTTTTTTGTAACTTATATTATCTACATGCAACTACATTATTTATTGCCGGGACCTACACTTCTAGTGACATAATAAAATTAAGTTAAGTAACAGTATGTAGGGGTGTATGTTGGGTAACCTCCTCGAGTGTCGTTCCGATTCCGATCCCGCTGGAGTCCGGGGGGAACGGAATCGGAGCGGCCGGTACACCCTGGGCGGCGGTCAATGGCTTCCCCTTCATGGGGCTGGCATTGATCGTCGGCCAATACCCAACGTGGCGGGAACACATCGCTCTCCGTACTCCTCTGCTTTCAGAGGAGACTGGATGAGCGATGCTGTTAGTGGTGGAGGCCACCGTAGGATCCTGGGGGATCCAGGGGCGGGTTGGCCCACTGCTCACGCAGGGGCCGACGGGCACTTTTGCCGCCGCCGGTGAGAGAGGACTAGCCATCCTCTCGCGTTCCGTAATCGGCAGGTGATCAGCAACGACCTGACTGGTGGCTCCAGAAGGGTACGCTGTGAACTTGCCGACCGGAGGGCTTGCCTTTATTGGCCGGCCCACGACAAGGAAAAGTCTATAACACCCGACAGCGAAGTCGTCAAAACCTATGGATACCAGCCGACCTCCATAGTATATAGGCTTATCCAGGTGCAGGGGGCTCCGCCTGGATGGACCATCTTTCCCCCATACTCGTGGGATATACTATGAATAATATCACAAATAAAAAACAACAACCGGACGATACAAATAAAAACGACCTTGGCGCGGACAACGGCATCCGAGATGATGAAACGGAGGTAGCGGGGGGTGAAGAGGAGGTGAGGCGGGGGCCTCACTCGCGGTCTGTCAAGGCCGTCTTCACCAGACCCGCTACTCCGTTACCAACAGGTGGGGAAACGGACACAGACATTGCGTCTGCGGCGTCGACGGCGGGTACTGACAACGAGTCAGTATCCAGCCGTATGGAGACCGAGGAGGGTCTCCGACGTAAGCGGCCTCGCTCGGGTGGACCGTCCCTTGACCGGAGCAGAAGCTCCGGACAACGGACGGTCTCCTCGAGTGAGGATGATCGGCCGGCCAAAATATTGGCCACCGCGGCGACCAGAACGCTGAAGCAGCCGGTGCACGTCCCTCCACTACCCAGTGGCAGGGACCAAGGCGTCCCCGCGGCGAGGGAACTCCTCGCAGCGCTTGCCCGCATTACGGACACCATTAAGGGGTCCAAAAATGTGGCAGGCAAAAAGAAGACGGTGGCAGAAAATGTCGCCGTTGCCAGGACGGCGCTGGAGGAGCTCCTCGGTAGGAGCGTCTCCGAGGAGGAGGCGAAGCTCAGGGCCCGGGTCACAAGCCTGGAAACTGAGCTGGCCAACTCCTTGGAGCAACAGCGGGTCCTCCGGGAGGAGGTCAGGCAACTGACCCAGATGGTCAGGGGATCCCCGGAGGCCCAGAAGGCCCCAAGAGCCCAGGAGGTGGCGGACCACCCGAGGGCTCTTGCGCCATGCGCTAGGGGGGGCGTCTACGTCAACGTCGGCACCAAATTCTGTGCAAAAGCCGGCGCCAAAGTCGGCACCTAAGCCGGCGCCGAATTCAGCGCCTAGGCCGGCGCCCAATCCGCCGCCAGAGACTGCGCCTAGTGTGGTGCAGCTCTTGGCGGCTATCGAGAGGCGGCTCGGTGTTCTGGAGGACCGGGCTTACCGTCCCCCACTGGCACGGCCTGCGTCTTTCGCAGCTGCTGCCGGTGGTAAGCCCGGCCCCGCCACCCCAGTGGCCCCAACGCCACAAGGGAAGGGGAAAAAGCGCGGCACCCCCACCCCCGCCATACCCGCCACTCCCGCTGCACCCGAGCGTTCCTCCAGAGGGGAGGAATGGGTGGTAGCGGGAGCCGCCAAAAAGGCGAAGAAAGCCGCCAAAAAGGCGGCTAAGAAGGTGGCAAAAGCCGCTGCGGCGAAGGCGCCGAAGAGGCTCCGCGCCCCACGCTCCACTGCCGTCGTCCTGACGGTGACGACGGAGGGTGTGGAGAAGGGCGTGGGGTACGCCCAGGTCCTGAGGCAGGTTAAAGCCTCAGTGGACCTCAAGGCCCTCGATATAGAGGGGGGGCTCCGGTGCAAAACAACTCGCACCGGAGCTCGCCTCCTCGAGGTCTCCGGCGCCACCAGCGGCCCCAAAGCCGACGCCCTAGCGGCCAAGCTGAGGGAGTCGCTGGATACCGAAGCCGTCCGCGTCACCAGACCCAACAAATGCGCAGGTTTGCGCATTTCGGGTCTAGATGACGCGGCCACGACGGAGGAAGTCATCTCCGCCGTCGTGGAGGCGGGCGGCTGCCCCCGTGATCAGGTGAGAGCTGGAGAAATCCGCTTCAGCTCCACCGGTCACGGCACAGCAGTCGTCAACTGCCCCGTCGCAGCGGCGCAAAAAATTGCGGACGAACGGAGCCTCCTCGTTGGGGGCTTCCTAAAGGCGCGGGTGCAACTCCTGCAGCCCCGCGAGACCAGGTGCTTCAGGTGCCTGGCTGTGGGGCATGTGGGAGTGCAGTGCACAGCGGGAGACACCGTGGGGGATCGGTGCTTCCGCTGCAGTCAGCCCGGGCACAAGGCCAGTGCTTGTGATGCTCCGCCGCGCTGCTACAAATGCGTAGCGGAGGGCAAAGCGGCGGAGCACCGGGCGGACAGCAGAACCTAAGCCGCCTCGAGGCCAAAGCCCCGTTCGTCCGCAACGGGTAGCGGGGGTGCCGCTCAAGAGCGGCCACATTCGAGGCGGGATGCGGAGATGGACGTCCATTAATGGACACACCAATCCGCATCCTGCAGGCGAACATAAACCACTGCACCGGTGCTCAGGATCTTCTGTACCAGAGCATCGTGGAGTGGTCTATCAATGTGGTCGTGGTCGCTGAGCCGTACTGGGTCCACCCCGGAAGCCCGGTGGACCTGGACGGCGTAGCGACCGTCTTCGGGGGTTCCGCCGCGGACACCTCGCGCCTTGCACTCATTGCAAGGTGCAGAGGCTGCGTCGCGGCGGACTATGAGGGCTTGGCTGTCGTGGCCGTCTACTTCTCGCCAAGCCTTGACCAGTACGAGCTTGAGCTAAGGCTCGCTGAACTGGACATTGTTCTCGCTGCGTGCCGTCCTCGTCCTGTCTTGGTCCTGGGAGACTTCAACTCCTGGTCTCAGGCCTGGGGCTCCCGGGAAACCAATGACAAGGGGCGAGTACTGGAGGACTGGGCCAACACCCGTGGTCTAGAGGTCCTCAACCGGGGGAGTGTCGCCACCTGGGAGCGGCGGGGGCTCAGTTCGGTCGTGGATGTCGCATTCGCGACCCCTGCTCTCGCCCGCCGCGTCCAGGGTTGGCGTGTGGTGGAGGAGGAGGAGACGGATTCCGACCATAAGTATATTCGGTTCGACGTCTCCCCTCCAACTAACCTGCCGCCGACAATTGCGAATCCCCCGGATCCACGTTGGGCGCTCAGACGCCTGGATCGGGAGGCTCTCCTGGAGGCATCAATAGTGCAGGCCTGGATTCCGTCACTGGCCAGGCCTGCCGATGTCGACGCAGAGGCGGAATGGTTCAGGAGAGCCATGTCGCATATCTGTGATGCGGCGATGCCTAGGGTTAAGCCCGGCCCGGCAAAGAGACAGGTGTACTGGTGGTCAGCGGAGATCGCACAGCTGCGAGCAGCGTGCGTGACCGCTCGCCGCCAGTACACCAGGTTCCGCCGGAGGCGTCGCCGCCCAGACGATGCGGCAGCCCGAGAGGCGGAGCTATATGAGGCGTACAAGGGGGCCAAGAGGACCCTCCAGGTAGCCATTAAGCAGGCCAAACGGCGGGCCCGCGAAGAGCTGCTGGAGTCTCTGGAGCAGAACCCATGGGGGCGTCCTTACCTTGCGGTCAGGGGCAAAATCCGCCCAAGGGCGCCCCTACTGACCCAGAGCCTCCAGCCGGAGCGGCTGGAGGGGATACTGGGCTCCTTGTTCCCAGCGAGAGCGGAGGAGCACGTCCCTCCGCGTATGGCTCCGCCTCAGGCGCCTGACGCTGATAATAGCGAGAGCGATGTGCCCGAAGTCAGTCAGGGAGAGTGAACTGGGGGTAGCAGTGCTCCGGCTTAAAGCCCGGAAATGCACTGCCCCTGGACCCGACGGCATTCCAGGCCGAGCATGGGTCCTGGCCCTGGAGGAACTAGGGCCTCGACTGGTGGCGCTCTTTAGCGCATGCCTCGAAAGGGGCCAGTTTCCAAAGGCTTGGAAGACGGGGAAACTGGTCCTTATCCGGAAGGCGGGGCGGCCGGCGGACCAGCCATCCGGATACCGGCCGATCGTGTTGCTCGACGAGGTGTGCAAGCTCTTTGAGCGGATTATTGCAGAGCGCCTCGTCGAGCATCTCACGAACGTGGGGCCAGATCTGGCGGACAACCAGTTTGGTTTCCGCCGGGGGCGCTCCACCGTGGAAGCGATCATGCGCGTTAGGCGCCTGGCGGAGGAAGTAGTCTCGCGGGGTGGGGTGGTGGTGGCGGTGTCTCTCGACATCGCCAACGCCTACAACACCCTACCCTGGAGCTGCGTTAGGGAGGCGCTCGCGTATCACAGAGTGCCTCCTTACCTCCGCCGCATTGTCGAGGCATACCTATCCGAGAGGGCCATAGTTTACCCGAGCTGGCTAGGGCCAGGGCGGCGAGAAGTGTCGTGCGGTGTTCCACAGGGGTCGGTCCTAGGGCCACTCCTGTGGAACATCGGATACGACTGGGTGCTGCGCGGTTCGTTGCTCGAGGGTGTCAGCATAACGTGTTATGCTGACGACACCCTCGTTATGGCGCGGGGAGCAACGCACCGTAGCGCGGCACTAAAGGCCACGGCAGGGGTTGCTCAAGTCGTGGGTCGAATACGGCGGCTGGGACTCGAGGTGGCTCTCCACAAATCCGAGGCTATGTGTTTCCACGGGCCTCGGAGGGGGCCACCTGCGGGAACCAGCATAACCGTAGGGGGCGTAAGCATCGGCATCGAGCCCACGATGAAGTACCTTGGGCTCGTACTCGATAGCCGATGGGACTTCGGACCTCATCTCCGAAGTCTGGTTCCGAAACTGAGGGGGGCTGCGGCCGCGCTATCGCGGCTGATGCCCAACGTTAAGGGACCCAACGCCCCCACTAGGAGACTGTACCTGGGGATCGTGCGAAGCATGGCCCTGTACGGGGCCCCAGTATGGGCGGAGACTCTGGCGGCCCGCAACGTGGCTGTATTAAACAGCCCGTTAAAAGCGATGGCCGTCAGAGTCATCAGGGGGTATCGCACGATCTCCGTCGAGGCGGCATGTCTCCTAGCCGGGACCCCTCCATGGGACCTGGAAGCGAGAGCCCTTGCGCTGCTGTACCAGTGGCGCAAGGAGGCGCTGGAGCGGGGCCATAGGCCGGAGCCCCGAGAAATCAGGGCTCAGCGGTCCCTGCTCCGCCAGGAACTCATGGAGACATGGAGGGTGCGACTTGAGCACCCAAGGTGGGGGGAATCCACCATTGCGGCGGTGAGACCGATCATGAAGGAGTGGTTGGAGAGGGACCATGGGGACCTCTCCTACCGGATGTGCCAGATGGTTACCGGACACGGGTGCTTCGGTAAGTATCTGTGGCGCATCCGCCGGGAGACAACGCCGCAGTGCCAGCACTGCGAGGATCCTGGCGAAGACACGGCGCTCCACACGTTGGTGGAGTGCCCTGCGTGGGCGAGTCAACGCCGGGATCTCGTTGCGGTCCTGGGCGTGGACGTTCTCTCGTTGGAGACCATGGTGAGGGCCGTGGTCTCCGACGGGAGCAAGTGGCACGCCGCCGCCTCTTTCTGCGAGCAGGTAATGCGCGCGAAAGAGACGGCGGAGAGGGAGCGGGAGAGAACCCTGCCCCCCGAGTTTCGCAGTCTGCGGCGAGGACGCCGCAGACTCATCTACGCCCGGGACTACCGACCTCCATGATCGGGGCCTGAGGACGGCAGTTGGCCGACTCGCCGTCCTTACAGAAGCAGGCCGTGGCGGAGGCGTGTCGTGTGTGCCCTACACACGCCTGCCAACTCACCGAAGCGGGATAAAACCCGACCCCACCAGGCGAGGCCGCGGTGGCGGCCAAAGCCCGCCGGCAACCCTGGGGTTATCCTTTCGAGGGCTTACCCGGTGTGCCCGGCAACGGCCACTTGGGGAGGACACCGTGCGGTTTTAGTCGAGACACGACATAACCACCCCCGCTGGCCGGCGGGGGGGTATCCGAAGGGATTTCCGCACGTTAAAAAAAAAAAAAAAAGTAACAGTATGTATGATTTCATACGGTTTGTCAAATTGTCAAACTTCTTTCCTTTCCTTTATTATTTTCTCTTATATACCTTCTCCCTTCCTGTTTGCAGGTTGCAAGATAGGAGTGTCACTAATGTAGTTGCAAGTATCTAAAAATAATGGTTAAGTTACCACTTGTAGGTAATTTAACCGTAACTTATAGATACTTCTATAGTATAAAAAGGCAAAGATAAATATCGCTAAAGCAGACCGGAATTCTTTGGCCCTACTGATAAATAATTGAATGAAATAAAAATAACAAAATATTGTCATATTTTATTAAAGGATTATTTATGTATTTCTCTAGCCGAAACTAAAAATCAATACATTGGTAAATCCCCAGAATGTGAATCAAAACGAGTGCTAGTTTTTATCCATCAAGGTTGGATAACTATTTGGTACAGCAAAAAAAAGCACTGATGAAAACAAAAATAAAATGGCACTTGTTCTAAGCGTGTGGAAGCATCTCCTTCTTTAGATTTCTATATTAGTTAAGTTGATTCGTAGGGAATATATTTTATTATGCTAATGATTTCATTGCTACTTACTACAATTAACTAGGAACTTTTAAAAAAAGACGTAATGAATATGTAAAGACCGTAGGCATAGTTATATGTAGTGGCAACGAATGTTTCCAATCCATTAGCAGGCCTCCTTCACTCCATATACTTGCGCGCTATAATTACCTACCGCCCGGCCGAGCGGCCTCGGGCCGTTTGCGGACCAAATTTCAGTGCGGTTTTCGCTAGCGAAGCGCACGCACGCTGTTTAATTTTAATCGCTCCGTTCGTACGCGTACCTACGATGCCGTCTGGTGCCTTATGTGCTGTTGATGAGTGCAAATCAAGTAAAAGAAGGAATAAACACCTAACATTTTTCCATTTACCTGTCAATGAAGAAAGGTAAGTGATAAATTATTACTGTTTTTTGTCGTTTCAAAATTATTTTTAATAGGTCTAGTCTATATGATACATGATTAGCTTGCCTTTCAGACACAGATTTACATATTTTTGTTACATAGAAACGTCATGCTTACCTTAAACACTATTTTAACAACGTGCAACGTTTAAAATTATTAATAAATTGATAAATGTTAATAATCATTCAATGTATTTATTAGTATTATTTATTCATAATATAAAATTTTAGGATTGCCTAGTTTGGGATCTATTATAAATTCGTCATGTCTGTGTCATTCTGTCCGTCTGTCTTATCTAGGTACCCATCTCCTTCCTTAGACCTGTCCAATTTTTTTATTTATTTTTATTTTTTTAGGCGTGAAACATGGGCTGAATTGATTGGCAGGCCCGATTTAGCAAGGCCAGACACCAAGCCAAGAAGTCATTATGTGTGTTGTCTTCATTTTGAAAAGTCGGTGATTATTCATAAACCACAATTACGATTTGACGCTTCGCCTACAAAACTGCTGCCATCTCTACCAACTACTTCAAGTACCAGTACTGAACCAGAATCTAAGGAAATATCGACACAAACCAAATATTCGAATATTAATATACTATCAGCCATTACCATCAAAGGCGCAGATACAAAATTTATTAGATTCAGGATTTTTTCTACATTAAAATTTCATAACCGAGAATTTAGAAAGGGTAAGAAATTTATAAAAAAATATATAAAATAAAACACATGTAACTTTTAAAGATTTTTTATTTATTTTACCTACACACTGACCTCTATAATTATGTTTTATCTAGATGTATTGCACAGTCAGCACCAATTTATAAAAAAATATTTTATAAACGATACAATTTTAAACTAGGTGCCACCTAGTCAGAAGTAGTCAGAATATATTCAATAACATTACACAAAAAGTTATGTTAATTTAATTTTATCAAAGAGGCAGCCCTGCGATTGCTGTGGGATCGCGCGGTGCGAAGCAATCTCAACTGTACGCTTAAGCATTTAGGCACATTTTAGCATGCAGTGGTTGCTGACGCGACGGAGTAGTCTATTATAGCAGTAGGTATTGGAATTTTTCTAATGAGTGAAGTATCTGTTACGTAGTAACTATTTAGTAATCTGTGCCATTAGCATGAAACAATTGTGTCATTTCCCAAATGCCTCGTAGTTTAGAAGTGACAGATTGTGTGACTTGCTGTTGTGAAGTTTTAACGGTTCATTTATAATCCAGAAACATGGCATTACATTAACGGAAGTGGTATTTTGATCTCTCATAATATTGTAGGTGAGACTACAAATCGTATTCGTGAAAAGTTGAAAAGTACTTTAGGATTTTTTTTAGAAGTAGTACAATATTTAATCTCAACCCAAAGTTGTCCGGAATTTGTTTTTCAAGAGAGGCTATAAATCTTAACAATGGTGTGATAATAAGACATATGTAAATGCCAGTCCATTAAACAATGTTTGTATGTTTTGGTGTCAGTGATCGGTCTCAGTTTGTTAGCAGGTGTACCTTACCAGCTGAGATGTACCGTAAGGTGAGATTGGTTTCGGTCTTATACACCCAATTCATTTGTGATTGATATACCTATATCGATGTTTAAATTAACAGTATAACTTGTATCAATTATCTATTTTTTGTTTTTCTTATGAATCAATTTCTGTCCTGTACGCTTTTGTGAGATAGATTTTGATGAATCAGGAAATGTGATCCCTACACACACATTGCTACGATCTCACTTATTCTCATTGAACTGGTTGTAAAATTTGACAGTTTTCCAAGTAGGTAAGCATGATTACAACCCACATTTATGATTGATTAAATGGCCAAAAATTTCCTGACTTGCTTTTTACTAAAAACTGAAAAAAATCTATCTAAAGTTGCTAAAATAGTCTATTTATTGGATTTTTGTTGGCCATAATTATATAATTCGCCAGTTATAAGCATTTATGAAGTAACAATTTATTTTAGTTTTTTACTATCACTACACTTTACTTCCGACATACTTCGAAATCAGGATTTATTTGGTAATTCTAGAATATGGTCCTCTGTTTAC
This sequence comes from Cybosia mesomella, assembly GCA_946251805.1. Taxonomy (NCBI): domain Eukaryota; kingdom Metazoa; phylum Arthropoda; class Insecta; order Lepidoptera; family Erebidae; genus Cybosia; species Cybosia mesomella. Next base: position 23,180,842 of record OX276398.1, read on the forward strand.
ATTTTACGTAAAAACGAATCCAAAATGACAAACGCTTGCCTTGTTTAACGGTTAATTGATTTCGATGCTATTAAACTGCCAGCGGGTATATTTTTCGTCCATTATATGCGCGTGGCATTCCAACATGTCAGTGGGTAATTTGCGGGGCCGTTCCGAGGTCACCGATAAATCTTCATTACCAGTCGCGGATAGCCGTCATGTTCATGCCTTGTAAAGATTTCGAACGCACTCCACGCTACACCGCGACTTTGTTTTCAATTGAGGTGATTGCTCTGCTGATTTGGTTTGAGGACAGAGGAGTTTGATTGTGTTTCCTCTATGAGTCAGACTAAAAGCACGATCATGCATTTTTAGGGTTCGTAGCCAAATGGCAAAAAACGGTACCCTTATGGATTCATCATGTTTGTCTGTCTGTCTGTCCGTCCGTATGTCACAGAAACTTTTTTCCGAAACAATAAGAACTATGTTGTTGAAACTTGGTAAGTAGATTACTAACTTTGCTTCCATACAATTTATGAAAAGATCAGCTCAATTGTATAATAGACTAAATAAAGAGTTACAGGTATATACAAAACAGTACTATGAATGTAAAAAGCATATAATCAATTTTGTAAAACCACTTACATACGATGATACGGAAACACTTTTACAACTTACTACTTAACAAATTCAGACAATCAGACGACACACACAAACACCTCACAACACATCAAACACACCCTCACACATGCAAACACACCCTCTCATATACACACACACACCCTCACTCATAAACCCTCAGAGCGCTATATTGTTTGTGTATATTTAAAAAAAAAAATGCATGAAAAATATTTAATAAGTTTAATTAGTTTTTTCATGCTAGCTTACATAGTATTGTGTTAATATTATAAGTAATGTAATGGAAGAGCGGAGGCTCCTAACACAGGCATCAGATGCTTAAAAGGAGCTTCCAAATACTACCTTTGTAAACCATGCTTTTGACACAATAAATTGAAATTGAAAATTGAAAATTGAAAATGTATTCTGTGAACCGCATTAAGATTGTCACACAAAAATAGAAAAATGATGGGGTTTCCCCATACTTAGAACTGAAACTGAATTTTTTTTTTTCGTCAAACCGCACACGCACGTGTGTTAAAATTTTTTTCAATATTTTCAAAAAAAAATTGTCATGCGAACACCTTTTTTGACATATGGGAGATCGACATAAGATCGAGACTAGATTCAGACTGAATTTTGAACATCTTTTTATTACGCGAATTGGCCCTCTGGTAGAACCGTCGCGTCGCGTCGGGTTATTCAAAGGTAAGTGTGAACCTATACAAAGATCGCGTTAATTCCTGTTAACATTACAGTACTGACCTGGATACCACGTAGCTTATTTAACAGACTACGATCATTGATATAACGAGTATCAGTTCGATACGCTATAATGAACGTCCATGTATGAAGGATTTGTTTCAGACAAGCAATACTTAGTCTAAACTTCAATATTTCAGCGCAGCTTGTCTGTTCGTGTCAAATATTGTGGCAAAATTTGAATATTTAGAGCGTTAGGTATAATATTATGTGTTTATGTTTATAAGCTCGCAAAGTAAAGCGCTTGGGCTGCAATAAAATAAGTTACGAAGGACGTAAAATTTAGTATTTAATTAATATAGTCTGCAACCAGAAACCGTGTTTTTGTTGCTAATAAGTTTCAAAAGATAACTTCTAGTAGTAGTTAATATTATTTCGGTGGCATGGAGAACTGTACAAAAACATAATTTTTTAGTAATATAGAAATCAGTGTATTAAGCTAATAAAAGGTTAGCCCTGACTTAGAATAACCTATCTACAAATCGTGTATAAGTTATCTTAGGTGTCCACAACTCTAGTCTCGCTCGCGGAATAGACGGGTGAATACTTGACCTTACTGCACAATCCGCAGTCGATTTTTTTTGTATACATATTTAAATGAATTTTACTGCATAATTGTGTACAAGTAGGGACTTATACCCACGTATTAAATGATATTTTAAAGTATTTGTAGTAAGTAAATGCTTGAAAAATTTATTGAATACGTAACTTTTTCTTATAAATTTAAATGTGAAAAAGGCAAAATTCAGAATGTGACCAGATCCCGTGATAGATCCTTTTTAGAGGGATTCTGCCAACTGCGTTATCTGGATCTGTTCTGGAAAGTTGAAATTCTCGTCCCGAAAAGTGACGCCGCAGATTCGGCAGTAATTTAGAACAATTAGATAGACCATAGTGTGGTCAAGGATTAACAACGGTAGTTTTTTAGCTCTACTATCCTGTCAAGTTAGAAGTCCACATTAACGAAGTCTATAATAGAAACTTAAATTACTTTCCTATTAGATTACTTTAATATCTACACGCCTTGTGCAGGCGCTCATAGTTTAAGGTGACCGCTTCCCAATAGATATACTTGATTGGCACCTTATTGGTATAGAAAATACTGACTTATTACAATCTCTACAATCTGACAACCAATTACTGTTTCCACGCACGCAACTTTAACCTAATTCTACTATTAATCAAATCAATTTAAAAAGCAAAACTAAGTTTGCAAACCGCAGAACCTGTCACCGCTAGGAACGCGATTCGTGATGAGAACTCATTAAAAACTGTCAGTCAGTTAAAAAAGTGCAGTCAAAGCCGAGAAGCGAGAATAGATATTTAAATTAGTACCACATACTTTGGGATAATGGAGTTTTGAAAAACCGGGTGAGTAATTAGTGAAGTCAATGTCTGTATATATATATATATATATTTATATATATATGTATATATATACATATAGCTACTGGAAAGCAACCGAAATGTCGGGATAAGTGTAAATAATAAACTAACACGTCAAAAATCCGTTAAAAGTAGTTTTTTTTCAATCCTTAGCCTACTATATCCTACTATAGTACGTATGTATGTTTGTTGCTCTTTATCGCAAAAACGGCTGAACGGATCTGGCTGAAATTTGATACAGGAATAGACTATAGTCCCCAATTATACATAGGCTACATTTCATCCCGGGAATAGGTTCCCATGGGTAGCGGGAACGGGATCAGAATTCCACGCGGGCGGAGCCGCGGGCAACAGCTAGTAACATTATAAACGCGAAAGATAGTGAGTATGGATGTTTGCTACTCTTTCAAGCAAAAACGGCTGAACGGATCTGGCTGAAATATGGTACAGGGATAGATTATAGTCTGGAATAACACATAAGCTAACATTTATCTCTGGAATATGTTCCCATGGGAAGCGGAATCGGGAACAGAATTCCACGCGGGCGAAGCCGCGGCCAATAGCGTATGTAATATTGGCATAAACTGCCGACAATTTCATGTTAAATCGGAAAAGTCAACATTCAGGATGGAGCTTGAACCTTGAGAAAGAGACTGCGCACGAGCTCAAATTCCGTTCTAGATGTTGCCTTTTTTAAAACAAATTTATAGTATTAGTTAGCATACTAATTACTTAAAATTTTCATTCTATTAATGTTTTATTTTATGACTAGCTGACTCGGCAAACTTCGTTTTGCTTTAGAATCAAGTTAGGTTGGTTACCTTTTCAGCTGAATTTGTTTCGTGAACCCTTGCACCCCGGCATCAAAGAATCAAGACGGCGTGAGGTTTTGGTTGATTCTTAACCGTTTCGATCTCGATAAAAAAAAACTATACAGAGGCACAATATAGGCGGAGACAAATCTAAAAAATCAAAGATCATGTAAATCATTCCATCTATTCTTTATCCCGGTCATCACTGACACGACTTTGTTTTATATATATAGATGTTCGTCTGACACAAAGGGATCCTCCCTCTGTGTCAGTCCTCCGACCAGAGCTTTGTGCCTCCGGCCGGGTAGGGTGATTATGTCGGGCGGGCGGGATCCAACGTTTGATATGGGATGTGTCACTCGCACGTCACTATTTCAGGATGAGAAGGAAAGAGAAATGAATAGAATAGGATAAGAAGGTAGGTAAGGTCTTTAAGTTTATCAAGCATTTGGTAAAATGCTTGATAATAAGACGACTGTGTGGCGTGGCGGTGGAGCGGTCCACTGTTACGACAGTGGTTCGATGGCTTAGTGCAATTATTTGTATGAATGAATATTGCGAACATAATGTACATGCGTTGGTCTACTACCTATTTACAAAAAAATCTGCAAGCTTGTAATATAGGATCTACCGTGTACCTTGTAATATAGAGTATTATTATATGTAGAATATTAATATAACATACTAGCTGTGCCCCGCGGCTTCACTCGTGACATACTTCGATCCTCCGTGGGACCTTATTTAACCCATACCTACATGCTTATGCTATACAATTTATTACTTTCCCAATAATGTATGGAAATTAGCCGATTTGTTGACATATATGATGACGGCTCCGCTCCCCAGGATAGTAGCGTGATGATATATAACCTATAGTCTTCCTCGATAAATAGGCTATCCAAAACAAAAATATTATTTCAATTCGAACCAGCAGTGCCTGAGAATAACGCTTTCAACCAAACAAACTCTTCAGCTTTATAATATTAGTATAGGCTAGCTGTGCTCGGGGCCTGAGGACGGCAGTCGGGGCCTGAGGACGGCAGTTGGCCGACTCGCCGTCCTTACAGAAGCAGGCCGTGGCGGAGGCGTGTCGTGTGTGCCCTACACACGCCTGCCAACTCACCGAAGCGGGATAAAACCCGACCCCACCAGGCGAGGCCGCGGTGGCGGCCAAAGTCCGCCGGCAACCCTGGGGTTATCCTTTCGAGGGCTTACCCGGGGTGCCCGGCAACGGACACTTGGGGAGGACACCGTGCGGTTTTAGTCGCGACACGACATAACCACCCCCGCTGGCCGGCGGGGGGGGGGGGGTATCCGAAGGGATTTCCGCACGTTAAAAAAAAAAAAAAAAAAAAAAAAAGGCTAGCTGTGCCCGCGATTTCGATCGCGTGGATTTCGATTTTAGGGTTTTAGTTCTTTTGCGCGGAACCCTTTTTTTTTTTAACTAAAAGAATGCTCCGTTACGTATTATAATATTACCTATCTGCCAGTGAAAGTCCCGTGAAAATCGACCCGGCCTTTCCAGAGATTACCTCTTTCAAACAAACAGAAAGACAGACATACAGACAGACAGACAAAAATTTTAAAAATTGTATTTTTGTTTTCAGTATGTGTATACATTCAAGTGCAATCATAAAAATCTGTTATTTTAATATTACAAACAGACACTTTAATTTTATTTACTTGTATAGATTAGGTTCTACCTATATTATAAGCTGCACTTTTGAATCTATGTGTGTGAAAAATATTGTGTTAACTTCAATTAAAGAAATCTCTTCAATAAACATTGGGCCTTAGTTGTTGAAAACAATCAGGTAGCATTATACACAACACAACATACTAAATCACTATAACGAAATGTATTATATTTCAATACCAGTTGATATCGTGTGATAAGACTTGATGGGTAGTTGATGCAATGAGACGGTGACACTGCGAGTTCAGGCGAGGTGGGGTACGCTATCACGCGATCACTAGCACATTTCTGTTAATAGTATCCAAAATTATTGTTTGTGTTGATTTATAAGCGTCAGCGATTTCGTTTTACTGTAATTAATTTAAATAATTCTTCAACGTGGATGACAATTCAAGGAATTGCCTGTAGGTATTAGTACATTTAAAAGTTATTCTTGAAATAATACGATTGGACACTCCACATGGCTCTGTCTACATAGATTCCAATCTAAGTATAGCTTGTATTATGGTTTTTAGAAAAGACATGACTAGCTACATTTTTAGGATTCCGTTGCCAAATGGCAAAAACGGAACCCTTATAGATTCGTCATGTCTGTCTGTCTGTCCGTCCGTATGTCACAGCCACTTTTTTTCCGAAACTATAAGAATTATGCTGTTGAAACTTGGTAAGTAGATGTATTCTGTGAACCGCATTAAGATTTTCACACAAAAATAGAAAAAAAAACAATAAATTTTGGGGCTCCCCATACTTAGAACTGAAACTCAATTTTTTTTTTCATCAAACCCATGCGTGTCTTCTATCATCTATGGATTGGTCTTCAAAAATTATATTAAGGTTTCTAATATCATTTTTCTCTAAACTGAATAGTTTGCGCGAGAGACACTTCCAAAGTGGTAAAATGTGTCCCCCCCCCCTGTAACTTCTATAATAAGAGAATGATAAAACTACAAAAAATATATGATGTACATTACCATATAAACTTCCACCGAAATGTGGTTTGAATGAGATCTAGTAAGTAGTTTTTTTAATACGTCATAAATCGTAAACCGCAATTTACCGTTCATTTTTCGGAACAGAATTGGGCCATCAGGTGGGCCGTGTGCTTGTCTGCCACCTTAGTGGTATAAAAAAAAAGCAGGTATCGAACCCCCGATGTATACAGTATAGTAGTATAAAGTAATGTAGTTATAACATAACAATAGGGAATTTTAATAAAATTAAATTAGAAGTTGAGATGATTATCATGACTAACTGATATGTGGAAACAACTAGATACAAAGTACGTATAACTACTCTGGGGTAAAGTTATAGAGCAGTCGAAACATCATTATGCATCAAAAAGATTATAAATTGCACCATCGACCACGAGCAGAGGGTCAGTGTAACAGCAGGGGTGCGATGACAACCCCAAATAGAAAGGGCGCTCAGAGAAAACTTTATCGTCCCTTATATATGAGCTTCATAGAATTCCGCTTAGATGCGTCTCGACGCCATACACAGTAGGGCTTGACATTGCTTTACGCACCCAGACACACGTTTATTTAACCTTTTAATTGATAGCCCGTTTTCTGAATTGTGAAATAGAAGTTGAGTCTCGTTAACGTGAGTGGGCGTCGACGAGGCTCAACTTCCCTTTCTCAATTCAGAAACCAGCCATAGGGTTTTAGTTCTGTACTAAAACTATCATGATCAGGTATGTTATATGTTTGGGTGCAGACAAGTGAAACACGATACAGCTGAGGTAGCACTGAGTTTAATTGTCAAGCGACATTGTATCCATGGTAGTAGGTTCATTAAGGAGATGTTAACCTAATAAACCTTATCCTATTTTCTACTATCCTATCCTACTGTCTACTAATATAAAAATGTGAAAGTTTGTGAAGATGATTGTAAGTTTGGATGTTTGTTACACAATCACGCTCTAACGGCTGAACGGAATGGGCTGAAAGGAGATCATTCAGATTGGGCTAATTTTTATTTTGCCGGCCACTAAAAAAAAGTCCTTGATTTTGATAGAACACAATATTGTAAGCATTTTTTATTACTACACCAAAGTTCTAAATCGATTCCTTGAGATTTTATTTAGGGTTAAAGTTCACACTTTACACTGAATACAGGCTGTTTTACGTGTACGCTAGATGACTAGCGTACACGTAAAACAACCTTGTTTTGTCTAAGCTATTATATGTTAACTACTATTGCTACAGTTATGGTAATCTAATTAGGTTTTACGGTCTCGTATGGAGGCCAGAAAAAAACAAGGGAGAAAAAGGAAAACAAAATAAAAACACTAACTATTAAAATATTAAATATTTATTTTTTATAGTTCGCCAGCTCTCACAAATATGTCGTCTAAACCTTCAGCAGGAATGCTTCTCACAGGCAGGTGCCTTGCATACCCCATGTACCACACAATGCACATCACATGGGAGCAGCAACCGACAGTTCTTCTGCCATTAAGGCAGGTGCAATAATAGTGTGCTATGGCTTGCCTGCCCGTGAGAGCTGTATCAATTCCTATGTAAACATTATATGTTCGTAAACGAACATGCCGAGACTGAATTCGGCCTCGAAGTAGGAAGAATTCCCTCTCTTCAACCTCCCGCAAATGTTCAGCAGGTATTTCTCCCCCGAGTTCAATAGCAAATCTACCAGTGCCCTGGATGTGTTCTGCATAGTAGCTTCGTGCCTGTTTTATTTGGTAAATACCGACGGCGAATAAAATAAGGTCTTCCTCCGTTAACACAGGGAATGGAATTTCGGACGGCGTGTCTATTCGCTCAAACTGTGCCCGTCTTCGGTTATAATTATATGAAGTAACTATATCGCCCAATCTATTTGGCATATTCATTCTTTCTCTCACTATTTGTAAGAACGCTGGGGCTCGGACATTGTCCACAATCAGCTGATGATATGCATTTAATAATGCTGCAGCAATCCTAAAATAGTCCATCATATTAGGTAGGGCGAGATTACTATGGACTGTTCTTAGTAGTCTAAAATCCCTTTTAAATCGTCCGTTGACAACTTCTACCACCCAGCGGCATAGGGTGACAAGGCGGGACTTGTTAGCTTATACCGTAGTTAATTGTGGTTCATTAGCATCCTTTGTTTGAGGCATATGCACCGAGTATCCATGTGTCCGTAAATTCAACTCTGCATCTCTAAAGCCACGATCCAAAATGAAGACATCTCCTGGTCTATAGAACCAGTGAAATATACTTTCTTCGTCCTCAAGAATTGAATTTATTATGTGAGCATCAGAAGTAGTCGCAGCATGTGGCCCAGACACCTCAATAATATGGCCATCACAGCACACAAATAAAAAGGGTTTTGTCAGATTTCTGTACTTATGGTGACTGTACGTGAGTCTTTGAAAAAGGTAATTAGAACTTTTTTTGTTATATATATACTCGTATGTACCATAGCAAATGACTATAGCATTTCTTTGTTCGATAGAGCTTTCAGGATTTCCGAATAACGTTTCGGGTATCAATAAGTTTCTTTGTGCCACATCTTGTCGATTCATATGATCAAACCCTAAATGAATAGGTACAAAATCTCGCACGGTGGGGCGACTAGCGCCCCTCCCCCAAACCGGGGCAAGACGGGACACCGTGGTTCCCAAACCCGAGGGGGCCATCTCGAAACCGGAGATGGCCCAGGGTCAGTCGGGGTGCGAGGGATATGCTCTATGGGCAACCTTACACCCCGGCGTCTGTAGACCCGAGACGGCGTGCGGTTTTAGTCGGTTCATGCCCGACATAACCGCCCCCGCTGGCAATATAATGATGGAAATAACATTCAGTTTACGCGGGGGGGTATCCGAAGGGATTTCCGCACGAAAAAAAATAAAAAAAAAAAAGGTACAAAATCTCGCAATAGGGCTTCACGACCTAAAATCAGTAATCTTCGAAATCGAGATTCGCTTTTGGTACAAAGATATATTATAGTATGGAATAACACATAGGCTTTTTATACCTGGAATAGGTCTCCATGGGAAGCGGGAACGGGAACAGGATTCCACACGGGCGAAGCCGCGGGCAACAAATATAACAATATGATTGTATGATTTACATTGTATATAGGGTATTTATACAAAATAACTATTTTTAGGGTTCCGTACCTCAAAAGGTAAAAAAAGAAACCCTTATACACTTTCTTATCCGGCTGTCTGTCTGTCCGTTTGTCATCACCGATTTTCTCATTAATGGGAGGACCCAGCAAGTTGAAATTTATAGTAGATACGTAGGTTTATAGTCCCTATTAGGATAATAAAATATAATAAAAATCAAGGTCCTGAGTCAACACAATAAAAAGATATGGGCAAATTTTATTTTTTGCGAAAACTTGAAAGTACCAAAATTTACCATAATTTTTATTTTTTTTATTTTTCTGTATTATCCCTTTACTTGTGCTGTAAGACCTTGCTTTTAACCCAAAATTGACAATTCTAGGTCAACCAGAAGTAGCCATTTTTTTTATTTCTTCCCTTCGGGCAGCGGGGGTGGTTATGTCGGGCTTGAACCGACTAAAACCCTTCGGCCACGTACGAAACCAAGTTTCGAAACTAGTTTCTAAATAAGAATAATATTTCTTCTTCTGAAACTGATTTCCAAATAAGAATAAACAATCTGTTTTCGAAACTCGTTACCAATTAAAAAAATTAATTATTCTCCCGAAACCGGGTTTTTTATAGTTTTTGAAACCAGCTTCCAATTAAGAAAAAATTCTTGATGTACCAAATTAACAATAATGTCATACTTATTGCCTCAACATTTTCCTGACCACATTCAAATCATAAATGATAATTTAACACGTCATCCTATATTTGCGATGATAGGCGTCAACAGAAGACAAAATAAAAGTAATAAATTATAATTAATAATATAAAAAGTGAAATAATATCGTATAATAAAGTGAAATAATAATTAATAATATCTTTTCTTTGATTTTTAACGTAACTTCAATGTCAATTCGAAATAACATTCAGTTTATCTCAACAAAAAGAGGCGGAGTGGCTGCATTATGTGATGGCCGCAAATATCATAGAAAAAAAAATTATAAGTCTGGTAATTTATTTTGGTACTGTAATAATGAAACTGAATGTACAGGAAATTTTACTCTAAATAATAAAAATGAGATAATCAAACAAATTGATCACAATGTCAGTTGTAAACCAGACATTACAAAAACTATTTTCCTGAAAAAAAAAATGGATGAACTTAGGGCAAAAGTAAGCACTAACTTCACGTCTGTTAAAAAACAAATTGAAATCTTTGAAATTAAATTTCAGTGTCGAGAAGAGACACGTAGTGCGTTGTACTGGTCTAGCACGCTTACCACCAGCCTTTATAAACAAAGGCTTCACATACGTGATGAACAAGAGCTCACCAGGAAAACAAACTGAAAAATTTAATACGTATATTAAGAAACAGTGGTTTGATCAAACTGAGTTTTCCAAAATTAGCTGTTGTAGCAACGAAACAATCCGAACTACAAACCACCTTGAGGGATGGCATTCTAGTCGGGGTGCGAGGGATATGCTCTATGGGCAACCTTACACCCCGGCGTCTGTAGACCCGAGACGGCGTGCGGTTTTAGTCGGTTCAAGCCCGACATAGCCGCCCCCGCTGGCACGCGGGGGGGTATCCGAAGGGATTTCCGCACGAAAAAAAAAAAAAAAAAAAAAAAAAGGGATGGCATTCTAAAATTAATAGGTATATTGGACGTAGAAATCCCACTCTTGCAAATGTTCTGTGTGTGTTTAAAAAATGAAATGGGAGTAGGGAATAAAGTAAACAAAAAAAGTAAAAATTATGAAGCTATTGATGAAGAAATTATTTCATCACTAGATCTTCTTTTAAAAAAAAGATATCAGTCGGTCATTGCATTGAAATTATTTCGCCATTTTCGTTTAACTTTTAGTATATCTATCCCCTTTATAACTCTTTTAAATTTTAAAATTCTTTCACAAATGTAATTTAAGTTTTAGTTAGTTAATACGTGTAGTTTGTGTTTATTCATTATTATATTTTCCTCCCAAAAATAAATTTGGTACATTATTTCAAAAGAAGAATTTTTTCTTAATTGGAAGCTGGTTTCAAAAACTATAAAAAGCCCGGTTTCGGGAGAACAATTTATTTTCTTAATTGGTAACGAGTTTCGAAAACAGATTGTTTATTCGTATTTGGAAATCAGTTTCAGAAGAAGAAATATTATTCTTATTTAGAAACTAGTTTCGAAACTTGGTTTCGTACGTGGCCGAAGGGGACTAAAATCGCACGCCGTCTCGGTTCTTACCGCCGGGGTGTAAGGTTGAACCAGAAGTACCCTATAGGTTTTGGGTCGAAAAACTACAGCGTAGTTTCCGTTGACCTATAATCACTTGGCTTGAAATTTGGCAAAAAGCAAGGTCTTAAGCCACAAATAAAGGAAAAATTCCAAAAAATAAAAATTATTGAAAATTAAAGGGTGCCCCCATACATACATAATAATTGCCAATTAAGATAGGTCGTATAGGTTGTATGGGTGCCTAATTGGAATTGGAATCAACCCAAAATAAGGTACCCGTTTTGTACGGAACCCTCAGTGTGCGAATCTGTTTTGAATTTATTGTCTTGCCTTTTGTGCCTTTCTGTCTGTTTGACCAGGCTAATCTCTGGAACGCCTAGGCCGATTTAGACGGGACTTTCACTGATAGATACCTGATGTTATAAAACGTAATTTAAGCAGCTTTTATTTTTGAAAACATAATTAGGGTTCCGCGTAAAAGGAAACCAGATCTAAGTCTATGCGGACGAAGTCACGGGCTCAGTTAATAGGTAATACAATCAGATATAATGCAAAAATAGTACATAGTTGCCTTAAAGCAAATATACATTTTTCATCAATGATAACTCAGTAAATAACAAAAATGTAAAATATAAATAATGTAGGAAGCGACTGATAACTTATCAGTCACTTCTTACATTATTTATTTTTTGTAACATTACATTCAGTATGATACGTAAACGCCTATTTCATGTTCGCATCACAATTGAATGACAGACAATATATTGCTCTCGTTACCTCAGCAATACATATTCCGATAAGTAACTTTATTTTCTTTTGTTATTACCGACGGCTTAACGTGCTCTCCGAGGCACGGAAGGGTCTCAATGTGTTCAGAATGGTCAAGCATACTAAGACTGCCTTGGCTAGTGATATTTTACTTTGCAATGTGTTAACCTACTAGGTTACCACGAAGTTATCAATAAAAAAAAAAATTAACTCATACATTAAAATAGCGATAAATTAAAGGGCGTAGGCCTAGACGTAGGGCGCGGCCCAGTGGCGTACGTAACGGACTGCTGAGACGAGGTCTCGAGTTCGACTCTCTGACTTTTCGTAGTTATGTGTGCATTAATAAGTGGTAATTATCGCTCGCTTAATATTGTGCCCGGTAGATGGCAATAGGCTCGCCCCCTATTACATTGGGACTGGCGTATCGTGGGTGTGTAATACACCTCTGCCTACCCCTTCGGGGATACAGGCGTGATATGTTATGTTATGTTATGTTATGTTATGTTATGTTATGTTATGTTATGTTATGTTATGTTATGTTATGTTATGTTATGTTATGTTATGTTATGTTATGTTATGTTATGTTATGTTATGTTATGTTATGTTATGTTATGTTATGTTATGTTATGTTATGTTATGTTATGTTATGTTATGTTATGTTATGTTATGTTATGTTATGTTATGTTATGTTATGTTATGTTATGTTATGTTATGTTATGTTATGTTATGTTATGTTATGTTATGTTATGTTATGTTATGTTATGTTATGTTATGTTATGTTATGTTATGTTATGTTATGTTATGTTATGTTATGTTATGTTATGTTATGTTATGTTATGTTATGTTATGTTATGTTATGTTATGTTATGTTATGTTATGTTATGTTATGTTATGTTATGTTATGTTATGTTATGTTATGTTATGTTATGTTATGTTATGTTATGTTATGTTATGTTATGTTATGTTATGTTATGTTATGTTATGTTATGTTATGTTATGTTATGTTATGTTATGTTATGTTATGTTATGTTATGTTATGTTATGTTATGTTATGTTATGTTATGTTATGTTATGTTATGTTATGTTATGTTATGTTATGTTATGTTATGTTATGTTATGTTATGTTATGTTATGTTATGTTATGTTATGTTATGTTATGTTATGTTATGTTATGTTATGTTATGTTATGTTATGTTATGTTATGTTATGTTACGTTATGTTATGTTATGTTATGTTATGTTATGTTATGTTATGTTATGTTATGTTATGTTATGTTATGTTATGTTATGTTATGTTATGTTATGTTATGTTATGTTATGTTATGTTATGTTATGTTATGTTATGTTATGTTATGTTATGTTATGTTATGTTATGTTATGTTATGTTATGTTATGTTGTTATGTTATGTTATTAAAGTGGGAAGGAAGCCGCAGAGTTAAAAGAATGTCACGAGATGTCAATCTAGCTCTAATTGTTTGTTTTATTATGAACAAAATGAACAATTTTAAATTGCATTGTAACTAAGACATGTTCGTAATGCAGTATAATGTAACCGACAATGTACCGTGAGACCACGACAGATGCGGCTGAATGCTATGAGCTACAGGAAAAATGTTTAATGCACTTTGTAACTATTGTTGCATGTCAATAACGAGCACAAATGCCCCTGGCAACGTTTGTAATCAAAGTTACAATTCTTGTATAATGATAGATATTAAAATGGTTGCTAAGAGCGAGCCCATTGTTGTCTACCGGGCCCGTTACGAATGCTAACCCAGATGTCATGAACACCCACATATTTAATCGGAAGTTTATATCACAGGACCAATGAAACAACCCTCTTAATGTGTTCATGTATTCTATTATGTTGGTTTCAGTTCTAAAATGAGTAATCTTCTGCTATTGTACAAATCTCCATAATTTCTTACATTTTTATTGATTGTATGTGAATTTATTTGCTAGAAATGAGTTAAACTTAGGATGTTAACATGCATCGCTTTCGATGGTTCATCCACGTTTTGCGGAAGCCGTCTGACTACGTGGGTAACAAATATCTGGCCATGGCACTTCCGCCGCGCCCCGGTGGTATGACCCAGGAAATGCTGGTTTGACGTTGTAAGGTATGGCATGTGTCAATGGTCTCACTAACATAGATGACCAAGATCGTGCGAGGTGGAGAAGGAAATGCAGGAAAATGGACCCTGGGCTCCGAGCTATAGGCCTCGGATGCAATCGGGACACAACGCTGAGATGATGATGATGATTAGGTTGTTATTCATTTATTACATTATGAAAATTGGCGTATTTCATCAAAGTTGGCGTACAAAATTTTGAAGCAAAGTCATATTAAATGCAAAAGAAACGTCAAATACAATATATTATTATTTAAAAGAATTACATTAAAATCACAGTAAAAAAAAAACTAAATTCAGAGAGGAATCAATTACGTGCATTATTTTTTTAACTTAGTAAATGCACGTTCCCTCGTAATCGTGATGAATGTAGCAGTCGGTGTCGTGCAGTTCGTGGCAGTTACGATGTGGGCGACGCAGCAACTCCAGGGGTGCGGGGAGCGCTGACGTCACACGCGCCGGCGCACAACACAGCTCCTTGATTCATAGAGTAATAACCGCACCAGAGAGTGAAAGACGTTAAATTATTTGGAGGTTGGCGAATTAAAAGATTGGTTTTTTTATGCGTCAGGTATTTTATCTTATGCAAACATAACAATTTAATTTGTAGTTAAATTGATGTTTCTTTTCTTTTAAGCAAAAGAAAAAATAATCAATATTACAATCAGCAAAATATGATTCAGAAGCTGTGTACGTTTTGAGTTTTGTATGTCGTATTCAAATATTCAACAATATAACAGATTTTTGCTTTTTTATTATGGGTTTTTAGTATTTATGGTATAGTAGTTAGTATCTATGGTAAATCTTTCCAGAACCCATGACATTATATTTAGATATCGAATGTATTATTTATTGAAAAGATAACTGGATGACCAATTACATACACTGTGGTCATTTTACTATTTTATATAAATAAACTAAATGAACACATGTAATTATTTTTATGATCACTTGGTCTTAGTATGTGTAAAGCCAGAAACTATTTAATTTACAAGACCTTTGTTATTAGATGTAGCACGTTGCCATAAAACTAATCTCACGTAACGAACGTCTCTGTGAAGAAAGTACTCTGTGCACGGCAATCCGTGTCCGCGTTCTCGCAGGGCGGCCAGTCGAGTCGCTCGCGTGCTCTGCTACGTCCGTCCGCTACGCTCAGTGTAGCACGTAGCAGTTCGACAACTGTAGACAGCTACGAAAATATTTGCCGGTGATTGTGAGGATATTGAATTAAACGGAATTATTCAGTGCGTGGACTAGTGCTGTGCTACGTCGCTAATATGACTACCGGTGATTAATTATCTGCGAGTTTCAAGGTAGGTGAATATTGAATAACGAGATATGAATAGGTATTGAGAGCTCGGATGCGTGTGGTTTGCCCTAATGTCAAGGACATGGATATCGATCAAGTACCAGATGCAAAGATTTAAACTGTATTCACTTTGTTTACTCTTAATTTTAGTGTTATACTTCTATTATTTACTAAGCCTTTATCTTACATTTGTCATTTTACTCGTAAACTTATTTCGTTGTTCAGTTCTATTTATGTTAAGTCGTGTTCATATTGAGATTCAGAAGAGTAATACTATAGAGGGTCTTTAAAATACCCGTTACAAGTAAAACGTAACAAAGGGATGGCATCCGGAGTGGGGTTGAGAATAATTTATAAGGATAGGTGCCAACTTGCGTTACAAGCTTCATGAATTAGAAATGTTCTGAATGTTATTAGTCCGTTAGGATATTTGTAACATTTCATTTTCTCATACATTTATCTAAAAAAATTACGACTCATATGCTTCATAAGGTTTTTATCATAAGCGTTTTACTAGTAACAATAAATAGAACTCACTGTAAGATCTATAGTAAATTGAGACAGAACATTAGTCGAAAGTTTGTTGCGAATTATACACATTGTAATCAAACACATTTTAATTTGATTATTATTATTTCTTACATATGTGCTATTGTTTGTGTTATATTGTAGATAGAAAATTAACATGTAATTCATAGCAATATACATAATTAAAATTAGTTTTATTTCAATAAATTACATTAATTTGATATTACAACTCTTTCTCAAAAGTGTCATATCTACACATTTAAAAAGTACTAGGTTTTTTTAATGGATGCTCTACTATACTCTATCAAAAGGTACCTGTGACCTTCAAGTCATTAATTTACTAAATTCGACAACTTGTCACGCAACAAAAGCAATATTTCCGCTATTGTGACCCTTATAAACTCTTTTTGAATGCTGTCCACAAAGAAAAGACAAAAGTGCTGAGTAATTTTGGCATTTTTTTTCACCAAATGCTCTATATTTGTAAACATATTTCATTTTTATTACTCAAAAATATAATAGTGGCCCTCTCGAATCATGAGTTGGTTATAATTACTTTTATTACTTGCTATAAAGTTTGTGTGCATATTAATATTACTTCCCTTCTTTTGCATATTACTTTAATAAATATTCGTACACAAAATAGCCACGGGAAGTAACTATAAAAAGGTAATATCTTTAAAGATTTTGCCCATCCCTATTTTGATTTATTACTTTCTTATACTATCTCCATAGTATAAGAAGAGCAAACAAGGTAAAATACACACTGGTGGAAAAATGAATGAAGAACTTACAAATATTTTATGGCGGTATTTTGTTTAGTTTGTTGAATTTTTTTAAAGATTACAGAATTAGCGAGAGGTGGTCATGTTATGGACACAGTATGGGCAGAGATGAGGGTAATATCGTTAGAAAGATTCAAAATTTGAATGAAGATGGCTTTGTGAGCAGAGGTAGGCCCAACAAAATATGAATGGATTATGTGAAAGAGGAACATGGCAACTACTACTGAGGATATGACGTCTGGCAGGAAAGTATGGAAGAAAATAACATGTTGCACTGATCTCAAATAGTTGGGATAAGGGCATGTGATTATGATATATACTTATATAAACTTGAGTGCAGATTTTATAAACGCTCTAGTGATAATCGTGTACGCGTTCATGTTATCTCCACTCAAGTGTAGTTTCAGAATATGTATTATATAATCTGTATTTAAACTAGATTAAAGTCGAGACTCATGACTGAGTATCGTTATAGAATACGGGCCTCAGTGCTTTAATTATAACCTGATTGATATAATTAATAATATTTAAATTTCATATCGTTAAAAATATTGGACAGTAGAATACTGCATGGAACTGCTATTAGGTACTATGTTTTAATTAATGATATTTGCATGCCGCTTTGGCGGTCGAGTATGGTGATACTATTATTATAATGTATGACATCATGTAAACCCATATTTCGCAAAATAAATGATTTGATTTGATTTGATTTGATTTGATTTGATTTCCAGTTCTATATCATCGTCAAGTCCATGTATTATATGGAAATCGGGTTTTTTCGAGTGTAAATAGTCGTTTGACATAAATCTCAGTATGAAATCAGCGAATGATTGTCCTTCACTGATTTATCTCAGATTTCTTTCACTTTGCGTTTGAGTAGGGTTGGTTACGATAGTATTTTTTTCATTTTATGAATGATTAAGCAGTAAAGTAATGTCGCATATTACTATTGCTTCTGTTAACACTTCCAGTTAAGATAAATGATTGTGTTTAGTGTGAATAAAATTCTTCTTCACTGCCAATGATGCCGAAGAACGGGTGAAATGGAGTAGGAAGCGTCAGACAGCGAACTACATGCTCCGAGGTGAATGTCTCAAGAAAGGTCTCAAGATAATGATTTTAGATGAGGATTCATGAAAGAGACTTCTAATGAGACTAATGTTTAGCAAATATACTATATACCGGTTCGAAACGCTGCCCTGTCCTGAGAAGAATACGGCAAGAATCTCAGCGGAATTGAATTTTTTTGGTCTACTTACAAACCTGTTTCCTTCATCCAATTACAATATTTTGTTTGAGTAGCATAGTGAGAGAGCAAACAGTACATATTCAAGGTTATTTGTCATCTAGATATTCCCGAATTTTCTGAGGTTTAACTAAACTGGGTTCTCACGTTTATTACAGTACGGAACCCTTAAAACGTTTAGTATGTTGCTTGGAGATAAGTCTGTCATCGATCGTTAGTTCCAATTCGGCAAGCCTTTATAAAATGGTATAACGATAGTTGAAGAGGTTAGTGAGGTGTGAAGGATTTTTGCAAAAATCTTACACACATCGGGAGTGCCCTTTAGAAAGAAATAAATAGCTGGGTAACATGGATGAATATTATATTCAAGATTACTGAGCTGAAAACGATGAAAGAGATACGGAGGGTAGGACTTCACATATAGTTCATACTAGCTGTGCCTGCGACTTCGTCCGCGGGGATTTCGATTTTAAGGTTATAATTCTATTACAACGAATCCTATTTATTTTTTCTAAAATAAAAGTAACCTATTTTACACCTTATTATACTACCTATCTGCCAGTGAAAGACTCGGAGATTAATTAATTCAAACAGACAGAAAGATAGACAGAGAAACAGACAAAAAAACATAAATTTTAACAATTGTATTTTTGCTATAAGTTGTTGTGTTACATCCATATGCAATCTTTTAAAATCTTTTGCTTAAATAAAAATAAATAAATATTCTACGACATTCTACACATCGCTTTCTAGACCCAAAGTAAGCATAGTTGAACTAGCTTGTGTTATGGGTTCCAGAATGCGGATAAACATACTTATATACTTTTTTTTTGTAAATACATACATATTATAAATAGAAACACCCAGACCAATGCAAATAGATATATAGTATTCATGCATACAAATATTTGCACTGAGCGGGAATCGAACCAGCGCCCCTGTCGTAGCAGACGAATGCACTACCGCTACGCCACAGAGGCCGTCTCACAACAAACAGATACTTCAATTTTACTTATTTGTATAGATGTAGAGCAGACGTATAGATTATTTATTTTTATTCATAGATTAGATATTATGTGGCTTAAGTTTTTTAATAAAATTTAATTAGTTTTGTAATATTAATCAATTCACATTTATAGTCATGAAGTATGTAGTCATTTGTGAATATTAAACCTGAGAACTGATATAGATCTCGGAAGGTTAATTTTTTTTAAATACTCTCAGCAGCTTGAGCTTGAAGCCCTAAAAACTCCGACAACTAGTCGAACTACAGAACTTTGATATCGCCAGTGGGTTCTGGAAGTCAGATGGCGACTGCCATCCGATACGTGATGCAACTGCTTCACGTAAAATATATTGAAGTTTGGCCGCTTCATAGTTACACTGAAAAACCAACCCTACATAGTTGGGGAAAGACTCGAAGGATGATGATGATGAGGACGATTCTTAACAGCATCGCTTAAACTGAATATATTTTACTTTGCCATATCATGAAGACGTTACCAGTAAATTGAGAACAGCTAAACATGAAAATACACTATGTATATTTTAAAATCAAATTCTGTCAATAGTAATTGCCATGATGACTTCACAATCACACAGTTAACGCACACAAAGTACTCGTATACCAAGAATCCAACAATTGTCTATGATTCACACAAATATTAATTGTCACATGTGAAGATTCTCAACCCAGAGGTAGTTGACGAGGTGAGAATTTAAACAAAATGTTTCTCGCTCATCGGTGCCAAGCAGGTTTTTATAACTGCAGAAAACCCAAATGTTGAGTGTATTTCTACCAAATTTACCAATTCAGAACAGACTAGCCCAGAGTCTTGGTAATCAACTGGCATCAAGACAGTTAAAAGATTGCACACCTGGGATAACCTGTAAAAGAAAATAAAAAGAAGGCAGCCTAACGCTTGGAAGGCATGCCTAACACGTCAAGCATCTTTTAAATAACTGCTTATGGTTTTAACTGAAACCGATCGCATGTTCGGAACTAGCAAAAAAAGGGTTTGGGGTTGAGGGCTGCATGTAGCAGAGATGCGAATGTTAAGATGGATGTGTGATGTGATGAGAATGAACAGAATAAGAAACTATTATATTAGAGGAAGTTTGAAAATAGCACAAGTGAATGAAAAAATGAGAAGCGAGCATCTATCGGGGCATGGACATATTATGAGATGAGATGAAAATAATGTACTCCAAAAGGTTCAAAGTATGAATGTAGATGGTTTTAGGAGTAGAGGTATGAAGAGAGAGTCTTTTCCCAAGAAAAGATGGATGGATTGCGTAAAAGAGGATATGGCAAGGAAGGGAGTGATTAAGGAGATGACATCTGACAGGGGTGAATGGAGGAGAATGATATGTTGTGCCTATCCCAAATAATTGAGATAACAGCAGATAAATAGATAAGTTATGCAAGTCAAACGTTTCTTTTGTAAAAACACATAATAATATAGACATCAGTTTAAAAACTATATTAATTGATAACCGGTCCTGAGTAGACTCAGGCAAGATACTCAGTGGGCTTTTTTGTAGTCTTTATAAAGATGTTTGCTTAATGTAATTACAATGTTTTGTTTGAGTCGCCTAGAAGAGCAAACATTTCTAAACTTGTCTGGCGTCGAAATTTTCTTGAATTTTATAATAGCCTTTTCGGCAAAGTTTCATTTCAATTAAACTTTTAAATTTGGTGAGGGTAGATTTCTACTTTCATATCTGTTATGGTATATCTATTTGTATTCTGAATGTTTCTATGTTTAATATGTATATTTGTGTTTGCGTAAAAATGTTATATGAGCTTGTTCATCCGTGTTCTGAAACCCATAATACAAGCTACCCTTAGTTTCAGTTTGGATAGAACTGTTAAATATGTCCTAGGCAAATCAAGCTAATTGATTTATACAATGATAGTAATATCAATGATATCTCAGAATATGCCCCGTAATTAGGGTTATAGATAGTTGTTGAACGGATAACGTAACTGTGAAGGAAGCGTCGGGTAGCCTCCGGCGCTCTATCAGCTATCTGCGATATGCCTTGAGTTTGAGTCGCATTTGCATACCGTTTACTGACGTAGTCTTTATAGATCGTTCGACATACTTTTGTGTATTGGCGTATTCTTACGGAAATAACATAACATAACATTATAGACATTTAAACTATCATGGTCACTAACATAAGTATTAGAGTTAACGGGATATTTACCATGTGTTCCTCCGTGATCATGGCGCTTGCAACAGTGCCGAAATATCGGACACTCTTAAAAACACATGGTAAATATCCCGTTAACTCTAATACTTATAACATAGCATAACTTCACACCTGTATCCCCGAAGGGGTAGGCAGAGGTGTATTACACACCCACGATTCGCCAGTTATGTTTAGGTCCCAATGTAATAGGGGGCGAGCCTATTGCCATCTACCGGGCACATTAGTAAGCGAGCGATAATCAACATTTTTAATACACGCATAACCACGAAAAGTCAGAGGTGTGTGCCCGGAGCGACTGGGGATCGAACTCGAGACCTCGTCTCGGCAGTCCGTTACGTACACCACTAGGCTATCGCCGCTTTTGTATTTTATCTTACGGAAATAGAACGACCGAATTACTATATACGGTAAAATAGTGCTTCATCCAGAATTCTATTTTGCAATTTGTTTTTTTTTTGTATATGTTTTACTCTAGGAATATTTATATTCACTAGCTGTGCCCTACGGTTACACGGTTTTCGCATATTTCAATCACCTGCATCTTTCCAATCTATTTTTCTTATTGCCCAGCTCTTAAATGTCGTAGCTTGATGGTATATAACCTTCTTCAAGAACCGGGTTATGAAAAGCAAAAATTATTGTCCGAATAGCAGATGTGGTTTCAGAGCGCATTCAAACAAATAATTCGTGTAAATTTTATTTATAAACATATCTAGTCAGTAGAAGCTACTAAACGTTATTGCCGTGTGGTTCCATGCAAAGTCCAATACAAGGCCCAACTTATCTTTCATCGTTTATGTTATACAAGGCGACTAAGGGAAAGGTATTTTTTCGATTCGACAATAAATATAACACAGTCAATGAAAACGTGGGACCTAAAGACGTGGTTATTGAATGTTGGTGCTAATATGTCTCTGCTCATTTGGGATATATAGACGTTTATGTATGGATGTATGTGTTTTATCGTTGATATACATTTGCGTGTATTTAGTTCAAATAAATGAATTCGAAATTCTGAAGCCGAATTTGAAATCTCATTGCTAATATACTCTTATACCAAGGGTATAAGAAAATTTTATTGGGAACAAAACGAAGAATATTGACACTAAACCCTTTGCATACGACGTGCGATGCCGAGTCACACACGTACGCTTAAGGGATTATTTAGAAAAACGAAATCATTACTAAAAAACCTCCTTTTGACACAGAAATATGTAGATGTGAGATAAAAACAGGTCTACGTTATCTATCCGTGGGAACTGGAGATAGTATACATGTTGATGATACTACGCGATACTGAGAGTAGAATATGTTCTAAAGCTGAAATGTTATAATAATTGATGACGTATAAACTCGTGGATCCTTATACCTTTGAGATTATCGCTTTATTTACAACCTTTTGTTTATCGTGTAATATTTGTATGTTGTATTTCATCATAATCACTTTGGAGCTCAAAATCCGCTCTCCTACGCCGCCTTTGGAAATTGGGTTTATAGGATAGAGTTCACTTTATTGTACAACAGTAATATAAATAACATATTTAAACAATTATAGTTTATCTTGGTTTTTACCGCAGCGACTGCCGTCTGATCCCCAATCGCAAGAGGAAAGCCTGCGTCAGACCACCAGCCGTCAATCAGAAGGTATACTGGCTTGTAGATGAGGTTCGTTTGAGTCCCGAAGATCTTGGTAGGGCCCACCCAATACAAATACATCCGAACAACTCTGTTAGGACTAAATTCCAGTCGAAATTTAACCAAGAAATGTATTACAGGCATTTAACCAAATATTACTCGATGCTAGTTTCGAATTCAATGTAACTTTGCTTTAATCATAATTAATCCAGCATTCAGAGTCTACCCTGACGTGGTTCGTGTTGAGAGGAATAAAACGTTCATTAGTGATCAATTTGTGGTCAGATATGGAAATGAGAACTCAATGTAATTAATTTTGAAAGTAGAAAAAAGAGTTTGTATTTTTTTTTTCAATTTACCACACTTTTACTATTCTTGATCTAATAAGCTCTGTTAAACAATTGATTTGAAATAAAGGTAACTATCCTATCAGGACTGAATTTAAGAAGCTTTAAATACCGGCCATTTTGAATAGCAGCAAAAATATATATAGATTTTTTTCTCAAATGATGGGATAATATTATAAATACTTTGCATACAGAGAATCTATCTGCAAAACAAGTTGAACTTTAATTGATTTTATTGACACCATTGTAACATACCGTGTTTCGAGTAATAAATGATTTATTATTATTATATAACAAGCTACCACAAAAAAACATGGTGACTTTGCTTTAATCATGAATTAAACGCAGTACCTACCTTCAGAGTCTACCTTGATGTGGTTCATGTTGAAAGATACAAAGCGTTCAATATTGATCAATTTGTGGCCAGATATGGAAATGAAAGCGCGATGTAATTAATTTTCAAAGTAATATAATATATTTTCATTTCAATTGATCAGAAACTTTATAGAGTTCAAAGCTCTGGGATTGATCTCATATTTATTTACGGAGTAGGTGTTGCCCGTAGCTCCATCCGCGTGGAATTCTGATCTCGTTACCGCAGCCCATAGGAGCTTATTGTAGATATAAAAAGTAGTCTATGTTTATTGTAACTGTAAGTTGATAAAAAGTAGCCATTATTCCAGACTATAATCTATCCCTGCACTAAATTTCAGTCAATACGTTCAGCCGTTTGAGCTTGATCGAATAACAAACATCCAAACTGAACGGATCTGAATGAAATCTGGCACAGAAAGAGAAGAGGTGCCTGTGGGTCACGAGGACTGGATCAGCATTACATGCGAGTGGTGCTGCGGGCGAAAGATAGTCTAGTATGAAACAAAACTGCTTCCATGCTAATGGAATTGTACAACGTTATGACTTATAAATAATTATATTATAGCGTTATGTTAATTGTACGCTATACGTTTACTGTATGCGAATTTGTACAATTACGTGAATATATAGCATATTGAATGAAAATAGAATACTTTACCGAAATAAATACTTTGTTTTGTATTAGTAACAATTAGTAACAATAATTTGTTTAGTATAAATATTTATAAATTATTGTTACTGACCAGAAATAGGTAGAATTTCATAACAATAACTATTATTATATTGCGAAAGTTTTAATGGATGATTAAATGTTTGGTGCTCAACTATGCCAGAACGACTGAACGGATCTGGATGAAAATTGGGACACAGAAAGATTATAATATCTTTTAGTTCAAGAATAGGTACCCGTGTGACGTGTCTCGGGAACGGGATTAGTATTGCACGTGGGGTACGTTAGCTAGTCGGTTATAAAACGCATATTGCCCGACGAGTAGCATCTCTAACATGACGTGTTGTTTGTGTGTGTGTTCGCGAAAAAGGGTTGGAGCTATCTAGGGTGTATAATTCCAACCCTCTTTCTCACCCGAAACACAGACGCTTTAACAAGTCATGGTAGGCTCTCTGATAAAGTTAAATATGCTTTCATTATAATATTATAATGAAATTAAACTATACTTATTTTTAGTTTTGAAGAGGAATTAATTGATAATACAAGGTAAACCTAAAAATACATAAAGTATTTTTACCGCTACCATAAATTATAGGAGACTTACGTTACGTGTATTCTGAAAGGCTGATGGAATGGCGGTCGGGTGTTGGGTTGTATTTCATTCTGTGAAATATTGTTACGGCTATTCACTTTGCCTCTCGCTTGGACTTTATTTTTATACTAGCTTTTAAACGCAGTTTCACCGCTGATTACAATCTTTGGACGCAGTTTTACACAATATAGTTAATCATCATCTATCTGACCTTGTCTCAATTATTTGGGGTCGGTGCATATCCTCTTGTCATATCCTCTTTCACGGAGTCCATCCATCTTATCTTGGGACTCCCTCTGCTCTTAAAGGCCTTTACCTTCATATTTTGACCCTTCTTAACAACATTACTTTCATCAGGTCGAGCGACACAGGCTTTAGACTCTTGACTGGTGAAAGTGATGTGGATGAATATTAGCCGAACACTGTCTCTTTTGAGATACAGGATATATCCTAGTTTAAGAGACAGGGTATATCAGAAACCGTTAATAAATACTGATCCTCTTTACATGCTGTGTTAGATAGTATCGTGATCTACTTAATGTTAACTATATATACTTTTATGTCAATAAAGTTTTATTTATTATTATTTATCTCTTCTCATAATATGGCCATACCATGACATCCGTTATGGTTATTAATAATCAAATATTTTAAATATTTTTTATACCACTAAGGTGGCAGACAAGCACACGGCCCACCTGATGGGAAGCGGTTACCGCGGCCTATGGACGTGTGCAACACCAGTGGCGTCACACTCGCGCTGCCGACCCTGTAAAGGAAAGGGGATGGGAAAGGAGTTTGGGCTCCGGCACTCTCACTCACCAAACGGAACGCAACAGTTCAAATACTGTTACTTGGCGTCGATATTCTGTGAGAGGGTGGTGCTTCCCCGGTCGAGTCGGCCCATTCATGCAACGGCCAAAATGACTGTTGCTTGACTCTACCACTCTTAAAAAAAAATGAATTTTCTTATTTTTCCTAAGAACCTGAACCAGAGGGCCACT
The DNA here is from genome assembly GCA_946251805.1 of Cybosia mesomella. Lineage (NCBI taxonomy): Eukaryota > Metazoa > Arthropoda > Insecta > Lepidoptera > Erebidae > Cybosia > Cybosia mesomella. The sequence goes on from OX276398.1 coordinate 23,207,005, forward strand.
TCTTGGCCCTCAGAAATTGTAAAACAGCCGATAACCTAGTTTGGTCGGCTCGACTACTTTTCGCTTCAAAATTAATTTTTAAAAATTTGATTATAATGTAAAAACAATTTTTTTTTTAAATATTTAGGACACGTCAATTTGACTTCATCTCGCCTGATGGTAAGCTGAAGGTAAAGTCTCAGGAAAGAGGGTCACCATTACATACAATGGTGGCACTCAGCTTGACGGCCTTGTCAGAAGAGGATTGTCGTCGCAGCACCGCGTGACACCCACGGGTCCCACTAGTGCTGCGACCACTATCCCCCTGGCCGGCTATGCACTTGCTGACCCCTGAACGCAATCAAACCGAAATTGAATTTTCGCAATCGTGCACGGTGGTACCTACCCGGCGAGTAAGTAATGCTCGAGAAGGAGATGGCGGAGTGCGCCCGGGAGAGGTTTAGAACTCTTCCGGCTTGCCGAGCCCGCAACATGCTCGCCGCGCGTCGCAGGCGACTCAGGCGCGCATGAGCGCAGGCCTGGGGGTGGCATGTGAGGCCGCCTGTCACCCCAGCAGAAGCAGGACGGGACGGTGGGGTGACTAGCGCCCCTCCACCAAATCGGGGCAAGACGGGGACACCGTGGTTCCCAAACCCGAGGGGGCTATCTCGAAACCAGAGATGGCCCAGGGTCAGTCGGGGTGCGAGGGATATGGACAACCTTACACCCTGGCGTCTGTAGACCCGAGACGGCGTACGGTTTTAGTCGGTTCAAGCCCGACATAACCGCCCCCGCTGGCCAGGGTATCCGAAGGGATTTCCGTATGAAAAAAAAGGTACTTGGCGTTGACGATTCGATACTTAGGATAACTTTCTAATAAATATAATTTTACAATAGTCCCAAATATTCAATCTTAAGGAAAATGGTCCAAACTAAATTAATTTACTCGTTTGACGAAGATGCGACGACTCTTTTGTTTTAAAACCATCATGTACAGTTTTAAAATAACAGTTTGCTAATATCAGGCAGCTATCCTTGATTCAGCGAGGATAGTGCTCGGCATGTCTAAGGGTGACAAGGACACTTGGTGGCGAAAAGATACAATCCAGAAGGAGACTATGGTGAAGTAAGCTCCTTTTTAGAAAGTGGCAAGCGCCCAAATCTCCTGAAGCCCACGACGCGTACAGAGATACTAAGCACGCCACTAAGAGTGCTGTAGCTAGAGCCAGACAGGATCACTTCAACCGCTGTATGACAAGTTGGAATCGTCTGAGGGGCAAAAGCTCATCTATAAGGTGGCGCATTCCGGGGTCACAACGCAACACAGCAACACAGGATATATTCAAGTACCGCTGTGTTAAATACCCTGGGAGCTATCTGTTATACAAGGAAGTTTTAAATGGTCTATATATCTTTATGCCATCCGATTTTATCATACTGCATTTCAGTATGGGGTTGCGCCTGTAAAACTAGTTTGATAAAAGTCGAAAGAGCTCAAAGGGCAGTGCTTAAGGTCAGTCACTTTTTGCCTTACATTTATCCTACTACCGAACTTTACCAACTTTCGGATGTCCTTACAGTTCGTCAATTATATATTTTAAATATTATTCTGAAGCAACATTCTCTCCTTCCATACGACTCTTCTACCACCAGGAAACGTCTGAAGCATAAGGTTTGCCCTCCAACTGACTATCGCTCGCGTACAGCATTCGCAAACAAACTTTTCGGATTTCGCGGACGGTACCTTTATAACAAAATAAATCAGAAACTACACATTTACTCTCTCACTAAATATCAATGTAAAAAACTGTCTCAAATTGGTTGAAGTCTTTCAGTTATGAAGAAACTGAAAATTTAATAACTATTCCAACGTAACTCATCACCAATAAATAATAAATCTGTCACACTGTTTACCATGAAGTTCAGATTATACCATAGGAACGTTTGCAAACGAGACATATACACAAACACGCACATACACACATTTACACACAGAGACACACACATGCATATACACACACACACACACACCTTATTACTAACTTGGTCATCTCACAAAATTATTATTACACCTTTGTCTATCTACTTTATATAGTTTATCCAAGTACCTACACTTACCGTAACACCTTCTTATCTAGAGTTAGGAGAGGCTGGTCATCTGTTATACAGGTTCCCACCTAGTACGGATACCAGTTAACAACTCTAACACAGATCTCACCTTTTAGGTGATGTTAAACTAGTCCTGAAGCTATTTATTGTTATACTTTACTGTGTGAGAGAAGAAATAAACATTATTATTATTATTAAAAAAAAAAAAAGGAAGTGCGGTGAAGGAGCGTAAAGAGGTGCAGCCACCGGATCTCCTTCCAAACCACTGCACCAAGCAAGTACCACTGGTAACGCCGGGAGAAGTTCACAAGCTGTCGGAGCCGATGGAGTCCCAATCGAGGCCTAGAAGGCGACGGGCTCCTGTGGTGTGGTGTTCTCCACAAATCTACAAATCTTTTCAACTCCTCACCAGGAAATACCCAAGCCAATGGAAGCTGAGTATCTTATTTCAGTCTTCAAAGACAAGGGGTCAATGCAGGAGTGTGGCAACTACCGCGGTATAAACGTAATGTTCCACAGCATGAAGCTCTACGAGAGTTTAATGGACTCCAGGGTTCGACAGGAGTGTGCACTCTCGGCGTGTCAATATGGGTTACGCCTCGGTCATGGGACCATGGACACTGTGTTTGCACTAAGGATCGTTGCAGAGAAATACAGGAGGAAGAATACGCCACTGCATTGCCTATTTCTGGACATGCAGAAGGCCTTCGACTGTGTTCCTCGCGTGATAATCTGGTGGGTATTGCGGTCCAAAGGGATTCCAGAATCTTATACTGACATTATTCGAGACTTCCACGATTCCAATTCCCATTCCTTGTTTCTGACCGCTGCTGGCAACAAGAAACCCTCCTCCATCACAGTCGGGGTGCACCAGGGATTTGTCCTTCTTTAGTTTCTGCTTAGCGTGATATAAGACGTTTTTTTCGGACAGCATCAGAAATTTACAGGAGGAACCTCCATGTTTGCTCATGTATGCTGATGATATTGCCCTGGCGGACGCGGACAGGGACAGATTGTTGCTACGTGTGAACACGTGGAAGGAGGCGCTTGAGACAGGAAGTCGCTTAATGTGGCGAAGACTGAGTACTTGGCATTGAACATTACAGATCCCACACCCGTCCGCATAGGCGATGATTTTATCGAGCACAAGGACGTAGTTAAGTAAGGGTCTGTATTTCACGCAACTAGTGACATCGATTGTTAAGTTAAGGCGCGCATTGCCGCTGCATGAGCCAAGTGGCGTGATATGACTGGTTTCATCTGTGACCCCAAAAGGCGGTAAGGCTGAAGATGTAATTGATCTTTGAGGTAGCAAAGACTCACATCGAGATGGCATATGATCGTCTTTTTTTAATGGTGATGGTAAAAAAGGTGTTTTCACCTTTTTTTACCGTACGGAAACCCCCCTGATACCCTCCCGCCGGGCTGCGTGGTTATGTCGGATTCGAACCGACTAAAAGCGCACGCCGTCTCGGGTCTTCAGACGCCGGGGTGTAAGGTTGCCCATAAGGCATTTCCCTCCACTCAGTAAAACACCTAAGTATAAAGATAAACTTTAAAAGAAAATCCTAAACCAATCAAAAATTTTCATCTGACTCGATAGAATGGAGTCCGAGATGATAATGTTTAAATATAAATCCTTGCCAGAATTGCTCATTTTATATATTTTTATAAGATTTGTAGTAGGTATTTGTAGAAGTATATTACGGAGAAACAGGATATACAAGGTCGGCGCAAGATAACACACAAATGCTTTATGCTTCTTGCAAAAGAGTATTGTGTATCGATGATGGAATACGTTATAAATGAGTACATTAAAGCCCCGCGTAAATTGGTGGACGATATGACTGATGAGTTTATATTTGGAAGATAATTTATGAAGTTGAAGTCTTAAAAAAAGCATATTATTCATTATACATACATACATACATATACTCACGCCTTTTTCCCTCCGGGGTAGGCAGAGACAATAGACCGCCATCTGCTTCTGTCCTTACATACTTCACGAGCTTCCTTCACTGTCATTTTTCCTTTCACCACCTTTCATGCAAGCCCGCCGGTTTCGAATGCTTTTGACATGCCCTTTTTAGGGTTCCGTTGCCAAATGGCAAAAAACGGAACTCTTATAGATTCGCCATGTCTGTCTGTCTGTCCGACCGTATGTCACAGCCAGTTTTTCCGAAACTACAAGAACTATGCTGTTGAAACTTGGTACGTAGATGTATTATGTGAACCGCAAAAAAAAAACAATTAATTTTGGGGGTCCCCATACTTAGAACTGAAACTCAAAAACTTTTTTTTCATCTAAGCCATACGTGTGTGGTATCTATGGATAGGTCTTCAAAAATGATATTGAGGTTTTTAATATCATTTTTTTCTAAACTGAATAGTTTGCGCGAGAGATACATCCAAAGTGGTAAAAAGTGTCCCCCCCCCCTGCAACTTCTAAGATAAGAGAATGATAAAGCTAAAAAAATATATTATGATGTACATTACCATGTAAACTGCCAACGATAATTGGTTTGAACGAGATCTAGTGAGTATATTTTTTCAATACGTCATAAATCGTAAACCGCAATTTACCTTTCATTGAATCAACTCAAATATAAAAATTAAATAAAAGAACATTATCGTGTTACTTGATGCTACGGAACCCTTCATGGGCGCGTCCGACTCGCACTTGGCTGCTTTTATTTATTCAGTATTAGATTAAATATTTCGTGAAAAATGTAGCTGAATATAAACCTAATGTGTCATTTAATTTTTTGATAAATTTATGTTTACAATAGGTTTTTGGGGCACACTGTTATATTTTTTTTTTTTTGAAATATGAACAAATGTATCGGATAGTTTCGAATATCTTGGACGTGTCCAGGTAGCTCTGTTGGTCAGAGTATTTCCCCTGTAAGGCACTGGTCGTGGGTTCAAGTTCCGTCCTGAATGTCCACTTTTTCCGATGAACACATTTTTTCAATACGTAGTTCATATAATTTCAAAAAAATAATAATGTACATTGCCTCTGAATAAACCCAGAGACAGTGAACCCGTGTCCCTTCGTACTTTTTCTAAACAAAGGAAAACGTGACTGGTGGCTGAACTTTGGCCGAAAACAGTCACACAAAAAATGTGCATGTGAGCATACTGAATGTGTCTTAGTGTGTGCATTTGCGTGTAAATGTGTACGTCTACGTATTTTTGTGTGTCCTTGTGTGTGTTTGTATCTTTATAAATGTCTGTGACTTGTTTAATACATTTGAATTCAAAATAAATGAAATTAACTGCCGCACTCTGTAACGTAGTATTCCATTAATATATAATTATAATGGATTCCAATTAGTTACCTTTTTGCTACGTACTTTTACGCAGCTAATTTTACAAATTACAAAAACGCACAAAATGGAGGATCAGTGAAAACGGCAAAACATGACTTTTCCATTGTGAGAGGTGGGTAAGAATTCGGTGAACATTTTTTACTGAAATCTACGTATACACCTGTACTTATATTATTATTAGAAGGGATTTGTGCGGCTTGTTAGAAGTCAGAATTAAGCTGCCTACGATTTGGTTGGCGCGAATTGGGTCGTATAATTTGTATTACGGATTTAACACCATATTTAGCGTGTGTTGATAAAAGAGACAAATGAGGTGCTTGGAATTTTGTTTATTTTTTGTGGATAACCTACTTAACAGTCATAAAAGAAAGTCGTGTAATATTAGGTGATATTAAATGAAAAAGTTGTATGTTTCCGGTTAAATATACCTGTTCAGTGTACAGGCATAGGAAAATATGACTCTACTATCTAATATAGTATTCTAAACAATCAAATGGCATTGCTTGGATACTGTTTGCTAGGTGATTACAATGGTCATACCATGGTCCACCACAAAATAATTGTTCCAACTAACTATATGTACCCACCTATCTAACTATATCAAACAGTGGGAAGTCAAATCCTAGCATATTTATTAGGACTAATAAATTATACTTAGTGTATTTTGTGCTGGATGTGCTGGTGCAATAATATTATAGTAGGTAATTTCAATAACTCTAGGACGTACCTTACCAAGCCATCACTCGCATTCCTTTCCAAAACGATCAATATTGTGGTGAGTATTCGTGTGTGTGTTCCTCACCTCACCTAACTGACCTGCTAAGGATTGATAGACTTTACAAACCTTCAAGAATATCGTAAAGAGTTCATAGGCATGCAAATTACCTATCTTAACACCATGATTACCATTTTCGAGATTTGTTAATTTATTTCTAAATAATTTATATTTAATGGTATTCTACATTTCACTGCTAAAATATTTCTCTCTTAGATTCCACTAGTTAACAAAATTTCAACTTTTTTTTTGTCACATGAAAACATATCTAATTTTAAATTCTCGTAGGGCCACCAAACAATAATATGAGAATGAAAAAAAATGGACACATCAGGTTTCTTACATGATCCATTGGTTCGGTCCAAATCATTGGTATGGCAAATGGCATATGTCTGGGTTCTTGTTTGGCTCAACCTAATAGCAGTCTCACACACGTTACACAACATTTATGTGGAACCCAGAATTTATCTTGATTCCTCACAGGAAATCCATAATAGTTCAAATAGCATTGTTATTAATGATGTGAAATTTCGACGCTGAAATGTAAAAGTTAATTCTCCACACACATAACAAAAACTGTCAGGGTTGTAAGAATACTTTCGGGGCATGTTCAGGATGTAACAAACGTAAGTATATAAAATGTAAGGTAGTTGATAAAATAGATATGCAGTCGTCTAAATGAAGTTATTCAAAAAAAGACACGTTTGAGGTCAGAAATGAATATGTAGCTGTCACAAAAAAACTGGACGTGATTGAAAGAAAATTATTATATATTGTTGATCAGGGTATACCAACATGAACAAAAATCATCAAAAAGTTCGTGTGACAAAAACAGTGTTGACCAGTGTTCTCTTCAAAAGAAATATAACGATATTCTTACTCTATAACTCAAAGATTTGATGGGTGAGAACTTATATTGAGTTAAGCAAGGCTTTGTACAAAAATTTATATATCATCTATGTGTCCATCTGTATTACTTGCTTGTATGTACAGACAATTTTATTAAGAGTTAAAATGTTCTTAGTCTTGAAAAGAAATAGTCGCCTGTTGCTCGCCTGTGGGACAATGTATCGTGGCGTCTCTTGGGGCCAGTAGGGCGGTGCACTAGACCGACACGGTTACGTGCACTCTACGTAACGACTTGCATTCATCAGACGTACCTTGCACTACATTGTGTATTACGTATAAAGATGTACGAATTGTTCTGACAACAAAGATTATGTATGGCAATGCAAATGTATAAATATTACTACGGGTTGGAATATTCTCTTGCAAATCATGCAAGTATACAATATAATCTACACCTACCCAGACAAAATCCCGGACACCTATAAAAGCTTTTTAAAGAATGTAAGTAACCGAAATTACTAATATTCCCGTTAACCTCTCCAGGTAAGCTAAATTGCATATGTGAAGAGTGGGTTTAAAGTCGGTAGTGTAGGATTCGAGCCCGTGACCTCTCGATCTTAAGGACGACTCCTTAAGTACTAAGCTTTACTTACACACATTATAAATTTAGGGATTTATGTACTGTATAAAAATAAACTATACATAAATAACATAAATAATAAGCTGCGAAAGCCCAGTGGATAAGCTGCGATAGCAAAGTGGCGTACGTAACGGACTGCTGAGACGAGGTCTCGAGTTAGATCCCCAGTCACCCCGGGCATACACCTCTGACTTTTCGTAGTTATGTGTGCAGTAATAAATGTTAATTATCGCTCGCTTCATAATGTGCCTGGTAGATGGCAATAGGCTCGCCCCCTATTACATTGGGACCTTAACATAACTGACGAATCGTGGGTGTGTAATACACCTCTGCCTACCCCTTCGGGGTTCAGGTTCAAACTATGAATGTAGAGGTCTTTAAGAGCAGAGGTAGGCCCAAGAAAAGATGGATGGATTGCGTGAAAGAGGATATGGCAAGGAAGGGAGTGGCTGAGGAGATGACATCTGACAGGAACGAATGGCGGGGAAGGACATGTTGCGCCGACCCGCCATTTTAAATAATTGGGACAAGGCCGGATAGAAACTGACTTCACTTGACATTTAAAATGTTAATCTTAAACTAAATCCGCGAACAATAGTGTGGGTTATATGTTCACCAATCTGTTATATTATGTATACCTAATTTGTTAACTATTTTAGCATGTAACTGTTTTTTGCTCCAAAAATAAAAAACAAGTTGAATTCCTGAGACGAGCTCAGCCGAATACAAGGGATTTTCGATTTCGCAATTATTATATTTTTGCGATTTTTTGCGATTTTTTCTTTATCTTGCAATGGTTCACCCCAGCACGAATCTATTACCGAAAACAGCAACTCGATAGCTCATCTCCTTCATACCCAAAACCGTGACAGAAAATTGGCAACGACGACAACTCGATAGCACTATTGCTATCGAGTTGTTGTTTTCTAAAGAAAATCCCTAAAAAGTCTATAAACTAATCATGGGTACAAATTAATGTCGTGCGGTGATAAAAGTTATTGATTTGACCTAAATATTACTTTTATCCTATAAGAAAAATAACTTAATAACATTCATGTTAGTATGGGCGCATAATGTAATGGTGTCAGAAAGAAAATTCCATTAACGGGAGTAAGGAAATGGCCATAAAACGTTGATAACGGTGATAAATTCTAAGGTTTACGTTCTTCCGATATAGTACCTAACTACTGTTGGCTATTTCAGAATCACTTATCGTTATGCGACAAAGTTTGTTTTTCTGCAAGGCGTTTCGGAAACATGGAGAAATAAACACCACAAAAAAGAACATTCGGTTGAATTGAGACGTCCTCGTTTTTCAAAATCGTTTAAGCATACTTTATTTGTATTAACTTTTATGTTTTCATAAACACTGCTTAAATTTATGGTTTTACATACGTTCGTTTTTTTGGGGGATTTTGTGCACCAGGAACAACGGTACGATGATGCTGTCGAGATTTTTTATGTGTGGTGTATGTTAAGCACTACTGGCGGAATCCATGGTATTCGTTTGGAACATAAGAAATAAATATAATGAAAAAGAAATACCAATGGTATTAGAAATGTGGTATTTATAATGAATATATATAATGGAATGTGACTCTTATAAACATTCCTATTGGCCACCTCTGAAGGACAGCGGATAGTATAATACTCTTAAATCCCACTATTTGACTATTATTACAAAATATGAAATTTTGGATGAATGGAAAGATGTTTGTTACTCTTTTACGCCAAAATGGCTCAACGGATCTGGCTGAAATTTGATACAGGGATAGATTATAATCTGGAATAACAAATAGGCTTTTACCCCTGCAATAGGTTCCCATGGAAAGCGGGATAGGGAACAGAATTCCACGCGGGCTGAGCCGCGGGCAACAGCTAGTATTAGATATTCCTAACCAATGCAAACCACTGATTTCATTTTAAACCACCATTGAATTGACATTTCTTTTCAGTTGCTGAGTGTTTTCAATATTTCTAAGCAAATATTTGTTGGATTGGAAGGGTAATGGAATATTAACTATGTTATTTATTTTGTAAAAAATAAACCAATATGCTCTGTTTATCGATTTTACTATTTAGCTCACGAATATTCAGGAAACCTGGAACTTTTATTTATTTATATTTACAGTGCCTAGAGATATAGTTGATAAAATGTTAAATTCTACTGATAGACTCGATAGTGACCGTGCTTGTCCAAAAGTTGATTGCAGCGCTATCTATCGTGTGTAGTCCTATATCTTCACAAGGAGTCGATCGTAAGGATCGAGAGGTCTCGGGTTCGAATCCTGGCCATTACACTACCTACGTGAACCCACTCCTAACACAAGCAATTTAGCTTAGCTGGAGGGGTTAGGGGGAATATTAGTAATTTAGGTTGCTAATATTCTTTATTAAAAAAAAAAAATCGTAACGAGGTGAATGTTTTTCCGAAAAAATAATTGATGTGTGTTCTAGGAGCGACACCCATGCCGAAAATGAGATTTTTAGAATTTTGTCTATTTTTCGGTTTGTCTGTTTGTCTGCTTTTATTATCGATGTCCGAGCATCACTTGAAAACCGCTGAACAGATTTGACTGAAATTTTACTTGAATATTTTACTAGGGCATCGTCATATACTGCACTATATACTATAACGCTATTATAGGTTTAATAGGAGCAGTAGGGCAATATCGGTCTAAACTATTATTGATGACAATTTTATTATTACAAAGTACCTAGATCTTTACGAAATTTTGTTGTTCAGCAGAACTCACACATGGTTGAAGTCCGGATTATAACTATTCACACTATAGCTGAGAGGTAATGAGCAGTAAAATGTAAAATCTCGAAACTCCACAGAGTTACTCACGTTTAAAAGATAGTTGATTAGAGATACATCAACGTTTCATAATGAATATCATCACGGTATTATATTAAAGATTCGAGCAGAATTGATTTCGATGTTACATATTTCTCCATCTATTTCGAATGAATTGTCAATGTAAAACGAGTGCACCACATCACCTCATCCGGCCCGTTAAATAAAATAACTTAATACTTACGTGTTAGTATAGAGACTGCAGAAATAAACATACCTTGATCTATTCCGAACTCAATGCGTACGAAGTCGCGGGCAACAGCTAGTTTATAATATTAGTAGGAAGTAGGATTCAAAGACTTATTCAAATACACAAAATTTCTTTAAAATTGGTTCATCCGTTTAGGAGTAGTTCAGTGACATAGTATAGGGAGTGTCTGATAATGATAAAGAGTATGCTCTACAAAACCGAAACTAGTGGATCTTAGTCGGACCCTCACTCTTCTTCCCGACGATGGTGACGTGCTGAATCAATAGTCGGACACTATAACATACATATATTTAACAACCTGATGCCCGAAGCTCCACCTGCGCAGAGGTAGGTTGTCGTTTTATGGTCAAATCTCCGGTTCTGCTAAACCAATTGCAATCAAAAACATACAGCAGATTTTAAGTCTGACCAAGAACTTTCTTATAGAATAAACCGCATCAAAATCCGTTCAGTAGTTTTGCGTCCATTGTGAACGAACAGACAACCAGATAAACAGACAAACAGACAAGAGTTCAAAAAAAAATTTTTTTTGTTCAGAATCGTTCAGTTCACATAACCCAAGTTTTAAAAAAAAACCTCCAATGTATAGACACAACTCATTTACAATTTTGTAATAGTATAGACTTCATTGAAACACTATGTTACTGATCATGTACACATCAGTAAAACATATCCTTCTCTTATTATTTTTACATGAAGATAAAGTTCGAGACTTCATTCTTAATGTTATCACATTTTATCGAAGCTTTGTTTATCAAGGGACCCGACAAAACGGTTTACTTTATCGATAAAACGCCCTTAGGGGTAAGTTTTTCGACGAAATTGCCGGCGTGGTACATTTTATAAAAGATGTAAAAAGATGGTCTAAAAATGTAAGAAAGGATGTCTAGAACTATGGAACGACATTCAAACAAAGACTCAGTAGAAAGAAAATCAAAACACAAATATTTTGGATATTTATGTCAGCCGTAATAAAATGTGTACTTTGTGTCTTTACGATACAGGTGAAAGTTATATGTTAACGGGAATAAAATAAAATGAAAGTTGAGAAAATGCATTACCATAGAAGATGGATAGAGCCGAGGTGTGTACGGTACGGATAGGGTGCGTCGTCACGGGTGACGCTCGGCAAATAGGGGGTTGTTCCGCCACGGTATTAGCCTTTGTGCACATGGCAAGCTCCCTATGCTTTATGAGATACAATTTGGTACATTTCATTGAACTGAATATCGTGTGTAAATCAATGAACCACATCCAATAGAAGAAATATTTGAAATAGCTACTTTAATATTTTGTGTGTTTATTGAAATTATTTGTAATGCTATATCTTGTCTTCTTACTGGCGAATCGTGGGTGTGTAATACACCTCTACCTACCCCTTCGGGGATACAGGCGTGAAGTTATGTTACGTTATGTTATGTCTTCTTATTGTGTGAAGTTTCTCAGAAGTTTTAGTACAGTAACAAATTGATATATTATAAATTAATAATATAACCTACAACTGAACAAATAAATTTAGAAATAAATTTTGTATTTAAAACTATTTTTTATCATTTCATTTATACCTATTATATACCCATCAATTAATATAAAAGAAATAATTACCCCCTGATTACAAAATGTGTTGTATTATTGATGAAAATACAAGTAAACTCCTCTTTGCATCCATAGCTCTGCGTATAATATTCTGTTACGATAATTTAATGAAAAATTAAAAAAAACCCCATAACAAAAAACAAAATCAAAATCGGTACACCCGTTTGGGCTACGATGCCACAGACAGACACACAGACACGACAAACTTATAACACCCCGTCGTTTTTGCTTCGGGGGTTAAAAACGATAAATATCATGAAATTCAAAAGTGAAAAAGTAAAGACCTAAAACAAAATTAAGATTTTCGTTTAGACCACATGTAATAAAATACATGTTGTAATTTCTTTAATTACGTAGGTATCTATCTACATATTTTATTCAATAAAAATGAAACATAATTGTCATGACAGAAAATGTACCAATTTGTACAAATTACATATTTCTGTTCAATAAATGAAATTTAAAAGTGAAAAAGTAAAGACCTAAAACACAATTAAGATTTTCGTTTAGACCACATGTAATAAACTACATGTTGTAATTTCTTTTATTACGTAGGTATCTATCTACATATTTTATTCAATAAAAATGAAACATAATTGTCATGACAGAAAATGTACCAATTTGTACAATTACATATTTCTGTTCAATAAATGTTACAAGGTCTACAAATCGTGACCTTTTTTACTCATATCGCAATATTTACGTTGACAACTTATTTGGTCTGATTTATTAGCTCCTTGGCGTAGCGGTTGAGCGGTCGATCATTGCCTCGGCGTTGAGGTTCGAGGTTGCAGGTTGCAGGTTCGACTCCCACTTATAGAAATCTTTTTATGCGTGAATATAAATCTATTTGCATTGAACTGTGGTCTAGGTGTTTTTATGAAAGCATGTATGAAAACAATTATGAAAGTAGAGGAAGTGAAAGGTGTATGCCAGGATCGTAGCAAGTGGAAAGATGTGATCTCTGCCTAGCCCATTGGGAAAGAGACGTGACTCTAAATGAATCTAAATATCGTTATCGGTGTTCAGAACCCTACTATAGATTTATAAGTCTAGATCTAACGATAAAGTAGTGGATTATTATTTTTGTTATTAAAATTAGGTGTATATTTTGTGAAGTCATTAATTAGTGCACTAATAATCACTTCATAGAATAAAATCGAACCTCTACAAATATACTAATATGCTAAAAATTAAATCTGTAGTACTAATTTATAAAGTCGTACTAGGTCTCCTTGCAATTGAATTTCCAAAACTGTAGTTTTGAAATGAAATAATGTCACAGCTTAGTTATTTTATTACCTAAGTATTCACATCTTCCGATTCCCAGATATTTACAATGCGAGGCTTCGAGCCAAGAAGAGACTAGAGAGACTTTACTTTTTAGTGCACTCAGGGGTACGGATACAGAGGACCGTCTCATTGGGATTTGGAATCGTGTCTTTTACATTGACGATCACATCAAAATGTTGCCGGAGCTTAATAGGGAGCGGATGATTTGATAGGATTACAAATGCGAGGGTTGCAAATATTGTCAACCTCATAGATCTAAGGATTTAAGCAAAATCGTTGAGTTAGAATTACGTGCGTATTTAAACCATGTCTATATTTTTGGTAGGGATCGTATAGAACCATATCTGGATGTTTTGTGAGGGTACAGTACCTTTTTTTTTTTTTTTTTTTTTTTTTCGTACGGAAATCCCCTCGGATACACCCCAGCGGCCAGCGGGGGCGGTTATGTCGGGCTTGAACCGACTAAAACCGCACGCCATCTCGGGTCTGCAGACGCCGGAGTGTAAGGATGCCCATAGAGCATATCCCTCGCACCCCGACTGACCCTGGGCCATCTCCGGTTTCGAGATGGCCCCCTCGGGTTTGGGAACCACGGTGTCCCCGTCTTGCCCCGGTTTGGGGGAGACCCTATACAGTCGTATTAAAATGACTTTAATTTTGTTATTTTGTTTGTTGTTGACTTTGAGGATGTCATTTTTCAGTGACCGGCGAGCTTATAAAAACCATATAATGCCAGAATGAGGTAGTTTGTGAGAGATATATATATATCATACTATCCTATACATCCTTCATTTTCTAGAGCCACTTAACTTCCCAGTATCTACCCCCATCCCTACAGAGAATCGCGGTTAAATTTTACTAGGTATACCTACTTATATCATTATTTATGTTTCAAATATTAAAGAGATTAATTCAGTTATCATATCCGCAAATCTCGGGTTATAAGCAATGTCACCACTGATATGTAAAACGGAGGAGATTGGTACATTTAGAAAAAACATCTTTGTGAAGAGTATCTTTATCTCTATATCTAAATCTCTATATGTATATCTTTTAATCAGGACCTGTATCTGGACCTTCACCTATCTGAAAACCGCAGTTAAACAACACTATTTGCGTAATGTTACGTTTTTGGAGATAATTATATTGGCAAAAACTTATTTAGAGGAGGATAACCCTCCTTACATTTGAGTGAATTGGTAATAACTTCGGTATGGGTAAAAAAAAGTCGTGATAAAATCTGTTAAATATAGTTTTATTTCGAAGTATAAGTTGTTACATGGAAGCAATTATATTTTTATTCTCAAAACTAAGTAACATAATGTAGACATAGAACATTTACTAAATTTTACAGTCAAGTGTAACGAAAGTGTCACTACAGAAGAAAAGTTTGAGATTTGAGTAGCAAAGCAAATAAATATTGTAAAACAAAATTCTAAAAATAAGGAAGCACTTAAAATATCTTGCCAAGTATGAAAAGATAGCAAACAATGCTTCAGTGGTGGGGATTGTCAAGTCAAGATTTGAATGGAAATTGAAAAACTTTTGTCTCTTGGTGGACATAACAAGCGTATTAAACGGATTTAAAGATTTATCTGTTACGCGTCACGATTGTTTGTAAGGAAATGGCTGGAGTTGGAAATGAAAAGGTAACTTTGGCCGTGATAATGAATTACCCGGCCGACCGTGATAGGAACAGTTTTTAGAGGGGTGAAGATTTTCTCGAGTGGTGGCAAATTTTGATTTTAGGGCAACATGTCCTTTTGTCAGAGTATGTTTGACAGTGGGATCACCAACTTTATTCTGTGCTTGATCTAAGTGAAATATAAGGAGTCTGTACCTTCATATTATTCAGGTGCACACAAACCACAGCACACACGATAGAGAGCGTTTACTGTGACCTATGAATGCCTGCAACATTACACACGTCTTGTCCTTCTGCTCTGTGCACTTCTATTTCAAATTAGAAGGAGGAGATAAAAGAGGAAAATTATAGGAAAGAATTCCTCTCTCTGATGCTTTGGTCTTTGACACTAACAAACTTGACGTCAACGATTGTTTGAGAAGGTGCTATTTTTCCAGCCGAGTCAGCCAATTTGAGCGAGGAAAATCATGGCGCAACACCCTTCAATAAGCCTGTTGATTTTCTTCTGCAAATTGAAGAAAGCACTTACTTTTGGTTTGTAATTGGTACAAATGTCACTTTCAAGGACCGAATATAGTAATGATTGATTTTACATAAAACACTGTGTTAAAAATATTTGCACTAGAAACATGCCAAATCTTCAATATATACACCTATATAAGTAGTAACAAAAAATAAAACTTGAAATTATCATTAATTGCATCACTTTCGGTATTATATTTACTTTTTAAAATAAAACAGTATTGGTCTCCAAATATTTTTTCTTATTAGAAGCAATACCCTTGTTTATACGTCACCAGTACGTATTTAAAAATGAAAAGTTAATACAAACAAAATAATGCTAATTTAACGTTTAGATGTTATCTACCTCCATGTAAAATAAGGTTCTTTAACAAATATTCCTTTGTACAATTGAACAATCACAATCAATCAAAATCAGACTCAGGGTTGCCGCGATTTATTTTATATATAAAATGTATTGTAAACTCAATCGCTTTTGATATGAACAAATTCAAAAACTCACAAAGCTGCGTCAATTTCCAATTAAATAATAATATCCATTATTTGGATACAGACAAACTGGGGTGCGCTCTTCAGTTTGAGAACACAACAGGTACAATCAATATTTCCGGGCCTCGAGGGGAGACCCTGCAAACAGACGGACGAATACTTAGAAGCGACAGTCTGCGTACTCAATTATAAGTCTCTAAGTATGATTGTACCTTATACGTTTAAGGAAAACTCTATGTAGAAATACATACAGAGAGACTACCTGTTCTATTTTACTGCATAATCGATATTCGATGATATATACGTGGTATACGATTCAATATTAATGGTCAGAAATAGGTCACCGTGTTCCGTACAATATTGATAAGCAATGAATACAGGATATCTACTTATCGACTACCTGTTGATAGTTTCGACGGAAAGTCTTATCTAAAAGACAGATAATACTAGTATGACACAATGATTTAATCATATAATACTAATAGCCTCCTACACTTGTTAACTGTCATTCGGCAGTTGAAAATAATTCGTCCATAGCGAACCGCTTGAATTGAAGAGCCACAGGAAAAATACGCTTATGTGCCCTTCTGTGGAGGGTTCATAACTCGTAGGGACAAGGGTAACGTTTACTTATCGACGTGGAAAAGGTTCCCATAATACATTTCGTCGCGTTTCGCGTTTCAACATGAAGGGCGAACTTTTTATTTGTACGTCAGACGTGCCGCGAGAGCGGTGCATTTGCGCAGTAAATTTCGTAGAAACGGTTTTTTTGACTGCGGCGGAACTCCGTAATAGGTATACTGCTCTGGGAGACTTTTGGGACATAAAAGTAAAACGTTATATACATTACTACTCAGGGAGTGTTTAACAATGAAATGTTTATGAATGGAACTGAATAGGTAAAGTGTGTTCGCGTTAAAAGCTTATGGATGTTATTACAATGCTACGTAGCATGAAAATTGTAGGTACAATTAGGTTTTATTCCTTAGCTGTTCCCCGCGGCTTCGCCCGTGACATACTACGATCCCCTGTGGCACCTACTAAACCCATACCTACATACCTGTAATTTATTATTTTGACAATAATGTACGGAAATTTGCCCGATTTGTTGACATATTTGATTACTGCTCCGCTCCCTAGGATAGTACCTATATCCATCGTAAAAATATTTTTTCAATTTGAACCAGTAGTTCCTGAGACAAGCGCGTTCAACCTACCAAACAAACAAACAAACCAACAAACTCTTCAGCTTTATAATATTTATAGTATAATAGATACCTTTTTTTTTTTCGGGCGGAAATCCCTTCATATACCCCCAAACACATTTACAAATGAAGGTTCCTGACGAGCTAGATTTTTTTATACAATTAAAGAGATAGTTAAAAAAAACCATTTCATTTTCTACGTGACTCTTGACGTCTCATGAATACAATTATTTCTAACAGAGTGATAGCTTCATAATGCCTTACAAAATGTTCTTGGTTCATGTATGTCACGTATCATTTAATTAAATGTTAACAGATCGATTTAAGTCTCAACAAAGTATTCGATAACATGTAATTCCAACGCCTAATTAGTCAGATAATTTGTCTGGAATTTTATCAAAGAAATAAATGTAAGGAAGTAGAAGCGAAACGCTTAAAATCTCGGGATCGTTGTGATTAATGGTGTATAAAATTGGAAAATTTATTGTTAATGCATTTAAGATGTTTTACGTTAAGTGTACCGTAGGACTTTATTATAATGTTAGTTGGAGAATGGACAAGAAAACAGTGTTTTACGAGATATACAGAGAGAAGCTGTAACTGTATTTATTGGTACACCTGTTAATGTACCGACGGTATTAAATTATTTAGTAATTAGTAAGTGATATATTATGTGGTACCTACTTGCATCTATCATCATCATCTTCATAGCAATTTCCAAGTCGTTCCCGAGGTTCGGTTTTTGGTATGTTGGCTTTTCCTACGCCCACCCCATCGTCGGCACCGATGGGGTGAAGCCCGTGGGGGTTTCCACACGCTAAAAAAAAAACGCGTTACTGCCGTCTGACATACTAACCCTGAGAGGGAATACTTAGGAGCCCGAGGTTCGGTTATTGTTTTTGATTGGTATGTTGGCTTTTCCTAGCATGACTGTCATCTGACCTATTAACCCTGAGAGGGAAGTATGCCCCAGAGCCTCGTCAGTTATTTAGCAGATACACTGACTCTCAAGGATGATGGTAGGGCCAAGTACACACTAAATACTTGCATTAATATAAGGTTGAATTTAAATTTTATCATAACCGAATTAAAATTACAATATTTTTGTTTATGTATCTTTTGCTATAAATATTATTAAAGGAATCAAGTACAAATCCATTAAGATCGTTATTTTTGTTTCTGTGGTATCTTCTCTCTATATATCGGCAGTTTACTTATTTTGCTCTTTTGTATCCTGTTTTGCTAAAAAGGAGAGTTGATTAATTACATTTCTAGCCGTTTGTTTGCTCTTGATTAACTTCAATGCGGTTTCCAAAACAGTTTAACTCGAGACTCAGACAAAATTAACAATCTTCTATCTTAATCCTGAGTATACTAAGAAAATCGTTATTATATAATATTTATTGCAAGTAA
The DNA here is from genome assembly GCA_946251805.1 of Cybosia mesomella. NCBI lineage: Eukaryota > Metazoa > Arthropoda > Insecta > Lepidoptera > Erebidae > Cybosia > Cybosia mesomella. The sequence continues at coordinate 23,225,923 of OX276398.1, forward strand.
CAATACTTTACGTCTTCACATTACAATCGTTTGCAACTTGTCTTAAAGAAGACATACTTATGTCAGCATCTGTGCTATGTCTCATTTTGAACAGATTTTATAGAATCAAACACAGAAGTCGCCTGATTTCATTTTACTTTATTATTCAAAAGCATTTTTTATACTTTTAATCCTGAAGATAAATTGACTTCCATATCGTTAATATAATTATTTATAATTACTATATTGATAAACTTTGATTGCTCGATTGCTTTGACTGTGGCGTACTGGCGCGCACCAGTGGTTGAAAACTACCAATAGTTTAGTTATAGTGTTATTGTGCACGACACAAATAGACTATAGACACATGTGCCAGTGACACGTAGATTAGTAAGCGTGAATATAACGAATAAATTATGAAAATGTTAGATTTACGTAAATTAAAACGTAATTATGTAATAACTTTGATATTAAGCTAAGATAAATAGCTTTAGGAGTTAGTTTTCTGAGTAATTAAGTATGTTAGAGCCAAATTTAATAAAGAAAGTACATTCCCCGAAAAGCATAATTGCAAATATAATTACGTAAATGCATTACTCAGAATCTAACATAACTTCGTATAAATAGGAAATACGACTTTGTATACTAGTATGTAAGTTTAATTACACCCCGCGACTGCCTCCCACGCCGTAAGAAGCGAATATGCGCTCCCCCGGCTGGTGTCATTTTATTATATTAGCTCGCGGGAGGCAGGGCCCATATATAAGTCTGAGGGGTCAATCCGCCCGTCATTCAGTAGCCCGACGTCGCACGGTACAGATGTAAGTACATATCGTCGTGCAACTCTTATTGCTACCAATGTACATATATGCTATGTGATTAATATGTAAAACATGAGTTCTATAAATAAATGGAAATGCGGAGGTGAGGTAATTTGGATCGCGGGCCAGCACTACAAAAGACTATAAAAGCAGGGACCATTTGTTAAGTGAACATTGGGCAATTGAACAATGGATTGGACATTGGGCAACAAGTAGACAACAAGAGTCTCTCAAGGAACTAGGAAGCTCAACAGGAAGTAGTAGATCAAGAGTAGTGCTGGGCCAAGTACATCTGATGCCTCACTGACGTCAATGAAGTCCACCCATCCAAGTGTTTCATTCTTCGACTCAACATCGTCAAATACAGTCCACTGAAGGCGACCGCGAAGTAGTGGCAGTCTATTTGGAACCTTATCAGGTCATAGTCTGTTACGAACCACGGTCCTTAACATTGGTCCTTCGGAGCCGAATAAAGTACACGGTCCTTCGAAGATCCAGGTCAACTTCAAGTCAAACTGCCAGCCGTAGACGTTTCATCGTTCTTCAACTAAGGGAGAAGTGACAGTCTATTCGGAACCTTATCAGGTCATAGTCTGTCACGAACGTCTATGGTCCATTGGAATCGGGTCGAAGGATAGGAATAAAGTCCACGATCCGTCGGAATTCCAGGTAAGTATAAACTTGAAGAAAGAAGAATGGTTCTCACCAGGGATGGAGGGAAGCGTCGTCAGGAAGAGGAACCGGCATCAGCATCAAGATCAGTACTACACCCTGCGGCCACGGAAGAGGCCAGAAGTTATGCGGACAGTGGTGCGTCGGAAGCCACAGTCAGCACCGAGCAGACCACGTCCAGCACAACTGTGACTACTGAAGAGTCAGGGACGACGGAAGAAGGATCGCCCCACACCCGCGCTGTTGTATATGGAGAGCCTAGCTCACAGCGCACCATGCGGCCTTCGGACACGAGGTCACGCCGCTCCACCAGTTCAAGAAAGAAGAAGGAACTGGAAGTCAAACAACGCTTGGCAGAACTGAAGCTCAAGCAAATACAAGCCAAAGCAGAGATAGAACAGATCCGTCTACAGCGGCTACTGCAGGACGAGAGCAGCGACGACGGGTCTGAGGAAGATCTGGCATCGGTACGTATTAACACGTGGCTACAGAAGGATGACGCTGCGGCACCCAACCTGAAGGAAAAGGGGCAAGACATCGAGGAAAACACTCAGACCTGCCTTAAAAGAAAAAGTAAAAAAGAAAAGTAGAGTTTACGTGGACTCGCACAAGAAGCAGTCGAGTGTCTAATGCTGAGTCAACCTGACCCCGAGGTGATCATAAGGGCCCTCGAGAGAAGATTTGGTAGACCAGAAGCACTCATCCACGTCGAGATGGAGAAGCTCAAGACTCTTAACAAAGTGACCGATAACGCCAAGGACATCTGTATCTTCGCTGGGAAGATAGCAAACATCGTGGGAACCATAGAAGCCTTGAGGAAGCCGCACTACCTACACAGTCCAGAGATGTGCAGAAGTATCATCGAGAAACTCACACCTATACTCAGAAACAAGTGGTACGACTTCGCTGCAAAGAAGAAAGAAGACATACCAGAACTGAAGAAGATATCTGTGTTTCTGTCAGAAGAGGCAGACAAGTGCAGCTCCTACGCGCTCCCAGAAGTGAACCACACAGAAGACAACAGAAGAGCCAGTTATCGTCCTCAAAGAAGCAGAAGAGTTGAACAGACGCTCACCATCAACAAGAAGACATCAGAAGAGAGATGTCCACAGTGTAGCAAGGATCATAAGCTACCTGACTGCAAGCAGTTCATCGCCCTAGACAACACCGCGAGATGGGAAACAGCCAAGAAGAATAGAGTCTGTTTTCGCTGTCTTCGAAGTAACCACCGACGCGCCACATGCAGAGCACCGGCCTGTGGGAAGAACGGGTGCCAGATAATGCATCACTGACTACTGCATCGCGATATGCCGCCAAGAGACCGTGAAGAACAGAAGGAAGACATCACGACCTCAACGGCAGAAGTAGCCACAGCAGCAGTCCCCCGCAGTCAGCGCAAGGCCTACCTCAAGATGGCACCAGTGACACTAAGAGGACCAAGCGGTAGCGTCAATACCTACGCCTTATTGGACGAGGGAAGCACGATCACGCTGATAGATGAGACCATAGCCGACGTCATCGGGGCAGACGGACCAACCAAGGAGATCTCCATCCAAGGTGTAAACAGTGAAATGAAGCACGAGAGCAAGACAGTGAGTTTATTCATCAAAGGGAAGTACGCCGATGAAGAGTACGACTTAACCGCCCGCACCATGAACCGACTCCGCTTCTCACCCGATACAGTGTATGAAGAGCATCTCAACGGCTGCGAACATCTAGAGGATATACGTGACAAGATAACGTACGAGAAGGCTTCACCCAAAGTGTTACTAGGACAAAACAACTGGCATCTCATCGTAACCCGTCAGCTGCGCACCGGAAGCCGTAACCAGCCTGTGGCGTCGCTCACTCAGCTGGGATGGGTGCTCCACGGATGCAGCAGCTCAATGACTGCAACAGTGTCATTCTGCGGTACGCTGCAACAGCGCGTAAAGGACTCCATTGAGGACACAGTGAAGAAGGACCTCAAGTTGAAGTCACTGGGCATCGAACCCCGACGCCCCCGAGAAGATCCCGAACACGGATGCAGCAGTTCAATGACTGCAACAGTGTCATTCTGCGGTACGCTGCAACAGCGCGTAAAGGACTCCATTGAGGACACAGTGAAGAAGGACCTCAAGTTGGAGTCACTGGGCATCGAACCCCGACGCCCCCGAGAACATCCCGAACTGCGAGAATTGCAAGTAAAAGGCCGGCGGTTACCAGATGGAAGATATGAGACCGGACTGCCGTGGAAAGAAGAAAGCTACAAGGAAGCTGAGAAAAGTCTGCTTACGCTCGAACGAAGACTCGATAGGGATGAAGAAAAACGAATGGAAAACCTACTCAAGTCAGGCTATGCAGAACCAGCCCCTATTCCACCGCAGAAGAGAAGGACGTGGTACCTACCTCACTTTCCGGTCATCAACCCCGCCGAGCCGCACAAGCCGCCTCAACTGATACACGACGGCAACACCGAGATTGAAGAATTATCACTGCCACAAGACAGCAGTGCTACAGTGGAACTCGGCGGCCAAGAGACAGACAAAACATTGGGTCTAATGTGGCACGCCAACGAAGATCATCTCGGCTTTAACGCGAGCAACTTGAAGATCCAGCGCGAAGTGGAAACAAACACGCGACCTCCAACGAAGCGAGAAGCCTCATTCGATCCGGTCGGCTTTATGTCACCGATATTAATTCCCAGTAAACGTATTTTTCAGGACACATGGCGCTATAAGATGGAATGGGACGACCCACTCCCAGCAGAGCTACGGGAGCGATGGTGCAGGTGGTTCACGCAGCTCAACGGCCGCTACAATCTAGCAGCCACGAAGAGCAGAGCGACCCCGCTGAAGCCCATCTCCATGCCGAGCCTCGAGCTTCAAGCTGCACTACTGGCAGCGCGCCTGGCTCAAGCCACCCAAGAACACGACTACGAATTAACAGAGAAGACCTATTGGAGCGACTCGCGAACCGCGCCCACATGGATAAGGTCGGAGCCGCGTGTGTATAAATCTTTCGTTGCACACCGCCTCGCCGAGATAGAAGATACGACGAAGAAAAAGAGTGACAACGCTACGTGCTTCAAGGCAGCGGAAAAGGAGCTAGCAGAGGCCGTACTCGACGCGCTCAAAGAAGAAACTACGAGTCAACACATCGTGTGGAAGTACATACCCCCTTCCGCACCCTTCATGGGAGGGGCATGGGAGCGAATGGTGAAAGCAGTGAAAGAAGTGCTTCGTGTCACCATGATGGAAAAGCATCCCAGCGACGAGATCCTGTTAACCTTATTAGCAGAGGTCGAGAATATCGTCAACTCATGACCCCTCACACATGTTTCGGTTGATCCTAACGATCCCGAGGCCCTCACGCCGAACCACATCCTCATCGGGCCCAACTGCCATGTGCCACCACCAGGGCACTTCTCTGCAGACGACGTGACTGCTCGCCAACAATGGAAGCGAGCTCAAGCCCTGGCTGACATCTTCTGGAGGAGGTGGGTGAAGGAGTACCTTCCCCTATTGCAACACCGGCGGGAGCCCACCAGCACCGGCGTCGCCCCGAAGGTCGGGGACGTCGTCATCATCTGCGATTCCAATCTGCCGCGCAACACCTGGCCGCGAGGACGCGTCAGCCGGGTGTTCCCAGGAGCCGACGGCGAGGTACGAGTCGTGGACGTCACCACCAGCAGCGGACACGTGCTGAGGAGGCCTACGAAGAAGATCGTCGTGCTACCAACGGAGCTCGCAGACGAACCAGGGTCAGCAACGGCGGGAGAATGTGCACGACACAAATAGACTATCGACACATGTGCCAGTGACACGTAGATTAGTAAGCGTGAATATAACGAATAAATTATGAAAATGTTAGATTTACGTAAATTAAAACGTAATTATGTAATAACTTTGATATTAAGCTAAGATAAATAGCTTACTACTGTTAGGAGTTAGTTTTCTGAGTAATTAAGTATGTTAGAGCCAAATTTAATAAAGAAAGTACATTCCCCGAAAAGCATAATTGCAAATATAATACGTAAATGCATTACTCAGAATCTAACATAACTTCGTATAAATAGGAAATACGACTTTGTATACTAGTATGTAAGTTTAATTACACCCCGCGACTGCCTTCCACGCCGTAAGAAGCGAATATGCGCTCCCCCGGCTGGTGTCATTTTATTATATAGTAGCTCGCGGGAGGCAGGGCCCATATATAAGTCTGAGGGGTCAATCCGCCCGTCATTCAGTAGCCCGACGTCGCACGGTACAGATGTAAGTACCTATCGTCGTGCAACTCTTATTGCTACCAATGTACATATATGCTATGTGATTAATATGTAAAACATGAGTTCTATAAATAAATGGAAATGCGGAGGTGAGGTAATTTGGATCGCGGGCCAGCACTACAAAAGACTATAAAAGCAGGGACCATTTGTTAAGTGAACATTGGGCAATTGAACAATGGATTGGACATTGGGCAACAAGTAGACAACAAGAGTCTCTCAAGGAACTAGGAAGCTCAACAGGAAGTAGTAGATCAAGAGTAGTGCTGGGCCAAGTACATCCGATGCCTCACTGACGTCAATGAAGTCCACCCATCCAAGTGTTTCATTCTTCGACTCAACATCGTCAAATACAGTCCACTGAAGGCGACCGCGAAGTAGTGGCAGTCTATTTGGAACCTTATCAGGTCATAGTCTGTTACGAACCACGGTCCTTAACAGTTATAGTGTAGGTATGTCAGTAATATCATTGCGTGCCGTATTCAACGGTGCAAGACACATTTTGTAGCTCCGTCGCTGTTCATGTTCCCAACCACAACGATGGACATTGACAGCTGTGCACCGGGTCAGGACAGCTCTACCGCAAGCTCAGCATTTATAATAATCTACATATACCCCGCCCACCTAGAACATACATATATGTAAAGTAACATCTTCATCTGTGTGTGTAATTGTGCAATTTTGTAACAATTTTAAAACGTACGAGCGTCATTCACAGTTTTTGAATACTCTGTAGTATTCAAAAATTTTTTGGTACGAAATAACCAAAAGCTGTGTGTCTTTTTATTTATACTATTATAAAATTATAAATTAGCTGTGTCTGTACATTGGAGATATTTAAAAAAAACTTTGGTTATATTAAATAACCGATTCTGAACACAAACATTTTTTTTTGGAATTCTTGTCTGTTTGTATTTTTATTCGCGATGGACACCAAAAGTACTAAATGGATTTTGATACGGTTTTTACTATTATTAGAAAGGTCTTTTTTTTTTTTTTTTAACGTGCGGAAATCCCTTCGGATACCGCCGGCCAGCGGGGGTGGTTATGTCGTGTCTCGACTAAAACCGCACGGTGTCCTCCCCAAGTGTCCGATGCCGGGCACCCCGGGTAAGCCCTCGAAAGGATAACCCCAGGGTTGCCGGCGGACTTTGGCCGCCACCGCGGCCTCGCCTGGTGGGGTCGGGTTTTATCCCGCTTCGGTGAGTTGGCAGGCGTGTGTAGGGCACACACGACACGCCTCCGCCACGGCCTGTAAGGACGGCGAGTCGGCCAACTGCCGTCCTCAGGCCCCGATCATGGAGGTCGGTAGTCCCGGGCGTAGATGAGTCTGCGGCGTCCTCCCCGCAGACTGCGAAACTCGGGGGGCAGGGTTCTCTCCCGCTCCCTCTCCACCGTCTCTTTCGCGCGCATTACCTGCTCGCAGAAAGACGCAGCGGCGTGCCACTTGCTCCCGTCGGAGACCACGGCCCTCACCATGGTCTCCAACGAGAGAACGTCCACGGCCAGGACCGCAACGAGATCCCGGCGTTGACTAGCCCACGCAGGGCACTCCACCAACGTGTGGAGCGCCGTGTCTTCGCCAGGATCCTCGCAGTGCTGGCACTGCGGCGTTGTCTCCCGGTGGATGCGCCACAGATACTTACTGAAGCACCCGTGTCCGGTAACCATCTGGCACATCCGGTAGGAGAGGTCCCCATGGTCCCTCTCCAACCACTCCTTAATGATCGGTCTCACCGCCGCAATGGTGGATTCCCCCCACCTTGGGTGCTCAAGTCGGACCCTCCATGTCTCCATGAGTTCCTGGCGGAGCAGGGACCGCTGAGCCCTGATTTCTCGGGGCTCCGGCCTCTCCTTGCGCCACTGGTACAGCAGCGCAAGGGCTCTCGCTTCTAGGTCCCATGGAGGGGTCCCGTCTAGGAGACATGCCGCCTCGACGGAGATCGTGCGATACCCCCTGATGACTCTGACGGCCATCGCTTTTAACGGGCTGTTTAATACAGCCACGTTGCGGGCCGCTAGAGTCTCCGCCCATACTGGTATTAGAAAGGTCTTGGTAAATTCTGCCGTATGTTTGATTGCAATTGGTTAAGTAAAACCGGAGACATGGCCAAAAACGATTCCGCGCGGGCGGAGCTGCGGGCATCAGCTAATACTGAATACAATCGTTTTGTGTTGTTTCGAGACATTCCTATCTTTTTCTTGACTCTTTTGATTAAATAAATTGTATATAATATAACCAGAAATATGAATTAGGATACATGAAATCCTAAAGTTACCATCACCAGTTGAGCGCCTGTACGACTTCGTACTAGATTTCCAATCACTAGGCGAGCAAAGTATAATGAAACGAAATCTTGCATTGAGACAATTTAATTGAAATCCTTCAAACTATTTATAGACTTCGGTGTAACGAAACCATAACGCGATGCATGCGATCGGTACAACGCCATCTATCGAGCACACATTAAAACTTTACAAATAAGTAGTATTCGTATACTGGGAATTAAGGTGTTGAACAGCGCCTATCCCGGTTGCATTCTAAGCTTACACTTCTCCGAGTTACACCCTCCCACTGCTATTGACTTTTACGGGGTGACTATCAGCTGAATGCCCAACCTGTAGAGGGAAGCCTGCGCCCGAGCTTGTCAGTCAATAGGTGTACTGACTTGCAGGCAATGTTGACTTGGGCTTCGAAGATCTTGGTAGGGCCTCATATACCCTGATGAAACCCTCAAGGTTGATACTTTATAAAATAATCACTGTATGAAAAATTATGCACTAATTCCTATTATATCTGAGAAAATATTTTAGCGCAAAAACACGATAGTTAGCCAGCATAGATTTTATAAACGCAAACAGGTTTCGAGCTATAAGATCTAGACTATATAAAAGCGTCTCAACGGTACTTAAATGAAAAGTGGTACATGCTGCGTCACAAGCAAAAACTAGTCCTGAATATTGCGACGTCAGCCCATAATTTTGCATGACACGGCCTCTTATGTGGTCTGAGTTTCAAAACAGCTGACGTCTATTTGGATTTCTTGTCTGTTTGTTCACGATGGACGCAAAAACTACTAAACGGATTTTGATGCGGTTTTTCCTATTACAAAGGTCTTGGTTAAACTTAAAATCTGCCGTATGTTTGATTGCAATTGGTTGGTTACGTTGGAGGTCGTGAGTTCGGTTCCCGTTCAGAGCAAATAATAAATGCATAAATATGTCAATTTGCATTGGAATTCCACGCGGGTGAAGTCGTGGGCAACAGCTAGTAATATATATTATGTGGTTGTGTATGTCGTCGTTTGATTCATTAAGAGTAACCGCATGATACACATGGCACCGAATGACTGAAGCAATTGTGCGTTAACTGGTCCGGGTCGATCACGCTAGTTTAGCGCTCAGGGCGTTCCACTTTGATTCGATATGTTACGGCTTACCTGTTTATATACTACCTTTACTTCAGGTTAAATATTAAATTCTAGATTTATATAATTACTATTATGCACTTTGATAGCCTAACTCTAGATTGATTAGCCTTGTGGCGGTGATCGAGGGGATCTATCGGGTTCTACCGAGCTGACCCACTCCTAACACTTAGAAACAATTTTTCATACAGAACAGATATTTTCTGTGTGATTTTTCCACACAGCTTGGACCACTACGAATACGGGTCCCAAGTCATGCGGCTACCAATTAGCAGTATTTCATTTTTATCTGTATCACTAGTAGAATATACTGCTTCCGGGCTGTTTGGCCGTGGTCCATCGGAAACTTGTGTTCCAGACGTTTCGTCGATCACTGCGGTCGACATCTTCAGTGGTACACGTCGGGACGTCGTCGAGTGCGGAGAACCTTTCTCGGCGGCGAACTCGGTGCGACTGATGTAAAAGCCCGAGTCACTGGCGTATTTATAGGTGCAATGGGAGGGGCTAAACAACGTGATCGCTCCTGATTGGTTGAGAGCTGCGCAACCGATGCGCTCGATACCGATTGGTTGAGGCTAAGCAAGGGGGATACCGGGGATGGTGGCGGCTTCGTCATGTTTGAATTGTGATGACGCGCGGCTCTCAGTGCTGGATACCAATCTTTTTGGGGATTCGGTAAACTCCAGCCGAACCCACTATCTTCGGCTGGAGTTTACCGAATCCCCTGCTCCTGTGGCTCGGTATACGTGGGCACTACTCAAAGAAGCGTCAAGACCCGCCTTTCAGAACATGAACGAAATTGCCGCCTCGGCCACTTCGACAAGTCAGCGGTTGCGGAACACACCTAGGAGGATGGTAATCATACCATCAAATTTCAGAACACGAAGGTTCTAGCCACCACTTCACAATTCTTCCCACGGCTATGTCGAGAAGCCATCGAAATATTCAAGCATCCCAATAATTTTAATAGAAAAAACGAAGGTTTTCATCTCCAAAAAGATTGGTATCCAGCACTGAGAGCCGCGCGTCATCACAATTCAAACATGACGAAGCCGCCACCATCCCCGGTATCCCCCTTGCTTAGCCTCAACCAATCGGTATCGAGCGCATCGGTTGCGCAGCTCTCAACCAATCAGGAGCGATCACGTTGTTTAGCCCCTCCCATTGCACCTATAAATACGCCAGTGACTCGGGCTTTTACATCAGTCGCACCGAGTTCGCCGCCGAGAAAGGTTCTCCGCACTCGACGACGTCCCGACGTGTACCACTGAAGATGTCGACCGCAGTGATCGACGAAACGTCTGGAACACAAGTTTCCGATGGACCACGGCCAAACAGCCCGGAAGCAGTATATTCTACCTGCAACGCCGGCCGTGAAAGCCTTAAGATGTATCACTAGTCTCTATAAAAAAGTTTAGACAGTATATAACAAGCATTTGAAACCTTTATTATTAAGTTTCCTGTTTCTATCCTACTATGGGTTTCCGTAAGAAATCATTCGGTACGATAAGGCTGCCGTTTAAGTGAAAATTTAGCTATATTTTTTATAAAAATTTGTCTTATTTTATCTTACATAAATGAAACACAGAAACCATCGTTTTTGCGTCGGGGGTTAAAAATACGATGTTTAAAATTTTTGTCTGTCTTTCTGTCTGTTTATTCTGAGTAGTCTCCGAAATGGGTAAGCCAATTTTAATAATAATAATAATATGCACAGCGGTAGTTATATCTGAAGAGCTCAATTTTAAAATAACCGAACACACAAGAAACACGGCACCGAGACACACCATCAAACCACCGTGGCAGCAAAGGTTAGAACACGATATTGAGAAGTTAAGAGCCGATTGCGGGCGGCTCACACAATATATCAACAATAATAGATCAAATAAAGTAGTTAAGAGAGTTGAAGCAATATTTAAAACACACAATACTCACACAAGACACGAAAACAGTAACAAAAAACCAGAAGAGTTTTTAGATACACTTAAACAAAAACTAGCACTTAAAGTTCACAGGCTTAGGAGGTACAAAAAGGCACAACAACGTAAAAACGACAATACAATATTTGCTACAAATGAAAAAATGTTCTACAGAAATTTACAAAAGCCACAAACCGACACACTAGTACAAAAACATACAGACATACCCACAAAAGAAAATTTAGAAACATTTTGGTCAAACATATGGGAAGAACAAGCACACCACAACGATAAGGCAAATTGGATACAAGAAGAAACTACAAAATGGAGATCAATAGAAGAAATGGAGTTTATAGAATTTACAGAACAAGATATTAGAAATACAACAGCTAGATTACACAATTGGAAGTCACCTGGTATAGATAAAATACATAATTTTTGGTATAAGAAGTTAACTACATTACATAAATCAATTGCAAAAAATTTGACAGATATCGTATTAGGAAAACAGAATATACCCGAATTCATTGCAACAGGAATAACATACATGCTACCTAAAACTAAATACACATCACAACCTTCCCAATATAGACCAATTACGTGCCTACCTACCATATATAAAATTTTAACATCAGCAATCACAAATAAAATTAACTCACACATTGATACCCATAATATAATAGCCGAGGAACAGAAGGGGTGTAGGCGGGGTCACATGGGATGCAAGGAACAATTAATTATAGACTCTACTATTCATAAACATGCCACCACAAAAAATAGAAATTTACATTGCACATATATAGATTACCAAAAAGCATTTGATAGCATACCACACTCTTGGTTAATACAAGTTTTAGAAATATACAAAATTAATCCTACAATAATAGATTTCTTGCGCAATATAATGTCAAGCTGGAAAACTACACTACAATTAAACAATGGAATTAGCACTCTTATAACGCGACAGATACAAATCAGAAAGGGTATATATCAAGGTGATTCCTTGAGTCCACTGTGGTTCTGTCTCGCCCTAAACCCTTTGTCCCACTTATTACATCAATGTCAAGCTGGATACAATCTTAAACTTAACACTGAGGAAACCTATATATCACATCTCATATATATGGATGACATTAAATTATATGCAAAAACAGAAAAACAAATGAAAAAGCTTTTAGATACTACGACAGAATTCAGTAATGACATAAACATGCAATTTGGTTTAGACAAATGTAAAACAGTACATATTATTAAAGGCAAAGTAAAACCGGGTAATTATGTAGTAAACGACACTGATACAATAGCAGCTATGGAACCGACAGACTTATATAAATATTTAGGATACCAACAACTTAAGGGACTTGACCATACCATGATTAAAAATACACTGAAAACCGAATACCAGAGGAGAGTTTCTGCAGTATGTAAATCACAACTATCTGGAAAACACCTAATTATGGCCCTGAACACTTTTGCCATACCAATACTAACATACTCATTCGGAGTAATAAAATGGTCTAAAACAGACATTACAAACTTAGAGAGAACCACACGCACAACACTTACAAAACACAACAATCTTCATCCAAAATCTGCAACTGAAAGACTCACCATCAAAAGACAGAACGGCGGGAGAGGTTTAATAGATATTCAAAACCTGTGGCAGAAACAAATTACTAGGCTGAGAACTTTTTTCCATACAAAATCGAACACCAGTAACATACATAAAGCTATTATATTAAATGACCTTAACTACACACCACTTAATCTATCTGATCCGGAAAACCCACACAGCACTAGCAACTCTGACCCACAAAATCAAAAAATAATAGACTGGAAATCTAAAGTACTCCACGGAAGACACCCTCATGATCTAGAGCAACCCCACGTTAACACACTTGCATCTAACAAGTGGCTTAAAGTAGGTAATTTGTTCCCGGAAACTGAAGGATTCATAATAGCTATACAAGATCAAATCATCAACACTAAAAACTACAGAAAATATATTATTAAAGACCCAACTATTACAAACGACAGATGCCGCAGATGTTATACACAGTCAGAAACCATACAACACATAACAGGAGCATGCACAACACTCACACAAACAGACTACACTCATAGACATAACCAAGTTGCAAACATCATTCACCAGAAACTAGCACTTAAATATTCACTCATACAAGACACTAACACCCCTTACTATAAATATACACCACAAACAATATTAGAAAATAACACACACAAAATTTATTATGACCGGGCAATTCTAACAGATAGGACTATTCACTACAATAGACCAGATATAATTCTACAGGACAAAATTAAAAAAGTTACATATTTAATAGACATTGCAGTTCCCAACACGCATAATTTACAAAAAACAATAGCTGAAAAAATAAGCAAGTATGCAGAGCTAAAAGAAGAAGTGATAAGGATATGGAGACAAGATAATGTCTTCGTAGTTCCTCTAGTTCTCTCCACTACTGGTGTTATCCCGAACCATCTCCTCCATAGTCTAAAATTAATAGATTTGCCAGAATCCCTATACATCAATCTACAGAAAGCTGCCATATTAAACACATGTAGAATAGTTAGAAAGTTCATGCAGTTAGACGAAAACACACCCATTTGATACACACCACAATCTGCATTTACTTGGTTTAGGCCCGTAAATGCAGTTAAAACCAGCCAAAAAGCTGAGAAAAATAAAAACAAAATAAAAAATAATAATAATAAAAAAAAAAAAAAAATGCAGTTAAAACCAGCCAAAAAGCTGAGAAAAATAAAAACAAAATAAAAATAATAATAATAATTATCGGAGGTATATCCTTAAGGACGGCACGATTGACATATGTCGGGCGTGTCACCGTCCCGGAGAATCCCTAAGACATATTATCTCTGGTTGTTCTCGTCTTGCCAACGGAGAATATTTGCATAGACACAACCAAGTGGCCAGAATCGTTCATCAACAACTTGCTCTAAAGTATGATCTTGTAGATTCGGAGGTACCGTATTACAGGTATGTGCCCGACCCAGTTCTTGAAAATGGTCGTGTCACGTTGTACTGGGATCGATCAATCATCACTGACAGGACTATTGTAGCCAATAAGCCTGATATAGTGGTGATTGATCGATCAGAGCGTCTCGCAATAATTGTTGACATCACCATCCCCCATGATGACAATCTCGTGAAAGCCGAAAAAGACAAACAAATAAAATATTTGGACTTGGCTCACGAGATTGTCGACATGTGGGATCTGAATTCAGCAATTATTGTTCCGATAGTCGTATCGGTTCACGGACTGATTGCCAAGAGCCTCGATAAACATCTCCAGAGGCTCGCGTTAGGCAGTTGGGTCAAGGGCTTGATGCAGAAGGCAGTGCTCCTCGATACGGCACGTATTGTGAGGAGGTTCCTCTCCCTGGAGCCCTAACCACCGGTAGCTTGGTCCCTGTACCCGATGCCGGTGGGCCACTATTTTTTATATTTTTAAATATATTTGTTTTTTATTTATATAGAATGTATTTAAAAATATAATTTATATGTATTTTAATTGTAATAAAGAGGATAATAATAATAATGTAATATAACGTTTAATAATAATAACAAAATTACCATTAATAGCTGATGTTTTTTGGTGAAATACGGAGTACATACTCGATTGTGTAACGGTGTATGATGTTCTTAGTTATATATTTTTAGGTAGATTTCGATGAAGGGCACGCCGCAATAGCGGCGGTAAGGCCCATCATGGAGGATTGGCTGGAGAGGCGACACGGAAGCCTCTCGTACCGACTGACGCAGGTGATCTCCGGGAAGGGGTGCTTCGGGGACCACCTGCATCGGATCAGGAAGGAGCCAACGCCTGAGTGTCATCACTGCGACGCGCGCGAGGACTCAGGGCTGCACACGCTGGCGGACTGACCGGCGTGGGAGGCGCCGAGGCGTGACCTCGTGGCAGCCATCGGGGTGGGAGTCCTCTCGCTCGGCAGCATGATTGTGGCAATGGTGCGGAGCGCGAGCGCGTGGGCCGCCGCCGCCTCCTTCTGCGAGCATGTAATGCTCGCGAAGGAGGTGGCGGAGCGCGCCCGGGAGAGACTTAGAACTCTCCCGGTCCGCCGAGCCCGCAACTTGCTCGCCGCGCGTCGCAGGCGACTCAGGCGCCGGAGGTCGCTTAACGACCTCCGTCCTCCATGAGCGCAGGCCTGGGAGTGGCGGGTGAGGCCACCTGTCACCCCAGCAGAAGCAGGCCGGGACGGTGGGGCGACTAGCGCCCCTCCCCCAAACCGGGGCAAGACGGGGACACCGTGGTTCCCAAACCCGAGGGGGCCATCTCGAAACCGGAGATGGCCCAGGGTCAGTCGGGTTTGCGAGGGATATGCTCTATGGGCAACCTTACACCCCGGCGTCTGTAGACCCGAGACGGCGTGCGGTTTTAGTCAGTTCAAGCCCGACATAACCGCCCCCGCTGGCACGCGGGGGGGTATCCGAAGGGATTTCCGCACGATAAAAAAAAAAAAAGGTAGATTTCGATGAAATCGATCTACCTTTGGTTTCTTGACTACTGTCGAATTTAACATTTGACAATCTCGTGAAAGCCGAAAAAGACAAACAAATAAAATATTTGGACTTGGCTCACGAGATTGTCGACATGTGGGATCTGAATTCAGCAATTATTGTTCCGATAGTCGTATCGGTTCACGGACTGATTGCCAAGAGCCTCGATAAACATCTCCAGAGGCTCGCGTTAGGCAGTTGGGTCAAGGGCTTGATGCAGAAGGCAGTGCTCCTCGATACGGCACGTATTGTGAGGAGGTTCCTCTCCCTGGAGCCCTAACCACCGGTAGCTTGGTCCCTGTACCCGATGCCGGTGGGCCACTATTTTTTATATTTTTAAATATATTTGTTTTTTATTTATATAGAATGTATTTAAAAATATAATTTATATGTATTTTAATTGTAATAAAGAGGATAATAATAATAATGTAATATAACGTTTAATAATAATAACAAAATTACCATTAATAGCTGATGTTTTTTGGTGAAATACGGAGTACATACTCGATTGTGTAACGGTGTATGATGTTCTTAGTTATATATTTTTAGGTAGATTTCGATGAAGGGCACGCCGCAATAGCGGCGGTAAGGCCCATCATGGAGGATTGGCTGGAGAGGCGACACGGAAGCCTCTCGTACCGACTGACGCAGGTGATCTCCGGGAAGGGGTGCTTCGGGGACCAACTGCATCGGATCAGGAAGGAGCCAACGCCTGAGTGTCATCACTGCGACGCGCGCGAGGACTCAGGGCTGCACACGCTGGCGGACTGACCGGCGTGGGAGGCGCCGAGGCGTGACCTCGTGGCAGCCATCGGGGTGGGAGTCCTCTCGCTCGGCAGCATGATTGTGGCAATGGTGCGGAGCGCGAGCGCGTGGGCCGCCGCCGCCTCCTTCTGCGAGCATGTAATGCTCGCGAAGGAGGTGGCGGAGCGCGCCCGGGAGAGACTTAGAACTCTCCCGGTCCGCCGAGCCCGCAACTTGCTCGCCGCGCGTCGCAGGCGACTCAGGCGCCGGAGGTCGCTTAACGACCTCCGTCCTCCATGAGCGCAGGCCTGGGAGTGGCGGGTGAGGCCACCTGTCACCCCAGCAGAAGCAGGCCGGGACGGTGGGGCGACTAGCGCCCCTCCCCCAAACCGGGGCAAGACGGGGACACCGTGGTTCCCAAACCCGAGGGGGCCATCTCGAAACCGGAGATGGCCCAGGGTCAGTCGGGGTGCGAGGGATATGCTCTATGGGCAACCTTACACCCCGGCGTCTGTAGACCCGAGACGGCGTGCGGTTTTAGTCAGTTCAAGCCCGACATAACCGCCCCCGCTGGCACGCGGGGGGGTATCCGAAGGGATTTCCGCACGATAAAAAAAAAAAAAGGTAGATTTCGATGAAATCGATCTACCTTTGGTTTCTTGACTACTGTCGAAATTAAAAAAAAAATCTTCATAGGAGGTCTAGTTATGACCCCCTGAGTCCGAAATGACCACTGGTCAAAAAGTTTATATAATATATATGTATGTATGGTTCCACTTCCCAAAATTTGCGGCACTCTCATGGTCGCATTTTTGCCTCGATCGCTTTCAAACTGCGGTCAAAAATTGCTTGGGTGTAAACTTAGTTTAAGTTCGTGAACGGGTGGAATCCGGCCTAAGGGGACGGTAGGGCCTCACTTTTTGTGAAATCAGTTTTTCCTCAAAAATTCACGTTCCATGAAAGATATTCGAACCGTTCTAATTTTATCCCATAGTATACATGAATACCAACAACTTTTAATTATAAACCTGTAAGATTAAAACTTTAACTAAAAGTGGAGGGGGGAAAAACCAAAATTTTTCGGAAAAAAAATCATAACTTCTAACCGGTGAACATTCTTGCAGTCGGAAACATTTTTAATCGATAGGCCAATTTTAAGTCTAAAAGAAATATCTGAAAAGTTTTTCGCTAAAAGTTACCGTTTTCGAGAAAAAAAAATTAAACATGTTAAAAATGCGCTCGGCGTGGGTCATAGAAGATGCATAGCATAGGAATTGCTTCACGAAATCTACCTGTGCGTTCCCCCTGCGGGAACGAATTGTTTTTTATATTTAGGACACGTCAATTTGACTTCACCTCGCCTGATGGTAAGCTGAAGGTAAAGTCTCAGGAAAGAGGGTCACCATTACATACACGTACCATGTTAACAATGGTGGCACTCAGCTTGACGGCCTCATCAGAAGAGGATTGTCGTCGCAGCACCGCGTGACACCCACCGGTCCCACTAGTGTTGCGATCACAATCCCCCTGCCCGGCTATGCACTTGCTGACCCCTGAATGCAATGAAACCGAAATTGGATTACTATGGAGGGTTTTTCGCAATCGTGCACGGTGGTACCTACCCGGCCGAATTTTGTGACAAATTTGTTTCATCAAATTTCTACCACCAGTAAATTAACTAGTAAATATAATTTGTGTTGCACCGAAATAATTAGATTTTTCTTTCTTTTTTCTTTCTTTCTTTCTATGTTATAAGGTATAACTTAGGCTGCTTTTATCTTAGAAAAAGTATTAGGGTTCCACACAAATAAATTAAAAACAAGATCGAAGTCCATGGAACTTAAAACTGCATTCATATTAAGAAACTATTCACCCTACACAAGGATTGACAAAACAATTTGATCCGCATGATTACGAAGTGCCTCAATGGCTCTGAGAGCCCCTGTGTGTCCTATATGTACTCTACAATATGCAGTCTATACGCAATCGCCCTGATTGTTGCGTCAACTTGTGTTCCTGACAGTGTATTATTTTGTGTGGACAATGATTGTTGCCCTCAGATTAGACCACTTGTTGAGTACATACCGTACATTATGTCTTGTATATAAGTGCATAAATACGTTTCCGTTACCTACAATAATGAAGGAAAGAAAGGAAAAAATACCAATGTAATGCTATTTATATCTCTTACTATCTGTGACCCGCGGCTTCGCTCGTGGCAAACTTCGCCCGTGGCATATTTCGCTCTCGTGGCATCCATTTGTCCCATACATGTCCGTAATTTATTAGTTCTACAATAAAGTATGGAAATTTACCCGATTTGATGATATTTATGATTACTGCTCCGTCTTCCTAGGTAGTAGCATATAAATGGTCTATCCAACATACAAATATTTATTCAATTCGAACCGGAAGTTCCTGAGATTAGCGCCACGTTCAACCAAACGAACAAATCAACAATTTTTTGAGCTTTATAACATAAGTACCTATAGATTTATAATTGTTACTTAGTTATGTCCGTCAATTGGAGATACTTAAAAAAAATTGGGTATGTTAAATTAACGATTCTGAAAAAACGTTTCCTAAGACATCTAAACTTCAAGACAAGGAGGCGACGTGTATCATATCTTGATGACTGTAAGCAGTATGATCTACTGCCTCTGTCTAGCAGGCGCGTGTTGGGTTGTGTGTGTATGGGTTTTTATTTGCTATTATAAGAGGCGAAATTGATAGTATGGACCTTCTCTCTAATATAAATTTAAATACATCCAGAACTCTGTTCCTCTGCATCGCCCTACGTTAAAAATCTCACACGCTTACCTAGTTGTTACAATGACAACTTTGATGACATTGACATCTTCCACCTCTCAAAAAGTGTTTTTAAGAAAATAATTAGTAATAAAAGATTAATAAGTTACATTCATACTTGCCCGAATAAAGATTGTATAATATAATATAATTATATATAATATAATATTATATAATTGTTAGATTAAGTTAGAATAAGATAGTAAGAATATTTATAAATAGATACATAGATATTGCATATTGATATGGTGCATGCAATTTTACTTGTCGGGAAACTTGGTTATTGGCTAAGAATCCAATGTAATTCTTAATTTACCCACGAGATATGTATCATAACTGTTAAGTTTCTAAATAAATAAATAAAAAATTTCGCAAATTTTCGCAAGAAATACATAGGCAGGGAAATATAGACAAAAAAAATTGGTAATATAGTATATAAATATATAATAGGTAGTAAACACAGTGGTAATATTCCAAAGGAGGCAAGTATCTCACAGCTGCAGCACCAGGAACATTATAATACGAGTATACCTACATTGAAGATGTATCTACTCATCATTATATTCCTAGCAATTAGGGGTCCGCTTATTATTCTTGATTGATCTGTTGGCTTTTACGAATGTGACTAGCCTGGGCCCGAGTCTCGTCCGTTGTTTAGAAGATGAGGTTGACTTAAGCTCCGAAAGTGTTGGTAGAGCCCTGTACAGTGTACACCCCCCTACCTTTGTGGTTACCAGTGACTACGTATCTACGCCTACGTGTTCTTTACCTACTGGCGTTCGAAAACAAATATGACTGTTGGCTGCACCTCTGTCTACCCCATCAAGTATATACAGGCGTGAGTATAATAAAAATGGTAAATTGTATTGGTATATTCTGGAAAAGATAAATAAGTTTATTGTTTTAATTATATCCCAACATAAAATAAATTCACGCACTCGACACTACTGAAAACATATTTTGCAGTGTAATTTACTTTAAAATAGTATTTCTATGCAAAATATACTGGAAGTCAAACATTTTAAAAACAATGATCTCCGTCGGCAAGAAAATGTTGCAAATGTACCGAAAGGGTGAGTTTGGGAATGCAAAGTAATATTGTGTAGTGTCGAGGGCGATGGGTGGGGTTGCCAATCGATACGCACCCCTGTTCTGTGCGGCCTAATGCACCCCTAACATGTCGGTACACAGCTAGCAAGAACGCAATGACATGGAAACGATACAGACTATGCGTTTATACACTAAACCAGGTCATTTGCTCACGGTAAAAATATGCACTGTAACACAATTGATAATATTTTGCGCTTAATGAATGCATCTAGTTTTGAACAATTGTTATTAAATCAATTAAATTTTTAAGCATTTTGTATGCTTACTTTTCCTATTGATTTAGACCAGAAAAAGAGAACATATAGGACGGGACTTGAACCCGCGACCAGTCCCTTACAGGGGGAACGCTCTGACCAACTGAGCCACGTAGACACGTCCCAGAGTACGTACACTAATACATAGCACAAACATAAAGCAAGCCTTTCGCGCAATTCGTTATGATCAGGTCACGACACAAAAAGTTCATAAAAATATAAACAATGGGAACTAAACTTGAAACAAGTCAGACTTTTATTAAGTAGGCATTTTATAGCTAACATACAAAGGTATAACGAACAAGCAAATTTAACTAGTTATAATAATAATTCACAACAATAATACTTATCTCTGTAGTTTATATTTTACTGTAAAACTAAACAAACACAACGTATAATTATGTATCTAATAATAATAAGTGTATGGGCCCCACCAAGATCTTCGGGGCCCAAGCAATCCTGACCGGCAATTCGGTACCCTTGCTGACTGATGGACGAGGCTCTAGATACGGAAATGAGGACTTGGAGAGCGGTCCCCGTACTCTAAAAAGTAAGCTTTAAATTAAATTTCACCAAGATTGCAAACAGAGGCACCGCAGCGAGCGGGGGACTAAGGGGTTTTGCAAGAAATACCACTTACTTCGGCATCGGCAAAATATTTCGGAGAGTGCTGGTAGCACATTCAGCAATGTCAGCGATTTACAGCTGGAGGTCAAAACTGCTGACGCGAAGTTTGTATGGAGGTCAGCTCCGCTACGCATGTTGATGTTCATCATCATCATCATCATGTCAGCCAAACGACGCCCACTGCTGGGCAAACACCTCCCCCAAGGATCTCCACAACGATCGGTCCTGCGCTGCCCGCATCCAGCGGCTTCCCGCGACCTTGGCTAGATCGTCGGTCCACCTTGTCCCTACAAGGCCTTCCCACGGAACGTCGTCCGGTACGCGGTCGCCATTCGAGAACGTTTCCGCCCCAGCGGTCATCGGTTCTTCGCGCTGTGTCCCGCCCACTGCCACGTCAACGATGCAATCCTTCGAGCGATGTCGGTTGTTTTAGTTCTCCTGCGGATCTCATCATTTCTGTTGATGTTCGATAAATTTATTTTTGATCTAGATATCGTCGAAGTATTACCCAATTCCACATATTATTTGCCTTGACTAACTTGTCTATAGATAGAGGATTTTATATTAGTAGGTTTACCACCATTAAAAATCCTGGAAAAGGTCTTGGAACCGGCAACAAAATTAAACAGAAGTCAATTAGAGTAATTTTTAATATAATAAATTCACTTGTACCTTGTACCTGTATGTACCTTTTAGCAAAGAGCGAATCAAGAAAAATAAAGCAATATAAGCAAACAACTCATGAGACAAGGAAGTAGCGCAGACACAAAAACAAGATGCGTACTATTTCAAATAACGGTTAAATTTCTTATATGATCCACATGCAAAAAGCTTGAAATCATCAGAAAATTTGAGACTGGAGTACCAGCTTATTCCACCAACTTTATATTACTCCATCTCTCGGCCTTAGCTGAGCGGCCCGAAACTGAATAGTTTTTAGTGCGTCATGGTAAGGCCCCTGGACAGTAATACATCCGGATTGGAACGCGGTATACAATTCCAAAGTACATATGTACATTATAGCGGTGGTTATGTAATGACTGTTCTAACCTCACTCAGTAAGTAGATCACTACCGTCGTAAGTACAAAACATAAGCGATTAACTAAGTCGGAAGTGTTAATGAGAATACTAATAGTAATGTTTCCCTTACATTACTTGGTAGTCCTTTTGAAGTACATACCAATCCTTGAAACATGCGCACAAATACATTTAATGAATAACATAAGTCTGTAAGCAAGACTTTGTGTGTACTTGTTTATATTTGTATTTCAGGTAGAAAAAATAAGTTGTGATGTATGTCAAAGGTTGAAGCTGTTTCCTGATTACATATTGAAATATTTTGTATCTATAGAGGAGAAGGTGGTAATATGGCCCCTGCAGGTTTATTGGCTCCTTTAAATATTTATCATTCAGAAACTTGTCTGCAAAGCGAAACTCTTGTGATAGCTATCGAATAAGTATTAACAATTCGCAAGATGACGTTATGTTTTAATGTTATTTGAATCAGTCGAAAAACGTAACTGGCGAACTTTTAACACTACTAGTATAAATGAATGAATTGCAGAGCGCAATTCATTCATTTATACTAGAAAGCGTAAGTTTTAAGTTTTGTAATTTACACAGTGTGTTTGACAAACGCTTTCCTACTGGAATTAAAGGTAATTATACAAAAACATTTGATAAATATGTGCATTATGACTTGTAATTTTATTCTTTAATACATGTAATTTGACCCCCCTTCACATTGTACCTATTAGGTCTCGGGGGCCATATAAAATGTATGACAAGTATATCCTTAAAAACTAGTTTTCAGATGCAATGACAAAGTCTACTGTCCACGTCTTCCAAGAAAAGGAAAACGAGGGATCCTGATCAAATGAAAAAGACAATTGAATAATAACAACAATGACCACCTGGTAATATTACGATAATAATACGGTACTGATAATATTACGGTATTATTATTAGGTTGCCATATTACCCTCACTTGATTGCCAAATACGTAATTTTTATGAATATATAAGTTTTTAATTATTCTGTTGTTATTTTATTTGTTACATAGTAAGGCATGCATAGGCCAATGTTGATGATATTATTTTTTACATGAATGCTCAAAAACAATGTAGGCCTTACATTACCACCTGCTCCTCTACGTAAGAGAAAGAGCAAAGTTCCTGAATTCCAAGATAATTGTATCAAACGTTAAAACATTTTTAGCCCATAGAAATTTGTATGAAATTACTGTTCGAGATGCTCTTTTTTCCGGCTACTCTTAAATAATTTATTTTCATAAAAGGAAAGTACTCTATTCCATTACTAGATGGGAGTTGTAGCGATATTTCATTATACTGGCATCGTTAAGAGGTAACTAACTTTCAAGGTATATCTTTATTTCATCGGTGGCGCGAAATGTACTCATTGGGCCATTACGTAAGGATAATAGGAAAATAATGTTCTGTATCTCATCCTTTGAAGTCACGCTATCGCCAACAGGTGCCTTTAAGGTTATAAGTGTGGAAAGGTAATCCTTATTAGGTTAAAAGGGAACTATAGTCTAACACT
The DNA here is from genome assembly GCA_946251805.1 of Cybosia mesomella. Taxonomy (NCBI): domain Eukaryota; kingdom Metazoa; phylum Arthropoda; class Insecta; order Lepidoptera; family Erebidae; genus Cybosia; species Cybosia mesomella. Next base: position 23,249,673 of record OX276398.1, read on the forward strand.
TCTAATACGAGAATCCCTGCATGTTCCAGAAGAAGAGATACGTTCCCCCTTTTAACTAATTGCTTATATAAAATCAACCAAATCATAATCATAGTATTTTTATTTAGTGGATCATAGGTTAGTTAAAACATCTAATAATTTGTAAATAATGTAAAATTAGTAGGTACGCTAGAACCGGCAAAATATGAGATCTAATATTATAAAGCAAACATCACTTTGGTACCATATTCAACAATATTTAACTTCAACCTGAGGTCACTGTGCTGTTAATGGTTTTTGATGTTGTTGGTGACCTTTTTTCTCCGTAAAATCAATGTTGCTTGCACCCTATTGACCTTCAACCGTCGATATTATTTTATTCCTAGATTTGAAAATACTTTATCAATATGAATGAATCATAATTTTAAAGCTTCCGTCATTCTCCTACACTGGATGTATCTAATTTTATTGTAGGCACCACAAGGATGCAAATTGTCGGTGCGGGTAAACAATATTCAAATATTAACCGACCCCTTGAAAGCCTTGAATGCATAATAAGCCACTGTTGCATTGGAGATGGCTCTGCGCGTTGCTTGCTGTAACACTGTTAAAAATATTTACATTTCTCTAAACATATTCGAAATCACACAGAAAAAATTCAGTCTGAATATTTTTTTTACGGACATCCACACTTTTGCAGTGAAGCTAATTTATTATCAATATAGGGGGCAAAATATCATCATTATCATCTTAGCTGTTGTTGTTGTTGTTGTTTCCATTGCATCTAAGGTTTTCACCTCGGAGCCTGGGGTTCGGTCTCCTTTTACTCCTTTTGGTTTGGCTTATAAGGATTTTATGGAAGCGACTGCCATCTTCCTCGAGAGGGAAGCCTGCGCCAGAGCCTTTTCCGTCAATTAGCAGGTGTATCGGCTTGCAGCTGAGGTTGTCTTGTGCCCCGAAGATCTAGGTGGGGCCCATGTATTTCTTTTAAAGTTAACATGTATATGAGAATGATGGACTTTATAATTAATTTTTTATTTATTTGTCCATAGGTACCTACAAAAACCATCAGCCAGTGGTCTCACACCCAAGATCGTGCGAAGTGGAGAAGGTAAAGCAGGAAATCAAACCCCGTGCTCCGAGGTGAAGACTCGGATGCAATCGGGACACAACGCTAAGATGATGATGATGATGGCACTTAAAACAATCGATGTTGATATTTTCAGTACAAATACACCAGGATTGGAAGACCTTAATAACAATAATTAATAATATTAATATATGATTCGTTCGTTTCAGTTATTTCATAATAGTTTCTAATATATAAAATTCAATCAGCTCCATTCAGTTTTTTTTGTGATATAAAACATAACATAACATAAACTCACGCCTATATCCCCGAAGGGGTAGACAGAGGTGCTACCCCCCACATTTCGCCAGTTTATGTTTAGGTCCCAATGCAATAGGTGGCGAGCCTATTGCCATTAACCGGGCACTTATAAACCTGCGATAAATACACACATAACTTCGAAAAGCATCGAAAAGTCATTAGTGTGTGCCATGGTAAAACCTGGGATCGAACCCGAGACCTCATCTCAGCAGTCCATTACCCATACCACTAGGCTACCGCGTTTTTTTTTGTGATATCCATAAAGTAAATCGATACTATACCCAACGTATGATATGGTTTTGCTTTCTTGCATTGTCCATTATTAGAAAACTGATTCCCGATAATAAGCCTTGATATTACCGAGAACTAAACATATGCGTACTCAGAATAACCATTATACTCGTATATGGGAAGATTTCATATTACGGTTTTTATGGGTTGCCATCCTTTTCTGCTGGCATTCGTTGCAACTATTCTTGGCTGTGATAATTTTTTGGATTAGGGGTTTGATAAATTTACTTTTCGTTTTTTACTGTTCATCATTCCAGCTTTGTGAGGGATTTACGTACAACAAGTAAACAGTCTAATGACAGGATAGTATTAAACTGTCATGTAGGAATACCACCATATTTTGATTATTTAAAAAAATACTCTTGTAAAGTCAGCGTCAAAAGTAGATGATCATTTTCATTTCAATAATTGGTTTCTGAGCGAAGTTATTGATTGTAGAATATACTGCTTCCGGGCTGTTTGGCCGTGGTCCATATGAAACTCAATACTTGGTTCAACAATTTATTTAACGTTTGAGCGCTTAATTTTTCATCAAATAGTTATGTCCTAGTGCGTAACCTATTCAATTTCACACAACAATCGGCTTTATTAATGAAGAAGTTGCAATCGATTTTACATATTGAAATTTTATTATTTTCTGGATATTTTATAAATTTATTTTTGTAAACCAGCAGGCCTCCCACGACGCGCATTATGCGAGTCAATTTCGGGTAGCTGTTCAGAGGGCACGAGATGGAGCACCCTACTTATCAAACTACTACAATCTTACGCTTGTAAGATTTCAACCTTTCTTTTGTCTTTTTTTGTTGCGTCAGGGGAAATGTCCTACGGCATACCGCGCGACGCGGGGAGGCCGCGCGGTTATGTGTGGCTCTCGCATACTCAAACCCCTGCGGTGTGCCATACTCTGCGCCTTGTCGGAGGAGCCTGAAACTATACAAGAATACTACCATTGCGACCCCCCCTAGCGCATACCCGCAGTGTGTCACGGGCACCTTCACCACAGAACTCTCAATTAGGCGACGTCCAGGCAGCCACGGACGTCGCCTCTTCGCGGGTGGCTGGAACGGAGGCAAGCGTGCCGCCTCTTCAAACGATCCCCCGGAGGCTGTGACAAGCGTATCGTCTGCATAGCAGATGACGCCCAGCCTCCGGGGGAGAACACCACGAAGCGCCCAGTCATACTCGATGTTCCACAGGAGCGGTCCAGGGACCGACCCCTGTGGGACTCCGCGCGACATGGGCTGACGTCGCAGCACTCTGTCTCGGTCCTCCTACATAACTCCTGTAAGCGATTACAACCTGCATCAAGCTACCTGAACGAAAATTTTCGCTATCTGATAATCCAGGTCAGGTCCTAGATAGTGAAAATTCTTGTTTACTCATCTTCAAGTGAAATTAGAGCCATCTTCCCGAATTCTTACGAACTACGATAATTATGATTTTTAGCCCATTTAGAGACAAAATTCTCTTATATTGAGTATTAAGTACACTATAATAGTAACTTGACTCACAAAGTAAATACTTAAGTAAATTTATAATCATGACACGCACAATTATCTTAACTTTTCGAAGCCTTTTGCATAAGAAAGTTAACAGCCCCATTTACCATAAAATAACACATATATCAAACTTACGTACATTCGGCGTCAAAAATAGATGACAGATTTCCAAATAAAAAATCTGAATGAAAACTTATAATCATATTTTAATGAACATTTAAAAATGTTTGGATGGAGTCCACTAAGTAGTTATTAATTCACTAAGAAATATATTAAACTTCTTTAGGCTTTCACGGCCGGCGTTGCATGTAGAATATACTGCTTCCGGGCTGTTTGGCCATGGTCCATATGAAACTTGCGTTCCAAACGTTTCGTGTTTCGATGACATCTTCAGTGGTACACCGGGCGCCGACGAGTGCGTAGAACTCTCCTCGGCGGCGACTTCTCTGCGACTGATGTAGAGGCCCGAGTCGCACACTCTCACGTACGTTATAAAACAAGTTTGACGTATTGGGGCGACTGAACAGCTGAACCTACAAACCCCAATATAATTAAGGTTACCTGAAAGGGTTGGAAAGAAAAATCGAAAACATGATTAAAGCTGCCTACACTCCATTGCGTGAAAAAATTATTTTGTAGCAGCTAATTAGAGAAGCGGAGAATCTGTTAAATCATGGTAGTAGCATTGTAGTGGTAGTGATTTTTGATACGAAATAACCGCTAAAAGTGATAAGGTATTGAGATATACTGAAACTTTAATCAAAAAACGTCTTTCTGCATCATTCTGCCCCACGCGGAAGTAACTTTTATAAGTAGGGTGCTCCATCTCGTGCCCTCTGAACCGCTATCCGAAACTGAATCGCATAAAACACGTCGTCGTGGGAGGCCTGCTGGTTTACAAAAATAAATTAATAAAATATCCAGAAAAAAATCCGTTCCCGCAAGGGGAACGCACAGGTAGATTTCGTGAAGCAATTAACATTATTTTATATAGAGAACAACGGACTTTAAACAGTTTAATTTTTTTTTCTCGAAAACGGTAACTTTTAGGGAAAAACTTTTCAGACATTTATTTTAGACTTAAAAATGGCGTATCGATTAAAAATGTTTCCGATGGCAAGAATGTTCACCGGTTAGAAGTTATGATTTTTTTCCCGAAAAATTTTGGTTTTCCCCCCCTCCACTTTTAGTTAAAGTTTTAATCTTATAGGTTTATAATTAAAAGTTGTTGGTATTCATGTATACTATGGGATAAAATTAGAACGGTTCGAACATCTTTCATGGAACGTGAAATATTGATTAAAAACTGATTTCACAAAAAGTGAGGCCCCATTGAAAGCGATCGGGGCAAAAATGCGACCGTGAGAGTGCCGCAAATTTTGGGAAGTGGAACCATACATACATATTTATAAACTTTTTGACCAGTGGTCATTTCGGACTCAAGGGGTTCATAATCCTCCTATGAAGATTTTTTTTTTAAATTCGACAGTAGTCAAGAAACCAATAGGTAGATCGATTTCATCGAAATCTACCTAAAAAATGGTATTTCAATATGTAAAATCGATTGCAACTTCTGCATAAATAAAGCAGATTGTTGTGTGAAATTGAATAGGTTACGCACTAGGACATACCTATTTGATGAAAAATTAAGCGGTCAAAAGTTAAATAAATTGTTGGATAAAGTATTGATTCTCATCAAGGCAGCTTGAGATGTATCATTATGTCCCACGACTTATTGAATCAAAGTGGCCCAACGGACGTCTTTAACTAACAATTAATTTGCTAAATTATTTGTTAACATATTAAATGTATTTTTGTATAATTATAATTACAAATTATTTTGAATATATTCACTTACCTTTGGTAACGTAAAATAACAAAAACAACTAATAAGACAGTGCTGAGATACGATCGCAGTTCGGGCAACATTTTAGTAGACATCTTGTAACATTTTGTGCTGACACAAACACGTTTATAGCTGTTGAAGGCCAACGGCGAGTGGTGTCACAACTGTTATTCTTGTGCATGTTCTTGAGTATTCTAGTGACATGCCAAAGTGACTAGATAGCGTTTTTCAGTTTCTAAATATAAGTATAATATCCATGTGCCCCGTGTATCTATGATCCCCTCCTCCTCCTACCAAGAACTCGGTCCGAGACAAAATGGACTCGATTGAAATTCTGTTGGCACTGAACCGAAAACAAATTCATGAATTCTTAACATTTATGTTTTTAAAACATAAACATGTATTGAAAAGTTATTTTGTTGTAGTACGAAGAAGTTATTAAATATTAAATTTCATTTCTTACTTCCTTTTTAAGTATTATCAGACCGTGGAGAAATTTGAATTAAAAATAGAATTTATTAAAACTGTAAAAACTTCCGTGGGTTTTTATTGTTTTGTTTAAGTTTATTTTGTGACAAAACTTACTATAATAGTTTGGTTGTGGTTTGTCACAGAATAAACGAAGCAAATATGGACGAATAAGTTGAGTAACTTATTAAATTTAGGTTGTGTCAAACCAAAGTAAATTCAGTCCTACGTTTTCAGAATACAAATTAACGTTTGGCAAAATTAAACTAGATTTTAGTGTTATTACTATTTTTGAAACCAGAAAATCGGTACCATTTCTTAGTAAACTCTACCTTTTTTTTTTTTTTTATCGTGCGGAAATCCCTTCGGATACCCCCCCGCCGGCCAGCGGGGGCGGTTATGTCGGGCTTGCACCGACTAAAACCGCACGCCGTCTCGGGTCTTCAGACGCCGGGGTGTAAGGTTACCCATAGAGCATATCCCTCGCACCCCGGCTGACCCTGGGCCATCTCACCACTAACAGCATCGCTCATCCTGTCTCCTCTGAAAGCAGAGGAGTACGGAGAGCGATGTGTTCCCGCCACGTTGGGTATTGGCCGACGATCAATGCCAACCCTATGAAGGGGTGAAGGGGAAGCCATTGACCGCCGCCCAGGGTGTACCGGCCGCTCCGATTCCATTCCCCCCGGACTGCAGCGGGATCGGAATCGGAGCGACACTCGAGGAGGTTACCCAACACACACCCCAGTAAACTCTACCTACCTGCTAAATTCTTGCTATTATTTCGTAGCTGTATTCAGGTATTTTTTTCTTTTTTTACGTGAGGAAATCCCTTCGGATACCCCCCCCGCCGGCCAGCGGGGGTGGTTATGTCGTGTTTCGACTAAAACCGCACGGTGTCCTCCCCAAGTGTCCGTTGCCGGGCACCCCGGGTAAGCCCTATTATGTAAAATTTGAAGCAATTCACTCCTTTATTAAGTCGGTTCAAAAGCCGATAAATTGGTATTTTGTTCTTACGATTGAGAGCTAGTAGCTACGGTCATCCTAGATTCACAAGTAGCACCTAGTCAGTTTGTCTTGAAAATTTTCACGTAAAACTACCTTGAAGATAACGAAAGAGGGGAAAATGGGGAAAATCGTTTAATTCAGTGTAACGATGTTTTCGTTACACTGAATTAAACGATTTTTCCCAATTCCCCAAAAAGCTATAAGTCCATTCAATGCTACAATTTAATTATATCCGAAATACTTTATACTATCAGAAACATTGACTCTTAAAAACCACCATCTGTTCCTAAGGCCATTATTTTCATTTCTACAAAATTCTTGTTCTCTCCGTCCGAGATTCAAAGAAAAACCTTTGTTACACACAATTAACTGCAGCAACGAGAAATTAATTCCTTTCTCGGGCCCGACGACTGTTCATATTTCTTTTGTTAGACTATAAAACTAGATTAAATTGGGATAAGACAAGGTATATCCTGGTTACTGTAATTCTTGGCCCAGTAGGTATATTCCAGCGAGAACACGTATTACTTGGGTTATTTTTCAAATTAGTAATAATTTAGTATGAGATTTTTACTAAGTTCAAAGGAATAAAATAAAACGAATTAAGTAGCATTGAACTATATGTAAAGAATCCCAAAGAACGACTAACTAATCTAAAATATTAACATGAAGTCAGCATGCTGTTGGTAAAAAGGTGCTGTTATTTTGAAAATAAAGGATGTAGGTAGGTATAAAAAGCGGCGATAGCCCAGTGGCGTACGTAACGGACTGCTGAGATGAGGACTCGAGTTCGATCCCCAGTCGCCCCGGGTACACACCTCTGACTTTTCGTAGTTATGTGTGCAATAATAAATGTTAATTATCGCTCGCTTAATAATGTGCCCGGTAGATGGCAATAGGCTCGCCCCCTATTACATTGGGATGTTAACATAACTAAATAAAATTCTACACAGCGCTTTCTAGACCCAAAGTAAGCATAGTTCAACTACTCGTAGCTTGTGTTATGGGTTCCAGAATGCAGATAAACATACTTAAATACTTTCTTTTTTTGTGTAAATACATACATATTATACATAGAAACACCCAGACCAATGCAAATATACATATTCATGCATGCAAATATTTGCACTGAGCACGAATCGATACCGCGCCCCCTGCTACGCAGTCGCATGCACTACCGCTACGCCACAGAGGCCGTCATGGCGACTGGCGAATCGTGGGTGTGTAAGACACCTCTGCCTACCCCTTCGGAGATACAGGCGTGAAGTTATGTTATGTTTTATGTTATGTTATATATTATATAATATATATAAATACCTAGTTACTGAGATACATAAACTGATATTAAAAAATCTGCTCGCGCTGTACATACATGGTACATACAGGTACTTTTATTTAATTGTAATTACGCACAAAAATTATAAGTCCACTTTTAAAATATCATTCAGAATTTAAAGCTTACTTTAATTTACTAAAAGATATTACAAAAATGGGAGGAATATCACATTTATTTACTTATTCTAAAAAATAATTATAGAAGAAATCCAAAATTACCGTGCATTATTATTCTCTTAATAATATACTAATAACGGTTTTATATTCTACTGCGCCTTTTTTTTTTTTTTTTTTTTCGTGCGGAAATCCCCTCGGATACCCCCCCGCCGGCTCGCGGGGGCGGTTATGTCGGGCTTGAACCGACTAAAACCGCATGCCGTCTCGGGTCTGCAGACGCCGGGGTGTAAGGTTGCCCATAGAGCATATCCCTCGCACCCCGACTGACCCTGGGCCATCTCCGGTTTCGAGATGGCCCCCTCGGGTTTGGGAACCACGGTGTCCCCGTCTTGACCCGGTTTGGGGGAGGGGGCGCTAGTCGCCCCACCGTCCCGGCCTGCTTCTGCTGGGGTGACAGGCGGCCTCACCTGCCACCCCCAGGCCTGCGCTCATGGAGGACGGAGGTCGTTAAGCGACCTCCGGCGCCTGAGTCGCCTGCGACGCGAGGCGAGCATGTTGCGGGCTCGGCGGGCCGGGAGGGTTATGAACCTCTCCCGGGCGCGCTCCGCCATCTCCTTCGCGAGCATCACATGCTCGCAGAAGGAGGTGGCGGCGGCCCACGCGCTCGCACTCCGCACCATTGCCGCAATCATGCTGCCGAGCGAGAGGACTCCCACCCCGATGGCTACTCTACTGCGCCTATACGATATTTGTGATGTTTTACAAATCGAACCTACCTGCCTATGTACAATGTTTTTTCAAGTAATAACTAAATTTACTAGGAGCTTCCTATAGGTACGGTAATAACTGCAAAGTACCAACAAAACTTTCTTAAGATGAATCAATCAGATTACTAATTTCATTTATGTAAAATTTCATGTAAAGAATAGTTTCTTCCGAAGAAATCATCAACAACCCCATTCACTCTCTCAATGAATAAATGACAAAATTTCTGTTCGTTTTCACACAGCTTTTCATCGGAATGTTCATATTTCATTTCAGTCATTCTGAGCGCTTCTTCGCTCTCCGCAGTTATTATCATCATGGATACTAAGGCTTCTATTAGCCCGAGAACGGAATATTCCCTGAGATGTTTCTTGAAAATACTTCGTGGATAAATTTCATTTACATCTAAGTTGCATTGGCGTAAGACAGCGGCAAATGTGCCGTAGTATATGTCGAGGACGTGATCGTAATATTGTAAACTGAAGTTACGATCCGTAGACATGTACAGAAAGTATGCAATGTCAGTGACTGGGGAGGCGATCCGAGCTAGCTGGTAGTCAATAAATATAGCCTCAACTGGTCTCTCGCCCTGTAACAAATAAATAGGCCCTTAAGTTTTATAAAGTCATTAGTGTTATTGTAACGCACTCAGAAGAAATAGAAAGAGATACCGTACCGAAAATCAATGCTATAAAATTACAGTGGTTAGGGTCTTCTACGAAGGGGTGTGTGTTGGGTAACCTCCTCGAGTGTCGCTCCGATTCCGATCCCGCTGCAGTCCGGGGGGAACGGAATCGGAGCGGCCGGTACACCCTGGGCGGCGGTCAATGGCTTCCCCTTCATAGGGTTGGCATTGATCGTCGGCCAATACCCAACGTGGCGGGAACACATCGCTCACCGTACTCCTCTGCTTTCAGAGGAGACAGGATGAGCGATGCTGTTAGTGGTGAGATGGCCCAGGGTCAGTCGGGGTGCGAGGGATATGCTCTATGGGTAACCTTACACCCCGGCGTCTGAAGACCCGAGACGGCGTGCGGTTTTAGTCGGTGCAAGCCCGACATAACCGCCCCCGCTGGCAGGCGGGGGGGGTATCCGAAGGGATTTCCGCACGAAAAAAAAAAAAAAAAAAAAGGGTCTTCTACGAAAGAGAGTAGTTGTAGAAAATAGAGATTTGTTTTGCTTTTTTTGCAAAGTGCATCATTCAATATTTGTAAAATTACTAATTGGGATAATGAAAATAATATTACACTTACAGGCGTGACTATTATGACATGTACGTATGTGTATATATTTATTGATCGAGGTGTGTGAGTATCGCTTCCGTAGATAGGTTATATGTCAAAATAAAAGTGGCCTAACTTACTAAAACCCTAAGTATCTGATGCTGAAACTTTGTATGATTAAAGGGAAGTTTTAGTATAATCAAAGTACCTAAAAGCTACTAAAAAACATGCCATTAACTTATTTTATACAGAACAGTTTCTCTTTGTTGTCCAGCTGAAAAAAGGTAAACATTCTACCTTTTAACAGAAGTCCTCACCATAAGCAGCTTGTTTTATTTAGATTAACAGATTATGCAAACGATAGATTCATAATTGTTGTTAATTAACAGGAAATGTTTAAATACCTTAGAAATTCTATAAGAAGAAATTTATGTTGATCATTTTTCAGTTTATATTTTACACCTTTTTATTTCATGTTCATGCTTCATCATGACTAAGCTTACAATTGAAAGACAACGGGGCTGAATACACATACAATTTCATGCATTATTGTGGATAGACAAATAAATTAAATGATTGTATTACATAACATTATTGAAATATTCCATAGTCAATCAAAAGATGTTTTAAATGAACAATAGTTCTTACCTTATATTTGAATAATACATTATTATTCCAACAGTCCCCGTGGCAAATAGTACTATATTTGTCAGGCTGTGTACATTTGTATAGTGCGGTCAGTATATGCGGACTGAAATCTTTCAACTTCTCTCTAGCTGTATTATCTGACACTACATCCACTGAGGCTTCATAAAAAGATTTCATAGACTTAGACACGGGTCCGGGAACGGAATATTGTACATCCTTCGAACCTAAAGCACAAATATCAGCATACTCCGTTGGATTCATTTTTGCAAAACCAAAAGACAAAGCATGCAATTTAGCTAAATTTTTCATCACTAGTGAGACATGTGACAAATCCATTTTGTGAAGTCTATCACGAAATCTCCATCCCTCATGACACAGTTCTTGCCAGCCGAGTGCTTCTTTATCATATTCGATACTTGCAAAAATGCAGTTCGGGAATTTCATTTTCAATCCTTCTATATTTTTAAAGCTCCTTTGAATATCTAATAGTTTTGGTACGATTTGTCGATAGAACAGAAATTCTCGACGGTATGCCTCTCTGAAGTTTGAACGCGTTTTTGGGTCAGGATGCCATTTCATCACTATCAGTTTCTTAATTTTATGTCCATCTTTATGACCCGTAAATCGTACTTTGTAAGTGCCTCCGACAAAACTATCCACATCTTCACAACCGTATTCAACTTCGTATTCTATTAGATTTATGCAACATTCATCAGCTAATTTATATATAAAACTAATAAACTCGGGATGCGAATGCGATATTTTTCTCACAGGCATGTTGTATATTGTCAACACAGACACTGATAAGATATTTCCTTCAACTTTATGTAGGTGTTTTCACGATCAAAGATGACGGATTTATCAGTAGCAGTTATCGCACACTTCAATTTCAGTAATATCAAAATATGGCTAGTATGGAGTGCCTTTCGCGTACTGATGATTCCATACACTTATTTTCTCAATAACATAAGAATTACGTTTTGTCATGTATTTTAAAGTGCCAGGTTCAGTTGACTAGAACTTAAGTAACAAGCCTTGGTCGGGAGCGCGCGTGTACTCCTCTGGTGTTGCACACGTCCATAGGACATGGTGACCGCTTCCCATCAGGTAATCGTGTGCTTTTCTGCCACCTAAGTGGCATAAAAAAATGTAAGCGATAAAGTGGAGCTTCAAAATTGATATAGTAACATCATTGAGTCATAGATCCAAGCATCAAATGTTGGCAATTGATATTGAAATTCAGGAGTAGTTGCAAGTAACTATTATATTTACTACGGTTGATACACATATGTTCATAACGCATATTGGTTGACTCGACTACTGTTCTATTCACCCAATTTTGATTGAACTAAAATCAATTGCCTTAACGAAATTCATCTAATGGTTTTTTAAGATATTGGATATTTCATCTATGTTTGAAATACGTTTTTTTTTTTCGTGCAGAAATCCCTTCGGATACCCCCCCGCGGGGTGCACGGTTATGTCGGGCTTGAACCGACTAAAAACGCACGACGTCTCGGGTCTACAGACGCCGGGGTGTAAGGTTGCCCATAGAGCAAATCCCTCGCACCCTGACCGACCCTGGGCCATCTCCGGTTACGAGATGGCCCCCTCGGGTTTGGGAACCACGGTGTCCCCGTCTTGCCCCGGTTTGGGGGAGGGGCGTTAGTCGCCCCACCGTCCCGGCCTGCTTCTGCTGGGGTGACAGGTGGCCTCACCTCTCACCCACAGGCCTGCGCTCATGGAGGACGGAGGTCGTTAAGCGACCTCCGGCGTCGATTGGACGACTCGCCTACGGTTTATTAATACTGCGCGCTGAATTGATTTCTAAAGTGGTTGGTAGTTACAATATTACAATGGTAGTAGTAGCAATGACATTTTATTTTGAATTGAGTACAAGTAGTTATTAATATTGTAATTATCGCTGGAAACATTGTGAAAGTGGAAGAACCTAATGTTTTTTTATTATGCAACCATCTGATATTATCTATTGTTAATGCATAATTAAGGACAGGTTAGGTTAGGTTAGAACAGTGACCATTAACGCCAACTCTTCTCTATTGTTGGTATCACATGATTCACAAACAATAGAAGGGTTAATGGTCAATGTTCTAACCTAACCTAATCTACCCGTATCCGCTCTGCTCTACTCCAGTCGAATCCACTCTATTCTATTCTAATTTTGAATCACTTGTTTTGTATTCCTTAACTTACTTAAGTATTTGGTTTACAAATATTGACCACTGGTGAATCTACAGTAGGTTAAATCGTCCATTATTTTAATTATTTTAATCAAGCGTAATTGAATAAACCGTAGGTGAGTTGACTTTTAGATATTTCGTTCATTGGTTTACATACATTACATACATCTGTGAAACTTTCTGCCACCTAAGAGGTATATAAAAAAAACGACCGTAGGTATTTTAAACAGTATGTCATATGACCGTAGTTATTTTGAAAATAGTTAAAATCACTTTAGTTATCTATAATTATACGTAACCCTATGAATCCACCCAACAACAATTAATTAACAATTTCGAGATCTAACTCCTTTCACACGGCAACATTTTGAAGCATAGCTGTTTCTTGTAAATTTTAATAGGAATAACTAAACTGTCCAACTGATTATGCACCATACGTACATAACTCTAAATTTATTTCCGTATCGCTAAGATAAATAAACAAACAAGATTATAATATAAAATCAGATTTGTAACACGTCTTCTAAAGATTTATTGAAATATATTGAGCAATTTAGGTGTTTAAATAATAAATAATAATAACTCAGAAGGAATGAGTACTGAGCGAATGACACACAAAGTATGTAAGGCAGATGTAATTGGGCTGGCAAGCCGGGGGTCAACCTCGCAGAACACATACAAAGATCAAATTAATGAGGTATTGAAAAAAGGGCAATGAAGGTTCAAGAGAGAGTAGAGGAAGCTCGCGAAGTATGTAAGGACAGAAGCAAATGGCGGTCTGATGTTTCTGCCTACCCCGGAGGGAAATAGGCGTGAGTATATGCGTATGTATGTAAAAAATATTAAAAATGTTAAGTGACATAATTCATTTTTTGTATGAAAACAAAAATTAATACCATTTATTAAGGGTCCACGAATTTGATGCGATGTTGTTTATTTTTCATATCCATTTATAACCACCCCTATTTTTTTTTTACGTGCGGAAATCCCTTCGGATACATCCCCCCCGCCGGCCAGCGGGGGTGGTTATGTCGTGTATCGACTAAAACCGCACGGTGTCCTCCCCAAGTGTCCGTTGCTGGGCACCCCGGGTAAGCTATTACCACCCCTATGAAAAAATAATAACGTTGTATCAATTTTTTACACACTGTACTCTTTTACATACTTTATAGTGTAAAAAGTGGATCTTCATCTAAATATGTCTTCTGTACACTTCTGTGTGTGATTATTATTAGTGAGACTATATTTTGAATTAAGTACTTCAATTTAATGTAATTAGAACATAATCTCATAGTGTCCCTCACTACCACACCACCACATATATCACCACATAAGGGAATAAATTGTTACTTAGAAAGCTTAAATAGGAAGCTTTAAAAAGTTTACAGTACAACATAAATACTTTCTACGCTACATTGTACGTTAAAACCTTTGATTATTAAAAAGGTTAAAACGTATGTATTACGATTCACAGACAATGTATTTGTAAGAACATAATTCCAGCCTACCATTTTATCAGTATTGCGATGCGGCGAGACAAATGATAGACGTCCGAGCGTTATCAGTGCGGAACAAGTCTCTACGAATCCCGGCCATGTGATAAACTAGTCGAATACAATACCTTTTGTAATGTCACTCAATGACCGTCCTGCTTGCGCCAGCGGTCATGTAGATGTGTGAGTGCAACAACTGGTTTCATGCATTGAATGTCGCATTGTCCGCAATTGTTGACCGACCGTCGGGTCTTAGGCGTCCAGTAAAATGTGCATAAAATGGCTCGTTCTATTCTATGGTTGATAATAGTTCGTCATATTCTATTTTCTTCTTTCTCTTAATACAATGGCTATTTTGTTTATTTTTAATACGAGTATGTAGAGGAGGGAGGAGAGTACCCAATGTTTCATATAGTATGTTATGTTCCTATTCGCGAAATGGCTGGATGCTGAAGTACGGAGCAAAAATAGAAAATGGAAAGGCACAGATACTTTCATAAATCATGATTTAAAAAAAAAAAACGATATGTATAACATCTTTAATGACGTGAAGTCTAAAAGGGCAGCAGTAAAGGCGGACTGTTGTCTTTATCTACCTCGGTGGAACAAAGATGAGATTAAATATTTATATATTTTTCCATAATAAGTCACAAAAGATAAATTCTAAAAGACAACCTGGTGAAATATGGAGAAAATGTTTAATTCTAAAACCCTTGATGATCGCGAATCGCAAGCCATAAAGCATAAGCACATGTATGAGCGCAGTAAGAATATAGATTTATGGTATGGTATGGTATCACGGCTGGTATCTGCAACTCTACGACAAGGCGCGGTTTTTGCGTGAGGATGGGCATTTCATTCGATCCACCCCGCTGTCGATCTCCCGGAACTTACCTGTGTTTGCGAAGTACTTAACCCTGTATGTGGTGGCTGCAGGGCAGTGTAGGAGCACGTGTGCCGCTGTTTCTTCCTCTCTCATGCAGGCTCTGCAGAGAGGGCTGTCGGTGATTGATAAAATAAAAAGGTGTTTATTGAAGGAGCCGTGCCCCGTGATGGCAGATGTATGTAGAATATTTTTTTTAAAATTAATCCATATTAAAAAATACGAAACTAAAACGTCGCATTGAGGCTCTAATGGAACAAAAAAATTGTATACAATTGTCTAGCACTGAAATGAGGTGTAGTATTGATTCATTACTTGCGCCGTCACATTTGTGATTAGACAGAATAAAGGCTGTTTTTCACATTTATGATGTAACCAAGCTATAAAGGGACTTAACCTTTGTGTCCTAAGTCACAGTCAGAAAGCAAAGATAAGTAGCTAGGTATGTATAGATACTTAATTGTATGCCCAACTTGGTTCGTGCCAAGGTACTCTTTGACGTCGGGTAAACTCCTGTTTTGTTTATTTGGGGAATTTTCGTACGCGTCGCCGACGGGTCGCTTGCCTGAAGCTCTTTGAATTATTTAACAATAAAGTCAAACTAATAACTACATTTAGGCACTGAAGGCCCTGTTTGGGATGTTCGATGGTTATTAATGTTTCTATCAGAAACAAAATTGTTTTCATTTGATATTTGAATTGGAATATTGTCGTTTTTACGCTAATAAGCGCAGTGACCAAGATATATATTTACAATGATGTCTATATTACTATATCTCAATGGCTATTTACGAATGTTTCAACATTCCTGTAAAATAAATAATTGATTGCTTTAATGTATTATTACTCGTTTTATGCTTTACTTCTTGTTGTTTTGTCTTTTCCTCTTTGTATTTAACTGATATCTTCAGTACGTTGAATGCACGTACCCAGTCAGTGGAGCGGTTTGAACGGAATTCCGCGTTGCGCAATCTCTGTAAACACATTTGTTATGAGCACATAAATGGTTTTCTCCGTTAAAATACACAGCATAAATGACTCCTTATATTATGGGTGTTATTTTAATACTATACGAAGATACATGAACATGCACATGTTGAGGCAAGCGGTAATCGGTTTTTGACAGACGTTCTTGCAGAATCTCAGCTGAAATAGTTACTTTTATTTTGGGGCTAATATTAATATTAACTAATAGTGTTCGTAACATTTGTAATCAATCAATTGCTAGCCCTGACTAGTTCATCAACGTCGAGCCTGAACGACTGGGACTTTAATTTAGTTTTTTAATAAGGATAAGGATAGATTTTTGCAAATTTCATGCGCATAATACTCCAGTCAATTGGAACTTTTACCTGATAAGTTTAGAAAATTGGTAATTTTATAGATTTCGACATGCTTTTACCGAATTTCAACGTTGCCACCTCGTACCTTTTTTTTTGTGAAATCCCTTCAGGTACCCCACCGCCGGCCAGCGAGGGTGGTTATGTCAGGCTTGAACCGACTTAAACCGCACGCCGTCTCGGGTCTTTAGACGCCGGGTGTAACGGGGTGTAAGGTTGCCCATAGAGCATAATTGCTCGGGCCGCGCGCCGCCATATTGTAAAAAAAGGCGTCTAAGGATAGTTTCTAGTTAATACCCCTTTTCCAAACTATTTTACGATGTGTGTTCCAACAAATTAAACTAGATAAAATTTCCTTTTGGCGTACGAGTGGCATAATCAAACACCAAGACGTGTTTTGGCCAAACTACTCATCAAATTAAAACACTTCCATGTGAGATTTGGGTGTCATACTTGCCAATAAGCTCCATCTCAATTTACATATTGACAAAGTTGATGCCAACGCTTATCGCATGTACAGCTTTGTTAACAGATCTACCACTGATTTTAAAAATATTTTTTTACACCTTTACAAAGCATCGATTCGATCACAACTTGAGTACGCTGTGGTGATTTGGAATCCTCTTTACAAGAAGTACACGGATCGTTTGGAAAGAGTACAGCGGAAGTTTATAAGAACTATTCGTTATCGTTGTCGCCATTATACCTTGAATACTCTTGACAATTCAACAATAAATTCGAAACTATGGGATTTAAAGTCCAGATAAAAGACCAAGACCAGTCGTAATAGATATGATTGTTCAGATATAACCAATAAACTTTGTTTCACTGTTCCCAGAACTGTAATTAGACGTAAGGTGTGCGCACGACCAGTTTTCTCTGTCCGTAGTTGTCGGACAAATGTCGGTGTTCGCGCACCTATGCATCGTATCACTAAGAATAACAATACTTACTTCACAGATTTAGACTTATTTAACGCATCTGTTCAAAAATTTTGAAATATTTTATTTAGCAAAATCAATGACTTGAATTAAGAAAGCATTGATATTTAGTAGAATGAGCTCAAGGCAAAAACTTGTATAAACTGATAACTATTAAGAATGTGTAATTGTTGTATGAGTATGTAGTATGTTTGTATATTTAGTTATATATGCGGTATGTATATATACATATATTGCATGTGTGTATATGTAAATATGTTATGTTTGTGTATGTATATGTATTCAAAAGTAAAAAAGTCGGTATACTCATTGGATGTATGCTCATTTTAATTATGTTGTTTAATTTGTGGATAACGCTGTTAGTTACACATATACTGTTTTTCTGTTTTTAAGATTATTGTTTGTAATTTAATTGTGTATCTGTTTATTGTCCTGAAAAAAAGAAATCTCCAATTTTCAAAACTCCCGGAAATATTTCCAGGTACCCCCTTATTTTAGCACCAAATGACTGTACTGTTAAATATTTAATGAATAGGTTTATACTATCTTGTAAAATATTTTTGTGATCAAAATTGTTTCTCTAATAGATAAAAGATAGATATAATAGATAAAAGATAATATAATCAATAATATGTTTTGTTTATTTGAAATATTATAGTTATTATGTAGAGTTTTAGAGATTTTAAGTCCCTATTGTTACTATAGGTACCAATGCCATGTCGGAGCTATACGCTTCGGCCGCGGTAGACAGGGGGCAGCAGTTGTCGGCTGCCCTATCGCGGCGGCCCAAAAGGTCACGGACGGGCGGAGCCTCCTGGTAGGAGGCTTCCTGAGGGCGCAGGCACGGCTCCTGCAGGCCCGACCAGCTAGGGGCTTTAGGTGCCTGTCGGTGGGCCATGTGGGGGTGCACTGCACGGCGGAAGTGACGGTGGGTGACCGTTGCTTCCGCTGTGGCCAGCCCGGTCATAAGGCCGGCACGTTTGGCGCCCCACTGCACTGTTTTTGGTGTGCAGCGGGAGGCAAGCCGGCCGACCACAGGGTTGGAAGCAAGGCCTGCGCCGGAGGGGAGCCGAAGCCGGGAGGCCGGCCTTCCGCCTCCAGTTCACAGCGGGATGCGGAGATGGGGGTTCCATAATGGATCCTCAACTCCGCATCCTGCAGGTGAATGTTGGCCACGGTGTCCATGCTCAGGACCTTCTGCTCCAGAGCATGGCACAGTGGGCCATAAATGTCGCCGCTGTCGCCGACCCATACACCTACCGGTTCCTCGGGCCTGCCTGGGAAACCGCGCTGGATGGGTCGCCTGCACTGGTGCACAACTCTGCCGCCGGCAGCCCCCCTCTTGCCGTTGTTGCAAGGGGATCCGGCTGCGTGGCGGCGGCGGTTGGCGATATAGCGGTCGTGGCTGCTTATATCACGCCGAGCCGAGACCAAGCTGCATTTGAGCAATGGCTCCGTCAGCTGGCCGTCGTCGTCAATGCCTGCCAGCCCCGTCGGGTCCTTGTGCTCGAGGACTTCAACGCCTGGTCGTATGCCTGGGGTTCCCGACACGAAAGGGGCGCGACGGGGCATAGAGGCAGGGCACTGGTGGACTGGGCCGAACGACTCGGCCTAGTCCTCCTAAATCGGGGAGCCGTGGACACGTTCGTGACCTCGAGGGCTAGCTCCATCGTGGACCTATCGTTCGCGAGCCACTCGTTGGCGCGACGTGTTCAGGGCTGGCGCGTCGTTTTGGGGGAGGACACAAGTTCGGATCACCGATACATTCGGTTTGACGTGTCCCCCCCAGCGAGCGACGCACCGGCTCCACCTGAGCCACGTTCGGCGCTTAAGCGACTAGATCGGGAGCTCCTCCTGGAAGCCGCCATCGTACAGGCCTGGGCCCCTGCGCCGGACAGGCCTGTCAACGTAGACGATGAGGCGAAGTGGTTCCGGGAGGTTTATGATCCGTGTCTGCGACACGGCGATGCCTAGGGCTCCGCCCTATAATCCGAGGGGTCAAGTCTACTGGTGGTCGTCGGAGATTGCGAGGCTCAGACGGGCCTGCGGTGCACGCACCGCTGGTGGGCCCGATTCCGTAGGAGGCGTCGCCGCCCCGCAGATGCGGAGGCCCGGGAGGCGGAGTTGTACGAGGGATACAGGGAGGCCAGAGGTGCCCTCCGAGCAGAGATAAGGCGGGCCAAAAAGGCGGCCCGTTGCGAACTGCTGGAGACGCTGGAGCGGGACCCTTGGGGGCGGCCCTACCTAATGGTAAGGGGAAAACTGCGCCCCAAGGCCCCGCCGTTGACCCAGTGTCTCCAGCCGGAGCTGCTCGGAGGAGTTGTTAGCTCCCTGTTCCCAGCGCGGGCGGTGGAACATGTTCCACCGCAGATGACTCCGCCTCGGTTGCCAATGGTGCCCGACGTGGATGTGCATGTTTGGAGCAGGGCCAGTTTCCGAAATTGTGGAAGACGGGGAAACTGGTCCTCATCCGAAAGGAGGGGCGCCCGGCGGACTCGCAGTCCGCAGCACCTCTCAAGAGTGAGGCCGGACATGGCAGATGACCAATATGGCTTCCACCAGAGGTGCTCCACCGTGGATGCCATCATGCGCGTGAGGGCTCTAGCGGAGGATGCAGTAACCCGGGGTGAGGTGATGTTGGCGGTGTCCCTGGACATCGCCAACGCGTTCAACACCTTGCCCTGGAGTTGCATTAGGGAGGCGCTCGTGTGTCACGAAGTGCTTCTCTACCTCCGCCGCATAGTCGGGGTGTATTTGACGGAGAGAGCCGTCTTCTACCCAACCGTGACCGGTCTCGCCGGCGTGAGATGTCGTGCGGTGTTCCGCAGGGATCGGTCCTGGGGCCACTCCTGTGGAACATCGGATACGACTGAGTGCTTCGCGGTGAGCTCGCAGACGGTGCCGCCGTCACGTGCTATGCGGACGACACGCTCGTGACGGCGTGCGGAGCGACGTACCGCGAAGCGACCCTGAACGCCACGACCGCGGTTGCCCAAGTTGTGGAGCGGATACGGCGGCTGGGTCTCGAGGTGGCTCTGCATAAAATCGAGGCCCTGTTCTTTCGTGGGCCTCGGAGCAAGCCACCTGAGGGATCCAGTCTCATCGTGGGAGGTAATCCCATCGACATCAAGCCCCAAATGAAATATTTGGGGCTCGTGCTCGACGGCCGATGGGACTTCGGAGAGCACATCCGAAGTCTGGGCCCCAAACTGAAGGGCACGTCTCTCGCTCTGGCGCGGCTGCTGCCCAACATGAAGGGGCCCGATGACTCCTGCAGGAGACTCGTGCGATCCATGGCCCTGTATGGGTGCCCAATATGGGCGGAGGCCCTGAAGGTCGGAAGTGTGCGGATGCTGCGCGCTCCGCAGCGAGTGATGGCCATCAGGGTCATCCGCGGGTACCGCACGATCTCCTTCGAGGCGGCGAGTCTCCTTGCTGGAACTCCGCCATGGGACCTCGAGGCGAGAGCCCTTTCGCAACTGTACCAGGGCGCGGGAGCAGGGACTGAACCCCGAGCATCGAGAAATCTAGGCCTTGCAGTCCGCCAGGCCATCGTGGTGGAGTGGAAGGAACGACTTGGGCGACCAAGCGCAGGGCACGCCGCAATAGCTTCGGTAAGGCTCATCATGGAGGTTTGGCTAGAGAGGCGACACGGGAGCCTGTCGTACCGACTGACGCAAGTGATCTCCGGGAAGGGGTGCTTCGGGGACCATCTGCATCGGATCAGGAAGGAGCCAACGCCTGAGTGTCATCACTGTGACGCGAGCGAGGACTCAGGGCTGCACTCGGGACTGCCCGGCGTGGGAGGCGCCGAGGCGTGACCTCGTGGCAGCCTTGCAGATTGGCAGATTGCGGCAATGGTGCGGAGCGCGAGCGCGTGGGCCGCCGCCACCTCCTTCTGCGAGCATGTGATGCTCGCGAAGGAGATGGCGGAGCGCGACCGGGAGATGTTCAGAACTCTCCCGGCCCGCCGGGCCCGCAACATGCTCGCTGCGCGTCGCAGGCGACTAAGGCGCCGGAGGTCGATCAACGACCTCCGTCCTCCATGAGCGCAGGCCTGGGGGTGGCAGGTGAGGCCGCCTATCACCCCAGCAGAAGCAGGCCGGGACGGTGGGGCGACTAGGGCCCCTCCCCCAAACCGGGGCAAGACGGGGACACCGTGGTTCCCAAACCCGAGGGGGCCATCTCGAAACCGGAGATGGCCCAGGGTCAGTCGGGGTGCGAGGGATATGCTCTATGGGCAACCTTACACCCCGGCGTCTGCAGACTCGTGACGGCGTGCGGTTTTAGTCGGTTCAAGCCCGACATACCCGGCCCCGCTGGCCAGCGGGGGGGTATCCGAAGGGATTTCCGCACGAAAAAAAAAGGTACCAATGCCATGTAAAATCTAGTGTACATATAGATATGTTTATGAATATTTCCTTCCTATAAATAATTTTATCTAACAGTGTCTTAAGACACATTATTCAAAAAAAAAAATTATTACCGGCGTGATGTACTGAAACAGGTTTATATATATCCTGAAGTATATTTAGTGAAGGGGAAACATGTCTAGACGTGCAGGAAATCAGTTTTCCGTAGGATCCGAACGGTGACGCCGGTTGAAGGCTCCCAATAACTTACTTTTCATACAGCATTTTAGATCGGTGAAATGATATTAAATTATTACGTATGTGCAATCAGAATCAGTTTTTAAATTATCTCCTACTGAAAAACAGGTTCACATTCGGCATGGAAGGTGAGACTCGTACATCTGTCATGTGACCGGAATGACGCATTTAATGAAACTGTTGATTGATGAACAAACAATTGAATCTATCACATAAGAAAGCAAAGGCAAAGGATGCCGTGACGTGCCGCCAGTTACAGAGAGGCAGAGTATAGAATAGAGGTCGATCAGTTATCCAACTTAAAGCTCGGTGACTTAGGTACTTATAATAATTTAAGAACCAGCTGCTCGTGCTCGGTGCCACGCGGGTACCATCTATGCTGTGGATTTTCCAAAAAAAATATTTTGTTATTTTTGGAGAGTAATTTGTTTAAAATATCATCTTAATTATGAAATATAAAGTACCTAGGTACCTAACTTTGGTCTACCGCAAGATAGTTGGCGTTTAAGAAAAAGTAACTCAAAAGTTAGTCAACAAAAAATCTCTAGTAAAACATATGGCTAAAAACAGACTCTTAAGTGATTTCTATCCCAAATACTATCCAACGATATGTATAACTCATTTTGGCGCAAATGGCGCTTTCGAAGTTTTTCCTTTGCACCGTCGATTTGTAAATGTAGGAGAGGTTCACCACGCTTGTTATAAGAAACACGATCACTATCACGTGCCCTCAATAGAATACAATGCCTTTGAAACTGGAAATCGTCTGTGTGGATCATTCCTTTTCCCCATCAAACGAAAATAATGAAACTTACCTTACTAAACCGAGCGTTGAGATATGTGTAACTATAGATATAGTCACCACATGAATAGTGACCACAAATTTTTCATTTCACTGCATGTTGTTTAATGAATTTCTGATGTTGTACATCTATATTATGATAAAATTGTACTACCTTAGTCTGGTAATTATAACGGACGCGAAGAATAAGTTTCAAATGAGATTCGAACAACAATAATATAAAATACTAGCGACCCCTTTCGGAAGTAAAACGTTAAAAAACATTTAGTTCGATTGCAGTGCCAGTGTTTTAAACTTCCTACCTTACTAATTAACGTACTTTTTTATTTCCTTAGAAGTGAAATTTTCAATTACCCTTCCTAGTATTTATACCACATAAAAGTTATAACTGCCATACTAACTGCAACCAGCAGTTCTTTAAACAATGCCAGAATTTTTACGTCAGTATTAACTATTAATGCGTATCTACCCTGTTTCTGTATTTTTCCTGTTAATTTAAATATGGAGTAACATTTTCCATCGCAAACTAAGTGGAATTGTTTACGTAGTCCTCTGGCGATATTAAACCTCACTTTGCACTCCACCTGTAACGTTCAGAGAACTTTATTCCACTAAAGTAAAATGAATTTTCATAACAAACACTATGCATATGCTCAATTTAAATTATAACGTATTCATTATGAAAACGTGATCAAAATAATTTAATAGTTGCAATTGATATAATTAAGTGTTGTTTGTAGCCAACTGCCAAGTAGATAGGTAGGTACTTTGTTTAGTATTTTCTATTTACTCATAGAATATAACTAGAATATAACTAATACGCCATTAATAACTTGCAATCCACTGCAAATAAATTTAATAGTTTTTAGGAATTAAAGAAAAAACGCCTCACCGCTCTAAATTTATAATCGAAAAACG
Organism: Cybosia mesomella; assembly: GCA_946251805.1. Taxonomy (NCBI): domain Eukaryota; kingdom Metazoa; phylum Arthropoda; class Insecta; order Lepidoptera; family Erebidae; genus Cybosia; species Cybosia mesomella. The sequence goes on from OX276398.1 coordinate 23,273,433, forward strand.
ATTTGTGTTGTCACTCTACAAAAAGTGCTATCAACGTTATGGAGGATATAGACAAACCTATACTTGTAACCTTAAACGAACTCTTCAGCTAGTATTAGTAGCATAGATAGATTATATATTACTATAAGTAGGCATAGATTATATTATTTGAATCAGTCATGTATACACGTCGTAGAATTAATTGGATACAGATTATCGCATGTTCATCCGAAACTATTAAACGAGCAAAATTTGTATACATAATTATGCTCACTAACTTGAATTTAAGATAAATATATTTCTCCATAATAATATATTAAACTTACTAGTAGGTGCAAAACGCCAGGTACTAATGTTGTCCACCGTGGATGCCATCATGCGCGTGAGGGCTCTGGCGGAGGATGCAGTAGCCCGGGGTGAGGTGATGTTGGCGGTGTCCCTGGACATCGCCAACGCGTTCAACACCTTGCCCTGGAGTTGCATTAGGGAGGCGCTCGTGTATCACGAAGTGCCTCTCTACCTCCGCCGCATAGTCGGGGACGGAGAGAATTTGACGGAGAGAGCCGTCATCTACCCAACCCTGACCGGTCTCGGTCGGCGTGAAATGTCGTGCGGTATTCCACAGGGATCGGTCCTGGGGCCGCTCCTGTGGAACATCGGATACGACTGGGTGCTTCGCGGTGAGCTCGTAGGCGGTGCCGCCGTCACGTGCTACGCGGACGACACGCTCGTGACGGCGTGCGGGGCGACGTACCGCGAAGCGACCCTAAAGGCCACGACCGCGGTTGCCCAAGTCGTTGAGCGGATCCGGCGGCTGGGTCTCGAGGTGGCTCTGCATAAAACCGAGGCCCTTTTCTTTCATGGGCCTCGGAGCAAGCCACCCGAGGGATCCAGTCTCATCGTGGGAGGAAATCGCATCGGCATCAAGCCCCAAATGAAATATTTGGGGCTTGTGCTCGACGGCCGATGGGACTTCGGAGAGCACATCCGAATTCTGGCCCCCAAATTGAAGGGCACAGCTCTTGCTCTGGCTCGGCTGTTGCCCAACATGAGGGGGCCCGATGACTCCCGCAGGAGACCTTACGCGGGGATCGTGCGGTCCATGGCCCTATATGGGTGCCCAATATGGGCGGAGGCCCTGAGGACCAAAACTGTGCGGATGCTGCGCGCTCCGCAGCGAGTGATGGCCATCAGGGTCATCCGCGGGTACCGCACGATCTCCTTCGAGGCGGCGAGTCTCCTTGCCGGAACTCCGCCATGGGACCTGGAAGCAAGAGCCCTTTCGCAACTGTACCAGTGGCGAAAGGAGGCGCGGGAGCAGGGATGGAACCCCGAACCTCGAGAAATCGAGGCCGTGCAGTCCCAGCTCCGCCAGGCCATCGTGGTGGAGTGGAAGGAACGACTTGGGCGACCAAGCGCAGGGCACGCCGCAATAGCGGCGGTAAGGCCCATCATGGAGGATTGGCTAGAGAGGCGACACGGAAGCCTCTCGTACCGACTGACGCAGGTGATCTCCGGGAAGGGGTGCTTCGGGGACCACCTGCATCGGATTAGGAAGGAGCCAACGCCTGAGTATCATCACTGCGACGCGAGCGAGGACTCAGGGCTGCACACGCTGGCGTACTGCCCGGCGTGGGAGGGGCCGAGGCGTGACCTCGTGGCAGCCATCGGGGTGGGAGTCCTCTCGCTCGACAGCATGATTGTGGCAATGGTGCGGAGCGCGAGCGCGTGGGCCGCCGCCACCTCCTTCTGCGAGCATGTAATGTTCGCGAAGGAGATGGCGGAGGGCGCCCGGGAAAGATTTAGAACTCTCCCGGACCGCCGAACCCGCAACTTGCTCGCCGCGCATCGCAGGCGACTCAGGCGCCGGAGGTCGCTTAACGACCTCCGTCCTCCATAAGCGCAGGCCTGGGGGTGGCGGGTGAGGCCACCTGTCACCCCAGCAGAAGCAGGACGGGACGGTGGGGCGACTAGCGCCCCTCCCCCAAACCGGGGCAAGACGGGGACACCGTGGTTCCCAAACCCGAGGGGGCCATATTGAAACCGTAGATGGCCCAGGGTCAGTCGGGGTGCGAGGGATATGCTCTATGGGCAACCTTACACCCCGGCGTCTGTAGACCCGAGACGGCGTGTGGTTTTAGTCGGTTCAAGCCCGACATAACCGCCCCCGCTGGCACGCGGGGGGGTATCCGAAGGGATTTCCGCACGATAAAATAAAAAGGTACTAATGTTGTTTAACCACAGTTTCAAGTAGGGTGGATATATTTCCCTAATAGGGTAGTTCTTTTCCATTGAAAAGAACTGCCCTATTTTTTTTTTATTGGGGAAATACATTCGCCTTATACAAAACATAACGCAATTTCCCATTGGAAATCGTGTTATACTCTACGTTTATAAAAATCGGCGGTAATTTGGTTTTGACCGTACCTTTGGTCCAATAATTTTATGTTTGGAAACTACCAGTGAAGATAATTCGGCTGCTGTTTTTATAAAACAAAAATGTTTATGTTTCAAGTTGGTTCAGTTTCAATGCCACAACAAATGATGATGTATCTATATGCAAAAAGTGGTCGGTAAGTAAATGTTTACACTATGTTGGTAGGCACCTAAATTTCGGACATGTTTTGGAAGTTCTAACGAAACTGACAAGGTTGTTCTCAATGTACCATCATCTCATCAAAGTCCTGTTTCGGCTTAACAGTGAAGTGGTTGGAATCTTATTCTTTTTCGAACTATTGTACTATAATTTCATTAAATGAATTGGTTATCAAAAATTGACTGCTAATGTTTTAAACATGATAAATCTGATTTAATAAAATAAATAAATATTGTACGACATTCTACACAAATCTTAGTATTTACAATTAAATGCGAAAGTTTAGATGAATGTGTGTTATTCAATCACGCCAGAAGGGCTGAGCGAATCTGGATGAGATTTCACATATAAGATAGATTATAATCTGGAATAGCCAATAGTTTACTCTTTATTCCAGGAATAGATTCCTCTAGCTTTAGTGCATGGGATTGCACGTGAGAGCCGTGGGCTAAATGGTATCCTATAAAATAGCTAGGCATAGTCTATGTAGGTATACTTATACAAATTTTGCGAAGAAAATTAATTTACGGAGATAGAAGTTAACACGCGCAGCTTCGCTGATTTGAAAAATCCATTAAATATATATTATTCACTCTCTAAGCACAAGACGGTATTGGTGAAACACAAGTATTCTCATGAAATATAAAGTTCTTTTCCGGGTCCTTCCATTACGTCCAAACATGGTTATAAATAGTTTACTTCCTACCACACCTATGTCAATATTGACGGACTGGTTGGCAGTTACAAGCTAGGTACCTATATCACTCCACCGAATCAGACAAACAAAAGGCTGAAGGCCGGTATCTAAATAAGAGAATATATATTAACAGCAGTAACCTCATCGTGGGTTGGGTACCTCTGCTTCAGCAGATGTCTTTTTTATACTAGACTTGGTAACTTGTGTTCACCCCGCTAGATGATAAGAAGCTGTCAGGAATGATCAATACTAAACTAGTGCTCGGTTTGACGACCTCAATAGATACTTTTTCACAGCCCGCGTATAAAATCCGGGATTATAAGGAGGAGACATGTGTGTCAGTAAATAATTCCAAGTCTTCATGGGGCAGCAAAGAAAAGAAGCGCCGAACAGTTTGGTTATGTTTGCCACGTTTGAAGGTGACACCTCAGCTAGTTCTAGATATGAAAGGAAAGGGTGGAATAAACTTAAAGTGGTGAGTACAGGGTTGAACTGTGGGTCCCGTTTTCACTTGCTAGAAAAAAGTGACGCGAGGAAGTAGTGACACAGCTTATCGCGTACATCTTCTGTGTGTGCTACAAACTGTTTATTTCTTAGTCTTAGTATACAAATCATAACCCTTATATCTGAACTGTGAAAGTGAATTGAGTCCATAGAGACAATAGTGAGAATGAAATAATTTAATCATGTGACCAAGTCGGCATTTGCATTTTCATTGAGTATCTGTATTTCCATGTGAACACTCTCTGGTACCACATTGCAAGGCGAACCGACCATGTTGACGAGGAGACGAGTGGAGCGGAGCAAAGATTATTCATTCAATAACATAACATAACATAAACTCACGCCTATATCCTCGAAGGGGTAGGCAGAGGTGCTAGCACCCACATTTCGCCAGTTTATGTTTAGGTCCCAATGTAATAGGTGGCGAGCCTATTGCCATTAACCGGGCACTTATAAACCTGCGATAAATACACACATAACTTCGAAAAGCACCGAAAAGTCATTGGTGTGTGCCATGGTAAAACCTGGGATCGAACCCGAGACCTCGTCTCAGCAGTCCATCACTCATACCACCAGGCTACCGCGGCTCATTCAATATTAGCAGTATAAACTCACAGTTTACACCAAAACGCTTATTTGCTATAAATTACAGAGTGCATTAATATGCATTATTATATCTGCGGTAAATTTATTCATTAAATTACATTCGAATAACTTAAACAGTAACTAATACAAAAACCAATACCAATAAATACACTTCATTACAATAGTAAATTTAGGCAACCAGTAACTATAACCCACATAAGTATTTTGTTACACTCATAGTCATGGTACTTGGCTAATCATAAAATATGTCTGCATCTGTCTTTAAAAAATCACTCAAATATTGGACAGCTTTAAAACTAGGGAAATTTCATACTAAGAAGTGCCTAGTTTGTGGGCAAGTCAAGAGTTGATGCTGCTGCCGTCCAGCGCTACGCAAATATCTGTCCGGCACACAGAACTGTATGCACTCACGTACCGATGGGTTTTCTACTTTATTATTCAATATTACTGCAACACGAGCACATACTCACGCCTAGATCGTAATGTATCAAGCCCAATCATCCCCGACACGAAAATAGAATGGAAAAAGCGGCCAAGTGCGAGTCGGACTCGCCCATTACGGGTTCCGTAGCAGCAAGTAACATTATAATGTTTTTTTTAATTTGTATATTTGTGTTGATTAAATGAAAGGTAAATTGCAGTTTACGATTTATGACGTATTAAAAAAAAACTACTTACTAGATCTCGTTCAAACCAATTATCGTTGGAAGTTTACATGGTTATGTACAATGGTACATGGTAATGTTTTTAGTTTTATCATTCTCTTATTTTAGAAGTTACAGGGGGGGGGGGAGACACATTTTATCACTTTGGAAGTGTCTCTCGTGCAAACTATTCAGTTTAGAAAAAAATTATATTAGAAACCTCAATATCATTTTTGAAGACCTATCCATAGATACCACACATGTTTGAGTTTGATGAGAAAAAAAATTTTGAGTTTCAGTTCTAAGTATGGGGACCCCCAAAATTTATTGTTTCTTAATATAAATAGGAAAAAGTGGCTGTGACATACGGACGGACAGACAGACAGACATGACGAATCTATAAGGCAATATACTCCCATAGGCACGCTTATTTAGATATCGAGCAAATTTACGCCATACTCACTCAATCATCAGTGTGTACAATTGTTCTGTGGGATTCCATACAATTATTTTTATAATTAAGTTATATTCCAATATGCTACGAAAATAGGTATTGTATAGCAGTTTTATAACTTCAATATTACTAAAGTGAGAAGAAGTTTTAATTATAAATCTTAGGGATTTGGTGTGTGTTGGGTAACCTCCTCGAGTGTCGCTCAATGGCTTCCCCTTCACCCCTTCATAGGGTTGCCATTGATCGTCGGCCAATACCCAACGTGGCGGGAACACATCGCTCTCCGTACTCCTCTGCTTTCAGAGGAGACAGGATGAGCGATGCTGTTAGTGGTGAGATGGCCCAGGGTCAGCCGGGGTGCGAGGGATATGCTCTATGGGTAACCTTACACCCCGGCGTCTGAAGACCCGAGACGGCATGCGGTTTTGGTCGGTGCAAGCCCGACATAACCGCCCCCGCTGGCCGGCGGTGGGGTATCCGAAGGGATTTCCGCACGATAAAAAAAAAAAAAAGGGATTTATTGGCATTTTCACATTTGTGTTTCATATTATGTTCGCGAAAGTTTAAGTTACTGTCCATAATTGTACGTAAGTCACGTATTGTGGTGACATGCTATAACGGTGTAACTGCTAGCTCATATGTCATTACAATTGGAGCACGGTGTGATGGTACCACGCCTAGCCAAGGCTGAATAAATTTTATTTTTTAACCGACGAAAAAACGGAGGAATTTTTCAAGTCGACGCCTATATTTTTTTTATGTATGACCACGCATAACTTTTTACAGAATAGTCCGATTTTGATAATTCTTTTTTTATTGGAAAGAGTATACCCCGAAATTGGTCCCATATACATTTGAAGATAAGAATCCAACCCTAAGGGTAGGAAAACAGGGGATGATTGATTGTGCACTCACTGATTGTAAGGTATGTCCACTTATAACTTTTTACAGAGTAGTCCGATTTTATTATTCTTTTTTTATTGGAAAGATTATACACCGAAGTTGGTCCCATATAAATTTGAAAATAAAAACCCAACCCTAAGGCAGCATTACCCGGGGTGCCCGGCAACGAACACTTGGGGAGAACACCGTGCGGTTTTAGTCGAGACACGACATATCCACCCCCGCTGGGCGGCGAGGGGGTATCCGAAGGGATTTCCGCACGTTAAAAAAAAAAAAAGCCCTACCCATATTGGTACATAAAAGTCTGTTTTTTTAAGTATTTATATTATACAACAAATAATGGTTAAAGAAGTATTATATGAAAGTAATCACAAAATTAAGCATGTAGTAATTACAGGATTATAGCCACAAAAAATATGAAATAAAAACTTTAACAAAAAATTGAACCGCCGAAAAAACTGAAAAGCAAAAAGTATTAAACCTTTTTTATTTAACCTTAATAACTAACTTCTTAAAGTAATGAAACGATATCTAAGTATATATTTTTGTAAATAGTTGAGTTTTTATTAAACTTAATAACTAAGTTCTTAAACGAATGTAAGTATGGCTAGGTAATTTTGAGTCGGCGCCAAACAAGCTGTGCAAGCCTTTCTCCATCCGATGCCTTTGTTTTGGTGCTTGTAAGTTATTTACAGATCCAAAAATCTAAATTCCCAGAATTTTCCACACTTAACCAAAACTGGACTCCAATAGTTTGCACGTGTTTGGGGTTATTACATTTGTATAGACTTGGTGTAAGTATAGCAAAACAATGACCCTTACAAGAAATCAAGATGCAACGTCCTGTTGTTTATCTGATTTATGGAAGTTAACGATAGCAACGATGTACACCAGATGTGAGAATTAATATAAAATATTATATTAATGAAATATTTCAGATGTACCTTTTGGAGTTTATTAATTTATAAATTGTTACGTGAGTGTACTATCACATCGGAAACCTATAAACTTTATGCTTTTACATTTAGGAATATAAAACGGAAGTTTATTTTTTATACTATATGAAAAAACCGCATCAATCTTCATTTTTAGTGTCAGGCAATCTTCGTTATTAGTTACAGGAAATAGAGTTTTAAATCGTCAGCAAACAGAAGACACTCGGCACCATTAAGTAACCTTGGTAGGTCGTTTATCATTAATAATCATTATTAGGAACAACGTTGGACCCAGATTACTGCCCTGGGTTATGCACGACTTGGTATAACATTCGTGAATATATGGTTCCCAATTTCAATATACTGCCTACGATTTCTCAGATACTCTGCCATGAATTTTACGAGCTGAACTACATAATACATTTCTACACAGTTTTTATGAAGTTCGGGTAACTCTCTAAGGTATGCTAAACACGGAGGTTTGATTAGGACTATGCAATACTTTTAGCGGCACATCAGGGAGAGTCTGCACACACACAGAATTAATTTACTCTGAGTTCACGCATGATTGCGGCACGCGATGTGTTAGTCAGTGTAAGTAGAGGAGCGTGTAAATATTATTGTACTTAGGATTCGGTGACTTATAGTCCGTAAGCTAATAAGCAAGTAAGTTTGCTTTTATTTATAAGGAGTTTAGTATTAGGTATACATACGAGTAGATATAACAGGAATGTCTTTAAGTAGATAAGATCATTTCCAGTACCCATAAGAAGACAAATAACCATAAGTACTTGATGGTGAACAGTAACTGAAATCAATGAAAGCCTGCAATAACTACGAATGTGAGATCATTCTGGAGGGTCCAGAGTAATTTCTATTAGAACTTTCTAATACTGGAGCGTTCTGGTTTTACAGTGTGAGGGTAAACAACTGTTGGGCATAATCACAAAAAGTCTTTAAATACAAGTCGTGATACAAAAGATGATATACATTATGCAGCAAGCAATGATATGACTTTGTTATTAATAATTTTTTAATAACTAAAAGTTGATGGTTCTTTAAGCGGGCGGTAGAAAATGTTGGGGCTGTTTGTATTATTTTCATCCTTTTAAAATCAAATGTCATAGCCCCGGAGCACATGAATAGATAAGTATGTAGGTATTCTGTGCCCGAAGTTCCTCACTAGCGAGTATAGGAAAGGAACAGGTAAATTATGTTACTAGATAGCATCAGTATCTGTTTTCAACAAGATAAAGCTTTCAATTTTGGCATCGATGCCTGGCATTATTCACCGAGAAATGCTTCTTTCCGCTCTATCTACTTCATGACTTAGAAAGATTCACGGTTCAGATTTCATTCATCTTACATATCTTTATTATAATATCTGCTGCTTTGAATTTTTAGTCAAATGCTTCAATTTTTAAAGTAACGTCATGCGCCATTTTTTATCGTAATGTCATTACTACATTATATGGTAGTTCATAGACATTATTTTTTTTATACATATAGTGTCTAAAGTGGCTGTCATTTGTGAACAGATGAAAAATAAGAGATTATCGGGTTCCGTTATTACAATGGTACCTTAAAAATTAAGGTAGTTTGAATTTTATGACGTCATTAGAGTTTAAATTACAGCCACACTATGTGTAACAATTCCACTAGGTTCTAGTCCATTTGAGCGTGTAAATCAGACTGTCGAGCAATTTACGACTCGTAGAACTAAGTTAGAATGTAATTTAACCTTTATAAACTAATCGACCGTATTGTCTCGATCGTGTGCACTGACCCGTGAAATGAAGTGAGCGTCTAATCCCTTCCTTAGTTGTGCAAGGCGATAGGCTGTTTCATTCCGAACAATAAACTTAGAAGCCACGCAATTATTTTGCAAAATGTCAGGCCAAGCTTGCCGTAAATTACGTGACAATATTTATTTTCGATTACCTTGAACCCCAAGAATTTGAATTAGGTCGCAAGTGATCAGGCTTTTAATTTTTTTTATATTCGCTGTCAAACACTTCTAATAGACTATAATTGTGTTTATAGTCTTATGGAGACCAGTCAGATAGATATCGTGCTAATTAATTTTGTTGAGGTTTTATGGCATTCACTAATTACGGCATAGTATTTCTTAAATTGTGATAATTTTAATGGTATAATAAGGTTTTAAAAAAATAATTACGTAGTTATACAATATTCTTAGATTTTTTATGCTTATTAAAATGCTAAACAGTTCAACTGTTTAGCATTTTATTTTTTATTAACAATCTTACTACTTTGAAATATAGTAGGTGTGGCCGTACCCTATATTCATTCAGGATAAACGATTCAAACGATTCCCGGAAAACTTGTATTTTGGCTTATCGGTGTACAAAGGTATGAGCTGTGCATAAATAAAGTTCATAATTTGGAGAAATAATAAAGCTGCCTTTTTATGGGAAAGTTATTTAGATATAGATAGCTTCAGTAGAATGTGGGATATATATTTGTGCGCGAGTTCTAAAAGGCATTCATTAAATACTTTAAATACTTGGATATTCTAGGACATTTTACATAGTACAATCTAGACACAAATTTAGCATAGCTAATATGGGTACGAGAAAGTGGATAAATGTATACCCATTTTTTTTTGCAAATACATACATAGATACATATTCTACATTAAAACCCTAGAGCAATGCAAATAGACATTTTAATGATTCCAAATATTTGTACTAAGCGGGAATCGAACTCCGTAATGTTTCATATCATAATGATTTGTGCGTCTACTAAGTTAACTCAGGTGTAAAATGTCATACATACATTTTGCTCCCTCCGAGGTATGCAGAGACCTTAGCCCGTCGCCGTCTGCTTCTGTCCTTACACACTTCACGAGCTTCCTTTACTGCAGCTGTTAAGCTTCGAATGCCAAAGAAATAAGAATTCCTTTATTCATTATTACATCAATGAAAACTCAATGTCAACTGCCCACAACCACAGCACCAATTATATCGTAATTTTCTTGTGAAAGTATCCAATTTGAACCGAGCTGTAACTTTACGTTGAGTGTTAATGTTCAAAAGGATTAAGAAGATCGCTATTTTGAAACAAACGACTGTCGCCGCAGTGTTTGATGCGAATAGTTATGTTTACACGTACTATGAACCGGGGTGAGCGGGCTAGGGTTAACTGAAAAAGCTGCTTTGTTTATGCTTTAGTTGAAAACCAAAAGGACGTCAATATCCACTTTTCAGCCAAACGTAAACCTATTATCGCATAAATGTTAATTTGCCTTCAAAATTGATTTCTTTGCACCTGTATATGAAATTACGCAGTACTTACACTGAGATTTTTTGTTAAAATAAAATGTATCTCACGGTAGTAGAGCTTCGTAACTAAGAGATTATAAAATTTATCATGTTTGCGACCCTCGAAATTTTTTTAATTATGAAAATGTATTCACTCATTCCTGGAGTAATGTGGGATTTGTTGTTGATTAAAATATTTTTTTCAACATGTTAACAACAAAAAATACTTGGGTAACTAATAGATTAGTACTAGCAACTCACATCAATTACAAAAAAATAGTACCTATCTAAGTATGTTGATCCACATTCTAGTACCAATATGAGGGATCAATACATATAATCGTACCGCAAGGAAAGTTAATGAATACCAAAAATTTCCAATAACATAATAAAATAAATAATACATACAATCAAAATTACATTAAATATGAAAGCAAATGAATCTGAAAGGTTTAGGTGCTTTAACTAAAATTCTAAAGCGTTCCCTGTTGCTTAGTACATCAGTATTATTATCAATTTTATATAATAGCTAATAAAGCAGCATCTCCCAACCAATTTACTAGCACAAAACAACAAAATGAAAACCAACTAACTTATCACAGTCCGCCTCCGTTGTCTCAAATTAAGAAATATACCATTTTCATTTTTCGCGGGCAAGAGAAAATATAAAATGGATAAACTGTTGGGGAGGAGCTGCGGAGTAGCTAAAAGGGACATAGATGTGTAGGTAAAACCTCTCGGGCGACGGTGTCGGGGTTAAATCTAATTTTTCCCCCGCTAATGCCGTTCGCCCCGCTCAAGGTTGAGTGAGCGCGAAAATGTAACTTTGCCCCGCTCGAGTCGGAATCCGATGCGAGGCGGCTCAGATAGTTGGAGTATACATGTGCAGCATGATTAACTTCAGTAATTTTTTATTGAATTATTTATATGCTAACTTAGATAGTGATCCATTCCATGTCCTGAAATAAGCTTCCTAAACACAATTTTTTTTTATATAATAAGGAAGACATTAGATACAAAGGTAAAATATTATAATAATAACAAAATATTTATTTCTAATACATTTGAAGACCTGTGGCGATACCACATGAAAAACTACAAGCTGAACTGCAACCGTCGACTATGTCACAACTACCACGTGATTCCTACGTCACAATCCTGTATCGCGAAAATGTAGTTCGCGCGCTGAGTAACATAGGTATATATACAACATCCCAACGACAACCGTTGGGCCACGGCCCGCCAGGCGTGATCACCTTGCTTGGTCGGAGGATCCTTCCTTTGTTGGAGGAACATCACGCCCTGTTTCTCCACAGTGGTGACCACGACGTGATGATCACGTAACCTTCGCTGAACATATCAGCAGCATTCCTATCGCCACCATCATATTCACTTCTTCCGCATGAGCGGTAATTAAGTCTTCGCCATCCAGCAGCTTCGGCCTCAACTGGGATACCACAGCATGCAGCGACCGCTGCAGCCTGGTTACCCTACGGCCACATCAGCTTCTAAGGCACAGCACACTGCACTTACGGTCCATGTAAGAAGAGCAAACCTCTCCCGTCTACGCAGCAGCCAGCCACTATGCAGCAACTCACCTCAACTTACTGGGAACTCACCTCGACCTACTGAGGAATTGCCCCGACTCACTGAGGATTTCACCGCAGCACCGCAGTACCGCACTCAGCCCCGCATCTTCGGGACCAGTTCCGACTCACTGGGACTAGCGAGGAAGACTGTTCAATCAATGGAACCAGCGGCATCCAGTTCCGGCTCAATACCCATCACTGGTACTGGCACGCTCCCCAAGAGAGCTTAGACAGCCGACTCATTGCAATCAACCTCCGGTCTTGGAGGGGAGTGATGTGGCGATACCACATGAAAACCTACAAGCTGAACTACAACCGTCGACTATGTCACAATTACCACGTGATTCCTACGTCACAATCCTGCATCGCGAAAATGTAGTTCGCGCGCTGAGTAACATATACAGGGTGGGCCAGAAAGGCGTACGATTTTAAAAACACTCTTGCGTTTGAAACTTTAGAGAGGGGACTGCGCGGGTTGTGGGGTTTAGTAGCTCGGTTCTCGGAAATTTAGTCGCGATGGATCACTTCACCGGAGCGCAACGTGCATTCTGCGTTAATAAACATTAATACAAAAATCGCGATTCGTGCGTTATTGTTCGGCGTTTATTTCGTCGTGAGTTTGGATTACATGATCTAAATCAGTGTCCGAAGGAAAGTGTGATTCGATCGTGGGTCAGAAAGTTCGAAGCTTCTGGTTCGACTCTCAAACAGAAGCCTGCGGGACGCCCAAGGTCAACAAGAACGGAAGACACAATTGAACAAGTTAGCGCATCAGTTCAACGTAATCCTGCTCTATCGACTCGAAAACGTTCTGCCGAACTTGTGGTATCCAGAACATCTTTGCGTCGCATTTTGTTGAAAGATCTGAAATTGCACCCGTATAAAATTCAAATTGTGCTGGAATTACAGCTAAATGATCCAATTTTACGACGAGCTTTTGTTGAAACAATGTTGGAACGCCTTCGGAGTTTGGGATATACCGGGGAATACCTAAAAAGTAGAGTCTACTCTAATAACCCAGCCACGATTAACCAGTTGAAGAGCAATATCCGGGAAGAAATGGCAGCTATTCCCCGTGCAATGTGCCAGCGAGTTTTTACTAATTTGAGGTTCAGATTCGAAGAATGTTTGCAGCGCGATGGTGCACACCTGGATGATGTTGTTTTTAAGAAATGAATTTCCCAGATGTCTATTTTTATAGAAATAAAAATTTGTATATATATTGTACTTCGTTTTTTTTTAATGATTTATTCAAATTCGCAATTCGTTCTGGCCCACCCTGTATACAACATCCCAACCACAACCGTTGGGCCGCGGCCCGCCAGGCGTGATCACCTTGCCTGGTCGGAGGATCCTCCCTTTGTTGGAGGAACATCACACCCTGTTTCTCCACAGACCTGAAGCAAAATATCACTTTGTTCAATCATAATATTGTTGAAAGTTTACCCGAATATGTATGTGACACATGAAAATAGAAAGAATTTTAACGTTTGTACAAATTTATTGTGGGTGAGGAATAGTGTAGATTACGAAATGACAATTAAATACATAGAATCCGTAGAATTCGTTATTTTTCCTTTGTTCAATTCTGATTTAACTACGAGTCTTCAATCAAATACAGACATTTCAACACCATTTTATATGACATTCGCAATTTAATCAAAGAAGTTCTGATTTCCATAAATATTTAATCAATTGTGGTGAACAAAGAAAAACATCACAGTACCAGAAGTTCATAAGCGATATTTTACAATACATGCATTTACACAATAACATTTTTACTACAGATATCTTTATTGGAAAAATAATCATAATTATTTGAAAACTTTGTTACAAGTATAGTTCTAAAAGTGCTATTCAAAGTCCCATTTCAGAGTATTCACAACAACATTATATCTGCAATAAGGCATTTAGTACAGGGATAAAAAACAAGAACTCACAGTATTCACAACAACATTATATCACATTATATCTGCAATAAGGCATTAAGTACATGGATAAAAAACAAGAACTCTCTGATAACAATTTTATTTTCTTCTGAGTAGACGAAATCCTAAAACGTTTTGTTTGGCTTCCTAATAAAATATGTATGCCAAGGCCTGCCTCTGAATCTTTAAATAACTTGTTTCATTCGAAAGCCTCTATACTAGTATCAAATGCCCAAACATTTGCAGTAAGCGTTTCATCTTACGAAATATATTTCTATAAAGTACTGTGATTCTTCAGCCGAATGCACCACACTCGTTTGGCAAGAGTTATTGCTGTTACTACGGCATTTATATAAGAATTATACTAACCTACTTTCGTAAGATTTAGGTGATCACTTCCAAGTATTTATGAAAATAAATGCAGTTCATTCCAGCTTCCTTCACCTTAAAGAAAATTGTAGGGCAAAAGCACCAGAGAGTTAGGATAGAATATGATTATTTAAATATAAAGTATAAGTAATAAAAATAATAAGGGATAGGGAGTGTTTGAACTTGGGCCTAGGGAGTGCTGCATTTCATAAATTCTGTAAAAGTATCGAAGGCATTACATCTCCTCTTTTCTTTCTTTTTCATTCTACCGCTTTCCTCCCGATATTACCCCTAAAAATGGCGTGAGCGATAAATTAGCTTTTACGTTACAAGGGATTATAGGCCCCGGTGGCCACTTACTGCTTAGTAAAAAATAGCCAATGCCTGTGGCTGTGCCTGTGTATTACCCATTCTGTTCTCGCAACATACCTTTTTCTGGGATTAAAAATAGCTTATTACTATTATCGCCCGTTTAGCCTGTGTGTGCAAGCTTCCGGCCAAAATGATCAAGCCGTTTTTGGATAATGTCAAACGAATAAAGTTACTTTCGCATTAAGATATAATTCAGGATAATAGAATCAGTCTCATTTTGAAATAATTGTTTTATTTGTCAGAATTTTCTATATATATACACAAGTGTGTAATTTGAACTTCCAGTGTATTACGTAATTTAGAGACAAATCCTTTAGTTCCACGGTATAGTATATTGGGGTTGGGCTAAATTAGATATTGGGTTATTGATATTATGTTTCGGTCGGGAAATACCCTTTGTATTTTTATGCTGTTGGTAGTCGACCAAATGGTATTTAATGGTGCACAGATAGCAACGCGGTTTAAGTGGGAAAGTGAACGCAGAGGTAACTAAGTGTTATCAGTTTGTTCCTTATACAAGACAATTTATTATATCACACAAATGTCTTCTACTTTTTAACCGTGCACCAATCCTGATTACATTCAAAGCATACACTTTTTAACCCAGTGTCTGCTTTTGAACTCCTTTCATTATTTAGTTTATTCTTGCTTTCACGAGACCGACTACCGTTAGACTCTTCAACCCCGAGAGAAAAGCCTGAGCTCACTTATGCAGAAGCTTTATTTTTTTAGTGAAGGTAATAAGAACTAAATTGATAACGATATCGTTATTTTATTTTTTTCCTAAAAATATGAATAATGTATCGCTTCGTGGAAATTTCATAGACTTATCTGTGCTAGAAAATTGTAACCATATTTAAACAATTATAGAATATTTATTTTTACATCTAAAAATAGAATACAATCAACTATAAAATAAAATAAAATTGCCTTGTCGACAAACTAAAGTAAACTAAATAAAACTGAAATAAAATAAATAATTAAAAGAAACTTAAACCTAAAATGCATCGTGGAATTCCTCCGCATCGCATGCCTCCTGTGGTAACGTGCCCAGAAGACTGGCAGCATTGCCACGTTGTATGGCAATATTGAGTCACGAGAAGCGTCGATCATACGTGTGGCAATCTCCCTGAAGAGACTGCGAGCACTCGGACCCCATGCCCCTAACGTTTCGATTCCAAACGGCACAAATTCATAATCTCCAATTAAATTTGAGTATTTGCGCCGTTTGAGAGTCTCCGCAGAAGCAGCAGCAGCACCGGCACAGCCAGCTGTGCTGGCTATTTGGGTAGGAGCAATGGTGTCGACGCATGTTGCGTCCCAAACCAGAGTCGTACCCATTTTCCATGGCATTAATGACATACCGTCCGGTCTCTTGCCATCGTCGTGTGCCAAACCATTTGGTTCAAGTACAGCTGGCACACCGGCAGTGACAAGACACAAGAGCACGTCGGATTATGTCATTGAGGCTGGCGTGCCGTGGTATTCACCCAGCGCTCCTGCAGCACGATAAGCCATGGTGTCCGAACCTGTCGACGGCTTCTCCACAGCGATATCGATGCGGAAAAACACACGGGGCACCTAAACGATGGCATGTTGCGATGCGGAAGGTAGTGTCATCTAACATAGTTCCTACGTACATACCAAGAGCAATTGTAAACAATTTGTAATCGAATATCTAAACAATTGAACTGTGATGTACAGAATGCTATGCAATATATTTTTGGTTTCTTCCGTATTCATCTTTATGACTTCCATATCTAAAACAATATATTTTTAGGTGAAAATGTGGGCGGGTTTTAGTCCATAAGGACCTACCTACTTTGTTTTCTCCTTGTATTACTATATGAAAACATTTTCATAATTAAACAATATTTGATTTATCAATGCCATGTGCCTGTTATTATGACTCGCCCATAAAGGGTTCCGTAGTAGCAAGTAAAATAATAATGTATTTTTTTTAATTTTAATATTTGAGTTGATTGAATGAAAGTTAAATTGCGATTTACGATTTATGACGTATTAAAAAAAAACTACTTACTAGATCACGTTCAAACCAATTTTCGTTGGAAGTTTACATGCTGTAGCAGAGAATGATAAAACTAAAAAAAAAATATGATGTACATTACCATCATATATTTTTTTTAGTTTTATTATTCTCTTATTTTAGAAGTTACAGGGGGTACACATTTTGCCACTTTGGAAGTGTCTCTCGCGCAAACTATTGAGTTTAGAAAGAAATGATATTAGAAACCGTTATATCATTTTTGAAGACCTATCCATAGAACCACGTATGGGTGATGAAAAAGAAAATTTTGAGTTTCAGTTCTAAGTATGGGGAGCCGCTAAAATTTATTGTTTTTTTTTCTATTTTTGTGTGAAAATCTTAATGCGGTTCATAGAATACATCCACTTACCAAGTTTCAACAGCATAGTTCTTATAGTTTCGGAGAAAAGTGGCTATGACATACGTACGGACAGACAGACAGACATGACGAATCTATAAGGGTTCCGTTTTTTGCCATTTGGCAACGGAACCCTAAAAAGTAATCGTTGTCATAATGATCATTTTGACAAACATAAAATATAAATGAATAGGCATAGCCAAAGTCTTGCTCATACTGCGACCAAAGAAGAAGGGATATTCTCCATCCAACTAGGTAGCCCGAGGTCCACTTAGTCCTTCTCCTCCGTTTGATTTGGTATGTATAGCTTTAATGGTAGCGACTGCCATCTGACCTCCTAACCCTGAGACGAAAGACTACGCCGGAGTCCTCCTTCAATCAGCAAGTTTACCAGCTTTTAAAGGCGAGGTTAGCTTGATGACGAAGATCTTGGAGGGGCCCCAAACCACCCTTTAAACATATCTACTTCTCTAAAATATAGAGGTGTGAGTATATTATGTAGATATTATTTGATATCATAAAATGTTTTCATGAATATAGTTTTTGATAATGGACTGCACCGTGCCGCTTGAACACAGTAAATCCCCATAGTTTAAATTACGGACACAAAAGTTGAAACATTATTTTGTGAAATGAAAGCTACTTCATATGAATAAATAATCTCGTGATAATCATCAATTTTAAAAGGGTTGATATAAAATTAAACCTAACTTAAAATCTATAATGACTAAGCTCTAAATTTTATAACGTGTGGTGAGACCTATATTTTATGGGTTTTCAAACTAGTTAATGCCATTTTAGCATTAACTCTTCGGCACTTTTTTATGAGCCTGCCTGAGTCTGTGTTTCCGGAAAGCTATAACCTGGGAGTCTTCAAATCTAGAGTGAACAGGTCACTTGTAGACAAGCGTGCTCTACCTTAGACCACAACATCACTAACCAACAGGTGAGATAGTTTGAGATCAGTTAAACATAACGGGATATTGCGGTCTCCCCACGGAACGACTTGCAGTATCCTATTTCAGCCAAGGAACGTCTACTGCTAAATGGGTATAGAGCCAAACAATCAGTAAGTGTATCTTGGGCTTGAAGGTGAGGTTAGCTTGGTTCCCAAAGAACTTGGTTGGTGGGGCTCTATACAGTGTCTTTGCATAACTAGTTGTAATTACATGATATTGTCGGAAATTCACGCGAATGTCACACATTTAAATAAAACTATTTTTAACGGATTCTATCGCGATTTATTTGATGTTATTTTATATTTTACATTGATCCTGACGTTTCGGTTGCTTTTCAGCAGTCATGGCCACGGGGAGACCATGTCTCATGGTCTAGCTGTGACCACGTCAAATAAATCACGATAGAATCCGTTAAGTTGTAATTACGTTAAAGTTATTATGATTAGGTATATACATGACATACTTATATTTTAAGAGTAAGAGAGTTTAGAGGTGTAACATTTATTACATAGATGGTTCTTTAATATGCGTGAAAGTTTTACTTAATAACTACTTAATTTTGTAACAGATTTTAAGCAGCCTTAGGTATAGGTTTGATATCAAGCCGATGTTCGTAATAGATGTTTGTAACACTGAGTATGTACATAATAGTGTTACTGGGTACATTGATAAGGTGCTGCAGCATTAAAATATATTCTCACTGCTACGTATATATGTGTAGACTATCTTGCATACTATAAGATCCAAAATATTTTCTATGGCTGCACATACGATAAAACAGATACATACCTACACACGTTCGTACAGTGTGAAGGGAAAGGATGAACTAGTAAAACATGGCTGTTTTTCACACTTATGTCTAGCCTAATAAATGTAAACCAACACGTAGTTAACCTCTGTAACTGAAGAAAATGCTTGTGTTATGATTGTTAGGATAGGTGATAGTATATTGTTTTAGGTGGGCCTCGAACTCGTTAACAGTCGATTGCAACACCAACGCTGTAGTTTTTCTGTAACTGTTGATTAACTTTCACGTGAATTACTCAAGTATACAGAGTTAGTCCAAATAGACTAGTTTTCTAACATAAATTTAAGTTCTATATAATAAAAAGTGGCACGTACTCATATAATTATATTACATTTTCAAGCACCATTACACTAAAATCGAATACCGACAAAATTTCTACAATAATGCCGGAAAAAATATTCTACGATGTAATAATATACCATGGCTTTTACCGAACCCGACCAAAATATCCTATCAAAGACTGTAGTGGTAATAATCTTTCTATATACCGAACCTCAGAGTGGAACTGCCTTAAATAATTACGGTCAGATTCGATTCTGGCTGAAATATTTCATGCGATCATTTGATGCCAACCCGGCTGCGGTCCATTTAGAAAGTGAAACATTACATTTCGACTCTTTTCACGCAAATTTACTGGTTCGGTTTGTTAAAAGGCTAGCTCAGCTCGGTAAACTTCTCCATCTTAGAATGATATAAGTGAATAGCTAGTCAACTAGAGGTAGATCATTGGGGCCTAAGAAACACTTGCAAATTGGTATACTTGTTAATTGATGATACTTGTCTATGCTCTGGCATAACCTTTCATCTCGGGTTTGGGGTTCAGTCGCCAGTCGCTCCAGTATATTATGTCAAAATAAACCAAATTTTGGATAGGCGTGGTGGTAAAGCGGACCCCGGGCTCCAAATTGCAAGCTTTGAATATCACCGGGATGGGCACTAGGATGACGAGAAGGCAGTTGCCGAATGAGAAAAGAATTGGATGAGCAAAACTTTCAAACTATGTTTTGGTTTTAGTAACTTACTTAGTAAGTGAAACTTACTTACTCAAACATACCCGTTGAGCTAGAATCATGAAATTTGGCCAGATGCAAGGTCTTATAGCACAAGTAAAGAAAAAAAAGTCCGAAGACCGTAAATATGTAGTTACCCATATTATTAAAAAAATCTGTATGTCTGTCTGTCAAGACTAGTAGCTCTTCAGCAACGTTAAGTTTGCCCCTCAATTCAGTTAGGTACGGAAAATGTGCGAGTCTTACTCGTACTTGACCGTTTTTTTTGTAAGTATACGAGTATACATATTATACATAGAAACCCCCATAACATAGAACACTTGAAAGTTCAGTATCTATAAAATTGACGAAATAATCGCCTGGACACACTAAACATTTTCAGCCTGTATAAAAAAGAGCGGCGATTTTGATGCGTGTTTAGCAACATTTTTCGAATTTTGTAGACTGGCAATACCACATAATTATCATATGGATTATTCACATAAATTTTGTGTAGAATAAAATGAACCCTCATTTGATGTTTTGATGTGTAGTAGGATTGAACTACCTTTTTTTTTTTTTTTTTTTATCGTGCGGAAATCCCTTCGGATACCCCCCCGCCGGCCAGCGGGGGCGGTTATGTCGGGCTTGCACCGACTAAAACCGCACGCCGTCTCGGGTCTTCAGACGCGTATCCCTCGCACCCCGGCTGACCCTGGGCCATCTCACCACTAACAGCATCGCTCATCCTGTCTCCTCTGAAAGCAGACGAGTACGGAGAGCGATGTGTTCCCGCCACGTTGGGTATTGGCCGACGATCAATGCCAACCCTATGAAGGGGTGAAGGGGAAGCCATTGACCGCCGCCCAGGGTGTACCGGCCGCTCCGATTCCATTCCCCCCGGACTGCAGCGGGATCGGAATCGGAGCGACACTCGAGGAGGTTACCCAACACACACCCCAGGATTGTACTACCTGAGCATAAAATATAATCGTTATTGCCTATCACGTCCACAGAGCGACCGCGGTCAGTTCGTATTGATTTTGCGGGTAACTGGTCAATTAGTCGTCTTTGTCTCTGTAAGTCTGTTGCTATTTGAATAATGTGCTTCTCTCTCGCAATTAAAGGTACGGTAACTAGGCTTAATATAGTTTTGTAAAACATTCTTAAGGTAGGTATTTCGTTTCTTTTCACTGTAGTCTGTAGTATCGATAAAACTTTTTTTAACGGATTCTATCGCGATTTATTTGATGTTATTTTATATTTTACATTGATCCCGACGTTTCGGTTGCTTTTCAATAGCCATGGTCACGGGAAGACCAAATAAATCGCGATAGAATCCGTTAAAAATAGTTTTATTTCAATGTGTGGTGACATTCGCGTAAACTTCCGACAATATTGTTTGTGGAATTGGTCAAACCTGATAAAGGTGACAAATATTTCGTGCAACTGATCTAGTATACATAGAATCCTTTGTTATAAACTTACTACTCAGCAACATACTTTGCAGCCCCTTTAAAAAAAAAATATCACTATCGAATAGTAAATTTGTTCTGAATCTTGGCATAATAAAAAAAAAGATTCCGTATAATTGAGAACATTCCTCCTTCTTCGAAGTCGGTTAAAAATGATGGAATAGGACTTCTTAATTCAAATACTTACTCGATTGTGTTACAACACGTGGCACTTCGATTCATCGTTGAAAATAGACTATGATCAATTTACTTTATATATTTTTGCTAAAACGATGATCGCCGCCTAAAGTATACCAATTCCACTAAAGGTAAGAGAGCTATCTCATAACGATAGTAATCACTTTACTCCATTACAGAACGATATTTTATATAAACACAATCGATCTTACGAAGTGGAGTCAATTCGTTCACAGGTCACATCGACTTTCCTCAATAAATTTTTATGCATGGGGCCCATAAAAACCATTATTTCGACAACCATCTATCACCTGGCATAGACTCAAAGTACTTAGGTACCTAATAACTCTTGTGAGTGAAAGTACCCAACTTCGCAAATAATACAAATATTAATTACGACGAATGTGTCAATTTATCAATCGAAACTGATACACCTATTAGATATTTTTTAATTGTATGTCAATATATAAGATGTCGGTATTAAAAAACATTATTTTCATGCCCATTTTTTAAATTAAAATCGGTTTTTCAGTGTGTCGAAACCTCATCATCATCTTATCGTATGTCCCGATTGCATCCAAGGCAGGCTTGAGATGGCATGGCCAGACATTTGTTATCCACGTTACCTGGTAACCGAAAAACGTGGCCGTACCAGTGAAGGCGACACTCATTTGGATCGCAGTGTCCACCAGATCATCACGTAGGAAACACAGTTGGAGTTCTGCATGTACAGAAATAGGCAAAGCAGAGGCATATTCCTCGTCCTGTATTTCTCCGCGATGATCCTTATTGCAAAAATAGGGTCCAAGGACCTGTGACTGTAGTAGAATCCGTATTGACACTCCGAGAGTACATACTCCTGTCGAATCCGGGAATCAATTAGCCTCTTGAAAAGCTACACAGTGACAGTGTCGAAAGCTACACACATTGAATTAAAACTAACAAATCCAGAAAAATAGACAAGAAGAAGGGAGCTAATTGATCGGCTTTTTTGAAGTCTCATCTTTGTTTTTTTCGCGGGTCGAAGTGACACAATCGAGTTATTTAAATTTTAAATTTCCTGTCCCATTATTTCATTTTTGCAAGTTTCAAAATAAGTTGACGATCATAGTTGAGACCTTCGAGCCACAGAGACACAATTTTATGTTTCCTTTTATGAAATGTATTTAAGATACTAACTTGTAATAAGTTGCTAACATAAAAATGCTCCATTTAAAAATATATATTAAAAATCAATTGAGCTCCAGTGGACCTCAATCGGTTTTGTAGAACACCGGTAGATTGTGAAAACCTGTGTTTGATGAGAAATTTTCTAAGTCTAGTTTTCTAATTTTTAATTAACTACTAATTTTTAAACGGTTTCATTTTTGTGAAGAGATTTTTGCAGTTTACCAATCGCAAGTATTGAAAATGTTGAAATAAATAAAAGGCGGGAAGGGACCATCATGCTTGGCGGAAATATGTGTTTTGTTATTATTTGGGGTCTCAGGTATAAGGATTTTCAAGCCCTGCTTGATTGCTTGCAAGATACTGCTATATTTTTAGAGGTATCTTTGAAAATGTGGGTAACTATTTTATTCGCAACCATGTTCACTAGTCACTCGAGCGTAAAATAATAATGAGATGTTGAAGAACCACCAAAACACTTAAAACAGGGTATAATTAACGAAATTATTAGGTGAGAGTACTTTCAGCCCTACCTTTGAGGTTCAGAACACGTTGCTATGGTTTCAACATGAATGAAAAAAAAAATTGCTCTTTGATTACCATTCCGAAGTCGGATTTATAATTCCGTTGGTAAAATTTTATTCATGTACCTACTCATGTTTTTTATTCTTATGTTTTAGATCAAAAATTAAATAAAAATTGTAATAACAATTATATTTATCATTTACATATATAGGGTGTACGGGGCCACACCAACATCTTCGGGACCCAAGCCAACCTCAATTGCAAGCCAGTAAGCCGGTATACCTCACTCCTCTGGAACATCGGCTACGACTGGATCTTTGACGGTGATCTTTTGGTGGGTGTTGTCGTGACGTGCTACGCCGACAACCCCCTCGTGGCACCACGAGGCCAGACGGGCTGCGAGGCAACCATGAAGGCCACGGCAAGGCTTGCCCAAATCGTTTGGTGTATTCGGCGGCTGGGTCTCGAGGTGGCACTCCACAATTTCTTCAATTTTTTCTATGGGCCCCGGAGTTGGAATTGGCCACCGGAGGGACTACTCTTATCGTAGGAGGTATACGTATCTCCATCGAGCCCTCGATCAAGTATCTAGGGCTCGTACTTGATTGGCGGTGAGACTTTGGATATCATTTCCGTAGTCTGGCCCCTAAGTTAAAGGGGGTAGCAGTTGAGCTGAGTCGCTATTCTCCGAACCCTTGAGGGTGCTAGCCGTCAGGATCATCAGGGGATACCGCACGGTCTCCTTTGAAGCGGCTAGTCTCTTAGCCGGACGCCTCCATGTGACCAAGAAGCGAGGGCCCTTGCGGCACTGTACTAGTGGCGCAAGGGGGCGTTGGAGTGAGATCTGAGACCTGTCCCACGAGAAATCAGCAGGAGCAACGATCTCAGCTCTGCCAGGTGCTTATGGAGGAATGGAGAGAACGATTTGACCAACCAAGCGCAGGGCATGATTGTGGCGATAAGACCCATCATGGAGGATTGGCTGGAGAGGTGCCACGGTTACCTCCCCTACCGGCTGACGCAGGTGCTCACCGGACATGGCTGTTTCGGTGGGTCCGAAATAGAGGTTTTTAAGTAACATTGAAGTAAATTCTGCCGATGCTCTAATATAATAGCGTGATGATATTAATTATCAAAGGATTATGAGTCTCTTATCAACTATCTTTTACACGTAGATAACTATGTAGACCCTCAAAATTCGTTCTATACGCTATGAATGAAAATTCATTAACCCTTTGAATGGTTAGAAACGGAAAACTCCGTTCAATCTAAATAATACCCCTAAAACCCTTTATTAATTTCAGTACACCGTATTGTGAAAGCCTTTCGCTAATGCTGTCGAATAGAAAAATATTTTTGCTTCTTGTACGCTATACAATATTTTTCTTGCGCAACATCAAGCTATTTGCACTTCGAAGTGCTGGGGTAAAAACATTTCCTCAAATGGCACCCTAACGAAGTGACAACTCCTTTCTTCTTTACTTTGGAGTAGGTGTTGCTACGTCCGGCTAATGTTTTACAGAGGTAAAAGTAGTCTTTCGAGTTATTAGGTGTCTATAGTAAAAGATAGTGAAGGAGCAGATGCGTTCTGAATTATTTTGGCGCAGCGAACATTACCTTACACAGTCCTACACCTAGCCAACCCGTTACTGTAATCAGCAACGGCTAGAAATAGCGACACCGTGAAGTGGTAAACAACTTATCGCTAGAATGCTCTTGTAATTATTCTACCTGAATTACTTGAGGACTTGAGAAACAATATGAGTTTCTCCCCTGCACATATAAAACATCTCTAAGATTATAAGACAATCAATCTACAATAGAAAATATCTGCGCAATACAAGCCCTTTATGGTGACAGTAATTCGTTTATGGAATGCTCAGTCAGTGGAAATCAGGCGCTTTCAAACCGTGCCAACTTTTAAAAGTAAAGTGGAACAATACTTTCCAACTTTATGAACGCCAGTATTTTTTTATAAGTAGTCCAAGGTATTACAATAATTTCATCACATTTTTTTCACGTTCTAGAAAGTATCCTTTTAAAGAAGAAAGATAATGAAGTTGGTACTACTTTACAGTCATTTGACCACCAGCCCTATATTATTTCTATGATTATTGATTTAATCGAAGCATCAACCTTAACAATCCAAAATATGTCCTTACTTTTAGTATATGGTATCATGACGCAATATCATTGCGGAACCCTACTATTTCCCAGTGAATATAAGGTTTTAGGTTAATTACTTTTCTCGATGACTCGTAAAACCCATCGTTTTTATTGTTCAACAGAATAACTGTTCCCCTAAATGCTCTGACCTCGTACAACGGCTAAAGAAAAATTTTAATTGCTTTGTGAAGATTTTCCTTTTGGCGTTTAGGTCTCGACATTAAGTATTTGACGCCAGATGGTAACGAATAGCAAGAAAATTTCGAATGTCAACTAATATTAAGAATTTGGTAGTTCTAAAATCCTACTAATATTATAAAATTTTAAAGTTTGTAAAGTTTGTTTTTAATGTAAAGACATTTGAATGTTTATTTCTCAATCACGCTCAAACGACTGAACGGATCAGGATGAAATTTGGCAGAGGAATAGATTAGTCTGGAATAATACGTTAGCTACTTTTCATCACTGAAATTTATTTAAAATGTTAAATAATCACATCGACGCCCCTCACTTTGTAGAAAAGATATCTTTAAGGGTACCAAGGCCTGGGTCTCGTTCATTGAACTTGTTTTCGGTGCCGATTTATAGAACAATTTATACCAGTAATTACCACTTTAGACGTAGTGTTCACACAAATAATGATGATTTTAAAGAATTGGATATGTTCAGTAATAGTTTGGCTGCTTACGAGATAAAATTACGCAAACAACTCCTCCTAACATAAATTGTTATTTGTTATGTGTGAATGAAGAAAAGCGTCACAATTGAATAGTCAATTGTGACGCTTGTTTTCATTCAGTGCATGAATTTATGTGGTATGTGTCTACTCTTGTTTTTGTATATGTCTAGGTATTTATCGTATTGTATTTAGAAGCTGGCCGGGACGGTGGGGCGACTAGCGCCCCTCCCCCAAACCACAACTTGCCCCAAGTCGGGGATACCGTGGTTCCGAAACCCGAGGGGGCCATCTCGAAACCGGAGATGGCCCAGGGTCAGTCGGGGTGCGAGGGATATGCTATATGGGCAACCTTACACCCTAGACCCGAGACGGCGTGCGGTTTTAGTCGGTTCAAGCGCGACATAACCGCCCCCGCTGGCCGGCGGGGGGGTATCCGAAAAAAAAGGTATTTATTGTAATGTACCGTTTCTAATTTCAATTATTATGGAACTTTAAGTCTATAAGCATATTATATTGTTTCTTGATGTAAAAATTTTATGTGACTGTGTTTTCTAAATTTAATAAAATAAATAAAAAATAGCTTCTGGATGGTGCTGGTACTGGATCAGAATTCCATGTGGGTAAAGCCTCACGAAATGCCTAGTAGTACTATATTTGTGAGGAATAATTGCTCAAAGACCGGTAGAAGTTTTTAATTAAAAAACAAATTAAATGATTGCACATTTCACACAGCGCCATTTAGACCCAAACTAAGCAGTGCTTGCCCTTGGATTCTAGAATGCGAATAAACATACTACAATTAATTTGTTATGTAAAACATTCAGTCCAATGCAAATATATGTTTTAATGCATACAAATTCTTATTTATCATACAAAATACTTGCAATGTGAAAGCCGACAAAAATGAACTATAAAGGTACAAACGTCAACGAATTGCCCGGATTCGTACAACCTTTTAATTAAATTTCTGTAAATAGGAGTGCATGAGAAAATTTCGTTTATTTTGGGAATTCATTCTATAGAGGCTGCATTACTTGACGAGAAAAATTGTCCTCTATAGTCACGCGCCCTCGCTGTGAAATTCGGGGGAGTGTTTTGATTCATTTACTTTGGGCTTTGTAGAAAATATAACTGAGTGTATATTGTGTATATATGTAGATATGAACCTAGCATAAGTTAGTCTGGCGATAAGTAAATATACTCAGATTAAAATTTTGTTATTACTCTTTGTGACATAAACACATTTATTTAGTTCTTGAGTTTAGGTTTAGGTCTTTACTTAACTCTCGCAGTAGCCTAATGGTTAAAATGCGTTAGACTTGGTATCCAGCGATCTCGAATGCGAACCTCGGCCATTGTGCCACCGACGTCCACCTACGGGAATATTTATTTATTTATTGATTTATTGCAGAAACATGGTTAAGTACATAGATGTTAGATACATTTAAATTATTGTCCAGCACGTTTCGCCGTTTTACCAGCATGCAAATGTAAAATTAAATACAAATATAACAATTAATACAAGAAAATGTTGGTTTGTAGTATTCCTAAAACAAAACTTAAAAAAAAGTAATACTCTTTACTGAAGTGATAATTATTACCATTTCATTATAAATATAAACAATGACATAAAGTGGGTATACATGGCATTACCAAAACATTTGGGTTTGGGGCCCAAGTCAACCTCACCCTGCTAGTTGGTGCACCTGCTAAATAATGGACGAGGTTCTGGTCTAGGGGTTGGAAGGTCAGACAGCAGTCACTCCTGGAAAAGTCGAAATACCAATAAAAACAATAGACCTGACTCGAAAGTGGAAACTTAGGATGCAACTGGGAAATCATTATAAGACTGATGACGAAATGTGCATAAAGTTCACCAAATGAAAATAATTATTATGGTAACAACAAATAGTCGTTCCATATATCAAACTCAGAGCACTTATCGCGGTACCCAAATCAACTACTGCACCATTCTTCATCCATAGGATCAAGCATTAAAAAATAACTTTTTTACGTTAATAAAGTAAGTCAGACACTTAAAAATCACTATCTTTAAAACCTTCTTAGCAAAAACACTTTAAAATAACCTCGTTACAATTCCTTACTTAAATAATGCAAATTCTGTCGCAAGCTCAGTCCTCGTGAAGCCAGCGCCCTCCTGGACGTCACAACTTGTAACTCGTCACTCTTTATTACTCTTATTGCCAACCTGACCTTGCAATACAGCGTCCTAACTAAATTATAGTAAAGTGCTTGGTAAATGTATATTTTTGTTTTAACCTCCGACGCAAAAACGACGAGGTCTTATAAGTTTGTCGTGTCTGTGTGTGTGTCTGTGGCATCGTAGCCTCTCCCGAATGAATGAACCGATTTCGATGCGGATTTTTTCGTTCGAAAGGCGACACGATCGATATGGTTCTTAGCTATTAAATTAAATTTGACTCGGGGGTTTTTTAATTTTTAAATTCATGTTATATACTTTTACTTCTCTTCCACTACCTTTAAATACTTCTTTTCAGCCGGTCTCAGAGGTAGATGTTAAGAAAAATATACAAACCATATCTTCCAGGGCGGTCGGTGACGATGGCCTTCAACTCCAAATGCTTCTTCCCATCCTAAATCAGATTCTTCCTATCCTAACCCACATTTTAAACTACTCTTTATATTCTAACTGCTTTCCTTCATCATGGAAGAAAGCTTCTGTTATACCTCTGCCCAAAGTATCCAATCAATCAATCCTACAACGTACTCTTAATTCCGACCCATTTCGATCCTTCCCATCTTGTTCAAAGTACTCGAGAGTGTTGTTCACGATCAACTGTCCTATTACCTCTCCTCTAATAACCTGCTAAGTCCATTCCAATCTGGCTTCCGCCGTGGCCATAGTACCATTTCAGCTCTTGTTAAAGTAACAGACGATATAAGATTGGTCATGAAGAACAAACAACTGAAAGTTTTGGTTTTGTTGGACTTCAGCAGTGCCTTTAATTCGGTTGACTTTGACATCCTCTTAGGAATTCTATCATCTTTCAATGTTTCTACTTCTGCAACTGCTTGGTTTAAATCCTATCTTGAGGGACGCTCACAATCAGTTCGAATGAACGAGACCTCCTCCGATTGGTGCAACTTAGTGGCGGGCGTTCCTCAGGGTAGCATTCTTTCTCCTCTCCTCTCCTCTGTCTTTATAAACGCCGTTGCTAAGGTCGTAACCTCAAATTATCATCTCTACGCAGACGACTTGCAGTTATAACGACATTTCAAAGCCGATGAACTAGCTAGGGCTGTAGCTGTCATCAATAATGACCTTGAGAACATTAATGTTTGGGCTAAATCTTTTGGATTGTTAGTCAAGCCAAAAAAAATCTCAAGCAGTCATTGTCGGTGGCAGATATATGCTCGGCCTCCTGGATCACGAGTCACTACCTCCAGTAAAATACGAGTCTGTGGCCATTGAATATTCCAAGAGTGCAAGAAATTTAGGAGTGCACATTGACTCCAAGCTTGTCTGGGATGTTCACATAGCGGAGGTAAGCAGGAGGGTATACTGCGCATTTCAATCTCTCAAACGTCTCCAGAAATTCCTACCTCTTCAGACTAAAGTTACTCTTGCGCAATCTCTTCTACTCTCAATATTAGACTATGCTGATGTCTGCTTTCTCGATGCTTCGGAGGAACTACTGAATAAACTGGAACGCTTGCAGAATTTGGGGATTCGCTTCGTATTTGGCCTTCGTAAATACGACCATGTTAGTGAATTTCGAAAAAGACCGTAACACCGTAACACTCACATCCTATCTCTTCTCTACTCTATACTTCATAATCCTAATTCTCCATCATGTCTGCGGGAACGTTTTGAATATGTTGTACCTAGGGGCAAACCCTATCGTGTTTCTTCCTCTCTTCTGCTTCATAGTCCTGCACACTGTTCTAGTTGCTATGACGGATCCTTCACAGTGCAAGCTGTTCGTCATTGGAACTCACTTCCTCATTCCATTCGCAATAGTACCAGTCTGGACATCTTCAGAAGAAGAATTAAAGATTTTTTCCTTTCTCGTTAATTTAGTGTGTATATATCTAACCTACGAATGAACTTATGTATGTATGTATACATGTATGTATGTGTGTGTATATTTATGTATGTGTATTTTTTTAATATAAGTATTGTAGCACTAGTATGTTTCTCTTTTCTTTTTATCTTGTAATGTACACTTCACACCCTTTCTTGATTATTCTTCCTCTATTACTCAAAGGTTTGCTGGGAGAGAACTCATATTGAGATAAGCTCGCCTTTGTACATCTTTTTTAAAATTTTATTTATGTTACTATTATTTTCTTGTGTGTACAAAAAGAATAAAAAAAAATAAAAAATACCTTGTCCTGGTACTGGGCGTGGACGTTCTCTCGTTGGAGACCATGGTGAAGGCCGTGGTCTTCGCGGGAGCAAGTGGCACGCCGCCGCCTCTTTCTGCGAGCAGGTAATGCGCGCGATAGAGACGGCGGAGAGGGAGCGGAAGAGAACCCTGCCTCCCGAGTTCCGCAGTCTGCCACAAAGACGCCGCAGACTCGTCTACACCCGGGACTACCGACCTCCATGATCGGGGCCTGTGGACGGCAGTTGGCCGACTCGCCGTCCTTACAGAAGCAGGCGGTGGCCGAGGCGTGTCGTGTGTCCTACACACGCCTGCCAACTCACCAACGCGGGATAAATCCCGACCCCACCAGGCGAGGCCGCGGTGGCGGCCAAAGTTCGCCGGTAACCCTGGGGTTATCCTTTCGAGGGCTTACCCGGGTGCCCGGCAATGGACACTTGGCAAGGACACCGTGTGGTTTTAGTCGGTCCGATTCCGACACGCCCACCCCATCGTCGGCACCGATGGAGTGAAGCCCGTGGGGGTTTTCACACGCTAAAAAAAAATACTTTGTCCTGTGACACTAAAAGGCAATAAAAGTCACAGCTACTCTTTCTTAATAATCTATTTTGTTTCTGTATACTGATTACTTTCACACTGATTTTTAAAAAATACTACCATTTCTCTACTTCAATTACCTAGTTTTAGACAATCCATACAAGTTGCCACTTTGTCGATGGTACGAAGGGTCATACTTTTCACCCAAAGCCATAGCTACCTATGTCAGTACCTATATTAGGCATTAAGCTTTATACAAAATGGCAAGGAACAAAAACAATATTAATATTATACAACTATGGCTAACATCGTCCTCTCCGTCTACCTCGACAGGAAGGTAAATTTTACTGTCTAGATTTATTAATATACTTATAATATAGTTATATAAAAACGAATTCCCATTCCCCCTGGTCACTGCATCGTGCGTGAAGAGCTGGATCGATTTTGCTCTTTTTTATTGTGTTTGTTATTGTCATGAGAAGGTTATTATGAAAGTAAAATTAAGAAAGTTGCGTGGAAAATTTGAAAAACTTAGAGACGATATTAACTATTATAATGCACAACCTTATGGTGTTTGGCATACCTTTTTTTTTTTTTCGTGCGGAAATCCCTTGGGATACCCCCCTGCCGGCTAGCGGGGGCGGTTATGTCGGGCTTGAACCGACTTAAACCGCACATATACGTAGGTAGCTACTTATCAGTTGTTTGTAATTGGCGCGATTGAAATATTGACTGACACATTAACAGATGCCTGGGTTGGAATTATATTGATAAAATACGCACCCGAAAAAAGATTAAGAATTTTGTATATATTAAAAGCAATACAATAATAAACACCATGTATGTTTTTAGTAAATAGTTTTTTAATAATTATACAAAATTCAATCGGTTACTAATATTCTTTAAAAAAAAAAACATAGTAAAGGCAGGACAAGGTCTGTAGGGTCAGTTAGTACAAAATAAAGTAAAAATTGACTAACCACTACGAGTATTATGATACTTAGTTCACTGTTTAAATAACACACACCAACTTAACAAGTATTGGGTACTGACATGAATCCAGGTATATAGCTATCACCTCCCCCTTACCAGAAAGAGTGTACAAACTTAATTAATTGCATCTATAGACTGATACCACTTTTCTTTATTGATTGCTCCTGATGTTACATCCCACTAAATAGCTTCAGGGCTTACCCATTTACATAGAGATTCAGGTAACGAGGAATCTGTGGATAACAAACGCAAAACTAAATTTCATTTAGAGTGAAATATGTTTCTCTGTAGAACGGTGAAATTAAATTTCAATCCCGGGTACAGTTTACCCTCCGGTTATAATTTAATGTGCGGACAAGAGAGAAATCCATAAAATCTAATGGGAAAATTCCACGGTGCGATGAGGCTTCCAAGATTTATATTAGTACTTTAAGCGAGTGCGGTACTGCCTGTCTAAGCATTATTAAGGTACGGTATTGAATCTTATTAAATCGTCACATGCATATTTATCTTAATATATTAATGGAAAGTTTGATGTTGTTATCTTCCTTATTGAATGTCAGTCTGGCGTTTAAGAGCATATATTAAGACTTAAGTACACATAAATTTATACTGCTAACATTTCTACACATTATTTAACTAAAATATGCTAAGGGCGGTTATAGCACATCGAGGAGATAAGTGTAGCGTACGACAACACAATGAGTATACGATTTAACTTAATTACCGATTCCCGCGTTTTTCTTTTTATATACTATTCTACTTATTACATTAACTTAATACCAGAATATAATCTTTGGTTAAGCAGATGACGTATATCCGTATATCCGTGTATCACTTACAATAATAATTAATTACTATCACTTGACCTTAATACTGCTAAATAGCTAATGAATAATCTGCGGTCTGCCTTACGTATCAGGTTATTAGGTAGTCTCATTGTTATCATCATATCAGCCGTAGGAAGTTCACTGCTGAACATAGGCCTCCCCCATTGACTTTCATTTCGACCGGTCTGTAGCGGCCAGCATCCACCGAGTCCCTGCGCTCATTGTTATATAGTCTTATAATATCACAGAAAGTTTCGAGTAAACCTTTCTTGCAGCAATAGAAATTGATAGACTTTATGTTTTTGTTTTATTTTAAATTTATTTATTTCACCATCGGATTCTTAATTATTATTAACATATTTTTGAAATATATCTTTTGTAACTTCTCTTATTCATTATAGTGTGTGATTATAAAACGATTTTATTTTAACCATATTGAAAAAATAAAAATGGCAATTAGATTAGTAAAATCTGAATTGATCGTTTTTTTTTTAAATTTAATGACTTATTGATCTAAATATGAGTAGACTCTATCTAAAACTTTGTATAAAGCGCGCTGGCGATAAAATCCTTCTGGTATTCGGACCAAATATTTCATATAATCTCATATTTTGACGCTATACTAAGTTAGATATTCCATCATACTTTTTACAAGTTCCGCTTCAGCGCACGTTGGCGTTTGATGTGCTCGTAAAATCTAACGTGACTTTACACCTCACCCTTGCCACGTAAGGAACTGTTTGCTGTATATTCAACACAATAGACACACCTTTTAGGGTGTGTCAATAATTTTAAATGAACACCATTGTAGTAGATCGCTTTCTTAAGCGTTGTAACCATGTCAGAAAGAATTCCACTATGAAATAGGGAATTATTTTGTAGCGAATTTTATAACGCATAACTTTTACATAAAAAAATCAATTTAGTATATTGAAATAAATGTCTCACTTGTACTTTTCCACTATTATATTGAATAAATTACACCTGACCGGTTTCGCCTCACGGCATTTTCAAAGGTTTTTTATATTTATTTATACATTACAGACACCCAGTATAGTGAAACTCAGATGTAAGAACTTTCAAAACAATGTTTATAATGTCGGTAGATGGAAAGAATGTGTAATACCAGCTCTAAATCTTACCCTAAAATAATGGGAGAATAAATTTTAAATTTAAAAAACACCAATTCAGAAATGCAAAATTAATTAAATTAGAATAACAAATGTCATATTAGTAAATGCCGGGAAATAAACATGTCAAAATTGAATTAGGTACATGTCAAAATTATTAAATGTCAACATTGAATTATATTAATAAATGTGTATATGTCATTTTCTATTGTAGTAACGGTGAACGATTTAAATCGAACTGTTGATTTAATATTATGTTACGGTCAGTTTTGATCAATCTATTTAGATATTTCAAGAGCCTCAAGGGCATTCATTTTCCTACCTTTATAATTTAGGTATTCCTTTTGGCCTATAGACATTTTGAAACTAGTTCATATCCTATGCGCAGTCATTTATAAATAGTAGTTAACTAAACCCATTTTAGTATAAAAAACCTTAAAATCGAACTTTCTTAACTAATAATAAGTTCTTTCGACTACCAAAACAATTCCCAGAACATCTATAAATCTGTCAAAAGTTGATTCAAGTTTAATACTAAGAACATATTCCATATTCGAATATTACAGCATTTACAAACAAAAGTTGAAATATAAGATCAAGTTGTACATAATTGGAAATGTCGAAATGCAAAATGAGTTGCGCGATGGAAATCGTGCTTTGCCTCCGAACACGCTCTTGAGCATCTGACTGACGTCATAGTCACGTACGAGGTTCAATTCTACACCTGTATGTTAACTATTCTACCGTGACTTGCTGTTATAAAGTCGTTTGTTAGGATTAGGTCAGGATCATTTCGTGTAACGTGAATACAGTGGAGAACTCCCCGAGTTATGTCAGACTCGAACCGACTGAAACCGCACGCCACCGTCCCTGGTCTTCAGATGCCGGGAATGGCGGTAGCTATGATGTTGGACTTGCAATTGGTATATCGCTGGTTCAAATTCCAACTATAAAACTATCGACACGAATCTACTCGTAACATCAGGAATTAGTATTAGTTGTAGGAGGAATTTAGTTTAGATCTAGGAGTTTACACAAACTAATGGCGACAAAATATCAAAAAGCACTATGATTATGGGCCGTTGAAAGGGTGTCAGCACCCATTACCTACGTTTCACACCGAATTCGTACCAATAATCCGTGGCATTAAAATCGTTTGGTGCAGTTCAGACTGGGAATTTTAGTGATAAAATTTACACAACAATTTGAATTTTATAAAAAAAAAGATAAATAAAAACTTTCTGTATATGCGTGTGACGGTGACATACACTCGTAGGTGTACACTCAACAGAGTGACTTTGATAACATTATTCGTGAGTATGTTTGAATATATCCTCTACCAGTTCCAATTATAATTCACGATTGGATTTTTTTTATTGGACTAGGTTTGATTTACGTCGCAAATCATGAATTTGCTTCTTCAATCTGCTTTCGTCGATCCTCTCTACGTGTTGTGAGCTTAAATGGTTGAGACACGTAGAGACGATCGACGAAAGCAGATTGAAGAAGCAAATTCATGATTTGCGACGTAAATCAAACCTAGTCCAATAAAAAAAAAACCACAACGTTTTCATATCGTACATGTAATGTTCGATAACATAAATTGTAATGTACGATAACATAAACACAGCATAAATTGTAAAATAAATAAAAAATTAATTCCTAAGACTATGGAATAAAACATTTTTCAAATTAGAGCTGTTTATAGCATTGGTCTCTTAATTTGACTAACGCAGTCTACCACTGGCGGAGGAAGTAGTCTCGCGGGGTGGGGTGGTGGTGGCGGTGTCTCTCGACATCGCCAACGCCTTCAACACCCTACCCTGGAGCTGCGTTAGGGAGGCGCTCGCGTATCACGGAGTGCCTCCTTACCTCCGCCGCATTGTCGAGGCATACCTATCTGAGAGGGCCATAGTTTACCCGAGCTGGCTAGGGCCAGGGCGGCGAGAAGTGTCGTGCGGTGTTCCGCAGGGGTCGGTCCTAGGGCCACTCCTGTGGAACATCGGATACGACTGGGTGCTGCGCGGTACGTTGCTCGAGGGTGTCAGCATAGTGTGCTATGCTGACGACACCCTCGTTATGGCGCGGGGAGCAACGTACCGAAGCGCGGCACTGAAGGCCACGGCAGGGGTTGCTCAAGTCGTGGGTCGAATACGGCGGCTGGGACTCGAGGTGGCTCTCCACAAATCCGAGGCTATGTGTTTTCACGGGCCTCGGAGGGGGCCACCTGCAGGAACCAGCATAACCGTAGGGGGCGTAAGCATCGGCATCGAGCCCACGATGAAGTACCTTGGGCTCGTACTCGATAGCCGATGGGACTTCGGACCTCATCTCCGAAGTCTGGTCCCGAAACTGAGGGGGGCTGCGGCCGCGCTATCGCGTCTGATGCCCAACGTCAAGGGACCCAACGCCCCCACTAGGAGCCTGTACTTGGGGATTGTGCGAAGCATGGCCCTGTACGGGGCCCCAGTATGGGCGGAGACTCTGGCGGCCCGCAACGTGGCTGTATTAAACAGCCCGTTAAAAGCGATGGCCGTCAGAGTCATCAGGGGGTATCGCACGATCTCCGTCGAGGCGGCATGTCTCCTAGCCGGTACCCCTCCATGGGACCTGGAAGCGTGAGCCCTTGCGCTGCTGTACCAGTGGCGCAAGGAGGCGCTGGAGCGGGGCCATAGGCCGGAGCCCCGAGAAATCGGGCTCAGCGGTCCCTGCTCCGCCAGGAACTCATGGAGACATGAAGGGGGCGACTTGAGCACCCAAGGTGGGGGGAATCCACCATTGCGGCGGTGAGACCGATCATGAAGGAGTGGTTGGAGAGGGACCATGGGGACCTCTCCTACCGGATGTGCCAGATGGTTACCGGACACGGGTGTTTCGGTAAGTATCTGTGGCGCATCCACCGGGAGACAACGCCGCAGTGCCAGCACTGCGAGGATCCTGGCGAAGACACGGCGCTCCACACGTTGGTGGAGTGCCTTGCGTGGGCGAGTCAACGCCGGGATCTCGTTGCGGTCCTGGGCGTGGACGTTCTCTCGTTGGAGACCATGGTGAGGGCCGTGGTCTCCGACGGGAGCAAGTGGCACGCCGCCGCCTCTTTCTGCGAGCAGGTAATGCGCGCGAAAGAGACGGTGGAGAGGGAGCGGGAGAGAACCCTGCCCCTCGAGTTTCGCAGTCTGCGGCGAGGACGCCGCAGACTCATCTACGCCCGGGACTACCGACCTCCATGATCGGGGCCTGAGGACGGCAGTTGGCCGACTCGCCGTTCTTACAGAAGCAGGCCGTGGCGGAGGCGTGTCGTGTGTGCCCTACACACGCCTGCCAACTCACCGAAGCGGGATAAAACCCGACCCCACCAGGCGAGGCCGCTGTGGCGGCCAAAGTCCGCCGGCAACCCTGGGGTTATCCTTTCGAGGGCTTACCCGGGGTGCCCGGCAACGGACATTTGGGGAGGACACCGTGCGGTTTTAGTCGAGACACGACATAACCACCCCCGCTGGTCAGCGGGGGGGGTATCCGAAGGGATTTCCGCACGTAAAAAAAAAAAAAAACGCAGTCTACCATGAAATACTTGTATTGATTTAATAATATTCTTTAGCATCCTTTTGAAAGAGCCTTCTTATGAGTAGGTACTTACGAAACAATTAACTAAGTAGGCTAAAAGGAATTCTTAATTGAAAATTTTGAATTAATCTAATTTACGCTCCGGTTCACATTTATAAAGTACCTACTATCTACTTAAAACTTTATAATACAGGCCTTCGGACTTCAGGCGCTTACGGCGGTCCGGCCGTGCCGGCTACTGTCTTTCAAACTAAAATTCCTAAAATTGAATTGATTTGTCCGTTTCTACTTTTTATCCATCGGTCTTTTCGCCTTTGTGAATATCTAGTCAACCAAATACTTAGTGTTGGTGGGACGGACATAGGTAACGAATGCGAGCACACAATACATCACAATATAAAACCTAGATTTTTTTAAATTATGCTCGATAACAGAAGTAAGTTGATGATAATTTACTTCGTTTTTACTTACTTTCAACTTCACCATCATTACAACTCAAGTATTTAATCTGTAGAGTTGTATTTTAAATTTGTGCAGAAGTCACTATTTAATACATCTGTATGGTTGTATCCGTTTTGTGTTAGTACATTCAAAATATATTGATGAACAAACAAGTTTCGAAATGAACTGCTTGTTTTACTAGGCAGCTCAAACAAAACATTATAATTAGATTAGGTAAACATGTTTGTAAATGGGCATTTAAATTTATTTACCATATTTGTTGGTCTGATTTTGTGTATTTACATGATTTATTTACTTTTAGTATTAACATCCGTATAACGTGAGCTCGTCACTCGTATCGTACAGATACAATTTATGCTGTATGAATTAGGTCAGTGAACATATCAGTGATTTTATTTTGAATTCTTCAGTATTTTATATACCCGCATTTTGATAGATATAATAAAGAGTTGACGATTTCTAAAATTAAATATTTTTATAAAGTCCGATGTTAACTCAATAAAAAATATTATCATGTGTAAAAAATCTATTATGTCCTGAACGTGGTACGTTTTCATCTTTTTTAAATCTTACTGCATTATTCCATTCGCAACTACCTTGATACTTTGAATTTAAGTTGTTTGTGTGAACTGGTCTCCAAAGGACCGCAAAAAACTTTCGACATTTCAAGGTGATTTCAGGCAGAATGTATATAAACATAGATAGATTTATATGGTAGTAGGGTATTATGATCGCAGATAAAGGCTGATCTTTAAAAATTTCAGAACTAAACTTCAGTACTTATTGCAGTAGGTATCCCATTTGCAAAAACTTAAGAGCTTAAGTTGTTTATTTATAAAACATAACATAACTTCACGCCTGTATCTCCGAAGGAGTAGGCAGAGGTGTATTACACACCCACGATTCGCCAGTTATGTTAAGGTCCCAATGTAATAAGGGGCGAGCCTATTGCCATCTACCGGGCACATTGTTAAGCGAGCGATAATTAACATTTATTAATACACACATAACTACGAAAAGTCAGAGGTGTGTGCCCGGGGTGACTGGGGATCGAACTCGAGATCTCGTCTCAGCAGTCCGTTACGTACGCCACCGGGCTATCGCCGCTTTATTATTATTGTTTATTTATATACGTATGTATATTAGTTAAGAGTCTAAATTCCAAAAAGTTTGCTCCACAACAACAAAAATAAATTAATTTAAAATATTGCGTCCCAACTGAAAGATTTAAGCTGAATTACATACATATTACCTACTCGTAACTGCGGTAACACCTGCTGATTAACAGACGAAACTCAGATGCAGGCTTTCCTCTTTCGGGTTGGGTTTCCCGTAAAAGCTAAGATAAGAAAAAAGGGGAAAAGTAGCTGTAGGCCGGTCACACTGGGCTCCAAAGTGCTGCTTCGGATGCATCCGGAATTGGCGCTCCAATGTTATAACATGCATAATACTCGTAATTAGCATATACGATATTTATCGGTTGCTACTACTATCTAGTTTTTGTAATTCGAATCGTGAATTTTATTGAAACCAATATCTAAGTACATTGTAAAGGTTGTACACTTGTAACAAAAATAAATATGTATTTTTAACAATGCGCCTTAGAGCTGCCAATTGAATCCCAGCCGGGCAATGCCAGGGAACAAAAGCTTGTTTATTATGTTCATAATTGAAAAGTGCATGGAATATTTCAATGGAATTTTTAATTAATATTTCTACAATGTTACGCAGCTAAACGAATGAAAGGCACGTTGTTTGTTTATTTAGTAGGCAAATCCGTATATGCGACAAATGAGTGGGTTGGGCGCAGGTGTACTGTACGGTAGTCTAGACAGTTGTTTGAATAGCAATAATCAATCAATCAATATTGACAAGTAAAACTGTAGTTATTCAGTAGTATGTGCTAGAATTTCCTCATTATCATGAACGCGGCGGATCTAGCAAAGAGTCTATATACTTCGAAAGACTAGTATTTTTGCGAAATTTTGTTTTTTTTTAGATAATAATAATGATAATCTACGGCTTCTTTATGATATAGAAAAATATATACTTAGTACATGTAGAGTACGAATAAATACAACACCAAAGAATTGACATGAAACTCCACTCGTTGTCTAAAGCCGCTTGGCTCAGGTATTTGTTAGTTCCATGACCTCTATTCACAGATACACATTATAAAGTCTCTTTGTAAAGGTGCTGAACTATACTGCCGAACACAGTACTTCGAATATGAATACCAAAATTGAGGTTTGAGTTCCGTAAACAAACGATGGCGACGTTTCCAAAACAGCAATTTGTCCATAAACTCTCGCAACCCAATGTAGAACCTTTGTAGAATAAATTATGCTGAAATGGAAATTCGAATACTAATTAGTGCACCTTTTTTAATACGTGTGAAAATCCCCCCGGATACCCCCCCGCCGGAGAGCGAGGGTGGTTATGTCGGGCTTGAACCGACTAAAACCGCCCGCCATCTCCGGTCTTCAGACCGGTTGTAAGGTGGCCCAGCCCATAAGGCATTTTCCTCGCACCCCGACTGAGCCAGGGCCATCTTCGGTTTCAAGTTGCCCCCCTCGGGCTTGGGAACAACGGTGTCCCCATCTTGCCTCGGAAAGGAGGGGAGGGGGGCGCTAGGCGCCCCGCCGCCCGGACTGCTTCTGCTGGGGTGACAGGCGGCCTCACCTGCCACCCTCAGGCGTGCGCTCATGGAGGACAGAGGTCGTTGAGCGACCTCCGACGTCTGAGTCGCCTACGACGCGCGGTGAACATGTTGCATGCTGCAGAGCCAGAGGACTCCCACCCCGATGGCTGCCACGAAGTCATGCCTCGGCAACTCCCACACCGGGCACTTTACCAGCGTGTGCAGCGTCGAGTCCTCGCTAGCGTCGCAGTGATCGCACTCAGACATTGGCTCCTTCCTGATCCGATGCATGTGGTCCCCGAAGCTCCTCTTACCGGAGATCACCTGCGTTAGTCGGTACGAGAGGCTTCCGTGTCGCCTCTCTAGCCAATCCTCCATGATGGGCCTTACCGCCACTATTGCAGCGTGCCCTACTATTTACTGCACCTATAAATTTATAAACTATAAAATTGCATGTTCTTTAATGTATTAACACAATACATTAAAGAATATTTGATGAAAAACAAGCTTGGAAATGAACTGCTTTGCCCTACTACGAGTAAATACTATAATTAGATGAGATCAAGTAAATATGTTTGTAAATAACCACAAGCTCATTTCAAAGGTGAAAGTTGAAAAAACAGGATACTCTCTAGCAAAACAATATGCTCAAAAACGCGTTGTTGTCTGTTATATAGCTACATAATAATATTACACTGTAATAAATCATAAGCACAAAAGGCG
Organism: Cybosia mesomella; assembly: GCA_946251805.1. Taxonomy (NCBI): domain Eukaryota; kingdom Metazoa; phylum Arthropoda; class Insecta; order Lepidoptera; family Erebidae; genus Cybosia; species Cybosia mesomella. The sequence continues at coordinate 23,314,890 of OX276398.1, forward strand.
GTTTGTTTTCCATAATTAGGTAAAAATGTCTCTCATTTTCGTATTGCTATTCCATTGTTAATCTTGCAGCATACTTCGCCTCATTGCGACTGACATTTTGTATGTTATCTGCAATTAGTTGTTTCTCTCGCATGTGTTGTGCAATATATAGCTAGTGTATTTTTATCTTATTTAGGTAATTTTTGAGACACTTGAATGGCAGATATTATAAGCATAACCACAAAAAAGCCCGCTGACTTTTTTATGTTGTTTTGTGTGTCATATGGTTTTATACGGTATTTACTATTTTTGAATTCACCGGCCTTTTATTAATAGCAAAAATGTGGCCATATCTGGGGATACGGTAGCGCCCCCGTTGAGACGAGACAGCGAATCGCATGCACAACCAACCTTTTTGTTAGTCTTTATTGGATGAACAAACAATACCACAATAAAAATGCTTAAGATAGTTACATAACATAACTTCACGCCTGTATCCGCGAAGTGGTAGGCAGAGGTGTATTACACACCCACGATTCGCCAGTTATGTTAAGGTCCCAATGTAATAGGGGCCGAGCCTATAGCCATCTACCAGGCACATTATTAAGCGAGCGATAATTAACATTTATTAATGTACATATAACTACGAAAAGTCAGAGGTGTGTGCCCGGGGCGACTGGGGATCGAACTCGAGACCTCGTCTCGGCAGTCCGTTACGTACGCCACTGGGCTATCGCCGCTTTTAATGGGGCAATCATAATAATTATGACATCCAATACCTATTCTCGACGCGTTTTGCCGTTTACCATTACAATAACATTACCTGTCCATTCAACTGTATTCAACTGTCTGGATTTTTGTGTTACCTACTTATTTTAAGTGAACTACGTTTAAAAAAAATTAAAATTGAAATCTGTTTAGTCACCGTTATTCATTGATCTGATAATGTATATTTACAAAATTTATAACATATTATTTTGCTGTAAATGTTACATTTACACAGTTGTGTTATGGTTAATTACTTTCGCCAACGTCATCTGGTTTAACCTTTTTAATCAATAAGCGTAAATCTTATCTTGCACACCACTCTCACTAATTAGCCCCATAGAACTTGTCAGTTACGAACATTTTGTAACCAGTAGCGTGTAAAATAGGACTTATTCGTTGTGGTAATCATGAAAGACAATTCCAAAAATACTTCGCGTTCAAGGGACATGGAAATCCGTATATTACCCAGAGTCCAGCAGGCATTATGATCATTTACAGTGTTGTTATTTTTCAGCAATCATACATAAATGGGTACTTTTGAGGTTTTCTTTTTAATTGAAATTTGTTTTTTTATTATTTGAAAGAATTCTCAAAAAGAGTACTTCAGCCAGCTTACAGTGAAGTTTAGTTTCCGTAAACTTGCTAAAAGCCTGCTGAACTGAACAAGGTACATCTATATAGATGTATGTGATGCAATCCTAAGTCAAATTTAATTGGATTTCGCGGTAGTTCACAGAACTACAACAATATTTACGGAATTTTACTGTCGCGTGAGAACTCCATGGTACACTTTATTAATGTTTGTTGTTTGAAAGTTAATGTGACGTTTTCGGTCATTTGCTCGTTATGGTTTTAATCTGTCACTAGACCTAAATGACGGGTAATAATTTGACGGGTTGAAGAATGTTTACTTGACATTTAGAGTTATTGTCATAGATTATTATATATATACTAGAAAGTTATTGTTTTGTACTGTTTGATAAAGGGTGGCAGTATATTGCATGTGAAATCATATGAATAATCTTTAAAATAGCTTTGATTAATAGTATTACTGTATAAATAAGACAGTCAATTGAAATTGTGATATCCCTATTTATCTATTACCCTATTAGATCATATTGTTACCAAAAAGCTTCAAGTTTCTGAAATTAAAGCAGAGTGGAACTTCAAGTTTTGCTAGAAAACCTTCAATAAAATATCCTATAGCATTTTCAAAATAAACAAATCTGATTAAGTAGTTTTTAATGTTATAATTCAGTATATTTAAGCTTTGAATTGAAGATTTATAAAAGGTCAGACATGTGGTAGTTTCAGACAGCCCCTTTTTTCCTAAATAAATAATAAATTTAGTATCTTTTTGTTACAGGTCTATATCATTACAAAGGACATTCTGCAAGAAGGTGAATATAAATGCTACTCTAATTGTTAATTATACCTTTAGTGCATAGTAAGATGTTTCTACGTATAATGGCTTCTCCTGACATAATGTCGCACAATATTCCTCTCCTCCTCCTCTCCTGATATAATAATGTGGTGGTTTAAGTGGTCACAAACTTCCACCATATTGAGTGTTGTGGGGCCTTTTTTAGCAAAAATAAAAAACGGAACCCTTATAGGATCACTTCGTTGTCCGTCCGTCCGTCCGTCTGTCAAGACCGTTTTACTCAGGAACGCGTGGAGGTATCAAACTGAAATTTATATCTAATACTCAGGTCTACTGTCCCTTGGAGCTGTGAAAAAATCACACTTCTAAGAAAAAACCATCAAAAGATACAGCCGTTTATGCCGCAAATTTCCGCAAATTTTCGAAACTCGCACTGGAATCAAAACCTACAGTGCGAAAACCGTAAATTTTTAGTTACATCATATAATAAAAAATATTTTTGAAAATTTTAAAATTACTACTACCATAACTATGACTCGATTGTAGTGATGGGTGAACTTTTACTTATATACCTACAGGTTGGTACGGAACCCTCGGTGTGCGAGTCCGACTCGCACTTGGCCGGTTTTTTTTTTAGCTTGTGGAAATCCCCAAGGGCTTCACCCCATCGTCGGTGCCGATGATGGGGTGGGCGAAGAGAATAGTTTGTGTGACACATAGATACCATGTATGCTCATCCGTAACTTAGCTTCAAACGTAGCATGTTATCATGAAGTTACTTCGGATACTGATTATGTAATATGATGCTGTATAAATACCGTTGCTCAGTGAGAGATGAGATGTGGCTTACGAGTATTTGAACTACAATTATATATAAATTCCATGTAAAACGTTATACTGCGACAAAACACTCCAAACATGAGCTTGCAATTTGTGTAGTTTGATAAAGTAAACTACAATTACTCGAATTATATGGGTTAGATGGTAAACTACATCCAGAATTTTGTATATAGTCAAACCACAGAACATGAAATTTTAGCACAATGTTGGAACTGAAATGGTTAGCGTAGATAAATTTGAGAGCCTAAAACAAAACAAAACAGCTCGCCAATGATATCTACAAAACTACTGTTTAGTATTGTACAGCTGCAGTTGAACAGGGTCCATAGAAGTCCTTTGTGCATAATAATTTATTTGCACAAAATACGGTAGGTACTGTGGTGTCTGAACCTCATTTCACACCACGATGCGGTTACCTGGCCATTATGTGTCAGAGTTTAAAAATAAATACTTTGTATTTCAAATTAGCGTAGGGAAGAAAAACAATTGCTCCGTGGAGCTGCTTTCGGCTGGGCGGCTGACAGCGGGCGACTAGACGCGCCGCCCGGGTCCGCCGGCCGAAGAGAAGATAATAGTGCAATAAATATTTAGGCTCAGTCCTTGAGCGGAGTTCGCGATTCCCTAGTTCGAAGTAATATAAAAGCATACGCGTAAAAACCTCCCTAAACCCGATTTAGGAAGCTTTGATGATATAATAAATGCCCATTTAAACTTCTTCCTCAGTGTTTGTCTTATTTTCTACACGAGGTATTGTGGCGTCCATGCCCCGGACGCTACAGTACACAAGGGCACGCTGCAATAGCGGCGGTAAGGCCCATCATGGAGGATTGGCTAGAGAGGCGACACGGAAGCCTCTCGTACCGACTGACGCAGGTGGTCTCCGGGAAGGGGTGCTTCGGGGACCTCCTGCATCGGATCAGGAATTAGCCAACGCCTGAGTGTCATCACTGAGACGCGAGCGAGGACTCAGGGCTGCACACGCTGGCGGACTGCCCGGCGTGGGAGGCGCCGAGGCGTGACCTCGTGGCAGCCATCGGGGTGGGAGTCCTCTCGCTCGGCAGCATGATTGCGGCAATAGTGAGGAGCGCGAGCGCGTGGGCCGCCGCCACCTCCTTCTGCGAGCATGTAATGCTCGCGAAGGAGATGGCGGAGCGTGCCCGGGATAGATTTAGAACTCTCCCGGCCCGCCGAGCCCGCAACTTGCTCGCCGCGCGTCGCAGGCGACTCAAGCGCCGGAGGTCACTTAACGACCTCCGTCCTCCATGAGCGCAGGCCTGGGGGTGGCGGGTGAGGCCGCCTGTCACCCCAGCAGAAGCAGGCCGGGACGGTGGGGCGACTAGCGCCCCTCCCCCAAACCGGGGCAAGACGGGGACACTGTGGTTTCCAAACCCGAGGGGGCCATCTCGAAACCGGAGATGGCCCATGGTCAGTCGGGGTGCGAGGGATATGCTCTATGGGCGTCTGTAGACCCGAGACGGCGTGCGGTTTTAGTCGGTTCAAGCCCGACATAACCGCCCCCGCTGGCCGGCGGGGGGGTATCCGAAGGGATTTCCGCACGAAAAAAAAAGGTACACTTAGGATGAGGGATATGCTCTATGGGCAACCTTACACCCCGTCGTCTGTAGACCCGAGACGGCGTGCGGTTTTAGTCGGTTCAAGCCCGACATAACCGCCCCCGGTGGCCGGCGGGGGGGGGGGGCGTATACGAAGGGATTTCCGCACGAAAAAAAAAAGGTGCACTTAGGATATAATAACTGTATTATATACCTACATAGTAAAATAAGCAGCTTAGCGTATTTCACCGAAGCTGGCATGCCTATATTTGAAATAATTTATATTAACCTTGTGCTTGGTGCGCAGCATGTGCTGTGTGATAAAAATATTCACTGTAAGTGGCTGTCCGGTGACATGTGTTCAATAGTTTCAAGGAAGTTATGTGAACGTATTCAGAATTTATGAAAAATATTTACGCATAACATACGCCAGATTTTAAGTATGACCGAACACTTGGTCGCGAACAAACGGACAAACAAACAATGATACCAAAAAAATATTTTTGTGTTCAGTATCGTTCATTTAGCATAACCCATTTTTTATAAATGTCAAATTAATTTACAATTTTATGGCGGCGATAACCCAGTGGCGTACGTACTGCTGAGACGAGGTCTCGAGTTCAATCCCCAGTCGCCCCGGGCACACACCTCTGACTTTTCGTAGTTATGTGTGTATAAATAAATGTTAATTATCGCTCCCTTAATAATTTGCCCGGTAGATGACAATAGGCTCGCCCCCTATTACATTGGGACCTTAACATAACTGGCGAATCGTAGGTGTGTAATACACCTCTGCCTATCCTTCGGGGATACAGGCGTGCAGTTATGTTATGTTATAATGTATTGATTTTCTACTACAATAGCGCATTGTTTTCCATGTATTACGTTAAAATAAACACAGTCAGCATACTAACCGTAGCTATGGCAGTAACTACACACATCAAAAAAGTCTAAGCAACATGCTTAATGTTACATAATTCTGCAAATAATATTGGACAATTATTCTATTTTTTGACCATAGGTGGGCAGGTATGTAACCTTTTTGGTTCCAGATTACCTACTGGCTGGTTAGAAAAAAAAACTCGATTGTGTTTTGTTTTATTTTTCATAAAATTAAAAGTTCGTTAAATTAGTTCAAATTTAAATGTGTTTTCTTTTGATAATTAAGAAATTTGGTATCGTTTGAATTTTATAGTTTTAACCAAGTTTTAATAGAGTTTTTGATAAAATTGAATTGTGAGATATTCTTTACGTTATGGAGCGACGTCATTTGACCGCTGATGAAATGCAAAGAGCTGTGGGAATTATACAAGCGGGAAGAAACCAATCTGAGGTATCTCGCCATTTTGATGTGAACAGGAGCATTATCTGCCGTCTGTTGCAGCGTTACACTACGACAGGAAATCTCGCTGAGCAGCACCCTGGCCGTGGAAGGAGTACAACTACTCGGCAAGACCGATACATACAACTAACCGCAAGACGTCAACCAATGTTAACCGCCAGAGAGATAGGTTCAAGGCTACCTAAACTCACTTACTGGTGGTGGTAGAAATTTGATGACACAAATTTGTCACAAAATTCGGCCGGGTGGGTACCACCGTGCACGATTGCGAATAACCCTCCATAGTAATCCAATTTCGGTTTGATTGCGTTCAGGGGTCAGCAAGTGGGGATTGTGGTCGCAGCACTAGTGGGCCCGGTAGGTGTCACGCGGTGCTGCGACGACAATCCTCTTTTGATGAGGCCGTCAAGCTGAGTGCCACCATCGTTAACATGGTACGTGTATGTAATGGTGAACCTCTTTCCTGAGACTTTACCTTCAGCTTACCATCAGGCGAGGTGAAGTCAAGTTGACGTGTCCTAAATATAAAAAATACTCTAGTGGTTGTTAGCCCCCAAACCGTACGAAATCGACTGCATGAGTACGGTCTACGATCGCGACGTCCAATCAGGTGCCCGGCTGTACGTCACGAAAATCGCGCTCGTCGAAATGAATGGTGTAGGGAACACATAACGTGGACCCAGGAACAATGGGACAATATTTTATTTTGCTATGAGTCTCGATTCGGATTTAGGCCTGATACAAAAAGGGTTAGAGTGTACCGTCGTCCCGGCAATACTGAAAGACTGAGGTGCGTCCAGGAAGTTCACCCATATAACGGATTAACAGTTATGGTATGGGCGGGTATTATGAAAAACAGACGAACTGAGCTCATTTTTGTAAATGGAAACACAAACCCTTGGCTCCGATTTTAAGTTATTGCATGACAATGCACGTTCTCAAACAGCGATGCGGACTAGGGAGTACTTGGCAACAGAAAACATCAGGGTGTTACCCTGGCCTGCACAATCGCCAGACCTCAACCCCATCGAGACTGTATGGTAATGCTCCAGAGATGTGTAGGTATTAGAGGACCTGGACGGCGCGCGGCGTGACAACAAACCAACAGTTGCAGAATTTGCTAAAATTTCATTGGGAGTGATTGCCGCAGTATACCATTAACAAACTCATCGATAGCATGAATAATCGGTGCCAACAAGTTTTAAACAACAGAGGAGGACACACTTTGTAATAAATTAAAGAATTCTTTAAGAATAAATAAATTTTGGTTAACGATTTAATTTTGTATTAAAAAGTTTATTTTCTTAGGTGCCTTGTTTTCTTTTGTGCGTGATAGAGTAGGTATACTTTTAATAAAAAAAAAAACAAAACAAAATCGAGTTTCTTTTTTCTAATCAAACAGGTTACATACCTGCCCACCTATAGTAAAAAAAGTAGAACAATTTACCAATATGTGGAGGAACGGGGTTTGATGTTCCTCCAACAAAGGTAGGATCCTCCGCCCAGGCAAGGTGATCACGCCTGGCGGGCTGCGACCCAACGGTTGTCGTTGGGTATGTTACTCAGCGCGCGAACTACATTTTCGCGATGCAGTATTGTGACGTAGGAATCACGTGGTAGTTGTGACATAGTCGACGGTTGTAGTTCAGCTTGTTGTTTTAGGTAGATTTCGATAAAAGCGATCTACCTATTGGTTTTTAGGTAGATTTCGATGAAATCGATCTACCTATTGGTTTCTTGACTACTGTCGAATTTAAAAAAAAATCTTCATAGGAGGTGACCCCCTGAGTCCGAAATGACCACTGGTCAAAAAGTTTATATATATATATATATAAATCTTAATAAAATATATATATATATATAATATATATATATATATATATATATGTATGTATGGTTCCATTTCCCAAAATTTGCGGCACTCTCACGGTCGCATTTTTGCCCTGATCGCTTTCAAACTGCGGTCAAAAATTGCTTGGGTGTAAACTTAGTTTAAGTTCGTGAACGGGTGGAATCCGGCCTAAGGGGACGGTAGGGCCTCACTTTTTGTGAAATCAGTTTTTCCTCAAAATTTCACGTTCCATGAAAGATATTCGAACCGTTCTAATTTTATCCCATAGTATACATGAATACCAACAACTTTTAATTATAAACCTATAAGATTAAAACTTTAACTAAACGTGGAGGGGGAAAAACCAAAATTCGGGAAAAAAATCATAACTTCTAACCGGTGAACATTCTTGACGTCGGAAACATTTTTAATCGATAGGCCATTTTTAAGTCTAAAACAAATGTCTGAAAAGTTTTTCGCTAAAAGTTACCGTTTTCGAGAAAAAAAAATTAAACATGTTAATAAAATAATATTAATTGCTTCACGAAATCTACCTGTGCGTTCCCCCTGCAGGAACGGATTTTTTCATGTGGTATCGCCACAAATATAATTTGCAGAATATGTAAAATTAAGCATGTTGCTTAATTAAGCTTTATTAAGCATTAAGACTTTTTTGATGTGTGTACTTTCTTTCTGTGAAATCAGCATGCCAAACTTATAACTATATACATCAACCCTGATTTGTTACCTTTGATGCCTTGGTTATTGTTGGATTGATGGGTGGTAAACATTGCCAGTGAGATAGTTTCGTCAGTTGGGCTCATATTGAAATCATATATAGTTTATTCTGTAAACTTGTATGCTGCTGTATGCATATTAACGACACTTAATAATAACTGAATTATGTAGTAATCCCATATTGACCACAGTGAACACCAGTTCGGAATGCGACTTGTGCCTGAGATAACTCTTGTAAGAAATTCATTGAACTTTTCTTGTGGTTTACTTACAAACATGTTTACTCAATCTCCGTAATTATGATTTCTACACATCATGATACTGCTGATGACAACTGCACTACACTGTAAAAGTACTTGATCAATATCCTACTAACATAATTTAAAAATGTTAATTATCGCTCACTTAGTAATGTGCCCGGTAGATGGCAATAGGCTCGCCCCCTATTACATTGGGACCAAAACATAACTGGCGAATCGTGGGTGTGTAATACACCTCTGCCTACCCCTTCGGGGATACAGGCGTGAAGTTATGTTATGTTATGTATAATTTATATTTTTTTAGAACTATAATGGCTACTGAGTAGGATAGGACCCCAATCCTGCTCACTAGTGTGATTCAAAATTTAGAAGATTTAAATTTATTTGCAACGTAAAATATTATATAATTCCATATTGAATACTAGCGTAACAAGAACGTTGGAAGTTTATCCTAGGGAGAGGAATATTGCCTTGATTGTATTATAAAGCTAGGTAAGCCGGCTTTGTGATCGCAGTAAGTTGTAAGTTAGTAAACAACTGCATGCGGCTACTCATCCCTTTGATTTTAAGCCTTTAGTAGTACGGCTTAACTAGATTGTACAGTACAAGATAACTTGAAATCTCGCGAAGTATTAAAAGGCCTTAAGTATACTATTCCTTTAAAATTGTTAATGCCTTTGTAATCCTTAATTTCTTTTACTAAATAAAATATACATTCCGTTAGCGACTGGTGTTTATATAAAAGGCTGCAGTAAAGAGCACCATTTATTTATTTTTATTTATTTATTTATATAGGCATATCAACAGTGTATACACAAACATTGTTCAGTAGGTTACTTTGGTAATATATTATTAGGTATGTGCTACACCAATTATAGATATGCACAGCATTGGCTGATTGTCATACAAAAATAATAATTGAGAGTACATAGCAAGAATAATTATAAAAAATGTCAAAATAGAGCTTTCAAACATGTCAACATAGGTTTAAACAATTAAAAAACATATATATAAATATAATTATACAAGTATTGCATGTCAAGTATTAAATAACTACTAAAAATTAAAAAAAAAAAAATTAAAAATTGAAAAAGAAAAAAAAAAAGAAAAAAATTAAAATAATCATTCACAATAAAAATAGAATCAAAAATAAAATCAAATAATTAAAATATTAAAATGTACAAAATTAATTAAAAAATAATTAAAGAATAATAATTCAGAAATAACATGCAGACAGATAATACATTATAATTATTCCGATGTCTTCTGTTTAGGCTGTTGAGTCAACTTAGCCTTGAAGCGCCTGGGATGGTCGTGGAAAATGACGAGGTCTAGGTGTCTCCAGCTACCATTATATGTGGCAGTTAACCTGGCCAAGGGCGCCTGTGCACCCAAGTTGGTCCTATAACACGGTACATGGAAAAATGGAAAGTTGTTCCTAAATCTGCTATTAGGCCTCGGAACACATACTTTCGTACGCATTAAAAGTCCCAGTTCATGTGATGAGCCCCTAACTAAATTCTGCAGAAACAATAAGTCTATAGCGCTTCTTCTATCCTTGAGAGATTGTAATTCATAATACACCAACCGTTTGCGGTAGGGACATCCAGGATGAAGTCCAGGAGTGACAAATGCCACATGTCTGGTAAAGGCTCTTTGGACCGATTCTATACTCTGTGAATGGACTGCGTACTGAGGGTTCCAGACGACGCTACCGAACTCTAGGACACTTCTCACTAGACTATTGAAGAGTAATATTTTTGAGGAAACGTGCTAGTCCTTAGAGTTACGCTTAATGAAACCCATAATTTTAGTAGCTCTGTTAACCATATTGTTGTAGTGTGGAATGTAGGTTAATTTAGAATCAAAGATTACACCTAGATCCCTCAGCTGACTTGATGTAGCAATTTCGTCATTTCCAATATAAAAATGAGTCTCGGTTATTTTACGTTTCCTACTAAATCGGATATGAACGCATTTAGAAGCATTCAATAACATTTTGTTAGCCCGACACCAGTCATTAATTCGGTCAAGATCGTTTTGCAGCAGCTCTGCATCAGCCTCAGAATTAATCTGTCGAGATATTTTCATATCGTCGGCATAAAGTGAGCAGCTACAATGCTTGATCTGACTCACTATGTCATTAATGTATAGCAGAAAAAGAATCGGTCCAAGATGGGAGCCCTGTGGAACACCAGAATCAGCAATGTAACTCCGGGATTCAACGTTATTAACTACTACCACATATTCCCGGTTTTTTAAATAAGACTCAATCCACCCAAGAAGTCCATCGCGAACTCCGAACTGATTATGGAGCTTCTCTACAAGAATTAGATGGTCAACTTTGTCGAAAGCGCTGGCAAAATCTGTATAGACTGAGTCTATCTGCTCCTTGTTATCTACGCCTTCTATGATGGGGGTGATGTACGAGACCAAGTTAGTAAGCATAGATCTTTTTTGTAGGAAACCATGTTGTTCGTCGCAGATTAATGATCTAGTATGTGTAGTTAGCTTTGTAGAAACCAATGACTCGAAAATTTTGGATAGGCAAGAAAGGATCGCTATTGGTCGATAGTTTCGTACATCACTTTTGTCTCCTTTTTTGAAAATTGGGACTATTTTGGCTCTTTTCCATACGGTAGGAAAAATACCAGTGGCAAGAGACTCATCACCTATTTTTTTAATAGGATGCACTAAAAATTTTGCACATCGCTTGATAAAGAGTGGTGGAATTCCATCCGGCCCCGAACCCTTGTTAGTGTTTACGCATTTAAGACTTGACAAGATTTCATCCTCGGAAAAGTGCACTACGTTTAGATAGTCTGTAACAGTTTCCGAGTCACTAATGGTCTGCATTGGTCGGGAAATACCTCCGGGTGTATATACCGAGTTGAAGTGAGAAACAAATAGGTTTGCTATGTCACAATTACCAGTACATGTTGACTGATTGTTATTGTGCATTGTTGATGGCAAGGTGTTAGAGCCGGATCGTTTATGTTTAATGTAACTCCAAAAAGCTCTGGGATTGTTTTTAAGGTTTCTTTCTATGGAATTTATGTAGTTAGCGTGACACTCTCGAATAAGTTTAGCACATCTTTTCCTAACTAATTCAAACTCTAACCTATCTCTGGGATTGTTCTATTTACGCGATCTGTGCCTAAGTTTATTCTTTTGTTTTAAAAGACCAATAAGCTCTCCAGTGAACCAGATGGGATGAGATAATTTACGCGGTTTTCTCTTTGGCACACATTCACTAATGATGTTATTCAAATGGTTGTAGAAAAGTGAAACCATTTCGTCTACACCGCTGCATCCAGAGAAGATTTCCGACCATTCCAAGCTTTCCAGAAGAGGTAAAATCCTATCAAAGTCAGCCTTATAAAAATTGTAATCTTGCCGAGGTTGACCAACGGACAAGAGACACGGTTTGAGGTCTATAACTATGTTTAGCGGAGGGTGGTGGTCATCAATTTTACTTAATATGCTATCTGATTTCCTAGTTGTACAGTTAACATTGGTCAAAACTAAATCCAGTATATTGTCTTCACTATTTGCAACCAGACATTTCTGTTGTAAGTCGCTTAAAGTAACAAAGTCAGAGAGGTTCAGCATTAGTCTGTGCTCTTTATTGTCACCATTATTGTTTGGTAGAGTTGGAATCAAGTCATATCCGTTGCTGTCCATGGTCCATTTGATGAATGGTAGGTTAAAATCACCGACGATTAAGATGTCATCAACATGTTCCGACACTACGCGTGCACCAGCAAGAAATTCCCGCAGTACTTCCTCCTGTATCGGAGAGGGTAGGTACACAACACAGATTGCTATTTTCCTGCGCTTTTTGTTCTTTGTAGTTTCTATCATAATCCAGATGTCTTCACAGCCGCTTTCCCACTTTGAGATGCGAGACGATGATATGTGTCTAGACACTGCCAGCAGGACGCCTCCACCATCACGTTTGTTAGCACGTGCCAGGTCACGATCTCTGCGATATACTACGTATCTGTCATCAAAAATTTCGCGATCATGCACATCCTGATTTAACCACGTTTCAGTAAGAGCTATCATGTCGTAATTATTTTCCAGCACTATGTTGTAAATAAATCTAGTCTTGGTGCATAAACCACGGACGTTTTGGTAATACACTTCCATAGAATCGAATTTTGTTTGAAGAACCATTAATGTTAGTCTTAAAATTTGCTCTTTATTTGTCTTTATGCAGCAAGGCCAAGCTGCCGGTGTCTCGAATATGCACGGCCTGACTACCTTCTTTTTTTCTGATATAAATTCGCCCATCTCGAACCCAAACGAATTTATAGGCTAATTCCTTGGCTTTTAGTCTTGATAGAGCGTGCAGATGTTTGTTTGCAGGGCTCAGATGCTCAGAGACATAAATAGGTTCCCGCTTACCACCAATGCCCAAGTGTTGGGTTGATAACTTATTATCCCGATGATCAGCGTTATATTTAGCGGTCGCAGCTAAAAACTTGTCACGCAGTGCCCGGTTTTGGAGTTTGATAACTACCGACCTGGGACGATTCGTTTCTTTATTCAGCTTGGCAACCCTTGTAGCATTCAACACCTCTCCTGCCTGAAGTGGACATTTAATTGTATTGCTAAGCTGGTTGAACACATTCATAAGGTTCTCAGTTTGGTGTTCTGGTATACCATTTACTTTTAAATTACACTCCCGCATGTGCTGTTCAACACAGTTAAGTCGTGCACTTAGGTCTCTGACCGTTACTTGAAGCTGTGTATTTTCATTTTCCAATTTACCTATTGCTGCCACCTTTTCATTTAGGCCAAGTTTCATCTCTTCGTATTTGACATTATAGAAGTCGAGAGCCTTCTCAAAACAAGCCAATTTATCATGAATGCTCTGTAGATGTTTTGTCACTAAGTTACCGACTACCGTTTTAAAAGCAGATTGAATTTCGCTTCGGATAAGCTCACGTAATGAGTCATCTGGTATACGGCAACCTGAGTTAGAATTATTGTCTGGATTAATGTTTTTATTACGAAGGGTAATATTGCTTACCTCAGATTCAGGGAGGCTGCTAGGTCTAATCGGGGTGTTCGTATTTCCAGTTTTGGGTTCAGCACTCAGGCAGGTAGGACATTTCCACATCTGCTTATGATCGATTGTCATTGAGCTTAGTCATAGAACATTCTAAGTCATAAACCGAAGAGCACTTACTGCATTTCATATAATCTTTGTTTTTGATGATCGTTTGACAGCCAGCACATTTGATTTTGCAACCTGCCATTTTGTAGGATTAGTCCAAAGGACCGATATCCAGACAATTTTGATTTTTTATGCTAACTTATAGCCAACTCCGCAAACGCAATCTTCAGAACGAGAATATCATCTCATCCGTATTTTTAGGATGGAAACATCAGTGGTCAGCTGTCAGATAAAAGTCATAATTTTTCAAATTAGTTTGTTGTTATGTTGCGTGCGTGTGAGTGTATCTTTACACAACAGAAACAGCTGTCCAACAGCTGTTTAACAGCTGATTGTGTGTGTGTGAGTGAGAATCACGATGAGTTCCCGTTTTGGAATGAACTGTATTTCTAAAACTCACAGTTTTTCGCAGGTATAGTTCTTGATACACACTTTATAGGTTATGTTTACAACACTATTTACTTTTTACACTATTTAATCGCAATTTAAGCTTATTATTTAATTATGAATTACGGAGACTATTATTAGACAAGTGTTTCTTAGCAGTGTTGCCAAGCCTAACTCCCATAACCATTGGGTTTGTCTGTTGGAAAGTGCTCGTGTGAACTGTCTGGCACATTGACGGCCATAACCGAAAAATGCCTATAGTTAGCTAAATGCAGGGGTATAATATTATCTATCCATATTTCACTGGTAATATATAACGTACACGTCAGTAAATTTATGTAGGTACTATTTCTACTTTGTAATTAGATAAAATTGTCTGCTTTTGTCAAGTATTATAATGCTATCGATGCAAAAAAAACTATTCAGCGCCTCAGGTATCAAATCGATCGCACTCACAACTCAACCCCGAGTATAAAGAATAAACAAAGAATGGTATCAATTAAAAACTTTTCTATTATCACGAAACAAATAAGAAAACAAAAACAGAAGTTCGAAGGTCTTTGATTAAAAACGACATTCAACAACAAGCAAACTTGATCTTTATTCAATAAGATAAAGGAACGAACAGAAACCTATTCCTTGTCGTGGATTTTCGAATTAAATCCTTTGTGCTAAAGTATTAGACGTATCAACGGAACTTGAGTTTGCGAAACAGATGCTGTTAATACAATGGTATGGATGAATGTGAAATATTGTATTCAATTAGATAAATTTACAATATCAATTACAAAATATGATAATAGGTATACAATAATTTTATACTCCATCATCAGCAATTTGGTAGTTTGCATCAAAAGTTGCAACCGAGGCTTTCACCTTCTTTGCGCTACCCACATTTCCTAATTTTCATCTTCATTTGACCCGGGCTTCACCCAGTCTTCGCCATCCATGGTAGTGAGACCAGTAGCACGCATGTCATATTTTAGAACAGCAAACCAGCACTTCTAGGGTCTCTTGACTCTCCCCTAAACTACTGCCCAAAATAACCAATTCACATCATGTTCCTAAACATATTTGCGAAAAAAAATATCTATATCAATTACGAATTCTATATCAATTATGAATTCACTTTGAACGGTATCCATGCAAGTTTAATAAACTCCTTTTTAAGAGTTCGGTAATACAGTCTACTTAAACATATTGCGTTCCTTTAAAATTGATGCGGCGCATAACTTTAGTTGAACTCGTACACCGAATTCGTAACAGACAAGTTACGACGAATACGTTTTCGGTGTTCGGAGTAAATTATCGAGAGTGTAAATTAATCTGATGATTTTTTTTATGTTTATGACTATATAAACCGAAAGCGTAAGTATAGGTATAATAACTGTCCCACGTAACCGAGGACGAGTCTATTGTCGCGGATTGGTATGTCAGCCTACATGGTGCCTGCCACAGAGGTTTGATAAGTGTTTTCGGCCTGCCAACATTTATTGCACGGGATACTCGGAGAAACAAATGACGTTCTATTTAATAAGCAATTGGAATCTGTCTCGGGGTATATAAGCAAGCCTGAGTCCCATAGCGAGTCAGTTTATTTCAAGTGAACCAAGGAGAAGATAGAAGAAAAAGAAAGTGGAAATTAGTGAAGTGAAGTGAAGGTGTGCTCTGTGACCTAAACGGCGGCGGAGCTAGTGAGAAGTGAGGTGTGTTTCGCGGCCATTCAGCGAAAAGAAGAGCATACTCGGAGTCCTTGTCAGCAAGTCCCGCATCGAAGCCCTGAGACTCAACCTATTCGTGCACCAGCGTTTCTGTCCGTGAAACTAAATAAAGGCACCTTAATTCTAACGAGTTTACTTCTTTCCAATCCCGTATCATCTCTCGCGACACTATTATCGTCATCGTCAATCGGGCACATATATTTTTCTATCAGAATAAAATATCAAGTAGAAACTATTTACCACTAGAGGTATAAGTCTCAGTAAGCATTTCGTATTTGTACATTCTATTAGCTAAACGGAATGTTAATCCGTTATCTATATAAGGCACATTTTATTTTGTCATTTTAGGTAACGATATTGTGTAATCACGATTTTCAGAGCCCAAAGCCCACCTCATCTGCAAGCTTTCTACTCGGGATTGGGTAGTCAAATAGCTTTCGCTTCCTCGCTTCAGCGCTCACCATCTAACGAGAATAAATTATGGTAAGGAGGAGAAGGAAAGTGAACTCTGGGCTCGAAAGTGCAAGTTTGAACGCAACAGGGATTAGCGCTCGGATGAAAAAGTATAGTTTTGAGACAACAATAGATTTTTTTTTGTTTAGCGAAGTAGGTAACTTTTGTTTATGTACCTAGTATATGTATCGGGTACGGCAGTGCTTCCGCCAAGACGAGACACCGGGGCGCAGGGCACTACCTACCTTTTCTCGAAGCGTTTCGCCGCTTTTTTGTACCCTCATAGATTCGTTCGGACAGTGCTAGAAATTCCAATTTCTCAGGATATGATGTCAGTAAAGTGTTTATTAAACATACCAAATTTCAAATGCATAACTATTA
Source organism: Cybosia mesomella (assembly GCA_946251805.1). Classification (NCBI taxonomy): domain Eukaryota; kingdom Metazoa; phylum Arthropoda; class Insecta; order Lepidoptera; family Erebidae; genus Cybosia; species Cybosia mesomella. Next base: position 23,331,712 of record OX276398.1, read on the forward strand.
TACTTTAGAGTTTGTAATGTTAAAATACGCAGATTTCATCACTCACTCACTCACTTACAGATACTTCCTGAAGTCGTAGAAAGCTGAAATTCGGTATATGAGCTAGAATCAGCACACAGATACAATATAAATTAAGAAATCTGAACATTTTATCCTCATCCCTTAAAATAGGAGGGTGAAAGTTTGTATGGAACTTTAAATTTTTTTTTTTTTCATTTTAAAGCTAGAACATAAAAATTAGTATTATATCATAAGAAACCGGTTAAGTTAAGTGCGAGTCGGATTAATGCACTAAGAGCTCACTATGGAACTAGATTGAGGGACAATGTCGTAGACTGTTTATTTCCTATCGATGTAGCGAACCCTAAAAAAATAAATAAAATAAACATAATTTTAAAAACGAATACGACAATTATTTAGGTAACTTACAAAAATAAATAAAATCCCACCAAAAACATGTTCATGTTAAATGATGCCAAGGAGAGCCTTTGCTTATACTGTTAAAAAGTTATCAAATCCTATATGAAGAGTCAAGCTTCTAACTCTGCAAGCCCTAACCTTTTTTTTTTTTTTTTTATCGTGCGGAAATCCCTTCGGATACCCCCCCGCCGGCCAGCGGGGGCGGTTATGTTGGGCTTGCACCGACTAAAACCGCACGCCGTCTCGGGTCTTCAGACGCCGGGGTGTAAGGTTACCCATAGAGCATATCCCTCGCACCCCGGCTGACCCTGGGCCATCTCACCACTAACAGCATCGCTCATCCTGTCTCCTCTGAAAGCAGAGGAGTACGGAGAGCGATGTGTTCCCGCCACGTTGGGTATTGGCCGACGATCAATGCCAACCCTATGAAGGGGTGAAGGGGAAGCCATTGACCGCCGCCCAGGGTGTACCGGCCGCTCCGATTCCGTTCCCCCCGGACTGCAGCGGGATCGGAATCGGAGCGACACTCGAGGAGGTTACCCAACACACACCCCCTAACCTAACGCTCTAAATTTCATCATAACGTATAGTGTTCAGTGTGAATTCTAGTCTTAAGATCTCTACGAATCCTAAGAAATGTATGGCCTGGCAGTTTTGTCGATGTTTTATGTAACATGAGCGTCTAGTTAGTAAATTGAGTACCGCTTTCTGTTCATGAACCCATAGGAGTGACTATCTACGTCACTCTTACGAAACGACCAGGCCACACATTTTGACTAAGGTGTGGGATTCATTCCTTTATTTCATGCCTTAGAACACGTGTATATTTCAAATTTCATTAAATGCAGCCTGAGAAATCGCATTTAGACTCAAGACGAGAGCGACACAAGGCTGTGGATTATTGATGTCGTTTCGTCGTATCAGATTGCCTCGAAAGCGTAATGTCTCGATATAATTTTAATTAAATGATTAGAAAGATAGTTGGTATAATTTAGGCTTAGGGGTAGGCTTCTTTAGTGCAAAATGTTTGTGTTGCTATGTGCACTGATCTTGTTGTTTCTACGTGTTACTTAAATGGTATGAAATTTTGAAGCAATTAGTACGTATGCTGATATTTAAATCGGAGATGGTAGACGTCCAGGACGGGACTTGAACCCGTGTTAATTCCTTTTTAAGGCGAATAAGTTGCTAACTGAGCTACCTGGACGTATCCTAGTTGACTGAATTTCTCGTCTAAATACCAATGATTCTTAAGGCAATGTACACGAACTACTCCTACTCCAGAAATATAGTTGTAGTCTTTGACTAGTTATAGTGTAAGTGTTTTTAAGAGTACTAGTAACTGAAATTGCTAGTTTTCCCGTTAACTGAACCGATAAGCTTAGTTGCTTGTGTTAGGAGTGGGATCACGTCGGTAGTGTAATGGCCACGATTCAAAACCGGGACCTCTCCACCGTAAGGTCAACTCCTTAACCACTAAGCTACCGATGATTGCATGGAAGTTGGAAGCAATAAATACTATATTTTTCTTTTCTATAAATTTAAATCAGAAAACACCGATATATGTTTAGTAACTCAGTTGGTTGGACTATTCCCACTAGAAAGGGACTGTCATGCATTAAGTCCTGGTTATTAACTTTTTCCAATTTCAATAAATAATTATATAATAATAATAATAGTACATAATATGTTACTTACTGTAAAAGCCCGAACTACGGTAAGTGTTAAGATTTTTACCAACCGTCACTGGTAAATTCTAGCATGTACTAAATTCTAATGGTAAAAGCCCGAAAAATCGTTTCTTTTTTATAAATTCTACATTTACCACTTTGTGTTGGTAAATCCTAAGATTTACTGGTATAACTTCAGATTAACCAATATTCGGGTTTAGTATATAACCGATCCAACGTATAGTCTCAACTTACACTCGGAGAAGGGCGAAATATAGGCGTGGTATTGTGTGCAAATATGAGAGAGATTGCGTATGTCGACATTTTTTTTTTTTTTTTTTTTTTTAACGTGCGGAAATCCCTTCGGATACCCCCCCCGCCGGCCAGCGGGGGTGGTTATGTCGTGTCGCGACTAAAACCGCACGGTGTCCTCCCCAAGTGTCCGTTGCCGGGCACCCCGGGTAAGCCCTCGAAAGGATAACCCCAGGGTTGCCGGCGGACTTTGGCCGCCACCGCGGCCTCGCCTGGTGGGGTCGGGTTTTATCCCGCTTCGGTGAGTTGGCAGGCGTGTGTAGGGCACACACGACACGCCTCCGCCACGGCCTGCTTCTGTAAGGACGGCGAGTCGGCCAACTGCCGTCCTCAGGCCCCATCATGGAGGTCGGTAGTCCCGGGCGTAGATGAGTCTGCGGCGTCCTCGCCGCAGACTGCGAAACTCGGGGGGCAGGGTTCTCTCCCGCTCCCTCTCCGCCGTCTCTTTCGCGCGCATTACCTGCTCGCAGAAAGAGGCGGCGGCGTGCCACTTGCTCCCGTTGGAGACCACGGCCCTCACCATGGTCTCCAACGAGAGAACGTCCACGCCCAGGACCGCAACGAGATCCCGGCGTTGACTCGCCCACGCAGGGCACTCCACCAACGTGTGGAGCACCGTGTCTTCGCCAGGATCCTCGCAGTGCTGGCACTGCGGTGTTGTCTCCCGGTGGATGCGCCACAGATACTTACCGAAGCACCCGTGTCCGGTAACCATCTGGCACATCCGGTAGGAGAGGTCCCCATGTTCCCTCTCCAACCACTCCTTCATGATCGGTCTCACCGCCGCAATGGTGGATTCCCCCCACCTTGGGTGCTCAAGTCGCACCCTCCATGTCTCCATGAGTTCCTGGCGGAGCAGGGACCGCTGAGCCCTGATTTCTCGGGGCTCCGGCCTATGGCCCCGCTCCAGCGCCTCCTTGCGCCACTGGTACAGCAGCGCAAGGGCTCTCGCTTCCAGGTCCCATGGAGGGGTCCCGGCTAGGAGACATGCCGCCTCGACGGAGATCGTGCGATACCCCCTGATGACTCTGACGGCCATCGCCTTTAACGGGCTGTTTAATACAGCCACGTTGCGGGCCGCCAGAGTCTCCGCCCATACTGGGGCCCCGTACAGGGCCATGCTTCGCACGATCCCCAGGTACAGTCTCCTAGTGGGGGCGTTGGGTCCCTTAACGTTGGGCATCAGCCGCGATAGCGCGGCCGCAGCCCCCCTCAGTTTCGGAACCAGACTTCGGAGATGAGGTCCGAAGTCCCATCGGCTATCGAGTACGAGCCCAAGGTACTTCATCGTGGGCTCGATGCCGATGCTTACGCCCCCTACGGTTATGCTGGTTCCCGCAGGTGGCCCCCTCCGAGGCCCGTGGAAACACATAGCCTCGGATTTGTGGAGAGCCACCTCGAGTCCCAGCCGCCGTATTCGACCCACAACTTGAGCAACCCCTGTCGTGGCCTTTAGTGCCGCGCTGCGGTGCGTTGCTCCCCGCGCCATAACGAGGGTGTCGTCAGCATAACACGTTATGCTGACACCCTCGAGCAACGAACCGCGCAGCACCCAGTCGTATCCGATGTTCCACAGGAGTGGCCCTAGGACCGACCCCTGCGGAACACCGCACGACACTTCTCGCCGCCCTGGCCCTAGCCAGCTCGGGTAAACTATGGCCCTCTCGGATAGGTATGCCTCGACAATGCGGCGGAGGTAAGGAGGCACTCCGTGATACGCGAGCGCCTCCCTAACGCAGCTCCAGGGTAGGGTGTTGAAGGCGTTGGCGATGTCGAGAGACACCGCCACCACCACCCCACCCCGCGAGACTACTTCCTCCGCCAGGCGCCTAACGCGCATGATCGCTTCCACGGTGGAGCGCCCCCGGCGGAAACCGAACTGGTTGTCCGCCAGATCTGGCCCCACGTTCGTGAGATGCTCGACGAGGCGCTCTGCAATAATCCGCTCAAAGAGCTTGCACACCTCGTCGAGCAACACGATCGGCCGGTAACCGGATGGCTGGTCCGCCGGCCGCCCCGCCTTCCGGATAAGGACCAGTTTCCCCGTCTTCCAAGCCTTTGGAAACTGGCCCCTTTCGAGGCATGCGCTAAAGAGCACCACAAGTCGAGGCCCTAGTTCCTCCAGAGCCAGGACCCATGCTCGGCCTGGAATGCCGTCGGGTCCGGGGGCAGTGCATTTCCGGGCTTTAAGCCGGAGCACTGCTACCCCCAGTTCACTCTCCCTGACTTCGGGCACATCGTTCTCGCTATTATCAGCGTCAGGCGCCTGAGGCGGAGCCATACGCGGAGGGACATGCTCCTCCGCTCTCGCTGGGAACAAGGAGCCCAGTATCCCCTCCAGCCGCTCCGGCTGGAGGCTCTGGGTCAGTAGGGGCGCCCTTGGGCGGATTTTGCCCCTGACCGCAAGGTAAGGACGCCCCCATGGGTTCTGCTCCAGAGACTCCAGCAGCTCTTCTGGCGGCTTTTTTTGCCTTTTTGGCGGCGCCCGCTACCACCCATTCTTCCCCTCTGGAGGGTCGCTCGGGTGCAGCGGGAGTGGCGGGTATGGCGGGGGTGGGGGTGCCGCACTTTTTCCCCTTCCCTTGTGGCGTTGGGGCCACTGGGGTGACGGGGCCGGGCTTACCACCGGCAGCAGCTGCGAAAGACGCAGGCCGTGCCAGTGGGGGACGGTAAGCCCGGTCCTCCAGAACACCAAGCCGCCTCTCGATAGCCGCCAAGAGCTGCACCACACTAGGCTCTGGCGGCGGATTGGGCGCCGGCCTAGGCGCTGATTTTGGCGCCGGCTTAGGTGCCGACTTTGGCGCCGGCTTTGGTGCCGAATTTGGCGCCGACGTCGACGTAGGCGCCCCCCCTGGCGGCGCAAGAGCCCTCGGGTGGTCCGCCACCTCCTGGGCTCTTGGGGCCTTCTGGGCCTCCGGGGATCCCCTGACCATCTGGGTCAGTTCCCTGACCTCCTCCCGGAGGACCCGCTGTTGCTCCAAGGAGTTGGCCAGCTCAGTTTCCAGGCTTGTGACCCGGGCTCTGAGCTTCACCTCCTCCTCGGAGACGCTCCTACCAAGGAGCTCCTCCAGCGCTGTCCTGGCGACGGCGACGTTTTCCGCCACCGTCTTCTTCTTGCCCGACACATTTTTGGACCCTTTAATGGAGTCCGTTATGCGGGCAAGTGCTGCGAGGAGTTCTCTCGCCGCGGGGACGCCTTGGTCCCTGCCACTGGGTAGTGGAGGGACGTGCACCGGCTGCTTCGGCGTTCTAACCGCCGCGGTGGCCAGTATTTTGGCCGGCCGATCGTCCTCGCTCGAGGAGACCGTCCGTTGCCCGGAGGTTCTGCTCCGGTCAAGGGACGGTCCACCCGGGCGAGGCCGCTTACGTCGGAGACCCTCCTCGGTCTCCATACGGCTGGATACTGACTCATTATCAGTACCCGCCGTCGACGCCGCAGACGCAATGTCCGCGTCCGTGTCCCCGCCTACCGGTAGCGGAGTAGCGGGTCTGGTGAAGACGGCCCCAACCGACCGCGAGTGAGGCCGCCGCCTCACCTCCTCTTCACCCCCAGCCACCTCCACTGCATCATTCCGAGTACCGTTGTTAGCGCCAAGTTCGTTGTTGGTATTTCCGTCCGTTTTTGTTTTTAAAGAGTTTACATTGCTCATAATATATCCCACGAGTATGGGGGAAAGATGGTCCGTCCAGGCGGAGCCCCCTGCACCTGGATAAGCCTATATACTATGGAGGTCGGCTGGTATCCATAGGTTTTGACGACTTCGCTGTCGGGTGTTATAGACTTTTCCTTGTCGTGGGCCAGCCAATAAAGGCAAGCCCTCCGGTCGGCAAGTTCACAGCGTACCCTTCTGGAGCCACCAGTCAGGTCGTTGCTGATCACCTGCCGATTACGGAACGCGAGAGGATGGCTAGTCCTCTCTCACCGGCGGCGGCACAAGTGCCCGTCGGCCCCTGCGTTAGCAGTGGGCCAACCCGCCCCTGGATCCCCCAGGACCCTACGGTGGCCTCCACCACTAACAGCATCGCTCATCCTGTCTCCTCTGAAAGCAGAGGAGTACGGAGAGCGATGTGTTCCCGCCACGTTGGGTATTGGCCGACGATCAATGCCAACCCCATGGAGGGGAAGCCATTGACCGCCGCCCAGGGTGTACCGGCCGCTCCGATTCCGTTCCCCCCGGACTGCAGCGGGATCGGAATCGGAGCGACACTCGAGGAGGTTACCCAACATACACCCCAGTGAATACGACATACGCAAAATATTTATTATACGACCCTCTCCCACAAGTTTGATTGAATAATTTGTGTAGGCTGTAAATGATAAGTATGCAATAGGGTACTCCTTCAATTTAAGTTTGTGAATTATTGTATAGACCTTTACTTTCTAAGGCGGAAATTAAGACAGCAGAACTGCTAGCGGTTTAAAAAACAGCCGGAGCTGATTGATTTTGTTGCAAAACATTTGAATATAGAGACCTCACAATTAATTACATTCTTTTCAGTTAAACTACTGAATTCGTATCGAATTTAGTTGTTATGTCTTGTAGGAATATATGTGCAATTATATTTAAAGTGATATTAAAATCAAAACAAAAGAATGTTAGCTCATTTAGATTTTTAAATAGTAATTTAGGAAGCAAATGTATGTAACGAGTAACTGTAAACATATTGTACCATTCTTCACATTGAATTTGCTGAATCACAAATGTTGCAGTGCAACCTCCGCCAAAGTAGGTCACAAATGTTACAGACTACGCTTTAATGTTAAATGGGTGAGAATTTGCTTCTTGATCTTTGTGTGCTTTGACATCTGACTCCCGTTTGTAATTTTGCGCTTTTGAAAATATGCGACTAAACGGTGTTCCGCTTAGGTGTCAAGCCATTAATAGAAAAGAGCAGAAGGTTCCAATACCAAAACATTCCTTATTTCAACTATACTTCTACAGAAGCTAGTATGACATAAAGTTTGCTAGTATGAAATAAAAACACGGTGGGCCATAAGAAAAATATTTATTTATATTATGAAATAAGAATTTTAATAATGCAACAATTGTCATACGCTTTAAAATTTTACTTTCCAAAAATCATGAATAATTTATTAAAACAATGACAGTTGAATGGTGTCAACAGTAAGCCAAGTCATTGGCTGTCCAACGTAAATTAGTCGTAGAATATTTTCGTTTCCTTAATTTTTAAGAGCAAAATGTTTTTTTTTTAAATGCTATCATTAAGTATGTATGTAAGTATTTATTTATAGGATAGAAAATGTACAACTGAGCCTGATAGCGTTGCAAGCTTTCTAATACTACAATGGCTACTATTTTGTCAACTTGGATCAGATTTCAACACTGAAATAAATTATGACCAAGTTCAGCTTAAATGGAGTTTACTAAAGTGTGTAACCTACGTGATAACGTAGTTTAGTTCGAATGAATGACACTCTTATGGTTGTTGAAAGCCGCTTTCAGTGGTATAAAAAAAACTGAACAACCATTAAGATTACTTCTTAGTTCTAGTAAGGCACAGTAGTAACCGTCTCTTCTTTGAAAACTCCTTTGAAAAGCAAGTATCATTTACCGAATAGTGGAAAACATAGGCGCGTATATCTAAGTGTTATTATATATACTGTGTTATTTATACAAGTATGTTCAAGAACAGCGTTCGTCTTGATTGACACAAGTTCCGGAAAAGCTTTATTGTTCTTTGAAACTTGATATAGGTGTAATATAACTTTTGGGTCACCGAATTTCCTTGTTGATTTTTTCTCGCTAGAGAAGTTGTTTCGTATCATCAAACTACGCGGATTCAAATTTGTATTGACGAGTTGCAAAAAAGGCTACAATAAATTAAAAGATGACGTCATAAGTTTGAATATATCGAGCACGTACGCCTCAACGTTTACCTCTGCTTCTCATTTTATAATGCCTGTAGGTAATACACGATCCTGGAAAAATTTATTCTGTTTTAGTCGGTTCAAGCCCGACATAACCGCCCCCGCTGGTCGGCAGTGGGGTATCTGAGGGGATTTCCGCACGAAAAAATTAGACCAAAAATGTTTGCTCAGAAACAGGTAATTTAGGTAAAATAGTAAAGCAAAATGCTTGGGCGTATAAAATATTAAGACTGACATGAAATAAAAGAGTTACATTATAAGGTTTCTTACTTATTTTACTCATATAATATTTACACTTATCATTCTAGGTTTATAGCTTGGAAGATAGGTTGATACAAATACATTTATTGTGTTCGCTATATATATATATATATATATTTACGCACACACAATATTTACATACAAAAAGGTATACCTATCCGTATTCTAGAACCCATATTACAAGCTAGGTTCAGTTTGCGTCCGGTGGAGCGGGTCCGGGAGAGACTTAGGTGTCCGCAGAGCCCGCGAGGCGCGGAGACGAATCAGGCGTCGGAGGCCTGGGGGTGACGGGTGGAGCCGCCTGTTACCCTAGCAGAAGCAGGCCGGGGCGGCGATTCAACGCACGCCCCTCTCTTTCCGGGGGCAAGACGGGGACACCGTGGTTCCCAAACCCATGGGGGCCATCTCGAAACCGAAAATGGCCCTGGATCAGTCGGGGTGCGAGGGAAATGACTAAAAGTGATAATATCATAGAATAATAATAAAGAAAAATCGGGAATAGGCATTGTAATTTAAAAGCGTTCGGTTTTATTAAAAATGTCAAATTGAATTAACAGAAAGCTGACGCAGAAATAATTTTCAATGTAAGTACGCTACAAAAAATAAGGACCAACTATTGATGAGGATTAAATACCCAAGTGGTGTCGAATGCATACTCGTACTCGTAGCAGGTACTTAAATATCATTTTCATCTCTCCTGTTCGGAAAGTTTAATTTTCATAGGTAGATAGCCAGGTGAAAAGTAGCTTAAATACATTTGAACTAAATTATTATATTGAAGAATATCATTATATTTTTAGAGTTCCGTACTAAAAATGTTATTTTTTCTACTGTTATTTACCTGGTTCTATTGTAATAAAAAGGGTCGCAAAGATTATGCAACGCCTGCCTCATTTGATACGTAGATGGACTACCATCTGAGGAATAGAATAGTAAGTAAGAAAAGTCTCACAAAAGCTGGTCTAACTAAGAATCATACTCGTTTCATACTGCGTTATGAAGGTCTGATGTTTGCTTTACGTAAAATACTGATGTTTAAGTCGACCCCAATGTAATTGGGAAATGGTTAGGAAGATGACGACGAAAAAAAATGCATTTTTTCAAGGATATAGAACAAAATAACTCAGTTTTTGCCGTCGTGCCGTCTATTGGGGAAAAATGCAAATACTCGTAATACAATTAACAAGTAGGTAGCTTTTTTTAATAAAATTTAAATCGGAAATGTCATCATTTTCTTCAGTGTCGGAGCCAGGATTGATATCTTTTTTCTGTAGAGAATTGAAATAGATGACCATTATTTTTCTATATTTTCGTCTGTTTTTAATCTGTTTCTTTGAACACTAAAAACCCATTTGTACGTAGAAAAATATCTCTCAACATCCACACAAGTAAGATCAGTTGATTACTAGATGGGGTACTTGGTTGAAGGCAGCAACATATTATACTAATTATTTTGATCAAATATCAAATGTTTTGAATTCTCTTAATAGCAATGAAGCTCGTTCGACGAATTCGATCTGAGTTAAATTTTATTGATGAACATTCTAAATTCATCCCTAGGGTGGAAAGTAATTTTTTAAGAATATATATAGAATATTATTTTAATTTTAAGTTTTGCCATGGAGTCCATGATAATTTAATTACGTCATAATGCCTTGATATCATGACGCTTTTTTTACATGGCCGCCTAAATGCACATCTCCTGACTCGTGACCAACTCGATTACAATGTAACCAATAGATTCGTTTTTCAAAACTTTTCTAATGTTGGCAGTATGTACGTGAATTATAACTTTTTTTTCAGAATTAAAAAAGCAATTTAAGTTTGCTAAATAATTAGCGAGAAAACGCGATTCAATATAAATAAATACCTTGTCTTAATTGTGGTTCAAAATGGTTTCGGAAAGTGATTCCAGTGACATGGATATTATTTTTACTCCCGATAAGATTAAAGAACAGGCAAAAGCTGTTGTTAATAATCTATTTCCAATTTTACTTTAAATTTTAACTGATTATCAATATACCTGTTTCATTAAATATGTGTGTAGTATTTTAATTTCCTCACATAGTCGAAATGAAAAGTTGTAGTGTTTAACTCGGGTGAATGTCACCCATTTCACGCTCGAACTATTGGCGCTCTCACTTCGTTCGAGCGTCAGAAATATCTCAGGTGAAATGGCTAACTTTCAACCCTTGTGTAACAATCTACTATTTCGTCTCTCCTGTTCGGAAAGTTTAATTTTCATGGGTACGTTTTACATGTTGCCATGGAGTTCATGATAATTAAGTTACGTCATAATGCCTTCATATCATGACGTTTTTAGGGTTCCGTTGCCGTTGCCCTTATAGATTCGTCATGTCTGTCTGTCTGTACGTGTCGCAGTGCCGAGCGAGAGGACTCCCATCCCGATGGTTGCTACGAGGTCACGCCTCGGTGCCTCCCACGCAGGGCAGTCCGCCTGCGTGTGCAGACCTGAGTCCTCGCTCGCGTCGCAGTGATGGCACTCAGGCGTTGGCTCCTTCCTGATCCGATGCAGGTGGTCCCCGAAGCTTCCCTTACCGTAGATTACCTGTGGGTGTCGACGCGGTGGACATCAAACAGGCCGCATGGGACGTATTTTGGGAACGTCTGGTAAAAGTATGTAACAGCCTTTTATCGGGCGTGAACAAGACACGGGTGTTTAACGGGTGGGTGATGCCCGTCCTGTTGTACACCTTCGGCGTGGTCAGGTGGTCTCAGACCGAATTGGACGCCCAGGATAGATGAGTGCGCGCAACTATGACCCTCCATAGATACCCTCCATAAGTCTTCGGTTATGAGATTGTACATCCCGCGAAAGTGCGGAGGCCGGAGCCTTCTCATTGCCAAGGCTATGCACAATCGCGAGGTATGCAATCTCAGGGAATATTTCCCATCGAAGACGGACAGTGAGATGCATAGAGAGGTCATTGAATGCGATAAAGGAATAACCCCGCTAGCCCTGGCTAACACAGAGTGGCGTGTACCAGCAGTACTTAGTACCTCTGGTTACCCCTGGAAGGATAAAGAGCTGTACGGACGCTTCTTTAAGGCTTCACATGAGCCTCACGTGAACCGAGAGGCCTCCGTGCACTGCCTGCGCTTTGGTATCCTTTTTTAACAGGTTATTAAGACGAACAACTACAGGAGGTACATACTGAGGGATGGAACGGTGAACATTTGTCTTTTGTGCCACCATTCCGGTGAATCTCTCAGACACATGAACTCCAGTTGTTCAACGCTTGCTAACACTGAGCATCTGCACAGACACAACCAAGCAGCCAGGACACTTCACCAAGAGCATGCCCTTAAATACGGCCTCATCGAACAGAGACTACCCTCGTCCGCGCCGAAGCAGATAAAAAGACCAAATATCTGGACCAGGCGCACGAGGTTACCTATATGTGGAGAGTGGGGTCCACAAAAATAGTACCAGTTGTGATCTCAGCGAATGGTTTGATCACAAGGAGCCTCTCAGTACATCTTGAGAGGCTCGGGATCGGTGGGAAGTCGGTGGCGGCCAAAATGCAGAAAGCGGTCTTGCTCGACAATGCCCGAATAGTCCGGCGGTTCCTCTGCCAATCGCCTTAACGCCTCGGCCGACTGTTGCACACCTCGCCGGGGTTATCTTGCCGCCTCTCCCAAACTAGGGGGGAGGCGGAGGGGAGGTTGAAGTACTTTAATGGGAATAATAATAATTTATTGATATAGTAATCCCTTACATATCTTAATAGGTAGATGAGAGAGTCCAGAAACGAAAGGTAGTACACAAATTGTATAAATATCATTTAAGCTGACCGGGCTGAGTGAATGTTTGACAAGTGAGCGGGCTCTTGTCAAATATTCATTCACTAAACTCACTTTGGCTAGAAGCGCGGTGAGACACGGTTGCATCCTATTACTGTCATGTTCTCAATCTCAATCTACTTCAATGGCTAGATTCCATAAGATATTCAATAAGATAAAACCCGTGCGAAAAGAATCTTGCAATACATTACTCATAAATAGTAGATTGTTAGACAAGGGTTGAAAGTCACCTATTTCACCTGAGATATTTCTGGCGCTCGAACGAAGTGAGAGCCCCAAAAGTTCGAAGGGGAAATGGGTGACATTCACCAGAGCTAAACACTCTACTTTTCGTTTCGAATATGTGAGGAAATTAAAATACTACACACACATTTAATGAAACAGATATATTGATAATCAGTTAATAGATGATTAACAACAGCTTTTGCCTGTTCTTTAATCTTATCGGGAGCTAAATTAATATCCATGAAACCATTTTTAACCACAATTAACACAAGGTATTTATTTATATTTAATCTCGTTTTCCCGCTAATTCTTTAGCAAACTTCATTGTTTTTTTTTAATTCTGGAAAAAAAAGTTATAATTCACGTACATACTGCCAACATTAGTAAGTTTTTAAAATCAAATCTATTAGTTACATTGTAATCGAGTTGGTCACGAGATGTGCATCTAGGCGGCCATATAAAAAAAACCGGCCAAGTGCGAGTCGGGTTCCGTAGCGGCAATTAAAATATTAATATTTGAGTTGATTGAATGAAAGGCAAATTGCGGTTTACGATTTATATATACGAAGTATTAAAAAAAACTACTTACTACCAATTTTCGGTGGAAGTTTACCTCCTTCTGCTGACCGCCTGGGGAACCGTTAGCGACCCAGTTCTTTAAGCACCCTGGACCATGCTGCCGCTCAGCACGGTGCCTTACACTTTCAGCTAGTGCAGGTTACTTGCGCGGGTGGAACAACTATCTCATCTTAGATGTTCCGCCCGTAGGCGATGGGTTCACCACATCCCTATTTATTACACACAGCCTTATTATTATTATATTTGCCTTTCCATAGTAGCGAAACTATGAATATAGTACGAGATGGAAACGTTATTTTATTCCAAATTAATTGCCAGATGCAATGTTAAGACGAAATAGAACACTATCAAATGATACAGCAATAAGAATTTTTCATTTATTTAAAGTGTGTGTAGACACTGTTATCTTACATTATATACTTTTAGTTTGACAAAGCCACCTTAGAAACCTGACTTTATAGATAGATCCCAAGAGAGTAATAGGAAAGTACAAATAATTTATGTTTATCTCACGGACGGGTAACATAACAATCGTTTTAGTAGATAATATATTATTTTAGAGAACGATCAAGGCGGGAGCAGCTTTGATACCGATTTACATACCGGGTCATGACCGTAGTATGCTGAATTTTGCTCGGTTGTTCAGATTGCCGAGGGCCTCACCTTCCTTTCTTATATTGTAACTGATATAACTAGTATGTAACGCATGGATACCCCTCGATAACAGAAGAGGTATTAAATAATAATAAATAAATAAATATTCTACAACATTCTACACAGCGCTTTCTAGACACAAAGTAAGCATAGTTTAACTAGCTTGTGTTATGGGTTCCAGAATGCGGATAAACATACTTATATTCTTTTTTTTTGTAAATACATACATATTATACATAGAAACACCCAAACCGGTGCAAATAGACGTATTCATGCATACAAATATTTGCACCGAGCGGGAATCGAACCCGCGCCCCCTGACTTAGCAGTCGAATGCACTACCGCTACGCCACAGAGGCCGTCACATATTGTACGTAGCACAAAAATGATACCTCTCCAGTTAATCAACCGATGCTTTAATTTATACTCACAAATACGTTGTTGTAAGAGCTGAAAACTAATATCCCCATATAATAGTGTTGCAGAGAGTATTGTTATTCGCCATGATGAAGCTGCCAGTCTTCTAGGAAGACTGTAGGTACCTAACGTAGGACTATATGCAGTCATTACTTGAATTGTTGGTTGTTACAGTTCAGTAGCAGCGATTGGTTAGTACCAATAATTTACACCCTTCGGATTTTCTATTTTTTCCTTCGGATACTCCCCCGCCGGCCAGCGGGGGCGGTTAAGTCCTAGACCTTAAGTCCGGAGACTAAAACCGCACGCCGTCTCGGGTCTTAACACGCCGGGGTGTAAGGTTGCCCATAGTGCAAATCCCTCGCACCCCGACTGACCCTAGGCCATCTCCGGTTTCGAGATGAAGTACCTACACTGTATACTCTTTTAATATTGCAAATGGTGTATGGGGTCCCACCAACATCGGACAAAACTATAATTTATTATATTACTAGCTGTCCCCCGCGGCTTCGCCCGTGACTTACTTCGCCCCGTGGCAACTATTTATCCCAAACATGCCTGTAAACTTTTTTGGTTTTTGGTATCATGGGCATGCAGAATTTATATTGCTAAAATCAATATATGGCACAATATTAAGCATACTTGTATTAGTTGTGGTCACAATATATATTTATTGAAAAACGCCAACAACTTTAGGCTGGTGTCTTGAAAACTGGTACATTTCAAAAACCGTAGGTAAAACCTCGTGGTGCAGCAATTCTACTATATTTACGTAAGTGTATTTCTTTAAAGATGGCTGAACAAACTTGGTATCGGATTTGCTCTAACTTTATCAGTGAGTTTGTCTTGGCAGTCCTCCCAATCGAGCCAGATGTTGATAGAACTTCAACAGAACTTTTGTTAAGTATCCTCCATTTTTCGTGTTCAAATTACATTAGAGCCTTAAGAAAAGAGGTGCCAACTTGTGAAAATTATGTGCGTACTTGTTAAAAAGGTTAAATTTAAAAGCCTTTTTTTATTTAACACTGACCTTTCTAGGTGACATTTAATATTCTTCAGCGAGAGCGTTTGTTAACTACGCTTTAGAATTTCTTTTCACGTTTATTTTTACAAGGCATTAAATTACGAAAGCTTATTTTCTTTTGTATAAATAATTACATACATACATACATTACTTCACGCCTGTATCCCCGAAGGGGAAGGCAGAGGTGTATCACACACCCACGATTCGCCAGTTATGTTTAGGTCCCAATGTAATAGGGGGCGAGCCTATTGCCATCTACCGGGATATATAATTACAATATAAGATAAATTCTTTTATGTTTAAGCTTTGGGTCTAGATTTCTTTTATTCTTTATTTATAAGTTTATTCAAAAGTTATGTAAGACTTAATTACGAACAATACTCAAATGCAGATAAAGTGTTAATCTAATATTCAGATCACATACTACTAATAATAAAGCTGAAGGAAGTTTTAAACTACATTTATTCGTTTGAATGCTCTAATTTCTGGAAACACTTGCGATTTGAAGACTAGGAGTCGCGTAGTAAGCGTACTTATATAATTACTTACTACCTGACTGACGATTTATTAACGCAGAGCCAAAACTTTTTTTGACTCCGTGATATTCTTGTTAGAAAATTCTATGATAACAATTACTCAATCAAACTCAAGCGACCTCAGTCGCCATTAATTGTTTCTATTTGGTAAAACGGAAAACTACCATAACACTATTTACTTTGTGCTTTGTCTGTCGACCCTACTCACTTAGTCTAGTCTGTAGGCTCTAGTCGGTCTATTGATAAATATATGAGTTTTTATATAATTTTTGTCAATCACTCAATACAATTATTAGCTGTAACAAGTACTACGCATGAATTGAGAATCACGAATCAGGTAGCGTTATTGTGTTATTCTATAAGGAAATTCAAAGTAACTAGTAGTATTTATTATAACCTGATTAATCATAATATTATAGGCTATATTATTAAACCTCTGCCTATTCCTTCCTCGATCGATGACTTTTGGAACAAACGAGTCCTAGAGTGGAGACAGCGAATCGGCAAACGTAAGATGGAATGCCATCCAGCCAGGTGGACCAACGACTTGAAAAAAGTAGTTGGGCTAGACTGGATGCGAAGGACGGTGGATTGGGTGCTGTGGCATATATTGGTAGAGGCCTGTGTCTAGCGGTGGACTGTGATCGGCTAATTGCTATCCCTTCCCACTGGGGTGAGTTCAACAACAAGCAGATTTTGTAAACGTGTACAAACACAGTAACCAATAACATTATTTACCACTTTAAAAACATAAAAGAATAAGCTTAGCTTAGTTTGGTTTGTATTATGGGTTCTAGAAAACGGATTAACGTACTTAGATAATTTTTTGTATATATATATATATATATCTAATCAACATACTATACATAGAAATACCCAGACTAATGCAAATATACATATTTATGAAAAAAAAAATAGTTGCACTCAGCGGGAATCGATACCGCGACGTCTGGTATTGCAATCCAACGCTCTACCGCTACAACAAACGGATCGTCTAGAATATCTAGATGTATGAAAAATAAAATCTCATATTAATTCGACGCATTGATGCATTAAATTCCTGCAGTAAAGTAAATATCGGAACTGCTAATTAGCCTATAAACTCCGTTTACTACCATTCCGAATAAATATGTCAAGAGCTATTGTTTATTGTTTATTCGAATATTTACTGCGAGTATTTACAATGCGTGCGAATATATTCGGTTGAGAATTCAGTAATAGTGATTCATGAAGTGAAATGGTGCAAATTTAAAAAAAGGAAATATATTATTTTTACTTATACCGTCTACCGTCCCTTTTTGTTCCTGTTAATAGAGACAGGCTTAAAAATATGCAGGGATGTATTTCACCAACTATGTTTTCCGTCACCGACAGAAGTCAATTGCCGCCAGTCGGATACTTTTTCTAGTAATTACTTATAGAATATTATAGAACGCAGGTAAAAAATCATCATCATCCTCCTGCCCTTATCCCAAAATTTATTTGGGGTCGGTGCAACATGTGTGCTTTTTCCATTCATCTCTGCTTGCGGTCATCTAAACATTCACTCCCTGCCTAACCATATCCTCTTTCACACAGTCCATCCATCTCCTCTTAGGTCTTCCTATCCCCTTGTAACCGTCCACTTCCATACTAAACGCAGGTAAAAAATATACTAAAAAAAATTTAAAGTATCAAAAAAAAATCGCTATATCTTTTTTTCTTCAGTACTATTTCCAGCCTTTCGTTTTCGGGAGCGTTTCTCTTACACCTGGTGTACTATAGATAGAGACGAATGACATTTTTTGGAATAGTAACATCACGAAGAAAAAAGCAAACAAGTTGTAAAATATAAATTAATGCAGATATACAAAACGAATTCTTTTGAAAGCACCGACAAAGTAATACACATAAACTCTACGCTGTGTATTGAAGCGTAAAACACAGATACTATTGAAGCAATCCATTTGAAAACGTTCAATCCACTAAATAAATAAAAGTGCCGATATTTCGAACGTAGTACTGCGAGAGGTGTAATTGAAACAAAATATCAGGAACAGAGCGGAATTGCTTGGCAATCCACGGATTCATTAGCTGATAATCCGACGGTGTATAAACCTGTCGGCTGGTAAGACAACGTGGGCTACATTGAGGCGAAAGCTGTCGAGGGGTAAATCCTTAGGATTGGATTAACTGCTGTTTTATTTCCTAATATATTGTTCATTATCGTTCACCTAGACTGTTGTATGTACAATCATGCACGAAAGTTAACGAACTAATAAATAATTAAAAAAATACATATTGAAGTTCATTAATATCAATCATTTATTTACTTACAAAGAGGAGTTCATTATTTTTTTTTAATTAGTTATTAGTATTTCACTAATACTTAAATGAAGTTTAGCACCCACATAGTTTATGACCTGAATTAACACATAGGTATTACTTTTTCCTTTAGAATCTAATTCTGAAGTGCACGTAGACGAAGTCACGGACTGTAGCATATTTAATATAATAGTATGCCCATTAGATGAAGGTATAAGTGTTATTGTGACTCTCCGAGGACAAGCTGACTCGGCAAACTTCGTTCAGTCTCAGAATCAAGTTATGTTGGTTACCTTATCAGCTGAATGTATTTCGTGAATTTCTCATATATGTGTTTTGTAAGATTTATTCCGTTAAACATTTAGTAATATGACATTAAAATAAATATTTAATTGAATTTAATTAAAAAAAAAAAAAGAATAATAACTGAATAAACCTAAAATACACCATGGACTTAATTGATAAAGATTAAAAGATTAAATTAAATGTTTTGTAGGCCCAAAACCACCCAGGTGATCTGTAAATGGAAATGTGTCACTGGCTGTACCTTTTTTTTTTTTTTTTTTTTATCGTGCGGAAATCCCTTCGGATACCCCCCCGCGTGCTAGCGGGGGCGGTTATGTCGGGCTTGAACTGACTAAAACCGCACGCCGTCTCGGGTCTACAGACACATAATTTAAGATTGATTAAAATATTTTAAGGTAAAGCATTAAAGCGGTAGCTTAGAGGGTAAGGGTTCGGCCTTACAATCAAGAAGTCCCGGGTTTGAATCCTGGCCATTACACTACGGACGTGACCACACTCCCAATCCAATTTAGGGTAGGGAGGGGTTCACGGGCATACTAGTAATTTCGGTTACTATTATTTACTCTTATACAAAATAAGAAAAACCGGCCAAGTGCGAGTCGGACTCGCCCATGAAGGGTTCCGGAGCAGCAAGTAAC
This sequence comes from Cybosia mesomella, assembly GCA_946251805.1. NCBI lineage: Eukaryota > Metazoa > Arthropoda > Insecta > Lepidoptera > Erebidae > Cybosia > Cybosia mesomella. The sequence goes on from OX276398.1 coordinate 23,350,773, forward strand.
ATAATAATGCTTTTTTTAAATTTTATATTTGAGTTGATTGAATTAAAGGTAAATTGCGGTTTACGATTAATGATGTATTAAAAAAAACTACTTACTAAATCTCGTTCAAACCAATTTTCTGTGGAAGTTTACATGGTAATGTACATCATATATATATTTTTTGTTTTATCATTCTCTTAGTTTAGAAGTTGCAGGGGGGGGGGATACACATTTTACCACTTTGGAAGTGACTCTCGCGCAAACTATTCAGTTTAGCAGAAAGTTATATTAGAAACCTCAATATCATTTTTGAAGACCTATCCATAGATACCACACACGTACGGGTTTGATGAATAAAGAACTTTTGAGCTTCAGTTCTAAGTATGGGGAGCCCCCAAAATTTATTGCTTTTTTCTATTTTTGATCCCTAAAAAAACGTATGGAAGACGATAAACCAAACAATACATAAACCTATGTCACTTTCACAATGGCTTAAAGAACAATTCAATCCCATTTCTCTTCTCTTTCGTCAATATTAATCCAATACAACTTTCTAAACCTTTCACAGTAATATACCAAATAATATACCACATTCTTCCATGAATTTAATACACTATTTCGCGAGTGTAATATCTTATTCTGAGAATAAGTTAGACGTAGAGTTAGAAATAAGTATCAGACTGACTGAAATTAATATTTTTATATTTGAAGAGGGGGTGATATTTTTATGTTAATTCGTTTCTGATTTAAGACATTGATGTTGAGTTTCGTCACCGCTATCTTACACAGAATTTCGTACTTACAGTTATCATCGATGCTGGTAAGCAGGACTCTAATAATAATGTTCCAGAGCTTTCATTCGCGCAAATAAAATAAAATAACAATTGACATTGGAGACATAAAAAAAATACTTGGGTTATGTTAAATGAACGATTCTGAACACAAAATTATTTTCTTATTAATTCTTGTCTGTTTGTTCGCTATGGATGCAAAACTACTGAATGGATTTGGATGCGGGTTTTTCTATTAGGAAGGTCTTGGTCAGTCATAAAATCTGCTGTATTTTTTATTGCAATTGGTTAAGTAGAACCGTAGATTTGACCAAAAAATGATGGCCAACCTCCCCGCGGGCGGAGTCGCGGGTACATAAATAAAATCACACCTCTTTGCTATTGGGGTAGGCAGAGAACAACATCTTTCCACAAGTAGTGTGTTCGTCCTCGGTATTTAGATTAACACATTTCAAGTAGCCAACCACTTTACCCTTAAACTTTTCATATATTAATAAACAACAAATTGAATTCCTGAGATGAGCTCAGCCGAATACAAGGGATTTTCGATTTTGCGATATATTTTTTTTTTTGCGATTTTTTGCGATTTTTTCTTTATCTTGCAATGGTTCACTCCAGCACGAATCTATTACCGAAAACAGCAACTCGATAGCTCATCTCCTTCATACCCAAAACCGTGACAGAAAATTGGCAACGACGACGTCGACGACAACTCCATAGCAATAGGTCTTTTCTAAAGAAAATTCCTAAAAACAAGTAACTAGATCTCGTTCAAACCAATTTTCGGTGGAAGTTTACATGGTTAATGTACATCATATATTTTTTTTAGTTTTATCATTCTCTTATTTTAGAAGTTACAGGGGGGGGGGGGGGACACATATTTTACTAATTTCGAAGTGTCTCTTGCGCAAACTATTCAGGTGAGAAAAAATGATTTTAGAAACCATTATATCATTTTTGAAGACCTATCCATAGATATGGGTAGGTGGAGTGGATAGGGTCTGATGAAAAAAAAAATTGAGTTTCAGTTCTACGTATGGGGAACCCCAAAAACTTATTGTTTTTTTCTATTTTTATGTGAAAATCTTGATGCGGTTCACAGAATACATCTACTTACCAAGTTTCAATAGCATAGGTCTTATAGTTTCAGAAAAAAGTGGCTGTGACATACGGACGGACAGACAGACAGACATGAAGAATCTATAAGGGTTCCGTTATTAGCCATTTGGCTACGGAACCCTAAAAATGGAAGATGTTAAACTTATCCTATAAGATTACAGAAATACTTACGTCATCAATTATGTATTGATGTGTTTAAATGTAATTATCGTTTCAGCAGTGTTCAGCAATTTCTGCGGGCGACTTGCAGATTCAGCAATAGTAATGTTTTTGCAAAATCCATAGAATGCAAATAGAATGAATTAGATTAAAAATTATTAACACCCTTAATAACAGAAAGCAAAAAGGGTATCAAAATATTAACATACAAGCGTGTTAAATATTCCTCCGCCGCGCCGCCGCCGCCGTCGACTGGCTGTATCCCCAGAAGGCATTTATGTCTCAGTTAGAGTCCAACTTCTTGTTTATATATTTACTGTTCATACGTAGCTTAGTGACAGCCTGCATCTATTATCTATTACTATATTAAAAAATTGTAAATTAGTTATGTCTGTACATAGGAGATATTTAAAAACAACTTGGGTTATGTTAAAAGAACGATTCGGAAAACAGATTTTATATTTTGGAATTCTTGTCTATTTGTTCGCTATGGACGCAAAAGCCACTGAACTTTTGGTAAATGTACGTTATCTGCATACGGCATAAATTTTTTTAAATTGACTTAATAGAAGCATCGGTACCTTTGTGTTTAAGGCCTTACGATTGAGAGGTCCTGGGCTCAAATCCTGGCCTTTAAACTTCCGCCGTGAACCTGCTCCAAATGCGAGCAGTTTAGCTTAGCTGTAGGGGTTAACGGGAATATTACTTACTACGGTTGTATTAATTCTTTAAAAAAAATGGTAAGCCATGCCATTTTTGACATGAAATAGTACGATCCAGTGATGTTACACTAGTTATAGCTGCATTCTGTACCTAGGTATTACATCCCTTCTTATTTCCGTTTCCTTCCAATATAATCGCAATTGCCCCTCTTTAAGTCCCAAAGTGCCAGGTTGATAGCAAAAGGCTCGCTCCCTGTTATAATATGCGATTGAAATACATACAGTGTGGGCGTATAATACACCTCTTCTTACCCTTTTGTAATTAATATTATAGTATGTCATTAGAGCTAAATGAAACCTTTACTATGAAATGTAATTTATCATATTCAATTACAGATGTAACACATTCCTTAATAGCTATTGTGTGCTTAATTATAGTGGATTAGTTGGCAACATTACAATATATTAGTAACATATAGTATTACGAGATAGGGCGGCGAGATTACTACGTGTCTTTGCTTAATTAAATAAACGCAATTTTCATTCGGTGTACGAGGCCCAAGCGCAATGCAACTTTTACGGACATCCCCTCGGATACCTCCCCCGCCGGCAAGCGGGGGTGGTTATGTCGGGCTTGAACCGATTAAAACCACATGCCGTCTCGGGTCTTCAGACGCCGGGGTGTAAGGTGGTCCTAAGGCATTTCCCTCGCACCCCGAAGGCGCACCGCACCTCACCTGCATGCCGGTACACCTGCTGTTTGCCGGACAAGACTCTGGCGCTTTTCTCTCGGGCTCGGTAGGGTAAAATTGACTCGTAGGTATACCATGATGGCAAATGGCGCTTATTTACCGTCACGGTATATTTCATATTTACTTAATAGCTTTCTTTAAATATTCTTTCCATAACCATTAATGTCGAGGTTTACGTACGGTTTACGTACAGGTTTACTTACGGGGATTCCCAAAAGGTGACTTTTATATATATCTAAGATAGATAGCAATCAAGAAGACTGCCCATCTGGTGATAAGTGGTTATGATAGTACAGTGCGTATATAGCATACTTCTACTTAAGGTGAAACTTTCCTACCACACCAAGCCGATAAGTTTTAAAGTCAAAGGATAATTATGTAAAAATATTAAATCAGAACTACGAAGGCTGCGAATGTCATTACTATGATAATTTTCAGGTCAGAATAATGTCAAATAAGCTTGTTGGTACTCGTAGTAGGCGCTCAAGTACACTAATGGTGAAACTCGATTATAAATGAATATTCTAATAGTCCCTAACTATATACGAGAGAAGTTATGGAGTTAACTAGGATGCTTGCCATAATATATTCTGTTTGTGTTTTGAAAATACGAGAATTTAACATGTTTCTCTATCGTTATATTGTGTTGTTTTTATTATTTTAGCGTTCCGTACCTCAAAAGGTAAAAATAGGAACTCTTACAAGATTACTCTCTTGTCCGTCTGTCTGTTCGTATGTCACCACCGATTTTTTCAGAAACGGGTGTACTTTTTTTTTTTTTTTTTCGTGCGGAAATCCCTTCGGATACCGCCCCCGCTGGAGAGCGGGGGGTCTCCAGCGGGGGCGGTTATGTCGGGCTTGAACCGACTAAAACCGCACGCCGTCTCGGATCTTTAAGACGCCGGGGTGTAAGGTTACCCATAGAGCATATCCCTCGCACCCCGACTGATCCTGGGCCATCTCCGGTTTCGAGATGGCCTCCTTACTTGCTCTCCACTGTGCCATCTGCTAATCAGAGGGACACGTGGAAAGCTTCCGAACAGCCCTCAACAGGGCCGTCCTCGCCTCGGTCGGAGTTGGCCGTAGGCGGCAGCGTCTCTCCCGCCCTAGGAGAGAGGCGCTGCCGTCTCCGTTGCCCAGGGTGTCCCCAACCAAGCACCCCAGAAACGGTTGTACCTAGCAAGTTGAAATTTATACTAGTTAGTAAGGTCTATAGTTCCTATTAGATGTATAAAAATCAAGGCCCTAAGTCAACACGCCAAGATATGGGTAAATTTATTTATAAAAGGGATTATAGATTTTCTCAAAAAGGAAACAGAGATCTCGTACACGTAATAATGGGATAGGATGAAAATCATGAACATAAATGCACAAAAAGACAAGAGAACTGATGGTGGGCTTCGTAATTTACGTAGTGACGAAATAATTAGGTACAATACCGGCTCGCTTAACGACCTCCGTCCTCCATGAGCGCAGGCTTGGGGGTGGCAGGTGAGACCGCCTGTCGCCCCAGCAGAAGCAGGCCGGGCTCTCATACTTCTTCGCAACGTGCCAAATCATAAGCCGGTATTGTACCTTATTTTTTTGTGCGGAAATCCTCTCGGAAACCTTCCCCCCCCCCTCGCCAGCCAGCAGGGGTGGTTATGTCGGGCTTGAACCGACTAAAACCGCACGCCGTCTCGGGTCTACAGACGCCGGGGTGTAAGGTTGCCCATAGAGCATATCACTCGCACCCCGACTGACCCTGGGCCATCTCCGGTTTCGAGATGGCCCCCTCGGGTTTGGGAACCACGGTGTCCCCGTCTTGCCCCGGTTTGGGGGAGGGGCGCTAGTCGCCCCACCGTCCCGGCCTGCTTCTGCTGGGGTGACAGGTGGCCTCACCCGCCACCCCCAGGCCTGCGCTTATGGAGGACGGAGGTCGTTAAGCGACCTCCGGCGCCTGAGTCGCCTGCGACGCGTGGCGAGCAAGTTGCGGGCTCGGCGGTCCGAGAGAGTTCTAAGTCTCTCCCGGGCGCGCTCCGCCATCTCCTTCGCGAGCATTACATGCTCGCAGAAAGAGGTGGCGGCGGCCTACGCGCTCGCGCTCCGCACCATTGCCGCAATCATGCTGCCGAGCGAGAGTTCTCCCACCCCGATGGCTGCCACGAGGTCACGCCTCGGCGCCTCCCACGCCGGGCAGTCCGTCAGCGTGTGCAGCCCTGAGTCCTCGCTCGCGTCGCAGTGATGACACTCAGGCGTTGGCTCCTTCCTGATCCGATGCAGGTGGTCCCCGAAGCACCCCTTCCCGGAGACCACCTGCGTCAGTCGGTACGAGAGGCTTCCGTGTCGCCTCTCCAGCCAATCCTCCATGATGGGCCTTACCGCCGCTATTGCGGCGTGCCCTGCGCTTGGTCGCCCAAGTCGTTCCTTCCACTCCACCACGATGGCCTGGCGGAGCTGGGACTGCACGGCCTCGATTTCTCGAGGCTCGGGGTTCCATCCCTGCTCCCGCGCCTCCTTTCGCCACTGGTACAGTTGCGAAAGGGCTCTCGCTTCCAGGTCCCATGGCGGAGTTCCGGCAAGGAGACTCGCTGCCTCGAAGGAGATCGTGCGGTACCCGCGGATGACCCTGATGGCCATAACTCGCTGCGGAGCGCGCAGCATCCGCACAGTTCTGGTCCTCAGGGCCTCCGCCCATATTGGGCACCCATACAGGGCCATGGACCGCACGATCCCGGTTACTATATGTACCTATAATTGTATCATAATATACAATATATTTATGATAAAAAACACAGGTTTTGTAGATATAATTTTTGTGCAATCTCTGTCAATTTTTTACAGCCGCAAACGTACCGGGCGAAACGAAAAATAGCAGATGAACAATAGGGCCTTTTAAATCAACGCGGCTTCGGAAAACAACATAATGGAAATTCGTAATATGAAAAAAATATAATATTTTTGCATATTTCTCCCCTAGGCACCTGAAACTCGCTTTGATTGCAAAATAAATATAATTAATCAGTCGTACCCACTCCGATTTGCTTTGAAGTTAATCTCGTTATTTTTTATGGGTACAATCCCTGTCTTTATTAATTCATATTGTTTAAACAAGATTCAGTATTAAATGATGACCTTTATACAAAGGAATTAGTTACACATTATTAATTTGTTTGGGTTGTTTTCGCTCCACGCTGTTTTAATTTTAATGGATTATGTTCCCTCACACGCGAGATTTTCTGTTTTGCAAAAAAAGTAAAGTAGTAAAGTGAAGGAAAGGATATGTACAGTCTTCAAAAGTTGCTGAACACCAACACTTTTACAAACAGTCTTTATTACATAATTTATGCATAAATATTTTTGTAATCTTCAGAGGACAAGTTTAGGCATTTATGAAAGGTTTCAGAGCTAAGGCGATCGGTAACTTAGAATATGCTGACGACTATACCTTTGCTTATGAAGGTATAAAATAATGAACAAGAGTCCCCAGTGTAAGAATGTCCCGAGTTAAGTAAATTTAGATTCAAAAATTTGTTTGTTCAAAAAACTATACAAACTTTAAAATGTGATAGAAAGTTAAGTGATTAATCGTAGCCTTAGGTGAGTGCAACTGCACCCTCGAGACATTTCCATTTTAATTCATCTCCTCGGTCGGTTGCTTCAACCCCGTCGCCGTGAATAGATCAAGTGTTTGTGCCTCTGGCCACTGTGGGTTAAGTGAATATAGATAAGTGATATTCAAACCGTTTACGTACTAAGTGTTTTGGAAGAGAGGGTGATAAGGTGATATAGGGAATGTGCCACTGTAAGATACACTGTAGCCGTGGTTAGGAGTTTATCTTTGTACAAATGTTACTAAGATTAATACAAAGAAGTTCTTATTTTAAATTGGAAAAGGCCGGTTGACGATAGGGAATTAGCCTGCTGAGTACAGTTCAGGGAGTATATACTAGATTATTATGTTTAAATGACTATACACAGATTCTCCAATACATTACACGTTCAGGGTAAATATAAAATGTATGTATTTGTTGAACGTTGATATGATTTGTTAAATTATTTATTAAGAAAATAATTAAACTCTTAATACTGTTACGTGCGCGGGGTACAAATTAAATGCCGTTTACACAACAAAGAGGTTTATTCGCTCACCACAAACTAGACAACTAAATAACTAGCACACACAGTACTCTTCAACAGTTCCAGTCGCTTAGTAATTCACAGTAGTCCACAGTCGTTGCTTAAGTCGCAGGTATAACTCTCTTGGGGTGTGTGTTGGGTAACCTCCTCGAGTGTCGCTCCGATTCCGATCCCGCTGCAGTCCGGGGGGAACGGAATCGGAGCGGCCGGTACACCCTGGGCGGCGGTTAATGGCTTCCCCTTCACCCCTTCATAGGGTTGGCATTGATCGTCGGCCAATACCCAACGTGGCGGGAACACATCGCTCTCCGTACTCCTCTGCTTTCAGAGGAGACAGGATGAGCGATGCTGTTAGTGGTGAGATGGCCCAGGGTCAGCCGGGGTGCGAGGGATATGCTCTATGGGTAACCTTACACCCCGGCGTCTGAAGACCCGAGACGGCGTGCGGTTTTAGTCGGTGCAAGCCCGACATAACCACCCCCGCTGGCCGGCGGGGGGGTATCCGAAGGGATTACCGCACGATAAAAAAAAAAAAAAAAAAAGGTATAACTCTCTTGGTTCACTTCGGTAAGATGATTGTGTTCGCTTTCACTTTCGAAAATAAACTGCCTCGTGTCGATAGCCGGGCGTCCTTTTATAGCGGGGTAGAATATTCCGGAATCATCTAGAGATAAGGCACTAGAGCGTTCGAGAATAGTAGGTATTTACTGGGGCGTTCGAGAAAACAAGTACCTACACAGTCGTGCCGACGATAGAGGTGAATGCCCTTGTTATCGCGATTTGTAGGTAAAGTAGGTATAGGTAGACAAAAGGGCTTGTGATTTCTTATTGACTTTTCTGGATTTTTCTAAACGGATCGATAGAGTACTTCGACATTAACAATGCGTTTTAATTTCTAGAAGATTCGATCAGTAGTCTCCGAGATATCGACGATCGTTGTAACATTACCCCCCTCTTAATCATGCTCGTCCCGAGCATCATTTGTTCGCGTCAACCTATCCACATGAACTACCTTTGCTTTTCCCCTAAGCCCCTTCTTAATGCGGTAGGTGATGTCATTGATTCTTGTAACAACCGTATAGGGTCCTTCCCAGCGAGCTTGAAGTTTCGGAGATTTTCCCTTTCTGCGTAGCGGATTGTGAAACCATACCAGGGTTCCTTCTTCAAAACCGTTGGTGTTTGCGTTTCTATCGTACCGGGTTTTCATCCTTATACCCGTCTTCAAATTGTTTTCCCGTACCATTCTGTGCACCTCGTCCAGCCGGTTTTGAAGTTCACTCGCGTAGTCCGTCACGGGCTTAGAACTATCGGGTGGCGTGCCGGTTATTGCATCCACTGGTAGCCTTATCTCTCGACCAAAATTGACTTTAGCTGGAGTGTGTCCCGTACTGTCATGCACCGCAGATCGATAGGACATCAGGAACAGTGGGATGTACTGGTCCCAATCTTTTTGGTGTTCGTCGACAACTTTAGCCAAGTGATTTTCCAACGTCTGGTTAAACCTCTCGACCATTCCGTCTGACTGCGGGTGCGCTGGAGTCGTACGGGTCTTGCTTATACCGAGGAGTTTGCACATTTCTTGAAACAGAGCAGACTCGAAGTTCCGTCCTTGGTCGGAGTGGATCTCCATAGGTGCGCCGTATCGACTGACCACTTCCTGAACCAGTTTCTTGGCTACAGTGACTGCTTCCTGGTTGGGTGTCGCAAATACTTCCGGCCACTTAGTGAAGTAGTCTTGCACTACTACGATGTATTTGTTACCCTCATCAGTCGTTGGAAAAGGTCCAGCAACATCAATGGCGATATGTTCCCACGGTGCTCCAACGTTGTACAGCTTCAATTTTCCTTTGCTTCTTGTCGGCGGTCCTTTAACCGAAGCACATGCAGTGCATTTACGGCACCAATCCTCGACATCTTCCCGACAACGAAGCCAGTAAAACCGCTGTCGCACTTTAACCAGGGTTTTCTTGACTCCGAGATGCCCGCCAGAAACACCATCGTGGATGTGCCGTAAGAGTGGGGCCACCTTGCTTCGTGGTACCACTACTTGCATGGTTACTTCCTTACCATCGTTAGACTCCCATTTCCTACAGGACATCTTCTACCAGAGCTAAGCTGTCCCACTGGGCCCAATAGCTTTTGGTAGTTGAACTGTAAGCAGATACATCACTCCATCGGGGTTTACTTCCAAGTTGTTTCCAGTGCAGTATAGGTTGTAGATCATCATCATCTTCTTGCGCCTTCTTCATACTGCTTCCACTCCATTCGTCGTCAAGTCCATTCACCTTTATGACTTTAATCTCTTCTCGGGCTTCGTTCCTTCGACAATGCTTGCGATCTTCGACACACGGCCTTCGTGACAAAGCATCAGCATTGCCAACTTGAGTTATAGTGATGGTTGGGGCCTCATATCGACCAGCCAGCGCACGCCCTGCGGCCCTGGCGACATTTACTTTTAACGGAACATCTTGATCCACTTGGGTCCAGGCGTCCGTGACCCTTCTCCGTTTCCTAGAAGGACACTCTAACTGGATATGGCCCCTTCCTCTACAGAAATGACACGTTGGGACATACCACGATTTCCTCTCCTCTGCAACTACTTCCTTGACCTCCCTGACTCCATGTTCCACTTGGGTCCATGAGTCCGTGACCCTCCTCCGTTTCCTCGAAGGGCACTCTAACTGGATATGGCCCCTTCTTCTACAGGAATAACACGTTGGGACATACCGCGGCTTCCTCGCCTCTGCAACTACCTCCTTGACTTCCCTGACCTTACTTATCCCGGCGTTCTGCCGTACGGTTTCCACCTCAAGGGCATAAGCCAGTGCTTCTTTTAAGGTCTGGTGGTGACACAACTGCACAGTAGTTCTCACTTAGTATACCGTTTAGGAAGGCCTCCAGTAGAGTGGGCTCGATCATCATGGGTGTCGATGAGTAGGCTCGACGGACGAGCCTTTCAACCGCTACAGCCCATTCCTGGAGGCTTTCACCAGCTTTCTGTTTCCTCTCCCATACCTGCGCTCGGTAGACCTTCTCCAGGTGCCTGTCACCATAGCGTGTGTTTAATGCTTCCATCAGAGACTCCAGTGTCCTACTTTCAGGCGGCAGGGTTTCCAGTATTACTAAGGCATCTCCTCGTAATCCAAGTGTCAAGGCCATAAAGGACTCCTCGTTGCTCCAGGCTTTAGTTTTTGCCAATATCTCAAATTGGTACTTGAAGGCTGCCCACGAGGAAGTTCCATCGAAGTGTGGTAGGTCGAACTTCGCTACTAATGGTGAGGTCACGGCAACAGGTCCGCAGGTTTTTAACCTGACAATCTCTTTCTCAAGCTCTTGCAAGCGGTCTTCCATGGCCCTAGTCTTCAAAGCCAGTTCCTTACTCAGCCTTTGCAAGCCTTCTTCAAGGTTCTTCACTTTATCTCCCAGTGCATGGATGCCTGCATCGATTTTACCCATGACTGCTTGTTGGTTGGCCTGTATCATCTGCTGCATAGAAGCCAGCAGCGTCATCATGTTGGTATCTGACGAGGTTCCATCTGGTGGTGCCGTAGTTCCCGCTGAGACAGCAGCATCGGCCTGACGCCCTTCATCTTCGAGGCTCCGTTGACGTGCAGCATCCATTTCCACTTGACGTCTGGTCCGTGGAGTACGCCCTTCGTCTTCAGGTGGTAATAACGGCATCGCACTTCTGACACCAGTTGTTACGTGCGCGGGGTACAAATTAAATGCCGTTTACACAACAAAGAGGTTTATTCGCTCACCACAAACTAGACAACTAAATAACTAGCACACACAGTACTCTTCAACAGTTCCAGTCGCTCAGTAATTCACAGTAGTCCACAGTCGTTGCTTAAGTCGCAGGTATACCTTTCTTGGTTCACTTCGGTAAGATGATTGTGGAGGTAGGTGGCGCCAGTCGTCACAGTAACATCGAGTCCGTATTATTTAACTCTAAAAAATATTAAACTCCTATTTATAAGTGTGTTTGTGCTATTAATCTTTTAAATATTGCCTAAAAACTGACATCCAGTGTGGGTGAAAAAATATATAAAGTGGAAGAGAAGATACAAATAAATAAACAGTGCAGACCCACCTCATTTAAATACTCAACCACGGCAAAGAGGGAAAGCCATCTATCATAACCGGATCAATCACATCCAACACATTTGTTTAAGGAAGAGGTAATACTGGGAAAATAAGTTCCGTTAAATGTTCTAAAATAAAATCATGAATAAAACTGTCAAACAAGGTGAAGAATAAAAACTTTCTTGACGGTGGACACAAAAGTTTAATCAGTGCATAAAAGTGCAAATCACGTCGTTTGCTACAATTGCTATACCTATCAATCAAAGTCCAAAACAATCCTGGTCCGGCACAGTTGTGGTCAAAAAATTCAGAATATATTTAGTCAGTTGTTGTAGCCTCGAGGTATAAATGTATTGAAGAGCGCCACGAGCTTCAAGTTCGATTCCCACTGACATGGTCACTTTTTGAATTGTTAATTCACTTATACGGAAGAAACAGCATTCGACGTTCTATTGACTACACAAGAATATACCATCCTACATTATCACTGGATAATTTCGAGTTTGAACATTCCCCGGCCTTATTGCACGAGTAGTGGCGCCATCTATAACTACAATATAGTACTTGGTAGTACTGCGCGAGCCGCCCGATTCTATTGGCGCTCGTTTAATTTCTCCGTGGCGGTGGACCGATTCTACTTGGTGCATAGTACGATTATGTATGATACAAGCGTTATTATTGCTCTTTATTTACATTAGACATATTATAAATCATTACATTATTATTAATCATTATTTAATTAAACCCATCCAAATTGACATTATGTGATGAAATAAATTTAATTAATTTTAATTTTTTTAAGATGTCGACATAATTAATAATTATTAAATTTTTTTTAGACGTTATTTTTGACACAGTTGATCAGTTCTTGGTTTTACTCATTTGTCATTTTAGCATTGTTAGAGTATCTAGGTACTAGCTTTACACTGTGTTTCGATTGTAACTTTGTATAAATGTATCATAAGGTGTAATTAGGCTGTGTGTACTTGTCCATAGGGAGGGGTTTTTTTTTTTTAATCTTTTTTTTTGACAATTGCTAGTTTAATACCCGGGGTCTGTTGGTTAAGATGAGTTCTCTTCCTGCGTCCGGTCCTTGTCCACACTGTTCACAATCTTCGCGCATTTTTAGTGCACGGGGTCTTAAGATCCACATATCTCGGGTTCACAAAGAACTGGGTCCAACGGCTGCCACGCTGCACGCCCCAACCGCTGTATTGAGTACTCGGGCTCCACAGGCTCCATTTGTATCGGGTACCGGTTTACTTGAAGGGATCTCCTCCTTAAAGGCCAGTACCGCTGTTCTAAGACATATTCCGAGGGGCGCACGGAATCAGGCGGCGGATAAGTTGTGCGACGTTATAAACGGGTGCGTTGACCGTAACGGAGTGGATGAGTGGGCCGCGCTTCTTACTTTTGCTTACAGGGCTTTGAGAGTTCCATTAAAGGACGCGCCGGGCAATATGACGGCCAAAGTTAGGGCCAACATTCAGTCTGTTGGGACGAACGAGTGTACGGACGATTACAATATTCCACGGCGTTCGGCTCCTCGTGGGAAGCGAAAGGCCATCGAGGCCAAAGTTTTCGAGGGTGACCTCCGGGGGGCCGTCCGGCTACTTGTCTCCGACGAGTCGTTCGCCCAGCAAAATCCCGACACCCTGAATGCCCTGGAGCTTAAACACCCGAGCCCATCGCGTCCGCTAAGTTTTCCACCCGCACCGGACGCGTCGTTTCTGGCAGTCACTGTTTCGATGGAGGACGTGGTATTGGCTTTAAACTCGTTTTATAGTGGCTCGGCGGCGGGTTTGGATGGATTGCGTCCGGGGCATTTGAAAGAGCTTACATCCGGCTCTGCGGGGGAGAATGGCCGGCGCTTGATGGAGTGCCTGACAAAGTTGGCCAATTTCCTGCTAAGTGGACAACTAAATCCTACGGTATGCCCCTATTTATATGGGGGATCACTGTGCGCACTCGGGAAAAAGGACGGCGGAATCAGGCCCATAGCCATCGGCAGCGTGTTTCGCAGGTTGTCTGCTAGGCTGGCGTGTCGGGCGGTACGAGAAGTCATGGCGGAATACCTGCAACCACACCAGTTGGGCTTCGGGATGAGTCGGGGATGCGAGGCGGCTATCCATGCGACGCGCGCCTTTGCTATGAACCCTGACCATTCGTGCTGCGTGATTCTAAAACTTGACATCCGCAACGCCTTTAATAGCCTGGAGAGAGATGTCCTTTTGACCGAGGTCCGAGAGCAAATTCCTTCGCTGTATCCTTTTTTGCATCAAGTTTACTCTTCTCCCTCTAATCTCTTCTTTGGTACAAGCCTCATTCCATCCCAGGTAGGCGCGCAGCAGGGGGATCCGCTGGGGCCTCTGGTCTTCAGCTTGGCGATCCACAAGGTCATCATGGACCTTAAGTCTAGGCTGAACTTGTGGTATTTGGACGATGGGACCCTGGGGGGTTCACCGCAAGACGTTTATCAGGATCTGGAGGTTCTTATCCCTAGACTCAGGGCCCTGGGTCTGGAGGTGAACCCTTCAAAGTGCGAGATTTTCCCCTGCGGCGTGGAAGCCCGCGAACACCTTGGACGCTTCGATTCCCTATTGCCTGACATCAGGGAACTTTCCTGTCTCTCTTTCACCCTCTTAGGTTCACCTATTTTCCCTGTTGGGGTGCCAGAGGCTGTCTCTTCCCGTAAAGATCTCCTATTAGCGGCTCAAGAACACCTTAGAGATCTCTCCGCTCACGTGGCGATTGTGCTGTTGCGTATGTGCTTCGCCCTTCCAAAGCTTACATACCTTCTGCGAACAGCGCCTACGTGGCTGTATCCCGTCGAAGTTTCGGAATTCGACGAGGCTTTGAGGTCGATCGTGGAGTCTATACTGAATGTCGCCCTTGATGAGACTCAGTGGAGACAGGCGACACTCCCTGTTAGGTACGGCGGTATCGGGGTGCGGTGTGCTCGGGATGTGGGGGTGCCGGCTTTCTTGGGGTCAGCGCATGGGGTGTCGGGCCTTGTCACTTTAATTCTTGGCTCCAATGGTGACGGGGTGAGCGTGCCTTTTGCAGCTGATGCCGAGTCAGTTTGGGTGGTCCGCAGTTCGGGAGCGGCGAGCCCTGTTTCTCGTTGTGTTCAGCGCGCTTGGGACGACGTTGTTGCTGGGCAGGTTAAGGCCCAATTGATGGAGGGTGCCTCAGGAGCTGATGTGGCCAGACTTCGAGCTGTGGCTCAGCCGGAATCGGGAGCATGGCTGCACGCACTGCCTTCACCTCACCTAGGGACCTTGCTAGACGACGACTCATTGCGTGTGGCGGTGGCGCTCCGCCTGGGCTGCAGGGTGTGCGAATCCCATAGATGCACCTGTGGTTCCATGGTGGAGGCTGATGGTCACCATGCACTGAGTTGTCGTAGGTGCGCAGGTAGGTTCCCGCGTCACCATGCTCTCAACGACATAGTCCGGAGGGCCCTGGCTTCGGCGGATGTCCCGTGCCTGCTTGAGCCGCCCGGTCTTAGCAGGTCTGATGGCAGGAGGCCGGATGGTATGACTTTGGTGCCATGGAAGAGCGGTAAGTGCCTGATATGGGACGCCACGTGCGTCAGCACTGTCGCTCCAAGCCACCTCGGTCGTACGGTCCGGTTTCCGGCCGCTGCTGCCGAGGATGCAGCTGCTGGGAAACGGCTCAAGTACGAGGCGTTACAGGCCCGGTATCACTTCGTTCCCTTCGCGGTGGAGACGATGGGTTGTTGGAGCGTGGAAGCAAAACGCTTTGTGGAGGACATAGGGCGTAGATTGAGAGAGAAGTCGGGTGACTCCCGCGCCGGATCGTACCTGGTGCAGAGGCTGGCCATCGCCATTCAAAGAGGTAATGCCGCCAGTGTGATGGGCACTTTTGCACCAGGTACAGGTTTGGGCGGTCTTTCTTTAGACGACCATAAATAACTATTTATGTAATTTAGTTTATAAGGTTTTGATAAAATAGTAAATTAAATGTTAATCACAAAAGTTAACTAAATATAAAATAAAAATATAATATATTAATACTTGCACTGGGCGAGAAGCGAACCCGTGACCTAAGACTAAACTTTCGATTGCTCTACCACCGCTACGACAATTATAAAAATATTACGATATAATGGAGTTCTGATAAACTCCAAACGATACCAACTTTATACGAGTTTATCTACTTCATCTTATTTTCTTGGTAATAAGGTAATTATTTTATTTACAGTCAGTGATTCTTATTTACTCGAAAATAGATTTGAAGTGTAAGTTATCTCAAAGTACCCGAACTATGTTGAATTGTTAGTTTTACTATTTACGCAGAATGGGCTCACAGTGTCATGAAGTCTTGTTGTATTTTGATTTTTCTTGGAATAAATTAAGTGAATGACTGGGACTCAAGCTGGCGGTATATTCCAACCATCTTCTCTATTAAAATTAGGATGTTTTTTAATTCCCATAGCCTCGTGTAGAATCCTAAGGAGGAATCGATTTCCTTTAGCAAGTATCTGAGATTTGTCAAATCTTAAAAAATGCTTGGCACGTGCTCACATACTTATATTAGCTATGTGTTCTTTGAGGTTAGTACCAACCGACTAAAACCGCACGCCGTCTCGGGTCTACAGATGATATTTCTATGTGTGATATATTTGCTTAAATATCCGACAATATCATCTTAGCAGTGTTCCCGGTTGCCTCTGAGGCTTCCAACTCGAGTCTAGGAGTTCGCTAACTCATTCGCCTACTTTTGAATTAGCTTAAACGGATTTTATAGGACCGTCTGCCATCTGACCTGTCTACCTCGAGAGGTAAGCCTGAACCTCATCCGTCATTCAGCAATTAACACCAATATGTACAAAAGATTAATAAGTATCGACGAAACTTTTCGCATCGATTGTAATCACGAACAGAATATAATGATCAGTTATTTATAAATGTACAGTCAACGGCTAAAGTTGATGTACACTAAAATATCTACAAACCTTTTTTTACATTGGTATACATGGACCAATAATTGACGCATACTTTGTTCCGGTAGTAACGAACCAACGTAATTCTTTCCATAGATGTTTATGATGTGGAGATTGACATGGGTTTTATCTCGGGAATTTAGTTGCTTTTATCCAGGAAAGGGCTCGGCTCCTGTGGGATAGCTGTTTAGCATAATAGGATTGAACAGATTTTGATGAAATTTGGTATAAAGATGTACAAAAAAACAGTTTTGCTTCATCTGAAAATAAAAACGGTTCTGTTAAGATTTCGGTCTTGTCTTGCATCCTAGAAAGTCCCTGAATTTTACAGACCTGGATTACGTTAGTTTGCCTTCTCATACATGACCTCAAAATGACATTAGACATACAGGTCTTACTCCTACGAAAATCATAATGCACCCTGATTATTTACAAATAAAATTCTTCTAATCCTAGATAGAACATTATGAAAGTCACAATCTTAACAAGAGTAGAATAAAAATGTGCAAGACGAGGACACCGTGGTTCCCAAACCCGAGGGGGCCATCTCGAAACCGGAGATGGCCCA
Source organism: Cybosia mesomella (assembly GCA_946251805.1). Lineage (NCBI taxonomy): Eukaryota > Metazoa > Arthropoda > Insecta > Lepidoptera > Erebidae > Cybosia > Cybosia mesomella. Next base: position 23,367,977 of record OX276398.1, read on the forward strand.
GGGTTAGTCGGGGTGCGAGGGATATGCTTTATGGGCAACCTTACACCCCGGCGTCTGAAGACCCGAGACGGTCTGCGGTTTTAGTCGTTTCAAGCCCGATATAACTGCCCCCGCTGGCCGACGGGGGGTATACGAGGGGATTTCCGCACGAAAAAAAAGGTACGTGTATATAAGTATGTTTATCCGCATTCTAGAACCCATACCACAAGTTACTTAAACAATGCTTTCTTTGGATCTAGAGAGCTTATTATTATTAGTCTCACTAAGGTACATTTTTGAAGCAAGTTTGCAATTCACAATGCGCAATGAGTTGAACTCACAGGTATCAAAAGCCTTAAATTTCCTAAAAAATACCCAGCGCAGAATAAAACCATCATTTCTCTAGGAATTTGTGTATTTGTCTTGGAGATTTGGATATGTTTTTCATTTACGATAGAGATTTGGAGCCACATGGAGTTATGAAACGAGACCGGTGGGAACGGCAAGACCTCACATAGAAGATATATAAAACCTAGCTTACTTAAAAACCTATTTTTGTGACATTATCAGCTCTTGAATTAAATAGGTGAGAATTTCACTTTTATCCGGTGACAAAGGAATTAACTCATCAGCGTAATATAAATCACAACAACTAATAGTAAATCGTTATTTGTGGGCCTTTTTATGTATCCGGTGTTCAACACTGGATACACAACAAGGCGACCTAATTTATTTATCAAAATGGAGCTATAAAAATAACATACATTTTATTCTCTTTTCTGTGTCAGATATTTTCATAAGCAGTCCCAGCAGACACAGTCGAAAGCTTTGCTAAAGTCTACAAAGTATATTTTGTCTGGCGTGTTGTATACGTAATAGTTTTCAACAATCTGTCTTTTATCGAGTGCCTGCTTCTCAGTGCCCTATATCTTTATAAATATTAACTTAAATTTATAGAATCTAAAACAAACATGTAAAAGCTAATACAGAAAAGTGTACCCACAGTCAGTTGGTATTGTTGCCAGATGCTTATTACAAGTATGCTAAGCATTTCAAGTTAATTGATACAAACAGATTTGTAATTTCCCCGGGCACAATTATTACCAATGTAAAATGTTTAGGAGCCTTAATTAAATCCTGGGAGGCGAAGGACCCTCTGATTAAAAAGGAAATGTTCCCGGAGCCTTTGCGAGGTATTACAGAAATTACATCATGCCTCTGTTTTTGTGACCAATTAACATCTAGGTAATTAAAGTATCGCTTTCTTTTTATTTCTTTCCGCAAGATAGTTCACGGAGAAGTTGGAAAATATCCTAATAGTCATTACATTATTTACGTGAGTAATTTAATTGGGTTCACTTACCAAAGGGAATTTAGCCTTAGGTAAAACCTATAAACATACTATTTCATAGCACATATCTTCACCATTTCAACTATCACAACACATGTAGATGATATAAATGTGTGTAAATACGTGAATGGCAGCAGTCATTGTTAAGATTTTGGCTGAAAAGCTCACAGAAAATCGCAGCTATGTCGTACGAGTATGTTTCTGGGAGAGAGTTTATTTGCCTGTACTTCTAGAAAAAATCAAAGGTTTAAAAACGTAGTTCATTTATTAAAATCGTGTAAGTAGTTACAATATACTAGTATTATTTATTTGAAGACACAAGATATTGGTTCATACGAGAATCGGAAAATAGACTTAACACGACACTCATAGAACCTAAGCAATAGATGAGCCTGTACTTCAAGCAAATAATATGACGTCTCATTTTATATTATGCCGAACTGTTTTATGTTTTTGGGTACGCCTCTGGGTAAGTAATCATATCGTAAACAAAACACTTTCTATCTTCATAGCTAGTAACCGAAACAGTTCGTCTTCGTGATCGATTTGCAATATAAAATCCGAAGCATATAATTTTATTTCAACATAAATTCTACAATATTTGAAGCATTCACATGGTACCTTTTTATGGTCACAAAGAATCTACGTACACAATTTTACTGTTGCGGGGCGTTAAAATCGTTTTTGTGAGGAAAATTCCCATCATCGCACCTTCATTCAATGGAAAAGATAAATGGATTTTACGATCACTTTAAAAAAAAAATACTGTGCCCATTCAGCTTAGAAATTGTATCTTCTGTTGATTATGGCAAATTAATTTTCAGTTTCATTTAAATAGATGGTATAGGTGTTAGGAGTGGTGATACAATAAAACGAGTGATCAAACAAAAAGTTTAATAAATAATATTTGTTTAGACTAGAGTTAAAGGTAACGGAAAGAAAAAGAGTAAACAGTAAAAGGATTTAAAAAAATGAGATATGTCGAATCATATTCTCTCCGGTTACTAACATATTAACATAACAACATAAACATTACAGTAGTAAGTATACCAACGATGGATTTTTGGTTTTTGGGATAACTGAAAATTTTAAAGCAATCAAGGTATTTCTCAGTATTCAATATAAAACTCTAGAAAGCGTATTCAATTCTATTAGTTTTTGAAAGAAAGAACGAATGAAATGATTTGCAGTTATTGTTGGATTGTAAAGAACGATTAAATATTCTTAATTATAAATGGCTAAAGGAGGTACCAAGGTAAGAGGCTTCTGGAGCTTCTATAAACATGTCGTGTAGGCTCTTCTATCTTATTGACAGCACAAGGTAAATATTAAAAGGCTCTCTGATATTAGATATAGTTAAATATTACTACTAAATCATCATCAATTCTATCATCATCTGCCAGCCCTAATCCCAATTATTTGTTTCGTAACCTTCATCTTTTTAGTTACTCCTTTTCTTGCCATGCACTTAATAAATTTAGGTATGTAAAAGTAAAATACATCTGTGTGATTTAAACTCAAGCATCATTAAAAATGGACGTGCATCGGTTTGTTTTCGCTTTTGCATAGATTTTCATAATGCCCCTACCTCTAAGATTCCCCTTTAACTAAACAATAGCTTACCTACCGTTAGCAAGTACTTTTTCAAGTATCCGCAGGCACAGTGTACGGAACAGGGGAGCAATGTTGTGATGCCCTATTACCGACCACTTGCAGGCTGAACTTTTTAATTAAAGCTGTGGTAAATGCGGCGCAATTGTTTGAGAAGCCCCGTTTTGCAGTTATTTTTCTTGTCTGTGATGTTAGTGTGTACACAACGCGTTATATATGCGATATAAAAGTACAACAGTTTTTAAGTTTTAATAAATAGTCATTGGTTAAATATTTATGATTAATATGATTATTTTTAAGTACTTGTACTTGTACATTGTACTTGGTAAAAGGAAGTAAATCAGACCTTAATAATTAGGTACGACATCTCTCTGTCATGCGGTGTTCCACAGGGATCGGTCATGGGGCCGCTCCTGTGGAACATCGGATACGACTGGATGCTTCGTGGTGAGCTTGCAGACGGTGCCGCCGTCACGTGCTACGCGGAGGACACACTCGTGACGTCGTGCGGGGCTACGTACTACGAAGCGACCCTGAAGGCCACGACCGCGGTTGCCCAAGTCGTGGAGCGGATACGGCGGTTGGGTCTCGAGGTGGCTCTGCATAAAACCGGGGCCCTGTTCTTTCATGGGCCTCGGAGCAAGCCGCCTGAGGGATCCAGTCTCATCTTGGGAGGTAATCGCATCGGCATCAAGCCTCAAATGAAATATTTGGGGCTGATGCTCGACTTCGGCGGGACGGGACTTCGGAGAGCACATCCGAAGGCTGGCCCCCAAGTTGAAGGGCACAGCTCTCGGTTTGGCGCGGCTGCTGCCCAACATGAAGGGGCCCGATGACTCCTGCAGGAGACTCTACGCGGGGATCGTGCGGTCCATGGCCCTGTATGGGTGCCCAGTATGGGCGGAGGCCCTGAAGGCCAGAAGTGTGCGGATGCTGCGCACTCCGCAGCGGGTGATGGCCATCAGGGTCATCCGCGGGTACCGCACGATCTCCTTCGAGGCGGCGAGTCTCCTTGCCGGAACTCCGCCATGGGACCTGGAGGCGAGAGCCCTTTCGCAACTATACCAGTGGCGAAAGGACGGGCGGGAGCAGGGCCGGAACCCCGAGCCTCGAGAAATCGAGGCCGTGCAGTCCCAGCTCCACCAGGCCATCGTGGTGGAGTGGAAGGAACGACTTGGGCAATCAAGTGCAGGGCACGCCGCAATAGCCGCGGTAAGGCTCATCATGGAGGATTGGCTAGAGAGGCGACACGGAAGCCTCTCGTACCGACTGACGCAGGTGATCTCCGGGAAAAGGCCTTCGGGGACCACCTGCATCGGATCAGGAAGGAGACAACGCCTGAGTGGCATCAATGCGACGCGAGCGAGGCCTCGGGGCTGCACACGCTGGCGGTCTGCCCAGCGTGGGAGGCGCCGAGGCGTGACCTAGTGGCAGCCATCGGAGTGGTAGTCCTCTCGCTCGGCAGCATGATTGCGGCGGAGCGCGAGCGCGTGGGCCGCCGCCACCTCCTTCTGCGAGCATGTAATGCTCGCGAAGGAGATGGCGGAGCGCGCCCGGGAGAGATTTAGAACTCTCCCGGCCCGCCGAGCCCGCAACATGCTCGCCGCGCGTCGCAGGCGACTCAGGTGCCGGAGGTCGCTTAACGACCTCCGTCCTCCATGAGCGCAGGCCTGGGGGTGAGAGATGAGGCCACCTGTCACCCCAGCAGAAGCAGACCGGGAAGTGGGGCGACTGGCACCCCTCCGCCAAACCGGGCAAGACGGGGACACCGTGTTTCCCAAACCCGAGGGGGCCATCTCGTAACCGGAGATGGTCCAGGGTCAGTCGGGGTGCGAGGGATATGCTCTATGGGCAACCTTACACCCCGGCGTCTGTAGACCCGAGACGGCGTGCGGTTTTAGTCGGTTTAAGCCCGACATAACCGCCCCCGCTGACCTGCGGGGGGGTATCCGAAGGGATTTCCGCACAAAAAAAAAAAGGTACGAAATCTCTCATACACCTGATTATTTCAATAGAATAATACCGACCATGTTCACAAACGATTTAAATTACATAAGTATTTCGATCCTTGCGTATAATGCCTCGTTTACGCCAAAATCAAACTTAATGCCTACAATGTAAGTTTTATGCAAAACTTGTAGAGGACTTATAAACATTCAACTTGTCTTAAACTTACAATACATTTTGTCTATGTTCAGACCGGAGTTGTATACGACATGTTGTTATACAAGTATGTATGATACATTTTAATCTGAACAAGTTGAGTGTGAACTATAAAGAACTACAAACATTGAATAAAAAACGTAGAAAACAAGTAGATAGGCATAACATCGTGGTATAAACGCGGGTTCAGAGAGTTTGAGTTTCATTATAATGACGGTAAACAGCTAAACTCAATTCAATTCCATTTTTCAGTATGGCAAGCGATTCCGATTTCGACCATTCTGTCAAAGTCAGATGTATGATGGATCTGTGTCTATTGTATAGCCAAACTCGTCTGTTGTTCATAATCGCTTAGTTATTTTATTTTAATATTTTATCAATCCTTTTAGTTCCCTAGCAGTTAGTCTCCCTAAAAAAAAGAAAAGGGTTTCAAAAACCTAGTTATAAATATACAAGCCGTACCACTCGAGACTCCGACTGAGAGTACCAAACTTTAATTTACTTATTCAGATAATTATCAGAAGTAATTGGGTTTGCAAGCTGCTTACTAAATCGTTTATCGTGCCTAAATAATGAACCTTTTTAAAGCTGAGGTGAAAACGCTGATACTAGCACTGTAAAGTACATAGTACACACATACAGTACATACTCGTAGTACATTCATAATAGATTTTAATAATCGCTAGTTGAGGATTAGAAGAAATAAATAAAAATTTTGCCTTTCTGTCATTCACGCCGCTTTACCACTTGAGTAGGCAGATTTATTTTAATGCATGCACGCCGGTGCTCTTGACCAGGATTTTCCTTAAAATGTCCTCGATCTGATAGTCATACACACATGTTACACATTCACCCTCCCCTCATAAATCGGTTTCATCCATCTTCTTTCGTCCATCTTATCGATGAAATAACCATTTTGTAACATTGCGCCACCTTGTTTACACTTAATAATCGTTTTTCTTCAAATCAGGAAGTTATTGTATCGTGTTTAAGTTAGCTGTTACAGCTGGCTGAGTGCTGCACGATTCTCTTCTTACTTTGATCCTTGCTTTGTAAGTTTTGATCTGGTGTTTCTTAGTTTTCATAATAATAATGCTATAATACCCGGGCGATTAAATTTCACGCGGATATTTTGTTTTTCTACACACGTCTAACCTCCTAATAGTTTTCAAAAATGTGAAAGTTTCTGATGATGGATCTATGTATAGATGGATGGATGTTCATTACTCTTCAGACAAAAACGGCTGAACGGATTTGAATGAACCATGGCAGGCTTTGGACATAAATTGTAGTCCGGAAAAGCACATAGGCTTTTTATCCTGGGAATACAATTTTGTGGGTCGCCGGAATGGGATAAGTATTTCACGTGGTTGAAGCCGCGGACAACAGCTGGACTAGAATTACCTCTATTTAATACAAATTGATCAATGATTCAATGTCAACATTATATTGTAAAAAGACAAGACTCCTTCATTATTCCGTGGCATATCAGATCTTGTAGATACTGTAGTAGGAGTGTAAAATACGACTCTTTCACAATACCTAATCTATGATTATGTAGAATCATTATAATCTATGTGAAGGTTACAACAGGTTATAAAATAGCATATATCTAGGGTAGGTAGAGACAACAGCCTTCTGCTTCTGTCTTTATAGTCTTCACGAGCTTTGTCCACTGTCATTAATCGTTTCACGCAATTCCCCCGGTTTCGACTGCCTTTGACCTGCCCTTTTTCCAATAAGTACCTACATCGTCAATTTGATTAGTTAATATGTTCTGCGAGGTCGATACCATTTCCATGCCCCCTTACAAGGGCCTCAACTAGTTGGTGTGTCATTTGCTTATAATTCATTCTATAATTTTGTAAATGACAATGGGTGTTGGAGCTGCTTTGGGGATACCTCTTAGTAATGAAAGTCGGTTAAAGCTATTATAAGACTTTCGCTTTTGTCTCATCTTAGTTGCATACATAAAACAAACAGATGCAATCAATGATCTCGATGTATTACCAACATTTACTATTACCAGTGTTATTAACCAGAATCTTTCCCGATGTGAAGCCGGAACGGCTTACCTAGTATCCCTTAAAAAATCTACCGCCGTGAAATTCTGCGATAAACAAAATATGTACCTATATCTTACACTCTACTGATTTTTATTTCTTTTCGAATGATTTTGTATACTCTTACGACCGCTCGCCCCATAACTGAACATATTGTGTGACATTTGATATTTACCTTCGTGCGTGCTCAATTTCTGTACCTAAATAATAGTTTGAACATCATAATAACATCCATTTTGTACTTTACATTGTATTGATATTCAACATATTGGCCTTCGGCCTATATTGTATCCGATTTGTATTTAAGTAAATCTTGATCTAGGTACGTGAAATGCTGCTACATGCAGATATGGTGGTAGTGGACATAATAAAATAGTGATAAAGAGAACCGAATCGCTGTGATTGCATTACACAAAGAAAGTATGGAGCCAAATGCAATTTTTAAAACTCTCCTTACGCTTGGTATTAGTAAAATGTTTGTGTACAGGGCTGTTAATAGGTACAATGAGACCTCCTCTGTTTGTGACAGGAAAAGATCTGGCCGTCCACGTAGTGTTTGTACGAAAAAGGTGGCAAAGCAGTAAGGGAAGAAAGAATTCGAAGAAATCCTGTCCGAAAACAAAATATTTTATCTCGGGAGATGAAGATAGCACCTAGAACCATGTCGCGTATTTTAAAAGATGACTTAGGACTTGCAGCCTATAAGAGACGTACTGGTCATTTCTTAACTGATAATTTAAAAAAGAATAGGGTGGTAAAATCAAAACAACTACTGAAGCGGTACGTAAAGGGAGGTCACAGAAAAATTTTGTTTACGGATGAGATTTTTTTTACAAGTTTTAACAAATAAAATGACCGTATTTATCCTCACAGCTCTAAGGAAGCTTCCCAATTAGTCGACAGAGTGCTACGTGGGCATTAGTCAGCTTCAGTGATGGTTTGGTGGGGTATTAGCTATGAAGCAGTGACTGAGCCATACTTTTGTGAAAAAGGTATCAAAACATCGGCACAAGTGTAGCAAGATACCATTCTTGAGAAGGTAGTGAGGCCCCTTAACAAAACTATGTTCAATAACCAAGAATGCTCCTTCCAGCAAGACTCGGCGCCGGGTCATAAAGCTCGGTCTACGCAGTCTTGGTTGGAAACGAACGTTTCGGACTTCATCAGAGCTGAAGACTGGCCGTCGTCTAGTCCCGATCTTAATCCGCTGGATTATGATTTATAGTCAGTTTTAGAGAGTACGGCTTGTTCTAAACGCCATGATTATTTGGAATCCTTTAAACAATCCATACGATTGGCAGAGAAGAATTTTCCTATGGAAAGAGTGCGTGCTTTATCAAAAGCACGCACTCTTTCCATGCGAAAAGGCCAGTTATCAATCAGGTATCAACCTGATTGATAACTGGCCTCAACGTTTAAATGACTGTATTGCAGCCAATGAAGACCACTTCGAATAAGCATTTTATATTTTAAATTGTTTTATATTTATGTATTAAACTAACTTACTGTAAAAGTAATAAATGTTATTTGCAATAGATTTTTTTTTTCTTTGTTACAGTATTTATAGCAAGACTAGGTATATTAGTGATTTGTGTCGTTTATTTGGTGTGCAATAAATAGTACTTATATTCGAGCTATTTATCTTTTATTCGAGGACTGGTGCTAGTTTCAGAATCTTCCGAGTTGCCTTTTTTCACGACCTATTTTGATTGAGTCATAAATATAAACGTATATTTTAATTACGTCCCTGCTCCCTTATTCCGTTAGTTAATAATTTTATATTTGTCGACATGATATAACGGGTGTGCTCAGTAATCCCTCAATGCTGTGGCACGGAGATTAGCTATCGATTACTGACCATACTTTCTATTACACACTGGTAAACTAATGCTGATTTCAGGGTCGAACATTTGTAAGATCTTAGTAACTTACTTAGTTATTTACTAGTAAAGCAGTTTAGCCGAGTCCTAGGACCAAAGCATACATACTACTTGCATTCAGAAGCGAGATGATGCGTTAGAACGCGGTATTGGGCACACATACCTACGAACCTCATTCGCAGCTATTAAATAGCTCTTAGATGCGCGATATAGCGACTGAGCTCTACGTGCACACTGTGCGACTGTGCACAATAGTGGAAGTGCGACTGTCACTAAAACATGTTTGCAGTATTGATACAGTCACTAAATCTTGGCTTTAAGAAGCAGCTATCGGACACAAAGTCGTCAAAATGTAGCGACGTAGAGGCAAAATCGCCAGTCGTTGATGCTAGAACTAAGTGAATGGCTTGTGTATCTTGGCCATTAAATTTTTATTGTGCTGCTTCTATATCCTGGTAAGAACAATAATAAATTGTGAATGAAAATTGGTATATTTCCCCAAAGAGAGCTTTGATTTCTTTAAATAGTTTTTATAGAAAGCCGATTTACTGTTTATAGTGAAAATATTAGTAATATGTGAGTAAATATTGCTAGATCTTCCAATGAAACGTAATAACTTCGGGCATAACAAACTAAAACCTACTAAATCCCAATAATAAAGCTCATTGAATCTTGGGTACATGCGGGATAAAAGGTTTTCATATAAAGCGTTCATTTTTCTTAGTTGATGTCCCTTGTATAATAAAGGTTAATGGAAGGGCTTTGTGGATCGTTGAATACTGACATAACATCGGAAATGTAGTTTCGGGTCTGTTCACACTGATAGGAACTATTTAACCGGGTTTTGGTGTTTGTTTTAATGCTGTGTTTTTTATCAACTACCTTTTCGACTCACTTTGTATGACCCGCAAGTGTGTTAACTGTCAACCGAACACTTCTGCCATGCTCTATGTTGCTACTGAGAATTATTTTTTTTTTTTTATTTTTTTTTTTATATGATCAGAAACAGACAACAAATTGAGTGAATACATAATGTTACTATAAATTAAACTTTTGTAAATCTGATGACCACTTACATCTGTACACAGCATTTCAGTGACATCTTCGGTGCTGGTTTACTAAATATTAACTAGTAATATTGACCTAAACTTAAGAATCAACTAGTAGGAGCTACACATACTAAATTCAATGACAAAAAAGATGTTATTCAGGCTGCAAGCCTTCACCGCGTATTATCTTTTTAAATTCATAAAAGCTATTATGATAATATAATACAGAATTATAATACTTGCACATTCTAGCGAGCGGACCATTGTGGGACACATTGTTGTTGCTTGTAGGTATTATAAATAGTTGTGGGATACGCACAGAACGCGTCGGTATCTTGATGTCAAGTTTGTCTAAAAGATAGCTGTCAAGTGAACCATTTGCTATTTTGTATAAAGTGCTAAAATGTAAAGTACAAAATTTAAAAAATAAACATATTTTACCCGGCCCGTGAATTGGACCCGAACCCAGAATTTGAATACGAGTAGAAAAAAATACGAAAGGAACAAATAATTATTAGTTCTTTTACGCGGAATCATAATTATTTTTCTAAAATTAATGTAACCAAGGTACGCATTGTAACATTACCTATCTGCCAGTGTAAGTCCCGTCAAATTTTTTATTTTTTTTTTATATATTTGTATAGATTATTTATACGAAATATGTATTCGAATAACGTAAATACGAAATATTTAATCGCGAACGGTAATTAAATTTTGTCAACTGTTATATATATCTCATATTTATTTGTATGTCACCCCCACGCACCATCCATATTCGACTGTTTGATTGAGCGGTATCCATGCGTCATCAATTCATCATCAAACAAATTTTGGTCCGAACATTTTTCATTTATAGACACACTAAGTTTGACTCCGTGTAGGTATTTTGATTGTTTTCCAATCGAGCTTGTTAGGAGGATCATTTGCGGCCCTATGCAGTGCTACTATAGTAGCATTGTGTGTTTATTCCGACCCTCAACATTTAACGAGCTTGGGACACGACAGAATAGACACCAAACTACTGATATTTGGTGTTTATTGACACTGCTATCTTGTTTATATTCACGTACGGCTCTTACCTCCGTGGATATAAGGCGGGAGTAGTAGATGTATACTAATTAAATGTACAGTTAACGATGAAAGCAGCTTACAAACTTAACAACCCTTACAAACTTAATCCTTTAATGAAATAATAAACAAAACATGAAATATATTAACTTTGTGCTCTGAGGATTATAAAACGACATACACATAAATTATCATTATTGATGAATCCTATTTTAATCTGAAAAAGGCTTGGAAATATTTGAGTGTTAATCAACTTTTGTACTTGACTGAACGAAAGCAAATTAACTTAATCATGCAGTTTAAATGGGGTTTCGACATCGCTCACTAAGTCATAAGAAAGAGAAATTGCCAAGTAATCTATCCTTCAGGCCAATTTAACGAAATGACGTAACATTCAACCAACCAACTGGTTAAACGTTTCACTCAATGTCATGGCTTGTTGCAGGCGTTTAACAAACGGTCTAGGCGTCCAATTAACTAACTGATTTAACCCGGCGGCTGCAATCATATAATGGCATGCCATAAATTAAGTAGGTTCGTGACAAGTTCCTGATACATTTCGGATTACGGAAATCATGTTATATTATACGTGTTATTTATATTGTAGACTATAGTAGTTATATTGCATATTGTACGTACGTGGCTGTTAGAATTCTGAAAGTTCACCCGGGAAGGTTCATTTGATATTGATACAAGCATCTACAAGAATACATTGCAGGTTTGTAAATGACGCACCTGGCTCGGTGTCCTCCCAGAGGAAATTAATGTTTTGAATCACAATAAAAATTTATAACGCGCTTGACAAGGTTTCAAATATATATTAAACAACCATCATTTTACCTTGTATGATTGAGATTTCAGGAATTATTTTTAGATTTTTTAAGCATGAAGCAAATAAGTAGATTTAGGGGATGGGAAGTTTCGAAGGATCCAGGGCTCTACCAACATCTTCGAGGCTCAAACACCTCGCCTGTTGGTGCACCTGCTAAATACCTTACGAGGCTCTGGCGCAGGCTTTCCGCGGGATTGGGAGGTCAGACGGCAGTGGCTCCCGGAAAGGTCAACATGCCAGTCAAAAACAGTCAGGTTCCAAAGTATGAACTTTGTATGCAACTGGGAAATTACATTTTTTTTTATATGGTAAGCTAAAGGTAGTCTCAGGAATGAGGGTCACCATTACATACACCGAGAATGCTAAAATGGGCCCTCAGCTTGACGGCCTCATCAGATGCTTTTTCAAGCCCTGCTTAAAGGACCCGTGACTGTAGGAAGAAAGAAACACGAGTGCTGGTAAAGAATTGCAAGTCTTGATGGTGCGGCAAAGAGGTGCCGAACTGCATGGTTCTTGATGGAATTGTTTGCCCTGTGTCAGGGTGATACTTCAGTTTTGCACTATGAGGATGATGAGGAATAGAAAGTTTATTGATTACATGGTCGTTAATGTTTTTTAATAAAAGATATGGGAATGAAAATTTCATAAAATATTTCATGTTTAAGTACACTTAAACAGATGAAATAATGAGCCAAAATATTTTATAAAACTTTTTATGCCTATATATAGGTCATATTTTTAGTATTCTAAAAACCTTTTTATTACGCATGAATCATCTATTCCTGTGGGTTGCGCCTAATTCCTAGATGTGTTTTAAACCATATTGGTATATGATATTGTTATAGACCATGTCAAAGTGTAGCTCACCGGGATTGAAGGACATGGTTCCACTATAGTCCATTGAAATGTTACAATTTAAGTACCTAATATTGCATTTTTAGAGGACGCAATTTTATTTTTGGTACATCAATAGAAGCTTAACCCCAAGTTTGTGGGGTTGCCGCCCTTGTCCCCCGGTCGCCATCTTGGAAAAAGGTGTGCAAACACCTTTTTTCGCGATATCTCGGAAACTATGCGTCCTACAAAGAATTCGTAAAGATATAATTTGTAGCAAATCGCTTTTGTCACAAATATGTTTATTTAACTTTTTGCCCTAAATTTAAAACTAAAGATATTACAAGCAAAAAAGTGAGAAAATTTAACTTCTTTTGATATCATGTCCCAGAAATAAAATTGTTTCCTCTGAAAAATGTAAAGCTCATGTAACATTTGAATGGACTACTAAGCTTATACAAAATATTCTACCTTGAAGTAAGCTTTTATTTATTAACACGCTTTTATTAGCTTGGTATGTATGATTGTATGTGACGGAATCGTTGATCTTAATTTTGAAGCACTTCAAAGAGTCAGATTGATTTTAAAAAGGACAGTGATGACAATACAATAAAAAAATAATTAAAGATTAAAAAATAAATATTAGTTTATTAATATGGTGGTTATACGTTGTGGCTTACTGTTCTGAAGTACTAACAGTCAATCTATTTAAATACTATGTTGTGGATCACTGTCCCTAAGGTAATAACTTAGTAAAGGAACTCCCTTTACACCCTACCTCCTTCAGATCCGTTGTTAGATCCTGCACTTCACGACGGTTACGATAATCATAATTATAATCAACCTTTCAGTTTCATACATCATCATCGTGTTAATCCCAGTTGCATCCAAACCCTCTACTTGTGAGCCAGCTCACCTTCTTTTACTATTGATTTGCTTCACCTTGGCCTTAACGGCAGCAACTGCCGTTTGATCCTTCCAACCCTAGAGAAAAGCCTGCGCCAGAGCCTAGTCAGCTCGGCTCGTCGGTGAGGTTGGTTTAGTGACTGAAGATGTTGGTTTTCAGCTTCCTACATACTGCTGGTTGATTTATTAAGAACATGTTTTGTATATAAATTTGTAATATGGTTTGTTTAACCGCACGTGACATTCCTTTACTAGTACCTTTTTTTTTTGGGGCAACCACGGTGTCCCCGTCTTGCCCCGGTTTGGGGGAGGGGCGCTAGTCGCCCCACCGTCCCAGCCTGCTTCTGCTGGGGTGACAGGCGGCCTCATCTGTCACCCCCAGGCCTGCGCTGATGGAGGACGGAGGTCGTCTCCGGCGCCTGAGTCGCCTGCGACGCGCGGCGAGCATGTTGCGGGCACGGCGGGCCGGGAGAGTTCTAAATCTCTCCCGGGCGCGCTCCACCATCTCCTTCGCGAGCATTACATGTTCGCAGAAGTAGGTGGCGGCGGCCCACGCGCTCGCGCTCCGCACCATTGTCGCAATGATGCTACCGAGCGGCAGGACCCCCACCCCGATGGCTGCCACGAGGTCACGCCTCGGCGCCTCCCACGCGAGGCAGTCCGCCAGCGTGTGCAGCCCTGAGCCCTCGTTCGCGTCGCAGCGATGGCACTCAGGCGTTGGCTCCTTCCTGAACCGATGCAGGTGGTCCCCGAAGCTCCCCTTCCCGGAGACGACCTCCGTCCTCCATCAGCGCAGGCCTGGGGGTGACAGATGAGGCCGCCTGTCACCCCAGCAGAAGCAGGCCGGGACGGTGGGGCGACTAGCGCCCCTCCCCCAAACCGGGGCAAGACGGGGACACCGTGGTTGCCCCAAAAAAAAAAGGTACTAGTAAAGGAATGTCACGTGCGGTTAAACAAACCATATTACAAATTTATATACAAAACATGTTCTTAATAAATCAACCAGCAGTATGTAGGAAGCTGAAAACCAACATCTTCAGTCACTAAACCAACCTCACCGACGAGCCGAGCTGACTAGGCTCTGGCGCAGGCTTTTCTCTAGGGTTGGAAGGATCAAACGGCAGTTGCTGCCGTTAAGGCCAAGGTGAAGCAAATCAATAGTAAAAGAAGGTGAGCTGGCTCACAAGTAGAGGGTTTGGATGCAACTGGGATTAACACGATGATGATGTATGAAACTGAAAGGTTGATTATAATTATGATTATCGTAACCGTCGTGAAGTGCAGGATCTAACAACGGATCTGAAGGAGGTAGGGTGTAAAGGGAGTTCCTTTACTAAGTTATTACCTTAGGGACAGTGATCCACAACATAGTATTTAAATAGATTGACTGTTAGTACTTCAGAACAGTAAGCCACAACGTATAACCACCATATTAATAAACTAATATTTATTTTTTAATCTTTAATTATTTTTTTATTGTATTGTCATCACTGTCCTTTTTAAAATCAATCTGACTCTTTGAAGTGCTTCAAAATTAAGATCAACGATTCCGTCACATACAATCATACATACCAAGCTAATAAAAGCGTGTTAATAAATAAAAGCTTACTTCAAGGTAGAATATTTTGTATAAGCTTAGTAGTCCATTCAAATGTTACATGAGCTTTACATTTTTCAGAGGAAACAATTTTATTTCTGGGACATGATATCAAAAGAAGTTAAATTTTCTCACTTTTTTGCTTGTAATATCTTTAGTTTTAAATTTAGGGCAAAAAGTTAAATAAACATATTTGTGACAAAAGCGATTTGCTACAAATTATATCTTTACGAATTCTTTGTAGGACGCATAGTTTCCGAGATATCGCGAAAAAAGGTGTTTGCACACCTTTTTCCAAGATGGCGACCGGGGGACAAGGGCGGCAACCCCACAAACTTGGGGTTAAGCTTCTATTGATGTACCAAAAATAAAATTGCGTCCTCTAAAAATGCAATATTAGGTACTTAAATTGTAACATTTCAATGGACTATAGTGGAACCATGTCCTTCAATCCCGGTGAGCTACACTTTGACATGGTCTATAACAATATCATATACCAATATGGTTTAAAACACATCTAGGAATTAGGCGCAACCCACAGGAATAGATGATTCATGCGTAATAAAAAGGTTTTTAGAATACTAAAAATATGACCTATATATAGGCATAAAAAGTTTTATAAAATATTTTGGCTCATTATTTCATCTGTTTAAGTGTACTTAAACATGAAATATTTTATGAAATTTTCATTCCCATATCTTTTATTAAAAAACATTAACGACCATGTAATCAATAAACTTTCTATTCCTCATCATCCTCATAGTGCAAAACTGAAGTATCACCCTGACACAGGGCAAACAATTCCATCAAGAACCATGCAGTTCGGCACCTCTTTGCCGCACCATCAAGACTTGCAATTCTTTACCAGCACTCGTGTTTCTTTCTTCCTACAGTCACGGGTCCTTTAAGCAGGGCTTGAAAAAGCATCTGATGAGGCCGTCAAGCTGAGGGCCCATTTTAGCATTATCGGTGTATGTAATGGTGACCCTCATTCCTGAGACTACCTTTAGCTTACCATATAAAAAAAAATGTAATTTCCCAGTTGCATACAAAGTTCATACTTTGGAACCTGACTGTTTTTGACTGGCATGTTGACCTTTCCGGGAGCCACTGCCGTCTGACCTCCCAATCCCGCGGAAAGCCTGCGCCAGAGCCTCGTAAGGTATTTAGCAGGTGCACCAACAGGCGAGGTGTTTGAGCCTCGAAGATGTTGGTAGAGCCCTGGATCCTTCGAAACTTCCCACCACTTCGCTCGCGCTCCGCACCATTGTCGCAATGATGCTACCGAGCGGCAGGACCCCCACCCCGATGGCTGCCACGAGGTCACGCCTCGGCGCCTCCCACGCCAGGCAGTCCGCCAGCGTGTGCAGCCCTGAGCCCTCGTTCGCGTCGCAGCGATGGCACTCAGGCGTTGGCTCCTTCCTGAACCGATGCAGGTGGTCCCCGAAGCTCCCCTTCCCGGAGATCACCTGCGTCAGTCGGTACGAGAGGGTTCCGTGTCACCTCTCTAGCCAATCCACCATGATGCGCCTTACCGCCGCTATTGTGGCGTGCCCTCCTTTATTAGTACCTTCCTATTGTAGATTGTTTTATCTACCTATTGTAGATAGTATTATAGCCTCTAGAAAAGATAGCTTATTCGTTTTTGTGACATTTTACCCTGAGTAAAAAAAAACCAGGTATCGGATCGATGAGGACTTTTTAGATTTCATTTATGATGGTGTTTTGTACAATCCTACCAACTTTGAGTTGGGTTCGAATTATTGTATCCTTGGATGTCTAAATTGACCGGAGTATCAACGTTTGAATAGGGTACGGGGTCAAAATGCAAGCCAGGGTCCTCTTGAGAAGAATCATCGAAATACATTTTGAATGAGAACATTAATAAATAAGCGTAAATTATAACTGCCGCCATGCCGTACGCGCCAAGCGAATACTAGACATTACATAAGTCACATGTTGCAAGAGTAAGAGAAGGAAATACCCATGCACTTTATAATTTTACGTAACAATTTATTGTTAGATATACATATTTGTCTCAAATAAAAACATTTAGAAAGGAAATGAAAAATAACACCAATAATCAAATTAAATATTTTTAAATACTTTTTTTAACATAGGTTAATTTGATACAAAAATTTTGTACCCGATATTATCTCATAATTAAAAAAAAGACACATTGCCACTTACATTTTTTTTTTAAATATTTAGTCCGTCCAATTGACTGCACCCCGCCTGATGGTAAGCTGAGGTAAAATCCAAAAAGTAGTGGCCACCATTTCTAGAGATTGCCCCTAGAATGGTGGCCCCTACCTAGACGGCCTCAACAGATGTTTTTTCACGCCCCGCTTAAAGAGCCCAGGATTGTAGGTAGAAGGGAACACGTGAGTGGGTAAAGCGTTCCAGTGCTTTATGGTCCGACAAAAAAATGAGTCACCAACCGCTTGGTTCGCGATGGTATCGATTGTACTGTATGAGGATGACACCTAAGTCCTGCACAAGAAGGGAGAAGGAGGAATCAATTGGAATAACTCATCGGAACATTCACCATGGTATTTGCGATAGAATACTGCCAAGGAGGCTATATCTCTACATATATATTTTTTTACAAAACGTCTGTCCGCACCATGGCCGACTTCTGCCATCCTCCTTTAGTGTATGTATTAACTACAATAAACTTTCGTGAATTAGAGCTAATAGACGAGATATTGTAGTAGAAGACCAGGCAGTGCGTTGAGCATTGCTTGTTGATATGACTTCAATACCCCTTAATATCCATTAAATGAAGGCTGAAAGCAATATTATCAGCATGTAAGTAGATACAATGAAATCACTGTACCTACTCGTAATTGAAAAGTATCGAATTAACTACAAAATTGCTCATAATTTGACTATATACCCTGCATGCTTAAATGTGGGATATATAATCAGCATGCATTGGACCGACAGTGGTTTCAAATGACCTAAAGATCCAAGGAGGACCATGTCAAACTGTAGCCTTGTTTATGTGTGATCTTGAGATTTTGGGATCGATTCCCAGCGACGCAACATTTATTGAATTTTTCTGTTAGGAAATTCTCAATAGGTAGCAGCACTGAAAACGTACCCAGTAAATGCCAATAGGCTAAATTCATGTGAAAATTTCACTCGTGTGAAAAGTACAGTTACAAAAGGGACTGAGTAGTATATAACAGTTTATAATGGAGGTTTAATTCAAAAAAAAAGGATCAATTAGAAGGTTACAACATTTGCTACCAATTGCCACAAAAGTTGCGCTTGCAAACTCTTTACTTCTTTCAATCTTAGATTATGCGGATTCTAGCTACTTGGATTTGACAGAGAACCAACTTGACAAACTTGAACGTCTTCAAAACGTTTGTATTCGCTTTATATTTGGTCTGCGCAAGTTTGATCATGTATCAGAGTTCCGCACCCAGCTTAAGTGGTTACCCATAAGGTCTCGTCGGAATGCACATATTCTCTCCCTACTATACAATACATTGTTCAGCCCTACAACACCTTCTTATTTAAAAGAACGCTTTCATTTCCTTTCTGATACGCATGAGAAGTGTTTACGACCATCAGCCAACCTAATTTTAAAAATGCCAATGCATTCCACAACCAATTTTGGATAATTCTTTTACTGTTACAGCAGTTCGCCTGTGGAATAAATTACCGCGTGAAATAAGACGAGCTGAGACGTTATTGAAATTTAAAAGAATGGTCAAGGAGCATTATTTGTCCAGTGTAACACGTGTAACATAGACAATATCCTATGTATATTATGTTATTATATCTGTTTAAGTGTGTATATATTTAAGTACCTATGTATGTTTATAATTATGTATTTATATAAGTATGTTTATATTATAATCATTCAATAGCACGCCAACAAAATACCGAGCACTTCAACCAATATTTCCATCCAAAGGTTGCCTGGCAGAAATTGCGTTAATTGTACTTTTCTTTACTTTTTAATTTCAGTTGTTATTCAATTGAATTGGCGTACAATAAAGTATATAATAAATATAAATAATAATAATAATAAGCTCTTTGGTCTTCTATAGGTTTCGATCTATAAGTTACAAAATATACCTACGTGTAGGTATCTAAACACGTGTACATAAAATATAAATACCCAGTTGTAATAAGTACGGTTGTAATGAACGACGAAGCCGCACTAACGATCTTCTAAGGAGGCAAAGACTCCATTACTGAGAGATTATTTACTTTGTTAAATCACAACAGTGTTTATCTCCACTTTATTTCACAAGTACTTTGCCAATCCGCTAAGCTGTTAACTGGATTAACCCGCAATTCTAAAACAAATTAAAGTTTTCTCAACAAACTTTGACTCGTTTAAAGTCTACTATCGAGTTTATATTATTTATTACTAGCTTTTACCCACTCTAAACCCAGCTCTACCCTCGTAAAATACTGATCCTGTGCCTTTCCTAGTGTCTAGCGTATGTACTATTCCAGATTAAAATCTTTCTCTGTGTCATTTTTTTTGTAGTCGGCGATTAGATTATCGAATTATTGGGCGGTCGAGTAGAAATGAAATAATTATTTCAGTAAAGAGTACATAATTTAAAGTAAGCAAGCCTTGAATCAATAGTTTTAGATCTTATCTATGCAACATCTCTTAATGTGGTGGTACGGTGACACAGGTCAACTACCTCAGGTCGCGAACCCAGCTCCACAGATTTACATATGCAATTACCATTTTGACATCAATAATTTTGGGGTTATAGCTCCCTGTTAAGGAATAACTGTTATGACTTAAGTATGTGAATTGAAAAATGTATATGTTTTTAGATTTTTGTAGCAGAGGGTCTCGCGGTTGACTGATCAGACATCAGTCACATCGCTAAAAGTCAAAACAAAATAAAATTACGGAATGGAGGAGAGTGAACAACGGACTCTAAGGGGCAAGAAGAGACATTTTGTAGTCGATCACAGGCAGATGTTTCTGTGCCTATCAACACTGCAAAAAATGTAGTGGGAATATTGACTCCCGTAATCAAATAATCTTTATACAAATCGACAGCAGCAAATTACTCAATTGGTCAATTTGGACATTTAGTGCGAGCTATTTGGTGCAAATTGATCAAAAATCCATCACTCCTGTTGATATTCAAACCGTTGAGAACAGTGTTTAAAGCTATGGATCGTATGATCCATATATATATCGCTCTCATGCCCATGTCCAGCACTCGGCTGCTGGAGATAATGGTTTAAATATAGGGGTAATTTTGCGCAGGTAACCTTTGGTGCATAAAATTATTAAGACCATTTTAAGTATAGGGGTATCTTCAGCACCTGTGAGGTGGTGATCTTTGGAGTGAACAATTAAATTTCCACAACCATTGCCGCATGGCAATGGTTGTGGAAATTGTGTGCGTATGTGTGTGTAATTGGCATCAATTACACATACATACGCACACAATGGTTTTTTTAATTATATCTTGTAATTTACAATTATATTGGTTTCTATTTTCTAAGTAATTATATTTCGTTGGAAATCGTAAAACCAATTTGCGAACTTGGATTTCAGTCGAGCAAAAATTGGTATATTATATTTCTGTCATTCTACGAAACGAAGCAATTTAAACTGTGACCTTATTTATATTATTTTTTATTGAATGTCAGTAGCCTCTCATTTATATTGTTATTAAAAGTTCTTTGTTCAAATATTACGTTAGTTGTATATTCGTAGCTGTAGCTTCCTCTTCGTTGGATGAAATTATAACAAATACATCATACACATAAATTGCATATGCATAAGGTCAAAGTTTTTTCGTTTTTTGAAGTTTGATATTTTTTTTTGATTTTCTTTGCGTTAGTCCATTTAAAGTCATCATTTTTAATACTACACATCCATAATTTCTTCCTTTATCTTTTTTCATTCGCCGACATGTATACTCATCACTCTTTTAGTCACATGATTTCGTTCCTTCTCGTAATATACTAATATTATCTTGAATTCCTCCTGCAAATTCATCCCTTATCGTGCCCATTCTAGTAACTTCACACATCTACATTAACGATGTCATCTCCGTTGCGACATTCATCTGTCTTCTTAACACTCCAGCATTCCAATCTATAAATTAAGGCAAAACTTTTCACAATATTATAAATTTATTCCATCAATTCTATAATAACTAATATGTAGTCTTCGCAGTGACCTGTCGCCATGTTTTTCAATCTTAGTTGATATGATGCTAAATGACCTTGTCAATGCCCCGTGAAAAGCATCAAGTATCGAATAAATTCGAATAATATGAAAGCACCACTTGTCAATCACTTAACTCTATTGGAACAAAGGTAACTGATAGATATTTGTTCCAGAATAAATTAAATTGAATGTAATAAACGAGTTATATGTGAATAATAAAAAATAATGGATCGGAATGTGATATAAATGTTATTAGTGCTGCTAGTCGTCATAGGCCATGGTCCTGCCATCCAGGCGCACCATGTGCTTCTTATTTTCAGTTCTGTTTTTTTAAAACTCGGACACATTGGACTATTATAAAATTATTACGGACAAGTTTGGATATGAACTGTTTTCTCTCTCACTATGTACTCAATAAAAGATTCTAAGTAGTCTATACAGAATAATTGATTTTTGAATTTTTGACTTTGACACTAATCTTAGTTACCTAATTAGCATGAAAGAGAAAAAAATCACAATATTAACCGTAATTTCTGTAAATTCTAGTAAGTAAGTTAATAAGTACGTAGGTTAAGTAAATAACTACGCGTGGCTTGGTATTAAAATATCCTTGCGGTCGGATCAATTTAATTCCTGTGTCGCTTTTAATAAAGACCTTAGTCTTGGTAAGATAAAAATGCAATTATAAAACTAATAACATTAAGCACCTTACTGTGAAAAAAATCTCATTAATATCTTGATATCACCGCTTAACATGCAACGTTTTAATTAGGTTGGTAGAACTGCTCATGTGTACTCACCGTAAAGAAACGAATGAAAGCTACGACCTACGAGAGCATTTAATTTTTAACCGTGTGTACATCACTTTGTAAAAAATACAAGTTAAAATTTAAGCCTTCGTGATAATATTATCTATGTAACATTGTGAGTTTTGGGTACACCTCAATTCCATTGAGAGTGTTACAATTTGTGGAGAATTAATTTGCATTGTTATTATTATTGTAGACTATTTTACTAAATGTGAGCAGTTTATTTCACCAGCTCATGCTTGTACATCGTTTAAGGAGTGGGTAAGGTATTTAAAGTACATTTTCTTTGTTTATCTTTTTGCAGAGCCACCAGAGCTTTCAATTTTCGGCTGAAAAAAAAAGCATTGGGTGACCGAGTCGCTCAAAGATGACATTTGCGGGAGCTCTGCATGAGCACTGTGTCTTAGGGTCAATATGCTTGCTCGCAGGTTTGCGCTTCGTACTAAACAGGTTAAGATTACACTTTTTAAAGCCTATTGTAATTTACTGCACACATATAGCCTATGGACAATAGTCCAGTCAATCTAGACCAAAAAATGAGAGTGAAGGTACATAAAGTCTCGACCAAGCGCAGGGCACGCCGCAATAGCGGCGGTAAGGCCCATCATGGAGGATTGGCTAGAGAGGCGACACGGAAGCCTCTCGTACCGACTGAGCAGGTGATCTCCGGGAAGGGGTGCTTCGGGGACCAGCTGCATCGGATCAGGAAGGAGCCAACGCCTGAGTGTCATCACTGTGACGCGAGCGAGGACTCAGGGCTGCACACGCTGGCGAACTGCCCGGCGTGGGAGGTGCCGAGGCGTGACCTCGTGGCAGCCATCGGGGTGGGAGTCCTCTCGCTCGGCAGCATGATTTCAGCAATGGTACGGAGCGCGAGCGCGTGGGCCGCCGCCACCTCCTTCTGCGAGCATGTGATGCTCGCGAAGGAAATGGCGGAGCGCGCCCGGGAGAGGTTCAGAACTCTCCCGGTCCGCCGAGCCCGGAACATGCTCGCCGCGCGTCGCAGGCGACTCAGGCGCCGGAGGTCGCTCAACGACCTCCGTCCTCCATGAGCGCAGGTCTGGGGGTAGCAGGTGAGGCCGCCTGTCACCCCAGCAGAAGCAGGCCGGGACGGTGGGGCGACTAGCGCCCCTCCTCCAAACCGGGGCAAGACGGGGACACCGTGGTTCCCAAACCCGAGGGAGCCATCTCGAAACCGGAGATGGCCCAGGGTCAGTCGGGGTGGGAGGGATATGCTCTATGGGCAACCTTACACCCCGGCGTCTGCAGACCCGAGATGGCGTGCGGTTTTAGTCGGTTCAAGCCCGACATAATCGCCCCCGCTGGCCGGCGGGGGGGTAACCGAAGGGATTTCCGTACGAAAAAAAAAAGGTACATAAAGTCCCAACAAGCTGAAAATCAGTAAAATTGTTCAAAACATAATTATAAATAACATTTAAAAGTTCACCATCATTCCCGTGTACGGAATTTTTTTTATTCAAAGTCAAAAGTGAAAAAAATTTGTTTTTCGCGATTTTCAGCAAAACGGTAACTTTTATTATAAAAGTACCTTTTTTTTTTACGTGCGGAAATCCCTTCGGATACCCCCCCGCTAGCCAGCGGGGGTGGTTATGTCGTGTCTTCGCCAGGATCCTCGCAGTGCTGGCACTGCGGCGTTGTCTCCCGGTGGATGCGCCACAGATACTTACCGAAACACCCGTGTCCGGTAACCATCTGGCACATCCGGTAGGAGAGGTCCCCATGGTCCCTCTCCAACCACTCCTTCATAATCGGTCTCACCGCCGCAATGGTGGGTTCCCCCCACCTTGGGTGCTCAAATCGCACCCTCCATGTCTCCATGAGTTCCCGGTGGAGCTGGGACCGCTGAGCCCTGATTTCTCGGCGCTCCGACCTATGACCCCGCTCCAGCGCCTCTTTGCGCCACTGGTACAGCAGCGCAAGGGCTTTCGCTTCCAGGTCCCATGGAGGGGTCCATGTCCATGCCGCCTCGACGGAGATCGTGCGATACCCCCTAATGACTCTGACGGCCATCGCTTTTAACGGGCTGTTTAATACAGCCACGTTGCGGGCCGCCAGAGTCTCCGCCCATACGGGGGCCCCGTATAGGGCCATGCTTCGTACGATCCCCAGGTACAGTCTCCTAGTGGGGGCGTTGGGTCCCTTAACGTTGGGCATCAGCCGCGATAGCGCGGCCGCAGCCCCCCTCAGTTTCGGGACCAGACTTCGGAGATGAGGTCCGAAGTCCCATCGGCTATCGAGTACGAGCCCAAGGTACTTCATCGTGGGCTCGATGCCGATGCTCACGCCCCCTACGGTTATGCTGGTTCCCGCAGGTGGCCCCCCCCCCGAGGCCCGTGAAAACACATAGCCTCGGATTTGTGGAGAGCCACCTCGAGTCCCAGCCGCCGTATTCGACCCACGACTTGAGCAACCCCTGCCGTGGCCTTCAGTGCCGCGTTTCGGTACGTTGCTCCCCGCGCCATAATGAGGATGTCGTCAGCATAGCAGACTATGCTGACACCCTCGAGCAACGTACCGCGCAGCACCCAGTCGTATCCGATGTTCCACAGGAGTGGCCCTAGGACCGACCCCTGCGGAACACCGCACGACACTTCTCGCCGCCCTGGCCCTAGCCGAGCTGGCTAAACTATGGCCCTCTCGGATAGGTATATAAAAGTACCTTAGACAAAATTTATCTGTAAAAAATGTATCAATACTTTTTCCTACGAGCCACCGTTTCTGAGACAACGATTTAAAAAGTTATAAAAGTTGTTATCGTCTTATTATGCATGAGTACGCCACGTATATACATCTCTAGGAAAAATGTTTGAAAAAACAAGATTTAGTTCAATGTGATGAAGTTTAAAAAAAAAAAAAAATAAGAGTAATTCAACTCAGCAAGATGTTATCACCAACGGCATCCGCTTTCTTCTTTCTATGTACGGAGCTCCTAAAAAAACTACCTGTTTAGATAAGCATCGATATGCATGTTTCTTTAAAAAATACTAAAAATAAAAAACAAGTTCAATTAGCTTGTCATCCTCCAACCTCAGTGGCTGCTCATCAACATCTTTTTTGGGTATATTACCAAGTTCAAGTGGTTATCAGCTAGACCCTACAGACTGGGGTTGGAAGTTGGTCAACAATATATAGAGCAAGTTCAAACTTTACTCCACCTGCGCCGGAAAAACTGCTGAACACAATTTTTTGCAACTGCAAAAAGGGATGCAGTGTTAATGGTGGTTTCAAAAAATCGAAGTGTTTTGTTCTCTGGCATGCACAAATTGTCAAGGCCGGTCGTGCTCTAATCACAAACAATGAAAGATTCGTTTGATTCCGACGAAGTGTCATGCGATACATCGCTATTGACGCAATTTACTTGTATCCAAAATGAAGATGAAGAAGAAGCAGGAGAAGAAGAAGAAAAACAAGAAGAAGATCAAAGAAGAACAAGAAGAATTTGAAATTTACGAAGCAGGCGAATGAACTTCACCACTTTTTTTTAATTTACATCGCTTTTATCTTTTCCAATCTTTGAAAATTTCCGCTATTTTGCAATAGTTTCACATTAAACAGGATCACAACTGACCCGTGGAGTACGCCTACTGGGGTAACAACGTTAAGAAAACGCGCTAAGGACACTACCTCATAGGTGGCGTGGAAACGTGTGCATATTATGACGATAACAAGTCTTATAACTTTTTGAATCGTTATATCTGAGAAACGGTGGCTCGTAGGAAAAAAGTACTATTCATTTTTTATAGATAATTTTATGATCTACAATTTTGTCTAAGGCACTTTTATAATAAAACTTACCGTTTTGCTGAAAATCGCGAAAAACTCATTTTTTTGACCTTTGACCTTGAATAAAAAAAATCCATACATGGGAATGATGGGGACCTTTTAAATATTATTTATAATCATGTTTTGAACAATTTTACTGATTTTCAGCTTGTTCGGACTTTATGCACCTTCGAATGTCTAAATTGACCGGACTACAAGCTACACAAATGTGGCGTACAGGGCTATGCGCACTCAATATAACAATTTGATCAGGATACTGATGGGGATGTCACGGTACTTTAGTGCATCGAGGATGTTTGCAGAAGCTGGTGTAACAATTATAAGAAATATCTTTGCATCACAGATCGATCGGGTACGGGGCAGCTCCAATAGCCTCCTGAAGAGTTTTGCGGCGAGACTGGACATGGACAGTGCTGTTATGCAGCACTGAACAATTGTTCACCTTGCCAAAGACACAAAATAAAATTTTTGGAAAACAATTTTTTTTTTGGACAAAAAATTTTTGTTATTGTTTTGGGGGTTATTGCCTAAAATAAATTATTTTTATTTTTATTATTTATTTATCTTTAGTCCCATGACAAAAGATTGCACTTATAGTAGCACGCGATCATGAGGTCCTGGATTTAATTCCCAGGTCGGTTGCTAGATCAATGTAATAAATAGGTAAGGTACAGCCGTTTATGTAGCAAATTTGACTAAATTGCCCTTGGTATCAAAACCTATAGGGCACTTCCCGTTGAGCTAGAATCACGATATTTGGCAAGAAGCAAGGTCTTATAGCACAACTAATGGGAACAATCTGAAAGTAAATATGTTGTTACCCACATCACAAAAAAAAACGGCCAAGTGCGAGTCGGACTCGCCCATTAAGGGTTCCGTAGCAGCAAGTAACATAATAATGTTTTTTTTGTATAAGTTTTATATTTGAGTTGATTGAATGAAAGGTAAATTGCGGTTTACGATTTATGACGTATTAAAAAAAAACTACTAGATCTCGTTCAAACCAATTTTCGGTGGAAGTTTACATGGTAATGTACATCATATATTTTTTTAAGTTTTATCATTCTCTTATTTTAGAAGTTACAGGGACACACACACACACACACATTTTACCACTTTGGAAGTGTCTCTCGCGCAAAGTATTTAGTTTGGAAAAAATTAAATTAGAAACCACAATATCATTTTTGAAGACCTATCCATAGATTTTCAGTTTCAGTTCTAAGTATGGGGAACCCCCATTTTTTTTTGTTTTTTTTCTAATTTTGTGTGGAAATCTTAATGCGGTTCACAGAATACATCTACTTACCAAGTTTAAACAGCATAGTTCTTATAGTTTCGGAAAAAAGTCGCTGTGACATACGGACGGACAGACAGACAGACATGGTGAATCTATAAGGGTTCCTTTTTCTGCCATTTGACAACGGAACCCTAAAAACATCTGTTGTCTGTCTGGCAAGACTAGTAGCTCTACAGCAACCATAAGTTCGCCCCTCAATCCAGTTTTCTTCGCCACCCTCAGTGCGCGGGTCCGACTCGCACTTGACTGGTTTTTATATACATTCTCAGTACCTAATACTAATTTATGGATCCTTTTAGCCCTTAAATACTTATATATATAAGCCTTTCATAATCATCAAATAAGCACCAAATATATTAATTTCGTCAGCTGGAGAGTATAAAACTAATTATAGATTAGTTATTGGCCCATGTAGTCCAATGTAAAAAAAGGTTTGTAAATAATTTAGCGTTCAGCCATATCTGCGATATACATTTATACAAATTAAATCGAGTGAAGAAGTAGATAGGTGAAACGTCTTATGGACATAATTATATACAACTATAATGAATAAATAGGTAGGTATATAAAGTAGGTATATAGTACATACTAATATGAACTTATAACATAACGAGTGAGCATATGATATTTCCCGTATGGGCGGAGACTCTGGCGGCCCGCAACGTGGCTGTTCTAAACAGCCCGTTAAAAGCGATGGCCGTCAGAGTTATCAGGGGGTATCGCACGATCTCCGTCGAGGCGGCATGTCTCCTAGCCCCGACCCCTCCATGGGACCTGGAAGCGAGAGCCCTTGCGCTACTGTACCAGTGGCGCAAGGAGGCGCTAGAGCAGGGCTATAGGCCGGAGCCCCGAGAAATCAGGGCTCAGCGGTCCCAGCTCCACCAGGAACTCATAGAGACATGGAGGGTGCGATTGGGCACCCAAGGTGGGGGGAATCCACCATTGCGGCGGTGAGACCGATCATGAAGGAGTGGTTGGAGAGGGACCATGGGGACCTCTCCTACCGGATGTGCCAGATGGTTACCGGACACGGGTGTTTCGGTAACCATCACCATTTTTTTTGAGCTGAGCGAGTGAAGCGACCGAAGCTCTTATACGCGGCATAGCCGTTTGTTGGTGGCTGAACTCCTCCGTAACCACTCGCGCGATCTTGACCAAATTTACCACGGTGATCGTGTGGACACTGAGGAGTGTTTTAAAGCAAGATGGTTCATGTCCGATACCATTGTGGTACCGTTGAGGAATAATCACCGAAAAACAGTTTCACGAGCGCGGCCTTAGCTAAGCGCGCGACCGTAGTAAGATGTCTTATTTTCAAGTAAGAGTCCTGCTCGCTCAGCTCAATTTATTTCAGTCGCACCCTGCACTGAATTCCTAGTAAAGATGTTCATGGATTTTGCCCTCTGGTAATGTATTCCATAAGCGCACAGATTTAACTGTGAATGACTTGTCAGCCAAATCAGTGGATCTTCAAATTCTTGAATGACCACAGGCGTTCTTTGAGGTAAGAGGGAGTAGCGGGATTAAACAATACATTATATAAGTTCCTTATTGGCATTATAATATGCATTACTAGCGGCCCGGTACGTGCTTCGCTACGTCAAAATGAACCGTCATTTATTGAATTCATTTGTTACAAAAAAATGTGATAAATGATGAACCACTCGACCGATTTTGTGCAAACTTCACATAAACCATCTACTAAATAGTCCGAACAAAGCCTAAACATTTGGTTTGGATATGTGGGCCCATTCTTAAGTTATAAAATTACAACGAAAAGTGGCATTGATTTTTATATATATTGATAATGATAATTATAATTATGGGCATTCCTGCGAAGCCGAATTGAGAGCCACATGAGTTATTTACGAAAATCTGGAACGTGATCATATTTGCGTAGACTAAATATGACTCGAATGCAAAAAATTTGAAGTCACTCAAGTCTACCAAGTTGCTCCTTAGTCAGATCGGGATAGCTGATATCGACGTAATCGAGGCCAGGAAAAAGAAACGATTGCGAGAGCCCAATTTTAGTGGCAATTGGAACGAAGTTTCATAGCCTTCGTAACGAAGTAAATAAGCTACTAGGACGATTGACAGGAAAAACATAGTGCTATAAAGTGTATACTTATTATGTCAAAGGGCTACGCTATCTCTTCCCGCGGGTATCGTACACGGTGACTGAGGAATTGGACTGTTTACCATCTAATTATTAAATAAAAAATATAATAATTAATAAATTAATTTTATATAATATAAAATGAAAATAAAATATTAATTAAATATAATATTAAAAGGGAATAATTTCGTTCATAGTTGCATTGTAGCGAAAGATATGATTGGCGTAATAAGTATATGGCCAAGCTTCTGTCTATGTCTTCGGGGATGATTATAAGTCTTCTTCTGCATCCGAGCGCCAAACCAGATTGCTTCTAAAGCTTGCATTTTGGAGCTTGTAATCTACGTTTCTACTACTTCTTCCGATAATTTGGTTTTATTATGACATTTACGAGAGCCACTACCGTCAAACTCCGAATTCGTTCAGCCGTTTGTTGTTGAATGAATGTGGATTTTTGTTTGAGTAACAACAATAATATCAGTAGGATTAGAAGAATATATTTGTGTTTCAATATTGCACTCAGTGTATTTCGTTCTCAAAACCTAATATTTTTCTTACTGTTTCACAGTAAGTCAAATTTGTTAAGCTTTTAAATCTTACTGCTTTTAATCCCTGGGTGTACTCAGTACACAAGCTACGCTTGTGATTCAATTCTGTGTTGCTTTGCTAGCTCGGGATTTGCAGCCAGCACTCACAGGAAAAACAACTTTACTCACACTGTTAAACAAGTAATTATTTAAACAAAAATATATTATGAGAAAAGAGTAGTTAAATTGGAGCTTAAAAATGGAAATTAAAGAGTTGGTGCGGTCTCTGAAGAATAAAGAATAATATGTATATTAAAATAGCCCTACTTACGTATTGAAGTTCGGCGTCGCTAACGCCATTATTCTCCCGTAAAAAGATAAAATAAAAGACTGAATTTAGAGGTTATACCTCCAAATTCTATCTTTATTTTGTCTTTTTATAGGACCTATGTACCTTAAGTAGTCGGAGCGCGTAAGGGATGTCACTTACGTGTTCCCGACTTTGGAAAACCCTTTTCATGGTTTTCTTGAAGAACGTCATACTAAAGTCACTCGAGAAAACTATGGCCTCGCAATATCAACAAATTTTGACGTAAATGTATATTATTTTATATACATTTTTATTTGATATCTCAACACATTCTGGAAAACAATATACCTCCAGACAAACAGACGGATGGATGATCGATAGATCATTCCTTTTGAGTAACCGAACCCTAAATTATGATACGAGACGTTCTCAGAGGCAATGACAGAATGGAGGTCAGATAGTCTATTTACATAGTCCAAGTATCAGATTATTACATTGCCCAACAGGGTTTGAATTTAATGCAGCGGCGGTTAACTCGTACAGCCAGTGCTGTCTAGAAGTGATAGCTCTAAACAATAAAGCTATCAGTGTTGAATTTAACTGTAAGCTATCCAAGTACACAAAGCGATGCTAATTTTATCTAAGTACCTACTACTATTTTTAAAACTTAATATCTCTTATTAGGTTGCCTATTGGAACTCATAAAATTGAATGTTATAATTTAGTATGGCATACTTTCATTTCTCCTAACGATCGTAACGCATAACATTCATTCGGCATAAATTGTAAATGCTTATTTTTTTAGCATAACTATTTAAAAGCATAACATTGTAATCGCGTAACGATATAACGGGCGTTAACAATTTAACGTTACGACATTATTTAGGGAATTAAAAACATACTTGATGAGCACCGCGACCCAACCCTTTTATATTTGCATGTTGCAAACTGTTATATGAATAAATAATATTATGCTTTATAAGTCTATGCGATTCATAATTAGACCACAATATATGAGTCTAAATTATAGTTATGCCTAAAGAAACAGTATGCCATATAATCGTTTGTTATATTTTAAATTTAATACCATCAAGCCTGTAATGATAAAGTAAATAAGGACAAAATAAGTTATGCGTTCGAAAGGGGTCCACTCTTATTAGCCCTAGGCATGTGGAATATACCCGATATTTTTAAGGTTTTTGCGTATATCTAAGTTCCCCCACGCAGCTCCAATTGCAAGTTGTCACTTACGAATGGTAAGTAAGTTTCTGGCAATTTTAGAAACGGTAATGCAACATAATGGAAATGCAACATATTTCTACTTTAAATTAATACTAAGTGAGTGAGTGTCTTTTTTTTATCAAATCGCGCAGTAGTAAAAGCATGGCCCTATTACCTATAAATATACTACATTTAAATCTGCTATCTATGAATCTATTACCTATGAATCTACGACATATGAATCTACCACCCCTGAATCTAGGATCCATGAACGTTGCGTGTTGCAAACACAAAATTGAATGACACAAATTACACTTAGGACTCAAAATTAAAATAATTATTTATGCACAAGAGTAATTGATTATTATGAAAACTGACTAAACATAACAGCAGATCGTGAGGCCAAATCAAACCTTACGACTGACTTGCCAGTACAGAAGATGCATCAGTTAATACAAGTCAAAATACTGTACTCAATACTGTATTATATTCAATTGCCAATAAAAGTGAATGATTGACTTGCCTATTCAAATAGCGCACGTATGAGGTAAGAGGCAAGTCAGAAATACTGAAATAATCTACGATATTTATCTCTTCCATTATCAATATTCTAACTTAACTTAATATGTTGAATATTCAACAGTCTTACAAACGGCTGCATAGCTTCATTGTAGTATGTATAGGTATGACGACCGACGATGCAATATCTACGATGAGCACCTGCTCTCAAAGCGCTATCAGCCAGGTTTACGTAGGAAATTAACATCTTCATCTATTTCAATTGTTCAGCTTAAGCCAGTAGCGCACTATGAAGTAACCGTAGTGTAGCTTATCTAGCTATATATTTGTAACTTACAATATTATTTTAATACTCTATTTAGACGTCTTCATACCTACCTTTACCGTGGACAGTATAGTGTGAGATATAAGGACGTGACATAGATTTCTCAAGCTCAAGCAAATCGTTGATTTCACACTTCCTTATCCTAAAGGTCCCAATGTAATAGTGGGCGAGCCTATTGCCATCTACTGGGCACATTATTAAGCGGGCGATAATTAACATTTATTAATGCACACAACTACGAAAAGTAAGAGGTGTGTGCCCGAGGCGACTGGGGATCGAACTTGAGACCTCGTCTCAGCAGTCCGTTACGTACGCCACTGTGCTATCGCCGCTTTTGAAAAAAATAACTCAATTATTTATTTCAATGTTTATGGTTAATGGCTGTAGGCACGTTTCTATTGTTTAATATTTAGGTATCTATCTACTTATATAAAACAAAGTCGTGTTAGTGATGACCGTGATAAACTCACGAACGGGTGGCCCAATTTTCTTGGTCTTTTATTTTAAGACTGTCTTTTTGTGTTTTTGTTTTTGTGGAAATCGCCACGGTTAACCGGCTAGCGGGAATGGTTATATCAGACTTAACCGGACCGAAACCTCACACCTTCGCAGGTCTTTAATGCCGGGGTGCAAGACGACATTCACGAAATAAATTCAGCTGATAAGGTAATCAACATACTTCGATTCTAAGGTGGAACGAAGTTTGCCGTATCAGATAGTTTTTAATGAATAGAGCCCGCCCTCCCATTGTCATGTAATAAATCGTCACGATGCGCCTGATACTGGGAAAGTAAGCACCCAACCCAACTCGGGTTGCACCCAACCCAATCCGAAACTAATCTTAGACTTCCCGAAAAGCACATCTGCGAGATGATATTGCAATATCCATATGAATATAAAAATATATATAAAACCGTTAAGTAATATCATTTTATAGGGTTGGTCGACTCATACAATTGTAAGTGCATTATGAAGAACTTCCAAACACGCTTCTCACTATGTGTTATAGTGGAATGCTTAAGCGTTGATGCTGGGTTAATAATTAATTGTATCAAAGTTTGGCTACTCCCACGGGTAAGCTGTCGGATACATTAATTAAAATCTATATCGAGGCAAATACTATTGTATTAACCCCAAATGTCTCATAATATATAGCTTTACGTAATTTAATAATTTACTTGAAGGTTTCTCGGAGTTCTACAGGGACTTCGTTAGTACCAACCGTATTTAGTAACTTATCAAATATCTGAAGGATTTGTTTGCACTCGTTAATCCCTAGAACTTTCAGTGGGCTGTGAAAAAGTTGCATTTGGTGACCCAGTTCCTAGAGAAGGCTTCCCAACTCTAAGAGGATAGCATGCGCGAAAGCCTCACCGTCAATCAGCAGGTGTACCGGCTTACAGGTGAGGTTAGTTTGGCCTTGAGGGTGTTGGTACGGAAGTTTTATAGGCTATTTAACATTTTCTTGTAAATAGTGATAAATCACAATCTATTTGTAGCATATTTACTTAGGAACCTAGGAAATGATGTAGGATGTTTATTTTTATTAACAAAAAAAATAACTAAGAAGAACAAACCAGCCAGCCGGCCACAGCGCGTGTAACATTGAACGAACTGACATGACCGGACGCATTCACGTCTAACTCAAAATACTCCATCGACTATTTAGAAATTTTGCACACACGTGATCAAGTAGATATATAGGGTATATTTTATCCAATTTTTAGATAAATAAATTCGTAATATAGTAAATCTAATTAAAAAGGATCTTGGATCTAATGAAAAAGAGGTGGCTTAGAAAAGACCACTAAAAGCTAGGACATTCACTATGTGAATGCGAACGAGAACAAAGTATAACTTCTGTCATATAACATGGTTCAGTCAACGATAAAAATGGCTTCATAAATTATAATTTATTAATCACTTTAGCTCATAAGCCTTTCACAAAATAATAAACAAAACATGATATATATTAACTCTGTCCTCTGGGGATGATAAAACTACTTGTATATTCATTATAAGGTAATCATATTCTAATTTAAAAATCGTTTGTAAATATTTACAAACGTGTAAATCCACTTTTGTCGTTGACTGTACCTTTGATATCGTGTTCTAACTACTAAAATTTCATGTATTACTGCACATTACTATCTACTGCATTTTTATTTCTTTGTTAATAGTTAATGTTATTAATCCTTCAATTGTTACCTAGCTATGGAGGCTTGTTATAAGCAATATTTTTACATACGAGTATTTGTGGTTACCATATAATTTGTAATTAGTACTTAAACCTTCTTCAAAAGTAAATAAATAAAAATAAAAATATTAAGTATATAAATTATGTTATTTCAATACGTTTGGACTAGTGTTTTCAGAGTCCCACCAAGATCTTCAGGGCCCAAGCTAAGGTCACCTGCAAGCTGGCACACACCTGCTGATTGACGGACGAGGCTTTGACGCAGGTTTTCCTCTAGGGGTTGTGAGGCTTCCATAAAAACCGTATATAAGCCAAACGTAGAGGAGAATAAGGAGTAAGCGGACCAAGCAGTCTAAGGTGAAAGCCTCGTAAGCAACCAGGAGCAATGCTAGGACGATGATGATGTTATCTCAATAACAATTACATAACATAAAATAACATAACTGTATCCCCGAAGGGGTAGGCACAGGTGTATTACACACCCACGATTTGCCAGTTATTTTAAGGTCCCAATGTAATAGGGGGCGAGCCTATTGCCATCTACCGGGCACATAATTGAGCGACACAATAACAATTGAGATAAGATCATTGATGAGTAAAAATATACGAAATAAAGACACCCCAAATATTTTATTAACTGGCTAAATTAAATTGGGCAGTATATTTTATCGCTAAATTTACTAACATATAAATAGGGAAAAAGGTAGAAGCTGTACACGTGATATGATCACGAGCGACTTTATTGGATTACGTGAAGTTCCACCTGACATTTCAATTACACGCACACCGCTACTGGAATTTATAGGAACGATTATATTACATAGGTACCTACTCATTCGCGTCATAATATTCACTTAAATACTCCATTCGCGTGCAATAATGATCCTGTTCCTGCAAAATCCATAGGAACATATTCCAGGGATAAAAAGGAGGTATGTGTTATTCTAGACTACTATTTCAGCTAGATCCGTTTAGCAGTTTGAACGTGATTGAGTAACAGACATCACAAACTTTCACATTAATAGGAATAAATATTAGTAGGAAGTAGGATGGAAACAGCCTCTTTGGTCTAGTGATAAGACCACCTGCCTCAAATTTAGAGTTCCTATAGCTAATTCCCAGTGAGAGTAAAAATTTATTTTCGATTTGCAATTAAGACAATCGACTACGTCATAGTCTCCTTGTGGTCATGACTGCTGAATGATAACTAAACGATCAGAAGTCAGGAACGACAAATAAAATTTATCTCTGTGTCTATAATCCGGCAGAAGTACTTAGGTTAATTTTATTGAGTAATATTAGCGTAATCGTTACGAAATAATATAAATGTATTTGCTATTTAATAATGTAATATAAAAAATCTCGATTTAAAAATAATGTCACTACCGTATTTTCATACGGGTCAATCATAATAACATCAGCTGTAGGTCACATGGATCAAAGAATTACAAGAATTAAAATTCCCCTGACAAGTTAAAGCTGATAAGCTTATGAAAAAAAACGTTTTAATTAATATAACCTGTACTGGCTATTTTGTGCCTGTTTTATGATAATATTCTTGTTACACCAAATCAAGTAAACAACTCGTGTTTCAACAAAATATTTTGTTTTATATAGCTGTCAGCAGTTAATGTTATACGGCCGTCAAATAACCGTTACTGGTCACAGCCATAAATAATTATGGTCTGTGGTCATGACACAACTACGAAAAAATAACTTAACGGAGACACTAGAGGACTCCTATATAAGGGTTTAACCTTCCAACCTTCTTACCCGAGTGGGACTGTTTTGAGTCGGGTGTTGATCTTGACGGTGATATCATACATTATATTATACTATATAATACACTTCAAGGACTCTTGCACGAATAAATAATATGCCTAATAAGTTTATAATCTGCAAATTAGACAAAAAATATGGCCGAAATGATAATTATGCTTACTGAAACAGTATGCCAATGAAGTGCTCTGTACAAAGTTTTATTATGCCTTTAAAAGTTATGTAACACTCGTTATACAGTAAATTAGGATATAAAAACTTATGCAAACACGTTTAATACCAGACGCGAGAGTTTATAAGGATCGGTACCACATTCATCAGGAAAAGGATGTGTTTTGTTTTAGAACAGTAAAACATGAACAAGTGCGTGTTTCACTCGCATGCCGAGAATTCCATACAAAATTTTATGTAAGTAGATAATTGGTCCGTCACAGAGTAGATAATAATTAAGTAACATTTGAAGTTCCTAAATTATGGAAGCAGCGATCATTGCTCCAAGAAAAAGGATTGAAGACCAAAATTAACTGTCTCATTGAAAAAATGTTCTCATTATCTAGCTATCTATACTATTATGACGGCCTCTGTGGCGTAGCGGTAGTGCATTCGACTGCTGCGACAGGGGCGCGGGTTCAATTACCGCTCAGTGCAAATATTTGTATGCATGAATATGTGTATTTGCATTGATCTGGGTGTTTCTATGTATAATATGTATGTGTTTACAAAAAAAAACGATATAAGTATGTTTATCCGCATTCTGGAACCCAGAACACAAGCTAGTTAAACTAATGCTTACTTTGGGACTAGAAAGCGCTGTCTAGAATGTCGTAGAATATTAAAAAAAAAATCTATTTTTTTTTTTTTTTTACTAAAAATTTGAGTACGTTTGACTGCATCTCACCTGATGGTAGGTGAAGATGCAGTCGAGGATGGTACACGCAAACTCAAATAATGCCTATTCACTCTCGCCTTGAAGGTCCCCAAATTATATGAATCGGGGAACACAGACGCAGGCAAAGAGTTCCACTCCCTCGCTGTCCGCATAATAAATGAGGAATCGTTGCGCTTGGTGCGGATTGGTGGAATATCAACAACGAAGGGATGAAAACGTTGCCCGCGCCTAGTTGTCCGATGGTGAAATGGAGCTGGGGGATCATTCATGATGATGATGATGGGTCATGCAGTTCTTGAGCACATTCTCCGAAATGAATCCGATAGAACACCGATATGCAGGCGACT
The DNA here is from genome assembly GCA_946251805.1 of Cybosia mesomella. Taxonomy (NCBI): domain Eukaryota; kingdom Metazoa; phylum Arthropoda; class Insecta; order Lepidoptera; family Erebidae; genus Cybosia; species Cybosia mesomella. Next base: position 23,405,631 of record OX276398.1, read on the forward strand.
TTGCGGCGATGTTCAAGGCTTTGGAGCTTGTTGCTAACTAGCTCGTCGTCGCCAATGAGTCTCCTGGCGCGTCGATCGATGGTGTCCAAAGTATCCAGCTGATAGCGGGCTGATCCATCTATTATATACTATTATAAAATTGTAAATTAGTTTTGTCTGTAGGTACATTGGAGATATTTAAAAAAGAATACTTGGATTATGTTAAATGAAGGATTCTGAACACAATTCTTTTTTTGAGTTCTTATCTGTTTGTCTGTGTGTTCGCAATGGACGCAAAACTACTGAACGGATTTAATACTAACGGATTTTAATGCGGTTTTCTCTATTACAAAGATCTTGGTCAGACTTAAAATCTGTCGTATGTTTAGTTGCAATTGGTTTAGTAGAACCGGAGACATGGCTAAAAACATTAATCGACCTCCACACGGGCGAAGCTGCGGGTATCAGCTAGTAGGAGAATATTTTTTCAACAACGTGTTAAACTTTTTGGATAAAACCTTCAACTTGTACATAGTCGTAATTTTTTTAATATAATATAAATGAAATAACTACATGTAAACAGCTTTATACCTAGATTTTATCATTAATTTTCATTTAATTTGGATATGAAGTATTTACCCTATATAATTTCATCTCATGGCAGAATCATACCGTAAATATTTTATTCCCCTATGAGACTAGAAACTTTAATATTTGAAAAGCATTTAATACTAATATCTTGTCCGGTCCTAAAAAAACCGTGTCATATAGACGTACTACCCAGTAGACCATAAAGACGAGCTTGTTTAATTGCTTTTTCCACCAACCACAAGTGCAATGTGTATATATTTATTATTTTCATGAAGGTAGTCTAATATCAAGTTAACTACATAGATAAATAATAGAGGAATAGTTAGCATCAGTTACGTTTGAGTATTAATTTACATTGGGGCCTATTATCCGGATGAATCTTAACTTAAGCCGTCTATTCCGTTCCTCTAAATTACAATCTGGCAAAGCAATCTGTTATAATTTGGGCAATATGGTGTTCGCTAATAGGCATATTTATAGCAAAGGATTATATCGTATGCCGTAACAGCCTGTGGAAACACATTGACCTCTAACTAGCAGCCTAATTTAGTTCCAATTCCAATGGTGTACTACTAAATGATTTTACTGTTATATAAAGTGGCACGAAAGTCTGCTCCTAGTATTGCATTAAGGCTAATTTCACTTAATGAATCAGTAAATAAGAAAATAAATTTATCATTTTAATCTTACCGATCGTACGTCGTCTAAGACTCGTTTTCTAGTACAATACTCAGTCATAAGTCTGGACCTCAAATTAATTTTTAGTACAGATCCTATTCAAGAACTAAACCTGAGTGAAGATTGCATGAATGTAAATCACCTGAGCGTTCAGGAACTCATCACTCAAGTTTAATTGTAGAAAATTATCTGTAATAATAATAAGCTCTAGATAGGAGGGTCCGGACTCTGCTGACCACATTCCGAATGCACCATCCACGTTCATCGGTAATGAGGTTGTATATCCCGCGGAAATTGGGCGGTCGTGGTTTTTTAAATGCCAAGACCCTTCATAACCGCGAGATATACAACCTTAGAGAATATTTCCTACGTGTAGATTCCGATATGCATTGCGATGTCTTCGCAGTGGACAATGGCCTAACCCCTCTCGCGTTGGCTAAAGAGAACTGGCGCAAACCTGTAGTACTTGGTACTGCTGATCGCAGGGAAGTATGGAAGGGCAAAGAGCTACACGGACGCTTCTATCGGGCCTTAAATGGGCCCGATATAGATTTAAAAGCGTCTGTATCTTGGCTACGGTTCGGTGATCTTTTTGGAAAAACCGAAGGTTTTATCTTTGCAATTACGGACGAAGTTGTAATGACGAACAACTACCGGAAGTATATTCTGAAGGACGGTACGGTTGACATCTGTCGGGCATGTCATCGCCCCGGAGAATCACTCAGACACATTATTTCCGGTTGTTCTCGTCTTGCCAACGGCGAGTACTTGCACAGACATAACCAAGTGGCCAGGATTGTACATCAGCAACTTGCCCTTAAATACAATCTTGTGACTTCGGAGGTGCCATACTACAAGTATGTGCCCGACCCAGTTCTCGAAAACGGTCGTGTCACATTGTACTGGGATCGATCTATTATCACTGACAGGACTATTGTTGCCAATAAGCCTGATATAGTGATAATGGATCGATTAGAGCGTCGTGCAATGATAGTTGATATCACTGTCCCCCATGACGAGAATCTCATGAAGGCAGAAAAAGAAAAACAAATAAAATATTCTGACCTGGCCAATGAGATTGTCGACATGTGGGATGTGGACTCAGCTATTATTGTACCGATAGTTGTGTCAGCACATGGACTCATCGCCAAGAGCCTCGATCAACACCTTATGAGGCTCTCGTTAGGCAGCTGGCTCAAAGGCCTGATGCAGAAGGCCGTTCTGCTGGGCACGGCACGCATAGTGAGGAAGTTCCTTTCCCTGGAGCCGTAACCACCGGCAGCTTGGTCCCTGTACCCGATGCCGGTGGAGCACTGTTTTTATATTTTTAAATATATTTGTATTTTTTTTATATATATATTTAAAAATGTAATTATATGTATTTAAAAGTTAATAAAGAATAATAATAATAAATTCATTTATTTCTATAAAATTGGTACAAAATTCTCCCTATACAGTGGTACAATAATAATAATAGTTGCCTTAGAATTTATATTATTAAGGGAGTGGCACTCGTACTAGGTGAACCCTGTGTCACGAGTGCCTTTTTCTTCCTTCATATCTGGTAAGTTATTACAAAAATTGGAATTAATTGAATAAATAATTAATAAATTGAAATAACATATTTTATCAAAAGGTGTAACAATAATATTAATTTTTAAGTACATATAGTTAATAAATATTATTGCAGTATAATGTTCACTATGTGTGTATGTGTGTATGTGTGTGTGTGTGTGTGTGTGTGCACCTGTGCGTGTGCGTGTGTACGAGTGAGATTGAATATAAGTGTGTCTGGGTGTGTGTATGTGTATGACGGTGTATCCGGCTGTGTGAGTTTTTTATGTTGCTATATGGAAAAGGTTTTCGGTCTTATCGTAAGTTAAGGTCTTGAGCCAATCCCTAACAACACTCCTGCAACAATATAGAGTGAGCGTGGCTATATTTAAATGTTGGTTAGCTTTATTATAAAGTCTCGCACCCAGTATCCAAAAATGCCTTTCAGCAGCGGCGGTTTTATGCCTTTCAGTGTTAAACACATTTGATCTCTTGCGCATACCAATTCTCAGGTGTAGATACTGCGGTGCTTCGGCGTGCTTGCGAGTTACTATTTTGAGCACAAAGAGCTGTCTAATGGTGAGGACATCACTTTCTTTATAAAGAATTGTAGTCGAATACCTAAAGGGTTTCCCACGCAAAACTTTAACTTTAACTTTGGCCGCAGTGGCGGCCAAAGTCCGCCGGCAACCCTGGGGTTATCCTTTCGAGGGCTTACCCGGGGTGCCCGGCAATGGACACTTGGGGAGGACACCGTGCGGTTTTAGTCGAGACACGACATAACCACCCCCGCTGGCCAGTGGGGGGGTATCAGAAGGGATTTCCGCACGTAAAAAAAACGCATAACTTTAAGGATTGCTCTCTGTGCTCTCTCCAGTCGTATCATGCTTGAAGCATGAGTGCCGCCCCAGACCGCTATACAGTAATCCATTAGAGACTGCGTAAGAGTGTAATACACTGTTTTTAAAGTAGCAGGATCCGCCGCTGATCTGAGCCTTTTAAATACGACAATTAATTTTCGGATACGCGGTACTAGAGCACCTACATGACTCAACTGAGTGTGCTGTCTAGGAGTACACCTAGGTAATTAATTTCGGATTTCCTTGTGAGGCTAGTGCAGTTGCAGGAAACAGCTCCCGTATGGCAAGTATGCGCCCTGACACAGTAACTTTCGCAGCAGGGTTGTCCCACGGACGAACATGAAAAAGTCATAAACGACGTTCTTTCTACATTTAGTGTAAGAAGGTTGCGGGACAGCCATTCTAAAAATATCTTCAGGCTATCCTCCGCGAAAGCTCGTGCTTGAACCCAACTTTGGCCATCAACCAGAATTGCTGTGTCATCAGCGTATGATATAATTTTAGTGTGGGGTAGGATGATCTTGCATAGACCATTAATGTATACTAAGAACAGTGTTGGACCCAGCACACTGCCCTGGGGAACTCCGTAAGTGACCAATTGCTCGTCGCTAGTGACACTACCTATCCTGACACATTGACGTCTTTCAGTAAGATAGTTACGAAAAACGTCAAGTACCACTCCTCTAATGCCTACTGATTCTAGTCTATCCACAAGGATGGGAATCGAAACCGTATCTGTACTTAGAAGTAGTCTCAAATCGAGATTTATGACTGAGTATCATTCTAGAAAGGTCTGAGACTTATAAATGTGGAGTGGATAACAACTATGATGATTGCGTATTAAATCAGTCAGGTAACGTTTTTCATTTTTTTTCACTCTTTATCGTTATAGTTTTGTAACCATAAGACAGTACGGTAAAGGCCTAACCGTCTTGTAAACTGTATTTTTTTTGCATAATGCACTCTCTAGAAATTTAAGTTTACTGTTTTATATTATTTCCCCACTCATCTATGCAGTGTTTACGAGGAAGCTAAGAATTAAATCATATTTATTTATAATTAATTATGTATAAAGGTATTTGCGAGACGAGCCCCTATCTAGTTAGCGAGTTTGTGCGCAGAGGAACTTGTGTAGGTAGCTGTCGACGTCGGCTCCTCAGGGAACTTGCACCAACTTTTACCGCTGACGTGTCTGTTAATAGTGCATTATTTCAGGCACAACCAGCCACGCCATACTCAGCTCGTACAATTTACAAATTCCTGCGTCAAACTGTCAACAAAGTTGTTTTAAAGAGATCGCTCTATGTACAAGTTTTATAGTTTTAGGAGTAAATTTCTTCGATATTATGTGTCTTAGGCCTCCAGTACATTAGTAACAAAAATGGTTTTAAAGTAAATACTTATACTTTGGTAGGTTACAATTTTGTAGTACGGAACTCATTGTGGATCTTTTTAGGATTCATAGCAAATAAATCTACAACTTAAGCTGTAATATTGATGGAATTCACTAAAATATATTTATGAGTTGAATAGAATAGCAGTAAGAATTACTTATGTATATAGTACCCGGCTTTCGCGTCATCAGGAAGGAGAGTGAGAGTTCGGCTAAGTAGGTAAAACCGTAAAAGTAATAGTTTCAATATTTACTAGCTTAAAGCGGTGCTTTAGGAGGGCTCGCGAAGTTTTCCACCTAGTAATAATTTAGAAAGCAGTTTTTTAAAGAGAAAATTATCTTTGAATGCATGGATTTTTTATGATTCACAACACATCTAAACATGAATAGAAATTACTATGTCAAAGTCCAAATTGGAACGTGTGATAGTTTCTCAGTAAAGTGTACCCCTAAAATGCATAGATTGTGAAAAAGTGATAGGGCTCGTCTCAAAATGCATAATAATGCGACTACGACTGTACCCTCAGACAGAGACAGTATTAGACGCACTAATATTCGATTAAGACAAAATATTATATCAACCTTTAACACCTTTACAGAGAACTGTGACGAGACTACGCGAGTTCGTATATGAATTGAGTATGTGACATGAATTTAACTTTTATTGGTTCTGTTCTGCTAACCCACGTTTTTTTACGTTGACATGTACGCTCTGTGGAATATGAATTTCATGGAGCGTCGAGTTTTCGGTTTCAAAGGAAATGTTTTTGAATATTCTAATGTAGTGTATTGCTGCAGCTGTTGTTGCTGTCAGTTATTAGTCCATGCGTTGGTCTGGAGTTATGGCGACCGTTTTTATATTAAATATGCTCAAAATATGTGTAAAATTTGTGTAATAAAATTTAAAAAAACAGCGGGTCTAGATAGTGTCTACTATATACGAGTACCTCTCATATCCCTTTGAAGCTCTCCTACTCTTTCTCTTGATTTGGATAATCTTAACTTTTGCGGGAGCGACTGCCGTCTGATCTCTCAACCCGAGAGGAAAGCCTACGCCAGAACCTCGTCCGTTAACAGGTGAGGTTGGCTTGGGCCTGGAAGAAGTCAAAATCAAAACTCCTAGGAAGATTCACCAGAAGTCACAATCAGACTGAAATATTTATATCAACATCTTTTGACCATTATAGCAGACATTCCGAATGACCTTATGTAGTTTCACAGCAATACCCGGAGTTTCCAACGTCACGTCAGGACGGTTAAGATACGCTTGGTTAGCGACCGTCAAATGGATTAGTTGCAGACGACTTTTTCTTTCGTAGTTAAATAATACACACTAGTATCAGTTAGGCGTTTCCGCGAAACTTTAAAGTGTTTTGTACAGTAAGTACCCGGTTTTTGATTTGGCACGGAAAGAATAGTGAGAGGCCAACTAAGTTCGATTTGCTTCGGTTTTGTAAAGCATTTCCATTGCACAGCGCATAGAGACAGCACGATATCTTTATATATTATCTTTTATTTTATATACACAAAACAGTTTAACTACTCTATAAAAGTACCAAACTGTCAGTTCGATGTGCGATAGGGAGAACGTTTACAGAACATAAGCAAGTCGATCTCAGCTGGAATGTTACCCTTATTCCCAATTAAATGTTAATTATCGCTCCCTTAATAATGTGCCCGGTAGATGGCAATAGGCTCGCCCCCTATTACATTGGGACCTTAACATTACTGGCGAATCGTGGGTGTGTAATACACCTCTGTCTACCCCTTCGGGGATACAGGCGTGAAGTTATGTTATGTTATTCCCAATGTGCAAATCAAAACCAGGGTGCTGGGAGAAGGTATATCATTAGCAATCTGTGTGGTGTGTACAGCTAATAAATAAATAGAGGAGTAACAAGAGGTTTACGTTACAACGCTTAGTAGAACCAGTTAATGCTTTTCTCTCTCTCTCTTTTTAAATTTAAGAGCCTTTGTCTTGTCGTCCTCTCTTTCCTTCAATTTTCCCTTCTATGAAGTTTTTGAGAAACAAACCGTATCGTATCAGGTGGCCAATCATTTAACCTCTTCGGTTCTCGATTATCTTCAATATAGACCTTTTTTCTTCTCTTCTGTTTAGTACTCTTTCGTTGGATATCATATCTGTCCAGCTTATTCCCTCCATCCTTCTACGGCACCACATTTCGAACGCTTCAACTTCTCCATATCAACTCGCGTCATAATCCAAGTTTCACACCCATAGAGCGGAATGCTCCAAACATATGGCTTTATAAACTTTTTCCTAATTTTAAATATATATATTTATTTTTATTATCGTAAGCTTGTTTAGCCATTTCAATTCTGGCCTTTATATCCTGTGTACATCGACAGATACTGTTCACAATACTGCCGAGATACCTGAAACTATTCACTTGGTGTTGCCATTCCATGTAATGGGTATGTGGCTTGCTGGATTTTTGATCGTGATCAGTTTTAGTATTGTTGACATATATTTTTAATCGGTATTTTTAAAATTCATTATTCATATTCGTAACCAAATTTTGCAGCTCACTGTCACTCTCTACAAGTGCAGAAATATCATCTGCGAATCTAATCAATTTGGTATTATTGCCATTTAATCTAACCCCTCGTCCCGAATAGAAGTCTCTTTAATTTCTATGAATATGTCGAACATCATTGTGAGATTCCTGCTGGAATAAAAATGATAATATATGTGAATCCGGATAGCTAATGCCTAAGAGTGCACGTGGTTCCCTGTCCGTAAAGGCACGTGTGCCAAGTGACAAAAATTGCATACAGAAATCATAAAGTAGGGCGTATAGGACCCGTTAAGATCTTCGTGCCCAATCCAACCTCGACGGTTAACCGACACACTTGCTGATACCTCTCGGGTTTGAGACAGTGGACGAGGTCAGACGGCAGTTAGTCCCGTAAAATTTAAAATAAATCTAATGACGGTAAGCAGAAGTAGGAGAGTAGACCACGGGCTCCAAATAACTGCCATAAACTGCGACCAGATTTGACTATCGGATGGAGAATATAGAAATCATAATGATCATAATATTATTATTATTAAAACGTATTTCCCATTTGTGTAGTTCTAATTTGCCCTTGCTCGAAAATGACGAAGGGAAAAATGACATAATTAAACAGATATTGTCTTCTGCTAGTGACGACCTTGCCCCACATACGACAGACTGATTTATTATTTTCTTTATTGTTTGTGTGACTAGGCTGCCTTTTTTCTATTTAATTTGCTAAGAAATTAGTATTCTAGTCTTCAACGTAATATGGACATATTTTCGTTCTTAGAGCGTGTATCGGGCCGCTTCAAGATCTGCGGGACACAAGCTAACCTCACCTGTACGAACACCTGCCAGTTGATGGACGAAGATCTATCGCAGATTTTCCTCTCCGTGTCGGGAGGTCAGATAACAGTCACTCCCGTAAAAGACCATCAAACTAAATTATAGAAAGAAAGGCTTCAAAGTGCAAGCTTCGGATCCAACTTGAATTGAGCCTAAAAGAATATGCATGGCAATATATAAATATGGCCGTAGTATATATGATTTTAGATTGACATGGTCATTTACATTAAAATTAGAATTATAAACATGGTAAATATCCCGTTTATAATTCTAATTTTAATTTAATGGCCGTAGTAATAGAAAACCATATCTAAATGAAACTTTTTACATTGTTCCGTAGTTCGCAAGAATGCCTATAGTCATACCTATACGCGTCATAAATATGTTATGATACCTTTATCGACCTACAATCATGCTACAGCCATGTTATCGTAATAAACATTTTTCAAATTTAATCAATATTTCAGATAAGATATTTTGATGGCCAAATTTTCCTGAGTCACAAAAGTTGTTTGTAGCCGAAAGTTTGAGATTCCATTTCCTGCGAGAAATATGTAAAACATGACTTCAAAACTGGTTCAGACCTCGCGGCTAAAGACTCGCTGAAATTGTTTTCAAAGGAAAATAAATTTCAAAAAGAAATTAACTTGTGCTTATTTTGTAATTATTTTTAAATACTTTCTACATTTTTACGTATCTTGCACATCAGATTTTAAATTTAAATTCATTGATACTTGTATTTGGATAAGATTACATGATATTGTCGGTAGTTTACGCGAATATTATATACACATTGAAATAAAACTATACTACTATACTAAATATATAAATAAACTATATATACTCTCTGGGTAAATAGTAACACCAACAATTCAACGTAGTTCGTGTATTTCAAGACAACTTTACACTTTAAAATATGGGACAACCACCATCTTAGTCAACCTGTGACTATGACTGCTGAAAAGTAGCTGCAAAAGTACCCGAAAGCTATTATAATAATAAAAAAATTCAACCGACTTCAACAACCGAAAAGGCACTGACAAGTGCAAAATCACAGAATTATAGATTTAATTCTAAAGATTAAAAATAACACGTAAGACTTTTCTGTTGAAGTAGGTGTCATAATCGTCGTTCCATAAGTCTGTGCAAAATTGTTTATTTCTCCCTTTTTAGTGAACGTAACTCAACGTATTAAGTTTATACCCGGTTGCATCCCAGGCTGTCACCTCGGAGTCAGTGGATTGCTTACTCCTTCTCCTCCTTTTAATTTGGTTTATACGGCTTTTATGGGAATGACTGCCGTCTGACCTGCCAACCCCGAGAGGAAAACCTGCACCAGAGCTACGTCCGGCAATCAGTAGGAGTACAGCTTGCAGATGAAGCTGACGTCTGTAATCGTAATCTGTAACGATACATTACAGGCGAATCACGGTGAGGGAGCACCTTCAAACAAATCTTGGATTTGCTATGTATTGAATTCACAAACTGGCGTTAATTCTGTTGCTCATCTCAGTAAACTAAACTGCCTCTAAAGCTATTTCATTTGAATTTCGAAATTTTGTTCTATGTATCGTCTATGTGTCGTAAGAGAGGTAGGACATGACGGTATTCCCGTCCAACTGAGCAGTCCGACTGGGGAAGTACCTCCGCCCTACAGAATACCGCGGCCATAATAACCTCGTGTTGTGTTCCCGGCGGTGAGTAGGGTAGCCAGAGCTCACTGAGAGTTTTTGTGCTGTCAGAGGGAAGAGTCTTCCTTCTGACAGCACAAAAACTAAAAAAGAAGGGAGAGGCGGGAGTAGCCTTTGGTCTTCCCGGAAGACTAAAGGCTATTCCTGCTTTGCAATTTCTTTTTTTTAGGGTCGGCAGCGCGAGTGTGACGCCCCTGGTGTTGCACATCAGGTGGGCCGTGAGCTTGTCTGCCACCTGAGTAGTATAAAAAAAAAAAATAAAAAAAAAAACTAGATTTCTTTAAAAAAGTAGTCTAGTTTAGATAGTTTTGTAACAGCAGAATCGGCACCAATATACTCGTATACGGCCTTTCAAAATATGTATTTCGAAATTCCAAACAAAAGACATTTGACGTCATGTTCGATCATACACTCGATAATTTCACATTTTCTGTTTGATTTTGAGGAGTTTCCTGCTGCATCTCCGGATAATCAAATTTATACGGAAACATCGTGAACATACAAAAAAATAAATACAGACGAACATAGAACCTCCTCCTTTTTGAAGTCGGTTAAAAATAATATAAAATAAATCGCGATTTAATCCGTTAAAGATAGTTTTATGCCAATGGATGAAATTATTCTACAAACAGATACGAAGTTATTTGCTTCAGAGTATATAATTATTAAACCTATAAATTCAATCTATATAAATAAAGATATGAGATGCCACTACGTAGTTTGCTTGTTCATAATAGTTGAGATTTAAACCTAACCTATTTATGACGCTATTATAACGGAGCAGTTGGGCGGTGCACTGTACAAGTTTTGTCATAAATATGGTCTCTAGTACCGACCGCTTTAGACGAAACCTGTCTCCCGTGCCAAGCCTCAGTCTGCTACAAAAATAAGTTTTTAATAAAGTAAAACTCTTACCTAAGAAGTAATTAAGCATTTTGGGCGAACAAGAACATAATTTACATAGCTCCTAATAAAATTACACCCTTATGAATAAATTACCTCTGTAATTAGATTTGATATACTTATATAATTTCCTGATATGTTACACACGTCCGAGCAATAATAATGAAACTAAATTCTAAGGCAGTTGACCTTAGATTATAATGTTTTGACTGGACTTTATTAGCTATTCGTATTATAATTATTGCAGCTGTTGCCGCGTGAAATACTGATTCCGTTCCTGTGATCCACAGGCACCTATTCCAGTAGCCTATGTGCTACTTTTTACTGCTGTGTCTCTGTGTCAAATTTCATCCAGATCCTTTTGGCCGTTTTTGCTTGAAAAAGAACAGCCTAAGACAGTTTTTTTACTTACTGGTACTAATTATATTATCAGTATTCATAGAATAGGAAGGTTTTCAGTAAAAAGGCTCCATTCGTGTGATTACGCTGGCAGTACAAGAGACAGAAACAATTGCTTTGTACCTACAGTTTTTATTAAACAGACAGAACATTCTCCTCAAGAACTCTGCAGACAATCCAATTTTGATTATGAACGATCATATTCCAACATTTCCCGTGGGCCCACAGATATGAAACCCGTACACCTACTTATAAAATCTCCTACTACGTTTTAATTAAAGTATGAAGTATTCAAAGCCTGTAATAACGAGGCTCAGTGCTCCACTCACTTGAATTATAGCTAGACCTGAACTTTGGCTTGAATAACGGTTAGGTGGCACCGGCCCCCGTGCCTCCGCGACTGTACTTTCCGCGAGTTTCGTACCTTCTCTTCAAAAGCTTTTACAACCATTTTATATGATTTTACGTAACGTAGACTATGTTCTTGCAATTGTGAGATTCCGGATTCCAATAACATTCTGTACATGACCGACTGTAAAGATACCCCCCCCCCCGGCCAGCGGGGGCGGTTATATCGTGCATGATCCGACTAAAACCGCACGGTGTCCTGCTCAAATGTCCATTGCCGGGCACCCCGGGTAAGCCACCCTTTATATAATCATTAAGTGTAGCTGGGCAGCTTTGGCAGTTATACTAACTATTATACTAAGTGCTCAAATCTCAAGTTCGCACTCCATTTTTAGCTTATAATAGTATAATATGCTTTGTCATGTAATATATTTTTCCCTTTAGCGTTGTTTCGGGTTCAACTTTTTTTACCATTTAACAGTACAAAGAGGACCTCAAAAACTCATCATAATAAAGTATATATTTGAGTGTCGAAGACAAATGAAACCGTATCTACCATACTTTGAAGTAAGTTTATATAATTATCTGTAAACACAAAACACGAAAAACGCGCCGCAAAACAATGTTGAAAGCGTAGAATTACCTTTTCGTACAACTTTTGTATTACCGAAGCTCTTTGTGAGGCCCATATCCTCTCGGCAAATTGTTTACGTTGGGTGTGCTGTATACCAAATTATATTTAAAGTATGACGCTGATGGGTAAAAGGAAACAAGTGTAAGGTTTTATTAAGTTTCTGGAACCATTCAGTAACGCTACTTCATCTTGTACCTAGGGGCAAACCCTGTCGTGTTTCTTCCTCTCTTGCTATGACGGTTCCTTCACGGTGCAAGCTGTTCGTCTCTGGATCTCACTCCCTCATACCATTCGGAGTAGTACCAGTCTGGACATCTTCAGAAGAAGAATTAAAGAATTTTTCCTTTCTCCATAATTTAGTGTGTATATATCTAACCTACGAGTATATTTATTTATTTTTATTATAAGTATTGTAGCATGTTTCTCTTTTCTTTTTATCTTGTGAACACTTCACACCCTTTCTTAAACTATTCTTCCTCTATTACTCAAAGGTTTGCTGGGAGAGAACTCATATTGAGTTAAGCTCGCCTTTGTACATCTTTTTTGAAATGTAATTTATGTTACTATCATTTTCTTGTGTGTGCAAAAAGAATAAAAAAAAAAGGTAAATTGCGGTTTACGATTCATGACGTATTAAAAAAAACTACTTACTAGATCTCGTTCAAACCAATTTTCGGTGTTAGTTTATATGGTAATGTACATCATATACTTTTTTAGTTTTATCATTCTTTTAGTTTAGAATTTACAGGACACATTTTACCATTTTGGAAGTGTCTCTCGCGCAAACTATTCAGTTTAGAGAAAAATGATATTAGAAACCTCTATATCATTTTTGAAGACCTATCCATAGACACCCTACACGTATGAGATTGAAAAAAAAAATTTTTGAGTTCCAGTTCTAAGTATGGGGAGCCCCCAAAATTTATTGTTTTTTCTATTTTTGTGTGAAAATCTTAATGCAGTTCACAGAACACATCTACGTACCAAGTTTCAACACCATAGTTCTTATAGTTTCGGAAAAAAGTGGCTGTGACATACAGACAGACAGACAGACATGACGAATCTATAAGGTTTCCGTTTTTTACCATGTGGCGCAGGAACCCTAAAAAGTGGATAAGGTGTAGATAATTTTCAAGGTACTAAAAAGAATGGCAATGACCTTAAACTTTTTTTTTGTGTGTAAAATCCCGTTTTTTTAGGCAACGCCTAATGTAGGAAGTACAACTTAATGTAACTAGTTTACCTACAAAGTTCCATCTAAGTCATCTCGTTTCTGCAATGCTGGGGGGGCAAGGAGACATTCACGAAATAAATTCAGCTGAAAAGGTGACCAACATAACTTGATTCTAAGTTAGAACGAAGTATAGTAGTATAGTCAGCTTGTATTACATTAAATATTTTGTATGTAATAGAACTTAGTAGGTAATATTGGGTAAATTAACGTGTCAGCCCCAAACCAAAGTACACCCTTGCTTGCTCAACTCCTCGTTTACCAACTTTGTTCTTCAAACGTGACATTTTTAAGAAATAAGTGACATTTAAAAATTGGTTTAATGTTAACTTGAAGGGAGGCTTTCTGCGAAGCCTGGAGACCTTTTTATGTAAATCTTGAAGGATGTGCCGGGAGTTTTAATGAAACAGCGCAATTACTTTGATGAATACTGCACTCGTGACGAGCGCGCCCTTGCGAGAATGGGGGAAAGCTAAATCTAAATTAAATGCCAGGTATCTATATTGATTTAAATTAGAGAAACATTTAAACTGAGTGTGTGTGAGGTGAATTACGATGGCTTTAATTATTTTTGTGACTATTTTTATATAGGTAAGTATATTACTTACAGTGCTTCCTCTCGGAATTGGGGGATCAGAAGGCAGTTGCTTCTGTAAAAGCGAAAAAAAACCAAACAAGGGAGACTGGTTGACCAAAAACCAGATTCTCTGACCATGTTGAATGATCATTGCTTGGTGAACCATGTCCCAACGATTAACGTTGAGTTGTTAGGTCAGAGTGAGAATTTTCATAGTGCGATATCGGATCAGTATCACTGCTATGTTTGAATTTAATTTATTTACACGGTGTTCTACATAATGATACATTAAAATACTTTCATAACCGATATGCAAGACATCATTATATTATCCATATTACACAGGTGAAGTTAATACAAAGCAAGTAAAGACATTATAATTCATTGTTGAATTCTATAACAAACAGCAGCAATCTTGCTCGCTTAACATTCACTTTGCAGCTACCCGATCTGATTACTCGCCGAAATCAAACGATCGGACACGACTAGAAACTCACTAAAACAGTCTTCAGTAAACGCAATGTAATAAGAAAAGTAGATGAGACTCCCTTACGCAGCTGGAATTTTAATCAATTTTGCGGCAAATAACTGAAGTGGCCGGGCTCAACGAGCCACACTTCACAAATTACCGCTTTGAAGGATTTGAACGGACTATATTCATCACGAAAAACTTCCAAAATTAAAACAGCGGGGTAAATATTTTTTGTCTCCATATCCGTGGCATCTAGCATCTGCGTTAGTACATCAGTAGCCAGCAACGAAGAACAGATGTTCCGCATCCCGTGTTGAAAGAGCAACTATTTCTTATACTAAGATTTTTCTTGCTCCTGACAATTTTTCAATGAACAGAAACCTCTTTTCTTTTTGTGCCAACGTGATAAAGCTTTGACAAAAAAAACAGATAGTAATGTCAAAGACGAGAGGCGTTTGTGCCACAGGAGGCACTCGCGGCGATCTGAATAATGAATTTCACTAGTATTTTGACTGAACTTTAGTTACTTTTCGTACTTAGCAAACATTAAGAGCCCTTTAATATTTTTCTTCGTAGTTACGGTAATTAGTTCCCGGGATGGATACAAAAGGCGTTCGTTATATTAGGTCGTTACATATGAAATTGCCGTTTTTCTTGAAGAAATTGGAGGAAACCCAATTTTCAGTACTAACATTTTTGCATTTTTTTTAGGAATGACAAATCCAAATTTTATGATTTTTTTTTGTGTATGAGTGAGACAACATTAAGCTAACAAACAGCAACTTTTATTACATTTTTGAAAAGTGACAGCTGTTAAGTAATACGAAGTTTCTCATCAAAATGGATAGCATTTAGGAAATACTGTTTTTGAAGATCGAATTAATTTATCAAGCGACCAATAAAAACAAAATTTAATACAGAGTTGTAAAATCTTGAAATCAACTTTCAAACAAAATATAAATAATGGAAATAGCTATTAAATTACAGGAATAACGAACTCATGAATTTATAAGAAAATTTCGGCAATTTCATAGGTAAAGACCTACTATTAAAATATTTTGTTTCAAATTATCTTAGTATTTTAACATTAAGCGGTGACGAACATTATAAACAGATAAAAGAATTTTGAAAAATTGAAATGGTGCGCTGTCTCGGAAAGAAAATATATAATAATATATCATTATATCAGATGGTCACAATTATTTCAACCACAAGACATCTACTGCTGAACATAAAGCTCTCTTAAAGACTTGCGAAATTAGCAGTCTTGCACTGACTCGATCCGAAGGAAGCTCACCGGTTTAAGTTCATCATTCAAGAAGTCGAGAATCTGTTTTCCTTTATATAGAAATATTTTACACATATCAAATACCTGTTTTAGCGTAATAATATTATCTCTTACCCGAAATAAATAGAAGAACCTTTCTTCCACCTCAAGCTGTAATAATTTACGTACACAATTGTTTTGTTCCTAATTGTTGTCTTCATAACATACATACTTGATGAATAGTCCGAAGTTAATTTAAACCGAGGAGGAACATATTCTCTATCATGTACTTAACAATGTAATATGTTTGTTTCAGGAGATTCAGAGAAGCGACGCCGGAGGTGACGTCCTCATTCCGGGCTGCCATCGAAGTACTAAGACAAAGGGTAGCGCGCAAAGTGGAATAGTTTCATTTAGTATTGGAAGTTTAGTGGTGAATAGGTGGAGTAAAGCGCGTGTGGCAGGTATCTGGGAACGGAGACAATGAAGTACAGGGGAGGCGGAGGATAGCATGACAGCGCCAGCCACGGCGGCCTGATGGCGCTAGTGCGCCGGATACTAGGCGACGCCCAGGTAGGCACTTAGAATGACTACGAACAAAATAACTATTCATAACAGTCAATGAACAGATATAATTTAGTTAACATAGTGTGTTTGTTTATAGTTCTCAGGTGATTAGTACACGCCACGTACCGACAAGCCAATGTTAAATCGTTAAATGCTTAACGGATAAATCTTGGCAAAATCCTATTACATGCGGGTAGCGTGCACATGTGTCGGGGAAACATGCCACTTGTATTTAGTATACTATCAGGAAATAAATTTGCTTAATAATTGAAACTTTACAAAGCAGTTGAACACTTAAACCACTTTTCAAGTCCTTATTAAAGTATAAAATGAAACATTTTTGGTACGAATTTACGAAAAACATCTTATTTGTTATACAGCTTAGATGTTTTGTGAGTACTGCTGGTGTTTTGAATAAATTTACTTACCTGAACTGCTTTTGAATATTTATTAGTTTATAAAAGGTTATTATACTAAAGGATACCTATATTGCATCTTTAAATAATGAAAGATGCCATGAAACTAATGACGTTTAGAGAGTAACTTAGTAGTTACTTGAGATGATTTATCGTTCGATATAAACCTACCCTCAGATGCATCAGCGTAATGAAAGCTTTAATCATTATTAATTATGAAACTGTTTTGATACTACGCCGTACCACGCTAAGCGAAGCGTTTAAACGAACAGACTTAAACGACTGTTACATCACACGGTAGCAGGTGAATTAAGGGTAGAGGGTGCGCTTAGATTAATAGCAACAGATATGACATCGTTTGATGGCCGAATTTAAATCGATGTTACTCTACTACCTTACCTTATGTAGATAATTTTATAAGATAAACTTAGTAGTAATACCACGTTTCAGTGTGAAGTTGGAGTTACTTATAGTTACATTAATTGAATTCTCTTTAATTTTATTTACTCTTTAGTCGTACAACAGGATTAGAATATGAATTAAATACCGTTCTATATTATTTCACGTGAAATATGAAATGTTTCTTTTTGTTTCTTAATATTATTGAAGTGGGTATACATCAACTTTCAAATGTGTGTCAAATAAGTAAAATCTTGCGCACAGGCGAAACTCCGCAAAATGGTCGACGAGCAAGTCTCAGTGGGGGCCAGAGTAGATGCGGATGCGGAGCCAGAACCAGCTGATCCTCTCATCACTCCGGCAAGCTCGGCACTCGAACGAACCGAATTAGACCGGCCTATCCCACCAGAAAGACGGCTCCTCATCGGAACTCTTGATAAACCGAGAAATGGTGGTCTCGGAAGCCTTAGCGTTGATAAAGAGGGTACTTTAAATAGAACCACTAGATTGTCAATTCGAAATGGAAAAGATAATCCCTTTATAGGTAAGTTTTGTACTGTCATTAAATCATTATCCAACTTTTAGGTATATTCACTCCTCTTAAATTACAAGTACAAAAAACTATAATAATCTGTCTACTAAACTAGTCGTGACAATACGTCATAGTATAATCTGCCTAAAGCCAAAAGCTTCCTAAGATTTAAATTTATTTATTTTAATTACTGAAAGTGATTTTATAATGGCTAAGATTCTCTATACGGCGTATGGTATATAGTACATGAAGGCGTATACCCAAAAGATGATTTTATCAATGACAGGAACCGGGATCAATGCAACAACCCAATTGAATTGATTTAAATGATTCTTCTCTGGTAAAATCTAGTTAGACATGGAATTATGAAGTTGCAGGTTCAAACTCCACTCAGTCAGGTTAACCCATATGGAACACAAGCAATTTAGTTTACTAAAGGGATTGACGCACGTAATAAGTACGTGTAGGGCACACCCACACGTACTAAGTCTATGGAAAAAGAACAGTCAACGACAGAAGTCGTCTAACAAATTCTAATCTATTGATAAGCTTAGCTCTTAAGCCTATCATAAGACAATAAATAAAATATGAATACTATTAACTTTGTCCTCTGGGGATTATAAAATACATAGGAATACATGAACTCCTATGTGGGGTTTGTAAATATTTTAATATTAACCAACTTTTGTCGTTGAGTGTACATATTTTTAGCAGTAGATGTGTCCCGGCTGATCTAGATCGCTAAGTGATGTCTGTATTGTATTCAGATACAAAAATCAGCTTTCAGGTTGGCCTGAAGGCAACTTAACGTGAGCAAAAACCTAGGTTGTTACGAACGCTACCTGACGCTACCCTAATCAGCTATCATGTAGACCTAAATGTCACAATCATACAGTAGACAGATCTGTTTCTTTTTATACGTTTATGGCAGCTTGAACAAAGAGGTTTTATAAATACCCGCAGGTAAATATTGTACACCTTTTCCTCGTTACCCACAGCAGTTACTTACAGTCCATTTATCATGTAGACATTTTCAAGCCATTTTATCATATCGTAGAATTTCACAGCTTTTACCGCAAATGCCCATATATTTACACTCATAGTTCGTTTGAAATACGAAATGTCAATAAATCTTAGATAGTTCGCATATATTGTCTTTGCGGTATTTCCATTGATCCATCTAATGCCATGCTATCTACATATATTATTATCTTTTTCCAAGATTCTGTTCATACTTATGAAATGAGCAAATACTTTGGAAGTACAAAATGGAAATCTAATTTATAGAGTGGCAATAGTCAATAAAATGGATCACAAATTGACATCAGAAATAGTGCCACCTTTAATCTCACTTTCTTGACTGAATAAATTACGCGAACTTGCCCCAAGTATCTACATCTACATAATCGAATAGTTAGTTATTTAACATATCTACTAAAGTAAGAACCACATAACTAAGTAAAATACAAAAAAAGCGTTCACTGCGCGTTACACATTCTTAATAACTGTTCTATATTATGTTATTGTGATGACTATAAAATGTATATATTTGAAATATTCTTGTTTTTTCAATAGATGACGACAACAAAGAAAACCAAGCAAACGGTAAGGTGGAATCACCAGTTAAATGGTCACTACAAAATGGTAGTGACAGTGGTACATATGCCGAGATTGGCAATGGAGGGAATAGTAATACTAGTGAACGGAATATTTTGGACCCGGCTGACAGCTCTGAAGAGGAGGTGCCGTTACCTGATGCGACATCGCCTGGAAGAAGCAGCGATGGACCGGAACCAAGAGCTGATATCACAGCTACACTTGATGGGGGTAAAATATATTACTTTCATGGTAGAAAAAAACTTGCATATTATGACACTTTTTTTATGACAAAAAATAAATGTCATTGTTTACATTTATTGTTATTAATGTTTGGTACATCAACATCTGTGATTTATGACATTTTTACAATTACTAAATAAATAACAAATCTTCTAAATGTTCACAATTTTGTTAAATATGTTGTTTAGTATCTCAAACACTTTATGTTCGTAAATATAATGTTCACTCATTTCATCACTACCATTAATTTCCGTCAAATGACGAGTAAGTCTATCATTCTAGTCGAGTTGTTTACCAACAATATTGGGCGACACCAAAATTTATTTCATTTCATTAGATGTTCTGAATTTGCATTCTGAAGCAAACTCAAGTGTATAACAAACGACACATATTTGTCCCAATTGTTTATGACACAACAAAAGCGCGCCCGGGAAAGGTAAAGTTGGCAAGCAGAGTTTATCTTAAGAGTCTGTAATCCGGGAGATAATAGTTCGTAACTAGTCGAGACGGCATGCTTGTTTTGCTGATGAAGTAAACGTAGTTAGTTTGAAATTCTTCATAGATGCTCTCACAAGCTGAGAATGCTAGGAGTATCGTTCAACTACGTGTTAGACTACAAAAGCTACTTTTAACTTCACTCTCACACATTTTACAACACGCCTGTATATCTTTGAAGGGGCAGTTAGAGGGAGATACATGCATACATACATATTCTGACGCCTTCAGTGTAGATAGAGACGAGAGTCCGCCACTTCCGTCCATACACACTTCACAAGTTTTCTCTACTATCATTAAACCTATAATGCAAGCCTACCGGTTTCGAGGGCTTTTAATCTGCCCTATATCAATACATGATCGATTTGGTCAGTGTATGCATGTGAGGTCGACCCCGGCTTGCCTACCCACTTACACGTGCCTAAATACTTGGTGTCATTCGCCCAGTTCTGATTCGTTAGTACATTTATAGTTATATATCTTATTATATTTTTTGATCCTATTGACATTTTCTCCACAACGATTTCAGTATGGAGAAACATACGTAGATACCGATCAAAAATCAAATCAAAATCAAAATCAATTTATTTTCATTTTCTTACGTGCTACATAAAACAGTGGTTCTATAGTGGTATTCTTAGCAATCCATGGATTCTCCGTGCGGGTGCCGGGTATATCGCGTTGCTGAGTTAGGAACTCGGGACAGTGCTTGGGACTTACGACCCAAGTGTAGGTTTAGTAGGGGCCCCTTTGGTTGATGTACATCACTACCCAAGTTCCCCTCCCTGCCTAACCAAATTTGATACGAACCTAAACTATATGAACGTAGCTATGGTTTATATAACTAACATTATATTTGCTCATCATATTAACATAGAAAACAAAACACACATTCACTTTCAGTACTCGAAAATAATAGGGTAACTTTTAAACTTTAACTGTAATCAGTATGTATAAGATGTATGTATTTACAAAAAAAAAAGTATTTAAGTATGTTTATCCGCAGTCTGGAACCCATAACACAAGCTAGTTAAACTATGCTTACTTTGGGTCTAGAATGCGCTGTGTAAAATGTCGTAGAATATTTATATTTATAATCAGTTAACAAAAAATATGTGCTATTCGTTAATGATTTTATTTTGCAATTCTAAGACATGATTGAGCGTTGTGATAATATTCTTCATATTGTGGCCGTTCTATATAATAATCTCGCTGCTAATGAGCGTGCAGCCTTGGGGAATAAGCTCATTTGCCGTCTAACTGCACACTGCACACCCCGGCAACTCGTAGTGAAAGAAACTTTCCGCTTGATGACGCAATTTGTCGTTTAATTCTTTTCTCAATTTCTTAACTTGATTAACTTGAGAAAGAGATTGAATATTAGTTCATTGATTAAGCGACCAAAATAGGATATTGACCTTATTTCTCAGTTGGTACACGATGGAGATAGGAAGATCTTTATTCCAACGCCTAAGTTATACTGACTTAACTATGAAGCCTAATATTATAATGTATTAAGTGTGCATTCAGCCGTAACTATTGTTCTGAGAAACAATTGTGCAATGGTTCAGCTTATTGACTTATCAGAGAAAGCAGGATAATAGGATCATTGGGATATTATGCAGTGAGGCATAATTTATCGGCAATCTATCTGTATTTGTTCACAATACGATGAATCGACTCTCGACGACTAATTGCTATCACTACATTTGCTACTAATCCTTCAAATTATATTTCCTTTCTTCGCAATCAAGTCAATTTTGTACGTTTATTAATGTGAGGTTACTACCTCACATTAATAAACGTACAAAATAGAAATAGATCGAGGAAACGTTCGAAATCTACTGATTTCGAACGTTTCCTCGATCTATTTCTTTCGTAGGATGTGATGAGAAAGCTGTCTGGAAGAGAATAATTACATGGTGTTAAGGAAGTGTTATTTTCCCCCAAGTCAATACGTCACTTTAGGAACAAATGGGTAGTACAATAAAGTAAGCGTCGTGCACACCTGCCGCGGCCGATATGTGTCGTGCCGTGACGCGTGAACATGCGAGTAATCGATTTGTCTGGACTGGTCATAGCAGCGGTTTTCGTGACTAGGGAAACTTTACCGTTATTACAACGTTTATGTCGCTATAACCAATTCCATTTATATGAATGCGGTAACATCATACTTTGCTAAACTTTCAGATAGTATGATAACTTTTAATGAGGGTTACTACGACGAGAATCAAAAGATCCAAGTTGGTGAGAGTAGTGGTATAGGCAAGTTAATGATGGAAACTAAACGAGTGCTGAATAAGGATGCGGAACATAAAATAACACGTTTACAAGACAAATCCGGAAATGATCAAATAAATATTTGATAGATATATTTAATTTCATGTTTAATTGTATATCAGTAACACAAACAGGAGTTTGAAAAAATGCCTCATTACTGGATTAAGCTCATAGAAAATTATGTGAAACTTTCAGATGTGCAGATTTCTAGTATTTTGATGCGCACGTGAAGTTAAAAAAGAGCGGATTGAATTAAATGAAAACATTAATTTCAGCATATAAGCGTTGTGTTAATCAGAAAGTTTAGGCGTCGAGTATTGGCTCTTATTTCTGACTGTACATATTCTAATTTACCCCGAATACATACATGGCACCATTGTCAGACGAAAATATGTGTGAAAATTTTAGATTTACAAATAAATATTGCCCATAAAACATAATGGTTAAGAAATATCATTGTCTAGTTTAATATTCACATTGTCACTACATATGATAAAACAAAGTTCTCCGCCGCGTCTGTCTGTTCGTGATACACCCAAAAACTTCTGCACCAATTTTCATGTTGTTTTCACTGAGGAAGGTTTTAGTATTTAATTTTCAAGTTTTTATATACATTGGCTAAAATACTAGGTCTGCAATTCATTCTGCTGTTGCAAAAATTGAGCGAAGCAATTTCACCAGGACTTTTTCTAACGGTGATAATTCCTCAATGGCTAGTCCGATTTTCGTTTTTCTTTTCTTGTTTTGTGTATATGAACAAATTATTTAATTTAATACCAATCGCGTGAATGAGGTTTTTTGTTTATTGAGAAATCATATTTTGATTATTCCTCCTTGGTACTTTTGATTTTTGATTTTCCTAGCCTATTACCTTCCCACCAGTAACATCTTTGCTAGTGTGAAATTTCATTAGAATCGGTTCAGCCGTTTAGGAGGAGAAGATTGTCTAACGAAATACATGAGTCGTCTAAAGGAGAACTTCACAATTTCAGAGCTTCGCTCAATTATTTTATTTGTTGGAGGTGTCGGAAAAAATAAGCCTTCTAGAAGGTTTCAACTAAAATGCTGCCTAAGCCCATTGAGATAATCTTATATAGGTAGTGGTGGTGGAACTTGGTCCCATAGGTAGCGGGAACGGGATTAGAATTCCACACGGGTGAAGCCACTATGTAATAACAACAGCTAATATATAATAAGTCTAATTGTGGTAGAGCGTTTGACTGCTACGTTGGAGGTGAGTTCGATTCCCGATCAGAGCAAATAATGTATGCATAAATATGTCAATTTAGGTCTTTCTATATATATCCTATGTATACAGATTACAACACAAAAAGAAAGTATGTTTATCCGCATTCTAGAACTGCTATCACAAGCGAGTTAAGCTATGCTTATTTTGGGTTTAGATAGCGCTGAGTATGTCGTAGAATATTAGAATATATTGGAATATTATATGTTTATATTAGATGCCGCTTCTCCGGGGGGACGGTCGGACCGATCGCGGCAAGATGAAGTGCCAGCGTCCCCCGGGATGCTAACAGCAGCTCAAGTGGCCAGGAGGCTTCGAATGGAAAACGAACGATTACAGGTACCACAAGAATGGATTTAGATGAAAAGCGTAAGCGAATTTCTCGTAGGCTTTGTGGAAGTCCTGTACATATTGAGTAGTGTTTTGTGTATTGAATAATAAAATAGGGTTATTAGTTATATAGGACCACATATTTACAGTTGGCTAGATACAGCGCTCATACCAGTATTTACGAGCTTTACGAGCCTAATAAACAAATTCTGAAAGATTTGAATGTTTTGAAATTGTTGTTTCGATTTGAAATTTTAGAAAAGAAGATAGGGGCAAATATATTCATCAAACACACACTTAACATCTAGTTATCCAATTAATGTTTCAATAGAACATTGATTCTGAATTAGTAAGCTTTTGATAACTTATGCTTATTAAATTCTTAAAGGGAACATAGTAAGCTTCCTGATAACATTATTATTATAATATTTTAAACGAGTATTAAAAACTTCTCGAAAACTGAAAGGTTCCTTATTTTTCAATGACACGTAGATTTATTACTTGGAATTGCGGGTATAAAAGTATTAGGTGTCTTCAATAAACGGCCATTAGTGATTCAAAGAACGTTTGAAGATTAAATTTTTACCTAACCTTTTTCCACCCGATCAATCTCAGGCCGGTGTTAAAGACATCTTCAGTTTATTACTTTCTTGATGAACTTTTGCCAAGTCCGTTTCGTAAACGCTATTTTATGTTTTAAATGTTACATCAAATGCTTTTCTATAATATTTATTATTTACTATAACAGTTCTTGATCTATTTTTTTATTAGGATTACACATACATGAATTTATATCTAATTACTACTAGAATATGCTACTGGAAGAGCCACGACATCTAAACACAAATTCCAAAGTACTTATCTAACCGTTAGGGATTATTTTATGTACCTACTTATGGCATAACAGGCAGGTATCATTTCGTGCTATTAACTTTAAAAATGACGGACTTCCATGCAAAAGTTAATAAAATGATAATAATATATAAACGTATTAAACAAAACGTAACACATCAAATGCTTTAAAACAGAACTCCTAAAATGGAACTCAACACACCTTATTATTTATTCAAAGTTATAAATTGCGTGTTATATTACCTGCTAAGTAATAATGAATTTGATTTGAAAAGCGCTGTGTGGGCGCCCTTCATAATTTTCTGATTTAGTAATTTAATTCTACCGATATATATATTAGCCTGGCAACATTGATAGAGTTTAATGATGAGACAATCCGTCATATCAAAGTGTTTTGAAGCCCGTGGTCGAAGAATCTCGAGAGAAGTGACTAGAAATTCATCGTATTTATAAAATTGATTGGACCACAGATTTTCTCATCGATCAATTTCGGTATTTAAAGTCTTAACAGAGATTTTCTCACTAAAATACTCTCTTTCCTTTCCGTCTTCTGTCCACTCACTGTGAGATAGATTGCCATCCCTTTACACCCAATTTATTCAATATTGAAAAAGACGTTCGAAAATTCTTCTTAGTCAAAATATTGTACGCTGACAAATCCTAAAAAAGGGAATCTGGTACTTTATAAATTTTGATTTCGAATATTTGGTTATTAGAACTTTCACATAAGTTCCTTTCTTATGAACAAAATCAGAGTAAGTAAATAGTTGAGTATTGCGCTTAACATGGGTATTAAAAATAACGTAACTATCCCTAATAGTCCTATGCATGTTTTCGATTATTCATCATAACTATCCAAAAATTCTCACGATATAAGGGATATTCCGCAAAACTGTCGTGAAGAAAATATCTTAACGACCTGTCAAACTATTCCAATAAAAAGGATACGTTATACAATTTTCGAAATAATGATCTAAGAATGGAGCTACGTCACTAGCTTGTCAGCAAAATCGCTTTATAGGAAGTTTACTTCAACTGCTCTGTCAAGAAAGTGATAGGTGAAATTCGAAATCTGAATATTCAATAACGATTCCGATACGTTGGTTGTAGTGTCTATAATATTTAGAAAATGCTCAACTACCTACTCTAATAGCTTCCATGGATAAATCGTGCATTGAATGAATTCATGATCATTAGTCACGATAGGATCGAATAAATAATAAAATCATAGTGTTTGGAATAATTTGAAAGTGTAATATATTGTTTACTAATTGTTTATTTTCGTGCATTCAAACTTCGAAACATGAAATTTCGTGTTTATGTTTTGAAAAACGAAAGAAACTGTTAAGTAAGTCAACTGAGTACACTCTTCGAAAGATTTTTAGCAACCTATGTAACATTTACCTGTATATTTGTAGAAACGCAGCCGCGAAGATCATAAAAACTGGAGTAAACAAGGTGTATTCAATAACAGTTTCTGTTTGACACTTATTATCGGAAGTTTACGCAAATGTGCTCTGAGTTTTCCCCTTCAGGTTACCAGAGATCAGAGATGTAGCTTTAAGTACTTAAAAAAGTTACACATGGTTTATTAATTATTTTATTAAAGGTTTAAGAGGTAAGATGATCAAGAAATAGTTTATAAACTATTTTTGACAGGTTAATGCGTTAAGGAAGCAGTTTGGTATATGTGAGGCATACGCGCAGGCACATGGGCTCATTCAACGACTAAAGTGGCTTTACAAATTAACCTTTAAATTTTTAAACCTTTAATAAAATAATTAATAAAACATGAAATTTATTAACTTTGTCCTTTGGAGATAATAAAACTGCTGATATATCAATCGTCAGTATATGTATTCCAATGTAAAAAAAGGTTTGTAAATATTTTAGTCCTAATTAACTTTTATCGTTGACTGTACAACTCGAAGAAGAGTGAATCACTTGTAAGCGAGACAAGCATCGGTCGGTGCCGCCCGTATACCTTTAATGGCGTTGTGTTAAAGTTGGTTAACAAATTTAAATACCTGGGTCATATACTGATTGATGACCTCAAAGATGATGAAGATATAGAGAGAGAGCGTAGGGTGTTGGTGGTGAGCAGCAATATGCTGGCTCGAATCAGTTAAGATAACGCTTTTTAAGGCTTTCTATCAATCTTTCTACTCGGGTGGCCTGTGGGTGAGTTACACGCAGCAATCCTACAACACCCAGCGTATCCAGTACAACAATGCTTTCAGAATGTTGTTCGGGTGCCGCGGCGCAGTAGTGCCTCCGGAATGTTTGTTGAAATGCGAACTGACGGATTCAAGGCGATAATCCGTAAAAAGCTGCTTCCTTGCTGCAGCACTTCGCCTGTGCAACACCAACAACAACATTATGAAAGTCATAGCCCATAGGTTTGACTGGCTTATTCCATTACATTCGGTTCATGTGTCATGGTCATAGTCCATGATACCGTATAATTCTAATGTATTGGATTGAAACATTGGTCTGAAATAAATGATTATTATTATTATTTATGTATTTATTTTGTTTCACAGGCCGAACTAACAAGAGTACGACGTCTATTGGTGGCAGCTGCCGAAAGAGGGGAAGCTGGCATGGTATTGCTAGAGCGTTCTAAGACCGAAGGTGGTTCTGAACCTGTACCTCTTGACCCGCAGCAACTAGAAAAAGAACTACTCCTGGCCAGAGAAGCAGTCAACTGTGAGTATACACTCAGTAACTTTCTGAATTTTTAAATGTCTTGCATTCATCAGTGAGTACGAACGCGATAGATTAATATTAATATTAATAGATTAATATCGCGAAAGTTGTAAGATAACCTATCTACGTCATTTCAAATTAATATCCTACAGAAAACGATAACACTTAGGCTTATTTCAGTGCGGGAGGGGAAGGAAAAAGAAAGCAAACCAGCTGAAACTACCAATTACAAGGATAATTGGAACCGAGAAGTGAATTACAACCAAGAATAGATAACTAAGTCAAATTCACTCGGTGATTGTTTTGTGGACCGCACTAATTACGAACCATAAACAATTACCTTGAATTCGTTACCAGTACATGTGCTTCCGCTTTCCAACGATCCCAATTAGTTTAAGCGGGGTGTAAAAAAATATCTGATAAGGCCGTCAAACTGACGACCACCTTTATTTTAAACGAGTATTAGTAACTGGAATTATTATTATTCCTCCTAACACCTATAAGCTAAATTACTTGTGTTATTAGTGAGTTGACGTCGGTAGTGTAATGGCCAGGATTCGAACCCGGGATCTCTCTCTCGGTCGTAAGACTGACGTCTCCTTAACCACTGAGCTACCGATGTAGCATTATTGGCACCTATAATGGTGACCTTTATTCCTGGGAATTCATCCTAAGCTTACCATCATAAAAAATATGGTTTTTCAATTTCTGCACACCGTATCTCACCTCCTTACACTAGACAAATATGAATAAATCGTAAAGTTAGACTCGGTAAGCCTCATCACAGTAGGTAATCCGATTCGATCCCACAGAAGTGGGCAATTTGTTGAGTGCCACCATGATACCGGATGCCCGTAGTGAACCGACAGTTTGATAAACTATACTAATAATATACCACAAGGCACAGTTCCTTAGACTCAAATCTGTAAGCGGGTCACGTCCCTCTCAGGGTGTACTCCCAATACCGTCAGACATTTTCACTAATGTCATTATACTGACGAAACTTGTCAGTTAAGCTCACTGTAATATATTATGTTGGTTGACACGTACCACATGCTTACTTCGAAATTGGTTTACTAATTTGGGGATTAAATGTAATTTAATATTTAGTTTATTGATTTATTGACTGTCTCGGTGGCGCAGAGATCTTGAATTCAATTCCCACGTTGAGTGAAGTGTTATTAGATTTTCCTGCAAGTACCATTAGCAATATGGAATCTAAAGAAGTGGCTGTTAAGGCAATATGCTTGTAAAACATAGGTAATTTGCGATGTGTGGAAATTAAATTAATTAACATTATGATTACTTTCACATTCTATAAATTTCACGGAGCCTTTAATGGTGATCATTTCTAGGCATTCCCACCGTTCCATCCGAAAGTATTTCAGAGTTTGCCCGGTTTTCAATTAATGTTCGATAAATTATCCTCTTCACAAAGATTTTTAATTATCAAAATGCTATTTTTTAAGATTCTTTGATAAATCTTTCAGTATTCAGGCAGTTCGCCTGTGGAATGCACTGATACTACATATAAAGAGAGCACAGTCATTGGTGTCTTTTAAAAATATGTTAAAGGATCACTATCTGTCCATCTCCCGTTAGGTGACTATCATATACTCGTATGTATACCGGACTATATAGGTAGTATAGGTATATGTAAATATTTTGTACCAGGTGGATTGAAAAGTTCTCGGCCTGACATATAAATATTCAAGGTTCTCATATGATACCAACCACATAGAATTCATTTGTTCTTTGGCTGTCATAGTGTTGAATTTCTTATCTGTAGATTTTGTAGTTTTTGGAAAATGGATAAAGCTGAACACCGCGCGGTAATCAAATAATTATGTAAAAAAAATGAAGCCACAAGAGATTCATATTGATATGAAATCAACATTAGGGGAATCTGCCCCGTCGTATAGTACTGTAAAAAAATGGGTTGCTGAATTTAAACGTGTTCAAGTCAGCATCCAAGATGACCCTCGCTCCGGCCGGCCGTCGACGTCTACGACTGGAGAAAACATCGGCAAAGTGTATGATCTCATATTGGAAAACTGCAGATTGACTATCAGGAATATTGCTGACACATGGGCATCTCATATGAATGAACTCAAAACATCATTGTCCACGAACTTGGATTTTCTAAGGTTTCTGCTAGGAATTCGACTCACGCTTTCTCGCGACTGTTTGGAGATGTTTGAGGCTGACCGACAGGATTTTGTAAATAGATTTGTTACAATGGATGAAACCTGGGTCCACCACTACACTCCAGAGTCAAAACAACAGTCTAAACAATGGAAAAAAACTGATGAGCCAACCCCAAAAAAAGCAAAAGCAATTTTGTCGGCGGAAAGGTGATGGCGACAGTTTTCTAGGATTCGAAGGGCGTCATCATGGTCGATTACGTCCCAGAAGGCGAAACCATTATTTCAGCGTACTACTGCACCCTTTTACGGCGTTTACGGGAAGAAATTAAAGAAAAACGCCCATGATTACTGAGAAAAAAAGTGTTGTTTCATCAGGATAACGCCCAGGTTCACACATGGTCACATGGTCTGTTGAAACCATGGCTCAAATTTGCGATTGTGGTTTGAATTGCTGCCCCACCCGGCTTATTCACCTGATTTGGCCCCCTCGGACTTTCACCCGTTTCCAAACCTAAAAAATACCTCGGTGGCCAGAGATTTTCAACAAATGAAGAGGTCGAACAGTAACTCAATATTTTGATGAGCTTGAAGAATCTTTTTTTAAAACCGGTATAGAAGCTTTAGAAAACAGATGGAAGAAATGCATTGAGTTAGATGGAGATTACGTCGAAAAATAAAAATAATTGTCCATGAATTATACTTCGTTTTCTTGACTAGGCCGAGAACTTTTCAATCCACCCTCGTATTATATATATTGTATAGACTTATAATGTAATATATTCTGTATATATGTTTGAAATACAACTGAACTATATGTAATTTTGTTTATCTATTTAACATATTTATCATTTTTTCTTCTTTTATTGTTCATTGTACACTGCCCTTATCATCTCTTTTGGTTTCTATCTATCCAAAGGTTGCCTGGAAGAGATCGCTGTTAGCGATTGTACATTAAACTTAAGTCGAATATTATTTATGTAAAACTTCTTTTATGGTGTACAATAAAGAATATTTTATCTTTTATCTTATCTTTATTTTTTTTATATTGTTGGTCAACGTATACTATTATAATAATGCGAGCCTTTTAGCTTACGTACTTTTTCAGACTATAATATATATCTGTGTCAAATTTCATCCAGATATGTTCAGGCATTTTTACGTGAAAGAGTAACAAAAATCCATACATACATCCAATCTCACCAATTTTCACATTTATAATATTAGTAGGATACGATAACTTAGCGAAAATAAAGCGAAATTCCATCGAAGCTGCTCCGACTACAAGCAATTTGTCTAAGTCAATGGAGACGCTGAATTTCTATTCAGGTTGAGGATTTTCACATTTGGCTATATCGGATTTCCATTATTCTCGTTTACAGTCGCCATAAAGTTAGAAGTAGATTATACTCTAATTATGCGTTACTTAACAGATATTAAACTCTTATCGAATACTTTCTCTCACGACGAATACAAAAGATTTAGTAGCAAATATAGCCTCATTGTGAGATATGCATTAGTCTGCACATTACCTTGTTTGTATTGCAGCAGACTATATGCTACAATCTGTTGAGTGTACAGGGCCCTATAAATATCTTTGGGGCTTAAGTCGACCTCATCTGCTAGTCTGTGCACCTGCTGAACAACAGATGAGGATCTACTGCAGGCTTTCCTCTCAGGGTTGGAAGGTCTGGTCTCCCGCAAAAGCCAAAGTACCAATCGTACTGGGAAATAGCCATGAGGATAATGATAATGTATGTCGTACCTTTTTTTTTATTCTTGCGGAAATCCCCTCTTATACCCCCCGCCGGCTAGCGAGGGCTGTTATGTCGGGCTTGAACCGACTAAAACCGCACGCCGTCTAGGAGCTAAAGTCGCTGGGGTGTAAGGTTGCCCATAGAGCATTTCCTCGCACCCCGACTGACCCTGGGCCATCTCCGGTTTCGAGATGGCCCCCTCGGGTTTGGGAACTACGGTGTCCCCGTCTTGCCCTGGTTTGGGAGAAGGGCGCTAGTCGCCCCTCCGTCCCGGCCTGCTTCTGCTGGGGTGACAGGTGGCCTCACCCGGTGCGCTCATGGAGGAGGCGCCTGAGTCGCCTGCAACGCGCGGCGAGCATGTTGCGAGCTCGGCGGGCCGGGAGAGTTCCAAATCTCTCCCGTGCGCGCTCCGACATTTCCTTCCTGAGCATTACATGCTCGCAGAAGGCGGTGTTGGCGGCCCACGCGCTCTGGCTCCGCACTATTGCCACAATCATGCTGCCGAGCGAGAGTACTCCCACCCCGATGGCTACCACGAGGCCACGCCTCGCACCTCCCACGCCGGGCATTCCTCGAGCGTGTACAGCCGCAAGTCCTCGCTCGCGTCGCTGTGATGGCACTCAGGCGTTGACTCCTTCCTGATCCGATGCAGGTGGTCCCCGTCATGTAGGTCGTACCATGTACCTTAGGGAGGGCAGAACAGAACCTCAGTCCATTCCACTATGCGAGCAATCTCTGCTCATAAACATCTCAACTAGGTGACTAAATTTCAATACTCACTCGAGTTACATGGTGGGTTTCGTTATTTAGACGGTAACTGTAACTGATCAAGTTACATCATTAGTTACATAAAGTTGCTATCGAATGAATAATTAACCTATAATTCCCTCTTTTAGCAGAACACTCAGCTGAAACTTTAAGGTTCAAAAGTAAATATGTACACATCGAAAAAAAATCAATAGCTAGATGTAGACACATCGTACGCTTACTTACATAACCGTCACACGTCACTGATGTAACCAATCAAGGGTCTTGTTTGTCCACCCATGAATCGAGCATAAACTATCTTCCTCCTATTACAAAATGGAGATTAATAAAATTAATACGTTTAATCCATCATTTTACATTGTTTATTTTCTGTTTTGTGGTTTAAACCTAGTTTTTTTTTAATTCCAGTTTTCAATAAAAGTTTCTCATGATACATACCTACATCCGTATCTATATACTCGTACATATACTCACGCCTGTTTCCGTCCGGAGTACGCAAAGACAACAGCCCGCCATCTGTCCTAACATACTTCACGAGCTTCCTCTACTGTCATAAAATCTTTCATACAAGCCCGCCGGTTTCGGATACTTTTGACCTGCCCTTTTGTAAATACATCATTAATTTGACGAGTGTATGCTCTGCTAGGTTGAGCCTGGATTACCTTCTTTTCTGGGTCATACTTAGATGTATTATTAAGGAGGGTAATGTAACATCTTACAAACCAAGTATCAACTAGTACTTTTATACCCAGCTATATAATGCACTAATAATGTTTCAAATGTTATGTTATTTTAGTTATGATTATATTTTTAAACATTCAGGGATGTTTACAATTGGTTCACAACAGTGTTTCAAACAACGATAAGTATTTATTCACAATTTCACTTACATGCACAACCTATAGAACTCGTTAAATTAGGCATCAAAGTTTGATGCTTCAATGGTTCTTAATACGGCCTAAAAATACCAAATTCATGAAGGTTGTGATTGCCAATAAAATCTGAGAGCCTGGAACCGATATCCAATTTCCAAACTGCCAAAGTGACGACAATCGTAAACCAATTGATAAATCTAGCAGAGAATGGGAAAACGCAGATCGATCATTGATGCGTTTTATTCTCATACGTTTGAAACGTATAGGTAGGCGACCAAAGTGTTACGTACTTGGGCAGAGCCACTGAAAATACACATATAAACCTGTACATCTATTTATTTGGCCGTGTCTAGTATTGAAGCAAATTATAGGCAGAAAAAAAGTTATAGGCCTCCAAAAGGGAGTAACAAAAGATCTAGGCATTTCTAGGCTTATAAATAAGCCAGGTGGTTATTGTAGCAAATGAGCCCTAGAGTCGAGACCACAAATCGGTAAACGATGGTGGACTAATGACCTCAAAAGGTAGCTAGAATAGATTGGATGCGAAGGGCGGGAGACCAGGTGATATATTGCATATTGGAAGATACCTATGTCCAGCAGTGAACTGCAACATTGATTGATATTAAAAACATTAAATATATAATGCATGAAAACATTGATTTATATAAAAGAGACTATGTCGAATAAGATAGCGCCTATCGCTTTTAGATGGATGAAGGTATATCTGAACAGTCAGTGACAAAAGCTCCTGAATATAAAGAATTTTATAAACCATCTTTATATGTAAATACATCAAAACTATCTACATATATATATTGTAATCCTCAGGTTAATATTTTCATGCTATTTTATCATTTAATTATAAGTTTTAGAATTAAGGGATTCTGTAAATTCGAATGTGTAATACTGATTTTGGGTGCTGACTACATATATATTGCATTCCCCAACTTTGCGCATCGACACGACGATTGCAATAAACGAGCTCTTTCTGCTTTTTATCGTCCTGATTTATTTAAATTTTAATTTGTTTTAGCTTTGAAAGCAGACAAGAAGAGGTTGAAGGCGGAAAAATTTGATTTACTAAATCAAATGAAACAGCTCTATGCTACGCTTGAAGACAAAGAGAAAGAGCTGCGGGACTTTATCAGAAACTACGAACAGGTATAATTTTATTTTCTATATTTTAAAGGTATGTTTCTTTTGTGGTTGATGATCATATACCTCGATGTATGCCTTAATGCAAGAGTTCTAGAGTAGTATTTTAACTTGAAAACTGTATAAATAACATCATCCGATCAACTGTCATGTATCTATATTGAACTAATCGGGATTTAAATACATTAAGAGACAATGTTCCAGCTCGAAGGACCATTATGTAGGGGCAGCATACATAAATAAATACGCTGTGTAGCTCAAAATATTTAAAGCAACTACTGATCTTACAGTTATGTAAATCTATACTTTTAATATTATAAAAATGTAGAGTTTGTTTGTTTGTTTGGTTGAAGTGCTAATCGCAGGAACTAGTGCTTCCTATTGAAAAAATATATTTATGTTGGATAGCCTATTTATCGAAAAATGTTATAGGCTTTATATCATCACGCTACTACCCAGGGGAGTAGATCAGTAATCATATATGTCCAGAAATCGGGCAAATTTCCAACTAGTGAAGCCGTGGGGCGGGGCATCTATATATATAAAAAAGTCATCTTAAAAAGAAACTCAAAAATGATGACCGGGATAAACTCAAGAAAAAATCATAAATCAGAAATCAAAAATCAAAGATCACGAGAATTGATCCACCCGGATCAATTCTCGTGATCTTTGATTTTAAAGACTTGTCTCCGCCTATACTGTGACATTTTGTATTTGTTACTGATATACCCATTGTTACCCCAACACAACTTGCTAGCGGGTATGGTTATGTCAAACTCGAAACGACCAACGACCGACCTGAGGAACAATACCACAACATTCAATTTAGCGGTAGTTTACAAAACGACCACTTAAACCACTAACCAACGACAGCTGAAACCAAACCTTATTCAAAACTGTGCAATAAACCTTTTTTTGATATTTGGTTTCATTTATATCGTTTAACAATTCAAAACAATATCTAAAATCGAGAGAATTTAATCTAATCTAAGCAATATCACTGAAACCCAACATGAATAGTTTTACACAGTGTCAAGGAGTTGTGGTAATTCTACTGCATTTTCTAGAAGCTATAACTAAATTGACAATGCCGATAAAAGGCTTTCATCGCGGTGAAAGCTAGGATACGCAGTATCTTAAAAATAGGTGCATACAAGTTCAAAACTAGCCAAAAGGCATGATGAAGAATGAAATGTTTCATCAAAACATTCATCAAAGCCGAGGACTCTTATGTCTCTTATGAAATTATATATTGTTCAACCGAAATTGAAAACCGGAACCCATTAACAACATTTAAAAACAAAACATTTAAAACTTGCTTATTAATTTGTATAATGTAGATGCGATCCCGAGGTGGTGCATCATCAGCTTTGGGAGCTGAACGTGCTGAGCGGGAGCGCGAGCGAGCGGCGTTATTACGTCACGCACGCGATGAAGCTGAGCGCTCGCTTCAGCTAGCTGCTGCTTTGAGCGCGAGGGATACTCAACTGAGGCATGCCAGGGAACAATTGTTCGAGGTACGTTATTTATCAGCAGTACTTAGTAAAACTAAAGGTCTAAAATCTTAATAAGCTTTAAAATCTTACTTTCAGAAGATTCTTTTTACCGCAATCGCAACTATGCTTGGTAATTACTTAAGAGTTTTTTTTTCTTACTTTGGATCCAGCTTTAAGGGAGAGTGATGAAGTGTTTTCACAAATAATAAATAATCGTAAATCGACAAGCGATATTATGACAAATAGATGGCGTGATGGGCGCTCGCCAACAATCCATCACCACTGTAACGCGTTAATTACCATTGCAAATTGCTCCTTCTGATCTAAATTGCTTGGAAAATCAGACGCAGCCGTTTCTGCACTTACTACAATTTATAACAGACTTGGTTATTCTTTCTTTCCAAAGTATTTCGAAGAAACTATGAGGATTGTTTTATTCGTTGGACGACAGTTAGAGGAGGAGTATCTTCTAAAGGCGGTTGGTTTCGAGTTTTGATATGGCAGCTAAAAAATGTTGAATGCTTATTTATTAAAATTCATTGTTGCTTTAGCATATCAGCCTTGTTTTGTTCATTTACTTTTAAGAGATGAGGTTTGGAAGTTTCGATCGACACCAGTGATGCAAAATATAAGGTTTGTTTTTAAGAAACCATATACGATTGTGTAGATGTACCTACACTGTGCCTACACAGTTCTTCACAGTAAGTTTTTTTGCATTGCACAGTCGGTAATGTATTTATACACTAATCCTTATGACATAAAAATACTTTTACTAGGACAGTTGAACTTTTGATAAAGTTAAAAATGTTTAACAGTAAAAGGTATGTATTAAAATATAAAATTTTCAACTTCATTAAAAGTACCAAGAATATCTAAGCCATTAAATAAGCTGGATAAGTAATCTTGTTTAAGCATTGTGCTGATTTATGATAATGTTAAAATAATTTTAGCGCTTTTGGAAATAACTACTGAACAATCGTGTTAATAAAAATTAACACGATCGTAGTCTTTATGTAAACTTTTGAACTGCCTAACATTTGACTAGATATACCTAGTAGTCACTACCAGCGTATATACTTACCTTTACCGTAATTATTATCGTCTCAAATGAAACGCAAAAGTTTGTGTGTACATACTCTTAACTGATATACTCGTAATCTAACATAAAATTGATCATATAACTATCAACTACATAGTTCACCTAGTTAGTAGTTACATGCCGTTCACAATCAAATAGGTATGTTTGTAGTTTCAAGATTTTCCAGCTACCAAACTCATCATATACCTACGTATATAATCCGGATATTAACCTGTGACCGCAGAATGTTCGATGTCATTACATTGAAATGGGCTCGGAACGGGATGTCCCATTCGAGTGGCCAAATCCTGTTCAAATTAAACCCTCAATCGAAATTAATTCGAGCATTAAACCTGAGTGGAAATTTATACAAGAATAAAATTATCGAGTTGCCTGAAATCGTTGGAATTAGCCCATCGGAAGCGTTGTGAATACAATGATATTACCGTATAAGCATATCGATTTATCTGCTATAAGACAATATTGCCATTTAGGCTTATGTATTGAATATAAATCTTTATGTACTTTATGTATTTATTTTATGTATTGAGTCTATTATATATTTCTACAGTTCAACCTAGACCAGATGAATCAGTAACTAAGTCTACAGTTGCAGGGAGCCGTTAGAGAAAGGCGTGAAGTTTTCTAGTCATTCTGGAAGTCTTCGTTAGTTGTATTCATCTGTGTACTATAATCTGACTGAGACACTGAATCACAAAAACCCAGTCAAAACTTTGTAATTAATTTTCGACGATAGTTTTGGATCTAACAATAATACGAGCGATTTTTTTTTCGATCGATTTAATTTTTTCCTTTTAAATATTTTTTTAAGAATATTTTATTAGGATTATTCACGTTTCATCGTGTTAGTACCGTTAAATGAAACGATGATGTCATAAAAAATGCATCACTTCACCTCACTTTACCTAAAAAAACTAATGCCGCAATGAATATCGGCATGACGTCGCCACGTCGTCAACGACCAGTTCCATTTCGCTGTACTAATTTGATGGAGCGTAATTGATGCTAATAAAAAAATGTAAAAAAAGATTGAAAAAATACCGATCGAAAAAAAATTACTTAATATTGAGTTTTTGTTTAGTACTATCCGCCTGTCTTCGTTTTCGGGAGCGTTTCTCTAACACCCGGTATATCTTAGGGGAATAACTACGTTGTCTTATTCCTATTTGAATTTATCAAATATTATCTTTTTGTAATATAGGCAAGAAGACAGCTGCAAGCAGCAGGATGCTTGTCTGAAGGCGAGAGTGTAGCGTCGCTTGGTATGGGACCACCCATGATGCTTGGAGGACCCTCAGGGTTAATTGGTGATAGAGGAAGCTGTAGTGCAGATTCTGGAGTCAGAGGTATGTAAGACAATTCTGGTACTTCTACATCACTTTGAAGATTTCATATAAAATAGTAATATTCCCTCACTGTTATCTTTAATCTCTTTTAAACATTTGAAAAAAACTAGAAATTACGTATAATTAAAAAAAACAATCGGTAAATGTGTTAAGCAAGAATTAACTTTCATTTTACATTCTAGTATATTAGACATGCAACAAGTCATTTCTTTTGAGCTTGATCTATAATTATCAATATGACTGACTAAAACAAAACCTTACGTGATATGATTCGTACCCCACATTAATAATTCAAGTTAATAATTTATTCTTAGTAAACAGAGAATCTAGCTTTAGTTTTACCCTTTTTTGATTCGTCTGGACTACTTTCTAACATGTTTTATTTTTGTCAACGACTCTATGGCTCACTCGTGAAAGTGGCGTGTTTAAGTTCGTTAGCAAATTAGTAAATAGCTTTATTTACAAACATGGGATTAAGCAATTTCTGACACATTATTAATATTAATCGTAAACCTATGTCAGACTAAGAAAAACTCGCTTTTTCTAGATTTATTTTTGTTGAAGTATATTTATTATTGACTTAACGCTTAGTAAAATTAAAGACATAGTTTTGACACACTTTTTTCCGAAACTATAAGAACTATGCTGTTGAAACATGGTAAGTGGATATATTCTGTGAACCGCATTAAGATTTTCACACAAAAATAGAAAAAAAAAACAATAAATTTTTGGGGCTCCCCATATTTAGAACTGAATCTGTATTTTTTTTCATCATACCCATACGTGTGGGGTATGTATAGATAGGTCTTCAAAAATGATATTGAGGTTTCTAATATAATTTTTCTCTAAACTGAATAGTTTGCACGAGAGACACTTCCAAAGTGGTAAAATATGTGTAACTTCTAAAATAAAACAATGATAAAACTAAAAAAACAACAAAACAAACTTCCACACAAATAGTTCCACAATCATTAAGAAAATTAAATCCGGCAATTGTTTAATTATCTTGCATTAGCCGCTAATTTCATAAATATAGTGATAGATACATAAAATATCGCAATTCCTTTTGTGTTACGAGGATAAACTAATAATAAAACTTAAACTAGTCAGGCCAGAACTGTGGCTGACCCTTACACATACTCGGAGATAATAGGATTAGGAGAATAGTGTGAAGTTAAGAGTTCTCTGTTTCATTGCTCTACAATAAAATCAAGACTAAAGATAAAAACTTAATTTTTATTGGTGATTATTGATTATATTTGAAATTACGTCATAATAGTTTGAAACCAACGCGTGAACGCAACAAAAAGCGTGCGTAGTGCGTCACAAAACAGGACATACAGTTACAAAACCTTTTCAATACACATACATTTAGTTATTTTGTTAAACACTCAAAACATTAAACAATTTCGAAATGATTTTTTATTGCATCGTATACAATTTTTCTATAGATAAATCTATACATGTTTTTAATTTTTTATCTACACCCATGCTTTAAATCCTCTATAAAAGATTCTGAAACAGTTAGCTTATTGCCAACATTAATACATCCAATGTCCTAATAACCATAATATCATCCGAACGGGTGTTATAATGTTGTATGAAATTTCATAATAACACTCCTTTTACTTTTTCAATGTCTTCCGCGCAAAGGGTTACTCATCAGACAGCCAAATTCTTAGCGCTCGATGCGTGGAATCTGCATTATGAGTTTCAAAAAAAGAATTGTCATTCACGCGCGTTGCATTGCACTACATAAAAAAAAAACTACCGTAAAAAAAAAATTAAAGCTTATTCGTTCGAATTCGAATTCCCGCGCTCAGTCTGACGGAAAAAAAAGGCGGGAACCTTTGAACGGAAAGGACGCGAGATTTTTAATTTTAATAAAAAAAAAAGTGGTTAATTGTATTAATAAACAGAAAAGTATAGTAAAAGTATATCTAATCTATTTCTTGCTTCGCAATGGGAAAGCGGAAAAAACACAAACTGGATGGAGATCCGCTTCCACAAGAATCGGACTCCGACGAGTCCACCGCTTCACAAGCGGCGGATAGATATAAGGTCTATAAAACTGAAAATTATTCCCGCCAATATTCAGAGGATGGCGGGAATTTTGAATATTTAGTAATTTATGAAAGTCTAGATATGAAACCAATAGGCGACCGGGACCTGATGGCGCTCGGTTCAATAATAAAGCGATACAACAAAGGAGTGAAAAGATTTAAGCGTCTAAACAGGTATAAAATAGCAGCAATTTTTGAAAGGCCAGGGTTAGCTAACATAGCTCTTAACAACATCAAAGCCCACAAAGAACTAAATGTCAAAGCTACCATACCAGCTACCTTGACGGAAATAACTGGGGTCATTCGCGGTGTGCCCACGTATATGTCAAATTATAATATATATTCTGCCATTTCCAGCTCTAAAGATGTCGTATCCGTGCGCCGTCTGATGCGTCGCGGACTTGACGAAGGATCGAATCCGGTTCTACTACCCACCCAAACGGTAGCCATCACCTTTTCCTGTCCTTCCCTTCCTGACAGTGTTGATATAAATAGCTGGTTCTTTGAGGTAAGCCCTTACATACCACCAGTAAGTCAATGCCTACGTTGCTTACGTTACGGACACATAGGCAAGTTCTGCAAAAACGCCCAAAGATGCTCCATCTGCGGTGAGAATCATCACTTCAAGCAGTGCACTAAAACAGAGAAAGAAGCCATGTGCATACACTGCAACGGTAATCATATAGCCATATCATCAATATGCCCTAAAAAAAAGGAGGAAATACAAAAAAATAATGATAAATATAAAAAAAAGCCAACATATGCTGATATTTCTAATAAAAAACAATTCCCAGATTTACAAAAAGGCACAAATGACTTTAACATTAAGAAAATATTACAATCAGATCATATAGTCAACTTACTTATTGCAACTTTAGTCAAATTAAACTGCCACAAACCCACAGATGATAATCCTATTACCTCTCAAGTTATTAAATCCTTACTGATAGATACACTGAATTCCAGTAAAAATACATCAACTTCACCCTTAGAGCAACACGGAGGTCGGTTTGCCGAAGGCCCGCGTTGCTCTAAGACTCCACCTCAAAATGGATAGAGTCAACATAGTCCAATGGAACTCCCAAAGTCTGCTTTGTCATAGACATGTTCTTGCACAATATTTGTATGCCAACGACATACATATAGCTCTTATCTCCGAGACCTGGTTAAAAAGTACAAAAATAATTACAATTAAAGGATATAGAATTGAAAGATTAGATATAGGTTCAAAACACAATGGTGTAGCCATATTAATTAGAAATTACATAGGTTATACCAAATTGCACACTTATTATGATAATTCACTACAAAACATAGCTATTAGAATTCAAATCAATAATGAGTCTTTATCAATTGTAAGTTTCTATAGCCCAACTTCTGCTAACCCTTCTAATTTTGATTATATGCACCTTGATCAGCTGATCAAGTCCATACCAGGACCTATACTGATTGCTGGAGACTTCAATGCTCACCATACCATTTGGGGCTGTCACACAACTAACATTCGTGGCACAACATTGTTAGATGTAATCAATGACAATAATTTATGTTTATTAAATGACGGTTCACTTACAACCGTTGGTTCTCATACTTGGCGACCAAATGCTTTGGATCTAACTATTGCATCACCCTCCATAGCCTTAAGATGCAATTGGAATGTTCATGATGACCCATTATGTAGTTATCACCTGCCTGTTAACACAACTCTCATATGTAATCCTGTAAACACAAATCATTTTAACATAAGCAGTAATTATAATAGACCTAATTACAATGGGGTTGATTGGAAGAAGTTTAAAACCGTGGTAAGCTCTAAAGTACATAATACTTGTTTTGATACATCTGATCCAATAACTTGTTATGAAACTTTAAATAAAATACTGATAGACAGTGTAGCTCAGGTTAATTCTTTTAAAAGCACCAATACAGTTACTCTTGGTAGGTCAAAGAAAAAACTAAGTCTTCCATGGTGGAATCAAGTTTGTGCACAGGCTGTTGATACATGTAAACAAGCATATATTTCATTCAAAAGAGATCCTTCACTAGAAAACTACTTGGAATTTAAGAAACTACAAGCTGCAAAAAAACTCACCATTAATAAAGAAAGACAAGTAGCTTGGATGTCTCTCTGTGATACATTCAATAGACAAACCCCACTCTCTGTTATTTGGACTAATATAAGAAAATTCAATAAAAGCTACAGTTATGTAAATAGTACTACAAATTGTTCAAATAATTGGATACAAGATTTCTTGAATAAATACACTTCCAACAGTCACTTACAGCAAGACATAGATCTCCCAAATAACAACTCACCTCATGATCTTTTCTTTATGAAGCCTTTTACTATCACAGAATTTACTAATGCAGTAAAGTCACGTAAGGATACTACTTTTGGTATAGACCACATATCTTATAAAATGTTTAAGAACTTAGATAGTTTTAGCCTGAAAGTAGTTTTAGAAGTATATAACTCACTATGGGAAAATATAGTAATTCCCGTATCATGGAAGGTAGATTGTTTAGTACCCATTCTTAAGCCAGGTAAAGATTGTAATAGTCCTGAATCATATAGACCAATAGCTCTGACATCATGTGCAGCTAAATTATTTGAACAATTAATAAAACAACGGTTAGAATATTTCACTGAAACAAATAATTTATTACCCTATAATCAATTTGGATTTAGAAAAGGTCGATCAGCTGTAGAAAGTCTAAATCATTTACATTTAGATATTTACAATGCACTTGCTCATAACAAATTTCTAGTCAGTATTTTCTTTGACATAACTGGTGCATTTAATAACATAGATCACAACATCCTAATTAGTGAATTATTATCGCTAGGACTACCTACCAATCTACTGAAATGGATATTTCACTTTTTAAATAACAGACAGCTATATGTTAAACATCAAAATAACTTAATTGGCCCACAACCATCTTACAAAGGTGTGTGTCAAGGTGGCATATTAAGTCCTCTCCTTTTTATTTTATATATACATAAACTTAACACTATTTTAGGAACTGATGTTCATAATTTACAATATGCAGATGATTTAACAGTCTACTGTTCTGGATCAGATATGCAAGCAGTAGAACATAAGTTAAATAATGCTTTAATTCAATTGCACAATTATTTTACTTACCTTAAACTAGATGTAAATCCCGACAAAACAAAGGTAGTAGTGTTCAGTAGAACAAGACAATTATTTACAAATATATTCTATAATGGGCATAAACTCCCTGTTGATGATAATATTAAGTTTTTGGGTGTTGTATTTTCAAAAACCTTTCATGGCAGAAACATGTCAATGGCATAGCAGACAAAGCTTCAAGAGCTACAAACATTTTACGATCACTATCTGGAACATCTTGGGGAGCTGACCCTAAATCACTATTAATGCTATACAAATCTATAGTTCGTTCACATTTTGAATATAGCTTCTACAATTATGGTGCCAACACAGCACTACTGAATAAACTTGAAAAAATTCAAAACAAAAATCTTCGCATAATTACAGGTGCCATGAAAACTACTCCCATTATCTCAATGCAAGTAGAGTGCAATATTCCTCCTTTACCAATTAGGTTTACATATATTAAACAGAAATTTATATTAAAGCTTCATTCCATAACTGGGCATCCTCTTTTGAATAAAATTATTAATTTCCCACACATTATATCATCTTTATCTTCTAAAAGCCCATATATTCTAGATAACTTCCATGAAATAACAGCATATATCTGTGAAAAAAATGTACATTCTAGTGTAAACTGGGCATGTTACGATGGTTTATATGAAAGCAAATATCTGTCAATGAATATTATAATAGACTCTGATCTGCAAACAAAACAAGATGTTGATATGAAATTATCATGCTGGACTGAACATCAATTTATTTATACTGACGGATCTAAGACAGATAACAGTGTATCTGCTGCATTTTATTATGAAAACGTTAAGTATGGTAAGGGATTTCGATTACCAAATAATATGAGCATATTCTCTGCAGAAGCCACCGCAATTTTATGGGCATTGAAATTTATTCAAAGTGATATTATGTGCTCCAATAAGTTTAAATTTGTAATTGTGTCCGATAGTAAATCAGTACTGGAAGCCTTAATGAACTATAGTGGTAAAAACACACACTATTTGCTGTATGAAATCAAAGAAATACTCTATAAATTATCAAATTCAAGAACAACGGAAATTATTTTCGTTTGGACACCAGCACACGTAGGAGTGACAGGTAATGAGAATGCTGATTACCTT
The DNA here is from genome assembly GCA_946251805.1 of Cybosia mesomella. NCBI lineage: Eukaryota > Metazoa > Arthropoda > Insecta > Lepidoptera > Erebidae > Cybosia > Cybosia mesomella. The sequence continues at coordinate 23,450,220 of OX276398.1, forward strand.
GCCAGATTAACAAATACTTACTGTGACTATGGCAACACTATCGCCATAAAAGTCCCATGGCAAGATCTGATTCCGGAGCTACATAAGAAGTGTGTAAACGTTTGGGCAGAAAACAGAAACATAGCTGTACAGACAAAAGGAGTATGGTATGCTGGTATAAATAAGCAAGTGGGCTCTAAACCCTGGTTTAACAACGGTAAAATCTACATGAAAAGAGAATTTTACATACAAATTAACCGTCTGAGATTTGGTCATTGTAGATTCAAGTCTCATCTACACCGTATGAAAATAATTTCTTCCCCCATATGTCAAAATTGTACTCAGCAGCTGGATGAAACACTAGAACACATATTTTATACCTGCCAGACATTCAACATTCAACGCTTACTACTTATAGACCACCTAATAGAAAAACATCATAATGTCCCGCCTTCACTCCAAGACATTCTGGCTTGCCCTGAGAACTTTATCCCAATTTATAACTTTATAAAATCCACTATTGGAGATTTATAAACCCGGACTTGACAACTTAATACCTTTATTTCGATTCTTGAAGATAAATACAGATCTGGCAACTATTGCCTAACTCAAAAGAAAATGCAAGAAACTGACTAAAGAAGATAGACGATGAAGAAGAAAAATATTGGAAACGAAAAAATAGAAGACTAGGCATACATTGCCTTGAATGACTACTTAAATTTTAAAAGAAATAACTGAAGAATTGGCTGTATGGTCAGTTGGCCCTTGCCTGTCCGAACGGACAAACCCAAAAAACAACAACAACAACAATCGAATTCCCGCTATTTTACTTCGCTATTATTTTTGCAAATTGTTTTGTTTACTTACGAAAAGGAGCGATTTAAGTTTTGATAACACACCTCCAGACATTTCGAATGCAGCTAAAGACATTTCTAACAAATTACTAGCGGAAAAATCTAGAAAACAGTATGAAAAGGCGTACCAAGATTTCATGAATTGGAAAATATCAAAGGGCAGTAACATCATTCTCTGAAGATGTATTATTAGTTTATCATGGGTGTAGATAAAGTCTTGTATGCAACTGTATAATTAGGTATTAAAACACTCATGTGATACTATTATCACACTCAGCTTCGCTTCGTGTGATAAACCCACATTCATGTTTTAATACCCCTCATTATACCACAGTTGCATAAATAACTATTACTGTTCATAGAAAATGTATCTTTACGGTATGTACCTTTTTTTAATATTGTCTTTTCATATTGGTATCAGGCAGCAGTGACGGTGGAGCGACATCAGTTTGTGGGGGCAACTTGTCCGACTCGACGGCTGAAGGAGCACCGCCGACCATCGATGCTTACGACACTGATGCTGTGTCATTAGTCTCATCTGCTCATCATATTTATCAATGTAAGTACAATATATGATTAGTTTCTTAAAAATACTTTCATTAAATACAATACTTATGTTTCAGTTCAGGTACTTACTTGACATCGGGACGGCGGGGTGACTAGCGCCCCATCCCCAAACCGGGGCAAGACGGGGACACCATGGTTCCCAAACCCGAGGGGGCCATCTCGAAACCGGAGATGGCCCAGGGTCAGTCGGGGTGCGAGGGATATGCTCTATGGGCAACCTTAAACCCTGGCATCTGTAGACCCGAGACGGGGTGCGGTTTTAGTCGGTTCAAGCCAGACATAACCGCCCCCGCTGGTCGGCGGGGGGGTATACGAGGGGATTACGGCACGAAACAAAAAACGTATATTTATGTTTTTCCGCATGTATCTTTTTTATTTATACATTTAATTGGTCTTTGCGATTGGTTCAGCATGCGACTGAACCAAAATACATTAAACTAAGTCCCGATACAATCTAAAAAAAAAGTAGTTAGGTACATTGCAATGTGCCGCCTTCCGCGAGCTGCTGGAGACGCTGGAGCGGGACCCTTGGGGGCGGCCCTACCGGATGGTGAGGGGCAAGCTGCGCCCCAAGGCCCCGCCGTTAACCCGGTGTCTCCAGCCGGATCTGCTCGAAGGAGTTGTTGGCTCCCTGTTCCCAGCGCGAGCGGTGGAACATGTTCCACCGCAAATGACTCCGCCTCGGTTGCCCATGGCGCCTGACGTGGAAGACGACGACGTGCCCGAGGTCACTTGGGTAGAACTAGAGCTGGCGGTGAGAAGGCTAAGAGCCAAACACACCGCCCCGGGACCCAACGGCATTCCAGGCCGAACGTGGGTCCTAGCTCTAGTCGACGACGCTCTCGAGCCCCGACTGAGAGGGCTTCTCAGCGCATGTTGTGTAAGACGGGGAAACTGGTCCTCATGCGAAAGGAGGGGCGCCCGGCGGACTCGCCGTCCGCCTACCGGCCCATAGTGTTGCTCGACGAGGTGTGCAAGCTCTTTGAAAGAGTAATGGCGAAGCGCCTAGTTGAGCACCTCTCAAGAGTGGGGCCGAACCTGGCGGATGGCCAATATGGCTTCCGCCAGAGGCGCTCCACCGTGGTTGCCATCATGCGCGTGAGGGCTCTGGCGGAGGATGCAGTAGCCCGGGGTGAGGTGATGTTGGCGGTGTCCCTGGACATCGCCGACGCGTTCAACACCTTGCCCTGGAGTTGCATTAGGGAGGCGCTCGTGTATCACGAAGTGCCTCTCTACCTCCGCCGCATAGTCGGGGCGTATTTGACGGAGAGAGCCGTCATCTACCCAACCGTGACCAGTCTCGGTCGGCGTGAAATGTCGTGCGGTGTTCCACAGGGATCGGTCCTGGGGCCGCTCCTGTGGAACATCGGATACGACTGGGTGCTTCGCGGTGAGCTCGTAGGCGGTGCCACCGTCACGTGCTACGCGGACGACACGCTCGTGACGGCGTGCGGGGCGACGTACCGCGAAGCGACCCTAAAGGCCACGACCGCGGTTGCCCAAGTCGAGTTGAGCGGATCCGGCGGCTGGGTCTCGAGGTGGCTCTGCATAAAACCGAGGCCCTGTTATTTCATGGGCCTCGGAGCAAGCCACCCGAGGGATCCAGTCTCATCGTGGGAGGAAATCGCATCGGCATCAAGCCCCAAATGAAATATTTGGGGCTCGTGCTCGACGGCCGATGGGACTTCGGAGAGCACATCCGAAGTCTGGCCCCCAAATTGAAGGGCACAGCTCTTGCCCTGGCTCGGCTGTTGCCCAACATGAGGGGGCCCGATGACTCCTGCAGGAGACTCTACGCGGGGATCGTGCGGTCCATGGCCCTGTATGGGTGCCCAATATGGGCGGAGGCCCTGAGGACCAGAAATTTGCGGATGCTGCGCGCTCCGCAGCGAGTTATGGCCATCAGGGTCATCCGCGGGTACCGCACGATCTCCTTCGAGGCGGCGAGTCTCCTTGCCGGAACTCCGCCATGGGACCTGGAAGCGAGAGCCCTTTCGCAACTGTACCAGTGGCGAAAGGAGGCGCGGGAGCAGGGATGGAACCCCGAGCCTCGAGAAATCGAGGCCGTGCAGTCCCAGCTCCGCCAGGCCATCGTGGTGGAGTGGAAGGAACGACTTGGGCGTACAAGCGCAGGGCACACCGCAATAGCGGCGGTAAGGCCCATCATGGAGGATTGGCTGGAGAGGCGACACGGAAGCCTCTCGTACCGGACTGACGCAGGTGATCTCCGGGAAGGGGTGCTTCGGGGACCACCTGCATCGGATCAGGAAGGAGCCAACGCCTGAGTGTCATCACTGCGACGCGAGCAAGGACTCAGGGCTGCACACGCTGACGGACTGCCCGGCGTGGGAGGCACCGAGGCGTGACCTCGTGGCAGCCATCGGGGTGGGAGTCCTCTCGCTCGGCAGCATGATTGCGGCAATGGTGCGGAGCGCGAGCGCGTAGGCCGCCGCCACCTCCTTCTGCGAGCATATAATACTCGCGAAGGAGATGGCGGAGCGCGCCCGGGAGAGATTTAGAACTCTCCCGGACCGCCGAGCCCGGGTAAAGGGTTCCTATTGGGTTTATGTGTAGTAAGAAAATGACATTACACAAGGGACACACACACAAAGAAATTATGTATCGTTCCTGGTGATATTTCTTATCTAATCTAATCGGGTATTTTATAAACACGCTTATAAAATGAGGTGAACTTGTAAATTGTATTTTGTATACTAAACAGAATACAAAAATAAGCGCATATAAATATTTACGGTGTTAACTTGCAGTACTACTAGTAACACGCTCGCCGTTAGGATCCGACCAAGTATGTACCTACGTCCTTCCTACTGGTTACTTAGCTGACGATAGGACTCTATTGATCAAAACGATATTCGGTGTAGGTAGTTCGTCGGATCCAGCCGTATCACCAGCACACAGCTTACTTCTCCCCTGAAATTTAGTTACCTTTTGAAATTTAGTTAACTTCTTCGCCTTTAATTGATAAATATCATATTTCTCAGGAAAAAATTTCGCCAGCGTCAGCTTCAACTTCTGTTATTAATTTTTAATAGCAATACCTATGACGACTTCTGGTACGAAACGTTTTAAATAATAAAAAATACCAGAATATAACATAAATAAATTATAGCCATTTTAAGGCAATATGAACTTTTTGCGGTCGTTAAAAATCAATACGACGAAACTTCATTTCGAATCCCTAAATTTAATTTTACCTATGCTATTAGCATAGGTAAAATTAAATAGTTTGAAGGAAATTACTTGATTTCAAATTCCTCCGTATAACAGGACACAAACTTGTTCCTACAAAACATCCTTTCGTAGAATTTAAGAAGTCAGGTAATGAATCAGCATTTCTGATTAAGTATAACACTTAATTTTGGCATGCAACTTTGTACAAAAAATACAGAAGGAATAATACAATACAACGAAAATTCGTATTTTCTAAAACTAAGGCTCAGACGCCACACTTACTCATACGTTTAATGTACCTACATAATATATTGTACTTAATGCACACAACATTCAAGTGTTTTCATTGTGGAGTTAAACGTCGCATCTACTCGAACACCAGGTGTTTCAAAATTGCTCTGAACCGAACAAACGCGACCCTCTAAGAAATGTTCACATATTATAGAATTCAGTTTTGCTGTGTAGTCTGTTTCATTTAAAAAGTAGTTACATCAATAAATGTATACTGATATTATAAAGCCGAAGAGTTTGTTTGTTTGTTTGGTTGAGCGCGCTAATTTCTGGAAATACTGGATCGAATTGAAAAACAATATATTTGATATATTATTGATTTTTTTTATCGATATATTAACACTCTACTATACAGGGGAGCGGAGCAGTAATCATATATGTCAACAAAACGGGCAAATTTCTATACATTCTTGTAAAACTAATAAATTACAGGCTAAGTGCCAGGGGGGATCGAAGTATTGGACGGGCGAAGCTGTGGGGTCAGCTAGTATATCATTTTCTTTGAAATTTGTTTAAAATTCTCAGGTACATTTAGCGGTGGCGGAGCGCGCCCGGGAGAGATTTAGAACTCTCCCGGATCGCCGAGCCCGCAACTTGCTCGCCGCGCGTCGCAGGCGACTCAGGCGCCGGAGGTCACTTAACGACCTCCGTCCTCCATGAGCGCAGGCCTGGGGGTGGCGGGTGAGGCCACCTGTCACCCCAGCAGAAGCAGGCCGGGACGGTGGGGCGACTAGCGCCCCTCCCCCAAACCGGGGCAAGACGGGGACACCGTGGTTCCCAAACCCGAGGGGGCCATCTCGAAACCGGAGATGGCCCAGGGTCAGTCGGGGTGCGAGGGATATGCTCTATGGGCAACCTTACACCCCGGCGTCTGTAGACCCGAGACGGCGTGCGGTTTTAGTCGGTTCAAGCCCGGCATAACCACCCCCGCTGGTACGCGGGGGGGTATCCGAAGGGATTTCCGCACGAAAAAAAAAAAAAAAGGTACATTTAGCGGAACACTTAAAGAAGTTAGAAAATATTACATAACAATATTTTTTCAAAACACTGGCTAGCTGTTTGCTATTTTTGTTTTCTTACTAATTTAAAAAAAAATTAAATGGGTCAATTCAATCCTTTTTAGGGTTCCGTACCCAAAGGGTAAACCTCCACCCAACACAACAACCTAACAACCCTATCACTAAGACTACTGTCCGTCCATCGGTCTGTCTGTCTATCTGTCCGTCTGTTACTAGGCTGTATCTCATGGACGGAGATAGTTAGACAGTTGAAATTTGCACAGATAATCTATTTCTGTTACCGCTATAACAACAAATAGAACGAAAAAATATTTAAGGTGGGGGGGGGGCTCCCATACAACAAGCGAGATTTTTCTGCTCGTTCATGCTCGATATTGATAACGGCAACAGGTAGACACTTGAAATATTCACAGAATATTGAGTTATATTATTCACTTTATAAATGGATACTGGATCAAAATTCATTCAATCATTGATATTTTTGTGTTTTAAGACACCTATTGAAGATTGTTTGTGTTGTACATTTTTATAAAAGTGATGTTTTGACTCGGGTTTATATTCTATACGGATGTGAGGAAATTAATTAGGCATATTTTGTAATTTATTTTGCTAATTCCAGATTGTTTTCACCTTTTATATATTTTTGGTTGCATTTTGTATAGTTCGTTAAGTTCTTTATTAAAATTCTTTTTTGTGAATATTTGATATAATGTTGCACTCGTTGTTGTATCGATGCAGTTTGAACGGTACACTGCGATATCGTATCGATATCCCATAGCGTGTATGCCACGTATGAATGCTGAGACATACCGCTTGGATAGAATTCAATACACACGCGCTGATGCAGCAGCTGCAGCTGTGAGCCGTGTGTCAAATTACTTAAGATTCAACTACAAAACTAAATACAAAATTTTAAAGCGCTTGTTCTCGCACCCCTTTCGGTCGGTTTACTTTGTGTGTTATTCGCATATATTTATTTTGATATTACGAAGAAAAAAATACTTACAGAAAAAGTAACAACTAGATTAACGGTACTGATATTTCTCTTAGTGAGCACACCACGGGATTGCAGCCCAACTCTATCTCCGCATAACAGTGCATCACCCTTCACACGCTCCATTGACGCTGGGTCACTTTCAAGGTATGTATATAAACTAAATCCTTACATTACAGTTACTTAAACCACATCATTAAAGACATCAAAATCCAATCAAAATTATGATTTTAATTTTCGAGACAAATCCGCAATTAGATTTTTATTAAAATTTGGCATAGAGGTAGTTTATAACCTGGAATAGAATACTTTACAATTTGCCGCGATCAAGGTTTTTACGATGGTTCATGGAGCCGTGGGCTGGCTAATTTATAATATACCTATGTATTCCTATTATTGACAATGATCCTATAACGTTTCAGTAGCCAAGCTCATGAGGAAATCCCTGTGACCATCAATGCAAAAGCAACTAATAATAAAACAACACCAAATGAAGAGCGATAGGATCCGTTGCCATAGTTTGATTTCAAAGGCTAGAAATAGTTAAATTACGCAGTGCATTTCTACGTTATGAAACTCTGGTGAATACGGATTAAGTACTTTCCGAGTAAAGAAACTATGTTTTTATCCTAATTGATGTATCAATAAGCTAATAACTTGATAATTTGGACACTAACTCTCAAACAAAAGGTTAGTTCGTCCTACGTGATAATCGCTTCACATAATATCCTGACGATGTTGTTACTCCCTCCATAATACTAATCTCGGTAAAAAGGGACTGTTACTTAATGGTTACTGAAACTTTTTTAATTAAAATATTTTCTTGTGGAAAATTTCGTGAATGTTATTTTATAAAATTCAATCTGAACCCTAAAAGTTATTTTCTACTACAAACAAAATTGCATTTTGTTCGTAATAAGACACATTCTAAGTAATGGCGGGAGGTTCTTTAGATGTAATAATGATTTAAAAACCAAAAAGACTGGAGCCATTCCATTACTTTTACGGAGGCTACTTTATTACCTCTCGCGATAATACCTATCGAATTCTGACAGTAAAATTTATCGCGTAAATTGCGATCCAGTCCGCGATTCAGCAATAGAAAACGCCAAATTTCATTTTTCCAGCTTAATTTTTTCATACTCCATTACTGTTCGCTCGGTACCTGTAATATCTTTTATCTCGCAATATTTTAGGAGCGATAAGGCGATTTCAGGGGCTGCTCACGATTATGTAGATTAAGCTATCAATCTCGATGTATTGAACGATTAGAGTTTGAGTAAACTTAACGTATAAGACTCAGTGAAGATGTTTGTTTATAGTGTAAGCGCCATAAAATATTTTTGAAGTAATAAGAATTTTTGAAAATAGTTTATAGGAAGTGAAATAAAATTATAGTATTGGAATAAAAAAAATTTTTTAACGGATTCTATCGCGATTTATTTGATGTTTTTTTATGGATGATAGGCTCACGTTTATTATTATTATTATATTATTTACATTTTACCCGACGTTTCGGTTGCTTTTCAGCAGCCATGGTCACGGGGCAAAAATAATTTCATTTCAATGTGTTACATTCCCCTAAACTTCCGACAATATCAAAATTATAGTAGGTAATTAATTATGATTTAAGATCGAGATAACTAAAAATTAGGAAAAATACTAGCGCCATTTATAAATGTACTATATATTATCTATACTGTACATTGAATATTTTTCCAAAAAAATAAATAAATTGATTTGTGTTCTAGAAGCGATACCGATGTTGAAAATGTGATTTTTAGAATTTTTGTCTGTTAATCGGTGTATCTGTTTGTCAGCTTTTTATTATCAATGTCCGAGCATCACTTGAAATCCGCTGAAGACTTGGCTGAAATTTTGCATTAACATTCCTCTACGTTCCTCTACGTTAATTTTTTTTTAACGAAGTCGAAATATCAATCTAAATACACATAGACACACTATGTTGCCAGGTCAGTGGAACAACTATCAAGTCCGGGTGAGTGCGAAGCTGCTCTTCTTGGTGGAGTGCGTGGTCGTGCTGGAGGTCCTGGAGGTAAAGGGTCTCGAGGTCGGGGCTCCGCCTGGGGCTCTATCTCGCGAGTTTTTGCACGCTCCAGACACCGCACTAAGTCTGGTAGTGCAGCTGCTAGTGGGCATGAGAGTGGTGAGTCTGATGTGGTTATAAACATCTTAAATTATTTCAACACTAGCTGACCCGACAAACTTAACTTGATTCTAAGGTGGAACGAAGTTTGCCGGGTCTATAAATAACTCTAATTAGAATAAATATAAAAAATGTACACTACAAAGTTTCTATGCCGTATTTCACAATAAAAATAAAACGACCAATTTAGAAAATACCACAAAAAGTAGGAGCAAATATATGTTCAGAAATACAATTAGGTAAACACAGTTAAAGCCATATTATAATTATTTTTCCTTTCATAATCCGTTATAATGTTTATGAAACTGACATCCTCAAATATCTAATAGAACACTACTGTCCAGAACCAATCTACTCAGGCAGTGGGACCCGAGCGTGGTCGCCGCTCGGCAGTGAGGCAGCCCTGCGTGAAGCGGCCTCACTTCCCCTTGCGCGATGGCGCGCTCCTGCGATCATTGCCTGGTTAGAATTGGCACTAGGCATGCCACAGTATGCTGCTGCAGTCGCTGATAATGTCAAGAGTGGCAAGGTACGTACTTATTATGAATTAAAGAGTATTGATATATCCATTGCTTACTATCAAAGCAGCTAGTAACTTGGTAAGTAAAGTACACCTAAACACGCTATGGTATTTATTGTTGGTGTTCCTGAACTGAATGACTTATGTATTTTTTAACATATTACAAATCTCGTAACTATGATGTGTTTGTGGTTGAGACAAGATAAACATAAAACTACTGTAGACTAAATCATACAAAATTACCATATTTCATATACTCACATTCTGTGTGCGCGAGAGTATAATCAATAATGACACCTCACCAAAATTTTCGGGGCCCAAGCCGTACTCACTTACAAGCCGGTACACCTGCTGATTGACGGACGAGACTAACGCAGGCTTTCTTCTTGAAGTTGGGTGGCCAGACTGCATTCACTCCCGTAAAAGCCAACTAGATCAAATTACGGCCAACGAGAGTAGAAGAACGGACCCCGGGCTCAAAAAATGCGAGCATTGAATGCAAATTCTATGAATGTGTTAACATTCTAGTATAACATAATTATAGTTGTTGAATTTAGTTATTTGGTTTATCTCAATTTTGTTATTGTTTTTTCATTGACAGCAAGTTTTCTTCAAAAGCATTTGTCGGGTCAACGAACGATCTTTCGTTTAAAACATATTATATAAATGCACCATTACTGTGAACATCCCAACTTAAAGCAGTCCTACTCGGATATTATAACTAACCAGAGCAAATTTACCTCATTCCACATCAAAAATACAACATATTTTTGGACCTGCCTAACACAATATTTGGAACTCTTTCTAAATTATAATTTTTTTTTATTAAAATAAAATCACTTTATAAATAACTAGTATAATTACAAAGCTTATTTATATATTTTACTAGTTCGTTGCTTTATTATACCTACCTTTCTACAAGTTACTAATAAAATGACATTCCGTAGTTTTTTCCGTAACTCTTTTCATCGAGAATGCATATTATCTGCTATATCTCGCTGTATGATCACAATATTATAAGAGAAGATTATTATTAAAAGAGAATAATATTAGCGTCAGAAAATCTTTCAAGCACTTCAGTCATCGATCAACGCATAACATACTACTTACAGTTTATTATAAAACCAGCATTGTAACAGATACAGATTGATTTTTCCTCCAGAAGGAAGTAAGATTCAATGAATATGCTTTAGAGTTAGTAGCATGTTGATATTTCTATTCTATCTGTATAGAACTACACCATTCATTCAATCATTTTATAGAATCTATATTAAACACAAGTATAAAAATTAATTTCCACAATTAAAATCGTATTTGAAGAGTGTGAATTTTAAACGTGCTCCCTAAAATCAATATTTGCATTTCGGCCGCTCGTAACTCGCGGCCAGAACGACGTGGATTATTTTTTCGTATGTAACAAATGGTATAAAAAATCATTTTCATTACCCCTAAATCCATTCATTATACGGAATGCGCTCATTTCATTAGATTTATATGGAAATCAGTCCTTTATAGAACTCCCAGATAAAGTCGTCGTAGAATTTGTTTATTTTGTATTTGCATTCCATATCAGATAACATTAATGTTCAAAATAATCTGAATCGTATGTAAATTATTTATATCGTGATCGGCCTTTCACACTAAAAGCTCTAAAATATACAGGGAATACAAGATATAGTAGAACGAGAGACGCGCATTAAGCGTCAAATATTGTGTTCTGGTTGGTTCTAGATCCGTGCTTTGAATGGGCAGGTTCTGCTCGAGTTATCAGACGCGGATCTGGAGGTGGGACTTGGCATCTCGCAGCCGATGCACCGCAAGAAGCTGCGGCTGGCGATTGAGGAGCGTAGGAGACCGGATCTCGTGAGGAACCCCACTATAGGACAACTGACGCATGCTTGGGTCGCAGCGGAATGGCTGCCGGATTTAGGATTATCACAGGTATAAGTTAATAATTTTGCATGGTAGTAATTATTAAAATACTGTTTAGTTTATTCTTTATTGTGGTTGTAATAAATACAGAGGCAAAACATAAGGCCGCCAACTTTCGGATTCGGGCCAATCATAATGGATCTTACCTGGATATGATTGGCTTGAGAACTGGATATGATTGGATATGATGAACTTGTACTTCTATAGGAAAAAATAAGAACAGTAAACTCCAGTGGGTAATTTCGAGATGTCAACAGTAATTAAAAAATGATTTTTCATTCACAATGTTCATCCATTTCGTTCTATGAGAATAATGAATTAGTTTTTTTATCCAGAATATGTGGCTACCATTACTATTATTCAACAGTATGCTGAATCATTTCTGGCAAATTTGGTGGATGCGCGGATGCTTGACACAATTAGCAAGAAAGAATTAGAGAAGTACCTCGGCGTGACGAGGAAGTTCCATCAAGCATCTATCGTGCATGGCATCCATCTGCTCAGAATCATGAAGTATGATAGACAGGTCAGTGACTTACTAACTAGTTACTAACTACTAGATGCCGGGAGTTAATAAATGTTGCCATGATTAGCGCGCTATATATCCGCAATTATTTGTATTCCTTTTATAGGAATACCTATATAAGGAATACAAAATATTTTCCTTTCTTTGGCATTTGGGATACCTACTTTAGTGTGAAAGCCGTAACATCGAATTTTGTTTCTTCGAACACCTTTCATCGATATATCTATATATTCGTATATCGTTGCCTTGTTCAATCGATGTCCTTTTTTTCCATATTTCTTAGGATTTTCAATGTGTAACGTTAATTTTTAGGGTTCCATACCTTATTTTTTTCGTACGGAAATCTCCTCGGATTCCCCCCCGCCGGCCAGTGGGGGCGGTTATGTCGGGCTTGAACTGGCTAAAACCGCACGCCGTCTCCGGGCTTCAGACGCCGGGGTGTAGGTTTGTCCATAAAGCATTTCCCTCGCACCTCGACTGACCCTGGGCCATCTCCGGTTTCGAGATGGCCCCCTCGGTTTTGGAAACCACGGTGTCCCCGTCCTGCCCGCCGTCCCAGCCATGCTTCTGCGGGGGGGAAAGGCGGCCTCACCTGCCACCTCCAAGCCTGCGCTCATGGAGGACGGAGGTAGTCCCGCGGCGCCTGAGCCGCTTGCGACGCGCGGCGAGCATGTTGCAAGCTTGGCGGGCCGGGAGAGTTCTAAATCTCTCCTACGCCATCTCCTTCTCGAGCATTACATGCTCGCAGAAGGAGGAGGCAGCGGCCCACGCGCTCGCGCTCCGCGCCATTGCTGCAATCATACTGCCGAGCGAGAGGACTCCCATTCCGATGGCTGCCTTGAGGTCACGCCACGGCGCCTTTTGTACGAAAGATGCGATACGGTAAATTCAGACGAAGTTTGTTTTTTTTTTACGAACTTTATTTGAACTCTGGTATTCATAACAGATGACTTTCTCTGCTTTTAAATGTTATAAATTCAAAAACTTAACGTTAAACATTGAAAATCGTAAGAATATTCAAAATAAAAGACATCGATCGAACAACTCAACGCTGTACAGTTTTTCGTTGTAACTCGTTACAACGAAAAACTGTACAGCGTTGTACATCGCAGAAACAAGCTGTTCCAAGTAAAATTCGATGTTACGGCTTTCACACTGAGGTAGGTATTCCTCTTTGAATCCTTTTGTGTTTAATGATCTCTGAAGTTTAGTGCTTGTGCTATTGCACTCGAACTTGCGTTTAAGCAGGCGAATTAGCCCCGTTATAAGTGACCGTTTTGAACACCAGTGCCGTATGCCATCTTTCTACCTCTTTTGAATATAATATCATTATCAGCTAATCTTTAGCCTATTTATAACTTTGTATATAATTTGCTGACTACTACTACTGAGCCATTTAATTTCAGGTGAACTGCACATTTTCAAAATACAGTCTATTAGATGCATACACAGCTAAATGAATGTCAATTTATCTGAGCACTGAGCAGTGGTGAAATATAAAATGATCTATTTACAAACGACTCAAAACTCGAAGTGGAAAACCTTTCCACGTCCCCTTCGATAAGTGGCGTGAGATAACGACCAAGCAAATGAACGATTATCCAATGAGCTGGAACAAAATGTTCCGTCTCGTGACCGTAATGTAAACTCATTAATCATTGTGTACGAATTTTTCTTGGTTCACAGTCGTCTAAAAACCTGTTACGTCACCTTTATTTGCGTTTTATTTTGAACATTATAAATCACTAATACCAATAATACGCTAACGTTTTTACTTCAACTCCTCTGCAAGTATCCAGTTATAATCAGAACAAAATAGGAATGATCTTCGTGACTACTACAGTGCATTTTTTAAGTTTTGGCCTTTGCCTATGAGGCAGGTAAAATAAAGTTGTTTTTTAATATACAGGTACACATAGTTAATATCGAAATCGGGCAATCGAGACTTAATCCACAAATTAGATATACATAAAAAATCCTTTGTTTTATTTGATTGCCTCATGTACTGAGATTTACTCGTAAGCAATGGCTAAGTTCTTATAAAAAAATTATCAAAAAATAACGTGAAACGATGCGATAGCCATAAAATAATGCAGGATTTAACGATTTGGCCATTGCTGATAGTTGTGAAAATGGGGCTGTAGAAATTTTTCTAAGGGCTCTTTCTATATTTCAATTCTGCATCACTGACCACCGTCAAGTTCACATTTGTATAGCAATTGGGTTCGTCCTTTAATCAATTTTAATAAAGAGATATTCTCTCCTCTCCAAAACAAGTCATCATCTCATTTAATAGATTTTTTTTCAGCCGGTTTCACCTTCTGAATTACCTATCCTTGAATTAATCTAAGAATTTATTTCTGATCTTATATTTACTTCTTTCATTGTGTTGTGACTAAAATTTCTTTTGATACGTTTTTTCATTGTGTTGTTAGCAATTTTTTTATACTAATAACGCAATAAACTCTTGCACGCTCCATAAACTCTCAAAATACTAGATAATATATCTTTCACACTCTACTAACTCTGTGTCCCTTCATAAGGCAGTTATGTGACTACCAACCATAATTGATATTTGAAAGCATGCTACACGAATGGCTTGATTGAATATTGCATTAATATGTTTGTTGTAGGCTCTGGCCGTTAGGCGACATCAATGTGAAAACGTGGACGCTGATCCCCTAGTATGGACCAATCAAAGATTTATGCGATGGTCGCACAATATTGACTTAGGTGAATTTGCAGAGAATCTTAAAGGTATGTACTCAATTGATTAAGTGTGAGTGTACGGTGAACAAACGAAGGTTATATAGGTACCTACATCAGAATGAATGTACAAGACGCAAGCCATAATTGATATTATTTTATTATCATATTTTTTGTCAATTTGTATTTGGTCGTTTTAGGTTAATTTTTCCTTTTGATACTTATGAAAACCAACTAGTTAACGTATATAGTTATACTTCTTTCAAAACATACTTTTAGGAGTCAGAAACTAATATAAATTATGGAGGTACCAATAACAGTTCATTCAAATACCAGTTACAGATTACATATTAGTTTGAAGTTTTGCAACATCTTTAAAAATGGTGAAATAATCGGCTGGACATACTTAATGGTTCCACCTTGTATATGTACGTAGGTAAATATTATTTTTAATGGTTAGCCTAGGAAATTGACAAAAAAGAAATGAAAATAAATTAAAAAGGAAAATCCAATACTTTAGTACTTGTATGTTTTATTCGTCCATGTTTCCACCTCGTAAATCAAATCTATTATTTTGATACATTTCGTAAGTGGATAAGAAAGGAAAAGGTTGAGACAAGCATAAGCTCTTTAATATTTTAATAATTATGGCATTGTTTTATATTTGATCAAAACAGACAGTGGAGTGCACGGAGGGCTAGTTGTCCTAGAACCCTCATTCACCGGCGAGACTATGGCGACAGCACTTGGGATTCCTCCGTCAAAAAGCATTATTAGGCGGCATTTGGTCGCAGAATTTGATGCACTTATTATACCCGCCAGGTAAGTCAACACAAACATTAATTTACATACCAATCACTGAAAATATAATATTTACCACAGACACAGCAATTCAGCAAATATTCATTGATTTATACCAATTTCACCGCATCAATCAACTTCAAAGTCAATTATTTCCATTATTTGCATATGCATCTATGTAAATGTTATATTTTCTTATCCTATTAGTTATTTATTACCTAATATCCTCGAATATTTAGCAGTATGTTTGGTGACAATAAGCACAATAAATCACTTACAAGGTTTATAGCTGTCCTATAAGTGCATAATTATAATTATTCCCCAGTAAGAATGTACGTAAGTTGCAGCACTTGCGCTGCAAAGTTGTCTCAGACTATGGTCAGACGCACAATGCATGTAGCCAGTTGTATGAGTTCTCGTAGTTGTCACCAGTGCTAGTGAGTGGGTCACACACCCCGTAGGTGAGCAAGCTGTAGTTGATTATAATGTGAGGTGCAATCCTGCAGGTATACGATATTTTGCCAGGTGGAAGAACTGCAAGTGGAGGCTGCCCGAGCATCCATGTTGTCCACAAAACAAAGATAAAGCCACGAAAATTAAAAAACTCTCGTTTAAAAAATAAAATTATCGCTTCGGTGCCCAAACCTGTGTATCTATGTAAAATTTCCTGGATGTTTGTAAATTTGCTATTTTTACACAAAATAATTTCTTTGCGAAAGAAAATTTTGTACCTATCTACCGTCAAAACTAGCTCGCGTGTGAAACTTTTGATGGAAATCTTTTCGAGCGGTGAAGACTGATAAGTTATCGTAGGGATCGTGGTTTGTAAACAAAAGAATATCGTCAAGTTGGAGCAATCGGACACATTCACAATAATATATTTTGTACCCTCGCCTTCGTCAATGTTAGATTCAATGTTGGACATTGTGACCCCCTAGAGTCCCGATCTTGCCCGTAGATTAGATTCGTCACGTTAATGTTTATTCGAGATTGATCAATTTGGTAAACCTAGTAAATGTATACAACTTAGTTGATATTATTAAGATAAGCATGAAATGCTTCTTTTTAATCATAGGGGATGACTTTCATGTCGATACCAGCATTCACCAATTAATAAGGGTCCGTTTCAATTTACTGACAATTTTTAACATAATTGTAATAATCAAAGATTTTAAAACAATTTAATATTCATAGGTATAAAACGGAACCATTCACTATAGCTTTAGGATTATAACAATAATAGCGTTTATTAATACTGTAAGATAACTATGTTTTTGACTTGTATACATTCATACTGCAAAGTTGACGACATTGTATATTAGGCTCACCTGTAACGTTATCGATTAAAATATAAATGTGAATAAATCCTGATGAAAAAGATGAACCTAAGGGACATCGAGTCAGTTTCTTTTACTATCCATCATCCCTAAACTTGGCGATCCTTGCATCGAGACAGAACGGTAACGATCATTTTATCGATACATCATGAATGCCTCTCTGTCATCATCATTATTAGATCGCACTACATATTATCAGACTCTAACCACTTTTTCTCCTTCCATGTAACGTTCCATTTTGTTATCAATCATTTTCAACGCGTTGATCTCGTGCTTAATAATTTTTTGGTCAATATTTTAATTATATTATTGTGTTATTTTAATTCGTGTGTACAGAAAAGAGTACTGGGGACTCTAAATTACATCTTTTGCATATTCACGCATACCGTTAGACCTATGTGGCGCCCAGTACTTTTGTCTGTCGTTAAGTATATAATAAATGTTTAATCGTATATTCCTTTCATCTATAACCATATTCGTACACAACAGCATGGTTCGTATGATTTTCAGCAACGTGCATCATGCTTTTGATGTCTATGCAAAATATAGAATTACGATTCACTTTTTAAATGTCTTTTGTAGTTTCCAGTGAAAATCGTCGGTGAATATGTGTAAATTAATAAATTATTTTAGGTTTAAAAATAAAAACCATCAATAATAACGCAACATAAAGGGAATTTGCATGACAGCTTTTTGTGTTAGCAGATAACAAACACAATATGAAGTGCAAATTTGAGAGTATAAAGCGAATATGACTAAAGCAAATTACGCTCTGCCTGGCTTATAAGTGATCTCAAATTTGTACGGATATCTTTGTTTAGAAATCAAATTATAATTGATTTTCAGAAACTTGTTTGGTCACCAAATCAGGATGTTGGGTAGACCGTTCTCAAGGTCTGTGGCTACTGGATTACCGGGGATCGATCTTAGCGGAGATTCCAGACGGCATAGTTTGAGGGTAAGCTACTTATTACTTGTTCATCTCTATTGACTTTACCAGCGCGCTACGTACTCTACTATAGATTGTTACAAAGTTATGAAGTGTGGACATGTTTTCAGTCGCATTCGATTCTAGTACGCTTAGATATTCACAATTCAGTGAATCAACAGTCTTTCTTCTATAGAAAATTGAACCGAAACTAGCTGATATTTCAGTTTGTTTCAGTTTGTGTCACTGTATTTAATTTAACAAAGTTTTCCAGTTTATTTAAGTTAAGATAAAATTGTTTTCTAAGTAATATGTAGTATCATTATTTTCTTTAATTACGAAGTTGCTTTTTTCTTAGAATTTAGCCACATAGCAAAATAAAACATCTCATAGTTTATATTTAGAATTATTACCTAGAATTCATTTTCATTTTATAAATCATTAAAAATTATTTCAAAAGGGTTCAATAACTCGAGCTCTCGGCGTTCTCAAGCCAAAACATGAGCGGACATCTCCATCGAGTTCGAGTGAAAGTTCAAGTGTGTTGAGCCTGACGCAGCCGTACGCATCATACTCGCCGCCGATAGCAGTACGCACGCTGTCACAGCTGAGCATGACTTACGCGCCGCCACCTACACTACAAGAGTATGAACCGATATACACACCGTTAAGCCTCTATTCGCAGTCAAGTGTGTCTACCAGAGACAGCCTGCAACGACTTAATGATATCAACGAGAATTCTAGTATTACTCATAGGTAAGTGAGAATATTTTCAGAAGATAAATCGACAAAGCTTAGTTAGGTCCGGTCATTTTACCGAGGGGATCATCTCGAAACCGGAGATGGTCCTGGGTTGGTCGGAGTGCGAGGGAAATGCCTTATGGGCCACCTTACATCCCGGCGTCTGAAGACCCGAGATGACATGCGGTTTTAGTCGGTTCCAGCCAGTAGAAGAAGGGATTTCCGCACGAAAAAAATATGTACGTTTATTACAAGCATACTGCTTGCCTCTTAGTGAACAGATATTGGTGCTTTTAGTCGCTGGTGATACTGGAGGTCGAAGGGTAACTGGCAATCCTAATCACTATCAGAAGCACAACTCTAAGTGCCTAAGCCCATTTTTATCATAATTCAGGCAATTTCTTTGACTCCTATTCAGAATTTATACACAGAGAAAAACTCTAGAACAGTAGTGTGTGCTAATCACTACTCATTCTCCACTAATGTAGTTTCGGGAGATTCTGGGTGCGTTTAGAGTTATTATGCAATGGGGTAGTTAACTGTATGTCAAGTTACGGGCTTCTATTAATTAAATTTGAAAAGTTACGTCCAGATTGTTTGTCTTATTATGACGTACATGATGTACATGTACGTTTGTGAAACGGTAAATATAAAACGTATCATGATCATTTTAGTTCTGGAACTTTTATTGTTGAACGTATGCCTGCAAAGATTTGCATAACAAATGGTTTTGCGCCGTTTCCATACAATGGCAGAGGCGATATAACGGATAGTTTGTATTAATTCATTCTGAGTAGCGAGGCTCGAGGTCCTTTTTGTTTGTGTTAGAACTAAAAACACAAATAATTACTCAGATATTAAGTGTGTGTGTGCCGATGTGTTGAACTTTCTTCAAGGATTATATCATCAGATGATGATATAGTCGTAGGCATCACGAAACCTATTTCTTTTTAACGAATATTAGTAACCGAAATTACTATTATTCCCCCTAACCCCTCCAGCTAAGTCCAATTGCTTGTGTTAGGAGTGGGTTCACATCGGTAGTGTAATGGCCAGGATTCGAACCCTGTTCTATTCTCGACCGTAGGATCGACTTCTTAACCACTAAACTACCGACGCTTAATTATTAGTGAAATCCAGCCTTAAGCAGCTAGATATTTCTCTATTCAGACCAATAGGAATCTATAATTGTACCAATCTGATTACAAAACTAAATTCATAATATAAGACCGCGTCCTTCAAAAGTTGCTACCCTCAGCCAACTGACCCTTTGGAGCAATTGTTATTCATAATGACCAAGTAGAAATTCAAATATTTATTGTTCTGGAATCCACAGTGCAAACTCCGCTCAGTTTGGGTTTAGATAGCGCTGTATACAGCGCTCAGCAAATTCTAGGACATATTATAATATGTCCTAGAATTTGCTCGAGGTAGAAAGTTCGTACGTATTTTAAATAGATAGTTTACCATCTGTTATGAGATAGTTTTGACATAAAGTGATATAAATATTGTAATTTAGCTAGTACTGAATTCAGTTTTACTGTTTAATATTACTTACTTTTCATACGTACTGTACGTTCATATGAAAACTGAGAAATATATCTAGGTGTTTTTATGTATAATATATATTTATATATACAAAAATAAAACTAGTGTAGTTATAAGTATAATATTTATCCGTATCCCCATATTAGAAGAAAGAAAAGAAAACTACGCTTATTTTGGATCAAGATTATACCGCAGTGAAGTAGTATTGTATAATATGAATACTTTTCTTGACCTTTACTCCAATAACATTTCGGTTTCAACATTGTAATTACGTGCTTAGAACTATTAGGTAATCTGTGGTCGTACTACCACACCAAAGTTATATTCGGCGTTACAATGAAACTGATCAAACCATTCTTCCTCAGATACGGAGCTAAAGCGGACCATGCTCATCGTGTGAGCTCACCTCTACCAGCCAAGACCACAGACGAGATCGTCAAACAGAAACGTCACCGTCGCGTTAAAAGCATCGGCGATATCAACGCTTGTACCAAGACACCCGTCTAGTAACTATATTGTTAAGTCCAGACCTTTGTGTTGAACCATACTTTTACTATTCCTAAACCTACATAGTAAGACCCTGTGTCTTTGTAGACCCTAACTTATTTTTGTCGACATGTATCAATGGTTTATCTACATATCAATCGTCACATTTTGGTTCTGGCTATTTGCTATACATATTGATATCGACTGGGGAACCAGGTATAAGATAAGAAGACGAAGAACAGTAGATTGTCTTTATATACATAGTAATGAATGCAATTTGTACGCACCTTTACGTATGATATACATAGGTCTGTAAAGTTCGATGTCTAAAACTCATAGGTAACACATGCACCAATGTGGCTGGAGCTGACATAGTACTTACGTCGATTACCGACCAATCCAAAGGCCCTATGAACGTTCTGACTAATACCATCCGATCGATAGGAGGAAGCCATTAGGATGGACGAAAGTAGTTGATCGGATCCTGTCACGTCGCCGCATCGGTGCGTGTGCATGTAATACTGTATTTGCACACAACATTCCCTAAGGGCTCTAACTCATAAACACGATGTGACGTCGCTCCGTGCCGTAGCCATGCGTCGTAGCATTTACGAGTGCTACGACGCACGGCCGTTATTCATAACTACCTGACCCGGGCAAACTTCGTTTCGCCTTTGAATCATGTTGCCTTATCACCTGAATTATTTCGTAAATGTCTTCTCGCATCCCGGCATTAAAGACGGCGTGCGGTTTTGGTCGGTTCGAGTCCGATATAACCACCCCCGCTGGCCGACCGGGGGGAACCATGGCGATTTCTGCAAATAAAAGCCTATGCCTTTTAATGGTTTTTATAGGCGGAGATAAATCTAAAAGATCATGAAAATCGGTCCACCCCCTCTTGATTTTATCCCGGCCATCACTAACATGACTTTTTTTTATATAATTATATATTATTAATATTAATTAATAAAATTATTATTATAATATTTAAACTAAAAGAAATAGATGTATCCAGTATCATCTGTGTATCTGTTTCTTCTTTTTGTGTCTTCTTAATACCAGTAGGAGGCGATATACGTCTAGTCTGGCCCCTTTTTCGAGATTAATTGCGACACTATCTCGACGACGTTGCCGTGCATTGCAGCACGTTGCGAAGTGGTGTTTTTAACGTTGCACGTCGCAGACTTCCACAATACCACGTCACATCGTGAAACGATGTTCTGTCATAACACGAAGCGACTTTATAACATGTTTTTATATCTTGACAGCTAATAGGCCGATTGATTGTACAAAGATAACCCACTGTTCTATCTCACTTTGACTGTGACACCTCAGTGAAATGCGTACCTTACAATATTAATTAGCATATATAATATAAATAAAAAATAATAGATTAAAAGTTTAAACTCAAAATCATCATCCACATAGCGATTTCCCAGTTGCGTCCGAAGTTTACACTTTAGAGCTCGAACCTCAGGCCCCGAGGTCCGCTTGTAGTTTTTGATTGGTATGTCGGCTTTTCCGGTAGCGACTGCGTTCTGACCGCCCAACTGTTTGGCAGGTGCACCGACTTACAGGTGAGGATGGCTTGGGCTTCAAGGATGTTAGTAGGGCCCTGTATACCTAACATCAAATGTAAAGGAAAATTTAAAGGATAATATCTTCATACGAAACAAAATAAAGGCTATTTGAGGATAAGGTAGTTGATTTACTATGCGACCAATAATAATATTTTAATAATATGGTGAATTTAACTTGAAACATTGAGAACAAAGTATGCGAGACAATATAGAATGAATTCAGTATTCTGTGCCTCCATAAACCTGACACTATTAGAAAATCATTTTGAATAAAACTTTTACGAAAGCAAAATCTATGTAATCTGTGAAAATTAATGAAACTATCATGTTGAAATAGATGTTGACTTAGTTGTAATTGACATTAGAATTACAACATATATTTAATTATAAATATCAATTTAATGTAATGTAGTTTCTTCAATCAGTTTTAGAAATCATTATGGTACAGTACGATTTTAATCATGTGACGTTAGTTCGATTTAGATATTTACATAGAACCCAATTAAAAAATCTTATACTCGAAATACCAGCATTTGGTACATATCACTTCTAGTCATAACATAACACAACAACGGAATCAGATATTTTATGTTCCTAATCTTAGAGATTGGTACATACAGCAACAAAAATGTAATACTTATTTTTGTTTAAGAAATGTTATTTCTCGGATGACAAAACTTTTTATTTGATTCTCTAGCACTTAGATTATACTAGAATCTTCGCTGTATTACTAAAAGATACCGCCAGTGTAGGAGAGAAATATGGCAACATGTGCAACGCCAAACTTGACGTATTGAAGTCAGTTACTGTCAATCATATAACTCCGCCGGTTTGTGTAGTAAAATTGTATGAAAACCATTTAGTAAAATAAACTAGGATCTTATCATAAAATCAGTAAGTAGAAAAAAACCGTAGATAATATAGAGAAAATAATTTCCTTTCCTTTCCTAATGTATTGAATATTAATTGAATATAATATAATATAATATATTTGTTAATTTTCTTCTTGTAAATGTTTTTTTGTTGTTGGTTGTACATAAAAGGTAAAACACGAAGTCTACGTGTAAGATGAATTTCGTCGTTTCTCTTCATGCCTCTGCGGCAGTTTGCCATATTTTTGCCGGGTCAGCGAATGCATGGGGAAAACTACGATATGTCTACAATTCATACGTAAACTATGATATTATTACTACAGGCTTCTCCTTAAACTATCAACACTATAATTCAATCGATGTTTCGATCAAACGAGGGTTTATATATTGGTACAGTCGCCCTCAGAAGTAGCTTGACACATTGAACTTAGCTTTACAAAATACCATAAAATAAACAATACATGAAATTATTGTCCAGTGAAGATTACAAAAATACTTATACGTCAATTATTTATTGGAAGATCGTTTGTAATTTTTTTAGTGTGCAACTTGTGAGGGCGATTGTACTTAGGTACATCAAATATACAACAGTGAATTAAAAATCATTTCTATAAACGCAAAAGCATGTCTAAAGGGTCAGATTACGTCAATACTTATACAGAACAGAACGTATAAACACAAAGCGTACGCAAATATCACTTTGTACAAAATTCCATCGCATATCATAACATTCATAACCTTCAAATGATTTTTTGAACGCAGAATAGACTGAGTTTTGATATATTTAATGTTATAATTATCTTATGATATTCAATATTACAATTTACGGAATTCTGGTAGGTATATATTATTCTATATTATGTAATTTTAAATGTTTTTCGATACGTTTTCACTAAGGCATTTCACGTATAAAGGTTTTTGTAGTTAAATATGTGTAAACTTGCCAAAATTGGCATGCTTTAAATTATCCCAGCTTTGCACGGGATGATTCTATGGAACGGTCGCAGCGCCATCTTCCGTGTCCAAACTATGCCTATAACCTTAGCGCAAGTTTAATCAGATGCGTTCATTCGATTGCGTATAAATTTTAACAAACTAGTATTGATTTTTATATACAATTAGTTTTATTTAGTAATGAAATTATAGGAAATATGTCTTAATGGCAAAATGTGGTAACCTACGTTTATAAGTGAAATGGCGGCAATGTTATTGTTCACTAATCCACGCTGTATTTACTTGCCGAACACTGTGATAAATAAATAATCTCACGCATCAGATTAACTAGGAGCTTCTCACTTCCGTATTTTATAAAAAAAGTATTACACATTTTATACAAGTACATATAGGAAATACATTGCAATCGAGCTTGAATCCTATCTTTTGATATTAATGTGAATTTTTGTAATGAATATTTTAATATTTTAATGTTATTTTTTTTTGTATTTCATGTGATTTAATTTTTGTGATATTTCAGTTACCAATTAGTTAGCATTATTAAAACTTATAAATAAAGAATATGTGAATTTGAAATTTGTTTTTTATTTATATCATCTCGGGCCCTCGGCTGTCGGTCTAATAGATGTATTTATAGAACACAAAAGTGAGGGTCCCAGTCAAAATATCTGAACAAATATATTGTAAAGGAACCCGTTTATTTTTCAATTGGGAACATTGTTTGTGATAGAGTAAGTCGTGTTCTTTTATTCGGTGCGGTAAGGGCCACTAGCTATTTATTTAATAGCTCATTTCGAAGGATCTACAAAAGAGGCTGATAAAAGGAACTGCTCAAGTTTTCGAGAATACCAATGGCGGAAACGCGTGGGTTTTCCTTTTGATGATCTCTGAGCGTAAATATTTTAGTAGTTGAGGCCCAACACGAATAAATACGTTTAGTCTGGTAATAGGCTACCGATAAAAAATAAGCTTAACATAGTGGTAGCATGTTGTATAACGCAATGTTTTCGGAATATTAATTTACATTTTTTGAATGTCGCGTCGCGTCCGAGGAAATTATAGCCGACTTATAACAATCAATTAGCCACTTAGCAGTCCACTATGGAACATAGGCCTCTCCTAAAGTAGGTCAAAGCACGCGGTCCTTCCTCATACAGTTTATACCAGCTGCCTTTTTCAGGTTATCCGTCCATCTAGCTGGGGACAATATACGCCAAAATATAGATGAAAGTTGATGTAAATTATAGATGAAAGTTGGGAAGTGGCGGGAAATATTCAGGAACACTTAAACGATTCCTCTTCCGATAATACAGTGCAAGAGCTATCATTTTAAGTTACTAGCCGAGTGGGCTGTTCAATTATTCATAGAAGTTATCGACTTTCAGCCGAAGAAAGTACATAATTCTCTGACGAAACGAGATACCTATGTATTTCTCATAAAAATATACTAGCTATAATATAAATAAGTATATATATAAATAAGTATATGTATATATATAAATAAGGTCGGTTATCGTTTTTCAGTCATATCTACAGTTCTACTAAACCAATTGCAATCAAACAGACGGCAGATTTTAAGTCTGACCAAGAACTTTCTGATAGAAAAACCGCATAAAAATTCGTTTCGTAGTTTTGTATCCATCGCGAACAAAAAGACAAACAGAAAAGAATGCTAAAAAAAATTGTGTTCAGAATCGTTCATTTATCATAACCCAAGTATTTTTTTAAATATCTCCAATGTGATAGAAATGGTATAGAGATCCCGATATATATTAACTGTCTAAATGCGCCTATATAATATAATGCAGCATAAGTTTTTCACGGGATCAAAACGATCAAAAGATAACCGTGTATTTGCCTACTTTCATACTTAAATATTTTGTTGACACTTAATCCTATTAAAATTTTAAACGTGAAAGTTTGTGTAGATGTTAAGATGTTTGTTACTCAATCACGCTCAAACTACTAAACGGATCTGGCTGAAAATGGATAGATTTTAGTCTGAAATAGCACGTAGGCTACTATTTATCCCTAGAATAGGTTCCCATGGGTTACGAGAACGGGATCAAAATTTCACGCGGGTGGAGCCGCGTGCAACAGCTAGTTATCAGCTAGTTATCAGTAATTTTCAATTTTCGGATTTTTACCTTGGTATATGCCTCATAGTCTACCTTGATACCAAATATCAAGTTTCTTGGTCATCCGAAAGTGATCATAATTTTTCCCTAACGCGCTAAAAGAAGTATAACTTCAAAACAATATTTTTGTATTCAGTGTGGTTCATTTAACATAACCCAAGTTTTTTTTTAATATCTCCACTGTACAAACACTACTAATTTTCAATTTTATAATAGTATAGATACTTTCAAAATGTTAATTTACCCTAACATAATACTTTCCTATTGACTGTTCGGCATTAGCTGGCAATTAGTGGTAAGTACAAAGGAATTCATTATGGCAGTAGTACAGAGCACCCGGAACTCAATTAATACGATATAATGTAATTCAACTACTAAATTACAACCTGTCTTTGTATTGTTTTGCTGCAAACGTGCCTATATAGATGGAATAATGTGCTTATTGTGCTCAAAATTGGCATACGAAATGTGTTTTAAAGTGAAAAGTCCTTTTTAGGTGTCTTTAGACAGCTTAAATATTGTTAGAGTGTGATTATTGTGATTACCATTGCTACTATAACACCGAAAAATAAAATAAAAAACACTAATCTCTCTTCTTTCACAATATACCTTTGTGAAAAAAAAAATTGTTATGAAAAACACATATTATTATATCTTGTAGGATGCACGATGGTACGAAAATTCATTGAATCACACCAGCGATGTTCGAGTTTTTGGACAATTCTCGCATCATAGATTTATCTTTGTGACGTCGGTCGATTATGTAAACCTGTGAACCATACCCACGGACACAAATGACATCGAGCTACGAAACCGCCATGTGCTCATTCACTCATGCATACGTACATACCTACATATATTAGCGGGAAAACATAATTACATGTTGATCCACGATTATGTGCTAGCTTCATTCCGAGTTTAATTCAATTCCGTTTTCAATTAAATTATTAGAAAATTATCGAAGAGAATGCAGAGAATATTGAGATTTTCCATTAGAATCTGAAGCTGAGTACTTCTATTACCTTACAGAAAACCTTAGGGTAAAAAATTAAAATTATGCCAACCATAAAAATACACAGGCAGCTTAGTGGTTCAAGAGTCGTCCTTACAAATGTGAGATCCCGGGTTCGAATCCTGACCATTATGATACCGATGAGAATCCACTCCTAACAACAAAAAATTGCATGTGTACGATAGATACAGACTGATTCAATGGACGAAGTGGAAGCTACGAGGCGCGGCGATCGTCGACGCTGGTGTTTGCAGAACATCCGGGAGCGGATAGGGATTGCCTTCGTTAAACAACTGTTGCAATTGGCTGTTGACAAAGAGGAATAGGTACAGGAAGCTAGCGGTCAACCTTCCTGACTAAAGAGACAGTTAAAAAAAAAGTAGGGTTGGTAATATGTTTTAATGTGTGAGTGACCGATGGTTTTGTAGACTTTTGTAGGTATCAGTTACCGCTTACCATCATGCCTGGCGTGCGCTTGTTGGACAAGTAGTATAAAAAATAATGAAACCAGTAATAATAAATGGAAATATCGTAATAGAAATGTCAATGTACTTCGTATTCAGTGAAGAAGGTGATATAATGCAGAGATGGCGATAAAATGGCCGACTATCTATTCTTACTCGGCTCACGTGCAAGCGCGGCGTATCTACGCATCATTCTATCATTAGAACATAGTATTGTGATAGCCTTCTATTGTATGGGTAGGAATGCATAGAGGACAAACAAAGTCTATTATTCTGCTAGAAACACAATCTGAAATATTCAGATCTCGCTGCGTTGCGTCCTTTCAGATTTAGTGTTGAAGCTTGTGTTGGTTAATTGGGTATGGAAGCTCGTAGGCAAGTGAGTTTCTCGGTTAGAACAAAACGTGCCTTAACGTGTAACTGATATTAAGTTCTATTCATACGGTTATAAATACTATTTCTATGTACAATATGTATGTATTTACAAAAAAATGTAAGTGTTTATTAGCATTCTAGAACCCATAGTACAAGCTAGTTAATCTTACTTTGGGTCTAGATAGCGCTAGTACGTCGTAGCTTGGGTACACGAAACGCAGGAGTATTCAACAATGTTGTATATAACAAATAGGTTAGAGGCACCCGAAACCTGCAAGCTCTCATGACAGTAAAGAAAACACGTGAGGCATGAAAGCACAGTAGCAAATTGCTAAGTCCTGCTTTTCTCCGCGGAAGAAAAGCGCGAATATATGTATATTATTATTGTACATGATTACCGTAAGTGCTATTCATTTTTGGCAAAAAAAGTCAAAATATTTACTTCAGTGGCATTACTATTTCGGAAAGGATCATTAAGTTTCAATAACGCTGAGAAAGCTCGGTTGCCGCTGTCAAGTGGGCTAGACATGGAGTTCACGCATTTTATACTGTCAGCGAAAATTCAATCTATAAACTGGAGTAAATCGAGGCTTTGTGGAAGCAGGATATATGCAAAAATATTCCTATGAGGTCGGCAATGAATTTTCACATACTTATTCAATTTGAAAACGGAATTATTCGTACATACGATTGAACTATTACAAATCGTTGAATTTTGAATACTGGAACAATTACTTAATGCGAATGAAAATGCGTTTGACAATCAAATAGGCGGCAGTCAATTTAAAATTTTAGTTCAACTATTTGCTTCTTTTGTGGTTTGATTATTGTGGTGTGAAAATGATACGCATTACGCCAATGATAAACCATTCATATTCATGTAATATATTTATCATATTAGGATGTTTTTTTCCCCAATTACCTGTCTATATAACCTATTTAACCTTATATGAATGGGTATTCCAAACTAGTCACTTTGTAACTGGCTTCACATCATTTCAAATGTATATGTGGCGTATATGTCTGTATATCAATACGTGTATGTATGGCATCTAAAACTGAACGCTTCAGCATATTGCAATCATCTGTATATTACCTACTCTCTTTTTCTTGATTTGACTTACTTTGGCTTTCACGGGAGGTATTGCCGTGTGAACCTCCAACCGTAAGAGAAAAGCTTGCACCAGAGCCTCGTCTGCAATCCGGCTGGCAGGTGAGGCTGGCTTGATTCCTGAAGATCTTGATCGGACTCCGATAAAATATATTTTTTCATTCAAATAGGTTAAATATCATATGGTACGCTAGTTTCATAACGAAACAACGACTAATCTCGAAAGATACATACCTATTTAAAAACAAAGGAGATGCAGAACTGTGCTTTCGTACTGAAAGCTACTCCGAAATATCAGCTTCAAATATTTTAAATTTCGTAACACAACATTAGTACGTTGGTTAGTAAGTTAGAATAAAGTCCTAATGAACGAGGAATAAAAACTTAAGTATTAAGTTATACACGTTAAAAGTTTTAACTTAAAACCAACTACCAAATATCAAAAAACTAATGAAGAACTCGTTAACTCTGGCAATGCACCGCAATCAAATGCAGAAGGAAACCTATAATTTATTGTCAATGTACTATCAACAGTAAGTCAACTTTTTCCTAATCCAGTCTATTCATTCTCATTAGATAACAATTGGTTTAAGTTCAAACTACCGATCACGTCATAAATTATCCAAAAAGGGAGACTTGGCATATTTTTGTTTAGCTAATTCCTTTATCAAAGTTCTAAATTCACTTTAATTGTGGATTAGATAATTTGAATTTTCATCCATATCGGATGAACCTGTCAAATTTTCTTAATATCCTTAGTGGCTAATTATTTTGTTTATTACTAAAATATCACCTATGTTGCCCACCATATATCACCAGCTTGCACAGTTACAGTAATTTATGAGTTCGGGGACGCTATAGTTCTGCTTTACTTTCACGTGTTTTTTCTTGAATGAGAGGAATACAGTTTATCTAACGATCACGATTCAGGTTCATTCATTTAATCGCGAAAATTATTTTAATTACAGTTTATAAAATTGTCAGGGTCGCTTACTTTTTACTTCTCAAAATCAATTGTTGCCCTACTGCATAGTATTCAATTAGGTATAATAACAAAGTTTACACCAACGACAAGGATGCACTTTGTATGTGTATATTGTGTATCGAAATTCTGCGGTAACATGCCATCCTATATTGCACATGTAGTACATGCATTCTATTTCAAACTCTGCATGAAATTTACCCGCTATCGAGGAATTACGCGTTTTACGTTTCAGCCTGTAAGCTGGATTTAGATGCGAAAGTGAATTTTCAATGTGAAAAGAGTTTTTATTGATTCTAGTTTCATACCAAGTAAAATCTAGATAAACTATTTATTTCAAAACATTTTTTTGAATTTGTTTGTTAGTTGTTGAGTCCAGGTTTTGCAGGACTGACTTCCATTGGTTTTGCCGGACTTATAATAGATTGCCGAACTGTTTCATAAATACCGAGCAGGTTGGTAGAGGTTTAGTACACCCAGATTACATCAGTTCTAATTTTATTTGCTTGTTGTTATTCTATGTAATAGTGGCGATTGTATAGTCTAGAGGTGTATCCGGTAGAGGGCACTACCGGATACATCTCTAGACTACGTTTTGCTATTGAAAATTAACTGATTAAAAAATGAAAGTAAGCAGCCATGCCATTTTATTTTAATTTTCTTAACTGTATCTCCTTCAAATTTCATTCATTATTACTTCGGGCCACCAACCAGGTGGACACCGAAGTCTTAAAATCACGCCAAAAAAATCAAAATCTTACACCCACTTTTTATCACGTTTCACATGATTCTAAGTCTAATTAAGCAAAAAAAAATTTTGTGTCGGTCTGTCTGTTGGTCTGGATGTCTGGATGTCTGGATGTCTGTTTACGCAATAACTCAAGAACCACTTATCCGATTTAAAAAAATCTTTCGCCAATCATCTTGTTTGGTTAATGGGAAGAACTGATTAGATTTTGGGGTTTGTACGTTCAAGGTTTCGGGTACCTACCATACAAATTGTCCCTAAAAAACTTTTATAAGTGAGTTTCTTTCGAGTTATCAGAGTAACGCGTATTTGACTTTGACATTTGAGTGACAATGACAATACGTATATTGTATATTTACATAAAACAACCAGACTCTGAAATAAACTGAAATATAAAATTTTTTTTTGTGTTTTTGACGTCGAAGACGTTTGATTTGATTTCATTTTCTTCATATTTATTGCTCAATATATAAAGACGCGTCGAATAATATGCATAAAGCCTAAGGTCTGTAATTTTGAATAAAAATACTTCAACAAAAATATCTAAGTTTGGCCCGAAGTTTGACAATCAATTGTGTGATTTCCGCCCCAGTAGATCTTTTTCTATAAAATTAACGAAATTTGCAAATACATGCAATAAAATCAAATAAAATCAATTTTCCTACTAAACTAGTTATCAAACAACTTACTATATAAGTACGAGTTGTTGCTAGAAAGTTTGCCGGGTAACTAGGTAAACTATATTTGCCGCTTTTAAAGTCTCAACTTTGTTGAATGCTTGCAATAGTTTATTTGTTGGAAGTCCTTATTGTTTTCGGAGCTACCGCTGCCATGTTTAACAGTTATAGCAAACAATATTACGCATTCTAACTTCAGGTTCCATTGTCCATTCATTAAGTCCACGCGACCACCGCGTTCAGAAGTTGCTTTAGTAATTCATTGTTCGTATGTTAAATTGTTCGAAAACAAGTTGATATTTGCCATGTATGGGTAACTGAAATTAACAAAATGTGTCTGCACATACGACATATTGCATAATCTTCTTCGTTATCTAAGCGCCAGTTGCACCCAAAGCTTGAATTTCGGAGCCTGTACTGTGTGAAGTACTAGTATATATCATAAGATCCGTATGGTATCGCGTGGTATCATTCTTAATTCTTAATTCTTTATTGTACACAAAAAATGAAAAAGATATAAATGGTTTACAATTAAAATAAATTATGTACAAAGGCGAGCTTAACTCTAAAAGAGTTCTCTACCAGCAAACCTTTGAGCAGTAGAGGTAGAAAAAAGAAAATAACAGAGGGAAGCAAATTGTACAAATAAAAAAAAGTATACATAAACGAAAGATGGCAAAAATAAATCAATAGACTTACATAAATTATACATTCAAAAAGTAAATATAATATACTATTTGTAAAATAAAATAATATACCTACATCCATACATTTATATTTTATACATAGTTATACATATATAAAAATACGTTATATACATACAGATATACTTTAACATTGTGAGAGGAAATGTTCTTTAGTTCTTCTTTTGAAGATGTCCAGACTGCTACTGTCTCGAATATGGTGTGGTTATCAGTTCCATAGTCGAACAGCCCGTACAGTGAATGACCCATCATAACAGCTGGAGCTGTGTGCAGGAGTATGAAGTAGAAGGGAGGAGGAAAGACGACAGGGTTTGCCCCGAGGTACGAGATACTCAAAACGTTCCCGCAGATAATTTGGAGAATAAGAGCTGTAAAGGATAGTATAGAGAAGAGATAAGATATGAGTATTACGACGCTGCCGAATAGGGAGCCAGTTCAGTCTTTTCCGAAATTCAGAAACATGATCGAATTTTCGTAGACCGAATACAAACCGAATCCCCAAATTCTGCAAGCTTTCGAGTTTGTTTAGGAGGTCCTCCGAAGCATCGAGAAAACAGACATCAGCATAGTCTAATAGTGGGAGAAGAAGACATTGTGCAAGAGTAACTTTAGTTTGAAGAGGAAGGAACTTCTGAAGACGTTTGAGAGATTGAAACGAGTAGTAGTATACCTTCCGGCTCACCTCTGCAATGTGAACATCCCAAGAGAGATTACAGTCGATGAACACGCCCAAGTTTTTAGCACTCTTCGAATAGTTGATGGCCACAGAGTCATAAATTATTGGAGGTATGGAATTGTGATCGAGAAGGCCAAGTATATATCTACCACCAATAATGATCGCTTGTGATTTATGTGGATTTACTAATAATCCAAAAGATTTGGCCCAAGAGTTAATGTTCGCTAGGTCACTGTTGATGGCGGCCACGGCCCCCAGCAATTCATCGGCTCCAAAGTGTCGATATAACTGCAAATCGTCTGCATAGAGATGATAGTGTGAAGTAAGTACCTTAGTAATGGCATTTATAAAAACGGAAAACAGAAGAGGAGAAAGAACGCCACCCTGAGGCACGCCCGCCCCCAAGTCGCACCAATCGGAAGAGTCCTCATTGATATGAACAGATTGCGAGCGTCCCTGAAGATAAGACTCGAACCATGCAGTTGCAGAAGCAGAAACATTAAGAGATGTTAAGATTCCCAAAAGGATGTCAAAATCAACAGAATTGAAGGCACAGCTAAAGTCCAATAAGACCAAAAGTGTGAGTTGCTTATTCTCCATGGCCATCCTTATGTCATCAGTTATTTTGACTAGAGCTGTTACAATACTATGACCACGGCGAAAGCCAGATTGGAATGGACTAAGCAGCCTATTAGAGGAGAGGTATCTAGATAGTTGATCGTAGACAACACTTTCGAGAACCTTAGACATGATAGGAAGAATTGAGATAGGTCGGAAGTGGGTAAGCATGGTAGGGTTGGGTATTTTAGGCAGAGGCAAGACAAAGGCCCTCTTCCACGATGAAGGAAAGCAGTTAGAGAATAATGAGTAGTTGATAATGTGGGTAAAGATAGAAATGATATGATTCAGGATGGGAAGAAGCATTTGAAGTTGAAGACCATCATCACCTACTGCTTTAGAAGAAATAGATTGTAAATTTCTCTTAACATCTGCCTCCGCAACCGGGTGTAATGAAAAAGTATTATTTAACGACAGTGGAAGAGAAGAGAGATAGTTTAGTGTCGAAGATTTGACATCACTTGGCATGGTAGTGGGAGAAGTTGAGAAATGAGTATTAAATGTATTGAGGTCCATATCAGTAGGGTTATCATTTACGATCTTCCCAATACCTAAAGATTTCAGAAATTGCCATAGTTGAGAAGTGTTAAGATTCTGAATGGACTCGTGAATGTGGCTTCGTCTCGCATCCCTACACATACGATTGCAGTGATTTCGTAGTTTCTTGTATAGGGCCCAGTTTTCATCAGACGGGCACTTACTACTATCTATCTACTACCTATCTATATTACTATCATTGTTCTGTGATTTAGGTATACACGTGCTGGTTTCTGCAACTCAACGTCTTTAAATATACAAACAATCATACTTGAATCTTGAGACATAATACATTCATACATATACGTGCTGTATAAATTTGATTTATTTGAGGTCATCCATCCAGGAGGAGGTGGGATATAACTCGACCCTCTCTCCGCAACCGATAGCCTAACCCTGAATTCTCCAATATTGTACTAAGAGGATTCAGTGCTAGACAGAACCACAGGGGACTCAGACTCTGTATCCCCAAAGGCCAAGGCTACGGTATATTTTACACCCACATTTCGTCATAACTACTTTCGTTAACTTCTGTATTCCGTACTAAACAAAATTCTAGCAGCAAAGTCAGTTGTTGCACTCGAACCCTGGAACTTCTGACTTACCAGTCGAACGCTCTACCGCTACGCCCCATAGGTTGTTCCCATATTTAACCGAATTCAAAAAGAAGGAGGTTCTATGTTCGTCTGTATCTTTTTTGAGAACTATGCTGTTGAAACTTGGTAAGTAGATGTATTATGTGAACCGCATTATGGTTTACACACAAAAATAGAAAAAAAAAAAAAAAATTTGGGGGCTCCCCATACTTAGAAGTGAAAATCAAAAATTTTTTTTTTTTTTTCATCTAACCCATACGTGTGAGGTATCTATGGATTGGGGTGTATGTTGGGTAACCTCCTCGAGTGTCGCTCCGATTCCGATCCCGCTGCAGTCCGGGGGGAACGGAATCGGAGCGGCCGGTACACCCTGGGCGGCGGTCAATGGCTTCGTCTTCACCCCTTCATAGGGTTGGCATTGATCGTCGGCCAATACCCAACGTGGCGGGAACACATCGCTCTCCGTACTCCTCTGCTTTCAGAGGAGACAGGATAAGCGATGCTGTTAGTGGTGAGATGGCCCAGGGTCAGCCGGGGTGCGAGGGATATGCTCTTTGGGTAACCTTACACCCCGGCGTCTGAAGACCCGAGACGGCGTGCGGTTTTAGTCGGTGCAAGCCCGACATAACCACCCCCGCTAGCCGGCGGGGGGGTATCCGAAGGTATTTCCGCACGATAAAAAAAAAAAAAAAAAAAGGTATCTATGGATAGGTCTTCATGATATTGAGGTTTCTAATATCATTAGAATGTGTCCCCCCCCCTGTAACTTCTAAAATAAGAGACCGATAAAACTAAAAAAATATATGATGTACATTACCATGTAAACTTCTACCGAAAATTATTTGAACAAGAAGATTTTTTCTAGTCGTTTTTTTTTTATACGTCATAAATCGTAAAACGCAATTTACATTTCATTATATTTATATATTTATATTCCCTTTATTTTTTTTATTTTTTTTTTATTTATATTTATATTCCCTTTATTAAACTTAAATACATATTAAATTAT
This sequence comes from Cybosia mesomella, assembly GCA_946251805.1. Taxonomy (NCBI): domain Eukaryota; kingdom Metazoa; phylum Arthropoda; class Insecta; order Lepidoptera; family Erebidae; genus Cybosia; species Cybosia mesomella. The sequence continues at coordinate 23,485,861 of OX276398.1, forward strand.
ATTTTTAAATACATTCTATACAAAAAAAAAAAAAAAAAATTAAAAATATAAAATAGTGGCCCACCGGCATCGGATACAGGGATCCAGAGAGAGGAATCTCCTCACGATACGTGCCGTGTCGAGGAGCACTGCCTTCTGCATCAAGCCCTTGACCCAACTGCCTAACGCGAGCCTCTTGAGATGTTGATCGAGGCTCTTGGCAATCAGTCCGTGAACCGAAACAACTATCGGGACAATAATTGCCGAATCCACACTCCACATGGCGACAACCTCGTGAGCCAAATCCAAATATTTCATTTGTTTTTCTTTTTCGGCTTTTACAAGATTGTTGCCATGTGGAATGGTGATATCGATAATTATTGTGCGGCACTCTGATCGATCTATCAACACTATATCAGGTTTATTAGCTACAATAGTCCTGTCAGTGATGATAGATCGAGCCCAGTACAACGTGATGTGCCCATTTTCGAGAACTGCGTCGGGCACATACCTATAGTACGGTACGTCTGATTCTAAAAGGTTATACTTTAGAGCAAGCTTTTGATGGACAATCCTGGCTACTTGGTTATGTCTATGCAAATACTCGCCGTTGGCAAGACGAGAACAACCAGAAATTATATGTCTAAGGGATTCTTCGGGACGGTGGCACGCCCGACATATGTCAACCATACCATCATTTAGAATATACTTCCGATAGTTATTCGTCATCACAACTTCGCCCACAATTGCAAAGACAAAACCTTCGGTTTCCCCAAATAGGTCACCGAAGCGTAGCCAAGACACAGATGCTGGTAAATCTATATCAGGCCCATGGAGGCATTAGCATTTAGAAAGCCACGACCCCCCAGTTTCCGTGGGATATACAACCTCATTACAGATGATCGTGGGTGGTGCATCCGAAATGTGGTCATCAGCGAACGAACTCTTCTATCTAGGGCATCCAGTTCGGTCTGAGTCCATCTAAGTATGCCAAAGGAGTACATTAGGACTGGCATGACCCAACCATTGCAGGCACGCACCTTGTTGCCACCCGATAGAAAGCTTTTCAGAACGTTTTTCTGGCGGCCAAAGAAGCGCTCCTGCAGTGCCTGTTTCATGCCAGACTCGGAGATTCCTAATGCCTGTGACATACCTAGATATTTGTAGGTTTCAGTTGTAGATAGAGATTTAAGTTCAATGGAATCCGAAAGTATCACCCCTTCGGATTCCACTATACCACCTCTTTACACATGCTTGACCGCACACTTGTCTAAACCAAATTCCATCTTGATAGAGCTACTAAAGTTTTCAGACATCTTTAGTAGCTCCATCAATTGTAGATTATTGGTAGCAAAAAGTTTGAGGTCATCCATGTATAGGAGGAGGTGGGATATAACTCGACCCTCTCTGCGCAACCGATAGCCTAGCCCTGAATTCTCCAATATTGTACTAAGAGGATTCAGTGCTAGACAGAACCACAGGGGACTCAGACTATCGCCCTGAAATATACCCCTCTCGATTCTTATCGGTGCATCGTTTGTCAGGCAACATCCTGGATAGCGAAGAACTGTGGTCCATTGCCCCATACATGACCTCAAGAAGGTAGATAGAGTTGTATCAACTTCATACAACTCTAGCACCCTCAGAAGCCAGGTATGTGGAACAGAATCATAAGCCTGCTTATAATCTATCGAACATGTTGCCAGATTTTTACGGTTACGACGCACCTGTTGGCTAATGGCCATATCAACTAGAAGGAGCTATCCATTCTGAGAGATAGAGATGATCGAATTTTTTTCTAAATGTGCAGTAATTTTGACTCTCAGAATGGAAGCTAGAAGTTTATAGACCGTCGGTAGGCAGGTAATAGACCTATAGTTTCTGGGGTCCGTAGCACTACCAAATTTATAGAGTAGGTGGGTTACTCCAGTTGTTAGGAAATTAGGGAGGGAACCCGAGTTTAGGGATGACTGGAATTGAGTTGCTAAACGAGCATGTGAGTTACGAGGCCACTTCTACCAAAAGTTGTGCAGACGGACCGCACAACTTTGACCTGACGGTCCTGCTGACTACCAGTTCGATAACGAACGGACTGCACTTACAACATCTTCAGGTAAAAAGATAATTGGCTCCATAATCTGTATATTCTCACATGCTCGTTCAACCTCTCTCATCCAATCACATTCTGAATGTATGACTGGCGTCGACCAGATGCTACCCCAGAAAGTATTCGTAGCGTCAGCATCCGGCCGAGTACCGTCATTTACACCTGACTAGGGTTGTTCCCATTTCCGATAAACCCACCGCTCATCCTTTTGGAAAATGCGATTCTGATTATACCTATCTACGCGCTTTTTGTAGCGTCGTATCCGATTTGCCCATGCTTAAACTTTCTGCTTCAGAAAGTCAATGCGCTCTGTGACACATGAAGCGTATTGTTGAGGACTAACATTAGTCCCCAAGAATGCCTGTGTCACAAAGCGCATCACCCTCGGGTGGGTATTGCCTGATCTGAAGCAGGTTAGCTTACCGATGAGTGTCCTAGCCTCAGCAATACGACGTTCAATCCTGTACTGCCAGGCAGGCACAGCAGGCTTGGGTCGAGTAGCAGTTTTATTTACAATAAATTTTACACGTTGGTGGAGTGCCCTGCGTGGGCGAGTCAACGCCAGGATCTCGTTGCGGTCCTGGGCGTGGACGTTCTCTCGTTGGAGACCATGATGAGGGCCGTGGTCTCTGACGGGAGCAAGTGGCACACCGCCGCCTCTTTCTGCGAGCAGGTAATGTGCGCGAATGAGACGGCGGAGAGGGAGCGGGAGAGAACCCTGCCCCCAGAGTTTCGTAATATGTATCACTAAGGTCTTCGCTATTTTCTAAATACTAAGGTATAAGCGAATCTATATATCACCGCTATATTTCTTTTATGCATGGGCAAATGGGGTAAGCGAGGTCTTTTGCTTGGTATCATAGATCGATATTCTACTATCGCATCCCCCAAAGTGCTCCTTAATCGTTCATTATACTGGGTACTTACGGATATATATAGCTTCCACGCCCTCATTAGTGTGATCGAGCTGTGGCGGTTTTACACTCGCGGTTACGCTAGACTCCACCGAAGTTACAGCATGCAATGAAGTGGGGATAGCGTCGGTAGCTTAGGGGTTAAGTAGTCAACCTTACGATCGAGAGGTCCCGGGTTCGAATCCTGGCCATTACACTACCGACGTGAACCCACTCCTAACACAAGCAACCTTGCTTAGCTGGAGGGGTTAGGGGATATTAGTAATTTCGGTTACTAATATTCTTTAAAAAAAAAAGAAAAAAAAATAAGTAAGACTATTCTGCACGTCAGAGTATAGCCTCTCAAGTACGGTACCATCCAACATGTTACAACGTTGAATAGCCCGCACCTGGTGCGATAATCGTTGCGCTGATACGTTGACAGTCGGTTCTAGTTCCTGAAACAGAGACAGTAAACGACCACGGTATGCATTGAGGTTGGTTCCTAGCTCTGTAGCCATATAATATGCCCGCATGACGCTTTCATTTATTGAAGAAGACCATTTCATGCGGCGCACATCACCACCGGCGGCGGGGGTCCTATTCGAGGACGGTTGTCTTCGGGGTCCTAGGCACGTCGGTGGCCGGCCTCTCCCCGGCCGACGCACAGGTGTTGGCGACGTCGGCGGAGAGAAATACTCGTCGCTACTGTCGGAGCTCGACGCCTCAGCAGTTGTCGATGGAAGGGTCACCTGAGGCTGCGGGGCGGAGCTGCACGACGAGTCCATCGGTGTTAATTGTGCTATTTGACTGAGTTGCTTGAATTTTGCGCGTGTCAACATATTATTTAATTGCTTTCTGTTTGTCTAGATTGTCTAGAATGACGTATGTCATAAATTTAAATTTCTGTGTTTGTTGATTTCTCTGAAAATTGTGTAATTAATTTATATTACTTCGGGCCACCAACCAGCTGGACACCGAAGTCATAAAATCACGCAAAAAAAATCAAAATCTTACACCCACTTTTAATCACTTTTCTCGACGTTTCACATGATTCTAAGTCTAATTAAAAAAAAAAAATTGTGTCGGTCTGTCTGTTGGTCTGGATGTCTGGATGTCTGTTTACGCAATAACTCAAGAACCAATTATCCGATTTAAAAAATTCTTTCGCCAATCATCTTGTTTGGTTAATGGGAAGAACTGATTAAATTTTGGGGTTTTTACGTTCAAGGTTTCGGGTACCTACCATACAAATTGTCCCTAAAAACTGTTATAAGTGAGTTTCTTTCGAGTTATCAGAGTAACGCGTATTTGACTTTGACATTTGAGTGACAATGACAATACGTATATTGTATATTTACATAAAACAACCAGACTCTGAAAGAAACTGAAATATAAAATCATTTTTTTGTGTTTTTGACGGCGAAGACGTTTGATTTGATTTCATTTTCTTCATATTTATTGCTCAATATATAAAGACGCGTCGAATAATATGCGTAAAGCCTAAGGTCTGTAATTTTGAAAAATACCTACTGCAACAAAAATATCTAAGTTTGGCCCGAAGTTTGACAATCACTGTGTGATTTCCGCCCTACTAGTTTATATTATATTATTTAAAAAAAAGCATTATTATGTTACTTACTGCTACGGAACCCTTCAAGGGTGAGTCCGACTCGCACTTGGCCGCTTTTTTATGTGTCCATCGATATTTCAATAGTTTATGAACCGATTTTGAAAATTCTTTTTGCGTTGGGTTTAGTTTATCACCAAGTTGGCCTCATATAAATTTTATTAGTATTGGATCCTTTTATTAGTATATACTCCAGAGATGCAGCAGGGAACTCCTCAAAATCAAATAGAAAAAGTGAAATTATCGCGGTATAGCACAGAGTAGGTAATTAAAATATATCTCGATGAGGTATAGTTAGGTTTACGAGGGACATGTTTTATGGACAACCTTACACCCCGGCGTCTGAAGACCCGAGACGGTGTGCGGTTTTAGTCGGTTCAAGCCCGACATAACCGCCCCCGCTGGCTGGCGGGGGGGTATCCGAAGGGATTTCCGCACGAAAAAAAAAAGGTACATATTTTGAAAACCATATATTGGTGCCGATTTTGCTGTTACAAAACTCACTAAACTAGGCTTCCTTTTTATTAAAGTCTAGGTTTATTCCTACGGCGGCACATGGAACACAATTTCAAAATTCAAAAAGTAAGTAACGTTATGATTTTAGTAGTCAAGTTGCTAGAACTCTAGCCAAAATACAAACTAGAATAAATTGTCATTATTCCCCCAGTGACAGCTTCTGAACAGAACAATTTCTACAGTGATGACCTCTTATAGCGAATTCGACCTCCTCGTCGACCTATAAACATTTCACTATGTAGTATTCTCCAACATTTGCATGGCACTTAGAACTGGAGCGGAGTCGCATTACCATTTCAATTGTGGAGAAAGAACGAACGCTGCATTCAGTAACACCTAGCGAGTGAATGGAGTCGGTTGGTTGATTTTTAAGCTTCCCAGCGAACTCAAACAGATGGTTTGCAAGCCGATGTGAAATAGCGTCCTTATTTTCCACTTTATTTGCTCTTGTTGGGAGTCGACGAACAATGAACATTATCCTGTCCGAAGTTTAAGTAACACCTGTGCATGATAAAACGACGGATTACCATATTTTACTTTTGAACTTCATTTCACCTACAATGAAGGAAGTTCAGGTTTGGTAACACATTTTTAATTACAGGCATTTTGGAGAATAGCTATCATAAAATAGATTTATGTTAATAGCAGGAATGGCAATCTCGGTTTAGCACCAAAGAATAAATGGTTGCCGGGGTACTATTTAGTACCTAAATTTTTTTCACTGTAGAGGTTTTGTAATGGAAAACCTCGAGAGTACCCAGCACTTTTTCCTAAGATATATATCTACTTTCCCGCCTTTTCCCTTTCGGGGAAGGTACTAACAACAGCCCGCTTTCTGTCCTTACACACGAGTTTAGCAATAGGCGTCACCATTACGAAAATATAAGTGACGTAGCGGTAGTGCATTCGACTGCTACGACAGGGGCGCGGGTTCGATTCCCGCTCAGTGCAAATATTTGTATGCATGAATGTCTATTTGCAATGGTCTGGGTGTTTCTATGTATAATATGTATGTATTTACAAAAAAAAAGTATATAAGTATGTTTATCCGCATTCTGGAACCCATAACACAAGCTAGTTCAACTATGCTTACTTTGGGTCTAGAAAGCGATGTGTAGAATGTCGTAGAATATTTATTTATTTATTATTATTTAATTGGTAAATCTATCTATTATTTTAATGGTAACACTATCCAGACAACGGCACTATGTAAAAAGAATCAAATCTCATTGCCGCGGTATACGAGTGTTTGTTGATTGAGCATTGTGGTTGAATCGATTTTACTTGCTCTGTCGATGTGCACACAGCGAATGCGGGATAATTGGGTTACATACCTGTTCACACATCTACCTTCCGTGAGTTTGATGCATTCCATTCAATTTGCTCTCAATATTTGGTTAGTTGAAAAACATCCATATAATCATACTCTTCACGACTATCACGACAGGGATAGGCAGAGGTGCATTACACGCACACATTATTTAGTTAGTGGTCCAATATAACGCCATGGTATGCGGCGGTATCATATTAAATGATATCAATGCAAAACTTATCCTGAAAAACATGAAATTAGTGCTGACTCATATTCAGCTTAGTTGAAAGTGAAAGAGAGAACACTAGCCATGTGTGGTCCATGTTATTGGTAGTCTAAAAAGTGGTCATTTGTATATTTATGTCAATATTTAAACAATTCTATATAATATAAGATCTGCGCAATGGTGATCATTAGACTGGCAGCATTGCCCCGCAGGATAGCGATGGCCAAACTTCGCCCTAGGTATGAGCCGTAGCGAGAGTACATATTTATGTTTCGATCTATGGTAAGGTAACCCCAAAAATTGTAACTGTAAATCAAATAAATACGTATACGTTACTTTTGTAAATAAAATTTATCACTTCAATTATATATAATTTATAGGTACGTGAAACATACGTGGTTACGTAATGTGTTGACCCTTAGCCATGTTTTAAATAATATATTCATAAGATTTCAGTAAAAGCACAGTTCCGCCGTGGTCACTGTGACGCACAAAGACCCTCGCAGATTCTTCCTATTATAATATTCATGACCTATGGGAACTTGGTATTATTGCCAGATTATCATTTATTACATGAATATTTATTATGTCAATTTGTACCATATTTCAACACAAAGTAGGTATATTTTACTAGTTTTACATAATCCAGAATGCCTTTGAAAATCTCAGTCTTTATTATGTTAAATCGATTAAAAGTGGCTACAAAACTATAACGCTCAAAAAAGATTATAGCAAATGAGCAGAGCAGAATTTGTTTATTATAACAGGTAGATTTTTCGGGTAAATCTAGTACAATATTCTAGGACAAAATCTAGGACAAATTACACAACACTATGCCCAAACTAAGCAGAGCTTGTCATATGGGTTCTAGAATGCGGATAAACATACTTAAATACTTTTTTTGTAAATAGATACATATATACATACATAGAAACACCCAGATCAATGCAAATATAAGTATTTGCACTGAACGGGAAGCGAACCCGCGACCTCTGACATAGCAGTCAAATGTACTACCGCTACACCACAGAGTATTGTATATTAACCTCGTAACCTCAGTTTACGAATACTATTATAACCCGACAGTTGTATATATTGTTGGGATAAAGAAGCTTTTGGGCAACCAAATTTGTGCATACGATACGAGCCACATATCCTTCTTTAGCACTACACACACCATATTGGACTGAAGAAGCTTTTGGGAGGACAAATTGTGTCATTGCGTGGCCCTTTTTTTTGAAGTGAAAACTTCTTTAGCGGCAATGTGCACTTTTTTGTAATTGGTAAAAAAGGTTAAACACGCGTCAGTAAACACGTGACCTGATCGTAAGACAACAAATATAGAAGCACTAATTTCACACTGTACTTAACAACCTTGGTGGCGCGTTCGTCTAATGAGTGGTCGTTGACTTCGTTAAGACTGAAATCGATTCCGACCGAGGCCCAAGAAACACCTTTTGTCATCATATAACTTTTTGTAATATTTATTCTATTTTGTGCCATAAATCTATTGATATAAAATGGAAATTAAACAAAGTGCATCTATTAATGAAAAAAGTGACGAAGAAATAGTGAAAGAAAATGAGTGAGTACTTTATAAATATATTGGCGATGATGGTTCTGGTAATAATGATGGTGAAAAAGTCGTTGAAATTATGGATGAAAGTTGATTTTTCTGAGAGATAAACTTTTTAATGTAAAATAATTGTAATATTTCTTAAGTGTTAAATTTTTAATGTAATATGAATTGTCATGTTTGTGTACGATAGCGCAATAAATGAATATTGTATGTTACCACATAAATGATAGTACTTTTATACTGATAATTAAAGCAATTTGTGCAAAATTATTCCCTAACCATTCCAAAATATCAAAAGTGCACAACGTTAATATTCAATTTTCACTTCTGCCGGCACTCCCGCCCCCCCCCCCCCGCCTACCTGCGGGGGCGGTTATGCCGACTTGACTTGATCCGACTAAAACCACACGCCGTCTCGGGTCTTAAGACGCCGGGGTGTAAGGTTGCCCATGGGGAGTGGCGCTAGTCGCCCCGCCGTTCCGGTCTGCTTCTGCTGGGGTGACAGGCGGCAGGCTCACCTCGCGGCGGGCCGGGAGAGTTCTAGATCTCTCCCGGGCGCGCTCCGCACCATTGTTGCAATCATGCTGCCGAGCGAGAGGACACCCACCCCGATGGCTGCCACGAGGTCACGCCTCGGCACCTCCCACGCCGGGCAGTCCACCAGCGTGTGCAGCCCTGAATCCTCACTTGCGTCGCAGTGATGGCACTCAGGCGTTGGCTTCTTCCTGATTAGATGCAGGTGGTCCCCAAAGCTCCCCTTACCGAAGATCACCTGCGTCAGTCGGTACGAGAATCTTCCGTGTCACCTCTCAAGCCAATCCTCCATGATGGGTCTTACCGCCGCTATTGCGGCGTGCCACCGTGCTTGTTACCCAAATCGTTCCTTCCACTCCACCACATTGGCCTGGCGGAGCTGGTTCTGCACGGCTTCGGCTCGGGGTTCTACCCCTGCTCCCGCGCCTCTCACCTCCAGGTCCCATGGCAGTATTCCGGTGTGGAGACTAGCCGCCTCGAAGGAGATCGTGCGGTACCCGCGGATGACCCAGATGGCCTCTCTCATTAGCACTCTTCTGGCCTTCAGGGCCTCCGCCCATATTGGGCACCAATACAGGGCCATGGACCGTACGATCCCGCGTAAAGTCCTGCAGGAGTCATCGGGCCCCCTCATGTTGGGCAGCAGCCGCGCCAGAGCGAGAGCTGTGCACTTCAGTTTGGGGGCCAGACTTTGGATGTGGTCTCCGAAGTCCTATCGGCTGTCAAGTACCGATCCCTGTGGAACACCGCACGACATTTCACGCCGACCGAGACCGTGACCGGTCACGGTTGGGTAGATGACGGCTCTCTCCGTCAAATACGCACTACGACTATAAGACGAAGGTAGAGAGGCACTTCGTGATACACGAGCGCTCCCTTATGCAACTCCAGGGCAAGGTATTGAACGCATTGGCGATGTCCAGGCACACCGCCAACATCACCTCACCCCGGGCTACTGCATCCTCCACCCTCACGCGCTCATGCTCTGCCATCATTGGCATCCACGGTAGAGCGCCTCTGACGGAAGCCATAATAAAATTTGGTACCTATCTCAATAAATATTTTCTTTTATTTTGTTTTTTATTTATTTACTTTATTTGAGGTAGGTGCCAATTAAGTCAGACCTCTAAATTGTATTAACACGCATACAACTTAGAGGCCTATCTTAATTGGCGTTACTATGTATATGGGGCACCCTTCAATTTTCAACATTTTTTATTTTATGGAATTTTTCCTTTATTTGCACTGCCAAATTTCGTGATTCTAAGTCAACGGGAACTACCATATAGGTTGTCAAGCCAAAACCTATAGGGTACTTCCGGTTAACCTAGAGTTGTCAATTTTGGGTAACAGCAAGGACTTAAAGCACAAGTAAAAGGAAAAAGTTGAAATTTACGGTAAATTTTCGTATTTTCAAATTTTCGCAAAAATTCTAAATTAGCCCAATCTTTTTATCGTGTTGACTAAGGACTTTGATTTTTATACACCTAATGGGGACTATAGACCCCAGTATCTGGTACGAATTTCAACTTGCAGGATCCATTCCATTCCCCCATTCCTGAGAAAATCGGTGGTGACAGACGGACAGACAGACAGACGGACAAGAGATTGATCTTATAAGAGTTCCTTTTGTACCTTTTCGGCGTCTGCAGACCCGAGACGGCGTGCGGTTTTAGTCGGTTCAAGCCCGACATAACCGCCCCCGCTGGCCGGCGGGGGGGTATCCGAGGGGATTTCCGCACGAAAAAAAAAAAAAAGGTACGGAACACACATCATTTAAATTACATTTCAAAAGCAATCTTAGCGCTACACAAAAGTAACTTCTGCAGAGAAAAGAACTTATCTAGTAGTGTAAATGGTATAACTTGCCGCTTACTGAAAATCATTCCCAACAGTATTTTCTTCCTTTGGAGATTCATAAAGAATCTCTTTAGTATACATAGATCAGTAGCAACATGGATATTCGCTTCGCAGAGCTCTTTTACTGGAAAAAGTCTTAAAAACTTATCTTTTTAGGAAGTTTAAGTAAGGATTCGATCAATAGAAACTCGTGTAACGTTCCCCAAAACTTCTTCCAAGGTCCTGAACACTAAAGTATAGTAGGTGTCATTTAACTTTAAAGTAAATACTAATCCCACTAAAAACATACGTGTTAAAAAAGGGGCCAAGTTCCTATCGGTTAATTGTTCGCTTAAAAAGGGTTGAAATCCAATCCAATGCCAAGTTTAGATACACTTTAAAATCGATCATAATCATCTTCATCAACAGCCTGATCGCCTGGTAAACATTTGCCATTCCTAAGACTCCCCACCACACCCAGTCTTCAGCCTTCCGCGTCCAGCCACTACCCGCCACCGTATTCACGTCAACAGTCCATCTGGTCGAAATTCACTTTACCATACACCCAACTTAAAATATGGTATAGTTGTGAAAATACGTAGGTACTTGGTTAAAAATATCTAAAATTATAATACTTCTAAATTTGAACTTGGCAGGTTTTCGTGCTGTACGTAATACTTGATTTATTGTATGATTAAATTTATTATTTATATAATTAAATTAGCCTGTAAATCTGGCAATAAATGAAAATGTAGAAGCAATAATCTTGACATTCAGAAGTGTTACTTTGTGAACAGGGTGGGATTATCCCTAAGGTGGGTTCCCCGTGGGCCTAGTCAATACGGGCTACGCACCAAGAAAAAAAACCTTTCGTCTAACGATTTTTCTTTTGAAACACTCTTTCTTAACCTCCACTTTAGTTGTGCACCTTTACAGAACTACATTGAGTAAAATGCCTTCTCCTCTATGCAATAAACCTCTAAACTGCAGCAAATTAATGAAAATTAAACGAGAACTGTACGTAATTCCTACGATTTCCCGCCAAAATAATTATAATAGAAAAAAATTGTACATGGTACGTCTATGTAATGGTGACCCTCTTTCTTGAGACTTTACCTTCAGCTACCATCAGGTGAAGTCAAATTGACGTGTCCTAAATATAAAAAAAAACAACTAAAAAGTAAGAAAATGGCCCCTAGACTATACTAGGGGCCCCGATAGGGTTAAACCGGCTCTTCGGTGACCAACATGAATAAATATATTTTGATTTGATTTGACTAACTCATAATTGTCTCGTACCATGATATGCAATTGTTTTTAGGAATTAACGACATATGAAATGGTATTATTTATATCGCCACGATGGCGAAACAACGCTGAGAATTTTTACCTCACATCTGTTAACAATACAAATACCATTCATACAACATAAAAAATTATTCGTCTTCACGACGTATTTGAAATAAAGGAATATTGACACGTGTTAATTATTACAAAATGAACTCTATGGACGTCTAAATTATCTCATTGGTTAATGCGTATTAAAATAATTTATAAAGGGTTTTAGGAACCAAATAAGATGTAATTTGATTTCTTTGTCAAGCTTTGATACGAGACTGTTGGTTAGTAAACGGACGCGTTTACCAAATTTTGCACGATTGAATGTCGCTATGCTTTGCCTGACAATGAGTTTGTATTACGTAGATTGAGAGTTAAGTGTTAAGCGTGGCATGTTGCATGGAAGGATAGTAATTTAAGGTTAATGGTGTGTATATAATTAAAATATGCTTAATTTGAACTAGTTAAGATGTTTGGTTTAAAATAATATTGGCATGCTATTTTAAGTACAAGAAAGGTCTAATGCGTAGGTCATTTCTCAAAAAAAATACTACCTGATACCCAAGCGACGAGGAGGCGTGTGACGCCACAAGGAAGCATCAGGCGGGGAGTCAGTGGAATATAAAAACTGATTTCGGACGGGGACATGGGATAGTTTTTCATTGTAGCTGGTTGAAGTGCATACGCTCTGTTAAAATAGTTGGTAATTTCGTTGGCTGTGTTATGCTAATATAATTGGTGATTCTTTTGACGAGTTGTGCATACTAGACAGTGACAAATGATAACGCTCTTTGGATTGAATATCTAAAGATTCCTATATTTTATAAATACCTTTCTCTATATAAACCCAATCTCCTGAAACGTGGCAAAAAAAGAACTTTTAGGTAACAAGCCTTAAATTCTGGGATTGAGTCTGATTTCGGAAGCGTTTCAAACACCTATTTCCTATAATCTAGGATCCGTGGAATAGTTTTAGGGGTTTTCGCAAGCTATTCCATTCCTTATCCTTAGTTTAGTTCGCATTGTTATTCCCTTTCACACAATTCGCATAAATTCACACATATCAATTCATACACACCTATTGTCTTTGGTAAGGGACAGTAGACCGAGGTAAACATTAGGGTCATTTGAGTCTAGAATTATTTAGGTTAATCTGTCGAGGCGGATTAATATGATTCGTAGGTAACATCATACTAAATACGTTTAGTGATAACTAACCGAAGTGAAGTGTTACGTAAATTATATCGCGTTAAGTCTTTGTTTACAAGATAATTATCATAAATAACTTAATCAATCCAACGGCAAATCCATTGTGTTTTAATTAAAGTAACCGTGAATTTTATAGTAAAGTTGTGGATAAATACGTTATTCAATAATTAAAAATAGATGTATTGAAAATAGTTCCAGAACATTGTCTGAATAAATCGTGATAGTTTGTTATATAACTTTAAATATATTACTAAATAATATAATTGAAGGTTTCTGGTAAATTTCTACTATTTTATAGTATATTGGTTTGAATAGCAAGATAAAGAACTGTGGTCTGAATTTATATGAAATTGCGTTTGGAAGTGATTTAAATGATTACGTGAAATATCATTATCATTATAACATTTTATCTAGGCACTGTAATCAAATAATTAAGTGCATTTTAACACGGCTGAATACATCATTCGAGAATTAGAGCAAGTATAAATAATTATTCCGTTATCAGTTATAGAACATTGATTTGAATGGTCAGAAGTTGACGAGTAATATATTAGAGTAAATTATCTAAGTGGCTGATTATTCATCTAACATTTGCAATATATCGAGTAACACAAGGAAATAGTATCAGTAATACAAAGAGATGGTCGTTGGTGAACTCAATTAATATTCGACTTGTAAAGTGCAAAGAACACATAAGAGACGACGTGTGGTTTTAGTAGGTTCATTCAGAGACATCTGAAATATCATTATTTGCACACAGTTTTCTAACGAGAGGGAGTATTTTAGTCGAATACAGCAATAAATAAATATATGTGTTACAATCAGCTCACTTAATAGATAATTTAAATACAATTTTAGCTCCTGGAACCATTTGGGTTTTCAGTTTGAGCAAGTTATCAGTGTGTAGCATATCTGGGGTCTGCCTGAAATTCATAAATTATATTTACAAGCTAAAACAGATGAACTCATGTCAAATCAGTATTTATACCAGTCTCGAACGAAACCTACATTGGAATGCAGGCAAACCTAGATATGTGAGGCGATTTACGACGGGTCGGTTAAACTTGTAATGGTATTAATTAGTGAATACTAATATAAAAAAAGAGAAGAATACTATTATACGTTTAGCGTTAGTGGAGGTACTGATAACAGAATTAAATTACTCTTGAAAGAGAGGAGGAGAAAATATGTTGATTTAATATCAACCAAAAAAAATATATATATGAGCTCACGACAAAACATATGAAATATAAAAAATACAGGCCATTATCATATAATCTGGATCCAGAAAACCTCAGTTACCTGGTAGATACAATCTACGACCGTAAATGATAACTTGACATTTAAATCAATATCGTATATAGAAACTAGATTTTATGCAGATAGAGTTCATTTTATTTCAACAAAACTCAAAAGATTAGAACATTAGTTAATATATAATATAAACCGAAGGTTAAATTAATTCAGTGAGGAGAATAATCACGGCGTACATTATTTAAAATAAATCGGTTAGGAATTTAATTTCACAGTTTAGTTTTATGTTTAATTAGGTTTAGACGATTACAGCCAAGCTAGTGACGAAGATAGCCTTAAGGGCCATTTCCCGTTAAACATAAGGTATAGGTATGTCACTACCCAGGCTCGGGGTGCGAGAGAAATGCTTTATGGACAATCGGATTTTTGCGTCAAATGCGTGAAATGCGTCTGTAGACCCGAGACGGCGTGCGGTTTTAGTCGGTTCAAGCCCGACATAACCGCCCCCGCTGGCCAAAAAAAAAGGTTCTGCAATGGTCATAAATATGTGGATCCCTAATGACTTTTATTACTAGCATTACGATAATAGTAATCACAGTACAGACTTAAAGTTATCTTACTACTTACCTCTTCGAAAAAATTAAGTAATTAATGTCTTAATAATTATATCAGCACAGGATGCTATTTAAATCTGAAGAAGTCAATATTGTCGTGTGTAAAAAAGTATGATATATTTTTTATGTGTAGATTGTAGGTTAAAAATTTGAGTTCTAATTTTATACTATAATGTGTTCAGTAATAGGTAAGATGTGCTCTCGGCATCAGCAAAGGTCTATTGGTTCAAGGACCTCTTGTTATAAGCTGTAGGGAACCTGTAGGTTTTACTTGGGCAAGAAAAAGAAAACTATGAGGCTCTAAGTCACAAACAAGTTTATTGTACAAAAAGAAACAATTGACATTCGTCCAACATCGCCAAGTACTTAAGAATATGGATGTTCGGACCTCGGGGTCCGCGCTGTGACGTGATCGCGTACCATCTTTGGACGTTAATACCTGGCCAGGATATTAAAAAAAGGAACACTCACGTGGAGTACTTACTACTACTACTACTACTACCTACCCTACGTCATGTAGTTACTGGTGACAGCAGTCGTGAAGAGATGTGTGTGTTTACCGTGGAGTTCGGCGAACGCTCAGGCGTAATCGGCTGGTATCCGGCTTCCGTGTTGGTGTTGGACGAAAGAGACGCAGAAAAGGCTACCTTGGCGTCGTTAATCAGCTAATCTTATTACTTCCGCCTCCCGCGACTAGGCTACTAGGCTTCAATTCTTTTTTATTTATTTAGCCCATAAACTGGGTGAGAGATTTAATGATTATGGCTATATCATTGATCGTTTGGCTATAGGACATCTCTCAACTCAGTGTGCCTTCTAGCAAAGGCCTCCTCCAGTAGCTTCCATTGCTTCCTGTCTTGAGCAACTCTCCTCCATTTGGGTCCCGCAGTAAGTTTTAGCTCATCTTCCCAGCGCATTACTTGTCGTCCTCGACGTCTCTTACCATCTCGTGGATACCAATTTGTTATAATTTGGCTCCACTTTTCTTGTGTACATCTCAACATATGGCCGGTCATACTACACAAGAAAGGAGCAAAGGACGACCTTGGGAACTACCGGCCAATAAGCCTAATGTCCAATGTGTACAAAATATTCGCAAAGATCATTTTAGACCGGGTAAGCGCAAAGTTAGACGAAAGCCAACCGAACAAGCCGGTTTCAGACGGAACTTTTCAACGATATACCACATCCACACACTCAAACAGATAATCGAAAAGTATAACGAGTTCAACAAAACACTATATGTAGCATTTATAGATTACGCAAAAGCATTCGATTGTATTAGTCATAAGGCAATATGGGAGAGCTTAGAAAGGCAAAGGATACCTGCGACATATATTAACATCATCAAAATTATATATACAAACAGTAAAGCTAAAGTCTAATTAGAAGCTTTGGGCAAAGAATTCCGGATCAAGCGAGGAGTAAGACAAGAAGATCCATTGTCTCCAAAGTTGATTTCAACAGTTTTAGAGAATGTCTTTCGCAACGTGGACTGGGAACATCTAGGCCTCAACATAGACGGAAGAAAACTAAACCACTTAAGATTTGCGGATGATCTGGTTATACTAGAAGAAAGTCCAAAGGCACTCGAGAAGATGATCCAAACTCTGAATACTGAGAGTTCTAAAGTAGGTCTAAAGATGAACTTAACGAAAACGAAACTGATGACCAACTCAAAAATGGAACCCATTGAAATTCAAGGAAAAGAAATAAAATATGTAGATGAGTATTGCTACTTGGGCCAGATCATCTCCCCTAAAGCCAAAACAACCAAGGAAATAAATAAGAGAATTGCAAATGAGTGGAAAAGATACTGGTCACTCAAGGAAATTGTAAAATCTGAAGAACACAATATGGCAACAAAAAGGGAAGTATTCAATGCTTGCATTCTTCCATGCATCACCTACGGCTGCGAAACATGGTCGCTTACAACATACCATAGAAACAAACTAGAGAAGTGCCAGAGAGGTATGGAACGAAGCATGACAGGAACAAGAAGGCAAGATAAAATTAGCAATGTGCAATTAAGAGCAAAAACTAAGTTAACTGATATCCTGGAAAAAATAGACCTACAAAAGTGGAGATGGCTTCAATTCTACCAATGCATAACTCTGAGCGAGATGCGTCTAGATTCAAAACTTATACCATAAAAAAATAGCTATACCAAAAAAATCGCTAATAGCTACCACATAGCTGATTGAAGAAGAATTCTATCTCATTGATATTACCCCCATTGACAAACATTTTTGACATCTCAAAAATAACTCTTTTCATTGGCTACCGCAAAATGCATAGACTACAGTTATAGAAAGGAACAGGGGAGTTTCGCAAAGACAGGTTTAGGGTTAATTACTCAACCTACACGAAAGCATGTGTCAGAGACTCATATACCTACCAACTCGCAGGTGGGCCGGAACCATACACCCGTCATTGAGAAACAACAAATTAAAATAGTTCAGTACTAAATCGAATTAACCAAATGCAATTAACTAGGTACCTACTTACTAATCTAAATTTTTTCCTGTTTTCACAGAAATTTAGACTATACCAGCTGTAGACGACGGGCGTCGCGATGAACCTGCGAAATAAAAATATTATTAGTTCATAAAAATATATATTCAAAATTCAACCTTATTGGAACCACAGTGGATATTAATTAATTGTTTGGCCAAACTTATTATAAAGATGTAGACTTACTATAATGTTGTACCTAAATACATACCTGTTTTTATTATAACAAAGATAGTTTATTACCTGCTCGCACACTACGTCATACGTTTGAGATTGGATGCACCGTAGATGCCGCGTCAGTCGCATACATCAGTAGCCCGAAGTAACACGTTGACATAGTTTGCGCACTGGCGATACTTACCTACCATCCAAAAGTCTTCTTGCTTATTTACACGAACCCGTAACCCCGTAACCACTCCACGCTTACCTGCATCCCGTACACCAGCTCTTACCCGCGGCTCCGCTCGCGGGAAATTCTGATCCCGTTCCCGCAACTCATGCGACCTATCCCCGAGATAAAAAGTAGTCTATGTGTTATTGTGGACTGTATTCTATCCCTGTACCAAATTTCGGCCAGATCCGTTTGGCGTGAAAGAGTAACAAACATCCATACATCCTCACAAATTTGCACGTTTATAATATTAGTGGATTAATATATAACTTACTCGGTACAATGAAGAAAAAATAGTACCTACATAGCTTCAATATTACCATTATGTGAAAAGCGTTACACATTATCCACATGAAGAAAGGAGTCTTAAAATAAAATACTCATCGTCAACATTAAATAAAATATATTTTTTAATAAAATATCAAAACTGGAAGCATTTAATCCACAAATAACAGTATAATTTCATTACCCTAATCATTCCCTTGTCCAGGTTCGTTCGACGTAAGTTCCCGGCTCCCACATCAAAAGTCAGCGACTGTAGTGTCCGCTGTCATTGGTCGGATTTAGGTGTACCCAATCAGATTAAATGCGCTCGTCTGTACGGTACGTAGGGATGCCTATTTGGACACGTAGGGTCGTAATTTTGAAAAGAAATTCGAAGACGTTACTTCACTAACTGATTAGTTTCCTAGTCAATATATATATATATATATATATATATATATATATATATATATGATATGGTACAAAACTAATGTCCGATGATTGAAATATATACACCATATAGGTACAACTATTAGGGTATGTTTATGAAATGCTTTTTGGAAAATAAGTTAAAAATAACAGTGGTATTCCGGGAGTACCGACAGAAGTGAAAATTTGAACTATTACGTGTGTATTTTTTAAATTGCCAGGAAATATGTCGGTATCTACTATCTGATAAAAAATATCGTGACAGAAAATTCATAAAAATTGCCCTTTTCAGCAATGATATTTCAAAAAGCGCCATCTAGCCTAGCCAGCTAGCCAGCGGGATACCTATGTGCGCTTTATTTCGGACACTAGTTTTGTTACATAGGTACTGTATATTACCAACACTTATTAAAACTGCACTACTTCAATACGTCATTTTTAAGATATTTTCTTCCTCGTAGCTTGAAAGAGCTTAAAAATTATCACATATAGCATACAAAAAGCTGCAAGGTTTATAAAACTTTAAGTCATCACCCTCCGAGCCTTTTCCCAACACAGTTGGAGTCAGCTTTCAGTTCAACAACGCACAATACGAGTATGTTAAGAATACTCGCCCATCCTAAGACTGGGATTTCAACACTGTTTATAAATAAATTATGTAATCAGGAGTTTCACGATTTCAGTCAGGGTATTTGATACATTTAGCCGGGATAATTAGATAGGTATTGATGGATACGGATTAGTTAGTGATTACAAGCAAACGCTCACCAGAGACCATCGGTATAAACATACTGATAAAATTACCTTTATATATAGTTACTTATCTACAGCATTGATCTCAGGGGTGGTCAAATGCAGCGCGGATTTAACGTGCATTGGCGTATATACTATTAATTTCAACACAATTCGTTTTACGTATCTGGTGTGTTTTGTATTATTTTAAATTATATTACTTCTACATGTAGACATGCTTTAATGTATTGAACATTCATTTCCTTTTTTTTTTGTTTCTTTCTTTCTTATGGACGTAAACTGTTCTAAGTAAGTTGCTAAAGTATATTCATATTATTATTTTTGTATATTACATTGATAAAAACACATTATCATGGACATATATGTGTATTGTGTTAACGAGAATCCTAATGTGATTATGAAGACTACAAAACACTCAGAACTGACTCATTATATACATTCCCCAACTTAGAAACTGGCGACCAGGTATGCATACGTCATCGCCCCCACTTCATCACCATAGTAAATATTATGTGCATCCAATCTTACCCAGGGGCCGGACACACAACATGCTTAATTAAGTTAGGTCGCCGCACCGGCCAGCCGCGCCAAAAATAACTTTTCAATGCACATTGTCTATGTATTAACGATTAAACATAGATTTTCTTGGACCACACTTTTAAAAACTATGACTATTTTACAACTATACTAGACTACCTATTCAAGACACACTCCGATATAAAAATCTCTTTAAACAGCAAAAATGTAATCGTATTTACTATTGAGGCAGCACCCAAGCGGTGTACGTACCATGATTCCAATGCGTTTTGAGTTTGCTATTGAACACATGCGATCAGACACTGAACAAGTAGCTAGTGTTAGAAAAAGTGCTTTCCGTGAATAATTCAATCGGTACAAGATTCTTTCGTTCTGTCGAGTTTCTACGAACCAAGACATCGGCAAATCATAGTATCGATGAACCATCATTATTCGTCGTAGCGTGTTTTTGATGAAACGTAATGTCTATAAATAATGGTATCTACTGATATTTTTTGTATTACGTTATTACGGTGAAACATGCTTTCTGTAGACAATTGTATCGCCCAAAGGTATTTCGATAAACTATGGTTTATCAAACGGTTTACTAACTAAAGTAATTACAGATAAGCATGAACAGAGTCAGAAATCACTTAAAGAATATTTATGAAACTTAGAGGTGGATTTCTAAGAATTTTTGAAAATGTATAGATCCTACTGGAAACAAAAGGGAACTGCTAATGTTACTAAAAGGCACTCTGATCTTTCATATTGGTTTCCAAGTATTAATCCAAAGTTTTTCACTGAGTCACGTGCACTAACAGTTTCACAACATAAAAGCTTGCTCCGAGTTTCAATCCGGCTATTGCAATCTTGCAACTATTGTACCACTTTTTATTCCGCACAGCTGAAACTAATCCAGCGTTTAATAGCCCGTGAAGCCCACAGCTCATTTAGGGTCCCATTTCACAGACTTGGTTACAAGCCTGACGAACAATTTATAAAAGTTTATAAGATTTACCGTTTCTACTAACTTGAAACTCAAAAAGTATATAAGTTTCGTAGCTGTCTAAGGTGTAATTATAGACTTAACAGTGCGTCTTTGAACTAAGAAGTTTACAACTCCATTGGACGTTAAATACAAAGTTTGCTTTAAGTATATCACGTTTTAACTTTCACTTCATGTAAAGACTTATTACATTTTGTACGTACTATCAATTTATTTATATAAAACCTCATTAGAACAGTGTTGACATTTTCTTCATAAGAACTATGCCTACAGAACTAGAATAATAATAAACAGTATACATTTTGAAGAAATATATTACATGTAAATAATGATTGTGTATATAACAAAATGATAAGTAATTAAATTCTATGCAATTCATTTTGCTAACCATATTATATGTTCATTATTACAAAAATTGTATAAACGGCTCATTTTCGAATTATTCAGTCATCAAATATAATTTATCCGCAGCAAAATAATTACGATTTAATTGCACACTATCAAATATCTCAATTAGTAAATTGAGCATTCATCCATGCCATACTGCAAATATTATTATTGCCAGAGAGAACATATTGGTTGACCGCGTTTGAGTTTACTGACAAAGAGGATATTGTGAGTCCAATCATATTTTGGGAAAACACCATCATTATCCTCGAAGCTATTTTTCAGTTGCGTCTAATGTTTGCACTTTGCATTTTTATTGGTATGTCGGATTTTCTGGGAGCGAGTGCCGTCTACCCTCCCAACCCCGAGAGGGAAGCCTGCGCCAGTGTATGGTCCGTTGTTTTACAGGTAAACCGACTGGCAGGTGAGGTTTGCTTGGGCCCCAAAGGGGTTGGTAGGGTCTTATACGCTATTGCTGGGTCAATTATCATCTAACGGATATCCCAGTTACGTTTAATGCTCGCACGTAGCTTTCTCCTCCGCATGTTTTTTTTTTTTTTTTTTATATTTAGGACACGTCAATTTGACTTCACCTCGCCTGATGGTAAGCATGTGGCTTATCTTGGCTTTTTGACCGCCCCCCTCAATCCAGAAAGGCAAGCCTACTCTCTGGAGTAGGCTCTGGCCTGGTCCATTAATCAGCAGGGGTATTGAAATTGGCTTCGTCCGGAAGACCTTTTGTTTTCTGTTCTTACGGAAATAAAAATTAAGAAAAGTGAGCAGAAAAAGTGTATCACGGGGCTAAAGCTGCGGGCAACAGCTAGTTTCATATACCACATTCATATACCACAATATAACTCAGTTGGGGACGTAAATAACAGTTCCGCGGAGAACGTTAGGATTACAAAATTCCATCATGTAACGGCGGAGAGTGCTTGTGGGGTAGAGTTCGATAAGCTTCAAAATCAATTTCGACCTGTTTACAGTGGAATCGTCCATCAAATAGACTGGTTAGGTATATATCGAGCACTATATTGAGTACGAACGTTTTAGGTGCAACTGCTGATTGGTTGGCTGATCAATATTAAAGTTAAAACTGTCGTTCAATTCATATTAAAATGTTTAGGTATTTAAACTTGGAATATGATGTTGATATTTTTGATGTTGAATGCGTGATTTTAGATTACTGGCCAGATAGATAAAACAACGGATTATTGAACTTACTTGAACAGCGCCTCCAGAGTATTGCCAATATTTGTACTCAGGATGTGTCATAGACATTTAAGATTATTGCTTAAAGTCAAACTAATCTGCCAAATGTTTATTTATTTCAATATCCGTAACTTGGATACGCGAATTCCGAGTGTATGAGTACCTTTTTTTTTTTTTTTTTTTTTTTTTTTGTAATCGTGCGGAAATCCCTTCGGATACCCCCCCGCCAGCCAGCGGGGGCGGTTATGTCGGGCTTGCACCGACTAAAACCGCACGCCGTCTAGGGTCTTCAGACGCCGGGGTGTAAGGTTACCCATAGAGCATATCCCTCGCACCCCGGCTGACCCTGGGCCATCTCACCACTAACAGCATCGCTCATCCTGTCTCCTCTGAAAGCAGAGGAGTACGGAGAGCGATGTGTTCCCGCCACGTTGGGTATTGGCCGACGATCAATGCCAACCCTATGAAGGGGTGAAGGGGAAGCCATTGACCGCCGCCCAGGGTGTACCGGCCGCTCCGATTCCGTTCCCCCCGGACTGCAGCGGGATCGGAATCGGAGCGACACTCGAGGAGGTTACCCAACACACACCCCAGTGTATGAGTACCTTCTTGAAATGTACAAGCGGAAAAATATTTAAGGATGAACATTTGGTAATCGATTGCAAAACCAAAAATTTATAAACCTTGTGTAGTGATTTCGTAAGTTTTCTTTCTTCTAACAGTACAACATTAGTTATGACCACAATCTCCAAGTGACGAAGCGATAACCTGCCTTGTAGCATCTCTGTACAATATATGTATCATCTATCTTCGCCTTTTCCCTTTTTCTAAATTACTACTTTTAACCTAAACTAATTTCTGTATATCCTCCGAGCGATATCCTGTATCAATACGTGCCCTCCAATCCTCTATCTGCACCTGGCTAAATTCTTAGTTAAACAATTAAAGACCTGTCTGTGTGAAAACCAGCACTCTAGAATCATTACGAAATTAGATTGCATACTACACAATGTAACCTCGGTGGCGTAGCGGTAGAGCGTTCGACAGCTAATTTAGAGGCTGCGGGTTCGATTACCGCTCAGTGCAAATATGTATATTTACATTGGTCTAAATGTTTCTATGTATAACATGTATATATTTACAAAAAAAAAGTGTCTAAGTATGTTCATCCGCATTCTAGAACCCATATGACTAGTTTAGAGTTTTGGTCTAGATGGTGCTGTGTAATATGTCCTATAATATTTAAAAATAACATTGTGGTTGAAATCAACTTCACTAACAAGCTCAAAGTACCTAATTAACTTCCTCACATCCACTATAACGTTAAATATTCACCCAGAAATGGTAGTAAAAGTTGTTAAAGGGCCGTAAACATTGATTAAGTATTATAGTAAGTAGGAATGGTTACCTTCCGCCACAAGACGTGCTGTATCGTAGGATCTTTCCTTACATTGTGTAACAAACAAAAGCTAAAGCCAGCTCCACACACGAGTTGCAGAAGCCGTGCAAAACGAGTGTAAATCGTTTAGTGGGTTCGCGTTCATGACGTTCCCAGGTCAATTTGAATCCACAATGGGTTCGCAGAAAACGCTGTGAACGCTGCGAGTGCATATAATCATTTTTAACGCGCATAAACTACAGGTGAAATGAAGGTGGCTTCTCCAAGATCTGCGGGGCCAAAACCAACCTCACTTGCAAGCCGGTACACCTGCTGATTGACGGACGAGACTCTGGCGCAAGCTAATCACTTGGGATTGGGAGTTCAGAAGCCATCGACAGTCATTCCGTAAAAGTCAACCAAACTAAATTATGGAAAGTAGAAGTAGAATAGCCTCCATCCTAGGTTCCAGGGTGTATTGTATACAACCAGGATTGGCGCTCGAATGTAGAAGCAAATAAAAATGCAGCTAAACTTAGCGGCCGCGAATGATAGGTGAGTGTAGACCCAGCTTTAGGAATAGTTCCTATGATATTGTTTGCCAAGAATGTCAGCCACGCACGTTTTAACGTCAAATTGTTATAAGATTACGAAATGCGTTCGCGAAATTTGTTTATACTCTCTAACCATGTCAGCGTATAAGAATCTTTGATCTACTGGTTAGATAAGAGACTGAGGGTGGCATAATGTACGAACGAGAGCGAGAAAATTTGCTGGAAATTGGTCCTTACATTAAAATAAATGAATTTATAATTGATTTTCTTTTTACTTCTTTCTTTGAAGAAAAGTCCCACTCCCAGAAGAAAAGTCCAATTTTTTTAAAATAAGTCTTTAAAACTAGTGAACTAGTTTTAAAGACTTATTTTTTTTTAAATGTTAGGACGGTAGTATTATAGTCGGAGATCGAACTTGCCACCTCTTGTTCACGAACTAAGCTACACTTGGTTTATATTTTATTAAATGTTTTAGAGGTGGTCTGTACATTAAAATGCTTTGACTATATGAAATTATAATGTGCTAAGATCTAACTGATCACTCCAAAATATGCTAGATTACTTTTAATATACTGACAATTTTTTTCATACGTTTTTAGTATTGATTAAGTGGAGTACATACTGACCAATAACATCGATGATTGAAAATGAATAATCCATACGTGCTAGGGAATAAGACGCGACTGTCGAGTAAAGGGTAAAACTATTTATATGAAAGATATGTCTAAAAGAAAAAAATGAGTGTATTGAAATGTAAAAAATGAAACCGATAAAATACGTTACGATGTTGTAGCGTAGTTATAGTTTGTAACTTTCTTTACTTTAGACGAGTCGGTGTTAAATCAATGTTCAACATGTGATCCTTATTATGACTAAACTGCGCATCATATACTTTAGGAGTTTAATATTTAGCAAAACGAGCGTAAGTACTATGTTTATTCTGTGGTAATACTATATTGAAAACGTATAATACATGTTGAATAGTATGCAGATGCCATAAAAAGCGTAAATTCTTTTAATAATCCACTGAAATTATAACTAACATAAACTAGAAAATCTGTTCCACTTAAAAAGGAACGCGGATCTTAATCCGTAGCGGTACTGAACCTCGATCAAAGTATTAACGTAATGATCCGCCCTCTAGCTCTTCAATAAGATTCCAATCATACTTAAGTGCTCAAGGATTTGCAAAATCACTTGACAATTACGAAATAAATTAAGATAAAGTTTTTTGTGATATTCAGTCTATATTCACTTCAAAATAAAATTATCAACTGTATTGCATGTCAAGTAGTGCCAAAATATCGATAATAATTTTTAGAAAAAAGTAATTACTTAATGGACTTGTTACCTAGTCCAAATACTTACAAAGGTTTTTTGAAGTGAAAACTTTTTAGCACTTTTTGGGTGAACAAAAATCATGGAAAACCCCGTCATCGTTACCAAATGCTTTCCATATTCAAAAATATGAAGTGAAAACTTCTTTATTTATAACACGCCATTTTTGTTGTAGCTGATGAACTCGTTTGGAATCTTAAAAAAATATTTTGATCTGACCTTGATGAAGTGTCCTGAAGTCTTGACGTTTTCTAGTCTTGATTCATAATGAACAACATAGATAGCAGAGCTTTGTAAATATTTCTTAAGGATTCAAAAATTACACACAAAATTAGTCAAGTTTTCACTTCTGTCGGCGCTCCCGGAGTGCCACGGTTATTTTTTCAGACTTGCCAGTTATGGGATATGCGCTACGAGATTTAGGAATGCGGGACGTGAAAAAGCATCTAAAGTGCCATTGTTGACCCTTAGTTTACCATTAAACCAAGTTTAGTCGTATTAACGTGCCCTACATCAAAAACTGCGCCTATATATTAACATACTATATATCCATAAATGCTCCTTGCAAAAGGACATTAGAATTCTAACCAGAGAACTAATTAATACATGAAAATATTTTACACAAAAATATGATCAACAAGTATTTTTTATGAAATACGGGGTCGTTGGCGCTGCATTTGATTGGATCTGTGGTGATTTGTTTGTCGCAACGGAATTCATTTCGGTACTGGGAAAAATCTACGACGTGATAGACATGAAAATCCGGCGGTGGAAATTTTGTTTTCTTTGTGTAAGCCTCTTTTGAAAGGTTCCTCTCACATTGACATTCCCTTTCACAGATACTGAATGTTCCGATGTTTTGTCTTATTTGCGCGTTGATTTGCTTTTGAGCTTATTTAATTTGCCAAATTGTTTATTGGATCATGCAATTAAAGGCCTAATCAAGCGATCATTTTTTTTAAATGAATCTCTTCAAAAAAAAAAACCGCAATGAATAGGTTTTTTTGTTCTTTGCCGGTTTCATTTAGCTGTACTAATACGATGAAGCGTGAATAATGCTACTGTAAATTCTAAATAAATGATTTAAAAAAAATAAAACCATTCGAAAAAAAGCGCTAATTTTTTTTTATCTTCCGTACTATCACCTGTCTTCGTTTCCCGGAGCGTTTCCCAAAGAACCGGTATGTTAGATTAAATAAAATCTGAAGAAACACGCATCGTGAGAATTTGCCTTTTGCAAAATTAATTACCATTTATGTAGTAATGCATTAAAATCGATGCATTACTATGTAAATCAACATCAACTTGTTGCCATGTGCAGTAAACGCAAAACCATTTGCTAACAGTAAGACTAACACCCGTCGTAAAGGCGAGGCGTGCACCAGCTATATCAAAAGCAATAAATGTCTCAGTTTACGACACGCTACCAAGGGAAAGCGTCAGAGAAAATTTTTACGTGGTCCTCAGACATCCGCACCCAGACGTGGCGGTAATAAAGTTAGCGAAAGCCAGGTGTTAGTCGTTTAATTTGCACCTGCGTGCGTACGACCTTGCACAGTAACTAATGCACCCAGCTTGTTTATATGTGCTTTATAATTTGATTAAGTCTGGACAAGCAAACTTTCATAAACAAGCAGCCGTTTCAACCAGCATAAATTAAGCATGACAGAAGTATTTTTGTAACCTTGTACTGTTTTGTTTGTCGAATCTACATTTTGTGTCGTGTTTTAAATGGCACAATGGCATTGGATAAAACTTCATTGTGCACTAATTAGAATATTCATACATGGAACACCCAATCAAAATATTTAGTACCTCCTCGAGTGTCGCTCCGATTCCGACTCCGCTGCAGTCCGGGGGGAACGGAATCGGAGCGGCCGGTACACCCTGGGCGGCGGTCAATGGCTTCCCCTTCATAGGGTTGGCATTGATCGTCGGCCAATACCCAACGTGGCGGGAACACATCGCTCTCCGTACTCCTCTGCTTTCAGAGGAGACAGGATGAGCGATGCTGTTAGTGGTGAGATGGCCCAGGGTCAGTCGGGGTGCGAGGGATATGCTCTATGGGTATAACCTTACACCACCGGTGTCTGAAGAACCGAGACGGCGTGCGGTTTTAGTCGGTGCAAGCCCGACATAACCGCCCCCGCTAGCCGGCGGGGGGGTATCCGAAGGGATTTCCGCACGAAAAAAAAAAAAAAAAAAGGTACCAGTCCCAGAGAAAGAACGGAAGGTCTTCAATACCATGCAAAATTACTTTTTGTTCTTAGCGTTCCGTAATGCTATATTAATGCCATTATGGTTAGCCTGTGACCACAGACAGGGTAACGCCATTTTATATTTGCGATACGCTTATCGCAAATATAAAATGGCGTTACCCTGTCCGTGGTCGAAGCGCTGACCCAGGTCGTTGCCTGGGTCAGCGCTTCGTTCGGGACAAATTCACAAAAGAATCCTATTACCCGATTGCACCGCTAATTACACCGTCAAACACTTGTTTTCGTGACAATAAATCTAAGATGACCAAACAATGATGATCGTGATAATGAATACGTATGAATAGGTGAATCAATAGAATTGGCAACGAAAAGTAACACAAAATCTATAACGACGAAAAATCCAATAGGCGCGCGGAAGCTGGGGTAACAATAACATGAATTTCATAAAAAATCTCATTTATTCAAGAAAGGCTTTATGTAAGCCACTTAACGTCCCACGCTATGATTGATATCAATATTAAATGTGTAGAAGTAACATCCAAATATACATACATACATAAAATCACGCCTGTTTCCCATAGGGGTAGGCAGAGATCTTGCCACGATCCTGACATACTTCTCTCGCTTCATTCACTCTCATTCTATTCTTCATGCATGCTCGTCGGTTTAGGGTACTCCTGACCTGCCCCTTTTCTAACACTTCCCCGATTTGGTCCAGGTATGTGCGCCTAGGTCTTCCCCTTCCGACAGTACCATCCACACTCGCCTCATACACCTGTTTCGTTAGTCTTCTTTCATTCATTCTCTCAACATGACCGAACCATCTTAACATACCTCTCTCAATTCTCGTCACTACATCTTCTGTCACTCCACATCGCTCTCTTATCACGCTATTTCTCACTCTATCTCTCAAAGTCAATCCACACATACTACGCAACGCACGCATTTCTACTGCGTCTACATCTAAATATATGCATATACTCGTAGATATATAGATGAAGCAGTTAACCTAAAGTTGATTCATAAAAGTATATATTTTTATTGAAGACTATTATATACGGACTGTAATAAGTGCTTTTTTCGGTTCATAACTTTCTTGTTCATGTATGGAATAAAATAAATCAATACAGTACTTTACAAAAACTTGTATAGTACCTACACCATAAACATTTATTCAAATGAAAAAAAAATGTGATGGTACTTTCAACAGCTTCATTGCTAGGTACGATGTCTTCGCTTAACGACTCCGTCCTCGATCCGTCTAACGATTCCCTCCGTCCTCCGTCCTCCATGAGGCCTGGCAGCAGGCCGGGATGGTGGGCCGACTAGCGCCCCTCCCCCAAACCGGGGCAAGTCGAGGATAACGTGGTTCTCAAACCCGAAGGGGCCATCTCGAAACCGGAGATGGCTCAGGGTCAGTCGGGGTACGAGGGATATGCTCTATGGGCAACCTTACACCCTGGTGTCTTAAGACCCGAGACGGCGTTCGGTTTTAGTCGGTTCAAGCCCGACATAACCGGCCCCGCTGGATGGCGGAGCGCACGAAAAGAAGAAGAAAAAAAGAAGGTACGGTTTCTTATAAACAGCTAATCCAGAAAGATACCAGGCTATTTATTGGCGTGTTTGCCACTATAATCGTATACATATAATACAAACTCGAACGTGTAATGGTACCCACATAGCCACATCCTATATTCTATCAATTTCGAATGTGTATGGTGATTACTGTGCTCATGAAGAACACGAAGAAATAAGAAATATGTTTTGGGGGCAATCCTCACATTCACTAATCTTTTGGAGCACCTTAATCTTTAATACAGTTCAGTAGAGATCAGACCCTTCCGGAAGATTTTATATTAAGATGAATTCGGCCCCGAGGGTTTTGTCAAATCACAGACGCAAGTGACTTTGTGATTTAACCATTAATTTCTTACCAGAAAAAAATCGTAACACTATTTTCTACTAACTCTTCTTCTTCACCCGACCGCTCTCCTACAACTATATTACAAATATGTTTTATTTTGCCTTTTACGCGAACAAATGTCGTTTCACCCCCCAATGCTAGGAGGAAAACCTGTGGCAGAGCCTCGTCCATCATTTTGTGGGATTTTTTGCGGTAATCCACACGCTTACCCCACCGCCGCCGCGCCGGCTAGTGAGAGTAGTTATGTCGGAATCGAACCCTACCAAAACCGCATGCCGTTTTGGGTCTCTAATGTCGGGGTCTAAGGTAGCCAAATAAGGTAATTGCCTCGCACCCCGGCCGACCCTGGGTCATTTACAGCTTTGAGATGGCACCCTCGGGATACTGTGCAAATATGAGATATTCACGAAATAAATTCAACACTTAAGGTAACCAACATAACTTCATTCTAAGGCGAACGAAGTTTGCCGGATCAGCAAGTATCATATAAAATGATGTAATGGCTTGGTTAGATTCCATACAATCGAGGTTTAAGGTCACTTTCTCTTGATTTTATACTCATAGAGTATAAAGAAGAAGGTGAAGATTTCAAAATTACAATTTATAGTATCAATGAAGGTGACCCAATTGTTCCAAGACTACGCCATTGGCTCATTAAATCTAAGCCGTACCGAATCTGTGACTTTCATTGTCATTTGGAGAATATTTTTCTCTTGTACCGGAAACAATCTAAGTAGAGAAGTCGGCAACATTCGCTCGGCCTCATTAAGTTTAACTATTCGCTAAGGGTTCAGCTGCTTCCACAGAACAATCCCGTTCATGTCGACATAGATCCTACAAAGGTAGCAATTCTTTCTAGATGAACTCCGATTTTAGATTTCATAATCACACACACACATAAAATACACTTACCTACTTAGTTTGTAATTATTAGATTTACCTGTGTAGGTACATATAATTACACAATGGATCGAGACCGAGCGAGAATGTTGAAATCTGGGTGTCTTTTTTTTTTTTTTTTTTTTATCGTGCGGAAATCCCTTCGGATACCCCCCCGCCGGCCAGCGGGGGCGGTTATGTCGGGCTTGCACCGACTAAAACCGCACGCCGTCTCGGGTCTTCAGACGCCGGGGTGTAAGGTTACCCATAGAGCATATCCCTCGCACCCCGGCTGACCCTGGGCCATCTCACCACTAACAGCATCGCTCATCCTGTCTCCTCTGAAAGCAGAGGAGTACAGAGAGCGATGTGTTCCCGCCACGTTGGGTATTGGCCGATGATCAATGCCAACCCTATGAAGGGGTGAAGGGGAAGCCATTGACCGCCGCCCAGGGTGTACCGGCCGTTCCGATTCCGTTCCCCCCGGACTGCAGCGGGATCGGAATAGGAGCGACACTCGAGGAGGTTACCCAACACACACCCCGAAATCTGGGTGTCTAGGAGTATTACACCTCTGGCTGCCTTTTTAATGACTACTTAAAGATCTCTGGCACAGTCCACAAGTTTGCTATTTGCACTGTTAGCATATTGACTCTTTCTACATTTTACAGGAAGTTCTTTCATAGCATCTTTTGGTATTTAATTTCCATTGATTAATTATAGTAAAAAAATCACACATAGAGAGTACCTAACCACTCCCCATCAGGTGGGTTGTGTACTTAATCAAAATGTAATGTACCAGATAAATATTGTTATAAATATTCACTTTCACTTTTTTCAAAATATAATCCAACCGTGAACATTCTAAATTATAACAAAGCATTATATAATAAGAAAACAAAACCAGTCTACTGTAGAATAATTAATCCCCTAGAGCCTTTCTTACATTTAAAAACATGAAACACATTTCACAAACAAGCAGTGACAAATTGTAGCTCTTCCAGACGAATTTATGCGCGGTGTCTCAAGTTTACGGTCAATTAAACGAAAGAACTTATCCCTAACTTTGATGTACCGCCGACCTGGAACTAATTAGAATTAGGCGAAAACGGCCCTCCCACCGCAAACCGTCAGACTCTCCGAAGCTCCCGGTCACCACTTATTGCGAAACTTATGCTCCAACAAGCTGAGAATATTTTAAGAAAATTAAGACCAAGGAGGCTTCTATAAAAAAGTTTAATTAATCATTGGACGAAGTTTTGAGATTCGTTTACGCATTGCTGGAGGCAGTGACTTTGATATATGAGAAAATTTATCAACCCTTTGATTTTAGTTTGTTGGGTAATGCTGACTTATGATAGAACTGCTGATGACGTTATAAAAAACGAGATTCTAGCTTCCAACTTAGAGTACTTATGACATAGGTACATCAAGTTTTATAGTGTATTGTGCAATAATAATATTCATTTTCTCATTAAAAAGTATGCATGGATAAGCCCTGTATTCTCTGTGTTGAGGGTTCTAGTATCTCTAGTGGTTCTAGTATTGATCTCAGGATTACATTGCACAGAACCACATAATAGATAATAGCACTGACGATAAAACATCAACTTAATATGCTACATAAACCGATTTACTTTAACTTAACTAATAATAAGTAATATAAAATCATTAAAAAAAATGCTAGTTTGTTTTGTGTTGCCAGGAATAACCGCCCCCGGTGGCCGGCAGGGGGTTCCGAAGGGATTTCTGCACGAAAAAGAAAAAAAAAAGTTTGACATTATTACCGGCAAAACCACAGAACAACTTTATCATCATCATCATCATCATCAACCTATTCTAGTCCACTGCTGGACATAGGTCTCCCCTAATGAGAAAAACTTACGATAACTGTAATCCAATTTAATATGCTCCCATCTAAAAGGTTATGATTTAAGATTTAAAACATATATTAAAATTAACTTTAAAAGCATAATCGAAAACAGATTACAAATTGAGAGGAATATCAAAATGTTTGGTAGTCGAGGAACGTAAACAATAACGATAGGTTACAATCTGGAGCACCGAACGTGCCACCGAGAAGTGACCTCGATTCCCTTTGCAACATGCCCATCATCGTAGACATTGTATCTCGCAATGTTTTGATATAACCATCTACAGCGAATGCACTCCTCGTAATACTGGAATTAATTATTCTACATCGGAATATCCATTCTGAGCTGCTAAATTAAACCTAGTGAATGTAAGCGATTTGGAGACAAATATTGATGCTGTGTTGAGTAAATTCTGAGGGTTTAGATTATGTAAGTGGCCGTGCATGTCAGGAGCGAAGCAGGAGCAAAGATTTTGTCTCCAACCTACAACAATTGGAAAGAGGCATAATTGCATTTATGAATGTTGTTTTATTTTAAAAAGTCTGCTATAATAATCATTACTTATAAGGAATTGATTCAGATCGATGAAATGACGTATTTTTAAATCGTACTGAAAAGTAAATTATACCTAAAATGTCTTTTAGATTACTGAAAACCTTTTGAAATGATGTAATTTTCAAATAAAAATTATGGTAGTTATAAAAAATACAAGTAGGATGTTATGGAATAAATTTCCTTTTAATGCAACAAGCAGTGAAACAATGTCCTAGGGAATCAAAGAATAAATAGCTAATACTGAACGCAGGAATAATCCTCACTTCACTCACTTTCGCAGTTTGCCACAATAGATCTAATCTGAGTGCAATGACAAAGGATTTACCGTGGCCCGTACCGTTTTTGTAAACATCTTCCAAAACACAAACTCAGAACTTTAGTTACAAAGTGTAAAGCTGATTAAAACCCTCTATAACTTTCACTAATGTTAAAATGAAATGCGCACCAAAATATGACCTCTGTCGGATACTGTAGTTTTAGGTTTCGAATCCTCTGCATATAACATTTTGATAGATATTAATTATGCCGTGGATAAAGATGGTACGTTAACTCAGTTATTATTTCTATGTATATAATTACTAGGTCCACCCGCTATAGAATTAAAATTAACCACCCGGGTACCCGATGTGTCGGATTCGAACCAACTAAAACAGCACGCCATCTGGGGTCTTCAGACGCCGGGGTGTAAGGTGGTCCATAAAGAATTTCCCTCGCACCCCGGCTGACCCTGGGCCATCTCCAGTTTCGAGACGGCCTCCTCGGGTTTGGGAACTTTATTGTCTTATACACATAAAATGCAATCACGCTTCTTTACCATTACTATAGGAGACATCTTTCTATTTGCTATGATCCTGGTACTTACTTCGACCAAGAGTCTTCTTGTCCAGATTAAATCATAATTCACATCACACTTCTCTAGTAACTAACAAATCTTAAATTCACTTGTGGCAGGTATTGCCATGCAATGAAAGCCTACCTACCGGTATTTTTGTACCCTGTTGTTATTCAGATCACAAGTGGAGGATATTGCATAATCTATAGACATAATTCCTTTGTCGCCTGTTACGTCACCAACTCTCACAAATACAGTTTGACTTTTGGTTTGGTCTTCTATTAAAGCATCGAGATAATAATATACTAAGCGAGTATTTAGTTTTTGTTACAGAATATTATTTATTTTTAAGTAAGTATTTAGTTATTTCTAGGGTTCCGTGCCCAAAGGTTAAAACTAGGGATCCCCTATTACTAAGGCTCCGCGGTCCGTCCGAGAAGTGTGATGTGAATTAATGTTTTATCTGGACAAGAAGACTCTTGGTCGAAGTAAGTACCAGGATCATAGCAAATAGAAAGATGTCTCCTATAAACTAAATAAAAGCTTACTAAACTAAATAAAAGCTTATAAACAGTTCGAAATGAATAGTTAAATGTATGATTCAAAGACCGTTGCAATTATAGAATCGGAATGTGAAAATCCATTTCAATAATACAAGTGCTCTTTTCAAATAATCGGTGCGCCTCTCCCCAAGTTTGTCCTATTTTTTCGATTTGAAAATCCGTCTGCAGTCTACCGAACTATATCCGACGAATAACGACAATAACACGTCTTTATCTTACATAAAGATTGTCGTACACAATATCGACTCAACTCCAAATCAACTTAATTTTCAAACTCGCATTTAGAAAAATTGAAATGTGAGTTAGAATTTTTTTACAAAAATACATTATGACTGTTGCGTCGTCATCCATGTCTGTGTTTACCAACAATGGTAAAAAGTTGACTATTCATATTATGTATATAGCTCATACGTAGCTCAAAGAATTAGCAAGCTGAAGTGGCAGTGGGCCGGCCATATCTCGCGAAGAACCGACAACCGCTGGGGTAAACGTGTTCTTGAGTGGAGACCGCGACTCGGCAAACGTAGTGTAGGACGCCCTCCTGCCAGGTGGGATGACGATCTGCGAAAGACTGCGGGCAGATTCTGGATGCGGCAAGCTGAAGACAGGGCGCTATGGTGCTCATTAGGGGAGACCTATGTCCAGCAGTGGACTAATAGAGGTTGATGATGATGATATTTATTTAGAAAACGTAAAATTTTCTCCATCCAACCTTTTATAATAAATTTCATCACGCTGTTATATTAGGGAACCGCGTAGCATTAATTTCGATGTCACATATAAACCTCTATTTCTTCATGATAAATGATTGAAAATATAACGATGAAATAGGTAACCTAATACATGTCGTGTTCGAAACTACAGAAGTAAACTTACCTTGATCTCGATGTACTCTGTGGCGAAGCGGTAGTGCATTTGATTGCTACTACAGGGGGCGCGGGTTCGATTCCTTTGATTTGATTTGATTTGCATTGGACTGGGTGTTTCTATGTATAATATGTATGTATATACAAACAATTTTACAAGTATGTTTATCCGCATTCTGTGCAACCCATAACACAAGCTAGTTAAACTATGCTTACTTTGGGTCTAGAAAGAGCTGTGTAGAATGTCGTAAAATATTTATTTATTATTCCGAATCAAACACGGACGAAGTCGCCTGCAACCGCTAGTCGTCTATCTTTTGTAGAGGGTACGGCAGGATGGAACTTCTGAAAAAAAGAAAGATCACCGAACAGCTGTGCTTCAAACAAATTCCCATGAGATATCGGGAATCAGGATCAAAATGTCTATCTGATATAAATCGGAGTTTAATCAATGTAATATTCATCGATCTTATATCGAATTGAACCGATTATGGACCCGCGGCCATGTTTGGACTGGCCAATCGTAACTACGGTAAGTGCAATTCGATCAAAATCGTATCTAATTATTAAGTGAATAAAAACAGCGTTTAAAAACAATTCTTAAGAGTGGATTTTGGCAACAATACGACCTGCGATTAAGGCAAACTGCGTTCATCACTATCAAACTAGCGTCTGGCCTCCCAACACCGTGAGGAAAGGATGTGCCAAAAATTCGTCCTTCAATCAGAAACTCAGGCTCAGGAGCCCATAAGGCATTTCCTTCGCACCCCGACTGAACCAAGGCCAACTCCGGTTTCGAGATGGCCCCCTCGGGTTTAGAAACCAACTACTACACCAAGCGCATTACCGCGAAACAGTAAATATACTGTTGTGATTAGCATTTCAGTAACTCACAGAATAAATAAACTGAAGGGCCTTCCGGAGGACCAGCCATCCGGATACCGGCCGATCGTGTTGCTCGACGAGGTGTGCAAGCTCTTTGAGCGGATTATTGCAGAGTGCCTCGTCGAGCATCTCACGAACGTGGGGCCAGATCTGGCGGACAACCAGTTTGGTTTCCGCCGGGGGCGCTCCACCGTGGAAGCTATCATGCGCGTTAGGCGCCTGGCGGAGGAAGTAGTCTCGCGGGGTGGGGTGGTGGTGGCGGTGTCTCTCGACATCGCCAACGCCTTCAACACTGCGCCTCCCTAACGCAGCTCCCCTACCCTGGAGGCGCTCGCATATCACGGAGTGCCTCCTTACCTCCGCCGCATTGTCGAGGCATACCTATCCGAGAGGGCCATAGTTTACCCGAGCTGGCTAGGGCCAGGGCGGCGAGAAGTGTCGTGCGGTGTTCCGCAGGGGTCGGTCCTAGGGCCACTCCTGTGGAACATCGGATACGACTGGGTGTTGCGCGGTACGTTGCTCGAGGGTGTCAGCATAGTGTGCTATGCTGACGACACCCTCGTTATGGCGCGGGGAGCAACGTACCGAAGCGCGGCACTGAAGGCCACGGCAGGGGTTGCTCAAGTCGTGGGTCGAATACGGCGGCTGGGACTCGAGGTGGCTCTCCACAAATCCGAGGCTATGTGTTTTCACGGGCCTGGGAGGGGGCCACCTGCGGGAACCAGCATAACCGTAGGGGGCGTAAGCATCGGCATCGAGCCCACGATGAAGTACCTTGGGCTCGTACTCGATAGCCGATGGGACTTCGGACCTCATCTCCGAAGTCTGGTCCCGAAACTGAGGGGGGCTGCGGCCGCGCTATCGCGTCTGATGCCCAACGTCAAGGGACCCAACGCCCCCACTAGGAGACTGTACCTGGGGATCGTGCGAAGCATGGCCTTGTACGGGGCCCCAGTATGGGCGGAGACTCTGGCGGCCCGCAACGTGGCTGTATTAAACAGCCCGTTAAAAGCGATGGCCGTCAGAGTCATCAGGGGGTATCGCACGATCTCCGTCGAGGCGGCATGTCTCCTAGCCGGGACCCCTCCATGGGACCTGGAAGCGAGAGCCCTTGCGCTGCTGTACCAGTGGCGCAAGGAGGCGCTGGAGCGGGGCCATAGGCCGGAGCCCCGAGAAATCAGGGCTCAGCGGTCCCTGCTCCGCCAGGAACTCATGGAGACATGGAGGGTGCGACTTGAGCACCCAAGGTGGGGGGAATCCACCATTGCGGCGGTGAGACCGATCATGAAGGAGTGGTTGGAGAGGGACCATGGGGACCTCTCCTACCGGATGTGCCAGATGGTTACCGGACACGGGTGTTTCGGTAAGTATCTGTGGCGCATCCACCGGGAGACAACGCCGCAGTGCCAGCACTGCGAGGATCCTGGCGAAGATACGGCGCTCCACACGTTGGTAGAGTGCCCTGCGTGGGCGAGTCAACGCCGGGATTTCGTTGCGGTCCTGGGCGTGGACGTTCTCTCGTTGGAGACCATGGTGAGGGCCGTGGTCTCCGACGGGAGCAAGTGGCACGCCGCCGCCTCTTTCTGCGAGCAGGTAATGCGCGCGAAAGAGACGGCGGAGAGGGAGCGGGAGAGAACCCTGCCCCCCAAGTTTCGCAGTCTGCGGCGAGGACGCCGCAGACTCATCTACGCCCGGGACTATCGACCTCCATGATCGGGGCCTGAGGACGGCAGTTGGCCGACTCGCCGTCCTTACAGAAGCAGGCCGTGGCGGAGGCGTGTCGTGTGTGCCCTACACACGCCTGCCATCTCACCGAAGCGGGATAAAACCCGACCCCACCAGGCGAGGCCGCTGTGGCGGCCAAAGTCCGCCGGCAACCCTGGGGTTATCCTTTCGAGGGCTTACCCGGGGTGCCCGGCAGCGGACATTTGGGGAGGACACCGTGCGGTTTAAGTCGAGACACGACATAACCACCCCCGGTGGCCAGCGGGCGGGTATTCGAAGGGATTTCCGCACGTAAAAAAAAAAAAGGGACAATCTACCGAAAGTCCGATGGAACGAGTCCTACAGTAAATAGCGCGAGTCAGAAAACGGAATGTGGGACACCCCCAGCTTCATGTACGGATGACCTGAAAGGTAGCAGGGATAGATTGGATGCGCAAGATGAAAAAGTGGATGCTATGGTGGCACATTAGGAGAGGCGTATTGAGTGATTTCAGATGTTTCCCTTCTAAAAATCCCTTTTCCTTCAAAGAAATTGCTTCAATAAAATTCACAATAACAAATATAAATAACAAAGTGAACGATAAGAGTATCGTCAGTACACATACAGCCCTGCCTATATGACGCTATTCAACAGCGAGATTGGAATCCCAAATCCGAGGCATGTTCGTGGCCCGATTGTCCGTTTGTCGCCTCTATTCAATGCCAGGGCTTTGGCTACGGCCCTGATATCAATTTAAAGTTAGACAACCATAACCAACTATTCACGATTGAGCGTATTTATTTCGGATGTCATGTGCGTTTGCTTTATGTATTGAATTTTGATGTTAGATTTTATATATTGCGGATACGTAACGTAAAACGATTACTAAAAAAAATCCTGCTGTATGTTTTTCCCTTTTAGTCGCCCCAAGCAGTTTGTAAAGAAGAATTTCGAATATCCAGGACGTTTCCAGGTAGCTCAGTTGGTCAGAGTATTCCTCCTTTAATGGGACCGGTTGCGGGTTCAAGTCTCGTACTGGTTCTTGACTTTATCCGATTTAAATTAATAAAAGTAAAAAAAAAAAAAAAAAACCCAATAAAATCTGTTAAGAATAGTTTTGTTTCAATGTCCGATTGTAATTAGACATACAAAACCTTAAAAATCATTCAGTAGTTTTTGCGTCTATCGCGAACAAACAGACAAGAATTCCATAAAAAATATTTTAGTGTTCAGAATTGTCCATGTGACATAACCCAAGTATTTTCTTCAAATATCTTCAATGTACAGACACAACTAATTAACAATTTAATAATAGTAAAGATAGATTATTCGCGTAAACTGCCAAGAATATAACACATTTTCAAGTTATGTTTTCATATGTAACGATTGATTTTTTTATAGAAGGTTTTTGATGAAGTTTACATAAAGTTTAAGGTGACTTATGCACTGTGAAAATTAATTAAGTGATGGATATAATTGAGACTACTACCGGCTAGGGCGAGCAGAGTTAAATAAAAGGTTGATTACAATGTATAGTATGAGATTATAATCGTGAATAGAATGTTACATAAATTTATATCTGGTATTTGAGTAAATGAACCTCAGGGAATAGATTCTTAATAAATATTCTGCCGTGGCGTTGTTCGGTCCGTTGTGCAAGATGGTAGAATGCACTTAGCTAGTGGACACGTGGCTGGTGGTGATGCCGGCGTGCCAGGGTCTCCGCTGGTGTGCCTCGCTACCGCCATTATGGTGCGAAGACCGGTGCGAAGACCCTGGAAATAGAAAAAGTGCGGGTCAGTTTGTCACTAGGTAATTACGTCCAAGTGACCCGCTAAAATAGCAGGTGAAGAGAATCTCCCAGCGGCAATGCAGCGTAGCTAGAAGCTATAACAAAAGAGAATATAATAGGCAGCACAAGCTGGTGCCGCGACCTCTGACCGTAGGGGTCATCGGCCTCGTGGCACTAAATAGGTAGGCTGAAATAGCACACAGTATAAAACAAAATATATTGAGCCATGCATTTTAGCAGGCAATAAGCTGCACCGCTGGAAAGTCTTCACCTGTAGAAGAAGTAGGAAATGTTGATCTCAAAACTTACCCGGAGCCGACATCAGTTGGCCACGGGGTCAATGCGACCTTCCTTGGCGAAGGTTCCAAGGAAAGGGACGATATATGAGCCGTCAGTTGATAACTGCGCTAGTGCTGTCCAATCTCGCTCGCACAACCATAGATAAATAGTAACAAGTTATCGAAACATACTAAAATATCGATTAATTTATTGATATAATTTTAATTGATTTATAAAAATCCACAACGTTACACATAAAACAGCAAATTCTTAAGTTTAGCTTCTACAAAACCAAAAATTACACGTCTGACCACATTTTTCTACTAGGAAAATCCAAGTGAAGTTTTTGTGCAGAACTGAAGTTCCTTGGAGTAGCTGTTACAAAGATTAAGATAGGTAAAAGTCAGGTAGACGTTTTACGAGTCAACGAGTGCGTAGATATATATTCTCTTTGAGACTACATTCGCACATGGTTGGGTGATAAAATCAGCATAAATTGTGTCGCACGCTGTTCCACTCTCCCAAAGTGGCTATGTGTAGATACATTGATAGTATTACGCATAGGTAATGCGTGGAAGTAATGCGTTCTAGTTATGCTAATATTCCCATTTACATCGGATCTACTGTTCATCATCCTACCTACTCGTGTGATTTGTTTAGTTTTGTCTAATACGTTCTTATTCGAGTCGTATGGGTATGAGTTAAGTGCAATTACATTAAATGACGTTAAATGTGAACATATTAAATATAATATGGGACTTTAATTCCAATTATAATATCACTATCAAACAAGAGAAATTGATCGAAAAATGGCAGTTTAAGCAGGATCTAAATTCTTAGGCCCCAAACCAACCTCACCAGCTTATTAACGGACGAGGCTCTAGAGCTCCTCTCGGGGTTGGGAGCAGTCGCTCCTGTAAAATTCAAGATAATCAAATCCTTAAAGAAAGGTGGAGTAGGAGTTTCGAAGTCCATCTTGGAATGATATAATGATGATGGTGAGGTTGCTCACCATTAACTAGGCTAGGCATTTGCTAGACCAAAAGGGGACCAAAGTTTTATTACAATTGTTTTATATGTTGCTTCATAAACGCCGCCTCCTCACAGTCCTTAATCAGGTGACTATTTGTGATAACAATATTTTTGATATGTTGCCATATCGTCTACGACCGTCTATAAATATAAAACTTTTCAGAGATCTTTTCTATTCTGTCCGTTGCTGGTCAATTTCTATCTTCGGCCGTTTTCTATCTCGGAACTACGAAGAACAATTATTTTTGTTTGTTACCAGTCAGGATTATAGTTTATGCCGAAAAGAGTTCTAGATAAAGAATCCATAGAAGACATACGCAATTAGAAGTTTAAAAAAAAAAACAGTTTTTATTTGAACTTTGCTAACGTCGACTACGAAATAAAAACATTTTCTTGGTTGAAATTTGAGACTTAAACAC
Organism: Cybosia mesomella; assembly: GCA_946251805.1. Classification (NCBI taxonomy): domain Eukaryota; kingdom Metazoa; phylum Arthropoda; class Insecta; order Lepidoptera; family Erebidae; genus Cybosia; species Cybosia mesomella. Next base: position 23,527,460 of record OX276398.1, read on the forward strand.
TGCGAAATCTTCTTTTTATTTTAAGGCTTTAGCGGAAACGTAATACAGCGACAGTAAGCTTTGAAAGAAACCCTTTGACGCGACAAATCTTTTGATAAAATTATCAGATGGAGAAGCATGTTCGGCGCAGCGACCTAAATGAATCAAATAACATCTCCATTTTTTCCACTTAAAGTTTGTACATCAGAAACTCGTAGTGCCAGCTGTGACATAACCCAAAAGCCTCATGAATTATTTAAAAGGAATCGTCCTCTGTTAGACATTTGAATTATTTGGGTCCCTGTATATAATTAAGTGCCTTCAATTTTACTGTAACTCTTTTACACGTGGACCTTTGAACTAATTAAATGTTTGCTTATTTATTTGTTTCAAGAAAGATATCAAATAGAATGGAGTCGGGAAGTACAATTACTTATGCTACACCGGAGATCTGTACCCCTATTCTTGTTTAGTATTGTTACTGTGCAGACTTTTTATGATTCTTAAGAAGGCACTATACTGTAGAACACAAAGTGCAAGTTCTAATTCCGAATGCATGCAAGCAACTGTAATAAGGATCTCCCCCCCCCCCCCTCTCCACAACCCCGAGATGATGAGCACCTACATCAGAGCCCCGTCCGTCAATCAGCAGGTATACCAGCTTACAGGTGAGGTTGGCTTGGACCCCGAAGATCTTGGTGGAGCCTCATACGCATATCAGATATCTTTGGATAGGGAAACGTTCTTCATAATTAAATGTATTTACATGCCAGTAAACCTGAATTATTTCAATTCTATAAATTACCTTTATGCACGAGAAACCGTATCAATCAATCAATTTGCAGTCCTTTGATGGACATAGGCTTTTTTTTATATTTAGGACACGTCAATTTGACTTCACCTCGCCTGATGGTAAGCTGAAGGTAAAGTCTCAGGAAAGAGGGTCACCATTACATACACGTACCATGTTAATAATGGTGTTACTCAGCTTGACGGCCTCATCAGAAGAGGATTGTCGCAGCACCGCTTGACACCCACCGGTCCCACTAGTGCTGCAACCACAATCCCCCTGCCCGGCTATGCACTTGCTGACCCCTGAACGCAATCAAACCGAAGGTGGATTACTATGGAGGGTTTTTCGCAATCGTGCACGGACAAATTTGTGTCATCAAATTTCTACCACCAGTACTCTACCACCAGCCTCTACCAATCTGCGCCATAGCAACCGATCCTCTACCTAGCACATCCAGTCTACTTATCCCTGAAACTCTATAATAGAACATAATTATTTTGCAGGTGTGTTCTGTATTTCATCACGACCTTACAAACTTGACGGTAAATAATGATAAAATAAATCTTACAAAACAATTATGCTAAGGTTAATTTCCCAAGTGAGGTGGCTGATTGAGACAAAGGAACCGTGGCACTCATCCGTCCTCGGCACATAGAACAACTGCTCTGCAGGCCATTTATTTTAAGTATGTCTTGGCTTTCAACTTAGAGGAAGATTTATGTCTTAACTAGTGACCCTGCTGGAACTATGCCTGTGGAGGTTAATGCCCTGCAATCTGGATATTATAATGAAATCGGATGACTAGGTAGAGAAACAGTCTTTATAATTAGCAAGGTGTTCTGTAATGTTATGCACAGGTTTATATATTTTACTAACTGACCCGGCAAACTTCGTTCCATCTTAGAATCAAGTTCTGTTGGTTACCTTATCGGCTGAATTTATTTCGTGAATGTCTCATATTTTAATAATGTTAATTGCTAGTAGAGGCACGTATCCCAAGCGGGCCATCTCAAAGGCGTAGATGCCCCAGGGTCAGCCGGGGTGCGAAGGAATTGCCTTATTGGGTCACCTTATATCCCGGTATGAGAGACCTGAGACGATGTACGGTTTCAGTCGGTTCGAGTCCGACATAACCACCGCCGCTGACTCGCCACCTATTACATTGGGACCTAAACATAAACTGGCGAAATGTGGGTGCTAGCACCTCTGCCTACCCCTTCGGGGATATAGGCGTGAGTTTATGTTATGTTATGTTATGTTATGTTACCGAAAAAAAGGCACAAAATGGCACAGTATAGGCGGAGACCTAAAAAATCGAAGATCATGAAAATCAGTACAAACGTTCTCGATTCATAAAGTGATCCCTAACCCAATTTTGTTTTATGTATTGATTGGCTGCGCGCCTTGGCTTCGCCCTGTTGCAATTATAGCACCTTACCCGTAGACCACCGTGGACTTTGATGCAGTCGTTCGGAAGTTATACGCGTTGATATATTTTGGAGATTTATTTTGTTTATACAGAAGAAACAAACACACTCTACTTATTGGGCCTAAAATACACTGTACCTTTTTTTTCGTACGAAATTCCCTTCGGATACTCCCCGCCGGTCAGCGGGGGCGGTTATGTCGGGCTTGAACCGACTAAAACCGCACGCCATCTCGGGTCTACAGACGCTTGGGTGTAAGGTTACCCATAGAGCATATCCCTCACACCCCGACTGACCCTGGGCCATCTCGAGAGGGCCCCCTCGGGTTTGGGAACCACGGTGTCCCCGTCTTGCCCCGGTTTGGGGGAGCGCCCCACCGTCCCGGCCTGCTTCTGCTGGGGTGACAGGCGGCCTCACCTGCCACCCCCAGGCCTGCGCCCATGGAGGACGGAGGTCGTTAAGCAAATACACTGTACCTACTGACGACCTCTAATACATGTCGCTTTTTGTCTGTTCATTACCGGTAATCTTCGTTTTTATCTTCTGATAGGTGATAATATATTATAAGAAATAACTTAGAGTACTTTTATTTTAGAAAAAGAATTAGGGTTGCGGGAATAAATTAAGACTAAGACTTAGACCTAAGTCCAAGCAGACGAAGTAGCGGGTACAGCTAGAATAATAAAGGTAGCTAGCTTTATTATTAAAATTTCACACTACTTCCTTCGGCCGTGTCAACTGCAATGAGTAACAAACACACTAATTCACGCACACTCTCAATTTTTTTCACTTTTAAGTAATTAGTGAGCAAGATGATGTTGCAACTTATATACTACCCGTTATAATTGCAAAATTTTACTTGCATATGCAGCTTGTATTTGGAAAAGACTACCTAACCGTTTTATAGCCAGATTAGCTTCTCATAGTCTCCACCTTGTCTTGTACGTTTTTATAGCCATATTAGTTTAGTAAGGATTCCAATTCGGAAGTTCATAAATAACGTCGTGAGTTGGTATAAGTATATGAGTGTCAAGACTAAAGACAAAAAACTATTGTGTTTGTAAAATTTTAATATAACGTTGCAACCAGCGATTCCACACGACGAGCTACAAAATTAAAAACACGGCCTCGCAAAGCAATGCATATCGATTAGTTTCGAACATTCAGCGGTAGTGTTTGTGAATACTGCAACCGCCTCTGGACATTCCTGTTGGACACAAGAACTACGGGTTCACGTATATTTGATTGAAATGGATTGAAATGTTTGCTTTTCATGAATAGAATATGTACGGAATGATCAGATCAGATAACTATAGATATTATTTGGTTTTAGTTCTCCATTTGATTTTGGTTTGTAAAATATTACTTAGGTAATTATTAATGAGACCTGACGTTTCTGATTGTATAATTTAATTTTTTAGCTTTAAAAAAGTATTGAATTTTATAAATAACTATTTTTAACTGACTTCCAAAAAGGAGTAAGGTTTTCAATTCGTCGGATCTTTGTTTTTTTTATGTGTTTTCCGAATACTCGAAAACACCTAAACCGATTTGGAAAATTATTTTTTGTTTTAAAGGATATACTTCCCAGGTGGTCCCATTTAAATTTTATGAAGATCTGATGATAAGTTTCGGCGACAGACAACGGAACTCTTCAAAAAATGCCAGCAAATCAACCGTGATTGCTGCTACCGCATATCTAGGCATTGATTATGCTATTACATAACATAACATCATGTCTATATTCCCTAAATGGGTTCGCAGTTCAGTATACATGTTCGGTATATACGTCCATCATTTATAAACTTATTTCAAAAATTCTTCCAACATCGGGTTTGGTTTAGCTCTCGGGTGCGAGTAGTGCCATAAAAATTAAGTAACGTTCACTAAAAAGGGAGACATAAGTAATAAAACAGGCACTGAAAAAAGAAAAATAACTGAAGTACAGATTTAATTCAAAAGACAAAAGTACGCGTAAGACTTTTCCATTGAAGTCAGTGCCCAGTCAAAAGGTATACATCCATTAAGAAGCATGTCTGTGAGTGGTAGAGTAAAGCAACAGTCATTTTGGCATGAATGGGCCGACTTGACCGGGGAAGCACCGCCCTCTCACAGAATATCGACGCCAAGTATTTGAACTGTTGCGTTCCGTTTGGTGAGTGAGAGTGCAGGAGCCCAAACTCCTTTCCCATTCCCTCCCAAACTCCTTTCCCAACCCCACCCAAACTCCTTTCCCATCCCCTCCCAAACTCCTTTCCCATCCCCTCCCAAACTCCTTTCCCATCCCCTTTCCTTTACAGGGTCGGCAACGCGAGTGTGACGCCACTGGTGTTGCAAACGTCCATAGGCCGCGGTAAACGCTTCCCATCAGGTGGGCCATGTGCTTGTCTGCCACCTTAGTGGTATAAAGAAAAAACTATAATTCAGTTATTTTTCTTTTTTCAGTACCTATTTTTAGTGGTTTATGAAGTCAATTTATATTTTTTAATTAATCTTTTATTTATTTGTGTTGGGATTTGTTTCAAGTCGGGATTGTAAATGGTTGAGGTTCTAATCCGATACCTCTCAATGTTAATCTGAGGCCTTAGTCCTAGACTACCGTCGATCAATTAAAATTAATATTGTTCATGGTATCGAACCACATAAACGATATAATGGAATGGAATGAAATGGAAAGTGCGGACTCATGGCTCAAAAGTGCATGCTTTAAATTTAACCGGGATTGGCGTTTGTATAAAGAAAAAAATTCAAATCAAATCATTTTATTTGCATAAATTAGGTAAGTATAATAATAGGACCCACCAGATTCCCCGTACCATATGGCTGATGCAAGAGACACCGTGTGGTTTAAGTCAGTTCAAGGCTGACATACCCATCACACCGTCAGCTCCGGTGGGGTGAAGCCCATGGAGGTTTCCGCCAGTGAAATAAAAAGATTAGTATAATAAGGCTCAAAGATATAATAATGATAAGAGGATTGGAAATCTATATAAGTACATGAAATAAAGTCGGGTTAGTGATATCCTTTATAACTCGAGAACGCGTGGACCAATTATCATAATCTTTGATATTTCGATTTGTCTCTGCCTGCCGCCTATTTTGTGGGTATTTTTTGCAGAAATCCCCACGAATTTATTGGGGCACCCTACAGGGTGGCCCAATAAGATAATTCTCTCGCACTCCTGCTGACCCTGGGTGATCTACGGCTTTGAGATCGGCCTCTCGGAATATTGGGCCTACGAGTAAGGTAAGTTAACCAACATAACTCAATTTTAAGGCGGAACGAAGTTAGGTGAGTCAGCTACCTTGAACTAGTTGAATTAAAAATAATAATCAAAAATCATCAAGGATTCCAATCAATAAATTATTGCAGCAGTCCACTGCTGGAAACAGACCTCTCCAGAAATGCGCCACCCGATCCTCCACCAGCCACCTGAAATGTCAGGTCATCAGTACATCCGGCCGGGGACGTCCCACGTTCTGTATGCCGATTCACGGTCTCCACTCCTAGCCTCGCTTGCTCTAACGGCCTACGGCCCGGTAGATGTGGTCAGCCCCTTGGCACTTTAGCTTGTTGAATTGACTGCACCCCGCTGGATGGTGAGAAGCCTGGGTGAAGTCCAGAAGATATGGGCCACCATCCCAGCCCCTACCTTGACGGCCTCAAAAGATGCAATTTCACGCCCCGCTTGAAGAACCCGGGATAAGCTTGCTTATTTTGCGAGTGATCGGTAACTATTTGTTCTTTGTCGGGTGAACTCTTTACGAATTGTAACTTTCAGAGAGACTCCAAGCAAACAATAAAGTTCAATTAATAAAACGGGCTGACGTGGCAGTTTAAATTAAAATAAACGCATTTAAATGTTCATCAGTGAGATGAGATACAGCCTTTAGTTAAACGAACATAAGTTACTTGGAAAACAGGAGCTCATTTTTAATCTTGATTCCCCCATTCATCGTTCAATGCAAATTGTATATATACTATTATAAATATACTATCTCACAGAATATCGACGCCAAGTAACAGTATTTGAACTGTTGCGTTCCGTTTGGTGAGTGAGAGTGCCGGAGCCCAAACTCCTTTCCCATCCCCTCCCAGACTCCTTTCCCATCCCCTCCCAAACTCCTTTCCCATCCCCTCCCAAACTCCTTTCCCATCCCCTTTCCTTTACAGGGTCGGCAGCGCGAGTGTGACGCCACTGGTGTTGCACACGTCCATAGGCCGCGGTAACCGCTTCCCATCAGGTAGGCCGTGTGCTTGTCTGCCACCTTCCACCCAAAAAATATATATACCATTATAAAATTTTTAATTCGTTCGTGTTTTTTTTTGTCTTTGGTGTACAATAAAGATATATTATTATTATCTCCTTTATTTAATTTCTATACATATAATTACATTTTTAAACACATAAAAAAAATACAAATATATTTAAAAATATAAAAATAGTGCTTCACCGGCATCGGGTACAGGGACCAAGCTGCCGGTGGTTACGGCTCCAGGGAGAGGAACCTCCTCACTATGCGTGCCGTGCCTAGCAGAACGGCCTTCTGCATCAGGCCTTTGAGCCAGCTGCCTAACGAGAGCCTCATAAGGTGTTGATCGAGGCTCTTGGCAATGAGTCCATGTGCTGACACGACTATCGGTACAATAATAGCTGAGTCCACATCCCACATGTCGACAATCTCATTGGCCAGGTCCAAATATTTTATTTGTTTTTCTTTTTCTGCCTTGATGAGATTCTCGTCATGGGGGAGAGTGATATCAACTATCATTGCACGACGCTCTAATCGATCCATTATCACTATATCAGGCTTATTGGCAACAATAGTCCTGTCAGTGATAATAGATCGATCCCAGTACAATGTGACACGACCGTTTTCGAGAACTGGGTCGGGCACATACTTGTAGTATGGCACCTCCGAAGTCACAAGATTGTATTTAAGGGCAAGTTGCTGATGTACAATCCTGGCCACTTGGTTATGTCTGTGCAAGTACTCGCCATTGGCGAGACGAGAACAACCGGAAATAATGTGTCTGAGTGATTCTCCGGGACGATGACATGCCCGACAGATGTCAACTGTACCGTCCTTCAGAATATACTTCCGGTAGTTGTTCGTCATTACAACTTCGTCCGTAATTGCAAAGATAAAACCTTCGGTTTCTCCAAAAAGATCACCGAACCGTAGCCATGATACAGACGCTTTTAAATCTATATCGGGCCCATTTAAGGCCCGATAAAAGCGTCCGTGTAGCTCTTTACCCTTCCATACATCCCTGCGATCAGCAGTACCAAGTACTACAGGTTTGCGCCAGTTCTCTTTAGCCAACGTGAGAGGGGTTAGGCCATTGTCCACTGCGACCACACACGATGCATATCGGAATCTACACGTAGGAAATATTCTCTAAGGTTGTATATCTCGCGGTTATGGAGGGTCTTGGCATTTAAAAACCCACGACCGCCCAATTTTCGCGGGATATACAACCTCATTACCGATGAACGTGGATGGTGCATTCGGAATGTGGTCAGTAGTGTCCGGACCCTCCTATCTAGAGCATCCAGTTCAGTCTGAGTCCATCTGAGTATGCCGAAGGAGTACATTAGGACTGGCATGACCCAACCATTGCAGGCACGAACCTTATTACCGCCCGATAGATACATTAGAGATATTTGGAAAAAATACTTAGGTTATATAAAAATAAACGAGCCTGGAGCCTGATGGTAGAAATTTGATGACACAAATTTGTCACAAAATTCGGCCGGGTCATCTCGAAACCGGAGATGGCCCAGGGTCAGTCGGGGTGCGAGGTATATGCTCTATGGGCAACCTTACACCCCGGCGTCTGTAGACCCGAGACGGCCTGCGGTTTTAGTCGGTTCAAGCCCGACATAACCGCCCCCGCTAGCCGGCGGGGGGAATCCGAAGGGAAATCCCTTCGGATTCCCCACGAAAAAAAAGAAAAAAAAGGTACCACCGTGCACGATTGCGAAAAACCCTCCATAGTAATCCAATTTCGGTTTGATTGCGTTCAGGGGTCAGCAAGTGCATAGCCGGGCAGGGGGATTGTGTGTACTTTACCTTCAGCTTACCATCAGACGAGGTGAAGTCAAATTGACGTGTCCTAAATATAAAAAAAGGCTGAAAACAAAACACTTTTTTTTTTGAATTCTTGTCTGTTTGTCTGATTGATGCAAAAACTACTTAACGAATTTTGGTGTGGTTTTGTCTATTAGAAAGGTATTGGTCAGATTTAAAATCTACCGTATGTTTGATTGCAGTTGGTCAAGTAGAACCGGAGATATAACCAAAAAATGATAAACGACCTCCGCGCGGGCGGAGCCGCGGGCATCAGCCAGTAATGAATAAGTTCAGTACCCAGTCAAGTGTGCTACGGCGAAGTCGTTGTTTAGAATTTCAAAATGGTTGAAGACCAAATTAACTTGTTATACTTCAAATACTGAGCCTGTATTAAATATAAATATTTAAGCGGCGATAGCCGTGTACGTAACGGACTGCCGAGACGAGGTCTCGAGTTCGATCCCCAGTCGCCCCGGGCACGCAACTCTGACTTTTCGTAGTTATGTGTGTATTAAAAATGTTGATTATCGCTCGCTTAGTAATGTGCCCGGTAGATGGCAATAGGCTCGCTTCCTATTACATTGGGACCTAAACATAACTGGCGAATCGTGGGTGTGCAATACACCTCTGCCTTCCCCCCCTTCAACCCCTTCGGCGATACAGGCGTGAAGTTATGTTTATGTTTATGTTTTATTTTACAAAGCGCTATCTAGACTCAAAATAAGCATTGTATTATAGGTTCTATAATGCAGATAAACAAACCTATTATGCACAGAAACAACCAGATGAACGCAAATATACATATTAATGCATACAAATATTAGAATCGAACTTGCGCCCTCTGATTTAGCAGTCTAACATGCCACCACTACATCACATAAGTCGGTTAAATGTATTGATATTTCTCATTATGCCGAACACATTCATGTTACTTGCAATAATTTGATGTATGGATATATAATTGTGTACTGTCTATAATATTATTCCGAATTGCTACACTATGATTTCGGGAACGGCATCAGAATTCCACGCGAGCAACAGTTAGTTCATAATATTAGTAGAATTTTACAAATTTCGTATAAACAATGACCTGAGTGCTTAACATGTTTCGCTATAAGTCAGGAATTTCCTAAACAGAAAATTCTTGAGTAGGTAAAGTAGCTACGAGATACATGAAGCGTTTGTTTTCAATTTAAATAGATCTTGCCAGTGACTGGTCTACTACAAGCCCACAACACTGTTTTAATAAGAGCTTATCACTACATATTATAAAACAAAGTCCCCCGCCGCGTCTGTCTGTCTGTCTGTTCACGATAAACTCAAAAACTACTGTACCGATTTTCATGATGTTTTCAACAATAGATAGAGTGGTTTTCGAGGAAGGTTTTAGTAAATAATTTGTCTAGCTTCTGTATACATTGGCTAAGGTGTCGAAGGTGACCGAAAAAAAAAATTCGTCTGGGAGCTTTCAACGAAAACGCTTCCTAAACCCTTTGAGATATAACAAAATGATGTATGGTCACAGAATAAATAGTATGGTGGAATTGCGTATCTTACATAAGTTGTGGTGGCGGAATGGGTCGCAGGAACGGTATCAGGAATTCGTTGCGGGCGACGCCGTAAGAAATAAAACGTAAAAGGTAGTGAGAGAATATTCCTTGCCTCGAGCATCAAGATCTTGATGGGGCCTCCCACCCACAAGAGTAAGATATTAAAATAGTTAAGACCCGACAGGATACCTGCATCCGACTCCATTAGTAGGTTCCTAAAATAAATGATTTTACATATTAAGCACATGAAAACGCAAAGCAAAACCAAGAAACTGTCGTCTAAAAATAGAACAGGATTAGGTATTTATGGTGAGGGCACGCCGCAATAGCGGCGGTAAGGCCCATCATGGAGGATTGGCTGGAGAGGCGACACGGAAGCCTCTCGTACCGACTGACGCAGGTGATATCAGGGAAGGGGTGCCTCGGGGACCACCTGCATCGGATCAGGAAGGAGCCAACGCCTGAGTGTCATCACTGCGACGCGAGCGAGGACTCAGGGCTGCACACGCTGGCGGACTGCCCGGCGTGGGAGGCGCCGAGGCGTGACCTCGTGGCAGCCATCGGGGTGGGAGTCCTCTCGCTCGGCAGCATGATTGCGGCAATGGTGCGGAGCGCGAGCGCGTGGGCCGCCGCCGCCTCCTTCTGCGAGCATGTAATGCTCGCGAAGGAGGTGGCGGAGCGCGCCCGGGAGAGACTTAGAACTCTCCCGGTCCGCCGAGCCCGCAACTTGCTCGCCGCGCGTCGCAGGCAACTCAGGCGCCGGAGGTCGCTTAACGACCTCCGTCCTCCATGAGCGCAGGCCTGGGGGTGGCGGGTGAGGCCACCTGTCACCCCAGCAGAAGCAGGCCGGGACGGTGGGGCGACTAGCGCCCCTCCCCCAAACCGGGGCAAGACGGGGACACCGTGGTTCCCAAACCCGAGGGGGCCATCTCGAAACCGGAGATGGCCCAGGGTCAGTCGGGGTGCGAGGGATATGCTCTATGGGCAACCTTACACCCCGGCGTCTGTAGACCCGAGACGGCGTGCGGTTTTAGTCGGTTCAAGCCCGACATAACCGCCCCCGCTGGCACGCGGGGGGGTATCCGAAGGGATTTCCGCACGATAAAAAAAAAAAGGTATTTATGGTGAGTTGCAATTAAAATTTTACTTTATTATCTACTAGTATTACGTAAATAAGACCAACGGGAGACCCATGTTAATTAAAATTGTTTAGTTATAGTGTTTCCCCTGGGCCTTTTCTAGGAAATATACCGAATAAACTTGACGTTGTCGCACAGAACGACGCGACGGTGATAAAAATGAAATTACGGTTTATATATTCAACCTCTTGAGACTGATGAATCAACGGTATTCCTCACTCTTAGGAGGTTAAACTTTAGATAAATGCGATCGCAGAGAAAGCAATAGATTGTAGACTATTTATCAAATCAAATTCTAGTCTCCTTTGAGTAATTACCTGTCTTGAGACAGGTAATTACTCAAAGGAGACTAGAAGAGACTAGCCGTAGATGGCCCAGGGTCAGCCGGGGTGCGCGGGAATTTAAGTTGAAGTAGACCGTTACTTCAACTTAAATTCAAGACTTCATTTCAAAAATTTCATCAGAAAACATCGCCTAATGTATCCAGACTTTAGGATCCGGACTCCGGAATCTGGACTCCGGGATTCACTCCAGACTTCGGTTAAAAGGTCAAGGTTACTGACCTTGGATATCACACTACGCTATCCGTCACCGGATCTAAGCTTACATTAGACGATGTTTTTTGAGGTCCTAAAATTTCCAAATAGATAGTCATGCGACTAAATTGAGATTATACCGAGATTATTATACCGATTATTTTCGGTCAATACATAATTCAGTCGCAATTCAATGGTCTGGTGTGGCATCAACGGGAAATCATTTCATGTGATGATTACCGACGACGAAATTAAAAAGTTAGTTAAAAAATAAAGTCTACTTCAAAAAAAATAACTTAAAACTACCAAATAAATAAATAAAAACCCTAAGATTTTTTGTATGGGCAAAAACAAGAACTAAAAATAAAATCTCAAATTTCCCAGTATGAAGTCGATTCCATTTTGTTTTTATAACTTTTTAAATTTATTTTAAGTCGCTTTAAAAGCTCTGGAAGGTCGCCCTTACGCCATCTAGTCGTCTTTTACAGAAATTATTAAGAAGTTTGCAGCCATTCTCGCTTGTACACGTAAGATTCGCTTTAGTTGGAAGTGGTTATGGCAGATGCCGCTGTATAAATTTTTTTTAGTACAAGAATATTTTTAATTTTTATTATTATCATTAGAGATAGCGTGGTGTGCAATTATAGGTGGCAGCACTAAATCAATAAAAGAGACACTATGCTGACAGTAAAGGAAACTTACCAGACACAGGTCATTATTGTAAGTCTTAATTGAAAGTACGATGACAGCACGTGCTTTCAAATTAAGTACACAAAATTATCTCTTAATAATATTATTTTTGAATATGATAAAAGTTATAAAATATAGGTTCCGGTCTATCAATAATCAAGGTTAAAAGCTCTTCGCGGCCGGCGATGTATTTGGAGGTTGAAGAGTTAATAAATGAAGAAAATGAGGCTGTGTTAACTGGCACAATTGTCGCACAAACTTAATTATATGTATGTAACAATTCAGTATGATTTGTTAGAATAATAATTGTCACTAATAAAATTAATTATGTTTACTTGCTATAGATGTCTACTATAGACTACAAGATTCTGGTTGGTGTTGGTGACGCCAGTCGGCAGCACCGTCATTGTGTAAGTTCCCTTTAACCAAAAATAAGAACCAATTAGAAAAAAGGTTTTTTGAAATCTATCTATCAAATACCTTTAAACGAGCAATTCTGGTATATATATATATATATATACCAACTAATGGCCGCAGCTTCACCCGTGTGGAGTTGATTATCGCCGGCTGACCCTGGGCCATCTACGGCTTTGAGATGACCCCCTCGGGATACTGTGCCTACTTAGATAAAATATGAGACATTCACGAAATAAATTCAGCTGATAAGGTAACCAACATAACTTGATTCTAAGGCGGAACGAAGTTTGCTGGGTCAGCTATAGTTATGTATAAACAGATGTAACCTTTGAGTAGGTGTCTCGCATTCAAGTTTTAAAAAAAATTTACGTGTACACCATGTGGTTTATGCCTAAGTGAGCGCGCACGACTTGCTCGACGGTAAGAGGTCACCCTACATACATGCTCGTTACACCAGGTTTAGTTACCAATAACTCATACGGTTACTACCGTTTTAAAACGCTTTTAGAAGAATCTCATCAAGAAATTTAGGAGAATCATCTCGTAAACCTTAAAGGCACTTGCATAGTTTTTAAAATAGTAATGTTAGCACACTGATCAAGACAAACCTTTACAAAATAGCGTTAAAATAAAATAAACAATGACCGCATTATTTTATTTTATTTCATGTGTTTTTAACACATACAATATAACAATTTTACAACCATGGGCAGTGAAGTTCTGGAAGAGATATGTGGACGATGTTTTCTGCATTCTTAAAGGCGGCAAGCAGGAGGTCGAGCAGTTACTGGGACATCTGAATTCAATTCATCCTAAAATCAAGTTCACGTATGAATTGGAATCGGACAGAAGCTTACCTTTCCTGGATGTGAGGGTGACATGTCGGACTGATGGATCCCTAACGCACACAGTCTACAGGAAACCAACGCACACCGACAGGTATCTGAACGCTCTATCTCACCACCACCCTCGCCATCTACAGTCTGTCGTGAATTCACTGCTGAACAGAGCACGGGACCTTTGTGACGTGGAATTCTTGGAGAGCGAGCTGTCCCACGTACAAAGGGTCCTTAGGTGGAACGGCTACAAGGTGAACGGCCGAAAATCCAGACGGAAAGGGAAGGAAAGACATCCGGACGCTCAAAGACAACCAGCGTTCATGCCGTACGTGAAAGGGGTAACGGATAAAGTTGGGACAGTACTAGAAAAGACTCCATAAAAACCATTTTTACACCGTTTTCCAAGATCGGTGGGCATGTAAGGTCACCCAAGGACGTAATTCCTTTTCAATCACCGGGCGTGTACAAGATTGATTGCAGTTGCGGGAGTTCGTACATTGGACAAACGAAGCGTACAATAGCTGAAAGAGTCAAAGAACATATCGCAGCTGTGAAAACTCGTCAGGTGAACAAGTCTGCCATAGCCGAACATTTACTAGAATCAGGACCAAACCACTGGATTGAGCTCCATAATCCCAAAATCCTCTCCCGTGAACGTCACTACTACAGTAGAATTGTACGTGAAGCGGTGGAAATCAGAAAACATAAAAATTTCAACCGGGGGGACGGTTTTAAGCTTTCATCTTCGTGGAATCCAGTCATCAGTAAATGTACATCACATAAAAATATGCGTTCAGAATCCGCTGATATCGTGAGTGTTGTGTGTCGGACAAATGATCGAAACGATGGTCACCCTATGAATATATCAGACCAAGTGCGGGTAGTTCGAAATACTCGCACGACTCGCAGGCGGTGATGCTCCAATTCTTCAGTCCTACTCGCGACCATGGGCGCAACATCGCGTCCGAAACGTCGAGGTAAATATATACCATTATATATTTATTAACGCGATTAAGTCCCGTATAAACAATAATTATGTGTGAAAATCGTGTAAGTTTAAATCAATATAATTTTACAGTCTATCCCACTATTCTCATTGACCCTGTCACAATCATGATCGTACATGGGATGATCATGTCCCACTGGTTCCGTGGGACAAGTTATACTTATATACTTTTAAAATGATATCCTACAAGTACCATGGGATAACTAATACTGTGCCTATATGCTTTCTGCATTTCTTCTCTATTACAAACTTCAACTTTGCCTTTAAACTACGTTGTGAGCGCATATTCTTGAAAAAATGGATCCTAGGTTATCGCTTCACGTATTAATATATAAAGTCGTGTACATAAACGCCCACAAAGCCCTTTTAAAATAATTAACTTAATATCAAAATATCTACAAAGAAAAGCAATTATTAACACAATAAAGAGACAAAATGGAGGTTGATATGCTCAGCCATTCGTGATAAGCGTGTGACGTAAAGAACGCACGCTGAAGTTATTGTAATGCGATGCACAAATCAAAGTGCGTGCTGTACCGTCGTCGTACCTACAAGATGAAGGTAATTGAGCTGTCAGTTGAAATTAATGCTATTGCCTGGTCAGTGTGGCCATTCTGGACAGATAACCACGTCTGAATGCGAGTCAGGCGCGTCAAATTAACCTCGCTCATTGATAACTAGAGGATATTATATTGTTGTCAGCGTGAAACTTCACGTATGCAATTTTTTTTTAGTTTAATCTTTATTCGAGTTTCTTTTTAATTGTCACGCTTGAATATCACCGAATGTCATTCACACTATCACCGGTTTAGTAGAGCGAAGATTTAACCTACATTTCGTTTTCTTTATTCTCGTAATTGGAGGCGACTCTTCAACCGTCAATTGAGATTTTTTTTATCACTTCGTGATATTACTGAGAGTTTCCCTACGAGATCTATACTAGATCGATTGAGTGATATAGATACACATACGGACGAGTTCTTCATGCAAAGTGAGTAAAAAAGGTCAGATATCGATTATTATCTGACCGATTTTAATCGATTGAGGATTTTTCAAAATATATAAGGTGTCACAAAATTAGGTCTCTGAATTTGGTGAGATGACTTGGTATCGACAATATATATATTTGAAACAAAAAAAATATATCGGGTAAATGAAAAATTAAAAAAAATAAAAAAAACACCACCAGCGACTAGCGTCACGTGACGCGACGAGCACACGTGACGCTGGTCGCGATTTAGGTATTTCCCACACATCCGCTTGGAGAATACTGCGAGGAGGACTGCACGCCTACCACGTGCGTCACGGGCTTGTCGCGTCGCGTGACGCTGGTCGCTGGTGGTGTTTTTTTTTCATTTTTTTTTTCTTTTTGATATTACCCGATATATTTTTTTTTTGTTTCAAATACATATTTTGTCGATACCACGTCATCTCACCAAATTCAGAGACCTAATTTTGTGACACCTTATATTTAGTAGCTTTTGCCCGTGTGGATTTCTGATTCCGTTCCCGCTACCTATGGGAACCCATTCCAGGGATAAAAAATATCTCTAGTCCCTAGTCTATGTGTTATTTCAGACTATAATCACAGATTACACTACACTACACAAATTTTAGTGAGATCCGTTCAGCCGTTAGGGCGTGATTGAGTCGGTAACAAACATCCAAACAACTTCACAAACTTTCACATTTATAAGATTAGTAGGATTTTATAGAGAAATAGTTATAAAAGAAATGATCCAGGAGAAAGCGCCATTCCATCATCAAACGACCTGACGTACGGTGACGCGCCACCGCGTTAGGTACATGGCGGATATTCCAGTCATACGCATAAAACGTTTGAGCAATACGCTCATTACGCGAACTGCTAAAGAGTGGAATGCCCTGCCTGAGTCTTTGTTTCCTAAAAGTTATAACCTGGAATTTTTCTATAAGTCTAAGGTGAACTATAAGTCTAAGGTGAACTATAAGTCTAAGGTGAACAGGAAACTTCTAGGCAAGCGTGCTCCACCAATGAGCACATCATCACTTACCAACAGGTGAGATAGGGGTTAAACGCGAGCTTAATTTGCATTTAAAAAAATGTATTTGTGACAGAACCTTTTTTTAGCTTTCCATGGATCCACTTCACCGTGCGGATGAATCTGCGGACCAACTCCATCACATGATAAATAGAATGAAATACATATTTTACTAAAAACTCGTGATATAGATTGCATCCGATGACAATAATGACACAGCGAATGTATGACATTCTCACATTTTACATTTTCGCTTAGTGCAAAGTGTTTTACTTAAGTCGGCTAGTGGACTGTTATGACCCTTCGTCTATGGTGTTATAGCACTATTAACTGTCAATGGCATCGATAATAAACCACACTATCTTTATTTTAGTTCCACGGCTACAGAGCCTGATATAGCACATAACTTACTTTGTAAGTGAAGACGTCTATGGGTCGATGTCCACCGTTGTAAAAGTGGTCAAAATTACCTAATTTATTATGGAATAAATCTTTTTATTTTTTAATATTTAGGTGCTTGAGGAATAACAGAAGCTATTATTTAAGAGGGTCCCGGGTTCGAATCTATTCCATGGGGGATGCAGGATTCAAAGATGGGGTTCAAAGACCCCATAGTAGCTTATCCCTACTGCACACAAGGTGTTCAGTAGGTAAGTAAGTTGTGGAGCATACCTATCTTAGTATGAAAGCAAATGCGCTATACACGCTCGATTAAGATAATAATTCAACATCTTACTTCATAAATCATGTTTATGTGACCATACCCTATGAAAACCACAATGAATACTTCGTTCTCATGTACCCATAGGACGATAAATCTTAAATATCTGTGCATCGCTTTATTGAGAATAAGTGCCGGATTCGAGAACGACAATAAGCAGGCTTTCTGATTTATTCCCAGTTCACAAATCGAAAGATTAAGTCTACAATACAATCCCAGGGTCCTATATCAGCCTTCACGTCTGAATATATTACTATTGTAAGCCTTGCTCATATTTCTTTGGTGTAATTTAAGGATGCTTATACACCGATGGTGTAAGAAAATTATATACACACACCATTATCATAGCGTCGTTGTTCCCAGTTGCATCTGATCCTTTGACCTCGAAGCCCGGGATCCGCTTACACCTCCTCCTTTTAGTTGGCCTTATACGGCTTTAATGCCAGCGACCAGCGTCTGACCTACCAACCCCGAGAGGAAAAACTGCGCAGTTTAGGTTGGCTCGGTCACATAGCTCTTGATGAGGTCCCATGCACCCTCATACACACACGCCTGTATGTGTATAACATGTGTACAACATATTACGTCGGTACATAGCATATGACCGTGATATTTTTTAAACTAGGAATTCAGCGCAGGGTGCGACTGAAATAAATTGAGCTGAGCGAGCAGGACTCTTACTTGAAAATAAGACATCTTACTAAGGTCGCGCGCTTAGCTAAGACCGCGCGCTCGTGATACTGTTTTTCGGTAATTATTCCTCAATATCAGTACATCGGACATGAACCATCTCGCTTCAAAACACTCCTCAGTGTCCACACTAACACATTGGTAAATTTGGTCAAGATCGCGCGAGTGGCTACAGAGGAGTTCAGCCACCAACAAAATGCTATGCCGCGTATAAAAGCTTCGCTCGCTCAGCTCAATTACTTATATTCTTTCCAGGATGACTTTTGTGAGTATATTTTGACAATGAATTGATTAGAAAAATATTTTCAAACAAATAATAAGTCAGTGTAATATATCGCTAACTACAAAAATATCTTAAATATTTAGTTAAAATCATCGTGATTTCTTTCATATATTTACTAAGATAAACATATTCTATCCTTCACAGAATGTATATTCTCTTACGTAACGTTCTGTAGTTTTCAGATTGTTATTATTAGTCCTCAATAATTAATGGGTCGCGGGGTCAATTAAGTAGTTTTTAGAAATCAAGCCCTCAAGCAATTGAGAGGTCAGTTCTACCATGGTTCTACGGGTTCTACCCAATGAAGCCTACCGGAATGTGAACCTACCAGAGTAGGCAACAGGAGGTAAGTAGGTATAGTAATTAATATTTAATAAAATGCGATTAGTCGTATTAGGTAAGTACATGGAAAAATAAAAGCATTATTTTGTTCACATTTATTTTGTAGAATTCATTTCATCATTTGAAATCTATAAGCTAATAAGAACAAACAAAGTACCTACCTACAAGTAAGTGCAAGCTATTCGAACACTTTCTTGTCTCATAATAAAATATAACAATAAAACAGATTTACACCTACACATTCAGTAATAAATAATTGATAATATAAGTAGTGAAACTAGTTGCTTTGCCGTTTAGACACGGTACTGGGAAGAATAAAATTCTACGACACTTCGTCAGCTGCGTTGAGCGGGCGCCCCCGCCGCCGCCGGCGCGGCACGAGCGGGCGTGCTGTTTCATTACTCAACGCAGCGGACGACCTAAACATTTTACTATAGTTTTAACTGTAAATTTGTACATGGCGTCTGAAGACCCGAGACGGCGGGCGGTTTTAGTCGGTTCAAGCCCGACATAACCGCCCCCGCTGACCGAAGGGATTTCCGCACGAAACAAAAAAAAAGGTACTCCTCCCGTTTTGTGTATTTTGGCAATATATAACTTAGTATTTGATGTTGAATATGTGGTAAATATATTATTAGAAATTAATTTACTAATACACATTTAGTCTTGCTTGCTATTTCGACAACTGCAATGAAAAATATAGTAACTCATTTTTCGTAACTTAACAGAAGAACGTGTCAATGATTTAAAAAAAAAATGTTTTATAAATCCTAAGGCCAATTAATAAGTAACTAGATAATAATTTAGTGTCAGTCTTTACTCACATAATCAGTATTATTAAAATTGGTATTTTAATATTTTTTGTGAGGGTCTTTACCCATTAATTCAAGAGATGCTCATAACATTTTTGAAATTTAACAAGATTTCTCCACAATAATAAGGTGCCATTGTTCACGAAGGCTAACCATCTGCATTATTTGACATGCGGAGAGAAATACCTGATTGGCAGGGTTGCGTTTTAGCACTAACTCTTTTTGGCATATTTTTTCCACTGTTTCTGAAGACTGTTTTTGGTGGTTCAGTTCAGGCAGCTCATTTATACACGAATACAGATGGAAAAATCTCTAATACCGCCCTACTAAGATTATCTACTAAATGTTTAAAAATATTTAGGTACGAAGTAGATACAAGATACCCTCTTTGGGTATCTTGATTTGCAATAAAAAATTGTCATGATATTAATCGAAGTTATCGGTTATGGTGTATATATAAATATACTTTTTATTTTATTCATGGACACACAGTCTTATTTCACTAACTAAAATTATGACATGAATGAATACTAGGTTGAGCGCAAATTAAAGTGTTGGCTCAGAAAATGGTTAAAAATTGAAGTCGTCCAAAAATGAGTCAACATGTTCGTCATTGCAAGTATTGATTTGGTCATGACAGAAATAATCCAGCGTCGAAGGCTGACCGTTATATTTGACTTTTTTTATCACTGATATTACTTCGAACCTGAAGTCAAATTTCTCTTTGGCGTTCATCGACTTTATTTCTGGCAGTAATGACATTAGAAAACTCTTATCAGCATCTTCTTCCACAGGTTCTGGAAACACCAGGCTATCAAGTAAAGAAGTTTCAAATGCTGACATAATATCATCATATATTTGTGGAACACTTGTTGTTGAACTTGCTGGTGATGATAACGCCGACATGAAGTCTATATCAGTAGTGCTGTTTTTGTCTTCAAGCGTACTAGTGTCAGGCCCATTCAGACTAATGTCAACCAAATTTGTAGTAATGTCAGACCGATTATTAGGCCGATGATCTTCTGTGCCTTCCAGGAAACTTAACAACTCAAAATATCGCGGAACCTTATTATTTTTGAGCGCAGCAGTGATATCAAATGGACTACCTTTTTTCTTTTCTTTTTCCCTCAAGTAGAAATTCCTTATATGCTTCCACCTGCATTGCAAATCCACCACTGAAATTAGAAATTAGTTATTGAGTTCATAAAATTTCATAATTTATAAGTTAATAGATTGATAGAAGATAGATAGAAGGTTTTATATTCCTAGGTCACGTAAAAAAATAAACATGAAACTGCAAATAAAAGGTATATTGATTAGTGGTTCAAATAGGTCGATTTTCAATTAGAATGTTTTGTTGGTTCCTGATGAAATTAGAATAATCAAAATTTCTTTTGAAAGGTTTGCTACTTATGTTTGACAAAGGCTCCAGAATAATTGACACGTTAATCAATATTCACATTTGACAAAGCGGTTGAGTTTTAAATCAGGTATGGCGAAATAAAATCCAAGTACAAATTGAACCGAGACAAATTTCACAGTGGCCTAGGTCTGGTCCATTGTTTCAATATAATATAATAACCTTAGGCAGCCATTTTTTTTTCAAACAAAGCAAACATGATCTGTCCATAACAGCGGGTCGTTAAATAGGTCAGGCTTGCACCTCGATCAATAAAGCCAACAATTTCCCGAAACTAACCTGTTTCCTTTTTAGTTTTGGCACCGTTAGTGTAACAACCCTTCGACACTATTTCAGCTATTTGATTCCAAGCATTTCTTTTCATGGAACGATTTTCATAATGTTTGTCTTTTACATCCCACACACAAGGACGCAAATGAATCTCACGAATCAATCTTCTTGGGTCGAACATCTTAGTAATAAACTTCACTTGTTGCAAGGATGTTGATTATGCTATTTTGTAATAGGTACAAAATTACAACAACTGGATATGATATTGGTTCGGAAGGAGCGAACTGGCACATAGTAGTATCTTGAATTCTTACTCCCCTCACCGTGTACCCCTGTACGAGCATGCGCACTTGGTCCATTGTCTGCCGTTCGCATAGTTAAGATCACGATATTCTATTTTTAATTGTATTTTAAGTGAATAATTAACATTTGAATACGCATAAATATTATTATTTTGCAGCTTGTGTCAACCGTAATTTTATTGATTCTGTTGTTACTTGTGGCAAAACTTAGGTAACTAAACTAATTTATCGGGACTATAATGTGTCCGTATTTTATTTTGTACCGGGAGTTAAGACAAGGATGGCGATACAATAACAAACAATTCTAGAGTAGGCATGTAAATGTTAAGATCTAATAACATGATGAAGTATTTTCCACACATGCAGAGCCGCAGGCATTCACTTTTATGCCTGTGCAGTGTGTTTTCTTTTAACTGGGACAGTCTGAGAAATATCCGAAACCATAGGACGTACAAGGAAATTGTTTTAGGAAGTATTATAGTATAGTATTTGTAAACTCTTCATAATGAGTGATATTTTTTTTTATACGGATGACCCAGTTTCTTGTAATGACAACTTACAGTCTGCCATTGGCTTCAGTCCTTACACACTTCGCGAACTTCAAATACTGGCATTAAACCTATCATGCAAAGCCCGCCGGTTTGAATGCTTTTGACCTACCCTATAATCACTTCACAGAAAAGAGAACCATTGACACTAGTTTTTGAAATTACTCTCATTCTGATGTCGCCTCGTTGGTTAAAAACACTATACTTTACACATACCGAACAGGCGCCAACTTAGTATAAGACACAGTAATGTTGTGTTCACGTAATTCTATTTAATAATACTGCATCCGTGCATGACAAATGAAAACAGCAAACTGTGTTACAACCTCGTGTGGAAGCTGCACGCAAGACAGGATCGACTTTTTGTGCTCATATACCTACATGTCACTAGGTACAGCCAACGACAGAAGTTGATGTATACTAAAATATTTACAAACCTTTTTTTACATTGGTATATATGGACCAATAATTGACGCATAATTAGTTGTATAATCCCCAGAGGACATTTTTTTTTCGTGCGGAAATCCCTTCGGATACCCCCCCGCCGGCCAGCGGGGGTGGTTATGTCGTGTATCGACTAAAACCGCACGGTGTCCTCCCCAAGTGTCCGTTGCCTATCACCCCGGGTAAGCCCTCGAAAGGATAACCCCAGGGTTGCCGGCGGACTTTGGCCGCCACCGCGGCCTGGCCTGGAGGGGTCGGGTTTTATCCCGCTTCACACAACACTACTACACACACAACTAGGGCACACACGACACGCCTCCGCCACGGCCTGCTTCTGTAAGGACGGCGAGTCGGCCAACTGCCGTCCTCAGGCCCCGATCATGGAGGTCGGTAGTCCCGGGCGTAGATGAGTCTGCGAAACTCGAGGGGTAGGGTTCTCTCCCGCTCCCTCTCCGCCGTCTCTTTCGCGCGCATTACCAGCTCGCAGAAAGAGGCGGCGGCGTGCCACTTGCTCCCTCGGAGACCACGGCCCTCACCATGGTCTCCAACGAAAGAACGTCCACGCCCAGGACCGCAAAGAGATCCCAGCGTTGACTCGCCCACGCAGAGCACTCCACCAACGTGTGGAGCGCCGTGTCTTCGGCAGAATCCTCGCAGTGCTGGCACTGCGGCGTTGTCTCCCGGTGGATGCGCCACAGATACTTACCGAAACACCCGTGTCCGGTAACCATCTGGCACATCCGGTAGGAGAGATCCCCATGGTCCCTCTCTAACCACTCCTTCATGATCGATCTCACCGCCGCAATGGTGGATTCCCCCCACCTTGGGTGCTCAAGTCGCACCCTCCATGTCTCCATGAGTTCCCGGTGGAGCTGGGACCGCTGAGCCCTGATTTCTCGGGGCTCCGGCCTATGGCCGTGCTCCAGCTCCACGCAAGGGCTCGCGATTCCAGGTCCCATGGAGGGGTCCCGGCTAGGAGACATGCCACCTCGACGGAGTTCGTGCGATACCCCCTGATGACTCTGACGGCCATCGCTTTTAACGGGCTGTTTAATACAGCCACGATGCGGGCCGCCAGAGTCTCCGCCCATACGGGGGCCCCGTACACGGCCATGCTTCGCACGATCCCCAGGTACAGTCTCCTAGTGGGGGCGTTGGGTCCCTTAACGTTGGGCATCAGCCGCGATAGCGCAACCGCAGCCCCCCTTAGTTTCGGGACCAGACTTCGGAGATGAGGTCCGAAGTCCCATCGGCTATCGAGTGCGAGCCCAAGGTACTTTATCGTGGGCTCGATGCCGATGCTTACGCCCCCTACGGTTATGCTGGTTCCCGCAGGTGGCCTCGACAATGCGGCAGAGGTAAGGAAGCACTCCGTGATACGCGAGCGCCTCCCTAACGCAGCTCCAGGGTAGGGTGTTGAAGGCGTTGGCGATGTCGAGAGACACCGCCACCACCATCCAACCCCGCGAGACTACTTCCTCCGCCAGGCGCCAAACGCGCATGATCGCTTCCACGGTGGAGCGCCCCCGGCGGAAACCGAACTAATTATCAGATCTGGCCCCACGTTCGTGAGATTCTCGACGAGGCGCTCTGCAATAATCCGCTCAAAGAGCTTGCACACCTCGTCGAGCAACACGATCGGCTGGTAACCGGATGGCTGATCCGCCGGATCCGCCTTCCGGATAAAGACCAGTTTCCCCGTCTTCCAAGCCTTTGGAAACTGGCCCCTTTCGAGGCATGCGCTAAAGAGCGCCACCAGTCGAGGCCCTAGTTCCTCAAGGGCCAGGACCCTTGCTCGGCCTGGAATGCCGTCGGGTCCGGGGGCAGTGCATTTCCGAGCTTTAAGCCGGAGCACTGCTACCCCCAGTTCACTCTCCCTGACTTCAGGCACATCGCTCTCTCTATTATCAGCGTCAGGCGCCTGAGGCGGACCCATGCGCGGAGGCACATGTTCCTCCGCTCTCGCCGGGAACAGGGAGCCCAGGATCCCCTACAGCCGCTCTGGCTGGAGGCTCTGGGTCGGTAGGGGCGCCCCTTGGGCGGATTTTGCCCCTTACCGCAAGGTAAGGGCGCTCCCATGGGTTCTGCTCCATAAACTCCACCAGCTCTTCGCGGGCCCGCCGTTTGGCCTGCTTTATAGCTGTCTGGAGGGTCCTCTTGGCCCCCTTGTACGCCTCGTATAGCTCCGCCTCTCGGGCTGCCGCATCGTCTGGACGGCGACGCCTCTGGCGAAACCTGCTGTACCGACGGCGAGCGGTCACGCACGCTGCTCTCAGGTGTGCGATCTCCGCTGATCACCAGTACACCTGCTTATTAGCCAGGCCGGGCTTAGCCATAGGCATCGCCGCATCGCAGATATGCGACATGGCTCTCCTGTCCCCAGAGGACATAATTAATATATTTCATGTTTCGTGTATTATTTCATGAAAAGTTTGAGAGCTAAGGTGATCACCAAATTAGAATTTGTTAAGCTACTTTTGTCGTTGACTGTACCTCAAGACGTTCAAGACACCTTCAAAACCGTTATTATAATATCGTCCAGGGCTTTTACGTATTAAGAGTGATACTTCGGGGGTGGAACGTAGGAGGGGCACCGGACGCCTCACCATAGATTCATAATTTTGGCGCCCTTACTCTACTTTACAGATGTCACGTGATGATCTCATATAAAATAAACGTAATACACTCTGTGGCTATGACAGCAAGTCGTCAAGATACGAGTCGTTGAATACCCGCCATATCTATTGCAGGGTCTACTATAATTGGTATAGTCTTTATTTCATAGCAAAATACTCCACATTAACCTATTATGTGGTCCCCTCGTTTAGCAAATTGTAGGAATATCGTTTATTAAAAAGCTTCCTCAATCTTACTTGTAGTGAACTTCACAGTTTACAGTCAGCAGCAAAATTTGGACGTTATCAGATTTTATGGTGGTAAATACATACAGTCACGCCTATATTCCTGAAGGAGTAAGCGGAGGCAGACCTAATGCCAGAGTCCCAGTTCGGCCGTCATATTCGGTCCCACGTAAAGTTAAAACTATTTTATAATATGCAATAGTTATAAGAATAATAGCAATTCTGCTATTCTGCCGTCCTTAAGCTAAAAGGCGGCTAAGTGAGATCTGGTCAATTTTCATATCTTAATTTCAAACACACACACACACACACACACAGATTTGCTTTTTCATTTAGCCGCTTTTTAACTTGAGGATGGCAGTATTACAAACCTTTCTAAACCAGTTACAGTACCCGGCTTGTGGTTTGACACGTCATGAAGAAGAGTGAGAGTCCGATTTAGATTGGCTTAATTCAGTTTTATAGACCAATGCAAATAGATCTATTATTCATGCATACAAATATTTATACTGGAAAGGGATTCGCATCCGCGACCCTCGACGCAGCAGGTTTGCCACACAGGTCGCCGCATATGATTATTAGCATAATGTTAATCCAGTTTCGTTGAATGCCGACTTCGCATACAAAAATAAACAATATGTCATGGCATATAAAATCAAAACGTGAAAGTGCACGCAGATTTCGCTTATGTAGGTACCATAAAGCTAGGGCACGCCGCAATAGCGGCGGTAAGGCCCATCATGGAGGATTGGCTAGAGAGGCAACATGGAAGCCTCTCGTACCGACTGACGCAGGTGATCTCCGGTAAGAGCAGCTTCGGGGACCACCTGCATCGGATCAGGAAGGAGCCAACGCCTGAGTGCCATCACAGCGACGCGCGTGAGGACTCAGGGCTGCACAAGCTGGTGGACTGCCCGGCGTGGGAGGCGCCGAGGTGTGACCTCGTCGCAGCCATCGTGTTGGGAATCCTCTAGCTCGGCAGCATGATTGCGGCAATAGTGCGGAGCGCGAGCGCGTGTGTCGCCACAACCTCCATGTAATGCTCGAGAATGAGATGGCGGAGCGCGCCCGGGAGAGATTTAGAACTCTCCCGGCCCGCCGAGCCCGCAACTTGCTCACCGCGCGTCGCAGGCGACTCAGGCGCCGGAGATCGCTTAACGACCTCCTTCCTCCATGAGCGCAGGCCTGGGAGTGGCAGGTGAGGCCGCCTGTCACCCCAGCAGAAGCAGGACGGGACGGTGGTGCGACTAGCGCCCCTCTCCACAAGACGGGGACACCGTGGTTCCCAAACCCGAGGGGGCCATCTCGAAACCGGAGATAGCCCAGGGTCAGTCGGGGTGCGAGGGATATGCTCTATGGGCAACCTTACACCCCGGCGTCTGTAGACCCAAAACGGAGTGCGGTTTTAGTCGGTTCAAGCCCGACATAACCGACGGGTATCCGAAGGGATAAAAGCACGAAAAAAAAGGTACCATAAAGCTGTAAAGATGTTCAACATAATTCACGCGATTGGTTACTGAATGTCATTTTTTTAAGTTCATTCTATGTTGAAAATAATAACCTATACGATACAGTTTGGTGACATACATACTAATGAGGCTTAAGGGCACCTTCTGACTTCATTGAATATACTGTGCGCATGTGTTAAGTCACTCGGCGGCGTTGGAGTGTCAGACGGCAGTCGCTCCCGTAAATGTCAAAAAAACCAAATCCTACAAAGGATAAGTAGAAGAGCGAACCCTAGGCTCCAAAGTACTTGCTTTGCACAACCAGGATTAGCACTCGGATGAAGAGAAATTCTTAAAACGTTCCTGTGCACGACACAAATAGACTATAGACACATGTGCCAGTGACATGTAGATTAGTAAGCGTGAATATAATAAATGAATTGTGAAAATGTTAGGTTTACGTAAATTAAAAACGTAATTATGTAATTACTTTGATATTAAGCTAAGATAAATAGCTTACTACTGTTAGGAGTTAGTTTTTGAGTATTTTTTTTTTCTTTTCTAGTTATTACAAAATTTATTAAAGATAAACAAAACTAAATAAATAAATAAAAATATTTACAAGATTAAAAAAAAGGAAGGGAAAGGAAAAAGGGGTCAGGTGTCAAAGAATTCCTCCCCATCGATGTCGACTGGCAACGTACCCAAAAGGCTGGCGGCATTACCCCGTTGGATGGCAATGCCAATCCTTTGGGCAAAATACAGGCCAGCCCTTTGGTCACGCGAAGCATCGACCAGTCGCTTTGACCTGTTTTTGAGTAATTAAGTATGTTAGAGCCAAATTTAATAAAGAAAGTACACTCCCTGAAAAGCATAATTGCAAATATAATTACGAAAATGCATTACTCAGAATCTAACATAACTTCGTATAAATAGGAAATACGACTTTGTATACTAGTATGTAAGTTTAATTACACCCCGCGACTGCCTCCCACGACGTAAGAAGCGAATATGCGCTCCCCCGGCTGGTGCCATTTTATTATATAGTAGCTCGCGGGAGGCAGGGCCCATATATAAGTCTGAGGGGTCAATCCGCCCGTCATTCAGTAGCCCGACGTCGCACGGTACAGGTGTAAGTACCTATTGTCGTGCAACTCTTATTGCTACCTATATACATATATGCTATGTGATTAATATGTATAACATGAGATTTATAAATAAATGGAAATGCGGAGGTGAGGTAATTTGGATCGCGGGCCAGCACTACAAAAGACTATAAAAGCAGGGACCATTTGTTAGGAAATTATGAGCAACAAGTAGACAACAAGAGTCTCTCAAGGAACAAGGAAGCTCAACAGGAAGTAGTACATCAAGGGTAGTGCTGGGCCAAGTACATCCAATGCCTCACTGACGTCAATCAAGTCCACCCATCCAAGTGTTTCATTCTTCGTCTCAACATCCTCAAAATACAGTCCACTGAAGGCGACCGCGAAGTGGCAGTCTATTCGGAACCTTATTAGGTCATAGTCTGTCATGAACAACGGTCCTTAACAGTTCCATAATTCAATAACTAGTAAAATAAAAATTAAGTTGTTAATATAACTTTATACGAAAAGCAGTGGTCATAAATTGGTTCATAAATAATACCAATAAGTTTATGCAAATTTCATTTAATAATTGTAAATAACACTTTCAGAACAATAATTATGAATCACAGCTCTCTGTACCCCGGAGAAGTCGTAAACCCTTCCAATCTGTTTCAAGGAGCAGTTTTATTACTATGCAACTTGGCGGCACAGCGGTAGCGACTGCGACTGCTAGATCGTGGGTTTTATTCCCGGATCAGACGAAGTGTTATTGGATTTTTTTAGGAAAGATAACTCCTTTTAGACTAACGGATAATGTCATTTGCTTTGTTATCAAAGTTATGTGTAAGTAGTACGTATATTATGTATGTAAAGTAGTTTATATGGATTCTCGCATGATTGCGTAGCAAATAAACTAACTTTCGTATTTATAATACTAATTGTTCAACCCGCCCATGGCTCAACCCATGGCTCAACCCGCGTGAAGAACTGGATCTCGTTCCCGAACCCACGACACTGTGCCTGGAATAAAAAGTAGGCTACATGATATTCATTCAGGTCCGTTCATTCCTTTTTGCGTGAAATTACTCGTCTACGTTTATACGTCGTATACGTCTTATACAAGGTTATACGGGTGACTAAAGCCGCACAATTTTTGCCGCACGGTGAAAATCGAACTTCTAAATGGCAAATCGGCTAGGTCGCAAGTGACAAAATAAGCAAGCACCAAGTTTGGGTAGCATCCGATCTTGGCCGCGCGGCTAGCTGGTGATTAAGATCGACCGTGTGACCGGCAAATGATCAGTTGCAGGCGATCACCCACATATTCTACTTATGTAATGAACTCGGGAAATGACCGAAGCGCTAGCGATTTTAGCCACCTGTGTATATGGGCGAGTGGTGCGGTTAGGTAAGGCGATTTCTGAAGCGCCTAGCTGCACGGCGAAAATGGACCCGTGTAAAGATGACTTTAGGGCGATGCTGAAGTCGATGCCTTGATGTTGACTATTCGTAATTTAAACTTATAAGCTAAATTACTCGTGTTACAAATAGGTTAATGTTGATAGGGAAGGTAATGGCCTGAGTTCGAACTCGCACCGTCTCGATCGCAAATCCGACCTTAATCACTCGGTAATTAAATGGTAAGAATGGATGTCTGCTCTGGAATCTGGAATTTATATGCAAAAACGTCATAAAAGCAATGTTTGCTTTTCACAGCTTTATGATGAGGCATTCTCGTAAAACCATAACTGAGTTATGCTCATCTCGTGAGTATCCTACGAATCCTACTAATATCATGAACTCGAAAGTTTATATAGATGTGTGGATGTATGGGTGCTTTTTACTCATTCACGTATAAACAGCTGAACGGATCTGGGGGAAATTAGGCACAGAGATAGATTATGGCTTAAGATATATGCTAAATTTTATCCCTGGAATAAGTTCCTATGGTTTGCGGAAACTGAAACGGAGTGGCGGGCAACAGTTAGTGTCATTAAAATGAACTTAGCATTTAACAACGATATTTTTTGTTACATTTGTTTATTTACCATGGCACACACCAATGACTTTTCGATGCTTTTCGAAGTTATGTGTGTATTTATCGCAGGTTTATAAGTGCCCGGTTAATGGCAATAGGCTCGCCACCTATTACATTGGGACCTAAACATAAACTGGCGAAATGTGGGTGCTAGCACCTCTGCCTACCCCCCTTCGGGGCTATAGGCGTGAGTTTATGTTATGTTTTTTGTTTATGTTTTATTTAAAACTTGTCTTTCCTATCAGTCAATATATTGGTACACTAATGTAGATTATACCAGTATTATAATCTTGTTCATAAACCACTGTTCATATTTACATTTATCATGTCATGCCAACAATGAGAATTTATGACGTGCAATTATTGCAAGAGCTAAAGCAAAAACGAGAGTGATTGACGTCCAGCATCTCTGTGATAGACCTTACATACAATATGCAGAAATCTGATCCTTTATTAATGGAGTGGTCGGAGACATAACAAAATGTAAAAATACATTAAAATTATGCGCAAAACGAAATGAAAGTATATTGTTCGAGAATACACAAGCCATTTAAGTAGTTACTGTTAATTTAGTTTTTTTTTTTTGAATGAACATTTTTATTATACTCTGTTTAAGTATCTGTTTTCAAGACTGTTTTACGATTCGAGCATGTCGGTCGTTTATGTGAAAAGAGAATTGTAAAAAATAAAACTGTTAATACAGTCAGTTTATCCGTCGTTAACTACCAAACTGACTCTCCGACCTCTTACCCTTAGGTACTTAAAACAGGCAAATCTAAAAAAAAACCTTCAAAAAATTCTTCACATTATCTTGAAATATAAGTAGAATTGCTTTAGATATCACACAATAACTGTTCTAAAGTACATGCATTGTAATTCATGAAAGTAACTCAATAAATTAAGCCTATTAATATTAGCGAATGACAAAACACACGTGAAATTCCAGAGGCACAACAAAACATATCGTCGACTTGCTCGCCAATCAATAAATGATTATTTCGTGCATGTAGAAACAAAAGCAATACGAATCAGAATGCGACGAAGTTTATCGATAAATTTAACTCTGCCCTTCAAGGATCAATCAAGAATGTTGTGGCCTTTGTACGAGCCGCCCTGGGTGGTACGGTAACTAAAATATTTATTCAACCATCGCCTCACAATGGCAACGTATTTCAATAACGGACATCGGCGCCCGCGCAGCGTCTCAGCCTGAAGCGTTTTCTGCACACGCCCCAGTCCTCCTCTCACTCACGAAAATACTTTAAAAGTTTATATTTCAATTATTATTTTTTCAATGGTTTTGTTACAAAATAATACTTACATGCAAATTTATATTTATTAGGTTGAAGCCCTTACGGGTGTAGTTTTTACTATGAATGCGGAGAAACATACTTAGTCATTGTATTTTGGATGAATATTTATATACATAAACACATTTGTCATATACATATGACAAATTATACATACATAGAAATATTCATCTTAGCGACCTCTGACGAACGCGCTACCGTTTCGCATTTCATATACTATATATGTATACTGGCAATGGAGAAAAACTGCCTTGTACCAGACACAAAGGGAGACATAGGGTGGAACTTTTATGGTACTCCGTCGACAATATGCCATTAGGCCGGCTCTTCTGATCTTAAATATGACCAAATTTCCTTTTACACAGGGCGTCCAACGGCTATGTCATAAGGAGGCGAAAGAAGACTCTTACATCATCATCATCCTTAAAGCTATTGCCTAGTTGCGTCCAAAGTTTTGCACTTTGGAGCACGAGGTCCACTTATTCTTTTTGATTTGTTTTTGGCTTTTCCGGAGCCTCGTTTTTTAACAGGCACACTAACTTGCGGGTAAGGTTGGCTTGGCCCTCAACGCCATTGGTAGGGCCCTGTATACCCAATAAAATACGTCTTACATGTATATCGACAACTTCATTGTTAAAAGGTCACACACCGCTGCAAGAAGTAAGAGAAATTACTTCGCAAGGCATTCATGCATTAGTTAATCAGAACTAGATTGGAAGAGTTGGATACATAACAGACCAATCATTCAGTCTATCTCAGTTCACTGGTGGACATAGGTTTCTGCTAATTTAAGCCATAGCAACGTAGCAGAGGGTATGGCTTAACGCGTACCAGTCAGATGGAACGATAACCTGTCAAAGGTAACTAAGACAAATGCAGAGGTTAGATGACTCAAAGTCAAAGTCAAAGTCTTTATTTTTCAAAATAGTGCAACGTAATTACATCTTTTTGACGTCAATAATTGCTTAATACTAAGGTTACCACCGCTTCCTAGGCGCTAGTGGAGAAGAAACGGCGCAACAAACTCCACTGCGGCATTTTCGAGACGTCAGCTTATAATAGTGATTTCTTAAGACTAAATATGGACGAATGTACATTTTTGTCTCGTGTCAAGATAAATAAAGGTATATAATAAAAAAACGTTATAATAAAATTTAACCCAAGTTAATCGTTCAAATAATTGAAAAAAGTTAAAATATGGTAAAAAGGTCGCGTGCCTACTACAATACTATGCTGTAGTTGTAACATTTTAGCATTTTAGGAGGAGCCTGCACCATGCTCAAACCAGACATTTTTGTCTTTAAGATAATCATCTGTCCTATAGTATGCTTTTTTACATAAGGTGGTCTTAACAAAGGTTTTAAATTTATTGTCAGGCATACCAAGGACCGATTCAGGCAATTTGTTATAAAAGCGTATACCTTCCCCCCTAAAAGAATCACTAACTTTGCTAAGCCGATAACATGGAAGGATAAGTTTATTTTTATTACGCAGATTTCTGTCTGTAATGTCACTTACTTTTGTAAAATTGGATATATTTTTCCTGACATACAGTATGTTCTCGAATATATATTGGGAAGCTACAGTTAAAATATTAGTCTTTTTAAATCGTTCCCTAAGAGAATCTCTCTTGCCTAAACAATAAATGGCACGAACTGCCCTCTTTTGTAGTATAAATATAGTTTCTAAATCTGCTGCATTCCCCCAAAGTAGTATTCCATAAGACATCAAACTATGAAAATAACTAAAATATACCAGCCTAGCAGTAGGTTCATCTGTCAACTGCCTAATCCGTCTGACAGCATAAGCAGCAGAACTGAGTTTATTGGCCAAAATAGTGATATGGTCACCCCATTGCAATTTCGAATCTAGTGTTATGCCTAGAAAAGTAGTGCTGTTTACAAATTCCAACCTTTGCCCCTCCAGCACGACATTAACGTGTGCTTGCCTCACATTAGGCAGTGTAAACTTAATGCATTTGGTCTTTTCTGCATTCAACAATAGGTTGTTTGCATAAAACAAATTTGAAATGGCGTTCAAAATATTATTAATATTACTCGCATCTGTACTACGCCGATCTACTTTGAATATCAGTGATGTATCATCTGCAAACAGTACTATGCCAGCTTGAGCCTCGATCGTATAAGGCAGGTCATTGACATACACCAAGAAGAGAAAAGGTCCTAGGATTGATCCCTGTGGTACGCCTATTTTGACGTTTGATCCGTTTGACTTGACGTTATTCACAACAACAGTCTGAAGCCTATCTGTTAAGTATGATTTTAATAGTTCTATTGATTTCTCATCAAATCCATATCGACGTAGCTTGAGCAAGAGTGTTTGATGGTCAACACAATCAAATGCTTTAGAAAGATCACAGAATACCCCAATAGCATCCTGCGATCCCTCCCAAGCGTCGTAAATTAGGCTGACTAGAGCCACTCCCGCATCGGTGGTATATTTCCCGCCAGTAAAGCCATATTGTTGGCTATGGAAAAGATTGTTGGTCTTAAAGTACAGTTGCATCTGATTGAGCATCACTCTCTCAAACACCTTACTCAGAGCTGGCAAAATAGAGATGGGGCGGTAGTTTCCAAGTTCCGACTTAGATCCTTTCTTAAATAATGGTATTAGTTTACTGTGTTTCATTAAATTAGGAAATGTGCCTTCATCTATACATTCATTAAATATGAGTGCTAGATCAGGTGCAATGATATTAATTATATGACTAATTAAACTAACTGACATGCCCCAGTAATCCTCAGACATTTTTATTTTTAAATGCTTTTAAAATGTCATTGGGATCAATATGTTTGAACTTAAATTTAGAAGAACTAATATTACTCTCAACAAGGGCCACAGCACTGTCAGCGCTAGAGTTAATAGAGGAAGTGAGTTGCAATGGAATATTGGTAAAATAATCTTCAAAAGCATTTACAATATCCTTCGGAGAGGTTATATTCTTGTTTTCTAATTTAATTTTAGTAACAGTATCCGTCACTTTACATTTACCAGACTCTTTGTTAATAACTTTCCAAGTTTCTTTCATTTTATTGGGAGCCTCAATTATTTTCCTTTTAATATGAATGGCCTTCGCTTGTCTACATACTTTTTTGAAAACCTTGGAGTAATTTTTGACATATTCAATGAAGCGACTGTCAAGTCTGTACTGTTTTTGGGCGTATAAATCGAAAAGTGTTCGTCTACTTTTATATATGCCTACAGTAGCCCATTCACAGAATTTAGATTTAGTACTGTGCTTTTTACATTTTTGTTTGAATGTATGTGAAAAAGCATCAGTTAATGTACTAAATAAACTATTGTAATGAACCTCAGGATTATTGCCTAGGTAAGCTACACAATTGAGCTTGTTCTCTAACAAGTTTTTGAATTCTCTAATTTTGTTAGAGGTTATGGGCCTACACATAATTTTCTCTTTAGGTTGATTATTATTTCCCTTGGAAAAGGATACTATTTGACCACAGTGATCTGAGGGCAACGCACTTATTACAGACTTACTTAAGTATACACTGTCACTAAAAAAATTATCTAAACAACTGGCAGTTGTAGCAGTGATTCTAGTTGGTTCACAGAAAATATTTTCAAGGTTGTAACTCTTGAACATGTTTAGAAATTGGGTACTTTTCCTACACTGTTCCAAGATGTTTATATTAAAGTCTCGACATACAATTAGATTCTTTCTGCTATTTGATGCTATCCCAAGAATTTGGTCCATGACCCCAATAAACGTTCCAAAATCACTACTAGGTGGACTGTATACGCAGACTACTATATAACTATCAAGCTCGGCACAGGCCACCTCAGCACATCGCTCAACAGAAAGTCTAACAATGTCAATCCGCTCTTTGCTGCGGAGACCATTTTTTATTAAGACCATGGAGCCACCTCTGATAGCAGACTTTCTGTTAAAGCAACTTACAATATTGTAAGTGTCTATACTGAACATCATATCACTCTCTTTGAGCCAATGCTCAGTCAAACACAAAATATCCACATTTAATTTCTCTAGAAATAATTCAATTATTAATTCCTTGCCGGGAAGACCTTCTATGTTTTGATGAGCTATCTTTAGCTCTGGCATTCCTGTTGTCTGAAGACTTAGTTTAAAGTATCATTATCAGTTAAACATACAGAATTACCACTACAAGTATTTGGCAAGTCTGTAGGTATTAGGTTATTCCTTCGTTTACAATGTAAACTCGTCCAAAAATTAATATTATATGCTACTAATGTAGCAACTTTATATTTGTCATACTTTGTAAGATAGATACTATCTTTAGTCTTAAAACAATAATTACTAATAAAATTATTAGTGTCAAAAAATATAAAAGTGTCACTATGACGACATGTCAAAGTATGAATAAAATTATTCAAATAATGTATCTTTCTATTATAAGATGAGGACTGGCAACACACATATGGAAATGCACATAATATTATTTTAAATACTTTTAGTTTACTGAGGGAGTCTATACAGTACATTAAGTCTTTCTTGCCTACTCTGATACTCTCACCTACCAGTAATACAATAGTGGAATTACTATTATACTTAGAAGACACAATTTTGTCTATAATTTGAGTGTAAGTTGCATTGGGCAAGGAATAATGAATACAGTTCTTTAAATATTCATTAAACATGTAGCCCATATTGCGACCAACACTATCAGAAAAAACCATTGTATTACTAGGTGGAACAATGTTGTCAGAAGGGTCAGATGCAGTCTCCAGAATACTGTCACAAGTAGAGAGAGCTGGTATGGAGTCACTGATAGGGGGTTGGTTGATCTGCCCACAGCTGCACTGTCGAGTTAATGAATCAAGTAGTTCTTGGTTGTGCCTGCTGTCATCAATCAGTTTGTCCAAAGCCAACATGTATTCAGTATTCTGTTCCCTTTGGACTGAGTACTATAACAAAAAAACGGCCAAGTGCGAGTCGGACTCGCCCATGAAGGGTTCCGTAGCAGCGAGTAACATAATAATGCTTTTTTTTTTAAATTTTATATTTGAGTTGATTGAATGAAAGGTAAATTGCATTTTACGATTTATGCCGTATTATAACAAAACTACTAACTAGATCTCGTTCAAATTAATTTTCGGTGGAAGTTTACATGGTAATGTACGTCATATATTTTTTTTAGTTTTAAAATTTTATTATTTTAGAAGTTACAGGGGGAGGACACACATTTTACCACTTTGGAAGTGTCTCTCGCGCAAACTGTTAAGTTTAGAAAAAAATGAAATTTAAAACCTCAATATCATTTTTGAAGACCTATCCATCGATACTACACACGTATAGGTTTGATGAAAAAAATTTTTTTAGTTTCAGTTCTAAGTATGGGGAACCCCCAAAATGTAATGCTTTTTTCTATTTTTGTGTGAAAATATTAATGCGGCTCACAGAATACATCTACTTACCAAGTTTCAACAGCATAGTACTTATAGTTTCGGAGACAAGTGGCTGTGACATACGGACGGACAGACAGACAAACATGACGAATCTATTAAGGGTTCCGTTTTTTGCCATTTGGCAACGGAACCCTAATTAGGTAAACAAGTCATAAATATGGAATAACGTAAGATATTTGTTTTAATGATAAAGTTTTAAACTAACTAGCAAGAACAAATTCCAGTTGACTATTTTTTCCATTCTCAAAGGAAGGTGAGGAGCAGTGTAACGGTTGCGTTGTACTGTAAGAAACATTAAGACTGGATACATACAAGTGAAACAAGCTTCAACTCTCTAAATTGAAAGACTTAAGGATCAACATTGAATCATCTGACCGTAGTTGATGTTATGTGAACAAGAACCCGTTTAGTTATGTGTTAGGGCAAAAAGTTGCTCGTTCCTACAAGTTACGCAAGAGCTCCGGGACTTTGTAAAAAGTAGTTTCTCTTTCAAAGGTTAGACTGTTTAACAATCGGTGTACCGTAGAGCGGCTCATTATGTTAATGGATACCCTAACTAATATTATAATTGCGAAAGTGAGGTGGTTGTTACTCAGTCAAGCAAAAACGACTCGTTTAATTTCGTTCAGAATTTTGCACACAGATACAGTCCGAAAAAATTTCTTTCACCAATTGTTCTAGTGTATAGAACATCAGGAATCTGTTTGGATATCATCTAAGAAAAATAACCCATGGGTGCGTCGATGGCCACCTGCATCGGATCAGGAAGGAGCCAACGCCTGAGTCTCATCACTGCGATGCGAGCGAGGACTCAGGGCTGGACACGCTGGCGGACTGCCCGGCGTGGGTGGCGCCGAGGCGTGACCTCGTGGCAGCCATCGGGGTGAGAGTCCTCTCGCTCGGCAGCATGATTGCGGCAATGGTGCGGAGCGCGAGCGCGTGGGCCGCCGCCACCTCCTTCTGCGAGCATGTAATGCTCGCGAAGGAGATGGCGGAGCGCGCCCGGGAGAGATTTAGAACTCTCCCGGCCCGCCGAGCCCGCAACTTGCTCGCCGCGCGTCGCAGGCGACTCAGGCGCCGGAGGTCACTTAACGACCTCCGTCCTCCATGAGCGCAGGCCTGGGGGTGACAGGTGAGGCCGCCTGTCACCCCAGCAGAAGCAGGCCGGGACGGTGGGGCGACTAGCGCCCCTCCCCCAAACCGGGGCAAGACGGGGACACCGTGGTTCCCAAACCCGAGGGGGCCATCTCGAAACCGGAGATGGCGCAGGGTCAGTCGGGGTGCGAGGGATATGCTCTATGGGCAACCTTACACCCCGGCGTCTGTGGACCCGAGACGGCGTGCGGTTTTAGTCGGTTCAAGCCCGACATAACCACCCCCGCTGGCACGCGGGGGGGTATCCGAAGGGATTTCCGCACGATAAAAAAAAAAAAAAAAAAAAGGGTGCGTCGATGGATCTTTCGAATATGGGGAAGCAAGCAAGGGGATTTTTTTCTCACAGTATGGTTGAAACGGTCCAATAAAGTGACGTAGCACTCGTCATTAATTGTTCCACCCTTTTCAAAGTAATCGATATTAATTCAAAATACCGTAGTCATAACTTGGTTTACTGACAAAGCCGTCTAATAAAAAATTTAATAAACCATCAATAAAAAATTGTTTTACAGGTAGTAATTTTGCTAGGAATATCTAGTGAAAAATTGAGCTACCAGGGAGTACCCTGGTAGCTCAATTTTTATCTATATTCGTTCTATTAAAGCCCATTATAAAGAACCGGCCAAGTGCAAGTCTGACTTGTCCATGAAGGGTCCCTAGAGCCATGAGAGGTAAATTGCTGTTGACGATTTATGGCGTATTCAAAAAAAACTACTTACTAGATCTCGTTCAAATCAATTTTCGGTGGAAGTTTACATGGTAATGTAAGTCATATATTTTTTTTAGTTTTAAAATTTTATTATTTTAGAAGTTACAGGGGGAGGACACCCATTTTACCACTTTGGAAGTGTCTCTCGCGCAAACCATTACGGTTAGAAAAAAATGATATTTGAAACCTCAATATCACTTTTGAAGACCTATCCATAGATACCACACACGATTGGATTTGATGAAAAAAAAATTTTGAGTCTCAGCACAAAGTATGGGGAACCCCCAAATTTTTTATTTTTATTTTGTGTGAAAATCTTAATGCGGTTCACAGAATACATCTACTTACCAAGTTTCAACAGCATAGTTCTTATAGTTTCGGAAAAAAGTGGCTGTGACATACGGACAGACAGACGACGAATTTATAAGGGGAACCCTTTTGTTTTTTGCCATTTGGCTTCGGAACCCTAAAAATGTCATTTGACGAAATAATTTTAATGAACCACTGCGTCCATCATGATTTGCAAAGAAATGTGTATTCCATGGCGATGAAAGAATGGATGTAGATACCGTAACTACTCGTAGGTACCTCCAGTAGAGAAAAACTTAGAATCTGAACTTGTATTTATTTTCACCGGCCTTTTATATGCAAATCGGGAGCAATTTATCAGTGCGTGACATTTGAATAGTCGATTCTCCATACTACTTGGTAAATAATGGTAGCTGTCGGGAACGCCGTAGACGATGCGCGTGTACGACGATCACTTCAATTGATGCTCACTGATGCGTATGATTGTAAACTGACATGATGTACAAAAGATCACCGCATGAATTACAGTGCGACTCATCCTTATTATCATTCCCAAGTAACCTTCTAAAGTAAAACCTATTTCGTGTCACTTTCCAGTCTTATAACTTCAATTAAAAAACAAACACTTTGAAGGATGCCAATTAAACTTTAAAAAGGCTTTATGGCACGTGCCGGTGGATTTCTTATAACTTTACAAACGAATTTAAGTGCGTAATGAATTTACAATTTTATATTGGTACTTCTAATTTAAACCGACCGAATTCTATCGTTAAATTTATTTATGTCGGCACGTATATTTCGAAGACAGAGCTATATTTTTATTCTCACGTAAAAAGTCCAACTTATGAACCCTAAAATGCCATACACGTACACTGCAATCTTAAATCTCAAGTTAATATCTCCAAGATACCAGTAGCTGCAGCACCCAGATCGAAACTTTATGATCCTGAAAGGCAATTTTATAAGACAATAATAGTTTTAATTGAAATCACTTTCACATTCAGAAATATTACGGTCGAAACCAATTTAAATCCTAGTATGGAATAAGCATTCAACGAGATTTAATCAAATAAGTAATTGAATGGATGTCCAGTAATTTTTATGAGTACTTCGTGCGGTGAAGAATTATTATATACCTATTGTTATTATAAATATACCTATTATGGTGAAATTCCTATCAAGATGGTGGTAGGATATGTTAGTGGTGAGTTGGCAAGGATACTACCTGCAATCACTCAGAACTTGCGCAATCTACTTAAACTCTATACATCATAAAAATAAGATTTAAAAAAATCATTTTTTAAAGTATTACCTATCTGTCTTTTTGTCCGTTTGTTCCGCACAACTTTCGAAGTGACTAGGTTGATTTTGACGAATTTGGCTACTTTTATCTTAGAAAAAATGTTATAGTATCGTTGGCACCGATGGAGTGGAGCCAGTGGGGGCTTCCACATATAAAAGATGATTTATAATAATAATATTTTTATTTTATCATTTACGTGCAACCTAACAATTTATAGATGATTTGCGAAAGACTTTTCACAAGTTCGAGGGCGTCGTAATTCCGCACACGCCTCTCTATAGCGGAGGGTTAATTTTGATCTCCAACAACACTTCTCGCCTATATTGGTCACCAAGGCCGTCGGGGTCTCTGAGATATCCTTTGATGGGATACCGTGCGGTTTAAGTCGATTCATATCCGCCATACCCACCTCATCGTAAGCTTTGGTGATGATTCGACACGCAAATTGAAAAAAAAAAGGGTATTTATATCCTCAACTGCTTATGGTAGGTACTGGTCTAGTATCTACCTAAATCTCTTACTGTAAACCTTTAAAGCCTATATATGGCCACTCACTATACCGCAAAAAAGCTGCAATTTAAAAACCTGTCGCTTCAATCCCGAGTTACGAACATTACCATTCATATCACCTACTTAGGGCCACCGGCAGCCATAACTTATTTTTTTACCTTTTACTTTGTCTTTACTCCAATCACAAATACGAGACCGGTCTGTGTTTACTTTAGAATTTGCTTGCTTTAGTTAGTTTATCCATAGAAACCTCCTCATTTTACTTTCGGATTGATCAGTGTGTTTCTGTGTAGATACAATTTGTATATGGTATAGCTTAAAGAGCCCGTACATATTACAAGCTAGTTAACCTATGCTTACTCTGGGTCTAGATAGCACTATGTAGTAATGTATGTCGTAGAAGATATATATATATATATATATAGTATACAAAAATGCTTTGGATACATCTGGGCGGGTCGTCTCCTCCGGGCAATGCTTATGGTTTATAACGAGCCTCGCTCATTCCACCTACCTCGAAACTGTAGTAGCTAAATATGATGCACGAGGGCGAATCTCCGGCGCCATAACCGGACCATCTGGCTAGGGGAAGAAAACCCTGAAACAAAAATAACCCTTGTGACTGGGCAGTCACCTGCGTCATGGACCTGCGCAGTTGAGCGCCGTACGCAGGGATTAAGGGATCCTGGAGGGCTGAGCCAAACGGCGCTGGCAGTTATGCGTCCGCGAGGCAACACGCCCTCTTTGGCCTGGATTTCAGGCTAAACGGTAGCCCCAAACACTAGCCATGGTTGGCGAAATTAGGTCAAGGTGTCCCATTAGTGGGCCACTGGCGAGGAGTGTAGGGTCCACGATAACCGTCTTTGGACGACTATCGTGGTGGGTAAAGGTCATGCTGACGGGGTAAGTGAGGGTTGACCAGCCGTTGTGGGTAGGCCATTTCATGCCCCTAGCGCCAACCCGATCGAGCCCCCGATGTTGCACTGTAAACCAGCCTTGCACTCCTATATCTCTTTGGTAGTCCTAGTGCCCCTCGAATTAAGTCGAGTAAGGCACTCCCAGTTGCGGGCTCCGTGGAGGGTGGGAAGCCAAAGGGACGAAATTAAAATTTAACAATAACATGGATAGGCCAACTACCAATAAAAAAACTAACACCACAAATCCCAAGACTGGCAGCTCAGTGGTCCAGACTGCGGGTACCAGTCAAGGGAATGACTGCACACGCGCCTTCAGCGCACACTTGGCCCGAACCGGCAGCTCAGCGGCCCCGGCTGCAGGCACCGGAAAGGCACCCACATTACTCACCACACCGCCCAAACTGGCAGCTCAGTGGTTAAAACTACGGGTACCAGGGAGGGCGAAAGCACCACACGCGCCCTCAGCGCACACTTGGCCAAAACCGGAAGCTTAGTGGCCTCGGCTGCAGGTACCGGTGGAGGCAAACACACAAAACAGAGACTCACAACCTCAGCCCAAACTGGAAGCTCAGTGGTTTCATCTACGGGTACCAGTACGGGCACCGAAACAACCTTCACGGGAAGCTCAGTGGTTCCATCTACGGGTACCCGCGAAAGTAATCACATACATAAGGGGGAAACCCCTTTGTCTCATAAACCTCCCCCCGGGGAAGGCCCCCGTAGCGTCAGTCCGATAGCTTCCTGCCAACCGGAGGACGCTTTCTCGGAAGGCTGGCAACTGCCTAAGAGAAAGGGGGTAAACAGGACCAGGGCACGCACCCAACCGATTGGCGTGGATGGCAAGGCAGCTGCCGAACCAGTCAAGCTAAAGAAACGGAAGGTCCGAAAAACGAAGAAGGAGAGGCGTATGGCGGCGACCGCGGCCAAGTCTCTGCTTTCTTCTTCACAACCCTCTGTCTCGGAAACGAAAACAGAGGCCATCGGTACCCTTAGCTTCGCCGCTGGTGGACGGAATATTCCGCCTACCAGTGGCGAAGCGAAGGGGGCTAAACAGCGACGGAACGGTCAGTCCTCTGCCAAACGTGCTCTCAACGAGACGATTTCGCAAGGCAGAGGCTGGACCAAACCAAAAAGGTCGCCAGGCCAACCTACGCCCAAGCTGCGAGTACGCCTCTTGACGTCGTAATTACATGCGCGCGCACGGGGCGTATCGGCAAGGACGTATCCGAGCAGGTACTCACCGAGATACAAACTCGTATTTTCGGTGATGCCCTGGCTCGGAAACAAACTCAGCCCCCGAAGTTAAGAGCCAAACCGTTCTATGCTGAGGGGGTCCTGAAACTGTGGTGTGCGGATGAACACA
Source organism: Cybosia mesomella (assembly GCA_946251805.1). Lineage (NCBI taxonomy): Eukaryota > Metazoa > Arthropoda > Insecta > Lepidoptera > Erebidae > Cybosia > Cybosia mesomella. Next base: position 23,570,205 of record OX276398.1, read on the forward strand.
CACGCACATGGCTACAACGTGCCGTAAGCGATATGGTGCTCACGCCCAACGACCAGTTGGTCGTGAAGCGCCAGACTGAGATCCCTCAGCGGGCACGTTGTGGCATACTGGTCCCTGATCCACAAGGGCTTCTGGAAGACGCTCGCAAAATTGGGCGAGTTCTGTCCTTCCAGAACCCCGAGGTAGAGGTCGCAAAGTGGACCTTGCTAAACGCGACGAAACAAAACGCCGCGTGGTTCCTGGTGGTCGGAGTCCCAGAGGACCAAGTACCGACCCTTATGAAGGCCGGACGCCGTCTCGCTTTTGGAGTGGGGACGGTGTACGTCAAATTCCAGGGTCAGTCCGGCAGGTATGCCGACGTCCCTCTGGGATGGGACCCATCCACGGCCACCATCAAACAGGAGCTCAAGCAGCTACCTGCGAGAGAGGAGTCCCATCCTCTCCCAAACACTCCCGAAACTGGCGGGGAGGTGCCTGCAACAGCACCACCAACAGCCCCCGCCAGTGTCGTACAGGAAGGCGCACCCATGGAGGCAGAAGAGGCGGAGGACGTTATGGCCTCAATCTCTGGCCTCCTGGGGGACGACCTCGAACCGGGCGACCTTTTCGCGGAGCTAAAACTTGGGGGGGACGAAGAGGGAACGACCAGTGATGGCGTCCCCTTCGTCGAAGATTAGTGTCCTCCAAGTGAACCTCCAGCACAGCCGGGATGGGACGGCTCAGCTGCGTAAATGGCTGGAGGTTCAACAAACGGCAATTGCTCTGATCCAAGAGCCTTGGATCAGAGGAGGCCACATCCAGGGGCTCTCCAGCTTAGGAGGTAAGCTTATTGTGACAGGCGAACATGATCTCCCCAGATCGTGTATATATGTCACGAAAAACCTAAAAACACAGGTCCTCACAGGGTTCTGTTGCAGAGACCTCACTGCCATAAGGCTGCACACACAGCTGGACGTCGAGGACAAGGTGGTCATCCTCGCCTCAGCCTACATGCCCGAAAAGGAGGAGCTGCCCCCGCAAGACCTCACCCGGCTGGTGGACCACTGCGAAAGGGAAAGGGTGGAGGTCATAATTGGGGCCGACACCAATGCTCATCATCCGCTATGGGGCATGAGCACTCAAAACGACAGAGGTAAGTCCCTTGTTGAATATCTTTTCACTACTAACCTTACCTTACTAAACACCGGCTCTGAACCAACCTTCGTCACCAAAAAGAGCCGTACGATTATTGATTTAACACTAGCTACTGAAAACGCAGCGGAAGCCATCATGGGCTGGCACGTCTCCAAGGAGGCATCCTGCTCAGACCACAGGTGGATTCGCTTCGATCTACAGGCGGGGACACTACAAACTCTGCCAAAACGCAACCCGAGGAAAACCGACAAGGTGAAATTTGAGCAGCATCTGGCAAATAGACTTGCTCAACAGCGCTCCCCACTGACTCTCGACAACATCATACAGATTGAGGAACAGGTAAACCACCTAACCAAATCTATAATAGACAGCTACCACATAGCATGCCCAGAAACCCTACCTCCCAAAACCCCAGGCAAACAGCCATGGTGGGGCCCAGAGCTCCGAAGCAAACAGGGATGGCGAAAATTCTGTGGGAACATAGAATCATGCCAACAAGCAAACAGGGTAAGGAAAGTCCTAGCGCAGACAAAACCGATGGCACTGACCACCCTTAAAAAACAGGATAATACACTCACAACATCGCCAGAAGAGTCTAGACGCGTACTCATCGAAACCCACTTCCCTGGATGCGTCTTCACGACGACAATCAACTGGCACGATGAAACCATAACACCTACTGCCCGAGACTGGCAGTACGCAAACAAAGTGGTCACACTGGAAAAAGTCCAGTGGGCCATCAGCAGTTTTCACCCTTATAAGGCAGCTGGCCCCGACCGAATCATCCCTGCTATGCTACAGTGGGGCGACAAACTAGTCGCTAGCAGACTGGAGCGTATCTTTAAAGCCTGTCTGGCACACAGATACGTTCCAAAAGGATGGCGGGAAGTAGCAGTAATTTTCATCCCGAAGCCAGGAAAGGGTGACTACACAAATCCCAAAGCACATCGACCAATCAGTCTGACCTCCTTCATGCTAAAGACCATGGAACGCCTATGCGAGAGGGAGCTGAGAGATGGTGCACTAAAACAGCTACCCCTACATGCAAACCAGCACGCATACAGCTCCGGTAAGTCTACGGAATCAGCCCTTCATCTGGTAGTCAGCCGGATAGAGGAAGCGATCGAACAAAAAGGCTTCTGACTAGGAACGTTCATTGACATCGAAGGAGCTTTCGACAAAACCAGCTTCACCAGTATTAAGGCCGCCCTGTCAAAACATGGAGCGGAACCGGTACTAACAGACTGGATAACAAACATGCTCAGCAAAAGAGTAGTTCGCCTTGGGGAAGAAGATCAGACAGCTCTGATGGCCAAAGGCTGCCCGCAGGGTGGAGTTATCTCTCCCCTTCTGTGGAATTTAGTGATAGATGACCTAATCACAAGGCTGAACAAAAACCGCGACTACACGATAGGCTACGCCGACGACCTAACAATCCTTATCTCAGGGAAGGTAGCGGGAACGGTCTGTAACCTAACCCAACAAGCCTTACGCATCGTAGAAAAATGCTGCAGGGAATTCAAACTATCGGTGAATCCGAACAAAACCGAGTTAGTCATGTTTACGAACAAAAGGGTATTAGGCGAATACCGATTACCCAAACTCTTTGACACGGAACTCCAACTGTCAAAAGAGGTAAAATACCTTGGCGTTATTCTTGACAGCAAGTTAAAATGGAGTAGCCACCTAGACAATAAATTACTAAAGGCCGGCATTACCTTCTGGCAGTGCAGAAGAATGATTGGTAAAAAATGGGGGCTATCACCGAAAATCATCCTGTGGCTTTACGAAACAGTAATCCGCCCCATGATAGCGTATGGCGCTATCGTCTGGTGGCCAAGGACCGAAAACAGCACAATAGCGGCTAAACTACAACGGACCCAAAGACTAGCCTGCATGGCAACCACTGGATGCATGAAATCTACCCCCCACCCCCCGCGGCAATGGAAGCCATGCTCGGACTCCCACCCTTGGATCTGTTCATCCGCCAAGAAGCAATAGCTGCGGCTATACGCCTGAGGGCACTCAACCTATGGAGCGAGAGAAACACACGACACACCTCACTGCTCACAGATCTCATAAAGGAGATATCCATTTCAACACCGCTAGGGACCCATAACACAGTATTTCAAGCTGAATGCATGGGGATTACCCTGGCAGCTTCAGCGGTAATGGCCAGGAGAGTCGAAGGACACTCAATACGCATACTCTCCGACAGCATGGCCGTGCTGCAAGCTTTAAACAGCCACACTATAAACTCGGGACAAATTTTGGAGTGCCATCGTAAACTGAACCAAATAGGCCATTCCAACAACATAACGTTGCAATGGATTATGGGCCACAGCGGCTCGCGCGGCAATGATGCAGCAGATGAGCTTGCCAGGAGAGGATCTGACATGGTGGTAATGGGACCTGAGCCCATAATACCGATCCCCTTTGCATACCTACGAACTATAAACAAACGAACGAGAGATCAACACAACAGCTATTGGACAAATCTGGAAGTTTGCAGACAGGCGAGGGAAGCACTCCCCGTGCTTGAAAATAGACTGACCAGGCGTCTTCGACAACTGACCAAAGGGCAACTGCGCACGGCCACAGCTGCCATCACGGGGCACGGCTCCTTCAATAAACACCTTTTTATTTTAGGAATCACCGACAGCCCTCTCTGCAGAGCCTGCATGAGAGAGGAAGAAACAGCGGCACACGTGCTCCTACACTGCCCTGCAACCGCCACATACAGGGTTAAGTACTTCGGAAATACAGGTACGCTCCGGGAGATTGCCAGCAGCGTGAATAGCCTGCTGGCGTTCTTCAATGAGTTGGGGTGGATCGAGTGAAATGCCCACCCTCACGCAAAAACCGCGCCTTGTCGTGGAGTTGCGGATACCAGCTCGCGAAACCATACCATACCATACCATACCTGGACCTATTAACCTCGAAATTTCGGCAGTACAGATGCCTTTTATGTTATAGTCGGGGTGCGAGGGATATGCTCTATGGGCAACCTTACACCCCGGCGTCTGCAGACCCGAGACGGCGTGCGGTTTTAGTCGGTTCAAGCCCGACATAACCGCCCCCGCTGACCGGCGGGGGGGTATCCGAGGGGATTTCCGCACGAAAAAAAAAAAAAAAAAAAAAAAGGCATCCACTAAGAAAGGATTTTTGGAAATTTCACTTCTAAGGTGGCAAATATGGAATGGAATATGAAATACTTAATGTTTCGTTCGATTCACGAAATTTGGTTAGATATAAAATAAACACGTGTATCAGAGTTTTTCAAAATTTTGATGGAATGTAATGCGACATATAAGTTTGTAATATGTTAGCTGCCTGTCAAGTCGCACCAGTATATTTTATTTACATCAACTGTCGTAAAACAATGCCGCATGTTTGGGCCCTACTATCATTTGATTGAAATTAGTATCAAACATATTGTCATATTTTTCCAAAGGAAACCAATAAATAGCATTTCTCTAGCTACAACTGAACTTACATTATTTGTAACCCCGGGATAACCTCGGGCTAAAAAGTGCAAGCTTTGGATGCAACCGAGAATGAATGCGGTTTGACCTCCCTACCCCAAGAGTAAACCTGCGCCAAAGCTTGGCTTGCAGATAATAAGGTAATTGTAGGAAATATGGTTTATCCCACACCAATCAATAAAATTAGAAAAAAGTTCATCAGGTTGAAAGAAAATACGTGTCCAAATTTTATCTTATTTCGTAATAACTTTGTTATCTTTGATTCCACTACTAAAAGTTACGGAACCATGTTTTGAGAATTTAATTTACAACATTCGCACCCCTTTTTTAAGCTTAAGTTTAAACCTAGTTGGGGGGGGGGGGGCAACTTGGTTTAAACATTGCACTATCCCTCTCTTATCATCTCATCCAAAATTGTGTACTCCGACTTTTGCCTGCTAAGCCTTACAAATTTAACATTTCAATGGACAAGTTTTACTCGTGTTAAAAACCTAAGACTTTTTTACGCCATCAATTTTTTTACTGACGCCAGTAAGTAGGTACTCAGCCTTAACATTTATGTAATATAATTGTACCTACTTTATATCATTCACCAGGTAGGTACGTTAAATTATGTTTAGTGTTATTTTTACTTACTTTTATATTTTTACCATTATCTCAAGCATTTTAACTGTAGCAACAACTTCATGTACCGCAAGTCACAAGCATAAACGAGATGTAGTTTATAAAATGTCTGTGTCAGGTGTCGCACGTGAAAACATAATTTCGCTTTTAAATGTCCACACGTGGGCGAAACAGGCTAACAATATCGTCGAAAATGTCAAGCGATAAAATAACATTAACATCGACAAGAACCAAAATAAAAAGTTGAAACTGGGACATACAATTCACAATGAATGAAATACTGGAATTAAACATACAGACTGTAAATGGAATTCCGTACGTAGGTGGTGGAAGTTATCTTTATTCGAATGATAAATAAATAATATAAGCACTCACGCTCGTCTTTCCTGCCTTAAAGGCCTGAAGAGCTATTAGGCATGTAAATATTCGTACAAATTCGAAGTCGAATCTAGTAAGACTACGAGTGCAGATGATGAGCCAACTTTGGGAATGTAAAAGTGATTCTTATTCGTGTTACAAGTAAGATTTTACGTTTACAAACTAACATACAATCATTGCACTTTAATAAAAAGCTTGTAAAAGGATGACATGTGGACGTGGTTCGGAGCTGTATGTGTGTGTTAGGCTGAGGCTACACTAGACAGCGATTGACGATGCGAGAAAGAGAGAGCGAAACGAGATAAACATGGTATGGCTACATTTATTTTCGTTCAGTCGATCTGGCATAATTGAATAACAAACATCCATCCAATCTATCAAATTTTCGTATTATTTGATTTTCCAAATTCCATATAAATCTGTTTAACCGTTTTTGTATGAAAAAGTAACAAATATGCCTTAGCTCTCGCAAATATAACGCGGGCGGAGCCGTAGGTAATAGCTAGTATTAAATAAACTACTCTGTATACAAGTTTCAAACTAAGGGTCTCACTTAATTAACGATTCACTTATTGCATTTCCTAGATACCTTGTAACCCCTAGGTCACCGAAAACGTTGCCGGTAATTGAGTTGCCAAGGTAATTAGGTTGTGAAACGGTGTTCCAGAACTAATGAGAGTCTTGCTCTATTAGGTGTAGCTATAACTACGTATAAATCTAGTAACTTTTTAATTATATTAGCATAGCCGTAAGAAGTTTGTTTTTATTTAGCAGGAAATAATCAATGACCTCCATTGTAGTCACTAGACTGTTAAACCAGTAAAGTATATTATTAATTTTTCGTCACCCGAGCGCTCATCCCGGATACATTTTCGAGCTCGAAATCCACTCTTCTTTTCATAATTTGATTTATTTTGTTGTTTATATTTGGTTACTTTTTACTGCCGTCTGGCCCCATAGTAACTTCGAAAGTGATACCTGCGCTATAGTAAAGTGATACCGTAATTCTTGCTTCCTGGATGTTCACTTTTCCGAACTGAATCCATTGGAAAATTTAGCATACTAATTGCTTTAAACTTTTCATTGAAGTATGATAAAAATAAAATAGAAACGGTTGTCTTATCAAACTAATAATTGGAATGAAGTAACAGCCTGTGAAAGTAAATATGACGAGCAAAAAATGTATATTGTTAATCAAAAGTCGCTTAGGTTGTTACCGAACGCTGCAAAGTCCGATCCAAGATTCTGATTAAACTCGGCAACTTGTTATGACACTTAGCACACGTGGGACTTGAATGCGATAAGATTACTTGAAAGCAATTGCAAAATTATGATTCACACATAGAAATAATTATTTCTGTGTGATCGCACGTTTTAATGATTCTTTGATTGCGATTCTAATCACTTGTCACAAATATCTTGCTAGGTACCGTCAATGACAATAGTAGCTTGAAGCTATTATTAATTGTATATCTAATTAGATGAAAACCATTCTGTAACAAGATGATTTTGCTAAATGATTAGGAATACACCCTTGATTGATAAAGGGATTGCCTCTTTCTATCTTGATGCATTTCATACCATAAGGCAGAAGAGGATTAAATTGTTTTCAGAAATAGTGCTCATTCATCACGGGTAACTGGGTTGGTTTGGTTCCTAACTGGGTCTTGGCATTAATTTTTTTTATCTTCAATCTTTTTACTAGATAATAATTATCATTATCAGCCTGCCCTTTTTCTAATTATTTGGAGCGGCGCAATACGCCAATATGTTCCATACTTTCGTATTAGACGTCATCTCCTCAATTACTCTTTTTCTTGCCATGCCCTCTTTTAAGCAATCTGTCCATTTTTTCTTGGCCTTACCTTTGCTCCTAAAACCCTCTACAATCATACTTTAAACCTTTCTATTCTCATACTATGTCCATTGTCCCTATCATGACAGCCGCTCGCTTAGTCATGGGTGACCACTTAAACTGATGCAATGTACACACTGTCTTATTAATCATAATTATTATCTCTGACACAATCTGTGAAACCGTCTGACAGTCTTCGGTCTACTAATTGAGTTCTTGTTTTTTTTTTCGAAGTTAAGCATAGGCCAACTCAATAGAGTAAAACTCTATTTGATCTGTTTTGTTAAACTGAATGGAGATAACATCTGCAAATAGACTGTATTATATTTTCAATCATAACATATAATGATATTTGAATGCTGGCCTATCTAATTTGTAGCAATCCGGTAGATCAACAACCTTAGAATTGTTTACCAATGCCAATATTTTTTTGTCTCTTAGTAATACATTATTTTCTCACACCATCCATCAAGATGCTATCTAATTATGTTAAGGCATTTCTGATTACTTTTTGTTTTAATGTATTATTCCTCATCGCAATATGATAATAATATGATGAATCATGAATTGTGAAGTGAGTTCCAATGTCGGTTACTTATTATTTACAGGTAATCAGCTAAGGTGCTACTGATTGACTGTAATAGGTTGAAATATATGACTACATAGGCTGGATTCCACCGGTGAATATCCATTCAACAAAACTGAATTTAGTACGTTAGTTTAGAATGCACTTTAGTTCGCCTAAGGTGCAGTTTCTATCGTTTAAGTCCAGCCTTAATTTTATTTTTACTTTGTTTGATGTGTGAAGGGTGGTGGGGTCGGGTATAATACCACCGATGTATAATATTTTATTTATTTATTTTATTTATTCATTTCATACATACAATGTCATTACGGGCAGACCCAATGCGACAGAGTAGCAACATAATTATAATAATTTAATTTACAATATATGTCATTTACATAATCATAATCATACATAAACATGCTTCAAAAACGATATAATAATTTTCACAATAATAATAATAATAATTAAAGTAGATACAATTACCATCCTAAACATTATTCATGAACATGTCATATCAGAAGTAATAATTATTCAGTAATTGATATCAAAATAATAATTCAAAGAATAATGTCAAAGTAATAATTCCATTAATAAAGTCAAAATAATAATTCAATTCACAATGTCAAAATAATAATTCAATAAATAATGTCAAAATAGTGATTCCATTCAATGGTCAAAATTACATATTTAATGGCAAGTTCACAATAATTTAATGTCAAATGATGAAAATTCAATTTACATTATTAAAATATGTTGTTTAATACTAGCAATACATAAGCAGATTATATCAATTTAACCTAGATTCCTTCGCTCAAAATACAGTAACAAGCCCTTGTGAATTCATTCAGGGAGCATGAAAACAAGCACAAATCGAATCTGCCAGCCATCATATTAAGCGCACGCAGCGCCCGCGTCAGCGGCGCCCTCTGCAGCAAGTTGGTACGTGCGCGACACACTCGCAGCAGCGGGGGGCGCCGCCGCCTCAACGCGTACTCCTCTGGTACACACAGCCCTACTTCCCGTAGGATAGCTGGGCTGTGTATAAGCCCACGAAATACTTTAAACAAATAGGTGGCCATAGACACCTCCCTCCTCACTTCCAGCTTATAATAACCTGTCATACCCAGAATGAACGATGTAGGATACAACCACGGATATCGCGGGTAGACACCATACTGTTTCCAATATAAAAATCTAAGGAACTTATTCTGGGTACGCTCCAACATAACCTTATATTTGTCCTCGTGTGGAGACCAGATTAGCGCATTGAACTCCAGGTGACTCTTCACGAGAGCCTCATACAACGCCCTCAACGCCGCAATACTTGTAAACTGGTTTGCCTGACGTAAGACAAACCCTAAATTTCTGAAAGCTTTTTTACATACACCGGTGATATGGTCTCGGAAATGTAAATCCGCGCTAAAGCGCACGCCTAAATTCTTAACCTCGGTTATCCGCTGCAGAGGGACCCCTTCCATGTGATATTGGTAGTGACTTGGGTTGTGGGCACGGCTGAACGATATCACCGAACACTTTGCTACATTAAAATAAAATATAATAAAATAAAATAATATAGGCGGAAGTATATAAAATTAAGGAAATTTGTAAGAATGTCCTAAGAGAAAATCCCAAAAACAATTTCATCTGGCATCGAACCCGGGACATCATGTATTGTGGTTGCGCTTGCTACCACTGCACCATTTATGCACTATAAATCTATCATACTCAAACAATCACGCCTCTTTCCCATTAGGTTACACAGAGACTGATGGTGCGGAGCGCGAGCGCGTGGGCTGCCGCTGCCTCCGTCTGTGAGCAAGTAATGCTCTACAAGGCGGCGGCAGAGAGGGTCCGGGCGAGACTAAGGTCTCTCCCAATCCGCAGAGCTCGCGAGGCGCGGTGGCGACTCAGACGTTGGAGGTCGCTCTACGACCTCCGTCCTTCACGTGAAGCCCCTGTCACCCTAGTAGAAGCAGGCCAGGGCGGCGGTGCATTGCATGCCCCCCTTTTTCGGGGGCAAGAGAAGGTGGTTGCCTGCACCGTGGTTCCCAAACCCGAGGAGGCCATCTCGAAACCGGGGATGGCTCTGGATCAGTCGGGGTGCGAGGGGAATGCCTCGGCCACCGTACATCCCGCGGTCTGGAGTCGCGTGAATCCTGAGGGTACGCAGAGACTATATTTTATGTTTCCACTTGCTACGATTTTGACATACCCCTTTCGCTTCTTTTACTTTCATAATTCCTCGCCGATCGCAGGTACTGTATAATACAAAAGAGACATTAGTAACAGTATGCTTGCATGTTACAATAACTATATTGTGTAAACAGTTTAATGTTCACACATTATTTGCGCAGACGGCGTGAAGGTATGTCTAAGCTAACTGTGCGAGTAACCTACAATAAGACGAACAATCATGCGACAGTTACGCTCCCACGCACCTGTTACGCCTCTAATATTTATTTAAGGCGCGGTCGTACCTTTTTTTTTTTTTGCGTGCGGAAATCCCTTCGGATACCCCCCCGCCGGCCAGCGGGGGCGGTTATGTCGGACTTGAACCGACTAAAACCGCACGCCGTCTCGGGTCTTCAGACGCCGGGGTGTAAGGTTACCCATAGAGCATATCCCTCGCACCCCGACTGACCCTGGGCCATCTCCGGTTTCGAGATAGCCCCCTCGGGTTTGGAAACCACGGTGAGTGTAACAATCCGTATCATTTAGTTTAAAATGACATAACTTTTTGTTGTTTAAATAATACGGATGACCATTGTTAGGGTTCCCTACCTCAAAAGGAAAAAACGGAACCCTTATAGGATTACTTCGTTGTCCGTCTGACTTTCTGTCAAGACCTTTTTCTTAGAAACGCGTAAGATCGGTAACGCCTTGAAGTTGTGTAAAAATCAAGTTTCTAGGTCAATGCAATCAAAAGGTACAATCGTTTATGTAATAAACACCAAATACCAAGGCATCAAAATCTATAGGGTATCATCAATTCATGAAGAAGAGAGAAAGAAGAAGCAAGAAGTACTTATAGCACAAGTAATGGAAAAAATCCAAAAACCGTAAATACGTAGTTACCCACATCTCAAAAAAATATATCCGTATTTTTATCTGTCAAAATCTTTTTCTTAGAAACGCGTGTAGGAGGTATCTAGTTGAAATTATTATGAAATACTCAAGACTCTTGAAACTATTAAAAATAAAACTTCTACGTCAACGCAATCAAAATATGTTGCCGTTAAAGCACTATATTTAGACAATCGCAAGTAAAGAAGGTAAGACTTATATGTTACTACTCGTTGAGCGAGAATCATGATATTTTGCAGAAAAAAAAGTTTTATAGCACAAGTAAAGAGAAAAGTCCGAAAACCTTAAATATGTAGTTACCCACATTACAAAAAACATCTGTATGTCTGTCTGTCAAGACTAGAAGCTCTACAGCAACGTTAAAATCGCCCCTCAATCCGGTTTTGTACGGAACCCTCAGTGTGCGAGTCCGACTCGCACTTGACCGGTATTTTTTTATTTAGAACTCGCTTCATTTCGGTTTGATTAGTTTTTAATTCAAACCATCGTAAATTACACATCATATAATATAGCCTATGTCCATCGAGGACAATCTACTTTTCAAATTGTGAAATATATTATTTTCCATTAAGTGCAATGGTTCCGAAGATTACTTCAGACATATAAACAAACTCAATTCTCAACTCAATTCAGCCTCTCTCTTTACAAAGTAAAGACCATGCAAAATATGCACCGCACGCTAGTTTAAGGCTGAAAGCATTTATGAAAACGTGTTCATCATACGGATATGTGCATAGGCATACTCCCACGACGTTCAATATCAAACCGATAACGACCCATGTTTATTTTTATTATATAAAAAGTTCCGTACAAACACACGTCCATTTAGATACTCTATAGGATATAAAGTTGGAAATTTATGTTGACAGTTCACAGTCACAGAATATAAAAGAATCATTTTGTCCACTCATAATTTTATTTTTACACTTTGAAACTAATAGAAGTAAATTTAAGCGCATCAATGCGGCCTTTTGCGCCACAATATTCTTTTTATTACGCGATCTTAGTAAAACGTTCGTGGTCGTCCCCGCACTTAGGTATGTATGGTAGTGTATGTTGGCTGAGTAGAAGGAGCATGAAAGTAAACTGAATACTATAATGTAGTATTGAGAAGTCCGAGAAGTATAGCTGAGGTGACGTTGATGGACTAAATAAGGAACAGCGTGATGAGGGAACGTTGTGGTATCGTAAATAATGTAGTGACCTAGATAGAGAAACAGATACGAAGGTACGAAAGTAGATTGACGACCCGGTAATAGTCGACCTAGGTGTACGTATGTCAATCAGATCGAGGACGTTTTAAGATAAGGCCAGGTGTAGAGTACCCGCCACCGGCGAGTACGTATGAATACAATTATGAAATTAGAAGAGGCGAAAGGCGTATGCCAGGATCTTAGCAAAGTGGAAAGATATTGTCTCTGCCAATCCCAATAGGAAAGTTGTGTGATTTTACCATGATGATGTACGTATGTTTTTACCATTTCAATTCATAAGAGAGTCATTAGGTTTGAAGAACTTGACATAAGATTTACACTTTAAAGTTCGTTAACATTCGCAAGAACTTGACATAAGATGTACACTTAACAAAGTCCGTTAACATTCGCAAGCATCTGGTGATTCCAATGAATGGATCGAAGGATCTTGTAGTCAAAGCCATAGAAGTAACACGAGTCATAAGAGGCCACCGAGAGCACTAAATTACTAGAAAAACATTGCCGATCGATTGCTGCCAACTAATGTTGCACTGTATAGTATGACATCTCTCTAATAATGTTAATTCCCTTCAACATTATTGTCTATCATGGAACGCGATAGTTGAAAAGGTTAATTTGACATCTATCTAACTTTGTAAAATTCCTTATCTAGAGTGATTTATTGACGTAGAGCCTAAAGTATAGTATTTATCAGCTTAAAATTTTGACAGTTGATATCTTTTATGTTTTAAGTGGTAGTGTGAAATTCCCAAAAATCTTTCCTCAATGGTAATAGTAGGTTAGCGAATTTCACAAACAACCAGGATTGCCGCTCGGACGATAATAATGATGCTGATAATTTTGTTGTAAAGAAAATAAGATACCTAGTATCTTTTCTGAGAATTCAAGATGACTGTAATTATTAGTCTGCAGTAGTTACAAAAGCGATAAGTTGTTAACTCTACTGCAGGTTCTTATGTAGATAAATAACATGTAGTACCTAATAATACAGACACTAAAAGCCTGTCCTCACGATCAAAGGCCCTCAAATGAAGTAAATAACGAGATAAATCCATTGCCTTAGATGGGCGGGACATGCTCCTTTAGCTCCACAGCTTGTTGGAGGACAGTCGCCAAAACAAAGGCCCGTAAAGTACCGTCACTGTGGCGGGCCCGTCGCAAATTGGTTTATAGAGATTGCAACCGCGCTGCGCGCAAAAAGCAATATCCCACTTTAAACCTTAACTTACATCCTTTTTTCCTTACCAATACAGGTATGTGCTGCAATCAACTTGTAATCACGTTGAAACATAAGAATTTTTATGGGGTAATGCAACATAGTATGAATATTCTCTTAGTAACTGTAGCGCGTTTAGCACAAATACTTTGATAAACATGAACTTATTGCAACTTAATATACGTATTGTTTAACTTGATGTTAACGTTTGAATTAAAAGTCGGAAATAATCAAACCCTGTTTTATATGATAAAATTCTATCTAACATTAAATGAATGGTTGAAACCGCATAGACTAAATGTAGCGAAGTGACTTGTACGAATCGTACTGATCGAGTGTATGGGCAGTAAGGGTCCCGGCAAGATTTTCGGAGCACAAGCCAACCTTTCAATATAAGCTGGGCATACCTACTGTTTGACGATCAAGGCTCTGGTGTAGGCTTACCTCTCGGAGTTAGGAGGTCAAACAGCAATCGCCCCTAAAAGCTAACATAAAGCAAAGAAAGAAGGTGTAGGAGAGTGGATTCCGGGCTTTAAAGTGCAAGCCTTGGTTGCCATTGGGATTGGCGCTCATCGGCGTGCGAGGGAAATGCCTTATGGGGACACCTTACACCCCGGCTCCTGAAGCAGTTTTAGTCGGTTCAAGTCAGACATAACCTCCCCCGCTGGCCGGTAAGGGGATATTCGAAGGGATATCCGCACGGTAAAAAAAGGGATTGGCGCTCATATACGGATATCAGGTGTAGTACCATCCTCTTACTTAACATAGACTTAGGAAGAACACGTTCGTCATAGGCCTATGTAATAGGTTCGTTTGCAATCATGATTTTAGTAGAAAACTGTCAATATAATTAGTTCAATAACTTTTTTGGCAAGCCTTAAATTTAGGGCGGTATTCATTGGTACGAAGAGGAATATTGCTAAAATGTATTTAAGTCAATGTGCCCCACATATCACTGAAACGACCACTCAATACCGCATTGTGGTCTAAATTTATACTGACCACAGGGCATTATCTTTCTTAACGCCGCCGATGCCAACTTGGACATAATATTCCAGGTACATTGTTACAGAGCTATTTATTTTCCAATTGCGTGCAAATAAGCATGATCTGTTTTGATTTTGTGGTTGAATTATTTTAATAAAACAGAAGCTATAAATAAGTAAATCCAGTGGTTTGTGATAATATTACAAAACTACAGATAACCTGCAGACCCGAGACGGCGTGCGGTTTTAGTCGGTTCAAGCCCGACATAACCGCCCCCGCTGGCCGGCGGGGGGGTATCCGAGGGGATATCCGCACGAAAAAAAAAAAAAAAAGGTACATGTTTTATTTTACTGGTCGAGCATCACAGAAATACCTTTCATTAAAACGATTTTGAGATAGGTGTATATAAATTTATATAGGGGTATGGACAGGGGGCATTGTGGCCCCACCAACATCTTCGAAGCCCTGCAAACCTCACTTGCAAGCCGGTACACCTGCTGATTGATGGACGAAACTTCTGTTCATCCGTTAATACATTCATCCATTCATCCACCCATTCACCCATCTATTCATCTCCGATTTCGCATCTATACCTATCTATCTATAAAATCTATACCTCTGTATCTATACAAATAATTAAAAATTGAAGTCTGTTCATAATATTAAAATGACAAATTTTTAATGATTGGATATGAATGTATACACGATACTTATAGCAAAAATACAATTATTAAAAATTTTGACTGTCTGTTAGTCTGTCTGTCTGTTGTTCCGTCTGTTTGAAATAGGCAATCTCTGGAATAGCTGCGCCGATCTTGACGGGACTTTCACTGGCAAATAGGTTACGTTAAAAGGCATGATATGGGCTACTTAATTATTTTTAAATAATTAGAGTTAAGCGCAGAAAAAAACCCACAAAATTGTGAATAAAATCTGATTTTATTCTGGAACGGCTGGGCCTATTTTGACGGGAATTTCACTTGCAGATAAGTTATGTTACGCCTCGTAACATAGGCTACTTCGATTTTAGAAAAAGTGTTAGTGTTACGAGCAAAAAAAAAAGATGTAACGGTTCATTTTACCTAATTAAGTCTTTGTTTAGATGTAAATAATAATAATTAAGCCTGTATACAAATAATGTGCAGGTAAAAGTTAACCTCTAATTATTATAATTTTAAACAAGTAATAACCTAAATATTGCCAGCCGCTGCCCCGCGCGGCCTCCATGCTGTCGCACTTGGACTGCACGGAAAGATGTCGGAGGCGCGCTAATCAACCTATCATAGATTTATAAAACTAATCTCAGACTCGAAGGATTCATTCACGTTATTGGTTGATCAGTCCAATTTCCTGTTTAGTGTGTTGATTGGTCAGATAGTGCACTATGCGCTAACTTTTTGACGTTTGGTCAAGATTTTCGCTTCGAGGTATAGGTACCCTCTTAGCCCTTGCAACGTAATATCACAAAGACTGTCGCGTGGGTTCAGAACGCGCGAGCGGGCTATTGTGAATGGTTGAGTGTCAACACGCTATTTTTAATAAACTATTTATATTATTTTGATAAAAAAATTAAACCGACTTCAATAACCAAAACGGCACTGAAAAGTGTAAAATAACTGAAGTGTTACTTCATTTAAAGTAACACTTCAAACCCAATTTATCCATGTCGGAATTCGCTGGTAACTCCACTCCACTCTCCACTACACTATTCTCTCCACTCCACTCCACTATAGAGAGCAAGTAGACTCCACTCCACACTCCACTCTCCACTCCACTCGCCACTCCACCCTCCACTCCACTCGCCACTCCACTCTCCACTCCACTCGCCACTCCACTCTCCACTCCACTCTCCTCTATACATATAAACTGCGCCCGCGAGTTCGTTCATGTGTAGGTACTTAGATCTAGGTTTTAATTTTTATGCCTGGAACCCAAATGCATTTTCGAAAATAAAAGTTACGCCTTATATCATGCATCTGCTGTAAAAATCCCATCAATATCGGCTCAGCACTTTCGAGATTACCCGAAAAAACAGGCAGACAAGTTTAAAAAAAAAAGATTCTTGGTATCGGTATCATGCATACACTCACATACGTTTATTAAAAGGCAGTTATTTTAACATTACAAACAGACAATTCAATTTCATTTTCATTTAAATTGTATTATACTTCCAGTCATCCTGACTACTTCCGTTTAAACGGATAACGATATTCATTCAACAAGTGTTCATATTTTCTAACAAGCAGACTATAATCTTACACGATAACAATAAATGTGAGGCGACGCTGAGTGCAAATGTCGCAGCGCGCAGTGCCTCGCGCTCAGCCACGCATGCGCGCTGTTGAAATGCACTCTTTATCGCAGCTTGCGCATCTCGTTCGTTAGGCGAGCTTGCGCGGACGCCCGCACATCCAGCTACGTCTATTGAACCCTGTATCGGTGTTAGAGTGCCAATAACCAGTACTATTCCTACTTATATTTCACTTGCAAATCGCATGGGTGTTCGAACTTTAACGCGTAAAGTATAATTAAGATTTCTTATTAGAGTTTACCTTTTTAGCACGTGTTAATTTTCTTAAGATATTCATTATTTTGCAGAATGTTTAAACATTTCTACTTTCTTATTCAAAACTTTTATAGTCGTGTTTATGGAAATACGTGAGGTTATTTAGGATTTACTTTGTTACGACTGGTCGTGAGAGCAAGTAAAGCTTTGGGTGTTCAGTCGACTGGTTGAGTCATAAGTACCAGACAGAAAATCGCACCTAATCAAAGGACTTGCTAAGTAGGATCACGGTTGCCTGTAAGAAACAGCCTTTAACAATAAGGCCGCCATTTATACATATATGTTAATTGTGTATTTCATATATGCATATTTTGATAAGTGCACAATAAAGTGTATTTCTATTCTATTAAAAACTTTTGCACCGTTTTTCATGCTGTTTTCTCCAACGGATAGAGTGGTTTTCGAGGAAGGTTTTAGTATAGGTTATTAGGCGTCGGAAAAAAAAGAGCCGTCTGGGAGCTTTCAACGAAACGAGACCCTTTGAGATATAAAAAAATGATGTATGGTGGAATCTTTTATAGGTAGTGGTGGTGGAATATGGTCCCATGGTAACGGGAATAGGATCAGAATTACACACGGGTGACCCCGCGAGCAGCAGCTAGTTGTGAATATAAACCACCACAGTTACACCTGCCATAATAGGCTACAGCTACTCAAAATCATTTTTTGACTCCTAAGGGTCGTAGAGTGATGTTAAATAACAATTATAACCTTCCTCAAGTATCGAATGCATAAAATATTATAGCGCGTTCAAATAAACAAAAGAAAACATCTGTTTTAGTATGAGTCCCTGATATTATTATATAGGGACCCATTCAAACCCACCCACAAGATTTTCATAAAATAATAAAAAAGTCATTTTCGGAACCAATTGAAGTGCAACTTACCTGGTCCAATTGCGAATCTAAGCTATTCAGGAATATACAGTATCCGGCAGAAAAGTATGAATCCGGTTAAGATCGGAATGCTTCGATTTTGTAGAACATTCACTCTATCGCACATCGGATTAAAAGTTTGGTACCGTCGGTTAATACGACATCATTCTTGATACTTGCAACATCACTTTCGGGTTCGGTAAGCCTATTTTTGCAGCCCCCCATTGTTATTGTCAAGAGTCGCGGTCATGAAGTCACAGGAAGCCCTAACTTTTGATTTGTCGATCTTTAAGCTTTTCATCTTGTTGATAATCGTGGGTAGGCCTCTAAGTCTGCTTAAGAATAGAATAGAATACAATACAATAGAATAGAAAGATGTTTTCGTACCAGTTGCTCGAAAAAGTGACATTCTATGCCATCAAAAAGCGAACATAACATTAGTCATTTTTAATCTGTTAAAAACAGGGAAAGAAAATTGTACTGAATTTCATTCATCCTCTAGGGGGAGAATGTGATTTAAATTTGGAATACTTACCGAAATTTATACTGAACTACATCTGTGTTTACACCATTTAGTTTGTATATAAAGCATTATACATACATTTGACCATTTGCAAGCTTCGAATCATATGCGGCGTTCGCTGGCAAAGGCTGTTTGCAAATGGAATGCTGCCTTTAAAAAAATTACGCGCGCGATTCATATTTTAATTAATAAACCAACAGTTTAAAAAAAAACATTGATTGATTGGTTTTCGAGCGTGAAATTCAAATTAGAAGTTTTAATTCTTTATTTGTGACCTGCCAGTATTTTATTTGTTAAATTGAAAAAGTTTGATAATAAATATTGTTTTCGCAAATGGTACGAAAAGTAGAGTATTTTCCTCGGTGATAAAGCTGTTTTAGTCTTGGGTGAACTTAAATCCCTCGCTACACTCGTGATTTAAGTTTTTAACACCCTCGCTACGCTCGGGAGTATACCTCGAGTCCTTCGTTACGCTCGCGATTTAAATCGTCACCCGCGACAGACGACACTGCTTTATCCCCTTGGTTAATAATCTAGTATTTCACTACTCTTGCTCAAAAAGACCGTCATTGTGGCGTACCAGAGCGAAGAAAAAATAGCAATTCTTCCCCTAGGGGAAAATGTTTTTTTTTTTTTGTGTCAAATGACAATGAGCCTACAAAAACGAAAAAGTCTTTAGTCATAAGTAGTATATATAATCATGAATAAAGACTCGACTTATTTCTATTATATAAAAGAACTTCATTTTAATTTTGAAAATGGAACTAAAATCGGTGATCTCTGGTAGAATGCATACAATGTGTTGCGGCTACAGAAGAAACAAAAAAAGACATTGGCGCGAAATCTTTATAATTTTTCTCTAATTGTAAATTGAATTGGTAGTGACCGTAATCAATTTTACAATAGTGAAAATGTCATCACCTAGTGAGAATGGAGACCCTAGTTTACAAACAGAAGAGAAAGGAAAAGAAATAATTTTCAATCTGTTGGCATCAAGGCAGGCCTCCGTCACTCGCTCAAGGCCGCGCGCTATATACCTAGCGCTCGCGTATCGTCGACGATACAAACAGGCAGAGGGCTGCCGAACGCCCGCCTGAGCGCTCGCATCGGACCGCACCTGTACGTTTCCCGCGCTTACGCTTCGAAATGCAGAAACCACGTAATTATTTTGCAGTGGATGGGACGTGTAAAAGTCAAAAAACAAAGGAAAATTTGTCGTTTTTTTCATTGCCGAGAGACGAAGAAAGGTGAGTAGTATTTTAAATCTTATCTATATGAATGTTGTCACCATTTATTTCTTTAAACATAAGTAGGTAATAAGCAGGTATGTAAATTGTAAATTAAAGGAGTTTTTTGAGTCAGTTATTATAAAAGTGTTGTTTTATAGGTAATTCTAATACTGTAGTTACCTAGTACTTACGCAATGGGTAATGTCCGTTAATTTTAAATTTCTTTGATATTTTAGCTATGGGTAGGAATAAGCGAGGGCACGCCGCAATAGCGGCGGTAAGGCCCATCATGAAGGATTGGCTAGAGAGGCGATACGGAAGCCTCTCGTACCGACTGACGCAGGTGATCTCCGGGAAGGGGTGCTTCGGGGACCACCTGCATCGGATCAGGAAGGAGCCAACGCCTGAGTGTCACCACTGTGACGCGAGCGAGGACTCAGGGCTGCACACGCTGGCGGACTGCCCGGCGTGGGAGGTGCCGAGGCGTGACCTCGTGGCAGCCATCGGGGTGGGAGTCCTCTCGCTCGGCAGCATGATTGCGGCAATGGTGCGGAGCGCGAGCGCGTGGGCCGCCGCCACCTCCTTCTGCGAGCATGTGATGCTTGCGAAGGAGATGGCGGAGCGCGCCCGGGAGAGTTTCAGAACTCTCCCGGCCCGCCGAGCCCGAAACATGCTCGCCGCGCGTCGCAGGCGACTTAGGCGCCGGAGGTCGCTTAACGACCTCCGTCCTCCATGAGCGCAGGCCTGGGGGTGGCAGGTGAGGCCGCCTGTCACCCCAGCAGAAGCAGGCCGGGACGGTGGGGCGACTAGCGCCCCTCCCCCAAACCGGGGCAAGACGGGGACACCGTGGTTCCCAAACCCGAGGGGGCCATCTCGAAACCGGAGATGGCCCAGGGTCAGTCGGAGTGCGAGGGATATGCTCTATGGGCAACCTTACACCCCGGCGTCTGCAGGCTCGAGACGGCGTGCGGTTTTAGTCGGTTCAAGCCCGACATAACCACCCCCGCTGGCCGGCGGGGGGGTATCCGAGGGGATTTCCGCACGAAAAAAAAAAAAGGGTAGGAATAAGCGTCTATATATATATTTAATAAAAATAAATATATATAATAATATATATAATATATATATATATATATAATATATATATATATATATAATATATATATAATATATATATATATATATATATATTTAAACTATCATGGTCATTCACATTCGTATTAAAGTTATCGGGATATTTACCATGCATATATTAGGCATTGCGACAGCTTCAAAACAATACAACATGGTAAATATCCCGATAACTTAATACGAAAGTCTATATATAGGTATATCTACTGCAAATTATTTCGTATTTTATACCAATGGTTGAACAAACCGGCAAAATAATTAATCTAAATGCATTAACATTTGAAAAAATCTCATGAGAAAGCTGTATACAGTATACAGTAGGGCCTCCCCCCCTAGTAAAAAGAATACCCCTTCCGAATTATCGAGGCGCCTTATAGTAGGTATGCAAATGGTATGCTCTATTTTAATAATAACAAAATGCATTTTTAACTTGGGTTTCATTTACTTACATTTCTTTTTGTTCTTCGTGCACTGGGATTACGTTATGTTTGGCTAACAAAAAAAGCGGCCAAGTGCGAGTCGGACTCGCCCATGAAGGGTGCCGTAGCAGCAAGTAACATAATATTTTTATTTTTACGATTTATGGCGTATTAAAAAAAACTACTTACTAGATCTCGTTCAAACCAATTTTCGGTAGAAGTTTGCATGGTAATGTACAACATAATATATATATTTTTTGTTCTATCATTCTCTTATTTTAGAAGTTAGAGGTGGGGGGCCATTAGTAGGGGCCATTAGTAGGGGCCATTTTACCACTTTGGAAGTGGACTAAAGCGCAAACTATTCAGTTTAGAAAAAAAATGATATTAGGAACCTCAATATCATTTTTGATGACCTATCCATAGATATAATTTATTTTAGGGATCCGTACCCATAGGGGAAATACAGAACCCTATTACTAAGACTTCACTGTCCATCTGTCTGTCTGTCTGTCTGTCCGTCCGTTCGTCCGTCTGTCACCAGGCTGTTTTTCATGAAACGTGATAATTAGTATACCTTGAACCGTGACATACTAAATAATGTATTTATGTTGCCGCTATAATGTCCTAATGAATCGGCCTGGTAGCATCGTATTACAAATGTTAAAACCCATTGATTTTCCGTCGCTTTACTCCTGTTTACCTTATGATAATTTGTTAAAATTATTTACGCGATTTAGGATATTTTCGACTATAAAATTTAATAACAGAGAATTCCGAGAAGGAAAAAAAAACATTATATAAAACTAAAACATATTTGATTGACAAATAAAGAACATGGTTGATTCGTAACATTCGTTTTATTACAATAATCACCATAGGTACAAACCCTAGCACATTCTTACGATGGCGTCACTCGCACGGCGGGCAACACAGTCTGGACTCTATGAACTCGTGTTTAAGGTACAATTCTTCTCGTTCTGTGCAGCAGGTATTATTATTAAAATTTATATTATAATATATAGACTAGGTATTTTCGCTTTTGTATGGGAGTGATGTATCTGTTACGTTAGTAACTATTTATTAATCTGTGGTCAAGGTCACAAAGCATTTCTTTAAATACTTACGAAAAGTTAATAAAATAAACTACATATTTCATATTGTATTGGATTGTTTTATTTTCTCGCAATCGTAGTGAAAAATATAGTGTAACACACGGCGCTAAAACCCATTAAAATTTGTTTTTTATTTACTCCCTAATGGGTCATTTTAGCTCCTTGTATAACATTCTACTATTATTTCCCTGATTCATATGTTACATTATGTCCACAGCTCGATGGTGTATCCGGCCTGTGGGTGCTAATGTCTACCTATGTTTGTCTAAAGAGATCTATATAAGTAACGTGTCGTGTATGCTATGCTTGTTAAGATGTACATTATGAATTTATATAAATGCATAATGTTGTTCTATATTGTCCTATCCTATTTACAGCTAATTACAATTTATGAAGACGTGGAGCGGTTGTTCGCTTGCTGAGCAGCCGACTCCTCTCTTTTGTAGTACATAGTCGACTTCACCAAGTCTAGTATTAGTTAGGAGGGGATTATACTGTCCGTATCCAAGGTAGGCGTCACCAGCCTGCTTAAAAACAACGTTTCGTTCATGATCGTTTCTAGTGATAGCGGATTTTTATATAGTGCTGGCGACGGGGACGATTCCCGATATAAAGAGCTATTCTATATGGATCTACGTTCGTTGCCCAGTTTCCTCCCGCTGACCTCAGTAACATTGGCACATTCGAAGTCTGGATGTTTCCCAACGGAACCGCATTGCACCACACGCACTACACACACTCTATTATGACAGGACAAATGAGTAAGATACGAGTATACTAAATTTTACTCATTTGTCCTAAAGATAGTGATAATCCTAAGATAGTGTTAATATAATAGGTCTTTGAAATTGCCGAAATTTTCTTACAAATTCATGAGTTCGTTATTCCTGTAATTTAATAGCTATCTAAATTTTTTATATTTTGTTTGAAAGTTGATTTCAAGATTTTACAACTCTGTATTAAATTTTGTTTTTATTGGCCGCTTGATAAATTAATTCGACCTTCAAAAACAGTACTTCCTAAATGCTATCCATTTTGATGATAAATTTCGTATTACTTAACAGCTGTCACTTTTCAAAAATGTAATAAAAGTTGCTGTTTGTTAGCTTAATGTTGTCTCATTCATGCACAAAAAAAAACATAAAATTTGGATTTGTCATTCCTAAAAAAATACCAAAATGTTAGTACTGAAAATTGGGTTTCCTCCAATTTCTTCAAGAAAAACGGCAATTTCATACGTAACGACCTTTTTTTTTTTTCGTGCGGAAATCCCTTCGGATACCCCCCCGCGTGCCAGCGGGGGGGCGGTTATGTCGGGCTTGAACCGACTAAAACCGCACGCCGTCTCGGGTCTACAGACGCCGGGGTGTAAGGTTGCCCATAGAGCATATCCCTCGCACCCCAACTGACCCTGGGCCATCTCCGGTTTCGAGATGGCCCCCTCGGGTTTGGGAACCACGGTGTCCCCGTCTTGCCCCGGTTTGGGGGAGGGGCGCTAGTCGCCCCACCGTCCCGGCCTGCTTCTGCTGGGGTGACAGGTGGCCTCACCCGCCACCCCCAGGCCTGCGCTCATGGAGGACGGAGGTCGGTAAGCGACCTCCGGCGCCTGAGTTGCCTGCGACGCGCGGCGAGCAAGTTGCGGGCTCGGCGGACCGGGAGAGTTCTAAGTCTCTCCCGGGCGCGCTCCGCCACCTCCTTCGCGAGCATTACATGCTCGCAGAAGGAGGCGGCGGCGGCCCACGCGCTCGCGCTCCGCACCATTGCCGCAATCATGCTGCCGAGCGAGAGGACTCCCACCCCGATGGCTGCCACGAGGCCACGCCTCGGCGCCTCCCACGCCGGGCAGTCCGCCAGCGTGTGCAGCCCTGAGTCCTCGCAGTGATGACACTCAGGCGTTGGCTCCTTCCTGATCCGATGCAGGTGGTCCCCGAAGCACCCCTTCCCGGAGATCACCTGCGTCAGTCGGTAGGAGAGGCTTCCGTGTCGCCTCTCCAGCCAATCCTCCATGATGGGTCTTACCGCCGCTATTGCGGCGTGCCCTGCGCTTGGTTGCCCAAGTCGTTCCTTCTACTCCACCACGATGGCCTGGCGGAGCTGGGACTGCACGGCCTCGATTTCTCGAGGCTCGGGGTTCCATCCCTGCTCCCGCGCCTCCTTTCGCCACTGGTACAGTTGCGAAAGGGCTCTCGCTTCCAGGTCCCATGGCGGAGTTCCGGCAAGGAGACTCGCCGCCTCGAAGGAGATCGTGCGGTACCCTCGGATGACCCTGATGGCCAGAACTCGCTGCGGAGCGCGCAGCATCTGCACAGTTCTGGTCCTCAGGGCCTCCGCCCATATTGGGCACCCATACAGGGCCATGGACCGCACGATCCCCGCGTAGAGTCTCCTGCAGGAGTCATCGGGCCCCCTCATGTTGGGCAACAGCCGAGCCAGAGCAAGAGCTGTGCCCTTCAATTTGGGGGCCAGACTTCGGATGTGCTCTCCGAAGTCCCATCGGCCGTCGAGCACGAGCCCCAAATACTTCATTTGGGGCTTGATGCCGATGCGATTTCCTCCCACGATGAGACTGGATCCCTCGGGTGGCTTGCTCCGAGGCCCATGGAAGAACAGGGCCTCGGTTTTATGCAGGGCCACCTCGAGACCCAGCCGCCGAATCCGCCTAACGACTTGGGCAACCGCGGTCGTGGCCTTTCGGGTCGCTTCGCGGTACGTCGCCCCGCACGCCGTCACGAGCGTGTCGTCCGCGTAGCCCGTGACGGCGGCACCGCCTACGAGCTCACCGCGAAGCACCCAGTCGTATCCGATGTTCCACAGGAGCGGCCCCAGGACCGATCCCTGTGGAACACCGCACGACATTTCACGCCGACCGAGACCGGTCACGGTTGGGTAGATGACGGCTCTCTCCGTCAAATACGCCCCGACTATGCGGCGGAGGTAGAGAGGCACTTCGTGATACACGAGCGCCTCCCTAATGCAACTCCAGGGCAAGGTGTTGAACGCGTTGGCGATGTCCAGGGACACCGCCAACATCACCTCACCCCGGGCTACTGCATCCTCCGCCAGAGCCCTCACGCGCATGATGGCATCCACGGTGGAGCGCCTCTGGCGGAAGCCATATTGGCAATCCGCCAGGTCCGGCCCCACTCTTGAGAGGTGCTCGACGAGGCGCTTCGCAATTACTCTTTCAAAGAGCTTGCACACCTCGTCGAGCAACACTATGGGCCGGTAGGCGGACGGCGAGTCCGCCGGGCGCCCCTCCTTTCGGATGAGGACCAGTCATACGTAACGACCTAATATTTGAAGCTACATGTTGTCACGTCTCGTCAAGTCATAGTCCTTAGTTTACAAAAGAATTTAAATGGCGTTGTGTGTAGCAAATTGTTCGCTCGTGGTGGGAATGAAGTGGCGCTCACGACCGCGCACATCTCTAAATTCTAATGCATTACTTTGTTTGCTATAGTTTAATTTTTTTTTTTCAGGTACTATAGGACGCGCGAGCGAGGACTCGGGGCTGCACACGCTGGCGGTCTGCCCAGCGTGGGAGGCGCCGAGGCGTGAGCCTCGGCCCCACTCCGATGGCTCACCCTAGTGGCAGCCATCGGAGTGGGAGTCCTCTCGCTCGGCAGCATGATTGCAGCAATGGTGCGGAGCGCGAGCGCGGGGGCCGCCGTCACCTCCTTCTGCGAGCATGTAATGCTCGTGAAGGAGATGGCGGAGCGCGCCCGATAGAGATTTAGAACTCTCCCGGCCCGCCGAGCCCGCAACGTGCTCGTCGCGCGTCGCAGGCGACTCAGGCGTCGGAGGTCGCTTAACGACCTCCGTCCTCCATGAGCGCGGGCCTGGGGGTGAGAGGTGAGGCCACCTGTCACCCCAGCAGAAGCAGGCCGGGACGGTGGGGCGACTAGCACCCCTCCCCCAAACCCGGGCAAGACGGGGACACCGTGGTTCCCAAATCCGAGGGGGCCATCTCGCAACTGGAGATGGCCCAGGGTCAGTCGGGGTGCGAGGGATATGCTCTATGGGCAACCTTACGCTCCGGCGTCTGTAGACCCGAGACGGCGTACGGTTTTAGTCGGTTCAAGCCCGACATAACCGCCCCCGCTGATCGGCGGGGGGGTATCCAAAGGGATTTCCGCACGAAAAAAAAAAGGTACTATAGGACGATACTTTAATTTTTGTACATCAATGTCCAGATACATTTTTAGCAGATATAATAAGTATTCACTATATTTATCTCCGTACTACTCTGTAGCATAAAATAGTAGGTACCTTTTTTTTTTTTTTTTCGTGCGGAAATCCTTTCGGATACCGCCCCCGCTGGAGAGCGGGGGGTCTCCAGCGGGGGCGGTTATGTCGGGCTTGAACCGACTAAAACCGCACGCCGTCTCGGGTCTTAAGACGCCGGGGAGTAAGGTTACCCATAGAGCATATCCCTCGCACCCCGACTGACCCTGGGCCATCTCCGGTTTCGAGATGGCCCCCTTACTTGCTCTCCACTGTGCCATCTGCTAAGCAGAGGGACACGTGGAAAACTTCCGAACAGCCCTCAACAGGGCCGTCCTCGCCTCGGTCGGAGTTGGCCGTAGGCGGCCGCGTCTCTCCCGCCCTAGGGGAGAGGCGCTGCTGTCTCCGTTGCCCAAGGTGCACCGCGTGGAGGTCCCCAACCAAGCACCCCAAATAGTAGGTACCTACATGTCCTCATCCGAATGGAGGGGCGCCCGGCGGACTCGCCGTCCGCCTACCGGTCCATAGTGTTGCTCGACGAGTTGTGCAAACTCTTTGAAAGAGTAATTGCGAAGCCTCGTTGAGCACCTCTACAGAGTGGGGCCGGACCTGGCGGATGGCCAATATGGCTTCCGCCAGAGGCGCTCCACCGTGGATACCATCATGCACGTGAGGGCTATTACGGAGGATGTAGTCGCCCGGGGTGAGGTGATGTTGGCGGTGTCCCTGGACATCGCCAACGCGTTCAACACCTTGCCCTGGAGTTGCATTAAGGAGGCGCTCGTGTATCACGAAGTGCCTCTCTACCTCCGCCGCATAGTCAGGGCGTAGTTGACGGAGAGAGTCATCTTCTACCCAACCTTGATCGGTCTCGGTCGGCGTGAGATGTCGTGCGGTGTTCCGCAGGGATCGGTCCTGGGGCCGCTCTTGTGGAACATCGGATACGACTGGGTGCTTCGCGGTGAACTCGCAGACGGTGCCGCAGTCACGTGCTACGCAGACGACACGCTCGTGATGGTGGGCGGGGCGTCATACTGCGAAGCGACCCTGAAGACCGGTTGCCCAAGTCGTGGAGCGGATCCGGCGGCTGGGTCTCGCGGTGGCTCTGCATAAAACCGAGGTCCTGTTCTTTCATAGGCCTCGGAGCAAGCCACCTGAGGGATCCAGTCTCATCGTGGGAGGTAATCGCATCGGCATCAAGCCCCAAATGAAATATTTGGGGCTCGTGCTTGATGGCCGATGGGACTTCGGAGAGCACATCCGAAATCTGACCCCCAAGTTGAAGGGCACAGCTCTGGCTACAAAAAAAAAGTACCTACATTTCAGCATTGTGGCACTTAGTGCAGTTTATGCTAATCTTAAATGGTTATCATAGAGTCATAGACGGTGACTATATCCAGTCTTCAAAAACTTTAAATAGGATTCACATGCGATCAATCATGTAATCTTCTACCAAGGCCAAAGCCAACCTCATTGACGGATGAAACTCGGGCGGAGGTTTTCCCCTCGGGGTTAGAAGGTCAGACAACAGTCGGTCGCATAAGAACCGGGTAAGCCACACTAAAAGGAGAAGAACGAGTAAGCGGACCCTGTGCTCCGAGATGAAAGCCTCAGATTCAACCGAGAACAACGCTACAACGATGAAGATGTAGAAGATCACATGACTATTAAGACTCTGAACATCGGCAATGTCGGGCGAAGGGTCCCCATCATCATCCGAGAGCCAATCCCGGTTGTAGCTTGCACCAAACCTCGAGAGCACGTGTACCGGTTTTTTGAAGTGAAAATTCTTTAGGCGCGTTGAGCACATTTTGGGTGAACAGAAATCATGGAAATCGCGTCATCGTCACGACAAGCTTTCCAATTTCAAAAATGGATGGATGGAGAGAGGGATATGTATGGTGACGAAAAAAAAATACACACATAATTGTTCGAGTTTTCACTTCTGTCGGCACTCCCGGAGTGCCACTTTTTTATACCTCTTAGGTGGCAGACTACATACGGCCCACCTGATGGGAAGCAGTTATCGTGGCCTATGGACGTGTGCAACACCAGGGGCGTCACACTCGCGCTACCGACCTAGTAAAAACTTTCTAATACCCTTCTTGCAGGTCAGGTTAGCTTGGTGGTGATCATGAAGAGCTTGGTGGTCATACATTCAATACAATAATTAAAAAAATAATTAGTACATAATTCGATATTATAAATGCAGTGTGTAACTTCATGTACCCAATTTGCCATTCACTCAAAGAGTTAAAGATTATTGTAAATAGGTGTAGGTATTGAAAATTTTTTAATCTTTACTGGCTGATAACACCATTACAGGTATAGCATAGCTATGTCTGATATTTATTGGTTTAAATTTTACACTTGAATTGTAACCACAAAATGCTGAATTAACTTTTTGCTGATTACAATAAAGCGCTTGTTCCGTGAACGTAACTCGTTAACCGTCTCACAGGAAATCGTTTTATGCTTCACTTGATTATACTAAAGGGGTAACATCACAAAATAATATCCTTACTCAGTCTCGAGAAGCTTAGTTTAACTAGTTTCTTGAAAAATATTTGGCGTGGGAACAAATCTATACTATCTATAAAATTGTAAATTAGCTGTATCTGTACATTGGAGATATTTAAAAAAAACTTGGATTATGTTAAATTAACGACTCTAAACACAAAAATATTTCTTTTAGAATTCTTGTTTGTGTGTCTATTTATTCGCGATTGATGCTGACCGGATTTTGATGCGTTTTTTTCTATTAAGAAGGTCTTGGTCAGACTTAAAATCTGCCATATGTTTGATTGCATGACCAAAAAACAATAACCGACCTCCGCGCGGGCGGAGCCGCGGACATCAGCTAGTTAATCTATGCTTAGATTATACCTACTCTTAGCATTGATTTTTGTAGTATAGTCGAAAATTCACGCGAATGTTAGTCATTAAAATAAATATACATTTTTAATTGGTGCATCTGAATATAAATATAAATATTTAGGTACAGTCAGATGTTTCTGACTGTTGGCGGTGTGTGTACCCCAGTTGCGCACACTGAATTATACGCGTTTTTTTTTCAAGTTAAAAAGTGTTATATTGTTGATTTAACCAGGATCTTAACTATTTCCATACAAAATACTAGCACACAGACATACACACGCACACACATACACAAGATTACTTTGCTATACTTACAGACTTCTACTGTTAAACTTTTTTCCTTCAGCTATATACCCCAATACCCCAGAATACTAGGATTATTCTTAAAACAGGAGTATCGAAAACAGCCATTAACAATAGACAATAAAAGTGAAAACATCTCTATTTTTTAATTAACAAATCGTGTACAACTCTATTTATACTTACACGATTCGAATAAAAAAGGTACGACCTTTAATGATATAACAACGCTGGCTAATTACTAGTTATGCCACAATTTTACGCGACCGAATGAGGTAGCAGCCTACAAGCTACAATTACAATGCGAATCGGTAGCGACATAACATGTCAAATTAATACTTGCAGATATAATCAGAAGCTATTGAAAAAGCATTTAAAAGCTGATGTGTTTATTAAATTGTCGAAGTTATTTACGAGTTTCTCAAGCCCAACGACAGGCTGCTCGTGCCTTGTATAATTATCGGACGACAATTATTCTCACTTTGTTGAAACTGGATGGATGTTATGCTATTATCCTATATATAGTATCTATAATTATTGTGTATTTGTTATATACATTGTATAAACCACTAAGGTAGCAAATAAACATATAATATATAATCTACCTGATGGTAAGCTATCATTGTACCTGTAAACGCTCTGTGTAACTATGTATGTGGTTTTAGTCGGTCCGACTCCGACACGCCCACCCCATCGTCGGCACCGACGGGGTGAAGCCCGTGGGGGCTGAACAAAAAGGGTGTGTTTTTTTAGTATATCCTGAGAAAGCTGTCTCGGAATCGAATAAATTCATACTTACGACTTCCCTACTTGAATTACGTCCATGGTTCCACAAGCCGTGTTGTTAGGTAATATTTCGCAGACGGAGGATGGATGTAGCTAGGCTTCTTCCTTCAGGTCACCGAAGCTTTGGCTTCAACTCCTTCATTGTTCTGCATTCTATCTGACTCTTACCCCGCTCCCATAGTATGTGTGCATGTGTGTGTGTGCGCACCTGCACAAGGGTGTCATTTGCATGTTGTCTAGCCTGTCAAAACCTCGTATGCCCTTTTTAATAATGCCATACATCCTTTAGGTTTTATAGCATAAAATTATGCATTTATCCTTGGGCAATACATTATTTTATGCGATAAAGCACATTTATATTTCCGTGTAGTATAAATCCGAGTACCACCTTGCCGTGGGCAAGACGTAACAGACTGTCAGAGCCGATCAAAACCACATGATGTCTCCAACATCAGACCTATTGCCTGTGGGGTGAAATACTAACCAGCCCCATGGAATATTCAGCCCACTTTTAACCGACTTCTAAAAAGGAGGCAGTTTCTCGATTCGTCGAAATCTTTTTTTAAACCACGTTTCCTATAAATTCAAATCGGACAAATCGACGTCCAGGGACGCGATTTGAACTTGTGACCAGCCCATTCTTGCCGTTTTGTATGAAGACAGCAGAAAAACACTACTAACCATAGAATAGATTTCGACAGGTTTTTTAACTATCGAAATCTAAAGCGCTCGTGGTACAAAGTTTAATTCTTGCCGTGACCGCAAGGGGCGCTATACAAAATTTCATGAAAATGGAATACGGCGACGCTAGCGAGAAATGACTTTATCAACTTATGGTAGAGACAAAGTACTATAGAATTATCTATTGACATATAAGCCTACGATAAAAGGGCAGGTCAGAAGGACTCGAAACCGGAGGGCTTGCGTGAAAGGTTTATTAACAGTAGAGGTCGCTCGTGAAGTACGTAAGGATAGAAGCAGATGGCGGGCTCTTTTCTCTGCCTACCCTGGAGGGAAATAGGTGTAAGTATATGTATGTATGTATATAAGCCTATAAATACTATAATCAGCATATAGTATATAATAAACTTTCTCAATTTAAGTGAGAAATTTAATTTACCTTTAATGATATATTATCTATCACTACATCCGGAGAATAAGATCTCACGGGGAACTGTATTACCTAAGTCCACCCACAATTATGTAGCCATTCATATTGTATAAATAAATCGATCTTTCGCAATTATACAAATAGGCAGATAGACCAGCTTATAGTAGAGCTGCTATAAAATATGTTCTCCCAAGTGCGATTGCCACAATCTCATCTTTTTATAGATAAACTAGTCGTATGGAAGTGCGTTCACGTCGCATAGTCGCAAAAGAAAAATCTGAACCATAAACGGGTATAGAAAACTAGATTTCCACGTTTAGCGCTTAGAACGATTAGACGCAAGGGACGCATTGTTGATACACTATCAGCTGATGCGGCACAGTCCGCCATGGTAGCTCGTCCGAAGCGCATGCCCGTCGCGCCGCTTCGCGATAGGCACAGCACGCGCGCACGCATATCCTCATGATTACTGCTTCCTGTACGTTCTGACAGTGTTTTATCAATTATCCTAATGACATATTCAACAAAATGCCGGTAAACGGGCGGACGTTTGTTAGAATTGTGAAATTTTTACTTGCCGGTGTAACGATTTTCTGCGTTAGCTGGATAGCCAGTGTGAGCGAGTGGCGTACAGGTGTGCGGTGGACTAGCAGACGAGGTGATCTAGAGCAAGGCATGTCGACTATGAGAACTATAGTGGCTTACTCTGAGAAGAAGCAAGAGGAAATGGATCGACCTAAGACTGTTTCCTGTGATATGCTACCAGTTTTTCCAAAAATTTTACACTTTGTTAGCATTTTCTTTTATAATGCATGCATTACCTCACAAAATTATTTATATGTATTCATCATCATAATGCTCATAGTGATTCCCCAGTAGCGTCCAAAGTTTGCACTTTGGAGCCCGTGGTCCGCTTATGGTTTTTGATTGGTATGGTATGTCAGCTTGGCCGGGTACGACTGCCGTTTGACCTCTAAACCCCCAGAGTAAAGTCTTCGCCAGAACCTCGTCCGTTGCTTAGCAGGTGCAGTGATTAGCTGGTGAGGTTTGCTTAGGCCCTCGCAAGTTGTTGGTAAGAACCTCCACACACCTTAGTTCATAACCTATTATGCAAAAGGTATTTTTCACATTCTTCAATAGTTATACCTACTCATGATTACTCCCTGAAAAGGTAGACTGAGGTGGCTCTATTCAATAGGTACGTAGGTATGTATTATCCATAGAAGTACCAATTCTAATATACGAGTACATAATCAAACCCGCGAATCGCCACCTCTGACTTACCAGTCGTACGGTCTACCGTCACGCCACACAGGTCGTAATTGTTGAGAGGTTAAACAACAACAGGAATTCCCGGTGGCATTTGAACCTCCTGAGTGCTCCCCTAGTACAACCGCCTCAAAAGTTGCTGATCACTAACAAATTTACAAACGATCTTTACATTGAAATAAATCAATAAATTTTATAAATGCATAATTTTATTATCTTTGTACATTCTTTGTAATATCAGAGAGCAAATTTAACGTATTTTTTTAATTTTTATTTAGTGTTTTATGTAAAGATTTAGAGCTAGAGTGGTCGGTATGTGTTAAGCTAATACCGAGATGAGGACTTTTAATAATTCTTATGTTGTACCTTTACTTATTTGTCTGTAATATGAAAAAAGCGGCCAAGTGCGAGTCTTACTCGCCCATGAAGGGTTCCGTAGCAGTAAGTAACATAATAATGCTTTTTTTAAAATTTTATATTTGAGTTGATTGAATGAAAGGTAAATTGCGTTTTACGATTTATGACGTATTAAAAAAAAACTACTTACTAGATCTTGTTCAAACCAATTTTTGGTGGAAGTTTACATGGTAATGTACATCATATATTTTTTTTAATTTTATCATTCTCTTATTTAAGAAGTTACAGGGGGGGGGGGCACATTTTACCACTTTGGAAGTATCTCTCGCGCAAACTATTCAGTTTAGAGATTCATTATATTAGAAACCTCAATATCATTTTTGAAGATGTATCCATAGACACCTCACACGTATGGGTTAGATGAAAAAAAAAATTTCAGTTTCAGTTCTAAGTATGGGGGAGCTCAAAAATTTACTGTTTTTTTTCTATTTTTGTGTGAAAATCTTAATGCGGTTCATAGAATACATCTACTTACGAAGTTTCAACAGCATAGTTCTTATAGTTTCGGAAAAAAAGTAGCTGTGACATACGGACGGACAGACAGACAGACATGACGAATCTATAAGGGTTTTGTTTTTTGCCATTTGGCAAGGAAACCCTAAAAAAGCGGCCAAGTGCGAGTCGGACCCGCCCATGAAGTCCCCATGAGTCGCCCATGAGTCATGTGGGAGTAAATGCAGCAATATCCTTCTGTTTTCAAAGGGATATTGCTGTATTCTCTGCTACCTGATTTATACATGAAGTGCTTAAAATGTATTTTGTGTACCTTTGTGGAAGAGAACAAATAAACTATATTATTATTATTATTTTCTTTATTGAATTTCAAATACATATAAATTACTGGTGGTAGAAATTTGATGACACAAATTTGTCACAAAATTCGGCCGGGTAGGTACCACCGTGCACGATTGCGAAAAACCCTCCATAGTAATCCAATTTCGGTTTGATTGCGTTCAGGGGTCAGCAAGTGCATAGCCGGGCAGGGGGATTGTGGTCGCAGCAATGGTGGGACCGGTGCGACAATCCTCTTCTGATGAGGCCGTCAAGCTTAGTGCCACGATTGTTAACATGGTACGTGTATGTAATGGTGACCCTCTTTCCTGAGACTTTACCTACAGCTTGCCATCAGGCGAGGTGAAGTCAAATTGACGTGTCCTAAATATAAAAATAAAAAAAAGTATATATATATTTTTAGCCACATTCCATATAAAAAAACAAATATATTTGAAAATATAAAAATAATATTATAAGGGTTCCGTAGCAGCAAGTAATATAATAATAGTGTTTTTTTAATTTTTATATTTGAGTTGATTGAATGAAAGGTAAATTGCGGTTTACGATTTATGACGTATTAAAAAACACTACTTACTAGATCTCGTTCAAACGAATTTTCGGTTGAAGTTTACATGGTAAAGTACATCATATATTTTTTTTGTTTCATCATTCTCTTATTCTAGAAGTTACAGGGGGGGGGGGCACATTTTACCACTTTGGAAGAGTCTCTCGTGCAAACTATTCAGTTTAAAAAAAAAAAAATTAGTAACCTCAATATCATTTTTTAAGACCTATCCATAGAATGCTAAACGTATGTATGGGTTTGATGATAAATAAATTTTTAGTTTCAGTTCTATTTATTGTTTTTTTTTTCTATTTTTGTGTGAAAATCGTATTGCGGTTCACAGAATACATCTACTTACCAAGTTTCAACAGCATAGTTCTTATATAGTTTCGGAAAAAAGTGGCTGTGAAATACGGACAGACAGACAGACAGACATGACGAATCCATAAGTGATCCCATTTTTGCCATTTGGTTACGGAACCCTAAAAAAGAAAGGTGTGCATTTTCTGGGTATGAGGTCCGACCAAGACCTTCGGGATCAAGCCAACCTTACCTGCAAGCCGGTTCACTTATAGATTGACGAACGAGACTCTGGCGCAGGCTTTCCTATCGGGATTGGGAGGCCAGAAGGCAATCGCTTCCATAAAACCCAAGTCTGAAGGAGGAGTAATCGGCTCCGAAGTAAAAGCCTCGGATGAAACCGGGAACAACGTTAAAATGATGATGATGAATGCATTCTAATTATATTATTTTATATTAAAAAGAACCTATAACACAAACTTTGTTTAGTATAAGCATAAGGTGTGGCCAACGCATTACTTTGACATCATATTATGTAAATTAAATTATATTATTGAAGAAAATAGATAATGACAAAATAACAATAACCCAACATAGCAATAAAATATAGGTAATATACTAGCATCGCCACGGGGTTTCATCCGAGTAAGTCTTGATCCCGAGGGACTATCAGGTTAAAAAGTAGCCTATGTTACTCAGGGATAATGAAGCAATCTAATGGTGAAAGAATTTTTGAAATCGCTCCCGTACTTTTTGAGCCAATTCATTACAAACATACTTACTTACAAACCTTTCCTCTTTATAATATTAGCATAGATTATACTTATGAATTTCGTTATATCCTAACTATTGTTGACAAAACATAAATACCGATACTATTATCATGCTGTGTACACACCAACGGAACGAGCGAATGAACTTGGCTTAGAATACAAAATGCCAAAACGTAACTTGGGGAATGCGAGTATCTTCAGTCCAGCACCTAAGATTTAACCTAAGAATAAAGGCTAACCATAGTAGTTTTGTGATTATTATTGAGATATTTCATAAATATTTATGTTGTGACGTTCGATCATTTTTTTTCAACAACAAATTAAATTGATAATAAGATAAATATCAAATTATAACGTAACTATGTATGTAACATAACATACCATCACTCACTCGCTAGCTTTGTAGACGTCCACACTGTTCATTCACGTTTATTTGTTAACCATCGTTCGTCTACGTACGCTTGGTGTGCACCTAGCATCATAAATGCGAAAACAACTCCGTCTGTTTTTATTCACGACTAGCTGACCCGGCAAACTTCGTACTGCCTCAATCGATAACAACTTCCATATTTATTCACCTTTTGAACCTTCTCTGGACCTCCACAAATAATTCAAGACCAAAATTAGCCAAATCGGTCCAGCCGTTCTCGAGTTTTAGCGAGACTAACGAACAGCAATTAATTTTTATATATAAAGAAGAAAGATTAAATCCCTGAATCTATCGTAATGACAGTTGCACAACGAGGTAGAAGAAGTCCTAAAAAAAGTCGTGGACAATTTTATCCACCATATAAGTGCAACACAACACGACATCCATGCAGACGAAGTCGTGAGCAGAGGCTTCTATAAAACCATACCTCATAATCTTTGTTAGAATTAGCATTCTCCCGAAAATTCCTTTTTAAAGACTGCTTGCGTTGCTTCAAGAATGCTTTGGTTCAGTGGCATACGTTTGTGCTTATATTTGCCTATAAGGCTATTGGTTCAATTCCTGAATCGAATAAAGTGTTAGTGGAATGGACTTTGGAAAAAGTAATTTATAGGCGACAATAGCCTCGTCGCTTGTTTTCGTGGGACCGACCGCAATTGTGATGGTGCGACCGAATGCAGTATGTATTACTAGGAGTTAAGGAGGACTTTAGGTCATGCACACACACGGCCAAGGAGATAAGTATACACTTTGTATACACCTTCACATACACCATCACATCTAAAGGTGATAATTATTTTCTTGGCCCCGTGTACATAGGAATTTATATAAAAATATGTTTCATTGCACTCTCTTTAATTCATATACTTACATTATGTATTTAGTTTTCCACGTTAGCTCTTCACGTCGCTGCAACTAACAACAAATGCAAAATACAACTTGCAGTTACGATATAATTTCACACGCACTTATCGCGTTTGCAAATTATTCCTGAGATAATGATATAATAGCCCCTATTACAAGTTTCTTTATTTTAACCATTTGTATTCATTGATTCGAAAAAAATCCGTTAAAACGTTTCTTGAAATAAATTTATGTAGTACTAGCTGTTACCCGTGACTTCGTCGTGCGCTTAGTTCTGAATAAAACAAGGTATGTTGACTTCGGCAGTAGGTGTCGATCCTGACATACCGGGTGTTAGGGAAACGCTCCCGAAAACTAAGTCAGGCGATAGTACTGAAGAAAAATAAATTTTGAGCGTATTTTTTCGATCGGATTATTTTTATATTTTAAATCATTTAAAAAAACAATTATTACCATTATTCACGCTCCATCGTGTTATTACAGCTAAATGAAACAATAATTTTATTAAAAAATGCATCACTTTACGTAAAAAAATGAATGCCACAATGAATGTCGGTATGACGTCGCCAGTCGTTGACCCCACGCTTTTTTTCTTTCAGTTGAACTATCTACTATGGAGCATGAAAAATCTTAAAAATATTTTTTTTTTAAATTAAGCTGATCGGAAAAACTCTCAATTTTCTTTTTATCTTTATTACACCGCCAGTCTTCATTTTCGAGTCCCTAATCAACTTACTTTTATACGTAGTAGTAGTGAGTTGCAAGATTTTATATTTTCTGCTCGTTGCCTACTAAGCCTGATGATTTATAGTCCGGATGATGATTATATTTGAGTTATACCGAACTGCAAAATCTACCTTGTAATAATACAATTATTATCAATAATAAAAATTTCAAAAATTAAAAAAAATTGCAAAAATTTCAGCTGAATCCGTTCAGCGGTATTCCAAGTGATGCTCAAACATCGATAATAACCTGCAGACAAACAGACAAATATTTAAAAAATCACATTTTCGGCTTCGGTGTCCCTCCTAGAATTATGATTATTTTAAGATATTTAATAAATCTATTTTGTATGTGTGTGGCCTTTTAATTTGTGGCTGTTGGGGGTGGAATTTTGTTACTCATTCACGTGTTTATTCTGGGTCGCGGTAACGGGATCAGTATTTCAAAAAGGCAGCCACAGCCAGTATGTCACGTATGCAAATATAGCAGACAATAATACAAGTAACAACTTATAATATCAGAGAAAATACGATGTATTGTCTGCTTAATATATGTAAATCCGTTTCCTACTGCATGATTGCCTAAGGCACTGGAGAGTACCGTAAACCACTATTGATACATGCAAACGTTGAATTATCTACAATAGCTAGATTCGCTGGAACTGTTCAACCGAATCAAAAGTACAAAAAATGTAATAGTACCTTTTTTTTTTTTTTTTCGTGCGGAAATCCCTACGGATACCGCCCCCGCTGGAGAGCGGGGGGTCTCCAGCGGGGGCGGTTATGTCGGGCTTGCACCGACTAAAACCGCACGCCGTCTCGGGTCTTAAGACCGGGTGTAAGGTTACCCATAGAGCATATCCCTCGCACCCCGACTGACCCTGGGCCATCTCCGGTTTCGAGATGGCCCCCTTACTTGCTCTCCACTGTGCCCTCTGCTAATCAGAGGGACACGTGGAAAGCTTCCGAACAGCCCTCAACAGGGCCGTCCTCGCCTCGGTCGGAGTTGGCCGTAGGCGGCAGCGTATCTCTCCCACCCTAGGAGAGAGGCGCTGCCGTCTCCGTTGCCCAGGGTGCACCGCGTGGAGGTCCCCAACCAAGCACCCCAATGTAATAGTGCCTATACTCCGTTTGTTTAGGTACTTAAAAAAAGGTAAACAAATCGTAAAAAGGGTTCTTTTATAGGGGCATTTTTCGGTCCGAAATAAAAAGAAACCAAAATAAATGATTTAAGAACTTGAAATCCATTTCTTCTCTTATATTTTTCTATATTTAACTACTTTGTTTAATATTAAGTTGCAATAATTATTTCTTAAGCCTTTTTTAAGTACCTAACCAAATAGAATTTAGAGAAGTATTTTACGAAACTTTTTGATCTGTTTTCAGTGCGTACTTGGGTGTAACGCTATTCACCGAAGCTTGGCACAAAATGTAAATAAATGACAACTAAACTACTTTACTTTTCTTTAATTTAAAAAAAAATCCACAATTACCCAAAAAGGCACTGAAAGTAACGTTACAAAGCATCATAAGTTCAATAGCGTATTCTAGAACCCATATTACAAGCTATGCTTAGTTTAGGTCTAAATGGCGCTGTGTACCTAAATAATGATAATTTAGTAATCCCTACCTCGTCGTTCAAACAAGAGTAAAGTCTCTTACATATCGTGTCTCACCCTTGAGGTAGTTACAATACACGTAATAAAACCCTGATCAAACTGTATGACAAGTGTCGTGAGTGACCAGCGACCCTAGTTACTACAATACTGTAACATCTCATCTCTCATCATCAGCCTCATAGCGATTTCCCAGTTGCGTCCAAAGATTGATATTTCGAGCTTGGGTTCCGCTTTTTGTTTTTGATTGGTATATCAGCTTTTCCGGGCGCGACTGCCGTCTGACCTTCCAACCCCGAGAGGAAAGCCTAGACCAGCGCCTCGTCCGTTGTTTAGCAGGTGCTGACTGACTGGTAAGGTTGACTTAGGCTCCGAAGGTGTCGGTAGAGCCCAGCACACCTCAGTTTATACTACTACGTATTGATTTCATTTAAATTGATTTAGCCGTTTCGGAAGACTTCCGTGTCATAGTACACACAACCAGGAAATAAGTATACACCTACATATACTGTACCTTCATCCCTGTACACACAATATTGTAACAACTGCCAGCACATAACTTTATAATCACTATATTGCCCATGGTAAGCCCCAAGAAAGTTTTCTAACCCATCACCCCAAGCTAAGTATTAACTAGTAAAATAAACAAAGAAGTAATAAGTACAAGATCCGTCATTAATTTTATCACCACCATTAATCTAAGTTGCTTTTAATTTTATAGCACTCGAGTAATTATAAACCAGCTATTTCGTTATTACTGACTAGTTACTACCGTTGCATAAAACGTCTAGAAGACTAGTTAGAGTGAATAGGGCCACACCATGATCTTCGGTCCTGGGCGGGTTTGGGAGTCAGGCGGCAGTTGCTCCTTGAAAACCCAAGGAAAGCCAAATCAAGAGAAAGAGTAGCACAGCGGACCCCGGGCTCCAATTTCAATCATGGATGATGATGAATCTAGGAAGCTGGTTAGTTGGCGTACTAAAAGTGTCTTGACTATGTAGGTACTACCGATTTCGGGCGACTAGCGCCCCTTCCCCAAACCGGGGCAAGACAGGGATACCGTGGTTCCCACACCCGAGGGGCCATCTCGAAACCGGAGATGGCCCAGGGTCAGTCGGGGTGCGAGGGATGTCCTCTGTGGGCAACCTTACACCCCGGCGTCTTAAGACCTGAGACGATGTGCGGTTTTAGTCGATTCAAGCCCGACATAACCGCCCCCGGCGGGGGATATCCGAAGGGATTTCCGCACGGAAAAAAAAAGGTAGGTGAGATCATCAATCTGAGATTTATTTGTCTACGTCTTTCTAGTAACCGAGATTACTAGTTTCTCCATAACTCCTAAAGCTAACCTAAATTGCTTGTGTTAGAAGTGGGTTCACGTAGTGTAATGGCCAAGATTCGAACCCGGGACCCCTCGATCGTAAGGTTGAAAGTGCATTCAAAGATTTTCAGAAAATCGCTTGCCACACTCGGCTAACGAACCGGGTTAAAATCCGAAAAAATATATAATATATATAACATCCTGTACTTTTATTTTATCAATCGATCATCAATCATAAGGAACAAATCACTATAACAAACATGGTAAATTAAATAATCTTCCTTTTCTGGAATAATGACAAAAAATTACCCAGTAAAATGTTCAGAAAACTGCGTCGATGCACATAAAACATATCGTTTCTTATTTCCCGCGTCATCTACACGAAACAATATGATAGCTATAAACAAATTGTCGGCGATAAGAATCGGGTGG
Source organism: Cybosia mesomella (assembly GCA_946251805.1). Lineage (NCBI taxonomy): Eukaryota > Metazoa > Arthropoda > Insecta > Lepidoptera > Erebidae > Cybosia > Cybosia mesomella. The sequence continues at coordinate 23,611,392 of OX276398.1, forward strand.
TATTGGTATCGCACAAATGCCATAGCCTCCGCACTGCGCGAGCTTGGAATGGTTTTATTTCAACTGGTTTTGTATAGCCATAATCTATTCCGATGCTAGTCACGAATGGAAAATAAATCGAAATCAATTTCCTCTCCGGGTATTTCTAATAGTACGGAGTTTGCCGCCAACGGCTCCACCGTTCTATAGTCGCTATCAACAGATAGCTATCCAGATACACCATGGATTGCACAGTTCCGATACGGTAACCATATTTGCATGTATAAATAGAAATAGTGGCCCGTTTCCGGTAAATCGCTTGAGGTCAGTAACTTTATACTTGTATGTACGGTACTTACTTACTAGATAAGATTTTACTCTGCGATGTGTTATGCAATACGACTTTGTAATAAGACTGAATATGATAGAGTGGTGTATACGATTGGCGTTATAATACTATTTGAAATACTATTAGCAGTGCCCTGTGGTAAGGTGGGGAGAAGCCACCATCGCGGCGGCGGTGAGGCCGGTCGTGGAGGAGTGGTTGGAGAAGCACCACGGTGACCTATCCTACCGGATGTCCCAGATAATTAGCGGAGAGTAAGTCACCAGAAGACAACGCCGCAGTGCCAGCACTGCGAGAATCCTGGCCAAGAGTGGCCCGCGTGGGAGAGTCATCGCCGGGATCTCGTTGCTGTCCTGGGCGTGGACGTTCTCTCACTCGAGATCATGGTGAGAACCGTGGTCTCCGACTGGAGCAAGAGGGAGCGGGAGAGGACCTTGCCCCCCAAGTTCCGCAGTCTACGGCGAGGACGCCGCAGACTGGTCTACGTCCGGGACTACTGAGGACAGCAGTCGGTCGACTCGCCGTCCTTACAGAAGCAGACCAAGACGGAGGCGTGTCGTGTGTGTCCTACACACGCCTGCCAACTCACCGACGCGGGATCAAAACCAACCACACAGGCGAAGCCGCGATTGCGACCAAACTCCGCCAGTTACCCTGGGTTATCCTTTCGAGGGCTTATCCGGGGTGCCCAACAATGGACACTTGAAGAGGACACACACATTCCGACACACCTATCTCATCGTTGGCACCGATGGGGTGGAACCTGTGGGGGTTTCCACACGTAAAAAAAAAGAAGCAATGCTCTGTGGGTTTAGCGTCTTATGGAGGAATTAACTTCGCTTTTACCCGTATAAGTGCTAGGTTATTTTAATATTTTTGGCTTTTGGGCTTTTTCATATACTCTTGACATTCGACCAACTAAAATCGAAGCTCATACCTATATATCCTCGAAGGGAAAGGTAGACATATGAGTCATGATTCGTGAACTGTCTCCGTGCTGCCGAAAATGTCATTAAACCCAATTGAAATAAAACTAGTTTTTAACGGATTCTATCGCGATTTCTTTGATGTTATTATAGCAACCATGGTCATGGGGTCCCGTGATCATGGTTGCTGAAAAGCAACCGAAACGTCGGATTCAATGTAAATTATAAAATAACATCAAATAAAGCGCGATAGAATCCGTTAAAAAATAGTTTTATTTTAATTTCTGACATTCGCGTAAACTTCCGACAATATCATATAAAACCCAATTACAAGGTCCACGAATGATGAGTTTGTATTTTCAAAAACTAATTTTAAGAACTGTCAGACAGATTAAAATATATATTTTCGAGGTAGTCCACCTAGAGCACCCGTCCGAATAGCACCTGCGCAAATTAGTCCATTGAAATGTTACATTTTTTAGGCCTAACCTTGCGTTTTTAGAGGACGCAATTTTATTCTTTTGATGTGTAGGGGGGGTCAGTGTAAAGCTTAAACCAAGTTTGTGGGGTCGCCACCCTTGTCGAACGGCCGCCATCTTGAAAATAGGGGTTGAAATGGTTCTTACGATATATCTCTTAAACTATTTATCTGATAAAAAAAAATTGTTAACATTTTTTGTTGCTAATTAAATTCTCTACAACTTTGGTCCAGTAACTTTTGTTTTTTTTTTGTTATTATAATTTTTAAAATTATTAATTTTGCAATATTATTAATAATTAATTATTAACTTTTTTCCCCACCACACACGAGGAAGAGTCTGGAGGCGCGTTTTTTTTACGTGGTATCCCCAATAGGCATAATCCACGGTGATTTTCTAAACTGAACTACTCCGTCCTCGGTCTTTTCGATGGACCAGGCTGCGGCTCAGTATCTGATCGGCTTTCTGAATTAAATATCAGTGGCAGAACTGGAGAAGGAAGGGGTGTTAATGTCGGCGGTTCATCATCAAAGTCATTTTCATTTATTAATTCTGAGAGCCCCATTACGTTGCTGCAAGTCTCTCCAGAACAATGGAAGCACACTGCAGAACATTTCAGCCCTGTTTTTCGACATCTACACATTGATCCACAGGTCCCTCTGCATTTGCACTTAGAGCTCTGCACTGGCATCAATAATTTTCCACATGTTTTTCCAGCCCCAGTCTTCAAGATCATTATTATTACCAAGCCACGACTGGACCTGATGTTAGACTCGGAAAGTATGAAAGCGATCTGTGTATTGTATTGGAGGAAGTGAAGATAAGTTAAATGTGCTTTTTGTCACTGTCTTGGCAAATTTTTTGTATCTTAGGCTGTCAAGAGAATCATCATCTTTATTACCACCGTATAAAGAGATAAAAAAGTTTCTGAACATTTTTGCTTATAACTTTTTTATTTATAGTTCTACGACAAAAAGTTACTGTACCAAAGTTGTAGAGAATTTAATTTGCAACAAAAAATGTTAACAATTTTTTTTTATCAGATAAATAGTTTAAGAGATATATCGTAAAAACCATTTCAACCCCTATTTTCAAGATGGCGGCCGTTCGACAAGGGTGGCGACCCCACAAACTTGGTTTTAGCTTTACACTGACCCCCCCTACACATCAAAAAAATAAAATTGCGTACTCTAAAAAACGCAACCCCAAATGTAACTTTTCAATAGACTAAATACCACCTAGCCTACAGTCGAAATATCCTAAAAGTGCATTTTGACACATGGGTTTGACAGAAGATAGACACAGAACGTAAACCTTGCACGATTCGAATGAAAATAAAACAATTCTAAAATTAGAAATTAAGAGTTAAAACAATATTGAGTTGAAGGAATGGAGTGCGACATTTTTCAGTTAAAATTTCTACAATTAATTTAAAATATGACGGGATTCTTCATTTCTGCGAGAGGTCATAAGGTTACCTTCTACTATTTTCATTATGCAATTATTGTGTTATTACATTTTAATCGTTACGGTGGTAAAGATTAATTCGTTCATATGACAAATCGTAAGTTAGCAAGGGAGTTGCTAAACCACGTGTGTTCTTATGGTTTAGAGTATAGCTCAACTGATTCCAAATCCTTTGGTATACCTACGATAGACACGCAATTTCATACGTTAATGTTATGAAAATAAGGTTTGAAGCGGCGCGCACCAGCCGGCTTCTTAAGGCGCCGCCAGCAGGGTTTGACGGAGGCAAATCTGCTGCAATCGGTTATTCTCACAATCGATTTGTAGACACCCAACACTGAACGACAGCTGTTAAAAATGCACTTCTTAGACTATTTCAACTGTTGTCCACGAAGAGCTGCTATCAATTATATCAATATTATTTGGCTGGTGCTCTTCGTGGCGCGTTAGGTAGCCCGTTTATTGAGGAAGATTATAGGTGGTGCGGTAACTATGCCATTTAGCACGGATGAAACAGCGGAGCCCAGCTAATTGTTTTATAATAGTAAGGAGGCACACAAGATTACAACCCACATAACGGAAGCGATTATGTACTCTCTGTATGCTTAGAATCATCATCATTACAACGTTAGTCCTGGTTGCATCCAGTACTGTGGAGTCCGGGAAGCGCTATTCTACTCTTTACCTTGTTTTGTTTTATCTTGGCTATTGTGGGAGTAAATAACGTCTGACCTCCCAACCCCGATAGGTAAGCCTTCACCAGAACCTCGTTTTATTTTTTATTTTTTTGTTTTAGACCATGAATACGGCACTTACAAAATGTCAAAAAAAATCTAATGTTTGGCAACTGGACCACCGGTTCGAAACGCGGCCCTGTCCTGAGAAGACTCTGGCAAGAAACTCAGCGGGCTGTTTTTTTTTGGTCTATTTACAAACATATTTACTTAACCTAAGTACAATATTTCGTTTGAGTAGCATAGAGAAAGAGCAAACAGTTCATATCCAAGCTTGTTTGTCCTCTAAATAGTCTTGAATTTTATAATAGCCTTTTTGGCAGAGTTTACTTTTAATTTGGCTTTTAAATTTATGAAGAGGTAGATTCTTCATTTCACTATAAAGCTTGTTGTAGAAGCGTATACAGTTACCCTGAAAGGAATTACTAATCTTGTGGAGTCGACTATTACAAACCACAAGATTGTTTTTATGTCTAGTATTTACGTTATGTATATCACAAAACCTTAAAAAAAATGTAATGTTTCTTCTAACATACAAAAGATTTTCAAAAATATATTGGGAAACTACAGTTAGAATGTTTATTTCTTTGAACTTTTCTCGGAGGGAGACTCTTGGGCCCAACTTGTAAATTGCCCGCACCGCCGCTTTTGCAGTACAAAGATTGTATTTAAATCTGCGGCATTACCCCAAAGGAGAATGCCGTAGCTCATAATACTATGGAAATAACTGAAATAAACTATTCTAGCGGTATCTATGTCTGTTAAGGTCCTAATCTTTTTCACAGCGTAGGAAGCAGAACTTAACCTACTAGCTATTGTTTCAATATGTGATCCCCACTGTAATTTTGCATCGATACTTAAACTTAAGAACACGGTTGATTCTACAAGGCTCAACAACTGTCCATTAAGTTGTACATTGGTTTCCACCTGTGTAGCATTAGGTAAGGTGAATTTAATACATTTCGTTTTTTTTTCATTAAGGCAAAGATTATTTATATTAAACGAATGAACCACTCGTGAGATTGCGTTGTTCACTTCGTCATAATTATCTAATTGTTTTTTTAATTTTAATTATTAAGGAAGTATCATCAGCAAACAAAACAATACTATTTTTATCCCTTACGTAGTAAGGGAGGTCATTTATATAAATTAAAAATAAAAATGGTCCAAGTACCCTGTGGAACGCCCATCGAAACCAAAGATCCCACCGAACGTGTACCGTTCACATCGACCCTCTGAATTCTATTGTTCAAATAAGAAGTCAAAAGGTCGTCCGTCAATCAGCAGGTGTACCGGCTTGCAGGTGAGGTTGGCTTGTACCCGAAGATCTTGATGGCACCCCAAAACACTCCTATGTATGCTTAGTGTATGCTTAGTGTATGCTACACTTAAGTTGACCAGAGTTTACGTTTTCGCTTTTATGAAAAAAAAAATTGCCGTTTGGAAATCACCTTCTATATTAAAGTACAAACATAAAAAATAATGTTCAATAAATTTATGAGATAAACATAAATACTTTTGTGATTAGTACTTACCCATAAATAAAGCAGAAGAGAACTTAAAGTTTACAGTTCTGTTATAAATACTGATCTCCTAGTACTCCTATAATTTTTTTAACACTAAGCCATTAATTATGTGTAGCAATTTTGGTCTTTTTCGACCACTATCCATGATGAGATAAACAAGAAAATTCGTAAAAGAATATTCATCCCAAGTCAGTCCACGGGACTCATGTGTAGTATCAATAGTTACTACTTAACCCAGGTCTCAAGAAACTTTGCTATTTCTTGCTAAAAAAAAATACATGATATTTGAAAAGTTCCACGTGAAATTGTTTGAGATTCGACTTCCTTGCCACCCATAAATCAACACCCCTCAGTAGCTTAAAAAGAAAGTGACCACTATTGTTATTGAGATGACGTAACCTGTCTAGCTATGAGACCTATGTCTGTACAGATGTTACGTAGCGTATAGCGTTAATTGCACTGTTTCCACTGTCACGTTTTTATTTTACCCTAGCTATTTCAAAAAATTAGCCTAAATATTAATAATGTAGACTCTGAAATTCTTAGATTTAGGATGTAAAATTGTATTAGACCAACTAAATATTCTCTTCTATATCTATATATTCTATATTTATAGATATCTATTATATCATTTTATATCTTATGATTATTTGCTAACTCTTATAATTATAGTTTATTGTCATTGGAAAAGAGAAGATTGCTTCTTGGTGCGAAGTTTTATTTTTCTTATCAAGTATGATTGTACAGAAGTAACTAAGCAACTGTGTCCATACCGCTTACAGGTCTGCACTTCACGTATATTGTGCGTTCATACGGGTAGACGACGCTATTGAACTTATTGTTTATATATGCTTTGTAACGTTGTGTTCCGGGATTGGCACCGACTTCAACAGAAAATTTTTAAGTGTTTTTTATGTTTAGAATTAAATCTGTAATTCAGTTATTTCACACTTTTCAGTGCCTTTTTGGTCATTGAAGTCGGTAGTTTTTTTTTATCAAAATAATTTATTTCTCCCTTTTTAGTGAATTTAACTCAATATCTTAAGTTTATTCCCGGTTGTATACTAGGCTGTCACCTCGAAGTACGGGGATCGCTTACTCATTCTCCTCCTTTTAATTTGGCTTATACTCTTTTATGGGACCTTCCGATCCCGAGAGGAAAACCAGCACCAGAGCCACGTCCATCAATAGGAGTACCAGCTTGCAGGTGAAGCTGACTTTCTAGCTAAGTCAATGATGTAGACGGTGCCCCACATCGCAGGGCTCCTATTTCTTCGTGGTTTGCCACGAGTGACCTAACACGAAAGGTATACACTTCTAACCCAGTCTTTCCGTGTGCGATGCGCTGTTTTGGTAACTCTACCCCACTCTCCACATCTCTCTCCACTTTACACTCCAATCCAGTCTCCACTCCACTCTCCTCTCTACTCTATTCCCCTTTCCACTCCTCACTCCTTTCCACTCCATTCTCCACTCCACTCTCCACTCCACTCTACACTCCACTCTACACTCCACTCTCCACTCCACTCTCCACTCCACTCTCCACTCCACTTTCCACTCCACTCTCCACTCCACTCTCCACTCCATTCTCCACTCCACTCTCCACTCCACTCTCCACTTCACTCTCCACTCCACTCTCCACTACACTCTCCACTCCACTCTCTACTCCACTCTCCACTCCACTCTCCACTCCTCTATCCACTCCACTCTCCACTCCACTCCACTCTCCACTCCACTGTCCACTCCACTGTCTACTCCACTCTCCACTCCACTCTCCACTCCACTCTTCACTCCACTCTCCACTCCACTCTCCACTCCACTCTCCACTCCACTCTCCTCTCCACTCCATTCCCCTTTCCACTGAACTCTCCACTCCACTCCCCACTCCACTCCACTCTCCACTCCACTCTCCACTCCACTATCCACTCCACTCTCCACTCCACTCTCCACTTCACTCTCCACTTCACTCTACACTCCACTCTCCACTCCACTCTCTACTCCACTTCACTCCAATCTGCATCACTCCGCTGCACTCCACTTCGCTACAATCTACTCTACTCCTCTCCGCTCCACTCCACTTCACTCAACTCCGCCCGCTCCACTCGCTCTACGTATATACGGCCTTTCAAAATTCCAAACAAAAGATATTTGACGCCATGTTCGATCATACACTCGATAATTTCACATTTTCTGTTTGATTTTGACGAATTTCCTGCTGCATGCATCATGCACCGGAGTTCTAGGTTATTTTCAAAATCGGTTCATAAACGACTGAAATATCGATGCACAAAAAAAATAACAATAAAACAGACTTTTGAACTTTTTGAAGTCCGTTAAAGTATGGACATCTTTGATCTACCCTATGTCAAGTTTAGGAAATGTGTTGTCGATTCTTTAAACACCTGTAGGTATTTAATTTGCACTTGCATGGATCTAAATTTTTGTGCATGTATCCATTTTGTTTCCTTGTTCAACTATTAAAGGGGAAGCCCGTTTAGTCGGGATTCCCAGTGTTTCTTTAGTCAATGGATAATGTAGTTAGTAGTATGATTAGTAAACTATATTCTAGATGCTCATTATGTAAAACAATGTTTTTTTTTATCCCAAATAAAAAATAAGAAATTCTCGGAGTAGTTTCTCACAGTTCGAAAAAAAAGAATACCATTGTCGTGTTTCCAGCTTTAAAATATCTCCTAAACCAATTGATATAAAAAATGACCGCTTCCAATTTAGATTCAAACCGAACATCACACCACTCCTTCATTCTTGTGGTATTGTGCAATCAACAATACTATATGATACCGAATTGATTACATATTATTACAGTTATGGAATAAGATTATACAGATGGTGGATATTTCGTTCGTGTAAAATAAGGACACGTAATTCGTGTACTGTATCATTAGCCTTTATTTCAGTCATTATCTTTTTATGTGTTCCATTTATCGTAGGGAACCCAAAGAGAGTACTAGTGTGGTGAATCTATATATTTAGTGTCAGTTTAATACTAAGACCACAGCTAAGACAACAGATGGCCTACGGCAGATAGTAGGCCTTTCGGATCATGTCAGGTGCGCGTTGTGTCGCCATATACCTACCTACCTATTTATTCTCTTAGTAGTAATAGGGATTAGCAGCGGTCGCGGAATATCAGGAAATCACTAACAAACCGTTTTATCCATTTATGTATCCGACTTTGTTTGTTATGGGTACCATAAATTGGAGACAAGGAGAGACATGGCTCTTACTACGTATATATTTAAATTATTGCGTGGTGGGACGTCGAATCTAGATTTCTTAAAGGAAATTAACCTATGTGTGCCCAACAATTATGTCTGGCGTAGGCGGCGTCCCCCTCTACTAGCAGTGCCCAGTCGCCGAACTAATTTGGTAGCTAAAGCTCCAATAACGCGCACCTTACAAATACTCAATAAAGTGGCAGACAGCATAGATCTTTTTACTTGTTCTCTGAATGAGTTCACGAAAATAGCAATGTATGTAATATGTTATAATATTTAAGGACCACACTATTGTATTAGGTTCAACCTGTAAAAATAGTGCTGTGGAGAAATAAATAAATCAATAAATTTTATTCATAACACTGAATATCTATTCATAAAAATAATCATTTTAAATAAACTAAACAACACGCTTTAGAAGATCAAACTAAAAAGTAAGGAAAAATATTTGTCAATGAGTTGGAGATTAGAAAATAGAGTGAATAACAAAACATTGTTAAAAATCGGGGGCTGCTCGACAATGATTGTTGTTACTCATTAGTAACTTTAGTTTACTTGTTTTACCATGTTTGGACTGATACCTAAATGTTGAAGCAAGTACACGAAGGCATGATGTGCATGTCATCCTCAGATAACTCCAGTATCACTTAGTCGTGGCCAAATGCAGGAGTGATAGGCATCTCAACATAGTACGTGACAGTATAACGCGGTATTCTAGGTATAAAAAACCATTATCTTACACAAAAGAACATGTAATTTTATATTCCATTTGAAATATGCATAAACAGACTACTACAAACAGATAACTAATTACAGACACGGTGGTTTTCTTATTTGTAGTAAGAAAATTTAACCGTCGGCAACCCTGAGGTTATCCTTTCGGGGTGCTCGGCAACGGACACTTGGGGAGGACACCGTGCGTTTTTAGTCGATACACGACATAACCACCCCCGCTAGCCAGCGGGGGGGTATCCGAAGAGGTTCCCGCACTTTTTTTTTTGTTTTTTGAGGTGGGTGCTAGCCACTGTCGAAGAACTTAATCAGTGCAGTACTGTAGACTGATCTGGTGCTTATTTTATACCTGTTACTTATTTTTATTTTTTATCTTTCTTTCCATATATTTTTTATCTGTATTCTTATCATATCGTATCGTTAGTATCTTTCTTCTAATTTTGTTAAATTGATGATTAAATATATATTTCATTATTGCGCTTATCAATTTAACAAAATAAGAAAAAAATATACTAACATATATATATATATATATAAATACTTGTGTAGGCTTGTAATTAGCAATATTATTATCATACTATAATACAAAAATTGTTATTAGTTAAAGTAAAATAATTTGCGATCCGTGCTTGAATATTCAAAAAATATTTATGAATTCGGAGTTGTTAGAAATTCACAACTAATATTATGCCTACGATTTATTAATTACTGGGTCTCGCGGCTTTGCACGTGGCATACCTACGTCGCCCCCGTAATTTGCCCGATTTGTTGACATTTATGATTACTGCTCCGCTCCCCTAGGGTAGTAGCGAGATGATATATTAACCTTCCTCGATAAATGAACTATCGAACACAAAAAATTGTTTTCAATTCGAACAAATAATATTTATATAAATATATACCACCACATTAATATAAATATATATATATATATATATATTATTATGATAGACCTAATCAGAAAAATCAATTAATATATAACTATACATTTTATAAACTCTCAGCACTCGTGAAGTGTTTTCCATCATATATTAATAAATCTCAATATAAACTTTTATAGACGGTTGATGCACGGGCAGATGATGATTCTTAATTAAAAAAAGTTATTACAGAAAATATCCTGATCACGAAGCCCTCCGTGCGAATGTAGCCCATACTTGACGGTTTCTATATTTTATACAGCACAACTGAACAAACCAGAATTGTTATGTCTGTTATTTATTTAAATGAGCACTGGCAAGCCTACCCTCTTAATCATATCATTAGTGGGAATAGTAAGTAATACCTTTTTTTTTTTCCTTCGGATACCCCCCCGCCGCCCAGCGGGGGCGGTTATGTCCGGTTTGAACACAGACGCCGTAAGGTTGCCCATAGAGCATATCCCTCGCACCCCGACTGACCCTGGGCCATCTCCGGTTTCGAGATGACCCCCTCGAGTTTGGGAACCACGGTGTCCCCGTCTTGCCCCGGTTTTGGGGAGGGGCGCTAGTCGCCCCACCGTCCCGGCCTGCTTCTGCTGGGTTACCAGGCGGCCTCACCCGCCACCTCCAGGCCTGCGCTCATGGAGGACGGAGGTCGTTAAGTGACCTCCGGCGCCTGAGTCGCCTGCGACGCGCGGCGAGCAAGTTGCGGGCTCAGCGGGCCGGGAGAGTTCTAAATCTCTTCCGGGCGCGCTCCACACCATTGCCGCAATCATGCTGCCGAGCGAGAGGGCTCCCACCCCGATGGCTGCCACGAGGTCACGCCTCAGCGCCTCCCACGCCGGGCAGTCCGCCAGCGTGTGCAGCCCTGAGTCCTCGTTCGCGTCGCAGTGATGACACTCAGGCGTTGGCTCCTTCCTGATGCGATGCAGGTGGTCCCCGAAGTACCCCTTCCCGGAGACCACCTGCGTCAGTCGGTACGAGAAGCTTCCGTGTAGCCTCTCTACCCAATCCTCCATGATGGGCCTTACCGCCGCTATTGCGGTGTGCCCTAGTAAGTAATACCTTTTTTTTTTTTTTTTTTTCGTGCGGAAATCCCTTCGGATACCCCTCCGCCGGCCAGCGGGGGCGGTTATGTCGGGCTTGCACCGACTAAAACCGCACGCCGTCTCGGGTCTTCAGACGCCGGGGTGTAAGGTTACCCATAGAGCATATCCCTCGCACCCCGGCTGACCCTGGGCCATCTCACCACTAACAGCATCGCTCATCCTGTCTCCTCTGAAAGCAGAGGAGTACGGAGAGCGATGTGTTCCCGCCACGTTGGGTATTGGCCGACGATCAATGCCAACCCTATGAAGGGGTGAAGGGGAAGCCATTGACCGCCGCCCAGGGTGTACCGGCCGCTCCGATTCCGCTCCCTCCGGACTGCAGCGGGATCGGAATCGGAGCGACACTCGAGGAGGTTACCCAACATACACCCCTAGTAAGTAATACCTACTTTATTTTTAAGGCACTTTTGAAACCACGATGGATGGATGGATTGCCATCTAGTTTGCACATAACATCCCTATAAATCTGTAGCACAGTTTTAAAACTCGGTATCGCAGTTTCAGTTAGTTAGATTTATGTACATTATATGGATTGACATCAGTATCTAGCAATACTGTTACAGTCGTAAGCATTTATATGTGCGGAGTAAATCGTAGGCAATACTTAGGGCCTGCGCATTACTAGCTGTAGTTCGTGGCTCCGACCTCGTTAAGAACTGACCGCGACTTACAGGAACCTATTCTCGGGATGAAACCTTTGTGCTAAAACTAACTAAGACTATAATTATTTACCTGTGCAAAATCTCATTCAGATCCGTTCAGCCGTTCTGGCGTGATTGAATAGGTAGGTAACAAAGATTCAAACTTGCATTTATAATACAATAGTTGTTAAATTTATTTCATATATAATCACTACATGAATATACTAATAATATTTTTAGATACTCCTCTAAGATGATGATGATGACACGTTACGTCATCATCATCATCTTAGAGTTATCCTGGTTGCATCCGAATCTTTTACCTCGGCCCGCTTATATTTTTATTTAGCTTATTTTGTCTAGAACGGGAGCGATTACCGTCTGACCTCTCAATCTCGACAGAAAAGCCTACCGCCAACTAAGCCGTTGATCGGTGGTAGGTGTACCAGCTAAGTGTGAGCTTGGCTGTGCCCGACGAACCTATTACCTATGCCACTGTCCACACCCACGTCACTGTTTACACGTTAAGTGTTCTTACCTAACAGCATTCTGCACGCACTATACTCGCAGGTTATTCCCAAACAAAACTTACGACTGTGTCGTAATCTGTAACTGTTATCTATTATACTTACACCTAATAAGCACTTTGGGTTTGAGGTAAACCCAGTACCGTTTCCTTTGCCGACAGAATTTTATTGAAATGATTCGATCAGCTTTCTCTACTCTGTCAGTGCCGAAGGGATGTCGAATACCAAGAGAAGTAGACCAGTAAAGTAGGAACACGGACTCCGGTCTCCAAACGGAATGTCGGTGTGAGCGATAGTGCGTTCAACTACTAAAGCACAGGTCACGAGTTCGATTTCCGCTCAGTGTAAATATTGTATCATTATCCTTCAAGTCTTTACCCAACTCAGTTGGGTTTAGTTTTTCGGTCAAATTACGAAGCAGGTTTACTTCGATATTTCGATAGATTCGCCAGTTATGTTGAGGTCCCAATGTAATAGGGGGCGAGCCTATTGCCATCTACCGGGCACATTATTAAGCGAGCGATAATTAACATTTATTAATGCACACATTACTACGAAAAGTCAGAGGTGTGTGCCTGGGGCGACCAGGGATCGAACTCGAGACCTCGTCTCAGCAGTCCGTTACGTAGGTACGCCACCGGGCTATCGCCGCTTTTTTCTTCAAAGTAACCTGGCTATTATTGCTGAACTTTGCAATGTGCAAGTTAATTAAAAATTACAAATTAATTTTCAATCTACAGTTACGCCATCCAGATTCGGGTAGCTGTTTTATTGCGAGATTTATAAAGAATTATTCAGGATATTAAGCGTTCTTATGAAGTATTTTATCACATAACTGAGATTATAATTTAAATGGTTCTTTGTAACCGTTACCACACCTATTCTATAAATGATACTTCTTAGGCACCTCAAACGCACCTCGAAGTTTATCGAAATCACCGTGTAATTGGCAAATAACGAATTTTACATTTCTCATAGAAAAACCTTAGTTATGAGAAAGGCATATTATTTTTGCCAAATTTTATTTCTGTTCTTTTAGCTATTCTTAAATACTGTGACGATCCTTACACGTTTTATGTGGAAATATAGTACCTACCTCTTTTGTTTTGAAATGAATTATTCATATTTTAAAGTCATTGTCCCATTAGTCACGTCACATTACAACATCACATAAAATCCGAGGCTGGTTTGACATGGAAGGTAGGAATTCATATTTATTCTCATGGAGTGCTTCACATACTTGTCTATCATACAACACGTATCCAAACGACCTTTTTTTCCTCTTACTAGTTACTATTAAGAATACGCAAAGCGCACCACTAAGAAAGCCAGACGAAACCACTTATGACCTCTTTATGGCAAGTTGGAATCATCTGAAGGATGGAAACTAATCTATAAGCCGGCACGCTTCGCACGCACGGTCAAAGCAGCACCAGATATTTCCAAGTGTCGCTATTTTAAACCCTGAAGGCAATCTGATATGCGAGGAAGTGGCGGTGGAGGAGAGAGCTCATACTTCCACGAGCTGCAGAATAGGAAGCAACAAGAATATCTGCCACCAGATCTCCCTCCGAATCAAAGACTAGTACCACCGATAGCGCCTGCAGAAGTCCAGACGGTTTTTCGCCGCACGATGATCCGAAAAGCTATCGGACCTAGAAGACGATGTACCTCCGTGGTATTAAAAACGTTTACAACCGTGTACTTCTAACTGGTAAGATCTCAAGCCAATGGAGGCTGAGCTTCATTACGCAGTCTCCAACGGCAAGGGGTCGGTGCAGGAGTGTGCCTTGCCTTCCAGGTGACTGCGGTGCTGGACCTCGCTGGCGGTATCGACACCGGAGATACCGATACTTTTGGAAATGATGAGTATCTGTGTCCAGGAATTGTGGCACTACAATGAATGGGGATTTCTTAGCGGTGAATCAAAAATATAATACAATTTGTTGATAACTCACTTACTCCTGAACAAATAGGGATTTATTTTTTAGTTATATTTTCACAAAAGAATCCGCTACCAATAGTTTTATTTCAATGTGTAATATTCGCGTAAGATTAGGTACGACAATATCAAGAAACATCTATGTTGCCAGAGTTACTTACTGCCTTCCCCTTTTTTTATGGGTACACTTACAACTTATACAATAAAACAATTCACATATATATGATAGAAATCTTCACAAATTCAAAAACTCACACCATCGAATAAACAGGTACCATTAATTTTTATATGTATCGATATCAATTGCCTTATTAGTAAAAATATTATAGATACGGCGTAATTTGCTCATGCGATCCGAATTTATTGCTCAGTTCACACCAACATCATTATGTACCTATCGAATTCAATGATTTAGTTTTACAAAACATTTAGCTGGGGAAGATTGTGATACTAGATGCTATGGACATCTAATTTCATATACTAAAATTGTAGTGGTTTTAATATAAGTTTTTTGTAGTCTTACCGTATGCATAAAATAGGTATGCCAAGACCATATACGAGTACTTACAGATATTTTGGACAATAGTTTAAAACAAACTAAGCGGCTGGCAGTTTTCATGCTAGTGTTTGTATTAAATTCTATTTTTTAAATTTAGGAACGTGTTGTAAGTTTTTTCGCCGATACAGAGTCGCCAAGTTACCGACCACCTTGGCTCTAAAAATTTACAGAAAATAATGAACGAATATGGAAAAACGTTATTTTTATCATCTGAAGATTACAAAAATAATAATTGATTTAGTTCAGTGTAAAGATCGTTAGTAAATTTGCTGTAAATTTATTGTTCAGCAACTTCCACGGGCGACGCGACGGGCGATTCGACTGTACGAACTTTTTACATTTCATAAATGGCTTGGAGTTTACAAATAAAATAAGTAAGTTAAATAAGTATTATTTTATAAGTAAATGGGGATTGCTCCTAGCGATGGATCTATCATAACAAAAAAAAAACACTGGTATTTGTACCTTTTTATTTTTTTCGTGCGGAAATCCCTTCGGATACCCCCCCGCCGGCCAGCGGGGGCGGTTATGTCGGGCTTGAACCGACTAAAACCGCACGCCGCTTCGGATCTACAGACGCCAGGGTGTAAGGTTGCCCATAGAGCATATCCCTCGCACCCCGAACTGGTATTTGTACCTTTTTTTTTTCTCGTGCGGAAATCCCTTCGGATACCCCCCTGCCGGCCAGCGGGGGCGGTTATGTCGGGCATGAACCGACTAAAACCGCACGCCGTCTCGGGTCTTCAGACGCCGGGGTGTAAGGTTACCCATAGAGCATATCCCTCGCACCCCGACTGACCCTGGGCCATCTCACCACGCCTCCGTTCTCGTCACCGTTCCCGCCACGTTAGGTATTGGCCGACGATCAATGCCAACCCTATGAAGGGGAAGCCATTGACCGCCGCCCAGGGTGTACCGGCCGCTCCGATTCCGTTCTCCCCGGACTGCAGCGGGATCGGAATCGGAGCGACACTCGAGGAGGTTACCCAACACACACCCCTTACCCAACACACACCCCATGGTATTTGTACCTATTTTTCTTAGCTGTACAGACGCTGATTAAACTCTATTCTATTATAAGACTTTGAATTTCAACGCAAGGGCCTTGTGGCGTATCGGTAAAGCGTTCGACTGATAAGCAGAAGTCACGGATTCGATTCCCACTAAGTACAAATATTTGTATGCATGAATATATTTGCATTAGTCTGTGTGTTTCTATGTATAATATGTTACCGGAAATGTATGTAATCAGTCATTGTATACAATGTCTAGGAAATGTATGTAATTCCTAAAATCGCACGGAAATGTGTAAAATAAATTATATTAGACACATTTCCTAGGAAATCTATACATTGCCTAAATAGCAATCGGAAATGTAAATATTTGAGATATCAATGGGTTGTTGTTCAAAATGGCTACCGAATCACGCATCGCGCTTATGAAAGAGCGATTTTATAGTACTTTAGCGTCATTAAGAACGTTAACAAACGCTTAGATGAAGCCGCGGTAGTGATCGAAGCTAGCTCGTGGACACCGCGCGCTCCGACATGGATAGATATTGGTTAGAAGGGGGTATTATATGGGCGATAACCCTTCGTCTTAGGTCACTTGTGATGATAATTTTAACAACGTGTTTTATTACAGAAAGCATTATTTTTATACATTTCCTAATACGATATTGCAATTATATACAATTCCTAGGAATTGTGCACATTTCCTAGGACATTTATGAATTAAATAGTTTTTGCAACAATATTTTATACATTTCCTAAGTAGCTTCGGAATTATATAAATTTCCTAGGATTTGTATACAATTCCTAGATTTCATACATTTCTGGTAACATATATACAAAATTTACGCTATGCTTATATCGAGCCTGTTAAAGAAAAACATCGTAAACGACCGAAAATAGGTATTTCACTTTTTTATCGTAACGTAAATCTAAAATTATTTAGACCCTAATTCAAAGACTCTTAGACTCATATTTGCATTAACATCAAAATTACAACAGTAAATAGTATTGCAAACGACAAAAGTCAAAGTTCAAAGAACAATCAGAACTATCGTAACCAACTTATCGTAAGTAACGTTTGTCACTTACGTTAAAATAGATAGTTCTTTCGACTGCTAAGCCAAAGGTCGCGGGTTCGATTCCCGCTCAGTGCAAATATGTATATTTGCATTGGTCTGGATGTTTCTATGTATAATATGTATTTATTTACAAAAAAAAAAGTATTTAAGTATGTTTATCCGCATTCTAGAACCCATATGACAAGCTCTGCTTAGTTTGGGTCTAGATGGCGTTGTGTACTTTGTCGTACAATACAACAATATTCTAAGATCTGCCCAAAATCTGTGTTGCGTTTAATTATCATATACCTTTTTTTTTTTTTTTTTTTTTTTTTTTTTTTATCGTGCGGAAATCCCTTCGGATACCCCCCCGCCGGCCAGCGGGGGCGGTTATGTCGGGCTTGCACCGACTAAAACCGCACGCCGTCTCGGGTCTTCAGACACCGGGGTGTAAGGTTACCCATAGAGCATATCCCTCGCACCCCGGCTGACCCTGGGCCATCTCACCACTAACAGCATCGCTCATCCTGTCACCTCTGAAAGCAGAGGAGTACGGAAATTATCATATACCTAAGCATTTTGTTTATTTTCCAGATCTGGCGGACAACCAGTTCGGTTTCCGCCGGGGGCGCTCCACCGTGAAAGCGATCATGCGCGTTAGTCGCCTGGATGTGGAAGTAGTATCGCAGTGTGGGGTGGTGCTGGCGGTGTCTCTAGACATCGCCAACGCCTTCAACACCCTACCCTGGAGCTGCGTTACGGAGGCTCTCGCGTATCACGGAGTGCCTCCATATCTCTGCCGCATTGTCGAGGCATACCTATCCGAGAGGGCCATAGTTTACCCGAGCTGGCTAGGGCCAGGGCGGCGAGAAGTGTCGTGCAGTGTTCCACGGGGGTCGGTCCTAGGGCCACTCCTGTGGAACATCGGATACGACTGGGTGCTGCGTCCGTTGCTCGAAGGTGTCAGCATAACTTGTTATGCTGACACCCTCTTATGGCACGGGGAGCAACGTACCAAAGCGCGGCACTAAAGGCCACGGCAGGGGTTGCTCAAGTAGTGGGTCGAATACGGCGGCTGGGACTCGAGATGGCTCTCCACAAATCCGAGTCTATGTGTTTTCACAGGCCTCGGAGGGGGGGGTGTGTGTTGGGTAACCTCCTCGAGTGTCGTTCCGATTCCGATCCCGCTGCAGTCCGGGGGGAACGGAATCGGAGTGGCCGGTACACCCTG
Organism: Cybosia mesomella; assembly: GCA_946251805.1. Taxonomy (NCBI): domain Eukaryota; kingdom Metazoa; phylum Arthropoda; class Insecta; order Lepidoptera; family Erebidae; genus Cybosia; species Cybosia mesomella. The sequence goes on from OX276398.1 coordinate 23,629,820, forward strand.
GGCGGCGGTCAATGGCTTCCCCTTCATCGGGTTGGCATTGATCGTCGGCCAATACCTAACGTGGCGGGAACACATCGCTCTCCGTACTCCTCTGCTTTCAGAGGAGACTGGACGAGCGATGATGTTAGTGGTGGAGGCCACCGTAGGGTCCTGGGGGATCCAGGGGCGGGTTGGCCCACTGCTGACGCAGGGGCCGACGGGCACTTGTGCCGCCGCCGGTGAGAGAGGACTAGCCATCCTCTCGCGTTCCGTAATCGGCAGGTGATCAGCAACGACCTGACTGGTGGCTCCAGAAGGGTACGCTATGAACTTGCTGACCGGAGGGCTTGCCTTTATTGGCCGGCCCACGACAAGGAAAAGTCTATAACACCCGACAGCGAAGTCGTCAAAACCTATGAATACCAGCCGACCTCCATAGTATATAGGCTTAACCAGGTGCAGGGGGCTCCGCCTGGACGGACCACCCTTCCCCCATACTCGTGGGATTAGATATGGAACCGGACGGAACAAATAAAAACGACCAAGGTGCGAATAATGATAATGAGCATGACGGAGTGGAGGTAGTTGGGGGTGAAGAGGAGTTGAGGCGGCGGCCTCACCCGCGGTCGGTTAAGGCTGTCTTCACTAGACCCGCTACTCCGCTACCAGTAGGAGGGGATACGGACGCGGACATTGCGTCTGCGGCGTCGACGGCGGGTACTGACAATGAGTCAGTATCCAGCCGTATGGAGACTGAGGAGGGTCTCCGTCGGAAGCGGCCACGCTCGGGTGGACCGTCCCTTGACCGGAGCAAAAACTCCGGGCAACGGATGGTCTCCTCGAGCGAGGACGATCGGCCGGCCAAAATATTGGCCACCGCGGCGGCTAGAACGCTGAAGCAGCCGGTGCACGTCCCTCCACTACCCAGTGGCAGGGACCAAGGCGTCCCCGCGGCGAGGGTACTCCTCGCAGCGCTTGCCCGCATTACGGACTCCATTAAGGGGTCCAAAAATGTGTCGGGCAAAAAGAAGACGGTGGCGGAAAATGTCGCCGTCGCCAGGACGGCGCTGGAGGAGCTCCTCGGTAGGAGCGTCTCCGAGGAGGAGGCGAAGCTCAGGGCCCGGGTCACAAGCCTAGAAACTGAGCTGGCCAACTCCTTGGAGCAACAGCGGGTCCTCCGGGAGGAGGTCAGGCAACTGATCCAGATGGTCAGGTGATCCCCGGAGACCCAGAAGGCCCCAAGAGCCCAGGAGGTGGCGGACCACCCGAGGGCTCTTGCGCCGCCAGGGGGGGCGCCTACGTCAGCATCGGCGCCAAATTCAGCGCAAAAACCGGCGCCAAAGTCGGCACCTAAGCCGGCGCCCAATCCGCCGCCAGAGACTGCGCCTAGTGTGGTGCAGCTCTTGGCGGCTATCGAGAGGCGGCTCGGTGTTCTGGAGGACCGGGCTTACCGTCCCCCACTGGCACGGCCTGCGTCTTTTGCAGCTGCTGCCGGTGTTAAGCCCGGCCCGCCACCCCAGTGGCCCCAACGCCACAAGGGAAGGGGAAAAAGCGCGGCACCCCCACCCCCGCCATACCCGCCACTCCCGCTGCACCCGAGCGTTCCTCCAGAGGGGAGGAATGGGTGGTAGCGGGAGCCGCCAAAAAGGCGAAGAAAGCCGCCAAAAAGGCGGCTAAGAAGGCGGCAAAATCCGCTGCGGCGAAGGCGCGAAGGTGCCTGGCTGTTGGGCATGTGGGAGTGCAGTGCACAGCGGGAGACACTGTGGGGGATCGGTGCTTCCGCTGCAGTCAGCCCGGGCACAAGGCCAGTGCTTGTGATGCTCCGCCGCGCTGCTACAAATGCGTAGCGGAGGGCAAAGCGGCGGAGCACCGGGCGGACAGCAGAACCTGCGCCACCTCGAGGCCAAAGCCCCGTTCGTCCGCAACAGGTAGCGGGGGTGCCGCTCAAGAGCGGCCACATTCGAGGCGGGATACGGAGATCCATTCAGTCCATTAATGGACGTCCATCTCCGCATCCCGCCTCGAATGTGGAATCGCGAATCCCCCGGATCCACGTTGGGCGCTCAGACGCCTGGATCGGGAGGCTCTCCTGGAGGCATCAATAGTGCAGGCCTGGATTCCGTCACTGGCCAGGCCTGCCGATGTCGACGCAGAGGCGGAATGGTTCAGGAGAGCCATGTCGCATATCTGTGATGCGGTGATGCCTAGGGTTAAGCCCGGCCCGGCAAAGAAACAGGTGTACTGGTGGTCAGTGGAGACCGCACAGCTGCGAGCAGCGTGCGTGACCGCTCGCCGCCAGTACACCAGGTTTCGCCGGAAGCGTCGCCGCCCAGACGATGCGGCAGCCCGAGAGGCGGAGCTGTATGAGGCGTACAAGAGGGCCAAGAGGACCCTCCAGGAAGCCATAAAGCAGGCCAAACGGCGGGCTCGCGAAGAGCTGCTGGAGTCTCTGGAGCAGAACCCATGGGGGCGTCCTTACCTTGCGGTCAGGGGCAAAATACGCCCAAGGGCGCCCTTACTGACCCAGAGCCTCCAGCCGGAGCGGCTGGAGGGGATACTGGGCTCCTTGTTCCCAGCGAGAGCGGAGGAGCAAGTCCCTCCGCGTATGGCTCCGCCTCAGGCGCCTGTTGCTGATAATAGCGAGAGCGATGTGCCCGAAGTCAGGGAGAGTGAACTGGGGGTAGCAGTGCTCCGGCTTAAAGCCCGGAAATGCACAGCCCCCGGACCCGACGGCATTCCAGGCCGAGCATGGGTCCTGGCCCTGGAGGAACTAGGGCCTCGACTGGTGGCGCTCTTTAGCGCATGCCTCGAAAGGGGTCAGTTTCCAAAGGCTTGGAAGACGGGGAAACTGGTTATCCGGAAGGCGGGGCGGCCGGCGGACCAGCCATCCGGATACCGGCCGATCGTGTTGCTCGACGAGGTGTGCAAGCTCTTTGAGCGGATTATTGCAGAGCGCCTCGTCGAGTATCTCACGAACGTGGGGCCAGATCTGGCGGACAACCAGTTCGGCTTCCGCCCGGGGCGCTCCACCGTGGAAGCGATCATGCGCGTTAGGCGCCTGGCGGAGGAAGTAGTCTCGCGGGGTGAGGTGGTGGTGGCGGTGTCTCTCGACATCGCCAACGCCTTCAACACCCTACCCTGGAGCTGCGTTAGGGAGGCGGAGTGCCTCCTTACCTCCGCCGCAGTGTCGAGGCATACCTATCCGAGAGGGCCATAGTTTACCCCAGCTGGCTAAGGCCAGGGCGGCGAGAAGTGTCGTGCGGTGTTACGCAGGGGTCGGTCCTAGGGCCACTCCTGTGGAACATCGGATACGACTGGGTGCTGCGCGGTACGTTGCTCGAGGGTGTCAGCATAGTGTGCTATGCTGACGACATCCTCGTTATGGCGCTGGGAGCAACGTACCGAAGCGCGGCACTGAAGGCCACGGCAGGGGTTGCTCAAGTCGTGGGTCGAATACGGCGGCTGGGACTCGAGGTGGCTCTCCACAAATCCGAGGCTGTGTGTTTTCACGGGCCTCGGAGGGGGCATCCTGCGGGAACCAGCATAACCGTAGGGGGCGTAAGCATCGGCATCGAGCCCACAATGAAGTACCTTGGGCTCGTACTCCATAGCCGATGGGACTTCGGACCTCATCTCCGAAGTCTGGTCCCGAAACTGAGGGGGGCTGCGGCCGCGCTATCGCGTCTAATGCCCAACGTCAAGGGACCCAACGCCCCCACTAGGAGACTGTACCTGGGGATCGTACGAAGCATGGCCCTGTACGGGGCCCCAGTATGGGCGGAGACTCTGGCGGCCCGCAACGTGGCTGTATTAAACAGCCCGTTAAAGGCGATGGCCGTCAGAGTCATCAGGGGGTATCGCACGATCTCCGTCGAGGCGGCATGTCTCCTAGCCGGGACCCCTCCATGGGACCTGGAAGCGAGAGCCCTTGCGCTGCTGTACCAATGGCGCAAGGAGGCGCTGGAGCGGGGCTATAGGCCGGAGCTCCGAGAAATCAGGGCTCAGCGGTCCCTGCTCCGAAAGGAACTCATGGAGACATGGAGGGTGCGACTTGAGCACCCAAGGTGGGGGGAATCCACCATTGCGGCGGTGAGACCGATCATGAAGGAGTGGTTGGAGAGGGACCATGGGGACCTCTCCTACCGGATGTGCCAGATGGTTACCGGACACGGGTGTTTCGGTAAGTATCTGTGGCGCATCCACCGGGAGACAACGCCGCAGTGCCAGCACTGCGAGGATCCTGGCGAAGACACGGCGCTCCACACGTTGGTGGAGTGCCCTGCGTGGGCGAGTCAACGCCGGGATCTCGTTGCGGTCCTGGGCGTGGACGTTCTCTCGTTGGAGACCATGGTGAGGGCCGTGGTCTCCGACGGGAGTAAGTGGGTTTTAGTGCGGTTTTAGTCGAGACACGACATAACCACCCCCGCTGGCCAGCGGGGGGGTATTCGAAGGGATTTCGGCAAGTAAAAAAAAAAAAAAAAAAAAATGGCCTCGGAGGGGGCCACTTGCGGTAACCAGCATAACCGTAGGGGGCATAAGCATCGGCATCGAGCCCACGATGAAGTACCTTGGGCTCGTACTCGATAGCCGATGGGACTTCGGACCTCATCTCCGAAGTCTGGTCCCAAAACTGAGGGGGGCTGGCCCGCGCTATCGCGGCTGATGCCCAACGTTAAGGGACCCAATGCCCCCACTAGGAGACTGTACCTGGGGATCGTATGGGCGGCACGTATGGGCGCCGGCGGGTTGCAGCCACGTATGGGCGGAGAATCTGGCGGCCCGCAACGTGGCTGTTCTAAACAGCCCGTTAAAAGCGATAGCCGTACCCAACGTGGCGGGAACACATCGCTCTCCGTACTCCTCTGCTTTCAGAGGAGACAGGATGAGCGATGCTGTTAGTGGTGAGATGGCCCATGGTCAGCCGGGGTGCGAGGGATATGCTCTATGGGTAACGTTACACCCCGGCGTCTGAAGACCCGAGACGGCGTGCGGTTTTAGTCGGTGCAAGCCCGACATAACCGCCCCCGCTGGCCGGCGGGGGGGTATCCGAAGGGATTTCCGCACGATAAAAAAAAAAAAAAAAAAAAAAGGTACAAATACAAAAGACAAAATAGCAAAACAAAAAATAAAAACAAGGCTACTCTGGCGGCGAATGCTCGTACAACCTTGACCAAGAGGCGCGATAAATATATAATATAAATATAAATATATTTATCTGTGGTAGCCGCCACCTGAGCATTGACAACTCGACAACGTGTCTTATTACGTGGCAATTTATAACACGTGTTAAATTGATATTTAATCAATCAATATTAAAATGGAAACAATATTAACATTATGTAAGCCATGTCCGCAAAAAGGGATTGACACTCAGCATACACTAAGGTGGGTATCTACCACCCAAGTTCTGATATTTAGCGTCACCCCATGGCCCTCACGATGGAGACCATCGTGAGGGCCGTGGTCTCCGACGGGAGCAAGTGGCACGCCGCCGCATGTTTCTGCGAGCAGGTAATGCGCGCGAAAGAGTCGGCGGAGAGGGAGCGGGATAGAACCCTGCCCCTCGAGTTCCGTAGTCTGCGGTGTCCTCGCCGCAGACTCGTCTACGCCCGGGACTACCGACCTCCATGATCGGGGCCTGAGGACGGCAGTTAACCGACTCGCCGTCCTTACAGAAGCAGGCCGTGGCGGGGCCGTGTAGTGTGTGTCCTACACACGCCTGCCAACTCACCGACGCGGGATAAAACCCGACCCCACCAGGCGAGGCCGCGGGTGGCGGCCAAATTCCGCCGGTAATCCTTTCGAGGGCTTACCCGGGGTGCCCGGCAATGGACACTTGGGGAGGACACCGTGTGGTTTTGTCGGTCCGATTACGATACGCCCACCCCATCGTCGGCACCGATGGGGTGAAGCCCGTGGGGGTTTCTACACGTAAAAAAAAAAGTTGATATTCTACCTTCTTTTTTTTTCGTGCGGAAATCCCTTCGGATACCCCCCCGCCGGCCAGCGACTGAAGGGCTTGAACCGACTAAAATTATACCTGATATAAGATGAAACACAATAGTTACCTCTAAATAGAAAGAAAAGTATTAGCGTGAATGACGATTTTGAAAAACAAGATGAAAACACGACCGTCACTTTTATCCTAAGCGAAAAAGTACTCATTGTTTTACTATATATATATATAATAATACCTCTCCTGTAAAATTGTATGTGTGTCGCTTACGATGTTCTTCTATAACAGGCTCGTTATTTTGGGCCTAACGCTGTATAGAATACTTATTTATCATTTGTTTTATATTTTTTGGTTGTCGATTGTACGCAATTAAACCGTTTCGGTTGCTTGGGTGTCAACAATAATATCGATAACCAAGACGAGTATTACGGCTATCTATCCAATGGTGAAAGGAATATAGGCCAATTAAGGTGTTATTGTTCGTTCATTTTCAATTGAATTTTCAGAGACCGCTTTTGGACAAAAAATATTTACCGTTCGTAGTAAGGTCTAAATATTTATTGATTAATAAAACTGCCAAATCACAGCATTTCAAATAGTTTTGCGAATAGAATTATTCTAGAACATAACGTAACTAACGGAATTGGAGTACTTACTAAAGAAACTTCCAAACCTTGCTATTTTATAAGTGACTATCATCACTACTTGGTTTCACCCGCATATGTTCTGATCCCGTGGAAATATCGGGATAAAAAGTAGTCTATGTTGCTCAGGGATAATGTAGCATTTATGGCATTTTAAATAAGTTCAGTAGTTTCAGAACTTTAAATAAGTTCAGTAGTTTCAGAGTTTATCGATTACAAACAAACAAATCTTTATAATATTAGTATAGAAGTATAGATTTTTCAGTGTCCTATTTACAGTTTACAATTAGCGAAACCTTCCTTACTTAGCTCGCACACGTCAAATATCAACCCAGGCTGTATCGAAAGTTGCCAACGGAAGTCACGATCAGTTCTACTTTTATTATCACCACCGTGAAGAATGCTTCATATCCGATATCGATATCCGAACGCCTGCTTATAATTTCTTATGTATAGGTATAGGTGTGCCATCGATCATCGAGTACAGTTCTTTTTTAAGGAATATTAGTAACTGAAATTATTAGTTTACCTGTTAACCCCTCCAGCTTCCAGCAAAGCTAAATTTCTTGTGTTAGGAGTGGGTTCACGTCGGTAGTGTAACGGCCAGAATTCGAACCCGGGTACCTCTCAATTGTAAGGATGAAGTTATTATCAAGACAGGTTAAGTTAGACTGGCTTGATGTTTCCGTAGATAAATTTTAGATTCATGTTTATGTAAGATTTTGTGTTAAATTTTCAGGCTGAGCAAAGTACATAGTCTGAAAATATGACCGACCATAGACTGGGTTTATAGTAAGTACTGGGCGGGGTTTAATCCCGGAACTTCTTAATTGCATGTCTTCGTTATTAAGTATGCCACGTCCGCTTCAAGAAAAATACTTCAATCATATAATTTTTATGTGTACAGAATCGCAGTTGGTCTCCTAACAGCAGCACGCAGCAGAAGTGGCAGTCCGTGGCCGGTACGCACGTATCGCTGTACGCCGCGTACTACGATGAGCGCACACCGCAGCGCTATATTCGTATACTAGCTACATTTCCGGGTAAGATGCTACATCAAGTTAGACTAAACTGAGTAACGCAGTTTAGTTTGACATGATCACGGATACAAAAGCTGTTAGACACTCCAGTAAAATATTAAAACGAATATTTATATAGCTTTGTCTGCCTAGACAGCTGAAAATTTGTTAAAATTTTGCGAAGACCTGCCAAGGAAAAGAAGATTATGTTCCAAAGAAGCAAATTTAATACTTTTAAGGATTTGTAAGCGGGTGGGTGGAGCCACGGGTAGCAGCTATGTACTTGTAAGCACACTATAAAAATAGTATACTCACAGCCACAAAATGAAAGGAAAGAATGAAAAATTAAAGGATTGACTTACACATACACACCCAAACACAGAGAGACAAAATTCTCTAGCTATTATTTTTACACTCCTAAATCCATTATGATTGTTAATACGCCCCTAGGCCTTACGAAGATATACAAAACGTGAAAATAGGCATGTATGTTTAATCATAGAGATGATACCTACTGCATTAAACATAACATAACAACTTTATCGTTATCCCATTAATTTGTAAGTTATTCCCCATCAACGTGATATTAGCTTATTATATCCCACATACATTATGATGTTCCAAGATTTAATTTTGTAGAATACTTAATTAACCACAATATTGTATTGGTTTGGCGGGGAACGCAAGCGTACTGACTGCCCCGAGCGCTCATACTAACTATTTATTCACATTATTATATTTTTACTGCAACTCTTTGCTTGTCAGATGATTAAATAAACTTCTCATAAATGCATATTAACCATTTTATATATAAACATTAACTGTTCGCTTAGCGCAAGTTAAAAGGAATATTGAGTGCGTAAAACTTTATGACGTTTTTAAAAAAATCATTTAACTACACTGAATTTTAACTTTCTTTTTCTTTCTTTATTTTTAACGCGTTTAATTTAATATAAAATTAAATTGAATTAAACGCGTTATCTTCATCGCGTTATCGTCATGAGAACCGGCCTAAGTGATATTTATAGACCCTGTAAGTTCTGAAATTTGACAGTTGTTTACCATGGAAATTTTAACTTCTCGTTTTTTTTAAAGATGTAAATAAAGTCCTAAAAAAATCCCAATTAAATTATTACAAGTTAGTACCAAAGATTATCGCGAACAAACTACATTCAGGGAATTTACTACCCGACAACTTTCCAAAAAAAAATCAAGACATAAAATCTCGGTCAATAAAGACATCAAGGAATCTTTTTACTGATAAGCACACATAATTTAATGGGATCGTGATATCCGACCGCCATTTCATATTTTCTCGGCATACGAAACAAAAAGGAGCCATTCGCAATTTAACAATGAATTTATTTTATAAATCTGAATTGCCAATAAGTCATGTACCATGTCTCATTAAAAGTGTACTAGTAGTACTATTTTTGTAACACTTTAAAAGGTTTCAACTAACAAAAGAAACGGACAAGTGGTCGGCGTGCGACAACGCGCGAGATCCGATAAGCTCACACTCATTTGTCACAGGAGGCGAGCGAACGCGTCGTATAAATTCCTTCCCGACCAAGATAAACCCACCCAACTCCTATGTTGTGGTGAAGAATGAGAGACGGATTAAACACTGGCCCTTTTCGAGTCTTTTGCTATAATGTCTTGTGTTTAGTTTCTCGATATTTTAATCTTTACAGGTAGTAAAGGTTTGCAGTTGATATACTCTGCGTAATACTTTTTTATGATTGTATCCGGTTATTTATTCTAAAATTAAATATACATAATATTTATATCTATAGGGGTGTATGGGGCCGACGCCAACCTCACCTATAAGCCGGTACACGTGCTGAATGCCTGATACGGCTCTGACACAGGCTTTACTCTCAGGGTTGCGGGTTTAGACGAGAGTCGCACCCGTAAATTATTAGTTACAGGTGAGCGGAGCCCGGGCTCAATAGTACAAGCTTTAGACGCAACCGGGATTGGCGTTCGAATGATAAAAAAGAATGCTACCTATACATAACCAAAGGGCTATTAGACACCTACATTTCATCAGCTGTATTTTTGGTCCCACGCATTTAGGTACGTTTAACCGCATTATACATTAAATCGGATACTTTAAAATTAAAAGGGATAGAGGATATCACTTTTATGGAAGGATTTGGAAAGAAAAAATTACTAGCCATATAAATATGCGAACTTTACTACGAACTTTAACTTAATTTTTGAAAAACTACGTTGCAATAAACATAGCTAACCATCAAATCCCCTGCCTACCACTATATAACATTAAAATTCTCTGTGACAGAGCAAAAACTTACACAACCATAACATAATATAACAGCTACGCACATTTCTAAGAGTATGGAACAAAAAGGAAATTGATTCTACATAGCCACTAGGAAGGCATCCCGATGCAAGGCAGACGGGGCTGTAATTGAAGCACCGTTTTAATGACAGTTCCTTGCAAAACACCACTACAAGTACCCAGGAAATGATTTCAGCAAAATTACTATTATATAAGTTCAAGTAATGGAGTTTCTCTATATGAATTATAGGTATTAGCGAGGTAATTGGAACGGTGAGCTCTTTTCCGTTCACTTGCTCTGTACTCAGCTTAGGAATCATTTTATTTTCTTACATTACTTGACTAGTACTAGTGAAAAGTGTGTTTTTTTTTTGTTATTCATAATCATAATCATAATATTTTTATTTTGTGGATCATAGGTTTTAGTTATAAAGGTCTCATAATTTATGTTATGTGCGCTATGTCCTACCACACGTGTGGTGTACAAAATAACATGCATCAAATTTAAATATATTTCACAATCATGTTTCAAAGTCGAAATATTCAATTAATATTAAGTATAAATAAAATAAAAATCAATCAACTACAAAACAACTAAACGATTAGTTTCAAGTCTAGTAATGTCGGAATATACATATCAATTTTCACATTTAAACAATTAATATAAGGAAATTCGAATAAAATAGTATTTGTCAATCAATATAATATGTCAATCAATATAATATGTCAATCAATATAATATGTCAATCAATATAATATGTTATTACTGATTATATTTTCACAGGTCGTAATTTTTCATCACAATACACGCTGTTTTGCCAGACGAGATCAAAAAATCCTTTCAACGATTCCGTCGAAGTAGTCGCAGCAAAACCTTTAGAAATGTGGTATCACACGTGGGACGTAGAAAGCTCAGAAGTGGAAACACCATTACTTCTATCGTGTCCTTTGACAGAATCTCTCTATGGACCTTCAATCGTAGCGGTGGTAATGCAGCCTTGTGATGACCCTACCAACGCATTTGAAATAAAGCCTACTAAAAAGCGGAACAAAAAGAGAATATTCACAATTTGTGTGAAGGACATGGAATTTCGTAAAGATATCTCCCAAAAGTTAATAGAATGGATCGAAATTAATAAAATGCTTGGCGTAGATTTGATTGAGTTATATGTAAATGAAGTTACGAAAGCAACACAAAAAGTGCTACTGCACTACCAAAATGAAGGTTATATTAGACTATTCCGTGTTCCTATTAAAAATAAGTCAAAAAGATCTCTATGGCAAAGGCGAAGGGACCATGTTATCACATATAATGATTGTTTATATAGAAATTTGGAGCAATCAGAATTTATTGTCCCCTTAGACATTGACGAAATCATTATACCCAAATTTGTTGATACTTGGCCAAAGTTACTACTAAGACTTGAACGTCTCGGTTGGACTACATCTCAATATGCATCTATTATGATAAAAAATGTGTTTTTCTTTGACTTTATGCAAGATATTAACAAGTACAAGAGTGGTAAACCTCGAGGTATAAAAGATAATAAATATAGCAAACGTGACGATGTGCGGATCAAACCCTCATACAATTTAGAAATAGGTGATATAAAATTAGTATATGATTCCAATTCATACCAAGAAGTTATCGACCATAAGCTTAATGAAGAAGATGAAGCTGTACAGGCAAAGTACAAAATAAGGTGTAGAAGAGAAATGCCTACACCAAAACTTGTGAAGTGGCTTGTGAGCTCAGCAAAGATAAGTCCATTTGGAATGTACACTAAGAGCTGGATGGTAACAAAAAAAGTATTGATGGCATTTAACCACTATCCACTAGCAAGCATTGGCTCAGTAGAGTCCGATTTGGGATGGTCAGCGCCCTTTGCAGAAGTGCAGCTTAATCATTATAAGGTAGCTATAATATTACTACGGCAGTCGTTACAATTAATTTTAGTTTAACTAATTTAGTACATTATGTTTATTCATCTGCTGCCTTTGATTATAATAAGACCTTAAAAGACAACAATTTCCGTAATTTACCTAAAAAATAGAAATTTACCTTTAGGACAACTGCTATTTCTGGTGTATTTTAATGTATTTTTATTTGTATCTGTTCCTTTTCAAAATACCAGGACGTATCTCAGGTAGCCAAAATATTAGGATTGTAGAAAAATCAAGCCCCATCCTAAGTTTGTGATAATTTCCTATTCATATTTGCTCAAAACATTTAAAATCAACAGGAATCTAGATGCATAGCCTTAGTATGCCTATGTTACGGTAGACTACGAATCAAAACATAATTAGCTGAATATCAGTTTTCCAATATTCATAGCATTAGGTAACAATCCTGAATGCAGATAAAGTTCTCGCTTAAATGCTTGAGTAAAGGAAAATCTTAATTCCCAGCATAAAATCTAGCGATACTTTGGTCACGTTTTCAAATATTTCTCTAATAAATAAGGGCATCGTGTGACGTTGTGATCACGTTGCAGGAGTCGTGCAACACGACGGTCTTCGTAGAGTGCGCGCAGTACGGGCGGCGAGCGCGCATCGACACCACTGCACTACGCCTGCGACGGAACCTTACGAGAGCCCTAGCACACGCCATCTGCATACCAATAAATAACATTTAAGAATAGTCGTTTCATTTTCCACAATCATCTTGACATTTTCATGAAATTTCTTGTTTTTATAAGGTTTCGACATCAGGTAGGTTCTATGCTGCATCTCATATGGTTAATAAGAGAGCTAGAAGACTAACCTGCCTTTCTCTCTTATATATAGGTATGGCAACGTACAATATCTTCTGTGTTGCAAGGGTATATAACCGTTTTTATTAGTTATTGAGTAACGTACTCGTACTCAGTAGTGTAAAAAACAATTTAGGTTGGTTTGGGCCTCAAAAATCATTGTGGGATCCCATATACCCTTGACTACATTAACTTTATAAGGCCTAACTCTAAAAAGTATCTACAAGATATAGGATCTTGTCTCCCACTGAACCGCTCCGAGAAAAGCTAGGCACTTCCATTGTACCAAACCTTTGACTCCGCGATATACTTCGGTGGCGATGGCGTAGCGATATTGAGGGCGACTGCTGTGAATGAGATCTTGGGTTTAATTCCCAGGTCAGACAATGGGACTGTTTTTCTGTAAAGAAGTTATTAGTAGTACCATTGAATGTGAGATCGAAAACATAATTGGTGAAGTATTTTATTTATTTATGAAGGTGTTAATATACCTGTATATCCCATCTCATCTCAGCGTTAAATCTCGGCTGCATCCGAAAAAAACTTGGACACAAAACAAAAAGTTCAGACGATCTAACAGGATCCCTAAAAGTAAATAATAAACAATAAATTACTAACACAATAAAGTATGAGAAACACCATTTATACGTACTTAGGTACATAATATATTCATAAATAGGTATGTACAGGCACAAGCACTACACTCGACACGGCTAAATGCATGCATTATGCAAAGTACTGCGCAGATATCCAATATAAAAGGTAAAAGATATTTTAAATATAATACTGTGTAGGCACGTGGCCAAGGGTGAGTGCAAGTCCTTTATAAATATTTAAAGAGGATATAAAGGCATTCATCAATCGTGGACATTTTATGGAACCTGCTCAAGAGTGCATTAGACACTTTATGGCATTCAAAACCTACTAATATTTCAAATTTTACGTGAAAGTTTGTGAGGATTTAGGGATGTTTGTAACCGTTTCATGCGCCCATTTCAAGAGCTTCGTTCGTCAATCAGCAAGTGTACTGGTCGCAGGAGAGGTTGGCTTGGGGCCCGGAGATCTTGCTGGGGCTCCCATACACCCTACCGCTAACACTCCCTACCACATCCAAAAATCGCCACTTACTGCATTGATTGAAAATTATAATCTAAATATAAATAATCTAAAAATTGAATTAGTTTTAATTTCTATATTGAATTATTAGGTAAAAGGGTAAATCTGGTATGTCCATTGTTAAGAATGCTCAAAATTATGAAGTTTATTCGCAGCGGTTTGTATAAATCAAGGAGAAGCAAAAGTTCCAACTCTCAGATAAAATATTTTCTTACTAAAGTAATACACGCTTATAAAATCACTCTAAAACCCAACTCATCATCATCATCTTCGCGTTGGTCCCGGTCGCATCCGATGCTCTCACCTTGGAGTCCGGTGTCCGCGGTTTTGCTCCTCCACTTTGCATGGTTTTGGGCATCCATGGTATTGAGTCCATTGGCACGCATGTCACCTTCTACGATGTCAAGTTAGCGCTTCTTGGGTCTACCCTTCCTACCGGGGCTTTTGTTGTCCATGGTAAGTCAGTCGCCCCATAACATGGCCGCACCAGTGAAGGCAGTTAATAAAATCCAACTAGGTACATATATCGGTATTATGCAAATCACTATCCGTTCAATGATTCACCGTCTAGAGCAAATTATGATAATTACGCATTTATATCCTACAAGCGCTCATACTGTAAAAATTGTATGTTCACATAGAAACTTACAAAAATTATCATTGAAGTGAAATCGTGTGTAACGAAATAAATCGGTAATGTCGTTATAATGGTCTGTCTTCACCGTACTGCCATATTACTTGTTCGTGAATATTATATAAATCATTATATTTGTTATTTAACACTTAATTGTGACAGTTGTCTTCATTCGGTGCATGACTGTATATTTTGTATGTAACTACTCTTGTTTTTCTTTCTTGTATGTATCAGTATTAATTGTAATGTACCGTATACTACCTTAAACTATTATGGAACTCTAAGTCTATAAGTATATATTTTTTCTGCTTGATGTAAAAACTGTATATGACTGTCTGTTTCCTAAATAAAAAAAAAATAAAAAAAATCCAACACCGCGGTAAGCCCGGGTATCTAGCACTTTCTTTCTCAATCGTACATCCACAATTACAAAGTCAATCATACTTCTCCGATTTCTTTCTTCTCTAGTATACAAATGAATCTTTTTGTGGTCGAACATCGTGTTTGTTACCACCAGATTAATTTCGAAACATATTTCTAGTAGACTTTCACCGTTTTCATTCACTCTTTCATCGCCAAACTTTCCCACCACACTCTCATATCCATCACGTTTCACTCCTACCCAACTATTAAAATCACCAAGCATTACAATTCTTTCATTTTGATTACATTTACTCAGGACATCTTTTACACTAGCCCAAAAGGCCTGCCTCTCACTCTGGGCTCTCGAGGACCGGTGCCACGCCGCATCCTGTGGAGCATATACCCCTACAACGAAGATGCGAGTAAGGCCAACCTTCAACCTCACCCAGAGGAGTCTTGGGCTCATACATTCATTCATTCTGGCGGAAAGTAGTACACCAACCCCCTTGCTGGCTCTACTGGATTCCGCCACTCCTGACCAATAGGCTGTGTACTGCCCATGCGTGGTGATGTCACAACCTTTCCGCTTTGTCTCATTCACACATAGAACATCTAGATGTCTTTTACTAATCATCTCACATACTGCCTCAATTTT
The DNA here is from genome assembly GCA_946251805.1 of Cybosia mesomella. Classification (NCBI taxonomy): domain Eukaryota; kingdom Metazoa; phylum Arthropoda; class Insecta; order Lepidoptera; family Erebidae; genus Cybosia; species Cybosia mesomella. The sequence goes on from OX276398.1 coordinate 23,645,244, forward strand.
ATCATTCATGCTTCCTCTAACATTCAATGTAGCAAAGTGGCTGTCCGTAGCCCACTTTTCAACCCCTCTGGAAACGAGACGTGACGGATTGCGAACCACGTCGCCATCATTTCGGAAGTTATTAATCTCCATATCGTTCCCACGAGTAGCTAGGGAAATATGTGGTCCACACAGACAGAGCCCCGCATATCTGGGTAAGGCTAGCCTAATTCTGGGGTCGCCTGGTCCCTGGGCATAACTTAACCTAACTTAAAACTACGACGCTAACAACTAGGCTCGCCCCTAGCCACGAAGCCCTCGGCACGACAACCACTGGCTTGGCATATGCAATCCTACCATTCTGTTCTCCGTTCCAAATATTCCAGCCACCAGGACAGTTATTACACTCTACTATTGCGACGAGCCCGTGACGCCTCGCAGTATTCTTCAAGCGGATGAGTGGGAAATACCTAAATCGCGACCAGCGTCACGTGTGCTCGTCGCGTCACGTGACGCAGGTTGCTGGTGGCGTTTTTTTTTCATTTTTTATTTTACCCGTTTTTTTTTTTGTTTCAAATACGTACATATTTTGTCGATACCAAGTCATCTCACCAAATTCAGAGACCTAATTTAGTGACACCTTATATACATTCAATAAAGTTAAAGTTTCTGTTTGTAACGTTAAAATAACAGCGTTTCAATGAATGCATACGAATGTATACACTAAACTTAGGTACACCAAAAAATCTCTTTCTGCCTGTTTGACTTGGCCAAATTCTAAAATGGTTGGACTGTTTTAATGGAACTTTCTCTGGCAGATAGCTGATATTATTAAACGTAACTTAGGCTACTTTTATTTCAGAAAATAAAATAGGGTAACGCGCAAAAAAATCAACTAAGTGCACACGTACGAAGTCGCGGGCAACCTAGTTATTAATTTTAACTAAAAACACTTAAAAATACTGAGGTTCTTGAGCGCTTTCATATGCATGTATTTCAAATTAGCTTAAGTTACAGACTCCAAAGTTAATTTGAACTATAAGTCTTTCAGAAAAGGTTGATAATAGTATGTTAAAAGATACCGGTAAATCAACCCTGAGAGTCGTACTTTACGTTTTTCAAGAAACCGGGTACTAAATTATAAGTAAATGACGTGCGAGACAAGACCTGCCGGACTGAATGTAATATCATTTCCCACAAATATTCGATGCTTGATAAAGTGAATTTTCCATATTGAGGTGTTCCCTCACCAGGAGCAATCACCTGTAATGTAACGCTTAAGAGTCTAGCATTCATCAGTGAGTCAGGCGAACCGAGCATTACATTGCTCCATATATAATCTTTAACATTTTAATATAACTTGTAACAAAATTGAATCTGAAATCATACCGAGCATTACAGTGCGCAACTTATGATGATACAATTTGAACATCAGTGTGGGAACGATACCCGAGCATTACGAGGTGCAATGTCTGTAATTTTTTGATACAACTTATAACTAAAACTTATGTTCATTACAAATGACTGCTCGTCAGGCAGGCACGAGCTTTGGATGCGAATGGAATTGGTGCTCGAATTAAGAGAGAGCTCGTCAGCAGGTAGGTATTAGTATTGTAGGGTAATGCTCAAAATCTAATCCCAAATATTCCAATACAGGCGAATGCTCCCGGTAATGGTGGTCCTTTAGAATACGCTGAACTCGAATCCAAGATTAATAATGTGTAATGGAATAAACAGCTAAGGATGTTTTTGTGGTCTTGAATAGGTAGAACTGAAATACGGTATGTTTGATTCTATATAACTAATACTTACGAGCTGAATTGTCACGACGTTGCACGATTTTTTTTTGTCAAAATCCCATAACCTGATTGCACCACCGCCTACCGCATCCAATTTTCGTACTGGATCTAAAGGTGACCTTCGCGAAAGTGCAAGTAGTAAGCTGATAAAGTCTGGTTGCAACCAGATGAACGATACGGTCTCTGGATGATTTCCATACGATGCGAGCAATCCGTGGAAGCTTCAACACGAAATTTCGGCTCATTACTCAATTCAACTGGTTAAAGCCCTTTTGTTTAGCTAGAAGCGTTATCTCAAAATAGTTCGACAAACTTTGGAGTCGTGTGTATAGTTTTTAAATTTTGCATTAGCTTTAAGCTGTTTGTTTGCTCGGCACTAAATACAGTAAAATCATTTAAAAAAATTAAATATTTCTCAATTTCAAATTAAAACTGGCGAACGTTGCGGAACATAATCCGAAACCTTTTTCATTTCCTGCAAAATCTATAAAATATTGACACTGAAAAAATAATTGTGTAACCTCGTATGTCTAATGTGTCGTATGTCTAATGTAATAATGGTGTCTATGACATAAATACGTTAAACCCAACCATTTCTGTAAAGCATTTCTAAGATATAAATTACTAAACTACTATCTGTACTAAACCCATCTCAAGACTTTCAATTACGTTTATTTGCATAATTTGGACTTCATTAATTTAAGTGGACAGCTCTTGGTAGACATGATTAAAGCAAAAAAATCTTAACAAGGGTTGAGGCGCGCCGCAGCGCAGGCGACGATGTGACGTGCGCAGGAGCAGGACCAACACGCGCTTGCAATTGTCAACTCCAGATAATACTCAGAAGTTCATCCTCATTCCACCCATAGCATAGTAATTTATATAATAACATAATTGGAATCAGTTCTTACCGTACATGGATGTAGAGTATACATTTTACAATTGTGTGTTCATAATTTCTGATGGACTTAACTTGAATAGCACCTACTTAATGTAGGTACTCAATAGCATAAGATAGTGAAACCTCTTTAGATACAGGCAGGAGCCGTCATCATCGTCTTAATTTTACTTTCAACATGCATAAAACAGAAAAATTGAAAATAATGTAATTTTACTTAAGTGTATGCTCATGCTCTGTCGCATATATTCGCGCCTGCAGTAGGTAGTTACTAACATTAAGCATATACCTATAACAAACCTCCAGACTTTCCATTCTTATCTATTATATCTGAAACCCGATTGCAGCGAGCTCTACCGGGTCCAATACCATTAGCGATTACATTGGACAAAAAATATAGTTAGCGAAATCTTAGTGTAGATAGACCTCTACCTTTTTTTTTTTTTTTTTTTTTATCGTGCGGAAATCCCTTCGGATACCCCCCCGCCGGCCAGCGGGGGCGGTTATGTCGGGCTTGCACCGACTAAAACCGCACGCCGTCTCGGGTCTTCAGACGCCGGGGTGTAAGGTTACCCATAGAGCATATCCCTCGCACCTCGACTGACCCTGGGCCATCTCACCACTAACAGCATCGCTCATCCTGTCTCCTCTGAAAGCAGAGGAGTACGGAGAGCGATGTGTTCCCGCCACGTTGGGTATTGGCCGACGATCAATGCCAGTCTATCTACTCCTTCAAGTGGAGCGCAAATATTCTGACATCGAAAAAAAATCTATTCTTTTAGGATTAACGTTTACATTATTATTATTTCGTATTATTCCTAACAGTGAAACAGCGGGGTGACAAATATTACACCATGAATACTATATATACTATATACAATAATTATACAAAGAAAATACCTAATAAATATTTTCTCATATAAATGACACAAGAAATCGTCCATTTACATTAGCATTCAGAACAAGCAGTAAACATTAAACTTAATTTTATTATAGAGAACAACTCGTTGTAAATGTCGTTGTTAGACAAGACTCTAAAACATGCACTTAAAACCGGCCCGACTTTTCAATAGCACTAATGACACTACGTGGGTAGTGTTACCAGTCCTAATAACACATTTTTCGTGCCTTAGTTTTAATAAAAGTATCCTGTGAATAATTTAGAGGATTAATGCCCAAAGTGATCTATATCGACCTCGAAGGGTCGACGATGACCTGCACAGGGATTGTTGAATATAGTGTAAAAATAATCAATCAATCAATTAGCCTATTGCAGTCCACTGCTGGACATAGGCCTCTCCCATTGTACGCCATAGCACCCGATTCTCCGCCTTGCGCATCCAGTCTATCTCAGCTACCTTTTTCAGGTCGTCCGTTTACCGATTCGTGGTCTCCACTCTAGGACTCATTTGCTCCATCGGCCATCGGTCCTTCGGCAGATGAGGCCAGCCCATTGCCACGTCAGCTTGTTTATTCTGCGAGCTATGTCGGTGACTTTAGTTCTTTGTCGGATGGCCTCATTCCGAATTTTATCCTTCAAAGAAACCCCATAGCATGCGACTTTTAAGTCGTGGAGTAGCCTCACTGTCAATGTCCATATTTCGGCACCGTAAGTCATGACAGGTAGGACGCACTGGTCGAACACCTTCGTTTTTAGGCATTGCGGTAAAGGGGAGGAGAAAAACCGACGTAGTTTGCCAAATGCTGCCCAACCCAATTGGATCCTTTTGGTGACTTCTTTCTCGAAGTTGTTTCTACCGAGCTGGATAACCTGCCCAAGGTAGACATACTGTTGAACAACTTCGAGTGTCGACCCTTCGATGGCAATCGGTCTTGGTGTGACATGTTCGTTGAACATAACCTTGGTTTTGTCAAAGTTCACACCAAGACCGACGCGTCGAGAGGCTCCATTTAGGCTGTGCAGCATCTCGCCCAGCTGCTCCAGTGACTCCGCAACTATGACAATGTCGTCGGCGAACCGAAGATGCGAGATGTACTCGCCGTTTATGTTTATACCCCGCCCAGTCCAATCCAGAGTCTTGAAGACGTCCTCCAGCGCGTTGGTGAATAATTAGGGGGATATAACATCCCCCTGTCTCACTCCACGCTGTAGGCTTATGGGGTTCGTCTTCTGGTCTTGGAGCTGGACGGACATAGTGGCGGTCGCATATAGGCATCTCAGCACCTTGATGTATCGCCAATCAACACGACACCGTTGCAGAGCATCCAGAACTGCCCAGGTCTCGATGGAGTCGAAGGCTTTCTCGTAGTCCACAAAAGTCATACACAGCGGCTGATTGTACTCGTGAGTCTTTTGTATAATCTGCCAAACAGTATGGATGTGGTCGAAACCCGGCTTGCTCCGGTGGCTGGAACTCGTCGAGCTTGCTCGCAAGACGATTCGTGACAACTCTCGAGAACAGCTTGTAGACATGACTCAGGAGTGAGATGGGTCTGTAATTCTTTAGCAATGCCTTATCACCTTTTTTGATGAACAGTATCACCGTACTCCCGCTCCATGCCCTAGGTGTTAAGCCTTGCTGGGTGATGGAATTAAAAAGGCTGGCTAGGTCTTTGAGCACTGGGACCCCGCCTGCTTTTAGGAGCTCAGTAGTAATTCCGTCATCGCCAGGGCACCTGTTGTTCTTTGTTTGCTTGAGAGCCGCCTCTATCTCGCACTGCTCGACATCGGGTATTTACTCGGTGTAATGGCGCGTGAGTGGGGCTCTGTGGTCTTCATCGCTGTGTCCCGTCGGTTTAGTCATCTGTGATGCATACAGCTGTCCATAGAACTTTTCGACCTCTTCGAGAATCTCGAACCTTGAGGTGATGGTTCTGCCATCCTCAGTTTTAAGTTTCGTCAGATGGGGCCTTCCCAACTGCTGAGCGAAAACTTTCGACCCCCTATTTCGCTCAATCGCATTATAAATGATGCAAGTGTTGAAGCGTCGGTGGTCGCGACGTATCAACTTTTTGATTTTTTGTTTAAGGCTCTCCCATCTGACGAAAACGACTGAGTTGAGGGCTCATCACGCCTCCTCCTCATAAGTTCGAGATTCTCGGGAGAGAGTTTGGACTCTAGCTGTTTGCGTTTTCCGGGAAACACCTTTCGGGACACTTCCTGCAGAGTTTTGACCACTGTGTCGGTTTTCTCATCAATACTGCTAGTGGTTTCCAGCAATGCAAAACGATTTTTAAGTTTCAGTTGGAACTTTTCGGACCCTAGAGCTACTTGGAGCGGCGTAGATAGATAGATAGAATATTCTTTATTGTATATATACAATATCTTAAATCTAAATATGTTGTAGGTACAATGGGCGGAGAGTAGACCGTATCATTCGGAATCTTTCAGCCTTAAGGTTGATATTTAGAGAGCCTCTGACAAGTCAGTGATCACTTCCGGTGTTGAACCTGTTAATCACGGAGACATCTCTAAATATGTGCTTACTGTCCGTAATGAAAAAGTCTATCTCGTTCCTTACCGCGGAATCCCGGCTTTGCCAAGTCCACTTCCTATGGGGCTTCTTCTTAAAGAAAGTATTCATTAAGAAGAGCCCCTGGGATGCGAGAAAGTTGACTAGCATTTGCCCCCTGTGATTTCTGCGCCCCACTCCATAGGGCCCGATTCGCGTTTCACCGCGTTCTTGTACTCCCACTTTGGCATTGAAGTCCCCCATAACAACGCTGTAGTGGCCTTGGCGGTATGATTAATTGCCTTGACAATGTCCTCATACACGGCCTCGGCGGTTTCATCGGGGTGAGTCTAGGTCGGCGCATATACCTGTATCACCTTCAGGGAACGCCTGTTAGTGATTTTAAGGACAAGGTACGCTACCTGGTTCGACACACTACCGACTTCAACAACGCTGCTAATGAGGTCCTTTTTGACCAGAAAACCGACACCTCCCTGAGAGAGCCGATTACCTTCTCTGAAGTAGAATAAGTCGCCTGACTCAAGGGTTATCGTGTCCTCCCCCTGTCTTCGGATCTCGGATAACCCCAATATGTGCCAGTTTATGCGACCCAGTTCTATCTCCAGTTCGGTGAGATGATGGTCCAGCCGAAGGGTACTGCAGTTGTACGCTGCCAGCTGTAGTTTTTAATAAATATCATGAAATTCGATATGCCTGCCATGGTTTTCTGGCAGTGTTGTTCCCGTGGCTGTCGTACAAGAAGATTAAGAGTAACACCGTTCTACATACGACAATATATATAGTCCAGACTCGGCCTCAACGGTGAGTCAATTAAAAGTACCAGGTAACAATAGACTCACCCCCTATTACGTGGGATCGAATACAGAGATTGGTGACATATGACTTCTGAATTTTCTTAGGTGAGTACAATAAATATGATTCTTCAACGTTGCTACCATTTATGGTTAAAAAGAAAAATTAATATTTTTTTAAATTTTTTCTTTATGGTTATATCGTGGCCAAGATCCTATGTTATTACAGATAATTTAATCACATTTACATAAGTAGGTTTATCTACATGTATTATGCGGCAAATAAAGTTTAAAAAAAAAACTGATATTTATTTTGCTTAACAAGTCGAGTCGTAACTTGTTTCAATGTCTTTTTAACCTTTCAAACGAATAAGTCCTAAATTGTAGGTAAACACACTGAGTTTGTAACACCGTCCGTCATTTAGAGAACGTGAATACGTTAGTAGTGCGTCCTGCGAATGGTTAGCTTAGTAATAACACTTAAAAGTATAATAAAATGGCCCCATAAGGTTCTGACTTAAAACATAACTTTATGGACCGAAGCAAACATTATTTTTTATAGAAACTAATATTTTATGATTGCATAAACAAATTGGATTTATGGGGTAAGTGTGCCAGTTTGAAACAACACTTCTTTTTTAATTCTCAAAAATAAAAAAGAATACAAAAAAAACGTTCCTCAATGCAAGCTGAAGACAGGGCGCTATGGTGCTCATTAGGGGAGACCTATGTCCAGCAGTGGACTAGAATTGGTTGATGATGATGATGATGATGAATGCAAGCCTTTATTTAAAAAAAAATTGTTGTACTAAAACGAAAATAGTAGTTTAAGTATACCAGGGCTGTGCTGGTTTCAAAAGCTTGTGGCGCGTTAGTTTTTTCTTTGTTCTAGTTGCGCTACAAGCTTCTGGAATCAGCACAACCCTTGTGTAAAATTATTATTTTCGTTTTAGTACAACAGAGTTTTTTATTAAAAGCTTATTATGTTTTGCTAAAAATGTTTTATTAGTGATTATTTAATTTTCAACTTTTTAGTTCTAATAATGTCATGTAGTACCAGAGTGCTAGCCAAGATCAGCCAAAGAAGCTCAACAAAATGAGTCTAACCGGTTTAGTTTCAGACCACCTACCGTCTTCATCTTCAGACCTTGGATATCATATAGCACTATTTGTTTTATTTTCAATAAGAAGATTCAATTCACGTCGCGTCTACTAGTCATATATAATTTTATTTTGATTCCCGGTATTTGTATTATACCGATGACCTGAGTCCATCCAAACACGTTACCATATTTTGGAATAGTAGATTAAATTAAAGAACACAACAAATTCGATAGCACTGCCGCTAACATCTGAGTATTCTGACGAAACTTTTTTCATTATCTGTCTCGCTCCCTCTCATTGTTCTTAGGTAGCGCCATAATTATGGGCGTAGTGACGTTTATGGCCATACGGATGCACTAGATGACCAAAGTAATCAATTCAAATGTTCGACATTTTGTAAAATTTTATTGTCTACAATGGTATTGCTACGGAAAAAGAGATAATAGGTCATCCTTGCTATGGAATAAAATAATATAAGAATGAAGAAATTACTAACTTTCTACTCGTTGTTTAGTAGATGGACCAGCCAGCCAGCCAGACGGATGAGCGGTTTATCCTCGCGCGTACCGTACAAAGTTCGTATTATTACAAGAGCATTTCCGCAATTATCTACGAATGGTGTAAAGTGTAAGTGCCTTTATGCTATTTAAAGGAACGTAAAGGGCCCATTAAACAATTACGACAATTGTATACTTTGCACGAATGTTTGCAGACGTCCAGTATAATACTCTGTACTTTAAAATAAATATTACCCACCTATTTTCATGTCTTGTACCACAGGATGACTGAACATCATTTAAAAACCTATACGGCTATACCACATTTTTTGCATACCTACCTACATGCATATACAACCTATAACAGAATAAATAAGACCTCAGAGAGCCCAATTTGAATATTAAGTTGTATCAATATCTGTTATTTAATTAAACTAAACTAAATGAATCATTGTGGTCCTCACCCTCCTAAATGTAAAAATAATGAGCGAACTACACCTAGGCTTTATCTGTTTAAAATAAGTGTTGTTAAATAAATGTTTTTCTATGTAATGTAATGTATAAGAAACTTAAATCTACTTCAAAAAGTGGTCGGTCCATACTTTTTGCGTGCGGAAACCATCTCTAGATTCACCTCACCGGAGCTAACGATGAGGTGGGTATGTCACATCGGCCTGCGTGACCGTGGAAGTTGTAGGCCTTAATTTATTGTTAACTGACTTCAAAGAGGAGGAGGTTGCATCTTCGTCTGTTTCTATTTTTTTTATGTATCTCCATCATCGATGCACACCGTCGACGTCGACGATTCCGTCGTTTATGAACCGATTTTAAAAAATAATTTTGCATTGGGTTTGGTTTAACTCTTAAGTTGTTCCAATATAATTCTTTAGTAGTGTTGGTACTATAACTCCAGAGATGCAGCTAGAAACTCCTCAAAATAAAAACGGAAAATGTAAAATTATTGAGTCAAATGTCTTTTGTTTGGAATACATATTTTGAAAGGCCCGTATATATTAGTACCGATTCTGCTGTTATAAAACTCTCCATACTAGACAACCTTTTACAAAAATTCTAGACAACATTTCGAAATTCAAATGTAGTAACGTAGTTTTAGACATAGTTTACTTTAGATGAGCAACAGAATTAAAGCCATTGTGTGAAAAGATGAATGAAAAGAGATTTGTTTTCAGGTAGTGGAGAGATAGTGGATGATGGATAGTGGATAGGGAATAGCGGATAGCGAATAGCGGTTAGCGGATAGCGGAAAGTGGATGTTGGAGAATGGAGTGGCAAGTGAAGAGTAGAGTGGAGTGGAAAGTGGAGTGGAGTAGAGAGTGGAGTGAAAGTGGAGTGAAATGGTGGCCAAAACGGTGCATCCCGACATGGATAGATTAGGTTAAAAGTGTAAACCCTTCGTGTTAGGTTACTTGTGACAAAGCACGAAGACATAGGAGCCCTGCGATGCGGGGCACCGTCTGCATCATTCACTAGACTAGAAAGTTAACCTACATTGCTAGCCCGTACACCTGCTGATTGACGGACGAAGTTCTGGCATTTATAGAAATTATCTCATCATTTCATCATCATCATAAATACGGCTTTGGTGACTGAATAAACTCATCAAAGTTCCAATGACACGAAGCTAATGGTCAAGGCATGGTTAATTGCGTTGGAATTACAATCTTGATTTAACAGACCCGGTATTTACTGCGCCATCAAACCAGTGTTGCCATGATCAAAGTTAAAAGGACAGCATTTTCCTAGTTACTAGTTATTTTCCTTTTTATTTTGGTTTGCGACGTATTAACATAAAGAATACATTAAACGTGGAAAAAATCTTTAACTGATTTTTTTATTTAGTTAACCTAGGATTGTGCTAGGAGCAACCCTCGAAAAATCTTGTTCTTTATTACAAATGCACGAAATTTAAAAAATCAATCCCAAAATCTAATTACCATCCGTGTCTCTTCTTCAGGTTTTAGTAAACTGATATACCATTTTTTTTTAACGTGCGGAAATCCCTTCGGATACCCCCCCGCCGGCGAGCAGGGCTGGTTATGTCGTGTCTCGACTAAAACCGCACGGTGTCCTCCCCAAGTGTCCGTTGCCGGGCACTGATATACCATGGTAAAAATTCTGTTAGAAGAACGGTTTATTTAATAAATTTTCGGTTCATAGATTTTTATCAGATTAATCCATACTTTTTATTCAATATTGTCCACGAAAGAACTAATTTAACTAGTTTTATACGACTTAGAAAAATGTCCCTACACTCACACCTAATTACCATTCGACAATGTTCTCGAACCGATATTTTCATAATAACGCGCCACTATATCCTCCTCCTCCTCCTCAAGTCGGTCCCTCACTGATGAGGATCGTGGCACCAACGGAAGCGCTGCAGCAGGCTTCTCCATTTGCTGCGATCTTGTGCTTGATGGAGATTTGAAGTTCTTCGTCCTCTCTGTCGCTTGCCATCTACTTTACCAGTTATTATGAGTTTTTCAAGGTTGTCTTTGCCTCGGCGCGCAATATGGCCGAAATACTGCAGTATCTTGTGGAGGCAGACAGTTGAAAGCCGTTGTTGTGTGTCAAGCTTAAGCTCCTTTAAAATCGAGATGTTGGTGCGTCGCGCCGTCCAGGGGATGCGAAGCATTCTGCGCCAACACCACATCTCAAAAGCGTCGATCCTAATTCTATCGCCTGCCCTCAGATCCAGCCTTCGGAACCGTAGAGAAATATAGGAAAGACCAACGTGCGGATAATGTAAACTTTAGTATTCGAGATGTTGTGATCTTTCCAAATCTTGGTGAGCTGTGCCATTGCAGTCTTAGCCATGCCAATACGTCGACGGATTTCCCTTTCGCAGCCGCCTTTGTTGCTGATCACTGATCCAAGATACTGGAATTCCTGTACCGTTTCGTAATTATCCAGCAGGTTGGTACGCTGTATCTGATTCAGCCGGTCCACTGCCATTAATTTGGTCTTATTTTTGTTGATGCTTATACCAAATTCCGCACTGGCTTGTTCCAGACGCTGTAGTAACTCCGCCATTTCTCCTTCAGATCCGGCCAGCAGGGTGGTATCATCGGCATCGAAGGTTGGATATTTTGGCACCTCCAACCCTAACCCCACCTTCCCATCCATCTAGTGTTTTCCGCATTATATGTTCACCATAGATATTAAATAGGATGGGAGATATCACGCAACCCTGTCGAACGCCTCTCTGAAACTTAAAAGAAGTGGACGTGTGGTTTCCTACGCTGATTGATCCAAACCCAGCCTCGTATAGATTTCGTATCAGACAAATCATGTGACTCGGTACGCCCGTTCGGTGTAGGGTCTCCCATAGATGTTGCCAGTGTAAAGGATCTGGGCGTAACTTTTCACCTGAGCCTAACATTCAGCGACCAATATCCGCCCTTGGCAAGGAGTCCTATAGACGCTTGGGATTTGTGTTGCGGAATGCCCACGACTTCCAGAACCTGCTTTTATACACATCCCTGGTCAGGTGTAAAATGAAGGCCAGCTCCTGGATATGGAGTCCCTATGCAGCAAATCCGTATTTTTGGTTAGTGTATTCCTCTGATGAGCGGACAACACAGTTGTATGCGGGGTCGTTACTACTACAATCTCACTACGAAACACAGGTGGTCGTGGTTAATGGTAATGTAGAAAGTTAACACATTGTAAAGTTAAGCAATACTAGCCAAGTCAGTCTTAGGATAGGTGACCATTCTTAACACATTTGAGACCCCTCCTTACCTCGGAGAGCACGTTAAGCCGTCTCCCAGTTGCGGGATTACCACATGAACATCTATGGCAGTCATTACCGGTAGATGGAGCCCTAAAAAGTTCGACAACTGGCCTAACTACAGTAGTTCGACATCGCCAATGGGTTGTGGAGGTCAGATGGTAGCCGCTTCACGAAAAATACGAAAGTTCGGCCGTTTCGTAGTTAGACCGAAATACCGACCCCGACTGAGTTGGGAAAAGGCTCGGAGGATGACGATGACTGCCACATAATTGACAACTACTACATACTGGCAGATGACTAGCTGTTAAGGCAAACTGCAACGCAATCGTTCAGTCGAACTAATTGTATGCTTATGCAAAAATGCCTAAACGCACGCAATAATAATAATAATTACTAGTCATTATCGCTTCTCCACCCGCGTGAAATACTGATCGCGTTACCGTGAATCGCAGATATTCTAAATTGTTTTATTTTAGTATCTATTTATTTATTTATTTTTTTAAAGTGAAGTCTACTTCAAGATAAACAGCGTAGGCACACTTAATTCGCTTCCTTTTTTAATTTTGTCTGCCTCTACTGCTCAAAGTTTTATTGTAAGAGAAGCGAAGAGAGAGAAGAGAGCTCGCCTTGGTACAGACTTATGTCAACTATTATTTATGTGTGTGTACTTTCGAGGTGGCATGTCTCCTAGCCGGGATTCCTCCATGGGACCTGGAAGCGAAGGCCCTTGCGTCGTTGTATCAATGGTGCAACGAGGCGCTGGAGCAGGGCCACAGGCCAGGACTCCGAGAAATCGAGGCCCAGTGGTCCCAGCTCCGCCAGAAACTCATGGAGACATGGAAGGTGCGACTTGAGCAACCGAGGTGGGGAGAAGCCAAAATTGCGGCGGTGAGGCCAGTCATGGAGGAGTGTTAGGAAAGGCACTGCGGTGACCTCCTACCGGATTTCACAGATGATTATCGGACACGGATGCTTCGGTAAGTACCTGTGGCGCAATCACCAGGAGACAACGTGGGATATTCCACATGTCAAAAAAAAATTGTTTGTACTTACGCTTTGTTTATTTTTGCATGATATAGAATTTAAAAAAAGTCTATGTACTATTCCAGACTAAAATATATTTCTGTGTGAAATTTCATTCAGATCCGTTCAGCCATTTTTGCAGGAAAGAGAAGATGAAGAATCCATCCACACATTCATCCTCACAAACTTTCACATTTATATTTTATTAGTAGGATAGGATATGATTAGATTTTTGATTAGACATGCATAGGTTTCACTAAAGGAAGGTAGTGCACCGCTGTCTATCCAGACTGGACCTAGTACATGCAGTCAATGCACTATTGAAATTTATCGTATCCTGCGAATCTACCGCCTCCGAGCCAAGCCAGGGTCGCTGACCTAGGAACGGCGTTAGGATACCTATGTCGGTAGGTACAGTTTAGGAGCCGCGCCGACTAGATCGTACGACGAACCCGGACGCTTTTTGCATTTATTACTACGATACATACTGTTCAATGGTGCACGGTCCTATTCCTAAGCCCTATGGAAACTATCATTTCCTATACGTGTATAATGGCCGTAGTAAAAACTATTTAGTATTCAGTAGTAATAAATCTCGTGTCACATTGTTTGTTATGATAACGATAAAATCTCCTCTAAAACGGTTTCACCGCTTCTTATGCAATTTTTTGTGTATATTTGGTAGGTCTGAGAATGGGTTATGGTCATATTTATACCCCTAGGTGAACAGGATGAGAATTCCACGCGGGCAGGGCCGCTGTCAAAGCTTGTAATATATTTAACCAAACTATTGACTTTGACTAAACCAGTACAATATAAAGTATTATGTATATCATCATCTTGGCCTCGTTCCCGGGTCCACTTCGGAGCCCGGGGTCCGCTTATACCTGTTTTTGAATTGGTTTATACGGCTCTAGTGTAACGCCCCCCCCTTTACTTTGTCCAAAAGTATTTGAACCGCCCACTGATGAGACGATGGACCTGAATGCAGCAACTGATTACAGTGCTGAAGGCACTGAGAGTATCCGTTACTATTATATCCTCCAAGTTTAGGAAGATACCATTAAAAGTTTGGCTTTATTGTGATCGTCTAAGTATTTATAAGTATGGAACCCTTTATACGTTGTGTTTAAGCATTGTAGCAACTCATAGTCCTTTATTTGGTACATTGAGACAAGACAAGAGTACATGGTATTGAGAACACTGATTTTAATCTAATTCCTATAACTATTATTCTATCTAGCATTAAAATTAAATAATGTTCCTATACAACTACATTGAATCCCTGAACCTAATATAATTTAAGATTTTGATTTTAGAAGCTACCTAGTCTCTATGGTGATAATTAGTGATATTTATAAAATTCTGAATATTAAGTTCCTTCCTAAGTGATCCTAGATATAGACTTATTAAATTTTGTGTACCTTTAAATGCAAGCTAGTTCACTTTCACAGTATGATATATAAGCATTTAGTTTAGGTAGAAGTGAAGATATAACACACAATATGGAGTTGTCTCACCATAACTGGACCTTTCGAAGGAAATGTATATAGTTTTCTTATATACAATTTGAGTTATTTAGACAGAGATAGTAAATATTGGTGGTCAAGTAAATAAAATGTGTGATTAAATACATATGTGGTTAATAATTAGTTACCTTGAGATAACCTACATAGTAGATTATCTCAGAGTAGCCGGAAAAATGAAATGAAGAGTCTGTTGATATGTGTAGACTGTTAGGATGGGGTATTTTTATAGGTAATAAGGAATCCTATGACCGGTTCCATTGCTGGAACCGGGGAGGCCGCATCCGCCAAAACCCCAGGCCCCCAACGAGCAACCAATCCTCTCCAAGCTGAAGGCATACTACTTTTAAGTTATGCACAACCTTGGTGCTTTACAAAATAAAAATAGTACCGAATTGGGAATGAGTGCCCATAGGTTAGATGCAAATATATCCAGTCTAACGAATGTATAGCTCGAATCATTGCTGTAGTGTATTCATACACAGGCAGTAATTGGGTAACCCCTTGGGCAGTTCATCTAGAACACGGCCAATGAGTTACTAGCGCTGATATGGGTACCAGCTGTAAACAGACATGTTAATATTTATGGTAAGGTCTTCGCGAGCTTGTGGCAACTGTCCACGTTTCAGGGTCAAGTGATACCGCGACCAAACGCTTTCAAGACACAATGCGAGCTTGTGGCAACTGTCCACGTTTCAGGGTCAAGTGATAGCGCGACCAAACGCTTTCAAGACACAATGCGAGCTTGTGGCAACTGTCCACGTTTCAGGGTCAAGCGATACCGCGACCAAACGCTTTCAAGACACAATGCGAGCTTGTGGCAACTGTCCACGTTTCAGGGTCAAGCGATACTGCGACCAAACGCTTTCAAGACACAATGCGAGCTTGTGGCAACTGTCCACGTTTCAGGGTCAAGCGATACCGCGACCAAACGCTTTCAAGACACAAGTATTTTCCCCACACCGATAAAGACATAATAATAAGTAGGTAGGTAAGTATGATAGCATGTATTGCGAGGGCTTAGCCCAGCATGACATATCACTTACAATGAGACGAGCTCACATCCGTCAAACAGGATATATAGATCGAATTGGACATCGATCCTGTAAATAATTTGTTTTAAATGTCTGAATTAAATCAGGCACTCACAAGGACTGGATAAAGACAAAGGAATTGTCAAGAGTTAAATGAAACTGCTTTGTAAGACAATCATTTACTCAAGTAATTACCGTACCTTTTGAGCTTCTCATCTTTACAATGAAAGTGAGGTCTGTATTTGATAGGAATAATAGTCCAGCAGATGGCTGTATGTATACACAATACAACACAAGGTGGACTGTCTAATCTTGTCCTATCACCAGTTGAGAAACCGTATGATACTACAAGATAAGCTCAGTAGGGTTGAGCTAGCTAAGGGGCATCAGTCGTCACTAAACATCCCCTCAGACCGAACCAATATCAGCAATGAACTGAGTCAGGGTATGATTATGTTACCTTACTTGATTAAGCAAGGTTTCACAACACACATCGACAATCCATTACTAGCTATTGTTGCGTACAGTACTGTTGTCTCGGCAGACTAGGCAAGTAAAGGGACGCTACATTCCATCCACTAGAATAAACATTTAGTTTGTCTAGCACATAGAATGCGATATCCAACGCTGAACGGGCTCTGCCCAATTGGGGTTCCCTATAATAAAACAACGGTCGAATACAGCCATCCTCTGGACTCATCCCAGACAGACTGTTGAATTTCAGTAGAACCATCGTAAAAAAATAAGATAGCTCAATTTCTCAAACTTTTACCTCATTCCAAGCAAACTTAAGAACTTGGGAGGCTCTTAAGCGTGCCTAGAACTACATATTTCGTGTCCACAAGGGTATTGTGTAGTGTGCAGGCTGAGTGTAATGATGAGTGTTTAAAGTAATATTTTATAAGTTAGTTTACCAAGTCATATGACCCGTTAATCACACTTTGAATATTAAATGCCATTACAGATACAGGCTAAGAATCTACAATAGACATCCCAGGCTTATAGGAACTAGCCATCTAGATTTAGATAAATTAAAAGAAAATGTTAGTAGCAATTTGCGTACATATAGGTTAACGGCAATAAAAGTGTTCCCAGTCACCTCATTCCAGATAGAGCCTCGAGTACTCTAAACCCAGCATGAATCGACAGAGAACGCTATCATAGCATAGTCACAGTCTGATCCCTGACCTGACTTGGCCAAAGTCAACCCAGTTCACATACCACGACCACACCAGATATAAAAATCTTAGGTTTCAAAGGAAAATTTATATTCTATTTTATTTTTCTACCTCCAACCCACAAAAGTAAATTATCATGAATACAATTTATGAAACCTAAATACAGTCAACATTTTAAGAATAAGAAGAACAGAAACTAAGATAACTCACCACCAGATTTAAACGCAGGCTACAAGGCTTTCTAAAATTCGGATAGAAATTACGATGAACTTTTCCCTAATTTACTTTCTCGGTTATAGATTCGCGGCGTTTCCTATCACTTTCCTATTATATCCTAAGCTGAGCAGCGACTGATCGAAGGCTGCTCGGGCAGAGCTTCCGTTTGTTTATAGTTCGCGACGAATTCTTGAAGACTCATCCCGATATTCCCCGGTACGCTCCTTTTATTACCTCTTACTACCCCCCTTTCCTATAATCACGCCACTACACGTCATCTCTCCTGAGTTGCCATAAAACAATATGTTTCAAAGCCACTAATAACTATCGACTATTTGAAATTAATAACGGAAGCTATCAGCCTAAACAAATAAATTCACTTCAACTATTCCTACTCTTTAAATTGTCTTGTAACCAAATTAACATGAGATTATACCAAAATTATATTAAAAGTTAATAAAAGAAATCATTAAGTCTTGAATTGTCCTTATAATTTTTATTTTACTTTTAGGCCAACAATGTATGAGCAGTGAGAAGGGTATTTTAATGTTAATCTGCAACGTCTGAAGCCGTTCTGAACAGCAAGCCCCCATCCTCAGACCTCCAATGCAATCTCGATGGTTGGACCGTCACACTAGCTGATACGGCTCGGTTTTTTAGCTGTAGTCTCACTCTCTCTCTTACCGATGTGCTTAATAAAAAGTTGGGTACTGTAATAACCTCTAACTAATTACCGGAGAAAAGTATTTTATGCCTATATCACTTGAGGGCGAAATTAGGGGCCACAGATAGCCAGATTAAAACAGCGCAAGAATTCATTTTAGTTGAACTTGAACGTACCTACTCGTAATTATTTTAAATAAACATAAACGGTAACCGCTTCTCTATAAAAAAAAGTCTATAACTCCCGACAGCGAAGTCGTAAAAAACCTATGGATACCAGCCGACCTCCATAGTATATAGGCTTATTCAGGTGCAGGGGGCTCTGCCCGGATGGACCACCTTTCCCCCATACTCGTGGGATATGCTATGGACATTAACCAACATATTAAAAATAAACCAGATCGAATAAATAAAAACAACGACAATGGCATGAACAAGGACGACGAAAATGAGGTAGTCTGCGCGGAGTTCGCGCAGCAATCAAGCGTGGAGGTGGCGCCAAACTCCTCGGCGGTGTCGGAGAAATTCGACACCGCCAACGAGAGAAGCAGGGCGAGCAGCCTGTCGGGTCTGGGCGTGCAGCGGACCCGTAAGCGCAGGAGGCGCGCAAAGGCTCGGGCGGGGGAGGACGTTTCGGACGAGGATTTTACCCTCACCGGGACGACCTCCTCCTCCAGTAGTGACGAGGCCTCGAAGCCGGCGTCCAAGGTGGATGCTGGCCGCCGAGGGCCGCGGGGTGGCGTGAGGGCTGGGCAATCCACCCGAGCCCCCTCGGCTCATGGGAGAGCCGCGGAAAGGTCACCGCCGAGGCCTTCCACCTCGGCGGTGTTGGAACCGTGCGGGAGGACGCGGTCACTCATGGAGAGACTCCAGAAGATGACCGCCTCCTTCCGAGGGTCCCCAAACCCTGAGCAGGAGGCGATGTTGCGCATTGTGCTCAACATCGCCTCCGAAAATGAGGGCCTGGCGGCGCAGCTGGCCGAGTCCCGTCGGGTGACGGCTCGACTAGCTGCAGCCGTCGAGGAGCTCAAGAGGGGGATGGCGAGCCCGGCTCAAACGGTGCAGCGGGCGCAACCGGCGGAGCCAGCGCGCGTGACTTGCTCGTCCGCGAGTCGGTCAGCGCAGCCTGCGCTGTCGGCGCGGCCGTAGCGACCGGTGCAACTGGTCCAGCAGCTGGCACAGTCGGTGCGGCCGGCGCAGCCGAGAGCACCGTCGGCGGAGTCCTGGCTCCCCTATGTGGAGGCGCTGGAAGAGCGCATGATGTGCCGGATGGAGGCCCTAATGGACTCCATCCGCCGTCCGCCTCTGGCGCCACCGGTGGCCGGCTGCGCGGCTACAGCCCGGAAGGTCCAAACGCGCCCGGCTGCGGTTGTGACCCTGCCGGAGCCGGCTCCTCAGCCCCCTCCCACTCAGGGTAAGGGGAAGGGCAAAGGGAAGGGCAAGGGGAAGACGTCCCCAGCCCTGGCCTCAGCCCAGCCGTGGTTCTGGCTACCTCCAACCCATTTTTTTTTTTTTTTTTTTCTTGCATCTTTGGCATGGCCAAAGCCTACGCTCAAACAATATATATTACCTAGTCTTATCTATCAACTTTCTTTACGAAAAACCCACTCAGGGTTAACTTCTTCTTTATCTAGTCTTAACTTAATGTAAATCTCGCTTTCATTCCTGTCCTCTATTACCATACCAGTTCTCGCTTTTATTCCTCTCGTACTTTCATTCCATTCCTTTCATACTATTGGGATATGGGGTAGGGTAGGGGGACTATATTTTTATTGTTTTCTTTATTTTTTCATAACTTTTCTTATAACTACTCTATTTCTTTATTACTGTTTCTTATTACTATTTTATTTACTATGTAGTCTGTTACATTTTGTTGCTATTTATGCTTATGTATACTTGTTTTACTTATTGCTTATACAAAGATACTTATTATACTATACTAATTTTACACAGTTTGGTTTTCTTAGGTTCATTCACCGCTATTTATGCTAATGTACACTTGTTTACTTATTGCTAATACACAAAATTCTTATTCCAATAGTTTTACAGTTCAGTTTTCTTATTTGTAGACAAAAAGTTTAACCTTCTGGCCAGGCATACAATTATGCCTGCCAGAGGTTATTATGTGCTATTTTTTCTGTTGACTCTTACTATTATATGTTCTGCGAATTTGAGAAACTCCTCTGCATGTTTATCTATTAGCTTTGGAAAATTAGCTTTCTCAATCTTTAGATTCAATTTTCTCTCAATGTTAAATCTGATTCCTGCGGTCCACGATCAAATGTGCGACTGTCTCCTTGACCCCCGGTTCACAGGCGCATGATGGATCCTCCTTACACTTGAACCGGGTCAAGTATTCGGAGAACCCACCATGCCCCGTCAACAATTGGGTTGTAGTGCTGGCGATCTCCATCTTGCGGACGGTTCTGGATGCCGCCACAGCGCATGGGAAGAAGAGCTTGGTGCCAGAAGCTGTGTCACCCATCCTGTACCTTTCGTTCCATTCGTCAAGCGTGATCTGCCGCAGGCTACGCTTGACGCATGAAACTGGGCACAGACTGTAGTGCGGAGACCTCTTCGACAACAAAGCCGCCTCGTTAGCCAGCTGGTCGGCTCGTTCGTTGCCCTCCAGCCCCGCGTGGGCCTTGACCCAGAATAAGGAAATTTCCCTGCCCTGGGTCAAGCCCCGTTTGATGTTATTCCTGGCTTCAACGGCCAGGGGGTGGAGGGCATGACGGTTTATGACCGTCAGGAGAGCGGCTCTGCTGTCACTGAGGATGCCGAAAGTGGCCGCGCCTCGCCTGAGGACCTCACTGTTCGCTTTGCATATGGCCAGGAGCTCGGCCTGGTAGACGGTACAGTGCGGCGAAAGAGCAAGTTTGAGGGTCCCGGTTTCGGCCCCGTTATTCCAGATGGATAACGCGGCGCCGACGCGACCCTCAATCTTGCTCCCGTCCGTGAATATACGCGTCTCGATAGTATTAGTGCGTTGGTATTGATCCTCGTCTACCAGGCTTAAGAACTCCAGGTTCATATGCTCCGCGGGGTGAGGCTCCTCTTTAGCTGGAGCCATCCGTTCAATCTCCCTGTCTCTCAACCATGGCTGGGACACTCCTCTCTTGGCCTCGTACAACGAGGCCACCTCATGAACTCTGAGGTCCAGAGGGAGCATGCCAGCCAGGATCAACCCTGAGTGCAGGGAGACTGTCCGGTAACTCTTGGTCAGCTTTTGGGCGAATCCGCGCTGCACCACGTTCAGCTGCTTTCTGACACCAAGCTTGTCCACCGCCGCGCACCAACTGCTAGCTGCATACAGAATCGTCGGCTCCACAGCCGCGTTATAGATGGTCCGGATCACCTCAGGATGTAATCCCCAGCTGATCCGGGCTATCCTCGCGTGCTTGTGGTAGATGCCGATGGCCTTTCTGCATACGTTTGTGACATGTGTGTTGAATGTGAGTTTGTGGTCGATGGTGAGCCCTAGGATTTTGATGTGGTCGGACAGTCCAATGTCTATCCCGCCCATGCTGAGGCGTGGGACATCGTACTTAAGCCTCCGCGTGATTACCATCGCACAGGTTTTGTGCGGTGCGAATTTCAGCTTCATTCCGATGCCCCACTCCCGCACATGCTCGAGAGAGGCATTGGCCTGTCTCTCAATCTCCAGAGCACTGTCCCCATCGAAAACCAACACCACATCCTCCGCAAAGGCCTGAACGTAAACCGCCCCATTTTCTAATTTATGTAGCAGTGGATCCAGTAGCAGGTTCCACAACAAGGGTCCGCCGATTGAACCCTGGACGCATCTCTTCTCCGTAGAGCGTCTGCACTCCTCGCCCGCATACCTTACCCTTACCTCCCTGTCGCTAAGGTAACTACTGATTACTCGTCTCAAGTTTGCCGGACACCCCTCCTCCGCCAGCCGTACTTTTATAGCGGGCCACCAGGCGCTATCGAAGGCGCCCTCTATGTCCAAGGACACCATAAGGACTATTCTCTTCTCATCGAGACGAGCCCTTATGTGCCCCATGAGGTCATAGAGGGCGTCTTCGGTGCTCCTTTGGGGCATGAAGCCGTACTGGCGAGGACTAATCCTCGGCAAAAGGTAAAACTTGAGACGGGCAACCAGCATTCTCTCGTACACCTTCCCCAAAACGGGTAGTAGACCAATAGGTCTGTACGATTTGGGGACGGTGTACGAGTCCTTTCCTGGCTTCCTCAGTGCAACCACCACGGCTTCCTTCCATATCTTAGGAAAGTAGCCGTGGTGGAGGCACCGATTCAGCAGCTTCAGGAAAAGTAAGGGGTCGGCCCCAATGGCGTGGGTACAGATATCTGCCGTAAAGCCATCCGCCGCCGGAGCTTTCTTGGGGTTGAACTTCTGAAGGGCATCGAAGAGTTCGCTCAGCTTAAAGGGTGGGTCATCCTCACAATGACCCCTTTCATTGTCCACCTCTTTTGCTTTTTCAAGTAATCTTCGATGCCCCTCGTTGTCCTCCTCTTCCCTGTCGGTCGGGTAGAATGTTCGGGCAAGTAATTCCACCGAACCTTTTGCGTCCAGGTAAGATCCATCGGCGGCAAGCGGAGTATCCTCCTCCCTTGCTGTGGCCCTACTAATGATCCGGTAAATACCCTCCCAGAGGCCCTCCCTGTCCTGCTTTCCGCAGAAGTTCTTCCAACTTTCGACCTGTGCCTTTCTTACTTCAGATTCATACATCTCCTTTTGTTCCAGATACGACGCTACCACCATCTCTCTTCGGTCCGGCGCTGCGTTCCTGATGCGACGCCTTTTGGTGTTGACGGACTTTCTAAGCTCATCGAGTGTTTTCGACCACCACGGCATAGAGACCAACCCCGCCGGTTTTTTAACTGGGATGCTCTCCCGGCACGCTCTCTCGACCGCTCCCGTATATGATTCGACTAGAATATCTAGTTCACTATTGTGACTCGTTTCGCCTATATCGATATCCGAGAACGATCGAGCGACACTGGCCCGGAAAGCATCCCAGTTGGCCTTCCCGGTGTTGTAAGTGCGGGTTGTGCGCTCTATTCTAGTTCCCTTGGCCTTTTCCAGTCTAAGGTTGATCCATATGCCGTTATGGTCTGACCCCGTGAGACCCTCTTCAACCCTCCAGGCGTCCACCCAGGGGAGCATATTGCTCGTGCAGGCCGTGACGTCCACGTAGCTATGGTATCTCTTTCCGCCTCTCACAGTATCGAAAGTTGGAATATTTCCACTATTCAGGACATGGAGGTCCATCTCAGCGAGGGCTCCACTCAGTAGCTTGCCTCTGTCGTCTTCGGACTTATGGCCCCACCAAGTGCTCTTCGCATTAGCGTCCCCTCCAATAAGAACAAGCTGGGAACCTAGAGCTCGCCTCACCTCCTTAAGTCGCTCTATATAGGGCCCCAGAGGTTCCGGCCTCGGTTCAAAGTAGTAGGATACCAGCGTGATCGTCCAGGCACTGGTCCGGATCCCCACCACAATGATGTTGTTAGTGGTGAGTTGCGGGTACTGTACGACGTCCACAGTCGGATCGAAGACGGCAATAGCCGCCTTCACAGTCCCTCCTCCTTGCCCAGTGTTCTGGAAGACCCTGACGCCCTGGTATGCCTTCATTCTTGCCGATTTGCCTACGTAGGGTTCCTGTAATAGAGCGACGGTGGCTTTACGCCTTGAGGCTTCGAGTATGAGCTCTTCGGTTGCCAGCTTCTTCCTTTGGAGGTTTGCCTGCAGCACTCTATAGGGGGGCGCGTTCCCTGGGACCACGTTAGCACCGGTACTGAGTGGAGGACCTCGCTATATTATCCCATCTCGTTCTTACAGGACACGAGGTGCTGAACACACTGTGGCACGTGCTGCTCAGCTTCTCCCGCTGGCAGTTGCAGCAAGTTGGCTCTACACCGGTATTGTAGTCCGGGCACGCGACTCTCAAATGGAGCCCGCCACAGTGGCTACATTTCGGTTCCGTACCGGTGCAGAACTTTCTTGTGTGCCCGTATCCTAGACACAGGGAGCATTGCACTAATGGTGACTGATCTGCAACCTTAATAGGTTGCAAGTCGACATGCAGTCTCCCTGTCTCCAGGACACGGTTCCAAACCGCCGGAGAGACCCTGAGCACCACGTGACACGTGTGTGGGTTCCTCACCGTCTTGCGGTAAAGTACGGTTAGTCGGACCTGCTCTGGGACCAGGTCCCGGAACACATTATGATTCCGGGACCTTACGGTCTTTAGCAGGTCTTCATCGCTAATGGATTTTAAGACCCCGTACAGGATGAGGAGCGGGTCCTTATTTGGGATCTCCTCAACGGCGAGGTTTGCCTTCTTTTCGAGCCTCCCTCGTGCCTCCTTTCTTTCTTCATCTGTGTTATAACTCATAATTACCCTTCTATCCTTCGCCTTTCGTATTCTCTCCACTGTCACCCATCCTTCATCTTCATTCGCCACTTGCCTCAATTTATCCATTACCTGTTCACCCGTATCACTTTCATTCTTGGACGTGACTACAACGGAATGTAGCGTCGCCCGCCCCGGAACCTGAGTCACAGGGCGGCCCGCCGCCATACCCGCGTACGTCACTATCCCCTTTCTTTCTCTCTCTTTCTCTCTTTCATCTTGCTTCTCAATCTTATCCTTCAAATCACTCATCATTCTTCCATTCTCTTTCAGTAACCTTTCATTCTCTTCGATCTTTCTAAGTAGTACCTCATTGCTCACTGCTTCTGAGGTAGGAGTTGAGACAGGTGCTGGGGCAACAAAGGCAGATTTTTCTGGCGTCCCTCCACCCCATTGGAAGGGGGCAAGAAGCAAGAAGAGGCGGAAGGCCGCCAAGAACGCCAGGAAGACTACGGCCGCCGCGAAAGCAGCGCCGGGGAAGCTCCGTGCCCACCGTACTACGGCCGTCGTCGTCACCCTGACGGCGGAGGCAGCGGGGAGAGGCATGGGGTATGCCGAGGTGTTGGCCAAGGTTAAGGCCAACGTAGACCTCAAGGCCCTCGAGATCCCGGGCGTCGGGTGCAAGAGCACATGGACGGGAGCCCGGCTTTTCGAGGCCCCCGGCGCCGCCAGTGGCCCAAAGGCTGACGCCCTAGCGGCTAGGCTGAGGGAATCGCTGGATGCAGCCGACGTCCGGGTGTCCAGGCCCATTAAATATGCAGAAGTGCGCATCACGGGCCTGGACGACTCCGTCACGGCTGAGGAGCTTAGGCTCGCCGTGGCGGAGGCCGGGGACTGCTTCCCGGACACAGTAAAGGCCGGAGCTATACGCTTCGGCCGCGGTGGACAGGGGGCAGCAGTTGTCGGCTGCCCTATCGCGGCGGCCCAAAAGGTCGCTGACGGGCGGAACCTCCTGGCAGGAGGCTTCCTGAGGGCGCAGTTACGGCTCCTGCAGGCCCTACCGGCCAGGTGCTTCAGGTGCCTGTCGGTGGGCCATGTGGGGGTGCTTCCGCCAGAGGCGCTCCACCGTGGATGCCATCATGCGCGTGAGGGTTCTAGCGGAGGATGCAGTAGCCCGGGGTGAGGTGACGTTGGCGGTGTCCCTGGACATCGCCAACGCGTTCAGCACCTTGCCCTGGAGTTGCATTAGGGAGGCGCTCGTGTATCACGAAGTGCCTCGTGCTACGCGGACGACACGCTCGTGACGGCGTGCGGGGCGACGTACCGCAAAGCGACCCTGAAGGCCACGACCGCGGTTGCCCAAGTCGTGGAGCGGATCCGGCGGCTGGGTCTCGAGGTGGCTCTGCATAAAACCGAGGCCCTGTTCTTTCATGGGCCTCGGAGCAAGCCACCTGAGGGATCCAGTCTCATCGTGGGAGGTAATCGCATCGGCATCAAGCCCCAAATGAAATATTTGGGGCTCGTGCTCGACGGCCGATGGGACTTCGGAGAGCACATCCGAAGTCTGGCCCCCAAACTGAAGGGCACAGCTCTCGCTCTGGCGCGGCTGCTGCCCAACATGAGGGGGCCCGATGACTCCTGCAGGAGACTCTAAGCGGGGATCGTGCGGTCCATGGCCCTGTATGGGTGCCCAATATGGGCGGAGGCCCTGAAGGCCGGAAGTGTGCGGATGGCCATCAGAGTCATACGCGGGTACCGCACGATCCTTTTTGAGGCGGCGAGTCTCCTTGCCGGAACTCCGCCATGGGACCTGGAGGCGAGAGCCCTTTCGCAACTGTACCAGAGGCCCGGGAGCAGGGACGGAACCCCGAGCCTCGAGAAATCGAGGCCGTGCAGTCCCAGCTCCGCCAGGCCATCGTGGTGGAGTGGAAGGAACGACTTGGGCGACCAAGCGCAGGGCACGCCACAGTAGCGGCGGTAAGGCCCATCATGGAGGATTGGCTAGAGAGGCGACTGACGCAGGTGGTCTCAGGGAAGGGGTGCTTCGGGGACCACCTGCATCGGATCAGGAAGGAGTCAACGCCTGAGTGTCATCACTGCGACGCAAGCGAGGACTCAGGACTGCACACGCTGGCGGACTGCCCGGCGTGGAAGGAGCCGAGGCGTGACCTCGTGGCTGCCATCGGGGTGGGAGTCCTCTCGCTCGGCAGCATGATTGAGACAATGGTGCGGAGCGCGAGTGCGTGGGCCGCCGCCACCTCCTTCTGCGAGCATGTAATACTCGCGAAGGAGATGGCGGAGCGCGCCCGGGAGAGGTTCAGAACTCTCCCGGCCCGCCGAGCCCGCAACATGCTCGCCGCGCGTCGCAGGACCTCCGTCCTCCATGAGCGCAGGCCTGGGGGTGGCAGGTGAGGCCGCCTGTCACCCCAGCAGAAGCAGGCCGGGACGGTGGGGCGACTAGCGCCCCTCCCCCAAACCGGGGCAAGACGGGGACACCGTGGTTTCCAAACCCGAGGGGGCCATCTCAAAACCGGAGATGGCCCAGGGTGAGTCGGGGTGCGAGGGATATGCTCTATGGGCAACCTTACACCCCGGCGTCTGAAGACCAGTGCGGTTTTAGTAGGTTCAAGCCCGTCATAACCGCCCCCGCTGGCCGACGGGGGAGTATCCGAAGGGATTTCCGCACGAAAAAAAAAAAGGTACTTCAGAATTGTGTATAACAAATAATTCAGTTTTGTTTTAAAGTTAGTTCGATCGCCATAACAATAAATCATGGTACACACACAGGCCATTAATGTAATGATGGTAATTTTACGTTAGACCATACGCGTCGGGCGCTGCTGGTAGAAAATCAATGTAGTGTTGTTTTTGAACCTAATCCAGTAACTTCAAGTACTAATACTAGCGACCTACAATTGGATTGATTGTTCTTGTAATTTTATTTATGACTATAGCTGTTGCCCGCGACTTCATCTGCGTTAAGTTCGGAATAGATCAAGGTACCTGTTTACTTCTGCAGTTTCAAAACAACATGTATTTGGTTACCTATTTAAATAGAGTACATCACATACATCACATGTAACATCGAAATGAATTCTACCGGTTCCCTAATATAATAGCGTGATGATATTTATTATCAAAGATTGAGTCTCTAACTAACTATCTTTTACACGTAGCTAACTCTGTAGTTTCGAGATTTCATATTTTACTGCTCAACAAGTTAACGGAGACTTTACTCTTTGTATAACATGATACAAAGAGTTGAGGAGTGAGTTTCAGACTTCTGAAACTAAATAAAATAAAATAAAAAAAATATATTCGGAGATGTATGTATTTTAACGGTTCTAACGCTTTATAGATTGCACTAAATACTTATTCTACGACATTCTTAATTCCAAAACACTTGTAAGATAGTTTTATGTCAGATCGCAATTTTATTGTATTGCGAACGCGAGCCATACGAGACAGCGTCTTTGTCAGGAAAGCTTTCTTTAATAGACTTTGTAAATATCTGCTTCAATACTCCATAATGGGAGTTCTTCTGGATGTTCTTGTATAGAACATTTCCATAAATGCCACATTTAGGAACAAGCGTTTTTTACAAAATAATGAGCTTCATTTGGTTGATAATGATATAAAATTGTTTCATTATCACGGCTTGGGTAACTATGTTAGATTGGCAACCTTACAGTATAATACTAGAAGCAAGCAAAATTATAGGTAATGTAGATAAGTTGATGACATCTGTGGCGTGATGGTGGAGCGTTCGATTGCTAATATTTGAATTCATGAATACTTAAATGTCTATTATCAGTGATCTGGGTGTTTCTATGTCCATATATTTAGATATGTACCTATTTATTTACAAAAAGAAGTATCTAAGTATGTTTATCCGCTATTAAATTAAAAAATTGAGAATTTAGTGCTTTGGACAAAGCTGTCACAAGTTTTCAATTGTCATTGAATGCATATTACAAGTCCACCACATATTCGCCTCCGTGCCATAATAGCCGACCAGCAATGCAGTTTATTAGAATTGGAAATCAGTGGACCTAGGGTTGTATACATTAAGGGCCGACCATCAATATTCTTACCGGGCAGATGAATGAGAAAAGTAATAAAATTGTACTTATTAGAACTTGCATCGCTTTGTAGTCGTGCTTTGTTTATTGCTGTTGTTATGCCTCGGCTTGGTCTCACCCGTTCTATAGTCTTAGTATTGCATAATTTAATATTTCTGTTTTTTTTTTTATAATTCATTATTGATTAAAACTATTTATGTATGTCTATAAATTCATAGTTTTATATAGAAAAAAAATAAACATTTCGTTAAAAATAAACCTCCTTGAGGTGGTCTCCTGCTCTTGATTGGCTTATCTTGGTTTTTATATACCTATTTATCATACACTTTATTATACACCAGTTATACATAATTATACTTGTCATAATCTTAGAGACGGAAGCAGTACAATGGGCAGCCTTAACGCTGGAGCCAATTTAGACTTACCGGCTCCAGACTTACCGTTCTGATTACCTGCTAGCAAGTGAGGCTGACGAAGTGAAGATCTTGGTGGAACCCACAAACAACCGGGAACTTATGACCTATCAATTAAAATAGGTACATAGGCGCAAAGTCGGAGCATTTGCTTTGCAGTGAAGTACCTACTGCTTCCTTTTGTGCCAACACTGAGATTTGAGACACCAAAGTAACCTTACCTTCAACATGAGTGCAGAACTGACATCGCTTGAGATTTCAACACAAAAGAACGGTTTCGGTTACAAATCCAGTATTGTAGTGCCAAATTCTAAAATACAAATTCCTATATGATTATGTATGTATCATAGACAAACCAATATAAAAATCAAGTGGCCACACATTTATTAATACAGCCACATTGTACAGTATAACATGTCTATAGTTCAGAAGCGGTGCGAGAACTCTCACGCGTGTGGGCGGGCTACATTAAGTGAAATAAAAGTTAACGCCTTCAATGCCTGGCTCTAGTAATTTATTAGATTTAGGCTGTATGTTTATGACTGTGAGTACATATCCCACTAAGAATTTTACGCTTATTCAAGTGAACACAGTGATCAAGACAAGGCTCTATAGAGAAGGCTTTACGCGCTCCGTTTGTAAAACCAGGTATTTTAGAAGGAAGGAAACACGTGGGTTTGTAAAGAACTTCAACAACTAGGCGTCTACCGGTATGTCAATCTGTGACTCGAGTGGATTATATCACGCTGTATGAAAATCAATGATGAAAACGAAATTAAATAAATCCTTTTGACTAAAATTATTGTTATTTTTGTTCTGTTCTGGAATTAGTGACTTTGTCCGCAGTGCTTTGTCATTAGACTATAGATAATAAAGGTTTTAAAATTAATACTAGCTGACCCAGCAAACTTCGTTCCACCTTAGAATCAAGTTATGTTGGTTATCTTATCAGTTGAATTTATTTCGTCAATGCCTCATATTTGCACAGTATCCCGAGGGGGGCATGTCAAAGCCGTAGATGGCGCAAGGTCAGCCGGGGCGCGAGGGAATCACTTTATTTGGCCACCTTACACCCGGCCACGTTAAAGAACTGAAACAGCGTGCGGTTTTTGTCGGTTCGAGTCCGACATAACTATCCACACTGGCCGAAGACAGTGGGGTAAACGTGGGGATCAACGTTTAGCCCACACAAAAAAACCACAAAGTGACACAATATAGGCAGACAAATCCAAAAATCAAACATCATGAAAATCAGTTCAGCCGTTCTCGAGTTATAAGCGGTCATCACTAACACGACTTTGGTTTAAGTATATATATATCCCTTTTTTTTCGTGCGGAAATCCCTTCGAATACCCCCCGCCGGCCAGCGGGGGCGGTCATATCGGGCTTGAACCGACTAAAACCGCACGCCGTCTCGGGTCTACGCCGGGGTGTAAGGTTATCCATAGAGCATATCCCTCGCACCCCGACTGACCCTGGGCCATCTCCGGTTACGAGATGTCTGTCTTGCCCCGGGTTGGAGAAGCGACTAGCGCCCTAATCGCCCCACCGTCCGGGCCTGCTTCTGCTGGGGTGACAGGCGGCCTCACCTCTCACCCCCAGGCCTGCGCTCATGGACGACGGAGACCGTTAAGCGACCTCCGGCGCATGAGTCGCCTGCGACGCCCGGCGAGCATGTTGCGGGCATGGCGGGCCGGGAGAGTTCTAAATCACTCCAGGGCGCGCTCCGCCATCTCCTTCGCGAGCATTACATGCTCGCAGAAGTAGGTGACGGCGGCCCAAGCGCTCGCGCTCCGCACCATTGCCGCAATCATGCTGCCGAGTATATATGTATATACCTACTCAAGCTATAGTTTTATTACAAATGAAAATGCAGTTTTTTTTAAATGAAGTAATGTAATATTATTAAAATTTATACCTAATACATATTAATAACGTCTTAGCATAAAATAAAAATATATTTTATTCGAAATGGCCACCTTTGGCTTTTTATACAGGCCTTTAATCTGTTTGGCCACGAATCTATGTATTTACCTACGCACTGTTTCCAAGGGAAATTTTGCCACTGCTTGCTCCAAAGATTTTTTAAGAGACTCAATGTCGCCGTGTCGTTTAAAGCAGGCCATGTCCACTAAAACTGACCATAATTTGTAGTCTAAAGTCTAAAGGTACGTGTTTATTTTCTTAAAGATCAAGGAAAAATAAATACCTACCTACAGTAAATGCTTCAAAAATTCATTCATATTAGATTAAGTAGAGAGAGTTAGTTTGTGTGTGCCTGTCAAGAACGTGCGGCGTGGGTGGCGGCCTTAGTTATTTGTGAGTCCCTGGCTGCAGAACTGGCTTGTTCAGTCAAACGCCTCCGCCGCGAATTATATATACTACACTAAATCTAGTCGCCTATATTATAGATATTGTGTAAAACTTGGAAAACTAATGGCACCACTTTTAAAACTATTATTTACAAAATTGTAAGTCATCATCACAGCGTCAGTTCCGGGTGCATCCAAAGCTTGCACCTTGGAGCCCGGTGTTTACTGTCCTATTACTCATTTTGGCTTTTACGGAGGGACAGCCGTCTCGCGCCCCATCGATGCCCACGTAGGACAGTAGTTACTGTACTTATTGTACTTAATAAATAAGTATTTCTGGTGTATTTTATGTAAACTCCCCATATTTGTAAAGTCCCCGTAACATAGTGAAAATTCCTTCAGATGTAATTTTCAATGAGAATTGAGTTCAATTAAATTTTTTAAGTGTCGATACGTTTATAAATGACCTAAATAAGATAGATCAGATACCACTAAACAATATCAAAAAAGCTTGGATATATGACAACTACTTAACATCACGTCTGACTTGGCCTTTTCTGGTGTATGAATTCGGTAAAACCTTACTGGCGAAAATAGATGCAACTGTCATAAAATCGCTAAAATCGTGGCTTGGACTAGCGCACTCTGCTGATTCCTCTGCTCTATTTAGGGATCAAAATAATTTTGGGATGAAACTTAAGAAACCATCGGAGCTCTATAAACATCTTAGAGTTACCAAAGCCCACATCTTAGGAAAATCCCAAGATGTCACAATCAGGGCACTCCCGAAAGATAATAACGCGTCCGAGCTTGAATCTAGACTTCTATTCCATAAACGATTTATGATAGGGGCCCAGTCAAACAGAGTGGGGTTGGGAGTACGAGAGCCAGAAAGGGACCAGGATATACTTAAGTCCTTTCTAAAACAAGACGAAAATGATAAATATCGAGTGCACGCGATGAATTTGGAAATCCAAAATGAATGGTTGACAATGGGAGAGTTCTGCATACCGATGGCCTTAAAGTGGCGCACCTTGATCTATGACTGGTCGCCGGCCCTGTTAAAATTTTATCTTAACGCCTTTCAGATGACCCTCCCAGACCAGAGTAATCTGGTAAGGTGGGGGAAGGCCACAGAAAAACAATGTTATACTTGTGGTGAGGCAATAGGGACGGCTAGACACATATTAGTAGGATGTAGGGTGCTTCTCGATAGAGGCCATTACTCACGCCGCCACGATAAGGTGCTTATCATCATACGTGAAGCAATGAGTCTGGCAGTAGCTAGAGCCCAAAAAGGATTGACTACTAACAGACGTCATATCAACTTTGTGTCTGAAGGTTCATCCATAATACCCAGGAACAAACCTTATTCAATCTTAGATACTGCCCCAGATTGGACTCTCCTAATCGACACGTATGAAAAGCACTACAAAATTCCGGAGGATGTTGGGGTTTCGTCATCTAGACCTGACATATTCCTATATTCTAAGAGATTAAAACATGTGGTTCTTGTGGAACTTACTGTACCGTGGGAAACAAATATACCGAAGGACCACACAATAAAGAAAAATAAATACTATGATCTCACAAACGAATTAATCAAAAACGGTTACGTGGTTAATTTGTATGCAGTGGAAGTGGGAGCGAGAGGTATACCAGCAAAATCTCTCTATAACCTACTTAAAGATCTAGGCCTATCGAGAGCTACAATAAGCTCATTACTAGGACGAATGTCTAAAGCGGCACTAGTAGGTTCGCATCAAATTTGGTTAGGCAGGGAGGGGAACTTGGGTAGTGAAGGTGAGTGTTGATGTACATCAACAAAAGGGGCCCCTTCTAAACCTACACTTGGGTCGCAGGTCCCGGGCACTGTCCCGAGTTCCCAACTCAGCAACGCGATGGACCCGGCGCCCGCACGGAGAATCCATGGATTGCTAAGATTACGGTCTCTATGCTTACTTTTTCTAAAGTTTTAGATCGGAAAAAGAGAACATCTAGAACGGGACTTGAACCCGCGACCAGTCCCTTCTTCTTCTAGATGTTCTCTTTTTCCGATCTAAAAAAGAGAATTAAAATCTAGAAAGTTTATTAAAATCTAGAAAGAGAATTGAGTTGTAAGATTAAAGCGTTTACGAAACACGAACCTCTCTATATCGTAAACTTACGCGTACTTTAATAACAGGAGTAGCAAATACGCAAACAGCACAGTTGCAGTACTATATCCGTGAAAAAGTTACTACTTAGTTAAAAGAATAATTCTAAGATATTCTAGGATCACTACACAGCGCTATCTAAACTCAAAGTAAGCATTGCTTACCTAAATTGTAATATGGGTTCTAGAATGCGAATTTAGATACATCTTTTTAAATACATACATTTTTACCTATAAACACCCAGACCAATGCAAATACATATTCATGCATACAAATATTTGCACTGAGCGGGAATAAAACTCGCGAGCTCCGAGGTAACAGTGGAACGCACTTCCGCCACGCCACACAAAACTATACATAGATCCAACTTTTACAAAATCCCTCATATTTATTAGCTAGCAAAAGTCACGTCTCGAAAAATCCGTTAGGTAATAGATAATATGGCGGCAAAAAGAGTAAACATAGCGTGCATTATAACGGGGTGTAATGACAGTGCCTTATGCAACAGGTTTAGATAGATGGTGTATTCAAAACGCTGGGGTGCTTTCACTGAGTGACGTGATGACAGACCGCAAGGTCGAGTACTAACGGTACAGTTGGAGAAAATAGGCGGTCTAAAGAAGTTTGTAATGTTTACTATAACCAAAGTCCTATGATTAAATCTACCTACATTTTACAAAGTTACATTTGGGATTGCAAAAATCATAGAACACAATTTTATTTTTCCTATTTTTTATGCATGAGTACGTTAAAAACTCTGCCGAACCATCATAGCAGAGACCAACAGGAGATAGACATCCTCGACAGGAATGATATAGTCGAAGATCTTCATTTAAGATAAAGACGAAAAGACAAAACTCTCCAGAGGAAGTATGAGGCTCGTGATAGAACTGATAACAGAAAACTATCGACTGAACAGGCACCTGCTGCAGATAGGCGTGAAAATCTCAGATGCCTGCGAGTGCATGGATGGTGAAAACAGTTTCCAAGGGCTCGCAGAGTGGCCCATGCCTACATGGCATTACCATCTTATTTGTTAGTACCTATACTAACAAATAAGATGGTAAACATTACACTGGATAATGGGACCCTGAAGGATCTGAATGTGGATCGTAAGATTTTGCAAGGAACCGAGTAGGTTCAACGGGACGCCGTGACCCCGGGCTCCAAAGTGCAAGCTTTTCATGAAACCGAAACTAATGACGAAACAAGTCAAAATTATACCTATCTATTACTACGCATAATTTTTTTTTATATAGTTACGAGCGCCTAGCATAAAACTAACATCTTCTGCGTATCTGTAAAACGAAGACACTACTGTAAACGTATCTTATTTAATAATAAAATACGTGTAGAGTTGGTACCGGTCTAGAAAAAAATAGCGGCCAAGTGAGAGTCGGAATCGCCTATGAAGGGTTCCGTAGCAGCAAGTAACATAATAATGTTCTTTTAATTTTTATATTTGAGTTGATTTAATGAAAGTACAATTGCGGTTTACGATTTATGACGTATTAAAAAAAACTTCTTACTATATCTCATTCAAACCAATTTTCGGTGAAAGTTTACATGGTAATGTACATCATATATTTTATTTAGTTATATCGTTTTCTTATTTTAGAAGTTACAGGGGGGGGGTGGAACTTTACCACTTTGGAAGTGTCTCTCTCGCAAACTATTCAGTTTAGAAAAAATTATATTAGAAACCTCAATATCTCTTTCGAAAACCTATCCATAGATATCCATAGACACGTATGGGTTTGACTAAAAAAATATTTATATTGTATACCCCCAAAATTTATTGTTTTTTTTTCTATTTTTGTGTGAAAATCTTAATGCGGTTTACAGAACACATCTACTTACCAAGTTTCAACCACTTAGTTCTAATAGTTTCGGAAAACAGTGGCTGTGACATACGGACGGACATACAGACAAACATGACGAAGCTATGAGGGTTACACTGGATTAATTTCTAAGTAGTGGATAGTTACAATATTACAAGATTAGGTAGTAGTGTCAATGGGTTTATCTTTGTGTGCCTAATTCGCTTTGAGCCCAAGTTGCGTTATGCCTAGACCAAAGGCTAGTTTGGTCAAACGCGAGTAAGACCGAAAACGAGTTAGGCAAAAGGCGAGTTAGATCGAAAACGAGTTAGGCAGAAGGCGAGTTAGACTGAAAACGAATTAGGCAGAAGGCGAGTTAGACCGTATGCGAGTAGTGGTTAGTTTCATTTCGTCTAAAAAGTTGATGGTCTGAAGCCCTTTATCTTTGTGTGTCTAAAGGAAAGGAACCTTCGTAAATTGTACCAACGAAACGAAAGTCTAAAAAGCACCTGGTCTATGTATACCACATTGTAGAAGCCGTTCTCTGGGGTGACCCATGGTCAGTCCGGAGAGACGTTTCCGCTTGCTCCTACTAAGTTCTCCCACTGGTAGGAGCACGAGGATAACCTATTCCTCTCTATCGATTACTACTACTTACTATCGAACACTAGCTACTAGCTTGCGATCTTCGATAGCAAGCTAGTAGCTAGTGTTAAAAAAATCTGTCAATCTTTGTTAGTAGGAGTCCTACCTACCGGTAGGAGCATAAGGCATAAGGTTTTGAGGCATAACGCGACTTAGGCTCAAAGCGAACTAGGC
Source organism: Cybosia mesomella (assembly GCA_946251805.1). Classification (NCBI taxonomy): domain Eukaryota; kingdom Metazoa; phylum Arthropoda; class Insecta; order Lepidoptera; family Erebidae; genus Cybosia; species Cybosia mesomella. The sequence continues at coordinate 23,681,086 of OX276398.1, forward strand.
ATAAAAGGAATTAGGCAAATAGCTAAATAGACTCAACACATTTTGGCATAATGCGAATTAGGCTCAAAACGAATTAGGCTCAAAGCGAATTAGGCAAATAGCTAAATAGACTCAACGCTTATTTAAAAATAAGTTTTGGCATAACGCGACTTAGGCTCAAAGCGAATTAGGCACACAAAGATAAAGGGGTGTCAATGACATTTTATTTTGAACTGAGTACAAGTTGTTATTAATATTGTAATTATGGCTGAAAACGTGAAAGTGGAGAAATCGAATGGTTTTATAATAGGTTTTACCTTTGAAATTGCCGAAATTTTCTTACAAATTCATGAGTTCGACATTATTCCTGTAATTTAATAGCTATTTCCATTATTTATATTTTGTTTGAAAGTTGATTTCAAGATTTTACAACTCTGTATTAAATTTTGTTTTTATTGGTCGCTTGATGAATTAATTCGATGTTCAAAAACAGTGCTTCCTAAATGCTATCCATTTTGATGATAAATTTCGTATTACTTAACAGCTGTCACTTTTCAAAAATGTAATAAAAGTTACTGTTTGTTAGCTTAATGTCGTCTCATTCATACACAAAAAAAAAACATAAAATTTGGATTTGTCATTCCTAAAAAAAATGCAAAAATGTTACTACTGAAAATTGGGTTTCCTCCAATTTCTTCATGATTAACGGCAATTTCATATGTAACGACCTAATAATGTAACCTTCAGATATTATGTACTGTTAATGAATAATTAGGGATAGGTTAGGTTAGGGCCGCTGTAATAGTGGCGGTAAGACCCATCATGGATGACTAGCTAGAGAGGCGACACGGTAACCTCTCGTACCGGCTGAGGTAGGTGATCTTTGGGAAGGGGTGCTTCGGGGACAACCTGTGTCGGATCAGGAAGGAGCCAACCTCTGAGTACCATCACTGTGATGCAAACGAGGACTCAGGGCTGCACACGCTGGCGGAGTAAACGGCTTGGGAGGTGCGCGGGTGTGATCATGGTCTCTCCCGACCCGCAGCGCCCGCGAGTCGCTAAACGACCTCCGTCCTCCATGAGCGCAGGCATGAGCGGAGGCAGGGGTGAGCGGTGAGGAGCCGCCTGTCACCGTAGCAGAAGAAGGCCGGGGCGGCGTAGCGCTGCGCGTCGCCCCTCTTTCCGGGGACATCGTAGTTCCTAAACCCGAGGGAGCCATCTCGAAACCGGAGATGGCCCTGGATCCACCGGGGTGCGTGGGAAATGCCTTATGAGGCCACCTTACATATTTCACACACCTTATACACACCTTATAAATTGCAAAATTTACCCATTTTTTGGCACTTGAATTTTTATTTCTTCGGCTAGAATAAAAAGACAAAATTGAACGGAAAAATGTACATAATTGTATCAAATTTAATGTTGTTTATATGTTTACGGAAAATTTGTAAAAATGATCCACGTATCCTTCTTTAGCCCAGCACACATACTAAAATATTTAATTTGCAGCAATTTAATTTATATTGAGCAAGCGAAGCGAGCTCATGGACACCATCGTGCACGACGAACCAGGAGTCCCGCGAAATGGGACTCTGTGGACATCACTCAATGATTCGTTAGATAGAAAAATACCTATTCATTTGCCACTCACACATAATCGAAATCAAGTAGTTACAATTTCACTATACTTAAAAAAATACGTTTAAATTTTCAACATTAATAGTACATTGTTACCCTAAGAACCCTGCCCTTGCCTGCCTTTCGCAGTCTGCGGCGAGGACGCCGCAGACTCATCTACGCCCGGGACTACCGACCTCCATGATCGGGGCCTTAGGACGGCAGTTGGCCGACTCGCCGTCCTTACAGAAGCAGGCCGTGGCGGAGGCGTGTCGTGTGTGCCCTAAACACAGGCGTGTGCCAACTCACCGAAGCGGGATAAAACCCGACCCCACCAGGCGAGGCCGCGGTGGCGGCCAAAGTCCGCCGGCAACCCTGAGGTTATCCTTTCGAGGGCTTACCCGGGGTGCCCGGCAACGGACACTTGGTGAGGACACCGTGCGGTTTTAGTCGAGACACGACATAACCACCCCCGCTGGCCAGCGGAGGGGTATCCGAAGGGATTTCCGCACGTAAAAAAAAAAAGGGGGTGAAAGTAACTTATTTAGTCCCGAGACGAGGTTTGGCGCCCGAACGTAGTGAGGGCGCCAATAGTTCGAGGGACTAAATAAGTCTTTAACCCGAGGTAAACACTGTGCTTTTCATTACGAATACAAGGAAAGTAAAAATAAAAACATGAATTAGCTAAAGAAAAAATGAGTAAAACCTTCAAATCGAAAAACAAATGAAGATCGAATTGCCGCTTTTCCGCCTGTTTTGTTTGTTTTTTTTTTCTGTGGCCGGCCAGCTATTCAGCCATTATTTTTCATTGTCATCATTGAAAAAATGGTAAATATTTTGCCCAAATCTATGTTATTTTAAGGAAATTGTTGAAACCAAACCAAAATAAAGTTAGGTATTTAAAAAATATATATTCTTTAATCAATACTTAACTTTATTTTATTTCAATTTTACATCGCGCTGTAATTGAGTGGCTGTATAGAAAGTTGGTACATGGTTGGTACATTAAAAATGTGAAAATAGAATTAGTTTTTTTCAATAATTTGACAGCTGTCAGTTGAAAGTGATTCTCCCTAGGGATGAAAAGTATTACTTTCATCCCGCTCCTCAGGCAACTTCAGACCTACTTTCAGAGTATGAGTAATGAAAACAATTTTATTTACGGCAAATCTACAGTAATATATTAGTAAGATTATTTGTATTTTTGTATGTAACAAATAAACTTAAAACTACTAAACCGATTTCAAAAATCCTTCTACGGTAAGGAAGCTACATTATACCTGAGTAACATAGACTACTTTTTATCCCGATATTCCCAAGGGATCAGGACTTACGCGTGTGAAACCGCGCGGCGATGCTAGTTGTCAATATTATCGCTTGCGGGGCGACGCGTGATGTGGCATGCGCCAAGCATAATTAAGCAGTGCAAGGCGGTACATGCAACGTCGGCCGTTTCCCCCCCCCCCCCCCCCTTCGGACTTCACCTCACCGGAGCTAACGGTGAGGTGGGCATGTCGACGTCGAACCGACTAAAACCGCACGGTGTTTTGTCACATCGTCCTGTGGCCGGGGAATCTGGCGTGCCCTAGAAAGGATATCCCGGAGGACCTGACTGGCCACGGCCGCCAGTAGTGGCGACCCCGACATGATATTAGGGATCTAAATCCCCCCTCCGCCGCTAACCTGGGCCTGCTTCAGCTAAAGTGACAACTAGCCCCAACCGTCTACCCCAGGCCCGCGCTCATGGAAGCCGGAGATCGTTCCGTCGCCCGGTGCGCGTTCCACAGCACGGGAGATTGCTAGACCTCTAATAAATGACATTTCAATTAATTTCACTTTCCACAACTTTATGCTTGCACTTTGAAACCCGGAGTCTACTCTCTTAGTTGATTTGACTTATCTTGGCTTTTACGGGAACGACTGTCGTATGAAGCTCTAACCCCGAGAGTCAAGTCAACAAAAGGTCAAAGTGCAGTCTTTTTCCTGCAGTCTCCATTTTCTAGTTATTGTTATGAAAAATATTCAATGTAATTTTTTTTCCTCGTTATAATTTTATTGTATGGATAGGTAAAGTATAGAATTATTAATCTAAGAACGGACATATTGTAGACGACGGTCGACGCAGCAACATTTTAATAGCCATAATAATTGATAAAGGGTTTCAAAATCTGCCACTGGCCTGCGGTTTCATCACTCGGCTTGAACCGAAGGCCAGTAGCAGATTTTAAAACCCTTTATCACGAAAAATTACTATTTGCCGAAATAAAAAGTAAGTATCCCATGTTCTTCGTCATGTTATAAGCTCATCATCATGATCTTAGCGGTGTTCCGGGTTGCATCCGAGGCTGACACCTTGGAGCCTAGAGGTCTCTTACTCCTGCTGCTACGCCTGCTCCTCCTTTTGGTTTGGCTTATAAGGCTTTTATGGAAGCGCCTGCGGTCCGACTTCCTTACCACGAGAGAAAAGTCTGCGTCAGAGCCTTATAAGCTATAAAGTCTGGCAGTCTATCCACCAAATGTAACAGACCATTTTCTCATTTATAATATTACTGATCCTGTTCCCGCCACCCACAATAACTTATTCCCGGCAGGATAATATACTATGTGCTATTCTAGACAATAATCTTTCTGTGTGCCATATTTCATCCGGTACCGTTCAGCCGTTCTGGCGTGATTCAGTAACAAACATTCATTATTCGTCTATCTACCATAGCCAACCTCACCTGCGAGCCAATCCCCCTGCTGGTTAACGGATAAGGCTCTGGCGCAGGGTTTTCACTCGGAGTTGGGGGAGACAGACGGCAGTCGCTCCCTAAAAAGCCAAAATATACCAAATTAAGAAAAAGAGTGGGAGAGCGGATCCTGGATTCCAAAGCACAAGCTTTGGATGCAACCGGGACTAACGCTGTAATGATCTTGAATATTATGAAGGTAGTTATAGATGAATATATGCCAGAAGTCATTTTGATTGTATTATGTAGCAGCTAAAAATAATCACAAGCCATTCATCAATATGCCAGCAGGAAAGCGTATGTGACTGAGTGCCCTAGCTCACTAGCTGTGTCTCACATTGCTAGTTTAATTTCACTTAATTAAACTAGCAAGGACACTAAAATTTCAACTACTTTTTCATAGGTCCCATGGTGTAATGGTTAGCACTCTGGACTCTGAATCCAGCGATCTGAGTTCAAATCTCGGTGGGACCTGGCTTTTTTTGTAATACAGCAAATTTTTTTAGTAACAACAGATGTTCATACAAACTCGTTTTGTAACTAACTGAAATTTTATAACGATGAAATTTGTGACGTTTCGTATTCCGTGCTTCCCGTCATACAAATAGTGACCTAGTTAAGATGCTAATATTACTGTAGGTAGATATATAAATATACATAAGTATATAAACGTACTTTCATATTTTTATCTTCGCCTCATTTAATTAATACTTGCCGTACCAACTTAACAGTAAAACTTAAAATAAAATAACAACGCGCAGAAAAAGCAAATACTTATCAATATTCACTCTTTCATGCTATTTATGTAAGCTAAGTGACCTTTTCAAGACCTATGTAAACTATGTTTAACGATACTTTAGTTGTAAAAAACGAATCACACTTTAACTTGTTGCCTAGGTAATGAATAAACACAACAATGTCAGTGCCGACGCCTATGTCATACGTGTAGTTCTACAACTTCTTTAACATTTAAGTCTTTGTTTAAGAAATCAGTGTTTAGATACTAATACTGAATAAGAATCTAATTGTACTAATAATGCAACCAAACAAGTTAAAAATATTGATGATTGGTCCATCAGAGGTATCATTTATAGTTCGCTTATTAGATTATTATTATCTACATGTTATTAGATTTATTGAGGATTCGAATTAATACCGAAGAACAAACATACTTTCTTTAATGAAAGATATTGTTTTAGAGTGGTAAAACACCAATAGCAAACTTCATATCAGACTCAATAAACATCGAAGAAGCAGAAATCCCACGGCCAACACAAGGCGTTAGGATTGTTGAATTCGAACTTTCTAATTTGAATGTCAATGGGAAAGTGACGAATATTGACATAGAACTTTGGGATTGCAGCGGGGACCACAGGTAATAAATAACTTTTCGTCCATATTATCCAAAGGCAACTTAAGGCAAATATAATGTTACTATGATCTCAGAGATGCAATCTCAATTATAAAGCGCCATCCATCGGCCAAATGTCTAACCAGTTAACACAAAAATTTTGATGTAACTCAACAGTATGCCACCAGATGCACTAACCCTAATTGCGGGAACCTATCCTCTGAAGCAATCCTAAATTATTTTTAAATAATCGTAATAAGTACGTAGGTGTACCTTTCTACATACATAAATTACCTACGTTGAGTTAATGAAGTAGGTAACGTGATCTTAGTTATCGTAATATTGTAGAAAGTTTGAAATATTGCGTAATAAGTATAACGGAAAATAAATATTTTATAAGCATCTTGCATTTTTGGTTGCTGGCTGGTTTAAAGGTATTTATGCAAAATATATTTTTATTAAAAATTTGCAGATTTGAATCCTGTTGGCCTGCACTTAGACTTGGAGTACAGGGAGTTATTCTGGTATGTTCGCCTAACACTGCACATACTGCATCAAGAGAAATGGAACTCCTTTACAACTACTTCGTGTCTCAGCCAAAACTGCCTGCAAAACAATGCGTGCTCTTCTACAACTGCACAGACGATCAAGATGAAATGGACTCGCTAAATCTCTGTAAATCATAACCTGCTAATCATTTACTTTGAATAGGTATTCTTTGTCATTCTTATTACCCATTTGTACTGTATTTTTTCAGCTCACACGTTCTCCAAAGTCTCTCAAGTGGCAATCAATTTGAAAACTGGTGGTAATCGATTAAAAATAGATTTTTCAAATTATATCACTTCAATTTTACACTCAATAAATAAAGATAGCTAAAAATAATGTTAACGACGTCTGATTTTTCTCCATGGGATACTTACGTCTTTCATCCTGCGGTCACTAAAAAACATCCATTCATAGATTGATGACTTGTAGCATGACTTGAACATAGTATACATTTTGCTTGTTGAGTTAAACAAATGTGATAAGGACTCATCACTGTAGAAATCATACTCATCCAGTGTGTGCGCTGATAAGAGAGAACAAGTTGCCTTCAGTTTAATATTGCTTCATTTACGTCTGAATTAAATAACTCACCGTCCATTAGCCTATGTGTATAATTAATTGTTTTATAATGAACAACAAAACATCCACTGATAGGCCTAGAAACACTAAGGATGCATTTTGTCGAATTCAGTAGGTCAATGTTATGAAGCGTCAATCACCCGTTTATAAGTGTAGCTCTTGAAATGCTATGAAATATTGAGTGTTACTCTTACACCGTTATGGGGGTACACAAAGTAAAAAGCTAGAAGAAATTACAATGTCAAGTGTAGTTTTTAAATATACCATCATAGGTGATCAATCAATGTATTTGGTTGAAAATTTTGCTATCTCATCGTGTTTTAACAATAGCTAGTACGTAACAAGGCTTACATAGTTGATCTGATAGACGTATAGAAGTAGAGAAAACGTTTAGACATTTAGATCTGACTAAAATTTACAGCAACAAAACATAATTATTGAAAAACAGATACTTATAAATATAAATAGATGTGATTGGTCACAATATAAAGACGAAGGTAAAATTAAGACATGAGAAAATATAAACATGAATTTATTTTGAAGTTGAGTAGGCCCGTCTCAATGCTCATAATAATATTACAATTTACAAAAATTAATACCTACTAATCACATTCCAAAATTTAGGAAGTTATCTTATTGCCTTTAGACTATGACTGCGTTGCACGCATACTATAATCTACATCATAATATTAAATACAAACTGATACCTATCGATCCTCTATCTATACCTATTGATCTTAACAGAAATTATGATCCATGATATGAAACCTCAATGCTGTCATGTTGAAAAAAAGCTAATTACGACGCACGCACTCAGTCTTTAAACATTTGGCTCTTATATGAGTAACTTTTATTAAACTTAATTCAGTATTTATTTCGATTCATTTACAAAGACAAAATGACACTGAAATTGATCAATTACCTAAGAAATAGAAAAATATTTACAAATAATGGGACCTTGTACATAAAAATGTATATTACACGTAACCTACACTTATATAATTAAAATTACTAATAGAATAATTATAAACCTTGATCACATTTTGCTGCATGTGGAAGGAGTTATCTACATACCTAATATAATTTATTCCGTTAACTCTATCTTGTATGAAAATAATATACAAAACCTAATTTCTATCGTTCTTCCAAGTGCCTCGATCATTGAAATTTTTCCGATCTCTATGGCCTCTGCCGGAACCACCACGATTCCATCTGTCATTGCCACGCCCTCGGTGACTTCCTCTGTTAGGAAATCTCGGAAAATTTTGTTCGCCATCCATAAAGTTAAAATCATTGCCTTGGCCTGGGCCGTTAAACGGCATATTTCCAAAATTATTAGATCCACCAAACTTATTATTAAAATTATGTGGGATGTTTGGCGCTATCCCTAATAAACCAGGAGTGGGGCCAACACGAGGGTCTGGCATAGATTGATTAAATCCATGCATATTACCTAAATTCATATTGTTCATACCTCCTATACCCATGGGTGGCATATTCATCATATTCATGTTACCACCATCCATTGCATTTGGTGGTCCAGACATGTTACTAGACATGGCAAATTGGTTTTGATTAAAATTAACCGGCGTTTTAAGTAACGCTTCTTTAGGCTTTGGTAAGTATGAATACTCACCGTTGTCTCCGAGTGAGATACCTAGATTAGTAAGTATATTACATAATACACTGTTACCTTGAACGGAAGCTAAATCAAATTTCTTCCCAGGTATCTTTTCTTGTTGGTACTGCTTAATCACTTGTGTCAATGGTGCTAGATGTTGGTTTACAAATATTTTTTGAGTTGAACTTAAATCTTTATACCAATTGGAGTTTTGCAAAATAGTTTGTAGATCTAAGGAATTGGATTTTTGTTCTTGACTAATGGACTCAACTGTGTCCTTGGGCTTTCTTCGGGGATCGACTCTGGGACCCGTAGGGGCGACCGGTGGTTTAGATGACTTTTCACTATCACTATTAGAATTAGACTCTTCGACGGATAATCTGAACACTTTTCTTAATCTAGGATCAACCAAAGCTTGTGACTTTGCAGTACTATTTCTAATATCTGTATAATCAGGACGAGGTATTTCTATTGCTACTAACTTATATGGGATTGGTGGGTGGCTATTAATGGACCCGTTTATTTCGGATGCAGGAGTATAGTTTGGAAGAGGTTTGAAAGGCAAACCTAAACGAAAGTCAATATCACCACTGGTTTGACGAAGATCTGTGTCACCAAAAACTGGAAGGTTAAAATCCGACTTTCGCAAATCGACATCTGTTCTTCGCCGCCCGTCTGTTGGCTCACCATCTACACACTCATAAATCGAAACTTTAGGGATTTTCTTAATAGTGGGTTTAATGGGATCACTTACTTTTTCAGGAGATCGTCTAGGACGAGGGTTCCTGGGATCCCTAGATCTCTGCGGTGATGCTGCCCCTCCAGTGTTATTGTCAACTTTATTCTCATGTAAATTATTTTTCATAGTATTCAGTAATTTTGTCACCTCTTCGCTAATATCTATTTTCGAGAGATCCCCAAGACGACTAAGCACAGCGGATGCTTCTATAACGTGCGGGACTGGAGCTTGTGGTGAAGGAGGCGTTTGTTTTGGGGATGATGCCGGAGACTTCCTTTTCATACCTTTTTCTTCATCACTGGAGTACCACTTCTCATCAATTAGTAAATTGTTATCTTCATCGTCGGTAGTCGAACGACGATGTCTCTTTTCAGGATTCTTGAATAATGGTTCTGGTTGAAGAAATCTTATATCTGTATCACATTCTTTTATTAAATTATTTTCTTCGATGGTAGAATGTAAAATTCTAGGACCTTCATCCGAGAAAGGAAGAACTCTGTGGTCTACATCTTTAGACTCATTCGAAACTATTGGCTTTTCGGATTCGAACGACTCATTAGAAATATCGATATTTTCTTTATCTTTCAATGCAAATTTCAAAGCGTCTTTAGTATATTGATCGATGTCAATCATATTAGGATCCTTATTTGTTGGTAGCTCTTTTTGATTTGTTTTAATTACAGAAGAATCTTCGATTGCCGGCAGCATTACAGATGGATGAAATCGCATGTCTACATCTTGTCCAGGTAAATCAACCGCAATCGTTACACTATTGGATACCGGACCGGGTACAGGTGGTACTCTTAAATCCAAGTCTTTCGAGACATTCGTTTGACTTGCTAATTGCTGTGGTTCGTTGTTGGTTATAAGTCCTAACTTTTGTATGTTCATGGTATTCAGTTGAATTTCAGTTATTTGTTTTAGAGACAATCCAATGCTATTAAGCTGTAGTACCGTTAATTGACCAAGTTGGTCCAAGTTATCTATACCCATTTTAGTAAGATCAGAAATTTGTCGAGGAGTCAATACTCCAGTTAAATTCTTGATACTTAATACATTAGTTGTGCTTGGAGTGCTATTCTGTGATACATTAACATTAAAATTCTGATTAGACCCATCATTTTGCCACCGAGACTGTCGTATTTTTGGTGATATTTTATTTTGTCTATCATTCATAAATTGATTATTTAGTAATAAATCTGGTGAGTTTTGAGGGTTTGGTATATTTAGTTCAAAGAGAGATGGAATGGACTTTTCTTGGGGTTCAGGATTTTCAGAGTATTGCTGCACTAATTTATTTTGCGTTGTTTGTATCATCTTTAACGCTCCTTCTCTATTTAATCTAGGGAAATCCCCTAAAATTTCTTTCGGAGCAGATTCAATATGCTTCAAAAGTATGTTCTTTAAACCATCAGTTAAAGGTTTGCCATGGGCAAACTTACAATCATCTTTGTATATACACGGAAGCCCAGTATGATAATATTTACACGGAAAATCGGCGTGCATATATAGACATTTGTCCCTCTTAGCACAACAATCCATTAAATAAAATTTACATAACTCCATTTTTCGCGGAGGATGTGCATCGTGTGAATAAATGCAATCATCACCCTTATGACATTTACCTTGCATGTAATATAAACAGACACCATCAGGGTCCTGCATAGGATGAGTGCCCCTTCGCCGTTCATTCTTGTTATTCTTATTGCGATCGCGTTGAGATCGATTTTGTCTCTGTTGGCGATGATGCTGCTGCTCTCTAGATTCATGACTACTATCTGACGCATATGAATCCCTGTCTTCGTCTGGATATATTTCATCTGGTGATTGCCTATGTACTGGGGAGGCACCTCTTACACACATCATCTCACTTTCATCTACCTCGTCTGAATACTCTTGTTTTTTACGTTTTTTACTAGCACCCTCCTTATTATCATATTTCTTTCTTTTCTTATGTCTACGCCGTTCATCCACGTCGTCTTCATTGAATCCGTCAGTTCCGTCATTTTTGTTCATAGCTTTCCTAATTGCTTTTTCAATATTACCAGCAAAATCATCTTCAGTGGGACTAGAATACTTTCGATTCTTTTTACCTTTATCTTTTTTTTGTTCCCCTTTATTAGATTTGGATTTCTTTTTCTTACCTGATTTTGAATAATAAAAATCTTGGGAATCAGTTTTTTCCAATGGTAGCTTTTCATCAAGTGTCGGTACTATTTCTATACCTTTCTCTACAGCCTGAGTCTCTGCTTCTTCACCTTCACTCTCGATCTCCCCATCTTCTAAATCTTCAACTTCTGCATTTGCCATGGACTCCGTCATGTTAAAAGAGTCTCTGAAATTAAATAAATTACCCTGTTAACTATTATTTATTGAATATATTGAAAAATTTTATGTTAATAAAACAACATTATCGCGTGATATACGTAGTAAGTTATTTGTGTATCACTGCTGTAAATACCTAAGTATCACATAGGTATGCATCGATCAAAGATAAGCCGTGAATAAAACTTTAGTGACCAGAGTAAATGTTACATAACCGATTTGGTACCCAGAATACTCATAAAAGGCAATTAACACTGAAGTTTTTAACTACAGTGCTGTTACTAAAATCAAACGACAACAATCTCAACTATGGAAGATTAAATTAATTTCTCCTTCCAAATTATTATTCCTGACTACCTAATTCTGTTAACCTAATTCTATTCAAAGAATAAGTAATTCTGACCAATCTTTTTACGATTGCACAAAGTAAATTTTAGGAAAATGCTTACATAATGTACGAAATCATTATAGGTAAAAACCTTTATGCCGTGAAACCATATTCAGATAATAATTAGAAATACAAAATACTGAATTTATTGTCTTAGAGCTATGCCTTATCTGTTATTCATGTAGCTAACAGATAAGTACCTAATGTTATCATATTTTTGTAGTCGGGTTGCCCTTGAACCATGAATAGTCACTAAAATAACCTAACAAATATGCAGTGTACCCATTTAATTTAAATTAGTAATTACTAAGCATTCGTTTATGGCCCGTTGATGAAACTGCTAAAAATCGGTACATGCCGTGTGAAACATTGATATAGCAATTCGGATTTAACAAATGTAACCATCTATGTAGCGATATCTTGCATCTAATGTTAATTTATTGTCTTCGACCATTATTAAATGGATTAGTAAATACTATGACGTTATAATGATTTAACGAAATATGGCTGTGTTGAAGAGTAATGTCATAATTAGATCATCAAATCCTCAATACTCAAAACATTGACGTCATGTCATGGCCAAACCCTTTTCGGATTCAGCTACATACCTTTAGCTTACTGTGCGATGACTAGTTCAATTTTATACAAGCCAGACAAGGATAGAAATAATGCTATTCAACAGTTCAAGAACGGAACGAAACAGGATATGCGTCATGGTTAAACCATTTTTATCCTTTGTCATCTATAACATGACATGGCCGCCATTTTGGCGTATAATACGACTAAATTCAAGAGGTAGTTATCTAAAACTGGTAGTTAAATAATCTAAAGAAAAAAACCTCAATGGGAATGCGAAATACAATGAAAAAGTTTAATACAAAATGTCATCAAAAGAAATAAGCGCGACAAATCAGTTGGAAAGGCACACAAACTTCTTACAAAATAATAATAACGCATGACACGTTTCTTGTGACTGTAAAATAGAAAACAATACAAACGACTATTAATAGATTGATGAGTGTATTAATTAATAATTTTCTAATCAGAGAGTAAATCTCTTTTTTCTTGTAGATACTATACCTAATGTTCGTCGAAACAATAAGCATTGGGAATAATCTCCAAGTTTCACTATATTACTTAGGTGTTGCGCAGATAGAAATTCGACATGTATGGCAGAAGTCAGTACTATAACTGTTCATAGCCACTACTTTCAAGAGTAATTTAGGTAGATACAGCCAGCCAAGCAAGCAGTGGGTGGCCGTTCACATTTCACAATATCTTGGTGCGCGCTGCGCTCTCGTCACGATTTGAATGACGTCAGCCTTCTAGAACGGCAAGATATCTATGTGTCTTTCCTTGCAATCGAGGTCACGAGGCGTATTACGCTCACACACACTAATACGAAATTGTAAGCTTCAACGTGTAAATATGGCGTGTAATCTACGTTCACTGCCTAACGCGCTTTTAACTTTAGCAGCATTATAATAAAAATAAATGCATGTTATTTTAAGACAAAATAGTATGTTCTGCTCTATGCAAAAAAAGATTAAAATATGAGAATGTACACATAATAATGTGTACATTCTCATATTTTAATCTATAAAAACCAACACCAAAAGTAATCCTACAAAGGCAAATTATAAAATAAATATGCAATCTATGTAATAAGACCGAAATAATATCATGCACAAAATTATAATCTAAACAGTGTTATTACTATGAAGTAGATTTGTAAATTTGACACGGCAAATATCAGCGGTCAACGAGCAAAACTACTCAACGCTTAGATAGTAGAGTATTTTGCATCTACTATAGCCGCCATTTTGATCAGGGCAATAATAGATTGATCAAGATACGATTACCGATTTGCAAATTCATTGCATATTTTCCTTCAGAACGCGTATTAAAAACGGTAAAGTGTAGCGTAGATAGATGTTGCACGTGTATGGTAATTCCTTTAGCTGACCAAGCACTTTATGTAAAAAGGGGGCACGCATTCATAAAATGGCCTAACCAGTAAATAATATTAATTGTTACCAATCTTACATTAATGAACGAATCACTATGTGCGACTACTATACGCCATATAAAATGGAAATCTTTCATAGCATTGCTGCATAAAGACGAAACAATTCGAGTATGTACGCTATATTGATATCGAACGACGACTGCAGCGGAATAACAAAGCGATGAAAAAAAAATAGTTTCGATTTTGAACACGCCTAATTGGAGGCGCATGTGTCGCGGAAATCTGCTTCTTGTTGTGGCTCCAGTGGAATTTCCGGTGGCTATAAACATTTCTCGAAGTAATTTATAACGAAGTCTAAAATTTATTTATGCATCAAAAAACAATTAATTAATAATTTACACATAAATGATTTATTTCACAACTAGTACGAGATATGGTCTATTAAAAGTATCTCAACTGTTTATAGTAATGTTGCTACTAATAAAATATAATGAATCTGTTTAAAAAAAGAAATTTGCGAGTAGTGAAGTTAGTAACAAGGACCTATTGTAAATATTTTTGGACATATAATTTATTAAATATATTAGTAATATATTTAACTTCCAAATGTAATTAGTCGATAATTTCATAAGTTTCACATTGCCGTTTCCAAACAGAAACTTTAATATGTCATCGTGATAATTAAAATCGAAATGTCATTATTATCAATTTTGTGATAAGTCAGCATTTTGCAAAACACAAGAATATTTAATTTATTCACTGAAGACCAATATCTTGAAACGTATTATGTTTCATTTAAACCAAATTTTTACTAACGTTATTCGTGAAGGAGTATTACTCAGAAATTGACATACAATTTAAAGTGCTCTTCAAGTTTCGAATACTTTTTAGAATGTCTGAACCAAACAATCCTTTTGCTGCCCTCTTAGGTGTCTCTGAAATAGCAGCCTCCGTTGATTCTACAACCCCTCGTGATGAGAATGCACCGCCCCAAACCCTTCACGAAAAAATTGCGGAAGATGAAGAAACAACAACAATAAACAACATAGTGGAGAATGTATTCCATTTTACAATCAATCCTAACGCTGCAACTGGAGCTCGCCAACTAGTACTTTTGGAAGAACTTGCTGAAGCCACAAAGCCACGAATTCATATAGATTTAGAATCATTAGAGCAGGCATTGTTTGAAAGACTACTTCTGACTGATGTTGAATCTAATGTAATACCAAAATCTTGTATAAACTTTAGGGAACATGTGGTGATAAAACAGGTGTTTCCTTATTTGTTTAATTCACTGCAGAATATGCAAGGTTATGAACTGTCTAAAGCTCCTAGTGTGATGGACACCTTACAAAAAATGAAGGAACTCATATTTAGAAATGCTGTAACGGCTTTAAAACAGCCTGCTTTATTTGAAGGACAAGACTTTGCAGTGCAGCTTGCGGAATTACTACAACATGTAGATCCACAAAGCCATAATTTCTTTTTAGACATAGTGAAATCATTCATGTCTGAAGGTGAGTATCTATACAAATAAATAAAATTGAAGTATCTGTTTGTAATGGTAAAATAACAGCTTTTTAATAAATGCATATGAGTATATTATGTTTGATACTTAAAACAAAAAAGAAATAATTTTCAAATTCTTTTCTTTTTGGTATATTTATTTATAGTGAAACAGAAAAGATATAGTAAATAAACACTAAATTATATAAACTAAAATATTTATGCCTAAAAAAGGAGTGTATGTACAAACTTGAAATTGAAAAAAATTTTTTCAAAACACATATTCAGTTCCAGAGGTCAGCTGGTACAAACAACCAAGATCTTCGGCTTCATTATTAAGTTAGATTTACAGAGTAATTTATTTCTATTGGACTAATGCCCGAACTTAAGATTTGAGCTACATGTACAACTTTAAATTTCCAGGTGAAGAAGGCAGTCAAGAGCAGCTAAAAGAAATCATGCTACCAGTATTGAAAATAATGTACACAGACATAGATAAATCTAATATAATAAACTTACCTATTTATATACTTAAGTCAGTACAACTCTTTGCAAGTAAGTACAGTAATAAAATTTGTCAAGAAACTTGTAGCTAGATCTGGCTGTACACATTGGCCCAACATGCACCAATATTGACCACAGAATATCTATATATTACAACAATATGGTGGAAGAAATTTGATGACAAATTTATCACAAAATTCAGCCGGGTGGGTACCACCGTGCACAATTGCGAAAAACCCTCCATAGTAATCCAATTTCGGTTTGATTGCGTTCAGGGGTCAGCAAGTGCATAGCCGGGTAGGGAGATTGTGGTCGCAGCACTAGTCGGACCGGTGGGTGCCACGCGGTGCTGCGACGACAATCCTCTTCTGATGAGGCCTTCAATCTGAGCGCCACCATTGTTAACGTGGTACGTGTATGTAATGGTGCCCCTCTTTCCTGAGACTTTACCTTCAGCTTACCATCAGGCGAGGTGAAGTCAAATTGACGTGTCCTAAATATAAAAAAATAAAAATGACAACTAGAGACATAGGTAGCGCCAACAAAGTGTTTTAACTAAGCATTTGGCATCTCTTGTAGACAGTTCAAGTTGCTTCAGCAGTGAATAAAAAAATGTCAAGGAACCCATGCTCATACTGACTCAAAACTTGTGCCCATTAGTCACAAACTTTCGAAGACTGGACTCTCATTATAATGGTGATGATAAAGTTCTGTACTGTAGTTTTCATAAACCTAACACGATTCTCCACTGGTTTCTCTTTTAAATCCATCATCTAAAACACTGATTTATTGTGAGACACAGAGCATTCATAGCTTTTCTTTCGAAAATACTTAAATGAAGTATATATAGAGAAAAGATATAAAGCTATTTAAAGGAAAAATATAAAGGATTTAAGAAAAACTCTCAAAAACAAAGATAGGCAATTAGTACTGTTAAAGTTAGGTACGCAGAGTTGATGTAAACAACATTTACATAGAATCTTAAAATTGTTTATTGTTTTATTACAGGTAATCAGTACTTAGCACCTATTTTATTAGATAGCTGTGAAGTAAAACCAAATGAAAAGAATGGAAGACTGTACCAAAATAATGTGATTGGAGGTTTACTTGCCCTTTCAGTAATGCCCAAATCGAATTCATCTATACCTGAGTTTTTTGACAATCCAGTTGATCAGGTAATATTTTAGATATTGGCTCTAAGCTCTAATCTTCAAATAAATCTTCCTATTGGTTGTTATCATCACTGCAGATAACAAATTTTATCTTATTATACTACTCAAAGGGTCACTTTATGACTTCCAGTATGTTGAAACTCAGCAGAAAACAACAATATGTGTACAGCATAGATAAATGTAAATAACAGTAGTTATCTATATCTATGCTAAAATTATAAAGACGAAAAATTTGTTTGTTTGTAATCAATGAACTCTGTAACTACTGCTATGCTACATTATCCCTGAATAACTTATGCTACTTTTTATCCCCATATTTCCACGTGATCATTACTTACGCGGGTGAAACCGCGTCCCACTGCCGGATGGATGTCGATTACCATGTGAAGTGAAAGCCAGAAAGCCGACTCCAGGTTCTGAGGGCGCAATGTTGAGATGATGATGTTTTGATAGTTATTAATATATTATAAAAAAATTAGAACTAAAACTATATGTACAAATAAGCGGGCTGAACTTCTCGTTAACCCTAGTTTGATAGAAAAATCATGTTCTTCACAAACATTTTCTAAATCTGTTTTCCGTGTCAATTTCGTCATTTGTCATTTCTTGAATAGCAATCATGACAAGCTAAAATTCAAAGTTCGGTCATGAAACAGTAAATTTCCTTCAATGAAAAGATACCTAGCCTATTTACACTGATTTTACCATTCTCTAAAAACCTTTTTTATGAATAAAGATCTCATGGACTGTCTTTTCAGACTGCCACATCACTCATAGAGTCTTCACTACGAAACGCAATATCGCACCTTACTAATAGTATGCACAAAATATTCCTCACACTGTTAAAAGGTGGACCTCGGATAAAAAAACAACTACTAACATGGATTGGAAGGTGTTTAAAATCAAACGCTGTGAGAGGAAAACTTTGGAATATACAGGTGAATCATTTATTTCAGGAAATATGATGACACATCTTCATAGAATATCATTCATCTTTGTGTGGTCCACAATTCTATTTATAGTGTGTTTCGGACACCACTTTATGGGTGTAGCCAGGGGGCTGTTTTTGGGGTTAACCCCACAGAAATCCAAAATATTATCTACAAATGAACCTTATGTTAGTTTTCATTCATTTCGTACACATTTATGCTAAGTTGATGATGATGATGTATGCCTACATTTTAAAACACTTTTTAAAAAATGAATATTTATAACCAAAATACTAGTAATCCCCTAACCCCTTTCAGTTAACCTAAATTGCTTGTGTTAGGAGTTCACGTCATTAGTGTAATGGGCCAGATCCGAACCTGGGACCTCTTGATTGTAAGGCTGACTCCTTAGCCACTAAGCTACTAACGCATTTAGATTTTGAATATGAAGTGGTGCATCGACTATGACAAGTTCTTGCAGTATCCTACCTTATTCGTCTTAGTTTAACTAGTACTCACATAGCCAAAATTCAATTTCAGGTAGCTGAAATGTCAGCAGTATCATCTTGCGTATCAGATGGATTTATGCTGAACTTATCTGCAGTGCTGCTGCACCTATGTCAACCGTTCTGCACATCAGCAGATGATCCAAAGGCACTGAAAATTGACCCCACTTATTGTGCAGTTCCGGTAAATAATAATAATAATAATAACTGGCAACACTGACCGCAACCTGTCGCATATTTTTTCTTAAAATACAACTAAGTAAAGTTAAATACAATTTGAGCAAAATATCCTGATACATTATAATAGACACCAAATAAACCAAAAAAGCGACTCAACAATAATGGAAAATTCAAAAAATCACATAGTTACAAGAAAATACACAGACAATTTATGACATGACAGAAGATGTCATGTCAAACGGAAACTTTAAGAATTAAGTATGTTGACCAGGGCGAAAGCCAGAAGACAAGATGCACACAAACCATCAACGGACTCGTCGTACAGCTCCGCCTCACAGCCCCCGGAAACCGTCTCAACGGCACCGGCCACTGCTGAGGCGTCGAGCTCCGACACAAACGACGAGTATTTCTCCCCGCCGACGTCGCCAACACCTGTGCGTCGGCCGGGGAGAGGCCGGCCGCCGACAAGCCTGGGATCCCGAGGCCCACCGACCTCGAATAGGGCCCCCGCTGCCGGTGGTAATGTGCGCCGCATGAAATGGACTAGGTCAATTAATGAAAATGTCATGCGGGCATATTATGCGGCTACGGAGGGAGGAGTCAACCTCACTGCGTATCGTGTTAGAATGCTGCCCTTGTTTCAGGAACTTGAGCCGGCTGTCAACGTATCGGCACAACGACTTTCGGACCAGGTACGGGCTATCCAGCGCTGTAATATGTTGGATGGTGCCGTACTTGAAAGACTACGCTCTGACGTGCAGAGTAGCCTTGCTGGCCCCACTTCGTCGCAACCTGTCGCTTTGGTGGAAACCGACTCGCGACAGTACGTTCCCGCTAGCGATGTTGAGGAAAGTGAGGCTATATCCGTAAGTACTCAGTGTAATGAACAATTAAGGAGCACTTTGGAGGATGCGATGCTGGAATATCGGTTTTTGAACCCAGGCAATAGACCTCGCCTACCACGTTTGCCCATGCATAAGAGAAATATGGCGCTGGTGTGTGCCCTGGACTCACTATTACCTAATTATTTAGATAATAGTGAAGATCTCGGCGATACACATTCGATTCTCTACTGTGCGGCTGTTGCAGCATGTCGTGTCGCTGGTGTTAAATTTACATTGAACACCACCGCTACTCGACCTAAACCTGCTGTACCAGCCTGGCAGTACAGAATTGAACGTCGTATTGCCGAAGCCAGGGCGCTCATCGGGAAGCTAATCTGCTTCAGATCGGGCAATTCACGCCCGAGAGTGATGCGCTCTGTGAAAAGGGCGTTTTTGGGGACTGATATTAGCCCTCAACAATACTCGATACATGTCACAGAGCGCATTGACTTTCTGAAGCAGAAAGTTTATGCATGGGCAAACAGGATTCGTCGGTACAAAAAACGAGTAGAACGATATACCCAGAATCGCATGTTCCAAAGAGATGAGAGGTGGGTTTACCGAAAGTGGGAACAACCCGATGAAGTCGAGGGTGACCGTACTCGACCGGATGCCGACGCTACGAATACATTCTGGCGCAGCATCTGGTCGATGCCTGTCAGTCACGTCGAAGGTGATTGGATGGAAGATATTGAACGATCATGTGAGACTATAAAGCACATGGAGCCCACTACTATAGTGACTGATGACGTCACTTGTGCAGTTCGTTCGCTGCCGAATTGGAAATCGGCGGGACCGGACGGACTGCACAATTTTTGGTTAAAGTGGTTCCGAAGTTCACATGCTCGTTTGGCATCTCTGTTCCAATCATCTTTAGATTCAGGCACACTTCCCACTTTTTTAACAACTGGCATAACCCATTTACTCTACAAGTCTGGTAGTGCCATGGATCCCAGAAATTATAGACCGATAACATGTTTACCAACGGTCTATAAGCTTCTGACATCTATTCTGAGAATCAAAATTACAACACATTTAAATACAAATTCGATAATCTCTATATCTCAGAATGGATGTAGAAGTGGGGCGCGTGGCACTAAGGAGCTCCTTATTGTTGATACGGCCATTTGCCAACAGGTACGTCGTAATCGCAAGAATCTGGCTACATGTTGGATAGATTACAAGAAGGCCTATGACTCGGTGCCTCATACATGGCTTCGGAGGGTGCTGGAGTTGTATAAAATCGATACAACTCTATGCAACTTTTTGAAGTCTTGTATGAGGCAATGGAGTACGGTCCTTCGCTATCCAGGATGTCGTCAGGATCGGGCAAACGATATACCAATAAGAATTGAGAGGGGCATATTTCAGGGTGATAGTCTGAGTCCCTTGTGGTTCTGTCTGGCTCTGAACCCTCTTAGCACAATGTTAGAGTGTTCAGGGCTAGGCTATCGGTTGCGGAGAGAGGGTAAAGTTATTTCTCACCTCCTTTACATGGATGACCTCAAGCTATTTGCTCCTAATCATCTACAATTGATGGAGCTACTAAAGGTGACTGAAAACTTTAGTAGCTCTATCAAGATGGAATTTGGTGTAAATAAGTGTGCGGTCATGCATGTAGAAAAAGGTGGGATAGTGGAATCTGAACGGGTGGAACTCTCAGATTCCATTAAACTCAAATCTCTCGCTGCAACCGAAACATACAAATATCTGGGTATGTCGCAGGCGTTAGGAATCACCGAAGCTGGGATGAAGCAGTCATTGCAGGATCGCTTCTTTGGCCGCCTGAAAAAAGTTCTAAAAAGCTTTTTATCGGGTGGTAACAAGGTTCGCGCCTGCAATGGTTGGGTCATGCCAGTCCTGATGTACTCCTTCGGCATACTCAGATGGACTCAGACTGAACTGGATGCTCTAGATAGGAGGGTCCGGACTCTGCTGACCACATTCCGAATGCACCATCCACGTTCATCGGTAATGAGGTTGTATATCCCGCGGAAATTGGGCGGTCGTGGTTTTTTAAATGCCAAGACCCTTCATAACCGCGAGATATACAACCTTAGAGAATATTTCCTACGTGTAGATTCCGATATGCATCGCGATGTAGTCGCAGTGGACAATGGCCTAACCCCTCTCGCGTTGGCTAAAGAGAACTGGCGCAAACCTGTAGTACTTGGTACTGCTGATCGCAGGGAAGTATGGAAGGGCAAAGAGCTACACGGACGCTTCTATCGGGCCTTAAATGGGCCCGATATAGATTTAAAAGCGTCTGTATCTTGGCTACGGTTCGGTGATCTTTTTGGAGAAACCGAAGGTTTTATCTTTGCAATTACGGACGAAGTTGTAATGACGAACAACTACTGGAAGTATATTCTGAAGGACGGTACGGTTGACATCTGTCGGGCATGTCATCGCCCCGGAGAATCACTCAGACACATTATTTCCGGTTGTTCTCGTCTTGCCAACGGCGAGTACTTGCACAGACATAACCAAGTGGCCAGGATTGTACATCAGCAACTTGCCCTTAAATACAATCTTGTGACTTCGGAGGTGCCATACTACAAGTATGTGCCCGACCCAGTTCTCGAAAACGGTCGTGTCACATTGTACTGGGATCGATCTATTATCACTGACAGGACTATTGTTGCCAATAAGCCTGATATAGTGATAATGGATCGATTAGAGCGTCGTGCAATGATAGTTGATATCACTGTCCCCCATGACGAGAATCTCATGAAAGCAGAAAAAGAAAAACAAATAAAATATTTGGACCTGGCCAATGAGATTGTCGACATGTGGGATGTGGACTCAGCTATTATTGTACCGATAGTTGTGTCAGCACATGGACTCATCGCCAAGAGCCTCGATCAACACCTTATGAGGCTCTCGTTAGGCAGCTGGCTCAAAGGCCTGATGCAGAAGGCCGTTCTGCTAGGCACGGCACGCATAGTGAGGAAGTTCCTTTCCCTGGAGCCGTAACCACCGGCAGCTTGGTCCCTGTACCCGATGCCGGTGGAGCACTGTTTTTATATTTTTAAATATATTTGTATTTTTTTTTAATATATATTTAAAAATGTAATTATATGTATTTAAAAGTTAATAAAGAAGAATTATAATAATAATATCATTTATTTTTTAATAAAGTTTAAGTTAATTAAGTTTATCACTGATTTCTAGTACAATGATATGTATTAAAGATCCTCCCGCATGGCTTACTTATCCGTGTCCGTGACCCACAGGAACCTATTCCCGGGATTAACGTGTCTCTGTGCTTTTTCAGGCTATAATCTATGTATGTTCCAAATTTAATCGAGATTTGTTCAGTCGTTTTTGCTTGAAAGAGTTACAAACACCTACACACACATGCAAACATTCATCCTCCCGAATCTTCGCATTTATAATATTTTAGGATCAGTTTAAATTGAGGGGTATATGGTTATATGTATATATGAGCAAAGCAGTTTGACCATTTACTAAAATATGTAATTCATTGTATGTTGTTGCAGCCTGAAGAATGTGAAGCTAAATCTGTACACTTAGACTGCCTACACACAGAGACCTGCTTATTGCCACCTCGGGTGAACCAGGATGATCAAGCGCTAAAACGGGATACTGCAGAAACATTCAATTTCGTTACGGAATGCTTCTTCATGACTCAAAAGTGTATTGACTTAGGTGAGTACATCTCATTTTATAATATGTAATATACACAGCGCAGCGTAGTAAGGCCTCCCGCGAGGTGGACAGACGACCTAGTAAAGAGCGCAGGGACTCGGTGGATGCAGGCCGCTATAGACCGGTCGAAATGGAAGTTAATGGGGGAGGCCTATGTTCAGCAGTATACTTCCTACGGCTGATATGATGATGATACACAGATTAAAATTCTTACAGCCTCCACTGCCTTATGCACGTATGCGTACTGTTTCGAGCAAATCGAATGTATTTTTTGCCCGAAATTCGCATAAAATTATATGCACGAAACAGGCATGAGAAAGCGGGTGGCCTCACCAAAGAAGGTAGGGACTAGTGCTAATTATAGTGGTGCGACCGCAGTAGAAGCGATATCTCCTTCTTGCCTCTCACTCTACTACCAATTTTCCACATTTTAATTGTTCATGGTTGACGGCATTTGACTCACCTCCTTAGGAGATGTACAGGCACGATTATGATGACTTATCGTCATAAGTCATCATAATCATCGGAGCTGTGTTCCCAGTTGCATCCTAGGCCTTCACCTCGGAGCCCGTGATCGGCTCACTCCTTCTCCTACAAGGTTGGCTAGAGTCTGGAAGATCTTAGTGGGGCCCCAAAACCATTCAGGTATGACTATAAGTATGTGTATAAAATACTAGCTGTCCCCCGCGACTTTGCCCGTAACATACCTACTTCGATCCCTTGTGGCACCTATTTAACCCATACCTACATGACTGTATTTTATTAATTTTACAATAATTTATGGAAATTGGCCCAATTTGATGACATATATGGTTACTGCTCCGCTGTCCATAGATACATATATAGTAGCGTGGCAACATGTAGTCTAATAGCCTTCCTCGATAAATAAACCAACCCAAAACAAAAATATTATTCAATTAGAACCAGTACTACCCGAGATTGCGTTCAACCAAACAAATAAACAAACTCTTCAGCTTTATAATATCAGTGTAGATCAGGGAGAAATTTCAAATGTTAAAAAATACAGGTATCCGCGTTTGCGCTGACAAATTGTGGCGAACTGGACAAGAACTCGGTCAGGCGCAGCGCACCCTGGCAGACATGACGACAGCTAATCATCGACTCCTAGATCCCATGCGACAGCGCCACCAACTTCTAATGACCAAGTATGTATATCCAATAAGCAATGTATTTAAATATTTGGTCAAGATGCCTGAAGGTACTAAGTACTACCTGCCTACCTACTCAGATCTTTGTAGCCCAAGTCAACTTTTGTAGCAGAAGTTCCCTCGTAGTTGGGAGGGGGGGTCAGATGACAGTAGCTGCCATAAAAGCCTAGATAAACCAATTATGGAGGAGTAGGAGAGCAGAGCCCGAGTTCTAAAGTACAAGCTTTGGATACAACCGGGATTAGCGCTTATGATAATCGAAAATGAATTTAAAATAACAGAAAATAAATGGGGGTGGAGTATTTTAAGTATTGAATTTTTTGTGTTATATTATTTTTAATAGCATGATTGAAGCAAAACCACAGATTACATAATATTATTGTAATACAGATACACGAACTATAACAAAAATTTTAAGCCCGTAAGTCATGTAGCTAGACTGGCAAAATTAGTACAATTTTTCCTATGTCCATATATATTTCCTATATATTATGTCTACAATAACTAGATCTGCAATATATTCTATAGTGTCACAAAAATTGAGCGAAGCTCCCCGACTAATAACCATCATCGGTGTAATTTGTTTGAATAGTTTATTAATGGTTAGTTTTGTAACCAGCCAGTTATTTTGTGATAAGGGAAGCCCTTTATCAAAAAATAATCGGCTGGTTAAAAAAAATGGTCATAAAATTCTATTTTGCACGTGCCCTGTTTGTTTACTCCGTTACAGATGGTACTTTTGGTGATTATTACTCCGTGGTTAGTCTGATTTTGGAATTTCTTTTGCGAAATGGACACTGATGGCACACAGCGCGTGCATAGTAGGTTTCATCACAATGTCTTGAACAGCTTAGTCGCAATTTCACCAGGCCTGGTTCTAGCGGTGATAATTCCGCAATGGTACACATGATTTTTTTATTACATAGCCTATGTCCTTCCCATCAGTAACATCTTTGCTTGTTGAAATTTCATTAGAATCGGTTCAGCCGTTTAGGAGAAGATGGTCTAAATAAATACATGAGTCATCTAAAAGAGAGCAAAGCTCTGACGAATTGATTTCATGTAGATTTTGTGCAAAGAGATAATAGATGGCATTGTATCAAATTTTCGTTCACTTCAAATAATTGCAACCGGGCTTTGGGGCACTGGACGGGTGTCTACGTAAACTGTCCACGATCGTCAAGGTCAAGGAACAGAGCGTCGAATGAGAATACAAGCTAAAGCTATAGACTGGCTATCAGCGTATACGAGAAAGGAATAGCGGTAGTTTTATTTATTACCAGGCTATGAACTTTTCCGATAATATAGGTAATAAAACCTCATACAGACGGTACATTCTCAGTCTACGAAACAGAGCGAGGTAGCATAAATCAAATTCAATAAAGAAATGTTGTACGAAATTCTATACAGCGCTATCTAGACCCAAAGTAAGCATAGTTTAACTAGCTTGTGTTATGGGTTCTAGAATGTGGATATACATACTTAGATATTTTTTGTAAATACATACATATTATATATAGAAACACTCAGAACAATGCAAATATTCATATTCATGCACACAAATATTTGCACTAAGCAGGAATCGAACCCGCGACCTCTGACTTAGCAGTCGAACGCTATACCGCTATACGCCACAGGGGTCGTTTGTTTGCTTTGTGCGTGTGTAAAATTCCAGTTCATCCTAAGGTTTCCTGGAAGAAATCGCGTTTAGCGATAAGGCCGTCCTTTGTACAGTCATCGACAAATTCTAATTCACGGATCACCATAGCTCTGAAATCTTTCATAAAATAATAAATTGAAATATATATACACTTAGTGCTGTGAGGATTATAATACTATTTTTACTTCAATTATAGATACATGTATTCCAGTTTTAAATAGGTTAATAAATATTGTGTTTATTAAATATTGTGTTTATTTTATTATATTAAATATTCGCATTGGACGTAAGCACCACCATGTACTTATTACTATTTACGTAGGGTACAGTCAGCGTCAAAAGTTGATGATCATATCCAGGTGTCAAAAGTAGGTAATGTTTCAGAACGTCAAATGTAGGTGATGCTATAGAGCGTCAAAAGTAAGTATTGCGATAAAGTTTCAAAAACTGATGATGAGTACAAAGTCATCATGACGTTCAAAATTGTGCAATAGAGCTATAAAACAAATCTTTCATTTACAATTGAATTTACACAATAGCGGCTCATCTCACTAAACTGAAATAACTTTATTTGAATTCCGTAATTTTGTTCTATTTGCCATCGGATTAAATTTAGATTTTAAAAAGGTAGTTTAGACAGTTTTGTACAGATCCCGACGCTTAGGTTGGGATGTCGGGAAGAAGACATAGAGTCCGGCTAAGATCGACTTACTGCGGTTTTCTAGAGCATTCTCTCTGTCCGATGTACGAACATCGGACTCACAGTAAAGGTAGACAGATCATGAATTATTGGCTGGCTATCAGCGTATACGAGAAAGGAATAGCAATAGTTTATTTTTCATTGCCAATTCTACCCATAATATAATTATAGCCATTATGTAATTATAATAATTAAACTATGTAATTATAATAATTAAATTAATAACTTTTTTTTTCATTGCCAAACTATGAATTCTACCCATAATATAATTATAGCCATAATGTAATTTTAGCCACTCTCTCTGCTTCCCGATGAACCAAAACGCCGTTTACTGTAACAGGAGGATCGGCTCCAATATATACAGCCTTTCAAATGTATTCCAAACAAAAGATATGTCAATTTCGACAGAAGCTGGATTAAATAAATAGTGAAAAAGAAACTTCAATATACCCTAGTGTCAAAGAATAGGGTTGGTTTTCATTAACCTGAGAGACTTGTTAGTACTCTAATCTATACATATATAATTACTTGTCCCGACTGGCTGACAGATAGATTGACTGACTGACTGATTCATCAACGCAGTCTAAACCGCTAGGCCTACAAACTTAAATTTTGGCAGTAGAGGCCTTTTATGTTGCACGCATCCACTAAGAAAGGATTTTTGGCAAAATAAGGCATGAACGTTTGCATGAAAGTCCGTCATTTTTAAATTTAGAAGCACGAATTTTCACACACCTGCTTTTAATTAGAAATTAATAAACACATGCATCAGCGTTTTTCAAAATTTTACCCCTAAAAAGGTGAAATAAGGGTTGAAAGTTCATATGGGAAGTTCGTCATTTTTGAAGATAGAAGCATGAAAATTCATATACACCTTTGGTTAGGAATAAATGAACAGCGTTTTTCAAAATTTTGCTACTAAGGGGGTAAAATAGGTGATGAACGATTATATAGGAAGTTCGTCATTTTCAAAGTAAGAAGCGCGAAATACAATTTGAAAGCTTTCTATAGCTATCTTATATTGACCATTGGACCCAGAAGGTGGCGCTGCAATCGGGTTATAGGTCATTTTTTACGAATTTATTCCCGGGCGAAGCCGGATCCCGGGACGCTAGTGCTTTCATACTTTCGCGCAATTTTGAACGTCAAGGTGACTGTACTCATCATCAACTTTTGAAACTTTGTCGCTATACCTACTTTTGACGCTCCATGCCATCACCTACTTTTGACGCTGACTGTACCTACGTAAATGGTAATAAGTACATGGTGGTGCTTATGTCCAATGCAAATTACTTCTGTTTAATTATTCTTAATTTGGTTTTTCCATCAATTTGGTATATGTTAATAATATTATGTACTTCAGATGTGTAGTAAAAATAGTTGAAATTTATTACAATGCCATCTATGGTGCAAGCATATCAATACTTAAGTTATTAAGAAGGATCGAACACCATTTTGTCTGAGCTGTCACATATAATGTTATTACTTTTCTCATAACTACGTTGTTGATAAATTTAAATAGCCACAAGGATATTGATTAACCTAGTATTAGGTTTAAGAAACCTTTCCACAGCATAATATGGCTAAAATAGGTATTTATTTTATTCATATTTTTAATATGAAACTATTAGTGTCATCTATCGGTGAAAACGTAGTACTAATTCTAGAATGTACTGATGCATGGCAATACTAAATTAATCTTTTTTGTCATTTATTTACATTTTGTGCTAGGCTTTGGCAAATAAGGTATAATATAGTATTGTTTACCCCTAGTGCAGTAGTTCGACGTTAGTAGTATACTGAATGGGGTTCGAAACCTTTAGATGACTAGTCCTTACATTTTAGCCCTTAAGCTGACAGTCTGTAATAACTATTTATCAACAGATTCTACAGTCTACGCTGCGCCCTCCTCGAAAACAATATGCTAACCAATCTGAACCGTTTGCAAGCGACTACTTGCCATTGGCTAGTGCAAGTTGCTGTACAGCCACAAATTGATATACCGCTGAGCAACTATGCGCCAACTACCATGACTCATATTACCATGCCTGTTACTACTCCACCGCCGGATACGCTGAGGTTTGTGAAATATTTTTTTTTATTCAGTCAGGTCACAGTACTTATAGTGACTTGAACGCAATACAATCAAAAATTACCGAACGGATTTTAATACGGTTTTCATCAATGGACTGAGTGATTCTTTTAATGAAAAGTTTCAGTCTCCTTTAATAATATAATCTATGATTATTTGCCAAAAATTTGTAGCCTATTTTTTGTAAAAGAGTAACCTTAGTTAATAATATCCCCCCTCACCTAAATTACACATTACAGTAAACATCTGGGGGCTACTATGAAACATCCAAAACTTCGGGCCCGCATGAAAGACGTAGCATTTAGCCATGTAGGTGAAGTAAATAAGTACCTCGAAGTCACTTCAGAGTTCTGCCGGTTGGGTTTAAGCGTAACAAAGTATCATGGGTCGCCTTCGGGTCCGATTATGGGATAAATGTGTTTCCAGTGCCGAAAGCCCGAAACTTCGAGCGCAACTTCGAATGTTTCGTGGTAGGCCTATTGGTTACACTTGACGTTTCCACCTTGTATATTACTTCACTTCCAACAGTACTGTACACTTTCTGTCTATGCAGATGCGTCCCAGAATTCGTACTAGAGAATATAGTGGTACTCGTGACCCTGGCGCGGCGGACGGCAGGCGCTTTCAACGACAACGCCGACATAGCTGGGCTACTGAGACCCGCGCTCACTCTAGTGCTCACGTTCATGGGAGACTCCTCCAGGACTTACAATCCGCATTTAAGGTGAATAAATGCCCATTTTCATTAGTTTAAGTCAAGATTGAAATAAAACTATTTTTAATGGATTCTATCGCGAATTATTTTGTGTTATTTTATTATTTACACTGACCCCGACATTTCAGTTGTTCTTCCGCCTCTGAAAAGCAACCGAAACATGGGCATCAGTGTAATTAATAACCTCACCCTCAAAAAGTCGCGATAGAATCAGTTCAAAATAGTTTTAAAGGTTTAAGTGAATTAATATTGATTATTATTATAGGGCACGACTGGCTGAATGTCTCGAGGCGATGTTACCAAATCACCCTGATGATCAACAACCTTTGAGCAGCTTAGCATCATTCTATCGCGAACAGTTGTTCAAAGAACACCCACATAGACTGCAGGTAAGAATTTTACAATAAAAGTATTTAAATATTCTAGAATCCATAAAATACTTATTCTTTATTTATTTATTTGCCTGAAACGTATTAAGATATGAGCATACTTACTTATGTCTGCCTATATATTAATATTGCAGTTAGTACCATGTCTACTGGATGTATTCGTGGGCATAGAGATGACAGGTCAGAGCGTCCAGTTCGAACAAAAGTTCAATTATCGCCGCCCGATGTACCTTGTCATGGACTTTTTATGGGAGATGCAAGAACATAGAGACGCTTTTACGTAAGTATATTATTATGACTTGACTGTGTTTGAAATACTGTCAACGTGTAATATTAAGAGAAGTACAAGCTATTCGCTAATGGAGTAGCCTGAAAGAGAATGTTGTAACGAAAAAATTGAAAACGGTATGTTAAGGTGGTTTGGGCACAACATACAGAGTATGTAAGGCACATGTAAGTGGGCAGGCAGGTCGGGTTCGATCTGATACAATTAACGATGTATTGAAAAAAAGGGCAGTTGAAAAGCACTCTTGAAGTGTATAAGGATAGATGACGGGCTGTCGTCTCTGCCTACTCAGGAGGGAAAAAGGCGCGACTCTGATACAATTAACGATGTATTGAAAAAAGGGCAGTTGAAAAACTTTCTTGAAGTGTATAAGGATTGATGACGGGCTGTCGTCTCTGCCTACTCCGGAGGGAAAACCTTACACCCCGTCTGTAGACCCGAGACGGCGTGCGGTTTTAGTCGGTTCAAGTCCGAACGAAAAAAAAAAGTACTGAGTGGTGCACCCGAGGGGGCCATCTCGAAACCGGAGATGGCCCAGGGTCAGTCGGGGTGCGAGGGATATGCTCTATGGGCAACCTTACACCCCGGCGTCTGAAGACCAGAGATGGCGTGCGGTTTTAGTCGGTTCAACCTCGATATAACCGCCCCCGCTGGCCGGCGGGGGGTATCCGAAGGGATTTCGCACGAAAAAAAAAAAAGTACTGAGTGGTGCATTAATACGCATATTTTGCCAACTGTTCCGGTTCCCTGTGATGGAGGACGAGCCTTTTGCTCACTTTTTTCTAGACTTCGTGGTGCTACTAATAAATAACAGAAAGATCCGAAAGCCCTCTGTCCTTCCCTGCATCTAAATCTTACATTCTAATATGTAAATTGCAAATTACAGACGATTGGCAAAGGAAGCTGAAGCTAACATGGAGGCAGTGCATCCTCCGATATTCCTGCGATTTGTGAATCTCCTTATAAACGACGGCATTTTCTTACTAGATGAAGCTCTCAGCAACATGGCACAGATACGCACACTGCAGGCTGCACAGTATGTTGTATTTTGTTCGTTTTATAATCTCCAGTTCAAAGCCAAAAGAGCACATATCTAGGTTTCAGTAAAATTTAACATTCTAACAGTTCTACCATGTCGAACTAAGCTACGTCACATACTAAATACTTGCTCTGTTAAACAATAGTGAATTACCTACCTATGTGCGTTGTATTCACAATACAATATATTTTCTTTCTTTCTTCCATAAATATGAGATTCGTTTTTTTTTTGTCTACTCTATCACTACTGTTGATTCTGGTGTACTACTGTAACAAATGGAAATCCCGGTGGGATTAATCCCGTAAATGGCGTGCATTGGAATTAACCCCCCCCCCCCCCCCATCCGCCTCCACCCCACAAACATCCCGCCAGCTTAACTAAGCTGCTCTAACTAGAGCTAAAGTAATGCTTCATTACCAAAAACCACCATTGAAATCGAATTCTTGCCTTTGGAACCTGTACACTACTACACCAGTCGACCCGCTCTTACTTTTTTTTTAAAAGAGTACTTGTAACCGAAATTAAAAGTATTCCCGGTAACCCCTCCAGCTAAGCTAAATTGCTTGTTATTATCGGAACTTTACGCGAATGTCACTGATTGAAATAAAAATATATTTAACGGATTCTATCTATTTATTTGATAATATTTCATTATTTACATTGAGCCCGACGTTTCAGTTGCTTTCCAGCAGCCATGGTTACGGGGAGACTTGTAAATAATAAAATAACATCAAATAAATCACGATAGAATCGGTTAAAAATGTTTTATTTCAATAAATTGCTTGTGTTAGGAGTAGGCTCACGTGAGTAGTGTAATAACTAGGATTCGAACCTGGGACTCTCAAACGTAAGGTCTAGTCTTTAACCACTAAGCTGACGACGCCTAAACTTCATATATAATGTTCACAGAGAATCAGAAGGCTGGCCGAACCTTCCAAGCCAGGAGAGAACACAGGCACTCTCCAACCTCTCCCACACGGGCATGTTGGCGCGGTTCGACAACATCTTGGGTCGCGACACTATTCACACGCTGGTGCGTCTGACTGCGCATGCACCGTACGTGTTCTGTCACCCAACCCTTGTTGACCGTATCGCCTCTATGCTCAACTACTTCTTACTGAATTTAGTTGGTCCTAATAAGAAGAATTTTAAGGTTTGTATTTACGGATTATTTTATGCAAATTATCTAAATGAAATTAACTAAGTATTATTAAAAAATAGGCCCCGCTAAATAGCGGGGGTAGGTAAAAAAAACAAAATTATTTGCGGGAAGCGTCGTCGTGTCCGTACTCTATCCTGTGTGGAGCTACCTTACTCAGGCAACGCGCAAATAACTTGTTTAATATTGCAAGCTATGGTATCCCCTTACCATCAGTGTGCTTGTTTCGTACCTCTATATAATGTATTTTTTCTAAAAAATACTTCACAGGTAAAAGACATGAAAGATTACGAGTTCGACCCTGCTACCACTGTACTTGACATCTGCCGTATGTACGTGGAGCTTGGGTCCAACGAGAGATTCTGCGCTGCAGTATCTGACGACGGACGGTCATACTCACCGCAACTATTCACTTTGGCTGAGACCGTGCTTGGTAAACCATTTTAATTATCTTGTTGTTCTCGGTTGCATGCAAGGCTTTCAACTCGAAGATTTTGCTTCCAAAGTTTTACTTCGGGAACCCGGGATCCGCTCTCCGACTCTTCTCTTGTTGTCTTTGCTTTTGCGGCAGTGATTCCAAACCACAATAGGAAAGGCTGGGCCCCATCGCGAAAGTTGAAATTACAATTAAAAACATCGGTCTTTTAACGGATGCATTTCGGAGAGTGCGCTGAAATTGCGCAACTTGATACCTCCAAGCCCTTTCCACCAACGAACGACCAGACGCACAGCGACGCGCCACCGCTACATGGTGAATATTCCACGCATACGCACGAAACGTTTCGGCGACACATTTATTATGCGTACAGCTGAGGAGTAGAATTGCCTACCTGAGTCTGTTTCCGGAAAGCTGTAACCTCGGAATCTTCAAGTCTCGAGTGAATAGGTTCCTTCTAGGCAAACGTGATCCATCGTAGACCACATCGTCACTTACGACCAGGTGAGATAGAGGTCAAACGTGAGCCTATCATTCATTAAAAAAAAATGATTAAATATTTTTTGTTGCATTGATATATTATATTACAAAGATCTGTTGTTATTTTATTGTATTAAAGCCTAAATACCTACATTGTTTCTAGTACGCATCGGTGGTGGCGGGTTAATAGGCTCGCTCCAGGAGGTTGCTAGCCGGGTTGAAATTCTCGCAGTACAACGTAAACGTGATGAAGAGATACTGGCGAATGCACCCGAAGAGTTCCTAGACCCGATCATGAGTACTATTATGATGGACCCAGTTACACTACCCAGCTCACGAACTACCGTTGATAGGACTACTATTGCTCGGTAATATACATAGTGCATTGTTCTTTTTTTTCCACTCCACATAATAAATATTGTAGGACAAAGTACACAACGCCATCTAGACCCAAACTAAGCAGAGCTTGACATATGGGTCCTAGAATGCTGATAAACATACTTAAATAGTTTTTTTTTTTGTAAATAAATGCCTATTATACATAGAAACACCCAGGCCAATACAAAGATACACATTTGCACTGAGCGAGAATCGAACCCGCGAACTCTGGCTTAGCAGTCGAATTCACTACCGCTACGCCAAAGAGGTCGTCATCTACATCATCACATACACACACTTCATACATCTAAATTAACTAATACTTTTATTATTATTATTTTAGCCATCTTCTAAGTGACCAATCGGACCCATTCAATCGTTCGCCATTGTCTATGGACCAAGTGAAATCTAACACAGAACTCAAAGAAAGGATTTATGCTTGGATAGCCGAACAAAAGCGAAATATTGCTCAAGAAAATATTACTAGTGAATGAAATAATTGATCAAACTGTGTTTTGTATTGTGTAATAGGTAACATGCAATATAATATAATAATATAATATTGATTTACTTATAATTATAATTGGAAACTACGCTTATAAATATTTCTCTTCAGTTTCTGTCCAGTAAGACATTGTATAATATTATTATAATTTCTCTATTTTTATAATTTATAAATTTTGGTATAAGTTTTGATACATATCAGTTGCAGTGATGTGTAATATTCTTAAAATATTGTTTATTTTTGCAATAAAATTGCTATTTCTTTGAGTGCAAGTTTCCTTTAGCAAGTATGTGTTTAGTATAAATAGTACCAGACTATATGTTGTGATAAATTAGTTGGTTCATTGTATAATTTAGTATACTTTATGAGAATTAGATATAAAGATTATTAATAATATATTTCCTGAAATG
Source organism: Cybosia mesomella (assembly GCA_946251805.1). Lineage (NCBI taxonomy): Eukaryota > Metazoa > Arthropoda > Insecta > Lepidoptera > Erebidae > Cybosia > Cybosia mesomella. The sequence continues at coordinate 23,715,706 of OX276398.1, forward strand.
TATGCTATATCGGTTTTTATTTTTGCCTACTAATATTATACATATAAATAATAATAGTATGTTTAATATTGTATACCATCCAGGTTGGATGTGGCAGAAAATACATGACAGTAGAGTAAACGCACTTGAGATGCGGTCATTGCGTCGTGTAGAGATGGTGTGATGTAAGACTGGTTGATGGAAAGACGAATACAGATAGAGACGAGTGTGGTAAGTATGGCATGAAAGAGAAATAAAAAGGGTGGTTTAGGCACGTTGAATAAATGAGTTTGAGCTAATAACACCAAGTATGTAAGGCATGTGTAAGCTGATAGGCAAGCATTGTTCGACATAGCAGAAAATGCACTGGTGAAATTGACGTACATTGAAAAATGCCAGATCAGAAGCACTGGAAACTGGCCGGCTTGCATGAAAGGTTTAATGTGAGAGAGAAAGCTCGTGAAGGATGAAAATACAGAAAAAGATGGTGGGCTTTGGTCCCTGCCTACTCTGCAGGGAGAAACGCCTAATATTTGTATGTATAATAGTTGAATTCGGTATGAAATTCGCGTGTTACTACTGCCAGTGGGGACGCCATTTGACCAGGCGGGTGATCAGCCCTTCTATGTGGGGCCATTTCACCCAATTCCCCTATAACGACTGTCATACATATTTGTATGGCAACCGGGACCGACATCTTAACGTGCTCTCCGAGGCACGACCAGACCAATGCAAATACTCATATTCATGCATACAAATATTTGCACTGAGCGGGGATCGAACCCGCGCCTCCTGCGTAGCGGCCGCGTTCAATACCGCCACGCTACGGAGGCTGTCGCGTGTTACTCATGCCCCTAGCATTTCAACTGAGAAATGTTATTTTTCATGAAAAGTGTGTTAACCCTTAATAGAACCCGAGCCTGTGAGTGCTTTTTTTTTTCAAACTAACACTGGTTCCTGGCTAATAATAGGTCACAGATTTCATTTTTATAAATATTTTTTATAGGGGGTGCATTTTAGGGTTAATTTTTCCGGTGGTAAATAATTTACCATTACCCGTTTACAACATTAAAATTTTGCAGAGGCGTGGTAAATTTGTTACCATTGCCCCTTCTGGCGCATTTTTATTTTAAGACTAGTGGTTTCATCTGTGTTTGTCATACATTTTTTGTTAAATAAATTTATGTACCTACCTTATTATTTTATTTATTAATTTTCATTGTTATCTATACTAATATTGAAAACAAGTAATTTTTCTTTTTTTGTATGTAAGTACCTATGTTATTGATAAACTCATAAACCACTCGACCAAATTTTAGCATTCTACATTATCCTTATATTCAGACTAAAAAAAAAATTCGTACTTTATTACTATACCCATCAGTTCTAAAGAAATTACGTAAACTATCTATGAAAGCTCTTTAGTAGTGAACTTTACACGAGTCCCGGCTTCGCACGTACATGTAAAAAAATCTTCATTTTCGTATGAAGTTGGTAAATGCTTATTGCACCCGTGCGAAGCCGGGACGGGCAGCTAGTAGGTAGTATCAATAAAAGAAAATACAATGCTTAAATCATTTATTTAATAGCCTAATGCAAGCTTAAACACTTAAACACACTTCGTGTTTTAATTTATTCCACACTTCGATTCGGCTGTATGAAATAATTTAAAACATGACTTAGCACAAAGTGCAACTCCGCACATGCTGCAATGAATTTTTGTGCGTTTTTGTTGCTTTTTAGTGCTACAAAATCGACACCATTTATAGGTGTCCATTTCTTCAGGCCAGTGAACGTCTACGTTCATAAGACGAATTTCGTCGGGGACACCGAAATGTCCCCCTTTTTTATTTTTAAAGACAACTGGTCGGTTTTTCTTTTTTGTAAATTTATCGACCAGTTGCCGAGCTAACTTCAGTCGAAAATCTCGATGTGAACTATTTGTGACCACATGTGTACAATTGTATGTGATATATGCATTTATTATAGCAGAGTCAAACATGAATATGAACAGCCTCATCCAAAATTTTGACTTTCTATCTATAGGATAAGAAGAACGAAAATGGTCAAACGCCCATAGTAAGAGTGTACGATGCGATTGCTTTCGGGCAAAGCATTTCTTGTTTTGAACCATCTTTTTGGGTCCTTTTTACATAGACTGTATCTCGTGGATCATGAGTTGTTGTAAGTACACTTACGTCTTAGTATCATGCCATTTTATGGCTGTAAGTGGCCCAGATGAAATAGACGCAAATTGTTGTTTATCGAGACGTAAATGTTTCGGTTGCGATTTTCACACCTTACTGTCTCCACGGCGTGAATATCCTTTTCGTACAGATCATCCATGAGATCGTAACTTGTGAAAAAGTTGTCAAATGCCACTAACGTATTAGGAGGAAGCTCATTGCATAGTCCCATGACTACATTGTAACCTAACCCTTGCTCAACACTATCACCTTTACCCGTATAGATTTGGAACTGGTACATATATCCTGTAACCGAGTTACATCTTGCCCACACTTTAAACCCCCTCTTTATCGGCTTTTTTGGCATGTATTGTTTTAGGCAACTGCGTCCCTTAAACTTGACCATGCATTCATCTATGGATTGTCTGCTAGAATTATCCATGGCATTTTTAAAATCCTTATTCAGTTCTGTTATTAATGGCCGCAATTTATACAATCTGTCAAAATTTGGCAAACCTCTGGGTGGTTCCATCGTGTTATCATTAATATGTAGATTTTCGGTTATCTTTTTGAATCTCTTAATCGGAAAGACTCTGATTGTTATAAAATGGATCGTTAGACCAGTACAATTGCATGTCTGGCAGTGGGTTGAGTCCCATCATTATCAGGATTCCTAAATATGCGCGAATTTCTTCATCAGTAACTGGACTCCAGTATTTGCTATTTTTTGCTGTGCGTATCTGTTCGTTTATTCAGTTATGATCCCAATAACATAATCCGAAAAAAAAGATTGAAAAATTTCAAGCGGCTGTGTTTTATGCGTATATAGATTACGCGGTTCTGCTTTTTTATCAAATGGTGGAACTGAATGAGGTTCATCTATGACTTGCCAGTTGCGTGGCGTAGACCGATTTCGGCGAGAAACTAAAGGTGGTTCCAGGGCAGCAATAAGGGAGTCACTTTGGTCACTCAGTGGTAGATCTTGCTGTATTGCGCGCAAAAGAGATGTTGAACTATGTCGAGTTGATATAGCAGAAAGTGGTAATCACACTGTCGAGACCAGGGGCATCAGAAGAGCAAGGGTCAGATACGCCAGCAGCTGTTAATACACTGTCTTGATCAGGGGCATCAGAAAAGCAAGGGTCAAATACGGCAGCAGCTGTAAACACACTAACTTAATCAGGGGCAACAGAAGAGCAAGGGTCAGATACGGATTTGTCTATTTCCAGATTAAGATCAATGTTGCATACTCGTTTTGGTGAAGATAAAACATTACTAGTAGAAGCTTTCCTTTTCAAATGATTATCATTCTTACGCGTAGATAAGGTGCTACATGACGGCTCTAAAATAGATATAAGACTGAGACTATAGAGACTGAGCCGTTTGCTCGGTAGTTTCTGTTACCTGTAGAAATCATATCTTGTTCTGGTAAGGATTCATAAGTATCCATAGGACTACTAATGAACTCACCCCAGCATGGGTCATCATCATCATCGCAATCAGACAAATCGGACAAATCTTCTATAATCTCCACAATTTCTTGAAGTTGTTTGCTTCCTAAAGAACGCCTTCCGTGTTTCTTCGACATATTGTACTGAATTTCTGTAATAGGTACGAGAAAAGTAGGGCACGCCGCAATAGCGGCGGTAAGGCCCATCATGGAGGATTGGCTAGAGAGGCGACACGGAAGCCTCTCGTACCGACTGACGCAGGTGATCTCCGGGAAGGGGTGCTTCGGGGACCACCTGCATCGGATCAGGAAGGAGCCAACGCCTGAGTGTCATCACTGTGACGCGAGCGAGGACTCAGGGCTGCACACGCTGGCGGACTGCCCGGCGTGGGAGGTGCCGAGGCGTGACCTCGTGGCAGCCATCGGGGTGGGAGTCCTCTCGCTCGGCAGCATGATTGCGGCAATGGTGCGGAGCGCGAGCGCGTGGGCCGCCGCCACCTCCTTCTGCGAGCATGTGATGCTCGCGAAGGAGATGGCGGAGCGCGCCCGGGAGAGGTTCAGAACCCTCCCGGCCCGCCGAGCCCGCAACACGCTCGCCTCGCGTCGCAGGCGACTCAGGCGCCGGAGGTCGCTTAACGACCTCCGTCCTCCATGAGGGCAGGCCTGGGGGTGGCAGGTGAGGCCGCCTGTCACCCCAGCAGAAGCAGGCCGGGACGGTGGGGCGACTAGCGCCCCTCCCCCAAACCGGGGCAAGACGGGGACACCGTGGTTCCCAAACCCGAGGGGGCCATCTCGAAACCGGAGATGGCCCAGGGTCAGTCGGGGTGCGAGGGATATGCTCTATGGGCAACCTTACACCCCGGCGTCTGCAGACCCGAGACGGCGTGCGGTTTTAGTCGGTTCAAGCCCGACATAACCGCCCCCGCTGGCCGGCGGGGGGGTATCCGAGGGGATTTCCGCACGAAAAAAAAAAAAAAAAAAAAAGGTACGAGAAAAGTGTAACTACGTAAAACTTAAAAAAATGCAGTTTCCCAAGGAGGGTTGAAGTCAGGTCGTAAAAAAATTGCCAAATCTTATACAACAAGACTGCTCTTCAAGACCATTAAATGTATAGAACAAACTGATTTTTATATATTTTTTTTATATATTTTTTTATTTATAATTTAGTTTTTTTTTTTTATAATTTAGTTGTACCTACGGTTTTAAGTAAGTATAATCGGGCAATAGTAAATATTTTACCACTTAAATACGATATCGAAAAATGTATTAAAAATCGTTCCTGAAAGCTGCTGATACGTAAAACGAAAGTAAACATACCTTATTTTATAAATTTGTATCGTAAAATGACTTACCAGAATTATTGTAGAACAAATTTGCACAAAATCCGCACTCAACCACTAAAACGTTCAATTTTTGCCACCAAAAGTCGTTGGGTTAACTTTGACAGTACCGTAGATTGCCAAATGACTTTGACAACTTATGAAGTGTCAAAAATATGACAGTAAACTTATTAAAAAAATATTATAATGAGATCAAGGAATAACATTTAATGTTGCCATTTTTTTTTTTTTTTTTTTTAAGAATATTAGTAACCGAAATTACTAATATTCCTCCTAACCCCTCCAGCTAAGCTAAATTGCTTGTGTTAGGAGTAGGTTCACGTCGCTAGTGTAATGGCCAGGATTCGAACCCGGGACCTCTCGATCGTAGGGTCGACTCCTTAACCACTAAGCTACCGACGCTAAATACCTTTACCTTATTAAGGGTTAAATTGTAGCAAAATGCGCTCTTCACGGTCCCTAATCGCCTATGAAAGTCCTCGTAACCAACATTTCATGACACCGCCGCCGTTTAGCTATACTGCGAAGAAAAACAACTTGCACAAATATCCAGTAATAGCCTGGTTCAGGGCCCGTAGATGACTCTAGATAAAGTATCTCCTGGCCTTTCTTCTTTTTACTAACTTCCTAAAACATATATTTAAATAATGGTAAGTTAATCTTTCTTTCTTTTTTTTTTCTTCAAAAAATGTTACCGCTTTTAAACTTGGTGAAAATAAACTTGTTGGAGAATGCATTTTTCCATACTTAACATTATATATAAACCATCAATAACCTGAGGAAGACCATAAGATCCTTTTTATTTCGGTAAAAGCAATATCCATGCGGCCGGTAGCAGTAGGTATACTAGCTTAAAACAATATTAGTTATAAACTAAAATATACCGATTTTTTTCACAAACGTAGAGCAGGCAAGAATGAGTAGGATAGTGGCTACTTTTAATCTCCAGGTTGGAGTTGGCTGTTCAGTTTAACCACGAAAACTTCGATATTTTCCGTAAAACGTCTAGCATATGGCAACTAAGACGGACAAGCCGTCCGTCTCAGTTGCTCTCCGAGACACGAAGAGGTCCCAATATGTTAAGAATAATCACCCATCCTAAGACTAATGGTAGTGATAATCTACTCAACCGAGTACGAAAACAGTGGTAAAGGTAACCACCTAACCACGAGCCCCTCACGGGCTTGGAATCTTTAGGTATTTCACCTCAAAGCTCTAGTTCCTTTTACTCTTCCTGTACCTTTGTACTCGGCTTATCTTGGCTTTTATGGGAGCGACTCCCGTCGGGGCCCCTCAACCTAGAGAGGGAAATCCGCGCCAGCTGGGATATTATATATTACTACATAAAAAACCGGCCAAGTGCGAGTCGTAGGTTTACAAGTAAAAGTTCACCCATCACGACAATCGAGTCATAGTTATGGTAGGTATTTTTATTGCAAAATGAAATTTATAACATTACAATATGCAAAGCTGGATATTTTTTCTTAATTCTTAATTCTTTATTGTACAAAAAGACAAGAAACACAATACAATTTAAAATTAATGTACAAAGGCGAGCTTAACCACTAAAATGGGTTTTCTTCCAGCAAATTATTAAGTGATAGAGGAAAGAGATACTTTAGAGATATACTTTTGTTACTTTTTACAGTTTAAAGGTATTATAGACCTGAGTATTTTATATGAATTTCAATTTAATACCTCTACACGTTCATAAGAAAAGAAGTAGTAACTTTAAAATTTACGGTTTTCGCAATTTTTCCTTTATCTGTACTATAAGACGTTACTTCGTACCAAATTTTAAGATTCTAAGTTCACGAGAAGTACCCTGTAGGTTTTGATTCCCGTGCGAGTTGCGAAAATTTGCGGAAAGCGGTATAAACGGCTGTATCTTTCGATTGCTTTAGCTTAGAAGTTTGATTTTTTCACAGCTCCAAGGGACAGTAGACCTGAGTATTAGATTTAAATTTCAGTTTGTTACCTCCACGCGTTCGTGAGAAAAACGGTCTTAACAGATGGATGGACGGACAACGAAGTGATCCTATAAGGGTTCCGTTTTTTCCTTTTGAGGTACGGAACCCTAAAAATTAAAACGAAGAATTATAAATAATCACTATTCACTATCACTATTAATTAATGAAAAATAGTTTTGTAAGTTTGTAACAAAAACGCTATAACGTTAATTATGGCCCATAATAATTGAATTTCTAGAACATAATTCCTAAGGCGAAAACGTATTTTTTGGTTTTTTATTTCTTGGAACAGGGTGGCGACTAATAACAATCACAAATCCACAAATCAGTCACCAACCAGAACCACAGACAAACAGCTTTAGTTGACATGGCGGAGTAATCAGCTGTTAAGTGCAATGCAAACGAATATTAGTGTTTTCGTTTCCGTAGAAGTTAATTAGTTACGTGTTATATACCATTTTAACATCTTTCCTTGAAAATATGTCTTCTGTACATATTTGTGTAAGTGCATTGTAAAATTTATTGTACGAAGAAAGGAATGGCGCGATGTCCCTTGTCATCTGTCAGCTTCGTTCATTCATCCATTGTGCAGGAAAAAATGTGACTTGTACGCTTTGTAATTTTGTTTTTATGCATTTAAGTGATTGTTGAATACTAGATACAATCGTTATTTCATCCCAGTCATTTTATGAAAGTGTTTATTACCGTATTGCACAATAGGATCATTCGTACTAACTCAACAGGGCCTCGTTTACCCTAATCCAAGATATTCCCTCTACAAAGAGCTTGGCGCGGCGTCGGCGAATGAACTACTTATTTTTGTTGCGCAGTGATAGTTCGATGATACGTTTGATGAAGAAATAGTGATTTTACAATTGTAAAGTGCGAAAGGAAGTCAGAATGTCGGGCCGCGTGAGAAAGCAGTCGGATTGCCCTGTGGGCAAGCAGGGGCCGATGAGAGCGACTCTGCCGGTATCGTCAGTACTGAAACAGAAGAAGAATGCTAGCAACAGTCCGACTTTATCACCAACGAATGCGTGGCGGCGAATATCGCCTGATCACGCTCTCTCAGGCCAACGAAGCCCAGGAGCTGTCAATTACAAAGGTAAAGCACAGGACTTCATAATATTATACCGAAATTCCTCAGAAACTCATAACATGATATTGAGATGCATTCATAATTTTAATGAAACCATTGTATTTAATTTAAAAGTGGGTAGATACATATGCAAACGGGTATTATTTATTATTAAATTCTAAGAGGCAAACATTATTGTAAAAACATTAAATCAATATGGTGTGTTCTTTTTAGGCAAAAGCAGATTTGGTGCCAGTGTCATCAGGCGCACAGCTTCACTAGACACCTTATACCACAAAGGGCAGTGGCCTAGAGACTATTACCTACATGCAGGCCAGTTGCAAGTTGATAAATCCACACAAGTATGTAATTTATATCACAAGAGACATTGGTTATATGATTTGTTTCTTCTTCTCTTGCGCTAATCTTTTTTTCGTATCTTGTTTTTTCAGAGTTTTTATCTAGACAGACATGTCAACCCCATCATATCTAATACCAGTATACTTTAAAATTACTTAACAAGACATATCATTCAAAGTATCTAACTGAAACTTAAAAACTAAATCCTAGCAGTGGTTTCCTGTGACCTCACTGCTGTAGGCTGTTGGCTAATGCCGCCAAACGACACAACATCTTTGCCACATCTGAATTTGGTTCGGAGAGTACAGCCTCAATCCACCCCACATCAGCCTTTTAAACTTAAAATCACTCATTAGTTACTCTTTCAGCTTTGTTCCATCAGTAAATGATGCACATCCTCCACTTTATTGCAATTTCTACAATTTCAAGTCAGCTATCTGTGCCAATCTTAGTAGCATCCACAGCTTTGGAGCCTGGGGCTACCTTTGTAGGATTATTGGTGTCTGTAATGGTGACCATTATTCCCGAGACTTTACCTTTACCATCTGGTGAGCCGAGGTGAAGTCATATTGACGTGACCATTATATAAATTAAAAATCCCAGCTGCTCTTAAAAGACCGAAACAAATTTGGGAGCAAAATGCAAATGGGGACCCCCTGCTATCAAACTTTGATAGGTTTTTGATTTTTAATTAATAATTTTTATTTTGGTTAATATAATATAATAGTTATATAATGTTAATATTCAAGTTTTTTGATACCCTACTTGATGAGTTTGAGCCAAAATATATATTTTTAAGAACATAGATTTTAGCACCAAAAATCCACCATTCTATTTTTTTTTTTATATACCCATAGCACTCTCACAGTAAATACGAATCTAATGACACCTCTCAAGCTAAAATCTATAGGCAATTGTGTGGCCGTTCAGGCCACACAATTGCCAAACAAATATACATCATACTCTCGAAAAACAACCCTTTTTGTGGCGCAGTCGGGTAAAAAGATAATGACTCTTTGTGTGTCAACCCTAGTTGACACACAAAGAGTTCTATATACAGTTCATTCTATGAAAAAGTCCTAACTTTTTCATGGAATGAACTGTCCATACCATTTTCATACAAACAGTAGATCCACAGTATAGACATTCATGGGAGTGGGCCTCGTATTCTACATCCTATTTTTTTTTGTACATATCAGACTATTATTGTTGTTATTGTTTGTTATCAGAAGAAATCGTGGCCATTACAATACTTATGTTTGGTACTTTCAGTGCAATTTGGGGTTCCTTGGTACTAGGTAATTTAGGGTGCTTTTTAATTGCAATTTTTAGTAATGTACTTCTCTAGTCAAACAGCCTCAATTTCGAACCTAAAATGCATACTTTAGTTATAATATATTTTTAATAATGCTTTGTTCCTGTTGGCGTCTGAGGCTTTCACCTTAGAGCCTGGGGTCTGCTTACTCCTTCGTTTGATTTGGCTTTTACGGAAATGACTGTTGTCTGACCTTCTAACCCTGAGAGGAAAGCCTGCGCCAGAGCCTCATCTGTCAAATTAGCAGATGTAACAGCATGCAGGGGAGACTGTCTTGGCCCCGAAGATCTTGTTGGGGCCCCCATTCACCCTACTGTACTATGGCGTCGGGGGTCTGACGCCACAATTCCTCGTGTTTACGAAATGATAAAACACAAGTATTTATATTTATAATGGCATTTATTTGCACATAAAACTTCCTATTTCGAGTTTTAGGGGGTTTTACACGAGTATATTTATATTTTAAACGAACTGTAGGAAATCGCGGATTCTGCTCAAGGATTGAGCCTACAATCAATTCATTTGGAACTCTCTTCGGACGGCGGGACGAGGCCGGAGCCCTCGGTCGCCCGCTGTCAGCAACTTTTCCGCCAAGGCAATTGTTTTTCTTACCTAAACTCTCATTTCAATTTAAAACAATTTATTTTTAATCTCTGACACATGATGGCCAGGTAAACAAACTGTAGTGCTCGAACGAGGTCGGAACGCTACAGTACTATGCCAACATTGAACTATATTTTTACTTTACAGACAGATGATGGAGGTGGGACGTCTGGTCGATCTTCTAGAGGCTCCGAGGATGATAAACTTGATCGTTTTCTCCGTAGCCGCCTTCAGAGACCTCACAAATCTTGTGGTTCTGGAGACAGCTCAACACATTCTATGAGTACAGCTCTATGTAAGTGTATTTTAGTTATAACAACATAAAAAAAAAGTTACTAGTTGTATTGATGCCAGTACCCTATCCAGACCAGTCCATGAGTGCCATGGTTCCATGGTTCCATGGAACCGTCATATATACGAAATTTTCCCTTGCGAGTATGTTACGGGCGAAGCCCTACTTCGATCCCCCGTGGCACCCATTTAACCCATATATGCCTGTAATTTATTAGTTCTACAATAATGAATGGAAGTTTGCCTGCTTTGTTGACATTTATGATTACCGCACAGCTTTCCTGGGGTAGTAGCGTGATGATATAGCCTATAACCTTCCTTAATAAATGGGCTATATATGGCTAAACTAATAGTTCCTGAGCTTATTCAACCAAACCAAACTCTTCAGCTTTATAGTATTTGTATAGATAAATTGATTGTTATCAGGGTCCCGTTTTGGAAGTGGCAGCGTCCCTTTGAGAGCAGCTCGGTCATCTGTGGAAGGTCTTAATCAAGAGATAGAGAGACTCGTACTGTATCCAGCTAGCGGCACCCAGACCCCGCATCTTGACCGGCTAAGAGATAAAGTAAGTATTTCAATAATTTCATAAGTATTTAAAGAATTGATCAAAAGACAAATTTCATAATTTGAAAATATCTATAAGTGACCTTGTGATGCCTACTTTTACATTCCAGGTGGAATAAAAGAGGAGGAATCAGTCAGTAAATTTTTTAATTCTTTTTTTATTGCGATTCATAACCATGAATTTTTCCATTCGTTTTCGGTAGTTCAAGCAAAATATACACTTGACATTAATTATTTGACAACAAGACATTCATTCGGTTCTACAACTTTATTTTGTACATGTGGAAAACCCCAACGCGTACCATCTTTACATGCCTGGTGGTAAAGTGACTGTGTCGGAATCGAGCCGACTAAAAACCCCAGTGTTCGGTCCATGTGAGCCTCTTACCACGGAATTCGAGTATACCCTAGGGGTTCTATACCTACATAATTCTTGAAAAAGAAAATGACAAAGATTTTTTTTGTAAAGTAGGTACTTTGTGATCTTTTTAAAATAAATCTTGAAATTCTGCACCACTATATTTAATATTAACTTTTTGTATTTACACTGTTATCATTGACATTTGATATACCTAATGATTTCGAGATACCTCGCCTTAATGAGTTTACAAATTCGTCCATCTACTATTACAGGTAACACCTGAAGGGCACCGTGCCCCTCTCGCTGAATTACTGAGGCGCTCTGTCAACACGCAGACACCACATGATCTATGTCATACTGCTCATTCATCAGGTAATTATCATTGTTGCATTAACAAATTGGTACAAGATATGGGCCATATCAATAGAATGTGTTTATTTAAAAATGGCTGGTAATGCAGAATTTCACCACCACCCCTGCCTTATGCCCCTGATCCGGCCTTTTTTATATTAACTCAGAAATGCTTTTCTGTATTTTACTCCATGGGAATGAAATATGTGAATCTCTAATGACATGTGTTTCCCTATGTACCATGAGTCTTATAATTTCATTAGGAATACTAATTATCCAATTACCTTATGCATATGTCTTTAATAACTTAAGACAATTGCGAAAAGAGCTATAGTATGATCTAAAACAAGAAATGTTGTTTTTTATTAGAGTAATACCAGAGATTACCTAATAGGCAGTACAAACAATTACTACATACATAATAATGATGTTTGAATATATGTACTTTTGATGTTGTGGGCATAGATCCACCATCCAGGGGGTCACTCTCCAGCGGTGGGTCTGCGGAGCTCCTAGCCACAGGTCTATAACTAACTTCAGCTTCTAGATAACCCTTGCAATAAAAAAGTTCATAGATTATGCACATAAGGTCCTATGTAGACTGTATATTAACTGTCATTTGAACTTTCAGGTTTTGCATACTAAAAAAATAAACACCACATGTGTTAGTAACATGATAAGTATTTTTTCATTTAAAATGATAAAATTCAACCCTAGGTAATGACACTAAAAAGTTTTTCACACAGATTGAAATAGCGTAAAATTTTGAAGATATTAAGTACAAATTGTTGCTTATATAAATTGCTCTAATTATAATTAGAGTTGGTGTTAAGGGTTAAAATTTTACCATAGTTCAAAATGAAAGTTCCAATGTTGGTTTGCTTAAAATTTTTTTGTTGTCATAATATATTAAACAATTTCTACTACCTCTACTGAGTGGAGGTTGTGTGCACGTGAGTAAAGTGTGGTTACTCACGTGCACACGCTACGGACGAGAGGTTGTCATATTTCTGCGTATAGGCAGGGGCATTATAAAGTCGTAATGTGAGTAATCGATAGATTTCAATTGGTTAACATAAATGAAAAAGTGGCATGAAACTATACCAACTCAAATGTGGAGGCTAATAAAAACGCACGTTCAGTTACGGTTCGGTTGGTCAATACGGATAACGAGGCAGTTAATGGGGTAGGGTTGACATTAATTTTTGAAACATACAACCTCTCGATCGCCGGGTCATTGAATTTCGCCGTTAGTAGTAATAAATATAAGAAAATGACGCCTGAAATGACCTTGAAAATTAATTAGAATATCAATAGGGCTCTCAATGGTGTTGATTTTGCAGAATGTGGTAAAAATCGAGAGTAAACAATGTAAATCACTATTAACTTTTATGGCTCTTATAAAGGCTAGTTACGAATCGATGATGCTTTTTTAACACACTTATTAACTTGCTATGTCTCTTTGTATGTAATGCGTGTTAACAAATGCTCCTTTAGCCCAGCATAGTGTTGGGCTAAAGAAGTTTTCGGGCGGACAAATTGTGAAAACGATTCACGTATCCTTCTTTAGCCCAGCACACACGCCAAGTTGAGCGAGCGAAGCGACCCGTTGGACACCGCGGACCCTAGTATTATTAGTTTAGTGTGTAACGAACACCGTTACACACTAAACTAATAATACTAGGGTTAGTGAGTAACTGTTTCTTCGTGCAATATCACAAGTAACCTAACAAGGTTACTTGTGATATTGCACGAAGAAACAGTTACTCACTAATTCGTGAGATAGAAAAATACTTATTCACTTTCCACTCACACATAGTCGAAATCAAGTACTATTACAGTATACTTAACAAAATACGTTTAAGGCGAGGGTATTCGGGGACTTTAGGTATTTTCGGAATAGCAAAGTTGCCACTTTACGCCGCAACGAAGCACTGGCAGTCCGCTCCAAAGTGTAGAAAAATAAGAATATTTACTTAGGTTTTTATGATATTGTGGTTTCAATAAAAAAATTAAACAACTATTTACAGTTTATGTTATCGACTTTTATTATTTTAATATCCGTCTACGTTCAAATATAGCTGCGTTCTTTCATTGTTTTAAAATAGAATGTACATAAGTATTGTGAAGGAACATTTTATGTTTCAACAACATACCTACCTAGGAGTCCTCACACGCATTGTTATTTATATGTAATTAAACTGCATACTAGTACCAATTACTTAAAGGTAGTTTCTCAATGTGATAGAATTTTATTGGAACTGTTCACATAATATTGATAAATTATGAACAAATTATTAGGGTTTCCAAATGAATGTAGGTACTTATAATTATATAGATGTATGAATTGTAGTTTTTTTATTTGACATTTTACACAACACAATCTAGGCCCGATTTAAGTATACCTTGTAATATGGGCTCCAAATTGATGATAAACATACTAACATACATTTTTTGTTAATTTATACATGTATATTTATACATAGAAACACCCAGACCAATGCAAATAGACATATTCATGCATATAAATGTTTAAAATGTGAATGGGAATCGAACTCACGCCCGCCGACGTTAGCAGTCGAATGTACTGCCGCTACGCCACAGTTAGTTGTTGTGTAGGTATTAGTATTGTGACACATTACACTCAAACACGTTATGCCTGAGACTGAATTGACTAAAGTTACATACTTACTATCGAACGACGAGTGATGCTGTGTAGGTATGCACATTAAAGCTACTCAAATCTTAATCTAACACCCGGCATGCATTGCAATTTTTTTTCCTTGTCCTAGGCACTTACCATAGTTTTATTGCAATTGGATGAATGAAAGAAATACATAGAAGACAAGTATAATTATATTTAGGGACTCTCGCGTTAATTACCGTTGTAATAAACTTTTCAGTGGTGAAAGTCTTTACACCACTACATTCTCCTATCAATGACCTTCATTTTGGTTCATTTTCATTTATCTAACTTGAACACAACTCAAATAAAACCGGAATTCGTTTTGGTTAGACCAATCTTTGAGAGCAAATTCTATCGAGAACAGTAAAAGTCATCATGTATAGGATAACCGAAAACACTAGTTTGTATACTCTAGAATAACATAATATGTGATTTTCAGAATACAGGGACTTCTCACTATCGAAAAATCCTAATCTAAAAACACCCTTGCTCAGGGAGCCTCGCCTTAAATTCGACGCGTTTGCGGCAAGCGAAAGGGACGAGTAGGGCGAGGGAATGCGCGGCGGTACACGCAACGTTGGCCCCAAAGAAGCATTTGCAACGCAATAACACAATTTGTCTCCACAAAAACTTCTTTAGCCCAACACTGCACGTGCTGGGCTAAAGAAGCATTTGTAAGCACGCGTATGTAATAGAATCTTTGAACTCGATTTTGGAGCACTTCCCAACGTCCGATTAATTTGAAATTTATTACACTTATCAAGGACCGATGGCTATACTATAATTGGGTAAAAATTTACGAAAGCAATCAAAAATGAATAATAATTTAAAAAACATGCTTAACCAACTAAAATGTAAAAAAAAAAAAAATTAAAGAGTGTGGGCTTACAGCAATTATTATCGAGTACCCCCACGCTTTTTAACAATTATTTTTAACATTTTAGTTGGTTAATATTCTCATAAATGGTCTCGACACCATATATTTTACACATGAGATTATTTAGTAGTTTTAATAATTTATTAACCATTTATTTGCAATATCGATATTCCTATCGATTTTTAGACTATCTGCATACTCGATATTATGTCGATAGTAGTCAATTCATCGGCATTACAAGTATTAGTTTTTCCAAAGCATGTGTTTTCTTCTCTTTGTTTTTCGCTTTTCAAATAAGCAGTTTAATAAGTATAGAAGATAGTTACAGTAGCTTAAAGGATGTTAAATAAATATACCATAACATTCTAGTTTTTTTTTAATATTTAATATAGACCCACAATTAATTTTTTCAATGATTAACGTAATACCGCAAGGTGAATCGCACATTATTAATCTATACCTTCTAACTAAGCTAAATAGCTTGTGTAAGAAGAGGTTCTCGTAGGCATTGCATGGGTGGGGTTCGAATCCTTAATCTTTTGTTGTAAGTGTGACGTCTTAGGTTTATTTTTAAAGAATATCAGTAACCTGAATGACTAGTATTCCTCCTAAACGTTCCAGCTAAGCTAAATTGCTTGTATTAGCAGTGGGTTACACGTCGGTAGTGTAATGGCCAGGATTCGAACCCGGGATCTCTCGATCAGAGGCCGACTCCTGAGCCACTAAGCTACTCACGCTTAGTTTTTACATACAACTGTTGTGATTGCAGGTGGCAGCGTGTGTTCGTCTCCGGATTTAGACGGCTCTAAATTGGGCACGTCGCCACAGATCAATCGCTTTTTAGCTCGCGAGCCACCAGATGGCTGTGAAAAGGTATGTTACTGAGAATTCTGGCCTTGCCGGTGATGGGACATTAAATTTGTAAATGAAAAATGATTTTGAGTGGCTGTGTGTGTCAAAATTGGCTTTGCACACTCTTCTGCCTTTCGCTTAAACCTACTACTAAACGTGAGCTTTTGGGTAGTGATTAGTTCCAGATGGCGTTGTGTAGAATCCGTCTAGTTGAGGGCACGATGTAAATGCTAGTCATCATCATCGTAGCGCCAATTCTGGTTGCATTAAAAGTTTGCAACTTGGATCCCGGGGTCCATTCGCCGCCTATTCCTTCTTTCGTTACAGGTGTAACAGCTTGCAGGTGACATTGGTTTGGATCCCAGAATATCTTGGTGGATCACCATGCATATAGTTATGCCTCTTTCCAATTAGGTTAGGCAGAGACAACATGTTTCCACTTGCTACGATTCTAGCACACGCCTTTCGCTTCTTCCACTTTCATAATTGTTTTCATACATGCACGTCGGTTGAGACGGCGTGCGGTTTTAGTCGGTGCGAGCCCGACATAACCGCCCCCGCTGGCCGGCGGGCCGGGAAATCCGAAGGGATATCCGCACGAATTAAAAAAAGAAAAAAAGGTACTTCTGACATGGCTTTTCTTCAAAACGTCCTCGATGTGATTGGCAAACGTACTCAACCTTTACCGGGTTGCCCAGTAGCCCTCGCCTCATAAATCTGTTTCGTTCTCCTTCTCATAAATCTCCTTTCATCCATCCTTTCTACGTGTCCGAACTATTTAAGCATTCCCTACTCTATCTTGGTCACTAAATTCTACCATATCACTGCGTTCTCTTATCACGCTGTTCCTCACTCGCTCCTTCAGGGTCACTCCAGCTATACTTCTCAAACTTCTCAAACTTCTCATACAGTCTAAATTAATAACCATAATTCAGTCAGAGAATTCCCCCTGTAAGTTGTGTGTTTTCTTAATCTTTAGAAAAAGTAAGCATACAAAATGCTTAAAAATTTAATTGAATTAATTAGGCGGTGTCATATAAAAAACAATGTTTAAAAATGTCTGTAAAGTTATTCATTGTTTCCGTAGTTCGCAAGAATTACGGTAAATGGCTCCAGCGTCGCCTTAAGACGTATATAATATATCGGAGAATTTCGAATATCTGGGACGTGTCTAGATAGCTCAGCTGGTCCGAGCATTGTAGTGGCAGTGTAAGGGACTGGTCGCGGGTTCAAGTCCTGTTCTAGATGTTTTCTTTTTCCGATCTAAATCTTTGGAAAAAGTAAGCATACAAAATGCTTAAAAATTTAATTGAATTAATAACCATAACTTAAGCTAATAAGGGTTATGAAGTAAAATCGCTATTTAAATACCTCGTATATGTTATAGGTGAACCTTAAAGCTGGCGAAGGAGCTTACGCAGAGCCAATGACAACAGTGAAACCGACGATACCAGGGTTCACGCTGCGGGCGTCGCTGGGATCAGCCTTCCAACCGCTCCAGCCCGCCCACCACGCGCCTCCCGCGCCCTCCCCGCCGCCCGCGTCCCCGCACTGACTCCCTCTCAACCTCCCTTCCACGCGTGTACAGACTACACTCTGGACTAGAGGGTTTCTTTTTAATTATATTTCGTTATTATGTTCATCTGTAAAGAGCTGTTGAATTATCCAGAAAGCTTGAATATGGCATATCAACATTCGAAGACCTTTAATAAGATGCAAGTTATGATATAATATTACAGCGAATTAAGACTGTGTACAATAAAAAATAATATATTTAGTGTTTTATAATGACTAGATAGAGCAACTTTCTGGACAATTCTGTTACAGTAGCACCCTCTCTTCAATTGACTGACATTGATTTTTTTTTTCAAGTAGACATAATTTGACAAAGTACTATCGTATATTGTATCTTAAAACTCGATTACTTATCATGTTTGCGTATGCAATACGTGGAGCTTACAGAAATATACTTGACTCTTATTATTACAAAAAAAAAAAAGATTAACTTGTAGAATAGTGTGGTAGCACGGCGTAAAATTAAATAACAAATTCTTATAACGTGTTAGTGACAACCAAAGTTTTATCACTTAAATACATGTTTGTAATCTGTTATGACAATAATAACGCACTTTAAACGAAAATTTGTCATTTGATACAAAAAATAATGTTTGTCAATTTTCATAAAATTTCGAGTGAGAGTAAAAAATAAGAATGTCCCAATGTACTTGAATAATTTCGACTTGCAATTAATTTGCACATATTGTATACATTGACAAACAATGCAACCAAAGCAATTTAATCACCGCATTAGATTCATCAACTATACCAAACAGATGGAAACATTAATTCTTATTAAATACGAGTATATAACGTTATATAACATGTATTATTTTGCCCGTAATTTTATTTTTACACTAAGTAATGAGGTAGCTATTTTTCTAAAACGTATATTTAGAAACTTTAGCACTCATTACTCCAGCTTAATTTGATGACATGACTGGATATATATTTGATCTCATTTTATGTATTATTTGAAAATTGTGTACATAACACCATATTGCGAGCATAGAATTTTAAAGTGTTATAGTATAAGTGGTTTTTAATTTTCATCATACATACATAAGTTGTTTTTTAATTTAATTCATTGAAGGAAAATTCGGACCAAAATTCTGAAAGGGCCAGATCATCTTATTTGTGGTTATGGATATATCAGTTGCTAGAAAGATTTTCTAATGCAAAAGAGCTTTAACTTGTGGGATTTGATAAAAAAAATGTAAGTAAGAAAATAGACTGACTTTTTAGGATTTACTCATACTTTGATACAGGTAACTTGACTTTATTTGGTATGTTACAATAAAGTTGGTAGTTTACTATAAAGTGCCTATTATGGACCTACGTATTTGTTTACTCTTCGATGGAATTCTTTATAATAAGTTTTTGACTTCAATGCCTTCGTTTCGTGGTCGATAAGTGACGTCAGTATCTGTATCGGGTACGTGAGCTATTCGTTTGACGTTCGTTTAGGGAAGAACCGCACTTGTTGGATTTCTCATTTTGGCCAAAATGCATTTTTATCATCGAGACTGATAATGTAGTATGTTGACAACTTACACATAAACATAGTTAGATCTGCTTTTGGACATACGCAATTATTTTTTAAACCTTTTTTGAAATTCGACGGCAAATATATATTTTGGATGGGCTCACCTTTGGATAACATAGTATTTTAAATCTTATCATTGCTCAAAGAATTTTTTTATTAAGAGCCACACTTATGATATGCGCCGAATTTGAAAATATAAGCTTAGTGATTGTAATATCCAGTTGCTGATGTAAAATTAGTGCATATTGATTATATTGGTTATTCAATAAACAAAATGTGATAATGTAATTGAATCGGTCGAATCTGAACAATGATTGTGACCTGGCAATTTTCGGTACTGACTCGGGATGTGATGCACAAAGTGAACAGTATCCGTAAAATGTGTAGAATTATCGAAGGTGCTGCGTAGTGACTATAAGTGTATACATACTAACCGACTTGTGACAGAAGAACAGTGTTTGGGATGCGATTAAATTGAAGGCAGGTATCATTTTTGAATGAAGCTGTGTATGTGACGAACGAAACCAGAGTTAAGAGAAAAAGTTTTGGTATTCTACAAAACGTGTTTTTATTCAACATTTTTCACCTACTAGAAAATCCGTGTGTGTGTGTATGAACATTTGAATTGAATGGTGTAAATGCCACTCCAATCGTTAATGATTTCACATATGCAGTAGTGAGTGATTCTAAGAAGATATATTGCAAAACCATTAATAAACGAAGAGCCGAGCCAATAAATTAAAATCCGGATTTCTGTGTAAAATGTTTCTGATGTAAGTGCAAAATATAGCAGTAATTTCGAATAAAAAAACATAGTTTACAGTACAAATTGAAGATGAAGTCTATACCTTCTTGTTTGTTATACATGTCTCCATGGAACCATGTTTAGTTGCTCGATTGATGTCGTGAAATCACGTTTCTGTAACATAAGCTATGATTATTATGTTCGCATTGCTTCCTAACAGTTTTCATGTCGCTTCTAGACTCCCCACACTTGAAATTATGCTTTACTAATAATAGACTTATGTCACAGGTCCAGGTTGTAATTTAGAATTTATATAAGCCTCTCCCAATGTCGTTACCTAATTTAAGGTTTAGTAAGTTTTAGTAGAGGACCCGAAAAATTATTAGCTGTTAATAAATGTGTGCTATAAAACGGTACTCTTACAGTTTATTTGAAACTTGGATGTGGACAGGATGGTTCCTAAATAAGGTTGTCTCACGCTATAAACCATAATGTCCCATAATATATGTTAAACGGAACCGCATAAAGAGAAAGACATCTTTATTTAAGAACTTGAATGTTGAATGTTTTAAAGTACATAAAGATATTTTTATATGTTCAGGATAGGAAAGGTGAGTTGTACCATAAAAGTAATTTGGCTAGGACCTTAGATTTGATAGTTCTTTTATAGATGGTTAATATTATTTTAAAATTTGTTTGCTTTTAGATGACGAATGAGTTTGTAATTTTTATTAATACAATATTAGATTAAATACTAACATTTAAACTAAACCAAAAGTGCCCATTGAGATAAGTTTATAATTCAAGCAAGCCTTTTGTTTAGCATTTTGTTAAAGAATAATGTTTAGGCACACAAAATTAGAAAATAAGAAAAATTATCAAAGGATTGTTGAGTTTTAAGTTATCTAAAATTGTTGAGCTATAAAAATTCCTTAAGTTTTTTTACGAATAATGTTCAACAAAGGGCTTGTTTAGTTAGAGGCATTAATTAACATCATTATTAATAGTATCTACTTTAAGTAATAATAAGAATGATTTTATTATAATTTTGTTTCAGAGAAGAAATTCTAATTACTATTTTTGTTTCCAATATTTTATCACTTTATCTGTTTTCACTGTAATGTATCTTGCTGTATTGCAGACATATCCAATATACAGACTGA
The DNA here is from genome assembly GCA_946251805.1 of Cybosia mesomella. Classification (NCBI taxonomy): domain Eukaryota; kingdom Metazoa; phylum Arthropoda; class Insecta; order Lepidoptera; family Erebidae; genus Cybosia; species Cybosia mesomella. The sequence goes on from OX276398.1 coordinate 23,736,981, forward strand.
TTTAACTTATAGCTTTTTATTTCGTTGTGCCTTTCATTTTAGTGTGCATACACCATACGAACAATGGCATACGCGCAATTAGTAATAAAATGTGTTGGTAATATCCACAGAAGTAATAAGAGAATAGAAGTGTTATCGCTTGCGTATTCTACTACATAGATACGAATTTGCCACTTTCTCGCAACTGCAACAAAATTCGCTCAGAACTTGGAACTCCATTTAAGGCCCGTTCTAGCGACGCATACACATCGTATCGTATCAACCTATTAAATAGACATCACTCACAGACGCGAACCTCGGAATAGGAACCTAATATATGGGGTAGAGTACCACCCGTTAATGGATGTTTAAATTGGACTTAAAAGTAAACTATAGTTTTTTTTAATAATGTTAATAGATGTAAAGTAATGTAATGTGATGGTTCGCAATAATGTAATATTAAACAGAGTAGGTACACGTATGCTGGGGTGTGTGTTGGGTAACCTCCTCGAGTGTCGCTCCGATTCCGATCCCGCTGCAGTCCGGGGGGAACGGAATCGGAGCGGCCGGTACACCCTGGGCGGCGGTCAATGGCTTCCCCTTCACCCCTTCATAGGGTTGGCATTGATCGTCGGCCAATACCCAACGTGGCGGGAACACATCGCTCTCCGTACTCCTCTGCTTTCAGAGGAGACAGGATGAGCGATGCTGTTAGTGGTGAGATGGCCCAGGGTCAGTCGGGGTGCGAGGGATATGCTCTATGGGTAACCTTACACCCCGGCGTCTGAAGACCCGAGACGGCGTGCGGTTTTAGTCGGTGCGAGCCCGACATAACCGCCCCCGCTGGCCGGCGGGGGGGTATCCGTAGGGATTTCCGCACGAAAAAAAAAAAAAAGGTACACGTATGCTTATATTCTGCTTGATCGGAGCCGGCCACAGTGCCATGCTGCCGTACCGCGACGTAGTCGTGAATGCGATAAAGCATCATCATCATCTCAGCGTTGTGTCCCGATTGCATTTGAGGCCTACACCTCGCAGGTGGTGGTCCGCTTTCCTGCTTTTCCATCTCCACTTTGCACGATCTCGGGCATCCATAGTAGTGACACTATTGGCACGCATGTCATCACTTACGACGTCAAGCCAGCATTTCTTGGGTCTACCCCTCCTACTGGGGCCCGGCGGAAGTGCCATGACCATACATGTCCGCACCAACTAAGGCGACGCTGCTGCATTTTATCTGAAATGTCAAAGACATGGAGGCTGCCGCGGATGCCTCCCGCATTTCTCACGTGATCTTTACGCGTAACTCCGCACATACATCGCAACATATTCATCTCCGTGACACGCAGCTCCTGCTTATGTGGCTCTAGCAAGTTGGCCGCGGCAATGCGTTACGTGACGTCGCATTCGATGTCACCCGTCGCGTAAAGTACAGATCCCAAGTACTTAAACTTGTTTCGTGCGCTCGACCAAGTACTCTCTCAAGTAGTCTTCGCCACATTAAGTTTCAGAAAGCCGTTCTCAAGCGCCTCCTTTCACGTCTTCACACGTCGCGCCAATCTGCCCCAGTCCGCGTCCGCCAGCGTGATATCATCAGTATACATGAGTAACCACGGAGGTTCCTCATGTGAATTTCTGATGTTGTCCGACAAAACGTCTAATATCAATATAAGTATGGATTTATATAGATAAATAGAGAATTAGTGGTTCGTCAATTCGACCACACCCTGATTGATGGTAAGCGTGGGAGAAGAGCAAAAAGTAAAGGCCACCATTCCAAATGCTGTCAATTGTAAAATTGTGGTCTCCAGTTTGACGGCTTTGAGAATTGCTTATTGATGCCCGCAATTATAGTAAGAAGAGTATAAAGATTAATTATTGCATACGGTACTTGTAACAAAAATAAAATTGTCTGTCCTTCTGTTAATTTGTTCTGGGTAATCTCCGAAGAGGCTGGGCTGATTTTGACGGGATTTTTGCTTCAGATAGCTGATGTTACAAGGCGTAACTTAGGGTTTCTTTTTTTCTTTTATTTTTTTTTTTTAACATATTTCTGCTAACATGCGATCGGTCCCTGGACCATAAGCAGTTGTTATGGGTGATTATTTAGCGTGTTAGGCTTTCCCTTCCAGTGTCAGGTAGCCTTTATTTTTTTATTTTTTTTATTTCAGGTTGTCCCATATGTGCAGCCTCTTAAGGCGTCTTTTTTTGGGTGCTTCAGTAAGGATTTGGGCAAGTTTATTCTCGTGATGTGCAATCCTGTCTTTATAGGTTTTTGTTATTCTATTTATCTCCTCCTTAATGGTGGATATTTTCAAATATTCGTGGATATCTTCCGTTCGTGTGAACCACGGAGCATTCACTATTGCCTTCAGCACGCCATTTTGGAATCTCTGTAGAATTTCAGTATTTGAAGTTTTCGCTGAACCCCATAGTTGGATTCCATATGTCCATACTGGTTTCAGTATAGCTTTGTATACTGTAGTTTTGTTTTCCACTGATAGTCGTGAACCTCTGCCAAGGAGCCATTCCAGGGATCTGAGTCTGTGGTTTAGCTCGTCTCTCTTCTTTTGTATGTGCGGCTTCCATGTTTGCCTACGATCGAGATAAAAACCAAGATATTTCACAACTGTCTGGTGTGGTAGTACCTCCTCGCCCAATTTTACTGCAGGACAGTCCTCCTTTCGAAGCGTGAAGGTGATTTGGTTTGATTTATTTGCGCTGGCTTTTATCCTCCAATTCTTCATCCAAGTGTGGACCTTATCTAGATGTTTCTGAACTATCTTGGATGCAACTACAGGGTCTGAATTTGATGATAGGACCGCTGTGTCGTCTGCGAAGGTAGCTGTCATAACATCTTGAGATTCTGGTACATCGGCTGTAAACACTAGATAAAGTAATGGTCCTAAGACTGAGCCTTGTGGTACTCCGGCCTTAATGTCATAGAAACTTGAAGAAGAGTCGTTTATTTTAACGTAGAACATACGATCTTCCAGATAGGACTGGAGTAGCAGGTACATATTGTGTGGTAGTAGGGTCTTCAGCTTAAACAGTAAACCATCGTGCCAGACTTTGTCAAATGCTTGCTGTACATCGAGGAATACTCCACAGCAATATTCTTTATTTTCCAAAGCATTTCTTACGTATTCTGAGACTCTATGCACTTGCTCAATAGTGGCATGGTTTCTGCGGAAACCAAATTGGTGTTCCGGAATGCTCGAATTTTCATAGACACATCGGTTTAGTCGTTCAAAGATAATCCTCTCTAGAACCTTTGATAGCACTGGCAACAAGCTTATTGGCCTGTACGATGAGGTCAAATTGGGTTGTTTCCCAGGTTTTGGGACCATGGTTATTTGTGAGACCTTCCAAATGCAGGGATAGTATGATGTCCTGAGTATTGCGTTGAACAGTACTGTGATGTAGGTTATTGCCTTTTTCGGCAGTTTTTTTAGTATCTCTGCAGTGATTAGATCAAAGCCTGGTGCTTTCCTCATTTCCAGCTCAAAGATCAGCCGCCGGACTTCTGTCGGGGTGTAACACTTCATGGGAGGACTGAGCTGCAGATCACTGCTCAGATATGTTTGTACTTCATCATCTAGACTTGAATCCAAGTCATCATTTGGAGTGAAGACATTTCTGAGAAACTGCGCATATGCTTCTGCTCTATCTTCGTCACTTTTTGCCCATTTACCATCCTGGGTTCTGAGAGGATGATCTATCTTCTGCGGTTTATTACGAGACTTGACTGCTTTCCAGAGGGAGTGTTCATTTTTAGCTGGGGCAGAGGGAGTCAAGTTTTGTAAGTAGAACTGTAGCGTTTCGTTTTCTGTCTTGATTAGAAATTGTTTGAGTTCTGCTGCGGCCTTGTTAAATGCTCGTTTATCAGAAGGATTTCGGCTGCAGTGCCACACTCTTCGTAATCGTCTCTTCTCTAACACTCTTTGTTTCACTTCCAGCGTTACATTTTGTGTCACCTTTTTTTGGAATACACTTTTGGGTGTACTAGCCCTTGCTGCAGACTGTATACTCTGTGTGAGTGAGATAGTAGCATGCTCTATGTCATCGTTTGTCTTTAGAGGTACTTTCAGTTTTAAATTTTCATTTAGTATGTGTTGAAAGTAATCCCAATCTGTGTGTTTATTACACAAAAATACACTTCCTTGTTTATTAATGATGGATGTGCTCATTGTTAAAATGACCGGTGAATGATCCGAGGAAGTATCATGGCAGTCCTCTATTTCTAAGAAATGTGACTGTATTCCTTTAAACAGGAAGAAGTCCAGTAGATCTGGTAATCTGTTTGCATCTTTTGGCCAATATGTTGGTTTTCCAGTTGAGAGACATTGGAGGTGATTCTTTTCCAAGCTTCTCTTTAGACTTCGCCCTCTTGTTGTAATGAGACGCGACCCCCACTGTGTATGTTTGGCATTCCAGTCGCCTCCAACTATAAACCTATTACCAAGGGTTTTAAGGAAGGAATCAAAGTCGTTTTGGTCAATTTCAGGAACTTGTTTTTTCTTAGGAGGGCAGTAAATTGATGTTAGCACGATTGGGCTCTGCTTATCATACACCATTACTGATGTGGCCTGTATCCTTGGTGTCCGATATTCAGGAAGCAACTGATGTTTGATGCCACTCTTTATTAGTATAGCAGTACCCGCATGGGCTTTGTTGTCTGGGTGAGGTGTGGAGTAGGCACTGTATCTATCAATTGTTATTGATGTTTTTTCTGTTAGATGTGATTCTGATACTAATAGTACGTCAAGGTTCTGAACTTTTAGCAGAATTTCTATATCATATTTCTTATTTATTATACCGTTGACATTCCATGTTCCTATTCTCAGTGCCATTTTAGTGCACTAGTTTGGTCACGATTGTTGTGAGGAGACCCATGAGGGTGCCCATCTGGTCAAGTAAGCGGTCTAGCTTTTCAGCTTGTTTTGTTAATATTGCTTCAAGGTTTGGAGAAGTTCCTGCTGTGGCCTGTGCATATGTCCTGGTATTTTCATTGTGTGTTGTAGATGGTACTGCTTCCTCATTTGGTGAGTCTCTTGCCTCAGTATGGTTGGTGGGTATTTGTTTTTGTTGTTTTCTAGCACCAAACTTCCTTTTTTGTATTTCTTGAAACACTTTACACCCTTTATAGTTTCTTTTATTTATGGAAAAGTATTAGGGTTTGCGCAAAACAAATAAAACCCAGATGAAGTACACGCCAACGAATTCGTGGGCACAGCTTGTAGAGAATGTGTGGGTAAAGTATTAAGATTATTGTTATTATTAATGGTGCAACAAAGATCAGAGGAATTGTATCATTCAGATTGAAGTCGAATTGTTTGACCATTCCGTGACTAAATAAGACAAGTGTGAAATGCAATTGCAGACATATTTCACTTCAAGTAACCAGGTAATTGCAGACTTTACTGCATCTTATCTGCAATGTCACAGACATGAAGATAGCCGCGGATGTGGGAGTTCCTCATGCAATAATCAGAGTCGGACAATATAGTGGTTTTAATCTTTGACATCAGATTTATTACTAAGATATATATATGAGTTAATCAACTTCTGATATATCTCAGCCACCATCACTGGCAATCTCATCTATTTAAAGAGTTAGTTTACTTTGATGGTCCTGATGTTATTTAAATCAGAAAAAAGGAATGATTAAACTGACATGATACTGGAAATGCAATCTTACTTATACATAACATATATTTAACTAGGTTTAATATTGTAAACTACGCTTAGTTTGTATGTCATCTAACAATATCCGAAGCTCTTCATCTTCAAACCTGCCCTCTAGAGATGGTATTAATGCTTTTGCTTCTTCTGGTGTCTCTGGACATAAGTTTGCTAAGCTTGCCACTTCAAATTTATGTAGTTTCTTAGATTGAAGCAAACTGAAATTTTAAATTCATTGATTGTAGTTAATACTTTTTTCTTTTTTATTTAGGACAGTTCAATTTGACTTCACCTCGCCTGATGGCAAGCTGAAGGTAAAGTCTCAAGAAAAAGGGTCACCATTACATACATGTACCATCTTAACAATGGAGGCACTCGGCTAGACAGCCTCATTGGAAGAGGAATTTTGTCAGCGCACTGCGTGACACCCCACCGTCCCACTAGTGCTGCGACCACAATCCTCCTGCCCGGCTATGCACTTGCTGACCCCTGAACGCAATCAAACCGAAATTTGATTACTATGGAGGGTTTATTGCAATCAATTTAATGCCCACCCGGCCGAATTTTGTGACAAATTTGTGTCATCAAATTTCTACCACCAGTACAGTACAGTAATACCTATAATGTAAATTGGCAGGTGAGTAGCACTCAAAACTGGATTTTGCTTAACAGTTTGACAGTAGAGGAAGTTCATGAAATGTGTAAGGACAGAAGCAGATTGCAGGCTGTTATCTCAGCCTGCCACAAGGGAGAAAGTATCATATTGGTATTGGTGTGAGTAAATGCTAGTCATTGGTGAAAAGTAGATATACTATGTACATCTCAAACAGTTCCTCAAAATTCAGATTATTGTTACAGGTATTATTTAGATCATATACTTTCAATGCTATGGAAGTTTGCCGAGAAGTGATAGTCACAAGTTTTACTTTATCGACTATATATACCAAATATAAAACTAGAATAAGCATCTAAATTTTAATGATATAGATAGCCTTACAACCTATAATAGTTTTGAATTACAAAATGTTGAAACTTACTTTCTAACAGCAGCTATAGTTTCTTTGTTCTTAAATTTTTTGAACATATTAGTGTATGTAAGTGTCTTCATGAAGACCTCAGAGAATTCTTGTTCCTCTTCTGCAGACTCATTTTGGGCTTTCCGATGTTCTAGCAACATGTCCACTTCTGATATCAACAACGTTTCTGCGTTTTCGAACTCTGAAATAAATAAAAATGGAAATGAATCAATGAGCTAAACTTTAATGTATAGTTGTGTTCAGAGTAGGTACCTAATAAACGACGACTGCAGAGTTACTGATTAAAATTAAATCTAAGTCAGTGACTAGTTAGGATGAAGTATTTTTTTTAAATAAATAACGGGGTTTATTCTATGCCCCTTACCTTTAGGGAACTGTAAATCTGCTGCATCTTCTTCAACAACGTCTTGTATAGGTCCAGACATACTTTTCGTATGTATGTAATAAAAGGATAATAAGCTCAGTAATATTATAGGCAAACAACACAAATAAATGTTTGAAATTGATCTAGATGCCTCCTAGGAAAACAAACACCACAATACAAAATACGGCAATTTTTTTTTTTTAGCGATTCCTATGTTTCCGCCAATTACGGCAATAATGTCAGTAGGTAGTAGGTAACTTTTTTTTTATTGGCAACTGGATACATAGTCCTTATTACCTGTTAATACCCATGTCACTAGTGTCAGTCTTGCAGTGATGCCAACTCCTACAGAATGTTTCCCCTAGGACCAACTTCAAATCCTCTAAATATCGATGAAAAACCATTAATGTTAACATTTTTTCAAAGCAACCTATTATACTTAATTGAGCAAAAAGAAAGGTGATTCTTTAATTTAACGTTCAGTTTGTGAGAAATAATTGCATATAATATAATTTTTTGATACATTCGGATTTGGCTCCATACCTACTTTGTATAATGCAATCACAGCGATTCGGTTCTCTATTACCCCACTCCATTTTAATATCGTTAAATATTGTATTGTACAATCTATTGGCGCCAAAATGAGAAAACAATGAACAATCATATAAAAGTGACATATTCCTAATTCAAATTTAATATTTTGTTTATTTTTAATTGTAACAGTTTTTATGGCCGGACTAAATATAATAACACAGGTGATCAAGAGATACAATGTCAATTGAAAACACTAAAATACCGTGACCAGGAGTCAAACCTCAGCCCTTCTACGTTTCGCGTGCATTTCCTGCTCGCTGAAAGAGGCGGCGGCGTGCTACTTACTCCCGTCGGAGACCACGGATCTCACCATGGTCGCCAGCGAGAGAACGTCCACACCCATGACCGCAACGAGATCCCCGCGTTGACTCGCCCACGCAGGGCACTCCACTAACGTGTGGAGCGCCGTGTTTTCGCCAGGATCCTCGCAATGCTGGCATTACGGCGTTATCTCCCGGTGGATGTGCCACAGATACAATCCGAAGCATCCGTGTCCGGTAACTATCTAGCACATCCGGTAGGAGAGGACCGTGGTGCCTCTCCAACCACTCCTTCATGATCTGCCTCACCGCCGCGATGGTGGATTCCCCCCACCTTGGATGCTCAAGTTGCACCCTCCAAGTCTTCATGAGTTCTTGGCGGAGCCGGGACCGCTGAGCCTTGATTTCTCGAAGTCTTGGCCTATGGCCCCACTCCAGGGCCTCCTTGCGCCATTGGTATAACGACGCAAGGGCTCTCGCTTCCAGGTCCTATGGAGGAGTCCCGACTAGGAGACATGCCACCTCGATAGAGATCGTGCGATACCCCTGATGACTCTGACGGCCATCACTTTCAACGGGCTGTTTAGTACAGCCACGTTGCGGGCCGCCAGAGTCTCTGCCCATACGGGGGTCCCGTACAGGGCCATGCTTCTTACGAATCCCAGGTACAGTCTCCTGGCGTGCTTGGTTGGGGACCTCCACGCGGTGCATCCTGGGCAACGGAGACGGCAGCGCCTCTCTCCTAGGGTGGGAGAGACGCTGCCGCCTACGGCCAACTCCGACCGAGGCGGGGACGGCCCTGTTGAGGGCTGTTCGGGAGCTTTCCACGTGTCCCTCTGATTAGCAGATGGCACAGTGGAGAGCAAGTAAGTGGGCCATCTCGAAACCGGAGATGGCCCAGGGTCAGTCGGGGTGCGAGGGATATGCTCTATGGGTAACCTTACACCCCGGCGTCTTAAGACCCGAGACGGCGTGCGGTTTTAGTCGGTGCAAGCCCAACATAACCGCCCCCGCTGGCTGGCGGGGGGGTATCCGAAGGGATTTCCGAACGAAAAAAAAAAAAAAATAAGGTACAGTCTCCTAGTGGGGGCGTTAGGTCCCTTAACGTTGGGCATCAGCCGCGATAGCGCGGCCGCAGCCCCCTCAGTTTCGGGACCAGCCTTCGGAGTTGAAAAAAAAATCATTTATCCGTACTTTCAAACTCCTATATCTTTTGATGTATACAATATTTTAAATTGCTCAAATTGTTAAAAAACTGCTCAAGTTGCATTTATAATTGCTCAAGTACAGTTAGTAACAGCTCCACTTTCCTTAATTATTAAATAAATATAATTAGTTCGAACAAATTTAACGTATATAGATAATAACGTATTTACGGTTATTTTTATGGCCTGGGAGTTTATACCGCAGTTTTAACCGTACCTAAAACAATAACTATAAGACCGATTCGGTTCTGGTACTTAGCCGGCCGCTGCCGCGGCACGCTCGCTTTGCTCGCTCGGCTCGTGCGTTGTGGTCACAGTTCTAACCTAACCTAAACCAATGACTATAAATAGTAATAAATACAATATTTTAAATTGCGCAAAGTGTTAAAAAGCTGCTCAAGTTGCATTTATAATTACTCAAGTACAGTTTGTAACAGCTCCACTTTCCTTAATTACTAAATAAATATAAATAGCTTGAACAAATTTAACGTATATAGATTTTGAGCAGTTTTTTAACACTTTGAGCAATTTAAAATATTGTGTATATCAAAAGATATAGGAGTTTGAAAGTACGGATAAATGAATTTCTTTTCAACGACTTTATTGATTTTTAATTAAATAATTTAAGGTGAGCAATTTTAAAGGACAACGTAGTTGAATTGAGCTATTGAAAATCTATCGATTAGTATTTTTTTTATTCCAAATATTATTATTTTGCAGGCTCGAAACCATTATTTAAGCACTTCGTCATCAGGGTTCCATACCCCAAAAAAGACGGATCCCTTGCAGGATCACTTCGTTGTCCGTCGGTCTGTTTGTCTGTCTGTCTGTGTGTCTAAATGAGTTATTTAGGTATTGTGCAGAACAACTAGTACATAAGGTTAATTTTGTTAGTACATAAGTGATAGTGTATATAATTAAACTGATTTAAAAACTATAAGAATAATCGTGTATAATAGTTATAAGTTTGTGACGAAGAAAACGTCATTGTTTACCGATCTATAAGTGTAAATTGTATCTTATTTCGTGTCACCTTATTTCTACTACCTATTAGAGTACATAATACGGTATATAAATCATTGTAAATAGAAAATAAACGCATATTTGTAAGATTGACCGATCGACCATTAGGGAATATCCGCGAAAAGTCGTTAAGCCGCGGTGTCACTAACGAGCCGCGAAAGTTCGATCGGCCAAACAGAAAAATCGAATTAATTGGATTAAGACTATAAAAAGCCGCTATATTTTGATTCGACACCTCAGTCGGCAACTAGAAAATCAAGCGAGAAGTGCTCTCTCCTCTTCACAAGGAATAAATGAAGATACATGAAAAAATCTCTCTTTAATTCCGGAAAATTCAAGTACTCTTCGAGGCTACCCATAATAGGTGTTCCGCTTAAGACCATCACCGCGCCGACATCCACATACCAGCTCACCCCCACCAGGTACACACCCATTGCGGCGAAGTCGTGCTGAAGAGCAGATAAAGTCTCATCGACGGAATTGGCTCTGGGTTGTGTACATTTTTGGTCCTTCGAGCCGGATCTGGAGTCAACATTGAAGAAAACCTTAAGTGGAACACGAGGGTGGTCTCGAAGAGTGCGTGCCTGAATTTTCCGCCGTGAAGAATTGAAAAATTGAAGATGCCGGCTACGAGGTCAGAAGAAAGAAGCCGTAAAGCCGCCTCCGTTCAGGGTCCATCAGACACCGAGGGGACCGCCGAATCCGGGACAACCACGGAAACGTCCACCTCGGAGAACACCACAACGGAGGGAACTACGAGCACCGAGACGGTGACTACCATCGAGCCACCGTCAGCTACAGCACCAGGTCCAAAACCAACGGCACCTGGAACAGAGAAGATAGGGAAGAATAGCAAGTCACAGCTGCCTCATCCACAACCATCCAAGAAAGGGGTAAAGGGGGGTTCATCTGTGCATTCGAAGAGCAAAGCCGCGAAGATCGCAAAAGCAAAAGAAGAATTACTTCGTCTTAGAATAGAACTGGCAGCAGCGAAGATCGCCGCCCTGGAAGAAGATGAAGACGAAGATCAAGAAATAGAAGAATTGAATCAAGATGAAGTGTCGGCGGCAGCTGAGGAGAAGGTCGGCGAGTGGTTCAGCTGTCACGAATCCATCAGGCCATCGCCGATACACCACATCAGGGGCCAGGTGAACCAACGCCGACAGCAGCGCCAGCAGCCCAGCAGCAGAACTTCACCGAATTGGCTACCGCCATCACTCAAGCGATCAAGGCAGCCCAGCGACCGTAGTTCATCGAGCTACCAGTCTTCAGTGGAAGTCACCAGGAATGGCTGCCGTTCAAGGCAGCTTACTCCGAAACAGAAGATGGCTACACCGCCGTGGAAAACCTCAACAGGCTACGAAGAAACCTCAAGGGGAAGGCGAGGGAGGCAGTTGAGAGTCTCCTCATCACCAACTCGCAGCCTGCTGAGATCATCAGAACATTATAGAATCAAGATTCGGGAGGCCTGAAGCAATAGCAACTACAGAAATGGAAGTGCTTCGAGGACTACCAAGACTGAGCGAGTCAACAAGGGACATATGCAGCTTCTCAACAAGGGTCACCAACGCCGTGGCAACACTCAAGGCGCTGAACTGCATCCACTACCTATACAACCCAGAAGTCTCAAGATCAATGGTTGAGAAACTTACCCCTGTGCTCAAGTATAGGTACTACGACTTCGCAGCAGCTCAGCCGAGGGAAATAGCGGACCTCTTGAAGTTCGAGAAGTTCATGAGAAGAGAAGCAGATCTATGCGGACCCTACGCTCAACCTGAAAACCTAGCAGTCCAGCACACCACTCATCAACAGAAGCGCCCCCAGAGGATCAACACGGTGATGGAAGCCCAGCAGCAGGTCAAGACGTGCACCATCTGCAACAAGCAACACCCCATCTACAAGTGTGAGCAGTTCAAGACAGCTGACGTCAACGCAAGATGGGACTTAGCCAACGAACACAGGCTGTGTTTCCGATGTCTACAGAAGATGGAGAAGAAACACACCTGCAGAGAGCGACGCTGCGGCATCGACGGCTGCAAGCTACTGCACAACACCCTGCTGCACTATAGAAGAAAAAGGGACTCCACAGAAGAAGAAAGCACGAACATGGCCGAAACAATCAACTCGGCGTGGACGGGAAAGAAGACCACTTTCCTGAAGATACTACCGGTCCAACTGACGGGGCCAGCAGGGATGGTCAACACCTTCGCGCTCATAGACGACGGGTCAACAGTAACACTACTCGACGACACCGTAGCAGAAAAGATCGGCGCGACGGGACCTATCGACCCATTGCGGGTCGAAACCATCAACAGTACGAAGACAGCTGATCAACAATCAAGAAGAGTCTCATTGAAAACACGAGGCATTAAGGATCCAGCTGAAGAAGAAGTTCAAGACAGAACAGTGAAGAACTTCAAAGTGTCATCTCAACGGGTCACCTATAGACAGCTACGAGGGTGTAGGCATCTCGAAGATATCACCAACGCCCTCACCTATGAAGAAGCAAGACCTAAGATCCTCATCGGTCAAGATAACTGGCACCTGCTGGTGACGTCCGAGACTAGAACGGGCGAACCAGACCAGCCAGTCGCATCCCGAACACCCTTAGGCTGGGTGCTCCACGACAGCGACTCGAGGACCCTAGGACACCACATCGAGTACGTCACCCACGCGATTGAAGATTCAGAAGACGATCGACTCGAACAGATGGTGAAAGAACACTTCGAGACTGACAATCTGCTCCTCAACCCTCGGAAGCCGAAGACGGATCCAGATGAGCAAGCATCTCGCATCCTGGAAGAACATACAGTCCGCAACGAAGATGGAAGATACGAGACTGGCCTGCTATGGAAACATGAAGAAATTTCGCTTCCGAACAACAACGAGAACTCGTTGAAGAGAATTCACAACATAGAAAAGAAAGAAGCCTTAATATCAAAAGAATATGCTGAATTGGCGCCGCCGAGCAAGACCAAGAATAGAACCTGGTACCTGCCACACTTCGCGGTGATCAACCCTATGAAGCCGGGAAAAATACGAGTCGTGCACGATGCCGCTGCCAAAACGAAAGGAGTATCTCAACGACACTCTTCTGAAGGGCCCAGACCTACTCCAGTCGTTACCAGGTCTAGTGATGCGCTTCAGACAACACGCCATAGCAGTGACAGCAGACATCGCAGAAATATTTCTTCAAGTGAAAATCAAAGAAGAAGATCGAGACGCACTTAGGTACTTGTGGCGTGGCGACCGTCGTGACAACCAACCCCCAGAAGAATACAGGATGACATCACTCATCTTCGGGGCGTCAAGCTCACCATCTACGGCGATATACGTGAAGAACTCCAATGCTGAGAAGTATAGCGCCACACACCCACAAGCAGTCTCCGCAATAGTGAAGAAACACTACGTTGATGACTACCTGGATAGCTTCGAGACGCTGGAAGACGCCATCAAGATCGCCTCCGACGTCCGAAACATACACCGGGAAGCCAAGTTCGAGTTAAAACAATGGAAATCTAACTCACCTCAACTGCTGGAAGGCCTCGGTGTCACACAAGAAGACACTGACACGGAGCTGTACAAGAACGAAGAACAAACTGAACGAGTACTAGGCTTGATCTGGAAGCCGGGCACCGATGAACTCACCTTCAACCTCAATCTCACTCGCATCCCGACGGCACTCTGCGATAAGAAGACACCCACCAAGAGGGAAGCTCTTCGGATCGTCATGTCTCTATTCGTTCCGCTAGGCTTCGCCTCACCAGTCACCATCCGGGCCAAGCAGCTGCTTCAAGAAATTTGGAGACACGGCACACAGTGGGATGAAGAGGTCAACGAAGACATAGCAGTGAAATGGAAGGACTGGATAGAACACCTGAAGAATCTAGCCAACATCTCCATACCTAGAAGATACCTACACTACAGTGACAGCAAGTCCCTCCAGCTTCACATCTTCGCGGACGCCAGCGAGTCAGCCTACTCAGCAGTACTGTTTTGGAGAACCGAAGACATGAACGGGGCAGTCAACATATCGCTCATCGTTGCAAAGGCGAAGGTAGCACCGTTGAAGCTCACATCAATACCTCGATTGGAGCTTCAAGCCGCCGTGATGGGCACCAGACTCGCCGAGACCGTCATAGAAGAGCACGAGAGAAAACCTGACTCGAAGACCTTCTGGACGGATAGCAGAACGGTACTCACATGGATCAAAACAGGTTCGCGTTCGTACAAGCCCTACGTAGCTCACCGACTAGCTGCAATAGAAGACAGCTCAACAGTGAACGAATGGCGATGGGTCCCCACAACGATGAACGTGGCAGACGACGCCACCCGAGACGTACCTACGGACTTCAGCCAGAAGCATCGCTGGTACAGAGGCCCTGACTTCCTCTACTCATCCGAAGAATCATGGCCACGAGATACATCGCGACAAGACAAGTCCAAAGATATAGAAGAAAGGGTACACACTATAAGTACCAAGAAGAAAGAAAAATTATCTGAAGCCCTGCCGGTAGTCGCCCGATTCTCTAACTGGGACCGACTACGCTACGCTACAGCTCGAATCTTACAGTTCATTCAACTGTGCAGACGAAAATCGGAACGAGTCAACTACAAACGGACTAAGAAAAACCCTAAGACAGATCCAGACTGGAAGAAGGCACCCCAGAAGAATACAGCATCACCTTCCGTACTGAAAAGGACTTCAAACGCCGATAGGAAGTACATACCTATCACCGCCGAGCTCCTACGGTCAGCCGCTGACCTCCTCATGCGAGCATCACAAGAAGACTCCTTCAGCAGCGAGATTGAAGATCTGCAACGAGGAAGAGTGATCCCGAAAGAAAGCCGCCTTCATCAATTGAGCATCGTATCTGTCAACGGAGTGCTACACTTGAGAAGCCGCATACAAGCCGTTCGAGACGTATCCGAAGACATCAAGACACCTGTGATATTAGACGGAGATCACCCTACGGTCAAGCTGTGAATTCGACACACCCACAAGAAGTTGCATCACTCGGGAGTTGAAGCCACTATCAACGAGTGCAAACAGCAATACTGGGTTGTACGCCTACGCCCAGTAACACGCTCACTACTACGACAGTGTCTACATTGCCGCATCAAGACTCAAGCGCCGCCGTACCCGAGGACCGGTGATCTACCTGAGTGTCGCCTGGCTCATCACAAGCGACCCTTCACACACACAGGGGTTGACTACTTCGGCCCACTCACAGTGACAGTCGGACGTACCAATCAGAAGAGGTACGTCGCGATATTCACGTGTCTCACAACACGTGCCATACATCTCGAGATAGCAAACTCGTTAAGCACCGACTCTGCTATCTCCGCTCTCCGACGCATGATGGCAAGAAGAGGATGTCCTGAAGAAATCTGGTCTGACAATGGAACCAACCTGAAGGGAGCCGACCGCGAGCTGCGACGAGCCATCGACGAAGCAACATCGAAAGAAGCAGCCAAGAAGAAGACATCGTGGCGCTTCATTCCACCCGGCGCTCCTTTCATGGGGGGAGCCTGGGAGAGGATGGTGCGCTCAGTAAAGACAGCACTCGCCGCCACACTGCACGAGCGACGGCCCTCCTAGGAAGTTCTATCTACTCTGCTTGCCGAAGTAGAGTACGCCGTCAACAGTCGCCCACTGACGCATGTGTCAGTGAACCCGGAGGACCCTGAAGCCCTGACTCCCAACCACTTTCTGCTGGGAGGACCCGGTGGAGTACAGCAGCCGGCGTCTTCAGTGAAAAGGACGCCGCATCGAGATCCAGCTGGAGAGCAGCACAGCGCCTGGCCGACCTCTTCTGGACCAGGTGGCTCCGCGAGTACCTGCCGGAGCTCCAACACCGACGCATGCCGCATGGACGAGGACCCCCAGTAAGCCTACATGACTTGGTCTTACTGGTGGACCTCAACGCACCCCGCAACCTCTGGATCCGAGGACGAGTCATCGCAAAGTACCCCGGGCCTGACAACGTGACACTCACCGTGGACATCCAGACCAAGGGAGGAGTGCTACGCCGGCCGGTGAGGAAGCTGATCGTCCTGCTGACCGAAGACACGAGTTCTGCACGCGAAGAAGTGTGACTGCATCTCACGGGGGGAGAATGTGCAGAACAACTAGTACATAAGGTTAATTTTGTTAGTACATAAGTGATAGTGTATATAATTAAACTGATTTAACAAAAACTATAGGAATAATCGTGTTTAATAGTTATAAGTTTGCGACGAAGAAATCGTCATTGTTTACCGATCTATAAGTGTAAATTGTATCTTATTTCGTTTCACCTTATTTCTACTACCTATTAGAGTACATAATACGGTATATAAATCATTGTAAATAGAAAATAAACGCATATTTGTAAGATTGACCGATCGACCATTAGGGTATATCCGCGAAAAGTCGTTAAGCCGCGGTGTCACTAACGAGCCGCGAAAGTTCGATCGGCCAAACAGAAAAATCGAATTAATTGGATTAAGACTATAAAAAGCCGCTATATTTTGATTCGACACCTCAGTCGACAACTAGAAAATCAAGCGAGAAGTGCTCTCTCCTCATCACAAGGAATAAATGAAGATACATGAAAAAATCTCTCTTTAATTCCGGAAAATTCAAGTACTCTTCGAGGCTACCCATAATAGGTGTTCCGCTTAAGACCATCACCGCGCCGACATCCACATACCAGCTCACCCCCACCAGGTACACACCCATTGCGGCGAAGTCGTGCTGAAGAACAGATAAAGTCTCATCGACGGAATTGGCTTTGGGTTGTGTACAGGTATACTCAATTAACTAATGCTCTATCCTATTTAATATTTAATACATGTATACGCTTGGTATACATGTATTAAATGTTATGATGATATCCATACATACACATTACGTGATGGAAAATTAGATCGAGCAGTAATGCACCGGATTAACGTTGATTGGATGAAATGGTGGCAGGTTTAGGCAACAACGTGTGACTCGCGAATCCCCTTTGGATTTAAGGGGAAAATCTACAAGACCATGCCGGTCTGCTGTCCTGCATGGATCTGAGAGCTGGCCCGTAAAGGCGACGGCTGAAAGACGAGATTCGAATGCTGAGATGGATGTGAGATGTAATACGAATGGATAAGATTAGGAATGAGTATATTAGAGAAAGTTTCAAAGTAGCGTCAATCACAGAAAAGTTGCGAGGAAATCGCTTGTCTTGGTTCGTACATATAATGCGTAGGGATGAAAGTAATATCGTAGGGAAGTCATTAAGTATGGAAGTGGACGGTTACAAGAGGAGAGGAAGACCTAACAGGAGTTGGATGGACTGAGTAAAAAAGGATATGGCTAGGCAGGGAGTGAATGTTGAGATGACCGCGAGCAGAGATGAATGGCAAAAACAAACAAAATGGGAAATAAATTATGTACGAGTACAAGTTTTGTTATCTGGGAAAGAATCATGATTTTTCATTGCAGATAAATTTATGTAGCATGAAGTAGGTATGTAGATACAGTAGTATTCAAGTAATTAAAAACGAAAATATATGTTGCTTACTTTACCCGCGAAATTCATGTGAATTAAAATTAAAACATTTATTTGTCACCTGTGTCATAATTACTTAAAATGGTATTTTCATTATTCTTTGTTCTTGTTGTAGTGCATAAGTACTAGTAAATTTATATTTTTGGCAAAAAGTCATTTTTATTATACGACAATAAAAAGAAAAATTGTGCCAGTGAGATAGATATGTTCGGATCAGTTTTAGTCAGAAATAAATTTAAATCCCGTGACGAACAAAGCTCATTACGTTTTATTGTTCTTTAAAGTAAATAATGAGTGAAATTCATTACTCAAATAAATAATAGCTTATCTTACGCTCTCTATAAACTTGCAACTATTATTAACAAAGTAGCTTTACTGTCAGCATACCATAGTTTAGTGGAGTCAGTACTTCGATATGGTGTAATTTTTTGGGGTAATGCAACTAACAATGACATGGTCTTTATAATGCAAAAGCGTTGCATCCGTGCCATGTTTGGTATTGAGAGCACTGACAGTTGTGTGGCATTTTTAAAAGAGCACAATATTCTGACACTCCCCGGCATATACATACTAGAGGTAGCACTGTTTACCAGGTATAACCTACACCTGTTTCCAAGATTAATGGACAAAGTCGTGCGTAATCGTCGCGATAATAACAGGCTATGTGTCCATCCTGCTAAGACTGCCCTATTACATAAAAGTGTATTATGCATGGCTCCATTAATCTACAACAAAATTCCCAAAAATATAAAAAATTTGAACAACAATCGTTTTAAGTGGGCGCTCAAAATATTGTTGACCCTCATATATATAAAGTACTCTGTGTTGTTGACTGAGAAGTGCTACTATAGTATTAAGGATTTTCTCGAGGACATGACCCTGTAGGATTGACTTTTGTTTGTAACTAGATGATTGATGTATAATGTAGATGTGATGACTTGAAGTTAAATAATAATTTGTACACGACTGATCGCTGGATTCGATCCGACACTCGGCTGAGAGTTGTACGTTTTGAGGTTATATTTGGCTTTTTTTACACTGCTGTCCTTGTTTACACTCGGAAAATTAGTGTTTGTGTTGTTTTGGTGGTGGGATATCACCTATAAGGTTAGTACTGTTCGTACGTATCGGCGTCCGCGCTCATTTCCATGGAAATGAGCGTGGACGTGCCCCCTGACGGGGGTGGAGGTGCACCTCCAGATTTACCTAAAAAAACGATGAAACGTTCTGCTGAACCAAACTCGACAGATACCGAAAGTAAAAAGACCCGTTCTCCAGCGGAATCCATCCAATCCGTCTACTCAAAACCGGGTTACGACCCGGATTCTAAACTCGAATACTCAAGTTCTGATAAAGGTCCCTATATTGTATTTGTTTCGAGATTAGAATAGGACCCAAAGAATGGCTTAGCTTTTAAATCCATAAGTTTTGCTCAGTTCCTCTATAAAAATAAAGTAGAAAACATTAAAGTGGGCCGTATAAAAAATAGTGGTCGAAATAGGGTGAGCGTGGAGTTCGTTTCAGCAGATGCGGCAAATAACTTTTTGAATCTCGTTTTGTTAAAAGAATCCCAAGCTGCATGGGAGTGGTAAGGGATATTCCCACTGATTGGACGCTGGAGGAATTGGTTGGGGGTATCTCCTCTACTGCTGGAGAAGTGGTGAGAGCTAGACGGCTCAATACCAAAATTAGAAGAGATGATGTTTCCGTGTGGGTCCCATCCAACACAGTGGTTTTAACTTTTTTGGGCCAGGTTCTTCCAGATAGAATTTTTTGTTTTAATGCATCACTCCCAGTTTCCCTTTACCAGCTGCCAACGATACAGTGCAGGAACTGCTGTCGATTTGGGCACATTGCCAAGCAATGCAGATCGAAGGCCCGTTGTTATAAGTGTTCACAATCTCATGCGGGTGATTCCTGTACTGTCACAGATATTTCATGCTTTTTATGCTCTGGCGGTAAACAATTGGCTACCGACAGAAGATGCCCCGAACATAGCAGGCAAAAATCTATCAAAATTATTATGTCCGAGGAAAATATTAGTTATGCTGAAGCATCCTCTAGAAGCTCCTCTAGACTTCCTCAACGCCATAGACTCCTCTATTCTGAGGCTGCTGCTAGGCCCCAAACTCCTATGCACTCCTCTCTCGTTTTGCCTCCTGTACCTTCTCCCTCATCTCCCTCTTCGGTATCATACAAAAAAAACAATTTCTCTCCCCTTACGCCCTAGGTTTGTTCCAGGGAAGTCTTTTGATGTTCATGAACATAATGGAATAACTAATTCTCCTCCCTCTTCTCAACCTAATGGGTGCTGTATCAGTCCCCCTACAGAAACTACTCCACTGGCCACCCCAAATGATAATCTTGTCCAGCTACTACTTTGTTCACTTATAAATATTCTGACGAAAATGTCAGACGCTCTACCGCACGACGTTGCTGTTCTCGTAGAACAACTACTGGTGATCATCTCAAAAAATAATACCAACAATGGATCTCAATCTCCTACAATGGAACTGAGAGTATTCGTCGCAGAAAGCCAAATCTCATCGATTTAATAAATCGACACAATCTTGTTATCTTGGCTATCCAAGAAACTTTATTAAAACCTGCATCCCATTTTAGGATCCCTGGTTTCTTTTGCCTGCGAGATGATAGAGACGACGGTTGGGCGGGTTGTGCTCTGCTGATCAAAAGGAACATCACATTCTCCCAAAACTCCCACAAACTCCCTGCTCATGATCCTGGATTACACATAGTTGCCATTAGAACAATGAATACTTCTATTATCTCTGTATACATTCCTCATCCTGACCGCAGTATCCTCTCTGAAGTAAATTCTATTCTCTCGTCCATCCCTTCTCCAATGGTTGTATTATGTGACTTTAACTGTCGGCATACTCTCACATCAGCTATAATTGTTCTAGAACATTCGATGCAGTGTGATGCAATGTTCCGGTTACATGTTGCAATCTGGTTGCTATGCCTTGCTTTGGCTGACAAAGCATATATCTATAGGATGAGAATCCTTAACTAGCGCATCGGTTGCGCAGCTCTCAACCAATCAGGAGCGATCACGTTGTTTAGCCCCTCCCATTGCACCTATAAATACGCCAGTGACTCGGGCCTTTACATCAGTCGCACCGAGTTCGTCGCCGAGGAAGGTTCTCCGCACTCGACGGCGTCCCGACGTGTACCACTGAAGATGTCGACCGCAGTGATCGACGAAACGTCTGAAATACAAGTTTCCGATGGACCACGGCCAAACAGCCCGGAAGCAGTATATTCTACAACCCAAATTAGTTCTCATCCCCTACTTCGTATACTAGAACAACTTACTTTCTTAGTCTCGTCTTTGGATTACTGGAAGAATAAATCCCCTCCGCTCCTCATAAACTCTTATAGAAAAATAATCAACCTCTCAGTCCCTTTCCATCAATTCCCTATAAACCCCCTTTTTGATCTGGACTACCAATCCTTAACATTTCAACCAAGAATCATTCTTGATTTTGGCATCCCCAAAAAATGTTCATCAGCTAATCAAAGGTTTTTAAACATCTTAGGTAATGACTGGCCAGATTGGACGACCTTTTACACCGATGCTTCCAAATTGTCCCTAGATGCACCAGTCGGTTCTGCTGTATGGATTCCCAAATTTAGAGTCATTTTGAGTTTTAAGAGCCCTCCTTATAACTCCATTTTTACAGGAGAATCTATCGCTTTGCTAGAAGCCGTCACTTATGTACAATCACATAACCTTAATAAAACCCTCATATTGACGGATTCTCTAAGTTGTTTTTTTTTTTTTTTTGTTTTTAACAAAATATTAGTAACCGAAATTACTAATATTCCCTCTAACCCCTCCAGCTAAGCTAAATTGCTTGTGTTAGGAGTGGGTTCACGTCGGTAGTGTAATGGCCAGGAATCGAACCCGGGACCTCTCGATCGTAGGGTCGACTCCTTAACCACTAAGCTACCGACGTCTTACTGACTTATTGAAAAACCCCTTTAAATCTAGGAATAATTTTCCACTCTTCAGATAAAAGCCATATTCTTCAAGTGTCACATGTCTGGTATTGATGTAGCTTTAGCATGGATCCCCAGCCACGTTGGCATTTCAGGTAATGAAACTGCAGATTCGTGCGCGAGATTGGCAGCTGGTACAGGATGCGTTACATACAACTACGCTTTCGCCCGGGATCTACGCACTTTATCCGGCGCTGGCCGGGATAAAACTTGGAACGACTTGTGGCAATCCTCTAGAATAATCAAGGGCAAATTCTATGGGTCCATACAACCATCTATCCCTTCCAAGCCATGGTTCTTTAAGCATAAGCGTTTTAATAAGTTAACTACATCCATTATAATTCGCCTTCGATTAGGATTCGTCTGTACACCGGTATTCTTGGCTAAAATTAGAGTTCGGGACCACTCTCTGTGTGAGTGTGGTTTGGATGAAGGCAGTCTTGAGCATATTTTCTATTCTTGTCCAAGATTAGTGGTACCATTATACGATCTCCTCCCAAAACAGATTCCTCGACCTGTAAAATTGGCCTACTTACTTACCCTAGTATCCTCCCCCTTTATTAAGATCCTCTACAAATTTATATCTTTGAACGATATAAAACTATAATATCAACTTTAAACTTATATAAACTGTATAAATTAAATTATGTTAATGTTGGTTGAATACAAAACATACGCTTTGTAATCATCCAACCTCATAATAAATAACCAATCTAACTCTCAGCCCTAATTTAGATAGATGTATATATTTATTGCTATATATTTTACTGTTACTAACCTTACTAACACTTGTGTTGTCCCTTTTCAGTGACCGACAAGGATAAGCCCAAATTACTAGGTCATTGGCACATAAATACCTAGAGACCTCTATAAACGATTAAATCTACTCTCCACCTTGAGGTTGGCAGAATCATCGGTGCCTAGATAACCGATGCTAGGAGCCATTTAAATAAAAATAAGAAGAAGAAGTACACCACTCAATGGTAAAACATGTTGTGTCCAATCGAAGTTTAAGACCTATATAATAAGCACTTGACTATGTATATTTTATGTACACATGTTTTTGCAAATAAATATTATCTTATCTTATCTTATCTTAAAGATTCTTTTGCATGTACGAGGTTTGGAAGTCAAAGTACCAGATTTTTAAGTGCTTTTGGTGCTTTGTTTGTACGAGGAAAAAAATCTATGGTTGGCAACAAAGTTGGCAAAAAAAAAAACTTGACACACGTCACAGGTGTTTTCAGTTTTCTTTTCACTACTTTTCAGTTACAGCATAGATTATTATATATATACTAGAAAGAGTTACAGTTTATAGTTATTTTTCAGTCGGATGGCGATGGATACGAGCTAAAACTATATTAGCATAAAAAAATCATCAATATGTTGAAAACGCCTACGAAAACGGAAACGGCAAGCCAGTTCAGGGACAGAGGTAAATTTGCATATACTTGATACTACCATCTGCAATTTTAGTTTGAGCCAATTTATTGAAATTTTAATCTTCAATCACCAGTGGTGTTATATAGTGCCTAAAACTGTTCATCGACGAACGGTGCGTGTGCCCCAATTGTTCTAAACGGGAACTTGCAAAATTAACGCAGGGATCCTCGCCCCTATACGTCGTCTCGTTGAAACCTATAACACACATTTGAATGAGATTGACATCTTCGCATTATCTAGCGAACAATTTAAATTCGTGTCATTAAGCTCTTGTTAGCTCTCATTCACTCTCGTCATTGATACTACCTTATTACTTTATGAGATAGGTCCATGAAAATTGGTTATAAAGTTATTATGAATTTCATATTTCACATAATCTTTTGTTATTATGAGATTGTGACTACAACTTGGCTTGAGTTTCTTTCTTTTATATGGTAAATTCGCGAACAATATTGTGGGTTATATGTTCACCAATCTGTTATATTACCTATACCTAATTTGTTAACCTTTTTTTAGCATGTAACTGTTTTTTGTTCCAAATAAATAAAATAAAATCTTTTTACAGAAATGCAAACACCAAACAAAAGTCAACAAGAAATAACAAAGACAGTGTATTCTCATGTTTCGAGGATCCATGGCTTATTATCTGATTGGTTGAAGGCGAAAGACAAGGGTGTCCGAATATTAAAAATTGTGACCACTACAAAATTACATGAATGTGCAGACAATTACTATCCTAGCCAATTGAAAACTCTCATGTTCACTTTATTGGAAGTTTTGGAGAAATTAAAAGGAATTGTAAATGGTAATTACTTTATTTAATGATGATTCATCTCGCTTCAAAATAGACTCCTTTTTTTATAAAGATTTAAATAACCAGCTGTATTCCTTTGACCCATTTTTCTTGTAATATAGCTGTAATATAGCTTTATATTAATGAGCACAAAAGAAAGCAGCTGAATGGCTGATCAAAAATTCAATAAATATTAAAAATATCCATTTGAGTTTACTGTGTAAAAAGAAAAAAAAAACAAACAATATCTCTGCTTTTTACAGAATTTACATTGATAAGTCAGCAGCTTCAGGCATTAACTCAATTGCAACCTAGCAATGAGCCTGCAATTTCCACCTGGCCTGTCAGTAAAATCTCCAAATGTGTTATAGAAATAGTTGGATCAGTAGAGAAAGAATATAAACTTCGCGAAGTCATTACTGGTATGTTCTATGTTTACATAATCCTTTAATCTTCCACTTTTGGGGTTAAACTGGGATAAATATACTGGCCTGTGAAATAAAGTGAAGTATATCTAATCCCACTAATATCATAATATGTGAAAGTTTGGATATTTGTTACTCAATCACGCCAGAACAGCTGAACGGATCTGGCTGAAATTTGGTACAGGGATAGATTATAGTCTGGAATAGGACATATGCCCTTTATCCCTGGAATAGGTTTCTGGACATTCTGGAATGGAAGTTGTAAAGGGATTGAAATTGAATGCGGGCTGACCCACGGGCAACACCAACACCTAGTAAGCGATAATATTAAAGAAGCCAATTCGTTCACAGTTCATTGTAGTGTGGCCCAAAACTAGAGTTCAATATGTCAAATGAAAGCTATTTTTATCACCAATTTGATCTATTACAAATCATTGTAATGATATCAAGTCTTTAATCAACATGCTTCCCAAACCAATTTTAAATGTATGTATGAGTGTATTATGAGACCGTAATCTTAGCAATCCATGGATTCTCCGTGCGGGTGCCGGGTCCATCGCGTTGCTGAGTTGGGAACTCGGGACAGTGCCTGGGACTTGCAACCCAAGTGTAGGTTTAGAAGGGGCCCCTTTTGTTGATGTACATCAACACTCACCTTCACTACCCAAGTTCCCCTCCCTGCCTAACCAAATTTGATACGAACCTACTAGTGCCGCTTTAGACATTCGTCCTAGTAATGAGCTTATTGTAGCTCTCGATAGGCCTAGATCTTTAAGTAGGTTATAGAGAGATTTTGCTGGTATACCTCTTGCTCCCACTTCCACTGCATACAAATTAACCACGTAACCGTTTTTGATTAATTCGTTTGTGAGATCATAGTATTTATTTTTCTTTATTGTGTGGTCCTTCGGTATATTTGTTTCCCACGGTACAGTAAGTTCCACAAGAACCACATGTTTTAACCTCTTAGAATATAGGAATATGTCAGGTCTAGATGACGAAACCCCAACATCCTCCGGAATTTTGTAGTGCTTTTCATACGTGTCGATTAGGAGAGTCCAATCTGGGGCAGTATCTAAGATTGAATAAGGTTTGTTCCTGGGTGTTATGGATGAACCTTCAGACACAAAGTTGATATGACGTCTGTTAGTAGTCAATCCTTTTTGGGCTCTAGCTACTGCCAGACTCATTGCTTCACGTATGATGATAAGCACCTTATCGTGGCGGCGTGAGTAATGGCCTCTATCGAGAAGCACCCTACATCCTACTAATATGTGTCTAGCCGTCCCTATTGCCTCACCACAAGTATAACATTGTTTTTCTGTGGCCTTCCCCCACCTTACCAGATTACTCTGGTCTGGGAGGGTCATCTGAAAGGCGTTAAGATAAAATTTTAACAGGGCCGGCGACCAGTCATAGATCAAGGTGCGCCACTTTAAGGCCATCGGTATGCAGAACTCTCCCATTGTCAACCATTCATTTTGGATTTCCAAATTCATCGCGTGCACTCGATATTTATCATTTTCGTCTTGTTTTAGAAAGGACTTAAGTATATCCTGGTCCCTTTCTGGCTCTCGTACTCCCAACCCCACTCTGTTTGACTGGGCCCCTATCATAAATCGTTTATGGAATAGAAGTCTAGATTCAAGCTCGGACGCGTTATTATCTTTCGGGAGTGCCCTGATTGTGACATCTTGGGATTTTCCTAAGATGTGGGCTTTGGTAACTCTAAGATGTTTATAGAGCTCCGATGGTTTCTTAAGTTTCATCCCAAAATTATTTTGATCCCTAAATAGAGCAGAGGAATCAGCAGAGTGCGCTAGTCCAAGCCACGATTTTAGCGATTTTATGACAGTTGCATCTATTTTCGCCAGTAAGGTTTTACCGAATTCATACACCAGAAAAGGCCAAGTCAGACGTGATGTTAAGTAGTTGTCATATATCCAAGCTTTTTTGATATTGTTTAGTGGTATCTGATCTATCTTATTTAGGTCATTTATAAACGTATCGACAACTTCATCTAAGGATGGTGTGCGTCCTTTATAGTCTATCTTTCTCCCAAGAAATTTAAATGGCACCGATTCAGCGACTATGGAAACTGGTTTACCCCCAATGAAGAGTCCCGGGTCGTAAGAGGTAAATTTGGTGTCCCGTCTACCCAGACATAGACAGTGACACTTACTGGGCTTCGTCCTCAGTCCATTTGTCCACGAACAGAACTCATCGACTTCCTTTAATAGTTACTGACATTGTTTTGGATTGCGCGTCAGTATTGCGAGATCGTCAGCAAAAGCTAAGATGGACTCTGAGTATATGTTATTTACTTTAAACCGATAACCCCATTTCTTTTCGTGACGTATTAACTTGGTAATTAAGATATTAATTACTATGTTAAATGCTATTGGTGACAAGCAGCATCCCTGAAACAGTCCCACATTATACCGTAATGGTCCTGTGTGTACTTCTTGGAAGCTTATAGCAAATTTTAGCTGGGAGTAATACGACTCGATTATCTCTATGACCACGGGCGGAAAGTTATACCATTGCAACGCGTATACCATAAGGTAATGTGGAATTTAGCCAAATGCATTTTCTAGGTCTATCCAACATACCGTTATCTGTCTTTCGTATTATATTAATAAGAACCGAAAAAAATAGGAGTGATAGGTTGATAAGGAGATGCTAAAAATCAAAAAACAATAAAAATGGCATTTTACTGCTTTATTGCCTGGGGCCAGTGATATGTGTATCCCAGTTCATTCAGATCCAGATAATGACAATAAATAAGACATTATAAGGAAACCTGTTGAAGACTTGTTACTTTATTATTGTTCTTGTCAAAACCATAGAAAAACCATTTGACTGTTTATATGAGCACACAGTCTAACCTGTAAATACTATCTCATACCTAATCACTCGTTTAGAATTTTTATAACCAGTTCCTTTTACTGATTTCAGAGAATGTAGCACATTGCAGAGATGAACGGTTAATAGAAGTCTACGTCACTGCATGGGAACATGATGTATATCTCAACATTGAGGGATTTGCATTCCTGTTTGCAGAATTTGGACTAACTGGAATCGAAAGGCACCAATCAACATTCCCACAGGAGAAAAAACTGCCGAAGCGATTATTTTCCAATTTTAGTTGAAAATAGTGAGACTATGGTTATTGCCATCATCGAATGTAATGAAAAATTTAATAACGTAAAAAGATACAATTTATCAGAGATGTGCTAATGGTTGATGTTGCTTTATTACATTTAACATTCATAAACTCAAAAAGATATTTATTAACTTTGTAATCCAAGGTTTGGGAAGCATGTTGATTGAAGACTTGTTTTAGAACTGTCATATCAGATAGCCTTCTCTCTAGGGATGAGCATTATGCCAGGAATGACTGTATATGATCCTACCTGTGGAAACAAGCTATCCTATCCATAACAGCCCTGGGCCATTGTGGTTGATCACTCATGTCTAAGTGTACATAATATGTAGTAAGTGTATATTATTATTGAATAAAGGTAGGAAGTTAAAAAGTTGTGTTTTCCCGTTCATGCACCATTGGTCAACAGCTGTAAACTAAGCAGTGTAGTATTACGTCCATTATGCCTAATACTAAAAGGGTACCTACACAATCGCAATTTTGTCTTTTCAGAATTGAGTGTTACACCCTGACAGAATAACAGGACATTGTAGACTAAACAGACACCTAACAGTGATTGGAGTGAAGTCTGATCTAGATTGTCCGGAGTGTATGGAGACAGAAGTGACCGGTTTCCACCTGCTCGCTGGAGTGTCCCATGTACTCACAAATTAGGTGGGACCTGCTGGGATCGGACACACTGGACACGGAGGAGTTGAAGGATCTGAAGGTGGAATAGATTACAAGATTCGGGAAGGATACAAAAGGGTTAGAAGGGGCGCCGTGAAAGCTGAAATAACCACGCTCTCCCCAACGGGAGGGTTGGGGAAATGGACTAAGTGGCCCGCAAGCTTCGTGGGTGAATCGTTCGCCCTTGCTTCCGGTGTCCCCATTTGAAATAATAATACACCCTGACTGTTTGGTTGAATCGACTGGCTTAGGCCGTCCGTAGCCTTATGCATGCATATGCCTGAGGCAGCGGATAGCCTTAACCCAATGCAGTTTTCTTTACAGTTAACGAGAATTTCCTCAAGGAATACTCATTTCTTTTAACAAAGTTTTCTTTATAATTCAGTTGGGTAACTAAGTCGTTGAAACGGAATCGGAGCAAAACGACTTGAAAGATACTGTGCACGACACAAACAGACAATAGACACATGTGCCAGTGACATGTAGATAAGTAAGCGTGAATGTGATGAACGAATTGTGAAAAATGTTAGGTTTACGTAAATTAAGACGTAATTATGTAATTATTTTAATATTAAGCTAAGATGAATAGCTTATTACTGTTATTAGTTAGTTTTCTGAGTAATTAAGTATGTTAGAGTCAAAATTAATAAAGAAATTCCATTCCCTTAAAATCATAAGTAGCAAATATAATTACGACTATGCATTACTCAGATTCTGACATAACTTTGTATAAATAGGAAAGACGACATTGTACACTAGTATGTAAACTTAATTACGCCCCGCGACTGCCTCCCACGACGTGAGAAGCGAATATGCGCTCCCCCGGCTCGTGCCATTTTATTATATAGTAGCTCGCGGGAGGCAGGGAACCATATATAAGTCTGAGGGGTCATTCCGCCCGTCATTCAGCGGCCCGACCTCGCGCGGTACAGGCGTAAATACCTATTGTTGTGCAACTCTTATTGCTACAGGTAAATATATATAGTATGTGATTAATGTGTATAACGTAAGTTGTATGAATAAATCAAAATGCGGGGGTGAGGGAGTTTGGATTGCGGGCCAGCACTATCAAAAGGCTATAAAAGCAGGGACGATTTATTTGGAAATTACTCTCTCTCTCAGTACGCGGTCAAGGAAGGAAGCTCAATAAGGAATAGTACATCAGGGGTAGTGCTGGGCCAAGACTCCAATTCCTCGCTGACGTCATTCAAGCCACCCATCCAAAGTGTTTTCATTCTTCGAACAAAACCTAAAGCTACAGTCCACTGAAGTCAAGTCAAGAAGTGACAGTCTATTCGGAACCGTATTAGGGGTAGGCTGTCACGAACACATACTTAATGAAAGCGGAAACTAGGCGATTAAAGACCCAGATGATTATAATAAATTCATCATCATCGTTCAATCAAAGTTTGGTCGGGGGTCCGTTCTCGCACTCTTCCTTTCCTTATGGATTGGTTTATTTTGTCTTTTACAGAAGCGACTGCCGTTTGGCCCCGAGAGGGAAGACTGCACCAGAGCCATGTCGGTCAGCAGGTGTATCAGCTTGCAGGAGAGATTGGCTTGACTGTAAAATCCTTAGTGGGGGCCCAGACACTATACACCAAACTACCTACTCCACAGCAGTAGAAACCTGATAGGCAGGGGAGACCGGGTATAGTAGTCACAATTTTTTCGTTTGGAATATTAAAGGCCCATTTCTATATCAATAGATGGTGTATTTATTCTAGTTTAAAAGCAATATAAATCTTTTTCTTAAAAGTTTATACTTATTGTGTAATTTGTTATAATTGAACAAGAAAAGTGAGAGTTCTATAATAACAATAATGGTATATTAAATGAATAAAGGAAAAAATAATAATAATAAGATAGTGTAAACCCGTGTCAGTGATGGTCGCGTGTCTAGGGTAGGTAGTCGCAAGACTACTATGGAACAAAACAAACACTGGTGGTAGAAATTTGATGACACAAATATGTCACAAAATTCGGCCGGGTGGGTACCACTGTGCACGATTGCGAAAAACCCTCCATAGTAATCCAATTTCGGTTTGATTGCGTTCAGGGGTCAGCAAGTGCATAGCCGGGCAGGGGGATTGTGGTCGCAGCACTAGTGGGACCGGTGGGTGTCACGCGGTGCTGCGACGACAATCCTCTTCTGATGAGGGACGTCAAGCTGAGTGCCACCATTGTTAACATGGTACGTGTATGTAATGGTGACCCTCTTTCCTGAGACTTTACCTTCAGCTTATCATCAGGCGAGGTGAAGTCAAATTGACGTGTCCTAAATATAAAAAAAAAACACTTATTTGAACCACATGAGTATTCTGCTAAGGACGGGGTATCATTTAGAGTCATAGCAGGTTCATTAGGACATTTAAGACCATTGTCATGTGACAATTAGGGGCCGTCAACCTGAGACAAGCAGCCCCAAAACAGAGTCAAAGTCAAAGTCAAAAACCATTTATTCTGTATAGACCATTAATACGCCACTTACAAAACGTCATAAAAAAATAATAATCTAATGTTTGGCAAATGGACCACCGGTTCGAAACGCGGCCCTGTCCTGAGAAGACTCCGGTAAGAAACTCAGCGGGCTGTTTTTTTTTTGGTCTATTTACAAACATATTTACTTAACCTAAGTACAATATTTCATTTGAGTAGCATAGAGAGAGAGCAAACAGTTCATATCCAAGCTTGTTTGTCGTCTAAGTAGTCTTGAATTTTATAGTAGCCTTTTTGGCAGAGTTTACTTTTAATTTGGCTTTTAAATTTATGAAGAGGTAGGTAGATTCTTCATTTCATTAGGAAGCTTGTTGTAGAAGCGTATACAGTTACGCTGAAAGGAATTACTAATCTTGTGGAGTCGACTATTACAAACCTAACGAATTTAATCATAGCTGCTCCAAAAGTTAAAAATAAATTGATTTCAAAAAACGTTGGGGTGGGAAATATTGTTACTGCAGTCCTTTGAAGTCAATTAATGAACTGGTTCGATTGTTAACCCCCCAACTGTTTTTGTCCGGATCCGCCCTTAATAGCCGCTGTGACAATCTTCCCCTGAAACGATACACAGTCTCCCCTACCGCTGCTATTAAGTCAATACAGCCACCTCTGCCTATTAAGATACTTAAGCACGATATAAAGTTAATGATAAGATAATAAAAATATGGCGGGGATTCTGAACAATTTAGGGCTATTTGAAGTAACAACTACCAATCTCAACGAAAAATGAGCCCTATAGACTGTATTTGTCTCACTAAAACGTTTGTGCAGCAGGTCATATAAACAGTCTTATATTATCAAATTATAAATGAGTTTCTTATTATTATAGAAGGGAGATGAGAAAAGGCGAGTCATGTATATTGATAATTCAAACCAATACCAGCAATTGAAAAAACAGCTCATTTTAATGTTTTCGAGTGCTGCGGCATTGAGGTAACTTACTATAATCTACTAGTTATTGTGTAGTATAATGAATAATCATATAATGAATTTCTAGTAAATATATAATAATCTATGTGAATAACATTTAAGAAATACGTTACACCACAGATTACATAATATTATTCTAATCATAGATTATTATATATATACTAGAAAATTCTAATAGTTATACTGTGTAGAGATTGGAATATAGATACTTTTTTTTTTAAACCAGACACAAAAAAATTGATGTCACTTTTGAGAAATATTAATACACCCACAAGAAAATGTACGAATAGTTATACTGTGTAGAGATTGGAATATAGATACTTTTTTTTTTAAACCAGACAAAAAAATTGATGTCACTTTTGAGAAATATTAATACACCCACAAGAAAATGTACGCTTGTCAAGCTAAGATCAAATAACATAGCATAACTTCACGCCTGTGTCCCCGAAGGGGTAGACAGAGGTGTGTTACACACCCACGATTCGCCAGTTATGTTTAGGTCCCAATGTAATAGGGGGCGAGCCTATTGCCATCTACCGGGCACATTACTAAGCGAGCGGTAATAAACATTTTTAATACACACATAACTACGAAAAGTCAGAGATATGTGCCCGGGGCGACTGGGGATCGAACTCGAGACCTCGTCTCAGCATTCCGTTACGTACCGCTGAAGATCAAATAGCTTGCAATTTTATAGTCACAGATGTAGTAGCAAGAACACATAACCTTGGTCTATCGGACCACAATACAGGTCAATCTTCAATGTTGATAAAAAACTGATGATATAAGTAATACATATTAAAGTATGTATTACTTATATCAGGTAACACATTGGTATCAAACAAATCGAAACTCAGTCGGGGTGCGAGGGATATGCCCTATGGGTAACCTTACACCCCGGCGTCTGTAGACCCGAGACGGCGTGCGGTTTTAGTCGGTTCAAGCTCAACATAACCACCCCCGCTAGGCGGCGTGGGGGGGGGGGGTATCAGAAGGGCTTCCCGCACGAAAAAAAAGGGTACTTATAATATGCCACAGGGGGCCATCTCGAAAGCGGAGATGGCCCAGGGTCAGTCAGGGTGCGAGGGATATGCTCTATGGGCTACCTTACACCCCGGTGTCTGCAGACCCGAGACAGCGTGCGGTTTTAGTCGGTTCAAGCTCGACATAACCAAGCCGCTGGCCGGCGAAAAAAAAGGTACCTACTTATAATATGAATAAGTTGAAACAATGTATTTCGGCATTAGCATTTACAGAAGTCTATGAAGAAATGGATAACAACCTATCTTTTAATATTTTTCACAATTTGTTCACTCTTTTTTTTAACTGTGCTTTTCTGTAGTGCGTATTAAAAGAGGTCATAAAAAACTTAAAAATTCATGTATATACTTAAAGCATCTTATAGAAAGAAGAGAGTACCTACTATATTATCAATATGAATATGAACAAGACAATTATCAATATGAACAAGGTATATCAATAAAATATACTACCTACATATTATGCAACATATTAAAAAATTGTATTCAAAAATCTCATACATTACATACATTACATGTACTGCTAAAAAAAATGTAAAAGCGACTTGGACTGTAATCAAGACTAACATGAAATAAGAGTAATCAGGAAATTAAATAATTGAAAAAATAAGATGATAAAGTAATTAATAAACATAGTGACATTTGTGTATATTAATAATTATTATATAGAATTTACTAATAAATCCAACAGTGTAGTCAATAGTAATAACATGTAACACAATAGTAACACATATCTAATAAATAACATATTGTCGGAAGTTTACGCGAATGTCACACATTGAAATAAAACTATTTTTAACGGATTCTATCGCGATTTATTACATAACTAACATCAAAAAAATCGCGATAGTACCTATCCGTTACAAATAGTTTTATTTAAATAAATGGCATATTTAAATGCTGAAGTGCAAAGTATGTTCATAAACCCGGTAAGTCCAGACGTTGTCATCAAAATTATACGGACACTAAATGACACAAATGCTACGGGATATGACGAAATAACTACACAATTATTAAAATGTAATGCAAGAAGTATAGCCATGCCCATAAGCTACCTAATTAATGAAACGTTTGAGGAAGGGGCTTTTTGTACTAAATTAAAATGATCAATTATAAAACCGTTAGTCAAAAAGGATGACCCCACAATCATTAGCAATTATGACATGCGGTTTAAAAATTAATAGTTGCCGACTTCCTAAAGGCAGTGTGTTGGGGCCCTTGTGTATATATAAAGTAGGACTTTATATAAATGACCTCAATAAGAATCTTATGCATGACTGTATACTGTTTGCAGATGACACGACGCTCATTATTTAATGTAAAAATAAATCTGAAATAGAAAATGAAACTAATCATGAATTAAATAGGGCGGTACAATGGCTACAAAATAACAATTTACATATTAATATTGATAAAACGAAAATAGTTAATTTTAAAACGTATAATTCTAAAGCGGCTTTACCAAATATTCAAATTAACAATTCACTGATTAAACCGGTCAACTTAACTCTATGCCTTGGCATAACTATAGATAAGAATCTGTTTTTTAATATATTTAGTCCGTCAAATTGCCTGCACCCCGCCTGATGGTAAACTGAGGTGAAGTCCAAAAACTAGTGGCCACCATTTCCTGAGATTTTCCCTAGATCGGTAGCTCCAACCTAGACGGCCTCGGCAGGTGTTTTTTCACGCCCCACTTGAAGAACCCAGTATTGTAGGAAGAAGGGAACACGTGAGTGGGTAAAGCGTTACAGTTCTTTATGGTTCGACAAAAAAGGAGTACCTAACCAAACCGCTTCTACAAAATCTAAATTAGAAATAGCATGTTGAAAACGTATGTACAAAATTACACAAGTTTGTATTCGCTTTAAGATAACTGAGACAAATAGCTTTCAGAGAGACGGCTCTGTCTGCATATCACGGAAACATTTCATCAGTGCTACGATACGGAATCGTTGTGTGGGGTAATACGGTGAAAGTGCAGAGAGTATGTATTGATAGCACAAAAAAAAATTATTCGAGCACTGTATGGATCTGAATAGGTACCTTTTTTTTTTTTTTTTTATCGTGCGGATAGGACCGCACGGTGGATCTGAATAGGTACCTAAAGCACTGTAAACCACTTTTCAAGGAACTGAAAATTCTACCAGTTCCTGCCTTTTTAATTATGAGATGTGCCTATTTGTAAAAAAATGTTCACAAATGTTTCCGCTACATGACGAAATGTTAAAAAAGACAAATATTAGAGATCTTTATAAGATTTTAGTACCCTTTTTTTTTTCGTGCGGGGGTATCCGAAGGGATCTTCGGATACCCTCCCCCCCGCCGGCCAGCGGGGGCGGTTATGTCGGGCTTGAACCGACTAAAACCGCACGCCGTCTCGGATCTTCAGACGCCGGGGTGTAAGGTTGCCCATAGAGCATATCCCTCGCACCCCGACTGACCCGGGGCCATCTCCGGTTTCGAGATGGGCCCCTCGGGTTTGGAAACCACGGTGTCCCCGTCTTGCCCCGGGTTGGGGGAGGGGCGCTGGTCGCCCCACCGCCGTCCCGGCCTGTTTCTGCTGGGGTGACAGGCGGCCTCACCTGCCACCCCTAAGATTTTAGTACCCTGGCAAAGATTACATCTATGTTCCACTAATGCATACTGTATGGCCATTAAAATCTACAATAAAGTCTTGGTTGGTTCACACCAAATCACGCTCTCACGAGCGTGATTTTATTTGGTGGGGGAATTTATGGATAGCAATTTTAATATTAAATATATAATTATTGAAGTATATAATTCTAATAATAATTTATTAGAATGATATTACTAATTACATAATTAATTGATTGCGTAAGTGACTTTAGCTGTTTTGACATTTATTTTTATTATTTTAAAGCTTTAATATTTCAACGCTTAAGTAATATGTACGGCAGATTATGTATAAAACATAACAGAATATAAAATCTCGATGTACCTACTTACCATATTCATAGAAATAAATAATTCATTCTCTCAATTAGGTACCTACTTTCGTTAGTAAAAAGATTGAAAGGCCACATTAGATTTTGTTAATAATAAAGAGCCTCGAAATTTCCGTTAATTTACATGGCTAATAAGACGATGTACGATAGGACTATGAAGTTCGTTGCCATGACGACGCTGACCAAACAAATTCGAAATAAGGATCTTTTGAAGTAGAGAACAGATAAGTTTCTACTTAATTCAAATGCTACGACTTCGTATGCGTGGACTTAGACTTGGGTTTAATTTTTTTTTGCGCGGAGCCCTAAGTGACAACGGACTTGCGGCTACTCGAAGTTGAATAGTTGAATTCGAGATATCTGCTTTATACTATGTTATGTTGTGTTATGCTATGTTAATTATTTTTAAGTTATTTAATGTAATTGGTCATGTACCGTTTTATTTAACTATAAATAAATAATAAATAATAATAAAAAGAAGTTAAAAATAAAAAGGTCATAAATTTCAGTATTCATTACGATACGATGAATACGATGAACGAATACCGATGGGGTCTTAAATGGATTCGTTACTCACACATCATCATGACATAGCATTAGTCCCGGTTACATCCAAAGCTCTTGCTTTGGAACCCGGGGTTTGCTCTTTTACCCTTTCTTTTAGTTTGGTTTATCTTTGCTTTTACAGGAGCGAGTGCCGTCTGACCTCTCAACCTCGAGAGGAAAGCTGACGCCAGAGCCTCGTCCGTCAGTCAGGTGAGGTTGGCTCGGCCCCGTAAGTCTTGGCGAGGGGTTTTTTAAACCATATGGGATGTAAAAAGTAGATAAATGTTAATAGTAAGTAGTAATACTAAGTAAAGATAGATGTTGGTGGACAGGTAGTCATATAGAAATAATATTCTATAAAATCTTCAAATGACAAGACTTCAAGCAGATTTATTTTATATTTAGCGATCCACCCACGGAACATCATAAAAAATAATGTTACGTAACAACCTGTCGGCGGATATTAATGTACACATCTATCATTATAAACAGCTATTTTGGGTTTGCGACATTAACAAATATAAATAGAACGCGGAAGGATGGGTCTGGCACAAGGTGTCCCTGCTACCGTAGAAAATTGACCTAAATTCGTACAGGAAGGCGTTGGCCCGCTGTTATTTCACGCTCAATTTACTTTCTGCTAAGCACATTTCCGAAACGATATATTTGAAAATTTTCACAGCTTAGAATATACATTTATGAAAATGAGTTTATCGTATCTTTCGAGTGCGCGTCTTGTTATTCCTTTCCCGTCTCGCGCATCAACGCTCTGCAGACGTTTTCAATACACCGAAATTGATTACTAAAGTCTAAAGAGGTAGGTACCTAAATAAACCTAATTTCATCACAATCGATAGATTATTTGCTCGGATCCCCAATGGTAGCTCCTAGGTACCATTAACGTCAGTAACTCTAATTTGTGTAAGCCTAATATAAACGAAGTTTAAAAAATAGTCTCCCATACCTGTCAGTAGTCATGACCTTACGTGGACCAAGTGGGGTCCAGTCGAAGCAGGGAAAACAGGTCTAGGTAGGGTTTCTCAAATGAGGTGGACCTGCGATGTGAATGTGGCGTTACTCCACAAACACAGGTTAGGAAGCAACGCTAAGATGACGATGATGACTTTACCTTGTTCAGGTTACAATTAAAAAAAAGGTTATTTATTATAATTATCACGTCAATAAACTTCTTGATGGCAAGCTAAAGCTAAATTCGAAGCATAAGTATGTTCGTAATATTATTGGAACTGCAAAAAATTCACATTTTCAACAAAAAGGCAATACCGAAGAATAGTGAAAGCCGAATGGATATTAATTTTGAGTAGGCGAACTGCAATAACACAAAATATTTAACTTTCTCTTCTATAAAGGAGTTGTAAGCATCTTCTAGGATTGGGGACCCAATGAGGTGTAGTGCGTCTCTTTCGATAATTTTTATATTGGGTGCTAATAAATTAAACATTGAAATTGTAAAAAAAATGTCCATATCATCATTTAAAAAAGTACACTTTTATTGGCGTTGAGGTCCAAATCTGTTTAGTTTGGGAGTTTGGGAATATGCTATATATTATAAAAAAAGGTACTGTATGTTTGTTAAAAACACATTCTAATTCTAACTGTACCTATCTGTAGTGCAAGCAACCCCATGATTACTGATAGCTCACAATACCGACAATCTATTTATTTACCATCTAAATACTCCCCAAGGTTAATATCTCAAAGATTGGTGTCCTCTACTATCTTATAGATAACATTACGTAATTTCAGTCAATAATATTATGTACATTCTTAATCGTTACAATTAACGATATGTACCTTTTTTTTTTCGTGCGGAAATCCCTTCGGCTACCCCCCGCCGCCCAGCGGAGGCAGTTATGTCGGGCTTGAACCGACTAAAACCGCATGCCGTCTCAGGTCTACAGACGCCGGGGTGTAAGGTAACCCATAGGGCATATCCCTGGGGTGTGTGTTGGGTAACCTCCTCGAGTGTTGCTCCGATTCCGATCCCGCTGCAGTCCGGGGGGAACGGAATCGGAGCGGCCGGTACACCCTGGGCGGCGGTCAATGGCTTCCCCTTAACCCCTTCATAGGGTTGGGTTGATCGTTGGCCAATACCCAACGTGGCGGGAACACATCGCTCTCCGTACTCCTCTGCTTTCAGAGGAGACAGGATGAGCGATGCTGTTAGTGGTGAGATGGCCCAGGGTCAGCCGGGGTGCGAGGGATATGCTCTATGGGTAACCTTACACCCCGGCGTCTGAAGACCCGAGACGGCGTGCGGTTTTAGTCGGTGCAAGCCCGACATAACCGCCCCCGCTGGCCGGCGGGGGGGTATCCGAAGGGATTTCCGCACGATAAAAAAAAAAAAAAAAGAAAGGGCATATCCCTCGCACCCCGACTGACCCTAGGCCATCTCCGGTTTCGAGATGGCCCCCTCGGGTTTGGGAACCACGGTGTCCCTGTCTTGCCCAGGTTTGGGGGAGGGGCGCTAGTCGCCCCACCGTCCCGGCCTGCTTCTGCTGGGGTGACAGGCGGCCTCACCTGCCAACCCCAGGCCTGCGCTCATGGAGGAGGCGCCTGAGTCGCCTGCGACGCGCGGTGAGCATGTTGCGGGCTCGGCGGGCCGGGAGAGTTCTAAACTTCTCCCGGGCGCGGTAACGATATGTACCTAAGTACAAATTTATCGAACAATGCTTCAAGTTCATTTATGTAACTTACTTCCTACCTACTTTGTATGATAAAATACAAAGTTTACAAAGTACTCGTATCTGTACCGGTACTTATTACTAAATATTAATAGGTCATCTTGAAATCTAGCATAATCCATATAGCATAATCCATACGATTATAAAATTGTAAGTTAGTCATGTCTATACATTGGAGATATTAAAAAAAAAACTTGCTTCGCAACGTAGCACCGGTGCAACATTCAAAACAAAAAAATATTACGACTAAACCATAACTATTTCTATTAATTTAACTCGACGGTGTTATTGGTAATATTACTCTCATCCATAGAAAAAAAATTAAATCAACTCACGCGCACCATGATTATGACGATCATGGCATCGCCTCAACAGTATACTCGAGGACGTGCGGTAAGTTTTATTCAATAATAATCGTCTTTCCGTAAGTTTTTTATTTTTTTTATGGAAATTGTGTTGAGTGTTCTAAACTATATCAAGTTAAAATTATGTATGTAATATTCATATTCTACTTCGAAATATGTTCACGAATTCAACGACGTTGCACATTTGGAACACTGCTAAGCTTTCAATAAAGTACAGCTCATTTGATATTTTGTGCGGGTGCTACGCTGCGGTTCTTTCACAAATTGGGATTTATGTCATAAAATATGTATCGACCGGCCTCGACCGATGCTTTCTCCCACTCCGCTTAAAGAACCTGGGATTATAAGAAGAATGAAAAACGTGTGCGGATAGAGCATTCTAGTTCTTTATCGTGCGACAAAGAAAGGAAGTGCCGAATTGTTTATACCGAATGTGGGTGATACCGCAGTTCAACACGTGTTGTTCTGGAGAGGATGGGATTAGTTGAAAGAGCTCATCAGAACACTTGACGAGGTAGAGACGGTAAAATACATTCAGAGAGGTTCCAAGGTGTTATTAAACTCAGGGCTCCCAATGATACCGAATAATTTTTTTTTTTTACAAACTTTGCCGAAAAACATTTTTGGACGTTAAAGGGTTAAAATAACGATTCTGAACACAATTTTTTTTCCATTTCTTATCTGTTTATCTATTTGTATGTTTGTCTGTTTGTCCGTGATGGACATTAAAACTACTGAACGAATTTTGATGCGGTTTTTTCTATTGGAAAGGTCTTGGTGAGACTTAAAATCTGCCGATTGTTTGATTGCAATTGGTTAAGTAGAACCGGAGATATGAACAAAAAACTATAACCGCCCACCGCGCAGGCGGAGTCGCGGGCATCAGCTAGTATTTAAATATAATTATGTCGATAAGGTTATAATCTACTTAAGCATAACTATAATGAAATCGAGAGGCTAGGTAACGTACATCTGGGGTGTGTGTTGGGTAACCTCCTCGAGTGTCGCTCCGATTCCGATCCCGCTGCAGTCCGGGGGGAACGGAATCGGAGCGGCCGGTACACCCTGGGCGGCGGTCAATGGCTTCCCCTTCACCC
Organism: Cybosia mesomella; assembly: GCA_946251805.1. Classification (NCBI taxonomy): domain Eukaryota; kingdom Metazoa; phylum Arthropoda; class Insecta; order Lepidoptera; family Erebidae; genus Cybosia; species Cybosia mesomella. The sequence goes on from OX276398.1 coordinate 23,777,333, forward strand.
CTTCATAGGGTTGGCATTGATCGTCGGCCAATACCCAACGTGGCGGGAACACATCGCTCTCCGTACTCCTCTGCTTTCAGAGGAGACAGGATGAGCGATGCTGTTAGTGGTGAGATGGCCCAGGGTCAGCCGGGGTGCGAGGGATATGCTCTATGGGTAACCTTACACCCCGGCGTCTGAAGACCCGAGACGGCGTGCGGTTTTAGTCGGTGCAAGCCCGACATAACCGCCCCCGCTGACCGGCGGGGGGGTATCCGAAGGGATTTCCGCACGATAAAAAAAAAAAAAAAAAAAAAAAGTAACGTACATCTGCAGTTGTGGACAATCGGTACCATGAATGCTTTTATACTTATTGCAATCGGGCAGAAGATGTCACGTGACACTTCGTTCGGCCTAAGCCATAGCGAAAGAAAACCGAGGTAACTTCTTGGTACGTTTATATCTTACTCCTTTACCCTACTACCTTTTTCGAGTTTCGTGCGGGCCAGAAGTTTTGGATGTACCTACATTTCGTGGTTAGGACGCAACTAGGAAATCGCTATGAGGATTATGATGGAATCGCTATGGGGATGATGATGAAATAGCGACTCTCTTCTCCCATGTCCTCCTGGCTGCGCCCATATATTATCTACTATGTATGTAACGTTTGTCATACAATCAATGTCTTATTATATAGTTTGGAATTAACCAGACTTTACACCGTCTATTGAACAAGTATAAAACATTTTCCGCAGCAACTTATCTGCTCGAAATTGACACAGAAGACGTATGTTTGCATGCGCGGCTCGAGTAGCTTCAAGGTAGATAGATAGCTTCATTGTTCCCTTGCTTATGTCAACATGGTACCGAAGAACAATGTCACCGTAGAATAGCTTTGTGTTATTTTTAACTTTTAACGATTTCTCTTTTAAGTTTTTAGTAAAGAGCCGTTTTTAACCTATTATGCACCATGAAGTGTTTTTTCTATATTTTTATATTTAGGACACGTCAATTTGACTTCACCTCGCCTGATGGTAAGCTGAAGGTAAAGTCTCAGGAAAGAGGGTCACCATTACATACACGTACCATGTTAACAATGGTGGCACTCAGCTTGACGGCCTCATCAGAAGAGGATTGTCGTCGCACCACCGCGTGACACCCACCGGTCCCACCAGTGCTGCGACCACAATCCCCTTGCCCGGCTATGCACTTGTTGACCCCTGAACGCAATCAAACCGAAATTGGATTACTATGGAGGGTTTTTCGCAATCCTGCACGGTGGTACCTACCCGGCCGAATTTTGTGACAAATTTGTGTCATCAAATTTCTACCACCAGTCACCAGTGTAGCAACTTACTAAGGGTAATAAGGGTGCTTATAATGATGCGTCCTCGATTTGTAAACCCCTTGACCCTATGGCCCCACCATGATCTTCAGGTTAAGCCCCGAAGCCAACTTCACCTTTATAAGCCGGTAGGTATACTTGCTGATAAACGGAAGAGGCTCCAACGCAGACTTTATTCTCAGGATTCGGGGGTCAACGGCACCCGCACGGTTATAAGCCATAATACACAAAGTAATGCAGTAGGAAGTAAGCGGACCCCGGGCTCCAAGTAAAAGCTTTAGATCAACCGGGATTGCCGATAAAGAAATTAGACCTGATGCACCCTCAATTCTAACTTAATTTCATGAAATTTTTTTTTTGCCAAAACGCAAAAACTACAGTCGCAAATTAATGTATACACTTAAAAAAGTTACGCACGGCCTCTCATGAGTTTCCTCTGCGCGTTTTCTAAACGCGAGCTATAATTTCGGTTGGCGCTCAGTTTATGTCATTTGTAGAACGGTGACGCTACTAACTACATTGAACAGTTTCCTTCTATCACAAGTGACTATCGATTCTATATCTACAGAGATGTAGCCCTTTTATGTTCCTCGCCGACTCGCGCGGTAATCTTTTTACCTTAATATTAAATTAAACCTAATATTATTACCCTAAAAATATCTAAATATATTCTTATATAATCGCATATTCTTTATTATCCTATCTTCGATGTAAAAATTGATTTAAATAAAGTACACTCTACTTTTGCACAACGTCAGCATTGTCAGTCAATTTTCAAGAATGGGGCACCTCTTGAGGAGTGCGTTCGTGATCGGCAACGGTGGAAAAGATTTTGACGATGAAGGTGAGATGTTACCTTGTAGTACATATACATGTATAATACCTATGCTTTGGTTTACCTGTTGTTTATGTGTGTGTGAGCAAAGTTTGTTTATCACGCTACTGTTAATTGAATTTTATTTGAGTGAGCTTGTTAATGTCTTTCTATTCTTCCTTATTGAAATAGCCTGTTGTTTGAAGATTTAATAGAACCTCTAGTTAGGTAAGTAATACTTTATAGTTACTTACGCACTAGAACAAAGTGATTGAAGATTCTTTCTTGTACGAACCGACTTAATTTTTCCTTGACCTTCGCCGTGAGTGCAGCTCGTATAAAACGAGTTGTCTGCTGTTTACACGATTGTGATTCTTATATGAGACAAATTGTGGTTGTTTTAATTTATTTAGAACCAGGGGTACTATTTTGGTACTTCTTGATAGTGTTTATAAGCAATATTTGTATTTCGTTTACACGTTCATCATGTAGTGTTACTCAACGAACTTCTTATAAAGGCAATAGACAAGTTACCAGTGGCGTATATTGAATACTACTATATCCCACTATATATTGTATATCCCACTAATATCATCATGTGATATCTCTATCACAGATCACAGATCTATGTGAAAGTTTGGATGGATGGATGTTTGTTACTCAATCACGCCAGAACGGCTGAACGGATCTGGCTGAAATTTGGTACAGAGATAGATTATAGTTTGGAATAGGACATAGGCTTTTTACCCCTGGAATAGGTACCCATGGAAAGCGAGAATGGGATTGAAATTCCACGCGGGCGGAACCGCGGACAACAGCTACTACAGGGTTAAAAATTTAGGCTCACCTTGAAAGTACCTTTTTTTTTTTTTTTTCTCGTGCGGAAATCCATTCGGATACCCCCCGGCCGGCTAGCGGGGGCGGTTATGTCGGGCTTGAACCGAACCTCTGTACAGTACCCACCAAGATTTCGATTTGGTACGTCGGGACAAAGAGTGAGAGCCCAGCTAAGATCGGCTTGCTTCGGTTTTTAGAGCGAGCGGTCTCTCCGTCGTAAATCGAACTGATAGTTAGATAAGGGATTTCCGCACGACAAAAAAGAAAGGTGCAAAGGTATCTCTCTCTATAAAGATAGAGTAGTTTAAACCGTTTGTTTTATAAAATAATTGCGGCCCGAGACCCAGCTTCGCCCGGAAATAAGTTCGTAAAAAATCCTATATAGTAAACTATTAAATAAAATTATATTGTTACGACTCATGAAAGATTTTTTTTTTAATAGAGTGACATATTAGAAGTAGAACAACCAAGTTCAAACTCATACTATTACTTTTAAAATGTTCGATGATTACAAAGAAGGTTTTACCTACAACACGGTCCCTTAATCACGAACATTTAAGGAAACTAAAGACTACAACATACAATTAAGAAACTAGTTTAAAATAATTTACACTTGAGTATCAAAAATATCATTTAAGAAAACATACAAGTATAAAAGATACAAATAAAAAACTGCTCAATGTATAGGCACAATCATAATACCTAAATGTCAAGCAAGACCTAGACCTTTTACACAATGCAAATGTTTTATGCGACATAAACCCTTGGTTAAAACATCTGCACACATGTTTTCCGAACTCAAGTAAGAAACAGTAATTGTATTGTTGTCTATTAGCTCGCGTATAAAATGATAACGGACATCAATATGTTTAGTCCTATTATGATATACAGGATTATTAGCTAACTTAAGGGTGCTTTGATTATCATTATATAAAGTAATACAACCCAAGTTCCCACAAATTTCACCTACAAAACGCTGCAAATAGACAGCTTCCTTAGCGGCGGCAGATAGAGCCATATACTCGGCCTCAGTAGTGGATAACGCAACAGTTGACTGTTTCCTGCTCTCCCATGAGACGGGTCCATTCGACAACTTAAACACGTATCCCGTATACGACTTTCTGTCTTTGCCATTTGCCCAATCAGCATCGACAAAACCAGAAAGAAGACTATCACCAGAAGCCTTTTTAAACGTAAGTCCATAGTCAATGGTACCTTTCAAATATTGTAAAATACGCTTAGCAGCTTTCCAGTGAGTATACGAGTGCGAATTATTAAATTGACTCAAATAACTTATAGCAAAAGAAATATCAGGTCTAGTATTGACCGATAAATACATAAGGCAACCTATTAAGTTTTGATAAGGAACATTATTAATAGTCTCCTCATCAAGTGTATGTAAATTAACACCAGGTTCAATGGGTGCTGCTACACTTTTGCAATCTACCATATCAAAACGCCTAAGAGTCTCCAAAATATAACGCTTTTGATTGACTCTAATTTCACCTTTCTCTTCATCTGAAGTAATATGTAAACCTAGACAATAACATAAACTGCCTAAGTTCTTAACTCCGAAATATTTAGTTAAGCCTTTACGTAAACGTTCTACCTCCATAATATTATTATGAAAAATAATTAAATCATCGACGTATACCGCAAGAATACTTAAAACATTATCATTTCGAAAAATATATACACAAGATTCAGATTTTAAGTTTTTATAACCTAAATCAATAAGTACGCGATGTAGCTTCTTATTCCAAGCTCTCGCAGCTTGTTTTAAACCATATAGCGACTTATTTAGCTTGCATACTTTGGATTCCGACCCCTTGACTGCGAAACCCTCGGGTTGTGTCATAAAGACACTTTCATCTAATTCCCCGTGAAGAAAAGCAGTATCTATATTAAGATGGTGCATTTTTAAGTTCATATCAGCGGCTAAAGCAAAAAGTGATCTCAAAGATGAATTACGGACAACGGGGGAAAAAGTTTCCTCGTAATCAACACCGTAGCATTGACGAAAACCTTTCGCCACTAAACGAGCTTTATACCTACCTATTCTACCTTCAGAGTCTCGTTTAATCTTAAATATCCACTTACACGGTATAACTTTTTGACCATTATTATCTACAAGAGTCCAAGTGCCATTAGTCATAAGCGATTTATACTCATACACGATAAAGGTTCATCAGAAAAATCGTTTTCAGCGTCTACAAAATTACAATAATTTACTTGTTTCCGTTTTCTCAACGAATACCTCTCAGACTCAGCACTAGTTGAAGGTTCAATACGATTGGGAACAGCAGATGGTTGCTCCACATCACCTATTACTGCATCTTCATACTCATGCTCACTAGAGTGTTCGTCGGAGTCAGGTTCGTCATCACGGCTATCAATAACCATTCTCCCCTCCGTGATCGGAACTGACTGATCTGACACCTGTAAATTATCAGACGTTAAAATGATGTTCTGACTATTCAATTCATCATTAACTGCAGTATTAGAGAAACAGTCTTCTAAAAATACTACATCTCGACCCTTAACAACTTTTCTAATATTAGTAGGATCTCTAAACCTATACGAATGATTGTCAGGACCATAGCCTACAAAGATATAAGGTTTAACTTTTGGATCGAGCTTTCTGCGTTCACAATCCGGAACATGTACATAAGCACGACAACCGAAAACACGTAAATGTTTTAAATCAGGTTTAGTATTAAATCATTTTTCATACGGTGTAGAATTATTTAAGAACCTATGAGGACATCTATTTTTAAGATAAACGGCAGTGCGGATGGCCTCTTCCCAAAATGTCTTAGGAAGACCAGATTCCTGAAGCATACACCTAGCTTTCTCTACTATGGACCTAAGAGTACGTTCCGCGACTCCATTTGAGGAAGGACAATGAGGCACTGTAGTCTCATGAACTATACCTTGACTCTTCAGATAAGATGTAAACTCAGAGTTCACATACTCAGTCCCATTATCTGTTCTCAAACGTTTAATTTTCAGACCAGTTTGCCTTTCTAATTCAGTCTGAAATTCTACAAACTTAAACCGTACTTCTATTTTAGATTTTACGAAATAACAAAATACAGCTCTTGTTAAATCATCCACAAAAATAAGTAAATACTTGTTACCTTCTAACGAAGTAGTACTAAAAGGACCACAAAGATCAGAGTGAATCAATTCTAATTTGATTGAACTCTTCTTATATTTAATTGGTTTGAAGGGTTTTCGGAACTGTTTCCCTTCAACACAAGGTATACAGGGATCGTTGTTAATACTAGTATAATTAACACCAATAGCCTTACCTTTACGCAGTTCTTCTAGTCCAATTCGACATAGATGACCCAATCTGCGATGCCATAAGTCCGGAGAAGGCGCGGAGGAAACAAGAACATTTTCATTCTGCTGTTTCACCTCACAGTTATCTAACCTGTATAAACCATTACAAAAAGTCGCGTGGCCTAACTCATGGCCTGAAATTTTGACTTGATTGTGCTTATACAAAGAAGAGCCCTTCTTATTAAAAACAACAGTAATTCCATTATCAACAACTTTCTTGACAGATATCAAATTGGTGCTAAGGCTAGCCTCGCTAGCTATCTATTAAGGATGTATTGTATGTACCTAGGTACATACAATACATCCTTAATAGATTTTATAGTAGACCTATTATTGTCCTGTAATAAAATGTCACCAACACCTGAGCATAACTTTCTATCATTGTCTGCTAATATAATCTCCTTGTAATCATTTGTATTACGATAATTCGATAACCAGTCTTTATGACATGTGAGATGGGTAGAAGCTCCAGAATCAATGTAAAAGTCCTCTTTATTCAAAGATGCGCTACATTCTAAAGCAGACAAAAGAGTTGAAGCATTTTTTGGCTTAGACTCCCCTTTCTTCGACTTTTTATTCTTCCTTAGAGGACATTGAGGGCGCTTGTGCCCGAGCTGGTTACAGTCATAACAAATGATCTTCTTCACCGAAGCGAAACCACTATTTTTGCTTGTAGAAGCCGTCGACGTCATCGCCGACTCTTTAGACGCACGTTTTTCACTCTCATTCAACAGTTTGGACTTGACGAGATCAGTAGATATTTCTACATTCGAATTCTCTATAGCCATCACTAACGGATCAAAATCCTGTGTTAATCCACCTAGTAAGATAGCAGCAACAGACGTATCATCGATTTGTTTACCGATGTCAGCAAGATCTTGAGCAGTACTGAGCACAGCATTTATATATTCCTCAATAGATGGAAAATCCGAAAGATGGTATCTATATAACTTACGCTCTAGGCTTAGTTTCCTGCCAATACCTTTGTCATCGTAAACTCGGGATAAGGATTCCCAAACCTCACGTGCTGTAGTGCAGCTACGAACATGAGTAATAGCTCCACCATCAAGAGTGAGACATATCTTGGTCATGGCTTTCATATCTTTAAATTTTCGTATTTCCTCTGAAGTGGTATCGGTAGACGGGTAACCGACGATGGAGTACCATAGTTCCTCATGCATAAGAAACATCTTGGTTTTGAACTTCCATTGTGGATAGTCACTTCTACTATTAAGTGGACGAATACTACCAATAGTCATACCTCCAGCAGGTGTGTTCATGGCTTTATCTCCATGAGACATGTCACAAATCTGAAAATCGATATTTTCACCATTAAACAATACTACGAATTATTGTCGTCTAAATATTATCAAAAAACAAGGTAACAACAGTTTCTACGTGAAAATGCCCATAACCTATAGTAAACTATTAAAGAAAATTATATTGTTACGACTCATGAAAGATTTTTTTTTTAATAGAGTGACATATTAGAAGTAGAACAACCAAGTTCAAACTCATACTATTACTTTTAAAATGTTCGATGATTACAAAGAAGGTTACCTACAACATCCTATAACCTGATTGCACCGCCACGCCACTTACCGGGTCGAATTGTAAATGTAAACAATAATAAGCTTTAATATTGAATTTTATGCAACGCACTTTTCATACAACCGTTCATCATCTAATTTACGCCCGTAGTAGTAATATTTTGAAAAACGCTGATAGACGTGTTCATTTATTTCCAACCAGAAGTAGGTTTATGAAACAACATTTTATAACTTCCCAAATAAACTTTCAACCCCTATTTCAGCCTTTTAGGGGTACAATTTTAAAACGCTGATACAATTTTTTCATTTATTTCTAACCAGAATCAGGTTTATAAAATTTCGTACTTCTAACTTTGAAATTGGCGGACTTCCATACAAACGTTTATCTCTTATTTTGAAATTTGATTGATTGAAATTTCACTCCTAAGGTAGAGTGAAATTTCCAAAAATCCTGTGTTATGGATGCCTTTTTTTTTTTTTCGTGCTGAAATCCCTTCGGATACCCTGTAAAATAAAACACTGTAAACCACTTTTCAAGGAACTGAAAATTCTACCAGTTCCTGCCTTTATATTTATGAGATGTGCCTATTTGTAAAAAAATGTTCACAAATGTTTCCGCTACATGACGAATGCTAAAAAAGACAAATATTAGAGATCTTTATAAGATTTTAGTACCCTTTTTTTTTTCGTGCGGAAATCCCTTCGGATACCCTGTAAAATAAAACACTGTAAACCACTTTTCAAGGAACTGAAAATTCTACCAGTTCCTGCCTTTATATTTATGAGATGTGCCTATTTGTAAAAAAATGTTCACAAATGTTTCCGCTACATGACGAAATGCTAAAAAAGACAAATATTAGAGATCTTTATAAGATTTTAGTACCCTTTTTTTTTCGTGCGGAAATCCCTTCGGATACCCCCCCCCCCCCGCCGGCCAGCGGGGGCGGTTATGTCGGGCTTGAACCGACTAAAACCGCACCCCGACTGACCCGGGGCCATCTCCGGTTTCGAGATGGCCCCCTCGGGTTTGGGAACCACCGAACCACGGTGTCCCCGTCTTGCCCCGGTTTGGGGGAGGGGCGCTGGTCGCCCCACCGTCCCGGCCTGCTTCTACTGGGGTGACAGGCGGCCTCACCGGCCACCCCCAGGCCTGCGCTCATGCAGGACGGAGGTCGTTAAGCGACCTCCGGCGCCTGAGTCGCCTGCGACGCGCGGCGAGCAAGTTGCGGGCTCAGCGGGCCGGGAGAGTTCTAAATCTCTCCCGGGCGCGCTCCGCCATCTCCTTCGCGAGCATCACATGCTCGCAGAAGGAGGTGGCGGCGGCCCACGCGCTCGCGCTACGCACCATTGCCGCAATCATGCTGCCGAGCGAGAGGACTCCCACCCCGATGGCTGCCACGAGGTCACGCCTCGGCGCCTCCCACGCCGGGCAGTCCGCCAGCGTGTGATGACACTCAGGCGTGTGTCCTTCCTGATCCGATGCAGGTGGTCCCCGATGCATCCCTTCCCTGAGACCACCTACGTCAGTCGGTACGAGAGGCTTTCGTGTCGCCTCTCTAGCCAATCCTCCATGATGGGCCTTACCGCCGCTATTACGGCGTGCCCTGTTAATGGATGCCTACAACATACAAAGCATCTACTGCCGAAATTTCAAGTTTGTAGGTAGTGGATTAGGCTCTGCGTTGATGAATTAGTCATCAGTCAGTCAGTGGGACGAGTAATTATTCATGTATAGAATGAAACTATAGCTTCGGTTTAAAGTACTTTAAAAAGATATCAAGCTGCATTCATTAGGCAAGCGGTGTGGGTTAGAGAGAACGCTCTAACAATCGAAGCAAGCCGATCTTAGCTGGACCTGCTAATTCAAAAGTCGGGTAGGTACTGTATGTATCCCGGGGTGCTTGGTTGGAGACCTCCACGCGGTGCACCCTGGGCAACGGAGACGGCAGCGCCTCTCTCCTAGGGTGGGAGAGACGCTGCCGCCTACGGCCAACTCCGACCGAGGCGAGGACGGCCCTGTAGAGGGCTGTTCGGAAGCTTTCCACGTGTCCCTCTGATTAGCAGATGGCACAGTGGCGAGCAAGTAAGGGGGCCATCTCGAAACCGGAGATTGCCCAGGGTCAGTCGGGGTGCGAGGGATATGCTCTATGGGTAACCTTACACCCCGGCGTCTTAAGACCCGAGACGGCGTGCGGTTTTGGTCGGTGAGAGCCCGACATAACCGCCCCCGCTGGCCGGCGGGGGGGTATCCGAAGGGATTTCCGCACGAAAAAAAAAGGTATATAAATATAAAATAAAACTTTTATTCAGTTTTTAGACGAAATTCTTCATAATATAAATATACTTAATTTTCGCTATAAATTCTAATTTATTGGAAAGGTAAGTACATAACATTATTATTACAATTTAAATAAAATATAGATTATAGAATATTTTACATATGCAAACCTACAGTTTAGGCGTCAAAGAAAAATGTATCTGTGCTGCAAATAGTGGCGGCACTGGCGGCTGATAAAAATTCTCTTGTTGAGTAATTCTTGTAGCTAATAATGTAGGTAGGTACTTAATGCCAATAAGGGTGTTACCGTACGACCAAGCCAAGTCTAAATTATCTACCGACGTCACTTGTTTATAGTTGCTTAACCCTTAAAACTTTAACCTAATTACGAAAGTGTGTCACTACTTTATGGTAACAATAAACCGAGGCTAATGATATGGGTGGGAGACGTATCTTCGCTTTAGGAAAGTTTTTTCCGTTTGGCTTTGGTTCGAATGTAAATTAATAACGATCTAGTAAAAAAAATTCGAGTATGTGTAGAATCAGAAATAGGATAGTGACTTTAAAATAGGGACACACAATTTTGGCAGGGTAATATCACTTAGGATGAATTGCTGGGCTAGAAAAGCTTTCGGTGGTCAGCGTAAATAAGTCAAGATATAATGAATTATAATGTATGTTTGCAATGATGTAAGAGATAAGATGCTAAAATCAATTCACCATATGTTATATTTAGTATTCGATGGCACTGTGTCCTAAAATATTATCTTACATATGGGCAGAGTGACGCTAAACGCTGATGTACGGAACTAAAAAAAACCATTAAAGAGAGAAAATATACACCTATAAGTTTACAATAACAAGGCCGACCAGCTATCGTGGATAGCACCCGTTCACGAGTATGACGCTCTGTTTCATTAACAGGGAAAAATATTTGATGGAATGGAAAGTGTTCAGTGAACCGTGTTAACCTACATTCGTATTCGGATTCCAATTTTCGGTGACCGAGATTCCTCATCAATTCTGCCATACTAAGTTCTTCTACTCTGTTACCTTGCTAGAAGTATAAATCCTGATTTATTCAGATTCATTGTGTAGGCACACAGTTGACACAGTACTTAGTGCAGTCAGTGCTAAGATAGAACTATGCAATGAAGGGACAAAGTCGCAGCGATGCGTCCCTCAGTTGCCTTTTACTAACGTGCCCGCTCGCCGGTGTTCCAGCCTCAACCCTCTCGCGATTACTTAAGTAGCAATTGTAGATTGTATCATAAGGGAGAAAAATAGTAACACGCGCGAAGCGAAAGATTCTAAAAATAGATTCTAGACGTAGAGTCATGAGTGCAACGAGGGATTCAAAGTACATCGTCCGAGGGTAAAATAATTCGATCTCGAGTCATATAGTCTACTCTTCATCCCATTTCTATCAGAAAATAAATACCAGACGGTGTTATGTAAATAATTAATATATTTAATTTTAAAAAATACATGTGAATTTAAGTTAAAAGTCAATTTTGAAAAGTTGTTGCCATTCTTTTATATGGGGTCGATATTGTTGTCGATTCATTTACATTTTGAGTATTTGTAATCTTAGAATCCGATTGGTGCTCAAGCAAAGGGACAGAATACAGAATTGATGTAGAAGGACGTGGCGACAATGGTGTGGGCTTCGCGCGTCTTTAGGTCTTAATTTAATATTTTCTAAAATGCGAGTGCTAATTTTTTCCTTATTTTGAATGGAATCTTCGATGTAACTTTCTGCTACAGAGCTGGATTATTTACCCTTCGTTAGTACTGGCCTCGAACGAAGAATAACCGATTATTTTTTGTTTTTAGTTAAATTCACTAAAAGTAATTGATCTGAGTGTTTTTTGACATCATCGATTGTTATTTTTATAAGCTCGTTACTACGACAAGCTGACTATGTATACTGAATATTAACAAAACAGAAAGGAAATCAGACAAGTAGGTACAATACGTACACACTATATTTATAGATTACAATGGAAAAACTAAAAGATACACTGGTGGTAGAAATTTGATGACAAAAATTTGTCACAAAATTCGGCCGGGTAGCGATTGCGAAAAAGCCTCCATAGTAATCTAATTTCGGTTTGATTGGTTCAGGGGTCAGCAAGTGCATAGCTGGGCAGGGGGATTGCGGTCGCAGCGCTAGTGGGACCGGTGGGTGTCACGCGGTGCTGCGACGACAATCCTCTTCTGATGAGGCCGTCAAGCTGAGTACCACCATTGTTAACATGGTACGTCTATGTAATGGTGACCCTCTTTCCTGAGACTTTACCTTCAGCTTACCATCAGGCGAGATGAAGTCAAATTGACGTGACCTAAATATAAAAATAAAATAAAAAATACATGCTTTTGTTGCGAGAAATTCCTTATCCGGCGCATCATTTAAAAAATAGACATACCCATACGAAAGTGTTAAAATTGCAAATTTTCACATCGCAAAGTAATGTGCCTGATAAAAAATAGATAGCAAACAGCTGTCTATACTACTATCTAGGCAACCGCTCTAACAATTTGGACGAATATTTGTATACATATATAGAATAGATTAGATTTATAAATTTATCTAATAATTTCTTCTTTCCTGCAAAACGGTCACCCACGTACCACATTCAAATTGTACACACATTTGCTCTGTGGGTGTGTTTGTGGGTTTCTGACCCTCCAACTCTCTGACGCGTCGCTCCAATCGTCAGATTGAGTTTCATACTCAATACCATAAACCATGTTTATTATTGATCTATGCTCAGTATCAACCCACTACCAGCCTCGAATGTTGTCTTCTATCTGATTTCTTTTGAAGCTGTAGACATTCGGTGTGCGATAGAGATAACGGTTTAGATAGATATAAAACCATTCATTGCACACCAAAAAATTAACAGTACAGACATAAATAAGCAATACGTAAATAGCAGAATCTACATTTCCTTATCGCTGAGAGCGATTTCTTCCAGGCAACTTTAGGTTGGACAGGAATGTTTTTAAAACAATAATTATCGTGTAGTTACAAAATCAAAGCTAGCCAATCTTTGCTGGACTCTCACTCTTCTTCCTGACTCAATGTGCCAAATCAAAAGCGTAGTAGATACTGTGCGTTTTTATGCGCATACATGGGTATTTATGTATGCATACGCCTTATGTTTTGTACTCGGAAGTGTACAAAAAAGGGGGCATTGTAACGTGTGCTGGCAACTGTTATTTTGATTAGTATTCGCTTGTAAATAATAAAAATTAGCAAATAAATAACTCGGGACTTGATATCATTTCATTTGCGTCTTATCAAAGAATATGTCACCAACGTTGTTGAAATTGAGATTAAATCCTTCATGTAATGAATACTTGGCACTTTCTGATATATAAATATTTGCGATACTTAAGTGTATAAAGTGACGCAAAAAGTAGTTCCACGACGTTCGCTTTTCCTGATAAAATTTAAAATAAATATGTATTTAAACAATCCGTTTGTTTTCAAACATCTTGGAAATAAAGAGGCCATAAAAAGTGGTTTTGTTAACAGGTATCACTTAAGCGGCGATAGCCCAGTGGCGTACGTAACGGACTGCTGAGACGAGGTCTCGAGTTCGATCCCCAGTCGCCTCGGGCACACACCTTTGACTTTTCGTAGTTATGTGTGCATTAATAAATGTTAATAATCGCTCGCTTAATAATATGCCCGGTAGATGGCAATAGGTTCGCCCCCTATTACATTGGGACCTTAACATAACTGGCGAATCGTGGGTGTGTAATACACCTCTGCCTACCCCTTCGGGAATACAGGCGTGAAGTTATGTTATGTTAGGTTGTATCACTTAGTTTCATAAATAGGCACCTAATACTGTTCAATGTTATATTTTATGTTTATTACTGTGAATAAGAAGATTTGAAGACATCATTCATCAAAATCGATACAGATACATTTGCGTCACTTTATATACTTAAGTCGCAGGACCGATCGTTGTGGAGATCCTTGGGGGAGGCCTATGCCCAGTAGTGGGCATCGTTTGGCTGACATGATGATGATGATGATGATGATATACTTAAGTATCGCAAATATTTATATATCAGAAAGTGCTAAGAATCTACTAAGTTATGAGGAAACAGGCGCGGCCAACATACATATAGGTGAAATAACCTACCTATATGTTTGGCTACGCCACAGTAGTAGGGTAAAACTATAATTACAAAACTGATTCGTATTCAACAAAAAAAGTTCGTTTCGGTTACGGAAGTAAACTCTGCTTATTTACTAACGTGACAGTGGACGGTGTATTTTCATTCGATTCAATGGTAACTCTCTAATTTCTATCTAACATATGATACAGTACTTACCTTTTTTTTTGTTTTTCGTGCGGAAATCCCTTCGGATACCCCCCGCCGGCCATGTCGTATGTATGTCGGGTTTGAATCGACTAAAACCGCATCCCGTCTCGGGTCTTCAGACGCCGGGGTGTAAGGTTGCCCATAAAGCATATCCCTCGCCCCCCGACTAATCCTAGGCCATCTCCGGTTTCGAGATGGCCCGCTCGGGTTTGGGAACCACGGTGACCCGTCTTGCCCCGGTTTGGGGGAGGGGCGCTAGTCGCCCCGCCGTCGCGGCCTGCTTTTACTGGGGTGACAGGCGGCCTCACCTGCCACCCCCAGGCCTTCGCTCATGGAGGACGGAGGTTGTTAAGCGACCTACGGCGCCTGAGTCGCCTGTGACGGCGAGCATGTTGCGTGCTCGGCGGGCCGGGAGAGTTCTAAATCTATTCCGGGCGCGCTCCGCCGTCTCTTTCTTGAGCATTAAGAAGGCTCGCAGAAGGAGGCGGTGGCGGCCCACACGCTCGCTCACATATTTTAAGCTCCATTTAAAATTTCGTATAAGTCGACTTATTAACTTATTCGCTCATTGCATGGAAATATAACTACTTTAACTGTTTACGGTATAAGTAGCGTTTTTTGTGTAAATTCGTAAGACCTATATTGATAGACTTGTCTAAATTAAAATGTTCATCCGAATCATTAAATCGGTACTAATGTACCTATTTAATATATTATACATAAATTGCTCGTTTAATGGTGTTAGATTAGATTACATATGTTTACCCCTGCTAGCCTCAATGCCGCGTCATACCGTAACGTCAGTTGAGGGCCAACGGTTTTAACAATCAATACATATGCCCGTTATTATAGCGAGTAGAAAATTACATTTATACCATACCTACTCTAAAAAGCTTATTTTATTCACGCAAAACAGTGAATAAAAAGGCCTTTTATTCACTGTTTTGTTTTTATTCACTATTTTGGTGTTTGAATTTGGAGCACAAAAATATATCCGGTCTCTATTTCAATGCTTACACAAAGTCCTTGCGCTAAGATTCGAAATTCAAAACTCTTTGGTGCAAATAAATTCTCGAGTTTTGTTGGGTCGATATTTGCGACAAGGAGTTTGGCAAGATTAATAAATATTGTTTCACAAGTTGACCACTCTAATGATAATAATAAGAAAATTACGCTTAATTTCAGTCATTGCTCTAATTTTAATGTCCATTTCAATTAATGTAACAATTCTTATTTCTTGATTAAATTTCTATTTTCGCTTAAATTATGTCTTTTCTCGTAGTCATGGTATAAAGTATAGTATGCAACTCTTGAATAAAGTACGAATTTATATCGAGGGCCATGAATCCCTCGCGTCGTTCAGGATTTTAACAGTTGAATCACTCGCTGCGCTCGTGATTCAATCATTAGAATCCTTCACTTGCTCGTGACTCATCTACGGCCCTCGCTTTAAATCCGTCCTTTATTCACTAGTTGCATAATATACTATTATACCATACCTACTCTAAAAAGCTTATTTTATTCACGCAAAACAGTGAATAAAAAGGCCTTTTATTCACTGTTTTGTTTTTATTCACTATTTTGGTGTTTGAATTTGGAACACAAAAATATATCCGGTCTCTATTTCAATGCTTACACAAACTCCTTGCGCTAAGATTCGAAATTCAAAACTCTTTGGTGCAAATAAATTCTCGAGATTTGATTGGTCGATATTTGCGACAAGGAGTTTGGCATTAGATTAATAAATATTGTTTCACAAGTTGACCACTCTAATGATAATAATAAGAAAATTACGCTTAATTTTAGTCATTGCTCTAATTTTAATGTCCATTTCAATTAATGTTACAATTCTTATTTCTTGATTAAATTTCTATTTTCGCTTAAATTATGTCTTTTCTCGTAGTCATGGTATAAAGTATAGTATGCAACTCCTGAATAAAGTACGAATTTATATCGAGGGCCATGAATCACTCGCGTCGTTCAGGATTCTAACAGTTGAATCACTCGCTGCGCTCGTGATTCAATCATTAGAATCCTTCACTTGCTCGTGACTCATCTACGGCCCTCGCTTTAAATCCTTCCTTTATTCACTAGTTGCATAATATACTATTATCGCCGACAGACTAAGTAAACAGACTGATTTTAGAGTTTTCTTACGAATATGATAATGGATTTTTTAATTTTGCACACTATGCGAATATTTATTGGCTCCTTTGATCCGTGTCATGACATATATACTTATTTAATCTCATAGTTAATTATTCATAAATTAAATTTCGTTATAGGTATGTGTGGTATTTTAAAAGTATGTAACATATGTGTCAGTGATAATTTATTCGTCAGAAGTCTACATACACGAGTATAGGTATCATTCGCACCCTTCACCTCGTATGAAGAGTCATTTCTACAAACGGGGTTATTTGCTGTATGTACTTAACATAAAGTACTTGACAGTAATTTTGGATAGATTCATAAAAACAACAAATAATAAGTTCTTAATGCAAAATTAACAAAATAGAAAAACATTATCCTTAATATTATTTAAAATTTAGCATGTACTAAAACAATGGTCGGAGGATGCCCTCTCGCAATTTCTACCATCTATTACTTGCTATAGCGAATCTCAATCCATTAAAGAAGGTATTTTATTCAAAAAACGCTCACTGCCGGGTAAAACTCGAATGAAAGTCACGCTACGCTACTAGACACGAAAATATTCCGCTAAGAAAATTTTTGCTTTAGATCTTCTATACAAAATAAGTAGGTACTTACTTACAGCATTGTATTTCATTGTAAAAAAATGTTCACTTTCGGTAGTAATTGATACATTGGTCACCATTGGAAAAAAAAAATTGACGTTCGGCCTATAAAGCTGACCCCAACTTAGTAGGAAAAGGTTATGAGGATGGTTTCAATTAGAAGAACCCTAGAATTAGAATGTTTTTAGGAGTGCATTTTCGCTTTATTTTTCTTTATTAAAAAATAATATATATAGGTAAGTACCATTATTATCAAAAACTTTTCTACTATCGATTGACTTACAGGCTAACTGAAAATGCCGTTGCACCACTCTACACCAACATTATCTAGATTGGTCAGGCTCTGGCCATTTGGCGTTATATATTAGTAATAAAATCAGCCAAATAATGTAGATATGCACCGTAGGGAAAAATATGTAAACATGTCATCGTAAGAGCTATACAAAACATTGATAACTTGCAATTAAAATATAATCCAGGTTCAGTGAAACTGTAAGTGGATTCTATTTCATAATTATTTTTTATTGATAATTATGTATAGAAGAAATAGGATATGGATCTGACCAACGAGACTTAAAATTTCCGTTCCTATCTATACCAATGGCTTAGGGATTAGGATACAAGGTACCAATTGGTACTCGAAAGATTTTCTGTAATCGGTTGCGGTTTGAGATATTTCATATTAGTAAGTAACTTGAGATCTGATAATACTCGTATTTTCAGTGGTCTATACAGTTGCTAATACGCTCTGACCAATGGCTCCAGTTTGTCGTGAGTCGAAAATCACTGTGTATTGTGTCACACCACACACCGTGTCTTACCGAAGCGAAGTAGTGCTATGTCTGGACTCTTAAGATTTGCTATTGTGAGTACTTTATGTTTCATAATTCCTGAATATTTTAAAAATCAGTTATTTAATTCAGAGGATGCTGCTCTTACTGTCAACAAAACGATTAGCCGTGTTGCTGACAATAATAGCAGGTTCTTGTAGCAAATACTAGTAGGTACTGTCAGCAACCGGGACGGTAGGGCGACTCCGGGACGGTAGGGCGACTCCGGGACGGTAGGGCTACTCCGGGACGGTAGGACGATTAGCGCCCCTCCCCCAAACCGGGGCAAGACGGGGTCACCGTGGTTCCCAAACCCGAGGGGGCCGTCTCGGAACCGCAGATGGCCCAGGGTCAGTCGGGGTGTGAGGGATAGGTATACTCTGTGGGCAACTTTACACCCTGTGTACTGTAGACCCGAGACGGCGTGCGGTTTTAGTCGGTTCAAGCCCGACATAACCACCCCCGCTAGCCGGCGGGGGGGTATCCGAAGGGATTTCCGCACCAAAAAAAAACAGGTACTGTCAGCAAAACGACTAATATTGAATATTAGCTGTTCGTGCCCTGCGTCACCTGGGTACCGACTTTTGCCTTAGATTTTCCACAATGCATTCATTAAAAAACTGTTAGGTATCTCAATGACCGAGACGTTTAAATGATAACAATGTTCATAAACTAGTGGGTAGGGACCCGGCTTCACCCGAGAATAAATTCGTAAAAACATTGTATAACTCGATTGCAGCGCCATCTCGATAACAACGCGAAATATAGATAAAAACCATATTTGAAATTTGAGTTCAATCGATGTGTTTTCGAAAAGTTCACAAACCAACATAACATTTTTATAAATATACTAGCATACCCGGCAAACTTCGTCCTGCCTTAGAATCCAGTTATGTTGGTTATCTTATCAGCTGAATTTATTTCGTGAATGTCTCATATTCGCACAGTATCCCAAGGAGGCCATCTCAAAGTCGTAGATGGCCTAGGGCTGGGGTGCGAGGAAATTTCCTTATTTGACCACCTTACACCCGGTATCAGAGACTCGAGACGGCGTGCGATTTTGGTTGGTTCGACTTCAACATAACTACCCCTGAAGCTGAACCTGGGTGAAGCGTGGAGATTTCCGCAAAAAAACTGTGGCACTCCGGGAGTGCCGACAGAAGTGAAAACACTAAATAAATATATACAGAGCCAAAAATTCATTATGAATCAGTTCGAAACTTCATCAAGGTCAGAACAAAATAGTTCGTCAGCTACAACAAAGATGGCGTTGTTATACAAAATATGGAAAGCGTCACAGTGACGGTGCCGTGAGTTCCATGATTTTTTACACCCAAAAAGTTTTTAGCGCGCCTAACCCACCAAATGGCACAATATAGCTTTCGACAAATCAAAAAAATCAAAGATCATGAAAATCGGTCCACCCGTTCTCGATTTATAAGCGGTCATCACTAACATGATTTTGTTTTAAATATATTCAGTATAGTAGACATAGATTAGTTTCAATTCTCAATAGATAAGTGAATTTTGATGCAGACAACATTTAGCTACTTATTTAAGTCATACATTTTTAATATTAAAAAACCTTTATTAGCCAAAAAACATGACGGCCTTGTCATACTTTTAATTACTTACATAATCTAATTTAATATCATATAAAAATGAAACCGAATATATAATAAAAACCTTATGACCGAGAAACGTCACAATGCGTATAAACCTGATAAGTAAATTATCTTGATTATATTATTAGCATTGAGTTTAAAATATTTCTGGCGTATCAAATCTTTATAATTAAATAAATACTCGTAAAACAGCCTTAAGATACAGTCTGATGATGTATTTTAATCACTAAGTTACATATTTGTTTCTTGTCTGTTCAGTTGAACGAACCGTGTGATAAATAAGGAAAGGTTGTATTGTACGTGATCAGTGACCAGTGATTATCAGATCTGACACCAATGACCTATGACTACTATAAGACAATCAGTATGGAGCGTAAACTTCGTGATAATGCCGGATCATATACACCAAGGTACACTAGAATATATGCAATCGTAGTAGATATTAAATAATACTGTGATAATACTAGTGTTGTTCCCAGTTGCACCTTTATGGAAGTGACTACGGTCCGACTTTCCAACCCTGAGAGGTAGTAGGTGTACCTACCGGCTTGCAGGTGAGGTTAGCGTCGCCCCAAATTCCTAACGTACTAGCTAATACCATGTCTGTTTTTGATATAGTAATGCATACGGGACTAAGATACAATAGAACATTTATTTTTATGCCTGTATATACAATTATTTTGTACGTGTGTATGTCACTGAACTCCAAAACGGCCTAATCGATTTTGTTTAAATTTCGTGTCGGGGAGTATTTGAATAGGTACCTGGATTCACAATTTGGCTTGGTAAGGGGCATTGCAATTGTGTTCTAAGATTTATATATTTTGATGGTCTGTCAGTCCATTAGTATGTTTTATTCCATTAGATTTCTTGGCATTATAAAAAATTGCAGGCGTCGGGAACACGAGCGAGAGTCTGGCAATGATCGGCTTCCTTCAGAATTGTAAAGCGTTCTCCCTATCGCACAGCGCATGTTTACAGCTATCATGTGAAGCGGCTGTCTTTGTATGGATCAAGAATCTTATATACCCATACGGGTTCGATTCCCGCTCAGTGCAAATACGTATATTTGCATTGGTCTGGGTGTTTCTATGTATAATATGTATTTATTTAGAAACAAGTTGAATTCCTGAGACGAGCTCAGCCAAATACATTTTCCTGTTTTCGATTTCGATTTTCCTTTTTTTTTTTATTTTGCGATTTTTTGCGATTTTTTCTTTATCTTGCAATGGTTCACCCCAGCACGAATCTATTACCGAAAACAGTAACTCGATAGCTCATCTCCTTCATACCCAAAACCGTGACAGAAAATTGGCAACGACGACGACGTCGACGACAACTCGATAGCAATAGGGCTTTTCTAAAGAAAATCCCTTTTAGCAGTGTAGCTTAGGATTTCCACGTCTCATCTACGTTGGACCGTTTAGGGCCTAAACAACATTATTTACAGCGGTTTAAGAGGTGGGCAAATAGCTATTAAACCTAATAGTCTATTTAATAGCCTTTTTTTTTTTTTTTTTTTTTTATCGTGCGGAAATCCCTTCGGATACCCCCCCGCGTGCCAGCGGGGGCGGTTATGTCGGGCTTGAACCGACTAAAACCGCACGCCGTCTCGGGTCTACAGACGCCGGGGTGTAAGGTTGCCCATAGAGCATATCCCTCGCACCCCAACTGACCCTGGGCCATCTCCGGTTTCGAGATGGCCCCCTCGGGTTTTGGAACCACGGAGTCCCCGTCTTGCCCCGGTTTGGGGGAGGGGCGCTAGTCGCCCCACCGTCCCGGCCTGCTTCTGCTGGGGTGACAGGTGGCCTCACCCGCCACCCCCAGGCCTGCGCTCATGGAGGACGGAGGTCGTTAAGCGACCTCCGGCGCCTGAGTTGCCTGCGACGCGCGGCGAGCAAGTTGCGGGCTCGGCGGACCGGGAGAGTTCTAAGTCTCTCCCGGGCGCGCTCCGCCACCTCCTTCGCGAGCATTACATGCTCGCAGAAGGAGGCGGCGGCGGCCCACGCGCTCGCGCTCCGCACCATTGCCGCAATCATGCTGCCGAGCGAGAGGACTCCCACCCCGATGGCTGCCACGAGGTCACGCCTCGGCGCCTCCCACGCCGGGCAGTCCGCCAGCGTGTGCAGCCCTGAGTCCTCGCTCGCGTCGCAGTGATGACACTTAGGCGTTGGCTCCTTCCTGATCCGATGCAGGTGGTCCCCGAAGCACCCCTTCCCTGAGATCACCTGCGTCAGTCGGTAGGAGAGGCTTCCGTGTCGCCTCTCCAGTCAATCCTCCATGATGGGCCTTACCGCCGCTATTGCGGCGTGCCCTAGTCTATTTAATAGCCTAGTGGTATGCATACGTTTCGAAAAAAAAAAAAAAGGTAGGGATAATTAGGGTTCCGTTGCCAAACGACAAAAAACTAAACCTTTATAGATTCGTCGTCTGTCTGTCTGTCCGTCCGTATGTCACAGCCACTTTTTTCCGAAACTATAAGAACTATGCTGTTGAAATTTGGTAAGTAGATGTATTCTGTGAACCGCATTCAGATTTTCACACAAAAATAAAAAATGTTACGAAGTAATTGTTAAGTAAGCTCTGGTCGAGTGGTGTCATAAAAACAATCCAAATACAAAAAATCCACTAAATACACAGTACTCTTAACGCTGTATTAATATTCTAGAGGTAGAATTGGCACTGTCAACATAATATATGGTAGGACATGTGTATACATTTAACACGTACCTGCAAATAATGCCAATTTAAGAGACTGTTAAATGGAGGGTATCGACACAAAGTGCAAAAGAACATTGTTCTTGAATCTTAAAACAGGAACTATAGCATTTATTTTAAGAGCTTTGTTTACCTTTGTTTATTGGTAAACAAAAGAGTGAAAACGAAAACCATAGTGAAAATGAGTATGGCATAACTGTTGGATGCAATTTGCAAGACATTAAATTGTTAAAATCATTTAAGAATGTGGACATTCCATATCGTGAAATTTTGTTATGCCCTCAGAGCAGGACTTTTTTATTTTCATTTTAGCCCTTAATTTATTCAACAATACTATAAAATACTGACTGCCTCATTGCCAATATAACTACGGATTTTGAAGTACTCATCTCTCATCTCTTAGTGATGATCCCGGTTGCATCTGAAGCCTTTACCTCGGAGTCCGGGGTCCGCTTTGTATTTCATGTCTGACTCATTTTGGTAACAACTGAACTCTCAAACCCGAAAGGAAAGCCTGTGCTAGCCAATACCAATCTACTCACGTATGTTTACATAAGTGAACCATAGGATATTATACTTAACATTTTTTTTTAATATTTTTTTTAGGACACGTCAATTTGACTTCACCTCGCCTGATGGTAAGCTGAAGGTAAAGTCTCAGGATAGAGGGTCACCATTACATACACGTACCGATAATGCTGATGCAGTAAACATTTAATAACTCCGAGTACCTTTTTTTTTTGTGGTCTAACTCTGTCTTGAAGCGTAGCAATTGTAATGATATCACGAATATCAATTCTGAGAGTCCGATGTCAGCCAGTACTAAAGATATATCTAGCGCTATAAACATACGTAATAGGTTATAACTGTATCAATTGAAGGTTAAATAATAATCATAATTGATGAAGCATAGGTTTAGTACCTTTTTTTTTTTTTTTCGTGCGGAAATCCCTTCGGATACTCCACCGGCCAGCGGGGGCGGTTATGTCGGGCTTGAACCGACTAAAACCGCACGCCGTCTCGGGTCTGCAGACGCCGGGGTGTAAGGTTGCCCATAGAGCATATCCCTCGCACCCCGACTGACCCTGGGCCATCTCCGGTTTCGAGATGGCCCCCTCGGGTTTGGGAACCACGGTGTCCCCGTCTTGCCCCGGTTTGGGGGAGGGGCGCTAGTCGCCCCACCGTCCCGGCCTGCTTCTGCTGGGGTGACAGGCGGCCTCACCTGCCACCCCTAGGCCTGCGCTCATGGAGGACGGAGGTCGTTGAGCGACCACCGGCGCCTGAGTCGCCTGCGACGCGCGGCGAGCATGTTGCGGGCTCGGCGGGCCGGGAGAGTTCTGAACCTCTCCCGGGCGCGCTCCGCCATCTCCTTCGCAAGCATCACATGCTCGCAGAAAGAGGTGGCGGCGGCCCACGCGCTCGCGCTCCGCACCATTGCCGCAATCATGCTGCCGAGCGAGAGGACTCCCACCCCGATGGCTGCCACGAGGTCACGCCTCGGCGCCTACCACGCCGGGCAGTTCGCCAGCGTGTGCAGCCCTGAGTCCTCGCTCGCGTCACAGTGATGACACTCAGGCGTTGGCTCCTTCCTGATCCGATGCAGGTGGTCCCCGAAGCACCCCTTCCGGGAGATCACCTGCGTCAGTCGGTACGAGAGGCTTCTGTGTCGCCTCTCTAGCCAATCCTCCATGATGGGCCTTACCGCCGCTATTGCGGCGTGCCCGGCGCTTGGTCGCCCATGTCGTTCCTTCCACTCCACCACGATGGCCTGGCGGAGCTGGGACTGCACGGCCTCGATTTCTCGATGCTCGGGGTTCAGTCCCTGCTTCCGCGCCTCCTTTCGCCACTGGTACAGTTGCGAAAGGGCTCTCGCCTCCAGGTCCCATGGCGGAGTTCCGGCAAGGAGACTCGCCGCCTCGAAGGAGATCGTACGGTACCCGCGGATGACCCTGATGGCCATCACTCGCTGCGGAGCGCGCAGCATCCGCACACTTCCGGCCTTCAGGGCCTCCGCCCATATTGGGCACCCATACAGGGCCATACACCGCACGATCCCCGCGTAGAGTCTCCTGCAGGAGTCATCGGGCCCCTTCATGTTGGGCAGCAGCCGCGCTAGAGCGAGAGCTGTGCCCTTCAGTTTGGGGACCAGACTTCGGATGTGCTCTCCGAAGTCCCATCGGCCGTCGAGCACGAGCCCCTAATATTTCATTTGGGGCTTGATGCCGATGCGATTACCTCCCACGATGAGACTGGATCCCTCAGGTGGCTTGCTCCGAGGCCCATGAAAGAACAGGGCCTCGGTTTTATGCAGAGCCACCTCGAGACCCAGCCGCCGGATCCGCTCCACGACTTTGGTAACCGCGGTCGTGGCCTTCAGGGTCGCTTCGCGGTACGTCACTCCGCACGCCGTCACGAGCGTGTCGTCCGCGTAGCACGTGACGGCGGCACCGTCTGCGAGCTCACCGCGAAGCATCCAGTCGTATCCGATGTTCCACAGGAGCGGCCCCAGGACCGATCCCTGCGGAACACCGCACGACATCTCACGCCGGCCGAGACCGGTCACGGTTGGGTAGAAGACGGCTCTCTCCGTCAAATACGCCCCGACTATGCGGCGGAGGTAGAGAGGCACTTCGTGATACACGAGCGCCTCCCTAATGCAACTCCAGGGACACCGCCAACATCACCTCACCCCGGGCTACTGCATCCTCCGCCAGAGCTCTCACGCGCATGATGGCATCCACGGTGGAGCGCCTCTGGCGGAAGCCATATTGGCCATCCGCCAGGTCCGGCCCCACTCTTGAGAGGTGCTCGACGAGGCGCTTCGCAATTACTCTTTCAAAGAGCTTGCACACCTCGTCGAG
The DNA here is from genome assembly GCA_946251805.1 of Cybosia mesomella. NCBI lineage: Eukaryota > Metazoa > Arthropoda > Insecta > Lepidoptera > Erebidae > Cybosia > Cybosia mesomella. The sequence continues at coordinate 23,802,624 of OX276398.1, forward strand.
CAACACTATGGGCCGGTAGGCGGACGGTAAGTCCGCCGGGCGCCCCTCCTTTCGGACGAGGACCAGTTTCCCCGTCTTCCACAATTTCGGAAACTGGCCCCGCTCCAAACATGCGCTGAGAAGCCCTCTCAGTCGGGGCTCGAGAGCGTCGTCGACTAGAGCTAGGACCCACGCTCGGCCTGGAATGCCGTCGGGTCCCGGGGCGGTGCGTTTTGCTCTCAGCCTTCGCACCGCCAGCTCTAGTTCTACCCAAGTGACCTCGGGCACGTCGTCTTCATCCACGTCGGGCACCATTGGCAACCGAGGCGGAGTCATCTGCGGTGGAACATGTTCCACCGCCCGCGCTGGGAACAGGGAGCTAACAACTCCTCCGAGTAGCTCCGGCTGGAGACACTGGGCCAACGGCGGGGCCTTGGGGCGCAGTTTTCCCCTTACCATTAGGTAGGGCCGCCCCCAAGGGTCCCGCTCCAGCGTCTCCAGCAGTTCGCAGCGGGCCGCCTTTTTGGCCCGCCTTATCTCTGCTCGGAGGGCACCTCTGGCCTCCCTGTATCCCTCGTACAACTCCGCCTCTCGGGCCTCCGCATCTGCGGGGCGGCGACGCCTCCTACGGAATCGGGCCCACCGGCGGTGCGTGATCACGCAGGCCCGTCTGAGCCTCGCGATCTCCGACGACCACTAGTAGACCTGACCCCTCGGATTATAGGGCGGAGCCCTAGGCATCGCCGCGTCGCAGACACGGGTCATGGCCTCCCGGAACCACTCCGCCTCATCGTCTACGTTGACAGGCCTGTCCGGCGCAGGGGCCCAGGCCTGTACGATGGCGGCTTCCAGGAGGAGCTCCCGATCTAGTCGCTTAAGCGCCCAACATGGCTCGGGTGGAGCCGGTGCAGCCGGCGCGTCGCTCGCAGGGGGGGACACGTCAAACCGAATGTATCGGTGATCCAAACTTGTGTCCTCCCCCAAAACGACGCGCCAGCCCTGAACACGTCGCGCCAACGAGGGGTTCGCGAACGATAGATCCACGATGGAGCTAGCCCTCGAGGTCACGAACGTGTACACGGCTCTCCGATTTAGGAGGACTAGGCCGAGTCGTTCGGCCCAGTCCACCAGTGCCCTCTATGCCCCGTCGCGCCCCTTTCGTGTCGGGAACCCCAGGCATACGACCAGGCGTTGAAGTCCCAGAGCACAAGGACCGGACGGGGCTGGCAGGCATTGACGACGACGGCCAGCTGACGGAGCCATTGCTCATATGCTTGGTCTCGGCTCGGCGTGATATAAGCAGCCACGACCGCTATATCGCCAACCGCCGCCGCCACGCAGCCGGGTCCCCTTGCAACGACGGCAAGAGGGGGGCTGCCGGCGGCAGGGTTGTGCACCAGTGCCACCGACCCATCCAGCGCGGTTTCCCAGGCAGGCCCGAGGAACCGGTAGGTGTATGGGTCGGCGACAGAGGCGACATTTATGGCCCACTGTGCCATGCTCTGGAGCAGAAGGTCCTGAGCATGGGCACCGTGGCCAACATTCACCTGCAGGATGCGGAATTGAGGATCCATTATGGAACCCCCATCTCCGCATCCCGCTGTGAACTGGAGGCGGAAGGCCGGCCTCCCGGCTTCGGCTCCCCTCCGGCGCAGGCCTTGCTTCCAACCCTGTGGTCGGCCGGCTTGCCTCCCGCTGCACACCTAAAACAGTGCAGCGGGGCGCCACACGTGTCGGCCTTATGACCGGGCTGGCCACAGCGGAAGCAACGGTCACCCGCCGTCACTTCCGCCGTGCAGTGCACCCCCACATGGCCCACCGACAGGCACCTAAAGCACCTAGCCGGTCGGGCCTGCAGGAGCCGTGCCTGCGCCCTCAGGAAGCCTCCTACCAGGAGGCTCCGCCCGTCAGCGACCTTTTGGGCCGCCGCGATAGGGCAGCCGGCAACTGCTGTCCCCTGTCCACCACGGCCGAAGCGTATAGCTCCGGCCTTTACTGTGTCCGGGGAGCAGTCCCCGGCCTCCGCCACGGCGAGCCTAAGCTCCTCAGCCGTGATGGAGTCGTCCAGGCCCGTGATGCGCACTTCTGCACATTTAATGGGCCTGGACACCCGGACGTCGGCTGCATCCAGCGACTCCCTCAGCCTAGCCGCTAGGGCGTCAGCCTTGGGGCCACTGGCGGCACCGGGGACCTCGAGAAGCCGGGCTCCCGTCCGCATGCTCTTGCACCGGACGCCCGGGATCTCGAGGGCCCTGAGGTCTACGTTGGCCTTAACCTTGACCAACACCTCGGCATACCCCATGCCTCTCCCTGCTGCCTCCGCCGTCAGGGTGACGACGACGGCCGTAGTGCGGGGGGCACGGAGCTTCCCCGGCGCTGCTTTCGCGGCGGCTGCGGCCCTCCTGGCCTTCTTGGCGGCCATCTTGGCGGCCTTCCGCCTCTTCTTGCTGGCTCCAGCCACCTCCCAGCCCCCTTCCAATGGGGTGGAGGTAGCCGGAACCTCGGCTGGAGCTGGAGCCAGGGCTGGGGACGTCTTCCCCTTGCCCTTCCCCTTGCCTTTGCCCTTCCCCTTTCCTTTGCCCTTGCCCTTACCCTGAGCGGGAGGGGGCTGAGGAGCCGGCCCCGGCAGGGTTGCACTCGCACCCGCACCCTGAGGGGTGGGGCCCCTCTGGGCTACAGCCGCGTAGCCGGCCGCTGGTGGCGCCAGAGGCGGACGGCGGATGGAGTCCATTAGGGCCTCCATCCGACACATCATGCGCTCCTCCAGCGCGTCCATATAGGGGAGCCAAGACTCCGCCGGCGGTACCCTCGGCTGCGCCGGCCGCACCGACTGTGCCGGCTGCTGCACCGGCTGCTCTGGCTGCGCCGACTGCCTCGCCGACGAGCGAGTCACGCGCGCCGTCTCCGCCGGTTGCGCCCGCTTCGCCGGTTGAGCTGGGCTCGCCATCGCCCTCTTGAGCTCCTCGACGGCTGCAGCTAGTCGAGCTGTCTCCCGACGAGACTCGGCCAGCTGCGCCGCCAGGACCTCAATCTCGGTGGCGATGTCGAGCACAATGCGCAACATCGCCTCCTGGTCAGGGTTTGGGGACCCCTGGAACGACGCGGTCACCTTCTCGAGTCTCTCCATAAGAGACCGCGTCCTCCCGCACGTTTCTGTCACCGCCGAGGTGGAAGGCCTCGGCGGCGATTTTTCCGCGGCCCTCCCAGTGGCCGAGGGGGCCCGACTGGGTTGCCCACCCCTCAATCCTCCTCGCGCCCTTCGGCACACTGCAGCGCTCGAGTCGTGGCTATTTCATAAGTAGATGCTACATAAGCATTGTATTCAGTAATCGAAAGATACCGAAGGAGGTTTTGAGTTTCTATGAAGTGGAGTCAATGTTCGTATTACTATTAGGTACACCGCCCCCGCTGGCACGCGGGGGGGTATCCGAAGGGATTTCCGCACGGTAAAAAAAAAAAAAAAAAAAGGTACATTTCAGTAATTAGGTAGGTACTAGAAATTTATCGCATAGAACATTAGCATTTTAATCTATGTGTGTGAGTGTATTCGTATTTATGGAGAAGTGAAGACCGTCCAACGAAATTAAATTGTGTAATTATTGTTACGTGATAATATATTAGGTCTCGGCCGTCCTAAAACCTACTGAGTACCAGTTGTCCTCTTGGCTCATCGTTTACTGAGACATATGTTAAAAATTTACTTTCTTGCTAACTTATATCGAAATCTGTTCACTATTTCGGTTGTGAAGAAGTAAACCATCGCATAATAAAAAGACTAGTCGCCCTTAGTGTCTGGCCGCCCGGGAGCTTATAGAAAATCCACACTGGTCAATATTATTTACTAATTTGCCAACCGCTTCTTGACATGGTATGCCAATTAATTATATGCGCGAAGTAAATACTTGTATAAATATTTATAATTGGCATAAAGTGAACTGGTAAAGTATAAGTAGTAAAACTATTTGGGTGTCGTGCAAATTTCTTTCTAACTATTAGATCACTATTAGACTAATACTGTAAAGCAATGACATTCGAAAACTGTCAGGCTGCGGAAAACAACACTGAACCAACTAAAAAATATTTAAGTAACACATAAAATCCTACCTTTATCTTCCGAAATAGATTCCACAGCACAGAACCACAGCAGAGAACCACAGCACAGAATCTGATCGATATGATCGTAATAAATGTACTGAATAATTTTTGCGACCGGTACTTGGTCGCAACACTCGAACACTCTAATTACTTAGTGAGTAGGTATAAATTGCACTTCAACAAAACGGATGTAGGCATATTCTTACGGATCTTATCGGAACCTAATGGCGAATGGCAACGTTCTGTTGAAATTCACGGCGTGGTTATTGTAGTTTTGATTGTTTTGTTGATGTATAGATCGTCAGGCACCTTAATCATTTTAGGGCACGATGGGGCTGGTCTGGTATGCATCACGCGTACAAAAGTCAGTTAATGAATTTTGACACCTATCTATATAACCATAGCGCGCCTTTTTGTAATGTCATCGGTATGACAGCTAAGTTGCACATTGTTGGTGTTTCATTTGTGGTCTTTCGCGAACCCAATTTTTTTGTTCCGTAGAGACATAGTTTACATAGAAGTCATTTGCTAGGTTGAATACAAAAAATGAATTCCATCATGGCAACTGATAGTTCTCTGTCTTTGTGTCATAAATGAGTACCTACCTAATATAACGAAACGTCAGCCTGTGGTTCTCCGTCCATATCACTGTAAATTGACATAGCTTAATTATAATATCTAGTTTGAACAAACTATATACTCAAAATTGCTCTAAATTTCTTAAGACCGCTTTATCATTGTGACGTTTTTAGTTGGAAATGGAGGGCATTCGAGATAGGCATCCTAATTAATTAGGTGTTTCGCTTATCTGACACGTACAACCTTAACTTATTCAGTTGCCTATGTCACTTCAAAGCATCAAGATACGATTTTCGTGAAATAAAAATTCGAATAAAGCGACAGGAAGTCAGCCAATCTGAAATCGACTTGTCTTGTATTTGTATAAGTATCCGATAGTGTTTACCAACTCTTGTTCACACATCGGATACAAACATTTCAGGAGTAGGGTTTACTTCAGAAGCTGTGGGAACATTGGCAAAGGCAAACTTTATCACGACAAGACTCGTAATCGACAAGTGAACGTCTTACACTATTATTATCATTGATAATAATGACCCTATGTATTATTAATTATATTCAGCGTCATCCGTTTATCTCATTTGTGTCTGGTTGAGAAGACTTAAATACAAAACAGTATGACTTTAGCGTCGAAAGTGGAGTGGTGTTTGTGCAGTCTTTCAGTGTGTGGTGTGTAAAAAAAAATATCAAAGTGTAAAATATTGTTTGTGAATATATTACATTTTATCGATAGCAATTTTTGATGAGAGGATGGAGTTCCAATACTATGGCTATTACGACCGTCCACAAGCGCACCGAATTATAGATCAGCCTTGGTGGGATGAGGAGGATACACTATCGGACAGACGGATTAATGGTAAGACTAAGACACATGATAATCCCTAACAAACCGATGTATTCTAGGTATAGGTACTACTAGACAAGTTTGTTTGTTTATAACGAAAATTGTGTCGCGGTTTGGGGTAGGGTTGGGGAGAGATACGGGGCGCATAGACTAAAATAGTAAAGAAATAATGAATTTTGGCGCCCGTACAGATAACAGCTGATGACAGCTAAAAAGAATCGTGGGTTAGTTATTACCAGCAACTGTCTAAAATTTTCGTTCTGTACAGCCTGTCTTACTATTACTGACTTTGACATATGGTCATAGATATACATAGGTTAGTTTCTGCATCAGTTATACGTACTTTTCAACAGTTCTCACGGCATGTCCAACTGTTTGCTCGACGCGGCGTATCCTTACCAATGATTTCTATGTATACTAGACAAGCTGTTTAGAACAAAAATTGTGTCACAGTTCCTGTGTGAGGCGGTAATGAATTTTGGTTTTGGAATGTAGAACCCGTTCTAAATTCAAAATTCTAAAAAAGCTTATTTATAAATGAGCTTATGAATTTCGATACCTATCTGGATACTTAGATATGGCACGCCTCCTTGTCATGTCATATGTATAATAGCTACAAAAAGTGGCGCATTGTTGCTGGTCTTTCGCGATACCAATTTATTTGTTCTGTACAGCCAGCCTAGTAGCTTACATAGAAGTCATTGATCTATACCTACTGACATAAATTTTTATGAAGATATATAGTAGTAGGGTGAGGGATGGACAGCTAGACGATTTTATAGGGGTTCGTTGTAGGTTGGAAACCTTAGAAATGGGAAACGACTAATTCGCACCTGTATCGACATAAAAAGATATATTTTAGGTAGATTTCGATGCGCAACTGTACCAGTGGCGAAAGGAGGCGCGGGAGCAGGGATGGAACCCCGAGCCTCGAGAAATCGAGGCCGTGCAGTCCCAGCTCCGCCAGGCCATCGTGGTGGAGTGGAAGGAACGACTTGGGCGACCAAGCGCAGGGCACGCCGCAATAGCGGCGGTAAGGCCCATCATGGAGGATTGGCTAGAGAGGCGACACGGAAGCCTCTCGTACCGACTGACGCTGGGTGCTTCGTGGACCACCTGCATCGGATCAGGAAGGAGCCAACGCCTGAGTGTCATCACTGCGACGCGAGCGAGGACTCAGGGCTGCACACGCTGGCGGACTGCCCGGCGTGGGAGGCGCCGAGGCGTGACCTCGTGGCAGCCATCGCGGTGGGAGTCCTCTCGCTCGGCAGCATGATTGCGGCAATGGTGCGGAGCGCGAGCGCGTGGGCCGCCGCCACCTCCTTCTGCGAGCATGTAATTCTCGCGAAGGAGATGGCGGAGCGCGCCCGGGAGAGATTTAGAACTCTCCCGGACCGCCGAGCCCGCAACTTGCTCGCCGCGCGTCGCAGGCGACTCAGGCGCCGGAGGTCGCTTAACGATCTCCGTCCTCCATGAGCGCAGGCCTGAAGGTGGCGGGTGAGGCCACCTGTCACCCCAGCAGAAGCAGGCCGGGACGGTGGGGCGACTAGCGCCCCTCCCCCAAACCGGGGCAAGACGAGGGGGCCATCTCGAAACCGGAGATGGCCCAGGGTCAGTCGGGGTGCGAGGGATATGCTCTATGGGCAACCTTACACCCCGGCGTCTGTAGACCCGAGACGGCGTGCGGTTTTAGTCGGTTCAAGCCCGACATAACAGCCCCCGCTGGCACGCGGGGGGGTATCCGAAGGGATTTCCGCACGATAAAAAAAAAAAGGTAGATTTCGATGAAATCGATCTACCTATTGGTTTCTTGACTACTGTCGAATTTAAAAAAAAAAATCTTCATAGGAGGTCTAGTTATGACCCCCTGAGTCCGAAATGACCACTGGTCAAAAAGTTTATATATATATATATATATATGTATATATGTATGTATATATGTAAAACTGCAAATATGTAATGTAAATAAAGTATAATAAATATATGTATGTATGGTTCCACTTCCCAAAATTTGCGACACTCTCACGGTCTCATTTTTGCCCCGATCGCTTTCAAACTGCGGTCAAAAATTGCTTGGGTGTAAACTTAGTTTAAGTTCGTGAACGGATGGAATCCGGCCTAAGGGGACGGTAGGGCCTCACTTCTGTGAAATCAGTTTTTCCTCAAAATTTCACGTTCCATGAAAGATATTCGAACCGTTCTAATTTTATCCCATAGTATACATGAATACCAACAACTTTTAATTATAAACCTATAAGATTAAAACTTTAACTAAAAGTGGAGGGGCGAAAAACCAAAATTTTTCGGGAAAAAAATCATAACTTCTAACCGGTGAACATTCTTTGTGTCGGAAACATTTTTAATCGATAGGCCATTTTTAATTCTAAAATAAATGGCTGAAAAGTTTTTCGCTAAAAGTTACCGTTTTCCAGAAAAAGAAAATTAAACATGTTAAAAATGTTACTGTGTTTACTTGTGTGTCTAAGTCCGTAGTTCTCTATATAAAATAATATTAATTGCTTCACAAAATCTACCTGTGCGTTCCCCCTGCGGGAACGGTTTTAGGTAGATTTCGATGAAATCGATCTACCTATTGGTTTCTTGACTACTGTCGAATTTAAAAAAAAATTCATCATAGGAGGTCTAGTTATGACCCCCTGAGTCCGAAATGACCACTGGTCACAAAGTTTATATATATTATATATATATGTATGTATGGTTCCACTTCCCAAAATTTGCGGCACTCTCACGGTCGCATTTTTGCCCCGATCGCTTTCAAACTGCGGTCAAAAATTGCTTGGGTGTAAACTTAGTTTAAGTTCGTGAATTGGTGGAAACCGGCCTAAGGGGACGGTAGGGCCTCACTTTTTGGCCAAAAAGTAATGGCCATGATGCGATTTTCAATTCCGAGGTTTTACATTTTTGTAAATATAATATATAAGCAGAAAATTCACGTTATAGTACAAAATTTGAAACCACTACCCACTTACAATAATAATATGATGCTTATAATGTGACCCCACCAATGGTAAAGATGGTGTTAAAACTAATGATTCTGATGAATATTTTAATTAGGTAAGTAATTGTAGAATATAGGTTCATATGTAGACTTGTGTGTACCCTAGCTTATCAACTAAAATGATAACTGTACATTACGTTATACGTACGTTTACACCGCCTGTTTATGTGTTAATTAACAAATATTTTTTGCAATCAACTACTTAGTGCCGAACCTATAATCGTCATTATAGGTTCTACATCATGCGCTCGCGTAAGGCCTTGTTCACGGAGACGCAGGGCGTCGAGCGGCGCGTTGGGCGTTTTACCTGTTCACGGAGGGTCGGCGCACGCAGCGGCGCGTGCAGCGGGCCCAGGTCACTGGTCATTTGATACGTTTTGTTCGTTATCCACAAATACTTGTGTGAGGAATGGGTCTACGTCGGTAGTTTAATAGCCAGTATTCGAACCCGGGATCTCTCGATCGTAAGGCCGACTCCTTAACCACTAAGCTACCGACGCGTATTCCAACAATAGATTGTTTCGTCAGGAGTTAATTCAAATACCCACTTTTTACGGTTGGTATGAAATTGACCCCCCTATCAGCGAACGTGGAAACAAAAGCATATCGCAATGTACTATGATGTTTATAGTAGTCCGAGAGCTGTTAGACATTTTTGAGAAAGGTATTTGTGGTAAGATGAAAATTGTCCTATACCTCTTTTATAATACCCTAACATAGAACAGCAGACCTGGCTGGGGAGTAGTGGTACTAAATCAAACCTTGTATTAAATAAATAAATAAATATTTTCGGAAAATCGTATGTTTCCCAGCCCGATCTGCAGTTTTGTGTTGGGGTATTATGGGAGAGGGATAGGACAATTTGGTATGCAGGGCCCTACCAATATCCTTGAGGCCAAGCCAACCTCACCTGCAAGTCGATGTACATGCTAAATAACGGACGAAGCTCTTAGCTCTTAGCATGAATAACGTATGAAACTCGTAATAAGTCGTGTGACTTTACCACACAAATACTTAGAATTTTTGGTTAATACGTACTCGCATAATATAGGCGATGAAGTGAGATTATTAAGACCAGAATTCGTGAAAGGTATCTACAGTTGTGTTGTAGGTATGCAGGAATGTATGCGTCTGTCTAGACGGCACAGGGAAGTAGGGTCGTATCGATTAGACGCTGGGTTAATTTTAGAAAAGGTCCTGTTAGGAAACTCCGGTGAAAATAGCTGTGCTATGTGTGTAGTCCAACGTATTATTTTGTTTACAATACATTCACTAACGGTAATAGTTAGCATGTATGTAACATTTAAACACTTATAACGTGAAGCAAGTAATATGTTTAGTTAATCCTGTATATTACTTTATTTTAATTGGTACCCGGCGGGGTATAATTCAAGGGCTAACCCATCCCGTGGGTGTCGTAGGAGGTGACTATGGGATAGGGTTTTCTTTCATACTATACAGCGTAGACTCAGTATTTAGGGCCCCACCAAGATCTTTGGGGCTAAGCCAACCGACGTTGGAAGCCGGTACACACCTACTGATTCAAGGATGGGGCTCCGGCGCAGGTCAAACGGCAGTAATCCCGTAAAAGCCAAGATAAACAATATCTTGGTAAGAAAGAGAACGGACCCCGGGTTTCAAAGAGCAAGCTTTGGATACAACCAGGATTGGCGCTCAGATTATGTTGATAATGGTGAATCAACTTTACATCGAAAGTTGATTCACCATCATCAACATAATCTGAGCAATGCAACTTTGGTAACTCAATGTAATATGTTATACCTCCGAGTTTGCAAACGACCGTAAAAGTACCTTTTACTAAGAATAGGTGACTAATTAAATGTATCTCTGTTTCATAATATCATAATACCAATATTACCCATTGTCTATCAGACAATAGGTGACAGAAATTTATATATGTTGATGATAATTTATCTATCAAGAGGTAGGTACTTAATTGATTTTTACTCAATACTATACTTTAAAAGAAATTAATTATCATACTTGCCTGTACGAGACTGCCAAGGAGCCTTATAGAGTTGGCTCATTTTATGGGAGTGACTATCGCCAAGCCGGATTAACCCTTTTTAAAAATTGGATTGTATATTGAGACATCGAAGCCGAGTTGCTAGCCTTTCAGTGTTTATTCTTCAGTGTTATTCGTGCATACAAATATTTGCACTGAGCGGCAATCGAACTAGCGACCTCCGACGTAGCAATCGAGCGCTCTGCCAACACGCCATTTAATATTTGCAAGTTTATATTATTATTGGATTACCTCATCTACATGTTTTTTTTGTTATATTGGCAACCTACTAATTTGCTGTGTAGCCTAAATTGTATAGTAAAAAAACATAATATTGCTCGAAAAATAGTAAAAAAAAACATAATATTGCTCGACAACAAACTGCAGGTGGCAACGCGCACTAAAAAATTTGATACTACAAAAAATTTTGCAACTTTGGTTACATAACATAACATAACTTCACATCTGTATCCCCGGAGGGGTAGGCAGAGGTGTATTACACACCCACGATTCGCCAGTTATGTTAAGGTCCCAATGTAATAGGGGGCGAGCCTATTGCCATCTACCGGGCACATTATTAAGCGAGCGATAATTAACATTTATTAATGCACACATAACTACGAAAAGTCAGAGGTGTGTGCCCGGGGCGACTGGGAATCCAACCCGAGACCTCGTCTCAGCAGTCCGTTACGTACGCCACTGGGTTACGTAATATATACATTTTATCTCAGGCGATAGAATCCTGTGGGTCGCAGAAACGGGATCAATATTTCACGTGGGTGGAGCCGCGGGCAAGAATTAGTCCACAATAATTATTCAATACATTTTATGCAGCAGATATTTCAACTCAATGCCGAATATTTTGAAACGATCACAAGCATCTATTTCCTTCATTTTTCAAGACTTAGAACATATTATTTTTTGACGACCACCGAAATACGGTACTTGAACATAAATCAGCAGGCCGAAATTTCGAGTATTCGGTAAGTACGATGAAATGCACTTATCCCGCTATCGGGTCTGAAGACGGCACGTTTCACCTCTTTCATCCTAAGCCCTAAAATGAAGCGGACGCGACATTAAAAGGGAAACAATTTATTATAAGTATGTATATTTGGTACTATGGCCATTGCGCACATTGAGAGACGCCTACATCCAGCAGTGGATTGTGATAGGCTAATGGATTGATTGATGAATACTTTGCATTGGTATGGGATTTTCTATGTATAATATGTATGCATTTATAAAAAAAAAACAAATATTTACATTACAAGCTAGTTAAGCTATTAAGCATAGCTTGTAAGTATACCTACAATATATATTAGGTCAAGCTCAATTTATGTGTAATGATACCTATGTAATTATACTTGAATATTACCATACATACTCTGGTAAAATAGTAAATGGTAATGAAAACCAATAATACTGTTACCATTTTCACATTAGTAACTCGTAAAACCTGTGAACGACGGTTAGGTATCTTTCATTTCCTCTCCGCGGTCTTCATTTCCATTCTATTTGTAATAAAGTCTTTTAGTTTCCTCAATTTTATCAGATAATGGAATAGATGCTGTTATATATTTTCATTCGAGCAGTGCGATGGTATAGCGCGAGAACGGACACAGGCAGTCCAGTTAAAACTAACCAGGTCAGTACATTACCCCCGACACAGCGGCGGCGGTAGGGTTACGGACGAAAGGGTCGACACCAATCAAACCTTTTAACAACAAAAGGGTCTGTTATTTCATTCGCTCGATACTTTTGCGACTGTGAGGAGTCACTTCGGAAAGAATACGATAACTGAAATAGTCTTTGTTTCTTTTATTTAATTTCAGTGTTATTTTGTCACTGGAAATTTTCGATATCCGTTTTTTGATAATATAATCGTGGTCGAAATATGACAATATTTAATATGACAAAATTTTAACAAAGGAAGGAATATCTCACGTGTCGCAATTTAACATATTGTATACGGTTTTTGATTTGGCATGTCGGGAAAAAGAGTTAGAGTCCGGCTAATGTCGACTTGCTCGGGTTTCGTAGAGCGTTCTCTCTATCGTACCTCCAACTGGCAGTACCTTCAAGTAAAGTAATTAAGAGTAAGTATGTAGTTAAAACCGTTTATTTTAAATTAAATAAGTTCGGTTGTAACTACTTTTAAAAGATTGGAAGCTGTAGACATGCGGTGTGCGATAGAAAGAACGCTCTACAAAACCTAAGCGAGCGGATCTTAGTTGGACTCTCTGGACTGGAAGCAACACAGGTACTGTACGTATCTTCCGCAATATGAATAAACCACAGCCTGGTATGGTTATAATAATTCGCCTTAACCTTCTAACCTAATCTCTCCAAGTCAGGCTGATATTAAAGGACGTGTTACGATGTTCAGAGTTCACAATATGTATTACGGCCTGATTTCATTACAATACCTTATTTTATATCTAATATTTCATATTAAGTTATTCATTTATTTTGATTAAGTAATCATTAACTGTAAACAGATCCCTAGGGGAACGCTTCAATATATTGGTTTGTGGCATGTTGGTTTATGCAATATATATTACAGCCCCACAGGAGAGTAAAGTTTTAATTGAAAATGAAAATGTCTGCTCAAACAAAGAGTAGAGAAATTCAATGTAATCACCATTTGTGAAGCTATCCTCTCAGTTATTTTTATTATTAACATGATTACTACACAGTACCTACTAGTGATGCAGATATTCGAGGGCGAAAACATACTCGTATCCGGAGCCGCGGATCTTTTCACTAAATATCCGTATTCGAATCCACATCTGTGGATATACATTTTTAACGATCTAACACATCACTAGTACACACAATTTACATAAAAAGACACATGAAACCGGACATTAAAGAAAAAAAAACCCATTCTATAAAGATACCTGGGAGTATCTGGGTGTAACTGTGTCTGCGTGAGAGGGTTCGCAACAGCAAAAAAAATGCAGTAGGTACATAGTACGCATGAAAAAACTATTGCTTATAATTCAATTTTCCTATTGAACATTTCTCATTTCGTGCATATTACGCGGCCGATGATAAAAAATACATTAAACATTGAAAAAATCTTAACTGTTTCCGCCGGACTTCCGCTACCCTGTTAGCCGATTCGGGGGCTAGCATAATTACACTGAAACGGCATGGTGGTTGGAAGTCAAGCACTGTAGCCGAGGGATACATCGAAGACTCAGTTGAAAACAAAACCAGAATAACCTCAAAAATAACTGAATCTATAAATATTAAACGCAATCACTCCCCACAACCTGGAACATCATCAGATCCGGACCCAGAAGTTCCACAAGTTTTGCCACACAGTCACCGGTTCATCGAAGAAAATGATCAATCTAGGTCTCAAACCGTACAAGAAACGCAGATTTCTCAGAAAATTTCCAACATAAATATGCCCGGCAAAACATTGAATTTGTCTTTTTCAAATTGTTCCAATTTTACTTTAAATTTTAACTGATAATCAATATACCTGTTTCATTAAATGTGTGTGTAGTATTTTAATTTCCTCACATAGTCGAAATGAAAAGTAGAGTGTTTACCTCGGGTGAAAGTCACCATTTCACCCTCGAACTATTGGCGCTCTCACTTCGTTCGAGTGCCAAAAATGTCTCGGGTGAAATGGCTAACTTTCAACCCTTGTGTAACAATCTACTATTGTTTGCTTAACCTAGGATTGTATTAGGCACAACCTTTGAAACATCTAGTTTTTTATTCGAAATCCACGAAATTAAACGAAACAATACCAAAAATCTAATTACAATCTGTGCCCCTTTTCCCAAATTTCAATAAATTGATGCATCTTGGTAAAAATCTGTTTTAGCTGTTCTTACAGGTTTGTTTAATACATCTTCGGTTAATAGAATAATAAATCCATTTTTATCATACTATTTGGAATAGATCAAGTTATGTTTACTTCTGCAGTTTCGAACCCAACATGTATTGGGTTACCTATTTCATCGTTATATTTTCAATCATTTGTCATGAAGAAATAGATGTTTAAGTTTACATGTACCGGGTAAAATTTATCTTTTAAATTATTTTAAATTCCCTAATATAATAGCGTGATGATAATTATTATCAACGGTTAAGTTTCTAGTCAACTATCTTTTACACGTAGGTATCTCTGTAGTTTCGAGATTTCATATATTACTGCTCATCATTTTAGCTATAGCGTGATGATTATTGGTCCGAACGTTGACCATATCCGAATTCTACCGAATTATATAATTTCGTGATAAGCTGCTTTGTAATAATAAAGGATATCAATAATAGATTTGGTCGATTTTACCCGGCTGCTCCTATCACACTTATAATAGCGTGATGATATATAGCGGAATTTATGACCATACCCTAGAAGAATGTTTATGCCAACTTATAGCTGAATCTGTTCAGCGGTTTTCAAGTGATGCTCGGAAATCGATAATAAAAAGCAGACAAACAAACGACAAAAATTCCAAAAGTCACATTTTTGGCATCGGTATCGTTCCTAGAACACAACAATTATTTTTTCCAAAATATATGTATAGATGTTAATTCTTAACGGAAGAACCAATTTAACTGGTTTTATCCGACCTAGAAAAATGTCCTTATACTCACACATAATTCGTCGAAATTCCCTTACGCACCACTGTGCACTACTGTTTTGCGCAACATAGAATATTCGCCTACATTCACCGGTCTACTACCGTGTGAGACTTATGCGTGTAAGTACAATTTAGACAAATAACAAACTACAATACGCGTTTTGAAAGGTTATATTAGTTTTTTTTTCAGGTTGTCCCTATACACAGCAGTGAAGCGTGTCAATATCTCTTAGGTAGTTACTTAGTACTGTGCCTTCAATAGGTATAATTCAGGTGTAATCATTAAATACTTTACGAAAAATCCAAAAAGAACATGATAAGGGGCATTTATTTATTTTTCTTGAAAGCTTCAAACGTGCACGAAATGAAATATTTACCCATATAATGTAGAATAGAAAACGAATAATTCCGCTTATCAGTATTCTATTCATGAAACAAAAATTAAAATGCACCTGCACCATGAACCATGCAGCTACCAACTATCAAGAAGACGAAAACGTCAGCGTTTTCCTTAAAAGATTGCCTTGTCGGTCTGAAAAATGAATGCACGAGTAGGTACCTTTACAAAAGGATAAGTAGGTGTACGCTGCATTTCGTTTGATTTGTGAAAGTTCCGCAGGCTTTGAGTCCTACTTTCCTGTTTCTTTTCTAATTTTTATCTCCTCCTTCTACCTTGCAAGTGTTCATGTTTCCTGTTGCCACCAAGGCAACAACTTGGTATCAGGGGCATTATTCTACTTGGAAATGAGTTTTTACCACAGAATTAATAATAATAAAATAGGTTATATTTGTAAGTTAAGAATTGTAAATTGTTATAATCAAATAGACATAAAATCGTGGTTTTATGTTTTTGTTAACTTGATGATTATATTACTGAAGCACCATTAATTCTCATGGCTGCATTCTTTGTTTAAATTTTATCTCTGACACTAATAACTAGCAGATACGCTTCTATGAAAGTTTATGAGTTCAATTATCTATTTAGGGAGTGAGTCAAGGTTCCTGTTTTGCAGTCGGGGAGTCGAGCGCAACGCATCAGTGTTACAAGAGTGAGAAATAAAAATACCCGGTTTACAGTGGCTTCTACCGTTACTAAGAAACCAACATAACATAACATAACTTCACGCCTGTATCCCCGAAGGGGTAGGCAGAGGAGTATTACATACCTACGATTCGCCAGTTATGTTAAGGTCCCAATATAATAGGCGAGCCTATTGCCATCTACCGGGCACATTATGAAGCGAGCGATAATTAACATTTATTAATGCACACATCACTACGAAAAGTCAGAGGTGTGTGCCCGGGGCGACTGGGGATCGAACTCGAGACCTCGTCTCAGCAGTCCGTTACGTACTCCACTGGGCTATCGCCGCTATACTAAGAAACCATCTTTTAAATATTTCCTTGATTGAGCATATTCTTCTATATTATATCGTTGCTTTCGTTTCCATGTTTACTAGTCTTGTTTTGTTTCAGGACAGTGCCGCCTTTGAAACCGGTGGTCCATTTATTACTAAACATTAGTCTAATTTTTTTGACGTTTTGTAAGTTCCGTTTTAATGGTTTATACAGAATAAATGAATGTTGACTTTAACTTTGACCTATAAAAATTATCGAAGTTAAATAGGCTCCAAATTTGAACAGAAAATTTCCAAATATTCTGTCTGCCTTAAAATTTTGTGTTACCTTAACCAAATTAATAGATAAGTGTATTCGGTGCCTTAACTCTAACCTATTACAAGTGTCATTTATTTTTATTAAGTAAGATATATCACATCTTTACCGATCGATACAATTACAAGCTTTAGCAGTTGTAGAAAACCTAAAATGACCTTTTATTCAATTTCATTAGTTCAACTTACGTATAGTCACTGTCTTGTTTCGACACTGACTGTATGTGTTATTTATAACAAATATCTAGCGGAATCTGGAATTCCAGCTGATAGAGTTCATTGACGTGTGTCATATAAGTCAAAATCATCGTTCTCAAAACACAGATGATAATTAGATTGTTTACTTGTAACTATATACAAGGGGGAGCCTAATTAAAGTAAATTAGCATTTAGAAGAAGGACCATGTCCTCTGCAACACAAGTAGACATAGCGAGCAAAATTAGTTTCTTCTTTTTGTCACCTATCAAAACGATATCGACAATTTTCGCTTACTAAACTTGTAACTTGCGATATTCATAGCCGCGTATAGGAATCGTAGGCAGTTTGACAAGTAGGATTAAATTTTTGATATCGACATGCTTCCAAACTTCTACATGGGGGAAAAGCATATAATTATACTACTTTTAGCATCGGTTTTCGGAAGCTACATGCAGATTCTAGTCTGTAAAAACCGTTCGTAACTTCGAAAGAAAACAACAATGCTTATTCAACTGTTAAACTTTCAATACAGTGCTGGAATGGCTGTCAACACTATTCCAGTGGCGCTGGAATGGGCGAATTAGAATAAAAAGCAGAACGTCATCCAGTCACTGGAATGGATTACCCACTGGAATGTAAACATTGTCGGTTTACATTACTCCAGTAGCATTTCAGTGCTGGAATCGATCACGATCGCTGGATTGAAATGCTACTGGAATAGTGTGAACTGGAATAGCTACTGTATGGGGTCCCACCAAGACATTTAGAGTCAAGCCAACCTCACCTGCAAGTTGGCACCAGCTTATTGATAGATAAGGCTCTGGTGCAAGGTTTCCTCTCGTAGTTAATTGGGGTTTCAGCCAGATTGCATTGCGAGCTTGCACTATGAAACTCTGCGACTCATCCTTTCCATTACATATTTGGTCATTTTTACAAGAGCGATTGCCATCTGGCCCCCTAGCTGCAAGAGCCAAGCCTGCGCCAGAATTTAGTTTCGCCCTGAACATCTTGGTGTGGGTCACCCAATATACCTAAGTACCTACATATAATAAAAGTAATCCTTACATATTCAGTATATGCATGTGCGTAGTTCACGTAATAATATACTGTTTAACCTTCATATCTATCTACAGTAAGTACTGGTTGTTTGTTTATAGAATTCACTGCCTGTGAACCACTTCCTCAATATAAAATGCGCTCAGAATCACGGGAAAAGACTGCCTACTGGTAGCTTCAAGGTGCTGATAAACGTCACTATACTATCTTTCTTGCCTTGAGATGTACCCTGAAAGTAAATTATGATAATGAATTTGGCAATTTGATTTTTTGTGCTTATTATTTGATCACTAATCGCCGATCATGCGTCCATCGCGAACAAACAGACAAGTATTAAAAAAAAATGTTTGTGTTCAGAGTCGTTCCCAAGTATTTTTTTTTATATCTCCAATGTAAAGACACAATTAATTTACAATTTTATAATACTATAAATAGATAACCACATAGAAACACCCAGACCAATGCAAATAGACATATTCATGCATACAAATATTTGCACTGAGAACTGGGAATCGGACCCGCGACCTCTGAGTTAACAGTCGAACGCACTACTGTCACGACACGGAGGTCGTCGTAAATAAATAAATATCCTGCGACATTTTACACAGCGCTAGCTCGACTCCAAAGTAGGCATAGCTTAACAAGTTCATACCAAAATTCCTAGTATTATATCTTTTCACCATTAACATAACAGCATCCGTCCCGGTACCCGGTGGTTTCATGAATTTTATTTGTACCTAATAAGGTTTTTCTATTGGGACTTATCTACCTTCGTTCTCACTAAGGTGATTTATGACTCCTCTGTGTGACCCAATAAGTCTAAAAGCTTCACCCGCTGGCTTTTGCAAAACAAGCCCAGCGGCACAAGCTTGCGGGTTATGCGGCCTGGCTGGCAGCTTTGGTGGCTAGATAGCCTAAGGAAAGTTAAACAAATAAAAAAATAAAAAAATAACACTTAGAACTCACAGTTCGAAACAGAATTTGATTGAGAAGCAAATTAAAGTAAAGGCGTACTTATTAACTGAGTCCTACGTCGTACAAGGGCGCCGAGGTTGGACGAGAAAGGGGATCGGGTGAGGTGCGGGCGGCAGGCACATCCTTTTCGACAATCTTCAAAATTGATGAGTTATTGAAAAGAAACGGACATGAAGTGTTATGCTTGCCTCCATACCACCCAGAGCTGAACCCAATTGAGTTGGTCTGGGGTGATATTAAAGACAGTTAGCCCAAAAAAGTATCGACTCTAATATGGACCAAAAAAAAATATTTTGGAGGAACTATTTGCTGGATATTCCGGAGAGAAGTGGGAGCATTGTATTAATCATATAATCGAGAACGAATACTGCAGACATGACGGTGTTCTAGATGATGTTGTTGATTTTATTATTGCATAACGTCTGATATTGATTCGACGGGAAAAAAAGCAGATTGTAGGAAGAAAATAACGGGTTGCAAAGCTGTGAATTCATCATAGTTCATACAATGACAAATGAGAGTTTTCGAATTATGCAAATCCTTCACTATCCGAGCGCATATCCCAGGTGCATTCAAAGATTGAAATTGGTAGTCCGGATTCTGCTCTCCTATTCCCCCGTCCAGGATATTAAGTTATAGTAAATTAGTTGCGATCTAAGACTACACTATCAGAGCAGGTTTAAGAAGGAATATAAGAAAGTTATTTAAATGCTAAAAATAGAAGTTCTCCTGACGTAAAGGACCATGACATGACTTTACGAAATATCGGAATATGTATTTTAAAAATAATTTTGTTGACCGCAGATAGAGTAGTGCACTATAAAGCAGCGTTGTAATGATTTTATTTTATGATGTTCTTCAATTACGTGTAATTTTATTAATTGTGTTAAATGTCTCTGACCTGGCGAACTAATCACAATATACTCTGAATTGAAACACATAAACGCTCTTTTATCATGTAATTAAACTAGCTTTCCACCTGCGGCTCCGCCCGCGTGGAAGTCGGTTATCGCCACTAAGTCTTTTTTAAACTGATGGAATTCCCATATAAACTTTCAACACTTATTTCACCCACATAGAGGCAGGTGTTACAAAACATTAAATGTTACTGTAAGTAACATCAGCACTGCTTGACCAAAAAGGGGTTGCATGTAAATGTTATGAAGAGGTCAGGTCGCCCATATACCTACTCCCACTCATGCAAAACAGGCTTCGAATGCTCCACAATGTTCCAGAATATTCTACAACATTCGGAAGTGTTCTTGAATAATCCACATTGATCTGGGATATTCCAGACTATTCCCGAACATTCCACAACATTCCAGGGCCTGTAGACAAAGTCACATTCTACTAGTGGAATCGCAACGAAGCGAACCTTCAAAAGACCGAAATGTATGGGAGAGACAACATTTGTCGACATGTCACGTGTAACAAATAATGTCACTCCCATACGTATTGAACATTTGAAGGTTCGCTTCGAAGCGATTCCACTAGTAGAATGTGACTTTGTCTACAGGCCCAGAATGTATTAGAACTTTCGAACCCACGACAGAACTTGCTTTATATGTATATTAGAAAATATCTAACCATTGACTCGATGAAGAAGATCCCTGAAATTCGGTCCTGTAGGACGAGGGTATGGGAACAAAAGCCATGGGCAATAGATAGTTGTGTACAAAAAATAACTAATTTCTATAGGTGGTTTTGGTCGTAGGTATTCATTTTTAATTACCTTGTTCCAGGTAAGTGACGGTGTTTGGAGAGACAGGTTTAGTGAAGTTCCTATTGATGCGATGTCAGCTTCGTCACAATTTGACATCTGTCAAATTGGTATGTATTTACATTAACGCCTAACAATCCTCCTACCAAAGGTACATACCATACATTAAACACGAATACAAACACGAGCTTCACTCAGTGCAGAGTTATCAGCAAACGTTTAGGGGATAATTTAGAAAACACAACGCAAGACCG
The DNA here is from genome assembly GCA_946251805.1 of Cybosia mesomella. Classification (NCBI taxonomy): domain Eukaryota; kingdom Metazoa; phylum Arthropoda; class Insecta; order Lepidoptera; family Erebidae; genus Cybosia; species Cybosia mesomella. The sequence goes on from OX276398.1 coordinate 23,823,653, forward strand.
ACGGAAGACTCGCAACCGGAGAAATTATAAAATTTCCATACTCGGGATAGGGAAGACAGATGGCACTCGCGCCCATGAAAGCCGTATAAGCCAATGAACCCTGGGTCCTGGGTGGAAAGCCCCGGATGCAACCGGAAACAACGCTGAGATTATGATGATTTAAGTGATTCTGGATCTGAGGTAGTAAGCAATACGAATTCAAAATAAATTTCCGAAATCTATACTACTCGAATCTCCAACGCATTTCTGTCATTGGCTTAAATTGTCGCCATCGTCAAGGCGACAGACCTGCCATACTCAAAAATTGAATTGAGTATCATTGGCAATCTTGTCAATGATACTTGTCAATCTTGTCATACGTAACAATGTCATACGTATGCTCAGGTGGCGGCGACCACAGATAAATAATATATTTATCGCACCTCTCGGTCAAGGTTGTGCACGAGCATTTGCCGCCAGAGTAGCTTTGTTTTTATTTTTATTTTGTTAAATTTATTTTGTATGTACCTAATCCGCAATAAACACTTTTCTTTCTTTCTTTATTAATCCGTTTTAGTCAGATACAGAATGACGGAACTAAATAATATTTTATTCAGATTTATAATAATCTGAATATAATATGATTATAAAAGTAGCATTCAGTCAGTCAGTAGTAAGTTATTAACTGAATAGAAAATATTAATATATAATAATATTTGTTACCTTAGATAAGATATTATTTGGAGAGGAAATTGAATGAACCTAGAGAATATGCGGAAGACTTTAGGTTTTGAAGTCATGTAATTTCCTTAGATAGTGTGGTTTTATTAAAATATTATTTATTTTATTTCAAGTTCATAATAGATATAAATTTCCAATAACATGTATAGTGTGACTGTGACGCAAAGAGTAGGCAACGGCACTTACTGGCACAGTATAGATAATGGTACTGCTACTGCTTTTATCTGAAATAAATGCGATTCTAAATTGGTGTATTAAATGAAATGCCTCAAACATCGAGTGGCCTCTTTCTTGCAGTAGACAGCAAAATGAAACACGAAAGGAAGAAGAAAACAAGTCTAGTATGGCATTTCTTGTTACTTATTTTGTGCTGAGTTACAGTATCGGTGCACCACCACCTTTGCTCAGGGTAAAATAAGATTGTCTTTCAACGCCCTTTGCTCGAAGTTTTCACTCTCCGCGCCTCTTAAAAACAGTATAAAAATGTATGATATGATGTACTGGTAACTAACAGTTTTTCGTATTTAGTTTTATGGGCTTTCCTTGTCACCTGACGCCTAGAGAGATCGCTATTCTTGTTCTACCTCAGGGCCGTTGCCCTTTCAAGGTTAGTTAGGTTGCCGTAAGAAATTTTCTATCCAAAATAAAGACGTAGTGAAGTGGCATTTTGCATCATTCCATATCTATCAATTAACGATGCTGAATTTAAATTCGCATATTTTCGTCAATTGATGTAATCTGCCAATTATATGGAAATCCTTCCTAGTAATATTATTAATGTGTAAGTTAGTAAAGATATTCGGATGTTTGGATTTTTGTATGTTTGTTACTCAATCATGCTCTAACTGCTGAACGAATCTGGCTGAAAATTGGTACAAAGAAAGATTATAGTCTGGAATAACACATATACTTTTTTTTTGGCATCAATATTTCACGCGAGCGTAGCCGCGGGCACCAGCTAGTATATGGATAATGGATAATAATGATATGGAGTCCTTGTCCGCTATTTTATCAGATTGGATTAGTAAATAAAAATTGGCACCGCTGGTCACGCCGTAGCAAATCGCAGGCTATTAATAGACGCCCTATTCTGCTGGGTGCTTTTTAAGTATTTTTCTTTTTAATCATAATATATTGGTGAGATTAATTTAACATTTGCCATTGCTGCATAACTTAAAGCCTTTTAACAAAAAAATTAAACAACCAAAAAAACTGAAAGGTAAAAATAATAAACCTTTTTCATTTAACCCTAATAAGAAAATTGACAACCTCAGTGGCGTAGCGGTAGAGCTTTCAACTGCTAAGTCAGAGGTCGCGGGTTCGATTCCCGCTCATTGCAAATATGTATATTTGCATTAGTTTGGTGTTTGTTGTATTTATTTACAAAAAAAAATATCTAAGTATGATTATCCGCATTCTATAACCCATATGACAAGCTCTGCCTAGTTTGGGTCTAGATGGCATTGTGTGATATGTCCTATTTTTTTTAAATTATGTGTACTGATATTAGTTTAAGAACTTAGTTTATTGTTTGTGTGTTTGTTTTTCGTGTTTTTATTAATTATTTTTTGTGGCTATAATCTACTAATTACTACATGCTACATTTTTGAAATCATTTAAAATAGATCCCTACCTTACTTTAGTATTAGAATAATATTATGTAATCTGTGCTTCAGTAAATCAACCCTATTTTTTCACACTTACGGTTGGATTTTTTTCCAGAATTTATATGGGACCAACATCGGGGTATATCCTTATTAATAAAAAAATAATTATCAAAATCGGACTGCTCTGTAAAAAGCTATGCGTGATCATTCATAAAAAAATATACGCGTCGACTTGAGAACCTCTTCCGTTTTTTCGTCGGTAAAAAATTGATAATCGTGTAACTACTGAAACATCAGTCCTCACACTCATCACCTTTCTGATGCACACCTGTATGAGTGAGTACCGTGAATATAAATTCACTTGTGAGACTTCACGATATAATGAAACGGTATTTTTTTAAATTGAATGTGTAAGTGCTAATTATCACCTAAATCACCAGGTGATACCAAAATCAAAATCTTGTATGATTTACCCAGTGATCACTGACCACCTATCATACTGGCATGTTAATTATTTGTTTAAATGTCATTTTATTTATATATAGACCTTTGTAGATTTGTATAAATGTCATTTTATATAAAGACACCTTAGTAGATGACATCAACACGGATATTTAATATGATTTGGTCATAGTTTACGTTCAATATTTTATTCTAATGATTTTTTTTTCGCGGAAGATAGACTTGCCATCTCGTTGGTCATAAGAACATTTAGGTATCCTACGCGTTAAATGTCAGTGTTTTCAAGTGATTAACCCAAGGACCATAAGGAGCTTCCTTGGAAATAAAGTAACTTATATACCTACTAGCTGATAACCGCGATTCTCGTTTTCGTTTTTTGGTCATATCTACATAACCAATTGCCATCAAACATACGGCAGATTTTAAGTCTGTCTCAGACCTTTTTCATAAAAAAACCACATCAAAATCCGTTCAGTAATTTAAAAAAAAATCTTGGTGTCAGAGTCGTTCATTTAACGTAACCCAAGCTTTTTTTTCAAATATTTCGAATGTACAGACATAACCAATTTATAATAATATAGATAGTAAGACAGAAATAAATAGATTAGAAAATCTTCATATGATATTGTCGGAAGTTCACGCGAATGTCACACATTGAAATAAAACTATTTTTAACGGATTCTATCGCGATTTATTTGATGTTATTTTATATTTTACATTGATCTTCTTCATCAATCTTCATATTTTTGCTAGATTTGCAAGAATTATGATAGATGGCTCTGGCGCCCCCGAGACGTATATAATATATCGGAGAATTTCGGATAATCTATCTGGGACGTAGACTCGTCCCAGATAGTGCTACATAGACATGTAGCTCAGTTGATCAGACCATTCCCCCTGTAAGGGACTGGTCGTGGGTACAAGTCCCGACCTAGAAGTTTTCTGTTTTCGATCTAAATTTACTATGACCTTATTTTTAGATCTATTTGTAGTTAAACTCCTCCGAAACGGCTTGATCGATCCACATGAAATTTTGTGTGCATATTGGGTAGGTCTGAGAATGGGACAATATCTATTTGTCATCCCCCTAAATGTTAAGGGTAGTCCCCTAATTGTTTTTTTTAATTTTTAGATTATTTTTTATTTTTTTATTTTTCTGATACAGCATTAGAAAATACATACAACCCTGAATTTTCAACCCCTATTTTTCCATCGCGATTTTTATTTTTAATAATTTTCTTCAATTATGATTTTGTTCTCAATTCAATTTGATCTTCCGCCTTCGCCGGTCGATAACCGATCAACTATCAATCGATCAGTTATCTCCGCTAGATGTCTACCGTTGTCACCTCTTATCCAGCAAACATCACGAAGCCGGTCCTCCTATCTTACTCACTATACAGTTTTCGGCCATTTCTATATCGTAGTATCGATCGTAGCAGTGACTGTTATACGTATTATTTTAATTTTTCTGTGCATCTCTCATGTTAATTTTACTCTCATCGTAAATTTGTTATTAATTTCCAGTGCAATAATTGTTAATTACCAATTTATTAATAAAATGTTTGCTACAAATAATATACATGTCAAAGCAACGTTTGCCGGGTCAGCTAGTAATATATATATATATAACATAACATAACACATAACAGAACTTCACGCCTTTATCCCCGAAGGGGTAGGCAGAGGTGTATTACACACCTACGATTCGCCAGTTATGGTTAGGTCCCAATGTAATAGGGGGCGAGCCTATTGCCATCTACCGGGCACATTATTAAGCGAGCGATAATTAACATTTATTAATGCACACATAACTACGAAAAGTCAGAGGTGTGTGCCCGGGGTGACTGGGGATCGAACTCGAGACCTCGTCTCAGCAGTCCGTTACGTACGCCACCGGGCTATCGCCGCTATATATATATAATATATATATAAAAAGATAAAATATTCTTTATTGTACACCATAAAAGTAGTTCTATATAAATGATATTCGACTTAAGTTTAATGTACAATGAAATTTTTAAATTATTGAATATCTAAGGAAAACGATACATTTTTTTTTCTTTTACGTGCGGAAATCCCTTTGGATACCCCCCCGCCGGCCAATGTGGGTGGTTATGTCGTGTATCGACTAAAACCGCACGGTGTCCTCCCCAAGTGTCCGTTGCCGCGCACCCCTCGAATAAAAACGATACATTAAAGGATTAAAGCGCCCGCCCCACGTTTTTAGGTAGATTTCGATGAAATCGACCTACCTATTGGTTTCTTGACTACTGTCGAATTAAAAAAAAAATTCTTCATAGGAGGTCTAGTTATGACCCCCTGAGTCCGAAATGACCACTGGTCAAAAAGTTTATATATATATATATATGTATGTATGGTTCCACTTCCCAAAATTTGCGGCACTCTCACGGTCGCATTTTTGCCCCGATCGCTTTCAAACTGCGGTCAAAAATTGCTTGGGTGTAAACTTAGTTTAAGTTCGTGAACGGGTGGAATCCGGCCTAAGCGGACGGTAGGGCCTCACTTTATGTGAAATCAGTTTTTCCTCAAAATTTCACGTTCCATGAAAGATATTAGAACCGTTCTAATTTTATCCCATAGTATACATGAATACCAACAACTTTTAATTATAAACCTATAAGATTAAAACTTTAACTAAAAGTGGAGGGGGGAAAAACGAAAATTTTTCGGGAAAAAAATCATAACTTCTAACCGGTGAACATTCTTGCCGTCGCAAACATTTTTAATCGATAGGCAATTTTTAAGTCTAAAATAAATGTCTGAAAAGTTTTTCGCTAAAAGTTACCGTTTTCGAGAAAAAATAATTAAACTGTTTAAAGTCCGTAGTTCTCTATATAAAATAATATTAATTGCTTCACGAAATCTACCTGTGCGTTCCCCCTGCGGGAACGGATTTTTTAGTGTTGAAAACGTGGATTTTCAAAAGTTTTTTTTTTTATTAACAACTGACTATTTCTGATGATTGAATATGAAAATGTTAGGTGGCATTAGCCTACATAAAAAATATCAGAGCTTTAGGGTGATCAGAAGCGGTCGAAAATTAAGTGTCAATTTTTGGCTTCATAGGGAAAGATAGAAACACAGACACGAAGTGAAACTAAGAAATACGTGGTAAAAAAAAAAGATAAATATGTTAGATAGATAAACAAAGTTACATATAGTTCAGTCGTATTTCAAACATTTATACATAACATATTAGATTATAAGTCTATACAATAATACAAAATATTTACATATACCTATACTGCCTATATAGTCCGGTATATATAATATGATAGTCACCTAACGGGAGATGGACATATATACATACATATATTTATATATATATATGTATCGGCTCTAAGTATTCTCAACTTTTCTTTCCATCACGAAGGTTTTAGGGATTGGTGGACAAAATACAAGAATAATTATTTTTCTTATTTTGTCCACAAATTTGAAAAACTGTCATTATCGAAATTTCGAATTTGTGATATTGATATGTTCTATAATATTATACGAGTAGAACAGTTTTTTGTTATATCATCAATACTTGCCGCAATGCATGCGATGAAAGACATTTTAACAGTAAAAGAATTTTTAAAATCGGTCTAGTAGTTTTCACATTTATTCGTTACATACAAAAATCCAAAAATACAAATCTTTCCTCTTTATAATATTAGTGTAGTTGTGGATGTAGATCACACAATCTACGTATAATCAATTATTGCATCACTGCCGTTTTAATGTCCACAAATCACCCTCCCAAAGTATCACCTCAAACCGTTGAACATGAAATAGTACAGAAGATACCTTTTTTTTTTGTGCTGAAATCCCTTCGGATACCCCCCCCGCCGGCCAGCGGGGGCGGTTATGTCGGGCTTGAACCGACTAAAGCCGCATGCCGTCTCGGGTCTACAGACGCCGGGATGTAAGGTTACCCATAGAGCATATCCCTCGCACTCCGACTGACCCTGGGCCATTCGCAGTGTCCCCTCTGATAAGAGCAGAGGGGTACCTGGAGCGACCCCCCCCCGCAGGCCTTGCAGGCCCGCCATACCCCGACCCCCACGTGCAATGGGGTCAGCTGGCCCTGAAATGGGCCGGTTGGTCAGACTCTTGGCCGTTGACGTTGACGCCAGCTACTCCAGAGGAGCAATCAATGATGCGTCATCGCCCACGTTGCCCAGGGTGCACCAAACTTGGAGGTGATCCAACCAGTCGCACCCCAGTACAGAAGATACCTATTTGGCTCAATTACTGTTGTGGGAAACGGGCACACTGGTACCTCAAAATGTACTTTTTAGTACACGTACTCATATGTGCTTACGGGCTCACCTATTGCTGCTATTTAATTATTAATTTAATAGCTAACGAGGTCGAGACACAGTAAAAACGGTTTTTGTAACTGAATAAATTAATTTCATATCATTGGGCTACTTTATTGTAAAATGAAATGTAAAAAGAACCAATGAAGGACGGAGCAAATAAAGTAAGAAATAAATAATAAAAAAATCGGTCAGGGTTCCGTATATGCATAACTGGATTGAGGAGCGAACTTAACGTTGGTGTAGTGTAGAGCTTCTAGTCTTGGCAGACTAACATACAGATCGTTTTTTTTGTGATGTGGGTAACTATATATTTAAGATTTTTGGATTTTCCCCTTTACTTGTGCTATAAGACTTTACTTTCTGCAAAATATTATGATTCTAGCTCAACCATAAGGTTTTCTTTCCCTTGCGATTGTTTAAATATCTTTATGTTTACATAGTATAAAACAAAGTCACTTCCGGGTATCTGTTACCTGAGAATTTCTCAACTACCCAACGGATTTTGATCCGGTTTGCATCAACAGATAGAGTAATTCAAGCAGAAGGGTTATATTTACAGTTGGATATTATTCTGTGATAATTTGTTGAAATATGATGATAATTGTACAAAAGAACGGAATAAATCAAGCTTCAATCGAATATGCTGCCTAATTCCTTCGAGACATAACAAAACAATGTAACTATCGTGGGATTGTTACCTTTTTATAGGTTTACAAAAATCTTTTATGTCCATACTTTTGATATCTATCTCTTAAGGACAGCTTACTTATGGCCATTTTAACTTCTTAAAAATAAGTCAAATTTTATGTAGTAGATAATTGGAAAGCTATTTAGACGAATACACTATCAATCTTTATCAAATTAAATATATAAGTCACTTCAAGCATTTCATATGCATAATGATTGCCTTTTACACCACACAATTTCATTAAATTTCTTCCGAAATATCGTAATACTAAAACTTTCAAGCAACAAAAATTTAAGGTTTGCCCCGGCGGCGGCGCCACATGACGCTGCAATCGCGACATAGGAATTCTTGTTGCGGGAATTACAATCTTCTGATTGCATTGACCTAGAAGTTTGATTTTTTCACACCTTTAAGTCGTTACAGATACAGATACAGATGAGTATTTGGTATAATTTTCAACTTGATCCCTCTATACTTTACAGGGTACGGCAGCCTAAAAAGCGTAAAATGTATTAATTACTTAGAGTATTTTTGGAGATAAAGGTCACTACCATTCAGTGGAATATTTTTATCATACGCATTAAAATAAAACCAACTAACCGTAAATGTATGTATATGGCCTATGGGTACGTAATTCTACCATTCACTATACTTAAGTAGCTTTTTAATAAATAATTAGGCCGTCAAACATTTTTCAAGAATAACATTAAAAGAACAAAGAGCCGTTAGATGTTTCAATCTGATTTTCGCTCCGTTTTCTTTTTTCAATGGATGTCCTCCCAGATACCCTGCCAAAGAACAAAAAGTATTTATCTCATAGTTAAACTGCGTAAAACCTTACTCACTCATTACAAAACGTGGACTAACAAAAGAACTAGGTTTAATCATAGGCTCTTTTGGAAGTAATCAGTTTGTAATAAGGAGTGTCTACAAAGTCCGAACTATTGCTGGGAGAGACAGATTTTTCTGCAGCGCAGGTAACTGTCCTACAGAAATGGTTCTAGCGGTGCGAAGTAAAGAAGTGAAGAAACGCTGTTACCTTCTCGCTTGACGACTCCGTTAGTTACTTACGATCCCGTAAGCTCAACTCACACTAGAAACCAAACACCAAGCTATTAATGTTGTTTAATTTATTTTGTGGGTATGATTGTGATATAACCCGTTAGCATTATTGCATAGCATGGAACGCGAAAGTTGCAACGTTAATAATATTATTACTTACTGTCGGTGAATTCTTACCAAAAATCTGACTGTACCCCATCTATTCTATTATTAAATTCAATCCAGTACCTAGTACATTAGTGCGTAAGTATTAACTTACGCACAGTAAGTAATTCAATTCCATCCTAAGTGAGCACTAGTACTGAATTTCACCAGCAAAATCTGTTCAACTAAACTAGGTTCTCACATTTATTCATAACAATGCATTCATCATTACAAATCATTAAAGTTTTATTGGAGCGCCAAGAAGATTGTAATGATTCGACACAATAATTTGCTACCAGTCAATGTCTACCAGTAGATAATTATTGTCTTTTTGGCAACAAATAGCTGCCCGAGCCAGATTTGTCATTTAGTAATATTTGATCCCAATGGACTCATTCGAGTACCTAATAAAGTGTTCTATTTTTTGATGACACCGCGTTGGAATTATTTTGCATAGGTATACATTCAAGTCAGGGGTGTGTGTTGGGTAACCTCCTCGAGTGTCGCTCCGATTCCGATCCCGCTGCAGTCCGGGGGGAACGGAATCGGAGCGGCCGGTACACCCTGGGCGGCGGTCAATGGCTTCCCCTTCACCCCTTCATAGGGTTGGCATTGATCGTCGGCCAATACCCAACGTGGCGGGAACACATCGATCTCCGTACTCCTCTGCTTTCAGAGGAGACAGGATGAGCGATGCTGTTAGTGGTGAGATGGCCCAGGGTCAGTCGGGGTGCGACGGATATGCTCTATGGGTAACCTTACACCCCTGCCTCTGAAGACCCGAGACGGCGTGCGGTTTTAGTCGGTTCAAGCCCGACATAACCGCCCCCGCTGGCTGGCGGGGGGGATTCCGAAGGGATTTCCGCACGAAAAAAAAAAAGGTATATATTCAAGTCCATGATCCCACGAAATTTGTTAATATTTTTTTTTTGTACAAATATAATTTGTGAAGGACGAATGGTGAACGTTTTCTGTCGGGCTGCCTATTAAAATCAAAATATGTCGGCAACCAGTTCTTTTTTACTACGATAAACAGTTTATTTCATAGTGTAGGAAAAAATTGTTGTAATTTGATGTATATATTAAAAACATGTTAAAAAGAATCATACCGCGAATGGCCTCTCATAAACATGCGAACGATATAACGATATAAAATATTGAGTATATTGGCTAAAAAATAAAATAAAGATTTTAGTTAAAAACAGATCTATGTACTTTGTTTTCACCTACGTCGCTGTTTTTCATTCTGTAGTAACTATGTCGGGTTATAAAAACAGTAATAATGGATGAAATATACTACCTATTGAAAAAAAGGATGCATTTTTGCATGCCATTATCTAAGATGACAATGAACACATAATTATATATTCATACGTTCATAGCACGATATACTACTTTACGTAATTCTCCTTCGGGGTAATGCCGCAGATTTAAATACAATCTTTGTACTGCAAAAGCGGGCGGTGCGGGCAATTTATAAGTTGGACCCAAGAGTCTCCCTCCGAGAAAAGTTCAAAGAAATAAACATTCTAACTGTAGTTTCCCAATATATTTTTGAAAATCTTTTGTATGTTAGAAGAAACATTTCCAATTTTTTAAGGCTTTGTGATATACATAACGTAAATACTAGACATAAAAACAATCTTGTGGTTTGTAATAGTCGACTCCACAAGGTTAGTAATTCCTTTCAGGGTAACTGTATACGCTTCTACAACAAGCTTCCTAGTGAAATGAAGAATCTACCTCTTCATAAATTTAAAAGCCAAATTAAAAGTAAACTCTGCCAAAAAGGCTACTATAAAATTCAAGACTATTTAGACGATAAACAAGCTTGGATATGAACTGTTTGCTCTCTCTCTATGCTACTCAAATGGAATATTGTACTTAGGTTAAGTAAATATGTTTGTAAATAGACCAAAAAAAAACAGCCCGCTGAGTTTCTTGCCGGAGTCTTCTCAGGACAGGGCCGCGTTTCGAACCGGTGGTCCATTTGCCAAACATTAGATTATTTATTTTTTTATGACGTTTTGTAAGTGCCGTATTAATGGTCTATGCAGAATAAATGGTTTTTGACTTTTTGACTTTGACTTTGACGTTTACCATTGAATATCGAATCCAACCTTTTTATCGTATTTAATACGGATATACAGTCGCTCTCAGAAGTTCTTGAGTACTAACAAATTTACAAAGTTACATGGAAGTAAATAATTGATTTATTCATATTTTTGTAATCTTCAAAGGACAAGTTTAACTTTTTTCGTTTTTTCTTATGTAAAGTTTTTGGAGCCAAGGTAGTCGGTGTGTCTGAAGATACAGGGTTTCCAGATAACAGTAGTCAGTAGTTATTCAGTTCCATAAGTTTGTAATTTTCAACTACATGGTGTTGTAAATCGCGCTATGGTTTCGTTATACCTTCTTCAGCTTAAGAGCCAGGGTTTCAAAATTTTTCAGCATAGACTATTCAATTGTTCTGTAATACCTTAAAATATTGTAACAAAAGTTATCTTTTTGAAACAAACATTTTTGTTACTATACTTACATACAGAGCAAGTTAATTAACTAAAAATAAAGCTTGTAACTAAGAATGTTAGCTAATACCGATTTTGAAAGAAATCGCCCTTAGAAGTAGCTTAACACATTCCTAGTTAAGATACCGATCACTTTAGCTTTAAAACCTTTCGTAAAATAATAAACAAAACATAATATATTAAACTTATCATCCATTTCCGATCAAAATCTATAAGAAAAGTAAGCATACTAATTGTTTAAAAATTTAATTGAATTAATGAGGCGGAGTAATCAAAACACAATGTTCAAATATGATCGAATCTATATTGTTTCCGTAGTTCGCAAGAATTACGATAGATGTCTCCAGCGTCGCCTTAAGACGTATATAATATATCGGAGAATTTCAAATATCTGGGACGGGTCTAGGTGGCTCAGTTAGTCAGAGCATTCCACCTGTAAGAGACTGGTCACGGGTTCAAGTTAGATATTCTCTTTTTCCGATCTAAATCTATTAGAAAAGTAAGCATACTAATTGTTTAAATATTTAATTGAATTGTCCTGTGAAGATTACAAAAATACTTATAGACACATTATATATTTATTAATTTATTTGAACCTAAAGATCGTTTTTATATTTTTTTAGTGTTCAGCAAATCGTGGGCCGACTGTACACAGAAGTCTTTGATTTAATACCTTAAGTTTTTAAGTATGTACAGATTGTACAGTTAACTAGCCATGAAATTGCCGATGTCAAAGCAGTTGTACCTCGGTATAACGAATGATTTATTCTCAAACCTCTATGTAATACTATATTTTTTAATTATGTAATTGATTTTCTGATATAACGTTATCAACACATTGCTGATGCAAAATTTAAATGCGTGGAAATTAATATACTAATATATATTGTCATATTTGGATAAACATTCAAAAAGTTACAAGTTATCAGCTACCTACATTTACATGATGGAGAACAGAAAAAAATAAACCAGATAATACAAATATAAACGAATTGAATGTCATGAAATACACATCAATAGAAATGATCGCACCTGAACGACTTTACCGATTTCATTTTCTTTTTGTTAAATTTTATAATATTTGAAAGGTTTCTCCTTGAGAAAGAATCTTTACTTTAAATATAGAACCTTTTTTTTAATTCTTTTTTCGTGCGAAAATCCCCTCGGATACGACCCCCCCCCCCCAGGGGCGGCCACCGTGGGCGGTTATGTCGGGTTTGAACCGACTAAAACCACACGCCACCTCGGGTCTTCAGATGCCGGGGTGTAAGGTGCCATCTCCGGTGGTTCGAGATGGCCCCCTCGGGTTTGGAAACCTCGGTGCCCCCGTCTTGCCTCGGTTTGGGGGGGAGGTGGGGAGGCGCTAGTCGCCCCGCCACGGTGTCATCTGGTTTATAATTTAATCATCTTTTTGTTCTGTTGTGTTACTTCCTGTTTACATATAATTTAAGTTCATTATATTTTATGTCAACTTTATCTTTCGTATTCTAAATGTATTTGGTCGTATATATTTTGAGCTCTTTTTAATTATGAATACACCTATGGCTACAACAGCACTACCCTATCGGGATTATTGATAAAGAAGGAAAGGAGCGCTCACTGCCGCCCATTGCGATTTCTGCAGAACGTCTTTTGCAAATTCCCCTTTCTGAGTAGTTATGCAAAAAATAATCAGTAAGGGTTAGCCGCAGGATCTCCGATTCGCTGCGTTCGCGCCTAAACCTTCTATCCAAGTGAAAGTGATATTGGATGACTTTGTTCGCAGTTCACAATATGACAACCTGGGGCCCGATTCAGAAATGCCTTATTTCAATTCCCTTATTAAGAAAAACGTAAAATATTCTTTGGTATTCTGTATGATCTATTAAAAGAAAACTTTTTTCGTAAGGTATTAAGCTTCAGAATCTTTCATACTTTTAATGGTTTTCTATAAGATTTTGAACTATTAATTTTTGTTAATTTTCCTGACTTTTGAAATCACATGTTTTAAAAACGTAATATTACTGAATCTAGCCCCTGAATTTGTTTTATTGCAATAAACCGTTTTTGCGTAGGTACATACAATTGCAAAACGTGAAATTAATCGGTTGACAATACGACAGGTTGACTGTTGCTGTTGGCTGTTGACAATCCGTTATATTACAAAATAACGCTTTTCAAAATTTTCCGTTGACATACACATTAAATAGTGTCAATAACATTCTTACGTTATTATTTGTCTTAGTTTTATATCGCAACTTTATAACATCTAGACAAGATACAGCCTGTTACGAGGCAGTCGTTAAACGCTCTACGTCAGTTAAGAACACTTCCCGATTTCTATAAGAGGCGGTTCGGCCTTCGCGTCATCGCGTTACTATACACTTATATACTACATTATATAGGCTTGTATATTTTGCATATAATTTAACTTGTAAATGGACTCGGTTCATTCTTACTACCATGGTATTTTATTATACAACAGTGGCAATAATAAAATGCTTGGAATGACTAGTTGAATAAAAAATGTCGATTGTATTTTCCTTTCGCCCTGTAGGGCAATGTGAAATGTTGTAACGTTTCACATTGTTATACAAGTAAAATCCATGAAAACACTTAACAAACTAGGGACTAGGGGCGTTGATGAGAGTATTTTAAATACTCTATGCTTAACATTTTCAACAAATTTCGATAAAAGCAATTAAGACAATTGCTCCGAAATCAACCTCACCTGCTGGCCGGTACGCCTGCTGATTATCGGACAAGGATCTGGAGCGAGCTTCCTTCTCAGGATTGGAGGTCGGAGAGCAGCTATTCCCGAAAAAGACAAGATAAGGTAAATGCAGAAAGAGTAGAAGAGCGAACCTCGGGCTTTATAGTTCAAGCATTGTATACAACCAAAGGTGCTCGATGATAATTGTTGACAGTACCCCACGCTTTTTTTTTCAAATAAAACGTGTTTTTGTTTAGTTTTTTAAACTACATATTATTTATTTTTTAGTCAAAAAAATTAAAAGCTTTTAAATTTGTATTTTCATCGGTCCTTGACCAGAATGAAAAATTTAAAATAAATCCGAAGTTTTGAAGTGTTCCAAAATCAAGATTTAGAGAATTTCCAGATTCCATTACACATAAACATACCAAGCTAATAAAAGCATGTTAAAAAGTTAGATAACGACTTACTTTTGAAGGCTGTAGCTGATTTGATTTCGCTTTGATTTTATACTAAGTACTTAGTATTTAGTTAGTATATGTTCTATCTATGTATCAGTTAAGAACTGGTAAGCCACCGATTACAACTTGAACTATTAACCCGGTTTTCCATGTGTCCGGTACATAGCGATCTTGCGTTAACGTTTACTGGTATCAATTATATTGAGTACATTTACAGATGTATTTTTCTTCTATACTGCTACTAGCCATTCATGTCCATCCAAATGTGTCTGGAAGTGCGACGGGACCACGCTTAATCTTATAAAAAAAAAAAAAGATGCCAACGAATTGGGAAAATTCCTCCTTTTTGGAAGTCGGTTAAAATACACATCGTGGACATAACCACATCACTTGCGCTTAAAAACCGTCAACGAAGGTTAATATAATGCCTACTGTAGCGTAGGCGTTGGCGAAGCGTTGACGGGTCTTCTGACGCGGATCTTCCGTGTCGGATCGCCATCTACGACGGCATTTCCTTCCAGTGTAGTGCAGGCCTAATTCCACTCTCTTGTCCTACCATTCTCCTGTCTCCATGCAAGTACGAGTGTCATACACTGATCAAGGAGGACGAACGAGAACAAATAATGACTTATGTGATACAACATGTGACACCTTTGAAATCGCGATAGTATTGAAATAACATAATATGAAAGTACCTTTTTTTTTTTTCGTGCGGAAATCCCTTCGGATACCTCCCCGCGTGCCAGCGGGGGCGGTTATGTCGGGCTTGAACCGACTAAAACCGCACGCCGTCTTGGGTCTACAGACCGCAGTGTAAGGTTGCCCATAGATCATATCCCTCGCACCCCGACGTAATATCCCTCGCACCCCGACAATATGAAAGTACCTCATTTTAATCCTTACTAATATTATAAATGTGAAAGTAACTCTGTCTGTCTGTCTGTCTGTTACGCTTTCACGCATAAACCACCGAACCGATTTTGCTGAAATTTGGTACAGGGGTAGATTAGACCTTGGGAAAGGACATAGGCTGTGTTTTGTCGCGATAACCGACATCTACACGGGCGGAGCCGCGGGCAAAAGCTAGTATAAGATAATTGCGTGATCGTCTATTCTATTCTACTCATCTATATAACCTTGTATCACAGAAATAGTTATCCATACGGACATCGAACTCACGAAACTCGCGTCGTTGTTTCAGTGGGTGAGTTGACCATTTAAACCACTGCGCTAGCCCTGCAGTGCAATGATGATACCGTTTAATTTTTCAAAGCTGAATATTTAAAATATTAAAGCTATTAATGGGACCGTAAACAAGCCCATATTAGGTATTTTGTTCACGCTTCCAGGCTCACGTAGACGTTCATGGAGCGTTGAACTCTTTTGTATGTCAATATTCAGGGAATATTTATTAACTTATTATAGTTATTGTTACTTATTTACAATAGAAATATCATATACTATAGTTATATGAGTATTTTAAGGTAAATTAAATAGTCCCTTTCTAGTTCTTCTTGTGTTGATTAGAACTAATGACTGAGCGTGGATAAAGTGTTCGTCGGAATGATTAATACGCGTTTAAAGATAATTCATATAGAAATTCGGTATGCAAAATAATAGTCGCGTAGCATGCACTGTTACATTTTTATTCCGCGTCTACGTCACTTGTTTAGAATCTCCAAATATCTGACAATTCCTTCAATCAGTGTTAATAATCACGGCGAATCTGTACGTTTCCTTGGTTTAATATATCCGAGTGACGACGAGGGGCTTCGGTGCGTCAGGCGGCAGTCGCACGAGGGCGTCCACTCCGGTTGCACGTCGCGCGCTGCTAGCTCCACTCGCTCCACACGTCAGTGCTCACGTACTTCGCGAAGTCGTATACGATGACGACTGCCCCGAGCCTGTGGACACGCACCCGCTTTCTACGCTCCAACGGTACAAAACCGACCGAGATCTGATCCGTTATACTGACATGTTTACGCCACCACTGTTTACTATAAGATGAATAAAGTTTTTCACAGCTGTCGACATTAACGCGATCGTGTGAATGCGCACTGGCTGAAGGATTGTGAAACTATACAAGTGAAGTTTAAAAATACATTGGCACTAGTGCGAAGTGACGTACAGTCGAGATGTGTGCGTGCAGCAAGTTTTGCGACTTCTGGAAAAACTCATGCGGAGCAGGTGAGCTATCCTCCGGTGACTTTCTAACTACCTACCTACGGCCGCACTGACCTACCTTGTTCCTTTCTAAAATAGCTTTTGAATAGCAAGTACTTAACCGAACGTGTTTGCTATTATAAAGTGAAAACGGTCCGACAAACGATAATCAGATGTCGTTTTAAGGGTTCCGTAGCCAAATGACAAAAAACGAAACCCTTATAGATTCGTCATGTCTGTCTTTCCGTCCGTTTGTCACAGCCACTTCATTCCGAAACTTTATGAACTATGCTGTTGAAACTTGGTAAGTACCTAGGTGTATTCTGTGAACCGCATTAAGAATTTCACACAAAAATAGAAAAAAAAAGCAATAAATTTTGGGGGTTCCCCATACTTAGAACTGAAACTCAAAAATTATTTTTTCACAAAGTCATTCGTGTTTCTACCCATACCCATACGGGTATCTATGGATAGGTCTTCAAAAATGATATTTAGGTTACTAATATCTTTTTTTTTCTAAACTGAAAAGTTTGCATTTTACCACTTCCAAAGTGGTAAAATGTGTCCCCCCCTGCAACTTCTAAAATAAGAGAATGATAAAGCTAAAAAAATGTACATTACCATGTAAACTTCCACCGAAAATTGGTTTGAACGAGATTTCTAAGTAGTTTTTTTTAATACCCCATAAATCGTAAACCGCAATTTACCTTTCATTCAATCAACTCAAATATAAAAATAAAAAAAAAAAAACATTATTATGTTACTTGCTGCTACGGAACCCTTCATGGGTGACTCCGACTCGCATTTGGCTGGTTCTTTTGAGATGGGCATAGTGATTGGGCATAAGAATTGACTGAATTAATTGACGACAATGTCACTAGCTCCTGTTTGGACTTCGTCACTAAACAGGCTTATTGGTGTAGTGATGTCACGTATAATTAGATAGATATGTACTTTTGCTATTTTAACTCAATAAAAACAGGAGAAAAAAAATCCGCTGTTTCTACAATTTCTGACTCAATTCTATGAGCTATTAAATATAGTAGGTACCCACATAGATACACAGCTGTCTGTAATTAGTGCAGTGTAATGCGTGAAACATGAAAAATAGATCAATTTACATCTAAACATATATTATGCGAGTGTTTTCGGGAAATATAAACAAGCACTGCCAAGGCAATAAATGATGAGGGCATCAACACACAGTGGACAAAATAGTAACTATCAAAACAATAACATTGTAACTATATTGGTATACAATGGGCCACAACAATGGCTGACAATGACTTCTAGTTCTAAATACTTTTGAGTTCGAAGATAAACATGAACTTATGCTTACACCTTCGAATATACCCCTTATATTCCATTTAGCGGTATGCGGCGTAGCGGGTAGAGCATTCGACTGCTAAATCACAGGTCGTGGGTTGGATTCTTCATCATTGCAAATATGTATATTTGCATTGGTCTGGATGTTTCTAATGTATTTATTTACAAAAAAAATTATCTCAGTATGTTTATCAGCATTCTAGAACTCATATGACAAACTCAGCTTAGTTTGGGTCTAGGTGGTGCTGTGTGATATGTCCTAAAATATTTATTTATTTAGTACAAGATTTTCCATCTGTGCTGGTGTGGCAATTGGTGCTATTCAAATTGGTACAGTCCACTGCTGGATATAGGCCTCTCGCAACCACCGTCGACTTGCGCATCCAGTCTATCCCAGCTTACTTTTTCAAGTTAATTGATTGATTAACATTGGTGTGACCCGAAAAAAACAGAACGTCAAATTCCAATTAATCATTCTTTAACCATTACCGATATAAATATAAAACATATTTAATATCCGGGTGTTCACTTCGGAAGGATTTATTTAAGAGAATGTAAAACCAAGGTTGGCAACGTCACGAGTGCCACCAAAGTTCTGGTTGTATTAAACTGCCGGTGACGTTGTGAATTTGTTGCCAACCAGTTTTCTACACAACAAGTTTTCATGAGTCCGTGTCCTATGCGTCGCGTTACACCTTGACGCACCTGACCTTCAGAGTAGTAATCCAATATGAAATATACAATATTATATTTCTCACATTGACCTTTGCTAGTTTCGTGGCACGAACAAAGGTAGCAGAATAAAAAAAACTGTGTATGCTTACTAACTAGACTGAATTTAAAATTACATCTGTTTATTAGACACCAAATAATACTATAATAAGTAGGAAGTTCACATCTTAGATTAACGCTGGAGTTCACAGGTGAATATAAACGCTTACCTATAATTCTATTTTAACAGCGCTAGCGCATTTTAATCAACGAATTTTCATTGAGTAAACCCGGAAAACACTTTTCATCAGATAATTCCAGCACACGATTGACAGTTGGTATTTATTTATAAACGTATTTAACCTTGATTGTTTTAACATAAAATGGTACTCGGTTTGAAGCTTTCACGACGTATGATGTTACAATAACTCTCAATATACTCGCGTGACGTGGCGTGACAAAGGCCGCTGTTCGCGCGACGATACAGACGTTAATTCCATCAATTGAATATGGCCGATTTTGATTTTTACTTAATTAATTTGTAATAAAACTATTATAACTGATGCTATCGCTGCTTTTTGGCAGCCTTGGTCACGAAGAGTCTCCCGTGAGCATAACAGCTGAGAAGCAATCGAAACTTTGAAATGAATACGTTGATTTTGTTTAATTACAATGTGTAACACTGCGTAAACTTTTGACAATATTCAGTTAGTAATTGTATTCTTTTTAAACAGTCATATGTAGAAAAACATAAAAGCTTATTCTAGGGGGCCATCAAGATCTTATCCAAGCTGACCTCACCGAGCGAGCTAGTAGGTAAAAATACTAATTGACGGACCAGGCTCTGGCGTAGGCTTTCCCCTCTGTGTTAGAATCCCGCAAAAGCCAAATCGAGAGAAACAGAGCGGTCCCCGGGCTCCAAAGTGCAAAATTTGTATGCTATCGGGACTAACTCTGTGATGATGAATTATAGATGAAATAAAAATACGAGTGCTCTGCTAAAAAAGCGACCTAGTGCGAGTCGGACTCGCTCATTAAGGGTTCCGTAGCAGCAAGTAACATAATAATGTTTTTTTATTTTTTATATTTGAGTTTATTGAATGAAAGGTAAATTGCGGTTTACGATTTATGAAGTATTAAAAAAAAACTACTTACTAGATGTCGTTCAAACCAAGGAAGTTTCGTTGGAAGGTTACATGGTAATGTACACCATATATTTTTGGGGGACACACACATTTTACCAGTTTGGAAGTGTCTCTCGCGCAAACTGTTCGAAAAAAATGATATTAGAAACCTCAATATCATTTTTGAAGACCTATCCATAGATACCACACACGGGTTCGATGAAATATTTTTTTTGAGTTTCAGTTATAAGTATGAGGAACCCCCAAAATTTATTGTATTTTTTCTAATTTTGTGTGAAAATCTTAATGCGGTTCACCTCAATACTACAGCTTTGTTATACTAATTTTATAATAAAAATAACACAGCATTTAATATAACTATCGCTTTGAATGTTGGGTCTTTCGTTGCCATAGAAATATGAATATAATCGTGCATGATATTACTGGCTTTGTATCACGAAAGTAAGGTCAAGATTAGTTTTTTTAGCAATATTGTATACAGGCTTCCTCCACGGTTTCGCTTGGGCAGCCATCGGAATCGAGAACAAAATATAGCAGTCACGACCTCTCAAAATGAAGATGTTTTTTGTCGTTGTTCTGTGTAAAATATTACAGACCCACGCGTTAACGAGGGAACGTTCGCTCTTTATTCATTTTCTTCTACATCATCATTCGTATTTTTTAAGACGAGATTTGTTTTAGTATATCGGTACACTGATAGTAGTTATCACAGTCTGTAGCATAGGAAATAATTTAAAGTAAGATAAAGTTTAATGGGATCATTTATTCGTTGTCAGATATACGACAAGAAATTAAATAATCCCATCCAATGGTCGTAATGCACATGGAAGTTCCTGACGATCTGACCAACTATCAACTATCCAACTATCTGACTGTTGCCAGAAGGTAGTTGGTCATTTGTTCAACTGTTTTCTTTTCAACTCGTCTCGGAAATTCGACTACACAGATGGCACTATAGTCACGGTTAAGTGGTCACGTCCGAAACTGTATCTTTATTAAGTAGTGTTGATTCGATTCCTATATGAGTTACTTATTTGTGTGATCAAGAAATAATTATTCTACGCCTGTGAAGTACACATGATACAGGGATAATTTACACTGCCCAAGACTCCCTTTCATGTAACCCCTCACTGGCATCATTTAGGTGTTGAATGAACAGAAACACAATTTCTACAAAAGTTGCATTTTAGAGTCCTTGTATCTCGTATGGAAACCTCTGGTACCACCTCGACGGGACTAACAGTGAGATGATTATGTGGGAATTGAACCGACTGAAACCACACGGTGATCCGTTATTGCAGCCTATTGAGGGTGCCCTGGTTTTACTCTAGAAAGGACTAGAAAATCCTTCAAAAATACAGTGCATTCATGCTACGGTACGAGTAACAATAATAATAATACCTATAGGTACCTACTGGTATTCATAGTATTAGAAGCTCTGCCAGACTTACTACTTTTGAGTTGTGTATCATCAGCATCACCAATTAAATCTTTTAATAGTTTTCTACAGTATACAGTGAAATGATGAGCTTTATTCTTAAACGGTGCAGCGGTGGCTGCGCAAGGCAAGATGATAATAAATTAGAATTAAAGCGCGTGAGCCGTGCCGTGTCTTGTCTGTACGCTGATAACGATGAATATTGGATTTATTGTAATCATCGATAGGGCTCTAATATACATGCTCGTTCAATTAAATTTTAAGCATTTTGTATGCTTACTTTTTCTTATAGATTTAGATCGAAAAAAGAGAACATCTAGGACGGGACTTGAACCCGCGACCAGTCCCTTACAGGGGGAGTGCTCTGACCAGCTGAGCCACCTAGACACGTCCCAGATATTCGAAACTCTCCGATATATTATATAAGGCCGCGGTAGCCTAGTGGTATGGGTAATGGACTGCTGAGACGAGGTCTCGGGTTCGATCCCAGGTTTTACCATGGCACACACCAATGACTTTTCGAAGTTATGTGTGTATTTATCGCAGGTTTATAAGTGCCCGGTTAATGGCAATAGGCTCGCCACCTATTACATTGGGACCTAAACATAAACTGGCGAAATGTGGGTGCTAGCACCTCTGCCTACCCCTTCGGGGATATAGGCGTGAGTTTATGTCATGTCATATTATATACGCCTTAAGGCGACGCTGGAGCCATCTACCGTAATTATTGCGAACTACGGAAACATTGTATGACTTTACAATCATATTTATACATTGTTTTTTGATGACTCCGCCTCATTAATTAAATTAAATTTTTAAGCAATTAGGATGCTTACTTTTCTTATAGATTTAGATCGGAAAAAGAGAATAACTTTAATATATTATATGTTTTGTTTATTATTTAACGAAAGGTTTTAAAGCTAAAGGGATCGGTAACTTAACTAGGAATGTGTTAAGCTACTTCTAATAGCGACTGTACAGTCGAAATCGGTATTATCTAACATTCTTAGTACCGTAATTCTTGTGAACTACGTTTGTATTTTGGTTGACTTTTACGAAAGCGACTGCCATCTGACCTCCTAACCCCGAAAGGGAAAGTCAGCGTAAGTCAGTGCTCGGTGCAACGACTAGCACTAAAAGGTGAGATTGACTTAGGCCACCAAGGTGTTAGTGTGGCATTGTACACCCCTATAATACATAATGTAGGTACGATTAAAAAACATAAAGGGCTTGCATGAAGTGTGTAAGACAGGAGCAGATGGCGTATTGTTGTCTCTGCCTACCCTGGAGGAAAATGTATGTACGATTATAAAATCAGTAAGATATTATAAAGAAAACAGTATATATACACGAAAACAGGATATAATAACAGACAGTAACTACTCACATTTTGCAGTCAAATTTAATATTGTTGTGTTGCTCTCTACAAATCAAATGAATCGTTTTCAATTGCTGTAGTAACAATCACAAAAGATTGTTCTATTGAGTTTCGCAATGAAGTCTGGCCCATATGATTAAAGCTGTTTAAATTGATGTGCGCTTTATTGATATTGACACAGATTGTAAAAAAAAACAACTGGAATAATAGCGAGTGGTGCCGCCTTAAGGCGCTGCTGACTGCTCAAATTTTAATCTAAGCCATATAGTTAGAGCAAGTGGCACGTCGCCGCCTCTTTCTGCGAGCAGGTAATGCTCGCGAAAGAGACGGCGGAGAGGGAGCGGGAGAGAACCCTGCCCCTCGAGTTCCGCAGTCTGCGGCGAGGGCGCCGCAGACTCATCTACGCCCGGGACTACCGACCTCCATGATCGGGGCCTGAGGACGGCAGTTGGCCGACTCGTCGTCCTTACAGAAGCAGGCCGTGGCGGAGGCGTGTCGTGTGTGCCTTACACACGCCTGCCAACTCACCGAAGCGGGATAGAACCCGACCCCACCAGGCGAGGCCGCGGTGGCGGCCAAAGTCCGCCGGCAACCCTGGGGTTATCCTTTCGAGGGCTTACCCGGGGTGCCCGGCAACGGACACTTGGGGAGGACACCGTGCGGTTTTAGTCGATACACGACATAACCACCCCCGCTGGCCGGCGGGGGGGTATCCGAAGGGATATCCGCACGTAAAAAAAGCCATATAATTACTGCCTGATTAACTGGTTGATCATCACATCAAGACTCTGCTTTAACTGCCGGGGTTATGAATTTGATGCATTTTATGTTGTTCAGCATCCATTAAGAAAGAATTTCACCCCTAAGGGGGTAAAATAAGGGATGAATAGTTGTATGGAAGTTCGACATTATCGAAGTATGAACTCCGGAATTTCATATAATTGCTACTGGATAAAAATAAATGTTTATGTACAGTGTACAGTTATTATCCTCGGTAGTAGTTCAGCACATTGCAAGTTACCGATCGCCTTAACTCTGAAACCTTTCGTTAAAATAATATTATAACATGAAATTATGAAACTTGTCCTCTGAAGATTTATTTTATTTCTCTTATTTTATTCATTTGAAACCAAAAACGGTTACATGCTAAAATAGTTAACAAATTAGGTATAGGTAATATAACAGATCGGTGAACATATAACCTATAACAGATCGGTGAACATATAACCTATAACACTATTGATCGCGGATTTACAACATAAAAGAAAGAAACTCAAGCCAAGTTGTAGTCACGATCTATGAAATTCATAACAAGTTTATAACAATTTTTCATAGACCTATCTCATAAATTAATAAGGTAGTATCAATTACAGAGCTGACAAGCTCAATGACACGACTTTTAAATTGTTCGCTGGAAAATGCGAAGATGTCAATCTCATTAAAATGTGTGTTATATGGGTTTCAACGAGACGACGAATAGGTGCGCGGATTTAATTTTAGGTACAAAAGTTAAGGGGTGTGTGTTGGGTAACCTCCTCGAGTGTCGCTCCGATTCCGATCCCGCTGCAGTCCGGGGGGAACGGAATCGGAGCGGCCGGTACACCCTGGGCGGCGGTCAATGGCTTCCCCTTCACCCCTTCATAGGGTTGGCATTGATCGTCGGCCAATACCCAACGTGGCGGGAACACATCGCTCTCCGTACTCCTCTGCTTTCAGAGGAGACAGGATGAGCGATGCTGTTAGTGGTGAGATGGCCCAGGGTCAGCCGGGGTGCGAGGGATATGCTCTATGGGTAACCTTACACCCCGGCGTCTGAAGACCCGAGACGGCGTGCGGTTTTAGTCGGTGCAAGCCCGACATAACCGCCCCCGCTGGCCGGCGGGGGGGGTATCCGAAGGGATTTCCGCACGATAAAAAAAAAAAAAAAAAAAAAAGGTGCGCGGATCCACCCGAAGTAGACGTCTAGATTGCAATGTAAAACTGCTATTCTGTTTTACTAACTGTACATAAGGAACTCTTAATCGGTAATATTTATAGTTTACGACACATAAGTTTTTTTTTTGTACTAATTCTAGACTCTGAGTATTTAGCATTTCAAAGTTACGACAGGACCTCATGACACATCCGTACATACGGTAGGCTTTATTTCCATGTAATGCCATTGATGCTGACTGACGGACCAGAGTCTGGCGCAGGCTTTCGTCTCGGTTTTGAGTGGTCAGACGGTAATGCATTTGTAAAAGCCAGTTCCCGTTAACAACAAAACAAAATAAATAATGTAGTTGGAAGAGGGGCGCCCCGGGCTTCAAAGTTTGCTATCTTTGGCTGCATCTGAGATTAAAGAAGATTTATTTCAATGTAAATATTGTTTGTGAATTTGTAAATGTTCAATAACTTCTACTAGTACATACATTCCATACAATAAATGTTATATAGATATGTACCTACCATGTCGTGACTGAGGACACGAACGACATTTTATTGACATGGTAAAAATGTTATTTTATTAATTTGTCATTGTACTTTTATGGATGACTAGCTGATGCCCGCGGCTCTGCTCGCGCAGAGGTCGGTTATCGTTTTTTGGTCATATCTCCGGTTCTTCTTTAGCAATTACAATCAAACATACGGCAGATTTTAAGTCTCACCAAGTCCTTACTTATAGAAAAAAGCTACCAAGTGCGAGTCGGATACGCCCATGAAGGGTTCCGTAACATAATAATGCTTTTTTTAAATTTTATATTTGAGTTGATTGAATGAAAGGTAAATTGCAGTTTACGATTTATGACGTATTAAAAAAAAACTACTTACTAGATCTCGTTCAAACCAATTTTCGGTGAAAGTTTACATGGTTATGTACGTCATATATTTTTTTTAGTTTTCTCATTCTCTTATTTTGGAAGTTACAGGGGGGAGGAGAGACACATTTTACCATTTTGGAAGTGTCTCCTGCGCAAACTATTCAGTTTAGAGAAAAATGATATTACAAACCTCAATATCATTTCTGAAGACCTATCCACACACGTATGGGTTTGATGAAAAAAAAAATTGAGTTTCAGTTCTAAGTATGGGGAGCCCCCAAAATTTATTGTTTTTTTTTCTATTTTTGTGTAAAAATCTTCATGCGGTTCACAGAATACATCTACTTATCAAGTTTCAACAGCATAGTTCTTATATTTTCGGAAAAAAGTGGCTGTGACATACGGACGGACAGACAGACAGACATGACGAATCTATTATGGTTCCGTTTTTTGCCATTTGGCAACGGAACCTTCAAAACCGCTTCAAAATCCGTTCAGTATTTTTTGCGTCCATCGGGAACAAACAGACAAGACAACAAAGAAATTTTTGTGTTCAGAATCTCATTTAAAATATCCCAAGTTTTTTTGTAATATATCAAATGTACAGACACGACTAATTTTCAATTTTATAATAGTACAAATTGCTTGTGAAATATATAAACGACCGATTATACATTTCAGTCAGTTAGAACAAGCAATACCTACTTTTTTTTTTTTTTTTTTTTCTATATTTAGGACACGTCAATTTGACTTCACCTCGCCTGATGGTAAGCTGAAGGTAAAGTCTCAGGAAAGAGGGTCACCATTACATACACGTACTATGTTAACAATGGTGGCACTCAGCTTGACGGCCTCATCAGAAGAGGATTATCGTCGCAGCACCGCGTGACACCCACCGGTCTCACTAGTGCTGCGACCACAATCCCCCTGCCCGGCTATGCAATTGCTGACCCCTGAACGCAATCAAACCGAAATTGGATTACTATGGAGGGTTTTTCGCAATCGTGCACGGTGGTACCCACCCGGCCGAATTTTGTGACAAATTTGTGTCATCAAATTTCTCACAAATATATATATGCATAGATAACTCGTGGCGATACCTTTTTTTTCGTGCGGAAATCCCTGCGGATTTATCCTCCCCCCCCGGGGGGAGTTATGTCGGACTTGAACCGACTATAACCGCACGGCGTCTCGGGTCTTAAGACGCCGGGGTGTAAGGTTGCCCATAGAGCATATCCCTCGCACCCCGACAACTCGTGCCGGTACGTGTGTGAATGTTCAAGATGAAATTTTCAAGTCTCTCTGCACATTATAAAATACATATCATAAATAAACCGTAGACACGCCGCTTAACACACTGGCAGAGTGCCCAGAGTGGATGGAGCAGCGCCGTGTTCTTGAAGCAACCGTTGCAGCGGGATGCCTCCCGCTGCACACTCTGGTGCTGACCATGGTCGTCAGCGAGAGTGCGTGGAACGCCGCCGCCTTCTTTTGCGAGGCAGTGATGCGCGCAAAAGAGGCGGAGGAGAGGCTAGCATTCTCCTGAGCCGTAGAAGGCGCACCGGGCGGCGGAGATCGCAGAACGATCTCCGTCCTCCATGATCGCAGGCCTGGGGTTGACGGTCGGGGCTAGCCGTCACCCCAGCAGAAGCAGGCCCAGGGTAGTAGCGCGTCATGTTTTCGCGCGCGCTTCTCTTAAGGGAAGGGGGAATTAGATCCCCAATAACGCGTCGGTGTCGCCAGCGCTGGCGACCGGAGCCGGTCGGGGTCTCTGGGATATCCTGTCTAGGGCACACCAGATTCCCCGTACCTATTGCGTAGAACTCTTTGTCAAGTCTACGAATTAGTAACGTCAACAGTTTTTGCGAAAAACATCGCAAAAACTATCGTAAAATTTAAATTTTGATACGAAAACATTTTGTGATAATCTACTAATGCATTTTACATTAGTGTTGAATATATCTGAATATAAAATATTTTTCTAGATGACCTAATGTGGTTGTTTATTTTGATCATGAATTCATAGGTATATGACTATCACGGAAACTTTTTGTTTATTAATATGGTTTATACTTTTGTTATAAGCCCATTCAGAATTAGCTCACAGTGGATATGCGGGGAAATGTTATGAGATATTTAAAGATCAATACGAGCTTTACAAACAGTAGAAACCCAGAAAAAACAAGTAAAACCAACAACACTAAATGTGTCCCGTACTTGATATGATATATGTACGAATGTTTTTGTAAGCTAGTGAAGGTACTGAAATGATATAACTTGACACAAGAAAGCATCATGCCGTAGAACGTTTCTCATAAAAGGAAACTTTACAAAAACACGCAATAATTCATAGTGGAAAAAAAAAAAAAAAAAAAAAAAAAAAAATATATATATATATATATATATATATATATATATATATATATATATAGTGCTATTTGCTCTTCTTCCGAGCGCCAAATCCAATGGAATAAACCTATACCTTGGTTAATTTTAGATGGCACTATTGGAAGGCTTAATTTGTTATCTGTTTATTAATATAATTGGTTGTATCCTACAACTTCCCTACCAACAACCTGCTAGTCTGTGCAACTACCAAACAACGGGCGAGGCTCTGACGCAAGCTTCCCTCTCGGTGTTGGGAGGTCAATCAAAGAGGCAATTGCTCCTGGCCTGGCAAAGCTGACATAGCAATCAAAAACATAAGCCGACCTCGGGCACCAAAGCAAACTTTGAAAGTAACTGGTATATCGCTACGAGGATGACGACGAATATAATTTATCAACTTAATAAAGAAAAAGAACTTGCAGGTTTATATTTTACAGGTACATAATCCCAATGTAGGTCGTCCACGTAACTCGTAAGGTAATTATTTTCCTAAGGTAATCACCATGTTGAAGGAGCTTTGTTAGGTGCGGTAATATTCAAGCATGTTTGGCATAAAAATGTACAATGTCCGCCGTCTGGACGTGCTTGGAATCAATTAGCTTCGTTAGTTTCTTGTCAGATTATTCAATGTATTCTAAGGAATATTACGCGTACGAAATCCATTGTCTAAAACACGTAATATTGTTTACAAATTTAAAACTTCGCGCAAATATCTATTATAATAAATCCTAAAGCAATTTTATTCAAGCATGCAATGCATTAAAAAAATTAAAACTTAATTAGATCGGTAATGTTCAACCAATTACTTTATATTCAAAAGAGGTTGATATAGAACTGGTGCTTTTAAAAACGGTCAGACGACGCTGATTCACCTGCTTTCACGCAAATACGAATGCAGTACTATTCAGTAGCGAACGAAGAAATTTAAAGTATTACAGCATTATACAACGCGCTACACTTTTGACATCGCGATAGTATTGAGATAACATAATATCTAAAAAGACTCGGGCGCAAGTTTTACTCTCGAAGTTGGGAGGTCAGACGGTAGTTGCTCCCATAAAAGCCGTATAAGATAAACTAAAAGGACGAGGTGTAAGTGGACCCCGGGCTCCGAGGAGAAAGCCTTGGATAACCAGGAATAACGCTAAAATTATGATATTTGCCTCATTTTATAAAAGATTATTGTATCAAACTTGCATCAACCTTAAAAACATTACAGTGATTAAGTCTCTATTTACATACATACATACATACATAAACTCACGCCTATATCCCCGAAGGGGTAGGCAGAGGTGCTAGCACCCACATTTCGCCAGTTTATGTTTAGGTCCCAATAGGTGGCGAGCCAATTGCCGGGCACTTATAAACCTGCGATAAATACACACATAACTTCGAAAAGCATCGAAAAGTCATTGGTGTGTGCCATGGTAAAACCTGGGATCGAACCAGAGACCTCGTCTCAGCAGTCCATTACCCATACCACCAGGCTACCGCGGTTATCCGCGCTTATACGCGGTTAAGTCTCTATTTATATACCTAATATAAGCTTTCCTAAATGCTAAAAGGTCAATGAAGTCCACAGACATTCAAGGTCTCAATAACGGCAATAACACACTAAAGGTTAGATATTACTGAACTATAAGTGCTTTAGGGGAAGCGTGACGGTGAGGATTTGATGCTTTGTCTGAGCACACAGGTCCGCGGACCGATAATCACACATATATGTGCGGATGCCAGGAGTCAACGGGTAGTCTAATTATTTTTGCGGTGTCAATGGGCACTAAACCTAGCACGGTATTAAAGTTGCGGGGTGAACGGACTCTGACCCACTAGGTAGGTTTCTAAAAGTATCTTTTTTGTTTCTTCTATTCGTGTGATATGAATTAATTGCATAATCATAAGAAATTAATTGCAATGAATTTTAAACTCTAGGTGTCATATTCAGTGGTTTCTATTTATTTAAATATTCTAGGACATCTACACAACACTATCTAGACCCAAAGTAAGCATAGCTTAACTAGTTTGTGTTATAGGTTCTAGAATGCGAATAAACATACTTAGATTAAAACAAGTTGAATTCCTGAGACGAGCTCAGCCGAATACAAGGGATTTTCGATTTTGCGATTTTTTTTTCTTGCGATTTTTTGGGATTTTTTTCTATCTTGCAATGGTTCACCCCAGCACGAATCTATTACCGAAAACAGCAACTCGATAGCTCATCTCCTTCATACCCAAAACCGTGACAGAAAATTGGCAACGACGACGTCGACGACAACTCGATAGCAATAGGGCTTTTCTAAAGAAAATCCCTAAAAATTGTAATACCTAGCTGATCCTCGCGTTCCTTAAAGAAGCGCTGGAGCAGGGCCACAGGCCGGGACACTGAGAAGCCAGCGGTCCCAGCTCCGCCAGGAACTCATGGAGACATGGAAGGTGCGGCTTGAGCAACCGTGTGGGGGGGGGGAGGGGAGAAGCCACTATTGCGGCGGTGAGGCCGGTCGTGGAGGAGTGATTCGAAAGGCACTGCGGTGACCTCTCCGACCAGGTGTCACAGATGATTACCGGACACGGGTGCTTCGGTAAGTATCTGGAGACAACGCTGCTGTGCCAGCACTGCGAGGATCCCAGCCAAGACACGGGCGAATCAACGCCGGGATCTCGTTGCGGTCCTGGGCGTGGACGTTCTCTCGCTGGAGACCATGGTGAGAGCCGTCGTCTCCAACGGGAGCAAGTGGCACGCCGTCATCTCTTTCTGCGAGCAGGTAATGCGCGCGAAAGAGGCGGTGTAGAGGTAGCGGGAGAGAACCTCGTCCCCCGAGCTCCGCGGTCTGCGGCGAGAACGCCGCAGACTTGTCTACGCCCAGGACTAACGACCTCCATGATCGAGGCCTGCGAATGGCAGTTGACCGACTAGCCGTCCTTATAGAAGCAGGCCAAGATGGAGGCGTGTTGTGTGTGTTCTACACACGCCTGCTAATTCACGGACGCGGAATCAAACCGGACCCGATAGGCGAGGCTGCGTTCGCGGCCGACGTCCGCCGGGAACCCTGGGGTTATCCTTTCGAGGGCGTAACTGTGGTGCCCGGCAATGGACGCTTGGGAAGGACGCCGTGTGGTTTTAGTCGGTCCGATTTCGACATACCCACCTCATCGCTGGCACTGGTGGGGTTAAGCCGGTGGGGGTTTGCACATGTAAAAAAAAAGTTGATCCTCCGGCTCCGCCGCAGTCGCGCAGAACTCGGTTATCGTTATTTGGTCATATCTCGGGTTCTACTTAACCAATTGCAATCAAACATATGGTAGATTTTAAGTCTAACCAAGAACAATTAATTTCTAATGGAAAAAATCGCTACAAAATCCGTTCAGTAGTTTTTCCGTCCATGCGAACAAACTGACACACAGATAAACAGACAAGAACCCAGAAAAAAATATTTTTGTGTTCAGAATCTTTCATTCCTTTTTTTAATAATTATTTTAATTTACAGATATAAGTAATTCACAATTTCATAACAGTAAAGATAGAAACTCGAACCCGCAACCTCTGACTTAGCAGTCGGAAAACGTGATAGAAACGGGGCTTACTTCTATTTAGACATAATATATTAACATATAAAAAGATAGTGATAAAACCGTGTAGGTAAGTGTAAATTAAGTACCTACGTACCTAAAATACCAAGTCCTACTACAAGTGTACCTACGTGATATCAATTCACTACTTACTTATTTACCTACTGCAATGTGACATTGACTGGTGACACTGTGCTAGTAACTGCCTCATCCGATTGGGTGACATCATTTTTAGGGATTTTCTTTAGAAAAGCCCTATTGCTAAGGAGTTGTCGTCGACGTCGTCGTCGTCGACGTCGTCGTCGACATCGTCGTCGTTGCCAATTTTCTGTCACGGTTTTGGGTATGAAGGAGATGAGCTATCGAGTTGCTGTTTTCGGTAATAGATTCGTGCTGGGGTGAACCATTGCAAGATAAAAAAAATCGCAAAAAATTGCAAAAAAAAAACGCAAAATCGAAAATCCCTTGTATTCGGCTGAGCTCGTCTCAGGAATTCAACTTGTTTTTAATTTTTTTATTTAAAGAATATTAGTAACCGAAATTACTAATATTCACCCTAACCCTCCAGCTAAGTTTAATTACTTGTATTAGGAGTGGGTTCACGTTAGTAGTGTCATGACAAGGATTCGAACCCGGGACCTCTCGATCGTAGCTTCACTGTCCCCTATATTATCTTTCTACCACACTTAATTCGTTAAACAAAAGCCAAAGTCGATGTTCCTTACGTATAAATAGATTTTAACCGCCTCGATATACCCCGTATGCGACCCACTTAAATCTTCGGGACCCAAGCCCATCACATCTGCAAGCCAAAAAAATCACAACACAAAAATCAGTCGAGTTGAACCAATACGTAGATATATTGCTTAATAACGGACGTCGTCACAGGATATCCATTTCTTGTATACCAAAACCTTCTCAAGAGTGTAATAAATACTTTCTGAAAACCACATAAAAATCGTGTCAATCAAACGCGAGATAATCGTGGGCATACCTCCTTTCTCAAGTCGGTTAAGTATACAAAAACCATCTCCAGAAAGTAACAAATACCTTTCTGAAAACTGCATCAAAATCGGTTCAACTAAATTCGTGATACCTCTTTTTTTCGTGCGGAAATACCCTTGGCCAGTTATGTCGGACTTGAACCGAATAAAAACGCACGCCGTCTTGGGTCTTCAGACGCCGGGGTGTTAGGTTGCCCATAAAGCATATCCCTCGCACCCCGACGGAGTTCCTGATGCCTAATAATTAACAAACATACCTCCTTTTTTAAGTCGCTTAAGTATATTAACCCTTCTCCGGATTGTAACACTTTTACAGAAAAGTCTAACGCGTATTTTTGTGTTTTGAATTATATCTATAATTCAGATATTATTCTTTTTTCAATGCGTGTTTTTAGTGGTATTTTTTTTTTTATTAATTTGAATTTGGTTCGTAAAACAAGAAACATCGAAATCGGTTGGCGTGATATTGAGTTATTTGTCCATTTGTGCAAATTAAAGACTTATAGGTTTTCTCATGGAATTTATCCATCGTCAGAACTGGACCAAATTGAAATGGGACCACACGGGAAGCACCAGTTTTCAAATAATAAAAGAATTATCAAAATCAGTTGTACCCAGTCGAAAGTTCTGAGAAAACATACATGAAAAAAACAATCAAATTGCGAACCTCCTCCTTTTAAAGTCGGTTAGAAACAATATTCGCAATTCGAGAAGGATCGCAATTTTCTGTGTTATTTTTATATCAACACTCTAGACCAGAAATTTCAATTACTACAATTATTTAGCAGCTATGGTCACGGAGATGCTAAAATAGTGGTCCTCTCATGTCTTGCAGTGTAAAGTTAAACAAAGCTCATCCAAAAACCAGTAAGTCCTGGTCTGTCGCGCTAGCTTTCATTTTAAGATGTTTAGACGCAGAGTTACGCTTCAATCATTGTAATAATTATCACTTTCAATGCTTAATTTGGTGTCGTCATCACTTTTATTAGTTCTGATCAGGTGCAATCGGTCACAGTTCATCGGTTCGTTCGAAATCGTCACCAAGAATAATCCCTTCGACACGCCGCGGCTGCTACGAGTAAGGTCGTTGTGACACTGGCAGCTAATAAATGACCTACGTATCTCAATCTAGCATATGGTTGCACAAAAGTTCATAAGAGTCTCGCGGCTAAGTGGTAAACGAGTAGGTTAGCACATTTCCGTGTTGAGCAATACTAGCCAGGTCAGTCTTGGGATGGGGGTCCATTCTTAAGACAGCGAGACCCCTTCGTGCCTTGGATAGCATGTTAAGGCGTTAGTTTCGGTTGCCATACGAACATCTGTGGCATTCGTTACGGGTAGTTGAAGCTCTGAAAAATTAATATTTTTTTTTAGGTTTGAAAAAATACCAATCAGCAGTCGGTTTACGGAAAATATCGAAGTTCAGCCGTTTCCTAGTCAGACTGAAAGCCGGCCTCAACTGACTTGAGAAAAGACTCGGAAAATAATGTGACACTGGCAGCTAATAAATGACCTACGTATTTCTATCGCAATCTAGCACATGGTTGCACAGAAGTTCATAAATGACACTATTCTTCTATTCCCGTTGGATATTGCAGTAGTAAATACATACATATACTCACGCAATTTTCCCTCCGGGGTAGGCAGAGACAACAGACCGCCTTACGACTTAGAATTTTATAAACAAAATTCTAAGTCTACTTTATAGCAGCTTCTGGCAGCTGGGTATAGGTTAAATATGGGAACTCAGTTTAGTTGAATGGATTTTAACTGGTGAAATCTAGGCAACGCCATTAGTAATTCCTTGAACTCAAGATTACTGGTGTAAAATATATTCGCAATGCCTTTGCGTTTCGGAACAAAGTTTTATGTCAGTGTCTCAATTTGAAAAAAAATTACATCCCACACGATCACATTACCGTCGGCATTGGCATTACTAAATACACTAAGGCAATATTTTGTCGTGGTGAGCAGTTTGTAACGAAGTCGTATAGTTCATTTGTATATATATTACTGTATCGTTTCGTTAATTGAGGTTAGCAATTAATGTTTCATTGTGATTACACGCGTAGACTAACCAGTTATTCAGGTTCGGGTCTGTATAACTAATAACTTAAAAAATAATATACATAAATAATCTAAAAAGAAATATTAAGGTAGTAGAGTCAATGATAGTTACGAGTCGTAGTCACGAAATAGTCAGAGTGGGCGGACCTCTGGCTTGAAGGCGAAAGCCTCGGATGCAACCGGGAACAGTATGTATCTTTATTGTATACTAGCTGATGCCCGCGGCTCTGTCCGGGTGGTGGTCGATTCTACTTCAATTGAAATGAAACATACCTTTTTTTTTCTTTTTTCTCGTGCGGAAATCCCTTCGGATACCCCCCGCCGGCCAGCGGGGGCGGTTATGTCGGGCTTGAACCGACTAAAACCGCACTCCGTCTTGGGTCTACAGACGCCGGGTTGTAAGGTTGCCCATAGAGCATATCCCTCGCACCTCGGCCATCTCCGGTTTCGAGATGGCCTCCTCGGGTTTGGGAACCACGGTGTCCCCGTCTTGCCCCGGTTTGGGGGAGGGGTGCTAGTCGCCCCACCGTCCCGGCCTGCTTCTGCTGGGGTGACAGGCGGCCTCACCTGCCATCCCCAGGCCTGCGCTCATGGAGGACGGAGGTCGTTAAGCGACCTTCGGCGTCTTCGTCGCCTACGACGCGCGGCGAGCATGTTGCGGGCTCGGCGATCAAACATAACTACGGCAGATTTTAAGTCTGACCAAGAACTTTCTAATAGAAGAACCACGCGAAATTCGTACAGTACTTTTTGTGTCCATCGCAAACCAACCGGCAGGAATTCCATAAAAAAATATTTTTGAATTAAGAATCTTTTATTTAACATAACCCAAATTTTTTTTAGTATCTCCAATGTACAGACACAACTAATTTAAAATTTTATAATAGTGTAGACAAAAAATAAAACAAGTATAATATAAATCATACATTATGTGGGTACACACAACCGGAGTACATTTTAGGAACTTTTATATAAACACATATTTTTAATCTTTCATACCATGGGGCTTATTTCTAATTCTATGATTCGAAATTCCGCCACTCAGGTACACAGAAGCCCTCAGTTAAATCGAAACGGAACCACGAAACTGAAAGAAATAGAAATAATAATTATGATACTATACATACTAAATTAAAAACTGAGGGAAATAGTGGATTGACACTTTGTCGCATGCGGTGATAAGCTACATCTACGCTACGCAATAAGCTACGGTCAACGTTTTATGGCTACATCCTGTTTGGAAAACTTCCTGTTTCGCAATCCTCATAAATACGTAAAAGGTCCTTTCGTTCTCTATTTACATTTCATAATAGCTGTGCCCGCGACTTCTAATTATATTACGCAGAACCCTAATTATTTTTCTTAAATTATAGTAGCCTAAGTTACGCTTTATAATATTACCTATCTGTTAGTGAAAGTCCCCTCAAAATCGGCCCAGCCTTTCCAAAGACTAACTAATTCAAACAGACAGAAAGATGAAAAGTTACATACAGTCATTATATTAGATTAGTTCGTGGAGTCTAGACAGTCATAATTTAATATTATTAAACGCTACCAAATGTATATGCCAAATGTGTGTGTGAAAACCAAATGTGTATATTATAGAAGGACACTATTGAGTAGGTATTTTATGGGGGTTGCGAAACGGGAAGATTTCCAAACGGGATGTTGCCCGTTTTGAGAAGGGAAACCATGTTTTTTTTTATAAATTCATGGAATATTCATATAAGAGTATTTATTCAAACGACATAAACATCATCATCGTCATCGTAATCTCTAGATATTAGACAAGATGGTTTATTTATTTACTTTCCCGCGTATGTTCTAGTAATGTACGCAGTACGCACCGATGTGGCAGGATCAGATCAACTACCTCCGTACATCCTACTGGCTAGCTACTGACTGTCGGACGAAATGTTCGTAGAGCTTTCGGATTGGTCGGTATTGAACGTAGATAGTTATTCGGATACTGCCAATAACGTAAAAACACGCACCGAGCGTGTGTTACTATATAGTATATACTACTCCTACTCAGAAAGTACCCCCCCCCCCTCGTGCTTTTTCAAAACTAAGGCAAATGTACGTAATTACTTCGGTAGAAATATGCAGGAGACAAAAAGACATAAATGTATAAAAATTCATTGTTACCGTGCTCTGCGGGAGACAAGTGTATGAATATTAATTGCTAACACATTTGATTTTTTTTTGTTTGTTTTTTATTTTCCCTGTAGGTGTAGTATAAAGCACTATGTATCGGAATCTATGAATCGGAAGAAAGTGCGATTCCCAACTCGTGTAATTTAAGACCCTCCGCTGCGCTTCGTCTGGCCTTAAATCAGTCCTCTCGATGAACAATGTTCTATTAAGTGACTGAGCGAAAGGATGACGATTTATTTCTAATTGTGTCATGATCGCTCAATTACCTATTTCATTCCATACTAGGTATACTTACCAGGTAAATCTCCATGTTCATCGTGACAAAAATTCCTCATGGTGGTACAGATTGAGCCCATCAACCTATTCTGTGTACACATACGGTATGGCCTGCCAAAGTAAACAGTTATAATCTTTAGGAAATACTGTAAAAATAATAAAGTTTCATTCAAACGCTATTGTCATCACGATAGATGTATCGAAAGAAATCCGATTCATAGTAGTTCCGGTCTACGCCCCAACTGCCCCTTCTCGCTTGATCTTCCAAAATGTCATTTCATTCATGATTGTTTTTATATCAACATATATATGACACAACCTAAATACATAACACAGCCTAATCACAGGGCATTATGTTCTTTGACACCGTATAACACCTTATGTAGGTACTTGTTATGTAATAACATGTTCAACTATAAAATTATTGATTTTCACAAATCGATTTTCAATTACCTAATTGCTTCCCAGCACTGAAGCAGTTCCTCTAAACATTCAGAACCGTTATATGTTCCTCGTAATACGTAATCAAATTTTATCGGTACGTAAAATCTACCTGGATAATCCGGATTTTGAGCATTCGTACCATCGTGAGCTGAAAATAAAGTTGCATCTTAGAGATCGGCCATATTAATAGTATAGTAGTTCCGTTCTTTTAACTAAATCTCAATAAAATCAGTTCATCCGTGAAACGGATACAGAGGTGATTGCGTCGTTATTTACGTTTTGCATCTACCTAACCCTCTTATAACCAACTTTTCGCTTTTCTGAATTTTTAAATATCCTTTGTAATTTGAAAAAATAATGTCTATGTCGCAGCCAACTGGTTAAATTAGCCAGTTAATTGGGCGCCTAGTCCGTTTATAAACACCGGTATTCATTCAAATGACTAGGATGATAGTGAAATGATCAAGGATCACTCGACGTATGACGACTTGGCGTATGAAGGTCAGCCCGTTGAAGATTACTGACCAAGACTCAGTCAAGGAATTTAAATTATTATAGAATACAGTGGAATGGACCCGAGTGGAGCGGAACAGAGGGGAGTGAAGTGGAGTTACCAAAACAGCGTATCCCGACGCGGATAGATTAGGTTAGCAAGGTGTAAGGTTACTTGTGAGAAGTGCGAAGCGTGGGTCCGTTGACATTGATGTTATAAGTCATAAGTCTATTGAGCGACCGACAGTACGGCTATACGTCCAATAGAAGCATTCAAGCCGTCGTCGACGTAGCTGCTCGGACCGCATGGAATAAACGCTGGTATTCCACAAGGCTCCGTGCTGTCCGCGACCCTGTTCCTGCTGCATATCAATGGCATGCTGTCTGATAACTCAATTCATTGCTATGGACGACAGTACCGGGAACGCATGTTACACGGATCGTGCTAACATCCCTCGGTCCGCAGTGGAGGAAAGTCGTGAACAACTTTTGTCTGAAATCGAGACTACTCTCACAAGAGTGTCCGATTGGGGAAGACTAAACCTAGACCAATTCAACTCTACTAAGACACATGCAACCGACAACGGTGCGCACAGTAAGATATGAACGAAAATACATTCCGCGCACGCTTAAACTGTATAATAATCTCCCTACTGTGGTTTTCCCAAGCGACTACAATATGGGGTTTTTCAAAGAGGGCATTAAAAAGTTTTTACATGGTCGAGTGTGACGCTCCTGGTGTTGCACACGTCCATATGCCACGGGAAGCGCTTCCCATCAGGTGGGTGGTGTGTTTAACTGCCACCTGAGGGGTATAAAAAAAATAGAAAAACAACCAAAGATCCATCCGTCAATCAAATTTAACTAAATGACTATATTACGTTCAGCCATCTTTATAAAATTTTCGCTGAATGACTTGGCTAGATTGATTACCGTCGTTTAGTGAACGGCCTGGGCGTCCTATTAACTGGCTCATTTAACCAAATGGTGGAAACATATGTATTATAATAATCATGATTGTGCTATACGTACGTACAGTGGTAGAAATATATAGCGACAAGGATGAAAGCTCTTGTTATAGACTTCATATTATTTAAAATCCAATAGCAGCACGTCTAAACATTGCAAACTATAGTAATGTATAACCAGGGGAAGAAGACGAACACACTAACTAACTAGGTATTGCAAAATGCCAATTAATAAAGTACAATGACAAATAGTCGTTAAACTCAGGAACCTTAATTAAAATGATAGTTTAACTCTAAAATGGGTTATAAAAACTGTAATTACAGAATACTTTTTCACTAAAGGACATTCTCGCAAGTACGTTAGAGATCGATAAGTCTAGTCATTACGTTTTATGAAGTAAGACCCCCACCGTGTCTGCCTGTCTGTTTGAATGCGATAAACTCTAAAACTACCGAACGGATTTTCATTCGGTTTCCACTATAAAGTATGAAACCTAAAATAAAACTAATTATGATTCATTAAACTAGAGAGAGAGGGCTATGCCCTAGTGAATTTACAGTGCCCAGTTTGTAGAAACTAAATGAAAATTTAAAGGTCCTTAGAAACTTGAAGGTTTTCTCTCTTCAATCGTCAAACTCTTCAATCAACGAGTTACACGATTGTTTGAACCATTTGTAGTTAGTACTTTCATAATAATTCTAAACTAAACTTCGATTTTTTATTTGATTGTATCGATATTTTAAATGTGTTATACTACTAAATAGGCAAAACACAAATACAAATAATACAGCTTATCGTGGAAGCAAAAATGCGCGACCTACGAAGGGAATAAGGGAAATAAGTTTGAAAGTGAAATAGGTAGATAACATGTAACCTTTCATGTTGCGACATTTTATCAGCACTGTAGGAGTATTCATACTAATAGTATAATTAATACATAATTAATAAACATGAAAACCAAGCTATAAATAAGCAGTCATACTTCGCTTACTTTTTTACAAGTTATTATATTACTCAGCCTTGTTATCAGTTTCATATTCTTAATAACCTCATTTATTTTGAATTAGGTGGCTTATGACAATTTAATGACTAGCTATTATCGTTACCTAACTCGTCAGTATTTGAGTGTTGTTCTCATACTTTTTGTTGAAACACAGAACACTAATTGTTGTTTTAACTACGTGTCATTCATACAAACAGATACACTCACGTTTTCCTCCAAACCTACAACCACCAATCTCACCTGCAAGTCGGTACACATGCTGATTGACGGACGAGGCTATGACATAGGCTTTTTCCTCGGAGTTTGGGGTCAGACTTCAGTGGGTCCTGTAGAAGTGAAGTCAGCTAAACCAAATGAAGTAGAAGGAAAGCGGACCCCGTACTCAAAAGTGCAAGCTTTTAGATGCTACCGGGGAAACGCACGTATAGGTACCGTATACTCATTCGCATGGAAAAGGTGATAAACACCTTTGTTATCATCCATCAAATCAAACCTCCGTAAATGGACTACGTATCTGGTTGTCCTTTTCGCTTCATCTTATTCACACATAATACATATAGATTTCACGTTCTGCTTGGCATACTCAGCTCTATTAACATATCCTCAAGGCTCAACGGTAATTTAATGGTTTCGCAGTTGCCTGTTTGAACGCTGGCAACGTATTCACATTGAAGAATCCTATCCCTACCCAATTTATGCACAAGCTCCTTTAAGTCTGTTGTCAGGAGAATTTTCTACGATTATTATGGATCTGAAGCACAATTTAAGTGGGGCAGAAATTATGGACTAACTAAGGTTCGTTTCGACAATTGCTTGGTTTTAAATACTAGTCTAATTAGCAGGACCTGTTTTACCAATAAGTATCAGCGTAAAAAACTTGGGCATCTGCATCGAAAAACCCTTTACGAAATCTCTAAGAAACCAGTTGCAAACTTTTGCATCATCAAAGTATTTATGATGGTTACGTAAAACTTTCTATTAACTTCTACAAGGTCCTTCTTCCTATACCTACATGATTATTCCGATGTCAGCTATCCTGATCTCACTTAAGAGCCTTGATAAATTTGAGGGTCTTCAATTTTTTTACATTAGGTAAATTTATTTAGCTAACGTAGGGACGTTTACTTTCACAATATATGATGTGCTATCACTGTGTTGATTTGGCGCTACTATAAAAAGAAAGCACTTAAAGGTAAAGTTACTGTGGACTTTAAAGAATGAAATTCGCCATTATAGATGCCAACAATGCTATTATAATGGTGATCCTCAGTTCGACCGCCTTGATATATGCGTTTTCACGCCCCGCTTAAAGCGCCTATTCCACAGCGCATGTTTACACTTTGATATATTTTTATAAGTATTTAAAAACGAAGTTATAGTTTTAATATATTATAAACAAATCGGTTTAATCTTCTGTTAAAAGTATACATTGTTAGTCCCCTGTACGGTATATAAGAGTGAACGCTCTAC
Source organism: Cybosia mesomella (assembly GCA_946251805.1). Lineage (NCBI taxonomy): Eukaryota > Metazoa > Arthropoda > Insecta > Lepidoptera > Erebidae > Cybosia > Cybosia mesomella. Next base: position 23,865,147 of record OX276398.1, read on the forward strand.
AAAATCGAAGGAAGCTTATCTTAGCCGAATTCTTCTCTATGTGTCAAATTAAAAACTTGGTACGGTACTAAAATAGACAGCTGCTTTTAGGTAGATTTCGATGAAATCGATCTACCTATTGGTTTCTTGACTACTGTCGAATTTAAAAAAAAATTCTTCATAGGAGGTCTAGTTATGACCCCCTGAGTCCGAAATGACCACTGGTCAAAAAGTTTATATATATATATATATATATATGTATATATGTATGTATGGTTCCACTTCCCAAAATTTGCGGCACTCTCACGGTCGCATTTTTGCCCCGATCGCTTTCAAACTGCGGTCAAAAATTGCTTGGGTGTAAACTTAGTTTAAGTTCGTGAACGGATGGAATCCGGCCTAAGGGGACGGTAGGGCCTCACTTTTAGTGAAATCAGTTTTTCCTCAAAATTTCACGTCCCATGAAAGATATTCGAACCGTTCTAATTTTATCCCATAGTATACATGAATACCAACAACTTTTAATTATAAACCTATAAGATTGAAACTTTAACTAAAAGTGGAGGGGGGGAAAACCTAAATTTTTCGGGAAAAAAATCATAACTTCTAACCGGTGAACATTTTTGCCGTCGGAAACATTTTTAATCGATAGGCCATTTTTAAGTCTAAAATAAATGTCTGAAAAGATTTTCGCTAAAAGTTACCGTTTTCGAGAAAAAAAAATTAAACATGTTAAAAATGCGCTCGGCGTGTGTCATAGAAGAAGCATAGGTCATAGAGGGGCAAAAAAAATATTTCTAACCGATAGGTTATTTTTGCTCTAAAATAAATGTCCGAAACGTTTTTTGCTCAAATTTACCGTTTTCGAGAAAAAGAAAAAAAATAGTGCGGTACGGAAATTTCAGACTTGTCAATTTGGCAACATCATTCCCGAAACCAGATTTATCATTGCGCAAGTACTTTTTGAGTAGAATACTCGCTGGGGCATTTATTTTTCGGCGAATATTTCAAAATGGAGTTTTAGGCGGCAAAAACATTTAATTTTTTTTCGACGCCCAGTTTTTCTCATTTAAAAAAAAGAAACGTCTTGATCAAGATATTTCCACGGGCAATAAAGGAGTTGAAAAACTCCAATTAATTTCTTTCAGTAACTTCAGAGTTTTTAGAAGCACACATTTTATCACTGAGCAAAGACTATTATAGAGGACCTACTCCATGTTAAATTCCTAATCACGATACTGGTGTACATGAGGCGATGGGTGACACGACTTCCAGCCCACTAGCGGCAAACCAATACACTAAAACCATCATGCGCGCTAAGTGAAAATTAAATCGTTGGTAGGCACACAAAATAATTGTTTAATTCATAATTTCTTAAAACTATGACATTTTTATTATTTTCCATTGTAACGTATTTATTTATTGTTTTTTTAGCATAAAAAAGTCTGTTTAAAGTCCGTAGTTCTCTATATAAAATAATATTAATTGCTTCACGAAATCTACCTGTGCGTTCCCCCTGCGGGAACGGATTTTTTCAATAGAAAATGAAATATTGACTTTGACATTCAAGTTTTACTTGCGGGCTTTAACCTCAAACATTTTTTAAATATAAATACAACATAAGCTCATAATAGATTGACCCAAATGTCAACTGGCATCTGAATGAAGTCGAGTGAGTCGAAAATAGAGGCGAGCTGGACGCACAGCACAGTCTGTAGGCGTTTCTCACGTATTAATATAGGAAATCAGTAGAGGTGAAATCTACGTATTAAGAGGAACAGGTTTATGGAATAGATATCAGGTATATGCGTTAGATACCTATTCCGTACACAGTACAAAGAGTAGGTATATTATGTTTTGAAACTCGCAATTCATAAGTTTAGCGAGTCTTTAAGAGATGTTAAGACAGTTTGGTAGTAGTAAAGTAACTATGAAAACAATCATAACATCATACATCATTTTCATTTTAGTGTGTGTGTGTAGTGAATGTTTTATACACTCAAATATTAACACAGAATTTGGTACATAGATCGTAATAGCTAAATACACAGAGAATGACCTTACTGCTAATCATTTTTATATGTATGAGACGTTTGTACTGTCTAATACAACTATAAATAGTCATACATACAAACGCCATGGGACATAATTATACATCCCTATGTAGACACTAAGATATTTTTTTCTTGTAAATATGTACTATACTACTTAGGAACACCTAAACTAGTACGAATCCACATATTTATGCATACAAATATTTGCACGGAGCGGGGATCACCCTCGCGAACTCTGACTTAATCAGTTGAACGTTTACAGCAGCAGGCTGTGCCAAACAGGTAGTGTCTACTACATCCCTCCATTTGCTTCTGCTATCCTGATGCCCAATTCTCGTAATTATACGCACCATAAACCAAAATGGGACTGAATTCTATGAAAATAGGATATTCTACTCATAAAAATACAGTCCACTTTTGGTTAAATCTCAATATAATCTCAGTTCAGTCGCAAGACGATCTATTTGAAAATCTTAGGACCTAGGACTAGAAACTTTCAACAAAAACATCGCCTAATGGAATCTTCGGGATCCGGTGGGATGTGAGAATACCGGAGCGGGGGAACACCACGCGTCATACCCAAGGTATCTTAACCTTTTAATCGAAATCTGGAGTAAATCCTGGAATCCAGATCCCGGAGTCTGGATACTGCAGTCTGGATCCTGATAACTGAAGACCGGAATTGTGATCACAGAGTCCAGATCCCGGTATCGGTATCCTGGTGTCTGGATCTCGGAGCCCAAATCCTGAGGTCTAGATCCAGGTGGCCGTTTCCAGAAGGGGCCCGTTTCCGGAATCTGAGTCCCGGGAACTGTATCTCGGAATCTGAATATTGGAGACCGAATCCCAGATTCCAGAACCTGGAATCTAGATCCCGATAACCTAACCTCGGAATCGGGAATTTTTTAGCCCAAAGTGCTCCAGTGGAGACTCCCGGATCGGGACTTACGGACACTGGGATCGATTCGGTTCTACAAATCCATTGCTATCGCGATAGCAAGAAATGTCTTGCTATTAAACATTTAAATTTTGTTTATTTGTATGTATAACAAGCGTAGTAATAAAAGTATTACTAAGCTTGTTACAAATAAACATAATTTAAACGTTTTTATTATATGACTGAAAAGCATCATAGGATCGATGGCAAGGCAGGAAGTGGCCATCAACAGTGGTGGCAAAGCTACTAGCAATCTAAGTACTGTATGATGTCCCCGTCACATCATGCGCTGCCCTCCAACCGACTCACCGCGTGTAATGGGTTAGGTTATTTTTAAAACTTATATATTTAGAACTGGTACTAGTACAATGACCAGTATTAATTAGTAGCACTATCATGAACCAAGATATATGCGTATTATTAGCTTCAGATACAACTCAAGAAAGACCACCACATTGGTGATTCCAAAACGATCTGACTGGGATTTCTCAACTTTCTCAAGAAGTGCGTTTAGGATACAATGATGACCATTACATTGACCCATTAATGGAACGATGACCAAGATTTTCACTGTCTCCAACTCGATTCTAAGATAATTCCTATGTTACATAAACTAAACGAGTTTACAAAACAAAAATGTATAATTTGTATGTAAACGTGTATTTGACATGGCCCTTCGGGAAGGCGAATGAGAGTTCGTGCTTCTGTTTGCAGAGCGTTCTACCTATCGCACAGCACAAGTCTTCAGCTTGATTACTTTATAGAGTAGTTAGAACCGAGACTATAGTTTGAATATTAACTACCATACATAGATATTAAACTGGTGGCAGATGTTAAATAGTGAGAGCGCTCTATAAAACAGAAGCAGGCTGATCGTAGTCAGACTGTCACCCTTCTTCCTGTCGCGATGTACTAAATCAAAAGGTACGTAGCGTACACCCTATCCCTATTTCTTTTAGTCCTGAAGGTTGAACAAAGGCACTAGTGATAATAGCTTCGTTAAGTTTTTGTAACAAGAGAATTGGTATCATTGTTTATCATTATCTGACTATTATCCGTAATAAGAATTATAATACGTAAGTCTAAGTATAGAAACAACTATTATTTCAAAATCTGAGCCGAGTATAGTCTACGTAATTCTTACAATTACACCGTAACTAAATAAATAATAAACATACTTGTTAATAAATGTTTTAATTTTATTTTTAATCTGATGTGTTTTTTCCTCCTTTTGATACTACTTAATATAAAAATGAATCACAAGGTAATAAAAAGTTTAATATATTTGCAGGGAAGTTTGTGCCGATCCGTGCGGAATCCCCTCGGATGATGAACTCGAACCGACTAAAACCGCACTGCACACTTACATACGACACACCACCGACTTACTCATTTCTCAAAAATAGTAGGGGTCACTATTAACCAGTGGGAAATAGGTCTCCTAAAACACCGTAAATCGTTTAACTCTGGTTTGCCTTATTTGGTCGGTCAAGAGGAGGTACCCAGGGTTTCAAGTTCGGGTCAAAAGTCCTGTTACGGTCACGTAGAAACCCGGACTAAACCTGAGTGCATACATGGTGAAGCAAAAGCAGGGTGGCGGGCTATTGGCTTATGACTCTCATTAATTACTATTCTTATATGAACAATGCCAAAGGAAGGTTCCGTGAAACCGTGAAAGTATCTTTTTTTTCGGATACCCCCCCCCCCCGCCGGCCAGCGGGGGCGGTTATGTCGGGCTTGAACCGACTAAAACCGCACGCCGTCTTGGGTCTTCAAACGTCGGGGTGTAAGGTGGCAGGCTGTGTGCTCCTTGACATTAGAAATAGAAAAGTAGAGTTAAATCGTGATAATAATAATGGTGATCAAACTGGTTTCAAATCTTATTTGGGTAAACCGTTTATCTCATTGTTTATTATTTAATATTATTCCAATGGTATTTTTCCTTATGCCAAACGGGAAAATTCTACCAGAATAAAAGTCCTACTAATATTATAAACGCGAAAATTTGTGAGGATGTATATGGATGTTTGTTACACTTTCACGCAATAACGGCTCAACGGATCTGGCTGAAATTTTTAAAGAGATAAATTATAGTCTGGAATTACACATAGGCTACTAGGCCCGGCAATAGGTTCCCATGGGTTGCGGGAACGAGATCAGAATTTCACGCGGGCGTAGCCGAAAATAAAAACCGAGATAAAATACATAGTGATAACCTGGGTTACGTACATAGGTACCAAACAGAAAATTAATGTAGGAGCGTTCTTAATTCATCATCATCATCACCATCTTAGCGTTGTTCCCAGTTGCATCCAAGGCTTTCACCACGTAGCGAGTCTGTTAACTCCTCTTCCTTTTGGTTTGACTTATACGGCTTGTATGTGAGCGACTGCCCTCAGACTTCCCAACCACGACAGGCAAACCTGCACCACCACCTAGTCCATCAATCAGCAGTTGCACCACCAACTTGCAGATGAGGTTGGCTTAACCCCAGAGCCCCATACACCCAAACAGGAAATAGCCATCAGAAATTCGAAAGTCGGTTATAATTATTCGTAGGTGTTCTACATAAAACACTTTTTTTTACGTGCGGAAATCCCTTCGGATATCCCCCCCCCCCCCGCCGGCCAGGGGAGGTGGCTATATCGGGCATGACCCGACTAAAACCGCACGGTGTCCTGCCCAAGTGTCCATTGCCGGGCACCCCGGGTAAGCCCTCGAAAGGATAACCCCAGGGCTACCGGCGGACGTTGACCGCCAGCGCGGCCTCGCCTGGTGGGGTCGGGTTTTATTCCGCGTCGGTGAGTAGGCAGGCGTGTGTAGGACATACACGACACGCCTCCGCCACGGCTTTATTCTGTAAGGACGGCGAGTCGGCCAACTGCCCTCCTCAGGCCCCAATCATAAAACCCTAGGATAAAATAAACAGTAATAACCTAGGTTACATCGAAACCCAACAGTAAAAACAATGTAAAATGTATGAGGGGCACCTACTTAACTACAAAGACCAAATAAAAATAGCTAAACCACTTACAAGCGTACAACAACAGCGAACTGGAATAGCGCCGCCATATTGGTACTTTATAGTGTAGCACAGTATGTTATCTTAATTCACAATAACTGGTTTATGTTTAACAATTACAGATCTAGGTGTGTTCTCAATGTTTAAAAAAGATAGTTTACAATGTTTAAAAAATATTTTTTTCAACATTTACATCTGTAAATGATCAAATACTTAGTAGGGCGGGATTTGAACCCGCGACCAGACCATTACAAAGGGTGTCTGAGCTACCTAGACACGTCCTGGATATTCGAAAATTAGCTCAGTCCGACAGAGTACTCCCTTTAGAAAGGGACTGGTCGCAGGTTAAGGACCCGCCCGCGTCCTGAATATTGACTATTTCCGATTTAAATTTACATGAAAAGTAATTGCTTCAGAATTCTACCTACATCGTCCGGGCACTGGAATTGGCGCTTACACTTCAAAATTCGGGGTCCGCTATCCTACTCCTTCTTTTCACAGTTTGGTTTATATCTTGTCTTTAATGGGAGCGCCTGCCGTCCGCCCCCCCCCCCCCCTGAGAGGAAAGCCTGCTCTAGAGCCTCGTCAGCTAATACGCAGTTGTACTGACTTGCAGGTGAGGTTGGCTGAGGCTCCAAAGATCTTGGTGAAGAACTAGGGCTCAAGCCACCCTGTATTTATGCATCCTTTTTGTGTGAGCTGTATAATACGCATCAAGTGTAAGTATAATCAGATGTAACCCCCACGTGGTACTCGGTTCATTACACCGCAATATACCTACAGTAGTACGTGACCAAGTGCATGAACAAAACCTTGGTCAATACAATTACGATCTTATATTAAACTAAGTATACAGATGTAGATTAAAATATTTAGTCATAAATTCAATACTTGAAATGATTTTCATTAAACTAATGAATCTTCATTTTCATTAAATAATGACGCAAATACAAAAGTCGTATTTCTAAATTACTATTGACGTACATAGCTAATCACTTTTATAAATAAAGTACCTTCACAGACTGAATAAGGAAAATTTTACACACTACACAACACTAACATAGTTAGGAACACAACCCAAAGCTTATATCGTGGCTGCCTAATCCTCCAGTACCAGAGTTAGATGTTTACACACTGAGATTTTGGATGAAATTTGCTGCTCATAAATACAATCTGTAACGAAATAAACGCAGAACTTATTCACCCCAATCAAACTAGAAATTTGGTTATGCTGTGTGCAGTTAAGTAAGCGATGATGCCTTTGAGAGAGTGCCTGGTTTTCGTTAAGTTAAATAAAACATTTTTCAGTAAAATATTAACATAAAAAATATGGGGACCTATTCAGAAGTCAATGGTGAACAAACTACTTCCTCTGTTGTTGTATATAGAAGTTTATATACTTATTCCAAAACGAGACCGTTTGGAATTCAAGAATATAGAACCCGATGCTCTTTTGAAAAACGTGTTGTATTGAATAAAAATGTGTGTCTAGTGTTGTTTTCTGAATAATGTAGCCTGTAAAATATTTATTTATACATCATCTTATAAACTACCATACACAACTCAAAGAAATTGAAGTGATTGAAACAAATTTTACATACGTACCGTCTACAACAATGTATTTCCATACATCTTTTATTTCATTTGTCGTCTTACGTAACCGCTGCAACTAATCTCAATATGGGTGTAGAGTACAGTATAGAGTACCATGGCCTTAAAATACGTAACAAATGCGGAATAATATAATTTATTACACTGTTGTACCGAACGCCTTTAGGATAATTTAAGTAAAGGTCGCTTGATATCATTTTTAATTGGGCACTTCCAAAAATGTGACGTAATGAGTTGTAAGGTTTAGGTTGAGAATACGTCATGTGTGACTGCTACGTCACGGCTCAGGGCTCCAGCTCCGAGCCATCTGTCAACACGGCCGCGGTACAAATGTAGTGGCGGATGCCACCCGCCTCCATACGTAAACTGCGCCTCGTCACAACTGGTCGCTGTAAACTTCTACAGCTGTTATCAATTTTACTGATATCTGACAGAACATAAGTGCTTAATAAAGTTATTATAACACTTACTGAATATAGTGAGTGCTATTTAGTTCATGAACTGAGTTCACTGTGCTTGTATCATATCTAGTGTTATTTGTGATTGTGTGAACCTCGTTACGGTTTTGGATATCGACGTTTTCTAAATAACAACAGGTAAATTTTAAGGTGTTTTTATTTCACAAACAGGTTTTGTAGTACTTGTCTAGAACAACTTGTCTATCTAACGAATATTTTATTCAAATAACCAGTTATCTTATATACCTAATGCTAATGCTTAGTATAAAGGATTTTTGTATGTCTATGCAAAAATTTAAGCAGCTGCTTAATAAGTTCATATTGAAAATAAGTTAATAATATATTTTCATGTATTCATCGACCTCCTCGCGCGCGTTTCCCAGTTGCATCATCCGAGGTTTCCACATCGGAGCCCGGGGTCAGCTTTGCGACTTTTTCTTCTCGTTTCATACACTATAAAGGCGCCAAATAAACTCATTCACTGTAATTTCAGGCAACAGCAAAGAGGTATGTCGTGCCTCACCGATCGTACAGAAGCCTATTTAACCAAGTTTATATGAAACATAAGGTGGACTTCGCTGGATTTCACCAGTGTAAATTCGTTTGACTAACTGAGGTTGAACATTTTACTCAATGTTATTCAGTGCTAACGTAGTGTAAGTTTAATTAAACGCGTTTCAATTCATTCAGCCATCCATCTATCATGAATCCATTCTTAACCTTGTGTTTTATAGGTATGAACTTGGTTCACTTGGTTGGACAAATGTCATCAAAAGAGCAAGGTATTTTCCCGCTCGAGCACCTCCACATTTGATATCGTATTTCACAGTACCCGTATTATTCTAATCAATATACATAAATGTGTATATTCTTATCAACGTCTACGTAGGCGTAAATAATTATGCTACAATTATAGGCAAGAGGAAAAGGGAAAGTCGTACAAATTTAATTATCAAACTTCTATACATACTTTTATTCTAGTTTCTCCACGTCATTATCATCTTTCTGTCATTTTCCCATACTTTTTTGGTGTTGACGCGACATGTGTGTCTTTTCCATTGTTCTGTTTGCACTTTTTTCAAGTTCACCTCTATGCTTGCCATATCATCTTTTACACAGTTCCATCCCTTTTATTTTAGGGCTTCCTTTTCCCTTATAACTGTTTACATTACCATCATCATGTTAATGATGATCCCGGCTACGTGAGTGGCTTCCACTGCGAAGCCCTGATCCGCTTTTCATTTTGTTTGTGTTATTTTAGCTATTAAGGGAACCACTGCCGCCTGACCTCCCAACCCCGAGAAAATAGCCTTCACCAGAGCGAGAACCTCGTTGGTTGGCCCCAAAGATTTAAATAGAATCTACATTCACACTTAATGCTGTCCCTACGACATTACTTAAACCCTACGCATTACAATTTCCGAAAATTTGGTCTCCAATGGTTCTCGAAACTTGCCGAACATGTATGTATGTAATTAAAAAGCACATTTATAGACCGGTTTACCTACGGTTGTCACAGTATATCTAATTTTATATAAATTAGACACATCGCGTCTTGATAATTTTTTACGCGTCAATATGTTTCTTATTATTTTGAATATTGTTTCTCAGAACAGATGATTCATTATGTTTGTGAGAGAAGTCTCACGACGGTATCGGTACTTACTTATTTGAATAACGGTCATAGTGACGTCATTATTCTTACGACATTTCATGTAATATGCTAGATACCTACTCAACAATTATTGCAATTTTTTTATAAAATTCCAGAATTACGTATTCACTGAATACAGTTTGAACCCGAATAGCGTGGTCACAAATCCGTGTGTTTACTATTACGCCTAATTAAATTTTGGATTCATGAAAGGTTACTGCTACTAATTCATCATCATCATCAACCTATGCTAGTCCAATGCTGGACATAGGTAATGAGCGCCATACTAATTACCTAATGTTTTTTTAAAATGTTTATTTTAGACTAACAAGCAGAATAGCTACGAAACTAATTTCCATAAAAAATGTCCCATAGAGGGACTACCTCTTTTTTACAACACGAATCCGCCTAGCACCAGGCTGATCTAACGCTTAATTGAAATCTTCATAATAATAAAAACATATATTGTTAGCACGTCTTTGTTTTACAATAAATTAACACCTTTACATACATTACATACATATTTGAAAGTTTACCTAAATGGAGATTCTTAATTTAAATGTTTTGCTTTGGCTACGGTTTCATAGAGTCTGTGACGTCACGTCAAGCGCTGTGTCGCGAAAAGAAAAACAAAATCTCAGGTTACACAATAACTTGCTTACAATTTATTGTTCTATGCTTATGCAACAAAACGAACTCATATTGTGTATGTGTAACGATAAGGCACGAAACCAAAGATTTGTACTTCTTAAACAATAGCTCAAAATGTTAAATATTTAAAAATTTCCTAAGTACCTATTATTTTTATAGACGGAAGGAATTTGAACCAGTACACAAACATTTACGCTAAGACATCAAAATTCATTAATAAAATTGAATACATACAATCACGCCTCTCGCTCATTGGGGTAGGCAGAGACCACGTCTATCTAATAGCTACGGTCCTGGCATACGCCTTTCACTTTTACTTTCGTAAAATTCTTTTCATACACACTTGTTACGTTTGCAGATACTCACGACCTGGCCTTTCTTCAAAATGTCCAAGATCTGTAAAAAACAAGTAAATAAAACGTACTTTAAAAAAACAAGTAATTATATCACGCTGATAGTTAGATGAGGAAAATGAAGGAAACTGTGAGTGAAAACCCGTAACACACGATCCAGACGATTACATTACGATTACGATTAAATTTTTAAAGATAATGCGAAACTTTGAACTGATATGCAATTTAAAAAATAATAAAAAAGCTTGAGACGCTGCCGTAACCTATTCACCAATTGTTGCTGGAAGTAACAAATAGTCGCCTTAAAAAGACGGAATCTTCACTAAAACGCATCTGTTGGTGGTTATAAACAGTGGCAAGAGGTGCTGCATTGTCATGAAATGCCAATCGAAGTATATCATCATAAAGATGTTGATTAAGACAGCAACGAAAGTCATAATAAATCGTGACGTGAAAAGTCTGTATTACTCCTCGACCTCTAAATCATAAAACCGAAAGCATCGTTGATGCTTTCGGTTTTATGATTTCGACGTTCGATGAGTCTATTACCACCAACAGGACACGTTTTCTTGACCCCTGTTTTAATAGAGAACTTCCTTTTTATAAATCGATCATGCCTGTTTGACTTCACTTATCTGATGGTAAGCTAAAGTTGAAGTCTCAGGAAGGAGGGTCATTATAATAGATACATGCTTAGCCCTCAGCCTGACTGTACCGTTTTCTAACAGTACTTGACAGTTGATACAATTTTCTAGTCATTCAGAATCCAATAAAGCCATATAGAGTCGGCAATGACAGTTATAAGCCGACCACCCGTTCAAGCATTCAGCCCTGGTTACCCCAAACATCATGATTTTGGCAAAGATGATATAAAGATATTTGAATTTTACTTGATTCTAACGCCTCTCTCATCAATAGAGTGCCAATCACAGTCCAAAGCTCAAACTTGGGAGCACGGGATCCGGTCCCCTGCTCTATCTTTTATAGGTTTGTTTGGCTTTTGTGAGAGCAACTGCCGTCCAACCTCCCAGCCCCGAAAGGAGAACCTGCACCAGAGCCCCATCCGTCAACCAGTTGATAATGCCTCTTTTTATTTTATTTTATTTTCCTTAAAAACGCGATTAGCATCAGCAGCACCAGATTCAGGTAACTGAACAAAGTGCTTCTCAAGTTTTTTTACATAATGAAGTAATATTTTGATAAATACACTATACAGGTTTAGTTTACAAATCGTGCAATAACCTTATTCCACTTAAACGACTTCAGAATTAGAATTAAAACAAAAATTTCACAATATAATAGGTACCTTGTGAAGGTCAAAAACATACTTTTAGTGCCAGAATCGCAATGGTAAAAGTATTTTCGCTTTATTTTCAATATTCATTAGTTATTCAAAATTTAAAAAGATTGTTGTCATATCAAGAATAAAAGTATTGCAATAAATAAACTACAGTAATACCCCAGCTTACGCGAACTCGGGGATACGCGGTTTTCTTCACGCGATTTTTTGACCCAGTTGAATTAGAAAATCAATAATTGCAATTTTAACAGAAACCCTCAGTTCAATAGTACAGGGGTTACAAATAGCGGGAAAAAACCAGGAAATAAAAAAAATATTGCAAGCTACGAGAAAATTTTATATGAGAAGGAAAATTAAACTTTTTATGTCTCCTTCTACATCAAAATAACTTCGGTTTATATTTATTTTTATATCCAGAACTATTTAAATTGTTGAATTATCTTATATATTATTAAGTGTTTGAGTTCCAACTAAACATACAGTGTACGTTTTTGTATGCAAAATTACATCCCGACTTACGCGAATTCGACTTACACGGTCATCGTTAGGTTAGGTTAGGTTAAAGGTCGCGTAAGTCCGAGGTATTACTGAACAATAAGTATAGGCTAAAAAATAAAATTGGATAAAAAAAGGCAAGAAGGGACTAAAAGGTAATTGCGCCATAATCATTTACCGCAAATAAGTATTTAAAGAATACGGGTTATACATTATTGTGGACATATAGGTAGGTAATATTATTTCCCATGTACGTGTACATTCCCATGTAATATTATTTCCCAAGGAAAAATATTATTATTTGGTTTTGATACACATGACATATTTTTATTCTCAAATGTTTGATTTGGTTGATTGTTAAAAATAAATACTTTTTGAGCTGAGTGAGACGAAGTCGAGCGAAAGCTCCTCATACCAGACTTCAGGATTTTCTTTGTCACAGGTCTCCTCCTAAACTACTAATCCAATCAGAACCAAATTTGGCATGATTAAAGAGGTCAATCAGAGGAAGGTTTATGGATATATTTTGAAAAAATTAATGCTACCACAGAGGAATGATCACCGTTAAAAAAATTCCAAATGGAATTACATAATAACCGCTCGAGACACTGTGACCAAACTTTACACGCTCAGAAAGCATGTCCAGAGTTGTGACTTTCAAAAAGAATTTTCAAAATCGGACTTGCCACGGAGGAATGATCACTGTTCAAAATCGGATTCCGCAATAGCGGTCAAATCTATTGGACAAGAATCACGATGTCTCACTCAGCTCAACATTGCAAGCAGCGATTCGCCTTGCAGACCTAGTTACAATGACTTTTAGAGGTATGGTAATTCCAGAGCGCATGGCTACGGGCGGCGCGGCATTAAGTTTGTCGTGGTGGCGTGTTTGTCGTTGTTAGGTGTTTCGTAGTAGCAAACTTACCGGGACGTAATATTCGTGGTTAAACTTTCCGAAGTCACGTCATTATCAGACGTCTCGATGGATATTGAATATTTTTTATTGCTTAATAACGTTCTTTCGGATTTGGCACTGACTTCAAGTGAAAAGTCTGCACATTTTTATCTTTTGAATCAATTCTGTAAATCAGATATTTTCCACTTTTTAGTCCCTTTTTGGTTTTTGAAGACGGTTCTATTTTTTTTAGTAAATTATATTTATTTCTCCCTTTTTAGTGAACGTAACTTATTTATTGAATACTGAAAATTAGAACACCATTCGACGACAGATTGTTAAGAGAAACATACATGGTCAAACTGAGACTTTTAACACGAAAAGAAAAATTATATTATTGATGATAATTATCATATTACATAAACTTGTTTATGATTGAGAATATTATTCCTGTTATGATAATACCAATCATCTATGCCACAGTATTAATGCTATGTATTCAAATTTCTACATATCTGGAAGTGGAACTGGCAAGTTCTCCTTGGGTGCGTAGCCGGATATTTTGCGAGCAGTACCGGCGATTCTCCTAATGCAACACTTCACCTACTAAATTAAAACAACAATACGAATGTAAACAGCAAGCCTATCATGACGTGCAATAAGCGTTCGGGTTCCGAGCGAGAAAGAGGCATGAAGCTATGCACCCTATATAGCTCCATCCCTTTTTCTTGCCCGGAACACGTAACATGTCATGGTAGAGTTGCAGGTAGTTTATTGGTCTGATGAGAACATGACTTAATATAAGTAATGAGAAATTGTGATAATTTACGATGTGATAAGAGAACTGCGTACATACATAACATAATGCAAATAAATAAGAGTATATCATTATTTATATCTACCTAATAAGTACCTTTTCTTTTCTTTGTTTTTCGTGCGGTAATTCCTTCGAATACCCCGCGCCGGCCAGCGGGGGTGGTTATGTCGGGCTTGAACCGACTAAAACCGCACGCCGTCTCGGGTCTTAAGAAGCCGGGGTGTAAGGTGCTCATAGAACATATCCCTCGCACCCCGACTGACCCTGGGCCATCTCCGGTTTCGAGATGGCCCCCTCGGGTTTGAGAACCACGGTGTCCCCGTCTTGCCCCGGTTTGGGGGAGGGGCGCACCTAATAAGTACCTAAGGTAATGATATCTGTATATGATGGCCTTGTATTTGCATTTTTATGTAGCATTTTTGTTGTTAATTAATTTAATACTTGGGGAGTTACTAATAAAAAAATTACCTATCTACATTCTAAATTAGTTTTTAATTTACTGAGGGCAAAAAAAGAAATATTCTTACATTATTTCTGGTAGACATTATTTATATTAATGTATCTTTTAATACCTAACTATCAATTGTACCTATATAAAGCAGTAACTGTGGCCCGCGGCTTCACCCGTGCCATACTTCGCTCTTGTGGCACCTATTTATCCCGTACATAATTGATAATTATAATAATACCATAATTGATTACTTCTAAAATATTGAATGAAAATTTGCCTGATTTTTTAACATTTATAATTAATGCTCCGCTCTTCTAGATAATAGCGTGATGCTATATAGCCTGTATAACCTTCCTCGATAAATCTAAATTCCAAACAGTAGTTCCCGAGATTCGAGCGTTCAACCAAACGAAAAAACAAACTCTTCAGCTTTATATTAATTAATTAGTACATATAAGGTGTCACAAAATTAGGTCTCTGAATTTGGTGAGATGACTTGGTATCGATAAAATATGTAGATATTTGAAACTAAAAAAAATATCGGGTAAAATAAAAAAAAATATAAAAAATATAAAAATTTAATATTACAAAATGAAAATAACACCACCAGCGACCAGCGTCACGTGACGCGACGAGCACACGTGACGCTGGTGGCGATTTAGGTATTTCCCACACATCCGCTTGGAGAATACTGCGAGAAGGACTGCACGCCTACCACGTGCGTCACGGTCTCGTCGCGTCACGTGACGCTGGTCGCTGGTGGTTTTTTTTTATTTTTAATTTTTTTATTTTATAATCTTTTATTTATTTTTTCTTTTTATTTTATCCGATTTTTTTCCATAACATACATAACATAACATAACTTCACGCCTGTATCCCCGAAAGGGTAGGCAGAGGTGTATTACACACCCACGATTCGCCAGTTATGTTAAGATCCCAATGTAATAGGGGGCGAGCCTATTGCCATCTACCGGGCACATTATTAAGCGAGCGATAAATAACATTTATTAATGCACACATAACTACGAAAAGTCAGAGGTGTGTGCCCGGGGCGACTGGGGATCGAACTCGAGACCTCGTCTCAGCAGTCCGTTACGTACGCCACTGGGCTATCGCTGGTATATGTTTTTTTTTTCAAATACATATTTTGTCGATACCAAGTCATCTCACCAAATTCAGAGACCTAATTTTGTGACACCGTATATAGATAAATATACATACTATTAAGACTCAATACAAAGATCTATGAATTTGTGCTGAAAGTTGCGGTCGTACACTCGTACTTGGCTAATTTCTTCCACACAACTAATGTATTTTATGTTGTTTATAAGTAAAGCAAGATAGTAACTTATATTTAATTAAAAAAGGTCTTTCTATAGAAATATAATACCTAGTAGGTATACCTACTTCTCCACTTCGCTTTCTGATCACGAGCATCTATCTAGTGGAGCACGCGGCCATAACTCAGTCTATTTAGATATTCCATCTATTCACAATATTCTCTTATTAGTTGTGCTACTTTCTCCACGGCGCGCAGCGCTGAAGTGTGATCAAAATGTGCACTCTGGTGTTAATTAAGCCTTTATCATAGTCACAGAGGAAGTTAAGAATAGACGATAATTGGTTTGGTAAAAAAGTCACCGAACTCTCAGATGGACTCTGGAATCGGAGCTTATGGCGAAGACGGATACATTATATTTTTTTAATGAAAAAATTATAGTTAGACAGAACAAGTCTAATTAGTGCTGACCGGACGACTAGAGCTAATGTGATTAATTAAGTAATCATATATGAGATTTGGGACGCGTTAATATCATTATACTCGTATGTCCTTGACACATATTAGAGGGACAAAAGATCTTTACTATGAGGTAGATATGGTATCTCAAAACTATTGTGATGTCCAAAACGTACACCGTTGTTTGACCGAAGTTATATGTACCTTCTTTATTCTCTCTCGCACTCACTAATTAGGGCATGTCCTGTTGCACTCGTGCTTACTTTAAAATTGGCGTAATCGCCTAATGTCGAGTCAACTTTTTGAAGCGACAGTACCTTATCCATCTTCCACCAAAATCTTCGGGGTCCAAGCCAACGTTACTTGCAAGCCGGTTTACCTGCTAATTGACAGACGAGGCTCTGGCGCAGGCTTTCCTCTCAGGATTGGGATGTCAGACAGCAGTCGCTGCCATAAAAGCTGTATAAATCCAACTAAAAGATGGAGGAGTGCGAGCCGGCTCTATATCTTTTTAATTCAAGATCATTAGGTACTATGACAGAACCGCCCCCGCTGGCCGGCGGGGGGGTATACGAAGGGATTTCCGCACGAAAAAAAAAAAGGTACTATGACATAAATATTTATTACGGTATAGGGAAATCACATTGATTTTCGATAAGCACAAGCATCATGTATGAGCGTGATTCATAAAACGTTATTGAATTACTATATACCTTTTTTTTTTTTTTTTTTTCGTGCGGAAATCCCCTCGGATACCCCCCCGCCGGCCAGCGGGGGCGGTTATGTCGGGCTTGAACCGACTAAAACCGCACGCCGTCTCGGGTCTGCAGACGCCGGGGTGTAAGGTTGCCCATAGAGCATATCCCTCGCACCCCGACTGACCCTGGGCCATCTCCGGTTTCGAGATGGCCCCCTCGGGTTTGGGAACCACGGTGTCCCCGTCTTGCCCCGGTTTGGGGGAGGGGCGCTAGTCGCTCCACCGTCCCGGCCTGCTTAGCTGGTTTGACAGGCGGCCTCACCTGCCACCCCCAGGCCTGCGCTCATGGAGGACGGAGGTCGTTAAGCGACCTCCGGCGCCTGAGTCGCCTGCGACGCAAGGCGAGCATGTTGCGGGCTCGGCGGGCCGGGAGGGTTCTGAACCTCTCCCGGGCGCGCTCCGCTATCTCCTTCGCGAGCATCACATGCTCGCAGAAGGAGGTGGCGGCGGCCCACGTGCTCGCGCTCCGCACCATTGCCGCAATCATGCTGCCGAGCGAGAGGACTCCCACCCCGATAGCTGCCACGAGGTCACGCCTCGGCACCTCCCACGTCGGGCAGTCCGCCAGCGTGTGCAGCCCTGAGTCAATTAATTAATTTGGTGCCGCAAAAATAAAGGTAACCGTTGTCAAGGTTCTATTAAACATTGGACGCACCCATATTTTACTTTTAGATGTTATATTAAAATGAAGTAAACTCTTGCATGTCAAGTGCCGACCATTTCAATCTCGATAGGAACGATTTACCTAGCCAGACTTTCGACACCCATTTTATTCGTTCTACTCTAATAGCCTACTAGCCCCAAAAGCAGGTGAATTTCACTCGTTTTAACGACAATATATAAAACAATTTTTAGCAAAATTCGCATGTCACGTGTCCTTAAAAGGAGGACATCATAATTCAAGTGAAAGTGGGGCCCCATTTATGTTTAACTGAGACGCGTGCAGAAGACTAAATCCATTATGCTTATGATGCCATTGATATTCTCTACGGACACTGAAAGCCGAGTGCCCGTGGCCATTATAAGATGTCGCGTAACCACAACACCACTTCTAAGATAATATAAGTACCTACCTACTCATCACGGCTATTACATAGAAAGTGACAAAGTTATGAGAAACATCGTTTAGTATTTTGTATATCTATATTTAGTTGGTAATGATCGACAATGAATGATGCATAGACTGAGTCCAGTTACATTACGGCATTCGTTGCATAAATTTATGTGTAAATATGCATGCGTATCTTAAATGTGGTAGGTAGCACGTTTTGCTGTTTAGTTACATTTAAATTAAAACTAAACAGTTAGCTAAGAATCCATGATTTGTGCTATGTGCATGTTCCGTGCAGTAAAAGGCATACCTACAGTCAGGGGAACTTGCGCTCATAGCGAAGGTTAAGGCAGCGTACTATTTCCGGGTCGAAAGGTCAACGGCTCGACACACGCCTTCTAGTACGTCAGCAATCACACTTGTAACACGGTTAATACGTCGACATGTCAAAAATCGTTCCGTATTTTGGTAGCATGTCAACTGAGTATACTAGCAAGTTATATAACCGTAGATTACTCATGTGTGTGTCATTTATATTAATTTGATTGTTTTTCGCGATGCAAATATTTAGCATCACAGATTTAAATCTGAAGTTTAAAGTTTGATACCGTTGAAGTTAGTTATCATTGAAGATTATAACTAATGTATGTACAGTTGTCCTCAAAAGTAGCTTAACATATGCTTTTTTTTTTTACGTGCGGAAATCCCTTCGGATACCCCCCCGCCGGCCAGCGGGGGTAATTATGTCGTGTATCGACTAAAACCGCACGGTGACCTCCTCAAGTGTCCGATGCCGGGCACCCCGGGTAAGCCCTCGAAAGGATAACCCCAGGGTTGAAAGCTTAACATATGCTAGGTAATCTAATCACCTTAGCCATACAGCTTTTCATAAAATAATAAACAAAACATGAAAAAAAATCTTGTCCTCTGAAGATTATAAAAATAGATATAATATACATCAATTATAATTAATTATTAATTCCAATGTAAAGATCCGTCGCAAATTTGTTTTTATTCAGCAACTACCGAGGGCGACTGTACCTTTATTTTTATCGTGCGGAAATCCCCTCGGATACTCCCCCTACCGGCCACCTAAAATAGTCGAAGTTAACTGACTAAATAACACCAGTACGCCGAAGGTTTATCGAGAAAGGATTTGAAAATTTATAGTTTGACAGGCAAAATAGCTGATTACCTTGAAGACGAGTTCTTGTAGGTATATTGTTTGTATTTTAATCAAACAGGAAAATTACCTTTACAATTGAGGAAAGTAGAGCAACTTCTCTAGTACTTTTACTGACTTCTGCCGTTTAATGCTATGTCATCATGTTAGCGTTGATCCCGGTTGAATCTGAGGCTTTCACTTCGGAGCCTGGGGAGTCTGATAACTCTTTCCTCTTCTTTTTGTATGGCTTATGCGGCTTTGTAGCTGGCGACTACCGTCTGGCCTTTCAACCCCGAGAAGTAAGCCTGCGCCCGCGCCAGAACCTCGTCCTTCAATCAGCTTGCAGGTGAGGTTGGCTTGGCCCTGAAGTTCTTGGTGAAGTCCCACACACCCAGTTTCATGCTAACTACCTTTTTTTCCGACTAAAACCGCACGCCGTCTCGGGTCTACAGACGCCGGGGTGTAAGGTTACTCATAGAGCATATCCCTCGCACTCCGACTGACCCTGGGCCATTCACAGTGTCCCCTCTGATAACAGCAGAGGGGTACCTGGAGCGACCACGCCCCCCCGCGGGCCTTGCAGGCCCGCCATACCCCGACCCCCTCGTGCGATGGGGTCAGCTGGCCCTGAAAAGGGCCGGTTGGTCAGACTCTTGGCCGTTGACGTTGACGCCAGCTACTCATGAGGAGCAATCAATGATGCGTCATCGCCCACGTTGCCCAGGGTGCACCAAACTTGGAGGTGATACAACCAGTCGCACCCCTCATGCTAAGTACCTTTGTTAATCTTTGCAACCAAATACACACATGTACTGCAATTGGGTGTAATATTTCTAATTTATTCTTATCTTTGCCCAATACTATGACTTACTTATATGGATAATATAAAATTAAACAACACATCCTCTAGTTACACTTATAATGAAGTCACAGATAAGATTACTAAAGTCCTGAAACATCAAGGAATCTAGGCTGAAAACATATAGGTATCATGTACATAACTATGTTAAATTCTTTGTTGTAAACTAGACTGATGAATCTTAATTATATTTTGATGGTATATTGTCATAGTATATCATCAAGATTGTCAGGAGATAATAATATTTCAGTTTATTAGAACTCGTGACCGCTGCTGTCTTTACACCTTGTATCAACGTAGCTCTTCTTTGTCGTTATTAAACTACTTACTGAAAAATATATGCAGGCACATGATTGTATTCATGCCCAAGCTCTCCTCACCTGCAAGTTGGTACACCTGCTGTTGACGAACGAGGCTCTTTCGCAGGCTTTCCTCTCCAACCCAGAGAAGAAAGTGCAAAAAGACTTTCTGTGATAGCCAAATAAAAAAATGGATAGAATAGGAAAGCGGCCTCGGACACCACGGGGATCACACCTATGATAATAATGTAATATGAATTTTCCGACTTCATAACATACCCCATAAGAGTAAGGTGGGTCCAATTCTAACAAATTGCACCGATTCTGAACGTGGTGAAGCAACGGGCATGAGCTATATTTGAATATGGCGCTGAACCTAAATTACCCCATCCAGCACTCATTCAAAGCAGGTATAACAAGTACTTCAATTGTAACAAGGCAAACAATATTCCTGAAATGCTTGTTGACCTCGATAAGAGCTCGATTCACGGCAAAGATTACTATTGAAATATTAGAACCTAGTTGCCTATTCTGATTCAAACAATCTGGTTCCTAATCGACCAAGTCATTATTTCTGGAGATGAAATCAATGCTTGTTATTAATAGACACCATCATCATATCATCTGAGTGTAAGGGACACAAAACCAGTTTCACTGAAATCGAAAAAACTGTATGGTAACTGGTAATACAGTTATTTTTGGAACTGGTTTTAAAAGTTATAAAAACGACTGCTTTCGATTTTTTCGGTTCTATTATTTCCTCATACATATAAACAAATGAAATGATGACGATGATCTAATATAGACTTGCACTAAATTAGCCGTCTGTATGCCAACTAACTAAATAAAACACAACATGTGTGCCCATGGTACTGTATATGTACTACTACTGTGTATGGTATAGTATTGTTACGGGTAGTAGGAGTCCTCTGACAACCTGGTCTAACTCTGTGACTTCGATATCACCAGTGAGTTGTGGAGGTCAGATGGCCGTAGCTTCAATGAAAACATTGAACTTGGAATCGAATTTCCCAACTCAGTTGGAGTCGCCCAACTGAGTTGGGAAAAAGGGCTCGCAGGATGATGATACATTTTTGAGAACATTTTACCGCCAATCTAATGAATGAAATTCTATCACAGCGATAGGTACAAACTTTTACAACGACTGTAATGAAGTCACAGAGGATGAGCAAAAGCGTGGTACCGTTACATTTTCACGCCCCGTGCGCTTGCGCCGACCGCAAACGGTCCCTTTCAAACAACTGACCCTGCACAAATTACCCCATGTCATTGTACTAAATAAGAAGCCGTGTCAAACGCCATCATGTTTTATTTCTTTTAAAAAATCTTCCACAATACGTGATGAAATTTTAATAAGCATATTCCTTTGTTTCAGGTAAGCGTCATCGACATGAGGCTGTTGCACAGTGAGCAGTTGTACAGTGACTAACTATTTATTAAGGCATTACTCAGAGCCGGAAACCGGACTTATAATTTAATGGATAGTCATCATCTGGTTACCGCGGCCTCTGGACGTGTGCAACACCAGGCCCGGGCGTCACACTCGCGCTGCCAACCCTGTAAACACCTTGTAATGCTCTTCTTAAAGAACCCTATATTGTAGTCGCTTGGGAAAACCACAGCAGGGAGATCATTCCACAGCCTTAGGGTGCGCGGAATGAAATACCTTTTCCATTATTAAATTGACTTATCGTAAAAATGCTTCAAGAAGAACTACAAAAAGTACTTTGCGAACTTCCAAGCTACATAGGCACGCCGAGTACCAATCTAGATTAGTCTAGAAATCTAAAGCTAAGTGCGACCTACAATGATTTAATGCTCACGCAAAAGTTATCTCGCTAAGTCGAATGGGAATATTTGTGTTTTACCGATGCGGAAAGTTTATTGTTTATAATTCTGGCGATCATAAGCAACCAACTTTCCGAATTGGTAAAACCCGAATATTTATCTCTAATTTCCCATAGATCCCATTTTTGATTAGGCGAAGTCCGGCTAGTGTTTTAATATTTTTTTCATAAGGAAATGAAACAGTAGATACATATCAAAGTAAAAGATCATCTTTAAATAAGAAGTATTTATTCAGTATTATTCAACAATAATAACATTTTTGTCGGAAGTTTGCGCGAATGTCACACATTGAAATAAAACTATTTTTAACGGATTCTATCGCGATTTATTTGATGGAGCCACACCTCTAACTTTTCGTAGTTATGTGTGTATTAAAAATGTATTATCGCTCGCTTAGTAACGTGCCCGGTAGATGGCAATAGGCTCGCCCCCTATTACATTGGGACCTAAACATAACTGGCGAATCGTGGGTGTGTAATACACCTCTGCCTACCCCTTCGGGGATACAGGCGTGAAGTTATGTTTATGATTTTATTTGATGTTATGTTATTACTTACATTTAACCCTACGTTTCGGCTGCTTTTTAGCAGCCATGGTCACGGGGAGACTGAAGATGGTGGTTGTCTAATAGTTTGAAGTGTAAGTTATCTACCCGAACTATACTGAATTTTTGGTGCTACTATTTACGCAGAATGAGCTCACAGTGTCATAAAGTCTTGTTGTATTTTAATTTTTCTTGGAATTAATTTCAATGAATGACTGGGTCCCAAAGTGGTGATACCACCACTTTGGGACTATCTTCTCTTTTAAAATTAGGTTGTTTTTTTTTTATTTCAAAGGCCTAAAGACCCCTGCATCTTGTAGGGGTAGTTGGCACTTGACAGACGGTATAACTTTATATACGTATCTTCGTTGGCGGCTTGTAGTATGTTTGAATTGAAGCTCGCTTCAAGATGTAACCAATCTTGTCAGTGAGCCCTCGTACGTATGGTAAGACGGCAAGCTGGCGCTCGAGAGTTGCTGGCTTTTCGCAGGATCAGTGACTGATGCGCGGTTGTTTGAGCTTGTTGTCATGCAGTTCTTGCTTGACATGTTGTAGCTCAGCGAAATACCAGATTTCTTGTTACAGATCCCACGGGCTCTCTGAAACAAAGACATCCCCCCGGTAGCTAACTGTTTAGGATGGTGGTGAGATTCACCGTTTAAGAACCTATCAGTATGGGTCTTTTTCTTATACACAGTCTGGCTCAAAGTATTGTTAGAATTTCTGATCACAATAACATCGACAAAATGTCCCTTTTACAAAATTTCTCTTCCGTAAAATGTCCTTTCTCAAAATGTTTAAGTATTTAAAAAAAATGTCTCTTTCTAAAAATGTCCCTTTCGAAAAATACGCATACCTAATGGTAGATCAATTAATGTAAAGATGTACAGTCGCCCTCAGAAGTTGCTGAACACTAACAAATTTACAAACGATCTTTATTGAAATAAAACTATTTTTAACGGATTCTATCGCGGTTTATTTGATGTTATTTTATATTTTACATTGAACCCGACGTTTCGGTTGCTTTTCAGCAGCCATGGTCACGGGGAGACTAAAGATGGTTGTTGTCTTGAAGTTTGAAGTGAAAGTTATCTCAAAGTACCCGAACTATGTTGAATTGTTGGTGTTACTATTTACGCAGAATGAGCTCACAGTGTCATGAAGTCTTGTTGTATTTTGTTTTTTCTTGGAATTAATTAAGTGAATGACTGGGTCCCAAGCTGGTGGTACATTCCAACCATCTTCTCTATTAAAATTAGGATGTTTTTTAATTTCAATAGCTTCAAAAGCCAGCCACTGTTGAGCGCCAGCCTGCAGTCCTACCATACATACGAGGGGTCACTGACAAGATTGGCTACATCTTGAAGCGTGCTTCAATTAACACATACTACAAGCCGCCAACGAAGATATGTCAATTTTTACCATCTGTCAAGTGCCAATTGCCTCTACAAGATGCAGGGGTCTATAAAATAGATTGTGACTGTGGGCTCTCTTATATTGGTCAAACCAAGCGAAGCATTGGCACTCGCGTCAAAGAACACATAGCTGACATAAAACACCAACGCTCAAAAAAGTCTGCTGTATGTGAACACGTGCAACAGGGGACCAAACATTACTTAAGGTTTGATAAACCACAGATACTCGCCAAAGAAAGTCGATTCCTACCTAGGATGCTCCGCGAAGCTATTGAAATTAAAAAACATCCTAATTTTAATAGAGAAGATGGTTGGAATGTACCACCAGCTTGGGACCCAGTCATTCACTTAATTAATTCCAAGAAAAAACAAAATACAACAAGACTTCATGACACTGTGAGCTCATTCTGCGTAAATAGTAACACCAACAATTCAACATAGTTCGGGTACTTTGAGATAACTTTCACTTCAAACTTCAAGACAACAACCATCTTTAGTCTCCCCGTGACCATGGCTGCTGAAAAGCAACCGAAACGTCGGGTTCAATGTAAAATATAAAATAACATCAAATAAACCGCGATAGAATCCGTTAAAAATAGTTTTATTTCAATGTGTAACATTCGCGTAAACTTCCGACAATATCAAACGATCTTTACATTAAAATAAATCAATAAAAAATTGATTAGGTATAATTCGCTGGCACGCGGGTGGGTATCCGAAGGGATTTCCGCACGATAAAAAAAAAAAAAAAAAAAAAAAAAGGTATAATTATTTTTGATTATTATTTTATGTAAAGTTTTAAAGCTAAGGTGGTCGGTGACTTGGAATGTTTTAGGTTAAGTAATACTGAGGGCGACTGTACACTGTATACATTGCAATATTACAGAGAATAATAATACAACTGACAGATCTCCTGGCTAGATTATAGGTACAAATAACGAGCTGAGTTTTTTACCCTTGATCGGCACCGAAAATGTCCGTCAAACTGCCCGTTAGGTTGATATTTTCCGGGAACAGAATGGAACACTAATGATACTGAAACATCATGATTGTCACATTACGAGTGTTACTGCATGCGATAAGGCAAGTTAAGCATCAAACTTAAAAAATATTCCCATAGCTCATTTCCAATTCGTAATTCATTGGTTACTTTCATTTTCATATCACAATGGTGGTTTAGTTACACAATATTAGTTAATAAACCGCTAAATTTCAAAACAT
Organism: Cybosia mesomella; assembly: GCA_946251805.1. NCBI lineage: Eukaryota > Metazoa > Arthropoda > Insecta > Lepidoptera > Erebidae > Cybosia > Cybosia mesomella. The sequence continues at coordinate 23,890,742 of OX276398.1, forward strand.
TACACGCGGCTCGCTCAGTCACATTTGAGAAAAGGACAGATGTGTTTTAGGCGTGAAAGTGTAACAGACAGAATGACATAGTTACTTTCGCATTTATAATATTAAGTGTACATTTATTATCAGTGACTTCGATACATACCATTAGACTGGCTGTACGGAACAAAAAATATGGCATCGCGGTAGTCATTAACCAACCATCCACCACACGCTACTATTTGTAGTTGTCATACAGATGAAACTACCAAAATTTATTAATAAACCGCCAAATTTCAAAACATTACAAGCGGCTCGCTCAGTCACATTTGAGTAAAGGGCAGATAATAGTCGGCAACATTAGCGTTTCTAAAATAAGAAACAGAAAAACCCACATAACAAAATAACTATTTAGACAGTATATAATAAGCATCAAATGATTGATATTATTTAAAGACTGTCGTACGAGGGTGGATTAAAAAGTTCTCGGCCTAGTCAAGAAAACGAAGTATAATTCATGGACAATTATTTTTATTTTTTGACGTAATCTCCATATCTAACTCAATGCATTTCTTCCATCTGTTTTCTAAAGCTTCCTCAAGCTCATCAAAATATTGAGTTACTACTGTTTCGACCTCTTCATTTGTTGAAAATCTCTGGCCACCGACGTGTTTTTTTAGGTTTGGAAAAAGGTAAAAGTCCAAGGAGGCCAAATCAGGTGAATAAGCCGGGTGGGGCATTCAAAACCACAATCGCGAATTTGAGCCATGGTTTCAACAGACGTGTGAACGTGGGCGTTATCCTGATGAAACAACACTTTTTTTCTCAGTAATCATGGGCGTTTTTCTTTAATTTCTTCACGTAAAAGCCGTAAAAGGGTGCAGTAGTACGCTGAATTAATTGTTTCGCCTTCTGGGAGGTAATCGACCATAATGACGCCATTCGAATCCTAGAAAACTGACGCCATCACCTTTCCAGCCGACAAAATTGCTTTTGCTTTTTTTGGGGTCGGCTCATCATTTTTTTTCCATTATTTAGACTGTTTTCTTGACTCTGGAGTGTAGTGGTGGACCCAGGTTTCATCCATTGTGACAAATCTATTTACAAAATCCTATCGGTCAGCCTCAAACATCTCCAAACAGTCGCGAGAAAGCGTGAGTCGACTTTGCTTTTGCTCGACTGAAAGCAACCTTGGGACCCACCTAGCTGAAACCTTGGAAAATCCAAGTTCGTGGACAATGATGTTCGTTCATATGAGATGACCATAGTGTCAGCAATATTCCTGATAGTCAATCTGCGGTTTCCAATATAAGATCACACACTGTGCCGATGTTTTCTCCAGTCGTAGACGTCGACGGCCGGCCGGAGCGAGGGTTATCTTGGATGCTGACTCGAACACGTTTAAATTCAGCAACCGATTTTTTTACAGTACTATACGACGGGGCAGATTCCCCTAATGTTGATTTCATATCAATATGAATCTCTTGTGGCGTCATTTTCTTTTACATAAATATTTGATTACCGCGCGGTGTTCAGCTTTATCCATTTTCCAAAAACGTTCCGTTCCCCCTCACTTTACTCGCTCTCACACAAAAACTACAAGATCTACAGATAAGAAATTCAGCCAAACAGTATGACAGCCAAAGAACAAATGAATTCAAAGAGGATGGTATCATATGAGTACCTTGAATATTTATATGTAAGGCCGAGAACTTTTCAATCCACCTGGTATCAATCATCTAGCGGTTTTCCGAGGCCACGTCCGCGTGGATATCGGTAATCGCGAACAAACATAGCCTATAGGACATAGTCTCTAGTCTATCTATGTACCAAATTTCATCAAAATCAGTTCAGTGTTTTAGGCGTGAAAGTGTAACAGACAGACTGATATATATACTTTCGCATTTATAATATTAAGTATACATTTATTATCAGTGACTTCGATACATACCATTAGACTGGCTGTACGGAACAAAAAATTTGGCATCGCGATAGTCATTAACCAACCATCAACCACACGCTACTTTTTGTAGTTGTCATACAGATGAAACTACCAAAAGACGCGCTAAGCCTTAACAGGCGTTATTTTTTTTTAACTGAACAGTTTTATTCTAAACATCTTGACTAGTAGTAGGTAGCAATCATTGATTATTATATACAATGGTTTTATAGGACATAAGAAATTAAAGTTTCAATGCCTCTTGACGTTCGAAGTAGGAGCCTCCAAATCTGGAGCAACGCGCAGCGGTCATAAACCCAAGGGGGAGCAGGGGTCGCCCTCTACCTGAGTATACCTTTTACACTAGGTATGTCTGTAGTAAAAATAAAAGGTTAACCATAACTCGACAATGTTGTATTGATGTCAAGTGTCAACAATCTTCTGATAGCACCTCTATTCTTCTATTGTCATATCGGTGTTACTTACGTGTTTCTAGGTAACTAACTATACTACCCTATACAATTCATTTAGCAATCTGATGAATATGCTTTTGAAGATATAATGCAAAATATTTGTTTATGTTATTACCATGTTTTCGCGATATGTTATCGCGGAAAATTAAGTTCACAATGTGCACTAAAGATAACAACTATTATGATTACTATCAGCATGTAGGTATATACTTAAAACTTAGGACAATGTTCATACTCTTAATAACTGGGTAGGTAGTATCTAATGGCAAAGGAATCAAACTCCATGGACAAAAACTCAGAAATATTACTATGATTAAATAAAAGAAACAAATTAATAATAATTAATCATTAAATATTTTTAGTGCTTAATATCTATATTTAATTTATTTCTGCTATTATTATACAACCCATTTTCAAATTCCGCGAATAACGTGCTGTAATTTTTCAATCTTAGTTATCGATCTCTCAGCGATAGGTGTAATGGTATTTTCGGGGTGAGAGAGAAATGCTCTATGGGCAACCTTACACCCCGGCGTCTGTAGACCCGAGACGGCGTGCAGTTTTAGTTGGTTCAAACCCGACATAACCGGGTATCCGAAGGGATTTCCGCTCGAAAAAAAAAATGAAAAGGTGTAATGGTATTTGAATAGTTGATCATTTTCGTTATTCGCAACGCGTGAAACATACAGAGCGGCATGGTTAACGCGTTTATCAAGACTATCCTATTTAATCTCATAAGGAAAGTAAACTTGTATTTTTATTATTCTTGTGCTAAACCTCTGAAAACGACAGTAGTTAGTCAATACTCTTACAAGGAGTTGGTTATTTCTTTCTAATACACGATGTGTATCCAACAAACACATCCGCACGGGTATCGGCGTAGATAAAAGCTAGTTTGCTAAGTTTGCTAGAGAAGACTGCAACGTAGTTTCAACATTGCTATTGTAAATGGGTACCTTGTCAAAATCCTGTTTCATCGCAAAAGGTCATGTAAACTTCACAGAGTAAACTGACTACTTTTAAGTCATATTATATATATTATACTAGGTATACTTATTTTTACGTGTACAAGAAACATTTGCGTTATAATATGCTATAACACTTTTCATTTTTAATCACCATGATTTACAGATATTCTCATTCCAATTAAACATAGTATTGTGATATTATAATTGATAATTGATATTTATAAACCTGTTCAAATATAGTGATTTCTGTAAAATGAGCTGTGCACAAAATCCCTTACAAAGAAATTTTCCGGTTCGCAAAATGCACCTTTTACAGATTTTTATAAATAATTTTATAAACGGATAAAGTTACAGAATTTTCCTGCTTATTGCAATATGTAGACAAACAAAAGACAAGGTAAAACAATATAAAAATTAACTTATATAACTATCCGATATTTCGGCCAAAAATATTTGGCATTCAAGAATGTTTATTTAAATCGAGTCATAAACACAATTAAGACTGTTTAATTTAAATAAGTTTACAAACCGTGAAAGTTTAAAGTCATTAATTATAGTATAGAACATAACGTTATAAGAAACTGCCGTGTTCAGTACCGTACGTAACAATTAACTGATAGTCAGGTAACCGACCGCACGTCGCCAGTAATGTGATATTGTGGTATCGAGCCGTGGAAACCTTGTCAATAAACTAAAATATACTTGTTTTACTTGCATACACATAAATGTGTAACAAGTAGGCGAAAAAAACATTGACGTAGAGTGCCTTATCACCATATTTCGCTAATATAGATCTCGTGGTGTTGTGTACCGACTGCCGTTTTCTTTTAATATTTTACAGCATAGGAAATTTTGATTTAAGAAATAGTTCATTTGAATATCAATAGCTGGCTCTAGAACAAGGATAAACATACTTATATTTCTTTGTAAATATCTGTATTCTAATAAATAATCTTGTCAAAACAAACATATTATTTATTAGTATTTGGGACTCCACTCAGACCTTATAAGCTAAACCAACCTCACAAGCCGGTATGTCTGCCGGTTGACGGACAAGGCTCTGGCGCAGGCTTTTCTTTCGGGGCTGGGAAGTCAGATGACAGTCGCTACCATGAAAGCTGTATAAGCCGAACCAAACGGAGAAAAGGAGTATATATAATAAATCTATATTAAAGTTCAAAGTACCACAAAAGTTCAACGACGCTTGGACTTAATATAAGTACGAGACAGAGACTAAAATTAGAATAATGTTATGTAATCTGTGATAAAATTAAGAGGAGGACACCTTACGCACGATACAGAGTAATTAATGTGTCTTTTAATGTATGAGTTATTATATTATCTGTTCGATTCGCACGTCGCTTGTGTATGATTTGTACCTGGCTACAATTTAAATTTGAAATAATAATTAATTCACTTGTTACTTGACCACGATGCGCAGTGGTGGCGTCACAACTTAGAAGATATTTAAACTCTAATTCTAAACTTTGACCTAATCTATTCGCACCACAAAGTACATAGTAGTTAACTATTACCAAAGATATCATCATCATCATCATCATCATCAACCTATTCTAGTCCACAGCTGGACATAGGTCTCCCCTAATGAGCGCCATAGCGCTCTGTCTTCAGCTTGCCGCATCCAGCATCTGCCCGCAGTCTTGGTAGTGGGCCGGCCATATCTTGCGAAGAACCGACAACTAAAGATATAATTGTGTTTAAGTAATTATAATCTGTGCTTCCGATTTGTGGGTAAATTAAGTACCCAACCTAACAATACATTTCTTTCTCTATAGAATTTCATGAATGTAGGGCAAAACGTGATTTTTTTAATGTTTTTTTTTTATTATGTTTTTGTTTTTATCCATATCAACCCCTTCGTGCCTTAATCCAAAGTTAATACCAAATATTTAACATTGACATAAATAAATCTTATGTAAACTAATGGGTATGTAGATCATTGGTGAACTATTGTAATCGATGACACAATTTCTTGGCACCCTAGGACTGTTGAATCGAATTAGTAATTAAATAAGCTTAGGGTTAACATACTGATGAGATCTAATTTTTGCCGGATACAGGTACCCATGGCTAGGAAGGAAATCTCTTCAACATACCACTATTGACTTTTATGACAAGCCTGTAGTATCACCCAGCCGAGAATATAAAAAAGTAGAACATACTAAAAGTTCAAAATGTCCACGCTCTTTTATCAGAAAACAATTCAACATACTTCGGGTACTTTAAGACAAATTACACTTCAAACTATGCGACAACTACGTACCTTACCTACCTACCTACCCTAGTTTAGTATTAAAAGCAACCGAAACGTCGGGATCAGTGTAAATAATAAAATAACACCAAATATTAATTTTTACACCAACATAAGATATTACACCAAATATATCGCGATAGATTCCTAAAGATTCATCAAAAAATGTGAAAGTTTGGAGTAGGTATATAATAATAATAAATATTCTACGACATTCTACACAGCGCTTTCTAGACCCAAAGTAAGCATAGTTTAACTAGCAGGTGTTATGGGTTCCAGAATGCGGATAAACATACTTATATACATTTTTTTAAATACATACATATTATACATAGAAACACCCAGACCAATGCAAATAGACATATTCATGCATACAAATATTTGCACTTAGCGGGAATCGAACCCGCGCCCCCTGTCGTAGAAGTCGAATGCACTACCGCTACGCCACAGAGACCGTCGACGATATTGAACAAGTAAGGCAACAAGGGGATATCGCTTTTACAGAAGAAAGAGAGTGAAAAGCAAAAGCTTCAGACCAACAGAAAAATGACGAATGACCGCTGCAAACGAGTGGGATTCGTTGATCATTGCCATACGCTGTCGAGTGGACTATAATAATTAAAAATCTCGGCTAGCCGAAATTTGGGACACTAATTCCCTTTTTTTTACTTGTCTGTATTGACACTTTTTAATAATATTCTTTTTTCACTGACAATTCTGACATCCTCAAGATATAAATTAGTACAGCTAGCATAATACAAAATAGCTTTAATATTTTGATGGTGTCCGAATTGTCAGTGAATCATATTCAAATTAAAAAAAGTCTATTCGGACCAGTGACCCTACAAATTTGTGTCGTGTACCTGGCATACTTTGTCAGTCCTCTTACCATTTGCTTTTCTCTAAATATTTTTTTCACCCCGGAAATTATTGCTTCCATTGCCTTGAATTATTATTATTACCAAGTATTCATTATTGCGAATATATTCGCGATGGTCGTTAATATTTGCACCATTGCTTTTAATGTTATATTTCCGGAACATTTATCAAAATAAATCTAAATATCACACGTATATTCAAAAGACCAACAGACGTCATGAGGACGTTTACTTTGGCTCATAATCAGGAAATACACGCTAACAGATATTTAAAGACAGAAATACAATAACGATGGATTCCTAAATTACGTCCGATTCGTTCATTTTATCTTCAATTCCCGTTAGATACATAAAAAAAAAGTTATTTAAGACTGTTAGCACAGAATAACTAATGTTTCAAACTGTTAGTGTTAAAAAAATAGTAATGTTTGAAGGTTGAAATCCAAAAAAAAACGGCGATATTTCAAGAATTGTTATTGAAATGCTGAGCCAAAAGTGCGGTAGCCGAGTATCGGCGTTCAGTAGGTTGTTTTTTAAAATAGTCGACTTTTTTCGTGTTGGTTCAGTGAACTTTGCGGCCACTGTCGATCACGGCAAATTTCTAGTCCAGAATAATTGTCTCATAGCGTTAAAAATCTTTTTTATTTCCGATCTTACATCGCTGATGGTCAGTGATCAATGTCGTTGCATGACTTTATAACATTTCAAATGCGTAAATATCCTTCGTAACGTTTAGAATCGTAGCGGTCCTTTTTTTGGCATTGGAAACTGGCTTTAATTTCGGTTATCAGATTGATATTGACCGTGAGAATTAGACATGTGGTGCTCTATAGTCTGAAACAACTCGAGCATTCAGTATCATAGTTAACTAGCTACCGACACTAGGTTGTAAGGCCTCATTCAATTTTACATTCTCTCTCAATCTCTTTAAAAAATATGATAGATACTATGTCAGAAACTTACACACACAACAACCATCAACTACACAAACTTTGAACTCCATTGAATGAAATGTTAGGTATTTGTTTTCGATATGAAGACAGAGAACACTAACGTAATTTTCTACATGCGGACTTATCCTAAGTATTACACAGAACTCATCAAGATCGAGTTTATTATTTTTTTTCAGACAGAAAAGTATGTAACAAAATGGGCCCATTAGCCTTAAGATTACATAATGTGGTTTAAAGGAATCACACGAATTGGTAGACAAAGTACCTTTTTTTTCGTGCGGAAATCCCCTCGGATACATATATAAATTTTTAAGAAGGATTTTTTTTGTATTATGAGTTTTTTTTCCAAAAACGTACCCATTATACATAGAAATACCCCAATCTACGCCAACAGAAATATTCATGCATGCAAATATTTGTTTTGAGCTGGAAATGAACTCACGACATATTATTATTTTATCATTTGTATCACAAGGTAAGGTTTGTTGACGGGGGACGATGCCAGTTCAACGTAGACAGAATACGGCAAAAACCACCCATGCTCCGTGAACCTACCTAAAATAGCCGTCAAATCACTAACTGACAGTGCAAGGAAGTTTGTCCGGCACAGGCGGCAATATGAAAATCACAGTCAGACTACGGCTTAAACATAAATTATTTAGGTTCTTTTATATATAGGTAACTATGTAGTTGGCAACAGTACAAAAAGAAGAGATAACTTTATTTCAGATATACTTAGACAAAAATAAAGATATTGTTCTCATTTTTTAGCTTCTTATAATATCTACAAAAAAGTGTACAAACGTTTTATTTTTGGTTGATGTCTTGGAAGCAAACAAGAATATTTTCTATTTTTAATACCGTTAGCTATTAAGGCTATGGAATGACAGCAATCGTTAGCCTTTTTCATCGACCCGTTCCTTTCGTCTAAACTAAACCATTGATAATGGAAAAATTCAATCCATTTGCTTTCCATATAATTTCCATTTTCTTTACTGTTTGTGTGGGTATACAAACATTTTACTTTTCTAGCGTGACATGTTGGTAGTAAGGTATAATTACGTAAGAAAGTACCTACCTACCTACACATTACAGGTATACCTTCCTCTCTAAATAATCAATACAAACGGGCAGTTTAAACGTTACAAATAGAGTGAGCTTCAGTTGGTTTTATACCTCGTACAGGCTTTTAGTTTCCTTTTGTAGTTTTTCAGGATGTAACACCTGTATCTTTTTATTTGAGACTACGAAAAGAGATGAAAGTGCAACGCGTTACAAAAAGACAAATAAATAGTGAGATTTCGTACTAAAAATAGTAATCGTTCCATAAAATTAATATTTGCCAAGCGCAGCCTTTTATGCGCCACTATTCTCGAGATTCTCGAGAACTCTCGAGATCTTTTGCTATGACCACTTACGATCGATTCATTGTTCAGCTAAGACTATGTTTACTACTAGACCGGCTCTACGGAATTAAAAATACGCTCGCCTAGAAGCTACGTAATAATGTCCACTCTTTTTTATTAACGTGGGTAGAGCCGCGGGCTACTGCTAGTCAATTTATAATGTTATCTCTTTAATTTTAATTATTTTTTACCTATTGTAAATGCAGTAAGTTTCTAAACTTCAATACGCTTTGTTACACTACGTTGAAGGAAACGCACATGCGCTGTAAAAAATCCTGGCGCTTTCGATCTTTCAGCTGAAACAATTCATCTCTAGGTTAGAGGAACAATTTGTTGATTTAGCAATACAACAAACAACGGAATATGAAGCATGAATTTGATTTAATATTAATAAATTCATAATTATGTAAGATTAAATAATAATTAATAAACTGCCAATTTGTCTAATGAGAAAAGTGGATGTAGTATGACTACTCGGCATTTTGTGGTTGTACAGGAGTTACCGTAGAGGGAATGCTGCTGAAATTAGTCGCGTTAAAATATGAATTTAGACCTCGCCTCTTTAAATTCACTATTGGCACCAATTGACTTAAATATCTTCTACTGTGAATATCGAAATGGTAATAGAAAATAGAACAAATACCTAAGTAATTAGATATTGATTTTTCTTCGATTCCGTAAGTCGACAAACCTTTTTTTTTTTTTTTTTTTATCGTGCGGAAATCCCTTCGGATACCCCCCCGCCGGCCAGCGGGGGCGGTTATAGTTTTTTTTCTTTTTTTATATATTTAGGACACGTCAATTTGACTTCGCCTGATGGTAAGCTGAAGGTAAAGTCTCAGGAAAGAGGGTCACCATTACATACACGTACCATGTTAACAATGGTGGCACTCAGCTTGACGGCCTTGTCAGAAGAGGATTGTTGTCGCAGCACCGCGTGACACCCACGGGTCCCACTAGTGCTGCGACCACTATCCCCCTGCCCGGCTATGCACTTGCTGACCCCTGAACGCAATCAAACCGAAATTGGATTACTATGGAGGGTTTTTCGCAATCGTGCACGGTGGTACCTTTTTTTTTTTTATCGTGCGGAAATCCCTTCGGATACCCCCCCCCCCCGTGCCAGCGGGGGCGGTTATGTCGGGCTTGAACCGACTAAAACCGCACGCCGTCTCGGGTCTACAGACGCCGGGGTGTAAGGTTGCCCATAGAGCATATCCCTCGCACCCCGACTGACCCTGGGCCATCTCCGGTTTCGAGATGGCCCCCTCGGGTTTGGGAACCACGGTGTCCCTGTCTTGCCCCGGTTTGGGGGAGGGGCGCTAGTCGCCCCACCGTCCCGGCCTGCTTCTGCTGGGGTGACAGGTGGCCTCACCCGCACCCCCAGGCCTGCGCTCATGGAGGACGGAGGTCGTTAAGCGACCTCCGGCGCCTGAGTCGCCTGCGACGCGCGGCGAGCAAGTTGCGGGCTCGGCGGACCGGGAGAGTTCTAAGTCTCTCCCGGGCGCGCTCCGCACCATTGCCGCAATCATGCTGCCGAGCGAGAGGACTCCCACCCCGATGGCTGCCACGAAGTCACGCCTCGGCGCCACCCACGCCGGGCAGTCCGCCAGCGTGTGCAGCCCTGAGTCCTCGCTCGCGTCGCAGTGATGACACTCAGGCGTTGGCTCCTTCCTGATCCGATGCAGGTGGTCCCCGAAGCACCCCTTCCCGGAGATCACCTGCGTCAGTCGGTACGAGAGGCTTCCGTGTCGCCTCTCCAGCCAATCCTCCATGATGGGCCTTACCGCCGCTATTGCGGCGTGCCCTGCGCTTGGTCGCCCAAGTCGTTCCTTCCACTCCACCACGATGGCCTGGCGGAGCTGGGACTGCACGGCCTCGATTTCTCGAGGCTCGGGGTTCCATCCCTGCTCCGGCGCCTCCTTTCGCCACTGGTACAGTTGCGAAAGGGCTCTCGCTTCCAGGTCCCATGGCGGAGTTCCGGCAAGGAGACTCGAAGGAGATCGTGCGGTACCCTCGGATGACCCTGATGGCCAGAACTCGCTGCGGAGCGCGCAGCATCTGCACAGTTCCGGTCCTCAGGGCCTCTGCCCATATTGTGCACCCATACAGGACCATGGACCGCACGATCCCCGCGTAGAGTCTCCTGCAGGAGTCATCGGGCCCCCTCATGTTGGGCAACAGCCGAGCCAGAGCAAGAGCTGTGCCCTTCAATTTGGGAGCCAGACTTCGGATGTGCTCTCCGAAGTCCCATCAGCCGTCGAGCACGAGCCCCAAATATTTCATTTGGGGCTTGATGTCGATGCGATTTCCTCCCACGATGAGACTGGATCCCTCGGGTGGCTTGCTCCGAGGCCCATGGAAGAACAGGGCCTCGGTTTTATGCAGGGCCACCTCGAGACCCAGCCGCCGGATCCGCCTAACGACTTGGGCAACCGCGGTCGTGGCCTTTCGGGTCGCTTCGCGGTACGTGGCCCCGCACGCCGTCACGAGCGTGTCGTCCGCGTAGCACGTGACGGCGGCACCGCCTACGAGCTCACCGCGAAGCACCCAGTCGTATCCGATGTTCCACAGGAGCGGCCCCAGGACCGATCCCTGTGGAACTGCACGGTGGTACCTACCCGGCCGAATTTTGTAACAAATTTGTGTCAACAAATTTCTACCATTTGTACATTTTTTTGATCGCCATCTTAATATAAAAATATAGGCATTAGGCTAGAAAACCTCGTTGTGCACCCTGGTTAGCAAGTTTAGTGTGACACTCAAACAAACACAAACTGCCATCAACAATTTTATCTTAATATGAATAAATAAATTACCAAAGGTAGAGTAAATTTCTTAATAATACCTAACTAATTATGAAATCAATAGATTCTGCAAATAACTAATGCAATTCTAGGCGTCCTCTTCCTGCAAAGAGTCAAGAAAAATGAATCAGTTACAGATAAAAAACCTGTACTTTCGCTAATGATGATGATCATAATTATAGTTGGGTACTATTAGTTCGGCCATCAAATACATTTTTCTTCGTAACTATCACTAACGGATTTTTTCTTTATGACTAAATAATATAATATAATTTATCTTATCGGTTTACGTCTGGAATTTCTTCGCCTTCGCAAGACGTCTGCTCGTGCATTCAAAGCATATTCTATTTCGTTAGGTTAAGATAAGATATTGACAATTATTTATACATAATTAAACAATAATTTTACCAACATGTCCGACGTAAAGGAATATTATATCGGTAAACATTCCATAATGTAGTAAACTTACCGTGAATGAGATATCTCCCGGATACCAACACGCTAAGACACGACGAAGCGATTATATCTAAGACGATTTGACCCAGCAGGGTAGGAGATATATACCATACAAACATCGGAATTATTGTTTTAGGCCAGGATACGGATAAACCGCCACCACTAGCATGTCTTGACAAAAGCTTTAGTAACTCCTTCTGTTCAGGGGAAGACCACTGATTCCTCAACACACTTCTTTCTCTCTAGAAAGCCATAAGTATCCCGTCAAATCGCGTAGTAGGCTTTGAGAAACTACTACGCAATTCGAGGCATCGTAAGCACTCATATTTTATACAAAATTGAGACCATTATTGGTTAGATACTACTCTAAAAAATAAATTTTAAAGTCGGATTTCACCAGTGAGAGTAATTTGTGATCAAACTAAATTAAACTAGATATAAACTATAGATATTTTACGTAGTAGTAGTAGTATCTAATCTGTGGCATAGAATATGGATGGACTAAGACTTCTAGAACATGGATAAACTTATTTAGATAAACAAATAAACCCTCAGAAATTGAAATCTATACAAATAAACCTCATGCATACAAATATGTGCATTGAGCTAGAGTCGTACAAACGACGACGAAAACTCGTTGCAAGCGAACGACTGCCCCGCCAAACTACGACAACACACGACACGACTACACGTATTTAATGTCTTTAAAAAGTAACTAAAATAATAGAAATTAGTAGTTATTGTGCAGACTTAATCCATTTAACTAATATTATCGCTTTAACGAAACCACCGCCACATCGACACGAAGCCCTACTTCGATGTGAGTGGGCGGAAGGACCGCTTACAAGTGTTCTCTTGCTGCAGTAGTACGATCAATGTTTTAAATCTGTCGCTAATTATCATAATCGGAAAGCCATCTAAAGGTAAATCCTCTTCATAACAGAGTTATCCACACGTTGACATTTCCTTGCACATATGGTAGGTTACCACAATAATGCATGAGCCGTAGACGGATCGATTTTTGACGTTGACCTCCAATCAGGGTTATTCGTAATTCATACCTGTTTCGTTCGTAGCAGTCATTTTCTTTTGTAGGCTCTTGGCAACATCTGTTTGCATTCAAGGGTTGCACTTTGTAGCCCGGGGTCCGCTCTACTAATTCAAATATACCTATTTTATTTGTATAAACTGAGATATCGAAAACCCTTGATGTACATAGGTATATAATACTAAATTGACTCGAAAACGGTGTCGTGTCGTGTCGTGACGGTGGAAAGTCGTAACTACTAGTCAAGTAAAAGTTTTAAAGACAACATTTCTTTATACATGTTATACCTACCTATTTCTTTATCGAATATAGACCAGATCTGCGGACATTTAATGATATAACTGATTAGATTATATTATTGCTTACGTTGTTATGAATTTCTTTCTGCAGTATCTGATAAACTGAGATGAAAAAAACACCTACTATCAATTTGTAAGTGACGCAAAGTGTAAAGTGAACATTCGCGCATAGTTTCTATTCACTTATTTAATTTAACAATGATGACACCGATGTTTTACGCTTACAATGGACCCTGTGTAGCCTATGCCTATGGAGAATCGAGACAACGATCGTTGAGTGAGTAAATTGATCAATAATAAAATTGATAAATAGTATAGTAGGCACGTTTAAAGCCATACATGCCCCTACGCTTAGTGATTCACAGATGAGTCATATCTTATGGTGAATAGAAGGCACCTGGACAACTCTCGCCGGTGTAGTTAATCCTGAAGGGGTAAGCAGGATGTTCGAAATTAACTGAAATGGCGCTAACTGTAAAGGTTGAGAGGACGAGGGCACAGGATGTGAATTTCATGGGATCAGTAGATTCTGAGCCGTTAAAGTTACGATTTGTCGACAAATTGCAAATGTTATGATTTGTCGGCAAATTTACAATTACCAATTCACTCCATTTTATGAATTAGATGTCCAATTACCTATAGGTACTGTTTCATCGGGGTGCTTGGTTGGGGGGGGGGCTTAGTTGGGGACCTCCACGCGGTGCACCCTGGGCAACGGAGACGGCAGCGCCTCTCTCCTAGGGCGGGAGAGGCGCTGCCGCCTACGGCCAACTCCGACCAAGGCGAGGACGGCCCTGTTGAGGGCTGTTCGGAAGCTTTCCACGTGTCCCTCTGATTAGCAGATGGCACAGTGGAGAGCAAGTAAGGGGGCCATCTCGAAACCGGAGATGGCCCAGGGTCAGTCGGGGTGCGAGGGATATGCTCTATGGGTAACCTTACACCCCGGCGTCTTAAGACCCGAGACGGCGTGCGGTTTTAGTCGGTTCAAGCCCGACATAACCGCCCCCGCTGGAGACCCCCCGCTCTCCAGCGGGGGCGGTATCCGAAGGGATTTCCGCACGAAAAAAAAAAAAAAAAAAAAGGTACTGTTTCATCATCATCATAATAATAATAAAATAATAAAAACTTTATTGACATAAAAGTATACATAGTTAACATTAAGTAGATCACGATACTATCTAACACAGCATGTAAAGAGGATCAGTATTTGTTAACGGTTTCTGATAAACCCTGTCTCTTAAACTAGGATATATCCTGTATCTTAAGAGACAGTGTTCGGCTAGTATTCATCCACATCACTTTCACCAGTCAAGAGTCTAAGCCTGTGTCGCTCGACCTGTTCCATGTATATAATTAATTGAGAACTATATATGTACATGTATTAGGTGTAACAATTTTTATGTACTTGTATGTGTGAGGGTGAATTTATGTATGTGTGTGAGTGTACGAAGTGTAGTGTACAGAGTACTTGTAAGTATGGATGAATGTGCATGTGTTGTAAATCATCATCTTAGCGTTCTTCCGAGTTTTCACCTTAGAGCCCGAGGTCCGCCGACTCCTTCTCCTGCTTTTGATTTGGCTAACTACTATACTATATTGTTTATGCTTCCTATATCTATGAGGTACTTGAGCTTACCCAGGCCATTGGTTTCCCATACCATGTATCCATCGTCTTGTAACATAGCCTAGTGGGAGGGATTAAGATATTTAAGAACACTAGTCATAAAATATATTCGATATTTGTACGTAAATACAGTCAACGACAAAGGTGGATTCACACTTAAATATTTACAAACGTTTTTTTAAATTAAAATACAGGAACCTAATAATGAATATATACATATATATAGTTTTATAATCTCCAGAGGACAAAGTCAATATATTTCGTGTTTTGTTTATTGTTTTATAAAAGGTTTAAGAGCTAAAGTGATTCATAAATTAGAAATTGTTAAGCCACTTTTGTTGTTGACTATACATACGTATGTACGCAACAAAAACAGCAATAACATAAAAACCTTATGATCTCAAAGACGATTCCTTACCCACAATAAATGATAAGATGAAACATGAATTTATAACTGACGTTACCTAATCAAATTTCTCTTAAAGAAAAGATGGAAGACCTTGTTTTTAGTACCATACCTATTTAATATCGGTCAATGTAATGATGATATCACTAGAATAACACCATTAGTTGAGTTCATATAGTTCACCTTTAATAATGTAGCTTACGGAAGATATAAGATATAATAGTATATTATGATGTCTAGTGAGCAAATCGCTCACGAGTTTCATACGCACTTTTTCAACACACTTGCGACGATAAAACAAACATGTATTGCATAAATCTTTTTTATTAAAACAATGGGTAAATGAGCTATTTACAAAACGATAGCCTAGTGGTAGCCTAGTGGTATGGGTAAAGGACTGCTGAGACGAGGTCTCGGGTTCGATCCCAGGTATTACCCATGGCACACACCAATGACTTTTCGATGCTTTTCGAAGTTATGTGTGTATTTATCGCAGGTTTATAAGTGCCCGGTTAATGGCAATAGGCTCGCCACCTATTACATTGAGACCTAAAACATAAACTGGCGAAACGTGGGTGCCAGCACCTCTGCCTACCCCTTCGGGGATATAGGCGTGAGTTTATGTTATGTTAAGTTATGTTATTGGATTGTTTTTGATGGCAATTTCACAGTTTGTGTTGCATTGGTACTTGTCACTTCTTTAGTTCCTTCATTTACTTCTTGCGTAAATGTTGGCGATAACGCTAAATCATTCAAATTACTGGAAGGATAAGGCACCAAATAACTCATGCTACAAGATGTGCATGGTTGTGGTTCGCGGCAAAACTTTTTTGCCTTTGGTTCCAAATTAAAGGCTTGCGTTATTTTGTTACTGATTTTAGCTTTATTATGAAGTGAGTCTTCTATGTACGATTCAACGACTGCTTCAGAATGATATTCGACCTGTCGCTTTAAAGTAAGTATTGTATTATTGTAGCCGACGTTTTGCTGAAACTATGTCCAGTGTAAAAATCGCCCTCAGGCAAACCTAAATACTTCGCTATTTCTTTTACTAATATGGCATTATCTGTTTATATCAATTGCTTCTGTTGAACGGAAGTCTTGGTATTTTTTCAATATTTCACAAAACGTTCCTT
Organism: Cybosia mesomella; assembly: GCA_946251805.1. Taxonomy (NCBI): domain Eukaryota; kingdom Metazoa; phylum Arthropoda; class Insecta; order Lepidoptera; family Erebidae; genus Cybosia; species Cybosia mesomella. Next base: position 23,907,380 of record OX276398.1, read on the forward strand.
GGATTGTAAAAGATCATGAAATCTTGGTTTTACTCTGGGTAATTTTGACAAGAAGTATATATCCGTAGGTTTCTGCATCTTTTATTGTAATATTATACAGGTCTTGTAGTCAACAAGCACCAGAAACACCGAATATTAAGGCAACATGCAAAAAAAAACAATTAAGTAGATCTAAGAAGTTATGCTAAGGTAACGCACTTATATAAGGTGTCACAAAATTAGGTCTCTGAATTTGGTGAGATGACTTGGTATCGACAAAATATGCATTTGAAACAAAAAAAAAAACAAATATAATAAAAATATAAAAAATATACGCGACGAGCACACGTGACGCTGGTCGCGATTTAGGTATGACTGGTTGGATCACCTCCAAGTTTGGTGCACCCTGGGCAACGTGGGCGATGACGCATCATTGATTGCTCCTCTGGAGTAGCTGGCGTCAACGTCAACGGCCAAGAATCTGACCAACCGGCCCTTTTCAGGGCCAGCTGACCCCATTGCACGAGGGGGTCGAGACATGGCGGGCCTGCAAGGCCCGCGGGGGTGGGGGCCGCTCCAGGTACCCCTCTGCTGTTATCAGAGGGGACACTGCGAATGGCCCAGGGTCAGTCGGAGTGCGAGGGATATGCTCTATGGGTAACCTTACACCCCGGCGTCTGTAGACCCGAGACGGCGTGCGGTTTTAGTCGGTTCAAGCCCGACATAACCGCCCCCGGTGGCTGGCGGGGGGGTATCCGAAGGGATTTCCGCACAATAAAAAAAAAATAAAAAAAGTATTTCCCACACATCCGATTGGAGGATACTGCGAGGAGAAGGACTGCACTCCTACCACATGCGTCACGGGCTCGTCGCGTCACGTGACGCTGGTCGCTGGTGGTGTTTTTTTTTTTTTTTTTTTTATTTTTTTGTTTTTTTTTTTACCCGTTTTTATTTTGTTTCAAATACATATTTTGTCGATATCAAGTCATCTCACCTAATTCAGAGACCTAATTTTGTGACACCTTATATACTTATAGATACGTTTCGATTAGAAATATTAAACGTACCTTTTTTTTTTCTTTTTCGTGCGGAATTGCCTTCGGATACCACCCCGCCGGCCAGCGGGGGCGCTTATGTCGGGCTTGAACCGACTAAAATTGTTGCTAGATACTCACTTCTGGTGCCTCATTCAAAAACTTTTCAACGTTGGCCGATGAGATGACAGCAATTCAGATTTCCGTCCGTTGATTACATAGTGGCTATACTGCTACAGCCTGCTTCAAAATTATAATTTTAGTGATAAAATGCAAATCTTTTGTAACAAATGATTGTGTAATGTGTGTAATTATTTATAATTCACAATAATTTGTTACAAAATTATTTTGTAAAAAATTCTAAACATTAGATAATAATAAATGATATAAAAATAATAAAAATAAATGAAAGCCTAGTGGCGTACGTAACGGACTGCTGAGACGAGGTCTCAAGTTCGATCCCCAGTCGCCCCGGGCACACACATCTGACTTTTCGTAGTTATGTCACAGATTACTAAATGGTTATGTGTGCATTAATAAATGTTAAACCTCTTTGTTGTTACAAAAAAAAACTGTATTACCCGGTTAAATTGAAAATACTCTGTTTACCCGCATATAATAGGCACTAACTTAACTTTGTAGGGATGATACTATTATATACTAAAACACGTATGTCTTATAGTTCGGTTTATGGCCCTAAGGACGATGTTATAAGGCTCACTTTACGGTTGTGTTGAAAATATATATTCTAACGTACTATATAATATAATTAATGTAATGTACTATATAATATAATTATAACGCCCGCGTGTAATTCTGATTCCGTTTCAGCAAACCATAGGAACCTACCTACTCCAGGAATAAAAGTAGTCTACGTGGAATACCAGACCATATAGATTATTATACCCTGTACCAAATTTCAGCCATAGAATGATATAGAGGTTTGTTTTTCAATCACGCGAAAACCGATGAACTGATATGATAGAAATTTTGCACAGAATAGAAATTAATATATTTATTTCATCAATATTTATTTATGTTAAAATATGTGCAATTTTCACTTTTTAATGTCTGAGGGTCACGGGAACGGGATCAGTATTTTATGCGGACTTTGCTGCGGGCAATAGCTAGTGGAGTATATATTCATTACACATACTTACAACATACATACCACGGTACTTCTAACTTATCTCAAGACATGCCGTCTAGTGTTTTTAAAGCAGCCGTTTTACTATATTAAAGTTAGCCACGGTTTTGATAATTGGGAACGCAATAACATATTCGTAAAGCAATCGATCTTATCGTTGTTGTGTTTTATAACTAAAAACAGCATGTAGTACACGGCAGATTTAACCGATAACGGTAACTGATGAATGATGAATATTGATGGTAGTGTTCTAATATTTTATCTACGTGACGATAATAAATCATTCTAAGTTTAATGACTTCTTCTTTAGAAATTATGTCAATTGTTAGGCAACTGCTGCAACTGATTTTAAACTGATAAATACTTTAAGATGAGCATTGCCTGTGTCTGGTCCGGTTATATGGGTTCTAAAATGCATATTAAACATACTTAGGTACGGGCAACCTTACACCCCGGCGTCTGTAGACCCGAGACGGCGTGCGGTTTTAGTCGGTTCAAGCCCGACATAACCGCCCCCGCTGGTACGCGGGGGGGTATCCGAAGGGATTTCCGCACGATAAAAAAAAAAAAAAAAAAAAAAGGTACATTGACAGCCTCAGTGGTGTAGCGGTAGTGCATTCGACTGCTACGACAGAGGACGCGGATTGGATTCCCGCTCAGTGCAAATATTTGTATGCTTGAATATGTTTATTTGCACTGATCTTGCTGGTCTGTTTCTATGTATATAAGTATGTTTATCCTCATTCTGGAACCCATAACACAAGCTAGTTAAACTATGCTTACTTTGAGTCTAGAAAGCGCTTTGTAGAATGTTGTTTTTGTAAATACTACCATTATGTTTGGGCGAATTCCACAAAGATCTTCGAACCCCAAGCTAACTTCAACTGCAATTAATGGACGAGGCTCTAGCGCAGATTTCCTTCTGGGTGTTAGGAGTTCAGAAGGCAGTCATTCTTGTAATGACCTAGGTAAGCCAAATTAAGCGAAAGAGTAGGAGAGCGGACCCCGGGTTCCAAGGTGCAAGCTTTGGATCCGACCGGGACTAATATTGTGATGATGTTTTTTTTTTCGTCCTCCATGAGCGCAGGCCTGGGGGTGTCAGGTGAGGCCGCTTGTCACCGCAGCAGAAGCAGGCCGGGACGGCGGGGAGACGGGAACACCGTGTTTCCCAAACCCGAGGGGGCCATCTCGAAACCGGAGATGGCCCAGGGTCAGTCGGGGTGCGAGGGATATGCTCTATGGGCAACCTTACACCCCGGCGTCTTAAGATCCTAGACGGCGTGCGATTTTAGTCGGTAAATGCCCGACATAACCGCCCCCGCTGGCCGGCGGGGGATATCCGAAGGGATTTCCGCACGAAAAAGAACAAAAAAGGTACATACCATACATAGAATGTACCCATATAAAATGATAGGATATTGAATCATGTGGGATATTGAATTTGTTATAAGTCTAAGTTTTCAACAAATAAAAACACTTCCGCTGGCCGGCGGGGGGGTATCCGAGGGGATTTCCGCACGAAAAAAAAAAAAAAAAAAGGTACCAACTACGACCGAAGGGGGCCATCTCGAAACCGGAGATGGCCCAGGGTCAGTCGGGGTGCGAGGGAAATGCCTTTACCCGGCGTCTAGAGACCCGAGACGGCGTGCGGTTTTAGTAACCTACATATATATGAAGTATATGAATGGGGGTATATGAAGAGATTTCGGCACGAAAAAAAAAAGGTACCCACTACGAATTAAAGTGATGATTCGTCAGTATATATCTATCTGTCAGAAAAAAAATTAAACTTATAATACTGTAGATTGAACTCATTGAACTTTGCTAAGTAAGTCAACTTTCTAATGACAGAAAAAAGTTGTACAATTACTCGTACTCATACTCGCCTAGAACTCAATTCATACAGTGACCTTCTCAATATTGCCCATATAAGTTACATTAACATCCGGGTGATGTCGACGTTTTCTAAAAATGAAACCTAGCTAGATCGATTTATCGCCCCCGAAACCCCCTAAATTTCATAAAAGTTGTTGGAGCTGTTTGGGAGATTCAGATTATATATATACCTACATACACACATAATATATATACTTACAAGAATTGCTCATTGAAAGGTATAAGATATATATGTTATAAGCACTTGGGTGCGTATAATTAATGTCGACTTTACAGTAAGCTGACTTTAGATAGCAGTCCTTTTTTTTATATTGTGTGAAAGTGTCAAAAGCCTTAACATGATCATCATCAAAACATTGGCTATCCTGGTTAAATTCAAAGCTTGCACTTTGGAGCCCGAGGTACGCACTCCTATGCTTTTCCTCCTGATGTGACTTGGTTTTTACGAGATCGACAGCGTTCAAACCCCGCAACCGCGAGAGGAAAGTCTGTGCTAGACCGTCGTCCGTTGATTAACAGGTACTGGCATGCAACCCTTGCAGTTGATGTTGGCTTTGGCTCCGAAAATGTTGATAGGACAAATTTGGTGCCAAATTATCTGAAGCCTTATCCCAATCTTATCATTTGCCCCGTGCGGCGAATCTCTTACCTCTTACTCACATCCCGTACGTGGCAGGTCCCTCCATCCATCCATCCATTTTTTAATATGGAATATAATATGTCGTGACGATGACGCGAATTCCATGATTTTTGTTCACCCAAAAAGTGCTCAAAGCGCCTAAAGAAGTTTTCACTTAAAAAAAAAGATCTTGCTCATCACTATATATTGTCTTCGATGCGTTGGGTGTAGATTACGTGTGACCAGACCGTGGCTGCCTGGCGCCGCTCGACCGCACGTCGCAAACTTGACCCACATCTCCTTAGAGACCATTGTCTTCGCAACAACCTCGATCAGCGCACCTCGCAATTATCTCTAATAAAGTATTCTTCAACACCGTCTCGGAAAAACAATTATTCAGTGACCTTTCCATAATCACGGCTTTGTACAGCCCACTTATTGTCCAGAACAATCCAACTTAATGGAATTTAAATAGAACTTTCCCAACTTTCTTTTTGAACACCGGTTTGTTAATACACAATCCCGTTATCACGTCGTGTCATTGCCCCAGTAAACTACATGACATTACACTTTCCGCATTTGATGAAACCGCTATGAGCTTCCTCTGTCTGACAAAAGCGTAGTCAAAATTGCAACTCACGGAATGATTATAAGAAAAAAATTATTTTAGCCTCGTGACCTTAGCCCTGAATTATCTTATAATAATAGATATAGAGGTACCTAAATACGATACTGGCGATTAAAAACAGGAACCTAAACCTAGGCTTATTAGCTTACGTAACGTAACCACTGCAACCGGACATGCACTAATCGGTGAGTGCGAACGAGAACAAAATATGACTAACAACGCAGTACACTTTTATCATCGACAACATTATTGCGATAACATAACTACTTATCTCATTTTAATATATGATCATTAACATTAAAGTTTTAAGAATATCCAAAAAAAAGCATAATAATTAAGAAGTCCTAGTATTTTCTGCCAGGGAAATCCCTATGATACAAATAATGAAAACGTATTAAATAGTTATTATATTTTATTGCAGGCATGTCACTAGACGAAGGCAGACAGTCACAGAGGCCGTACAGGTACGGCATGGTGCTGCTGTGCGCCGGAGCACTGATCAACTGGCTGGGTCTAGCGGAAGACTACGCGGAGCCAGTGCGCTATGTGGGCGTCGCGTGCATCGTTGCAGGGGCGCTTCTCATTTGCGCCGCCATGTGTTGCTGGTTGCAGTCCCCCGCGAGGCAACCTCAGACTGATCGGGCCTCTCCTGACACACATCAAGTAAGTTTTCAAAGCTAATAATATCAACAGCAAATTGTAACTATCTCAAAGTGGCAAAGATTAAATGTAGCTATATTATATTAACTATTCTGAATGAAAAACGTTAAAGCCATAATTAGCACACTCATTCACATATGGCTTATAAATACCAGTCTACCTTTTTAATAAAATAAAGAAGGGTATCCTAAGTTTAAGTTGAGGACTGTTGTATCGGCAAACATAGACATGACTGCAAGTATTCTTCTTTTTCCTCTGAGTTTAAGTATGGTTCCTAATTACGACCTAAAATAAATACTTCAAATTTAAATTCTAACTTTTCTAAAACAGTGCAAATTTATTTGTTGGATGACCTATCAGATCATTTTAAAAGTCATTGAGCCGTAAATTGACCCTCAGTGAAAACTCTGTAAAGTAACTCAACTTTCTAGTGACAGAGAAAAGTTGTGTCTACAATAATTCGAATCTTCTTATGCTCGCCTAGAACTCAATGCGTACTAAAAACTTCTTTATAATTTTTACTGAGAACTAAGACTTGATAAACGCATCTGAAGTTCTAAGTTTCCTCGCGTATTTCGTACTGTTGCTAGTAAAAAGATTGTTTGCTTTAGATACAAGGTGGCGGAATATAGAAATAATATCAGTATGGACCTTCAGCCGTCACCATCAATACAATGCTTCTTAAAGTTCACAACCAACAAAGTGATTTAGCCACTTTGTTTTGATTAACTCAGAAAGTTTTTCACAAGTAGCCAAAAGAACTTTGCGAAAATGAAATATAATAAATTATTAACTTGGTATTTCTCTTTTCCCAGATTGATGATCCAATTCACGTAATATCAATGCCAGACGAAGAAACAATGCAACAAAAACCTCCAGACTATGACACAGTAGCGGGGGCACCGCCAACGTACGACGATGCCATAAAGCTGAACCCGGCAAGGTTGCTGCCAGCCACAAGCAGCGCCAGACACGACGTGCATCTCCTCAGCGATGCACCCATCATCCCTGGCCAACCCGACGATGCACCTCCTAGCCCACTTACAGCCATCGCACCTGTCCACCGATCGCAGGTCCCGAAGACCCCACCACCTCCATATAACCCGACGCACGCTATCAGATGAAAACCAGGCCGATCAACTTTTTACTTTAAATCGACTGCTGTTTCATGTGATGAGACTCATATAATTATAGTGATTAGTCCACATTGTTGACCTTGCAACAATGATACTGTATTATATTTATATTGTACGTACATATCCTACCATGAAACAATTGTTTTTGTTTTTTTAAGTAGGTTGTCGTATGAAGCGTTGCGTACTTATGTGATAATAGGAAAGTTATGATTAGTTACTTATTTCCTGCTCTGTATATAATTAATATAAAATATGTTAAAAATATGTACCTAGTTAGGTAGATAAGAAAAAAAACTCTTCCAATAATTATTTAATAAATCGTGTTCCAGGCAGAGCACCTCTATGGTTCCAAATAATTGTAAAGTAGGATTTTAAGTCATCTGTCACCGGGTAGGTTAGACAGTCGACAAGAGACATCGTACATATCTGTTTATATTCAGTTATATAAGCTTTACATGCAGTAGTAGTTGTGCTCCTACGTTACAGTGCCATTTATAAGGAATCCTCCTAATTTTTTTGTTGCTGCTGTATGAGGACTGAGTAGGTATCTACCAATCTACATCAGTGTTATAGCCTAACTACAATTTGTTTCCTTAGATTATAATTTTGCTCATGAATCTTTAATAAAGCACTACTATCACGTTGATTGATATAAAATATATTTGTACACAATCACTAAATTATGTAGGTATTTTACATGATCTTTGGTGAGTTATTCACCTGAACAACTTTAGAACCGTGTGTATTAGAGGGTTTGATATACATATAAAAAGCATTGTTAGTTTGTCGTTGTGATAATATGACCGTTAGTATCGTTTTAGTTAACTATCGAGTTTATATTATTGTAGAGTTATAATTTTCAACTCCAGATTTGTCTATTCTAGTCTTCAGAATATTGCATATTTATCTAAATATTCCACCAGACCATTCAGTCATGCATAATAACTTGTAATTTGTACATAATTCTGTTTGCACAACTTGAAGATATCCAAAATGGTATGCAATATAATATTATGGTGGTTATTCAAAATTGGAATAATAAAACTAAATTGCGAAATGTCGGCTTCGATTATATACTAGTCAACGTACCGCATGCAAAACATCGAAACAACTAACAATATTGTTGGATTCCAAACAGACATGTTAATTGCAGTTGATTTGAAGTTAAGATGCAGTCAAAATATAACGTAATTCATCATATTAGACGACGAAAATTAAAACCATTGTACTTGGATTCTAACGAGTAAAACGAGTAAGAGAAATAGTCCATTTAGGAATATAACTCAAAAATTATACTCGAGAATCTTGTTTTTATGGATCTCGTGGCCTAACGCTTAGAAATAATAATTTAGAAGGATAATTGTAAAAAAGCAATATACTCGTACAGTAACCATTAAATCGTACCATAGTCAGGCGTGTGCTTTCAAAGGATACATAATGGGACCAATACCTTACGTTTAGTTACTAAAATCGTGTGCTTAATATACTAACTGATTCAAATAGCACGTGCCTGCAAGTCTTTGTGAGGATTTTACAATGCTGAAGTTGTGCATTTATTATTTGTACATTGTACAAAGTTCGGAAGCTAAGAGAGTGTATATAGATAGAGAAAAAAATAAATGTTGTTAAATGTATGTTTGTTTTATTTCAACCGTAACATATTGTGCACTTCCCCTGAGATGTTTTGGTCCCACTAAGACTAAAAATCCAAGTCAATCTCACCTGCGAGCCGGTACACCTGCTCATTAACAGACGACTTTGGTGGCTTTTACGGGACTTTTCTGGTAGTTTTTACAGGAGCGATTGCCTTCTGACCCCACAATCCCAAGATAAGTCAAACAAGAGAAGGATCGGTGAGCCCCGAGTTCCAAAGAGCAAGCCTTGGATGCAACCGGCACTAATACTGATGATGATAAGGAATGTGTAGTTCTTATAGGTATTTATGCGAACCGAACCACTAAAACTCTAAAGACACCAAAGACTCTGTCTCTCAGGTCCTATCCCTATAACATTGTAGTTCTATCTTCAACAACAACTCCGGCCCTGGGTCAAAGCAAGAAGAGTGATCGCTCTCAGCTCCAGATGGTAAGGAGCCCCATAAAGTTAAATTGCGAAAAACTATTATGAGCGCAACATTTTGAAGGCAGTGTTTTTGTGAGGTACCAGACCTAACCTTACACCCCGGCGTCTGTAGATCCGAGACGGCGTGTGGTTTTAGTCGGTTCAAGCCCGACATAACCACCCCCACTGGCCGGCGGGGGGGTATCCGAAGGGATTTCCGCACGAAAAAAAAAGTCATGTGTTGACCAAAGGATGCAGCAATACAATCTCGCTCTACCCTCTAAGTGCTAGAGCCGGTGGGAAGTTCGATGGGGCTAACAGCATCATCATCATTATGCTATTATTAAAGTCATCATGCAAGCCCCAATTCCAGCTGCATCCAAAGTTTGTACTTTGCAGCCCGAGCTCGTTCTCCTACTCTTTCATCTTGGGCTTGATGGGGCTTTAACAACACCACGTTGAGGCTAACATATTAGGTACAAAATAAAAAAGTTTCACTGTTTTGTAATGTAGGTATCATAAAATACAATTCATACCTAGGAACAGGTACCCACACCCGTGTTTTAGTACTGGAGTACTTACTGGACACGCGTATCAGTATAGTGAAGTGCTGGGTTAGCGAGATTGCATTGCATTATCTAATCAATGCGATATCATAAACATCAATACCAAGACGAAATTTCAATAACAGGACTGTCATACCACTGGCGACTAGCGCTCCCGCCTTTCCAGGGCAAGATGGGGACACCGTGGTTCCCAAACCCGAGGGGACCATCTCGAAAATTTTTACACATCAATATATCCATTTGCTTTGGTCTAGACGTGTGTTTACAAATGCTTCTTTAGCCGTGTGTTGTGCTAAAGAAGAATACGTGGCTCATACGTACCATGTGTCTGCCGAAAAGCTTCTTTAGCCCATCACTTACATAGTGTTAGGCTGAAGAAGCTTACATGTACATGACTACCTATTCACGCTAAGCAGACTCAGCCACGGCCGACCACGCAAGGTGACTGTACCTTGCGGGTCCCGGCCCAAACTGCTGAGGTTAGGATGCTGTATTTCAATATATACAGAATGAATTTTTCAATTGGGGGTGGATGGCCAAATCAGGAATAGCCAAGAATTCAGTACAGTTCAGTAAAGAGTTACACACGGCTAATTGATTGGAAAGAATGAGGTGTCAAACGATTCATTATCATACTAGGCTACATTTTACAACAACAATATCAATATAACGGATGTTAGATCCAAAATTGTGACGCAGCATAAAATATTTTTTGGCTATCGTATCAAATGAAAGGGCAGAAAATCCCGAGTTCCAAAATATAAATATAGTATAATATTATGGAATATACCAAGAGAAAAGATGAAAATTAAATTCAGCTACTAAAAGTACTACTAGCGCCATCTATCTGTGGAGAACTGGAACAATCCCATTAATTTTTCTTTTTTATACAAAACTTGTCCTGACAATAACGAAAACAACAAAAAGAATTATCCAATTTACACTAATAAATGTTTCTTTCTTTCTTCTTTCATCTTCTATTTAGTGCAGTCGTTCGCAAGTTTTTCGTGTACATACATTACATACCGGGTGAGGAAAAAGTATGGAAACCCCGGAAAATTAGGAAAACCGCACGAGGTCAGTCATGAAACAAAGCTCTTACCCTAGGTAACTTTAAACGAGGAATTCAACGGTGACCTCTGATTTGACCTTAAACCTCATTTTCAAGGTTATTTCAAGGTCAACCTCATTTTTTTAAATAGGAACCCCTATTTTTTATACCGAAATCGAAAAGAGCAGAAAATTTTGCGTTTGGATACGTGTTAACCCCTGAACGTCAAAAAGAGGTCAAATTGGAAAGGAGTACTCACTATAAAAAAGCACCCCAAGTGAGAGGCAAGGGGAACTCACTTTCAAAAAGCACCCCGAAGTGAGAGGCAAGGGGAACTCGCTTTCAAAAAGCACCCCGAAATGAGAGGCAAGGGAAACTCACTATAAAAAAGCACTCCGAAGGGAAAGATTCCTGCTTCTACGTCCACGTCGTTGTTCCTGGGTAGCGCTAAAAGGAGGATTAGGAATCACGCTATCTTCGTAATTGAACTATTCCCACTCTTAAAATTTCTCGCTGTTTTAGAGTCCGGTATACAAAATAGGGGTTTTCATTAAAAAAAATTAGATTGACCTTGAAATACCCTTGAAATTAAGGTTCAAGGTCAAATCAGAGGTCACAGTTGGATTCCTTGTTGAAAGTTACCTACGGTATCACCCTTGTTTCACGACTAATCTCGTGCGGTTTACCGAATTTTACGGGGTTTACCGAATTTCTATACTTTTTCCTCACCCGGTATATACGCGTATATACATTCATTTTTATTAATATAGATGTGAAAGTTTGTATGAATGTTTGTTACTCTTTCACGCAAAAATGGCTGAACAGATCTGGCTGAAAATTGGTACAGGGATAGATTATAGTAAAATACACGGGAAGCGGGATCGGGATCAGAACTCCACGCGGGTGGAGCCGCGGGCAACAGCTAGTGTTGCTTGTAATCGTTAAAAGTTTGTCTGTATGTATGGATGTTTATTACTCTTTCACGCAAAAACGGCTGAACGGACCTGGCTGAAATTTGGTATAGGAATAGATTATAGTCTGGAATAACACATAGGTTCCCATGGGAAGTGGGAACGCGAACAGAATTCCACGCGGCCGAAGCCGTGGCAAAAAGCTAGTATTTACTATTCTTAAAAAATTACTCGTTCACGTGTATAACCATTCCGTATTCTTTTTACAGTTTTAAAACTTTATTTTTGTAAATAGAAATGTTGCAGCCAAATGTTATCAAAACCGGCCCCATTCGAAAATCGCCAATGCAAAAAAAATTGAACCTATAATATATATATAATACCTATATATATATATATAATATTTACCTATAATATATACCTATAATATATATATATAATATTTATAGAATCTTTACTCCCGACTGCGATTAGTTAACACGTTTCTAAAAAGAATAGCGCAACAAATGCTCATAATGGTGTATCAAGCTTCCTTTAAAATAGTTTAGAACTAAAACTTGAATGCGAATACGAACAGACTAACTGCACCTTAGAAACATTTCAGTAAATTTAGAGTACTTTTAAAGGTTTTGCTCCCTTGGTAAACTAAAATGGCAATGATTGCCGGGGGAGAGCGGTCACCGTACCGTGGTATATTTGGGGTTAGAATCTCTTGGTAGTAATACTACACTAGAAATGTCATTCCACTGATATTAGTGTAAGTAATATTATACAGAAGTAACAGAAGAATAGGACCTCTCCATGGTAATTTAAATGATGTGTACTGTGACTAAGGATAATACTACTATATGTTTACATCCTAAATATAATAACAGGTACAAATTGTCAATTCAACGATATCGGCTACCGAATATACCGAATATACCGAATATACCGAATAAAACCGCGATTTCATTTTTATGTCAAAAGACTAGGTACTCAAAATCCTAACTGCACTATAGATTAAAAAAAGATGTGTCAAATTGTAATTTAATCTAATTTAATTTGTCTATGAACAATTTACGAAATCAAAACAATGTCGAAAAACTTGTAAACCCGAAACTAAATCGAAATTTCATTAAAAAAAAGTAATTATATTTCAGCAAACTGACGATCTTACAATAACTATCTATGAAAAATATGCCAGTAGAGCTGAATAGCCTCATAGAGGGATGGCTAGAGTTAGAAAGCGACCCCGGGTTGTTTACACTGTTGTTAGAAGACTTCGGAGTCAAAGGGGTTCAGGTAGAAGAAATTTATGACCTCCATAAACCCTTAGAAAGCCCCGTTTATGGCTTTATTTTTTTGTTTCGATGGATAGAAGAGAGGAGGTCGAGGAGAAAATTTGTCGAACAAATAGAGAGTTTTGTACGCGATGAAGAAACTATAAATAACATATTTTTTGCTCAGCAAATGGTTCCTAACAGTTGTGCTACCCATGCCTTGTTGTCAATACTACTAAACTATCCTAATCTTCATTTAGGTGAAACACTAAGCAGATTAAAGGTAAATATCAATAATGGTAAATACCAATCAATCAGTCTTTGTTTGCAAATGTGATATGAATACATAGAGTAATTTAGTTGAGATGTTACAAAATGTTTCATGGTCCTCTAAATTCCACTTTGTACCTTCATCAATGCATAGTTTTAGGTTCATGTTATATCACCGATGTGAAACCTGATAAAGACTGCTCAATTTTCTTTTCTTGTAGTCTGTCAAACCACTTGGTCAGTGCTGTGTTTTTTAGCTATAACCACATTCTAAGTGGCCAAGTAAGCCAAGAGCGGCGAGCAACTTGATTGGATAAATATAGTACACCTAAAAATATGTCATCAGTAATTCACAATTGTCACCTTTGATGTTGCATGAATTTATAGGTAGGTACTGGAAACCATTTATCCTTTAATAAACCAATGGAGCACAAAAGCATGTCAACAAGTCTGGCCAGAATGTAATTTTCAAATGCTAATGGGCATTAGTATATTCTCTAGTATTTAATACCCTTCCCGCGAGGCGCGGAGGCAACTCAGGCATCGGGGGTCGCTAAACGACCTATTCTCCCTCATGGAGAATAGCAGCTCATCTAGCAGAAGCAGATCGAAGGCGCATAGCACGCCTCCCTCTTTCCGGGGGCGAGACGGGGACACCATGGTTCCCAAACCCGAGGGGGCCATCTCGAAACCGGAGATGACCCTGGGTCTGAAAACCCGAGAATGCCTGCGGTTTTAGTCGGTTCGGATCCGACATGACCACCCCCGCTGGCTGGCAGGGAGGTATCTGGGGGGTGTACTCCATAAACAACATACAATAAAAAAATGTATAAACAAGAAAAGTATAAAAGACTCACTAAAGAAGAAAGAGGACATCAGTGCAATCATTGTCATAAAAAAATGTTACAGTCATAATAATATAGGGTGTAGGTATGTGTGAAATTTATTATTTGAGTTTATATTTTTCATTAGCACCACACACTGGGCATGAACCCAGAGAACAAAGGCTGGGCAATTGGCAACACACCTGAACTTGCCTGTGCTCACAACTCACATGCAATTCCTCAAGCAAGAAAAAAAACTGATAAAAATGCTGGTGTTTCAACTGGACGCTTCACTGGTTTGTACATTCTCTATTTTCTTTGGTTTGTTTTTGTAATTATATTGATATTTTTAACCTTACAAGGAAATTGTCATCTTACCCACAGGAGAAGCATACCACTTTGTAAGTTTTGTGCCGATCAATGGACATTTGTTTGAGTTGGATGGGCTGAAGCCTTTCCCCACAGACCACGGACCATGGGCGACTGATGAAGACTGGACAGACAAGTTCAGGAGAGTTATTGTTGAGAGACTTGGTAGAGATGCTGGAGAACAGGTTCATGATATCAGGTATATCAACAGGTTTATTTTGGGTATTGCATTGGGATTGCAATCCAGTACAAATTTAAAACTGGCCAGATGCAATAGATATACCAGATCTGGTAGATGTTTGATGATGAAAGATTACCAGATCCAGATTTCTGGATTGCATTCCCCAGTCAGATCCATCAGGTTCATTACAATATCTTTAAGGTCAGACAAAGTGAAGGCATATTGTTATATACTTCAATCAATTAACTTATTGCTGTCCACTGTTACTTGACTTGCATAGAAAAAAGAAAGATGGACCGGGAACTTCATCAATGTAAGTTGTTTAAGTGTGGGGCAAAATAGCTCTTTGTGAAGGTCCTTGGACATCTTATGATTGAACTTTTACCTATTTACTACAACTCTTTCAGTTAAAATATTGTATTGTGTATATGTTTATAATATAAGGCTCGTATATTAGATATATCATTATTAATTATATTACATTCATTAATTTATGCGTTGTTGATTTTGTATGTGTATGCCTATGCTGAAAGTCTGATTTTGTGTTTATAACTAAGGTAATATTATATTTTAGATTCAATTTGATGGCAGTTGTTCCTGATAGAAGATTAGCTTTGACACAAAAGCTCAGTGCCTTAGAGCTAAATCAAAAAAGGGTAAAGGAAGCAATCTCGAAAATTGGTAAACATCTTAGACATTTACTGTCCAAACGCAGAGAAATGAGTGGTAAGTAACATCTTTCTATTATTTTATGCAGAGCCATTTTGTATTTCACATTGACTCTGAGTAAGTAACGATACGCCTCGCATATGGGTTGGATAACGCGCGGCCGCGATTAAAAATAATGGCGCATCGTATTGTCTCCTTGCCAGCTGTATATAATTTTAACTATCATCTCCGAGCCATATTATTTCTGTATAAAACACACCTTTTATGCAAGAGTGCTTGTGTTAAACAGGGATATTCAAATAATGATTATGGGGCCCTCTATTCAACCTTATTTTTGCGCCTGTACCTGTTCTGCACGAAGGCTTCCTCTCTTTTAGCTCCTTTAGCAAAGCATCTGGGTCATCACGCCAGCTTTTTCTAGGCCTACATCGCTGGATATCTGCGTTCTAGAATACGGATAAAAATACTTATATACTTTTGTAAATAATTGTCGGCAGTTTACGCAAACACTGATTCCGACGTTTCAGTTGCTTTTCAGCAGCCTTTCTCCCCATGACCATGATTGTTAATAAAATAACACTAAACAAATTTTATTAATAGCAGTCATGGGGAAAAAGGCTGATAGAATCCGAAACAGCAAGTAAATCGTGATAAAATCCGTGAACAAGAGTTTTATTGCAGTATATACATATTACTTAATACATAGAAACTTCCAGACCCATGCAATTAAAAACATGAATTCACAGCACAGAGCGGGAATCGAACCCGCGACTTCGGACATAGCAGTCGAACGTTCTAAGGGTACGCCATTCGTCGTCGTAATACAAATAAGATTAAAAAACAATATTTGTAGGATTTGATTGGTACTATTTCAGTAACTCAGGTATTCAACTTGACATACCGTGTTTGCAGAAAATGTTGAGATAATATCAGAAGGCAGCAATGAGAACTCATTAAATGAGAATATGGTACAAATCAGTGAAGAAACGATACTAACGGCATTGGAATCATCGCAACTTCAATTGTTCGATGTTGACTACACGCGACCTATTACTATTGAGATTGGTGTAAACGATCGCCCACATCAGGACAGCAGTATTATTTTAGGTAAATCAAAATCAGCTTAGCGTAACTCCCGGTTGCATCCGAGGCCCTAGGCCCGCTCTGCTTACCCCTTCTCGTCATTTTGGTTTGATGTATACGGCTTTTATGAGACCAATTGCTATCTGACATCCCAATCCGGAGCGCTACATATGAAACATGTTAGACCATGCTTCCATTTCCAGATATCTCCTTTACTTAGCGTCAACCAATATATAAGACCTCTAATTCTCTATACAAATATAGTAAACTGAAACTGAATATATCTTATTTTACAGTGGATCCTGTGGAACCAGGAGCAGTTGTTAAAATTGTTACAATAAATAGAGATAACCAGATCGTGGGAGACGTAAGTATCCTTCCTAATATTATTGTAAATTTGACATTTCATTATTGATTTAGGTACTGGGGATAAGCTAAACGTGTTACATATATTTATTATTTTAGTAAGAGTGATTGAAATTTAAACTGAGGACCACCATTTTAGAAATAATACCATTTGAAATAGGGGCCTCACTTTTTGGACTTAACTTACCATTAGGCAGGATGCAGTAAAAGACGGAGTTAATGCTTAAAAAAATTACGCCTGAGATAGGGGTTCAGAAAATATCGTAGTGTTTTGCTGCATAGAATGTCCAAATTAGTATTTACAAAAATGAACCATAAAAAAATACTAAAGTGAATTTCAATCAAATATCTATAAGAAACAAAATAATATTGTTTCAGTTGTACCCGACTTCCATCACCGCCCTAGTGAAGAGCAACGATTCGCCTGTGCTAATATGTTGCCAGTCGGACCCAGAACACCCAATCAAACTAAGGAAGCTACTGCTCACACACTCGGAATTAAATGCGCTCATGAGCAGTATAGTCAACGAAGTGCAGTTGTGCCAACAAGCGCTAAACGACGAAAATGACAAAAGAGATATGTATAAGGTTGGTTTTGTATTTATTATAAGTCACTTTACGCTAACTTCTTCATAACACGTTACCTTCCAAGGTGTGGGATCGTTGGTGAAAAACCTAATACCTTTTTTTTTTTTTTTTTTTTTTTTTTTTTTATCGTGCGGAAATCCCTTCGGATACCCCCCCGCCTGCCAGCGGGGGCGGTTATGTCGGGCTTGCACCGACTAAAACCGCACGCCGTCTCGGGTCTTCAGACGCCGGGGTGTAAGGTTACCCATAGAGCATATCCCTCGCACCCCGGCTGACCCTGGAAAAACCTAATACCTATCAGCTAAAATACCACCGCCATTACCAAAATTATCTATTTACGATTTGTCCTGAGAAGTTGCTGCTATGAAAAGTACCCTTTTTTTTCGTGCGGAAATCCCTTCGGATACCCCCCGCCGGCCAGGCGGGGGCGGTTATGTCGAGCTTGAACCGACTAAAACCGCACGCCGTCTCAGGTCTTCAGACGCCGGGGTGTAAGGTTGCCCATAGAGCATATCCCTCGCAACTATGAAAAGTAGGTACCCTAACCCCTTGTTTATACCAAGATACGTTTTATAGCAGTTGATAAATGATTACCTACACAAGTTTCAGAATAATTCTGTTTTGAAAAATATTTACCAAGCTTGATATAAAACTTGTATTATATCTTGTTAGTTAGTGTGAAAAAGAGGTTATTCGTACAAATGATTACGTAATATGTCTGGCGAGTGGGGCAAACTTCCTCTCGGAGTTGGGAGGTCAGACAGCAATCGCTAGCATAAAAGTCACGATAAGCTAAATAGAATGAAGGAGGAAGAGTAAGTGGACCCCGGGTACGATGTGAACGCCTGGGATGCAACCGGGTATAAGGGAGCGTTAACCGGGAACGTAAAGATGATGTTGTGATGTAATGTTATCTGCGATGCAGGTGGACGACTGCCGCCGCACGCACAACTACGACGAGTTCATCTGCACGTTCCTGTCGATGCTGGCGGAGCGTGGCGCGCTGGCGGAGCTGGTGGCGGCACAGCTCGAGCGCGGCCGCTCGGCCCGCGCTCGCCGGCGCCGGCCCCGGCCGCGGCCGCGCGCGCGCCCGCGGCCCCGGCCTCGGGCTCGCAAGTGAGCTGGCCTCACTTCGATTAAATGTTTCGGATCACTTCACTATCACGTTGTTGAGTAACTACATATATCAAATATTGATTTACCGCCAGGTAGCGCTGATCCTATATTACAGATCACAGTTTAATCGGAATAAGTGAAACATTAATATATTTGTATACCCACCAACAAAGCAATTCGTTCAAATTCCGAATTGTCAAAATCATATAAATAGCTAAATTTGATAGATTTGAGTGAAATCTAAAATAATTGTACAATTTAAGAATTGTACGAATTGTCCAAAATGATGTAATTTAACGAATTTAGAGTCCCGACTCTATTTAACAATTATATAACTAGTATGAATGTACTAAGCGAGAATAAATAAAACAAATTCTTAAAAACGATTTTTTATTATCATACTACGAACAGCGCCGTATTTACATGGTCATCATATTGTTAAAGAAATGTAACAACAACGATTGATTATTGTTTGCTTAGGCACGTATTTCATCGAACGACACTTATATATTTAGCTAACTAGCACTGCGACTCGGCGACGCGTCGCTGACGCCACCGATACACGTTTACATGCGATTCATATAATATATAAAATTGTATAATGATATACAGGAACATGATTGTATAGACAGAAAGACGATTTGTATACAAGTTCATACTTCAGATGGACATCCGAAGGGAGTAAACAATATGACGCTACTAATGTAGGCGACCGCGGACCCTATCTGTCGTAACTATGTACAGTACCCGGCTTTTAATTTGGCACATCGATGAAGAGCGAAGGTCCAGCTAAGATCGGCACGCTCCGGTTTTGTAAAGCGTTCTCTCTAGCGCATGTGTACAGCTTGATATATGTTATGTGTAGTTAAAATCGAAGTAATAGTTGTAATATTTTGTAAACACAAAAGTTTTGTCTACTACCAAACTGTCAGTCTGAAGTGCGATAGAGAGAACGCTCTACAAATCCGAAGGTAGCCGATCTTAGCCGGACATTTACTCTTCTTCCCGATATACCAAATCTAATGCCGGATACTGTAGTCAGCTAACGAGGAGAGTGATTACCGATGAGATGAAAACAGCATGAAGAAATGAAGGCATCAACAATACGCAAGAGTGAACAATACTTTACCCATTCGGATACGTAGCAACGTTGTTAACTATAATGTATTTCAAAACTTCATCAAATACACAAGAATGTATTTCAAAAGGCAAAGTACTCTTAAAATACAACTATTTTTCTCAAAACATTCATTCAACAATCGTCAAGAATCAATACAATTACAAGAATAGTCGATTTAAACAGGAGTACAACATGAACATCAGAGCTACAAGTTCTTTCTCACGGCTCGTATATTAGATATATCATTATTAATTATATTACATTCATTAATTTATGCGTTGTTGATTTTGTATGTCTTACCTCAATAACCAACAGTTATAGACACCGAAACTATACATTATTTATTGCTTTAAAAAGGCAAGCGACTCGATGATAAACATGCTATATCACAGACTAACAAAAATTACACAAAACTTACTTTCACTACATTCGTATGGCACTAACAACTAAAACCTGATACTATAATGTATAACATTTAAGGCAGTGTTTGTAGTAATCGAACAGACACATTCGGTAAGTTGTTCTTTATATACCTCTAAATATTGCATGCAGCTCAACAAACCACGTAGCTTATCTGCCACATATGGGCCATTCAAGTCATGTTACATTTCCATTACAATATAACTGAATTTCTACTGCTACTGGTGTTTCAACAATATACTCCCGTACTAGTTAAAAAAAAATAATACTCGACATAACAATTCGTAAAACCATTATAATATATACGAAGGATAAATTGGCAGTAGCACCAGTTACCATAACATAGCGACGCACACGGTCTCAGGTCACAACCAAAACTTATTGCTATTATCACTACTTTGAATTGCACTACTTTGGGTCTCGATAAAATTGTGATCTTCAATGGAAGCATAAAATTAAACTAGATCTGCGTGATTTGAGCGAAACACACACATGCATCGACTATTGCACTCCGCAAGAATTCATTCAAAATAACACTTAATTATTTGATCAAAATAATATCCTCAAAATTCGACTAACAAAAATCTACATCAAACCTTAGCACACTATTCACTACCGCATACATTCATAGTTAGGGAACAGTATCATCAATCAATAATGTTATATTAAAAGTAACAATGTGTATAGGTAATAGTCCAAAATTGGAACCATAAGTTGGGTGCACATGCGAGCCGCTTCAACTGTCGCCCTTGGCGTCGTCTGGCTTGCTGGCCGGCTCGCCCTTGTCCTCGCCCAGCTCGGGCAGGGGCAGGTCCTTTAGTTGTCTCTTCTCGATCTCTGCCTTAAACTGCTCGATATCTTGAGGACTGTCAAATAAATGTAAAACTATTGTACAACTTCTACACACCACCCATCATGCAAGCGGTGATGTGTGGTAACATTGAACTGACATTGTCAATCCTGATGGAACTAGGCACAAAATAACAAACACCTCCCCTAGACTGGTCGTTTATGTAATATTGAAGGGTTAGAGTATCGTTAGGATTTGCCGCAAGTTTTCTTCTTAGGGTTGGGAGGTCAGAGGTCAGAGGGCAGTCGCTCCCATTAAAACCCGTATAAGCCAAAAGAAGGAGGAGTAAGCGGACCTCGAGCTCCGAGGTGAAAGGTTCGGATGCAACTGAAAACAACGCTTAGATGATGATGAATGTAGGTAATCGAATTGGAGGGCACTCGACTCCCTCCTCCTCTTATTACTACTTAAACGCACACACACGTGTGTGTGTGTATAAGTGTGCATGTGTACCTGATCTGCACGAAAAGTATCCCGTTGATGAGGTTGAGCATGTCGATGACGGAGGCCATGCCGGGCGGCTGGATGTGCAGCGGCGGCGCCTGCGGCGCGGCGTGCGGCGAGCGCGCGTACGCCTCGGCCAGGCGCTTCTGCAGCACCACGGCCTGCTGCGTCAGGTGGCGCAGGCACTCCGACGACTCGCGCGTCTTCTCGTGCTTCTCGCCCAGCTGCGCAAGAGGCACGCGTCATTGTATCACTATATTATTATGATTAAGACGAAGAGAACAGCGAAAGACTACTATTGCGACAAAATCGCACCATGAAAAGCGTGTCGTCTGTGGAATCGCAGACAAGTCCATAGCGTTGTGTCAGATTCATGGCTTCAAAACAGACCGACGGCGACGCACCGTGGTAAGCGATACATGCGGCAGTCAGTGGATGTCTTTTTTTTTTTTTTTTTTATCGTGCGGAAATCCCTTCGGATACCCCCCCCCGCCGGCCAGCGGGGGCGGTTATGTCGGGCTTGCACCGACTAAAACCGCACGCCGTCTCGGGTCTTCAGACGCCGGGGTGTAAGGTTACCCATAGAGCATATCCCTCGCACCCCGGCTGACCCTGGGCCATCTCACCACTAACAGCATCGCTCATCCTGTCTCCTCTGAAAGCAGAGGAGTACGGAGAGCGATGTGTTCCCGCCACGTTGGGTATTGGCCGACGATCAATGCCAACCCTATGAAGGGGTGAAAGGGAAGCCATTGACCGCCGCCCAGGGTGTACCGGCCGCTCCGATTCCGTTCCCCCCGGACTGCAGCGGGATCGGAATCGGAGCGACACTCGAGGAGGTTACCCAACACACACCCCAGTCCGTGGATGTCTACCGTGCGTGATGAAATCTGTAGAATCACGCACTGTGAATAGCAGTCTTTAGATACATAGATAGCTAACACTTTATTTGTACACCATTTACAATAAACTTTTACTCGTTTTTATTAACAAAGCTATTTCACTGTAGGTACAAAGGGCGGCGTTATAGCTAAACGCGGTTTCTTCCAGGTAACCTTGGGATGGAATGGATATTTTGACAGTTTTTAAGCGCTAGTTCTAGCCTTGACACAAGACAGCCCCACTCACCAGCTGCTTGTAGATGGAGTAGGTCTCCTTCTCGTGCTGCAGCGCGGCGCGGAAGTCGCCCAGGCACGACAGCGTGCGCGCCAGCAGGTGGCGCGCCACGGCCGCCTTGAGCGAGCGCGCGCCGTGCGACGCGCCCGTCACGCCCAGCGCGCGCTCCGCGAAGCGCAGCGACAGCTCGTACTCGCCCACCGCGTGCAGGATCAGCGCGATGTTGCTCTGAACACGCCACCGGCCATTTGGGTTTGAGTTTTCGTTATCACAATCTTAGTACTACGAGTATTGTTGTAGGGGCCATACGTACTTGATCAAAGATGCTGGCATAAGCCACATAGACAGAACGATAAACCCGTCTTAAAAATGTTTCTACTCTTTTTGCTCGTCTCAAGTAAGGCCAATTTACCCGGGAATTCTCGCTTCGAGAAGTCTCGCCCAGAAGGAAAAACAGAAAACGGCAGTCGGACTAGCGACTGCCGTTTTCCGTTTTCCTCAGTTCGACCTAAGATTTTGCAGCAATCGAGCGAAACCAAACTAGATCCTATGCAGTCCTATAATTAAGTTTTAGTATATTATCTTATTTATTTAGTGGGTTTACGTTACCCGACATAGTACTATTATCTATTATTTATCGGGCATACGAAACCCCTAAAAACTTGGTCCTTCGAGTGGATTTGAACCACCGACCTAAAGATGTAGTATTATTTGGGCCTTCGAGCCAGAATACAGAAGTTAGGATGGATGGATGTGTGGCGATACCACATATAACCAGCGCCATTTAGCGACAGAAACCTGAACTACTTCGATACTACTGATCCTGCATCGCGCAATTGACTTACTGACGCTTATTATCCCATTATCATGCCGGGACAGCTGAATGGATCTAGATGAAATTTGGCATACAGATGGATTATAGTCGGAAATAGCACATGCACATTTCCTTTTATCCCGGGAATAGCTTCCTGTGGGCCACAGAAACGGATGAGTATTTCACGGAGGCGGAGCCCAAATGCAATCATTCCGATCGATTTCTTGCACATCCATTTAAACTTTTTGCATTACCTTGATCTAATCAATGCAATTTAACTTTAAGTCATTTGTCTGCCCTGAATGGATACTCTGATACGACTATAGACCTATTCGCTAACCTATTCGTTAAGATATTGGTGTCATTATTCTGTTTAGAAACATGTCTAATCACCAGAGATCGGAATAGGTAGAGCATATTTACCTAAAGTTCGAGGAAGGAAGTAACATAAAGTTGATAATACTAAAATCCCGGAATCGTAAACATGAAGATTAGATCCCGGGATTTAAGAAACTGTAAATTACGTATTGCGCTTTGAATACATTTGAACTAAATTATTATATTGAAGAATCTTATTATGTTTTTAGGGTTCCGTACTAAAAGTGTTAAGCGTTGTTTTTTCTCCTGTTATTTACCCGATATAGTGTAATAAAAAGAGTCTCTAAGGTTAAACAACGCTTGCCTCATTGGATCCTTGGATTGGGTTACCATTCACAGATTAGGATAGTGTTTAAGAAAAGTTTCCCAACAGCTGGTCTAACTAAGAATCATACTTGTTTTATAATGGATATGCGAAAAGGTAGGGAAGATAACGATGCTAATAAAAATTAATACTATAAAAAAAATATCCAATCAAAAGCAATATACATTATTTACATACAAAACTTCTTAAACTCAACAAAGAACCATAATAAGTTATTATATTGGGCGAAAATTCGAATGTTGTCACATAAAGCAGATACAATTCCATTCAATTCAAGCTGGGGTCTGAGCTTCCACAAATTCACACATTCGTACTTAACAGAATATTACTCAGGAATGCACTCCCGCACATTTTATAATCGAAAACGATGGATGCTATCTCTTTCACACAGCTCTTGCTTGAATAAAAGAGAAAATCGATAGAAATTCCTATATGCGTAAAAGAGATTGTAAATTATACCGCATCTAAATTATTCTTGTAATAAAAGAAATTTAGAAACAATAGAGACCATCGCTCCGCCGCGCCGCTCCCTTAACTGAACAACTTAGTTTTAATTTGACTATTTAAAACATTTGATCCTGACACAATTGTACTACGGTACCCTAAAAACTTTAATATGATTCTTCAAATCAATAATTTGTAATATACTCAAGGTCCAGTCTCGTAATAAAAAGATGTTCAAAATCAGTCTCGATCTAACCTCGATCAAATATCAAAAAAGGTGTTCTCATAACAAAATGTTGTTGAAAATAGTGAAAATTTTGTTACGACAACAACTTTTTTGACATTTGACAGATCGAGGCTAGATTGAGACTGCATTTTGAACATCTTTTTAATACAAGAATTGGCAGGTATTATCAACTCTATGTTACTTACTTCTTAGAACTGTAGATAAATATACTCTACCTATTCCGATCTCTGCTAATCACAATCGTGGCGTGAGAAATGTTGTATTTGAGATCCAATTGATTATCGTATTATAATAAAGGGTTGTCCAATGTAATGTTAACACAATCCTTTCGTTTAACAAAAATACAGTCACTTAACATCAAATTTACGTGTAAGGTAGATACAGTTTACTTACATCGAGTAGCGCCATTTCTGGATGATTCTCGCCACACACGAGTAATGCGAGGTAGCGTGCTCGATACAATAGCTTAAGCGCGGTGCTCACTTGGCCGTTCGCAAAGCAGTACAACGCCAGGTGAGACTGGAAACATAAAAACGTATATGTAAAGTAATCCGTCTCTGAGTACAGGGCATCAAAATAATTAGCACTTACTATTTAAAGTTTGCTCACAAACGTCTAATCAGACAAATAATACAAACGATCGAAACTATACACAGAACAGTTTAAGATCCAATGGAGATAGCTTGAATCTAACAATCGTCATCATAGAGTTGCATCCGAGGATTTCACCTTAGAGCCAGGGGTTCGCTTACATCTTTTCCTAACCCAAGAGGAAGGCTTGCGCCAGATCTTCGCCCGTCAATCACCAGGTTTACCGGCTTCCAGGTAAGTTAGCTTGATCCCGAACGTCCTGGTCGGGACCAACAAAGCCTTTATAACATTGATTAATTTCAATCATTTTGACATCATTTCATATAATAGTTTCACTGGTACCTCTGCAAATCACCTTGTAGAACTGGCATGTTTTGAAGATTAATTACGTTTAATTACGTCTTACTTCTTACGATTAATTACGTCTTTTTACAATGTAGGCAATAATATGCGTGAATTCCATAGAAAACGAAGGTAGATTACAGTGAATAATACTTCAAATATGCAGTATTATTTCAATTATTTATACATAAATAAATTGTTGACATCATCGCCATTCAGCTGGTAAATTCTAAGAAAACCTGTGCTGGCGAAAGGAAGAACTATGCACGTAAGAGTTTTATTAGTGTGTGTACTTTCCCAGTCAATTACCAACCCGTTAATCTTTCTAAATATAATACGTATTGTGAAATAGTTAAGGATGCACGAACATTATGAGGACTACGACGTTTTTTGATTTTGCCCGTCGTGAAAAAGGGCAGGATTGTGGCGACAGCCTGCTTTGATTTTGTAGAGGCGTCCTCTCTATCGTACATCGGTCTGGCAGTTTGATACCTTCATAGAGCAGTTGAAACCGGTTTTGTTTATAAAATATTAATGTTTTACCTATTCGAAGTACAAGTTGTAGACGTGCTCTGTACGATAAAAACAATGATTTACAAAACCGAAGCATACCGATCTTAGCCGGGCCCTCACTCTTTTTTCCGATGTACTAAATCAAAATCCTGGTACTGTACAGTCTGATACTCTACACTCTTGTTTCATTTTTTGGATAATTACAAATCTATCTGAATTTATATCCTTACCATATAGGTAGATAATTATTTTACATTGTACACCAAAAATAAAAAAGCACGGAAATTGTATACATGAAATGTACAATTAGCGGCTTTATCGCAAACAGCAATCTCTTCCAGGCTACCTTTAGATAGACAAGAATGTATAGAGATATAATACAGAATGATAAATACATGATTTACTTACATATTCAGTAATAGTATACGGATGATCAATCCCATTCACTCGTTCAGACATAAGCACAGCCTTCTGTTGATACGCCATCGCGTCTCTATGTTCCCCTGTGACGTAACACAGCCTGGCCACCATACGTAAACACTGAGCTATTTCTCCGTGCATGGCGCCGTACACATTGTTGAGAAGATTGAGAGCCTCCGCGATGAGCTCGTGACCTTCTGAGACAGCACCTGCTTGAATCTTATTTTGCCCAGTTGTATAGAAGTTGTATGCGTCTGAAGCCTGAAAATATTAAGTAAATTAGTATAAAATCTGACATAGATGCCATCCATATAGGGTTCATATAAGACGACTTCTATCGGGTTCCCTTTTGAATATGTAACTAGACCTAACTAGACTTTCTTTCTTATTTCTTTCTTACAACGGAATATACAATCCAGGAAGTGCCCAAGTGCTGTCGCACATGTGCAAAAATGCTGTAAAAATGTTCAACATAATTCGCGATTGCAATTGGCTATGTGTCTATTACTATTGCAGTAGAGATATGAATTATCTCGCACCAGTTGGTAACTTCTACTCGAGTAGCTGATTTTTCTCACTTTTTAACATTTACTGTGGATTCGATATCGGAATAGGGTACATATGTTGCTACTAGATATATTATCGTCCGTCTTGGTGCACTGTGTGTAGGTGTGTTTAAATATGTTTTCTGAGTTATTTCTAATATGTGATTTAACTTACTCGTGGGTTGATATGTTTAACGACAGGGAAAATGTTCATAATATCCGATGCGCTGAACGGCGCCTTATTCTTGTTATCGAAATCGTATTCACGCAACATTAGTTGAAGGCCGACTTTGAGAGCGAATGACCTGAAAATTATAGTAGTTAACTACTGTATCTATGTACTGTATTTGTACAATGACCTGCTTGAACATTATTAAGTGCAAATTAATTAACGTTGAATTACCACTTACAATACTTATATCAAAGATTGCCTAATTAATTACTAACCTGAGAAGTGATATTTTTTGTAAACCATGTTTCTCAATAATAGAGTCCATGTTATCTGCGTTGAGATCGTAACCCCAGTAGGCCTGAAATATTAAAAATATTTGTAAACCGTTGGCTTTAACTCAGCCGTGTGGTCCCTCACAAGTCACAATTAAAAATATAATTTCATACCAATGGATCGGCTCTATTAAAAACTATTATGTAACCCACTGTTTCATGGGAGTAAAGTTTTTTTTTTATAAAAGTAACCGAAATTACTAATATTCCCCCTAACCCCTCCAGCTAAGCTAAATTGCTTGTGTTAGGAGTGGGTTCACGTCGGTAGTGTAATATCCAGGATTCGAACTCGGGACCTCTCGATCGTGAGGTCGACTCCTTAACCACTAAGCTACCGACGCTTCATTTATATTTATACTGTTGACTGATGGCACTTTCCACTGCTACACATATTGAATTATAATGTGTAACTTTAACTGTCATAAAAACCTTTGAGAATGCCGTGAGGTGAAACCGGTCAGGTTTAATAAATTAATATTGTGGAAAACTACAAGTGAATTAATTCAATTTCTATTCTATGAATTTATAAGGTATCTGAACAACATTGTACATAGAAATATAGGAAAATAGGGTCTTTACCTTTAGTTCCTGCTTGATCTGTGTAAACAGCGATCTCGGAGTTAAATTCTGCCAGTCGGGGTTAGGGCTTGGCGGCGTAGGAGCATACGTGTGCTTGCGGGCCCTGCGGCCGCGACCCCCGCGGGTGGTGCCCCTGGCTGCGACGGGCCCCTCAGGCGCGCTTAAAGCTGGGGTCGCACATGCGCCTATGAGGCAGTTGAGGAAATGTGCCACGGCAGCACCAATGCACATCGCTTCGCAACCCTATACGAGAAAAAAAAAGTTCTACATTGTTTGCTGTTCGTAGCAGTGCAATGTCAAATTGTGACGTCAAACCGGGGCAGGCCGGGGACACCGTGGTTCCTAAACCCGAGGGGGCCATCTCGAAACCGGAGATGGCCCAGGGTCAGTCGGGGTGCGAGGGATATGCTCTATGGGCAACCTTACACCCCGGCGTCTGTAGACCCGAGACGGCGTGCGGTTTTAGTCGGTTCAAGCCCGACATAAGCGCCCCCGCTGACACGCGGGGGGGTATCCGAAGGGATTTCCGCACGATAAAAAAAAAGGTATTTTAGTAATTAATGAGTAGCTGAAAATATGGTAACATTGTTGCGTTTATCGTAATTTACCGCGTCGTTTCCGGCGAACGCAGCAGAATACAAGGGCCTGCTCTCTACCCGCGATTGCTGTATAGCTGAAGCTGCCCTGAACTTGATAAACATATTCTCCATCCGAAAGTAAATATACAGATCATGAAGTGATATTTGGGAATTATAAACAGTCTGAAAAAATGTAGGAGTAAATGCTCACACTCCCCCACCACTGTCCACCACTCCGGAATTTTACAGAGTTTTTAATATAATTGTATGTTTTTTTTAGTTATATTTACGTTGTGTGTACGTACGTGACGTCACGAGTGGCCCCATCTGAAAACCAGCGCTGTGCATATCTAACGGTATGCGTGCATATTCGGGATCGCACAGTGTGCCTAAATATTTTTAAATTGCAAGACATTTATTTATTATGTTAATTTGTTCATTGTGCGTGTCCTGAATTAAATGTTTTTCTTTCTTTTCTTTCTTTCTTTCTTTCTCTTCTTTCTTACATACTTCCTAACAAATTACGTAGTAATCTAATTGGATTTAAATTGGGATGATACAAAATACGTACAGTAAACACATGATGTTTCAATAATAAAAACAACATTTGTTTCCGTTATTATAATTATTGAAAATAGAGCAGATAAATAAGTAACAGTAAACTGAGCAGAACACACTATCGTTACGAAGTTATACATTAACCATGGGGAGAGGGGCCATAATTGCTACAATAGGAACTCAATACTTTAGTTGGTCAACGCCACAGTGACCATGACCTAATATTACGAAGACACTTTGATTTATTATTCTGGCGCGAGAATGCTATTTGATAATGTTATTGTAACCTCAGTAATAAGTAATGGTAAGTATCATGAACTAACGACTGGCTCCGGCTGTCGTATGAAAAATGAGCAAACAAATGGAAATGTTTGATATGTTCGAAAGTATTATTTTGAAAGATATAGTGTAATCAATATAATGACAACCTGAATTAAATCCAAAAGGTAATTAACATATTAATTTATTTTTATTTTTTATATTATTACATGAGGATTAATATTGTATTAGGGAGAACAAAAATATTACTATCTTTAAAAAAATGGTTACTGAGATTCAATCATACGAATTGCCGTCAACGTCAAAAAATGATTAACACTAAAATATTTAGAAACCTTTTTGACATTGGAATACTTGTACCGACGATTGGCTGTATAAGCAGTTTTATAAACCCCAGAGGACAAAGTTAATATAATTATATTAAAGATTTAAGAGCTAAGGTGATTAAAAATTGGAATTTGTAAAGCTACTTTTGTCGTAGACTGTACATATGTTGACTATGTATTCCATGTGTGCATATTTTGATTGGTGTACAATAAAGTTTATTATTACTACTACTACTAAAAGAGATAGGGGAGATAGAGAGAGAGACAGAAGATATCAAGGTGTAAACAATATTCGCTAGTGCCCTGCGCTTGCGGGCCCGATCCCAGTCCATGTCGCATTTACTCTCTTGCCCACTGTGCCCCTCCACCTGTACTATCGCAAACCTTGGCATTTGGGGGTTTAGCCATTGATTAAGATGTACATGCCTTGGGCGATAGAGAAATCTTTACGAAACCGAAGCATATCGATCTTAGCCGAACTCTCACTCTTCTCGTGAAAAATCATGCCAAATCAAAAACCGGGTACTGTACTTATGTTAGTAATTGCACTAATCACATAAAATGCGCGTCTAACAGTATTTTTATTGGCCTAGGAATTTCTTATTATAAAGAGCCATGAAGAACTTAAAATATCATCATCCTCCTAGCGATTTCCCGATTGCGCCAAAGTTTACAAAAGCCCGGGGTCCACATTTATTTTTTATTGGTTTGTTACAGCGACAGCCGTCCGGCCTCCAAACCCCGAGAAGAAAGCCTGTGTCACAGCTTCTTCCATTGTATAGTAGGTGCACCAAGTAACAGATGAGGTTGACTTGGGACTCAAAATTGTTGGTAGGGCCTTGTGCACCCGATTACTTAAAAATGTGAAAAGCATTTGTCCCTAGTCCGTGTTTCCTTTACACAATAGAGCTGCAATTCTCAATAAAGGTTTAACCTGTAGATATGCTGTGTAAATATGTTTAGCAGCTCTCAACACGAGTTCTCCCACGGCGATGGCGTGCAGGTACGAGAGGTGGGGGTGAGGTTTGAGGGCCGCGGCCACTCTGCCCAAGTACCGTACGTTGATACCGCGCGCGTGAAGAGCTTCTGTCAGCCCCGCGCCGTCCATTGGCGCTGACGTATGCTCCAGACATTCTCGAACCTACAGACAATATTATTATATAACATACAGCATCTTGATATTATCGGAAGTTTACGCGAATGTCACACATTGAAATAAAACTATTTTTAACGGATTCGTTTCGGACGTTTCGGTTGCTTTTCAGC
The DNA here is from genome assembly GCA_946251805.1 of Cybosia mesomella. NCBI lineage: Eukaryota > Metazoa > Arthropoda > Insecta > Lepidoptera > Erebidae > Cybosia > Cybosia mesomella. The sequence continues at coordinate 23,938,455 of OX276398.1, forward strand.
AGCCATTCTCCATTCTCACCAGTCTCCCTGTGACCATGGCTGCTGAAAAATGTCATCAATGGGATCAATGTAAAATATAAAATAACATCAAATAAATCGCGATAGAATCCGTTAAAAATAGTTTTATTTCAATATACAGCATCTTTTTGAAAAAAGTTCATTGCCATATGGTCAACTGTAGCAATCTAAATGGAAATTGGAAACAGCTTGAATGATATTAATATTAACATTTGGCGTGCTCTATCATCATCTTAGCGTTGCTCCCGGTTACAACCGAGGCTTTTACCTCTGAGCTCAGGATTCGCTTACTACTTCTCTTCCTTTTGATTTGGCTTATACGGCTTTTAAGGGAGCAACTGACGAATCCCGAGAGGATAGCCTGCGCAAGAACCTCGTCCGTCAGCTGGTGTATCAGCTTGCAGTTAAGGTTGGGTTGGCCCTGAAGGTCTCGATGGGACCCCATACACCCTAGAGGCAATAGACTGCAATATTTGCCGTACTTATTTTAGAGCAATAAAATGAGATAAAGATTAAAATTTCAATACTCACGAATGCTGGTATTTGGGTTGTAAGCAAGAATGCTGCCGCTTCCTTAACTAAGTGTCTTTGCTTCGAGAGTTGTTCGGGTGTGGCGGCATGCTTAATGCCGGCAGAATAAACATCTGGGTTAAAACGCACATCGAACTCTGACTCCTTGAGTGAAGCCACAGCTCGTGCAGCCGCCGCGACTACGGCACGGGATCGCTCGCCCGCTGCGAGGACAAATATATTCATTTAGCCTGCATGCTATACTAGCACCAGGGCTAACTACAGAACTTCGACATCCTCAATGGGATGTGGAGGTCGCTTCACAGAAAATATCGAAGTTACGCCGCTTTGTAGTGAGACGGAAAGCCGACCTCAACTAAGTAGGGAAGAAAGGCTCGGGGGATGATGATGTAGACTTGTGGTAGAAACTATTATAAAAACGGACAAAAAGCTACTATAGAAAAAACAATAGGTTTCGAGGACCGCTGTTCTTAGTAACCGAAATGCCCGAAATACTAGCTTTCCCGTTAACCACTCCAGCTAAGCTATACTGCATGTGTTAAGAGTAGGTTCACATCGGTAAATTAGCGGCCAGGATTCGAACCCAGGATTCGATAAAACTCATTTACTCCACAATCGGACAAAACATCGGTCAGAGCCCTTCCATATTAGTAAATCAATCGCATGGTTCAAAGAAACGACAAGAATTAAAATTGACCTACTTTCATCAATTAAGTCTTTAGTTTTGACACAGATTACTTCACAAGCCCCAAAATGATTACCACAAAATGTTATCTGCATTAGATATCACTGGTGATAGATTAAATTATGGGTAAAGTCGAAAACAATTACATATTAAAACCCTAATCTCCATATCAAAATGAATGATAAAATACTTACAATCACTCTCTTGCTTATCTCCACTGCAGATAGAGTCTGTTATACTTTCAACAATCTTTTTAGCTACATCGGTATCAATCTCAGAATAGTTTTCATTCAATAGCAATTCATCATCTTTGCCTTTATCCTTTTCACTCTTTACTTCTACTTCGCTATCTTTTTTCTCTTCCTTTTTGGCACTATCTTCTGTGACTTTTTTCTGTTTTTTGTCTTTAACTTCTTTCTCTTGGCTCTTGGCGTCTCGTTTTTGGTCATTAGCGTGAACCTCAGTGGCAGTTTCTTTTGCGTCAGTGTCTTTATTCACCTCAATAGATTTCTGTTCGCTAGTATCGCGTTGGCGTTTAGCACTTAACTGTTGTAAATGAAACGCGGCGTACCGAATGAACATGAAATATCGCGCCCTGTAAATAATATATTGTTAGACTACATTCCTGGGTGTACCTATATGAGGCCCCACCAAGATCTGTGGGGTCCAGACCAACGTCACCGGTAAACTGGTACACCTGCAGATTGACGGACGAGGGTAGTCGCTACCTAAAAAAGCCCAAAAAATCCAATGAAAGGAGAAGTAATGAAAGGGTCGGCAGCGCGAGTGTAATGCCAATGGTGTTGCACACGTCCATAGGCCGCGGTAACCGCTTCCCATCAGGTGGACCGTGTGCTTGTCTGCCACCTTAGTGGTATAAAAAAAAAAAAAGTAGGAAAGTGGATCCCGGGCGTGCGAGTGGCGCTCGAATGCAGAGAAACACTGCATTCATGAAGTCGAGTCGAGCGTTGGGTGATGTTGGTGATGTGCATGTCATCATTTTATATCAGTTAAGGCATAAGAATAATTAATAATCTGTTGTGTATTAAAACTTATGTAAGTACTAATCATCATAGAAATCTCTAACATGTACAAATGTAATATACTTACTCAACAAAACTATCAACTAATTCTTGTCTAAGGCAACAGAGTTTGTGCTTATGGATTATAGGGAAACCCATTGACTTGATGTCTTCCCTTAATTCATCGTCTTCCACTAAAATCAAAAAAAAGTAATTATGCATTTATAAATGCGAATAGTACAGCGTAAGAAGTAGATTATCATTTTCAGAATTTAAAAGTCAATTTTTCAAATAATATTTTTCATGAAAATTCTTTTTATCCACTCAGTGGATTCTATTAAAATAGGTTTCAATTTCGATTAAAATATAATTACTTATTTTCATTTAGATTTTTAAATTTGAAATCTGTGCAATCATCATCTACTATTGACGCTGACTGTACGTGTCTTGTTCTTTCATATCTCCTTTGTCAGACGTAATCTCTGTTCACACTTCCGTTGTCACCATATCATTATTGAAACAATCCACGCTACTTTTCTCCATCTTTACATCCTTATATTTTATTGTTACTTACATTTACATAGAAATAAAGCAATTTTTAACGGATTCTATCGTGATTTAGTTGGTGTTATTGATTATTTCCACTGATCCCGACGATACGCGTTAAAAATAGTTTTATTTCAATGTGTGACATTCGCGTAAACTCCCGAAAATATCATTTACATAAAATATAGATGGCATACTGAAGTTATAGCTAAACAGCGAAGGCTAGCGTGGACGAACACATTTTCAATGTCATATAGTCAATCAAAATACGCCATCTAAATGTAATAGTGAATGTTTTCATTTCCAAAGATCATAGCATTATCATCAATTAATGGTTCCTTTGACATTGCGAGTATATTGGAAAAATAATATTTACTTAATCATAAATAAGCTGTCGAATAAACAATCATTGTTGTTGGGGATCTTATTGCGAAATCATGTTGATTAAGTTTTAGGTTAGATATGTGTACATCGTAACCTTGGTAATAGGCCTTTGGATAAAAAAAACCAGCATGCAAACACATTACAAAACACATACTTGTGTTATGTTTATGCCATACACATTAAATTTATTATAAAAATAAACACAAGTCTCAATTCTGCTTATTGTTTTTAGAAGTTCACAGCTATTTAATTGTTATCAGCGTCTCATTGAATTAGATTTGTTTCTTGTAAACAGGGTTTTTCAAGGTGTTAGCTTCATAGGATATAACTAACATTATTCCTGTTTTCCTTATAATCTATACAGAAATATAAATGGTATATGTTGTAGGAACGATACCGATGCCAAAAATGTGAGTTTTAGTTTTTTTTTCTGTTTGTCTGTTTTTTATTATCGATATCTGAGCATTACTTGGAAACCGCTGAACAGATTCAGCTGAAATTTTACATGAACATTCTTCTAGAGTATGGTCATGAACTACGTCATATATCATCATGCTTATAAGTGTGATAGGAGCAGCAGGGTAAAATCGACCAATTCTATTATTGATCATTCCTTAATATTACAAAGCAACTTATCACGAAATTCTGCAGTTCGATAGAACTCGGACATGGTCAATGTTCGGACTATAAATCGTCACGCTATAGCTAAAAAGTGATGAGCGTTAAAATATGAAACTCTTTCTTGAAACTTCTCTCATATTATTATACATTTTGTGTACCTACTTCTTGATGATCCTATGTACTCTTCATATTTTCAGTATATAGTGTGCGAATTACAACATGCCTACCAATTTTAGTGTTCTTTTTATTCACGAGGATGATAAATAAGGTCCCGTCCCGCTTAATGGTAAGCTGTAATCAATTCCATAAGTGTTGTTCACTTGTAGTGAACAGAATATAAAAATCATTGGCTTAGGTTCAGATAGTTATCATCCACGTTCTATTTTTAAAATTCTTCAAAAATTCAACTTACGTTGTAAGAAATTGACATCCGGCGGGAAGGTTCGCAGTAAGTCTAGTATGTAGTGTCGACCATCGTTGCCAATGATCCCTTTGCATTCAACACTGGAGCATAGCTCTACAGTCTCGCCATTGGCACTGGTTACTGAATGTGGCATTATTTTTAATTGCTGTCCCGCTTTACTCAACTGGGGAATACCAATTTTATATAATATTAATAATATTTCGTCCTTAAAGAAATTTCTTGAGAATTCAAATTCGATTATAAGTGCCCGGTTAATGGCAATAGGCTCGCCACCTATTACATTGGGACCTAAACATAAACTGGCGAAATGTGGGTGCTAGCACCTCTGCCTACCCCTTCGGGGATATAGGCGTGAGTTTATGTATATTATGTTATGTTCAAATTCGTAAAGAAGTATTATTATAATAAACATAGATATTCCAGGACATTCTCCACAACGTCATCTAGACCTAAACTAAGCATACTTTGTAATACGGGTTCTAGAATGCAGATAAATATATTTATATACTTTTTTGTAAATACATACATATTATACATATAAACATTCAGACCAATGCAAATACACATATTAATGCAATCTACACTGTACGGAAATTGAATCCGCGCCCTCTGACATTACCACAGAGGCCGCCGTATGTCGAATTTTGTTCTAAAAATAACTTCTATAAGATTCAAATTCGCTTCCAACAGTATTATTAAAACAAATATTTTATTAAATTTCTTAATTATGCATTTTTTAATCAACTGCAGCCGCGTTATACTTTTGTGCATAGTGCGTGACCAAACATGTTTGAGAATCATTACTTGTTATTAAAACCAACTTTCGAAAGCCTCCCTTGAACTCAAAATAACCTCCTATGAATATGAATCATCAATTTTTGATCAAAGCCAAAATCGAACTGGCTGGGTGCACCCCCGAGAATATTTTTATTGGGCAGGTTTGAAATAAGATTATGTCATATTGATCAAATATGCATGTACTATGCCCATGCAGCAGCTGATACTTTTAAAAATCTGCTATCTTATTAGAAAAAATGATACTAGAAATATCACTATAGTATAAATAGAACATTCTGCATAGAAATCTAACAATGTCAAAAAGTTAATTTCGCCTGCTTCAATTAGTAGCAATTAGCAGTATTCTATTGAATGAGGAGTACTACGTATATGAAACTAAATGTAACATTACGTAATATCTAGATAAAGATCACACACATGTCCTAAGGGGATCGAACCAAAAATATACAATACAGTGCCAATACGTGTTTCGACTTGGGTTGGATTTCAGAGATGAATTCCAATGCGCTTAATTCAATTTAAACTGCATTAGTACATTTTACTCTATGACTTTCATTGAGTAAAATGCGAAAACTCAGTTTAGTTAAATGGATTTACACTGGTGAAATTCAGCCTTAAACCAACAGCCAAGACGGAATTTGAACATGCAACCAGTCCCTTTCTAGGGGAATACTCTGACCAACTGAGCTAACTGGATATTTTTCACCTGCTTTAAACTTGCATTATATTTTTATTGTAATCTACAATTCCACATCATTAAATTAACTCACCAATTCCATGTATTTAGGATGTGACAGAACCGTGGTACCAAAGTCTATGCTTCCATATACAACGCTTTGTTCTTGTTCTTTCTCCAATATGCCGGGTATGATCGACTGGGCTGTAACTCGGTAACCCCTATAGTCTACTACTACAGTGCCGAGTGTGTGTAGCCCAGCGGTGTCGACCGCGCTGTATACCCGAACGCCTTGGAGGTCGTTACGCTATAAAGTAAACAGTAACTATATTATGAACGAATATAAGAATTATTTTGAATACAAAAGTTTAATTCATTATCTGATACGATTATAGAACCGGAGATATAAAAATTACATGTCCAGTGGCCAGAAGGTAATTTTTTTGTACTCACCGGCGCAACGAAAGCTGCGGCGTCACCACCCAAGTCCTTGTAATGATCGCGAACATCAAAGCCAAGAGAGAAGAAAATGTTATTCCAGATGAACATTTGCATCTTGGGCTCTTCGCCAGGGTTGATCGCCATCACGTTACCATCGACAACGGCCATCGCACCGCGAGTAGCCGCTGCCACGAAATCACTGTGCACCTAGACACAACATTTAAAATTTAAATTTTCTTAAGACATTTCCCATTCTGACTATATATGTAAACACTCTCCATGTATGCGACATCTTTACTATACACAGGGCCTCTGTCTTTACCTCAGTGAGCATGTAAATCCGCTAGTTTTGCCAATAATGACCGCAATTATCGTATTCCCCACTTGAGTACTACGCCACTACATTTTATTAACGTGAACACGGTATCATCTACATAACGTCGTCTATAGTGTATAGTAGAATCAATCAAGTGCATTAAGTTTGACTAATTTATCTTGAACATTAGACCCTTGACGTGATTCCTTCTTCCTCCAGTCCCGGGTTCTTTAAGCGGGGCGTGAAAGAGCATCTGATGAGGCCGTCAAGCTGAGGGCTACCATTGTAGCATTACCGATGTCCGTAATAGTGACCCTCATTCCTGAGACTTTAACTTGAGCTTAGCATCAGGTGAGGTGGATATAATAGACGTGGTCATATAGACATGACCATAATAAAAAAAACCGTCAAGTGCGAGTCGAACTTCTGCATCGAGTTACGACGCGGTTACGTGCCACTTTATTTTTTTTTTTTTTCCTTTATTTATTGTAAACCTTTGCTTATTGCCAAATTTCGTGATTCTAGGTCAACGGGAACTACTATATCCCAGCGCAAATCCCCTCGGATACCCCCCCCCCCCCGGCCAGCGGGGGCGGTTATGTTGGGCTTGAACCTACTAAAGCCGCACGCCGTCTCGTATCTTCAGACGCCGGGGTGTAAGGTTGCCCATAAAGCATATCCCTCGCACCCCGACTGACCCTGGGCCATCTCCGGTTTAGAGATAACCCACTCGGGTTTAGGAACCACGGTGTCCCCGTCTTGCCCCGGTTTGAGGGAGGGGCGCTCCACCGTCCCGGCCTGCTTCTGCTGCAGTGACAGATGGCCTCACCTGCCACCCCAAGCCCCTTCAGCCGACCCCTTGAAAACAATGGCTGTTTGCACAATTTCCAAGTTCCTACTAAGGATGGATGCGTAAACTCGGATAGAATGGTTTCAAATCCAATCAAACTAAATAAGAATATAGGTACATTTTAGTAATATCGAAAGTTCACGCTAATATTATTCATTGGAACAGAACGTTTAAGCTTAACAGATTTCATCGTCTCTATTATTAATAAAATCATATTTTAGGGCTTAGGCAAATCATATTACTCAATGCCATGTAGACCTAAACAAAGCATATCTTGTAAATATGTGTTCTTACAGATATTTGCACTGAGCGGGAATCGGACCCGCGACCTCTGACGTAGCAGACGAACATTCTACCACCACGCCACACAGGTCGTCATTCATTACATAATACCTGTTTTTCAAATACTAACATATGTGTACGGCTATTATTAAAGTTAGTAGTAACCTTGAGTGTGTAGTTGCATGGATAATCACTAAAGCGCCGATTACACAGCGCGGTTATAGAGCTGCAATACCCGGCTCTTGATTTGGCATATACTGTATCCAGCGTTTATGTCGGCATGTCGTGGAGAAGAGTGAGAGTTCGGATAAGATCGGCTTGCTTCGGTTTTGTGGAGCGTTCTCTCTATCGCACATGAGCCCTACAGTTTCATTACAAAAGTATCAAACTGTCAGTGCGATGTACGACAGAGAGAACGCTCTACAAATCGAATACGAATTTCACTCTTCTTCCCAATGTGCCAACCAAAACGCCGGGTACTGTAGAAAAATGAGAGTCCGGCTAAGATTGGCTTGCTTCGATTTTGTAGAACGTTTTCTATTTTAGAGTAACTAATTACTACTACTATATACATATATCACTAATTTAACTATTATAAAAATTTAACGGACACAAAGTAAACCGAGACACAATGCAACTCCAAATCGTCCCACAATAAGTAGGTACTGGTACGAAGTAGCAGTTGTGAAGTGACCACTTAAATGCGGCCCGGCCTAATCCATGCAGTGAAGTGAGAAAAAGTGTCAGATACAGGCCTAAAAATCTTACTATTAAACTTTATAACACTTGACTGTTTAACGCCAAAAACGTGTTAAGTGTTAACACCCGTATTTCACCAATAAGGTGAAGTAATAGAGGTGCGCAAATTGCCGTCGACTGGACATCGAAACCGAGACCTCAGGCATAGTAATCGCACTCGCAACCGCTGTGCCACCGCCGCATTAAAACATATTGGAAAAAAAATCGTAGTTCTAACCTTGAATATTGCTCGTTCACGTAGCAATCGCTCTGGCAGAGTAGAGCGGGGGAGCTCCCGTGTAGTCTGTAGCTCTTCGTTCCAATCACGGGTTTGTCCAGGTATATGCTCTTCATAACCCAATTTTGACGAGAACGCTACAACAAAATATCAGACAAATCATACAAGAAAGATCCATGTACGGTGATTAACGCTACACCGTATCGCAACCGGGCCAGATCCCGACAAGAGCAAGTCCTGCCTTGTTTTCATTCTCTTTTTCCTTGCCCCTATCTCTTAATTAGTGCATTCAAATAATATATATGATGTTGCAAGCGTTCATGTCATGGTAACGGCATACCAACAGGCGGGTCGTGGGACTGTTTGCTGCATATAATATTTTATGTAGCAAACCAACTATAGATAATATATACAGAATACTAATTTGACAAGTGTGATACCAAAAAGCAGCGTTAGTATGACTTCTAGTTAATATGTATGGGAACCGCACGAATATTGGTTCGGCCTTTTACGAAGGTCGGTCACAGACTTCCCATAAATAATTTAAAGGGCTTTGACACAGTGTCATAGCAAAACAATAGACAAACAAGAGTCATTTAGCTACATTTTATTACTAGCCGCTCTGTCAATTAAACCGCGCTTGCATAATACGCGTGCAATGTTCATAGGCACTCGTCAACGGAACAAAGTTCATGTTACTATCTACATACAACGTAATTCCTCAAAGTACAATGTCATTTTCATTAAATGAATTAGATACAACGATGTACAATACTTTTTAAACACCAAATAATTTTATTTCTCTTACATGTAATGTATTCTGTTATAATTACAAGTCAAATTATTGAAATGTGTTGACTATTGAAATCTACTACTTTTACTAAACTACAAACTACTACAAGTACTGCACCACCAACAGCGTGTGCAGTGTACTTGATACTATTATAGTGCAATGAATAACTGCTGTTAGCGAGCTTGTACTAGAAGTAGCTATCTAGTAGTTTCAAGTCTCTATAGTAGTATCAAGTCAGTCCAAAAAGTTAATTGCCAATATTTTTAAATTTTTCGAAGCGTTTGAATACACAACCCGAATACTGTTTGAAAATTATTCGATTGTTATACTGTTCCGTTGCATAGAATGTAGTTACAGAGTTTTAGACCGTATTTGGAGTAAATAAACGTACGTAATAAGCAATTTACGCAGGAAGCGTATAATTGTACTCCATTTGATTCCAGAACGAATGAGAGAGACACATAATTTAAACAAGTACTTACTATCTTCAGCCCTTATTGCGTCGACTGTATGATCAAGCACTGGCGAGGCCCACTGGTACACTTGGTAAGGGGTCGCCACCCTCTCGAATGGGTGCTTTTGCATACGTTTCTTCTGAACCATGGCGAAGTTACGTTTGAACGCCGGAGACACGATGCTCAGCAACTCAATCAATGAGTGACAGAGTAAGGACGGTGTCGCTGGCCGGGGGTTAAATACTTCTTCTGTAGACCTGGTAATGTATGAAAATATATTCACGTATGATTGTGGTGAGAATGAAGGTAATCGATATGAGGGAAGGTGACACGAAAATTTCAGAAGAAACTTTAGAACTATCAAATCAGTAGAGTAACTCAACCTTGAAGGACGCATTTAAAAATTGCAATAATATTTTACATGCTCTTGGTTTATGGCATTAGCCAGCTCTACAGAATCTTTCACTTTGTTATCGGTCCCTCAAATTTGAGATTTCTGCTCACCAGAAATGGCAGAACGGTCAGTCCGCCTTTAGAGCCGTGAGCGTAGTCGCTCTCATATAACATTTTTGGTAACTCTGAAAGGGCCTTTTTTTAAATCAAAACAATTCAAGTTTTATAGAGGATGACTTGCCAGTGTTACTGGTATATTGTTGCAAAACGTTATAGTCAGATCACAGAGCAATTACTATAAGTCAGATCACAGAGCAATTAGGTAATATACTACCTACATAGAGATGAATTTCTGGTCCGTTGTTACTGGCTACTAGCTTGTTCATTGGGACAAAATAAAATTCATTGCACAACCGCCGGCCACCTATTAGCGTGCATGATCTGTCCGCAAGTTATTGACACACACGTTATTGAGTACTGCTCTAAAGTGGTGTGGAAAAAATAGTAGATATTTCAGTTACAAAACAGACGGAATTACCATTCAGCAGTAAATAATATTGACAATGCACTTAATAGCTTCCATGACAGGTACGTTATGCCGGTTAACATTTGTATTTCACTCTCACTTAACGTAATTATGTTATGCTTTCTTGTGTTTTGTTAGAATCCACCCCGTTAGTGAGGACCTAACTTAATAAATTATAAAAATTATACCTTAACCAATATAAATCTACTTCAATTACATTACGATTACTATAATAAAAACCTTGATCTCAAATCTTTAGTAATAGCTTAACGAGTATGTTTGTACCCGTATCTAAAATCTGCTCAGTACAGATAAATGGCTTAATATTTAAGTTGCATCATACTGTTACATCAAAAGTACATCCATTCCATTATCACAAGTCGATTAGGTGTAATGTCAAGGTAATACCAACATTTTACATTTAATTTAACTGCCGTTATTTCAACTGCATTTAGAGGGAGAGATGATCAGAAACGGGTCGTAAAATTGACCAATTCAGAAAAAGATAGAGCTATTTGGACAGCCATTAGTATGTGTTCTGTGAGCCTGTAATAAACTTTAATAACTATTATTTATGGTAGTCATCATCATCATCATCAACCTATTCTAGTCTACTGCTGGACATAGATCTCAAAACATTTTTTGTAGACGTCTCGGTACATAGGGAGCACTGTACACAGAGATCTCTCTTCATAGACAGCACTTCTTGCCATAAACTTTCCGGGCTAGATGTTCCGGCGCGGCGCTGCGCCGGCCGCTGCCGCGGCACGCTCGCTACGCTCGCTCGGCTCGCCCTCTGTTGGGGTCATAGTTCTAACCTAACCTAACCCACTTTACTTATTTTTGGAATATAAGCCGAGCGAGACAAGAAGCGCAAAACATCAGTCCATCGATTGATAAATATTCGAAGAATCGTTCAGTCGAAGCAGTGTTTGGCGACAAAAAGTTGTTCAGCAAACTCTATTCGCACAATCTTTCAGTCGATATTCAAAAATCTAACATATGTGTATCTAATATAAGTAATATCTGGGTAATATCGTCAAAATATATTACTAATCATTGCTTTATTATTACAAAGCATATCATCACGTTCGCAATTCTGCAGTTCGATAGAACTCGGACATGGTCAACATCCGAGCTATAAATCATCACGCTATAGGTTAAGGCTTAAGAGGTGATGAGCAGTAAAATATGAAATCTCGAAACTACAGAGTTACCTACGTGTAAAAGATAGCTGTTTAGAAACTCAATCGTTGATAAAAAAAATACCATCACGCCATTATATTAGGCAACCGGGTAGAATTGATTTCGATGTTACATAAAAACATCTATTTCTTCATGATAAATTATTGAACATATACCTATGTAGCCTAAAACATGTTGGGTTCGAAACTGCAGAAGTAAATATACCTACCGTGATTTATTCCGAGTTTAACGCGCACGAAGTCGCGGGGCAACAGCTAGTGTGAAATACACCCATAAAAAAAACATTCTAGAGCTCTGCTTAGTTTGCGTATAGATGGCGCCGTGTAAGTCCTAGAATATTTATTATCCTTTCTCTTAAAATTGCATTTATCGCACTACTATCATAAATGTGAAAGTTTGGATGGATGTTTGTTCCTCAATCACGCCAGAACGGCTATGGCTGAAATTTGGTACAGGGATAGATTAGAGTCTGGAATAGAACATAGGCTACTTTTTATCCCTGGAATAGGAGACGGGAACGGGATCGAAATTCCACGCAGGCCGAGCTGCGGGCAACAGCTAATCTTGAAATACGACAAATATAGTCACGATGTTAACTGCCATAAAAACGTCTATAAAAAATATATATTACTGGTTAAGGTAGAAGCCCCTGGGACAAGCCGTGACGTGAAAATGGCGGTCTTCGAGTGTAACGACATGCAGGTACAGAAGATCTCCACACATCTTCCGCGGCCCCGGCGGCGGGTTCCAGCCCGAAGTGGTTAACACCTGACGACAAACGTCAGCAAATTAGGGCTTATACACACGATATAATACGAGCGCCTGCTCGTAGTGCTTGTAAGTGACTTCCATTTGTATTGATGAATAAGTCACACATCGATACACGGGTTTCCCTGTGTATCCAACGAATAGGCGCCTAATATTTGAAACAATATCGTGTGAATATGCCCTCTGTGACAAAATTTAATAGTTCTTAGTCTAATTTGAACATCCAAGAGAGTACACAAGTTCTGGTAATGTACTGAAATAATCATCTTTAGTAATCGCATAACAATTGTTAATAAATAACGCTGTCGACTGTCAGTACATTGAAGTATAGAAATAATAAACAGTTCAAACACAGTAAATGAAATTATCAAGTAAACTGCAAATTATCAACGACAGAATTAAAAAGTTCATTAAAATATCTGCACGTTCAATATAGTCTGATTTGAACATCCAAGACAATTTTTGTACACGAGCTCTGGTAATGTACAGAAGCAAACACCATTAGTAATCACATAATTAAATAATGCTGTCGATTATTAGCAACATTAAAGTATCGAGATAACAAACAGTTCAAATACCACAAATGAGATTGTCTAGTAAACTGGAAATTATCAACGACGAAACGAGCAAGGTCATTAAAATATCTGCATGTTCATTTTAGACAGTGATTGACTGACTATACTATATTTAGTTTGTGATTGTCAATTAAGTGGTGAAATGTGGCCGCATCCATTGTTTTACGGTTACCTTTAGACATTGGGGAGCTTTGTTCTCCTTAGCAAGTCCTGGATGAAGAGGCAATAGCGGTCTTTCAGTACTGCCCGGCATTATGAAGTCAGGAGGTGTACAATCAACGCTTTCAGGACGCGATTTTTTCTTCTCTATAGAACAGTATTATAACATTTTTAGTAATGTGGCGTCAATATTTACTGACTCAGCAATGTATTGAACAAGAATGATAGTTATTTTTGTTTATTTTCGATTAGAAAGATGGAGTTTTATCGAACCACTAAAATCTATGTCAGAAATTACTCATAATGCACACACTTACCTAAAATGTCTCCTTGCGTGATGACATTGAGAAAGGCTAAAGAGCTGCACTCTTGGCCAGCATAAGCATCTGTGTAATCAATTGACTTGAGAAGATCTCGCACATGACGAACGTGGATGCGAGCCTCACGCATTGTGTATGGTTCTTCTACAACCTAGTAAAGTAATACAAGTATGTAATATAAATAATAATTCTAAACATTTTTTTTTTAAATCGTCATACTTTTATAACGGATCCTTCCTTCAATCCTTCGATGTTTTTGAGCTCTGCAAAATTGTCTAATGTGTTCCCATCTAGTTGTAGCGAGAAGCATGTTCTATGACAAGTGTCTTCGCGATCCATCAGTACTTGGTGGATTTCTTGCACCAGCTCCATACTGGACACCTGTTGAAACAGTTCGAAATAAAGTTCCCTGAATACATACATGAATAATATTTTAGCGCGTTAATAGATAAATTCTATAACCTTCGTAGCTCAAGGTTATATTTCATTAAAGCCTGTTTGCTTAGAAAATAAGAAATTTACCTGTATATCTAAGGGCTCAGCTCCAGGGCTCACAATTTTCACGGTGAAACCCATATCCTGAATAAACACAACTTCAGCGTCTCTCTTCTTTTCATCACCGTCTTCGCTAGGAGAAGATTCTCTATCTCCCTCCCCATTAACAACAGTGCTACTTTCGCCATTTAATTTCTCAGTATTATCAATTTTATTTACAGTTTCATCGGCTTTCTTTTCATCAGTACTTTTGTCTCTAGCAGCTTCCCTTTTCTTTTCGGAGTCATTACTTTTGTCAGAGATTTTTCTTTTCTTTTCTTTCTTTTTCTCTAAAAATGGCTGACTCTCAGCAGTCTTACTGGGAAAAGCTAGTATTACTTCAAGTTTATCATCAGACTTATTTAATTTAGGATCATCAGAGTCACTGTTAATTCCATTAGAAACTATGTTAGCATTATCACTACTACTAATATCACAATCTAATTCTTTTTTCGGGGTGCCATTAATAATGGTTACAGATAGGTTTTCTGTGCCGTTTACTATTGCTTCTTTGGTGCCTATTTTATCCTTTAATATCGATCCTTCTCCATTGATATTCATTGTACATATTTCAGATTTCGACTGTAACGACTTTTCACCATTAACTTTGGGTTTCTGGGATTCTGTAATAGCAAAATATGAGAAAAAGCGCGATTAGAAACTATTAAACAACTAAAAGTAATCCCTAGGCTAGTAGACTACCATCAGATGAAGCTATTCTATAAGTGTGTAATAACCTGTATTAAGAGGGAAGGGTGAGGGGTTGTTGTTGATCTGTGGCGAGGATGGTTTGCGCGCCGCAGCCGCGTACGATACGCGTGGCGCCACGGTCCCGCCACCGCCCTCGTCATCTGCTCGTCCGTTTGGTGAACTCGAAAGCCCATTACTACATACCACCGGTTTAACGCATACTTCCTTGTTATTATTCTTCATTTTTGTGGATTGTTTATCTTGTTTTTCAGCTAAAACAAGGAAATAATCACCTTGATTATTATAATTACATTTCCATTATCTCAACTAAGAGACTGTTATACCATACTATATATTATGAATTAAACCAATTTAGCTCACACTAGCACATATATCATCACCAAGTGAGCAAAGCGTCTCCATTTGGGAAGTGACCGAATTAACTTTCATCTGTCAGTCAGTACGTCTGTACATATTATTTGTACTTATACAAGGATTTATGAACTCTTCAATTTTTTAACGTGGGCGATTTTCGATTTCGATATTTTTCTAAATAGGAGGGCCGTTTATTGCGGCGCCATTTATTGCTCGCTATTAGTTCACTCGGTATTCGATTCCAACCAAGAGGTTACAATGAGTTCTAAGCGGTTATAAAAAATATTGAAACGGGAAGAAAAGGGGGTAATTAAAAGGAGGAAGATGAATGAAAAGTTAGTATATACTCGCGTTTATTCACAGTATCTCTAGTAAATAAGTACTGGTTCCTTTCTAAAATAACGCCAACATGGTTCATGAACAAAAATGAGCATCGTAACAGGTTTTTGGGCTAACAATGTTTGTAACGTGCACGTTAGCGAGACGTGCGCGCAGGGGGCGCGGTAGTTGGACTCAAACGCACGTCTCGTCCCGTGACGAACAAACACGTGGTCTGCGCTGGCACGCTGCCAACAATCTCCAGCGTCGAGTCAATAATAGACGGCAACGGGATGCCGCCAACAATAGACGCCATCGATGTTGTCCATACTCTACGCAACATGGCTTACTTGCGAGCATTCGATATTTTAACAATACGTTAAATAAGACTATTTCAATAATAAACTGTACGTTCATAATCGTAATCGTCAACATCATTAACATTTTAAAGACAAGTAATTAATATTTCTTGCAAGTATTTTATTATTGCCTCTTTATTTATGTTGCCATTAGAATTAAATAAAAACAATGAATGGGTGGCCTATTTCTTTGTGACGTAGGTAGTTATGTAAGTATCATGAATAGAAGTGATAACACTTGTATACCAGCGTATCATAGTTCCATTGATAATAATATAATATAGGAATCTTAACAAATCAGAGCAGGCATCTACACTATGCAAGTGAAGAAATATGTAAAAAGTAAATCTTAGGAGG
This sequence comes from Cybosia mesomella, assembly GCA_946251805.1. NCBI lineage: Eukaryota > Metazoa > Arthropoda > Insecta > Lepidoptera > Erebidae > Cybosia > Cybosia mesomella. The sequence continues at coordinate 23,954,853 of OX276398.1, forward strand.
ACTTTAACCTAATTGCTATATTTAAAGTATCTACGTAGGAAAATGTTATTCATACGAGAGCGAGGAGATAAAAATTATCACCACAATTTTTTGATGTTATCTTCCCCTTACCTTTACCAAACAAGATAACGAACAGCGCCTGGGACTCTAGATAAGCAGTAAATCAAATTTTTTGATAAACTGCTGTTGACACAATTTGTTTCGTGTACGACGACGATCGTGTAACATCTGTTTAATATCTCTTGCGTGCTAACAAGTGTTGCAATGTTACTTGAATTGTAACAAGCAAAAAATGTGCATAACACCAATAAAAGTACCTACGTGGTACATCCAACGAAAATTGATTCTGTATTTACCAACTATCATGTTGCCTTCATAATACAATGAACACGACGACTCGTTGTAAGCGGACCCAAACCTGCAACGAACCCGAACGTGCGAAGTAATGACTTCTATAAAAAAAACCGGCCAATTGGGAGTCGAACTCGCGCACGAAAGCTTGCGTACAGTTCTATACAATGAGGGGGGTTCCCATTGTATAGAACGGTATGGAACCTTTATTTATTTTAATTAAATTATTTATTTTTGAACTGAATAGGTATAGGTACAACTAAATATTCTGTGAATCTCTACTGCCCCCCAAAATCGAGTTGCTGGTTTGACTGGGGTGATGGTTATTAATATCGAGCAAAAAAATGGCAAAAAGGTCACGCTTCTTGTATGGGAGCCCACTTAAATATTTACTTTATTCTGTTTTTAGCATTTGTTGTTATAGCGGCAACAGAAATACATCATCTGTGAAAATGTCTGTCTGACTGTACTTATTAGCTTACTATCAAGGGTAATGAGATACAGCCTGGTGACAGACGGGGCGGACGGACAGCGCAGTCTTAGTAATAGGGTCCCGTTTGACACTTTGGGTACGGAAACCTAAAAAACTACCTCGGATTTACAAATGGTTTTGTCATGTCATTTTGGATTTGGTCTAAACTCTAAACGGTTGAATGTGTGCCTTTTGGGATTGCGAAGAAGCGAACTATATAAAAATCACCCAGATGGCCTAGTGGTGCAGGAAGAGCAGACTGCTAGGTACTCGAATCATTGCAAATGGACGATAAGATTTGTATTTGAGTTTAGGTATACATACTTTAAAATAAAATCATGAGAACTAATATTCTGTTTATTGACTATTGACTCACTTTCAAGAGTAAGGTGTCTGGCAAATCTGGAATGGGAGACAGGAGGCTGCATATCCAAACTTTTAGATTTGAAGTATTGTCGTTTCAGGGCAATACAAATCTAAGGGGTTTAGGGGTTTAGCTGAAATCACCTATTTTACTTTTGTGAAACTTATGATTGTCTACCACATTAGCAATAAATACCCGTGTCTTTTATGAGCATATAAGTATCAGTGGTGCGATCATCATAATTCCCTACGAGTCATCGAGCATTACATGAAATGGAAGAGACGAGTATTTTTTTACGTATAGTTTATTTGTAGATAGATTGACGTCAAGGCAAACCAGAGCCGAGAACGTATTTCAAATTCAGATAAACATCAAGTTGTTGCTTACAGTTCAAGCAGGGACTGAATCGGTCAATGAATAATGCAAACAGTAACAAGTCTGCCAGCGATGATCACTGAATATTTAACCTTCAGACCACTGATTATATGTGATTTCAATCCTTGACCTTACCTTGCCTTGTATCCTTTGTAAAACGCATTTACTATCAGACGATCAACTACGTATCACGACAGGAACACGCGCGACAATTACGAATTTTATAAGAATTTATTCATCAATACTAAGTTTTTGCTACTGTAAACGATTTTGACATATTGACTGTACAAAATATAATATGACATTTTACAAGCAATTGAATAACGGTCCAATTTGATTTTTTTTACAAAGCAGGTATCATGTTATCTGAAATCGCAAAGACAAGCTCCAGCTTATCTGTTAATAAGTTGCCGAACTTAGTTCATTAAGCAGAAACTTTTCTTGTTATTGTTAACATATTATGTGTTTACAGAACTTATAAGTTCGACAAATCATGTTAATAACATAATGATTGTGTCTTAGTTGTTACATGTGAAATTTACCCCATAAACAGCGAGCCAGGTAATAATTTATAACACATGACATGTAAAAGTCAATATATTCCAAAGGAACAATACTGTCATGAATATCAATTTATTGTGTTCGTTAAATCGATAACATTTTGGTCGACTAGAAATTTCAAACGTTTTTAAGTAATGTTTGGTTTATTACTCAACCTCTCGTTCCATTTTCGGGAGTGCTAGTATTATTCAGGTTTCTCATAAACGCGACCTAAAAATTTCATGAAATTGCATAGACTAAAACCGCAACTTCTAACTTTAGACCATTGAAATGTTACATATTTTAAGGCTTAGCGTGCAAAAGTCAGAGATCGCAATTTTATTCTTTGGATGTCTATATAGAGAGACCCATAAACATTCGGGAACAAATTTTCGTTCAAAGAAATCAAATAGTTTCAAATTGTATTTATTTGTTAGGATTTCTACCTTCGACGTTCTACGTTCACCTGCTAGCCTGATTGATGGACGAGGTTCTGGCGCAGGCTTCCTTTTCAGGGTTGGGGGTCAAACGACAGTCACTCCCGTAGAAGCCAAAATAAACCAAACGCTATTATTAATTTGAGCGTCACGCCCCAACGTCAGCTTTGCCACCCAAAGCTTCCAATTGGACTTGACTTGACTTTTACGGGAGCGAACGTCGTTTGTACCCCCAACCCCGAGAGGAAAGCCGGCGTAAGCCCTCCGTCCGTCATCCAGCAGGTATACCGGCTTGCAGAAACCTCAGCTGCAAGCCTGGCTTGGGTACCGATTATTTTGATGGGGCCCCATACATACACCCTAAAAAACCCTAAAAAATGAAAATACTGATTCAATAAAATTAAAATTTGTTCTTAATTTTTAAACGACTTCTCAAGGAGTTTCACTGTTTGGCCTGTATGTTTGTCCGCGATTTTCTCGCGTTTGGTTGAACCGATTTTGATGCGGTTTCCAGAAAATTACTTGTTACATTCTGGAGAAGGTTTTAGTACATACTTAACCGACTGAAGTCGGTTCTATTTTTGTATAAAAATAATTATTATCTATTTTCATTAATAACTTGATCAGCTTTGATTTTACGACTAAAAGCACCAAAACCAAAGTTGTAGAGACTTTAATTTGCAACAAAACTGCTTTATAAATTTTCTGTGCGACGCATAGTTTGCCCGATATAGTGTAAAAACAATTCGCACCCCTCTTTCAAGATGGCGGCCGGGAGACAAGGATTGCGACCCCACAAACTTGGATTTAACTTAACACTAACCCACTCTAGACATCGAAAAGTAAATCTGCGTTCTCTGACTTTTACAACCCCAAATGTTACTTTTCAGTGGACTACTTAGAATATTCAGTAATGTGTGTAGAAAATTGTAAAATGAAACTTGAATAAATTATATAGTAAGGTTACGTCGTTATTAAGCAACATGTCTCAAATTGGTCGCTCACGACAAGTGTGTAGTTACTAACAAATTCCGTAACCGGATACGAGTTATCACTAAATGGCTACTCTTGCTCTTTCAGCCACATTTGTATGTACATCTGGTTCAGGTTCAGGTTCAGGTTCTCAAAATCTGGTTCAGTTAGGCTTGGCAATCACAGATAAGATAGGATTGGGTAGGATCTTACCTATATGTACAGGCTGTCTCGCGGTTCAGTTGGGATTTTATGATAGTATTTTAGAAAAAAATTGCAAAAATTGCACAAAATTCATCATTCATGCGAATTTTTCAGTCGGAATATCACTATCTCCTTAGTTATAAATCTGAGACATAACAAAACAAGCTGTCGTACTATAGACTCTCATCTCAAAATTCAAAAATATTCTCAAAATAATCGGGGCATATTTTTTTTAAAGCAAGACATGAGAACTGTACTGTTATTGGCGATGTGATTTATAGTTCACGGATAGTTTTAACACAGTAGAGCCAGTTCTTATAGGTACCTCGGGCAACGTCCACTGCGAACCAGCGTCAACTAACGACGATATAGTTCATAATTATTACTATCGTCAAATTGATATCTCACTTTCGTGATATAATCAGGCCTCACGCACTCTATGTGCTATCCCCAAACTAAAAGAATAAGCATTCCGTATTTTTTTAGTCTGAGATAAACGACCTCCGTCCTCCATGAGCGCAGGCCTGGGAGTGGCAGGTGAGGCCGCCTGTCACCGCAGCAGAAGCAGTGGGCCTACCGCCCAAGTGTCGTCGATATCACAGCCGTCGCATGTTGCGCTGGTCAAGGTTGACGGCCATTTTGTACCGCCCCATTGATAATCGATGCCGGCGCGGCGTAAGAATGAATGAAACGCTGTTTTTGACAGTTAAATAGCTGCCGCCTAAAAAAATTCAAATCTACGGCGTCGCTTTGAAGTGTCATTTCATTACGGCACCTCATGAGCTGTCGTTTTGAATATTATTTTCTTTTCCGACGGTTGCTTACGATGCCGATTGCACCTAACACTGGGCTACTATGGCTTTTATGGGGGCGACTGCCGACGAGTGGGTTCTGCCCTCCTATTGCACCTAACAATGGGCTACTATGGCTTTTATGGGGGCGACTGGGTTCTGCCCTCCTATTGTACCTAACACTGGGCTACTATGGCTTTTATGGGGGCGACTGGGTTCTGTCCTCCTATTGCACCTAACACTGGGCTACTATGGCTTTTATGGGGGCGACTGGGTTCTGCCCTCCTATTGTACCTAACACTGGGCTACTATGGCTTTTATGGGGGTGACTGGGTTCTGCCCTCCTATTGCACCTAACACTGGGCTACTATGGCTTTTATGGGGGCGACTGGGTTCTGCCCTCCTATTGCACCTAACACTGGGCTACTATGGCTTTTATGGGGGCGACTGGGTTCTGCCCTCCTATTGTACCTGCGACTAATTAAAACACTCTTTAATCTTTACCTTACCTACTTAAACGTTTATGCTGTGTTGTTTGTTGTTTTCGTATGTTTCAGAAGGAAGGAATAAGCGAAGGAGTTGGAGGACGAAATTCCATCGTCGGCAGTCGCCCCCATAAAAGCCATAGTAGCCCAGTGTTAGGTGCAATAGAAGGACAGAACCCAGTCGCCCCCATAAAAGCCATAGTAGCCCAGTGTTAGGTACAATAGGAGGGCAGAACCCACTCGTCGGCAGTCGCCCCATAAAAGTCATAGTAGCCCAGTGTTAGGTACAATAGGAGGGCAGAACCCAGTCGCCCCCATAAAAGCCATAGTAGCCCAGTGTTAGGTGCAATAGGAGGGCAGAACCCACTCGTCGGCAGTCGCCCCCATAAAAGCCATAGTAGCCCAGTGTTAGGTGCAATAGGACGGCAGAACCCACTCGTCGGCAGTCGCACCCATAAAAGCCATAGTAGCCCAGTGTTAGGTGCAATAGGACGGCAGAACCCACTCGTCGGCAGTCGCACCCATAAAAGCCATAGTAGCCCAGTGTTAGGTGCAATCGGCATCGTAATCAACCGTCGGAAAAGAAAATAATATTCAAAACGACAGCTCATGAGACGCCGTCGATTTGAATTTTTTTAGGCGGCAGCTATTTAACTGTCAAAACAGCGTTTCATTCATTCTTACGCCGCGCCGGCATCGATTATCAATGGGGCGGTACAAAATGGCCGTCGACCTTGACCAACATTTTGACGGCTGTGATATCGACGACACTTGGGCGGTAGGCCCACAGGTCGGAATGGCGTGATGCCCCCCCCCCCCCCCCCCCCTTCCGGGGCAAGATGGGGACACCGTGGTTCCCAAACCCGAGGGGGCAATCTCGAAACCGGAGATGGCCCATGGTCAGTCAGGGTGCGAGGGAAATGCCTTATGGGGCCACCGGCGTCCCCGGCGTCTAAAGACCCGAGACGGCGTGCGGTTTTAGTCGGTTCAAGCTCGACATAACCTACCCCGTTGTCCGGCGGAGTGGTATCAGAAGGGATTTCCGAACGAAATAAAAAAAGTTACTATCGACCAATTTTCCGAACACCCTTCACCTTTAGGTTGAAATTTGCGTGCAGTGACCGACGCGCAGTAGAACGAAACCTGAGGGACGTTGGTATCAACTTTCATGTTTTCTTGTTTCACCTTCTTTATAGCGATGGATAAACTTTATTAAACCTAACAACAACTTAATAAGGTCTATCCATCGCCAAGAAAAAGGTGAAAAAATAAAGTTGATACCAATATCCTCCAAATCACCGTTTCGTTCCATTGTGCGACGGCCACCCGCGGCTTGCTGGCATTCATCCACCAAGAGTGTTGCAGTAGAATGAATCTTTAAACTTTTTGTTCGTTCGGTAATATAAGATGAAAACATCTGTTACGCTGTTGACTAGCCAGGGGACTACATTGCTTTTGCTCTTACTATTTGCTTAGGTATTATAAGCTTCGTTCCCTTCATCTAAAGTGCTGTTAGAAGATCTATGTAAATAACAGTTGCGTTATTATTTGTGCTGATACTACAAAACTACCTTAAGTTAACCTTCGTTGTTTTTCTGTATGTTGACGCAAGATATTGAACGATGTCCACCAGCGCCTCGCTATGGCGGCAACTTTGCTATGCTAAAAATACCTAAAATTGTCAAATATCCTCGCCATAAAGTACTCAAAAACAAAAAATAAAAAAATTGTTTTATTTGCTATATATATGAGTATACCGCCGCAATGAAACGTCTACACAGTAATTGTAGGGCTAAAATGGCCCAGGCTCCATACATATTTGCGTTTTCTCGTATAGAACATGCTATTACTAATATTATAAACGCGATAGTTTGTAAGTATGGCTGGATGGATGTTTGTTGCTCTTTCACGTAAAAACTACTGAATGAATTTTAATGAAATTATACAATAATATAGCTTATACATCAGAATAACACATATATATCTTTAATAGATATTGTGTGAATTGTCCAAAATATGACGATTAGTGTCAAGCAAGTAGGAAAAAATCTACCATTTGCGAGCTATTCTGGCGTGCGCTGCCAAAACCGCTAGAGTTACACATATGTAATGTATGATGGAAATGTTTATCCTACGAATATTATAAACGCGAAAGTTTGTGAGTATGTAGGTATGTATGTGTGTTTGTTGCTCTATCAAGCAAAAACGGCTGAACGGATCTGGCTGAAATTTGGTACAGGGAATAACACATAGGCTTCTTTTCATCCCGGGAATAGGTTCCTATGGGTAGCGGGAACGGGATCAGAATTTCACGCCCGCGTATAAAGTATAAAGCCGCGGGCAACAGCTAGTTATCTTTATAAAAAAAGAATTATTACCTAATTATCAATGAAAATTGCTTCAACACAGATAAAGCTATGAGATTTTCATTCGTTATTTCTGAGGTAACAACCCTTGTATTTGACTAAAAAGTGTGATTCTAAAAATCTTTGTACGCGATCAAAAGTATGTTTTCAGATTCATCTTTAACGCACCGGTTAAAGCCACGCTACAAGGCCTTACATAGGAATGATTTACTTCATGTTAAAGGTAATAATAGAACTATATAGTAGGAAAATGATCAAAACGAGCATTCTTATCATTCAAACCGAAATCACATTAAACGTTATCGCCAGTCCGATATGTATTAGATCAAACACATCACATCATTCTTATGCTTTTTTAGATATAAGTAGTAATATTACAGTCGAACAAACTTATTTATTACAGTCCTTCGAAGGAGCCGTCTAGACTAAACAATCAATCGTGCAGGGTAGGCGGAATAAGGGGACTCGAGGTACCGAGTAGCCATGCCATACATTTTACTCGGTGCTAACGTTTCAGAGTTGTCTCATTTAAAATAACAATAGTATTGAATCGTTTCCGTTATCCGCAAGAATTACCTGTCGCCCCGAGACGTATATAATTTCGGAGAATTTCGAATATCTGGGACGTGTCTAGGTAGCTCAGTTGGTCAGAGCATTCCCCCTGTAAGGGATTGGTCGCGGGTTCAAGTCCCGTCCTAGATGTTCTCTTTTTCCGATCTAAGCAAATAGTATTGAAGTGAAAAATTATTTAGGCGCGTTGAGCACTTTTTGGGTGAACTAAAATCATGGCATACGCGTCACCGTCACGTCCTATCACGCTATCCATATTAAAAAATGGATGGATGGATGTATGGTGATGAAGATGATGACGACGGTGATTATGATGATTTATGTCGTACCTACGTTTCTGTTTTGTGTTATTTGTATTTTTCGAATTAAAAAATTACCATCCATACGTGTTCGTATTATTTTTACTAGCTGTTGCCCGCGATAGGCTTTTTATCCCTGGATTAGGTAATTGGGTTGCGGGAACAGGATCAGAATTCAAGCTGCAGGCAACAGCTAGTTATTGTATAAAATGGATGCGGTTTCACTTGCATAGAGAACTAGTTATGCATGAATAAATCCATTAATTTTAGGATTCTTTTTAACCGTCCCCAAACAGGACAGGTTAGTATTGGATTCAATCGAATGTATGTTAGCATGTTCACATTTTTTTAAAACCCATTCACTATTTGTTTTTATAATTGTTTCATTATATCCAGAGGGGATCGATTGATACGTCTACCATGTGCTCTACCATCGCTAGTGCGCCTGTGTCTGCATGCCTCTCTCACATTATTCTTTGCCTGACAGCCGACATATGTGACTTACACATGTTTCAACTTTCTAGATAACCAGGCTTGGGTATTATCCTCAATTAAAAAAAAAATGGAATCTAACATGTGACTGATGAATAGTGATGAATGAGCGATGACTATGAAGAGGTAAACAACTGGGCTCTAAATAGAAAAAATATTCTTTATATGGCTAAATACTTTATACATTACACGTTTTCACTTCTTGCGCGTAGGTGGCTTCATCTACGCATTTGTTTTCTTCTTCCTATAGGTCTATGCCAGCCATTAAAAAAACGAGCATCATATATTTTGAGTATTTAGCACCTAAAATACTTCAAGGTCATTAATGAATAGATAATTTGAAACAATGACCTGTATTTTGCAGGGTGCCTCCAAGTTTAGTATCAGGGGAGGTGTAGTCAAATTAAAAGAACCCAACGAAAAATAACTTCCAAGAAATTACAAATTATTATTGTAAAAACAGAAGAAGGTGGTGCTACTCAAGTAATTTCATAATGAAACTTAAAATTATAATGTACTGGCATGTCAAAAGATGGAAATATAATCTGTTATTTCATTATCATTGTTTTCAGGTCAGTCCTAATCCTATACTCGTAAAATGTAGTATCGCATCATTCATTCATTACCGTATACTTAATTGCTGATTCAAATACCGTACCATATACTCAATTGGTACTTAAACATAGACCGTGTTCATATACTTAACTAGTATATCGGTCAGAAATACAGGCCGCTCCCTAGGAACGCGCTTCGTGGTGGGAGACGGGGAGAAGGAAAGAGAGCATGGATGCCCCCCGTCTCGCCGCGCACATACCCATGGCGCGGTACAGCGGTCCCGGTCGGTCTACAGTACCTTTTTTTTTTTATTGTGCGGAAATCCCTTCGGATACCCCCCCGCCGGCCAGCGGGGGCGGTTATGTCGGGCTTGAACCGACTAAAACCGCACGCCGTCTCGGGTCTACAGACGTCGGGGTGTAAGGTTACCCATAGAGCATATTACTCGCACTCCGACTGACCCTGGGCCATTCGCAGTGTCCCCTCTGGTAACAGCAGAGGGGTACCTGGAGCGACCCCCCCCCCCCGCGGGCCTTGCAGGCCCGCAATACACCCTCGTGCAATGGGGTCAGCTGGCCCTGAAAAGGGCCGGTTGGTCAGACTCTTGGCCGTTGACGTTGACGCCAGCTACTCCAGAGGAGCAATCAATGATGCGTCATCGCCCACGTTGCCCAGGGTGCACCAAACTTGGAGGTGATCCAACCAGTCGCACCCCTGGTCTATAGTACCTATTATGTACTAGTTTTCAAGTACACAGGCTACTCAGCTACCGCAAATAAATGCAAACCCAGATCAAAGTCACAGTCACAGTGGGCACACAGCTAGTCAAGTTCTTGTCAACAAGGCGCATTCTAGCAGCAACATCGCTTATAGAACACAAGGGGGAATGACATGCTATCGAATACTCACGTGGTCGAAAGCTAAAGATAAACGCATTACTTGCCACAATATTGCATTATATTGACCGAATCTTACGTTACGGAAGAGTTACGCTACGCGTTTAAATTTTCTAAAATTAGAAAAAAATATATACAATGAAATCTAGCAAAAGAACCGCAATGAGTTTTGAATTGAAATGAATTTGATATTGTTGGAAGTTTAGGCGAATGTCACACATTGAAATAAAACTATTTTAACGGATTCTATCGCGATTTATTTGATGTTAGGTTCAGTCGGGTTCGCTTTACAACCTTCGTCCTCCATGAGCGCAGGCCCTGGGTGTCAGGTGGAGCCACCTGTCAGGAGGGCGCAGGGAGGATTGGCTATAGAGGCGACAGGAAAACCTCTCGCACCGACTTACGCAGGTGATCCCCGGGTTGGAAGGAGCCAACGCCTAAGTGCCATCACTTCCACGCGTGCGAGGACTCGGGCTGCAAACGCTGGCGGATTGCCCGGCGTGGGAGTTGCCGAGGCGTGACCTCGTGGCAGCCATCCATCGGGGTGGGAGTCCTCTCGCTCAGCGGCATGATTGCGGCAATGGTGCGGAACGCGAGCGCGTGGGCCGCCGCTAATTCCTTCTGCGAGCATGTAATGCTCGAGAAGGAGATCGCGGAGCGCGCCCGGGAGAGATTTAGAACTCTCCCCCCGGCCCGCCGAGCCCGCCGAGCCCGCAACATGCTCGCCGCGCGTCGCAGTCGACTCAGGCGCCGGAGGTCGCTTAACGACCTCCTCCTCCATGAGCGCAGGTCTGGGGGTGGCAGGTGAGGCCAGTCGGAGTGCGTGGGATATGCTTTCTGGGCAACCTTACACCCCGGCGGCTTAGGTTGTTTTCATCAGTGGATAGAGTGGTTCACGTGGAAGGTTTTAGTATATTATTTGTCAAGATTTTGTATACATTGGCTAAAATATAGGAAATGATAATTGTTGGAGGTGTCAGGAAAAATTAAGCCGTCTGGGGACTTTCAACGAAAAGCTGCCTAAACCCTTGAGATATAACGAATGATGTATGGTGGAATTGTGTATCTTATATAGATTGTGGTGGTGGAATAGGGTCCCATGGGTAGCGGTAACAGGATCAGAATTCCACGCGGGTGAAGCCGCGGGTAACAGTTAGTAAATAATAAACCTAGAGAATGTGGCACGCCCTCTCGGGGCTTACTCTTCTCTAAGAGGACGGAGTCGCCAGTTATAGTGGCGAGTTATAAGTATTGCCGGGGGCTAGTGGGCACTTTGCTTCACGGGCAATCACCACTCCCGGTAATAGAATCTTCGTGCTTCTCCGTGTTCTCGACGAGGTGATACCCAGAAGTTTCCAACATGAAAAAATACTTCCATTTTACATGGCCATATAATGACACTGGGATGATGCATCATCACAAAAATGGTACATAATGCAATTTATTTTGAACATTTTTTATGGATATCATAGTCATAAATTTCATTATTTTTATTATGTTGAAAATCACACAATCGACGGGCGGGGCAACTATTCACATTTTGTCTGAGTTCCTTTAGAATAGTGTTAATGAGTATTTTTTCCTTCTTTAATTCCATGCTCATATTTATGGTATACCACACAAGGCGTGCATACACTACAAAGTAAGACCATTCTTATTACTTGAATGGTTTCGGAAGCAGCCTGATCATCCGCTGTTATTATAGTATATATATTGCATTAAAAGCCTTGGATTGTTAGTTAAGCGGAACCCGGGGTGCCCGGCAACGGACACTTGGGGAGGACACCGTGCGGTTTTAGTCGAGACACGACATAACCACCCCCGCTGGCCAGCGGGGGGGTATCCGAAGGGATTTCCGCACGTAAAAAAAAAAAAAAAAAAAGCGGAAGTCGCGTTCTACCTAGTTTTTAGCAATTACTACTTATTTATTACTTTTGCATAATGCCGAAGATATTCTTCTCTAACCTATTAAATGTATGTATTTGCCACAGTAATTCAATATAAATGCTGATTGTATTTATTACATTTCCGTGATGAAGCTGATTTGATGGATCGTTTTTGCCCTTAAGATTGTAGCGGAGAAACACGGCACGAAGAATACACCTTTGCATTGACTGTATTCCTCGTATGCTGACCTGGTGAACACTGCTATCCAAAGGGGTTCCAGAGTCATTATCTGAAACGTGTACCATGATTTCGATCCCGAAGTTCGGACAGCTGTTGAGGACACGAAACCTATTACCATCGTCGGTGTACACCAGATACCGGACTTAGTCCGTTCAGCGTATTGTCGAAAAGTAACAGAAACTCACATGAGCAGCCCCCATGCTTGCAACTAAATGCGAACAGGGACAGATTGGTACAACGTGTGAAGACATCGGAGGCTTTGGAACATTGGACACAACTCCGACCTTTGTGGCTCTGTTGTATGTTGCCCAAAAGTAGCCCACGTTGGGATCACGCGTGGCGCGTGCCCTTGCCCAAGCGCCTCTGCGCACTCGCTATGTTGGTGGACGGCTTTGAGGTTCGCATGAAGCCCACAGATTTTAGTGGACACCACCTCATATAGCGAGTTTGTGGGAGATTGTCGAGCCGCTGTGTTGCCATTTGGGTCGCCGGTTCCCACTCCGGTCACCAATCGGCACGACGAACCATATCAAGGACGAAACATATTATGCGGGACCTGTTGGGGCAGCCTTTTGGGGTGGTTAGCCTCAGTTGGGGCCCTGTACTATGCCGCGGGCGGCCAGCGGCACCACCGTTTCTACAGGTCTCCCTGTCCAGCAGATCGACCCGCGCCATCTACAATAGAATACACTAATACCCACTGGTCCCATAAGTGCTGCGAAAACCACCACCTCATGCTCGGTTATGCACCACCTGAACCTTGAACGCAATCTAACCGAGATTGGATTAATGGAAAAAATTTCGCAGAGTGCACGGTGGTATCCACCCAGTCCAAATTTGAGACAGATTTATGCCATCCAATTGTGCCACCTAGTAATTTGGCGCTTCTGTAACACACTGTACAGATCCCACATCCGTCCGCATAATCGAGGACTTGGTCGGCCTCAAGGACCAGGTGGAATACCTGATATCTGTACATCGCGCGACTGGTGACATCGATTACTACGTCAAAACACATATTGCTACCGCGTGGGATAGATAGGCGTGAAGTGTAATAATGCCGGTTTGGTTGAGGGGATAGGTCTATAAAACCATCAGTAGCCTTGTTTTTTTTACACAGCTGTCTAACGTGGCCAGTACTAAAGCAGATAGTCACTGTTAGGGAGTAACGTGTCACGTAGATGAATGTGCTGCGGTGATTGTGCGGAGTTACACGGAAAAACCACGTCAGGAAGTCCCGCATTCGTGGCAGCCTTGTACCCACACCGCCTTAGCTGGTGGAAACATTTTTTACAGCAACCGCCTCGCAACGTCGGTATCCAATATATGGCCATGCCGCTTCCCCCGGGCCCCAGTAAAACCCAAAAGTTCAGGTTCCTTGTAAAAGAGGCGTGCGTGCCAATGGTCCTACTTCGGGGATGCCAAAGACCGTGCGAAATGTCGAAACGAGGACTAGAAAACGGATCGAAGGGCTGGTCCAGGAGATCTGGAGCCGGAGGCTAGGGCAGGAGCTGACTGAAAATCGATGACTGGAAATATCAAAATTTGTTCTTATATCCCAAATTCTGAAAACTTATCACAACTTTAGAACAAAAAAATTGAATACAATCTTTAATATTTAATATGAATGTATTATTTATATTTTGAAATGAGGTCTCAGATATAAGTGTGTTCATTTACACAAAAGATAATTGTTGCCAAGAATTTAGGCTATTATATAGATATATATAGATGAGAATTTCTTGTAAACAGCATCATTTTAAATGTGTTAGAGAAAATAATTATCTAATCATTGCATTGCATTGGTTTGCTCATATACTGTCCTAGTTTCAGCTTGTGATTACCAAGGAACCACTTTATTCATGGAAAACGAATATATTTTCAACATAAATGCATATTGTTCAATAAATAGTTAGAAAACAGATTACCTATGTACTTAGTTAATCAGTCTAAAATCATTGTTTCACTATAACTTCAGAAATAATACTTAATAAAACAGCATTTCCATAAATACAGGCTAGATAATTATCTTGCACTATAAATACAAGCATTATAAACATTAAGTACCTATAATCAAATAATATGATAACCCAATCCCCTCAGAAAACTGGGTGAGGTCAGTAACAGAAAAAGAAGTTTACTAAATATGTAATAAGTATAATACTTTATACATATATAAATATGTAGCCGGAAAAATCACCATTATTATAAATAATTTTATGTATACCCTAATGTCTGGACGCACAGTAAGTAGGTATAAGACAAGGCATTAAAAAATCTTGTTTTTAAAAAAGTTCAGACGTGTTGAGAATCAAACATCAATGATTTTTTATTTTATTTTATTATTGCATTTGAATTGTTAGACTTGTAATACTTCCTATATTCGAAAGAAGAATTTGATGCAATATTAAAATATATGCTAGAGGATTTAAATTTTTATGCATATCATAAGTAAGCACATCCTATACTCATGAGGATATTACTAAATTAATAATTGTAAACCATAACTAGTTATTAAAGTTTGTATATATTTCATTAATATTGAATTTTTGCTGAATTCATAAGAATATATAAACCTATAAAGGTTTTTACGCTTAATATTTATTATAATTTAATGATAAGTGTCAGTTTTATATTATATTATAAGTACTGGGTATAAATATAATTATGTATAATATCAATAAATATTATAAAACAGACATACACAAAAAATATATGGAGGTCATTTAGGTCATAATTACAATGTGGATATCAAAAATAATTGTGTATTTAATTTATTAATAGTTCTATAAAGTGCTTCAACTCAAAACACAGCACTTAGACACTTGAAAACTTAAAATACTACATAGCAACTAGATATTGATGCACATTTGTATCAGAGTTCTTCAAATACATATTGTTATTATGAATTATTATACCTACTATGAATATGTAACATTGTGAGAAGTTGTGTAATAATTTACTTGTTAATTTATGTGTACCAAGGTTTCATGTCTGAAACTCACTACGTTCAAGTATAATCGAAAATAATTTAATAATAGTAAACCATATACTGCTGCATTGAAATTACATTAAAAACGTAGTCTCGAAGCAGTGTATGAGGTTTTCTTGAATATGGACAGATCACATGATTTACCGATGGTAGTCACATGACATAAATGCACTTGATGGAAATAATTATCTTAACGTAAAAAACTGATAGTAGCCTAAAAACCATTCTCAATGTTACATAACTGGAGGGCATGACCATTTAATACTTGCCATTGTTAACATTGCCGCTACTACTTTTGTCTGTCACCGTATTGCTCGTAGGACATTTTTTCACTTTATGGGAAGTATTTTTTGAGGAGTTATCATTCACTTCACTACCGAGAGCCATCACAACACGAGGAATCAATCCGGTTCAGATTGACCGCAACGACCACGGCTCCACACAGCTGAAAGAACACATGCGGTAGATTTAAGGTTGAATTTAGACTAACAAGATTAATAATTTCAGTACAATCCCTCAAAATGTAACACCCTCACGTTTTAAACATCCACTAACATATTCGAACCTCCACAATATATTCGGCTAATAAAATTGTACCAATAGAACCTGCGAAGCAACGACAAATATGGAAAATACTAAATGTTACATCCACTGATAGCTCGCTGAAAACTTCGTATAACATTGCGCGACAAAACCAGCAAAGTACGACTAATTATGTAAAATAACCTTATTCTTGCCTCTCTGTCATCACCGCAGAGAGGCATCTAGTGGTGAAAAGTGGTAGCTTTTTAATCAATTACGTCTTCGTAACATTTTGAATGCGTTCATAATTGGATGTGCGTTATTCCAGCAAGAAATGAACAGTTGTTTGGTCGCTTTTATATTTATAGGCAGAAACGATACGTTAGAATAATAATAATAGTTGAACGAGGATAATAATAACATTATTCGGATTAAACTTAATTCAATGAAAACCGCCTTCACCCACACACGCAATGAAAGGGGTAAAGGTCTTCCAGAATCTCATGGAAAATGGGGAAATAAAAAAACTGTAGAGTGCAATACTGGGGAAATTGGATTAATCTATCTTGATACTTTTTAAGCTTATACGGAAATGGTGTGGCCTGAAAGATAATGGTGTTAAAAGAATTGAAAAAGTATACTAAGGTGGTTTGGGCACTTAGAACGAATGAGTACTGAGCCAATGACACACCAAGTATATAAAACAGATGTAAGTGGGCCGGCAAGCCAGGATTGACCTCGCAGAACATACACTGATCAAATTAATAAGGTATTGAAAAACCTGTACTAGAAACCGGCGGGCTTGCATGAAAGGTTTAATGAGTGGAGGAAGCTCGTGAAGTATGGTAAGGATAGGAGCAGATTGCGGGCTGTTGTCTCTGCCTATCCCGGACGGAAAAAGGCGTGTGTGTATATATATGATACTTTTTAATTTACTATATACTACTACTACTATATACATAGCATAGCTGAAGTCCGCGGCTCCGCCCGCGCGTAAGTCGGTTATCGTTTTGTAGTCATATCTCCGGTTCAATCAACCATACGGTAGATTTTAGGTCTGCTCAAGACCCAGAGGCGTAGCTACCTTGGGTGGCACCCGGTACGGAAATTGGTGGTGTCACCCCATCGAAAGTAAAAAGCTATACATTTTCTATTATCTATCACTATACTTTTTATTATCTATCACTATAGAATAATACACGTTTAACAATTCACGCCAACCAAACACAATATACTTCACGAAACAAATGAGAAATTTTGCAACTGAGACGTCAAAGATCGCGAGTATGGGACGGGGAATCCCCCACGACAGCGTCAGGCTCTTTTGCGGGAATCCCCGAATTATACATAGACAGGGGGGTGTCACTCCGCCGATCTGCGAGAAATTATAAGTACATGCCGGCGGAATCCCCGAGGTTGCTTATTCAGTGGTTGCCCCGCCGTGTGCCGCGACACTCGCGCGCTTGTCTCCCGCATACCAACGTCGCAAGCGCATATTGTATACGATGTATAAAATAAGGGCAACAAAATATTGCATTGCTGCGGGTTGTAGAAACAATGACCAAAATTCGGATTGCACGTTTTTAATAGATGAAATTTCAAATGATTTAATAGATGAAATTTCAAGATCAGTTGCAGGCTTAGACGAGACTAATCTATTTACTAGATACAAAGCATTCAACAACCAATCTAGTTTTTATGGCAGCTTAAAAATGCCACCAAAAGATTTTATAGAGTATGTACAAAATTAGAAACCTGGGTGGTAGGTCTGTCAACTGGTGGTAGAAATTTGATGACACAAATTTGTCACAAAATTCGGCCGGGTAGGTACCACCGTGCACGATTGCGAAAAACCCTCCATAGTAATCCAATTTCGGTTTGATTGTGTTCAGGGGTCAGCAAATGCATAGCCGGGCAGGGGGATAGTGGTCGCAGCACTAGTGGGACCGGTGGGTGTCACGCGGTGCTGCGACGACAATCCTCTTCTGATGAGGCCGTCAAGCTGAGTGCCACCATTGTTAACATGATACGTGTATGTAATGGTGACCCTCTTTCCTGAGACTTTACCTTAAGCTTACCATCAGGCGAGGTGAAGTCAAATTGACGTGTCCTAAATATAAAAACCTTTTACCTGTTACCTTTAGTATTTACTTACGTAAACCAATAAAAAGTAATCAGTAAGTAAAATATTGTTTTTTTTTTAATGAATTTGGTTGCTACCTCCTAGACTATAAAACGCTTATCAGCCGGTCTAAACCAACTGTGACACGTGACTCTTTCTCGAGCGAGCCTATCTCTTGGGGTGCGACTGCTTGGATCACCTCCAAGTTTGGTGCACCCAGGGCAACGTGGGCGATGACGCATCATTGATTGGCCCGCGGGGGTGGTCGCTCCAGGTACCCCTCTGCTACGCGGGGATCGTGCGGTACATGGCCCTGTATGGGTGCCCAATATGGGCGGAGGCCCTGAAGGCCGGAAGTGTGCGGATGCTGCGCGCTCCGCAGCGAGTGATGGCCATCAGGGTCATCCGCGGGTACCGCACGATCTCCTTCGAGGCGGTGAGTCTCTCTGCCGGAACTCCGCCATGGGACTTGGAGGCGAGAGCCCTTTCACAACTGTACCAGTGGCGAAAGGAGGCGCGGGAGCAGGGACAGAACCCCGAGCATCGAGAAATCGAGGCCGTGCAGTCCCAGCTCCGCCAGGCCATCGTGGTGGAGTGAAAGGAACGACTTGGGCGACCAAGCGCAGGGCACGCCGCAATAGCGGCGGTAAGGCCCATCATGGAGGATTGGCTAGAGAGGCGACACGGAAGCCTCTCGTACCGACTGACGCAGGTTATCTCCGGGTAGGGATTTCCGCACGAAAAAAAAAAAAAAAGGTACCCCTCTGCTGTTATCAGAGGGGACACTGCGAATGGCACAGGGTCAGTCGGGGTGCGAGGGATATGCTCTATGGGTAACCTTACACCCCGGCGTCTGTAGACCCGAGACGGCGTGCGGTTTTAGTCGGTTCAAGCCCGTCATAACCGCCCCCGCTGGCCGGCGGAGGGGTATCCGAAGGGATTTCCGCGCATATAAAAAAAAAGGGAAGTACCTATCTCTTTTTGTGCACTACTGTGAAAAAGTGACTGTTGTCGTTATGTCCTGCAACGAGAGTTGCCAAGCAATAAGCATAGTTGTGCTAGACGGGTACCTTATTCTGACATAGTCGATGCTTGCGCCACAGAATAGATAATAGTGCAAAGCTACCGTATCCGCTTACGATCAGGTGGACCGTACGCTCGTTTGCCACCGACGAAGTTTAAAAAAATGACAACCCTATCTTCGGCAAGGTGCGGAGTAATGTCGACCTTCGCGCCGGGCAATAGAACTCAATGACGGTGCGGCAGGCTTGCGGTCCGTTGCTAATAATAATTAATAGGCACGTAAAAAGGCGGCATTCGTGAACATCAAAACAGAGGGTCTTCTGTACTTGTACTATTATTTATTCTGTGACATAGAGCTAAGCTAGTGCTAGTGGAGTAATCCCCGAAAAATATTTTTTTTTGCTAGCGATTTTTTTTGTTTGTACAATGTTCTTAAAGTAGAGAGACCGGGTGGGTGTCACCCCAAAAAAGGTGACACCCGTTTGTGAAGATGACTCCCCCTCCGGGTCATGTCAAGACACCGTGGTTCTCACACCCGAGGGGCCATCTCAAAGCCGTAGATGACCCAGGGTCAGCCAGGGTGCGAGGAAATTATCTTATTCGGCCACCTTACACCCCTGAGCGTGACCTGAAGACCCGAGATAGCGTGCGGTTTTAGTCGGTTCAAGGCCGACATAACCTACCCCGCTGGCCGACCGACGGGGGTATTCGAAGTAATTTTCGCACGAAAAAAAAAAGTAACATCCTAATTCTATTACATTTTTAAGCAATTTTTATGCTTACTTTTCCTATAGATTTAGATCGGAAAAAGAGAACATCTAGGACGGGCCATAAACAAGGCGGAGTCTTCAAAAAACAATGTTTAAAAATGACTGTAAAGTCGTTCATTGTTTCCGTAGTTTGCAAGCATTACGGTAGATGGCTCCAGCGTCGCATTAAGACGTATATAATATATCGGAGAATTTCGAATATCTGGGAGGTGTCTAGGTGGCTCAGCTGGTCAGTGTGTTCCTCCTTTAAGGGACACAGGCATTTGACATTGAAATATCAAATGATACTATTAATTTTTTTAAGTTCATGGACCATGACATTCTGTCGTTTATCGAACACACTCACACATGCTTAAAATTACCGCCACGATTTTAGAATACTTTATAAATGTTTTAGACATAGACGCTCCGTCTATGTGTAGAACGGTAACTAACAGCGCGTTACCGTTACTGACCACGGAAATTTAAAATCGTTTCCATGCAATTCCATATATTTAACCAAAGGCAGAGTGAACTGCAATCGCGTATGGATGGAGGGAGGCTCACCATTAACGGATGCTTACCGGACATGGCTACTTCAATGAGATCCATCGTATGGTCCGGGGCCAGGAGCCAACGCCATTTTTAGTGGTTTTAGACGGTTTGAGTTCCACAAATCCATCTCATCGGTAGCTCCAATAGGTAAAAGTCGTGGTGGTGTTTGGGTTTCATTTGGGTTAGATGACTGATTAATTCATTCAGTACTGCAGCACAGGTGCATTAATATCCACGGGTTTGATTACAGGTTAATATGGATTTTTCAAAAAACTTTCAAACTCCGATCCGAGACTCCTTTGAGTACTTTTCACTATTCCTCATATATGGCCTAAGATCTTAGGACCATCAGACATACAAAAAAGTATTTGGTTAAAAATTAGATCTTTCCTTAAGTTTGCCGACTTTGATGAAAACTAAAGCTGCATCATTGGATTATTGGAAATCCATATTCCTAGCTAGGAATCAAACTCATTGATATTGAAAAAAATATCACGTCCTGCATTACTACACTATTCAATAGTGCCGTTATTAAGGAATGAATTCTGAGAAGCAATAACTCACGGCAAACTTAAGAAAAGATCTAATTTTCAACGAAATACTTTTTTGGGAGTTTCCAGGGTTCTGGTAAAAGTTACTGCCGACGGAACGATGTCGGAAATGTTCATAATGAATTTTTAACTGCAAATTTAAGTGAGCTACGTATTATATTTACCTATATTTGGCTCCTGATTACTGAATAATGGCCGTTGGGACAAACTAGCAAATATGCGTACACTCAAGGTACGTCCCTAAATTACTTTATTCCAGACATTGTATACTTGCAAGAATAAGTGAGTTCTGGCGATAGTGTGGGATCTTACTCTACATATATAAAGTACATAGGAAGAACCAGAGTTGGCTAGAGTAGTAAATCTATGGTATAGAACCGGGTGTTGTATGTTTGTGGCAGCTGTGGCCGCATCGCCCGCCTGTACAATCTGTGCATAACATTAAGAATGAACAAACGAATGAAATTCAATTAGGTATGTCAAAATAACCACCAAACAAACAACGATTTTGACCAAAATCCAAAACATACAGAAAAACAAATAGTGTACAAATTGTCGAAGAGCAATCTTTTAATTTTTTTATAAGTATTAATAAGAGTTCTTATACTGGCGTCGGAAAATTATTCAAAGGTCATTTTTCAACACCAGATATACCCGTTTAAGCATATCTCTTTTTATAGCAACTGACGATCATGTAATCAATTTCTTAATTTTATTTGGATAATCCATGTACTTACTGTTTTTATTTTTATTAGTAAAATGATATAAACAAATATTTACAGAAAATGCTAGACGGGTGGTATTGCCGGTCTATAGCAAATATGCAAGCGAACGAACCGAGTGTGAGCAATAACACACCCGCAGAACCCTCCCAGACTCATGGGTCGCACAAGGATTACTCAAGCGACAGTAGTAGCGACCCAGAACCCGAGCCTAACTATAGGGCTCAGTACTTGTCACTTAAAAAGAAACTAAAGTACCTAATTTATGTAAGTATAATAAATTATTGAAATATAATAATTTCAAATAAATAAATGTTTGAATATGTAACATTTCAATAGAAGCACTTCCAATAGAAACTTTGTTGTACATCAATAAAAATAACTGCAATGTTTTATTATTTCTTTAAGGAAAATGAATGTTTTCAAGATGCATTAAGATGTAGCCAAAAGAGATTATTAAAAGTGTCTAGAGATCGCAGTTTCCTCTTAGATAGGTTACTTCAATATGAGAAACCTGAGAGCACAACATCTGAAAGTGAAGACACAGAATCATCAGATGACCCAGAATACTACCGCATGGATGTTAAGAGGTAAATGTGTTTGCATGAGCTGCCTTGAGGTTTCTGTCTCCCAGTATGAGTACTATTATTATTATTTGTAACCGGGACGCCAGTGACCTGACATGTGATCAACTCTACCTTAGTGAGCCATTTCACTCATTTCCCATGATCCTCCCTTTTGGGAAGGATATGGTTTCCGGCAATCACCATATTCTGTAATACCTACCTTTATCCTTGCAGAATATTACGGTCTGGTCCACCTTCAGATCCTCCAGGTCTTCTGTATCCAGTGTATCCCACCCCATTGTCGCCCATCTTATCAGTGAGTACATGGTGAAGATTTCTGCTTGGAAGACTTGCAAACTTTACCAAGGGTATTGATCTATTTGTCTCTGTTCCATCTTCGCACTTGATGTGTGTTCTATATGTTTTGTCATAGATCTTACCTTACTTATGAGATCATTGTTTGAAAGGATCATTGACATTCTTTCTTTGTAGCTTTGACTGATCATTGCATGACCCTCATCCAGTGTGTTGCCTTGCAGGAGGCACCGTGTAAGATTCTCAACATGTTAATTGCCTTATAGATCCAGAGTACTGTGGCTGGCTTTATTCCTCCGTGCAGGAGGCACTGTGTAGGATTCTCGACATGTTAATTGCCTTATAGATCCAGAGTACTGTGGCTGGGTTTATTCCTCCATGCAGGAGGCACCGTGTAGGATTCTCAACATGTTAATTGCTTTATAGATCCAGAGTACTGTGGCTGGCTTTATTCCCCAGCTTCTGCCTATTGCACTTCTACATTGCATCATGGCCATGGTCAGTTTGCTGTCCAGCATGACTCCTGTATATTTGACTTCTTTCACTACTTCCAAGTCATGGTTATCTAGTCGTACCAGTTCAGCATGTCTTATTTTCCTTTGGTTGGTGAAAAGAACTAGTTTGGTTTAGTCACGGTTGAGGTAGAGGCCTTTGCTCCTGCACCACCCTTGTGCTACTTTCAAACCCCTGTTGGTGTTACACATGACACTGAAGACTTTGCCTGTGATCAGGGGCACACCATCATCAGAGTATACCTATGTATATGTGCATCCTGTTTATCTTGATAACTAGCTCGTCTTTTAGCAGACACCACAGTAGTGGCGAAAGACATCCACCTTGAGGATAGGCTCTCCTTGCCACCATTGTGTACTCGTTTCTGCTAGCTCTGCTTGTATCAGCTGGTGTTTTAGCATGTTTTTCATCCATTCTGTTTGTCTTTATGCCTCCTTGGTTTAGGGTTACCTCTCTCTTATTATTCTATCTAGTATTTTCTCTAATGCCATAAGTAAGAATGAGGAAAGACTAACACATCTAAAGGCTTTAGCCTCTTGGTACATTGCTTACCAGGTTAAGTTATAATGAGAAATAAGCCCTCGAGAGTCTAGGTGAGGCACTAGCGGTCAGCCTCGATATAGCGAAGGCCTTGGATCGGGTCTGGCACAGAGGTCTTCTTGTGAACTTGCCGTCTTATGGACTGCCTGAGGGACTTTGCGAATGGATCGCCATCTTTTTATCCAATAGAAGCTTCCAAGCCGTCGTTGGCTTCTTCTTCATCGTGTCGATGGCAATTTTTTTCCTTTGTAGGACTGTTTATTGCTATCGTGGTGAGAGGATTAGTCACCTAGACTCTGCGATATCGAGTGCTAGGTGTCCAGGGTGCGCCGGACGTTGGAAATCGCATTCACTTGGCATTCGCATGGTTGGACCGCATGGACATAAACGCTGGTGTTCCACAAGGCTCTGTGCTGTCTCCGACCCTATCTGCTGTCTGATGACTCCATTCATTACTATGCGGATAACAGTACCGGGGACGCATTTGACATGGGCCGGGCTAACATACCCTAACAACTTGTGTCTGAAATCGAGACTACTCTGTTCGATTGGGGTGGACTAAACCTGGTCCAAACCAACTCCGCTAAGGCACAAGTATGTGCATTCACCGCTAAGAAAACCCCATTTATTGTAGCGCCACAATTCCTGGACACACCACTTAAAATCTACAAAAGTATCGGGATCCTCGGTGTCGACATCTCCAAGTCCGGCTCCAGATGGAGTACTGCTGTCACCTTTTTGCCGGAGCACCTACATACCAAGTTGACCCTTTCGTCTCGGTGCAAAGACGGGCGCTGAGGATCATCGCCAATCCCATACTTACAGGCAGCGTAGAACCTCTTAACCTGGAGAGATTTCGCCTCCCTGTGTTTTTTTTTTTTGTTTTAATTGTTTATTCATAAAAATAGATACATATGTTCTTAAAAGTTATCTTCGCCAAACTGCTGGGGCAGTTTGTAGGCGTTCGCTCATACATTTTTATAAACATACCTACTTATGTCTACTTTAAGTCTACCCATCCACCCAATTTATATAATTATATCTTGATACATTCAACATTTAATTATTTTCCCTTGCATTAAAATTAATATCTCGAATACATTGTACTATATACCTAACGAAGCTATATTTATCATTTGCATTACAAATAATAATCAGCACAGGCCAGTTATTAATATTATATCATCATTATTACATATATCAATTTATAAACATATTTTTTAATTTTCTTTTAAATGTAGCTTTATTTTTTATTTTTAAATCATTTCTTAATAGCATATACTTGTTATAAACTCTTGGCACTATATATTTCCTTGTTCTTTCGCCATAATAATTATTCACTCTATTTAGAATAAATTTACCTATTTTACTTGACCTGACACTATATTTGTATAACTTCCTAACCCTAAATTCTTCTTTGTAATATGTCTCTACAGCAATTAGATATTTTACCTTTACATGGATTGGCATTAATTTAAATTCTGAGAATAATTTACTGTAGTGTTTTCTAGTGTTTTCTACCGCCTTATAATGGGGTGTGTTCAGAAGAATTGTATGATATGATGCCCACGGCCATATTCTATCATCGCACCGCTCGCCACAGACAGGGAATTCATCCTCACACGTTGCGACCGGAAACGGTGCGTACAGTTAGGTATGAAAGGCACTTTATTCCGCGCACCCTCAGGCTGTGGTTTTCCCAAGCGACTACAATATGGGGTTCTTCAAGAAGGGCATTAGGAGGTTC
This sequence comes from Cybosia mesomella, assembly GCA_946251805.1. Taxonomy (NCBI): domain Eukaryota; kingdom Metazoa; phylum Arthropoda; class Insecta; order Lepidoptera; family Erebidae; genus Cybosia; species Cybosia mesomella. Next base: position 23,980,066 of record OX276398.1, read on the forward strand.
TTACAGGGTCGGCAGCGCGAGTGTGACGCCCCTGATGTTGCACACGTCCATAGGCCACGGTAACCGCTTCCCATGGCCGTGAGCTTGTCTGCCACACTGTGCCACACTTGTCTGAGTGGTATAAAAATGCAACGTTAGATTCAGTGCTTCGTGTTTCTGCGCGCGCCTCTTTTTAGGGGAGGGTGGATTTTGATCCCTAACAGCACATCGGGGTCGCCTATTTTGTTGACCGGCCGGTATTCCTGGGAGACACCAGACTCCCCCGCCACACAGGCAAATGCGGACGCTGAAAGCATGACACCAAGTTTTGTGCTGCACATTTTTAATTCCAGATATTTATTTATTCCTAACCTATTGCCATCGACGCGACGAAGAAGAAGACAGACTTATATGACGAAACACCATGCTTACCAACCGGTGAGAGAAAGGTCGAGGAGGTTTCCGCACACAAAAAAGAAAGAATTCCGTACATTCCAAAAAAAATGAGGGGGAGGGGGGCAAGCTGAATTTTCACAACGCACCTAATGTATAAGACTACCAAACCCCCCGGAATTAAATCTCAGCTCTAAAGAGCTAAATGTACAATTAAACATATTTTATTTAGTAATGAAGCGGACTATGGTCCGGAAGTAGTAATTTTTAGGGATTTTCTTTAGAAAAGCCCTATTGCTATCGAGTTGTCGTCGACGTCGTTGCCAATTTTCTGTCACGGTTTTGGGTATGAAGGAGATGAGCTATCGAGTTGCTGTTTTCAGTAATAGATTCGTGCTGGGGTGAACCATTGCAAGATAAAGAAAAAATCGCAAAAAATCGCAAGAATAAAAAAATCGCAAAATCGAAAATCCCTTGTATTCGGCTGAGCTCGTCTCAGGAATTCAACTTGTTTTCTACTTTGACTAGTCTTAAGTGTGTGTACTTAATTCACAAGACTAACTTTATTATAAAAGCACCAAGTCCTACAAATGAGTTTTGGACCGTTTGTAAATTTTATATAAAATCTTTTGTCAGAAGTAATCATAATGATATCTGTACATATATTCAAGATAAAACCTAAAAACCAAATTCTCATCACACAGGGGGTGAGAGACACACTAGAGAACTTTTAGAGAGTTCATGTGGACACCTGACTGACGGTTTAACTGTACCAATTGACCAACTACATTAATTATTTCCCATGATATAATTAATTTTCCTATAGGTACTAATAATAGGTCTTTACCTATGAAATTGCCGAAATTTTCTTACAAATTCATGAGTTCGTTATTCCTGTAATTTAATAGCTATTTCCACTATTTATATTTTGTTTGAAAGTTGATTTCAAGATTTTACAACTCTGTATTAAATTTTGTTTTTATTGGCCGCTTGATAAATTAATTCGATCTTCAAAAACAGTACTTCCTAAATGCTATCCATTTTGATGATAAATTTCGTATTACTTAACAGCTGTCACATTTCAAAAATGAAATAAATGTTGCTGTTTGTTAGCTTAATGTTGTCTCACACATACACAAAAACAATCATAAAATTAGGATTTGTCATTTCTAAAAAAATGCAAAAATGTTAGTACTGAAAATTGGGTTTCCTCCAATTACTACAATAAAAACGGCAATTTCATATGTAACGACCTAATATATTATACTGTGATACACCTGTTAAAATAGTTAAAATAAACCTATGTGTAATGTGTATCTCTCTCTCTAAGGATATCTCTAGCATTTACTATAATAATATAAATTGCATGTGTGTTTTTGCTCAGCAAAAGTTTGCTACTTCTAAAGTACAAAAATGCTTTCTATATCCACTGCCTTGTTACATAGCAAAATACTGTAGGACATGAAGCTGTAAAAATACCTCAAACTACCTGCTAGTTACTATAATATAAATATAATATAATTTTAAAATCGCAGAACCAAGTTTTTACTGTTTTATTTAATACAAGACAAATAAAACAGATATCTCGGAGTAGTCGGTTCAAGCCCGACATAACCGCCCCCTCTGGTCGGCGGGGGGGTATCCGAAGGTAAAAAAAAAGGTATCTCTCGGAGTTAGGAAGTCAGACTATGGTCGCTCCCAGAGAACCCAAGTAAACCAAATTATGAAGGAGCAGAGGGGCTCGGGCTCCAAAGTGCAAGCTTTGAATACAACCGTTATTGGCACTCAGATGAGCATGAAACGGCTCCTTACACCCAAGGGTTCAAGTGTAAGATTGAGTATTATTATAGGGGATCCAAAAAAAGTGGTTAAAGATCACCTATATAGAGTTGTACCCATTTGGGCTACCACCCACAAAACTGGCACTGTGCTGTGTTGACTATAGCTAAACATTATAAAACTTAACAGTGATACTAATAGGCCCTAGAATTATTAATTAGAATTTTTAATTGAAATGTCTGTTACTGTTGTCAGAAAGAAAATGGAAGCTGGTACCAATCAAAATATGTCAACAAGTTCTTCAATGAAAGGTTCAAATGCTGTAAAACGTAAGAGGGCAACAGTTGCTAAGAAGCCACCAAACACTAGTCATCTCGTAAGAAAAACTGTTTATTAGTTTGGTTTTAGTGCTATAAATTTTGATTATAATACACTTTGATTTGAACGCGTAATTAAAACAAATAACTCCCAAAAAATAGCTCAAACTGATTGAATTAATAAATTGAGAAGCCTACCTTTTTTTTTGAGGTTTGTGTTAGCACTTGAGAAAAATACCTATCAAATTAAATAACCCGGTTCATCGACGCCAATATCAAAAGTAATTACAGTCCAATTTATTTACTTCATAATTTTTAGTAATTTTATAAACCGATTTTTTTTAATTATTTTATTACGTAATCATTATCTTATTCCATGCGCGCCTTTCTCAACTTAGAGGGGCAAGGCCCCCAGCACTCCACGGTGAGACGGCCTGTTCACAATAGGCATTATCTGCCTATCGCGAACAGGCAGCCTCACCGTGGCCTGGGAAGTCCTGGAGAATGCCATCCCAGAGTATACCCGGGTTCCCGGGCGACACAAGCAAGAGCTGCTTATCACGGAGATGAACATGCTGCGGTTAATATGTGGAGTGTGAGGAACTCGCATCTACAGCAGCTTTCATGTCCGTGACATCGCAGATGAAATGGAGTCGCCTTCGCTGGTACGGCCACGTTTTACAGCGACCGCCAGGTTATGTGGAAAACAAATGTCTGCCATGCCGCCTCCGCCGGGCCCGGTAGGAGGAGTAGACCCAAAAAGGGCTGCCTTTGCGTCGTAGAGGATGACATGTGTGCCAATCTTGGAGTCGGGCTTGAAGGGATCCGTACCATTATATATAAAACTTAATACTTTCTTTTTTGTATTTTTTTTAATCATTTGTGCTGTAAGACCTTGCTTTTTGCCAAATTTCGTGTACCTAGATGAAGGGAAAATTGCGAAAAATAATCTTCTTCTTCTTTATCTTCTTCTCTTATATATAAAAATGAATTGCTGTTCGTTAGTCTCGCTAAAACGCGAGAACGGCTGGACCGATTTGGCTAATTTTGGTCTTGAATTATTTGTGGAGGTCCAGAGAACGTTTAAAAGGTGCTATCGATTGAGGCAGTACGAAGTCTGTCGGGTCAGCTAGTAAAGTTATAAAAATGAAGGTAAATTTTGGTACTACTAGTACCAAAATTTAACTTAATTTCCAGCTTTTTCAATATGTATTTATAATGTTGACGCATTGACCTTGATTTTTATACACCTAATCGGGACTATAGACCCCCAGCATCCGGTATAAATTTCACCTTGCTAGGTCAAGTTCTTGAGAAAATCGGTGGTAACACACAGACAGACAGACGGACAAGAGAGTGATCTTATAAGGGTTTCTTTTTTATGTTCGTAGAAACAAACATACACCAAGTCGTTCATGTATGTATAGATTATTAATCACAATTTCAGCATCAAACAACTAGTGCATTGCTGTCCAAGGTTTCGCCAGCACTTGGATTTGGTTTGTCAGCTGGCGATGGTCATATGACGCCAGAGGAAGTAGAGCGCCATCTTCAGTCCCGTCAGTCATACATGGAACTATTACCAGAGCGAGCGCCGCCTACTGTTCCTACGGAAATGTTCAGCAATGATCCATCTCTTGACAGGTACTTTGGTTCACGTATTTTGTTTATCTTAATCAATAATCATCAATGACAGTTGGTAACTGTCTTAAAAAGCCTTGAAATGCTATGAGGCGAAACCATCAGGTTAGGTCAGGTTAATTTAATAAATATACCTACTGGAAAAGTACAAGTTATTTAATCCTACTTCCTATCCTACTAATACACTTCTCATCAGAAAAATCAAAACACTTTAGTTTTTATGATATCTGTCCTAATTTAACACAAAAGAGTTCACAATCACATGATTATATAGCTGGCAGTTTGGGCATTACAGTTGGAAGCGAAAATTCAAAATTCAAAATTAGAATTTCACTTGTTTATCCTAAAAAAGAAATGAATCATTGTTTTGAGACAAATGTGCTTTTAGAGTTGGAGTACTCCAGTTCTAAAAGCATCTCAGCTTTGAAACTAAAAATTAGCGTTTATTTTGAAACTTTTTCTTCTTTATTTATTTACTATGACTTTGGGACGTATGAAAAAGTTTTTTTTCTAAAACATATGGATACTTCGCCCGCAGAAGCCGCCTAAGTGGTGGCATTGCTGGATACTGGACTTAGTCAGCGTGTTGTGGCTGAAAGATTGCATCTAAGGCTGTCCTCTGTTCATAGATTCTACAAACGTTATCGGGAAACAGGTTTGTTCACCCGTCGTTCAAGATCTGGCAGAAATCGGGTCACTTCTGAGCGAGATGATAGATTTATTGTAACAACTTCCTTACGAAATCCGACGCCTTAACGCTTTTCAACTGCAGCAGCAGCTTCATGTTGTACGTAGAGTGGCTGTAAGTGACTCAACCATTAGAAGAAGGTTGAAGGAACGTGGACTGGTACCTCAGCAAATGGGCCGAAATTAACTGCAGACCATCGAAGAGCGCGCCTTAACTTTGCACGTGAGCACCTAAACTGGTCATAGTGGAGCAAAGCTCTCTTTTCTGATGAGTGTAAAATTATGCTGCGTGGTAACGACGACGGAAGGAACAAGGTAAACAGAAGAAATGGAGAACGCTTTGCACAATGCTGCATTGAAGAAAAGGTCGGCTATGGTGGCGGTTCGTGGACGGTTTGAGGAGGAATCAGCGCTGACGGTAAGACAGAGCTTGTCTTCGTGTCTGGGCCACGTCTACCTGCACTAAACTCTCATCGGTACATCGAACAGTGTCTTGAGCCTCACATGGAGCCCTATGCACATTTTATTGGCAACGGCTTCATATTCATGCACGACAATGCAGGGCTCACACCGCGGGCGTCGTACGAGACTATCTTACCGAAGTTACCCATTATGGAATGCCAGCAAGAAGCCCAGACATGAATCCCATGGAACATCTATGGGATGCGTTAAAGAGACGAATTCGTGCAAGAGATCCTGCTCCAGGAACACTTAGCCAGCTGTAAAATGCAATCCAAGAGGAATGGAATGTAATGCCACAACATGTGATCGTGACTCTCATCCGATCGATGAAAGCCCGTATGGAAGCAGTATCAAGAGCTCGGGAGGGAACACAAGTTATTAAATAAACGCTTTTTTTCATTTACGTGTTGTTTTATCCACTTTCTTCACACTCCCATACAGGTTAAAAATGGCTCGTTAAACAAAATACGAAACCTTTGAAATACTTGGTACAAATGGCTCATTAAACAAAATACGAAACCTATGAAAATTTAATCTGAATTTATAACAATACCATTAGAATTTGAGAACCTAATATTTTTCACTATTAAACGACATTTGGCGCTCATTAGGGGTGACCTATGTCCAGCATGATGATGATGAAACGACATTTGAAATATATTCCTAAATATAAACATTTTTCTGATAATCCTTAGAAAAATTCAACTTGCAAGGTGTTTCGATTTTTCTGATTAGAAGTGTATTATAAATGTGAACGTTTGTGAAGAATTTTGTAAGTTCAAATGTTTGTTAATCAATCACGGTCGAACGGCTGAACATTAAGCATCGGTAGCTTAGTGGTTAAGGAGTTGGGCTTACGATCGAGTGGTCCCGGGTTCGAATCCTAGCCATTACACTACCGAAGTAAACCCACTCCTAATACTAGCAATTTGGCTTAGCTGAAGGGGTTAGAGGGAATACTAGTCATTTCGGTTACTAATATTCTTTAAAAAAATGAAACCGGATCCAGCTGAAATTTGTACAGGGACAGATTATAGTCAGGAATAACACAACACACTTTTTATCCATGGAATAGGTTCCCATGGGTAGCGAGAACGGGATCGGAATTCCAGGCGGACAACTAGTTCAAAATATATTAAAAAGTAAATGCGAACGTTTCGATGGATAGATGTTTGTTACGCAATCACGCCAGAACGACTGACCGTACCTGGATGAAATTTGGCACAGAGATCTTAGTCTGGAAAATCACATAGGCTACTTTAAGTGTGGACCGCGGGAACAGAATCAGTTCACACGCGGGCGAAGCTACGAGCAACAGCTGGCCTAAAATTAAAAACTATTGTTTCTCGAAACTAAAGGAAACGACGTTTTAGTGGTAGTGTTTGTGATGGACTGATGGGCGCAATAGGAATGTAATAGCCAAAATAAAATTGGATCGACAGGAGTTATCCGGAACTGAAAGCCTCCCATTCAACTGGAATCATGGCTAAAGATGCCATCCTTTAGTCGCCTCGTCACCACGACAAGTCGAAATGGCGGTTGTAGTCTAGATTCTGTATAAAAAATATGTACATACCCTCATTTTTTAGAATATTTTTAGATTGGCGATTTGCGTATTTTTAAAGGACCATTTAAACATGATAACATTATCATTTTAAATCGTTATATTCATTTTTTTTCTTTGTTACAGCGAGTCAAATGACGTATTGGAGAATTCCCCGAATGTGGACGAGTGGTTTGATTAGTGTAGGTTTCTGGTATTCACCCTTATTTTAAGTATATTTTTATATCCATTTCTATTGGACCGTACTTTGTTATTTAAAAAGAATGTGACTATAACATTTTGCCGAAATAAAATACATATAATACGTATTGGATAAATATTTTATTGAAGAGTTATAATAATGGGTTTGAAGCACAAGAACAAACATCTATATCTGGTACAGAATCACCACCCACTTTGTGATATTTTACATTATGTTGATAAATACACACATATATATATATATATATGAAGTAAACATGTATCAAATAAGCATATATTTTCTTTCATAATATACATACAATGTTATAGGTACCACAATCTTAACAAGATTAATAGAAATGTTCATTATGATATATTAATTTATTATTAATATTCTCTTAACAAATCTACCATGCAAAGAAAACTTCAGCATGCTTGCTACCAATAAATTTATAACAACATTTTATGTCCATAATACTAAGGTCCCTAAGTCTAAATTCTATATTGTGGTACATAAGAAAATAAACCTTTTTAAGTTTGTGAGATTCCTACTATTGACTCAAAAACAATATATCAACTCAAAACACACCAACACATCTTAATTAATCTCTAACAAACAAGTATATTTAACTTATGTCATGAGAATGAAGCTGATATAAGTTTAATTTACCAACAGTCATTAAGTGGTTGGTACTGCATAGTCATTGGGATTCAAATATCACACCTTCACTGAAATAGTGTCATTTTCATAGAAGCGAACTGCAAACGTAAAGCTGTGTTGTTTTTGTTGAACATTTTTTCATTGCTAGGGACCTAATACCTAAATGCGAAATAGCTCAATGTGTTTTAAAAATTTTGATACTTAATAAAATTGTGCTTGTTTCGTTTAACTCTATAAAATCTTTTTGGAATCAATATTGCATAACACTATTTGAATAAAAGTGCGATATATATTTACTACTTCTTTATAAAACCATTTAAAATAGGTCTATCATATAGGAATGTTTATGAAGTTTATATAGTTAAAGCACCAGTTGTAACAATGCTGTATAGTGTAACATTTTCAGTGGAAGTAAGAAGTTTATGAAAATAAGATGTATATTATATCATTTGTATCATATAATATGATATTTTAGATAAATCTTAAACATCTTTAAAAAAAAAGTTAACCTTCTGAATAGATTCTGCCAAAGCTGCTGTTGCCTGAGACTAGCATTAAATTAAATCCTTGTAACAATACATTTAGTTGAGTATTTTCAATCCCAAAATAATACTGTATATCAGCTTTCAGTTAGAAATTAGAGTTTTTGCGATTAATGTAAAATTTACTACACGTTAACAGGAACAAACTGCATTAAAATGGCGATAACATAGAACTATATGCCAGACTGTATAATACAAGTTAAAAACTGGAAAACTATAAAATCTATAATATTATCTATTATACATGATACATACTTGAAATTAAACCTTCAGACATAAAATGTTTTACTCAACAGTATGAAAGTAATCTCATATTTTTGAATGAAAAATATTTCTTTTTAAACAAGTATGTAACTTTTATAAATTATTGCAAAGTATAAAATCATTTAAAATGAATACAAATTTTGATACATGATGACATTAACAGCCAAATATTTATTTACTTTGGTATGAATTATAATTTTCTAAATTTCACCATAAATACATTCAATATAGCTATAAATATGCGAAACAGTATTTCTGTGACACTAGGGAGCTACTACTACTCATCGCCCAATAAAACCTATCATGATACGTCTACACTCACTAATATGCTGACATAATGAGAATTTCATTTATTCCCTATATATACAAATAAATCATTATTTAGTATAGGTGTTATACCATACATACAATATTTTAACATGTAAAATTAAAAAGCCTTGAAATAGTTATATGCGATCATATTCTGTTTATGAATGACAAGTAATATAAAGAAGAATATTATTATACTACTAATATCAAATTAGGTATTACAAATTGGAAGTATTGATACAAAATACGATGAATTGGGTTTACATACATCCAAAATACATGAGAATAACATTGGTAAAATATTTCTTGTCTTTTTGAAGTGTTGTCTTATAAAATCGCATTATATATATTTAAATTAAAATCATTCTCAGTTAACAAAATACCTAATGCTATATTAGCAATAACATAAACCAAAAATTGTACATAAGAGATTTAATTTTACACTTTATTCAGTGCAAAGTTCACAAGTGTATGCTTTATGATTATATTTTTTTCAAATTGTACGCATTTTTTTTATCATTTCTACAAGGTGACAGTGAACTTCTAGGAAACTTTTACACTGATTATTTCATTGTGTGACAATGTTGTTCATATTGAATGGTTTTTTATAATCTAACTTCTCAAAATTGATCTGCCAGCAGATTACAAATTTCGATTGAGACTGTTTCCTTGCTTGATCTTACGGTCAGTCTATACATTTGAGCTTGTTTGTTAGGTTCCAATCTCATAAGACATCCTACTTGTTGGACTCTGGTGTGTACAATACCAGCACATACAAAGTTATCAGGATTCGGATCAATACCATCAAGCAACTGCATGCCAAATCCAGCTAATTTGGTGCGTGTTGCTGGTAAGTCAATAGAACCTTGAGCTTTAAATATTTTTTGTGCTCTTTGTTGTTCACCTCCTAAATTTTTCCATCTAGCAAAGAATGACTCACCATTCATTTCAGTGGGTTCGAAGAATTTATTCAAAGTCAGTGGTAGTTTCATTGTAATCTTTTGGGGTACATTATTATAAACAAATGAAACAGACATACTTGGAACATCAGCATAATCTTCAATGCATTCAGCAGTTAGCATTTGCTGGATCTGAGCACCTGCTTCTAGTATGGGTTCCATAGGTTTCATCTGTACATTCAGTTTGTGTAAATCATTCCAGTGTAATTCAGGATGGACATTCTGAATAGGATATTGTGTCTTGTTGCCATAAAATAATCCAATTCTACCCAAATTCTGCCTGAATTCACTTTTCACTCCTATTTGAATTAAGTCATTTTCAAAGAGAACTCCATTATTTTTGAATAAAAATTTCTTTATATTATTTTGTTGAACTGTGCCAGGACTTATTTTTGGGGCTGTATATAGATCCCCAAGGACATCAAATAGTCCATTTCCTGTGGCTTGTGCTGTGTTTCCAGGGGGTGTAGACAGTCCAAGTAAGTCTGCACTAGAGCTATTTGTATTATTATTTGTGGTATTAATTACTGGTGCTGGTACTGCTGTGGGTTGGGGACTCTTTGACTCTCTGACATCATCAGGTATGCGACCTGGCTTTTTCTTTTTTAGCACAGCCAGAATTGAGGATTCTCTTTCTGGGAATGCAGGCATTTCTTCCAGAACTGTAGCCAACACATCAGTACTTGCAACAATACTTAATTGTAGATATTCAGAAGCTCTTTGCTGTAACTCTACATCGGAAGAGCGAAGATTAGAGTCAGCACGGAATACTTCCTGAACTCGAGGTTTTATTTCTTGGAAAAGATTAACAAGCTTTATGTATGTTGATAACAGTAGTGCTCTTGTAGCTGCTGAGCATAAATGATACTTTGAGTGAAGTAATTCAAACTGAACTTGAGGGGACGATCTTGTATCTCCTGCTATTAAGTTGCCAAATTCACCAAGTATGTATCCACCTACTTTTACCATATTTTCATGGCAGGTTGGAGCCTGGAGAGCTTCAAAAACAGTTTTTGCTGCATATCCTTGAACTTCTTCTCTATTGATAACAATTTGTATTACTCTGTACCAAACTTCTTCAGACACATAATCTCCAGCAATTCTGATAAGATTCAGTATAACATCAACATACCAAGTAAAATCTGTAGCATATTTTTCAGCCAGTATAGCTACTTTCAAGACCATTTCTTCTCGGATAGAATAATCAGCAGTTTCTAAGTATGCCAACATTTCTTGAACTATTTCTTCAGCATTTGTTTTGTCACACATAGCATAAAGCAAGTCCACAGCCTGCTGGCGGACTGAGACATCTTTTTCCATTTTCATGGAAAGAATAACAACTTCTTGATGCTTTTTAACAGCCTCATGGGAAAATTCTGAAGTAGCTAGATGACACATTGACTCAAGAGCTAAGTAGCGGAGATTGGTTTCACGATTGCTTAGAAACTGACCAAGTTGATTACAGGCCCGAACCAGCAAGTTAGGTTCACTGTCATTATGTATTATCAAGCTTATGGCCTCAAACAATACTGCATTTTTAGCATTAGAATGTTGAACTTTCTTAGATTTTGGTGGTTCTTGAGCTTTGTTGAAAATAGTTTCCAAACATTCTGACAAACGACCTCTTACACCAGGTTCCTCAGAGGGTGGAGTATAATTCTGGAGTAATCTGAGCAGCTTGACAGAGAGCCAAGGAGCTGGTACAAAATAGTAGGTATAATCTTGTAAATCTGTGTAACTTGCAGTGACAATCCGACTGAGTCTTGCAACAGCTAAGGTTACACAACCTTTATACTCATCTGGGTTCTTTTTAACCAATGCATCAATTAGAGATGTAGCTGCAGTTACAACACCCATATGTGGGTCATTCAAAAGATGTATGATACGAGAAGTCCATTCGCCTGTTGGAATAATTTCAGGTGATTTCCGGAAGAGTCGCAGGAGACAAAGGGCAGCTGATTGCTTGACTACATCCATAGTATCACCAGATACAAGTAGTTTAGGAATCTCTGTTCCAAATGCTTCCGCCATATCTTTACTACCAATATTGGCAATACATTGCAGAGCCAAGTTTACATGTATAGGATTACGTGATTGCAGATCATTTTTGATGCTTTGAATGATAAGTTTGATTAGATCACTGTTAGTATTGACCAGTACTGATATGAATAGATAACCTATTTGTTTTTCGGAATATTTATTAGATGAGAGTAAGTTGACCGCTTCCATATGACCAAAGTCGATATCATGACCCAACAAAAAGATAAATAGAAGTTTACATACGTATTTCTTTTTCTGATAGCCATCAAGTGTTTTATCGCCTTTGAACTTACTCCGTATATTGGCCAGTTCTTTATTGATCCTCTTTATTTCTGCTTCTTTGCTTTTACAGTTTCTTATGTCTGATATGAAGACTGCAAGTCCTCGCATTCCATCTCCCCTGACGGCAGGCATATTGCCAAGTGACTTATCGAACACCAGTTTTATGCCTTTTCTTTACACTTTAAACGAAATTAAGGATTTCGATACAGCACCACTTATGAAAAAGTTATATAGCGGCGTGGAATTACACCTAATCAATTAGCGGCCGTCATTACAATAATTCGGAAAAATGAGATTTTCTTCTGCTACTTCTACAAGTTCTACAACGCCTTCCTTTTCCATAGATCCGTTTGAAACGTCAGACCACAGACCGCAGACGGAACTTATTGTTTATGGATCAATATCATTTAGGAAACACGAAGCCATGGGCCAACCATGGGATGGATGGGCCAAAGAGTATGGATGGGCCATGGCCGAATAGCTTATTGGCCAATTTGGCCATGCACGAATCGAAAAGTTATACTATTTGACAATTTTAGATTTAGATCACTATTAATTATTATATGAATTGTGGATTGAAGCCTTTCAAAATATACGAATTTAGTGGAGTTATTAGGTATTTAGAATGCAAAAGAAATACTAATAAGATTTGTGTGTAATAGACTAAATTAATGTTACAAACGTAAGTGTGAGCCGTACTTCTAATTTACTTTGTGAACAGATGTTTTATTGGCTACTGACGGACGGTCCATAACGTTTCCTTTAGTGAAGTTATGAATCTAAATCAAGATCAGTAGGTATAACACAAAGGAGTTACTTGGGAACACGAATGAAAATCTACGCATGAAATCTGCATGACACTAATACTATTGGTTACATGAACTATATATTCCATTTTTTTTTTGAGGTAATTGACTCCCGAATCCGAAAAAAGTGTACACTTTCGAAGTGTTCATATGGATTATATCCTGGTCACCAAACCATGGAACCTGCATTGCTTGTTTCAGGTCATGAAGAATGCTTTCGACTGTGTTCCTCTCGCGGTGATCTGGTGGGCACTGCGGTCCTAATGGGTGACCTTATATTCTTAGAATCTTATATCGACATCATCCGTGACATGTACCACGATTATGATTCCATGGTTAGGACCACTGTCAGCGACACGAAACCCTTCCCTATCACCTATGGGGTGCCGTGGCTGCTCATATATGCTGTCAGGTTTGATGATGGTAAGCGGTCACCCGTGCGATTTTAAGGGCGTAGTTAGTAATGTAAGAACATTCCCTAAGAGTAATTTCTACTGCGTCTTTATGCTAGGGAGAATTGTGCAATTTAAAACGCTTCCTAATACTGAAAAGTGGATCTGAAGAAATTAACTTTATATTAAAAATATGATTATCTTTTCTTGATGATCCTCTGCAAATTTTAAAATCTTTATAACGGGCTTCTAAAGCCCCCTCACTTAACTGCAAATAGGCAACGAACAATGTGAAATCATTTCATGTCCGTGAATATGGAGCTTGAGTACGGTTGTATTCATATAAAACCCGAGATACAGATTTACGCACAATTTAGCTATTTCCAAACAGTTTGATATACATTGAAGAATGATATGAAATCAAGGCAAAAAAAAATCGTTTAAAAGAAAATTCGACTTGGTTAAATTACTTTTCTCTCACTTATTTTTATATAGAAATTTGAAGGATTTCCTATTTTATTTAAATTCCTCTGGGCCCTTTAGATTACTAACAGTGTTTTAATTAAAAGATCTTAATATATTTGTGGAATTCTTTCCATTTACTGACAAATAAAATTTAGACCAATAGAAAGAAAAGAAAGAAAGAATATATGTTTATTCAATATCCGAAAGTAGAAGGTGGCTTGTCCCAATACTGAATTGCCCCCTAACCTTTTCTCCCAGAGACAATGGGATGAGTCGCTTGGTAAAAGATAATATAATAAATACATCTTCCAATGTTTGAGAGCAATGTTTGTGTCGAATAACTGCCACAAGTGCAACATGTATTGATAATATTTTCACGGACATTAAACCTATTAACAAATGTATTGTGGATGCTGTACACTCGGATCATCGTGCCCAATTTATAAAATGCTACAGAAATTATTATGAAGTTAGAAGAAAAGAAATTAAATTTGTACCGATAAACCTGTTATGTGGCAACATTATGTTGCATATAATGAGTGGCAACACTCTTGAATGCATCCGCCATATTGCATATAGATATTCTAACAATGGTACTGTGTCCGTTTATAATAGTAAATATAAAATATTAATTGTGATCCTTTGGTCTATCATTTACATCAATGCCTACACAAAACATGGCGCAGTCGGCGAACTCAGGAGACTCAGCGGCGGTGAGCCAAGTCAGGGCAGATTACCAAAATATACAGGTAAAGTTGCCTCCAAATTTAAACCTCGGTGGTACAAACGCGTCATCAGAATGGCGGTTCTGGATACAAATTTTTGAAGATTTTTTAGCCGTAACGGGCAATGATAAGGCGTCAGATGCGGTAAAATTGGCGTTGCTGCGAAATATGATGGGTCCCGAAGCTTCTAAGATAGTAACCACGTTACCTATCAATGAGGAAAATATAAAAATTTACGCGAGGGTCAAAATTGAAATTGAAAAATTCGTCAACCCGAGAACCAACATCGTTTTTGAACGCTATAAGTTTAACGAACGAAAACAAAAAGAAGGCGAACCGTTTGACACTTTCCTTACTGATTGTAGGCACTTGATTAAATCGTGTGAATATACAAATGTAGATGAAATGATGCGAGACCATGTGGTGTGCTCCATCTATGACAAGGCATCTCAAGAGGCTTTACTCCGTTTAGAAGACCTTACGTTAGAAAAAGTGGTTAGATTTTGCCAGACTAAGGAACATGCTACACAACAGGTGACGGCCATGAACCCGTCGACCTCAGCAGTTTGTGCTACAAAATCCAAGGAGTACACGAAATACAAGAAAAATATAGTAAAATCAACAAAGCACACGTTTAAATGTAATAGGTGTCAAAAGGTACATGGTCCGAGAGAGTGTCCAGCATTTGGTAAGAAATGCAAGAAATGTGGCATCAAAAATCATTTTGCAATCAGCTGTAAGGTCAAGCGAGATAATAAAGAAATTAAGGAGTCAAAATGTGTATCAAATTCTGACTCTGAAAATGACATGGTGTTTTGTGGGTCCTCCGTTGCTGTCAAGTCTAAGGTAAATGTATGGTATGAAAATATATTTATTGAAAATTATAAAGTTAAATGTAAATTGGACACTGGTGCAGATTTAAGTATTATGCCTTTGAAAGTATTTAATAAAATAAATGTAAAACAAAAGTTTAAATTGTTGAAAACAAATATAAAATTAGAATCATTTGAGGGTAATAAAGTTTCACCTATTGGTATGGTAAATTTGTCTTGTGAGTACAAGGGTAGAAAATGTTCTGAGAATTTTGTTATTCTAGATTGCAAATCTATGCTTTTAGGATTACCAGGTTGTATGCAGTTAAATTTGATACAGCGAGTTTATACTGTCAAGTCAAATATCAATGACAAAGATAAACAAAATTTTATTGAACGAAATATTGATGTGTTCAGGGGTACAGGAAAGGTTCCTGGTACTTTTGACATAGTCACAACAAATATAGATTCTCAGATATGTTATCCATCTCCTAGAATACCTAATAAAATGCTAGAACCATTAAAATGTGAGCTTGATAGGTTGGTAAAAAGAAACGCTATTGTTAAAGTTGAAAATATAAATATTGATGCTTGTATTAACAGGTTCGTGATGGTTGAAAGAGCAAATGGTCAGGTAAGATTGTGCCTTGACCCTGCTGATTTGAATAAATATATTGTGAAAAAACCTAAAATTTTACCTACCCTCGATGAGTTAATATGTAAATTACAAGGTAAGAAATTTTTTTCGGTCTTAGATTTGAGTGAGGGTTTTCATCATTTGTCCTTGAGTGAGAAAGCATCATGGAAGTGTTGTTTTGCAACACCCTATGGTGTCTATAGGTATTTAGTGTTACCGTATGGTGTGATGAATGGGCCTGAACTATTTCAGGATGTACTTGAATCTCACTTCAATAAAATATCTAATGTAATTTGTTGGGCTGATGACATACTTGTAATGGGAAATACTTGTAAAGAACATGATCAGGCTCTGAAAAGTGTTATATGTAAGGCTAGAGAATTGGGGATAGTATTCAATAAAGATAAATTACAGTTCCGACAAACTGAGGTTAAGTATGTAGGGCAAATATTTAATGAAAATGGAATGTCAATGGACAGAGACAGGGCTGAATCTTTAATAAGTTTAAAAGCACCTAATACCAAAGAACAATTAAAGGGTATGATAGGTTCATTTAGTTACATTAGGCGCTACGTGCCAGACATGGGTGAGTTAATGGCCCCTTTGTGTAAGTTATTGCGTAAAGATGTGGAGTTTAGTTGGTTGCCAATACATCAACAAGCTTTTGATAAACTCAAGCACAGAGTTTCTACAGCCCCAGCTCTTGCTCCATTTGATTCCAGGAAAAAGATAATTTTACAATGTGATGCATCAAAGTATGGCTTAGGTTGTTGTATGTTTCAAAATGATAATAATGGTACGCCAAGATTGATTGCTTGTGTATCACGTACTATGAATGACACAGAGTTGAATTATGGTCAGACTGAGAAAGAACTGTTGGCTATATATTTTGGCTGTAAGAAGTTTCACAAGTATATATATGGAACTAATGTTGATGTACAATCTGATCATAAACCTATTATAGCTATTATGACGAAGCATATAAGTAAATTAGGGTCACCTAGACTGAAACGTCTTCGACTCAAATTATTAATGTACAATTTAAATGTTATATATGTCCCAGGTAAATTAATACACTTTGCTGACATGTTGTCTAGGAACAGTCTAAATGTAACAGAATATGATAATGAAATGTTGCAGATGGTGCACAGTGTGTCAAAGTATTTGCCTATGTCCCCAGAAAGAAAAATAATATTCAGAAATGCTACAAATAATGATACAGTTTTGAGTAAAGTTTGTAAATTTTATTATAATGGTTGGCCAAGAAATGTGTCCAAAGAATTAAAAATATTTGAAAAACTTAAAGATTCAATTTATATGCAAGATGGATTATTGTTTTATGAAGATAGAATTATAGTTCCTAAATCTTTAAAGTCATATGTGCTAGAAGTAGTACATAAAGGTCACTTTGGAATCTCTAAAACATTAGGACGTGCAAAAGAATTGTTTTATTGGGAAGGTATGAGATCAGATATACATGAATATGTTAAATGTTGTAGGACATGTGAAAAGTATAGTCCAAATAATAAAAAGGAGCTATTAATGCCCCATGATGTTCCTAAGGAGAGATTTTTAAAAGTAGGCACAGATATTTTAGATTTTGATGATAAATGTTATTTAGTAATTATTGATTATTTTTCACATTGGATGGAATTACTGCCATTAAAAAATAAATCTTCTAAATCTGTTATAAATGCAATGCAAGTAGTGTTTACACGGTTTGGGTATCCTCTTGAAATAATTGCTGACAATGTCCCTTTTGCATCTTATGAATGTAAATGTTATTTTAATTCTAAAGATATTATCTTAACTACGTCCACTCCAAGATATCCACAGAGCAATGGTATGGCAGAAAAGGCAGTACACATATGTAAAATGATTTTAAAAAAGTATAAGGAGGAGGATAAGGATTATAGAGAGGGTATAATGGAATATAATAATGCCCCACTCACTGATTTAAATATTTCCCCATCCCAAATTCTAAATAGTAGACGTGTAAGGATGTCTCCATGTACAATAGAGGTGTTAAAGCCTACAGTTCAAGAAAATGTGTATAATAAGTTAGTAGTAAAACAGTCGTTAACTAAACAGTTTTATAATAGAAAAGCTATGAGAAAAAATGTTAATTTAAAACCAGGTGATGAAGTAGTTTACAGAGATAGTAATAAGTGGCAGAAAGCTAAAATTGATTCGAAATGTGTAGAACCGAGATCATTTATAATCTCCAAACAAGGAGGAGGTAAAATAAGAAGGAATACTTCTCAAATGAAAAAATCGTATAGTAAACCAAATTGTAAAGACATTGTGCACACTACAAGTGATTCTTTAGTTATAGAATTCCTGGAACCCACACTGCAAACAGAAAGTGTACCAGATAATAGTTTGAATTTGAGTAGTGAAAGTGTGCACAGTTTCTTTTCAGATGGTATTTGTGATCTCACTGAATCTGAAGCATCTGAACGGATGTCTGAGTGTAATTTAGATATTAATGTACCCACTCAGGATAGCGGGCCTCAAAATGATCCGGTGACTTCAGTCACTGCCAAAACTACTCGAAGTGGTAGAATAGTTAAACCTATACAAAGGATGGATTTGTAGAGGGCCGATATCCAAGGGGGGAGGTGTTATGTGGCAACATTATGTTGCATATAATGAGTGGCAACACTCTTGAATGCATCCGCCATATTGCATATAGATATTCTAACAATGGTACTGTGTCCGTTTATAATAGTAAATATAAAATATTAATTGTGATCCTTTGGTCTATCATTTACATCAATGCCTACACAAAACAAAACCAATATCGTTTAGATGCTTTCAAGGAAAATATAGTGAATAAACTACCTGATTTGCCCTTGTACACTAGTGTAGATAAGTCTTACGCAGATTTAATTAACCTGATCAATACTGAGTTTGGGAGAATTTTTACCCCAAAAACATTATCGATTGGCAGCCGTCCTGTTTTCAGTGACTGGACAACACCAGGGATTTATAATAGCAGGAGGAGATTGTAGGAATTATATTCTGAAAAATCATACAATTTCAACCCTGATTTTAAGAATTATGTCAAAAACTATTCTAAAATATTTAAGCAAACCTGTTCCTATGCTAAATCAAACTTTATAAAAAACAAAATATAAAATTCTGTTAATAAAATTAAGACTAGGTACCTGGAACATTATAAATTCCGAATGTGGTAAATCTCCAGCAGTTGTAAGAGATTACCATTTAAAAATAGACAGTCGCCATGTCACGGAGGATCTGGAAGTTGCGACAGAGTTTGAACACTTTTTTTCAAATATACCTGTAGCCACTACCCGAACTCTTCAGTCGTCTTCCACTTCCGCTGAGTCATTGCTTATGGAATCAATTACAAAATGTGAGGACGCTTTCAGATTCTCAGTTGTTGATAGCAAGGACATCACAAAAGCGTTTAAAGCCATTGATATTAAAAAGACCGCGGACCTATGGGGATTATCAGTCAAAACTGTTTCAAGCATCATTGATGTCATTGCTCCCCATCTAGCAACTGTGTTTAATGACTGCGTCAGTAGCGGTATATTTCCTGATTTAATGAAACATAGTAAAGTCATACCTTTGTTCAAGGCAGGCAGCGCCTCAGATCCCTTGAATTTCAGACCCATCTCTGTGTTGCCAACCTTGAGTAAAGTATTTGAGAAATTAATTCTAGACCAGATACTAACCCATTTTAATAAATATAAATAATTTCATGATAAACAGTTTGGGTTTACTAAAGGACGATCAACGACGGATGCTGGTATAGAGTTATTGAAATGTATTTACGAGGCCTGGGAGGATAAGCAGGATGCATTAGGTGTTTTCTGCGATCTATCCAGAGCCTTTGATTGCGTCCACCATGATACATTGGTTAGGAAATTAGATTATTACGGAATAAGGAACAAGGCTCTCGACCTTTTGACTTCTTATTTAAACAATAGAATTCAGAGGGTCGATGTGAACGGTACACGTTCGGTGGGATCTTTGGTTTCGATGGGCGTTCCACAAGGTTCGATACTTGGACCATTTTTATTTTTAATTTATATAAATGACCCCCCTTACTACGTAAGGGATAAAAATAGTATTGTTTTGTTTGCTGATGATACTTCCTTAATATTTAAAATTAAAAGACAATTAGATAATTATGACGAAGTGAACAACGCAATCTCACGAGTGGTTCATTGGTTTAATATAAATAATCTTTGCCTTCATGAAAAAAAAACCAAATGTATTAAATTCACCTTACCTACTGTTACACAGATGGAAACCAATGTACAACTTAATGGACAGATTCCACAGGCTCAACGCCTTGTGGAATCAACCGTGTTTTTAGGTTTAAGTATCGATGCTAAATTACAGTGGGGTTCACATTTTGAAAAAATAGCTAGTAGGTTAAGTTCTGCTTCCTACGCTGTGAAAAAGATTAGGACTTTAACAGGCATAGATACCGCTAGAATAGTTTATTTCAGTTATTTCCATAGTATTATGAGCTACGGAATTCTCCTTTGGGGTAATGCCGCAGATTTAAATACAATCTTTGTACTGCAAAAGCGGGCGGTGCAGGCAATTTACAAGTTGGGCCCAAGAGTCTCCCTCCGAGAAAAGTTCAAAGAAATAAACATTCTAACTGTAGTTTCCCAATATATTTTTGAAAATCTTTTGTATGAATCAATTTTTTAAGGCTTTGTGATATACATAACGTAAATACTAGACATAAAAACAATCTTGTGGTTTGTAATAGTCGACTCCACAAGATTAGTAATTCCATTAAGGGTAACTGTATACGCTTCTACAACAAGCTTCCTAGTGAAATGAAGAATCTACCTCTTCATAAATTTAAAAGCCAAATTAAAAGTAAACTCTGCCAAAAAGGCTACTATAAAATTCAAGGCTATTTAGACGACAAACTAGCTTGGATATGAACTGTTTGCTCTCTCTCTATGCTACTCAAATGAAATATTGTACTTAGGTTAAGTAAATATGTTTGTAAATAGACCAAAAAAAAACAGCCCGCTGAGTTTCTTGCCGGAATCTTCTCAGGACAGGGCCGCGTTTCGAACCTGTGGTCCGTTTGCCAAACATTAGATTATTTTTTTTTATGACGTTTTGTAAGTGCCGTTTTAATGGTCTATACAGAATAAATGGTTTTTGACTTTGACTTTGACTTTGACTAGCGTGCGCGCTTGTTGCCTATGGGGGAATGGGAGTCAGGACTCTGGATCCAGGCACTTCCATCGGCCAACATAGGTACCATGTTGGACGATACTATTTTTCGCCTTGCTACTTGTCTCCGACTGGGAGCACCGTGTTTTTCGCCGCATCATTGTTACTGTTGTGTATCTGTCGACACCTTGGGCACCATGGCCTTTCATGCAGCAGAAGCGCAGGCCGTTTAACGCGACACGCTAGCATCAACGACATAATCCGCCGTGCTCTCGTCACCGCTGGTGTCGTTCGTGAACCTAATGGGCTGGTACGCGACGATGGCAAGAGACCGGATGGTTTGTCGTTATTGCCTTGGAAGATGGGTAGGCCTTTGATATGGGACTGTTACACGAGCCTCGGCGAAGGGGGTTTTCAAAAAAGGTTTTGGGTGTTTGACACTTGATTTATTTTTCGGATAGATTTGTATAATATATATATATAAAACGAAGTCAAACTTAGGCTAGCGGAGCCCTTTGGCAGCCGTCCGTCGGGTTTTAGGATCAGAACGAGACTGAGTGCAAAATGGCAGGCTCATCCTTAGTCCGAGCGACAAAGGAGCTGACACAGCACTTGGTGTGCATATTGCCTTACAAGGCCCAGGTGTAACAACCCCCCGAATAACTCTAAACTTCGGGGTTGGAATGACGAAGTTTATGATGGTTTTTAAATTTAAATATTCACCTACATTGTAGTTCTGAGTCTAGGTAAAGCTGGGGTTTCTATTACATCTAATTCAACAGGCTGTTGAACCTCAGGGGTAATTATGGTTTTTTGAAAATATGCGATTAGGCTGCGGCCAGGCAATGTAAATCTAATTAACTTACACATTATATAACATATCAATATACATACTACTACAACAAAAGACACTGAGTAGTGGGTCCCATATTTTATTATATGTGGTTGTTCTATTATATTATCTAGGTCTTTCAAAACAGGGTTTATCAATTTTGGACTTTTACTCAAATCGTCTAGGTCTACATTTCGTAATACAATATGAGGCACATCTGGTACAGTTGCTTTCAATTTTAATAAATTACAACACGAGTCGTTTATTAAATTAAATCCCAAAGGATTTGTCACATGCGTGGTGTTTATTACATTGTAATTTGAGGGAATCAATCTAGCTGTTTTACAATAAGCGGTATAATAATTAGGAATTTGTAGTATACCTGTACCTTTTTTTTTTTTTTTTTTTTTTTTTTATCGTGCGGAAATCCCTGCGGATACCCCCCCGCCGGCCAGCGGGGGCGGTTATGTCGGGCTTGCACCGACTAAAACCGCACGCCGTCTCGGGTCTTCAGACGCCGGGGTGTAAGGTTACCCATAGAGCATATCCCTCGCACCCCGACTGACCCTGGGCCATCTCACCACTAACAGCATCGCTCATCCTGTCTCCTCTGAAAGCAGAGGAGTACGGAGAGCGATGTGTTCCCGCCACGTTGGGTATTGGCCGACGATCAATGCCAACCCTATGAAGGGGTGAAGGGGAAGCCATTGACCGCCGCCCAGGTTGTACCGGCCGCTCCGATTCCGTTCCCCCCGGACTGCAGCGGGATCGGAATCGGAGCGACACTCGAGGAGGTTACCCAACACACACCCCAGTATACCTGTACCTAATATCGTAGTTTCGAATAAATTCTGATGAGTACAATCTATCGTTAATTTACTGGGTTGAGATTGGATGTAAATCCATCTATTGTTTTCTATTGGTTTCCAAATATCTAAACTACCACGTAATAGTTTGGTTTCGCACTGCACTGGTATTTCTTTAACTATTTCTGTTAGAAGTTCACTTTCACAACTGGGGTTTGAATTTGAACTGAATACACTTTGAATTTCACATATGTAAGTCTGGCGTTTCACTGATTTGCACCGCTCTAAATTATCAAGGTTACAATAATGTTGTTTGTCTTTGGTCATACATACTCGTATATGTATTTGGTACTAGGTAATATGGTAGCAAAGCTGTTAGGGCTTTCCGAACTATGTGCTATAGGTAGCGGAATATTGTGGAATAGGTTATAGTCTTTTGGCAAGACTAGAGGAATCTGCATTACAAAGACTATTCTATTATTATAGTAGTAACTAATTACATTGGATATGTTCATTATAACATAGATTAAATCTAATTCTTACTTAACAGGTAATTCCACTTCATTGGGCAAATGCTTATAGTTGTCGCCAAGCTCTCGGTAAAGTTGCAATGGTATAATTATAGATGGGTGTATAATATTCTGGCTACTAAACATGATTGCGTTTGTGATATCTTCTAATTGAAATGATAATGTTAATAACATGCTTTCAAGCGTATTAAGAATACTGTTAAGGTGAGTCAAAAATGTTAGCTTGTCCAAAGTAATCGAATTGTTTTTCAACATCGCCGAGAGTTTGTCGATCATTACATCGAGATGTTCCTCATTGATTTTAAGCGTTTGTATAGTCTTATTATAACTAGATAAAGATGATGTCGTAACCAAAATGTTTTGTTTCATAAGTGATGCTATTTGTTTTTCATTGGATTGGATTGTTGTTATAGCATTTTCAAATTTTAAACCATCGTCTTCATCCAATGAACCAAAAAGTGTTTTAAATACATTACCTACAGCACCAATCCCAGCTCCACGCTTGAAACGATGAGAGAGTAAGTGAGAAAGATTGTCGAACTCTTTCTTAATATCGTTATATCTAACTGTTAGAGGTGTTAGTGTGTTATGGCAGGTAAAATCTTCGACGATGTCGCTCTGTTGACATATATATCTCACTGTACCAAGAATCGAGTTGACATTCTCTATTTGTGGGCCGATGTGAGAAACATCCAAAGGTAATAGTACATTTAAAGAGCCTCTACTTACCCTTAATTTACCTATATAATCAAAGTATATACCAGGACTCGATGTCATGGGTTGGACAAAGTCCGTGTTGGCTTCAGCCATTATACTGAAAGAAAAATATAACTGAAATCAAATGAGTGCTAAAAATAAAAATACCTATATGTATTAAAAGTATAAAAAAAAATTAAACTAAAGTTAAGTTACGGTTATCCGCTAACTTGATCTCATCAAAATAATGTTTGACATGTCTGCGATTGATGAGTAATGTAACATTATTATTACTGTGGACTTTAACCACTTTATAAGGTCCTTTCCACAAAGGAGATAAGGCCTTCCTAAGTCGCAGATGGTTTTTCAAATACACAAAATCACCGACTTTATAAGCGACAGTTCGTGTGTGTTTATCATAATAAGTTTTTGATCTTTCTTTGGAACTCTCAATATTTTCGACAGCTTTGTTTCTTGAATGAATTAATTTGTGCTGTAGCATTTTAAGATACTCAGGATAGGTAGTTTCAGAGTCTTCATGATATATGGAATGGATGATGGAGGAATGGTTTACGACCAAATACCAACTCATAAGGTGTAAATTTTGTGGTACAATGTACGGCTGTGTTATAGGTTAGTACAGCGGTATAAACGTATTTCGACCAATTATCTTGGTTTTCATTAACAAATGATTTTAGATACTCTTTGAGAGTAGAGTGACTTCTCTCAAGAGCACCTTGGGTTTGTGGGTGGTATGGAGTAGACCAAAGTTGCTTAATCTTCAAAAACTCACAAGTCTTTTTGAAGAGGTCTGCAGTAAAATTAGTGCCTTGGTCTGTTAGAATCGACTTTGGGATACCAAACAATGAGATAAAGTGCACGACGCAGTCCGTAGTTTCTTCGGAGGAGACGCTGCGCATGGGGTATGCACATGAATACTTGGTAAGATCGTCTTGCAACGTCATAATATATTTTAACTTGGCACTGCCGGATTCTGGAAGAGGCCCAACGACATCAAGTGCTACCCGTTGAAATGGTAAAGTGGATGTACTGGTAATCTGCATTGGCGCTTGGTTAGTTCTTCTTAGTGCTTTATTCGCCTGACAGGCAGAACATTGTTTAACGTAATTCTCTATATCACTCCTCATGGATTTCCAATAGTATTTCTCTTTGATTCTATTGTACATCCTGAGTGACCCTAGATGGCCGGCTACGGGTAAGTCGTGATTTTCTATTAATATTTTCTTAATTTCACTTAATGAGGGATACATTATGCTATTGTGGTATATATTAATCTTAATTCCACTGCCATCGAATACAAATGACAGCATATTATAGATTTTTACAAATGATAGTTTCTCATAAGGGCTTTTGAAATCTGATATTGCCAATTCATTTACATCGCCAGATTGTAATAAGTCATTTTTTATATTTTTCAGTGTAAGAAAAAGGTCAGGGTAAGAAGTTTGGTCAAAATGGTGAACTTTGACAAATGCGAGGTAAATAACACTGTTTCTCAATGTTATCTTTTGAAATGTATGTAGTTCTTTTTCAGCATTTAGTATGCTATCTGGATTATCTAGATTACCAAGGATTTCGGAGATGTACAGGACGGACTCATCAAGATCTATAGAGGTAGGTATCAGGATATATTTACAATGACTCTTCATCAGGTCTTTGTTATATTCTTTCAGGTGGGTACTAACTACTTTATTATTCTGGTTGTATTTTAGGAAAGAAGCATAGTTGCTCGTAGAGTCATAAGGTAAGTCAGATGTTTCAGGTCGATATGCGCTGGTGGATGGCATTGGTTCATCGATTCGGATATCAGAAGTTTCGCGAGAGACCATAGGAGTACTAGGGGAATTTTCTATAGGTTCCACGGGTTCATTGAACGGGTTTTTTTTTTTTTTTTTTTTTTTTTTTTTTTTTTTTTTTTACCTACCCCCGCTGTGGAGCGGGGCCTATTTTCACTTTTTAATTAAAGGCTTCCTAATTTAATCCTATGCTTTCCTCTTTTATTCCGAGTCTCTTAGGCATACTAGTTCTCGCTTGTATTCTTCTCGCACTTTCATTCGTCCTTTCATACTCTGCAGGGATATGGGGGCATCTGGGACTTTGTGTACCTATTCTACACTATGCTAATTTTCTTTCTTTATTGTTTTTATTGACAAAAAATATTTTACATAATCTTCTTAAATTATTACTTAACTTCTTTTACATATGTTTTCCTCTTAATCGGCTATTACATCTTTCTTTTATTTTTCTTATTCTATATTTCTTATATATAACAATTAATTTGGAGCTATAAGTTTTTTAGCTTGTAAATTCCTAGGCTAGGTGACATTACGCCCAGCATAAGGTGCTAACATAAGTTTTTATACTCTGTTTCGATCATTGGCAATTCTAACGATTTTGGTAGCATACTTGATTAATGACTCCGTGTGTTGTGACGTGATTTGTGTGATGCCGTGCGTATCCAGTTTGACGCCAGTGGCGATTTCCAAATCCAGCCTGTCCTTGGCGTGGATTGGACAAACCATCAGGAGGTGGGCCACCGACTCCGGGACCCCAGGCTCACAGGCACACGAAGGGTCCGCCTTACACTTGAAGCGAGTCAAGTATTCTGCGAACCCACCGTGCCCCGTGAGGAATTGGGTTGTTTGGCTCTCGATGGTAATCCTCCTGATGATCCTGTACGCCTCTATCGCGCAGGGGAAAAATATTTTTGTGGTTGAGGCCGTTTCACCTTCCTGGTAACGCCTGTTCCATTCGTCGAGAGAGCCCTGTCGAATGGTTCTCTTGACGAATGAAACAGGACATAGGTCGTAGTCAGGTTTTTTCTTTAATTTTTGGGCAGCCTCCTTAGCGAGGCAATCCGCCCTCTCATTACCCTCGAGGCCGACGTGGGCCTTAATCCAGTAGAGAGAGACGCTCTTGCCCCGCTGTTTACAGCGACCAAGAGCGCCTCTGGTCTCTACGGATAGGGGGTGATGAGAGTGCGGATTGACTACACTGAGGAGCGCTGCTCTGCTGTCCGAGAAGATGCCGAACGCGGCAACGCTGTGCCGCTCTGCCTCACACGCCGCTTCACGCAGCGCCAGGAGCTCCGCCTGGTAGACGGTACAGTGACTTGCGAGAGCGAGCTTGCGGGCCTTGGTCTCGGACTGCTTGTTCCACACAGAAACAGCAGCCCCGACCCGGCCCCCAATCCCGCTCCCGTCAGTGTAAATGCGGATGTCGTGCGGTCTAATATTATTTAGTTGTTCCTCGTCTACCACGCAGTCGAACTCCAGACGCGTGCGCTCCGCGGGGTGCGGGGCCGCCAAAATGGGAGCCAGTCGCTCGATCTCCCTGTCCCCTAGCCATGACTGGGACACTCCTCTCTTGACCTCATATAATGAGGCCACCTCCCGAACTCGGAGGTCCAGAGGGAGTATCCCAGCCAGCAGCAATGCCGAGTTCAGGGAGACCGTGCTGTAGGCCTTCGTCAATTTTTGAGCGAACACACGCTGAACCGCGTTCAGCTGCTTCCGAACGCATTGTTTTTTAGTGGCCTCATACCACACACTGGCTGCATATAAGATGACAGGCTCTACAACCGCAGTGTAGATGACCCGGATCACCTCGGGGTTAAGCCCCCAGCTGATCCGGGCCGTCCGTGCCAGCTTCTTGTAAATATTAACCGCCTTAGCGCAAGTTTTTCTAATGTGGCTGTTGAAGTTAATATTCCTATCTATCGTTAGTCCCAGGATTTTCACCTCGTCAGACAGGCCAATGTCCACCCCATCCATGTTCAGGCGTGGATTGTCGTATTTTCTTCTCTTGGTTATGACCATCGCGTTGGTCTTGTGCGGTGCGAATTTAAGTTTGTTTTTGACGCCCCACGCCCGAACACGTTCGAGGGAGGCATTGGCCTGTCTCTCGATTTCTTGTGCGGAATCCCCGTCGAAGATGAGGACTACGTCATCCGCAAAGACCTGAACGTAGTCCCCATCCTCTTCCAACATGCTTAAAAGGGGGTCCAACAGCAGGTTCCACAACAAGGGGCCCGTTATTGACCCCTGGACGCAGCCCTTTTGGGTGCCTTTTCTGCACTCAGCGCCCGCGTACCTTACCCGGACTGTCCTTTCACTCAGGTAGCTGCTGATTGCCCGCCTCAAGTTAACGGGGCACTTTTCCTCTGCCAGTCGTGCTACTATAGCTGGCCACCATGCGCTGTCGAAGGCGCCCTCTATATCCAGCGACACTAACACGACAATCCTCTTTTCAAAGAGTCTGCCGCGTATGTGCTGAAGCAGGTTATAGAGGGCGTCCTCGGTGCTCCTCCGGGGCATGAAGCCGTACTGGCGAGTACTGATCCGTGGTAATAGGTGGAACTTGAGACGAGCCGCCAACATTTTCTCGTATAAATTCCCAAGGACAGGCAAAAGCCCAATCGGCCTGTACGACTTGGGAGAGTTGTACACTTCCTTACCTGGTTTCCTAAGAGCAACTACCGTCGCCTCCTTCCACGGTGCTGGAAAATACTCTAGGTCCAGGCACTTGTTAAGCAGTTCAAGGAACAGTTCCGGTGCGCAGTTCACCGCATGAGTGCAGATATCGGCGGTAAAGCCATCGGCACCCGGTGCTTTTTTGGGGTTGAAAGAGCCCAGCGCGTCACGTAATTCGTCGATGGTGAATGGCGGGTCATAAACATCATGTTCACTCCCGCCATTAACCGTTTCGGCTAACGCGCGGGTTCTTTCATGATCCGCGTTGTCCTCCTCGACCCGGTCCTCCGGATAGAAGACCGAGGCGAGCAGCCCCGCGGATCCGCTGGCGTCCAATTCAACCCCGTTTTGCATCAATGGAGGATCCTCCTCCCTTGTTGTGGACCTCCCGATGACTCTATAAATCCCCTCCCATACCCCTTCCCTGTCTTGCTTCGAGCAAAAGTCCTTCCAGCTCGCAGTCTGTGCTAACCTTACCTCCGACTCATACCTGTCTTTCCGCTCCAGATACTGCGTCACGACCCACTGCCTGCGGACGGGCGCCGCGTTCCTGATACGACGCCTGAAGGTAACAACCTCCTTCTTCATCTGGCTGAGCCTCTCCGACCACCATGGCATAGTGAGTGTATCCTTATTGCTTGCTTTCGGGATTGATAGTTCGCAAGCTGTTTTTACTCCCTTATTAAATATCTCCAATTTCTCCTCAATCTCCCCGGTGGTCGTTATGTTTTTAATTGCATCAACAACCAAGCTGTTCTCCACCAAAAAACTGGACATTTTCTCATGAAAATTGGCCCAGTTTGCTTTTTTGGTGTTGAACAGCCTGGTTGTTCTACTGATGTTCGACCCTTTCGATTTTGCTAACCTTAGGTGAAACACTATGCCTATGTGGTCGGAGCTAGCTGCCACGGCCTCGTCGGTCCTCCAGCCGTCGACCAGTCCTAATAGGTCGCCCGAACAGCCAGTCACGTCGATGTAACTACAGTATCTTTTGCCCCCCCTGACAGTGTCGAAGGTGGGCACCTTCCCATCGTTGAGGATGTGTAGTCCCATCTCTACGAGAGTGCCTAACAGATCTTCCCCCCTCTCATCCTCAACGATACTTCCCCACCAAGCACTTTTCGCGTTGGCATCGCCCCCAATTAGAAGCCGCCTATGGCCCAACCTGGATGTCACTCTTTTGAGCTGGTCCAGGTAAGGGCGAAGGGGTTTATCGGGCTCGGCATAAAGAGACACCAGGGTTACCTCCCAGGCCCTGGTACGTATCCTCACCACCACGATGTTGTCTGTGGTGAGTTGCGGGCACTGTATCACGTCTAAGTCCGGATCAAAGACGGCAATGGCCGCCTTTACAGTGCCCGCCCCAGGTCCAGTGTTCTGGAAGATACGTACTCCCCGGTATCTCTTCATCCCGCCCCTGACGGGGTCCCTGTACGGCTCTTGGATGAGCGCGACTGACGCTTTCCTCCTGACTGCTTCCAGAATAAATTCGTCAGTCGCGATCCTCTTTCTTTGGAGGTTTGCCTGCAGTACCTTATAGTGGTGGTCGTTCACGGGAGTGCCCTTAGCAGTACTGCGTGGCGGACCGCGCTATGTTGTCCCATTTGATGCGGACCGGGCAATCCCGGTCAAAAGCATCGTGCGCTGTATCGTCGCCTTTTGCGCGCCAGCAGTTACAGCACCTGGCCTCGGCTCCTGCCCTATACTTAGGACAGTCCACCCTCAGGTGCTGATCCCCGCAATGGCTACACCTGGGCTCTGCTTCTTTGCAGAAGCGACGACTGTGCCCGAAGCCTAGGCACATGGAGCACTGCATGAGCGGCGATTGGTCTGCCACTCTGACCGGTTGAATGTCAACATGCAGCGTTCCTTGCTCCAGGGCTCTGCGCCATATCGTGGGCGATACTTGCAGGATGACGTGTGCAGTGAGCGGGTTCCTGGCGTTCCTACGGTACTTTACCGCCAGTTTATTTTGAGACGGGTGTAGGTCTCGGAAGACGTTTTTATTTTTGGCTCGAAGAGCCGCAATTAATTCTTCGTCCTTATATATCTTCAGGACACTGTAGAGGACGAGCAGGGGGTCCTTATTGTGGACGGTTTCCACGCTAAGAGTCCCCTGCCTCCTCTCCAGTGCCCCCTTCGCTTTCTCCCGTTCTTCCGCCGTCTTATAGCCTAGGACCACCTTGCGGTCCCTGGCTTTTCGTACCCGCTCAACCATGATCCACTCGTCATCCTCACGCGCGGTCCGCCTCAGATCATTTAGAAGCTCCTCTCCTGTTTTATTTTCGTCTTTAGAGGTTACCACTAACGAGTGCAGTGCCGGCTGCAACGGGGGGCGACCCCCGGCAATGTTCGCCACCACACCCGCATATGACAAGCCTCTGCCCTCTTTGCTTGCCTCCAGGCTGCCTTTTATTTCGGCGAGGGCTTTGCCATTTTCTATCAGGAGCTTACTGTGCTCCTCCAACCTCCTCATCATTTCCTCCTCGGCCTTACTAGGAACTGTAGTCACGGTGGCGGTGGTAACCGTGGCCTGATTCTCGACGCTGCCCTGTCCCGACATCTCTTCCAGGAGTCTAATTCGCTTTCCCTCATTAAGAATAATAATTTTGCGCAGGTTTCTCTCCTGCGCCTCAATTTTCAGTCTGATCTCTTTCTTTATGTTTTTTGACTCGAGGCATCCCTGTTTGATTAAGTCGAGGCAGGACAGCGCCGTTGTGTGCCTGTCTTCAGGCGTTAGCGCCTCTATGGTCGCTATTTGAAGAACAGCTTCCTCGCTTTGCTCTTTGGCGTTCGGTGACGTAGCCAGTTCCGCAGTTGGTTTGCGTGGTTTTGCTGTAGGCTTCTCCGCTGCTGGTTTGCGGGCTGTCGCTATGCTTATTGTGAAGGCTTTTGGATTCGTCACCGTTTTCGAAGCCGCTGAGTTTGGTCTCTGAGTAAAGGGGGGCGTGGTATTGTTAGAGGACATTCCCTCTATCTCCCCTATGCTGTCCCTTACTGATCTAGTTGTTCGCAACCTTGGAGAGGAAGATGATGCGGAGGCTGAGGTTCCATGAGAGGAACCCGCCTGTCTGGCTTTCGGACTGTGTCCTATAGGCATCTTGTTGGTAGGTACTGTCCACGCAACACGATCGAGTGGAATAAGTGAAATACACGAAATAAAATTGTAAATTTGTAAAAATAATTGTGAACACTACAAAAATACTAAAATAAGTTCTTGCCACAATAGTGGTCAAGAGCAGCCTAAAACTATACTTAATTAAGGGTGCCTAAGATATTTTACCCCTGAATGTATGGCGTTCGCAGTCGTTAGCTGGATGTGTGTGTGTTGGGTGTGTAGGTGTGCACGTCGAGTGTGAATGCGAGTATATGCGTGTATGTGTGTGTGATACGGTGTGCGAATGTATCTGCGTGAATGAGTCGATCCAACTACTTATTGTTGCCGTTTGATCGAAACGGGGTAGTTTGTTCGCAGATGTTAAGGCAATAATATTACCTAGGTCCGTCCGGGTAGCCCAGCTACAGTCAAATTAATCTAGGCCAATAGGCACCAGTCTTAAGACAGTAGTCTTATGTCTCTAAAAAAGTCTACTTAAAGCTAATAAGGTTAAACTCTATGTAGAGTTAGGTGTATGTCACTTAATATCTATATATACAATGTACGTCAAAATAAAATTTCAACTCTGTAAAAAAGAGTTTGTTTAAAATATCTTATAATCTAATTTACCAGCTAAAGGTCAGTTTACAAAATACAGTTATTTTCATACAAAAATGTATGAAAATGTAAAAAAATTAGTTTTTTGATTATCACAGTCTAAATACTAGTCCAAAAAATCTGGTTGTTTGTAGTCCTCTTCTTTGAGCAAGCGCGCAACAGATAGCAGTTGCGGTTTTTTAAGATTCCACTCCTGACCGCAGAAATAAGGGCCCAAAGTTTGCAACTTTCAATTAAAATATTGAAGTAACCCTTACTGCTAAAAATCGGTTTTCTTCGGATTCCTGATGGGGCTGATGGTCGCTCCAATCCTGCAAATTATCAGCTTTCTCCGACTGCCGGAACTGGTACCTCGTGGCCACGTGGTACTTGTTTTTCTGGTTTTCCCGGGGAGACCAGGGCTCTTCCGGAAAAACTGACACACGTGGCGGGTGGGCCTCCGCTGCCCGCAGCCGGGGACACTTGCAGCTGGAAAATCCGTTCACAAACCACCGAGTAAACTGCACTTATGTTAAAAGCACGTGGCGTGATGAGCCGGAAACGAGGAAAAACGCTTTTCCCGGGCACACGGTTGTAGTTTCGAGCACGCACGATACACCGGTGGATGTAATTTGGTGAGACGCAACTTTTAACACTTGATTCATTAAAATCGGTTAAAGAAAACCCACTTTTCCGAATTTTTAACTGCGGAGCGAGGTTAAAACTGATCTAGTCACCGAGAGAGGTGAAGGGCGACTCCTCATTGAACGGGTTAATTGTGGAAGGGATGGTTGATGTAAATGGTTCAGTTATTGTATCTTGGTGAGGGATTTCTTCAACTTCTAGAGGAGAGGGAATTGCAAGATCTTCGAAGTCTAAATTCAATTCGTTGGAATGAGGGCTAAAGTCTAATGGCCTAAGGTCTTCGAGGTCATTATTTGGCTCGTTGTTCTCTGGATCGGATGTAATGGGGTTAACCGGATAGCGAGAAAGAGCGTCAGCTACGGAATTTAATTTGCCCTTCCGGTAAATGATTTCATATTCATATTCCTCCAGCTTTAATCGCCATCGTTGGAGTTTGCTACTAGGGTCTTTTTGATTAAAAAGCCATCTGAGTGGCCGGTGATCAGTAACTATCTGGAATTTGTGGCCATAGAGGTATGGCCTAAACGTCTTGCAGCCAAACAGGACGGCTAGTAGTTCTTTTTCGGTTGTGCTATAATTAACTTCACTTTTATTAAGTGTTCTTGATGCATAAGCCACAGGTTTGTCATTTCCTATATGACCTTGCGAGAGTACAGCTCCTATAGCGTGATTGGATGCATCACAGGTAAGTACGAACGGCTGAGAAAAGTCTGGATAGATTAAGAGTGGAGCAGTAGTCAATTTATGTTTTAGGTTATCAAATGCTAATTGCTGCTGGTTCTCCCAATTGAAGGGCACATCTTTTTTCAATAAGCCGGTAAGGGGTTTTGCAATCTTGGAGAAGTCGGAAATAAACCGCCTGTAATAGGAAACTAACCCGAGGAAGGATTTAATATCTTTTTGGGTTTTCGGTATAGGGAACTCGATTACGGATTTGATTTTATCAGGATTGGGTTTTACCCCTTCTTCTGTGATCACGTGACCTAGATAAGCGACTTCACGTCTCAGAAACTCACACTTATCGGGTTGAAGTTTTAGGTGGAACTTCCTAAGCCTTTGAAAGGTGGATGCTAGATTTTTTATGGCTGAGTTTACGTCATGAGCGTAGCAAACAATGTCATCCAGGTATACAAAGCAGTGGATCCCTTGGAGCCCGGACAGAGCTGTGTTCATCAGTCTCTGAAATGTTGCGGGAGCATTTTTTAATCCGAATGGCATCCGGTTGAACTGAAAGTGTCCCTCAGGGACGTTGAAAGCTGTTTTGGATTTGTCGTCTTTATTCAAAGGGATTTGATGGAACCCGGATGCTAGGTCTAATGTAGAGAAGTACTTGCTGTTTCATAATTGGTCTAAAATTTCTGCAATTTGAGGGAGTGGGTAAGTATCTCCTACTGTAATGTCATTGAGTTTCCGGTAATCAATAACGACGCGCCACTTTTGGATATTTTATGCATCTAATTTTTTTGGTACCACCCAAATTGGGGAGGACCAAGGAGAGTCAGATGGTTCAATAATATTTTGTTCTAGCATTTGGCCTAGTTATTTTTTAACCTCTTCTTTATGGATTTCTGGGAAACGATATGATTTCGTATGGATGGGGGTGTCTGTTGTTGTTTTTATTTCGTGATTCAAGGCATTTGTATGACTAAGGTATTCCCCAGGTAAGTGGAAGATGTCGGAAAAGTCCGAACACAGCTGGAAAAGTGCATTCTTTTCTTCAGCATTTAAATGAGATACGCGTAATTGGTTAAGAACTTCTCTGGTACGTTTGTACGTGTCTTTTGGAATTTCGGCATTTACTTTATTAATACTATGTAGCGCGTTTAGATCGGAAAAGGTTTTAATTGATTGGGGATTGAAAGACTTAACTGGAAACATTCTTAAATTAAGGTTAGATTTAAGTGATATTGGTTGGTCCGATACGTTTATTACGGACAGATTGACTCTATTATTTGCTTTCACAGAGACAATACAGTTGGGTATTAATAAATTTTCAGAAATATGTTGGTCTATGATAACACCTTCCTTTAATTCGGGGTTCATCACTGAACATTCAATTATGCTTTCGGTTCTTGGGGGAATAATATAGATAGGATCGTCAAAATGTAGTTTCAGCTGAATTTTACCCGTCTTTAGGATATCGTAAGTGCTCAAGAAGTCATTTCCTACTATTCCATCATAGGGTAAGTCTATGTCTTTTATTACGTGGAATTTATGGAATAAAGATTTTTGGGGTTTGGAGTCTGTTATGATTAATTTAAGTACGAAATGGCCCACGGTTGAAGTCGCTTCCTCAACGGGGTCAATCCCTTTTAGTTTAATCGGTTCCTTAATAAGTTTAGGATGTCGTTGTAAACACGTTTGTTTTAGAAGGCTAACTGATGATCCCGAGTCTACAAGTAAGCATAGGGGGATTTCGGAGACAGGCGTCTGGATTAGGATATGTGGTAATCGTCGTTTGCTAGGATTTGTTGTAACTTCATACACTTGCATACTAGTTATAGAAGTTATTGGATCGGATTTTTCAGCCTGAGTTTTTGGTAATTCGCTGAAATGACCATGGCCTCCGGTTTGGGACTGGTTACCCTGCTGTGTGACCTTCATGGATGTACTATATTTAAGAGGACCTCCGATTTGGGGCTGGTTACCCTGCTGAGTGGTCTCTAGATATTTAGTGAAACTGGCAAGACCTCCGGTTTGGGGCTGGTTACCCTGCTGTGTGGTCTCAACAGATTTGGTAAAACTGGCAAGACCTCCGGTTTGGGGCTGATTACCCTGCTGTGTGGTCTCAAGGATTTTGGAAAAACTGGAAAGACCTCCGGTTTGGGGCTGGTTACCCTGCTGTGTGGTCTCATGGGATGAAGAAGAAAGATGGGTGTCGGATATCGGATGCAGTATAGGTTTGGGTCTCACGTGACACCGTCGTGAGTCCCTTAAGCGTTTAAATTGTTGTCCGTATAAGCCAAGTAATCATTATTTTCTGGATCGGTTTCAACTACTTGACCTTCTTCTTCGGGACCATGGTTTGATTGTGTAAAATGAACCTGAAATCGTCGGTTGTTATAATCGCGTTTTTGGCATTGTTCTAAAACATGCCCCGTCGATTTACAATAGCGGCAATATGGTTCTTGTTTACTATCATTAGTTGGAATTATTTACAAAATTCCTTTTGGGCATAGTATTGCTTGGGATATAAGATCTCTGTACGTCGCGACTGGTTGAAGGACGTGCATTTTGATGTTGAACAAAACGTGAACTCGGATTTTGCGATGACGGACGGTGTTTTTCACCATAATTATTACGTTGACTTTGTTGGGATTTGTAAAGATTATTAAAAAAATTCTCTTCAGCCACAGCAATATTAATGGCTTCATTAAGTGATTCTGGGTTTCTACAACGAATTATGGCGGATAATTTGCTATGTAATCCTATCATGAATGTGTGTAGGGCAAGGTCTTCCATAGCGGCGATTCGCCCACTTAATTCACCCTTTTTCTTTGTGGGTATGGATATGTTAATTTCGGTTAGTAATTTAGCTAAACAAGTTTCTACACGTAATGAAAACTGGTTAACTGTTTCAGAGGAACCTTGTTTGCACTCTCGTAAGTCTGAGAATAAATGTGTATAATGTTTTTTCTCACCAAACTGCGTTTTAAGGAAGCTTTCTAATACAGACCAATCATCAAATTCTTTTATTGAACAGGCCGCTTCAGCTCTGCCCTGAAGACAGCTTAGAATATATTTAAACATAATTTCTTGTTGGGTGGATGTGGCTAAATTAATTGCATTTCTGCAGTTGGTTAAGAAAGGGTTTAACTTTTCACGGTGACCATCGAAGGTACCGATAAATTTAATAAGCACATTTAGATCAACAGATGGGGACGATGATGATGATGACT
Source organism: Cybosia mesomella (assembly GCA_946251805.1). NCBI lineage: Eukaryota > Metazoa > Arthropoda > Insecta > Lepidoptera > Erebidae > Cybosia > Cybosia mesomella. The sequence continues at coordinate 24,016,738 of OX276398.1, forward strand.
TTGCAGTTTCACTTTTTGGTTGCGACATTTTATGCAGTAACAAAACACACTGTATATAAAAAATACAGTACAAATAGAATCACAATAATAAAAAAAAATCTCACTTAGTTAAATTGTAACTTAAGATAGCAATGTATGACCAAAGACTTACAGGATAGTGTGGGCGGCGAGAAGACAAAACAACATCTCGGTTCGGCTTGGATATGATAACGCGTTACGGAGAATTCGTATACAAACTGAAGCTTGAACACGGCGCAACGAGTCTTATTATGGCGTGATGATACTTGTACTTTTGGTAAGGATTCGGTGTTGAAGAAAATTCGTAGGAGAATGCTGCGTTTCTCAGTGCACAGGGGGTCACTCGGTGCTGGGCTGGTTCTACAAAAGAACAGTGTACCTCTTACGGCACAGGGAGTGGCTCGCTGCTGGACGATTCTCCGGAAGGAAGGTGCACTTTGTACAAAGTAGGGGTAGGCAGAGATGTTAGCACTATCACTTCACTTGGTCACCGGTATAACTGGTTATTGCTGATTATCACTGATTATCACTGATTATCACTGGTTATCACTGATACTGGATGGGTTACGGAGACGTACCGGGATCGCCTTTTCGCAATCCTTTAGTGCTGCCACCAATGTTACACGAGCCTCGGCGAAGGGGGTTTTAAAAAAAGGTTTTGGGTGTTTGTCACTTGATTTATTTTTCGGATAGATTTGGATAATATATATATATAAAACGAAGTCAAACTTAGGTTAGCGCAGCCCTTTGGCAGCCGTCCGTCGGGTTTTAGGATCAGAACGAGACTGAGTGCAAAATGGCAGGCTCATCCTTAGTCCGAGCGACAAAGGAGCTGACACAGCACTTGGTGTGCATATTGCCTTACAAGGCCCAGGTGTAACAGGACGCAATAAATATCATGTTTTGACGATTCTGCCCCATAGTGTGGCGGTCTGAAGCTTGATGTGGCACAGTCTGATACCAGCGTTAAACGCTACAATTCACACAAATAGGCGATGACTTGGTCGAACGCACAGACCAGGGGCCCGATTTAGTAACGCCACGTTATCAAAACGCATGATTTCGATTCGATCAGAAAGAAAAACTGTAAAAATATTTTAGTATTCAGTATGATCTATCAAAACAAAACCTACCTTCACTTTAGTGAGGTTATTAAACATTTAGAACCACTCATAGTTGATTTCGTTTTCAATTAGATTTTGAGCTTTTAATGTTCGTTACTTTTGAAATCATACGTTTATAAAACTGAATCGAGCTACAGGTGAAGTACCTTTTTTTTTACCCCTCCGCGTGCCAGCGGGGGCGGTTATGTCGGGCTTGAACCGACTAAAACCGCACGCCGTCTCGGGTCTACAGACGCCAGACGCCGGGGTGTAAGGTTGCCCATAGAGTATATCCCTCGCACCCCGACTGACCCTGGTCCATCTCCGGTTTCGAGATGGCCCCCTCGGGTTTGGGAACCACGGTGTCCCCGTCTTGCCCCGGTTTGGGGGAGGGGCGCTAGTCGCCCCACCGTCCCGGCCTGCTTCTGCTGGGGTGACAGGTGGCCTCACCCACCATCCCCAGGCCCACGCTCATGGAGGACGGAGGTCGTTAAGCGACCTCCGGCGCCTGAGTCGCCTGCGACGCGCGGCGAGCAAGTTGCGGGCTCGGCGGACCGGGAGAGTTCTAAGTCTAAGGCCCACGCGCTCGCGCTCCGCACCATTGCCGCAATCATGCTGCCGGGAATCTTTACTTCACGCAAGTGGTGACATCGAGTGTGATGACAAAGACCAAGTGGCGTGTGGTGAGGTCATCAAGCGTGGCACTTCCGCAACCGTGGCAGTCTTTGACATTGCAGATAAAATGCAGGAGAGATGCACGTTATGCGGTGACTACACGAAGACTTGCATTGATTCTTGCAATCCTTCTCCTTTCTAACTAATCTTCAGTTTTCTTCCGCCATTTTAAATCTTTAACAATTTATCATATACTATAAATAAAATCCATAATTTGAAGATATTTCTTTCCCCTTCAAAGTAATTACAGAAAATCACTAATGAAATTCACTCTACACGAATGAAATACTAGCTATTTTTCCGTATTTCAGTTATATATATATATGACTAAAATATATATATAAAAAATATATTATATATATATATATCTATAAACACCTTAGAGTTACCAAAGCCCACATCTTAGGTAAATCCCAAGATGACACAGTCAGGGCACTCCCGAAAGATAATAACACGTCCGAGCTGGAATCTAGACTCATATTCCATAAACGATTTATGATAGGAGCCTAGTCGAACAGAGTGGGGTTGGGACTTTCTAAAACAAGACGAAAATGATAAATATCGAGTGCACGCGATGAATTTGGAAATACAAAATGAATGGTTGACAATGGGAGAGTTCTGCATACCGATGGCCTTAGTGGCGCACCTTGATCTATGACTGGTCGCCGGCCCTGTTAAAATTCTATCTTAATGCCTTTCAGATGACCCTTGTCGCTACGATCGGACGATCTGCGAGGTTTCAGAAGTTTCCGCGAGTTCTACTCCAAAGAGGTTCTACTCAAGGTATAAATCCTACCACCTGGTAAGATCATCGATCTTATGATCTATAATTCTGTTCTATATTTGAATTTGAATTTGATTCAGTTTCGTAACGGCAATAGGTGTTCCAGTTGAAACGTTGACAACACGTCGTGAAGAGTCCTAAAATTCCCAAGAGACCTTAGAAGTGTGCGTGTAATCAAGTTTCTTAAAGTAACTCAGATCATTATAATCGCGAGTGTGAAGTGTATTGGTTTACACGTTGGAGACGTAACGTGACGTGTTTGTTTACACGTTGGGAGCCGTAACGTGGCGTGTTCGTTTACACGTTGGAGACGTAACGTGTTTGTCTGCACGTCGGAGGCCGAAAGCGCTCTGCGTGGGATAAACAAGCTGAGTATAGTGTTTTATTGGATCTAATGTTTGGTTTCTAGCTGACGATGTGCATCTAGTTTCCTCCCTGGATTTTCATGCTGGTCCACGGAGTTTCTGGAGAGCAAGGTACCATGTGATAGCCGACTCCGCGACAAGGTGCGTGACCTGAATCTGTCACGCACTGGTCTATAAGCCACATTCATAACTTGCCAGCAGGCGTGGTACGGCGACTGGGTTCCGGGCCAGTTGCGGAGGTTTAGGGACGTTTTTTAATACTATATCTCGTATGAGACCTGAGCTGTCCGTCAGCATATGCTTGTATTGCAGCAATGTCAAGAGGACATTGCTAGTTCACTCAAAATGTGTCTAATGGAGACATCTGCGAGATCCTAAAACCATTGCTCAGCTTATTCCTTCTTGGAATAACAGATATCCTTTTGTTTACAGGGAAAGTTGGAGAGATTCGACAGGAACAGCTGTAATCGCGTGCTCGCCCGTATTCCCCATTTGGTGAGCTAGATTTAAGTTACTACATTGAACCCTAGTTGCTTTGCGACATGGTATAGATGCCACGCTACTCGCGACATGGTATAGATGCCTAGTTGTTCGCGACAACCCTCCCAGACCCGAGTAATCTGGTAAGGTGGAGGAAGGCCACAGAAAAACAATGTTATACTTGTGGTGAGGCAATAGGGACGGCTAGACACATATTAGTAGGATGTAAAGTGCTTCTCGATAGAGGCCATTACTCACGCTGTCACGATAAGGTGCTTATCATCATACGTGAAGCAATGAGTCTGGCAGTAGCTAGAGCCCAAAAAGGATTGACTACTAACAGACGTCATATAAACTTTGTGTCTGAAGGTTCATCCATAAAATCCAGGAACAAACCTTATTCAATCTTAGATACTGCCCCAGATTGGACTCTCCTAATCGACACGTATGAAAAGCACTATAAAATTTCGGAGGATGTTGGGGTTTCGTCATCTAGACCTGACATATTCCTTTACTCTAAGAGGTTAAAACATGTGGTTCTTGTGGAACTTACTGTACCGTGGGAAACAAATATACCGAAGGACCACACAATAAAGAAAAAAAAAACTATGATCTCACAAACGAATTAACCAAAAACGGTTACGTGGTTAATTTGTATGCAGTGGAAGTGGGAGCGAGAGGCATACCAGCAAAATCTCTCTATAACCTACTTAAAGATCTAGACCTATCGAGAGCTACAATAAGCTCATTACTATGACGAATGTCTAACCGCTGAGCCGCGCACCGATTATCTTATTAAAGCGGCACTAGTAGGTTCGCATCTTTGGTTAGGCAGGGAGGGGAACTTGGGTAGTGAAGTGAGTGTTGACTTACATCAACAAAAGCGGCCCCTTCTAAATTGTGTCGTGGCCCGCGCCAGCATGCGAATGTAAACACCAAGCGCGCATCCCCCGCGAGCTCAGCGTGAGTCCCTTTGAAACCGCTCCAGACACGAGTGTGCGAGCTGCGAGGCGAGCCAAGAGCCACTGTTTACATCAGTTTACATTCTCGGCTCGTGGCTCGGCTCGCGGCTCACGCGCCTTTGTAAACGAGGTGATAGATAGATTTAAAATCTTAACAATGTACTCTAGATGTGCAGTTACGAGTTTGTAGTTGTAGTCTCTTAAGTGGTAAGCGCGGGGTGCGACGATGCAGGCGCGCTAATAATTAAAACAAAATTAAATTTAATAAATGTGTAATTATATCTTTGTCCGACTCCATAATAAACCGTCCAGCCGACACTATTCTATTTTATTTTGGCCTCGTCAATTTAATCTCGGAGCCGACGCTCTCAGTTGCTGGCCCCCCTTCACCCATGCGGGGGGAAATGTGTAGCTGTTTTCCATCGGCCGCAGAAGACAAAATCCTTGTTTCATCACCTAAAATGTGTAGCGAAAACCATAGATTAAAGAGCAAAACCATGTTTTGTGTAGTGTCTGTCTAGAGGAAAACACGCGCAGGAGACGGCCCTTTATGTTGAATGAATTTCAAATGAACATGAAATGTGAATTGAACGACTGATCTGGACTAATCTGAAGTTTCGTCGTATTGTAATATTTAGTAATATTGAATGTGCGCTTCAATAGTCACGAGACCAATGTAATAAAAATCGAACATTTGTCACTGCTATTGTACATTAAATTTATAATAAGTGTTGTGGCCGGTAATGACTATTCTATGCTGCTGTTTTAAAAAAATGGTATCACTAGTTTCATCTGATCTCTTGTGAAAGGCTGGTGTCAAAGTACGTTGTAACTAAATGAATGATGCAGTCTATTTTTTGGACTGGGAGATTACTGTCACGTGCTTTACGAAATGGACTTTCGAATTTCTCTAGTGCTGCTGAGTTAAATGTTTCGAAAACAAATCACCCTTATCTAGTATCAGTAGTGTGTGGTTTTCCGAAAGACATTGCTAATGGAAGAACGCGTAAAGGACAATTCGGTGACGATGCATGGTTCTCCACTAACTCCAACAGCGCAGATGTTATTGGTAAATTTAATGTATTTTGCATCCTTAAAAATTAATGTTCTGAAAACATCCTTTCATTAGTTTAACCTCTCTGTCAGAATTGCATCTCAATGCTTGAAAATATTATACGTTGCTTGATGGTAGATTTATATTATTATTTTGAGTTCTAGTATATATGCCAATGTTATAGCAGTAAGCATGTGAAAGGAACAAATCAATTAACATGTAAATTTATTGTTTTGTGTTTATTAGTTGCAAAACAACATGACATGTGTAGAATTCTCCATGTGGAAAATCACTGTTAACTTGTCAAGCCAAGCAATTTGACAAACAGTATGATATGAATATTTTTGTTTTACTCATTCTTCTGTATTGTATTAAAAATAACTAGTCTGGTGGCATAGATAAAGCTCAAGTGATTCTAAATCTGAGTTATAAATAATACACTCTGACTCTACAGGACCAGTTAAAACTGCTTTAGGTTTATAGAAGACTAGCTGAACCGGCAAACTTCATTCCACCTTAGATTCAAGTTATGTTGGTTACCTTATCAGCTGAATTTATTTCATGAATGTCTCCTTGCACCCCTGCATTACATGTGGCAACTTCTGCAAAAAAAAAAAACTATAAAATGACACAGTATATGCAGAGACAGATCTAAAAATCAAAGAAAATCAATTCTCCCATTTTTGAGTTGATCCCAGTCACACAACACAACTTCAAAGACTTTTTGATTGTCTGTTGTATGATTTTTAGATTGTCCTTAAATTAAGAACAATTTTGAATTATTAACAATTTGTTTTAAATGACATTGATTGCCTGTATTATATTCATAAACTTTACACACAACACAACAAGTCACACAATCTTTTTCCTGTTTATATAACTTTACCATGTCTCACAGTTCAAATAAAAAAAAGGCTGTAGATTGTGTGATCAGAGAATGCAGGTCATCATCCTCCTCTGAATCATATACAATCTTGCTGTGAACCATGGCTATAACCATAGTCTCTAGCAACTGAATTCTAACACTGCTAGTACAGTAGAATCCATTTGTTATGAACACTTAGTATGATATGTACTGTTTGGTGAAATGGCTGGTAAGTCTGATCACATGCCTGGTAGCCGGCATCCCCATTCGAAAAAAATTCTTTATATGATAAATGATTTGCTCATAGTGACATAATTTTATTAAGTTAATGTCTGGTGACAGTGACCTACATGATTCCTAATGCCATGCCCGTGGGCAATCATTACTGTAGCCCTCTCTAGTAAGCACACTGTCAAAATGGAAATATTATTATTTCCTTTATTTAATTTCTATACATATAATTACATTTTTAAACATACATAAAAAAAATACAAATATATTTAAAAATATAAAAATAGTGCTCCACCGGCATCGGGAACAGGGACCAAGCTGCCGGTGGTTACGGCTCCAGGGAGAGGAACTTCCTCACTATGCAAGCCGTGCCTAGCAGAACGGCCTTCTGCATCAAGCCTTTGAGCCAACTGCCTAACAAGAGCCTCATAAGGTGTTGATCGAGGCTCTTGGCGATGAGTCCATCGGTACAACAATAGCTGAGTCCACATCCTACATGTCGACAATCTCATTGGCCAGGTCCAAATATTTTATTTGTTTTTCTTTTTCTGCCTTTATGAGATTCTCGTCACGGGGGACAGTGATATCAACTATCATGGCACGACGCTCTAATCAATCCATTATCACTATATCAGGCTTATTGGCAACAATAGTCCTGTCAGTGATAATAGATCGATCTCAGTACAATGTGACACGACCGTTTTCGAGAACTGGGTCGGGCACATACTTATAGTATGGCACCTCCGAAGTCACAAGATTGTATTTAAGGGCAAGTTGCTGATGTACAATCCTGGCCACTTGGTTATGTCTGTGCAAGTACTCGCCGTTGGCGAGACGAGAACAACCGGAAATAATGTGAGTGATTCTCTGGGACGATGACATGCCTGACAGATGTCAACCGTACCGTCCTTCAGAATATACTTCCGGTAGTTGTTCGTCATTACAACTTCGTCCGTAATTGCAAAGATAAAACCTTCGGTTTCTCCAAAATGATCACCGAACCGTAGCCATGATACTGACGCTTTTAAATCTATATCGCCTTAAGGCCCGATAAAAGCGTCCGTGTAGCTCTTTACCCTTCCATACATCCCTGCGATCAGCAGTACCAAGTACTCCAGGTTTGCGCTAGTTCTCTTTAGCCAACGTGAGAGGGGTTAGGCCATTGTCCACTGCGACCACATCACGATGCATATCGGAATCTACACGTAGGAAATATTCTCTAAGGTTGTATATCTCGCGGTTATGAAGGGTCTTGGCATTTAAAAAACCACGACCCCCGGAAATTGGGCATTTCCGCGGGATATACAACCTCATTACCGATGAACGTGGATGGTGCATTCGGAATGTGGTCAGCAGTGTCCGGACCCTCCTATCTAGAGCGTCCAGTGCAATCTGAGTCCATCTGAGTATGCCGAAGGAGTACATTAGGACTGGTATGACCCAACCATTGCGGGCACGAACCTTATTACCGCCCGATAGAAGGCTTTTCAGAACTTTTTTCAGGTGGCCAAAGAAGCGCTCCTGCAATGCCTGCTTCATACCAGATTCGGAGATTCCTAATGCCTGTGACATACCCAGATATTTGTGTGTTTCGGTTGTAGATAGAGATTTAAGTTTAATGGAATCCGAAAGTATCATCACTTCGGATTCCACTATACCACCTCTTTCCACATGCATGACCGCACACTTGTCTAAACCAAATTCCATCTTGATAGAGCTACTAAAGTTTTCAGTCATCTTTAGTAGCTCCATCAATTGTAGGTTATTAGTAGCAAATAGTTTGAGGTCATCCATGTATAATATGGTGGGATATAACCCGATCCTCTCTCCGCAACCGATAGCTTAGCCCTGAATTCTCCAGTATTGTACTTAGAGGATTCAGTGCTAGACAGAACCACAGGGGACTCAGACTGTCGCCCTGAAATATACCCCTCTCGATTCTTATCGGTGCATCGTTTGTCTGGCAAAATCCTGGATAGCGGAGAACCGTGTTCCATTGCCCCATACATGACCTCATGATTATTATTATTACAATTGGGGACACCGGAAGCCGGACGGACGATCCACCCACGAAGCTTGTGGGCCACTTCATCCATTTCCCCTGCCATCCCGTTGGGGAGGGCGTGGTTATTCCAGTATTCACGACGCCCCTACAAACCTTTTTGTGTCCTTGCAGAATCTTACGATCTGTTCCACCCTCAGATCCTTCAACTCCTCCGTGTCCAGTGTGTCCGATCCCAGAAGTTCCCATCTATTTAGTGTCCCTTTCTGGCTCTCGTACTACCAACCCCACTCTGTTCGACTGGGCCCCTATCATAAATCGTTTATGGAATAGGAGTCTAGTCAAGCTCGGACGCGTTATTATCTTTCGGGAGTGCCCTGACTGTGACATCTTGGGATTTACCTAAGATGTGGGCTTTGGTAACTCTAAGGTGTTTATAGAGCTCCGATGGTTTCTTAAGTTTCATCCCAAAATTATTTTGATCCCTAAATAGAGCAGAGGATTCAGCAGAGTGCGCTAGTCCAAGCCACGATTTTAGCGATTTTATGACAATTGCATCTATTTTCGCCAGTAAGGTTTTACCGAATTCATACACCAGAAAAGACAAGTCAGACGTGATGTTAAGTACAGGGTGGTTAAATTTCAAGGGCCGATGTTGATTTTGAATAAAACACAAACTATTTAGGAAATTATTGTAATTTTATTTTATTATGATATATTGGTATTACTCAATTATGTATGGAACAAAATATCGGCCAAATGGGCGCTGCGACCTCGGCGGCACATCTCCATCCGATGGTCCAAATTTTCGATGACGCTGAGGCATAATGGAGGTTCTATGCCGTTAATGTGCCGAATTATCTCATCCTTTTAGCTCTTGAATTGTTGCTGGCTTATCGACGTACACCTTTTCTTTCAAATAACCCCAAAGAAAAAAGTCCAACGGTGTCAAATCACATGATCTTGGCGGCCAATTGACATCGCCATTACGTGAGATAACACGGCCATTGAATTTGTTGCGCAAAAGAGCCATTGTTTCGTTAGCTGTGTGGCAAGTGGCACCGTCCTGCTGAAACCACATATCGTCCACATCCATATCTTCCAATTTGGGCCATAAAAAGTTCGTTATCATCTCACGATAGCGAACACCATTCACAGTAACTGCCTGACCGGCCTCATTTTGGAAAAAATACGGCCCGATGATGCCGCCAGCCCATAAACCGCACCAAACAGTCACTCTTTGTGGGTGCATTGGTTTTTCGACAATCACTCTTGGATTCTCATTCGCCCAAATGCGGCAATTCTGTTTATTGACGAATCCACTGAGGTGAAAATATGCCTCATCACTGAAGATGATTTTCTTCGAAAATTGATCATCCACTATTGCCATTTCTTGCCACCATTCTGCCCATTCACGAGGTTTGGAATGGTCAAGAGGCTTTAGTTCTTGAGCCAATTGCACCTTGTAAGCGTGTAAATGCAAGTCTTTATGCATAATGTTCATCAGCGACGAGCGTGAGAGGTCCAATTGTGGGGCACGACGACGAGTTGAGGTGGACGGCTCTTCAGCCACACTATCGCGAACAGCAGCAATATTTTCTGCAGTACGAGCTGTACGAGCATGCACTGGTGTTCTCACATCTTCTACAGACCCGGTTTGCTCGAATTTTTCCACCATTTTTCCGATTGTACGCACATTTGGACGATCAAATTGACCAAAAAAATCACGAAGTGCACGATATGTATTTTGATTTGAACGCCCATTTTCATAATAAGTCTGGATAACTTTAACACGTTGTTGGATTGTGTATCTCTCCATGGTTCAAATTGAGTAAGTCTGAAATAGAGAAACGTCAAATAAAATTCGGAAAAAAAGTTGGCGTTTAGGTGTGGTTCACATTCAACATCGGCCCTTACAATTTAACCACCCGTTAGTTGTCATATATCCAAGCTTTTTGATGTTGTTTAGTGGTAGCTGATCTATCTTATTTAGGTCATTTATAAACGTATCGACAACTTCATCTAAGAATGGTGTGCGTCCTTTATAGTCTATCTTTCTCCCAAGAAATTTAATTGGCACCGATTCAGCGACTATGGAAACTGGTTTACCCCCAATGGAGAGTCCCGGGTCGTAGGAGGTAAATTTGGTGTCCCGTCTACCCAGACACAGACAGTGACACTGGACTTCGTCCTCAGTCTATTTGTCCACGAACAGAACTCATCGACTTCCTTTAATAGTTCCTGACATTGTTTTGGATTACGCGTCAGTATTGCGAGATCGTCAGCAAAAGCTAAGATGGACTCTGAGTGTATGTTATTTACTTTAAACCGATAACCCCATTTCTTTTCGTGACGTATTAACTTGGTAATTAACATATTAATTACTATGTTAAATGCTATTGGTGACAAGCAGCATCCCTGAAACAGTCCCACATTATACCGTAATGGTCCTGTTTGTACTTCTTGGAAGCTTATAGCAAATTTTAGCTGCGAGTAATACGACTCGATTATCTCTATGACCACGGGTGGAAAGTTGCAACGCGTATACCATAAGGTAATGTGGAATTGAGCCAAATGCATTTTCTAGATCTATCCAACATACCGTTATCTGTCTTTCGTATTTTCTGGCATCTTAAGCTTTCCGCTAACAGACTATTGTGTTCCAGACAACCAGAAATGCCGGGTAAAAACCCTTTCTGGTGGTTAGGTCCGAAATACCTATTGTTAATCATAAAATGACACATTTTTGTTTGTAGAATTGAGAAAAATATTTTTGAAATTGTGTTAGTGCTATCGGTCTAGTATCTTTAGGATGGGTCACTTCATGTTTTTTTGGAATGAGAACGAAAACCGCTTCACCAAATGCGACTGGTATATTCTTTTCTGACCAGATTTTACTGAATATATTTCTGAGATGTTTACGAACTGTTGGACATTTTTTATACACTATATATGGAACCCCATCAGGGCCCGGAGCCGATTTAGATGATTTCTTTTTTTATTTGTATCTCTATTTCCTCTATGGTAGGTGCATTCCCTTGGAATTGTACTAGAGGGTATGGGTCTTTGGGTTTCCGGTTGATTGTATGGTATTCTGCATTTAAGTATAAGTTATGATAAGGCATAAGTTGTGATAAGGGGCTATTCGTAAAATTCTATTTTGCACATGCCCTATTTGTTTATGTTTATTCCGTTACAGATGGAAATTCTTTTGCAAAATGGACACTGATGGCACGCAGCACGTGCATCGTAGGTTTCATCACAATGGCTTGAACAGCTTAGTCGCAATTTCACCAGGACTTTTTCTAATGTTGATAATTCCTCAATGGCTAGTCCGATTTTCGTTGTTCTTTTTTTGTCTTGTGTATATGAGCAAATTACTTAATTTAATACCAATCGCCTGAATGAGGCTTGGTTGTTCGTTGAGAAATTAGATTTTAATATTCCCTTCCGGTGAATATTCCTCCGTGGTACTTTTGATTTTTGATTTTCTAGCCCATAACCTCCACACTCATATGTTGTATATTGTTACAACGGTCGTCGATATCTCGAAAACTACTGATCGAATCTTCTAGAAATTAAAACGCATTGTTAATGTCGAAGTACTCTATCGATCCGTGTAGAAAAATCCAGAAAAGTCAATACAAAATCACAAGCCCTTTGTCTACCTATAACTACTTTACCTACAAATCGCGATAACAAGGGCATTCACCTCTATCGTCGGCACGACTGTGTAGGTACCTGTTTTCTCGAACGTCCCAGTAAATACCTACTATTCTCGAACGCTCTAGTGCTCTAGATGATTCCGGAATATTCTACCCCGATATAAAAGGACGCCCGGCTATCGACACGAGTCAGTTAATTTTCGAAAGCGAAAGTGAACACATCTTACCGAAGTGAACCAAGAGAGTTATACCTGCGACTTAAGCAACGATTGTGGACTACTGTGAACTGCTGAGCGACTTGAACTGTTGAAGAGTACTGTGTGTGCTAGTTATTTAGTTGTCTAGTTTGTGGTGAGCGAATAAACCTCTTTGTTGTGTAAACGGCATTTAATTTGTACCCCGCGCACGTAACAACTGGTGTCAGAAGTGCGATGCCGTTATTACCACGTGAAGACAAAGGGCGTACTCCACGGACCAGACGTCAAGTGGAAATGGATGCTGCACGTCAACGGAGCCTCGAAGATGAATGGCGTCAGGCTGATGCTGCTGTCTCAGCGGGAACTACGGCACCACCAGATGGAACCTCGTCAGATACCAACATGATGACGCTGCTGGCTTCTATGCAACAGATGATGCAGGCCTCCTTGCAAGAAATGCAGGCCAACCAAGATGCCAGTCGACAGACGATGCAAGCCTCCTTGCAAGAAATGCAGGCCAATCAAGAGGCTAGTCGACAGACGATGCAGGCCTCCATGCAAGAGATGATGCAGGCCAACCAGGAAGCTGTCATGGGTAAAATCGATGCAGGCATCCATGCACTGGGAGATAAAGTGAAGAACCTCGAAGACGACTTGCAAATGCTGAGTAAGGAAGTGGCTTTGAAGACAGGAACCATCGACGACCGCTTTCAAGAGCTTGAAAAAGAGATCGTCAGGCTAAAAACCTACGGACCTGTTGCCGTGACCATTGACGACCGCTTGCAAGAACTGGAAAAAGAGATTGTCAGGCTAAAAACCTGCGGACCTGTTGCCGCGACCTCACCCTCATCAGCGAAGTTCGACCTACCACACTTCGATGGAACTTCCTCGTGGACGGCCTTCAAATACCAATTTGAGATATTGGTAAAAACTAAAGCCTGGAGAAACGAGGAGTCTTTTATGGCCTTGACACTTGCATTACGATGCCTTAGTAATACTGGAAAACCTGCCACCCGAAGGAAGGACACTGGAGTCTCTGATGGAAGCGTTAGACACACGCTACGGTGACAAGCACCTGGAAAATGTCTACCGAGCGCAGCTACGCGAGAGGAAACAAAAAGCTGGTGAAAGCCTCCAGGAATGGGCTGTAGAGGTTGAAAGACTCGTTCGTCGGGCCTACTCATCGACACCCGTGATGATCGAGACCACCCTACTGGAGGCCTTCCTAAACGGTATACGGGACGCAGAAGTGAAAACTAATGTACAGTTGCGTCACCACCAGACCTTAAAAGAAGCACTGGCTTATGCCCTCGAGGTGGAAACCGTACGGCAGAATGCCGGGATAGGGAAGATCAGGGAGGTCAAGGAGGTAGTTGCAAAGGAGAGGAAGCCGCGGTATGTCCCAACGTGTTATTCTTGTAGAGGAAGGGGCCATATCGAGTCAGAGTGTCCTTCGAGGAAACGGAGGAGGGTAACGGACTCCGGGACCCAAGTGGATCAAGATGTTCTGTTAAAACTAAACGTCGCCAGGGCCGCGGGGCGGGCGCTGGCTGGTCGATATGAAGCCCCAACCATCACAATAACTCAAGTTGGCAATGGAAATAGTCTGATCATCGAGGCCACCTTGGACAACCAACCTTGCAATTTAACAGTGGATACTGGAGCTTCACGTACAGTTGTTAGGCCGGAATTGCTGAAACGCACCATAAGGTGGGAAAAACGATCTCCGAGGTGCCAGCTTCAGACAGCTACTGGCCAGCCAGTGACCGTCCTCGGTGAAACAGATGTGGAGGTAAGAATTGGCGACCAAATATACCACCAGTCAGTATTAATTGCTAATATTACTGATGATTGCATTTTGGGACTGGATTTCTTGAGGAATCACCGATGTGTCTTGGATATACCTAGAGGAGTGCTGAGATTTCCTGATCAGGAAGTTTGTTTACAAGGATCGCACCCGTGCACTCTTTACTGTTTAACGGATACGACGTTAGCTCCTAAATCGGAAACATTAGTCAGAGTGAGGTTTCCTGCGAAGACTGAACAAAGAAGATGTCTTATTGTGGAAGATACCGGCAGTCATGGAAACTTAATAACAGCGAGAACCTTACTGATGCCGAACGGAATCGCTAGGGTGAGAATCCTCAACCTCAGTGACGAAATAGTTCTCCTGAAGAAGAATAGTGTGGTTGGAAAATGTGAAGAAGTAAAGTACCTGAGACGGTTGAACAGCACTACGACTAAACAAGGCGGTACACAAATCTCCGAAGATCACATCCAGCAACTTCTCGAGAATTCAAAGGAAAACTTATCGGCATCAGAATTGCATCAAGCCAGAGACCTCTTGCTACGATTTAGAGACATCTTTGCAACCGGAAATGACTGTGGAAGGACTGGGCTCGTGAAACACCGGATTGACACAGGTGACTCCAGGCCTATAAAACAAAGACCTCGACGTTTACCATGGGCAAGAGAAGAGGAGGTAGCAGTTATGATTAAAGACATGGCCGATAACAAGGTGATTGAACCTTCAACGAGTCCATGGTCATCACCTGTGGTACTAGTGAAAAAGAAGGATGGCAGTACAAGGTTTTGTGTGGATTACCGAATGTTGAATAATGTCACGAAGAAAGACAGTTATCCTTTGCCTAGGATCGACGATACCCTGGACATGCTTAGTGGTATGAAATGGTTTTCAACCATCGATTTAAAAAGTGGCTACTGGCAGGTGGAGATCAGTCCAGACGATAAAGAGAAGACAGCCTTTAGTACAGGAATTGGAAACGGTTTATGGCATTTTAATGTCATGCCATTTGGTTTATGTAATGCACCAGCCACGTTTGAACGCCTCATGGAAAGAGTAATGGTGGGTCTACTTGGAGACGTCTGTCTGGTTTACCTGGACGATGTTATAGTTATGGGACGCAGCTTCAAAGAAAACCTGAAGAACCTGGAAAAAGTTTTTACTCGGATTCGTGAGGCTAACCTTAAACTGAGTCCAAAGAAGTGCGCTCTATTTAAAAAGGAGGTCAGCTATCTTGGACATGTGATCTCAACGGAAGGAGTTAAAACCGACCCCGAGAAGATTAAAGCTGTTCAAGAATGGCCTGTTCCAAAGAACAAAACGGAGGTTCGTGCGTTTCTGGGACTATGCGCGTATTACAGACGCTTCATTAAGCATTTCTCGGATATTGCAAAACCACTACACCGACTGACGGAAGATAAACGAGACTTCGTTTGGGACCTGGATTGCGAGCAAGCTTTTAGTACGCTTAAACAACGATTGTGCGAAGCCCCTATATTGGGTTATCCTACTAGGGAAGGTAGATTCATTGTGGACACGGACGCCAGTAACAGCGGAATAGGTGGAGTGTTGTCACAAGTGCAGGGAAATCGCCATGTTGTAATAGCATACTTCAGTAAATCGCTATCTAAACCGGAAAGGAATTACTGTGTTACTCGTCGTGAAAATTGATTGAAATTTGAAGCTGTACAACGTTGGAGCACCGTGGGAACGTATCGCCATTGATGTTGCTGGACCTTTTCCAACGACTGATGAGGGTAACAAATACATCGTAGTAGTGCAAGACTACTTCACTAAGTGGCCGGAAGTATTTGCGACACCCAACCAGGAAGCAGTCACTGTAGCCAAGAAACTGGTTCAGGAAGTTGTCAGTCGATACGGCGCACCTATGGAGATCCACTCCGACCAAGGACGGAACTTCGAGTCTGCTCTGTTTCAAGAAATGTGCAAACTCCTCGGTATAAACAAGACCCGTACGACTCCAGCGCACCCGCAGTCAGACGGAATGGTCTAGAGGTTTAACCAGACGTTGGAAAATCACTTGGCTAAAGTTGTCGACGAACACCAAAGAGATTGGGACCAGTACATCCCACTGTTCCTGATGTCCTATCGATCTGCGGTGCATGACAGTACGGGACACACCCCAGCTAAAGTAAATTTTGGTCGAGAGATAAGGCTACCAGTGGATGCAATAACCGGCACGCCACCCGAAAGTCCTAAGCCCGTAACGGATTACGTGAGTGAACTTCAAAACCGGCTGGACGAGGTGCACAGAATGGTACGGGAAAACAATTTGAAGACAGGTATAAGGATGAAAACCCGGTACGATAGAAATGCAAACACCAACGGTTTTGAAGAAGGAACACTGGTATGGTTTCACAATCCGCTACGCAGAAAAGGAAAATCTCCAAAACTTCAAGCTCGCTGGGAAGGACCCTATACGGTTGTTACAAAAATCAATGACATCACCTACCGCACTAAGAAGGGGCTTAGGGGAAAACCAAAGGTAGTCCATGTGGATAGGTTGACGCGATATCATGGAACAAATGATGCTCGGGACGAGCATGACTAAGAGGGGGGTAATGTTACAACGGTCGTCGATATCTCGAAAACTACTGATCGAATCTTCTAGAAATTAAAACGCATTGTTAATGTCGAAGTACTCTATCGATCCGTGTAGAAAAATCCAGAAAAGTCAATACAAAATCACAAGCCCTTTGTCTACCTATAACTACTTTACCTACAAATCGCGATAACAAGGGCATTCACCTCTATCGTCGGCACGACTGTGTAGGTACCTGTTTTCTCGAACGTCCCAGTAAATACCTACTATTCTCGAACGCTCTAGTGCTCTAGATGATTCCGGAATATTCTACCCCGATATAAAAGGACGCCCGGCTATCGACACGAGTCAGTTAATTTTCGAAAGCGAAAGTGAACACATCTTACCGAAGTGAACCAAGAGAGTTATACCTGCGACTTAAGCAACGATTGTGGACTACTGTGAACTGCTGAGCGACTTGAACTGTTGAAGAGTACTGTGTGTGCTAGTTATTTAGTTGTCTAGTTTGTGGTGAGCGAATAAACCTCTTTGTTGTGTAAACGGCATTTAATTTGTACCCCGCGCACGTAACAACTGGTGTCAGAAGTGCGATGCCGTTATTACCACGTGAAGACAAAGGGCGTACTCCACGGACCAGACGTCAAGTGGAAATGGATGCTGCACGTCAACGGAGCCTCGAAGATGAATGGCGTCAGGCTGATGCTGCTGTCTCAGCGGGAACTACGGCACCACCAGATGGAACCTCGTCAGATACCAACATGATGACGCTGCTGGCTTCTATGCAACAGATGATGCAGGCCTCCTTGCAAGAAATGCAGGCCAACCAAGATGCCAGTCGACAGACGATGCAAGCCTCCTTGCAAGAAATGCAGGCCAATCAAGAGGCTAGTCGACAGACGATGCAGGCCTCCATGCAAGAGATGATGCAGGCCAACCAGGAAGCTGTCATGGGTAAAATCGATGCAGGCATCCATGCACTGGGAGATAAAGTGAAGAACCTCGAAGACGACTTGCAAATGCTGAGTAAGGAAGTGGCTTTGAAGACAGGAACCATCGACGACCGCTTTCAAGAGCTTGAAAAAGAGATCGTCAGGCTAAAAACCTACGGACCTGTTGCCGTGACCATTGACGACCGCTTGCAAGAACTGGAAAAAGAGATTGTCAGGCTAAAAACCTGCGGACCTGTTGCCGCGACCTCACCCTCATCAGCGAAGTTCGACCTACCACACTTCGATGGAACTTCCTCGTGGACGGCCTTCAAATACCAATTTGAGATATTGGTAAAAACTAAAGCCTGGAGAAACGAGGAGTCTTTTATGGCCTTGACACTTGCATTACGATGCCTTAGTAATACTGGAAAACCTGCCACCCGAAGGAAGGACACTGGAGTCTCTGATGGAAGCGTTAGACACACGCTACGGTGACAAGCACCTGGAAAATGTCTACCGAGCGCAGCTACGCGAGAGGAAACAAAAAGCTGGTGAAAGCCTCCAGGAATGGGCTGTAGAGGTTGAAAGACTCGTTCGTCGGGCCTACTCATCGACACCCGTGATGATCGAGACCACCCTACTGGAGGCCTTCCTAAACGGTATACGGGACGCAGAAGTGAAAACTAATGTACAGTTGCGTCACCACCAGACCTTAAAAGAAGCACTGGCTTATGCCCTCGAGGTGGAAACCGTACGGCAGAATGCCGGGATAGGGAAGATCAGGGAGGTCAAGGAGGTAGTTGCAAAGGAGAGGAAGCCGCGGTATGTCCCAACGTGTTATTCTTGTAGAGGAAGGGGCCATATCGAGTCAGAGTGTCCTTCGAGGAAACGGAGGAGGGTAACGGACTCCGGGACCCAAGTGGATCAAGATGTTCTGTTAAAACTAAACGTCGCCAGGGCCGCGGGGCGGGCGCTGGCTGGTCGATATGAAGCCCCAACCATCACAATAACTCAAGTTGGCAATGGAAATAGTCTGATCATCGAGGCCACCTTGGACAACCAACCTTGCAATTTAACAGTGGATACTGGAGCTTCACGTACAGTTGTTAGGCCGGAATTGCTGAAACGCACCATAAGGTGGGAAAAACGATCTCCGAGGTGCCAGCTTCAGACAGCTACTGGCCAGCCAGTGACCGTCCTCGGTGAAACAGATGTGGAGGTAAGAATTGGCGACCAAATATACCACCAGTCAGTATTAATTGCTAATATTACTGATGATTGCATTTTGGGACTGGATTTCTTGAGGAATCACCGATGTGTCTTGGATATACCTAGAGGAGTGCTGAGATTTCCTGATCAGGAAGTTTGTTTACAAGGATCGCACCCGTGCACTCTTTACTGTTTAACGGATACGACGTTAGCTCCTAAATCGGAAACATTAGTCAGAGTGAGGTTTCCTGCGAAGACTGAACAAAGAAGATGTCTTATTGTGGAAGATACCGGCAGTCATGGAAACTTAATAACAGCGAGAACCTTACTGATGCCGAACGGAATCGCTAGGGTGAGAATCCTCAACCTCAGTGACGAAATAGTTCTCCTGAAGAAGAATAGTGTGGTTGGAAAATGTGAAGAAGTAAAGTACCTGAGACGGTTGAACAGCACTACGACTAAACAAGGCGGTACACAAATCTCCGAAGATCACATCCAGCAACTTCTCGAGAATTCAAAGGAAAACTTATCGGCATCAGAATTGCATCAAGCCAGAGACCTCTTGCTACGATTTAGAGACATCTTTGCAACCGGAAATGACTGTGGAAGGACTGGGCTCGTGAAACACCGGATTGACACAGGTGACTCCAGGCCTATAAAACAAAGACCTCGACGTTTACCATGGGCAAGAGAAGAGGAGGTAGCAGTTATGATTAAAGACATGGCCGATAACAAGGTGATTGAACCTTCAACGAGTCCATGGTCATCACCTGTGGTACTAGTGAAAAAGAAGGATGGCAGTACAAGGTTTTGTGTGGATTACCGAATGTTGAATAATGTCACGAAGAAAGACAGTTATCCTTTGCCTAGGATCGACGATACCCTGGACATGCTTAGTGGTATGAAATGGTTTTCAACCATCGATTTAAAAAGTGGCTACTGGCAGGTGGAGATCAGTCCAGACGATAAAGAGAAGACAGCCTTTAGTACAGGAATTGGAAACGGTTTATGGCATTTTAATGTCATGCCATTTGGTTTATGTAATGCACCAGCCACGTTTGAACGCCTCATGGAAAGAGTAATGGTGGGTCTACTTGGAGACGTCTGTCTGGTTTACCTGGACGATGTTATAGTTATGGGACGCAGCTTCAAAGAAAACCTGAAGAACCTGGAAAAAGTTTTTACTCGGATTCGTGAGGCTAACCTTAAACTGAGTCCAAAGAAGTGCGCTCTATTTAAAAAGGAGGTCAGCTATCTTGGACATGTGATCTCAACGGAAGGAGTTAAAACCGACCCCGAGAAGATTAAAGCTGTTCAAGAATGGCCTGTTCCAAAGAACAAAACGGAGGTTCGTGCGTTTCTGGGACTATGCGCGTATTACAGACGCTTCATTAAGCATTTCTCGGATATTGCAAAACCACTACACCGACTGACGGAAGATAAACGAGACTTCGTTTGGGACCTGGATTGCGAGCAAGCTTTTAGTACGCTTAAACAACGATTGTGCGAAGCCCCTATATTGGGTTATCCTACTAGGGAAGGTAGATTCATTGTGGACACGGACGCCAGTAACAGCGGAATAGGTGGAGTGTTGTCACAAGTGCAGGGAAATCGCCATGTTGTAATAGCATACTTCAGTAAATCGCTATCTAAACCGGAAAGGAATTACTGTGTTACTCGTCGTGAAAATTGATTGAAATTTGAAGCTGTACAACGTTGGAGCACCGTGGGAACGTATCGCCATTGATGTTGCTGGACCTTTTCCAACGACTGATGAGGGTAACAAATACATCGTAGTAGTGCAAGACTACTTCACTAAGTGGCCGGAAGTATTTGCGACACCCAACCAGGAAGCAGTCACTGTAGCCAAGAAACTGGTTCAGGAAGTTGTCAGTCGATACGGCGCACCTATGGAGATCCACTCCGACCAAGGACGGAACTTCGAGTCTGCTCTGTTTCAAGAAATGTGCAAACTCCTCGGTATAAACAAGACCCGTACGACTCCAGCGCACCCGCAGTCAGACGGAATGGTCTAGAGGTTTAACCAGACGTTGGAAAATCACTTGGCTAAAGTTGTCGACGAACACCAAAGAGATTGGGACCAGTACATCCCACTGTTCCTGATGTCCTATCGATCTGCGGTGCATGACAGTACGGGACACACCCCAGCTAAAGTAAATTTTGGTCGAGAGATAAGGCTACCAGTGGATGCAATAACCGGCACGCCACCCGAAAGTCCTAAGCCCGTAACGGATTACGTGAGTGAACTTCAAAACCGGCTGGACGAGGTGCACAGAATGGTACGGGAAAACAATTTGAAGACAGGTATAAGGATGAAAACCCGGTACGATAGAAATGCAAACACCAACGGTTTTGAAGAAGGAACACTGGTATGGTTTCACAATCCGCTACGCAGAAAAGGAAAATCTCCAAAACTTCAAGCTCGCTGGGAAGGACCCTATACGGTTGTTACAAAAATCAATGACATCACCTACCGCACTAAGAAGGGGCTTAGGGGAAAACCAAAGGTAGTCCATGTGGATAGGTTGACGCGATATCATGGAACAAATGATGCTCGGGACGAGCATGACTAAGAGGGGGGTAATGTTACAACGGTCGTCGATATCTCGAAAACTACTGATCGAATCTTCTAGAAATTAAAACGCATTGTTAATGTCGAAGTACTCTATCGATCCGTGTAGAAAAATCCAGAAAAGTCAATACAAAATCACAAGCCCTTTGTCTACCTATAACTACTTTACCTACAAATCGCGATAACAAGGGCATTCACCTCTATCGTCGGCACGACTGTGTAGGTACCTGTTTTCTCGAACGTCCCAGTAAATACCTACTATTCTCGAACGCTCTAGTGCTCTAGATGATTCCGGAATATTCTACCCCGATATAAAAGGACGCCCGGCTATCGACACGAGTCAGTTAATTTTCGAAAGCGAAAGTGAACACATCTTACCGAAGTGAACCAAGAGAGTTATACCTGCGACTTAAGCAACGATTGTGGACTACTGTGAACTGCTGAGCGACTTGAACTGTTGAAGAGTACTGTGTGTGCTAGTTATTTAGTTGTCTAGTTTGTGGTGAGCGAATAAACCTCTTTGTTGTGTAAACGGCATTTAATTTGTACCCCGCGCACGTAACAATATATATGGCAAATTTGATCTAAATCGGTTGAGTGGTTTATGAGGAGTTAGCGAACAACCGAAATACATGAGTCGCCTAAGAGAGAGCTTCACTCTTTCAGAGCTTCGCTCAATCATGAACAGAGGTTTGAAAGAAGCACTAGGATGGTGCAGGAGCAAAGGCCTCAACCTCAATCCTGACAAAACCAACCTAATGACTTGAAAGTAGTGAAAGAAGTCAAATATCTGGGAGTCACACTGGAAAGCAAGTTGACCTTCAAGACTCACAGAAGCAACACATGTTCAAAGGCGAAAATGGGCATGATGCAATGTAAAAGTGCAATAGGAAGAAGCTGGGGAATAAAACCAGTCACAGTACTCTGGATCTACAAGGCAATCATCACGCCACGAATCCTACACGGTGCCCTAGTATGGTGGCACAAAGCTAATGTACGGAGGAACAAATAAGAATTCGACAAAGTTCAAAGACTAGCAGCCCTGATGACCACCGGCGCGATGAGGACTACACCCACGGCCGCGCTCGAGATCATACTAGACCTGAATCCCTTAGATTTGAAAACGAAAAACAGAGCAATTGAACAATGGTTAAAACTGAAAAGCACTAGTCTATTGACTGGCAACATACTGGATGAGGGTCACGCCATGATTAGTCAAGACTAAGACTGACTATCAATGATTCTTTCAAACAATGATCTGATAAGGAAAGAAGGGACCTTTGACAAGAAATATATAATACACATAGGACCGAAAGACGACTGGCAGATGGACACCAATGGCACCATCTGCTACACAGAATGCTCCCGAAAGGAGACATCAAAGCTCTCTGTCTCCGGAGTACACATCTAGTGCCAAGACGGGACAGAGACAAAAATATCAATACCCTTAGGAAAGCTTGCAGTGTCTTCCAAGCAGAGATCTTCGCTATTATGGAATGCGCGGAAATAGCAGACCACCATACAAACACAGGAAAGGTCACCATCTACAGCGACGGCCAGGCAGCACTGAAGGCACTTGACAAAGTAGATACAACATGAGTAGTTGTCAAAGAGTGCAAAAAGTTATTGGAAAGGCTGTCCAGAACAGCTGACGTGACGATTGTCTGGGTACCCGGACACGAGGGCAACACAGGCAACGAACTAGCAGATGAACTAGCCAGGAAAGGAGCTAATGAACACCAGGTTGGCCCGGAGCCCAGTCTACCAATTGGCCATAGAATAACCAAGGGTGTAACTAGCCGAAGTATTGAAGCAAAGACCAACCGGAGATGGAAATCATCGACAGGCATGAGACAGTCGAAGATCTTCATAAAAGGCATAGACAAAAAAAGGACGAGCCAGTTGATAAAACTCTCTAGAGTAAACATGAGGCTCGTCATAGAAGTGTTAACAGGACACAGCTGACTTAACAGGCACCTGACACTGATAGGCGTGAAAAGCGACCCCAGATGACCGGATTGCATGGATGGTGACGAGACCAGCTTCCACGTGCTTGCCGAATGCCCCATATACTCACTGATAGCATGGGAGAGAATGGGGTCGGATACACTGGATACAGACGACCTGTAGGCTCAGATTGTAAGATTTTGCAAGGATACAGGTAGCTTCGACGAAATGCCGTGATTGCCGGAAACCATATCCTACCCAAAAGGGAGGATCAGGGGAAATGGGTGAAATGACCCACCAAGGTAGGATTGATCACCCGCCAGGTCACCGGCCTCCCCGTTGGAAATAGTAGTAGTGCACATCTACGTCACTTAGGAATATTTGTGCAAAATTGTATGGTCCCAGACCCAGCGGTTTCGCCTGTGCGTTGATAGATCAGTCAGTTTTTAATCCCCGACGCAAAAAGAGGGGTGTTATAAGTTTGACGTGTCGGTCTATCTGTCTGTGGCTCCGTAGCTCGCGAACGGATGGAGCGATTTCAATTTAGTTTCTTTTTGTATGAAAGGTGAGCTACGGGCGATTGTTTTTAGACATGTTTGATGAAAATCGGTTGAGTCGTTTAAAAGTTGTGGGGGGTGAAAGTGGGGAAGAATAACCGAATGTCTGCAAATATAATTGAGTGGGGTCTCAAATGAAAGCGCATCACGGGCACATTACCTGATAATATTTTCAATGAAAATCGGTTGAGCCCTGAAAAAACTCTGGGGTAAAAGTGGGGAAAATACCGAATATCTGCAAATATAATATGTGGTAGGGAGAAAATGAGGATGGAAATCCGAATGTCAGCAAATTTACCCAAGTAATAATGTAATGTATTCACAACTAAACGCAATGTATTGACAACTTAACAAAATCTACATTATAATAAGTGTGTACCTATAAAAAAGTATAAAATAAAAAAAAAAACCGGCCAAGTGCGAGTCGGACTCGCACACCTAGGGTTCCGTACAAACCTGTAGAGAAAAGTAGTAACTTTAAAATATTCAAAAATATTTTTTATTATATCATGTACCTATTTTTTATTTTTTTTTATCGTGCGGAAATCCCTTCGGATACCCCCCCGCCGGCCAGCCCCCCCCGGTTATGTCGGGCTTGCACCGACTAAAACCGCCCCCGTCTCGGGTCTTCAGACGCCGGGGTGTAAGGTTACCCATAGAGCATATCCCTCGCACCCCGGCTGACCCTGGGCCATCTCACCACTAACAGCATCGCTCATCCTGTCTCCTCTGAAAGCAGAGGAGTACGGAGAGCGATGTGTTCCCGCCACGTTGGGTATTGGCCGACGATCAATGCCAACCCTATGAAGGGGTGAAGGGGAAGCTATTGACCGCCGCCCAGGGTGTACCGGCCGCTCCGATTCCGTTCCCCCCGGACTGCAGCGGGATCGGAATCGGAGCGACACTCGAGGAGGTTACCCAACACACACCCCTATTATATCATGTACCTACCTTTTTTTTTTTTTTTTTTTTCGTGCGGAAGTCCCAACTAAAAATTTACACTTTTCGCAATTTTTCCTTTATCTGTACTATAAGACGTTACTTCGTACCAAATTTCAAGATTCTAAATCTTGATAATTCCGTAGTTCACGGAAAGTACCCTTTTTTTTTTTATTTTATTTTTTTTATCGTGCGGAAATCCCTTCGGATACCCCCCCGCCGACCAGCGGGGGCGGTTATGTCGGGCTTGCACCGACTAAAACCGCACGCCGTCTCGGGTCTTCAGACGCCGGGGTGTAAGGTTACCCATAGAGCATATCCCTCGCACCTCGACTGACCCTGTGCCATCTCACCACTAACAGCATCGCTCATCCTGTCTCCTCTGAAAGCAGAGGAGTACGGAGAGCGATGTGTTCCCGCTACGTTGGGTAGTACCCTGTAGGTTTTGATTCCCGTGCGAGTTTCGAAAATTTGCGGCATAAACGGCTGTATTTTTTGATTGCTTTGGTTTAGAAGTTTGATTGTCTCACAGCTCCAAGGGACAGTAGACCTGAGTATAAGATGTAAATTTCAGTTTGATAGCTCCACGCGTTCCTGAGAAAAACGGTCTTGACAGACGGACGGACGGACAACGAAGTGATCCTATAAGGGTTCCGTTTTTTCCTTTTGAGGTACGGAACCCTAAAATTTAAATTTAAAAAAAAACCCCTGACACAATAACCTGAGTTCCCTTTAAAAAGAAAAAAATAATGAAAGAAACTCAATCTTAAAGTACCTTTTTTTTTTCGTGCATCCCGTCGGGGGTCCCCCCCCCCCCCCCCCCTGCCGGGCAGCGGGGGCGGTTATGTCGGGCTTGAACCGACTAAAACCGCACGCCGTCTCAGGTCCTAAGTATGTACGAGTATTAATAACTCTAAAAAAAATACATCGCGTTGGGGGACCGCTCCAAACCTAACAATTCAATTACAAATAGTCTAAACTAAGCGGTCCCCTAACGCGATGTATTTTTTTTAGAATTATTAATACTCGTACATACTTAGGTACCTACTTTAAGATTGAGTTTCTTTCATTATTTTTTGCTTTTATATATTTATATATAGATGACCATTATTAATGAATATGTAAATTTAAAGTCGAGACTTTATTTTCTGAAAAATATCATGATTCTAGCTCAACGGGAAGTAACCCGTATAGGGTATACCCCCATGAAGTAGGTATAGGATTTGCTTACCATTTTAACTTCTAAAACAAAAACCGGTCAAGTGCGAGTCGAACTCGTGCGCCGAGGGTTCCGTACCTTTTTTTTTTCGTGCGGTAATCCCTTCGGACACCCCCCCGCCGGCCAGCGGGGGCGGTTATGTCAGGCTTGAACCGACTAAAACCGCACGCCGTTAAAACGGTTAAAACGGATGTAATGTTGCCCATAGAGCATATCCCTCCCACCCCGACTGACCCTTCTTTTTTTTTTTTCGTGCGGAATTCCCTTCGGATACCCCCCCGCGTGCCAGCGGGGGTGGTTATGTCGGGCTTGAACCGACTAAAACCGCACGCCGTCTCGGGTCTACAGACGCCGGGGTGTAAGGTTGCCCATAGAGCATATCCCTCGCACCCCGACTGACCCTGGGCCATCTCCGGTTTCGAGATGGCCCCCTCGGGTTTGGGAACCACGGTGTCCCCGTCTTGCGCCGGTTTGGGGCAGGGGCGCTAGTCGCCCCACCGTCCCGGCCTGCTTCTGCTGGGGTGACAGGTGGCCTCACCCGCCACCCCCAGGCCTGCGCTCATGGAGGACGGAGGTCTTTCAGCGACCTCAGAACGCTGAGCTGGCCTGTGCGAGGTTCTTTCCGGAGCTACCGTGTGCGCTAGGAGAGGCTGTAGTGGCGAGGGTTCCATATAAGCCGATTCATTATGGCTTGCCTTTGCAATATATAAATAAATAATATACTGCTACGTGCGCGGGGTACAATTTAATGCCGTTTATACAACGAAGAGGTTTATTCGCTCACCACAAACTAAATAACTAGCACATACAGTACTCTTCAACAATTCAAGTCGCTCAGCAGTTCACAGTAGTCCACAGTCGTTGCTTAGGTCGCAGGTATAATCCGTATAATCCTCTTGACCCGCGTTGGTATGATGTGTTCTCTTTCGCTTCCGAAAATTAACTGACTGCGTCGATATCCGGGCGCCTTTTATAGCTCTTAATTAGGAGGGTAAAATGTTCCAGAATCACCTAGAGATAAGGCACATTACGTACCTAAGTAGAGCGTTCGAGATAGGTACCTACAACAGTAGTAGGTACAGACGCGCCAACATTCAAGGTGAATAACCTTTGTGTTCCAGATTGTAGGTAAATACCTACAATCTTGCATTAAGAAATTTGTATAGGCATGCCCAACCAATACATTCTAGAACTAGGGCGGTTACCAGCTTCGCAATCAACCCAAACTTAAGCGTAGCGAGATTTGCCTATCCAACAATAGGTCAACGTTACCGGTCGACTTTTTCCATTGATTTGGTTTTTCGGTGATTATTCCTCGATGGTAAGACCGATCTGGACATTCGACACTCAGTAATGTCTACTTGATCACCGTGGCAAATTTGGTCGAGATCGGTCAAACGGTCTCGGAGGAGTATCATTTGTTTGAAATGCAACTTTGAAACCAAAGACGCTTAATTAGTAATAAGTTTCACCAATAGATGACACTAATAGTTTCATGTTAAAAATATATTTAGCTGTGTAAAGGTTACTAAAACATAATACCAGGTTAATCAATATCCTCGTTGCTATTTAAACTTATCAACAACGTAGTTATGAGAATATTAATAACTTTATATGACAGCTTTTTAATGAAGATGAAATGGTACAGTAAGCTTGAAAAGTTGATGATCATACCCAGGTGTCAAAAGTAGGTGATGCGATAGAGCGTCAAAAGTAAGTATAGCGACAAAGTTTCAAAAGTTCAAAATTGCACGAAAGTATGAAAGCACTAGCGGACCGGGACCCGGTTTCGCCCGGGAATAAATTCGTATAAAATTACCTATTTCTCGATTGCAGCGCCACCTTCCGGGTCCAATGATAAATATAAGATAGCTATACGAAGCTTTCCAATTGAATTTCGTGTTTCTTTGAAAATCACGAACTTTCCATATAATCCAATTAAATTTTCAACCATCTTGTATGTTTACTTTTTCTAAAGATTTAGATCGGAAAAAGAGAACATCTAGAACGGGATTTGAACCCGCGACTAGTCCCTTAATGGTCGCTTCCATGGAACTTGGAAGCGAGAGCCCTTGCATCATTGTACCAATGGCGCAAGGAGGCCCTGGAGCGGGGCCATAGGCCGGAGCCCCGAGAAAACAGGGCTCAGCGGTCCCAGCTCCGCCGGGAACTCATGGAGACATGGAGGGTGCGACTTGAGCATCCAAGGTGGGGGGAATCCACCATATCGGCGGTGAGGCCGATCATGAAGGAGTGGTTGGAGAGGCACCACGGTGACATCTACCGGATGTGCCAGATATTTACCGGTCACGGGTGCTTCGGTAAGTATCTATGGCGCACCCACCGGGAGACAACGCCGCAGTGCCAGCACTGCGAGGATCCTGGCGAAGACACGGCGCTCCACACGTTGGTGATGTGCCCTGCGTGGGCGAGTCAACGCCGGGATCTAGTTGCAGTCCTGGGCGTGGACGTTCTCTCGTTGGAGACCATGGTGAGGGCCGTGGTCTCCGACGGGAGCAAGTGGCACGCCGCCGCTTTTTTCTGCGAGCAGATCATGCGTGCGAAAGAGACGGCAGAGAGGAAGCGGGAGAGGACCCTGCCCCCCGAGTTTCGCAGCCTGCGGCGAGGACGCCGCAGTCTCGTCTACGCCGACCTCCATGATCGGGGCCTGAGGACGGCAGTTGGCCGACTCGCCGTCCTTACAGAAACAGGCCGTGGCGTGTGTCCTACACCCGCCTGCCAACTCACCGACGCGGGATAAAACCCGACCCCACCAGGCGAGGCCGCGGTGGCGGCCAAAGTCCGCCGGTAACCCTGGGGTTATCCTTTCAAGGGCTTACCCAGGGTGCCCGGCAATGGACACTTGGGGAGGACACCGTGTGGTTTTAGTCGATCCGATTCCGACACGCCCACCCCATCGTCGGCACCGATGGGGTGAAGCCCGAGGGGGTATAGACAGGTGTAAAAAAAAGGCCTACCCGTTTTCCAAGGCAATAACGACATACCATTCGGTCTCTTGCAATCGTCGCGTACCAGCCCATTAGGTTCACGAACGGCTAGCTCGCCAGCCGTGATAAGAGCACGGTGGATTATGTCGTTGATGCTAGCGAGTCGCGATATACGGCCTGCGCTTCTGCTGCATGAAAGGCCATGGTGCCCAAGGCTGTCGACAGCTTCACCACAGTGACAATGATGCGGAAAAACACACGGCGCTCCCAGACGGAGGAAGGCAAGGTGGCAAGGCGGAAAGTACTATCGTCCAACATGGTACCTATGGTGGGCGATGGAAGTGCCTGGATCCAGATAAATAAATAAATATATTGGAGCCGATTCTCCTGTTACAGTAAACGGCGTTTTGGTTGGCACATCAGGAAGCAGAGAGAGTGGCTAAGATTACCTATAGAATGGGTAGAATTCATAGTTTGAAGTGAAAATAAAACTATCGCTATTCTTTTCTCGTATACGCTGATAGCCAGTCAATAGTTCTTGATCTGTCTACGTTTACTGTCAGTTCGATGTACGACAGAGATAACTCTATAGAAAACCGAAGTAAGTCGATCTTAGCCGGACTCTATCTGTTCTTCCCGACATCCCAACCTCAGCGTCGGGACCTGTACAAAACCGTTTAAACTAGACTACCTTTTTAAAGTCTAAATTTTATCCAATGGCAAATAGAACAAAATTACAGAATTCATATAAAGTTATTTTAGTTTCGTCAGATGAGCAATAGAATTGCCTCCATTGTGTGAATTCAATAGCAAATGAAAGATTTGATTTATAGTTCTAGGCTAGGCTATCATAATATTATAAGTGCATAAAAGTACTAACGGACTGGTTAAAATCACTCACTTACCTAGACTCCAGGAGTATATTACATAGTGACCCTTACTTTTTACACGGAAGCCCCTCCCCCACCCCCCGACACACAAACACACACACTCCTACACCCCAACACAGATAACATACATGGATTTAAAAAAAAACTATTTTCCATTATTTTTTTTGATGATCATTTTAATTTTTTAATTCTGATTTGGATTTTTAATTGATTTAGATTGAATTTTAAATTATTTCGACCCGCCATATTATGGAAGCACCTTTGAAGTTGGTTAAATTCACAGATAATATAATAAACATATCAGTAAAATAGATAGGCTGATAACACTTAATTCATACACCATTTGTAATATAATAACCACAATATTTATTAAGCTTTTTTAAACTGGAATACATGTATCAATAACTGAAGTAAATATAGTATATTTACTGGCCTTAGAGCTGCAGAGTGCAGAAAAATCAAAAAGAATATTTCATATTCTGTTTATTATAAGAACCCATAACACAAGCTAGTTAACCTATGCTTACTTTGGGTTTTTTTTTTTTTTTTTATATTTAGGACACGTCAATTTGACTTCACCTCGCCTGATGGTAAGCTGAAGGTAAAGTCTCAGGAAAGAGGGTCACCATTACATACACGTACCATGTTAACAATGGTGGCACTCAGCTTGACGGCCTCATCAGAAGAGGATTGTCGTCGCAGCACCACGTGACACCACCGGTCCCACTAGTGCTGCGACCACAATCCCCCCGCCCGCCCGTCTAGATAGTGCTGTATAGAATGTCGTAGAACATTTCTTTATTAAATTTGATTTATGCTACCTCGCTCTGTTCCGAGTAGACTGAGTGTTTGTCACAAAATTCAGCCGGGTGGGTACCATCGTGCACGATTGCGAAAAACCCTCCATAGTAATCCAATTTCGGTTTGATTGCGTTCAGGGATCAGCAAGTGCATAGCCGGACAGAGGGATTGTGGTCGCAGCACTAGTGGGACCGGTGGGTGTCACGCGGTGCTGCGACGACAATCCTCTTCTGATGACGCCGTCAAACTGAGTGCCACCATTGTTAACATGGTACGTGTATGTAATGGTGACCCTCTTTCCTGAAACTTTACCTTCAGCTTACCATCAGGCGAGGTGAAGTCAAATTGACGTGTCCTAAAAATATAAACAATCCGTTCCCGCAGGGGGAACGCACAGGTAGATTTCGTGGCACATGTTTAATTTTTTTTCTCGAAAACGGTAACTTTTAGCGAAAAACTTTTCAGACATTTATATTTAGACTTAAAAATGGCCTATCGATTAAAAATGTTTCCGGCAGCAAGAATGTTCACCGGTTAGAAGTTATGATTTTTTTCCCGAAAAATTTTGGTTTTCCCCCCCTCCACTTTTAGTTAAAGTTTTAATCTTATAGGTTTATAATTAAAAGTTGTTGGTATTCATGTATGTTGGTATAGGGATAAAATTAGAACGGTTCGAATATCTTTCATGGAACGTGAAATATAGAGGAAAAACTGATTTCACAAAAAGTGAGGCCCTACCGTCCCCTTAGGCCGGATTCCACCCGTTCACGAACTTAAACTAAGCTTACACCCAAGCAATCTTTGACCGCAGTTTGAAAGCGATCGGGGCAAAAATGCGACCGTGGGAGTGCCGCAAATTCTGGGAAGTGGAACCATACATACATATATACATACATATATGTATATATATATATAAACTTTTTGACCAGTGGTCATTTCGGACTCAGGGGGTCATAACTAGACCTCCTATGAAGATTTTTTTTTTAAATTCGACAGTAGTCATGAAACTAATAGGTAGATCGATTTCATCGAAATCTACCTAAAATCTAGATTGTTCTACACTAATCGGTAGAGTACTTCGACACTAGAAATGTGTTTTAATTTCCTGAAAATACGTCGATTCATTTTCGAGATATTGACGCTCGTTGTAACAATACATAGCCACAGATTACTAAATAGTTACTACGTAACAGATACTTTACTCAGTAGAAAAAATCCAATACCTACTGCTATAATTGACTACTCCGTCGCGTCATCAACCACTGCATGCTAAAATGTGCCTAAATGCTTAACCGTATAGTTGAGATTGCTTCGCACCGCGCGATCCCACAGCAATCGCAGGGCTGCCTCTTTGATAAAATTAAATTAACATAACTTTAAAATTGTATCGTTTATAAAATATTTTTTTTATAAATTAGTGCTGACTGTGCAATACATCTAGATAAAACATAATTATAGAGGTCAGCGTGTAGGTAAAATAAATAAAAAATCTTTAAAAGACAGACGGATAGACACACCGACATGGCGAATTTATAATAGATCCCAAACTAGGCAATCCTAAAATTTAATATTATGAATAAATAATACTAATAAATACATTGAATGGTTTATCAATAATTTATTAATAACTATAACACGGGGCGAGCTCAAGAATTATTTGACGATATCATGGAAAAAGAACCCTTTGCAATATAATTATTTTTTATAACTTCAAACATCTTTAAATTAATTTTTCTTTACATAAACATTTACTTATATATTTTTTACAAATCGCATAAAACCGAATCACCTAGTTTGTTTGTTTACGCTAACAGCGCGACAAGTTGAGACAGGTTGCCGCGCCGCGCGACTTGTCTTGGAAGTTTCGTAGGTAGGTTTGCGCGACTGTCCGTCAAATATTATCACAATTTTATTTTAATAATAATAGCATTTTAAACGTTGTTAAAATAGTGTTTAAGGTAAGTGTGACGTTTCTATGTAACAAAAATATGTAAATCTGTGTGTGAAAGGCAAGCTAATCATGTATCATCTAGACTAGACCTATTAAAAATAATTTTGAAACTTCAAAAAACAGTCATAGTTTATCACTTACCTTTCTTCATTGACAGGTAAATGGAAAAATGTTTTTTTTTTTTATATTTAGGACACGTCAATTTGACTTCACCTCGCCTGATGGTAAGCTGAAGGTAAAGTCTCAGGAAAGAGGGTCACCATTACATACATGTACCATGTTAACAATGGTGGCACTCAGCTTGACGGCCTCATCAGAAGAGGATTGTCGTCGCAGCACCGCGTAACACCCACCGGTCCCACTAGTGCTGCGACCACAATCCCCCTGCCCGGCTATGCACTTGCTGATCCCTGAACCGAAATTGGATTACTATGGAGGGTTTTTCGCAATCGTGCACGGTGGTACCTACCCGGCCGAATTTTGTGGCAAATTTGTGTCATCAAATTTCTACCACCAGTATTGTGTTTATCCCTTCTTTTACTTGATTTGCACCCATCTACAGCACATAAGGCACCAGACGGCATCGTAGGTACGCGTACGAACGGAGCGATTAAAATTAAACAGCGTGCGTGCGCTTCGCTAGCGAAAACCGCACTGAATTTGGTCCGCAAACGGCCCGAGGCCGCTCGGCCGGGCGGTAGGTAATTATAGCGCGCAAGTATATGGAGTGAAGGAGGTCTGACATAGCATAGGCTACCATGTCGCCTCACCAGACTATATAGGTATGACGGGTCGTACCGTACCACAAGAATTTATGGCGTGCCTTACGATGAGATCTGTATTCTTTATTGAATTTGTAATTGCACATTGTAAATTAGGTGATGGAACTTAAAATTTATTGTCATTTTTTATGGGCTCTCTACCTAATCTTACTGCTGTTAGATCGTTGACGGATAACTGTCTGTTACGCTGTCTAATAGGAAGTATAATGCCTAAAATAGCAACATTTTTCCATCGTTGCTTGACGTTCGAAGAAAATAATAGATGTAGACCTAGTCTACATCTATTATTTTCTAGAGCAGTAGCTAGGGGATAGAAAGGTTGTCATTGGTGGGTAAAATATAAAAATTCAAGCTCTCCTTGCTATAATCATCGTATTCACCTTCGGTCGCACCCGAGGCCTTCACCTCTGAGTCCATGGTCAATATAAATTAATGCACAATAAGTCTTTAAGTATTCTTTTTCCAATTTAATACCATCTTTAGAAACCTCAGTTACGTTAATCCAAATGCCTGTCTCAAATTAGAGCCGAGAGTCCTCGTTAGCGAATATCATCGTCAAATGAATATAAATAGCTGAATATTTATTTAAAACCGTGTAGTTTTTGAGTTGAGAGTGAGACTAAGTCGAGCGAAAGCACCGTTAGTCCATTGAAATGTTACATTTTTTAGGCCTAACCTTGCGTTTTTTAGAGGACGCAATTTTATTCTTTTGATGTGTAGGGGGGGTCAGTGTAAAGCTAAAACCAAGTTTGTGGGGTCGCCACCCTTGTCGAACGGCCGCCATCTTGAAAATAGGGGTTGAAATGGTTTTTACGATATATCTCTTAAACTATTTATCTGATAAAAAAATATATTAACATTTTTTGTTGCTAATTAAATTCTCTACAACTTTGGTCCAGTAACTTTTGTTTATTTTTTTTTGTTAATATAATTTTTTAAATTATTAATTTTGCAATGTTATTAATAATTAATTATTGACTCTTTTCCCCACCACACACGAGGAAGAGTCTGGAAGCGCGTTTTTTTTTACGTGGTATCCCCAATAGACATAATCCACGGTGATTTTCTAAATTTGAACTACTCCGTCCTCGGTCTTTTCGATGGACCAGGCTGCGGCGCAGCATCTGATCGGCTTTCTGAATTAAATATCAGTGGGAGAACTGGAGAAGAAAGGGGTGTTAATGTCGGCGGTTCATCATCAAAGTCATTTTCATTTATTAATTCTGAGAGCCCCATTACGTTGCTGCAAGTCTCTCCAGAACAATGGAAGCACACTGCAGAACATTTCAGCCCTGCTTTTCGACATCCACACATTGATCCACAGTTTCCTTTGCATTTGCAAAAGATCAATTTTGGAAGCTCAGGGGGTGCTGGAGGTTTAGAGCTCTGCACTGGCATCAATAATTTTCCACATGTTTTTTCCAGCCCCAGTCTTCAAGATCCTTATTATTACCAAGCCACGACTGGACCTGATGGTAGACTCGGAAAGTATGAAAGCGACCTGTGTATTGTATTGGAGGAAGTGAAATAAGTTAAATGTGCTTTTTGTCACTGCCTTGGCAAATTGTTTGTATCTTAGGCTGTCAAGAGAATTATCATCTTTATTACCACCTTATAAAGAGATAAAAAAGTTTCTGAACATTTTCGCTTATAACTTTTTTATTTATAGTTCTATGACAAAAAGTTACTGTCCCAAAGTTGTAGAGATTTTAATTTGCAAAAAAAAATGTTAACAATTTTTTTTTATCAGATAAATAGTTTAAGAGATATATCGTAAAAACCATTTCAACCCCTATTTTCAAGATGGCGGCCGTTCGACAAGGGTGGCGACCCCACAAACTTGGTTTTAGCTTTACACTGACCCCCCCTACACATCAAAAAAATAAAATTGCGTCCTCTAAAAAACGCAACCCCAAAAGTAACTTTTCAATGGACTACGTTCACTTCACTCGATGTATTTCGTTTGTGTCCCTCTAGCGCCTAGACCCTTCGACCGATTTTAATGATTTTTAGCATAATCATAGATGATAGTGATGTGACGGACATAGGCTATACCCTTTTTTTTTTTTTCGTGCGGAAATCCCTTCGAATGCCCCCGCCGCTATACCTACAAATTAAAATTATGAAGTACCACGGAGGAATAATCACCGAACAAAAAATTCAGAAGCTTATTTCTCAAAAACCACAATTAGTAAATTTTGGCGCCAAAACGCCGATTAAAAAAAGAAAACTGAAAATCGGACAAGACACGGATGAATAATTACCGAACTAAAAATTCTTAAGCTGATTTCTCAAAATCTACAATTTGCAAGGTTATGTCAAAGACGGAGGCCGTGTTCTTTCACGGGTCTTATCGCCGTCCGCCGCCCCGCGCCTCGATCGAGATCCGATCGGTCCTCGTAGCGGTGGCGGCCCAGATTAAGTATCTGGGCCTATATATCGACTCCAGGTCTTCGACGAGCACTTCCGTAGGCTCGCCCCGAAACTCGTCAGCGCCGCTTCCGCCCTCGGGAGGCTTTTGCCAAACCTGGGCGGAGCCAGTATCGGTTGCCGACGTTTGTATACCGGGGTGATCCGGTCAATGGCGCTGAACGGCGCACCGTTGTGGGCGGACACCCTGACTGCCTGCAACAGGCCCTTGCTTCTAAGGCCCCAACGCATCGTGGCGGTCAGGGCCATACGCGGATACCGCCGGAACCCCTACGTGGGATCTAGAGGCGGAAATGCTCGCCGGGCCTCCGCCCGAAGCGGTCCGCGGGTAGCGAGATGTCGCCCGCCAAGCCATCATGGCTAAGTGGTCGTCCCGGCTGGAGTCCCCGAGTGCAGGTCATCGCACCGTGGCGGCGCTCCAACCGGTCATTGTCGAGTGGACGGAGAGACAACACGGAACCCTTTCCTTCCGACTGACTCAGATGCTTTCCGAGCACGGCTGCTTCGGAAAGTATCTGTACTCGGTCGCCAGGAGGGAATCGAGTACAGACCTTACATCCCGGCGTTTTAACGGCGTGCGGTTTTAGTCGGTTCAAGCCCGACATAACCGCCCCAGCTGGCTGGCGAGCGGGTATCCGAAGGGATTTCCGCACGAAAAAAAACAAAAAGGTACGGAGCCTTAGGGGTGCTTGGTTGGGGACCTCCACGCGGTGCCCCCTGGGCAACGGAGACGGCAGCGCCTCTCTCCTAGGGCGGGGGAGACGCTGCCGCCTACGGCCAACTCCGACCGAGGCGAGGACGGCCCTGTTGAGGGCTGTTCGGAAGCTTTCCACGTGTCCGTCTGATTAGCAGATGGCACAGTGGAGAGCAAGTAAGGGGGCCATCTCGAAACCTGAGATGGCCCAGGGTCAGTCGGGGTACGAGGGATATGCTCTATGGGTAACCTTACACCCCGGCGTCTTAAGACCCGAGACGGCGTGCGGTTTTAGTCGGTTCAAGCCCGACATAACCGCCCCCGCTGGAGACCCCCGCTCTCCAGCGGGGGCGGTATCCGAAGGGATTTCCGCACGAAAAAAAAAAAGGTACGGAGCTTTACGCTTAACGACCTCCGTCCTCCATGAGCGCAGGCCTGGGGTGGCAGGTAAGGCCGCCTGTCACCCCAGCAGAAGCAGGTCGGGACGACTAGCGCCTCTCCCCCAAAACGGGACACCGTGGTTCCCAGACCCGTGGGGGCCATCACGAAACCGGAGATGGCCCGGGGTCAGTCGGGGTGCGAGGGATATGCTTTATAGACAACCTTGTAAGGTTGTCTATAAAGTCGTCCTTGTAAGGTCGTCTTCAGACGCCGGGGTGTACCCCGGCGTCTAAAGACCCGAGTCGAGGACCGAGGCATGCGGTTTTAGTCGGTTCAAGCCCGACATAACGCTGGCCGGCGGGGGGGTATACGAAGGAATTTCCGCAAAGGCATTTCCGAAAGGCGTTTTCAAGTTTTGGCGTGATCACGCTCTGCAGGGACTAATCGTTATATACCTAGTCTTGCCATAAATACTGTAACAAAGAAAAAACAAATTCTATTGTAAATAACATTTATTACTTTTTCAGTGTGTTAGTTGAATACATAAATATAAATCAATTTAAATTTCAAAAGCTTATTCGAAGTGGTCTCCATTGGCTGCAATACAGCCCTTTAAACGTTGAGGCCAGTTATCAATAGAAGCATGCACTCTTTCCATGGGAAAATTCTTCAATGCCAATCGTATGAATTGTTTTAGGGATTCCAAATTATCATGGCGTTAAGAGCAACCGGATTGAGATCGGGACTAGACGACAGCTCTGATGAAGTTCGAAACGTTCGTTTCCAACCAAGACTGCGTAGACCGAGCTTTGTGACCCGGCGCCGAGTCTTGCTGGAAGGACCTTTCTTGGTTATTGAACATGGTGTTGTTAAGGGGCTTTACTACCTTCTCAAGAATGGTACTTTGAAGTGTAGTGCCCATGTTTCGATACCTTTTTCACAAAAGTATGGCTCAGTCACTCCTTCATAGCTAAAACCCCACCAAACCATCACTGAAGTCGGATAATGCCCACGTTGCACTCTGTCGACTAATTGGGAAGCTTCCTTTGAGCTGTGAGCATAAATACGGTCATTTTGTTTGTTAAAATGTTGCTCAATTGTAAAAATGTTATCTGT
Source organism: Cybosia mesomella (assembly GCA_946251805.1). Classification (NCBI taxonomy): domain Eukaryota; kingdom Metazoa; phylum Arthropoda; class Insecta; order Lepidoptera; family Erebidae; genus Cybosia; species Cybosia mesomella. The sequence continues at coordinate 24,054,892 of OX276398.1, forward strand.
AAACAAATTTTTTCTGTGACCTCCCTTTGCGTCGGGTTCAGTAGTTGTTTAGATTTTACCACCCTATTCTTTTTTAAATTATCAGTTAACAAATGACCAGTACGTCTCTTATAGGCTGCAAGTCCTAAGTCATCTTTTAAAATACGCGACATGGCTCTAGGTGCTATCTTCATCTCCCGAGATAAAATCTTTTGCTTTCGGACAGGATTTCTTCGAATTCTTTCCCATACTGCTTTGACCACCTTATTCGTACGAACACTACGTGCACGGCCAGATCTTTTTCTGTCACAAACATAGCAGGTCTCATTGCACCTATTAATAGACCGGTACAGAAACATTTTAATAATACCAAGCGTATGAAGAGTTTTAAAAATTGCATTTGGCTCCATACCTACTTTGTGTGATGCAATCACAGCGATTCGGTTCTCTCTACCATCACACTCTATTTTGATATCGCAAAATATTGTACAATGTATTGGCGCCAAAATGAGAAAACACAATGAACAATCATTGAGCTGAGCGAAGCGAAGCTCTTATATACGGCTAAGCCGTTTGGTCGAGACTGTACTCCTCCGGTACCACAATACCGATCTTGACCAAATTTGCCATGCTATCACCATGTAGACACCGCTGAGTGTTTAGAGGGGTCAACTGTTCAAATACAACGTACCATTGAGGAATAATCATCGAAAAACAGTTTCACGAGCGCGCGGCCTTAACTATGCGCGCGACCGTAGTAAGATGCCTTATTTTTCAAGTAAGAGTCCTGCTCGCTCAGCTCAATTTTATTTCAGTCGCACCCTGCTCTGAATTCCTAGTATAAAAATGACAGATTCCAAATTCAAATGTAATATTTTGTTTATTTTTAATTGTAACAGTATTTATGGCCAGACTAAGTATATAAATAACACACATGTTATAATTATTTTATATTATTTATAGGTGTTGCGGATGGTGTAGGAGGATGGCGCGCTTATGGCATTGACCCTGGAGAGTTTTCCTCATACCTCATGAAGACATGTGAAAGGCTGGTCCAAATGGGACACTTCAAGCTCACAGAACCCGGAGATTTACTGGCTAAGTCTTATTACGAATTGCTGGAGCACAAGAAACCAATATTAGGTTTGTATACTGATTGAATAAGCGTATGATAGGACTTAACTAGAATGTACCATTTATTATCATTTCACTATTATATTTGTGAACTATTAAGTTAATATTGAACTGATAGATAAAGACAGATGATCAAATACCGGAGTCGTTGGAACGTTTAGTATAATGATGACCAGAGATCCTGAGGCACGGGTTGCATAACCTTTGAGACCCTTTTTATTACAATATAATCAGGTAAATAACAGGAGAATTTTTAATTTTAATATTTTTAATGTAACACTTTTAGTACGGAACTCTAAAAATATAATGATATTCTTCAATATAATAATTTAGTTCAAATGTATTCAAAGCGCAATAAGTAATTTGCAGTTTCTTAAATCCCGGGATTTAATCTTCATATTTACGATTCCGGCATTTTAGAGGAGGTATTATCAACTCTTATGTTACTTCCTTCCGCGAACTTTAGGTAAATATACTCTACCTAGTAATGTTATATGTTATGACATTAGTCAATGTAATGCGGGGGCGGTTATGTCGGGCTTGAACCGACTAAAACTGCACGCCGCCTCGGGTCTACAGACGCCGGGGTGCAAGGTTACCCATAGAGCATATCCCTCGCACTCCGACTGACCCTGGGCCATTCGCAGTGTCCTCTCTGATAAGAGCAGAGGGGTACCTGGAGCGACCACCCTCCCCCCCGCAGGCCTTGCAGGCCTGCCATACCCCGACCCCCTCGTGCAATGGGGTCAGCTAGCCCTGAAAAGTGCCGGTTGGTCAGACTCTTGGCCGTTGATGTTGACGCCAGCTACTCCAGAGGAGCAATCAATGATGCGTCATCGCCCACGTTGCCCTGGGTGCACCTAACTTGGAGGTGATCCAACCATTCGCACCCCTGGGAACAGTACCTACCAGCGACATAATTTCTTCTGACATGAATCTTCCACACTATCAAATACCTAAATATCTATATAATGTTTTAATTGCTGATGAAGCTATTACTTCGGGGCCTAACCTCATGAAGCCGTATACACAAATTTGCAATGCCCAACAAATCATCATCATCATCCGAGTTTCAATCCCGGTTGCATCCAAAGCTCAAAGTTTGGAGCCCAGGGTACGCTCTTATACTTCTCCTTTCTATAACCAGTACGTCTCTTATAGGCTGCAAGTCCTAAGTCATCTTTTAAAATACGCGACATGGCTCTAGGTGCTAGGTATAGGTGGTTCATTGGAACTTCTACGGGAGTGACTGCCGTCTGACCTCTTGCTTGGCCCAAGATACTCTACGGATCTTATGACTCATAGGTGTAAGGGCCCCTTGGGTGTATGGGCCTCATAGGAGTGCCATGGAGTGGGGTGCCATGGATCTTTGCCACCCTATGGGTGTATGGGGCCCATGGGTGTACGAGCCCTATACGTGTGTGTAGGCTCATTAGTGTACGGGGCCCCATGGGTTTAGGGGGCCCTATGGGTATATGGGGCCCCTATCAAGATCTTGCCGGTTGTAGCCCAGGGTCAACTCTTCTATTTCTCTTTTTCATAGTTTGGTTCATTAGCTTCAACGGGAGCGCCTTTCTTGTAGCTATATTATAATGCTGTTACAACGATCGTCGATATCTCGAAAACTACTGATCGAATCTTCTGGAAATTAAAACGCATTGTTAGTGTCGAAGTACTCTACCGAACAGTGTACAAAAATCCAGAAATCCCAACACAAAACCACAAGTACTTCAAATACCTATACCTACTTTACCTACAAATCTTGAATACAAGGTTATTCACCTCGACCGTCGGCGCAACTGTACCTACTACTAAGTAGGTACTTTCTCGAACGCTCTAGTTAGATACCTATCGTGTAGATGATTCCGGAACATTCTACCCTTCGAATTAAGAGCTATAAAAGCGCCCGGCTATCGCCACGCAGTCAGTTTATTTTTGAAAGCGAAAACGAACACATCTTACCGAAGCGAACCAAGAGGGTTATACCTGCGACTTAAGCAACGACTGTGAACTGCTGAGCGACAAACTGTTGAAGAGTACTGCGTGTGCTAGTTATTTAGCTGTCTAGTTAGTGGTGAGCGAATAATCTTCTTTGTTGTATAATCGGCATTTAATTTGTACCCCGCGCACGTAACAATACCTTTTTTTTTTTTTTTATCGTGCGGAAATCCCTTCGGATACCCCCACGCCGGCCAGCGGGGGCGGTTATGTCGGGCTTGCACCGACTAAAACCGCACGCCGTCTCGGGTCTTCAGACGCCGGGGTGTAAGGTTACCCATAGAGCATATCCCTCGCACCCCGGCTGACCCTGGGCCATCTCACCACTAACAGCATCGCTCATCCTGTCTCCTCTGAAAGCAGAGGAGTACGGAGAGCGATGTGTTCCCGCCACGTTGGGTATTGGCCGACGATCAATGCCAACCCTATGAAGGGGTGAAGGGGAAGCCATTGACCGCCGCCCAGGGTGTACCGGCCGCTCCGATTCCGTTCCCCCCGGACTGCAGCGGGATCGTAATCGGAGCGACACTCGAGGAGGTTACCCAACACACACCCCCACGTAACAATACCTACTATAATTATTGTAAGCTTTATTCTCTTTATCGTAAGTGCTACTAGAAGATCTATGTAAATAGCAGTTGTGTCATTATTTGCGTTGATACTACAACACCACCCTAAGTTAAAGAAAAACAGAAGTTTTTCTGTTCATTGACGCGAAAGACTGGACACGGACCGCCAGCGCCTCGCTGTGACGTAAAGTGGCAACTTTACTAAAATACCTAAAGTCGTCGAATACCCTCGCCTTATATATTTGTGATTGTGTATTTAACTTAAGTGAATAAATATTTGAAGTTATTAACAGAGCAGGTATTACACGATCTACCGTGCACACAAGATGTGAAATCTATAGGTATATATAAATCAATGTCGTGTTAGTGATGACCGGGATAAACTCAAGAACTAGAGGAGAGATTTTCATGAACTTTGATTTTAGATTTATATCCGCCTATACTGTCCCTTTTGTGGTTTTTAGGGTTCCGTAGCTAAATGGCTAAAAACGGAACCCTTATAGATTCATCATGTCTGTCAGTCAGTCCGTCCGTATGTCACAGCCACTTTTTTCCGAAACTATAAGAACTATGCTGTTGAAACTTGGTACTTAAGTAGATGGAGAGACACTTCCAAAGTGGTAAAATGTGTGCCCCCCCCCCCCCTCTGTAACTTCTAAAATAAGCGAATGATAAAACTGAAAAATATATATGATATAGATTGATGTACATGGTAATGTAAACTTCCACCGAAAATTTATTTGAACGAGATCAATTTTTTTTTTAATGTCTTCGTCATAAATCGTAAACCGCAATTTACCTTTTTATTCAATCAACTCACATATAAAAATTTTACTTGCTGTAACGGAACCCTTCAGAAAACAGAAAAATCTTTCAATTTTGGGATAGGTACATAGAACAAAACTCAAAAATTTTTTTTTCATCATACCCATACGGTAGTGTACGGTAGTAGTACGTGGTAGGTCTTCAAAAATGATATTGAGGTTTCTACTATCATTTTTCTCTAAACTGAATAGTTTGCGCGAGAGACACTTCCAAAGTGGTAAAATGTGCCCCCCCCCCCCCCTGTATCTTCTAAAATCAGAGAATGATAAAACTAAAAAAAAAATATAATGTACATTACCATGTAAACTTCCACCGAAAATTGGTTTGAAATAGATCTAGTAAGTAGTTCTTTTTTAATACGTGATAAATCGTAAACCGCAATTTACTTTTCATTCAATCAACTCAATTTTTTTTTTTTTAAAAAAGCATTATTATGTTACTTGCTGCTATGGAACTCTTCACGGGCGAGTCCGACTCGCACTTGGCCGCTTTTTTTGTTTTTGCGGCCATCGCCCCGGTTACCTCCGCCGGCTACCGGGGGTGGTTAGGTCAGACTCCAAACGACCTCACGCTTTCTCGGGTCTTTAATGCAAGGAGACATTCACGAAATAAATCCAGCTGATGAGGTAACCAACATAACATAGGCAGAACGAAGTTTACCGGGTCAGCTAGTACCAGAATAAACAAATGCATGCTTATTCATTACATGAATTTCACGTACGCCAAACGCCAATAGACATTGGTACATAATAGTAGCTCTGTTGAAACGCGCGCCGTCGCATTCACTATACCTACTCAGTACTCACTATATTACGAGTATTATTGAGCTTTTTGGTTCTATGGTGTCGTTGTCATCGTCTTGTACAGCCTGACAGCATACGCAATTATGAAATTAGCCAATGTGTTGGGAATTTATTTGTCTTTTCATTGTTCTTTCGATATGCATTGAGAAATACTTCACACATTATGATTGTTTACGAAATATGATAGTAGAATGAAAACAAAAATTGCTGTTCATACAGTTAAATCTATGAAAAATATTTTGATTGTATGTCGAATTTCAATCTTATTTTCAGTACCTACTATTGTAGAAATATATGATCATAAGATCCGAAGAATATTATCAGTTAGATTACCTACACGAATGTTATCTTATCAATTACATCAGCCGTCAAATTTAGACGATTTGTTGAATATTGAACCATATACGTAACTGTATTTTATATTTGTTTTTTGTTAGGGTTTTTCATCAAGTGCATTATGTTGCAGGTAGTAGCACGGCTTGCGTAATGATCCTCGACCGTTCAGAGAGTGTAATGCGTGCCGCAAACATCGGCGACAGCGGTTACATGGTTGTACGAGGTGGCCGAGTAGTACACCGCTCACACGAGCAACAGCACTACTTCAACACCCCCTATCAGCTCAGTCTACCACCGCCGGGACATGACCGGAATGTGCTAAGTGACAGGTACACGACCGTTTGTTTACTTTACAACTTTCCTGTTCTATACAGCACTATCTGTGTATACTAATGTGACTATATGCTAGGGTTGTCAACCGTATACTATAATATTGTTTGTATCTGTGTGTTATATATAAGAAATTATAGTACACAAGAAGTAGGTACAATATTTTAATTGACGGATTAGATTTTTTAACACTAAAATTAACAGATATATATAACCACCCCGTCTAACCGAACCAGTAATCTAGACCGCTAGGCTAGTAATTCAGATTCACTTCATTCCAGAATAAACATTTCGTAATGATTTGTTCATAAAATACGATATTTTTTATAATATGTACGATATTTTGTTGTGGCTTCGTCTGGAGGACTTTATTCCGACGAATAAATGTTGGCACCCCTACTAAGGTGGAGCCCATCAAAATGCATACTACACTACTTATTACAGTAATACCACAGTGTGATATCTACACTAATATAATAAAGAGGAAAGTTTTTTAATTTTGTGATTTTTGTATGTAACGAATAAACTTTAAACTACTGTTGTCAAAAATTATTTTACTGTTAGAAAGCTACATTATCACTCACTGAGTAACATAAACTATATTTATTACTAGAAACAATTAGAGATCCTTAGCAATCCCTACTAAAACCAACCCAAGGTGTAAAAGAATTATTCATAAAATGTCTTTCATCGCATGTGTTGCGGAAAGTATTTATGTAAGAACAAAAAAATGTTCTATAATACTATAGAACATTTTAATATCTACAAAAAACTTCGCGAGATCATAATATGTCCAACTATTGTAGTTATGTCAATGTCACTATAACTACTTTTTACATTTTTAAAGTTGATAGAAATGCCGAACAAAATCAAACGCATGTTTGGATAAAAATTAATACAAAGGTATGGATAATACCTTTGTATTAATTCTTATCCAAATAAATGATTACTTTTGAAGTAGTGAGTAGCTGAGTAGCAAAATAGGTTTTCACAACCTTAAACAAATTACCGACACCTGTAAATCGGGAATTACCAGCCTGAGTCGCCTCGGTAATCAGTCAGCTTGGCAATTTTTTCAAAAGTATTAAGTAAGTATATATAAGGTGTCACATAATTAGGTCTCTGAATTTGGTGAGATGACCTGATATCGACAAAATATGTATTTGAAACAAAAAAAAAATATCGGGTAAAATTAAAAAAAAAGAAAAAGAAAAAATACAAATGAAAAAAAAAAACAACACCAGCGACCAGCGTCACGTGACGCGACGAGCACACGTGACGCTGGTCGCAATTTAGGTATTTCCCGAGGGGGCCATCTCGAAACCGGAGATGGCCCAGGGTCAGTCGGGGTGCGAGGGATATGCTCTATGGGCAACCTTACACCCCGGCGTCTGTAGACCCGAGACGGCGTGCGGTTTTAGTCGGTTCAAGCCCGACATAACCGCCCCCGCTGGCACGCGGGGGGGGTATCCGAAGGGATTTCCGCACGATAAAAAAAAAAAAAAGGTATTTCCCACACATCCGCTTGGAGAATACTGCGAGGACTGCACGCCTACCACGTGTGGCACGGGCTCGTCGCGTCACGTGACGCTGGTCGCTGGTGGTGTTTTTTTTTTCATTTATATACCTATATATATTTTTTTTTTTTCATTTTTTTTTTTTACCCGGTATTTTTTTTTGCTTCAAATACATATTTCGTCGATACCAAGTCATCTCACCAAATTCAAAGACCTAATTTTGTGACACCTTATATTACACATGTGTCCACTATCCGGCAGGCATTCACATAGGTAGTACGTCATATTAAGGCTCGTAAAATTTATCTTTCTTTTTCTACTCTAAGATATTATTAGAGGATGTAATATGATTAAGAGCTCCATTCTTATGTCGTACAGTCGGCGTCAACAGTATATGATCATTTTCAGATTAAAAAAAATAATTTATGAGAAAATGAATTTAAAATGCTGTTATAAAGTATAATCAAGCTTATTTTCAGCGTCTGTCCAAACAGATCTATTTATGTATATTATAATCTCTCGTTTACTCAGACAGATTGTCATAGAAGTGTACTGCGTCATTATTTCTTGCTGTTATTATCTGAATAAATAGAGCAAAAGGTTAGTTCAATTGAGATAATGAACTGATGATGTATAGGTACCAGAGAGATTTTAAACTATTGATTGTAATCAAACTAGGTATAAGTAGGTGTCTTAATCTTAACACATACGATTTTGCGGTAGTTTGTCTAAAATTATTAAATTATGTAAACACATGGCCTACATTGGTATTGCACCGTATGCCTGTAATTTATTTTGATATTGTGCCCATCCCTATTTGAAATACCTGTTATTTTTAAAAGCGAATTTAACATTTTTTGGGTTATTTAACTTCAGCACAATATCGAATCGTAATGTAAGTTGACAAGAGTCCGCTAACCGGGTTTCGTGCTTTTCATTAGGCACGTGCTAATTTTTCACACAGCATTCCTTAAAGGCTAGCAGACTTGTACAAAATACTCACATAACTCCAACTGTTTTCGGTCATGCGTAATAGGGGACGGGTCTATCACCATCAACCGGGCCTTTATCCAGACGCTGATGTGCTACTATATAGATTATCTATAACAAAATCTTAACACTTCGCCCAACCCGGGTGTCGAAGAATTCTAAGTTTTTCAAACCGGCTCGAAGGACCAAAACGATGTACGGGACACAGTTTAATGCTTCATGGAAAAGACAGACATTCAGACAGACTTTCCGCATTTTTTTGTAATATTAGCTATTTATTGTAATAATACAAAGTACTGTACAAGTAAACAGTACAGTTGGTATGGTACATGCAGTGTTATTATTTATTAATGTCAGATAGATAATTTTCAACACCAGCGATCGAAACGGCGATTACGCCCTGATGTTTGTATGTATATTATACATCGGAAATCCCTTCGGATACCCCCCCGCCGCCAGCGGGGGCGGTTATGTATATGTTTGTGTACCAGCGTAATAATATTATGTCACGTCATGAACTTTTTGACCTTGTAATCGCGGCAATGGCTCAAGGAGTTGCCTCATAGAAGTCCAACAAGATCAGCGCCCGATCTAAAGGGGAGCAGCCGGGAATTTGCCTAGAGAGCAGCGTTGCCAGACGTCCTGATTTTGGCGGGATGTCCCGATTTTTATGTGTCGGGTGGAATGTCCCTCGCGGGACAGGTTCAGTCTCGCTTTTCGGAGATAACTCGACCGCGGCCGCAGGGTACAGCTAACTGCGGACTATTATTTGAAACTGTTGAAACATTACATTTTTCTAATGATTAAAACCTTCAACTTTAATTTGTTTTATTCAGAGGACGAAGAAGACTCAATTACCTAACGATAGGGCAACAATTTGATTTATCCTACTAATATTATAAACGCAAAAGTATATGAGTATGTATAGATGTATGGATGTTTGTCACTCTTTCACGCAAAAACGGCTGAACGGATCTGGCTGAAGTTTAGCACAGGGATAGATTATAGTCTGGAATAACACTTAGGCTACGTTTTATCCCTGAAATATGTTCCCATGGGAAGCCGGATGAGAATCACACGCGGGCGGAGCCGCTGGCAACAGCTAGTAATCTCATTTTTATTTAAATACATGACTATTTTTATTATTTATTGTCATGTAAACGTAACACACAACGAACAAAGATAACAATTTAAAAACTTCTGTTTAAATGTATACTTATTCCCCAAAACATTTAAAAATCCTTAATACATCCTATTTATAAGAAGAGATTTATAAGTTAAACAAAATACATATGTCCACTACAGACTATATAGTAAGAGATACTGTTTGACCTAGTTTGACCATAATATAACACTAGGATCCTGTCGCACGCCGTCGGTCCAATTCACAGTATGAAAGCCAGAAAGTAATATTAAAATACTATTGTTGGAGATGGTCGCGTTTAGAGCGAAACAAGCAGAGTTGTCAATGTGTGGAGTTACGCCTAAGGATCGCGTGAGGAACTCTCGCATCCGCGGCAGCCTTCATGTCCGTGACATCGCAGATAAAATTGCAGGAGTGTCGCCTTCGCTGGTGCGGCTAAAATTATCTTTGCCCGGAGCGGTTAAATAGCGAGATCGGCCCTGAACTAGATAATACAATTCCTCTTAATTACATGATATATTTCGTCACTTCCTCGCTATGCATGGTATCGGAACTGCATTTGATCTTCCCAATCACATTCTTAAGCAGAAAATCATATTTTATTAAGAAGCGATAAATAATCTTTCTGTCTCTTAAAAGAGTGCTGAGTAGCGACCCCTTCCATGTGCAGTACCATAACTGCATTTGACTAGCAGGCCAACCATGAAACGTACACCCGCAATTGCGGAATGAAATTTCGGGCAATCGGTACCATGAAACGCATTTATCCCGCATTTCGGCCCGAATACGACACATGACAGTTCATTCGGCCTAAACCCTACCATGAAACAACCTGAAACAGCAAAATTTGGAATTATAAAGTTTTGATTTACAATAGTTCATTTTTTAATAGAAAATAGAAATATATTGTACAGGAAAACTTCATTGATGTTGGATTCAGTCCCGAACATACTTTTTGGTCCCGACCGAAAGCACGAAATCAGAAATAACCTAAATGGCATTTCTTTCTTGCGTGTTTCGTGTGGCCCGCAATTGTGGATGTACATTTCATGGTAGGCCTTACAGCTTTGTCGTGTTAGTCAAATTCAGTTACCAGTTACCACGTAGGCAGTGTCGATTTATGATTAGGTTTTTAATCACGAGCGTTATCTATTACAATTTTGTAGTATAAATCCGATAATTGCGTTTTCACGTAAAATTCATTGAGTAAAATGTGAGCCAGCCTAAGAAGTAAGAGCGTAGGAAAATGGTAGAACGTCATAAGACCTAACATGCTCCAACCACAAGACTTAGTCATGTGCTCATTCCACAAACAGCTGTTGTATTTCTGTATACACTAATATTAGAATTTTTAGCTCATTGGATATTTGCCAAATCATTAAAACACACACGTTCTCTTTAATTTATGGAACTATGTTTACTTGTTTATTATTGGCACAAAAAAGCTTATTATGATTGACCAAACTAGTCTTCTCATAGAGAATGGAATCGCTAATAATTAATATCTTTACTGTACTACATAATTCGTTCCTGATAAGCCATAATAATCATTGTGTCATAATCTCTCTTCATATCACCGTTGATCCCGGTTGCACCCGAGGCTTACATCTCGGAGCCCGGGGTTCGCTTGTCGGCTTGAAACCATGTTTGTGTGGTGTATTAGCTACGACGAGAGCGACTATCGTCTGACCTCCCAATTACGAAAAGAAGCCTGCCTCAGAGCGTCGTCCATTGTTCGGCGGGTGTAAGTACCAGCTCGAAGATCTTTACACCCCTTCGTGTGTCATAATTGTTAGATAATATGTTAAAGTTATCATGAGCCTAAAATTGGCTAGATCTTTATTATTTAATAATCAATATCATCAATAGGTACACAAATCTACGCGCCAACAAATAGACGGGTGTAAAGATCATGTTTTTTAAACGTGTCTTGTATTCTTTGTCATATACATTTTTGAAGCCGATCTTTGTAATCAACAAGCAAGACCTTCATACCTTTTAGTTCCATTTTTAGGGCTCATTGGGTTGTTATTTTATATAACTTTATAACTTCACGCCTGTATAGATTACATAGATATCTTTTAAAACTCTGAAAAATTGCTAAAACCGTACCCACGCAATATTTGTCCATGAATAAAGGGGATTCACAGGGCAGACGTTCAGACTACTTTAATTTAACTACCTATTTTATATTAGTGTTTGAATACTTGCTTCCTTTCGTATTATACTTCGGTATAATGACTGAAAATGTGTGAACGAAGTAAAAAAATCGTACAATAAGGAACATAGATTTAAATTACCAACAGCTTTCTTTTCCTACGAACTAAAACAATTCATATACAAACCAAATACAAGTATAACCTAATATATAATAATAAATTATTAATTACTAGGTATATAACATAAAATGTTGTTTGATTCTAAAAGTTTGTGGCATATTGGTAGAGCATTCGAGGGCACGCCGTAATAGCGGCGGTAAGACCCATCATGGAGGACTGGCTAGAGAGGAAGTGGAGTCAGAGTGGGAGTCCTCTCACTCGGCATCTTGCTCACAGTGATGGTGCTGAGTGCGAGCGCGTGCATGGGCTGCCTCCTTATGACGGTTCTGACGCTCTCCTCCTGTTCGCGGGTTTGATTCCCGCTCACTACAAATATGTGTATTCAAATTGGTCTGGTGTTTCTATGTATAACATGTATTAATTTACAAGAATCTAAGTGTGTTTACCCATATTGTAGAACCCTTAACTAGTTAGTTAAGCTATGCTTACTTCGGGTCTAGATAGCATTATGTAGAATGTCCTAATATGTTTATTTATAAAATGTACTGTATTCTAGGCCAGAATCAGCGGATACGTCAGAGTTCTCAGTAGAGTGTGGGGACGTAATACTGGTGGCGACAGACGGCGTGTTCGACAACGTACCTGAGCCGGTGCTGGTAGCCGAGATGCGCCGCGCACAGGACCTTGCAGGAAACACAGAGAGACTGCAGGCCGTTGCCAACTCGATTGCCTGGATGGCGCGTAACCTATCCTTCGATGGCTGCTACATGTCGCCCTTCGCCAAAAGTGCGCGACAAAACGGCATAGACGCAATTGGTCAGTTCAGTTTAAAAAAAAAAGCCCGATTGCCGCAAAAAATACCGAAAAAGATACCCAATCGCAAATCATAAATCGAAAGAAAATTAATGTGTCCCGCCTGCTATGAAACTTGTTTCGATATTATCAGCGGCAGTTGGGTTTTTAATTTTCTAATAATTTATTTTATTTTATACCTTTCTGTTATGAAAATATTTGTTTTTTTTTATTACTAATTTTCTTCATTTTGATACCCTACTCAATAGGTTTGAGTGAAAATATTTTAATATATCCACAACTTCAAAAAACGACACTATAGTTTTTCTTCCAATGTTATGTACCCTATAACACTCGGAGATGAAAACCTTTCATTTGAGACCTGCCAGCCATTAGGCCTATAGAGCGGAACAAAGAAAACTGGCGCAGTCGGGTAAAAACTATTACCATAGAGTTAGACACATACCGTTTACCCATAACAAACAAATAACCAATGCCATTGTTCACAGGAGGAAAACCGGACGACATAACGGTGCTACTAGCTATCGTAGCACTATGAAAATGTCCCTATGTGATTTATATAGGTAGATTATAGGTACATCATTGTTCAACAGCAAAATTTTGTTAAACTGTAGTGATAACAACGAAACCAAAAATGGAAAAGGTATAGTTTGGACTTTTTTGTATGTGTTCTGTAAAGGAAAAATCAGATAGCTTGAGTTATGTATAGAGTAAAGGAGGTGCCCGCTCCATATAATTATTTGATTGATAGAGATTTATTGTGATTTTTACTATTTTGTAACTCAGTTTATAATGTATATTACATTTAATTATTACAATGTTCATAGTGATGTGTAAATAAGTTTTTATACTATAACAACTAATTTTGTTTAAATAAATGTTTCTGTATGATCTCAAAGTTGTTTGTATCTTGTATACTTAATATTTGCTTGAACCGTGTATAAGTCGTAATGTAAGGACACCTCCTAAACTTAATTTCGTCTACTAATATAAAGTTTGCAATACACAGAATTGTTTATTCAAAAATATCGCGCTTTGACTTATGATCTGATTAGCAAAGCGCTCCCAGATTTTTATGACGGAACTGCTTAGTTGTTGCGATATATTATAAGAACTTGGTGCAGAGTTGTACCTAATATTTAGAATTAAAAATCTGTTTATAATTAAGTTAGCGAAGGTTTCCGTGCCCTAAATTATCATACATAATCTTAGAACAACAGCTCCACTTTTATTATCTGTTGAGATTGGACAGTCGTGCGAATTTGACAAGCTGAGTTCATGATAAGAACAAACTGTTTCGTATTTATTAGTGGAAACTCACGCCTCTTTTGCCACCATGCCAACTGAGCCATTCAAATGATCCAGGACACCAATAAATAAAAAATAGGTACTCTGAATATTAGTATAATATAGGTCTCACGCTTTGGAGGCCGTCAAATTGGTGACCACCATCTTAACATTGTTGGCGTTTATAAATAATGGTGGAGTTCATTCCATAGCTTCATACTTTAAACTTCACTCATAGAGACCCCGGGTCCTTAAAGCGGGGCGTGAAAAGCATCTGTTGAGGTCGTCAAGCAGAGCGCCACCACTGTAGCATTGTCGGTGTCTCTAATCCTAACTAAATCTCTTAAATCCTACTAACCCTGAGGTTTTACCTTTTGCTTACCACCAGGCGAGGTTAAGTCATATTAACGTGATCAATATAAAGAGAACCTTATAATCTCGAGTGAAGAAATATTGACGTCCCATAAAAAAGGTATCATATCTGACTTTTCTTATTGGTATTACCAAAATACTGATAGGTACTAATACTAATAATGAATATTAGTATCTACTAATAGTATAAATTGCATACAGAGCTAATTATGGACGTAAAATCCACTAATAAAAATACCCTGATAAATGTTCATTTTGATGATCAGATCAGGTACAGGCTGCCTTTTGCTACAGTAATAATTTTAGCATATAAACTGTCATGTGTGTACCATTTATAGCCAAGGAAAAGGTAACATTACAAATAAATAGTCAAAAAAATATAACGCCTAGCCGGTCGTTAGGATTATGTTGACCAAATTGTACAAGGCGACAATTTAGTATTGTGTGATTTCAATGTTGAATATTTTACACACCATATATTTACTGTTGTAACTTTGTATAACTATGGATTACCTAGCTAATTATGTATTATGATTACAACTGCAATTCCGAATAAAGGAATCTTAGAACGAATGGAAGTAACCAATATCCACAGCTTTACAAAGTTTGTCCCTTATTCATAAACACCATACTTGAATTACAAGGTATATGTTGGTTTTGTACCTTGTAGCAGATGTGTTAAAAGATAAAATTACATTCAAAAGCTAAAAAGCTTTATTATTTTTATGAATAAGGGGAATATTTATTAGTAGGATTATATTTTTGAATTAATGCATGATTTGGAATTGAGTTTGTGCTGTGAAAGTTTGAATGAAGACTGAATTTGACTAGATGTAAACTTTTCTTGTTACTATTAGTTAAATAAAATGTTATAAAACTATTGAAATGATCACAGCTGTCCCTACATTTGATATGTTTACTTTTCTGATAAATTACCATTATTTTTTATAAAATATATTCTCAGGAATTTTATTTGACATTGTTATAATATTATCTCTATAGTTGACATTTTTTAAGTAAAACAAATGTTGGTTAAACGTACATTATACATAGTTCAGCTGTTTTATTCCCCGTAGATACACTTTTCTCGTAGGTACACTTTAGGCGCCCCCGCTGGCCGGCGGGGGGGTATCCGAGGGGATTTCCGCACGAAAAAAAAAAAAAAAAAAAAAAAAAAAAAGGTACACTTTAGGGAACGAAACCGGAAATTTAAAAAAGTGGATTCGTGGAAATTGTATCTACGGGAATTAAACCGTTCAGCTTTACTTTAACAAACACAAGTTTGGGTGCAAAATTTGCTATTTCTGGTGAATAATATTAGCTCCAAACTTTATGCCCGATAATAAGTTTAATATTATGCAAATCATTGAATTACTTCTTTCATTTAACCTGTGATGTTCAAGTGCTGTTGAATCATGCCAAATAAGCAAGTCTTATAAGAGATTCTCTGACATGCTCAATGTTACTTATACACCAGACCTTTTGAAGCATACTACGTCAAGGAGTTGTTAATTACAAAATGCTTTTGAATTTGCTGTGAATACTGCGTGAAAGTTAGAATAAACAATTCTGATTATGATCTTATTTTTTTATTATAACCCGATAAATTTAATACTTGTGACGTATTCTTCGGTTTATAATTTAGTACCTCCTATACGCCGTGAATGTTGGTTATCTTGGACGGGGATGAAGTGGTGGTGGCCTAAAGTCATGTCCTCCGAATTACAGACTACCCTACATCTTTGTCAAGTATTCATGTTCGGTTCACAGGTGAAAAAGAAAACATACCTATTGTTACTTTGACTTTAATAATTTCACATTCATACACTTTATCTACTTCACTCACGCTTTACTCCCTCGGAGCAGAACAGAATAGCCAAAGTACATATACTCCCACCTTACTGAGTGAAATGTGGGTTTAGTGGTAGTTTAGAAGTAGTTAATTATGGCGGCCTAATGCCGTCAACCGGGCACTTGTTCATGCTGAACCTTGTGTTTTCGGGCTTCCACACCGGCGCTCCCACCCAACGTACTATAGCACGACAAATGTTCAATTTCAGGTAGGTATAGGTCTAGGTATCTTCCTATCAGGAGTCAAATACTTATCGGTCAACCTCAGAGCGTCGTTTCTGGCGAATTCGTCACTTCGTAGGAAAGCGAACAAGTAAGGCGCACGAATCGTGACTTCTGTAACGATGATCGGGAAACGACCTGCCCACCACCACCACGTTCGTGCTGCGACGCATATCGCGCACCATTTGGTTGTTGCACACCATTTTGATATGGCACACACGCTTATTTTCCGGTAAGAATTCAGTCTGTTAGAGCAGAGCTTAGATTATTCGCTTTTTTTTTTCATACGGAAATCCCTTCGGATACCCCCCCGCCAGCCAGCGGGGGCGGTTATGTCGGGCTTGAACCGACTAAAACCGCACGCCACCTGGGGTCTTAAGAAGGCATTGTGTGCCCTACATCCTTACACAAACCGCCATGAAGGAATTACGTTTAAGCTGGGTGCTGGGTTGATATTATTAGTAGAGAACTTTTGTTGAATAAGTTTACAGAAACAACAAAATTTTTACCTAAATCATTTATAATATTCACAATTAATAACAGACCCTTACCTAACAATTTTTACACAAAATACAGTACATGATTCTGTTTCAGCAAATACTTGTCTGCATTTGTTTTGTACCATCATACATTTACAAATTTTATGTATTTTATTACCCATATTAAAAATCAAGAAAATTAATAAATATGTGTACCTGCAACCACTATGCTAGCTTTGCCTATAGTTTTAAAGAGTGAGTTCTTGGTTTGAGGTTTTACACCAATTGTTGATAACAAAATGTATTTTCTTCAATTAAAACATTATAAATATATTCTTAAATTAATATTTTGGCTCTGAATCCTATTTGCCCCATATCCTCACTGAGCACATACTAAGTTTATCTATTTGCATTATCTTCTTCCTCATTTCGGCGGCCCCAATCAAATCCTCCAGGTCGCATATTATTCAGTTCAGGTAGAGGGCCATAATCAGGCTCATCTGGCACACCATCAAATAGTTTTCTCCTGTAATTTTAACATTACCATTCATTAATATGGATGCCATTATTAGGGATTGAGAAGTAAGGAGGAGATGAATATGTTATGGTCCATCTAAATGTATGAAAGTAAAACTGTAAGTACTTACAAGAATCTTGGAGTTTTCAACAGTTTTTGTCCTCCTCTTTGTCTTGGTAGTACATCTTCCATGAAGAAATAAATATGTCCAATAGCCATACCCACTAAATCTACAGATATTGCATTCCCAAGTAAAACAGAAAAACTTAATAGTACCCAGGGCAGGTATGGTGCCTGTAATAAGAAGAATACAATTATTTTTTATTAACATAAAATACTTTCATTGCATGTGTTAGTTACAGTTCAATTTCTGAATAACTTGAAGGATTGAGTCAATACCTCAATACTTGAGGAATGAAACAATAATCTTGATCAGAATGAAATTTCACAGCACAACTAATAATATTTAAAAAAGATTAGGTTAAATAAAGAGACTTAGCTTAACAAGAGTAGAACTTCATTCCCTTGGTAGAACAGGGTTCTCAGAAACAGCCAAAATAGGTCTATCCCCTTATTATGTGACACCAAGAAAGGTATCTGCCTGACATATTGGTGCATACCTAATATAGCTCTGGGGTATCTATACCATAAGATGCAGGTATATGCCTGTAGGTATCTGGTGATATAGACACATTTTTTTTTTACATCTACATATCAGAATAAAATAAATGCAATAAATACTTCACCTGAAAATTCATCAAGCCAAAAAAGTTCATTCTTACAAAAACATTTCTCCGGGACCACACATACACAATCATTATAGTAAATGCTTGTCCTAAAAATAATAAATTAACAAAGAAAGCACAGATCTGAGATAATACGTTAAGAAAATTTCAAACGATTTATGATAGGGGCCCAGTCAAACAGAGTGGGGTTGGGAGTACGAGAGCCAGAAAGGGACCAGGATATACTTAAGTCCTTTCTGAAACAAGACGAAAATGATAAATATCGAGTGCACGCGATGAATTTGGAAATCCAAAATGAATGGTTGACAATGGGAGAGTTCTGCATACCGATGGCCTTAAAGTGGCGCACCTTGATCTATGACTGGTCGCCGGCCCTGTTAAAATTTTATCTTAACGCCTTTCAGATGACCCTCCCAGACCAGAGTAATCTGGTAAGGTGGGGGAAGGCCACAGAAAAACAATGTTATACTTGTGGTGAGGCAATAGGGACGGCTAGACACATATTAGTAGGATGTAGGGTGCTTCTCGATAGAGGCCATTACTCACGCCGCCACGATAAGGTGCTTATCATCATACGTGAAGCAATGAGTCTGGCAGTAGCTAGAGCCCAAAAAGGATTGACTACTAACAGACGTCATATCAACTTTGTGTCTGAAGGTTCATCCATAACACCCAGGAACAAACCTTATTCAATCTTAGATACTGCCCCAGATTGGACTCTCCTAATCGACACGTATGAAAAGCACTACAAAATTCCGGAGGATGTTGGGGTTTCGTCATCTAGACCTGACATATTCCTATATTCTAAGAGATTAAAACATGTGGTTCTTGTGGAACTTACTGTACCGTGGGAAACAAATATACCGAAGGACCACACAATAAAGAAAAATAAATACTATGATCTCACAAACGAATTAATCAAAAACGGTTACGTGGTTAATTTGTATGCAGTGGAAGTGGGAGCGAGAGGTATACCAGCAAAATCTCTCTATAACCTACTTAAAGATCTAGGCCTATCGAGAGCTACAATAAGCTCATTACTAGGACGAATGTCTAAAGCGGCACTAGTAGGTTCGTATCAAATTTGGTTAGGCAGGGAGGGGAACTTGGGTAGTGAAGGTGAGTGTTGATGTACATCAACAAAAGGGGCCCCTTCTAAACCTACACTTGGGTCGCAAGTCCCAGGCACTGTCCCGAGTTCCCAACTCAGCAACGCGATGGACCCGGCACCCGCACGGAGAATCCATGGATTGCTAAGATTACGGTCTCATTGGTAAACAAATGCCTTCTAAATTGGCAATAATATTGCAGTTGCAAGCCAATGATTATTTCATTACATATAATATCAATTAGATTATTTGTTAGGGATCATTTATTCCTAAATGACTTTCATTGCTCTATTATTTTTTATCTGCATACAAATTTATATGAAACAGATTTCATCATCAACATATTTACCAAGTTATTTATATGATGATATAGACTTCGTTAAGTAGATTTGGTCAATAGTGAAAATTTCCTGCAAGAATTTGAATTTCCCATTAAAAATATATATAGAAATATATAACATCAACATGTAGTGTCCAAAAGAGTTGACCTTTTGGACACTACATGTTGATGTTATATATTTCTATTGATAAAACATTTTGGCAAAGGATACAATCATTAGAACACCTCCAAACACGAACATAACAACAAAGTCAGCAGTCCTGCCTCTAAATGAGCCCTCTTCAAGCATTCTACAGTATCTATATGTGAATATCATATTGAAGAAAAAGTTGAATCCTAAGTTACCGAAGAACAGGAATGTACTTATCAGCCTCCATAGCTGATACCTCCTTATTATTAGATTCGGATTGAAGTACAGCTGAAAAGGTGAGACTAAATCCAGTTGCTGAAACAGAAAGTTATGTATATAGTTTCTCACAATTTGAGTATAATGACGAAGCAATAAGTAAGACACGTCTATTCAATTAAACAAATAAACTTACGACAGCTAATGTGGTGACAACACAGGCGGTAGTGTAAGCTCTTGTCACAGGAGGTATGAGCATATATTCTTGCAGAAGTGTTTGATATGCCATTTTAAAGTTTAACAATTACTACTTGTATTCGTAATAACATTGAATATGAAATTAGCTAAGATAACGAAGAAACTGTCCGACTCGACATGATTGGGCCACATCAGAATAAAATTGTTCACAACAGGAACTCTCCGATTTGTCGACTACAGAAAGTTCATGTATGTAATCTGCATTTCCTCTTTCTTATACACTGCAGAAGAAGATTTAAATTGTGTTCAATATCATACTTTACTGATTAAGTTATTATAATATCCTATAGTATCTGAAGACACTTGAAATATCAAAGATGTAAAGTAAAGTAAACTCACAACTCTCACAAGGCAGACAGAGACAGAAGATAAAAAGGAATGAATGAAATGAACATAATAGTAATGAATGGATGAACTATTTAGTGGAAATATCGTGAAGATCGGTGAAGATATACATAGTGTTGTTTATTCATAACAGATTACCTATATAATCTTTCTTCTTTAATATAATAAATAATAGTTTAAAAAAACTAAAAAACAAGCTTTTTATAGAAAACCGAACTAAAAAACTAGAAAATAAGTTTTAATAAATTTAAATTAAGAATAGTGTTAAAAATGTCAATAAATATAAATTAATAATAGTGTAAATAAAAAAATGTTTTTCGTTTTAAAAAAAGCGTGGGGGTGCACGGGGTACCGTTATAAATATTTTATTGACAGACATGAGTAGAGTGATTATCATTTTGATAAAATCTTAAAAAGCACCCCACGCTTTTTTAAAAATAAAATAAGTACATTTTTTTTACACATGTTGTACATGTTTGTAACCGACTCCTTTGGGCGCGATTTTGACCCACTTTAAACGACCAGATTTCGTTCAAACTTTGTAGATTTATCGGGGACCAATGACAATACACTAATTTGATAAAATTATTCAATTTTTCAATTTGCAAAATAAGATTTTTGTTAATTTATATAATTTTCATCTACAGTCGATAAGACAGAATTTTTTATTTCCAACCATTATCTTTATTATTTATCTAATATTAACAAATTTTCTAACAAGCAGCAAGATAAATAAACCAAACTAAAAAGTAGAAAATATATAAAAGTAAAAGAAAACTAAAAAACACGCCTTTTATAGAAAAACGAACTAAAAAAATAGAATAAAAATAAAAAAATAGTTTAAAAAATAGAAAAATAGTTTTAATAAATTTTAAAGTTGAACAAAAAGCGTGGGATGCTTTTTAAGATAATGATTATCACTCTACTCATGTCTGTCAATAAAATATTTATATCTATTGCACCCCACGCTTTTTTTAAAATGAAATACACTTTTTTTATTTACACTATTATTAATTTATATTTATTGAAATTTTTAACACTATTCTTAATTTAAATTTATTAAAACTGTTTTCAATTTTTTTAGTTCGGTTTTCCATATAAAAAGCGTGTTTTTTATTTTTTTTAATAATATTCCTTGAAGTACAAGGATGGTTATTACGGAGAGAAAAATTTAAAAAATTGCCTAAAGAAACATAACATAAACTCACGCCTATATCCCCGAAGGGGTAGGCAGAGGTGCTAGCACCCACATTTCGCCAGTTTATGTTTAGGTCCCAATGTAATAGGTGGCGAGCCTATTGCCATTAACCGGGCACTTATAAACCTGCGATAAATACACACATAACTTCGAAAAGCATCGAAAAGTCATTGGTTTGTGCCATAGTAAAACCTGGGATCGAACCCGAGACCTCGTCTCAGCAGTCCATTACCCATACCACTAGGCTACCGCGCCTAAAAAAGAAATTTTTTCTATATTCCCATACAAAAGATTCACGTAATTTTATCCCAGGAATAGGTTACGGGAACGGGATTCTTAAGTTAGCGACGACTTTTTAATGTTTTTTTTTGCTAAATCAGCTGTTCTTCATTGTTTGCTCAAAATTATTTCTTATTGGATTTTCGCTAATATTAATTACAACTTGCCCCTAAAGTTGGCGGCGGGAAATTCACTTCATACTGTTTTTTGCCAAATCAGTGCTCGTCAACTGTTCTTCATTGTTCCATCAAAAAAATATTTCAAAGATTTCAATTTAAAAAACCTATATCGGAGAATTTCGAACATCAGGGACATGTCTGGTAGCTCGGCAGCATGATTGCGGCAATGCTGCGGAGCGCAAGCGCGTGGGCCGCCGCCGCCTCCTTCTGCGAGCATGTAATGCTCGCGAAGGAGGTGGCGGAGCGCGCCCGGGAGAGACTTAGAACTCTCCCGGTCCGCCGAGCCCGCAACTTGCTCGCCGCGCGTCGCAGGCAACTCAGGCGCCGGAGGTCGCTTAACGACCTCCGTCCTCCATGAGCGCAGGCCTGGGGGTGGCGGGTGAGACCACCTGTCACCCCAGCAGAAGCAGGCCGGGACGGTGGGGCGACTAGCGCCCCTCCCCCAAACCGGGGCAAGACGGGGACACCGTGGTTCCCAAACCCGAGGGGGCCATCTCGAAACCGGAGATGGCCCAGGGTCAGTCGGGGTGCGAGGGATATGCTCTATGGGCAACCTTACACCCCGGCGTCTGTAGACCCGAGACGGCGTGCGGTTTTAGTCGGTTCAAGCCCGACATAACCGCCCCCGCTGGCACGCGGGGGGTATCCGAAGGGATTTCCGCACGATAAAAAAAAAAAAAAAAGGGACGTGTCTAGGTAGCTATGGTCAGAGTATTCTCTCTGTAATGGACTGGTAGCAGGTTCAAGTCCCGTCCTGATTTTCTATTTTTCCGACCTAAATCTATATTAAAAATATAATTTGACTCAATTCGCCATTTTCGAATTTTCATTTAAAATTAATCAAAACTCGCTCTTAAAGTAGGCGGGGGGAAATCAACTTTATCCTGTTTTTTTTTGGCTAAATCCATTGCACTTCAACTGTTCTTCATTACTCCATCAAACCTTTTTCATAATTGTCAAGCGCATGCCAGATATATGAAATTTTTGCATCGCGGGAGCGAGCGAAGTGACCTCGTTAATACCGCGCGCCCCGACACGGATAGATTTAGGTTAGAACTTAATACTCAAAGGGTTAGAAGGTTTCGCCAAAACCCTTCGTGTTAGGTTACTTGTGACAATGCACCGGCCAACGGGGGCGGTTATGTCGGGCTTGCACCGACTAAAACCGCACGCCGTCTCGGGTCTTCAGACGCCGGGGTGTAAGGTTACCCATAGAGCATATCCCTCGCACCCCGGCTGACCCTGGGCCATCTCACCACTAACAGCATCGCTCATCCTGTCTCCTCTGAAAGCAGAGGAGTACGGAGAGCGATGTGTTCCCGCCACGTTGGGTATTGGCCGACGATCAATGCCAACCCTATGAAGGGGTGAAGGGGAAGCCATTGACCGCCGCCCAGGGTGTACCGGCCGCTCCGATTCCGTTCCCCCCGGACTGCAGCGGGATCGGAATCGGAGCGACACTCGAGGAGGTTACCCAACACACACCTCTAATTAGTGGTACCTATTCATAACATTGATTTAGCAAAAAAA
Source organism: Cybosia mesomella (assembly GCA_946251805.1). Lineage (NCBI taxonomy): Eukaryota > Metazoa > Arthropoda > Insecta > Lepidoptera > Erebidae > Cybosia > Cybosia mesomella. Next base: position 24,078,667 of record OX276398.1, read on the forward strand.
AAGCAATAAAAATTGCTTTCCCACAGCCAAGTTAAAAACAATGAAGAACAGTTGACAAACAGTGATTTAGCCAAAAATAAACATTAAAAAGTCGATTTCCATCCATCCTACTTAAGACAGCCCTTATATTCTTCTCCTATAAAAACCCACTATCTATAAGGCTGGACTCACAACATCTGGAATGGCTCTCGGAATGCAAATGTATGGAGTTACGTGCGTTCTGAATTTACAATCTGAAATATGCCGATCCGAAATTCAGAACGCTCGCAACGTTAAGGTAGGAAAAAAGGCATACCAGCAAGGAGAATCGCCGCCTTGAAGGAGATCTTACGGTACCCGCGGATTACCCTGATGGCCAACATCAGAAGTACCTACTATTAGAAGTACATCTATACGTATAATAAAATATTAACGAGGTAAAATCTGTAAATTTACTATTATTTCGAAAAAAAATATTGTTATATGTTCTAGAAACGATACCGATACCAAAAACGTGATTATTGAAACTTTTTATCTGTTTTCCTGTTTGTCTGCTCTTAATATTGATGTCCGAGCATCACTTGAAAATCGCTAAACAGATTCAGCTGAAATTTAGCATGAACATTCTTCTAGGGCAGGGGTCTCCAAACTTTGAAGCCTTCGGGCCATAATGATTTTTTCTGTTTGTTCCAAGGGCCAAACCAGTTTTAATTTTTCTGCCCTTAACTATATTTCTAGACTAGACTAGAATAGTCGCAAAGTGCGCGACCTAAGCAAACTAACGCTTTTTTGCATTTCAATTATTATTGTGTATTGTGACACTTAACGACATCTAGTGGCGAGTAGTGGTACTATGTACTATCTATTTCAGCTACCCGCTAACAGGTGGCATTCGTCGTAATTAAATATTTGGAATTACCGCGTTGGTTCGAGAAAGTTCTAGTTCTGGCTAGTGTATTCCGATCACTTCGAGATGGCAGTAATTGCATATAAAAAGGCTAGCGGCGCAACCGCGAGTCAGTCTGCGTAGGAAAGGCGAAGGAAGCGAAACTGTCTATCTCTATTGTGAAATAAAGTAACACCCGTGCTTAAAAGTATTTTGATTTTACTTATTGTTTTATGTGTGATTTGTTAGTATGGAAAAGAAGCGAAAAATCGACAATCGAATGCAGAACGTTCCAAGATAAATGGAACTTTCAGTATTTTGTGATTGAGTCCAGTAATAAGGCGATATGTTTAATTTGTAATGAAACCATAGCTGTTCTCAAAGAATATAACATTAAACAACACTATGAATCGAAACATCTTCAAAATGACTCCAAGTATACAGGAAGTTTGCGGACGGAAAAATTTTCAGCTTTGAAACGCGGACTCAAATCGCAGCAATGTTTGTTTACCAAAGCGAATACTGAACAAGAGTCTGCAACTCGCGCCAGCTTTCGTGTGGCTCTTGAAATTGGAAAACGTGGCAAACCATTCACCGATGGAGAAATGATAAAAAAATCCTTGATTGCAGTAGCCGAAGAAATATGCCCCGAAAAGGTAAATTTATTTAAAAGTATCAGTTTGTCAGCAAACACTGTGGCTCGGAGGGTGCAAGACATCGCAGAAAATATATCATCTCAACTGTCTGACAAAAATGGACATCTTGAGTGGTTTTCTCTAGCATTGGATGAGTCAACGGATGCGTCAGATACTGCTCAGGTGTTGATTTTTATTCGCGGAGTAGATAAAAGCTATGAAGTGTATGAAGAACTTCTTGATATTGATAGTATTCACGGTACGACAACTGGGGCAGATATTTTTAAGGGAGTTGAGAATGCCATTATTAAAAAGAACGTTCGATGGAAAAATTTGAAATCTATATCAACTGATGGAGGCAAAAATATGTGTGGTAAAAATAAAGGAGTGGCACTTGTGTCAAAGGCTGTAGATAATGATGGTGGTTCAAAACCATTAGTCTTACATTGTATCATTCATCAACAGCATAGACTAGTAAGTATACTGCGTAATCAACAGTCCTTGTGCGGGAAATGTTTGGATATGTCTGAAGTTCTAAAACCAGTCACATCAGTTGTTAACTTCATCAGATCCACTGGGCTGAATCACCGACAATTCCGCGAGTTTATTCAAGAGATTGGAGAAAATGACTTACCATATCATACTGCCGTACGCTGGCTTAGTTGCGGAAAAGTCCTTAGCGCTTTTTTGAACCTCGAGCAGAGATCCAAATTTTTTTTAAATAAGAAGCAGCGCCCTTTTGTCGATTTAGAAAATAGTGAATGAATGTGGAAGTTAGCATTCTATGTCGATTTGACAAATCATATGAACGAACTGAATTTGAGGTTGCAAGGAGAAAATCAGCGTCTCCCTGATTTATACACCAATATCAAATCCTTCAGGCAGAAAATAATGCTATTTCAATCGCAATTACGTAAAAAAAATTCACACATTTTAAAACATGAGAAATATTCAGCCACACTACAGAGACTGAATTTCCCGTCGATTTTGCAATCGAAACTTTGAGTGCTTTGAAGATAAATTTTGATACTCGTTTCTCAGATTTTGATGTCATTGCGAATGAAATTAAGCTTTTTCAAAATCCTTTTGATTCTGACATTGAAACCCTGGCTCCGGAAGTCCAAATGGAAATTATTGATTTACAGTGCAGTGATATGATTAAGACCAAGTATCAAAATTCATCATTGCTGGAATTTTATAAGAGTCTTCAACTGGAACAATTTGATAATTTGCATAAATTTGCTCGTGGGTTGTTTTCTGTTTTTGGTACTACTTACTTGTGTGAGAAAACGTTTTCCAAGATGAAGTACACAAAGAATGTTTACAGATCTCAATTAACCGATGAGAATCTTAAATCTCTTTTGATAATTTACAAGTAAAATTGATCCACAACTACAAACTATTGTCGGTGGAAAACCACAATTACATAAATCTCATTAGTGTTTTCATTTCAATTATTTGTTAGTTATTAATATGCTTAAACTTAGATACTTAAGTTAAGTTTTCTGTGTCATCATTTCTGTCGTTAAGTTTTACCTTGCAAGTAAATAAAACTGAGTAATTATCATTCTATGTTTTCTTCTTCAACTTATCACAGCAATAGTAACAACAATAAATCATTGGCTGTCGCGGGCCAGATTGATGACAATAAATCATTGGTTGTCGCGGGCCAGATTGATGACACTGACGGGCCGGATTTGGCCCGCGGGCCGTAGTTTGGAGACCCCTGTTCTAGGGTATGGTCATAAGCTGCGCTATATATCATCACGCTATTATAAGTGTGATAGGAGCAGGTCGATCGAACAGGTCTATTATTGATCATTTAATCTCAATTTAATTTCAATTATTATCATCACGAAATTCTACAGTTTGATAGAATTCAGACATGGTCAACGTTCGGACTATAAATCATTACGATATAGCTAAAAGGGGATGAGCAGTAGAATATGAATTTTCAAAACTACGTGTAACAGATAGTTGATTAGAAACTCAACCGTTGATAATAAATATCATCACGCTTTTATATTAAGGAACCAGGTGGAACTTATTTCGATGTTACATGTAAACATCTATTCCTTCATGATCAATGATTGGAAATATAACGATGAAATAGGTAAACTAATCTATGTTGGGTTCGAAAGGTATATTCCCGGTCGTCCGCACTGGGTACGTGTGGGAGAAAAAAGTTTATTCGTCCCCAGTGGTGACGATTGACTTATTATTTCCAACTCGTTCCGCTATAGACCGAAAGTCAAAATGCAATAATAGCAACATTATATTAAAACTGAACCGGCAAACGATGTTTTGCCATGTATATTATTTCTAGGAAACATTTATTTATTGAATACGATTTATTTAATGTTACATTAACTATTAATAAATGTACTTTATTCCCAAATAAATATTTATTGAATGTAAAAAAATATTATTAAAGTTGTCTTCTGTCGAAATTAAATTATTAATAGTTAATAAATCCTTCTATCAGTGTATTGATAAAAAACAGTGACTTAATATTTTATTAGTTTGCTTATTATTTGACTTACCTTTCACAATAATGAAACAGGTATATTTGTCGGTGTAGGCAGTGGTTCGCCTAACCGAACGTGTGTTGAGAGCCAGCTGATATTGTGGTCAGCTGTGGGGTCACTGACCCGTATTTTATGTAGGTACTTCCTAATTTACTATGCCAGCTGGCTGAGTTCCTTGGACCGGCCAGGTCTGCTCTCAGACCTTCGTACCGTCGCCAAGGATCTGCTCTGAACTATTGGACCGGAATGGGGAACCGTAGCCAAGTAAAAGACAGAGCAAGGGTGAACTGTGTTTATTGATCAAAATTGGCCGTCTAATAAATACAATATTCAGTTACAAGTAGTTACTATTTACACGAGCAATAAACTCCTTTCCACCAATCAGCCTTATATACAATTGTTATCTTGCATCTATTATGTACAATTCTAACTAATTTATTCATCGATTCATCGAGGAACTCTCGATGAATCGCGTGGCGCTGTGCGGCTTCGCTACGTAAATAGTGGCAGTATAGGCTAGTATAAAAACGGCGGGTCGCACTCCGCCGGTTCATTCCACGAAAACCTTACAGGCGCGCGGACGTGCGCTGGAGCGTGCGGCGCACGGCTTCAATGTTTCGTAATCTGGATGCTCTGTGTTGTGTGTCACTACATATTTATTAAACACGTACGTTTTCGTTTTGATTTAAAACTATTTCCAAAAAACATTAAGTACAATATAATATACAGATACGGTAATGGTGGGGTGTGTGTTGGGTAACCTCCTCGAGTGTCGTTCCGATTCCGATCCCGCTGCAGTCCGGGGGGAACGGAATCGGAGCGGCCGGTACACCCTGGGCGGCGGTCAATGGCTTCCCCTTCATGGGGTTGGCATTGATCGTCGGCTAATACCCAACGTGGCGGGAACACATCGCTCTCCGTACTCCTCTGCTTTCAGAGGAGGAAGGATGAGCGATGGTGTTAGTGGCTGAGGCCACCATAGGGTCCTGGGGTAGCCAGGGGCGGGATGGCCCACTGCTAACGCAGGGGCCGACGGTCACTTGTGCCGCCACCGGTGAGAGAGGACCAGCCATCCTCTCGCGTTCCGTAATCGGCAGGTGATCAGCAACGACCTGACTGGTGGCTCCAGAAGGGTACGCTGTGAACTTGCTGACCGGAGGGCTTGCCTTTAGTGGCCGGCCCACGACAAGGAAAAGTCTATAACAACCGACAGCGAAGTCGTAAAAACCTATGGATACCAGCCGACCTCCATAGTATATAGGCTTATCCAGGTGCAGGGGGCTCCGCCTGGATGGACCACCTTTCCCCCATACTCGTGGGATATGATATGGACACAAATCTTTATATCAACAAAAAACCGGACAGGAAACCAAACAACTACGACACAGGCACGAACATGGACAGTGAAAATGACGGAGTCTGCGCGGAGGTCGCGCAGCAGGAGGGCGTAGAGGTGAAACCAAACACCTCGGCGGTGAAGGAGAAATTCGACACCGCCAACGAGCGTAGCAGGGCGAGCAGACCCGTAAGCGCAGACGGCGCGCAAAGGCCCGGCTGTGGGAGGACGTGTCGGATGAGGACTGCACCCTCACTGGGACGACCTCCTCCATCAGTGACGAGGATTCGAAGCCTGCGTCAAAGGTGGCAGCAGGCCGCCGAGGGGCGCGAGGTGGAACGAGGGCTGGGCATTCCACCCGAGTCCCCTCGGCGGCCTCTGAGAGGGACGTGGGCAAGTCTCCGCCGAGGCCTTCCACCTCGGCGGTGTCGGAACCAGGTGGGAAGACGCGGTCTCTGATGGAGAAACTCCAGCAAGTGACCGCGTCTTTCCAGGGGTCTCCAAACCCCGATCAGGAGGCGATGCTGCACATTGTACTCGGCATCGCCTCCGAAAATGAGGCCCTCGCGGCGCAGCTGGCCGAGTCCCGTCGGGAGACGGCTCGATTAGCTGCAGCCGTCGAGGAGCTGAGGAGAGGGATGGCGAGCCCGACTCAACCGGCGCAACCGGTGCAGCGAGCGCAACCGGCGGAGCCGGCGCGCGTGACTCGCTCGTCCGCGAGGCAGTCGGCGCAGCAGGCGCTTTCGGCGCAGCTGGAGCGGCCGGTGCAACCGGTGCAGCAGCCGGCACAGCCGGCTCGTACACCAGCACCGCAGAGAGTACCACCGGCGGAGCCTTGGTTCGCGTACGTGGAGGCGCTAGAGAAGCGTATGATGAGTCGGATGGAGGCCCTAATGGACTCCATCCGCCGTCCGCCTCTGGCGCCACCGGTGGCTACGTGGTTGCAGCCTGGAAGGGTAATACCTGCCCGGCTGCAGTAGAGGCTCTGCCGGAGTCGGCTCGTCGCCCCGCTCCCGCTCCCACTCAGGGGAAGGGCAAGGGCAAGGGGAAGACGTCCCCAGCCCAGGCCCCAGCCCCAGCTGCGGCTCCGGTTACCCCCACGAGAACACCCTTGGAAGGGGGCTGGGAGGTGGCTGGAGTAAACAAAAGCAGGCGGAAGGCCGCCAAGAAGCCTAGGAGGGCCGCGGCCGCCGCGTAAGCACCGCCGGGGAAGCTCCGTGCCCCTCGCACTACGGCCGTCTTCGTCATCCTGACGGCGGAGGCAGCGGGGAGAGGCATGGGGTATGCCGAGTTGTTGGCCAAGGTGAAGGTCAACGTAGACCTCAAGGCCCTCGAGATCCCGGGCGTCCGGTGCAAGAGCACACGGATGGGAGCCCGGCTTCTCAAGGTCCCCGGCGCCGCCCGTGGCCCCAAGGCTGACGCCCTAGCGGCTAGGCTGAGGGAGTCGCTGGATGCAGCCGACGTCCGGATGTCCAGGCCCATTAAATGTGCAGAAATGCGCATCACGGGCCTGGACGACTCCGTCACGGCTGAGGAGCTTAGGCTCGCCGTGGCGAAGGCCGGGGACTGTTCCCCGGACACAGTAAAGGCCGGAACTATACGCTTCGGCCGCGGTGGACAGGGGGCAGCAGTTGTCGGCTGCCCTATCGCGGCGGCCCAAAAGGTCGCTGACGGGCGGAGCCTCCTGATAGGAGGCTTCCTGAGGGCGCAGGCACGGCTCCTGCAGGCCCGACCGGCTAGGTGCTTTAGGTGCCGGTCGGTGGGCCATGTGGGGGTGCTGTGGCCAGCCCGGTCACAAGGCCGGCACGTGTGGCGCCCCGCTGCACTGTTTTAGGTGTGCAGCGGGAGGCAAGCCGGCTGACCACAGGGTTGGCAGCAAGGCCTGCGCCGGAGGGGAGCCGAAGCTGGGAGGCCGGCCTTCCGCCTCCAGTTCGCAGCGCGATGCGGAGATGGGGGTTCCATAATGGATCCTCAACTCCGCATCCTGCAGGTGAACGTTGGCAACGGTGCCCATGCTCAGGACCTTCTGCTCCAGAGCATGGCACAGTGGGCCATAAATGTCGCCGCTGTCGCCGACCCATACACCCACCGGTTCCTCGGGCCTACCTGGGAAACCGCGCAGGATGGGACGGCGGCACTGGTGCACAATCCCGCCGCCGGCAGCCCCCCCTTGCCGACGTTGTTAGGGGACCTGGCTGCGTGGCGGCGGTGGTTGGGGAAATAGCGGTCGTGGCTGCTTAGTTCACGCCGAGCCGAGACATAGCTGCTTACGAGCAATGGCTCCGTCAGCTGGCAGTCGTCGTCAATGCCTGCCACCCCCGCCCGGTCCTTATGCTCGGGGACTTCAAGCCTGGTCGTTGGCGTGGGGTTCCCGTCACGATAGGGGCCCGGCGGGGGATAGAGGCAGGGCACTGGAGGACTGGGCCGAAGGACTCGGCCTAGACCTCCAAATCGGGGAGCCGTGGACACGTTCGTGACCTCGAGGGCCAGCAGTGCTATTCTCTACGGTAGCTCGTCGACGAGCTCGCAAAATGCTGCTTTGGATTTCTATTTTATTTTAATTTTGATTTTAATTTATGATTTAGATTTAGATTTAGATTTAGATTTAGATTTAGATTTCATCATCAATCAAAAATCTAAATCTAAATCTAGATTAAGATTTAGATTTAGATTTCAACATCAATCAAAAATCTAAATCTAAATCTAGATTTAGATTTAGATTTAGATTTAGATTTAGATTTGATTTAGATTTAGATTTTTGATTGATGATGAAATCTAATTCTAAATCTAAATCCAAATCCAAATCCAAATCTAAATCTAAATCTAAATCTAAATCTAAATCTAAATCTAAATCATAAATTAAAATCAAAATTAAAATAAAATATAAATCCAAAATCCAAAGCAGCATTTTGCGAGCTCGTCGACGAGCTACCGTAGAGAATAGCACTGCAGATCAATCGTGGACATCTCGTCCGCGAGCCCCTCGTTGACCGTGTTCAGGGCTGGCGTGTCGTTTTGGGGGAGGAGACAAGTTCGGATCACCGATATATTCGGTTTGACGTCCCCCCCCCCCCCGCGAGCGATGCGCCGGCCACACCGGCTCCACCCGAGCCACGTTGGGCGCTTAAGCGACTAGATCGGGAGCTCCTCCTGGAAGCCGCCATCGTACAGGCCTGGGCCCCTGCGCCGGACAGGCCTGTCAACGTAGACGATGAGGCGGAGTGGTTCCGGGAGGCCATGAAATATTCCGAACCGACCACCCAGGAAAAAAAGATGCTTGGTTACTTCAAAATATTCCTAACTGACCACCCATGTGAACAGTAGGTGGTTTGAGAGGAATGAAATTCCTAACTGACCACCTAGGTGGATGGATTGAGTTGTCCGTTGATAACAAAGGCTCCCCCCCACACTCACACTACAACACAAATCACATACATAGGTTTAATAATTTTTTGATTTTCATTTGGTTTGATTTTGATAACCATTTTAGTTCTGATTTGGATTTTTAATTGATTTAGATTTAATTTCAAATTATTTCGACCCGCCATATTATAGGAGCACCTTAGAAGTTGGCTAAATTACTCAGATAATATAATAAACATTTAAGTAAAATAGATAGGCTGAGAACACTTAATTTGGACACCATTTCCAATAAAATAAACACAATATTTATTAACCTTTTTTAAACTGGAATACATGTATCAATAATTGAAGTAAAAATAACATTATAATCCTCAGAGCACAAAGTTAACATATTTCATATACTGTTTATTATTTTATGAAAGGTTTCAGAGCTAAGGTGATCCGTGAATTAGTATTTGAAAGGTTACTTTTGTGGTTGACTGTACAAAGGACGGCCTTATCGCTAAACGCGATTTCTTCCAGGCAACCTTAGGATGAACTGGAATATTTCACACGCACTGAGCAATCAAACGACCCCCTGTAGCGTAGCGGTAGAGCGTTCGAGTGCTATCGCGGGTCCGATTCCCGCTCAGTGCAAATATTTGTGTGCATGAATATGAATTATGATGAATATGAATTTGCATTAGTCTGAGTGTTTTTATGTATAATATGTAGGTATGTATTTACAAAAAGAGGATCTGAGTATGTATATCCATATTCTAGAACCTTACTATGCTTACTTTGGGTCTAGACTGCGTTGTATAGCATGTCGTAGAACATTTCTTTATTAAATTTGATTTATGTACCTATATGAGGTTTAATACCTATTTATGGGAAAATTTCACAGCCTGGCAAAAAGAAACTACCGCCATTCTTCTCTCGTATACGCTGATAGCCAGCCTATAGCATAGATTATTATATATACTAGAAAGCCTATAGCTTTAGCTTGTATTCTCATTCTACACTCTGTTCCTTGACCTTGACGACCGTAGATAGTTTCTAGTATATACAGGGCGTCCCACGGCAATGCCACATGGAGGGAAAGTACCTTAATTATTGTAGATGGGACATTTTACTGAAAGAAGACTTTATTTTAATTTTAAAAACTATTTGAACTGCATTCATACATTTTTAATAATTGGGGAATCGAACCCGGTTCACGAGAAAAAAAAATCGGTCTGTAGTTTTATGACACCGATCGGAAGGCATCATCTTAAGCGTTATTTTTTGCTAAATAAATTAGTATCAGAAATAAAGGGAAGTCCATTAATTTTAACATTTGATGTGAAGTTTTGTTCAGAAAAATGAAAAGCTTACATTGCCGAAAGGACGTACAACTGACATTATCATAAGTACCTTTTTTTTATCGTGCGGAAATCCCTATAAATTTACCTACCCACTTGAGAAGTACGCACTTGAGTAATAACCAGGTCCTCTTAGTACATTTTAATGAAGGGCATTTGAATACGGAAAGGTATTTAGAAATACTTGAGATATTAAGAAATGAGATAAATAATCTTCCGGTCGCAGAGCGACAAAACCTTACTTTTCAGCATGATGGGGCTCCGGCTCATAACAGTCACAGAACAAGGGATTATCTCAATGAACACTTTGGTCCCTGGATCGGGACAAATGGACAAATAAAATGGCCGCCGAGATCCCCAGATTTAACCCCGTTAGATTTTTTTATGGGGTTATGTAAAAAAATTAGTTTACAAGAACCAGCATGAAAGTGTCAACGAGTTAAAAAGAGAAATTAGACGTATTATTCTAAATATCCACCACAACAAGATAAAAAAATCGACAGAGAGAAATAATCCAAAGAGTGCGACTTTGTATTCAACAGGATGGGGCTCATTTCGAGAATTTGATACATTGATTAATTTTGTATTAAAAAATTTTAAATTCTAGGTCTTCCCTTTGTTTCTGATACTATTTAATTTAGCAAAAAATAACCCTTACGATGATGCCTTCCGATCGGTATCACAAAACTACAGACCGTTTTTTTTTCCGGACCCGGTTCTATTCCCGGTTCAACGAGTCAATTATCAAAAATGTATGAATGCAGTTCAAATGGTTTTTAAAATTAAAATAAAGTCTTCTTTTAGTAAAATGTCCCATCTTCAATGATTAAGGTACTTTCCCTCCATGTGGCATTGCCGTGGGACGCCCTGTATATAATAATCTTTGGTAGACAGTTTACGTAGACACCCGTCCAGTACCCCTAAGCCCAGTTGAAATTATTTGAAGTGAACGAAAATTTAATACAGCGCCATCTTTTACCTCTTTGTACAAAATCTGCATGGAATATATAATTATTGTAGACCTCTATTGGAGGAAAAATTGTACTGATTTTGCCAGGCCAGTTAAATGACTTAGGGCGGCTTCAAATTTTTGTTCTAGTTCGTGTACAGGTACAGGTGTTAGAATAATATTATGTAATCTGTGTTTTAATGTATACATAAGCGATCATCACGACAACATAGGAGAGGTCAATGCCTCCTTACACTTCTGGGTTTAATCGAAGTACCTTTATTCGAAAGAGGTTATAATAGCAAGTACCCTGACATTTACTCATATTATAGCACAGACAGAGATACAGACTGATTTTATTTTTGTCTTTGACGCACAATCTCTTTCTTTCTAGTCACTTTGTAATATGCGCTATTCTTTTCTTTTCCCTGTACATACACATTACTCAACAAGCGCACATATGGCGTTGAAGCAAATTTTGCATCCAGTCGCCACTCGACGCCATGATGGTAACGAGTAAGAAATATAACAATTTTGACGTATTAATTGTCAGTTGTTAGACATAACTAAACAATTCTACTAGTGTCTGTTCTAATTCCAGTGACCTTTTTTTTTTTTAACGTGCGGAAATCCCTTCGCATACCCCCCCGCCGGCCAGCGGGGGTGGTTATGTCGTGTCTCGACTAAAACCGCACGGTGTCCTCCCCAAGTGTCCGTTGCCGGGCACCCCGGGTAAGCCCTCGAAAGGATAACCCCAGGGTTGCCGGCGGGCTTTGGCCGCCACCGCGTTCTCGCCTGGTGGGGTCGGGTTTTATCCCGCTTCGGTGAGTTGGCAGGCGTGTTCCAGTGACCTGCCTTAATATTCTGGATAATAAAATGTTTAATTCGGGCCTTTCTCAAGCCTTAGCTCAGCCCCTTATAAGCTGTGTTGCGTTGTGGTGAATTTGGCGTCACAAAATATCGGACATATTCCGTCTGGCTCAATCTCAATCATAAAATATATGACATATTATATTTGTGTCACATAAAAGTCAGATAAAAGTGTCATTTATTAGAATTTTTTGTCACCTGCCTTTTATTGCTGTACTAAGTTCAATTGATAAGAAAATATCTCTCATTTTAAATATAACAATAGTTTTGATACTTATTTCAATCACAGCAGGATCCAAGAGTAACGGTTGCCTTTGTCTGTTAGTGCACACAGAGTTATTGCCATAGTGGCAAATAAAAAAGTTTGCTTCAATTTACTTAAGTTGACTACCATTTTATTCATATATTTCTTATATAATTATTTAAATTATTAGAATGTTACAAGTATTAATATACATAAATAGAAAGTATATCATCATAATCATAGGTTCTCTTTAAAAATAAGTCTAGTAATGATACTCCTGATATATTGCATAAACCAATATTAATGGGTTGGGCTGTTAGGTTGACACAAAACGATTTACCAGGTTCCAAAGGACCCAGCTTCTTATTTGAAACACCGCACCAAAGTAGACTAGAATCTTGTAGAGAGCGTAATTTTAGGATCAAGTCTAGGGTTCTTTCACTAGCATTGACTATTTTGCATTGGAAATCAAAAGGCTCGTCCACAAATACCTTACTTGGTAGCCTTTCAAATGTAACTCTGATATCTCCATAATCAGGTGTCATTCTCTGTAGTTGACTGGTTTGTAAACGCCCCTTTTCGCCGAGGTTTGATCGCCATACAATATCTAATTTCCCAATATTTTTAGCAGCAGCTAGTAACTTTATTTCTTTTGAAATGTTTTCCCTAGGAGTCAAACAATATAGGTATTGACAACTTTCTTGTGGTTGAAGTAAGGTAACATCTCCAAATACAGAAATATTATTGTCTATTTCATTCAATGATTTCACACTAAATTGTTGCGAGCTTTCAAGAGAAACTTGCTCTAAGATAATTGCACCAGATGTGATATTCTGTACTTGGGCTTCAAGATAAACATCATCAGACTCAGCATTATAGAACTTTGTTTTTACATCTAGAGGTTTCATGACTTCAAATTTGAAGAATTTTCTGAATGATGCCAATGTGTTATAATTCGACATGTAAGTTACTTCACAGACTAAAATGTGGGTTCCGAGATCTTTAACTTCGTGGTGAATAACATCGCTCAACGTTTCATCAACATCAAGCATTTTTGGAGAAAGATTTTGTTGAGTTGTCAGTAAGATTCTCTGTGAATTGGTTTGTAAGTCTGCTTTAATAGACACACTTTGTACTGGCTGATTAGTTTCATTGTGTACGCATACGTAACAGGAGAATGTTTCTCCCAAATAGATATTTCCGAAGCTTTGTGGGAGTAACAGGAATTGGCCAGCAGATAGCGTTTCCATTTGAGTTACGGAAGTAGCATCATCTTTCAAATAATTGTTTAAAATGTTACCTGGAAGATCTTTGGAATCACAAGTAACAATTTTAGGACTCACCAGGGCTGGTTTAGTCAACCTCATGACTTTTAGTGCAACTAAATGCTCTACGACTTCTTTGGGATCCATTTTATGTACAACTTGTTTTGTTGGACGAATAGAGTTTCATTCAGATTCGATTCAGAGTTTATTATTAGATATAAATAAATTAATATATAGTTTAGCGGTCGTATGGCTTATTAAAATAGATTTTTTCTTGAGAAAAGGAATGTGCCGTACAATATTTTGATTTTTGACAGTTCATACATAGATTAATAAATATATAGTTCATATGTCAAAGTTTTTTTTTTCACGTATTATGACAGGACCATAGAGACAGGCCAATTATAATTCTTCTTCTTTTTCTTTTAGTTAATGGCTTCTGCAGTAGAATCACTGCAATTTCGCCAATCACTAGTAAAATATAATCAATGTTTATAAAATTATTATTGGCGAAGACGTCAATGTCAAGTCTAAAAACCGACAATTTATAATGATTACGACCGCTGGCTTCTGGGTTCGACGGAGGACGGAGCCTATAGCCACAGATTACTTAATACTATAGCGATGACCCCCCCAAAATGAAAGTCAATGGGGGGAGGCCTATGTTCAGCAGTGGACTTCCTGCGGCTGAAATGATGATGATGATAGCGATGACATGACTCTTTTACCGTAGAAATTTCCTGGGGAAAAAAAAATTGAAACGTCAAATTTGACAGCTTTAATTATTTTGAATTAGCAAAGGACTTCAAAGGAGGATACCTACTATTGTTCTGTGATTAGCAAATTCTAAAGGAAAGACTTGAATTCGTTCTTATAGTTTTATGGATTAATACGAGTACGCGGCCAGATAATTTAAACAAAATTCGTAAAATGGTTCTTACAAAAGAATACAGAATATGCATGCCAATGACCGTCGAAGAGGTATAATATTTATTTAAACACTTAATTGTAGTATAGGTAAACTTTAGTGAGCAGATAAAAATATTAAATATGAAATAAACTTAATAAAAGATGAGGTTTAGCCTCATTTTATTGAATTTTTATGAGTTCATTGTTATTAATATCGGCTAGATATTTTGATACTGAACAACTAAAATGGCCATACCAAAGCTTAATAATGGAATAATATAAGGCTGGAAAAACTAATACTACAGCACAATAAATATCGACGATATTAATTGACGACCGCATTAATTTTTATTATCATTCTTAACGGTAATTTTCTGTAATATAGAACATAAATACGATTTTTTCCATATTTTAAATACTAATAGGACAATTAAGGATATACATTAAATAATGTTGTTATAATAATAACTTCCTACTTCTAGTATCGCATCGGTCAACTATATATGATTGCACGACATAGTTATGAGCAATCCAGTGGAGGTGAAGGGGTGGAGGTAGTTGCTAATGAACAAGTCACTGATGAAGTTAATGGTGTGGGGCAGTTTACTGAGAAGAGAATTCACTTATCCAGGTGTGTATTACTCTTTTGCTCAGATTTTGGTCAGTGGTTTATTAATTTTGAAAAGCAGTTTACACTGGAAGGCTTGCATGAACAGTACAGGATGCTCGTGAAGGATGGAAGGGGTTTCACAAATATTTTATTTGCCACAGCAAAGAAAAGAGGTGCCAAACCATAAAGACTTGTAATTCTTAACCAGCACCTGTGATCCTACAGGCCCCGGTCCTTTAAGTGGGGCATGTAAAAGCATTCGATGAGGCCATCTAGCTGAGGGCCATCATTGTCGCATTGTCGGTGTCTGTAATCGTGACCCTCATTCATGAGATTTTACCTTTAGCTTACCATCAGGCGAGGTGATGTCATATTGATGTAAGCATTATAAAAAGCAAAGTGTGTAAGGGTGGAAGCAAATAGCGGGCTTTTGTCTCTGCCTATAACGGTAAGAAAAAGGTGTGAGTATATGTATGTGTTTTTTATTTATATATACCATGCTAGGTACTGATAATATTACCAATTATTCTATTCACTAAAACTGAATAGATGGTAATCTTTATTATCATAAACAGTCATTGAATATCTGCTGTACTATATCTGATTTGTGTATTTCATATACCTATGCATATTTTATTTCAATTTAAATCTATTCTGACGTTAACCTTATATCATCAATTGACATTCATTTCTGTGAATGTTTGACTTTTGACCAAGATTGATATGCTAATACTGCTAAAGTGCATAACTATGCAATTTAAGAATTTTAGTTATAGCATTGGCAACTATAAGCGACATAGTGTATATTATTATACTATGTCATAAAATTATATTATTTCATATAATTTATTCGCTTGCAATTTATTCGATTTTTGGGTGACTGATTACTATAAATTGTTGTTTGTTTAGTCAAAATTAACTAACTGCAATAATTTAATAATTAAATTTATGATCAATCATTCAACTTACCTGTACAGGAAATAAAATTGAGTTGTATAAATATTGAGAGAATGAAAATATGCATGAGAGTGGCTTTTGTATGTGCTTTATGTTTTATTATTGTTTCCTTGTGTATGTTACAGTCACTTGCCCTATTGGGTCCAGTCTTTGATACCAAAAATATTTTATGTCACTGAAAAAGCATGGAATTATTATCCTTATACTATAACAGGTACAGTTCAGTTTTACTGGTTTTGTATGCATTTACTACATACATATTACTACAATGAATTCACTGTTTTATTTCTTTTTTCATGTTGAATCTACTCAGAATATACAGTAAGTAATATGTTATTGTATAATTGACTTTGATATAATTATTTAAATATTATTCTAAGTAACTAATTATATTTATTGTTAATCTTCAGTGTTCATTTATTCCAAAGTTTTCTATATCTATTCAAACAAGATATGAAGATAATAATGGTACTACCGAAAATGTAAGTGAAAACATAAACAATTTTGTTTTTAATTTGCATTTTATTTTAAAGTTGGTAAACAAAAGAACAACTTTATTATAATGATATTCCTTTTTTTAGTGTTTGGGACTAACATCAGAAGAAATAGAGCACAGAGAAGTAGACTTCTTAGATATAGCTTATGATGACATTAAACCCCACCATTACAAAGAAGCGGAAGACCCAAAATTCTTCAAATCCCAGAAGACAAATCGTGGACCATTGGTGGAAGGTTGGAGAGACAGTCATCAGCCAATTATGTGCTGTTACAAAGCAGTCAGTGCTAAATTTGAGGTGTGGGGGTTCCAAACTAAGGTTGAAGACTATGTTCAAGTAGTATGTATTTTTATTTTGCTATCATAATAATCGCATTCTCCCTGTAATTCTTAATTTTTCTCATAATAAATCTTATATCTCACGTTAAATTAATAATTAAAAAATTTATTATTAGTTTCATTGTATACTTTTTAGTTATAATGTATATATTTTTAAAATCACCCTTTGAAGCTCTTAATTTTGGTACCCTGCTCGATAACTTAGAGTGAAAATATTTTTATTAGGCACTTACATTTTAGCGCAGATATCCGCCTTTTTTAAACCAGTAAAAGTCTCACAGTAAAACGAATTTAACGACACCTCTCAAGCTAAAAACCATCGAGCCGTTCAGACTGTAGAGCGTGCCAAACAATTATACAAACATACATACCTACTCTCGAAAACTATAACCATCCTTCTGGCGCAGTCGGGTAATAATGACTGAAGATTTGCATCAAAATTCCGATGAACATGCAAGTCAATTATTGCTGATACAAGAAAAAGACATAGTGACTGTGTGCACGACACAAATAGACTATGGACACATGTGCCAGTGACACGTAGATTAGTAAGCGTGAATATAATGAATGAATTATGAAAATGTTAGATTTACGTAAATTAAAAACGTAATTATGTAATTACTTTGATATTAAGCTAAGATAAATAGCTTACTACTGTTATGAGTTAGTTTTCTGAGTAATTAAGTATGTTAGAGCCAAATTTAATAAAGAAAGTACACTCCCTGAAAAGCATAATTGCAAATATAATTACGACAATGCATTACTCAGAATCTAACATAACTTCGTATAAATAGGAAATACGACTTTCTATACTAGTATGTAAGTTTAATTACACCCCGCGACTGTCTCCCACGCCGTAAGAAGCGAATATGCGCTCCCCCGGCTGGTGCCTTTTTATTATATAGTAGCTCGCGGGAGGCAGGGGCCATATATAAGTCTGAGGGGTCATTCCGCCCATCATTCAGTAGCCCGACGTCGCACGGTACAGGCGTAAGTACCTATTGTCGTGCAACTCTTATTGCTACCAATATACATATATGCTATGTGATTAATATGTATAACATAAGATTTGTAAATAAATGGAAATGCGGAGGTGAGGTAGTTTGGATCGCGGGCCAGCACTACGAAAGACTATAAAAGCAGGGACCATTTGGTAGGAAATTATGGACAATGGGGCAACAAGTAGACAACAAGAGTCTCTCACAGAACAAGGAAGCTCAACAGGAAGTAGTAGATCAAGGGTAGTGCTGGGCCAAGAACATCCAATGCCTCGCTGACGTCATACAAGCCACCCATCCAAGTGTTTCATTCTTCGACTCAACATCCTCAACATACAGTCCACTGAAGGCGACCGCGAAGTGGCAGTCTATTCGGAACCGTCATAGTCATAGACTGTCATGAACAACGGTCCTTAACATTGGTCCTTCGGAGCCGGATAAAGTACACGGTCCTTCGAAGATCCAGGTCAACTTCAAGTCAAGCTACCAGCCATAGACGTTTCATCGTTCTTCAACTAAGGGAGAAGTGACAGTCTATTCGGAACCGTATTAGGGGTAGGCTGTCACGAACATCTATGGTCCATTGGAATCGGGTCAAGGGATAGGAATAAAGTCCAGGATCCGTCGAAAATCCAGGTAAGTATAAACTTGAAGAAAGAAGAATGGTTCTCACCAGGGATGGAGGGAAGCGTCGTCAGGAAGAGAAACCGGCATCAGCATCAGCACCAGTACAAAGATCAGTACTACACCCTGCGGCCACTGAAGAGGCCAGACGCTATGCGGACAGTGGTGCGTCGGAAGCCACAGCCAGCACCGAGCAGACCACGTCCAGCACAACTGTGACCACTGAAGAGTCAGGGACGACGGAAGAGGTATCGCCCCACACCCGCGCTGTTATATATGGGGAGCCTAGCTCACAGCGCACCATGCGGCCTTTGGACACGAGGTCACGCCGCTCCACCAGTTCAAGAAAGAAGAAGGAACTGGAGGTCAAACAACGCTTGGCAGAACTGAAGCTCAAGCAAATACAAGCCGAAGCAGAAATAGAGCAGATCCGTCTACAGCGGCTACTGCAGGACGAGAGCAGCGACGACGGGTCTGAGGAAGATCTGGCATCGGTACGTATTAACACGTGGTTGAAGGAAAAGGGACAAGACATCGAGGAAAACACTCAGACCTGCCTAGATAGGGGTCAACTAGTGGAGAAGTGTCAAACCCAAGAAAAATCAGAAGGAAGTGCCCCAGTGAAGAACTCCGTGATCGACGTAGCTACGCTCACCGCGGCCCTATTCCAGGCTATGAGAAGCAACAGGGAGCCGCCCAAGTATATACGGGAACTACCGTTCTTCAGCGGCAGCACGAAGAACGAAAATATCGCAAGAATCAGGAAAAGTTTACGTGGACTCGCACAAGAAGCAGTCGAGTGTCTAATGCTGAGTCAACTTGACCCCGAGGTGATCATAAGGGCCCTCGAGAGAAGATTTGGTAGACCAGAAGCACTCATCCACGTCGAGATGGAGAAGCTCAAGACTCTCAACAAAGTGACCGATAACGCCAAGGACATCTGTATCTTCGCTGGGAAGATAGCAAACATCGTGGGGACCATAGAAGCCTTGAGGAAGCCGCACTACCTACACAATCCAGAGATGTGCAGTATCATCGAGAAACTCACACCTATACTCAGAAACAAGTGGTACGACTTCGTTGCAAAGAAAAAAGAAGACATACCAGAACTGAAGAAGATATCTATGTTCCTGTCAGAAGAGGCAGACAAGTGCAGCTCCTACGCGCTCCCAGAGGTGAACCACACAGAAGAGAACAGAAGAGCCGGTTATCGTCCTCAAAGAAGCAGAAGAGTTGAACAGACGCTCACCATCAACAAGAAGACATCAGAAGAGAGATGTCCACAGTGTAGCAGGGATCATAAGCTACCTGATTGCAAGCAGTTCATCGCCCTAGACATCACCGCAAGATGGGAAACAGCCAAGAAGAATAGAGTCTGTTTTCGCTGTCTTCGAGGTAACCACCGACGCGTCACATGCAAAGCACCGGCCTGTGGGAAGAACGGGTGCCAGATGAGGCATCACCAACTACTGCATCGCAATATGCCGCCGGGAGACCGTGAAGAACAGAAGGAAGAGATCACGACCTCAACGGCAGAAGTAGCCACAGCAGCAGTTCCCCGCAGTCAGCGCAAGGCCTACCTCAAGATGGCACCAGTGACACTAAGAGGACCAAGCGGTAGCGTCGATACCTACGCCTTATTAGACGAGGGAAGCACGATCACGCTGATAGATGAGACCATAGCCGACGTCATCGGGGCAGACGGAACAACCAAGGAGATCTGCATCCAAGGTGTAAACAGCGAAGTGAAGCACGAGAGCAAGACAGTCAGTCTACTCATCAAAGGGAAGTACGCCGATGAAGAGTACGACTTAACCGCCCACACCATGGACCGACTCCGCCTCTCACCCAATACCGTGCAGGAAGAGCACCTCAACGGCTGCGAACATCTGGAAGACATACGTGATAAGATAACGTATAAAAAGGCTTCACCTAAATTGTTATTGGGACAAGACAACTGGCATCTCATCGTAACCCGTCAGCTGCGCACCGGAAGCCGTAACCAGCCTGTGGCGTCGCTCACTCAGCTGGGATGGGTGCTCCACGGATGCAGCAGTTCAATGACTGCAACAGTGTCATTCTGCGGTACGCTGCAACAGCGCGTAAAGGACTCCATTGAGGACACAGTGAAGAAGGACCTCAAGTTGGAGTCACTGGGCATCGAACCCCGACGCCCCCGAGAAGATCCCGAACTGCGTGAATTGCAGATTCTGGAAGTAAAAGGCCGGCGGTTACCAGATGGAAGATATGAGACCGGACTGCTGTGGAAAGAAGAAAATGCGAACATACCGAATAATTACAAGGAAGCTGAGAAGCGTCTGCTTACTCTCGAACGAAGACTCGATAGGAATGAAGATTTGAAACACAAATATGAAAAAAGAATGGAAAACCTATTCAAGTCAGGCTATGCAGAACCAGCTCCTATGCCACCCCAGAAGGGAAGGACGTGGTACCTACCTCACTTTCCGGTCATCAACCCCGCCAAGCCGCACAAGCCGCCTCAACTGGTACACGACGGCGACACCGAGATAGAAGAATTATCACTGCCACAAGACAGCAGTGCTACAGTGGAACTCGGCAGCCAAGAGACAGAAAAAACATTGGGTCTAACATGGCACGTCAGCGAAGATCATCTCGGCTTTAACGCGAGCAACTTGAAAATCCAGCGCGAAGTGGAAACAAACACGCGACCCCCAACGAAGCGAGAAGCCTCAAGTGTGATAAGGGCCTCATTCGATCCGGTCGGCTTTATCTGACCGATAATAATTCCCAGTAAACGTATTTTTCAGGACACATGGCGCTATAAGACGGAATGGGACGACCCACTCCCAGCAGAGCTACGGGAGCGATGGTGCAGGTGGTTCACGCAGCTCAACGGCCGCTACAATCTAGCAGCCACGAAGAGCAGAGTGACCCCGTTGAAGCCCATCTCCATGCCGAGACTCGAGCATCAAGCTGCACTACTGGCAGCGCGCCTGGCTCAAGCCACCCTGGAAGAACACGACTACGAGTTAACAGAGAAGACCTATTGGAGCGACTCGCGAACCGCTCTCGCATGGATAAGGTCGGAGCCGCGTGTGTATAAGTCTTTCGTTGCACACCGCCCCGCCGAGATAGAAGATACCACGAAGAAAAAGAGTGACAACGCTACGTGCTTCAAGGCAACGGAAAAGGAGCTAGCCGAGGCCGCTCTCGACGCGCTCGAAAAGGAAACTACGAGTCAACACACCGTATGGAAGTACATACCCCCTTCCGCACCCTTCATGAGAGGGGCATGGGAGCGTATGGTGAAAGCAGTCAAGGAAGTGCTTCGTGTCACCATGATGGAAAAGCATCCCAGCTCGCGACCCCTCACACATGTCTCGGTTGATCCTAACGATCTCGAGGCCCTCACGCCGAACCACATCCTCATCGGGCCCAACTGCCATGTGCCACCACCAGGGCACTTCTCTGCAGACGACGTGACTGCTCGCCCTGGCTGACATCTTCTGGAGGAGGTGGGTGAAGGAGTACCTTCCCCTATTGCAACACCGGCGGGAGCCCACCAACACCGGCGGGAGCCCACCAACACCGGCGGGAGCCCACCAGCACCGGCGTCGCCCCGAAGGTCGGGGACGTCGTCATCATCTGCGATTCCAATCTGCCGCGCAACACCTGGCCGCGAGGACGCGTCAGCCGGGTGTTCCCAGGAGCCGACGGCGAGGTACGAGTCGTGGACGTCACCACCAGCAGCGTACACGTGCTGAGGAGGCCTACGAAGAAAATCGTCGTGCTACCAACGGAGCTCGCAGACGAACAAGGGTCAGCGACGGCGGGAGAATGTGCACGACACAAATAGAGTATGGACACATGTGCCAGTGACACGTAGATTAGTAAGCGTGAATATAATGAATGAATTATGAAAATGTTAGATTTACGTAAATTAAAAACGTAATTATGTAATTACTTTGATATTAAGCTAAGATAAATAGCTTACTACTGTTATGAGTTAGTTTTCTGAGTAATTAAGTATGTTAGAGCCAAATTTAATAAAGAAAGTACACTCCCTGAAAAGCATAATTGCAAATATAATTACGACAATGCATTACTCAGAATCTAACATAACTTCGTATAAATAGGAAATACGACTTTCTATACTAGTATGTAAGTTTAATTACACCCCGCGACTGCCTCCCACGCCGTAAGAAGCGAATATGCGCTCCCCCGGCTGGTGCCTTTTTATTATATAGTAGCTCGCGGGAGGCAGGGGCCATATATAAGTATGAGGGGTCATTCCGCCCATCATTCAGTAGCCCGACGTCGCACGGTACAGGCGTAAGTACCTATTGTCGTGCAACTCTTATTGCTACCAATATACATATATGCTATGTGATTAATATGTATAACATAAGATTTGTAAATAAATGGAAATGCGGAGGTGAGGTAGTTTGGATCGCGGGCCAGCACTACGAAAGACTATAAAAGCAGGGACCATTTGGTAGGAAATTATGGACAATGGGGCAACAAGTAGACAACAAGAGTCTCTCACAGAACAAGGAAGCTCAACAGGAAGTAGTAGATCAAGGGTAGTGCTGGGCCAAGACCATCCAATGCCTCGCTGACGTCATACAAGCCACCCATCCAAGTGTTTCATTCTTCGACTCAACATCCTCAACATACAGTCCACTGAAGGCGACCGCGAAGTGACAGTCTATTCGGAACCGTACTAGGGATAGGCTGGCATGAACAACGGTCCTTAACAGACTGCTTTCTCTGTGATGAAAGCAACATAAACAATAAATACTTATTATTCCTAACGCTATAGTCCGAAAAATCATTTCAGCACCGGAGTGCTGCTGGAATCCGACCCTTGCCACAGGGAGCCAGTTTTTGTAAACCTTTTAAGTAAGTATACAGGGTGGAAACGTTTAGTGTGTCCAGCCGATTATTTCGTCATTTTTGAAAATATTGCAAAACTTTAAACTGATATGAAATCTGCATGACTTAATCTATAAGATGGTATGAAAAGAACTAAACAAGTTGAATTCCTGAGACGAGCTAAGCCGAATACGGCGAATACAACGGATTTTCGATTTTGCGTTATTTTTTTTTATCTTGCAATGGTTCACCCCAGCACGAATCTATTACCGAAAACAGCAACTCGATAGCTCATCTCCTTCATACCCAAAACCGTGACAAAAAATTGGCAACGACGACGTCGACGACAACTCGATAGCAATAGGGCTTTTCTAAAGAAAATCCCTTTTTTTTTATCTTGCAATGGTTCACCCCAGCACGAATCTATTACCGAAAACAGCAACTCGATAGCTCATCTCCTTCATACCCAAAACCGTGACAGAAAATTGGCAACGACGACGTCGACGACGACAAGTCGATAGCAATAGGGCATTTCTAAAGAAAATCCCTAAAAAGTAAAAAAATATCACAATTTGTACTTTTGCAGTTCCTGTATTTCCTGATAAGTAGAAGCGTTAAAGAATAAAATTAAATAAACATTAAAAAGAGTAAAAAAACAATGGCACTCCGAGAGTGCCTCCAGACGTGAAAAACTTGAACATTTACGTGTTTATTTTTTGAATCGTCATCATACAAGCCTCCGTCTCCCTTCCTCTCCCCCTTCCCTCCATCTTCCTACCATCCATCCATCCATCCATCCATGTGCTAACGCAGTTAAACCGTATAAGTGTGTGGGGGAGACGTAAAAGTACAGAATGGTACAGAACACATGCCGATTTTTATTTTTTTACTTTTTTTATTTTTTTAAGCGTTAAACGTTACGTTTAACGTGTTAAATGATATAGATTAAGTTATACAGATTTCATACCAGTTTCAACTTTTACAGTATCTTAAAAAATTACGAAATAATCGGCTGTACACACTTAACGTTTCCACTTTGTATATTTTTTAGTTTTTATTAGATGTATTCAATTCAATTAGTGTTATTACTGACTTCAAACATGTATAATGTTAATTCAGGGGGAAATTAAATTAGTGTTATTCGTTTAAACGTGTATGTGTAGATAGATTTTAAATTTGAAATTGTAGTGGACTATTTCAAACATTGTAATATCATTAAGGTAGAAAAAGTACGGATATGGTTGAGCGTTTGAATTTGTCCTTGATGGCGGTCTCTGATTGGGGTGATGCTAACTTGGTCAAATTCAATGCTACCAAGACCCAGGCGTATCTTTTCTCTGCCAAGCAAAGTCAATTTCAGCCAAACCCCACATTCCGAATTGCATCCGTGTCGATAGCCAACCGCCTCGAGCTTCTTGGCGTTACTCTGACATCCACCCTGAATTTTGGGCCTTACATTCAGGCTAAAGCTCAAGTGGCTGCTAAAAAGCTGGGCATTCTGTCGAAGGTGCGACAGTACTTTACACCGGAATAGTTGCTCAACTTGTACCTAGCAGGTTCGATCCTGTATGGAGTACTGCTCGTATATATGTGATGGCTCAGCTAAACAACACCTAGAGGCACTAGAGAATAGAGAGACGAGCCAAGAGGCTCATTAACAACAATGCACTCGTCGAGAAAAGGCTTCAGAGCCTTGAACATCGACGCAAAGTTGCAGGCCTATCGGTTTTTTATCGCATGCATTTCAGAGAGTGTACAACTCGATACCTCCAAGCCCTTTCCACCAACGAACGACCAGACGCACAGCGACATGCCACTGCTACATGGTCGATATTCCACTCATACGCACAAAACGTTGCGGCGACACATTTATTATGCGTCTGAGTCTGAGTGTGTATTTCTGGAAAGTAATAACCTCAGAATTTCGAGTGAATAGGTTCTTTGTAGGCAAACGTGATCTATCGTAGACCACATCGTCACTTACGACAAGGTGGGATAGAGGTCAAACATGAGCCTATCATTCATAAAAAAAAAGTACGCACGGACAGAAGGACGTACGGGCATGTCCTTTACTTACGCCGCCGTAGGGAGAAAGGCGTGAGTAAGTACATATTTTTTCTATTTATTTTCCATCAATAAGCGGGAGGAAACGTGGTAGTAATTTCGTTTACTAATACTCATTTTTTGAAAATAAGACTATTGATTTTGAGATGTTATCTCAGAACTATTAATTCTATGGAATTTGTGGATGAAAATTTATTGAAATTGAGATTGTACTATTCTAGAAAAGACAAATATGAACTTGTGAGGAAAGAGTTACAACAAATATCTAATAATAAATAAACAATGTAATAGGAAGTGAAATAAAAAGAGAAGCCAGAGGGAATGGTGTTATGTGACCCCAATTCCTTAGTATAGATAACATCGGAAAGTTATTCGTGCTAAGAAACACTCCTCTATACATGTACACTTTGTTTTGGTCGGTAAAAATATACCGCATGGAATAAGGAAGCCACAGCGGCTATGTGGGGTACACCACATTATAAAATTAACTTTGACTACTACTTTCCTCGTTGACAAAATTCCTCCTTTTTTGACTTATGAAATGCATTTGGCCACAGAGAAGTTGATATCCTCCTTTGTTTCTAGGCAATACGTGAAATACTGTTGCTTGGTCATCGTCAAGCATTTGCGTGGATGGACGAATGGTTCAATATGAGTATAGAAGACGTCAGGGAATATGAAAAGGAAATGCAAGCAAAAACTAATATCAAGGTAATTACAATTATTTGTTAACTTGACAGAATGGACTTTTGTTTTCTCTGTAGAATATACTGCTTCCGGGCTGTTTGGCCGTGGTCCATATGAAACTTGCGTTCCAAACGTTTCGTCGATCACTGCGGTCGTCATCTTCAGGGGTCAGGTCCGGGCGCCGACGAGTGCGTAGAACTTTCCTCGGCGGCGACTTCTTTGTGACTGATGTAGAGGTCTTGGGTCTGCGTCCCCACCCCTAGGGACGGGCGGAATCGGATACTGGGGCGTGTGCCCCCGAGCGAGGTGATCCTTCTCAGACTATGAAAATATAGTCCGGTGGTCGGGTTGGGCTGTGTGCCCTTTTCATTTTTAATTTTTCTTGCTGGGTGGGGTCGGGATCGCGCTTCACGTCTCCCTGGGCAGTCTACCCGAGCCAGGTGAGATTTCCGGACGCATCCTGGGAGACGACTGATGTGATCACCGATCCCAAGGACTTTACAGGAGCGGCTGTGAGGCCGCAGATTTCGGGTGAGCGGCCCTCGTGGTCGCTAGCGCTGCCCAATCAGGTTTGCAATGCCCACGAGGACCGTACGGACGATGCTCATGGGCATGGGCCAGCGCAAAGAGCGATGAGCACCTCCTGCAGCACGTCGACGGCGGCCTCGATGACCGCGGTCTTGTCCGCGCTTGCGCTCGAAGTTGAAGGCTTCTTGGGTGGTGCTTACGCCCTTTGTACCGCGTTGGGGGCTTCGGGGCGGGAGTTGACTTTTACGGCAGCGACTGCCTCCATGGTGGTTTGCTGAATTTCTCCCTCGGCTTCAGGTTGGGAGGCCCTTTGCCTACAGTTTCGCCTCCGCCGGTTTCTCCTGCGGTTTCCTGCGGCTCCGCGGGGGGTGGAATCGTTCGCTGCAGCCATTAGCGAGCCCCCAATTGCTTGTACCTCTTCTGGGATGGGGTTTATCGGTGTTGGCCTCTCGGTGACAGGGGGCTGTCGGCGCTAGCTGCCTCCGGTGATGGCGACTTTCCCGGCTTTCCTGTTCCGGCCCTCTCTCCGGAACACAGGACAGTTGATGTTGTTGGCAGGGTGTCTGGCTCCTTCCTCGGTCAAGGGCACTGTGCCGCCCTGTGATCGCTACCGCAGCGATCACATGCCAGAGTTCAGTGGCACGTATGGCTGCTGTGGCGGAAGCTCTGGCATCGGTGGCACTGTGCGGGCTTCCCTTCCCGTAGGGGCGGACGTTCACGGTTTAAGATGGTGAGCCCAATTCGGCAGTCTTTCGTCGACGATGGGCGGGTATCTGGGCTTCATAGTTTGCGCGAGTGCGCCCGTGCGGTAAGTGCTACGAGCGGGCGGCCGGCGGTGCAACCGTTTAAGTGGCTTGCGCAGCGCCGGCCTTAGGGCCCTTTTCCTGTCGTGCGTGTTTTCGCCCGCGTCCGTGTTTTTATAGTATATCTGTGGTCACACGCTCACAAAAAAAAGATTGCCGATCGCCTCTAGTGTCATAGGTGTAGCGTGTGACCACAGATATACTATAAAAACACGGACGCGGGCGAAAATACGCATGACAGGAAAAGCGCCCTTAGACTGGGAATTGGGTGGGGCTTGCGTATTAAATGGCGTCCGGCTATCTGGAAACTTAGGCGTCCGTCTTCGTTTTGCCTATTTTTCGGCTTCGCGAGAAGAGCGGTGACGGCGTGTGTTTCTTGGCGAAGCAGCATCCACTTCCATTGCGGCGTCCGCTTGCACTTGCGGGGTCGGGGGAGGGGGTAGCTCGGCTAAGACTTCAGTGGGGATAGGCGGCAGCGGTGCGACGCGACGGTGTCATCCGGTTCCGGGCTGAGGCCCGTAATGCGGATGATTTTGACCTGCCGCTTCTTCTTCTTCTTGATGCCCGCTGCAAGCATACCGCGCGCGAGAACTCAGGACGCGAGCGCCTGCATCGGTGCACCGCGGGACGTGATCGGCACATGCGGGAGCGGCCGTCTGGGAGCCGTGGCGGGAACTGCACTCCGAGGAGCGGATGACGTGACCGTGCTCGCAGGCAAGCGGCTTTTCGGCTATCCGAACGCACTTGCCGCTAAACTAGCGACAACAAATCTGTCCAGAAACAGCGGCTGGAGATCTATGGGCAGCGGTGGCTGCCGAGCCCTGAAAAGGGCTGTTACTTCGCGTTTCCGAACTCTTTGCGGAGCCGGAAGTGCGAATGATGCGGGGGTGCGCGCATCATTCGCACTTCGCACTGGCGTATTTATAGGCGCGGTTGGAGTGGGGAAACGACGTGATCGATCCTGATTCGTCGAGAGCTGAGGAACCGACGCGCTCGATCCTGATTGGTCGAGGCTAAGCAGGGGGGCGTGGCCGTCCTATACCGAGGATGGTGTATGGTCATGTTTGAACTGTGATGACGAGCGGCTCTCAGTGCTGGGTACCAATCTTTTTGGAGATGAAATCCTTCGTTTTTTGTATTGAAATTGTTGGGATGCTTGAATATTTCGATGGCTTCTCGAAGTAGCCGTGGGTAGAAGTGTGATGTGGTGGCTAGAACCTTCGTGTTGTGAAATTTGATGGTTTGATTACCATCCTCCTGAGTATGTTCTGCAACCGCTGACTCGTCGACGTTCCGAAAGGTGGGTCTTGATGCTTCTTTGAGGAGTGCCCACGTATACAGAGCCACATGTGGAGGGGATTCGGTAAACTCCAGCTGAAGATAAAGGGTCACGAGGGTCCTTGACCGTCGGCAGCATGATTGCGGCAATTCGGCAGCATGATTGCGGCAATGGTGCGGAGCGCGAGCGCGTGGGCCGCCGCCACCTCCTTCTGCGAGCATGTGATGCTCGCGAAGGAGATGGCGGAGCGTGCCCGGGAGAGGTTCAGAACTCTCCCGGCCCGCCGAGCCCGCAACATGCTCGCCGCGCGTCGCAGACGACTCAGGCGCCGGAGGTGGCGGACTAGCGCCCCTCCCCCAAACCGGGGCAAGACAGGGACACCGTGGTTCCCAAACCCGAGGGGGCCATCTCGAAACCGGAGATGGCCCAGGGTCAGTCGGGGTGCGAGGGATATGCTCTATGGGCAACCTTACACCCCGTCTGCAGACCCGAGACGGCGTGCGGTTTTAGTCGGTTCAAGCCCGACATAACCGCCCCCGCTGGCGGGGGGGTTTACGAGGGGATTTCCGCACGAAAAAAAAAAAAAAAAAAAGGGTCCTTGACCGAACGGTGAAGATTACGTAACTGCGTCGTCGGCGTGAAGATAGGCTTGATGATGTAAGCTTCTAGCAGTCTTTCGATACGATCCGTTGTGCCACGTAAGCGACTTGATCGGGAGCTCCTCCTGGAAGCCGCCATCGTACAGGCCTGGGCCCCTGCGCCGGACAGGCCTGTCTGCATAGACGATGAGGCGGAGTGGTTCCGGGAGGCCATGACCCGTGTCTGTGACGCGGCGATGCCTAGGGCTCCGCCCTATAATCCGAGGGGTCAGGTCTACTGGTGGTCGTCGGAGATCGCGCAGCTCAGACGGGGCTGCGTGATCACGCACCGCCGGTGGGCCCGATTCCGTAGGAGGCGTCGCCGCCCCGCAGATGCGGAGGCCCGAGAGGCGGAGTTGTACGAGGGATACAGGGAGGCCAGACGAGCCCTCCGAGCGGAGATAAGGCGTTCCAAACGGGACGCCTTCCGCGAGCTGCTGGAGACGCTGGAGCGGGACCCTTGGGGGCGGCCCTACCGGTTGGTGAGGGGCAAGCTGCGCCCCAAGGCCCCGCCGTTAACCCGGTGTCTCCAGCCGGATCTGCTCGGAGGAGTTGTTGGCTCCCTGTTCCCAGCGCGGGCGGTGGAACATGTTCCACCGCAGATGACTCCGCCTCGGTTGCGCATGGCGCCCGACGTGGAAGACGAAGACGTGCCCGAGGTCACTTGGGTAGAACTAGAGCTGGCGGTGAGAAGGCTAAGAGCCAAACACACCGCCCCGGGACCCGACGGCATTCCAGGCCGAGCGTGGGTCCTAGCTCTAGTCGACGACGCTCTCGAGCCCCGACTGAGAGGGCTTCTCAGCGCATGTTTGGAGCGGGGCCAGTTTCCGAAATTGTGGAAGACGGGGAAATTGGTCCTCATCCGAAAGGAGGGGCGCCCGGCGGACTCGCCGTCCGCCTACCGGCCCATAGTGTTGCTCGACGAGGTGTGCAAGCTCTTTGAAAGAGTAATTGCGAAGCGCCTCGTCGAGCACCTCTCAAGAGTGGGGCCGGACCTGGCGGATGGCCAATATGGCTTCCGCCAGAGGCGCTCCACCGTGGATGCCATCATGCGCGTGAGGGCTCTGGCGGAGGATGCAGTAGCCCGGGGTGAGGTGATGTTGGCGGTGTCCCTGGACATCGCCAACGCGTTCAAC
This sequence comes from Cybosia mesomella, assembly GCA_946251805.1. Lineage (NCBI taxonomy): Eukaryota > Metazoa > Arthropoda > Insecta > Lepidoptera > Erebidae > Cybosia > Cybosia mesomella. The sequence goes on from OX276398.1 coordinate 24,108,990, forward strand.
ACCTTGCCCTGGAGTTGCATTAGGGAGGCGCTCGTGTATCACGAAGTGCCTCTCTACCTCCGCCGCATAGTCGGGGCGTATTTGACGGAGAGAGCCGTCATCTACCCAACCGTGACCGGTCTCGGTCGGCGTGAAATGTCGTGCGGTGTTCCACAGGGATCGGTCCTGGGGCCGCTCCTGTGGAACATCGGATACGACTGGGTGCTTCGCGGTGAGCTCGTAGGCGGTGCCGCCGTCACGTGCTACGCGGACGACACGCTCGTGACGGCGTGCGGGGCGACGTACCGCGAAGCGACCCGAAAGGCCACGACCGCGGTTGCCCAAGTCGTTAGGCGGATCCGGCGGCTGGGTCTCGAGGTGGCCCTGCATAAAACCGAGGCCCTATTCTTCCATGGGCCTCGGAGCAAGCCACTCGAGGGATCCAGTCTCATCGTGGGAGGAAATCGCATCGGCATCAAGCCCCAAATGAAATATTTGGGGCTCGTGCTCGACGGCCGATGGGACTTCGGAGAGCACATCCGAAGTCTAGCCCCCAAATTGAAGGGCACAGCTCTTGCTCTGGCTCGGCTGTTGCCCAACATGAGTGGGCCCGATGACTCCTGCAGGAGACTCTACGCGGGGATCGTGCGGTCCATGGCCCTGTATGGGTGCCCAATATGGGCGGAGGCCCTGAGGACCAGAACTGTGCAGATGCTGCGCGCTCCGCAGCGAGTTCTGGCCATCAGGGTCATCCGAGGGTACCGCACGATCTCCTTCGAGGCGGCGAGTCTCCTTGCCGGAACTCCGCCATGGGACCTGGAAGCGAGAGCCCTTTCGCAACTGTACCAGTGGCGAAAGGAGGCGCGGGAGCAGGGATGGAACCCCGAGCCTCGAGAAATCGAGGCCGTGCAGTCCCAGCTCCGCCAGGCCATCGTGGTGGAGTGGAAGGAACGACTAGGGCAACCAAGCGCAGGGCACGCCGCAATAGCGGCGGTAAGGCCCATCATGGAGGATTGGCTGGAGAGGCGACACGGAAGCCTCTCCTACCGACTGACGCAGGTGATCTCAGGGAAGGGGTGCTTCGGGGACCACCTGCATCGGATCAGGAAGGAGCCAACGCCTGAGTGTCATCACTGCGACGCGAGCGAGGACTCAGGGCTGCACACGCTGGCGGACTGCCCGGCGTGGGAGGCGCCGAGGCGTGACCTCGTGGCAGCCATCGGGGTGGGAGTCCTCTCGCTCGGCAGCATGATTGCGGCAATGGTGCGGAGCGCGAGCGCGTGGGCCGCCGCCGCCTCCTTCTGCGAGCATGTAGTGCTCGCGAAGGAGGTGGCGGAGCGCGCCCGGGAGAGACTTAGAACTCTCCCGGTCCGCCGAGCCCGCAACTTGCTCGCTGCGCGTCGCAGGCAACTCAGGCAACTCAGGCGCCGGAGGTCGCTTAACGACCTCCGTCCTCCATGAGCGCAGGCCTGGGGGTGGCGGGTGAGGCCACCTGTCACCCCAGCAGAAGCAGGCCGGGACGGTGGGGCGACTAGCGCCCCTCCCCCAAACCGGGGCAAGACGGGGGCACCGTGGTTCCCAAACCCGAGGGGGCCATCTCGAAACCGGAGATGGCCCAGGGTCAGTCGGGGTGCGAGGGATATGCTCTATGGGCAACCTTACACCCCGGCGTCTGTAGACCCGAGACGGCGTGCGGTTTTAGTCGGTTCAAGCTCGACATAACCGCCCCCGCTGGCACGCGGGGGGTATCCGAAGGGATTTCCGCACGATAAAAAAAAAAAAAAAAAAGTGTATGGCAAAAAAGCCTTCCCTAAAGGGGCAGGTTTTTCCTCATCCTGGTTCGTTAGAGAAGATTTCCTCGAATGAAGAGCTCTCCCTATATCCTAGGAGGGGACCCCTTGGGTTGGAAGGCCGAGTCCAGGTGGCTTAACTCGTTTTAAAGGTGTTGAGGTTCAAATATGCTCATAGCTCGGTGGACCTGGGTCTTGATGACTGACATTTTCTGTCTGGGATGGTGGTTGGAGTAACGGTCTGTGTGTGGGCTTTCGATAGATTCCGTGACCAAGGCAGCCATCTTCTTAGGAGCTCTTTCAAGAGCAGCTTCTTCAAAGAATTCCATGTAAAACTTCGCGACTACAGGACTGATGGGGTTTCTCATGGCTAAACCCTCCACTTGTTCATAGAAAGTGTTGTTCCACTAGAAGTAGGAAGTCGTCTGAACGAACTCGAACAATTTTGCGATGTTCTTGGAGAACAGCAGTCGGATACGTGACATAGCTACCCTGACTGGAACTTTCGTGAACAGAGACAGGACATCGAAGCTGACTAGACGATTATCCGGGTGTAGCTTGAGATTCTCGAGTTTCTCCACGAAGTGGCGAGAGTCCTTAATGTATGACGAGGATGATCCGACATGTTGTTGAAGCAGTCCGGTGAGATACTTGAAGACTGGATGAGTGGGTGAGCCAATAGCGCTTACGATGGGCCGGAGCGGTACTTGAAGGCTTATGGATCTTTAAGAAATTTGGAAGAGCTTCAGACTTCTTGATAATACGTTGCGTTTCTTCTGGAATAGACCAACCCTTGATCAGGTTGTTTACCTGTCACAAGATTCTTGCCGTTGGGTCCTTCGGAATCTCCTTGTAGGTAGCCGGGTCGAGAAGATCCTTGATCTTGGTCTAATAATCCTTGGTGTAGAGAATCGCTGTGGCATTACCCTTGTCAGCTTTTAGGATAACAATATCCTTATTAGCTCTTAGGTTCTTTAAGGCTTTCCGCTCTCTCCGCGGTAGTTGGGCTTGCTGTAGAACTCTGGAGGAATCTTGGCGGACCTCAAAGATTTATATTTGTTTTCTCTGTTAGGGCGCTTTTCCAGTGCTTCGTATTTTTTAGAGTATCTGTATCTCTCATCATTATCTCAGCGTTGAGTCTCATCTTGGAGCCCGGATTCCGCTTCTTGGCTTTTACTCCTTCAAATATCCCCGAAGCGTTGGTAGCTTAGTGTTTGAGTCGGCCTTACGATCGACAGGTCCCGGGTTCGAACCCTGGCCGTTACACTACCGACGTGAACCCACTCCTAACACGAGCAATTTACCTCAGCTGGAGGGGTTAATGGGAATATGTACTACTAGCTTTTGCCCGCGACTTCGCCCGCATGGAAGTCTATTCCCGTTTCCGCTTCCGTGTTATTATAGACTATAATCTATCGCTGTACCAAATTTAAGCCAGCTCCGCTGAGCCGTTTTTGCGTGAAAGAGTAACATCCAACTTTATATCCATACATCCATACTCACAAACGTTTGCTTTTTAATACTAGCTGTTGCCCGCGGCCCCGCCCGCGTAGACGTCTGATCCCGTTCCCGCAACCCAGGGGACCTATTCCCGGGATAAAAAGTAGCGTATGTGTTATTCCTGTAGGGTTTTTAGCAATGAGAATATCGAAATATTGATTTAAACTACTTTTTTTTTTTTTTTTTTTTTCGTGCGGAAATCCCTTCGGATACCCCCCCGCGTGCCAGCGGGGGCGGTTATGTCGGGCTTGAACCGACTAAAACCGCACGCCGTCTCGGGTCTACAGACGCCGGGGTGTAAGGTTGCCCATAGAGCATATCCCTCGCACCCCGACTGACCCTGGGCCATCTCCGGTTTCGAGATGGCCCCCTCGGGTTTGGGAACCACGGTGTCCCCGTCTTGCCCCGGTTTGGGGGAGGGGCGCTAGCCGCCCCACCGTCCCGGCCTGCTTCTGCTGGGGTGACAGGTGGCCTCACCCGCCACCCCCAGGCCTGCGCTCATGGAGGACGGAGGTCGTTAAGCGACCTCCGGCGCCTGAGTTGCCTGCGACGCGCGGCGAGCAAGTTGCGGGCTCGGCGGACCGGGAGAGTTCTAAGTCTCTCCCGGGCGCGCTCCGCCACCTCCTTCGCGAGCATTACATGCTCGCAGAAGGAGGCGGCGGCGGCCCACGCGCTCGCGCTCCGCACCATTGCCGCAATCATGCTGCCGCATACATCTCGCTCCTATATCATCTGTCTCATTCTCACGCTGTCTTGCTCTCTTTCACTCACAATCCTACATTCCGGACTATAATCTATCCCTGTGCCAAATTTCAGTCAGATCCGTTCAGCCGTTTTCGCGTGAAAGAGTAAAAACATCCATCCATCCATCCATACTTACAAACTTTCGCGTTTATAATATTGGTAGGATTAGTAGGATAGCTTGGCAAATTCATGGGCAAGCTATAGTATTTTCGGTTTCTAGTACTCTTTAAAAAAAACTTTATCTCGGTATGAATTACTAATATTCATTTAAATGAAAAACAATGCAGATTTTACAATACCTACTAGCACATTAAAGCTTATCAAGGAGTCTCTTATTCATGCTGTCACTCAGACGTGGCTCTTCAACCTGTTATCCAGAATGTTACTGGAACAGAGTCCTAACTGTGATCACGACTATGTAAAATCAAGTTGATAGATGATTCATGTCGTTCCTCATTCAGATTTTAATCCTTTTTTCAATCCTACAGATTATATTTTTAGTGTTATTATAAAGGCTATAGGGATATTGCAGGATAGATGAGAAATAGTTGTATGAAGTAATGTCTCATATGCACATACTACTAAAATCAATAGTATGATATATGGGTTAGCAAAGGTTAGCAGAAGATACCTTGCTACCTCTAAATATAAATCAGCATAACATAACATAACATAACTTCACGCCTGTATATAAATCAGTTGTATTAAATATTAATTTATATTGTTAGTGCTTATTCTGTGAAAATGTAATTTCTGATTCAGTAATTGTAATTTCTAATGTAACTGAAATTTCTGATCTATTTTTTTATCTCTTTTAGTTACAGTCAACGATAGAAAATGCTGAAGCGGTTAACGGGGAAAACGATTCAAATTCATCCAAACCTCAAACTCCAAAATCACCGAAAACGCCGAAGAGCGCCACTGGCACTCCCACGGGAGAAGGCAGGTCGTGGTTTATGTGGAATTAAATTCTGTCACTGGAAGGAGGCCTTAGTCATTGTTGGTGTTAGTTTTGTTTAGTCAATTTGTTAGTAAATACAACACGTCGGGGATAGTCGTGATTTAGCTACGGGAGTGAACTCATAGTAGGAAGTACTGGAAAAGAGTGGTGAGCGTGTGGTCCGGCGGTGAAGCAATGTTACAATTGCTAAGAATGTAATTCCGATACATAGTATCTTGTACCTACCATACCATACCTACCTACTATTGAGTAACTCGTTTGTTACACAGAAATATACAAATATGCGAGATACTTATTAAAATGTTAGCTATTCTTATAAGAAGTTTGGCTATGCGTTCATTGACTTTGTGGGTCAGACATCCACTGATTTTAATATTATTTAAATCCACTTTACATAACTGAGTAAAGAATATTGACAGATATTACCGAAGAGTTGTATACATGATTTTTACTCATATTAGTGGTTTATAAATCGGGGCTTAATTATGGTAATATTTATAAGTTTGTTCAAACAAAATAACTTTTTTTTTTTTTAACTTTTTGCATCTACATTTATAGCCAGATTCGCAAGGCAATAAAAATTAAAAACCGGCCAAGTGCGAGTCGGACTCGCGCACGTAGTGTTCCGTGTCATTATCTTTAAATACCCCTTAATAATTAGTTTTATTTTAATTTAACTAATTATTATATATCTAAATATTTTGTGAATATTTCAAGCGCCTACCTGCCGCCGTTATCAACATCGAGCTAAAACGAGCAAAAAAAGAATCACGGTTCTTGTATGGAAGCCTCCTTAAATATTTATTTTAGTTCGTTTTTTAAGTATAGTCTGTTATAGCGGCAACAGAAATATATAATCTGTGAATTTTAACTGTCTAACTATCACGGTTCATACAGCATGGTGACAGACGGACTAACGGACGGACAGTGGTGTCTTAGTAATATCGTCCCGTTTTACCCTTTTAACCCAAAAAACTTGTGAGAAAAGAATCTTACAATACATTTTTACGTTCACTTTTGTAATTGCCATAAATTACAAAGATTTTATTTACAAACTGATAGTACCTACTCGTTGTTCTCAGCACGGTCGGTGCAATTCGACATTTGACCGATTTCGGGTAAACAAAATTTATCGTACTGTAAATATTACCACTATTAAGCCCCGTAGTTCCTATATTATAACATGTGGTGTTCATGTTAAATCGCTAGTTTAATAACAAATATGTTTTGCACTGTCTTGTAATGATGTTGTCACAAATTGGTTGTAGATTAGTTGTTAACCTTTTAACGGTATAGTTTTTGTCCCCGCCCATCGTATTTGGATGTTATCAGAGAGAAAGCGAGGAGAGAAGGAACTTATTTCTTTTTATAACTTTGTCATATTATATATTGTATATCCTGCATACCCTTTTGATATATCTAAACCTGTTTAAATTATTCAAGTAACAGTAGTTTTAATGTCTAACTGTTTTATTTTTCTGAACTCTCTTTGAAGCACAGTTTCATATCTTTCGTTGTAGTCTCATTATGAGTTCATTAGATAAATCAAATTTTGTTCCTATTTAAGCGTAAGGTAATTATATTTATGCCTGACTGATTGACTTTAATTTCTGCGCCTGTTTTGTGCAAATATACCATTTGCACGAAACAGTACTTACGTAGTGTGGACGCCCGCATGCGAGCATACGCATAAGGCGGCTGCCGCTGTTAAATGCTCTGGTCTGTACCGTGCAGTCCGTCTGGGAGTTTACAAGAGTAAAGGCATTATAATGCAATTATTCTTATAGAAATAAGTTATAGGAATCTGAAAACCACCTACCTGCAGGTATACACTTTTTTAGGACCAGGCGGAAACGTGACACGACTGACAACACAGTCTCTAAGTTGTGTTCAATAATCTCTCATATGATTTAAAATTTTCACTATTTTATAGGTAAATATTTTAGTAAATGATTGGAGTACTAGTGATTTGCGGCATTTCGCTGTTGTATCATTCGGCCCTTTGTATGCACGTGGCTTTGTATCCATATTATATATTTATACATACAGACTAGGAAAATGTGCTCAGTTGGCGGCGATAGACTCACTTCCTTAAGCTGTTATAATGTGAGCGTTAATATATTTCAGCTTACCCCTTCGGGGATAATAGGTGTTAGTATAATTATAATATTTTGTGACATGATTGTTGTCAACGCTTATAGCATTATTTTAGTTTGCGGGTCACTTCATCCGTTTACCCAACCCTCCCATTGGGGAGAGCGCGGTTATTCCAGTTTTCACAGCACCCCTTCAAACCTTTTTGTATCCTTGCAGAATTTGCGATCTGTCCCACCTTCTTCCAATGTTTAAAAGCTTAGTGGGACTATGTTAAAATGTTTTTAAATTTTGATTAATCTATAAATAATAATTTGTATTTAGATTTGTAAGTTTGAAAACTGCAATCATCATCTACTTTTGACGCTGACTGTACCCCTACTTGTACCATTAATTGGAACTGAAACTATTTTAGATCTATAAAACTCCAAATATTTAACGATTCGTATTAGTATACAGTTTTTTTTTTTAATTTTAATTGAATGTATGTAAGTTGAGAATGAGAATGAATTATATACTGATTTTATTTATTATCTTCAATTTTTTCTGAAGACTCATCAATTAATTTCGGTTTCTCGGTCTACGATATCTATCAGTTATCTAATGAACCTGATTACCAGTTTTGATGCGTTGTTATTGCCGTATATATACTCATGTTATTAAATCGTCGGGTAGTCGAACAAAGACGCATGTGCAAAATCATTAGACATGCATCGATTAACTTGACGAAATGTTGATCAACAGATTGACGCTGGTGTATGAAAATGTAAAACTAATTTGAAAAATGTAATGGTGACCCTCTTTCCTGAGACTACCTTCAGCTTACCATCAGGCGAGGTGAAGTCAAATTGACGTGTCCTATATATAAAAAAAAAATAGATACTGCAGAATAAATACAATAAATCACAAACGATGCGTAAATGCCTAAGTCCTCGTTTTATGACGCTCTCAGTTGTAGATGGTATTATCTTTGTTGTATGTTTGACATGGCTTTTATATATTAATATAGAAAATAATTGTATTTTAGTTACGTTGTATTGAAATTGTGTGTAGCTACTAATACATGTATAGTAAATGTACATCGTATCCTTTACGAATGTCTAGCGCTCCACAAATGTTCACGGTCCCGAACTGTCGCAATAAATTAAAAAAGACAGGTTGCAGCTAAACTGCACTTTCTTTTCTTAAATGTGTATGCAATTTGATTTATTCTTGCACAGGACGGATGCTTATGGCATTAACAGATTGGGCATTACTATACTTTGTGCAATTGCTTAGTTTAGTTCAGAGGCTGCCAACCTTTTTTGTCCCGTAGCCGTAGACCACTTCCCTACCATGTTTTTCGGTTTTGGGTAGACGGAAAACCATATGAAAATAGGAGATATTCAATATAGTAACAATTTTCACGTAACGGACCCCTTACATGTCGTAGTTGATCCTTGGGGTAGGTACATATAGACTACTTTGGGTATCATTGGGTTGACTGGAAACTATTGTGGAGCGTTAAAATTCGCCGAAAGTAGTGAAAACTCAAATATACATTGAAAACGGGTAACGTCATTGTATACTTTATAAGGATGAACAAATATAAATGTTACCATTTTAATGTAGGTAATTTGCGTGTAGGTATATGTGCGTAGCGTAAAATTTCCTATTTTAAATGTATGTACCTTTTTTTTTTTTTTTTCGTGCGGAAATCCCTTCGGATATCCCCCCGCGTGCCAGCGGGGGTGGTTATGCCGGGCTCTACTGTTGCTTCCAAAGCTGTTAAAATATTTCAGCCTGTGCTGTAGGCCTACCACGAAACGTACATTTACGGACACAATTACGGACCGGAATTCCGTGCAATCGGTACCATGAAACGCACTTATCCCGAAGACGGCACGTGACAGTTCATTCGGCCTAAACCCTACCATGAAACGACCCGAAATCCGCAAAATTCGGAATTTTGACAGCCCGCATAAAAGATTTTAAATACGATGTAGGTATTTCAAAATATTGAAAGGTTATCATAATTCAATACAAAGGAATTTATCTTTTAAAATGTTGATTTACAATAGTTCATTTTTAGGGATTTTCTTTAGAAAAGCCCTATTGCTATCGAGTTGTCGTCGACGTCGTCGTCGTTGCCAATTTTCTGTCACGGTTTTGGGTATGAAGGAGATGAGCTATCGAGTTGCTGTTTTCGGTAATAGATTCGTGCTGGGGTGAGCCATTGCAAGATAAGAAAGAAAAAATCCCTTGTATTCGGCTGAGCTCGTCTCAGGAATTCAACTTGTTTAATATATAATATTGTAAGAAAAACTTCTTGATATGTTTGATTCACTCCTGAACATACTTTATAGTCCCGACCGAAAGAACGAAATCCGAAGTAACTTCATGGTACCTTTTTTTTTTCGTGCGGTAATCCCTTCGAATACCCCCCCGCCGGGCAGCGGGGGTGGTTTTGTCGGGCTTGAACCGACTAAAACCGCACGCCGTCTCGGGTCTTAATACGCCGGGGTGTAAGGTTACCCATAGAGCATATCCCTCGCACCCCGACTGACCCTAGGCCATCTCCGGTTTCGAGATGGCCCCCTTACTTGCTCTCCACTGTGCCATCTGCTAATCAGAGGGAAACGTGGAAAGCTTCCGAACAGCCCTCAACAGGGCCGTCCTCGCCTCGGTCGGAGTTGGCCGTAGGCGGCAGCGTCTCTCCCGCCCTAGGAGAGAGGCGCTGCTGTCTCCGTTGCCCAGGGTGCACCGCGTGGAGGTCGCCAACCAAGCACCCCAACTTCATGGTACCTTTCTTTTTTTTTTTTTTTATCGTGCGGTAATCCCTTCGGATACCCCCCCGCCGGCCAGCGGGGGCGGTTATGTCGGGCTTGCACCGACTAAAACCGCACGCCGTCTCGGGTCTTCAGACGCCGGGGTATAAGGTTACCCATAGAGCATATCCCTCGCACCCCGGCTGACCCTGGGCCATTTCACCACTAACAGCATCGCTCATCCTGTCTCCTCTGAAAGCAGAGGAGTACGGAGAGCGATGTGTTCCCGCCACGTTGGGTATTGGCCGACGATCAATGCCAACCCTATGAAGGGGTGAAGGGGAAGCCATTGACGTTTCTCATAAACATGCTTACGATGCAATGCCATGTAAGCATGTTTATGAGAAACGTCGCGATCATGGTATAAGAACTATAAAACTTTGCATTGCATCATATTTCGACCAGGGCCTGTAGACAAGACCTGTGACTTTGTCTAGAGGCCCAGGTTGTTAATCGCCATTTTAATTATTGTATCATGGAACGCGAAAGTTTAAAATTTATTAGTGTTATTACCAAAATTGAGGCTTAACTATCAATCAATCAATCAATTAGCCTATTGCAGTCCACTAGACTGGATGCGCAAGGCGGAGGATCGGGTGCTATGGCGTAAAATGGGAGAGGCCTATGTCCAGCAGGCTTAACTAGAATAAGTTCAAAAAGCTTGCTTTTGCAAAACTCTTTTTTGGGTAAAGGGTGAGGCCGTCCGCTGATGTGCGTGTGCATTTATTTCCGAATATAGGTACAATTTCCGCATGAGGCAGCGGATGGCCTAATATTATTTCAGAAGGAAATTGACATGAATTTTCCCGGCTTACGAAATTATACACGTAAAAAATATGCAATTTTCAACAGCAATAAGTAAGAATTTTATGTGTTAGGTAGGTATTATTGATAATATTGTTGGAAGCTGTGGTTGAACCGCGAACAAATATTGTTTAGGCTGGATGCTTATTTCTGTTGAACCATTGTTATTGATTATGTATTCTATATACTCTGTAAGATATTATTTACAAAATAAGTTTAATTAATTATCAAACCAGAGAGTATTTACGAAACTACCAATTAAGGTTAAACAATAAATGTCCCATGATTTTATTATTTTATAGGGCTCCGAACAATGATCTTATATTAAAAGCACTAGTGAGTACGCACGAGAACAATGTACCTCATTTTAATAGAAGATCATTGCCTGTAAAGCTTCGAATATTCATGTAAGCTGCTGCTTCACGACCAAAATTGCGTATTAATCGTCCATTCCATTTAAATTATGTAAAGATAATACAATAAGGAAAATATATTGTGTCATGAGGTATATGAGCTTTGATTGATAAGCATTCTAATTTTAAATTGTTCCTGCTTGACAGTGTTTGTTTAATAATAAAAAAACTTGTTCTTTATCGGTTAAGTATTTTATTTAACTTGATCCAATAGAAAAAATAGAACCGAAATTTCACTGTCACTGTAAATGTGAAATTTTGGAGATAATTGGATGGATGTTTGTTACTCAATCACACCAGGAGAGCTGAAACCACATAGCTATATCGCTTGTGAACTAGCAATTGGTCCTATCTATTATTTTACAAGTTTATTTGTTAAATTAATCAGTTTTTTCTCTGCCCTGGCAAGTTGTAAAATAAATGAAAAACAGATAGGACCGATTGCTAGTTCACAAACGTTATATATTTTTATTTTGGAAATATGTTCCTGTGGGTTAGCTAATAAATAAGCCGCAAATATGGCAATTCTCTGATGGTTTTATAGACATTCCTCTTGACAGATATTAAGTGACTCCTCCCACTTTTATTTAGGAAAAGCACTTATCTATACGTAGGTATAAACTTAAAACTTTATCCAAATACAAATGGCGATGTATAAATATATATACCCACAAGAATGACTTGTAGTATAAGAGTGGATAGATAATGTAAAATTAACGTCTTTCAACTCCACTCATCGTCACGTATTAAGTCACGGATCCAGTCCAAGTGAGCTCCTACACTTGCATACACTCCAGGAATGCCCGGCACTGCACAGCTCATTCCGTAGCTGCTGATGGCCTCTATTACTCCTCCAGCGCAAATCAATGGACTGCCGGAGTCACCCTAGAACAAGAAGTTTTTGTATGGAATAAACTAGTAACAAACCGCAAGAACGTGCTAAAATAAAATTTAGTTGTTTTATAACATAATTAATAAATATCATAGGCGGTAAACTACTGCCAAAGGCCCTATGGTGTTAATGATCTCTGAATTATCTACTATGTGTCATGATAATTGGAATGCGCTGCAATCTATAGAATAGAATAGAATAGAAATAAACTTTATTTTTCACCAATCAGAGTATGCATAGGTACTAGGAATACACAGTCAACATATGTACAAATGGCGGCCTTATCGCTAAAAGCAATTACATGCATAAACATACTTAAATACATAAGAAATATACGATACACAATAAGAAACTAAGAAGCCAGGTAGTGATCCGTAACCATCTTTTTAAAGGTGGCCAGAGATTCGACGCGCTTGATGGATAAAGGTAGTGCATTCCACCGCCGTACCGCCTGTGCAGTAAAAGATTTATTGTAGAAGTTTGTGGAATGCTTGGGTACTGCCAAGCATTCCACAAACTTCTACAATACTACAATTCCAATGATACTGATGACCTCAAGGACCTTGAATGTGTGTCATTAAGAAACACAAAACGTTCTTTTAGGTAACTAGGAGTAAATCAATTAAAGAATACTGTAAAGCATGGAAAGAACATGAGCATTCCGGCGAAGTCGAATTGGGAGCCACTTGAGCAAGTTGCGAAGCTCGGAAACGTGATCATATTTGCGGAGACCAAATATAAATCTAATACAAAAATTTTGAAGGCGCTCAAGCTTATCAAGTTGCTCCTCCGTGAGATCAAGATAGCTGACATCGGCATAATCAAGTAGAGGAAGAAGAAGAGAAGAGATGATGAAGCGTCGGTAGCTCAGTGGTTAAGGAGTCGACTCTACGATCGAGAGGTTCCGGGTTCGAATTCTGGCCATTACACTACCGACGTGAACCCACTCCTAACACAAGCAATTTAGCTTAGCTGGAGGGGTTAGGGAGAATTTCGGTTACTAATATTCTTTAAAAAAAAAATTGTATATTATATATAATTTTAGTAGATTTGGGGTAATTTGGGGATTAGTATTTGGGGTCCCCAGAAAAGTGTGTTATCTATAGATATGCCTAGATTCTTTACGTTGTTACTTATTTGAAGTGCGACACCGTTAAAAATAATATCAGGCAGTTTTGACCAGTCTATACGTGATAGCATCCTGGAGCTGCCAACAATAGTAGCCTGAGTCTTGGAGGGGTTAGCTTCAAGCCCATACTGCTTGCTCCACTTACATACCTGCGCCAAATCCGCATTTATAATAGAGAAGGCTGCCGGCAAGTCTTCTAACGAACTTTATGTGTAGATATGAAGATGATCATCATAAGGGTGGTAGGAAGAACGTAGGTAATGACGTAGAGATTTACAGTCTTATTCATAAAAAATGCTTATCGAAGGTTTATGGCGTACATTAGTTAAAACGTCTCATAACGCTATCATACGTATTTTAAAATATTGTATTCATAACTGCTCTATAAGCCTTCGATAACTATAGTGTCGCTATAAGAGATTAATAGATACTTGGTTAAAAAATTCAGATATCATCCTGCATGCTGTGCATGCAGGGTAAAAATCATAGACAAATGTACTCAAATTGACAATAGATTTGGTTTGTTGTCATTGTCATATGTCACTATTTCGTTAACGTCACACCGATTAAACGTAGTGCTTATATTCTCTTTGACACCGATTCCCGCCCCTGGTTTATGTATCCAAAACTCTTTCGTACCTTTTGCAATTTTTTCCAAGCATAAATAAAAATGGAAGGAAAGGAACATGCGACGAGTGCCAAAAAAAGGCAGAGAAGTGAAAATTTGTAAAGCTTGCATGGTGGAAGACACTGATAAACACTCTGCCGCAATAAATTTACCACAAACTCCACAACGTAACTGACCTAGATAAGTAATAATAATAATAAAGGCTTGTGCTTGTCTGGAAACAAATCAGAGATATTCGAGATATTATATTCAATAATTCACATGCGAACAAAGCAACGATGCTAGTCAGAGCTGTCAAACACATCAGCTGTTGCGCAGGTCAGCCATCTTTTCTCCTAATATTGCTTTATGGCACGGCTATAGTAGGTTCCTGCCTTCCATAACTTATATGAAGTTTATCGAGAGTTTATAGAGCATATTAGTGCTAAAATGCTGTTATGAATACAAATTCGACGATCACCTTATAGCAGTCTTATAAACCTCCCATAACTTTTTATGAATAAGACTGTTAGTTTATAAAAATTGAAATAAGTAAAGGAGAGAGCACGCCACCCTGCGGTACACCAACAGATGTGCTAAACCATGAAGACACGGAACCTTCAACACGTACACGCTGTCGGCGTCCGAACAGGTAACTATGAAACCAATCAATCACTGTTGGAGATATGTTAATAGGGCGCAGGATGCCGTGCAGGATCTGGAAATATACAGTATTGAACGCGTTACTAAAATCGAGTAGGGAGAGTACTGTAAGATTTCCGCTCTCCATACCAAGCCTGATGTAATCGGTGACTTTGATCAATGCGCTGACAGTGCTGTGTCCAGGTCCGAATCCTGACTGCAGAGGATTCAGAAGATCGTTTTGTGTGAGATATTTACTTAATTGAATATATACGAGACGTTCTAAGATTTTAGATAAATAAGGTAATATGAAAATGGGGTGATACTCAGAAGGGGATGATGGATTGGACATTTTGGGTAAGGTAATTTGTGCATGTTTTACTAGTTCTATCCAGGGCGTTTAATAAATACCTAACTGTGCCGAGCCATTCTGGAGATCAGAACTACAAACTATATTAAGATTATTCAGTTTATTTACCTTTTAAAACCAATTACTTGGCGTTATTCTGTTTCGCCATTTCAGACCGGCTCCTGCTCTATTCAAATGTTTTTATTTAGTTTTGCTAATTAGTAAGTAAGCCTCTCAGCCTCTAGCCTCGGCATTTCGTGGTTTGCACCGCACAGTAGCGATGCTCTCGTTTCTTATTAATTTCTGTATTGAGTGTTTTGAGTGGGTAGCGGAAACCGCGGCGGGAGGAGCGGATGTCATTAGCGGATCGCGACACCGCAAGCCAGTTAGTATTTATCGTCCAGATAATTGATGTGTTTTCTTGTTTCATATAATTATACCGAAGATTGGATATAATAAAATATTTCACTTAATAGACAGTCACCCGAGTAGTTTGTAGGTGGGACTAGACCATAAACTAAAATTCGCGGGTTGATTTCCCGATGAACCTCTTACAACCTCTTGCTCATGCTACCCAAAAATCAATTAAAGACCGTTGCCGCGGTTACTATAAATTGGCGTACCCCAAGTGGTACGTGTCTATTATGTCTATCCCACTTTGAGAAACCTCACTTGACTAAAAAATTCTATGACTTACCTGGCAAGCGTCAATGCCATCGCCAACAGCGCACAGCATGCCGTCAATGTTCTTCGGAGCCACGTACGGCCCCAGACTCCTCTCACATTCGTCTAATGATATTATTCTCAATGTGCCGGCCATCAGTTTTTCCGATGTTTCCATAGTTATGAGGTCTTGGTAGCCGTATCCATATAATACGCATTCACCTACAATGTGGCTTTCGCGTCTTTATAAACATCTTAAGGCGAGGGTATTCGAAGACTTTTGGTATTTTTGGCATAGTAAAGTTCAACTTTACGCCACAGCGAGGCGCTGGCGGTCCGCGTCCAGCGTTTCGCGTCAATATACAGAAAAATAACGAAGGTTAACTAAAGGTGTTTGCAATTTGTAACCCTTTTTCTCACTGGGGTTACACACCGGCTAGACCAGGTGAGCAACAGCGTTTCCTAATCCCAGAGCGCCTTTCTCAGAGGTTCTAGGTGGTGCACAGGTCAGCTGATCTCCAATGAAACGCACTGAATAGTTGTACATACATATATTTATACACAGAGAAATAACACAGTCACAGATAGTTATACAGAATTATCACACATGAAGTAGGAACACAAATAAAAATAGACGTGTGTTTAGGAGGTCATATTATACAGACATATACATAAAACAATTTTCTCAGCAAGACAGCAGCACACAGTTATAGGCACAATTATATATATATAATGATGTAAGTAGATATTTCTACCTGATGCCAGCTAGTAGTGACACACTCAGATGTACAATACTCCAGCCTCACGCCGGCCAGCAGTAATGAAATGACCGGTTACTGATAGGTGAAAAGAATACTTGACCTTATATAATTCAGGTATTCTCGGAACCTACAAGGGTTGGGGACCGGCAGAGCAGATTCCGGAGCTTCCCTTGTGATCTGCGTTCCCAAGGTCTAGGTCTCCAAGCCACCACGATTGCTACCTCAAAGTCCCTGCCCTCAAAATTGCAGACAGGGATTCCCAGAACTAACGACCCAGATCAAATCTGGGAACACACACGAACTATAACCTCCAAACTGAAGATAATTTATTTTTCCAATCAAATAACTTTACACAATATTTTCGGAGGATATGACTAATGACCTCTCAAACAAAAAATTATTAATAGGGTCACTGCGATCATCCTTATATATTAAATTAATTCTAGATCCTGCCAGAAAGATACCTATGCGGATATCCCGCTGGAAATTTCTGTAAGAGTGACTTGACAATAAAACTTGATACGACCGCATAACACACGCCCTCTGACGGTTTTCTAAACCTTTCGGGTATCAAGTTGTATTTACATGCCAAGTTTGGTCAAAATTGGTCTATTAGTTTAGGAGGAGTAGCGTCACAACCGAAATACACCGAGTGGAGTAGAGAGCTTTTCGCTCGACTTCGTCTCACTGTCAGCTCAATAATAATTATAATATTGTAATATAGCTATCAGAAAGTTGCTTCCGTAAAAGTTTATATGAACCAAATTATAAGTTTAGACCCCAAAGCAAAGGCTTCATCAGCAATGATAACATTATATAGATATTTAGAGGCAGGATAGTAGTAAGTAGTATTTGGTAGTGTTGAAGGTTCATGTCAGTTTAAATTATGTTGCTGGTAGGTAGTTCCCAATATTTAGTACCACCATTCGATATACGTCTATTAGTACCAATGTCAATCAACTGTCATAAGACGTTTTATGCCGATACATGACTAAATTATAATATTTGTGCAATGAGTAACTATTTACACAATTAACACTTTACAGAAAACAGTGTACTTATACTAGTATTGTATTCGTAAGAGTTCGAGTCTCAACTTTTTATCAACTACAAAACCGAGCCAAGACAACGTCTATCATTAAAAGCGCACTCATGCTCACCTGCGCCGCAACTTAATTGCCAGTGTCCAACTTTAAATTCAGTTGATAACACTAAATGTCTAGGAGTAATCATTCAAACATCTGAATTTCAAGTTGCATACGAATACTTTCTCGGGTCGTATACGGAAACTAATCTACATATATAATATATTGAATAAATCACTTGTACTTTTCCACAATTGTGGAAATCTTCATAGGAGGTCTAGTTATGATCCCCTGAGTCCGAAATGACCACTGGTCAAAAAGTTTATATATATATATATATATATGTATGTATGGTTCCACTTCCCAAAATTTGCGGCACTCTCACGGTCGCATTTTTGCCCCGATCGCTTTCAAACTGCGGTCAAAAATTGCTTGGGTGTAAACTTAGTTTAAGTTCGTGAACGGGTGGAATCCGGCCTAAGGGGACGGTAGGGCCTCACTTTTTGTGACATCAGTTTTTCCTCAAAATTTCACGTTCCATGAAAGATATTCGAACCGTTCTAATTTTATCCCATAGTATACATGAATACCAACAACTTTTAATTGTAAACCTATAAGATTAAAACTTTAACTAAAAGTGGAGGGGGGAAAACCAAATTTTTTCGGGAAAAAATCATAACTTCTAACCGGTGAACATTCTTGCAGTCGGAAACATTTTTAATCGATAGACCATTTTTAAGTCTAAAATAAATGTCTGAAAAGTTTATCGCTAAAAGTTACCGTTTTCGAGAAAAAAAAATTTAACTGTTTAAAGTCCGTAGTTCTCTATATAAAATAATATTAATTGCTTCACGAAATCTACCTGTGCGTTCCCCCTGCGGGGACGGATTTTTTTAAATTCTGTTCCCAATACCTCTTTATCAAGTCAAATTTAAAACCTATTTTTTTTTTGACACGTCAATTTGACTTCAACTCGCCTGATGGTAAGCTGAAGGTAAAGTCTCAGGAGAGAGGGTCACCATTACATACACGTACCATGTTAACAATGGTGGCACTCAGCTTGACGGCCTCATCAGCAAAGGATTGTCGTCGCAGCTCCGCGTGACACCCACCGGTCCCACTAGTGCTGCGACCACAGTCCCCCTGCCCGGCTATGCACTTGCTGACCCCTGAACGGAATCAAACCGAAATTGGATGACTATGGAGGGTTTTTCGCAATCGTGCACGGTGGTACCCGGCCGAATTTTGTGACAAATTTGTGTCATCAAATTTCTACCACCAGTATATACAACTTTATATACAACTCCTATCATATCAGGGGGATGGGCCTGTTTCTCCTATAACCTATCTAGGAGAGTAGTAACTCACCCAATATAGTATTGTAGAACAACCGTTATGTTTTTAAGTATGCAACATTTGCTTGTAAACCTACAATTAGTGTACACAACCCAAAGCCAATTCCGTCGATGAGACTTTTTCTGCTCTTCAGCACGACTTCGCCGCAATGGGTGTGTACTTTGGGGGGTTTGCTGGGGTTGTGGATGTCGTCGTGGTGCTGTACTTAAGCGAAACACTTATTATGGGCAGCCTCGAAGAGTACTTGAATTTTTCAGAATTAAAGAGAGATTTTTTCATGTATCTTCATTTATTCCTTGTGAAGAGGAGAGAGCACTTCTCGCTTGACTTTCTACTTGTCGACTGAGGTGTCGAGTCAAATTACAGCGATTTTTTATACTCTTAATCCAATTAATTCGATTTTTCTAATTGGCCGATCGAACTTTCGCGGCTCGTTAGTGACACCGCGGCTTAACGACTTTTCGCGGATATACCCTAATGGTCGATCGGTCAATCTTACAATTATGTGTTTATTTTCTATTTACAATGATTTATATACCGTATTATGTATTCTAATAGGTAGTAGAAATAAGGTGACACGAAATAAGATACAATTTACACTTATAGATCGGTAAACAATGACGATTTCTTCGTCGCAAACTTATAACTATTATACACGATTATTCCTATTTTTTTTTTTTTTACGTGCGGAAATCCCTTCGGATACCCCCCCGCTGGCCAGCGGGGGTGGTTATGTCGTGTCTCGACTAAAACCGCACGGTGTCCTCCCCAAGTGTCCGTTGCCGGGCACCCCGGGTAAGCCCTCGAAAGGATAACCCCAGGGTACGATTATTCCTATAGTTTTTGTTAAATCAGTTTAATTATATACACTATCACTTATGTACTAACAAAATAAGCTTATATACTAGTTGTTCTCCACATTCTCCCCCCGTGAGACGCAGTCACACTTCTTCGCGTGCAGAACTCGTGTCTTCGGTCAGCAGGACGATCAGCTTCCTCACCGGCCGGTGCAGCACTCCTCCCTTGGTCTGGATGTCCACGGTGCGTGTCACGTTGTCAGGCCCGGGGTACGTTGCGATGACTCGTCCTCGGATCCAGAGGGTGCGGGGTGCGTTGGGGTCCACCAGTAAGACCAAGGCATGTAGGCTTACTGGGGGTCCTCGTCCATGCGGCATGCGTTGGTGTTGGAGCTCCGGCAGGTACTCTCGGAGCCACCTGGTCCAGAAGAGGTCGGCCAGGCGCTGTGCTGCTCTCCAGCTGGATCTCGATGCGGCGTCCTTTTCAATGAAGACGCCTGGCTGCTGTACTCCACCGGGTCCTCCCAGCAGAAAGTGGTTGGGAGTCAGGGCTTCAGGGTCCTCCGGGTTCACTGACACATGCGTCAGTGGGCGACTGTTGACGGTGTACTCTACTTCGGCAAGCAGAGTAGATAGAACTTCCTTGGAGGGCCGTCGCTCGTGCAGTGTGGCGGCGAGTGCTGTCTTTACTGAGCGCACCATCCTCTCCCAGGCTCCCCCCATGAAAGGAGCGCCGGGTGGAATGATGCGCCACGATGTCTTCTTCTTGGCTGCTTCTTGCGATGTTGCTTCGTCGATGGCTCGTCGCAGCTCGCGGTCGGCTCCCTTCAGGTTGGTCCCATTGTCAGACCAGATTTCTTCAGGACATCCTCTTCTTGCCATCATGCGTCGGAGAGCGGAGATAGCGGAGTCGGTGCTTAACGAGTTTGCTATCTCGAGATGTATGGCACGTGTTGTGAGACACGTGAATATCGCGACGTACCTCTTCTGATTGGTACGTCCGACTGTCACTGTGAGTGGGCCGAAGTAGTCAACCCCTGTGTGTGTGAAGGGTCGCTTGTGATGAGCCAGGCGACACTCAGGTAGATCACCGGTCCTCGGGTACGACGGCGCTTGAGTCTTGATGCGGCAATGTAGACACTGTCGTAGTAGTGAGCGTGTTACTGGGCGTAGGCGTACAACCCAGTATTGCTGTTTGCACTCGCTGATAGTGGCTTCAACTCCCGAGTGATGCAATTTCTTGTGGGTGTGTTGAATCCACAGCTTGACCGTAGGGTGATCTCCGTCTAATATCACAGGCGTCTTGATGTCTTCGGATACGTCTCGAACGGCTTGTATGCGGCTTCTCAAATGTAGCACTCCGTTGACAGATACGATGCTCAATTGATGAAGGCGACTTTCTTTCGGGATCACTCTTCCTCGTTGCAGATCTTCAATCTCGCTGCTGAAGGAGTCTTCTTGTGATGCTCGCATGAGGAGATCTTCGGCTGACCGTAGGAGCTCGGCGGTGATAGGTATGTACTTCCTATCGGCGCTTGAAGTCCTTTTCAGTACGGAAGGTGATGCTGTATTCTTCTGAGGTGCCTTCTTCCAGTCTGGATTTGTCTTAGGGTTTTTCTTAGTCCGTTTGTAGTTGACTCGTTCTGATTTTCTTCTGCACAGTTGAATGAACTGTAAGACTCGAGCTGTAGCGTAGCGTAGTCGGGCCCAGTTAGAGAATCGGGTGACTACCGGCAGGGCTTCAGATAATTTTTCTTTCTTCTTGGTACTTATAGTGTGTACCCTTTCTTCTATATCTTCGGACTTGTCTTGTCGCGATGTATCTCGTGGCCATGATTCTTCTGATGAGTAGAGGAAGTCAGGGCCTCTGTACCAGCGATGCTTCTGGCTGAAGTCCGTAGGTACGTCTCGGGTGGCGTCGTCTGCCACGTTCATCTTCGTGGGGACCCATCGCCATTCGTTCACTGTTGAGCTATCTTCTATTGCAGCTAGTCGGTGAGCTACGTAGGGCTTGTACGAACGCGAACCTGTCTTGATCCATGTGAGTACCGTTCTGCTATCCGTCCAGAAGGTCTTCGAGTCAGGTTTTCTCTCGTGCTCTTCTATGACGGTCTCGGCGAGTCTGGTGCCCATCACGGCGGCTTGAAGCTCCAATCGAGGTATTGATGTGAGCTTCAACGGTGCTACCTTTGCCTTTGCAACGATGAGCGATATGTTGACTGCCCCGTTCATGTCTTCGGTTCTCCAAAACAGTACTGCTGAGTAGGTTGACTCGGTGGCGTCCGTGAAGATGTGAAGCTGGAGGGACTTGCCACTGTAGTGTTGGTATCTTCTAGGTATGGAGATGTTGGCTAGATTCTTCAGGTGTTCTATCCAGTCCTTCCATTTCACTGCTATGTCTTCATTGACCTCTTCATCCCACTGTGTGCCGTGTCTCCAAATTTCTTGAAGCAGCTGCTTGGCCCGGATGGTGACTGGTGAGGCGAAGCCTAGCGGATCGAATAAAGACATGACGATCCGAAGAGCTTCCCTCTTGGTGGGTGTCTTCTTATCGCAGAGTGCCGTCGGGATGCGAGTGAGATTGAGGTTGAAGGTGAGTTCATCGGTGCCGGGCTTCCAGATCAAGCCTAGTACTCGTTCAGTTTGTTCTTCGCTCTTGTACAGCTCCGTGTCAGTGTCTTCTTGTGTGACACCGAGGGGTTCCAGCAGTTGAGGTGAGTTAGATTTCCATTGTTTTAACTCGAACTTGGCTTCCCGGTGTATGTTTCGGACGTGGCAGGCGATCTTGATGGCGTCTTCCAGCGTCTCGAAGCTATCCAGGTAGTCATCAACGTAGTGTTTCTTCACTATTGCGGAGACTGCTTGTGGGTGCGTGGCGCTATACTTCTCAGCATTGGAGTTCTTCACGTATATCGCCGTAGATGGTGAGCTTGACGCCCCGAAGATGAGTGATGTCATCCTGTATTCTTCTGGGGGTTGGTTGTCACGACGGTCGCCACGCCACAAGTACCTAAGTGCGTCTCGATCTTCTTCTTTGATTTTCACTTGAAGAAACATTTCTGCGATGTCTGCTGTCACTGCTATGGCGTGTTGTCTGAAGCGCATCACTACACCTGGTAACGACTGGAGTAGGTCTGGGCCCTTCAGAAGAGTGTCGTTGAGAGATACTCCTCTCGTCTTGGCAGCGGCATCGTGCACGACTCGTATTTTTCCCGGCTTCATAGGGTTGATCACCGCGAAGTGTGGCAGGTACCAGGTTCTATTCTTGTTCTTGCTCGGCGGCGCCAACTCAGCATATCCTTTTGATATTAAGGCTTCCATCTATTCGTTGTATTTTCCCTTGAAGCTCGGGTCACGATCCAATTTCTTTTCTATGTTGTGAAGTCTCTTCAACGAGTTCTCGTAGTTGTTCGGAAGCGAAGTTTCTTCATGTTTCCATAGCAGGCCAGTCTCGTATCTTCCATCTTCGTTGCGGACTGTATGTTCTTCCAGGATGCGAGATGCTTGCTCATCTGGATCCGTCTTCGGCTTCCGAGGGTTGAGGAGCAGATTGTCAGTCTCGAAGTGTTCTTTCACCAGTTGTTCGAGTCGATCGTCTTCTGAATCTTCAATCGCGTGGGTGACGTACTCAATGCGGTGTCCTAGGGTCCCCGAGTCGCTGCCGTGGAGCACCCAGCCTAAGGGTGTTCGGGATGCTACTGGCTGGTCTGGTTCGCCCGTTCTGGTCTCGGACGTCACCAGCAGGTGCCAGTTATCTTGACCGATGAGGATCTTAGGTCTTGCTTCTTCATAGGTGAGGTCGTTGGTGATATCTTCGAGGTGACTGCACCCTCGTAACTGTCTATAGGTGACCCGTTGAGATGACACTTCGAAGTTTTTCACTGTTCTGGCTTGAACTTCTTCTTCAGCTGGATCCTTAATGCCTCGTATTTTCAATGAGACTCTTCTTGATTGTTGATCAGCTGTCTTCGTACTGTTGATGGTCTCGACCCGCAGTGGGTCGATAGGTCCCGTCGCGCCGATCTTTTCTGCTACGGTGTCGTCGAGTAGTGTGACTGTTGACCCGTCGTCTATGAGCGCGAAGGTGTTGACCATCCCTGCTGGCCCCGTCAGTTGGACCGGCAGTATCTTCAGGAAAGTGGTCTTCTTTCCCGTCCACGCCGAGTTGATTGTTTCGGCCGTGTTCGTGCTTTCTTCTTCTGTGGAGTCCCTTTTTTTTCTATAGTGCAGCAGGGTGTTGTGCAGTAGCTTGCAGCCGTCGATACCGCAGCGTCGTTCTCTGCAAGTGTGTTTCTTCTCCATCTTCTGTAGACATCGGAAACACAACCTGTGTTCCTTGGCTAAGTCCCATCTTGCGTTGACGTCAGCTGTCTTGAACTGCTCACACTTGTAGATGGGGTGTTGCTCGTTGCAGATGGTGCACGTCTTGACCTGCTGCTGGGCTTCCATCACCTTGTTGATCCTCTGGGGGCGCTTCTGTTGATGAGTGGTGTGCTGGACTGCTAGGTTTTCACGTTGAGCGTAGGGTCCGCATAGATCTGCTTCTCTTCTCATGAACTTCTCGAACTTCAAGAGGTCCGCTATTTCCCTCGGCTGAGCTGCTGCGAAGTCGTAGTACCTATACTTGAGCACAGGTGTAAGTTTCTCAACCATTGATCTTGAGACTTCTGGGTTGTATAGGTAGTGGATGCAGTTCAGCGCCTTGAGTGTTGCCACGGCGTTGGTGACCCTCGTTGAGAAGATGCATATGTCCCTTGGTGACTCGCTCAGTCTTGGTAGTCCTCGAAGCACTTCCATTTCTGTAGTTCAACATGCTCGGTATGGAAGTTCGCTGCAAACTTAATAATAAAAATTACATTGAGAGCGTTATTAAAACAGCTTCTCGTAAACTCGGAGTGCTGAACAGGGTGAGGCGGTTTTTCACGCCAGGGCAGCGGTGTCTTTTGTATAAGACTCAAATCCGTCCCTGCGTGGAATACTGTTCTCACCTGTGGGATGGCTCCGCTCAGTACTTACTAGACGCTCTCGATAGATTGCAGCGACGGGCAGTCCGGATCATTGATAGTCCTGAGGTCACCAGCTCTCTAGAATCTCTGCAGCTGCGTAGAGATATAGCCTCCTTGGCAGTATTCTATCGCATTTACCATGGTGAATGTTCCGATGAGTTATTCCAATTGATTCCTCCTTCTCCCTTCTTGTCCCGAACAACACGTGCAGGACTTAGGTGTCATCCTCATACAGTGCAATCGATACCATCGCGAACCAAGCGGTTTGGTGACTCCTTTTTTTGTCGGACCATAAAGCACTGGAACGCTTTACCCACTCACGTGTTCCCTTCTACCTACAATCCTGGGCTCCTTAAGCGGGGCGTGAAAAAACATCTGTTGAGGCCGTCTAGGTAGGGGCCACCATTCTAGGGGCAATCTCTAGAAATGGTGGTCACTACTTTTTGGACTTTACCTCAGCTTACCATCAGGCGGGGTACAGTCAATTGGACGGACTGAATATAAAAAAAAAAAAAAAAAAAGTTGCTATTGCTTCAGGCCTCCCGAATCTTGATTCTAATGTTCTGATGATATCAGCAGGCTGCGAGTTGGTGATGAGGAGACTCTCGACTGCCTCCCTCGCCTTCCCCTTGAGGTTTCTTCGTAGCCTGTTGAGGTTTTCCACGGCGGTGTAGCCATCTTCTGTTTCGGAGTAAGCTGTCTTGAATGGCAGCCATTCCTGGTGACTTCCACTGAAGATTGGTAGCTCGATGAACTTCGGTCGTTGGGCTGCCTTGATCGCTTGAGTGATGGCGGCAGCCAATTCGGTGAAGTTCTGCTGCTGGGCTGGTGGCGCTGCTGTCGGCGTTGGTTCACCTGGCCCCTGATGTGGTGTATCGGCGATGGCCAACATGGGAGGAGGTGGTGATTCATGACGGCTGAACCACTCGCCGACCTTCTCCTCAGCTGCCGCTGACATTTCTTCTTGATTCAATTCTTCTATTTCTTGATCTTCGTCTTCATCTTCTTCCAGGGCGGCGATCTTCGCTGCTGCCAGTTCTATTTTAAGACGAAGTAATTCTTCTTTTGCTTTTGAGATCTTCGCGGCTTTACTCTTCGAATGCACAGATGAACCCCCCTTTACCCCTTTCTTGGATGGTTGCGGATGAGGCGGCTGTGACTTGCTATTCTTCCCTATCTTCTCTGTTCCAGGTGCCGTTGGTTTCGGACCTGGTGCTGTAGCTGACGTGACTGGCTCGATGGTAGTCACCGTCTCGGTGCTCGTAGTTCCCTCCGTTGTGGTGTTCTCCGAGTTGGACGTTTCCGTGGTTGTCCCGGATTCGGCGGTCCCCTCGGTGTCTGATGGACCCTGAACGGAGGCGGCTTTACGGCTTCTTTCTTCTGACCTCGTAGTCGGCATCTTCAATTTTTCAATATCTTCACAGCGGAAAATTCAGGCACGCACTCTTCGAGACCATCCTCGTGTTCCACTTAAGGTTTTCTTCAAAGTTGACTCCAAATCCGGCTCCGATAGGACCAAAAATGTACACAACCCAAAGCCAATTCCGTCGATGAGACTTTTTCTGCTCTTCAGCACGACTTCGCCGCAATGGGTGTGTACTTTGGGGGGTTTGCTGGGATTGTGGATGTCGTCGTGGTGCTGTACTTAAGCGGAACACTTATTATGGGCAGCCTCGAAGAGTACTAGAATTTTCCAGAATTAAAGAGAGATTTTTTCATGTATCTTCATTTATTCCTTGTGAAGAGGAGAGAGCACTTCTCGCTTGACTTTCTACTTGTCGACTGAGGTGTCGAGTCAAATTACAGCGGTTTTTTATACTCTTAATCCAATTAATTCGATTTTTCTAATTGGCCGATCGAACTTTCGCGGCTCGTTAGTGACACCGCGGCTTAACGACTTTTCGCGGATATACCCTAATGGTCGATCGGTCAATCTTACAATTATGTGTTTATTTTCTATTTACAATGATTTATATACCGTATTATGTATTCTAATAGGTAGTAGAAATAAGGTGACACGAAATAAGATACAATTTACACTTATAGATCGGTAAACAATGACGATTTCTTCGTCGCAAACTTATAACTATTATACACGATTATTCCTATAGTTTTTGTTAAATCAGTTTAATTATATACACTATCACTTATGTACTAACAAAATAAGCTTATATACTAGTTGTTCTGCACAATTAGATTTATGAATAAAAATGAATTTAATTTTGAAAATACAGAATTTATGTAAATTTTGATAAGCGTTTTTCATTCTCCTATCAATGACCTTTTTGGTATCATTATTATTTCTTTAACCTGAACACAACTCAAATGAAACTGGATTGCGTTTTGGGTAAGACCAACCTATGAGAGCAAATTCTATCGAGGAAAGTAAAAATCATCGTGTATCGGATAACCGAAATTACTAGTTTGAATATATATATGTATAAATATATATATATTCTTTTTGTCAGACACGTGGTACAGTCAGCTTCTTATGTACGAATTCTTATATACGATACATAAAGTGACAAATAATATCTACTTAGCTATACAAAGCGCGGTGGTTGTATAGCTCCATCTCTTTCCCTTAGCTGCACTGCCTGAAACTGAATTCTTTTAAGCGCGTCGTGGTTACACCCCTGGACTCATTACACATTATACCTTGACAAACTTATGCTTGAACCTCCCATGGTTTGCGCGGGATGGGGGGCGTAAGGCAGGGGGGGGGGGGGTGTGACATTTGCGCGAGACACGGTCCGATTGAAGGTCCCGGGACTGTAGGAAGAAGGATACACGTGTGCTGGTAAAGAATTCCAAATCTTGATGGTGCGGTAGGTGCCGAACCTCTTGGTTCTTGATGGAATTCTTTGCAACGTGTGAGGGTGATACCTCAGCCGTGCATGTGTTGTTCTGTATAGCAAAGGAGAGGGTGGAACTAATTGGAAGAGCTCATCGGAACACTCACCATTGTAAATGCGGTGAAATGCTGCTAAAGAGGACTGCAAGGGCTCTAGGGTGTTGGTGACCTCGCGGACGACACGCTCGTCACGGCTTGAGGTACGACGTACTGCGAGGCGACTCCGAAGGCTATGACCGCGGTTGGCCAAGTTATGGAGCGGACCCGGCTGCTGGGTCTCGAGGTGGGTCTGCATAAAACCGAAGCCCTGTTCTTTCATGGGCTTCGGAACAATCCACCTAAGGGATTCAACCTCATAGTAGGCACTCTCATCAGCATCAAGCCCCAAATGAAATATTTTTGGGCTCTTGCTCGACGGCCGATGGGACTTCGGAGAGCATCACTGAATTTTGGCTCTCAAAAAAGAAGCCAACGCTCTGGCGCGGCTGCTGCCCAACATGAGGGAGCCCCATGGGGGGGGCAGGAGACTCTACGGGAAATCCGAGGGAGCCATCTCGAAACCGGAGATGGCCCTGGGTCAGCCGGGGTGCGAGAGACATGCCTGGGCCACCTTACACTCTTTGGGGGTATGAAGACCCGAGACGGCGTGCGGTTTTAGTCGGTTCGAATTCGACATACCCAATCCCGCTGGCCGGCGAGGGGGTATCCGGGGGGAATTCCGCATGAAATAAAAAGGATATTGGTCACCTCAGGACTCCCCAATAATGCGGACCGCACGTTGCTGCTACCTGTCGAGAGGATCTATTAAGTTTGTAGCAGTATTCCACGCTAGAACGGATTTGTGTCTTGTATAGAAGACAAGGCTGCTCCGGCGTGAAAAACCGTCTCATCTTGTTCAGGACTCCGAGTTTACCCGAGACCATTTTGATGATGCTCTCGATGTTGTTTTTGTTATTCAGTTTACAGCGAACATTCATAAAGAGTATATACTTAGATTGTTCTGCAGTGGCAATGATGGGTCCTGACGAGTAGGGAGAGGAAGGAAACCTTTACTGTAAAGGCACATGCCGGCGTCTCCTTGGTACTAAACTTGACCAGAGCAACATTGAGAATTGTAATTCAGGACCCGGTCAAGCTCAGTGATAAGAAGCTGATTTTTTTGGCAATTTCAGCCTGCTTGGCTGCAGGGTGTCCGTGATATCGCCCGTGCAAGGTACCTACTATTATCTGCATAACAATGAATGCTGCCAGCAGACAGCATGTCGTGAATATGTAGAAGAAAGAGGATGGGCTAAAAAAAGGAATCCTGCGGTACGCCAGCATCATCACAAGGCACTCGAATATTGCGCTTCTGCTGGAAGCTATCAACCTAGCTCATGCAAAATCGAGGAGGCAGACCAAAGAATCTAATTAAGGGTAAGTTATAGTTTGAAAACAAAAGCTGAGCTACACACGAGCACGTTATTTATGTTGCCTAAACAATGAAAGGAACAAGTAACAGCTTTTGTATGCCTGTCTATGATTAGTTTGTCTGATTAGTAATGTCTTTCATCGCAAGCGCCGTGGAAAATGTGTACAAACAATAAAATGTTCTATAACATTATAGAACATATCAATATCTACAAAAAACTTCGCGAGACCATATATTATGTCCAACTATTGTAGTTATATCACTATAATTACTTTTCTACATTTTTAAAGTCGATAGAAATGCCGATCAAAATGTAAAATTATGTACATAAAAAAAAGGTTTATTTGACATTAAGACCTGTGTGGAGATGAAATTGGGGATGATAGTTTCCATCCCCAACTCCGTCATCTACGCGGACGGAGCTGCGGGCAACAGCTAGTTACCTATATTATGAAGTTTTTTATAAAAACAACTACAATTTAAGGTTCAAGTATGTTGGTATATCTACTTAATTCTGTATTTAGTTTCTATAGATCAAAATAATAGTTGTCAACAACAAACTGTAGATTTGTTATCTAAGCTAAGACAGGTATTATCTGAATATATTTGCTGTCATTGGGTGATCTATTCACAAAGAAACTAAGATACAGGATTCATGTATAAAGGTGGAATTTTCCTTAAATTGCTTATTAATGCACTAGATATTTCACACTCAGTAAGTACCAGCGAATGGTCGTTGGTAAGTACTTACTCTATCGCACAATTACCTGATATACCGAAGGAGGATCTCGGTAATGTTCGTTGAAGCCATGTTATGTCAGCGAGGAAAGCGAGCCGCAAAAGAGCCACGTCATGCGCGCTCGTGACTCTGAAAACAATGTTGCTCAATAGGCGGACTATTTAATGCTAAATCCCAGTTCTCATTTTATGTAAAATTTTCTTAAGGATTTTTCCTGGTTTTCTTTATTTATATGAATAAAAATAAGCCAGTCAAATATAAGGTAATCTTAATTGTATGTCATATTTTTAGTGTTTTACGATGTGAAGGTATGGTTACCTCATGTATTTATTGAATAAAAATTAACTTAGTACATAGTTAAGGTTTAATGACAGTAGCTAGAGGATGCTCTTGAAGTATGTAAGGACAGAAGCAGATGGCAGACTGTTGACTCTACCTACTCTGGAGGGAGAAAGGTGTGAGTAGGTATACCTATATGTTCAAATGGTTTGACTCTGAATTCTGCTAACAGGAGATTACAAGGTTTTATTGACAACAGAACAGATCGTACAGGTTTTTAAAACATGAAAATGACGCAAATACTCACGGATCATATGCTTTGTTTCTAATTATTTCCAAAATTCTAACTTCTGGTTTTACACCGTTTTTAATGCAAACGTTATTAAGTTGCAGTAAGTATTCATCCTCATTGGACTGCACACAGTGGGCTGCAGTAATGGCAAAATGTGGTGATATGATTGTGGCCCCACATTTATGTTTTAAACTGCTTGAGTTCCGTAAAGAGGCTACGTTCGGTTGCGCACCTAGAAAAAAACTATATGCAATATTTATAGGAATTCCTACCTTATAAGTAGTAAAATTAAATATCTAAGTGGTCGAAAAATATCATTAGGTAATTTTGATTTAGGGCACGCCGCAATAGCGGCGGTAAGGCCCATCATGGAGGATTGGCTGGAGAGGCGACACGGAAGCCTCTCCTACCGACTGACGCAGGTGATCTCAGGGAAGGGGTGCTTCGGGGACCACCTGCATCGGATCAGGAAGGAGCCAACGCCTGAGTGTCATCACTGCGACGCGAGCGAGGACTCAGGGCTGCACACGCTGGCGGACTGCCCGGCGTGGGAGGCGCCGAGGCGTGACCTCGTGGCAGCCATCGGGGTGGGAGTCCTCTCGCTCGGCAGCATGAGTGCGGCAATGGTGCGGAGCGCGAGCGCGTGGGCCGCCGCCGCCTCCTTCTGCGAGCATGTAATGCTCGCGAAGGAGGTGGCGGAGCGCGCCCGGGAGAGACTTAGAACTCTCCCGGTCCGCCGAGCCCGCAACTTGCTCGCCGCGCGTCGCAGGCAACTCAGGCGCCGGAGGTCGCTTAACGACCTCCGTCCTCCATGAGCGCAGGCCTGGGGGTGGCGGGTGAGGCCACCTGTCACCCCAGCAGAAACAGGCCGGGACGGTGGGGCGACTAGCGCCCCTCCCCCAAACCGGGGCAAGACGGGGACACCGTGGTTCCCAAACCCGAGGGGGCCATCTCGAAACCGGAGATGGCCCAGGGTCAGTCGGGGTGCGAGGGATATGCTCTACGGGCAACCTTACACCCCGGCGTCTGTAGACCCGAGACGGCGTGCGGTTTTAGTCGGTTCAAGCCCGACATAACCGCCCCCGCTGGCACGCGGGGGGGTATCCGAAGGGATTTCAGCACGAAAAAAAAAAAAAAAAAAAAGGTAATTTTGATTTAGACGACAGGTGAAAATTAGTGAAATGAAAAAAAAATATCTAAAAATAGCTTTTATTATGTTCTTGTTAATAAATAGAAAATTATAGAGTTCCTATGACCATTTTCCAGCTCCATTATCAGACCCTGGTTACTTTTGAAAGGCAAACTAGTCGTCAAGATGATTCAAACGAGTCCCAACTCGACGAGGTTGTGTCATTTCATTGCGGAGTTCCTATGACCACCTTTCAGCTCCATCATCAGATCAGCACCATGTCATCATAACATTGCATTTCACGTGATTTACACATGTATGCAAAATTTCAGCTCAATCGGTAACCGGGAATTGGATCAAATTAAGATTTGCAAGATTTGAGGACAAAGATATCGGGACAGGTGAAGCTAAATAAAAACTAATAAATGATTCTTGGTTTAGGTGCCATTTAAATGTAATAAAACTTTTTTATTTAATAAATTACTTACTTATCGGTTATTTCTGAACTGGGCGATACATTTAACTATATTAATTTAATTTCTAGCTGAAATTTAAACTGGATGGCTCACCCCTTTTCTAAAGGACCAATAAACCTAACTTTGAATTTTATTCAGAAATAGATAACTATTAATTTGGGAATAACTCGCTGCCAAATGAGATTCAAAAATACAAAAGTGTATATTTAGGTGAGACATTTCAACTGGTGAATTTACAGACAATAATAGCATAGCAGGTATAATTAGCTTGTTAATAATAAACGTATTTTACGTTTAGTCACAGCGTCAAACTGTGCGATTACGAAGGTATTTATTATGTCGCCCCTATTCAAAACCTTGAAACGACCTATTGGAGACTTTCCCAAATATAGGGTGAACCTTGATATTGTCGTCGTAGCTTTATCACTCTAACGTTTTGGGATTTTCAGAGTTAGTGTACCCTCTAAGACGAGCAAACCACACGGTATCCTCCCCAAGTGTCCATTGCCAGGCACCCCAGGTAAGCCCTCGAAAGGATAACCCCAGGGTTACCGGCGGACTTTGGCCGCCACCGCGGACTCGCCTGGTGGGGTCGGGTTTAATCCCGCGTCGGTGAGTTGTCAGGCGTGTGTAGGACACATACGACACACCACCTCCGCCACGGCCTGCTTCTGTAAGGACGGCGAGTCGGCCAATTGCCTTCCTCCGTCGGGGTATAAGACGAGCACCTTTATGTAGAATTCAAAATGAGGTCATCCAAATAGGAACTAAAGTTACCAACATAGCTCGCAATATTAGTCAATACATATGCCGAAGTACCGATGGCCTAACGATCGCGAAACGGCAAGCGAAAGGTGGGACGTTCTCCAGCTAGATGAACTGACGTCCTGAAAAAGGTTGCTAGGCTGGTATAAACTGGATGCAGAAGGGGGAAAAAGGTCGTAGCGTAATGTTATATAACCTATAACCTTCTCCAAGAATAATATAATATATTTTGGATAAATAATTATATATCAAAAAATATTTTATCTAATTTAGTTCTAGAGATTAACGCATTCAAACAAATAAAGTTTTCAGCTTTAATATAGATGTCTTATGTATTCTATTAATATAATATAAGATATAATTTATAGTGGTGTCCCTCTTATTACAACAATCTTAAGGAGTTCATTAAGAATGTTGTAATAAGAGGAACATTTAAGACAATCTTAATGAGCCATAAAAATATATTCAATCTTTTTATGGCTTTATCGTTCGTATAATTGCGTTATATATCTAAGGTATTATACATATTATATTACATCTATAGTCTGGAGTTCGTTATTATTTATTGAGTGCAAAAGAGACAAGTTTGAGGAATACGACAAATTCAGCACACAAACTTATTCGGATACGATTTAAAATTAAATATTTATGAACATTTTACAAATATTTTACGCTTTTTATTTGTCGTCGCTTCACGATAAATTTAATTCTTTAGAAAGATGCAAATACCTACAACACGAATGATAGCCACGAACGGTTGTTTTCGCCAAGTTCGTGAGTGCACAAAACTGCACGAGCCCTAATTGACTTGGCACTGGTACCCGAACATGCGTTTGGCCATAGTGGTAACGAGATAGAAGACAAAGGTCTCCTATTTTATTTTTGTTTAGTTTCAGAACTAATCATACTTTCGTGTCAATTTTTTCACATCGTTGCGACAGATCGAGGTAAGATCCAGGCTCCAGGATCCAGTTTAGTTAGCCAGGAGGACTTAAAACAAGCTCTACCACCAACCAAACACAGCATATCGGAAATATTGTGGAAAGCTACAAGGTACCCAGGCTTTCTATTATTATTAAAGCTCATATGTAATTAATTTGTAATACTTCAGGATGCCAATAAAAACACGTTGCAGCTATAGATTGAAACTCTCCTGCATGCCTCCTCAGTAACAGTGCTCGTTTAACACGGTGAAGTCAGCATCAGTGAACTTTAAGAACCTTCTAATATCCCTTTGAAGAACCACATACTACAGTTATTTAGTATAATAATGGCAGGACAGAGAGGATATCTCACGTTTAGAATGGCCGCAGATCTGATATGAGATTCATCGAGTTGGCTGTAGTCAGTTAGTACGCTCGATGCACTAACGCGTGGTTGGTTGTGGCTTGTGATTGTGAAAAGTTGATTAATTTAGTATTAAACTGTCCGTTCTGGTTCAAACTCAGCGGGACTGAGTCCGCTATTGCCTAATGGCAAAAGTGTTGGGACACATCGGGTAAGGGGAGAGAACTTTACCGGTATTTCCCGGACGTGAAAGTTCGACTTACGGCAACTTGGGTTGAAACGGACTATGAAACCTCGCAACTGCTCACTGGTCATGGCTGCTTTAGGGACCGACTTCACCGCATGAAGCTAGTAGACATGGGGTCTTGTTATTGCGAAGAGAGTGAGGTGGAGGACGTTCACCACGCACTGTGGGAATGTCATCTCTACGGGGACGAGCGTAGGCACCTTTTGGATAGCGTTACAGTTCTTCAGATGGGTCCAGTGTACTACCAGGATCTGGTAGGATCAGAGGAAAATTTCCGGTACTTCCGTGAATACGCACGAAGAAGCGCAGTGGGCTGGAGAGAGGTGAAGAAGTATGAGACCTAGAAGAGGCAAAATAACAGGAAACATGGTGGAGCTAGTGGTACCACTGAAAGGTGGGCGCACGGCGAGCTTAAGCATCCAAGGCGTACGTGTGTTGTTCACGCCCCAGAAGGGGGAGAGGCTGAGATAAGGGACGAGGACGAAGAAAACAACTTGTAGGGAGAAACGTGCGTACCCCTAGTGAGCCACTGGCAAGTAAGGGTATGCATCTCCCGTGATTCGGCTTGTATAACCAATAGGTTGGAACAAGCCATGAGGCGGAGGTGGGTTTGTCCATTAATATGTGGTGAACTGGCGACAGTTAAGACCCTTATACATAGAAGTGAATCGCTGAAGGAAAATCCTTTGAAACCCAGCAGTACGCAGTACGTTTTCATAAAGTATGTTATGTGGTAAGTAGGTATGTGTTCAAATGACACCATAAGAAGTTGAGTTATGTAAACGCAACAGTTCAATAACCTTAGGAATATTGCCTATATTGTTTTACATCTAACATCTCTTCTTAAGGACTCCAAAATTATCTTGTGTTAGTCTTTTATTTAAAAGTTTAACACAAGGTGTTAGAGCCTTCGCTCCTAGCGAAAGTTTATAAAAGCAGCCTGTATTTTGAATGCCGATTAACCATTGATTGAACTAAAACCACTCTAAAAAATAAACGAAATCATGAACTAAATTAAATTGGTCATCCATGGGCCATTAAAAACATTCCGAAAACCTTCCGTACAAAAATATTCAAATGACAATGAAAACCGTATCAGAATCCATTATGTGGTTCACAAGAAGTTAACAGGACATTAACATAACTGGCGAATCGTGGGTGTGTAATACACCTCTACCTACCCCTTCGGGGATACAGGCGTGAAGTTAAATTCTGTGTTGAGTAAGAAGTTAACAGAGAAACAGATAGACGTGTAAACGGAATTTATTTTATTCTATGTAATGAAGGTATAAATATAAAAACGTACCACATTCGACTTCAGCAGCTCCGATCACCCTTTTCACCCTCCCACACTTTACCAACAAACTAAGATAGAAAAATGCTATTAAACATACTTTTATGCTTTTGAAACACATGTCGGCAGTAGAAATCGTATCGTAAGATACTCGTATATGTGAGGCACTTTAAAACGTGAGGCACTCAATTTTTTTTCCATTGAATGTAGTGTTAATATTCAGTTACATGTAATAAATACTATGGAAACAATAATAAAAAGTCGTGACGATATCATATTATAAAATATTATTGTATGTAAACAGGTGTTTAAACGTGTATTAATATTGAAAATTGACTATAGCTCTGAATATTGAAATGCTTTGTCAAATATGTGTACCAACGTATATTGCACAGGTATATAGCAACTATAACAAGAGTGTATGGTGTGTGTATACATCTGTCTTCATCAATTTTTTTTACTTTCTGGCTATATCTAGTAAAACCGTTTAAAAACTGAAAATTTGAAGGTACCAGAACTCAATAATCAATTACTTCGGGCCACCAACCAGATGGACACCGAAGTCTTAAAATCACGCAAAAAAAATCAAAATCTTACACCCACTTTTTATCGCTTTTCTCGGCGTTTCACATGATTCTAAGTTTTGTGTCGGTCTGTCTGTTGGTCTGGATGTCTGGATGTCTGGATGTCTGGATGTCTGGATGTCTGGATGTCTGTTTACGCAATAACTCAAGAACTACTTATCCGATTTAAAAAATTCTTTCGCCAATCATCATGTTTGGTTAATGGGAAGAACTGATTAGATTTTGGGGTTTGTACGTTCAAGGTTTCGGGTATCTACCATACATACCATTGTCCCTAAAAAACTTTTATAAGTGAGTTTCTTACGAGTTATCAGAGTAACGCGTATTTGACTTTGACATTTGAGTGACAATGAAAATACGTATATTGTATATTTACATAAAACAACCAAACTCTGAAAGAAACTGAAATATAAAATCATTTTTTTGTGTTTTTGACGTCGAAGACGTTTGATTTGATTTCTTCATATTTAATTTATTGCTCAACATATAAAGACGCGTCGAATAATATGCATAAAACCTAAGGTCTGTAATTTTGAATAAAAATACTGCAACAAAAATATCTAAGTTTGGCCAGAAGTTTGACAATCACTGTGTGATTTCCGCCCCACTAGATTTATATTATTAATCGACACACCTCCTTCATGTATAGTATCAGGAAATCACAAAATGATGTAATAAAAATATTTTATAAAAAAAAAATCAAGCGGCTTCATTAATCAAAAAGGCACTGAAAAGAGTAAGTTAACTGAATTACAGATTTAATTCTAAAAATATAAACTTGTTATGATTTTATTGCATGGATATCGGCGCAACTATTATGCACGTTTAAAAAACGTTAAAAAACGACACATCAACAACGCGCAGAGCGCACGTAAAACGAAACGTTATCAGCTACTCATGTGGCGTGCCCCACTATCGACTACCCGCCAGTTGCAGTGTGTATTTAAAGGCGTGCGCAGCGCGGGAGCGGTCATTCGTTCGTCGACCGCCAAGCTAGTCGGACGTTTTCGAAGTGAATAATATTATTATTTTATTTTGAATTATTTAGAAAGTGATTTGATAATATAAAAGTGCTATAATTATTAAGTTAAATTATATAAGAAGTGATTTATAAATAAAATACAATGAGCAATGAAAATGCTTTTATTCGTGAAGATACCCCCTCTCTTATATCAGAAGAGGGGACGAATCGACGCCAACAACCCGCTTTTGAAAACACAGCGACAATGGCACTCCTGGCTAATACATTCAAGGATACAATGTGTGAAATGATGATGCAAATGTCTCAAGAAAATCATGCTGCTCTTGCTACAATGATGAAAATGTTTCATGCTGAAGAAAACCGTTCGGTACGCATTTCTGATGTCTATTTTCCAAGTTATGACCCTGATAAAGGCACGGAGTAAGAGAATGGGTAAATCTCATAACAAGAACTCAAGAAGAATACAAATTGAAGGATCACGAAGTACGTCTTAAGGCAGCAAGTGTTTTAAAAGGAAGGGCGCAAACTTGGGCCGATGATTGTCTACTGAGAACAACGACTTGGGCAGAAATGAAAGAAGACATGTTACAAACATTTGAGCCTGAATCTCGATATTTTTCCGATGTACTGAAATTTCGAAGATACACCATTAATGACGCAGATAACATACCAGAATACATATCAAATGTATGGAAAATGTTTAAGAAAATTGTCAAACCGGATCCAACTGAAGAAGATGCTGTTGAATTTGTAATTGGTAGCATACAAGAAGATGAACTCCGTACAGAGCTTCTTAACAGCAAGTGCAAAACCGTCCCAGAACTAATAGCGATTGCAAAAACAATGCGCAAACGTAAGCTTCCATCAACACAAGAGCACATACCAAACAAGAAGCTTAAGAGCGACGGCAATAAGTCAGACCAGGGTTTGACATGTTTTGTATGTGGCAAACAAGGACACCGAGCCCGTTGGTGTAGCCAAAACTCAATAACACGTGCTCGCACAGAACAACCACAACAACCAAGTGCATCCACTTCCAGAGAAACGGAAGTAGCCAAGAATAAAGATAAAAAGAGAAAGGAATGCTCTTACTGCTCTACTCCCGGACACACTTATGAGACTTGTTACAAACGAATTAATGCTGAAAAAAATGTTAATTTGTGCCAAGTCAAAGGAAAAAATGCCGGAAATGTTGTATCCATCACAATTGACAATAAGCATTTTCAAGCCATATTTGACAGCGGAGCTGATTGTTCACTGGTGAGGGAATCGATAGCCCTCACTCTTCCTGGACCAAAAACCAACAAGACGACTTATCTAAAGGGTATCGGGCCGGTTTCTGTCATATCCTTTAGCAAAGTAACATCTGTGTGCAGAATAAATAGCATTCATCTTGAGCTCGACCTTCACATAGTGCTGGATCATGAACTACCAGCAGATATTCTAATTGGAAGAGATATGTTGACTATTCCAGGCATAAAAGTTACATTGACAAACAGTGGAATATCAATTACTAGAGACGAGAAACGCAGAAACACAACAGAAATATGGAATCTATCTTCAAGGACTATAAACACGGATATGACCAACAAGGAGGAAATAGACAACTTGATGAATATATTGAACAAATACAAAAAATACTTCACGGAAAGCGTGACGGGGTTGAGAATAACGACAGGGGAGTTGACTATTCGACTTAAGAACCCCGACAAAATTGTAAATCGACGACCGTACAGACTGGCACCGGTCGAACGCGAGAAAGTTCAAACAATTATTAAAGAGCTTCAAGAAAGAAACATAATAAGGGAAAGCAATTTACCTTTTGCAAGCCCCATTATAATGGTGAAAAAGAAAAATGGCGAAGATCGGTTATGCGTGGACTACAGAGAATTGAACGCAAATACTGTACGCGATCATTACCCACTGCCATTAATCTCTGAACAACTCGATCAACTCGCTGATGCAAAATATTTCACTTGCCTTGATATGGCAGCGGGATTTCATCAAATTCCCATTTCTCCTGAATCAATTGAGAAGACTGCGTTTATCACCCCCGACGGCCAATATGAATATTTGACAATGCCGTTTGGATTAACAAATGCACCGTCTGTCTATCAAAGGGCTATAAATAAGGCCTTAGGAGATCTACGGGGTAAAATCGCACTTGTGTACATGGATGACGTACTTATACCAAGTCAAACAATTGCTGAAGGTTTCCGAAAACTGGAACAAGTTCTAGAAGCTCTTACCAAATGTGGCTTCTCCATAAATATTAAAAAGTGTTCATTTTTGAAGGTTTCTATTGAATATCTTGGGTTCATAGTTAGCGATGGAAAGGTGAGGCCTAGTTCATCAAAAGTTGACGCATTGGCAAGAACCCCTCCTCCCGAAAATGTGAAGCAACTAAGACAATTCAATGGCTTGGCTGGGTATTTTCGCCGATTTATATCCAACTTCTCAACAATCATGATACCATTATACAACTTGACCAAATCAGGTGTAAAATGGAATTGGACTGAGGAACATGAAGCCGTACGATCCAAGATAATTAATTATCTGACTTCAGCACCACTGCTTACAATATTTAAGGAAAACTACCCAATAGAGCTTCATACAGATGCTAGCGCAATGGGATTTGGAGCAATATTGATCCAATCAAAAGACGGCATTCGCCATGTGATTGCTTATTTTAGCATGAGAACAACGCCAGCTGAATCTAAATATCACAGCTACGAGCTTGAAACGTTGGCAATAGTCCGGGCAATTAAGCATTTTCGTCATTTTCTATATGGACGTAAATTCACGGTCATAACAGACTGTAATGCAGTAAAAGCATCACGCTATAAACAAGAACTATTGCCTAGGATCCACAGATGGTGGGCCTTCTTACAAAATTTTGAATTTGACGTAGAATATCGAAAAGGTGAAAAATTAAAACATGCAGATTTCTTTAGTCGAAACCCACTTCGAGTTGTCATGAATTTGACAACCAAAGATGATTGGCTGATTGTAGAACAACGGCGCGATTATGAATTAAGTAAAATCATCAAAGAAATTCATACAAATCATGACCTCTATCCGGACTACGAACTCAAAGACAACGTTTTACACTTCAAAACTAATTCAGATGGGAAAATTAAACTGACCAAAGTTGTCCCACAATCTTATCGATGGAGTCTTATTAACACCTATCACGAAGCTCTCAAACACATGGGATGGGAGAAGACGTTGGCAAAACTTAAAGAAAACTTTTGGTTTCCCAAAATATCATCAACAGTCAGATACTTTGTAGAACACTGTGTGACATGCAAAACTATGAAAGGACCATCAGGAGCTACACAAAGTCGATTGAATCCAATTGAAAAGATACCCGAACCTTTTCACACCATTCACATCGATATTTCCGGTAAACTCAGCGGTCCTGCTTCTCAGAAGGAATATGTTTTTGTAGCAATTGATGCTTACACGAAGTTTGTCATCTTACAACATGCCAAAAACAAAACTCAAGCAAGTGCCTTAAAACATCTCAAAGAGATAGTTTATTTATTTGGTGCTCCAAAACGCATTATTGTAGATGGCGATGGCGCATTTATTTCACATTATAAAAACTACTGTGACCAATATGGCATAAAATTGCATCAATGCGCCGCATATACAAGTAGAGGAAACGGGCAAGTGGAAAGGATTATGAGAATTATAAAGAATGGCTTGACTATAATAAAAAACACACAAAAATGTCATTGGGAGAAATCACTGGGAGCTTTACAGCTAGCCATCAACTCCACTTTCTCAAAAACCACAGGACTAACACCTATCGAATTGTTAACTGGGAAAAAAGGAAGTGTCCCTCCAGAACTCCTAAACCTCATTGACGAGCGTAACGAAAGAGTAGATCCCGATGTAACAATGCACATTGTACTTTTAAGAATATTAGTGGAATATGTAGTCGATTCCTTAGTTGATATCGATTCATAGTCTACTAATATTATCTGTATTCTTTCATCGACTCGGTCTATGTTAGCTGTGGTCAACCCTATCGGCTGTGGTTCATTATCTATGAACTCCCACCAAGTCGCTGCTTTCAGCCGACGTTATAAATTACGGTGCAGCGGTTTTGCGAGCCCCTAATTTTCTGCATAGCTACCACTAGTGCTGCTAGCTCTGGTACTGAGCCGTTGGTGAGAATTTTACAATTTATACATTACGTGTGCTAATCATTTTTATTACAGAGTGCTCATTAGTGTTGGAGGGTGACGTGGTACCAATGGCCCACCAGGGATATTCCCCGTGGCCTCTTCATCTTCACCAATGGTGCCACGTCAGGTTCCCACTGCTATGCTAAGCTACTCCAGGCATCGCCTCGTTTTTTACGTGAACGAGGCTTGCCAACAATTATCCATGTATTGGAATTATATAGAATGTTATCATGCCACACTACACCTCTGTAGTCGTGGCAAAG
This sequence comes from Cybosia mesomella, assembly GCA_946251805.1. NCBI lineage: Eukaryota > Metazoa > Arthropoda > Insecta > Lepidoptera > Erebidae > Cybosia > Cybosia mesomella. Next base: position 24,150,167 of record OX276398.1, read on the forward strand.
TTTTCTAATTGGGATGCTGCTTTTTACGTGAGCAGTATCTATTTGTTTTAATTGTGTAGCTTATACGCAAGGCATGCTTTCCCTTTTCGCGCTTGTCAAAAGGACAATAACCTGTGCGGGCCACGCGGTCAGTGACCGCATGGTGAACAATCCTTCAGTGTCATCTATGTTTCTGTGCATCTGTTCCTGCTGCTTGCAAAGGCTGTGACCTGCCTGCTTTGCAATAATGACCATAAGCATCACGTGCCTGGGGAAGCTTGTCACCTTTCTTACGCCTTCGGTATGCTCGGCCTGCACTAGCAGTATGTATTCACATACTGAAAGTTTTGCCTTCTCTTTTCAGGTCCGCCGAGCGAGTCACGCAGCGGTGGATGCCAGCGCGACACGCCGGGCAAAGCTAAGTGCAGACTCCTAGCTGCTGCGGGCCGTCCTTCCGTCTTCACGTCCTTCCGTCTTCACGTCTTAACATCTTTCTTTAACTCTCCAAATTCAAATTTTAATTGAACTATATGTACTCACCCTTGAGATTTAATATATGAAAGGTAAAATTAGCCTCATGTTTGATTTGCTATAACCTTATAAACCAACCACTCACTTCTAATAACTTGTAACTTATAACCTACCTTTAAATTTAACTATCCCTGTTACAAATGGCGCCCAATAATCGGTTTTTTTACAGTTTTTAATGTGAAGGACGGTCCGTGAGTATTAATTTTTAATTTTTAATTGTTTTTATGGACTTACCAGCGGTTAAACATTGCTTAACTTAGTACAACAATATTTAAATGTTGTAGTTCTTGAGAATGTAAGTGTCTTTACTTTTAGCACTTATTATTTTGCTAATGCTTATAGCATTAGACCAGTATTAGACTACTGGGATTTATAATCCTTAAGGCTTTAACTTTCAAGCCATAAGGGAGTGACAATTGTAACTGTTTCTTTATTTTACTTTTATTACCACTGGTAAGCCAATAAAATTCTATTATATACTTGTGCACTGTGTGTAAATTGTAATTCTCAACCTCATTATGTCCGTGTATACCATTAAGTTCCTCTCACTACAAAAAGCCGAGCTTCAATATGAAGTGGCTGTTCGAGGTAGTACTAGCTCTGAATCAGTAGTTGAGCTCAGAAAACAAATAGCCAAATTAGCTCCACTATATCCTCCGGAGGATATCTTAACATCTCACCTCGAACCAGCCGATGATCTCAGAGGTATTTCTGATTCTATTTCTAAAGCAGACGTAAGTCTTAAAACTTTAAAAGGTGGTATCGACAGGAACTTACTGGCCCGTACTGAAACATTACTCAACCATATATATCATAGAATGAATAGGGTTGACCACACACTGCCAGACATTGACAAGTTGTTTCAAACTTGTATGTCTAGTTTCCAGTCTCAATACAAGGAATTGTTATCATTAAAGGGGAGAGAAATTAAAAATACCAGTGTAACTACTGTTCATTCGGATCAAGTGCCATTGACTCCAGTTAATGACACGAGTGAAAGGAAAGTTTACTCTGAGCTTTCCAAATTAAAGTATTCTGGAAAGACTTGTGTTCGGGCTTTTATACAAAAGGTTGACGAATTCATTATTAGTCGCTCTATTCCTCAAGATAAGTTAGTCACTTTTGCTTATGAGATTTTTACTGATGATGCTCTTCATTGGTTCAGATGTATTAGCTCGAAGGTTGAGACTTGGTCTGATATAGCTGAACTATTGAAACAGGATTTCAGCATTTCTGATTATGACTATAGATTAATGTCAGAAATTAGATTGCGTACACAGGGAGAATTGGAAAGCATCACTATTTATATTTCCATCATGCATGGCATGTTCTCTCGGTTAGACAAACCATTAACCGAAGAAGATAAATTAGAAATCCTATTACATAATATCCGACCCTGTTATGCTAGTACTCTTGCTTCTTCTGCTGGCATTACAGACATATCCAGTCTGCAGAAGATTTGTAAAAATTTCGAAAATATTCAGTCTAGGCTACATCAATTCCATGAACCTCCTAGAAAAACTTCAGAAACCTTGGCCCCTGAATTTGCTTATACTAAACAGTCTAGCTCTAAACAAAATTTCAATAGTAATTCTTTTAGTAAACAAAGATATTATAAATGGGATAAATTTCCTAGTAAACCTAATTTCAATAGACAACCAGTTCATAGCACTAATAGCATTGAAAATCCACCTATCAATGATACAAATAATAGTACAGAAGTACAGGTTAGTGCGGTCGATCAAATACCTAGTGGTCCCAAATTTAGTTGCCCACGTTGCAGAACCAACTCCCATCTTCTAAGAAAATGTACCAAAACCTTCATTGTATGTTTTAGATGTGGTAAGAAAGGTTACCGTGTACCTGAGTGTCCTGTTTGTAACAATTCAAAAAACTAAGTCACTCAGATTGTAGAAGCTCTAATTTTGATAGGCTGGACTGGGAAAACTGGCTATCTTTTGTTACAAAATTTTCTCAATTTAACAAAGTTTCTTCAGTCTGCAGAAAAACTGATATTGGTTACTCTCCATATGTTTCTGTATCTATTGCAGGCACTAATGTACCTGGTTTGCTAGATACTGGCTCTTGCATTACAATTTTAGGTAATAATTATCATAAAAAAATTTTGGAACCTTCAGTTCAACTTAACAATCAAACTTTAAACTTAGTCACCGCAGGTGGTGAAAAAATACAATCATTGGGTTTTATTCCCTTAGCTATCTCCTTTCAGGATGAAATAAAAACTTTAAATGTTCACATTGTACCCCAAATTACTAATTCTTTAATTCTTGGTATAGATTTTTGGAGGTCGTTTGGTCTTTTTCCCAAACATTTAGATTCTATTTTGTTGCTGGACAAATCTGATCCCCGGTTGGGAGAACTTACTGCCGTTCATACGGAACACCTACAGTCGTATGATCATCTTACTTCTGAACAGAGAGTTACAGCAGATAACATCGTTGCCCAGTTCCATGACATCTCTTATGAGGAACGTGGTCTAGGTCGTACTACCTTGATAGAGCACACTATCGACACTGGTGACGCTGCTCCTGTTCGTCAACGCTACTATAGGATGTCTCCTGAAAAACAACGTATTCTTGTCAAACAGCTGGACGAAATGTTGCGGGAAGATGTAGTTGAACCAACTGAAAGTCCTTGGTCGTCCCCTGTTCTGCTGACTCCCAAGAAAAACGGCGAGCTGAGATTTTGTCTTGATAGTAGAAAATTAAATTCAGTCACTAGGAAGGACGCATATAACTTACCTTATATTTCAGAAATTCTGGACAACTTAAGAGATGCTAGATATTTATCTAGTCTAGATTTATCTAAAAGCTTTGGCAAATACCTATCAAGAAAGAGGATCGTTGTAAGACTGCTTTTTATATTCCCACTCGAGGTACCTTCTGTTTTAAAACTATGCCCTTCGGTCTTACAGGAAGCCCGAGTACGCAGCAACGTCTGGTTGATCAACTGTTTTGTGGTCCAGAATTTGAGAACAGAGTTTTTGTTTTTGTCGACGACATAGTCTGTATATCATCTTCCTTTAGCCACCACATATCTCTTCTTTTGCTAATATTAAAAAAATTAAAAGATGCTAACTTAACTATTAATTTAAAAAAGTGTCAGTTTTTTAGGGAAAAACTTAAATATTTAGGCTACGTTGTGGATGCAGAAGGTCTACATGCTGATCCCGAGAAAGTGGAAGCTATAAAAAACTATCCTTCACCTACTAATAGGAAAGAAGTTCGTCGTTTCCTAGGTGCAGCTTCGTGGTATCGCAGATTTATTCCTAATTTCAGTGCTTTAGCCTCTCCGTTGAATAAGTTAACTTCTCAAGGAAAGAAGGCTCCGCCCTTCCTTTGGGATAAGGAAGCTCAGGATGCTTTTCTAAAGCTTAAGGGTTGTTTGGTCTCTGCCTCAGTACTCTCTTGTCCAGATTACTCAAAACCTTTCGAAATACACACCGACGCTAGCAACACTGGTATTGGCGCAGTGCTGATACAGAATTTGAATGGTGAAGAACGAGTAATCGCCTACATGAGTAAGTCCCTAAACCCTCAAGAGCGTAACTATAGTGCTACCGAGCGCGAGGCTCTCGCAGTTTTATCAGCTGTTGAACACTGGCGATGCTACATAGAAAATGGTCAAAAATTTGTAATTTTTACAGATCATGCTTCCCTGAAATGGTTTTTAAACTTAAATAATCCAACTGGCCGCCTAGCCCGCTGGGGTGTGAGGTTGTCTGGTTTTAATTTTGAAATTAAACACCGTCGTGGTTCCGATAATGTCATAATAAATGTAAAATACTAAGAAAAAAATCTCCTTTGGTGTATGAACTTATTGATATGTCAGGTAAACCGCTGGGTGACTGGCACATAAAAGATATTAAACTTATAAATTACAAAGAATAATTAAAATTAAGTTTGTTGTGTTATAGTTTATTTCACAATTTTGATACATTACCTGTATAAACCAGTTACAAACTTTTAAAAACTGAAAAATAAATTTGTTATTTTGTTGTTAGAAATGAAGTCTGGAATGATTCCAGATCTGTGAAACCTTAGACTCCATTGTTATATTGTTGTAGGAGATTAATTATCTTCAGTTGTTTGTTAAGCTACATAAATTCCCTTCTGGTTGTACACCGATGGCATATAAGCAATTGTATGTTCATACTTGTGATAAACCTCTTATTGTAGTTAATTACCAATAAAACTTCACCTCTTTATAATAAAAGAGTGCACTAAGTTGTCTGGTGGCATTGTTGCCTATAAATTAAAGTTTAATCATTTAAAGCACATCAATAACCAAATTGTGTAAAATTCTATTGTAGTTACAAAAACTTACATACATTCCCACTTTACATGATAAGCTGGTCGCTTATTTTGTTGTATATGCATATTATGAACGGTTATACCGTAATTCCGGATAATTTATCTATATTTTTGTATGTTCAAAACATTGTTATAAACTTAATTAACCTCACTTGTGTAACTTGTCAATGACGTTAGTGTTGACAGTTCTGTCAAACTTGATCACGTTCCGTTATAATTATAATAACATGCTTAACCATAGCATAATAACATACCTTATCTTAACTTCTTTTATAGAACGAAACGTAATATTGTATTGGATTCGAACTGTCATACACTGAATGACAATTACGTTGTTTCGAGGTTAAATTGTTGTATCATGGTAAGCTAAACTTAAATAATTTAAACTTATCTCGTCACATATGAATATTTATGTGGAAATTTAATTAGTGTTGCAATTCCTAGTACCCTGTTGCTACTGTGTAATTTCAACTTGTATTTTCTTCTATTAAACCATTGGTTTTTAACCAGGTTATTGAAAGACTTATGTCTTCCACGATTATTGTATTTAAACAATAGTTGTTTTTGTTCGTTGGTGATTCAATCAACGAATTGTCTGCGGCGACGGCCATTAACCATCGACCGTGGAATTCATCTTAGATCTGGGAATTCAACCAGTATCTGGGAGTTGTTATAATGGTTTTACCATTGTTTTTCGAGCGGCTTACGACTCGTTAAATAAGCCTTCAGTAGATGCGGATGTAAACATCTAAAATAAGCCTTAATACAATTTTTTCTGCTTGGATCTGGGAATTCAACCAGTATCCGGGTGTTATTGATGGTTTTATCATTGTTTTCGAGCGGCTTACGACTCGTAAAATAAGCCTTCAGTAGATGCGGGGTATACATCTAAAATAACCCTATATACAAAAACTTAAATCTTCTTTTATTAGTTGAAATTACATAGTGGAAATTTTGCTCATGTTCTCTTCTAGTTGGAACAGTTGTATTCTGGTCCTCCGGTGCCTAACACCTTCAGTGGTCTATGTTGAGTCTCCAACGGCAGTTATGTTGGAAACTCTGTCTGAAAGGATGCGTCTACCATATTCTTTAATGGTAAACGCTTGTTTGAATGATGAAGCATGTATGAAAGTATAGAAGGTAAGCGTAGATGATTGTAGTACTGAGCACAGTATCGAATTTCTGAATAACAGAAATTCTTCCTGATGGGACGGGGTATTGTAACAATGCACATTGTACTTTTAAGAATATTAGTGGAATATGTAGTCGATTCCTTAGTTGATATCGATTCATAGTCTACTAATATTATCTGTATTCTTTCATCGACTCGGTCTATGTTAGCTGTGGTCAACCCTATCGGCTGTGGTTCATTATCTATGAACTCCCACCAAGTCGCTGCTTTCAGCCGACGTTATAAATTACGGTGCAGCGGTTTTGCGAGCCCCTAATTTTCTGCATAGCTACCACTAGTGCTGCTAGCTCTGGTACTGAGCCGTTGGTGAGAATTTTACAATTTATACATTACGTGTGCTAATCATTTTTATTACAGAGTGCTCATTAGTGTTGGAGGGTGACGTGGTACCAATGGCCCACCAGGGATATTCCCCGTGGCCTCTTCATCTTCACCAATGGTGCCACGTCAGGTTCCCACTGCTATGCTAAGCTACTCCAGGCATCGCCTCGTTTTTTACGTGAACGAGGCTTGCCAACAATTATCCATGTATTGGAATTATATAGAATGTTATCATGCCACACTACACCTCTGTAGTCGTGGCAAAGTTTTCTAATTGGGATGCTGCTTTTTACGTGAGCAGTATCTATTTGTTTTAATTGTGTAGCTTATACGCAAGGCATGCTTTCCCTTTTCGCGCTTGTCAAAAGGACAATAACCTGTGCGGGCCACGCGGTCAGTGACCGCATGGTGAACAATCCTTCAGTGTCATCTATGTTTCTGTGCATCTGTTCCTGCTGCTTGCAAAGGCTGTGACCTGCCTGCTTTGCAATAATGACCATAAGCATCACGTGCCTGGGGAAGCTTGTCACCTTTCTTACGCCTTCGGTATGCTCGGCCTGCACTAGCAGTATGTATTCACATACTGAAAGTTTTGCCTTCTCTTTTCAGGTCCGCCGAGCGAGTCACGCAGCGGTGGATGCCAGCGCGACACGCCGGGCAAAGCTAAGTGCAGACTCCTAGCTGCTGCGGGCCGTCCTTCCGTCTTCACGTCCTTCCGTCTTCACGTCTTAACATCTTTCTTTAACTCTCCAAATTCAAATTTTAATTGAACTATATGTACTCACCCTTGAGATTTAATATATGAAAGGTAAAATTAGCCTCATGTTTGATTTGCTATAACCTTATAAACCAACCACTCACTTCTAATAACTTGTAACTTATAACCTACCTTTAAATTTAACTATCCCTGTTACACCGAAAAGATGAAAGAAGTTGTGTCAAGAAGGATGACCGAACAGGCTGAAAAAGACAAAATGCGCTACGATAAAAATAAAGCTAAAGTTAAGAGATTTGAGAAGAGTGAATACGTTCTCTTAAGAGAGCCTCCAAGACTAGGCACTAAACTGTGCCAAAAGTATGACGGACCCTTCGAAGTAAGAAAAGTCTTACCACACGATAGATATGAAATTCGTCGAATTAATGGTCGTGGTCGATGCAGGAAGGTTTGCCACGAACATTTAAGAAGAGCTCCACAGTTTGGAGTTCAAAGTAACGTGGCCGTATCGGCAATGAATAGAGACATGAATGAAAACGAGACATCTGATGAGAACAATTTATAATAACGTGGAGGTAACATAAACGTTGAGTTGAGGCTGAACCAAAATGAGCGCTGAGGCTTTGAGGTTCTATGACGTGATGTTCAAAATGATTCGCGAATCAATCCAAAATTAGCGCTGAGGCTATGAGGTTGATTGGCAATCAACGAGACTAGTAAATAAAAACTAATTAATTGATTTATTTTTGCAGATTGCTATAAGATGTCGGCGCAGGGACGCACCTATCATCAGAATGGCCGTATCGGCGCAACTATTATGCACGTTTAAAAAACGTTAAAAAACGACACATCAACAACGCGCAGAGCGCACGTAAAACGAAACGTTATCAGCTACTCATGTGGCGTGCCCCACTATCGACTACCCGCCAGTTGCAGTGTGTATTTAAAGGCGTGCGCAGCGCGGGAGCGGTCATTCGTTCGTCGACCGCCAAGCTAGTCGGACGTTTTCGAAGTGAATAATATTATTATTTTATTTTGAATTATTTAGAAAGTGATTTGATAATATAAAAGTGCTATAATTATTAAGTTAAATTATATAAGAAGTGATTTATAAATAAAATACAATGAGCAATGAAAATGCTTTTATTCGTGAAGATACCCCCTCTCTTATATGGATATGTAACGTATAAAATTATTAATAAAAAAAGAGAACACAATATTTTAAGGGGTACACTTTTTAATATACTCGTATATTATTAGCTACCCATTCAACTTTGATTTTTTTAAATTGATTCACCGTGACTAAAATTAGCGGTTTTCATGGTTTTATGTCTCTGGGGACTCCACTATTTAGTAAGATGGTAATAATCAAGTAAAAAATCCAAATTTAACGACCTCTGTGGCGTAGCGGTAGAGCGTTCGACTGCTACGTCTAGCTACGTCAGAGGTTGTGTTTCGATTCCTGCTTACTGCAAATATTTCTATGCATGAATACCTATGTCTATTTTCATTGGTCTTGGTGATTTTATGTATAATTTTCTATTCTATTTCTATATTATGTATATTAGTATGTTTATATTATTCTAGAACTCATATCACAAGCTAGTAATACTTTGAGTCTACTGTCTGTTAAATCAAAGTCAGAAATAATTTACTCTCTTAATGTTTAGCAAATGGACCACCGGTTCGCAATGCGGCTCTGTCCTGAGAAGACTCCGGTAAGAAACTCAAAGGGCTTTTATTTGGTCTATTTACAAACAGGTTTACTTAATCTAATTTATAACACATCTGCTCGTAAAGGGTTTCTTATTTCACCAATTTCAATATCGTATTGTATCTCATTACGTGCACTTGTGTGTTATTGTAATGTAAAACGCACGATTTTTTTTTAATAAGGTGAAACGCATCTGTTTATCATGATGCTCCGTCTAAAACGAACAGTACTTTTTTAAATCTTAGCATAAAGTTTATATGTCAGAAAAGTGGTCAACATTTTATGAATAAAATTAACTTTGGGAGATAAAATATAATAAATAAACATTTAATTCTTTAATTTATTTAATTTTGACAATAAATTAAAAGAAATGGTTTGTAACATTTTTTTTTCTGTATCAAAAACACAAAAATATTAATTTACTTTATTATAGTAATACTGGCTGTTTCTCGTACCTTTGCCTTAAAAAAAGCGCAACACATTGCTCTCCGTACTCCTCTGCTTTCAGAGGAGACAGGATGAGCGATGGTGTTAGTGGTGGAGACCACCGTAGGGTCCTGGGGGATCCAGGGGCGGGTTGGCTCACTGCTAACGCAGGGGCCGACGGGCACTTGTGCCGCCGCCGGTGAGAGAGGGCTAGCCATCCTCTCGCGTTCCGTAATCGGTAGGTGATCAGTGTAGCGGCTATGTTTGCGTCAGTAAATAATCATATTGTATTGCGAGCGTGCCGCTACCCGTTAGTCAGACCACGTTCCCGATGAGTTACGGACTGAACTTAGACAATACAATATTTCGACATGTAGCGAACTTCGAAAACATATATATCGACAAGTCATTGCTTCGACAGAAAACTATTAGACGATACACACCTTCGAATTACCACTACTTCGACAGACGATTATTGGACAGACAATACTTAGAGAAAACATATATTCGAATGACCACTAGTTTGACAGATTTTTTTAACATTCTCCCAAAATAATAATGCTCTGAAATATATTAAAACATGTGCCCTACCTAATTAAACATGTACCCAATCAATTGAGGGTGGGCTCCGGTGCAAAACGACTCGCACCGGAGCTCGCCTTTTCGAAGTCTCCGGCGCCACCAGCGGCCCCAAAGCTGATGCCCTAGTGGCCAGGCTAAGGGAGTCCCTGGACTCGGAAGCCGTCCGCGTCACCAAACCCAAAAAATACGCAGGTTTGCGCATTTCGGGTCTGGATGATGCGGCCACGACGGAGAAAATTATCTCCGCCGTCGTGGAGGCGGGCGGCTGCCCCCGTGATCAGGTGAGAGCTGGCGAAATCTGGTTCAGCCCCACGATGTTCAGGTCACGGCACGGCAGTCGTCAACTGCCCCGTCGCAGCGGCGCAGAAGATTGCGGACGGACGGAGCCTAATCGTTGGGGGCTTCCTTAAGGCGCGGGTGCAACTCCTGCAGCCCTGCGAGACCAGGTGCTTTAGGTGCCTGGCCGTGGGGCATGTGGGAGTGCAGTGCACAGCGGGAGACACCGTGGGGGATAGGTGGTTCCGCTTCAGTCAGCCCGGTCACAAGGCCAGTGCCTGTGATGCTCCGCCGCGATGCTACAAGTGCGTAGCGGAGGGCAAAGCGGCGGAACACCGGGCGGACAGCGGTACCTGCGCCGCCTCGAGGTCATAGCCCCGTTCGTCCGCAACGGGTAGCGGCGGTACCGGTCAGGAGCGGCCACATTCGCGGCGGGAGCGGAGATGGACGTCCATTAATGGATACACCAATCCGCATCCTGCAGGTGAACATAAACCACTGCACCGGTGCTCAGGATCTACTGTACCAGAGCATCGTGGAGTGGTCTATCAATGTGGTCGTGGTCGCTGAGCCGTACTGGGTCCACCCCGGAAGCCCGGTGGACCTGGACGGCGTAGCGACCGTCTTCTTGGGTCCGCCGCAGATACGCCCCTTGCAGTTATTGCAAGGGGCTGAGGCTTTGTTCTCTTTTTCCGATCTAAATCTTTAGAAAAAAGTAAGCATATAAAATGCTTAAAAATTTAATTGAAAAAAGATTTATTCGTTTTGAAAAGTCCCAGTTTTATTTATTTCCTCGCAAATCTGTTATAAAACGTCGTATGACATACGTGCGCTACAGCCTCTGCTTTCTTGTAGTAGTCTTCTTCAGCAATATCGCCTCGGTTGTAATACTTACTCACTCAACTTACCGCACTTATATCATAATGTACTATAATTACAATGTTTAGTGTGAGGAAATAGGAGAAAGAGTAAAATCATCCACATGGCGATTTCCTAGTTGCGTCCAATGAACTTTGGAGTCCGGGGTCCGTTTATTGTTTTTTATTGGAATGTCGGCTTTTATGGAAGCGGCTGTTGTTTGGCCTCACAATCTTGAGACGAGAGCCTGCACCAGAGCCTCATCTGTTGTTTAGCAGGTGCACCGACTAGTAGGTGAGGTTGGCTTGGGCCTCAAGGATGTTGATAAGGCCCTCTAAACAATGAAAAAGAACGAATAGAATAATAAACACTAAAGATTATATAATACTAGGTACCCGTGAAGAAGAGTCTCGCTCTCTTGGACTTTATTTGAACCTAGTATTATTCTTGGCGGTCATTCAAGATCGTATAAAGTCGCCGCTATGGTTTCTCCTTTATACTCAGTGTTTCGAGTATATATTTATTTTGTATTGGCCACACTTTAGTTTCTGGATATAACTTTTTAACGGTTCCGTTCACAAAGTCGTAATTAAGATATAATTAGGAACATTTTCGCACTGAATTATCACGTTGTAAAATTGCAGTTATTTTACGCGCATCTGCGTAAGATATATCAATCAAGCTGTCATTTTGATGTCAGAATGGCGGAATTTAATATGCGTTTGGTAAGGTAAGGTGACGAGGCGACTCTGCAGGTGGTGTTGGACACTATAATATTACAAAGCGCCATCTAGACTCAAACTAAGCATAGCTTGTAATATAGCTTATAGAATACGTATAAACATGTTTATTAATACACATACACATATATGCAAATCGGGGAGTGTGCACTGGAGCTTATTTTAAAGAATTTTAATTTTTTTACTGAAGTTACCGCTAAGATGCGACCCGTGACATAATTATCTCGTGCCGTTTTGTCGTCGATTCACGACATATTTGTCTATCTCTATAGGTGCTAACATGCGCGTCCTATTATGGCGTGAAGTATCTCACATTGTAGACAAAACGGTTTTTTTTTCTGTGGTAACTTATCTCTACAAACGGCAACATGCACGTCTGAGTTTTGTCTTAATTTGACGTAAGCGCGTGAGATAAATTGTCGTCGTGAGTTATTGAGGACGACATTCTACTCTACTGTGTCTCAAAGTTGAAAAGATGACTGTTCCGTACGTAAATAATTTATTGTACATTTATTATATAGTATGACATAATATTTTATTGTGAATTTATATTTCTGCTCCCCAAAGCCGACCGGTATTCACCGGCCGCAAATTCTGGATGTGCTGCCATATAGCGGCACAAATAATCCACTTGTTTTTTGTTGCTCCTCAAAAACCTGAAACAGCAGCAGCAATGATTAGCTTTTTACAAGTTCTAATGTAAAACATAATATCCTTGACATTTAATTCGTGGATTTCCGCACGATAAAAAAAAAAAAAAAAAAAAAAAAAAAAAGGTACTTACGATTTTCGCTTAACGACCTCCGTCCTCCATGAGCGCAGGCCTGGGGGTGGCAGGTGAGGCCGCCTGTCACCCCAGCAGAAGCAGGCCGGGACAGTGTGGCGACTAGCGCCCCTCCCCCAAACCGGGGCAAGATGGGGACACCGTGGTTCCCAAACCCGAGGGGGCCATCTCGAAACCGGAGATGGCCCAGGGTCAGTCGGGGTGCGAGGGATATGCTCTATGGGCAACCTTACACCCCGGCGTCTGTAGACCCGAGACGGCGTGCGGTTTTAGTCGGTTCAAGCCCGACATAACCGCCCCCGCTGGCCGGCGGGGGGGTATCCGAAGGGATTTCCGCACTAAAAAAAAAAACTACTTACGATTTTTTGACTAGGCTTGGACGGTTTTCTTCCATGGTACCTACACTTTCTTATTTAATTTAATTAGTAAAATCTCTGTTGATGTCGTTAGGTACCAATTTTTTACAGCAAACTGTACTATTTAGATAATTTTGCAAAAGTCAATGTCTCTTTTTGACAGATAAGTATTTTAAAGAAGAATGCGTAAATGTAAATGTAGTAAATGATCAAAACTTGTCTCTGCCACGAGAAAATTTGTCTAAGAAGACAAATATCTCTGTCGTGGCACGCATGTTAGGAAAAACGAATTGTTAGTCTACGAAGACAAATTTTGTCATCTCACGCACGACATATCTCTTAGTCGCATCTTAGCGCTGCAGGATTCCCTGAAAATAATTTGTGTTAGGAGTGAGTTCACGTCAGTAGCGAAATGGCCAGAATTCAAACTAGGGATAACTCAATCGCAAAGATGACTTCTTAAATACTAAGCTACCGACCTATAACTTAATTCCTCCAAGCTCCATCCATCATGAACGACCATGACCAAACGTACGGCGGTGCACCCCCGATACATGGTGGATATTCCACTCATACGCACGTAACGTTTTAGCAATACGTTCATTATGTGCCCTGCCTGAGTCTATCTTTCTAAAAAGTCTAACCTCTTAAAGTCTAGAATGTATCACAAAAACCCATCAAAAAATGGTTTTCAGAATCGTACCTCTAAAAAATAGAATTAAAAAATTGTTAGTGTTTAGCAACTTCTGAGAGCGAAAACCTCTGCGAAAAACAAACGGTCGATCGATTTGATTAGCGTTGGAGTAAAATCAATGCGGCAAACAGCACGGACACTGCGTTAAAAAGGTAAAGTTACATTTGTTCTGAGTACCTTATTTTTTTTTTTTTTTCGTGCGGAAATCCCTTCGGATAACCCGTGTTCTGAGTACTACGTCGTTGTGAGGGAGGTTAGCTATCAAGGTTTTAGAAAAAAAATGGCGTGTTGAATACGCGGAGCTTTATAGAAAAATATCCATAGCGACCAACGACTAAGTAATCTTCAAAAAAATAATTTACGAATACGAAAATCTAAATTAAATTATAAGGCAATTGTTAGTTTTTACCTTGATAATTGTTTTTTTTTTGGAAGGTAAGCAGATGTTGGCAGGACACTAAATGTGCTTTTTTGTTTTAGTAGAGCAGTTATTTAGTATTCGGTGGGTGTATGGGGCCTCTCTAAGATCTTCGGGGCCCAAGCCAGCCTCTCCTGCAAGGTTGGTACACCTGCTGACTGACGGATGAGGCTCGGGCGAAGGCTTTCCTTTCCGGTCAGCCGGCAGTCGCTTCCGTTAAAGTCAAAATAAACTAAATGATGGAGTAGTTTGAGAGCGGACCCCGGGCTCCAAAGTGCAAGCATTGAATGCGAACGCGAAGTATTGGATTGAAGGGGCTCACGTGATTGGTTGCGCGGCTACGTCAAATTGTCAAGTTGTTTGGCGACGATTATACCTAAATATTCTACGCGGCTTCACCCTTGTGGAATTCTGTCCCGTTCCCGCAACCCTATTTTAGAATATAATCTATCCCTGTAACAAATTTCAGCCAGATCCGTTCAACAGTTTGTGATTAAGTGACAAACATCTAAAACATCTTCACAAACTTTCCCATCATACTTCCTATACTGCGTTCAACATAAATATGATGAATTGTGTTACACGCTCGTTTTTCATACTAAGTATTCAATGTACACTCCGAACGTAGCCTACACTGTGCTTTTCCTTATAAAGTTTCAGCAAAATTTTCAAAATCTCTGCCCGTTAACCTGAATATAGGTATCATGAGGAAAGTCTTATATTTCAACAAGAACTAGTTCAATCTCCAAAAATCAGTTTTCCTGTAACCTCGTCTGTCGGCAAAACGTTGCTTGTTTCGTCGAATTAACACATGCGTAATTTACGTACCATACATCTACACGACGACGACGGTAAATATACGATGTACACGTACCATAAGTAACAATCAAAACGTCATTAAGGATCGAGGTCGTCGAAGGCTACTGCAATGTTATTGTCACGTTCTACAGCGGTAGAGGCACGAGTCACGGTCGCTACACGACACACGACATCATTGTTATCGCGAAATTATTGATTTTAGTCATAATTTTGCTATATAGTTGGAATTAGCGATGCCCGATATGTCGCTTTGTATCGATATATCGCAACTAATTGTATCGATACTCGAAATATATTATATATATATGATATGTCTTTGTATCGATTTGGTAAATATCGTATAAATATCGTATTGGTATTCTGTTTTTTAGGGTTCTGTTGCCAAATGGCAAAAAACGGAACCCTTATAGATTCGTCATGTCTGTCTGTCTGTCCGTCCGTATGTCACAGCCACTTTTTTCCGAAACTATAAGAACTATGCTGTTGAAACTTGGTAAGTAGATGTATTCTATGAACCGCATTAAGATTTTCACACAGAAATAGAAAAAAAAACAATAAATTTTGGGGGTCCCCATATTTAGAACTGAAACTCAAAAATTTTTTTTTCATCGAAGCCATATGTGTGAGGTATCTATGGATAGCTCTTCAAAAATGATATTGAGGTTTCTCATATCATTTTTTTCTAAACTGAATAGTTTGCGCGGAAGACACTCCCAAAGTGGTAAACTGTACCATGTAAACTTCCAACGACAATTGGTTTGAACGAGATCTAGTAAGTAGTTTTGTTTTTAATACGTCATAAATCGTAAACCGCAATTTACCTTTCATTCAATCAACTCAAATATAAAATTTAAAAAAAAAGCATTATTATGTTACTTGCTGCTACAGAACCCTTAATGGGCGAGTCCGACTCGCACTAGGCCGCTTTTTTTCATTGCATGCGTCTACACCATTGCTCCTACCCATATAACCAGCACGGCTGCTGCTGTTGCTTTTGAAGAGACTCTCAAACGTCACAAATACTCGAATCACATTGGTGATTATGAATTTGTTCCATTGAGAGTCGAAACGTTAGGGTCATGGGATCTCAGTACTATCTATGTCTTCAGAAGTTTACCGTGGGAGGCTGGCTTTTTATTAGCACTAAGAATACCAAAACTTTTTTTTTTTGTGCGGAAATCTCTTCGGATACCCCCCCGCTGGTCGGCGGGGCGGTTATGTCGGTTTTGAACCGACTAAAACCGTACGCCGTCTCGGGTCTACAGACGCCGGGGTGTAAGGTTACCCATGGAGCATATCCCTCGCACTCCGACTGACCCTGGGCCATTCGCAGTGTCCCCTCTGATAACAGCAGAGGGGTACCTGGAGCGACCACCCCCCTCCGCGGGCCTTGCAGGCCCGCCATACCCCGACCCCCTCGTGCAATGGGGTCAGCTGGCCCTAAAAAGGGCCGGTTGGTCAGACTCTTGGCCGTTGACGTTGACGCCAGCTACTCCAGAGGAGCAATCAATGATGCGTCATCGCCCACGTTGCCCAGGGTGCACTAAACTTGGAGGTGATCCAACCAGTCGCACCCCGCACTAAGAACACCTAAGCATTGCAATACAACGTGACAAAGCGTCTTTAAAATTTCGGCCTGTATGAGGATGAAATAGGACCATCTTGCCCCGGAAAGGGGGGGTGCTTGTGGCCCCATCACTCCGGCATACTTCTGCTGGGGTCACCGGAGGTCGTAGAGCACCTCCAACGCCGGGTACTCTGCCTGTGTGTGCAGCCCCGAGTCCTCGCTCGCGTCGTAGTGATGGCACTCAGATGTTGGCTCCTTTCTGATACGAAGCAGGTGGCAACGAAAGTCCCCTTGCTGGTGATAACCTTCGTCTGTCGGTACGAGAGGCTTCCATGTCGCCTCTCAAGTCAATCCTTCATCACGGATCTTACCGCCTCTGTAACAGCGTGCCCTGCACTTGGTTGCGCAAGTCGTTCCTTCCACTCCACAGGATGGCCTGGTGGAGCTGGGATTTCTGGACTCGCTCTCGCCTCCAAATCCCAAGGTGGAGTTCCGGCAAGGAGACTGGCTGCTTCGAAGGACATCGTGCGGTATCCCCTTATGACCCTGTTAGTCATTACCTGCTGCGGTTCCCGCAGCAACTGGGTGTCGTTGGCCTTCAGGGCCTCCGCCCACATTTGACACCCATATAGGGCCATGGACCGCACAATCCTGACTTCTCCAGGAGACTCTACAGTCTCCTGGAGAAGTCATCGGGTACCCTCATATTAGGCAGCAGCCGCGCCAAAGCGTTCTCTGTGCCCTTCAGTTTGTTTACCGAAGTCCCATGGGCCGCAGAGTAGGAGCCTCCTACTTTAAGGCTGGAGCCATCTGGTGTCATGCTTCGAGGCCCAAGAAAGAATAAGGCCTCGAATTTATGCAGAGCCACCTCGAGACCCAGCCACCGGATCCACCCCACGACTTGGGCAATCGCAGCCATACCTTTTGGGAATGCTTCGCGGTACGTCCTGCTGCACGTCGTCACGAGCATGTCGTCCACATACCACCCTGTCATAGCTAATGTTCCACAGGAGCAGCCCTAACACCGACCTCTGCGAAACACCTCACGACATCTCACGCTGACCGAGATCGACCATACTTGGGTAGATGACGGCTCTCTCCGACAAATATGCCCCGACTATGCGTTGCGGCACTTCATGATAGACGAGAACCTCCTCATGTAGGGTTAGGACCTACGCTCGGCCTGGAACGCTGTTGGGTCCCGGGGCGATGTTTTTGGCTTAACCCGTAGTACCGTCAGCCCTAGATCTGCCAAGTAACCTCAGGCACGTCCTCTTCATCCACGTCGGGCGCCAAAGGGGACGGAGGCCACCTGCGGTGGACAATGTTCCATCACCGGTGCTGGGAACAGGAAGCCGACAACCTTCTCGAGTAGCTCTGGCTGGAGACACAGGGTAAACGCAGGCGTGGCGCCCCCTGATACCCGGTGCCTGTGTTCACGTCACACCCTGCACAATAGGTAAAGACGGCTGGTTAGTATTTTATATACCAAAAAATATTGTAGCTCTAAGTAGGCGGTGCAATACGATATTTTTCATTCGATACTCGCGGCGAAGCGATACGATACAGCCTTTACCGCATTAACGTGTATCTATACAAAATATCGGCATATCGCATTGCGCTATATCGATACACATCGGGTAACGTTAGTTTGAATAATTGTTCATACTTAGAATTTTTTCATCCCTACGCTTAAAACCTAAAGTGAAAGTGAAATAAAACTAGTTTTTACTGATTATATCGCGATTTATTGTGTGTAATTTTTTTATCTATGACTAAACTGTGTAGTGTTACACTACACAGTTTAAAACTGAAGAAATCAATGCGCAGGCCGGGAGTTGAACTCGCGACAGTATCATACTATTTAACAAATTCTTACTATATCTACCTACTATATCTACCTATCTACACATTGTTTCAAAAGGTCGGTAACATAACCGAAATTGAATGTTTGGTCGTACAGTCTAAGGTCACCTCCGCCGAGTCATATCGTAGCTCATTATAGGCCTCCGAACCCTAAAAATAACCTTCACAGTTACAAAAGTGCTACTTGCGCTATTAGTATATCATTACCAAACATCAAAGAGAATTGAAGATTCAAACATTTTCACGGAAATGAAAAAATAACATTCAACCTTACCAAACTTTGACCAGATGTCTTCTGAAAATCATAGCTATGTTAAGACAAAGTGCTACAAATTAGTCAGAATTGGTGTTGAGTGAGCTTTAAATAGTATATCTATAATTATTTACTGTTATTGTTTTGGGTTGCATGTGATGCCAAAACGTAGCGACAACAGACAGGTGGGAGCGGGCAGCGGGTAAGCAACGAGGTTTATGTAACGTGAGGGAGCGAACGAGGCACGGCGGCAGTGCTCCGCCGACCGCCGCGCACCGTCGGGTACAGCGCGCCATGGACCGCGCGAGCGGAAGCCCGCCGGCGAGCCCGCCCGCCGCGCATACAGGTGGCTTCAGCGCCTTCTGCAGCGCGATCTCCGACACGCTCTCGGTACGTACCCGCCGAATCAGCTACTCACCGCGCGCCCGACTTTCACACCTACACACTGCCGCGTTTAAACTTACTTTACGACACTGCCACCGTCCAAATTGTATTTTGGCGCTGATACGCTTTATCTGTTCCCGATAAATAACGAGAATCGATGATAAGCGTCGCGTTGAGGTTTATTTCGAAGCACACGTGGTCCTCGAGGTCGACGACGAGGCCTTGGCGTCCAGTGCTGGTCATCGACGAAAAATCAGAATAAAAGTCATGAAGAGAATAAAAAATATAAACAAGTTTATTAATAGAGCGCTCGTTGAGGCCGGGTCGCACGGTCGCGATTTGTCCGATGGCTGTGATATACCGAAATACCCGCGCATTAAACGTCTGCCCGACTGGTGCGACGTACAAAAGCCGGCTGCGACACCGCACTCGTGCTAACTCAGCAACCTTGCAGCCACCACCGGTACCGCTTGTGCCCCATTGTGTGCTTGCTCCTCACGACTCACGACTGCTGCTCCTCCGCGCCAGCGCTGGATATTCGTTCACCAAGGCTACCGTGACACAAACTCATAGGTACCAATTCAAATAATAACTAACATGTTTTGAAAATCTAACAGAACGATATTTTTCTACTCGATGCATCACAGATAACAAATGATTAACGAAAATGTTGTGTGTACTGGAGGCCTAGTGTTGTGATAGTGTGTGATACCTACTCGAAAATCCATAAGATGACACCGACAGATAACAGAACACAACAAAAGTATCTCAAGAAATCATTGTTAAATTAATACACGTGCTGCATTAAGTGTTATATGTATGTACAGGTATCTGTTTGAATGCGGCAAACCGGAAATTTTTCGGTTGATTATAGTAGTTTTGTAGACTGAAGATTCTTACACACGTGCTAGTGGAATCTTCATGAATAAATCAATTTGAAATAAGAAAATGCGATTGATCTAGGTGTACTATCATTTTCGTAGTTTAAAGCATTCCTCTTCATTTTCATAATTAAGAAAATATTGCTAACAATTGTATTGTAAGCCTTAAAAGAAAAGTTAGATATTAGGAAAACGGTTTGATTACTTTCAGGTAAGAACGTTATTGTACATATAAATTTTATGAATTATTGAATGGTACCCACCATTCTTATTACCCTTTCGAGGGCTTACCCGGGGTGCCCGGCAATGGACACTTGGGGAGGACATAGTGTGGTTTAAGTCGGTCCGATTCCGACACGCCCACCCCATCGTCGGCACTGATGGGGTGAAGGCCGAGGGGGTTTCCACACCCTAAAAAAATTAAATGGTACCCACCATTAACTTCGAAAGGGACAGTTCATGGGTCAAATGAGAGATTATTATATTGATCAAATGAATAAGTGACAATCAATAATCAAATTCGTCATATAAACTCTTTGTACTCATACCTAGTCTATCATAATAACATCATATATAATGTTCACCAAGGTTTTATATGATCCTCATTTGAATGCACAATTTCATAACAAAATGTGTATACATACTTATATTTTTCTAATACAGTAACTTTACGTATCAATGTATTTTAGTGAAGTGCAAGGTTGGATCCATTGGTTTGACCGCATCGATCGGCGACATGACCCTGGTTACACGCTTTCTTCAATGAGCATTAAATACGTACTAAACCTTCACAGTGTATTCATTAAATGTATCTAACAGTCTTAGATATAGGTACATATACGTTGGCAACAATCTGCTATAAACACGATTTTTGTGTATATTCGTTTACGATTTTTAAAGAAACCAAATTAGATGATTTGTATAAATCGCATAATTTTAAGTAAACTGCTGAAGCGGAGAGGCCATGAAGTAGAATATTATGGCTAATTTATTTTTGGGCTAAAACTACCAATGTATAAGTTTTGTCTTCTTATAAAAAATCACAAACTTCTGAACAATTACTATCACGAAGTAAATAAGAACTTGACATTTGATGATTTTTATAATTTCCCCGTTAGTTAGGTTATATTAGTAACTATTATGAGAGTAGAAAAAGTGAAAGGCGTATATCGAATGTAGCAATTGGAAAGTAGTTGTTTCTGCCTACCCCAATGGGACAAAGGCGTGACTATATGTACGTAATGTACGTATGTATGTATTAGTACCAAAAAGTTTAGTCAAACAAAGTAAACTGGATCTTGAGCGTATTTCGTATATTTTTCCATATATTGTATCTGTGATTAGGATTGTCCACTACAATACAATTATTTTATGAAATGACGTGTCGAGCACGTGCTCAACAAGTATCATTAGGTCTGTAACAACGTTTTTAAATATGAGCGCCAGCTGTTTTGTTTTTAAGTTATGATAACACATAATGTGAGTATTTTTTAATTTAGAATCATTACATACGTAGTAGACCTTTTTAAAAATTGCGTAGGTTTCATAGCGTTGAACCGAATCCAAATTGATCACAAAACACACACAAGTGTTTGTAAACGTGAAAAATAAGTTCTATTAGTAAGTCGTTACCACTTGTGCAGTGTCGAGGGATAGTAATTGAATAGTGTTTAGTAGTAGGCGTTACACTTCGGAGATTATAAATAGAAAATAGAGAACACAATCGAGGAACTCGGCCACTGCTCTTGCTATTTCTGGTCGTTACTTCTCTCGAAATCAAGAACACGGCCAGGTTAACGGGATCTGGTAGACTATGAATCTACACTTTCATTTGGGCCACGTGGTCCAAAACATCCGAAATGGATTAAGGCGTTTTGCAAATTACGTAAGTCTTTATACATATATTATGTGTGAATACTAGAATTTGTTTTAACGTGAAATTGTAAAAAATATCATTTGCGTCAATGTTTTTACATTCTCATTTTTTTAAATGTTGTTTAGGATTTCCTTATTTAAAACACCTTTTTTTGAAGTCTATATAAATGAGTCGGCGAAATGTACCCATGTAAGCGCATAATCTCCGAATTGAATCTTTCTCTCGAATTGAATAATTCTTTTTTTTGTGTTTATTATTGTCACTGACCTGACAAGGTTTGTATGAAAGAAAAATTTAGGAAAGTCCACGGGTAAGGTGCTATTATTGCACCGGGGCGAAGCCAGGGCGCGCAGCTAGTACAAAATAGAAATGATGTTATAAAGTTTCGATTAATTATAACCCATTCGTTGATAATAAAAAATATATTGAATTTGGTAACCTTGACCTAAATACAGCTGAAGGTCATTGCCATCGTATCGTAGGTACATAGTATATCGCATTTATAAAGACAATAGCATCGTTATATTGTCATATAGATAAAATTTAAAAATATATATAACCGATTTCAAAAACCAAGAAGGGGATTTTTTTTTTCAGACATAAATACAGGACAAACTGTGAAGTGAACCTCCTTTTGAAATCAGTTAAATACAGGTCAACGTCAAAGTATGAACCTCCTTTTGAAGTCGGTTAAAAAGTTATTTCAAATGAATAATGTAATTATTTGATGTTATTGGTTAAATATTCAATGTTTTTTAATAATCATAAGTTGGAAACAAGATTGTATGATTTGCAAAAAGAAAGAACACGTGTAACAACGATTCGGAATTATATAACGAAGTTATATTACTGCTGAGGAGGTTACGTGAAAGAAATGTTGAATCCCTGCTGATAGCAGAGACTGAAGTTTTGGATCAGTACATTGTGAAAAATCGCCCATCACATCTAATGTTTCACTGCATGTGATACAGATTGATCTGAAACCGTTCAGAAGCTTACGCGTAGATGTAGTGAACTTGAGAGACTTCAGAAACTTCGTAAAATATTTATATTTATGCAAATATGATCACGTTTCTGAATATTGAGAAAAGCTCAAGTGGTTAGGATAGGTTTACAGCAGGCGTATTGGTTACATCTTCTTAATATTCATATTATTTATCTATTAATAAATAATATGATTATCTATTAATGTTTCGTATCAATATATTTTAGTCCCTTTAAAACATAGTACCTTGAATAAACGGTTTAATTTCCTGCATGACACGCTTCTTAGGTTCTTGAGTTCGTTGTGCCATCAGAGATTAAAAACATCAGACCATTATACTAATTTTACTAAAAGCTTTTTTGGTGACCGTTTATATATCGGTACCAAATTGTACCAAATTTCAACCTGATCAGTTTTGCCGTTTGTGTGTGATTGATTACGTATTTTAAATATTAGTAGGATAGTTC
Organism: Cybosia mesomella; assembly: GCA_946251805.1. Taxonomy (NCBI): domain Eukaryota; kingdom Metazoa; phylum Arthropoda; class Insecta; order Lepidoptera; family Erebidae; genus Cybosia; species Cybosia mesomella. The sequence goes on from OX276398.1 coordinate 24,173,185, forward strand.
ACTGTCGTGGGTGTTACGTACCTATTTACTGTTAGTATATACAGGAGATAAATCTTCTTCTTCATCCCAGTGTTAGTCCTGGCTGCCTCCAAAGCTTCCACTTTGAGGGTCAGGGTCCGCTTTCTCACTCCTTTTAACCATTTTTATTTGGCGTATTAGCTAGTGCAAGCGACAGCCGACTATTACCACCCAACCTCGAAAAAAACGTCCGCACCAGAGCCTCATCCGTTGTTCTACAGGTCAATCGGCTGGCTGGCGGCTAAGAGGGGACCCCGGGCTCCGAAGAGCAAGCTTTGGATGCAACCGGGGCTGGCGATCGGATGAGGATGATTATTTTTGGCATTCGCAAAGGTTTAATTAAGCAGTACCTACTATATCATAAGCACACATACACTAATAGAGCAGAGAGGCTATAGATAGTCATAATTTAAATAATTTTAGTCGAAGCTTATTTTGGGACAGGGCCAATTGAAATAATTGCCAAATTTGTAGATATCACCCAAGGAGAAACTGTTATTGCGCTGTTTAGCTTTATTAAATTGCTGGCACATTTCGCCCGCCGGGGTGCGAGGGAACTTAAACCCCGGCGTCTGAAGACTCGAGACGACGAGCGGTTTTAGTCGGTTCGAATCCGACATAAGCACCCCAGCTGGCCGCAGGGGGGCTACCCGGGGGTATTTCCGCACGAAAATAATGGCTCATTTCGCCCATAAATTACAATTATTCGTTGAGTAAATTTTTTGTTGTAAGTACTCGTATGATTTTTCACACTTTGAGGCGACTTCAGTTTTCGAGTACGGCTCATACCTACATTTTATTCATCAAAAAGAAAAACATACAGTAGCCAGTTATTATTGTATCTCAGGTAAAGAGGAACAACAAATTTGTGTCCGCAACATGTTTTTGGACTTTTTTTTATGTGTGGAAACCCCCACGGGCTGCTTCACCCCATCGGTGCCGACGATGGGGTGGGCGTGTCGCAATCGGACCGACTAAAACCACACGGTGTCCTCCCCAAGGGTCCATTACCGGTCACCCCGCGTAAGCCCTCGAAAGAATAACCCCATGGTTACGACAGACACGACACGCCTCCGCCACGGCCTGCTTCTGTAAGGACGGCGAGTCGGCCAAATTCTCGGGCGTAGACGAGTCTGCGGCGTCCTCGCCGCAGAATGCGGAACTCGGGGAGCCAGAGTTCTCTTCTGCTCCCTCTCCGCCGTATCTTTCGCGCGCATTACCTGCTCGCAGAAAGAGACGGTGGCGGGCACTTGCTCCCGTCGGAGACAACGGCCCTCACCAGTCTCACCTCAGTTTCGGATGTTTTTTGCTTTTGAGAATCCTAGCATGACTCCGTTAAGGTCTCCGACCCACACCACAAACTGTTGTCGTTTTCGTAACATTTCATATTATAAGTATACTAACTCACATGAAAGAATGTTAATTAAATCGTTTAAAAATATGGACACTTTATCTGTAATAGGTAAGCCCATTAGAACCTACCCAAATAAATGGTAGTAGGTAGGACTACCTTGGGGTGTGTGTTGGGTAACCTCCTCGAGTGTCGCTCCGATTCCGATCCCGCTGCAGTCCGGGGGGAACGGAATCGGAGCGGCCGGTACACCCTGGGCGGCGGTCAATGGCTTCCCCTTCACCCCTTCATAGGGTTGGCATTGATCGTCGGCCAATACCCAACATGGCGGGAACACATCGCTCTCCGTACTCCTCTGCTTTCAGAGGAGACAGGATGAGCGATGCTGTTAGTGGTGAGATGGCCCAGGGTCAGCCGGGGTGCGAGGGATATGCTCTATGGGTAACTTTACACCCCGGCGTCTGAAGACCCGAGACGGCGTGCGGTTTTAGTCGGTGCAAGCCCGACATAACCGCCCCCGCTGGCCGGCGGGGGGTATCCCTAAATAAGTTGCTCGTTGAAGTCAAATGTAACGCCATTTAAAACCACGGTCTTGTGTTACATATAACATATTTTCAGGCCAAGTTCAGAGGGGGAAAAATCTAAAGTCAGGTAAACATTTTTTTTTGGCTGTGTTATTCACAGATTAAAAAAAAAGCGGCCAAGTACGAGTCGGACTCGCCCATGAAGGGTTCCGTAGCAACAAGTAACATAGTAATGTTTTTTTAAATTTTTATATTCGCCAGTTATTATTTCCCTATTATATATTGGGACCCAAACATAACTGGCGAATCGTCGGTGTGTAATCAATCTCTGCCTACCCCTACCGGGATACAGGCGTGAAGTTATGTTATGTATATGTATATTTGAGTTGATTGAATGAAAGATATATTGTGGTTTACGATTTATGACGTAAAAAAAACTACTTACTAGATCACCGTTCAAACCAATTTGCGGTGGAAGTTTACATGGTATATTTTTCTTAGTTTTATCATTCTCTGATTTTAGAAGTTACACATTTTACCACTTTGAAAGTGTCTCTCGCGGTAATCTATTGAAATATCGAACTTCTGTTACCCGAATCTTAAAACCCCGAAAACGGTAGGTAGAACTTTTAAAAGACAGATGTAATGAATGACAACTTTCTATATAATTCCGTTTTTAATTTCCCAGATGAATCAATTTCCAGGTGCATTAAAACCAAATTTTCAAATAGTATTTTTTTGTTTCCCATATTGTCATAATCCAAATATAGTTATACCAGAATAAAACTAAATAAACTATTACTTAGAATAATATTATGTAATCTGTGCTATTACCAAATTTTCATAATCTTTTTATTTGGTTCCCATACAATCGTGTTCCAGCTAAACTATATACAGGTATAGTAAAACTCAGTAAATTTATACGATTCATTTATTAGGTACAGTAAGTAATTTAGAAATTTACATTAATTTAGAAATTTCTTTTAAATATTTAATTTCACTTAAATTTTCTTTTATTTTTATAAGTTTCTGCAGTATTTCCTCTTCGACTCTTGGCATAATCAAAATTTGATATAATGATGTAAAGAATACGTAATATTGTTCGAAATTAATTATCGTTAACACCCCGACTCAGTGCAATCCAACTCGGATAGGTTAGGTTAGTGGTTTTTTTTTAAACCACCCAGAAGTAGGAGCCCCGTGAAGCGGGGCTCCGTCGAGCTTAGTTAGTAGAAGCCATATAAGGTTTAGTTTTAGGTTTAATTGTGAATAAAAAATCTGTGTCCGTATAATCATTTATTAATCAACATAATTCAAGTATAGGTAATATAACATTTTTATTTTCTTGAAAGCAACATTATTTTAAATTTCAATTTATATAAGTTTATTATCTATAATAATATATATAAATATATAAAATATATAAATAAAAGGATTTAGTTTTTCTGGATATCGTTTTTTTTAATTTAAAAAATCTTGGTTTTAAAAATCTGGACATTGTTTGTCTGGATAACAATTAACTGCATTTCAAAAATTTGTGTTTTAAAAATTCGGCTTTCGTGCATATGGATTACGGTCATCTGGATTTTGTGCATTTAGATATCGTGTGTCTGGAACTCGATCGTCTGGATTTTAAGCGTCGTACAAATGATTAAATGGGCAAATGAAATTCGGAGTTGCGATTATATGGCAAAAAAACTTCGGCTTTTGAAAAAACGGGATTATGAAAATATGGCCAAACGTTTTCGGGATTATGATATTCGGAATATTAAAATTCGGGATTAAGATACGTAACCGTCTCCCGCGCAAACTATTCAGTTTAGAAAAAAAATATATTAGAAACCTCAATATCATTTTTGAAGACCTATCTATAGATACGTGTGGGTTTGATGAAAATAATATTTTTGAGTTTCAGTTCTAAGTATGAGGAACCCCTAAAATTTATTGTTTTTTTTTCTATTTTTGTGTGAAAACCTTAATGCGGTTCATAGAACACATCTACTCACCAAGTTTCAACAGCATAGTTCTTATAGTTTCGGAAAAATGCGGCTGTGACATACGGACGGACAGACAGACAGACATGACGAATCTATAAGGGTTCCGTTTTTTGCCATTAGGCAACGGAACCCTAAAAATATACCAAGTACCAATGACACTCTTCTTTAATATTTCAGTAAATTTGTGGGGATTCTTAATAAAACTTGTACAAAATTTTCCCGCAGGTACACTCGTCCCTGCGGATGGATAAGGTCAATATTTTGGATACTTTTCTTATAAATATAAAATTCTTTGCAGTACTTACTTAACTTAAAAAAACTTAACTTTCACAAAAAGTTTTTATCTAGTATATTAGGTTATTCTTTCTATTTTTGTAAAGTAATGCCGTGGTCACTTGTGGTGAAGGCAAGCCCCGCATCATACTTTGCCATAATAGGAATGAAAGTTATCAAGTCGCGGGGTCGGTCAATCGAATATATAGAATGATACGAGACTACTAACCCTGTGTCATGTCTAGATGATTTGATGGGTGTCACGGATAGGAGTATAAGGCCCTACCTAGATCTTCGTGCGCCACAACAACTTCACCTGCAAGCCGGTAGTACAACAACTGATTGACGGACAAGGCTTTAGTGCAGGCTGTCCTCTCGGGGTTACATAGCAGTCGATTCAAAAGTCAAGATGAACCACGGAAAGGAACGGAGCGGATCCAGGATTCCGAAGTGCAAGCTTTGGATGCAACCGGGATGGGCACTCGGTTGATGATGATATAATATAAATAGGTACTTGCCATCACTGATTCATTGACTGATCAATGCAGAGTCTAAACCGCTGAGGCTATAATATTTTTGCATCAGGAAGCTATATTTTTATTGGAAAATAATTGTCTGAAAATGAATTAAGTACGTGTGAAGATATCCTAATTATATCCATTCGAATAAAATAAATACACATTGCCATACCTGCGTATCAGTCCTGAGGGCCAATTCTCGTAATAAAATGAGGTTAAAAATTCAGTGTCAATCTAATCTCATGTCGATCAACCAAATGCCAAAAAAGGTGTTCTCGTAACAAAATTTGTTGAAATTTTCAACAACATTTTGTAACGAGAACAACTTTTACTTCAAAGACAGGATTTCTCGTAACAAAATTTGCAATATTTTCAACAAAATTTGCAACATTTTGTAATGAGAACACCTTTTTGATATTATGTGAGATGGAGACTAGATTGAAACTGAATTTTGAACATCTTTTTATTATGAGAATTCGCCTTCTGATGTACCAAGGGTACCCACGCAACGCGGGGATTGTGCGGTCCATGGCCCTGTATGGGTGCCCAATATAGGCGGAGGCCCTGAAGGCCAGAAGTGTGCGGATGCTGCGCGCTCCGCAGCGGGTGATGGCCAATAGGGTCATCCGCGGGTTCCGCACGATCTCCTTCGAGGCGGCGAGTCTCCTTGCCGGAACTCCGCCCTGGGACCCGGAGGCGACAGCCCTTTCACAACTGTACCAGTCGCGAAAGGAGGCGCGGGAGCAGGGATGGAATCCCGAGCCTCGAGGTATCGAGGCCGTGCAGTCCCAGCTCCACCAGGCCATCGTGGTGGAGTAGAAGGCTTGGGCGGCCAAGCGCAGGGCACGCCGCAAAAGCGGCGGTAAGGCCCATCGTGGAGGATTGGCTAGAGAGGCGATACGGAAGCCTCTCGTACCGACTGACGCAGGTGATCTCCGGTAAGGGGAGCTTCGGGAACCACATGCATCGGATTAGGAAGGAACCAACGCTTGATTGCCAGCGAGGACTCAGAGCTGCACACTCTGACGGACTGCCCGGCGTGGGAGGTGCCGAGGCGTGACCTCGTGGTAGCCATCGGGGTGGGAGTCCTCTCGCTCGGCAGCATGATTGCGGCAATAGTGCGGAGCGCGAGCTCGTGGGCCGCCACAACCTCCTTCTGCGAGTATGCAATGCTTGCGAAGGAGATGGCGGAGCGCGCCCGGGAGAGATTCAGAACTCTCCCGGCCCGCCGAGCCCGCAACATGCTCGCCGCGCGTCGCAGGCGACTCAGGCGCCGGAGGTCGCTTAACGACCTCCATCCTTCTTGAGCGCAAACCTGGGGGTGGCAGGTGATATGCCTGTCACCCCAGCAGAAGCAGGCCGAGACGGCGGGGTGACTAGCGTCCCTTCCTCAAACCGAGGCAAGACGGGGACATCGTGGTTCCCAAATCCAAGGTCATCACTCGAAACCGGAGATGTCCCAGGGTCAGTCGGGGTGCAAGGGATATGCTCTATGGGCAACCTTACACCCCGGCGTCTTAAGACCCGAGACGGCGTGCGGTTTTAGTCGGTTCAAGCCCAACATAACCGCCCCCGCTGGCTTGCGGCGGGGTATCCGAGCGGATTTCCAAACGAAAAAAAAGGGTACCCACGCAGACTTAATATGATTGAAGCATAAGTAGTATGTAGGTACCAACTTACCAAGTCTTTGAATAGTTGTTTAGTTTATATTGTTTCAATACTGTAAACGTTGCTGTGTTGACTGACCACAAACACATTTTTCAAATTGTTATTTGGTCTAAATGACACATATATTGCGTCTCATTTGTTTTCCAAAAGATTTAACTGTTTCATTTGGTATCCATGGAACTAAAAAAGAAACAGTGGTTAATAGGAAACTCTTAACAATGATAAAATTAATAATTGAACGTAAGTTTGTAAAACAGTTTCGAATTATAAACTTCGTTTGATGACAAAAACACAGGCACATCATGGCAGTAGCGTATAATTATACGCGTAAATACGAGTATATTATTATATACACATATATACACTTAAATCTAATATACACTAAATTCAATTGTGAGTGTATGATTATGAAATAGCCTTAAAAATACAATTCCAAAACAGATCTTACAGCTGATGTGAAGTAACAATGATATTAGTAAACGCCTAAACATTAATCTGAAAAAGGAATCCCAATCTAAAAGGAAAGATCTGGAGTGATACCATGCAAACAAAAGCTTAGTAGGTACCTACCAAGTCCCTAATAAGCTTGGTAGGTACCTACTAAGCTTTTGATAAGTCCGGGGCGACTAGCGCCCCTCCCGCAAACCGGGGCAAAACGGGGACACCGTGGTTCCCAAACCGGAGGGGGCCATCTCGATACCGGAGAGGCCCAGGGTCAGTCGGGGTGCGAGGATTTCCGCACAAAAAAAAAGAAAAAGGTGCAATGGAGATCTGTAAGTTCTTCGTATGATTATTATAAACACTCTCTGGAGTGATCGTCTTATAATATATTATTTATAACTCCTTGCATAGCCTAGTGGTATGGGTAAAGGACTGCTGAGAGGAGGTCTCGGGTTCGATCCCAGGTATTACCATGGCACACACCAATGACTTTTCGATGCTTTTCGAAGTTATGTGTGTATTTATCGCAGGTTTATAAGTGCCCGGTTAATGGCAATAGGCTCGCCACCTATTACATTGGGACATAAAACATAAACTGGCGAAACGTGTGTGCTAGCACCTCTGCCTACCCCTTCGGGGATATAGGCGTGAGTTTATGTTATGAGTTTATGTTATGCATAAAATTATAATTAGTATTATTTAGTTGTATCAAATTGTTGCAAGTGTCTTACCAAATCAGCAAGCACCAAGGGAATAATTGTGAATGTGATATGAATTACTTGTCCAATTACAAAAAAGCGGCCAAGTGCGAGTCGGACTCGCCCATGAAGGGTTCCGTAGCAGTAAGTAACATAATAATGTATTTTCTTTTAATTTTTATATTTGAGTTGATTAAATAGAAAGGTAAATTGCGGTTTACGATTTATGACGGATTAAAAAACAAGTTGAATTCCTGAGACGAGCTCAGCCGAATACAAGGGATTTTCGATTTTGCGTTTTTTTTTTTTTTTGCGATTTTTTGCGATTTTTTTTATCTTGCAATGGTTCACCCCAACACGAATCTATTACCGAAAACAGCAACTCGATAGCTCATCTCCTTCATACCCAAAACCGTGGCAGAAAATTGGCAACGACGACGACGTCGACGACAACTCCTTAGCAATAGGGCTTTTCTAAAGAAAATCCCTAAAAACTACTTACTAGATAAGAGTTCCTGTAAAACTAAAATAAAAGGGGTCTAAAAAGAAGATTATTAGTCGAAGAAATAAATTCAAAAACCGGTTGATTGCTACAAAAAAAAACCGGCAAGTGCGAATTGAAGTTGCACAAAGAGAGTGCCGTACAAAAATGAATCGAGGAATCAACATAACGTCCGTGTCAGTCCGACCGTTAGTGATATAGTAGGCAGGATGTTGCAGTTAGTAAACTATATCGATGCATCGATGTTAACATGTTATTGAGCAAGTCCACAAACTCAAAGTCGTACAGCGCGATATGGAGCACGCTATGTTAGGTGTTTCTTTGCAAGGTGAAATTCAAAACGAGGTCATGCAACAAAGAACTAAACTTACCAACCTAGCTCGCAAAATAAGCAAATTGGAACAACAATCGATTGACCACATCTGCTGAATGACGGAGAACCACAATCGAGTCCTAGAGTGGACACCACAAATCGGTAAACGGAAAGTAGGGCGCCACCCAGCTAGCCCAACCGATAACTTGAAAAAGGTAGCTGGGATGGACTGGATGCTGAAGCCAGCAATAGGCTTATAGGCAATATCTAGTTATAGACAGCAATAGGCTTAAATAGGCCGATTAAATTATATATTCAATTACCAATCGATTTTTTTTCTTGTGATGTACCTATTTACAATCATTGGTTTTCAATTCCTTTACAAGTATCAAAATATGCTGCTGTGTCTTTTGATAGCTGTGATTTGAAGTTTAATGTGTTCACAGCTCCAAGGGATTACAGACCTGATTACAAAATCAGGTCTGTAATCCCTTTTATCTGCGTGTCTAAACCCCCCCCGGGCTCCACCCCATCGGTGCCAACGATGAGACGGATGTGTCGCCTACGGGTTCGGGTTTGGTCACGCTTCGGTGAGTTGGCAAGCGTAGGACGTACACGACACGCCTCCGTCTTGGCCTGCTTCTGTAAGGAGGGCGAGTCGGCAGGCTGCCGTCCTCAGGCCCCAATTATGGAGGTTGGTAGTCCTGGGCGTAGACAAGCCTGCATTACCTGCTCGCAGAAAGAGGCGACGGCGTGCAACTTGCTGCCGTCGGAGACCACTGCTCTCACCATGGTCTTCAGCGAGAGAACGTCCACACCCAGAATTGCATCGAGATCCTGGCGCTGACTTTCCCACGCTGGGCTGGACTTCCACCAATGTGTGGAGCGCCGTATCTTCGCAGGGATCCTCACAGTGCTGGCACTGCGTAATAACCGGGCACGGGTGCTTCGGTAAGTATCTACTTACCGAAGCACCCGTGCCCGGTTATTTTCTGTGACATCCGGTAGGAGAGGTCACCGCAGTGCCTTTCCAATCACTCCTTCACCACTCTAATCAATCACCGCCGCGATGAGGGCTTCTCCCCACCTCGGTTGCTCAAGTCTCACCTTCAATGTCTCCATGAGAACTGGGCCCGCTATACTTTGCAATATCTTTCATCGCTTCCAACACCTGACTACTCACCGTTCTTGTTTAATCAACTAACTGCTTGTGGTGTTAAAGAGTGTATAATGTCAGTAAGCTCCAATGCAGTTGGCAGTGACTGTGTAAGTCGGAACATGGTACAACCAATTCTGGAACAAATACTGCCCATAATTTGCCATGTACTGAATCATTCCCTTTCTTGTAGCATGTTTCCAGATGCTTGGAAAGAGGCATAAATTATCGCTTTGCCTAAAAAATCTAATCCCTCGTCCCTTTCCGAGTTTCGTCCTATTTCCATCTTACCTTTTCTATCAAAAGTCCTAGAACGCTTAGTTCACAAACAATTAACTTCATACCTTACAAGAAACAATCTCTTGAATCCACTCCAGTCAGGATTCCGTACTGGACACAGCACGGTCAGCACTTTGATCAAGGTTACTGACGACATCAGACTGGGCATGGAGAAGGGAAATCTTACGGTACTCTCCTTACTCGATTTCAGCAATGCATTTAATACTGTAGATTTTCATATCCTTCTTGGCATACTGCGCTTTATTAACATATCTCCAACAGTGATTGATTGGTTTCATAGTTACCTGTTTGGGCGCCGACAGCGTGTGCACGTTGAAGATTCCTTTTCCACTTGGCGTAATACATATGTCGGTGTGCCACAGGGTGGCGTGCTATCTCCTTTGCTTTTCACAATTTTTATAAATTCTATCTCTAAGTCATGATGCTCTCCGTCAATGTGGACGAAGGTATCATTCATATATTATGCGGGGCCAACCTATGTGCTTTGCGTAAAAGGGATGGTGGCATTCGTCCCATTGCCGTAGGGAGCACCTTACGGCGGTTGGCAGCCAAAATTTGCTGCAAGTATTATAGTACCGAGCTTGCAGCAAAATTCCAGCCCCTTCAACTTGGTTTCGGTTCGAAAGGGGGCTGTGAGGCTGCCATACACGCACTTTCGACGTACCTTGGCAGCGGTGAAAGTGAGGTCATTTTGAAGGTTGACCTGAGGAATGCCTTCAATTCAGTGAATAGGGATACCTTGCTGACCCAAGCAAAATTAGAAACCCCTCATATATATAAATTCCTTTGGCAGTGCTACAGACACCCTATAAAATTAATTTATAAGGATCATCTTTTGGAATCAGCAGTTGGTTGCCAGCAAGGTGACCCTTTGGGACCAGTCATCTTCAGTCTAGCAATACATCCCATCATACAACAGTTAAATTCAAAATTCAACATCTGGTACCTAGATGACGGGACTTTAGGGGGTGATGTACCAACAGTGTTACAAGATTTAGAACTTATGAAAAATAAATTTCAATCCATTGGCTTACAACTCAACTCAGACAAATGTGAAATATTTATTAGCGACACTACAGACAGACCCTCGACTACACAAAAATTTAACCATTTAGCTCCCAATATCAAAATTCTGGAAAAAGCTTCTCTGCGCCTCCTGGGGTCCCCAGTTCTGGAAGATGGATTTCATTCATTTATTGAGGAAAAAATTCAAAATTTTGAAAATATTGCAGATTGTTTACAAAAAATAAGTGTTCATTTAGCCTTTACTATACTTCGGTTATGCCTTTTTGTCCCTAAATTTACTCATGCACTTCGTTCATCCCAATTTTGGCAACATTTGACACTTTTGGCAAAAATTGACAACATTCTTCAAAACACTCTCAGCAAAATTCTAAATGTGGCCTTGAACGACCGAGCCTGGCTCCAAGCGTCCTTACCAGTTCGCTTGGGTGGGCTCGGCGTTCGCAAAATTACTGATGTTAGCCTTCCAGCATTTTTGTCATCGGTCCACGGCACTGAGGAGTTAACCAGGAAAATTCTTATAAATACACAGGTTAACTCTGAGGTGTCGTGCAAGTCCGATGCCATTAATGCTTGGAAGGTTGCTTGTCCCAACACTGAATTGCCTGGCAACCTTTTCTCCCAGAGACAATGGGATGCGCCGCTATGCAAGCTGGTAAGAGACAGTTTGATACGCTCGTCTTCCCATGTTTCAGAGCGTGCGCGCCTGTTGGCTGTGGGGGAATGGGAGTCAGGTCTCTGGATTCAGGCACTTCCGTCGCCCAACATAGGTACTATGTTGGACGATACTACTTTCCGCCTTGCCACTTGCCTTCGCCTGGGAGCGCCGTGTGTTTCTCCCCATCGTTGCCTCTGCGGTGAAGCTGTCGACAGCCTTGGGCACCATGGCCTTTCATGCGGCAGAAGCGCTGGGCGTATATCACGACACGCCTGCATCAACGACATTATCCGCCGTGCTCTTGCCACTGCTGGCGTGCCAGCCATTCGTGAACCTAATGGGCTGGCGCGTGAGGATGGCAGGAGACCGGATGGTATGTCGTTGCTGCCTTGGAAGATGGGTAGGCCTTTGGTGTGGGATGCAACATGCGTCGACACCCTTGCGCCTTCACATCTTTCAGGCACAGCGGGCTGTGCCGGTGCTGCTGCTGCATCTGCGGAAAACCTCAAACGGCGCAAATACTGTAATTTAACAGGTGATTATATTTTTGAGCCGTTTGGGGTTGAAACGTTGGGGACATGGGGCCCAAGTGCCCGCTTCGTGTACAAAGATTTAACAAAGCGGCTGATCGACGCTACGCGTGACCAGAGGGCTGGTTATTATCTTGCACAGAGAATAAGCATTGCCATTCAACGTGGCAATGCTGCCAGCCTTCTGGGAACGTTTCCGGTCGGTGACGATGTAGAGGAATTTCACGACGCATTATGCATGTAAATATTTTATTTATTTAATTTAGTTTATTTTAGTAATAATAGTGTGTAGTGTTAATTTAATTTAGTATTATTTTGGATATGTATCTCTTGATTAAACAGATGCATCTCTAAGTCATTACATTCTTCCTACCACCTTTATGCAGACGATCTTCAAATATATACACAGGCTCCTTTACAAGAACTGTCGACAGCCTTTCATACTATCAACACCGACTTAGCGAGGATATGTATTTGGAGCAAGCGGTATGGGTTGGAAGTGAACCCCTCTAAGACACAGGTCATAGTTGTTGGGAGCTCCAGGATGTTGCCTCGAGTTAATTGGTCACAGTTGCCAGATATAGTTTTCAATGGTATTCCACTGGAAATATGCCAAAGTGTGAAAAACTTAGGGATATTCATCGACAGCACACTATCTTGGGGTCCTCAAATCCGTGAAGTTAGTCGAAAATTGTTTGCATCAGCGGGCTCCATGCGCAGACTACGTAACTTTCTACCAACGACCACTGAAATTGCGCTTGCAGAATCTCTTCTTCTTCCTCTTCTTGACTATGCCGATGTCAGCTATCTTGACGTCACCGAGGAGCAACTCGATAAGCTTGAGCGCCTTCAAAACTTTTGCATTAGATTTATATTTGATCTACGCAAATATGATCACGTATCAGAGTTTCGCCAATTGCTCAAGTGGCTCCCAATTCGACTTCGACGGAATGCTCATATTCTTTCGATGCTTTATAGTATTCTCTTTAATCCCAATACTCCCACTTATTTAAAAGAACGTTTCGTGTTCCTCAATGACACACATTTAAGATCCTTGAGGTCGTCAGAATCGTTGGAATTGGCAGTACCTAGGCATTCTACGATTTTTTATGATAAATCGTTTACTGTACAGGCGGTACGGTTATGGAATGCACTGCCATTATCGATTAGACGGGCACATTCATTGGCCATCTTCAAAAGGATGGTAAAAGAGCACTACCTGGGCCTATAGTCTCCCCCATTCCTTGTTCCCGTTATGTGCTGTCTTAACTTTCGTGCGAGGTATTAAAATATTATATGTAGGCTTAGTATGTATGTTTGTAAATTTGGTATGTATATATGAATGATTTATATATATATACGATTAAATGTAGGTGTCGTAATTATGTATCATTATATGCTTATTTGTAGGTATATGTACCTACTAAATTGTAATACGTGTTTGTAATCCAATCTATTTATTATATGACTACGTTAGTTCTCTTTTATTTCCTGTTACATCAATAACTACCCAATGTACGATTTAGCTTATTTAGGATTCATGTCCATCCAAAGGTTGCATGTAAGATATTGCTTTTAGCGATAAGGCCGCCATTTGTACATATGTTAACTAAGTTTACGATATATGCTTATTCTGATTGGTGTACAATAAAGTTTATATCTATCTATCTATCTCGATTTCTCGGGGCATCGCCCTGTGGCCCTGCTCCAGCGCCTCCTTGCACCATTGATACAACGACGCAAGGGTCCACAATTCCAGGTTCCATGGAGGGGTCCCGACGATATGCCACCTCGACGGAGATCATGCGGTATCCCCTTATAACCCTGACGGCCAGCGTTTTCAACGGGCTGTGCAAAACAGCCACGTTGCCGTTATGATGGATCCCGCTTGCGGCCCCTTCGAGGCTCGTGAGAATACATAGCCTCGGATTTGTGAAGAGCCACCTCGAGTCCCAGCCGCCGTATTCGACCACGACTTGAGTAATAGCTGCCGTGGCCTTTAGCGCCGCGCATCGGTGTGTTGCTCCTCGTGTCGTTATGAAGGTGTTGCGTAACTAAATTTAACTTGATACCTCCAGGTGCCTAAAAAGCGATGATGACAGATGTACAGACCGATAGACGGACAAAGAAGTGTTACTAAAAATAGAAAATAGCAAGAAGAAAATATGCTACTAAAAATAATCGCAGAAAAAGCCATTTTAAATATTCTTTTTTCTTCTTTTAAATTTCTTGAATTTCAAGTCAAGTGACGTTGCACACGTCCCGATGGAATATTATAAATTATAATACAAAAAACAAAGATTTCTGTTTTACAGTCTTCGACGAAGAACGTCAAAGCAAAGGAGAAGCTTTGATGATAGCTCTTGCTAGGTTTCAATTAATAGAGTCCAAGAGAATTCTGTTATGAACATTTGATGAAAACTTATAGGAAATTCAGGAAATATATTATCATAGATAGATTTTTTTTGTCACTATTATCTTATGTTGATATACATATTTGAAGATAAGAAATATTAGCTTACCTCCAATCTTCTCTCTATCGCATCTTATCCGCAATCCAAGAAAAAAGCCCTGTTAAATTATGCAACTTTTTTGAGGCATGACATGGTGGACAACGGTGAAATAGCAGATTTACTTTCAAAAACGCACTGCAGACCAACACATGGAAGGCATAATATATATCAGATGTTTTAAATGTCTAACCCTGGTAAAGTGAAGTTATATGTAATAACCGATGAATATGTCTAAAAAAGTTCATTAGGGATTCTAGAGAGTATGTTTCATTATCAGGTACTGTGAAAGGACACCAGGTGTTTACTGAAGAGACAGTGCGAGTAGTCTTAAAGTATAAGGATTTTAATTGTTTCTATCACTCACCCAGCACTACGGTCCATTTAAAATGATTATATTTTTCAAACTCAGTCTATTTGAAACCGTTAATCTCCGAAACTAGTAGACAAATTTTCATGAGATTTTCAGAAGTAACTTATCGCAGTTTGGGTCAACATTTTATTCTTATTTCATCAAAATTAGTTCGTGGAAAAATATATACGTTATATACAGCCAGAAAATGGCGCTTCATTAGTTGATTTATAAAAGGCTCTCACAGAGTTCGGATGTGTCCTGTGATTGACGCTTCTCGACAAATGGTCCTTTCGATAAGTCGTATTATATTTTACTTTTTGGATAGAAATATCGAATTTATTGAGTTCGCATTGTTATGTGATTTCTAGGATTTGGGTGACAACAGACTGTTAAGTTAATCAATGGAAATGCTATATTTCAGAAACTGTTATAGACTGGTTATGCCTATATACCCCGAGACATAGTATCACACTTTCGACCTAAGATGTACATACTGATGTACAGGATCTGTTTAAATGTCTGTCATATCGAATCGTTCTTTTGCTGGTGCGCCTAACTACATAAGTAACAAATGTCTGGCCATGCTGCCTTCACCGTGACCCGGTAGGAGGGGAAGATCCAAAAATTGCTGGTTTGGCATTACAAGCGTGTCAATGGTCTCATTGTCGGGGATGCTGAATATCGTGCAAATTGGGTAAGGAAAAGTAGGAAAGGTGTAAACTTTGGAAGCATCGGGGATATTCACTGAGATGATGATGCTGATGAGGATATATTTAATTAAAAGTTCTAAACAATCTGCAAACTTAGCAAGGTCGTATATTACGAAATATTTATCAAAAGTAGGTACACACGAACTCTTGGAGAATGCTCTGACTTGCATTGCATGCGCTAGTGGCAGTTCCTTAGACAGTTCATATTGCTTACGTGATAGATTTGCCATTCGGCTGATATTTTATACCCTATTTGGTAGTTTTTTTTTATATAGGGTGCGCCAATATGCTTTCACCTCGCCTGAATCCAGAAGTCTAATGAATATGGGTCACGATTGCAGATACAAATAATACTACAATGGTGGCTCTCAGTTTGACGGCCTCATCAGATGCTTTTTTATTCCCCGTTTAATGAATCCGGAGAAAAATATCAGACTGGACTGGCAGATAGGTCTTATTGGAATATCGTATATGACAGCCATTAATAGAAGATGAACTAATCAACAGACGGTAACGCCGCATATCAACGCCGAAATAAGTTATTATCCAGCAGAACTTTTGGCAATACTGTAAAGCAGCTACCAGAATGTATTGTTCGAACATTTGCCAAAGAATTGGCAATAATATAGAAGAAAAAATTGAGAAGTTACGGGGCGCTTGGCAGATGTCAAATATCAAACTATTAACATAGAAAACTATGTAGCTAACCCGTCCCTGCTTCGCAAAGGAAAATCCTATAATCCGAATGCAGTATCACCTACCGGGTAAACTATGCCTTTACCCTTTGCGCAAGTGTAAGGAATAAGATGACGAAGTTTTATCGCAATTCGATAAACTGTATGGTAGCGCATAAAATGCGCATAAACAAACGAACTTTGATTTTATATATTGGCATATAAAAGGAAATAAATATGACAACTAAAAACCAACTTTAAAAATGTAATGGCCGAGTTCAGAGCCGAGGAAAGAGAATCATGGCCATGATGAGATAAGAAACACATTCCTCACTAAAATTGTGTTGGCACAATTACGAGCCTAAGGAAAAAATAGCTCTTGTTGTGACTTTGCTGGGAATAGCAGCCATTTTGTAACCCGGTTGCAAAACTGCTTATATAATGTTTAAAATACCGATAGATTTGGATATATGTGACCATCTAGTATATAACATGTCTGGGATCAAATCTTGCGAAACCAGGGATATACGCGATTATTACTGCATAATAATATGATGGGTTTACCACGGCTATTTGCTAAAGTGTTTGATAGAACCCTCAGAGATATACAGCGAAGATAGATAAATAGGTATTAAATAAATGTCGCTCGAGAGTATGGTAGTAATGTGATGAGTGAATCATATTTCGCACCTAGTTTTCACTAGGTGCTTTTCAGCCATCCATAGAAAAAATAAGAAAACTTAGATCGATTGACCGATTTTGAACCTTGTTATAATGTTTATGTAGCTAGCTGTGTAAGTAACAATAATTTACTAACTATATTATATGGATTCGAGGGTAAAATTTCCGAAACGCTTCTCATGTTCTGGTTTATTTTCTGAGAATGTTATACTCAAGTAGTTACCTGTTTTTACTGAATAACCGTACTTGTAAATGAAATCATTGTAATTCGCTATGCATAAAAGTACTTTATAAAAATAAGGTCAGGGCTCATATAACAAAATCTACGAACTGGTAACTAAGGACTTCATATTTGATAAGTTCTTGATTGATGATCTAATGTGGCTATTATTTATGCATTTCTATATATAGAGCTGATTACCGGAATAGGTTAATACATTCCATACGTTTTAACCAAATTTTTTTCAATACGCTTCTAGTTTTATTATGTTATGGTAAAAAGAGTGATTCGTTCTATTTTTAGGCCAGAAACGAAGTCAGGGAAGTACGACCCTTTGGATCCAGCACTAGACTGAGTGAGAATGCTAACTAATTAGAGGTTTTACGGCCCGTTTTACGCTTGTTTTTGCAATGTGCTAATAGATGAGCTACATTTCAAAATCGCCGATGGAACAAAACTAAATTTGGTCCAATTCAAGCCCATTGCGATACAAGTGTTCTGTGCAGTAGCGCACGCTAATTGCTAAAAAATCTCATTCACTGTTGTTTCATAACCCGAGAAGACCTTCTGCTACCTCTAAAAGTGTTGGTCCTTAGTACCGAGATCACAAGTGATACTGCCTAATCACCTCAAAGACTAGGTTAAGTTTACGTCTAAGAAATTCGGTGTGCCCAACAGAGCAAAGTAGTGCTTCTAGCTAGCTAGCTTGATTCTTTACAAGTCGCACCGCGCCGGTTCAGAACTGAGTCAGACTTGCTGTAACTAATGAGTAAAGTCGTCTTGGTACTAGCTGCCCAGTGCCGTTTGACTCAAAACAAAGACAAGAATTAAAGATTTTAAGCTATCGCAAACTTACCTTACTCGTTTTGATCTCGCCTCCCTATGTGTTTTCTACAGATTATACATGTGTTCCGAAAAACTGTTTGAAATGGTGTCTAGATGGCCTAAGGCTGTTTCCTATTATCGCATTGACCACACCATGGCTAGTGTTCACCATCATTATGATCCGAACGCCAATCCATTCAAAGTTTCCGAAGAATCCGCTCTCCTATTCCTCCTGTCCTACGGGAGCGACTGTATGTGGTTTGTACATAACAGTTGGAAGCAAGACGTCAAGTAAGTAGGAGATGTAGGAGAGTTAAGAATATTGAAGAGAGTAGTAAGTGAGCGTAACTTACGGCGATGACGGATAGGCAACCAATTAAGTTGGGAACGGAAAGAAGACACATGGTCATATTCTCGAAGGTTGAAGATGAATCAAATGCAGTTATTAAGAAGACGGTCTAGCTTATCGAGAAGGTCTGCATTCAGGTCAAAATAGCACACATCACCATAATCAATCAGGGGATAGATCAAGCTTTGAGCCAATGTCACTTTCGTCTTCATTGGCAAAAAGTTCTTTAGCCGATACAGCACACGAAGTCTACCTGTAACTTTCTGGCTTAAGTTTGTGACTAGCACTCGCCAGTCAAGGGAGGAGTCGAGGTAGAATCCGAGATCCTTCACTGATGTACTGAAAGGAATTGTTGTACCGTTATACATCACTGGGACAGTGTCGTCACATCAATATTATTAAGGTAGTGGCGGTGCGGCGGTCTCTATTGTTTTAAATATATTTTTTTACATAAATAAATGCGGTATAATTTACTCTTTCACACATGTAGGAATTGATATCTATTTTCTCTTTTATTCAAGCAAAAGTTGTGTTAAAGAGATAGCAACCATCGTTTACAATTATAAAATGTGCGGGAGTACATTCCGAGTACTATTCTGTTGAATGCGAATGTGTGAAACCGTTTTGTGGAACCTCAGTTTTGACTCCAGCTTAAATTGAATCGAATTGTACCTGCTTTATCTGACAATATTTTTGCCCAATAGACGGCACGACGGCAAAACAGAATTATTTAGTTGTATATTATTTAAAACAATATAACAACTTTATTATGGTTGTTTGTTAAGTTTAAGAAGAAAAGTTTTGTACGTAAATATAATGTATATTGCTTTGATTGGCTACTGGGTTTTTTAAGTTTTACTTTTTAGTAGCATCGTCATCTTTCCAACCTTTTCCCAATTGCATTGGGATCGACTTAAATATTAGTATTTCCTTCATAACCCAGTATGAAACGAGTATGATTCTCAGTTAGACCAGCTGTTGTGAGACTTTTCTTAACGACTATCCTAATCCGTGATGGTAACCCATCCACGGATCAAATGAGGCAAGCGTTGCTTAACCTTTGAGACCCTTTTTATTAAAATATAATCAGGTAAATAACAGAAGAAACAACAACACTTTTTATTTAATACTTTTAGTACGAAGCTTCGAAAACATAATGAGATTCTTTAATATAATAATTTAGTTCAAATATATTCAAATCGCAATAAGTAATTTGCAGTTTTTTTAAATCCCGGATTTATCACTATTTATTACCGAATTATTCACAAACTATACTTTCTAGACATGTTTTCAAGTATGTTACGCTTATTTTCAAATAATAAAATATGAATAATCTCTGTTGTTTATGCCTTGAGAGTACCTACTTATTGTTTTATGGGTAACCTGTCTTGTCAACAATAGATCATGCTTGCAACTAGAAGAGTTATATGCCCTGCATACACGTGTTCCAGATTCAAGTGCATGCGAGTATATTCTAATAATAATTACTTGAGTCCATTAGGTAGGTACTTACCTACTCAACTCAACTCATTTTCACTGATAAGGATATGTGATACAACAGATTTAACTAATTGTAAGACCGTTCTGACATTTTGTAGTTAAGTGATTACGCGTACGGTCAACCGTTTTGTGGCTATGTAATTAATATATGTAAAGACAAATGTTTTAATTTAGTTAAGCTTTTACGTAAATAAAGTGTGTGAAACGAGTACCTATGTTAATAATATTAACTTAACTAAGTCATAATATTAGTAAAAGTATTTCATTTTTCTTCCGAACACAGTTAGCCCTTATTTTTCCCCCGGTTACCACCTCCGCTAAACCGACACCGAAACATTTCCCTCGCAGCCCGGCCATCTCCGGTTTCGAGACGGCCTCCTTGGGTTTGGGAACCACGGTGTTCCCGTCTTGCTCCCGAAAGAGGGGGGCGCGCAACGCGCCGCCGCTCCGGCCTGCTTCTGCTAGGGTGACCTGTCACCCCCAGGCCTGCGCTCATGGAGGACAGAGGTCATTAAGCGACCTCTGACGCCTGAGTCACCTCCACGGGAATACAGTTAGCCCTAGGAGATTCATCATTTTAATAATATTGTTTTTCTCTCTTTACAGGGAATGGCTACTACGTCAAGGAGTAGAAGAAAAGTAAGTGTTTCTTTTTATGTAGTAGCATAGACCAATTATTGGTATATGGTATTACTTAACGTAAAGGCCATAATAGGTTTACCCAAAAAGAGTTTCATTATAGGCCTACATATTGGAGCTTAAAAGAAGGCTTTTGTAAACAAAAAAAATACCAATGGCAATTTTCACAAAGGCCTTATTACCATTGAAATAATTTAAAATCATGTTTATTTCAATTCAAACAACCAAATGGCATCGTTTCATTTTATTAATCTATAATATGCCGCGGCTGGCAGAGGCTTTCACAATAATTTAACGTAATAAATTAATGATACCAACGAAATTTATTTTGACGTGACTTGCTGTTTAATGGAAAAAGAAATTACATTTGCACCGAAACACATCTTTTCACCAATTGAAATACACCTTCAGTCACACTAGTAGAATTTTTGTTCAGTTATTTTCTACTTACTTGGAGACTACCTACCTCCTATCCTAGTGAACAACATTCTCAGTGTTTACCAGTTGAAACTTTTGCGAAGGTTCCCCTATAGGTACCTTGCAATGTGAATAAGTACAAAATATAGTTGAACGACAGAGTCGTAATTATATGCTTACCTAGTGCGGTTCTCAAGAATTCCTAGAGGACATACATACCTACTTATACAACCTATCACATTTGACAGTACGGTTGAAATGTTGAGAATCTTTCAAAGCGGGTACGCACTCAGCTGGCCAGTCCGACGAGAAACGAGGACGGTCAAGTATGCTGTGTGTGTTTGTGAACCTTTCACAACTATGTAATTTGAAACATTCTCCAACAGCTTTGTTAATTTATTTGACGGTTATGAACGCTTACCGTGTTTATACGTTATTAACATACGATTAAAAACATTCCGTGCGGTACATAAGCATAAAATTAAATGTTCTCATACTTTTAACGTGATGTTCATGGGTCTTCGGATAGTAAGAATCGTCAATAAGATTATTATTGTTAAATTAAAAGGTAAGGAGGTTCCTTAAAATATGTAAACCATTACTTAATCTTAATTACAAATCACACTAGTTAATCACACATAGTGGTACCTACTCCCCCATCTCAGATCATTTAAATGATCGGAATATGTGAATGCAACAGTGCTCAAGTGCAACAATGCAACAGATATCATAATAATAGTACTGTAATGATTAATTATTAATAATTAAACAGATACATGTTCCGAATGTTGTTGTTACACACAACAACACACTAAACTAAACTGTTGTTTATGGGTGAATTAACGACAACGACGGTTTCGTCTGTTTGTTTAGCATATCCCTATTAATAAATCATATCTATATGTATTCCAGATCGAGATGTGAATTAAAAACGGGTTACTTATTATCATTGTCATTAGCAATCGTTTTTTAGTATCTTGTCCATGCACTAACCTTTTCTTACTTGGTCTATGTTTCTTGTGAGTACCTACATTAGTTGATTTATTCAGAAATATCGAGAAAATAAGTATCATAATAGTTCCAGTATCGTATAATTGACATCATCCGAAGCATATACCGTGATTCCGAATCCATAGTTCTGGCTACGTGGTTAATAATTGTCTAGCCATGTCGCTTTCATCGGGCTCCGATAGAAGGGGTAGACGCAAGGAATGCTGCCTTGGCGTTGTAAAAGGCGAAATGCGTACTAATGGTCTCATTATCAGAAATGCTGAAGATGTGCGAGTTGGATAAAAAGTACGAAAGTCGAGCAAAGATATTAATTCCTTCCTTGACGTGTTTTGTCCTATGATTATGTGGATGTGTTGTTAATGTGTTTACAGCAATAAAATCGGCATCCTGCTTAAGTATAGTTAAGCTTTTATTGACAGTCGCAGGTCGTCTTTTAAAGCAGTTATTTATGTACCCATTCCATCCCTCACAGACGTTATTCGTGCGATGCCGCTCACCGAAACAGCACCATAGTTTGTTTATACTGGAGATTGATGGCACTTGGTGGAACTTGCTACACATATTGAATAAATCACTTGTACTTTTCCACAATTATTTGTAATAATTATAATAAATAATTGTGGAAAAGTACAAGTGATTTATTCAATATGAGCACCATAGTTTCTTCTTGTTTCTTCTTTCAACTATGTAATTAAATCCATCATCAATTTTTGATATAGGCAGAACAGGCAGAACCGTGCAAAGAACAAACAAGCAAAGAGGAAATATTTTTAGGTAATATCTAACCTACCTATTTATGTCAATGGTGCCGATGAGACCATACCCATCAACAGTTTCGTTTGCACCATGGATGGTGCAAATGAGACTAGTTAGTTTCATTTGCACCATTGATGGTGCAGGTAAATGGTGCATACGGTACGACGGGGGACAAAGGCCTCTGCCAATGTGCGCACTAGCACCCACTCCTCCACCCTACGCATCTAGTCTATGCCAGCTACCATATTTGAAGTTCTTATAGAGTCGATCATCATCATCCATCATCAACGTTTTGCCTTTTAAAGTCTTTGCTCTACTTTCGTACTTTTTATCCACCTCGCACATCTTCAGCATTTCTGATAATAAGACCATTAGTACGCATTTCGCCTTTTACAACGCCAAGGCAGCATTCATTGCGTCTACCCCTTCTATCGGAGCCTGATGAAAGCGACATGGCTAGACAATTATTCACCACGTAGCCAGAACTATGGAATCGGAATCACGGTATATGCTTCGGATGATGTCAATTATACGATACTGGAACCCTATTGTCTTGATGTTTCTGAATAAATCAACTAATGTAGGTACTTACAAGAAACATAGACCAAGTAAGAAAAGGTGACAATGATAATAAGTAACCAGTAACAGTTTTAATTCACATCTCGATCTGGAATACATATAGATATGATTTATTAATAGAGATATGCTAAACAAACAGACGAAACCGTCGTTGTCGTTAATTCACCCATAAACAACAGTGTAGTTTAGTGTGTTGTTGTGTGTAACAACAACATTCGGAATATGTATCTGTTTAATTATTAATAATTAATCATTAAAATACTATTATTATGATATCTGTTGCATTGTTGCACTTGAGCACTGTTGCATTCACATGTTCCGATCATTTAAATGATCTGAGATAGGGGGGGGGGGGGGGAGTAGGTACCACTATGTGTGATTAACTAGTGTGATTTGTGATTAAGATTATTTTAAGGAACCTCCTTACCTTTTAATTTAACAATAATAATCTTATTGACGATTCTTACTATCCGAAGACCCATGAACATCACGTTAAAAGTATGAGAACATTTAATTTTATGCTAATGTACCGCACATAATGTTTTTAATCGTATGTGAATAACGTATAAACACGGTAAGCGTTCATAACCGTCAAATAAATTAACAAAGCTGTTGGAGAATGTTTCAAATTACATAGTTGTGAAAGGTCAATGGTGCATACGGTACAAAGAAAGTATGGTGAAGCAGTTGTATAAATATTGATGGTGCAAATGAAACTAATTAGTCTCATTTGCACCATTGATGGTGCAGGTCAATGGTGCATACGGTACGACGGGCTTTGTCCAGTAGTGAACTGCAATAGGCTTGATAGATTGATCAAATTTGATCCTATTTGAATGAAATTTTGAAGCAATTAGTTTGCAATTATGATAATAATTAGAATAAAAACAATTATCGTTGGCTTTCTAGGACAGATACGGGTAACTCAGTTGGTAAGCGTATTCCCTAGAAATAAAAAAATCTTTGGTCTTGATTGTTGACGAAATACAAAATTTATGCTATTTAAAGAAAGTCTGATCGAGATTTTGTAATTCTTAATCGTTTTAAGTGAAACGTAGTAAGTTATATCTCTATAGTAGTCTATAGCTATTGCATATTAATTATTAAATTTTATTCTATGACATCAGCTGCGAGCGTATACAAATATGCCATTATGTTTGACATTCGTTGTATGAACGTAAACAGACAAAGCTTAAATATGAATTTCAGTTTTTTACGCTCCTTCATATAAACTTTAACTGTGCCAAATCTTACACTCTTCCGTGCGCACAATATTCTTAAATAGGGGTACAAAGTTTTCTGTTCTGTATTATGTCATAATTTAGGGTAGCTAAGAGCTAATGTGTAATTGTGTAATTGCCACCACAGTGGCAATGGACATTACCATTGGTATCAAAAGGTGTTGCATTATATTGGCAATGAATATTCCAAGCAAATAAAGAAGTGATTAACATGTTAGTGATTCCGAAGCGTTCCGAAAAATATAAAAATATAAATATTTACATCCACATTCAGAATTCTACGAATTGGGGATGTTCTATTTTAATTTCACCAATGCCTTGTTGTCTCATGTGAGTGTATGTTTAACAATTAAACGCATTGATTTACTGTGTTCTTTGAAAGCGGGTGCTCAGGGCTCATCTTTATGCTCGCCGATACATCACGTCTCGGTTTATTTACCCACAGAGAGTTGGGCATGTCACATGTTTTACAAAATTTCTGTTTACTGGCCGTCGCGAGTTGACGCTGTGCCAAACACGACAGCGGCTATTTCAATGCGAATACTTTTCGACCACACTCATAGTTTCCATGTTTTACACTTTAATCTCTTCTATCAATATTATTATAAAATACATATTTTTACTTACATTTTTGTAAGTCCACGCACGCTTTCATGTATGGTATTTAGGTCAATGTTAGTGAGGTATTTGTTTAAACTATCAAGTGTGAATATGCTATTCATTATTCATGAATGATATTATTATCTAATAATAAATATGTTGGTGCTATATTTTTCAAATAAATATTAGTAATTTATCGAAGGGAGAGGGAGTTCCGCTTTAACATAGATCTTTTAGAAAATTTAGAAGGGAAATGTTTAAATGGTTGTCTCAAAAGTGCTTTTACACAATGAATGAATTCTTGGACAGTAAATGTAATTTTATCAAATGGAAATAGTATAGTTTTTGACATTTTTACATTTTTATTATATTTTATTAATGATTCTCGGTGTTTAAAATCGTATTTCTACTCAATAAAAAACTATGTAATTGTTATTTAATCTAATTCATACCTATTCTTATAAATTTTCATTTTATTAATTATTTTATCTACACCCATGCTTTAAATCTTCTATAAAAGATTCTGAAACAGTTAGCTTATTGCCAACATTAATACATCCAATGTCCTAATAACCATAATATCATCCGAACGGGTTTTATTATGTTGTATGAAATTTCATAATAACACTCCTTTCGCTTTTTCAATATCTTCCGCGCAAAGGGTTACTCATCAGACAGCCAAATTCTTACCGCTCGATGCGTGGAATCTGTATGAGTTTCAAAAAAAAGAACTGTCATTCACGCGCGTTGCATTGCACTACCACAGCGGCGGCGCGGTATAAATAACTATAAGTTGACCATTATGTATGACATTTTATGATTACTTTGAAGTCTATGTAAATTGTATTAATTTTAGGAAAATTTTGCATGCCGATAGAGCGGCGAAGCACACGCCCCTGTCAGGAAAAAACAATGTAACATTTTTCGCACTGTGTTTCTTGCGAATAAAGATTTCTATTCTATTCTATTCTATTGATAATGATAAACAAATGAAGGTACTCTTTCGGCTTTTGACTTTGGGCACGTTGGGACGAAGAGTGAGACTTCTGCTAAGATTGGCTTGGGCAGAGGAGGCCCGATTCGAAACGAACGATACGAAAACATTCAAAATTCTATATTTTAAAATCTAATTATAAATACCAATAACCAACCAAACCGTGATGTCTGACGTAGGTTTTGTAACCGCACGACTGACAGATCATGCTGAATACCTTTTTTTTTTTTTTTTTCTTTCGTGCGGATATCCCTTCGGATACCCCCCATGCTGAATACCTACCAAACGCTTTTCTGTTTAATCAAATTGAAATCACGCGCTTTGACGTGGCGTTACTGAATCGGGCCCAAGATGTCGAGTGATGTCGCTCGCTCATCGTCGTCTGCCAATTCGTTCAAAGACGGTGGATCCGAGCTGACACAGACCACCACCCGGTCAAGATGTACCGGCAACTCACTTTTTTGACTAATAGAAATCCGCAATAAAATAAATGTACAACAGACAGGAACGATTACTTATCAGGAGAATATTGTATAAATCTGCTTTATATTTTTTTAAACATAATTCGTAACCAGAATTATAGGTTTTCCCCTAACGTCTCCAGCTAAGCCAAATTGCATGTGTTAGGAGTGGATCCACGTATTGGAATAAATAATTACAAAACAAAAATATGTGTACGGTGTCTGACCTTTGATTTGGCTCGTTCGGGAGGAAGCGTGAGAGTCCGGCTAAGATCTACTAGGTTTTTGTAGAGCGTTCTCTCTTTTATATATTCTACTAACAGTTTGATACCTTTATAGAGTAGTTAAAACTATTCATATTTATAAAAAACTGGCAAAGTGCGAGTCGGACTCGCCCATAAAGGGTTCCGTAGCAGCAAGTAAATTTTTTATATTAGAGTTGATTGAATGAAAGGAAAATGCGGTTTACGATTTATGACGTATAAAAAAAAACTACTTACTAAATCTCGTTCAAACCAATTTTCGGTGGAAGTTTACATGGTAATGTATATCATATATTTTTTTTTAGTTTTATAATTCTCTTATTTTAGAAGTTACAGGGCACACATTTTACCACTTTGGAAGTGTCTCTCTTGCAAATCAGTTTAGAAAAAAATGATATTAGAAACCTCAATATCATTTTTGAAGACTCGGAACTCGGGAAGAAGTGGCTGTGACATACGGACGGACAGACAGACAGACAGACATGACGAATCTATAAGGGTTCTGTTTTTTGCCATTTGGCAATGGAACCCTAAAAACTGGCCGAGTGCGAGTTGGACTCGCGCCTGAAGGGTTTCGTATTATATATCGTTCATTATCCATAAAAACTTGTAATCTCATTTGTGACAGACAGACAAAGAGGACAAGACAAGAGGACAGGTGGACAAGAGAGTGATCTTATAAGGGTTCCTTTTTTACCTTTTGAGGCACGGAACCCTAAGAACGAGCTGTTACCCGTGACTTCGCCCGCGTGGAATTATGTTCCTGTTCTCGCAATCCATGGATGCAAAGTAGCCTATGTCTTATTTTGTTATTTCTGTCACACATTTCACATTTTCACATTTATAATATTAGTAAGATTAGTAGGATAGCAGAATTACAAGCCGATCGTTGCTGGTCTCTCACTGTTCTTTCGGACGCGCGACGCCTGACGATGACGTACCATATCGAAAGTAGTGTGCTGTAATCTCAGATTGTATTCTATTCTATTTGTAATTCTTTTAATTTGTGTGGTATGGATAATGTAACTAAAACGTGTTTGAAAATGCGCTTGGAGAACTTTTTTTTCCGTGCGGAAATCTTCACGGATAGCCCCCAACCGCCATCGGGGGTGGTTATGTCGGAAAAACCGATCAAAACCGCACACCTTCTCGGGTCTCTAATGCAAGGGTGTAAGGTGGCTCAATAAGAAATATTTCATTAATTACACGGTGGGCAGGAAATAATTGAAATGAAAATATTAAAGCTATTAAGTAAATGAAACTGAACGTGAGTATACTTTATAATTAAATATGTGCTGTAAGATCTAATTGGGTCGCTGATATTCACTAAGTAGATTTGGCATCGATATCGGCCAATATGAATGCATTGGCATCGATGCGCGACGCAGTAATCATGCGCAAGCTGTGTCCAGAATATGAGTGGGTACCTATATGGACACTAAATTTAATTTTATATAATATAATATTAAATAGTCGAGGTTTTTTCATTTCGGGGAAGTGAAAAACTTGTTCATAGGCAATTGTAGCCGGTATATGGTTCAAGAACATATATAAGTAGATATAATGACCGGCAAACTTCTTGACAATGTACCTGCTCTGCTCTAACTGCGCAGAAAAGGTATTTTAGGTATCTTTGGTGGTTGTGCGGGGTGCGTCAGCCGAGTTACACCAATTAACCAATCGTAAATTATGTTAAACTAATCACGGGTTCAAAAGGGCTTTCCTTGAAAGTCGGAAGCACATGCGCGAACTTTTCCGTACTTTACCGACTTATATATAACTGTAAAAGCCCCAAACTTTATAAGTTTTAGAAAAATGTTTAGTCAGGTCTTTCTATACGTCTTAGTGTTCTTTTTTACACGAGTTAACTATACTACCAAGCTTTTATTAGACTTTTATTTATATTTTTGAAGATAGACAATGTACAGAATACCTCACTTAGAGAGTGCCACATAAATCAACTAGCAAATATTTGATGTCGGTATGAAATCGGTTTCAAATCCACCATTATTCATGCACTAGGAGTAGATACTTTATAACTGTAATACGACTAGTATTTATACGGCAGATTATAGAAAGAGTCGGCTTTTGTGATACATTCGTCAGTTATTTCAATATTTTAATACCTTAAGATGACATATAAATCTTAATATTTATATGTCATCTTAAGGTTTTAAATAGGTATTAAATAATCTTAAGGCTTTCACGGCCGGCGTCGCACCACTACCACTGAAGATGTCGACCGCAGTGATCAACGAAACGTTTGGAACACAAGTTTCCTATGGACCACGGCCAAACTGCCCGGAAGCAGTATATTCTACATATTTCAGATGACAATTATCATTTATCATAAAACCATGAGCTAAGTACGAGTAAGCCTAATTATAATGTAAAAATGTGCCTACTATATATATGAAATGGATGCAGATTCCCACAGTCTTGGAAATTATTAGAATAGTGCACACCAGGAAACTAAAATTAAATATTGCATTATTATGAGCGTTTATTGTTAAATTCTTTTACATTTAATAGATTACCATAAAAATAAATGAGATTACCATAAAGGTATAAACGGTGAAGTTTAGCCGAAAGCACTTCGTAAACTATTCAGTAAGTTTATAGCCGTTGTAGTAAGACATCGCGCTTACCATAGATTATATTATATGGCGCATACTTTGAAACGAATTTTATTTGAAATACCTAACAAATTATGCGGCAAAATCTTCCGGCATACCAAAATAGGTATAGCTAACGCTAAGACTTCATTTTCTGTTACATTTTGTTGCCAAATTTAACTAATGTGACGTGACCGTGTCATGAATGTTTATTGCAGCTGAGACTAAGCTACTTATAGGAACAAGGTACTATATTTAAAGACCGAATGCTGCATTGGTAATGACAATTCACTATATAATAAGAGCACCGTCTACGAGTGCTAGCACAGTCCATTTCTCTGTACTCACTCCTGGCACTTGCGTTTGAGAGTAAACGACGACATTATAAACGGCTTAGTATGGATAACGTGGGTACCATGATATACAAAAACTGCTTGGATTTTATGATTCATTCGGTCACGATTTACTTTATGCAATGTTTATACAAATTTATTATTATTTTAACAGATAAGCACGCTTTATTGATCAGACAATAGTCCGATAAAACAAATGACAAAATTGATAACACCAGCAAAATGATAAAAAAATTGTACCTATCAGTTGGTATTATTTTCTTACATTACTTGTTGATACAAACAGCTTGTTGACAGTGTAGCTGTGTGCCACATTTATTGTGAAATAAGCTTACAGTCGTGTGTATGTCTGATAACAGTCGTTACCTTGATTTACAGCAAGAAGATGAGAAAAAGAATAAGAAGAAACAGTCTCCGGTGGATGATAGACCGGTGGTACCTGCGCCCAGTGAAGCTATGCTCAACAGTAAGTACTCATACACTTACATACATTTCACTAGAATTCATAAAAAATATAATGTGTTAAAAACATCCCACCCCGATGAACAAATGTTTACGTTATTCATTTGTATTTTACATTTCCCGTAGCCCTTTTGGCAGATAATATCTACTTCCTATTCTTACTTCTCAATAGTTATGGAGTTCAGGTTGCTATCGCATAA
Organism: Cybosia mesomella; assembly: GCA_946251805.1. Lineage (NCBI taxonomy): Eukaryota > Metazoa > Arthropoda > Insecta > Lepidoptera > Erebidae > Cybosia > Cybosia mesomella. Next base: position 24,203,570 of record OX276398.1, read on the forward strand.
AAATACAATGGATGCGGATGTAATGATTTAATTACTATGTTTAAGAAAGAAAATTAGAATTACTTTTCCTACTTTTTTCACAATTATTTTTGAATAATATTCATAGTAATTTAAAACTGTATTATTAATGTTTAAATTTTGACGGTTCATGGTTTTACGTGAAAACTGTTCTTCTTATTACATAAATTGAACTTACAAAAACACTGGGTTTAAACCACCCCAAAACAGTAACAAATGAAGATTTTGCAAAATTTCTTTGTAGACTTTGTTTTGTAATAAGGGAGTATCGTTTGGATGCACAGAGCACGGAATTCCGTGCTCTGTGTTTGGATGTATGATAGGACACCTACCTCGTTCCGTACCAGCGTGTGGAGTTAGCTATTGTGTACATTTGTTTTGTTTGACGTGTCAACAGTATCAACACCATTGTCGTTGTTTACATGAACGTCCATTACTCTATTTATCGTACATTTTAGTTCCAAAAATCTTTCCAATGCCAACGGTTAAGTAATCAACTAAGTAAGTAGGTTACTTTTAGTTGATAGAATTCTGTACTAAATGTAATACACCTATGTAAGTAAACTATAGCCGGTGCTAATTAAATTTGTTTAGTGTATGAACGACGTGTCTTTTAATGGAGATGTAGTGCGTAATTGGTCTGATAATTTTTAGTGATGTAAATACATCACTAAATAAGTAGTAGGTAGGTAGGTATAGATATAATAATAATGCTAATACTTAGGTAGTTTCGAAAGAGAATGTGTCGCAGTTTGAGAAAGTTGAGACGTTACAATACAATTTTTAATTTTATGTATTTTTCTGCTAATTTCCCGCTCCCTGCTCCCGAACTGTGATAAGTTTTCTCCTATAAGCAGCAGCAGCTACAAATTTATTTGCATGCAATAAATCTGATTCAATATCGTATATTTACATCTTTGTTTTCTTTCTTGTATGTTACTAACGACCCGCCCCGGCTTCGCACGGGTGCCATGATGATACTTAATATACTACAGAATGTCGGTAGCGCCGCCACCGGTCTCCCGGCCGGTACTGCCGCAACCGCATTTTAAATCTGTAATATCTTCGAAGATATATTTTAAATTACTTGCCGTAAAGAGCCATATTGATCTATGTTAAATGCACAATGTATGGTACTTAATTCGATAAGGATTAATACTGTATTGCTTAAAACCATTTCGTAAATAAGCCACTATTTCTCGTAAAAAGGATAAAAACAATAAAAAAAAGGATAATACCCCCGAGAGATAGACATATACCATTTTTTTGTAGACCTTTTTAGGTGTTTACCTTTTTTTTAGGTGTACAATACTGTAGCATATTAGGGTAGCATCTCGTAGGGTTCAGCCAGCGTTTGCAATGTAAGCGTAAAAATGTGTTTATTTATGACATCACATTAGAAACCTTTAAAATTTCTCGACTATATTATGCATATATTATACATATAAACCTTTCTGCTGAATCACTCTATATATTATAAAAATATTGCAACAAAATCCGTTGCGTAGTTTTAAAGATCTAAGCAAACATAGAGACAGACAGACAGCGGGACAGACTTTGTTTTATACTTTGTAGTGATTCTCGGATACTACAGGCGCATGCATGAGGGCTCCAACAAGATCATTGGGACCCAAGCTAACCTCACCTGCCAGTCAGTACACCTGCTGATTAACGGAAGAGGCTCTGGTGCAGGCTTTTCTCTAGTGGTTTCAGTCAGCAGTCGTTCGCCACATCAAAAGAAAGAGTGGGAGAGCGAACTCCGGACTCTAAAGTATAGGCTTTAGATACAACCGGGCTTTGAGGATGACGATGATCTGGGATACTATGGCTAAATACAGTAAAAGCTGTAAGTACCTTTCCATCCGTATGAAGAATATACTGCTTGTATTCCACATTGGAATACAAGTTTGTTCGGAAACTTGTATTCCACATTGGAATACAAGTTTCCAATGGTCCACGGCCAAACAGCCCGGAACCAGTATAGTCTTCATGCAACGCCGGCCGTGAAAGCCTTAAGATTTATACCTTTCCATCTGTGTTTATTGCAAATCTTAACTTTTATCTTGGTCACAGCTGTTGATAAAGGCAATGACATATTTTATATCTAGCCTTTATCATTTTGTACTGCCAAATAGTTGAATGGCAGTAATGCATTTCAATGTCATGACTTGTCCAATGTTTGTTGAAATTGTAAATGACTTCATAGATCTTATCAACAATAAAAGAAAAGATAGGTAATCGCGATCTTGAGTATATTGGTCGTGAAGAATTAAAGAAATAGATTTGTTGCATACCGTACGACAATAATTACCTACTTTATGTTGATAGCTTTTGGCTTCATTCAACAAGGTTTTAATGATCATACTAGAAATATATTTTCGTGGAGAGCGAGTTTGAGTAGTGGTGCGATTTTGTAAATGTATTGCTTGTCGTTGCCCGCAGCTCCGCCTGTAAACCAATGGAATTTATTCCTGGGTAAATAGTAGCCTATGTGCTGTTACACACTATAATTTATCTCTGTGCTAAATTTTACAATTTTTGCGTGAAAGAGTAACAAACATCCATGCATGCATCATTGCAAACATAAAAATATTTATAATAATAGTAATAGTAATAATAGTAATAAATAATAATAAATAGGATAGTAAACTATTTGTTGCTGTTGCGTGGAACGAAAAAAAAAATGATGCTGGATATGGGTATTCTATCATTATAGTTACTAAATAGAAATTATATATAATATACTGCACCACGCCAGAAACCTTCGAGAACGTTATGAAAAGTTCACAAGTATGCCTCATTCCCAATGAGCCATACTTGCGAACATATTTGTCAAACTTCGAAAAATTCATAATATGTAATAATAATATATACGAGTATATTAGTAGCTGCGATTTTAAAATCTACCTGTTCCCACAGATAACCTAATCAGTTGCTTTAGTTACAAAGATTTGGTTTTAAATAACGACTACACAGGTTTTTAACGATGAATATGATTAGGCCTAATTGTTTTTTATTTGATGTATCAATTTCATTAAACCGCACATCAGTGCAAGAAAAGACATTAAGAGTAGATAAATATAACACACAACATAACTTCACGCCTGGTTCCCCGAAGGGGTGGGCAGAGGTGTATTACACACACACGATTCACCAGTTATAAAATTATAAAGCCCCAATGTAATAGGGGGCGAGCCTATTGCCATCTACCGGGCACATTATTAAGCGAGCGATAATTAACATGTATTAATGCACACATAACTACGAAAAGCCAGAGGTGTGTGCCCGGGGCGACTGCGATTGAACTCGGGACCTCGTCTCAACAGTCCCTTACGTACGCCACTGGGCTATCGCCGCGTTTTTTTTTAAGATAGATAAATATACTTATAGTCAATTGACTGTTTTGTTAATATAAGGATTTTAATTAGTCAATTGATTAACAATTAGGTCGAGATCAATGCCATTCGGGACTTGGTACGCGATTTTAGAATAAAGTTTCAGTAAATATTATGAGTTATCCCTCAATAAATTCATGGTTTGTGTTAGGAACGATGACGACTATTTGCATGATAAAGGGCAAATAGTTGCTTTCTCTATAATGTTCCCACTATTTTGGAAAAAAAAAACAACACGCATATAAGTGAACACAACATGTAATAACAAACACTTCAGTACCCTTTCCTTTGTCGCATCATAAAGACTGGATTCTTTACTAACACATGTGTTTATGTCTTCCTACGATCCCGGGACCTTTAAGCATCAATCGAAAAAGCATCTATCGAGGCCGTGAAATTTTAGCATCATTCTTTAGACTTCACTCAAAGCTTCTAACCATTTCGCAGGGTTAAGCCATATTGACATGTCCTAAATAATAAAAATTGTTTAAACCTACTTAGTTCTTTGTTAGTCCACATTTTGTGAAAGAAGGGGTTACACACTAATATAAGAAACTTGTTTGAATAGAATTTTAATGATTGCCTAAATTAATCCTTACAATAATTTGGCAAAGCATTTGTCATTGGAACATTCAAAACAGCTGAATCATTAGGAACAGAAATTACTTTAGTTAACATTTTATGATACCATTTCATGTAATTGTTGAGGTGGAAGTTGATAGAAATTCTATTCATTATATCCACAGATTACTTATTAGTTGGTTGGTATTATATCTTACAAACGAAATTTGGCTTGCGGAAATTTTGTTTTAAGAAAAGAAAATTCAGATTTATATATACATTATTATTATTTATTACACTATCACTATGAGTTTTGAATACCCTTTGCGCGTTCATTACTTAGGTAGATATATTGGAAATTAGATTATAAAGTGACGGTGTTATGCTTTGAATGAAATCTTTGTTTTGTTTTATCATCTAATCAAATAATGGTACTGGGGCCTTACCACGACATGCTAAAAACAGTTCAGTTTCGGGTACGCTCAGCTAAGGCAGAGACATGGAGCTAAACACGGTCCATTATCCTGTTTAAAACTTAGAACCTAAAGCTTCTTTTGAACGATTCGATAGTCGTTTCAAATGTTACCAGAAAACATGTAGATACTCTTTGCAGGCTTTGCAGGCATAGCTAAATAGAGGAGCGTTTAGCCATATCTACTCTATGGTAAAAATAAATGAGCCATCGACACCGCAAACTTTAGGGGGCACGTAGTAAGCTTAGTTTGATATCTAACTACTCTTGTTTGTGTATGTTCATATCGATGAGTAATGGTTTGTGGTTCAAATCCACAAGCTGCCGATCACAAGTCTGACGCCTTATCCATTAGGTACTATATTGTCGCGTACTGATTAGAATTCGTAACTAATCATACTGCACTCAGTGAAACAGATGATGCGCTTCACCTTATTTAGTAAAATCATCCACTTTAAGACATCCACAAGATACGATGAGGTGTTGAGTCTATTCTGAGCCACTACATACATGCTTTCCGAACTATATATACTTATCTACTTTGCATTAAAATCATGTGAAGCCAAAAATCTATAATTAGGTACCTATCTGTCTACAATGTCGGTTTTGCGTAAGAGTAACAATATGTAATTATTTTACCCAGGGAACATTTTATCAATCACAACATTATCTAACATAAACACTTATATCGAACAGATAAGTGGATTTTATGCTCTTTCCGTTAACCAGTTCCATTGACAGAGTAATTGTTAGCTTATTTTGTTATATAAATATTGCTGCGTAAAAGTGTGTTGCGTAATTTAATTGAAATTTCAGCCATCTGCCTTCTTTATATCACTACCGTAACAATGGAATACGGGTACTAAAACTGCAAATGTTTGAAAAACAAAGTAAATGAGTAAAGAAAATTTCGTAGAACGTAAAAAGTTATATGAGTTAATAATATTTTGGGAACTGTAGTGATACTCGTATATCGAGAATAATTTTAGCGTTGAGACACTTTTTTGGGTTCGCAATGTTCTCATCTACTAATTTGAGCCTCTTAAATAGTTAAACATACTTGTTGTTATACTAAAAAAGATTTTCACCATACCTTTTTTTTTTTTTTTTATCGTGCGGAAATCCCTTCGAACACCCCCCCCGCGTGCCAGCGGGGGCGGTTATGTCGGGCTTGAACCGACTAAAACCGCACGCCGTCTCGGGTCTACAGAAGCCGGGGTGTAAGGTTGAACATAGAGCATATCCCTCGCACCCCGACTGACCCTGGGCCATCTCCGGTTTCGAGATGGCCCCCTCGGGTTTGGGAACCACGGTGTCCCCGTCTTGCCCCGGTTTGGGGGAGGGGCGCTAGTCGCCCCACCGTCCCGGCCTGCTTCTGCTGGGGTGACAGGTGGCCTCACCCGCCACCCCCAGGCCTGCGCTCATGGAGGACGGAGGTCGTTAAGCGACCTCCGGCGCCTGAGTCGCCTGCGACGCGCGGCGAGCAAGTTGCGGGCTTGGCGGTCCGGGAGAGTTCTAAATCTCTCCCGGGCGCGCTCCGCCATCTCCTTGCGAGCATTACATGCTCGCAGAAGGAGGTGGCGGCGGCCCACGCGCTCGCGCTCCGCACCATTGCCGCAATCAGGCTGCCGAGCGAGAGGACTCCCACCCCGATGGCTGCCACGAGGTCACGCCTCGGCGCCTCCCACACCGGGCAGTCCGCCAGCGTGTGCAGCCCTAGCTGAGTTCTCGCTCGCGTCGCAGTGATGACACTCAGGCGTTGGCTCCTTCCTGATCCGATGCATGTGGTCCCCGAAGCACCCCTTCCCGGAGATCACCTGCGTCAGTCGGTACGAGAGGCTTCCGTGTCGCCTCTCTAGCCAATCCTCCATGATGGGCCTTACCGCCGCTATTGCGGCGTGCCCTGATTTTCACCATACCTAATAACTATTTTCATTGCAAATATATCGTAACAAAGTAGCGAAAGCGAAACTAAATGCAAGACGTTGATTAAAATACTAGCGGTACCGGCGAATTTCATCGCGTGCAAATTGCAACCTCATGCTAGAACAAGTTGTATCGAACAGTATATTGAAACACGTCAGCTAAAAATATAAGCGAAGAATTCGGAAATGACATCAGGATGTCGCCGAGACGGCCGACCGTGGGTAAACGGCTGAATATTATACAGAAAAAGGTTAAGAATGAGGCACAGTCACGCAAAAAATTTCGTGCCGAATTTTAGTACAATTAAGGCATGATTGAGGGGCTCGAAGCCAAATGGCTACTTAGTCCCTGCACAGGGCGATCGAAATTAGTTCGTAAGTTGTAGAGTAAGGTGCGTGCCCGCAGTCTACAGATGGATTACATCTGTAAATTAAATACCGTACATTATGCGCTTGATATATCATAACGCTTGTAGGAATTTCTATCTAGTCTATTTTTACTCAAATATTTCAAAGAAACCATATTACTGATTGGTCATTCAAATGGCCATAAGAGTGATATTTTACAGAAGTTTCATACTCGCAGCTCTAAGAGAATCTGTTACTGACTAATGATGAGGTGAAAGGATATGAGGATATAGGAAATACCTGTATGATATGTGCCAACTCTGGATGCTCTGCAACGGTGTCGTGTTGATTGGCGATACATCGAAGTGCTGAGATACCTATATGAGACCGCCACTATGTCCGTCCAGCTCCAAGACCAGAAGACGAACCCCATAAGCCTACAGCGTGGAGTGAGACAGGGGGTTGTTATATCCCCCAAACTATTCACCAACGCGCTGGAGGACGATTTCAAGACTCTGGATTGGACTGGGCCGGGTATAAACATAAATGGCGAGTACATCTCGCATCTTCGGTTCGCCGACGACATCGTCATAGTTGCGGAGTCGCTGGAGCAGCTGGGCGAGATGCTGCACAGCCTAAATGGAGCCTCTCGACGTGTCGGTCTTGGTGTGAACTTTGACAGAACCAAGATTATGTTCAACGAACATGTGACGCCGAGGCCGATTGCCATCGAAGGGTCGACACTCGACACACTTGTTCAACAGTATGTCTACCTTGGGCAGGTTATCCAGCTCGGTAGAAACAACTTCGAGAAAGAAGTCACCAAAAGGATCCAATTAGGTTGAGCAGCATTTGGCAAACTGCGTCGGGTTTTCTCCTCCCCTTTACCTATGCCTTAACACTATATTGTCGACCAGTGCGTCCTACCTGCCATGACTTACGGTGCCGAAACGTGGACATTGACAGTGAGGCTAGTCCACGACTTAAAAGTCGCGCAGCGGGCTATGGAGCGAGCTATGCTTGGGGTTTCTTTGAAGGATAAAATTCGAAATGAGGCCATCCGACAAAGAACCAAAGTCACCGACATAGCTCGCAGAATAAGCAATCTGAAGTGGCAATGGGCTGGCCGACCGATGGCCGATGGAGCAAACGCTAGGACTCGTTTGTGGAGACTCATAGTGGAGACCACGAATCGGTAAACGGAAGATGGGACGTCCCCCAGCAAGATGGACGGACGACCTGAAAAAGGTAGCTGGGATAGACTGGATGCGCAAGGCGGAGGATCGGGTGCTATGGCGTAAAATGGCAGAGGCCTATGTCCAGCAGTGGACTGCAATAGGCTAATTGATTGATTGATGTGCCAATTACCAACTTTCTCTTGTTAATATAAATATAGTAGCGACCAAAAACTGGAAGTAGTAGTAAAATAAAAAAGAGGTACTCCAACAACACCTGTGCGAATAGCACCTAGCCTGGTCCACGAAGAGCACCTATAAATATTTTAAGCAGGTTCTCTAAAAACCGTTTCTGGTTCCCCGCGGTTACATTATGTTTGCGGCCTTTTTGGATGTAAGTGATTTATCATAACTAACTCTACCTTCTTCACAGGGAATTGATTCTTTATTTGTATGAAATATTGTGATAACCGACAAAAATATAATAGGTAAATGGCGCTGTAAAGCGTTACGGTCACCAGAGTTTATATGTAGATAACAAACCTGACCTCGAAACGAGCATGTTAGCAGATATTCTGTGACGTAACACTGGAAATGAAACTGCCCCGTGATTCTCCTCACAGCCCCAACTTTGCACGTCGTCTATAATAATTATGCCTATAATTAGGTAGACGTCGTCTATAATAGGTATGCGGAATAAATAAATAAATAAATTAAAAAATTGCTAAACCTGACCACGCTTTGTTACCATCTACATCAGACTAAGTGTTAAAATGAAAGGTACTAGTAAACTAAGGAGCTGGTAGGAATTCAAATTTGAATGCAGTACACTGATAATAATGTGTCAAAGGTCATAGTCTAGCTAAAAAGTTACATTGAATTTCAGATCCATCTCATGTAAAGAGGGCTTTTATAATCCTTAACAGAAAAAGAAGTAGCTTCTATATTTATTAACAGGTGTTAACATTTATATGTGAAGACTGCAACAAATGTATTTTTATTTCTACTCGCAGTAATGAATGACCCGCAGAGAGACTATCTTCGTTGCCAAACCGATTTACGATCCTTGAAACGCGCGTAATATACTGTTAATACTACTCAGACCATGGTGGTTAGCTGCTCATTCGTCATATGTATTATGTTGCTGGAGCTATAACAAGCTCTATTTTTATTTTAAACGGAATGATAAAAATATTTTTACTAGTCGGCTTTTCCGGGAGCGACTGCCGTCTGACCTCGCAACCCTGAGACGAAAGCCTGCGCCAGGGCCTCGTCTGTTGTTTACCTGCTGACATTGGCTTGGCCTCAAGTATGTTAGTAAGGCCCTTTCTGTTTTGTTGCAGTAGGCATTCTCTGACCACCACCAGCCCAGGAGCACGCTAGATACCTATACATCTACTAGCTAAGTTACCTTTACTAAGCTAGTTTGAAAGGATTAAAATATATCTCTTTTTCTACAGGAGTTAAGGCTTTTTAATCCTTTTTTTTTATCGTGCGGAAATCCCTTCGGATACCCCCCCGCGTGCCAGCGGTGGCGGTTATGTCGGGCTTGAACCGACTAAAACCGCACGCCGTCTCGGGTCTACAGACGCCGGGGTGTAAGGTTGCCCATAGAGCATATCCCTCGCACCTCGACAGGCTTTTTAGTCCTGTCTTTTTTTAAGCGTTGTTAACAGGATCGGCGCCAAAACAAATATTTTTTCACTCCTCTTGCTCAAAAAGACCGTCATTGTGGCGTACCAGAGCGAGAAAAAATAGCAATTCTTCCCCTAGGGGAAAAAGTTTATTTTTTTATTTTTGTGTGTCAAATGACAATGAGCCTACAAAAACGTAAAAGTCTTTAGTCATAAGTAGAATAATCATGAATAAAGACTCGACTTATTACTGTTTGATAAAAAAAGAACTTCATTTTAATTTTGAAAATGGAACTAAAATCGGCGATCTCTGGTAGAATGCATGCAATGTGTTGCGGCTACAGAAGAAACAAAAAAAAGCCATTGGCGCGAAATCTTTATATTGGATTGTTTTATTTTCTCGCAAACGTAGTGAAAAGTATAGTGTAACACACGGCGCTAAAACCCATTAAAACTCGGTTTCTATTTACTCCCTCGCTAAAGCTCGGGAGTAAAACTACCTCGTATATAATGGGTCATTTTAGCTCCCTGTATAACAATCTACTATTTAATACGTCCAACAAAGTTATTACCTAACTAGTTATTACTACCTCAGACAACATGTGACCGATTGGTGCAATAGCAAGAAGTGTAAAATATTTTGCCAACTCCAAACAACAGAATTGTTCTCTAACTAATCTTTTTTCAATAATCCTAAGTCATGCTTTGCTAATTAGCATTTTATCGATTCGCTCGCTACTGGTATCATTGATAATATCCGCTATTGTTTACAAACATTTTAAGGTAATTGTCATTATCTAATGTAAACAAATTCCTGGCGTGTTTATATTGCATAGCGACATCAGACATAAAACTTCATCTAGGCACCTATAGGACCTATTCTTGACAGACAAGACAATGGTTCAGATTCATTTGAATTCAAAATTCTGTTGTATGTTGTTGTAATCACAATAGATTGTAATAGGTAGGTGTGACACTACTTCAATTACATCATTTTTTGACTTTTTTTTACGTGTGGAAACCCCCTCGGGCTTTCACCCCATCGGTGCCAACGATGGGGTGGGCGTGTCGAAATGGGACTAAAACCACACGGTGTCCTCCCCAAGTGTCCATTGCCGGGTACCCCGGGTAAGCCCTCGAAAGGATAACCCCAGGGTTACCGGCGGACATTGGCCGCCACCGCGGCCTCGCCTGGAATCATGGCATAAATTCCTCAAAATGATGTTTTAATCACTTTTTAAAACAAATATTCTGCGGACGATATTGATCATCTTCATTGGCTATTCCATTCCTCTGGGGTTGTAAAGTCAGATGGTACCTTTCAACCCCGACCTTCGTTAGAGCCCCGTGCATCGGTCAGCAGGTACACTAGCTGGCAAGTGAGGTTGGCTGTCGTTCACACCTGCTTTGCCACTTTCAGCATCCTGACTCCAAGATCAGGTCAGCTCTGTGATTTCAATTGCTTATAAATGTTACATTGAGAGTTATTTAGAGCGCAGCGGTTCCACTCTTGTGACCGTAATACTTTTATTGCAAACTCGTCTAAGGATTTTAGTTTAAACTGTTGATGTTTTCTTTCCACCGTCTTATCTAGATTGCCAAGGCTCAAAATAATTTAGTCCCGCGATAAAAACATACACGTAACGAGTTTAATCTTTTGTCAATATAGCTGAGTATGTATATGATGGCGAGAAGACAAGAGAATATTAGTGAAAACATGTTGTAGATATCAGTACGTCGTATCTTGATAAGTAGTAAAACAAGACGAATACCAAAATAAATATTAGAATATTAATTCATCTGTGCTGTCAAAATATAGATTATTCTTGAAAAGAACGATGTCAAAAGGAAATGATTTCTGTAAGTACATTCTCACAAAAAATTGCAGTACCTTAAAACATTTTCTTCATATATTTTTTATCATATTCAATCAATCAATCAATTGGCCTTTTTTTTCTTTTTTCGTGCGGAAATCCCTTCGGATACCCCCCCGCCGGGAAGCGGGGGCGGTTATGTCGGGCTTGAACCGACTTAAACCGCACGCCGTCTCGGGTCTTGAGACGCCGGGGTGTAAGGTTGCCCACAGAGCATATCCCTCGCACCCCGACTGACGCTGGGCCATCTCCGGTTTCGAGACGGCCCCCTATTGCAGTCCACTGCTGGACATAGGTGCGGCACCCGATCCTTCGCCTTGCGCATCCAGTCTATCCCAGCTACCTTTTTCAGGTCGTCCGTCCATCTTGCTGGGGGACGTCCTACCTTCCGTTTACCATAGAGAGTAAAATTAACGTAAAAAATATATTTTAGTTTAATGTTAATGATGCTTTATAGACAGGCCAGTCAAGAAAAACAATGTATGTCATGATCATTATCTTCGCGTTAGTCCTGGTCACATCCGAGGTTCTCACCTCGGAGTCCGGGGTCCGCTTATTAAAGAAAAACAATGTATATCTAAGTATGCTTATCCGCATTCTGCATAGGACCTATAATTGCGAGTATAAGCTATGCTTGGTTGCAGTTTAGAAGGCGCTGCGTGGTAGGTCCCCGAGTGCATGTTCTATGGTTCTACTATGTTTGTGTTTAAGTGTGTTTTTATTTTAATAAAATCTTAAAATCCTATATTTAAACATTGACTAATCTTAATTAGTTAATGTCATCTCATCTTACGGTATTTAAAACTACTTTTTTCATATTTATAATATCTTTACAAGTATTATTAGAAAATGCTAGTGGCTAGTTAATATGCACTTATTACGTGTTCTCTTCTGAATATATATTTACATGAAAATAAATTAAAATTACCTTTAAGACAGTAGAGCTTAATGAACATTTAAAATTGCTGAACAACACTTGGGATGTCGGTACCTGTTTTTTTTTTTTTTTCGTGCGGAAATCCCCTCGGATACCCCCCCGCCGGCCAGCGGGGGCGGTTATGTCGGGCTTGAACCGACTAAAACCGCACGCCGTCTCGGGTCTGCAGACGCCGGGGTGTAAGGTTGCCCATAGAGCATATCCCTCGCACCCCGACTGACCCTGGGCCATCTCCGGTTTCGAGATGGCCCCCTCGGGTTTGGAAACCACGGTGTCCCCGTCTTGCCCCGGTTTGGGGGAGGGGCGCTTAGTCGCCCCACCGTCCCGGCCTGCTTCTGCTGGGGTGACAGGCGGCCTCACCTGCCACCCCCAGGCCTGCGCTCATGGAGGACGGAGGTCGTTAGCGACCTCCGGCGCCTGAGTCGCCTGCGACGCGCTACTAAAAACGTGTGTTTCTACTGGTGAGTGGGGTTGGCAGAGATCCTTGGAGACGGAGAAAAATCGGCAACGTGACCCCCTGAAGTTGCGAGATTTTCATAGCAAGTGGTAAACGCTTACCATCAATCAAATGTTGTTCTTATTTGTAACCTTAGTAGCATAAAAATGCTTTGGGACTAGAACTAAAGATTGGCATGTGCACATTAGGAGCAATATCATTTTTGATTTTAAACATAAGCTCCAGTCCAGCAGTCTCCCCGTGACCATGGCTGCTGGAAAGCAACCGAAACGTCGGGATCAATGTAAAATATAAAATAACATCAAATAAATCGCGATAGAATCCCTTTAAAAATAGTTTTATTTCAATGTGTGACATTCGCGTAAACTTCCGACAATATCATAAGCTAACTTGATGATTTACTATTTTTTTGGGGACTCGCCGCACAATAAATCTCCTATAAATAAAAGCAGCTACCTCTACACTTATTAGACATGAGACCTAATCCTGTCTAGACACAAACGCATTCTCATTTTTATCGCCACTTCTAACTTTTAAAAGGAAAATTTTTAACTCAGTTGAGACTATCAGAAACTTTAGACAGTTTCACTTTTCCCAGAATTTCCGAATAGAGACGTGTATGAACTTTCATGACTTAAATGGCAAATGTGTCTCTAGAATAGTAACTAATAGCGCAGATTATATAATAATAGTATAAGTATAGTAAGTTCATTGATTTGATATCCAAGAAGGACGAAATCTTTCAATCAATAGTAGATATTCCTAGGTTTAGATTAGAATATACTTACAATCGCATCGGCATCGCTGCAACTCAATCAAAAATCAAAACCTTATTTAAGGTATATAGGATAGCCACAATTAATGGAATAAGTATATAATAGGAATACGGTATGGATAGATATAAAAAAAATTGTTTTGTATTTGTATTAGTGTTTTTTATTTTTTATTTATTTTTACTTAAAGATAAAATACTTAGTTTAAGTTTATGCTGTATACATGTATGTAACATAGGTAGGTAAGATATGCATATTAGAATATGAATAACTTTAGTCATACACAATCTCCAATTACGATATGGAGGAGCGAAGTCTCCTAATACAAGCATACTTTTTGCTTAAAAGAAGGCTTCATATACTATGCAAATTAACATTTTTGTAACAATAAAGCATTATTTCAATTAAATTTTTAAGCATTTTGTATGCTTACTTTAAAAAAAACATTATTATTAAAAAGGTAACTATCTACAATTAACTAAATTTCAAATATTACATACGTTAGATAATGTATTATTGAATTAATATTTGTTAATTGTTAAATAATCTAAATAGATATTGGTACATCCGGTCCAGTCATTTAAGTGATCACCACACCATTTGCTAGGTCCGATCTGAATAAATGTTATAACAATTTGTTCAAGCATCCGTATGCTACCTTAAGGTAATATATAGGTACTTCATAGTAGTATAAGTATATAGTACCGATAGTACCAGTTGTTTAGTAGTAGTGTTTCCTAGTAGTACAAACCAAATCGTATCGCGCAAGCTCGTGACAGTTCTTGCCATGCCTGCCTTGGTCAACGCACATGACCCCATCCCTGCAAGTGAACTTACGAGTGAGATAAGATAGCCAGTTTTATGTGCCTCACCTACATAAATATTTAGCGAAAAAGTGATTTCTTTCGTGAGCTGAAGCGAAGTGAGCTGAAATTGTGATCATATGGTTTTTTATGCTATTTATTACTATAAGACAATGACGACCTCTGTGGCGTAGCGGTAGAGCGTTCGACTGCTAAGTCAGAGGTAGCGGGTCCGATGCCTGCTCAGTGCAAATATTTGTTGGCATAAATATGAATATTTGCATTGGTCTGGGTGTTAATATGCATAATATGTATGCATTTACAAAAAAATGTATCTACCCATAACTCAAGCTAGTTAAGCTATGCTAACTTTGAGCCTAGATAGCGCTGTGTAGAATGTCGTAGAATGTTTATATTTTATTTATTTATTATTACAAGATAGCGGTAAAACTAAAACGAGGAAACAGAGTTTCCTTGAAATTAAATAAAATGTCTATTAAAGTCTATACATGTAGTAACTGCGTTTACTTCTATGTTACATGTTTACAACAAATACTAAAAAATTACGTTACAAATAAGGTCATGTAATCTTATTTATTTAATGAGCAAAGTTTAATGTCTTGCAGTATTTATTTGATTTATGTTTATTTTAACAGTAACAGTTCTGTATCTACCTACAGAAAACAAAATTGGCCTCGTCATCCTCATAGCGATTTCCTAGTTGCGTCCAAATTTAGCACTTTGGAGCCCGGGGTCCGCTATTATTATTGATTGGTATGTCAGGTTACCCGGGATCGACTGTCATCTGAGCTCCCAACTCCCTGAGGAAAACCTGCGCCAGAGCCTCGTCCGTTGTTTAGCAGGTTTACCAACTAACAGGTGAGGTTACTTGGACCCCAAAGGAATCCTTTGTATCTAAGCCTTGGTCTGTGGCAAAAGTTTCAGTGTTTTACGTATAACCCGGCGTGCTATCATATCTATTACATACCTATGTTAGATATGGGACAAATTTTGCGAGTCCTACCCTAGTCTACATACAATAAAAATGAACCTCTGTTTCCCTTGAACATGCCATAACTTGACACCGACTTTACCTAATTCCTTCAACTTTAAAAAACAAATCTAATACATAATTCGTAGTAAATTCTTACGGGAAGAAAAATTAAGAAAAAGTGTTTCACGCGGGCAGAGTCGCGAGCAACAACCAGTAAATATGTTGATACTGTCACTTCGTAAGTTTTTTTATAAACAACATGTTAAAAGTACGATGTGACATTTACTCTCCATAAATCATACAGGTAGGTATGCAGAAATAGAATTAAAAAAAAACAAACAACGTTTTTACTTCCACAGCCTTCCTAAAAATTCTGATTTAATCTTAAGTGGAGTCTCCGAGAGAGTCATAAAAGCGGCGAAATATAATTTCTGGCGCATATTAAACAGCTTTGGTTGCGTTTCGTTGCGATCTCATCTGACCGTGATGTTTTAAATATTGTCTTTGTTGAAGGGAACACATTACTATTTGAAATACTACAGTAATCATAGCAACATAGATTAAGAGTTTTAAGAAGAAGAAGGCATTTCTTCCATTGACCGTTTCTTTGATTATAAACAGAGTAATCTTATACTCCGATATTTTTTTTTTCCGATATTAGGATAAAGAGGGAATACAAAAGCCATATAATTCCGAGAACCGACAATATCTAGGTATAAAATTTTCTTGACTGTCGAAGTCACCACTCGAGAACTGTTTCAAGGACTAAAGTTACTACTTCTTTTTTCATTTAACTAGCATTTTACCAATCTACTTAATACTTGGTTGACGGTATTCTGTAATGTCATAATCGTGATGATTTCCATTTCGGAACGAAGAAAAACTGTTACGTGGTTGATGAAGCGTCGGTAGCTTAGTGGTTAAGGAGTCAACCTTACGATCGAGAGGTCCCGGGTTCGAATCCTGGGCATTACACTACGAACGTGAACCCACTCCTAACACAAGCAATTTAGCTTAGCTGGAGGGGTTAGGGGGGGATATTAGTAATTTCGGTTACTAATATTCTTATCTTATTATTCTATTCTTAGAAATACACATTATGTAGTTTCATGTCAGTAGTTGAGGCTAGTAAGAGTCCCCCACAAAGATCCAAACCAACTTCACATGCTCGGGTTTTCCTCTTGGAATGGGGGGGGGGAGGTCTGACGGTAGTCACTTTTTTAGCTCTCCATCAAACCAATCTTCCGACTGCTGCTCTTTAAGAGCCTTACAGAACGCTACTACATGAATTAAATATTCTCAGTTATGCGAATATACAAAGGTGTTATTTTATGTTCCGTTCTGACCGATTGATTGTTTTGTTTCAGACCTCCGCACGGCATTCGGTCTATTGGACCGCGACAGCGATGGGCACGTAACACCGGCTGAGCTGCAATTTATGCTGCGGAATCTGGGAATACAAGTCAGCGACGATCTCATAGCTGAACTTATCAAAGATGCCAGTAAAACTGGTAAGTTCTTGCCATAGCATGGGATGACTAAATGTATCACAGTACGGCCTTTCCTTGCACTGTCTGATAATTCATATCTATATTTATTAGACTTCCAGCTGTTGCTCGTAACTTTCTCCGCGATAAGTTTTATAAATCAAGGTATTTCAAATAGACAAACAGACACAAATTTTAATTGGTATCGCTTCTAGTACACATAGCAATATATATTTTTTTTAGATGACTGGACTGTTTTCACTTCGTTATGATTTTATTATATGTATAGATAAATCTACGAATTGGTGTCTACAGGTAGACCATGTGTATTTTATGGTTCTTCTTTCTTCCATGCTTCAAGTTCTATCATTTTAATTTGTACTCAGTAGAGTAGCTTTTTTATTTTTGTATTTTAACCACTGAGTCTTATGTATAGCAGTATTACCTATTCATTCTTCTTTTATGTCAACTGACGACCAGGTTGGATGTCCTTTCAGCTTCATCTATTATAGCATACATTCCTAGCTCTGAGTGCTTCAGATCTGCTCAAAACAGGTGAATTACGTAAACGGATGTTAACTTATTTAAGAATTATACTGTTGCATACAGTGTTTCATATTTCTTATGCTTGCTCTTTGAAGCCATGCTAACACAGCATGTGTGTCTTGACATAAATTAGTTGACACATTGCTGTTTGGATAAACATATAATATCTGTAGCAAACGGCGGAAATGCTCTGAGCGGCAAAACTGCAAGTAAGATAACGTGCAGATAGATACAGTATTAATAAACTATATTGTGTTAATAAACAACGTGTCATATTCAGAAATGTATGACTGAAGTTTGGCACTGAAGTGAAAAACAGATTTCAGTAAAATTCCATTAAATTTTGAATTAAGCAGGTATATTAGTTCTGGGGTACGACTGGTTGGATCACCTCCAAGTTTGGTGCACCCTGGGCAACGTGGGCGATGACGCATCATTGATTGCTCCTCTGGAGTAGCTGGCGTCAACGTCAACGGCCAAGAGTCTGACCAACCGGCCCTTTTTAGGGCCAGCTGACCCCATTGCACGAGGGGGTCGGGGTATGGTTTCGGGAGGGGTGGTCGCTCCAGGTACCCCTATGCTTTTATCAGAGGGGACACTGCGAATGGCCCAGGGTCAGTCGGAGTGCGAGGAATATACTCTATGGGTAACCTTACACCCCGGCGTCTGAAGACCCGAGACGGCGTGCGGTTTAAGTCGGTTCAAGCCCGACATAACCACCCCCGCTGGCCGGCGGGGGGGTATCCGAAGGGATTTCCGCACAAAAAAAAAAAAGGTATATAAGTTCTCGCTCTTTCTATTATAGTTAGAAAAAACTACCTTACAACTTGCGTATCAAAAATATGACTGTAATACTGAATTTAGAAGTTCAAAATAGTGATGAAATGTAGCCCTAAAGTACGAAAATGCGACTCACGTTAGTACGGAAGTGCGCCAAATCGATACACATAGTTTCGGATGTTTTCCACCGCGATGTACGTTAGTGCGAAAGTTTAGTAAAACCGAAGATATGCTGCAGTCATAAATTTCTGAATATGACACGTTGTTTATTAACACAATATAAACAAAATTTAATTTTACTGACTGTACCTTTTATTTATTTTTTCGTGCGGAAATCCCTTCGGATACCGCTGGCGGTTATGTCGGGCTTGAACCGACTAAAACCGCACGCCGTTTCGGGTCTTCAGACGCCGGGGTGTAAGGTTGCCCATAGAGCATATCCCTCGTACCCCGACTGATTACTGACTGTACCTATCTGCATTTCCGCCGTCTACCACAGATATTATATGTTTACACAAACAGTAATATCAACTATTTTAACTACAACTGTCAACTAATTTATGTCATGAAAGGCATGCTGTGGTGGCATGGGTTTAAAGTAGGATGCACAAGAAATATGAAACACTGTATGCAACAGTTTAATTGGTAAATAAATTTACATGCTTAGTTTTAATCCAGCTCATTTACACAGGTGACTAAAATTGCATGCGCTTCGGTTATTTCCGGAGTTCATTTCATGGGCAGAATAGGCGGGCGATCGCCTGCAATTGTGCGTTTACACGGTCGCTTTTAGTTACCAGCCGCATGCATTGGTCGCCGTGGGGCCAAAGTCGAATGCTACCCTACTTTGGGGCTTGCGGCTTTAGTCACTTGCGATCTAGCCGAATTGCCATTTGGACGGGCGATTTTTGCCGCGCAGCAAAAATCGTGCGGCTTAACCATCCGTTAAAACCCTAAAAAAATTAGAAATAAGACACCAGCGGTGGTGTTTTCGATAAATGAATGATTTTACTTAAGTGAAGTATCTCTAAATGACTGAAATCTTCGCAAGTAAAAATAATATTTCTCCACACTATTAAGTAGCTAAACTCTTTAAAATTCGTAAGAAATAACGATTCGAACTCGTTAAACATAGCAATGTTAAACGCTTGCACACAGTAAAAGATGAATAAGCAAAACTTGATTAAATCGATGAGGCTGTTAATTCAGAGGGTTATTGTAAAATGGCGTGCGCGCGTAAGGCGAAGGGCTTCCGGCGACCCACGCCCCGTCAAGGTTGGTGGTACTTTTGTATCTGCCTTACGACGTCATAAGACGGTCTTTATGCGGCGTGTTGTGCCGCGTAATTGATAAACTTTGATTTGGATCACTTGGGTCACTTGGACCCGAATCGCGTAAGCACTTGTTAAATTACTTTCTACTAGATTTAGGTAGGAACTTACTTGATTCAATGTTAATATTGTTCTTGAGCATCTTAGTAGGGAAAGTTTGGGAATAGGCTTTGAAATTACATATAATTCTAAAGACAAAAACAGTAGCAGATTATAGGCTTTCGTGTGTGTTGTATTCTCAGATTTGAATTACGTTTTCTCGTTACGTATTTGTTGGTGATGGAGCCATGTTTTCCAGCACGAATATAATAAAAGAATACGGTCGACCTAATGCAAAACGGTTGCTATAACCTATTGCCGTTTGCAACACCAATAGTGGCACGCGAGTGTTGCAGCATTTCACGAAAAAGTACCACATGACCTTTTTATTTAATTAAAAACCATAGGGTTTGTGAAAGTGCTACTTTTGGCACTGCGGACGTTCGTAGACCACAATAACCGCTTACATACGTTGTACGACCGCTAGGTTATCAAAATAATATAACTATATATGCTACGCTAAATTAACTACGTAATTTAAAACATTTTAACGAAAACATTTTCAAAACTTACCTTTTTTTTTTTTTTTTTATCGTGCGGAAATCCCTTCGGATATCCCCCCGCCGGCCAGCGGGGGCGGTTATGTCGGGCTTGCACCGACTAAAACCGCACGCCGTCTCGGGTCATCAGACGCCGGGGTGTAAGGTTACCCATAGAGCATATCCCTCGCACCCCGGCTGACCCTGGGCCATCTCACCACTAACAGCATCGCTCATCCTGTCTCCTCTGAAAGCAGAGGAGTACGGAGAGCGATGTGTTCCCGCCACGTTGGGTATTGGTCGACGATCAATGCCAACCCTATGAAGGGGTGAAGGGGAAGCCATTGACCGCCGCCCAGGGTGTACCGGCCGCTCCGATTCCGTTCCCCCCGGACTGCAGCGGGATCGGAATCGGAGCGACACTCGAGGAGGTTACCCAACACACACCCCTTTCAAAACTTACCTACCGCGTAATTGGTTCATAATCATCGACTGTTGAACAGTTACGGCATTACAAATGGAGGATATTTTACTGCCAAGTCCAAATTTTTCGTAGTGCCTAGCCGCGACGCCCAGGTACGTCGCTAGTACCCGAGGGGGCCATCTCGAAACCGGAGATGGCCCAGGGTCAGTCGGGGTGCGAGGGATATGCTCTATGGGCAACCTTACACCCCGGCGTCTGTAGACCCGAGACGGCGTGTGGTTTTAGTCGGTTCAAGCCCGACATAACCGCCCCCGCTGGCCGCCGGGGGGGTATCCGAAGGGATTTCCGCACGGAAAAAAAATAAAAAGGTACGTCGCTAGTACCCGAGGGGCCATCTCGAAACCGGAGATGGCCCAGGGTGAGTCGGGGTGCGAGGGATATTCTCTATGGGCAACTTTACACCCCGGCGTCTGTAGACCCGAGACGGCGTGCGGTTTTTATCGGTTCAAGCCCGACATAACCGCCCCCGCTGGTCGGCGAGGGGGTATCCGAGGGGATTTCCGCACGAAAAAAAAAAAAGGTACGTCGCTAGTTTCATCACGATATTTGAGGGTAAGTCGCGAAACGATTCACGGTATTAAATTACTTTTGTGTAAAAATGTTAGCTTTTCGAATATTATTACTGAACTGGACTGAACGGGAGTTGAACCCGCGACTAGTCCCTTACAGGGGCAATGCTCTGACCAGCTGAGCTATCTAGACACGTCCCAGATATCCGAAATTCTCCGATATATTATATACATCTTAAGACGACGCTGGAATTCTTGCGAACTTGGAACAATGAATAACTTTACAGTCATTTTTAAACATAGTTTTTTATTTTCTCTTATTCCGATCTAAATCTTTAGAAAAAGTAAGCATACAAAATGGTTAATATTCTCTTCCAAATTCCAAGAGGAAAATCTGCACCAGAGCGTCGTCCGTCAATCAGTAGGTGTACCGGCTTGCAGGTGAAGTTGGCTTGGCCCCAAAGGTCCCCCCCTGTAGTATTTTTATAAACAGAATTGATCTACCCAACATGTGCGTCAGCTTTGAGAGACCTCATAGTAATATTTGTAAACTAATAGCTGGTAATTTCGGGTAAATACCTACTTACCATTTATTGTCGGTCGTTATAATAGTGTGTGCCCGTATGATAAGCTTCAGAATTTAATAAAATGACCTCAGAGTAAAATAAAAGGAGTAGTAATATAAGTAGGGGATAAGTGAATTTCCTCCAGTATATTCCCGCTGAAATGTAGTCCCACTGATTAACTAGAGAAAATAACTAGAGTAGTAGTAGAAAGTAAATAACTAGAGAATATCACCGTAAAATAGCATGTGGATAACGTAATATTACTGTTGATAAGTAGGCTCTCCAGAGCCCTTTTAAGTAAGGGAGAAAACTCTACAAAGTTGTCAGTATTTATACGTACCGGTAACCGCTTATCTGCGGATTATCAATATTTTCCACCTTAGCACTCGAAAAAAAAATTTTTTTAGACCGTTTTATATTTCAAATAATGTAGTTAATGTAACAGGCTTCACATACTTCGAAAGTTATTGCACGATCGGACTACTTGACGTAATCGTTTATCGCCGTAATTCGCAAAAAAAAAATAGACGGGGGGTTCTTAATGATGAATTTATGCAAGTAGGTATAATTAATGACAATTCATAAATTACTTCTTTCTACTACCAAGTGCTTAGGTACTTACGACCTCCCTCACCAGCAGAAACCTACCACCACGAATAAAATATATATATTATTCCGTTAACTGAGGAAAAAGTGTTGTTTAGTTACGTATTTTTTGTAGTCGTGAAGTAAGGTACTTACAAATTCGAAAGAAAAATCCCGTTATGTAGGAGTACATAACGGGACTAATACATTAGACACATACATAAATGTACTTATATATAGGTATAGAATCAAACACGAGACTGGTGAAGAAAAGTGTGTGGGTGTCTAAGACGTCATAGACCCCTAAATCTATAAGCTCAGTATAATCAATAGGATCATATATATCCTTTTATTCATAAGTAGGCCGGTACTAAGTATATTTTAGGTACGTACCACGTTTTTACGTGGGCCACAAACGAGTATTTACATTAATCGCCGTCCCCGCTTGTATCAATACTTTACCAAACATCTGGTATTGAGTAACGATACCCACACGAAGTAGAGTAAGCGCTATCAATTTATCTTATAAATGATGTACGGAACTGTTTTATACTATACTACTTTAATGAAACAGTTATATAATCGAAATTTACTTGCAATAAAAATGTCGCGTGCCTTGAGCAATCAAACTTTAACGCAACTGTATTGTGAACGCGAAACCGCCATCCTCCTCGCTACCTACCATCGCGCCCTGATAATCACTTGATCCAATCAGATTGCGCCTGCTAGAGCTTAGCGACGAGGTTGATATTCTACACGATACAGAACGCAAATAGCGCATACACGTCAACTTGATTTATACAGTAGCTATGTACCTAAATCCAATTTATAAAGGGCCGTGACGCAGCGTTTCACTAATGGTGTTCCGGATAAATACTAGTGTTGTGCAAACCAATCCAAAACCCAATTAATATCGTATTTTCTATTCTGAAAAGTGGCATAGGGTTTAGTAGTATGTAGAAGAATAAGAAAACGTATTATAAGGAACTTCAATTTTATAGATGCTTGGATTTTCAAATAACTCATTAAGACTTGCGAAAAGACATTGTTTATTTTATTTGCCATAGAGATAGCTTATAATAAAATACATTTTATTTAAAATTAGCAATTCTCAAAAAAGCAATGTAAATCTCGCAATAGGTAAAATGCCCGAAATAAGAAAGAAATTTACGTTATGCCACAGCTGCCTCAGAGATAAACTGTAATTACTAAACAATGAGCATTTTTAAAGACCCATTTATTTCATTTTAAATACCTCTATCCTTGAAAGTATAAGCATATTATACTACTTTTTAGTATAAGCATATTATTGATATAAACAACATTTTATGAGGGTCAAAATTGTGGGTGTGCATTAACCGTCTATTACTTTTCGATCAGAGGTACAATTTTTATCAGTTTACATTTATTTGCTGGAGTTGCATTCGTTAAGGTACATTCGCCATGTCATTGCCGTTGAGCTAATTAATAACTCTGTGCATTGAGCGCACCAATTTGATAGCAACAATTCGAACCGTACCAAAATTATCCGTATCGCTGTATGGAATTATTTTTGGGCGATTCAAAATTTTGTACTCAAAGTAAAGAATTTGAAGGTAAACGTGCAGGTTGTATTCCTACAAGCGACATTGCGGAGGGATTTAGCACAACCTGTGACTATATATTACACAATATTTCTGGAAAATCGCCGGACTCAACCTTTTTG
The DNA here is from genome assembly GCA_946251805.1 of Cybosia mesomella. Lineage (NCBI taxonomy): Eukaryota > Metazoa > Arthropoda > Insecta > Lepidoptera > Erebidae > Cybosia > Cybosia mesomella. The sequence goes on from OX276398.1 coordinate 24,227,507, forward strand.
AGGAACGAGTTGGCTTGCTTAGTTTATATTACATAATGGAATACCTGCACATCTGCGCTCTGTATACATTTAAATTCAGTACTTTAAGAAGAAAATTTTGAGCGAGTTTAGTAAATAAAGGAAAATAATTCTGTTTGTAAACTGAATAAAACTCGTGCTCGTGGCTAAGTGGTAACCGAGTAGGCTAGCACATTCTAGGGTTAAGCAAGGAGGATCATTCTTAACGCGTTGAAACCCCTCCGTGCCTCGGAGAGCACGTTAAGCCATCTGCTAGTCGGCACCCTAAAAAGTCCGACATCTGGTCTACCTACAGAAGCTCGATATCGCCAAGAGTCGTGGAGGTCATCAGATGGCAGTCGCTTCACGTAAAATATCGAAGTTCGACTGTTTCGTAGTAAAACTGAAAGCCGACCTCGACCTAGTTGGGAAAAATTCTCGAAAGGAAAGAAAAATATGTTGGTAAAAACTGGAGTCAATTATAATGTTATCTTTTATATTATGGGTGGGAGACTGACATGTAATAAAAGTTTGTGAATGGCCCAGTATGACTTAATATCAAAACATTGATAATTATAATGAGTGTTATAATTAACCGGAGCTAATGCTGTGTAGAGGCTGAACTGTTTACGTCATCAGTTTAATGACCCTCCCTGCCACCTTAATTAAGATTTAACGACTGAAGCCCTTTTGTTAATTGTCACATTACATTTTGTTACATATTTGGAACGATTTTTTATAATTTTTTTCAATTAAAGAAGATATTGATGCTCAAGGTATGTTTTCATTTTTAACGCGTTTTTATTTTTTCAATCTAAAAAATAGTAGGGATAGGCAACTTCGTGATGCTCGCTATGAAAATGACGGGCTTTTGTATAACCGTTCATCTTTTACTTTTCACAGCTTTTACGCTTAGGGATTAATTAATGCAGTTGACGGCAAGACCGAAGACTTAGTTAACGAAATGTAGGTGGGAGTATACGTATATAATAACGTTCATTTTTTATTGGACTAGCGAGTGCGGCTAAGTAATATAAATAATACATTTAAATAAATAGATCTTCTAAGTCGTAGCATCTTAGCCACTAGACCTTAACGCTAATTTATAGAATAGATTTCTAATGGCGATACTAGTTAAAATCATTATTTGTATACATCAATAGAAACATTTACAACTGATCCTTTTATGGTATTGTCCCAGTGTGGAAAAGAAGTCATGGCACAGAATGAAATGTGGCTTTAACTTAGCTACGGTTGGTACCTTGTAGCAGAACCACGTAGCACCGTAGCATTGCTGCAAACACTGCCGTAGCTAGTTAATTCAATTACAAGATTTATAATACTACAATTCCTGATGATGCCTACAAAACTGATGTAGTAATATTTGTTGCAGGTAATGGTTTAATAGATGAAAACGACTTTATGCAGTGGGTGACGAAGATACAGGCCTTACAAGGGTTAGACGTCACTACTAGCGGCGGGGACTCAGAGGAGGAGATCACAAGAGATCTACTTGCAGCATTTAAGTGAGTTGTTTAGTTTAATTATTTTCTAAATCTCGATGTAGACATTCTATGTTATAAAATAGACTTTTTCATTTGGTTTTATACTAACGACTTTTCGTTATATAACTACTATATACCTATCGCGGTTTTACCCGTATTTTGTTATCTTTAATACATACAAATATTGTACCTACCTAACGGCCTTGTCTATAAGAAAGCGCTTACATAAATGTAACAATTTTCAAGTTGATAGTCAAATATTTTGAAGTTCATCAATCTCATTTACAGTCGCCATCGGTATTAGCATAAAACATGCCAAGTTACCGACCACTGAAGCTCTAAAACTTAACATAAAAAAATCCGACAATATCATAAAAAAATAAGTAAAAATTGATAAAGTCTGAATATCACAAAAATATTTAGATATCAATTTTAATTATTGATCTATTCCAATATAAAGATCGTTTGTGAATTTATTAGTGTTCAGCAACTTCTGAGGGTGACTGTACACTAACCTACACCAGCGCCCATTTACGTCCTATTCTCCCAATGGTCAAAGGTGGTCAAATAACTATTGGATGATGACGACAAACATAAATCATATATTGCAATTTTGACATCATAGTTGAAATATTGAGATTATTGAATAATATTAAAAAATGTTTAAAGCATTCTAAGGCACAGACTTTCGTGCGGCTATCACACCGGATAACTTTATTTTTTTTTCGTGCGGAAATCCCTTCGGATACCCCCCGCTGGCTAGCGGGGGTGGTTATGTCGGGCTTGGACCGACTAAAACCGCACGCCGTCTGGGGTCTACAGACGCCGGGGTGTAAGGTTGCCCATAGAGTATATCTCTCGCAAGCATATCCCTCGCAACCCCCCGGATACCTTTTTTTTTTTTTATCGTGCGGAAATCCCTTCGGATACCCCCCCCCCGCCGGCCAGCGGGAGCGGTTATGTCGGGCTTGCACCGACTAAAACCGCACGCCGTCTCGGGTCTTCAGACGCCGGGGTGTAAGGTTACCCATAGAGCATATCCCTCGCACCCCGGCTGACCCTGGGCCATCTCACCACTAACAGCATCGCTCATCCTGTCTCCTCTGAAAGCAGAGGAGTACGGAGAGCGAAGTGTTCCCGCCACGTTGGGTATTGGCCGACGATCAATGCCAACCCTATGAAGGGGTGAAGGGGAAGCCATTGACCGCCGCCCAGGGTGTACCGGCCGCTCCGATTCCGTTCCCCCCGGACTGCAGCGGGATCGGAATCGGAGCGGACACTCGAGAAGGTTACCCAACACACACCCCCAACCCCCCGGATACCTAAGTCACAGACCTCGATAGTATTTTATAAACTATCGATGGTGATGAACTAATCCCCAATATTATTATATTAATGGTTTTCTATTTGGTAATAATTATAATCTATGATCCACAAGACACATCAAATAATAAAAGTAATAATATTTGAAAGCAATGCGTAATTAACTACAATAATAAAAATATCGAAATGAAGCGACTACCGTCTGACTTCTCAACCCCGAGAAGAAAGCCTGCGTCAAAGCGACGTCCGTTAATCAGCAGGTGTACCGGCTAGCAGGTGAGGTTGGCTTGGGCCCCGTAGATCTTGGTGGGGCCCATACAACTGTAACTGCCATAGTTGTGAGTATGGCAGCTGGGACCGACGGCTTAACATGCTTTGCAAGAACAGCCCGAGGGGGCCATCTTAAAACCGGAGATGGCCCTGGGTCAGTCGGGGTGCGAGGGAAATACCTTATGGAACATCTTACACCCCGGCGGCGCTTGAAGATTCGAGATGGCGTGCGGTTTTAGTCGGTTCAAGCTCGACATAACCACCTCCACTGGCGGCGGAAGGGTATCCGAGGGGATTGCCGCACGAAAAAAATAAAAAATAAAACCGGCCAAGTGCGAGTCGGACTCGCCCATGAAGGGGTCCGTAGCAGCAAGTAAATTTTTTATATTTGAGTTGTTTAAATGAAAGGTAAATTGCAGTTTACGATTTAAGACGTATTAAAAAAAACTACTCACTAGATCTGGTTCAAACCAATTATCGGTGGAAGTTTACATGGTAATGTACATCATATATTTTTTTTAGTTTTATAACTGTTTAATTTAGAAGTCTCAATGGGGGGGGGGACACATTTTACCACTTTGGAAGTGTCTCTCGCGCAAACTATTCAGTTTAGAAAAAAATGATATTAGAAACCTCAATGTCATTTTTGAAGACCTATCTATACATATCACATATGTATGGGTTTGATGAAAAAAAAATGTTTGATTTTCTGTTCTAAGTATGGGGACCCCCAAAATTTATTGTCTTTTTTTCCATTTTTGTGAAAATCTTAACGCGGCTCACAGAATACATCTACTTACCAAGTTTCAACAGCATAGTTCTTATAGTTTCGGAGAAAAGTGGCTGTGACATACGGACGGACAGACAGACAGACATGACGAATCTATAAGGGTTCCGTTTTTTGCCATTTGGCAACGGAACCCTAAAAAGGTACGGAGGGGTCTCAATGTGTTAAAAATGGTCATCCACCCTCAAACTGTCCTACTGCTAGTATTTCTTAACTTTGCAATGTGTTAAGCTAACCACCACCACTAACCCACGGGTACTACTTGTTAGACGGACTTCTTAGCATTCTATGGATTCACCGTACGGAACACGGTGGACCCGGCTGGTCCATTGCGACCGAGACACTAACTCCGAGTAGATCCCGAGACTTGTGACACGGGTGTAGGTTTAAGGGTCTCCTTTTCGACGTACATCAACACTCACCTAGTTAGTAATTATTCCCGTATGTGGTATTGCAGGGTATTCGACCGTGATGACAACGGTTATATAACGCGTGACGAGCTGCGCGCGGCGCTAGAGATGATCGGCGAGCCCGTCACCGACGCGCAGCTCAACCAAGTGCTAGCGCTCGGGGACATCGATCACGATGGCAGGATCGACTATGAAGGTATGGCTTCTCACTTTTGTATATTATATCTACGTTAAAATAGCACTTTTAGGCAAAGGCAGGCCAACAGTACCTACCCGCAACTAACTATGAAAACAATTTATGAAAGTATAAGAAGCGAAAGGATCTTAGCAAGTAGAAACGTTTCTCTACCTACCCCAATGAGAAAGAGGCTTAATTGTATGTATGTAAAATAGTACTGAACTAAGCTCCACAATGATGTTATCCCCTATAAGAATATTCCCATTGAAGAAATACATTCTAAAATCTACTGTTAATTAGTGTCACAATGATGCTATTTTTAGGATTTTAGCCGGTTCGATTATTACCGAGTGTCACAAGCGAATTTTCGAAAATCTTTGAATGCAGTTTTAATTGTTTTTAAAATCAAAAAGAAGTATTTTTTCAGTAAAATTGTCTATCTATATTATTTAAGACATTTTCCCTCCATATGGCATAGCAGGGGGATGCCCTGTATGTGATTTTAGACTGACATGATCTTTTACGTTACTGTTATAACACTATTAACGGGATATTTACTACGTGTATTTTTATTCTCGTGAATCCGATATTTTGGCACTGTTACAACATCCGTGATCATGGCACTTGTGCACAGTACCGAAATATTGGATAGTCGAAAAAACTAATAAACATGATAAATATCCTATTAATCGTTATAATAGTAACGTGGTATAGTATGATATATTCTGACCCCATTCCCACGAATCCTTGTCTTTCAACTAAAGCGATAGAAACGGCCGTTTATCTATAATTCTGTGAGATTATGCATGCAAGCTTTCTCGCTCCCAAAACACCAATGGTTTCCACATTTGATACTAATAATATTTAGTTACTTATTCTTTCGATTTTTCGTAACTATTAATCATTTTGATTCCTCTGTGGCGCTCAGTGCAAATATAGGTATAATTTTTGTAATCACATACATAGCGTATGGGATTACAAAAAAATAGGAACCAAATTTGTGCATCTGCATTCTAGAACCCATATTACACTTTGCTTAGTTGGGGTCTAGATAGCGCTGAGTAGTTTTTACCAGATTATTTAATTCGGGGTTTTTTTTTCAGAGTTCGTGAAAATGCTGTTGTAACGAGTACCTCACTGATCAAGACCTCACTAGTTGTAATGTTAGTGTTAAAGACAAACGGTTGTCGAACATCCCTACAATATTCCTGATCTTATCATATCTACTGTTTATATGATGTGTTGTTGTTTAATGCCTAAATATGTTCTTTAAAAAGTTCAAGGACGTAAACTCCTTTCAGTCATCGCATTCTACGTATGATGGATGAAACTGTGTAGAGTTTATCTCAAATTTGATACCCAAACGCATTATAGACCAAAATGATATACAAAGATAGGTGATGAGAGCTATCTTTGCTACCGGACGAAGTAGTCGGCAACTGTTGAAAATGTTGTATATAGGCATAATTTTGTAATTAATAACAATAACGAATAACGTAGTTAACTAATTTAGGCTATTGAAAATATATGTAATTATTTTGTTCTATATTTTGCAGACATACGTAATTTATTCATGAAATAAACAAATAACTTATCAGTACCTAATTTCATAGCTACAAAAGACAACTAATATAAAACAGTATTTTTTAACAAAGAACTTGTCATCATACTCTCATTTTGAACTCTGAAGTATTATTTTTTATTATTTGTAATTAGGTACCTATTCTTAACCTTAAAGTAAACGAGGGTGTCATTTGAAAAGGATCTCTTACCTAATACCTTCAGCGTACCTATTATATGTTACAATCAACTGAGTTATGTAATATCTTAGCTACCCTCTTGGATAAAAAAAATATTACCTTGTTGAAATTTATCCAAATACTTAAAATGACGAAAATAATAATATTGTAATTTAATGGTTGTGAATGATAAGTTACATCAGAAATGTTATGTATATTGATGGTTAGATTATCAAATAATATTTTCATATACAAATGAAACTGTATCGATCGTTTTCACCTGTTTTGAGTACGATGTCTCTTCCGAATGTAAATTAAATTGTTTACTCAAACCGTACCAAATCAACAAAATTTATTGACCTCTAAAATTTTATTTGTATCTATCGAAACGCCCATTCAAACACAATGAAGCGGAGGTATTATACCTTGGTTGGTAATTAAGGCTGTTAATAGACGAATGGATCGATTTATTCATTTACATAAAATGGATAGGTATAACAATAACTTCTATGTATAATTTATTAGACTGGCTGTAGGTACCTTATACCCCCCTCCCCGCCGGCCAGCGGGGGCGGTTATGTCGGGCTTGAACCGACTAAAACCGCACGCTGTCTCGTGTCTTCAGACGCCGGGGTGTACCTACGGAACAAAAAATTTGGTATCGCAAAAGGCCACTACTTGACCAGCAAAAATGCGTACATTTTTGTAACTGTTACACAGAAATGACATTAAAAAGGCGCGCTATCTACATAGGTTCTGTGTCCCGTTCCCAATTCGATATTCATAATTGATTACTATCTCACCCAGAAATCAGACACGCATCACACATTTTTTGTTTTATTAGAGCTGGTTTAGCATACATAGAAGTCATTGGGATATGTATATTTTTGATATCAATAATATTATGCAGATACGTCCGGTTCACTAACTGTTCCACTTCATATATTATTACTACACAAGATATACAAAGAGCCTACGAAAGGCATGTGATGTGGAATGAAAGTGATTAATAAATCTTGAATTTGTTATTGATTCTTTTATTTTCAACTATATTTTACCAATTGACAAACACATTTAAAATAACTAAACATTACAAAATTAAATAACTGTACCTATGTGTAACTATTTCATATTCATGAAAATTAAGTATTTTTGCACTTTTCCGTGTTCCATTGCACATTGATGACAAAGTATTAGAGCAATGGAAAGCTCGCACTTAATTTTTGTGGAGTTTTATATTTTTGTATAATATGTAATGAATTTATAAGGGTGTGATTAGACAGTCAATAAATATCGCGACCCAATATCGTGATCCGGTCTAAGGACGAATTGAGTTTGTTTACACATCAATAATATCAATATATCAATAAAATAAAATCGTAACAAGGTGAAAACTGTACGTTCAATATTCATCAATAAAATATTTGTTCTAGGAGAGATACCGGTGTCGAAAATGTGATTTCTAGAATTTTTGTCTGTTTGTTGGTTTGCCTGTTTGTCTGCTTTGAATTATCGATGTCCAATCACTTGAAAAGAGATTTGGCTGACATTTTGCATGAACATTCTTCTAGGGTATGGTCATAATCTGCGCTATATATCATCACGCTATTATAGGTATGATAGGAGCAGTACAGCAAAAAAAAATTTACGCGCAGCTCAACCAAGTGCTAGCGCTCGGGGACATCGATCACGATGGCAGGATCGACTATGAAGGTATGGCTTCTCACTTTTGTATATTATATCTACGTTAAAATAGCACTTTTAGGCAAAGGCAGGCCAACAGTACCTACCCGCAACTAACTATGAAAACAATTTATGAAAGTATAAGAAGCGAAAGGATCTTAGCAAGTAGAAACGTTTCTCTACCTACCCCAATGAGAAAGAGGCTTAATTGTATGTATGTAAAATAGTACTGAACTAAGCTCCACAATGATGTTATCCCCTATAAGAATATTCCCATTGAAGAAATACATTCTAAAATCTACTGTTAATTAGTGTCACAATGATGCTATTTTTAGGATTTTAGCCGGTTCGATTATTACCGAGTGTCACAAGCGAATTTTCGAAAATCTTTGAATGCAGTTTTAATTGTTTTTAAAATCAAAAAGAAGTATTTTTTCAGTAAAATTGTCTATCTACATTATTTAAGACATTTTCCCTCCATATGGCATAGCAGGGGGATGCCCTGTATGTGATTTTAGACTGACATGATCTTTTACGTTACTGTTATAACACTATTAACGGGATATTTACTACGTGTATTTTTATTCTCGTGAATCCGATATTTTGGCACTGTTACAACATCCGTGATCATGGCACTTGTGCACAGTACCGAAATATTGGATACTCGAAAAAACTAATAAACATGATAAATATCCTATTAATCGTTATAATAGTAACGTGGTATAGTATGATATATTCTGACCCCATTCCCACGGCATACAGCAAAAAAAAATTTAAACTATTATTGATGACAACTTTATTATTACAAGGTAGATCTTTACGAAATTTTGTAGTTTAGCAGAAATCAGAAATGATCAAAATCCGGACTATAACTCATCATGCTAAACCTTAAAGGTAATGAGCAGCAAAATTGAAACTCCACAGAGTTACACACGTATAAAATATAGTTGATTAGAGCGCAACATTTTGTAATGAATATTATCACGCTATTATATTAAGGAATCGGGCAGAATTGATTTCGATGTTACATATTTCTATATTTCTATTATCTATTTCGAACTAATTTTCAATGTAAAACGAGTGCACAACATCACCTCATCTGGCCCATTCAACAAAATAACTTATACCTACGTGTTATTATCAAAACTGCAGAAATCAACATACCTTGATCTATTCCGAACTTAACGCGTACGAAGTCGCGGGCAACAGCTAGTATCAATATATATTGACAGAGTCGCGTGGATTGCGATATATATTGAGAAGATCGCGATTTATATTGACTGTCTAATCGCGCCCTAATATTAATTATATTTGCCCAACATTCAGTTCACTCCTTGAATGAACTTGGCTATAAAAGTGGTACATTTTGGTTCTATACTTGGATTCCAGTGCCTTATTACATGACTCTTCTGCTGCCAATTGTGGGTTAACTCTTTAAGTTCCATGTAACCCTGCAACATTTATTTTCTCTATTTTATTTATCAAAGATTAGGAATGTTTATACTTAGTGCGGCGGGGGGGTATCCGAAGGGATTTCCGCACGATAAAAAAAAAGAAGTGCCTGTACAGTGGAGACGGTATGGGGTGTCCCATCAAGATCTTCGGAGCCCAAGCCAACCTAATCAGCTGATTAACAGACGAGTCTTGCACCAAAGACTCCCTTAAAGTTTTCCTCTCGGGGTTGGGGGGGTTAGGCGGCAGTCGCTCCCGCTAAAGCCAAGATACCTAAGCCAAATCAAAAGAAAGAGTAGGACAGCGGGCTCCAAAGTGCAAATGCAACCAGGAGTAACACTGTTACGACTGCTACGTCAAAGGTCACGCGTTCGATTCCCGCTAAATATTTGCATGCATTGGTCAAACCACCAGTTGTTTCTATCATATAATGTGTATTGTACCTATTTAGGCAGTAATACATATGAACCTATATGTGGGCCACTCATAGACCTGTAGGTATTTGAATATTAATGTAAATTGAAGCACATACCGAACTTTTGTTTTTCGAGCTCAAATTCCTTCGGATACCCCCCCGCCGGCCAGCGGGGGCGGTTATGTCGGGCTTGAACCGACTAAAACCGCACGCCGTCTCGAGTCTTCAGACGCCGGGGTGTAAGGTTGCCCATAGATCATATCCCTCGCACCCCGACTGACCCTGGGCCATCTCCGGTTTCGAGATGGCCCCCACGGGTTTGGAAACCACGGTATCCCCGTCTTGCCCCGGTTTGGGGGAGGGGCCTAGTCGCCCCGCCGTCCCGGCCTGCTTCTGCTGGGGTGATAGGCGTCCTCACCTGCCACCCCCAGGCCTGCGCTCATGGAAGACGGAGGTCGTTAAGCGGCACACACCGTACCTAAGTACTTGGTTACAATATTTTTTTTCAGAAATGTTGGTAAGGATAAGGCGTGTTCTGTGCTTGTCACGAATACCTTTATTTTTATTTTTTTTTTTTCGTGCGGAAATCCCTACGGATACCCCCCCCCCGCCGCCCAGCGGGGGCTAAAACCGCACGCCGTCTCGGGTCTTAAGACGCCGGGGTGTAAGGTTACCCATAGAGCATATCCCTCGCACCCCGACTGACCCTGGGCCATCTCCGGTTTCGAGATGGCCCTCTTACTTGCTCTCCACTGTGCCATCTGCTAATCAGAGGGACACGTGGAAAGCTTCCGAACAGCCCTCAACAGGGCCGTCCCCGCCTCAGTCGGAGTTGGCTGTAGGTGGCAGCGTCTCTGCCACCCTAGGAGAGAGGGGCTGCCGTCTCCGTTGCCCAGGGTGCACCGCGTGGAGGTCCCCAACCAAGCACCCCTGTCACGAATACCTAAAATACTAGATGGAAAATATATACCTTGATAATGAGCACGTCTATAACTCTCACATCAGAGACGCAGGCATTTTTGTAAAAATAGGCTCTTAACATCCAGCGACATTGTTCTTCGTTCTTCGGAATATCGAAGTATTTTACTGGAAAAAGTGATTAGATAAACTGCAGTGAAATCACGTGTGCGTATTCTCAAAGTATTTAGGTATTGTACCTAGTTCTGAGAATAACGTAGGTGACATCATGAATTTCAAATATTGCTTACAGAGTCCTATCAACTAACTCGAAGAAGGAAGCGGAGCTCCTAAATTTTTAGTTTTTATTTTTTTATTTCGAATGTGTTGTCCGTTTCTCGGATCTCTGAAGTAATCACATATCACCTGTCCAGCTGGGTTGAAGAGGAAGAAAATCTCTACAAAAAACAACATCCCCGGTGTGGCGGATGTTTCCGTCATCCACTACTATAGGAAGAAAATCTTTATAAACAATTACCCTGGTGGCGGGCTGGGCCAAACTGTCCTTTTATTAATAGGCAATACCCAGAGGAGGCGGCATACATATTTCGCCACCATTGCAGACTGTGTCGTCAGGACCTTTCGGGGGTTCCTAACAATAGCTCTGATATCGGAGACATTACCGCTACGTCGGCGTCGTGCACTCAGCAAGATGGAAGTACCTACCAGAAGTTTCCACGTGAAAAAGAAAAGTATTTCGGTGGCAGTGATCTAAAACATAGGTGAGTAGGTACTTACCAATGTATGGAATGTATCGATAAAAAGCTCTGTACAACCCCAATGCTCGTCGTCGGGCTTCACATAAGTCCGAAGACATCATAGGTCTCACGCATTTAGTTGTTTTGTTATTGAAACGTTGAGAAATCGATAATGCGTTGTATATGTTAAAAATAAACTTATTTTTATTCATTGTGATATATCTATTATTTAATTGCTATTAATTGATTCAAATCTTGAATGGAATTGAATTTTTATTTAATGATTCAAATCTTTGTTTTAATGAATTCTTTGCGTGTAATTACTAATAAATTTGTGAAATATATTGATATAATGACGTGATGATGACAGTCTATCATTGATAGGTAAGAAACCAAAGAGTGCAATAATAATACCAATATATCTACCAATTTTTTAACTTGCATCAACTTGTTTATTTTTTAAGTAAGAATATCCCAATCTATTATATCCGGGTCAGGTACCGGACCCGGATATTTGTGGAATGGAATAATGCTCTGTCAGGATCGCGTAGAAATGGCTAGCATATATTTTGTTGAGCTTGTTCAATATTCTGTCGGGGGCATCCGTCCCACCATCTGACGATGCACTGAGCCGTCCGGACTCTGACTTATAGATGTGTAAACAGCGCTTCACTTTCCTACTACAATGTAGGTACATGGCTTTGAATATATACAAGTACTAACGGCCGGGGACCGGCTTTGCCCGGGAATAAATTCGAAAAAATTACCTATAACCCAATTGTAGCTTTCAAAATGAATTTCATGCTTCTTACTTTGAAAATGACGAACTTTCCATATAATCGTTCATCAACTATTTTACCCCTTTAGTAGCAAAATTTTGAAAAACGCTGATACACGAGTTCATGTATTCCTATAAACGAAAAGTAGGTATATGAATTGTTACGCTTCTAGTTTCAAAAATGACGAACTTCCCATGTAAACTTTCAACCCTTTTTTCACACTCTTAGGGGTAAATTTTTGAAAAACGCTGAGTCATGTGTTCCTTCATTTCTAACCAAAAGCAGGTGTACGAAATTTCGTGCTTCTAACTTTGAAAATGACGGAATGATTACTAACGTTCATCCCTTATTTTACCACCTTAGAAGTGAAATTTCCAAAAATCCTTACTTAATGGATGCCTGCAACATAGAAGGCATCTACTGCCAAAATTTCAAGTTTGTAGGTCCAGCGGTTTAGACTCTGCGTTGATGAATCAGTCAGTCAGCCAGTCGGGACAAGTTATTATATAATTATGTATAGGTATAGTAAAAAATGGTGGCATATTTCGGCGCACGACGTTTCGAATTAATTTGACACTTTTTTTTCGTATTTTGCAAACTTACCCGTTTCAACTTAACTCACGCACTGTGTATCCTGAGACGTTAAAATCGAGAATTCTCGTTTTTTTTTAATGTTATGAACGGCATGTTAAGGCAGTAACGTTTAGTAAAAAAAAAGTGATATGCGAACTTACCTTTCTATGTGACATCCCTGATGCAGAATTTAATTTGCATTTTGTCTATACCACGGAATTAAGAGCTCATTTTGTATACTACTTTAATACATATTAGAGTAAGTACGTGTTGTAATACAAAATGATCGCTAATTCCGTGGTATATAGGAGTAAAAAAATTAAAACTGAAATATGAAAACATTTTTTTCTAATTAATTCTATGGCTGTCCCAACACGCGTATGCATATGAGGGGAGGCAGCGTGACGTTTTGTTCCTTTATTATCCAATATAATCTTTTTTCAGTATTCATAGTTTAATTTCAGTCTAACAGTTAAAAAAAAAATTAAAAAAAACGAGAATGTCCGATTTTAACGTCTCAGGACAGTCAGGCCATAGTGCACGGTGTGTATTGTAGCGTCCGGGGGTTGGACGCCACAATACCTCGTGTTGATAATAAGATAAACACAGAGGAAGAAATTTAAATGGGCATTTATTATATCATCAAAGCTTCCTATATCGGGTTTAGGGAGGTTTTTACGCGTATACTTTTATATTACTTCGATCTAGGGAATCGCGAACTCCGCTCAAGGACTGAGCCTAAATTAAATGCACTATTATATCTTCTCTTCGGCCGGCGGACCCGGGCGGCGCGTCTAGTCGCCCGCTGTCAGCCGCACAGCCGAAATGCAGCTCCACGCAGCAATTGTTTTTTCTTCCCTAAGCTAATTTGAAACACAAAGTATTTATTTTTAAACTCTGATACATGATGGCCAGGAAACGAACCGTGTGTGGGACGAGGTCCGAACACTACAGTATCTATTTAAAATTAACAAAAAATCAATATCATGATATCACGAATGAGTCAACTGGGAACACGAATTAAAATTTCTTAATAGAGAGAGAATTCTTAAGTCTGCATGACACTAATGATATTGGCTAACTGAACCACACATTTTATTGCTTTAAGTTTCTTTTAACATTGCTAAAGAAAGAAGTCCAGACTGCTTTTCGCCGCACGAAGAATCGGAAGGCTGTAGGACCCGATGGAGACCCCCATCAAGGAATGAAAGGTGATGAGCCTCCGTGGTATGGGCAATGTTATAAACCTCTATCACTGTGTGCTTTTCACCGGTAACATCTGAAGCTAATGGAGGCTAAGTATCATTACTCCATTCTTCAAGGGCAAGGGTTCGGTGCAGGAGCGTCGGAGCTACCGTTGTATAAATACAATGTTCCACACCATGAACCACGAGAGAATAATTGACTTGTCGGATCACAAGAGAGTACACACTCGAAGTGTTAACATGGGTTTCATCCCGGCTCTGAAGCTGAAGGTGGCGACAGATCCCGCACACCTCTGCATAGGTTTATAATAATAATTGTTTATTTGCTAGAATATAGGTATAATAGTTTTCGTGCTCCGTATATTGCGCCTACAAGTAAGGTATGAACCAAAAAATTTACGCATGTAGAATATTCTAGTCTAGACGCCATTATAAGGCTACAAAATGTTTCGGTTCTTTGTTGCTAATCTACGTGCATTATAAAGAATTTATGGTTCGAACATTTAATATCGTATACTACTAAACAAGAATGAATCAATTTTCAACTTAAGCAGAGAAATCCAATTAAATTATGATTTCTTATCTGAATAACGAAGTGCACGTCTGCTGTCATTGAATTTTCACGTGCCACTAGAGCCCCTTTACGCAACATTAGAAGAGTGGGCATGGCGGTAACAAACGGATGTTTTTACAGAAATATTTATTTAGTCTAAACTAATAACGAATGAAAAAAGTGCTTGCGGAATAAAACAAAGAGAAAACTCATTTAAAAAAATAAAAATTTAAAACCATCAGCGTAACTTGAGTTCATAGTTATTAATTTGTAACCAGAGGCAAAAATATACAATTTCCCAGATTAGTATTTTTTATAATTAAAGTTCTGTTGAAAAATCAGGAATAGGACCAGTGACACAAATGAAATAAAAATCAAGCTTTCATTAAAATAATCAGTTATTGTACATACTAAAACGATTAAATAATCATTTTATGCAAAAGTATAAATGCTTTCAAGAACTTGTTTCGCGTAAGTTTTTTCTGAGTTCTGCGCTACAAGCTTTTGAAATCAGCACAACCGTTGCATAAAATTATAATTTTCATTTTATTACAATTGATATTTATAAAAAAAATTGTTTTAAAAAGAAATATTAAGTTTTTTTTTAACTTTTTAGTTTTAGTCATGTCGTGTAGCACCAGATTGCTTGCCAAGACCAGCCAGAAGCTCAACACAACGTGTCTTGTCTTGTTAAGTTCCAGACTGCCTACCGTCTCCATCTTCAGACCTTGCAGGACATCATGTAGCACCAGAGTGTTTACCAAGACAAAACATATAAACCCAAACTCGATAGGTTTATCTTGTTTAGTTTAGGAGTTCTTATGGTAACCTTCCAACTCCATCATCATACCCTGAATAGTATATGACACCATAGAGTTGGCAAGACAAAACAAATGAGTCCCAAACCCGATTCGTTTATCTTTGGAGTTCCTGTCACTTACCTACTCTATCATCAGACCCCGAATACGGGGATTATTCCACTTTGTTTACCTGGGTAATATCACCTAGGTGAACAAAGTGGAATTGATTGGTCTACTTTGATCCCCGTCGTACCGTATGCACCATTGACCTGCACCATTAATGGTGCAAATGAAACTAACTAGTCTCATTTGCACCATCCATGGTGCAAACGAAACTGTTGATGGGTATGGTCTCATCGGGCTGTTCCACTTATCCCTACCACGTTGTCCCTCCCGGTGGGGACAAGTGGATTTTTTTTCCACTCTTCCCTACCACACCGTCACTGGTTGGGACGAGTGGAATTACATTTCGACTTATCTCTACTAATACATTCTTGACATATTATTGTACAGTTTCAATAAATCATCGGCACCATTGACATAAATAGGTAGGTTAGATATTACCTAAAAAATATTTCCTCTTTGCTTGTTTGTTCTTTGTACGGTTCTGCCTATATCAAAAATTGATGATGGATTTAATTACATAGTTGAAAGAAGAAACAAGAAGAAACTATGGTGCTGTTGCGGTGAGCGGCATCGCACGAATAACGTCTGTGAGGGATGGAATGGGTACATAAATAACTGCTTTTATCTACGCCCATGCTTTAAATCCTCTATAAAAGATTCTGAAACAATTAGCTTATTGCCAACATTAATACATCCAATGTCCTAATAACCATAATAACATCCGAACGGGTGTTATAATGTTGTATGAAATTTCATAATAACACTCCTTTCGCTTTTTCAATGTCTTCCGCGCAAAGGGTTACTCATCAGACAGCCAAATTCTTACCACTCGATGCGTGGAATCTGCATATGAGTTTCAAAAAAAGAACTGTCATTCACGCGCGTTGCATTGCACTACCACAGCGGCGGCGCGCCGTAAAAAAAAAATTAAAGCTTATTCGTTCGAATTCGAATTCCCGCTATTTTTCTTCGCTATTCTTTTTGCAAATTGTTTTGTTTACTTACGATTTAAGTTTTGATAACACACCTCCAAACATTTCGAATGCAGCAAAGGACATTTCTAACAAATTACTACCGGAAAAATCTAGAAAACCGTATGAAAAGGCGTACCAAGATTTCATGAATTGGAAAATATCAAAGGGCAGTACATCATTCTCTGAAGATGTATTATTAGTTTATCATGGGTATAGATAAAGTCTTGTATGCAACTGTATAATTAGGTATTAAAACACTCATGTGATACTATTATCACACTCAGCTTCGCTTCGTGTGATAAACCCACATTCATGTTTTAATACCCCTCATTATACCACAGTTGCATAAATAACTATAAAAGACGACCTGCGTTAAGTAGGATGCCGATTTTAATGTTGTAAACGCATTAACAACACATCCACTTAATCATAGGACAAAACACGTCAAGGAACGAAATAAATATATAATGCATATACAAATGCAATTAACTAATAGCGACATTGATGTGCCGCTATTTCTAGAAAAGTTAAGGTAAACAGTGTTCTATAGGTAAACCGCTTAAGTCAGTACTTACCTGCGGGGTACAAGAGAGGGGTGTAAAACGAGAACGGAGACCGCAAGAGGTGCGACACACTGTACTGGGATGGGCGATTCGTCAGCAGTAGGTCCAGCAAAGTGGGCATGATCTACGTGTAGCGAAAGGACAGAGAATGAGGGGTTCTCAAGTCAGTGCCAAACGGCGGCAGAAAACATCCGCCCTAACGAACACGCACACCCCGGCTTTATCGCGAAAATGTTCCTCGATCACATAGCCGGGATAATGCAGGTAAGACGTATCGTCAGGGCGGCGTATTTGCGTCTCCATGAGGAACATCATCGCAGGCCTCGCCGTCTCGAGGTGATGGTGGACTGTCGAGGTTTGCATGAAGTCCACGGATGTTAGTGAAATCCACCTGGAAAGAAGAAGAATTTGCGGGATTTCGGGGGGCCGCTGTGGCACGTTTTTTTCTTTTGCACTACCATGATTGATAAAGAAGGGGAAGCATGAAGACGGCGCGATTTTCATTAAAATAGGTGCAAGTGTGTGTGTGGACTGAGGGTTTTTTTTTAGTTTTAAAAAAATACTATTTTTTTAATAATGAAGTTTATCATTATTAAAAACAAGTTGAATTCCTGAGACGAGCTCAGCCGAATACAAGGGATTTTCGATTTTGCGTTTTTCTTTTTGCGATTTTTTCTTTATCTTGCAATGGTTCACCCCAGCACGAATCTATTACCGAAAACAGCAACTCGATAGCTCATCTCCTTCATACCCAAAACCGTGACAGAAAATTGGCAACGACGTCGACGACAACTCGATAGCAATAGGGCTTTTCTAAAGAAAATCCCTAAAAATTATATACGTAGTATTTTATATTATTACTTAAATAATAATGGTGCAAATAAAACTAATTAGTCTCACCGGTCCAGGTCAATGGTGCATTGGGTACAAAGAAAGTATGGTGAAGCAGTTGTATAAATATTGATGGTGCAAATGAAACTAATTAGTCTCATTTGCATCATTGATGGTGCAGGTCAATGGTGCATACGGTACGACGGGCTTTGATCACCTCGGAAATAAATCACCTAACCCAAGACGCCACGTTACCTCGTAACTAGTGGTTCCGGCGCTTCGCTGGCCGCTGACGCGGCACGCTCGCTCGGCTCGCGCTCTGTTGGGGTCACAGTTCTAACCTAACCTAACCCAGAAGCGCCGGAATTTCATTATTAGACGTCTTGGGTCAAAGTAGACTCATCAATTCCACTTTGTTAACCTGGGTTAAAAGATTCCTAGCAAGTATACGATACGTATAAGTATATATAGTGAACTTTTTGAAAGCGTGGTTGTACAGCGTTCGACTGCCATGTCGAAGGTCGCGGGTTTGATTCCCGCTCAGTGCAAATATTTATATGCATGAATATGTCTATTTGCATTGTTCTGAGTGTTCCTATGTATAATATTCATGTATGTATTCCCAAAATGTAGTAAGTAAAGTATGTTTATCCACAGTCTAGAACCCATACCACAAGCTAGTTAAGCTATGCTTACTTTGGGTCCAGATAGCATTGGGTAAAATGTCCTAGAATATTTATTTATGCATTATATTATAAATTAATAATTATTCCAGTAATCCAAACATTCAAATAATCCGACACCTGCTTGTTTTTAATAGTGCCAGTATCCAGACTGCACTGCACATAATGTTGGGATTGTACACATGTATATTGGCACATTGTATGGGCGCAATCAAGACCTTCAGGGTCAAGCCAACCTCACCATCATCACATCAGCCACCTGTTGATTGATGAGGGTTCTGGGTCAAGGCTTTCTTCTCAGGGTTGGGTCAGATGGGTGGCGCTCCTATAAAAGCCAAATTAAAATGAGGAAAAGTAAGCAGACCCGTGGCTCCAGGGTGACATCTTCAGATGCAACTGGAAACAATGCTTAGATGATCATGATTCAAACATCAAGAAATTAAAACTGACATCTATTACTGTTACAGTTTGTTATAACTTATAGGTACTGCAGGTTTATTTACAAATGTTCTACTTAAAAGTTATTCATTTGAATTAAGGAATTTCGAAAGGAAATCTTTTGGCTTCGGTTCTTCGGTTGGCTTGAAATATGCCATGACATGTCCTTTCTGTTTCCACAAGTTTACACATTCCTTCAATTCCATTTGACCCTGAAAAGTGATGATATGATTAATATGGTTCCTAGACAGAAATTTTAATAAAGTAAACTTAGGATTGATAATATCAATAGATTCTATCACAAATTAATTAGTGCTGGTCTTGCAGACCAACACTACCTGCACATTGGTATAGTTTGACTTAATTCAATGATTGAAGGTTAACCAATATAAACTGTTTATGCTTTTCACTTGCATACTATTGACGTCTGCAATGCTTGTAGCTTGATTTTTCTAACTTTGCTTTGATTACCGCTGCAACGTTAAAGCTATAAAAACTAACTTAAAACTGTGTACATTGCAGGTTATAGACAATAAGTACCTTAATGACAAGTAAATCAATAACTCTGATATCAGTCACAGCTTTGTTATTAATAAAATATTCTTTTAGTTTTTCACGGCATTGTTCTTCAGACTTCGGGATGTCAAAATCCTTAACTGAAATCAATAATGGTAATGGCAATTTAAACAAAGTTAAGTGATATGATTGTACAGCAGGCATGCTAAAATTCTTTCTTAATATGAACATGAAAGAAATATAAATTCGGAAACAGAATTACCAAATCAAATAGTTATTTTTAATAATAACTAAATATTAACCAAATAGATAGATAGTTAAACAAATAGATCTATTCAAAACTTCTATTAGAAAATCTGTGTTTATACATATTTAAAATATGTTCATATGAACATATTAAAAAATTGGTTATTAGTAAGACTTACGGTAACCCCTAGGTACCCCTATGGACATCCAAGGCAGTGGAAGTTATTAAATAGATCAAGAAATAGCAAACACTGATGACATAACAGTCTACTTACCGATGTAGGGGATTTGACGATACCAAGCCTTGTACAAGCTCAACACTCGCATTTTAGCTTCTGCATGGTTTGTGGATAGCACCGGTTTCACGA
This sequence comes from Cybosia mesomella, assembly GCA_946251805.1. NCBI lineage: Eukaryota > Metazoa > Arthropoda > Insecta > Lepidoptera > Erebidae > Cybosia > Cybosia mesomella. The sequence continues at coordinate 24,247,576 of OX276398.1, forward strand.
TTTTTTTACCAACTTGAATACCCTGTCGGGCAGCCATTTCATTAAGTGATTAGATCAAAAGTACAAACTGTACAAATATCGCAGTAATTTTCACAATGAAATATTTTGACATTCATATGACTGTCAGACTAAGTAATAACTACAATATAGCTAAACTGACAGCACCACAGAATTGACAGCATTGACACGTTGTTTTTTAAAATTTGGTTTGGACTAGAGGTTCTTGGTTCCTAACCTGGGTTCTTGGTTCCTGGGAATTATAATCTCAAAACCTCATTGAAAATATAAATCATAAAATATAATCGTAAAAATAAATGTTTAAAATAATATAAATATTCTGAATATGTTTCAAATTAAAATGTGAAAACAAACCCTAGCCGCCTTTCAGCTTTACTTGTCACCCCGGTTCCGTCACGGGTACCTATGATGGGGGGACCCCGTGTATACCTACCCTACCCTAGAAAGGAATCCCTCAGGATCTTCATCAGGCATTAACTGCCTGTAAAGAGGCAGCCACACCTTGAGGTGTAAGGGGCCTAGCCCCATACTTTCCTAGCATCCATTGAGAAAGGCGCGCGCAGAACACGACAAGGGCCTGCTTGCTTGAGATACGGGTGCACCTTCCCTTCACCCTCAGACCCGCGGTCATTGAGGACGGAGATCGTTTAGAGCTCTCCGATGCCCGGTTCGCACGCTGTAGGCTCTGGTGGTAATGCCACCGTCTCTTGTTGCGAGACGATGATGCGTGCATTAGGTGGCGGAAAAGTATAGCTGTTTGTCTATGTCATTTTATGTTATAAGCAAACTCCTAATCTAAAATCAAAAACTTCTAGTAGTATATAAATTTATTCACAGATTCACAATATTTAGAACTTATTATTTATGTCATTAATATAATATATCAAAGATATGTTAGAATTACCTGCACAGTCAAAACGAATTAGTGTACGACTATTAATCGGTCGGTAAGTCTTAAAGTAGTCGTAAAGTCGTAAAATTAGGTATTTACATTTTCACAAATCCCAATTACAAATGACAAAACTTAACTAACATGTTATTAATCCTAGTATTAAAAAATAACGTATTTTACACTTCCTTTGCAAGACTTTAGATATCTGAACTTGAAATGTTCACAATGTGGAAATACCTAAGGTTCTCTTAAATTCAAATAAGGGTGTAAGTATCCTAAGTTTAAACATCTATAGGACACGTTTTAGCTCCATATTTTGGCGTAAGAAGTGTACTGTATGGATCGACGAAATACACATCTTGCATTCTGGGTGCAAGATAAGTAAAAAATATGTCCCTGAAAATTAAAAAAGAAAGCTTAATATTGTTCCGATTTATTGATACACTGTCGATTGGCGGTAGAGCATTCGACTACTACTTCAGCGGAGGTCGCGGATGCACTCAATGTAAATATATGTATGCATGAATATGTATATTTGCATTGGTTTGGGTGTTTCTATGTACCTACTCATTATAAAAGAGAAAAAATGATCTAAGTATATTTATCCGCATTCTAGAACTCGTATTACAAACTATGCTTAGCGTGAGTTGTGTGGAATGTTGTAGAATATAATAGACGACCTCCATGGTAGCGGTAGAGCGACTGCTATGTCAGCGGACCCGATATCTCGGGGGTCAATTCCAATATTTGTATGCATGAATATGTATATTTGCATTGATCTGGGTGTTTCTATGTATAATATGTATGTATTTGCAAAAAAATATTTAAGTATGTACCTATATTCGCATTACCAGCACAGGCTAGTTCAACTATGCTTACTTTGGGTCTAGAGAGCGCCTGTGTAGAATGTAAAAAATTATTACTTACAGAAATGGTTTCCCAGGGTAGCAATCATATTTAGTTGTTGGCCACCACATACGAGTTTGTATTACTTGTTTTATCCTATTTCTTGTAACGAAATTTTCTAATAAAACATCAAACTGTAACCAAAATACCTGGAGTTTATTAATTTTTATTAACTCTCTTTCATATTATCGTCATTTCTCAGATGACACGGTAGTGCACGCAAGATGTAGGCACTCAAATTAGGTAGGTAGTTATACATATTATGTATTATAATATAAAATATTACAGTATAACATACAGTACAGTATAACATACATATATATAATATACATACAGTATACAATATTAAAATATAACAGCCGCGGTAGCCTAGTGGTATGGGTAATGGACTGCTGAGACGAGGTCTCGGGTTCGATCCCAGGTTCTACTATGGCACACACCAATGACTTTTCGATGCTTTTCGAAGTTATGTGTGTATTTATCGCAGGTTTATAAGTGCCCGGTTAATGGCAATAGGCTCGCCACCTATTACATTGGGACCTAAACATAAACTGGCGAAATGTGGGTGCTAGCACCTCTGCCTACCCCTTCGGGGATATAGGCGTGAGTTTATGTTATATGTTATGTTAATATAAAATATTCTTTAACAGCAAACAAGGTCAAGCCGAGTATTTACAAATAGATAAAGTATTTACGAAACAATCATTTATGGGCTTCGCCGCAGTCGGAAGGTAACATCCTTGAGGCCTAAGTCAACCCACTTGCAGAACAGTTCAGCTCAATAAAAGCTCTCATTTTTTTTTACCAAGTGAAAACTTTTTTTTTACCAAGTGAAAACAATAGCCACATCTCGGGCACCAAAGTGCAAACTTTGGGCCCAACTGGGAAATCGTTATGGGAATGATGATGATGATGAGTAAAGGCAACCGACTAATAAAATATTCTGTTCAATATCTTACCAGATTTTGTACCATACGTCGATGTCCCCAATTAAAATGCTCTAACTGCTTATGCGTAAACGGTATTCCGTAAGCTCTAGCTCTATGATCCACGTGTTTCAAGTCGAGCCATCTCCGTAATGAATATAGATAAAAGGCTCCTGGATGACAATGGATAATTATTTTACACACATACATTAAAAGCGATCCAGCTTGGGGTGTATAGGCCCCAATAAAATATTTGTGATCAAGCCAACCAAACCTGCAAGCCGATACACCTACTGATTTACGGACGAGGCTCAGGCGCTGGGTTTGCTCTCGGGTTTGGGAGGTCGGAAGGCAGTCGCGTCCATAAAAGCCGTCTATGCCAAACCAAAGGAGCAGAAGGAGTAAGCTGTAAGCGGACACCGGGCTCCGAGGAGAAAGTCTCGGGTGCAACCGGGAACAACGTTAAGATGATGACGATCAAGAGCGATCCATCTTCCAGAACTTGAAGTTTCGAAGAAGAATGCAGAAACCGCACAAAGTAGGTATATCTATGAGTAATGATACAAGTAGCGATTCAATATGTAACTAAAATTACATTAGTGGGTATAATGAAACAACTGAAAATGTATAGGTATCTGATAACAAATACGAACTATGCTGCTTGGCTGTTAGGGGACCCTTCACTCGATTCCTGACCCATTCTTGGAGGTTATTCAACAGATTAGCTTGTGGCAAGTGAGGAATCAGAAGATACGTATCCGAGAGATCAGCCAAGAACGCCTGTAAATTTATACATGCTAATCTATATATATAAAGAGAAATATAGTCTAGAACAGGAGGTTTTTTTAGATTTGTCTCCGCCTATACTGTGCCTTTTTGTGATATTTTTTTACGAAAATTACCACGGTTTACGAGATTATATCGGGCTCGAACCGATCAAAATGAATATAGATAAAAGCTGACGAAATAAATTCAGCTGATAGTGTAACCAACATTACTTGGTTGTAAGGCGGAACAAAGTTTGCCGGATCAGCTAGTGAAGAAAAAACAATGCCCACAAAGTGTCTTTATTGCCAGTGAGCTTTGTGACTCATGTAAGTCAATTCAGTCACCTAAGAAAAGAAAGGTGTATAATTTTAGTAGCTAGGTCATTCTCCAAATAGAGCGTTCTCTCCCTAATTTCGGTCAAGATGTTAAAATTCGATTTGTAACATCCCGCATACCCCTTAACCCCTCCGCTCACTCTTCGCAGGGTGTTACAAAGACTCGTCTAAGACGCGCGTTGTTTGTCCGGCGGCACCCTAACTAGCATGATCCGCGAGGCTATTGAAATTAAAAACGTCCTAATTTTAAAAGAGAAGATGGTTGGAGTGTAGCTCCAGCTTAGGATCTCGTTATTCGCTTAATTAATCCCAAGAAGAAATTAATTAATGAGTTTGATATTTCTGTACGGTCTCTGCAAAGTTTCTGTAAAACTATAGTAGCCATATTATACTTTTAATAGATTAAACATATAAATGAAATTGAAGTGTCTGTTTGTAACGTTCAAATAACAGATTTTCAATGAATGTATTATGAATGTATACACGGTACTTACAATGAAACACTATTTTTTTCATCTTTTAAACGATTTAGATGGAACTTTCACTGGCAGATAGCTAATATTATAATGGGTAACATACGCTTCTTCTATTTTAGAAAATGAATAGGGTTCCACGCAAAAAATATAAAGCCAGATCTACGTCCACGCTTCTATACAAATAAATAAAATTGAAGTGTCTGTTTGTAATATTAAAATACCTACCAGATTCTTGATGATATTGCAAATGATTATACTTATAACAAGAATACATGATACTCATAACAATATAACAAACAAATTTGTCCGTGTGCCTGTCTGTCTGTTTGTTTGAAATAGATAATTTCTGGAACGGTTGGGCTGATTTCGACGGGACTTTCACTGGCAAATAGGTAATGTTACATTGCGTAATTTAGGCTACTTTAATTTTAGAAAATTAATGAGGGTACCGCGCAAAATAATGAACCCCCACAAAATCTTCTTCTTCTTCTTCTTGTTCTTTTATATAAAAATGAATTGCTGTTCGTTAGTCTCGCTAAAACTCGAGAACGGCTGGACCGATTAGGTTAATTTTGGTCTTGAATTATTTGTGGAGGTCCAGAGAAGGTTTAAAAGGTGCTATCGATTGAGGCAGTACGAAGTCTGCCGGGTCAGCTAGTTGTTAATAAAATCTGATTTACTCTTGACAGCTGGGCCGATTTTGACGGGACTTTCACTGGCAGATAGGTGATGTTACAAAGCGTCATATATAAAGCTACTTTCATTTTGAAAAATAATAAGAGTTCAGTGCAAGAAAATTAATACCCACAAAATTGTGAATAAAATCTGATAAACTCTAAAACAGCTGGGCCGATTTTGATGGGACTTTCACTGGCAGATAGGTAATATTACAAGGCGTAACATAAATAAAATCGTAAAAAATAAAATCTGCCGTAAGTTTGATTGCAATTGGGTAGAACCAGAGATATGACCAAAAAACGATAACCGACTTCCGCGCGAGCGGAGCCGCGGGCATCAGCTAGTACTAAATAAAAATATAGACAGATAATGTTACCGCTAGAAGCTCACTCTCTTTTAATCCAGAGGCTGATATCGTCGGTTCTGAATTCGCGGCCTGCAAATCAATTAATAAAATTGAATTTTAATAAAAGGAATATTTTCTTGTCGAACATTTCAAAAGATTTCAATGGAATGGAACCACTCTATTTCTACTACTTCTCATTTGTATTTGAGATTTTTTTATAAATAGTATAAAGACGTTAAATTCCTCCGGGAACACGGATAGAGTCGATAACGCATAAAAAACTGGTTCCCTACGTATCCGTGTGACTTGTCCTAGTTTCCTGTCTTAGTACCTAATCTATTCTATTATACGGGGCCCGTCCAAGATCTTTGGGGCCCAAGCCTACTTCACCTGCCGGGACCTTCACATGCCGAACAACGGAAAAGTCATTGGCGCAGGCTTTCCTTTCGGGGGTGGGGCAGACGGTAGTTGGTCATGTAATAGTCAAACGTCAAACAAAAATAGTCAGGAGTAGGAAAACGGTCCATGGGCCCCAAAGTGGAAGCTTTGGAGGGAACCGGGACTAACGCTGGGATGAAGAAGGGGACCTACCGAAGATTCGGCCGACTTCAAAGCCTCTTTAAATACATCGTTAATGAAGTCTTCCATGGGGTCCATTTGAAAAATTTTTGCTTTGTCAATCCAAAATGATCCGTGCTTGTTCGGTTGATGAAAGAATTTGTCTGTTGCTTTACCCTCATTGTAAAAATCGTAGAGATGACCGCATTTGCACTTCGAGCTTTTCAAAAATTCCATTATGGGTTCTTCCCTGGAATGACATCATTATGGTTATAGCAATAAAACCATATGAAGTATCTGGTTTTTAATTTCGCACGTCGAGAAGAAGAGTGAAAATTCGGCTAAGATCTAATTTTACATTTGGTTTTGTAGAGCGTTCTTTCTGTCGTACATTGGACTGACAGTTTGAGACCTTTATAGAGAATCAGTCGGGGTGCGAGGGATATGCTCTATGGGCAACCTTACACCCCGGCGTCTGTAGACCCGAGACGGCGTGCGGTTTTAGTCGGTTCAAGCCCGACATAACCGCCCCCGCTGGCACGCGGGGGGGGGGGGGTATCCGAAGGGATTTCCGCACGATAAAAAAAAAAAAAAAAAAAAGGTAGATAAAGCGGTTTGCTTTTACAAAATTAATATTAAACCTATTGTTTCGGTTTAAACTACTCTAAGAATATGCACTGCGGAATAGAGAGAACGTTTTACAAACCAGAAGCAAAGTTGCTTTTAGCCGGCTTTTCATTCTTCTTCCGGACGCGACGTGCCAAATCAAAGCCGTGTTGGTACTTTAAATAGGTACTAGATACCATATGTCACCACATCGCTTGAGTGCTTATGTTTTTTTATAAAAACATTTATATTGTTTAGATTTGAAAATGAAATATTGAATACTTATTGGATAATATAAATTTTGAAGCAATTAGTATGCTAACTTTTTCTATAAATTTCAATTAGTTTATAGGTACCCAGGACGGAACTTGAACACGCGATAGTACCTTGCTTCCTAACAGAGTTACCTGGTTCTGTCCTGGAAAATTCTGAAATTCTCGTTTACATACCTATGTATTCGTCGATGTGACGACGTTACAATCATTTTTAACCGACGTTAAAAGGAGGTTCACTATTTTAAACACAATTTTTATTATAAATCTTAAGGCTTTCACGGCCGGCGTTGCATGTAAAAAATACTGCTTCCGGGCTGTTGCCACCCTGCCTGCGCTCGGTCGAGGATCGAGGGTCGAGGACGGAGGTCGTTAAGCAACCTCAGGCGCCTCAGTCGCCTGCGACGCGCGGCGAGCATGTTGCGGGCTCGACGGCCCGGGAGAGTTCTAAATCTCTCCCGGGCGCGCTCCGCCATCTCCTTCGCGAGCATTACATGTTCGCAGAAGGAGGTGGCGGCGGCCCACGCGCTCGGGCCATTAAGTACCGGCCATAACATTGTAGTTTCTAAATATGACCATGACAAAGACAACGTTCTAACAACATACCACTTGGTCAAGCAATCGCATTGTGAATCACACTTTTCAGTCTCCTTCCTTGGGAATAACCAAAAACCCGCTATACAAGTCACAGATTCTCCTTTAACAAGAACAGTTCCAGCGTTTATTGATATGTAACCCGAGGGTAAAAGAGCAACGGCTGAAATATAACAAACGAATTTTAATATAGGTAGAACAGTTTATGATGTAAATAAGTTACTCTTGTGACAGACTTGGTATGTCTGTCACAAGAGTAACTCATACTTGATTTTCTTGGAGGAGTCTGAAAGAACCCACAACTTATCGCCGTTCGATCGGATCGGTCAAATATGTAACACCTACAAAGAGGCTAGATTTCTATAATCGTAGACCTGACTCTATTGCGCAACTGTACTCCTATAGATCGTATTAATAGATAATCTGAAATCGTCATTGTGTGATCGTTTCTTCGTATGTTTGTCCATTAAACGTTACGATAGCAGTCATTATCTAATATATAGAAATCTCGTGTCACCTGTCACAGTGTTTGATCGTATGCCTCCGAAACGGCTTGACCGATTCTTGTGAATTTTTTTCCGTAAGTATTTTTGGTAGGCCTGAGAATAGGTCGTAGGCTATTATTTTATGTCAGAATTTCAAGCAGGTGGAGCCACGGGAGACAGCTAGTAATATATAGTAGTATATAAATAAAACTTACAATTGAGCGTATAGTTTGGCTTTCCACCCGTAAAACTTACGCCTCCTATCTGGTATTGAGCATTTTTGAATGGAGCCTTAAATTTCGCTTTGGCTTTTGCCTTTAACATTTTCAGCTTGTTCACATAAGCAACCATCTTAGGGTCAGTATTACCTGAAATATGAAGTTAAGTAGGTGCCTATGAATATTAATATAAATAGTAGGTTTGTGGTAATGTAAGAATAGACAGGTCTCATACAGACTTAAATTCTGCTCTAAGCGAGTTGTTAAGATGTATCCCGCTGCAGTCCGGGGGGAACGGAATCGGAGCGGCCGGTACACCCTGGGCGGCGGTCAATGGCTTCCCCTTCACCCCTTCATAGGGTTGGCATTGATCGTCGGCCAATACCCAACGTGGCGGGAACACATCGCTCTCCGTACTCCTCTGCTTTCAGAGGAGACAGGATGAGCGATGCTGTTAGTGGTGAGACGGCCCAGGGTCAGCCGGGGTGCGAGGGATATGCTCTATGGGTAACCTTACACCCGGGTCTGAAGACCCGAGACGGCGTGCGGTTTTAGTCGGTGCAAGCCCGACATAACCACCCCCGCTGGCCGGCGGGGGGGTATCCGAAGGGATTTCCGCACGATAAAAAAAAAAAAAAAAAAAAAGGTACATAGGTATCTATTTGTTCGCATAAGAAAAGATGTTCTCTAGGCCATTATTTTTCTTTTTTCAAAGTAGGTATAGATAACATTGGGTACGCTGTGATCTTGCTGACCGGAGGGCTTGCCTTTATTGGCCGGCCCACGACAAGGAAAAGTCTATAACAGTATAAAGTCGTAAAAACCTATGGATACCAGCCGACCTCCATAGTATATAGGCTTATCCAGGTGCAGGGGGCACCGCCTGGATGGACCACCTTTCCCCCATACTCGTGGGATAAGCTATGGACACAAACATAAATATCACAAAATATAACGATCGATTCAACAAAAACAAAAACGGCACGAAAACGGACATCGAGAATGACGGAGTCTGCGCGGAAGTCGCGCAGCACTCAGGCGTGGAGGGGACGCCAAACACCTCGGCGGTGTCGGAGAAATTCGACACCGCCAACGAGCGTAGCCGGGCGAGCAGCCCGGCGGGTCTTGCTGTAAAGCGGACCCGTAAGCGCAGACGGCGCGCAAAGGCCCGGTTGGGGGAGGACGTGTCGGATGAGGAATGCACCCTCACCGGGACGACCTCCTCCAGCAGTGACGAGGCGTCAAAGCCTGCGTCAAAGGTGGCAGCAGGCCACCGAGGGGCGCGAGGTGGAACGAGGGCTGGGCAATCCACCCGAGTCCCCTCGGCCCCTGAGAGGGCCGCGGGCAAGTCACCGCCGAGGCCTTCCACCTCGGCGGTGTCGGAACCAGGTGGGAAGACGCGGTCTCTGATGGAGAAACTCCAGCAAGTGACCGCGTCTTTCCGGGGGTCTCCGAACCCCGATCAGGAGGCGATGCTGCACATTGTGCTCGGCATCGCCTCCGAAAATGAGGCCCTCGCGGCGCAGCTGGCCGAGTCCCGTCCGGAGACGGCTCGACTAGCTGCAGCCGTCAAGGAGCTGAGGAGCGGGATGGTGCGCCCGACTCAACCGGCGCAGCCAGTGCAGCGAGCGCAACCGGCAGAGCCAGCGCGCATGACTCGCTCGTCTGCGAGACAGTCGGCGCAGCAGCCGGTGCAACCGGTGCAGCAGCCGGCACAGCCGGCTCGGCCACCAGCACCGCAGAAAATACTACCGGCGGAGCCTTGGTTCGCGTACGTGGAGGCGCTAGAGGAGCGTATGATGAGTCGGATGGAGGCCCTAATGGACTCCATCCGCCGTCCGCCTCTGGCGCCACCAGTGGCCGGCTACGCGACTGCAGCCCGGAAGGGTAATCCCCGCCCGGCTGCAGTAGAGGCTCTGCCGGAGCCGGCTCGTCGCCCCGCTCCCGCTCAGGGCCCCGCTCAGGGCCCCGCTCCCACTCAGGGGAAGGGTAAGGGGAAGGGCAAGGGCAAGGGGAAGACGTCCCCAGCCCTGGCCCCAGCCCCAGCCCCAGCCGTGGTTCCGGCTACCTCCACCCCATTGGAAGGGGGCTGGGAGGTGGCTGGAGCCAGTAAGAAGAGGCGGAAGGCCGCCAAAAAGGCCAGGAGCTGCCCCAAAGCCGACGCCCTAGCGGCTCGGCTTAGGGAGTCATGGGATGCAGCCGACGTCCGGGTGTCCAGGCCCATTAAATGCGCAGAAGGGCGCATCACGGGCCTGGACGACTCCGTCACGGCTGAGGAGCTTAGGCTCGCCGTGGCGGAGGCCGGGGACTGCTCCCCGGACACAGTGAAGGCCGGAGCTATACGCTTCGGCCGCGGTGGACAGGGGGCAGCAGTTGTCGGCTGCCCTATCGCGGCGGCCCAAAAGGTCGCAGACGGGCGGAGCCTCCTGGTGGGAGGCTTCCTGAGGGCGCAGGCACGGCTCCTGCAGGCCCGACCGGCCAGGTGCTTCAGGTGCCTGTCGGTGGGCCATGTGGGGGTGCACTGCACGGCGGAGGTAACGGCGGGTGACCGCTGCTTCCGCTGTGGCCAGCCCGGTCATAAGGCCGGCACGTGTAGCGCCCCGTTGCACTGTTTTAGATGTGCAGCGGGGGGCAAGCCGGCTGACCATAGGGTTGGCAGCAAGGCCTGCGCCGGAGGGGAGCCGAAGCCGGGAGGCCGGCCTTCCGCCCCTAGTTCGCAGCGGGATGCGGAGATGGGGGTTCCATAATGGATCCTCAACTCCGCATCCTGCAGGTGAACGTTGGCCACGGTGCCCATGCTCAGGACCTTCTGCGCCAGAGCATGGCACAGTGGGCCATAAATGTCGCCGCTGTCGCCGACCCATACACCCACCGGTTCCTCGGGCCTGCCTGGGAAACCACGCTGGATGGGTCGGCAGCACTGGTGCACAACCCTGCCGCCGGCAGCCCCCCTCTTGCCGTCGTTGCAAGGGGACCCGGCTGCGTGGCGGCGGCAGTTGGGAATATAGCGGTCGTGGCCGCTTATATCACGCCGAACCGAGACCAAGCTGCACTGCTGGACACGTTCGTGACCTCGAGGGGTAGCTCCATCGTGGACCTATCGTTCGCGAGCCCCTCGTTGGCGCGACGTGTTCAGGGCTGGCGCGTCGTTTTGGGGGAGGACACAAGTTCGGATCACCGATACATTCGGTTTGACGTGTCCCCCCCTGCGAGCGACGCGCCGGCTGCACCGGCTCCACCCGAGCCACGTTGGGCGCTTAAGCGACTTGATCGGGAGCTCCTCCTGGAAGCCGCCATCGTACAGGCCTGGGCCCCTGCGCCGGACAGGCCTGTCAGCATAGACGAGGCGGAGTGGTTCCGGGAGGCCATGACCCGTGTCTGTGACGCGGCGATGCCTAGGGCTCCGCCCTATAATCCGAGGGGTCAGGTCTACTGGTGGTCGTCGGAGATCGCGCAGCTCAGACGGGGCTGCGTGATCACGCACCGCCGGTGGGCCCGATTCCGTAGGAGGCGTCGCCGCCCCGCAGATGCGGAGGCCCGAGAGGCGGAGTTGTACGAGGGATACAGGGAGGCCAGACGAGCCCTCCGAGCGGAGATAAGGCGTTCCAAACGGGACGCCTTCCGCGACCTGCTGGAGGCGCTGGAGCGGGACCCTTGGGGGCGGCCCTACCGGATGGTGAGGGGCAAGCTGCGCCCCAAGGCCCCGCCGTTAACCCGGTGTCTCCAGCCGGATCTGCTCGGAGGAGTTGTTGGCTCCCTGTTCCCAGCGCGGGCGGTGGAACATGTTCCACCGCAGATGACTCCGCCTCGGTTGCGCATGGCGCCGACGTGGAAGACGACGACGTGCCCGAGGTCACTTGGGTAGAACTAGAGCTGGCGGTGAGAAGGCTAAGAGCCAAACACACCGCCCCGGGACCCGACGGCATTCCAGGCCGAGCGTGGGTCCTAGCTCTAGTCGACGACGCTCTCGAGCCCCGACTGAGAGGGCTTCTCAGCGCATGTTTGGAGCGGGGCCAGTTTCCGAAATTGTGGAAGACGGGGAAACTGGTCCTCATCCGAAAGGAGGGGCGCCCGGCGGACTCGCCGTCCGCCTACCGGCCCATTGTGTTGCTCGACGAGGTGTGCAAGCTCTTTGAAAGAGTAATTGCGAAGCGCCTCGTCGAGCACCTCTCAAGAGTGGGGCCGGACCTGGCGGATGGCCAATATGGCTTCCGCCAGAGGCGCTCCACCGTGGATGCCATCATGCGCGTGAGGGCTCTGGCGGAGGATGCAGTAGCCCGGGGTGAGGTGATGTTGGCGGTGTCCCTGGACATCGCCAACGCGTTCAACACCTTGCCCTGGAGTTGCATTAGGGAGGCGCTCGTGTATCACGAAGTGCCTCTCTACCTCCGCCGCATAGTCGGGGCGTATTTGACGGAGAGAGCCGTCATCTACCCAACAGTGACCGGTCTCGGTCGGCGTGAAATGTCGTGCGGTGTTCCACAGGGATCGGTCCTGGGGCCGCTCCTGTGGAACATCGGATACGACTGGGTGCTTCGCGGTGAGCTCGTAGGCGGTGCCGCCGTCACGTGCTACGCGGACGACACGCTCGTGACGGCGTGCGGGGTGACGTACCGCGAAGCGACCCGAAAGGCCACGACCGCGGTTGCCCAAGTCGTTAGGCGGATCCGGCGGCTGGGTCTCGAGGTGGCCCTGCATAAAACCGAGGCCCTGTTCTTCCATGGGCCTCGGAGCAAGCCACCCGAGGGATCCAGTCTCATCGTGGGAGGAAATCGCATCGGCATCAAGCCCCAAATGAAATATTTGGGGCTCGTGCTCGACGGCCGATGGGACTTCGGAGAGCACATCCGAAGTCTGGCCCCCAAATTGAAGGGCACAGCTCTTGCTCTGGCTCGGCTGTTGCCCAACATGAGGGGGCCCGATGACTCCTGCAGGAGACTCTACGCGGGGATCGTGCGGTCCATGGCCCTGTATGGGTGCCCAATATGGGCGGAGGCCCTGAGGACCAGAACTGTGCAGATGCTGCGCGCTCCGCAGCGAGTTCTGGCAATCAGGGTCATCCGAGGGTACCGCACGATCTACTTCGAGACGGCGGAACTCCGCCATGGGACCTGGAAGCGAGAGCCCTTTCGCAACTGTACCAGTGGCGAAAGGAGGCGCGGGAGCAGGGATGGAACCCCGAGCCTCGAGAAATCGAGGCCGTGCAGTCCCAGCTCCGCCAGGCCATCGTGGTGGAGTGGAAGGAACGACTTGGGCAACCAAGCGCAGGGCACGCCGCAATAGCGGCGGTAAGGCCCATCATGGAGGATTGGCTGGAGAGGCGACACGGAAGCCTCTCCTACCGACTGACGCAGGTGATCTCAGGGAAGGGGTGCTTCGGGGACCACCTGCATCGGATCAGGAAGGAGCCAACGCCTGAGTGTCATCACTGCGACGCGAGCGAGGACTCAGGGCTGCACACGCTGGCGGACTGCCCGGCGTGGGAGGCGCCGAGGCGTGACCTCGTGGCAGCCATCGGGGTGGGAGTCCTCTCGCTCGGCAGCATGATTGCGGCAATGGTGCGGAGCGCGAGCGCGTGGGCCGCCGCCGCCTCCTTCTGCGAGCATGTAATGCTCGCGAAGGAGGTGGCGGAGCGCGCCCGGGAGAGACTTAGAACTCTCCCGGTCCGCCAAGCCCGCAACTTGCTCGCCGCGCGTCGCAGGCAACTCAGGCGCCGGAGGTCGCTTAACGACCTCCGTCCTCCATGAGCGCAGGCCTGGGGGTGGCGGGTGAGGCCACCTGTCACCCCAGCGGAAGCAGGCCGGGACGGTGGGGCGACTAGCGCCCCTCCCCCAAACCGGGGCAAGACGGGGACACCGTGGTTCCCAAACCCGAGGGGGCCATCTCGAAACCGGAGATGGCCCAGGGTCAGTCGGGGTGCGAGGGATATGCTCTATGGGCAACCTTACACCCCGGCGTCTGTAGACCCGAGACGGCGTGCGGTTTTAGTCGGTTCAAGCCCGACATAACCGCCCCCGCTGGCACGCGGGGGGGTATCCGAAGGGATTTCCGCACGATAAAAAAAAAAAAAAAAAAAAAGGTATAGATAACATTTTCACTGGAAACTATTTCAGTACTCCCATAAATTCTTGTGCCGGTAACGTACGTTACGTTGTCTTGTACGTTGTCGTATATCAGATGATTGGATATATTTTTGAGCATTTGCGAGAATTAAGTTGCTATTGATATATATATAAATATTTGCTTAAAGTTAAGATGTGAAAATCCCATTCAGTTTTTGCGGCAAACAGGTATAAAATGAGGACAAGTGTTTTCTTATTATAAGAATGAATATCAATGCGCTGAACACTATCTAAACTTCAGATAGTTCAGTGCATTGATATTAATTCGCATTCGAATCCTTTAGATTCTAAAGGATAGAATACAGCTGTTCTGCCGCGATCAGCGCTGTTCCGCCACGTACAGGGCTGTACCTACGCGGTCGCAACTTGTTGACGTTGTTGAATGCTATAGATGGAGTTTAGCGCAGTTCTGCCACGTTCAGGGCTGTTTGCGGTCGCAACTTGTCAACGAGGAATCAGAAACAGCGCCATACGCAGTAGATAGAAACGCTTATGCGGAGATAATGTGCTATAAAGGCTTTTCTCAATCTTACAGTGCTGTGAGCGGTTGATAGAAGCAGAACTGTAGATATATTGTGTGATCAAAATCATTCAGCGAAACGCGGAAGATGAATAAATATATTTAAGTCCCTTACCCGTGGCTATGTTTCAAGTCACTACATGAGACGCCGCCGGCTCTGTTAGTCTTATTCTATTAGGTAAGTGGTACCTTTTTTTTTTTTTTCGTGCGGAAATCCCTTCGGATACCCCCCGCCGGCCAGCGGGGGCGGTTATGTCGGGCTTGAACCGACTAAAACCGCACGCCGTCTCGGGTCTAAAGACGCCGGGGTGTAAGGTTGCCCATAGAGCATATCCCTCGCACCCCGACTGACCCTGGGCCCCCTCAGGTGTGGGAACCACGGTGTCCCCGTCTTGCCCCGGTTTGGGGGAGGGGCGCTAGTCGCCCGACCGTCCCGGCCTGCTACTGCTGGGGTGACAGGCGGCCTCACCTTGCCACCCTCAGGTCTGCGCTCATGGAGGACGGAGGTCGTTAAGCGACCTCCGGCGCCTGAGTTGCCTGCGACGCGCGGCGAGCAAGTTGCGGGCTCGGCGGCCCGGGAGAGTTCTAAGTCTCTCCCGGGCGCGCTCCGCCACCTCCTTCGCGAGCATTACGTGCTCGCAGAAGGAGGCGGCGGTGGCCCACGCGCTCGCGCTCCGCACCATTGCCGCAATCATGCTGCCGAGCGAGAGGACTCCCACCCCGATGGCTGCCACGAGGTCACGCCTCGGCGCCTCCCACGCTGGGCAGTCCGCCAGCGTGTGCAGCCCTGAGTCCTCGCTCGCGTCGCAGTGATGACACTCAGGCGTTGGCTCCTTCCTGATCCGATGCAGGTGGTCCCCGAAGCACCCCTTCCCTGAGATCACCTGCGTCAGTCGGTAGGAGAGGCTTCCGTGTCGCCTCTCCAGCCAATCCTCCATGATGGGCCTTACCGCCGCTATTGAGGTAGTCGGTACCTAAAGGAAGATCGAAATTTTCAAATTATCTTACGCAAAGTACTGGGCGGTTCCCAAAATTTGTAAGTACAAACTCTTTCCTGTTCTTTTTCATGTTTATTTCTTAGTATACGTTTTTCCAACTGTAAACCAAAGAAACTGGTTTATTAGAGTGAGTAGGTAGCTAAGCTATGTAGAAAGATGTTAAAGCAATACTTACAAAGCGGGTATCCTTTCTTAAGTCCTCATAGCTCTGTAAAAATGAAATAGATATTTACAAGTATTTTATTAGGTAAGTACTTGAATCAAATATTATCTAGGTATGTCAATTCGAAAAATTAAATCGTATAATTTCTAAAGAGAGCGGTGACGTCAATAAAAAGTCGATATCCGGTTGACACCCATTTAAATTAGGCTAGACTGAAAGATATCAGTAGGCCATATATTATAAAGACTATATAGCCTAATGTTCAAATATATAATAAATTATTATGTGTTAATATTTAACGACCTCTGTAACGTACCGGTAGAGCGTTCAACCGCTAAATCAGAGGTCGGAGATAGCTTAGTGGTTTAAGAGTCGGCCTTACATTCGTGAGGTTCCAGGGTCGAATCCTGGCAATTATATTACCGACGTGAACCCACTCCTAACACAAGCAATTTAGATTAGCTGGAGGGGTTAGGGGTATAACTAGTAATTTCGGTTACTGATATTCTTTTATAAAAAAGTAAGGTATTTACTTCCTCACTCCTAAGTCGAAATTTGTTTCCCAAAGGTAAAGGGTCACGCTTCTTCTTCTCTTTCACGGTAGTGTAAAGAGGAACGTACATACGTTGCAAGTACTCGCCATATCGCACCTTTGGCTGAAAATACTTGTTTTTTTCTGCAAAAAAATTATTATAAAAAAGAAAAGAATTGTTACTTTGCTGTAACTTACTTAAAATAAGCAGTTTTCACAGCTTTATTTTTATGTCATAAATCTATATTTATAAAACAAAGTCATGTTAGTGATGAATGCGATTACCTAGAGAACGGGTGTACCGATTTTCATGAGCTTGATGTTTTTTATTTGTACCCGCCTATACTGTGCCTTTTTGTGTTTTTTTTGCTGTTATCCCCACGGTTGCATCAACGCCGACCAGAGTAGTGATAGTTACTTCAGACTCGAACCGACCAAAACCATACTCGTCTTGGGTCTCTAATACCGGGTTGTAAGGTGGCCAAATAAGGCAATTCCCTCGCACCCCGGCTGACACTAGACCGGACCATCCATGGCTTTGAGATCTCGCGATACTGTGCCTATACTAGCAATTAGGATGATTTAAAGAGACATTCAGGAATATCAGCTGAGAATAGCCAGGATAGTTTGATTCTAGGGCGGAACGAAGTTTGCCGGGTCAGCTAGTTGATACTAAAGAAAGAGGCACTAATCGGAAGCAAATTTTCTATCTTTTGTATGTATGACGGCAAATAATTTTTACCTGGTTCTTTCTGTATGGAAGGCGTCTTTTTGTAATGCGTTAATTTCTCCAATTTTTCAATGCAATCAGCTAAATCGATGAATACTAAACTTGACATTAAAATCATGCCTGTAATGTCGTACCCTGTTGGAAATAAAAATAAGCCTAAGAGTAAACCTATACTGTATATGGCGCATGAAAGAGACGTCTTTTGATTTTTTCTGTCTCTATATAATTAAACTGCGCTGCGCCCTATCTACGTAGTGTGCGTTACGCTACCAAAACTTTTTTTAAATCCCTTATGGATTTGGGTAATACCGACAATTAGAGCACTATGAAGTACCTGGAGCTTATATCGTTTTTTGGAAAATGCCTCATTGCTTCTAAACTATGCAAAATTATGCAAAAAAAATGGGGTTTATAATGGTGCACAAACATTGATAATATCAATGTGCACAAATGATGCTTATGCTTATCTGTAGCTAGTTTGGGCTCTTTGTTTTGTTTTGAAAGACTCTCTGGTGTTACATGGTATTCAGGGCCTGATGATGGAGTAGGAAGGTGGTCCTATGAACTACTAAGCTCAACGAGATAAACCTATCGAGTTAGGGCTCATTTGTTTTGTCTTGACAAACTCTCTGATGTGACATGGTATTCAGGATGTGATGATGGAGTATGAGGGTGGCCATAGGAACCCCTAACTAAAACAGATAAACCTATCCAGTTTGGGCTTATTTGAATTTCACTTCAACAAACTCTCTAGTGTCACAGGGTTTGATGATGGAGCAGAAAAGTGGCCATTGGAACTCCTAAACTAAACAAGATAAGCCCATTGAGTTTGGGCTCATTTGTTTTGTGTTGACAAACTCTGATGTGACACTGTGTTTTATCACTTGACGCCAATTTGCGTAATACCGTCAGCCCATCTTAAAACTTACTAGATCGCAATTCACTTGGAGGTTGGTTAAAAACTGCAGTATAAAGTTTCCATAGGAAAACTCCCGGTTCTTCACTGGAGTCAGTAATTGTCTTCATTAAAACTTTTTTGGGAATTTTCATTGATAATTGCACTAAGCCAAGGTCATTTAAGGCCTTTCGGGTGCGACGAGGTATATCTTCTAGTAAGTCCTGATGTATGTAAGCTTTTAGTTGTGCTAAAACAGCCCTTTGCGCAGTGGAGAATTCCAAGTACCAAGGGGGACCTGCTTCTCTTAGTAATCTTTTTTCTTTTCGTACACCTATAATTAGAATTAAAAAGAAATGAACTGTAATGTAGACTTCATTAAGATTCCGGAGGATGATGAAAGTGACGATGATGAAAATAGATCAACATTATAGTGCATCCTATGTTTAGGTACACCTTACGCCTTTTTAAGTAGCTCTGGAGAGTCCACTCACCGCAAGACGTGAAGAACACAATAGAATGTGTGAATGTCCGAGAATATTAAATATATTTATTTTAGGGTACAGCAGCTCCTGCCCTCAAATTTTGAAAAAGGGCCCAAATTTGAGCAGGCATGTTCCGCTATGATTGCCATCCTTAAAGCTAAAGGTCGCGGTTTCGATTCCCGCTCAGTGCAAATATGTATATTTGCATTGGTCTGGGTGTTTCTATGTATAATATGAATTTATTTACAAAAAAAAAAGTATTTAAGTATGTTTATCCGCATTCTAGAACCCATATGACAAGCTCTGCTTAGTTTGGGTCTAGATGGCGTTGTGTACTTTGTCGTACAATATATTTAAAGCGCTTAATATAATTTAGATGCTATGTAAATATGTCGTTAACATATAGTATATCTAGGTGCCGGACCTGCGATCGACAAGTCACGAGATCGCACCTCGGTCGTTACGTACACGACTGGCGGCGACGGCGCGGCGACGAGAACCCGCTCCTAACAAAAGCAATTAAGCTTAGATGCTTTGTTGTTTCGGTTACTAAGTAGGTAGGTAGGAACTTACCTACTGAAAAACATTGCAAATATAGGTAAATAGGTATAACATAGGTAATTTTATTGCCATTTCATGAAGCGTTATCAAAATGTTGGTAAGTGGGTAACCTACCATTTTTTTTTATTGTGCGGAAAGACCTTCGTTTACCCCCCCCCCCCCCGCCGGCCAGCGGGGGCGGTTATGTCGGGCTTGAACCGACTAAAACCGCACGCCGTCTCGGGTCTACAGATGCCGGGGTGTAAAGTTATCCATAGAGCATATCCCTCGCACTCCGATTGACCCTGGGCCATTCACAGTGTCTCTGCTAACAGCAGAGGGGTACCTGGAGCGACCCCCCCCCCGCGGGCCTTGCAGGCCCGCCATACCCCGACCCCTTCGTGCAATGGGGTCAGCTGGTCCTGTTAAGGGCCGGTTGGTCAGACTCTTGGCCGTTGACGTTGACGCCAGCTACTCCAGAGGAGCAATCAATGATGCGTCATCGCCCACGTTGCCCAGGGTGCACCAAACTTGGAGGTGATCCAACCAGTCGCACCCCTGGGTAACCTGCCTATGTAAAATTTTTACTTACTTTCAGCATGGTAATAATGTCGTAGTTCCTTTAAAAACTGAAGCCAATCATGAACTTTCTGGTTATATGGTTTCTTGTCTATATTTTTAAGCATTTCTTCCTCTAAATACACCCATTCTAGATCTTTCTTTTTACTATATAACCTCTAAAATATAGAACTTTATGTTATTCGACTAATTACCAACCTAATAGGTACATACATTTTAACCTTAGGTTCAGCAATAACCTTTTTAATAGAAAATTCTTGGTCAGACTTAAAATCAACTGTACGTTTGATTTCAATTGGTTAAGTAGAGCCGAAGATATGTTCAAAAAACGACCAACTTCCGCACCGGCGGAACCGTGGAAATGATGGACATCAGTTAATAATATATATTAATGCCAATTACCTATTTGTTTACTAACTTAATTGGTGCCTTGTATAAAAATGAATGGAAAAATTCAAGCCTGCTCTCGCACTAGGTACTTACCTGCCTATATGAAGATTCTTATGCAAAGTCTATTCACATATCAATTTAGCAATTTCACAAATCACAGAACCCTAAAGAAGGTACCTACCTCACTCTTAATAAAAATCATAATTTAAGAACTCTTACCTTTTTTTCCAGGAATTGTTGAACCGTAGGCATCTTAAATGGTTTCTTGCCCATCGTGAACTACTGAGAATTTACTTTATACGTATAAATTTAGTTAATTAAACAATAATTTAAAATTTCGAAACTTGGCCAACGGAAGAACAATTTGAACTAATAATTTACATTATCTATGATATGGATTCAATAATGCACTTTCAATGACATGATCTATAGATGGGTTTCCAGAAAAAAGGTCATTTATAGTTTCTGAATTTCTAGAGTAAAACTCCTTAGGTGCGAGACAAATAGAATAGGCGTGAGACGCGAGTTTTCTACAGACGCGTCGCAGACGTGCCCGCTGTTAAAGTATAGCAAAGCGATGGGGCGCAGACAGGGCGCGAAGACGTTTCTCAGATTTAGCTTTGCTGCGCGAACACGCGCGTGTCCTATTTGAGCGCGTGGTTGTAACGTGTTCAAAGTAATCTGCCCTGCGGCAACGTCTTGCCCGCGTCTCGTCTTTTCTGTAATTGTTTCAGTTTCAAGATGGGGCGCAGTCTTCAAAAGCGTTGTATCCGCATCTCGCCCGCGACCCATCTTGTTTGTTTGTTCTGTGTCGCGACACTTCTATACATAGGTACTGTCAAAAAAGTACCGGTAATTGATCATTTAGAAACTCTGCTTGAAGTGGTCGTAGAAGACCTTTTTTTCGGTAAGTGGTGCTCACTTGACTGTCCACTATGACCAGGAGTTTGATCGTCACTAGTCATTTAGTTTGTTTAATGTGCGCCATTTAGTAAGTTCATCACAAGTGTGTTTTGCGATTTTCACAATGGACGAAAGGCTAATTCGTCGGAAAAGGTCAGACTTGCGAGAAGAAAATGCATGAATTCGCAAGGCTATCATTGTGAACGAATTTCTGGTCAAAAGCTTTACCAATCATATCGAACAGCCACCATATTTCTCTGATATAGCTCCGGCTGACTTTTTTCTGTTTCGAAACCCAAATTACTACTTTGAGGCCCCCGTTTTCAGTCAATAGATGTCATTTAAAAAATCGCGGCGAGTATTGAAGGCGACTCCAAAAATACGGATAATTGAGTACCTAGTTCGTTGGAGTATGAGAATTATTTCGACTGGGGACTATATGTATATATACATATGTTAAGTTTTATTGACTAATTCCCGATATTTTCTTGTCAGAGTAGTACATTTTGTATGAAACTCACTGAAAATTCGCGTTCTGTTTGTCCGGCCCTTTAGGTAGGTGCAATAGACTCGACCCATGCTTTTCCGTTTGAAGGCTTTTTGGGACGTAGAAACCGTTACAAATAGTAGTGACGTAGCGGTAGTGCATTCGACTGCTACGACCAATTTGAGCGAAAAGAAATTGAGCGGGAAAGGGTTCAATTCCCGCTCAATGCAACTATTTGTATGCATGAATATGTCTATTTGCATTGGTCTGGGTGTTTCTATGTATATATAAGTATGTTTATTCGCATTCTGAAACCCATAAGACAAGCTAGTTATACTATGCTTACTTTTGGTCTAGAAAGCGCTGTGTAGCATGTAGAGTATTTATTACTTCGGGCCACCAACCAGGTAGACACCGAAGTCTTAAAATCACGCAAAATAAATCAAAATCTTACACCCACTTTTTATCACTTTTCTCGTTGATTTTAAGTCTAATTAAGCAAAAAGTTTTTGTGTCGGTCTGTCTGTCTGGTTACGCAATAACTCAAGAAACACTTATACGATTTAAAAAATTATTTCGCCAATCATCTTGTTTGGTTAATGGGAAGAACTGATTAGATTTTGGGGTTTGTACGTTCAAGGTTTCGGGTAGGTGTTGGGTAACCTCCTCGAGTGTCGCTCCGATTCCGATCCCGCTGCAGTCCGGGGGGAACGGAATCGGAGCGGCCGGTACACCCTGGGCGGCGGTCAATGGCTTCCCCTTCACCCCTTCATAGGGTTGGCATTGATCGTCGGCCAATACCCAACGTGGCGGGAACACATCGCTCTCCGTACTCCTCTGCTTTCAGAGGAGACAGGATGAGCGATGCTGTTAGTGGTGAGATGGCCCAGGGTCAGCCGGGGTGCGAGGGATATGCTCTATGGGTAACCTTACACCCCGGCGTCTGAAGACCCGAGACGGCGTGCGGTGCAAGCCCGACATAACCGCCCCCGCTTGCCGGCGGGGGGGTATCCGAAGGGATTTCCGCACGATAAAAAAAAAAAAAAAAAAAAAAAAAAAAGGTACCCAAATATAGGTACATACAAATTGTCCCTAAAAAATCTATTTTTTTGTGTTTTTGACGTCGAAGACGTTTGATTTGATTTCATATTTATTGCTCAATATATAAAGACGCGTCGAATAATATGCATAAAGCCTAAGGTCTGTAATTTTGAATAAAAATACTGCAACAAAAATATCTAGGTTTGGCCCGAAGTTTGACAATCACTGTGTGATTTCCGCCCCACTAGATTTATTAAAGTATGTAGTGTTTTTATTAGACAACTGCTTCATCCAAAGAAATGTGTAACAAAATGAATTCTTTTTAAATTTTACTCCTACATCTCTTGTCATACCTTGTTTTCGTGCGTAAATCCGCATGGATACCTACCTCCCGCTGGCCAGCAGGGAAGGTTATATCGGACTCGAACCGCCTAAAACCGCACGCCGTCTCAGGTCTCTAATGCCGAGGTGTAAGGCGGCCCATAAAACAAGTCTCTCTCACCCCGGCTGACCCTGGGCCATCTACGCCTTCGAGATGGTCCCCTCGTGTGTGGGAACCATGGTGTCCCCATCTTGCCCCGGGAAAGGGGCGGCGCTTTTCGTACCGCCGCCCCGGCCTGCTTCTACTGGGGTGACAGGCAGCCTCACCTGCCACCCCAGGTACCTATGCCATATAGGATAAGATTGTAAAAATGGAATAATTCCACAGATTATAAATATCTACTTGTGTCATAGAGGGTACAGTAACACCCGACTAGAGAATTGATTTTTTTAACCTTAAGTACTGCAGTTGTACTCTGTACCACCGCTGAGCCACCAAGGCACCTGCAGTTGGATCCATGTAGTGCTGTTTTGCACATGTTGTAATTTGACTCATTGCATTCCTTGAAAATGGAACACAAGTACTATTTTAGCTATGAACTGCTAATAACAAAAAAGTACCTTTAACACAAAATATGAATGTGAATGCAAATAAAGGACTCAATACAATACTGTCATAGTGGTGTGGCAACTATGACTAGTGTAACATGTGTGCTCAGGAATCATTGAAGACCTTGGTCATCATGTATTGTATATCTACAGGTTTAGGTTTTAGTTCAATTTGTGTGCAAGGTAGTCTCGAAGAAAATTTTGAATGACAAAACCAATAAATGCAATCCTGATTTATTTACATTTATTATCTAGAGTTACAATTGTAGATTTTTAGATTTCTCCAAAATTTCTTTATATGGTGGATTTATAGGGCTTTGTACTGGTTCTTTGTATTCATATGATGTTTGCCCTTGAAGCAGCAGTGGATATGATGTATCAGAGTCATATGCACTCAAGTCTCCACATACATTAAATGGTACTATAAATCTATTGGGCCCTGTGAATTGATTGAAATCACAGTACTTATGATCCAATAGTGGGTTTACCATGTTTGGAACATATCCTTCAGGTGGCTGATAATCTTTACATACTACAAAGGCTTCTATACTTGAATTTCTAGAGCTCCTCGGCTTGGAAACAGACACATATGCAAAGAATTGTTTCAGTTGTGAATATAAAAGTGATACATCTTTTCCTCTAAATATTTTAGCAACAAAAACACCCCCCTTTTTTAGGACATGGGTTGTTATATTCAAAGCAGCCAAGAGAAGTTGTGACTGTACATATTCATCTATATCGTGCAGACCAGTGACATCTGGAGCTCCATCACATACCACTAAATCTGCATTAAGGCCTTCAAACTCTTTTATAATAGAATTCGCAGTTGAGACTTTTGTAATATCACCTTGTATTTGTATAACACCAGGCAAAGCAGCCATTGCTTGCAAGTCGACAGCCACGATTTTGACGTCGTCCGCATTTTTGACGTTTTGACGCAAGCTCTTGGTCAGTACCTGACTCCAGCTGCCAGGCGCCGCACAAAGATCTACCGCACGAGTTACACCTTCAAATATATTGTGTTCTTCGTTGATTTGTAGTAATTTAAAAGCACTTCTAGCTCTCCAACCTTCTTCTTTTGCTAACCTATAGTATATATCTCTTTTATCTTTAGACGTTTTCCCCATTTTAGATACACAGATTATGAAATTTCCAGCAACAATAAATTAATTAATTCAATTAAAAATAATCCAAAATGTTTCTCGGTTGCGTTCAGCCCATAGAGAAACTTATATGTACTGTTTTACTTAGACGAATTATAATTAATTAACATATATATGTACATATATACGTTAATAAAAGATTAATAGGAATAAACTATTTTGCAGTTATTTGTTATTTTAGCGCACAGTTGTAAAATACAACAAAGGTTGGGTTATAATTTTCATTATTTTCAATATTGATTGAAAATGTCAAACGCACAATATTAGTGTAGTGTAGTCAAAAAAGAGGACGTACATAGTCAAAAAATATTATCATAGGTTAATATTACACTAATATCTTTGAATACTTTTAGTTTCTTTAGTCATATTATATCAATACTTCTGTTCTTCTGTTTATATTATTTTGTTGACGCTCCGACATCTTTTTCAGCCGCGCAAACTCAGATAATATCATCGAATTTTTATTCTTGTCATAACGTATTGCAATTGGAAATCTAATTTATAGATAATATATAGATAAATATTGAACGCTGGAAACATGTATACATAATATACGAATTACGAATACGATACATAATGGATGTATTAATATTTGATACCTGATATCTCCCGATAATTCCTGTATCTCGATATTCTACATACCATATCACGTCGATCACGATTCACGATTCGATATTATGAAAAGCCAATACCTACTATTATTACCCCACCCAAATACATCCCAAAGCCAATGTAAATTTTAGATTTGTCATGTCAGATCTGTCAATGTCAAAGTGATATTATTATAGTTATTAGTTAAAGAGTATTATTTTCTATAAAAATATGAGTCGAACAGTAAAGTACATAAGCATTTGAGTTCTGAATAACAGCGTAGCGTAGTATAACAGTAGTACTGAAGAAGAACTTTGTTTATTCATTTATACTGCAAACAAGAAGATGGCAAAACGAACATTGATACGATAATGCAATATTAAATTAATTTTATTAGCTCTTTGATGCAGAGTAGTCCAAGTATCTATGTCTCTTTGATTTCGTAATGTGTATTTGATGTTGTACATTTAAATTTAGTGTTATTGCGCAGCTACAGCACGTAACTGTATCAATAGGTAGATACATTGAATTACATATTACCATCTATATAATATAGTGCACGAAACAAATCATGGAATACTTTAGTGGCTCTAAGAAGCTCTTACAATTTATTGTTGAAGACTGGAAGCTACTCTTTCTCCTCACAATTATATTTGTTTTATATTTTTATTATACAAGCACATTTGACTTTTTTGAGAAAAAAGGTATCCCATTCAAAAAACCTGTGATAATATTTGGTAACCTAGGTCCTAGAATTAGAGGAACCAAATCCTTTCATGAATTTCAGTTGGAAGCATATAATTACTTTAAAGGACATCGCTATGGTGGTATGTACACCTTTTTAATTACTATTAATATTATAATTTTTTAAATTATGTTCATGTGTCTTCTGTAAATGTTTTTTTTATACGCTTTTTATTAGCTTCACCTATATGTTTGTATGTTTGTAACCAACTCCTTTTGGCGCGATTTTGACCCACTTTCTTTAAACCCGCTTTTTTAAAAATGAAATATATATTTTTTTATTTACACTACATATTATTAATTTATATTTATTGAAATTTTTAACCCTATTCTTAATTTAAATTTATTAAACTTATTTTGTATTTTTTTAGTTCGGTTTTCTATAAAAAGCATGTTTGATAGTTTTTTTAAACTATTATTTGTTATAAGATTATGTTGATTACATGCTAATTTGTTATTCGGGTGTGTAATACACCAAGGCGTGTACTTCGAGGATACAGGCGTGAAGTTATGTTATACGTTATTTTGTTATTTTACTACATAAATTTAATGAAATTTTTTTATTTTTTGATGGTAAAAAATATTAATATCAGACCTGCTTCACAAACTCTTGTACAATCAACCTAATCAATGCCTATGCTTTGTACTGATTCTACTTGTAAGCCGGTATGTTAGTTATATAGTGCTCATACAATAATCAATGTATCATTGAATTGCCTAGCACTGGACTAGCAATTGCACAGAAACGATTGTAGAAACTAATGCATCACAAAAATTCATAGTAGATATTTGTTCACAGGACTTTTTGAAGGTAGAAGGCCAATATTAAACATCATGGATCCGGATTTAATCAAAGCAATAACTATTCGAGACTTTGACCACTTTACTGATCGCATCACACTAAATGCCAAGCAACCGAGATATTGGAGACGGTCACTTCTCAACCTAAAGGTACATAAGTGTATACATGCAGATCTTAAAAAGAAATAACTTGTTAGTTATTTTTAGTATGCTTGTTTTGATGTTGAAGATTTGCTTTGCCTACAACGTCTTAGATCTGGGTTTAAATTTTTTTGTGTATACAAGGCTTATACAAGACAGTTTTGAGAATTTTTGTTTTGTTATCAGTTTTATGCATAGACATACATAAAATCACAACTCTTTCCCATTGGGATAGGCAGAGACAACGTCTTTCCATTTGCTAAATTTGCCTTTTGCTTCTTCTACTTTCGTAATTGTTTACAAATATGCACGCCTGTTGCAAGTACTCTTGACCTGGCCATTCTCTGAAACATCTTCAATCGGATTATCATATGTATGCCCCGATTGACCTTTACCAGGTTGCCCATTCACCGTTGCATAATATTGTTACAATGATCGTCGATATCTCGGAAACTACTGATCGAATCTTCTAGAAATTAAAACGCATTGTTAATGTCGAAGTACTCTATCGATCCGTTTAGAAAAATCCAGAAAAGTCAATAAGAAATCACAAGCCCTTTTGTCTACCTATACCTACTTTACCTACAAATCGCGATAACAAGGGCATTCACCTCTATCGTCGGCACGACTGTGTAGGTACTTGTTTTCTCGAACGCCCCAGTAAATACCTACTATTCTCGAACGCTCTAGTGCCTTATCTCTAGATGATTGCGGAACATTCTACCCTCTTTATTAAGAGCTATAAAAGGGAGCCCGGCGATCGACACGAGGCAGTTAATTTTCGAAAGCGAAAGTGAACACATCTTACCGAAGTGAACCAAGAGAGTTATACCTGCGACTTAAGCAACGATTGTGGACTACTGTGAACTGCTGAGCGACTTGAACTGTTGAAGAGTACTGTGTGTGCTAGTTATTTAGTTGTCTAGTTTGAGGTGATTGAATAAACCTCTTTGTTGTGTGAACGGCATTTAATTTGTACCCCGCGCACGTAACAATATATATGTTTTGTCAATTTTCTTACACTCACATGCATTTATTAAAAGATGTTTTAACATTACAAACACAATTTTATTTATTTGTATTGATTAGTGCCAATGCACGAGTATCTTGTCTCATTGGGAAAGTATGGTAAATCAGTAGGTACATACCTAGGGCACGGTAAGTCCCATCATGGAGGATTGCCTAGGGAGGCGACACGGAAGCCTCTCGTACCGACTGACGCAGGTGATCTCCGCCAAGGGGAGCTTCGGTGACCACCTGCATCGGATCAGGAAGGAGTTAACTTCTGAGTGCCATCACTGCGACGCGAGCGAGGCTCGGGGCTGCATACGTTGGTGGACTGCCCGGCGTAGGAGGCGTGACCTCGTGGCAGCCATCGGGGTGGGAGTCCTCTCGCTTGGCAGCATGATTGCCGCAATGGTGCGGAGCGCGAGCGCGTGGGCCGCCGCGGAGCTGGCGGAGAGCGCCCGGGAGAGATTTGTACTCTCCCAGTCCGCCGAGCCCGCAACATGCTCGCCGCGCGTCGTAGGCGATTCAGGCGACGAAGGCCACTTAACGATCTCCGTCCTCCATGAGCGCAGGCCTGGGGGTGGTAGGTGGGGCCGCCTGTCACCCCAGCAGAAGCAGGCTGGTATGGTGGTATGACTAGAGAGAAACAGGGGCAAGACGGGGACACCGTGGTTCCCAAACCCGAGGGGCCATGTCGAAACCGGGGATGGCCCAGGGTCAGTCGGGTGGCGAGGGAAATGCTTTATGAGCAACTTTACACCCCGGCGTCTGTAGACCCGAGACGGTGTGCGGTTCAAGCCCGACATAACCGGCCCCGCTAGCCGGCGGGGGCTATACGAGGGGGGGGGGGCATGAAAAAAAAGGTACATACCTATTTGAAAAAAATGTCTGACATAACACCATACAACGAATACCGACCAGTCTGAGGGGTCTACAAACATTTTACCAATGACGTCCAACTGATAGCTAGTTGGTAGTTGGTCGGATCCTGCCATATAAGTGCGTGTGTTACTTGTTTAAGAGGTTGATGTGTAAGTACTATGTTTTCAAGTCAGTATATAATATAGCTAACTAAACTTATGACAGGGATCTCAATGGAAAGCCGTAAGAAGTACTCTGACACCCGTCTTCAGTTCATCTCGTCTAAGAAATATGCTACCTCTTATTGAGTTGTGCTCTCAACAAATGGTTGACTTCTTAAAGCAATATGGTAAATATGGACAATCACTATTAACTAACAATTAGCCTTGATATGGGTCATACTTTAATGGGATCTGGCACAGGGGTCTGCTATCATAGTTTTAACAAAACCTAATTAGACACAAGACTTGAGTACATTTAGCATCAAAAGATAATGATCAAAAACCCTGTAACCCAGATGGTTGCGAGCTAGATCCGGTCACTTTATTAACGGATTAACGGATAATAATATAATTTGCTGAGTTGCCAGCAATCACGACCTGGGATTGATATGCATTCCGCTCCGCGAGGAAGCCGCTTCGCCCGGCAATAGGTCAAAGATAACGTATGGTTTCAATCGGTGGCTTAGTATCAGTAGTCCGATTAAATAGTCCGATGATCGAACTACTGAGACTTTTTCGGCTCAGTAGTCCGATGATGCAGATGACTAGGTATAAATCTCCGGACTACTAAGTCTTTTAGTCCGATTCGACCTTTCTGGACTAGTGGTTCCGGCCGCTGCCGCGGCACGCTCGCTACGCTCACTCGGCTCGCGATCTGTTGGGGTCACAGTTCTAACCTAACCTAATACAGAAGCGCCGGAACCACTAGTCCGGAAAGGTCGAATCGGACTAAAAGGCTCAGTAGTCCGATGATTTATAATCATCTGCATCATCGGACTACTAAGCCGAAAAAGGCAATCGGTTCGATTCCGACATAACCGCTTCTTTGTGCCCACAGCGAGGCTTTCACACCAAAAAAAGGTAACTCTTAATAACAGCTAGGAGTTCAGCAACCTGAAAAGAGTGCCCAGTTTACAGCAATAGTCACATCTATTATGGTTACAGAACATTCCGAGAATTAATTAGAAAATGGAGCTCGAGAAACCTCTAGATACCGCATGTTAGACATTATAATCGCATTAGAGTTTACTAAAGCTGTTAAGGAGCGGGAGCAGTACTAATGCATTCTTATTGTCTCATTAAATAATCCATTGAATACAATACATCTACACGAAGTCTAAAGAATACAATAATTAAGGCCTTTAATAAGTTATGTGTGATTATTTTGTGTTAAAATAAGCATCAATATTCTCTTTGTTCTAGATAAGAAAGATGTTGAGTTGAAGAAAACAATAGGACATTTTACTCTAGAAGTTATCGGAGCATGTGCTTTTGGTATCAAAGGTGGTGCTTTAACTGACGAGAATGCACACTTCTTTAATGTAAGTAAAAGTGCAGCTTATGAGGTACTACGTGCGAAACTGTATTGATCAAAATTTTAACCATTTATGATAAATTTGTTTTTCGCTTAGGTAATGTTTCTATAGATATTTCATGGGAAATGTCGCAAGGAACAATATATTTATCTACTGTTACTTTCTAGAATGCGTACAGTCAGCATCAAAGGTAATGATGATTGCACAGATTGAAAGGAGAAAGGGTGTATTAGCGACGACGCCAATACTTGTAATTTGTAAATAGTTCATAAGGTTATGTAATAAGTTTTGTAATTAGATTTAAGTGAATAAAAAGTCCCAAATGAGTCTCCAATCATTTCCGCTTGGCGGCGCCACCTACGCAGAACGCGCCACGAAGCTTAGCTACTGTAGAACTTTACCATAACGAGAGCCGATAGCTATTTTTATAGTTTTTAAGGTCTAAACTAATGTTTTTATTGTTAAATTTATGTTATTAAGTAAATATAAGGTATTATCTATAAGATAAAATTGTAAAATATAGAATCCGTGAGGAAAAATAAAATAGGCAATGTAAACAAAGCCGCTGATTGGCTAAAGCAGTTTGTAGGTAGAATCCAAAGGGCTCTGATTGGTCAGAGTACCCTATGTAAACCGGTAATTTTTCCTCCCGAATTCAGGATCGCTTCGGGCCAACGGAGAATTTTGCAGCTACCCGCACTACAAAATATCACCGAGCCGCACGGACTGCAGATACCCGCACTTGTATTTACGCCTCGGTGCTCGCGGAGACGTCAACTTTTGACGTATCCGTGCGCACCGAGCGCGGAATACCGCCGCGGGCGAACCAGACGCCCAGAAGAGCCTTCTGAGCAGTCGCAGCAGGACCGACCACAGCCATGTCCTCCGAAAACAGCCCTTCTAAGGGCTCAAGCAGCTATAAAAGTCCAAAAAGCCCTTATCAGGGCTCGCAAAGTCACGTCGGTAGCAGAACACCAGCACCAGTGACAAGACCGGCGCAGCCGCAGTACCCGCCGAGCCTCAGTATGCCGATCCTGACTGATCACCCAGCCCACCCTATGCGCCTTTTGCAGGGTCCCGCGGTACCTCCACCGCACCATCCCAACATGCACCGATACCTCGGCCACCATCATCATCAGGTGACCATACCCGTCGGCGTAACTAGCCACCGGCTCCCTCCGCGGTTGAGCCGATGGAGGTCGGCGACCCCGCGAACGCGCCCGCGTCCCGCGAGCCCCGCGCGGCCCCGGCGCCTGCGCCCGCGCCCGCGAGCTCGTCGCGCGCGCCCGCCATGCGCCCGCCCGCGCCCCCCTCCGCGCCCCGCGCGGCGCACCGCGACACTCCGCCCACGCCGGCGTCGAGCAGTGCTTCCGCGCCGCGCACGCCCGGCCGCAAGAAGGGCCCCAACGATCGGGAAGCCCAGGACGCTTTATTCTCGCCGACCCCCTCGATGCACTCGTACCTAGCACGCCGAGTACGCCGAGTTCTCTTCGGCGGAGTCGGCCACACACCCTCCCCCCACGGGGAACGAGAGCGAGAGCCGCGGGATCACTCCGTCCCCAAGGACTCGCCAGCAAGAGGCAGTGCACCTCTTTGCCAAAAACCAGACAGCTTTACTAAGAACGCAGTCTTACGAGTCCCTACCGCAACAGCGGGGGGCTAAGAAACCTAGGAGCCCCGACGGGAAAGACAGGGAGAACGAGAAGCGGCACTGCGCGACCGCGCCGCAACGGCCGCCGCTGCCGCAGCGCGATCCGCGTCTCAACCGGCGCGACACCGACGCGCCTCCCGTCGCGGTTACCTATGCGCAGGCAAGTACGAGTGCGTCGAGGGTCACGACGACAGCGCGTACGCCGGCAGCCCCCACCACCTCGGAGCAGGCGCCTGGATCCCTAGCGGACCCGGCCCCACCGACCAGCGCGCCCAAACCGCGCTACCCACCGCTAATAGTGGAATTCCTACCGGATTGGGCTTACCATATGCGTAAGCTCAACGAGAAGCTAGGGAGGGCAGCCAGCGCGCGACCCTTCGGGAAGGGTATCCGTTTCTCTCCGCAGGGCGAGGACGAGTACCGTATCATCCAACGATACCTAGTGGAGTTAGAGAAGGTCGAGGACATCGCCTGGTTCTCTTACTCCCCCCCTGCGGAGAGAAGCTTGAAGGTCGCTATAAGGGGACTGCCGAGCAATGCGACGCCGGAAGAGGTGGAAGACGAGCTTCGTGAGCTGGGCTTCGAGCCGGAGTATGTTCGTAACATACAGGCGAGAAGCGGGCGACCGGGGTGCATCCTCCTCGCTATACTGAAGCGGACTCCCACGACCGCTCCCGGGATTTACGAGATCACCGAGATGCTCGGTATCCCGGGAGTGAAAATTGAGACCTGGCGGGGCAAACGAAGACCCGCGCAGTGCCATCGGTGCCAAAAATTCCGCCACTCATCACATCAGTGCCACAGACCGATGGCCTGCGTGCGGTGTGGAGGCGGCCACCTGGCCAAAGAGTGCCCGCGCCCGCGTGAAGAACCGGCCACGTGCGCGAACTGCGGGGGGGAGCACCCCGCTAATCATCAAAACTGACCCATTTTTAAAAAGGAAGCCCGAAACAAGAGAGCGGGCACGGTCGCCGCGACGAGCGAGTCACGACCGGCTCCCGTAAAAGCCCAGCCCACCGGCGAAAAGTCTCAGGGTGCATCGCTGATGGCGGCAGCGAATGAACCCACAGCGCGCGGAACCACCTCTTCCGGCAGAGGACGGAGAAAGCGCAAACGGGGCCGGAAAGGGCCCCGTCCTCAAGAGGCGCTAGGCATTGCGGAGCCTAGTAACGACCCTACCAGAGAGGCGAAACCCGTCCCTCAACCGGTCGCCGCCCCCGTTTCCCGGGGAAGAAGGGCGAAGGCCCAAACACAAGAAGTGGACCCCCAGGCTAAGCCGGCAACGTCCGCCAAGCCGGCGGGCACGGGGAAAAACCCCATTTTGGAGGCCGCGGTAAACATCTTGTTAAAGATAGTCTCTGCCCTCCAGAAAGGAGAGGACGCCACCGACGTAGTGCAGATCGCACTCGCTGGCGTAATAGACATGCTTAAACATTCCAATGGATAGATACGGGTTGAGAGTACTCCACTGGAATGCCCGCGGCCTTCGCGGTAAGGTCGCACTCCTCCGCCCTCTACTGCAGGCATACAGGATAGACGTGGCGCTCATAAGCGAGACGCTCCTGGGACCTGCAGAAAAAATAATTCCCCAGGATTCCTCGTTTATAGGAGGGACGAACGCTCCGAGCAATCTGGGAGGCCCATTAGCTTCCGTGGTCTGGCTATTCTGATCCGCCGGAGGATCGTACACCAGCCGATACCCATCTCACACTTCAACACAGTTTACACGCTGGGTGTGGAGCTGCACATGGGTGGAGCCCACACCAGAATATACGCAGCCTACAGGCCACCTGGCCTAAATCTTGACGTTGCAGACCTCCACGGCCTGCTCACCGCCTCCGCCCCTGTACTTATAGCGGGGGACCTAAACAGCAAACACCCAGCGTGGAACTCCGCCGTCACAAACTCGGCTGGTGTACGTCTACACGCAGACGCCGAAACCCGGGGCTATCACGTCGGGGGACCGGAGGTGCCAACCCGGTACCCGGATACCCCGCTTATAGATCCCGACGTGCTAGACATCATAGTCTACAACGACCGTCTGGATAGCCAGATCACACAACAGGTCCTAGTCGAGCAGCTGGGATCGGATCACAGGCCTGTTGTAGTTACCCTGGACCAGCAGCCTACCCAGATCGCCCCTCCAGCGCCACGTCCCCAACCGGACTGGACCCTCTTCTCAGGAACGCTGGAGACCACCACGCCCACCCGGCCCAACAGCTCCCCAGCCGACGTCGACGAGCTAGCAGCGGGTCTAACCGCGTGTATCCGGGGCGCCCTCGAAGCGGCACGTACATCCCCACGCACCCAGGAGCGACCTCCGCGACTGCCGGCTCATATTTTAAATCTGATGGCCGCTAAGAAGCGCCTACGGAGGCAGTGGCAAAGGACCCGCTGCCCTACGATGAAGGCGGAGCTCAACCGGCTCGGAGGGAGAGTGAAGGCCGAGATCCACACGTACCAAGCCGAGAGCTGGGAGGATCATATAGATCATATAAGCGACGATTGGCCGTCGATACACAAGCTGTGTCGACGGCTCACGAACACCCCAGCTCCGGTGCGCCCTCTCCTACACGAGGACGGGGCACCCAGATACCATGCAGCAGACCGGGCGGGCATACTGGCCCGCCATCTGGAGCGTCAGTTCACGCCGAACCCGTCTGACGAGCACGACCATTTAGCAGCTGTTGACGAACACCTAAGATGCTACTTCGAGTCGCCGATAGCTTCCGACGAGAACCCCGTAGCTTTTTCGCCCGGTATGGTGCAGCGCGCCATCCGCCGAACTAAAAAGAGGAAGGCCCCTGGAGTGGACGGTATCACCAATACCGCACTCCAGCACTTACCATTTCGCACCGTCGCCGCGCTTGCCCGGTTATTTACCGGCATCGTGCGCACCGGGACCTTCCCAAACATCTGGAAGGAGGGGAGAGTGGTTATGCTGCCCAAACCGGGCAAAAACATATTGAAGCCCGAAAGCTATCGGCCCATCACCTTGTTGCCGACAATTTCGAAGGTGTTCGAGCAGCTGCTATTAAGGCACCTCACACCGCACGTGACACCCAGACCGGAACAGTTCGGGTTCAGGTCTGACCACTCCACGACGCTCCAATTGTCGAGGGTACTGCACGGGATTACCGCAGCGCGCAACAAGCGCGAACACGCCGTAGCAGTATTCCTCGACATAGAAAAAGCTTTTGACCGTGTATTATGTCTGCTGTACAAGCTCTCCACATCCCAGGTGCCCCGCCGGATCGTTAAGGTGGTCTCCACGTTCCTGAGTAACCGGACCTTCAGAGTGGCGGTGGAAGACGCCACCTCCCAGCTGCACCCCATCCTTGCAGGTGTACCGCAAGGCAGCTGCTTATCGCCTGTGTTGTACTCATGTTACACCGACGACATCCCAGTAGCAGAAGGCACGCTACTCGCCCTATATGCCGATGACGCGGCGTACACCGCGACCAGCCTCAACGCTAAACACGCCGCGTCAAAAATACAAAAAAGCCTCGACCTCCTGCCCCAGTGGCTATCAAAATGGCGACTGTCGGTGAACGTGGGGAAGACACAGGCGATAACCATCTCCACCAAGAGGAAGCTCCCACCGCCACTCCTCCTCCACATGGAGCCCATACCATGGAAGCCGTCCGTGACGTATCTGGGCGTCACACTGGATCGGCGGCTCTCCATGAAGAGGCACGTCAGCAGTGTGGTCGCGAAGGCGCGCGTTACCCGCGCGCTACTACGTCCAGCGCTCTCCTCGAATCTCCCCCCCCCCCCCGCGTGAAGCTTAACATCTACAAGCTGTACGTGCGCTCACAGCTCACGTACGCAGCGCCAGCTTGGTTCGCCCTCACGAGCGAGACGAGCCGCGCCCTACTCCGCCAGCAGCAGTCGGCCACCCTGAGGAAGGTGGTGAACGCGCCTCGCTACGTGAGGGGCGACGTGATCCAGCGAGATCTGCGAGTTGAGAGCCTGGACGACTTCGTGAAGTCGCTCACCCGGAGGATGTTCGAGCGCGCCGACACGTCCGCGTGGAGCCACATCCGCGGACTGGCGCCGTGGCACGCTCGCCCACCTGACCGCCACAAGCTGCCCCGCGACCTACTCGCTGACGGGCCTACGACCACATAAGTTGACTCCAACCCCCAAAAAGACGCTAATTTCCCAGGACTAGCGGATTGTTACGGGGTAAACCTCAAGCGCTGCTTGTGTGCTACCGTAGTAGCACACTATAATAATAACATAGCGTCCCGCGGAGCCGGTGGCGCCGCGCAGTCTGGCGCTGCGCGCGCGCACGTCCCGCCGCGGCAACAGCTGCGGGCCCGCCGCGCTCTGCGAATCGATACCTAGCCGGTTCGCAGAGCGGGCGGCCTCACCTCAACACCAACGTTTTTTTTTTTTAATTTTTGTATATATTATAATTTTTATACCTTTTTATTACCTGTACTGTGTACATAACCCGATCGTCTGTCCACAGCGAGTCCGTCCTCCGCAGCCGACATTCGCGGGTACTCCCCTGCGATACCTGCGCTATGTGGCTAGCGCGGGCGGGCGAGCAGGCAGACGATCAATACAGAAGACATACCAAGGCGCCGGGACCCCGAGCAGCCGCCGCTTCTGTCGCAGGTACGCCCTCAGCTAGGTTTTGACCGGGTAGCCGGTCATCTCACCTGGCTGGGGCGTCCGCTGAAGCGGCGTGAAGAGGGAGTTCCGGCCCATGCTGAAATTGGGACTATAACCCGGCCTAACGACCCTCCTCTATTGAGAGGAGGAGAAGAATTTTTCGTGGAAGAGGCCCAACGCCTATAACACGACTCCACGCACCCCAGCTGGGGTGTAGTGACGATAGCTGTACTCCCGAATTCAGTCCGGAACCAGCAGCCCTAGAGAAAACACCTCTAATAAACAAGAAGTAAGAAATCGCTGTTTCACTGGAAAGACCCTTGAAGTTGAAGTACCCTTCTGCAGATCATCATTCATCAAGCCGCAAGCATTTCAGAATACACGCTCCCATCGGCACCTTCGTCCACCCGCCAGCATCAAGATCTACATACAGTCCACTCGCCGCCCGACAGAAGCACCAGCGGTATAAAAGTCTTTAGGCCGCCATATACCTCTTGGCCATCTATCCCGTTTCTGTCGTACTCAACAGGGTGCTTCTGGGCATTAGTGAAATTTCGGCGACCATTAATGAAAGTAGTTTCAAAGCTTTTGATACGGATTCCAATTATCGACACACAACAGGTTGGCCAGGTTAGTTTACTTACGTTCGAGATGGACCAATCAGTTACGACCACAAAAATACGCGGGACAAACCGGTGGAGATTGCTTCCTTCGTTGTGTGTGCGCAATTCTCGTGTCATTGTGTACTGTTCGATTTGTATTCATTCCTTTAAACCTTTTGCCCTTTTCGTCCAGGATTTCTTATTTCTATATTAAAGTTAACCGACAAACTGAAGGAAGAGCAGCTATCGCTCATTATTATTGTAAATGCGTGAGTGGCAAGCGCACGATAGGATGTTGCACACATGTAATGTGCGTAGTATGGTACTTAGGATACTTACCGATGATACTTAGGGAAAATCAACCTGAAAACATTAGATAACCAGCAGCGGAATTCAGTGCCATCATTTGTGTGTGATCGTACAATAATTATCGGTACTTATCAATCTGTGGCCTCAATGGTGTAGCGGTAGTGCATTCGACTGCTACATCAGTGCAA
This sequence comes from Cybosia mesomella, assembly GCA_946251805.1. NCBI lineage: Eukaryota > Metazoa > Arthropoda > Insecta > Lepidoptera > Erebidae > Cybosia > Cybosia mesomella. Next base: position 24,285,188 of record OX276398.1, read on the forward strand.
AAATTTGTATGCATGAATATGTATATTTGCATTGGTCTGGATGCTTCTATGAATAATATGTATCTTTTTACAAAAAAATTAATTTACGTATGTTTATCCACATTCTAGAACCCATAACACAAGCTAATTAAGCTATGAGTCTAGATAGCGCTGTGTACTGTAGCGTCCGGGGCATGGACGCCACAATACCTCGTGTAGAAAAATAAGACAAACACTGAGGAAGAAGTTTAAATGGGCATTTATTATATCATCAAAGCTTCCTAAATCGGGTTTAGGGAGGTTTTGTTACGCGTATGCTTTTATATTACTTCGAACTAGGGAATCGCGAACTCCGCTCAAGGACTGAGCCTAAATATTTATTGCACTAATATCTTCTCTTCGGCCGGCGGACCCGGGCGGCGCGTCTAGTCGCCCGCTGTCAGCCGCCCAGCCGAAAGCAGCTCCACGGAGCAATTGTTTTTTCTTCCCTACGCTCTATTTAAATCAAACAAATAATTATTTTTAAACTCTGACACATAATGGCCAGGTAACCGCATCGTGGTGTGAAATGAGGTTCAGACACCACATCAGCTACGCCCTTAATGGTCATTTATGTGACAGCCTGATTCCCTAGGCATTCTAAATCTGGGACACAAAAAAAAAATTATGCGAATTGTCCCTTACAATGGGAATAACGAAGCAATCTTTGTAATAATTAGTAAACGATAGTAGAATTTCAAATTATAGCAATTAAACTGTAATAAATACTGAAAAACACGAACAAAGAAAAATTGCTTCATTCTTGGCCAGGCAAAAACCCAGGTTAAAAGAAACCTGACCACAATCAGCCTCATCAAAGAAAAGTTATTGGTATCACTTGCCGATACATTTTAAGGTTTGCCCTGAAAGGACTTAGTAACACAGTACTTTTTTAAGACCTACCTAACTAAAAAGAAAGATGACATAAAATTATTTATGTCGCCTACACATTACTAAATTATTCTTTAAAACAACACTAAAGAGAAAGAACTTACTCTATAAAGAAAAGTCTGATCGAAAACTAACTTTCAATCATCGTCGGCGCTTATGTCCAGAACGATTTGACTCTCTTACAAAGTTTAGATCACAACTCTCAATATTGTACAAAAAATAATTGCCTAACTCCTACGCTAGAACATCACGAACATAAAAAACAAAACAAATCTATTTATCTTCAGCAGCGCAGCAATATGAAATAAACAGAGAACACATATTAATAATAAAATACTACTAGTTACTAGTTACGCTAGTACGTAATGCGGTTTTAGTCGGTTCAAGATAACACGTTATTCACTACGTGAATTATAATTCTACTAAGACTTATAGTCCTTATTGGCCCTATTGACCCGCAGGCAACTGTCAATGCTCTTGAAACATTCTGGAACAAGCCACCATCATAGCCATCTTCTCGTTGAGCACATAATATCACATAAAAGCACATAAAAGCAAAATAAACAACGATACTGATAAATGCGTCGCTCCAATTGTCGCACGACGTCTTTCTTCAAACGATACGGGATCGATCCATTCACTGCCAACTGCAGAATGTTGGCGTTTCCGACTTCTGCGGAAACTAGCGCTTCACCAGCTGTAGCAACCACTAGCTCCTGTGGCAACCAGCACCTCTACTAGTTGTATGGAAACCGGCGTTCCTCCACACCAATTGTAGCTGTAGCAACCACCAGCTGTATGGAAACCGGCGTTCCTCCACCAGTTGTAGCTGTAGCAACCACCAGCTGTATGGAAACCGGCGTTCCTCCACCAGTTGTAGCTGTAGCAACCACCAGCTGTATGGAAACCGACGACTCCACCAGTTGTAGCGTCCGGGGCATGGACGCCACAATACCTCGTGTAGAAAAATAAGACAAACACTGAGGAAGAAGTTTAAATGGGCATTTATTATATCATCAAAGCTTCCTAAATCGGGTTTAGGGAGGTTTTTTACGCGTATGCTTTTATATTACTTCGAACTAGGGAATCGCGAACTCCGCTCAAGGACTGAGCCTAAATATTTATTGCACTAATATCTTCTCTTCGGCCGGCGGACCCGGGCGGCGCGTCTAGTCGCCCGCTGTCAGCCGCCCAGCCGAAAGCAGCTCCACGGAGCAATTGTTTTTTCTTCCCTACGCTCTATTTAAATCAAACAAATAATTATTTTTAAACTCTGACACATAATGGCCAGGTAACCGCATCGTGGTGTGAAATGAGGTTCAGACACCACAGTACACTGTCATAGAATGCAATATGATAAAATGCTTTAAAAATAATAAATAGTATCATCCTGATTTGTTGTTTTACATTTTTTAATTTTAATTTAATTTTTTTTTGTAATGTGAGTATACGGCGGCAATGAAACATCTAAAAAGCAATTGTATGACTGAACTACATAAAAAAATAACCACCTTAAGTTTATAATCTGTGCAATCATCATCACTACTTTTGAAGAATACACCGACTTGTAATATTGTAGTTAACATTCGATAACATAAATGAAATAATTGACGACTTCCAAGTCGCACAATCATCGAGCTGTGAAATAGACGAGTGCTCCAAATTAATTGATGACCCTCATTTGAGTTTAAAAATTATACACCAAAATATACGCAGTGTAAGCCGCAATTTCCCAGGTTTTCTAACAGCACTTCATAGATCAAGTACTGATTGGGATCTGATTGTATTATCGGAATGTTGGCTACGTCATACACACTTTATTCCATCAATAGACGGTTACGATTATTTCAAAAGTGAAAATAACTTAACCCAAAATGAAGGCGTGATTGTCTATTTCAAAAACTCAATGCGGGTGATGGCATTAGCGACCACTCTACGCGATGCGAACTGCGTTACCATAAAAGTGAACAGAAATACAACAGTGGTTGCCATTTACCGTCCTCCTCGACATAAAGACTTGCAACCATTTCTAGACTCCTTAAACGAGTTTTTAACTAATTTAAAATGTCCTAATATTATTATCATAGGAGATATAAATGTTGACATAACACCGAATAGTAAAGATCCCGATTCAATCATTTATCTCAATCTACTTGCCTCACACAGCGTTTTACCTGCACATCTGCTACCCACCCATAGCAAAACCTGCTTAGATCATGTTATGCTTAAAACTACTCTCCCAGCTTTTTGCTATGTTGCAGAGACTTCGGTTACTGATCACGATTCTGTGATAATTGTACTAAAACTCCAGATTCAACAAACCGAGCCCTTAGCAATAAAGAAAATAGATTATAACGGACTAGATATTGCCATGACTAATATAAACTTCAACTGTGTCTATAACACGTACGACGCTAACGAACCTACTTCCCTGTTAATATCTATTATTAATACCACGATCGAATCTAACACACGTACGATCAGGGTTTCAAATCGCAGGCGTATTAAGAAACCATGGATGACTTTGGGTCTATTAAAGTGTATAAAAAATCGAGACAAACTTCACGTTAAAACTAAGAAAAATCCCGACAATGAGACATTCAAAACGACTTACCGAAGATATAGAAATTTTTGTAACTCTTTGCTTAAGAGAGTTAAAAGAGAGTACGAACGGGAACAATTAAATAACGCAGTCAAAACTAGTAGTAAGGCATTATGGGATACTATAAAAAACGTTACAAATTACAACACAAAATCATACTCAGCAACAGATTTAATATCCTCGAATAATACTACATCTTCAATTAATAACATTAACAAATTTTTCACATCATTAGGTAAAAACTTAGCTGATAAAATCCCTGCAATCTTGCCGGAAGCACTGACCATTAACCCATGTCCCTATTCTTTTGTTCTAACACCAACCACCGAAACCGAGGTCCGAAACTATATACTTGACCTAAAAAAGGCAAAATCTTCCGGGCGAGACAATATTCCAGGAACTTTCTTAAAGCGATATCATGAAATATTAGTGCCTCCCTTATCATATATATTTAACCTTATGTTTGATACCGGAGTTTTTCCAAAAGAATTTAAACTCGCGGAAGTGATTCCTATATACAAGAGTGGAGACAGAGGCTGTGTCAATAACTACAGACCTATTTCTATTCTGTCAACCCTTTCTAAATTAGTAGAAAAGCTTTTAAATAAACGTTTAACGAATTACCTTGAAACAAAAAACCTCTTATCTAAATCGCAATTTGGCTTTAGAGCAGGCATCTCAACAAATGATGCTGTGCATGAATTAACTCATCATATTGTGTACAATTTAGATAATAAGAAAAAAGTTATTACAATATTTCTGGACTTAGCTAAAGCATTTGACACAGTCTCTGTCCCACTCCTACTGGAAAAACTAGAGAGACTTGGAATCCGCGATGTGCAACATAAATTGTTTGCAGATTATCTCAGTGAAAGGTACCAAAGAGTGAGAGTCGGTGACACTGTTAGTGCTGATCTACCTATTACTTTTGGAGTACCGCAAGGCAGTGTCCTCGGCCCAACACTCTTTCTTATATACATAAACGATTTATGTAATCTAGAACTAAAGAATGGTAAAATCATAACTTTCGCTGACGACACTGCATTGATATTTAGTGGAGATAATTGGAGTGATGCTTTTTCTTTTGCACAGGTGGGCTTCAATGCCGTTTCATTATGGCTCAGGAATAATGGATTAACGCTCAATGTTGACAAGACTAGATACATGCCATTCGCTATAAAAAGTTCTCCGACAAACCTACCAAATAATAGCGTCATTGTGGCCCATAGCTGTTTAGAAAATCACTCTTGTGCTTGCAACCAGCTAAAAAGAGTCACCAACATTAAGTATCTCGGCATTATATTAGACGATACTTTAACATTCAACTACCACATTGATCTTCTTTCAACCAGAATTCGAAAACTCATGTTCATTTTTAAAAACTTGCGCCACATAGCGGATAAGAAGATCCTTAAAATGGTCTATATATCCTTATGCCAACCGATTTTATCATACTGCATTTCAGTATGGGGTTGCGCCTGTAAAACTAGTTTGATAAAAGTCGAAAGAGCTCAACGGGCAGTGCTTAAGGTCAGTCACTTTTTGCCTTACATTTATCCTACTACCGAACTTTACCAACTTTCGGATGTCCTTACAGTTCGACAATTATATATTTTAAATATTATTCTGAAGCAACATTCTCTCCTTCTATACGACTCTTCTACCACCAGGAAACGTCTGAAGCATAAGGTTTGCCCTCCAACTGACTATCGCTCGCGTACAGCATTCGCAAACAAACTTTTCGGATTTCGCGGACGGTACCTTTATAACAAAATAAATCAGAAACTACACATTTACTCTCTCACTAAATATCAATGTAAAAAAACTGTCTCAAATTGGTTGAAGTCTCTCAGTTATGAAGAAACTGAAAATTTAATAACTATTCCAACGTAATTCATCACCAATAAATAATAAATCTGTCACACAGTTTACCATGAAGTTCAGATTATACCATAGGAACGTTTGCAAACGAGACATATACATATACACAAACACGCACATACACACATTCACACACATTCACACACAGAGACACACACACGCACATACACACACACACACACACACATATTACTAACTTGGTCATCTCACAAAATTATTATTACACCTATGTCTATCTACTTTATATAGTTTATCCAAGTACACTTACCGTAACGCCTTTTCATCTAGAGTTAGGAGAGGCTGGTCATCTGTCATACAGGTTCCCACCTAGTACGGATACCAGTTCTCTCACACAGATCTCACCTTTTAGGTGATGTAAAACTAGTTCTGAAGCTATTTATTGTTATTGTTATGCTTTACTGTGTGAGAGAAGAAATAAACATTATTATTATTATTATTATTATTATTTTGCCGCTACAGACGCATATCGCGCAGGCCCCATACATATTTGCCCATTCTCCTTAAAAGTTTGAATGAAAATACATTCAGTCAAAAAACCGGCCAAGTGGGAGTCGGACTCGCCCATGAAGGGTTCCATAGCAGCAAGTAAAATTTTTATATGTGAGATGATTGAATGAAAGGTAAATTGCGGTTTACAATTTATGATGTATAAAAAAAAACTACTTACTAAATCTCGTTCAAACAATTTTTTGGTGGAAGTATACATGGTAATGTACATCATATATTTTTGTTACCCCCAAAATTTACTGTTTTTTTTTTCTATTTTTGTGTGAAAATCTTAATGCGGTTCACAGAACACATCTACTTACCACGTTTCAACAGCATAGTTCTTATAGTTTCGAAAAAAAGTGGCTGTGACATATGGACGGACAGACAGACAGACATGACGAATCTATAAGGGTATCGTTTTTAGCCATTTGGTTACGGAACCCTAAAAAGTATCGGTAATGGATGATTTGTTTACGGTTCACAACTGTTTTCCATTTTGGCGCGTAGTTTGAGTTGCATCTGTTATGTATATTAAATACAGTGCTGTTTTTAGTTATATCATATCTAGTGTGTATAGCTAATTTCATTATGGACAAAAACCTCGAACAAAGAGTTTGTCTTAAATTTTAAATCGCCAATGGAATTTCGTGTTCGGAGTCACTGAAAATGTTACAGAAGGTTAACATTTTCAGTGACTCCGAACTCTTACGGTGAATCGACTTTATCAAAAACACGTGCTTATGAGTGGTACAAAGCGTTCAAAAGCGGTCGAGATGTGATGGAAGATTTGCCTCGCTCTGGTAGGCCATCAACGCCGTCTGCAACTGAAGTTAACATCGCAAAAGTGAAGGAAATAGTGACTGAATCCTTATTCAACTTTGAGAGAGATAGCCGCCGAACTTTCTGTATCTCACGAGTCGATTCGTAGCATTTTAACTAATCATTTGGGTATGAAACATGTTACCGCTCGGCTAGTCCCAAAAGACCTGAATTTTCCCCAAAAATACAATCGCAAGAGCCGCCGAGGACATGCTAGATTGAGTCAATTCCGACCCAACATTCATGAAACACATTGTTACTGGTGACGAGACGTGGGTTTATGAGTTTTACATGCAAACTAATCAACAAGCTTCGGAGTGGCGCCTTCCAACTAAATCGAAACCGAAAAAACCACGCCAAAGTCCATCAAAAGTCGAAGTCATGTTGACTGTTTTATTTGACTATCACGATGTTGTGCACTGGGAATTCTAGCCGGAAGGTCAATTGTAAATAACATAACATAACATAAACTCACGCCTATATTCCCCGAAGGGGTAGGCAGAGGTGCTAGCACCCACATTTCGCCAGTTACTAACAATTGTAAATAAAGAATATTATTTGATGTAATAGGGGGCGAGCCTATTGCCATCTACCGGGCACATTATACCGGGCGGGACCTTAACATAACTGGCGAATCGTGGGTGTGTAATACACCTCTGCCTACCCCTTCGGGTATACAGGCGTGAAGTTATGTTATGTTATGTGTAATGAATATTATTTGAGCGTTATTCGGGATTTAAGAGAGCAAATTCGACGAAAAAGGCCAGATTTCTTGGATTTTGCGGCACAATACGCTACGCTACTTTCCACCCGGCTATCTACCCATAAAAATTAAACTTTCCGAACAGGAGAGATGAAAAAATAGGGTGGAAAGTATTTTTTTTATTCCAGATACATTTAACTCCCGATGAGATTAAAGAACAGGCAAAAGCTGTTGTTAATAATCTATTTCCAATTTTTCCAATTTTACTTTAGGTAAACTTTAACTGATTATCAATATACCTGTTTCATTAAAATGCGTGTATAGTATTTTAACTTCCTCACATAGTCGAAATGAAAAGTAGAGTGTTTACCTCGGGTGAATGTCACCATTTCACCCTCGAACTATTGGCGCTGTCACTTCGTTCGAGCGCCAGAAATATCTCGGGTGAAATGGCTGACTTTCAACCCTTGTTCGTTTCTGAAGGAGCATATTTTGAAGGTGATAAAATAAATTTGGATGAGTAACAAACATTTTGTGTGTTATTGATCTTTTCCCTTAATTTCTTGGACAGAGTAGTATTTATCAAAATTCCAGAATATCTTAATAGAGCCCACTAAGTAGTTATACAACATTTTTACTAAGAAATATAAACTACTTCGCTAAGAAAATAATTTAAAATTTTATCTTATCCAAATTTAACGCTGACGGCACCGTCGTACGTTTCGTTATGCGCATCTACCTTTTTTTTTTTTTTTTTTTTTTATCGTGCGGAAATCCCTTCGGATACCCCCCCGCCGGCCAGCGGGGGCGGTTATGTCGGGCTTGCACCGACTAAAACCGCACGCCGTCTCGGGTCTTCAGACACCGGGGTGTAAGGTTACCCATAGAGCATATCCCTCGCACCCCGGCTGACCCTGGGCCATCTCACCAACTAACAGCATCGCTCATCCTGTCTCCTCTGAAAGCAGAGGAGTACGGAGAGCGATGTGTTCCCGCCACGTTGGGTATTGGCCGACGATCAATGCCAACCCTATGAAGGGGTGAAGGGGAAGCCATTGACCGCCGCCCAGGGTGTACCGGCCGCTTCGATTCCGTTCCCCCCGGACTGCAGCGGGATCGGAATCGGAGCGACACTCGAGGAGGTTACCCAACACACACCCCTATGCGCATCTACCTCATGGCCTACTTAAACCCAAGTATGTCAATTAAGTAACCATCGGTAGTTATCTACAGAATAACTTATTACGTCTTATAATGTTGCCATTTACCATCTTTCATTGACAATGTTATCATTATTCCTTTGTGTTTGCTCTTACAAAGGCAAATATTTAGTATGATTATAGGCTGTTACGTTTAGATGTTTATTATCATAACAGCTGTAATAAATATAACATAGTGACACGTTTACTGCTATTTATATAGGTACTATCGTCTACATAAACCGTTCGAACTCTGACTGGTTTCAGTTTACTTTAGTGTGATTTGATCAAAAGTACCTACTTTCATTGGGTAAAACCGTCCGTAGACTTCTTCACTGTAGTGTCACAGAATCGCAAATCTTAAACATCAAACTCAGGTCTTCGTAAATCCATTAGCCGTGTTTAGTACCGATGGATTTATTTGTTTATTCGGCACCAATGGGGTGAAGCCCGAGGGGGTTTCCACACGTAAAAACGTTACGCCTGTTTGCGTAGCTACCTACAAACGCAATTCGATCCATGTATGAAATTTAAGGTGTCGTCAGTCGTGGTGCGAGGGAAATGCCTTATGGGCAACCTTACACCCCGACGTCTGAAGACCTGAGATAGCGTGTGGTTTTAGTCGGTTCAAGCCCGACATAACCTCCCCCGCTGGCAGGTGGGGGGGAGGGGGTATCCAAGGGGACTTCCGCACGAAAAAAAGTACTACTTTCACAGCACTACTTTTGACGCTGGCTGTAGCGGCAAAAGTAGTGATGATGATTGCACAGGTTACAAACTTATAAATATGACTGAAAATTAATAAATATATTGCAGTCAATATTAAATATTATTTCAATAGACCTTCCTAAGTAGTTAAACAGTATTTTCATTGTAAAATAGAAATTACAGCTCAAAGGGTATTATTTAAAATTTGAAAGGTTTCACATACTTTTGACGCTGGCAGTATCTACTTATTAAAAAAATATAAATTCTCAAGGTGGTAGTGTAATGGCCAGGATTTGAATCCATCCGAGAACCTCTCGATCATAAGCCTGACTCTTTAACCAACAAGCTTAGTACTTTTATACTATACTTTTTAACACTGATCATTGTTTTTTATTTTTATTTTATTTTGTACTAGCGACCCGCCCCAGCTTCGCACGGCCCATTGCACATGGATGTTATTATACATATAAACCTTCCTCGTCAATCACTCTATCTATTAAAAAACCGCATCAAAATCCGTTGCGTAGTTTTAAAGATTTAAGCATACATAGGGATATAGGGACAGAGAAAGCGACTTTTTTATACTATGTAGTGATGAGTGTGATCTCTAGAAAAAGAAAATTTGCCTTCCTATCAGGGAAACGACGTTGATGGTTGCGTCGCAGTGTGCACTTTAGCAGCTACCATCGACCCAATTTTGTATTTGTTTATATTTTTCTTGTTCAATAAAAAATATTATTATTATTTTAAAGCTCTCACCGGTTTATCTCTGAAGAGGTATATTTTATATTCAACGGTTCGTCGACCACGACCGCGGTTGAATTTCTTGAACTTAATAAAGTAATGCAGTTTAATAATTTCTGTTTTAGCTAGCTGAAAAGTTCGACTATATGCCGATACATAAGAGAATGTTTTTGTTCTTCATCTTGCTATTTATGCCAACTTTTATAAAGTTTATAAACTTTTCGTTCCTTAATGTGGAATCTACAAGCGAGTTAGTGAGGATATTAAAAGCGGCTAAAGCTGAAAGAAGTAAATCTGATGCCACGTAAGTAAACTGCTAATGTGTGTGAACTCACAACTGAGACCTTACGATGACGTGTTAAAGCGTTCGTGTTCCGGGCGAGAATGAGGGATGGAGCTAACAGGTATACTTATCCACTTTTCCACCCAGGAAACGAAACATGAAGAGTTTAACACGTTATGGTAAGTCCTCTGTACATATTTCCATATCTATTCATACTTACATGCATATACTGACGCCTGTATTCGTCTGGGATAGGCATAGACAACAGCCCGCCATCTGCTTCTATCCTTAACTCTTTACACACGTCATATGCTTCCTATACTGTCATTAAATTCATTAATTACCGTATTCACAGGGGGCGACTAGCGCCCCTCCCCCAAACCGGGGCAAGACGGGGACACCGTGGTTCCCAAATCCGAGGGGGCCATCTCGAAACCGGAGATGGATCGATCGATTTCTCGAGGCTCGGGGTTCCGTCCCTGCTCCCGCGCCTCCTTTCGCCACTGGTACAGTTGCGAAAGGGCTCTCGCCTCCAGGTCCCATGGCGGAGTTCCGGCAAGGAGACTCGCCGCCTCGAAGGAGATCGTGCGGTACCCGCGGATGAGCCTGATGGCCATCACCCGCTGCGGAGCTAGCAGCAACCGCACACTTCCGGCCTTCAGGGCCTCCGCCCATATTGGGCACCCATACAGGGCCATGGACCGCACGATCCCCGCGTAGAGTCTCCTGCAGGAGTCATCGGGCCGAGGGGGCCCGATGACTCCTGCAGGATGTTGGGCAGCAGCCGCGCCAGAGCGAGAGCTGTGCTCTTCAGTTTGGGGGCTGTTTCCTAATGTCTATCCGCATTTTAGACTCCATATCACAATTTAAAATGTGTATCGCATGGCATACACATTTTTGCACTTCATAATTGGTACGGCTTTTTATTAAGATTTATTGAAATAGGCACAGTTTTAGTTCGTAAAGTACGTTATTTATTAATAAAAAAATCTATGTATTTCCTAACACAGGCACAGCGATTTCCTTCAGATTTTAATAGATTTTGCAAAAAAGGAAAAAGCAGAGACCGAAAATACAACAGCGGAAGTTCGTAAGTACTTATACTAAATACTATACTTCTTACAATATAGCTTGATCTCTGTGACAATTAACACTAGTGCTGTGACACTTACGACGCAGTTCGTATTTGTTGTCGATAAAACTCTTATCGATTTAGGTTTAGCGATTGTCACATCTCTCTTAGTCTCAGTGTAGTATGTATGATGACATTGTACGTGCGTAAGCGATATATAAAATGATTACTACGTATTTTAGAACTTATACGACGTACATTTTAGGTGTGAATTTTTAGGGTTTCGTTGCCAAATGGCAAAAACGAAACCCTTAAAGATTCGTCATGTCTGTCTGTCTGTCCGTCCGTATGTCACAGCCACTTTTTTCCGAAAGTATAAAAACTATGCTGTTGAAACTTGGTAAGTAGATGTATTCTGTGAACCGCATTAAGATTTTTACACAAAAATAGAAAAAAAAAACTACATTTTGGGGGCTCCCCATACTTAGAACTGAAACTCCAAATTTTTTTTTTCATCAAACTCATATGGATAGGTCTTCGAAATGAAATGAAATGATATTGAGGTTTCTAATATAATTTTTCTCTGAACTGCTATTCAGTTCAGAGAAAAATTATATTAGAAACCTCAATATCATTTCATTTCATTTTGCGCGAGAGACACTTCCAAAGTGGTAAAATGTGTGTAAACCTGTACCTTTTTTTTTTTTTTTTTTTCGTGCGGAAATCCCCTCGGATACCCCCCCGCCGGCCAGCGGGGGCGGTTATGTCGGGCTTGAACCGACTAAAACCGCACGCCGTCTCGGGTCTGCAGACGCCGGAGTGTAAGGTTGCCCATAGAGCATATCCCTCGCACCCCGACTGACCCTGGGCCATCTCCGGTTTCGAGATGGCCCCCTCGGGTTTGGGAACCACGGTGTCCCCGTCTTGCCCCGGTTTGGGCAACCTGTACCTAACTTCTAAAATAAGAGAATGATAAAACTAAAAAGAATATTTACCATGTAAAATTCCACCGAAAATTGGTTTGAACGCGATCTAGTAAGTAGTTTTTTTTTAATACGTCATAAATCGTAAACCGCAATTTACCTTTCATTCAATCAACTCAAATATAAAATTTAAAAAAAGCATTACTATGATACTTGCTGCTACGGAACCCTTCATGGGCGAGTCCGACTCGCACTTGGCTGCTTTTTATATTCTTATATATTGCACTTCAGTTGCGAATGTTGCGATAAAACTGGCACGTAAATAATGAAAGTATAGGTGATACAAAATACAATAAAATTGTAATCATGAAGCTTATTCTAAGTTACTTCGTTGGGTTTGTAGCTATCTGTCACAGAGATCAATCTATATTGTGAACTTGTCATGATATTGATCAGAAGAAGAAAGATACTGACTAGTCATATTTTTGAGAGGCGCTGCTGTCATTAAACAAGCTGCCACTGGCGGCCTCTGTGGCGTAGCGGTAGTGCATTCGACTGCTACGACAGGGGGCGCGGGTTCGATTCCCGCTCAGTGTAATTATTTGTATGCATTTGTTTGCATTGTTCTGGATGTTTCTATGTATAATATGTACGTATTTACAAGAAAAAAAGGATACAAGTATGTTTATCCGCATTCAAGACATAAGCTAGATAAACTATGCTTACTTTGGGTCTAGAGAGCGCTGTGTAGAATGTCGTAGAATATTTATTTATTATTATTATTAGTATTATGCCAACTAAATCCTTCTATCTGCTAGACTGTCCTGCCAAGTCGTAACTAGGTCTAAATATCGTACTTGACATCTACAACTTAGTAACCGCGACAGGCACATTCCAATTTTCTGATAAATTTAGCTCTTACCTTTAAAATACTAGTTTAAAATTTATAATACAATTTAACCTGTGTGCTCCGCGTATTACCTACAAAAATAAATTCATTTCTATGAGAATGGAGTGGTAGAGTCAAGCAACAGTCATTTTGGCGGTTGCATGAATGGGCCGACTCGACTGGGGAAGCACCACCCTCTCACAGAATATCGACGCCAAGTAACAGTATTTGAACTGTTGCGTTCCGTTTGGTCAGTGAGAGTGCCGGAGCCCAAACTCCTTTCCCATCCCCTTTCCTTTACAGGGTCGGCAGCGCGAGTGTGACGCCACTGGTGTTGCACACGTCCATAGGCCGCGGTAACCGCTTCCCATCAGGTGGGCCGTGTGCTTGTCTGCCACCTTGTGGTATAAAAAAAAATTACTTACGTATATTTTTTTTTTCGCTTTTGGACAAGGGCAGCCATGTTTTTTTTTATTTTTTCAATTTATTTATTACTTTCGTATTTCCTACAGATTTGGATGACGATACAATAGACGCACAATGCCTATTGTTCCTTATCGCGGGGTATGAAACCTCAAGTACTTTACTGTCCTTCGCACTCCATGTATTGGCTACAAAGCCGGAATTGCAGACAAAACTTCGAGAGCATGTCGTAGAAATGACTGAAGGAAAGAATATTGACTACGATCTCCTTGCTCAGTTACATTATTTGGATGGATTTTTGTTGGGTAAGTATGTTAATATACCTAGGTACTTACTTCGGTGTAGGTACCTAATTCGTTTTTTTTTGTTTAAGACTTCCGCGATGAAACGGAATCCAGATTGGAAAATGTGTCTTTTCAGCTGAGATGGCGACCTGTTGAGGCTCGCACGCCTATTAATTATCTATGTGTATATAAATATTTTTGTTGTAACCTATTTGTGCGTGTCCTTAATAAACTTATTTTCTTTCTTTCTTTCTTGACCAGCAATTAAATGAAAGTTTTATCAATTCACGATATATTTAGATATTTTTCTATTTTCATGGTATGTTCTAACTAGTTTCAGTGTCAATCAAATGTCTTTTTTTCTCACTTAAAATGGCTTTTACATACATAAGTACATTCTAACTTCATATTAATAAAATATGTAACCATCGTGCATCCATGCAAAAAGTAATAATAAGCATAGACTTTAAATCTACTATATGATTTGCAGCCGTATATATATAACTACCTGGTGGTATGTAGATATGGAACATATTTTATATTGAATACCTAACTGGTTTCCAAAATATTTTTCATTATTTTTATTATGTCATAGATTGCAACAGCATCCTAATGTTATTAAGAAATTCCGATGCATGCTTGAGCCAAGCAATTTAGAGTTCATTGACTGACAATCACTTTTTTTCGCCTGAGGTTGCGGTAAACTTTTATACCGTGATGGAACTTTTGACATTTAAATGCACGTTAGATTACAAAACGCGAGGAAGACAATGACCTCTTATTACCTCGTATAATACCAGCTGTGTCTGTGTGTGATCTGGGATGTAATTTTTTATGCAGCACAGTAATTCTTTTTCGAACATAAAAAGTCTTATCATATCAGCTATCTGCTAATAAATAGCCCGTCGAAATCGGCCCTACGATTTCGGAGATTAGCTCCCATACATTTCAAACATACAAATATGAGTAGGACACGTTTATTGATAGGAACTTGATTACCTAAATATTTAACTTATTTTCATTTCAGAGACGTTACGTGTATATCCTCCTGTAGCTAGAGTGGATAGGGTGTGTACAAAGCCATACGTTTTGCCTGGGACGTCTGTCCAGGTTGCTGTTGGGGATGTACTAGCTATACCTGTGTATGGTATTCAAATGGACCCTGATTATTATCCAGAACCACAGGAATTTAGACCAGAAAGGTTTATGAATGAGGAGAAAAAGAATAGGGCTTCACACTTATATCTGGCGTTTGGTGCTGGTCCAAGAAATTGTATAGGTAGGTAAAATAACTATTTTGACGATATTCTACTATTATTTATAAACGCGAAAGTTTGTGAGTATGGATGTACGACTGTATGAATGTTTGTTACTCTTTCAAGTGAGTAATGGTTGTCATAAAGGAGTAAAGAGCAGTAATAGATATAGACATCAACAAACTGCATGCTCTACTGCTCATGTGAGTGACTATTCGAAGTTAGAAGTCATGCGAAAAATAATTTTAATTATTTAAAAAGTTTTATAGAGACATTCGTCGGATGTCGCGTCTGTGCAAATATTTGTATGCATGAATATAAAATAATTATGTCTATATGCAAGATTATAATAGTTAAAGATATACAATTACGCGGCATAGCCGTTTGTTGGTGGTTGAACTCCTCCGTAACCACTCTCGCGATCTCGACCAAATTTACCACGGTGATAGTGTGGACACTGAGGAGTGTTTTGAAGCGAGATGGTTCATGTCCGAATGGTTATGTCGTATTCGAACCGACTTAAACCGCACGCCGTCTCGGTTCTTCAGACTTCGGGGTGTAAGGTGGCATAAGGCATTTCCTTCGCACCCTGCTGATACTGCCCAGGGCCATCTCCGGTTTCGAGATGGCCCCATCGGGTCTGGGAACCACGGTGTCCCTGTCTCACCCGCGGAAAGAGGGGGCGGGGTGCGCAACGCGCCATTTTATATATAGGAAGACTAAAGAGAGCCTATCCAAACGAGGCGAAACATCCATAGGGACTATCCCTTCTGAAAAAATTGGACACCACGGTACCCATCTAACAAGATTTACCTAAGACCTACTACAACGGGCTGTACTGAACCTAAATTTTGGTATCGATTTAAGACCACTACTTGACCAGTAACAAGGCACCACTTTTTGCTGCTGTCATACCGATCACATTACAAAAAGGCACGCTATGTCGATACAGATAGGTGTATATTCATTAACCCATTTATCTGGTTTCTGCATCCCATTCCGAATTCGAAATTTAAGCCCGCCACACCCAGGAACAATGAAACAATTTTTATCTTTGTAAAACTTGTATTCTATAATTTCAGGCTTACGTTTCGCTATGTTGTCTGCGAAACTGGCGATGGTCTCACTTTTAAAGAACTTCAAGTTTACCGCTTGCGAGAAGACCGTGGATCCTATACAATTTAATAAAAGAGCGATTTTGCTTAAAGCAAAAGATGGTTTGTGGGTTCGCATTGAAGCGCTGTAGAAACTGAAAGCAGTACTTTGCATTGATAAATGTACAATTTTGTCCAGATGATACACTAAATGATTTTAAAACAGTAAGGTACGATGCCTGACCTTTCTGTTCCTTAGATTTTTTTATTATTATTTAGTAGATACAAAGTGAATACAAACAAAGGAGAAACTCAGTAACGATTGATAAATCTCATAACCTCGCCTTAATCCACCAATTAGGTAGGGATACATCAGAAAATTCCTTTTTTTTTACCTGATTACCCTGTGTAAATCCCAACGCCTCGCGCCGTAGGCAATGGCCAGGTTCTTCGAAAAATGCATATCAACAAAAATTTACTATAAAATTTAACCTATACACACCACAATCGTTGCAGAATGTAAACTGATTTGGCTATTGCTGATACTTGTGAAAATGGGGCTTTAGAAATCCTTATAATTATTACCCAATTCGCAGTTCTGTCTCACCGTCATGTCCATATTTGTATGTAAATCGGGTTTCTCCTTTGGACTCTGAATCCAACTAGTAAGTAAATAGGTAGAATTACGTTTTATTATATATTATAACTCGGTACTACATACGAGTATATTAGATATCTATATATGTTGTATAAGTTAAATAGTTCTGATTGGCGATCGGAGTACGTAGAGCTGTTTATGGTAATTGAGACATGCGTCATAGTACACTATTATATCTAGCAATGTCGGCCTTCTCAATATTTAAATTATATTTTTTCTTGTAAGTTTTTTTACAAACGTGATCATGGTGAAGATTGCGTTGTCTATTGTGTGTATAATGTCCTCGAAATAACAGAGGCATGTTTTACTAATATAACGTTTGATGTAAATGATCACTGGTCATTATCACATGTCTACTTGTGAATAGAAACATTAACTCGAATCAAAGCCTCATCGTGTAAACATGTGGCAAAATCGGTTATCACGTCATATTATACAAATCACTAATGATAGACATAAGTATTGTTAACCATTTTAATTCTCACTTTTAGCATAAAATTATGAATAGCAACTCTACCATGACATGTTATAAGCGGGTCCGTAACTAAACTTCGAGAGTTATATGTTCGATGAATGGAAAGTCGACAGAACGTTTGATCGAATATTGCTATTTCGAATGAACCGTTTATCGCCAAACGCAACTTCGACTAAACGTTTTATCGAATACCTATTTATTAATCGATGGATTGCTGTTTCGAATGAGATTTAGACATGACTTCTTGCCATAAACTTTCCGGACTACTGATTCCAGCGCTTCGCCGGCCGCTACCGTGGCACGCTCGCTCCGCTCGCTCAGCTTGCGCTCTGTTGGGGTCACAGTTCTAACCTAACCTAACCCACTTTACTAATTTTC
Source organism: Cybosia mesomella (assembly GCA_946251805.1). Lineage (NCBI taxonomy): Eukaryota > Metazoa > Arthropoda > Insecta > Lepidoptera > Erebidae > Cybosia > Cybosia mesomella. The sequence continues at coordinate 24,302,998 of OX276398.1, forward strand.
GGACATCAGTCCATCGATTGATAAATATTCGATAAAACGTTCAGTCGAAGTTGCGTTTGGCGATAAACGGTTCATTCGAAATAGCAATATTCGATCAAACGTTCTATCGACTTTCCATTCATCGAACATATAACTCTCGAAGTAAAATTACGGACCTGTTATAAGCGTTCATGTTCCAGATGAGAACGAGCGGTGGCGCTATACCTACACCCTATCCTCCATCTCGCTTTCTCGTCTGGAACACGAACGCTTATAGCACATCATGGTAGGCTACCAGTATTAATATTCGAATGAGTTTACGAAACAATTTTTTTTAATTAATGGATTCAAACAATTATTATATTAAGTTTGCAATCAATAAACAAACAAAGCAAGCTTATGCTTGTTACTATTATAATAGATATTTCTGATGATAATAATTATAGCGCTGTTATGGGAGGTAGTAATAACCTTGCAGATACTCAGTAGGTATCCTTAGTACAAATTTTAATCGAGCGTAGTTTACAAGCGCTGGTTCCTGTAAATAAAGCCATTCTTTGTAGCTGGCACAAACTTGTTTCCCTGGTTTGTGGTTGGCTTGTATATGGAAGACTGCTCTTGAAAACTGGTCGTTACGCTAAGTTCCGAACAAAGGATTGACCGATAATCATAACGGAGGCAGCCGGCGCCTATATGTGGTGATAATATAAAAGTACAAAAGTAATGCTATAGGTACAAAACTAGATGAGCTAGCGAAAAAACTGTTCCTCGAAAATAGCGACGCGAAGTACTCGAGTCTTCGAATTATTAATAAGTAGGTACCTAAATTGATCAATAATGCAGCACACGCAGCTTAAAAAGAACTGAAAGTGAAACTCCAATTGTGAAGACGAGACTCTAAAAGTCACTTTTTGAAAGAGGTCTCCAGTTGAGTTAGCTATTTAAGACTCGAGCGCTCAAATGTACTTGAGCTCTCATGGTGAAATCAAGAGCTTATAACATCGCGGCCTAAAACACGATCGCGTATAAGCACGTCGTGGTAATGATACTGTTTTATTTAAAAAAAATAGTGTTGTGTGAAAAGTTGCGGAATCAAAGTTGTAGAGAATTTAATTGCATGAAAACTGCTTTTACAAATTTTCCGTGCGACAAACCACCATAATGTAACTTTTCAATGGACTATTAAAGAAAACTTGAAAGATGGGAAAAATGGAGATTTGTTCTTTCAAAAAAGCAACATCGAAGTTAGGACATTAGGATTTATAATTTTCAAACTATTTAGTAGGGTTGAGGTATAATAATAATGCAAAGGGTTACAGTATGTTAGGTTATATATTCGTTTGCTTCATCTGTTGGGTTTATTGCAAAATACGTGATATAGTTACCTATTTTTAATGCATTATAGTTTTTGTGTAAATTTAAGTTTGTGTAACACTTTCAAGAACGTGTTTTGCTAAAAATATCGACACGAGTCAAAAGATTTTTTGTTAAAATATTTATTTAGTTTTTGACACCATCAATACCTATATTTAACTTAATTTGAATAAAAAAATAATTAACACAGATGTTGAATAGCCCCCCCGTACGTATAAAAATTAACGACAATGCTTATCGCCTACATAGGGTAACGTGGGCAGTATGTAACTATTTTTCTTTTATTGAAAATAATGGCTTAAATCATCGGTCAAGAACTCAACTCTTTCATATACTATAGATACATTCCATATTATACAAGAGAGATCAAGTGATCTTGAAAGAGTTACACGAGTTTAATTCATATCTTTATAGCGGACATCTTAAGGCCTGCGCTGCGTAGTGCCTGTGTACGCATGCGGCGCTGTTTCATGCAAATAATACTGTGCTAATTTTATGCAAATAATTTGCACAAAATCGTGCAAAAAATCCATACGATTCGCACGACGTTCGAGCGCCCGCATGCGTGACGCATGAGGCAGCACGGGCCTTTATACCATGAATTTAACAATAGCCAAAGTGAATCCACAGCAGTTTCTACGAATTGCTGTAATATCAGCAATTAATATATCAAGGTTGTGAACTTGTGATGGTATTTTAGGAAAATGCAATAAACCTTTTAAATAATAAAATCAAAGTCATATTTGTTAAATGTTTATTTATGGTTAAGGTAATTTTACAAATGCAGCTATAAAGAAACCTATTGAATCCTTATATATGTTTTCTACCGGTCTACTTCCATTATCTTCTGGACCAAATCGCTGTACCATTAAGCTGAAAAATATATGAACATTGTGATAATAAGTGGTGATAGTGTGATAGTCACACTACACATACCAGTTATAACAAAAGAGATAACATATCTGCCTTGTCTTAATATAAGATCGTGGCCTCATATTTGTGGCATTTTACCAATGAAAATCAATTCAATACAACAGGTTTCAAGTTTCATTGAATGGATTCACTGGGCATGTGGTATTTGGTAACGCAGTTTAATTAAATTGAATTATAAGCGTTTATATTCATCTGTAAAATTCAGCCTTAGGGCAAACCTGGCCTTAGGTACCATACCGGCCCGACATAACCGCCCTCGCTGGTCGGCGGGGGGTATCCGAAGGGATTTCCGCACGAAAAAAAAAAGTTACCATTGGAAGTAAAAAGAAGCAATGGTTCATTTTGAGTGTGGTAATTGTTATCTAATTTTACAATATTAAATTATTTGTGAGTACAAATTTAAACAAAATGCATTTAATATAAGATATTTTTTATTTATTATAGAGTTGTTCTTGCCATCACAGTGATATATATATTTATTATTAAATAAAAGCTTTTAAATTCACCTTTGTTCTTCATTCAGTCCTTTATTTAGTAAACCTGGCCCACCAAGAAGTGGTTCTGCAGGAATTAACTGCAGACATGAGAATTTATCTAAAGCCCACGCAATCATGCTTTCGTTTTCATCCTCAGTAATAGTACAAGTACTATATACTAGCTTTCCACCTACTTTTAATACTTTTACTGCCTGAAAATAATGATGTTAAGATAATATTGATAAATTATGAAATATCTATGGCAGGGATTAGACAGTAAATAAATATCGCAAACCGGTGTCAATATAGGTATGAATCGCGTTTGCACATCATTTTTATTTATTGAGAGGAAATCGAAGCTCGCAATATATATTGACCGCCTTATCTCCTATAACTTGTTTTACGAATAATAATTTACTTCTGCCAATAATTTCCTTTGAACAAATTTATAGGAATTGATCATTTTGGGTGTCATTTTATTCATCAATTGTGGCCTTTGACCCAATCCACTGCAAGGTGCATCAAGTAGCACTTTGTCAAAACTGTTAGGTGGAAATGGCGGCCCACTGTTGATACCTGTGCTGTGTTCTGAGCAGCATTTGGTGGAATCAAAACCATATGTCTCAACACAAGTAATACCCTGAATATCGCAGTTTTCTTTTACTTTCGCTGCCTTTCGAGGAGTCTTATCTATTGCAACTATAAACGCCTGTAACAATTGAGAAACACATCTAATTAATATGAACCTGTACAGTAAAATTCTAAGAAAATCAGTATGGTAATAAATAAATCCAAAACCTTCAGATTCAAGGTGTATAATTTGTTGATGTCAAGCTTTTATTGAAATATTGCATATCATAGAATCTTTTCATAAACATGAAGCAGTAAACCTTTCATGAAAAGTACTTTCACAATTGTGGACCAAAGTTATGAAACTAGAAGATGATATGAGACAATCGTTAGGCCTAAAGAAATTCGAACTTTATGGTATCTAAAGCTACGTTTTTCGTTCATGATTGGTGAAAGCTCAAAGTTTCACATGTATCTACAGGGTGGGCCATAAGAGTGTTGGTGATTTAATTCTTCAATTTCTCGGAAACGCGTGGCGCGGGGCGACGGGGGGACATGTTGGTAGCCGCGTCGCTTCCTGGAAATTTAGTCGTCATGGAGCCGTACACGGGAGTTCAGCGTGCATTACGAAAACAATAAATCAGTGATTACTGCACGACGTTTATATCGACATGAACACGATTTAAGTGAAGTTCCAAGCGTGATTTGCATTGAAGGCTTATAAGATTCAAGTAGTCCAAGAATTAAAACCAGATGATGCCAATAACCGACTTAACTTTGTCAATTTGATGCTCGACCGTTTCAACAATTTTAACGACGTGAAGTTCAGTGATGAGGCCAATTTTCACCTTAATCGCCATGTGAACAAGCAAATTTGTCGGTTCTGGTCCGAGACTAATCCCCGAGGCTTGCATGAACGTCCACTTCACAGCCCTAATCTTGTCGTGTGGGCTGAAATAACGTCCACCGGTATTATTGGGCTATACTTTTTTGAGGACGAAAGAGGGCAAGCGATGACGGTTAGAGCTAACAACTATTGCAATAATGATAACAGACTTTATGTTGCCAGCTTTGCAAGAACTTCAAGGCAATACCTCGCAGATGTGGTTACAACAAGATGGGGCCACATGTCATACGGCTAGGGTATCCATAGAGCTACTGAACAATGTTTTTCCCGGAAAACTCATTTCGAAAAGGGGGGATATTGAATGGCCACCACGTAGCCCCGATCTCTCTCCATGCGATTATTTTCTATGGGGCTACCTCAAATCGGTGGTGTACGGGAATAATCCGACCAATATAGAGCAGCTCAAAAGGAATATTATTCAGGAAAGTAACAAAGTACCGAGGACAACTTTTCAACGAGTTTTCCAAAATCTGCAACTTCGGTTCCAAGAGTGCCAAGCAGCCGAGGGAAGTCATTTGGACAACATTATTTTGAAGTCTTAAAAATTCCTGTTTCTACTTTTTTTAAATACAAATAATTTTTCTCTGTTTTCTCTATGTTCGCCAAAACCCTTATGGCCTAAAAAAGAAACTAATTATACAGGGTGGGCCCTGTATAATTAGTTTCAAAAGTAGATGATCATTAATTTCAGATATTATAAATTATTTGAACATAGTATTTTGATTTCTTAATGAAAATGCTGTTTAAATACTTAGTCAGCGCTATAAAAAAATTGTTTTGAATTTGAATTAAAATTTAGTTTTATTATCATTCAAATTTTTAAGTTTTAAATCTTTGTCATAATCATCTACTTTTGAAGTTGACTTCACATTTCATGGGAGTGCGTTTACAGTCCAGTGTCCCTTCAGCGTTTACATCCCTAAGTATATAACACTGTCAGGTTAGGTTTATTATAAATTTTCAGCATTATTCAATTTCGAAACTAACTTTATTATTGGACATTTCAGCTAAGTGTGTTGTTTTATTACCAGGTGCAGCACACATATCCAGAATATATTCATCTGGTTGAGAATCCATAACCCAACCGCATACTATAGATGGCAGATTTTGTAAAAGTACTTCCCCCTTGGGATAAATACTTTCATTCACAACAGGCAACCTTGATGCTGGCAAGATTGTATGAACTGCTATACCACTAAAAATAAGATTGACATATATTATAGGCAGGTTAGGAGCGCTTGAAACTGGTGGGATGCATAAAATGACAAGTGTAAGGTCGGAAGCTAGCCAGCACCATTGCCAAAAAAAATGGTGACACCAACGGATGCTGCGGGATCAGTACTTACACGGATGAAGGCGTGGGGTGATGTAAGTCTACAATGTACAAAAGCTAATAGATAGATTGTTCTAATCCGAGCTTGGATCACAGTATTTTTACAAATTGTGCTGAAAAATGTTTATGGATATAAGAAATATACCTTGGTTGAACTCCATTGTCAAATAAATCTGATCTCAACATTTTTAGGTATCCTGTTCCCACATATAGCTTCTTACCTTCATAAGGTACTTTAAGACCTCTTTTGCAGAAACCTTCTATATCTCCATATATATCTACCCTTTTTCCAATATGGCAATCTGCAAATGTGTACATTTTTTATTATTTTTATTACGCTTCCATTTTTAAAAGGTAGGCCCAAGAAAAGGTGGATTGAATGCGTCAAAGAGGATATGGCAAGGTAGGGAGTGACTTAGGAGATGACATCTGGCATGAATGTATGGAGGAGCATCACATGTGCCAACCCCAAATAATTAGGACAAGGGCAGGTAGATGATGCTTCCATTTTGAAATAATTTAAACTAATTACACTTAGGATTGAAGGAAAGATATCTAAAGAATGCACCTAAATCTCATTCATTTATGTACTTTTGCTGGGTAAACCTTGATATCAACAAATTCTGAAAACCTATACAAAGTTATAACTAAAACAAATTAGACACCTTTTTTCTACAAATGCAATATGTCTTGCTGTCTTTTCTGTAAATAATTTTCAAATAGTTGAACAAATTGAAATTAATGGGAAGGATGAACTGCCTGAGTCAACTTAACCTTTCATAGGCGCGAAGTAGCTGTGAAATGATATTAATCGGTGCGGCAACATGGCGGCGATTTCAGAACATTTGACGGCGACCAGAGCACTGATCAGTGCTTACGCAGTTAAATAGACGTGCACTGATCAGTGCTTCTGCATATGAAAAGTTAATAACCTAATTTGGTTAATATTATTGGGACACAATGCTAAGATGATGATGAATTTGGTAATGCTAAATTAATAGTTCCAATTCTTTTTCTTTTCTACTTATATAACATAAATATTAAACTAAAAACAAAAAAGAAACTGATGATCTGAAACTTCAAAAAACTATATTACATACATATTGAAATAATACTATTTTTAACTGATTCTATAGTGATTTCCCAATCCATTAAAAATAGTTTTATTTCATTGTGTGATATTTGTGTAAACTTCCAATAATATCAAACTGATACATGTTAAAATATGTCTAACCCTATCTTAACACTAAGCAAAAATAGGAACACAATGGTCTTGTTAAACTTCTTTAGCTACCTCTATGTAAAAACTTAATCACCACCAACATAAATCTCGCAAAGTCTAAAAGTGGAACCAACTCTCAAAAAGCCTTGTAGTTAATCTTATCCTGTAACTAAAACAAACATAAGCTAAGTGTAAATGCTAGTCTTTAGAACAATAACCCAAGAGAACTGAGAACATAATTAGAGCCTAAAATTCCTTCATTCATTTTGAGAATAAAACTAATACTTACTAACGGGAAGGCCCAATACTCCTGGAGCAAACACATGTGCTCCCCTTAACACAGATGCAGCACATAAGGCATCTACAATCACTTCCTTTCCTGTTTTATCCAATGCAATGCATTCAGGCCATTGTTCAACTACAAGACAGTCAGGTCTAAGCATATAATATCTGGGTATTTCATGTGTATTTAGCTCTAAACTTTGCTGAAAAAGGAAAGTTGGTTGTAAATAAAATATTTGAAAAGGGTTTTCTTATAAGAAAACTATAAACCGATTGAATAGGAACCAAACTCAAATATAAATATAACTTACAGTTACTAGGCATTCACGAAGAATTGTGGGATCGAACTTTTTACTATTATTTATCCTGAATGTTGTATACTTTGGAGGTTTGGATAACCAATGTTTTATATTAACATCTTCAATTTCCATCCTTGTTGATTGGCTGGGATTAAAACTTGTGTAAAAGTAATCACTTCGAAATGAACAAAAACATAGTATACTAAAATTAACGCAATTTCCATAATCCTAATTTGCTACGATATATATTTTTTTATCTTGTAAAAGGCTTGTAAAATGAGATTTTTTAAATTCATGTACACCTAAACAAGAATTAAACTCTGTTTAATTTAGGATGATAAATTATATATTATTTAATATTTTGTGTGAAAAAATACGTTACTTCATAGACGTGAGCTGTCATAAAATTCTAAAATTATCGTAATACATAGATGAGTACCGCCCACTTCTCGTAGTGAAGTGACTTGCAAGGATACAGTACAATTGGCTCTAGACAAATGAATCGAATAAATCGAACTTAAATTAATTTATGCCGAAAAGAACGAAAAAGACTGTTTTAAATAGTGAATTTCGTGAATTTGTGGTTCATTGGCGGAACTTCATTCATTTTTCTTGATGAAACATGGCTTAATGCTAATCACAGCGTGCCGAAAGCATGGACCGATGACACTGCACAGTCACTTACAAAAGTACCCGAAGGCAAAGGACAGCGGCTGATAATTACGCATGCAGGCTCGGCAAATGGTTTTGTGCCTAATTGTTTGTTGGCCTTCAAATCAACAAAATCAAATGAGTATCACGAAGAAATGATCTTTGAGAAATTCAAAGAGTGGTTTTTGTTGTTATTGGATAATTTGCATGAACCATATACCATAAAATGGATAACGCGCCGTACCACTCCGTGCAAAAGGACAAAGCTCCAATATCAGCCAACAACCAACTAGAATTAATATCTTGGCTCCAGAGCAAAGAAGTGGAAGTAAATGAAACGATGCTGAAACAAGAATTACCCGGTTTGGTACAAGAAAATAAACTCAGAAAGCCAACATACCTTTTGGACGAGATTGCTGAGCAACGTAGCCATACAGTTCTCAGATTGCCATCGAACTGATTTGGGCTAATATCAAAGGTTCTTTTTTTGTCATTATACCTAGCACCTAAATTTGTAAAAACAGATAATTTATGATTATTATGTATATATATATATTTTTTATGTTTTACAGGTCATGCAGCCAAACACAAAACTTCTCCAACATTCACGGCTAAGAAAATGCGTGTGATAATGTTACTGCAGAGGACTGGAAGAAAGTCGTGATACACACCAAAATAAACAATAGTTTAAAAAAACTAAAAAACACGCTTTTTATAGAAAACCGAACTAGAAAAATAGAAACTTAATTTTAATAAATTTTAGTGTTAAAAATTTCAATAAATATAAATTAATAATAGCGTAAAAAAAATAGCGGCGGTAACCCAGTGGCTTACGCAATGGACTGCCGAGACGAGGTCTCGAGTTCGATCCTCAGTCGCCCCGGGCACACACCTCTGACTTTTCGTAGTTATGTGTGTTTTAAAAATGTTTATTATCGCTAGCTTAGCAATGTGCCCGGTAGATGGCAATAGGCTCGCCCCCTATTACATTGGGACCTAAACATAACTGGCGAATCGAGGGTGTGTAATACACCTCTGCCTACCCCTACGGGGATACAGGCGTGAAGTTATGTATGTATGTATGTATGTATAAAAAAAAAATATTTTGTTTAAAAAAAGCGTGGGGTGCTTTTTAAGATATTATCAAAATGATAATCACTCTACTCATGTCTGTCAATAAAATATTTATATTTAATGACCCATGCACCCCACGCTTTTTTTTTAAATGAAATATTTTTTTTTTATTTACACTATTATTAATTTATATTTATTGAAATTTTAGAAGTTTTTAAATCTTAGAAATTATAGAAGTGTACTGGGAACGCGATGTTCACTTCGACAATATGTGTGAACAACAAGAATTTATTATTCACCTTGGCGATAGTGCAAGTAAGCAAGATGTGGAGGTTGTGCACCTCAACATCGATTTGGACTTGCGTGTATTCTACTGAATGGGTTGATTGCCGAATGAAAATATGAGAAATCGTAGTCGTGAGAGAGCTTTTACTGTTAAGTACACAAATATGTATGAAATTATATTTATCTAATTACCTAAAATAATAAAAAAATACATGCTTTTGAAACTCTCGATTCCAAATTCTACGGGATCGATAATCAAATAGATTCATAAACGATCATACGCTATGGTGTACCCTACTTAGAGCTGTCAATATTATCATACTTTATTTGACAAAGTGTAGGCAACTACTTGTAAATACTTGTCAAATCAAGTTTAACGATTTTTTCCCATTCTTTGGCATGTATGTAATGATGAATGCCAGTGTCAAGTAATTTGATACATCAAGTAATTTGCATATGAATTCAATATAAGGCGGTGTTGGTCAAGAGAAGTCAGTCATAGTCAAGTCAAAGTCCTGCCCTAGTAAAGTAGTGGAGGCTTTACTAGACGCTTCTGTAGAGTTTTGGAAACAACAAGGAAAATCACAATTCACGGTAAATATCCCACTTTTCTATACTTGTTTGCTACATGTTGTCGAAGACGTTATATCCCAAAACCCCACCATTTTAACACATATAAACTCCAAATTACACTAATTTTAGAACATGAATCACTGTCTCTATGCGTCGTCGGTTCCCGCGGCCGCGCCTAAATTGAAGTAAACAATGAAATTGAAGTAAACAAAGAGTTAAATCATTATTACCGGTTAAACGTGGTTCAATAAATTTGTTTGATAGAGTCTGGCTATCGGTTCTCTGCACTGGACTGTTTTTTTAAATCTATACATGGCAATATTTTTGAACTGTCATGAGTGTCATGTCACTGTCAAACGGATTGTCCCGTTTTTGTGTTTATAGTGTTTTTCAATCAATATTCTTTTGAAATTATTGAAAAATGCCGAAAGCTATCGAAGGCGTAGTTAGAAAGTTGATATTTACCATGATCGGCAAGTATCAAGACATAAAACTTGATAATGAACGAATCCAGAACGAAAAAATACATCGCTTAGACGAAATCCTTACAGCTGCTGGTAAGTATTCTTGATAGTTGGCTTGATATTTATGTCCGGGTATCATGTGTGAATACTATTTACTATTTATTTTTCTTGTATGTGTTTTAGAAGGTGACCTGGCGAGAGTCAAGACGTTAGTGAAAGAGTTAAAATGTTTTGAGGAAAAGGAAGCGTTGAACTCTGAAACGAAATATTTGGATACAATTGCTACTATGACAGGTAGGTAAATTTATGGTTTTGTAAAATGTCTTAAAATCTTTGTACGATTATTTTCAATGTTTGCATACAAGTTTACCTTTGTTCATAGTATAGTGGAACAGTTAAATTATTGTTAGGCTTTTATATTTTTTACATTCAATTACATTTTTATATTTTTCCTTTGCAGAAATATCTGTTAGAACTATTAAAACAATCAAGAAGGAGGGTTCTATAAACCAAGGAGAATGGAATACACCCGGCAAGAAACACCCTCGTCAGGGCACGGTGTCAAATCTGGATGATTTTGATTTAACGGCTATTAGGAATAAGATTAATGAATTTTACTGTGTAAAAAAACAGGTTCCTACTCTACGGAATTTACTTGTTGAACTCAGAGAGTCAATTGGCTTCACCGGCTGTCGTGAAACATTACGGCAGATATTGAAAAAAAATAGTTTCGAGTTTAAGAAAAACCAGAATGAAAAGTCTTTGCTCATAGAGAACTTTGAAATAGCTGCTTGGAGACACAGATATCTTCGAACAATTGCTGAGAAACGACAACAAGGGAAACCAATAATTTATCTTGATGAAACCTATGTTCACCAAAATTATAAGGTAAAAAAATCATGGCAAGGTCCTTCCACTAGTGGAGTGATAGACAAAATGTCGTCTGGCAAGAGACATATTATAGTACATGCTGGATCAGAAAAGGGTTTTGTGCCCAATGCACTGTTAGTATTTAGTACCAAATCAAAAACAGCTGACTATCATGATGACATGAACGCAGAAAATTTTATGAAGTGGTTAGGTGAGAAATTGATTCCAAATTTGACAGAGCCTAGTGTGATTGTGATGGACAATGCTAGTTACCATGTTACACAAATAAATAAACCACCAACAATGCAGAACTTAAAAAGTGACATACAGAAATGGCTTAGAGAAAACGACATTCCATTTGAAGAAATTTATACTAAAGATGAATTAATGTGCCTCGTTAAAGAGAATAAGCCTGAACCCTTGTATAAAGCAGAAGAACTTCTAAAACAACATGGCCACGAAGTGCTTGAACTACCTCCATACCACTGTGATTTAAATGCTATTGAGCTCATATGGAGTTTAGCTAAACGAAAAGTGGCTAGCAAAAATATAGGAGTACCAGGGGCAGAAATGGAAAACTTAATTAAAGAGTCATTTCTTAGTGTAACGGCTGATGATTGGAAGAAATGCACAGATCACGTTATTCACGTCGAAAATGAATACAAATTAAGAGATGGAATCACAGAAACAGCACTGGAACGATTTATAATAAATGTACGTGATGATGATGACGATAGTGACAGTTCATTTTCAGGTGTTGAATTTATAGAATCAGACTTTGATTATGAATCATAATAAAATTATAAATATAATAATAATAATAATAACGGTACGGTTGACATATGTCGGGCGTGCCACCGTCCCGGAGAATCCCTTAGACATATAATTTCTGGTTGTTCTCGTCTTGCCAACGGCGAGTATTTGCATAGACATAACCAAGTAGCCAGGATTGTCCATCAACAGCTTGCTCTAAAGTATAACCTATTAGAATCAGAGGTACCGTACTATAGGTATGTGCCCGACGCAGTTCTCGAAAATGGGCACATCACGTTGTACTGGGATCGATCTATCATCACTGACAGGACTATTGTAGCTAATAAACCTGATATAGTGTTGATAGATCGATCAGAGCGCCGCGCAATAATTATCGATATCACCATTCCACATGACGACAATCTTGTAAAAGCCGAAAAAGAAAAACAAATGAAATATTTGGATTTGGCTCACGAGGTTGTCGGCATGTGGAGTGTTGATTCGGCAATTATTGTCCCGATAGTTGTTTCGGTTCACGGACTGATTGCCAAGAGCCTCGATCAACATCTCAAGAGGCTCGCGTTAGGCAGTTGGGTCAAGGGCTTGATGCAGAAGGCAGTGCTCCTCGACACGGCACGTATCGTGAGGAGATTCCTCTCTCTGGAGCCCTAACCACCGGTAGCTTGGTCCCTGTACCCGATGCCGGTGGGCCACTATTTTTTATATTTTTAAATATATTTGTCTTTTTTTTGTATAGAATGTATTTAAAAATATAATGTAATATGTATTTAAGTGTAATAAAGAGAATAATAATAATAAATTTATTACCAAAAAAATAATTACAAAAGATATAATACATTGCCGGTGGCCCCACACTAGGCAAGCCTGTCCTGTGGGTGCCTATTACGTTCAAACCTTGAAAAAACATATTAATGACTTGTAATTTTTTTTTCTTGTATCCTGGACATGATCATTATTTGCATGATGAGCAAGCATGTATGTTAACTTTATGTGTAAGTTGGAAATTTATTTTTTAATAAAAGCATACTAGCAACAGAAATTACTAGTATAAAACTGCTTGTGTGGGTTCATACCGGTAGTGCAATGACTGGGGATCGAAACTGTAACCTCAACATTGTACGTCCAATGCCATAACCATTAGGCTACAGTCACCGTTAATTCATAAATACCGGAGTGCAAGTTTGGGCCGCAAACGGGACTAAACGCTATAATGATGATATCTAAGCTAATTTTAAAGTTTGTGCAGCTTATCCGACTCAGTTTGTTATATAATATGTACAGGTATGATAACACGTAATAAATAAAAATGTATAAAATAACTTTAATTGAATATAAAAAATAATAGTATCAAACGCATTTCTTCAGTCTATAGTCGGTGTTGTCACCCCTTGTTTTTTTGAATTTACCGCTCTTTTCTTGTGCAAAGAACCGATGGCCAGACTCTATTTTATATTTTTCCTTAAACTTCTTTTTTGTATGCCACGTCTTTAGTTGATTAAAATATAAATTAGGAATTCAGTGCAGGGTGCGACTGAAATAAATTGAGCTGAGCGAGCAGGACTCTTACTTGAAAATAAGACATCTTACTACGGTCGCGCGCTTAGCTAAGGCCGCGCGCTCGTGAAACTGTTTTTCGGTGGAATCGACTTAGACTATTGGACTAGTAAAGGCTATTATCTCAATAATGGCCTACTGTATCGACTGTCCAGTGATTCAGATCTAGAAGAAGCGCAGTTGGTGGTCCCTGAGCAAGAGTGGGCTAATATACTCACGGCTTACCATGACGACCCGTTGGCTGTACACAATGGCCTTGAAAAAACCTATTCTCGAATATAGATGCTGGCGGGAAAAATTCCGAATCATTCCCTTCGAATACTTCGGAAGTATTCCGAAATATTCCGAAACTTTGGGAATATTTCAACTGTAAAAAATAAACGAGTAAAATCGACCTTACAACCTATTTCGCTATTTCTTGTTACGTTTTGAAATATATTAAAATAATTTATTTAAGATGTAGTAGATTCTGCCTTTAGCTGAACTGATAAATGAATACACAAATTAATGATTGTAACTTTAATAACGAAACTAAAAGTGATTACAAAATTATTTGTTAAATACTTATTACGAATAAACACAGATCTGCAATATAGACCGGGACCGATACGTTTGAAAATTGTAAAAAGTGAAAAAAAGTAATAGTAGGATGAAACCCGTTATAAAAGGACAAGAACATAACAAAAATGAAAGGAAAAATAATTTACGGGTGATCTGAGGTCGGGAAGTGGAAGGAGGTGGGTTTTTAAGGGTAAAAACGGTTTATCTCGATTTCCGGCAAAACTACAAGTCCTATGGAAAAAAATTAATGACAAAATTGTAGGTAATCGAGAGACTTTTGTTAATACACTTTTTTCACCTTATTTTGGCTTAATATCGAAAAAGCACCCTAATTTTCAATCGAAAATTCTCACGTCAATATATCCGTTTTTTTTTTAAATCGAGGAGATTTTTGTTCGTTGAAATCTCTTCTTCTTTCTGATAATGTAAAAAAATATGAATCCTGTTAATCGCAGGCTAACATCTATCTATAAAAATCTTATCAACATTAGACTTAATCAATCCCATTTATAATAAAATAAACATTTATATTTTACTTACGTATGCTCCACTGAACAATAATAAACTCACCCACCACACCACAAACAAACACGTTTATTCCCATTGAATTATTCAGGCGAAATATTCGGAAATATTCGGCGGAAACATTCGATTCCGGGGGTACGAATCTTTCTCGCGGGGCGAGGAAAACTTCTCCAGGGAGCATCTCCCCTCTTACGCACCCCGTCCCGCCATCGCCTGCACAGTGCACACACGACCACGACTCGTGGCGTGGCAGTCGGGGGCGCGCGCGCGCGGCGCCAGCACGGCTCCATTGGCGTTCGCACAGAGGGCCAGCGGGCGGCGGCGATCGACGATCGATGCAAACTTTGATTATATAAATGACATTATATAATCAAAGGATGCAAAATACGATTTTTCGGCAAATAAAAATCTTAATTAAATTCATTTTGAATAATTCTGATTTAAAGAAACTTTCCCAGAAGTATTCCGGAATTATTCCGAATTTTTCAGAAGTTTTGCAACTATATTCTCGAATATCCCGGAGATACTTCTGGAAAGGAATGAGAAGATATATAGAGTCTCATATCAAGAATTGCGTAGCGTGTCAACGATATAAGCCTTCGAATTTAAAACCCGCTGGATTAATGCAGAGTAGTACAATGAATAGACGCTTTGAGGCTATATCATTTGACTTGTTTGGAGCATTACCTGCATCAGTAGATGGAAAAATTTGGATCCTGATTGTAGAAGACTGTGCCACCCGTTGGGTCGAACTCTTTGCCTTACCAAATGCGTCTGCTGAAATCTGTGCGGAGACATTGGTAACAGAAATCTTCCTACGATATGGCGTCCCCAGGAAAATGACCAGTGACAATGGACCCCAGTTGAGCGATCATGCAACAAGTCTGTTTTTGCTTTAAGATAAAACATTCTTTCACACCGGTGTATCACCCTGAAGCAAATTCCGTAGAACGTAGAAATAGAGACTTAAAGCTACAATCGGCGATCCTCGTAGGTGATGAACACTGAACCTGGTCTGGAAAATTGCCAAGTATCCGGTTCGCCATGAATACAGCAGTCAGTTCAGCAACGACTTTCACTCCGGCTTACCTTACTTTTGGCAGGGAACTACGAACGCCTTATGACAATGAGCATGATTTTAGACATTGTAATTTCAGAAAACTTTATTTCGGAAATCACTACGAAACTATTACTGATTGCGGACACAGTTCAGAAAGCACGGGAAGTCCATGAAATGAAAGAAGAACAACGGAAAGAATATGTTGACCAACAGCGTAAAGAAAGCCCTACCTAAAAACCAGGAGATTTAGTGCTGGTAGAGACGCACCCGCTAAGTAATGCTGCAAAAGGAGTTACTTCAAATATTTCCCCAAGAAGAGACGGGCCCTACCTTATTAAGGGTAAACATGGTCCTGCGTGTTATAAGATAGCCAATACAGAAGAGCCAGACATCATTATAGGTATACATCATGCCTCAGCCTCACGACCCTTCCATAGTACCAGTGAGCTCCTACTTAAACCTACTCAGCCGCTGCGTAGACGTGGAAGACCCATAAAAGCTCAAGCTCCACAAAAGCATACATAGCAGATCAAACGCGGCCGCGGAAGGCCACGAAAAACTTAAACTCCAGATTCATCGTCGGGACGTCTTCAGAATCTGAGGGGGAGTCTGTAACACCACAAAGCTTAATACAAGGAAAGTTGCTGTCACCCGCGATAGATGGCACTGTGCTGCATCGCGCTAACAAGATTCTCCGCAACCGAATGACCTCCCGCGTAAATTATTTATTTTGTATTCGGATCGGATATACCTACATCTCTTGCTTTCAATTCACGCTTCCACTACGTGGGACTTGTCTTGGGACTGAGATTGTAGCTAGGTCATTGGGAGATTGCAAGCTTCCACCTGTGGGACTTGCAATCCTCAGTGGATACCGAATTGTATTAGCTAGGCATTCGTTCTAGGTTTGATCAATCACATATCATAACGTACGTTTTCTCTCCATGCCTGATTCCGTCTCCCGTACATTGGTAACACCCAGCTTGCCTTCTTACAATTGTCATAAAATAATCTCGAAGTAAAATGGGTTATATTCCGCGGGGAATTCATATTTCGTCTGGCATACTTTGAGCCTACTGGATAGGGAGTTTAAGGCTCGTTTATGTTTAAAAATTATTAGAGTTCATAAAAACTACAAAACAGAAGTATAATCCTAGTTCGAATACGTTGGTTGTTATCGATTTATAAATCGACAAATAAATTTAATCAGATGATATTTTTAGGGTTCCGTTGCCAAATGGCAAAAAACGGAACCCTTATAGATTCGTCATGTATGTCTGTCTGTCCGTCCGTATGTCAGTCACTTTTCTTCGAAACCATAAGAACTATGCTGTTGAAACTTGGTAAGTAGATGTATTCTATGAACCGCATTAAGATTTTCACACAAAAAAAAACCAATAAATTTTGGGGGTACTTAGAACTGAAACTCAAAAATATTTTTTTCATCAAACCCATACGATCTATGGATAAGTCTTTAAAAATGATATTGAGGTTTCTTATATAATTTCTTTCTAAATTGAATAGTTTGCGCGAGAGACACTGCCAAAGTGGTAAAATGTGTCCCCCCCCCCCTGTAACTTCTAAAATGAGAGAATGATAAAACTAAAAAAAATATGATGTACATTACCATGTATACTTCCACTGAAATTTGGTTTGAACGAGATCTAGTAAGTAGTTTTTTTTTTACGTCACAAATCGTAAACCGCAATTTACCTTTCATTCAATCAACCCAAATATAAAAAAAACATTATTATGTTACTTGCTGCTACGGAACCCTTCATGGGCGAGTCCGACTCGCACTTGGCCGCTTTTATTTCTCATTCTATTCGAATATTTGAAAAGAACGAATATTTTGAAAATGATTTCGAGTGTACGATCGTACATCGTACCAAAGCCGACAATGCCGTTATACGATTTAAATCGTATGGTTGGCAATCCTGTGGTGAAGTGCTCTTGCATTGTGCATAGATTATAATACTAGAGGTGAAGATAATATCTTTGGTTAATATAGTAAACTAAAACCAAACCAATCCATTAGTTACACCACCCCAGCCTGCAATATAATAATATTTGAAATAAAAAAAATACTAATCGATAGATTTTCAATAGCTCAATTCAACTACGTTGTCCTTTAAAATTGCTCACCTTAAATTAAAAATCAATAAAGTCGTTGAAAAAAATATCATTTATGCGTACTTTCTAACTCCTATATCTTTTGATATATACAATATTTTAAATTGCTCAAAGTGTTAAAAAACTGCTCAAGTTGCAATTATAATTGCTCAAGTACAGTTTGTAGCAGCTCCATATACCACGGTACTATTTATAGTCATTGGTTTGGGTTAGGTTAGAACTGTGACCACAGCGCACGAGCCGAGCGAGCGAAGCGAGCGTGCCGCGGCAGCGGCCGGCGAAGTGCCGGAACCGAATCGGTCTTATAGTTATTGGGTTAAGTACGGTTAAAACTGCGGTATAAACTCCCAGGTCATAAAAATAACCGTAAATACGTTATTATCTATATACGTTAAATTTGTCCAAACTATTTGTATTTATTTAATAATTAAGAAAAGTGGAGCTGTTACAAACTGTACTTGAGCAATTATAAATGCAACTTGAGCAGTTTTTTTAACACTTTGAGCAATTCAAAATATTGTATACATCAAAAGATATAGGAGTTTGAAAGTACGGATAAATGAATTTTTTTTCAACGACTTTATTGATTTTTAATTAAATAATTTAAGGTGAGCAATTTTAAAGGGCAACGTAGTTGAATTGAGCTATTGAAAATCTATCGATTAGTATTTTTTTTATTACAAATATTATTATTTTGCAGGCTGGGGTGGGGTAGCTCAATCCGTTGATTCAGATTCCGTATCCAACTAACT
Organism: Cybosia mesomella; assembly: GCA_946251805.1. Taxonomy (NCBI): domain Eukaryota; kingdom Metazoa; phylum Arthropoda; class Insecta; order Lepidoptera; family Erebidae; genus Cybosia; species Cybosia mesomella. Next base: position 24,321,649 of record OX276398.1, read on the forward strand.
GCCTTATTTAGTGATGAACAACGGCCGACCGGGCCGACGATTGATAAATGTTAAGTAGATTTTAATCGCTCGCTCATAGTTTGGATTGCTTCTGGTTTATATGAATTTCAGAACAGAAAATAAAAGTGTGCTTCACCTACTTGAGATCTCAATTGTTCTTTCTGCTTAGCACTTGGCAGCTTTTCGAAAGAGAAGTTCATGGTAGGCCAACTGTTCTGTGATGTGAAGGGCAGACTGGCTATCGATTCTAAATTTTTTAATTTTATGTAATAAAATAAAATATCATGCCATGAATTTCACACATCATGCAGCAACACTTGTGATGTTAACTTTAAAAGTACATTTCAGTATGTAAATAAACTATTTAAAATTATTTCATTAGTGGTGCCTATGAAGACCACTTTATCACACGTTATCACTTACTAAAATGATAATGTGTTATGGAAGTACGGGGCCCACCAAGACCTCAAGGGCCAAGCCAACCTCAACTGCCAACCGGTGCACCTGCTGATTGAAGGACAACGCTCTGGCGAAGGCTTTTTTCTGGGGTTTGGAGGCGCTACTATAAGAACCATATTAGCCTAATCAAAAGAAGGAAACTGTTTAAGCAGCAGTGTCTGCTTACACAGTTTCCCACTACGCTCTGAGGCTGCGCCGAGGCTCCGAGGTGAAAGCCTCCAAAGCAATTGGGCACAATGCTAACGTGATGATTGACTGTAATAACTATTGCAAAAGCTCAACTAAACAAATTCGACAGGACTTAATGTGCCCCTCTCTTTTCTCCTAAATGCAAGACTGCGCAAGACATAGATTTTAGTCCTTAGACCTGTGTCATTGGGACTTGTCCATGGAAGTAATAAGTACTTAGTACTCGTCGAACTAGTGCACAGATAACGACCCTAATCGATTAGTTGACACAACATTCTAAAAAAATCGGTTGTCTGTAAAGTCGGTTTACTGACGATAGTTGAACGTGACAACGTCATAAGAAAATACTGATGGAATGGTTGCATTTTTGAAAAGAAAATTTTAATTTTATTTGTTTAACCACTAAGATCGGTTATAAGAATTCACTGCACTTCATACTTGACGAAAACATGTAAATGTATTATTGTATAGCAGCTGTCCACGCGGACGCATTGCTCACTCAAGTAGGAGAGATACAGATGTCGAACGCTGCCGAACGCGGAGGCCGATTGTGCCTCTTTGTCGCTCGTTCCGCGCTCTCGCTTGCACTTCAAGTCTTAAATGGAACGCCTCATTTTTTATAGCGTGCAGCCGGCTCCATCGAATTATAAGACGTCATCATCATCATCAACCTATTCTAGTCCACTGCTGGACATAGATCTCCCCTAATGAGCGCCATAGCGCCCTGTCTTCAGCTTGCCGCATCCAGCATCTGCCCGCAGTCTTTCGCAGATCGTCATCCCACGTAAAAATGTTTTGATTGTTTATTCGGATTCAAGCGATGTGATGGGTAATTATGAAATATTTCAAACACAGTTGAATGGTAAAATTGAAACATCTCGAAATTACTTATAATTGCTATACTATATATTGTATTATATATTATTGAATAGATTAAGTTAGTGATGATATTCGTCTATTGTTTATGTATATAATGTCATTACAATTGTATTACTTGTAACATATTCAACCCTAGAATATTTATTTAAATTAAGTAAATAATAAATAACATCCTTGCACTGAGTAGGAATCGAACCCGTGACCTCATTACAGTCAAACGCTCTACTTATTGAGCACCCAGTCAAGTGACCCAAAAAGAAATTAAACGCACTTTTGAGCAATGATAGCAACTGTTAATATTCTCGTGGGTAGGTAGATATATGTCTCACACTACATTCCGAGCAGCACCATGTATACCATGCATGAAACGTCAGTACTTGCTACTTTTCGGACTTACAAATCGACCATATAACTCGGGCGCTCGGTACAGCATCATTCTTCTTTTTATATGTTTGTGGCATGGATGCATTTTTTTTAATTCTAGGTTCATTCGTTTCTGGATAACATAAGTTACAAATTAGGAAGTAGTCACTAAAGGATGTCGTTTTCCACGTCGACACTTCGGACGTAGTCACTAAAATGTATGCAACTTCTGAACCTGTGACTCATCATCATAATCACGGTCATAAGAGGGGATTATTATGACGTGTACCTACTAAATCATTTTCAACCTTATATATTTAAACTTATAAAAGTGCAAATCCAAAGCATTATTGTAGTGATGTTGATAACCGGCTCGACACAATTGATTTCTTAGTTTGACTTGCAATACTTTTAAAATTACTTAAGCAACCACCTCAATCAGGGTATTATATACTTATTGTGTTTATTATTATTTCAGTGAATACATTAGTTCTTCAATTAAATTTTGGGGTTAGTTGTTTTTGCAATATTTATATACTGGAAGTTAATAACATTATTTATGATTACAAATTACAATGTAAAGTTTAGCAATAATTTTGGACAATTATCTTTTATTGTCACTGGCCACTTTTTTCCAATACGTGGCATAGGCACGAACAACTTCCACGTTCGCCGCCATTTTGACATCGAGTGTATTGTAAAGAATCCATTGAATTAAAGCTTTTTTTCTTGATTGTGTTGAAATTTGCTACTGAAAATGTAAGTTTACTATTAATATGTTGTCTAAACACGTTGTTGTGATTAGGGGTCTCATAATATGTCGTAAGTTACGATTTGTGTACCTTATAAACTGAGGGTGGTGACCGCAGTATAGAGACCAACAGCGGTGTCGGCAAATTAATATAGTAGTCAATCTCTGCTAAGAATATTACAACCTCTGTATGTGCAGTCATGATCTCTGATTGTCTTAATGTTCAAATATATTTCCTAATTCCGTTGTATAACTAACTTTGTTAGAAAACATTCTACGTCAAATTTCAGTAAGGACCTGCCATGTCATTATCATTGATTGAAATAACTTGCAGACAGACTTGCAGAGTTGCCGGATGACTCAGAGTATTTTTTAATTTATAATTATTTATTATTCTTTCAGACCATTCATAAAGCTTCAAAATGGGGAATATGTTTGCGAATTTATTTAAAGGCCTATTTGGCAAAAAGGAAATGAGAATATTGATGGTTGGATTGGATGCGGCTGGTAAAACCACAATCCTATACAAACTCAAATTAGGCGAAATTGTTACAACAATTCCCACTATTGGTGAGTATACTATCAATGTGATCATTTTTTCTTTTTTTTTGTTATTCTTTATATTATGATGGTTCTTATTAATTATAAAAAACAATAATACACACCCAAGATTAATTTTCCTTTACATCCTCTATATAGGATAGCTTAACTTAAACAAAGAAATAAATTTTATTATCAACACCAGACTTGTAAATAAGATTTTTAAATTACTAGTACTGTTGTGTCATTCTCCAATATGTCCATATGTTATACAGCAAAATTTGCTATTGCTCATTTATTGTTCATTGGACTGATGTCAGCCAATGTAATATATTAATGATATGTGGTAACTTAGTCAGAAATTTATCTTCGAAGTCAATGTAACTAGATTATCATGTTTTTCACTGAATATAATATATTAATTGACAACACATTGTATCAGGGATCCATTACATTATTAAATTATTTGTAAAAGGGAATTTCATGCAGGTAAGATTGCACTTATGGCTTGTTTTGAAGATTAACTTCCTTTTTTTGGCCAACCAAAAAGGTTCTTTGTTATATGAGGATATCATCATTTGGGATATGAGTATGTTATTTATTATGTTATCAAGAAAACATTGCACTGGGTTATAATAGTATTTTTTAAATATTTTAATTGACTAATAATTTTATTGTATTACATGTGTATTGTATTACAACATACAAAATTACTGTTGTTAATCAATATTGCGATACAATCCATAAACATTTTTATGACAAAACCAAAATCTGAATTTGCAATGTATAATCAATGTTACATAATGTTTAAGTTATGGCAGTTTTGGTACCCATGTTATTTGTATAAGCTATATTTTTACACTAGTCCATCAGTTGTCATAAGAGACCGAATGGATGACTAATATGACTTTGTTTGAAATTTTCTCATCTTCCTGTTATTATTTTCAGGATTCAATGTTGAGACTGTAGAATATAAAAACATCAGTTTCACCGTGTGGGATGTTGGTGGCCAAGACAAAATTAGACCACTATGGAGGCATTACTTCCAGAACACACAGGTCAGTAATGAATTTTTTTGGTAAACTATAGTAATTTTCAGTTTGGACTCCAGAAGTAAAGTCTAAAAACTTAACTAAGCTAGGTTGATTGAGCTAAAATTTATCTCTATATTTGATTTACTTTTGGTAGAACATTTAAATTCCTGTACAACTAGTTCTGTCAAGTTTTTGTAACAGAATCTGTCCCAATATGCAAATTATTTTCTTGTAGGAATATGCCAAGTAGAGATGGGTGAATGACCTCACCGTTTTTTACTCAAATAAATACAATATGTAGTTTCTTTCTCTCACGGGATTTTGCTAAATGTAATGAGTCATAACAATGAGTAATCGCTACACAATTATATTTACTCAGTAATAAATAGATAATCAAATAATTTGTAACTGCTTAACTCAGTCACTACACAATGAAAACCCATTATAGCAAATACACTCAATTTCTTGGCATCAACATTGGCAATAGCCATGGACAACCTTTAAGATTTGGGATTTACTCAATTGTAATTGAACAAATAAAGATAACTGATTTTTCGAGCATGGACTGATTTTTTTGTGAAAGTCTTCTAGTAATGTTTTTTTATAAATAGGCCTCATTAAGTTTCTTTAGGAAGTTAAATCCTTGATGGGTATGGTTACAACTACAGTGAGTGAGTTTACTGCAGCCTCTAAATAGTTATTTCTGGTCCTGGCTAATGCATTGTAAATAGATTTCTTTTATTGTCTAAGTAGACCTGCCAACCCCATCCACCTTGTACAATTCTGAACTTACAACAAATTGTATAAGAACTAAATAAATTCTATTTTAAAATCTAGATTCCCAAATGCCACTAAGTTGAGAGTCACCGCTGCTCCTGTTGCTAGAGATACAAAATATTTTTCTTTCTTTTTTGCAGTTTATTTTGTAGTTGTAAGTTAGTGAACATACTCAGGGTTTCCACCAGATGTGCACTAAAATACATTCTGCTTCTATAAGAGTAGTTGCATGAGACAGTAAATGTTTCTGTTTTTTTTAAGAGGATAAAATTCAGAATATTCTTTTATGGATTGTCATAGTGGACTCTAATGAGCAATCTCTCAAATTCTTTCTATGTGATGTGAAAATTATAGGCATCTAGTCTTTTAAGTTTTGATGTGTTATTTAACTTGACTTCATATTTTGGTAATTTTATGAGAAAGTTTGTATGTGACTAACACAAGTGGCTAACTCATGCTTTTTGTCATCTCACAATTATGAAAGTAGGCAGCTGATTTCACTTAAGTAAAAGGGGCTTTTATTTGTTGAAGAGTGAAGCTAGTAAGACTGAGCTTAAAAATGAGAAGTGTTCTTATTTTTATGATATTACGAGCTGAGCCTATCATAGAAATTGGTAAGTATAAAGATGCAGAATGAAATGCCAAGTGATGCAACACTTCAGATAAATAACTTCAAGTTAATGAACGACGGCTAAATTAAATAGATTAAAATCGCGATTAAAAATGGCAGATGAAAAATACTTTACGACCTTTATTCACATACTTATCATTAAAAAATCATTAAAATCGGTCGAGCCGTTTCTTAGGATTGCGGCCACAAACTCCGTGACACGAGATTCTTACAATAAGTGGTAAAAATTAAGAACTCAAGTACTAGTTGTTTCTTTTCAAGTCACAATCTCTTCCTCCTATGAATCTCTAGAGCTCTTGTCAAAACTGTATATGTGTTCTGGCTAGCAGATGAAGTTGGCTGGGCCCCAAAGATGCTAATAGGATCTCATACACCCATTTTTTAACTCTAGTATACTTAAATTGCAATAGTCAATTACTAGGATGATACATGTGCGGCAGTTGCATTCTAAGAGCAATACTCTACCAACTGATCTACCTGGAGCTGATTCTGAATAGTCTAAATTCTGGTCTACATATGTCTCGAGAGTCAAGGGAGTAGAAAAAGGGTTTTTTTAATTAAATTATTTTATTGTGTTTACTCAGTTGCTTACTTATTTTGTACATGAAGAAATCAAGGGCGTGTGTTCTTTCTTTAATTCAGAAATCATTTTAGCTTATATTGAAACTCCCTTATATTTTTTCGTTTATATAACAACAGAACTAAAGAGCAGCAACTATACGAATTATCATCCCCTAGTTCTTCTCAACACATGTCGAAATTTCAAAAACGCTCAAATGCATATATTTAGTTATTATCAACTGCCTATAATTATACAAAGTTTCATGGCGTTATATTCGAAAAAGACGAACGTTCAAAAAAAAATTTCTGGCCCTACCATTCCATTCAAGCATTTTTTCGCTTTAAAAGGTAGGCTAGGGCCTTTTCCAAGCTCTAGTCCTTCTCTATACTAAATTTCATCAAAATCAGTACAGTGGTTTGGCATGATAGTGTAACAGACAGAGTTACTGTCGTATTTAAAAAATTGATATGAAAGTATGCATTATTAATACAGAGATAGGATCACTAGCATTTAGTTTAAATTAGTGAACATGATTACAAGTAATACGCGCTTCACCTAATATACCTACACGTAAGAAGTGACATGTCCTGAATAATATTAGATTACATTTTAAGTAATAATATATGTATAATAAATAGTGATAGCCATCCGTTTTTATCTATATTTGACTTGTAATAAATACATAATTGTACACTATTTGAAAAAAATAGGTTTTGGTTTCATAATAGATTACAAACGTTCATGTAGTCGCTATCAGCAGTATCAGCCATGCCTGTATATTTCTGAAGGTGTAAACAAAAGCCTTTCAACAACCACATTTCGCCAATTATGTTTCTCGGTCCTACGTAATAGAGGCGAGAGGCGAACCTATTGCCGTCAGCCGGGCCCTTTTCCTGACTCTGTACAGGGAAATACTTAACAGAAAAATTCAAGAATTGTCCTTCCTCGGGAATTCACCTCGGGACGGGATCCTTTTAAATTAATATTCTTGATTTACAGTAAAATAATGAAAAAAGAAATACTATTTGTAATGGATTCTATCGCGGTTCATTTGTTGTTACATATTATTTAAACTGATCCCGACGTTTCGGTTGCTTTTCTTCCGACAGTATCATACAGTAATATAACTTTTAGTAAGTTACTATCATATTTACTGTATATTTCTTTGTTTATTTATAAATGAGACAGCTATCGTATAAAAAAAGATCACAGTACATCTACCAACAGTAGATGTGATCTAGAGATCATATTAAAACAAATTAAGAAATCTGGCGTCTGATTCAGGAACGCCACGTTTTAAATTGATTAGAAAGTAAAACGTAAAGAAACCTTTGATATTCCGCATGATCTGTCAAAATAAAAGTTACCTACGTTTTCGTAAAACCTTTAGAATCACTCATAGTTTGATTCGTTTTCAATTAGATTTTCAAATATTGATATTATAAGTGTTCGTAAGTTTTGGACTCACACGTTTTAAAAACGTAATTTTACTGAATTAGGCTACTGGTTTGTTTTGCGTTGTTGACGAAAACTAACGATTATTATTCTTTCTGATTATCGCTAGCTGCAACTCCAAAGCTTTACCCGCAATTTACATTTAGAAATGAAAAGTAGGTACCTACGTAAAAAGTCTTTTCCATGAAAAAATTCTTAGATGTGCTACCTTTGAAGGTGATTAGTCAAATATGTAGGTATATTAGCCTGCGACGCTCTTCTTGAAGACTTTCTAATAGACAATATGAGGTGTAAGGGCGCTACACAAACCCCACGGCTAATGTTTAACGGACGAGGCCTTTTTTGTTTACTTTCCTCTCAGGTTTGGGGGTTTAGGCGGTAATCACTCTCGTAAAAGCCAAGATAAGCCAAATTAAGAGAATGAGTAGGAGAGCGGTTCTCGGTCTCCACAGTGCAAGCATAGAATGCAACTGGGACATAGTATATTTAGTAGACATGGGTAAATTAGCCTGTAGTAACAATTGAAAATGAAGATATCTAGGTTTAATCTTGAATTCATAGACAACTTCCGCTTAAGAATTATTACTCTGTTAGGGGGAATTACAAATAAAATAACGGCAGATGGCCGTTCTTTTAAATTGCGAAAATAATAGTCTGCGTGGGGGATGTTCGACAATACAACACTCGACGCAGTAGCAGTTGGCAGTGTCCATTTCGCTGATTTCGCCAACCGTGCGATCGAAATATCAGGAAAGCACTATCAGATAAGTGGATATCTAAGAAATGACGCTAAGATAATATGAAAATATACATTTTTAGGCTTAACTCATTTGCCCAGTCGATCATATATATAATTGCAGCAGCAGTTTTCGTAATTTGAAGCGTAGTCTTTTAGTGTAGTGTGAAACGACTATTAGCATCGAATTCCTCATTTCGTGCGAGGTCTCGATAAAAAACTTATTCTTTTGATCTGAAAAATATGTAAGAATTTGTATTAGTTTAGAAAATCACTTCGAATGATTAATCAGTTGGAAGACAGTTAAATTGTACCCACTGTAAAGTGATTCAGTTATTTGTTGCAGCGATCTAGGAATATTGTGGATAATCTTTATTTCTACACTAATATTATAAAGAGGAAAGATTTGTTTGTTTGCAGTCGATAAACTACTGAACTGATTTAAAAACATTCTTTCACCATTAGAAATCAGAATGCTACATTATCCCTGGCTAATTTTTATTCCGATATTCCCACGGGATCAGGGCTTACGCGGGTGAAACCTCGTGGCGATGCTAGTGTATAATAAATCCTAATTGCATTCTTAGGTAATTCAATAAAAAGCGGTTAATTTTTTTCAATTTGGTCTTTTTTGTGCTATGTATCTGTATAAGAAGATGGAAATTACTTTTTTAGTATATAACACATCAGAATTATTCTAGCGTTGCTGCTGCTTGTATCCAAGGTTGGAGTCGGTTTACTCCGTCTCCTTTTGGTTTGGCTTTGTTTTGCTTAGCGGGTGGGATTGCCATAGGCCCCGAAGGTCTTAGAGGGGGTCCTCATTCACCCTGATCAGTAGCTAACCTCCTCAATACTTAAAGGGTAAGGCTAAATGGTAGTTTCTCCATGAAAAACTAGTATTCCTCCTAATTTGGTTAGAATATAGAAGCCAACCAATTAACCGGCCGATATGGAAAGATAATACTTGGTAGAATGTGTTTTTAGTTCTATTGCGCGGCACCCTAATTCTAAAATAAAAGTAGCCTATGGTATTCCTTATAATATTAGTGATTTGCCAGTGAAAGTCCCATCAAAACAGACTAAATTTATTGTATGTGTCCGTGTATACATTCATATAAAATCATTAAAAATCTATTATTTTAATATCAAAAACAGACACTTCATTTTTAGGGATTTTCTTTAGAAAAGCCCTATTGCTATCGAGTTGTCGTCGACGTCGTCGGTGTCGTCGACGTCGTCGACGTCGTCGTTGCCAATTTTCTGTCACGGTTTTGGGTATGAAGGAGATAAGAGAAAAAAAATCGCAAAATCGAAAATCCCTTGTATTCGGCTGAGCTCGTCTCAGGAATTCAACTTGGTAATTATTCGTCTAGATGTATAGATTTGTACGATTTTAACCGTAGCCATTACTTATGTTTGTTATCATTATAATATGATAAAATTGGCGTGTTGCTTAATTTTATTTCAGTCGTATTTTGAACTTATCAGCTGATATATAAAGTCGTGTAACTACTTCCGCGTGTTGTATGTAATATTTATAAAAGTACATTTTATGCCGAAGCCTTTTTTTACCTGTGGAATCCCCCACACTTTCACCCCATCGGTGCCAACGATGGGATGGGCGTGTCGGAATCGGACCGACTAAAACCACACGGTGTCCTCCCGAAGTGTCCATTGCCCGGGAAAGGATAACCCCAGTTATGCCGAATCCTTATTAAAATCTCAATATGTTAGAAAAAAGTTAATCCTACATATTTTGAAAGTATCGGTGAGTCTAGATAGTGCTCGCTAACAAAACAGCTGTATATCTGCTCTCATGAATAGTAAATTCCTTTCAGCTGTGTACGGAGTTAAGGAAGTTAATAAAAATAAATAATAAATGTGGCATCGGCAACGAACTGAATTATCGAATAATTTTTCTATCATCGGATTCAGTTAAACCTTGCGTGATTGTTTTGAGCGAAACTAGCACCAGAGACGTTAACGTTAGTCACATTAGTATGAATTCTTGTCGGATTTATTCACTAGTGATCTATGCATTCAAGTTTATGTTGATGATGATGAAAAATTTATGTAAATTAAATAAATAAATATTCTACGGCATTTTACACAGCGCTTTCTAGACCCAAAGTAAGCATAGTTTAACTGGCTTGTGTTATGGGTTCCAGAATGCAGATAAACTTACTTATATACTTTTTTTGTAAGTACCCAGACATATGCAATAGACATATTCATGCATACAAATATTTGCACTGAGCGGTAATCTAACCCGCGCCCCCTTTCGTAGCAGTCGAATGCACTACCGCTACGCCATAGAGGCCGTTGATTTAGTAAATCGGTTTCGTGTAAAATAACAATTTTATTTAACGCAGCTTAACTCATGATGCGGTTTCTATTGTTACAGGGTCTCATCTTTGTAGTAGACAGTAATGATCGAGAGCGTATTGGTGAGGCACGTGAAGAGCTCATGCGAATGTTAAGTGAAGACGAACTACGAGATGCCGTACTTTTGATCTTTGCAAACAAACAGGTAACACATTATACACATTTGATGTATTATTTAACTTAAAGAAACTTGCAAAAGTATCCGTAAATATTTATTCTATTACATTATGTAATAGAATAAATATTTACGGAAATATGTAATTTACATATTTTACTATTGGATATCTACCATAAGTTTCAGAAATGACTTTATTTGTGGAATGGACCAACAATATTTTTATGTTGTATATTCAAGAACGTTTTATTTAGTAATCGGCGAAAATCATATTACATCGTAAAATATACACAAACTTATATGTTATTTTGTTGCTAGGATCTGCCAAATGCAATGAACGCAGCTGAAATAACGGATAAGTTGGGCCTGCACTCATTGCGCAACCGCAACTGGTACATACAGGCGACGTGTGCCACTTCCGGAGACGGCCTGTACGAGGGTCTCGATTGGCTTTCCAACCAACTGAAGAATGCCAACCGCTAACCGCATGTGCGCTACCAACTCACAGACAAATCTGATTACTGAAAGAGACTATGGTTTAAGATATGTTAACTTTATTTGCTATTGAATATTGAATACAATGTATTATGTGAGTTAATCTGCGAATGCGTTACTGATATGCGTCACCCGGTGACCGATCGTTCATCGCATTCACGCCGAACCACCGGCGTTCATACGTTTTCAAAGTTTAAAATTAATTTTTGGTATATGGATGGTAAGTGTACAAATAAACCGTGCTACTTAGGGATGTGGTGTAAGGGTCCACGACATTTGAATGCGCTGTTCGATCGATCCCTGAGGACGTCGAACAAAAAATAGTGTGTAAAGACGATACAAAATTATTGCAGATTTGTTTTCAATATAAATATACGAAGGAGCAAGACGGTGGTACCTAGACTCGTTGAATGATCGTGCATTGTGATGTGGATAGGTTTGTAGCTGACTCGTGATAAAGTGAATCACATCATAACATGTTTTATATGTATACTATGTGGAATAAGTTGTCGCAATAAAGTATTTAAAGTTAATTCACAATTAATGACTTTAATTATTTAGTTATTATAGTAGTGACCTACAGATATTACGTAGGCAGGTGCAGTAGCAGTGGTCAGTTGAAGCGGAGTCTGCCGGCCGCATCGACCGCCAACACAGGCCGCAGCCTATTCACATTGCTTATGGCTGTCCGTTGTCGAAAACTATTTAATCCTGTTCGATTGATTGTCACCAATTTGTGCATAAATATCACCTGACTTATTATAACGACGGTAGGTTATTTTTATGGAAGTTATCTAGGTAGATTAAGCTGTTATGTATTTTACATCCCAACCATTTCGTACAATTCTCGCTTATTCAGACGGCTCGTTGTGATTGACCTGCATTTAAAGTCAACAGCTTCTCATGACGGACCGAGATTAATTTGTAATTTAGGTATAAATATGTATTAGATAAACGGTGTCATTTTGAGAAATGTTTCCACCTACAGGGAACAGTGCTCAGAATTCTCAGTGGTACATGCTCTACACAACTAATTGTAACTTAGCATTTTTATAATAATTTAGAAAAAAAATGTTGAAACACAATAACTTTGTGGCAAGTGTGATGGAAGGAGGTTCTTTTTTATTTTTATGAAAAACAAATAATGAAAATGCGATTTGTGACATTCCGGTTTATCTTAATGCTGTATTATGGAATAAAAATTATCCTCACCAATGTTTCATTTTTGATTTATTACACGGAAAAGTTTTAGACGTTTAGATGTGAACCTACGTTAAGATTTCGTGAAATAACTGATACATACCTTTTATTAATTTATATTAATTTAATTATGTGCGTAATAAATAAATCATTTGAGAGTAAAACACTTTTTAATAACTGATTGATGATATACGACTGGTAAAGGTATGAAATATTTTTTTCAAACTTATGCCCTTATCCCTATTTGGCCTTTTTGCTACGTACCTGCTAGGTACTTTTTGCTAAGTGGCTGCTTAGTTTTCCCTGGGAGTAGTATTTTTTTTAGTTTGAAGTCAACATACATAGATCAAATTATATAAGTAGTTCGAGAAAGGAATAATTATTAATTCAACATTATATCTTTATAATGTCACACAAGTGTAGCGCAAGTGATTATTTGAACTTTACCTACAGTTCGGTAAAAAGTAATTTTCTACCACAATATAATTCTTCTCCAATTAACTTTGTAGTCTTTTATGAATTGCTTTTATAATCTTTCAAAAATTGAATTCAATTTCAATTGTTTTTCTATTTTTTTCTTTGACGGGTACTTTACTATCGTTGGGTAGGTTTTGTTCGAGCTGTGGACCACGGTGCATCATATTTTTGTTATATAATGAGAAGGAGCTTGTGCCTGTGTGTTGGATCATCTACTATCTATTATTTGACTCGCAGGTGATGATCAGAGAGCGAACAAATCGTTAACTATGTGCTGACTAACTGAAAAGTAAGTACCTATATCATTATGCTCCACCAAATTAAGGGATTGCCTAAAGACATTTCATAGAGTAGTGTAGAGTACTACGAGAGGAAGAATGATAGGCTCATTTAATACAAAATGTTTAATTTAAAACTTCGGAGAGTGGAGTTGTGCAAAGAAGGCGAGCAGTAAGCACAGTGCAAACGACAAGAGTTGTGAAGCGGAATAAGGGGCGACGGTCTTAGCGGCAATTCTATTTGTAGTTTTGAAACGGTCTCTATCAAAGAGTGCACATTTCATGTTCACTTCTGCACATTTCATGTTCACTTCGCTCCGCTATACTACGCCTCTTCGCTCCACTCACATTACCACGTATTGCTACGCCGCGGCAAGCTAGTGTGCTCCGTCCATTGAAGCGTAGCGGAAACGAGATCTGGATTGCGAGTTATGTGATTAGCGCTAACAACTGAAAAATGTATGACCATACCAGGTACTAGGCGTAGACCCAAAAAGTGCTGGTTTGGTCTTAACTAACAGGGATGCCGTAGACCGGGCGAAGATAAGGGAAAGGAATAGGAAAGCGGATTCGGGGCTACTTAGCTAGTGGAACAGTGGATGCAACCGGGATATCAGCTGCGTCTTTCCAATCTATACAAGGCTAAAACGCAGGCATAGAGAACTGCTCGTCCAATACATTGTACTGGAATTTTTAAATTTGTGATTACAATGTATATCTACACGCATTTTGCATACTGGATTTTTGCATTTGGCATACGAACGGTAGCACATTTCGTGTTCGGTCACGGAAGAGGGAGCCTGACTACCTTTCTTCGCATTTGAATTAAGTGTTAAATCGTGTTTTACTCATGGACCAACTATGTATAGTATGCACAACTAATTGTGCCATTATAGAATGTTCCTAGTGTATTTATAACTTCTTTAGAATTAACTATGCATAGACAACAAAAACAACAGCTGGCTAAGGCGCCGTATGCGTACTGGCGTCTTAGATATATTTTGGAACAAGCTTGTTAATTTGGTCACTAAAAAGTAGGTAAGTATATGCGAGCGTTTGCGTTCTGCTCGTGTATTGGAAGAATTTTAAGAAAGTGATTTCCAAACTATACGTGATTAGTTTCACACCCTTTCATTCTGACCTTGCACGGAATGGAAATACGCATAAACGCTAGCTAGGATGATGACGATGTTATATGCCTAGAAAGGGGGATAAATATTGGCGAATAGTTTGACTTATTCTGGTTGGACGACCACAACCGATGTCGATTCTGAACACGCAGAAAGTTAGTCGTTACTAGAAGTTAGTCGCCAAAGAAGAGAGTTAGTCTATGGTTTAAAAGTTATAAGGGTAGTCCGGTTGTCAAGCCAGAATAAGCCAGACTGGGCGATGTACCTACTAAACGTCTAGTGTGTGGCGTGGCCTGATGAACAGCTAGATAAATCATACGAAAAAGGGCGCGACGCCTTCCTAGACCTTTCGCAGTGTTAAAATCCGACACATTACCAGCCGTAGGACAGAGGGTGGACTGCTGGTAGGTACTGAATATCCTTTGCACCACCTGTTTGATACAGCCAGTGAGTGCATGAGTCGTGCCCTATAGTGGGTAGCGAATGTTAGCTATGGCAAAACACAGGTAAGTAATATTGCTTATAGTGTACTATGTAGGTATTGCAGCGGTCCAGCAGTAGGCGTTAAAGTGAGTATGTCCATGCATATAATGAAAATTCGTTGTAAAAAGTGAAAAATCTTAAATCTTTGAGTGCAACGAAGTATTTTAATACAGCTATTGTAGAACTTAGGTAGTTAATCAATCATACCACCGCACGAGCAGGATTGACCATCAATACGACTTTGAAACCAATTGTAAAAATTAATCAAGTAGGTACCTACCCACCTAAGTAGTCGAGAAGCACAGTAAACTGCAAAACTGCGTTACACAGGTTGGCAAGGCCGAATGGTAGCTCAATGGTTAAGGAGTCTGCCTTACGGTCTCGGGTTCGAACCCCCGCCATTACACTATCGACGTGAAGCCACTACACCCATAATAACAACACAAGTAATTTAGCTTAGTTGGATGGGTTAGGGAGAATACCTACTATAAATTTCGGTAATATACTTAAAAAAATATTGTCGAAACGAAACTATATATTTCCAGGTTCAATGAAATAATTATTATGTTTTTCTTTTCGAAAATTCTCAGCAGCTTGAGGTCTGATAAAGTAGGTAATCAGTAGGTTTGTCCTGTAATATAGGTAGGTACATGGACTTCGGTGCGGAGTGCGAGCGCGTGGGCCACCGTCACCTCCTTCTGCGGGCATGTAATGCTCGCGAAGAAGATGGCGGGGCGCGCCCGGGAGAGATTTAGAACTCTCCCGGCCCGCCGAGCCCGCAACATGCTCGCCGCGCATCGCAAGCGACTCAGGAGCCGGAGGTCACTTAACGACCTCCGTCCTCCATGAGCGCAGGCCTGGGGGTGGCAGGTGAGGTCGCCTGTGTCACCCCAGTAGAAGCAGGCTGGGCCGGTGGGGCGACTAGCGCCCCACCCCTAATCCGGGGCAAGACGGGGACAACAGAAAGCTGAAGAAACAGACAAGAAAGTAAACAGATAACTGCCTATTGTGCTTGCACTCACAAAGCTCACGGCTAACGTAAAAGTTGTAACTAGTCAGCGTGCACCTGAGATAGAATGACTGGTTCCCTATTGGAACGCATGAAATTTAATGTCGTAATTTGGTATGGCATACTTTCATTTCTCCTAATATTCATAATGCATAACAACCATTCGGCATAAATAGGGTATTTGACTACTGCTAAAAAATAGTTCTGTATTGTATATTACAACATAATGCAGATTGCATCAATATTTTTTTGAGAACTGTTTTATTTACGACTAGCTGGCCTGGCAGACTTCGTACTGCCTCAATCGATAGCACCTTTTAAACCTTCTCTGGAGCTCCACAAATAATTCAAGACCAAAATTAGCCAAATCGGTCCAGCCGTTCTCGCGTTTTAGCGAGACTAACGAACAGCAATTCATTTTTATATATAAGAAGAAGAAGAAGAAGAAGAAGAAGAAGATAACAACTTCCATATTTATTCAGGTCCAGAGAAGGTTTAAAAGAAACCTTCTCTGGACCTCCACAAATAATTCAAGACCAAAATTAGCCAAATCGGTCCAGCCGTTCCCGAGTTTTAGCGGGACTAACGAACAGCAATTCATTTTTATATATAAAGACGATAAAAATCGATATTAAAGTTTGATTTAAAAAAGTACGCGCCATAACGGATCCCGTGACATGTGACGTCACACCAAAGTAAACAGTGAGCGACTTATAGCACGTTTATATAATTATTGAAATTAGTTGCAAAAATAGTGGTTTATTTTGAGATATATAAGATAAAAGTGAAACATTCTTAGTAATTAATAATTGAACCAGTCGATTAACACTAGGAAATGCAGACAGCCTGTATTGAAAACTCTGTTTATGCTCTGTTTACTTATGCGTGACGTCACAGAGCGTTTATAAGCACGTGGTCAAATCTCAAAAAAAGTGAGATTTTAATCTTGATTTTTTAACAAAAAATAAACTTATTTTATATTGCAAATTAATAAAATATGTTTTTTACGGTACATTTTATTAGGATGACAACAGTTCGTACAATATTTTAAATATAGTCAAAATGCCTATTGTAAGGCATATTTTTTTTAGCATAATATGCTAAAGCATTATATGCTAAAGCATAATATTATAATCGCATATTAAATATAACGTACGATATTAAAGCATAATATTTATAAACGTATAATGATACCATTTTTTTTTTACGTGCGGAATTTCCTTCGGATACCCCCCCGCTGGCCAGCGGGGGTGGTTATGTCGTGTCTCGACTAAAACCGCACGGTGTCCTCCCCATGTGTCCGTTGCCGGGCACCCCGGGTAAGCCCTCGAAAGGATAACCCCAGGGTTGCCGGCGGACTTTGGCCGCCACCGCGGCCTCGCCTGGTGGGGTCGGGTTTTATCCCGCTTCGGTGAGTTGGCAGGCGTATGTAGGGCCACACGACACGCCTCCGCCACGGCCTGCTTCTGTAAGGACGGCGAGTCGGCCAACTGCCGTCCTCAGGCCCCGATCATGGAGGTCGGTAGTCCCGGGCGTAAATGAGTCTGCGGCGTCCTCGCCGCAGACTGCGAAACTCGGGGGGCAGGGTTCTTTCCCGCTCCCTCTCCGCCGTCTCTTTCGCGCGCATTACCTGCTCGCAGAAAGAAGCGGCGGCGTGCCACTTGCTCCCGTCGGAGACCACGGCCCTTACCATGGTCTCCAACGAGAGAACGTCCACGCCCAGGACCGCAACGAGATCCCGGCGTTGACTCGCCCACGCAGGGCACTCCACCAACGTGTGGAGCGCCGTGTCTTCGCCAGGATCCTCGCAGTGCTGGCACTGCGGCGTTGTCTCCCAGTGGATGCGCCACAGATACTTACCGAAACACCCGTGTCCGGTAATCATCTGGCACATCCGGTAGGAGAGGTCCCCATGGTCCCTCTCCAACCACTCCTTCATGATCGGTCTCACCGCCGCAATGGTGGATTCCCCCCACCTTGGGTGCTCAAGTCGTACCCTCCATGTCTCCATGAGTTCCCGGTGGAGCTGGGACCGCTGAGCCCTGATTTCTCGGGGCTCCGGCCTATGGCCCCGCTCCAGCGCCTCCTTGCGCCACTGGTACAGCAGCGCAAGGGCTCTCGCTTCCAGGTCCCATGGAGGGGTCCCGGCTAGGAGACATGCCGCCTCGACGGAGATCGTGCGATACCCCCTGATGACTCTGACGGCCATCGCTTTTAACGAGCTGTTTAATACAGCCACGTTGCGGGCCGCCAGAGTCTCTGCCCATACTGGGGCCCCGTATAGGGCCATGCTTCGCACGATCCCCAGGTACAGTCTCCTAGTGGGGGCGTTGGGTCCCTTAACGTTGGTTGATAGCGCGGCCGCAGCCCCCCTCAGTTTCGGGACCAGACTCCGGAGATGAGGTCCGAAGTCCCATCGGCTATCGACTACGAGCCCAAGGTACTTCATCGTGGGCTCGATGCCTACGCTTATGCTGGTTCCCCCCTCCGAGGCCCGTGGAAACACATAGCCTCGGATTTGTGGAGAGCCACCTCGAGTCCCAGCCGCCGTATTCGACCCACGACTTGAGCAACCCCTGCCGTGGCCTTCAGTGCCGCGCTTCGGTACGTTGCTCCCCGCGCCATAACGAGGGTGTCGTCAGCATAGCAAACTATGCTGACACCCTCGAGCAACGTACCGCGCAGCACCCAGTCGTATCCGATGTTCCACAGGAGTGGCCCTAGGACCGACCCCTGCGGAACACCGCACGACACTTCTCGCTGCCCTGGTCCTAGCCAGCTCGGGTAAACTATGGCCCTCTCGGATAGGTATGCCTCGACAATGCGGCGGAGGTAAAGAGGCACTCCGTGATATGCGAGCGCCTCCCTAACGCAGCTCCAGGGGGTGTTGAAGGCGTTGGCGATGTCCAGAGACACCGCCACCACCACCCCACCCCGCGAGACTACTTCCTCCGCCAGGCGCCTAACGCGCATGATCGCTTCCACGGTGGAGCGCCCCCGGCGGAAACCGAATTGGTTGTCCGCCAGATCTGGCCCCATGGCAATTTAGTATTTTCATCGGTCTGGATGTATTTATGTATAATATGAATACAGGGTGTACAGGGAAACACTTTCTAGGGATACACTTGTGGGGCCCAAGCGAACTTTACCTAGTTGGTACACCTGCTCAACAGCGGACGAGGCTCTGGCGCAGTCTTTCCGCTCGAGGTTGGGGGGTAAGACGGCAGTGGAAAAGCTAACATACCAATCAAAAACAATAAGTGGAACCCGGGCTACAAAGTGCAAACTTTTGGTGCAACAGTGATGATGATGATGCTGATGTGGTGTGTATGTACATAAAAATACCTATCTAAGTGTGTTTATCTGCACTCTAGATTCAATATGACAATCTCCTCTTAGTTGTGGTCTGGATGGTACTTAAATATCGAGTAATTGTCCAGGTAGCTCAGTTGGTCAGAGTTTTCACCCTGTAACGGACTGGTCTCGGGTTCATATCCGGTAAGTCCCGTCCTGGATGTTCACTTTCTCATGTGCGTCCGATTCAAATCTATAGGATGATGATGAATGTTGTGCACGTGCTCATAATGGAACGTCACGTTAGGTGTTAAGAATAGCGACGCCAGAGTGTTTTGATTATCTCTGAAAGAAATGTCGCAGTAGAAATAGACGATGCGATATTCCTATTTTTATGTATAACTATTTTATTTTAGTTTAAAGGTATTATCGATAATAGACGAGTCTGATTTAAAATTGTTTTGATTAAGGTACAGATCTTACTTCATAATAAAGGCTATATTCTCGTTCATTCCTACAACAACCTACGGTGTTGCAAAAATAATTAATACATAATAATTACGCTCGTTGCTAGCTTTTTTCCGCGTACTGACTACAGTAAATATATAATTCTGAGCACGCAATTCTACCTTAATGCTCAGTGCGGAGAGTGTTTAGGCAACATGCTTTATTAAATATCATATCGCTCTACATAGCATAGCTTTATCTTCTGAGAAAGCTCTTAGGTATTTGGGAATGAAAACAGCTGGCGAACAATACATTTTATAACAATTTAAGATTAACACAACTTAAGACTCATTTATCATTATGTTAGCGTTGTTTCCGGTTGCAAACGTGGCCTCCGTCCCCTGCCCCATGGTCTGTTTACTCCTTTTGGTTCGGCTCATACGGCTTTTATGGGAGTGACTGCCGCCTGATCTCCCAACCCCGAGAGGACAGCCGTCAATCAGCAGGTGAGGTAGGCTTGGCCCCAAAGCTTGGACCTCATACACCCCGAAAATTTTGATTGTAATGAAGGTAAATAAATGAGCTAATGATATTTTCTTTGGGTTAAGCTAAATATAAATATGTAAATAAAAACCATTTGATTGCTACTACCATCATATAAAAAAAAGCGGCTAAGTCCGAGTTGGACTCGCCCATGAAGGGTTCCGTAGCAGTAAGTAACATAATAATGCTTTTTTAAATTTTATATTTGAGTTGATTGAATGAAAGCTAAATTGCGTTTTACGATTTATGACGTATTAAAAAAAAACTACTAACTAGATCTTGACTGAGACTTGAGACTCTTCAAACCAATTTTCGGTGGAAGTTTCCATGATAATGTACATCATATATATTTTTTTAATTTTTATCATTCTCTTATTTTAGAAGTTACAGGACACACACACACACACACACACATATTACCACTTTGGAGGTATCTCTCGCGCAAACTATTCAGTTTAGAAAAAAATTATATTAGAAACCTCAATATCATTTTTGAAGACCTATCCATAGATACCTAACACGTATGGGTTAGATGAAAAAAAAAAATTCTAAGTATGGGGAACCCCCAAAATTTATTGCTTTTTTTTCTATTTTTGTGTGAAAATCATAATGCGGTTCACAGAATACATCTACTTACCAAGTTTCAACAGCATAGTTCTTATAGTTTCGGAAAAAAGTGGCTGTGACATACGGACGGACAGACAGACAGACATGACGAATCTATAAGGGTTTCGTTTTTTGCCATTTGGCAACGGAACCCTAAAAACTAGCTGTGTCCGCGACTTCGTCCGCTTGGAATGATTTTGATATTACAAACAGACACTTCAATTTTTTAAATTAACTGCGGCGAGGGTCCCTGAGAAACGGTGTTTTTAGATACATGTGCTTCGAAAACTAGATGTCCATGGATTTTGAAAATCATATATGTTATTATAGGATTCACTAAAGTCTTTTCGGTTATTCGATACATGATGAATTTTACTTCCTCGAAAGAATTTGCTCGCAAAGTTTGGTTGGCGGTAACCCGGTTTCTCCAATATGGCTACAATGCCATTTGTGTTGTGATTGAGTTAGGAAAATAAAAATTATACCAAAATCAAGGTCATAGGAGAATCAAATGCGGCTATCAAAATTTTAATTAATTGTGAATGATACCGTAAAAACAAATTACCTACGTTTTCTACTAATATGAAGCGTTCAGAGAGTCAAACAGTCTCTAGCGGAACGTGTTAAAGACAAGATGTGTGTCAGTTTGCAGCAGACGCACACCGAAATCATATTTTTTTAATAACGTACATACCTCATCGTACAGAATGTGCCAGATGTACAATTCCGTTGATGAAAAGTTGAGAGTTGAACTTTTATTTGCGATTTTAATGCTAGTATTTGCATAAATATTTAAACTAAGTCATGTATCGCCATTATAATAGTATTAAATGTAATAGAAGCATATGGTGCAAATAGTGGTTAAGTTATTAATATAATACAAAATGTACATGTATACTCAACATGTACTTACCTACATTCAAAACTTATAGGTTTTCGTTGGTGAAGAAAATTTTGGCCTAACCTCATGAAATCGTAATTCTATCTACACAAAAAGTTGTAACCGCTTATCAGATGGGCCGTGTTCTTGTCTGCTATCTGAGATATATAAAAAAAAAACAAAGAATAAATAACTATCATTCTGGTTGCATCCAAAAATTGCAGTTTGGAGTCCGGGGTCCGCTTTTCTGTTTCTCAGAGTGACTTTCTGATAGCTACCTCTTGAAACCAGAAAGGCTACCAGCCGTCGTGTGTTTAGGCAAAAGTAGTAGGCAATTAATGATCGAGTAACTGGCAAACCATCGGGATAATAATGTCAAATTACCGATACTAAAATATATATATATATATGTATATATATATACTATATAATATGTACGTTTATAGTAGGATTTATGATTGGTTATATATAATTGTGTAGCTATATTTACGTAAGCATATTTATATCGTGCGGAAATCCCTTCGAATACCCCCCCGCCGGCCAGCGGGGGCGGTTATGTCGGGCTTGAACCGTCTAAAACCGCACACCGTCTCGGGTCTACAGACGCCGGGGTGTAAGGTTGCCCATAGAGCATATCCCTCGCACTACCTTAGCTACCCTAAGGTAGGTAATAATATGATATACTTATATATATATATTAGTTTAAAAAAATTTGTTATGTATACCTACTGTTCATTCCTTCTATAAATGTTGTTCTTAGTAATAAGTCTTTCTCTGCACCACCTTTGGTTGACTGGTAGGGAATGCCTGTGGCATTAACTCCGCCTATGTACTTGTGCATAAAGTTTAATAAATAAATCAATAAATATCATAAACTTTAGTCCCTTTATCTAAAGTGCTTCTAGAACAGCTTAAATAAAAATGATATCATTATTTGTGTTGATACCACAACACCGTAAGTTAACCTTTATTGTTTTTCTTTAGGCTGACGCGAGAAAATATGCGGATGCGGATTGCCAGCACCTCATGCGGCGTAAACTGGCAACTTTGCAACGCCAAAAATAAGTACATTTAAAAGTCGAATACCCTCGCCTTGAATTAGAATTTAGTAAGTAACTTTTGTTGTCAAATGGATGGCATTATTGCTTGTTATGGCTTAGTCAGTTTCTCTGAGTCTCTCTGATCAGCAATATTAACAAGTGAAGAAATGGTGTGCGTATTCGCTCCCACTGGTTTCTATCAGATTGGTGGATATGGTCTGATATAGAAAAAAGGGGGTGAATGGGGCCTGATCAAGATCTTCGGGGCTCAAGCCAATCTCACCTGCAAGTAAGTGTAAGCAGGTATATACAACTGCTGATTGATGGAAGAGGCTGTGGTGCAGGCTTTCCTCTCGAGGTTTGGAGTCAGAAGGCAGTCGCGTCTGTAAAAGCTAAGATAAATCTAATAATTGAAAAGATGAGTAGATGAGCGGATCCCGGGCTACAAAGTGCAAGCTTTGGTGCTCGTCATGAACCAAAAAGTTAGAGTAAGGCGGTTCGCTGTGTTTAACAGCCGCATATGGGTTGGTTTGTCTTGACTTTATATTATAAGTCCATGTCCATACTAGTTCAAATAACTGTTCTCAAGTAGATTTTGAACAGTTATTTGATTATTAATTGAATTAGAAACGGATTTACTTAGTCCTTCGGTATGGCAGTATACCTACCTAGAAGTAATAAAAATAATGTTTGGACATACTAATTTCGATCTCTCGACCCACATAAATGATTATATTAGGGTGAGCGCAGATTAGAGACGCAGTCATATATAGACTTATCCAGGTGCAGATCTGATAGGTATTCCAGGTGTGGTGTACTTTAGAGCAAGCTAGTTAAACTATGCTTACTTTGGGTCTAGAAATCGTTGTCTAGAATGTAGTGGAATATTTATTTATTTGTTATTTGGTATTGGTCTCTTAAGAGCGCTCAGCCTTATAGTTACATAAGTTATAGTTACAATACTTCGGTGTATCTGTACACAAAAGGTTTAACTACTTTATAAAGGTATATCAGGGGGCTCGTGGCTAAGTTGTAACTTAGTAAGTTGACACATTCTAAAGTAAAGCAATACTAGCCAGGTCAGGTGACCATTATTAACATATTGAGACCCCTCCTTGGCTCGGAGAGCACATTAAGGCGTCGTGTCGGTACCTCGAACAACTGGTTCAACTACAGAACTTCGATATTGCCTCTGGGTTATGGAGGTCAGATGGCAGTTGCTTCACGGAAAATATCAAAGTTCAGCCGCTTCGTAGTTGCACTGAAAAGATGACTCCAGCTGAGTTGGGAAAAGGCTCCGAGGATGACGAAAAGTATCAAACTGTCAGTCCGTTGAACGATAGAGAGAACGCTCTACAAAATCGAAGCAAGCCGATCTTATCTGGACTCTCGCTCTTCAATCCGACGGACGTGCCAAATCAAATCCGGGTAGGTACTAACCTGTAGTAGACCGGGAGAGATTTAGAAGTCTCTCGGCCCGCCGAGCCCGCAACATGCTCGCCGCGCGTCACATGTGTCTCAGGCGCCGGAGGTCGCCGAGGCGGAGGTCCAGGGTCAGTCGGGGTGCGAGGGATATGCTTTATGGGCAACCTTACACCCCGGCGTCTGAAGACCCGAGACGGCGTGCGGTTTTAGTCGGTTCAAGCCCGACATAACCACCCCCGCTGGACGGCGGGGGGGTATCCGAAAACAAGGTACTGTAGTAGAAACTATAAAAATTAAATGGGTAGCTCTTTAATCATAAATTCAACTGTAAATTTTTAATGAAACGATCGCTTCTTAGTGAGTACACATATTTTATGGTAGAAGGTTTTTATGGCATTCTAACTCTAATAATACGAGTACAATTATTTTCATTATTCTATTATTTTATTTTATATACGGTTATGTAAATAGGATACCTATGAGCCCCTTATTGATCGGACTCTAGCTTTGTTACATATTGTATATCACGAGCCGCGCGATTCTGCCAATATTATTGATGTATAAGCAAACGCGATATGTCCCTACACCGTATCACGATATTGGATCGCGATGTTTATTCACTGTCTGATCGTGCCCATACATGAAAACAATTATAAAGGTAGATGTCGTAAATGGCATTATTATTATATCCTTTTTGGAATAATAATAATAATAAATTTATTTCTTTTCTCTCTCACTGAGCATACAATGTAGGTATATTCTAACTTATAATATTTATTTCATAAACAAATCACAGTTATAAAAATGGGGATCTCCTTTTAAGTAAATTAATACCTGTACCAGGAGACTCCCTTCTCCAAAGTGACAAATTGTGTTTAGAAATAAACAGAGTTAAACTTAATTTTCACAAATTGTTCTTAAACTACTTACAGTAATGTTGCGTCGAATAATTTTTAATTAATTTTACTCGAGCATTATACAATATAATGTTTTAACAAAAATTCAGTCTCCATGTAATCCAAGGTTGAAAGCCATTGAATTAGTTTATTTTTTACATGTTTGCATATGAGGGTGTAGATACCTAGTCTTTTGTTATCAAATTGTAAAGGTGACTTGCTTGCACAGTAAATTGTCTTTGAGCAAAAGTGGATTTAGGTCCATTTATTTTAACTGTAGTGTGCGAACGGCGAGTAACAAGAATGCTAGGGTCAAGGGGCAATGATTTATGCATTTTTAGATTACATTTTAAAACACACAATTTCCTGATAGTAAGGAGCTTAGATATCGAGTGTACTTTAATGGTAGGATGTCTGTAAGGCAGAAAGTGCACAACCTTTATTAAGCAACGCTGTGCTCTCTCCACCTCCAGAAATCTAGTTTTGGCAGCGCCACCCACCACCATATCAGTATACAGTATACAATCACCGATTCAACCAGGGCGGTATATATTTGGGTTAGGAGTTGTTTTGTAGCGTTTTGTGTAGTTACAATTCAAATCACAAATCTAATTTGTCACATCTGTGGATCTTTACACAAAAATCGCGTGTAGGTTGAGTTCTGCTATCCTTGGAAAAGCACATGTAGACAGTTTTTGACGTATTTAAGGACAACATATTTTTTTGTAGCCAATACGCGACTCTAAAAAGACCTAACTCAGTATAAGAGCCAATTTCTTGCCACTATTTTCCGGTAAACACTATAGCTGTATCGTCAGCGTAGGAAAAGATACTAGCATTATTCATTTTGAGCTCACATAATTCGTTGATATAGATTAGGAAAAATGTCGGCCCAATCACACTTCCTTTGGGCACACCAAATGTTACTCCTATCTCATCACTGGTATGGTTGTCAATTTTGACTCGCTGTGTGCGATCACTTAAATAACTTTTTAATAAAGCAAGAGGGACATCTCTAATACCTGCATTTTCTAATTTGCGTACAAGAATGGACACAGAGACAGTATCAAATGCCTTTTTAATATCTAGAAAGACTGTTAAACATTTGTACTGGTTGTCCATTTTCTCTACTATAAGGTTGCTTAAAGCCAAACTGCATCCTCTGTCGATTTTTCTTTTCTGAACCCATATTGCGAAGGTGAAAAAATATTGTATTTTTCTAAATAATTTAATAATCGATTATTTAAAAGCTTTTCTATTATTTTAGAGATTGACGGAAGAACTGAGATCGGTCTAAAGTTACTGATGTCATCCTTGTCTCCAATCTTGAAGACTGGAGTTATTATTGATTTTTTTAATATCGATGGGAATATACCCATCTTGAAACAAAGATTGGTGAGATGGCGTATAGTAGGAGTGATATGACATTTGGCGAGTTTAAGACACTCAGTAGGAATGCCGTCATGACCAAGGCGCACTTCCAGATTTTAAATTCATCAGAACATCATTAATTTCAGCAAGATCTGTGTCTAGGAGTAGAAAGGAGGACAGCTGTGTATTAGACGCTGAGAGCATAGAATCAGCCCCTGGTTGAAATAAGTTCCGGGTAATATCCTCAGCAAGGTCTTATACAAGCATAGAATAATTTATATATACCATGAATGAAATCAAAGTATATTAAATAGAACAAATTAATTTCCTATATATATATAGGATTATAGTTTATATAAACATTTGATTTGCATTCAAAAAATATTGATAATTAATCAATTTATCTTATTTAATTAAATATGAAGCAAATAGTTGCATTTAATTTCGACTTAAAAGAAAGAGTATAATAAATACTCCTTATTTATTAATTGCAACCAAATAAGAGGTATATCACTGTTAATGAAATTATTGAAATTATAAATTCCAATTAAAGAAGCTTAGTGAAGTGTTAGAAGTGTTACACTTGTGAGAGAGCTGGAGTCCGTATTATATTGTGACAGATCTCCAAGCCCCTCATATACTGCTGAACAAAATAAAAGTTAGTTATTTAAGCAATAGGAGATAGTAGCAAGTGGAAAGATGTTTTCTCTGCTTAACCTAAGTGGAAAGAGGCTGTATGTATCTTAGATCGTATTATAGAGAAAGGATACGGTGAGATTTACAGTTTCCAAGTATGACTTAGATATATTATGAGCCAGTAGCACATCGCTGATTTAAATAGGGAATATTATATGACATATATATTGTATACGGTTATAAAGGTGGCCCGTGATAACCTGATAAAGTTGATTTGCAAGGGATCCGAAGGATTGCATTTTACACATTGTTAAGATCATATTTTTTTCGGTATAGCAAGTATAGCAGCATACAACCAATACATCATAGAGCTTGATCGGAAGCGTAATTAATAATTATCTGTAGTCAAATACTACTTTTTTGTACCATCACGGAACAAAACCGCCAATAAATTATAAAGTAGTCAAAGAGTACACATTAAAGAACGCTCATGACTTTTTACCCGACTGCGCCAGAAGGAGGGTTATGTTTTTCGAGAGTATGTATGTATGTTTGTATGTATAATTGTTTGGCACGCTCTGCAGCCTGAACGGCTCGATGGCTTTTGGCTTGAGAGGTGTCGTTAGATTCGTATTTACTGTGAGAGTGACACTGGGTATATCAAAATAATAAAAAAAAAAGAAATGGCGGATTTTTGGCGCTAAAATGTATGTTATTCAAAAAATATTTTCACTCAAACTTATCGAGTAGGGTATCAAAATGAAGAACTTTAAAAGGGGATTTCAAAAATATATATATCATAACTAAAAAGTATACAGTTAGGTATTCGTGTAAGGAAACACAAGCGTCGGTTCATAACTGATATATTGAGTAAAACGTAGGTACATGGATAACAATATATTATAATGACGAATACCCCACACCTCCTTATCTAAATTAATACCTAAGTTTACAATATTAAATATTCTTAACTGTAACAAAATTATTAATTAAAAAATCAAATAACCCGACTGCCCTTTTTTTTACGTGCGGAATACCCTTCGGATACCCCCCCGCCGGCCAGCGGGGGTGGTTATGTCGTGTATCGACTAAAACCGCACGGTGTCCTCCCCATTTGTCCCCAATTGTCCGTTGCCGGGCACCCCGGGTAAGCCCTCGAAAGGATAACCCCAGGGTTGCCGGCGGACTTTGGCCGCCACCGCGGCCTCGCCTGGTGGGATCGGGTTTTATTCCGCTTCGGTGAGTCGGCAGGCGTGTGTGTAGGTCACACACGACACGCGTCCGCCACGGCCTGCTTCTGTAAGGACGGCGAGTCGGTCAACTGTCGTCCTCAGGCCCCGATCATTGAGGTCGGTAGTCCCGGGCGTAGATGAGTCTGCGGCGTCCTCGCCGCAGACTGCGAAACTCGAGGGGCAGAGTTCTCTCCCGCTCCCTCTCCGCCGTCTCTTTCGCGCGCATTACCTGCTCGCAGAAAGAGGCGGCGGCGTGCCACTTGCTCCCGTCGGAGACCACGGCCCTCACCATGGTCTCCAACGAGAGAACGTCCACGCCCAGGACCGCAACGAGATCCCGGCGTTGACTCGCCCACGCAAGGCACTCCATCAACGTGTGGAGCGCCGTGTCTTCGCCAGGATACTCGCAGTGCTGGCACTGCGGCGTTGTCTCCCGGTGAATGCGCCATAGATACTTACCGAAACACTCGTGTCCGGTAAATATCTGGCACATCCGATAGGAGAGGTCCCCATGGTCCCTCTCCAACCACTCCTTCATAATCGGTTTCACCGCCGCAATGGTGGATTCCCCCCACCTTGGATGCTCAAGTCGCACCCTCCATGTCTCCATGAGTTCCTGGCGGAGCAGGGACCGCTGAGCCCTGATTTCTCGGGGCTCCGGACTATGGCCCCGCTCCAGCGCCTCCTTGCAACCCGACTGCCTTAAAAAGACCGAAACAAGTTTGATAGCAGGCGGGACCCAGATGCAAATCATAAACCGAAAGAAAATTAATGGGTCCCGCCTGCTATCGAACTTGTTTCGGTCTTTTTAGGGCAGTCGGGTTATTTGATTTTTTAATTAATAATTTTATTCACTGGAATATCCCTAAAGAATGTTCAGTCACCATCTCGTCATCTACGCTATAATAAACTTTATACGAGGTCATAATACCCATAATAATTATTTATAAATTTTCCCATCATTCCTTGCTTTAACGACTTCTACAACATTTACTAGCATTGTAGTAGGTATATAGGTATTGATATTTTCGTTTATAATCGCAAAAGATATGAAATATTTATTATATGACTAGTTGGGCCCTCTGCCAAATTCAGTTCTGCACCAATATATGTAAGTAATTTTGTAAATTCTTATGAATATGTTCAACATGTCTGATTTCGACGCACATCCAAATGACGGGACATAGTAATAAAAATTTGTATTTTTAAATACGAGACGCTTACCCGCGTAACTCATTTCTGTTGAATAAATTCATAACGAAAACAAAATATTATCTTAGACTTTATACAATATTTATATCCACTTACTACCTGATCTCCGCGGCACTGCCGGCGCGGAGGTCGGTTATCGATTTTTGGTCATATCTCCGGTCATTTATTTAACCAATTGCAATCAAACATACGGTAGATTTTAAGTCTGACAAGGACCTTTCCAATAGAAGAAAATCACATCAAAATCCGTTCAGCACTTATTGCATCCATCGCGAACAAACAGATAAACAGACAAAAATTCCAAAAAAACATTTCAGTATTAAGAATCGTTCATTTAACATAAGCCAAGTAATTTTTCTTAAATATCTCCAACGTTCGTAAATATGTACAGGCACAACTAATTTACAATTTAAAATAGTATAAATAGATATATAGATGTTTGAGGTTTCAGCATCTAAGGGTTATTATATATATAAAAGTTTCACTTTTATATCATTTCTGATGTTAATGTTCACAACAAACTGTATTCGTTGTATTATAAATAATTCTTTGATTATATTTCACAGCATCTGCTATTCTACGTCGGGAGTAGACATTTCGAATTAGTAGTGTTTTACCAATTCAGTTCCATGAGGTTTATTGATAAGTACATTTTGTTTGGATATTGTTCTAATTACTATGCAAATTAAAATAAATGAC
This sequence comes from Cybosia mesomella, assembly GCA_946251805.1. Taxonomy (NCBI): domain Eukaryota; kingdom Metazoa; phylum Arthropoda; class Insecta; order Lepidoptera; family Erebidae; genus Cybosia; species Cybosia mesomella. The sequence goes on from OX276398.1 coordinate 24,351,878, forward strand.
ATGCGGCGTGGCATTGGAAATCTCGTTGCTTAGTACCTACATATATAATTATTGTGGTAGGTCAGGTCTACAGAGCTAAGTTGGGGGACTTTAAAGTATTCACCATTCAGGCAGTTCTGTTCTTAACTATTTGCGAGACAATATTACAAAACCGCTGCACGCGGGACAGTCAATTGTTGACAATTTGATATTAGTTCTCGAAGAATACGCTCATGAATAATTCGCTCGAAATAGCAAAAATATTGTTTGGCTTACATTCATATCTATCTTCTATTTATTCCTAAGAATAAAAGCTTAGATATTAAATGTACAGACGCATCTTTATTAATTTATGACAGTAATAATGATCTCTACTTTTTATTGGAATATTCGTGTTCAACGATCTCTCACTTCTAGAATTCTGAACGTTGTATACAAAACAGTTAGGACCTATTTTAAATCCTAACAAGGTCGGTTGCTGGTTGTTCAACGATGTTAAGTGGACTGTGTGAGTGTACTTTGATGTTCTGCCGGTATATCCGAAGTATGTCTAGCGAAAATTTTAAAAGTGAAACAACTAAGTATTCGGAGATTCTTCCTTTAATAGACCTGATCTGTCCGATAGCTGAATGTCCTGTATGTTGAGAACGTTGCTCTGTAGTTTGGTTATAATGCACGTTGAAGTGTCATACTTTATTCAAATTTATAAGAGTTAACGTAGTATTGAGCTGATAAATCATAATAAAAAGTTATGCCTAATAAAGAGGTAGAAACGTTAGTTGGGTAAAAGTTGTCATATTGGTAGTGTACTCAGTCACGGACGACGCGCGCGCGTCGGGCGGCGCGACGCGACAGGCGGGGCGGGCGGATGAGAGCGCTGCAATTTTCCCCGCCCGCACCGCGCTATTGCCGCGTTTTCCACGAGGGGCGCACCGGCCCCCTCACCCGCATCAGCCGGGAAATCGCGCGTCGCTCGTCTCAGTCCGGCTCAGCCGTCGCGCTACGACGACGCCTGCGAGTCGCGCGCTACGATCGCGAACCTGCGTTCGCTGCACCAGACATACGAACTAAGCGCGTGCGGCGAAAATAGTGAGCTTGTGGCCGGGGGCTGTCGTATTCCGGTGAGAATACTAGTGTAGAGCGGCGCGATGCTGCCCGCGCTGCTACTGCTGCTGCTGGCGGCGCTGGGCCCTGCTGGGGCCCGCCGCCATGCGCCTGACCTACGCGAGGACGAGCCCGCGCGCCGCACCAATCGGCCTGCCGGTGAGTGCTGCACACAGCGCGTAAGAGCACGCCGCACGACTCCGCACGAGTGCCAACGATATCGCCTGACGTAATTAAATGCACATCGATCATTTTCATCTGCCCAGCGTCAAAGAATCGTCGCGCATCGCGACACAGGTGCGGAACGTGGCTTGCGTCGTCTAGGAAAATAGTGAACGACTAATAGGCACGTGTGTTTATGTAAATAATTACATTCCGATGTTTCCACACCGCTCTGCGACTAGTTCCAATAAAACACATGTACGCATTAGTCGCAGAGAGGTGACTAGTAACTAAACAGAAGTGCTAGGTTGAGCTCGAAGCACTTTATCTTTCACGTATTGTTATCAGCAGAACCGATACGAGTCTTGGGCTGAGGGACAATAAAAACAATACCACGTGAGAACAGCAATCTGCTAACTTTCGTTACGACAGTATCAACAATCGGAGAGAAGTGTCGAGAGATTTTATTTTCGGAGAATTATACAATAACACTGATCTGTTATCGGACAAAGACTCCGGTTGAGGTAATCGTGTTAACATTTGTAAGATGATACAGTCCTTTTGGTATTGACCATAGCTGCACATTCACTGCTCTGTATATAAACAAGTTATTTTACACATAAATATGATTACAATTAGCTTTATGAAAACAATGTTTAGTTGTATATCCAAAACACTTAGGGATATTTTCAAAACAAGAGAAATTAAGATGTTAATGGCATAATGCGTTTATTTACATTAATGTTATGTTTACACGCAATGTTGAACATGAATGTTTTTAAGCGTTATATTATTATTTAAACATCCATTTGAACTATAAGTAAGTCATCTGAATTGAAAAATTATTTTCTATTTTTAACTATGTCAAAGATCTTCTAGATATCATGATAGGCTGATTTTACCAGAACGAATTTATCATACTTCGTCAATGATATTTACTGTAACTACGTTACCAAATATTACTCAATATTTAATTGAGTACAACTTGAGAATTCAGTTTAGTTGAACGGGTCTACTCAGGGAAATCCAATTACCAAGACTCCCTAAGCTGTGAACTGGTGTGAATTATACAGAAATGCATTCCACTTCCTATTAATCTTCTTTCACACAAAAACGAATGAACGGATCAGGCCGAAATTTGATACAGGGATAGATTATAGTCTGGAATAACACATAGGTCACTTTTTACCCCTGATATAGGTTCCCATGGGAAGCGGGAAAGCGTCAAAGTCGCGGGGTAAAGTTAGTAAGGCATACTCAAAACATAATCCACGCCCGTACTATGCCTTTCCTGTAAAATTCACGCATAGGTAAAGAAAAAAAATCCCTTTTATATTTACGTTGACCTGTTCCCGCTATATTTTGAAAAGGCTCATTTTCCGGCCTGTTACCTGCAAACAAGGCGTCGTTTAATTGGTTTGAAAACATTTCTTTCCAAGGAAAAGAATACAAATACAATTGTATACCTAATGTATTTTTACCCGACTGCACCAGCGATGGTAACGTTTTACGTGCGTATAATTGTATGTTTGTAGTTTTTTTGTTTCGGCCAGACTATAGAGGGCTGAACGAATTTAAATGAATGAAGTCTCAAATGAACGGCGTTTATCTGCCGATTGTTATAGAGTACATAAAGTGTGAACAAAAACTATACGGTGAATTTATATTTATATTATAATTTATATAATATAATTTATATAATATAATTTATATTAACTAAAAAGTATACAGTAAAAACAGTAATTAAAAATCGAAAAAACCGAAGCCCCCAAAAAGACCGAAACAAGTTTGATAGCAGGCGGGACCCATTTGCATATCATAAACCAAAAGAAAATTAAAGGGTCCCGCCTGCTATTCCAATTGTTTAGGTCTTTTTAAAGCAATTGGATGTTTTGATTTTTTATTATTAATTTTTTTATAAGCTTGTATTGAGGTAGGTTTGCATGAAAGGGTCAAAACAGTAGAGGAAGCTCGTGATGAGTGTAAGGACAGAATTAGATGGAGGGCTGCTGTCTCTATCTGCCACAGAGGGAAGAAGGTGTGAGTTCATGTGTGTTGTATTGTTTTCGTAATATTATATCATCAAAAGATACCCGGAGCACATGGACGATCAATGTCGTACGATTTTGCAATCTTATCTCTTTTGTATTATGATGCTAAGCCCGTTTGTTTCATTCGTATTTTATATTCCGTTTAGTTATGACTTACATATCTCTTGTGCCATTAAATTTCTGGCATGTCACATAATAAGATTTATCCGTTTTCTCAAGAAAATGTTGCTATTATGAGGATATTTTATGGATACAGTATTTTACGCCTATTAATATGTCATTTGAGAAATCTGTTATATAAAATATCTATAGTTACGCTTGTATATTTCTGTAGAGGTTGTCAGAGATGTATTAACATCCACGCTTCGTCAACCATGGTTTCTTGCTCCCAAATAATTTCCCGAGGTTTTTGCCGTCATATGATCGTCACATTTTCATGGAATGTTTGTTTATTGTTGAATAGAGAACAGCTCCATTCCTTAGTTACCTTGTATGTCACCCAGATGGCAGTCGCTCCCGTAAAAACTAAAACTGTCTAATCGGGAGCGAGAGTAGGAGAGCGAAGCCCGGGCTAGTACTATGATGATGATGACCTTGTACGACACTTATGTGAAGAGTTAGGGTGGCTTTTGTATTATAGTTCAATCAGTAGCTAGTATTCTAGATCAGTTCCTTGTGGAATGAAATCGTAGAAAAATCTATCACGCGATTAAAACGGGTCACTTCACACATGAGGTTATAATGCTCTAGTATAGGGAAGGATATCTATAGATAATTCAATTTTTCATCATATTCATAGCGTTATTCACGACTTGCATCCAAGGCGGACCTCGGAGCCCGGGGTTCGCTTACTCCTCCTCCTCTTCCTTTGGATGTGGCTTAAACGGCTTTCATGGGAGCGACTGTTGACCTCACAACCCCAAAAGGAAAGCCGTTAATCAGCAGGTGCACCAGTTTGTAGATGAGCTTGGCTCATTTTTTCGAGTAAGACACTCGGCTTAATAAAATAATAGAAAAATCTGACACGTGACTAAACCGGCTCATTTTATTAGTCGAAGATAAATCAAGAGACATGAGTTTATAGTGCTATACTGCAGTGACACAATATCTCTATAGATAATTTCTTCATTATCGTTATAAATACGGCATGGACTTTTTAAGTACCAACTTTCTGATGCTGTGAGCACCTACTGTGACTCACGGCCGACAGTTTTCATTCATTTTCCGGACGTGATAAAAGTTACAAATGTTTGCCAAGATTGTATTAAGAAGTCTGCCAAAAATTGTATTACTGAGAAGAGAAAAAGTTGTCTTGGTCTGTGATGTCTAGACAGTTGACCGAGACAAGACGTGACGTGACGAGCAATTTCGGAACCATTGTGGACATCTTGACGAAGCGTTTGGCTCGTTTTAAATAATTTTACATCGTCACGAGTACGGATAAGTGTCATTAAGTTGTGTATCTAACTTTTACGCCACTAGTCCCATCCGCGTTCATACTGTAACTCCTGTACACCAGCATCAGCAATAGTGTAATAGTGTCAGTAGGTGTTCTAGCTTGCAGGTGAGGTTAGCTTGGGCCCTGAAAATCTTTGTAGAGACCCATATATCATCAGATTATATTATTGTACATTAATGAGATATAAGAAAATCGTTAGGAATGAATAGGAAGGAATCTATAGATTCGGCAGTACACCTTAAAATCACCAACATTTTATAAGTGTACTTGTGTGACTGTCACTGGATTATTTTAGTCACCAGTGAAAATTCGTTCAACTATACTGATTTCTCACATTTTACTGAACGAAATTCCTTGAGTAAATTGTCAGCAGTGTAGTACGTCATAATTTCGATTCCTTGAAATTATGAAATCCAGCCTTAAATGTATATCCGGCAAACAACAATTTTCCCACACAATAATTTCGTCTCTTTGAAATTCATCATTTATTCATTATGTGACCCGGACACCCGGACGACAAGATAAACAAATAAAAAACTGAATAATGACTTCATTTAAACGTGAAATAAACCTATTTACCTATTACCTATTCGTATCTACTGTAGTTGTTAAAACTGTTTAAGACATGTTTACGTACTGCCGATCAAACTAGAGATAAGGAATAATCGTGTAGTATGAATATTTACTTGTAAGTATATTGTACTTTTAACGTATTCGACATTATACAATGAAAATGTTTTATTTAATTATGATTTCATTATTTTGCACTACAATTGTAGGTCAATTTAGAAGAAAAGATCTGAGAAGAGTTATTTTTATACTATCAAAGTAGTAGATAAATAAGCTCAAGGCCCTCTGATTTTCGAAACTGAATGCTTGCAATGATGGAAGACATATTCGCGTATTGCTTTTTACAAAGAGAAAAGGAGTCCCCGGGCACTCAAACAAACTGCAAGTAATCAAGTAACGAATTAGTACTTAAAGGCGATTTTAAGTAAGGAATATCCAAGAAGGAGAAAATCGCCCGCATATTGAAACTTTTACTTAGATTTAAGGATACTAGAAAAGCTTGAAGGCGTAATTTAGGAACTTTTTTTAAATAATTTACTAGAAGATGCCCGCAGCGTGCGGTGTAGTTCCCCACAGGAACCGGTTCCGGAATAAAAAGTATTATATATGTATTAATCCAGCCCAATCCAATTAATCCAATCTTTGTGCCACTTTTCATCCAAACTGTTGTCTCTGCCTACCACGCAGGGTAAAAATCATGAGTATGTATGTGTGTATGTAACTAGTCTGGCCATAAATACTGTTACATCAAAACTTTTCTTTCTTTTTCAACTTTTTAATTATTTTTTGAATTTGGAACACGTATATTATTTTAAAAACTTCTTTCGATTTCGCGCCATTTCACATATTTTTTCGTGTTCATTATCGATAAATATGGAATGGGGTGTTAAAGAAAATAGGATCGCAGTGATCGCCTTGCACAAAGTGGGTATGGAGCCGTCGGTCATATTCCAGACACTTCAAAAACTTGGTATCAGCCGTATGTTCGTATATCGTACTATCAATAGATACAACAACGGGTGTGCGTTGTTTTATAGACAATTGTTTTAAAATATTTCGTTTTACAGAAAATGTTTCGCATAATTTCGTTTCATAGAATAATCAATATACAGAATACTTACTTTAAAGATTTTTAAATCATTGATTTTTGTTTCACATAAAGTTTAACATTAGAATAATCATATCATAGAATAACAAATCAAATATTCTTTATCATTATATTGTTTATTTAATATAAAACTTATTACCAAGAATAACATATTATCAAAGTGACAGTTTCTAAACGTTTCAATTCATACCGTTCATTTCAGTCAAATAATTTACAGGTGAAGCTATACTTTTTTTTTAATATAACGATAAGTTAATACAATAAACGATTCTGGGTGGTCCTATTTCTGGGTGATAAAAAAATAGGTAATCTGAGTCGGGGTGTTAACTATAATGACGTTTTATTAACAATTTAATAACAATTTAATTTAATTTAATTTTACAGAAGAATTCAAGCAAACAAATTTACAACAAAATATGCGACAGATAAAAAATTCTATATTGATATGAAATTATTCAGAAATTAAATTACTACAAGCAATCGGAAAAAAATTAAAATTGTAAATGTTACAGTTAAAAATAAATGTGATTTGGAAAATTATAAAGGTGGTTTAATATTCTTTTAAAAATAATTCTACAGTTTGATAAGTTTGTTAAACAAAAAAATGTGATTAAAAATTCATTCAATTGTGTTTCTGTGAAATATGTTTCATTGTAGTAAATTGTTTTTGAAACAATAATATTCGAAATAAAAAGGACCAAAATGAAACATTTTCTGTGAAACGAAATTCTATGAAATTTCTTTCTGCGAAATAAGGGGCTCCCATACAACAACACTTCGTCTCTCGAAGACCAGAAAATATCGGCCGCGTGATGTTAGAACTACAAAGGCTATTAATGCTGTTAAAGCCAGAATTCGTCGAAACCCAAAAAGGAAGCAAAAAATCTTATCGCGAGAAATGAAGATTCCCGCTAGGACTCTGTCACGTATTATAAAACAAGACCTGAAGCTCGGTGCTTATCGTCGATATACAGGACTTCCCTTATATCAATCTTTGCGAATAAAGAAAGTGGATCGATCAAAGCGCTTTCTGTCGCGAGACGCAGGTGAAAGGCGCAGAAATATCCTCTTTACCGATGAAAAAAATTTCACGATTGAAGAACACTACAATAAGCAAAATGATAAAGTGTACGCTCACAGTTCTAAAGAAGCTGCTCAAGTGGTCGGAAAGGTTCAACGTAGTCATCATCCTGCGTCAGTGATGGTTTGGTGGGGCGTGTCTTATCAGGGAGTCACAAAGCTACATTTTTATGAAAAAGGAGTGAAAACTTCAGCCAAAGTGTATCAAGATACTGTCTTGGATCATATTGTGAAACCTCTCAGCAATACACTTTTTAAAAATATACCGTGGACTTTCCAGCAGGACTCTGCTCCTGGTCACAAGGCACGAACTACCCAAGCCTGGCTAGAAACTAACGTTCCGGACTTTATAAGAGCTGAAGACTGGCCCTCATCTAGCCCAGACCTCAACCCTTTAGACTACAAATTATGGTCAGTTTTAGAGGACATGGCCTGCTCTAAACGACACAGCGACATTGAGTCTCTTAAAAAATCTTTGGAGCAAGCAGTGGCAAAATTTCCCTTGGAAACAGTGCGTAAATCCATAGATTCGTAGCCAAACTGATTAAAGGCCTGTATAAAAGCCAAAGCTGGCTATTTCGAATAAAATATATTTTTATTTTTTGCTAAGACTTTAATAAATATGTAGGTATAAATTTTAATAATATTACATTACTTCATTTTGAAAAAAAATGCATTTTCATTTGTAACAAAACTTATGGCTGGACTAGGTATGCATTACAAAAAAGTTGTTAACAATCTTGATAATAAAGGGGTTTATTATTCATTGTTATTTTTAACTTCTTGGTCATTCGAATTATACGTTATCAATCTGATGCTTTAACCTTTGCGGTACTATTAATATCAAAAATACTTATTTTATTTACATGTTTTACGTTGATAACAGACTAATGTTAAACTTTTGTTTTGGTGTTAACTTTAACTAATTACACCAAATTATTTTAAGATTACTAAGTGGGTCATTCATAACTATATTATGAGCCCACTGAGCGAAATGCTTGTGTTTGGACTGACATGCAAATGTAGCTGTGGACAGGGTGACTTCATTGAACTGTATCTACTAACACCTTTTTTCTTACAAAAATTTACTTGCCGGGAAAAAAGGTATCGGAAGAAAACACTTGAATACTTTTTCCTTGTCATTCCTCTAACATTATATATTCATTAATAACTTATTCTTCTTTATTCTGTTCATGTTCCATTTCTACCATTGCCTTCTACATAAATCTATACAACCCCTTCACTTTGTAAAATTTTACAACTTTTGCTCCCTATCTTGCAAATTTTAAACTTTTAAAGACAGGGAGACAGGAGTACAATAAAGCAAGTTTGAGTTACATACTAAACCTAATCCAAGTTCATGACAATTATATTTATTATGTATTCTACTAGACTACAATAGGTTTACAAAGGGGTGTATGGGGGGGGGCGTACTACGTACACCTGCTGATTAATGGACGAGGGTCTGGCTTAGGCTTTCCTATTGGGGTTGGAGGGTCAGACAACAGTCGCTCCCGCAAAAGTCGAAATAAGCCAAATCAATAGAAAGAATAGAAAGCGTAAGAGAGCGGACTCCGAGCTTTAGAGCTTTTTGTACAAGCATTTGGATGCAACAGGACCTTAAGCTGTGATGATGACGATGGGTGTAACCCTTGAATGAATGTGAATTTATTGCGAGAAATAAATTAAGTATAATTATCTTGAAATAGGAATGATCTCGTTTGTTTTAGTTTAGTTACGTAAATCATAAAAAAACAATTGCTGCTTTGATAGCCGTTGAAATATAACAATGATGAGAATTCTACTAATATTATAATATGCGAACGTTTACGTGTTTGTTATTCCTTTATGCTAAAACTGCTGGTCGGATTACAGAAACTTGAAACGGAGATAGCTTATATCCTGGATTAACACATCAGCTACTATTTCACCTCAAATAGATAGCGAGCAACACACACTCAGGTATTTTTTTTACCTTTGGAAACCCTCACGAGCTTTACTCCACCGGTGCCAGCGATGAGGTAGGTATGTCGGAATCAAACCATTTAAAACCAAACGGTGTCCTTCCCAAGCATCCATTCCTAGGCCCCCCTGGGAACGCTCTCGAAAGGATAACCCCAGGGTTCCCGGCGGATTTCGGCCACCGGGAACCCTGGGCGAACCCATCCGGTGGGCGAGGTCACCGTGGTGCCTTTCCAACCACTCCTCCATCACCGGCCTCACCGTTCTCCCCACCTCGGTTGCTCAAGTCGCACCTTCCATGTCTCCATGAGTTCCGATTCGGGTTTCCGGGGATACCGGCATGTGGCCCTGCTCAAGTGCCTCCTTGCACCATTGATACAAAGATGCAAGGGCCCTCGCTTCCAGCTCCGTGGAGGGGTTGCGGCGGAAGACATTCCACCTCGATGGAGATTGTGCGGTAGCCCCTTATGACTCTCACGGCCAGCGTTTTTAACGGGCTGTGCAAAACAGTCACGTTTCGGGCCACCATACGTCCCGCCCATACGGGGGCCCCGTATAGGGTTACACGGCTTACTTATAGCTCCTTTTTGTTAATAAAGCTGGATTTCACCAGTGAAAATTCATTCAACTAAACTGATATTTCACCTTTTATTAATGAAACTCCTTGACCTCAATTCAGTAAAAGTAAAATTCTTATCACTGGTTTATTTTTACTAGCTGCATCATTATTTGCAGTTAGCAAAAATAAACATATTGTGTATAAAAAGCGGCCAAGTGCGAGTCGGACTCGCCCATGAAGGGTTCCGTAGCAGTAAGTAACATAATAATGTTTTTTTTTTTAATTTAACATTTCAGTTGATTGAATTAAAGGTAAATTGCGTTTTACGATTTATGACGTATTAAAAAAAACTACTTACTAGATCTTGTGCAAACCAATTTTCGGTGGAAGTTTACATGGTAATGTAATGTAATCATTCTCTTATTTTAGAAGTTACAGGGGGGGGGGACCACCACCACTACTACCACTTTGGAAGTATCTCTCGCGCAAACTATTCAGTTTATAGAAAAATTACATTAGAAACCTCAATATCATTTGTGAATACCTATCCATAGATACCTCACACGTGTGGGTTAGATGAAAAAAAAAACACTGAGTTTCAATTCTAAGTATGGGGAGCCCCCAAGATTTATTGTTTTTTTCTACTTTTGTGTGAAAATCTTAATGCGGTTCACAGAAATACATCTACTTACCAAGTCTCAACAGCATAGTTCTTATAGTTTCGGAAAAAAGTGGCTGTGACATACGGATGGACAGACGGACGGACATGACGAATCTATAAGGGTTCCGTTTTTTGCCATTTGGTAACGGAACCCTAAAAATGGGAAAATCATCGAGTCGTATTTTACATAAAAAACTGGCCAAGTGCGAGTCGGACTCCCCCATGAAGGGTTACGTAGCAGCAAGTAATATAATATAAAAGTTCTTGTAGTTTATGAAATTAAATGCTTTTTTGTTAAATATTATACTTAAGTTGATTGAATGAAAGGTAAATTGCGGTTTACGATTTATGACGTAACGAATTAGTGTGCCTAGAAACTTGTATTCCTAACGTCGGCTAGCCAACATTACTAACCTCAAATAAATTACTCAAACGTATACTTGACTAGCATCACCACGCGGTTTCACCCGCGTAAATCCTGATCCCTCGTTTAAAAATTAGCCTATATTACTCTGGGATAATGTAGCATTCTAATGGTGAAAGATTTTTTTAAGCGGTCCCGTAGTTTCGAAGCCTATTTAATGCAAACAAGCAAACGATCAAACCTTTCTTTTTTATAATATTAGTATAGACAAGAATGGAATGAATACTTAGTTACGATTTTGGAACGGGACACAATAACTAAATAAATGAGTTAATGAATTTTATCACCTCTCTGTATTATGCCTATACAGACAAGTGTCATAAAATTCACATACAATTCAGTCAAACCTATTAACATACCATTTTACCTAGATAGTCATTGCTGGAAGAAAAACGATTAGTGCTGTAACTAATATTAATTTTAACGCCAACATAAAATGTATCTACGGGTATATTGGCAGTTCAATAAAGTTTACCAGTATTATGTTTCTAATATGAATCGCGACATCGACGCGGGAGAAACCACAGCCAATATATTTAAAGCTGTCATAAACAATTGAAACTTCAAAAGTAATCGGTTCACTGAATATTATGGCTTTTCTCACTTTTTATCGTATTTACACCCAAGCTAGGTTTTTTTCCACTTTATGTGCGATAATTTTCCAAAACGGACAATAAATCTAAACAATTAAACAATCAACAGTTTAATTAACTGTGTTGTAATTGTCTGCATTGTCATTAGAAGTTATTTGCGCAAACGCAACATTTTCGTTAGATAGCAATCTGATCGAGATTGCAAACGAATAAAGTTATAAAGTATGCGAGTTATTAACGGATACCCAACCCTTATTTGTGGAATGTAATAAATGCGCATTTATACGCTAATATTATATAAGATCGCTTGCGTGCATGGAGTCGCAAGAGTGCATCACGAGCGGAATTCAAATGTATACGGGCTTGATTGCACGTTATTGTTACAGTGTTGGCGTGAGGATGTTATTGAACAGACTATGATTTATGATTCACCTTCTTTTTATGAGACTCTTCTTCATCCGAGCACTAATCCCAGTTGCAGTCAAAGCTTGCACATTAGACACCGGGTTTTACTCTCCGATATAACTATTGTTGGAGTTTATTTGACGTCAACGGCAGCGGCTCCCTTCTGACTCCCCACCCCGAGAGGAAATGTTGCGCCAGAGCCTCGTCCATCAATCTTCAAGTGTACCTCCGAAGTTCTTAGTGGCCCATTTTTTTGGGTTTGAGTTTAATGTGTCAATTAAGTGTATGCTATAGTCTGGTAAGCCTACTGTCAATCACAGTACATCTTAATAACGTTATGGAAACTTTATTCGCAGGCAGGACACAGACCAGGACTTTGTTTTATTTTTAATTTTGTATTTATTTTTTATTTTTTAATTCTGTTCCCAATACCTGTTTATCGAATGCTGCTTTAAATTTAAAATATTAAAACCTGATATAAAACTCCTATCATATCAGGGGGATGGTCCTGTTTCTCCTTAACACAGGCTACTTATAACCTATCTAGGAGAGCAGTAACTCACCCTATATAGTATTGTAGAACAACCGGTATGTTTTTAAGTATGCAACATTTGCTTGTAAAGCTACAATTTGATTTATGAATAAATGAATTATTATTATTAAAATATTATTTAGACGAACTCTGTGGCGTGGCGGGAGAGCATACGTCTCCGTCTACGAATTAGGAGGTCGCGGGTTCGTATTCCGCTCAGTATAATATGTATATGCATAAATATGTCTATGTACATTATTATATAATATATTATATTATATTTATCTGGGTGTTTCTATGTCTAATATGTATGTACTTAGTTACAAAGAAAGTGTATCTAAGTATAATTATACGCAATCTAGAATTCATAGCATAGCAAGCTAGTCAAGCGATGCTTTCTTTGGGTGTAGACAGCGCTGTGTAGTATATTATTATTTAGGCTACGATGTGCCGTAATATGGAGATGTGTAAAGTCCCAACTGAGGTAAGGACCGATTTAGTTTCAATTGCGAATTACTATTTCATTTTCATTGAAAAATTTTTTACCACTGTATTTGTATCCAGTATGCTAAATATTCTATGGTAAATAATTCACACTGGTATTCTACACAGATAATAACTGAATATACAATTGTATGAGAGGGAAACACGCGACGAAAAGAAATCAAACATTTACATATCGATCGATGCGTCATAAAATTCCAACGCATTGCTGTTATCTAAATGCAAATTAGTATTTTTAAAGACTACAACTGTCAGGTAACACTACTTATTCTTGTTAACCCTTTCATATGTGAAACTCCCACGGGTACTACCATATTGCGGCTGACATCGTCATCATCAGCATTAGTTAATCCCGGTTGCATCCAAAGTATGCATTCTAGACTGCATTCTAGGCTGCACTCTCCTTCTCCCCTTTTCCATAATTTGATTTATCTTGGCTATACAGCAGCGACTGCCATACAAACCCCCAAACCTGAAAGGAAAGCATCTGCCAGGGCTTCTTTCTTTTTCTTTTTTTTTATAATTAGGACCGGTCAATTTGACTTCACCTCGCCTGATGGTAAGCTGAAGGTAAAGTCTCAGGAAAGAGGGTCACCATTACATACACGTACCATGTCAACAATGGTGGCACTCAGCTTGACGGCCTCATCAGAAGAGGATTGTCGTCGCACCACCGGTCCCACTAGTGCTGCGACCACAATCCCCCTGCCCGGCTACGCACTTGCTGACCTCTGAACGCAATCAAACCGAAATTGGATTACTATGGAGGGTTTTTCGCAATCGTACACGGTGGTACCTTTTTTTTTTTTTTTTTTTCGTGCGGAATCCCGTCCGAATTTTGTGACAAATTTGTGTCACCAAATTTCTACCACCACAAATCTTCTGTTAATCAGCAGGTGTACCGGTGTTGGCTTGGGCCCCAAAGGTCTTGGCGGGGCCCATATACACGGAGCTAGCGTTCTATTACGGTCTATTGCTACGGTGCCCAAGTGGAAGCTGCGAAATAAATCTCTGCGAACATCAGTAGACCTTGGTGACCTAATGAACATCAGACGCTTTCGTCTGTCCCATGTAAGCTGAAGTATGTTTGAAATGTAATGCAGACTCACCGGCACCCGTTGAGTCTTCTGCGAGATGAGTAAGCACTCGTTTGATATTCCTTTTCCACTATCCTTTGCCGTAAACTGTCTAGTAATACGAGATCGTGGGATCCTATACTATCTGGCTCTGGACCATAGATAGTTCAATGTACTGCAGCTGTATCGCGTTATCGTCAAAACAGTATCAGTAAGGGCACGCAGATGTCAATTCCAGCCTAGGAGAATCTCAGCTAGATGATTCTAGAAAATCAAGGTGCAAAATAGATTTTGCTAGTAAATGTTTAAGTATGTAAAAGGGAAGAGGCTCTTGAAAGACACTCTTCTGTCTCCCTCTTCTATCCTCCTACTCCCTCTCTTCTTCAATTGCTTATGGGCCCTCTATATGGTTCACTCTACCCCTGAATGGGTGCAGTTCAGGCCAGAAGGGTCCGTGTCTCGACAATTTTAAATATTTCCCGTTCATTGCTATCTAAATATTTATGAACCATTTTACTTTTAGGTCATTATCCAGAAGATAGGGTCGGGTACCTCACAGGCCAGAGCCTAGTTTCCTAATGCCATATCGGCTATATGACCCGTCTAATTCTGTTGGCGTAGGTATATAAATAAAAATCTGAAAGTTATCGTAGAACTAGTTGCACTGGCAGTGCAAAAAAATGAAGTAGTTTTGCGTTTTGTATTTGGGATCCTCAATTTGAAGTTTTTAGTTAGTGATAGAGCTCCGATATGAACAAGAATCCCGCTAAGCTTTACCTTTCTTAATAACAATAAATTCTCAAACAAAAAATAATCATAAAAAATAGACACTTTGATGAAAACACAGTTACACGGTACTCTCAGTTATATCGTCTTTTAATTATTACACTGCTTTTCCAGACCGATATTCTTAGCAATCCATGGATTCTCCGTGCGGGTGCTGGGTCCATTGCGTTGCTGAGTTGGGAACTCGGGACAGTGCCTGGGACTTGCGACCCAAGTGTAGGTTTAGAAGGGGCCCCTTTTGTTGATGTACATCAACACTCACCTTCACTACCCAAGTTCCCCTCCCTGCCTAACCAAATTTGATACGAACCTACTAGTGCCGCTTTAGACATTCGTCCTAGTAATGAGCTTATTGTAGCTCTCGATAGGCCTAGATCTTTAAGTAGGTTATAGAGAGATTTTGCTGGTATACCTCTCGCTCCCACTTCCACTGCATACAAATTAACCACGTAACCGTTTTTGATTAATTCGTTTGTGAGATCATAGTATTTATTTTTCTTTATTGTGTGGTCCTTCGGTATATTTATTTCCCACGGTACAGTAAGTTCCACAAGAACCACATGTTTTAACCTCTTAGAATATAGGAATATGTCAGGTCTAGATGACGAAACCCCAACATCCTCCGGAATTTTATAGTGCTTTGTATTTGGCAATAAATTTTGCAATTACAGATTTTAGATTACATATTTTAACAACGTTTCGGTTTCAATCTTACAGCTCGGCGATTTTACGGTTGCGTTAATTGACGAGGTAGAATTCATTTAGCAAGTTATAATGATTTTGCACGGCGTCACTCGCAATGTCATAAATCGTGTTTGGGTTGCATTATGTCCGGGGCGCACAGCGTCGCAGGACACTTATGTCCAATTCAGTCGTTGGGTCATTGCCCTACGCCTGCGTTGGACGTAACAAACGACCCGCTGACTGACGTCACGTCATTACCATTGCACTTAAATTGCAACACCGGAGGGCAAATACATAATATATGTACCCACTACGCATTGTCATGAGTAGGCTCTCAAATTACTACAGTGTCTCGAGATATTTTTATTTTTTAATCTGTATTGAAGTTTAGGTTAAGCAGGTTTAGCAGCGATAGCATTCCACCTTCCGTTTGCTGATTCGTGGTCTCCACTCTAGAACTCTATATCTTGCTAATGTAGGTAAAATCGCGGACAAAATCTTATTGCCTTACATAAAATGATAAATATATTTAAATATATTTGTTTTTTTATATATATATAGAATGTATTTAAAAATATAATTTATATGGATTTAAAGTTTAATAAAGAGAATAATAATGTAGAATTCCTTGTTAGTCAGTTAAAATAATAAAAATCGGTGTCATGCGGGTACAATAACAAATAAGTCGCCGTATGGTGTTTATCCGTTAGGCTGTTCCACACAAATATTAGCGCACTTAATTGACGCACGACGAACTCACTTCCACGAAATTAATTGGGGTCAAAGAATTTGAGTGCATACATCTCAATTAAACCCGACACTACACCAGGAGTCATCGCTACATATGAACGCGAAATAATTCAATATACTTAATTCAATCTTGACTTAGTCATACCCGTAGATGACTTCTGGAAATAAATAACTTCATGTCATCCTAATCCCTGACACCTCTTGCCTGTGTGCAGACAATAGACATTAATTTTCAAAGGTGTGGGGAAGGAATGTTGACCGCGCAGGTAGAATTTTTGGCACCTTTATGATCAGATCCTGACGTGTCATAAGCCACCCACGGGCCGGCATTAAGCCGGTAGTCTACAAAGGCGCCGGCTATAATGCTGTCGGATTATACGGAGCGAGCGACAAGCGCTGGCGGGTCGTCGGCCCGAGGTGCCCTCGCGTGTTACAATTGCACACAGTATGCCTTCGCGCGACCCACCAAACCAAAAAGTTAGAAAAGTATCGCACGGTGCCAGTACCGGGCTGGTGGGACATTGCGATATCATCTCGGCGCCGTGGCGACGCCACCAGCCGCCTCTAAAGCCGCCGCAACCACCTACACCTTGTCTCGAACCTTAAATTCGATCATTTTGTAGTTGTCGCGGCTCCTAAGGAGCACGTCCGGTGTCAGAGATGCCACCGCTGGCATTTAATTAAAAGTTTACTCTTAAGATTCGGTGAAATATTGCACACCTTGGAGAATTTAAGGCGTCCGAGAGTGAATACGGAGAAACGATAAATGCAGTTTGGAACTTTGAGCGATCCGATTTATTTAATGGACATTTTCGGCGTGCAATGGTCTGATCCCGCAAAACGGTTATGTTTATCTTTATCGATAATAAAATTTTTGTGTATAGCTCGGTGTCGCCGAACGGGTGTGTCGGCCAAGTTACGAAGCTCCACCCACGTACGGGTCTCGTTATGAACTTGAATTAAATGAATGACGCAGTTGTATGAATGGCGCGGGAATGAATGTGAGTCGGAAGTGCAAGCCGCGCTTCAGCACGCTAGCCCATTGCGCCGGCGCACGTGCATCCGCCGCGCCTCCCTGTTTGCCCGCGCCTCGTTCGACGCTACGAGTGCCGCATCTATGCACTTTGTTCTTTTGCAACATTGCAAAACATCACGTACGATCTTTGATCCGCAGTATCATTTTTCAATACCTTGTCTGTGTGATAGTAGATATTTTGTATACATTCTGTAACACTTTCTCGCCATTCGGAATGCAAGCGAAACTAATAATGTCAGTGGTTTACGTCTTTGAACTCGCGACAAGAGTATAAAATTTCATCAGCCAGAGATAAGAACAGTAAAGTTGTAGTAATAATTAACATGATACAAATTACATATAACACTTGCGTACGAGTAAGTAATTTGCATGCGATTGTCTCGTAAACATCAGAGTTCACTGCGCAATATTTTAATTATTCATACTGGGGTATGAATAACGAGACCCTTAATGTTTGCGTTAATACTAACGTTTGATATAAATATGGTGAACTTGTGCTTTAATTAGGATATTGTGAACGGAGTGCTATATTCGTCCACATGACCTATCATTTACAGACATTAATTGCGCTAATGGATCAATGGTTCCGGAGTGATCTGTTGAGTATCTACTAAACGATTGAACGTTTTATAAGGGTAATATGAATTCTAGCATCTGTCTTTAGATCACAGAAGACTATTTTATACTACTGAGACAGCTACCCCCCGTGACGTAGGGGGTCAGGGATTATTGGTCGCTTTAAACATTTTTCTTCATCATCCAAGACCCAATTCCGGGTATTTGCAGTTTTGGTCCATTCTGCCACTCCTTCAGTCCCACGAGACCAAAACGAAAATATTGCAATATTACCACTTTACCTGGTTTACTTTAAACATTAACTTGAGTATCAGTTTAGGATGTAATACTATTATTTTTTACTTTCGAGTTATCTTAAACTGACGGTTGAGAAATCTCTTCTTATGAAAGCAGTATTTGAATTAGGGTGATAATGCAGTACAGGATTCGCATAGTGGTCGTAGTTCACATACATGAATGTATTAATTTATTGTGTATATGTATTTATTAATTTATTTTTTAGCAATGGACGCAAAGAAGTCAGGCTTAAGGACTCGCCCCCAGGATAAGCGTAAGGAGCTTTTTCCAGTAGGACTCGATCGGAAAATTCTGAAAACTATTATTTCGTTTTACTCCTTTTATCCGTTATGTGTGATTGTCAGCTGTAAAAAAAAAGAATGCGCATTTATTAAACATACTGTTATACCTTTTTTTTTTTTTTTATCGTGCGGAAATCCCTTCGGATACCCCCCCGCGTGCCAGCGGGGGCGGTTATGTCGGGCTTGAACCGACTAAAACCGCACGCCGTCTCGGGTCTACAGACGCCGGGGTGTAAGGTTGCCCATAGAGCATATCCCTCGCACCCCGACTGACCCTGGGCCATCTCCGGTTTCGAGATGGCCCCCTCGGGTTTGGGAACCACGGTGTCCCCGTCTTGCCCCGGTTTGGGGGAGGGGCGCTAGTCGCCCCACCGTCCCGGCCTGCTTCTGCTGGGGTGACAGGTGGCCTCACCCGCCACCCCCAGGCCTGCGCTCATGGAGGACGGAGGTCGTTAAGCGACCTCCGGCGCCTGAGTTGCCTGCGACGCGCGGCGAGCAAGTTGCGGGCTCGGCGGACCGGGAGAGTTCTAAGTCTCTCCCGGGCGCGCTCCGCCACCTCCTTCGCGAGCATTACATGCTCGCAGAAGGAGGCGGCGGCGGCCCACGCGCTCGCGCTCCGCACCATTGCCGCAATCATGCTGCCGAGCGAGAGGACTCCCACCCCGATGGCTGCCACGAGGTCACGCCTCGGCGCCTCCCACGCCGGGCAGTCCGCCAGCGTGTGCAGCCCTGAGTCCTCGCTCGCGTCGCAGTGATACATCCTGTTATACCTATTTACTCTCTGCACCGCAAGCCGCATAGTATCATGCATGTTTATATTGTTTATAGACCACGGTCACAGCTTACCATCAGATGATCATTGTGTTTATTTATTGCCTTGGTAGAATGAAAAATAAAGAAATCAATTCAATTAAATTTTTAAGCATTTTGTATGCTTACTTTTTCTAAAGATTTAGATCTTTACATAAAGAAATCAATTTTATTTTGACACAGATGAGTGAGTCTGGCTAAGATCGGCTTGCTTCGGTTTTGTAGAGCATCTCATGTACGATAGCGGCTCTATCGTACATGAGATGGACAGTTTGATACCTTTAGGTATGGAGTAGTTAAAACCGGTTGTGCTCAAAAAATATTAAAATTGTTGCTTCAGTTTCCATTTATAATTAAAAAAAAAAAGCAATATCGCTCTAGAAGTAATTTTGACAACACTAACCAACTTGACGGGCAGATCTTTGCATGCATTGCGTAATTTATTATAGCATTGTCATATCAGTTTCTTTTAAATATTTTTAAAAGGCTGTTGCCTGCCGCTCCGCCCGCGGGGAATTCTGATCCCGTTCCCGCAACCCATGGGAACCTATTCAAGGGGTAAAATACTTTCATATCTGGATCATTGTAAAATGTTATTCCAAACATGCCTATGTGTATTCCAGACTATAATCTATCCTTGTACCAATTTTAGCCCAGATCCGTTGAGGCTTTTGAGTGATTAATTAATAAGCATCTTCACAAACTTTCACTTTCATAATAATACTAGCTGTTGCCCGCGGCTCCGCTCGCGTAGAAGTCGCTTATTGCGTCCACATCCACTCCCGTTCCCACTCCCACTCCCACCCCACTCCCACTCCCACTCCCACTCCCACTCCCACTCCCACTCCCACTCCCACTCCCACTCCCACTCCCACTCCCAGTCCCACTCCCACTCCCACTCCCACTCCCACTCCCACTCCCACTCCACTCCCACTCCACTCCCACTTAGAACTCTCCCGGCCCGCCGAGCCCGCAACATGCTCGCCGCGCGGCGCAGGCGACTCAGACGCCGGAAAATCAGGATAAAATATTTTGATTTGACGATCCTTAAAAATATAGTTAGTAATACATACTATTACTAACTATAGTTTTAAGAATCATCAAATCAAAATATTTTATCCTTGCTAAACCTACCAACCACAATCGAGAATTTTCAATTTTTATCAATTTTCATCAAAATTAAGCTAGTCGTAGAAAATTAGCTTGATATGATCCTGGACTGTCACGTTTGTAATTAATTTATCGAAAGCGAATTCGTGTGAATCTACTATGAAACAGAACAGTTAATTTTTACACCCAAGATTATTTTCAAATAGAGTAGTGAATAACTTTCTACCTCTAACTAAACCTGAATTTCCGTAATGCAAATTTTTTTTTGTTTCGTGCGGAAATTCCTTCGGATACCCCCCCCGCGGGTGGTTATGTCGGGCTTGAACCGACTAAAACCGCACGCCGTCTCGGGTCTTAATGCGCGGGTGTAAGGTGGCCTAATGAGACAATTCCCTCGCACCCCGGCTGACCCTGGGGCATATACGGCTTTAAGATGGCCCCCTCGGGTGTGGGAACCACGTCCCCAACTTGCCCCGGAGAGGGGGATGCGCGTCGCGCCGCCGCCCTAGCCTGCTTCTGCTGGGGAGACAGACGGCCTCATCTGTCACCCCCAGGCCTGCGCTCATGGAGTTGGTTGTTGAGCGACCTCCGGCGTCTGAGTCGCCTGCGCCGCGCGGCGAGCATGTTGCGGGCTCGGCGGGCCGGGAGAGTTCTAAATCTCAGCTGGGATCGCTCCGCCGCCTCCTTCTCGAGCATTACTTGCTCGCAGAAGGAGGCGGCGGCGGCCCACGCGCTCGCACTTCGCACCATGGCGGCAATCATAGCGCCGAGCGAGAGGACTCTCACCCCGGTTGCCGCCACGAGTTCTCGCCTCGGGATTTCCCACGCTGGGCACTCTGCCAACGTGTGCAGCCCCGAGTCTTCGCTCGCGTCGCAGTGATGGCACTCAGACGCTCCTTCCTGATCCGAAGCAGGTGGTCCCCGAAGCTCCCCTTGCCGGAGATCACCTGCGCCAGTCGGTACGAGATGCATCCGTGTCGCCTCTCGAGTCCATCCTCCATGACGGGTCTTAAAGCCTCTACAACGGCGTGCCCTGCACTTGGTTGCCCAAGTATTCACTTCCACTCCACCAGGATGGCCTGGCGAAGCTGGGATTTCTGGGCCTCGATTTCTGGAGGCTCAGGATTCCGTCCCAGCTCCAGCGCCTTCCGAAATGCAAACCTACTATAATTTAAATCTTTTGAGCACTAAAAACTAGAAGACCATACGGTGACAGATAGTCACAGCTTAGTTCTATAAAAAGTATCTGTAGGTTCGACATAATTCCTTCTATAACTTAATCGAGACATTCATGTTGCGTATCGTTAAGGAGTTCTGTTGGCTACCTCCGTAGTCCAAGTCAAGACAAGCCAGCACAATTTTGACAACAGTAATGTACCTTTTCCCAGGATGGTCATAAACCTAACGATACCTCGGTCTCACATTTTCTATTTGAATCTGAAGAGGTCCCCCGTGTATTTCAATAGTGGATCCGTAAGGCGATATATGTGATTTTGTAAACAATGCATACAATGATAGTAGGAATCGCGGTGGATTCACTGCTATTTATTGAAGAGTTCCGTCATCTATCTCCGAAACGTATTATCAGATTTTTACGAAATTTAAGGAGGACTATTTCAGAATAAATGTCTGTCTAACCAAAAATATTTTGGTAATTAACATCCAAATTTAGAACTTCCTCCTTTTTTGGAGTCGGTTAAAAATGTTTTTTTTTGTGTCTGTATGCATTGGAGATATTTAAAAAATACTTGGGTTATTTAACGAACGGACGAATGATTCAATCATTTTTTGGAATTCTTGTCTATAACTGTCTGTTTTTAGGGTTTCACTCAATCAACTACAATATAAAATTTAAAAAAGCATAACTATGTTACTGGCTACTACGGAACCCTTCAGTGGCGAGTCCGACACGCACTTGGCCGCTTTTTTCTTGATGGACGCAAATAATGAACGGATTTTGATGCGGTTTTTTTTCTATTAGAAAGGTCTTGATCAATTGGTCAAATAGAACCGGAGATATGATCAAAAATGACATCCAACATCCGGGCGGGTGGAGTCGCGGACATCAGCTAATTTTAAAACATTACCATTGTTGATAATATTCACCTTATAAGTTTGTTCTACGACTGCAGCTGTGACGAAGCGTCGTCACCATTTGTTTACCACATATACGAGCATAAATTAGCAATTAATTATTGTAATTGAAATTATGCTCATCATACCTTCTGGTATAGACATTCCAATACGTGATTTGATATGTATATCCGTGTTCTTATGTACATATTATACTCATCTAAGTATAATAACTATTCTGAAACTCATATTACAAGCAAATTTAGCTTTGCTTGCTTTGAATCTAGATAGCGGCGTTTAGTGTGTCGTATAATATTAAATCTACGGGTAGGTACCGTCAAATGCTTCAGCTCTTCAAAATACTCTTACGTTGTCAAATCGTTTGTATGCATTTTAAACATACTCGTAGATATACAGTCTTTTAGTGTTTAAGTTAATACTAACGTTTGATATAAATATACATGGACGGGTTTTAATAAGGATTTTGTGGATGGACAGCTATATCCGTATATGCGCAATATATGAACAACGAACAAGGTTCCAGCACAGGCTTCCCTCTTAGAGTTGGGAGGTCGGAACGTCGCTCCTGGAAAAGTCGACACAGCAATCAAAAACAATAAGCGGACTTCGGGCGCTAAAGGTGAAACGATTGGACACAAATGGGAAATCGCTATAATTATTTATAATGAATAAAAATTAATCTGCTGGCAACATTACTACTTATATTATTAAAAAAAAATATATCACCTTCGGCAATTTTTGAGGCCATGACGCAGCAGTGGTTTGAGATTCAAATATCCTAAGAATTAATCGAATCATAAATTATTTTAATCCGGTTAGGTCGCATAAACGTTGGGACCAACTCTGTGAAAGAATTGACACCCATTAAGAGGCTTTGGTTTAACTGGAATTGAATACCAACAGATGACCCACCTTAAGTTTAGTTTGCAAAAACCTTGGGAGCAGCTCTGTCAAAGAATTGACACCTATTAAGAAGGCTCGGTTTAACTGGAATTCAATCCCAACAGATGAATCAACTTTAGTTTAGTTTGCAAAAACCTTGGGAGCCACTCTGTGAAAGAATAATTACGTACTAACTGATGCCCGCGACTCCGCCTGCGTGTAAATCTGCTCCCGTTCCTGTTACCCATGAAAAGTCTATGTGTTATTCCAAACTATAATTTATCCCTATACCAAATTTCAGCCAGATCCCTTCAGCTGTCAGAACAGGATTGAGTAACAAACATCCAAACATCTTCACAAACTTTCACATTTATAATATTAGTGGGATATAGGTTTTGCTCCCAACTGATGACCAAATTCTGGATAGAAATATTGAGACATGGCTTTTGTACTGAATAAGGGACAACCAACCAGCATAAAACAATCGATTAATACATGTCTATGCGTGCCGAGCCTTGATTATATTGTCATTGGCTGGGCCGCAGGTACGGTCTGAAGTAAACGATAGTAGATGAAATGGAATAAAGTGAAGGCCAGAGGTGTACACACCTTTCAAATTAGGAACCTCACTCTATGTCGCGGACACTATGTTTGACTTTAGGTGATCTTTGATTGTTGAAATTAAACAAGTGTTCAAGCCATCTCCAAACTAATTTGGAGTAGGCTTTCAGTTCAACTACGAAACGGCTGAACTTCGTTATTTTCCTTAATGCGACTGCCATCGGATCTCCACAGCCTACTGGCAGCACGAGTGTGACTCCCCTGGTTCGACACCAGGGGAGTTACGTCCCGTAACCACTTCCCATCAGGTGGGCCGTGCGCTTGTCTGCAACCTAAGAAGTATAAAAAAAGATATTCTGTAATTTGACCAGGTTGTCGGAGTTTTCAGAGCTCCAACAACCCGTCACGAGTGAAACAAATATTCGTATGGCGACGGCGTAACGTGCGAATACGCGGGCAAACGGATACTTAAGAGTGACTTTATTTAACTCTATGTGATAATAAAATACCTTTTTTTTTTTCGTGCGGAAATCCCTTCGGATACCTCCCCGCCGGCTAGCGGGGACAGTTATGTCGGGCTTGAACCGACTAAAACCGCACGCCGTCTCGGGTCTTAAGACGCTGGGGTGTAAGGTTACCCATAGAGCATATCCCTCGCACCCCGACTGACCCTGGGCCATCTCCGGTTTCGAGATGGCCCCCATACCTGCTCTCCACTGTGCCATCTGCTAGTCAGAGGGACACGTGGAAAGCTTCCGAACAGCCCTCAACAGGGCCGTCCTCGTCTCGGTCGGAGTTGGCCGTAGGCGGCAGCGTCTCTCCCGCTCTAGGAGAGAGGCGCTGCTGTCTCCGTTGCCCAGGGTGCACCGCGTGGAGGTCCCCAACCAAGCACCCCGATAATAAAGTACCTGGGCGTTAGATGAACTTAAAAAGTAAAACATTTTATTTAAACATAAAATTTTTCATTTAAACAACTGTAGTGCTTCCGGAATGTTTGCTGAAGGCGATCCTAATCCGCAAAAAAGGTGCTTCCTTGCTGCAGCGCCCGCGCAATACCAACAACAGCATTCTGAAAGTCATTACCCATAGTTTTGGCTGCCCTATCCAAAAACATTGGGTAAGGGTAGTCATTGGCAACATATGATTTTAATGTAATTAATGTACCAACAATACTAGCATAAATGTAAGCAAATTGGTACTAATACGAGTATACTAGAAAGAAGAAGGAAAGAAAGAAAAAAGTATTTAATCTGTAAAACACTACAGTTATGTTTACATTCTTTTTTCTGCCAAACTGCAGGGCAGTTTCTTGGCAGACTTTAGCTCCCATACAGTAGGTAGTTCTGTAGGTTTATATTATACATACACAATACTATTTTAATACTATATCAAGACCAAGACCATCTTAGTCTTGATATAGTAGTTACGTATTAAAATAAAGACACAAATACAATTAATATGTTATACTTATTGATATCATTCTCACTAATCGATAAGTAGGTAGGCACATAGGTATACAAGTTATTGCTCTATGGGCAACCTTACACCCCGGCGTCTGTAGACCCGAGACGGCGTGCGGTTTTAGTCGGTTCAAGCCCGACATAACCGCCCCCGCTGGCACGCGGGGGGGTATCCGAAGGGATTTCCGCACGATAAAAAAAAAAAAAAAAAAAAAAAGGTATACAAGTTATAAGCATAATGGAAATATATGTTTAGGTTATGTAGGCACGTACAATTTATTTTAAATTAATTTGATGCGATTTGCTCTTGAAACATGTCCAAGACTAACACTATGAATTGAAATTAAAATAAATGATATTCTTATTATATTATTATTAGAACTTTTCTGACATACTTAGTAGTAAATAAATAATAAGTAGTGCTCGTTTCGCAGAATAACATAATATAAAAATTAATCGCATCGTGTAAATACAATAACATTAATTGTTTATCCGACGTTTTAATCTAGTAGTAGTAGTAATTATGTAAACAAACAACGGTTTGTTATATTTTCAGTTGCTTAGAGCAACTAGCCCGATTTCCCACATTTTGGCAGTGAGCCTAAAAATAATAATTTTATTCTGGAAATTGATTTTCTCGCAGGAATAATAGGGAAGGTTGAAACTAGGACAATAGTAGTTGATGATTGTTGCCAACTACATAAAAAACCAGCTATGGTTGTTATATATAATATGTATGTCATATTATATATAGAAACACCCAGCAAATAGAAATAATCATGCATACAAAACAAACAATCGCATTAAGCGAGAATTGTACCCGCGACCTCTGGGCATCAGTTTCATTTGTTCCATTTAAAAAGTTAATGGAACAAGTGCGAAAAGCTAATTCTCACTGGTTCCATTAAATTAACACGGAGGAACTAGTGAGACAAGTTAATTTAATTTTAGTTTCATTTGTTCCATCTTAAAAATCAATGGAACATGTGAGAAAAAAAAATCTCTAGTTCCAGTCGAACGCTCTAACACTACGTCATAGAGTTTGCTTTCTTTCGATCTTAGGCTAATAGATACAATAAACTATTTGTTGTATTGTAATCTATATGTAGGTATATTTTGTCTTTTTAATAAACAACACGTGTATCAACTACCTGCAATTGTATAAACCCACACATAATGCGCATTTTGAAATGAAGTACAAACATAGAGCCATTTATGAATCCAAACTCGATAAATATTCAGCCTCCTTCAGTTCGCACCAAATGGTGCACTCACAATCACTCAGAGCTCCTTTTGGCGCCAAATGTCAATTTCCTAGAGATTGCTCGTCGTCGCAGCCGCTCGACCGTCCACAATAAACATGGCCATGTTCAATCCATCTTTACGAACTTCACACTTAAAACATACGGCTTAATGTCGATAATCGAGAAACGACGATTTGTTTATTCACGCAGCACGTAATGGATCCGAGCACTCTTCTCAATCGGTCGGGAAACGTGTTTGGATAAATGTTAGTATGACTTTCATATCCAAGCTCTTGAGCGCGGAGCCTGTAAGTGTCTATGTGTGTAAACTATGTCCTTGTGCGTGAGTATTTTAAGTTATGTTGTCGAATGACTGAGCAGTTACACAAAGTATGCAGTTACATTATTATCTTTCATGACAGTAGTGACATTTGAGTACGTTTTCTCTCCAATACTATGTTAAATATTGCCATGCTTCTCTCTCTGGTGCTGATAAATATATTAAAGGGATCGCTTTATTTACTAAATTTTTTTCTAGTGTTACAGTTACGTATAAAGTTGTTTGTTTTATGAATATTCCTGATGACGATGTAACGGTTGAGTAGCTGGTTTACGGAATATCTATCTAGAGTGTTCAGTAATTCGGCAATGATGAAATACTGTTGGTAGGACTTGGACAACACTAGTACAAAATGATGCACTATACCAATGGGAATTATGGATTAAACATTGATTGTATAATTATTATTTCGTCAGTAAATTTTAGCTACTACGCATTCTCAAACATTCTTGGTTTCTTTTTTGATCATTGAACACACGAAATTTTATCAAAATCGGTGCTGCTGTTTAAGAGGACACAGTGGCATACACACTTAGAGAACGTTTTTATAAAGATTTGTTTAACAGCTTCTTGTGCCATAGGTTACACACTTCATGTGGGCTGTGTGTGTAAAACTAAATAGCTGGCGCGTTTTGTAACTATAGTGAGCCGATCGTTGCGGATAACAATAGTTGTAATTGCACGCGAGTATGTTATGTGTAATACACTCGCACGTGTGGGTAGTTAGAAACAGGAGCGATTGATTGCGGTGTAGAGTATCAACGGTCGTCTCGCTGTCTGCGGGCTGTAGCTAGACCGAGTACATTCTACATTAATCCTATATTGTAGAGATAAATGAACGTAGCTCGTCCAACACAGTGTAAAAATTGGAACAGCTGTGGTGTAGTGCGTTTGGAGTATGCGATATGTACGTAATGACAGTGCGATGACCTCGCAACAGGGGCGCATTAACCACAGCCTCGTATTTGATGAATGTTTTCCTGCTATAAACCATTGTTGCACAATATTCGTGTTCAATGTTCCATAAAGAATACAATGTGGGCATTTTTATAGGCACTGAAAACAAGTCACTGAGCATGAAGTGCATCGCTGTAACATCGGAACTGCTAAATATCTACGATATGAACCTTGTTATATTGTAGTCGACAGCAGAATCATATTATCAATATGCCATAACTTAAGAACTTAACTGACAAGAAGTGTTAGTAGTAGCCAACGACAGGACATTAGACCTGCATATTTATGTTAATCAAACAAGTACAAAGTTTTAACTGAACACAGGTTTTAATGTCCCAGGATTATAAACTGTGTTGTTGTTGAATTCGCTGATGACATCTCGTTTCGTTTCTCTGAAATTATACTACTGCTTTAGCATAACTTATTTTACTAGTTATATTCGTAGTTAATGATATCTTATTTCAAATGTAGTCGGTACTAAGTCGAGAGACTGAGCTAAGATGTCAAGTCAAAATTACGGGCTGATCAGTCTAAATAGGGGGCAGTCTGGCCGGTTGTACAGTTGCACTCCTTAGATGGCCACCGGCGGCGCCCGTTTCTCTTGCGGCCCGCGCGGCAGTGGCGCTCGTTCCTCGCAGACACCACTTACGAGTTGCACGCGCAAATAAAGGGCGCGCCTACACTGACGATATACATTCATCCACATCACACGAACACACACTCATTCTTTGAAGTCTATTCTAACGCAACACTATTCTTGAGAGCCAAAAATAACAAATTTTTGTTCATATTAATAGTAACATCAAATAGATCCTTAAGCAGTGTCATATGAATCACGATTACAAAACGCAAAGAAAATAAAAATAACGTTAAGAAGTCTCGCGAGTTTCGCCGCCACCGGCTCTTAAACTAAAGCTCCCAGACCGCACACTGTCAAAATATTGTCAAAGTGAATTCCACGCGTCCAATATATTATAATGATTTTCCACTTGGCAATAATCCTAGCGATTTATTTCGATCTCGGTAGATATTAACCGCATACCGCATATATCTAGACGAGGCGTCATTCTCGTTCTCAGCTAGGTTGTTGAACCTCCTTTTATTAAGGCTGACAAAAGCAGACGAATAGAGTAGTTTAGCACTTTCAGTTTTAGGCAATTATCACGTGTCGTCGGCGGCGGCGAAATGTCTCATTGTCACTGTGATATATATAGTGGAGATGGCGCGTGACGCGACGGCTGCGGATGCGTCTGTCGGCGGCGCCTGCGCCGCTGTTACAACCCCGACCATCGCCTGCAATTTGGCAAGGTCTCGATGCTTAATGAGCGCTAATCGCGTTACCGGTGAGCCTAGTAGACGTCCGGCCTATTTGTATAGTCGTCAACTATACAAATAGGCCCACGTAGGCTCACGTAGTACTTACTTATTGATTTACGTCAATATACCTATTCGTCGTGACACGCAAATCTGACATGGAGTAGGTACGAATGAGCGCCAATTTTTATATAATAATTGTATTTTCCTTAACCTTGAATTTTCTTACACGATATTGCAATTCCTTTATGCAATCGTTTATGAGTTTACATATATTTTGTTAAACATACAAATTGGATCATACTTTCGATTTTTTTTATGAAAGGCTCACGTTTAACCTCTATCTCACCTGGTCGTAAGTGACGATGTGGTCTACGATGGATCACGTTTGCCTAATAATACAGTTTCAATACACAAAATTATGTAGTGAACACAAAATTATTAATGAAACCATACTTCGTAGAGTCAGACTTGTTATTGATGTGTGCAAATAAAAGTTGTAAAGAAAACTTCATTCTACTTTTTGCAGAGATAATAACATCTCCATGCTATTAAACATAAACTCATTACGATAAAGTTACAAAGTGAACAGCTAAGTACATTTCCGTTTCTAACATTACAGTATCGTCATTAGTTTGTTTGAGAGCGAACAGGTTCAATACTAGGTAGTGGTTAAACTTTGATTATATCAGTTGCTTTAAGAAGACTGTCCCCGCCCAAATGCACCGCCCACGACACGATGACGTGACTATAAGCGTAAATAAAATGTGTTGTCTTACATATTCGCAATTATTAACACAATTTGGAGAATACATTTACGGAAACAATCGCATAAATTAAGTATATACTTTATTAGTAGAAGCTAGGCGGCTAATCTAAATATTGTATCTTCATACATACATATACTCACGCGTTACTTTCTTCTGGGTAGGTAGAGATAACAGCCCGCCATGTGCTCCTTTCCTGACATAGACATTCACGAGTTTCCTCTATTGTCATTAAACTATGCATGCAAGCCTGTCTCCACATGATGTGGCTTATCCTGGTTTTACGGGCGCTACTGGCGTCTGAGCCCCCAATGCTGAGATGAAAGGCTTCGCCTGAGCCTCGTCCCGGACGAGGCTCTAGCGTCTGTTAATCAGCAGGTGTTTGGGCTTGGATTCAAAACATCTTAGTTCAATTCTCACGGCGCTCCACACGTTGGTGGAGTGCCCTGCGTGGGCGAGTCAACGCCGGGATCTCGTTGCGGTCCTGGGCGTGGACGTTCTCTCGTTGGAGACCATGGTGAGGGCCGTGGTCTCCGACGGGAGCAAGTGGCACGCCGCCGCCTCTTTCTGCAGCAGGTAATGCGCGCGAAAGAGGCGGCGGAGAGGGAGCGGGAGAGAACCCTGCCCCCCGAGTTTCGCAGTCTGCAGCGAGGACGCCGCAGACTCATCTACGCCCGGGACTACCGACCTCCATGATCGGGGCCTGAGGACGGCAGTTGGCCGACTCGCCGTCTTTACAGAAGCAGGCCGTGGCGGAGGCGTGTCGTGTGTGCCCTACACACGCCTGCCAACTCACCGAAGCGGGATAAAACCCGACCCCACCAGGCGATGCCGCGGTGGCGGCCAAAGTCCGCCGGCAACCCTGGGGTTACCCTTTCGAGGGCTTACCCGGGGTGCCCGGCAACGGACACTTGGGGAGGACACCGTGCGGTTTTAGTCGATACACGACATAACCACCCCCGCTGGCCGGCGGGGAAGGGATTTCCGCACGTAAAAAAAAAAAACCCCTTCAATTCTACAGTAACGTTCTCTATTTATAAGAGAGAAGTATGTATATCAATATAACCTCTGTTTCTCGATTTATTTTCAGCAGGTTGGGAGAATATAAAGTTATAAATATAATTTTATGACAATCCTCCAATTATTATAATAATATTTTTCAAATATATTAGTATCTATGCGGCCTGAAAATTCATAAAAGAATTTCGCAGAGATCGCGAGGGCGTTGGTTTACTATATTATACTCGTAGGAGGTGGGCGGGAAACTGCCACTACGAACGTTTTTGTAATTTAATCATGAATCTAATGGTACTTTCACGCATCTCCAGCTCGAATGTGTCCTATTGATATGATTTATTAAATTGTACGATAGTTATTTTTGTGAGCATTAACAACAAAAAGATTACTATTTTAAAAATATTATAAAGATAGGTCAATATACACAATTACAATAAGATTAAGGCCACCTCAATTCATGAATTATTTAGAAAATAATTGAATATAACAAAATTCAGATTTCCCTTTTATATTAATTCAGTGAATCGTAAATAAAGATACTTTCGTTAAGGTTATTTGCCCCTGATTTTCGCGTTCTTTACATTTTTATTCGATTGAGATGCAACTTTGTTGCGCTGAGCGTGAAGGTTTCTCACTTAAAAAGAAGTAACAGCATTACCACGTATACCGTTAACTGATGCTAGATATAAATCGAGACATAATCAAAGTAATATATTACTAAGCACCTGACATTTCGATCAACCAACTGTGGTCCAAGATCTAGTTTTTTAAAGAAAAAGCTATCGTGACTTTTAAAATAATATAGGAATATTAAGAATATCATGACGTTGCGTAACAGCACGGTATACTTTATAACAATACGGTGATTTAGAATAGAAGCATTAACTCATAAGAAGAGTGAGCCACACTGCTTGCTCTTCACTAAAGATCTGGATGTGCATGTAAGCCGCGCGGGTGCGAACCCGCAAGGGCGTGCTGCGCTCGCGCTGACTGTCGGCGCGGCGGTGGTGGCCCAGGCATATTTTTATTTGTTGATATCTGTGATCGGCGCCTGCTCCATTAGTCATGTGACACTATCGACATGAGATCGGCTCTCTCGACCCTCTTTAATTCCAGTCGACGCCTGCGATGCTCGACTTGTGGTCGTATGCAAATTTACACGTTTGCCAAGCCAGCTTATGAATGATGTACAGACACGACTGTGACTGTCTATCTGTTGTACAGTGTAGATTCACATCCACGATAAGACAATATGCTGACGAATATCGTGGGAGACCCTTTTGATAAAGGTTACACGACTCATAAGAAGTGACAGTGTGTTAAAATTAATGTAATAAATAGACAATTTGGTTTTTCGAAGGTCGACTAGGCTAATTTCGTTTATTAGAGAACGTAGACCTTTGATGAGCTCATTGAACAGGTCTAAATAAAAGTTCTAGATGTGACACACATGTGGCGCGTATGCGCGATATACGGCGACAGGGCGTGCGTAGAATGTATCGCCGGCATCGTTGCTTGCTTGCGCAGCCGCCTC
Source organism: Cybosia mesomella (assembly GCA_946251805.1). Lineage (NCBI taxonomy): Eukaryota > Metazoa > Arthropoda > Insecta > Lepidoptera > Erebidae > Cybosia > Cybosia mesomella. The sequence continues at coordinate 24,384,607 of OX276398.1, forward strand.
AAGGGAAATTTCTGAGCGCGTGTAGTGGATATGATTGACACATACTTCGATTTTTGAAAATGTTAACTAATGTTTAAAACTGAAGCAATGTAGTGCATGTCAGCACAGGAATAGTATGCGTCGGCGGGTGAGCGAGGGTCATTGAGCTCGGCTCTGAGTCACTGCATGCGACGTACGTAGTCTCTATCACATTAATACTTTCTTATAAGGTTGTCGCGTTTAAATAATGCATGTTATGCAACTGGTTGCAAGTGCGCTGTGTTGCCGCTGTGCTAAAGTGTTCCACAGTTTCACCCACAGGCTGTGAAATCGCACGCATTTATATTTGCATAACTATAAAAGGATCTCATTTGGATAATAATTATTTTACATACCTATTCTAAAGGTTCTTACAGAGTTAATATACAGAGTCAAAGCCGTAAAAACTAGATGCTACAAAAGATTATTTAAATTTAACCTTCACTTCAATATGGACATTCCGTAGATACTAGTAACCTTGATTTAAGTATTTTTTCTTACATACAATCCCAAAGAAATCCCTTTCACTTACTGTATTTTTTCCTAGAAGTATGTACATACATTTGCTTATATCTTACCGTAGTTTTTTCTCAACATGCATGCAGTGTGCTTGGGACTTGTTTTTTATCTGAGCTGCATTTTTCCTTCTTTCTTTTAAATTATTCTGTGGCGCGTTTATGTCGGAATGTAGTTTTGTATGTAGATACATATAGCAGATTTGTACTTGCAAATACGTAGAAAAATCCATGTTTGAGGTTACCGAAGTACGAAAGGGCGTGAAGGAACGCGGCCCCTTGCGCCTCGCTCATATCAATTGCATCTTAAACGAGCAGCATGTCGCATACCAACGGAGGGATCTTAGGATTTATGTGCCGACACACCTAACAAATCTAATGAGCCGACCGATGTATGATGTTATTTCGAGTAAATTCACCTTTATTGGGCCCCATGCCGTTTCTGGATGTGAATTATAGGGCATGTATCAGTAATTATTTTTTGTGATTTGACAAGACAAAATGTTGTGAGCTGGCACAAGACCGACAATAAAACATTATCGTGTTATCGATCAGGGTCCTTAAAGCGGTTTGCAATTAGTGTTACCTCAAGTGATGCAAGTGCGGACCCCCCGTAAGACGTCTGCGTCGGCACCCGCCTCCTCGTCTTTATGAAATTATCGCTAAATTGAGAGATAAAACTCGCCCTTTCTGACGCGATAATAGCCGCCCCCGGCACCTGCATTTTCCTATTTACGTCTCGTTAACGTGCATTCTGATCAACCTTTTGATTGAATCGTAACCTTGACACGAACATCCATTTATTATTTTACCTCAACTTTCCTTTTGCGGTTTTTTTTATTATATGACGATGATGTATGCCATTGCTGCTTTTTTGTTTGGGGTATTTAACTATTCTGCTACGGAAAAAAAGCTTCACTTGAAACTTACTACTGCTAGTCTAATTACAAATTTATTTTTTAAATAAATATTAATGTAGTAATATAGTATGAACGATTACGATGACTGATGATTGAAAACATTGCGAGGATACATACATAAGAGTTAGTAGTATGGGGCTCCACCAAAATCTTCGGGACCCGAGCCAACCTCACCTGCAAGCCACAGATATGGCAGCCTTTCCTCCCGAGGTTGGAGAGTCAGACGAAAGTCGCTACACCAAAGATAAAACAATAATGAAGGAGGAAGGAGAGCGGACTCCGGGCTCCAAAGTGCATACTTTGGATGCAACCAGGATTGGCACTCGAAAGAAGAAGAAGATCATATTGTTCTCAAAAGTTTATTAATTCTGTCAATCTGGGTTATTATAAAAAATAATGATTAAGTACATGATGAAACATTTGTCGATCTCACCTCACCGTTATACTATGTACGTAACGGTGAAGTGAGATTGACAAATTTGACAGCACCGTCACGTATGGCACAAAAAGTTAAACACAATACAATGTAAACTTTTGCGAATTCAGTTCTATTGTGAACAACTCAATTATTATGTTGCTACAACGTGCCTAGACTAGAATTGATATAACAATTATTTTACAAACGTATCAAATATCAGAGGAGCTACATTATGTGTAGATCATTATAACACTAAAAGTTTCAAGTTAACTTAGTTGTAAACCGTTTTATACTTGGTGGAATGGTGGGTGGATTAAGTGGAAACGTCGAGTGTGTTACTAGTTGTCTGGTCAAAAATTATAGATTTACTTTTATTTTTTGTTCTTTGCCGGATAAATGGGATTACACGAACATAGTTGGTCTAACTAAGTCTCAGTGTGCTAGATGGCACACTTGACGATCAACGGATGAGACTCTGGCGCAGGCTTTTTCAGGGTTTGTGGTTAGACAGCAGTCGCTTCCGTACCTAATAGTCAAAAATAGTCAACTAAAAATGGATACCCGAAATCCGGCTTTGAGATAAAACCCCTCGGGTGCAACAGGGATCATTGCTAAGATGTTGATGATGAGCGCCTCGTCGATTCCGCCGTGTGCAGTCGCATTCCCGCTCCCTTTTTTGCTCTAGTAAATGACAGTTCTGAGTGATAGAAACGAATAGAAGCACAGGATAGTGCGATTCGGTGCTCCTTAGCTGTGGGAGGTACCTCTGTGGTTTTCATATACAACAGCAAAATTGTCTCTTCTATCGAGTTTAACTGTTAAGGTTTCTAGGAGAAGGTGGTGGGTTTGCAACGCATTAGCGACATCTTTTGAGTTGTAAGTATTCATAGGCAGCGGTAGTGCTTAAGTATGTTTGTTTGTCGGCTTAGTAACATAATTAAAATGTGAATGTTAAGTACATAGTATAAAGCATTTTGAGTCGGTATAGGGCTTTGGTCACCTTAAAAGGCACTGTCACTTACAGGCGGTCTTGCATAATACTTATTAAATGCAATGCGAGTGTAAAATTTCGTGATGGATCCGTCAGAGCAGTCACGAGCCGGCCAGGGCCGTGGGACATAGTGACTTTGTTTTATTTTCATTGTGATGACATTTTCTTATGGGACCAACTGATTGTGGCTGACCATTTGCCCGTTGGTGACGTAATATAACGTAGTTACATGAGAGGGTAGTTTTGATGATTACAGGAGTGTAACTTACTCCGCGAAGCGAAGACAGATCAGTAGTTTTAACTTCCTTATTCTGTTTTTTTAGTACAGAACTTCTAAAACAGAAATGAAGCTATCATGACTTTTTTTGTTATGAAACCAACGTTGTTAAATATGTTATGGAAAGGAAAAAGGAGAGTGGACTCCGGACTCCAAAGTGCAAGCTTTAGATGCAACCGGGATTGGCGCTCGGATGATGAGGAACGACCTCCGTGGCGAGGCGGTAAAGCTTTCGACTGCCACGTCGGAGGTCGCGGGTTGAATTCCCGCTCAGTGCAAATATTTGAATGCATGAATATGTCTATTTTCATTGATCTGGATCTGCCGTTCTCAAACTAAAAAGCGGCTTAGTTAAATAGCAAATTTTGAGCTAGAGCTGAAAATTGAGGGCATATTTTAAAACCTATGCTAGTATTTGCTATAAATCAGCAATTACATTGTCATTTGACAGTGGATGGATATATTTTTAAGCATTTACGAGAATAAAGTTGCTATTGAAATATATAAATATTTATTCAAAGTTAAGATGTGAAAATTGTCCAGCAGTCACTTAGCCGCCTTTTAGCTTGAGGACGGCAGGGGTGTTTCTATGTATAATTTAAATTTATTTACAAAAAGAATATATCTAAGTATGTTTATCCGCAGTCTAGAACTCATAACACAAGCTGGTTAAGCTAAGCTTACTTGGGGTCTAGTAGTGTTGTTTAGAATGTCTTTATTGATGATTATTTATTATATTTTTAATTATCTCCAACCTCTTAACTAATGGTGATAGGTAAAAAGGCCCGTAAATCCGATAGTTTGTTGTTGTTGCGATAAAATATAACCGATTCATTAGTAACCATTGTTTGAAGACTGCACCCGACAATAAATTAGCCACAAAGCGATTGCCTTTTGAGAACGTGCTCTTATGTAGTGGCCAGTGCTAATTACACGGCGGGTTGGTTTTTAACGAGCACTCATTCAACTTAACGGCACGGGCACGCGCGCTCTGCTCACACCGAGCCGCCATCACCAACCGTGTTTTCACGTCATGTTATAAATATGACCATGCTTTTTAATACCCATTCGCATTAGCGAAATTCGCTTTGCGGCTGCCGACCGAAGTACAGTACGCATAAATTTACGCACGCATTTATAGCTGCGTTATCGGTCATTCATGCTTGCTATACGTTTTGTTTTTGCTGTCGAAAGTTACGACCAAACCCATATGTACCTAATAGAAATGAAGTGTGTCAACAGAGCATTCACAGTAATTAATTAAGCCTGATTTATATAATAGTTATTTTTAAATACGTTACGGACTGTTGTAACCCATTTTTTAAATTAAATACCACAAGAATCTCTCAACAGCTAAAATGAAATATCATTATGTAAATATACTAAAATTAGGGCGGCAAATATGATCTCTACTAGACTTGAGACGTTCAAGGTAGAACGAAAACTGAAAGTAAATAAGCTGAAAGTTTGTTAACTGACTTTTATTTCAACACCGAATAAATTGTCTTGAAATTTGTGTGATTTTTAACGACTTAATGTATGTTGGTCCATAAATTTATTAACACATTTTACGTGAATGTTCAGACATTTTACGAGGTATTTGACAATAGAACAAAATGCGTTGTAACTGTAGGTGTAATGCGGTTACAGTGAAATACATTGATATGTACAGGTATGCGTGAAGCGTAATTTAGCGTATTACATACTAAAGGTACCATAGTATATATTAGAGAGACATAGTATATAGTATTGCCATATATGATTACTGCTCCGCTCCCCTGGGTAGTAGCATGATGATATCTACCCTATTACCTTCCTCGATAAATGAGGTATCTAACACAAAAAAAAAATCGGACCAGTAGAGACTCCGGTCTCTCCCAATCCGCAGAGCCCGCGAGCCGCGTAGGCGACTCATACATCGGACCCAACGACCTACGTCCTCCATGAGCAGGGTCCGCCTGTCACCCTAGCAGAAGCAGGCCGGGGTGTCTGTGCGTTGCCCGCCCTTTGCACCCCCCGGGTAAGAAGGGGACACCGTGGTTCCCAAACCCGAGGTAGCCATCTCGAAACCGGAGATAGACCTGGGTCAGTCGGGGTGCGAGGAAAATGCCTCATGAGCCACCGAGACAGCGTGCGGTTTAAGTCGGCCGTTGGAGGGGTACCCGAGGGGATTTCCGCATGACAAAAAAAGAGCACTATTTCAGATGCTGACGAACCATCGATCTGGACGTTTCGATGCATAGAAACGTCCAGATCGATGCAAACAGATATTCATGTATACAAATATTTGCACTGAGCTGGAATCGAACCCGCGATATATAAGGTGTCACAAAATTAGGTCTCTGAATTTGGTGAGATGACTTGGTATCGACGAAATATGTATTTGAAACAAAAAAAATATATCGGATAAGTAAAAATAAATAATTGAAAAATTTAAAAATAAAAAACCAGTGTCACGTGACGCTCCTTGCGTGCGTGCAGTCCTTCTCCTCGCAGTATTCTCCAAGCGGATGTGTGGGAAATACCTTTTTTTTTTTTTTATCGTGCGGAAATCCCTTCGGATACCCCCCCGCCGGCCAGCGGGGGCGGTTATGTCGGGCTTGCACCGACTAAAACCGCACACCGTCTCGGGTCTTCAGACACCAGGGTGTAAGGTTACCCATAGAGCATATCCCTCGCACCCCGACTGACCCTGGGCCATCTCACCACTAACAGCATCGCTCATCCTATCTCCTCTGAAAGCAGAGGAATACGGAGAGCGATGTGTTCCCGCCACGTTGGGTATTGGCCGACGATCAATGCCAACCCTATGAAGGGGAAGCCATTGACCGTCGCCCAGGGTGTACCGGCCGCTCCGATTCCGTTCCCCCCGGACTGCAGCGGGATCGGAATCGGAGCGACACTCGAGCAGGTTACCCAACACACACCCCGTGTGGGAAATACCTAAATCGCGACTAGCGTCACGTGTGCTCGTCGCGATGGTCGCTGGTGGTGTTTTTTTTTCATTTTTTGTTTTTTTTTATTTTAAAATTTTTAAAATTTTTTTTTTTTGCTTTACCCGATATTTTTTTTTGTTTCAAATACATATTTTGTCGATACCAAGTCATCTCACCAAATTCAGAGACCTAATTTTGTGACACCTTATATATGATCAAATGAAATTAACACGTGGGAAAATTCATTTCTTAATTGACTTATTCGCGTAGGTACCTACAGCACGATAAGAACGTTGATAAGATTTGATAGCATCTCTGCTTGATTGTTTCTCTTCATAATTATCAGGAACTCAAGATATTATCAATAAATTATTCCAACTTATTACCGTGCGTATTGTGGCGAGCCGGCAGGTGTAACACTTAAATGTAGGTAGTTTATAGTAAGCTCACTGATATTTCTTTTTAAGATAAGATAAGATGATATATTTATACTACGTTCTAACCAGCGCTGATTTAGGTACATAGAGAGGCTAATACTATCTTCTCGCCAGCGTATTTCAAGACAAGCGACTGAAAAGTTGCTTGACAGATAATTCTAAAATAAAACTATTTTTAACGAATTCTATCGCGATTTATTTGATGTCACCATGGCTGCTAAAAAGCAACCGAAACGTCGGGATCAATGTAAATATGAAATAACATCAAATAAATAAAATAAAAATACGTTAAAAATAGTTTTATTTCAATTTTTACCACTCAGGTAGGTTACGCTAATGTGTGACGTTCGCCTAAAATTTCGACAATATCAGATAATTCTGACAAAATAAAACTTAAAATTTACAATTTTTTCAATCACAGATTAAGAATAGATTTCTTTAATGATAGGATCCGAGATCAATTAAAACTGTATTGCGTTATCACGTTTTATTGAAAAAAGTGAAAATACAATTTTTTCTTGTTTTTTTTTTGGTTAAGTAGAGGTCACTTTAATATGTAGTCATTAAAATATAGCTTGGCCTTCCTTTCATATATAGTTCTAAACAAACAGGGTTCAGGAACAACTGGTACAGAAATTGCGCCCTTCCATGTTAGTAATAACAGCAGTCAGTTGTTCTCTGAATGATTTATGTTTATATTACAAATGGCAAGTGGCGCTGCTACCAGGGTCGTAGGATATTTATTTTCACAAAATTTACCCAGTATACAATAAAGGTTAATGATACATTTGTTATATAAAAAACATTAATCAATATCTCACCTGTTAGGACAAGTAATGCTGCAGTTTAAAATATACGACCACTTTCCTTGAAAATATCTATCCTTCCGTGACTTTATGCTCTCCTACTTACTTCTACTGAACTGAGAATGCAACAAAGTACTTAATAGTGGCACTGAGTCATACATGTTCATCAGAAAGTAAAAAGACAGACCAGCAACTTTGAAACCCTAATTGGAGTTTTGGAGCGTCTGTTAGTTTGTCATTATTAATGAGGTTTATCCCTACTACTTGATTTAGCCTTGCCAACTATCTGAGTTTTTGTAAGAATACAGATTTTGTTTGATTATAGGAAGAATGCAAAAGCGATGCATATATTAAATATAACAGAAATATTATAAAATTAGAACAGTTAAGATGAGATCATTAGCATGTACCTATGGGAATTTATTTAAACAGATTTACACTGTTCAAATCCAGCCCAAGTCATCCTTAGTGATATTTATGGTTGTGTAGTTAAAACATCCTAGAATGTTTCACTTCAGATAAAAGTTTAGTAAGACAAAATAAAATGGTTAAAAGTTTGTGTACTACGTCTATGTACCTAAAACCTACTTTCGACCTACATAATATGACCTGACTATTTGTTCTGTCATTAATTCGGGTCAGCCCCATAAAATATTTTTATTTCCACGTTCTTACTCACATAGTGTTTATAATCAGCCAATGATGGATATTTAAAAGAAAGATGAGTTTCTTTCGTACCGGCGCATCGTATCTATATTGAGGTGAATGCATAGATAACAACTACGAATGTGAAGATTTATAATATGGAGCCTATGATGATGCAGAAAAAGAGAAAATTACGAAAACTGTCTAACAATTACAATTTACAAAATCACGTTAGCTCTAAGACTTTTTCACAAGAGCTCTTCTTGTATCCTCGTTGAACTAGTTTTTTAAGAATTGTGGAATTGACTATATGAATAGCCCCTGAAGTAAATAAAAGGAAAAGTTATTATCTCAGAAAATGATTTAAATTAAGAATATAATATCTAGTACTGGTAAAAATAACTAGCTTTGAATCAAAACAATTTAAAAATAATCATACTATCGGTGATGAGGCCGAGCAACATAATGTACCGGGAAAGGAGGTTGCACGAGAGTGACGGCTTATTGACGTGTTGGTGGGTGTCGTATCATTGCGTCGCCGCTCAATATCGATCTCGACCTGAAATGCAGCTTTCCAAATAGGGAGCCTTCTGATCCCAAATAGGCATTGGTCGGGCCGATCGACGCACGGTTCTGCCACGCCACTGCTATCGAAGACGCAACACCGAGCTCCAACTTACTGGCTTCTTTCTATTGTCTGGACTATTTTTACTCATGTCACAATCGATTCTGTTATATTATCGATAGACATAAAACGATGCTCGATTCAAAACCTCTAGGTGCAGAGTCGTCTTACGTCACTACAGATAATTATTGTCCAAGCTAAAGGTCGATTGGTCATCAGTTCCTTTATTGGCCACGTTCACTGTCGAAATAAACACCGAAATATGTTCTGTTATGTTATGAATATTGTGTTCATGTAAAATATTAGCTATTGTTGAAATGACATTAGAATTTGTGTTACACAACAGATTCGGATGAGTTATTTTCAGTAGGGTAAATGCTAGGTTCACATAGACGCGGATGAAGTAGCAACGGTGCAACCAATAAGCAACAACCGTAGAAGCCACTCGAGCCCTACTAATATTTCAAACTATTGAAAAACGAGTTTATCTTCATATCGGACAGGTTTATGAGAGCATATCTCTAAACAATTCGCTGAGGCTTCTAATGAACTATCGTCAAATGCAGGTTTTACCATGAAACATTCTTGTACCTTTTTTTTTTTTTTTTTATCGTGCGGAAATCCCTTCGGATACCCCCCCACCGGCCAGCGGGGGCGGTTATGTCGGGCTTGCACCGACTAAAACCGCACGCCGTCTCGGGTCTTCAGACGCCGGGGTGTAAGGTTACCCATAGAGCATATCCCTCGCACCCCGGCTGACCCTGGGCCATCTCACCACTAACAGCATCGCTCATCCTGTCTCCTCTGAAAGCAGAGGAGTACGGAGAGCGATGTTTTCCCGCCACGTTGGGTATTGGCCGACGATCAATGCCAACCCTATGAAGGGGTGAAGGGGAAGCCATTGACCGCCGCCCAGGGTGTACCGGCCGCTCCGATTCCGTTCCCCCCGGACTGCAGCGGGATCGGAATCGGAGCGACACTCGAGGAGGTTACCCAGCACACACCCCAAACATTCTTGTACCTAAGCTTGATCATATTTATCTTTAAGAAATAAAGAAATTAAGTCACATTGAAATATTAGAGTCAATAACTTTTAGCTGCAGTCGATGTACGGCCGTCATAATTAATTGCGAATGGACTGCAAATGGAGGTCAATTGGTACAAGAAGCATTTGTTTTTCGTCATGTATTCGGTGGACGTATATCGGCGTATTGTTCACAGATTCATAGATATAGCTATCAGTCTTGTAGAGAATGTGGCAGATTTTAAATAAACTGCAAAGGATTATGCATGCGTGCACGCGGGCGGCCCTGAGGTATCGCCGTATTGTATTTAAATCCAGGCGCGTCACCATAGGGCGAGCGCGACGCTCAGTACCCGCGTCGGTCATTCATTACTCAACTTGCTTGACACGCCCTTCGCCCTTTATTTGTTATGAGAGCTTACACAAAAATTAAGCAACAAACAAATGAAATTGTTTGCACTCAAACCTTATCTCAATAATAGTCAATCAAAATCCATACTGTTAAGGTCTGTATTATGTTCGTTATAGATGTCTACTATGTGTTGGACAGTGGCGTATATACCAATAGGCTCAGTAGGTTGGAGCCTAGGGTGCCAAATTTAGATACTTCTTACAGAAATAAAAAAAACATATTTATAGTCTTACTAGCTGATGCCCGAGGCTCCGCCCGCGTGGATGTCGGTTAACGCAACCTTAAGTGGCCCACGACCTATTCTCAGACCTAAAAAATTATAGGAACATAAAAAGAAATCATAAAAATCGGTCAAGCCGTCTTGGAGGAGTTCGATAACAAACATTGTGACACGAGATTTTTATATAATATGCTAGCTGTTGCTTCGCCGGCGTGGAATTCTGATCCCATTTTCACAAACCATGGGATCCTTTTTTTTTATTTTTACGTGGGGAATGCTGTTACGCACGGCACCGCCGGCCACGGGGTGGTAGCCGGAGATCGTGTGTGGGACTCTCCCATCCGCTAACCGGATGGGCATACCCACTAAACCCCACGGTGTGCCATACTCTGCGCCTTGTCGGAGTTGACAAGGCGCAGAGTATGGCACACCAAAAACCATGGGATCCTATTCTAGGGAAAGTAGCCTATGTGTTGTTCTCGACTATAATCTATCCCTGTACTAAACAGCCAGAACCGTTCAGCCGTTGGAGCGTGATTGAGTAACAAACATACAAACTTCACAAACTTTAACATTTATAATTTTGGTAGGATGTAAATGTTATTAGATCCATGTAAACCATTCAACGCGTTATATAATTAGAATTGATCACTAAAGATACATAATATACACCGAAACTAAAATTTATCAAAATCACACACATTCTGGTGAAATATGGTCGGACCAGCAGTTTCTATTGCGGAATAGATCTTTCCAGATCTCAATAATACAAAATGTCATCGTGTTATAAAAAAAAATGGTGACATTAATAAAGATCTATTGAACTGTATATCTAGATACTCATAATGTCTGATTACAACCCGGAATTGGCTACGTATTCCTTTTGAAATAATTGTTATTAACTAAAATTGCTGAACAACATTTCATGTTGTATCATCGTGTGTATTATCCAATGACGTTAGTTATTATACTCATCAATTAAAAACCGTAACACTAAGACCCATAAATTAGCTTTACTGTTTTTTATTAATATTTGAACATAATGTCGACGTACGTAACCAATATTATAACAAGTGCTACAATTATCAAAAATGGGTGTGTGTGACACCCTTCACTACCTTCTTTATTATCTAAGGCTAGTAATTTAATCTTTATTAAATCTATTAAACTATTACATACTTTGTACTTATTTACTAGGTTTGTATACAAACAAATATTTACATAGAACTGCTTTATAGATTGAGTATTTAACTTATATATACTATTATAAAATCTACTTCACAAGGTATCCAACGATATAAAAAAGAACAAAAAAAGATATCCCAGCCAATATTCACTATGACGGCAGAGAAGCTGGTAGGCCCGAGGACATATGTAACCTCTTCTCCTCTCTCTTTCACTTAGTTTTCCAGTCCTCTGATGTTTCTGATTCCTACAGTATTGACAATATAGCTAACGTAGATTCAGCAAATGCCTGGCGGCACTATCATTAGTGACATGAATTTGTTGGAAGCCGATGTATTAAAACAAATAAAAACACTAGATATTACCAAAGGTGCAGAACTGGATAATATCCCTCTACATTTCTTAAAAATACGGAAAAAAGCCCTTATACATCATCATAAATAACTAGTGGAGGGGGTATTTATTGAACTATGGAAATCAGCTAGAATAACACCAACACATGAAGGAGGTATAAAAAGAGACAGTTAACTACCACCCAACTTCCATACTGCCTACATTATCTAAGCTTTTTGAGAAACTGGTGCATTATAACGTATATCCGCTACTACATAGGATTATCATCTATCCGCTACAACACGGCTTTGTCTCCAAACGCTCCACTATCACGAATCTCACGTTTTATATTTCGGAATTGTTTGATAATTTAGATATTATGTGCAAACAGATAGCGTCTATATAGATAATCAAAAGGCATTTAATCGTGTAGATCATAAAATATTGCTGGAAAAACTAGCTTTAATGGCATTGGCAGTAATATTTGGAGGTGGTTTCGATCTTATGTCACAAACAGAACAAAAAAGTGGTCTTTAATGGATACGATCTGAAACGGTTATAACATCATCTGGCGTGCCACAGGCTTAGTCTCAGTAAATTTAAAATTATCATATTTACTAGAAAATGCTCTTTCAATACATATAGTTATACAACAGGTGGTCATTATCTTGACAGGGTACAACATATTCACGATTTAGGTTTCACACTAGATGCCAAGCTGACACTGGATCACATGTAGATAATATTTGCAGTTAAGCTTACAGGATGCACGGCTTTGTTTTACGAGTCAGTAATGTTTTCACTCGTCCAGGTACATATCTGCATCTAACCTTAATTCGCTAACAATTGGAATGCGCTGCTTGTATTTGGGACCCGCTGTACGAGAAATATTGTAATGCCCTTGAAAGAGTACAAACAAAATTCTTGCGCTGTATACGTTATAAATGCTATCACAGCCGCCAATCTTATCCCAGGTTATTACAAACATATAATCTTTTAGACTTGAAGTCAAGAAGAAAGCAAATACAAGCAATGTTTTTACATGATCTTTGCCACAACCGGTACGACTGTATTGACATAGTCAATCAAATCCACTATGGAGTGCCACTCAGGTCCCACACGCGAAGCTGTCGTGAAACCTCTCTATTTTTCACCCGCATCCCGCATACTAACGCAGGCGTGTGCACTTCTCTTCATCGTGTACTTAACTATCACAACAAAAATTTCAGCAAATTTGATAAATATGCAAATAGTTGTAGTATCTATAGAAGATTGGTGATTGAGAGGCTTCATGAAATGAGGGCAGCCCTCAGGTCCTGAAGTCTCTTAATCACTAATCTAAACAAATCTTACCTAACCTAATTTAACACTACCATTGTTAAGTTAACTACCTTTAAGATAATTATGTATTTATCATACTTGTGGTAAACACCGTGAATGTCACAATTATTATGTTACCGCTCAACTATCTTAAGCATTTTTATTGTAATGTTGTTTGTTTATCCAATGAAGAATAAAAAAAAGATACCTGCTCGAGATTTCTTTAAACTCTATTGTTATAGTCAACACTTTTTACAATCTTTCTATCAAACAATCAAAAACGTCTACTCTATGTTTATATCATGTTTGGTTAATTTTTTATTCCTTTTCGGGGTTGGGAAGTCAGACGGCAGTCGCTCCCACAATTTATTTATCAATAACCAAATTAGCCAAATAGATAAACATGCGGACCCAGGGTTACGACGCGAAAACCTCGGATGCAACCGGGATTGCACTATTATACTATTGTCGAAAATGGTGGTGACTTCAGAGATAGTATTCATAGGCTATAGATCAGTACATACTGAAATTATTCCTAAAGTCGGGTTCCAAATTTAAATTTTAATTAGGCCGACCGGAGGAACAGAGCTGCGCTCTGTCACCAAACATGTATAAATAACCCTTTTAGCTCACCGTCTCCGTGTATCTTTCACCATGTCTAAAACATATAAATAATAACTTTCATAATTATGATAAAAGGAAAACGATTTTTAAAGAGTTAATGACATAAATTGGAAGTCGCTTTCTTTCATGATCAAATACTACTATATATTATTTATGTAAATACTACTATACCATTATTTATGAATATACGTCATCCCGGAGCAATGTCTGACAGTATAAATAATATTACTTTTCGCTGAACTACGTTGATATTATCTATAGTAATATCTATATTACTATTATATTATCTATACTATTATAAAATTGTTAATTAGTTGTGTCTGTACATTGGAGATATTTAAAAAAATACTTCGGTTATGTTAAAGAACGATTCTGAACAATTTTGAAGTGAAAACTTCTTTAGCGGCGTTGTGCACTTTTTTCATAATGGGTAAAAAAGGTTAAACTCGCGTCAGTAAACACGTGACTTGATCGTAAGACAACAAATATAGAAGCGCTAATTTCATACTGTACTTAACAACCTTGGTGGCGCGTTCGTCTAATGAGTGGTCTTTGAATTCGTGAAGACAGATCGATTCCGACCGAGGCCCAAGAAACACTTTTTGTCATCATATAACTTTTTGTAATATTTATTCTATTTTGTGCCATAAATCTTTTGATATAAAATGGAAATTAAACAAAGTGCATCTAATAATGAAAAAAGTGACAAAGAAATAGCGAAAGAAAATGAGTGAGTACTTTATAAATATATTGGCGATGATGGTTCTGATAATAATGATGGTGAAAATGTAGTTGAAATTATGGATGGAAGCTGATTTTTCTGAGAGATAAACTTTTTAATGTAAAATAATTGTAATAGTTCTAAAGTGTTAAATTTTTAATGTAAAATATAGTGTCATGTTTGTGTACGATAGCGCAATAAATGAATATTGTATTTTACCACATAAATGATAGTACTTTTAAACTGATAATTAAAGCAATTCGTGCAAAATTATTTCCCAACCATTCCATCAAAAATGCACAACGTTAATATTCAAGTTTACACTTCCCGGAGTGCAACCCGTCGTTTTTTTTAAATTGGAATTCTTGTCTTTTTTTTCGCGATGGACGCAGAGTCTACTGAACGGATGTTGATGGGGTTTTTTAGAAAGGTCTTGGTCAGACTTGAAATCTGCCGTATATTTGAGTAAAATTGGCAAAGTGGAACCGGAGATATGACCAAGAAACGACAACTGACCTCCGCGCGAGTGGAGCCGCGGGCAACAGTTAGTTATTTTTACAAAAATGTGGTGTGTTTAGATATCATGACTGTCTGTCTAATCACTTAATCACCTATTATCATATCATCATCCGTGCGCCAATTCTAATTGCATTCAAAGTTTGCACCTTGGAGCCTGGGTCTACTTATCCTTTTCGGATTCGTTTAAATTGACTTTTCGTTGAGCTACTGCTGTCTGCCCCCAACCTCGAGAGGGAAGCCTATGCCAGAGCCTCATCCATCAATCAAATAGTATACCGGCTTGCAGGTGAGGTTGGCTTAGGCCTTGAGGTTTTGGTGAGGCCTCTTTACCTTACCATTTACCATAGTCACTACCTTTTTTTTTTTTTTTTTTTATCGTGCGGAAATCCCTTCGGATACCCCCCCGCGTGCCAGCGGGCGGTTATGTCGGGCTTGAACCGACTAAAACCGCACGCCGTCTCGGGTCTACAGACGCCGGGGTGTAAGGTTGCCCATAGAGCATATCCCTCGCACCCCGACTGACCCTGGGCCATCTCCGGTTTCGAGATGGCCCCCTCGGGTTTGGGAACCACGGTGTCCCCGTCTTGCCCCGGTTTGGGGGAGGGGCGCTAGTCGCCCCACCGTCCCGGCCTGCTTCTGCTGGGGTGACAGGTGGCCTCACCCGCCACCCCCAGGCCTGCGCTCATGGAGGACGGAGGTCGTTAAGCGACCTCCGGCGCCTGAGTTGCCTGCGACGCGCGGCGAGCAAGTTGCGGGCTCGGCGGACCGGGAGAGTTCTAAGTCTCTCCCGGGCGCGCTCCGCCACCTTCTTCGCGAGCATTAAATGCTCGCAGAAGGAGGCGGCGGCGGCCCACGCGCTCGCGCTCCGCACCATTGCCGCAATCATGCTGCCGAGTGAGAGGACTCCCACCCCGATGGCTGCCACGAGGTCACGCCTCGGCGTATCCCACGCCGGGCAGTCCGCCAGCGTGTGCAGCCCTGAGTCCTCGCTCGCGTCGCAGTGATGACACTCAGGCGTTGGCTCCTTCCTGATCCGATGCAGGTGGTCCCCGAAGCACCCCTTCCCTGAGATCACCTGCGTCAGTCGGTAGGAGAGGCTTCCGTGTCGCCTCTCCAGCCAATCCTCCATGATGGGCCTTACCGCCGCTATTGCGGCGTGCCCTGCGCTTGGTTGCCCAAGTCGTTCCTTCCACTCCACCACGATGGCCTGGCGGAGCTGGGACTGCACGGCCTCGATTTCTCGAGGCTCGGGGTTCCATCCCTGCTCCCACGCCTCCTTTCGCCACTGGTACAGTTGCGAAAGGGCTCTCGCTTCCAGGTCCCATGGCGGAGTTCCGGCAAGGAGAGTCGCCGCCTCGAAGGAGATCGTGCGGTACCCTCGGATGACCCTGATGGCCAGAACTCGCTGCGGAGCGCGCAGCATCTGCACAGTTCTGGTCCTCAGGGCCTCCGCCCATATTGGGCACCCATACAGGGCCATGGACCGCACGATCCCCGCGTAGAGTCTCCTGCAGGAGTCATCGGGCCCCCTCATGTTGGGCAACAGCCGAGCCAGAGCAAGAGCTGTGCCCTTCAATTTGGGGGCCAGACTTCGGATGTGCTCTCCGAAGTCCCATCGGCCGTCGAGCACGAGCCCCAAATATTTCATTTGGGGCTTGATGCCGATGCGATTTCCTCCCACGATGAGACTGGATCCCTCGGGTGGCTTGCTCCGAGGCCCATGGAAGAACAGGGCCTCGGTTTTATGCAGGGCCACCTCGAGACCCAGCTGCCGGATCCGCCTAACGACTTGGGCAACCGCGGTCGTGGCCTTTCGGGTCGCTTCGCGGTACGTCGCCCCGCACGCCGTCACGAGCGTGTCGTCCGCGTAGCACGTGACGGCGGCACCGCCTACGAGCTCACCGCGAAGCACCCAGTCGTATCCGATGTTCCACAGGAGCGGCCCCAGGACCGATCCCTGTGGAACACCGCACGACATTTCACGCCGACCGAGACCGGTCACTGTTGGGTAGATGACGGCTCTCTCCGTCAAATACGCCCCGACTATGCGGCGGAGGTAGAGAGGCACTTCGTGATACACGAGCGCCTCCCTAATGCAACTCCAGGGCAAGGTGTTGAACGCGTTGGCGATGTCCAGGGACACCGCCAACATCACCTCACCCCGGGCTACTGCATCCTCCGCCAGAGCCCTCACGCGCATGATGGCATCCACGGTGGAGCGCCTCTGGCGGAAGCCATATTGGCCATCCGCCAGGTCCGGCCCCACTCTTGAGAGGTGCTCGACGAGGCGCTTCGCAATTATTCTTTCAAAGAGCTTGCACACCTCGTCGAGCAACACTATGGGCCGGTAGGCGGACGGCGAGTCCGCCGGGCGCCCCTCCTTTCGGATGAGGACCAGTTTCCCCGTCTTCCACAATTTCGGAAACTGGCCCCGCTCCAAACATGCGCTGAGAAGCCCTCTCAGTCGGGGCTCGAGAGCGTCGTCGACTAGAGCTAGGACCCACGCTCGGCCTGGAATGCCGTCGGGTCCCACCATAGTCACTACCTATTGAATTTTACTTCTACATGACCCAAGAGCGATCTATAAAATCACAAGTTATCAAGCCGCCTCTGTATGTTGCCAAACAAATCAGTAAAACAATAACAAAATTAATCTTGTACAAAAATGACAGTGATTGCATTTTTTTTTCCTTCCTCAAATTATGACGTTTCAGAAGAGCTCTGTACATTGGTACTATAGTGATAAGACTGATAAGTGTTTCGCGAAACGTGGGACGTTGATAACCGCTATCGTTAAGAAATTATAATGTTAGATACTATATACAATGGGTAACCTTACACCCCGGCGTCTGAAGACCCGAGACGGCGTGCGGTTTTAGTCGGTGCAAGCCCGACATAACCGCCCCCGCTGGCCGGCGGGGGGGTATCCGAAGGGATTTCCGCACGATAAAAAAAAAAAAAAAAAAAAAAGATACTATATACAATGTACGAAATATTGAGAGTTGGGTTTGGTAAGTATTTCGTAGATTAGAAGGATATTTTTAATTTAGGTATCAGTATTTAATATGGAATATCTTTATCATGACTACAATTCCCGGCTTTTTATTTGTCACGTAGGCATGAAGTGTGAGAGTCCGGCTAAGATTGGCTTGCTACGGTTTTGTAGAGCAAAGAAAGAAAGATAGATTTTATTATTCGTTTAAAAAAAAAACAAAGTAAGATTTAGGTTGGAGTCTGGTACAACCAACGTTGGATGATTTCGAGTTATTTATAGCTAGACCAATTGACTGCCTATTTGAAACAACTCTGTTTGAAGGGATTCTGCTAGTTGGGAATAATTGTTTGCAAATAGAGTGCGTAACTTAATGAGTGAGACCGGTCCTCCAATTCAATCCCAGTGTTTTGTTTAACTTGGAATAAAAATATACTTAGTCATTATCATCATCATCCGACCCCCACCCATCCCGATTGCATCCAAAACTTGCACTTAGTAGTCAGGGATCCGCTCTCTTACTCCTCTTCTTATGCATTGGTTTAATTTGGTTTTTAGTTGGTTAAGAAGTTGGTAGAAATTTGATGACACAAATTTGTCACAAAGTTCGGCCGGGTGGGTACCACCGTGCACGATTGCGAAAATCCCTGCATAGTAATCCAATTTCGGTTTGATTGCGTTCAGGGGTCAGCAAGTGCATAGCCGGGCAGGGGGATTGTGGTCGCAGCACTAGTGGGACCGGTGGGTGTCACACGGTGCTGCGACGATAATCCTCTTCTGATGAGGCCGTCAAGCTGATTGCGACCATTGTTAACATGGTACGTGTATGTAATGGTGACCCTCTTTCTTGAGACTTTACCTTCAGCTTACCATCAGGCGAGGTGAAGTCAAATTGACGTGTCCTAAATATTAAATAAATAAATAAATAAGGATATTTGCTCGTACTATGCACTTTCTTCAGTCATTTTAGCAATATGATGCAAAATGAGCCGAGCTCTAGAAAGTTATGATAATTTTAAGAGTCATATTGAGTTCTGTTACAGTAGCAGCAACTTACCTTTCAAGAACAATATACTCAGGTTAATGTCTCACTAAATCAAGTATCGGTTACAAATTTCTATACAAACCGCCGCAAAATGTAGTAAAGCTATAAGCCGGGCCGTTAATATTGCTATTATAATGTAGATTTAGTGCGAATACAAGTGGCTGGCTGACCCGGGGAAAGCTAGCCTATACCCTATTATCGACATCGAAATGTAAATACTGCATAAATTTGATTTCTATTCCTTATAGCGTGGCGCCTACGAATGCGTATAATTATAGCATTTCATAAAGTTTATTGCATCAATTTCATGCTATTTTAGTTGAAGTATGAAAATAAAGTTACTGAGATTGAATTAAGCTTATAAATGCTGACGAACGATACTTGAGATGTAAATGACATGGTTTGTACTTAACTATGCACTAGATATGTGTATAAGTTGCCCACCCGTGATGCTTAGGTACAGTCAAGAACGCCACCATTATGAGATCTCTCTGACATTTAACGTTAGTCTTTGCTTAATAGTATACTCGCGTAATTACTAATTACCCTTTATCACAGTTTTAATTACGACATAATTATTTCTTTGTAATTTTTAGCGTAATACCATTAAATAATCGAGAATTAACATTTTATGACTTTTCGCAGCCTGATTTATTTGTATAGCCTGTTTTATTTATGTGACATTTATTACGGCAAATTACCTAAAGCCAACATATATTCTAATTATCAATGTCACTTGATTTGATATGTTTTTAGTTTTCAGAAGCGCAAATTTCTGGCAGATGTATCAATTATATTTGTTTTACGTTAGTAATACGCATGTGCGTGTACCTATTTTTTTTATTTTTATTTTTTTCGTGTGGAAATACTTTCGGATACCCCCCCGCCCCCGCCCCCGCCCCCGGTCAGCGGGGGCGGTTATGTCGGGCTATAATATACTAGCCATTGCTGCTTATGTGCTATCCCAGACTATAATTTTGTACCTGTATCAAATTTCATTCAGATTCATTCGTCGTTTTGCATGAAAGAGTAACAAATATTCATCCACGCGTTCATCCTCATTCGCATTTATAATATTAGTAGGATCTGTTTGACATTGCCTGCATCTTTTGCAATACTTCTATAAAATTAAGAAGTGTAACGTCTCCATTGCCATATAATGGTGTTTATTAACATGGACCGTCCCCGCCTATCCATTAATCTCCATATAATTAAATGATCAAGTAAAATTATATTTAGCCCAGGAAACGGGTCAAACCCACACTACGCGGCGGTTCGTCTCGCCACCCCGGACCACGCTGAAATCCTCGTGAAAGTTCAAATAATGTATACTGTGTCGTGATCTATATAGTAAGAACATCATATTGCGTGTCACACTAGCTGACACGAGCTTTAACGGCAAATTGACACGTACAATTTGTGTTGCATTAAATATAGTACTTTATATTATTCTAATTATAACAAATTTTTGTCCAATGACTTCTATGTGTACTAGACAAGCTGTTTGGAATACACATTGTGTTACCGTTTCTTGGTAAGCCGAGAATGAACTTTGTATTTGGAACCAGTCGCAGAAGTAAATAAATAAAAAGCGCTAAGAGGAGACGAATTTATTGGCACCATGTTGGACGACACGACATTCAGAATTGCAGCCTGTCTTCGTTTAGGCGCTCCCTGTGTTGCTCCTCATCGTTGTCACTGCGGAGAAGCAGTCGACAGTCTCGGGCACCACGGCCTATCATGCAGCAAGAGCGCAGGACGCATGTCACGTCATGCACACTTAAATGATTTAATCCGCCGGGCTCTTGTCACCGTCGGCGTCCCAGCCATCCTTGAACCAGTTGGTTTGGTGCGCGATGATGGCAAGAGACCGGATGGTATGTCTTTGGTGCCTTGGAAGATGGGCAGGCCTTTGGTGTGGGACGCAACATGCGTCGACACCCTTGCGCCTTCCCATCTTCCAAGTACGACGGGCTGCGCCTGTGCTGCTGCGGCATCTGCGGAGACCCTCAAACGACGCAAATATGATAATATAACCAACAATTATATATTTGAGCCGTTTGGGGTCGAAACGTTTGGGTTCGTGGGGTCCGAGCGCACGGTCGCTTTACATGGAAATTGCAAAGCGACTGGTCGATGCTTCGCGTGACCAAAGGGCTGGCCTGTTTTTTGCCCAAAGGATTGGTATTGCCATCCAACGGGGTAATGCCGCCGGCCTTTTGGGTACGTTACCAGTCGACATCGATGGGGAGGAATTCTTCGACACCTGACCCCTTTTTCCTTTCCCTTCCTTTTTTTTTTAAATCTTGTAAATATTTTTATTTATTAATTTAGTTTTGTTTATCTGTATATATTGATACTCTATTTTGCGAAAATATAATATGTCAATCAATATAAATGTAAGTTCTATAAAATTATATAATCTATATGTATTCACTCTGGTGGTGGTTGGGTGAATAATTAAAATAAATAAAAACGATAAAATAACAACGGACGTAATTTATGAAGCTCTTCTACTATTATTTATTTACTAAGCTCAGTTAAACAATGTATTCACTAGAGGAAAGTATCAAACTATAGTTGGTAAATAACCGCCTTAAAAGATAATTATTATTTGATTTGAATTAAGAACCCACTTTTGGAGTCATAACCATATCTGACAATAAATTGAATTAACCATTCGAATTGGGATCCTCAAAGGTTAAGTTAGTGAGTTTGTTCTTTATAAAGTTTAGTTAATTAATAAACGTACTTATTAAGTAGGTATAATATAATATAAATATTCTACGACATTCTACACAGCGCTTTCTAGACCCAAAGTAAGCATAGTTCAACTAGCTTGTATTATGGGTTCCAGAATGCGGATAAACATACTTATATACTTTTTAAAATAAATATATACATATTATACATAGAAACATCCAGACCAATGCAAATAGACATATTAATGCATACAAATAATTGCACTGAGCGGGAATCGAACCCACGTCCGTGTCGCGTACTTGTATAGATTTTAATATATCACTGTGTTTACAAAGACGTTTGTGTAAAACCTTAGTTTACTGCTTGCAGGCCAGAGCAAGTGCAATGGAAGCGTGCATAATTACCAGCAAATTATTATGAGGCTTTCTACTAGGTCTGATAACGGTGCCACAAAACCATTAATGAGTGTACTCAGCTGGTGAAATCGCTGAGGAAAAATCTCAAGTCATATTAACATAGTAGTAGAGCTAGTTTATTCATAATTGGCGGTTGTCTCCCTCCAAAGAACTGTGTGGCTATACGCGCGCGCACCGTGCGTGCGGCTTACAGGTCCCGCCCCGCACTACGTGCACTCAGCCTGGCTGTGCAGCCATCGCGCAAATAAATTGCGATCATAATATCGTACGACACAGACCCAGCCCCGACGACAATTAAAATTTGCATTCTTGCAGTCTGATTGATAACTTTGTTGGGTAAGTGAGGCGGTATTTGATTTGGGTAGGCGGGACTATGACGCAGAGTAGGGACTCGTATTTCTCATTCATTGTTTTATGATGTTTTGCGTATTAATTAACCGATTCATGAATAAAATGGTGGTATTTTGCAGTTGATCGGTATATGAATTTTAGCCTATAAGCGTAAAATCTAGTGGGTAGGTAGATAAGAGCGTAGTAAAAGCACATAAATCATATAGTCTTTGTGCATTGTCCAATGAATTTTCAAGACACAAATGTAAGTTCCAACTCGGAGGGATTTCCTTACGATTGTAGTCGATTTGAGTCTATACCATCAGAGCCAACGGTGAGATGAAGTCCAAAGGTGTTTCCGCACGAAAATAAAAGAGCATGCAGAAGAAGAGACTTGGATTCTGCTATAAAATATGCTCTTCCGATTAATGTCACTTGCCAGAGGCCATGCCGTGTTTTCTCAAATAATTATTTTTCCCTCCTCCTTGCCCTCCCTTATGGCAACGTCCAACTACCACCTCTGGTATTTAAAGCTTTTGAAAGTCGCTTAACTTCAGGAGCGTTTGTTACCTTAGTACCTAGTATAAAAGTTTTTTTTCATTCTACTTAATTTACACAGGTTTTTTATGTCATCATTTTTATTTTTGTTGAGTAGATACATACTTACCATACCGTATCTGTACCTATTTAGTTTTACCGTACCTATATGATAATTTATGAATTATTTATTATTATTCAAGGAAAATGTAACTCTCCTTAATTCATTCTTGGATGTGATGTCAATAACTCTCAGTCACTTATTGAGTTCTTGTCTGTTGTGCGTTTCTCAATGCAAGTTATATTGGTACTTATGTAGATTTTAAATGAGAATAAACATCTCCGTTTGACGCCGTCTGGACTTACGCTTCAAGTCATAAAGTGCAAGTGATGTGTAGAAACAGAAACAGAAATTTGTTTGAATACATTTCCAAGATGGTGACCCACTTTCGAACAGGACAAAATACAAATAATACTATATTTTGGAACATTCTACACAGTGCCACCTGGATCCAAACTAAGCATAGCTTGTAATATAGATAATTTACTCAGGAAAAAAGGTATATTTATTCCATAGAATTACCTACATGAGCAGCTAATGAAAATTAATTTTGAACAAAATTTCTAAATATTTGGTGACATAGGTTTCGTTTCTAGGTTAAAAATTAATTGAAAAAATAGATGTTTTTAAACTTTTTGTGAACAACACAAAAAACATTTGACAACTCGCTCCATCACCAGCTGAATATTTTTCACATGTAGGTAATTGAAATCTGTCCGATTAACTCTTGAGCTTAAAAATGGTTTTGTTTATGTTTTACTGTGTACCTACACACATCAAAAAAAGTTTGCTTTCACTTTGTAAAATCGAAATCTTTTGTTACGGTAGATTATTTCTTCTTCGTTTTAGATTCTTTATTTAATAATATAGAATTACCATGAAAAACAATAAAACAGTTCAATTATTTTTTCAAATAAAAAGGCCAGTCCTAGCTTACGCTCATTCAGAAATCTGATTTAGTCAATTTTAATGAAATACTTTTTCGCTGAAAGTTGCGATTGAAAAAATGCCAAGAGGATTATCAGAAGTTTTACGAGCCAGAATAGTAATTTTGAGGGAAGAAGGATAAACCACGAGAGAAATAGCACGCAGAGTTGCTATATCTCAATTCTGTGTCGGGATCACGTTGCAGAGGTACGTACCACGAGATGGGTAATTTAGCTGACCGATCCCGCAGTGGTCGCCCATCTGTTTTAACTGCTACCCAAGACCGCTATATTAGACTACTGGCCATCTACCACCCAACAATCAACGCAACTAAAATAGAAGCAGAAGTTCGGGCCATATCTGGTCTTGAAATTGTTTGCACGAGGCTGGATTACGAGCACGGAGGTCTTGGCGAGCTCCTATGAATTCTCGGCGACGTCGAAGTCGGAGATTGCAGTGGGCTAGGCTTCGGCAAAATGAAGAAGATGAAGAAGGAAGCATTTGGCAAAACTGTCTCATCGTTGACGAATCGTGAAACAGTACTCATCCCGATAACCGACATGTCTGTGTCTGGAGAATACCTGGAAACCGTGAAAGGTAAAGAACTGCCACTGGAACAGTTCAGCAAGGCGGGAAATTGGTGTCCTTTTGGGGTGGTATTATGATTGGAGCTAGAACGCCTTTGATCCCGTATCGAGGCTTCATGACAGCAGACATGTACAAAGCAGTTGCTATTGATGGAATTGTTAGACCATTCCGAGTAAACCATGGGCACCAATTTGTACCGGTCGATGATAATGCGCCCACCCATCGAGTTCAACGAGTCAATGCTGCTCTCCGAGAATAAGACATCACAAGGTTAGACTGGCCTGCCGGCCTGCCTGACTTAAACCCAACAGAGGTGTGTGAAATGCGTGGGATGCTCTTAAGCCAGCTGTTTGGAACCGTTAGCCACGTCCCCAGACAGTGCTAGAGCTCAGGGAAGCCGCTATTCAAGAATGGGACAGGTTACCCCAAGAAATGCTGGATAACTTGATTGTCAGCATGCCCAGGAGGATCTCCGCATGTGTTCGAGCAGAGGAGATGTTATATTATATTGAATATAAACCTTTTATTAATAAATTGTTGTTTTTTTTTTTTTTTAAAGAATATTAGTAACCGAAATTACTAATATTCCCCCTAACCCCTCCAGCTAAGCTAAATTGCTTGTGTTAGGAGTGGGTTCACATCGGTAGTGTAATGGCCAGGATTCGAACCCGGGACCTCTCGATCGTAAGGTCGACTCCTTAACCACTAAGCTACCTACGCTTCAGTTTGGTTAAACGGTCTTCTTTTTTCTATCAAATTTCTGATACAATTACATTATGATTTATTACTCAATTTAAAAAGAATTCAAACGGTATTTCTATTTAAAGAAAACACACAACAAAGAATTTTTCTTTATAAAGTTCAATTTAAATAATTATATCAGCTTATGCTTGTCATCACAAACTTTTTTGTATGTACGTCAAGAATAACGTACAAAAAACGTAGGTAGTCTAGACATAATGTATTAATTATTGATTGTCGGCTACATGTCTTGACATGTATTGTGATATTATTCTTGACGTAATATTATTCCACTCCAGATTTTTCACTACATAGTCTACCGATTTTCAGAGCGTAAAGACATCCCAAACAAACGTTTTACTTTGACAGGAAGTAATGTTCACTCATTTGTTTTCTCTGTAAAAATGATTCTGAAAATAATTAAATTATTTTCTGCGAGAAACATAATATGCATCGGCGGCTAAATCCGTGGTTCGATGGCAACATAATATTCGCAAAATATTTTATAAGTTTGTTTTTATGAGGTGCAACTATAGGATATGCTCACTTCACAAGCATCCGCAGAATGATACCTAATAAATTATATACGATATTTTTGTCGAGTAAATTGGCTCGCGTCCACTATTCGTTCCTAGACATTTTGTTATCATTCTCAATAATAAGCCATTATGAGACTGTAGCATCTTTACGAGTTGCAATCGAAATTTATCTACGAAAGTGTACGAGCACACTGCCTATGACTTAAATCTGGCAGCATCGCTCCCGATATGGCGTTTGAGCGTCGCTTTAAGTGTACCTTGTACTACTTAAACTGTCTACACGTCGTAAAACTGTCTCAATACGAGTATATAATAGTGTTCCGAAATTATAAGAGAATAAATATCACGACACGATTCAATTTAAACGCTCAATAATTCAATAGCTCAAGAAGAAAAATTATTTGTATGATTTTTATGGTTCCTACTAATTAGTTCGACAATGTAAACGGCCTTTATGTCGCCTTCTTGCATTTTAATCAGGATACACTAGAAATAAACATATATATGTTGAATTATGGACGTATAGAACGAGAAGAACCAGTCACAATTGCGACAAGCAGGCGCCAGCCCCAGTCAATGAAGTCTACAATAATAAATAAAAGTTGAGGGAAACGAAACTCTATTAATATACAGAGAATTTATGCTCGCAGATACGGACCGACGAATGTCCACAATCATGGTGCCATGGTAGTTTGTTTTTAAACGAATAATACTCTTTTATATCTTTTAATTAATTAATGAATACTTAAGTAAGTGAATTTATTTTGAACGTGTTAATATATTTTTTTCATCAAATTTCAATATTCAAAATATTATAATAATATTTTTACACATATTACACAGCACACATTTAGATCCAAATAAAGCAAAACTTGTCAAATGGGTTCTATGCGGATAAAGAAATTTTTTTTTTTGTAAATACCTACATATTATAATAGTTATAATAATAATAACACCCAGACTAATGCAAATAACATAACATAACATAACTTCACGCCTGTATCCCCGAAGGGGTAGGCACACATGTATTAAACACCCACGATTTGCCAGTTATGTTGAGGTCCCAATGTAATAGGGGGCGAGCCCATTGCCATCTACCGGGCACATTATTAAGCGAGCGATAATTATTTATTTATTTATTTATTAGATTCACCAACAGTTATATACAATAATACAATTCACATATAGATTACACATGTTTGATGCTTATAACTAATTGCATAACTAATTACAGGTGAATACAGCATGCATTACTAATTAACAGTTATCATTTATTATTGCACACATAACTACGAAAAGTTAGAAGTGTGTGCCCGGGCAACTGGGGATCGAACTCGAGACCTCGTCTCAGCAGTCCGTTACAATGCAAATATACATATTCATGAATACACATTTTTGTACTTAGCGGAAATCGAACCCACGACCTCTGACTTGGCAGTCTAACCTAACGCTCCGCTATGGAGGTCGTAAATACTAAAAAGTTAAATGATAACTACTTATATTATTTTTAGGATTCAACGTAACGAGCTGTCGAGAGTCTTTGTTATCAATAACAACAGATTCATTCTATGAACAGTAAATTTATGCGCCCTTTAAATTATTAGGACAAAGTTATGAATTATCGTTAAGGACCACCGGCGAGAGAAGTTAAGCAGGCCTGTCAGTAAAGGCAATGGATATATCTGTAGGAGCCGGAAGGCGCACTGGCGCCGATGTCGTCAACCTTGCGATGCATATTCTGAGTATATAATGTAAGCGAGGACGATTACACTCGAGTAGGTACAACTATAAAACAGCCTATGCAAAGATGTCATTTCCTTCAGTGAGCGAGAAACATTTGCCTCGGAGTCAGGTTGCTACTAAAATTACTTTAAGTAAAAATGTCAAGTAAAGAACCATTTTGTGATTATGTTTTAAACGTTTTGCAATGTTAATTGAATTCCTCTCTATGCAGATAATATTAGTTCATCAGTAAACCTTTTTACTATGTGCTCGATGTAGTATCAATTTACATCAATTAAGTATCCAGTTTGCTCATCTTCCATCTTGTTCAAATGTATGTTTATAAAGAAGCTTGTACTTACGGAATTATCAGTTGACTGGAGTGGTGGAATAAGACATGGCACCACTTAAGTAGGCTATTTAAATTGACTAGATGAAAAATTAATTTTATTGTTGTCCCCGAATTTGCCTTAGTGGTTAAAGATCGAGAGGTTCCGGGTTCGAATCCTGGCCATTACGCCACCGACGGGAACCAACCTCTAACACAACCAATTTAACTTAGTTGGAGAGAGCTAAGGGAATTATTTGTGATTTCGGTTACTAATATTCTACTTATTAAAAAAGAATGCTGCCTAGGCTCCAGCCTACTTATGTTATTAGTAAATTCGCCAATGATTAAGCCGTAATACAACACTAAGACGTATTCGTTTATGCCAGTGTGAAAATCTCTACGACGAGACTTAACCACTCAATAAAGAACAAACAAGTTTTTAAAGCACTGATTTTTTTTTAGATGGAAATAAAAACTTATTCTTTGTATTTTCTCGCATGGCTCAAAATTGTAACCTGAAACACAGAATAAATAATAGTACAAGTACCTGAAATCACATTATAACCTGAAGCCTTTTCCAGGAACAATTTATAAAACAAGCAGACTATAATATGAACAACATAACTAACTATGCAGCAGATGACATTGAGTGTTTTTATTCCGCCAGTTATTTCTACCCGTTTTTAAACGATGCTAATTAATTCGGTTCACACGTTAAATAATTTAAGAACATATTTTATTGGTTTATTTCTTGGCACACCACGGGAGATAATTCCGTAGTTTTCTAAGAAACATGGACACGTTTAACTTGACGAAGTCTTACCGAAAGCGGTCCATTCATAATGAGTAAAGTAATTTTATCAGTTGAATGTGCTCAACTTGTACAACTTTTGACAGTCACCGTTGGTCACAGTTGGCGAAACTGTTTCAATGCGGTAAGCGTTGATACTTGTGTGTTTCTTTTTCTTTTTTACAGTGTGGCCTGATAACACGCTGTAGAGAGGTAGGCAATAGGGTTCGATAATCGAAACACTATTAAATATATATTATAATAATACATATTGGTCCTTTTTCTTCCGACCGCGATTACAGTAAACGTGCAAGTAATTAAGGCACTGGCCTGACAAGTACTCCTTGTCTGCGTCCGTCCCAATTCGGCACTTACCACAGGTGCCATAGTCCCTCTAGGCTAGCCAGCGGGAAAAAAACATTTTTATTTCATATAGGAAACGTCAAGGTAACTTCAACCTGTTAGATAGTAAGAAGCTGTAAGCAAAATCCAAAGAATTAAAGCCACCATCACAAACCAACAATGATCAATGCTATAGTGGTGATCCTCATTTTGACGGCCCAAATAGATGCTTTTTCACGCCTCGTTTTAAGGATCCGAGATTGTAGGAGGACGAAAACACGTCATTACGACGATGCGGTAAAGAAAAGAGGTGCTGAACCATTTAGTTCTAAATGGGATTGATTTTATTGTGGATAAAGTCTTTGATTGTGTGTGTATCTTTGATCTATGTGATTCAGAAATTAGTTCTTTAATTTTTATTTACTAAGAACAGCTCAACTAACTTACATGTATTCGATTTTGATTTATTGCTCTGTTGTTGGCTGCTTGTAATTGGCAAGGTTCTGTACACGCACCGTTTTATATATTTTGGAAACCTCCGACGTAAAACGACGGGGTGTTATAAGTTTGACGTTTCTTTGTGTGTCTGTGGCGTCGTAGCTCCCGAAAGGATGAGCTGATTTTGATCTTGTTTCTTTTTTGGTTTGAAAGGTAAATTAGTCGGGAGTGTTCTAAGCTATGTCGGGGGTTTAAAATTTTTAAATTTATAGATATTGCACCTAGTCGTGCCTTTCTTCTCATACTGCGGCCCGCAGAGGTTCCGATTAGAACATATTATAGTTCTCCGCATTTGTGGTGGAATTAATTAAAACATACGGTTTATAACGATGTTTTAAAGTTTTAAAGTTAGCATCTATCGTTTAATAGATCGATATTAATTTGTTTTAATATATTATTATCTCTATTAGAGATTAATTAGGATACAAAAATACATTTTATTTTACTTCTACAATTATCGTTTGTAACAAAACAGTAGACACGATTGTGTCATCTCTTTAATTAAATCTTATAAGAATATAATATAAATTGAAGTATTATGTACTGATGAATATTTATGTGTGTAATTTGAGAAGTGTCCAGGTGTGGGGGAGACTTGGTAGATAAGCGGAATCCTCGCCGGTCAGTCTGGCAGTTTTACTAAATTAATATTAATTATAGTGTGTGGATGATGTCATTTTAACATTAATTAATTTTAATTTCATTGCTAATAAGTTTTTTACGAAGTACTTATTTTTACTAATTTTTTAATTACTTAGGATATAGGCGTGAGTTTATGTTATGTTATGTTATTACTATTATTAATTTAGTTTCATGAGGCAAAGTTCAAAATTAATGATACAGAACACTTACTTCACAATTATTTATAACTTTTTGAAGAGTTTACGAAATATACGGATGGTATAATGTATCCAAAAATGTTTGCTCTTTCTATAAAATATTAAGGTTATCAGCTAATGTTATCTCTTGAAATTTATAGTAGTTAGTTGAAAGAAAACAACGACATCTTAGCAATAAAAGTGTCTTCGTGACGTCCTATTTTCAAAAGGGCCACCATCATGGGAAAACACAACTTCAATTTAGCTGTCTTATGTGGTGATAAGTACGTAAGGCATAATATTTTTTTATAATCTTGAGAATTATATTTGAAATTAGGCGAATAAGTTTCCATCGTGTAAACGTTAGTCTGACGATTACTTATAGTGTAAAAGGAGAGTTCTTATTCAGTTCAGTTGGAAGAATTAGTAAGTGCCAGGTTTATACCGAAATGGGAGAAACAATACGTGAACCGTCCTAAAGCCTGCAATATTCTTTTTTTGTAGGAATCGCATTTTTAAAGACTAAACTCAGTACAAAAGCTCGTATTATTAGGGTTACAGTACTCAAATTGTATGCCTACGTACAAGGGGTTGATACATATTCCAAGTAGCTAGAAATTGACTACGTACGAATAGGTCTGTACTAAAGTGTTAATTGAGCAACACTGAAAGAATTTTCATATTATGTTCATATAAAACTATCATTTGTATTAGTCGCAAATGGAAGACTGGGAGGCGAACTTTTGCCCCACTTGATGAACAGTTGTACTGCCTGATGGATATTTACTAGACCAGCGATTTAAGAATTTCATCTTGCAATTTGTGGGAAAATCTTTTGCGGGCACGTCCTTTTCAAATTCACGGAATCTATCGAAAGAAAAACGACTATTTTATTTTCAAAAACTCACTGAGTATTGTGTGGTAATAGGAAGTAACCATAGACATCATCGTGTTAGTGTTTTAAGTAAACCATAGTATTATTAGGCGCAGATTTTAAGAAAATTTACAAGTAAAATAAAATAAATTGATAGCTCCCAGCACCCATTTATAAAAGTGTAAAAAGTAGCGTAGTTTATAGTTATGTAAATAATAGCGGCATCATAACACTATAAACCTATTTGTTACGCTGCCTTAGGGACCTGAGCCACTTTAAAAAATGCGTGACCGCCGTTGATTCATAGAGATTATGCTGCGTGTTTATTAAACGGGTAATGACAACGTTACCGCTGATTCATTCGAACGAGTGAACAAATCAATGTGCCACAGTTATTCTTATTAGCGAGGATAGACACCTGTCGGCGACACTCGATACTCTGCGCTTTACATAATACGCGCGCTCGCCACAGCTGGCTGCCTCACACCTTCATCACACCTGAATCCCACAAGTGACTCGGCTAATGTAGTAAATTATGTGATATGCACGATTTTCACATGTACAAAAGCATAATTGATTACTTAATTGTCTAGTATATAGATCAGCAATAAAATGGCCTACTTTGGCAAACATATCCAGGGCGTCCCATGGTCACATGGAGCGAAAGTATCCTAAATAATGTAGAACGACAATTTTATTGAAAGAAGAATTAATTTTGATTTCAAAAATAATTTAAGCTGCATTCAAAGTTTTTCGAAAATCCAATTGCCACACTCGGTAAACGAACTAGCTAAAGTCCGAAAAAATAACATCCTGCACTTTTATGGCATCAACCGATAGGCATCAATCATAAGAATCAAATATCTCTAACGAACCTAGTAAATTAAATAAAAGAAAATCCTTGACATTTAAACTTTTAAATTCAATGGGACAAATACCTTTTTTTTTTTCGTGCGGAAATCCCTTCGGATACCCCCCCGCCGGCCAGCGGGGGCGGTTATGTCGGGCTTGAACCGACTAAAACCGCACGCCGTCTCGGGTCTACAGACGCCGGAGTGTAAGGTTGCCCATAGAGCATATCCCTTGCACCCCAACTGACCCTGGGCCATCTCCAAAAGTCAGAGCGTATTTCTTTTTTTGGGTATTAAGAGTCACATTATGCTAACCCTTGTATAAAGTTAAATCCAAGTTTGTGGGGTCACAACCCTCGCGGTTGCCATTTTGAAAAAATGGGCGCGCATGGTTTTTTCGCGATATCGGGTAAACTATGCCTCGCACAGAAAATTGTAAAAGCATTTTTGTTATGAAATAAATTTCCTACAACTTTGATTTAGTAACTTTTAATCGTAGCACTAAAGATAACAAAGTATTGAACGAAAATTGACACAAATTTGGGAACAAAGTTTTATAAGTTTAGATTATTGGATTTCCTTTTATTGAATTTACCATTTTTGTTAGACAGATTTGGCCCTTATGATTGACCCTATCGATTAATGCCATAACAGAACTGGATGTTATTTTTCCAATTTTAGCCGGTTCGATTACCGTGTGTAACAATAGAGTTAGTTATAGTTTAAATTGTTTTTAAAAGGAAGTCTTTTTTTCAGTAAAATTTTCTATCTAAATTATTTAAAATACTTTCCTTGCATGTGGCATAGCCGTGGAACGCCCTGTATAATACCGAAAAGGTGTATTAGCAATTAATAGTAATATCCTTACTTCAGAAATTGGACTGCATGTAGGTGACATTGAAAAAAAAACAAGTCCTTTTAAAGACAAAATCTCATTCCCAGTTTATTGCTCGATACCAAGTATGTCCCTATCTAAAATAAAGAGCATTTAGTAATTGTAAATATAGACTGGTAATACCGTGGGCTGGGTATTAAAGCGTCACAAACCAATGTGCGTATACGTAATACAATGTGCACGCCAAGGGGCGGCACAATGAGCAATCATTCAGTGTGTGGGTGTGTGTAATGATATAGCGATCAAAGCAAATTGACTGATCTGCGGTGAGCGTCGCCTACGCAATATAGACGGCCGCAGACGAAACGCTACTGTAACAATGCTGCCCAGTATTGACTCACTGTAGAGTGTCCGACGCCCGACGCCTTGAAGCGTACTCTACCACAACGGTTTGATACACAACTATAAAAAGATAGCCAATTCATTAGCATTGACTACTTAAACGATCCGATATGAAGTATATTGTGTAGCATTTATCGCAAATGATGAATGGTAATCTCTGCGGTAGATCGTGAAATAATTCCACACTTGGAGGCGAATGTAAACTAGTCAGCGTGTCGGCAGAGCGAATGTCAAAATATCCTGCTTAAGGCTAATTCAGAACGAACAATTTATGCACTGCCCACGCCCGCTGAAATATGGCGCACGCCTTTCAACCCTTTTATGTAGACGATTTATTGAAGCGACTTGCGCACACTTCAATGCGAGGACCATATACTTTTGGTTTGACATGCAACTCATACTCATCGTATGCTATGCCATGATACAACGTACTCCGGCTGAGGCTAAACTTACCACATTTTTAGGGTTCCGTTTGTTCCTCAAAAGGTAACCAAACCAAAATTAGCCTTGCCCAAATCCTTATCCAACCCATTATTGACTACGCTGACGCCTGCTATTTAGATGCCACTGAGGAGCTCCTAAATAAACTTAAGAGGCTGCAAAACTTGTGCATTCGCTTCATATTTAATCTCAGAAAGTACGATCACGTTTCACATTTTCGCTATGAACTCAAGTGGCTCCCAATCCGCCTTCGCAGGAACACTCGAATACTCTGTCTTCTCTTTAATATTCTGTATAATCCTTCAGCGCCGTCTTTAGGTAAGACGCCGGCGGCGGAGCGATTCTCATTTTTCCGCACTCCTGATGCTCCGTGCAGGTCAAGCCTTCGCTCTATACTTAAATTCCCTTCACACAAAACTAATTTCTACTCTTACTCCTTCTCTGTGCAAGCGGTTAGACTGTGGAACTCCCTTCCATCTGACATCAGAGCCAGCAATACGTTATCTACCTTCAAAACTAAAGTCCATAAGCCCTATCTTTCTTATGTCGAAACTACTTTGCCTGTATGCATATTTGCTTATTTATTGTTTATTTATGTATAATATTTTTATGTACCTATCTATTTATATTGAATATTATACTGAAATATATATTTGTGTATTTATATGTATATTTTTTTGTAATTTTATGTATGTGTGTGTAAACACTGTTCTTTCTCTTTTTCATACACACGTCAGTGCACCTTTTCTTATTCTTCACGATCTCCTCTCGCCGGTCTGCTGGAAGAAATTTCTTAAAGAAATAAGCAGTACCATTGTACTATACTTTCCACCATCCATATATTGTAATAATATTATTGTGTGTGCATAAATTTAAAATAAATAAATAAATAAAAAAAGGAACCTTTATGAGATCACTCTCTTGTCCGTCTGCCTGTCTGTGCATGTGTGACCATCGATTTTCTTAGGACGAACGAGTGGTCCTAGAAAGTTGAAATTTATACCGGATACTGAAGTGGTTAAGGTCATTTTTACACACCTAATAGGGACTATCCCAATTAGGTGTATAAAAATCAAGGCCGTGAGTCAACACGATAAAAAGATTTAGATTTTAGCAAATTTAGATTTCGCGAAAACTTGTATGTACCAAAATTTACCTTAACTCTCAACTTTTTTATATTGAGGAATTTTCTCTTTACTTTTGCTGTTTTAACCAAAATTGACAATTTTAGGTCAACCGGAAGTACCTTATAGATTTTGGCTAGAAAATGTGGTAGTTATCGTTGACCTAGAATCACGAAATTTGACAAACAGCAAGGTCGTACAGCATAAATAAAGGAACAATTCTAAAAAATAAAATGTTGAAAATTTGAAGTGGTCGTTCATTTTTATAGATAATGGCACGGAACCCTTCGTGCGCGAGTATGACTCGCAATTGGCCGGTTTTTGTTTTTAATATCCGTGTAACTGTTCGTCGAACTTTATTCACATTGTTTCAGTATAGGTATAAATAATAAAGGTTTGATTAACTAGCGATGGTAGATAAATCGGTAATATTTTATATAAATATAATATTCGTGAACTTTCCAATACTTTCACGATAAGTTCAAAATAAACCGCAGTGCGTATCGAGTACATTCCATAAACAGATCGTGAAAGAAGCATGAGACGGGCGTCGCCAATACTTCATTTCCCTGGCGAAGCGTTTCTGGCTCATTGCCAATGTTTCCGAGAAAACGAAAGGAAGGTTACGCGATGTCTCGCCTCACTTTATATGTCTAAATCATGTCAGTGATAATATTTTTATATACAAAAGCAAAAAAAATACCTGCGACGTATAAAATAGCTTTGAGTGTGGAAGCGGCGAACCAGTCGGTGCAGCCTCTCATCATGTCTCTTAACGATCTGCTACGAGTGGTGGTAAATAATGCTCTTTTGGCAGACATGCAGACATGAAAGACAAAAAATAAACAAGTAATTTCTTATTTAGCTACATTCATAATTTTTGTTTTTAATGCATTTGACGTACTCGCACAAATTCTGCAATAAAAAGCAGAGATAATGCTGGTAGTATATCGTTCGTAATACAATTTTGTATGTACAAATGTATTGATTGTTGCATCCTGAATGCGGGTCGCTATCGCATCATTGGCGTCACCCTTCTTCCTCATTACATGTGACGTCGTTGGGTGAGAGTAGATTAACACCGTCTAGTTCCATTATTGGATGGTGTAGCTCGAACATTTATGGAACCAACATACTCTGTAAATCCGACTGTATTTCTTGACGGTCCCATGTGGCAACTGTCAGGTTGTCAACGGATGTCAAACTGTAACGATTTGAAAGCGTTTTTTAGTTTTAATTTCGTCTTGAGATTAGCAACATTGTCTCTTATAGATTCATCTACATTTAGAGCAATATTTTCACACGCAACAAGTCTCAATCCTTATCAGTGCACTCGCAAGTGAGGTTAATTAAATAGTTCGGAGAGGAAGATAACAGTGACGCCTATACGTAGAGGCCGGGCACCTTATCGACCCGACGCATCTGATAGCGAATCCATCTACGATACCTAATCGCAAACTGTCTGTTCACTATCAACTATATTAAAATTTTCTACAGCTATTATATAAAACACTTCAACTTATCTTCACAGTAAATTAATATGAAATACGGTAATATCTATAATCCGGAACAATTAAAATCGAAAAGCTAGTGGTGTTAGAATCTTGAATATGGATAATTTTTAACTGTTTATATCTTCGCAGTTCCCGAGCGTATGGATCAAGATCGAAGTTGTTTTTTTATATACTGTGGTAGCCGGTATTTCAGCGTACTTGATACGGTAAGAGTGGAAGATAACCCCTGGCATAGATGTAGACACTAGCAATACCTACCGGGATTAATTTTATTAATCCAAACCTCCCAGGGATCTTCTCAACAACATACACGAAATTCATGAAAGCCGATTCCGTCGTTTAGGTAGAGTTCAGTCACATACAGAAAGTTTTAGGTAAAGTGAAAAAAATAATTAAAAAAGAGTGTATATGTAACTAAAAAAATATTTAGTCAGTGAGTAGGTGGTACTACCCCAATCGACTTATTCCTATCATGCTTGTATAAGTTTATCCTTGTTGGATTTTAATTCAGTCTTTCAGTCATCATTTTATTTAAAAATATTTATGAAAGCTACACTTGACCGAAATGCGGTCGCGGGTCGCAGATATCATGTTATTGCATATAAATGACTAAGTACCTTTTTTTTTCGTTCGTTTCGTTCTTTTCATTTCCCTCGCACCCCGACTGACCCTGGCCCATCTCCGGTATCGAGATGGCCCCCTCGGGTTTGGCAACCACGGTGTCCCCATCTTGCCCCGGAAAGGGGGGGGGGCTAGTCATCCCCCTGTCCCAGCCTGCTTCTGCTGGGGTGACAGGCGGCCTCACCTGCCAACCCCAGGGCTGCGTTCATGATGGAAAGGAGGTCGTTGAGCGACCTCCGGTGTCTGAGTCGCCTGCGACGTGTGGCGAGCATGTTGAGAGCTCGGCGGGCCGGGAGAGTTCTGAATCTCTCCCGGGCTCGCTCCGCCCTCTCCTTCTCGAGCATTACTTACTCGCAGAAGGAGGCGGCGGTGTGCCACGCGCGCTGCAAATATGATGCCGATCGAGAGGACTCCCACTCCGATAGCCACTTCGAGGTCAGGTAATGATTAAGTATCGAGTGATATTTATTATGATATTTAAAAAAAAAAATGAAACCTAAGTAGTTGTATTTATCGCCTCCGAATTCACATGCATACTAAATTTCATGAAAATCATTGGAGTCGTTGCAGAGATTCAGATTATATATATAGATAGATTATATACATATATACAAGAATTGCTAGTTTAAAAAGTATCAGATAGATAACGGATACACTACACGGAAGATCCTTCACTCCGTCGCGTAAAGAACCCCTATCTACTCAAATATAACCCCATCTTAATTTGGAATTCAAATTCTCATTCCTACGTGTCAATGACATGACACGTGTATATTATAGTACTCCATATCATTTGATTTATAAGTTGGCGGCTACAGACCCTGCACAGCACAGGTTAACAAGTTGCATTTACATACCGAACTCGTGAGCGAACATCTAAAAATAAAAGTTGCATCTTAGTATTACATAAATAAATATAAGTAGAAAATGCGTACATGTTTAAAATGACATTTGTTTTAAGCAAGGAACATGAAATTAACAGAAATATGTTATATTTTACTAGCAGAGCCCTACTAAGACCTTCGGTGCCAAGCCAACTTCAGTTGCAAGGTTACCCATCATGATTGACGGATGAGGCTCTGTAGTAGGTTTCCTCTCGGTCGCTGACATAAAATCTCAAGCCAAATTTAGAGAAAGAGCAAGAAAGCTGACCCCGGGTGCTAAACTGCAAGCATTGAATACAATCGGCACTAATACTGTGATGTTGATGATGACGTCATACAAGTAAGACTAGCTAGAACATAATACTTTAATAGATATTTTAATATTTATCTTGACTGAGTGACTGATTCATCAATGTAGAGTCAAGCCTAAACAACTGGAGCTACAAACTTGAAATTTTCGCAGATAGTGCCTTTTATGTTGTTAGCAGTTATACGAATATTCATGCCTTTAACTAATCGGGAACGCATCTTAATTAATTCAATTTTTAGACCAAACAATTGTAATTACTGGCGAGTGAGTGGTCGTGAGTTTTTATGCCCCCCAGGTTCTTTTCTCACTAATGTTACCTCTGCCTTTGCATTGCCTTGCAAGTCTCGCAGTAAATGTAAATGTAGAAGTAATAATCTTGATGCTCATATGTGTTACTTTGTGATCTGCATGAATAAATATATTTTGATTTTTGGATGGATAAAACTTTTATTATTGTTTCAGAATGTCTTTTCGGCAAGCAAGCTATGGAGCTCGGTTCGAAATGGTTCGCGGACCTTGGGCCGCCCTTCGGCGTGATGTACTGCATCAAATGTGAGTGTGTTGCGGTACGTATTGACAATACATCGAATATCAACGTTATTAATATACTCCATTAAAAGACCTACTAGTACAAGTAGCAAAATATTATAGAGCCAGTTTTATGCGGAATATAGGTATAGAAATTGGATATATGGATTCCTACCAAGATCTTCGGGGCCCAAGCTAACCTCGCCTGCAAGGCGGGACAACTGCTTATTGATTTCGCTTTTTATGGGAGCGAGTGACCCCCTTTTTTTTTTTTTTTTTTATACCACTCAGGTGGCAGACAAGCTCACGGCCCACCTGATGGGAAGTGGTTACCGCGGCCTATGGACGTGTGCAACACCAGGGGCGTCACACTCGCGCTGCCGACCCTAACCTTTGATTAATGGATGAGGCTATGGCGTAGGCTTTCCTCTCGGGGTTAGGGGGGTCAGACGGCAGTCACTCCTGCAAAA
This sequence comes from Cybosia mesomella, assembly GCA_946251805.1. Classification (NCBI taxonomy): domain Eukaryota; kingdom Metazoa; phylum Arthropoda; class Insecta; order Lepidoptera; family Erebidae; genus Cybosia; species Cybosia mesomella. Next base: position 24,423,787 of record OX276398.1, read on the forward strand.
GCTTAGATAAGTTAAATCAACAGAATGAGTGTACAAGAGAGGACCCTGGGCTCTAAAGTACAAGTTTTTAATGGCTCCCTCGGGTTTGGGAACCACGGTGTCCCCGTCTTGCCCCGGTTTGGAGGAGGGGTGCTAGTCACCCCACCGCTGCACCGTCCCGGCCTGCTTCTGCTGGGGTGACAGGCGGCCTCACCTGCCACCCCCAGGCCTGCGCTCACGATGACTGACCCCTAAGCCCGAGAGGAAAGCTTCCACCATAGTCTCAATCAGCAGTTGTACCGACTGTCAGGTGACGTTGGTTTGGGCTTTGAAGTCGTTAGTATGAAAAAAAAAAAGACATGGATTTTTTGGTAAATGGAGCATTGATTTCATGTAAATGATGTTTTGCAGGTACAAAAGAAGAGACGCGTGGTGGCAAAGGTTCACTGCCGGAACATCAAGAATGAATGTCCAGAACCCTCGTGTGACACGCCAGTACTTCTGCCTGGCAGATGTTGCAAGACGTGCCCTGGAGATATTAACTGTAAGTGAATATTAATCTTGTAAATACCGTGAAATACGCCAACTTTGCCACCAGGACGAACTTTGCCCAAATCACAATATCTGAGTAGTCAACTTATATCAAAAATAGGACCAAACTTACGACCATTTTGATGATATTAGTAATATATCAAATATACGCGTGGAAACAGAATAGCGCGTACGCTCCCAAGTTTCAAATTCACTCAGTTACCTATCGGTAGTTATAGAAGATTACTGCAGACATTTGGAAGAGAAAAATTATTTAAATAATCGAGAAAACGATGAGCAATGTTCAGTTTTGATAAACCAATGCTTATTGATCTTAGTGTTGCCACAGATACAAAAATATGTTCCCGGTTAGGTACATAAAAATTTTTATTTATTGAAAAAATGTGGGCAATCTTGGCGTGTTTCACGTTATTTTTGCAGTTCGTTGAACAATTTTGAAACATTACTTAATCAACGATCTTTTGATCTTTCAATTCTTTGATAGCTCGCAAAGTGTTTAGTATTTTAAGTATTTATTTGAACGTCTTATGTTTTCATTAGTCTGCAGCGGTATCTGTGATGGTATTTTAGATTTAACTATTATATATTTTTGTCTAGTTGAATGTGAATATTAGTGAAGAATATGATTTTATGAATTTTGAGTCGACATATAAAGTTAACTTTTACTTGTTAACTACACTAAGTGCTTAACTTAGCTTAGAGCTAAGCGTTTAGTAATTTTATCACAAGAAGTGAGTTTTACTAAGTAAATGATAAACTTACTAATTTTAGATTACTAAAATAAGAATATAGAGAGTTGGCAATCAGCCTGTCAACTCAAAACTTATCTTATAAAATCCACAATAAATTTCATTAAATTTCAGTCAAGTTAACCGGATTTTGGTTCTACGAGCCTTTAGAGAATGCCTAATTACTTAGACAGTATTCTTGAATTTATTTGGCGGTTTGGTACGTTGTTTGCAATGTCAAGATATTTAATAAACACGGTAGTTGAATTTAGTATAATTATTGCAATGTTTGTAACTTCATTTCCTTAAAAGTCGAAAATAGCGCGTTCTCACTGCGCGAAATATTTCACGACACGACGTGCAAAAAAACGTCTGCTCGTAAAAGTTAAGTAAGTTATTTTATATCAGTCTAATTAGAGTTCGCATGACGTGACGGCAGTGATTTGATCAATTTCATTTCCTCGATAATGATGTCATTTTTACAACCATGTACATGATAACAGTGCTGATGTCATCCGTTCGAAGATAGACATTTGATATCTCAGATATTTGCCAACAGAAGCGGTAGTTCAATAGATTCGATGGGTAATTTAGCGTTAATAGACGTATGTATTTCGTTTGCTTTTTTTATCTCAAGTTGTCGTAAAATGATTTATAAATATTGTCATATCGATTACACTGGAAACTTATACTGCCGGCAACAGGTTCGTGAGTCACTGGCCATCTGTCGCGAAAACTATCCACACATGTGGAAATCGGTTGAACGACATATAACTTTATGGACTTTTTGCAAGTGTAGTCACTTTGATGGCCGCTATTAATGTACCATTTTGGTGTGACCTGCTTCGCTTGTGTAACTCGACTCTTCGACAAATTTTGTCAATTAAATATTAGGTATAATAACGGGTTTTGAATTTGACGATTATGAGTTAGTAAAAACGTCGGTAGCTTAGTGGTTAAGGACTTACGACCTTAAGATCGAGAGGTCCCGGGTTCGAATCCTGGTCATTACACTACCGACGTGAACCCACTCCTAACACAAGCAATTTAGCTTAGCTGGAGGGGTTAGGGGGAATATTAGTAATTTCGGTTACTAATATTCTTTAAAAAAAAAAATACTTTTTGGATAATGATGATGAATTGCCAGCCAGTATAATTTTGATAGGTTTTCCTCTCCGGTGACCCCAAGTCAGAGGATAGTCGCTCCTGTAGAAACCAAGATAACCAAATTTAGAAGTAAGAGACCTTGGGCTCCAAAGTGCAAGCTTTGGATGCAACCGGGATTGGCGCTCGGATGAAGAAGATAATCATAGATTTTAAGTTTTTTTTAACGTATGGACCTATTTTTTGGAATTAAAATCTTTTCCATGAAAAAATATGAACGTCACGGGACGCCGCAACAGATGTAAAAACATTGAATTTATGTTTATTGATAGAGTTTTGACGCCCTCATTTTAGAGACGGCAAAGAGATCGCCCTGTCGTTTGATGCCACGTTACAAACATTTTCCAATAATAAAAAGCTTGCTGACCGATGAACCTTTTCGGTTTAAAAAATATTTCTATCCCTATGCCTATCGCTGTTCCTACCTCTGTCCGTAGACGCACTTCGCATGTAGAGAGGAGTAGCGGACATAGGACATGATGACATAAAAGAGCATTATGCTATGCTCACAAGAGAGCGTCATAACGTCAGGATGTTTGGCATTAGTGCATATTAGATTGTAGTCTTACCCTCAAGACGCGTCAATAGACATTGCACATATACCTTTTTTTTTTTTTTTTTTCGTGCGGAAATCCCTTTGGATACCCCCCGGACGCGCAAAATTTTCATGATCGGTTAAATGGTTAGAGTTTATCAATCTCATGTAAACCGACATCTTTATTACTATATATTTTATTCTCGATATAAGTATATTTCTTTAGATGAGGCGATTTCTTAGGTCATTACCATCGTAGTAATTTTTCACTTCAAAGTACATTTGTGCGACATTCTTGATTGTTACCGCTCAACATCCCATTAAGCGCCTCTTTTTTAAAAGGAATCGGCTTTGCCGACTTTAAAAGGTAATTGCAGAACATAAGAAAGTATGCGTATGTGAAGTGACAAGAACTGGCGATGACAAATGATAGCGCAGCGAGCGGCTGTTCCAAAGAGCAGCTCTCATCAGTACCTTTTTTTTTTTTTTTTATCGTGCGGAAATCCCTTCGGATACCCCCCCGCCGGCCAGCGGGGGCGATTATGTCGGGCTTGCACCGACTAAAACCGCACGCCGTCTCGGGTCTTCAGACGACGGGGTGTAAGGTTACCCATAGAGCATATCCCTCGCACCCCGGCTGACCCTGGGCCATCTCACCACTAACAGCATCGCTCATCCTGTCTCCTCTGAAAGCAGAGGAGTACGGAGAGCGATGTGTTCCCGCCACGTTGGGTATTGGCCGACGATCAATGCCAACCCTATGAAGGGGTGAAGGGGAAGTCATTGACCGCCGCCCAGGGTGTACCGGCCGCTCCGATTCCGTTCCCCCCGGACTGCAGCGGGATCGGAATCGGAGCGACACTCGAGGAGGTTACCCAACACACACCCCGCTCTCATCAGTACCTATACCACTAGTTATAGGTATAATATGTGTACTCTGATGCTTCGCAGGTACACACTCGACTCGCCTCATCATCGTCTTGGTTTCAAATTTTGCAATCAATTCAATAATTTCGTCAAGTTATTGGTGTGACGTTATCTGGGTTCACGGTTATGTGGCGACAGATAGTAAATTACGAGGGGCGTGGGAGTCACGGGTTTGGCGAAGCAGCATCTCGCGAGCCTCGGGCTCGGCTACGTCGTCGACACCGTGTCTACCCGCTCGCGTCCACTCATTAGGACTATATCCAGAGCATTACAATGGCATTACTCAGTTGCACCGGGCGGTGGTGCAGAAATGGCACGCGCTGGTGCGCCTCGCCCCCTGCGCCCGCGTCGCTACTGCAAATATAGCTGCTGCTGCTGGTTATTCTGGGCGCGGCCGTCGACCCGTCGCCGCGACGCCGTCTGCTCGCCTTTTTAGCGAACACTTACAACATACATTTTTTGCGAACAAATAACGACGATGTCAACGTACGCGCTCTTTTACTATATATACTAAGTCATAATTATTCTTAGAAAAAAAAAGTGATATACTCGCTCCAATAAACATTCTGCCAATGTTTTTGACGTTAAATAGGTTCTCCTTGGTCTATATTCATTTGGGTCTACAGCCGCTGACATGTAAACATTTTATACTACCAAAGTAAACGCGGTCGTAATGAAATTCCTTCGAAATTTTGTTCCAGCAATAGCTTCCAGTGAGCTTAGTCCTGTTGCTACAATGAATTAATTGAAATTCCAATATAGTTTAAAAGCAGTTAAAGCACGGTATGGCGGAACTCTAAGCCGGCCGTAAAGTCTATCTCAGGCTCGTAACTATAAAACGCATCAAATCTGATCCACAGTTGCCTTTGTGAGAACTTCAGTTGGCCGTCTGCCGCCTGCCGTTGAAATAATATAGTTTATCGTGCTTTTAATAAATCCCCAGTCCATATGAAGACAGTTAAACGGATAATTTTTAATTGAAACTCAGCCAGGTGTTACTGTAATAAACTAAATGAATTTCATGGCTTTAGACAGACAGTCGTCTGTAATGTCAGTGGACCAGGAATTAATTCAATGCCAATAGAAGTACTTCAAAGAAATCTTCTCTTCTTATATTTAGAATGATGTAACCACAATTTGGTGGTTAGTTGTTTGCTTTCTGGTTATAATTCTGTATCGGCTAACTTTTTATATAAAACATAATATTATGGTGATAATTATCGTATTTATATTTGCAATAGGTATATTTATGAAAGTATTCTTAACGTGAATGATAAAATATGACAGAGTAATCATTTCAGGTAGGTACTTCAGGTGGACGTAACTTTGTGCTGAAGGTTATCTTACATGAGTTATGCGATAGATATATTTGTATTATATTAGCCCATAGGCTAACACGTTCAATCTACACGGCCCAGATCGTGGTTTAAGTGGTGACCTCGCCATCCACATTGTCGAGTGTTGTGGCAAAGATACAAACTATACATTCTTAGGTACAAATTCGAGTCCATATAATTATTTCAATTATTTATGTCAGTATACTTTCTGTTTAATACATGACACATAATACTTTCCTAAGGCGGCAGTTGTACATATATTAAACATTAGCTTATCGTATGATATCTCTATAAATATTTCGTTAAATGAGATATTTATGTCTAAATAGTTTCAAGAAAAAAAAAAGGTGGTATTAAAAGATAACCCTTGTGTGGTGTGTTGGCCGCATATGACGTCACGAATAGTAGCGTCGTCAGTTTATATGACATGGTGTTGGCGTATAAGTTGATTCGATTACGTTCACGGTTCATCAAGTTCAGCACAGCATCGCACCGCGCCGCGCTGCATTGCTCCCGCGCCGGTGCAGCGTCGCCGCAGCGGTGACCACGCGATCACGAATCACGAGTGTGTCTAATTCAGTGTACAGCAAGTGCCTTCGAGGAATTTGTTTTGTGCACGCCGATGCCGAGCACAATCGACGTTTTATTTTTGTGAAATCAGTATCTCTCGCTGCAACACATTCCTCGACGCATAATTTTGTTTCAGTCTTTTTCGCCGTTTACTGAGTAAAACTCTTTGATGTCAAAAGCTTTCTTTTTATTAACGCCACTACCGACGTATCGTAAGTGAACACGGACGGTCGTTATTACTAAATATCTCGCTGCATACTCGACAGATATGATTATTTTTGTTGTAGAATCGACTTTGAGACTGGATTAACTCGAGCGATTTGAATGACGATGGCTGTTAGCCACAAGAGCACTCGTTATTATTTTAATGCTGGCTAATGAGGTAGTGTTAGGTATGCGGTTTATGGCTTATAATATGGTATACAGTAATAGCGGAGCTGTTTGTGGTGCGAACGCTGCGTGACTCGGCATGCGGCGAGGTTTCGACAAGCGCGGCGAAGGCGCCTTGCGCCGGGCCCTTTCTGTTTACCTTAGGAATTAATCTTTACATTTTAAACTAGGTCGGTTAGGTCTTTGTTTATCTTAGTAGAAGCAATTATATCTCTAGCAAAAGGAGATAACGTGAACGTGTGACATGAATATAAAAATATGGACTACCGATCCCAAATGATTAGGCAAAAGATGATGATGATAAAATTACCATTAAATTAAGATTTTATCCTTTCATAAATGAAAGACGAAGATCATAATTTAATGGTAATTACAATATTATTCATATTTTTCAGATGTGATGGATGACATTTAAGTAAATTAAGCATGGAGCGTTAAACTTTAAATGCTACATTGGGGGAACGTGGAAAGATTTATCTTTCACACATCTAAATATATTTTAAAGGCGAGATTTACTGATAACTTTGACATCTTATGTTTACTTTTATTAAGTCAGTCATGATGATATGGCATCAGTAGATTATACTTTAAGACAAAAACTTAACTCGTGGTAGTGCATTCGACTGCTATGACAACGGGCGCGGGTTCGATTTACGCTCAGTGCGAATATTTGTATGCATGAATATGTCTATTTGCGTTGGTCTGGGTGTTCCTATGAATAATATGTAAGTATTTACAAAAAAATAAGTATATAAGGATGTGCATCCGCATTGAAGAAACTAAAACGCAAGCTAGTTAAACTATGCTTACTTTGGGTCTAGAAAGTGCTGTGTAGAATGTCGTAGAATATAGTCGCAGAATACTGTTCAAATATTCAAGTAGGTACCTAATTAATCTTTTCCGACCAATTTTAACGACGTTATCATAATTTTTAATACATTTGCAGGCGTACCAACCTAAAATAACTTAAAAAATATTCAGATACCGAAATTAGAATTATACGTCACACGTCTCAGTAACTCAATGCTATTCAAGTCTTGCAGTATAACTTCTCTCACTTCTCATTACTGAAAGAATTGAAGGTGGTACATTGGTAGTCCTTAAATCAGAAACACGATTAGTATCGCATATTCATAAGTGTAGCTACTGACGTCATGATTTTCGTAATTTGGTACGTGTTTGTTGAAATAATGGGAAAACGTACACGCGTAAATAGTGAACATACGCGATGTGCAAACAAGGCGGGCGGCCCGTCGCGACGCTCGGCGCCAAGCCCGCGCACGGCGCCGCTACGAGGACACCGATCTACTCACCGAATGCTTATTTTATTATACTAATTACAATATATTGAGTGGCCCCTAGCTATGTGTGACAATACATTTTACGTTTACGTATAAATCTAAGTAATGGCTTTGATTACATATTTCTTAAACTATTCATTAATTAGCCTATTGCAGTCCACTGCTGGACATGAGACTCTACCAATGTGCGTCATAACAATAAATAATAATCATTAAAAGAGAATAATAGAAGGACAATATTGTTGAAATATCACAGTTATATTACGATTTAAAGTTCTTGCAATGACCGAGATTCAATTTGATAAAATACAAAACATGCAGTTGTTAATAATTCGCTGTTAATTGCATCTTAAAACGTAATTTAAGTGCGTTAATAATTTTGTCAAGAGGCTACATTGAAGATGCGTCGCGATGTCAACGCTGTATGCGATAAATGCTTCTATCTAATCATTATTGTTATTGTTATTACTATAAAGATAGATACAATGGAAGTAAGCGTCAGAAACTGGCGCCACCAATATACGGGTTAATGTGAACACGACTGTTGATTTTATTTCGCAGTGTACAACGCGAGTGACACACTACAGATACAGGCAGTAAATCAACTTGATAGAATATTAGAATTCCAAACGCGTGGTTCCTTTTTTTTACACAGCTTACTGTCATTGTGTTTCGTGTTCAGCTGCCAGTTTTAAGTGTTTAATTTGTTTATAATGCAACGTGTATTAGTTTTATTGAATACCAACTATTAATCTTTTAAAAACATTTAGTGAATAAAATAACTATGAAAAAGTACGGTAATTAGAACTTTCATTCGTACATTGCCTGAAATTGTGATAGTTTTATATTTAGATGAGTGAATGGTTATGAAAACTCACGAGCCACCGTGTTAATTGTGTAGAGTGAGGTACCGCTGAGATCTTCGGGGCCCAAGTCAACCTCACCTGCTAGATTTTACAAAAGATAGGGTTCGGGTGCAGGCGTCCTTCTCGTTGTTAGGGAATAGACGGCAGTCGCTCCCGTATAAGACAAATAGTAGAAGAGCGGACCTTGAGCTTCAAATTTGCAAGCTTTAGATGCAACAGAGACTAATGTTGGGTAGATGGTAATGACGAGCCTACGTGTTAGTTATAGACGTAAATTAAGACTGTTAACTTGTGCATCTCAACTCACCAGTCTACCGATACTCAATCAGGATCCAAGAACATCTATATTAGGTTCTATCTTATCTCTTTAGCAGTAGTTTAATTAATTAATTATTCAGTACAGTAAGATGGTACATTTAAATGTATTTATTTATAGGACGTATAGATATGCATGCTCTATATATTTTTATTATTTAATATTAATGTACGCTTGTTTGGTAATGAATGGATAATGTTATCTATATCGGTATCGCAAGCTGCGTGTAAAAATAGATTTCGCAAAGCAAAGTTTATCAACACGTGATTGTTATTCAATTTATTACCTACTTGCAGTGAAAATTATTAGGTATCTTTATCTTTCAAATGCTTTATTAACTATGGAATAAGTGGCGCCACCTTTGCGTATTTGCGTATGAATTCTGCTATCTAATATAAGGTTTAAGTATGGTGGGGACGAAGATAAGCTGTCATCAATGTCATCGTCATCATCTTCTTAGCGTTACTTCTAGTTGAGCCCGAAGTTTTTACCTCGGAGCTCGGGATCCGCTTGCTCTTTCTCCTCTTTTTGATTTGACTTATGCGGCGCAAGCGGATGACTTCGGTCATTGATGTCAATCGAATTCCACCTTCCTATCCCGAGAGTTAACTCTGCTCCATAGATTCGTCGGCCACTAAGCAAGTTTTCCGGCTGGCAGGTAAGGTTGGCTTGCCTTCAAAGGTCGAGGTGGGACAGCAAAATAAGCATTAAACTAATATAAATACGAGTAAGTTACACAAACAAGGTGCAGTAATTTATGTTTAAAAGATCGATATCTTAATCTAAGTATTTTAACAAATATTTGAGCAATGCATCAGTATGTAAATAAAGTAGGCACCTAGTTAAATTTTCATCATGTTCAGTTTATTTTTATTTGGTTGTTCCAGAGTACCAGTACTGCCAGTAGGATTTACAAAAAATATTTTAGCATTTGGTATAGTCCAGTTCTTGGGGAAGGTTATAGACTATTTAATATCACGCTACGAGCCTTAGCAGTCAAGCAATATGTTATTAGCGCAAGTGCAGGGTGTAGCTTGTGTAGACATATTGGAATAAATGTATAAACTATGAATAAATATAGTTAGCCTATGATTTCTAGGCATCCGTCGGATGTATCCATAAAAGCCCGCTATTGCTGAACTATCTAAGAGTCTTAAATCTCCTTTGCTGAACGTGGAGAGAAGGCTAAATAAATTGGTACATTAATATTAATGATAACGATTTTTGCCTGAAGTTGGTTTAAAGTAATTTAGCAATTGGTTTTACTGTGGATTTTCTGTTGGATTCACCTATGTTTCAAACTAGTAACAATAAAATTAAAATAAATATAAATTTAAATGAAAGATTATATATATTGTATTAATAATGAATTAGTTAAGTGCATGTTGGTTAAAATAAGATATAAAATTCCGTAGTAATTCCGTAAGATAGCTTGATATCAGACATTATTTTGAGACCGTAATATTAGATATTGGAACTTGCCAGGGGTCGATGGAAAAGTTTCTTCTAAATTACGGTTATACGGAATCTCGGCGTTTCGCGGTATTAGATCGAAGATCGAAGAACATCTTCAAAGAACTGCGAGTATCTAGTGATACCTGGGGGTTTAATAGTTCGACTTCATATTGAGATCTGTACTTCTCTGTACCTTTTTTTTTTTTTTTTTTTTTTCGTGCGGAAATCCCTTCGGATACCCCCCGCCGGCCAGCGGGGGCGGTTATGTCGGGCTTGCACCGACTAAAACCGCACGCCGTCTCGGGTCTTCAGACGCCGGGGTGTAAGGTTACCCATAGAGCATATCCCTCGCACCCCGACTGACCCTGGGCCATCTCACCACTAACAGCATCGCTCATCCTGTCTCCTCTGAAAGCAGAGGAGTACGGAGAGCGATGTGTTCCCGCCACGTTGGGTATTGGCCGACGATCAATGCCAACCCTATGAAGGGGAAGCCATTGACCGCCGCCCAGGGTGTACCGGCCGCTCCGATTCCGTTCCCCCCGGACTGCAGCGGGATCGGAATCGGAGCGACACTCGAGGAGGTTACCCAACACACACCCCTGTACTTCCCTGTACCTAATGTATAATCTTAGTATATACGTATAAAGTATATACAAGGATATGTAGACCATTCACTTTATGGGAAATCACAATTAATGAAAACTGAAGGTGCAGTGTGGTGATCTGCTACGTAGGTATCATACCTACTTCATCCTAGGTTTTATAAGCAGCCAGTGAAAATGAAACAGGTAGAGTGCGTTTACTATTGCTAACCAAGTAACTATCTCGTGTAAGATATATATAAAATCGTCATCCTCCGAGCCTTTTCATATCACTCTGAAGTGGCCGAACTTCGATATTTTCGGTGAACCGACTGCTATCTGACCAGTCATCAAGTTGGACTAGTTGTCGGGCTGTTTTTTTAGGGGTCTAATTACCCGTGACGACTACCATAGATGTTTGTATGGTAACCGGGCCGACGACTTATCGTGCTCTCTGAAGGACGGATCTATTTAGTGTAAGAACTTTGCTTAGTTACGTACATACACCTGTAAAAGTAAACTACAGATTAGCAGAAAACACAAAATATAAAATATTATCCACAATAAGATCCTTTCAAGCAATTCGATTTTGTAAGATTTCCTTGTACAATCAATGGAACCCTAAATAATATACGTAATCTAATATTGATAATTTAGTTTTAATTTGATTGAGATTATTTAAATTTATTCGCTACTAATGCCGTATTTATACTGCTTTTAAGGCTTTGCCCCGACAGTTACACAAACTGGAGTCGACGAACTAATATCGTTATCGTTTTATACGTACAACATTGTACTGAGCAATGACGTAGACCGTAAAGGCCCTTTATAATAACTACTAAAACGTAATGTTCTTTGATGATTATTGTAAAATATAAATTACCGACTCACTCTCTTCAAAGTGAGTTTTTTACATCCCTTTTTTCGTGAAGATTGTAAATTATGTTCCATGTGACAATGTGTCATGCTCCTATCTATCGGGTGCTATTTCAGTTTCTTAGTCAGCCCTGACATAGTGGGGAACCCCTCGTTGTCAAACTTTATTGCTATCAGTAACGGTGATTAACCAGTGGTCGAATCGGTTGATAATGTAAATGATGGTGCATGCGTCGTGCTTCTAAACGGGTAGATACTACTTGTCAGCCTACACTGTCGGCCTACATGTTAATAATCTTAATTATTTACTATCCCGTCGCATACTATATCAATTTACCGTCTATAGTATGCTAACTTTTTCTATAATATTAAATGGGTAGTGTCAACATTCAAGACAGGACTTGAACCCGGGACCAGTCCCTTCCTTGGGGGAATTCTGTGATCAACTGAGCTATCTGGACACGTCCTGGAATACAGAAATTTCCCTATAAATTCGTCTTGGGGCGACATTGGAACCATCTATTGAAATTTCAATACACCGTACACCGGTAATGACAAATAATCATCGGATTCAGAAAAATATGTTTGATCCTTTGCAAGAAGGGAATATCAAAGAAGGGAACCGTATCAGCACGAACAAACTGCAATATTAGAACATTGAGGCGTACATGTTGTGACTAACTTCGTTGGTACAAAATACACAAAGAAGAATCAAGATTACAGGTTATCCTGACAAAACGAGCCAGTCTTGCCTTCCTGGTCAGCGGTACAGCTAAAGATCGCGTCAGAAAACTGCCAGCGTCGTCGTCGTCATAGCAAAGTTAAGTGCCATCCATTGTTCCGCAACCATCTAAAATCTTTTTTTTTTTATTCCTATTCCTATAATATGTTATCATCCATACATATTTCCCATATATATTCATCAAACATAGTTCAACCTTTATTTGTTTTATTTTTGTAACTTTTCCGTATAAACAAGGTGTCTAAGTACCTATGTACCACCTACAATAAAATAAAGAAATATTTTTCTTTACATTCGAACACCATTAATCGCAGCTATACAACTAATTGTAGCAATCTAAGAAATTATACGCATTTATCAAGAATATACAAAGTTTTAATCAAGAACTCCAATCTTGTGCTTAAACAAGAAAATTGCCATTTTTATGAGTTGAAGGAAATTTTTATTTTATGACTAAGGACTTTACTTACTGACTAAATTTCCTATATTTGATGCACCATGTTTCTTACTTATGCAATTTGTTAGCACAAATATTCTAATAACACGTAATTGAAGTACGAGTGAAGTGCCCCTTTTTTTTTTTTTTTTATCGTGCGGAAATCCCTTCGGATACCCCCCCGCGGCCAGCGGGGGCGGTTATGTCGGGCTTGCACCGACTAAAACCGCACGCCGTGTCGGGTCTTCAGACGCCGGGGTGTAAGGTTACCCATAGAGCATATCCCTCGCACCCCGGCTGACCCTGGGCCATCTCACCAGTAACAGCATCGCTCATCCTGTCTCCTCTGAAAGCAGAGGAGTACGGAGAGCGATGTGTTCCCGCCACGTTGGGTATTGGCCGACGATCAATGCCAACCCTATGAAGGGGTGAAGGGGAAGCCATTGACCGCCGCCCAAGGTGTACCGGCCGTTCCGATTCCGTTCCCCCCGGACTGCAGCGGGATCGGAATCGGAGCGACACTCGAGGAGGTTACCCAACACACACCCCGAGTGAAGTGCCCCTAATTTTTTATTTTTTTATTCTTTTCTCAGTCTAATTACATTGCAAAATATTGCTCCGATGACATAAAAATGTTTGTTTTCGTATCTAAAGAATCTTCGCTTCCGTCCAGTGTAATGACAGTATCCGGTGTCACAACTTCTTTTAGTCTTGGTAAATCAATTTAATATATCTTCAAATTGATGCAAGGCTCTAGCACTTTTTTTTTATTACTTAATCCTAAAATAATTGTGTCGTATATTGTATACTGCCATTTTTAGATATTAATTAGCTGTTACGTGAACGTACATAGCATATAGTATAAACCATAGTACAATAGTACGAAACAAAAAAGCAGCATATGGTAATAAGGAATATAATGTAAGTGGGCAGTAGTTTTTTCTAGAATTTTATGTTCTGGCAAGACCCTTTTGGTTTACCCCTGCCATCTACCTGCAGGGACCTCTGTGCTGTTGGATGTTTGCAAGGTTTAATAAGTTTAGGGCAGGCAATTTGGATTGACCTTGCAAGACATACATAGATCAAATTGCTTGTCTTGAAAAACGTACAAAACAGCAGCAACTAAAATCGGCGGACTTGTATGGAAGGTTTTAGACAGCAGCGGAAACTCCTGAAGTGTTTAAGGACACAACCGAATGTTAGGCTATTATCGTTGCCTACGCCGCGCCGGTGGGAAAGAGGACTCAGCATATGTAATGTATGTATAATTTTTTATTCAGAAAAGAATCCTGACGGATTCAATCTAAATCTCATATTACGAGCCATGCCATCCATTCTTAATTTTTCTCTTGATATAGAACACGACTAAGTCTGCTCGGTTACTAATTCACGTATTCTAGGATTTTTTAAACTATATTTTCATTTTTTTTTCACTTAAACGAGTTTTAAGTTTTTCATTAGCTGCGAAACGTTCTCAGTTTTCAAAAAGTCGGCTCGTATACAACCATTCCTTATTGACCAATGCAGAAAGATGTTTTCGTAGATGCCGCGTTATTACAAACCTTGACGGTTGTGGAAATCTGCAAACTAACATTACTACCACAGTATACTTAAAGGCATAAATATTAAAGCAAGCAAAAAGTAGTAAATACTTCAATCACTAACCATCAACGAACAGTAGCCATGCTTCAATTGTACAAATTGATAGCTTCTTGATTAGCCCACATTTGATGTCGTTAGTGCACTTCGGACTTACGCGTCTTCATTTCGCATCACGTGTTAACCGAGACATTAAAAAATATTTCTAGATTGGGAGCCACTCAGAATCTCATAGATACGGTTCTGTCTCTTCCTATGTCGTGTGCAGTAGTAAAAAGCCTATCAAAGAGAATGACACATTGTTGAGAGATTGTTTATCATTTTGAGGATGTATTTGTAGTTGTCTGCATTTGATTTACTGTATAGGAATACTCTCATATTTAACGTGTGCGCGTAATTTAATTTAGTATTTCAATATTATTTGAGACTGTCAATTGATGTTTGTAGTTTAAATAGTTGACAGTACACTCAGTGCGTACGTGCCAGCACCTTCAAAATCAATGTTCGTAGTATATCTGCAGAGTTAACTAGCTTATATGACATTAAAAAGTATCGGGAATGGATGATTTGTTTATGGTTCCGAATTCAATTTTTTTTTTGTTGTTGTTATATTGGCACAACTGTTTCCAATTTCGGCGCGGAGTTTTAGTTGCATCTGTTATTTATATTAAGTACAGTGCTGCCTTTAGTTATATCATATCTAGTGTGTATAGCAAATTTCGCTATGGACAAAAATATCGAACAAAGAGCTTGTCTTAAATTTTGCATCGCCAATGAAAATTCGTGTTCGGAGTCACTGAATTTTTTTTTTACGATGAATCGACTTTATCAAAAACACGTGTTTATGAGTGCTACAAAGCGTTCAAAAGCGGTCGAGACGTGATGGAAGATTTGCCTCGCTGTGATAGGCTATCAACGTCTGCAACTGAAGTTAACAACGCAAAAGTGAAGGAAATTAGTGACTGAAAATCCTCATTCAACTTTGAGAGAGATAGCCGCATAACATGTTACCACTCGGCTAGTCCCAAAAGACCAGAATTTTCTCCAAAAACTCAATTGCATGAGAGTCGCTGAGGACATGATAGAACGAGTCAATTCCGACCCAACATTCATGAAACTCATTGTTACTGGTGACAAGACGTGGGTTTACGAGTTTGACATGCAAACTAGTCAACAAGCTTCGGAGCGGCGCCTTCCAACTGAACCAAAACCGAAAATACCACGCAAAAGTCGATCAAAAGTCAAAGTCGTGTTGACTGTTTTCTTTGACTATCGCGGTGTTGTGCACTCGGAATTCATGCCGGAAGGTCAAACGGTAAATAAAGAATATTATTTGAGCGTTATGCGGCATTTAAGAAAGCAAATTCAACGAAAAAGGCCAGATTTATGGAAAGAAAATTCTTGGATTTTGCACCACGATAATGCGCCTTCGCACAAGGCCATCATTGTGAACGAATTTTTGACCAAACACTCAACAAATACCATCGAGCAACCACCATTTTCACCAGATATGGCTCCAGTCGACTTCTTTCTTTTTCCTAAGCTCAAATTACCACTTCGTGGCACTCGCTTTTAATCGGTAGAAGACATAAAGGAGAATTCGCGGCGAGAACTGAACTCAATTCCGGAAACAGCATTTAAAAATGTTTTGATTATTTTATTATTCGTTGGCGTAAGTGTATCGTTTCTGAAGGAGCATACTTTGAAGGTGATAAAATAAATTTGGATGAATAACAAACATTTTGTGTATTATTGATGTTTTCCTGTTACTTTCTTGACAGAGTAGTATGTTTAATAAAACAAAAGACCTTTTAATTGTCATGGAAAAAATTGTTTGACATCAGATTAAACAGCTGCTTAATTTTAGCTGTATATCGATGTTAAATCACATGGAGAATTAAATGTATTAAGAGTCTCAAGTTTAAATTCATGTTTTCAACATCCTTGACAGTTTTCATTTCTAAAAGCCGTTTAATCCCGGTAAATCAACACGAATTCTGTGATCATGTCTTGAAGATTTTGCTTGTGACGCCTTTATACGTGCTAAGCCAAAAGTGAACATGTCGGATAATTTGTATATCTACATATCAATAAGCTTGATATGTATAGATTTGTCTACATACAATGTATTAGGTAATCATCATCATCATCTGAGCCCTAATCCCGGTTGTAAGGTACAAGGCTAGCATTTTGGAACCCAGGATCCGCTCTCCTATTGATACTTGGGATTATCTTAGCTTTTATGACAATTCCTTTCTAAACCCAATTCCGAGAGGATAACCTGCACCAGAGCTTCGTCCAACAATCTGCAGGTGTTATAGGTAGGACAGGTTAAGTTGGCTTGGGTCTTGAAGATTTTGGTGCGATCTCACGCAAACAAATAAACGTACAGTTCGTAGTCTCATATGTGATGAGATATGCGCCTTCTTACTGAAGGCGCATATCTCATTCGTCACTATGGAATGGGTTTTAGGTTCGGTGAATATTTTATCGCTTTAAGTCGTGATTACTTTATGAGCTAGGAGTGGAGCACAGTCTCGTAAGGCGTGTATTACGTGCGTAAAAGGTCACAAGCGAGACGCGAAGGTTATTCAGAAAGTAGACTGGCGCCTGGCGGCCGCTCTAAGCAAATTCGGTAGTTTGCACGTGCGCGCGCCAATACCGGCGCGGGCGCAGCGCCTGCGCTCTAAAAGGAAAGTATCAAATTAGTGAGTTGCTTATTCTCTATATACGCTCCTAAGCTGCCATGGTAGGTATTCTAGATAGCGGTAAGTCAACAAAGATAGTAGCGGAAAAAATTACATTTAAAATTTTGTGATATCATCATCTCAGCGTTGTGTTCCAAATGAATCCGAGGCCTGCACCTTGGAGCACGGTTCCTTCTCCACTTCGCACGATCTTGGGCATCCATTTCACCCCCTTGGGCCCTCCCTCTAAACTTTTGTGTGATTGTTTGAAGAACTATACATTCATATACGGTATAAACAATACTGTCTCGAAAAAAGCTGTTTGGGACTTCCTTTCTTTATCACAATAATTTTTTTATTTTTTTACGTTCGGAAATCCCTTCGGATACCCCCCCGCCGGCCAGCGAGGGTGATTATGTCGTGTCTCGACTAAAATCGCAAGGTATCCTCCCCAAATGTCCGTTGCCGGGTACCCCGGGTAAGCCCTCGAAAGGATAACCCCAGGGTTGCCGGCGAACTTTGGCCGCCACCGCAGCCTCGCCTGGTGGGGTCGGGTTTTATCCCGCTTCGGTGAGTTGGCGCGCATTACCTGCTCGCAGAAAGAGGCGGCGGCGTGCCACTTGCTCCCGTTGTAGACCACGGCCCTCACCATGGTCTCCAACGAGAGAACGTCCACGCCCAGGACCGCAACGAGATCCCGGCGTTGACTCGCCCACGCAGGGCACTCCACCAACGTGTGGAGCGCCGTGTCTTCGCCAGGATCCTCGCAGTGCTGGCACTGCGGCGTTGTCTCCCGGTGGATGCGCCACAGATACTTACCGAAACACCCGTGTCCGGTAACCATCTGGCACATCCGGTAGGAGAGGTCCCCATGGTCCCTCTCCAACCACTCCTTCATGATCGGTCTCACCGCCGCAATGGTGGATTCCCACCACCTTGGGTGCTCAAGTCGCACCCTCCATGTCTCTATAAGTTCCCGATGGAGCTGGGACCGCTGAGCCCTGATTTCTCGGGGCTCCGGCCCCGAGAACACAATATCACAATACATGATAAAAAACTGGAATGCTCTACCCGCACACGTGTTTCCTTCTTATAATTCCGTATATTTTAAGCGGGGCGTGTAAAAACATCTGTCGAGGCTGTCAAGGTAGCTACTACCATTTTAGGATCGCTATCATCGAAATATCTCCTGTAGCTTCTTATCAGCGGAGTGCCGTCAATTGACAGACTAAATATAAAAAACACCTGCTTGTGTGTTGCTAAAATCACGCGTAAATATTGTTTATTTTTACTCCTGTCCTCCTTTGAAGTCGATCAAAAAGTTAATATCTATAACTTTTACGAAAGTCTAGCTCGCGATGCCTATAAATTGTACTGTCAATTTCCAGAAAAGGTAATTACAGACTGAGTTCTGAATCTCTAGACTGTCCTTAGCTATGAATATTTAAATGAGATCACGTAAAAAAAATAAGTTAATAAAAATGTTATAACAAATTTATCCCAATCACATACATAGTTACAAAGCTTTAAGCTCTCCAAAAGGATAATAAACAATGAAATCCACCGTCATTACCCAAGGACGTGACACAATCGGGCGAACTCGTAAACGGTGAGGCTAAACGTTAATACATGCAGTTTTATGGCATGCGCGTGCGACGCTTATGATGAAGGGTTTGGCGCCATTTCCATACCATTTCATTGTTCATAGAAATGTGGCGCCGCCGCTGCACGCCATTTGCACCACGGAATGCGCCCGCGTGGTTACTCGTTCGTATATGCAATTTTATTATCCGACGTTTGCAAACGTTCTTCACTCTGCATCTTAAAACCCTCACTTGAATATCAATAGTACATCTTCAGTTGTTAAGAATTTTAAAATTTCGCAAGTATATGGCATTCGTGCACCGAATTTCCCAATGAATTCTTAAATATGACAGGCTTTCAACTGTTATTCTTTGTAGGAAGCGCATCGACAGAATCAATAAACATCGCATTACTCGATTGTATTTTTGGTAAGTGCATGCATCAGGAAGAACTGAGTCATAATTCATTTATAAAACTGAATGAGGTCGCATTGGGATTTAAGTAGAGGCGCTAAGCGGTAACGGTGTTATAAAATGTTCCAGAGCAATGGCAGATACGGCTACCTGTAATAAATATACATGCCGCGATCAGTCTGGGATCTGTCAAAGGCTACGTCTAATTAAAGCTAATACGTAGTTTAAAGCAGTACGGACAGAAACTATTTAGCCTATGTTTATTGAACTATGTTAGTTTAAAAGGCCGATGAGTGGAATTTATAAACACTTCTACACTGTGCTTTGAATACGATACGTACGAGGCGTTCTATGGCACACTGGCGATGATAGATTTATCCTTAAAAGCTGTAAGTATTTGATGCAACAATTAACTCGTTGATTTCTAGAATCAATGATACATTATCTACTTTATTAAGTAAGTAAGGCTCAACCGAATGGATGCGTTTAAGGTTGGGGTTTCTATGAATATGATATGACGGAGAACTATTTTTTTAAAGCAGTCTAGCCAGTAATTCTTAGGCCCCATTATCATTAGAATATAAAAATGCAATTAGGTAGGGTGTACTGAGTCTCTCAATTTCTCGTTATATCAATTGTCGGTTGTTGATCGGGCAGGGACTTGAAAACCCCATGGGTCGCGTTGCTACTAGGTTCCTAGTATCTGCACATGTATGTAAATTATATGTATAGGATTTTGTGTCAAAGCCGAAAGCTTCATATGCGTTATAGAGTATGTCAGTATAAAAAAAAACTTGTTCAACTGTAAATAAATAGCTGTGTTGTGTTACGTGATTGAGAAAACATCTAAAAATACCAAATGGAGATGAAATATTCCCTTATGCATTTATTTGTGTATACAAAACAAACGTAAGTATAGGAAAATAAATCGTCTTTCAAAAATTGTTTTAAAAATGCACCTTCAACACAAATAAAATTTCCTTTTTCTGTTTGTTTGATGTATTGTCACTCAATGAGAAGTTTTAGGTACGAGTTTATTGCCGGGACGGTGGGGCGACTAGCGCCCCTCCCCCAAACCGGGGCAAGACGGGGACACCGTGGTTCCCAAACCCGAGGGGGCCATCTCGAAACCGGAGATGGCCCAGGGTCAGTCGGGGTGCGAGGGATATGCTCTATGGGCAACCTTACACCCCGGCGTCTGTAGACCCGAGGCGGCGTGCGGTTTTAGTCGGTTCAAGCCCGACATAACCGCCCCCGCTGGCACGCGGGGGGGTATCCGAAGGGATTTCCGCACGAAAAAAAAAAAAAAAAAAAAAAGGTACGAGCTTATTTAGATCTGCGTACAAAAAAATCTGTATACAAAAACATGCTTATTCATTTCTATCTATGTGTGGAAAATAAACCTACCATATATAGGTAGGTACGTATCCATTATCTATTGTACCTTTTTTTTTTTATTCTCTAAGACAAATACCTTTTTTTTTTTATTGTGCAGAAATCCCTTCGGATACCCCCCCGTCGACCAGCGGGGGCGGTTATGTCGGGCTTGAACCGACTAAAACCGCACGCCGTCTCGGGTCTACAGACGCCGGGGTGTAAGGTTACCCATAGAGCATATCCCTCGCACTCCGACTGACCCTGGGCCATTCGCAGTGTCCCCTTTGATAACAGCAGAGGGGTACCTGGAGCGACCTCCCCTCCTCGCGGGCCTTGCAGGCCCGCCATGCCCCGACCCCCTCGTGCAAATGGGGTCAGCTGGCCCTGAAAAGGGCCGGTTGGTCAGACTCTTGGCCGTTGACGTTGACGGCAGCTACTCCAGAGGAGCAATCAATGATGCGTCATCGCCCACGTTGCCCAGGGTGCATCAAACTTGGAGGTGATCCCAAAGTACAAATACCTTTTTTTTTTTTTTTTTATCGTGCGGAAATCCCTTCGGATACCCCCCCGCCGTTATGTCGGGCTTGCACCGACTAAAACCGCACGCCGTCTCGGGTCTTCAGGCGCCGGGGTGTAAGGTTACCCATAGAGCATATCCCTCGCACCCCGGCTGACCCTGGGCCATCTCACCACTAACAGCATCGCTCATCCTGTCTCCTCTGAAAGCAGAGGAGTACGGAGAGCGATGTGTTCCCGCCACGTTGGGTATTGGCCGACGATCAATGCCAACCCTATGAAGGGGTGAAGGGGAAGCCATTGACCGCCGCCCAGGGTGTACCGGCCGCTCCGATTCCGTTCCCCCCGGACTGCAGCGGGATCGGAATCGGAGCGACACTCGAGGAGGTTACCCAACACACACCCCCAAAGTACAAATACCTAAATACAAAAATATTTAGTATTGTAGTAGTTATATTCATTTCAAGTTATGAGTGTTAAGTGTAATTGGTATCTAATGTAGGGATGTTAGAATTTACTTTTTGTGGAAACTCCCTAGTTCGACGTTGAGGGTACCACATACCTTGTGCAGTGGAGATGGTTTTGATCTCTGGTCGAGCTTGAAACGACCTGAGTGGCTATAAATATATACTTGCATACCTACATATACTCACGTCTTTTTCCCTCCAGGGTACTTAGGGAGAGACAATAGCCCGCCGTCTTCTGTCCTTACACCCTTCACGAGCTTCCTCTTCTGTCTTTTATCTTTGTCCATAAATGTATATATGCATAAATATTAAGCTAATGTAATTTAAAATATGTATCTTTTATGTTTATCCACATTCTCGATTTTACAAGCTAGTTAAACTATACATCATTACTCTACGTACTATATTAATTACTCTGTGCTTTACATACTACACAGAGCTATCTAGATTCAAAGTCTAGATAGCGCTGTGTAATATATCTTACAATATTTATTATTATTTATTTTAATACATTATTATATATTCTTCCACTGACATATCACAGCAGTGTTATATAAATAAAAAGGGATTAAATACAAGCGTGACTTTTGAGAGTAACAAATAGGTCACATTATAATAGATTTATAGCTTCAAAGAGCTTCATGAATGTGTTTTAGTTGGTCCCACGATTAGATTTCAATATAAAACGACTATAATAGGATTATTATCTGATAGTAACTGTAACATAACATGAATTCACGGCCGAAATCCGCTCGGAGATGATCGATTTAATGTCCTGCAGAATCCTTATACTCGTAATGTTGAGATGTAAGTGACAATTTATTACACGAAGTTGTTTGCGTATGTAGTAACTGTTATCTATTCTGTGTTTACTAGATAAAGGCAATGTTGTTACATTAACAATTTAATATTTAAAAAGCCTATATTATGGCTGCACTAAGTCGTCACTAAGGTTCCGTGATCTTGGCTGCTGAAAAGCTACAGACGCGTCAGGGAATAGTTTAAATAAGTACAAACATTATACCAAGTTAATCGCGATAGAATACGTTAACAATAGTTTTTATTTCAAAGAGTAATATTTGTGTGATCTTTTAACATGACTGAGCTAAAGCTCTAAACACCTGCTTAAGATTGTATTTGCATCAGAGTTGTGCTGGGTAGCTAGACGGTGTGCTACGAAAGAAGCACCAATAGATTTTTTTTTCTAACAATATTTATTCTAATTGTTTTTCTAGCCGCACGTACCAAAGATCTAGTGGAAAAGATCTTGCGTAACGATACATTCTTATGTTCAAAATATTGAGAAGCATATAGTGCAAAGGCCGCGAGTAGGTAATGTGTGCGAAGAATGTGAGCACAACATAACTCACAATTGGAAATAGTATGGTCATCTGGTCCCAATAAGCTATAGAGCCTCGCAAGCATCACACTGCTACACATCCTTGCACTGCCTAGCTACTTCATACGGAATATCTCTGGTACGCAGCCCTGGTTGTTATTACACTAACTGACGCAGTCTCGAGTTATTCTACGTTTCTCGCATGGGACTAATATGTGTTTGATACACATCTTTGTGACATTTTTACTAAGGTATGATTAGTCAGTTATTTATCCGACAAACAATATTTACACTATGTACGCTGTATTCGCAATTAGGGATGGACAGTATGGGTACTAAGCATACACTGCTCCGTTTTCAGCCACCACTCGAAATCTGAGTCTCGGAAACGCTTCAACAATTTTCATGACATTTGGTATACGGGTGTAGAAAACGTTGAAAATAAAATCCGAGCAAAGCTCGGTCACCCAGATATTGCTACTTAAATGATCAGATGCCCCAAAGTCAGTTTCGAAACCACATGATAAGTTTTACGTAATTTTGTATTATATTGACATAACGATCCAAGTAAATGAGGTTAATATTCAATTAATCTCAATAGACGCAGAATATTTGCACTCCATGTTAGATAATTATCCAGGCATTTATTCCATTAAGAGTTAGGCTATTAAAATCTATTACTTTGACATTCTTTGGCGCCTAAAAGCTTAACGAGATGTTCGTAGCTCTATGTTGAGTCTAGGTAATGAAGATATACCTCACGATGTGTTTAAATAAACACTAAGTTGTTGTTGTCATTCGAGCGCAAATTGTCTTAAAGCTTATTTGCAAAATGTCGCAACTTTGTTGCAGAATTTTATGAAGTTGCTAAATGGTTCAGTTCTCAGGAATGAACAGATCGATATCATAAATATTATAACCATTATCACAACGATCGTTTGCATAAGCTTGTGATTGAACTAAGTATTTGTCGGTCCCGTTATACTAAGGTTGTATTTACCCTAATATACCCAAGTTAATAATCATTTAGTGAAATGTATTTTAGTTTGAAAGTATTCATCAATCAGCCTATTGCAGTCTATTGCTGAACATAGGCCTCTCCCAATATGCGCCCTAGCACCCGGTTCTTCGCCTTCCGCATCCCATCTTATGAAAATTTATATAATAAGGTGCTCTCAATTTACCAGTATCAAATAGCATGATAAGCATTTCTTGGGGAGGACACCGTGTGGTTTTAGTCGGTCCGATTCCGACACGCCCACCCCATCGTCGGCACCGATGGGGTGAAGCCCGTGGGGGTTTCCACACGTATAAAAAAAAGCATTTCTAAAATAGTAGCAATCTCTAGATAACATTTATCTACATAGATTAATTGAAAAAAGAGGTTTACTTTTTCTCAAGTTCTGCTTACCCAATTATATTAATCCATTTAAACCAAGATTATTCTATAAAAATCCTTCTATCTATATATAGTATAAATGTCAAAGTTTTTGAAGATGTTTGGATGTTCGTTACTCAATCACACTCAATTGGCTGAACGGATCTGGCTGAAACAGGGTACAGGGTTAGATTATAGCCTGAAATAACTGAAAGCCTGAAAATGGGTTACCACGAATTGCGGGAACGGGATCAGAATTCCACGTGGACGGAGTCACGGATATCAGCTGGTTTAAATTTGAATATTTAATTTAAACGATAGTAAAAACCATTGCAAACGCGTCCTTATTTCATCGTAACACAGTTGGTATGTAATTGAATCTATAAATCTATGTGCATCGTTGTAATAACCAAGGTAGACAATTAATTTTCATCCTAATTAATTGATTCTCGCAATTACAATACCGACCCCATGACCTGAGAAACGAATACAAGCGTCTTTTGAAATAGGCGCGTTTACTACGAAAATACCTGTAATTTATCAATTCAACAGGATGTATTAAATATACTATTTTATCTGTGGTATTAATAATAATTTATCATTATGGTATTAACTGGTTGTTCACACTCTGTCATTAGTTGCAAGGGAGTAACTTTATAAATTATTAATAATCTAACGATGTATGTTATCATGTGTACTTATAGGTAAAGCGTAAAGTTTCTGATCTCTAGACTAGAATTCTTATGAATTTTCGAGAGATTTCCGCAACTTTTAAAATCGTATTTTTTTTGCTAATATAATATTCTGGGACTTAACTGGGTCGTAACGAATACATCCGACAGAGAACCAAGGTTATCGACATAGCTCAAAGTATTAGCAAGCTGAAGTGGCAGTGGGCCGGCTATATCTCGCGAAGAACCGACAACCGCTGGGCAACCGACAACCAACAAACAACGTGTTCGTAAGTGGAGACCGCGACTCGGCAAACGTAGTGTAGGACGCCCTCCGACCAGGTGGGATGACGATCTGCGTAAGACTGCGGGTAGATGCTGGATGCGGCAAGCTGAAGACAGGGTGCTATGGCGCTATGTCCAGCAGTGGACTAGAATAGGTTGATGATGATGATGATACATAGGAACACTCATATCAATGCAACTAGATATATTAATGTATAGAAATACTTGCACTGAGTGATAATCGAACCTGCGAGTTCCGGATGTTGCAGTCGAACGCTCTACCGCTACGCCAAACCTGGTCATCAGAATGTCCCTTTTTTTAATTTGAAGCTTCCTGACTTACATAGTGTTGTGTTCTTGGTTTATAATGAAACTGCGACCGAGAAACGGCTAGCCGTCCAAACTCCTATTTTACTTACACTTTTTTCCCAAACCCCGTCAGACCCAGGTTAATTATTTTTTTATTTGATTCACAAAACTGAATATTTATTAATTTTACATACACTGAAGGTTTACAAGTAACTCATTGCCTACTATATGTGAACACAGCATGCAATGTAAGGTTAGGTATGTTATATTTACACTAATAACGAAATATATGCAATTTTCACAATGATGAATTCTACAATTCAAACTAAAATAGCCAGACTATTTGCTCACAATTTGTGTAACTCCGAAACGAGCTACGCGACGGATAACTCAAATATACAAGTAATACAATATTATACGCACTCAATTCTATGTTATATGCACTAAAAACATGCCACAGCTTCAGTCCATGAGCACTTGAACAGCACTATGATATAATCGTAAGACATATGGAGTGAAAATGGTGTTGTACTATATTTATGATGTCTATTATCGTTGGAAGATCATGATCAATGGACTCAGACGTCATGAATAAGTGTGTGTTTTTAGTTACTATGATAGAATAAAATCTCTGCCAAGTACGTACCAGACGTAATCAATAGCCCTATTATTGGTAGCCAATGTTGGTAGCTTATACTGGATTATAGATTGAAAAATAATGACTCAATAGTTTATAAATTATGAAATGTATTCAGTTGAGTTTTAAACACGGAGAGTTCTAAGCATAAACACTATGATTGTGAAAAAAAAATGACTTGGAGAGTCGCTTGTATTTGTAATTGTAAGCTCTAGTATACTATAAAGTTTGATTGGATGGATGTATGGTTGAATCGTCGTTTGTTACATAATACCATGAACGGTTGAACGGATTGGGATTTGCCACAGAGATAGTCTTTAGAGAGTCTACAGAGTTTTTAATTTCACGGCTACGTTTTTTCCGGGAATATGTTCCTGTGGGTCCCGTGGCAGTAGGCAACAGTTAGTAAGTCATATTTTACAATATTACTTAGATCTTCATCATCATTATCATCAATCCAACATTTCGTCCTGATAGCGTTGGTTTCACTTTGCAGACTAGGGTCCACTTTTCTACTCTTCAGCCTCCACATCGCACATTTTTCGACAATATAACTTGGACATAATGAGCATTGTTGTCACTTTTGTAGCTTTCACGTATTAGCATATGTGTGAAAGCTACGAAAGCTATACCGTTATATGGTTTGTTCAATAAATATTTAAGTAATGTCCCTTCGTAATTACGCAGAGTGGTATTACCACAAAACTAATGGAAAAAACCAATAAATTAACGAATCTTAGTAGGAAACAATATGCCAGCCTCAAGAGCTGAATAGTCATTATTTAATTTGAAAATCAAAATTATTTGTCTTCGGACTATATAAATCCATTGTGTTAGTAAGGGCTTGTAGCCAGTGTTAGTATGTGAATTTATATTTGGCAGGTATCATACTAGTGGTTGTGTGAACTTCTTTCGGTTCTGTAATTTAAACCGTCGTCGACCAAAGGATGATGAAGTACAAACTCGCTGTACCCTGATCAAGGATTCGAACCGGTGCCGCCCTTCATACGAATATATCCCCTATTGTAGTCCACTCCTGGTTATAGGCCTCTCCTAATGTGAGCCATTGCATCCAGTACTCCGCCTACCGCATCTATCCTAATTTTATTTCTTGTTACGTTCAATAGGCTTTGATTAAAAAGTACATCTACTAAAACTGGAACAATACAAAGAAGAATAGGATGGCCTCTGTGTAAAGAAGACATGTTAAATCGTGAAAGGTTCAACATTTTTTGTGGCCATAAATTTTTTTCGCCAGTGTTTTTTCTTTCAGGCTTTAAATATAAATGTAAAAGGATTGTTTTTGACATTCGTAAGTGTTACTTTGCAACCTAAATGGACAAAATTTGATTTTGATTTTGACATGATTAAGTAAGTAAGTTAAGTATAGTTGGTGAGTAGGTACATCGAATTCTCAACCAACTATAAAATACCAATAAAACAGTAGGTAGTATTTTATAATGGATATCGTTAATTCATTCAATGTCGTTTCTTGCGTATTCTAAAAACAGAAAATGGCTAGGAATGCCTAGTGAGGTGTTACTTAAAATGGAGGTCACGATGGTAGGAGATTGACCGTTTCTATTCCGCATTTCATGGCAGATTGGTGGCGCCGGGACAGTGCCACATAGCTGGTTACAACGGAAGCCATTCATGAGCCATGAGCGGTTACCGTGCTTTTATTGTTTTCTGATGTTTTATCCATGTCAATATCGTATTATTAGCCAGTTTGTAAAACCTTCGGATGAATAATGTTCCTAATCTAACATGTTACCCAGTTTTATTAAATGATTATTGACTAAACATTTCTTCGGTTCATATCCTTTATTGTCCATCTACGTAGTTCACCCAGGTGGACCATGTGAAATTATTTCTTCCTATGGTTCACTTGGATGGACCACGGGCGTGACCACGGGCAATAAATGCCATATCATATTTTGTAGTTGTAATCACTCTACTAAACTTAAGAGTCAAGTTACATTCCAAAAGGACATCGCGACTTAAATTTAAAACAAAATATTCAAACTAAGTATACATTGCCATATGGGCTCTAGAATGCGGTTTTTTTTTTATTAATAGGAACATAAAAATAGCTACCAATGGAAATATACATATTGCATAGGTATGCGTTCACGTACATATATTATGAATATCGTTATATCTTTGTTAAAAACACGGTCAGGTCATGTCACCCAAACAATGGTTGCCAAATAAATACAATAGACTTTATTGTGGGTTGTTAGATGACTCGGTAATATATTGTTCATTCACTACCTAATGGCAAACAAGAGATAGCGTTCTGTAACAGTGCAGCCTTCATACTTTTATCTTTATTTGCAATTTTTTTTATGTAAACATTGGCAAAGTTGTCTTGCTTGTCTATCCACGTGGTTGATTATATAGCTATTATGTATAAAATGAATTATATTACGTAAAACAAACAAACAAACGAGTCCTAGAGTGAATACCGCGAATCGTTAAACGGGAGGTAGGACTTCCACCATTCATTGTGTTTCCAGTTTTATTCAGTAGTGTTTGCCAAAGTTTTGTACATTTAACACAAAATCACTCGAAAGCTATTGATTTCAGACAACGTACTTATTTTATAAATTTCATTAGTTCTTACTAGCCAACGGGTAACTCACGGAGTAACTCTTTTTCGGGGAAAATTGCTATTTTCCGAAATAAAAAGCCTATGTACTATTTCAGATTATAATCTATTTCTGTACAAAATTTCACCTAAGTCCGTTCAGGCATTCTGAAGTGATTGAGTAACAAACATCCCTCCACCCATCCATTCGTTCACTTAAAAAGATTTTTCTTTTGATGATAGTTCGTTCCGCATTCATTCCGGCACTCATTTAAATCTTTGTTGACCTTTGTCTAGCACGCTACACATTAGCGTACCTACGCAATGGTTAGGTGATTTATTCAATTGTTTTGCATGGGCATATGACGGCGTGTGTAACTGGGTTATCGACTCACACATATTTGTCGGGGATTCCTTGTACGATTCGTTTGAGTTCATAGTTTCGACTTTGACACAGTTCTCGAAACTCTCTGTCGGTTTTGTCTATGCCTTCTTTCTGGAAATTGTAGGCGTTAAGTGAAAATAAATTTCTAACTTTGTGCCTAAATGATGTCACTCGTTGAATAAAAGTTTTGAAAGTTCCACCGGTTGTATCCTCATAATAGAAATACCTAAGTTCGAACCCAGTTGCTGTGACATGACTCATTTCATGAGACACTATTATTATTTATTATAATATACTATCCTGATTTATCTATGATAAGAGTTATAAAACGGTATCTGTCCATTTCTATATTCCGTTATATTGCCTATTTAGTATCTACCTAAATCATCAAAATTATGAGCAAGTATTACGAGTGTATTAGACATTAGATTAAATTGAGCAAAGTTACAAATGGGCCCAATTCAATAAAATTACGTTTTTGAAACGTGTGATGTCAAAACTTACGAAAACTTATTAGAATTTGAAAATCGAATTCAAAAATATTTAAACTATGAATGCTTCTGATCGTTAATAACCTCACGAAAAAGTAGGTAGGTTTAGTTTTGACAGATATTAAGGAATACCAGTTTTTTAAGCTTTTCTTTCTAATCAAATTAAAAACATTCGCTTTGAAGACGAGGCGTTACTAAGTCGGGCCCACGGATCTAGATTAAATTTGGCACAGATATAGATTATAACACAGAATATCACATAGGCAATTTTTTATTGCGGGGACAGGTGGCGATCAGTATTTCACACGGGTGAAGCCGCAGGCAGTAGTTAGCAATATTATATGTTTACATGTTAGCGATACTTGGGAGTGTCACCGTAAAAGGTTACGTGACTCAGAGACTCAGAGTTCAAGATAAGGTAATATTGCGTTACATCGTTGCACGTTTTTTTGACTTCTGTTTCCTTGATTTCACTTTACTTTCATCAGTATTCATTAACTTTCATTCATACATACATACAGTTATGCCTCTTACCAATTCTGGTAGACACTGACTTCAACTTTCCAAGATCTTGGAATTCATTAATCTTGCGTGATTTAGTCAAAAAAGTCTTGGTCTGAATTTGACTAATCTCACTAATTAGCGATTTTTTAAAATAAATATTCTAGGACATAGTACCAGCGCCATCTAGACCCAAACTAAGCGGAGCTTTTCTTAATGGGACTAATTCTACCATCATTCCACTTCACAATGGTCGTGGGTCATTACTGTAACACACCAAGTAATGACACTCGGGTAGTCACAGGGAAAGTTAGACTGTCTTGGAACCCATATTGAAATTAATCAGAAGTAAATTGGAGGAGTTGGATTTATAATAAATCCACTTCCCTCCTTAGCCAACTGGAGACAACAGATACAAATACAAGGCAAACTACCTATTAAAGAGATAAACACCACTGACGCAAATATTATGATTACAATAATATGTATGCCAGAAAGTAGATGTTGTGATATTATGCGTTTATTTTCATAAAGTAGTTTATTACTTTTTTGTAAATAAATATATTTCTTAGTTGAATGGGAAATTCCATTAAATCTTTGACCTTTGAACACTTAATTTAAATAAGGTACGTATATATCAAAGTAGATTGACGCTAAATTATTTATCACTCATTTTAAATCTATTTTTTAATTTAATACGATTATGTTCTTGGTTTGCCACGTAAATTCATTCGTCTCCAAGTTACTACTCACTATAAAGCCATGCACCATCGCGTCGTATGAACAAAAACCATTTTAAAAGTTACACTAATTTATCAGATTCAGATTTCAGATTCAGCAATTTAATTATTATGTTATAGTATACTATAAAGAAATGATTTATAAAAACACTATATTATAACCGGGTTGTATATATATTTTTTTTTTTATATTTAGGACACGTCAATTTGACTTCACCTCGCCTGATGGTAAGCTGAAGGTAAAGTCTCAGGAAAGAGGGTCACCGTTACATACACGTACCATGTTAACAATGGTGGCACTCAGCTTGACGACCTCATCAGAAGAGGATTGTCGTCGCACCACTGGTCCCACTAGTGCTGCGACCACAATCCCCCTGCCCGGCTATGCACTTGCTGACCCCTGAACGCAATCAAACCGAAATTGGATTACTATGGAGGGTTTTTCCCAATCGTGCACGGTGGTACCTACCCGGCCGAATTTTGTGACAAATTTGTGTCATCAAATTTCTACCACCAGTATAGATCATTACCTAAAATAAAACCATTTTTAACGGATTCTATCGCGATGTATTTGATGTTATTTTATTATTTACTCTGATCCCGACGTTTCGGTTGTTTTTCAGCAGCTATGGTCACGGGGAGACTAAATGTGGTGATTTTCTGATAGTGTTAAGTGTAAGTTATTTCAGGGTACCCAATTTTTTTTTAGCCTTTGTAAACCCCCACGGGCTTCACCCCATCAGTGGCGACGATGGGGTGGGCGTGAAATAAGTTGAATTGTTGGTGTTACTGTTTACGCAGGACGAGCTCAGTGTCATGAAGTCTTGTTGTATTTTATTTTTCTTGGGCTTCAATGTGTTATACTCGCGTTAACCTCCGACGTTATTTGGTAGAGTCATGTTCTTCCCAGAACGAATAGATTTGCTTGACCGGGACAATACCACTATCTTACTCCTTTTGCTTTAAACATTTCTCTTCCTCTTTTTCCTGTCTTTTCTGAAATTCACAATAAATATAAAAGCCGCTCGCAGTTGCTACCAAAAGCCGTGTAAGCCAAATAAAAAGGAGGAGAAGTTGTAATTGCAGCCCAAACTCCGAGGTGAAAGTCATGGGAACAACGATAAGATGATGATGATGAATCTAAGTCCCTCTCTAGAAGGTGTCGGTTGCTTAGTGGGCAGAGTATACCCATAAAAAGACACTGCCCACGCCCCCTAATTGCTTCATAAATTTAATTAAGCTGTTTATTGTATTTTATTTTAAAATTCTGCTTTTTTTAGTAGATTTTTACTTATTAGATAGAGATGAAGACTATAGTTAGTGCAGTGAGATGTGTAACTTAATCAGTACCATTATCGCTGGTCCATTCTAAAATAAATACGCTAATGAAGATAAATGCGTTGTAAACATCACGTGCGGTCATTAGGCTTTATTTAAACGGTGGGATTGGTCATACGAGTAATTTACTATTTATTAATTATTTGCTGTTGCCCGCGACTTCGCCCGCGTGGAATTCTGTTTCCGTTTTACCTATTACAGAGATAAAAGTAGTATGTGTGTTATTCCGGAATATAATCTATTCCTGTATCAAATTTGAGCCAGACCCGTTTAGCCGTTTGAGCGTGTTTACAAATATCCAAATCATTCTCACAAACTTTCACACTTATAATATTAAGTAGGATTTACATTTATCAAGTACAAAGCGGTAGCGCGATAATCGCGCGAATTTGCGATGTTACTTCCGACCGTTGGCACGTCTTCGCTTTATGGACAACTGAGGTGGAGTAAAAATAAAAATATGACCATTCCAGATGCCTATCCCTAAAATGGTGGTCCCCACCTTGACGAATTCGACAGGTACTTACTATGCGCCAAAGAACTCAGGATTATAACAAGAAGTGTGTGGGCATTAGTAGAACATTACAGTGAGAGCAATGCTCGACTTTGCTATGAACGATGAACATTTAGTCACACCATCGAGTCGCACGAACGTGAACATCTCTTCGACATCAATACGTTTAGTCGTTGATTCGTACAAATTAAATTTGTGCTAAGCAAAGCTGCAATTATTGAGTGACTTAATCATGACTTTACAAGCTCATGAACGTGATTTCCTACAATTTCCGACATCCAGTACTCTTTATCGCAAATGCAAACGAGTAAAATTCGTGCGAATTCACGATGATTGTACAAAACGAAACTGTGGTTTTTAACCGCTGATTTTCCTTTACGAACTTTACGAACGGCTTAAAGTATTAGACGTGAAAAAATAACGAACAGAAAAAGACGTCTAGGTATTTTCAGGTTTATAATATTAGTGAGACTTATTATCGAATATCGTTATTTTCAATAGATTTGAACTTCCATCTTCAAGTATAATGTGAGCATATAACATTGCTTCATTTTCTAAGAAATACTGTATTAAGTTTAACTGTAGATTAGCAATCAGTAGATGTTATAGGACCATAGCTATTTGTTTAGCTATTTGATACGACCCTTGATTGTTTTACGAGATAATCTGCGAAATTAGTTTATTTATTCAATGTACCGTATACTTACGGTAGTTATTTAAATTTGAAGTTCTAGCTAGTCTAGATTTACAATAGTTTTTTTTAATGCGTTTTGCAACCTCACTAGAAAATTAGTTTATATATTTCATAACATGATGATTTCTTAATAGCGACGTTTTTTAACACGCTTTTACTTTGTTTGATAATGTATCAATAATGGAGATGTCCAATGTGCTCTCATCCCTTAGAATCTAGGACTTGTTTCATGAATCTATTAGCATAAAATCATTTGTAGTAGAATATATATATTAAGAATGAATATACCTATATATTACAATATATTATTAAAGAGTACATATATTATGGATACGTAAATATTTTATAATATTTTGCGTCGATTTTATCATCATTCGAGCCTTTCTTGCCGGGTGCGTCCATAGCATCCACTAAGAATACTTTACATATTATACTAATTACATTTATTTTTAAGTTTTAGTACTAACTAAAGGTAAAGAAATTTCAAATTTCCCTTAAATTAGGATGAAAATATTTTTTTCCCTTTGGTCTTTTTCCGGTTTTTTATATTATATGCCTTGCGTTTTGAGATGAGCGTGTGTTACCTTTTTTTTTTGGTGCGGAAATCCCTTCGGATACCCCCCCGCCGGCCAGCGGGGGCGGTTATGTCGGGCTTGAACCGACTAAAACCGCACGACGTCTCGGGTCTACAGACGCCGGGGTGTAAGGTTACCCATAGAGCATATCCCTCGCACTCCGACTGACACTGGGCCATTCGCAATTCGCAGTGTCCCCTCTGATAAGAGCAGAGGGGTACCTGGAGCGACCCCCACCCGCGGGCCTTGCAGGCCCGCCATACCCCGACCCCCTCGTGCAATGTGGTCAGCTGGCCCTGAAAAGGGCTGGTTGGTCAGACTCTTGGCCGTTGACGTTGACGCCAGCTACTCCAGAGGAGCAATCAATGATGCGTCATCGCCCACGTTGCCCAGGGTGCACCAAACTTGGAGGTGATCCAACCAGTCGCACCCCGAGCGTGTGTTACCTGTCGCTGACCGTACCTACATATAAACACTAGTCTAGTCGTTAAACGCAGTAGGTAACTCTGGTATTAGTAGGTGCAATCATATAACATTTACTATTAATGAGGAATTAACATTTATGTCGTACTAATAATAATAGCGTACAATTACAGCCGTGAAATAAATTAATTATAAGGCGAAGTGACCATATGACTGTAATAAATATTATAGGAATAATAAAAGGATCGTTAATAGTGATTTGAGTGATTCAATCGCTATTCACTACCTATATTGGAATAATGGAAAAATATTGTGAAGAATTTATTTTATTCTGTGGATCAAAAAAGGTTTACTACAGCCTGTAGATAATAGAGCCATACTGCTGTAATTTTTCCAGCACAAATAACCTAGTACGACCGTTAAAATACCACCAATTTATTTTCAAGATAAAGATAATCCACCTGCTACGTGGTAGTCCAACGCGGACCACCTCCTTCGTGATGGTTCATAAATACAGAGGGATATTCTGAGGCACCCGCAGGTAACTCAGTGAATGATTCCCGTTTTTCCAGTTTTCTCCTATTTCCCTCCCCTTTTTTATTTATTTTTTCGTGCGGAAATCCCTTTGGATACCCCCCCGCCGGCCAGCGGGGGCGGAACCGACTAAAACCGCACGCCGTCTCGGGTCTTAAAACGCCGGGGTGTAAGGTTGCCCATAGAGCATATCCCTCGCACCCCGACTGACTCTGGGTCATCTCCGGTTTCGAGGCTCGGGAACCACGGTGTCCCCGTCTTGCCCCGGTTTGGGGGAGGGGCGCTAGATGCCCCACCGTCCCGGCCTGCTTCTGCTGGGGTGACAGGCGGCCTTACCTGCCATCCCCAGACCTGCGCTCATGGAGGACGGAGGTCGTTAAGCGACCTCCGGCGCCTGAGTCGCTTGCGACGCGCGGCGAGCATGTTGCGGGCTCGGCGGACCGGGAGAGTTCTAAATCTCTCCCGGGCGCGCTACGACATTTCCTTCGCGAGCATTACATGCTCGCAGAAGGAGGGTGGCGGCGGCCCACGCGCTCGTGCTACGCACCATTGCCGCAATCATGCTGCCGAGCGAGAGGACTCCCACGCTATTTCCCTCCCTTATTGGGTAACAACCGGCTAATACATCATCATCATCTTGGCTTTGCTCCCGGTTGCATCGGAGACTTTGACGTCGAAACCTGGAGTGAGCGGATTACTCCTTCTCCTTTTGGTTTGAAATTAGAAAATATGCTGTAGGTTTTAATTACCAGATTATTTCTTCACTGTGGCTTCGTATTACCTTGTTCTTATCAAAAGTCTATGTAGACGCCATAAGTATTGATGTTTGTAGTCGTTACTTTGTAACCTTAATTCATTGAATTTGAATGTTCTTTAATCAGTAAATATAAGGTGTCTTCTAGCCTTTCAGCTCCCAGTAGTAGTCTTTCTTTCTTTTCTTCTTCTTTAGCAAATTTCTTGTTATGCCGCTTTTGCTGGGCTCCGATAGAATGGATAGACCCGAAGTAAAGTAGAAAAAGTGGTTAAGCAAATTCAGGACTTTCTAATGAGAGTTTCAGATACCAGGAGCATTGCCAAGTTTATGATGATGATCATTATTAAGTGAAATAAAATCATCATACGGGCTTTTAGTAGTACTACTGGTACTACTACTATTTTACCTTGATATTTATGTCGCTAGTGATATAAAAAGTTGAAGGTTCTGAACTTTTCAGTAGGGATAGCGATGTGCAAGTTCTCACGTATTACAACGTTATCAGTTCATCGCACTATAATTATATCTTTAGTCCGTTTTGATTGAATAAACGATTTCTAATCTAGTTATTTACTACTAATTCATGATTGGCACCAAGTCATCCTTTGTTAAATAAGTTTGATAGACCTCGAAATTAAATACATGTATAGTATGTGTAAGCATCAATCTTTATTAAAAGCCTAAGTTGCATTAACAGTTAAATCATTATGTGTCGAGGAGTTGGTTTCTGACTTGTTCTGTGCCTTACATTTTAGCCTATGTCACTGCCGTGTTTTGTTTTGTTTTTATACCACTTACATGGCAGACATGTCAACAGGATCATAAAAACCCCCGAGTAATGACACTCAAGAAGTCCCAGAGAAAGTTGTCTTTGAATCCGCATCGAAATTAATCAGAAGTAATTTCCGTGTATGTATTAAATACCAACAAGTCGGTACACCTGGTGATTGACAGAAGAGGTGCAGTTTTTCCTCTCGGGGTTAAGGAGTCAGACGGAAATCGGTAAAAACCCCCGAGTAATGACACTCAAGAAGTCCCAGAGAAAGTTGTCTTTGAATCCGCATCGAAATTAATCAGAAGTAATTTCCGTGTATGTATTAAATACCAACAAGTCGATACACCTGGTGATTGACAGAAGAGGTGCAGTTTTTCCTCTCGGGGTTAAGGAGTCAGACGGAAATCGGTACCGTCATAGGTGAAATAAACTAATCTATAAGGAAAATGATCGATCCAAAGTGTAAACTTTGGATGCCACCGGTTTTGGCGCTCGGATAAAGAAGAGGAAGATCTTAAATAAAGAACACATTTTATACTGCCGTTAATCATGATCATTCATCGTTACCAAGGAAGAATATGTGGTAATTATAGTACTTGGCGGACGTATTGCGGTCAAGAATAGATTTACTGATTGTCTTCCCGTGGGCGTAGTGCATACCAGCGTAAAGGTAGATCACTTGCAGCAATAGACAATGTTTGGTAATTGTGATATAAAACGGAAGGACTGAAGCTGAAGGATGTATTTACATTTAAATCGGAAAATTGTAGTTTGGTTGAAGAACTAAATTGAAACTATTTTGACTTGGTTCATAAAGAAAGGAATATTTAGGTGGTAGAGAAGTAAGTATGGATGAGTTGAAGACGCGAAAGGCGTATGCCAGTATCGTAGAAATAGAATGGCTGTGGTTTTTGCCTCCACAATGGGAATAAGGCGAGACTATATGACTACTTATATCCGAAAAAATAACTAGGTCCGCAAGGCAGTAGCTCTTGCAATGTTGACCTGAGAGTGCTCATGTCTGAGTGATTTGGAAAGGAGCATAGAATATCGTAGTTTTTGAGAAATCAGCTTTAGAATTTTTTGTTCGGTATTCCTCCGTGTCTTGTCCGATTTTCAGTTTTCTTTTTTAATCGGTATTTATGGTTATAGGCTACGTTTTGGCGCCAAAACTTAGATTTAATTGTGGTTTTTGAGAAATCAGCTTTTGAATTTTTGTTCGGTGATTATTACTACGTGGTACTTCATAATTTAAATTTGTATAGCCTATGTCCGTCACATCACTATCATTAAAATCGGTCGAAGGGTCTAGTGCTAGAGGGACACAAATGAAATACAATGAGTGGAGTGAAAGGAGCTTTCGCTCCACTTCGTCTCACTCTCAGCTCAACAACCACCAACTACTTCCCTTTCTAGGGTGAATACTGTGACCAACTGAGCTACCTGACCCGTACTGGATATCTGAAATTCTGGTCTATATACGTCTTAGGGTGACGTAAGATCCATTTACTAACACTTCTTACGAACTGATGGAAACATTGAATGAGTTTAAAATAAGCGACTTGGGTGAGTCAAGACATACCAACACTTGCTAGTACTGCGCTAAACTCATTCATCAAAAATAATAATACTATCTTAATTCTAACATGTATACTATCTTTTGTAATTCACATAACTTATACTTACTTATGTCTGTATAACTTATGTCTATGGCTTGCATACGTCGAACAGATTGCATTTTGTACCTACAGGAAAACTCTCACGCGAATTCCTTTGTTCAACCAAGTGGGTCTATCAATAATATGAATGGGGATCACGATTTTGACAGATGATATCAAAGACTCGTTAACATATGGTTCACGTAATTAACGATTCGAGGTGGGTGTATTTTTTTATAACTTGTACTTATATATTCAGAGCAGATTGAGTCGGCGACCTTGGTGATATTCTGATGATAGATGTGGCGTGATTCGCCAACCAACTCTCGTACGACTTATTTCTAATTAATTCCATCAACGAGACTCATTGGTTATATTACTTTACACATTTAGTGTTATTTGAACGTAAGAAAAGAAACAGAACATAGGTTTGGGGAAACCAGGTGTATATGGGACCCCACGAAAATCTTTAGGGCCCAATCTAACCTCACCTGCAAGTCGGTACGCCTGCTGATTGTGAATAAATCATTTTAAACCTGATTACCAAAGGAAAAAATTTGATATTCGTATGCCTCGTTTACTAATGATGTCTGCAATATTTTAGTCATCGCCTGAAAATTAAGATGCACCTACTAAAACTTTATTACCCATATAAAACTTCAAATATAATTACATATAAAATATCTTTATAGTTGGTGATTGAGTATTTGCCGTCGTTGAGTGCTTGTACAGTTAAAAGAATAAACAGTTTTATGGGCGCTTAATGCCATATGTGACTGAGGAAAGCTTGGTGTCTTTTTCTTATTTGTTTACTACGTATTATCTTTAAGTACGTGTAAAACGAGATATTAAATACTTGTGCCAGCACTCAATTAACATAGTGGAACGGTCATCATTGATACTGTTACACTCATTTCCTTATTTTCGCTTCGGATAACGTATGGGTTGGTTCATTATTATTCTCTGTATATGTAAGTGCAGAGCCAGAGAAATGCAAAACATGCATCTATCTGTTGTGTGTGGCGGCGCGGTGGCGGCTGAGGTACGGTGCAAGGCTATAGGCGTAAAATGCAAATCGCTATAACGTTTCACCGCAGGACAATGCGGCCGAGGTGTTGCGCGTCTTGTAAACAGCACGGACGTGGTTTGTTGTTCTACTTTTTTGGGTAAACGGTGTCCGTAAACGGCGGTGTACAGGCCGCCGCAGAAATACCACGGTTCGTACAATGGATCGTTCACCACCGCCCTAGATGGAGTTACGGGCGTGAACGCACCGATTCTCCTTGTTCGATGTTCACCTACGATGTACCTACACCCATTTTAGCTCGACTTGAAGATCAAGCAGTTTTGGAGTTGCGTGTTGTACAGTAATCAGTGGATCAAAAATAGGTACTTGTATGCGGCTGTCGGTAACTACATAGTAAGTTTTATGTGAATAGCATCTGGTTTCGCAATTCGATCGTCTTACATTAGGCACATAGCGGCAGCGACGAAATATTAACGTCGAGATGCATCCAGGGCATCGAGGCGAAATTATATTTTATGGAAATGGATGTTGAATCGAAGCCAACGATCGTTGCATTCTTATAGTGCGACAGTTATACGGGTGTGTGTGCGAGCACGAACACCACACCGCGTGCCTACCGACAACAATAAGACCGCGCCTTGTTCCATAAACATTCCTGCCACAATCATTACGAATATAACCTATAAATTAGTACAATACCGACGTGGAACAAGATGCATGCCGTTGTGGGTATTTGCAGTAAAGGTCGGGTAGTGCTATCAGCGATTGTGGAATACGGATTGTGATTACCCTGACATTGCCGTTTCTCTAGACACATGTTCAAAGCCTTATAGAAACGTTTATTACGTTGCTACGTGTCTTATTCATGTTCAATATTATCTAAAGAGAAGTTCTACAGAAGGTAACAACCACAGAATATTTGTAACAAAAATTTTCATCTAGGTATCTCGCGTAGGAAGAGTAAAAATTTACCCAAATTAAGGTATAAACTAGAATTTGCACGTCAGTGGTATACTTATTACCATAAGTACCATACCTCATATCATGATATGAGGTATGGTACTTATGGTAACATAACGATAGGTAGATCCAATCCAATTGTCCCTATGTTTGTAATATCCTGATTATTATATGCAAACATGTTTATCTTCCGCTCATCTATTAGTTTATTACTTCCTTCTCAAGGAACTTACTTTATACCTACTCGTATAGTATATATTTTATACCATTCTTGTGAATTGCTACGACCACAGTGGTCTTTTGGTAGATACCACACTGCATCTGTTTAAAAGGGGTCATGGGTAAAATATAAGAAAAAACTAAACAGTCTTATTCATAAAAAATGCTTATCGAAGGTTTAGAGCGTACATTAGTTAAAACGTCTCATAACGCTATCATACGTATTTTAAAATATTGTATTCATAACTGCTCTATAAGCCTTCGATAACTATAGTGTCGCTATAAGAGATTAATAGATGAAAATGTTGCCACTTGGTTAAAGAAATTCAGATATCATCCTGCATGCTGTGCATGCAGGGTAAAAATCATAGGAAAAATGTACTCAAATTGACAATAGATTTGGTTTGTTGTCATTGTCATGTCACTATTTCGTTAACGTCACACCGATTCCCGCCCCTGGTTTATGTTTTCGAAATTCTTTCGTACCTATTGCAATTTTTTCCAAGCATTAATAAAAATGGAAGGAAAGGAACATGCGACGAGTGCCAAAAAAAGGCAGAGAAGTGAAAATTGGTTAGACGAGGACAAGGTACGTTACTTTTCATAGTTACTAAAAGTTGTAGACTATCAAAATTTAACTGAAATTAAAATTAGTAAGTCCTTTCTGCCGTGTTATTTGATGTGCCTGTTTATTATGCATTACTAGGGTAGGTACTTCAAGTACATCTAGGCTTTGTAAAGCTTGCATGGTGGAAGACACTGATAAACACTCTGCCGCAATAAATTTACCACAAACTCCACAAAGTAACTGACCTAGATAAGTAATAATAATAATAAAGGCTTGTGCTTGTCTGGAAACAAATCAGAGATATTAGAGATATATTCAATAATTCACCAAACTAATGCGAACAAAGCAACGATGCTAGTCAGAGCTGTCAAACACATCAGCTGTTGCGCAGGTCGGCCATCTTTTCTTCTAATATTGGTTTATGGCACGGCTATAGTAGGTTCCTGCCTCCCATAACTTATATGAAGTTTATCGAGGGTTTATAGAGCATATTAGTGCTAAAATGCTGTTATAACATAACATAAACATAACATAAACTCACGCCTATATCCCCGAAGGGGTAAGCAGAGGTGCTAGCACCCACATTTCGCCAGTTTATGTTTAGGTCCCAATGTAATAGGTGGCGAGCCTATTGCCATTAACCGGGCACTTATAAGCCTGCGATAAATACACACATAACTTCGAAAAGCATCGAAAAGTCATTGGTGTGTGCCATGGTAAAACCTGGGATCGAACCCGAGACCTCGTCTCAGCAGTCCATTACCCATACCACTAGGCTACCGCTACCGCTGTTATGAATACAAATTTTCGACGATCACCTTATAGCAGTCTTATAAACCTCCCATAACTTTTTATGAATAAGACTGTAAGATTTTAAATATTGGGCTCAATTAATCAAGTAGGTACTGCTTAACTATGAATTATTTAGCTAGTTCTTTACTAAGATTCCACATCAGACTTAAATTATTTTAGTTTATATCTTTAACTCTCAATTCGTTATCTCAATTTGTTATTTTTTACCTTCTCTCTTTTGTAAGTTGATGCTCTCACTGCACCATCAAATAGTAGCTTTCCTAATTGTTATTTTAAGACGGCTTAAGCCCAAACTGGCCAGCCATCAAAATATCATAGCTATTTTGTACTATGCTAACTGTACAAAATAGATTTATGGTGTCCGAATTATCAGTAAAAGAAAACTATAATTAAAAAGTGTCAATTCGGACAAGTGACCCTAGATATTTGTGTCCCTAACGTCGGCTAGCCTACCAACTGGCGCAGGCTTTCCGTTCGCGATTTGGGGTCTGACGTATATTTTAACTACTCTGTGGTAAAGGAGAAGTAGGATAGTGAACTCGAGCCTCTGAAGCGCAAACTTTGAATGCAACCGGGGGTTGGCGCTTAGTTGATGATGATGGTCTTTTTACAGTCCTACGCATTAAGGTTCGGTTCAACTGTTCGGTTTTCTTATTTTTTTGTAAATCAGCCTTAAGCTAGATATAATCAATAAAGGATAAGAAAAAAAATACAATACGTTACGTTACTATTATACTTGATATCTGATAAGTAAATGTGTACGTAAACGTAGAAACAATAGTGTTGGTACGATACGTATATCAATGTTATCAATATGTGACTAACGTTTAGATTAATGATTAATTAGGTCGAGTATCAGTATGCAACAACACTTCGAAACACATGTAAATACTGTTGAAATCTAGTATAGTCAATTAACATACATTACAGGCGTAAATTTGTGTGAGTAGGTAAAGAAAAAACCTAGAAATATGTAGTAGCTGGCATAGTTACAAGTACTGTCAGGTACGTCCTTTAGATCTCGACGTGACATGAGCGACGGTGCTGTGTTTTCAGTGAAGTGTCTGTTGTGTGACGTCACTAGACGCGTCGTCACTAGTTCAGAATAGTTCCGCCGGCGCGGGCGCACCTCGACATATGATTTTTTTTCAGTCTGGTCGAGGTCAAGGTATCATTTGATGCGCTTGATGTCCGCTGTACAGCTTCATAAATATTAAACGCTTTTGTTTTAAAAGTTATTTGTTACGACGTAATGCGTAGTAGGTACAGTCTGCGAGAAAAGTGGCTTAACGCTAAAATACTTATGACTCTACTAACTGTTGCCCGCGGTTTCTTCTGATCTCGTTTCCGCAACCCATGGGTAACTATTCCAAGGATAGCCTATGTGTTATTACAGACTATAATCTATTCCAAATTTCTGCCAGATCTGTTCAGCCGTTTGATCTGTTCGTGATTGAGTAACAAAATCAAAACATCTTCACAAACTTAACGTTAGTAGGAAGGAGGATAGGATAGGATGATTGGTTTAAGAACTAAGGTGATCAATTCATAAGAATTTGCTAAGCTACTTTTATCACTGACTGCATATACCATATACACCGATTAAATGCATTAAATTACACTTGCGTATGCGAAGTATTTGTGTAATTGATTTAATTGCCTTCTAAACATACGAATAAATATGCACACAGGCAATCACCAAGGAAGTAGGACGAAATAAGGTGTCTTAAGAAATCTCGTATAATGGCAATTGATTGAGCAACCTTTGTCGCCGGTAAACCATGTTCTGCAGTGTCAAAGGAGAGATTGATATTTGAGACAGCCAGACAACAAGTTTGGCTTTTTATTGAAAAAAGTGAGCAGTCCCAACTATGAACACTGTGTGAAGCTAGAAGATGTGTAGAATGTGAAAGGAACACTTTCTTGGCTGAATTAAATACTAAAAGCATGAATGTGGGTGTTTTCAAAGTGTCCTATCCAATCCAGGCAGCGTAGAAAACTGATAAATATACAAATTCGTAGGTATGCGTTTCTGT
Source organism: Cybosia mesomella (assembly GCA_946251805.1). NCBI lineage: Eukaryota > Metazoa > Arthropoda > Insecta > Lepidoptera > Erebidae > Cybosia > Cybosia mesomella. The sequence continues at coordinate 24,467,402 of OX276398.1, forward strand.
CAGGAGGACGAGTATCTCTTAATTCTTATAGATTCAGATGTTCTGTTCTTTATAAGCTACGATGGCGCTGACATGGTTAGTTTATAAATAAAAGCCTCTAAAAATAAAAAAATTAACAAAATAAAGACAGTCAGAACAGAGTACAACTAGATGTAGTGATGTTGAAAACTATAATTTAGTGTTAAAAATTTCGTTCCTAGACATAATAAAAAGACGACGATGTACCTAACATTTTAAAAATAAAACTAAATTTTTGCGACAGCTTCTTGCTAATTCATGTTAAAAGCCGTCTCTATTAATGACTGATAGTCAAATAGAAGTATTAATCTTCATGTCGGTTGGCCGGCCATTGAGATCTGGCAGCCGTCTTATAATTTCAAATAGTTTGTGTGATATGACATCGAGTGAGTTTTATATCTGGCCTGTTTGAGCCGATTTATTGATGTCGTGAGCTTCTATACACAGATTGTGTTCACCGTAGTGTGAACCTCGTCTGAAAGGCGCCTGGTTACATAACGCTATTGGAAAACTTGTCGCGACAGTGAGGGCTAAATACCTAAGACCGCGTCTAGACTTGGAATGAAGCGATCACGCGTCTAGTCCGGTCACGTCCACTTCGAGGTTGCTTTTAAAAGTTTTGGTTAGCGCTAAACAACATTCATGAGTGGTATCGGATGAAAAGTAATGTACCTATCGAAGTGTTTGCAGTCGCACTATGAGTGTACGCTATGCAAGCGCATAAATATTCATACTCGTACAGGCGCGACGACTGAGCCAAGCTTGGTCGAGTCAGAGGTGTCCGGCGACGTAAGCGCACTATCGTGTAGGGTTATCATATACTCGCATTCTTTCCTACAATCTATTATTTGATATCCCATAGAATTTGGTCCTAAAGTTCAGGGAATTAATTTGCGACAATGGTGTTTACTATTAGGAATCATTATTATCATTACTGCGTTAGTCCCGGTTGCATCCAAAGCTTGTATCTACTTTGGAGTATGGGGTCTGCTTTACTATTTTTCTTGATATAACTTATCTTGGCCTTTACGGGTGTGACTGTCATAAGAAAATCCAACCCCGAGGGGAATGACTGCACGAGTGCCTCGTTCGCTATCAACAGGTCTGCCCAACGAACAGGGGACAGTTTGGATCCCTAGACGTTGGCTTGAGTGCCGAAGATCTTTATGGGATCCCATATTGCAATGTGGAGTTTGCTTATGAATTAGGAATAGTACATATACATTAGGAATTTAGGCGGAATTGCAGTTAAAATAACTAATACAATTTTATTCTTCAAAACACTAAAATGTATACACAATGTCCCATTATATTGCTATTCGTCGCTGTTACTGCCTACTAACTAGAATAGCCTTTTATATTTATGTCAACCACATTTATTCATAAACCGTGCAGAAATATGTGGTGATGATAATATTTTACATAAAATGAGGGTCGCGAACAATGTGCACAATAAAATACAAGACAGCCCTGCGTATCGGCGGCGCATTCTATCGTCATCGTCAGTCCATCTCTCCAAGCGCTACTCTTTGTTGTGCTTGCAAATATCCTAGAGCTACTCATCGCCGCGTTGGCGCCATTTGCAAATAAATTTAGGGCTGTCTCGGATATGTAATGAATTCACAGAGTGAATTATGAACGGTGGCGCCGAGCGTGCCAGATTACAATCTGTTTTAGTACATGTATAGGCGCGTACGGCGATGTAAACAACTCTTCTCATCATAATGTTTACTAGTCACTATGGGCTTGTTTATCATGTCATTCCCCTGTCTTCTACCTCTGATCAGATATCACGATTTATTAACTTAGTTCGCACAGTTATTATATTATGAACGCATTATAATACGCCCTTAAAGGTATATTGACAAGGCACATTATTAATTTTGCTTTAAACAAACTGATATTTAAATTTTTATTGCGAGTATGTCCACTGACCAGAAGCTCTATAACTCTTACTAATATTTTAAATGCGAAAGCAAGCAAGAAAACAAAGAGAGTTCTTTGTTTTCTTTTTTCCTTTAAACGCGTAGGTCAGGGACCCTTTTCAGTAACACCATCGTATCCATAGTACGTGATTAGATAGAAAACGTAAAAATAACCAGTGGTAATCTGAGAGTGTCGATAGAAGTGAAAACATATGATCCGTAATATTCCGTATGATCTGTCAAAATAAATCTTACTCACGTTTCCGTGAGGTAATTGAACCTTCAGAGTCACTCACAGTTTGATTCCTTTTCCTTTTTCAATTAGATTTTGGAATTTAAGTCTATAAGTTTTGGTAACAGTGATAAGGTTAAAAGCCTGAAATGGATATTCATAGATATATGCTTATCTTGGGGTCCACAAGTTTAAGAACTGAGGCGTATAATGTTTGCCGCTGCAGGGTCATTGCGTAGGCTTCAAAATTTCCTACCCACTGCCATTAACTCTGCGGTTGCACAATTGCTTCTTTCCCCTATCCTCGACTAAGCTGGTGCCAGCTATCTAGATCATACTGAAGCCCAACGTAACAAGAATAATAAGAGTAATATTTAGTGTACGCAAATATGAACACGTTTCTGAATTTCGAAGAAAGTTCAGTTTTGCCTATACACCTTTATCTCCGTATGGGCGGAGACTCTGGCGGACCGCAACGTGGCTGTTCTAAACAGCCCGTTAAAAGCGATGGCCGTCGGAGTCATCAGGGGGTATCGCACGATCTCCATTGAGGTGGCATGTCTCCTAGCCGGGACCCCCCCATGGGACCTGGAAGCGCCCTTGCGCCACTGTACCGATGGCGCAAGGAGGCGCTGGAGCGGGGCCATAGGCCGGAGCGCCGAAATCAGGGCTCAGCGGTCCCAGCTCTGTCGGGAACTCATGGAGCCATGGAGAGTGCGACTTGAGCAACCAAGGTAGGGGGATCCACCATTTCGGTGGTGAGGCCGATCATGAAGGAGTGGTTAGAGAGGCACCACGGTGACCTCTTCTACCGGATGTGCCAGATATTTACCTGGCACGGGTGCTTCGGTAAGTATCTATGGCGCATCCACCGGGAGACAACGCCGCAGTGCCAGCACTGCGTAGATCCTGGCGAAGACACGGCGCTCCACACGTTGGCGAAGTGCCCTGCGTGGGCGAGTCAACGCCGGGATCTCGTTGCGATCCTGGGCGTGGACGTTATCTCGCTGGAGACCATGGTGAGGGCCGTGGTCTCCGACGGGAGCAAGTGACACGGGGCCGCCTCTTTCTGCGAGGATATAATGCGCGCGAAAGAGACGGCGGAGAGGGAGCGGGAGAGAACCCTGCCCCTCGACTTCCGCAGTCTGCGGCGAGGGCGCCGCAGACTCGTCTACTCCCGGAACTACCGACCTCCATGATCGGGGCCTGAGGACGGCAGTGGGCCGACTCGCCGTCCTTACAGAAGCAGGCCGCGGCCGTGGCGGAGGCGTATCGTGTGTATGTACACACGCCTGCCAACTCACCGAAGCGGGATAAAACCCGACCCCACCAGGCGAGGCCGCGGTGGCGGCCAAAGTCCGCCGGTAACCCTGGGGTTATCCTTTCGAGGGCTTACCCGGGGTGCCTGGCAATGGACACTTGGGGAGGACACCGTGTCGTTTTAGTCGGTCCGATTCCGACACGCCCACCCCATCGTCGGCACCGATGGGTTAAAGCCCGAGGGGGTTTCCAACGTAAAAAAAAATAACGATATAGACTACTTTTACTTCATCCACAACGGCGATAAACGTCATCCACGTAGATGAAGTAGAGGGTTCTAGTTCTGTTACAGGAATTACATGACAGGCAGTCATTGAAAGCCAACGTTAGAAGTTATGTAAAAATATTTATAAGTAAAGGTCGTGTTTATATAGTCGATTATTATTCTATTTCAAACGACACTCGAGTGTCGACATATAATTGTAGCGCACTATCTAGCCACTTTGTATAATGTAGTTATTAAGTAGGACAATCTGTTGCCAGCTCACATAATATATCGCCATAACAGAGGCACTTTAGGTTTACTCTTGCTCTTTGATCTGTCCTATTCGTGTTTCCTGTCGACAGTTGTAAGTATATACAGTGCTGATTTGTTAAGGTTGTTGTGATAAACTTTGTGAAATGCATTTGTTGCAATATATTCATACTAAACTTCTTCTTCATCCGAACGCATATCCCAGTCAAATCCAAAAATCTTACGTCTTTGTAGCTTGGAGTCCGCTCTCCTGTTCCTCCTTTTAATATCCATGAGGGGAAAAGCTGCCACCGCAGAGCCTCGGCCGTTAATCAGTAGGTCCTGTAGGGTCCTGAGGTTAGCTTGAGCGTCAAAGATCTTGGTGGGGCCCCCTAACAATATATTTTAAGTTTAATTTTTTAACCCCCGGAGCTAAAACGACGGAGTTTTATAAGTTTGAAGTGTCTGTGTGTGTCTGTCTGTGGTATCATAGCTCCCGAACGGATGAACCGAACTTAGCTTTGTTTGATGAAAATCGGTTGGGATTTTTTAATTTATAACTAGCTAATATACGGCCATGCGAGTTTTTCATGTTGGTTTACTATCTCCTGACTCATTTTTATAAGAAGGTGATTCTTCCAGTCAGTTAAAGTTTGCCATTCCGTACAAAGGAATAGCACCCTTTCGCCAGCGCCGAATTTGTCGGCGAGGTCAGCGATGTGTGGCAGTCTGTCGTCTAAGTAGAAGCAAATTATGAGACTTCAGCGCAATCTGTGTTACAGCCGCCTTACGGGTGGGTGAAGTCTATCAGGATTCGTTCTGGGTTTCCTTCTTAGGTTATATCTGGACTCCAGTTTGGGTCAGTTTGATTTTGTCACTAAGTATATGGTTATGAAGTCATATTCTAAATGAAATGAAGCAGTTAGTCTCCATTAATTAGCTTTAAGCGTAGCAATATGTTTTGTAGTGGCATCTTCCTCCAAGCCTTTTCCCAACTCAGTTAAGATCGGCTTTCCAGTCTAGTAAGACTGAAAAGCCGATCCTAAGTTGACCAAGCGGTCAAACTTCGATATTTTCCGTGAAGCGACTACCATCTGACCTCTACAACCCTCTGGTGATATCAATGGAGACCTCAGGTGATTTTGTAATGTGATATTTACAAATATTTCACGAATAAGCACAATAATTACTCTTATATCCTGTACGATAGTTAACTTTGGTCATGCACATTTTTAGGTAGATTTCGATGAAATCGATCTACCTATTAGTTTTTAGGTAGATTTCGATGAGGCCGCTCCTGTGGAACATCGGATACGACTGGGTGCTTCGCGGTGAGCTCGTAGGCGGTGCCGCTGTCACGTGCTACGCGGACGACACGCTCGTGACGGCGTGCGGGGCGACGTACCGCGAAGCGACCCTAAAGGCCACGACCGCGGTTGCCCAAGCCGTTGAGCGGATCCAGCGGCTGGGTATCGAGGTGGCTCTGCATAAAACCGAGGCCCTGTTCTTCCATGGGCCTCGGAGCAAGCCACCCGAGGGATCCAGTCTCATCGTGGGAGGAAATCGCATCGGGATCAAGCCCCAAATGAAATATTTGGAGCTCGTGCTCGACGGCCGATGGGACTTCGGAGAGCACATCCGAAGTCTGGCCCCCAAATTGAAGGGCACAGGTCTTGCTCTGGCTCGGCTGTTGCCCAACATGAGGGGGCCCGATGACTCCTGCAGGAGACTCTACGCGGGGATCGTGCAGTCCATGGCCCTGTATGGGTGCCCAATATGGGCGGAGGCCCTGAGGACCAGAACTGTGCGGATGCTGCGCGCTCCGCAGCGAGTTATGGCCATCAGGGTCATCCGCGGGTACCGCACGATCTCCTTCGAGGCGGCGAGTCTCCTTGCCGGAACTCCGCCATGGGACCTGGAAGCGAGAGCCCTTTCGCAACTGTACCAGTGGCGAAAGGAGGCGCGGGAGCAGGGATGGAACCCCAAGCCTCGAGAAATCGAGGCCGTGCAGTCCCAGCTCCGCCAGGCCATCGTGGTGGAGTGGAAGGAACGACTTAGGCGACCAAGCGCAGGGCACGCCGCAATAGCGGCGGTAAGGCCCATCATGGAGGATTGGCTAGAGAGGCGACACGGAAGCCTCTCGTACCGACTGACGCAGGTGATCTCCGGGAAGGGGTGCTTCGGGGTACCACCTGCATCGGATCAGGAAGGAGCCAACGCCTGAGTATCATCACTGCGACGCGAGCGAGGATTCAGGGCTGCACACGCTGGCGGACTGCCCGGCGGGGGAGGCGCCGAGGCGTGACCTCGTGGCAGCCATCGGGGTGGGAGTCCTCTCGCTCGGCAGCATGATTGCGGCAATGGTGCGGAGCGCGAGCGCGTGGGCCGCCGCCACCTCCTTCTGCGAGCATGTAATGCTCGCGAAGGAGATGGCGGAGCGCGCCCGGGAGAGACTTAGAACTCTCCCGGACCGCCGAGCCCGCAACTTGCTCGCCGCGCGTCGCAGGCGACTCAGGCGCCGGAGGTCGCTTAACGACCTCCGTCCTCCATGAGCGCAGGTCTGGGGGTGGCGGGAGAGGCCACCTGTCACCCCAGCACAAGCAGGCCGGGACGGTGGGGTGACTAGCGCCCCTCCCCCAAACCGGGGCAAGACGGGGACACCGTGGTTCCCAAACCCGAGGGGGCCATCTCGAAACCGGAGATGGCCCAGGGTCAGTCGGGGTGCGAGGGATATGCTCTATGGGCAACCTTACACCCCGGCGTCTGTAGACCCGAGACGGCGTGCGGTTTTAGTCGGTTCAAGCCCGACATAACCGCCCCCGCTGGCACGCGGGGGGGTATCCGAAGGGATTTCCGCACGATAAAAAAAAAAAAAAAGGTAGATTTCGATGAAATCGATCTACCTATTGGTTTCTTGACTACTGTCGAATTTAAAAAAAATCTTCATAGGAGGTCTAGTTATGACCCCCTGAGTCTGAAATGACCACTGGTCAAAAAGTTTATATATATATAATATTTATGTATGTATGGTTCCACTTCCCAAAATTTGCGGCACTCTCACGGTCGCATTTTTGCCTTGATTGCTTTCAAATTGCGGTCAAAAATTGCTAGGGTGTTAACTTAGTTTAAGTTCGTGAACTGGTGGAATCCGGCCTAAGGGGACGGTAGGGCCTCACTTTTTGTGAAATCAGTTTTTCCTCAAAATTTCACTTTCCTTGAAAGATATTCCAACCGTTCTAATTTTATCTCATAGTATACATGAATACCAACAACTTTTAATTGTAAACCTATAAGATTAAAACTTTAACTAAAAGTGGAGGGGGGAAAAACCAAAATTTTTCGGGAAAAAAATCATAACTTCTAACCGGTGAACATTCTTGCCGTCGGAAACATTTTTAATCGATAGGCCATTTTTAAGTCTAAACTAAATGTCTGAAAAGTTTTTCGCTAAATGTTACCGTTTTCGAGAAAAAAAAATTAAACATGTTAAAAAATAATATTAATTCTTCACGAAATCTACCTGTGCGTTCCTCCTGCGGGAACGGATTTTTAATATGCACGGCGATTGAACGTCTTCAATTAAAGTATACTTACATCGTCTATATTTATAGACTGAAATCAAAAATTTTATTGCATTTAATGTTGATGATATGTAATTTTAATTGCAGTCCACTGCTGCATATAAACATATGTATATTTTTACTTATATATTTTGCGCCATAGCACACTATTTATATTTTTTTTGCTATCAGCCGATTATTTCTAAAAGAGTACTAGATAGTAGTAGTACCGAAATTAACGCTTCCAGCTACGCTATATTGCTTGTGTTAGAAGTGAGTTGACATTGGTAGTTTAATGGCTAGGATTCGGTTCTCAATTAGAACAGATACTTCCAATACTAAGGCTATTGCCGATCTTGATGCTAACAGATGCTTGATGATAAATTCAAAGAAAGGGATGGATAAAGATTAGATGGACCATAAGCAAGGTTTTCCTTGAATATAGTTTTAAATGTGATTTTATAATACAGCAATGCACGATTAGTTGCGGAAATTCATTAAATATAATGTGCACCCACGACACATTGGGGTTTACGAGCGTTTAACGAGCTCACATCGACAAATCGAGTACCAATCAAACTGTCGCGTGAAATGTCAGTGCTCTCTCTATTTCTGTACATAGCAAACCCAACAAGAAAGCTATGCAAAACGCAAATTCTGCTGACGCCGTCTAGACGCCTGCACCGATCCTGTTACGATTGAATAACATTTGATCCAATCAACTCGAATGCAGGGGTCGGAGAGGTCTTGCGAACTTGCCGTTCGGCGACGCCAATGCAACCAATCAATTGATCCACTACAAGTTCTTATAAGGAAGCTGTCGCGAGGTCGCGAGAAAGTGTCTCCAACTTAATTCGGGAACATTAACTTTTACTTCAAATTATAAGTACCTTTTTTTTTTTGTGCGGAAATCCCTTCGGATACCCTCCCGCCGGCCAGCGGGGGCGGTTATGTCGGGCTTGAACCGACTAAAACTGCACGCCGTCTCGGGTCTACAGACGCCGGGGTGTAAGGTTACCCATAGAGCATATCCCTCGCACTCCGACTGACCCTGGGCCATTCGCATCTGATAACAGCAGAGGGGTACCTGGGGTGGCCCCCGCCCCCGCGGTCCTTGCAGGCCCGCCATACCCCGACCCCCTCGTGCAATGGGGTCAGCTGGCCCTGAAAAGGGCCGGTTGGTCAGACTCTTGGCCGTTGACGTTAACGCCAGCTACTCCAGAGGAGCAATCAATGATGCGTCATCGCCCACGTTGCCCAGGGTGCACCAAACTTGGAGGTGATCCAACCAGTCGCACCCCATCCAACCAGTGGCACCCCAAAATTATAATTACCTCCGTTAGAATTTTCATTTGAATGTAATTTTTACTTGTTTAGCACTACCGGGTAGATCTCAAGTTTAATATTGGTTGGTAGGTATGTACCTTACATGTGTAATATCAATTATTCCTTTCACCACTTACTTGGAAATTAATTATGTAATGATTACCACGTTCAAAATATTTTAATTACATTATGCGCTCCGGTATAATATTTAATATATTGGTTTCAGCTCCTGATATTGTGCAAGAAGACAGCCCAGTCGTTATAACAACTGAAGAAGATGAACGTAACATGAAGTGTAAGTAGCAAATGCTTTATTTACAGTAATTTTAATCTTTCAATAATAACTATAATAATTGTTGGCCCTAGCAAGGGCTAGAGCCAACAAACATATTAATGTGTGTTGGCCCTAGCCAGTGCGAAATTCTACTCTGTGTAGTTTTGTTTGTACGGTTTTTAGGGGCGCGGAACCCAACCCCAAAAGGAAGCCTGCACTAGAGCCTCGTTCGTCATTCAACAGATATACCGGCTGGCAGGTGGGGTTAGCTTGACCCCAAAAGTCTTGGTCTTGGGGCCTCGTACATGGCATTAGATATGTCAATAACTAAATCACAAAAATACTTTTTCTTATATTTCAGATTTCGCATCATTTCTAACCGGTCGATCTCCTCTATGTGTAAGGCGCGATGACATGTCCGGGGTGCCAGTTGCCCCAGGTGTGGCTGCAGCGCGATTCACATTTCGCCGTCGTCATCTTTATTGGTCTGTCATTCTAAGTCCTTCAATACAAAACCAGCCCCGAGCACTCGCCTTCCTCGACCGTGAAGGACGAGTACTCTTAGAACAATCATTGAAGAAAATACCTGGGATCCATGCCACTTATGAAGAAAAAACTGATAAGGTAATTATAATAATATTTTATTATGGCTCATCAGGTTGTCGACATGTGGAGTCTGGATTCGGCGCTCATTGTTCCGATAGTTGTATCAGTCCATGGACTGATTGCTAAGCGCCTAGATCAATACCTTAAGAGGCTCATGTTGGGCAGCTGTGTTAAGGGCCTGATGCAGAAGGTAGTCCTCCTTGACACGGCACGCATTATAAGGAGGTTTGTATATCTGGAGCGCTAATTACCGGTAGCTTGTTCCCTGTTCCCGATATTGATGGACTGCTATTTTTTATTTTTTTAAATATATTTGTTTTCTTATTAAGTATATTTAATAATATAATATAAAGTTTTAAAATGAACAAAGTGAAATAATAATAATAATAATATTTTTTATTTCTCTCTTAATTGGGATACAAATATGACAACGATACATAGGTCTGATCATAACTGATATTATAAAAAAAAACACATTTTAAGAGCTGGTGCCTGTTATGGGTCTAAAAGACCTGTGTAATTCAAAGCGATATTGCGTTTAATAATTAGATTTATGTTGATAGTTGCTGCAAAAATTCTAATAGGCATTTACAGCTATCATTATATATACCTATTATTATTATATATATATATATATATATATATGATATATTATATATATACCTATTATTATATCTACTATACCTATTATTATCGTATACTTAAGGATACCTGTAATCTATAGCTTTGTGGAGTGTGGCGCCGCGTGCCGCGTCAGTACAAAACGCTGTTACGAGACGGTGATCTGCATGTGGCATTGCTGTGGGGGGACGCTATAAACAATTCCATCGATAGCGCACTCAGCGGCAGAATCGACAGGTAGGTACGCAACTTTAAATGAACATCTACTCTGTACAAGTCAAGATTGGAATAATTAAAATCGAAGCGGTGCACCTAAGCGCAATTGGTCTTCCAAACAGTTCCAGGCAATAAATTTCCTAACGGTAATTATTCCCTAGAATCTCTGAATGGCACAACTGTTTGCCTTCGATTGTAAATCAAATTAAGCGTGTGATTAATAACGGAAAACTTCAGGTTTACCATCATAAATAATTCTAGGAAAGAACGTACACATAAGCATGCTTTGTAAGAGGGGCTTATTGCTGTTAGTAGAAACTCAATTGATTTGTACTTTTAATTGCTTTGGCGCTATCGTAATATCTCTATGATCCAATTTATGTCGATGCGTTTGTAACATTTTAAATAAAGTAAATAAGATAAGATTTTGCTTCTTGGAAAATACATGTAAATAATTAGATACGACCTTCTTTTTTATTTACTAACTTTACTATGAATGACGTTGAGGAAAATAATAAATAAACATCGTGGATTTGTTAATATTTACAGCAATACTTGTAAATTTACTGGCAGAACAGAATTAACATTTTTACCACAACAAATGAGACTATTACAAGATTTAGTTGGAGAACCGACTACAGCATAAAATAATAGTGATATCTTAATGCGAGCAATGTATAATTTATATAGCAATAGCCCTTAGAGTAATCTATGGATATAGCTTGCGCTGAACAGGGAACTAGTCTGAACTGAATGATTATAATAATGTTTCTCACAACACATTTTAGATGCACAATAATATCTCAAACATATTGGTTGTCTCTATTTCTGAAGCTCCATTTTAGTTATTAACGCGTTCAGGAAATATTACTTTTATCAATTCGCGGTAAACCATTAATTGATTGGATTATTATTACTGTATGAATGAATAAAATATCATGATTTTTTTTAGGTATCCAGCCTTATCATCAGAAATGTTTACGACACTATTGGAGCCAGAAAACCCTCCTGCTATAATTGGTCAAGGAGCATGCCTGGACTATCCTAGATTGGAATATGAGGATGGATGGTGGGGAGGTACTGCAGTAATAACAGCTGTCGCTGGAGCCACACCAAGCTTATATTTGGCACTCGTGTTTAACGGAGTATTTCCCAAAACTACTGGCACTCCACATCTGGTTAGAGTCATTCTAACTTTACCAGATAAGAATCAAACTATTATTGATCAGGTATATTCATATTGTTTTTTTTAAACACTTACTTCTTAGTTCATAATGAAAGATAAATCTTTATGAAGTAATACTGCTTGGGTAGGTACTGCTACTGCTACAACTATGAGTTAGGACTTAAGTTTTTTTTTCTATTGGCAGGGATTACACAGTTAATAAATATCCCGATCCAATATCGTCATCCGGTGTCAATGTAGGGAAAAATTGAGTTTGCACATCAATAATATCATATTTACAGGATCGCGACAATTGCGATATATATTGAGAAGATCGTGATATAGGTATATTGACTGTCTAATGCCCGCCATTGTAGTCGTTAAAGAGTACCACAGTTATTTTCAAAGTATGCCAGAAACGTTTCCCGTGTTATTAGCAGAACATTGAAAATAATTGTGGTAAACAGGACTATGAATGTTCTTTCCAGGTGCAGAAAGTAAGCAAACCTCATTATGACTTCAATGTTCTCGAAGTTTCTACTCCTGTATCGGCAGCGGAACTACGATCCTTAGCAAGAGGCAGATTGTCTTTAGCTGTAGAAGCAGTTGGTACTCCTGAAAGACGTATAGTTGGGAGCGTGAGGCAGAAAGCTGCTTGTGAACTGTACAACGCTCCGTTGGTAGCGGAGAGGTTGCCAGCCACACCAGCTCCGGAAGGACTTGCCCTGCTTTATATCGATAAAGAAGGATCTCTGGTCTATGACATACAGGTAAATATATTAAAGCATTACTTGTTTTTACTCTGTATTAGTAACTTGTTTTTACTCTGTGTTAGTAATCTAATGCTACTCTGATTGACTTTATGCGATGCAGACTTATGTTTCGCACATTTTTTTCGATATAATATTAAAATTACAATAAATTTGAGAAGTCGACGTCAAAGAGATCTTAAAAATAGATTCAGTATTATATTATTTGATAATTTTACGAAAGTTTAATAAAACATATCTCAAGAGAATTATAATACTTTAACAGAACTGTAACACGTTAACAATGATAGTTTAAAATGTTGTTGGAATCGATTTGGTATTTTTTCTAACCAAAAAAGCCGGTCTAGCCAAATATGTATGTTATGAAAAGCTGTATAGGGATTATAAAAAGCATAACATAAGGGTCCTTATACTAGCATCTTATAATCTTCCAAAGTAGAGATTCAAAAACAACAACGGTTGAGATACTTTATGCCATACCTAATTTCACTTTGGCTATGACTGGCTTTGATACGAGTGAATAGTGTATAGTACGGTAATAAAATTGGTGCAAAACTTTATCGAAATTTTCATACTCCAAGGAATCGAACTGATTCCAATAACATTTATGATCGAATAAGTACTAAGGTTACTTGTAGTCGTTAAGACTGATTTATGACGTTTGTATTAGGCACAAGTAGTGGTAATAGCTTCTATAACGTCATTTGGATAAATTTACTGGTCATCAATGTCAGATTATAGTCTTAAGTTCACATTTTTATTGTTTATTTATGATAAACTTGCGAAATAACGTTACGACGTTTATTGCATGAGGATAGTTTTTTATGTAACTGAAGTAATAAACAAACATAGGTCATTGGGTATAAGCATACAGTAGACGTAGGTGTTGTTCGCTAGGTAAAAGCCAAGAAAAATGAAGTAGCTTTTTCGCAATGAGAGGAAATCATTCATAACTATCACAGTCAAAAGAATTTATTGATATTAGATAATCAATGGGAAAAGTTTAATTACAAGTTTTTATTTACTTTCAATTGTCCCGATGTTTGTCATCAAATCTTGCAAATTAAATTTGATCCACTTCCCGGTCACCGATTGAGCTGAAATTTTCGATTATTCCGAACCTGACCCGGTCGCGGGTTAGGTTAGAAACTTGAAAAAAAAAAGTAATATTTGTTCCGAACCCTCTTCCTAACTTAACTCGACGTCTGGTTCCTATCATAACCCGAATTGCGCAGATACGTTTAATTACTTGCCTAGCTATTTAATCAAACAGCTTAGAAAATGACCTATTTCTGCATGGTTATAAAAAAAATAACCACGAAGGCTTAGTGCGGGAGCTACGCTCCTGCATTAGCCTTCTAACCTAACCTATCCAAGTCGGATACTAAATATTAAATACTGACTTGACACATATATGTACTTCTTATTTTGAGAAAGATTAGAGAGAATGACCAATCTGCGCAATTCGGGTTATGATAGGAACAAGACGTCGGGTCAGGTTAGGAAGAGTGTTTCGGAGAGATGTTTGGAACAAATATTACATTTTTTTCAAGTTTCTAACCTAACTCGCGACCGGGTCAGGTTTTCGGGTTAGGTTCGGAATAAGCGGAAATTTTGCGTGTATGTGAAAATCTCGTGACAATGAAATATTATGATGATCTGACGATGGAGCTGGACGTCGGTCATAGAAACTCTGTAATGAGTTATGATATGTTTATATATGTTATTATAATGAGAATGTAATGAGCTTCAATTATTGACTGGCTGAATATTAACAACCTTAAAATTAACATTTCCAAAACAAAAATTATGAATTTTAAACTAAAACAAAATACAATTTCTGAAGTCCAAATCAACTATAAACAAGACCGTGTGCATGAAACAAAAACAACAAAATTTTTAGGTATAAATATAGATAATGACATGTCCTGGAAGACACATATTGAACATGTCTGTACGAAACTAACCCAGTTTTCGTACGCTTTATACATGCTGGGTAAAATAGCGAATAGGAGTGCGGTCTTAGCTGCCTATCATGGGTACGTCGCCTCTACTCTGAGGTATGGTGTTATCTTTTGGGGTAATGCCTACACTGAACATGTACTAATAGCGCAGAAAAAGTGTGTGAGAGCTATCTGTAAATTAAAACAAACAGATACCTGCAGACCACATTTAAGAAACTTGAAAGTTTTGACTGTACCGTCGCTGTATATCTATGAGGTTGTAAATTTTGTCAAGAGTAACATTAGCCTATTTAAAAAAGTGGAAAGTCAACGTCGCGCGGATAAACTGCACCTACTACCCACCAACACTAGTTTTGCCCACAAAAGCCTTTTTGCAATGGCTCCTAAATTATTTAACAAACTTCCCCAGGACATAAGAGTCAGCCAGAATAGCCACGACTTCAAGGGAAAGCTCTTCAACCTATTGAATGAAAAGGCTTATTATTCTGTTGAGGAGTATCTATCTGACCAGTCTATAAAATAAGTAAATAGGTTACATCCATTTTAAATTTGAATAGAATTTACATTGTACTTAAAACTATCATTCGTAACTTTGTGCATATTGATATAATTTATATATTATTGTAATGCATACTTGACATTATTACTAATTAATTGACATCTAAGAATCTAATCAATAACTATCCTAAAATTGACATTAATAAATTATCTATATCTGCCCTATTTTGAAGAAATTTTACATTTGAAATTCACGTTAAATTAAATTCTCTAAATTAAGATACGAATTGATTGAATTCCCAAAATTTAGATAGTGGTTGGTCATAAAATAAGAACTGTCTGACTATATATATAAATGTAAATATAAATAATAAAATAATATAAATAATAATTAATGTAATGTGTAATAAATGTAAATTGTAATAAACTTAATATATGCATGTTATTTTGTATGCCAATCGGCGGAACATAGTATGTACCAAAGCACCCTGTAAACATCTATATTAACCTGTGTTCACGAAATAAATAAATGAAATGAAATGAAATGAAATGATAAGACGCAACCCCATCGAGTTTCGACCCGTTTGACTCGTCTTGACCAGAACATGCATTATTATTAAATATAAGCATGTTTTCTAAAACTTAAAAAAAAAAATGTTTATAATTTTGTTATCAATCATATTTATTATGTTAATAGAGACCCTACTGAAATATTTTTAGGGTAAGAATCGGTCGTATATTGTCTGTATAGGTCTGTAAAAATATTGTGTGGGTACGTAATATATCGGAGAATTTCGAACATCTGGGACGTGTCTAGGTGGCTCCGTTGGTCAGAGCGTTCGCCCTGTAAGGGACTGGTCGCGGTTTCAAATCCCGTCCTAGATGTTCTCTTTTTCCGATCTAAATCTATAGGTACGTAAAAGTTCATATAAATTCGTTTGAGGGTAATTACAGAAACTGAAATCGTTGAAGTCGCTTTAAAGGAAACTAAAACATTAATATTTTCGATGTAGGTAATAAAAATGGATATTTTTTTTCTAATTACCATTTTAATATTTTTAGGTTGACAAGTTGGGGGTCACTGATCCCAAAATAACTTTAGTAGAAGAGCAAGGCAAGCGCCATTCTCAAGTGGAAATTTTAGATACACGTATTGGGGTTCTAGCAAGACCTAGTGCGAGGATCTTTCAGCCATTGTATGAGGAACAACTGGCGGTTCATATCAGCGGTGAAACTGGTGAGCGCTTTTTTAACCTATAATTATTGTGAACTTTAGTTATAGTGGTTATTAGAAAATAAAAGTCAAATAACGTAATCTAAGAAGTTTTGTTTTTGATAGAGTTGGTCAAATGGTCAAAGAACGCAAACTATAAGGTTGGTTATATACTTACTTAAAAGACTCCAGTTAGTTTGTAATACTATAATTTAGGTACTTATCTATGACGGCCTCTGTGGAGTAGCGGTAGTACGTTCGACTACTAGGACTGGGGGCGGCTATTTGCATTGGTCTGGGTGTTTCTATGTACAATATGTATATATTTACAACTGAAAAGAATATAAGAATGTTTATCCGCATTCCGGACCCCATAGCATAAGCTAGTTAAACTATGCTTACTTTGGGTCTAGAAAGTGCTGTGTAAAATGTGGTGTCTATATTTTTAATTCGATTTTATTAGTCGTCCTTAGTTCTATCTCATAAACAATCCAAGGCAATGTGGATGTTGCACAGTATTACTTATCCTCCACACGAACCGTATCGTTTTGGATCCATTTTTGCAGTATGCAATCGACAATCAAATAGATCGTATACTACCTATAATACTCATATCTATGTAGCCCTAAATATGTCTTTAAAAGTTCTTGATTGATATGTTTAGTAGGTATTATGATTTGAATATGGTTGTTGAAATCAGGCCATTATGAGAACAAGGTAGACAATATTGAAGGGGAAGTAAATGAAAATAACATTGGAGATTAAATTAAAATTAATAAAGGAGTCAGTGTTTTGTTGTTCAGTTACCCAATCAAACTTAACATCTGGGTTTTTTACATGGAAACCTATAAATATAAATAAAATGTACTAAGTGAAATACTCTTACCAGCGGTGTCATATTAGCCGACTAAGCTAAGGGATAGGGATAGCCTAGCTTCTAAGACATGGTGTGATAAATTATTGTCTTCAACAATCATCATTTTTCACGTAATCAGAATCACTTAAAGATATCAGGTCAGACTAACGGCTTAACGAGCTCGCTGAGGCATGATCAATTCGATCAACCATTCATTTCAATTGAGTGCCAGACTTACAACTGCAAAACATACATTTTTATTATCTTCTGTTCAATCTTAAATGTCTTACACAAGGAAGAAAGGAAGACCTATTAGTCTAATATTATCAAACTGATACGCGCGGCTTCGCCCGCGTGGATGTCGGTCCGAACTCAATCTAAATGATTCTATTTTTGGTCGTATCTCCGGTTCTACTCAACCAATTTCTATCAAACATACGACGAACAGACAGTTTCTAAGCCTGACCAAGACTTTACTGATAAAAAAAACCACATCAAATTTTTTTAGTTTTTGCGACCATCGCGAGCAAATAGACAAGAATGTAAAAAAATATTTGTCTGTTCAGAATTATTATTTAAAATTATTTTTAATCTGCAATGTTTTTATATGTCTACAGACACAACTAATTTGCAATTTTATAACAGTATAGATGTAAAATTGACCCGCTGTACCCCTTTCCCTGTTTTTGAATACGAAAAGAAAGAAGAGTGTATCTATTATCAGAGTATGACATATTATTTTATTTTTTTATTTTTCAGGACCACCGCTCCTTCGTGGACGACTTACTTCTAGGATGCTGCCGGATGCAGCAGGGTCTGGCCCCGCGTTGCTACGTCGAACGGGCCAAGTACGCCTACCGGCAAACATGGCTGGTCTAGCTTGGTTATCCGTGGACTCTTTGTGTGGATTGTATTACGAGGTAAATTATTGTACTGTAGTGCATTTTTATGATGTGATCAATATTCAGCCAGCTAAATAAAACGGAATGACATAACTTGAATTACTTAGTATTTGATGAAGTACCGTTTGAATGAAGAAGTTACTTAATAGATTAAACTTTTTAAAGTTTTTAAACAACTCGAATACTATACTGTAGTTTCAATGAAAATCAGGTCTTTGAGACAATACCTACTCTTATGATTTTTGGAGTAGTCTAACACGCGATCAGGCTGCTAATTGGTTTGACGAATTTCTATCAATCTTCTTTATGAAATAATTAAGTTTCCGTGCCCAATTTACTCTCCAGACAGTCATAACTGGCAGCAATGCCCGTTCGTGGTCAACTTGGTGGCTGGAGACACATACGGGTGAAGAGGGTGGAGCCAGAGAGCTTGGGGGTGAGGAGGGCTGGGTACTGGAGCCCACTGCTGCAGAACTGGTTGCTCTTCATGTTGGAGTGGCCTATCTGGAGTTAAGACATGATAACGTGACTGTCTTATTGCGCACTAGAGTACCTCAGGTAGACTTTTTGCTACAGTTAAAATTTATATTGTATTTTTATTTTCGTGACCTGACCTGCCATCTGGCTGTATAAATTTGAGAAGGGTGAAAAATACCTTACGATCTACCAAATATACAAAAAATCATTAAAACTGAATAAATTTCAAAATAAGCGTAATAACTGCATATTCAACATAGCTAGTGTATTAAAATATACACGTTTTTACGTTTTGTGATTAACTAATAACCTCATTTAGTTATTTTTTTACTATTAGGTTAATTGTTTCGACAATAAAGATAACTTAATTCTGAACTACATTTAATTGATTTCTTAATTTATTCATGCTTCTCCTAATTGGATCGTTAAGCGGTGAGTGTATAATGTGGGTATTTAAAAATATCAGTTAAGTAAGTTTCCAGAGAGGCAGATAAATAGATTGCATCATTGATATCACTCGTAAGATCTTTCTCTGTCTCTACTAAGACAGTTCCTAATTTTTTCCATGAGATTACTTATTCCTTTAACGTTGTATTGTAATTTTAATAGTAAAACCTCAAAAAGACAGAAACCTTGAGTTAAGCATAAATAAAGACTATCTTTGGCTTCTACGCCTAGGGGATTCATGGCCACTAACAGAATCTCCTTATGTGGGGACTGAATTTAAGCTGCTGGGCCCTCAATAATCACCACTTATACCACGATAAATAACATGATAATAAAAAAAAATGTTTATTTGACTCAAGAATACATTTCAGACAGTTATTCACAATTCTAAAATCAAACAGAAAGGAACTGAACTGTGACGGCCTCTGTGGCGTAGCGGTAGTGCATTTGACTGCTACGACAGGGGGCGTGGGTTCGATTCCCGCTCAGTGCAAATATTTGTATGCATGAATATGTCTATTTGCATTTGTCTGGGTGTTTCTATGTATAATATGTATGTATTTACAAAAAAAAGTAAATAAGTATGTGTATCCGCAGTTCCGCAGCTAGTTAAACGATGCTTACTTTGGGTCTAGAAAGCGCTGTGTAGAATGTCGTAGAATATTTATATTTTATAGAACTGAAGCTGTATTCCATTCTAGGCTAATGCCTGTATATGCAATGTGTCTTGAAATGTTAGGATTAATTTTTAAACTTGTAGCCAATTCAAATTAGTAGGACAGGAAGTTTGGATACGTTATGTTTAGCTAAATATCCTACTAACCGCTTTACCCACATGGGACTCCATGGCTGGAGCCGATCCAGTGTGTAGAGCGGTCTTTGTTAAATTGAATAACACAACAATAACTTATATACCGTTATTAATTTTCAGATAAGTGTGCCACCGTCATGTCTGCCAGCAGTACCAGGAACAGCTGACAATGAGTTAAGTGTGAAGTACACTCCGGGACCATCGGAAGATCAAATTTCTGATTACTCGTTATTCCGACTGAACGTTAACTATTGCACACAGCGAGACAAGTTTTACAAGTTAGGAGAAATTTGGACAGATACAGAGGTCAGTATCATCATCTTAGCATTATTCCCAGTTGCATCCGAGGGTTTCACCTCGAACCCTGGGGTCCGTTAACCTCTTTCCTCTTTATGATTTGGATAATCCACGTCAGTATATTACATATAATTAACTAGCATATATAAAATACGGTTCATTACTAATCTGATCTGCTATCCTAACCCGACATGGGGTTAGGTTAGGAAAAGTAAAATATGCTCAGGAAAGTAAAAAAATCGAAATATGTATGACAGGTTTGTAGCAAGTGGAAAGATGTGGTCTCTACTTACTTCAATGGGAAAGGAGTATTTGAACGAGTCTGGTGTAAATTGGATGGTATATACTGCTTGGAGCGGGTTTTATTTGACAAGTATGATAGGCATTCTTAAATGATTCTTGTATCGTGTGAATGTTACATATGGCATTGCCAGGGAAGTAGAATACACAAGCCACTCCAGTCCTTCCGTTGGGTGTCATACAAAGCAACTAAAATATAGGTATATATAATATAGCCCACGAAAAGTGGTGGTTGACGGCAAAAGGCTTGCGCCCTGTTGGGCGGGACTGTAAAACATAAAGTGGGTTTTAATGCACATCTGGCTACCTCTTTGGGATTTACGATGTACCTACGAGTATGTATGTACAATTAACTGACACAAACTACACAAGGACTCAGAACAGCTGTCTATGTTATTTTTTAGTATGTACACGAAGTCATCACACATCAACATGTGTGTTAAATCTCACAAAACCATCCAAACATATTCACGTTTCAGTCAGTTTGAACGTTGAATTTGTTTTTCTAGACATGTTCAAAATGTTGGTGTGTACTGGGAATGCCGCGATGTGAGGCGATCCAATGTCCATCAGTCTACTGTGCGGTACCTACAATCAAACCACCTGGACAGTGCTGCCCTATATGTACTAGTGAGTAAAGACCCGAAACATTTTTGATGAATTTATGTTTTCAAGAAACTGTTAGTCATCATTTATTTTATTATAATAACGACTAATATAATATCTCAGCTACAGTTTTGGCAATCGCTAACAAAATTTAATTTGTACAATTTCTGCTGAACTGCAAAGTTTATATAAATCTTAAGGCTTTCACGGCCGTTGTTGCATGTAGAATATACTGCTTCCGGGCTGTTTGGCCGTGGTCCATCGGAAACTTGGAAACTTGTAATACAAGTTTCCGATGGACCACGGCCAAACAGCCCGGAAGCAGTATATTCTATATGTACAGTTTATGCTAATCTTGATACAGCTTATACTGAATGTACTTAGTACATTTTCAATTATAAACAAGTTGAATTCCTGAGACGAGCTCAGCCGAATACAAGGGATTTTCGATTTTGCGTTTTTTTTTTTTTTGCGATTTTTTGCGATTTTTTGCGATTTTTTCTTTATCTTGCAATGGTTCACCCCAGCACGAATCTATTACCGAAAACAGCAACTCGATAGCTCATCTCCTTCATACCCAAAACCGTGACAGAAAATTGGCAACGACGTCGACGACAACTCGATAGCAATAGGGCTTTTCTAAAGAAAATCCCTAAAAAATGCTAAAATGAAAATTATTAATCACCTTTTAGTGTGACGGTTTCGAATGTTATTGCCTTCATACATATATTTTTTACACCTTCCAGACTCCACAACAGCCGCCTGGTCAGAAGACGGCAGCTGTGCACTAGCAGATCAAACATATGCTCCAGGTTCTTCCTGGCACCCATATCTTGTACCTAGCGGATATGACACATGCGCCATCTGCACATGCAACTTCCAAACGAGACAGATACAATGCCCAAGAGTACGGTGTCCACCCTTGAAATGCAGTGAGAAAGATGCTTATAGGCCTGACAAAAAAGCTTGTTGCCGAGTTTGCCCTGAGGTATTACTATGATTTTTTTTGGTATGTAAGGACAGAATTAAATGGTGGGCTGTTATCTCTGCCTACCTCGAAAGGAAAAAAGGCCTGAGTATATATTATGTATAATTTTTTCTATAGATTTTGGATTTGGATAGATTTGGGATGTCCACTTTTAGCACTAAAAACATACTTCCCGTACTACCCATTGAATTAAACGGTGCGTTACTATATTATCTAATTTTGAAAATAAAAATACCAATATTTGATACTAAAACTGATTTTCTAAGCGCCTCTCTATTATTATTATATTGATATAATTAAAATAAATTTCTCTGTGTACGCATACTCATTCTGCTTGAGCATATATTCATAGGGATTAGGGCTCCCAGCGCCCTATTTCCTATTCACGACCGGCATTGACCTCGGCCATAGGTTCGGTATTGGGTTTTAGCGCCTTGATAACGTCAAAAGTCTAAGAGCTG
The DNA here is from genome assembly GCA_946251805.1 of Cybosia mesomella. NCBI lineage: Eukaryota > Metazoa > Arthropoda > Insecta > Lepidoptera > Erebidae > Cybosia > Cybosia mesomella. The sequence continues at coordinate 24,489,709 of OX276398.1, forward strand.
AATCTGCCTTCTATGTATCATCATAACGCTTAAGGGCAGGCCCATTCCAAGTTCCATTTGTCAGCAATTCCATTTACCTAAGCTGGGGTTTTTATAATGCTGGACTAAGTAAGCCTCTAGGGATTAACGTATGTAGGGCACGCCGTAGCAGCGGCGGCGGTAAGACCCATCATGGAGGCTGGCTAGAGAGGCGACACGGGAGCCTCTCGTATCGGCTGACACAGGGGATCCTTGGGAAGAGGTGCTTCGGAAACCACCTGTGTTTAATCAGGAAGGAGAACGTCTTAGTACCATCACTGTGATGCAAGCGAGGACTCAAGACTGCATACGCTGACGGAGTGTCCGGCGTGGGAGGCGCTGAGGCGGGCCCTCGTGGCGGCCTTCGCCAAGTGGGAGTCCTCTTACTAGGCGTCTTGCTCACAGCGATGGTGCGGAGCGCGAGGGCGTGGGCTGCCACCGCCTCCTTCTGCGAGCAAGTAATGCACGAGAAGAAGGCGGCGGAACAGGTCTCGGAGAGACTCCAATCCTCTCTCCTGATCTGTAGAGCCCGCGAGGCGCGGATGCGACTCAGGCATCGGAGGACGTTGAACGACCCCCGTCCTCCATGAGCGTGCACCTGGGGGAGACAGGTGGAGCCGCCTGTTACCCTAGCAGAAGCAGGCAGGGACGGCAGTGCGTCCCCCTCTTAACGGGGACAAGACGGGGACACCGTGGTTCCCAAACCCTAGGGGGCCATCTCGGAACTGGAGAGGGCTCTGGGTCAGCAGGGATGCGAGGGAAATGCCTTATGGGCCACGTTACACCCTGAACACACGTTACCGTATAAAGTTCCGAGACAGCGGGCGGTTTTAGTCGGTTCAAACTCGACATAACGCGGGGGCGGGGGAGTATCCGGCGGGATATCAGCAAGAAAAAAAGGGATAAACGTATACGATTACTTTTAGTGCTTTTAGTTATTTGTCACTTTATTTGATAATAAGTCGTAGGATGTAAGAAAAGTTGCAGATATTATTTTTTCTCCTTAAATATGTCTATTTTAAGTGACAACTTTCTTGTAGGTTAAAGTAAAGAAACCAGATGAAGAGACTCCGAAAGATCAGGGAACACCACGCACGGCTGAAGAGATCCTTGCTGAGGGAGGTTGTAAATTTCCTGATGGACCGCTGCCGAACGGCAAGGAAGTACATCCGTCTATACATTCTCATGGGGAACAGAGATGCGTAACGTGCCGATGCAAGGTATGAATTAATGACTCTATCATAAATTTTCCTAACAAGAGTGAACTAAATAAAATGTATTAACCGTTCATTTAATATTAACGGAAAGTATCAGATTCTATACTTCCTTTCAATTCCCTTCGCCACTTCTCCTGTTATCTCTCTGCTAGTGGCAATGATTAATTGAAATTTTAGCTCTTGTAAGCGTTTGGGGTTACCGCTTTCCATCAAGTGGCTCATATGCTTGTTCAAACCTTTGCAATATAGTCCATTCTACTCTTTCTAATTTTATTGCCGGGTTTTGACTTTCATGGGAGCGACTGCCGTCTGCTCTCCTAACCCCTAGACCCCTACCTGCACCAGAGGCTTGTCCGTCAATCAGCAGATGTACCGCCTTAGGAGGTTGGCTTGGGACCCAAAGATCTTGGTGGAGCCCCGCTTATATATTATTTATAAGTATATTCATTTCCAGGATGGTGAAGTGACGTGCGTTCGCAAACGCTGTGGTCGTGCGGCGTGTCAGCGGCGCCGGCGCGTGGACGCCTGCTGCGCTTGCGCGCGTCATCGACGCCAGCGCCGCACCGAGCGGCCCGCGCATACTCTCGCACTGCCCGCGCCGCGCTCGCCTAGCTGAGCGCAATCGCATCCACCGCGCAGACCGGGACTATACTAGAGTAACGCGCCCATATTCTTTGTGTGGATACCGCATAATTTTTTACATGATCAGAAATTCATCTAGTGCTAATCTCTATAAATACATATCAATCAGATTTTTTAAATTCAATAACTCAACTTTATGCCATTTATGAGCTCGGTTACAAATGACCGGGACAGAAGACGCGATATTCCACGCAAAATATATGATAGCTCGGCGCTGCGGTCGAAAGTGTGCGATGGGCATATTGCAGTGCGTTGCGATTCGCCCGCCTGGTGTGCGCTTAGTTTACTGCGCCCGTCCCGTCTATACCCCAGACTGTTAGGCTAAGTGAATAGACTGACATATTTTTATGTACTCGTGCGATTCGAATGTGTCTCTAGTTTAAGATTGAACGGCGCACTGGACGAACTGAGCTGCTCTTTCAATTGAGGCAAGGTGTGCTAAGGCGCATTGTGTTAAGAGTTGATTTAAGATAAGAGGCTGGGCCATTTAGAGGTTAACTGTCATCGGACTGATTATTTAGACTGGATCTCTGAGTGCAGAGCTCGGTTCACCGGGGCGTGCAACGTAAAGAGGGACGGTCGACCGCGCGGACAGTCGATCGACGACGAAGGTAGCTTTACTATATTATACGGCTTTGAATATTGACTTACCCACCGGTATTTTAATTGGTATTATGGTAACACGAAATTTAGGCGCATTACATCATCCGATACTGATTCGTATTATTGTTAGTAGTAGGGCTCGATCGCACGGACAAGATTAAGCGCGGTCGATAAAACGATGTGCCATATTTTCTTAAATGTAAATATAAATTATAATACTTATGTGCATATTTATTTACGATTCTAATGTATATGATACACGATTACCGCACGTTTAGGTCGTCATGTATAAACATCACAAATGCTATTATATTGGTCGCCTTGTTTGTGCATTTGCTTTTAGTTTTGTATTATCTATATTAATACACGTGTCATGGTTGGTTACTATTAACTGATTTATTTTAACTATTTTTAGTAAATGAAGAAATTACAATAATGTAAGCTTCTAAAATATTTCTACAAACTTCTGGAGGATATTAGAATATGTGCCTAAAGTTCTAAAGTACATCAAATTCTATGTAAAATGGGAACTTGCGTTTATGAAATAAAAATTATAATTACATTTTGTAAAATTGCAAACTATCAGTACTATATATATTCTGTGCTCACAGCATACAAAAGTTTGATATTTTGAAATATATATATTTGAATTAATAAAATAACTGACAATAATAATAGATTCTTTTAGAAGTTAAAGAAATATACAATATATGATCGTACCTGCTTTATTTTGTTACGTTTCCTGCATAATCCTAGCAAGTTTATAGGGTTATATTGTGACCACCATTAGAACTTGTTGGTATTCATTTAATTATTTTTTTTGTTCTCAAAACTCTGCAAAGTTTGTTGGTATTTTTAGGACTACCCGATATAATACCTACTTATAATGTTAGTTTATATTCTGACATTAACATTCAGGATTGGTGTTGCTTTCAAGTATCATTTATCGATCCCAATAAATAACTTTCCTGTATGCTTTTAGAAAAAAACATAAACATGACTTCACGCCTGTATCCCCGGGGTAGGCAGAGGTGTATTACACACCCACGATTAAAAAGTAACATTGGTTATTATTAATATATCTATTTTATTTGCGGTTTTAGGGCGTTCTGACAAAATATCATAATCTTTGAGCAACTATATACCTACTATAAATATAATTTGTAAATATTTTATTTAAGAGCCTACAATTAATACCTTCTTTATACACAGATACCGATACCTAAAACGTATTGTACCGATATAAAATAATATAGGTAAGATAATAGTTTACGCAAATTTCGTGACTAGTTTTGATTAATTACTAGGATAACGCGTTTAGTTATGTAATTAAGAAAGCTAGTCCAAATGTTTCGATGTGATGGAAATGAATGCCATGTAGCTAGCGATACGCCTGTTTTGAATACTGATTATAATAGGAATTTATTACTTAAGTTATGTCTAAGGGCTTGTAGTCACTAGGTGTAAAAACGTGGCGTTGTATTGTAACGGTTATAGTATGTTCACTGGAAATGACGCCATTTAAAGTTTGCGCGGGCGCTACAGGCGGTTTTCTAATTTATGATTGGAATATCATGCTAGGTTTTTACATAGAGTGAATATGAGACTTACTGATTTCTTTGTGCAATTCCTGCACTTTTGTGGGTATTTGAATTTTTCGAAAAAGTCGTTTTGCCAAAAATTTCTTGTAAATTAAATTCTTTTCACTTTCGTTGTGGGTTCTAGTCCAGACAAAATTATAAGGAGTTTGTATTATATAATTTTATATTGGCTATTATTTTAATTTGACATAACGAGAATATCACTCGATTAAGCGCAAGAGTTTATCTTGGTTCTAATTTTTTTTTGTATAATCTAACAATAGAAAAGTAGTCACCTATTGCTTGCAAATAACATAACTAATAGCCATGAAGAATACTATGAACTCGCTTGTATTGCATTGTTTTTCTATTTAATAAATCATTGCATTCATTACCGATGTACATTTAAATGGAATTATATTGATTTTATTTTCGAAAATTTACAAAATCTATAACTATCAACTTTGAAATTTTAGATTAAATTATTATTTGTGAAATAACATTCAATATATTTGGATTGTCTACGTGCATTAAGTCAATAGTTTGTAGACTGTCATACATTGAAATGAAATAAATTACCTGTGAAAATGTGATTTTAATTTTTTGACGTATTTTGGCTCGCTCCCTATTACGTGGTACCTAAAACAGCTGACGAAATCCAAGTTTTAATAAACCTCTACCTATTCTTAAGCGATAAACATGTATTATATTAAGAATAACAATATTGTTTTTATTAAAGTCACCATGACTCAAGGGTTAGTAAAACCCAAAAACTAAGTTAGTATGTACTTACATTATAATTACCTATGAATCACTGGCAGCGCATCCCATAAGAGATCGCACTGCAGTGTAGCCTATTTGCTATCATTCTTAGGGCCAGGGATGCACACCTCTTTCGCATTGTGGTATAGAAACAATCCACATGAGCATCGGCGAAAATCCCCAAAGCACTATAGAAGCGGGAGGGTTAACAAATGCCCGAGATATTTAAAACCTTAGAACCACTGCAATGGTGTACCGTACAGTGAAACGGGCTGCATAGAATCAACGTTCCTATCGGCTTCTTGAAATACCATCACTCAGCAGCACCATGCCATGCGCGCTATTATTAACGCAGACACTATTCACGTAGCAGCCGACTCTGGTGCTGCTGAGCTCACCAATCAGTTCGTTGACATACAGGTGGAATAGCGTTGGTGAAATTAGCCCCCCTTGTCTTACACCGCACTCCAACCCATATGAACGAGACACGGCCCCAGACCATCGTACACTATTGAACTGATCTCCATTCCAGAACTTCAAGATGTTTGTTAGTTCAGTAGGAACATTAAGATTTACTAACTTCACCCCAAAGGATAATGTATCATTCCATCGCCATTATCAATGTCAATAAAGATGATAGTTCTGAAGATTACTTGAACATAACTGCATCCCACGGCCTACTACCAGCACACGTACAACCTACACGAGAAGATAGATGCCTCGACCATATTTTGTTAAAAAGTCGAAAAAAATCTACGACAATTGTTTTTGATGCCCCACACTGAACTTACAAATATTAACCAAACATATTACAAACCCAAGACATGCATAGAAAGGATTGACTTCATCAAAGCTGTAGAAGATATTATTTATTATTTCTAGTATAATGTATAGTACAGGCCCTAGTGAGGTCTCGGAATTGTTTGTGAGTATTCTTGCTTCAGTGGTAAGAACTAATACTCAAATAACAAACATTTCGCACCGAAAAAGGATTACAACCCCATGGATTACACCAGATTTACTAAAATGCATAAAAAACAGAGATACCTTACACAAGTCACTCAAAAAAAATCCACATAATGCAACTTCAAAAATAACGTGCAACAGATATCGTAATTTCTGCAATAACTTACTAAAGAAAACGAAATGTAAATTTAACCAAATAGAATTAGAAAAATACAAGCACAACCCTACGGCTACCTGGAACATCATCAAAAATATTGCTATTATGAAAAAGAGTTTGCAACCCTCCACGGAGCTCTTAAACACTGCAGTACATCCTATACTTTCCATAAATTATGTTAACAGCTACTTTGCAAGCATAGGTAAAGAACTGGCATCTAGAATCACACAGACCGAGAGCGAGAGTACAACCTATTACAGTAACATCATTCTCAATCCCTTGGGTAATTTCATGGCTCTGATACCACTAGACGACGCTGAGATCAACTCTATCATTATGAACCTTCGTAGCGATAGCGCTACTGGTACTGACAAAATACCAGTAACTTTTATAAAGGCGATTGCACCCTTTATTACTTCCCCACTTAAACATATTTTTAATTCCTGCTTGTCAAGTGGTGTATTTCCCAAGGTCTTAAAAAGTACATTAGTTCATCCTATTCATAAAGGTGGTGACTGAAACAGTGTTACCAATTACAGGCCAATATTGGTGCTTACTACACTATCTAAAGTTTTTGAAAAAGCCTTGAATTCTCGATTGATGAAGTATCTAGAACAAAATAATGTACTCGCTAAGAATTAATTTGGATTTCAAAAAAAAAACTACAGAAGATGCGGTTTTGGGGCTTACAAACTGTATAGTGAAAGCCATAGACGATAGAATCAAATGCCATTGTATCTTTCTAGATCTGTCTCGTGTCTTCGACACTGTTTCTGTTACTACTCTACTAGGAAAGATGGAGAATATAGGAATAAGAGGAGTAGCTCTTGAACTTTTTAAGCATTATTGTACCGATCGCAGTCAACGTGTGAAAATACAACCCTTGATGATGATGCTCCCCTTGGTGGCTTTGGCGTGCCACAGGGTAGCGTTCTTGGCCCTACACTCTTTCTCATTTATGTCAACGAGCTCTGTCAACTAAAAATACCTCCTTACCACATATTTTCTTATGCTGATGACACGGCCTTATTAATTCAGGGTAAGTCTTGGCATCATGTGCAACTTAATGCCGAGAACGCCCTAAAAGTACTTATGACATGGCTAAAGAACAACTTACTGACACTCAATCTCTGCAAAACCAAGTATGTTACCTTTGCTCCTGGCATCCAATTCCTATCAAATCCTGACTCCATCTCCATTCGGGCTCACGTTTGTAATAGTCCAACTAGCTCCACTTGCACTTGTGAATATATAGAACGTGTGAATGTTATAAAATATCTCGGTGACCTCAAACTATTTGCTACTAATAATCTACAATTGATGAAGCTACTAAAGATGACTGAAAATAAATCTCTTTCTACAACCGAAACCTACAAATATCTAGGTATGTCACAGGCATTAGGAATCTCCGAGTGTGGTATGAAGCAGGCACTGCAGGAGCGCTTCTTTGGCCGAAAGAAAAAAGTTCTGAAAAGCCTTCTATCGGATGGCAGCAAGGTGCGTGCCTACAATGGTTGGGTCATGCCAGTCCTAATATACTCCTTCGGCATACTTAGATGGACTCAGACCGAACTGGATGCCCTAGACAGAAGTGTTCGTTCGCTGATGACCACATTTCGGATGCACTACCCACGATCATCTATAATGAGGTTGTATATCCCGAGGAAACTGGGGGGTCGTGGCCTTCTAAATGCTAAGACCCTTCATAAACGCGAGATATACAACCTTAGAGAATATTTTCTTCGAACAAATACAGATATGCACCGTGATGTGATCGCAGCGGATAACAGCTTAACCCCTCTTGCGTTGGCTAGAGAAAACTGGCGCAAACCTGTGGCACTAAGCATTAATGATCGTATGAATGTATGGAAGAGCAAAGAGTTGCATGGACGTTGGCCTGATATAGATTTACCAGCATCTGTGTCTTGGCTACACAGAGATATAATTTTTGGTTGTTCTCGTCTTGCCAACGGCGAGTATATGCATAGACATAACCAAGTAGCCAGGTTTGTTCATCAACAGTTTGCTCTAAAGTTTAACCTTGTGAAATCAGAGGTACCGTACTATAGGTATGTGCCCGACGCAGTCCTCGAAAATGGGCATATCACGTTGTACTGGGATCGATCTATCATCACTGACAGGACTATTGTAGCCAATAAACCTGATATAGTTTTGATTGATCGATCAGAGCGCCGCGCGATAATTATCGATGTCACCATTCCGCACGACGCGAATCTTGTGAAAGTCGAAAAAGAAAAAAGAAAAAAATTGGATTTGGCTCACGAGGTTCGAGGTCGATATGTGGAATGTGGATTCGGCAATTATTGTTCCGATAGCTGTATCAGTCCACGGACTGATCAACATCTCAAGAGGCTCGTGTTAGGCAGTTGGGTTAAGGGCTTGATGCAGAAGGCAGTGCTCCTCGATACGGCACGTATTGTGAGGAGATTCCTTTCTCAGGAGCCCTAACCACCGGTAGCTTGGTCCCTGTACCCGATGCCGGTGGGCGACTATTTTTTTTATTTTAAATATATTTGTTTTTTTTTTACATAGAATTTATTTAAAAATATAATTTATATGTATGTAAAGTTTAATAAAGGAAATCTAGTGGGGCGGAAATCACACAGTGATTGTCAACTTCGGGCCAAACTTAGATATTTTTGTTGCAGTATTTTTATTCACAATTACAGACCTTAGGCTTTATGCATATTATTCGACGCGTCTTTATAGATTGAGCAACAAATATGAAGAAAATGAAATCAAATCAAACGTCTTCGACGTTAAAAACACAAAAAAAATATTTTTTAGGGACAACTTGTATGGTAGGTACCCGAAACCTTGAACGTACAAACCCCAAAATCTAATCAGTTCTTCCCATTAACCAAACAAGATGATTGGCGAAAGATTTTTTTAAATCGGATAAGTGGTTCTTGAGTTATTGCGTAAACAGACATCCAGACATCCAAACCAACCGTCACAAAAAATTTTTTTGCTTAATTAGACTTAGAATCATGTGAAACGTCGAGAAAAGTGATAAAAAGTGGGTGTAAGATTTTGATTTCTTTTTGCGTGCTTTTAAGACTTCGGTGTCCACCTGGTTGATGGCCCGAAGTAATAATTTATTTATTTAAAAAGTTACATTCTTATGAACACAATTCACAGTACAGTGTATACAGTTGACTGTTCCGTTTGATGAAATCTGATACCCAGGATAAGATTAAACTAGTGTTTAGGGTACCCAGGGCTCCTACAGCTTGAGCGTAGGTATGCGGACAGGTGTGTGTGTGTGTGTGTGTGTGTATCGCATAGTAAGTACTCGGAGTAGGTGTGGGCCCGCATACCACATGGTATACATTTCACGCAAGCAGCTACACTGTAAAAAACCGGGAAGGTAAAACCTGTACCTACTTTCGAATTAAATCTATAAATACTTGAATATACAGAGCAAAAATATTCATTCTGTGAATGATTGATCGTCTGATCGCACATCTGCTCTCTAGTCCACTCGTCTTTGCTTGAAAAGAAAATCACCCTAACGGGTAACACTCCACTTTTACAACCCGATGGCGCTGAGTTAATGAAGGGAAAGGTAACACTTCAAAACTTTTAGAATAATATTTAATATTGAGATTGAGGCGTTTCAACAAAAAATCATTTACTCGTAATTATGATCGAAATGTAACAAAAGTAACTAAATATGCTTTCTAAACCATGATGTTTAATTACAGCGAGGATTTTTTGAGTGCTCTCAGCGTATCCGCCATTGCTTCGACAATGTCATCCGCCATTTGGATATTAGAATTGATGCCCATGACACCGATTCGTAGCGCCTTGCCCGCAGTTGGTCCTATACCGGCGAATATTAGAATGTTATGTCTGAGAAGAAAAACAATCCTTTTAAGTAATATTTTAATACTAGCTGCGCACTCTGGTTTCACCCCGCTGCAAAGATAGCACCTTACTGGTGGACTTTAATTTTTCTTTCATACAATCCTTGTCCTGGCAATACCGCACACAAAAAATAAACAAATATCCAATTTGGTGTAGTTGTTCGGAAATTATGCGCGTACATATTTTTCAGTGATTCATTTTTTTTTTTTTTATTATTATTTAGATTTATTGAAGATGACTTCTCATAGAAATGTATGAAATGAGAATATGTCGCATTATTTATATTAGGTAATTCTTTGAATAAATATTAATTTCATTTGAAATAATAACTCTTACTTTCGGAGCGATTGACACTGTCCAAATATTTTGCAGAACTATTAACTACGCACGTATGCAAACACACTATGGGCTATTCTATTTTTAGTTTCAGCCTAAATACTCAAAGATCAATCAATACACCAATATACTATAAATGTATGTGTAACACTTACTTAGCTCTCATGTATTTCACAAACTCTACATAGTCATATCCTTTAGGTAGAGCAATAGTCGTGACGGTAGCTAATCGCTCTTCAGGTATCGGGATGAAAAATTCGAAGGCAAATTCTCGAAGCCGTTTGTGAAAGTGAGAAAGAGTAGCAGCATGTCTAGCCCAGCTTTTTTCTAAAGTCTCCGTCGCTAATTCTTTGATGCAAGCCCGTAGTGCCCATAGTAGAGGAGGCGATAACGTGTGATGATACCTAAGGGATAATAAACAAATTACATAAAATAGTCACTTGAAAAGTTAAATAAATATTTTGTATTATCGAATATAATATATATATAATATAGAACTCTTCGATATATTCCCAGAATCGGTTAGATCTGGGAATATCGTGCAATATACTGCACAGGACTTACCCGCCATTACGATATGCGTGTAAGACACCTTTGCCTTATCCCTACGGTGATAAAAGAGTGTAACTCAGTGTTGAATAAGAAGTACTTATAGGTAAATAGTAACTACTTATAGGTAAGTATAACAAATAAAGGTTGATTCCAGTTTGCCACACCAAGCGTCCCCACCAGTGGGCCAAAGTGGAATGTCAAAAAAAAGTACGTCCGCTTTGTCCCGGTAGGGCAAATGATACCCGTATAAATTCTCAGTGATTCAGTTGAATTTGGAAAGGTGTTTTAAAATAAAAGGACAAATGATGTGTAGAATAGATACATATATATGTAAATATATATACTGGGTTTAATGAAACTAACACGCTGCCTGAAGGAATTTATTATTAAGGTTAGTAGAATACATTGGAATATATAGTAAAATAAATTAAAAGATTAAATTACAATAAATATAAAACAAAAAATAAAATCTTCCTCGTTTCAATAAAATCATGTTCTATTTAATTTATTTTCCTCATCGAACTGATCAAATTCAGCAATAATAAGGTCAGTGCATTTTTCCAACAAAAAGTTTTTGGTCCTGCGCTACTGTGCTTACTATTTATTGATGGCTAGATTTTACCAACAACTGAAATTAGAGTGAACGAAACTGCGTTACCACATTTTACTCAGATGAAATGAATGACTATGAATGAGCTTCAATTTATGAATTTGTGTAGGACTAAGTCTGTTAGTCAGCGAAAACTATTTACTAAAAAGTTAATTTAAATCTTGTAATATAAAACGTAGCATTTTGGGGAACCGATGGAATTGTATGTACATTATTTTAATACTTACGTTCTCGTGTTTCCATAACAGTTCCACTGGGCAGCTAATAATTTCATGTCCAAATAGTACGGTGGTTCATGTTTTCTCTTGTTTATTTTGTCTCTAAAATAATAAAATATTGTATTATATTGCTTTTGTATAGTTTCCTTTAATTGTCTGTTTATTTATTGCTATGAGGAACTATTGGTAGAAATTTGATGACACAAATTTGTCACAAAATTCGGCCGGGTAGGTACCACCGTGCACATTGCGAAAAACCCTCCATAATAATCCAATTTCGGTTTGATTGCGTTCAGGGGTCAGCAAGTGCATAGCCGGGCAGGGGGATTGTGGTCGCAGCACTAGTGGGACCGGTGGGTGTCACGCGGTGCTGTGACAACAATCCTCTTCTGATGAGGCCGTCAAGCTGAGTGCCACCATTGTTAACATGGTACGTGTATGTAATGGTGACCCTCTTTCCTGAGACTTTGCCTTCAGCTTACCATCAGGCGAGGTGAAGTCAAATTGACGTGTCCTAAATATATAAAAAAAAGTTAAGGATTTAGTTTCGTCTACACTTGTTCATTTATTGCTGTGAGAATATTGCCTTCTTTCTATTCGTCTTTTAAGAGATGACAATCATGTGGTAGTGTAGTTGCTGAAACGTTTCAACTTATAAATACCAAACCATAATCATAATTTTAGTCATGGTCGTGGTTACTTCCAAAGTTAACACTTTGGAGCCTGGGGTGGATTATTACGAGAGTGACTGCTGTCTGAGATCTTAATCCAGATAGGAAAGTTGGCGCTAGAGCGTCATCTGTTGTCGAGCAGGTATACTAACTAGCAGGTGAAGTTGGCTTGGTCCCCGAAGATCTTGGTAGGGTCAAGTACGCTCAAATCAGATTTATATATAATTTTGACCACTATATAGGCGCCCATTAATCCCATTAACCCGTCAATATTAAATATAACATACTGTTAATAATGCTTACTCAGCGCGTGAACTAAACGCCACAGGAGAGATTCCAGCTGGTCCACTGAATACTTTTTGAGTTGAAGTGTACACCGCATCAATTCCCCATTCATCCATCAGGAATGGCACTCCCCCTAGTGATACGACGGTGTCCACAATCAGTAGTGTTCCATATCTAAGATAATGAACGAAAAAAAAGGGCATATCACGCGGAGTTACTAGGCTCAAACTATACAATACTAGGACGGTTACCAGCTTCGCAATCAACCCAAACTTAAGCGTAGTGAGATTTGCCTATCCAACAATAGGTCAACGTGACCGGTCGACTTTTTCCATTGATTTGGTTTTTCAGTGATTATTCCTCGATGGTAAGATCGATCTGGACATTCGACACGACACTCAGTAATGTCTACTTGATCACCGTGGCAAATTTGGTCGAGATCAGTCAAACGGTCTCGGAGTATCATTTGTTTGAAATGCAACTTTGAAACCAAAGACGCTTCGCTCGCCTTCGGCTCGCTACGCTTAATTATATGGGTAGGTACTAGAAAGCTGATAAACATCCTTATGTATATATTTTTTTTTCCACACATATACATAAATAGTATGAACATGGACACAACAAGTAAGAGGAAAAACATTATGATAAAACAAAAACAAAAAAAAGCGGCGATAGCCCAGTGGCGTACGTAACGGACTGCTGATACGAGGTCTCGAGTTCGATCCCCAGTCGCCCCGGGCACACACCTCTGACTTTTCGTAGTTATGTGTGCATCAATAAATGTTAATTATCGCACGCTTAATAATGTGCCCGGTAGATGGCAATAGGCTCGCCCCCTATTAAATTGGGACCTATACATAACTAGCGAATCGTGGGTGTGTATTACACCTCTGCCTACCCCTTCGGGGATACAGGCGTGAAGTAATGTTATGTTATGTTATGTAAAACCCTTTTCATATAATAAAAACTTAAAGTATAAGATTTCAAGTATAAGAAAACGAAACATATTAATACGAAAGAGCAGATAGTTAAAAAATACCCCGCCAAGTGCGAGTCGGATTCGCCCATGAAGGGTTCCGTAGCAGCAAGTAAAATTTTTATATGCGAGTTGATTGAATGAAAGGTAAATTGTGGTTTACGATTTATGACGTATTTAAAAAAAACGACTTACTAGATCTCGTTCAAATCAATTTTCGGTATAAGTTTACATAATGTATATCATATACCGGGAGACAACGCCGCAGTGCCAGCACTGCGAGGATCCTGGCGAAGACACGGCGCTCCACACGTTGGTGGAGTGCCCTGCGTGGGCGAGTCAACGCCGGGATCTCGTTGCGGTCCTGGGCGTGGACGTTCTTTCGTTGGAGACCATGGTGAGGGCCGTGGTCTCCGACGGGAGCAAGTGGCACGCCGCCGCCTCTTTCTGAGAGCAGGTAAAGCGAGCGCGAAAGAGACGGCGGAGAGGGAGCGGGAGAGAACCCTGCCCCCCGAGTTTCGCAGTCTGTCCGCGAGGACGCCGCAGACTCATCTACGCCCGGGACTACCGACCTCCATGATCGGGGCCTGAGGACCGTAGTTGGCCGACTCGCCGTCCTTACAGAAGCAGACCGTGGCGGAGGCGTGTCGTGTGTGCCCTCCCTACACACGCCTGCCAACTCACCGAAGCGGGCTAAAACCCGACCCCACCAGGCGAGGCCGCGGTGGCGGCCTTAGTCCGCCGGCAACCCTGGGGTTATCCTTTCGAGGGCTTACCCGGGGTGCCCGGCAACGGACACTTGGGGAGGACACCGTGCGGTTTTAGTCGAGACACGACATAACCACCCCCGCTGGCCAGCAGGGGGTATCCGAAGGGATTTCCGCACGTAAAAAAAAAAATGTATATCATATATTTTATATATATATTTATAATTTTTACCTTTATCATTCTCTTATTTTAGAAGTGGGGGGGGGGGGGAGAGCACATTTTACCACTTTGGAAGTGTCTCTCGCGCAAACTATTCAGTTTAGAAAAAAAATCTATTAGAAACCTCAATATCATTTTTCAAGACCTATCCATAGATGGTATGGTTTTGATGAAAAAAAAAATTTTAAGTTTCAGTTCTAAGTAGGGAACCCAATCGTTTTGGAGATGGAAACCTTCGTTTTTTCCATAAATCTTGAATAAAAGAAACGAAGGTTTTCATCTCCAAAAAGATTGGTGTCCAGCACTGAGAGCCGCACGTCATCACAATTCAAATATGACGAAGCCAACACCATCCTCGGTATCGGGAGGCCACACCCCCTTGCTTAGCCTCGAACAATCAGGATCGAGCGCATCGGTTTCGCAGCTCTCAACCAATCAGGATCGATCACGTCGTTTCCCGCCTTCAACTGCACCTATAAATACCCCTGTGACTCGGGCCTCTACATCAGTCGCAGAGTAGTCGCCGCCGAGTAGGTTCTGTGCACTCGAAGGCGTCCGGACGACGTCCAGTGATCGACGAAACGTCTGGAATACAAATTTCCGATGGACCACGGCCAAACAGCCCGGAAACAGTATATTCTACATATAAACGCGAAAGTTTTAATTAATAAAGAGATAAGAATTACTTGTTGGCATAGTCGAGAGTGTAGAAAATATTATACTTGCTAAATAACGACAGATTTAATAATTCATGTGCATTATTATATTTATGCAAGATTTTGTATGCGCATCGGTCAGTCATCAGAAAAGATCTTGCTATGAGCCGTCATACGTTTATATTTTTCTGCGCTGAAATTATTTCACTATAGGTAGTGGATTCGTTTGCCTCCATCACCTACCTTTTATTTAGTAACAAGCTTGTTTTAACCGGCATCAAAAAGGAGGAGGTTCTAGTTCGATCTATGTTTTTGAGATTTTACAGTAGCATTGAAGTTTCCTTTGGTGCTTTTATTAATACTTATTTACTTTAGACGACTCTCTATATATTTTTAATTAATTGTTTACTCATAAAATAACTCACTTATGACAAATATGACCCAAGTCCTGGATCTTCTGTACAGAACCGGTAGAGGAGTCACCATGAGTGATGAACAGTGCCGTCGGGCGTACCCTCTCCAGTTCAGCCTCTAGTTGTTCGAGCTTGAATGTAGTGTTTAACGGTATACGGGTCACCTCTATATTGATACCTGTTGTATTGAAAACAGAAGTACTGATAGTAAATACTTCCTCATTTCTAACCGGAGAAGGAGATGGATTTGTTCGTTCAGATTAGCTTAATTTTAAAAAGGTTAGGTTAAGTTAGGTTAGTAATGTAAAAAAAATCCTATAATACCTAAACACAAATACTGTAGTTCACCTATTGTTATGTATTGCGTAAGATTGCGTAGGTATCCCCTTTTTTTTTAATCTTTATTTTATTTAGGGGTTTTCATCCACGAAGGATATGCCAACCCCATCATACCTTTAGTAGGTATCCCCGATTCATAAAACTACTTTTTAATATTTTTTTAAGTGAACTGTTATCTTACCGTATCTATTAGCAATATTGAAAGCGCGTTCATCCCATATGCCTCTAGCTGCGATAAGCAACGTCTCCCCGGGTGCCACCAAGTTAGTGATCACTGTTTCCATGCCTGCGTGGCCTGCTCCACTAATAGCCAGGACCAACTTGCTCTTAGTTTGGAACAAGTACTGTAGTCCGGAGCGAATGTCATCTAAAACCTGCAAAGTGATAACATAAAACATAATTAGCATATCCAACAAACAATTATTCTTTATCATGTTGATATAAGCAGTGGTGAAAATTGGGATACACATACATAATTGCGGCTGTAGTATGAGAATTGGTTCATCCTATAAAAATAAATGGCTCCTACCAAATACATTTCATGTAAAGTAGATAGAAAAGTTTCACAAACTTCATTATGCTTTTAATGTTGACACACTCGATGCCTAACTTTCAATTTATACAAATGGTTATATATTTTTTTTTTCATAATTTAAGTCTGTATTTTTTTATTTTTTTTTACATTTCTATTATTATATATATATATATTGCTTGTAACAAAGGGTTATAGTCTAATATACAGATAAACAAAACTAAATTAATGAATAAAAATATTTACAAGATTAAAAAAAAGGAAGGGAAAGGAAAAAGGGGTCAGGTGTCGAAGAATTCCTCCCCATCGATGTCGACTGGTAACGTACCCAAAAGGCTGGCGGCATTACCCCGTTGGATGGCAATGCCAATCGTTTGGGCAAAATACAGGCCAGCCCTTTGGTCACGCGAAGCATCGACCAGTCGCTTTGCAAGCGACCGTGTAAAGCGACCGTGTAAAGCGACCGTGCGCTCGGACCCCACGAACCCATCGTTTCGACCCCAAACGGCTCAAATATATAATTGTTGGTCATATTATCATATTTGCGCCGTTTGAGGGTCTCCACAGATGCCGCAGCAGCACAGGCGCAGCCCGTCGTACTTGGAAGATGGGAAGGCGCAAGGGTGTCGACGCATGTTGCGTCCCACACCAAAGGCCTGCCCATCTTCCAAGGCACCAAAGACATACCATCCGGTCTCTTGCCATCATCGCGCACCAAACCAACTGGTTCAAGGATGGCTGGGACGCCGACGGTGACAAGAGCCCGGCGGATTAAATCATTTAAATGTGCATGACGTGACATGCGTCCTGCGCTCTTGCTGCATGATAGGCCGTGGTGACCGAGACTGTCGACTGCTTCTCCGCAGTGACAACGATGAGGAGCAACACAGGGAGCACCTAAACGAAGACAGGCTGCAATTCTGAATGTCGTGTCGTCCAACATGGTACCAATGTTGGACGACGGAAGAGCCTGAAGCCACACACCAGACTCCCATTCTCCCACAGCCAAGAGGCGAGCACGCTCTGCAACATTAGAGGACGTATTAATTAATTGCTGTCTTATAATGTTGCAAAGCGGCTCATCCCACTGTCTCTGGGAGCATAGGTTGGTGGGCATAACAGAATTTGGGCAAAACATTTTCCAAGCATTTATGGCTTCGGCTTTGCCCGGCACTTCAGAATTAACCAGTGTGGGTAATAATATTTTCCTGGTTAATTCCTCTGTGCCATGGATTGAAGCCAAAAATGCTGGTAAGCTCACGTCGGATATTTTACGAACGCCGAGCCCACCCCGGCAAACCGGGAGAGATGCTTGGAGCCAGGCTCGGTCGTTCAAAACGGCGTTTAAAATTTTGCATAGGGTATTTTGAATAATTTTATCCATCTTGTATAAAAGTGCCAAATGTTTAAAAAATTGAGATGAACGAAGTGCATGTGTGAATTTGGGGACGAAAAGGCAATATCTGACAATTGTAAAAGCCGAATGTATGTTAATTTGGAGGAGACGGTCCGAAACTTCATTAAAATTTTGTATTCTTTCTTCAATGAAGGCATCATAGACATATTCGAAAATCGGGCACCCTAGGAGCCGAAGTGTACTTTTATCTTGAACTTTTAAATTTGGGGCCAAAGCGTTAAATTTCGAAATTGCCAAAGATTTGTCAATATTATCGTTAAGGTAAATTTCACATTTTGAGGGATTTAGTTCTAAACCAATAGTCTTAAATTTATCTTTCAGAAAAGTCAAATCTTGAAGTACTGTGTCTATATCTCCTCCTAGAGTACCGTCATCTAGATAACAGATGTTAAATTTCGAATTTAGCTGTCTAATGATTGGGTGTATTGATAAGCTGAAAATGAGTGGCCCAAGCGGGTCACCTTGTTGACACCCGACCGCTGACTCTAAAATATTTTCCTTAAAAACCAATTTAGAAGGGTGTCTGTAGCACTGCCAAAGAAACTTAAAAATTTTGGGAGTTTCTAGCTTGGCCTGTGTCAACAAGGTGTCCCTGTTAACTGAATTGAAGGCGTTCTTCAAGTCAACCTTGAGAATGACCTCCCCTTCACCGCAGCCAAGGTACGTGGACAGGGCATGTACGGCAGCCTCACAGCCCCCTCTAGACCCAAAGCCTAGTTGTAGGGGCTGGAATTTACTTGACATATCTGTGCTGTAAAATTTACAGCACATTTTGGCTGCCATACGCCTGTAAGTACAGCCTACAGCAATGGGACGAACGCCACCATCCTTTTTCCGCAAGGCGCATAAATTTGCGCCATATAGGATATCAATGATGGCTTCATCCACATTACCGGATAGCATGAGGTTCATCAAACCTGTGAGCTCCTTCAAAAGCGCTCCGCAAGCATCGCCGACGGCCGGACTCAGGAGGTCTTTCAAATATTGTGGAGTCAGGCCATCGAGACCGCCAGCAGAACCACTCCGGAAGGAGCCCACAGAGGATAACACGTCCTTGGCTGTTACGGTCAGAAAATCGGAGTCAAAATTTGGAGCATCGGGGAAGGAAAGGTCATCAACTGGCGCTGGGTGCTTGCTCTTCAGATCTGCAAGAGTATCTGGAGAGCAAGGCGCCACTACGTCGCTGCTAAATAATAACCTAGCTTCTCCACTAATGTCACCTTCTCTTAATTTGGATTCTACATACTGGGATAAACTATTTTTGTAGAACGCGGTGAATTTAGGGTCGAAAGTGCTGGTCGAAATACAGTTGTTAACCAACTTAACTTAATTTGTGATGTTAAACTTTTGAGAGTAGCCTGAATTTTCGAAATGTGTAAAATCCTATAGGAGAAAGTGAAAAATTGTTCCCAAGCTCTGGTAGAATTCTCCCGTACTACAAGGCCAGTTTTTGCAGTTTGCCAGATTTTGGGCTACTAAAGGCCTTGCACCACGGGGAATCCTCTTTAAAACCGGTACAGAATTTTTTAATTTTGCTAGGTTTTGCCAAAAGGGAATTTGATTGTATGGTTATTTGATATATATTTGATCATCAAATCACAGATATTGATGTATATTATATAAGGTGACATACGTTAAAGAACTCATCACATATAGGCGAGATAACCGGCTGGGAATAAGCTTCGGCGACAGATGGCCAGATGTCACACGGACCTGGTCCACAGAGCGCTGGCTTTACGAAGTTTCGGTCTACTATCCTTGGTGGTGGCACTATTAAATTGTAAGCCATCTTGGAAGCTGAAAGTAAAAGAAATAATCTCTGTAATATCAATATTAACAACATATACATATTAATACACTACTATTTTGGAAACCAAAACAGTAGCTGAGGACCCCATCAATATATTGATGGGGTCCTATACACCGTTTATCAGTTAATGGATTTATTAACCATCACAATTCGCCAAAATCTAGTGTATGTTGAGCAAAATTGTTTCTTATTCAGTGACCGATATTTCGCACAAGTATTATCCATGAAGTTTGGTTACCGGAATCGGGTTAATGTTTAGATTTAGTGCTAATAGGGTGGTTGTAAATTTGCTACAATGTTCTGGCGCTATCGGCGGCACATTTGGCAAGTGCCTCTCGCCTCGGGCGTGCAGCGCTTGCCAGCCTCATATTTGTTCCACATGCTATCGTTGGTAGCCTGTGGTTTAACAATTGTTTTTATATCCCAATTTTACATTAATTACTCGATTCTATTTTTAAACGACAGAATTGATTATTTCCACGAACTGGAGATAAAGGGGTCACTGGTCCAGAGTGCAATTCAAATCGAGCGTGCACGCTGACGTGATATGCCATTTCTATCCGAAATCAGAGGTTTTATAAAATTGAGACGCATGACAGAGATCGAACGAGCTGAATGTTGTCTCGACAAATTGATTCGATTCCCATCGCGACTGTCGTAGCTACCCGGCTTCCCGGCGGGACTAAGATGCCGCGAAAGACAGACGACTTGAAATAACGCCGCATTGGGATGGAGTCAACCCTCAAGCTTACAAACAAGAGGTTCCGTCAAGAATTTCACTTCACGAGATCATTTGGTTTTCCTTACTTTATTTTTTCGACATATTTAAATTTGCACTTCTCATTTGATCATTTTATTTACGTTCCTCTAGTATGTTAAAACTTCTATAAGACAGTCGCAGGTTTCTTTGTTAGATACTTTATAACACTTAAGTACTAAAAATGTCATAAAAATATAACTCACATAGTAAAATAAAATTGTTTGTTATCTAAACTGCGCGTCTCGCAATGGTCTCCAAATAACTGATATTAAACGTTCTTCTGTATGTTTCGATAACTTGTTAATGTATGATAGGGTACACTAATTACATTAATTTATTAATACCTATGACGAGAAAAGTAGATAACGTTATCTGCTTTATTTTATGACAATTAAGGTTCAAAGCAATCTTCTCCCCAACCATTATATTTTATGTAAACAGCTTGCTGTGCATCAGAACCATCCAAGCCATCGTTGACGGTTGCTGCTCGGACAGCATGGCATGGCATGGCACGCTAGTGTCCCCAAGGCTCCATGTTGTCTCCGTCCCTGTTGCTGCTGCATATCAATGACACGCTGTCGGATAGTCATCAGACAGCATAGCAATGATTGGAGCCCAATCATCGCTATGCGGACGAGAGTTCCGGCGACACGTTGTATACGGGCCTTCCCGACCAACATCCCTTGGTTCGCAATGGAACAAAGTCACAAACAACTTGTGCCTGAAATCGAGACTACACTCACAAGAGTGTCCGATTGGGGAAGACTAAACATAGTCCAATTCAACCCCACTAAGACACAAGTATGTGCATTCACCGCTAAGAAAACCCCATTCATTGTAGCGCCATAATTCCTGAAAACACCCCACTCACCATCTCAAAAGTATCGGGATCCTCGGTATCGGTATCTCCAGCGAAGTCCAGTACTGCTATCACCTGGAAGACAAGGTCAAGTTGGCATCTAAAAAAATTCTGAGTGCTCAACAGGGCGAAGTAGTACTTAATTGCAGAGCAACGACTTCTTCTTTAAAAGTTGCAAGTCCTGGCCCACATGGAGTACTCGTATCACCTTTTTGACGGGACACCTGCATATCAACTTGACCCATTTGACTCGGTGCAAAGACGGGCGCTGAGAATCGTCAACAATCCCATACTTACAGGCATTGTGGAACCTCTGAGTCTTAAGAGACATTTTGCCCCTCTGTGTGTGTTCTACCGCCAGTATAATGGTGTGTGTTCAGAAGATTTGTTTGATATGATGCCCACGACCACATTCTATAATCACATAGCTCGCCACAGACAGGGAATTCATTCTCATCATTCTCACACGTTGCAACCGCAAACGGTGCGCACATTGAGATATGAAAGGAACCCGCGTACTCTCAGACTGCGGAATGATCTCCCTGTTGTGGTTTTCCCAAGCAACCACAATATGGGGTTTTTCAAGAAGGGCATTAGAAGATATTTACAGGGTCGGCAGCGCAAATGTTACGAAATGAAACACCAGGGGTTGCACACGTCCATTGGCTACGGTAACCGCTTCCAATCAGTTTGGCCTGGTCCTGCCGGCCACCTAAGTTGTATAAAAAACGTATCTCTGGATTTGTTGCCAAGCTACGATTATGTAGTTGCCAGTCTCCATCGAATTAGGTTATTTCATTTTTATTGTGTTCGTAATTGTGAGAATGGTTTCCAGAAAAAAAGTCGGAAAAGCCGAGGTAAAAGTTGGAGCCTAGATGACGTCATGTGCAAAGAACTGATTTCCAATATATCTACATTAGATGTTTATTCAATAAATTTAAAAACAATTTCAAGGCAATAATATCTATTATCAACACAATTAACTAATGTTAAATGTGTTAAAGGGACTATATATATTTAACTTTAATGAATATTAGAAGCGGTCAACATCAGTGCCATATAGTTTTTTTTGCAATCTTGCAGTATACCTCCAAAGAAGTCATTGATGTCTCCACTCCACTAGTCTCCGCTTAAGTGGAAACGTATCCTAACTGTCCACTTTATTCCTCACTTACTCCTGTCGGTGCGACGCCAAGTTAATGAAGGGAAAGGTCGGGGAAAGAGTAATCGAATGTGTTGTACCTATTATAGAATTTTTTTAATATCAAGGATTAAAAAAAAAAAATGTAATTATAAACGAATCATAAAGAAAGTAAATAACAAATGTATATTCTAAACCAATTGCATAAGGGTTAGAGCGATCATTTTTTCAGTGCTCTCAGCGTGTCTTCCATTGCCTCAGTGATTTTGTCCGCCATTTCGATGGTAGAATTGATACCCAAAAGACCAATTCGCAGTGCCTTGTCGGCAGTTGGACCAAGACCAGTTAGTATTAGGATGTTGTGCCTGGGGACAATTTGCATGAATATATTAACTTTTTGTACCTACACATTTCTCAGTCCCAGTCGCATACAAAGCTCACAATTTGAAACCCGTGGGCCGTTCTGCAGCTTCTCCTTTTATTGGTTTATTTATGCTTTTATGGAAGCGACTGCCTTCTGGGCTGAGGCAGGATGTTTTATATAAAAAAACGACTACTTCACCTGTTAAACATATATTATAAAACTAAATCAAAATAGGTTCATCCATTCCCGAGCTACGATGCCACAGACATACATACATAGACACGTCAAACTTATAACACCCCGTCGTTTTTGCGTCAGGAGTTAAAAATATGAATTCTGTAATCTGACGAGCTAACAATGATTGAATGCTTATAGTGCTTTCTAGTTTGGTGACATTTTGTAAACTATAATATTTTACCATAATACCTAGTGCTGTAATTAATATTATTTTTTTACTGTCTTATACTTACTTGGCTCTCATATATTTGACAAATTCCTCATAGTCATATCCTTCAGGTAAAGCAACAGTTGTGACGGTAGCTAAGCGTTCTTCAGGTATCGGGATGAAGAACTTGAAGAAAATTTCCCGAAGCCGTTTGTGAAAGTGAGCAAGCGTAGCAGCATGTCTAGCCCAGCTTGAATTTAAAGTCTCCTTCGCTAATTCTTTAATGCAAGCCCGTAGTCCCCATAGTAAAGGAGGCGACAATGTGTGATGATACCTAGGCAATGACAAAGAAAGAACACTGTAAGTCGTATAATGAGAATTCGAGGAAGCAATGGAATTGTACGTAAATATAATACTTACGTTCTCGTGTTTCCATAGCAGTTCCACTGGGCAGCTAATAATTTGATGTCCAAATAAAACGGCATCTCACGTTTTCTTTTGTTTATTTTCTGCCTAAAAGGACAAAGTATTTTATCATTTTGCTATTATACTTCCCTCAATTGTCCATTTACTTATTTATTGCTATAAGGAAACGTCAAGGATTTAGTTTCATCTACACTTGTTCATTGTTGTAAGAATATTGACATCTTTATAATAGTTTTTAAAAAAAAATGAAAATTGTAATGTTTGAAGTTGAATTTTACAACTTGTTAAAGAAGCTTACTCAGCGCATGAACTAAACGCCACGGGGGAGATTCCAGCTGGTCCACTGAGTACTTTTTGAGTTGAAGTGTAAACAGCATCAACTCCCCATTCATCCATCAGGAATGGCACTCCTCCCAGTGATGCAACGGTGTCCACAATCAGTAGTGCTCCATATCTGAATTTTAAAAAACACATTCAAGAAATTAAAATACTAAGTAAAACTAAGGTTTATAGTAAATGCTAAAACATGTCTACAAGAAAAAATATATTATTATTAAGGTAATGTACACTCTTCTTTGTTTTCACAAAGTTACTTACATACTTATTTGGTTTCCGGCACCGACTTAAACTGAAAAGTTTTACGAATATTTTTGTCGTTTGAAAACTAAGGTAATTTTAGTCAAAATAACTTATACAGAGCCTTAAGAGTTTGGAAGGAAGGAAGAGTAGTCCAAGTTGACATAATTCAAGATATTTCTATTTAAGGCATAGTGAAAACAACGGCAAAAGCAAATTAGAGTAGATACGGGGGGTGAAATGGAAATGGAAAATATTTAAGGATGATTACAGGATTTATGGGAAATTGGGTAACGTTTTTCATTACTACATTAAGTACATAATTTCGTATAAATATGATTAAGATTACATTTTTCGACATATGGCAAGCATATTTTCTATACTATATATTTGTTGTTACTATATGTTTACTGTATATTTTGATGCAATTAGTATACTAACTTTTCTAAAAGATTTAATTCGGAAATAGTGAACATCCAGGATGGGATCAATGTAAAATATAAAATAACATCAAATAAATCGCGGTAGAATCCGTTAAAAAAAGTTTTATTTCAATCCAGGACGGGACTTGAACCCGAGACCTTTCCCTTACAGGGGGACAACTCTGACCAACCGAGTTACCTGGACACGTCCTAGATATTCGTAACGTTCCGATACATTACGGCTCGGGGAACCGCTGGAGCTATCTACCGTAATTCTTACGAAGTATGGAAACAATGAACGATGTTACAATCATTTTTAAATCTATGACAAAAGTAAGCATACTAATTATTATACAATGCCAGTAAAGTATAAAGAGTTATCTAACTTTATTTATTCTACACTGCAAATAAACGTTACAATTTCTTAACGATATGAACACTAAACTTATTCTAAAAGTAATTCTGATAACAGAATAAACATTTAAAATACCACAAGCCGGGGCTTAATCCAATCTGCGCTAAACCGTTCCTCCTGTCGTTCTTTCACTTCCAAATTAAAAAAGCAGCGGACTTTAGCAGAAAAACTATTTGATTGCTCGAGGAACTGAGACTGGGACACTAGGTCCGAACAATTTAATTACATTTGCTGTCTCTTTCGTTCCTGACTTTAGCTCTTCACTTAGATCTGGGTCTCTGAAAACGTTCGAGTTGAAAACTCTTTAATTGCATCCTGCGAAGGAGTCTGCAATTAGCATGCGGTGGAAAATACGAAGCGCGGTAAAAGTTGAAATAAAAAGTTCTTAGGTGCTTTCAAGTATGTTGGGATTTTGATTTTTTCTTAACTATCTGCTCGTCCAAGTTGTGTGCAGGTATTTCAAAGATGTTGTTAGGTGAAACAACCTTCGTAGAGCTTCCTTTGAGATTATTTTTGTAAAGGTAACTTGGGAATTCCTTCTATTACCTTTATAAACATACAATAAGCAGACACCAACTATACCCAGACTCAGAACTATTACATAATAGGATATAATATTATTAGATGCAGGTAAATATAGTGAGGTAACTCTTTTTATTGTTTAACGTTTAAGTTGTATTTACGAAAGATGAAGTTAAATAAATAAATATTTGCCCAATTGATGAGGTTACAAATTTGATGAGCAAATGAGCGTCGGTAGCTTAGTGGTTAAGGAGTCGACCCTACGATCGAGAGGCCCCGGGTTCGAATCCTGGTCATTACACTACCGACGTAAACCTACTCCTAACACAAGCGATTTAGCTTAGCTGGAGGGGTTAGGGGGAATAGTAGTAATTACGGTTACTAATATTCTTTAAAAAAAATGACTATCATGAAACCTATCAAATTATTAAAAAATAAATTAAGATTGGCTTGGGCCCCGATGGTCTTGGTGGGCCCCGGTACACCCATTTCAGATAGTTCATTTCGACACTTAATTGTAGTGATGAAGTTTTCTCTGCTGCAGGCTATACACAACACTTACTTTACATGACTGGCTTATAATATTTATGTAATTAAATGATTAATGGTTACTTATTAAATAAACAACTCACTTATGACAAATATCACCCAGACCCTGGATCTTCTGTACAGAACCGGTAGAGGAGTCACCATGAGTGATGAATAGTGCCGTCGGGCATACCCTCTTGAGTTCAGCCTCTAGTTGTTCGAGCTTGAAGGTGGTGTTTAATGGTACACGGGTCACTTCTATGTTGATATCTGATGTATAAAGTAGTAGACTAATAAAAGTAGAATGTAAAAATTTACTTTTAGTCTATGGATTAGCCCCTTTGTCAGTGTCTACTTTTCGGCACCGTAAGTAGAGATTTTTGGTGATAGTTTTTTTATGAAACAGGTATTTTTGGGGCCCCACTCAGATCTTCGGAGCCCAGGCCTACCTCACCTGCAAGCCAGTAGTACACCTGTTAATTGACGGATAAGCCTCTGGTGCAGGCTTTCGTCTCGGGGTTAGGAGGTCACACGACAGTCGCTTCCATAAAAGCCGTATAAGGCAAACTAAGAGGAGGAGAAGGTGTAAGCGGACCCCAGGTTGGGATGTGAAAGCCTTGGATGCAACCTCGAACCGCGGTAAGAAGATGATAACAGTAAATTATTTGACACTAACGAGGTTGGCGTCATACTTCGACATTTCATTCAAGTCTCCATAGAACTGTTTTCACGTTTCATAAAAATAATTGATTTTACTTAACAGTCAACTACTGTAGCTAACTTATTAGAGGAGGCGCCGAGAGATAATCCGCTCGGAAAATGTGCAGACCGCATTCTAACTTTTGATGTGTTGTAGTGATCCCAGCCAACAATATGACCGATGTTGCCAGTCACTATTGTGGTCAGACCCCTCTCTCTCACCCCTGTTAACTTGTTAGCATACCTCAAAAGGCTAAATAAAAATTATTGGGTTAATCCTATACTTTTAGTATAGACAAGTGTTTAATGTGTCTATATTCGATCATTCTTAAATAAAATATTATATAGATACGTAATAAGACTTTTTAAATTTTACCCTTCAAAGAGCCAAAAAGTTTAAAAATCTCTGTAGGTATATCACGAATGGTGAGTCATAGATTGAATATTTTTGTTTAAATTTGTCTAACATATATTTTCGATTAAACTTATTAAAAACTTATTATAAAACCGTTTATAGGAAAAAGATAAAAAACTGACAGTTTCGACCTTGAGCTGATGGGGAATTTTGACATTATGTTTATAATAGTTCATTCTATACATCCACCAAATGTCAGCTGTATGAGAATTACTATTATTTATGTCTATTTAGGCCGGACTGAAGGGACAAAAGTCCGTTGCAGAGTCCATTTCCTCTACGCCATCTACCAATTATAAATCTAAACCATCTAGGAACCTACTCAAGCACATACACACAGATTTCAAGAGCTTTACAATTTAATTTCATGCTTCTCACTACTTCTTCCTTCTAAAACGACTCATTGGTATCAAAATATAGCAATTCAGGCTCCATATTAAATAACGTAAATGGTTATTTTACAACTGTTGGTCAAAAACTTGCAGCAAAACACTTGTACATCTTAACGTAACCGAAGCCGAGTTGGCCAAGACAATACAGCACTTCCTGCAATAATGCAAACTCTTACTTTCTAAATCCAACAGATATCCAGCAGATTCACGGAATAATCTCCAGTCTTAAATCTGCATCTGCCTCGGGTTACGATGGGATCAACAATAAATTAATCAAACCATGCGCACATGTACTGTACGAGCTACGCTCGACATAATTGCGAAGCCATGTAAATGCACGAATTATCATTTTTGTTTACTTCAAAGTTATAATTATTTTGCAATAAGTTCAGTTCGCTTAAGGTCATCAAGCATTTCGCGCGTTCTCATATATCATTCATATTTTTAGACCCTTTGTTAGACAATATATCAAATTGATCCATCTAAAGAGTATTATCATTTCCCATCATCTTATTAAGTGTATGAGCAACAAATTGCCCGTACGTGTACTAGCCAAACCATTAGACCTTTTTGTGTGACTTAAGTTTAAGAACAAGTACATTCCAAACTGCAAATGTATGTCCTATCTACAGAAGTGGTGATCCAAAAATCCCTGATAACTATCGTCCGGTGTCCCTGTTGACAACTCTCTCAAAAATAATTGAGAGAGTTGTTAACAAGGGACTCTTGCCGTATCACGAAGAAAACCATTTGTTGTCGGAACAACAGTACGGGTTTCGAACAGCTAGTTTCACAGAGGACGCAGTCACAAATTTAGTCGAATTTATTACTTATAACTTAGACCACGGTAATCATTGCACAGGAATCTTTCTGTCTAGAAAAATACTGTTGCAAAACATTTCATTTCTTGGAATACGCGGCAGTGCTCTGCAATGGTTCTAATCATACCTGTCTGATAGGAATCGGATGTCGGTATCTCACAGGGAAGCGTGCTTGGTCCATCACTTTTCATAGTGTATATCAATGGACTTTGCTCTTTAAATATACCACAAGCAAAATTTTATACGTACGCTGATGATACGGTAATGAATTTTTACGGGAAAACTTGGGAAAAGGTTCAAATAGTCGTAGAGAACGGATTACAAGTGGTTGCGGATTGGCCTAAAATAATTTGTTGACACTAAACGTAGGTAAAACTAAAGCTGTATACTTTGCAGTTTCTAGTCGCTCCGCTCCAAACATCCTATCGACCTAAAACTTCATGCGTGTGTAAGACGTGACAATTGCGACAGCCCACAAATAAAATACACAAGAACTGTCAAATATTTAGGCATACTGCTAGATGATCGACTTGCATGGTCATCTCATTTGAGGGCACTCGACGGTAGGGTCAATGCTGTTACACATTTTTAGGGGATTGGGAAAAATTGCTGAAGAGCCAGGATCCTCAAAATGATTTACTTTTCTATATGCCAATCAATCCTTAATTACGGTATAATATCATGGGGTGCTGCTGCCAGCACCTCCTTATACTTTATCTCAACTTCTTCTCCTTATACTCAGAGGTGGGAGCCCTCAGGGTTAGGCAACTATATATATTATCTGCACTAGATTTCATAAAACATCTCTGGACTCTCTTACCCGTCGACGTTTAAGCCGTACCATCAAATGGGACAGAATAAAGTGCTTCAAATAGTTAGGTAGAAACTCATTTGGTTTCATGGGACCTTTCAATTATGAGAAAATGAATAAAACGTTCAATATACTACACTTGACCAGAAAGATATGCAAAAGCACTATCTCGGATTGGTTACTTAAGTTGAATTATAAAGTAACTGAAGATTTCCTTAAAGTCATAGAATAACCTTCCCATGGATGACACACACACACACCTACACGCACATAACCAAGCACCACTCACAAGCACATACCCATACACTACACACATGCACTACAATAAGTTCACGACACACACTTACAACACATACACACACTCACTCTCTCTTGCACCACATACTAAAATTTTAATTTTACTAATTTAGTTAATTTAGTTTTAATTTTACTAATATACAACTCGATTGATTCAGATTGTCTTCTGTGCAATGTAATCCTTAGTAGTATGAAAGAGACTAGAACCGACAACACAGGGAATCCTAGTGTGGGTACTAGGGTTACAACCCATGTACTCGCTTGTTCGTCTTGTTTTATGAGACAGTAAACATCATTATTATTAAATATTATTATTATAAAGAAAATAGGTGCCCTTATAAACTGTCAATTCATAGTTCATCCTCTAAGGGTTTCTTTTTAAAAAGGCCGTGTTTATTTCTAACCAGTATCAGGTATATGACATGTGGTGCTTCTTACTTTGAAAATCACGTACTTTCCATATAAATTTTCTAACATTATTTTCACCGCTGTAGGGGTGAAATTTTGAAAAACGCTGATTTACGTATACAGTTATTTTTAACCAGAAGGAGACACATAAAATTTCTTGCTTCTAATTTTGAAAATGACGGACATTCATACAACTCTTTAATACTTGTTTTACATTTTTAACGATGAAATTTCTGAAAACTATTCCTTAGTGGATGTTAACATCATAAAAGTCATCGACTGCTAAAATTTCAAGCTTGTAGCACTACGTTTACGGTCTATGGTTTAGGCTCTACGTTGGCGAATAGGTCTGTCAATCGGTCAGGACAAGTAATTATTAATGTATAGAAATTTCTTTGACATGGGACTGTGCAGTTACATTCGGTTTTATTTGATAATCCTTCAAATTACAACCCTCGAGAACCTAATTTTTCAAGGTTACGCCAGTAGTATATGCTCAACCCTACCCAAAGGAGAGTGGACTACGTGTGCCAATGGCAACATGGCTTTTCATATAGCCGAAGGTCTCAGGTGCACAAATCACTAAATATTTTGCGCACTGCAGGTCAAAACGACTGCGCGACAAAATTTTGGGCCCCGCGTTTGTATTATGTATCGTGAACATGAAATTTTAAAAGTTATTCAGGACCTCCATTTAAGCATTCGTTGCATTTGCAATGGTGGTTTTTGGGCTTCATTCAAGCAATTTCACCATACTCCGCCTTTTCATCAGGTGAAATCGAAGGACAAATATAAAAAAAGCTTAAATACTTCTCAACATTTCTTATCTTACCGTATCTATTAGCAATATTGATAGCGCGTTCATCCCACATGCCTCTAGCAGCGATGAGCAATGTCTCCCCGGGCGCCACCACGTTAGTGATCACTGTCTCCATGGCCGCGTGGCCTGCTCCACTTATAGCCAGGACCAACTTGCCATTAGTTTGGAACAAGTACTGTAGTCCGGAGCGAATGTCATCTAAAACCTGAAAATTATAACGTAAAATTGGTACTTGGGATAATCAAAATCAAATTCCATAGCCGATATACTCGTAAATAGTCCGTGCTTCCGAAAGCACATTAAGTCATTACGGGTAGTTGGAGTCCTAAAATGTCCGACAAACTTGTCTACCTAAACCTGGTGCTTTTGGGGCCCCACCAAAATGTTCAGGGTATAATTCAACCCCACCTGCTAGCCGGTACACCAACTGATTGACGGACGAGGACGGAGGACGGATGTCTGCAAGAACAGAATTAAAAATATTAACAGCAATAATTTTAGTTACCACAAATAGTTTGAAGCGTCGTTCGGTTAGTCGGCCTTACGATTGAGAGGTACGGGTTCGAATTCTTGCCATTACACTACCGACACGTGAACCCACTCCTAACACTAGTAATTTAGCTTAGCTGGAGGGGTTACCGGGAATACAATTAATTTTGTTTACTAGTAAGTAGGTACTCTTTAAAACAAAAATCACAAGTTATTCAAAAGTAAGCAAAGTAAGTAAGAAAAGCGATTGTGTGTGTAGTTTGTGCGAGTGATTTATATCGAGCTTGTGAAACTTGGACTTGAACATATTGGTGCATATGGCATAGCTCTTGAATTGATAACTATGTTTTTTATGCTTTGCTTTAAGAACCTGGGTTTATAGCAAAAAGGAAACTAGTTTTGATACAGCAGCAAATTTTAATTTAAAATTTACCAATGCGCTTATGTCGTGCATGAACCGATTAAAACCGCACGGTGTCCTGCCCAAGTGTCCATTGCCGGGCACCACGGGTAAGCCCTCGAAATGATAATCACAGGGTTACCGGCGGACCTTGACCGCCAGCGCGGCCTCGCCTGGTGGGGTCGAGTTTTATCCCGCGTCGGTGAGTAGGCAGGTGTGTGTAGGACACACACGATACGCCTCCGCCACGGCCTGTTTCTGTAAGGACGGCGAGTCCGCCAACTGCCGTCCTCAGGCCCCGATCATGAAGGTCGGTAGTCCCGGGCGTAGACGAGTCTGCGGCGTCCTCGGCGCAGACTGCGGAACTCGGGGGGCAGGGTTCTCCCGCTCCCTCTCCGCCGTCTCTTTCGCGCGCATTACCTGCTCGCAGAAAGAGGCAGCGGCGTGCCACTTGCTCCCAGCGGAGACCACAGCCCTCACCATGGTCTCCAACGAGAGAACGTCCACGCCCAGGACCGCAACGAGATCCCGGCGTTGACTCGCCCACGCAGGGCACTCTACCAATGTGTGGAGCGCCGTGTCTTCGCCAGGATACTCGCAATGCTAGCACTGCGGCGTTGTCTCCTGGTGGGTGCGCCTTAGATACTTATCGAAGCACCCGTGTCCAGTAAATATCTGGTACATCCGGTAGGAGAGGTCACCATGGTGCCTCTCCAACCACTCCTTCATGATCGGCCTCACCGCCGAAAAGGTGCATTCCCGCCCACCTTGGTTCATGTCTCCATGAGTTCCCGGCGGAGCTGAGACCGTTGAACCCTAATTTCTCGGCGCTCCGGCCTATGGCCCCGCTCCAGCGCCTCCTTGCGCCATTGGTACAATAACGCAAGGGCTCTCGCTTCCAGGTCCCATGGAGGGGTCCCGGAGACATGCCGCCTTGACGGAGATCGTGCGATACACCCTGATGACTCTGATGGCCATCGCCTTTAACGGGCTGTTTAGAACAGCCACGTTGAGGGCCGGCAGAGTCTCCGCCCATACGGGGGCCCCGTACAGGGCCATACTTCGCACGATCCCCAGGTACAGTCTCCTAATGGGGGCGTTGGGTCCCTTAACGTTGGGCATCAGCCGCGATAGCGCGGCCGCAGCCCCCTCAGTTTCGGGAACCTATTCACATGCCTAAAGAAAATATTCACCAAAAGGTAAAACTCATTAGGTTCGAATACGAATGTTATGAAAAGAACCCTGACTCATATTTAACCTCTTGAGAGATGAGTGACCTTGCGATGAATATATGCGTCTACCCCTTATAATGGGAACAAACTCAAAAAGGTTATTTGCTTTCTGTTTAAACACTCGTGAGAAATGTAAGTACCCTGCAAAATATACTGTTACCATTATGTATGAGTGTATAATTTAGATTGTACCTACATATAAAGATCTAGGATTTGTAACAGTTTTAAAATATTTGGGATGTCTCTTTTCATACTACATACCATGATTATTTTACAATTAAAACGAAACAACCACCTATTTGACTATTTACGCCAAAATGGAATCGATGAAAATCATAAGGTGTTCCGCATGTGGGGTTATCCCTGTAACCCTGGAAGATAATGGGTACCTGTTCAGAAAGAGGTATGCGTAACACATTGTGTCTGTGTCTGCGCGGCATGATTCTGCTAGGATAATGAGGTATTATTTTTTGAATTTGGTACTTCAATGACTTCACCTCGCCTGATGGTAAACTAAAAGTGAAGTCTCAGGAATGAAAGTCACCATTATAGATACCAATAGTGTTACAGTGGTGAACTTCAGCTTGATGGTTTCATCAGATGCCTTTTCACGTCTCACTTTAATCTTGAATAAAATTTAAAGTATTCTATCGCACTACTAACAAAAATCAGGATTGAAAGTAACCAGGTGAACTGGAAAAATATTATACAAGGTAACATACGTTATAGTACTCATCACAAGCAGGCGAGAGGACCGGCTGGGAGTAAGCTTCGGCAACAGATGGCCAGATGTCACACGGACCTGGTCCACAGAGCGCTGGTTTTACGAACTGCCGGTCTACTATCCTTGGTGGAGGCACAATTAAATTGTAAGCCATCTTAGAAGCTGAAAGTAAAAAAAATGCATTTGTGTAATATCTATTACCACCACGCTCTCCCCAACGGGAGGGCAGGGTAAATGGATGAAGTGGATCGTCCGTCCGGCTTCCGGTGTCCCCAATTGTAATAATAATAAAAATATCTATTATAGTATTATTGTAATATAAATATTGATATTCGAAATATCAAGACCTTGGGGGTGAAGCTAACCTTAGCGACTACATTATGGGGTTTTTCACGAAGGGCATAAAATGGTTTTCACAGGGTCGGCAGCACGAGTGTGACGCCCCTGGTATTGTACACGTTCATAGGCCACGGTAACCGCTTCTCATCGGGTGGGCCATATGCCTTGTGGGCCTTGTGTGGGGTATAAAAAAAGAACACTCGCTGATTGACAGACGAGGTTATGATTCAGGCTTTCCTCTCGGGGTTGGGAGGTAGGACTGCAAGCGTTCCCAAAAAAGCCAACGCACCAATGAAAACTAATAGCAAACTAATTGCTTCAAACATTTATTAAATTAATAGTCGGTGCTAAGTTTATCCCCTGTCTGCCTCTAATATTCAAAACCCTGCGTGAAAGTATGAACTGCAGGCATCTGATTCATATAGAGGATTTATTCTGAGCATGAGCTGTCAAAAGTTTGTTGTCATTTTAGCTTCGGTTAGTGGCTTTCAGTTATAAAGTTAGGATTTAAAGTTCCTCGAACACTGATGGCTGTTTATTTTGGACTGAAAATAATTTTTAATTCGATCAGTCCTGTAGACTAGAGGGTTTTATTTCAAACATTGTCCACGGTTTCACCTTCGCCGTGTAAGTTGAATTGTTATGGCAAAGTTTATTTATTAGTAATCCATTCATTAATTCAACAATAATTGCATGATATGCAATAAAAATAAAAACTTATGTGAGTAAGGATTTAAGTAAGGTGTACAGGGTTCGACCAACATCTCCTTGGCCTTAGTTACCTGCTAGTCTAGTCGGTACACCTACCAAACAACGGTGGAGGCTCTGGTGCAGGCTTTCCTCTCGGGGTTAGGAATTCAGACAGTAGTGGCTCCCAAAAAATCAACAAACCAATGAAATATAATGAGCAGCAGCTCGGGCTCCTTTTTAGGGTTCCGTACCTCAAAAGGAAAAAACGGAACCCTTATAGGATCACTTCGTTGTCCGTCCGTCCGTCCGTCCGGCTGTCT
Organism: Cybosia mesomella; assembly: GCA_946251805.1. Classification (NCBI taxonomy): domain Eukaryota; kingdom Metazoa; phylum Arthropoda; class Insecta; order Lepidoptera; family Erebidae; genus Cybosia; species Cybosia mesomella. The sequence continues at coordinate 24,524,542 of OX276398.1, forward strand.
GTCAAGACCGTTTTTCTCAGGAACGCGTGGAGGATTCAAACTGAAATTTATATCTAATACTCAGGTCTATTGTCCCTTGGAGCTGTTAAAAAAATCAAACTTCTAAGCCAAATCAATCAAAAGATACAGCCGTTTATACCGCAAATTTCCGCAAATTTTCGAAACTCGCACGGGAATCAAAACCTACAGGGTACTTCCCGGTGAACTTAGAATCTTGAATTTTTTTACGAAGTAACATCTTATAGTACACATAAAGGAAAAATTGTGAAAACCGTAAATTTTTAGTTACATCATATAATAAAAAGTATTTTTGAAAATGTTATCTTAAAATTTTTCTTTTCTTTTTAAAATTTTGCAATAAAAATACCATAACTATGACTTGATTGTCGTGATGGGTGAACTTTTACTTATATACCTACAGGTTTGTACGGAACCCTCGGTGTGCGAGTCCGACTTGCACTTGGCCAGTTTTTTCCGGCTTCACCTCACCGGACCTAAGGGTTGGGTGGGCATGTTGGAGTCGAACCGACTAAAGCTGCACGGTGTTTCGCTATATCGGCCTGAGTGGCCGGCGAAAAAGGTGTGTCCTTGAAAGGATCTCCCAGAGACCCCGACTGGCCCCGGCCGCCAGCACTGGTGACCTCGACGTGTTGGGATATAAATCCCCCCCTCTCCTATAGAGAAGCGCGCGCAGAAAGACAACACGCCGCCACCCTGGGCCTGATTCTGCTAAGGTGACAACTAGCCCCGACCGACACCCCTAGGCCTGCGCTCATGGAGGATGGAGATAGTTCTGCGATCTGCGCCGCCCGGTGCGCCATCTATGACACAGGAGAGGGCTAGACGTCTACCGTACTTTTTCCGCCACCTCTCCTGTGCACATCACTGCCTCGCAAAAGAAGGCGGTGGCGTTGCACACACTCTCGCTGCCGACCATAGCCAGCACCAGCGTCTGCAGCGTGAGGATTCCCGCTTCGTCAGCTGCTTCAAGGACACGGCGCCGCTCCATCCACTCTGGGCACTTTACCAGTGTGTGGAGCGGCGTGTCCACGAAGCAGCCCCAGGAATGGAGGCACTCGGTCGTTGCGTCCCGGGATATACGATGCACGAACTCACCGAAACAGAAACAGCCATATCCGGTGAGCACCTGCGTCAGCCGGCAGGAGAGGTTACCGTGGCGCCTCTCCAGCCAATCCTCCCATACAGGTCTTACTTGCCTTAGAACCTGGGCTCCCAAGTGCAATCTTCCGACGAGATATTGTTGGGAGGATGATGATTTAACTGATTAATGTTAAGTTTGAGTGAATTTTTTTTATGAATGATTTACGATTCAACAGCACCTATTCAGTAATTAAATGTATAATATACAAATTTCAAAGTAGGCATATGCTTTACTTATCTTTTAATTGCGTGCATATGATCAACACTTTACGAAAGAATAATTAAATAAAACAGTTAAAACAACTACAGATTATTTAACTTTAACTTTAGCCTTTAAGTTAGGAACCTTTTAAGCATGGAATATTTAAACAACCGTTACTGAAAGCATTTTACGTCAAGCCCAGGAAAGTACCAGTACTTATTCATCTTCCGTAAACAAATATAAGCCACGAAACAAATTTTAAATTAAATCCCTTACTCTCAACGAGTTAATGTCCCGCGAGACTTTTCTACGGTTTTAATTTCCGGAGTGTTTTCAACGAGGAAATAGTTTGTTGGGCACACATTGGCCATCAACAACGAGAAGATACAACAAAAACTGGAGTTAAACGACACATACGTCTACTTATCACAGGAGACGCAAAATAACGAATATAATATAGAAAGTTGGAAGTGGGAAACAAATAGCAAAATGGTGTTTGTTCATGATTTTTTGAAAACTTTGTTCCAGGATTGACTTCCGTTGGATCCCAACCCCGCGAGGAAATCATGCGCCAGAGCCTCGTCCATCAAATAACAGGTATACCATCTTGCAGGTGAGGTTGGTTTAGGCTTAGATTATCTAGATGAGGCCACGTGAAGCCTAGTAAATAATAAACATTGAAAATAGTTGATTGGATTTGGTTCAAAGAAAATTTGTTTTCTTACATTTTTCTATTTTCATGTATAACTTTGTTATCTTTAGTTCTACAACTAAAAGCCAAAATTGTGGAGAATTTAATTTTCAACAAAACTCACTGGTCCGATATAGCGTAAAAACCATTCGCATTCCTTTTTCAAGATGGCGGCCTCGGGACATGGGTTGCGGCCCCACAAGCTTGGGTTTAACTTTATACTAACTAGACATCCAAAAAATAAAATTGCGTAAGCTGACTTTTGCAACGAATTTTTTTTTATTCGTGCAGAAATAAATGTAAATTTTCAATGAACTATGATATTTCATGGATCCAAGCTAGTTATAACAGCGTTTTCGCACGTCACATAAAAGAGGTGCTTAACCGTGTAGAAACACAGCGTAGATATAAAAATGCTCAAGAAAGAAAATATTGTTTGTTGGAAGAGGGAAACTTGAATAGAATAAGTACATAGAAGCACAAGAAGAGAAGTTACATGGAAACACTAGCGAAAGAAGGAGAGAAGATATTAGAGTATGGATAGAGCATTAGAAAGCTAGTTATAACAGCGTTTTCACGTCACATCAAAGAGGTGCTTAACCGTGTAGAAACACAGCGTAGATATAAAAATGCTCAAGAATGAAAAGATTGTTTTTTGGAAGAGGGAAACTTGAATAGAATAAGTACATATAAGCACAAGAAGAGAAGTTACATGGAAACACTAGCGAAAGAAGGAGAGAAGATATTAGAGTATGGATAGAGCATTAGAAACAGTAATAAGTTGTATATTTAGTAAATACTACTATAATAATTTTCTATACACATACACATACATACATATAAATAAATAAAATTGAAGTTTATATTTCTAACGTTCCAATAACAGTTTTTCAATGAATGCATATGAATGTATACACGGTATATGCTTACAACAAAAACCATTTAAAAAAAATTAATCTGTCTGTCTGTCTGTTTGAATTAGGTAATTTATGGAATGGCTTGGCCGATTTTTTGGGGACTTTCACTGGTAGATAGCTAATATTACAAAGCGTAACATAGTTTTCTTCAATTTTAGAAAAAGAATTAGCGTTCCACGCAAGAAAATTAAAACCCAGATCTAAGTCAACGCGGGCGAAGTTACAGGCACAGTAGTAGCACAGGCAGTACGTAATAAAAATGTAGGCACGTACGCAAGCGGCGAGCCGTGGCACCTCACCGGAGAGCTTTTAGCGACGGACACACAGAGTACTTTATATATACGGGACTGACGGCCGGCCGTGAGCCGATAGAAATTACTAGGTGGTTGACCGCGGTCGCTGTAAGGTGTGACTTAGGCGGTTCGCACACTCCCTGCATCACGTAGCGTAAATCGGAAGTGTGTTTTCCCTCTACTTAAGTCCTATGCGTTTTCCGTATGTTGCACTATGCGTGTTTTCAATGCAAAGAGAGATACAAGCAACGTAGGGACACGCACTCCTGCGCTACGCTGCGTGATGCAAGGCAGTGTACCAACCGCTGCCGGCGCCGTAGCATCGGATCATCGGATGTGGTGCGACGGCTCGCTACTAATAAAAATAACGCACTGTCCTGTGTTTAGGATATAATTTTGAAATAATAATACAAATAAATAAAATGTATAGGTACACTTACTGAACGGGGTGCGAGGGATATGCTTTATGGGGCAACCTTACACCCCAGCGTCTGAAGACTCGAGACGGCAAGCGGTTTTAGTCGGTTCAAGCCTGACATAACCGCCCCAGCTGACCGGCAGGGGGGGGGGGTATCCGAGGGATTTTCCGCACGAAAAAAAACAAAAAGGTACTCTTATTGCCACATTCGTTTAGTTATACATGGAAGAAAATCGTTAGTAAACGACATAAAAAAATAATAAATTACTAATACAAACAAATAATACTTTATGAATATGTCTCAATGAACGAGGGTTTTTGGTTTCCTTACCCATTTTCGTAAAGAAAATAATAAATGTAATGAATACTACACCTACTCAGAAAGTACCCTTGTAAAAGTAGCAAGGATGCCCGGTGCAATTGATTGGGAACGTTCATTGACTCCAATTGCATAAATCAGAAAGTTGGATTTCTCATATTCAACTGGACCGAGTTATACGATTTGAATGTGCCTATACACATAATCGAGGTTAAAAATTTGTCATCGCCTTGATTGTTGGACGACATAGAAGCACCAATTTCCAAAAAGGTTACACCCATGGCAAGATATAGAAGTCACCCAACGTAGTCGAACCGGTGTAAGTATTAAGGTGTATAGGAATGCTCAGCGCCAACATATTCACATATCTGTTGAAAACGGAGATCCAGCTCATGTCTTGAAGTTCTTGAGGTCATTAGGAGTCAGTAAACCTCGACAAAATGCTATTTAAAAAAATAACGAAATGTTTTCTCTAACCAGCACTTCTATGCACCGTCAACTTATGACGCCGCAACTTAAGCTAAAATAATAAATTGTCTTTCATCCATGGCTACTCCCGACTGCTCTCCATTCGTTTTCTCTCACTCAGATGATGTTAGGAGAAGCATAATGTCGATCACCTCCAATACGGTGGAAACTTACTGTGTTGGCCGTAATAATGATCCTACCCATTATTGACGAAATTCTTTCTATAATCTGTGACATTCTCAACTTTTCAGCAGCACCTTTCCAACTGCAGAGAAAGATGCCCAAAATATACTTATTCTTAAAAAAAGAACCCTTCATCTTTTTCCGAATATCGACCCATATCTATACTATCCTTTCTTTCTAAGGTTCTTGGACGTCTGATTCACTCTTAGTTAACTGGTTTTCTCTCTAAAAATTCACTCCTAAATCCATTTCAATCTGAATTTCATCCTGGTCATAGCAATGCGACAACCCTGGTTCATATCACGGAAGACATTAGAGTAAGTATGGAAAACGGCGAGCTAATTATTTTAAGTCTATGCGACTTCACCAACGCCTTTTACAACGTTGAAATCGACATCTTTCTCGGCATTTTGTGTTCTATTAACATATCTCCTGCAGTGATTGACTGGTTTATAAGTTACCTGTATGAGGGCCGGCAGCATGCCCGTATCGAAGAAACTGTCTCCGTATGGTGCTCAACGTCTGCTGGTGTAGCACAGAGCGGCGTTTTATCTCCTCAACTCTTCGCAGTTTTCATAAACTCAATCACTAATCATCATATTTCTTCTTGCCACCTATATGCAGATGATCTTCAGATTTTTTCGAGGGCTAGCCTAGATAAACTAACAGATGCCATTAACACAATCAACGAAGACATGGATAAAATATGCAATTGCAGTAAATCATATGGTCCAAACTTCCAAGTAAGACTCAGGCTATTGTCACTCTTCCCTCAAATCCTCCTCCAGAATCTCAGTATACGATTCATATTTGGACTATGCACATATGACCACATCACCGAATATTGTGCAAAACTCAAGTGGTTACTAGAATGGTCACATTCTTTTACTACTTTATAAGATTATTTTTTATCCTCATATTCCAGTCTACTTAAAAGAACGTTTTAATTTCCTCTGCGACACACATGCAGGGCCCTTATGATCGTCAGAGAATCAGAGGCTGAAAATGCCAGCACACTCCACAACGTGCATGGATAAGTCTTTTACTGTTCAAGTTGTCCGATTGTAGAATGCCTTACCCGTGACCATAAGACGTGCGCAATCATTGCCAGTCTTCAAAAGACGGACTACTATCTATCTACGTTTCCTTTATTTTTTTCCACGCTGTGTCTCTATTATATGCATATATTATACATATAATCTTACTTATATCTATACATATAAAATGCTGTCCTGAATGGCTGACAGACAGATCAACGAACAGCCTAAACCGCTGATCGTAGGGAGCTGAAACTTAAAGGGTGTGTTCTTTGTATGACGTAGGCATCTGAAAAGAAAGGATTTACCGAAATTCTACCCCTAAGGGGGTGAAAAGGGGGGGGGGGCGTTTATATGGAACAACGTGATTCCTATCATTCAACGTGATGTAATCTATATCTATTAAGACATATTTCATATTTTATTAAAAATTCATCCTTTAATCGAGTTAAAAAGGGGTACAAAGTTATTTAAGGGGCAATTGCTACGAAGTTGATATGTATACTCCTTAGTGCTTTTGTTTTAAACATTTACATTTTATTTTGACACACATGTTTGAAAATCAATCAAGTTGTACTCACATAAAAGCAACGATGCAATGCAAATACCCTTTGAAATTGGAATATCCCGAAAGTCATCGTACGATATTAGTATCGCATTTGAAGGTTTCTAAGCTTTACAGAGGTCTATCACTATGTAATAGTACACTAATCACGCAATGATAATAAATGCTACGAGGCACATCTGTAACATTGGTAACTTAATATTTTAAAAGTCGTTATTTACTTATTCTTACGTTAAACATCTGCGTCTATTGTTTAAGTACCTTGTTTTTTTTTTTTCGTAAAAAAAGGTACTATTTTCTTTTTCGTACGGAAATCCCCTCGGTTACCCCCCCACCGTTCAGCGGGGGCGGTTATGTCGGGCTTGAACCGACTAAAACCGCACGCCATCTCGGGTCTATAGACGCCGGGGTGTAAGGTTGCCCCGAATTGTTTAAGTACCTCAATAAATTAGAGAACGCTGGCATCGATATTTTAAACATTTAGGAAAAAGCCATAGGTTATTTGTTACGTGAATTCCATGGAAATGCAACACATGCAAGCTTCATAAAAAAGGGACGGAATCTCTGATAGGTTGGACGAAGTTGGTATCGGAGAGAGACAGTTGGTCTTGAGTTCACGAGATGGCGCATTGGATAGCACGGACGAGAATCCAGGTTAGGCAAAGCAGGGACTCAAGTAAGTTGCGACGTGAGGCACGTCTTAGAAAAGTAATGTTAAGTTTCCAAAGGTGCGGTTAGGCATTTTCATATTGTCTACAATAACCCCAGCAGGTGAAGCAGTGGCTCAAGTAAGTTGTGACGTGAGGAACCTCTTAGAACAGCGGTGATACTGCCTGACAACGTGACATATAAAGTGTTAACATCAGATAATATAGTTAGTTAATATTCGAAGGTACTCCACATCCGTATCCGCGGATCGTGACAACAAATATCATATAATTACAGTTTTAATGAAACGGGACTTCGTAGGTGTTGTCTAGTGTAATATTTGTATAGTGAATATATGTATTTATAATTGTATGTGTATAAGTTTAAATAAAACATACCATGTACACCATAAACTGCCCTATATCTTATATAAATTGATTCTCTCCATCTAATGGTTATCTGTCAGAGATTGCCCTGTGCGATAAGACCACAAATTGCATTTACCGCAAAATTGTGCCAACTGTTTGTTCTCTATACGTTTTCTTGTGTGCATACAATAAAGAGATTATAATATTGTGAACTTTTGCACTCTATAATCCAACCATAAGTCCGGGTCGAATACCTGACCCACGTGGAGAGCGGACACGCGATCTAGCAATCACTGGCGCGGCCAACATGGCTCTGGAAACTGGTGGAACAATTATGGTCCGGGTTGGTACCACCATGCAGCTGTGGAAAACCCTCCAAATAGCCCAACATTGGTTGGGTTGTGTTCAGGGTTCAGCAGCTGCACAGCCGGGGATGAGGACCCAGCCGACACAGCAGTTGTGGGACCAGTGGGGTATTGGCGGAGTCTAGTGTGGATTGCGTGGGTCGACCCGCCTGACAGGGAGACCCGTATAAACGGTGGTGCCCCTGGCCGCCCGCGGCATAGTACAGGGGCCCAACCGGGACTAACCAACCCGGGAGGCTGCCCTACCAGGTCGCGCATAATCCCGATGTGATTCGTCGTACCGGTTGGTGACCGGATGGTGGGTCCGGCGATCACACTCGAGAGGGTACGGGGGCCCTTCCGTTCGGCGGGTCGGCTACCGCCATGCCATGCATCCATAGGCGATACCAAACCCTGCGCTTTGTCAAACTCTGCTGTGGCGTCTGTCTCCTCTTTTTTTTCACGCCTTCACTTCCAATTTAGATAATTATGGCAGCGCAAATGAGAAATGAAGTACATAACACAGCGGCATACTCTTCTCCCACCAACACATCACTTTTTGAGGTGGAGTTCACGAATATTCGTGGACTCCATACAAACCTCCAAGCCGTCCACCATCACCTTGAGACGGTACGGCCGGCACTGTTTTTTCTCACCGAGACGCAAATACGCCGCCCTGAAGATACGTCTTACTTACTCTACCCCGGCTATGTGGTAGAGAAAAATTTCCTTGCAAAAGCCGGGGTGTGCGTGTATATCAGGGCGGATGTTTGTTGTCACCGCTTGCGCTGCCTAGAGGACAGATCCTTTTCTGTCCTCTGGCTACACGTGGACCATGGCTCTTCTAGCCGGGTTTACGTGTGCGTATACCGCTCCCATCACGGGGATACCGAGACAACTCGACTCTTCGACCACCGGAATCAGGCGGCAGATGTTGCGCAGGAGCGGTTTCCGACCGCCGAAATGGTATTTTTGGGAGACTTCAACACCCACCACGAGACCTGGCTGGGCTCTCTCAAAACTGACCATGCGGGACGGGACGCCCACGCATTCGCACTGACGCATGACTTGACTCAACTAGTACAACAGACCACCCGGATACCAGACATATCAAGTCATGAGCCCTCTTTGCTAGACCTTCTACTGACGACCCACCCAGCCCAGTACAGAGTTTCGGCACGAGCTCCACTGGGTTCCTCCGACCACTGTCTGGTCTGCGCCAACGTGCCAGTTACTGCACCTTCACAACCTACGGTGATAAAGCGATGGCTATAGCATTACTCGTCAGCGGATTGGGACGGCATGCGAGACTATTTCGCATCCGTTCCGTGGTCTAAGCGCTGCTTTGATGGAAAGGACCCATCGGATTGTGCTTCTGCCGTCGCTGGTGAAATCAGCTTGGGTATGGAATATTATATTCCACACACTGAGGTCACCAGCGCCCGCAGAACTCGGCCTTGGTTTGGGCGCGAGTGCGCTGATGCTGTTCAACGGAAACGGTCGGCGTACCGCGCGTGGACTAGGGCACGAGTCGAGTGCGATCCGAATGCAAGGCACCTCAAGGCGGCATATAACAGGGCCACTAAGGACTGCAAGAGGGCATACGTCAGAGCGGATGCCCAGCGCATAGCACGGCTTGGTCAGCAACTCATGTCACATCCCGCGGGTAGCCGTGGGTACTGGCGACTGGCCAAAGCCGTGCAATCCAACTTCTGCCAACCTTCGCTGCCCCCGCTGCGTTACCCTGACGGTTCACTGGCTCACGAGCCGCAAGAGCAAGCAGATATGCTGGTTAACCTCTTTGGGGCTAACTCCCGAATCGACGACTTTGGCTTGCAGCCGCCAACACCTGTAACTTGTGACCACTCAATGCCTGATATTCGTATCAGGCAATGCGACGTCCGCGCTGCACTACAGTCACTCGACGTCCGAAAAGCCAGTGGTCCTGATGGTATACCAGCGGTAGTTCTTAAAAAATGCGCAGTGGAGTTAGCTCCAACGCTGACGCGACTGTATCGCCTGTCTTATTCCTCGGGATTGGTCCCGGGAGCTTGGAAAGAGGCAAACGTACAACCGGTCCCCAAAAAAAGGAGATCGGTCCGATCCGGGCAACTATCGACCCATAGCTGTCACCTCAGTTCTCAGCAAGGTGTTTGAACATATTATTAACGCACAGCTCATGCGTTACCTAGAAGATCACTCCATAATTAACGACCGGCAATATGGTTTTAGGCCAAAACGGTCAACGGGTGATCTTCTGGCGTACGTCACACATCTCTGGGGTGAGGCTATGGACAAGCATGGCGAGTCACTGGCTATCAGCCTTGACATCGCCAAAGCTTTCGATAGGGTCTGGCACAGTTCGCTTCTTGCCAAGCTCCCGGCCTACGGTCTGCCATCTCGACTGTGCAGCTGGGTGGCCAGTTTTCTGCATGAGCGCAGCATCCGAGTCCTTTGTGACGGCCGGGCTTCTGAGTTCATGCAGGTTAATGCTGGTGTGCCTCAGGGGTCCGTCTTATCGCCCACTCTCTTTCTTCTGCATATCAATGATATACTGTCCGTGGGCAGCATACATTGCTATGCAGATGACAGTACTTTGCATGGGCGTTATCTCGGACATTCAGCGGCCAAGCAGACTGACATCGAGGAGAGAAGACGGCAACTTGTCATTGAGCTCGATCAGTACCTAGACCACATTTCCCAATGGGGATCTGAGAACCTGGTCGAGTTCAATGCCAAGAAAACACAGGCATGCGCGATTACAGCAAAGGTATCTCCTTTCCTTCCTCTCCCAACTCTTCGGAACACACCACTACCACTGCAGGACAGTATCAACATGCTCGGTATGGATGTTCGCTGCAAACTTAATAATAAAAATTACATTGAGAGCGTTATTAAAACAGCTTCTCGTAAACTCGGAGTGCTGAACAGGGTGAGGCGGTTTTTCACGCCGGGGCAGCGGTGTCTTTTATATAAGACTCAAATTCGTCCCTGCGTGGAATACTGTTCCCACCTGTGGGATGGCACCGCTCAGTACTTACTAGACGCACTCGATAGATTGCAGCGACGGGCAGTCCGGATCATTGATAGTCCTGAGGTCACCAGTTCTCTAGAATCTCTGCAGCTGCGTAGAGATATAGCCTCCTTGGCAGTATTCAATCGCATATACCATGGTGAATGTTCCGATGAGTTATTCTAATTGATTCCTCCTTCTCCCTTCTTGTCCCGAACAACACGTGCAGGACTTAGGTGTCATCCTCATACAGTGCAATCGATACCATCGCGAACCAAGCGGTTTGGTGACTCCTTTTTTTGTCGGGCCATAAAGCACTGGAACGCTTTACCCACTCACGTGTTCCCTTCTACCTACAATCCTGGGCTCTTTAAGCGGGGCGTGAAAAAACATCTGTTGAGGCCGTCTAGGTAGGGGCCACCATTCAAAGTCAAAGTCAAAGTCTTTATTTTTCAAAATAGTGCAACGTAATTACATCTTTTTGACGTCAAAATCTGCTTAAAACTAAGTTTACCACCGCTTCCTAGGCCCTTTTTTTTTTTTTTTTTATCGTGCGGAAATCCCTTCGGATACTCCCCCGCGTGCCAGCGGGGGCGGTTATGTCGGGCTTGAACCGACTAAAACCGCACGCCGTCTCGGGTCTACAGACGCCGGGGTGTAAGGTTGCCCATAGAGCATATCCCTCGCACCCCGACTGACCCTGGGCCATCTCCGGTTTCGAGATGGCCCCCGCGGGTTTGGGAACCACGGTGTCCCCGTCTTGCCCCGGTTTGGGGGAGGGGCGCTAGTCGCCCCACCGTCCCGGCCTGCTTCTGCTGGGGTGACAGGTGGCCTCACCCGCCACCCCCAGGCCTGCGCTCATGGAGGACGGAGGTCGTTAAGCCCTCCGGCGCCTGAGTTGCCTGCGACGCGCGGCGAGCAAGTTGCGGGCTCGGCGGACCGGGAGAGTTCTAAGTCTCTCCCGGGCGCGCTCCGCCACCTCCTTCGCGAACATTACATGCTCGCAGAAGGAGGCGGCGGCGGCCCACGCGCTCGCGCTCCGCACCATTGCCGCAATCATGCTGCCGAGCGAGAGGACTCCCACCCCGATGGCTGCCACGAGGTCACGCCTCGGCGCCTCCCACGCCGGGCAGTCTGCCAGCGTGTGCAGCCCTGAGTCCTCGCTCGCGTCGCAGTGATGACACTCAGGCGTTGGCTCCTTCCTGATCCGATGCAGGTGGTCCCCGAAGCACCCCTTCCCTGTGATCACCTGCGTCAGTCGGTAGGAGAGGCTTCCGTGTCGCCTCTCCAGCCAATCCTCCATGATGGGCCTTACCGCCGCTATTGCGGCGTGCCCTGTGCCCTAGTGGAGAAGAAACGGCGCAACAAACTCCACTGCGGCATTTTCGAGACGTCATATTATAAATAGTGATTTCTTAAGACTAAATATGGACGAATGCACATTTTTGTCTCGTGTCAAGATAAATAAAGGTATATAAAAAAAAACAAAAGTTAAAATAAAAATTTAACCAAAGTTAAACGTTAAAATAATTAAAAAAAAGTTAAAATATGGTAAAAAAAGGTTGCCTACTACAATATTATGCTGTAGTTGTAGCATTAAGAGGGGCCTGCACCATGCTCAAGCCAGACATTTTTGTCTTTAAGGTAATCATCTGTCCTATAGTATGCTTTTTTACATAAGGTGGTCTTAACAAAGGTTTTAAATTTATTGTCAGGCATACCAAGGACCGATTGAGGTAATTTATTATAAAAGCGTATACCTTCCCCCCTAAAAGAATCACTAACTTTGCTGAGCCGATAACATGGAAGGATCAGTTTATTTTTATTGCGCAGATTTCTGTCTGTAATGTCACTTACTTTTGTAAAATTGGATATATTTTTCCTGACATACAGTATGTTCTCGAATATATATTGGGAAGCTACAGTTAAAATATTAATATTTTTGAATCGTTCCCTAAGAGAATCTCTCTTACCTAAACAATAAATGGCACGAATTGCCCTTTTTTGTAATATAAAGATAGTTTCTAAATCTGCTGCATTCCCCCAAAGTAGTATTCCATAGGACATCAGGCTATGGAAGTAACTAAAGTATACCAGCCTAGCAGTAGATTCATCTGTCAACTGCCTAATCCGTCTGACAGCGTAAGCAGCAGAGCTGAGTTTATTGGCCAAAATAGTGATATGGTCACCCCATTGCAATTTCGAATCCATTGTAATTCCTAGAAAGGTAGTGCTATTTACAAATTCCAACCTTTGCCCCCCCAGCATGATATCAACGTGTGTTTGCCTCACATTAGGCAGTGTAAACCTAATGCATTTGGTCTTTTCTGCTTTCAACAATAGGTTGTTTGCAGAAAACCAATTTGAAATGGCGTTCAAAATATTATTAACATTATTTGCATTTGTATTACGCCGATTCTAGGGGCCATTCTAGGGGCAATCTCTAGAAATGGTGGCCACTACTTTTTGGACTTTACCTCAGCTTACCATCAGGCGGGGTGCAGTCAATTGGACGGACTAAATATAAAAAAAAAAAAGAAAAGAATGTATCAACAAATAAGGCAAAATGTACGTTATTACTTCCGCAGAAACATGCTAAGCGGAAATCAAATCTTCCGTAGAAATTTTCGAGAGAGAAAAGTGTATGAAAATCCATTGCACATTAGCATATTAGCTAAGCGGGCGACAAATGTGCATGAAAATTCATTGTTACCGTATTTTTTATTTTATTTTATTTTTTATGTTTGTAGAACTAGTATAAAGCACTATGTATCACTCGGAAGCAAGTGCGATTCCCAACTCTCCGCAGCGCATCGACCTTCAAACTACACCCTTGCCTTGTTAGTAATCGGTCAATTTCTCCCCTCGATGAACAGTGAACTATTAACAGAATATTTTTTTATTAAAACAAAATACGTATTTATACAATAACAATGTTACGAGCTGGGTTAAGTTGCAGAAAAATACAAAAGAAAATGATTAATACTATTAGAATTAACAAGCACACGTTAGACTTCCTCACGTGGGGAGGAAAGGGGTCCTAGCTATACCGTCCGATTCGTTTGTGAATATGTAGCACGCCCCCGTACGCACCCGCCGTATTTTAAGGACCCCTGTATTCACCTGTTGTTCGCCGGGACTTAACGTTCGGTTATCTGGCACGACGAGTCACAAAGGTATTATGCACGACGTGAAGGAGCAGCCTCCCGGGGTGGTTGGTCCCAGTTGGGCCCGTGTACTATGCTTCAGATCTCCTTGTCAGGCACGCCGATCCATACTAGACTAGCCAATAGCCATCTTACCAGACTATGCATTTGCTGATCCCTGAATGCCATCCAACCAAGATTACTAAGACTATTTGCATGTGCAACCAAACTTGTTTCAAATTTTTGCTATCAGAAGGTACAATCTAACACTACCTACAATCTAAAGTTTGTGAGACTATTGCTTTTTAGGTACACTACTATTGACTCTACGCGGGGATCGTGCGGTCCATGGCCCTGTATGGGTGCCCAATATGGGCGGAGGCCCTGAGGACCAGAACTGTGCAGATGCTGCGCGCTCCGCAGCGAGTTCTGGCCATCAGGGTCATCCGAGGGTACCGCACGATCTCCTTCGAGGCGGCGAGTCTCCTTGCCGGAACTCCGCCATGGGACCTGGAAGCGAGAGCCCTTTCGCAACTGTACCAGTGGCGAAAGGAGGCGCGGGAGCAGGGATGGAACCCCGAGCCTCGAGAAATCGAGGCCGTGCAGTCCCAGCTCCGCCAGGCCATCGTGGTGGAGTGGAAGCAACGACTTGGGCAACCAAGCGCAGGGCACGCCGCAATAGCGGCGGTAAGGCCCATCATGGAGGATTGGCTGGAGAGGCGACACGGAAGCCTCTCCTACCGACTGACGCAGGTGATCTCAGGGAAGGGGTGCTTCGGGGACCACCTGCATCGGATCAGGAAGGAGCCAACGCCTGAGTGTCATCACTGCGACGCGAGCGAGGACTCAGGGCTGCACACGCTGGCGGACTGCCCGGCGTGGGAGGCGCCGAGGCGTGACCTCGTGGCAGCCATCGGGGTGGGAGTCCTCTCGCTCGGCAGCATGATTGCGGCAATGGTGCGGAGCGCGAGCGCGTGGGCCGCCGCCGCCTCCTTCTGCGAGCATGTAATGCTCGCGAAGGAGGTGGCGGAGCGCGCCCGGGAGAGACTTAGAACTCTCCCGGTCCGCCGAGCCCGCAACTTGCTCGCCGCGCGTCGCAGGCAACTCAGGCGCCGGAGGTCGCTTAACGACCTCCGTCCTCCATGAGCGCAGGCCTGGGGGTGGCGGGTGAGGCCACCTGTCACCCCAGCAGAAGCAGGCCGGGACGGTGGGGCGACTAGCGCCCCTCCCCCAAACCGGGGCAAGACGGGGACACCGTGGTTCCCAAACCCGAGGGGGCCATCTCGAAACCGGAGATGGCCCAGGGTCAGTCGGGGTGCGAGGGATATGCTCTATGGGCAACCTAAAACCCTGCGTCTGTAGACCCGAGACGGCGTGCGGTTTTAGTCGGTTCAAGCCCGACATAACCGCCCCAAGAAGAGTAGTAGGCACACGCGAAGAAATAGAAATAAGCAGCAATATAGTTACTATGCAAAGGAAATAAGAAATTATAATACACAGAATTAATCATTTAACTACGGGCGGTAAGTATCTCAAGCAAAGTGCGACGTAAATCGACACATCGTCTGCATCGGGCAGATGCGAACAATGCACTGGCTGGCGGGAGTACGGCAAAAAAGAGCGGCGCGCGCGCGGCCCGTACTCCTCCAAAGGTTGTCGAGGGCCGGCGCACCATTTCTGCTACAGCTTACCTCCCTCTCTTTTCTTTCTGCCACACTCCTTTTTCACGCACTTCACCACTATTACCACCTTTAGAAGCGAAGTGAAGAGCCCTATTATCCTCTACAGATTTATAGGCCGTGGTAGTCACTTACTGTAGGTATGTATTTGTTTGCAACCCTAGCAATTTTGAAAAACTTGATAACATCACATTGCCTTATATTTTTGGGTCACAAGATCATTTTTGAACAACAAAGAATTTTGAAATTCCGGCTATATTATGATGGAATTATGCCCGAACTTACCTCCAAATTGAGAACCGCCTACTTTATTGAAGTCGGTTAAAAAGTGTCAATAAAAGTATGTCTTACCACATATTGAGCATTCTCTGACACAGAGCCACTATCTAATTCTACTGACCCTTCTAATTTCAGTGGCTTTTAATAACTATTTTATCTCTTCTTGCAGAACCTCATCCCTCTCAACTTTTATGAAACAGAACATTAATCTTAGATACAACCTTAAAGAAAATAAAATAAGCGGAATGTTTAATTTCATACCAATACAGTAAATGAGTTTGTTATCCTACGTGTGTAATGTTTGCTAGTGAATTATTGTTCAACATTGACGGTACAGCGAGTGCAGTAGTCGATTTAAGACGCGCATTACTGTGTACCCATTATTTTCACAGTTCGTTTGGCAGCCAGCGACGTGGCCTGCTGTTGCCGCAATTTTCAGTTAGTCGACTAACTCGTGGCCGTGTCGTAGCGCTGCTAATGTACTGACTAATAGTTCACAGCAGGATTTTATGTTCGGTGGAGTTGTTTCACTAAACAATTGTTAGAAATTGATTAGAATCGTTCTTGGAATGGTAATTTAGGATTATAGCTAGATAACTAGATGGTCACTATCATTACTATTGGAGTCAACGCAAGCGCCATGATCACAGAGGATCAGCGCCATGGTCACTGAGGAACAGCTCCATTGCGGCTGCATCGAATACATGGTAATATCCTGACTGTAATAGTAATAAAAACAAATTGTATTTTGCTTTACACTTAAAATACTTCGTGCAAACCCTTTGTGGTTTTTGGTATGCTCATTTATATTATTTTGTATAATTATATTTAATAATTAAATATATAGCAACACAGTGACCCTGAATACCATATTATAACAAAGGGTTCACCAAGACGAAACTAATGAGCCCAAACTAGATAAGTTAATCTTGTTCAGTTTAGGAGTTCCTATGGCCATCTTCCTACTCCATCTTCAGACCCTGACTACCATTTAACACAAGAGAGTTTGTCAACACAAAACATATAGGGACCCAACGACCCCACTAGGAGACTGTACCTGGGGATCGTGCGAAGCATGGCCCTGTACGGGGCCCCCGTATGAGCGGATACTCTGGCGGCCCGCAACGTGGCTGTTCTAAACAGTCCGTTAAAGGCGATGGCCGTCAGAGTCATCAGGGGGTATCGCACGATCTCCGTCGAGGCAGCATGTCTCCTAGCCGGGGCCCCTCCATGGGACCTGGAAGCGAGAGCCCTTGCGCTGCTGTACCAGTGGCGCAAGGAGGCGCTGGAGCGGGGCCATAGGCCGGAGCCCCGAGAAATAAGGGCTCAGCGGTCCCTGCTCCGCCAGGAACTCATGGAGACATGGAGGGTGCGACTTGAGCACCCAAGGTGGGGGGAATCCACCATTGTGGTGGTGAGACCGATCATGAAGGAGTGGTTGGAGAGGGACCATGGGGACCTCTCCTACCGGATGTGCCAGATGGTTACTGGACACGGGTGTTTCGGTAAGTATCTGTGGCGCATCCACCGGGAGACAACGCCGCAGTGCCAGCACTGCGAGAATCCTGGTGAAGACACGGCGCTCCACACGTTGGTGGAGTGCCCTGCGTGGGCGAGTCAACGCCGGGATCTCGTTGCGGTCCTGGGCGTGGACGTTCTCTCGATGGAGACCATGGTGAGGGCCGTGGTCTCCGACGGGAGCAAGTGGCACGCCGCTGCCTCTTTCTGCGAGCAGGTAATGCGCGCGAAAGAGACGGCGGAGAGGGAGCGGGAGAGAACCCTGCCCCCCGAGTTTCGCAGTCTGCGGCGAGGACGCCGCAGACTCATCTACGCCCGGCACTACCGACCTCCATGATCGGGGCCTGAGGACGGCAGTTGGCCGACTCGCCGTCCTTACAGAAGCAGGCCGTGGCAGAGGCGTGTCGTGTGTGCCCTACACACGCCTGCCAACTCACCGAAGCGGGATAAAACCCGACCCCACCAGGCGAGGCCGCGGTGGCGGCCAAGGTCCGCCAGCAACCCTGGGGTTATCCTTCCGAGGGCTTACCCGGGGTGCCCGGCAACGGACACTTGGGGAGGACACCGTGCGGTTTTAGTCGAGACACGACATAACCACCCCCGTTCGCCAGCGGGGGGGTATCCGAAGGGATTTCAGCACGTAAAAAAAAAAACACAAAACATATAAGCCCAAACTCAAAAAGTTTATCTTGTTTAGTTAAGCGAACGATAATCTAACACATATAAATAGTAAATAAGGGTAGATATAAGAATGAGTGATGATTTATTATGTGATGTACTAATTAATGGCAACGCTGGCTAAACATAAAATAAACCTTTTTGGTTTTTGGTATTTATAATAGATATAATTGTTGTTTCTGTGTAGGTATAATATGTACAAAAGCATTCACAAAAAAATATGTATATAATAGATTTCGGAATGATTTAGAATTAGATCATGTAGTTCTAAATTTGAACTGTAACATACACATAAACATAACTTCACGCCTGTATCCCCGAAGGGGTAGGCAGAGGTGTATTACACACCCACGATTCGCCAGTTATGTTGAGGTCCCAATGTAATAGGGGGCGAGCCTATTGCCATCTACCGGGCACATTATTAAGCGAGCGATAATTCTCTTAATTTCATTAAACACTTAGTTTCAAGTGAAATATCAGTAAACTACTGGGTCAAGCTCTTTTTCATATAAGTAGGAACTTACTAATAGTCATATAATTATTGTCCTGATAGCGGCTCAACCCCCCATTCACCTGCGAGTAATGCGGTCACATTACACGCGTGTCGCATATCTTGATACAATTAACCCTCAACTGTGTATTTACATAATATTCGGATTAATAATATTTGTGACGGCACTCTCAGCAACAATTTGCATATTAAATGCAAGAACCTTAGATAAGGACTAACTTGCATGGTAACTGCACTTTCAAGTTATTAGGTCACTTGAATTTAACAAGTGTTAGAGTCACATTGAAGTGCGGTATACTTTAGAAGTCTTACGTGCACGTCTTTTGAATTAAATCCGTAACCGTGTGTACATGTGGTATCGCCACAGTAGTATAAAAATAGGGAAACCGTTCAGTTGTTTATTCCCCGTAGAACACTTTCCTCGTAGATACACTTTTTTTTAAACTCCGCATTCGTTACCGTTAGACACACTTGTTATATTTGTAAATTTTATATTTCTGTTTAACCAGTTTTACATTCCCATCATCAAAATATTTTTATAATACTTATGTTATAGATGATGGAACTCTTTTTAGGGTACCATACTCAAACCAGAACCCTTATAGTTTCGGTTATGCGGGCATTTTCCAAAAGTGTATCTACGGGGAAAGGGATGGGTAATAAATCATTAATTCAAGTATTTAAGTAATTGTAAATTAGACTGTATTTAACTGTACTAGGTTGCTGTTTATCACCTATAGTTTTCAATATAGTAATAAATATTTTAATAGACAACATTTCCACACACGACAAGAAATGGGGCTATCGGTTTAAGCTAAACGGTAAATATACGGAGTCTATCCTCGCATTCGCGGACGATTTGGCAATACTGACTCGTAACCCAAAGCAGTGCCAGGAGCTACTGCGTAGAGTAGACGATTTCTGTACATGGACAGATGAAATGAGAGCAAAACCTAGCAAATGCTACTGTCTATGTCTGGGTAGGCGGGGTACCAGGTATACTTCATATGACCCAGGGCTTAGTATAGGCGGGGAAAACGTTTCAACTGTATCTGAAACCGTGCCTTTTAAATTCCTCGGAAGAAAGATTGACAACAGAGGTTGCACTCTAGCTTTGGATGAATTAATTGATAGTTTCATTATCGATTTAAAAAAGGTAGACCAACAACCAATAAGTAATGTTAAAAAAACTTGGATCTATGACAATTATTTAACCTCGCGTCTTAACTGGCCGTTTCTTATATATGATATAAACCAGAGCCTCCTCAAAAAACTAGATGCGAGTGTCACGAAGACACTGAAGTCGTGGCTAGGGCTAGCTCAGTCGGCCGACCCGTCGGCACTATATAGATCCACGAATAATTTTGGAATGACGCTTAAGAAGCCATCAGAACTCTATAAACACCTAAGAGTAACTAAAATGCACGTCTTATCGGAATCTAAAGACGAAATAGTAAAAGTCCTTCCAAAAGATAAAAATGCATCGGAGCTCGAATCACGCCTCCAGTTCCATAAAAGATTCATGATAGGCTCGCAGACTGGTAGAGTAGGTCTAGGTAATATTCAGAGACAAACAGATAAAGAAATAACAAAATCATATCTTCAAGCAGACGAAAACAACACCTATAAGGTGCACGCAATGAACCTAGAAATGCAAAATCTAATGGTTGACTCTAGGTGAATTTTGTATTCCCATAGCCTTAAAATGGCGTACCATAATATACGACTGGTCACCGGTCTTACTTAAATGTTACCTAAATGCATTCCAGTTGACCCTCCCCGACCAAAGCAATCTGGTCAGATGGGGAAAAGCCACAGATAAAACATGTAACTCATGTGGTGAAGCAACTGGTACGGCTAGGCACCTACTAGTGGGTTGTAAAACGCTATTAGACCGGGGTCATTACTGTCGCCGTCATGATAAGGTATTAGAAATCATACGTGAGGCTGTAAGTTTGGCGGTAGCTAGAGCGAAAAAAGGATTAACCACAAACCAAAGAAATGACATTGCGTTTGTAAAGGAAGGCTGCTCAAAGAAATCACTTCAAAAGCCTTATTCAATTTTGATAGCTGCCGTTGACTGGACAATACTCGTAGACACGTATGAGAAGCACTATAGGATACCGGAGGATGTCTGTGCCTTATCATCCAGACCCGACATATTCCTTTTTTCACGATCGCATAAGCGTGCAGTGCTTGTAGAACTCACAGTACCGTGGGAAACTAATATACCTAAAGACCACGCTATAAAGACAAACAAATACTTTGATTTGACTAACGAGTTAACCAAAAACGGCTACGTGGTTAAACTCTATGCCGTAGAAGTAGGAGCAAGGGGAATTCCAGCTAAATCCCTGTACAACTTACTTAAAGACCTCGGATTGCCAAGAGCTTCAGTAAGCTCTTTATTAAAACGTATATCAAAAACCGGCATTGTTAGGATCTTACCAAATTTGGATAGGTAGGGGGGGGGGGAATACTACTGACGGTGGAGGTGAGCGCTGATGCATCACAAGGTGGCCACCCTAAACCTACATCTGGGTCGCAAGTCCCAGTCGCCGTCATGGTGTTCCTCTCTGTACCATGCTATGGACCCGGCGACCGCACGGTGAATCCATGGAGTGCTGAGAATCGGATCTCTCCCATGTGTCTAACGGGAACGAAAGCGGGTAATTTTAAAAGTATATATATGTGAAAAGTGCATCTGCAGGGAAACCGTTCAGATGCACATCTTACATGCCGATATATTTTGTAGACACAGCTCTTGTAATTACTGACCATTGAAAAGAAGTAGTAAGTTTTTATTACTAGGCTGGTAGACTTCTTTTCTCACAGGTTTTACCTAATGCCATGCGAATCTGGCTGTAAATGTGGCAGCATTCATCTTTTTTTTATTTTTTTATTCTTTATTTATTTACAGGACTTTTATCCTAAGACATGTCAGTCCTATTGTAACAAATTACATTATCTACAAACTATTCTAAACTTAATTACATACCATTTAACTTTGCCAGGTATTTCTACACATTTCATAAACACCTATTGCAGCATCTGAATGAGGTGCAGATAAAATACTGTGGAATGAGCCTATATTTTCTATTTTAATATTATATTCTAAAATTATTTTTTCCCTAGAACTACGATTCCGGTCACACTCCAACAACAAATGTTGGACATCGTCAATTGTGCCACATGTTAAACAGTTGGGCGAATCATTCACTCTCATCATATGTCCAAATTTCCGTGATGGAATATGACCAGAACGCAGTCTCAAAGCTGTAACCACTAAAATCCTATTATGGGTAGACTCAGCAAACCAAGGGCAATGAGGAGGTTGACTCTGAATAGTTTTGTACCAAATTCCTTTCTCTTTTGACCGTTCATCGAAATATTCTTTCCAAATGTTATAACAATACGTTTTGTAAATATATAGAATTTCTGTATAATAAGGTAAAATTTCAAAGTGATCTCCTTGATGGGAGCCCAACTTTGCCAATTTATCGGCCTCCTCATTACCCTGCAATCAGATATGTGATGGAACCCATTGCAATTTTAACTGAATGTTCTTCCTAGTAATTTCGTATATTTTTTGTAGCGCTGAATAAGCGATTGGTAGACCTCTTTTGCCTGTTGAACATTTAACCAAGTGAAGTAAAGCACTTTTGCTGTCAGTAAAAATTACAGCTTTTGAGAACATACTTTGGTCTATATATGACAATGCTTTCGAAATTGCAATGAGTTCCGTCATGATGCACACAGGATGATTAAGCATTCATCTTGAGATTCATAAACTTTAGTGTGTGACCTAAATTAATGAAAATATTGATTAAGGTAAATGTACCAATAATATAATTGATACTGCACTAGTAGTTGATATTTTTGCCATTGACTTGGTATAATAAAAATATTTATCTACACACAAATCGAAAAATTCGAATTACGAATTCAAAGACGATTCTATACATACGCACTTTATAAACGCATATACATAAAATTAAAAATAAAACTTATTATAGTACCGCCAACAGTATCATAAAACTCATTATAGTATCGCTATCTTTTTTTATTCAATAAACTAGTCTAAGGTTTTAGGCTGAATATGAAAAAAAAACGCGCATGTATGCGCAGTTCGAACTGTGAAAAAAATGGCGCCCTTGTAACCTACCTACTTTGTTTAATTTCAATTGTTACTATAAGTGAAGATAAAGTAGTGTATGAAACTGCATATAACTTAGGTATTAAAACACTCGAGTCAACCTATTATCGCATTCGGCTACGCCTCATGCGATAAACAGACTCTCGTGTTTTAATACCCCTTCTTATATGACAGTTGCATAAACTACTATTACATACGTATCGACTTTTTATCTATTCATCGTGTAGTGGTACATGTTTGTTAAGAACTCGTGTGGTCAAAACCTTGTTATACAGTGTCATGTCAGTGCTTTTTAAGGGATAAATTGTTGCTGAAATCTCTTTCGTATTGCAATCAGTAATTAATCGAAATACACTAGTACAATAATTCTCTCAATTCTAGTGCTTGATACAACAATCAACATTTGGATCACTAACAATTTTAATTTTTACATCTATTACCATAAGCATAAGGTTAACAAAGAGGTTTTATACATGTGAAGTATTTATCGCTATTCTAGCGTAACTCTGTCTAATATATGATAGAAGGTAAATCATATCAATTACTGGTACAGATATTTTGTTTTTGTTGGTATTGAAATATTATAAACCTAGACGCTTTTACGAATGCCGCAAAACTGTATTATAATTCCAACTTTACTCGAAAAAAAAACCGGTCAAAACCAATAGAATAAATTCTAAGAGATTTTCGACGTTTTTATGTTTGTTTTTAATAGTATATGTTTAGTTTTAATCTTTGTTATATTTTGTTTTGATGTTGGTACCGCGTATTGATAGGACCAACACCAATCATATTTTTTCTTTACATACCCGCGCATTATTGTACTCGTACGTGAACTATGACGCCTGTACATCGCCAGTTGAGCGCGGTGTACATCGAGACGTCGCTTTGTGAGGGTCCGAGCTCGTTGGCTCGTTGGTGGACCCTGTGTTCGCGCTTTTGGAGGGTTTGGCCCCGCGTTGTTGGAAGAACATTGTTTGATTTTGTTTGTTTAATGTTGAGTAATGGGTGAACAAGTGGTATAGGTAATGGACTGCTGAGACGAGGTCTCGGGTTCGATCCCAGGTTTTACCATGGCACACACCAATGACTTTTCGATGCTTTTCGAAGTTATGTGTGTATTTATCGCAGGTTTATAAGTGCCCGGTTAATGGCAATAGGCTCGCCACCTATTACATTGGGACCTAAACATAAACTGGCGAAATGTGTGTGCTCAGCACCCCTGCCTACCCCTTCGGGGATATAGGCGTGAGTTTATGTTATGTTATGTTATGTTATGTTATGTTATGTTATGTTATGTTATCTCCTTGTAAAATTAAGTGAATACTCTTATCGCGTCTGTTTGACTTGGAACCATTGTTGCGATGGACCACACACACTAAGGAAAGTTAAATCTTTTGTAATTTTTGTAATCTATTGTATAATACATCCACAACATACTTTAGACTAGGATTAGATTTCCGCACGAAAAAAAAAGGCACATTATCACTGGGTCATTTGTTCCTTAATAAGGGGGCCGTCAGTAATAAGGTTAGTTAACCACCTACTTATATATTTCATTTTCTTGAAATTTTATTTATTTTTTGGCTTGTGTAATCGTATTATTTTGTTTGAAATCGATTGATCTTTTGTTGATCATAATTAACGGATTGGTTTCATTTTGTTTGCAATTTGAAACTTAACACGCGGTCGCCATTTTGATTTATCGGTATTATTCTGCCTGTTGGAGCAATTGAATTGGACTATTTTCACTTTAAATTGTTATTGTAATTAAAATATTTCCTAGTCGATTTCGATCGGGTGTCAATTGCGGCTTAATTTGACTATTGAAACAAGTACGTGCTAAAAATCTGTTTAACTTTGAATTATTGTTTATGCATTTTGATTGGACCCGCCGGGAGGTCGGAATAAATATTTATTTGTGTTTAGAGAAAGAAGAAAGAAAGAAAGAAAAAAGTTTTATTTGAGTTATCTGCACAATGTGAAATAATACAGCAATACAATACTATTACTAATAATACAACAACATTCAATCATCGCGCAGACCCAAATAGGGCCCCATCTCAGCATGAATGCTGCGTACATCATTTTGCTTGCTATCATTTTACTTGCTATAAAATTGAAAATACCGTATGATATGATTCGTTTGTACCCGTGAGGTTTTGGTCGGTTCCATTAACCGGTTATTCTAAAATTGCAGTATTTTGCAGTTTGAACCGTTGTATATTCGTGCTGACTTCCTGTGTTTGATGCTTCGTGCAGTTTTAGTCGGTTCGATTAACCGGTTTGTATAAAATTACGGTATTTTGTTATTATTGTTTGATTAATGATTTTTTACCGTTTGTTGACTGCACCTTTGTGTAGATCCGGATCATTAGACACTTTATTTTGGTTAGATATTAAGTTTTAGTTTTATTTGCGTTTCCACTGTCGGCTTTAGATCACGCTTCGGAACGAAGTAGTGATTGTGTGTAAGTAAGTGGTGTGGCTACGGCTTAAATTCTACCTGCTCGTGGTCTCACTCCTCACCCTTGTCTCCGGGTTAATGGAGACTGGTAGCAGAGCTGTTAATTGTTTTATTTTATTACTGCGCTCGCTACGTTCGCGTACAGTATATGTTTCATATTTTCATTTACATTTATGATGATTGTTCCTACTTTTCTTCAATTAATTTTTAATGGATAATATAATCTATAGGCGTACCGTTAATCTAAAGGCGAACTGAGTCCTCGCCTGCCGGGTACAAGAGTGGAGAGGTAGGATTAAAACTGGGACGCCGTGAGGTGCGGGCATCGGGTGCTTATGGCGTGGTACACATAAGGCGAAAGTGCAATAGACAGTTCTTAAAATATGTGACGTCAGAGTAGTTAACGGTGAACAGGTGTTGATTTTTTATTAGAAAATTATTTGATGACTTTACAAAATTATGTAAAACAATTATGTGTAGGTAACAAAGTAAAATATTGTGTTATGTAAAATTTTATTAAAATTTTAAATTCATCACTTATATCCATATCGATATCACTGATATCATAGGAACTTGATTCTTCACTTTCAAAGCAGCCATCATCAGAACCATCAGAATCGTCCTGCACATGTCAGTCATGTTTGCAGTATTCGTTTGTCGATCTTAATTATATGAGCAATACCATGCTCCAACTTCTCTGCGGAATTTCCAGCAAATAATTCCTCCGAAATAATTTTTTTGGTACAAATTAGAGTTGTCACTTTTTTGGGCTAACTGTCCTTTAATATCCCCCCCAGACCAACTTAATTGGGTTCAGGTCTGAGTGGATTGGAGGCAAGCGCAACACTTTATGTCCGTTTTCTTTTAGTAGCTCGTCAATTTTGTAAATTTCTTCTGTGAAATGGCTTCTAATTAATTTTAACACTTCATCCTTTTTATGTTTTTCATCAAAAGACACGTCATGCCATCATAGCCTATCTTGCATAACTGACTTGGTAGAAGCCATAGTCTGCCTTTCCCTTCTGGAACTGAATGATAAAGCTGTATTATCTATTGCAATGATCGAATTTGGTGGAATATTGCATGAGTTTTGCATTTATTCATTTACTGAAATTCACGAAATTCATAAAAAAAAATTATAATCACCCATTTTACATTTGAATTAAAATATCAGAAGTGCTTCGTCTACAAATTCAGTTTTAGCTTCACAATGTACGATGAATAAACGGACTCCTTTACCGATATGAGACAGCACACCGTGTTCATCCTTTGATTGGCAACATTTTCAAACGTTATGAGACGCGTTAACATTATGTTTCATCAAGATATAAAATATTTCTTCCTTCGCTACAATATTTTTGAGTAGTTTTTAGGTATTTCCACCTTCTTGATGTTATATTTGGCTGTTCTAATTTTAGATCTGTATTTTTTAAATTTAAAGCCCTGATCATGTAATAATAATCTTAAATATTCCTTGTCGCAATGTAATACATTCTCTTCTCTAAGTAGCATTCAAAGTTTTCAGAGTTGGTATTTTTTTTAATTGCGTAAAACTGAGTGACTTTTCTTCTTACCATGCCTTTTGTGAATTCGTCTATTCCCACTCTTTTTCTGCAAATCTGTTTTGGTTGTCGAGGTGATTTAAATTTTTCATCGCCTTTCAATAATATAGAATTTATTTTAGATACAGACTTTTCCGATAGCTCAGTAACTTTAATAATTTAATTTGGATCCAATTTCTTTTTTTTTCTTTTTATCTTTTTACTCTGATTTTTATCTTTTTACTCTTACACTGATTATAAATTTAATGTCCGAGGATATTACGAGTCGTCTTGGGAATATAATCATGTGTATGACAAAATGCGTCCGTAACTTTCAGCAAGTGCGATCGCTAACAGCGTCCGCGTAGCGAGCGAAATGTGTTTTGAAAAGAATGTGCCTGCCGCCCGCACCTCACCCGATTCCCGTTCTCGTTCTCGTTCTACCTCCGCGCCCTTGTACCCCGCAGTTACGCGGTACGCCTATAGTACTATGACATGACTAAAATGTATAGTAACATTGTATTATTGGTACAATTTTAGACTAGTGAAAATGAATTTATACAAAAATCTAAAGCTTTTTATCTACATATTAGGTGTCTATAAGCTAAATGAAAAATCATTTTATAGCTATTTTCTACTTTTAAAGCTCCTACAAGAAAGTTCTATTTTCTTTTTCTGAGATAAACTGGTTTTTCCTGCTATACTGTCAATTACTGGTACATTTACCTTAAATATATAAATTTCGTTAAACAATAACTTAAAACTGATGTTAATTACCTCGCGTAAAAAAGTTGGGTATACCAGTAAATCTCATAAATTTCAAGAAAAGTTGCACTTTTTGCGCACATACGGATTTCGTTCATACCGTTTTCAAAGTTTTAATGATTTTGTAGTACCCGAGATTTCAAATGGGAAAGTTAGTTAGTTAAGGATCTGTTTTATGTCAGATAATCCACATTCGCATTCTTTAGAGATGATGAAAAAAATATTTTTTCTATTTACTTATTATCTACCCAAATAAAAATTATAGCTGAAGTAGATATATGAAAGGCATATTCTTTTAGAGGCTCCATCAAGATTTCCTAAAGACAACCTGACCTGCTGGCTAGTACACCTGCTGATCAACGAACGAGGCTCTGGCGCAGGCTTTCGTCTTGGGGTTCGGAGGTCAGATTGTTGGTTGTCGCTCCCGTAAAAGTCAAAATAAGCCAAACTTTAAATGTAAAGTGGACCTCGGGCACCGTGGTGAAAGCTTCGGATGCACCTGGGACCATCGTTAAGATAAAGATGATGGAGCGTTTATAGTCCTAGGTCAAGTATCATTCCTCGGTTTATAATAATTAAAAAACTATAATTATAGGTAGATTGACAGCAAATACTACACTTTTATGTATTGCATTATATTATGTATTATTCGACATGATAAACTTAAACTTAAGCTGTTTATGATAACCTCCCTATTATAGTCATGATTGCTATAATTATGTTTGTTTTATAAAAAATAAAGTGTTTTTCAACTTTCATGACCTGCATAATATCCTTACAGATAAACCTGTATTGTAGTTTTGTTGTTTCTCTGTACCTCAAATCCAACATAAATTTCAGGAATCGTTACAATTATTTATAGCATTTACCAAGGTAATTCTGGTAAGGTTATAGGTGGTAGGCTTATCCTAGAGCCAAAAGTAGCAATTTTTGGCGTTAGGGTTGCAGGAGCTACTACATTTTGATCTATGTATCTTGATTGATAGATATAAATCTTAACGATAGCACCGCGGCTAATCCTCGACTTATGTACAAAATTAATAAAAATAAAATCATGTTCATCCTATTGCTTAAAGAACAGAATGAATTGGGAATTTTATACACAAGAGTATGAGTCGACCCATTCAAAGAATAAAGAACTATATAAAGTTTTTTATTCGTTGTAAAAGTCAATTCTATTTACATACAGGATATTGCAAGTGTATAAGCTTTGGAATAATCGCATGGAGTGTAGTTAAAACTTTTACACTTGTTAGTTAACGGCTGTAAGTACAAGTTGGAAGCAAGTTCTCGAACAATTTCAGACGAGCGCGCGCACGACAAAGATCAGGCTTAGTTTTATGACTTGCTTGTAACAGTTTTAATTAAATAACTCTCGTGATTAAAGATGAAACAATTCACTGTAAAGTTGTTAAACCTTGATTTGATTTCATAGCTTAAACAATTTGAATTGTTTGCAAAATATCATAGAATATAATAACGTACTAGGTACTACTAATACTGGGGTGTGTGTTGGGTAACCTCCTCGAGTGTCGCTCCGATTCCGATTCCGCTGCAGTCCGGGGGGAACGGAATCGGAGCGGCCGGTACACCCTGGGCGGCGGTCAATGGCTTCCCCTTCACCTCTTCATAGGGTTGGCATTGATCGTCGGCCAATACCCAACGTGGCGGGAACACATCGCTCTCCGTACTCCTCTGCTTTCAGAGGAGACAGGATGAGCGATGCTGTTAGTGGTGAGATGGCCCAGGGTCAGCCGGGGTGCGAGGGATATGCTCTATGGGTAACCTTACACCCCGGCGTCTGAAGACCCGAGACGGCGTGCGGTTTTAGTCGGTGCAAGCCCGACATAACCGCCCCCGCTGGCCGGTGGGGGGGTATCCGAAGGGATTTCCGCACGATAAAAAAAAAAAAAAAAAAGGTACTACTAATACTTGTTTTGACTGATTTACTACTACGATTTATATTTTGAGTTCTACCTCTCGGGACCTCCTAATAGAAAACCTGTACCTAATGATAGAATGGCAACATAGCTCAAATTTAGGCCCCGGGACCAACTAGATATTTTTATTTTAGTTGATATTCTATGAATGAGCTTTATTTGTTATCAACAACAGTAAACAACACTAGTTCACACGGTTTATATACTTTCGCTAAAATATTATATAGGTACTCTAGTGCGCTGCGTACGAGAAAAATATTGAAAAAAATCTGTCACGTCTTGTTTGAAATATATTAAAAAAAACAATGGCATGATGATGGCAATTATTTAAAAAGCAAGAATAGAAATGACTTATTTTACTCTTCTTTTTATAATTTATTTCTATCTCCTTCTCCTAAAATAGACAAGTGCTTAGTGCAAGTCTTCACATGTTTTCGTGTCAAAAACTTTATTGTCTGTCTTCAAAACTTGAAAATTCTTGGTGAAAACGCTCACCCTGTGCGTTACTCACAGCGCCTGAATTTTACAGGAAATAAATTCAAGTAGGTATGGAAAACATCCCCAAACTGAAGGGCACAGCTCTCGCTCTGGCGCGGCTGCTGCCCAACATGAGGGGGCCCGATGACTCCTGCAGGAGACTCTACGCGGGGATCGTGCGGTCCATGGCCCTGTATGGGTGCCCATACATGGGCGGAGGCCATGAAGGCCGGAAGTGAGCGGATGCTGCGCGCTCCGCAGCGGGTGATGGCCATCAGGGTCATCCGCGGGTACCGCACGATCTCCTTCGAGGCGGCGAGTCTCCTTGCCGGAACACCGCCATGGGACCTATAGGCGAGAGCCCTTTCGCAACTGTACCAGTGGCGAAAGGAGGCGCGGGAGCAGGGACGGAACCCCGAGCCTCGAGAAATCGAGGCCGTGCAGTCCCAGCTCCGCCAGGCTATCGTGGTGGAGTGGAAGGAACGACTTGGGCGACCAAGCGCAGGGCACGCCGCAATAGCGGCGGTAAGGCCCATCATGGAGGATTGGCTAGAGAGGCGACACGGAAGCCTCTCGTACCGACTGACGCAGGTGGTCTCCGGGAAGGGGTGCTTCGGGGACCACCTGCATCGGATCAGGAAGGAGCCAACGCCTGAGTGTCATCACTGCGACGCGAGCGAGGACTCGGGGCTGCACACGCTGGCAGACTGCCCGGCGTGGGAGGCGCCGAGGCGTGACCTCGTGGCAGCCATCGGGGTGGGAGTCCTCTCGCTCGGCAGCATGATTGCGGCAATGGTGCGAAGCGCGAGCGCGTGGGCCGCCGCCACCTCCTTCTGCGAGCATGTAATGTTCGCGAAGGAGATGGCGGAGCGCGCCCGGGAGAGGCTCAGAACTCTCCCGGCCCGCCGAGCCCGCAACATGCTCGCCGCGCGTCACAGGCGACTCAGGCGCCGGAGTTCGCTTAACGACCTCCGTCCTCCATGAGCGCAGGCCTGGGGGTGGCAGGTGAGGCCGCCTGTCACCCCAGCAGAAGCAGGCCGGGACGGTGGGGCGGCTAGCGCCCCTCCCCCAAACCGGGGCACGACGGGG
This sequence comes from Cybosia mesomella, assembly GCA_946251805.1. NCBI lineage: Eukaryota > Metazoa > Arthropoda > Insecta > Lepidoptera > Erebidae > Cybosia > Cybosia mesomella. The sequence goes on from OX276398.1 coordinate 24,555,415, forward strand.
ACACCGTGGTTTCCAAACCCGAGGGGGCCATCTCGAAACCGGAGATGGCCCAGGGTCAGTCGGGGTGCGAGGGATATGCTCTATGGGCAACCTTACACCCCGGCATCTGAAGACCCTAGACGGCGTGCGGTTTTAGTCGGTTCAAGTCCGACATAACCGCCCCCGGTGGCCGGCGGGGGGTATCCGAAGGGATTTCCGCACGAAAAAAAAAAGGTATAAATACATCTATTTTGAGAGACATGGTGACATCCATTATGGCACCCATGGTATAACAGTTTTTCAATAAATCAAAAATATTCTTTTCATAATTTTCATCTTTATGTTTTCATCCTCCATAAGTAAATCGTCACTACTCGTATCTTGACAACTTACACTTGACATACTTGGATGGTATGGTTCCTAGAACACATAGCAATTATTTTTTGTAAAAATGTTCAATGTAAAGTTACTTTAGTTCACAAATCCCAAGAAAATAAAATATAAAAAGAGCCGCGGTAGCCTAGTGGTATGGGTAATGGACTGCTGAGACGAGGTCTCGGGTTCGATCCCAGGTTTTACCATGGCACACACCAATGACTTTTCGATGCTTTTCGAAGTTATGTGTGTATTTATCGCAGGTTTATAAGTGCCCGGTTAATGGCAATAGGCTCGCCACCTATTACATTAGGACCTTAACATAACTGGCGAATCGTGGGTGTGTAATACACCTCTGCCTACCCCTTCGGGGATACAGGCGTGAAGTTATGTTATGTTATGTTATGTTATAAAATATAGAATCCAAGTGAACATTGCGGGTAGACAAAAAGAAAATATACTTATACTATAAAATAATATAAATAAATACTCTACGACTTTCTACACAGACCTATCTTAACTAACTTAGCTTAGCTTAACTGGCTTGTGTTATACGTTCTAGAATGCGGATAACCATACTTAGATAGATTTTCTGTTGTGTACAAATACATGCATATTATACACAGAAACATCCAGACCCATACAAATAGACAAATATTTACACTGAGTGGGCATCGAACCCGCGACCTCCGACTTAGCAGTCGAACGCACTACCGCTACGCCACAGGGGCGTCACTAAAAAGTCATGTCATAATTTTTTATCGATTACCACATTTTAAATAAGAAAATAGGTGTTTTACCAAATGTATACCAAAAAATGTAAAAATTTGTAAATTAGTGTAATGTTCGGAAAAGATCTTCTATGTAGCAACGTATAACAGTTTCTCCGAATAATACGACATCTGATCCAATTCCTCACGAAGATGTCCGCTATTTCAAGCGCTGTCAGTTTTTTCTGCGAAATCGAGGAATGTTAGACAATAAACCAGCGATCGGCCCCCAGGGCGCTGGAGTACAAATCCAATTATTTCCCGTGGTGCCGCCTGGTGGTGTGTAATTGATTTATTTGCTCATTTCTTGTACATACAAGCTATCTTCGCAATACAGACACCGCATTTTTCTCCCTTCTATCGAAAAGCAATAATTCAGTTTTATTACACTCAAATTTGAGAAATAATACTTTTCAAAAGTGATATTCCTTTAAACAAATCACGTAATATATGGCGGGTAAATACAATATACTAGTTTCCTTATATTTGCTCCGGTAGCTAACCTTTTAGTTGAAGGAAATGAAATACGAACTAGGTTTATAGTAGCTCTTTATTTGAAATTCAAGTAATAAACATACTTATGTACAAGGGCTCTCTAGTATAGTGAGAAATACATTTAACAATTTCTTGCAAAAGTTTATGATTTATCTTTGAAGCAGTTTCGAAGAAAATTACATATCCATGTATGTTAAAGATTAACCATACATCAATTGTTAACATAAATATTCGTCTCTATAGTTGCCGATGATAGGGTAAAAATGATGGGTGTATGAGACCCCACCAAGACCATCGGGGCCCAAGCCTGTTTCACCTACAAGCTACAAGATAGTACAGCTGCTGAAAATGTCAAACTATAGAAATCGATGACGTAATAACTCCGGTACGTAATATGGCTCCAAATAAGTCAACAGTGTTAGCATGCTGACCCGGAAATGAGAGAAAAACATAGAATGTGTCAGCTGCATATCTTCTTGGGCAAGTCGTAAAAGTCGACTGAGGCATTTTCAGGGTCTAGTGGGGTATCATCTGTGTGGGGTAGCTTCCCTCCACTACTGTTTACTAACCTTGGTTAGTTGGAATTTACTGACTCTTAGTGTCTGTCCCATCACATGTCTCCACTTGCCACGATCCGGGCATGCACCTTTCGGTTCTTCTATTTTCATGATTGTTTTCATACATATGCTCGCAGGTATGCGACTTGACCTAGTCTATCGATTAACATATGCATGCCTTTTTTTTTTTTTTTTTTTTGTTTAGGCAGGAAAAAATGTACCTTCCGCATACCGCGCAGCGCGGGGACGCCGCGCGGTTATGTGGGGCTCTCACCACACTAAAACAACCTGCCGTGTGCCATACACCGCGACTTAGTGAGTGGACCGTCGGAAATACTTCGCACTCATCGACGGAACACCCAAGCGCTGGCCCGCAAAGGTGCGGTGCGGGCCCGTCTTCTAGGCGATGTCCAGGCACACCGGGACATCACCCCTTCGCGGGGGGCTCTACTGCGGGTGGAGGGCAAGCCCCGTCCCATCCACCCGCGGCCTCACTACGGCGGCATGAGGCGCAGAAATGCGCGTGCACGCCGCCCAGTTCGCCGGCGGCGGATCGGATCCGCGAGGCCGTCTGCCTCTCTGATCCTCTCCGCCGCCTCCTTCTGCGAGATGACTGCCTCGCAGAAAGACGCGACCGCGGTAAAACTCCTCTCGCTGCGTGCCATGGAGCGCAGGATGGCCGGCAGCGAGAGGTCGACTCCCACTGCTGCCACGAGATCACGGCGCTCCACCGCCCAGGCCGGACAAGCCTCGAGCGTGTGTTGCGCCGTGTCCTCGCGGCAGGGACAGTGATGGCAGGCGGGACTCGATTCCCTCCTAGCGACCGAGTACAGATACTTTCCGAAGCAGCCGTGCTCGGAAAGCATCTGAGTCAGTCGGAAGGAAAGGGTCCCGTGCTGCCTCTCCGTCCACAACATATGCATGCCTAGGACAACCCTTGCCCTTGGTCTTTCTCTTTAGGTATTAATGAATATTCCTATAATACGAATGAGAAAACAAGCGAGATATAGGTTTAAAGCGGAGGCTGTTATCGATCGTTGCGAGCATCAGAGTGGACAGCGGCTCATGGGAGGGCGGACGCGGCGTGGCGTATTTAAGAACGCATTTAAGGGGCTTTACTTCGGACAGTGATGAATGGACGACACTCGCGCTTAGGTCGCGCGGCCGCACCGTACTGTCCAATTGACGTTATTAATTGATTCCTATCTAGTATTACATTTTTAAAGTTATGGGTATTGTCGCTTACATTTCTTTCGAGTGAGATGATTTTTGAGTGAGGAGCTATAATCCTTGACTGGATTTCACCAACTATAGGAACTAATATCAACGCGAACTAAAATTCCACTATTACACTCTATTAAACGTGAGGACTCAGTTTAATTGACGCGTTTGCACTGGTGAATTCCACTCTAACTGTTATAGAACTATAGATTTAGGAAAAAGAAAACGTCTAGGACGGGAATTACAGGGGGAAAGTGGAGACCAACTAAGCTACCTGGACACATCCCAGATATTCGAAATTATCCAATATATTATAGACGTCTCGGGGCGACGCTGGAGCCATCTGTTGCTATCAATTGCATCAAAATTTTTATTGTATTAGAACTAGTAGTTTGCAGTGGTTCCACCGTTTGTACAAGTATTAATCGGATCCAGGTTTTGAATTCTTTTCCTAGTCTTTGAGACCCCGGGCTGAGACACATACATTGTTTGCATATACTTTATTTTTAATATTGTATTAATTGCAGTACTTATGGTATCTTCAAATGAAGTATTTCAAACAACGTTAAACATATTTTGCGTAGGTACATAAAAGAAACATTACCTGCTCGAGTCACCGTATTAATATACTAGAAACCATAGAGAGTGCTTCGTTGAATAGCTAAGACAAAGACAAGTAGTTGTTCGCAAATAAAGCTTCTTTGAAAGAAGTTACAGAACCCTTCTTATATAGTTACAATAGGTTTTTGCTGCTGCATTTTCTTGTAGATTAAGACCATATCAAACTGCTGTAATTTCGGGTTCTTGGACAAGTTTCACCCAAATATGGCTGTCACCAAGGAGACCCTGTTAGGCCGGTAATTTTTAGGTTATTCGGCAGTTAAATTCTAAATTCAATGTATGGTAGCTAGACTATGGGACCTTAGGGGAAGATATAGATACTATTTTACAAGATTTGGGCTTTATTAAAAATAAATTTAAATAAATGTGAACTTTTTTAAAATGATGATTTGAACAAAATTTCAATAATTTCACAATGTTATTTATTAGCACCCAATATAAAAATGATTAAAAAGGTGCGTTTCGCCTTCTTGAGTCCCCAATCCTAGAAGATGCCTATAACTTTTTTATAGAGGAGAAAATTCAATTTTTTTGTTATCCTTTCGAGGGCTTACCCGGGGTGCCCGGTAATGGACACTTGGGAAGTACACCGTGTGGTTTTAGTCGGTCCGATTCCGACACGCCCACCCCATCGTCCGCACCGATGATGGGGTGAAGCCCGTGGAGGTTTCCACACGCTAAAAAAAACAAGTTGAATTCCTGAGACGAGCTCAGCCGAATACAAGGGATTTTCTTTTATTTTATCTTTTTTTTATTTTTTTTTATTTTTTATCTTGCAATGGTTCACCCCAACGACAACTCGATAGCAATAGGGCTTTTCTAAAGAAAATCCCTGTCGACGTCGTCGTTGCCAATTTTCTGTCACGGTTTTGCGTATGAAGGAGATGAGCTATCGAGTTGCTGTTTTCGGTAATAGATTCGTGTTGGGGTGAACCATTGCAAGATAAAGAAAAAAGATAAAAAAAGACAAAAGATAAAATAAAAGAAAATCCCTTGTATTCGGCTGAGCTCGTCTCAGGAATTTTTCTTTATCTTGCAATGGTTCACCTCAGCACGAATCTATTACCGAAAACAGCAACTCGATAGCTCATCTCCTTCATACCCAAAACCGTGACAGGAAATTGGCAACGACGACGACGTCGACGACAACTCGATAGCAATAGGGCTTTTCTAAAGAAAATCCCTAAAAACTAGTTACTAGATCTCGTTCAAACCAATTATTATCGGTGGAAGTTTACATGGTACATGGTGTACATAATATATTTTTTTTAGTCTTATCATTCTCTTATTTTAGAAGTTACAGGGGGGGGGGGGGACACCTTTTACCACTTTGGAAGTGTCTCTCTTGCAAACTATTCAGTTTAGAAAAAAAATGATATTAAAAAGCTCAATACCATTTTTGATGAAAAATTTTTTTTTGAGTTTCAGTTCTAAGTATGGGGAGCCCCCAAAATTTAATGTGTTTTTCTAATTTTGTGTGAAAATCTTAATGCGGTTCACAGAATATATCTACTTACCAAGTTTCAACAGCATAGTTCTTATAGTTTCGGAAAAAAGTGGCTGTGACATACGGACGGACACACACAGACATGACGAATCTATAATGGTTCCGTTTTTTGCCATTTGGCTACGGAATCCTAAAAATGGATGAAATAGTACAAAGCACACTCACGAAAATCTTCTTCTTCTTCTCTTCTTATATATAAAAATGAATTGCTGTTCGTTAGTCTCGCTAAAACTCGAGAACGGCTGGACCGATTAGGCTAATTTTGGTCTTGAATTATTTGTGGAGGTCCAGAGAAGGTTTAAAAGGTGCTATCGATTGAGGCAGTACGAAGTCTGCCGGGTCAGCTAGTCTTAAATATTGTTGACCGAGCGTCATTACCAACGTTTCTATATCCTTGGTCCACAGTAAGGAAGAATTAACCAGGAAAATCCTTGCACCTACACTGGTTAACTCTGAAATACTGTGTAAGACTGATGCAGTGAATGCTTGGAAATTTGCATGCCTGGACATCGATTTCACTTAGAATCTTTACTCACAGTGACAGTGGGACGGACCGCTTTGCAGCTTAGCAAGACAACATTTAATAAATACGTGTTCTAATGCTGCAGACCGTGCCTGTTTGCTGGCGGTAGGCGGGTGGGAGTCGGGTCTTTGGTTACAAACTCTTCCTTCACCTAACGTGGGAACAATGTTAGATAACACTACCACCTTCCGCATTGCAATATTCCTTTTGCCTTCGTTGAGGTGTCCGGTGTGTTGCTCCGCATGAATTTCGCTATGGAGAAGCCGTCAACAGATTTGGACACCATGGCTTATTATACTGCAGGAGCGCTGGGCGATACTCAATGACACAATCTGATGTGCTCTTATACCAGTCCTACTTGAACCAAATCGTTTGACACGCGACGATGACAAAAGACCGGACGGCATGTCATTAATGCCATGGAAAATGGGAAGGTCTCTGGTTTGGGACTCTGGTTTAGTTTAGGATGCGTCGACGCCATTGCTCCTACCCCTATTGCCAGCACGGCAGGCTGTGCCGGTGCTGCTGCTTCTGCGGAGACTCTTAAACTATCTATACTGTTTTTAAGATGATGGCCTTTTTGAGCATAACTTCATGAACTTTAGTTTCATCTCTTAATATTGGCTCCACGTTAAATTCTTACAGAATCGTGTAATGTTTCAGAGTTATGGTCTAAATTAAAGTCACAATAGTCAAGGAAACTCCCAGATTCATTATCCAAGAACCCCAAACACATATACAAATACATATAAACTTTTCATTATTTCTGTTTAATTTTAGTCGCAAACGTGTAATTTCAGTGATAACATCCACGAGTTGAATCCCCTGTTTTAATTTAGGATATGGCGTCGAGATTTCATTTAATATCTTTTCTGAATAAACACGAAAATGTGAAAGCTTCAAATACTTTCTATTGTATGTAATGTATATAATATATGCTACATACATGTTTTGTTTCTCGCATCACCTTCAGAATGACGTGACGTACAATATATTTATTTTACGAAAATTACCGAACTTGATTGTTGGTTACATTTAAGTGCAACATAGCAACGAGCTGTTGCCCACGGCTTCACCAGCGTGGAATTCTGATAATATTCCCGTCACCCATGGGACCCTATTCCACCACCACAACCTATGTAAGATACAAAATTCTCAAAGGGTACCAAAATTTTCTTTAAAACCTATTTTCATTATATTTTAACCAATGTATTTAAAAAATTTACAAATTCTATTCTGAAACATTTCTTGTGAATCACTCTATCCATTGGTGAAAACGTATGTAAATCGGTGGAGTAGTTTTTGGGTTTATCCCGAACAGATAGACAGACAGACTCGGTGGAGGTCTTTGTTTTATAATATGTAGTATCAGTGATTAATATGGTTCTAGAGAAGTGGGAGTATAGGGACCCACCAAGGTATTTGAGGTTCAGGCCAAGACTTGAAGCAACCATGGTATAGATATACCATGATATCGTTTCGACCAGGTTACACTGGCTGTGGTCAGACAATTCAAAGCCTTGATCGCTTTAATTCCCGTTAACATTATTGTATTCTTACACGCCTGCCCCTGAATGCTTATTTCATACATAAGTAATATAAAAGAAAGTGATGAAGCGTTAGTTCTGCTACGTAGAGTTTTAATATTTTCTTAGTATTTTTCGTATTTAACTTTCAGACTATAATTCATAATAACTATCCCTGAATTCCTCACCCTTTTCGGTAAATCTATCTAAAACAATTTTCCTGTTGCTCAGAGGGGAATTGGGCGCAAAATGGAGTATTGTTTTACGGGTTGTAAGACTCTATCGTGGGAAACGTTACGGGTTATGAGGTTACATGTTACAAGGCTGGGGATTTGTAAACGGGTACTATATGATTTACAGGGATATGCCTCCAGGAGGCGTTTTATAAAATTCAGATGCTCGAATCTATATATATATATATATATTGGAAATTGTTTAAATGTTATGTAATATATATATGTGTTTGTTATACATTTGATATACATACAATAAATATTTACAGCCGGCTGATGATAAAACAGCAGAACTTCGATGTTTTCTGTGACACTTTTTTGCCGAGGTTTCACTGAGGTTATTGCGCCTCGTCATCGAAAACAGCTTGCAAATGTATGTAGAGAACTTTTAATGGGGGCCCCTTCGCGTAATACATTGCCGTAACTATGTCTATTATTCGTGCGTGCAATGGAAAAATAATATTCCGCTAGTTGCAGCCAGTTTCCGGGCCACCGAAGGTACACTTGGCAATATATTCAATGCTGTAGTGCTAAGTAGCCTAAATACATTGCATATGAAAATCAATCAAGTAATCAATGCAACTGCTACGGCAAGTTTGTTTTAACCGGAAAGGTGGTGGTAACTTCCCTGTTTGTGTTGACCAATTCATGTTTTATGCATGCAGTCTTAGTTCAGTGGTGCTTTATGAAAATTGTGAATACACATTTCTCTCTCTTGTGAGAGAGAGAAATGTGTATTCACATACACACTCTAAAGTACGTAACTTCTAAATGAATTGGTCACTCATCTACTCGACCTGTAACATACTCAACCGTACTAATGATTACTCATACATCACAGGCCTTAGATACTCATAAGTCTATCAAAACTATAATTGACCAAGTTTTACCTCAGTCTACTACTATGACATCTCAATCTATGCCCTCTTGGATATACATGAGGATTGACCCCAAAATCACAGCAAAGAATATATTCCATATATTCCTCAACTTTGTAGACATGGTGTCAGACACTACCGAGTTAATAATTCATCAGCTTGAAGCAAAGCCCAAGACCCCTTACGGCGGACAAATTAATAAATTATCGCTGTAAGGGACACGGATGTAATTTCCCGTTGATATGAAGTCCCAAAGATCCCGGGAGGATAAATGTAGGTAATGATTTATTTCCCTGCATTCTGTAATATTTGCGCTCAACTAAGTGAGCATTAAGCTCGGTCTAAGTTGTCGTAACGTATAAGTATATCGTACTAAGATAAAGTTACTGAAATGTATTTTGGACATACACGTTTTGAAGCGTCGGTAGCTTATTGGTTAAGGAGTCGACCTTGCGATCGAGAGGTCCCAGGTTCGAATCCTGGCCAATACACTACCGATGTGAACCCACTTCTAACTCCTAACACAAGCAATTTAGCTTAGCTGGAGGGGTTAGGAGGAATATTGGTAACTTTGGTTACTAATATTCTTGTAAAAAAAAAAGAAAAAAAAAACGAGGAGCCTTTTAATTTCGGTTTTAGTTTAGGTACTCCTTATCCGGGCTTGAACCTAAACTAAAACCGAAATTAAAAGGCTCCTCGTTTTTTTTTTCTTTTTTTTTTTACAAGAATATTAGTAACCAAAGTTCAAACATCACAAAAAAAATCTGTGTATTCGCTCTCAAGCCCATTTTCTCAGATACACGTGGAGGTATCAAGTTGAAATTAATATGAAATACTTAGGTTACAGTCTTGAAACTGTGAAAAAATCAAAGTTCTATGTCAACGCAATCAAAAGATTATAATTACGCAGCAAGAAATCCTAAGTCGCGATTGCAGTGCCACGCGGTGTTGTATAACTTTTTCTGTTGTTGTGCGAAAGTTTCAAAATTACGATATTTCAGATGATATTCAATTATATTGCGTGATATAAAAGGCAATCATTATGAAACTATGTGAATGCTTAAAGTGACTAACATATTTAAAATTATTTTGATAAAGATTGATAGTGTATTCATCTAAATAGCTTTCCAATTACGAGGTATACAAAATGTGTTAATTTTTTTAGAAGTTTAGTTTAGTTTATATGGTAAAAATTACTTCCTGTTGAGCTATAATCATGATATTTTGCAGAAACTAAAGTTTTATGGCACAAGGACAGGTTCAAATACCGTAAAAATGTAGTAGGCGACGTCATAAAAAACAAATCTGTATGTCTCTCAAGACTAGAAGCAACGATAAGTTCGCCCCTCAGTGCAGTTTTGCTCGGACTCCTCAGTGCGTGATTCAGAATCGCACTTTACCGGATTTTTGTCATATCTCCGGTTCTACTTAACCAATTGCAGGCAAACAAACGTCAAATTTTAAGTCTGATCAATTAATTAAAGAACCGCATCAAAATGCGTTCAATCGTTTTTAAGTACATCGCGAACAAATACAGAAAAGAATAAAAAAAAAAAAAATTGTGTTCAGAATCATTAATATAACATAACCCAAACAAACTCTCTTTGAACATACACTTAAATTTGCAATATAACATAGTATGGATTTTAACCACGTAGATCATTGAAACACATCCCGTTAAATTAGGTACATCGTACAAACGGACATTGATGGCTCTGAGAGACAGATGCTGGTGAAGCTATTACTCTGCGGAAATGATTTCTGCACCGCATCCATTACGACAGCATAGTGTATCATGTATATACCTACTTAATATGTACGTATCTACAATAACAGTTGTTACAGCTATCTACACACCAAAGCCGCCGGCCCAGAGGCGGAATCTATCGGCTTGTGCCTGGACTTGTATTCCGTTTTCTTCCGGTACGATTAAAAAACGCAAAACAAGCCCGGGGGCACAAGCCGCAATGCTGCCTCCTTTGGTATGTAGACAGCCTAAGGTGCATCATAACACTATATAGAAGATAATAAAATACTTAACATCATGTAATTATTTTTGATGGTTATTTTTATACCACAAAGTTAGTCTCATTAATAGTTCAATTGCTAACCGGTTCCCTTTTGACCTGTAATATTTAATTTTGGTGAGCATAATCTTTCATTGATAACCAAAGAAAATTTTATAATGAGTTCAAAATTAAAATTTAATTAAATGTAGCTATACTATAATTGGTTCGATTATTATTATTCACTTTATTTTTTTTGAGATACGTACAAATTATATTTTGAAATACATCTAAGAAAAAACAAAAAAAGAGTATTCCATCGGCATCGGAATTAAGCTATCAGTGTGGTTAGGGCTCTATAGACAGAAACCTCCTGACAATAGGTGCTGTGTCGAGAATAACTGCTTTCTGCATCAGGCCTTTAACCCAGCTGCCTAACGAGAGCCTCAATTATTAATATTATTTTAAAGTTCTTTTTAATGACGACCTCTGTGGCGTAGCGGTAGTGCATTCGCTGCTAAGCCAGAGGTCGCGGGTTCGATTCCCATTCAGTGCCAATATGTATATTTGCATTGGTCTGGGTGTTTCTATGTATAATATGTATTTATTTACAAAAAAGTATTTAAGTATGTTTATCCGCATTCTAGAACCCATTTGACAAGCTTTACTTAGTTTGTGTCTAGACGGCGTTGTTTATTTTGTCCTACAATATTTATTTACTTATTTATGGATAACATTGTAAAAAATTTGTAACGATAAATGTGGAACTACCAATTATTCAATTCTTACAGATTTCGCACCGAATTTCTTTTAAATCTGCATGTTACCCGATTGTAGCGCCACCTACCGGGACTAATAACTTTACTATGGCTATAACCTTCGTACAAGTACACGCAATAAGTTGACAAAGGCTCAATGCAATCTAATGCACTATCATTGAACTATCAATTTATTTTACCTATATACATTTTAAATCCGTTTTGTATTTCCATAATTCTTAGCTTAGATAAATTATTAGCCAAATTAATGTTGAATATTATATTCAACCTTTGGCTAATCGTAATGCCGACATAATGCCGTTACTCAAACATAAATTAGGTCGCGCAAACAATGTCATGTGAAGCGTTTCAGATAAAACGTAAACAGAATTACAAACACTCCTCTAAATATACAACAAGCACCTTATAAATAGGTATTATTTTTATGTTTAAACGATTTATTTTTAAATAAATAATAATAAATGTTCTACGACATTCTACACAGCGCAATCAATTCTCAAAGTAAGCATAGTTTAACTAGCTTGTGTTATGGGTTCCAGAATGCGGATAAAGTACTTATAGTCTTTTGTTTTGTAAATACATACAACTCATACATAGAAACACCCAGGCAAATGCAATAGACATATTCATGCTTACAAACTTATGCACTGAGCGGGAATCATACCCGCGCCCCCTTTCGTCGCCGTCGAATGCACTAAATTAATGTTTATAAAATAACTAACGCTTTCTATTTTTTATCTTTTTTAGTTTTTTCGTTGGGGGATTTCGTAATCTCCCCGGATACGTCCCCCTCCCCCGGTTAGTGGGTACCTCCAACCATAACCACCATAACCACCCCCAATCTGGGGGTAGTTATGTCGGATTCGAACCGACTAAAATCGCACGCCATTCAGGTTCTTCAGACGCCGGGTGTAAGGCATTTCCCTCGCACCCGGCTGGTTACCAGTATCTAACTAAAAATACTTGCTTCGGAGGTTTTAAATAGATAAGCTTGACCTATCCACCTTTTCTATAACTGGTGGTGTTAGAGAAAAGGAACGTCCTCCTCTTCTGACCCACTACACGGCACCTTCAAGCTGTGGAATGATCTCCCCGCTGTGGTTTTCTCAAGCGACTACAATATGTGGTTCTTCAAGAAAGGCATGAGAAGGTTTTTACAGGGTCGGCAGCACGAGTGTGACGCCCCTGGTGTTGCACACGTACATAGACCGCGATAATTGCTTCTTTGCCACCTAAGTGGTATAAAAAAAAGTACTGCCATCTTATCTAGGTAAGTAACGATAGAAAAGTGATCACAACTTATCGGTGTAATCATGTATAGGCACGTTGTGTAATACCTACCTTTTTTTTTTTTTTTTTTTTTTTTTTTATCGTGCGGAAATCCCTTCGGATACCCCCCCGCGTGCCAGCGGGGGCGGTTATGTCGGGCTTGAACCGACTAAAACCGCACGCCGTCTCGGGTCTACAGACGCCGGGGTGTAAGGTTGCCCATAGAGCATATCCCTCGCACCCCGACTGACCCTGGGCCATCTCCGGTTTCGAGATGGCCCCCTCGGGTTTGGGAACCACGGTGTCCCGGTCTTGCCCCGGTTTGGGGGAGGGGCGCTAGTCGCCCCACCGTCCCGGCCTGCTTCTGCTGGGGTGACAGGTGGCCTCACCCGCCACCCCCAGGCCTGCGCTCATGGAGGACGGAGGTCGTTAAGCGACCTCCGGCGCCTGAGTTGCCTGCGACGCGCGGCGAGCAAGTTGCGGGCTCGGCGGACCGGGAGAGTTCTAAGTCTCTCCCGGGCGCGCTCCGCCACTGTGTAATACCTACCTAATCCCTACCTGTAGTACAATATCTTGCGGTACAATATCCCAACTTGCATTCTCGTATATTTCTAAGACACATCAGGGACGTACAAGCTAACTGGGTTACAATAAAATAATACTTTTCTGCGGTGCACCGCTCACTCGCGGTTTGTTATCAGGAACGTCTGAAGCGGTGTATAACGAGGCAGTAGAGACAATGTTCCCCCTTTGTATTCCACTCCACAACTACTCGAAATAACAAGGGCTCTATTTTCAATTCCTCCATCGCGTTCTGCGGTTTATAAGCATAGGGTGAACCCTTGAAATGCATAAAGAGTTTTTGCATATTCGAGCAGTTTCTCTTTTTCTCTGTGGCCTCACGTAAATACACGCTTAAGCGAAATGAATTCGAAATTGAATATTGAGATTCCAATTGAAAAACTCCTAAGACGATTTGTAAATGTGATTTCCATTAATATCCACGCTGTGTATGATGATTATATAAATTTCACGTTGCGTTATAATGCTCCCTGTATGATAAGCTAATGTCACTTTTGGTTAATGACAGCGTAATTATTTATTAATTTAAACGTAGGATATGAACGTTTGTAACACCAGAGGGCTGGTAGGCAGGTAGATAGATACGGAGGATAAGGACGAGGGTAGAGTGTAGAAGAATGGCCAAATGAAAAGAATGGAAGGCTTACGAGAGCCTACAGTATAATGGTATAACTACCACAACTTATAGTCATACTGGTTAGTCAGAATATGTGAAGTATTTACTCCCAATTTAAATGCTCTACGAGAAACGGAACTCGGATCGTGATTTTTATTGAATGAAAGTTGGTCAAGCGTTTTAACCGCTTGATGTCACCGCTGCGCTTGGTTACTGATATATATAATTTATTTTAACAAGGATACGTAAAGTTGGCAGTTATGTAATACCATTTGTGTGGCATGTTATTTATTGTAACAGATTTGACTAACTTGTTTAAGTTTCATTCTTTTAAACCAAAAAAAATTTAAACGGTCTACTTACGATCACGACCGTGTTTATTAGTTGATCAAATGTTATATTATAATTTTCTACAAAACTGCGTCAGCATCGTTTTATGTAAAGGTAATCTAAATGCGTTTAGTTGAATCTTTAGACAAATAACACGAGCGTCGGTAGCGCCGTAAAACAAAGCTTCAGTGAATAGCTGGCGCTTACAACAATCGTCAACTTAACGACGAGATGTAATACCAACTGCTAACAACGAGTGGGTTTGTGACAAATTCATTATATATTCCGCTGCAGCCACTCTGTTAATACGTTCAGTTTGTTATATTATATTACGGTAGTGAAACGGAGTATACCGCATGTTTCGTCATTTTATTACGATAATTGAGTATTAAAGGGAATAAATTTAAGAAATTTGTGTTTTTTATATATTGCACAGCATCCAGTGTTAAGCTAAACAAATCATATGGGTTCTATGATGTAAATAAAAAGGGCCCTAAAACGACTCACTCCCGTATAAGCCAGAATAAACCAAATTATGCGAAGAATGACAGCCTCCTGGCTCCAAAGTGCAAGCTTTGTGCTATACATTGGCCGGGAGCAATAGTGGCTTTATCATTTCCGTTGCTAAGGCTGCATTATGAGAAGATAGAACTCACTACCGGTACCTTCTTTTCAATTTGGATAATCAAGTTGACCTCAATCGACCTCAAAAACTGATACAACTGATCATCATCTTCCTAATAACTGTCCCTATTACTCTCGAAGCTTCCACCTTGGAGCTGGAGTCCATATTCCCTCTAACTTCTCAAAAACAATTCAATAGTTAGTGTTATATAAAACTAAAATATAGAAAACTAATCATATAAGTACATAATATAGCTTCAGACGAACGTCAATATAAGAAAATTATAAATGAATTCTGTATTTTTCTACGACAAAACCGATAGATCTTCCAGTCATGTTACTTATAAAAACAGTTGGGGAGTATGTTTGGTAAGCAAACATTACTGTATGAAGTTTCCCTATATTTATCTTAGCAGTAAACGAAATAATCTGTCAGGAAAGATAGTTTGACTATCAAATATTATTTATAATAAGAATCTGTTAACATAGATAAAGCTTCAGTATTATACTCGACTAGTTGTTACACGCGGCTCCGCCCGCGTGGAATTTTGATCCCTATCATCATCATCATCATCATCAACCTATTCTAGTCCACTGCTGGACATAGATCTCCCCTATTCTGTGTCCTATTTCAGACTATAATCTATCTCTGTACCAAATTTCAGCCAGATCCGTTCAGCTATTCTGGCTTGATCGAGTAACAAACATCCATCCATACATCTATCCATCCATGGGATTAACGATCTTTCATCATCGACAAAATCAAATCAAACTACTTTCACATTGGAGGCCAGGGTGTGCTCTTCTACTCCGCCTTCTTTTCATCATTAATTTGGTTTACTTTTGGCTTTTACGGGAGCGACTGTCATCTGACTCCCCAACCACGAGAGAAAAACCTGCGCCTGAGCCTCGTCTGTTAATCAACAGGTGTACCGTCTTGCAGATGAGGTTGACTTAGGCCCCGAATATCTTAGGGGGCAGGGGGGTCGTGCATACATCCTTTGAATTTATGAATTTAAATAATATCTTCTGTTATATTATGTGATTATGTGGTTGTATTGTGGTATTCCACACCACAATATGTAATTTAATTTAACCATTTTTAATAACTCTATCAGGAAAGTGAAACCGCTCCTTAATTTGATTTATTTCGTCATTCCAACGTATAAATAACAGCTTAAGCACGGGTATGTTTCATTAGTATTCTTGAAAGTATACACTTGCGTGCTTAAAATGCAAATTATAAAACGCTTAGGTACTTTATGAAACCATTTTGCGATGCAAGTCAATAGAATTTAAATTAGACAAACATTACCATACGCAAACAACACGTACAGTTATAATAACGAAGTCAATATTTACTCTAATATACAACACTAGGGGTTTTATGTGACTCCAATTGCGTAGAATATTGATTCCATTCCCATGAACAACAGGAACCTATTCCCGGGATAAAAAGATACATACCTATATACTATTCCAGACTGTAATCTATCTCTGTATAAAATTTCATCCAAATGCGTTCTGTCGCTCTGAAGTGATTGAGTAACTAACGTCGTCGTCCATCCATCCATACATCCATACATTCATCAATCCACACAAACTTCCCCATTTACTTATAATAATTCTAGCTGCTTCCCGCGGCTCTGCCCGTGCGGGATTCAGTTTCCATGCATGCAACCCATGGAATGGGAATAAAACTTAGCCTATGGATTATTCCAAGCTAAAATCTATTCCTGTACCAAATTTTAGTCAGATCCATTCAGCCGTTTGAGCATGATTGAGTAACAAACATCTTCACTAATCACATTGTATTACATTTTTTTTTTGAATAAAAAGATTTTTCAGAAGGTCTTGTTTGGTGGTGTTAATCTATTGTTTACGTACTTCCTTTCACCTCATGTCTAGAAAATGGTGGACTGTCATACTGAATTTCGAAGTTCAAAATAGTGATGAACTGTAGCCCTAAAGTACCGAAACGCGACTCAAAGTAGTATGAAAGTGCGCCACATCGATACCCATAATTTCAAATGTTTTCCACCACGAAGCACGGTAGTGCGAAAGTATTCCACATCGATTAAAGGAGGTTTTCATTATTTTTTTCATGTTTTTTGTGTTATTCATATATATATATATTTAACCCTGCCGATTTCAGTGATGTAAGAAAATCGTATTAAATCAAATCAAACCATTGTTGTTACTCTTACGGTAATGCGACAATGATTTGTCGCGCTACCGTAGTGTCGAACTACCATAATGTCGAGCTACTGTCGCAAAATCGTTTGTCGCACTAGAATAATGTCGACCTACAGTGTGTCGCACTAGCGTTCATTCGAACTATGGTGAGTCGCAGTACAGTTTTGTCTCACAATCGTTAATCGCACTTCCATTTGTTGAACTCACGTAGAACACCCAAAATGGCGTAATATAATGAAATGCAATCTCGCCTTATTTTTGCCAAGTCTCAACGCCCGCCTAAATCACTCAGCTCAGCTCTTTCGTGATTAACTTCGAAATCAGGCAATTCATCGAAAGAACAAGTTTATTACTTTCAAGTTTCCGTTCAATGTGAGAGGGTCGACGAAATTCACTCGCACAATGGGCCCAATTACAGAAATCGTAAATATTTGGCAAATTTCACCAGTTTTCATCGTTTTTCGACGGTTAATCTACTTTTGCTAAATTTCGGATATAATTATTGAAATTTATGAATGCCAGAAACATTACGACTTAGAGGACTTGTAGGAAAAGGGCAATAATGGTTCCATGTGCCCTTACAACATACATCGATTTGCACTGTAAGCTATGTGTATATGGACTGTTGAAGCTTATTCACGTTATAAAACCTAGAGCGAATGTGGCCCCACCTAGGCATTGCAATCTGATACGAATTTTTTATCTGGTCTGATCTGGTCAGATTTCCATTGATAGTTGTGAAAATTGGTCTATAGAAACCTTACTAAGTTCTAATTATTATTATCTAATTTTCAGTTCTGTAGCATCGTCCAATCCATGTTTGTATGGGAATCGAATTTTTCCCTTTGACTGCCGTACTATAAGTAAATTTGTACCAGACCCCGGATTGATTATTTTGTGGCCTCAAAATGGCCTTTACTTGAAGGGTTATGAAACCTTCCTGTCTTCTACAGCTGAATAGTGAAGAGTCTACAAATTAGATAAATAATTCATGCCTAAGATATCGAGGGGTTGTTACCTATTAAGTAAATTAGATTTGAGGACCAGTTCAATAGCAGTTTGCATCTACTCGAAATCAGTCCTTCAGTGTAGGTATATATTGGTATTAGAGTACATAATAGTTTCAAAACCACCTTACAATATGAACAGATGCGGTCTGTTCATATTGTAAGGTGGTTTTGAAACTATTATGTACTCTTGCCAACTGGTTTAACTCACATAGATAGATAGATCCTTACTCTTTATTGTACACTACTATTGGCTGCATGAATCTCTACCAATATCTTCGGGGCCCAATCTAACACCTGCAAGCCGTTAAACTTACTGATTGACGGACGAGGCTCTGGTGAAGGATTTCCTCTCGGGGCTTGGGGAAAAGTCAAAGGAAATTAAACCAAAAAGAAATGGAAGAGTGGACCCCGGGCAGTTTTGAATGTAACCAGAATTGGCGCTCGGAGGAAAAAGAGTTTTTAAAGTTATGAGGGAACAGATAAACATACATGTACACGTCGGTCAAAAGTTCGCCGTTCGCTTCGCCGTAGTCGGGTGAAAATATCAGGGTTTTGCCACGTTGTTACATAATTATGACGTTTGAAATACAAAAAGTATTTACTCCAAAAATTTTAGGACTGTTACAATAAGATAGGTTAACTTGGAACTTTTTGACTGTTAGCGCGTTAGTAGCGAGGACCTCTCATTCCCAAATTATGATTACTTTCACAAACGTGGAAAGTGACTAATTATTCTGTTTTAGTGAATAAAACTCCCATAGAGGACGATGTGTAGATATTTCCGACTGCCTCCTATCTATGCTTGTTATCTTGATTTGTAGTCCACTTGGGGAGCATACCATAAAAATAACAGCTAGGATCCCTTATAATATGTTATCCTAGCGTGCTCAAATGGTCTGTAGCTTACTTTATAACGACATGAATGTAATGTCGAGGATAAAACTCCGTAGGTTTTTTAAGGTTGATGATAACAACCTCAATATTAGTTAAGTTATGATGCTTTTTCCCTCGTATGTTGAGCAAAGATTCACAAGATTGAGTTCTTATTATATTTCGGGTTTAATGCACGGTTAAACGTTATATGGAAAGCATTTTATACAAGGTTAAGAAATTGTTGTGTACGAATATTACGGTGCAGTATAGTTTTACTTTGTACGTGTTTCATGTTAATCGTGGGTGTGTAATACGCCTCTGCCTACCCCTTCGGGGATACAGGCGTGAGGTTATGTTATGTTATGTTATGTTATGTTATGTTATGTTATGTTATGTTATGCTATGCTATGCTATGCTATGCTATGCTATGCTATGCTATGCTATGCTATGCTATGCTATGCTATGCTATGCCATGCTATGCCATGCTATGCTATGCTATGCTATGCTATGCTATGCTATGCTATGCTATGCTATGCTATGCTATGCTATGCTATGCTATGCTATGCTATGCTATGCTATGCTATGCTATGTTATGTTATGTTATGTTATGTTATGCTATGCTATGCTATGCTATACTATGCTATGTTATGTTATGTTATGCTATGTTATGCTATGTTATGTTATGTTATGGTTCATTAAATACTGTGACGACACCACATATTTATATTTAGAACCAGCATCATTTCTATTGTCATAGCATTAGTTCCAGTTGCACCCAAAACATGCACTTTGGAGCCCAGGGGTCGCTCTCCTCGGGGTGCGATAGAAATTGGTGTAAGGCATGTGAAGTCCCGAAACGGCGTGCGGTTTTAGTTGGTTCAAGTCCGACGTAACCTCCCCCGCTCGCCGGCGCGCGGTGGGTTATCCGAGAACCCAACAGGGTATCCCTCATTCCTTTAGCTTACCATCACGCGAGGTGAAGTCATATTGACGAGCACTACATAAAAAAGCCGTTTTTTCATTGTTCTATCTGTTGATATTTTTCTTCAGGCATCTTTCAACTTCAATTTTTTCGTAGACATCAAGGAAAATTATATAAGTAAACGTTAAAAATAAGAGCCGCTTTAAGGTGGACAGGCTTTGGGTATAATTGTAACTGAAAAGATTAACTGATGGGTAGCAGGATGGCGTTAAGTTATCTAGATGGTTAACCAAAGTTATATCACTCCGTACTGAAAATAAAATAGAAGTCAACCAGAGCTTGGTACTGAAACCCAAAACGTAAACTTTTAACTTTTGCAATATTTCAGACAAGAGCCTTGTTCGTCTGTCCGTCCATCGTTCAGACGAATGAGGCTTTGGCTTAGGCTTTCTTTTCGGAGTCGGGGGATCAGACGGTAGTCGTTCCCGTAAAAACATAAAGTAATTAAATTATAAGGAGGTGTAATAGAGCGATTCCGGGCTCCAAAATACAAGCTTTGGATACAACAACAATTGAATAAAGAGGAATACATATGTCCAGCCGTTATATTCAAAGGAATATTACTACATTCTTTTTTCAGGGCAAGAATAACTGAAACTATTAAATTTAATAGGATTATAGTAATACGTAGTATACAGATATTGTATAAGTGCAAACGTCCGTTACTAACTTGACAATTCATTGCATCACTTGAATGTGTAATCATAGTAAGGTTTGCGGTGAAACAACCCTGGAATATGCAAATCTTAATCCAGTGAATGCGTGTCAGAGTAGTACGTACAGTGACG
Organism: Cybosia mesomella; assembly: GCA_946251805.1. Classification (NCBI taxonomy): domain Eukaryota; kingdom Metazoa; phylum Arthropoda; class Insecta; order Lepidoptera; family Erebidae; genus Cybosia; species Cybosia mesomella. The sequence continues at coordinate 24,576,155 of OX276398.1, forward strand.
CATAGCCAGGATGAATGTTCCATCACAATCTTCCTTCTATTTGTTATAGACACATTATAACCGTGGGGTTTCCACATGTAAACAGTGGCATGAACAAACGTGTATGTTCATATCTGCTTAGATACTAAGGCTCCAGCATGATTATTAAATAATTGAGTTATGTATTACTTAATATGAGTGGAAACTCAAAAAAACCTTTGAGATTTTCCTGTTACATGAATTTTGTTAACAATCGATTGACTTTGAGTGATAAGACTTTCTGCAATTACGTTCAGGAATCAATGTTCTGTTTGTGAACTGAAAAAGAAAATTTCTCTCCTCAATTGTTACAAAAAAACTCCGTTCCCGCAGGGGGAACGCACAGGTAGATTTCGTGAAGCAATTAATATTATTTTTTAACATGTTTAATTATTTTTTCTCGAAAACGGTAACTTTTAGCGAAAAACTTTTCAGACATTTATTTTAGACTTAAAAATGGCCTATCGATTAAAAATGTTTCCGACACCAAGAATGTTCACCGGTTAGAAGTTATGATTTTTTTCCCGAAAAAATTTGGGTTTTCCCCCCTCCACTTTTAGTTAAAGTTTTAATCTTATAGGGTTATAATTAAAAGTTGTTGGTATTCATGTATACTATGGGATAAAATTAGAACGGTTCGAATATCTTTCATGGAACGTGAAATTTTGAGGAAAAACTGATTTCACAAAAAGTGAGGCCCTACCGTCCCCTTAGGCCAGATTCCACCCGTTCACGAACTTAAACTAAGTTTACACCCAAGCAATTTTTGACCGCAGTTTGAAAGCGATCGGGGCAAAAATGCGACCGTGAGAGTGCCGCAAATTTTGGGAAGTGGAACCATACATATATATATATATATATATATAAACTTTTTGACCAGTGCTCATTTCGGACTCAGGGGGTCATAACTAGACCTCCTATGAAGAATTTTTTTTTAAATTCGACAGTAGTCAAGAAACCAATAGGTAGATCGATTTCATCGAAATCTACCAAAAAGTACATGTTTATCCGCTTTCTGGAATCCATAGCACAACCGTTGCTTAGTTTATGTGTAAAACGTTTATGTGTAAAACATTTAATATTATATATTATAATGTTATATATTATATATATTATAAATAATTGAGTTATGTATTACTTAATATGAGTGGAAACACAAAAAAACCTTTGAGATTTTCCTGTTACATGCATTTTGTTAACAATCGATTGACTTTGAGTGATAAGACTTTCTGAAATTACGTTCAGGATTCAATGTTCCGTTTGTGAACTGAAAAAGAAAATTTCTCTCCTCAATTGTTACAAAAGAAGTACATGTTTATCCGCTTTCTGGAATCCATAACACAACCGTTGCTTAGTTTATGTGTAAAACGTTTATGTGTAAAACGTTTAATATTGATAAAAATTCAAATAAGCTTAATAAAAAATACAAAATAAACTTGGTCTTTAATTTAAGTAATTTGTAAATTGGACTGTATTTGATTGTACTAGACAATAGTGTAATAGAATAGAAGAATAGAACGAAAACGGGGATTTTTAAAAAGTGTATCTACGAGGAAAGTGTATCTATGGAGAAATAACCGCTAGGGCATGTTTTGACCATATTACAAGGCGAAACAATAAGGCCAACGACATGGAAGTCTGATTTCAAAGTGGATAATTTCTCCCACATAATGCACCAATTATCAGTGCCACCTCTGTTTGTTTAGTTCACAGCTCTCTAAATCGACATTTGCACGGAGTAAGGTGACACAGGCCTCTTGATAGCTCTGGTCCGCCTTGATCTCCGTAATGGAACACATTACATGTACATTATATAATCGACAGCAATTTCACACACAAGCAGATACTCGATCAACCTATTGTCACAGAGTATCTAGTAGTTCAACTATAGTGAAAGGCAGAAAATAACAAGGAAAGCTTTCTTTGTTAATCCTTCAATGCATTCAAGCGTAACTGGCTAGAAGAGTGATCAATATTCATTACTTATCTGACAATAAGGCATCACCCGCGACTTCGTTTGCGTTAAATTCGGAATGTTTCAAGGTACTTTTACTTCTGCAGTTTTGAACCCAACATGCATTAGGTTATTTCATTGTCAGAGAACGTCGTAGTAGCGGCGGTAAAACCTATCATGGGGGACTGGCTACACGGGAGCCTCTGGGTGATCTCTGGGAAGGCTGCTTCAGGAACCACTTATGCCAGATCAGGAAGGAGCCATCACTGTTATGCAAGCGAGGACCTGGGGCTCTGTGCTGGGGAGCACTCGAGGACGCCGAGCACTTCGCCAGCGTGGCGGAGTGCCCGGCGTGGGAGGTGCCGAGGCGGGTCCTAGGAGCGGGTGTCCTATCGCTCGGCGTCTTGCTCACGGCGAAAGTGCAGAGAGCAAACCGCTGCCCCCATCTACGAACAAGTAATGCTCGAGAAGGAGAGGGCCCGGGAGAGACTCAGGTCTCGCCCGATCTGCAGAGCCTGCGAGGCGCGGTGGCGATTGAAACGTCGGAAGTAGCTCAATGACCTCCGTTCTCCATGAACGCAGGCCCGGGGTAGAACCGTTTGTCTTGACGCTCCTTTTTCCGGAGACACCGTGGTTCCCAAACCCTAAGGGAGCGTCTCTGGGTCAGCTGGAGTGTGAGGGAAATGCCTTATAGGCCACCTTACACCCGACCCGAGACGGCGTGCGGTTTTAGTCGGTTCGAGTCCAACATAACTCTAGGGTATCCGAGGAGATTTCCGCATGGAAAAAAAGGTTATTGGATTGTTATATTTTCAACTATTAATTATGGAGAACAAAATCTTTATCGGGCACCGACTCATCAACGCACAGCTGGACTTCCAACTATAAAATTAGGACAGGCTTCTTCTATGGCCTAGGCAAGCGCGACGAAAGGATTTTGAGAAATTCTACATTTGAGGGATGAAAACCCGTAGGCTAGGTCAACCTAAACATAATAAAACTAGAGTAACAGTAAACACATTAAAATGCATTTGTTAAGAGTATTAAGTAAATAGGAGTTTATCAGAATTCGCTGCGAAGCTGGATAGTAAGCTAGTTTCGTATAATAAAGGAATACTTTTACACAAAAGACCAAGTTCTGAAACGCTAATATAGAGAAATTAACGTGATGTAGCCAGGGTAATGGGGCTATCTCTCTGCCATGCTTTGAGAGTGACGTTGTTACTTCCAGCTGATGTTCTTGGTTGTTACTTCCAGCTGATGTTCTTGGTTGTTACTTGATGGTGACCTGATGGTGGTGGGCTGGGCAGCACGACACTTTATTAACAGACCAGAGGAGGTGGAGATGGTGCTTCATCGGTGTTTCTCATAGTTGTTTCTTGGAAATGAATAAATGAGAATAACATTTTACTATTTTTAATGCTTTACGCTATATTACTATTGATTTAAAAAAAAAACGTATTCCACTTAAAAGATTAAAACTGGTATCGAAACAAAAGGGGGTGACCGTTTCACTTCGCAAATATTCGATAAAAGAAACCAGTAAAGTTTTTGTGGTCAGTGTGGCTTGACGACAATGTCGCGTAGCTTTTTACACCCACTATCCAGTTTTTGTAGCAAGTAATATAAGATTTTATGTGAACTAAGCTCTAGTAAAACTTATATCATAACTTGAAGTTACTACCTCTGTAGCTACTTGGCTTAAAGCTCAAATTTCCTTAATAATTGTACCTTTTTACTGAATCACATCATACTTTATAAGATTTATATTTGTTTTCGTGTGTTCGACCTACAATTTTTTTATATTGAATATAAAAATGGGTGATAACACTTCTAAGTACTATCGGGTAGATAATTGACACTTCGTAAACTTGTTACTGAAAAAGGCCAGGGCTTTTTCTCTAACTTTGAGTTATTACCACATTACTATACTATAACACTTACATAGCGATAAATAACTAGATGACCTAAGCGTCCATCAATCAATAATTTTATGCCTGATCTGTAGTACAAAGGCCGCATAATTTTATATGCATAACAGTGTTCTAAGCGGACACCTAAAATAATAGAGTAGGATACGAGGATACCGTGGTTCCCAAACTCGAGAGGGCCATCTTGAAACCGGAAATGGTCCAGGGTCAACCTTACACCCCGGCGCGTCTGACGACCCGAGACGGCGTACGGTTTTAGTCGGTTCAAGCCTGACATAATCGCCCTCGCTGGACGGCGGTTGGGGTATCCGAGGGCATATTCGCACGAAAAAAATTATTACTAGGCTACTCGTACAATTCTCTGCTTTGATAGATGAATAAAAGAAGAAAGAAAGTCAGTTAATTAAAAACGACTAAATATTTTGTTTTCATTTATAACACATGAAATGAAAATATTTGCGTAAATTCAGTTTTTACCAGACTACGGCGCATAACCTGATAGGCAATGTATGTAGTATGGTTATGTGTTTAGCAGTCTTTTCAATGAGGGTGTCAATCGATTCATTACCATGCTCTGGGTGCAATGGGCCACATTTTATATGAATAACATCGATAGAGTGGATGTTAGATCTTATTATTATTTTCTACCTTTTCCACCTATCCCACCTGGGCGGAAAAAGGGGATGTTTTTCCACTTTGCCAACCGGGGCTAGATAAGTGGAAAGCATTTCGCTGTCAACGTTTCACAAGATCACTATCCAACTAAGTGCCCTCTCACTCGTACAAAAGAGACTTAACAATTTACTTTCAATTCATAACAAAAAAATGCTATAGACCTTTGTAGTTACTATTTTATTGCGCATAAAATAAATATTGTTCGAAAATAACGAAGTCATATAACATGAAATAAACAAGTTGATTTTCTTCGGTTAAATTCACAGGCGGAAAATGAAGTTAGAAAGACTTGAAATTATTAAGAAAAGCGATCCGGGAGTTGCTTGAATAATATAAAACTAGTGACTCTATTTAAAAACACGTACCGTTTACAAACTGTTATACCCAATGTAAGTTTTATTAAAATGCTAAGTAAAAATAATATTATTTCCATTGTAAGTGGTTAAGTGTTGTTTCAGTTTGTAGCTAAGTTTATAGCGAAATCACTTAAAAGTGTTTCGAAGCTCCCGGTAAGAGCGCTCAATTTAATTAAAAGTAGTTCTACTGGGATTCGAACACAAAGATGGTGGTATACCTCAGTTTGCAGTTACGAACAGGTGATCTGTAGCTGTTATATGGTATGTAGGTATTAACATACCATTACGTATTTAACTGTATAATATTCCGAGGGTTTTACTTTGTTTTGTTCATACTCATATTAGACTATCCCGTAAAAGATTGAGTATGACCGTATCAAAATTAAGTAAAACCCTTAAAGCACAAAAATATTCTGATGAGAAAGATGAGTAGGAGAATAAGTATCGGAACGAGTATTATAGTGTGAATAGGAAGGACTATGGGAGTGATTATAGAGACGAGTACAGGAACGAGTACGGGATCGAGTACGGGATCGAGTATGGGAACAAGTATGGGAACAAGTATGGGAACAAGCATGGGTATAAGCATGGGAACAAGTATGACAACGTGTATGGGTAAAAGTATGAGAATGAGTACGAGAATGAGTATGGAGAAAGATAAGATAAGTAACCATATTTTCCATATAAAAATTAAGTAATCCTTTAAATACGAAAATTTTCGATCTTATTTTTCCTTACTTAATTTTGATATTGACAAACTCATCTTTTGCTGGGTAATAGTAACCAATAATTATAACTTAGATATAGGTTACGTTGTACAAATGTATAGTGCCTCTATTATCATAAAGCTTTTTAGATCTTCTTTACCATAAAATATGTGTAGGAAGTTTGTGCTTATATTATAAGAGCGTTATGGAAAATTCTCAGGAAGCAGGTTTCTCCACATCGTTATTATTTTATAAAAAAGTAATCCAAGTAATGGTCTGTGGGTTCATGTCATGCCATGTTACGTGACTGTACTTGATGAAAAGGTGAACAGTTTTTAATGTTTCTGATGAAGGAGCGTTTTATTATAGAATACTTTTGTTACTTACGGCGGATACGATTTTAATAACATAAGAATTATTGAAATTAGCTTACAAGACTAGAACAGGCGCTATAGGTTTGTGATTATGCAAAATCCGAGGACCTGCAACTATGACCCGATTTCTATTCCTGATACTCCTAATAACACATAACACAATCTTGCCACCAGGTTTGATGGTTCCTTTCCACCTTGGGACACCTGGTGGCAAGATGTATTTGTTAGTTGTTTAGGGTCTCAGGAATAGGAATCCGGTCATAGTTCACGGTCCTTGCATTTCGCATAGTCAAAAACCTGTAGCGCCTGTTCTACAAAACTTATTTGACAGTTGTTGTAAAATCAATGAAACAACAACAACAAGAATGAATCAACCCAAATAACCGAAAGTAAAAATATCAAGTTTTGTTTTTGCTTGGTGCGACTTCAAAATCATAAGGTAGGGGGGTACTGCGAAAATTTTACGTAGACTTGGGAACGTGATTTGTGTCCGAGAAAACGTCAATTTACGTATTTATTGATGCAGTAAATTATAAGTACGTAAATTGAGAGATGGAAATATAAAACGCGCGCTCGGAAATAATTGTGGACGTAAATAAACGTTAAACCATTTTTTGAATTTTATTAGTACGTAGGATTGATGAAATTTAAATATTAATATTTACTATGTTTGAAATAAATTTTTGCACCAATTCATAAATCTACCGTGGTTAAATGGTAACACTTAAATAAGCATAAAATTGGGTTTATTTTAGTGTTTCACACCTTTCATTATAATTGTAAAAAAAAAAACATTTTTCTGACGCATACATTTTTACCCTAATACCCATTAAAATTGTAGTCTCTTTCTTCGTTTTAGCGTTGTTCTTGAACACTTACGGACTGAATTTAGACAGTACAATACTTCGACATGTGGCGAACTTCGAAAACACATAGATTGCCAAGTCACTGCTTTGACAGACAATTATTAGACAACACACACCTTCGAATTACCACTACTTCGACAGACGATTATTCGACAGACAATACTTACACAAGACACATCTTCGAATAACCACTAGTTTGACAGATTTTTTTAACATTCTCCCAAAATAATAATGCTCTGAAATGTATTAAAAAATGTGGTTAAATGTGGAAAAGTTTTGGTTTGGGTTATGTTACGTGCTCTTGTCACTGCCGGTGTGCCAGCTGTACTTGAACCAAATGGTTTGGCACGCGACGATGGCAAGAGACCGGACGGTGTGTCATTAATGCCATGGAAAATGGGTAGGACTCTGGTTTGAGACGCAACATGCGTCGACACCATTGCTCCTACCCATATAGCCAGCACGGCTGGCTGTGCCGGTGCTGCTGCTGCTTCTGCGGAGACTCTCAAACGGCGCAAATACTCAAACTTAATTGGAGATTATGAATTTGTGCCGTTTGGAGTCGAAACGTTAGGGGCATGGGGTCCGAGTGCTCGCAGTCTCTTCAGGGAGATTGCAACACGCATGATCGACGCTTCTCGTGACCAGAAGGCTGGCTTCTTTTTAGCACAGAGAATAAGTATTGCCATACAACGTGGCAATGCTGCCAGTCTTCTGGGCACGTTACCACAGGAGGCATGCGATGCGGAGGAATTCCACGATGCATTTTAGGTTTAAGTTTCTTTTAATTATTTATTTTATTTTAGTTTTATTTAGTTTAGTTAGATATAAAATTTGTAACCACATTTGTACATTTACCTTCATATATAATTAAAAGTTAATAAATAAATATAATATAAGGTTATGTTAGGTTAGAACTGTGACCCCAACCGGAACCACTAGTCTTTTCCATGTTGAGATTTTAAACTTTTTTCTTGTGAACTATTGACCTACTAAGCTGCTGACATTCTGAAGTGTTGAGATTTTGTATCGTTGGTCTTATGGTGTTGATGTTTTAATTGTCGATATTTATGGCTGTTGATATACAGTATCAAACCCGAATACTGTCTACGAGGTGTATTGTACACGTACGATTTCATTCATTTGTGATAGTGTCGTCGAACAACGAAGACGTTATTTTAGCTTATTACTAGAGCGTTCACTCGATGTACGCCTCGGCGTATGATCAAAAAAATCTGTCAAACTAGTGGTCATTCGAAGATGTGTCTTGTCTAAGTATTGTCTGTCGAATAATCGTCTGTCGAAGGAGTGGTAATTCGAAGGTGTGTGTTGTCTAATAATTGTCTGTCGAAGCAATGACTTGTCGATCTATGTGTTTTGAAGTTCGCTACATGTCGAAGTGTTGTACTGTCTAAATTCAGTCCGTAAGTCGTTCTTGAAGGCGTCCGAGGTATTCACCTCGGAACCCGGGGTCCGCTCTCTCTCTTTTTTTTTTGATTTGGTTTATAGAACTTTTTTGGGAGCGACTACCGTCTGACCTGTTCCAAGCAGAAAGCCTGCTTCAGAGCATCGTCCATCAATCAAGGGATGTACCAACTTGCAAGTGTGTTTGCTTTGGCCCCGGAGGTCTGGGCTCCATAAGCCTAATTAACCCATTAAAATCGTAGTGTATATTTTAGTACATAAATTATATAACATACCTTTACTGTATTACAGATAGAAAATCATTACGAACTACAACCTACCAAAAGCATTTTACAAGCAATGATGATTGCATACCAAAGTCTATCCGAAATCTCTATCTCTCTTAAGACTCTAGGTGTTTCCAAGTAACATTTCCTTACACTACATTAAGCAGGTAACCACTTTGCTTGATGAAAATTTTGCCCTCAGAATGATTCTCATTAATTTTAAACCGACCAATCCACTCTACTACATTGTTTAACTGAAGGACGAACGTGTCGAGACGTTTGTGATAACACATTTTCATTTGCGACTTGCGATAGTTGGTTTTATGATTCGTAACTAATGACTGTATGTAATAGGTTTGTTATAGAATGTCACCCCTACGCTTGTATGGCTAAAAGACTTAGAGACGGAATAACGCATGCCTTCTGTGCTTGTAGACAGAGGCTCCTAAAGGTAAAGGAAAGAGGTCTGGGCCTCTAAGGCAGCCACTTTATATTATTTGATGTTTCTTATACTTCACGGTCGAACTTCTGAACCAGAGAAAGAAAAGATAAGTGTCATGCATTCGTATGACGTATAGATACGCCAAAGGGTTAAGATCAATATATGCTAAAATTTACGTGCATTTCCTATGGATTTAGATCGGAAAAATAGAACATCTTGGACGGGACTTGAACCCGCGACCAGTCCCTTACATGGGGAATGCTCTGACTAACTGAGCCACCTAGACACGTCCCAGATATTCGAAATTCTCCTATATTTTATATAAGGTGTCACAAAATTAGGTCTCTGAATTTGGTGAGATGACTTGGTATAGACAAAATATGTATTTGAAACAAAAAAAAATATCGGGTAAAATAAAAAAATGAAAAAGAAACACCACCAGCGACCAGCGTCACGTGACGCGACGAGCACACGTGACGCTGGTCGCGATTTAGGTATTTTCCACACATCCACTTGGAGAATACTGCGAGGAGAAGGACTGCACGCCTACCACTTTCTGCGGGTGCAAGAGCTCCTTACCATATTTTGATCCGCGGTTAAGATTTTGTAGGTGGTTAGTGGAAGATCCTACCAGACAATTTTTGTGGACAGACGAGTCCACTTTTACAAGAGTAGGCTTGTTTAATATTCACAATGCCCACTGATGGTGTATTTTTTTATTTTATATTTTTAATACATTTTTTTTATTTTACCCGATATTTTTGTTTTTGTTTCAAATACATATTTTGTCGATACCAAGTCATTTCACCAAATTCAGAGACCTAATTTTGTGACACCTTATTTACATTTAATTAATATACGTGCATGTTAATATGTCAATGTGTTATAGAAGATCTGATAGCTATGATAAATCTTTTACCACATTCTTTAGGTGGGCAGAAGATAAATTTTATATTATCTAGTAAATATTGTTTTAATACATTAAATTTCGAAAAAAGTGAATATCCAGGACGGGACTTGAAACTGTTACCAGTGGTTACAGGGAGAATACTCTGATATCAAGACTTTATGCAGGAAGTAAACTCTTATAGCACGAGTAAAGAGAAAGGTCCGTAAACCGTAATTATGTAGTTACCACATAACAAAACAAGTTGAATTCCTGAGACGAGCTCAGCCGAATACAAGGGATTTTCGATTTTGCGTTTTTTTTTTGCGATTTTTTGTGATATTTTGTGATTTTTTTTTATCTTGCAATGGTTCACCCCAGCACGAATCTATTACCGAAAACAGCAACTCGATAGCTCATCTCCTTCATACCCAAAACCGTGACAGAAAATTGGCAACGACGACGTCGACGACGACGACAACTCGATAGCAATAGGGCTTTTCTAAAGAAAATCCCTAAAAATATCTGTATGTTTGTCTGTCAAGATTAAAAGCTATACAACGTTTAGTTCGTCCCTCAAACCAGTTATGTATGGAACCCTCAGTGTGCAAGGCCGACTTGCACTCGACCGGTTTTTTTTTCTTCATAATCATATTTAACCCTTTTGATTTGTTAAATTAATTTAGATCAAAATCAACTTTTCAATTCATTTAAGAAACTTCTAGAAATAATAGTTGAATTTCAGTCATCAATCTCGGTTATTCGATGAAAGAAATATTTATTCTGCGTATGTATGACACGTTTTCTTTACACCTGACTGCGTAGAAAACGTATGCGACGGCGGAAATCAATCACAAATTGTGTTACTACCCGCATATTTAACGGAAACAAAATTTGTGAGCTGCCAATATTTTCTGACGGCTTTTGGTTTTGATAATTTGTTCGGTCAATCTTTATGAATATATGCATAGCTTTCAAATGTTTTACAGCATAAAAAAGAGAAGCGACATGTTTAAATTTATATCTCGTATTTTGTACCACAAGTTTACCTACCTAGGTATCCACTTGAATATTTATACAATATGGAACTAATTGTATTTGCTTGTTGATAGTAGATACTTTCATTATCATCGGCTTAATGTAGAATGACAATTTTCTAGGCTTCCAACGCTGTAACAACACAGGGCAATAGTTTTTTGATTTAGATGAGCATATACCAATATTATGATATTGACATATGTCTCAGACAGCAGCACAATTTCTCCACGTAATAGTGTGGTATTCGAATGAAGCAAAGTCGTGACTATTAGAAAAACAGAAACATACAGCCATATTGAGAACCTCCTCCTCTTTTGAACTCGGCTAAAAACAGGCCTTCTCCATACCATTTTATTTATCTTACGGAGTTATAATCGGATCAAATCTCTAAATTATCGAAGCATTAATTCCACGGTGCAAATTACTTCCAAGGAAGAGACGGTATTTCTATAGATGAGTGGAAAATCAATATAGATTTTGTTTATTTTTGTAGTTGTTATCATTATAATTTATTAGTTTTCATTCGCGTATGACAGTTTTCATTCATTCGGGTCTACAGACGCCGGAGTGTAAGGTTGCCCATAGAGCATATCCCTCGCACCCCAACTGACCCTGGGCCATCTCCGGTTTCGAGATGGCCCCCTCGGGTTTGGGAACCACGGTGTCCCCGTCTTGCCCCGGTTTGGGGGAGGGGCGCTAGTCGCCCCACCGTCCCGGCCTGCTTCTGCTGGGGTGACAAGCGGCCTCACCTGTCACCCCCAGGCTTGCGCTCATGGAGGACGGAGGTCGTTAAGCGACCTCCGGCGCCTGAGTCGCCTGCGACGCGGGGTGAGCAAGTTGCGGGCTCGGCGGGCCGGGAGAGTTCTAAATCTCTCCCGGGCGCGCTCCGCCATCTCCTTCGCGAGCATTACATGCTCGCAGAAGGAGGTGGCGGCGGCCCACGCGCTTGCGCTCCGCACCATTGCCGCAATCATGCTGCCGAGCGAGAGGACTCCCACCCCGATGGCTGCCATGAGGTCACGCCTCGGCGCCTCTCACGCCGGGCAGTCCGCCAGCGTGTGCAGCCCTGAGTCCTCGCTCGCATCGCAGTGATGACACTCAGGCGTTGGCTCCTTCCTGATCCGATGCAGGTGGTCCCCGAAGCACCCCTTCCCGGAGATCACCTGCGTCAGTCGGTACGAGAGGCTTCCGTGTCGCCTCTCTAGCCAATCCTCCATGTCACGTTTTTATACCTATCTTATTATTACTTATCAATTTTTACCTAGCAACCTTTTCATGGAAATGGTTTGATGAGAGTCAGCGGCATAATACATTAGATACTGGACATATTATTTCAACAACAGTTACTATATAATAAACTGTTTTATTTAATGCGCGTCTGAATCAAAAATCACTCATTTTTTAGACTAAAACAGGGAGAAACGAAATTTTCATAAATATACGCTATTTTCTCCTAATATTTTCACAACGATTTATATTCAACTAGCTGTTGCCCGCGGTTCCACCCGAATGGAATTCTTTTTACGTTCCCGCTACCCATGAAAACCTATTCCAGGAACAATAAAAGCGGCCAAGGGCGAGTCGGACTCGCCCATTAAGGGTTCCGTAGCAGCAAGTAACATTTTTTTTTTTTTAATTTTTGTATTTGAATTGATTGAATGAAAGGTAAATTGCAGTTTACGATTCATGACGTATTAAAAAAAAACTACTTACTAGATCTCGTTCAAACTAATTATCGTTGGAAGTTTATATGGTAATGTACATCATATATTTTTATTTTAGAAGTTACAGGGGGGGGACACATTTTACCACTTTGGAAGTGTCTCTCGCGCAAACTATTCAGTTTAGAAAAAAATGATATTAGAAACCTCAATGTCATTTTTGAAGACCTATCTATACATATCACATATGTATGGGTTTGATGAAAAAAGTTTTGAGTTTCTGTTCTAAGTATGGGGACCCCCAAAACTTATTGTTTTTTTCCATTTTTGTATGAAAATCTTAATGCGGTTCACAAAATACATCTACTTACCAAGTCTCAACCGCATAGATCTTACAGTTTAGGAAAAAAGTGGCTGTGACATACGGACGGACAGACAGACAGACATGACGAATCTGGTTCCGTTTTTTGCCATTTGGCAATATAGCCTATATGTTTTTTCAGACTATAATCTATAACTGTATCAAATTTCAGCCGGATCCGTTCAGCCGTTAGAGCGTGATTGAGTGACAAACATCCAAACATACAAACATCTTCACAGTCTTTCAAAATTGTAATATTAGTAAGATAGTAGGAAGTAGGATGTGATATCTACATTACTTAGTCAGATTTAGTTATAATGAGATCAAAGATGAGATAGGAATCAATTTTAATGGTATCACCGATAAGTTTGACGAGTGATTATTCGTAAGGTAATAAAAACGAATGACAAGAGACGCATAAAACTGAACCGAGGTTTGCAATAGCCCATAAAAAGACATTAAATGATTTGTGGTTTCCATGCTTTGTCGTTGAAACAACAATGTTATTGCACCTCGTACTTACTAGTTTCTTACTCGGTTTAATAGCCATAGATAGGAACAGAATAGAGTAGGAACACCCTCCAGTATTGTTGAGGCGCAGAGGTTGGAACGTACCGGCAGTCACCCCCGTAAAAACAAAGATAGCCCAAAAGCATAGTATGTATAAGCCTCAGATGCTACCAGTAAGAACGCTAACATGATGATGATTTAGGTTGTTCATAGAGGAATCAGAAAATATTTTTATATTCGTTTACAAACCATGTTTAGTTTTGACAAGTTTGACACTTTCCGGAACAGCTCAATCCGTATCAAGCGCAAGTTCGATCGTGTATGGAGTACTGTTCGTACCTGAGATGGCTCGGCTTAATACCACCTTGAAGCACTTGAGTCGACTGAGAGACGAGACAAGAGGCTTATCAACAATGATGCGCTGGTCGAGGCTAGGCTTCAGAGCCAGGAACATCCACGAAGAGCTTTTCGGTGTTTTATCGAATACACTTTGGGGAGTGAGCGCTGGGGTTGCATAACCTGATTCCTCCAAGCCCTTTTTATCACCGAACGGCCACACGTACGGCGATTCGCCGTCGATATATTATGGTGGGTATCCGGCTCAAACGCACTAACCGCTTTAGCAATATGTTCATTATGCGTACTGCTATGGAGTGCAATGCTCTGCCTGAGTTTGTGTTTCCAGGAAACTATAACCTGGAAGTCTTCAAGTCTAGAGTGAATAGGTTGTTTCTATTGCTTATAGGCAAGCGTGCACCAGCTAAACCACATCATCACTTACCAATAGCCGAGATAGTGAACAAACGCGAGCCTTTCGACTATAAAAAAAAACATAACTGCGTCAGTAATCTTCTTTTAGTTTTAAGATAGTTCCAGGAAAAGAATAAGAATCACTGCACATTAATAATAATTAAACAGTGTTTTTAAAACAAATCTTTCTATCTTTGTATGAACTAGCTACTCTATACCGTTCATTTCTCTATAGTGATAGCAATCACACACTATCCACATACGCGTAAGTATCCATAAAACTGTTTTTTACATTCACAGCCAAGGAAATGCTGTCTTAAGAGATAAAATTCCTAATCCCCTTCGCAACTTTTCTACGATAAGTTGCGGATAATCCAGACTTATTGCTGCGGGATTTTCTGCTCTATAAAAAAGCTATTATAGAAAACATAAACCGTAAGCGCTTTGTGTATAACCTAATGTAATGTTATATATCGAAAGCGTACGTGTACGGTACACAAAGTGCGGGACTAAACTAAACAACTAAAATAAAATAGTTTAAAAGGAATATATTCCGTTACTTTATTCATTAGTGTTCTTTTCAGCCAGTTCATAGCGTATAATAATAATAATTCTTTAGTCAAGTAACTATAACTCAATTATGTTAGTAATAATTTTTCACTTAAAGCTAGCTTAGTATCACAATTATTACATTATTCGAATACAATTATGAATTACTAAATTACGTAACATAAATATTATGTCAATTATTAGAATTCAGGCTCTGTTTATAACGTGCAGCTGCCAGCAATGGGCCATGTACGGACAGTCCAGCCAAGTCGCGAGTGCAGCTAGCATGCTGTGTGGGCTCCCGCGCACACGCCGCACAAGAGAGGCACCTGTGCTTTTAATTGAAAGTGTATTAGCGCAAATAACTGAATTTATAATTATTCTTAAGTTTAATAACTTACATTTTAAATCCAATATATAATAATCAATGTAGCTATAAAACTTTGTCAACTTATTACTTGCACTTATGAGTAAGTATAATTGTTGGATCCATGCGTGGTGCTGAAATCAGGTTATAGTTATAAGATTATTTTCTTTACTACATTTTCCAGTGCGGTACCGGGACGGATCAGCTAGTTACAACTTTATTTAAGTTTTTTTTTTTTCAAAATACATTTATATGACTATTCTCCCTGACCAACCTACGTGTGTATGGGCCCTACCAAAACGTTCAGGGCCAAGGCAACCAAACGTGCAAGCCGCTGCACATATTGATTCACGGACGAGGCTCTAGCGCAGGCTACTACTTTCGGGATTGGGAGATCAGACGGCAGTTGCTCCCATAAAAACCGTATAAACCAAACTAAGATGAGGCGGAGGCGTTAGCGGACCTCGAGCTCTGAGGAGGGAGCTGAGGATGCAACTGAGAACAACCAAAAAGAAATAAAATATTTGATAACTCCTTCAATATTCAACGGTTCCTAGTGGTCGATTGTCATTTTATATCGTCACGTTTCTTTTTTACGCTTACAAAATAGAGCTTAGAAATAATAATGTCAAGAAGAGGGGTGTGTGGTCGCGAACAAGCAGTGTGCACATCTGGTACCAAATCAATTTATTGCGGATACGTGATGTTGGCTCACCGAGCGGGAATCTCGGTCAATGAAATACTCCTACATTACTTATTACGATGTTCCCAATATCAACAGTTTTATTTATTGAATACGCTCATCATCTATCAACTCCTATTGGATGTCTACTTCAGAAAGTATATATTTCATCAAAAGAGATTATACGAGTTGGGAAAATGTCGAAAGTTATGATATTATAGCGTTGACTATCGCGACCGTTGATTTACTTGCGAACTTTTGAGTGGAAAGTTGCAAACAATAAGAGAGATTTTTTTCACTCCATTAATTTCGTCAGTGGGCTTCAGTTTTCTTAGTCGTAATGAGGGGAAGTTGTATAATTTTGGTTATGAATACCCTACCTATACTTATGATAAGTTAGTGATGAAGGCAACGAACCGAAAAGCAATCTAATTCGACTTGTGCAAATACTTGATAATACTTGAAATCTTGTGCAATGCCTTACAGCCATACAAAGTCTAATTTCAAACATTAATTTCCTAAAAATAATTTTAGTAACCTTGCTGTGTATTAACTTGTTATAAATGTATAATTAGTTTTGTCTGTATATTGGAGATATTAAAACAAGTTGAATTCCTGAGACGAGCTCAGCCAAATACAAGGGATTTTCGATTTAGCGATTTTTTTATTTTGCGATTTTTTGCGATTATTTTTTTATCTTGCAATGGTTCACCCCAGCACGAATCTATTACCGAAAACAGCAACTCGATAGCTCATCTCCTTCATACCCAAAACCGTGACAGAAAATTGGCAACGACGACGACGACGTCGACGACAACTCCTTAGCAATAGGGCTTTTCTAAAGAAAATCCCTAAAAAACTTGGGTTATGTAAAATTAACGATTGTAAACACAAAAATATGTTTTTTTGGAATTCTTATATGTTTGTCTGTTTGTTTGCGACGGACGTAGAAACTACTGAACAGATTTTAATGGGTTTTCTATTAGAAAGGCCTTGGCTAGAATTAAAAAAAATGCTGTTTGTTTGAGTGCTGATTGCAATTAGTTAAGTAGGTTCGGAGATATGAGAAAAAAACGATAACCCGCCCTCCACGCGGGCGGAGTCGCGGGCATCAACTAGTAATAGGTAATAGAAATTTGATCATGAAATACATCTCATGCCAAGTTTGGAGAAGTAAACTTCTACATTAGATAATAATTCAAATGCACTTTAATTTTCATATTAGTGATAATGATATTTCTCGAATAATAACAATTTTATAAGATTACAAAAATAACTTTATCTACACTCAAATCAAAAAATTCGAATTACGAATTCAAAGACGATTCTATACATACGCACTTTATAAACGCATATACATAAAATTAAAAATAAAACTTATTATAGTACCGCCAATTGTATCATAAAACTCATTATAGTACCCGCTATCTTTTTTTATTCATTAAACTAGTCTAGGGTTTTAGGCTGAATATGAAAAAAAGGCGCACTCATGCGCAGTTCGAACTGTGAAAAAAATGGCGCTTCCTTGTAACCTACCTACTTTGTTTAATTTCATATTTTCCTATGAGTGAAGATAAAGTAGTGTATAAAACTGCATTTAACTTATGTATTAAAACACTCGAGACAACCTATTATCGCATTCGGCTTCACCTCATGCGATAAACAGACTCTCGTGTTTTAATACCCCTTCTTATATGACAGTTGCATAAACTACTATTATTCTCAATCAATAAAATCAGGAAAACACTCTAGTTTACATTATTTTCTCCCGGTTCTCTAACCAGATCCATAAATTATATGTATAACGTCTAGACTACAATGCGAGTATCAACGATTCAACAATGTAGGAAGGTTTATCTTGATCTTATAAATAAATTAAAACTGCAGTGGTTTAGTTTCAGTGTATAGTAGTCGAAGAAATAAAGTTAGAAAATAAGAAGCTTTTTACAGTTACACTGATCCTATTACCACAACCCCGGGGAATCTATTCAAAGGATAAAAAGTTTAAGAGCTTTTCCAGACTAAAATCTATCTCCGTGCCAAATTTCATACAGGTTCGTTCAGCCGTGATTAAATAATAAATAAATCATACAAAATTTCACATTTGCAATATTAGTACGATGAAAAGCTGAACATTTGAAAACGAAATGCTCCTTAAAACAATTTTTTCATCATAGCACTTACTCTAGCAACAACTAAACGCCGGCCAGCGGGGGCGGTTATGTCGGGCTTGAACCGACTAAAACCGCACGCCGTCTCGGGTCTGCAGACGCCGGGGTGTAAGGTTGCCCATAGAGCATATCCCTCGCACCCCGACTGACCCTGGGCCATCTCCGGTTTCGAGATGGCCCCCTCCGGTTTGGGAACCACGGTGTTCCCGTCTTGCCCCGGTTTGGGGGAGGAGCGCTAGTCACCCTACCGTCCCGGCCTGCTTCTGCTGGGGTGACAGGCGGCCTCACCTGCCACCCCCAGGCCTGCGCTCATGGAGGACGGAGGTCGTTAAGCGACCTCCGGTGCCTGAGTCGCCTGCGACGCGAGGCGAGCATGTTGCGGGCTCGGCGGGCTGGGAGGGTTCTACTACCTCAAGAAGGATTAGTTCAAAATGTTAAGCAACACAAACAAGCGCAATCGGAAAAGCAAATAAATACGTAAAGCTTACATCAGAGTTAAGGAGGTAGCAAACAAGCTGACGTACTGAAAGCTCTCCGCTCCATTTATTTCCGGATTCCGCAATAGCGGAAATTCACCGCTGGACATACGAGACTAAAGAAATACGCACGATATACGAGTATATGAACTCATTAACTCGAAACTCAATATTTTATCGACACCTGAATGATGATGGAATGATAGATTGCAAAAATAATCACATAATATGTCTTTTCGAGGTCGTTAACTGCTGCCTTTCGGTTACTTAATGTATTCGAGTCACTGCTATCCTTAAGATCATTATATATGTAAAAGTCGTCGACGAAAAAACCGACCTCTGTGGCGTAGCGGTAGTGCGTTTGACTGCGAAGTCAGAGGTCGCAGGTTCGATTCCCGCTCAGTGCAAATATGTATATTTGCAGTGGTCTGAGTGTTTCTATGTATAATATGTATTTATTTACAAAAAAAGTATTTAAGTATGTTTATCCGCATTCTAGAAGCCATATGACAAACTCTGCTTAGTTTGGGTCTAGATGGCGTTGTGTCATTTGTCCTAGAATATTTTTTTTTTTTTAGTTACATCATCATCTTAGCATTGTGACCGGTTTCCTCGAAACCTGTGGTCTGCTTACCCCTTCTCCTATTTATTGAGCTGAGTGAGACGAAGTCCAGCGAAAGCTCCTTATACCAGACTTCAGGATTTTCTTTGTCACAGGTCTCCTCCTAAACTACTTAATCCAATCAGAACCAAATTTGGCATGATTAAAGAGGTCAATCAGTGGAAGGTTTATGGATATATTTTGAAAAAATTAAATGCTACCACAGAGGAATGATCACCGTTAAAAAAAATCCAGATGGAATTACATAATAACCGCTCGAGACACTGTGACCAAACTTTACACGCTCAGAAAGCATGTCCAGAGTTGTGACTTTCAAAAAGAATTTTCAAAATCGGACTTGCCACGGAGGAATGATCACTGTTCAAAATTTTCAAAATCTGATTCACGATGTCTCACTCAGCTCATCATTGCAAGCAGCGATTTGCCTTGCAGACCTAGTACACGAGAGTGACTTTTATAGGAGCGACTGCCACCGACTACCCAACCCCGAAAGGATAGCCTGAGGAAGCCGACTTCCTGAAAAATCGATTCATAATTGTTATCGTACGCGCTTACCGGTTGCTGGTACTCTTGACTTGGCCTTTTCTGAAAATATCCTTGATCTGATTGACAGCTATATAGGTATTATGATGAATAATTATATTAAAAATATACGTTTGGATTGTTTTCCAGTGTGTGTTTTTAAAGACCTACTTTAATTTTCATCCGCAGGTATTTTCAGTTGTATGATACAGAGTAATGTATTTTGATTCATTTAGAAATTGAGATTTTGGAGTTTTGAACTGAATACAATGGTGGTTTGGGCACTTGGAACGAATGAGTATTGAGCGAATAATACACCAGGTATATAAGATGTAGGGGTGTGTGTTGGGTAACCTCCCCGAGTGTCGCTCCGATTCCGATCCCGCTGCAGTCCGGGGGGAACGGAATCGGAGCGGCCGGTACACCCTGGGCGGCGGTCAATGGCTTCCCCTTCACCCCTTCATAGGGTTGGCATTGATCGTCGGCCAATACCCAACGTGGCGGGAACACATCGCTCTCCGTACTCCTCTGCTTTCAGAGGAGACAGGATGAGCGATGCTGTTAGTGGTGAGATGGCCCAGGGTCAGCCGGGGTGCGAGGGATATGCTCTATGGGTAACCTTGCACCCCGGCGTCTGAAGACCCGAGACGGCGTGCGGTTTTAGTCGGTGCAAGCCCGACATAACCGCCCCCGCTGGCCGGCGGGGGGGTATCCGAAGGGATTTCCGCACGATAAAAAAAAAAAAAAAAAAAAAAAGGTATATAAGATGTAAGTGGGCAGGCAAGCCGGGGTCGACCTCGCAGAACATAAGTTTTGAAAAAAGGGCAGGTCAAAAGCACTCGAAACCGGCGGGCTTGCATGAAAGGTTTAACTACAGTGAAGGAAGCTCGTGAAGTATGTAAGGACAGGACTAGATTCAAAAATAGCAATGAAAACATTAAGGTTTCTTTTTGTTACAATATTCTCATCTCAAATCAGATGTTTCTTCACATTGTTATAATATTGATGTGAGATTTTTCCTTTGTCCGTAACCTCATGTAAGATTGGCGTAACTACAGGAACAATAGCTGTTTCAATAAAGGATTGGATGAGCATTATAGTGTACTAAAGCGTAGTATGACGTGCGTGCATGTGGGGTTTTAGCACGTCATAGTTTGGTTTGATATAGGAAGTTAGTGTTGAAAATTCTATTCTCATTCTAAAACGTAAAACTGACAGCTACAATTTATTCTACAATTAAAATATAAGTCTGTTTAAAATTCGTGCTTCTCTAAGTTGTCTATTGAATAAAGTTCAACATAAAGGTTCATCCCTAGAGAACGCGTCCCCAGGTGGTGGATAGGGGAACGCTCGCCTAGTAGCCTCGCAAGTGGCACTAGGAGGGTAGGAGTGAAATAAAATAGCTCCCGCGGACCAACAGGCCGGAGAAGGCACTACTCCGTCAACAAACCCTGGTCCATGGGCTTCTCGGACATAATCTGAGTAGAGGTCGGGACTGTGCTGTGGGTTTGGGCTGGAACCCTACAGAAGGGATGGCGGCGGATGAACTCAAAAGAGCCAACGGCGGCGCCCACGTCTTATGAAGATGAAGGTCTTGGCGTCAGGTGGCAACCGGCCGTAAAACTTTAGCCAAAAACAACTCTCCTTGTACAATAATGAAAGCACAATATAAAGGTGAAACGATAAATGCTAGGGCGTCCCCCTCAAGCGACGCGGAAATCCCGGATGCGATAAGATGCTGCAACAATGTTAGGGCGTACCCCCGAAGCGACGGTAAGGACAAGAACCCCCGTTCGCATACTAAGACCACCAGAAGACTCAGACTTGGCACGTGGAACTTAGGTACTCTGACAGGTCGAAGCACAGAATTAAGTGAAATTCTGCATACCAGAAATATAAATGTGTGCTGTATTCAGGAGACCAGGTGGAAGGGTTCAAAGTCACGAGATATCGGCAGGGGATACCAACTCATATACCACGGAGAAGACACAAAACGCAATGGGGTAGCTATCATACTGGACGAAGATGTTAAGCAAAGAATCATAAACATAGAGCGAAAAAGTGACAGACTTATAGCGGTAAAGCTAGCAATGGACAATCAACCCATCCTAAATATAATATCTGCTTATGCACCCCAGACCGGCTGTCCTACGCTGGAAAAAGAAGCATTTTGGGAGGACTTTGATGAAATGCTGCAAAATATACCGCCCAGTGAGATGATCCACATCGGAGCTGACCTAAATGGACATGTTGGAGTCAAAAGTGATACTCACAGAGAGGTACATGGGGGTTTCGGTTATGGAAATTTAAACCAGGAGGGGCTCGATATTTTGAATTTTGCTGCCAAATATAATTTCAAAATTATAAATATATGTTTCCAAAAGAAAGAAGACCACTTGATAACCTACAAATGCGCAAACTCAAGAACACAGATTGACTTCTGCCTTGCAAACAGCTCAATGTTTAAGAACTACAAAGACTGCAAAGTTATACAGGGTGAAGGTATCACAGCTCAGCATAGACTTCTTCTTGCAGTTATGGACTTGCCTAAACCTATTCGAGTGCGCTTAGATAAAACAGAACGAGTCAAGTGGAAGGAACTTTTTAATGAGAAAGGAAACAAATTAATAAAAGACTTAAAACAATATTGCGATTCTGATGATACTGTCACCAAAACAGCAAACAAAATGTGGTCAGACTTCCAAAACTTCTGTAACAAGAGTGCAAGGCAAACTCTCGGTGTATCCAAAGGGGGCCTTAACATTTCAAAAGAAACCACATCGTGGAATGATAGTGTTAAAGAGCTGATTAAAGCCAAGAGGGATGCATTCAAGACATGGCAGAAGTCTAAACTAGAGGAGGATCGGATCGCCTACAAGAGTACAAAAGAACTAGCGAAGTCTGCAGTTGCACAAGCAAGAGCTGCATCAAGACAAGACTTCTATGATAGGCTAGAGAACGCACCAAATGTGAACTATATATACAAGATAGCAAATCAACGCTTAAATGCAACACAAGACACAAAATTTAATAAATATATTAAAAATCAGCAGGGACAGATTCTGACCTCGAATGAAGCCATTAATAATAGGTGGAAAGAGTATTACGAGCAACTACTGAATGAGGAGTTCCCTAGTGTAGAATTGCCTTACTTGACGCCAATTAGTGGGCCTATAGATTGCATACAATCAGCTGAAATAAAAACAGCCCTAACGAAAATGGAATATCATAAAGCACTGGGGCCAGATAATGTACCAGCGGATATCTGGAAAATAATGGGTGATGACGCCTTGGTCTGGCTCACTGAACTATTTAACAAAATCCTAGTGGAAGGTAGGATCCCACATCCCTGGCGGTCAAGCTACTTGTGCCCAATATACAAAAACAAAGGCGATATCTCCGATTGTAACAATTACAGGGGTATAAAACTAACTTCGCACACTCTGAAACTATGGGAAAGAGTAATCGGATCAAGGCTTATTGCTCTCTTAAACATCACAGAAAACCAGTTCGGTTTCACATCTGGTAGGTCTACAGTAGAGGCCATACAGACTACGAGACTCCTTATGGAAAAATACCGTATTCATAGGCAAAACCTCTACCTTCTCTTTATAGACCTTGAGAAGGCATTCAACAGAGTCCCTAGAAAACTGGTATGGCAAGCTATGCGCGCACAGAATACTCCGGAAGCTTATGTTACCCTAGTACAAGATATGTATGAAGAAATCTGCACACAGGTCAAAAGTCCTGCGGGCATAAGTGGGCCTTTTGGGGTCATGGTGGGCGTCCATCAAGGATCGGCGTTAAGCCCACTGCTGTTTAATCTTACTATGGACTATATTACCAGGGACATTCAAAATCAGATCCCTTGGTGTATGCTGTACGCTGATGACGTCGTACTTATATCGGAGAAAGCAGCGGAGCTACAACTGACTGTTAACAAATGGCTATGGGAACTCGAGTCTAACGGGATGCGTATAAGCCGAACGAAAACCGAATATATGGAATGCGACTTTGGAGGGACTGAAGAACTAGACTGCGATATTTTCATCGATGGCAAAGCACTTCCCAAAGTAACGCGTTTCAAATATCTAGGATCCATGCTAACCAGCAATGCATGTGTGGAGGAAGACGTGACCCACAGAATCAATACAGCCTGGCTAAAATGGAGATCTCTCTCGGGCGTACTATGCGACGTTAAAATGCCAGTGAAGACGAAGGGCAAAGTCTACAAAACCGTCGTTAGGCCTGCAATGACGTATGGCTCGGAGTGCTGGACTACACTTAAAAAGCACGAACAGCAAGTGCATACAGCAGAAATGAAGATGCTCCGCTGGGCTGGTGGTGTAACGAGACTCGATCGAATACGCAACGAGTACGTGAGGGAATCCTTCAAGGTGGCTCCAATTGCGGAAAAGATAAAGGAAAACAGGCTCCGATGGTATGGGCACATAATGAGAAGGGATGATAGCTATTCCGTAAAGACAGCGCTAAATATAGAAACTAAGCGCCGGGGAAGAGGTAGGCCCCCAGCAACGTGGTGGTCAAACATACAAAGAGACCTGAAGACGCTGAACCTGACACCTGAGACAACCCAGAGTCGTACACTCTGGCGCAAGTGTACAAGGAGGCCCGACCTCAGATAAAATGGGATTAAGGGCAGGACGAAGAAGATAAAGGTTCACAAAATGAGTAATTTAAATGTCTACTAATCAAATGGCGTTCCTAGCTATTGTGCAATATGGTACAAATAGTTAAGTTATCCAAAAAAAAATCCTAACGTTTGCTACGATGCTAATTGATGTGTGTAAAAGTTATTGCCATAAAATGTTCACTGCTGATCACTCGCTAAACGACCTCCGTCGAGATGGCCCAGGGTCAGTCAGGGTGCGAGGGATATGCTCTATGGACAACCTTACACCCCGGCGTCTGAAGATCTGAGACAGCGTGCGGTTTTGGTCGGTTCAAGCCCGACATAAGGCCCGCTGGCCAGCGGGGGGGGGGGGGTATCCGAGGGGATTTAAGTACGATAAAAAAAAGGTATAAAGAGCGTTGTCGCCACCAGGTATGCTGGCCGGGCCCTCCCAAAACCTTTGGGGCTCTAGTCAATCTCGTCTGCTAGTTAGTGCACCTGTTAAATAACAGACGGGGCTCTCCTCTCGGGGTTGGGAAGTCAGACGACCGTCGCTCCCCGAAAAACCAACATACCAACCAAATACAATAAGCGGAATCCAGGCTCCAATCGTTATGAGGATGGTGAGGAAGCCACCGTGCATGGATGGGATGTAGTTTTACATCCCATCCATGCACGGTTTGGAGCCCGGGATCCACTCTCTTATTCTTTCTCTTGATTTAGCTTATATCGGCTATTACGGGAACCACTGCCGTCTGACTCTATAACTTCCCGAGGAAAGCCTGCGCTACGGCATGGTCTGTCAGTCAGCACGTGTGTACTGTAGCGTCCGGGGCTTGGACGCCACAATACCTCGTGTTGATAAAAGATAAACACAAGGAAAAATAGTTATATCTCATTTATTTATTAATTCAACAAAGCTTCCTATTTCGAGTTTAGGGAGGTTTTTACGCGAATATATTTATATTTAAACGAACTGTAAGGGATCGCGATCTCCGCTCAAGAACTGAGCCTAAATTTAATACACTTATATCTTCTCTTCGGCCGGCGGACCCGGGCGGCGCGTCAAGTCGCCCGCTGTCAGCCGCACAGCCGAATGCAGCTCCAAGCAATTGTTTTTTCTTCCCTACGCTCTATTTTAAATCAAACATGTATTTATTTTTAAACTCTGACACATGATGGCCAGGTCAATGAACTGTAGTGGTCGAACGAGGTCGGACACTACAGTACCAGCAGGTGAGGAGGCTAGGACCCAGAAGATCTCAGATAGGTTAATCCTTTATAGCGAGTTGACCAGCTTGTCGTCATTTTATTGAACATTAATACATCTTTTTCTGATCACCCTATCAGGAATACACAAGCGTGAGTATACCGTATAGGTGGCAGACAAGTACATGGCACATCTGGTGGGAAGCGGTTACCGTGGCCTATGGACGTGTGCAACACCAAGGATGTCACACTGGCGCTGCCGACCCTGTAAAATACTTCTAATGTCCTTCTTAAAGAACCCCATATATTCTAGTCTCTTGGGAAAACTACAGCAAGGAAATCATTCCACATCTTTCTTTCATACCTCACTGTGCGCACCGTAGTCGGTTGCAACGTGTTATTATAAATTCCCTGTATATGGCAAGCGATGCGATGATTGAATGTGGCCGTATCATATCGCCGCCCCCGGAGAATAAAATGGTACGAGCGAAATTTTAATTTTTCAGGAAAAATAAAAAATCGTATTATGACTATAACTTGCTAACTAAGACAAGATAAGAGAGCTAATAAACTTAGAGAGATGTTAAAAAGTTTATTGATAAACTGATTTTTTAGCCGTTATAATGTTTAAAAAAAATTATACTTGGGTTATTCAGACTGAAGATATTTAAGATTTAAAAGTTGCTAGAACTCTGCTATTGGTTTAATTCATTATTAAAAAGAAATCATATCGTTTCTTTGTAGAGACTATGATTATTGCATTACTATTTTAAAATAATATTCTGCGAATAATAGAGCCTAAATTAACGGCAAATAATATCACTTGCTCTTTTATTCTGGTTAGTACTGAAAATACACTGAACGATAGTAAAATCTTGAACTTACATTCCGGGGTTTAAAATACCACCATATATATTAATCAACTATTGGGTGTTTACGGGGCCAATCTGATCTGGAAGCCGGTACACCTGCTGATTGACGAATGAGGTTCTGGGGCAGGCTTACCCTTCGGGGTTGGGGAGTCATACGATAGTCGAACCCGGAAAAGTCAGATACGCCAAATTATAAAATATGGTTCGCATAAAAGAGGCTCATGCTACTTTTATTCGTAGGATTTTTGACCAAATGTACAAAGGCTACCGTGACAGGTTGGGGCACAGTTAAAGAGGCATAAAGCGAAAACCCCGCTTCGCAACATGAAACTGATGGAACATAGGCACACTAACTGGCCACGCAAAGGAGTTGGCCGACGTATTCTCCAGGCGGAGGGTGGCCGTGACGTTCCTGCAGGAGATTCAATAGAAAGGCAGTATATCTCCGCTCATTGGTATCATCATTCGGCTCATAGGGATCAGCAGATTAACTGAGTATACTGGATGATGTGGCGTTTAGCTTACTTCTTCTCCTTCTTTAGATTTGACTGATGTTGTTTTTAGGTCTGACCTCCCAACCCCGAGACGAAAGCCTGCGCCAGAGCCTACTAACTGATGTTATCCATCAATTAGTTGGTGTACCAGCTTACAGATGAGGTTGGTTTGGCCTCGAGGGGCTTAGTGGGGCCCCAGACAGCCCCAGTAATTATTGGTATCAGTTACTAAGCACATGTTATTCGCGCAACCTAAGTAGACGTTGAAAAATATTTCGCTAATTTGTTTTCCGAGAATATTATTGCAAAAGATAATGTTGTATCTTTAATGATAAACTGATTCACTGTATTCAGATTATTATATTTTTGAAGAAGCCGTGTTTGCTTGAAATCGTGACGATTAAAATTGCATTATTTTGTTTGATTGCATTGGTTGTCTGGAAGAGATCGCAGACCGCGATAAGACCGCCCATTGTACAACTTTCTAACATGTATGTATCCATCGTATATATTCTATGTTTGCAATAAATAAATGCAATAAAGAGTATCTAAATCTAAAATCTAAATCTAATACCTATAAATTCACGAAAAAAATTAGGTAGCTGGGCATCGTAGACTTCAAATATGGAATAACACTAAAATTATGGTAACAGCGTGTTAATATTTTATTCTCTGGGGGCACCGATATTATGGATTAGGGCTTCAATTTTTAAAGTTAAGTTTACTGACATTTTTGTATGATCTCTATTAGAAGAGCAAATCAATTTTTGTAATCATGATTTTGAGAAGTGTTTTATTAAATCACAAACAAAAATTGTTGAACGTTTTGCTATTACGATCCTCATTATGATCCTCTTTTCAACTTGAATTACTTTTTGCTTTTAATTATTTTCACAGTGATGACAAATAAGGATCCAATAAAACCTTCCACAATCTTAAAGTTCAAATGTATTGCTGCGCTAATAGCGCAAGTAACAATGATGGACATTGATACATTTTCAAACCTAAAAAGGTGTAAAAGTTGCTGTAAAACTTGAAACTCCAAGGGACAAACCTACCTTGCCTGCTGACAACACTCTCTGTTTATGAAGACTAGATGATTTATAGACCCTACTCCCTGTACGAACTCATGACGTCATAGGCAATGTCGGAACGTATATAGATGAGGATTTAGACTATTGAGGACAGGTCCGTGGAGTTTAGTTGCTCAGAGTATTCCCCTTTGAAAGAGACTTGTCACGGGTTCAAGTCCCATTCTGGATTTTAATTTTTCCAATTTAAATTTATAGGAAAACTTAACAATCAAATTTATTCAAAAACTAATACGATAAATGATCCTTTAAAAACACAATTGATAACGTTAATTAGAATTACTTTAAACTCTATGTTAGTGTAACTAAATTATGTTTACATTTTAGTAAGGAATTCTAACAATGTGCTGTGGTTGGTCTTTATGGTAATGAATATTACCATAAAGATCAATCTGTCATTAGCTAAAATACTAAAACTGAAAGAACTAAGTCCTAATTTACACTCGCTCTTGAATTTTTTCAAATTAAGTTAATAGTTTCTATAGGATGACTTGGCGGATCGTGTGAGGACTGGCGGGTAGGTACCAAGTACTCTTCGTGATGGATGACGCGACATCCCTCTAGCCCGGCTTAGAACTCATTGAGGGGGGATTATATTGGGACGTTGACGAATTGCTACCACTTCACACACAGATAGCACTATTCAATCGATTTAAAACTTCACTCCTGACCAGAGGCGGATATTTGTAAGGATTAAAAGGGTCTACCCTAGTTTGAGCATCGATCTTTCGAATATACTAGGGAAATTTTGGCAAACATGTTTTTCACAGAAATATATAGTGAACTTTTGGGTGTCCTAACAGCTTCGGGATTCAAGTTAAATTCGCCTGGTAGCCGAAGAACTTGCTGCTAATTTCCTCTCGGACTTGAGGCGTCAGACGGCAGACGCTCCCATAAAGCTAGGCCAAATCAAAAGGAGAAGAAATAGTAAGCTAACAAGGTGGATGACTGCTATGCTGTTTTGCGAAAACGACACGCCTCTTTTATGTGTCAGGGAATCAAAAAATGATATAATAAAGGCAGTATATGGGGCTTGTTGGACTCATATTATCACTTCAGACCTATGAAGGAAAACAAAACACTGCGAAATAAATAAATAAATATTTTTTTATACGTTACTATGTTTAATTTTTGATTTTGATTTAATTATGTATTTATTATGATTTAATTTTAATTTTTAATCTTCTTCTTCTTCTTCTTCTTATATATAAAAATGAATTGCTGTTCGTTAGTCTCGCTAAAACTCGAGAACGGCTGGACCGATTTGGCTAATTTTGGTCTTGAATTATTTGTGGAGGTCCAGAGAAGGTTTAAAAGGTTTGTCATCGATTGAGGCAGTACGAAGTCTGCCGGGTCAGCTAGTCTTCTTTATATAAAAAAAATGAATTGCTGTTCGTTAGTCTCGCTAAAACTCGAGGACGGCTGGACCGATTTGGCTAATTTTGGTCTTGAATTATTTGTGGAGGTCCAGAGAAGGTTTAAAAGGTTTGTCATCGATTGAGGCAGTACGAAGTCTGCCGGGTCAGCTAGTCTTCTTTATATAAAAAAAATGAATTGCTGTTCGTTAGTCTCGCTAAAACTCGAGAACGGCTGGACCGATTTGGCTAATTTTGGTCTTGAATTATTTGTGGAGGTCCAGAGAGGGTTTAAAAGGTGAATAAATATGGAAGTTGTTATCGATTGAGGCAGTACGAAGTCTGCTGGGTCAGCTAGTTTTTAATAAATTATTAATTCATTTTTTGATAATGATTCTAATTTAATTTTTGATTTGAATATAATTGTTTATAATTTGGTTTAATGTAGAGTTTTCTCTTATTGTGACTATTTATTAGCAATTATATTAATTACAAATATATTGTGTTTTTATCATTTCATTTTTGTGTATAGTTTTTTTTATTTATTTAGTTTAATTTTTTATATGTTTTGTGATAATGTTTATGGGTTAATTGTCTGAAATATTATATTCACGCATTCATTCAAATAATCGATGTAGGTATAGTAATTTTTGTAATCTTCAGAGGACAAACTTATTGTGTTTTAAATTTTTGTTAGTTTTGTTAGTTGTTAGTTTGTTAGTTTTGTTTTTCGTAAAGTTTTAGAGCTAAGGTGATCGGGAATTTCAAATGTGTTAAGCTAACACTGACAGCAACTGAATATATGTACAACCGCGAAGTAGATATTTTCTGATTCGTTATCTACTTGTATGATGGAGATGGAAGGAAACTTAGCGGTTAAGGAGTCGGCCTTACTTTCGAGAGGTCCCGGGTTGGAATCTTGGTCATTATACTACCGAAGGTCATTATACTACCCACTCCTAACACAAAAAATTTAGCTTAGCTATAGGCTTTAGGGGGAATACTAGTAATTTCGGTTACTATTATCCTGCGAGCCTTCTCCCAACTCAGTTAGGGTCGGCTTTTCAGTCTAACTTCGATGCGGCTGAACTTCGATATTTTTCGTCAAGCGACTGCCATCTGACCTTCCATTAGCGATATCGAAATTGTTTAGTTACACCAATTATCGGACTTTTAGGGTTCTAACTACCCGTAACGACTACCATAGATGACTGTACGATAACCCGGACAGACGGCTTAACATGCTCTACGTTTATTAATATTCTTTTGGAAGGATGTAGGGCATGACGATATTTCCCGTCCGAATTGAGCAGTCCGACTAGGGTAGTACCTCCGCCCTACAGAAGACCGCGGCCATAATAACCCTTGTGTTGTGTTCCCGGCGCGGCGGTAAGTAGGGTAGCCAAAGCTCACTGGAGAGGTTTCGTGCTGTCAGCTAGGAGACCAAAGGTTTTAGTTATCGTCACCGATTTGTGTAGGAGTGAAATGTTGGCGTGGCGTTCAGGGAGACCCAGTGAAACGGCTATCAGCTGGCCGCCCGCAGGCTTGAACGGTTTCCGAACCTGGGGACTCCGTAATCTCCGCCCCAGGAGGTTGAACCAGCTGCCTGTGTAAAGTGCCTGGTACTGTGGTCATGCCGGAGAGGGGCCCGGCTACAGTATTCGGGAGAGGACCGGGGGCCCTTCCGCCCGCCTCGCCAGCCAGTCACACAACCCTTGCTCGTCGGTGGTGGCATGAAGTCCTGCTATATCTCCTGCGCTGTCAGCACAGAATCTCTCATAACCTTCTCCCCCACCAACCCTTCTTAAAATGGCCAAAAAACAACGGAAAAATATTTTGACAGCGGCATGCTCGTCCACATTACAAGTAGACTTTTGCAACATCAGGGGATTACATACCAACGTCAACGCGGTCCATCAACACCTTGAAACCGCTCAGCCGACCTTGTTTTTCCTAACGAAGACACAAATATCATCCCCTGCCGATACACCCTGGCTACCTAATGTACCCTGGGTACAAACTCGAGCACAATTTTTTGAGGCGTACCGGGATATACTTGTACGTCCGGGATGATATTTGTTGCCGTCGTCTTAATGGCCTTGAAGACAGGGACCTGTCAATTTTGTGGGTACGTATAGATCACGGAGGCCACACCCGTATCTATGCGTGCCTTTACAGGTCTCATTGCGGGAAGGACTGCTTACAAATTTGCCCTGACCTATTGGTTTTCGCAAGTGGTTCATTCTATCACTAGAATACCAGATATCGAGACCCATAGAAACTCACTACTGGACCTTCTGCTGACTACGCGCCCGGATGAATACTCCCATAACTGTGGAAGCACCACTTGGTGAGTCAGACCATTGTATCGTGCTCGCGCAAGTGCCATTTATTGTTTAGGTAAGAGAGATTCTCTTAGGGAACGATTCAAAAATATTAATATTTTAACTGTAGCTTCCCAATATATATTCGAGAACATACTGTATGTCAGGAAAAATATTTCCAATTTTACAAAAGTAAGTGACATTACAGACAGAAATCTGCGCAATAAAAATAAACTGATCCTTCCATGTTATCGGCTAAGCAAAGTTAGTGATTCTTTTAGGGGGGAAGGTATACGCTTTTATAATAAATTACCTGAATCGGTCCTTGGTATGCCTGACAATAAATTTAAAACCTTTGTTAAGACCACCTTATGTAAAAAAGCATACTATAGGACAGATGATTACCTTAAAGACAAAAATGTCTGGCTTGAGCATGGTGCAGGCCCCTCTTAATGCTACAACTATAGCATAATATTGTAGTAGGCAACCTTTTTTTTTTTTTTTACCATATTTTAACTTTTTTAAATTATTTTAACGTTTAACTTAGGTTAAATTTTTATTTTAACTTTTGTTTTTTTTATATACCTTTATTTATCTTGACACGAGACAAAAATGTACATTCGTCCATATTTAGTCTTAAGAAATCACTATTTATAATATGACGTCTCGAAAATGCCGTAGTGGAGTTTGTTGCGCCGTTTCTTCTCCACTAGGGCCTAGGAAGCGGTGGTAAACTTAGTTTTAAGCAGATTTTGACGTCAAAAAGATGTAATTACGTTACACTATTTTGAAAAATAAAGACTTTGACTTTGACTTTGACTTTAGTGCCTCTCGCACGGCCACAACCACCTCGGCCATCCGAATGGCGGCATGTTTGGCACTATAAGTCTGCAGACTGGGATTAATTGCGAGAAATCTTCGCTTCGTATCCGTGGAGGTGGCTCTGCTTCACTTTAGAAGATCCAAGCTCCTGTGCAACATCAGTTACTGAGGCGATTCTAGCGGGCTCCATGCTACATTACCAACCACTGGCTTGCAACAGGAGCAAGTAAGCGCCCGTGGTTTAATCAGCCTTGCAGAGAAGCAAGACTTCGCCAGTAATTTGCTTATAAGACTTGGACCACGGCTCTTGCTAACAAGGATCCGAATATCACTGAAGTGTAGGGGAAATTTAATGCCGCCTCGAAATTCGGTAAAAGAGCAACGGCCATGGCTAAATTTGAATTCATCGGCAATTTGTTGAACGGGTGATGCGTTATCCGTCTGGTTGTGGTGCATTCTGGTCACTTGCCAAAGCTGCCGAGGGAAATTTCTGTCGGTCTTGTCTGCCACCGCTGCAAAAACCCGACGGCAGTCTGGCCCATAGTGCGAGGGGGAAAGCCAATCTTTTAGGTGACCTCTTTGCGTCAAACTCGACCATGAAGGATGGGAATGCTGTGCCACCCACTATCCTATGGTGTAATGTTTCTATGCCAGTAATCAAAATCACACAACGGGTGGTCCGGTGGGAACTGAAGTCCCTAGCTGTTCGCAAGTCGAGTGGACCTGACGGCATATCGGCGATTGTACTCCAGAGTTGTACCCTGTACATCACAGCTTTTCGCGCTCTCTTATTATACGAGACAAGTCCCAGCTTCGTGGAAGACCGCATTCGTGGATTCTGTGCCTAAGAAAGATGATAGAACAGACCCGTCCTATTACAGGCCTATCGCTATCACCTTTCTTCTCTCGAGGGTAATGGAGCGTATCAACGTACAGCTCCTGAGATACCTTGAAGGGAACGATCTATTCAGCGACCGATAGTGCGGATTCAACCACAGTCGCTCTATCGGTGACCTTCTTGTGTATCTCACACACCGCTGGGCACAAGCCATCGAGAGTCAAGGTGAGGTACTAGTGGTTAGCCTCGATATAGCGAAGGCCTTCAATCGGGTCTGGCACAGAGGTCTTCTTGCGAAGTTGCCGTCTTATGGACTGCCCGAGGAACCTTGCGAATGGATCGCCAGCTTTTTATCCAATATAAGCATCCAAGTCGTCGTTGACGGCAGCTGCTCGGACCGCATAGACATAAAAGCTGGTGTTCTAAAAGACTTCGTGTTAGGTATGAAATTTTATTCCTGTATTTCACATGCATTTTATTCCGCGCATCCTCAGGCTGTGGAATGATCTCCCTGCTGTGGTTTTCCCAAGTGACTATGGGGTTCTTCAAGAAGGGCATTAGTAGCCTTAGCCCCTGGTGTTGCACACGTTCATAGGCCGCAGTAACCGCTTCCCATCAGGTGGGCCGTGAGCTTGTGTGCCACCTGAGTGCTATAAAAAAATAAATAAAAATAAATAAAATTAATAAAACTGTGGTAAAATCATTCATAGTGACATTATAGTGACTGAAGTGACAAAGAAGTCACGGTAAAGCATAAAGAATTAAATTTCATTTTGTGGTCAATAAATGTATATAAATTGTTGGTAGTCTAGTAAATGTTGTAACTTTTGCATCGGTTCGACTTAAAGGCGGGAACTTTGTTACGAAACAAAATTACAACAGGGAGGGAGTTTATGGCAACGGTTCCGTCGGGACTGTGCACCGATCAAAATATAAACGGGATTTTCACTTTGCGTTCCCAAAGCCTGAAAGTTTAACAAAATCCAAACGATTATTGATAATTTATTGCGATGCCGACCTTTTACCAAGGCGATATGGAAAACAATGTTAAGGTCATTCAGTAGCAACGAAATGAGGTACGGATGGGCGCGAAACGTGACTTTTCAATCGTACCGCTCATTTATTCCGGTATTACTCCAGTAATTCTGTTGCCCATTTACTTAAGAGCTTACTGATAAACGATAAATATTTGTCTAACGCGATGTAACCTTCAAAGTTCTTTTGTGTAAATGTTTAGGGAATTGTTACCATAATAACAAAATCTTTTATTCAAGAAATGTGGAATATCCTTTTTTCCTAAGGTTTAATATGTTAATGTCTGAAAGTAAGTAGGTACTTTAATTTAGGTTTTTTCAACTTTTTTCCTCTTGTTTATTTTATAAGCCTTTGTAGAAAACAACTTCAGGGAGAGCTTCGCAATTTACCAAATATTCGAAGGATAATATTATGAAGAAGTTGTACTCGTAGTTTGAATTTCTCGAATATATTTTTATTGCAAACCTCAACTTTTAACGGTATCAGCCGTATAAACTGTTATTTATTACTAAGTAAAAAACATAATATTCAAAACATGTCAACATAATAAACAGTAAGTAAAACTATGAAAAGTATAGTGTAGGATAAAAGTGTCGACTATAAAGTTAAAACGAAACGAACGAACATTTAATGCGAGAGACACGCTATGCCTTTGTCACAAACTTGTAACTTGTAATTTGCAACATGTAAAGTGAAATGGAAAATTCTCCTACAGGCACACACACTTATTCATAGTTGAAATAGATTTTAGAACACAATCATGAGAGAAACTGAACATTTAAGTAGAATATTTTTCCTGAAAAACAATTTACGAATGATGAACACACACATTTATATTATGTTATTTCTAGCTGTTGCCCGCGACTCCGCCCGCACGGAGTTTGGTTGTCGTGTTTTGAACATACCTCCGGTCCAACTTAACCAATTATTGCAATCAAACATACGGCAGATTTTAAGTCTGACCAAGACCTTTCTAATTGATACAACCGCACCAAAATCCATTCGGTACTTTTTGCGTTCATCGCGAACAAACAGATAAACAGGCAAACAGACAAGAATTCAAAAAAAAAATATTTTCGTGTTCAGAATCATTCATTTAACATAACCTAAGTTTTTTTTAAATATCTCACCTACTGACTACGGAATGTCCGTACAGGTGAGATACTTATTTACAATTTTATAATAGTATAGATAGATTTGCGAACTAGCTTTTGCTTGCGACCATGGCCACGTGGTAGGGGACTAATCAATGGGTAGCGGTAAAAGAATGTCTTTTTCTCAACTTTTTTTTAAACGGCAATAAGTTGGGTCTAAATTTAATGAGGCCAGTTACTGGTAGCATCAAAATATTTAACTAGAAATACGGATAAGCTCTCAGTAGGTGCATTGAACCTTTAGTTCAAGAACCTCTTTTTTTTTTTATACCGCTAAGGTGGCAGACAAGCACACGGCCCACCTGATGGGAAGCGGTTACCGCGGCCTATGGACGTGTGCAACACCAGTGGCGTTACAGTCGCGCTGCCGACCCTGTAAAGGAAAGAGGATGGGAAAGGAGTTTGGGAGGGGATGGGAAAGGAGTTTGGGCTCCGGCACTCTCACTCTCCAAACGGAACGCAACAATTCAAATACTGTTAGGTACTTGGCGTCGATATTCTGTAAGAGGGTGGTGCTTCCCCGGTCGAGTCGGCCCATTCACCTCTTGCGTAATATGGAAACCTAGGGGAAAACCAGGGTTAAAAAAACCGATTTCAAAATTCTTGAACCATTAGACTGTAACATTATATACAATAGGTTATTTTTATCCCGATATTCCCACGGGATTAGGATTCTACGAGGGCGAAGCCGCGGGCAACAGCTAGTAAAAGTAATAAACTTTGAACAACAAATTGAGAAGTAACTAAAACCACTTTTGAATTTATGAGGGTTTTATTCCTAAAGATCTAAACATATTATTCCGGTCACAGGTATTTCTAGTATCGCAGCTAGATTTTATTACTTACGGCGTCATAACGCCTTATTGCCGACAGTTTACGATGCAATACGCACCGCTGCCGCACTTTGCTAGTAATTGAATCGCAGGCGCTTGCTATAAATGTGGATTTGCCGGAGTTTTAACAGCAACAAACAACACTGAGCTCTCCCTCTACAAAGTTCAAAAGTAAACTAAATGTTTTCGTACAAGTTTGATAGTATCTACATGGATTTTATTTCCTTTTACAAGTGTTTAACTTATCGAAAATTAAGAGCATTTTACTTCTACTGCCTGTTCTATAATGGACCTACTCTAAAATTGATAGCATTATTTAAAAAGTGCGAGTTGAACTCGTGTGCCGAGGGTTCCGTACCTACCCATTATACGGCATAATAGCATTATAATACAATTGGCCATCAGTTTTATTGGTGGCTAAGTTTTAAGTGTAACGAAATTTTTCCAAATTTGTGCTGTAAGACCTTGGCTTTTTGCCTAATTTCCTGATTTTAAGTCAACTACCATATATATGTTTTCGACCCAAAACCTATAGGGTACTTTTGGTTGACCTAGCTTTAGAAGCAAGGTCTTACAGCAAAAGTAAGGCGTAAATGCCGAAAAATATAAACAGAAAATTAAAGTAAATTTCGGGACTCACAAGTTTTCGCGAAAATCCTATTGTAGCCATATCTTTTTTTTATACACCTAACTGTGACTATAGACTTCAATATCTGGTATAAATTTCATTTTACTATGTCCACCCGTTCCTGAGAAAATCTGTGGTGGACGGACAGACGAACAGATGGACAGACGGACAAGAGAGTAATCTTATAAGGGTTCCTTTTTTACCTTCTGAGCCGTACCTCACCCTAAAAAGCTTGAACTAATACCCGTGCTACTTTGTAGCATTGTGTTGATAATATAATTTAAAAATAATGCTCACCATATAAATAAACCTAATTTCACAATAATAACATTTTATTTTAGTTCCATATCTTAAAAGGAAAATGGAATTTCGTAGGTCCGCTTGTCTGCCTCTTAAAACGTTAAGACTTTAGGAACGCGTAAAGATGCCAAGTGGAAATTCAGTCTACGTCGGATGAGCTCATTTTGAATTTTATCCTTTAAAGAAACTCCAAGCATAGATCGCGCTATAGCACAGGCAGGATTTCTTTTAGTTTGTGAACTAGCCCCATCGTCAGCGTCCACGTTTCGGCACCATGAGTCATAGCAGACAGGATGCACCAACAGTAGAACATTATTTGCTGTTGGTAAACTGATTTCATCCTAGTATGTCTGTATGTGTACAGTGTACAGTTTTACGTTGGCACCGCGTCCGGAAGAAGAGTGAAGTGTTTGATATAATGAAATTGTCAGGCTGATGTGCGATAGAGATAAAGTACTACGAAACCGAAGCAAGCCGAACTTAGCCGGACTCCACACTTCCACTTCCACATCCCGACGCACGAGCCAATTCAAGCGTCAGGCAATATACAACAGTTTTCCTATTGCAATATCAAGCTTATCCCTCAACTCAGTTTTATATAAGAACCACAATGTGCAAGTCCAACTAACACTTGACCGGTTTTTTACCATTTGTATCTCTTACTATATTAGGTTCTTACCTATTTTAACTATAAGTGAGCGTGAGGCTAATGTTACTTTTTAGAGCTTTAATACAACCTTGCCTTTAAAACGCAAGTAAAAAGAGACTCATTACCATTTAGAAAACTGTGTTAAACATTTAGAATTGGTATTTTACCAGTAAGGTAGCTAAGTTAATGTAAGGTAACTGGCTTTTTGTGGGTACACACAATACCTTCACGACTGGCAGCTTTGTTTGGTTATGGTCAAAGTAGGCGCCCGTGAGACCGCATGTGTGCACGACACAAATAGACCATGGACACATGTGCCAGTGACATGTAGATTAGTAAGCGTGAATGTAATGAATGAATTATGAAAATATTAGGTTTACGTAAATTAAAACGTAATTATGTAATTATTTTAATATTAAGCTAAGATAAATAGCTTACTACTGTTATGAGTTAGTTTTCTGAGTAATTAAGTATGTTAGAGCCAAATTTAATAAAGAAAGTCCACTCCCTGAAAAACATAAGTAGCAAATATAATTACGACAATGCATTACTCAGATTCTAACATAACTTCGTATAAATAGGAAATACGACTTTTGTATACTAGTATGTTAGCTTAATTACGCCCCGCGACTGCCTTCCACGACGTAAGAAGCGAATTTGCGCTCCCCCGGCTGGTGCCATTTTATTATATAGTAGCTCGCGGGAGGCAGGGGCCATATATAAGTCTGAGGGGTCATTCCGCCCGTCATTCAGTAGCCCGACCTCGCGCGGTACAGGCGTAAATACCTATTGTCGTGCAACTCTTATTGCTACAGGTATACATATATGGTATATGATTAATATGTATAACATGAGTTTTATGAATAAATGGAAATGCGGGGGTGAGGTACTTTGGATCGCAGGCCAGCACTATCAAAGACTATAAAAGCAGGGACCATTTGGTAGGAAATTAGACTCTCTCTCTCTCAGTACGCGGTCAAGAACAAGGAAGCTCAACAGGAAATAGTACATCAAGGGTAGTGCTGGGCCAAGACCATCCAATGCCTCGCTGACGTCATTCAAGCCACCCATCCAAAGTGTTTCATTCTTCGACTCAACATCTCAACATACAGTCCACTGAAGTCGACCAAGTAGTGGCAGTCTATTCGGAACCGTACTAGGGGTAGGCTGTCACGAACAACGGTCATTAACATTGGTCCTTCGGAGCCGGATAAAGTCCACGGTCCTTCGAAGATCCAGGTCAACTTCAAGTCAAGCTACCAGCCATAGACGTTTTATCGTTCTTCAACTAAGGAAGAAGTGACAGTCTATTCGGAACCGTACTAGGGGTAGGCTGTCACGAACATCTATGGTCCTTTGGAGTCGGGTTAAGGGATAGGAATAAAGTCCACGATCCGTCGAAGATCCAGGTAAGTATAAACTTGAAGAAAGAAGAATGGTTCTCACCAGGGATGGAGGGAAGCGTCGTCAGGAAGAGGAACCGGCATCAGCATCAGTACCAGTACCAAGTTCAGTACTACACCCTGCGGCCACTGAAGAGGCCAGAAGCTACGCGGACAGTGGTGCGTCGGAAGTCACCTCCAGCTCCGAGCAGACCACGTCCAGCACAACTGTGACCACTGAAGAGTCAGGGACGACGGAAGAGGTGTCGCCCCACACCCGCGCTGTTATATATGGGGAGCCTAGCTCACAGCGCACTATGCAGCAGTTCAAGAAAGAAGAAGGAACTGGAGGTCAAACAACGCTTGGCAGAAGACAGAGGCTCAAGCAACTACAAGCCGAAGCAGAAATAGAGCAGATCCGTCTACAGCGGCTACAACAGGACGAGAGCAGCGACGACGGGTCTGAGGAAGATCTGGCATTGGTACGTATAAACACGTGGCTACAGAAGGATGACGCTGCGGCACCCAACCTGAAGGAAAAGGGGCAAGACATCGAGGAAAACACTCAGAGCGGCCAAGATAGGGGTCACCTAGTGGAGAAGTGTCAAACCCAAGAAAAATCAGAAGGAAGTGCCCCAGTGAAGAACTCCGTGATCAACGTAGCTACGCTCACCGCGGCCCTATCCCAGGCTATGAGAAGCAACAGGGAGCCGCCCAAGTATATACGGGAACTACCGTTCTTCAGCGGCAGCAGTACAGAATGGCTCACCTTCAAGACAACGTATGAAGAATCGGGTATAAAGTTTACGAAGAACGAAAATATCGCAAGAATAAGAAAAAGTTTACGTGGACTCGCACAAGAAGCAGTCGAGTGTCTAATGCTGAGTCAACCTGACCCCGAGGTGATCATAAGGGCCCTCAAGAGAAGATTTGGTAGACCAGAAGCACTCATCCACGTCGAGATGGAGAAGCTCAAGACTCTTAACAAAGTGACCGATAACGCAAAGGACATCTGTATCTTCGCTGGGAAGATAGCAAACATCGTGGGGACCATAGAAGCCTTGAGGAAGCCGCACTACCTACACAGTCCAGAGATGTGCAGAAGTATCATCGAGAAACTCACACCTGTACTCAGAAACAAGTGGTACGACTTCGCTGCAAAGAAGAAAGAAGATATACCAGAACTGAAGAAGATATCTGTGTTTCTGTCAGAAGAGGCAGACAAGTGCAGCTCCTACGCGCTCCCAGAGGTGAACCAACAAGAAGACAACAGAAGAGCCGGTTATCGTCCTCAAAGAAGCAGAAGAGTTGAACAGACGCTCACCATCAACAAGAAGACATCAGAAGAGAGATGTCCACAGTGTAGCAGGGATCATAAGCTACCTGACTGCAAGCAGTTCATCGCCCTAGACATCAGCGCGAGATGGGAAACTGCCAAGAAGAACAGAATCTGTTATCGCTGTCTTCGAGGTAACCACCGACGCGTCACATGCAAAGCACCGGCCTGTGGGAAGAACGGGTGCCAGATGAGGCATCACCAACTACTGCATCGCGATATGCCGCCGGGAGACCGCGAAGAACAGAAAGAAGAGATCACGACCTCAACGGCAGAAGTAGCCACAGCAGCAGTTCCCCGCAGTCAGCGCAAGGCCTACCTCAAGATGGCACCAGTGACACTAAGGAGACCAAGCGGTAGCGTCAATACTTACTACGCCTTATTAGACGAGGGAAGCACGATCACGCTGATAGATGAGACCATAGCCGACGTCATCGGGGCAGACGGACCAACCAAGGAGACCTGGATCCAAGGTGTAAACAGCGACATGAAGCACGAGAGCAAGACAGTCAGTTTACTCATCAAAGGGAAGTACGCCGATGAAGAGTACGACTTAACCGCCCACACCATGGACCGACTCCGCTTCTCACCCAATACCGTGCATGAAGAGCACCTCAACGGTTGCGAACATCTGGAAGACATACGTGATAAGATAACGTATGAAAAGGCTTCACCTAAAGTGTTATTGGGACAAGACAACTGGCATCTCATCGTAACCCATCAGCTCCGCACCGGAAACCGTAACCAGCCGGTGGCGTCGCTCACTCAGCTCGGATGGGTGCTCCACGGATGCTGCAGTTCAATGACTGCAACAGTGTCATTCTGCGGTACGCTGCAACAGTACGAAAAGGACTCCATTGAGGACACAGTGAAGAAGGACCTCAAATTGGAGTCACTGGGCATCGAACCCCGACGCCCGCGAGTGGATCCCGAACTGCGAGCCTTGCAGTTTCTGGAAGTAAAAGGCCGGCGGTTACCAGATGGAAGATATGAGACCGGACTGCCGTGGAAAGAAGAAAGCTACAAGGAAGCTGTGAAAAGTCTGCTTCTGCTCGAACGAAGACTTGATAGGGATGAAGATTTGGAACGAAAATATGAAAAACGAATGGAAAACCTACTCAAGTCAGGCTATGCAGAACCAGCCCCTATTCCACCGCAGAAGGGAAGGACGTGGTACCTACCTCACTATCCGGTCATCAACCCCGCCGAGCCGCACAAGCCGCCTCGACTGGTACACGACGACGACACGTCACACACGAGATAGAAGATTTATCACTGCCACAAGACAGCAGTGCTACAGTGGAACTCGGCGGCCAAGAGACAGAAAAAACATTGGGTCTAACATGGCACGTCAACGAAGATCATCTCGGCTTTAACGCGAGCAACTTGAAAATCCAGCGCGAAGTGGAAACAAGCACGCGACCTCCAACGAAGCGAGAAGCCTTAAGTGTGATAAGGGCCTCATTCGATCCGGTCGGCTTTATCTCACCGATAATAATTCCCAGTAAACGTATTTTTCAGGACACATGGCGCTATAAGACGGACTGGGACGACCCACTCCCAGCAGAGCTACAAGAACGATGGTACAAGTGGTTCACGCAGCTCAACCGCTGCTACAATCTAGCAGCCGCGAAGAGCAGAGTGATCCCGTTGAAGCCCATCTCCATGCCGAGACTCGAGCTTCAAGCTGCACTACTGGGAGCGCGCCTGGCTCAAACCACCCTGGAAGAACACGACTACGAGTTAACAGAGAAGAACTATTGGAGCGGCTCGCGAACCGCACTCGCATGGATAAGGTCGGAGCCGCGTGTGTATAAGTCTTTCCTTGCACACCGCCTCGCCGAGATAGAAGATACCACGAAGAAAAAGAGTGACAACGCTACGTGCTTCAAGGCAGCGGAAAAGGAGCTAGCAGAGGCCGTACTCGACGCGCTCAAAGAAGAAACTACGAGTCAACACATCGTGTGGAAGTACATACCCCCTTCCGCACCCTTCATGGGGGGGGGGGGCATGGGAGCGTATGGTGAAAGCAGTCAAGGAAGTGCTTCGTGTCACCATGATGGAAAAGCATCCCAGCTCGCGACCCCTCACACATGTTTTGGTTGATCCTAACGATCCCGAGG
The DNA here is from genome assembly GCA_946251805.1 of Cybosia mesomella. NCBI lineage: Eukaryota > Metazoa > Arthropoda > Insecta > Lepidoptera > Erebidae > Cybosia > Cybosia mesomella. Next base: position 24,618,842 of record OX276398.1, read on the forward strand.
CCCTCACGCCGAACCACATCCTCATCGGGCCCAACTGCCATGTGCCACCACCAGGGCACTTCTCTGCAGACGACGTGACTGCTCGCCAACAATGGAAGCGAGCTCAAGCCCTGGCTGACATCTTCTGGAGGAGGTGGGTGAAGGAGTACCTTCCCCTATTGCAACACCGGCGGGAGCCCACCAACACCGGCGGGAGCCCACCAGCACCGGCGTCGCCCCGAAGGTCGGGGACGTCGTCATCATCTGCGACTCCAATCTGCCGCGCAACACCTGGCCGCGAGGACGCGTCAGCCGGGTGTTCCCAGGAGCCGACGGCGAGGTACGAGTAGTGGACGTCACCACCAGCAGCGGGCACGTGCTGAGGAGGCCTACGAAGAAGATCGTCGTGCTACCAACGGAGCTCGCAGACGAACAAGGGTCAGCGACGGCGGGAGAATGTGCACGACACAAATAGACCATGGACACATGTGCCAGTGACATGTAGATTAGTAAGCGTGAATGTAATGAGTGAATTATGAAAATATTAGGTTTACGTAAATTAAAACGTAATTATGTAATTATTTTAATATTAAGCTAAGATAAATTTCTTACTACTGTTATGAGTTAGTTTTCTGAGTAATTAAGTATGTTAGAGCCAAATTTAATAAAGAAAGTCCACTCCCTGAAAACATAAGTAGCAAATATAATTACGACAATGCATTACTCAGATTCTAACATAACTTCGTATAAATAGGAAATACGACTTTGTATACTAGTATGTAAGCTTAATTACGCCCCGCGACTGCCTCCCACGACGTAAGAAGCGAATATGCGCTCCCCCGGCTGGTGCCATTTTATTATATAGTAGCTCGCGGGAGGCAGGGGCCATATATAAGTCTGAGGGGTCATTCCGCCCGTCATTCAGTAGCCCGACCTCGCGCGGTACAGGCGTAAATACCTATTGTCGTGCAACTCTTATTGCTACAGGTATACATATATACATACATACATACATAAACTCACGCCTATATCCCCGAAGGGGTAGGCAGAGGTGCTAGCACCCACATTTCGCCAGTTACACACATATATGGTATAAGATTAATATGTATAACATGAGTTTTGTGAATAAATGGAAATGCGGGGGTGAGGTACTTTGGATCGCAGGCCAGCACTATCAAAGACTATAAAAGCAGGGACCATTTGGTAGGAAATTAGACTCTCTCTCTAAGTACGCGGTCAAGAACAAGGAAGCTCAACAGGAAATAGTACATCAAGGGTAGTGCTGGGCCAAGACCATCCAATGCCTCGCTGACGCCATTCAAGCCACCCATCCAAAGTATTTCATTCTTTGACTCAACATCTCAACATACAGTCCACTGAAGTCGACCAAGTAGTGGCAGTCTATTCGGAACCGTACTAGGGGTAGGCTGTCACGAACAACGGTCATTAACAGCATGAGATCGAGGTGAATGTGCCTTAAAGGATAAGGAATTCAGTAGATAAATATATAAGCGTGACATAATTTAACAACGTATATTTTATAGAATAGTTAATAGAATAGAATAGAATAGAATAGTTTTATACAACCACAATAGATAGGTTATTTTACAACTTTGAAAATATTCATTTGGTTAGTTTGATAGTTCATAAGAATTTCGGGAGATGGCTCCAGCATCGCATTAAGACGTATGTACCTTTTTTTTTTTTTTATCGTGCGGAAATCCCTTCGGATACCCCCCCGCCGGCCAGCGGGGGCGGTTATGTCGGGCTTGCACCGACTAAAACCGCACGCCGTCTCGGGTCTTCAGACGCCGGGGTGTAAGGTTACCCATAGAGCATATCCCTCGCACCCCGGCTGACCCTGGGCCATCTCACCACTAACAGCATCGCTCATCCTGTCTCCTCTGAAAGCAGAGGAGTACGGAGAGCGATGTGTTCCCGCCACGTTGGGTATTGGCCGACGATCAATGCCAACCCTATGAAGGGGTGAAGGGGAAGCCATTGACCGCCGCCCAGGGTGTACCGGCCGCTCCGATTCCGTTCCCCCCGGACTGCAGCGGGATCGGAATCGGAGCGACACTCGAGGAGGTTACCCAACACACACCCCAAGACGTATGTACCTATAGTAGAATTTTAATATCCAGGACATGTACAGGTAGCTCGGTTGGTCAAAGTATTCTCCCTAGAAAAGGACTGGTCGCGGGTTCAAGTCTCGTCCTGCATATTGAATTTTACCGATTTAAATTTAAAGAAAAAGTTAGCATACTAATTGCTTAAAAAAAAAAAAATTCATTAAATTGAAAATATTCTACAAATTGTAATCAATCTATTAAATAATAGCCTTTTTTACGTGTTGAAACCCCCACGGGCTCCACCCCATCGGTGCCAACGATGAGATCAGTGTGTCGGAATCGGACCGATAAAACCACACGGTATCCTCCCCAAGTGTCCATTGCCGGGCACCCTGGGTAAGCCCTCGAAAGGATAGCCTCAGGGTAACTGGCGGACTTTGGTCGCCATTGCGACCCCGCCTGTTGGGTCTGGTTTAATATCGCGTCGGTGAGTTGGCAGGCGTGTGTAGGACACACACGATACGCTTCCGTCTTGGCCTGCTTATGGAAGGACAGTGAGTCGGCCGACTACCGTCCTCAGGTCCCGATCATGGAGGTCGGTAGACGCGGGCGTAGACAATTCTGCGGCGCCCTCACCGCAGACTGCGGAACTCGGGGTCAGGGTTCACTCCCGCTCCCTCAACGCCACTTCTTTTGCGCGCATTACCTGCTCGTAGAAAGAAGCAGAGGCGTGCCATTTGTTCCCCTCCACCACATGGCCACGAGCGAGAGGACGTCCACGCCCAGAACCGCAACAAGATCCCGGCGTTGACTCACCTACGCTGGGCACTCCACCAAGGTGTGGAGCGCCGTGTCTTCGCCAGGATCGTCACAGTGCTGGCACTGTGGTGTTGTCCACAGATACTTACCAAAGTACCCGTGTCCGGTAATTATCTGGGACATCCGGTAGGAGCAGTCACTGTGGTGCCTCTCCAACCACTCCTCCATGACCGGCCTCACCGCTGCGTTGGTGGCTTCTGCCCACCTTGTTTGCTCAAGTCGCACCTTCCATATCGCCATAAGTTACTGGCGGAGTTGGAACCGCTGGGCCTCGCTTTCTTGGGGCGCCTCCTTGCGCCATTAGTACAACGACGCAAGTGCCCTCGCTTCTAGGTCCCATAGAGGGGTCCCGACTAGTAGACATACCGCCTCGACGGAGATCGTGCGATATCCCCTTATGACTCTGACGGCCATCATTTTCAACGGGCTGTGTAGAACAGCCACGTTGCGGGCCGCCAGATGTTCCAGCCATACGGGGGCCCCGTACAGGGCTATGCTTAGCACGATCCCCAGGTTCAGTCTCCTGGTGGGAGCGTTGAGTCCCATAATGCTGGGCATCAGACGCGACAGCGCGGTCGCAGTCCCATCGACTATCGAGTAGGAGCCCCAGATACCTCCTAGAAGGCTCGATGCCGATGCTTTAAATAATAGCCTCAAAGAAAATTTACACCAACGTGTTATTAGTTGTATCTTGAAGTTTGATAGCGAACAGTCTACCAAAGATTTAGATTGGAAAAAGAGAACATCTAGGACGGGACTTGAACCTGCGACCGCGACCCGTTTCCATAGTTCGCAAGAATTACGGTAGATGACTCCAGCGTCGCCTTTTAAGACGAATATAATATATCGGAAAATTTCGAATATCGAAATGTATCGGACGTGTCTAGGTTCAGTTGTTCAGAGCTTTCCCCCTGTAAGGGACTGGTCGCGGATTCAAGTCCCGTCCTAGGTGTTCTCTTTTTCCGATCTAAATCTATAGGAAAATAAGCATACTAATTGCTTAAAAATTTAATTGAATTCTACCAAAGCTTTGATATCTTCTAGTTACGATATTTATAAGTCTCGAATTGAAAAGATATTCCGTCTCTAAAGATACACGAACGTACACATATATCTGCATTCATCAATACTATGTAAATATAAAACACATCCCTAACAGTGAGGGTAGGTGCACATTAACGAGGTGTATTGGGATACCAACTCATGTGCACCCTTCCTTTATACGTTGTCAAACGAGGGGGGTATCAGTGCAGGCACAAAACATCTGATAGTGTTCTTTACCGTACAGAAGAAGCTAATTTTGCTTAAGTGGGCTACTCTCTGAGCGCTGCACCGTAAGAGGGGACGCCCTCCCCAGCATGGCCTGTGTTTGATTCTGGTGTGAGGCTAAAATGGAGTTATAGTCATTAATTAATATTTTCAATTTTGCTACTTCATAGGTAGTCATAGCGATTTATAAAAAAATGGAAGGCAATATTCGTCTACCACTTTATTCATATAATTTTTTATAGAAAAGTTGACTGTTAATTTAATTTGTACGTTGCATTTGAACTTGTTTCTATAAAACTTTAAAAAAAAAAAATATATATATATATATATATATATATACTAGCTGTCCCTCGCGGCTCAGCCTGTGACATACTTCAATTGCTCATGGCACCTATTTAACAAATACATACATTAGTTTCGCAATAATATATGTAAATTTGCCCGATTTGTTGACACATTTGTAATTAAATATTGCGACTATGAATTGATATGTAAGCTATCCTATCTTTCAAGTTGGATCAAATTGCACACGGTGTGCAAATCAAATTTAAAATCGGTTCATTAGTTTAGGAGTACATCGCGGACAAACAACGTGACACGTAATTTTTATATTTAAAGATAGTTAAAATATCAGTTTTTTTATATTTTAAGATTATGCGGTGAGTTATGCTGCATCATTTAAATGTATATTTCATTATTTATGTATATAAAATGTAAAAAACATCGAGGGGAGAACGGGATCGATTACTAACGAGGGTGAAGTTTGAAGCCCGACGCGTAGCGGTGGGTCTCAAAACACACGAGTTGGGAATCACACTTTCTTCCGAGTGATACTAAACTTACAAGAAAAATAAAAAACAAAGTTAAAAAAAAATTAGGTGTATTATAAAAGGATTTTATAGATGTACTTATAGCCTAATAGTTTGAGCAGCCATTTCACCAACATTGTCATCTATCACCACAAGGCTAGTCTCTTGTGCTGGTATACAAAAGATGAGTTTCTGTACTGCAAATGTAGTGTTGAATCAGTTAACTAGAATCAAAAGTTTGTAAACGCTCTCGTAATACAATGACAATGTAAATTATTGGGTCTTGACTAATTAAATTTAGTTGATAGGCATAACGTCTTATCTTTGACTGACTGCTTTATAACCTGAAAGTGTTTCAATAATCTCTGTCATGGTTAAACTAGTTGATTTCCAACTAAGAACTTATTTAATATTGCATCATCAAAAGTAATCATAACAGCTGCGACGGACAAATTTCTCTGGTCCGGTCGGGCCGAGACTTTGATACCTAAAAGCTTTTGATGTTCTTGTGGCCTCATACATTTCTTGTTCCTGTCAAGTAGAGGAAATTAAGGAAGTACTTATTACCGACCGACGGATTTTAGTTACCGTCACGAATCCTGGTATGGACGTAGAATCCTGTTCGCATTAATGGTCATAGTTTTCAGAAGATAATGATATTCAGTATGTCAAAAAATTAAGGTAATGTAAGTTGCATTTGAAAATCGAAATATTAAAATATATTATAAACGATAAACTTTTGATAGATGGATGTTTATAACTCTATTTCACTCGAGTAGAGCCGCGGGCAGCAGCTACTTAGAAAATAGAAGATAAAGGGATGAAAATAATTCTTTTTTGCGAATACGTAAGGCAGAATTGAAATGGTTTATTGAGCTGAGTGAGACGAAGTCGAGCGAAAGCTCCTCATACTAGACTTCAGGATTTTCTTTGTCACAGGTCTCCTCCTAAACTACTAATCCAATCAGAACCAAATTTGGCATGATTAAAGAGGTAAGAGGTTATCAGAGGAAGGTTTATGGATATATTTAGGAAAAAATAATGCTACCACAGAGGAATGATCACCGTTAAAAAAATTCCAGATGGAATTACATAATAACCGCTCGAGACACTGTGACCAAACTTTACACGCTCAGAAAGCATGTCCAGAGTTGTGACTTTCAAAAAGAATTTTCAAAATCGGACTTGCCACGGAGGAATGATCACTGTTAAAAATTTTCAAAATCACGATGCCTCACTCAGCTCAACATTGCAAGCAGCGATTCGCCTTGCAGACCTAGTTACTAATTTCTTCAAGCAAAAATAGAAATACTAATTGACTGACAGGACATTAATTGCAAATTATTTCACGAACAATATCTCATTTTTTTCGGACTTTATGAAACAATCACAACCACTCATAATGTGTCTTATACATGACGTCTACATTTTTAAAACGGGCTGCACCCCATCGGTGCCAACGATGAGATGAGATGAGATCATGATCTCAACAGATGAGAGCATGATGTTACTTTATCAGGCTCGTTATTCGGCAGCATATTATCGGCGTTAGCACTTGAGCTTCTAGCGATGATGTGTATTGTTTAGATGTAAGCACGCAATTGCTCTTTGTTCGCGTGTGCAATACTTGTGAATTTCCTAGGGGAAGTTTTTTATTGTACTGGACTACGATAACAAGTTAACTATATAATTTTAATACGTATATATAAGTATATATGCCGTGAGTAGTGAGTTGTGAAGGGTTAGGGGTAGTTTTCTATTTAAATGAAAATCTTTATTTAGCGCGTTTTATTATTCAAAATTATGGTTATGGGAATAATGCGATCGTGTTATAAGCATGTAGGCTGTACATATCTTTGAATTTCCTGACTTGTTCATCAAATTACATTGACTGTACTCACAGGCTGACTACGACGTCCTCACTCTGTTGTCGAATCTGTGAGGCAAATTAAAAAGTTCGAAAAAATGATGCTTTGACGCGTATATTTTATTTTCATTTTTTCATGTACCTATACACTATTAAGGTAAACCTATTCTGCGATGTCACATAGCAAAGTGAATGATAGAACTGAATTTAGTATGAAATTACAAGGGATGGCGTGCGTCGGGTTGCTTATAACATAGGGAGAACATTATATATTTGTTTTTATAAAGAATGTGCAGATTGATGAAGAACCTTTTAACTCATGGACTCTATGAACGTACACTACTGGGCACTGGCTCACAGTAACCCAGTGAGCACGACCAAGCAGGTTGCTTAAAATATCAGGCAGCTTGAAGACAAGATTAGGTGATTTTTGTCACTCGTACGTTATTCCTGAGCAGTAGTATTTTTTTTATATAAGGTGTCACAAAAGTAGGTCTCTGAATTTGGTGAGATGACTTGGTATCGACAAAATATGTATTTGAAACAAAAAAAAATATTGGGTAAAATAAAAAAATATATAAAAATGAAAAAAAAGAACACCACCAGCGACCAGCGTCACGTGGCGCGATGAGCACACGTGACGCTGGTCGCGATTTAGGTATTTCCTACACATCCGCTTGGAGAATACTGCGAGGAGAAGGACTGCACGCCTACCACGTGCGTCACGGGCTCGTCACGTGACGCTGGTCGCTGGTGATGTTTTTTTTTCATTTTTATATTTGTTATTTTAATGGACTGGTACGCGACGATGGGAAGAGACCGGATGGTATGTCGTTATTGCCTTGGATGATGGGTAGGCCTTTGGTATGGGACGCAACGTGCGTCGACACCCTAGCGCCTTCACACCTTCCAAGCACAGCGGGTTGTGCCGGCGCTGCTGCTGCATTGCCGAAAGCCTCAAACGGCGTAAATACTCCAATCTAGTAGGGCATTATGTGTTTGAGCCGTTTGGGGTTGAGACGTTGGGGTCATGGGGTCCAAGTGCCCGTTTTGTCTACAAAAATTTGGCAAAGCGGCTGATCGACGCTACAAGTGACCAGAAGGCTGGACTTCATCTTGCACAAAGAATTAGCATAGCCATTCAACGTGGCAATGCTGCCAGTCTTCTGGGAACATTATCAGTCGGTGATGATGCGGAGGAATTCTATGACGCATGTATGTAAACATTTTTCTATCTTTTAGGTTTAGTTCTTTTTATATTTATTTATAATTAGCTTTAAATTGTATTTTTATTATAAGTACATCTTTTTTATTTTTATATTTCTTTTTATTTTTTATTTTACCCGATATTTTTCTTTCTTGTTTCATAACATAACATAACATAAACTCACGCCTATATCCCCGAAGGGGTAGGCAGAGGTGCTAGCACCCACGTTTCGCCAGTTTATGTTTTAGGTCCCAATGTAATAGGTGGCGAGCCTATTGCCATTAACCGGGCACTTATAAACCTGCGATAAATATACACATAACTTCGAAAAGCATCGAAAAGTCATTGGTGTGTGCCATGGTCGGATCGGACCCGAGACCTCGTCTCAGCAGTCCTTTACCCATACCACTAGGCTACCGCGGTGTTTCAAATACATATTTTGTCGATACCAAGTCACCTCACCAAATTCAGAGACCTAATTTTGTGACACCTTATTTACCACTCAGGTGGCAGTCAGGCTCACGGCCCACCTAATGGGAAGCGGTTACCGTGGCCTATGGACGTGTGCAACACCAGGGGCATTTCACTCGTGCTGCCGACTCTGTAAAAACCTTCTAATGCCCTTCTTGAAGAACCCCATTATATTGTGGTCGCTTGGGAAAACCACAGCAGGGAGATCATTCCACAGGCTGAGGGTGCGCGGAATAAAGTACCTTTCATACCTAACTGTACGCACCTGTCCGGAAACGGATCATCCCCATGAATGAATTCCCTGTCTGTGGCGAGCGGTGCGATGATAGAATGTGGCCGTGGGCATCATATCATACAATTCTGATTCTGATTACTCACTAGCGCACCAATTTTGAAATCGATTTACTTAGGTGCTATCATATTAAGTAGTTATAGTGTGATTTGAGCGATAACCTGCTTTTTCTAGTGGCCACTTCGCTGTATTTCTTATAATTGATGCTATAGAAAAGAACTAAACCATTTATTACTTCTCAACGAAGACACGTTTTAGGTTGCCCTATGGGTAACCTTACAATTCGGCGTCTGTAGACCCGAGACGGCGTACGGTTTTAGTCGGTTCAAGTCCGACATAACTGCCCCCTCTGGCCGTAGGGGGGTATCCGAAGGGATTTCCGCACGAAAAAAAGAAAAAAAGGTATCCGGTAACAAATGTAAAGAGGAAACTCTTAAAACAGTGCTTGAGAATGTTCACAGCACCATTGGGACAGACTTAATGCTTAGTTTTCTGCATTCAAGGTGTGCAGAATCCTGAACACGCCACTTTATTCTACTCTAGGCTATCACAATATTCTATGCAACGTGAATACGACTGGTACAGAATAAATCACTCTTTTTAAGACCTGATTTCATATAAAACTTGGCGAGGACCGGTTGGTTACCACCCTGTTCGGTAGATTGCAGTAATCTTATGAGGTCTGATAAAAATGTTATTTTGTTTTGCTGAATTACTATTCAATTTAGAGGCTAATAAAGCTTATATTCGATTAGGTAAGGCTGAAAAAGTAGCCTATTTTATTTAAACATATTTGAACTACTTCGCGCAATGATTTTATATTTAAAAGATGTAAATAAAATGTTCTTTAAGATCTAGGCTGCCTTGCCTCACTTTACGTAAGCACGAATGCAACAGGATATTCAGTAACTAGGACGGCTACCATCTTCGCAATCAACCCAAACTTTAGCGTAGCGAGATTTGCCTATCCAACAATAGGTCAACGTGACCGGTCGACTTTTTCCATTGATTTGGTTTTTCGGTGATTATTCCTCGATGGTAAGACCGATCAGGACATTCGACCCCTTACGACACTCAGTAATGTCTACTTGATCACCGTGGCAAATTTGGTCGAGATCGGTCAAGCGGTCTCGGAGGAGTATCATTTGTTTGAAATGCAACTTTGAAACAAAACCCGCTTCGCTCGCCTTCGGCTCGCTACGCTTAACCAAAGACGCTTCGCTCGCCTCCGGCTCGCTACGCTTAATTACAGTGAGTGTAAGCCAGAACAAAGTATCACATCTGTTATATAACACGGTACACGTTTTACATCGCGGTTGTATTGAGATAAAATAAATATCAACCTCATTTTAATAAAAGATCATAAAACTCTTAACTTTAATATTAGATTAAGCGATTCCATATCAGGGGCTAATCATGACTGCTTAATAGCAATTCAATTACAGACGTAAACTGAATAGTTTCGTACACATACCATGACATCGATAAGTTTCACGTTCCAAATGTCAATAAATGAACTAAATGCGAAGGCGTTTCAGTTTAAGCATGTGATAGTCGGATCACAAACTTGTATTGAATTGCTCCGAAACTGAACTGTATATGAATCATCATGGTAAGGCTCCAGTTAAAAGATTTTTAAACTCTTTAAAATTGTCGAAATAGTCGTCTAGACATACTTATCGTCTCCACCCTGAATCTGAGTCTCGGAAATGGCTCCAACGATTTACATGAAATAAATTATACAGTGGTTTCGGTGGGGACAAATCGATCTAGCTAGGTTTCATTTTTAGAAAACTTGAAGAAAAAAAGCTGGGTGAAGTTGGGAGAGAACTGGGTTGGACTGTGGTGTTTGGTCCAGAAAAAAAAGCCATGTTTTCAACTATATAATAAATTATATGTTCGTTTAACGCATTTCAATGAGCGCAGGTTATAGTCACTAATTTATTCTGGTTTTTGAAATTCGAATTCGATTTTTTTAACTTCACGCACAATGTTCATCGGCATACTTACTTACTATGCCTATTTGATCTTATGTTAGATAGTGGAGAACGATGATATTTTGCAACAATATTTCAACATACATATTAGATACCTTCTAAGTCTAAATTCAAGTTATTGTATCTGCTTAATTCCTCATATTTTCCGACAATTTGTTTTAATAGGGAAATACATAACATATCCCTGACATTTGTTTATCTTGTCAGAGTACATGATTGTAATATTTTGTAAAACACCATATTGCTTTTAAACTAATTGTACAATCTGAAGAATGTAATTGTTTCATAAGAATGTGTCGTGACACCTGTGATATTTGCCTATATACATTTTCACTGTGATCCTTACTTCATTCACAAGAGATCGTGCTATATTTACCTAAACTCCACAGGTATGAACAAAAAGGCTGTTACAGCGCTTTTCCAAGCGCGCTGAATTTGAATTCCTAACTAGACTCAGTCAATTTCCATTTTCAGTCATTATCTAACTAACGTGGTTTTTTTCTTCCTAAACCAATTAATTAATCTATAATATAAAATGAAGCAGCTGAACCGATTTCACTAATTCTTTTTTTATAATATTCCTTGAAGTACGAGGATGATCCGTACGGAGAGAAGAATTTAAAAAATTTCATGAATAAAAAACGTTTACAGGCATGTTTTGGATACATAGGTGCCACGGGGCGAAGTATGCCACAGGCGAAACCGCGGGGGACAGCTAGTAGATTATAGAAATATTTTATAAGCTGTATTTTAGTTTGAACAGAATATTCATACGTTAATTCTATTGAATTATTAATTTCAAAAGTATTTGAAAGTAATATAAATTATTTTAAGTAGGATATAATTATTTTATACTAGCTGACCCGGCAGACTTCGTACTGCCTCAATCGATAACAAATTCCATATTTATTCACCTTTTAAAACTTCTCTGGACCTCCACAAATAATTCAAGACCAAAATTAGCCAAATCGGTCCAGCCGTTCCAGAGTTTTAGCGAGACTAACGAACAGCAATTCATTTTTATATATAAAGAAGATAAATTATTTTCGGTATATAAAATATAAACTAACTAAGTAGGTTTGTAAAAGAGCATTTAAATCAGTCTTGTTCACTGCAATTAAATTATTCATTACGTTCTCATTTGAAGCTTTTTATTGTATTAATTTAATTGTATTATTCAAGTACTCTCATAGAGTTTCAACAATTAATAGTGTATTAAGAGATATTTCTTAATTTTTTAATAGTAACTTGAACTTATTATGAGAGAATATTAGTTTCAACTAAAGTTTAGACAGGAGGTTAAGCGAATTGGTTTAGCTCCCTAGACCGGTCATAAAAAATTAAACCAACTTCAAAAATCTAAACTTATAGAATAGTGAAAAATAACTGAAGTACAGATTCAATTCAAAGGCAAAAATGCGCGTCAGACTTCTCTGTTGAAGTTATAGGTGAATCGAGAAGTCTATGATGTTAGCCCATATGAGTCTGTTTATTAGTATACATAATTTCACAAATGCGAACCTGCAATGAAAAAATCTTTTGAGCACTGAAAACTGGAAGACCATATATGGTGAGAATTTGTTGAAAAGGCTGCTTACTGCTATATTCTATACTAAAGTATCTGTAGGGTCGACACAATTCCTTCTATAACTTAAACGAGACATTCATGCTGTATATCGTTAAGGAGTTCTGTTGGATGCCTGCGTAGTCTAACTCTAGACCAGTACAACACGTTTGCTACTATACATAGGTATACATCTACCTCATAGGATCAACATAATGCTCTCAATAACTTAAAGGATACATTCATGTTGTATATCGTTAAGGAGTTCTATTGTTAGTCTTCGTAATCAGAGTCTAGACAATTCCAACACAACTTTGAATACAGTAATGGCTTTATCACAGGATGGTCGTAAACCTAAAGATGCCGCGATCGTTTCACAATTTCTATATGATTTTAAAGCGTTCCCGGTATATTTTCGGAGTCCAACATCCAAAACTAATGAAGCCAGCTACACCAAGAACCTCGAAGCTACACCAATCCCGATAAAAAAATAATTATCAAAATTAATATATAAACGACGGGAATATCGCCGAATATATTTACATACTGAACACATCTGTATACCCTTGTGGCTTGTACCCTACAGCCGTGATGTTGTATTATGTGATTATGTAAACAATGCATAGGTGAAATGATATTATAGCTTCAACCGTGGTTGATTTGCTACCGTTTATTGAAGAATTCCGTTATCTGTTTTTAAACTTATCAGACTTTTGCGTAAATTAAATGGAACACCGTCAAACAACGGTCAGTCTAAAAAAAAATAACTTTGAAGATCCGTCTACAAATGAAGGGGTTATGCCTGAACATACATAAAACCAATTTAAATATTCGAATTGAGAAACTTCCCCTTTTTTGCAGTCGGTTAAAAATTCCGTGAGGTAAAACCGGCCAGATTTAATAAATAAATATTGTGAAATAGTCCAAGTGACTTAATTTTATTTCAGGATGCGAACGTGATTCAGTCTAGGGCAAGTTATTCTCAGTTCGTGACAGGTAGCTACCAAATATTTTCCGATTAACTAAAGAACGTTTACATTACCCGAGATAGTAGCACTATTTAGGATTTATTGCTCCGTTATAGTGGTGAGTGCATCCCAGCTACCTACAGAGCGGTATTCTCGGTAACGACCCCTTTAATAAGTGAAATTTTAGTTAAAAAATTGAACTGATTTCTAAAACCAACCTTCTAGAAAAGTGAAAAATAACTGAGGTAAAGAACTGAAGTGAAAAATAAAAGTAGTGAAATCTGATATTATGTGATCACGTAAACAAAATATACCTACAGTGATATAGCAGCAATCGCGGTTAAATTGTTGCCATTTCTTGAAGAGTTCCGCTCCGTTCCGTTTTGAAGTCGGTTAAAAAAGATGAAAATAAAGCAAATAATGAAAGATCCTACTTGAGGTACTCTTATTTTAGCCCGCAACTTGCTCGCCGCGCGTCGCAGGCGACTCAGGCGCCGGAGGTCGCTTAACGACCTCCGTCCTCCATGAGCGCAGGCCTGGGGGTAGCGGGTGAGGCCACCTGTCACCCCAGCAGAAGCAGGCCGGGACGGTGGGGCGACTAGCGCCCCTCCTCCAAACCGGGGCAAGACGGGGACACCGTGGTTCCCAAACCCGAGGGGGCCATCTCGAAACCAGAGATGGCCCAGGGTCAGTCGGGGTGCGAGGGATATGCTCTCGGTTCAAGCCCGACATAACCGCCCCCGCTGGCACGCGGGGGGGTATCCGAAGGGATTTCCGCACGATAAAAAAAAAAAAAATGTACTCTTATTTTCCCGAGGGGGCCATCTCGAAACCGGAGATGGCCCAGGGTCAGTCGGGGTGCGAGGGATATGCTCTATGTTTTAGTCGGTTCAAGCCTGACATAACCGCCCCTGCTGGCCAGCGGGGGGGTATCCGAAGGGATTTCCGCACGAAAAAAAAAAGAAAAAAGGTACTCTTATTTTAAAATTTCTTAAAAAATAACTTAAATAAGTGGTTTATTCACTCGTTAATACTATTATTCTATCGATGTATGAAGTTCAAGGATTCAATTTTAGGCTTACCAAACGTGTGTGATATCTAGCAAAATAACAAAATAGCGACTTCCTAGTTGTCTCCAAAGGGTCCGCTTATTGTTTTTCATTGGTATATCGGTTTTTTCAATAGTGACTGCCGTCCTTGCTCCCAAATCTGATTGGAAAGCCTGCGCCAGAGCATTATCCGTCAAATAGCAAGTGTACCGACTTATAGGTGAGTTTCACTAGGCGCCGTAGGTCATGGCCCCATACATCACTTCTGATCTAAACTACCTAACATAAAGAATACCCTATTCCACCAAAGAAAGATCATAAGAAATCAAACGTAAACTTTACTGTCTAATGCCTATTTCACTTTTAATTTTTGTAAATATAACTTAGCTTTTTATAAATACGTAAACGTTCTCAACTACAAGTTTCTTCAAGAGCACACTCGCGCACGTCATTGTAACAATTGTATTCCATTTATTTCATTACTTTATTTCTTTGTAGCGTCGAATACGGCAACATTATGTGAACTATTCGACATACTGTCGGAGGGAGCTTGGCTGACGTGAAATTGATTCAGTGTACGACGTGCACAGACTTCCTAACACCGCGATTCAAATGTAACTCAGCGGACGCCGGCAGACGAAACGAAACTTTATGTTGACACCTAACAAATTTAATTAGACACTTCGCTTTAATGCCTTACCTTGTACGTGGTAGAAAATGTTATCGAGTGCTTATTCGGTTAAATGTCGCAATTCGTTTAATCATTTACTTTTGACCACTATCACACCTGCTGATATAGAATGTATGGGGACCCAACCAAGATTTTTTGGGCCAAAGCCATACTCATCTGCAAGGCGGTAGGTACATCTGCCGATAACCAGACGAGAGTCTGATTTTCCACTCGGTGTGCTTTGGATGCAACCGGGGACGGCGCTCGAATGAAGAAGGAGGAGAATTACGACGCATGCTGAGCATTAGTTATTATATTTTAAATGGTTATTTTAAATTGCATTCTTATTTATGTCTCAATGTAGTAACGATGAGTTCTTTATACACGACTGGTTACCAGTGTTTGGGAATCAATGAATATCAATCCCTACAACCACTTGATTATTTTTTAGTTCTAAATCACTAACCTTAAACTATTCACAAGTAGGCTCAATTTCACTTATTATTGTAACTTAATCCTATATCGTCGGTAGCTTAGTGGTTGAGGAGTCAGCCTTACAATCGAGAGGTCCCGGGATTGATTCCTGGCCATTACATTTCCGACGTGAAATCCGAGTAATTTACCTTAGATGGATGAGTTAGGGGGAATATTAGTAATTTCAGTTATAAAAATACTAGTTCTTCATAACTTTACTTAATTATTTTTTTGAAAAATATTCAATGTACCGTTTTCACCTCATTACTATTTAATTATTTACCTATTTGCTATTGATTATAAAAAATCTTTTAATCACTGCTCAACCACTTTTTCGTGAGTGCGTATGATTTCTAACATGCAACTAACTGAGTCATCGCATCGCGTCTGGAAACTTACATAAACATCATTATCGGAAAAAATATTGGACGGAAAACCATCGTCAGCTTTATATTGTTTTCTAAATCGGAACCAGTAGTGCCCGTCGCTTCCGGCGATTCAGCTTGTTTTGCGAGAAAATCCACTTTTTCTTCTCTAACCGATTCTTTGATTTCTTTTTTATGCTGTCATTGTTCCGTTCTTGGGTGAAACGTTCTCATTTATGTTTTGAGACGAAATAGTGTGAAGATTATGGAGGATTTCAGTGGTTCATATATTAGAGCATTGTTTCAACTTGAGATAAACCGATGTAATTTTTCTCATGCTAGACTGCTCAGTTTAGAAGTTCTTGGGAAAGAACTATGGTCAGCATTAGACGTTGAATGGTCGAAATATGATGATAATACATACATACCTCCAGTCTGGAGTAGGCAGAGACCACATGTCTCCACTTGCCACGATCCTGGCATGCACCTTTCGCTTCTTCTACTTTCATGATTGTTTTAGGTAGATTTCGATGAAATCGATCTACCTATTGGTTTCTTGACTACTGTCGAATTTAAAAAAAAAATCTTCATTGGAGGTCTAGTTATGACCCCCTGAGTCCGAACTGACCACTGGTCAAAAAGTTTATATAAATATATATATGTATGTATGGTTCCACTTCCCAAAATTTGCGACACTTTTGCCCCGATCGCTTTCAAACTGCGGTCAAAAATTGCTTGGGTGTAAACTTAGTTTAAGTTCGTGAACGGGTGTAATCCGGCCTAAGGGGGCGGTAGGGCCTCACTTTTTGTGAAATCAGTTTTTCCTCAAAATTTCACGTTCCATGAAAGATATTCGAACCGTTCTAATTTTATCCCATAGTATACATGAATACCAACAAATTTTAATTATAAACCTATAAGATTAAAACTTTAACTAAAAGTGGAGGGGGGAAAAACCAAAACTTTTCGGGAAAAAAATCATAACTTCTAACCGGTGAACATTCTTGCCGTCGGAAACATTTTTAATCGATAGGCCATTTTTAAGTCTAAAATAAATGTCTGAAAAGTATTTCGCTAAAAGTTACCGTTTTCGAGAAAAAAAAATTAAAGATGTTAAAAAATAATATTAATTGCTTCACGAAATCTACCTGTGCGTTCCCCCTGCGGGAACGGATTTTTCATACATTCACTCCGGTAGCGGTTACCTCACCTGATAGGATGAATACAACAGTGGTGGCTCTCAGATTGACGGCCTCATCAGATGCTTTTTTCGCCCCGCTTAAAGGACCCGGGACTGTAGGAAGAAGGAAACACTTGTGCTGGTAAAGAATTCCAAGGCATGATAGTACAGTAAAGAAAAGAGGTGCTGAACAGCTTGGTTCTTGATGGATTGTTAGCATTGTGCTATGGCGCGTATTGCTCTACATAGGAAAGGAAAGGGTGGAACTTATTAGAAGAGCTCATCGGAACAATCACCATGGTAGAGACGGTAAAACTACCAAATAGTATCAAATATGTATATATAAGTTAGTAATATTTAATATCTCTACGCAACTGCAAGGGCTCGACTGTGTTGGTGACTTCAGAACTCCCAATAATGTGGATCGCACGATGCTGCAACCTGTCGAGAGCATCTCGTAAGTACTGTGAAGAGCCATCCCAGGAGATGAGAGCAGGATTCCACGAATGAAGATATTTGTGTCTTGTATAGAAGACACCGCAACTCCGGCATAAAAAACTGTCTCACCTTGAGCAGGACTTACTAGTTTACGCGAGACCGTTTTGATAATGCGCTCTTTTTTAACCGACTTCAAAAAAGGAGGAGGTTGTCTATTCGGACGTTTATGTTTTTTTATTTATGTTCGCATAACTCCTTAATTTATTGACGGATTTGCAAAATTATTTGTTCGTTATACAGAAATATATTCCGAAATCGTCCCATTGAAATTTCATAAAGATCTGATGGTAAGTTTCGGAGACAGACGACGGAACTCTTCAGTGAATGCCAGCAAATCAGCCGCGATTGCTGCCATTGCATAGTTCGGTATTGTTCACGTAGTTACAAAACATAACATCACGCCTGTACCCGCTAAATGGGTTGGCGGATGTGTTTAGTATATTTAAAAAAATATTTTTGCATTCGCTTTAGTATGGCTTTGATATAATCTCATATTAATTTCATTGGTTTTGGACCTTGGACCAAATGAAATCGTACGTGCATTTTTATCTTTCGAATTAAATCTGTTATTCATTTATTTATCGCTACACGTGACCAGAAGGCTGGACTTCATCTTGCACAAAGAATTAGCATTACCATTCAACGTGGCAATGCTGCCAGTCTTCTGGGAACATTACCAGTCGGTGATGATACGGAGGAATTCTATGACGCATGTATGTAAATATTTTTATATAACATAATAAAACTAAAAAAATAAAACCGACTTAAAAAACAAGTATCCACTTTTTTTTAAGTCCGTTTTATTTTTTTTGTTAAAAATGTACTTATTACTGTTCGGTCTGCAGTGAACATCCATACCGAGTATATTTAGCTTGTCCTGCAGTTGATGACTTGGCATTTCATTAAAGAAGGGCCCGGACAAGATAATGATAACGGTGATGATTTTTATTATAAGGGCCAAAATGAAGTAAAAATAGAATTAATAGTCGAATCCAACCATTGGTGCCACACCTGCTGACGTTAATCTGCAGATTTTTCATCCCGCTCAGTCAATCCAAAAAGTATCTTCCTATGTATATAATATATGCCTTTGTACGACCAAATTCTCGGAAACGGCTCCAACAATTTTCATGAAATTTAGTATAATTTTAATTTTTAAGGTTTATTTTTTAGAAAACACCGAAAAAACCGATCAAAGCTCAGTCACCCAGATATTTATTTTAAAAAAGCTTAAGTTCCAAACTCAAGTCAAGAGATTAATAGAACTGTAATTTCCGATTTGGAAATGAAATTTCAGATTCTTTTACAAGATTTTCAATAACTTTATCGAATAATTAAAAAAATAAATAAATCGGCTTTACCTGTCATTTTAATCTTCTAAGAATAAATGTTCACTGATCTATGTAGCATTTAAGTAGTTCCTAGAGGGCAAAAGGTTCACTCTTGTCAGTTCCGCTATTTGCGAATTCATTGAAAGGACGTGGATTCAGTCTGACATTGATCAACGTCCAGATAACCCGTAACCTCAATCAGCCACCGATAAGAACGATAACTCTTCAGGGCTGCGAGGAGATTACCTCTATAAAAAATCATTTCAGGATTTTTAAGATGGCGGACCGGTTGTGGGCTTGTGAGACCGGCACCTGATTGTAAGGTAAGAGTCTCCCAGCAATAGGTTTAGCAATAAGTTGTTAATCCACTTTTGTCGTTGACTGTACACTATTGAGTAGTAATGATCACAGTCAGTCTATATTTATGCTTTTTTTCCGTGTCGTTGATTGGTCGAGGGTTTGTTGAAGTAGTTAGGTTATTAAAGAGGTTGTGTCTTCGTCAACACAACCTCTTTAATAACCTAACTACTTCAACAAACCCTCGACCAATCAACGACACGGAAAAAAAGCATAAATATAGACTGACTGTGATCATTACTACTCAATAGTGTACAGTCAACGACAAAAGTGGATTAACACTTAAATACAAACGTTTTTTACATTGGAATATGAATACTCTATAATTTTATAATCCCCAGAGAACAAAGTTAATATATTTCATGTTTTGTTTATTATTTTATGAAAGGTTTAAGAGCTAAAGTGATTATTAATTTAGAATTTATTAAGCCAATTTTGTCGTTGACTTGTACAGGTTGCACACTTGTACATGTTTTTAACAAATAAAATTAAATTTAATTCCATGTCTATAAAAGTTAGAATGTATAAAATTCATTAAGTAGGATTTCAGTGCAGGGTGCGACTGAAATAAATTGAGCTGAGCGAGCAGGACTCTTACTTGAAAATAAGACATCTTACTACGGTCGCGCGCTTAGCTGAGGGCTTACCCGAGGTGCCCGGCAATGGACACTTGGGCAGGACACCGTGCGGTTTTAGTCGGTTCATGCACGACATAACCGCCCTATTAAATTGGGCATAGCGAAAGCTTATCTGAAGAAGAATGTAAGGTTTCGAAAAATTGCAATTTACCGCGATAAAGGGTGTACGAATTCGCGGGCGAATTCAATAGCTAGCAATGTTATAAGAAGGATATAAGTGACATACAATAAAAACGAAACATTTGAACACACTGAAACTTCTAAAAAAGTAACACATAATTTTACTAATAAAGCAACTATCCTCCTTCGCATCACACCATGTTCACCCTGTGTAGACGGTATCATAGATGTCGAAGTGTTTATAGGATCTAATGTTATTTTTGAGGCAGACTTGGGGAGCGATGTTGCACACACTTGTCTTGTGATTGCTGTCGCGTCGGGGCACGGCCTCATGGTTTTGCGAGTGCCACACTTGAGGGAAATTACAGTCTACTGTGCGCACTATCGGATGTTTTGTGTGCGTCACCCTGCATCGCTGCACATCACACGAATGCAATTCGCTTTACGGGGGTGAATATAGGAGATTGCGGATTGCGATGGTTTTAGAGAGGATTGCTTTCATAAAGATAGACTTGTATAGGTTACGAAGTCAATTATTAAAAGTATCGTGTGTGTATTGATGTTACCGCTTATGTTATAAGAACCGATAGAATTGAAAATAATAATTATTATATTAAATATAATAAATATTATTTTTTAATTACAGTATTTTTGTTGTATGACCTAAATTGTTTTTTTAATCGTGAAATCTATTTTTTGTACTTCTTGAGCTCTTTTTCAACATGCTGATCATAGACTTACCTTCGAATTTGACCACTTATTTGTTCTGTCAAAATTTAAAGAATAAAATAAAGAAATCGCTACTGATATTTTTTTTTCTACAAAACTCTCAAATCTAAAACATTGTGCTGTAGATTGTGTTCATTGCAAAGTAACTTTTGGATAAATGAATTTATTTATTATTATTACCTTCGTTGATCGGACTACGTACTGAAAATCCATATAATGTACTTCCAAGTAGCTCGTTGCTCGCTTGTTTCCCTCGCACTGACTACCCAACTGCTTGCTTTGTAACATGCCACATTATGCCTTATAAAACCGGCCAGTACACATTTTTATATCTAAGAAAAATGTAAGCAACTATACCTTTTTTACATTCATGATGTATTTTTCTAATTTTGTTCATTAATTAAAGATATATAGGGCAGTATGTACATTTATAATAATTAATTTTACTTCGGTTAATTTGTAATACACGAGCACAGGCTAAGAAATTAAGCCAACAAAACAAATATTAACAAAATAATACTAAATTCTATTTTCTCTAGCTAAGAAATTATATTTAAGGTTACGTGAAATAGTACGGAGTAGACAAGGCCAACGGTTAGCTACTGTATTATGAAATGTTAATTAGTTGTGTCTATACATTGAAGATATTAAACAATATATACTTGAGTTATATTCATTGAACGATTCTGAACACAAAAATATTTCATTTTTGGTTTTCTTGTCTGTTTGTTCGCGATGAACGAAAAAACTACGGAATGGATTTTAATGCAGTTGTTTTTCTATTAGAAAGGTCTTGGTCGGACTTGAAATCGGTTAAGTAGAACTGGTAACATGACCAAAAAACCTTAGTTACCGACCTCCGCGAGGGCGTAGCCGCGGGCATTAGCTAGTACAAGTATATAATTAAATACTAAGATGTCATTGTTTGTTTTACTTAGACCTTAATTAGGTTTTTTACGTTATTATTTACTTAATATAAAAAATAAAGAGAAACTTACATTTTCATTTTATCTAATCTAATACCTTTAAACAAGCAACTGTATAGTCTGTTATGTCTGTGGGTTCTTTGTAAATAATTACATTCATAACTGATTATTATCTATGTTGTATGTTTTTTTTTTACTTTTTCTTTTCGATCATGAAGATCATGTCAAATTGGCGTTCATTCGAACACACGTGCCTATCAGCTGGCAGCTTTTTCTCGTTGAATACATAGGGATACATTTTGGGTCAAATACTGATCCGAACGAGGGTTCCGCCCCTCACTCCGCAGTCGGCGCCCCAAATCGGCCACGAGCTCTATGGCCTCAGAGCCCCATGCACCAGCTGTTTCCACTGCTAACGGGACGAAATCGTAGCCCGCGGCTTCTAGGGCGTCGTCGTGTTTGTCCAAAGCTGCAGACTCAGCTCCTGCACCGCTCCCCCGCTCAGTAGCAGAAAGGTGACAAGAGAAAGTGCCTCTTCTCCACTCTACGGAATAAGAGTGAGTCCATCCGGCTGCTTTCCATTGGCACGTGATGAGCCAGGGAGCTCCAGGACGCAGGGGATGTTCCACTGAAACAAGCATCCTCCGTATCAATTTGTTTATAGCGTGCTGATGGCACTGCTCGCGGCTTCAAATCCCATGCTAGATTTTTTTTCCGATCTAAATCTATAGGAAAAGTTAGTACACTAATTGCTTCGGAACTTCATTGGCGGAGTGCTAAAAAAAAAAGTTTAAAAATGATTGTAATATCATTAATTTTTTCCGTAGTTCGCAAGACTTACGGTAGATGGCTCCAACGTCGTCCCGAGACCTTTATAATATAACGGAGAATTTCGAAAATCTGGGACGTGTCGAGGTAGCTCTGTTGGCTAGAGTATTCCCCCTATAAGGGACTGGTCGCGGATTCAAGTCCCGTCCTGTGTTCTCTTTTTCCGATATAAATCTATAGGAAAAATTAGCATATTAATTGATTCAAAATTTCATGGAATCGATATTTATATATATAAGGTGTCAAAAAATTAGGTCTCTGAATTTGGTGAGATGAATTGGTATCGACAAATAATTGTTTGAAACAAAAAAAAAATACCGGGTAAAATAAAAAAAAATAAAAAAAA
Source organism: Cybosia mesomella (assembly GCA_946251805.1). Classification (NCBI taxonomy): domain Eukaryota; kingdom Metazoa; phylum Arthropoda; class Insecta; order Lepidoptera; family Erebidae; genus Cybosia; species Cybosia mesomella. The sequence continues at coordinate 24,641,667 of OX276398.1, forward strand.
TATGAAGATGAAAAAAAAAAACACCACCAGCGAACAGCGTCACGTGACGCGACGAGCCCGTGACGCACGTGGTAGGCGTGCAGTCCTTCCCCTCGCAGTATCCAAGCAGCTCCAAGCGGATGTGTGGGAAATACCTAAATCGCGACCAGCGTCACGTGTGCTCGTCGCGTCACGTGATGCTGGTACCTTTTTTTTTTTTTCTATTTTTTTTTTTACCCGATATTTTTTTTGTTTTAAATTCAGGGACCTAATTTTGTGACACCGTATATATAGCAAAAGCTCATAATCGAGCTAGTCATCATAAATTAGTAACTAAACCACTAATGCTATAAGTTATAACTCAGCAAGTGATCCCACATTTCCCTTTACATGATCGATAGAATAAATCAAATAAAAATTGAAAATCACATCGCCGCCGTCGACAGGAATAGCGCCGAGAAAATCACATGAGCCGAGCCTTTTCACACCCTTGCACCCATGGGCGGTACAGAAATATTTTCCATTTAACTAACACCGTTCGTGTCACACGACGTACTAACACGATTTGAAATTTATTTCCCGAACCGGCAGCGGAGTCGCAATGCGATTGCGCCTATAATAGAAATTCGATTGAAATAAAATGTTCCTAATAATCGTACCTGGGAAGATATAAAACAGTGTTCATTTTCTACGGTACAATTTATAATCTAACACTAAATCTGTCACATAAAACCAAAATAAGAAAATCTGAAAATAGCGGAGTTTTTTCTGGAGGTTAGATTGGTGGGCGGAGGTCTATCTGGCCAACAGGCAAAACCTGAAAAGTTCAACATATTTTGACGTTGCGGTAATACTACAGGATACTGATTAAAACTTTGCCCGACCAAGGAATCGAAACATAAGCAGCTGTCAAACTCACTACCGCTGCGCAATCTAGGTAGTTTTAATTTAACTTAATATACCTATGAATATTTTAACTATCTAACTATGATCCTAGTAAGTGCAAGATCACCACAATGACTTCCAAATCAGCATTAAAACAAGTTATATAGCAATAATCTAAAATCGAAAAGTGATGTTAAAAATGTGTGTGAGGGTTTAGCTGTGCATCTTGCAGTTAGTTATTCAAAAAGGCTTCAGTCATCATTACAATATTAAATCTTTATGCCTAAAACTGCAAGAAAGCGGTGTGATAAATTCACTTTACATTCCATGATTTCTAAAGCGTTCGTAACATTAGCAAAGTTTTCGTAAAACAAATTACTCCCGTTTACAGTTCCCCGAGCTAAGCTTCTACTTAAATTATTATTATAAGTTTAAGTACTGCATAATGCACCACATAAATGCAACTAAACATTTCATACTTTATTACAATATTCATTACATTAGAAACTTGAGTTACTGAAAAAAAAAATAAGAAAACAAAGCCAGTGCATAAATAAAACGCTTGTTCCACGCTTTGTATTATCAAGTTGTCTACAGTTTCTTACTATTTTATTCTAGTTAAATGTTCTTTGTCAGTTAGAAGCCTCACATAATATAGAAACAGTGGCAGCCTCGCTTCCTGATGCATACAGATGTACGCATGAATATGTAAGAAGCAGCCACGTCGAAAGTGTGCATCACGAAGGATATTTTAGTACTCGATTGATAGACTCAATTTAAATGCTTAAATTATTGGTGAGACGAATGCTTTAGTGCATTACCATGTTCGCACACACGAGGTAAACTTCAAAAGCAAATTGCACAAGTACAGTACATTTATCTATGCTAGTTGAACGATGAAAGCTTCCATTACTAACAGTATCGGAGTGGATATGTGCACTTAAGGTGTTCTTTGGTTTGTCACTTCTGCTGTATTGCTCCATCTATTTTATGTTTGATGGTGAGAGGAGCAGGTCGTGTTCACTCGATGCTTCAGTTGTGTGTCTTCATGGTGATAAGTTATTAAAATGATGAGCCTTTGCCACAATTTTGTAGTGAATTGTACGGTATCTATGAAAACACTGGTCAAGCACTACATACAGTATACAGTACTTACTGTAGTAATATACGTATCGTAAGAGGTATATGTTCTCCTTATCATTTGCTACAATTAATTAAAATTGTCTCGGCAGATATTTACCATTCTCTAATGGACATGAGACACCCCCTTTTTTTTAGCTTTTGGAAACCCCGTCGGGCTTCACCCCATCGGTGCCGACGATGGGGTGGGCGTGTCGGAATTGGACTGACTAAAACCTTACGGTGTCCTCCCCAAGCGTCCGTTGCCGGGCACCCCGGGTAAGCCCTCGAAAGGATAACCCCAGGGTTACCGGCGGACTTTGGCCGCCACCGCGGCCTCGCCTGGTGGGGTCGGGTTTTATCCCGCGTCGGTGAGTTGGCAGGCGTGTGTACACACACACGACACGCCTCCGCCACGGCCGCGGCCTGCTTCTGTAAACAGACAGAGGCGGCGGCGTGCCAATTGCTCCCGTCGGAGACCACGGCCTTCACCATGGTCTCCAACGAGAGAACGTCCACGCCCAGGACCGCAACGAGATCCCGGTGTTGACTCGCCCACGCAGGGCATTGCACCAACGTGTGGAGCGCCGTGTCTTCGCCAGGATACTCGCAGTGCTGGCACTTCGGCGTTGTCTCCCGGTGGAGGCGCCACAGATACTGTAAGATTTATGTCATATATATACTATGCTAAGAGCAATGTATTTAATTAAAGCGACATAATCTTTCTCGCGACATTGTCTTAATCTTTTCAATGAAGAGTAAAAACCAGGTAGGTATTTGAACCGTGTTTTTTGTAGTAAGTATTATCCACAAGACTTTAATATAAAACATAAATAATAATCTTAAGAAAGTTGTTTCGTTTGTAATTCATTACTATTGTAATGAATTAAAAACAAGGATCAAATTCAATAATACAAAATATAAAATGAAAAATACAAGTTGCTAGACTAACAAATATACAAAAGGCCTTTGCATTACTCAAAGGACGAGACTAATTTATTCCACGTTCTGTTCAGTATTTGATGAAAGAAAGGTTTCAGAGCTAAAGCGCTTGGCAAATTGAAATTTGTTAAACTACTTTTGTTGCTAACTGTTCATGAAACTTGACGGTGCCTAAAAATGAATTGTAAATTAATTTGAATATTAATTAAATAATTAACATTTCTTATTTTGATTGGGTGTATGTATGGGGCCCCAACAAGCTCTTCGGTGCCCAAGCCAACCTCACCTGCAAACCAGTATACCTGCAGGCTGATTGACGGATGAGGTTCTGGCGCAGGGTTTTCTGTGAAGATTGGGGGGTCAGACGACTGAGGAGTCTGATGGATCCTACTAAAATAATAACTGCTCTACCCGCGCGTAAGTCGGTTATAATTTTTTGGTCATATTGCAATTGCAATCAAACATACGGCCGATTTTAAGATTGACCAAGACGTTTCCAATAAAAACAGCATTGAAATCCGGACGGACTGATAAACGGATAGACGGAAAGTCCGACAACTAACTTAGACCACTAACTACAGAATCTCGATATCGCCAGTGCATTGTAGATGTCAGATGAAAGTCGCTTCACGGAAAATATCGAAGAGTTCGGCCGCTTCGTAGTAATACCTACCGAAACAATAAAGCCGACCTCAACTGAGTTAGGAAAAGCCTCGAAGGATGATGAGTTCCAGAGTTTATCGGTTACAAATAATTATTACCTCTTTATTATATTAGTATAGATATATGTATACTTATACCATAAAGATAATGATTACTAAATCCGCGTAACAGATGTAAGTAATTTTCCAAGTTTGAGGATTAATTTATTCCACTAAACCATACCGGGCGTCCCGGTCATATCAAGAGACGGAGACACGGAGTTTCTAACTAGTTTGACACATTAGAGTTAAACAAACTGAAATAGTCTGCCGTCACGTATTACGATTTGGAGAATGTTGCGATGTTGCACCAATGTGGATAGTGATATGTACGGTTGAATATGAAGAAAAAGCAGTGGTAATAATGGCATGGTGACCGCTTACTCCGGCAGAAGGTGTACCTCGAGCCAACCTCGAGGGTCTTGGTCGAGTCTCATACACCCAATAATATATGTATACACCTCATATTAGTAGCAAGATAAGGTAATAAAATAACACAATAAGTATGTTCTATAGTCTTCGTATTCACACAAGTCTAGTCGTGTGAATACGATTTCATTACATCGACATAGGGTTGAAAAATAAATATTGAGATTGGCTTCCTAAAATAGCAACAGCTATCCCGTTTGCCAAAAGGCAGTTTACCTTTACTTTATTTGGGAAAGGAAGGTTATGCGATAGTGAGTATACATTTACTTAAACCTTTGGGAATTTCCTATGGGGTATGCCACGTTTAATGACATTATCAACGTAGCGCAGATGTGACTATGACTTTTATGTGTTAACTACGCGAGCTATGTACACCCAAATATTGTGAAGAGAGTTATGGAACATTTAATTGAGTTAAGTAATATTAATATGACTATGAACCAGCGCTGCGTATACTGATGATGTACGCAGCATTCATGCTGAGATGGGGCCCTATTTGGGTCTGCGCGATGATTTGTGCAGATAACTCAAATAAAACTTTTTCTTTCTTTCTTTCTTTCTTTCTTTATATCAACGGACGAGGCTGTGGCGCCGGTTTTAAATTATAGGTAATGTGCCATTATTATTTTAGGTAGATTTTGATGAAATCGATCTACCTATTGGTTTCTTGACTACTGTCGAATTAAAAAAAAAATTCTTCATAGGAGGTCTAGTTATGACCCCCTGAGTCCGAAATGACCACTGGTCAAAAAGTTTATCCCCTCTTCCCAAAATTTGCGGCACTCTCACGGTCGCATTTTTGCCCCGATCGCTTTCAAACTGCGGTCAAAAATTGCTTGGGTGTAAACTTAGTTTAAGTTCGTGAACGGGTGGAATCCGGCCTAAGGGGACGGTAGGGCCTCACTTTTTGTGAAATCAGTTTTTCCTCAAAATTTCACGTTCCATGAAAGATATTCGAACCGTTCTATTTATCCCATAGTATACATGAATACCAACAACTTTTAATTATAAACCTATAAGATTAAAACTTTAACTAAAAGTAGAAGGGGGAAAAACCAAAATTTTTCGGGAAAAAAATCATAACTTCTAACCGGTGAACATTCTTGGCGTCGGAAACATTTTTAATCGATAGGCCATTTTTAAGTAAAAAATAAATGTCTGAAAAGTTTTTCGCTAAAAGTTACCGTTTTCGAGAAAAAAAATTTAACTGTTTAAAGTCCGTAGTTCTCTATATAAAATAATATTAATTGCTTCACGAAATTTACCTGTGCGTTCCCCCTGCGGGAACGGATTTTTTTAACTTCACCTGTCCCGATGTTTGTCATTAAATCTTGCAAATTAAAGTTGATCCACTTCCCGATTACCGATTGGGCTGAAATTTGGCATACATGTGTAAATCATCATGACAATGCAATATTATGATGACATGGTGCTGATCTGATAATGGAGCTGGAAAGTGGCCATAGGAACTTCGCAATGAAACGCCACAATCTCATCGAGTTTCGGCCCGTTTGATTCGTCTTGACGAGTAGTTTATCTTGCAATGGTAAGCGGATCTGATGATGGAGCTGGAAGGTGGTCATAGAAACTCTGTAAGGAAACGACGAAGCCCCATCGAGTTTCAGCTTATTTGATTTAAAATGTTTTGTTCTTTTTATTAACAAGAACATAATAAAATCTTATTTCTTTTAAGCTTTTTTTTAATTCCTCCTGTGTTTTTCTATACACTTACCCGTGATTCATTGAAGGTGGTAATAGAAGTTAGCACACTATATTAATTGTTGCTGTAGCGACTATTAGGAATTGAGCTTATTGCTGTCTAACGTGTTCCAGACTGTGCGTTACTTCTGAGAGTTACTTAACAGAAAAACTCAAAATTCTTTGCCTAACCTGAGAATAGAACCAAGGATAACCAATTTTTTTAACGATATCAAAGAGGCGCAGCTTAACAATATAGTCACGTCAAATTTAAAGTTACGGCCATTTCTAGGGTTGAACTAAGTGAAACCATTTGTTTTGCGCTGTGATGAACCGGCACGCTTGTTGGTAAAAATGTCCCTCATAAATATTTTTTGTTATTGTTGCAATTTTTACTACAGCCTTTATAACACATTTGCATGATGAGTGCTTTCATTTTTAAGGGAATGTATGAAATATATTGTTTACGTACCGCGTTAATTATAGCCATTTTGTGTTGTTAATTTTATAGTTAATACATTGTAGCATCTTTTCACATTTACACATTTATTGAACCGAGCCTCCTTAGGTGCCACTAATATCCAATTGTTAAGAAACTAACATGCATCTGTTAAAATTGGAAGAAGTAAGTAAAAATTATGTAAAATTTCCAGCAAAGGATAGGCTAGAACAGGTAAATTTCTCTTGATTTCGCGTAAAATCTTAAAGCTCAGACCGTTAAGAAATAAATTGTGTCAGTAAATTTAAATGTCATAAACATATTATAATATAGGAATGTACCTATATTTTTCGAAATAAATACATTAATATGAATGTTATATTTGGCGAAAAGTTTGGAACTTCTTCTAAGCGTAGTCGAAGTAAATAAATAAATATTCCACAACATTTACACAGCGCTTTCTAGACCCAAAGTAAGCATAGAGTAACTAGCTTGTGTTATGGGTTGCAGATAAACATACTTCTATACTTTTTTGTTAATACTTACGTATTATACATAGAAACAACCAGACCATTCCAAATAGACATATTCATGCATTCAAATATTTGCACTGAGCGGGAATCGAACCCGCGCCCCCTGTCGTTGCAGTGGAATGCACTACCGCTACGACACTGAGGCCGTCAATGATGAGTTGTCGTAATAAGTATTTAGAAATAAGTTTATATTAGTGACAGGGTTTCAGTGCGCACCCTACAGTATAAGATCAGAGGATACTAATAAGTTTCAGAAGTAACTAGGACCACAAAGCAAATAACATAAGCTGAAGAAGACATCGATATTGATAGCATACAATGAAATAGTAAGATAATGCATCCTAGTAAGATAGCTGGTATGAAACTAATGAACGTGCCTCGAGCACATACAGGGTGTTAGTTATCAAAGTTAATTTTCTAGTTTGCCGACTTAGTTTACTTCGTCAATCAAGGTTCAGAACTTCTAACCACAGTGTTAAGACGACGTCGTATTAGAAATTTTAATGGATATTATTAGAAAATTGGTCCCCAGATGGGTCTCACTCGTTATCAAACTTAATCCAATTTCTCTTTGTGACGAATTGAATTACTAAACTAATTATAAATTGTATTAAAGGTAACTTTGAGACTTGTTCGTTGTTGAAAGAGCGGATTTTAAACGTTGAAAAAGGACACTAGTTGTTATGTCATTTGTACTTTAACACAGGTCCTGTTAGGATTTGGATGCTGATTAACGTGTGAACATTGATATTGCGATTCGGATAAGTCATTGCGCAGCTATTCAGTTTGAGTTTTTCTAGGTAAAGCTGGAAACTGGTAGTGTTACAGGGCCCTGCAAACACCCTCGGGGTCCAAGTAACATAACCTGCTAGTCGGTGCACCTACTAAATAAACGATAAGGCTCTTACGCGGGTTTTTCTCTCAGGGTGCCCGACCGACTCTCGTTAAATTCAACTAGTTATTAAGTAAATAGGGTACCCCGAAATCCTTTGGGAGGAGCCTAGGGCCAACAGCGTATTAGTGTGCTCGATAAATCGTGTAAAATTAATTTGTTCAATCAATATTAGGGGTTATTTTGAATTCAAAGAATAAGTTGGCAACAAATGAAAATATGTTAATGAATATTAATATTAACATAAAAGTGTTAATATTCGGTCTTTGTATTAAAAAAATTCTTTTCAAATTATTTCTTGCCTAAGAATTGCCTCAAGGCCAACGTTACAACTTTGTTATGTACACGTTTAGAATTGAAGAAATCTTCAGGGAAATTAAATCTCAACGATCCCTTGTATACCAATATTAATGTTACAGATAAGAGATACAAATAAGAGCAAAAGTAGTTTGAGTGTTTAACAATACCAATGAAATCATTATGACCTAACGGGAATTTGGCAATACTCCTGTCAAGCGGTATTCAGTATTAGTTTGGGGCTATAACTAACTTTGAAAATGACAGATTTCCATAGAAACGTTTATTCCTTATTTTGCTACCTTAGGAGTGAAATTTAATAAAATCCTTTCTTAGTGGATGCCAACGATATAAAACGCATCTACTATCAAAATTTGAAGTTTGTAGGTCTAGTGGTTTAGGCTCTGCATTGATGAATCAATCAGTAAGTCAGTTGTGACAAGTAATTATATATGTATTGATGAGATAGGTTGTCGTAGATTATTAATTTAAAAAAAAAAACACTAATAAAATCAATAATTATGATTATAGTAATAAGGTGTTTCGGTTTAATCTGCTTTCAAGCAACAGGTGTTGCCATAGAAAGTTCCTTAGAAGTAGCACTTATGTTCATTTCTATTCTTCAGTAAAACAGTGTTATCTTCAGACTTAACAAATTTCCAAGTACGAGTAAGAGCGTTTCTATTTAATTAAAAGTTGTGCCGTCGGGAATCGCGTCTTCTCGTGCTTTGTACCAGATGATGAATGGAAAACCTTATTGCAACGTTTTGTTTCTTTGTAAAAGAAATGTTCAAGTATTTTATTCTGCAACAAATTACATAAACGTAGGTACTGTACAAGTAGGTACCGCTAACGTTGTTATATTCAATGTTGTCAGATTTTTGTATAGATACCTAATGTTTTCTATGTGTCCTTTGACTAGAAATTTATTTATAAGACTAGTTTTTAACATTTAACGATCATCATCATCTAATGTCTGTCTACATCTAGAGGTTAGCCGTCATTTTATAAACTTTTGTTTTTTTTTATTATTATAGGATACCTACTAAACATAATATTAGAATTTTAGCTAAATCCAATCACTGAAGTTGAAAGTTCTTGAAGCTCAATCACCTTTGTGTCCAGCCAGTTCGAATACAGGGTTCATTTACAGAAAACAGTTCAACCTTACTTCAGTAGATGGCGCTAGTTAAATTCACCCTACGCGGTGTCGCGACTGCTATTTTACCTCACTACTTAACATCCATTGTCTGTCAATTACGTAGTACCAATTTACACAGAGACGAGAAATTGTAGTCTATTAAACGAATCTGAACTTGCAATTATGAATTATTATATTTTGAAATAAGTTTCATTTTCAATTGCCTTGTTTCTTATTCTAAAGACCTGGCACAAAATAATATTGCAAATATTATGACCATAGTAATTAGTAAATTCGTCAAATCCTTGTTGTTTTAGCTTTATAAACCCGTTCGTTTTAATAGTAAGATCTATTTTCTGTCATGGAGAACGTTATAGCATGCAGACGATATTAAAAGCGATGCTAAGTCGTCTACAGTGATCGTAAAGTGATGTGTTCCGGAAACTATGGGTATTACGAGTACTGTGGCAGACGGAAACAATTTCCAATGTTTAGTGTACGCGTTTCGACAGCACTTCTGTAAGGAAATTTATATGTAATTGTAAGAGAGTCTCGAAAAAGATAGAGGTTTACCTAAAATTGTTAGATTTTTTTTAGAATATTTCGTGACGTTTATATTCTAAAAAAATAGTTTTATTTAGGTAATTTACAATTTACTTAGGACTGTTACTATTTATTTACGGACAGGATAAGCTTTAGTTACTTAGGGCTTGAAAGCTTTTTGTGGTACTAAAGTTAGAAATATGCATACGCCCTTTCTAACGGTATTCAGTTTAAGCTGGGATTTCCGCGTTGTTTACCTCACTTTTTTATTTAAATTTATTGTAATATAGGAGATATTTTGGGCCACATTATGTACCATTCGTGAAGTGGATTTATTTATATTTAAAATCCAGTTACAAAAATGAATCTTCGGGTTGTATAAACTCTCAATGTTTTTATAGCTACAATTAAGGGGGCAAAATGTAATGTCCCAGGGATTTCTTTACTAAGATACACCTGGTTCCCTTACTACATAGGTTGACGTGAAAGAAAGGTTTTAGTAGATTTAATTCTGACATACCCATCGTTAGGTCCGGGGAGGTAAAGCTCGAGGTGATTTCAGCACGTAAGAAAAGAAGTTAAAATTGTACGAACGGTTTAATAGTTAGCAGTGCCCGTTAACGGAACAACGTTTGACGGCCTCTGTGGCGTAGCGGTAGTGCATTCGACTGCTACGACAGGGGGCGCGGATTCGATTCTCGCTCAGTGCAAATATTTGTATGCATGAATATGTCTATTTGCATTGGTGGTGGTGTTTCTATGTATAATATGTATATATTTACAAAAAAAAGTATATAAGTATGTTTATCCGCATTCTGGAACCTATAACACAAGTATAACACAAGTTAGTTAAACTATGCTTACTTTGGGACTAGAAAGCGCTGTGTAGAATGTCCTAGAATATTTATTTATTTAACTGTCTTTCGGCGACGAACTCTGTTATTCCTTCTTACCAGTGCTAGTTCCATCATCATCACATCGTTAGTCCCGGCTGCATCCAAAGATTGCACTTTAGAGTCCGGGGCCTGATCTCCTACGCTTTCCCCTCCTGATGTGGTTCACTTTGGCTTTTACGGGAGTGACTTCCATCTGATCTCTAGAGGAAAGTCTGCTTCAGAGCTTCGTTCGTTAATTAGCAGTTGTAGCGATTGGGAGCTGAGGTTGGCTTATGAATCCTGAAGATCTTTGAATGGGATACACCATATAATTCGTCACTATAAATTAATAGCGGTGGTAAGGCCCATCATGGAGGATTGGCTAGAGAGGCGACACGGAAGCCTCTCGTACTGACTGACGCAGGTGATCTCCGGGAAGGGGTGCTTCGGGGACCACCTGCATCGGATCAGGAAGGAGCCAACGCCTGAGTGTCATCACTGTGACGCGAGCGAGGACTCAGGGCTGTACACGCTGGCGGACTGCCCGGCGTGGGAGGCGCCGAGGCGTGACCTCGTGGCAGCCATCGGGGTGGGAGACCTCTCGCTCGGCAGCATGATTGCGACAATGGTGCGGAGCGCGAGCGCGTGAGCCGCCGCCACCTCCTTCTGCGAGCATGTGATGTTAGCGAAGGAGATGGCGGAGCGCGCCCGGGAGAGGTTCAGAACTCTCCCGGCCCGCCGAGCCCGCAACATGCTCGTCGCGCGTCGCAGGCGACTCAGGCGCCGGAGGTCGCTCTACGACCTCCGTCCTCCATGAGCGCAGGCCTGGGGGTGGCAGGTGAGGCCGCCTGTCACCCCAGCAGAAGCAGGCCGGGACGGTGGGGCGACTAGCGCCCCTCCCCCAAACCGGGGCAAGACGGGGACACCGTGGTTCCCAAACCCGAGGGGGCCATCTCGAAACCGGAGATAGCCCAGGGTCAGTCGGGGTGCGAGGGATTTGCTCTATGGGCAACCTTACACCCCGGCGTCTGTAGACCCGAGACGGCGTGCGGTTTTAGTCGGTTCAAGCCCGACATAACCGCCCCCGCTGGCCGGCGGGGGGGGGTGTATCCGAAGGGATTTCCGCACGAAAAAAAAAATAAAAGAAAAGGTACGCTTATTCTCTTACTCAACTAATTTAATATGAAATATTAGTCAAAGCCCCTTAGTCTAAATTATGACCTTAATAAGTGTACGTCGAGCCAAACGACGGTAAATAAAAGGAACTACCAGAAACTACCCCTCAAGGACACTTATAGAAGTCGTGCACTACAAGGTGGGTTTTATGTCGTACACCTCACATAAGCCTTGAGGATAACGTATTATGTTGGTAGTGATTGCTACGGAACGAACATTACTGATGTGCGTAGAGAAATTCAGTAGTGTTTTTTGTAACTGTGTCCACAGTTTAGATGATCGCCTCAAAGATGCGATATAATGAACTACAGTAAGATCGGCTTAATAACGTTTCATTCATTGGTGCAACTTTCAAACCTCATCTAATGTTATTACACTTTATAACCACATTTATCATCATATTTCCACCTTAACGTTCCCTCACCAACGAATCCCTGCGACATACAGTCCTCTGCCGTCGTTTTGTGCAAATTTTAATATTATCTATTTTAAAATTGTGAAATAGTTGTGTCTGCACAAAGGAGATATTTAAAAAAAATCCGTTCCCGCAGGGGGAACGCACAGGTAGATTTCGTGAAGCAATTAATATGATTTTATATAGTGAACTAGGGACTTTAAACAGTTTAATTTTTTTTTCTCGAAAACGGTAACTTTTAGCGAAAAACTTTTCAGACATTTATTTTTGACTTAAAAATGGCCTATGGATTAAAAATGTTTCCGACGGCAAAAATGTGCACCGGTTAGAAGTTATGATTTTTTTCCCGAAAAATTTTGATTTTTCCCCCCTCCACTTTTAGTTAAAGTTTTAATCTTATAGGTTTATAATTAAAAGTTGTTGGTATTCATGTATACTACTCGATATTTATCTGTTTGATTCGTTTGATTTGTTTGGCGGCAAACGGATAAATAAATCATTTAAAAAATATGACGGATTTGAGGATGTTGATTTGTAGATATTCCACTAGCTGATTAAATTTTCTTTATATTTGTAACAAAAAATATATATGTCATCGCTAAAAATATTGAGATAATTGAAACGAAAAATTTATTTCAAAGAGTGTTTCTTTGCAATTTTTTTAACAAGAAACTGCTCTAATTATCCAAAATGTTTTTGGATGTGCGTGAACAGTAGATAATTAGCTGCATATATAAAAAAAATCAACTGTCTAGCATCAGTAATCTTAGAGAGAGAGAGAAATAATCTTAGAAACAAAAAATAAGCATAATTATGGTAGCTTGCCTCCAGACAGGGCCTTAAGTAGAACTGGAGATATAACCAAAAAACGATAAACACGCGCGTGAAGCCGTGGGCCTCAGCTAGTGATACAATAATCAGCACGCAACCATTAATATTAATTTAAAATGACAATCTTCTGAATACCGCGTGATAACCCATAAGGAGTTCTCATTCGTGAATAATTTTATCGAAGTATGTTTGTGCGAGAGTACAATAACAAATTGTTTATAGTGTATTATCTGTCGGTTAGTGGCAGTTTGAAGAGACGGGAGGGCCTAAATGTCCCCATTTATAGCTCAATAGCGGATCAAATGCCCTGGAAGTGATACACCCAGTGATCGTTTAGCTTTTATTACACTATTCTACAAATACAGATACGTAGTTAGCCCGGTCTTTGTTTTTTTTTAACCTGTTGGTAACTGGTTACCTTAAGTTTTATATGGTTACAAAAGTTTTATCAGTCTAAAAAGTTGTGAAGTTGTGTTAAGATAGCTGCACAACTAGTTTGGAAGATACTTTTCCATGTCAATTTTATGTTTGGATAACCCTCTTTAAGAGGGCGCTTTATGTTAAAGAAATGTGTGAAGTGAAGTTTATCACCCATGTGTCTCGCATCGATAGCGACCGGTTGGCGAAAAAAACATGTGTGTGTGTGATGAAAAAATATTGAAGCGAACAAAACAGTTTTTCTATAAAAAAATAAGAAATAAGTCTTAACTAATAAGATTTATCCTATTCTGATGATATAATTATACTTAAATAAAAAAAGAGAAAAATGCTAATGCTTTCAAAAACTGAGGAGTTGTTTCATATAATAGCGCGTTAATAGCGATTGTTATAACGTTGTGTGGAATACAACATACAGAAGTATTAATTTACTGTAGTCCTGTAGTCATAGGAATTAAACACTAGCTTATTTTGAAATAAAACTATTTTTAACGGATTCTATCGCGGTTTATTTGATGTTATTTTATATTTTACATGATTTCCGACTTCCGACAATATGATGTAGAACTAGCTTATTTTGTTTACGATATGCCAAAAAAGCAAGGAATTAAGTCGGTAAATAACATATTCGACATAAACTGCTGAATAAAAAAAATGTGATGTTTGATTCATATCATAATATTATAAAGCCTTTGTTGAAGCCATAACAGAAACGGGTTTTCAACATTAAAGTAAGAATCGCATGACTTTGCGTACAAAAGTAAACCACTATTCTGACTACGTCTTGAGATTGTTGAATTGCCTTCAATTTCCGGCCATAAGTGCCTCTTAAAGTGTTCCCATAATATAGTTATGCAATAACGCATTTCGCTTCCAATGAATAAAAGGCGAACTTTTTTTTATTTTGTTTGAAGTGGTTTCAAATGTTTGGTGGGTCCACAGTTAATATTACTTCTGAGCAAATATATATCTGAAGGTGGAACAGGTTCTAAGATTTTGTAAAGAGAAGAGAAAGTTTAAAGAGGCACTATGAAGGCTGTATCGCTCACGCTTTCCCCAAGAGGAGAGTTGGGTGTAAGGGATGAAATGGACTGCAGATGTGCGGGCGGATCTTCCGTCCTGCCTCCAGTGTCTTTGATGAAAATAATAGCAATTAATACATTTTAGATCAGCTCAGATTTAAATGAGCTTTCCAAATATACTTGGATGAAATTTGGCACATTTGTATGTTATAGTTAACGAATAGACAACTTTTCAACCCAGTAAACATGGCTGTCCATATTTTTAACTATTCTCTCGACCAAATCCTGAAATATACGCAGACGACGTCGCAGACTAGCAAGAATCATATTTATTAAAAGTTACATTCTCTCTACAACATTACACTGAACACCCCTAAAATATTTCTAATAATAGAGCACAAGTTAATAATTTTCATAACGTTAAGTTTATGTGATCCAAACTTAATTGTTCCGAATCTGTGTGTACTTTGTGTCCGTATTTTATTGTTTACTAGCTGACCCGGCAGACTTCGTACTGCCTCAATCGATAACAACTTCCATATTTATTCACCTTTTAAACCTTCTCTGGACCTCCACAAATAATTCAAGACCAAAATTAACCAAATCGGTCCAGCCGTTCTCGAGTTTTAGCGAGACTAACGAACAGCAATTCATTTTTATATATAAAGAAGATCTCCGAAAAGTTCTAACCATGAGAACTAGCAGTTTTGATCAGTTTTATAATATTTTATTTAACAAAACAAAATATTTTAGTTTGAGTTCCTTATCAGAAATACCTATATTCATCAAACATGTGCCTACCTAATTTGATCTAATAATAGCCGATTTTGGGTTTTCAAACACAAGAGTTAACTAACAATCAACGACTTGATTTTTGCTCTGGTATATGAGGGTTAAATTTTAAGCAGGTCTACCTAACCCATTGAGCTGATAAGAGAATGCAAGATTTAGAGAACTCGCTCAGAAGCGGCACAGATAAACCATAAAATTCGTAAGTAAGACCTCACCGAGACCTTTAGGGCCAAGCCCACCTCATCTGCAAGCCGGGTACACCTGCTGATTGATGGACAAAGATAGTTTTTGCGTGAAAGAGTAATAAATATTCATCATTCCTTTCTCACAGACCTTCACATTTAAAATATTAGTTGGACTATACAATCGAAATTTAATATTTGTGAAACTTGAATACCAATACAATAAGAAATATAATTTGGTATCAATCAAATTTATGAACTCCCGCTCGTTGACAGAAATTAAAAATAACGCACCACCATGATCCTTTTTAAATTATTTGAGGAAGGAAGTAAGATAAAAAAGATAGATAAGAAAATTATTCGTCTGACGCGAACAGTTTCCGGTGGCTGGCCGCAATTTATTCCTCTCACAAACACGAACCGTGCTGATTCAATATTGACACTGGCTGGAGCGGCATACCTAGCCTATTCCCCTGTGTTTCAGATAGAATCTAACTTCGAAGATACGACTTTGTACCCGCTTTTTAAGTTTCAAGCATACAGGGTATCCCTGCGAATACAGTTTCTCTCCCTATTTGTTTATTTTGTGATTGCTACTGAGACAATTCAATGCGTGCGGCTGGGGCGTCGTCGTATTTGTGCTCTTTTGTTTCTTGGAAGCTTTTATTACCAAATTGTTTAAAAAATAAATTGTTACAAAACATGGAATATGGAAAATTATAGGAAGTTTCCTAAGCCTCGTTATTATGGAATGCAAATTAAATTAATGCCGCTAAAATTATGCATTTTATGATTGGTCACTTGAACCACGACAATCAAAATGGTTGAATTGGTTATAATTTTAATAACAAGCCCAAAAGTGATGTAAACTAGTAGCCAATCACAGCACGGTGGCATACAAACTATATTTTTGAGGAATGTTGTTTGTTGAATTGTGGATGTTTGTTATTCAATCACTTTCAAACGGCTAAACGGAGCTGGCTGAAAGATGGTACTGGGATAGATTATAGTAGAATAACAAAGGTTTTTATCCCGGGAATAAGTCCCCATGGGTTGCGAGAACGGGATTAGAATTCCAAGCAAAAATATAATTTACGTAATATTGGTGAAATTCCAGTAAGTCTACCACAGAAACAATTCATAAAAAAGAAATTTAGAGAAGAGCAATCGATAGCTATGTGGCACCTATTTTTTTATTCCGTACAACCTTCTGCAAGGAGAAATCACTTTTGCGTGTACTTAGTTTTCGAGGGAATATTGATTCTATTTTCCCTTATACTATTGGTCACCGTTATAAATCATATGGTGTTAAATGAAACTGAATAAATAAGAATTGATTAGCACCCTGTCCTATCAGATCGTCGGCGCTCTCAAATAGATGTGATCAGTCAAAGTCATCGTTAATCCTTTCTTAATGAGTTCAAAAGCAGCTATTGTTGAGGACGGATTACGTTCTGTAACCAACCCTCGCTTGGATCATTCCTACGGCCATCTTTATTCGGATTGAAGGGAATTACCGTCAAATCCTGGAATATATGTTAGCAATAAAATTCCATAGATAAGTAGGTACTGTTTGCATATCCTGAAATCGAATAAGATTCCAAGAAACGCTATGTTTGGTGTACGACACAATGTTGATAGAAATTCTGTGTTATTGCTGAATTGAAAATGTTTTATACGTACACTTACTATGTTTTGGTAGAGGTATGATACCTTTATATTTTTTTTTTTCGTGCGGAAATCCCTTTGGATACCCCACCGGCCAGCGGGGGCGGTTATGTCGGGCTTGAACCGACTAAAACCGCACGCCGTCTCGGGTCTTCAGACGCCGGGGTGTAAGGTTACCCATAGAGCATATCCCTCGCAACCCAACTGACCCTGGGCTATCTCACCACTAACAGCATCGCTCATCCTGTCTCCTCTGAAAGCAGAGGAGTACGGATAGCGATGTGTTCCCGCCACGTTGGGTATTGGCCGACGATCAATGCCAACCCTATGAAGGGGAAGCCATTGACCGCCGCCCAGGGTGTACCGGCCGCTCCGATTCTGTTCCCCCGGACTGCAGCGGGATCGGAATCGGAGCGACACTCGAGGAGGTTACCCAACACACACCCCAGAGGTATGGTACCTAATAAAATTCAATATCCTTCGTTGTACATCATAACGAAACATGACTCATTTTAATTAATAACGGGAGCTACTGCCGTCTGACCATCCAACCCAGAGAGTATAACCTGTACCAGAGCCTCATCCGTTGGTCGATATATGGACCAGCTAGCAGTTGAGGTTATCTTGGGCCCCGAAGATCTTGGTTGGGCCCCATACACCCTATATTATTGAGGACTATCATAGTATAGAAAAAAAAACCTAAAAAATTACAAACAAACACTTGTATAGATTTCGATCCGAAAAAGAGAACATCTAGGACGGGACTTAAACCCGCAACCAGTCCCTTACAGGGGGAACGCTTTGACCAACTGAGCCACCTAGACACGTCCCAGATATTCGAAATTCTCCTACGTTTTATCTCTTTTTCCGATCTGAATCTATAGGAAAAAGTAAGCATACAAATTGCTTAAAAAATTATTTGAACAAACACTTGTATTTAGATTATTAGTTAATATTACATAAAACGTTAAAGCATGGTGCTTGAGTAGTGCGCACATTCTTTCATGTTATACTGTCATACAAATGTGCCCAGAGTTCGGGAACGGGTCGTGTAGGCGACACGCGAAAATTGCATCAATCAAAAAGAGGGCAGCACGATGAAGGCTTTCTTAACAGGAATTCTCGTACCAGAAGGATATGTCTGTAATTTTATTTCATTTTTGTCACATTACCTACTTGGGAAATCTGTCATGTTCGTTATTTAGGGTTCCGTCTGTTGCCAATTGACAAAATCGAGAGCTTTGCAATATCTTCCTGACTATACGTTTTCATGTACAGACAATCATATTCCTAGTAGAATAACTGACACTAAATAGATGCATTAGGTCTATTTATATACACGTGTACTAACCAAGTGAGAATTAGTAAAAAAATAATTGAAGAAAATTTTAAAAACAAACTTTTATTAAAAAGAATCAATTGTACTAAACATAAAATAATATTTTTATGCAAGGGTTCTGCCGATACTCGAGGTGGCTCTCCACAAATCCGAGGCTATGTGTTTTCACGGGCCTCGGAGGGGGCTATCTGCGGGAAGCAGTATAACCGTAGGGGGCGTTAGCATCGGCATCAAGCCCACGATGAAGTACCTTGGGCTCGTACTCGATAGCCGATGGGACTTCGGACCTCATCTCCGAAGTCTGGTCCCAAAACTGAGGGGGGCTGCGGCTGCGCTATCGCGGCTGATGCCCAACGTTAAGGGACCCAATGCCCCCACTATAGGAGACTGTACCTGAGGATCGTGCGAAGCATAGCTCTATACGAGGCCCCCGTATGGGTGGAGACTCTGGCGGGCCGCAACATGACTGTTCTAAACAGCCCGTTAAAGGCGATGGCCATCAGAGTTATCAGGGGGTATCGCACGATCTCCGTCGAGGCTGCATGTCTCCTAGCCGGGATTCCTCCATGGGACCTGGAAGCGAGAGCCTTTGCGTCATTGTACCAATGGCGCAAGGAGGCACTGGAGCGGGGCCATAGGCCGGAGCGCCGAGAAATTAGGGCTCAGCGGTCCCAGCTCCACCGGGAACTCATGGAGACATGGAGGGTACGACTTGAGCAACCAAGGTGGGGGGAATCCACCATTTCCGCGGTGAGGCCGATCATGAAGAAGTGGCTGGAGATGCCTCTCCAGCCACTTCCCCACGGTGCCTCACCACGGTGACCTCTCCTACCGGATGTGTCAGATATTTACCGGACACGAGTGCTTCGGTAAGTATCTATGGCGCATCCACCGGGAGACAACGCTTCAGTGCCAGCACTGTGAGGATCCTGGCGAAGACACGGCGCTCCACACGTTGGTGGAGTGCCCTGCGTGGGCGAGTCAATGCCGGGATCTCGTTGCGGTCCTAGGCGTGGACGTTCTCTCGTTGGAGACCATGGTGAGGGCCGTGATCTCCAACGGGAGCAAGTGGCACGCCGCCGCCTCTTTCTGCGAGTAGGTAATACGCGCGAAAGAGACGGCGGAGAGGGAGCGGAAGAGAACCCTGCCCCCCGAGTTCCGCAGTCTGCGGCGAGGACGCCGCAGACTCGTCTACGCCCGGGACTACCGACCTCCATGATCAGGGCCTGAGGACGGCAGTTGGCCGACTAGCAGTCCTTACAGAAGCACGCTGGCCGGCGGGGGGTATCCGAAGGGATTTCCGCAGATAAAAAAAAGGGTTCTGCCGATTTCACAAACTTGCGCGTAAGTTTTTTCCTGTGTTCTAATTGTGCTACTAGCTTCGGAAATCAGCACAACTCTTGCATAACATTATTTTTTTCGTTTTAGTACAACAGATTTTTCTAAAAGCTTGTTTTTAGGGTTCCGTTGCCAAATGGCAAAAAACAGAATCCTTATAGATTCGTCATGTCTGTCTGTCTTTCCATCCGTATGTCACAGTCACTTTTTTCCGAAACTATAAGAACTATGCTGTTGACACTTGGTAAGTAGATGTATGCTGTGAACCGCGTTAAGATTTTCATACGAAAATAGAAAAATAACAACAAATTTTGACAACAACTGAATAGTTTGCGCGAGAGACACTACCAAAGTGGTAAAATGTGTCCCCCCCCCCTGTAACTTCTAAAATAAGAGAATGATAAAACTAAAAAAAATTTGATCTACATTACCGTGTAAACTTCCAACGAAAATTGGTTTGAACGTGATCTAGTAAGTAGTTTTTTTTAATACGTCATAAATCGTAAACCGCAATTTACCTTTCATTCAATCAACTCATTAAAAAAAACATTATTATGTTACTTGCTACTACGGAACCCTTCATGGGCGAGTCCCACTCGCACTTGGCCGCTTTTTTTGTTACTTCTTAATTATTTTAATTCAAATTTTTGTTTTAGTAATGTCATGTAGCACCAGAGTACTTGCCAAGACCAGCCTAAGGAGCTTAACACAATGAGTCTATCTTGTGAACTTCTAGACCACCTACCGTCTCCATCTTCAGACCTTGGACATAGCATAGCATCGGATATCGCATAGTGTTTACTAAGAAAAAACGAATTGGTCTAAACTAAAGTCGTCTAAAGTTCAGGAGTTCCTATGACTACTTTCCTACTTCATCATCAGACCCTGAATACCATATAACATTAGAGAAATGGTCAAACCAAAACAAATCCTAGCTCGTATATCAAGTTTCAGGTTCTTCATCACTTCAAGACCCTAACAGTTTTGCTGATCATAAGGCAGTGAGTGAGTGAGTGATGAAATCTGGTTATTTTAGACATTAATAATGTCCAAAGTATAATAGCTATGCATTTGAAACTTGGTATGTTTAATAAGTACTCTATTGACAACATATCCTGAGAATTTGTAGCACGGTCCAGACAGAATCTATAAGGGTACAAAAATACGGCAAAATGCTTCAAGAAAAGGTAGGTAGTGCCCTGCTCCGCTGTCTCGTCTTGGCGGTCTATTCTCTAGGCATCTATTATGCCGAACATCATGCCTTCATTTATCTATATATAACACAAATCTAGAAAATCAAAGATCATGAAAATCGGTCCACCCGACCCGTTCTCGAGTTCATCGTGGTCATCAGTAACTTGACTTTATTTCATATAGATTATATTATATAGATTTTGTAACTTTGACAGACGGTGTCAACTTTTCGTCAACTGCCCTTTTCTGGGTGGAATATCTGATCAATTGCGTAAATGGACCCGTAATGAATAGTTAAAATTCTCATCTACATATGTCCTTGGGCGAAGTAGGATCCATTTCTACTGAAAATTCTTACGAACTAACAAAAACAACAAATGATGTTACAATCATTTTTAATTGACTTCAAAAGGAGGTTCTCCGTTTGACCTGTATGTTTGCATGTATGTTTGTATATGATTATCTCATTAAACATTATTTAAAATTACTTCAATACATCAATATTTTATTATACTGATACTGATGAGTTGTTTCATTTTCATCAGCCTAAAATATATGGACTGCATTAAAATGTACGGCATCATTTTTTCCTAATTCATTTATCTTAATACTATTTAAAACAAGGGAAAAATGAAGAAAATTGCTTTATTTTATTAATCTATGAATATTTAAACTTTTGCAATAATTTAAAAAATTACAGTTTTTGTATTTCTCTATAATTTAGTTGTATTTTACAATATCATGTTAAAAAAAAGTTGCCGTACAGAGTTAAATGATTTTACAGCTTTTTATATCAAGTATACCATGAAATAAAGATAATTATTAATGTACATTCAAATGAACGATAATTATTTGATGGCATTTTTTTTAATAGTACTTTTGAGTGCTAGGTAATGTTTTGGAACCAAAGCCGTACTTTTTCAAATCACCCCCGGAGCACGGAAAGAAAGGGGGTTGCAACCCTTGATTTTTCTCTTTGTCGCACGATTTTTGTACGGGGTTGTGGAATAATAGATTAAAAGCTGTATTGAAACAGCATGAAACTGATGCCGTACAGAGTAAAGTAACCAAATGTACCATGGAAAATGTCAGAAAATCAAAAAAAAAACCTTACTTTGTGGCGCACCATTTACGTCGTAAAAATGCCGTACAAAAATATGTGAACAAAATCTACTCACTCCACTTTTGAATTTTCACCAGCACTCAGTTGGACACCTTACAAGTGACGGCATAGTGCTGAATCTTATTATTGCATGGACTTATATCGTACTATATACGTCATCTGGTGGTTCATATGACCCATCCATTTTTGAACATGGGCCTGTAGTCTATTACTTGTTAATGAATTTGCTAGTTTTAAGTACGGGACTTGCACAACGCTTGGTCCGACACGCTTTGTCCCACTTTTTTACTCATCTCATTAGGAAGTGACTGTTAAAAATGTTACCCAAACTGTACCTCAAATTTTCCCTAGTTACCTCGTTTATCACGATTGCACCTTTTCTTTATTTTACCTTCTAATATAAAATTGGGACATTTTTACCTCTTTATGAAAGTAAAACAACAACATAAGTCATCAGATACCGCTTTAGGCTTCGCGAAAGATTTTCGTACATGGTTTATTTCAAGTCATAAGGGACAGTTAAACAAGAAGAGGGAAATTCGAGGGTAAGCCGCTGTGATTTAAGCAACCATGCTATATCTACTTACCTATACCAACTGACTTTGCACACACAGTTTACTTTAATGTGTTTTTATTAGATATATAGGGGTTTTACGGTTACCTATATTAAGGATTTGGATAAAGCTCAGTCAGTGACAAAAGTTGTTGTGTTTATGTGAGCAATTGATGTATTAACTTAACAGTTCAACAAAAAAAACGATTGTGGGACCCTTTCAGTATTTGTGCTATAACACCTTGTTTCTTACCAAATTTCATGAGTCTAAATCAACAGGAAGAACCCTATAGGTTTTGATTCCCTTGCGAGTGTCCAAATATGCTGCATTAACGGCTGTATCTTTTAATTGCGCTGATTAAGAAATTTGATTTTTTCACAGCTGCTAGGTATTCCAGACCTGCGTAGGTATGAGAGAGATAGACGGACAACGAAGTGATCATATAAGGTTTCCTTTTGAGGTACTTACGGAACAACGGAACCCTAAAAATGACCAAATACAGAATATTACAATTCCGTTTACAGAAATTAACGTGAATGTGGTATATCGTATGTAGGTATCTAATACCTTTTAACTGCCTGAAGTTTCGACCAGATTGCACTGGCGCAGGGTGACTCTCCTGTGACCACGGCCAGTGCAATAATCGCATTTATTCCCATAAACACTATTGTTTATAATGGAACGCAAGAGTTTAATTTAAAAGTTAATAAATCACCAACTTGATATAGGTAAGTACAGTTGGATTCGGCAAAACTACAGAAACTAGCACGGTAGCTAAATTATTTGGACTTAATGTAATCCAGTAGTAGGTATTTATATGGTGGCAAGTTGAAGTTTCGGTAGATATTTCGATTCATGGTTTCAAACCAATCCTTACCAAGGATTGGTTTTCGCATTTTGATCAATATTTGTTCGTATTACTATGCAATGAGTGGTGTGGTAGTAGTAAATCTACTCATATTAAGTCGCGGTAATTCAAAAACAACATTCTTGATTCTTAGTTTAAAAGAGTTTATAAAAGGAATTACCTAATTTACACCTCAGAAGAAAAGGTATTTAACATCGAGTGCTATCATCAAACCAATGTGATATTATTATAGTCTATTAAATATTTGTTTAAAAAGGTGTATGGGGCCCCACCTGAATCTATGAATCTATGGGCCCAAACCAGCCTCACGTAAGCAGCACATCAGCTGATTGGCGGAACAATTTTCCATTTTAAGCAAACTTCGCCTGCTGACCACAACTACCGATCAACGGACGAGGCTCTGGCGCAGACTTCTCTCGGGGTTTGGACGTCAGACGGCAGTCACTTCCTTATTAGCCAAAATATGCCAAACATGAAGTGGAAAGCCGAACTTCGGCTCCAAGTTCCTTATCGCTAATGTAGCATGTGGCTAGCATAATATTTAATTTCAAATCATACGAGTAGGGAAGTCCATAAAACGGTAATTACTTACACATAAAGCTGTTAAACCACAGATGTTTGCGAAATTCAACATAAAATATATGTTCTAGTGAGTAATTCAAAACTCGCGATCCTTTAAAGTGCTTTAGTAGTATAAGTTTTTACCTCATACTGAGCACATTATAACTGTTACTGGGTTACGATTCAAAAAGCGGTTTATCTAGGAATACTTTTAATATTTATGAGTTATAGCAGATAGCGTCTGATTTCAACAAATTTCATCTAGATTCGTTCAGCCATTCTGGCGTGGTTGTTTAACAAATATCATTCCATGTATACAAACTTTCGCATCTATATCTATACTATTATAAAATTGTAAATTAGTTGTGTCTGTACATTGGAGATATATAATAAAAATGGGTTATGTTAAATGAGTGATTCTGAACAAAAAATATTTTTTTTTATCAGTTCGTCTGTTTGTTCGCCATAGAAGCAAAAACTACTGAAAGGATTTTGAAGCGGTTTTTTTAATTAAAATGGTCTTGCTCAGATTTAAAATGTTTTACTGCAACTGGTTAGAACCGGAGATATGACCAAGAAACGATAACCGATCTCCGCACGCGCCGAGCCACGGACATTTATAATATATACCTAGTACTAAGATTATTAAACTTTTTATCAATATTCAGAGCTGTCCTGTGCTCGAGGGTCATTCTTCAACCTTCAATATGAGTGAAATCAAATATTTATCAGATTTTATTCAGCCTCTTAATCCCGGAATCAAACCGTACACCAACGGAATTTATGTGTAAAAAGTTTGAGGGTATGGTCTCAAACTTTTTACAACGTTTTTACTACGTTATATAGGTTTGAAAAATGTGATGGACAGAATTACCGTCAAGTATTTTATGTATTTCAGGTCTACCTGAAGACACACCTAATACGAATATAGACGACTCTATGTCGTCTATATAATTATTCCCTAAAAATGTTAATGACCTTTAATATGTCCAAATTTCCTTTGAATTTATGTTATTTCACTGAAGCCAGTGATCTGCTGCTGATGTGTATGGGTCCGTAACGATGTTACATTGGAACTCCTAGACTATTGTCTATATAAGTAACACATTGGGTGTTGTAAGCTTTGTTTCGGTTTGATGTTAGTAACAGGCTGTTATTCATACTAAAAACCACAACGTGAACGTGGTTAATATTTGCACTAGCTATTCGTTCTGATATACTAATCTACTGAAATCCACTGAACTATTCAACTAACGACAATTGTCAGACATGTTTCCAAACATGAAATGTGTCACAGGAGGTGTCCGTATTCTTGCTTGATGGATGAAAAGTACAAAAAGACATTTAGGAAGATCAACTTACTGACTAATGAAAGTTAACTTACTGAATAATCTTGTAATGGCGAAGATTTGTGAGCGAAGATTTGTATTGCTGAAGAAATACCAGTGACTTTAGTGTAGCATCACGTGCAGCAGACAACGCGCCTCTTCTTTTTACATCTGTCCTGGCCGATTGCCAGAAACGATTTCCAAATAAGTCTTTTGCACTTCGTTCCAACTTCAGCATTCCATATAAATTGTGTGCAGTAATAGTAATGGTTTGTCTTACTAATACCTTTTGGATATGTTTTGTAATAAAATGCCCATGAATTTAGGTATATCACATGTGATACTTTTTTGCTTGACTATAAATTAGACTATAGTATCTGTTTCATTACCTATATTAATAATAATAATATTTATTGACACATATATAGTATTGACACACGTACATAGAAATGACAGAGACACGTAGACAGAATATAAATAATATTGTATTTGTAATCGCTGCCACCCAAACTAGGTACTTGTACCCGTACTTTGGGTGGTACCATTTTTAGCCAGATGAGACCAAAATCTACTTGAAATTATATTAAATGCCCTCTCATTTAATATAATTTCAAGATTTTGGTGAAATTAATTTGACTGCTACTAATGAAAATTTCTAATATAAGATAGTGTTCATTTGGCATTTAGTATTTGATTGATGGAACGTAGCAGCTCAGAATTTCAACCTAATGACATGTCATGGAACTGTCTGTGCTATTCTAGTTTACGCTGGTGTGTCCACGCATCATGGCCCAACTAATAATCGTACAGCTATTATAGCTTATTATTATGTTGTCTTTTGAAGGACTTGTGAAACAGGTACCCTACTTTTTAGGTTTTTGTTATAAAAACGGAATCCTTATTACTGCACCCTGTTCACCTGTATGTATACAGGGGATTTCCGCACGAAAAAAAAAAAAAAAAAAAAAAAAAAAGGTACTTCACAGTAATTTTACTCTTAGATATAATATTCATGATAAAAAACAAATCCGATATTTCATTAAAGTCTTTGAATTCGCTTGAAAATCCTGCGATTCGATGTTGTAAGAATAATTTACCTCATACGGTGGAACATTCAAAAAAAAAAATCGGTAGAAGCCTTAACACATTTTCAATCGAGATTATTTTTAGAACAATATGCAACAATATACCATTACACAATTTTTAATCTCTTTAAAAATAACTTGAAAAGCATAAAAAACATTATAAAATGAATAGTATAGTTATTCAATTTAGAAAAATCAATCTAAATCAGTTTGATTGAGATTCAATCGATTTTTTTATATATTGAATCTCAACTTAATGGTGTTTATTATTATACGTCATTAAGTCTCCTTCATCCGGGCGCCGTTTCCGGTCTACATTTGAACTCTGAACTTGTTCTTTCATTATCTTGCGATACTAAAAGATAGACGTACAGGTGATAGGCTTACAGGTGAGGTTAGCTTGACCCCAAAGATCTTGGTAGAGCCCTAGAAACCTTTTAGGGGTATATTGTTGGTATATATGCAGAAATAAATATTACAACAGTGTGTAATATACGTCTTTGATAATTTATTTATTTGTAATCATTAACTTCGAGATTTAATGGTGAAAAATCTTACTATCCGAATACTTCGCTGTGCTTCGGCCGACAAGGACTTAACAGGTTTTGTATAGTAAATAAAGAACGTATTCATTTTATCTATTAAAGCAGGTCTGTGGTTTTCAGAGGACCAGTTGCGGCACCAACTATTTACGAGCCCGGATTAGGGTCTATCCGCAACCAGACACAATTGCTTTTGCACAACGTACTATTATTAAAACCTATTATTTAAGCTGACAATTTGTTTTAACGTTTCGCGAATTTTGAAAAGAGTTATTATCATAATTTTCTCGAGACTTATTTAAACATCTCGTAACTTTCTTTCTTATGAAAATGTAGATAACACTAAAAGTGTATTACAAAACGGATACTTTTAAACATAGTTTATTTATGCTGATGGTAGAATCATGGTTTTACCTGAATAAAAAAGTGTGGAACTTCATAAGGTCGACGAACAAAATTATTTATTTTGGTTAAAGGTTCTGCTACAAAAGAGACATTTTGAAACCAGAAGTCCGAGTCATTAATGTCGCAGGCATGGAGTAGAATATAATAAACCAAGTGACTTTTGTGCAAATTGTCTGTACGAAAACTGTTAAGTATTATCAGGCGCAACAACCTTAAGATCTACGGAGTCCAAAGCAATCTCATTTGCAAGCTGGTACACCTTCTAATCTACGGACTAGACTCTGGCGCAAGCTTTCTCGCTCGATTTTAGGAGATTAGATGGCAATCGCTCACGTTATAGCTGAAAGAAGCCAAACATAAAATAGAAATCGGAGCCGTGGGCCCCGAAGTGAAAGCTTCAGATGCAACCGGCAACAACGCCAAGATGATTATGACGTTTAAAATATGGGGATGAATTCATCCAAGCCCGTTAGATTTTACTTTTTAAAGTCAGATTTTATTTTTAAAGTCATTTGAAGTTATAATATTTGAATTCTAGAATAAAAAATTAAAATAACTGTATTCGTTCATGCGGTCTATCAATGACAAGAGTAAACGTGCATATACTTCCCTCAAACGTTCCTAAACTAACTGCATTTTAATCCACTAGCAGTATTCGGTTGGTATGTTGCTGTTGGCGTGTCGCACGCTGCCGCGACTGCGATGTTTACAATCTAACAACATTTGCCATGTAAATCTAAGTGGTGTTCAAGCTGCGGCCGTGCCTCGTGCCAAGAGGATCGCGTGTGATTCAGCTGTCTTCCGCACGACCCTTGAATAGTTGGAATAATTTATCAATGAATAAAACATTGTTATATCTTTTCTAATCTTTGGATTGATTTCAAGTAGCACAATACTTTGAAGACCTCTTAGGCATAGTGGTAGAGAGAGCTCAGTGCAAATATTTGTATGCGTTAATGCTATTAAGCTTTTTTTTATATATAATATGGATGTATTAACAAAAGAAAATGTATCTTAATATTGTTAAACCATTCTGGAACTCACAATACTTTGGTTTTAGATAGCGTTATTTAATTATATCTGAAATATTAATATGTCATCTCCTTTGCAATGTTGTCAATTTAACTCTCAGAATTACGCTGATATAATACCTCGATTGTAAATAGATGTTTAGTTTGTGTCCGTCCCATTTTACAAGATATTTATTTAGCTAACTCCGTAAGTACTTCAAATAAGAAACACGAGAGATTCAAGGAATTATTAATAAGTTACAGATCTTCGACATCTATACTTGTTGAATAAATATTTGTAAACACGAAAGGACCAGCATAATATTGTACTACTACGTAGAATTGCTTTCTTTTATCAATACAAGAGTCGCTTTTGTAACGTCTAATTTGCAACCACCTCAGCTCTCTAACTTCAAAAATGGTCGCCAAAATTCAGTTTTGTTACATATCACACAAAAAAAATAACTCAAAGGTTTTCAAGTACTAGCCTTAAGGCTCTCAGGCTATCAAAGGATTTCCCAGGAGGGTGTTTAAGGAACAAAATATGGAGTGTACTAGTAAACAAAACAAAAAATAAGGGCGATCGTTTTAAAATCGCGGCTTAATGATACTCATGACAACAGAGAGAGCGGGCTACTCGACAAACTCGATGTAACGGAAAACAGGCAGTAAGTGAAGTTTTTACGATAAAATATTAGAAAGAAATTAAGTACGTCGCATACGTTCAGATCCGCCATTATTTGATCCCAGTGAAAGATGACGAATATTTTCAAAATGTTTTGTTTGCTGTCTTGATTTGATATAGGTAGGTACATATTATGTGTGCTCGGGGTGCGAGGGGTAATATGCTCTAAGGGCAACCTTACACCCCGGTGGTCTGTAGATCCGAGACGGCGTGCGGTTTTAGTCGGTTCAAGCCCGACATAACCGCCCCCGCTGGCCGGCGGGGGTGTATTCGAAGGGGATTTCCGCGAGAAAAAAAAACGACGGGTTGCACTCCGGGGATGGCTGAAGTGAAAACTTGAATATTAACATTGTGCATTTTTGATATTTTGGAATGGTTAGATAATTATTTTGCACGAATTGCTTTAATTATCAGTAGTATCATTTATGTGGTAACATGCAATATTCATTTATTGCGCTATCGTACACAAACATGACAATTTATATTACATTAAAAATTTAACCCTTCAGAACTATTACAATTATTTTACATTAAAAAGTTAATCTCTCAGAAAAATCAACTTCCGTCCATAATTTCAACGACTTTTTCACCATTATTATTACCAGAACCATCATCGCCAATATATTTATAAAGTACTCACTCATTTTCTTTCGTCACTTTTTTCATTAATAGATGCACTTTGTTTAATTTCCATTTTATATCAATAGATTTTATGGCACAAAATAGAATAAATATTACAAAAAGTTCTATGATGACAAAAAGTGTTTCTTGGGCCTCGGTCGGAATCGATCTCAGTCTTGACGAAGTCAACGAACACTCAGACGTGTATCCGGGGCGACTTGGGATCGAACTCGAAACCTCGTCTCAGCAGTCCGTTACGTATGCCACTGGACTATCGCCGCTTACGAAAAAAGTGCACAACGCTGCCTAAGAAGTTTGCACTTAAAAAAAAGGTACATGTGTGCTTTTGCAACTGTACCAGTGGCGAAAGGAGGCGCGGGAGCAGGGACGGAACCCCGAGCCTCGAGAAATCGTGGCCGTGCAGACCCAGCTCCGCCAGGCCATCCTGGTGTGATGGACGGAACGACTTGGGTGACCAAGTGCAGGGCACGCCGCAGTAGCGGCGGTAAGGCCCATCATGGAGGATTGGCTAGAGAGGCGACACGGAAGCCTCTCGTACAGACTGACGCACGCGTGATCTCCGGTAAGGGGAGATTCGAGGTGCACCTGCATCGGATCAGGAAGGAGCCAGCGCCTGAGTGCCATTACTGCGACGCGAGCGAGGACTCGGGGCTGCACACGCTGGTAGACTGCCCGGCGTGGGACGCGCCGACGCATGACCTCGTGGCAGCCATCGCTGTGGGAGTCCTCTCGCTCGGCAGCATGATTGCGGTAATGGTGAGGAGCGCGAGCGCGTGGGCCACCGCCATCTCCTTCTACGAGCATGTAATGCTCGCGAAGGAGATGGCGGAGTGCGCCCGGGAGAGATTTAGAACTCTCCCGACCCGCCAAGCCCGCAACATGCTCGCCGCGCGTCGCAAGCGACTCAGGCACCGGAGGTAGCTTAACGACCTCCGTCCTCCATGAGCGCAGGCCTGGGGGAGGCAGGTGAGGCCGCCTGTCACCCCAGCCGAAGCAGGTCGGGACGGTGGGGCGACTAGCGCCCCTCCCTCAAACCAGGGTAAGACCGGGACACGGTGGTTCCCAAACCCGAGGGGGCCATCTCGAAACCGGAGACGGCCCAGGGTCAGGCGGGGTACGAGGGATATGCTCTATGGGCAACCTTACACCCCGGCGTCTGTAGACCCGGGACGGTGTGCGGTTTTAGTCGGTTCAAGCCCGACATAACTGCCCCGCTGGTGGGCGGGGGGGGGGTGTCCGAGGGGATTTCCGCACGAAAAAAAAAAAAACAGGTACGTAAGTGTGATATTGTGTTTTCGTTTAATTGTGAATTGTACACTCTGCAAAGTTTTCGAAGTCATTGGTTTTATACTAGTAACTTTAATATTTTAATTAAGTATGAATTCGGCTGGTCCGCCGGCCGCCCCGCCTTCCGGATAAGGACCAGTTTCCCCGTCTTCCAAGCCTTTGGAAACTGGCCACTTTCGAGGCATGCGCTAAAGAGCGCCACCAGTCGAGGCCCTAGTTCCTCCAGGGCCAGGACCCATGCTCGGCCTGGAATGCCGTCGGGTCCGGGGGCAGTGCATTTCCGGGCTTTAAGCCGGAGCACTGCTACCCCCAGTTCACTCTCCCTGACTTCGGGCGCATCGCTCTCGCTATTATCAGCGTCAGGCGCCTGAGGCGGAGCCATACGCGGAGGGACGTGCTCCTCCGCTCTCGCTGGGAACAAGGAGCCCAGTATCCCCTCCAGCCGCTCCGGCTGGAGGCTCTGGGTCAGTAGGGGCGCCCTTGGGCGGATTTTGCCCCTGACCGCAAGGTAAGGACGCCCCCATGGGTTCTGCTCCAGAGACTCCAGCAGCTCTTCGCGGGCCCGCCGTTTGGACTGCTTTATGGCTTTTTGGAGGGTCTTCTTGGCCCCCTTGTACGCCTCATACAGCTCCGCCTCTCGGGCTGCCGCATCGTCTGGGCGGCGACGCCTCCGGCGAAACCTGGTGTACTGGCGGCGAGCGGTCACGCACGCTGCTCGCAGCTGTGCGGTCTCCGCTGACCACCAGTACACCTGTTTCTTTGCCGGGCCGGGCTTAACCCTAGGCATCGCCGCATCACAGATATGCGACATGGCTCTCCTGAACCATTCCGCCTCTGCGTCGACATCGGCAGGCCTGGCCAGTGACGGAATCCAGGCCTGCACTATTGATGCCTCCAGGAGAGCCTCCCGATCCAGGCGTCTGAGCGCCCAACGTGGATCCGGGGGATTCGCAATTGTCGGCGGCAGGTTAGTTGGAGGGGAGACGTTGAACCGAATATACTTATGGTCGGAATCCGTCTCCTCCTCCTCCACCACACGCCAACCCTGGACGCGGCGGGCGAGAGCAGGGGTCGCGAATGCGACATCCACGACCGAACTGAGCCCCCGCCGCTCCCAGGTGGCGACACTCCCCCGGTTGAGGACCTCTAGACCACGGGTGTTGGCCCAGTCCTCCAGTACTCGCCCCTTGTCATTGGTTTCCCGGGAGCCCCAGGCCTGAGACCAGGAGTTGAAGTCTCCCAGGACCAAGACAGGACGAGGACGGCACGCAGCGAGAACAATGTCCAGTTCAGCGAGCCTTAGCTCAAGCTCGTACTGGTCAAGGCTTGGCGAGAAGTAGACGGCCACGACAGCCAAGCCCTCATAGTCCGCCGCGACGCAGCCTCTGCACCTTGCAATGAGTGCAAGGCGCGAGGTGTCCACGGCGGAACCCCCGAAGACGGTCGCTACGCCGTCCAGGTCCACCGGGCTTCCGGGGTGGACCCAGTACGGTTCAGCGACCACGACCACATTGATAGACCACTCCACGATGCTCTGGTACAGAAGATCCTGAGCACCGGTGCAGTGGTTTATGTTCGCCTGCAGGATGCGGATTGGTGTGTCCATTAATGGACGTCCATCTCCGCATCCCGCCTCGAATGTGGCCGACGACACAATTAATTTATTTTAAAATTCCCTCATCCTCGACCTCATCTCCGAAGTCTGGTTCCGAAACTGAGGGGGGCTGCGGCCGCGCTATCGCGGCTGATGCCCAACGTTAAGGGACCCAACGCCCCCACTAGGAGACTGTACCTGGGGATCGTGCGAAGCATGGCCCTGTACGGGGCCCCAGTATGGGCGGAGACTCTGGCGGCCCGCAACGTGGCTGTATTAAACAGCCCGTTAAAAGCGATGGCCGTCAGAGTCATCAGGGGGTATCGCACGATCTCCGTCGAGGCGGCATGTCTCCTAGCCGGGACCCCTCCATGGGACCTGGAAGCGAGAGCCCTTGCGCTGCTGTACCAGTGGCGCAAGGAGGCGCTGGAGCGGGGCCATAGGCCGGAGCCCCGAGTATACAGGGCTCAGCGGTCCCTGCTCCGCCAGGAACTCATGGAGACATGGAGGGTGCGACTTGAGCACCCAAGGTGGGGGGAATCCACCATTGCGGCGGTGAGACCGATCATGAAGGAGTGGTTGGAGAGGGACCATGGGGACCTCTCCTACCGGATGTGCCAGATGGTTACCGGACACGGGTGTTTCGGTAAGTATCTGTGGCGCATCCACCGGGAGACAACGCCGCAGTGCCAGCACTGCGAGGATCCTGGCGAAGACACGGCGCTCCAACGTTGGTGGAGTGCCTTGCGTGGGCGAGTCAACGCCGGGATCTCGTTGCGGTCCTGGGCGTGGACGTTCTCTCGTTGGAGACCATGGTGAGGGCCGTGGTCTCCGACGGGAGCAAGTGGCACGCCGCCGCCTCTTTCTGCGAGCAGGTAATGCGCGCGAAAGAGACGGCGGAGAGGGAGCGGGAGAGAACCCTGCCCCCCGAGTTTCGCAGTCTGCGGCGAGGACGCCGCAGACTCATCTACGCCCGGGACTACCGACCTCCATAATCGGGGCCTGAGGACGGCAGTTGGCCGACTCGCCGTCCTTACAGAAGCAGGCCGTGGCGGAGGCGTGTCGTGCGTGCCCTACACACGCCTGCCAACTCACCGAAGCGGGATAAAACCCGACCCCACCAGGCGAGGCCGCGGTGGCGGCCAAAGCCCGCCGGCAACCCTGGGGTTATCCTTTCGAGGGCTTACCCGGGTTGCCCGGCAACGGACACTTGGGGAGGACACCGTGCGGTTTTAGTCGAGACACGACATAACCACCCCCGCTGGCCGGCGGGGGGGTATCCGAAGGGATTTCCGCACGTTAAAAAAAAAAAAAAAAAGTATGTATTCAATATAACGTATATGCGTTCTCATGGATTTTGTTTATAATTATCTACCTACCAAATAAAAATACTGTAGGCCTACCATGAATTCTTATAGCAGGTCAATACTAGCTGAGAATTGAACGTTCGCTGCAGGCGAGTCGTGATCTCAGGTGCTCATTCAATAAAATTATGTTTTTATACGTTTGTTTTCAAAACTAACGTACATTAAAATCTCAAAATCTAATTGAAAACGAAATCAACTATGAGTGGTTCTAAATGTTTAATAACCTCACTAAAGTGAAGGTAGGTTTTGTTTTGACAGATCATACTGAATACTAAAATATTTTTTACAGTTTTTCTTTCTTATTGAATCGAAATCACACGTTTTGAAATCGTGACGTTACTGAATCGGGCCCCAAGTCACATGGTTAACATTTCAGCGCCGTGGTGTTTTCAGTCGAGTATTATAAGTCACTTAGACAGTCCCCAACGTCTCAAATGAATCTCAAATAATCGATTTAAAAATCACAAATATTTGATAATAGCTATAATAATATTTTTTCTACACCAATCCTCAATTAATGACTTTACTGCAGGTAACAAAAACCTAGCCAGTACCAGTCATTATATTAAACTGAACTTTGGTGTGGATAAATGCGCAGTCATTCATGTAAAACGTGGGCGGGTGGTGGAATCTAAGGGAATTTAACTCTCTGATTCCACTAACCTTAGATCACTGCTCGTAACTGAGACCTATAAATACTTGGGTATGTCACAGGCGCTATGCATCAACGAGACGGGCATGCAACAAATGCTATAGTAGCCTTTCTTTGGCCATCTCAAAAAAGTATTTTGTCAGGTGGTAATAAGGTGCGCGCTTGTAACAGTTGGATCATACTACTCTTGGTACTTTTTCGGTATACTCAAGTGGATTCAAACTGAACTCGAGGCTATTGACAGAATAGTCCCGACTGAGTTGACTGCATTTCGAATGCATCATGCACGTTCGTCAGTCATGAGATGGTACATCCCATGGAAATGTGGGTGTCGAGGATTTTTAAATACAAATACCCTTTATAATCGTGAGGTGCGCAATCTCAAAGATTAAAACAAATTCTCTTAAGTCAAACGTGGATAGGCATCGTGATGTAGTCAAAATAGCTACTGACTCACTCGCTTGCCTTGGCTAGGGAGATTTGGCGCAGGCCTATAATATTTGGTAAAATCGCAGGGTGGTACTGCAGAGTAAGGAGCTACATGGTAGGTTCTATAGGGCCCTTTAATGGCGAAGTTATCAAGACGAATAACTACCGGAAGTATATCCTGAGGGATGGCACGATTGATATGTGTCGAGCGTATCACCAACCCAGGCATACTGTTTCCAGTTTTTCTCGTCTGGGTAACGGTGAGTACTTGCACAGACATAATCAAGTAGCCATGATAATCCATCAGCGACTGGCTCTGAAATAAAAACTTGCGGATGGTATGTTCCTGCTATAGGTATGTTCCTGAGCTGGTTTTGGAAAATAGTCACATCACATTGTACTAAGGTCGATCTATCATCACTGATGGGACTTTTGTAGCCTACAAGCCTGACATTGTAATGATAGACCCGATCCGAACGCCGATTGGTGATTTTTGATATCACTATTCCTCATCACGAGAATCTCGTGATAGATGAAAAAGAAAAACAGGCTAAGTGCTTGAACTTAGCCGACGAGATTGTTGACATCTGGAATGTTGACTAAGCAATAATTGTATCGATAGTCGTATCAGTCAATGGAC
The DNA here is from genome assembly GCA_946251805.1 of Cybosia mesomella. Taxonomy (NCBI): domain Eukaryota; kingdom Metazoa; phylum Arthropoda; class Insecta; order Lepidoptera; family Erebidae; genus Cybosia; species Cybosia mesomella. Next base: position 24,677,307 of record OX276398.1, read on the forward strand.
TGATAGTCAAGAGCCTCGATCAATACCTAAAGAGGCTCGCGTTAGACGGTCTGGTCAATGGCCTAATGCAGAAGGCTGTGCTCCTCGATACGGAGCACAGCCTTCTGCATTAAAGCTCCTTTATCTGGAGCCCTAACCCCCGGTAGCTTGGTTCCTGTAATGGATGCCGGTGGTATTCTGTTTTTTATATTTTTAAGTATTCTTATAGTATTATATAAACATGTAATTAAAAAGAAAATGTTTAAATAAAGAGAATACTAATAATATTCATTTATTCAGACAATGGTCCATTTTGTTGGTATACCTACATGAAACTTACAAACTGATGAAAGATTTATAATTTTATACATACATACATATAACTTCACGCCTGTATCCCTGAAGGGGTAGGCAGAGGTGTATTGCACACCCACGATTCGCCAGTTATGTTTAGGTCCCAATGTAATAGGGGGCGAGCCTATTGCCATCTACCGGGCACATTACTAAGCGAGCGATAATCAACATTTTTAATACACACATAACTACGAAAAGTCAGAGGTGTGTGCCCGGGGCGACTGGGGATCGAACTCGAGACCTCGTCTCGGCAGTCCCTTACGTACACCACTGGGCTATTTTATACTTCTATTTATACCTAAACGCCGCAGGTTTACACACAATCCTGCTGTGGTATTTAGTATTAAGGCCCTGTCTGGACGTAAGCTACCATAATTATGCTTATTTTTTGATTCTAAGATTATTTCTCTCTCTCTCTAAGATTACTGGTGCTAGACAGTTGTTTTTTTTTTATATATACAGCTTATTTTCTACTGTTCACGCACATTCAAAAACATTTTGGATAAATAGAGCAGTTTCTTGTTAAAAAAATTGCAAAAACTCTTTGAAATAAATTTTTCGTTTCAATTATCTCAATATTTTTAGCGATGACATATATATTTTTTGTTACAAATATAAAGAAAATTTAATCAGCTAGTGGAATATCTACAAATTAACATCCTCAAATCCGTCATATTTTTTAAATGATTTATTTATCTCTTTGATTTGTTTGGCGGCAAACGGATAAATAAATCATTTAAAAATATGACGGATTTGAGGATGTTAATTTTTTTAACAAGAAACTGCTCTATTTATCCAAAATGTTTTTGAATGTGCGTGAACAGTAGATAATTAGCTGTATATATAAAAAAAATCAACTGTCTAGCACCAGTAATCTTAGAGAGAGAGAGAAATAATCTTAGAAACAAAAAATAAGCGTAATTATGGTAGCTTACGTCCAGACAGGGCCTTAAGAATGCCGTAGGGGCTATCGCGCACCCGGCGCATGTTAGAAGCGTATCTTATGCGCATGATGGCGTGAAACCCATCTTGCCTCAGTGAACATGCGGAACGCACTACAGTAGCGCGTGAGCCCCATCGGCATCCTAAATGCATTGCTTTACTGTACGCGTAGTGCTATAATTATTTAATTATTGATCATTGCAGCTCAGCCGAAAGTGTTCATAGTACAAATAAAACTTCAAGTTGAGCTGCTCTGCACATGCCAGTTATTTGAATTGTTCATGGTGGGCCCCCTGTACTTATATGTAGGCATCTAACATATTATTATAGTAAAGGCTTCTAACGGGAATTCTCATATTTCAATTTCAATGTTGCAGATTGCTGTATTTAAAAGAATTAGACGAATAATAGGTTCCATTCTCTACTGCCGCTGCTGTAGTTCTGTGACTTTCAATGAATGGCGGCACATTAATGTTGACTAAGGAAATGTCAACAATCGATTAGTCGTACTGACTTTTAACTAGAAGAGATGTTTAATGGGATTTGTGGCACTTTGTGTTCCTATTTTGCCGTCTGAGCTAGTAAGCCATCCGTAAGACTAATCAGATCTTGGTTCATCTGTTGCATGACAACAGACAGCAGTCACCCTCAGAAGTAGCTGAACACTAACAAATTTAGTAATTTTTTGAAGTTCCTTGATATAAATCAATAAATTATTTTTGTAATCTTCAGAGGCCGAATATTATTATATTATTGTTTATCTATAAAGTTTTAGATCTAAGCAGGTTAGTAACTTGGAATATGTTAAGCTAATGCAGACGAATGCACTAGTAATAATGAGAAATTTCAAGATCATATTTATAAATAGTAGAAATAAATGTTGTTTATTAAAAAAAATGTGTGTGTACTCATGTACGCACGTAAGAAGTTATACTTCTCTAAAGCAATCTATGAAGCTTTGGATTAAATATATGATATGATAATCCTTTGTGAACACGTTCGACTCTTTTGATAGTACTTATCATAAAAAAGAAGCAATGGCAGAATGCCATCGATGTCAGTTTCTGTCATTGTTTGTTTATGTTTTCTTTTTTTTTCTTGTCGTTCGTTTATGTCGTACGTCTAATGTTTACTGAATCAATATAATTAACTAGTTATCAATAATTTTAGTTTTCAAATTTTTCCTTTATGTATGCCTCATAGTATATCTTGATGCCAAATATCAAATGTCTAGGTCAACTGGAAGGGGGTTAGGTTGTAGGGTGTCGGCTTTTTCGAGGGTTTTTCGTGACGGTGTGCGCACACATCGTAAAAATTTACCTTATCATTTTTCCCTAAAGCGCCAAAAGAAGTATAACTTCAATAAGTCTGTTAGATAAGTCATTTTATTATTAGGAACATCTTCTACGGCCTTGATCACTCTGCTAATCAGAAAGGCATGCGAAGAAAAAGAGTAACCACTCCTGCCTTTGTATAGAACCTTTATAGAACTTTGTAACACTTACTTGTACTTACAGGTTGTTTTTTATATAGGGCACGTGAAGTCTCTGTAATGAGAGGGAGCTTTATAGATATCAATAACGCTACAATGGTGGCCCTTATCTCGAGCAGATGTTTTTCTCGACCCGCTTATGGGACCCGGAATTATTGGAAGAAGGAACAAAATTAAAAACCAGAGAAGTATGTGTCTGACAGCAAAATAATGAATAAATTGGTCCTGGTTGGTGGTAGATTTTTGAAGAAGTATCACTGAAGTTCATCCACAATGAAAACATCGGACATTGCTATTGAAATTTTCGATTTTCTTCTACTAATGCGATAAAACTTTTTTGCGGAATTTAATGATTCTAGGTCTATGGGAACTCTAGGTTACAAAATGACATAAAACGTCTAGTTTATATCAATGTAACGTTTTATATTCTTAATGTAACACGCTATACTGATTTAGAATCGTAATTTTTTATGTCATTTCAATCAGTAAAATCGTGAGTCCAGTTATAGACATCAAGTTCTTAGAAATTAAATTAAAAGTAAAATATTCACAGTGAATTTTGCGAAAATGGATATTCTGAAACACCGAACGTAGGGTACGTGACATAAAAAAGTCACCAAAGCATTTTTCTATTAGTAATTGCAACTGAATAGTCTTTGGAATAAAATTTCGAACGTACACCTCGAGGGCCAGAGGCTTAACGAGGAAATAGTGGTAGTAAATCAGAGGAAATTCTTTCTTATTGAATTTCCTTTTATCGGCTAACGGAAGCACCGCCTAGGTTTTTGTTCTAAATGGACGCCTCGAGACATGTAATGTTTTTTGAGATGGCTCAAGTATACGCTTTCACTTGTGATAATGGCTAAGCTTAAGTGGAGTTAAGATGTATATGAATAGTGTACTAGATATGGAGTAAATAAAATCTATTACATACTGATATGTAAGAACAAAAATTAACCTTATTAACCAATGGCAATAAGGTTAATAATTTAGGAAAAAAAAATTAAAGGTATTTCAATCGTGAGGTGCGGAGCTGATTAAAACCGCATGCAGTCATGGATATACAGACGCCGGGGTGTATGGTGGCCCATAAGGCATTTCCCTCGAACCCCGAGTGACCCATGGCCATCTCCGGTTTCGAGATGACCCCTCGGGCTTGGGAACCATGGTGTCCCCATCATCTGTCGCCCCGCCGCGCCGCCCCGGCCTGCTTTTGCCGGAGTGACAAGCGGCCTCACCTGCCCCAGGCCTGCGCTCATCGAGGACCGGCGTCTTTGTCGTCTACGACGCGCGGCGAGCATGTTGCGGGCTAAGTGGTCCGGGAGAGTTCCAAATCTCTCCCGGGCTTACTCCACCGCCTCCATCTCGAGCATTACTTGATATATGTATAGATGCAGTCTATGTTCAGCAATTTATGTCCTATTTGGTGATGATATAAATGATGATGATGATGGGGCCCACTAAGATTTTCGTAGCCCAAGCCAACCTCACCTGCAACCTGATACATCTGCTAATTGATGGACGAGGCTCCGGGAATCGAAATGACTAAAACCACACGGTGTCCTTCCGAAGCGTCCATTGCCGGGCACCCAGGGTACGCCCTTGAAAGGAAAACCCAGGGTTCCCGACGGACTTTGGCCGCCATCGTGGCCTGGGCATGTTTACAGCTTGATATTTTTATGGAAGTTAAAACCGAAGATATTATAGTTTTCAATATTTTATAAAAAAAAAAAATTGGTTTTAAATAATAAACATATCGAATTGTCAGTCAGAATTGTCTTTACAAAACCGAAGCAAGCCGATCTTAGTCAGACTCTCATTCTTCTTCTATCCCTTCATTTATACACAGAAGTTCTTACTATCTATAACGTGCATCACCTTATCATTGACTGATATTACGTATTTGAGATTATTATACTTTATACTTGCTCGTGTACATACATTCAAATGTAAAAAAGTACAAAGTATCCTAACTTCAAAGATTATGACTTAATAAGTTGATGTAAATAATATTCCTTTCTTACAATGCTTACAACAGTACTTTATAGAGTCCCATGATCTAAAAACTTTACAGCATTGCAAAATTAGGTCATCAGTGCCGAAGCGAAGATCTTTATTCGAAAAGTTTTCAAGTTTTATCGGCTTTTATTCGTATCTGCGATCTAACCTTAAAGCACTTCGCTCCATATAACAAGTATAGAAGTAAATTTTTATCTCGGCAAATAATAGTTCCTACGCTGCATCCCCCAGTTTATGTTTGTTGAAGTTAGGATTTGTAAATCTTCATAAGTGTAACAGAAGCTACCGAATCCAATCAAGTTTATCAAAGTTATGAAATTGCGAGTTTTGAGGCGGAGGAAAACTAATTACTATTCTAGAAAGTTTCGGTCTCAATCAGGGTCTTTTTAGGAGTTTCATAATAGTAGCTTCGCAAACTTGGCCTGTTTAACGTTCGGTTTGCATAAGAATTGCTTTCAATTTAAGACTGCAGGTACAAGAAAAGTCATATCGTTACTTGCCTCTTCGTTTTAGTAAAGATGTTCTTGTTTAAAACAAATGAAGACCACTTAATTTGAACTTGTGTTTTGTATAAATTTAGTATTTTAAACTTAAAAAGTTATTTTAATAAGCATTATATATTTATAGTGGTATATAATTTGTTTTCAATGCCTAACTAATAAAACTAAGATATCACAAATATATCCTTGATACAAACTACGGCTGACGATATGAGTCTTAATTTGTCAAAGAATTCTCACATATTTGTAACTCAAAGTTATTAAAATTGGAAGTTGGAAGTTGGAAGTCTAAAAAAAATACCGGCCAAGTGCGAGTTGGACGCGCAAATGAAGGGTTCCGTAGCAGCAAGTAATTTTTTTATATTTGAGTTCATTGAATGAAAGGTAAATTGCGGTTTACGATTTTTGACGTATTAAAAAAAAACTAGATCTAGATCTCGTTCAAACCAATTTTCAGTGGAAGTTTACATGGTAATGTATATCATAATCAGTTTACAAAAAAATTATATTAGAAGCCTCAATATCATTCTTGAAGTCCTATCCATAGAAACCCCAAACGTATGGGTTGAATAAAAAAAAATAGAGTTTAAGTTCTAAGTAAATTTTGGGGGTTCCCCAAACCCCCAAAATTTATTGTAGTTTTTTTTCTATTTTTGTGTGAAGATCTTAATGCGGTTCACGGAATACATCTACCTACCAAGTTTCAACAGCATAGTTCTTATAGTTTCGGAAAAAGTGGCTGTGATATACGGACGGACAGACAGAGAGACATGACGAATCTATGAGGGTTTCCGTTTTTTGCTATTTAGCTACGAAACCCTAAAAACGATATGAAAATGTAAAACATAGTACACGCGTAAATCTTAATTGCACGCACCTAAGCGCCTAGTCCAACGAAACATATACACTTCACATTTTATAAAATATTACTCCTACATTTTAATAACATTTATTTAGAAGGAAACGGTTTCGAAGCGAAATAATGAGGCGACGCGTGAATTTACCAAGGGACCAGAACGGTAAGTTGTGGAATAGTTAAATCATGACATCAGAACATGTTATGATACCGAGCGTTGCTCGGTACTCCGCGTGACACCTGTGCCCAAACCCGCAAACGAAATTAAAAACTTTTCCAAATTGAAAGCCACACCGACTTTGCGTGTGCATATCAGTGCTGGTGATTAATAATTGCGTCCATGCACTTTTCCGTGTTTTAATACAGTTTGAAAATTCCATGATAAATTTTGTGTACCTTTTTTTTTTTTTATTTTCGTGTGGAAATCCCCTCGGATACCCCCCCGCCAGCCAGCGGGGGCGGTTATGTCGGGCTTGAACCGACTAAAACCGCACGCCGTCTCGGGTCTGCAGACGCCGGAGTGTAAGGTTGCCCATAGAGCATATCCCTCGCACCCCGACTGACCCTGGGCCATCTCCGGTTTCGAGATGGCCCCCTCGGGTTTGGGAACCACGGTGTCCCCGTCTTGCCCCGGTTTGGGGGAGGGGCGCTAGTCGCCCCACCGTCCCGGCCTGCTTCTGCTGGGGTGACAGGCGGCCTCACCTGCCACCCCCACCCTGCCACCCTGCGCTCATGGAGGACGGAGGTCGTTAAGCGACCTCCGGCGCCTGAGTCGCCTGCGACGCGAGGCGAGCATGTTGCGGGCTCGGCGGGCCGGGAGGGTTCTGAACCTCTCCAGGGCGCGCTCCGCCATCTCCTTCGCGAGCATCACATGCTCGCAGAAGGAGGTGGCGGCGGCCCACGCGCTCGCGCTCCGCACCATTGCCGCAATCATGCTGCCGAGCGAGAGGACTCCCACCCCGATGAAATTTTGTGTACCTACGTTTGCGAGTCTAGGAAAATGTATTATTTTTCGACGGGAAAAAAAATTAAAAAGGTACTGCTAAGGTAGCGTAGAAGCACAAAATCGTAATCGCATACTGATGGTTTACTCTAGCTCGGATTTACGGGAAAGAGATAGAAGTGGTAAACAAACTTATGGCTCATCTAATGGGAAAAAAAATATTGTAGTTTTTGATCACATGCAGCAAAAGGAATATGGCGCATTGCTGACAGTGTATGTAAACCTTTTATGTCTTTTTTAACCATGACAATTGACATTGGTACTCATTCTATTGCGCATCTCAGTAAACTAAATGGGAGTGTGGGGCCAAGTCTGAGGCCGAGCCAACCTCCCTTGCAAGCCGGTGCGGTGCACCTACAGATTAACGGATGAGGCTCTGATGCAGGCTTTACTCTAGAAGTTGAGGGGTCAGACGACAAGCCTCAGGTTCAATAAACTTTGTTGCTATACGCATCAGATGAGTGAGATACAGTGTCAGTGAGATACTGAACTAAACCATGTCTAAAATGCAGAATCGGCATCAATGTTGTTTTAAGTTGCGTTATTTAGTTGCGATTTTCTATAGTATTTGTAAATAATACAATATTAATTTTGTATCTTTGTGCATGAAGATTTATGTCACGACTCGGTGATATAAGTTCAAATGAAGAAGGAAAACTTATATTACAAACGTATATTTCAAAATATCAGAAGTCGTTGATCAGAAAATGTAGTACAAAGCAACTAAAACCGATTCCAAAACCAGACGTTCGTTGTTAAGTTCTGTAAAATTTTAAAAATAAATCAGCAAACTTCGCAAACTGGTGTATTGAAGACTGAGTTTGTGTAGAGCGTACACGGGATGCGTCGGGAACGGAGTGTGACAGAATTTCAGTAGTAAATCTTTGGTTGAACGCGAGGTGGCAGCGCTTCGCGACGACACGCTATCTGTTGCGACATATTTGGCAAGCGCGCCGGACTCTCAGCCAACTGTGACAATGTCTGTTCGTAGAGTCAACAGTGAAAGTCGCTGAACACCTTTGAAAATACATAACAGTAGCCATATTGTTAAACTTTTTGTTTTGAGAGATCTCCCGAATCTGTGCGAAATCGATCTGCCGAATCCCTGGTATTATTGTGTTGCTTCCTCTAATAATTTACAAATTATATTATCCTTATAGAACAAAAAAAAATAATTAAAATATACGAATTTTCTTTAACAGGGCCTAAATTCTCAATTGAAAGCACCTAAACTTATCTATCAAAATATTGAATTGCTCAGGTGTTTCCAAAAATAAAAAGTGCGCAGTAAGGTTCATTGCTAACCATATGTTTCAACATACAACAAGAGAACTTATCGGATCGGCTAGCTTTTCAGATTAATACCTACTTACGATTCTGTATTTATTAGTGTAAAAGCATGTTTTGTGTTTTGGCAGCACTGATTTAAAACGTGCAAGTATTTTCTTACGATTTCATTTTACAACAGTAGCGAGGGTTGACATTTTTTGTGCCAATTTCATTTCGTTTCTTTATTATATGCAAACGGGACCTAATATTATGATTGTTTATTTTTATTGCATGTGATTCTATTTTATTTTCTATTAAGGTGGCAAACAAGTATTCTACACCTGAAGGTAAGTGTTCAATTCAGCTTTGGAAGTTGCCAAACTTGTGATTAGCTTTATAGGCTCTATCCATACTATATGTCACTATAAACCTATGAAGGAACTCGGGACACTGCCCGACTTCCATTATAAGTTGGTAATCTCAAAATTATATAATTTTAAATCATATATTATGCAACTAGTAGCCTAGCTTTAATGTAGGGTGAATTCTCTAGCGGTAGCGATCGGTGCGATGGTTCCAATTATAAAACAAACGGTTTCCAATTTTCAATCTAATTTGGTTTTTGATCGATAACCGTATAAATAATAGCAAAGTAATTTATCAGATGTTTGTAAAACCATTACGTTATTTGGAAAATGTAAAGTCAGCAAACTGGTTAAATTTAAACAATAGTCAAAAGATATCTTGTTTACTTTGAGCTGTGTAAACTTTAATGATAGCATTCCTTAAGACATTTAAAGTACCACATTAAAAAGACTAAGTTACAATGAATTCGAAGTAAAGCTTTTTGCGTGATGGCAAATTATGTAGAGACCTTGCTTACGGTCACAAAATATGTAATTGAGTATTATACTAAAGAGTTTGAATAACGACAAAGTCTTCGCTTTCACGGAGGTAACATTGTCAAGTGGCTATATGTTTTGTTTGAGGATTATCGAATATTTCATTGCAAAATAGATAGACCAGTAATAAACTATCATCATCCTCCAAGCCGGATTGGGGACAATTGGGGTCGGCTTTTCAATCCAACTTCAAAGCGATGGAATTCGATATTTTCTGTGAAGCGACTACCACTTGACGTCCACAACCCATCGGTGATGTCGAAGTTCTGTAGTTAGAACAGTTGTCGAAGTTTTTAGAGCTCCAACTGTCCGTAACGACTGCCATAATATATGTTCGTATGGCAACTGGGACCGACGACTTAAATTGCTCTCCGAGGCACGGTAACAACATACCTTAACTTCCTCGAGGTGCACCCTGGACAGCGCCAGCAGTGTCCTGCTCCATAGGGAGCAGGCCACCGTAATTGGAGGAGCTATTTTACCCTGCGTGCTTTTCTGATTCTGATTATCAGATTGCAAAGTGGAGAAACCGCAAGAGGGAAGACGAATTCATCGACACTGGTTTCTTTTGTACTTCATGATCTTTCACAGACCTTTCCTCACTCCAGCATTGGCTTTTGAGGGTTGCAAGGTAAAAACCTGTGTAAAAATTATTCTTAAAATGTTACCGTTAATGTTGTACACATCATAATTAAACAATTCAACATACAGGAGTTTAATCCATTCATATTTTTACATGTCATTCTTATGAATGTGCATTTTTAATGACCGATGCGCGATGGTGAAAAATGACACAGGTTGGTATAAGTTTGACGCTATTGTTGTCTGTGTTTTCATATGGCCTCGTAGCTTCCAAGCGGATGAACCGATTCCAATGCAGTTTTATTTGTTAAAAGCTAGTTTATAAGGGTGTATTCTTATCTATATTTCAATTAAAACGAACCCTCCGGCTAGGAGCCCTTTTTCGAATTGGTGTGAGTTTTTATTAGACATTTTTTTATAGGAATGTTAGTAAACGAAATTACTAGTATTCCCCCTAATCCCTCCAGCTAAGCTAAATCGCTTGTGTCGAGCTGCGCTTGAGTGCATTAACGTAGGTAATGTAACAACCAGGATTTAAACCTCTCGATCGTAAGATTATTTCAGTCATTCAATGGACCTACATTTTTGTAGATACTTAAGATAAATAACCAATATATTATTATACTGTACAGCGGGTTGAGACTAATTTATTTAAGTTTTTATCACAAAAAAGTTTACTAACACGATTATAAAGTATTGATCTTCCTCAGAAGACAAATACTTGATGTGATGGATAAAACAAATTGAGTTACCTCTGTGAAAAGAAGATCTATATTTTTAAGTTATCTTTTATATTTGACAGAAATTAAACTTAACATAATGTAAAAAAATAAGATCGTGATAAATGCCAAAGTTCTTCACTTCAAGTACTCTCTCCCTTATGATTTCGAGAGTGTCTTTCGAATCAGAATTTGATCATATTTAAAGATGTTTGTGTACATTTAACTAGAAAAAGTGCGGATATATGCTTCTGATTTTGCGATGATGATAGTAAACATCAGAGACCAATATTCTTAGCAATCCATGAATTCTCCGTGCGGGTGCCGGGTCCATCGCGTTGCAGAGTTGGGAGCTCGGGACAGTGCTTGGGACTTGCGACCCAAGTGTAGGTTTAGAAGGGGCCCCTTTTGTTGATGTAAATCAACACTCACCTTCACTACCCAAGTTCCCCTCCATGCCTAACCAAATTTGATGCGAACCTACTAGTGCCGCTTTAGACATTCGTCCTAGTAATGAGCTTATTGTAGCTCTCGATAGGCCTAGGCCTATCTTTAAGTGTCTAGATATTCTGAAATATGAAAGTTATGTACGGTTATGAACTTTCCAAGTCATCCAAAAACCAGAAAGAGACAATTGGCGAGTAAACAGACCAATTTGGACCGACTATAGACACCGTTAGCGTCAATTATTTTTGATGCTTTTTAGAAAAATAATTAAATTAGATGGTCGCCCAAATACTTCTTTTCTACAAAATATGCAATTCTGCTACTATAATTATTACAATGTCCGTGGCACTAAACAGTAGAATTCAATTGGTTTTCGGCAGCATAGCAATGCATAGGCAAAAGTAGATTTCATAAGATATTGTACAGATTTAGCCCAAATAATAATCAATTTCAGTTTGTGTATGTCTTTTTTAGGGTTCCGTTGCCAAAAGGCAAAACACGGAACCCTTATAGATTCGTCATGCCTGTCTGTCTGTCCGTCCGTATGTCACGTCACAGCCATTTTTTCCGAAACTATATGAACTATGCTGTTGAAAGTTGGTAAGTAGATGTATTCTGTGAAAGGCATTACGATTTTGATACAAAATTAGAAAGAAATCAAAAAAAATTGGGGGTTCCCCAGACTTCGAACTGTAACTCAACATTTTTTTTCATCAAACTCATATGTGTGTGATGAATGATATTACATGAAAATGATATTGAAGTTTCTAAAAACATTTTTTCTAAACTGAATAGTTTGCGCGAAAGACACTTCCAAAGTGGTAAAATGTGTGTCCCCCCCCCTGTAACTTCTAAAATAAGAGAATGATAAAACTAAAAAAAAATATATGTTATACATTACCATGTAAACTTCCACCGAAAATTGGTTTGAACGAGATCTAGTCAGTAGTTTTTTTTTAATACGTCATAAATCGTAAACCGCAATTCACCTTTCATTCAATCAACTCGAATATAAAATTTAAAAAAAAGCATCATTATGTTACTTGCTGCTACGGAACCCTTAATGGGCAAGTCCGACTCGCACTTGGCCGCTTTTTGATATCTGATTTCACTTTTCAGCTGTATTGAGTTTGATATAACTGTAGAATTATTCGTTCATAATTACGACTGCTATCCAGCCCTAAGACGTGGCTCCTTAATGGAGGTTTACTACTGATAGTTTTGGATAAAGGCACAAAGGATGTTTTTTTAAGTCTCACAATAATTGTCACGGGTGTATATATTTGTATATGGTCCTACCAACAATTTGAGGCCAAGCCAACCACAACAGCTAGTCGATAGACTTGCGAAACAAAGAATGAGGCTCTTACGCAGGCTTTCCTCTCGGGGTTCGGAGGTCAGACGGCAGTCGCTCCTGGAAAAGCCAATATACCCATCAAAATTAATAAGCGGACCCCGGGCTTTTAGACGCAACTGAGAAACCGCTATGATTATGATGATAAGTATGTAATCTTATCTACCTAAAGGAATAATCATGGACTTCAACTAAATTTTATCAAGCATAGTTTAATAATGTTTCCTTTTAAGCGTTATCATAGTGCTGTCACCGCATCTCATAATCTAATTCGATAACAGAATACCCATACATCACAAACAATATTACCAGATGAAAAGAATAGACGAGCCGGTCACGAATACCATTATTTAATAGTGTAAGCATCATAACGCTGGGTTATTTATATAGAGGCGATCGTTCAATTGTTACACAAGTAGATAACCGATGTGGTTTTTATTTTACCGAGCGTAGAACTATCAAAAGACTCACGCGAACAAGCAATCACGCCCGCTCATGATTCTGAACGAATGCAGCAAATCGAAATGGTTTAGGCGTTTAGCTACGAAAATAAGCCTTCAGTGCACTGACTGTGAAATTAATGTTTCTTGGTACAATATTGCTGTTTATCTTTGCCGTTTTTATAATACGTGAGAAAGTTGTAAATATAAATCAAAAATATACGCTTTCATCGCGTGACCATTATAAGCATGTTTGGTAACATAATTGATTGACAAAATATCGTCATAATAGTCAACAAGAAATGTCTAATGAACCTTTCTTGAAATTATTTTGATATTGGTATGATAAAATCGTAAAAAGGTGATAACTTTATATTGAATACTTTTTCAAAAAAATATTAATAGGTATATGTTCTAGGAGCGATACCGATGCCGAACGTATGATTATTAAAATTTAGTCTGTTTGTTGGCAGGTTATTATTGATGTCCGAGTATTACTAGAAACCCACTGAAAGGTATTAACTAAAATTTTTGCAGGAACATTCTTCTTGGGTATGGTTCTAAACTGCGCTATATATCACCACGCTAGTATAAGTGTGATAGAAGCAGAAGAGCAAAATCGACCTAATCAATATTGATCATAACTTTATTATTATGCTTTATATACAGACCATCACGAAATTTAGTGCAGCACTTACACCTGGGCAACATCCGGCATATAAATCATCATGATATAACTAAAAGGTGATGAGCAGTAAAATATAAAATCTCGAAACTCTGCAGAGTTATCTACGTATAAAAGATAGATGATCAGAGATTTGAATCAATCAGATCAGAAACCTTTGATAATTACTATTATTACGATATTATATCAGAGAACTGGCAGATTTATTTTTCTATTTTACAACATATACACCTCTATTTCAAGCGAGTTCTCAACAGTGTCTGTAGCTCAATGGATCTGTGGGCAGGTACATGCGGATCAACCAACTTTTTTGTCCATGACTGCCATAGAAGAGGCTTATTCTGAATTTATAATATTAGTATCGGTAGATTAGCTCTGCGTTGATGACATACCTTGTTTTATCTCGAATTTAACGCGGACGAAGTCGCGGGCAACAGCTGGTCATATATAAATCTTGAATTTTACATTATAGTTCTCTTCAGTTGTTTTCATAATCGAATACATTTTAACTACAATAATAGGTTTCTTTCATTTTTGTTTTGTTTAGTTCTGATTAATACTAATTCATAAATTTATTATAGCTATCATTTCACACTCTTTCACGATGAACTTAACCATGGTTTTAACTCTTTTATAATTTGATCTTAAATAGATTGTTATACTTGTGAATATTTTTACACAGCAATGAATAAATGTTATAAGTCCTTCAAAATTATTTAAATTTTTACATACTTCTATTTATTTTCACTTATTCGTTGTCTATAATCTAATTTTGCAAGTTAAAGACGCATTTACCAGGTTTCCGATTGAGCTGAAATTTTGCGCGCATATGTATATTACGTGACAATGTAATGTTATTCAATAAAAGCTAGCCTTTAAAGTTTTTTTTTATAATTTTTTAACATTGAATTCAAAATCCTCTTCATGCGGTTTGGTTCGTTCATATTTCGAATAAATTATGTTCTACGTGACTTTAATCTTACTGCTTATTGCTAAAAAAGTAAAACTTTATAAATTTTCGTATTACAAATTGATAAAAATTATATCTTTTTATACCATACAACGAATAAAAAATTGTTCAGGGGTAAATTCTAGGTCTTTCTCTATTACATAACTGTTTTTTACACTTCTATCTTGTCCTTTTTGTTCTGTTTCAGTTATAATAAAAAAAGCTTCACAAAATAAATGTCTTTTGGATTATTTCGATAGTAAATTCAAGAAACAGGGCGCTGTTGAATTCAGAGGACTGTCGGACACGGCTAATAGACTCGCCCTTTTTAAATGGATTCGAAGAACGTAGGTAATTGGCAAAGTGTATGGGATATATATCGTTGTGAGTAACACATCGCTATTTGATCTATCTTAGCCTTATATATCAGACATTACTATTTTGACGCTTGTATATTTTCTAATTAACACTACTACTATCTATCTATACTATCAATTTGATTTATTGATAAAAAATAGGTAGGTAACCGTCACTAAACTTTACCAGTACAATATAATGTTACAATAATTACTATAAAAAATTATATTATACACTTAGTCTTGATACACCTTGACTACTTTTTGAAAGGTAGAGCATTATAGATTTTCGTGTTTCAATTTGAACTTCCCCTTATATTCCCACTGGTAAGATCGCCAAATCTCGGTGGGGGAGAAAACGCCAAGAAAATCAGTTTTTTTTTGCAATCATCAATCAAAAACAAAATTAGATTGAAAATAAGAAGCGATTGTTTTATAATGAAAACGGCTATGTATAGTACTAGGTCTACAATTCATTCTGCTGTTGCAAAAATTGAACGAAGCAATTTCATCTGGAATTTTTCTGACGGTGATAATTCCTAAATGGCTAGTAAGATTTAAATTTTTCTTTTTTTGCCTTGTGTATATGAACAAATTACTTAATACCAATGGCGTGAATGAGGCTTTTTTGTTCATTGTGTAATCAGATTTTAATTTTATATCTTTTATGATTATTCCTCCGTGGTACTTTTGATTTTTGATTTTCCTAGCCTATGTCTTTCCCATCAGTAACATCTTTGCTTGTGTGAAATTTCATTAGAATCGGTTCAGCCGTTTGGGAGAAGATGGTCTAACGAAATAGATGAGTCGTCTAAAAGACAGCAAAGCTCTGACAAGCTTTGCTCGAAAAAGTACCTTTTTGCATGTAGATAAGTAAGCCCACGCGTAGCATGTTATCGAGAGTAAGACGAGTTGGTCAAAACCGTTTAGAATATTGTCAAAAAGTTTTGGTTTACCTTAGCAAACCATGTGTAGCGTGGCGTGGCAGCTTGCAACTGTTACGTAACGGGTTGCGGGTTGCCATTCAGTGGCAAAGATTTGAGTGCCTTTCCATTAATCTTCGCTTTATGTAGAATATCTATTAATTTACAAAACAAGACGTGGATTTCTAGTACCCATAGTATAAGTTATACTCAGTTTGGGTCTAGATAGAGCTGAGTATTACAAAAAATATGACCTAAAATTTTATAAACCATCGAAGAGCATAGAAAAATCATGCGTGTAATACAAGCAATTTTTGTTTGTATCAATGTATCAGTAATTTACCAGACACGTCTTTTTTCAAATACCTAAACATACACACAGTACGCTGCTATTTCCAACCATTTTTTAAAACGCAATTTGGATTGAAGCCAATTAGTTTGGATTTATTACGTTTTATTCTTTTCTCCAGTCAACAAAGAAATTTTAAATTTAGAACCATCCATTGTATTTGTAACATGTTAAATGGCCGTCACAGTGTTTTCCTAATTTGTTTTGCTTCGCGCTATTCTAATTTTCGGTTATTGAGGTCAGGCAAAACAATAAGTACCGCGCCCAATAAACTTTCCTTATTTCTTTGTTTGTTTATTAAAACTGTGAGCAAATCACTAAACTTTGTACAACGTGACTTCTCCTTTTATTTCCAATTTCATTTAGGGGCGCCCTTAATGTCCTGTTTATATTTCGTCTGTTTCATAACTTTGATTATATTTTATATCGTATATAACCTCCAATAATATGAAACTAAGCCAAAATAAATAACTCTTATTCATTCGAGCGAAAAGAGAGAAAATCTCGAGCTAGTTCCATCCAAAGCCATCTTGTCACCTTGGAGCCTAAGGACCGCTCTCCTATTTCTTCCTTCCACATTTTGGTTACCTTTTGATAAAGTAACTGCCGTCTGACCCCTCCCACCCTGAGAGGAAAATTAGAACCTCATCCTTAAATCAGCAATGTACCGGTTCGCAGGCGAGGTTGCCTTTGGCCCTAAAGGTATTGGGTGGGGTCTCATACACGCTAACTACTATCACTATCACTACATATTATCAAACAAAGTCCTCCGCCGCGTCTGTCTGTCTGTTAATCGGCGATAAACTCAAAAACTCTTGCATCGAGGAAGGTTTTATTAATCCAATGATATCCAACGAAAATGCTGCCTTAACCTTTGAGATGTAAAAAAAATTATGTATGTTCTTATGTAGATTTAGGTGGCGGAATAGGGTACCATGGGTAGTAGGAACGGGATCAAAATTCCACGCGGGTAAAGCCGTGTAGCGCTATGTATGTATGCGCTAGTAGTTAACCAAAATCTGAATGCGCGAAATAAAATGAAATTTGCCAGCGCTCGGATGAAGAAGAAGAATATATTATATGAGTACCTTTTTTTTCGTGCGGAAATCCCTTCGGATACCCCCCCCCCCGCCAGGCAGCGGGGCTGGTTATGTCCGACTAAAACCGTACGCCGTCTCGGGTCTTAAGACGGCGACGGTTGCCCGTAGAGCATATCCCTCGCACCCCGACTGACCCTGATTGAGTACCTACTGAGTGAACTATGAAATATGTACTTATAGATTATAGTCGATATATAAAAATATAAATGACAGATAGAAGTAATTCGTAGCGAGCTATTCCTAGCGGATTGATAAATATTAGGCTCGATAACATATTGTATCGCAATAAGTCTTATAAGAAAAGCAAATTATAGTAGGTATCCAATAGCTATTGCTGGTGAGTTATCGTATTCTGATGGTACTTTTTATGATTTAGCAGTACTGAAGTAACGCCAAAATTGTATTATATTCCTTGTAAACAAGTCGTGATCTTAAATAAAATTTCAGCAAATTTTTTTCAGAGTCGTATTGTTACCTGCCCATATTATATTTAGTGTTTTGTAATATTATATATTGTTATTTAACATTATGTTATGTTATTTAATGTTATGTACCCACCTTTTAAGTGGAAACCCTCCACTCTTCTTAAAAAACACCAACTCTTCTGACCCAGTAATCGGATGACGTGTGGGGTTCCAGCAAAAACTTCAGGGCTCAGTTCAAACTTACCTTTAAACCGGTATACCTGCTAACTGACGGATGAAGCTATTGCACAGGTTTTCCTCCAGGGGTTGGGGGTTCAAACGGCAGTGGTTTCCGTAAAAGCTAAGATAAAAACAATAATGGAGAGTAAGAGAGCGTACCTCGGGTTCCAAAGTGCAATGCTTGAATCACAGAGTAATTAATATCCTTGAATGCAACCGTGTCTGTGTATAAGATAAGATGACTGTGTATAAGAATAAATTAATGCTTGACGCTCGTGAGGCTATGGTTGTAGAATGGGTGGTGCCTCATAACAGTCTGATAAAGGTCTATCCAAGCCATCAACAAATCAAGTGGTTCACATTTGTATATTTACTAGCTGACTGTATATAAGAATAAATTAATGGATGGATGGTCACTTCATGGATGACTTTGATAAGAACAAATTAATGCTTGACGCTCGTGAGGCTATGGTTGTAGAATGGGTAGTGCCTCATAACAGTCTGATAAAGGTCTATCCAAGCCATCAACAAATCAAGTGGTTCACATTTATATATTTACTAGCTGACTGTGTATAAAAATAAATTAATGCTTGACGCTCGTGAGGCTATAGTTGTAGAATGGGTGTTGCCTCATAACAGTCCGATAAAGGTCTATCCAAGCCATCAGCAAATCAAGTGGTTCACATTTATATATTTACTAGCTGACCCAGTAAACTTCGTTCCGCCTTAGAATCAAGTTATGTTGGTTACCTTATCACCTATCCTTATTCTAACTTCCAGTATAAGCACAGTATCCCGAGGACCATCGCAAAGCCGTAGATGGCACTTGGTCTGCCGGGTTTGAGAGAATTGCCTTATTAGGCCACTTTACACCTGGGCATTAGAGACCCGACTTCAAGTCCGACATAACTACCCTCACTGGCAGGCAGTAGGGGAAACGAGGGGATATCTGCAAAAAAAAAAAAAACAAAATGGCACAGTATAGGCGGAGACACATAAAAAAATCCGTTCCCGCAGGGGAACGCACAGGTAGATTTCGTGAAGCAATTAATATTATTTTATATAGAGAACTACGGACTTTAAACAGTTTAATTTTTTTTTTCTCGAAAACGGTAACTTTTAGCGAAAAACTTTTCAGACATTTATTTTAGACTTAAAAATGGCCTATCGATTAAAAATGTTTCCGACGGCAAGAATGTTCACCGGTTAGAAGTTATGTTTTTTTTCCCGAAAAATTTTGGTTTTTCCCCCCTCCACTTTTAGTTAATGTTTTAATCTTATAGGTTTATAATTAAAAGTTGTTTTTTATTCATGTATACTATGGGATAAAATTAGAACGGTTCGAATATCTTTCATGGAACGTGAAATTTTGAGGAAAAACTGATTTCACAAAAAGTGAGGCCCTACCGTCCCCTTATGCCGGATTCCACCCGTTCACGAACTTAAACTAAGTTTACACCCAAGCAATTTTTGACCGCAGTTTGAAAGCGATCGTGGCAAAAATGCGACCGTGAGAGTGCCGCAAATTTTGGGAAGTGGAACCATACATACATATATATATATATATACATAGGTATATAAACTTTTTGACCAGTGGTCATTTCGGACTCAGGGAGTCATGACTAGACCTCCTATGAAGAATTTTTTTTAAAATTCGACAGTAGTCAAGAAACTAATTGGTAGATCGATTTCATCGAAATCTACCTTTTTTTTTTTTTTTTTTTTTCGTGCGGAAATCCCTTCGTATACCCCCCCGCGTGCCAGCGGGGGCGGTTATGTCGGGCTTGAACCGACTAAAACCGCACGCCGTCTCGGGTCTACAGACGGTTGCCCATAGAGCATATCCCTCGCACCCCGACTGACCCTGGGCCATCTCCGATTTCGAGATGGCCCCCTCGGGTTTGGGAACCACGGTGTCCCCGTCTTGCCCCGGTTTGGGGGAGGGGCGCTAGTCGCCCCACCGTCCCGGCCTGCTTCTGCTGGGGTGACAGGTGGCCTCACCCGCCACCCCCAGGCCTGCGCTCATGGAGGACGGAGGTCGTTAAGCGACCTCCGGCGCCTGAGTTGCCTGCGACGCGCGGCGAGCAAGTTGCGGGCTCGGCGGACCGGGAGAGTTCTAAGTCTCTCCCGGGCGCGCTCCGCCACCTCCTTCGCGAGCATTACATGCTCGCAGAAGGAGGCGGCGGCGGCCCACGCGCTCGCGCTCCGCACCATTGCCGCAATCATGCTGCCGAGCGAGAGGACTCCCACCCCGATGGCTGCCACGAGGTCACGCCTCGGCGCCTCCCACGCCGGGCAGTCCGCCAGCGTGTGCAGCCCTGAGTCCTCGCTCGCGTCGCAGTGATGACACTCAGGCGTTGGCTCCTTCCTGATCCGATGCAGGTGGTCCCCGAAACACCCCTTCCCTGAGATCACCTGCGTCAGTCGGTAGGAGAGGCTTCCGTGTCGCCTCTCCAGCCAATCCTCCATGATGGGCCTTACCGCCGCTATTGCGGCGTGCCCTGCGCTTGGTTGCCCAAGTCGTTCCTTCCACTCCACCACGATGGCCTGGTGGAGCTGGGACTGCACGGCCTCGATTTCTCGAGGCTCGGGGTTCCATCCCTGCTCCCGCGCCTCCTTTCGCCACTGGTACAGTTGCGAAAGGGCTCTCGCTTCCAGGTCCCATGGCGGAGTTCCGGCAAGGAGACTCGCCGCCTCGAAGGAGATCGTGCGGTACCCTCGGATGACCCTGATGGCCAGAACCCGCTGCGGAGCGCGCAGCATCCGCACAGTTCTGGTCCTCAGGGCCTCCGCCCATATTGGGCACCCATACAGGGCCATGGACCGCACGATCCCCGCGTAGAGTCTCCTGCAGGAGTCATCGGGCCCCCTCATGTTGGGCAACAGCCGAGCCAGAGCAAGAGCTGTGCCCTTCAATTTGGGGGCCAGACTTCGGATGTGCTCTCCGAAGTCCCATCGGCCGATGCGATTTCCTCCCACGATGAGACTGGATCCCTCGGGTGGCTTGCTCCGAGGCCCATGGAAGAACAGGGCCTCGGTTTTATGCAGGGCCACCTCGAGACCCAGCCGCCGGATCCGCCTAACGACTTGGGCAACCGCGGTCGTGGCCTTTCGGGTCGCTTCGCGGTACGTCGCCCCGCACGCCGTCACGAGCGTGTCGTCCGCGTAGCACGTGACGGCGGCACCGCCTACGAGCTCACCGCGAAGCACCCAGTCGTATCCGATGTTCCACAGGAGCGGCCCCAGGACCGATCCCTGTGGAACACCGCACGACATTTCACGCCGACCGAGACCGGTCACGGTTGGGTAGATGACGGCTCTCTCCGTCAAATACGCCCCGACTATGCGGCGGAGGTAGAAAGGCACTTCGTGATACACGAGCGCCTCCCTAATGCAACTCCAGGGCAAGGTGTTGAACGCGTTGGCGATGTCCAGGGACACCGCCAACATCACCTCACCCCGGGCTACTGCATCCTCCGCCAGAGCCCTCACGCGCATGATGGCATCCACGGTGGAGCGCCTCTGGCGGAAGCCATATTGGCCATCCGCCAGGTCCGGCCCCACTCTTGAGAGGTGCTCGACGAGGCGCTTCGCAATTACTCTTTCAAAGAGCTTGCACACCTCGTCGAGCAACACTATGGGCCGGTAGGCGGACGGCGAGTCCGCCGGGCGCCCCTCCTTTCGGATGAGGACCAGTTTCCCCGTCTTCCACAATTTCGGAAACTGGCCCCGCTCCAAACATGCGCTGAGAAGCCCTCTCAGTCGGGGCTCGAGAGCGTCGTCGACTAGAGCTAGGACCCACGCTCGGCCTGGAATGCCGTCGGGTCCCGGGGCGGTGTGTTTGGCTCTTAGCCTTCTCACCGCCAGCTCTAGTTCTACCCAAGTGACCTCGGGCACGTCGTCGTCTTCCACGTCGGGCGCCATGCGCAACCGAGGCGGAGTCATCCGCGGTGGAACATGTTCCACCGCCCGCGCTGGGAACAGGGAGCCAACAACTCCTCCGAGCAGATCCGGCTGGAGACACCGGGTTAACGGCGGGGCCTTGGGGCGCAGCTTGCCCCTCACCATCCGGTAGGGCCGCCCCCAAGGGTCCCGCTCCAGTGTCGCCAGCAGCTCGCGGAAGGCGTCCCGTTTGGAACGCCTTATCTCCGCTCGGAGGGCTCGTCTGGCCTCCCTGTATCCCTCGTACAACTCCGCCTCTCGGGCCTCCGCATCTGCGGGGCGGCGACGCCTCCTACGGAATCGGGCCCACCGGCGGTGCGTGATCACGCAGCCCCGTCTGAGCTGCGCGATCTCCGACGACCACCAGTAGACCTGACCCCTCGGATTATAGGGCGGAGCCCTAGGCATCGCCGCGTCACAGACACGGGTCATGGCCTCCCGGAACCACTCCGCCTCATCGTCTATGCAAACAGGCCTGTCCGGCGCAGGGGCCCAGGCCTGTACGATGGCGGCTTCCAGGAGGAGCTCCCGATCAAGTCGCTTAAGCGCCCAACGTGGCTCGGGTGGAGCCGGTGCAGCCGGCGCGTCGCTCGCAGGGGGACACACGTCAAACCGAATGTATCGGTGATCCGAACTAGTGTCCTCCCCCAAAACGACGCGCCAGCCCTGAACACGTCGCGCCAACGAGGGGCTCGCGAACGATAGGTCCACGATGGAGCTACCCCTCGAGGTCACGAACGTGTCCACGGCTCCCCGATTTAGGAGGACTAGGCCGAGTCGTGCGGCCCAGTCCACCAGTGCCCTGCCTCTATGCCCCGTCGCGCCCCTTTCGTGTCGGGAACCCAAGGCATACGACCAGGCGTTGAAGTCCCCGAGCACAAGGACCGGACGGGGCTGGCAGGCATTTACGACGACGGCCAGCTGACGGAGCCACTGCTCATATGCAGCTTGGTCTCGGTTCGGCGTGATATAAGCGGCCACGACCGCTATGTCGCCAACCGCTGCCGCCACGCAGCCGGGTCCCCTTGCAACGACGGCAAGAGGGGGGCTGCCGGCGGCAGGGTTGTGCACCAGTGCCGCCGACCCATCCAGCGCGGTTTCCCAGGTAGGCCCGAGGAACCGGTGGGTGTATGGGTCGGCGACAGCGGCGACATTTATGGCCCACTGTGCCATGCTCTGGCGCAGAAGATCCTGAGCATGGGCACCGTGGCCAACGTTCACTTGCAGGATGCGGAGTTGAGGATCCATTATGGAACCCCCATCTACGCATCCCGCTGTGAACTGGAGGCGGAAGGCCGGCCTCCCGGCTTCGGCTCCCCTCCGGCGCAGGCCTTGCTGCCAACCCTGTGGTCGGCCGGCTTGCCTCCCGCTGCACACCTAAAGCAGTGCAGCGGGGCATCGCACGTGCCGGCCTTGTGACCGGGTTGGCCACAGCGGAAGCAACGGTCACCCGCCGTCACTTCCGCCGTGCAGTGCACCCCCACATGGCCCACCGACAGGCACCTGAAGCACCTGGCCGGTCGGGCCTGCAGGAGCCGTGCCTGCGCCCTCAGGAAGCCTCCCACCAGGAGGCTCCGCCCGTCTGCGACCTTTTGGGCCGCCGCGATAGGGCAGCCGACAACTGCTGCCCCCTGTCCACCGCGGCCGAAGCGTATAACTCCGGCCTTTACTGTGTCCGGGGAGCAGTCCCCGGCCTCCGCCACGGCGAGCCTGAGCTCTTCTGCCGTGACGGAGTCGTCCAGGCCCGTAATGCGCATTTCTGCGCATTTAATGGGCCTGGACACCCGGACGTCGGCTGCATCTAGCGACTCCCTTAGCCGAGCCGCTAGGGCGTCAGCCTTGGGGCCACTGGCGGCGCCGGGGACCTCGAGAAGCCGGGCTCCCGTCCGTGTGCTCTTGCACCGGACGCCCGGGATCTCGAGGGCCTTCAAGTCGACGTTGGCCTTTACTTTGGCCAACACCTCGGCATACCCCATGCCCCTCGACGTCAGAGTGACGACGACGGCAGTAGTGCGAGGGGCACGGAGTTTCCCCGGCGCTGCCTTCGCGGCGGCCGCGGCCCTCCTGGCCTTCTTGGCGGCCTTCTTGGCGGCCTTCCGCCTCTTCTTACTGGCTCCAGCCACCTCCCAACCCCCTTCCAAGGGGGTTCTGGTGGGGGTTACCGGAGCCGCGACTGGGGCTGGGGCTGGGGCCTGGGCTGGCGACGTCTTCCCCTTGCCCTTGCCCTTCCCCTTTCCCTTCCCTTGAGTGGGAGCGGGGCCCTGAGCGGGAGCGGGGCGACGAGCCGGCTCCGGCAGAGCCTCCACTGCAGCCGGGCGGGTATTACCCTTCCGGGCTGCTACCGCGTAGCCGGCCACCGGTGGCGCCAGAGGCGGACGGCGGATGGAGTCCACTAAGGCCTCCAACCGACTCATCATCCTCTCCTCCAGCGCTCGGGTAGCAGCTACCCAGGGCTCCTCCGGTGGTGATTGGGCCGGCCGCCGCACCGATTGCGTCGGCTGCTCCGCCTGCGATAGCTTCGCCGGCACCGGCTGCGTCGACCGCGTCGATCGCGTCACCCGCGCCGGCGTCTCTGGTTGCGCCAATTGCGCTGGCTGTGCCGGCTGGGCGGAGCTCGCCACCAAACTCTTCAGCTCCTCCAGAGCTGCAGCTAGCCGAGCCGTCTCTCGACGGGACTCGGCCAGCTGTGCCGCGAGAGCCTCGTTTTCGGAGGCGATGCCGAACACAATGTTCAGCATCTCCTCCTGCTGAGGGTCTGGGGACCCCTGGGACGACGCAGCCACCTTCTGGAGTCTCTCCAGGAGTGACCGCGTCTTCCCGCACGGCTCCGACACCGACACCGCCGAGGTGGAAGGCCTCGGCGGTGAGCTTCCCACGGCTCTTCCAAGAGCAGAAGGAGCTCGGGTGGATTGTCCAGCCCTCACGCCACCCCGCGCCCCTCGGCGGCCCGCAGCCACCTTGGACGCCGGCTTCGACGCCTCGTCGCTGCTGGAGGAGGAGGTCGTCCCGGTGAGGGTAAAGTCCTCATCCGACACGTCCTCCCCCGCCCGAGCCTTTGCGCGCCTCCTGCGCTTGCGGGTCCGCTGCACGCCCAGACCCACTGGGCTGCTCGCCCGGCTTCGCTCGTTGGCGGTGTCGAAACTCTCCGACACCGCCGAGGTATTTAGCGTCACCTCCACGCATGACTGCTGCGCGATTTCCGCGCAGACTCCGTCTTTCTCATTTTCCATATTCACGCCGATTTCATTGTTCTTTTTTGTTTTCCTGTCCGGTTTATTTATTATATTGTTGATATTGTTCATAACATATCCCACGAGTATGGGGGAAAGGTGGTCTATCCAGGCGGTGCCCCCTGCACCTGGATAAGCCTATATACTATGGAGGTCGGCTGGTATCCATAGGTTTTTACGACTTTGCTGTCGGGTGTTATAGACTTTTCCTTGTCGTGGGCCGGCCAATAAAGGCAAGCCCTCCGGTCAGCAAGTTCACAGCGTACCCTTCTGGAGCCACAAGTCAGGTCGTTGCTGATCACCTGCCGATTACGGAACGCGAGAGGATGGCTAGTCCTCTCTCACCGGCGGCGGCACAAGTGCCCGTCGGCCCCTGCGTTAGCAGTGGGCCAACCCGCCCCTGGATCTCCTAGGATCCTATGGTGGCCTCAGCCACAAACACCATCGCTCATCCTGTCTCCTCTGAAAGCAGAGGAGTACGGAGAGCGATGTGTTCCCGCCACGTTGGGTATTCGCCGACGATCAATGCCAACCCCATGAAGGGGAAGCCATTGACCGCCGCCCAGGGTGTACCGGCCGCTCCGGTTCCGTTCCCCCCGGACTGCAGCGGGATCGGAACCGGAACGACACTCGAGGAGGTTACCCAACACACACCCCTCATCGAAATCTACCTAAGAAGTCAAAGATATTATTGAAGATGGGACATTTTACTGAAAGAAAACTTTATTTTAATTTAAAAAACCATTGCATTCATACATTTTTAATAATTGCCTCGTTGAACCGGGAATCGAACGCGGTTCACGAGAAACGCGATGATCAAAACGTCCCAAATTTAGCAGATTATCCACAAACCGTTTCATAACAAATCGAGATGGTGTATTTCTATCCGGATATCTTCACGGTGCCATTGTAAGGCTAATGTTATATTTTTAGCGTTTAAAAAGTAAGCTTCATTAAATCAAAATTGTTTTGATACGCCATGGTTATGTAAAAAAATCACAATACAATGCAATAATCCTATAATTTAAATCACAGAAACAAAAGAATAAAAGTTTGGAAATAGAACACGTTTTTGAATTATTTCTTTATAATCAGCCAGGCGCTTCGTGATGGACAAAACAATTTACGCGTCTTTCGGCCTAGGATACGGCTCGATTTGTTGCATACAATCAGGTACCTACTAATTACGTATCTCTTTATAATTTTATCATGCACTTAAATTATAATAGGGATATGATGCGTACTTCTCAAGTGGGTAGGTAAATTTATTAGTAATAGATACTTATGATAATGTCAGTTGTATGTCCTTACGGCAATGTCAGCTTTTCATTTTTCTGAACAAAATTTCACATCAAATGTTAAAATTCATGGTCTTCGACCGATATTTTTTCTCGTGAACCGGGTTCGATTCCCGGTTCAACGAGGCAATTATTAAAAATGTATGCATGCAGTTCAAATAGTTTTTAAAATTAAAATAAACTCTGCTTTCAGTAAAATGTCCCATCTACAATAATTAAGGTACTTTCCCTCCATGTGGCATTGCCGTGGGACGCCCTGTATATATAGATGGTCACTTCATGCATTTACAACTTCGGTCAGCAACATTATATTATATGAAGAGCAGTATACATAAATGAATTCATAAGCGGTATGTCTTTGTCCATCGCTCCCAACTTATAGCTTTCATTACACATTCTTATGATTCCATTTGCTTACATGATTCGTCCATTTGATATCCTTCATTCCTGTTACATGTCCCTTTATTTACATTTATACTGTCTGTGGGTGATGTGAATAGATCGATAGATAACACTTTATACGCATATCTATGCGCACTTTATAAGAGAGTGTTTTGGGGCTCCATCAGGATGTTTTTGGGGCCACTCCAGATGCTGATTGTCGGACGAGGCTCTGGCGCAGCCTTTCCTCTTGGGGTTTGGAGGTCAGGTGGCAGTCGCTACCATAAAAGCCGTATGAGTCAAACCAAAAGGAGGAGAAGGAGAAAAGTGAACCTCGGGCTTTGAGGAGAAGGTTTCGGGTGCGACCGAAAACAACGCTAGGAAGATGATGATGATGGCGATTATGTTTTTATACGCACATCTTTATAAAATGTGATTGAAAGTATTTTTTTTAGATCTATGACTAGTTAAAATATGTGACTTCCTATCGTAAAATATGTGAATATATTTTATATTTTAGTCACTAGAGTCTAAAGACTCATTCTTGCCTCCGTTGAGTAGATGCCAACAATGGTTAATACTAAAATAACGGGTCCTTAGTTTCACAGCCTCGATATATGCTATTTCACGCCCCTCTTAATGGACCCTGGATTGTAGGAAGTCAAGGAAGTCACACGTAAGTTGGTAAATAATTTCAAGTCCTCGTGATGCGGAAAAGAAAGAATTGTCAAAACGTTTGGTCCTAGATAGCACTATTTGAAGGTGACACCTCAGTTCTTCATGTGTTGTTCTGAATAGGATAGGAGAGGGTAGGTTCCATTTTAAGCTTACCTGTAAGAGACTCCGGATAAGCAAGATTTAAAGAGACAGGTGCAGTAGTTAAGTATCCATTTTAGTATCTGAACGATTAAACTATCTCTTTATTTGTGTAATTTATAGATAAAATAACATAAAATGGTTATATGGACATTATTTATTTATGAAGGTCCAGCAGCTTATTCTAACTAGACTAGGCATATATCATAGAGCCAATTACAGTCATGTTTAAAATCCATTAAGACTTGTATATTTCGCTAGGCTGTTTACGAGACATAGTTTACAGTTCACCCGCGTGGAATTCTGTTACTGTTCCCGCAACCCATGGGAACCTATTCCATGAATAAATATAGCCTATGTGTTGATTCAGGCTACAATGTATCTCTGTACCAAATTTCAGTCAGATCCGTTGAACTGTCAGAGTGTTATTGAGTAACAAACATCCAAACATATTCACAAACTTTCACATTTGTAATATTATAAGTAAGAAGAAGTAGAATTATATCTGTAATATTTTTACATTAAAACAAGATGACAACCAACGTTATTTATGTCACTACAAACTCGCACATCGCCTGGTATACAAAAGAGTATTCGGAGCATAATAACATAGAATTACTGAACAGTCCACCGCGCAGTCCCGAAAATTAAGCTTAATTTGCTAGGTACGGAGTCTCGCGCCAGTTGCCAGAATATCGAAGTATTATAAGTAAACTAAGATACATTAACTTCTGAGTGGAGTAACTGTTTTGTATCAGGGCTGGGGCCTGATTCAGTGAAATTACGTTTTTAAAACGTGTGATTTCAAAAGGTTGCGAATACTTAAATATATAAAGATTCAAAATCTAATTAAAAACGCAATACTTTTTACGTTTTTCTTTCTAATCGAATTAAAATCATGCACTTTGAAAACGTGGCGTAACTGAATGGGACCCGATCTGGATTTATTTTACTCAGAAAGTGTTACTATTACTATTTTATGTATAAGTTCTCCACCCCTTTGTGTCTGTCGCGGTTGAATAGCTATAAAACACTTAAAGCTCTGAATGTACAGAAAACCATCATAAAACATTTTCCAACAGGCCAAGTTCCTTGTTGTATGGCAGCTATTTACCTATAGAAAGTACGGTAATAAAGTAATTTAGCTGACACAGCCGACGCTGAGTGGCACGCGTCCACGAACCTCCGTCATGAATATCAACAAGGAAGTTCGTCATCATCGCTTTATTGCCATGAAGTTTAAGGCGGCCCCATTCACACTGTCACTGACGAACAAAAACATTGTAATTGGAGGTAAATGTTATGTTTTATATCGCGTTTGATGAGGGTAATCAGGGGATACTGGTATGTTGTGTGTATTAATGTGTGTATTGTTGTGGGTATTATTGATATTCAGATTCCTCATTTAAATGACAAATATCAGGGTGACCGAGCTTAGACCGGTTCTTTTTTCGACGCTATCGAAAAATGATAATTAGCTAGATCGATTTATCGCTCCCGAAACCACCGTTTTTGTTTCGTGCGGAAATTCTCGCAAATACCCCCCCTGCCGGCCAGCAGGGGTGGTTATGTCGGATTCGAACCGACTTAAACTGCACGCCGGCCGTCTAGGGTCTTCAGACGCCGGGGGCGCATAAGGCATCTCCCTCGGACCCCAGCTGACCCAAGGCCATCTCGGGTTTATCCTCGAATCCCCATGTATACTAAATTTCATGAAAATCGTTGGATTCGTTTCCGAAATTCAGATTATATATATACAAGAATTGCTTATTTAAAAGTATTAGATAGATACACTAATAGATAAATGTGACACATTTAAATGGTACCTACATTCACAATCATTTGTAATTTTTATTATTTTATATACCTATTCACCTGTAACCTCAGAGTAACCGAGATGTATACTAAGCCAGCCCGTATAATTTCCCTATACTAAATATACTAACTAAATATAATACTTATGCTCTGATACCAACCACGTAGTCTTGGCACTTCTTCTCTTTAGTATCCAATACTTTTTAACTAAAGGCTTCTAGTAAGGTGGGTCACAACTTACTCGTACTTTAATTTTGTTAACTCTTCAGTTAGAGTAGTCAACCAACCAAGAAGTTCTGCCTGCATAATGTTCAGTAAGAGTACATAGCTCTGGTCCAGACGGTCCCGGTGAGGTATTACTTTGGGATCTATATCGCCATTTTATCTTTTAAAACAGTATTTAAACAAGTTGAATTCCTGAGACGAGCTCAGCCGAATACAAGGGATTTTCGATTCTGCGATTATTATTTTTTTGCGATTTTTTGCGATTTTTTCTTTATCTTGCAATGGTTCACCCCAGCACGAATCTATTACCGAAAACAGCAACTCGATAGCTCATCTCCTTCATACCCAAAACCGTGACAGAAAATTGGCAAAGACGACGTCGACGACGACGTCGACGACAACTCGATAGCAATAGAGCTTTTCTAAAGAAAATCCCTAAAAAATCTGATAGTAAGCAGTCACAATTTTAATATTCTGCTGTTATTATAGGGTGTATGCTAGAAAACCTCCTTGTGGTGCACCCTGGGCAACGGAAGTAGCAACTCCTCTCCTTCCTTAGGGGGAGTAGTTGCTCCTTCAGGCTGATATTCTGCCAAGGTCGAATTGACCTAAGAGAAGGAAAACTCGAATCTAAACCCTCTACCAACCCGTCTGGCCAACGTGGTAGTAGTAGGCCATAAACCTCCCATGATTAGAAGCCACAACAAAAGGCCCCCAGTTCCCGGTGGTCCCGCTATTCCCGACTACGGTAGCGGTCGCGGTAACGGCGGGGCGGGGGGTGCTAAGAATCTCCGGGTTACGGGAGGCTACCAACAAAAACTACAGCTGGCAGCGTACAACTGCAGTACACTTCGGCTGGACCACCATCTCGCCGAACTGGAGATAGAACTGGGTCGCATAAACTGGCACATACTGGGGTTGTCCGAGATCCGAAGACTGGGGGAGGACACGGTAACCCTTGAGTCAGGCGACCTATTCTACTTCAGAGAAGGTGATCAGCTCTCCCAGGGAGGTGTCGGTTTTCTGGTCAAAAAGGACCTCATTAGCAGCGTTGTTGAAGTCGGTAGTGTTTCGAACCGGGTAGCGTACCTTGTCCTTAAAATCACTAACAGGCGTTCCCTGAAGGTGATACAGGTATATGCGCCGACCTCGACTCACCCCGATGAAACCGCCGAGGCCGTGTATGAGGACATTAACAAGGCAATTAATCATACCGCCAAGGCCACCTACAGCGTTGTTATGGGGGATTTCAATGCCAAGGTGGGAGTACAAGAACGCGGCGAAACGCGAATAGGACCCTATGGAGTGGGGCGCAGAAATCACAGGGGGCAAATGCTAGTCAACTTTCTCGAATCCCAGGGGCTCTTCTTAATGAATACTTTCTTTAAGAAGAAGCCCCATAGGAAGTGGACTTGGCAAAGCCGGGATTCCGTGGTAAGGAACGAGATAGACTTTTTCATTACGGGCAGTAAGCACATATTTAGAGACGTCTCCGTGATTAACAGGTTCAACACCGGAAGTGATCACAGACTTGTCAGAGGCTCTCTAAATATCAACCTTAAAGCTGAAAGATTCCGAATGATACGGTCTACTCTCCGACCTACGCCGCTCCAAGTAGCTCTAGGGTCCGAAAAGTTCCAACTGGAACTTAAAAATCGTTTTGCAATGCTGGAAACCACTAGCAGTATTGATGAGAAAACCGACACAGTGGTCAAAACTCTGCAGGAAGTGTCCCGAAAGTTGTTTCCCGGAAAACGCAAACAGCTAGAGTCCAAACTCTCTCGTGAGACTCTCGAACTTATGAGGAGGAGGCGTGATGAGCCCTCAACTCAGTCGTTTTCGTTAGATGGGAGAGTCTTAAACCAAAAAATAAAAAAGCTGATACGACGCGACCTCCGACGCTTCAACACTAACATCATACATGATGCGATTGAGCGAAATAGGGGGTCGAAAGTGTTCGCTCAGCAATTGGGAAGGCCCCATCTGACGAAACTTAAAACTGAGGATGGCAGAACCATCACCTCAAAGTTCGAGATTCTCGAAGAGGTCGAGAAGTTTTATGGACAGCTGTATGCATCACGGATGCCTAAACTGACAGGACACAGCGTTGAAGACCACAGAGCTCCACTCACGCGCCATTACACCGAGGAAATACCCGATGTCGAGGAGTGCGAGATAGAGGCGGCTCTCAAGCAAACAAAGAACAACAGGTGCCCTGGCGATGACGGAATTACTACTGAGCTCCTAAAAGCAGGCGGGGTCCCAGTGCTCCAAGAGCTAGCGAGCCTTTTTAATTCCGTCATCCAGCAAGGCTTAACACCTAGGGCATGGAGCGGGAGTGCGGTGGTACTGTTCTTCAAAAAAGGTGATAAAGCCTTGCTTAAGAATTACAGACCCATCTCACTCCTGAGTCATGTCTACAAGCTGTTCTCGAGAGTCGTCACAAATCGTCTTGTGAGCAAGCTCGACGAGTTCCAGCCACCGGAGCAAGCCGGGTTTCGAAAAGGCTACAGTACCGTGGGCCACATCCATACTGTTCGGCAGATTATACAAAAGACTCACGAGTATAATCAGCCGCTGTGTATGGCTTTTGTGGACTACGAGAAAGCCTTCGATTGCATCGAGACCTGGGCAGTTCTGGATGCTCTGCAACGGTGTCGTGTTGATTGGCGATATATCGAAGTGCTGAGATGCCTATATGAGACCGCTACTATGTCCGTCCAGCTCCAAGACCAGAAGACGAACCCCATAAGCATACAGCGTGGAGTGAGACAGGGGGATGTTATATCCCCCAAACTATTCACCAACGCGCTGGAGGACGTCTTCAAGACTCTGGATTGGACTGGGCGGGGTATAAACATAAATGGCGAGTACATCTCGCATCTTCGGTTCGCCGACGACATCGTCATAGTTGCGGAGTCGCTGGAGCAGCTGGGCGAGATGCTGCACAGCCTAAATGGAGCCTCTCGACGTGTCGGTCTTGGTGTGAACCTTGACAAAACCAAGGTTATGTTCAACGAACATGTCACGCCGAGGCCGATTGCCATCGAAGGGTCGACACTCGAAGTTGTTCAACAGTATGTCTACCTTGGGCAGGTTATCCAGCTCGGTAGAAACAACTTCGAGAAAGAAGTCACCAAAAGGATCCAATTAGGTTGGGCAGTATTTGGCAAACTGCATCGGGTTTTCTCCTCCCCTTTACCGCAATGCCTTAAAACAAAGGTGTTCGACCAGTGCGTCCTACCTGTCATGACTTACGGTGCCGAAACGTGGACATTGACAGTGAGGCTTGTCCACGACTTAAAAGTCGCGCAGCGGGCTATGGAGCGAGCTATGCTTGGGGTTTCTTTGAAGGATAATATTCGAAATGAGGCCATCCGACAAAGAACTAAAGTCACCGACATAGCTCGCAGAATAAGCAAGCTGAAGTGGCAATGGGCTGGCCACATCTGCCGAAGGACCGATGGATGATGGAGCAAACGAGTCCTAGAGTGGAGACCACGAATCGGTAAACGGAAGGTGGGACGTCTCCCAGCAAGATGGACGGACGACCTGAAAAAGGTAGCTGGGATAGACTGGATGCGCAAGGCGGAGGATCGGGTGCTATGGCGTAAAATGGAAGAGGCCTATGTCCAGCAGTGGACTGCAATAGGCTAATTGATTGATTGATTGTTATTATAACACTGCTCTTTGTGTCAACAATATCAACATTAAGTATTAGAAAGGCAGACTTCGGTTAAGCAAGTCCTAAACTTAAAATATAGGTACCTTTTATTATTCTACATCCATTGATTTTATCTTCAGATGCATTCTATTTAATGCCTCATATAAATTATTGCACTTAGTACTCAACACTTAGTACAATCTAGCCTAGGAGCCTGTAGTGTTCAAATACATATTCAATTATGTAAATCGATACGCGTTTATTTTTGCACTAAGAATCTGAGTTTAAACAGACGAGCTGTTAATTCCTATCAGGAGACGGCACTATCTCCTGTATCTAAACACCTTTCCTACAGATTTAAGATAAAACGAATATAATACGATAATACTTATTTGCATGGTCTATGTTAAGGGCCAGCACGAATTAAACTTTATAATCATTATGAATATTTTTATTCTACTTCCTACTAATATTAGAAACTACTAATATTATAAATGTGAAAGTTTTTGAAGGTGTTTGTATGAAGGGTTCCGTAGCAAGTAACATAATAATGTTTTTTTTTTAATTTTTATAATTGAGTTGATTGAATGACAGGTAAATTGCGGTTTACGATTTATGACGTATTAAAAAAAAACTACTTACTAGATCTCGTTCAAACCAATTTTTGGGAAATCCCTTCGGATACCCCCCCGCCGGAAAGCGGGGGCGGTTATGTCGGGTTTGAACCGACTAAAACCGCACGACGTCTTGGGTCTTCAGACGCTGGGGTGTAAGGTTGCCCATAGAGTCATATATATTTTTTTGAGTTTTATCATTCTCGTATTTTAGAAGTTGCAGGACACATTTTACCACTTTGGAAGTGTCTCTCTTGCAAACTATTCTGTTTAGAAAAAAAACTTGAGAGGTGTCAAGGGACACCCGGATGGCACGAAATTCATTTCGATTAATTAGTGAAGGAATTGTAATAAAAAAAATTGTCACACACATTTTATGAAACACTGTCAGGATTCATTATTGTTATTTTTTTTTTACTGATCATAAAGTTCTTCAGAAACTGAAACTCCTCGACGCATTCGAATCAAATCATAGTTATACATAGTACCGTGACAACAATGCGCGGATCGGTGCGCGGAAGTTACAAAAGTGAAAACTGTCGTTACAAACTTAATTTTTTCCGTCTAAGGGGGCTCCCTTTCGTAACGCGCGATAAGGAACTTCGTTCCAAAAATGAAATTAGAAACCTCAATATCATTTTTGAAGACCTATCCATAGATATCACATCACACACGTATGGCTTTGACGAAAAAAAAAATGTTGAGTTTTAGTTCTAAGTACGGGGAAACCCCCAAAATTTAATGTTCTTTTTTCTATTTTTTGTAAAAATCTTAACTTACCAAGTTTCAACAGTATAGTTCTTATAGTTTCGGAAAAAGTGGCTGTGACATACGGACGGACAGACAGACAGACATGACGAATCTAAATATAAGGGTTCCGTTTTTTTGCTATTTGGCAACGAAACTAATAAAACATAGGTCTTGACTTTTTATCCTTGGACTAGGTTCCTATAGATTGTGGGAACAGGATCAGAATACCACGCGGGCGTAGCTGCGGGCCACAGCTAGTATCAACATATAATTCTTAATGAATTATGACAAGCATATTTATCTAAAACGTGGTTTTACAGTGGTAACGTACATTAATCTTGTAGATTTTAATTGGTTCACGTATGTGAAATCATCAGTGCATAACTACGTCACCTCAAATGTGCAAAGCTAATGCCAGCTAATTCGAATTCACCTGATCAAACACGTTGACGTTGCAGTTAATAAATATAGGCTATCTAATTTGTAGTTAACTTACTGAAAAACTAGCTGTTGCTCGTGGCTACACCCGAGTGGAATTCCGACATTGTTCTCGCTACCCATGAGAACCTATGCCAGATATAAATAGTAGCAAATGTATTATTTCAGACTAAAATTTATACTGGTGGTAGAAATTTGATGACACAAGTTTGTCACAAAATTCGGCCGGGTAGGTACCACCGTGCGCGATTGCGAAAAACCCTCCATAGTAATCCAATTTCGGTTTGATTGCGTTCAGGGGTCAGCAAGTGCATAGCCGGGCAGGGTATGTGGTCGCAGCACTAGTGGGACCGGTGGGTGGCACGCGGTGCTGCGACGACAATCCTCTTCTGATGAGGCTGTCAAGCTGAGAGCCACCATTGTTAACATGGTAAGTGTTTGTAATGGTGACCCTCTTTCCTGAGACTTTAGCTTCAGCTTACCATCAGGCGAGGTGAAGTCAAATTGAAGTGTCTTAAATATAAAAAAAATATATAAAAAAATACCTTGTAACAATGCACAGTGTTCTTTTAAGGATATTGGTGGAATATGTAGTCGATTCTTTAGTTTGATATCGATTCATAGTCTACTAATACTATCTGTATTCTTTAATCGACTCTGTCTATGGTTAGCTGTGGTCAACTCTATCGGCTGTGGCATATTATCTATGAACCCCCACCAAGTAGCTGCTGTCAATAAATGTCAGTGCAGTGGTTTTGCGAAGCCCTAATTTTCTGCATCGCTTCCACAAGCACATTCTAGCTCTGGTACTGAGCCGTTGATCCGCCGAGCGAGTCACGCAGCTGAGCTAAGTGCAGATTCCTGGCTGCCGCGGGTCGTCCTATCACTTCACCTTTTTACACCTTAACTATATAAAGTTAGCTGTGCGTACTCATCCCTGAGACCACTTATAATTCATAATACTTTTATAATATATGAAAGGTAAAACTATTCTCATGTTTAATTTACTATATAACCTTATATCAAACCTTTAAATAACTTTAATTAACTTGTAACTTACTATCTACCTATAAATCAACTTCTAATAACTTAAAATTAACTACCCCTGTTACAACCTGTACCAAATTTCAGCCAGATCCGTTCAGTCGTTAGAGCGTGATTGAGTAACAAACATCCAAAGATACTAACTTTCACATTTATAATATTAGTAGGATTAGTAGGAAAAGCAGGATATCACTTTTAAAAAAACATCTGTAGTATTCTTCGCCAGACAGCGATGATGAGTAAGTTTTTAACGTCTTTCGAAGCTAAAGGTGAAAGAAACTAGTAAAAAGGTTGCAATGACATTTTTTACTGAATCCAAGTTCTTGCACATTTTAATGAAATCTTATCCTTACCACACATTGTGAATGTTAGAATCTTGTCCCACTCATGATCATGTCAGCGTTGTCCAGCGGCATCCGAGGCTCTCACCTCGGAGTCCCGGGCCTCTCTCTAATTTTTACTCCTCTACTTCGCATATCTTTGCCCACTCGTCTTGGCGATTTCATTTTTGATTTTAGTGCTTCCAGCTTCAACTTACTTCCTTCAGGAGACGGCAGGGAGCACTAAACTTCTACCATTATTAAACCTTTAATATAAGTCTACCAATTTCAGGTACTTATCCAAACATTTAGACGGATTTCTAAAAGTAAGTAATCTTAGCATTCGTCTAAGCGAACCATATTTTTTTGTCTGACTGTACAAAACAGTTTTTTTGGTGGTGTCCGAATTGCCAGTGAGGCCGGCCAAGTGTCTCTAGAAATTTGTATTCCTAACTTGGGCTAGCCTATTACAATGTTCTATTCAAAATCAAAAAATCAAAATGTTTTATTTTCCAACTCATACGTTACATTACATAAGTTAAAAAATACTTGTGACGGGGTTGTCTCGCTGCTTCCCCTAGGTTTGAGAATACAATGCTGAGAACTTAATCTATTTGTTTTAATACAATGATAATTATAATTTAATATAAGTAATACTCATCCCGTTCGCACATGTTAAGTCATTATTGTACTATTAACATACTATTATATATATAGCTACAAGATAAACTCGACACTTTTGATTTAAATCGTTCTTTATATCTATATCCAAATATCTGGCGCAAGGTGTTTCTCCACACGTTATAATATCAGCTACTTGCCATATTGGCCATATCAAAGTCAATATATACTCTCGGCATCGATATCTGCTTATTACATTACACGACGGATAATAAAATAAAAGCTCTAAAATTCGATACTGTACGATTTTGATTGGGTTTATTTACGATTTTAATTGAAATGTAATATTAGACTTCAATTTTATGACTTTTTATGGAAAAAAATAATAGCGAACTTAATATCTTAATCACAGAACAAGTATCAGCTCTTCTTCATCAGAGCGCTAATTCTGGTTGCATCCAAGTTGCGTTTTGGAGCCTGGGGTCCACTCACCTATACCTCGTTTCTATGATTTGGGTTGGTTGGCTTTTACGGGAGCAGACCCCCATTCCCGAGTGTCGTCCTGCAATCAGTTGGTGTACCAGGTTGCAGCTGAGGTTGACTTCGGCCTCGAAGATCTTGGCGAGGCTCCATACACCCTGCAGAAAAGTAAGCATGGCTTAACTAGTTTGTATTTTGGGTTCTAGACTACAGATACACATACTTAGATACACTTCTTTTGTAAACGGCACCTATTTCTTATACATAAAACACCCAAACTAATGCAAATAGATAGATTCGTGCATACAAATATTTGGGTCCGTAACTAAACTTCGAGAGTTATATGTTCGATGAATGGAAAGTCGACAGAACGTTTGATCGAATATTGCTATTTAAAATGAACCGTTTATCGCCAAACGCAACTTCGACTGAACGTTTTATCGAATATTTATTAATCGATGGATTGCTGTTTCGAATGAGATTTAGACATGACTTCTTGCCATAAACTTTCCGGACTACTGATTCCAGCGCTTCGCCGGCCGCTACCGCGGCACGCTCGCACCGCTCGCTCGGCTTGCGCTCTGTTGGGGTCACAGTTCTAACCTAACCTAACCCACTTTACTAATTTTCGGACATCAGTCCATCGATTGATAAATATTCGATAAAACGTTCAGTCGAAGTTGCGTTTGGCGATAAACGGTTCATTCGAAATAGCAATATTCGATCAAACGTTCTGTCGACTTTCCATTCATCGAACATATAACTCTCGAAGTAAAATTACGGACCTCAAATATTTGCACCGAACGAATCGAACCGTCGACCTCTAACGTAGCTGTCGAACGTACTACGGCTACGCCACGTGGGTCATCAATCAATCTTGAGAAGGAAGTCAATATGAATTGTTTTACCAATATAATCACAGGTAATATATTGACGACTTAAAAAAATACCCCTTATAAATAAAAGAAATTGGAATTGTAATCTATGGCGGGCATTAGCTAATTATTATGAATAAACATCGCTTCAATCATTATGCAAGCCATTTTGTATGATAATTACACACTCTATAAGAAATAGACGGTTCCAAACGTGCACTTAGTACAATGTATCCAAGAAACAATTCAAATATCGATTCCCGGTACCACTCGACAACAATAAATATTCCCTATACTGGAATCAACAAACCTAGCGTGAATAATAAGTACTTCCATTAATAAGCATCTGATGAACATGGAAATGACGAAACAGAGGCTTTGACTATGTGTCATTTAGCAATAAATCCTCAAGTTCATGCTCACCGTCGTAAATTCCGAAGTAAAGTAATAATACGTACTCGCTACAAGTTGCGTACCTAAAGCCCTTCAAAAAAACTTAAAGGTGTATAAGGTTCGTGCAAAAGCTAATAATATTATTAATTACCGTTGAACAAAAAAGTTCTGTAATTTCACATTCCATCACGAATATATAACCATTGATGGATTCCTTTCAATTACTACCCAGTAATATTCATCTAATCATTATAATTATTTCAATTAAAATGAAGTCTGACAAAGGTGTAATCCACTTTCAACTCTAATTCGATTAAATATTCCCCACTTACTCGACAAAGGAATATAAAAGTGATACATAACGTTAATAGGCCATAAATTCTGCCAGCAGTTTTTTATCTAGATAAATTACTAAAGAATTATTACTAGTATACGGAATATCCATATTTTACCAACACTGTGCGCTTTTAGCTTAGTTATCAAGTCCGGTACACGCAATCCTACAATCAGGCTTGAGTTGCTATGAATACATATCGAAACTACATTTTAGCACCTCGACTCGACAATACAATACACCTTTCGTGATTATACTAAACTTACAAAGAAATGCCAATGATTATTCTTTCACATTTAAAGCCAAATTTAGGTCAGTTTACCATTAAACTATTAAATCACGTCGAATTTGAATGTGTATGAATTAAGTAAGTATAAAATTTTTACAAAACTATATTTCCTTTTCTTCAGATACCTAGAATAGTACCTAGTTTTACAGAAGAGTAACTGATATTAAATCTTAAGATACAGAGAAACAATAACTCTTAACTATTCTTCAAGAAGACTGGAGACAGCGGCTAGGGAAAGTATTTCCATCCGTAGAACGTAGCCAAAATAAACTTGCGCTTCTGCAGAGATAGAATTTGCAAAACCTTGTGCTACTGATGCACTTTCACTAAATATAGGTACGCCTGATTATTATATGTGTAATTCTACATTATAAGAGTAAGTTTGTTTGTGTCAAAAATGGTAAGCTTCTATGGTATAAAAATATAAAATTAGGCCGGAACGATTGACTGATCATCAAAATCTAAAATGTCCTTAATTTAAACGATTGTTCATTCTGTTCAGTGCTGTTCAGTATTTTTAAATGACTAATACTGGTAACTTTGTCAATTGTTTTTACTATAAAAGCCTAAGTCGGACTATGACAAAACTTTTAAAACAAAAAATATCATTAGTAAATTTCAAAAGATGCGCTTTACCAACGAAAATTTCATTTCTATTTATTTAGATTATTGTTATTAGATATGAAGGAAATAGATAAAAAACTCCTATTCGTATGTTGAATATTTAAAAACGGCATATCGAATAAGAGGGTCTGTTACGTTTTACTCTTAATACATACGATATCTGACAGTAATGTCATCCTGGGGGTCTGAAAAGTAATTGATTCCATCAATTTGGATATTCCCCACGATAAATTAATTCATAAGTATAAGATACTTTTATTTTAGTATGTACACAAAAATATTTACTATATTTGTAAATAATTTTGTCTAGGGAAATTATTAAAGAAAAATTAAATAAAGCTCAACCAAGTCATTCATAACTTAATCTCTCTAAACTTAGTAGGTAGTACAGGTAATATAAGGTGCTTTATTAAAAAAATCCATTCCCGCAGGGGGAACGCACAGGTAGATTTCGTGAAGCCATTAATATTATTTTATATAGAGAACTACGGACTTTAAACAATATTTCGTGAAGTTAACATGTTTAATTTTTTTTTCTCGAAAACGGTAACTTTTAGCGAAAAACTTTTCAGACATTTATTTTAGACTTAAAAATGGCCTATCGATTAAAAATGTTTCCGACGGCAAGAATGTTCACCGGTTAGAAGTTATTATTTTTTTCCCGAAAAATTTTGGTTTTTCCCCCCTCCACTTTTAGTTAATGTTTTAATCTTATAGGTTTATACTTAAAAGTTGTTGGTATTCATGTATACTATTTGATAAAATTAGAACGGTTCGAGTATCTTTCATGGAACGTGAAATTTTGAGGAAAAACTGATTTCACAAAAAGTGAGGCCCTACCGTACCCTTAGGCCGGATTCCACCCGTTCACGAACTTAAACTAAGTTTACACCCAAGCAATTTTTGACCGCAGTTTGAAAGCGATCGGGGCAAAAATGCGACCGTGAGAATGCCGCAAATTTTGGGAAGTGGAACCATACATACATATATATATATATATAAACTTTTTGACCAGTGGTCATTTCGGACTCAGGCGGTCATAACTAGACCTCCTATGAAGATTTTTTTTTTAAATTCGACAGTAGTCAAGAAACCAATAGGTAGATCGATTTCATCGAAATCTACCTAAAATTCTACATACATTTATATTCTCGCCTTCCTCTCGGTTCGGTGTAGGCAGAGCCCACCATCTGCTTTTGTTTTTACACACTTTACGAGCGTCCTCTACTGTCATTACTTTTCCCGCGAGCCCTCTAGTTAAGAGTGCTTCTAACCTGAACTGTACACATTACTACTAGTAGGTACTAAGATAAAGCGTTTCAGCGGGTGATGGCCAACAGGGTCATCCGCGGGTACCGCACGATCTCCTTCAAAGCGGCGAGTCTCCTTGCCGGAACTCCGCCATGGGACCTGGAGGCGAGAGCCCTTTCGCAAGTGTACCAAAGGCGAAAGGAGGCGCGGGAGCAGGGACGGGACCCCAAGCCTCGAGAAATCGAGGCCGTGCAGTCCCAGCTCCGCCAGGCTATCGTGGTGGAGTGGTAGGAACGACTTGGGCAGCCACGCGCAGGGCACGCTGCAATAGCGGCGGTAAGGCCCATCATGGAGGATTGGCTCGAGAGGCGGCACGGCAGCCTCTCGTTCCGACTGACGCAGGTGATCTCCGGGAAGGGGAGCTTCGGGGACCACCTGCATCGGATCAGGAAGGAGCCAACGCCTGAGTGCCATCACTGTGACGCGAGCGAGGACTCAGGGCTGCACACGCTGGCGGACTGCCCGGCGTGGGAGGCGCCGAGGCGTGACCTCGTGGCAGTCATCGGCGTGGGAGTCCTCTCGCTCGGCAGCATGATTGCGGCAATGGCGTGGAGTGCGAGCACGTGTGCCGCCGCCACCTCCTTCTGCGAGCATGTTATGCTCGCAAAAGAGATGGCGGAGCGCGCCTGGGAGAGATTTAGAACTCTCCCGGCCCGCCGAGCCCGCAACATGCTCGCCGCGCGTCGCAGGCGACTCAGGCGCCAGAGGTCGCTTAACGACCTCCGTCCTCCATGAGCGCAGGCCTGGGGGTGGTAGGTGAGGCCGCCTGTCACCCCAGCAGAAGCAGGCCGGGACGGTGGGGCAACTAGCGCCCCTCCCCCAAACCGGGGCAAGACGGGGACACCGTGGTCCCCACACCCGAGGGGGCCATCTCGAAACCGGAGATGGCCCAGGGTCAGTCGGGGTGCGAGGGATATGCTCTATGGGCAACCTTACACCCCGGCGTTTGTAGACCCGAGACGGTGTGCGGTTTTAGTCGGTTCAAGCCCGACATAACCGCCCCCGCTGGCTGGCGGGGGGGTATCCGAAGGGATTTCGGCACAAAAAAAAGGTACTAAGATAAAAAAAAACCCTGTATAACATTCAAGATAGGCTTCTGATGCCCAAAAAAGGACTGGTGAGCCCCCATTAGGCATAAATGATATTTTTTATAAAGTAGGACTCATATATAAATTGGCTGTACATACTAACACCTTCGGGGTCCAAAAGTCGCAGTTGTAAGAGTCAACAAACTCCGGGTTCCAAAGTGTAACTTTAGACACAACGGAGAAATCGCTAGGAGGATGATCCAATTGTGAATGTTAACATAGAAATAGTTACTGTTTCTGCCTGAGTAGTGTTGTAGTGTCAGTGGTAGTATTCATTTAATTGCTGAAACAGTTTTATTCTATACATTCTATTTTTCACACCGCTGACAGCTTAGTTCTGATTACATAAAAGACCAAAGCGCTGTAAAGTTCTTGCACAGCGGACGCGGACGATTGACGGCTCACATGGGAACTCTATGCTAATTCACTCGTCGTATTTCGAGCACTGTCAACGAGCTACACAGCCTACTCTACCTGTCTAGTGAATAGTGCCATGTATACATTATGTGTGTATGTAGGTAGGACGTGGACGAAATGCAAAAACTTATAACAATCGGATGTTTGCTCGACGAAAAATAGTTCGACTATTTTACTTTCGAGAATCGTTTGGGAGTATTCTGATATGGGTCGGATGGATGTGACGTATCTTTAAAAACTCTTTGTATTGAATTTAATTTGTATAATTTTCAGGATTAGAATTTAGGTAGAAAATTTACATGTAGCTACAGGCGTGTCGTGTGTGTCCTACACACGCCTGCCAACTTACCGACGCGGGATAAAACCCGACCCCATCAGGTAACCTTGGGGTTATTCTTTCGAGGGCTTACCCGGGTTGCCTGGCAATGGACACTTGGGTCGGACACCATGTGGTTTTAGTCGGTCCGATTCCGACACGCCCACTCCATCGTTAGCAGCGATAGGGAAGCCCGTGGGGGTTTCCACACGTTAAAAAAATGTAGCTACAAAAGTAACAGGTAGCATTATATCAAAGATGCATTAAAGTAAGGGTTAGGACTGAACATGTAGTTGGCAAAATGCTTTGTCCACCCTATCGAGAATAGAAAGGCGGTGAATATATAAAAGGTAATCACCATCATCTTCGCGTTAGACCCGGTTGCATCCAATGTAAGCAATGTATTTATTTTTTCTTCAAACTATTCAAAAAAAAATTAAAGAATACAAGATACTGAAATTCATCATCATTATCCTCAACTTGCCATTTTGCCCGGTTGAATCCGG
This sequence comes from Cybosia mesomella, assembly GCA_946251805.1. NCBI lineage: Eukaryota > Metazoa > Arthropoda > Insecta > Lepidoptera > Erebidae > Cybosia > Cybosia mesomella. The sequence continues at coordinate 24,720,962 of OX276398.1, forward strand.
GGTTCGCTTACTTTTTGATTTGGCATACGGCTTTCATGTGAGCGGCTGCTCTCTGTCCTCCCAACTCCAGCAGGAGAACCTACGGCAGAGCCTCGTCTGTCAAGTAGTAGGTGTACTTGCAGGTGGAGTTGTCTTGACCCCAGAGGTTCTAGAACCTATGCACAAGCTTGTTAAACTATGCTTACTTTTGGTATAGATATTGCTATGCAAAATGTTCAAAGGTATTTTTTTATATTATTTATTTATTATTCTTCCTGGGGAAGCATCACAATATTATTGGGATTTTCAGTATAGTGGCTTCTTTTTCTACCTAAACTATTTAGTATGGTCTATCTAGTTCACAAACAAAAGACAGCGTAAATTTAGTATTGTTATAGCTACACGTGTGACATAATAATTGTTAAGTGATCACTTAGAGTATACATAAGCAAGTTTATGTATACTTTAAAAGTGGTCACCTCTACAATTGTCACTGCAACTGGTAATGTGACTTCGATTCCCGCATCGGATAATTATTATTGTGTCACTCTCAGGTAGACCTCTTATTTATGGTAGCCTTGGTGTACTTTGCATTCATTAATTGCATATTTGAAAAACTGTTACTTACTGTTTTACTGGTGGTAGAAATTTGATGACACAAATTCTTCACAAAATTCGGCCGGGTGGGTAACACTGTGCACGATTGCGAAAATCCCTCCATATATAGTAATCCAATTTCGGTTTGATTGCGTTCAGGGGTCAGCAAGTGCATAGCCGGGCCGGGTGGGACCGGTGGGTGTCATGCGGTGCTGCGACGACAATCCTCTTCTGATGAGACCGTCAAGCTGAGTGCCACCATTGTTAACATGGTACGTGTATGCAATGGTGACCCTCTTTCCTGAGACTTTACCTTCAGCTTACCATCAGGCGAGGTGAAGTCAAATTGACGTGTCCTAAATATTAAAAAAACGTTGCCCTTGTACAATGTTGTATTTTGTGATTACCATGTAAATTGATTATAATTGAACAAACAAAAATAAAATGTTTTTCAACTTCTTACTACATTGCTATATTTCCCTCGATTGTAAGTCAATGCCCTGAAGCACACAATATCGATTCAAATTCTTATGATAGGTTAAATTCAGTTTTGTTTTTATTTAGCTTCAGTAATGGAAATTGCCGGTGCACTGCCAGGATTATTATAGATTAAAAAGTAAAAAACACAAAATGTAACGAGACTATTTAAAAAAAAAACTTAAATTCGATGGGTTCACTGGTAGTCTTTAAAAAGTGCCACTATACATATTCTCATCAGTTCCATCATTCATCATCATCACAGCGTTACTCCTGATTGCATCAAAAACTTGCACTTTGGAGCTCAGGGTCCGTTCTTTTAATCTTTCTCTTGATTTGATTCATCTTGACTTTAACGCGAGCGACTGCCGTCTGACCTAACAACCCCGAGAGGTACAGCATTCTCTATATGTCCATTTTTAGAGTAGTTAAAACCAAATCTACAGTTTCAATACTTCATATACACCAACTTTATAGGAAAGGTTTTAACTATGCTATAAAGATATGAAACTGTCAGTCCGAACGCTCTACAAAACTGAAGCAAGTCGATGCCATCTTTGCCGGACTCTCACCTTTTTGCAGACGTGCCAAATCAAAAGCCGGTAGCTGTTGTTAGTTAAAAAACCGTTTTATAAATCAGCATCTATATTTTCATTAGCAATATAACAACTGTTTTTCCTAGAGTCAGAGATAAGAAGGCTACGTAAATCAGCTTGTAACCAAATCAGAAGAAAGAAGGCTACGTACATCAGACTGTAACTACAACCGCTGCAACCTGATCAAAACACCAATTATTCAGGTCGAAATAGTGGTTCATATCCCTTTGGATTTCCTCGCGGACAAAGGAAAAATTTACCACCAACGATGGACTTTATGGTATTATAATAGGTCCCTTATAAGTAAAATGTTTATTTTAGCAGCGTTAAAATAAACATTTTACTTCACATTATTTTAGTATCCTATAGCTATTATACATTTCATTTCAATCATGTACTGTATCTTTAAAATGATATATGACAGTAGAAAGCCTAAATATGTTTGCTAGGATCGTATCAAGTGGAATGATGTTATCTTTGCCTACCCTATTGGGGAAGAGGCGTGATTAAACAGTATTTTAAAATTCTGGTTATCTAAATTACTCACCGCACAAAAAAGTGTATCTCTGCCTACCCCGGAGGAAAAAAGACGTGAGTATATGTATGTATGTATGTATGATATATACATATTTAAATTTAAAGATTATGAAGAAAATGATTCAAAGCTTGAAATCATTAGTTAAAAATATTTCGAAGTCAACAAGTAAATTGTAACAACCTTAAAATAAAGAAAACAATACATCCGAATTTCAATGTGTATTTCATGAAAATATATGAATTTAGATAATGACTTACAATTCACAATTTGAAAACATATTTTTTTCCTGCTAAACCACTTCAACGTTTTATTAAAGTAATTGATAGTCGTTCTCTGAATGAAATAAATTAGTGGAATTTGGAACGAGAACGTCAATTTCATGCTGAAGCAAAATATATAATATGGCCGTGCTAATGGTGTCCAAGTGCTTAGCTATAAATAATTTATACCGGCTACATTTTCTCATTCATTTTTATTTTACAACTACCTAAATGCTTGAAAAAGACCGACAAAGAAAAACTGTATTAAGAAATTCCTTCTGAAATTATTTTTTGTTTATTCTTCGAATATTTACACTGAGTTAAAAAAGTTAAAAAATTATGTTCGGTTATTGTCGATAAGAATTTCTAAGGAAGTAGATAAAATAGTTGTTCGGTTGTTTCTCTTGTATTGGATATAACTACACTACATGCAGGTACTCTGTGTTAGGTCGAAGTTCAGTAACATTAAGATTGATGAACAGTTTCCTTCAGATTAAAACATTTTGAACAAGGAATAATATTCTCTTGCTCCATATATGTGAACGTTAAGGAAGCAAGGCACAAAGCTAACATGGAAAGGGTATTAAACAGTGGCTTCAATAAACGGCCCAATAAGTTATGTAAAGTGCGGGTGCATCGCGTTACATTACAACCCCTACATGGCCCAGCGGGGTTGGGACGCATGCGCCCGCACCGCCGGCCGCGTACGGCATATGCGGAATATTAAAGGAGGAAAGAGAAAAAAATTAACTTGTGAAGCCATTTTCGTCTATCGGCGGCGGCCCCCGCGCCCGCCGTAGGGTTTCTCTGATGCAGGCAGAGAGGCTCGCGCGGCCGTCGCGAACGAACGCCGCTGCTGACGCCTTGCGTTATAATCTTTCACGACCGCGACCGGTTCGCCACTCGACCACTCTAGTGATTACACGTTGTGCGGCATATAATAATTGTGCAGTGTTGTTTAGACATTTGGGAAAGATCCGTTACATCAACACAGTGATTGCTCCCTTATTTAGCCAGAACTTAGCTTTTTAAGTGTAGTTTATATTACACTTTACTGTGAGGTGTAAGTTTTTAAGAAGTTTGAGTCTCGCTACCAAGTGTTGCATCTTTGTAAAGTGAACCGAACTATAATTCTGGAATAGTGTTTATTGTGTTCATAACTTGACCAATTTGTTATCTTGAAGGTATTGAATAAAGTTGAAACTTTTGGTGATCAATCTACTACGTTTTGTGAGTTTCGTCTAATTCCCGTACAAAAACATATGATCGCAACCTTACAGGTATTGTTTATTTCTATTCATCTTTTAGTAAAATCTTGTTTGGTTTTACTCTTCTACTGTGGATTGATTTATCGTTTTTCTTTAGTTTGCGTTATATTTGTTTTGACATTTATATAAGCTGCTTTGATTATAGTTATTTTGAATGTGGCATGTATATTTTTATTTTAGTCAAAGTTTCATTATCAACCTTATCATTATGATATCCTCTTTCAGATCAAATTAATGATAGAATATGTTGGATTTTTCTTCAAATCATCTGGTTTACTAAAACGGCGTCAACAAATAAACTATCATACCTGAGCACTTCAGTGTAGCCTGCTTAAGGACACTCATGATAGATAAAACAGTCATAACATAGAAGAGAGTATGAGTATCGAAACAGTTTTTAATGACATTCTAAGGATATGGTAAATCAAATCTTTTATTTATGAAGTAATAACAGTACGACAGAGTGCACTCAAAAATAGATGCGTGTAATAAAAATATATAGTCCTCCCAATAAATTATCGGAAGATGTTCTTTTATTGGAGTAACGAATGGTGAGATGAGTAATGGCGTAAGTTTTGCCGATAAATCATGCTCTCCGTAACTGTAAGGAACTTCCAATGCAAAAGTAGTATTTGGCAACATAAACGCTTTGTTAGTTTTGTACCGCACATGTATAATAAATGCAATCGCTGGCGTAGATGTAAGCAACTTTTACAACTTACTATTACCTGCACAAGTTTTAGAAGTATTGCACGATAAATTGCAATTTTATGATGAAGGTCTTGATTGCAAATGCGACGAGAAATAAACTGATCAAAATGCATGAAAGGTACACCAAGTTTGTTACTAACTTCTGGTCTATAATCGATAGAATATTTATTTGATGGTATCGGTACTTATAATGTACATGGTTATGCAAGGGTAGTAAAACAAGTGATTGTAAAAGCAATTCTTGTCAAGAAAATGTTAGTGCTAAATGGTGGTATGGCAAATGGACCGTGAAATGACGTGTCGAGTAAGGCGATACCATTTGATGAACTATTGTTCCGTACTGTAGCTATGGGTGGAGTTAGATTCGATACGAACCAAGATTTTGATCCCGAAATATTCTATAAAGAATTTCTAACTCTAAAAATTTTTATATATTCACGTCAGTATATTCTTGAAGGAGAAAGCAGTCTACCTATATCATTTAAGAATGCTGTCTGCCCGGCCCGGGAACCTAATGCCACAATCATGATCGTTCGCAAAGTAATGCTAGGGGTATATATTAAATACACGGTAACTAATTACAATGCATCGGGTTTATTATTAAGAATGGTAATATATTTATTCATTTCTCATATTTCATGTAATACAGATTGTAGGTAATTAGTTTGATAGTCAATTAAATTCTGAGCGTTGGCATAATTAATTTGATAAGCTATTCTTGGAATACGTAGTGATAAGTGAAGCATCACTTGACTTCTGTTCTACTTTTCAATATACTCGTAAGTATAAGTGTAAATTTTATTCATAAAATTAAACGAAAAAAGATCTGATAAAATTGATAATTTTGATTTGATAAATACATTTTCGAACTTAAAATATACGTACAAAAACCTAACAAAATCTAGTCCTCAGTTTCTTTATTATATTTTTATCCTTTAGATAATAAAATTATAAATAAACATGGATTGAAAATAAATATAGGTACTTATTTCAATAAATTTATACAAATTTATTGGATTCCGTTTCTGGGGTAGGGCTACAACGGATTATAAATATCGGATATCAGGATAGAAATTATCCATAGAAATAAAAAGGCGTTCCCACGTTGCCGGAAGCCGGCACTGGATAGCCACGCTTCGGTACTCTGCTCTTTTACTATTGTGCCTTTGTCCGGACTAGGCTCCGTCAGCATGTCAAAAGAGCACTTCTTTATTCTACCGATCTAGTTTGCCGCACTTAATTTGTGTTGCATCACTCGTTCCACATCATTTTCTTCTTTTAACATCGATCGCACCGATAACTCCCCCAATGTCGTGCCGTGCATTCGTAACTAAATTCACTACACGACTTATGTTATCGTTTTTATCGTCAGCGATTTACTAGGTAATAACTACGTACTCCAACTACGTAGGAACTATGGTCTCCACTGACTATATTTTGTACCTCATAAGACAAGACTCCTAATTAGTAATTTCTTGGTGTAACTAGCGGTTAAAAGCCTACATCTAGTCGCAATAGAGTTCAAGAACATGCCAATCAGAAACACTAGTGAAATTTGCATTCTTGTTTCACCTCAGCCAACATAACATAAGACCACCCGCGTGGAAATGCCTTCTATTCAATACCAACTTTATAACCTCGAGATAGAATTTCAAATCAAGATTCTCGTTCTCCATCATACCTATTCCTTGCAATGAGGCGGTCTACAATCTACTCGTGTCTACTCTCGCAAATTTCAATACGCGTACTGGGGGAATATTTTACGTTGGATTGCCGTCTTATTCTGTAAGAAACACAATCTGTTAACGTTAACAAAAAGTAAAACGAAGGGCTTTAATTTGCGGTAAATATATTTTCTCTTGCAATACCGCAATCAGAACCTCTAGACGAGATTTTTTTAATCTTCGCCTGGCATCTCAAATAATACAGCTGCAGCATTCGAATCTCATTAGCAAGTGAAACACGAGAAAAAACTCAGAGCAATAAATTTTAGCAAGGCACAAGTGGAAACATTTACGGTTCCTTTTAATTTGGTTGCCATTGTCGAGGCGTCCCGCGGCGTGCCGTTCTGAGCCCAGTGCCGGCTCGAGTTCTTGTTAGAGTTCCAGCTGTTCCAAATGGTACTAACTTCTTATTAGTGGATTAGAAAAGAAATAATTAATGTAACTTTTACATTATGGAGGTTCGTATACTAAATTGTTATTTATTAGATAGATGTAAAATGACTAAATGTAAGTAAATTACCTTAAATTTAGCCTTCATTTATGTTAATGTTTAATAATAAAAATGAAATTAATTTACATTAATTCAAAATTCAGTTAAAGTGAGTTACGAGATTTAATTTCAAAAAATAACTATTCATTAATTAGATAGGTAAATCATTGAATTGGATGTTTAATAAACGATTCACGTAGTTGAATTTAAATTTTATTCAGCTGTTAATACGTGGAAATTACATCCAAGTTTGTACATTTTCAATTTCAAAGCTAAACAGCAGCGGCAGATATAAAAGCTAAGGATCGCGAACCATATCATAAATCAAAGTGGATTTTATGACGGTGTGATGGGACCAATAGCTACCTCTTCGACAAGTTTCGACGAAGGATGTTTATTTTAAAATGAATGAAGTAATTCCAAGGGTCCAACTGAGGACCAGCGGTTGTGTGAGATCGATGACTTTGCATTTTCTCGCGCGTCGGTGCCGGCTGCGTACACACCATAGCATGTATATTAAACTATCTGGGCTATCGATGGCCGCGATAAACTTGTTTGAGTGAGGAAAGATACTGCATACACACTACTACATCAATCATCCGGTAGTAATTGAAAACATGCAGCTGCGGCTTAACGATAAAACAATAAATAATCTTCAAAGTATCTACCGTACAAAATATTTATTTCATTTAGTAACTCAAAATATGTTCCACATTCCGGCATTTAAAGCTGACGTTACTCGACATTTTATTACCGTAGACACGTGTTTCGCAGAGAGTCTCCTACAACTGCGGACCAGCTGTGAGCAGCAGAACGTGCCGTTCTGACTGCACATTAAATTCCCACACATAAAAGTGACTGATAAAAAAAGGTTCACCCGATGGCCCCTTTTCTACTAACAACAAACAAGCAGAGCAGGTAAGGGAATCTTTACGAGCCCAAATAAGTAAAATATGCTCAGTCCGGTGAGGGATTATACTTCTTATTATAGCTGCATAAAGTATCAGTTTATAAGCAGAGAAATTTCACAATGATCTTTTGCAACATTTGGTAAGAATAAAAAAATATTTTTCTTTTCGTTCTCCGACTAATATGAATAAAAAGTATTAACGTTTTGATAAGACCTTTGAAAGTCGATGGTTGAGCCACCCTTTATTGCCCTTTATTGTGCCATATATGGTTTCTTTCCTGAACGCATTCGTCGCATTAGATATTTTGATTACGTAATGAGAACTAATGTAAATGAATGAGTTGAGACACGCATCCGCTCGAAAATCAAAACAGAATAATGCATTATTGGTTCTACGAATGTATATATCAACGATTCTGGGAACTGTTTTATTTGTTCTCAAACGTTACAGTATTTCGAGGCTATTGACAATATATATTATGTCAATAAACGATGTGTAAATGCGTTTGGTAAAATCAGGCTCATCTGAATTTATTCTAATCCATGCGTGACTGGATTTCAGTTAATCATTATAAGTCCCTAAACCGGCTATGACATTGTACTTGTAATACATTCCATTGTCGCTCGCATCGCCTTCGATCAAATATCCGGTGAGGTGGTCGGAGCTATCAAAATATAGCAGAGTGAGTAAGTGTAAACTTATACAGTTCATAGCATCAAGAAAATAATTCTCGTGCGATTTTAAGAGGACAAATCTTTTTCTAGTTAGGCTACAAAAAGGTTGAAAGGAAAGAAAAAATCATAAAAGATATTCTTGTGATTGATTTTTGGTTGAGCGCTTTTGAAGGTACCAATTACATTCTTCAAAGTGAGCTCGAATTGAAAAGAAAATATTGAAGAGTCTAATAAGAGAATGTTTTTTTTCTGCATGACTACACAAAGAATATTGGGATGACATTTTAATGGTTGATAGGCATTCTAATAAGTTGCGTATCATAACCATCAAACCATTTTTGCTGTAAAGCAAAAATGATTTGTTTGCCTTTACTTGATATCATTTAATCAGTTCAAAATAGAGCTTTTAGAGAATAGTTTCTTGATAGTGGCGTAACACACTGGTCATAATATAATTATCCTAATTTAGGGCATTCCATGAAATATATTTTAGTCTAGTTGAAAGGACCGCTTCGTCGTCTTGTGGTAAAAAACAGTGGCAATCCGGGAAAACTTGAACAATTACATTTGTGTTTTTTTAATCTTCATCATACATCCTTCCCTTCCTCCCTCCCTCCATCCATCCATCCATGCATCCATCCATTTTTGAATATGGAAAGCATGTCGTGACGATGACGTGAGTTCTATGATTTTGTTCACCCGAAAAATGCTCAACGTGCCTAAAGAAGTTTTCACTTCAATTACCCTTATTTTAGAGTGCGGTCCTGAGTTCGAATCCCAGGTCGAGTACCTTTTTTTTTTTTTTTTTTTTTTTTTTTTTTTATCGTGCGGAAATCCCTTCGGATACCCCCCCGCCGGCCAGCGGGGGTGGTTATGTCGGGCTTGCACCGACTAAAACCGCACGCCGTCTCGGGTCTTCAGACGCCGGGGTGTAAGGTTACCCATAGAGCATATCCCTCGCACCCCGGCTGACCCTGGGCCATCTCACCACTAACAGCATCGCTCATCCTGTCTCCTCTGAAAGCAGAGGAGTACGGAGAGCGATATGTTCCCGCCACGTTGGGTATTGGCCGACGATCAATGCCAACCCTATGAAGGGGTGAAGGGGAAGCCATTGACCGCCGCCCAGGGTGTACCGGCCGCTCCGATTCCGTTCCCCCCGGACTGCAGCGGGATCGGAATCGGAGCGACACTCGAGGAGGTTACCCAACACACACCCCCCAGGTCGAGTACCTAAAGTGTTAATGGGATTTTGTTTAGCAATTCTCAGCATAAAAACAAATTCTAGAAACGTGCCTGGTAGATGGTAATAGGCTCACCGGTATCCCAGGCGGGTATCAAATGGAGATTATGTCAGTGGGTATCTATCATATATTACGAGTACTATTATATATATCAAGTATATAGTAATATAATGTGTAAGAATATAAACATACTTTTAATTATATAGATATGAAGGTAAATGTACAAATGTGGTTACAAATTTTATATCTAACTAAACTAAATAAAACTAAAATATAATAAATAATTAAAAGAAACTTAAACCTAAAATGCATCGTGGAATTCCTCCGCATCGCATGCCTCCTGTGGTAACATGCCCAGAAGACTGGCAGCATATAATTATTTTATTAGTTTTGTCCACAACATTCGAAGTATGTAATACCGTCTTGTTAAATAATTTCCTAATTTTTAAATTTCGAATGCGGTTGGTGGCTTTGTACCTTTTTTTTTTTTTTTTTTTTTCGTGCGGAAATCCCCTCGGATACCCCCCCGCCGGCCAGCGGGGGCGGTTATGTCGGGCTCGAACCGACTAAAACCGCACGCCGTCTTGGGTCTGCAGACGCCGGGGTGTAAGGTTGCCCATAGAGCATATCCCTCGCACCCCGACTGACCCTGGGCCATCTCCGGTTTCGAGATGGCCCCCTCGGGTTTGGGAACCACGGTGTCCCCGTCTTGCCCCGGTTTGGGGGAGGGGCGCTAGTCGCCCCACCGTCCCGGCATGCTTCTGCTGGGGTGACAGGCGGCCTCACCTGCCACCCCCAGGCCTGCGCTCATGGAGGACGGAGGTCGTTAAGCGCCCTCCGGCGCCTGAGTCGCCTGCGACGCGAGGCGAGCGTGTTGCGGGCTCGGCGGGCCGGGAGGGTTCTGAACCTCTCCCGGGCGCGCTCCGCCATCTCCTTCGCGAGCATCACATGCTCGCAGAAGGAGGTGGCGGCGGCCCACGCGCTCGCGCTCCGCACCATTGCCGCAATCATGCTGCCGAGCGAGAGGACTCCCACCCCGATGGCTGCCACGAGGTCACGCCTCGGCACCTCCCACGCCGGGCAGTCCGCCATCGTGTGCAGCCCTGAGTCCTCGCTCGCGTCACAGTGATGACACTCAGGCGTTGGCTCCTTCCTGATCCGATGCAGGTGGTCCCCGAAGCATGTGTGGCTTTGTACCTATTTGGAGTTTCGTCAGTGAAGTAACTGGTTCTGATAACCCTCGTCCAACACTGGGCGAGCAATGAAAACAATAATGTTATGATAGGAAGCGGCCGCGAGCTCCACTGTTTATTTTAAACATTCGCTGCCAGCCGCGGTAAGATTATATTCCTTGTAATGCTACACCCAAGGGCTGTGTACTTTACCTCCATACCATTGTGTAGCGTTTCCGTACTATGTTTACACAAATTATTTTTAATAATTTGGTAAACACATTGACATCTATGTATCAACTTCTAGACAGACTGTACAGAATAAAAAAAAAACACATTGACATCTATGTACCAACTTCTAGACAGACTGTACAGAACAAAAAAAAGTTGTAACACAATAGCCATACAGACTATCATCATCATCTTAGCGACAATCCCGGTCGCATCCGAGGCTCTCACCTCGAGGGCCGAGGTCCGCCGTAACTGTCATACTCATACAGATGACATAACAAAAAGACGCGTTATGGTTATATAGTTAGGCGTCAAAATACATTGAATCATTTATCTAGTCTCTGATTCCCGTACCTCTACTACATTCTCGTCTCTCCCTTGGATGGCCCTTCCTCTGTCCAGTTAGTATACGTAGAAGTCATTGGGTAAACACCAGGCATTTCATAATAGGTGCAACAGGATTATAACAATTAATCTTCTGTTCTGTTGATGCAACATTCTTTCTTCATCGACACCAGAACACACGCGGTAATAAATAAACTGATATGTAATTTATATCTCTTAATACAAAATAATGGAGTCAATAAGCTATCATTAAATATTTTTTTACGATTAAATGATGCACAGTAACTGCGTAATATTCTTGTTAACTGAATCGTTTAACGACTGGTTTCAAATAATTCTAAACGAGTTATATCAAAAGTTCCAAAGGCAAACAATTTCGTAATTTATATTTAAAACAAGATGACTTCAGTATTTAATGTTAAACATAAAATCGACGTTAAACGTTTAATGCGTCACGTAAATAATTATTTTGTTTTTTAACAACAAACATCGTAAATAGTAATTCTATAAGGTGTTTTGTTACTTTCTTGATAAAGATTAACTATTAATTAATTCAATTAAGTCGTAAAATGTATGTGTGTGTGTGTTCTCCATCTGAACACCAATCTTGATTGCATCTAAAGTTGCACTTTGAAACTCAGGGTCCGTTCTCCTACTTCTCCAGTACATAGTTTGGTGTGTTTTGGTTTTTATTACGAAAGCTGGCATCAGATCCTCGTTCGTCAATCAGTAAATATACCGGCTTGCAAGTAAGGTTGGCTTGGGATCCGAAGAAATTGGTGGGGCCCCATACACCCTCGTAAAGTGTACGTGTAAGTGCTATAATCTAATAATCTAATTTTTTAAGTCATGATATTGTCGGAAGTTGACGCGAATGTCACACATTGAAATAAAACTATTTTTGACGGATTATATCGCGATATATTTGATATTATATTATATTTTACATTGATCCCGACGTTTCGGTTGCTTTTCAGCAGCCATGGTCACGGGGTCAATGTAAAATATAAAATAACATGAAATAAATCGCGATATAATCCGTTAAAAATAGTTTTATTTCTAAGTCATATCAAAATCTTTCGGTGAAAGACATACCCGAGAGTGATTGTATTGTTTACCGTTGAAATCGATTATATTATCTAAGTTATAAGTATGTACCTGTACTGTGAACTGTAGCTATAACTCAGAATTTCGTGCAGTTGACTTCCGCGCTCCAACGTGCGAGTGAATCGAACTTTACTGCCTATAAACTCTTTATTGCCCATTGTCGGCGATTATTACTTAACCCTCATGACTTATGAACTAATAAATTTGATCTTTTCATACCAATCGTGCTTACAGATTCACTCACACATCCTCACGAAATAAATATGTAGCGTAGTTAATTTTAAATATTCCGTTATCACTAAAGTAAAACACGCATAATTAAACAATGAAAAATACATCTCCCTTGTTAGTACAAAGTCTGAATACTGATTGTGCTAAATAAGAACATCTAAAACAAGCTGTGCCGCGTGCGTGAATCAATAGATTAGATGGAAATAAGCTTAAAATATCTCCGTATGGTTGGGCTGTAAATAACTTGTTTGTAATTGCGGAGCCGCGATTGTCTGCTGGTATAAGGAGGGCGGGCTGTTTGATAGCAATCTTACTTGTGCCAACCTCGGCCCCCTACTTACCTTTTGCGTAGTCGAGTGCTGTTTGCGTGTTACCGTTTTCGGTCATTGCTTAAGTAATGCGCCGTCACTGTGCATAGTATGTCATTATAGCAGACAATATAAATATTCCAAACTCAACCGCTGTTAAACCTTTTAAGCGAAGTAATATAATCATAAGGGCACAATAACATTGCATTATTGCACAAAGGATATGAACAAAAGAATATAACATCTAAGAAGGGCCATTGGCTTTATTGAAAGCCATGCTTGCTTTATACTGTCCCCCGCCTTCTGAGGCATAAAGTTATTTTCACAACAAAGCACGCGAAGCCTCTGAGCTGCTTATATTGGTCCTCTCTTGAGCCGACCCATTGTAATCTTAATACCGTATTATATTAATGCGATAAACATCTTCCAGATCTTCGTACCTACTAAATTTTTCTGTGAATTATCTTGAGTTTAATATTGGCAGTTTTATAGAGAAGACGTTTCTCTGGTTACTGGGTCTTATCTTAAATCGATGCGAGAGGGTCGAATTCTATAAAAATACTTTACAATTTAGGCGGCCTATTATATCTTTTTATCTGAGTTTTCATTGAAGTAAAATGAATTTATTCTATACGTCATCAAACTTTTATAAGGTTGGAGATGTTTTGAATAGAATAATAATAGGCGCATGACGTCATCTCATCAATGTCACATGCTATTAAATATGCATAATACCGACCGCATTAAAACACTTATGTTGGATGACAAGGCATGAAACTCCAAATTTACTGAACATATTACTATGGCATTAGAGAGCCAGCTAAGCCACGTACAATGAAAGTGTGTGCCTTCCCTGAATAATTGCCGTATTTAAGTGTAGAGATTTAGTGTCCCAGCTTGCACCACAATGGAGTATTTAGCCTGTGTAAGAAACTAAAAACTATTGTTTATCACACCCTGAACGACATAATCTTAGGCATGCATATTTTATGCTCTCATAAATGAGGTCAATTACTCTCATTTGGCACCTTTAAGTGAGTTGAAATTATTGTAATACAGACAAAAATACACGGTACACTCAAAATTTTTCAGTAAGTTTCATAAATCATTACATACTTACTTAAAAACTTGGTTCGCAGCCAAGCAGTAATGTCTTCATACAACTCCAACTACTCTACAATAATGGTACTATGAAATCATGACTGTTTGGTGTCACACCATATCTGCTTTAATGGAAAAAAAGCATTACTTTATATATTTTGGAGTGGACTTCTTGAAGGTTGTCTTTTTTTACATGCGGAAATCCCTTCGGATGCCCCCGGCCGGCCAGCGGGGATGGTTTAGAGGGTTGTCAAGTTAAAATATTCAGCGTTTGGTCAACAATTGGAAATAAAGCATTTGCAGCTTTTGAAAGTCATAACTATAGCTTATGGTTTATTTTACTTTACTCGGCAAAGATTTTAACTCTTCGACCAGAAATCGAGTAAAAAGGAACAAAACATACAGTGGCAAGTTCAGTTTGACTTAATACATTTATTTATCATTAACTCTGTTGGTTGTTGTTTCTGCCTATCCCGTAGGGAAAAAGGCGTACATGTACATACACAAACTCCAGGTTTTCTCCTATTTTTAATACATCAGGAGTGTATAAGGATCCTACCAAGAACATTGGGGCTAAGACAAACTTAATTGCAAGCTGGTATACCAGCTGATTGACGGATGAGGCTCTGGCGCAGGGTTTCGTCTCGGGGTTGGGAGATCAAACTTCAGTCGCTACCATTCAAGCCCTATAAGCTAAACTAAAAAGAAGAGAAGGAGTAATGGACCCTAGTCTCCGAGTAAAAGCCTCTGATGTAACCGAGAACAGCTGTAAGATGATATTGATGCAGTTCATCAATCTGACATCCGCTACGGAAGAAAATTTATTCGAGAGGTCACTTACTGAGCACTTTTATGCAATTTACCAGCACATTGCCTACAAACCTGATATGAGTAGATCTTCTTTAGGCTTCATCCCCTCTACTTCAAGCATTCCAAAATGTATTACAAAATACGTTATTTTGTTTCTGATAGCACTGGGACAATAAAACTTTAAATAAAATTTATTTAAACTCTCTTAAAAGCCAATTTAGGTTGTCTCTCGACGCCTAAAAAAACTGGGCCAAATCCTGAGAAATGCATATTAATGGCAGCCCTTAGCCAGTACAATGTCACTCTTTGTGTCCCGCTGAGTAATAGTCGCAACTTAGCTCCTCGAATTTATGTCCCATATACTGCAACCATAATAGTATATTTAGGGGAACGCAAAAACTTTTACACTGTACAAAAATCATATTTTATTAACACAGCGACATATGAATGTTATATTTATTGTCGCCGTTGTACCGCCACAAATGGTTGATATAAGTGCTTACAGTTTAAGAGCACCGCGGCACCGCGGGCTTTAGAGGACAATCTTAGGTTCAAAATGATTTATACGTGAAATAAATTAATAAACAAAACATAGTGTCAGTGCTGGTGATCATAGAAGAGTTCCTTCATCTGGAGATATTATTGAATCATTAAGCTTACCATAAAAACCACCAACTTCTAGCTTTCAACTTCTCACTTGCAAGCTAAGAACATCACAAATGAACATAAAAACATTGCAAATTAAATGAAAGCTTGTCAAAAGAGACTTATATTTACTGGACCTGAACTGCACAACTTTTTCTATACTAAATGATTTGAATAAGATGAAATTTAGATGAATTTATTCAATGTTAATCGCTGGCTTACCTATTAACAATCAAGAAACAATGACCGGCACACAACAAGAACATATGATTTATTAAATTAAGATAATGTAACCACTGCGGAGAATGCCAGCGATTTATGCTTAGTACAACTTGTACAAATTGTTTACGTTCCTGTAGAAGCTATTGTCCATGGAGTTTAATGTGTTGTTTTAATATTACACGTAAGAATATGGTCCTGATTAATGAATCAATTAACCTATTGCAGAGCACTCTAGATCGTAAACCTCTATCAATGCGCGCCAAAGTACCTGATCCTCCACCTTCCGCATCCAATCTATTCCAGCTCCTTTTTTCAAATTGGCATTTCACCTGGCTAAACTACCCTAATATTAACGCCAGTAATTTAGCTCGGCTAGTAGTTAATTCGAAAGCTAGTAATGTATCGCCCATATAACTAGAATTATTCTATTACAAATAAAATATCTTTATCAAATATAACTGTGAAAGTACTTACAGACAAATGCAATAAGTCTAACCCATTACTACTCTCTTTGAACCCTACATATTTTAAATATCTTCAGAACTTTGGTACTTATTATACCGCAGTAGCAGTAGCTCTGGTGGGACCGGTGGGTGTCACGTGGTGCTGCGATGACAATCCTCTTCTGATGAGGCCGTCAAGCTGAGTGCCACCATTGTTAACACGGTACGTGTATGTAATGGTGACCCTCTTTCCTGAGACTTTACCTTCAGCTTACCATCAGGCGAGGTGAAGTCAAATTGACGTGTACAAAATATATATAGAAAAAAAACCTAGTCATCATTTTAAATAATCTCAAATTTGATAAAAAAATAAAAAGAAACTGCCAGAATTCAAACAGTGTGATTAGACGTTGTGTAGTATTTATGATTCCAATTTTGAACACAATATAGCTAAACAGTTGCTTGTAGAATAATTATTATAGACAGCCACAGTAGGTATTATATATTCAGAGTAGGCAGGTACTTAAAAAAACGTAATGTTCACTTTTTGAAGTTAATTCGGACAACATTTCCTATTTATTTATTTTTTATATTATTTAACTGTTTGTCATTTAGCTTTAACAGTAAATTAAAAAAATTTTAAGCATTATTTTAAACTATTAAAATTGCATGAAACATATTCGTGAATGTAAGCGGCTCTCAGTGAACACGTATTGCTGAACTACCGAACCAGCTCCCTACGACACTCTAGACGAAGAGAACTATTGTCATATCCTTGTCTCAGTACTCAGTAACCAACAACTATGCCTGCACATTTCTATAGGGTAGTTAAACGGCTTGAAATCTCTATACCTTATGTACCTATCTAATGGCAGTGTAAGTATTTTGATATGTCATGTTATGCAAATATTTACATAGCATTAACTGCCACTTGAAGGATTTTATGTTCAACTGCAAGTAGTTTTTAATGTACTAAATCATAATGTTCTAAATATGTAAATTCATAATCTCGTTTGAGAAGATAAGATTCCGTAGATTAACATTTATTAGATGGACTTATGTATAAGCTTTAATGTTTAATAGTTGCTACGAACTTTATGATTATTTTTATTAGTGACGTAAATATTCTTTCCAGCGTTTTGTTCACAGTTTTTCAAAGTATATTCCCTCTGAGTTATGTTTATGTGTAAAAATGTCGTATTTGAAAATATGTGATGCGGTATTAAAATATATTACTTGTGAAATGATTAATTGTGTTCTCATTATTCAAACGAATAAATAAATAAAAAAGCAAAATTAATGAACATATACCCAAAAGTATCCATGTCACGTTAATTGTGTATACAGATATGTAGTAGGTACCTTCGTGCCGGGGTGCGACTGGTTGGATCACCTCCAAGTTTGGTGCACCCTGGGCAACGTGGGCAATGACGCATCATTGATTGCTCCTCTGGAGTAGCTGGCGTCAACGTCAACGGCCAAGAGTCTGACCAACCGGCCCTTTTCAGGGCCAGCTGACCCCATTGCACGAGGGGGTCGGGGTATGGCGGGCCTACAAGGCCCGCGGGGGGGCGTGGTCGCTCCAGGTTCCCCTCTGCTGTTATCAGAGGGGACACTGCGAATGGCCCAGGGTCAGTCGGAGTGCGAGGGATATGCTCTATGAGTAACCTTACACCCCGGCGTATGTAGACCCGAGACGGCGTGCGGTCTTAGTCGGTTCAAGCCCGACATAACCGCCCCCGCTAGCCGGCGGGGGGGTATCCGAAGGGATTTCCGCACAAAAAAAAAAGGTACCTTCGTGCCTCGGAGAGCACGTTAAGCCGTCGGTCCCGGTTGCCATACGAACAACTATGACAGTCGTTACAGGTAGTAGGAGTCCTAAAAAGTCCGGCAACTGGTCTAACTACAGAACTTTGATATCGCCAATGGTTGTGGAGGTCAGATGACAGTCGCTTCACGGAAAATATTGAAGTTCGGCCGCTTCGTAATTAGATCGAAAAGACGACCCCAACCGACTTGGGAAAAAGCTTAGAGGATGATGATGATGACAGATCGTAGTTACTACTGCAATATTTCAGTGAGATTCAGAATAAGTAAACCCCCGCTGGCCGGCGGGGGGGTATCCGAAGGGATTTCCGCACGAAAAAAAAAAAAAGGTACAGAAAAATATTTGGCATTCGTGTCTATAACCTATTCTAGACCACTGCTGGACATAGGTGATGATATGTCTATAACAAAGCTAAAGCTTATAACAACGCTAGAGATATCTCTAGCTTTATAATAGACACGACTCTTTAAATTTTGCCTATAAAACCTATGTTCATGTTATGTAAATGACCCATAGTTAATCATCCTGATTAACTAAAGTATTCTCGTTGTGTCTCTGGGATTATTTCATAAATATTCTCTGAAATGTGGAGATCATTCTGGTTAGGGCAGATTTAGCAGAAAAATGCTATATAATTTTATTTCGGCTTGTATCTCGTATCATGGTCTAAAGTGTAATTGTACGTACTTAATCATTTAAAATGTATATTTAAGTAATTTCATTGTTTAGATGTGAAGGTTGGTAGGTAATTTAGTTACTTTTCTCTTTTTCCCACTTATATCTTGTAATTCATTAACTTTTTACACGTGAGATAATATATTAAAAAAATATAAAATGTCCTATCAAAATACCAGGCCACTCAGAAAGTATTGCGAAAAAAAGTTTTATATATGAGAGACTGGTCAGTTATAATCTATTTCTAAAATATGATTATTTATGAGTAAAAATAAGTACGTTCCAATTTCAAAATTTCTCTCTGCATTTTTTGCAAGATAATTTCAATTATTGTGTCTCTGATTTTCTACGATTTCAAGTGTCGCCTGAAACCAGACGAATCGTACGATAGACTTCAAATGGCATTCATGGATGAAGGCCCTTCCAAGGCGACCGTGTATCGTTGGTATAACGAATTCAAGCGCGGTCGACTGACTTTGGAGGATGAAGAAAGAAGTGGTCGCCCTTTGACGGCTGTTACGGAAGAAAACGTGCTAGCAGTGAAAAATTAATCCAAGATAATAGACGAGTCACATATCAAGAGATTCAGCACATTCTTCAGATTGGATCGGGAAGCCTTCACGAGATTCTACACGTGCATCTTCGTGTGAGAAGGATAGTTTCACACTGGGTGCCGCACAATCTCACCGATGCTCAGAAGCAGGCCCGGGTGGAATGGTGTCGTAATATGATAAACAAGTTTGAAGCAGGCGCGTCTCGGCGTGTTTATGACATCATTACAGGTGATGAGTCGTGGATTTATCAGTATGATCCAGAAACAAAACGCCAGTCGACGGTTTGGGTGTTTCAAAACGAATCAACACCTACCAAAGTGAAGTGATCTAGAAGCGGAGGGAAGATTTTGATCGCGAGTTTTTTCAATTTGTCTGGCTACTTGTTATCAATCCCTTTACGAAATCAAAGAAGCATCAACGCTGAATGGTACACTACCAAATGCTTGGCAGAAGTTTTCTCTGTAGTGAGCTACAAGCGACCAAACACAGGGCTCCGCGGGATACTACTCCACCTTGACAACGCGCCCGCACACACCGCGCTTAAAAAGAGGGACTTCCTGGACAGCACTCCGGTTAAACTCCTAGGTCACCCTCCTTACAGCCCTGACCTTGCACCGTGCGACTTCTTTTTATTCCCGAAAATAAAAAATCAGCTCAAAGGGATACAATTTTCGTCGCCGGAAGATGCGCTGTCAACGTTTGAGCAGGCTGTAAACGAGGTATCTGCGGCGGATTGGAAAAAGTGTTTTGAAAACTGGTTCAAACGCATGAAACTTTGTATAGAGGCTGGTGGAGAGTACTTTGAAAAGATTTAATAAAAAAATATTTACCTATAGAACACTTTTTTTTATTTTCGCAAAACTTTCTGAGTGTCCCACGTATTTAAATCATGATGCTACTATTTAACAAGACATAACAGTCAGCCATACAAGCAATTGCACACAGTCGGCACAATTTATAACACTCCTAACAATCTTTATGTAGTGAAGTCTTTTGAACAAGTAGAAAGGCGTTATGCGTTCAGAATACCTATAATAAAAGTGGCAAGTTACGAAGGTCAAACTAAATGTAACTTTTGCCTTTGACGTGTAGGTATCCTTTGTTAAGTGTACACACTACACGTTACGTTTTGTACATAAGTGACTACTAGTACTTACGTCATCTGCATAATATATTTTCTGCAGCGCGCTGAGAAGCTCCATGTTTTTTTTATAATGGTTACATTAATATGACTTCACCTCGCCTGATTTTAAGCTAAAGGTCAGAGTCACCATAACAGACACCGATAATGCAAGAATGGTGGCCCTCAGTTCCAACTTCCATGTGTATGTGTTATCACATAAAATATAAACAGAGCATTAATTCGTAGATAATTTTGTACGGTAGATATGTCATAAATAAATAATAATAAATAAATATTGTAGGACAAAGTACACAGCGCCATCTAGGCCCAAGCTAAGCAGAGCTTGTCATATGGGTTTTAGAACGAGGCTAAACATACTTAAATGCTTTTTTTATAAATAAATACATATTATACATAGAAACACCCAGACCAATGCAAATATACATATGCACGGAGCGTTAGCAGTCGCATGCACTACCGCTACGCCACAGAGGTCATCAATTATGGCATGACTACGCTGGTTAAGCTGTATACTTAAAGGTGCAGGATGTCGTATTATATAAGAAATATGTGTTAAAGGTGTAGGAGATTGACTTTTCATAATTATTGTTGACTTGAATATTTAAGAACAATCATCATTACAGGTATATAATTATCTCTCTTACTTTTATCCCATATTTATTTGGGGTCCACCGAAAATGTGTGCTTTTTTATGCATCTCGGTTTGCAGTCATCTCAACATTCATTCCCTTCCCGGTCATGTCATCTTTCACATAGTTCTTCTATCTTCTTTTAGGTATTTATTTCACCTTATAGCCGTCCACTTCCAGGCTTAATGGGTTTCTTACGACATTCCTTTCATCCCTACGCATCAATGTTCGAACAAGGACAAGCGATTTCCTCGATTCCTCAGTTCTGTATTTGGCGCTACTTTCAAACTTACTTTAATGTACTCATTTGTAATCTTATATTTTCTTGTCACACCATTCATTCATATCGGAATTTATCAGCCGTCTTTCTCAACTCTAAGGGAGTTACGCGAGTTACATGTATTTAACTACAATAATAATACAACATAATTAATACATACTATCTACTTTTTTCAGTATATTTATTACATTTTTTTTTAAGTTTCTTTTAACAGAATCTTAATATTTTGTTTTTTTCACTGTGGCCAATCTTTTCAGTATGGCATAGTTATTTCCTTTCATGCACATGCATTTTTTCTCACTTAATAGTTTTAAAATTTCACATCTGCCTTGCGTACTGCAACGGCTCACAAATTTGCGATGTTACGTGTACCTAAAGGAGGTAAAGGATTCTTACATCTGTCGAGCCTCGGAACAAGGCGATACTAAAGTGGAAATTTATATATTAGATACTTCTTCTTTGTTCACTACCGCATATGGTTTAATTTGAATGTTTGTATTTGTTGTTGTTGTCTACTTGCGTTTGATGCTGTGTGCGGTAGTTATCTATATTATATATATATGGTTATGTATTTTTCTACAATTTAATACTGATTATGTTTATAGAAGTATTTAAAAATCTAAAGATGACACTTTAACCTATGAAAGTATTTACAATCAAATCAACTTAGGTTTTTACATTTGACTCCATTCAATTCTTTGTAAAACATGAAACTTTCATTACTGAAGTCCGCCTTTTTATTTTTTTTTATTTTTTATTTATTTATTTATAGTTAAATAAAACGGTACATAACCAATTACATTAGATAACTTAGGTTTACATAGAATAACACAACATAACATAGTATAAGGCATGTCTCTCATATTCGTATGGAAGATTTCCTTGCATACTTACTCTCGGAAAATATACGACATACACGCATTACATCCTCCCATTCATCCGCAAACAGATCGCAATCAGGGTAAGCTGAGAGGAGATCGTTGAGCACATCCAGCGTTCGACACACTGGGGACTCAGCTCTAGCAACTGTTCGGCAAGGAGGCCGAGCAAAAAGTCTATGGCGACGGTTCTCGCGGTGTACTAAATATTTGTTGGGGACACGCCTTAAATGTCATCGTTGGATTTTTCAGTTTTGTTTGATTTAATTGCATTTTTTTGGTTGGGCCGTGCTTTTTACCAGACAGATGGGTCGGTTGCAACTTTGCACTCAATATTAATTTAAGTAGCTCAATAATACCAAAAGCTGTACCTGCCTTTCTTTACCTTCTATCATTCTCTTCTTATTAATCTTTATTTCTCTTTGTGTATGTCGCTACTGTAACACCCTCGGTTACAGGCAGGTCCACAGTGTATATATAATACAATACCGGGCCGAGAACCGATCCCTGAGGTACTGATGCTGTGATAGTATGTAGCTCTGAGTAGTCTTCATCGAACTGTACTCGGAATTGTCTTTGCACTAAGACTTTAGGACCATGAAGTATGAGTTGGGTAGGAGTGTCTTTAATTTATACAGCAGTCCTTTTTAAACGTTTACAGTAGCGACATACGCAGACGACACAGCATGCCTTGCAAGCGACAAAGACCCAAATAATGGATCGTCGAAACTGCAAACACAATTAAACGAGATTGATGCCTGGATGCGGAAATGGCGTATTAAACCTAGTGTAAGCAAATCAACACAGGTAACTTTTGCACTGCGAAGAGGAGACTGCCCTCCTGTCCCCTTGGAAGACAAGATTCTACCCAGCAACAACAGTGTTAAGTACCTGGGCTTGCACCTGGACAGAAGAATAACCTGGGCAAACCACATTAAAGCTAAGAAGAAAAAAGCAAAAATACAGTTCCAAGCATTTAATTGGCTACTGGTCCGACAATTGCCACTGTCTCTTACCAACAAGCTTCTGGTCCACAAAAGCATCATAAAGCCTATTTGGACCTATGGAATAGAGCTCTGGGGATCTGCTAGCAACTCCAACATGGAGATCCTACAGAGATTCCAAAACATCGCTCTGAGAGCCATCTCCAAGGCGCACTGGTTCGTAAGGAATAAGGAGATCCATGACTACCTAGAGATGCCCACTGTCAGGGAAGAGATCAATAAAAACAGCAAGAAATATAAGGAAAAATTAGAAAACCACAGGAATGACCTGGCAAAAGACCTACTGAACAGGCACGAAAATGTAACACGCCTTAAGAGATGGCAAATACTGGACTTAGACCGAAGAAGCTAAATTCTGGCATGCGATGTGGTGTCATTTATTGTAATGACACCTAAACGCTATTTCATTGGACCTCATCTGATTATGGCTGAATAGCCGATTGCAGATCAAAAATTGGAAAAAAAAACTCTTTTGCATTAGTCTGTGAGTGATACCTTTAATATTGTACGCGTTTATAGACAAATGTATCGTATAACTTAAGCCGTATAAAAAAGGAGTTCTAGCTCCGTGACGGTTGATATCATATTTCAATTTACTTATGGAGTTACTGTCATCAAGAAATTGTGACTATTACTCCTTTGTCGGTAACTGCGTTAACGATTCAAAGATGTCACAGGTAATTTAATTTAGATCATTAACATTCAGATATGTATTAAGTTCGATGTACTTCGCTTATTAAATCATAGTGTGAAGTTTCTCCATTTAAGGTTTCCGACCGCGGACCACAATGTACTGAGGTTTCTCCTTGAATAAATAATGAGTGAAGCGATGTTAAGCCCGCCGTCCACCACTCAACACTTGACAAACTTGTCTTTAACATCTAAATGTTGCTGTATGAATTTTGAATTTTGTTTTGTTTATAAGAGCGTTTAGTATTTAGAAATTTAAATTGGTTTTATTTTAAAATATTTATGGGTAGTAGCGGTAGAGGAAGTGATTTTTATCAGATTTCAATTAATATATTAAGACAAAGTTAGGTTTTAATAAATAAAAAAGAAACAGTGCTTTTTATAATTATATTTACCATTACCCGTGGGTCCGTCTTCGAGGCAAAAGCTTCAGATGCAACCGGCAACAATGCTGAGGAGCTGAGGTATTCTAATACTACAAATATTTTTTAAATTCTAATAATAACTACACAGTTTAAAAAAAATAATTGAAATCGCAAATAATATGTAAACCGAGGAAAACATAACTAAACGTCACATAAGAGTAGACTATAAAGTAACATTAGTGTGAGTATATTCATATTTTATAAATTTATTCTATTTCAATAAAACTTCCACCTGCGCCACGTATAAAAGCAATAAAATGTTGAGTATGCAATCATATTTTATATCGATTTAATTAAAAGGTAAAGGTGGAGTAAAAAGAATATCAATGCAAAATAAAATACATTAGATATAAAAATACTTTCTCAGTTCAAAATTAGCACATGTTAAAAGAACAAAAACGAATAGCCGACAAAAAGCATGAAGATTTTAAAAGCAAACATTGGCCCTAAATTCGTACTTTGCTTTTAAAATGATAATTTCGGAGTGCATGATGTCTGGGGAGCGGAAACGCAGCAGCGAGTGTTAAAGTTGACTTGATAGATTTATAGTGAGGGGCGGGACACGACAAGAGACTTATACTGCCATGCCACGGTTACGGTTTCGCTGTATGACTCGATAATGCCACCATACAAATGTATGTTTCTTGCGGTTGAGTTGACAGCGGGAAATTTGAGAAACAATGTGTTTTTTCAAATTTACGAATGCGTATCGAATGTTTTTTGAGTATTTATTTTTATTCCAATTAAGAATAAAAATTCAAAGTAAGGGATGTTTAGTTAAATTGAAAGTTTCTTATATCTCACGAAATAGTGGAGAAACTAATAATTGTGTAGTCAGATTAGGCATCTTATAATAGTAATGAGTACATATTTGAGTCAAGTAAATACTGAACAAGCTTTTGAAATTCAAAAGCTTGTTCAGTATTTACTTGACTCAAAAATGTTATGTCAAATATGTCTCTGCTTCTTTTCATTCTAACTTTCAATGACCACCGCCATGATTAATGGAGATAGAGTTTAGAACTCTGCACAGCACACATGTTTTATTTATACAATTTAACAATGAATTGCGTGATATCTACCTTTTACGACCATGCTGGCAAGTCCATTTAATTGACTGGGCACCTCACATAAGTATACAGAGCTACAAAATAGCGTGCAAGATAACACTATGAAAACTATGTGCACTGTGTTTAACTCCACTTCGCTACATAAGACTGTTATTTTTAACTCAGCAGGATTTTAGTCTCGCTTCTAGAACCTAAAGTGACAATTACTATACGATAACACTTCGGATATGGCTTTCCTGTGCTATGCATATTGTGGGCAAGTAATGGATGGAATGACAATTGGTCGGCGCTTTACATCTGATAATTATGTTAATGCGATTGGTTAGTGGAATTAAAATACCGTTATTGCCTTTGATTCTATCTATTCGTATGCTGTAAGGCGTGGTAGGTTACAAACTCCAATATTTTTTCCAGTTAAACTAAGAGCGACTGCTTGCATAAGAATATCGAAACTAAAGATTTTCCAGCAAAACCTGAAGCGCAGTAAACTACGAAGAGTGGATTCGCCATAAATCTAGGAACTGGATGGTCAATGCGACTGAAACGTCAGTCAGGTAATGTTTAGCCTTACAACAGATAACAACTGATGGACATATACTAAAAATCTGGAAATGTTTACAACTAATACTACGTTCCTAAAGATTTTGAAAAAAAAAACGCTTCGTTTTGCTAAAGCCTAATCTTGTTTATAGTATACTTGAATACAAAAATGAAATTTCATTTTTTTAAATACCCTACAATTTGCTTTAAAGTGAAATACAATCACGAATAAAATATAGTATAGCAAAAATACAGTTCTGTGAAGGTAATTGTAGAGAAATAGTAATAACAGAGCTTGAAGACAGCTGGCTATATAATTACAATTTACATAAGTCTGAATAAAACATTAATTATATTTAACAATTATTCAAACAGTTGAAACTGTAAAGTCGATACCGACCGAGGTTGGAGTTTAGTTGTAGTTTAACTTTGTCTTCATATATTAAGCTCTCGATTTATTATACTGGCTCTTGGAGAGTTTCAAAACATCAATATGGAGTATCGAAGAATTGTCATTTTGAAACTATAACTTCATTTGTTGAAAGGCAAAAATGCACACTAAAATGATTCATGGAAGTATTAAGTACTGAAAGACTTTTCGTGGCTTGGCCATCCTATCTCACTTGGGATTTTGGCCTAGAAAACTTCGTACACTAGTGGTAATTTACTTTCTGCTTTAACTTTGGGTACACTTCCTTACCCTATTTCACGACGTGTCTCTCTTATTAGTATGTCATGTGCTATGAATACACGTAACTTGAAAAAGTAAAGAGCAATAATATTATCGGAAGGCTGTATCCGATTTTTTTTAAGCATTAACATTGGCTGAATATCAGTCGATACGGTTATTCTGTCAATAGGTCAGAGGAGACAGCTTGCTTGTGTCTCCCGTGGGATTCTATCGTACTCTATAAACAATGGTGGTCAAGACAGGCACTTCGATTCAAAAAATGGGTCTACAATCTATTTTTAAAGTATTTCTTCTAAAAACTTGCTGTTGTATTTTATGTAACTTAAATAAGACTGGTAATTCTATGCTTTGTATATTTTGATTTACACATTAATCCTTAGTTACTTACATTCAAAATACACACCTCTGTTATCTCCAACTTATCTATATAGAAAAGCTTCAAAGATAAGTACCAAATGAATTCAGACTTTCTATACACTATTTGAAACAATAGTTATAGCAATCAAGAGATTTCATCTTAATTCGTCACTATACAACAAATAAAAAAACGATTCATTCCTATCAAGTGTCAAACAAAGAAAGCTGACGAGCCGATCCAAAATAAGACGATATAATATAGTAACATGACAGAGCGTGATATGACAAAACCATCTTTGTTCTTTTGGAGTAAGTCGTGGAAGAAAAACCCCGATTCAGTTTGGGCATGTCTGCGTGTTGTGTAGACGGTCTGGTCGCGTGTCGAGAACAGATCCATTAATGTAGTCAGCCGTGTGCTGCCGCCAACAAACAAATTATGGATGCAAACACGTCGCAACACGCAACCTAGCCTTGAAAGCTTTCTGCTTGCTTTGTCAATTTTGTTCCGTACCCATCCTCGTAGTATCGCCTTTGAATTACACACCCAAATAATTTGATAAATGTTATTGTTATTGGCAGTGCCAACAACGGTAATTGTTTTAGAGTTTACTCACGCTACAGTATGTGCGGGGAAATAAATTTCATTATGACGCTTGTTTACATACGCTATTTTGCATTCATTGATAACTATTCTATCTATATTTATGTCCATCATGAACCTTGGAAACATATCCGTTGATTTTAAGTTAAAGTCAAACGGTGCGGCAAATAAATTACATTATTACCGCATTTTCTTCAACTATAATCTACATCTTACCAACCTTAATATTTACACTGAGCTTAATATTTCATTTCAGAATTAAATACGACGTTATACATTTCATTCATAGCGACATCTTCCAGCTCCGTCACTCGTACAAGAGCTTCAAATACAGGGGGGTACGTAGGGTGGTAGACGGGGTGTTGTAACAGTGTTCTACTAATTTCACAGTCTCAGAGGCTTGGCCAACGTCGGGCATTTGCCGCCTGTTGCCACAATTCCGTCTTACTTTAGAGTATTAGTCCATTTAACTACATAAAGAAAAGAGATTGTGAAGTATAACAAAATTTTCTTATTTACTTCCATGTGTTTCTTAGAACGTGTTTACAAATTATGATTCAATTCAATACAAACATTACCTACAGGTACTGTACTAAGAAGGGCACGCCGCAATAGCGGCGGTTAAGGCCCATCATGGAGGATTGGCTAGAGAGGCGACACGGAAGCCTCTCGTACCGACTGACGCAGGTGATCTCCGGGAAGGGGTGCTTCGGGGACCACCTGCATCGGATCAGGAAGGAGCCAACGCCTGAGTGTCATCACTGTGACGCGAGCGAGGACTCAGGGCTGCACACGCTGGCGGACTGCCCGGCGTGGGAGGTGCCGAGGCGTGACCTCGTGGCAGCCATCGGGGTGGGAGTCCTCTCGCTCGGCAGCATGATTGCGGCAATGGTGCGGAGCGCGAGCGCGTGGGCCGCCACCACCTCCTTCTGTGAGCATGTGATGCTCGCGAAGGAGATGGCGGAGCGCGCCCGGGAGAGGTTCAGAACCCTCCCGGCTCGCCGAGCCCGCATCACGCTCGCCTCGCGTCGCAGGCGACTCAGGCGCCGGAGGTCGCTTAACGACCTCCGTCCTCCATGAGCGCAGGCCTGGGGGTGGCAGGTGAGGCCGCCTGTCACCCCAGCAGAAGCAGGCCGGGACGGTGGGGCGACTAGCGCCCCTCCCCCAAACCGGGGCAAGACGGGGACACCGTGGTTCCCAAACCCGAGGAGGCCATCTCGAAACCGGAGATGGCCCAGGGTCAGTCGGGGTGCGAGGGATATGCTCTATGGGCAACCTTACACCACGGCGTCTGCAGACCCGAGACGGCGTGCGGTTTTAGTCGGTTCAAGCCTGACATAACCACCCCCGCTGGCCGGCGGGGGGGTATCCGAGGGGATTTCCGCACGAAAAAAAAAAAAAAAAAAGGTACTGTACTAAGAATAGTACAGGCAAATAATGATACATGTTATTAGGGTAAAACACAAGTGTTTTTACATTTATTTTCACTTTTTTATCGTGTGTGTGTGTACTTTGTAATAAAAATTTAATTCTACGTGCTAACATATTGTAAAAGGCGAATTCGAGATATTTAAAAAAAACTTGGGTTATGTTAAATGAACGATTCTGAAAGCCAAATTTTTTTTTTTGGAATTTTTGTCTGTTTGTCTCTTTGTCTGTTTTTTCGCGATCGACGCCAATACTACTGATTGGATTTTGAGGCGGTTATTTTATTAGAAAGGTCCTGGTCAGACTTAAATTCTGCTGTTTGTTTAATTGCAATTGGTTGAGTATAACCGGATAATCAACCAAAAGTCGAGATGACCGATACCTACGCGGGCGGAGCCGATACCTACGCGGGCGTAGCCGAGCTAGTATTATTTATTCCTGTAAATGCTATATTAATTTAAACAAATGAATTTATTGTAAATATTTATTTAGTCCCGTCAGATGCCAGTCACGAAGCTCAATATAAAACCGTCAATCTATTAGCATCAAGCTAAAATACTCACAGAGTATTGTTCGGCTTCACGTGGCTGTCAATTAGGTGGCCGCAGCACGCCTCGCCCGTCTCCTGTCACCGACAAACAGAAATATATATGTGAAATTTAGTTTACGCTATTCCAAGGATATGTCAGAACTTTGTGCTAGTGCTACACAATTTTGTAGAGAACATTTATCATCGTCATTTTGCGTAATTAAATATTATTATTATTGATTTATTAATGTCTTGATTATAGTTGAATCTAAATCATAATTACTATAATACTCTACTGAAAAAATGTACTTATGCATTTTAAATAAGAATAGCGCACAAGTCTAAATACAACAATCCAAATCTTCTGTGTCTAATAACAATCTTAACCTCATTGTCAAGAACTTCATAAAAATTTATGATTTTTAAGTTACCTTCTTTTATTGAAGGTCAAAGGTAAATAAATTAAGGGCTAAATAGGTATACTATTAGATTTTGATAAATATATTTATAGAGATTACTGTTCAATTCAATTTTTACAATATGATAAGTAATACCGGCACTCTGAATGGCAGTTATTTCTTGGGTAATTATTATAATAAATAGTAATAATAAATAAATATTGTACGACAAAGTACACAACGCCATCTAGACCCAAACTAAGCAGAGCTTGTCATATGGGTTCTAGAATGCGGAAACATACTTAAATACTTTTTTTTTGTAAATAAATACATATTATACATAGAAACACCCAGACCAATGCAAATATACATATTTCCACTGAGCGGGAATCGAACCCGCGACCTTTGGCTTAGCAGTCGAATGCACTACCGCTACGCCACAGAGGTCGTATAATACATAACGTATTATTATACGTTATGTATTATAATAATTTAGACCATATTTTCATAGACAAAAGTTCTTAATTCATTGCAGGAATGTTGAAGAATGGCAGTATACTTAAGTCAATAAATGACAGGATATTTGTTATTTTATTTAGCCTTTTCGAAATTTATACACAAACCTTCACACTATACCTACGGTCATCACTATTTTCCATTGTTAGTTAGTGTTTTAGTACTTTTATTTAATTTAGCATTTAGATAATAGTTTGACCACAGTTACAGTTATCTGAAGCAACAATATAATTAAAAGTTTATCTGTATATCCGAACCCTATTGTTTGTTACTCACTTAATGTATTTTTGAACACCTCACAAAATAAGCGGATGTAACTAATTTTGAGCCGTTCATGTTACGATAAAGTGAACAATACCCTCATATATAGTCGCTGTAATAGCAATATAAGTGGAGTTTTGTGTCACTTGCTGACCTCTCGAGCATAGCCATTTAAAGTCTAGCACTTGGAATCGAAATTATATGTTCAATAAAAGACCTCAGTTAATATTTATAAAAATTGGTTTAACAGCCCAACACATCTGCTTTTGTCTTACCACGGTACTCGGGTTTGAGCGTAAATCGACATGCATTGCGTTTTAGAATTAATTAACTAGCGATAGCTATCGTATAGTGATAGGATTTCATAATACCTGAAACTTTTATTGGACGGATTATTGTATAGGCGTTATACTTACTTAGGTATATCGCATTCTTTAACAACAAGAATATATTCTGTGAATGTACCTATATATTCTAGATTGTGACATTTCATTATATTATCGACAAAGGAAAAGTATTCATGTTAACAAACTTTTCTTGTATAACTTTCGGAACTTTGATCATTTTTTGCGGCTCGTACATACATATAATTTCTACTTTCATCAGAGTATGTTCGTATTTCTAGAACTGGCAGAACATAAATTAGACTGAGAACAAATTATTCTTGTCTAAGAGCTGAACGATGTTTCTTTCAGTGTTTGTACCTTTATGATAAACTTAATTTATTTGGTTACATTAATTTTGGTCTGATTTACATTCCTTTGCTCCTGACTAACATGAGCTCAGTATTTTGAGAGCCATTCATATGTTCCAGGAAAAATTATGTCATATATGTGTATGGAGGTTATTCTCCGAAAGCATGACAAGAGGAATATGTAACTAGTTCAGAGGGTTCCGAGCGCAATCAGTTGGAACAAGACATGGATACAAACTCTTGAAGCTTTTCCATTAAATAAATACTATTTGACTCACGCATTACGGGCATTTTCATTAAACCTCTTCAACTAATAAAGAAGTATGTTCTTGTTTTAAGTCTGGGTTCATGTCGATAGCTACTGGGTGAAGTTCAAACCTATCATCCCTTCGATTATGTACACGTGTGTGTAAATGTGGTGCTCCTATAATTAACCCCAATTACGTTACGATCTGTATCTCGTTACATTGTCAGAGCAAATAAAACGTTATGCTTAACATTCAGTCATTTTTGGCTTAATTATTAGTAAATTGAAGCAACTTTCTTAATTACGTTAATTTCTTCGTGATAAAGATATAGACACACAATAAAGAAAAATAAATACTATGATCTCACAAACGAATTAATCAAAAACGGTTACGTGGTTAATTTGTATGCAGTGGAAGTGGGAGCGAGAGGTATACCAGCAAAATCTCTCTATAACCTACTTAAAGATCTAGGCCTATCGAGAGCTACAATAAGCTCATTACTAGGACGAATGTCTAAAGCGGCACTAGTAGGTTCGTATCAAATTTGGTTAGGCAGGGAGGGGAACTTGGGTAGTGAAGGTGAGTGTTGATGTACATCAACAAAAGGGGCCCCTTCTAAACCTACACTTGGGTCGCAAGTCCCAGGCACTGTCCCGAGTTCCCAACTCAGCAACGCGATGGACCCGGCACCCGCACGGAGAATCCATGGATTGCTAAGATTACGGTCTCACATTTGCCGGCATTCAATAATATACTGCGTAGCAACAGTAATGTATATATAAGCCACAGAAAATATCTACTTCCCTTGAAAGTTGACCCTTTTTAGGGTCCCTTTGTCAAAAGCAAGGTCTTACAGCACAAGTAAAGGAAAATATCCGAAATTGAAATAAAACTATTTTTATTATATTGCGATTTATTTGATGTTATTTTATATTTTACATTGATCCCGACGTTTCGGTTGCTTTTCAGCAGCCATGGTCACGGGGAGACTAAAGATGGTGGGTGTCTTGTAGTTTGAAGTGTAAGTTATCTTAAAGTACCCGAACTATGTTGAATTGTTAGTGTTCAAGACAAGACAAAAAAGACTTTATGACACTGTGAGCACATTCTGCGTAAATAGTAACACCAACAATAAAATATAATGTATAATGGTTAGGTGTGTAAGCCTCGGCGCATGAGTTAGACTCGCACTTGACGGTTTTTTATTTTCTTAGAAAATAATAAGAAAGGACTACTTTATAAAGTGTTAGTAAATTTTGAATAACTACTTAGGACTAGAGCCTATGTATGTTTTATTAGATATTAAGGCGATATATGCTATGTGAGATCACTAATACCGTTAGACAAAAATTATGATGGCGACAGCAAGTATCACACTTAGTATTAGAGGTGAAATATGAACAAAACATTTATTGAATAAACAATTATAAACAAACCATTTCCAATAATATTATCGTAAAGAATTTCTTCATAACTCAAACATAAATGGAACAAGCCACTTAATAACCACAAGTCTTTGCTATAGTGGATCTCGTACCAATAAAGAGCCATCAAATGGTGGAGTTAAGATAGCGTGATGTCCAACCGCAAATACTTGTCATTCCAATCAACCGCGATACGACAAACATCCTCCAAAATGCACCCAATGAATAAAGAAGTCCACTGCAATCCACTCACGTAAAAGTACGTACAAACGGACAGAAGGAATGATGCGTCACGTGCATCAGGGTACACTCTTTGCCCGCAACTTCAATTTAGTTAAAAGTAGTAGCTGAGTGCAAGCGTGATCTAACTTCTCTTCGAGGCAGAAATTCGGTCTTGCTTTTTCAAAGCCCGAACAACTTTGTACCACAGAA
The DNA here is from genome assembly GCA_946251805.1 of Cybosia mesomella. Taxonomy (NCBI): domain Eukaryota; kingdom Metazoa; phylum Arthropoda; class Insecta; order Lepidoptera; family Erebidae; genus Cybosia; species Cybosia mesomella. Next base: position 24,754,342 of record OX276398.1, read on the forward strand.
ATGCGGTGACTGGTAACGGTGGTCGTACCGCATACGAAACTCGACTCGCTGTTTTATTAAAAATAAGGCTTGCACATCCTTGATTTTCATTTGTATTGAACACCAGTGAACTACGAAAATCTGCGAAATTTATAACTTTGTGACTTGTGATAATAGAATCGCTGTAGAATTTATAAGAGTTTTATGATATAGTTCCCTTTTCAAGAATTCTGCTATTTAAGCATTATGTAACTTTCCTTTTATTGAAGAACGATCTTTCCAAAGAATAATATAACTACAACTGCGGTCGTCGCTTGTATTTTAGAAGACAACCGCTAGTCCGCTGAGAAAGTTTGCTACGGTGTACATCAAATATCTTTTGGGCTAAGTAAAGCAGACTGCTTTCGTTGATAATTAATTTGCAAATGTTGCAAACCTTATACCACGAATATCGTCGTATCTCCAACTTACTATCTTAGGAATTTAATGCGTCCCTGTTTTGCAGATTCTCTAAAAATGTAAATCTTGTAAGGTTGTGTACTTATTTCTGGTTATTTGTAAACATTTCTCAAGCAGGCTCATGCTACAATATATATTGATAACGTTTTGTATTCATGAAACGGATTGTAAAACAATTATGTATGCATCATGTTAAAGCAAGCTTTGTAGATGTTATCTCTAAACTATCTATGTAACGAGTCGACTTCATGTTTTTTATTTTCAACAATAGCAAGCAAGCGACATGTGTTTCATCAGCCGGAACCGCCCTACGATATTAACATACAGTTACCGACCATCTAAAAGACCTTTTTTAAATTGTGACATAACAATGATGCGTTAACATTCTGACAATGCCCTGTTAGAGGTAAAATGGGAAGTGGCGTTCATTTAAGTAGGTATTCACGTTCCAGGTGTGTTCACAACGCGTATACTCTATGAGCTATTCGGGCGCCGTAATGCTTAGTCACAACGGACAACTAAACTTGTTGCCTTAACGAAATTTTTATTAATGATCTTTTGGGCCACACAGGAAAGCTGATGCCCGTGTAATTCGGCTGCGGTCTATTTGGTACACATTTGTTTTCTGTTTAACGAAGCGAGCGCTTAATAATATTTCACTTAGTGCTATCAATCAAGTCAAGTCGCCGCTGAAATATGCTTGATAAATATTCATATCGAAGTTCGATTACTAGTCGTATATTATATGGTACATAGCTCTCTCTCGGATTATGTGCCAAGAATCGCTGATATCTCAATAAATAGCGTCATTAAATATTTTGTCACGACGGGATTTATGAGGAGAAAAGCTTAAGCCTATTCTATATTAAATTAATTCCTATTTTATGAGTGTCACCTCCTACGCTCGCACGGGGCTATTATACTGGTATGTGACTTATAATAATTTAATGCATAGCCGTCCCATTAAAATCCATTGAGTGTCGGCGCGGAGTATCAGAGAGCATTCAATCGAGCTGAAGGTAACCGCAAATAAAACAAAAGTTTATTGTCATTTTATAAGCAGAATATTAACTTACCTCCTATTGAATATCATTTTCTCACGCTTTATTAATTTATTTTGGAAGTATGGAACATGTAAGAAGCTTTTGCAGAAGGCTCATAAAATGAACTATTGGTATTGATAATTTGGAACTGTAAATTCTCAACCTTACGGTTTCAATTTATCCATAAATTGATCAACTAGTTTGTTTAATAACATTGACAACTATATAGAAATATTACTACATTAAAGACAGTTGTTTTATTCACTTTTTACCGGTCTCTGACGTGGTTAGATAGTTGGTGGAACAAACTTTAGAAATGTGAAAAGGGAACGAAAAGGAGATAAAGTGCACGGCAAGCTCACGAGCCGTATAAAATGCAATATATTGCTACCTAACTTACTCTTCAACTTTATATTTTTCATGAGTAAAAGATAAAACGCGTCAGTATATATAGTATATATGTAAAAGACAAAGAGAGTTAGGTAAATTTTCAGACTAAAACTTAGGTTTTCTGTAGACACGTGGAACTGAAGTAATCCTAAGCTATTATGATGTATTGTATATATTTTAGATAAATATTAATTGACTTACTGTTACTTAGATACCTACACAATGAATGAAAAAAATCATTACTAATTTGTATTCGTCTGTACCTACTACAAACTGACCGATATTAACATTAATATGAAGAGCCATTATTATATGAAGAGTGAAGAGCTATATAGTATTGTCGTAATAATTTCAAAATACATATTTGGATATTTAACTTTATGCTAGAAACTCTATTCTAAAACTAGTAGTTTTCACCAAAGGGGGCCATCTCCCGAGGGGGCCATCTCGAAACCGGAGATGGCGCAGGGTCTGTCGGGGTGCGAGGGAAATGCTTTATGGGCACCTTACACTTACACCCCGGCGTCTAAAGACCCCAGACGGCGTGCAGTTTTAGTCGGTTCAAGCCCGAAATAACCGCCCCCGCTGACCGGCGGATTGGTATCCGAGGGGATTTCTGCAGGAAAAGAAGGTACTAGTTTTCATTTGCATTGGTTCCACCGGCACTGTAAGTTAATTTTTTATGAGAATTGACAGCTTTCATCGTACACTTAAATGCATATCGTAGTAGAGAGTATTATCTACAAGTGAGACTAGACCTACGAGAAGTAAGTACCAAGAACACATTCAATGAATCATGGATAGGTGAATAGATGGAATGCTAGAAAGGATACAATCACAAATTTAATATCCTAATTATAAAACTATATTACACAGATTTACATTTAGAATCCTATTGAACGGCGTCACAAAATTACTTCCAGTTAAAAGCTGGTACTTAATTAACACCAAAAGATTTATCTCGGGTCAATCTTCTACCATTTATTTAATCCGGGTTTCGGCCATTCGAATTCCGAAATATTAGCAAGTATAAAATGCGGTTAACGCAATCTTATTTTATGTGATTCACAAAACGTGAAAGGTTATGTTAATATTTTTTTTAACATGGTAACGATTTCTTTTTCCGATAAAACGGTCTGTGGTTATTGTTAATATCTTAGAATCATTAATGTATCGCTATTCATCGTCAATATGATTAGTGATACATATAGAGATAGGTACCTATAATATTGGGGTGTGTGTTGGGTAACCTCCTCGAGTGTCGCTCCGATTCCGATCCCACTGCAGTCCGGGGGGAACGGAATCGGAGCGGCCGGTACACCCTGGGCGGCGGTCAATGGCTTCCCCTTCACCCCTTCATAGGGTTGGCATTGATCGTCGGCCAATACCCAACGTGGCGGGAACACATCGCTCTCCGTACTCCTCTGCTTTCAGAGGAGACAGGATGAGCGATGCTGTTAGTGGTGAGATGGCCCAGGGTCAGCCGGGGTGCGAGGGATATGCTCTATGGGTAACCTTACACCCCGGCGTCTGAAGACCCGAGACGGCGTGCGGTTTTAGTCGGTGCAAGCCCGACATAACCGCCCCCGCTGGCCGGCGGGGGGGTATCCGAAGGGATTTCCGCACGATAAAAAAAAAAAAAAAAGGTACCTATAATATTAATGTGCCCTTAATTGGCATGGATCAGGTTGATGGAAGTGGCGCCAGACTGCTCCTTGTAGAGGTCCCCTCTTTTTTATTTTTTCGTGTGGAAGTGGATACTCTTGGGGTGGTTATATCGGATTCGAACCGACTAAAACCGTCTCAGGTCTGCAGAAGCCGGTGTGTAAGGTGGCCCATATCGTATTTCCCTTGCACCCCGGCTGACCTAGTGCCATCTCCGGTTTAGAGATGGCCCTCTCAGGTTTGGGAACCACGGTGTCTCCGTCTTGCCCCCGGAAAAAGGGGGAGGGCGGGCACCATGCTACCGCCCTAGCCTGCTTCAAGGATGACAGGCAGCTCCACCTGTCACCCCCTGGTCTGCGCTCATGGAGGACACTAGTCGTGCAGCGATCTCCGACGCCTCCGCACCTTACTGGCTCTGCGGATCGGGAGAGACCTGAGTCTCTCTCGGACCCCCTCCGTCGCATCCTTCACGAGCATTATTTGCTAGCAGAAGGAGGCACTCCCTTGTCGCCTCTCTAGCCACCCCTCTATGATGGGCCTTACCGCCGCTATCAAGTCGTGCCCTGTAGAGGTCCCTAGCCTTTATTTTGCAGTAGAAATTGCATACGTAACTTCTTCGAGAATTCCCTTAAGAGCGATAATTTTGACAGATTATTATTCCATGCATTCCTGGGTGCATTATCTGAATGTACGTTACATAAATATTTAACTAAAAACAGATTGAAGATGTTTGAATAAACATTAAAATAGAATATAAATCGATTAGGTATTTCAACGAATACCAGAATCAAAAAATCAAATAAATATCTAATTACAAAAAACACTTATGAAAGGCTTTGTTCCAGGTAATACTTCAAGTGGCTGGACTGATTTTATATATATTACATATATTGTATTATACTATTGTAATATAATATTATATATTACAATAGATAATCATAGTTTCCATAAATGCTTCAGATGATTCAGATACTGAATATTTGCAGAAATTACTTAAACTTATCTAGTTGCCAATGCTTAAGTACTTGAAAACAATGATAGGAGATACACACCTGTCTAATAAAACCGATTTCGATCAAAATACAATCTTACGATAAAATTATGGAACGAACTCATTGATTTACGGTAATTTGCTAAACAAAGTCATGATTAACAGAGGATGGTAAGTATGGGTTGTTATGAAGACAAGCTTCTATTCGCTTTGTTGGAGAGTGTTCATTTATTATTCCGTTTAGAAGCAGACGACAGCAAGAACACTGTCCAAGCAGCCATGTAGAAAGTTATATAACCCAAGTAGGTATATGATTTTATCATTTTCATCTCATACTGTTTGATATACTTATGTGAAGTATAGTTATATAAGTATTTATAATTGGAAATCATCACGTTCATTCAAATCAGTTAAAATCTGAATCAATACGCGAGAAATTTTATTATTAATGTCTTAAAAAATGCCAAAAATAGAAACAAACTTCATTTCAGTTTATACAATACAATCCATTTTAACTTCGAATAGCTTTCGTATTCACTCAATAAAATCTGAATGACTAAGGAACTCAGATTCTTGTCGAATTCTTTGAGGAAAAATACAGTTCGTTTGGAGAACATTAGAATAATATGATTACATTATATTCACCCAAAGCTCGTCTACAGCAGGTGGACTACAAAATTAAATACCACCTGTAGTTTAGTAGACCGACTCGTCTACTGATTACGGTAGATCTGACTCTAATGGGATAACTATCATTACAATTTATCGTTCAAACTATTTATTCGAATTCAAAGCGTACAACGGAACGAGTTTTAAATCGTAACGTTTTAACTATTCAAATTTTATAGAGTTTGTTTACTTAAATTATATAATTAAAATTTGAATAGAACGGTTATAATGTCGTATTTGACGAAGAAAATAACACTTAGAAGGAACTAAATGATTTGGAATGTCGATCGTGTAGAGTGGGCGTCCGTCGTGCGGGACTATAAGCCGAAGGTGCCTATTATTGTATCAGCGAGAAGTATCAAACGTTAATAGCCGCTTGTCCATCAGTTCACTGCTCTTTGAAATTAATTTAAAGTGCATGGGAGGGGTAATTATTATTATTAAAGTAATAAATAGATGAATCATATTGTAATTTGCACAATAGTGCTATGCAATAACTCATATAATTTAATTAAAGTTACGTTCAACTTGTATAAGCTACAATAAAGGTAAACGGGAGAATAAACAAAAATCAAGATGAATGAATGAAATTAATTAGAAATCTGTAAACATTTTACGACCAGTAAAGCTATTCTCTAAAATACAATCTGCTCTCAGTGCATTACTACCTATCATGAACAGTATTCGCGTCGGCGATTGGCAAAAGCGTGCTGATAGTGCTAAAACAGAACTCACCGAACATACTCGAAATAGACTCTCTCGTTTGAGTGAGATTCGATATTGAGTTAGTATATCACAGAATAGTACTAGCTGATCGGTACAGTCTTTTGATTCCGAAAACGGATATGGTTAGTTGGTTTATAACCAAAAAGTATAAACAAGTTACATACATAGTTTATACATTACTAGCAAACTATAATATGTAGGTTCATAAAGGTCGCTTTCTCACAAAAGTTTGATATATGTTTATTGTTTGGCGGTATATATTTTACTGTTTGCGTGTCCCAAATAAGTAATTCTAGTACTTTCGCCTGATATTTCTTCGAGGCCTAACTATATAAATACCTAATCCTTGCTACTGTAAGCAATGCAGTACCAATTTTTAAAATCCAAGCGTTTGGAGATTTTTTGAATGTAGGACATGGCAATGTGGCTTCACCTTGCTTGACAGTAAGCTGATTTTCCGGGCATAAAAATCAAAATTAAAGACGCCAATAATGCTACTGGGAAATACTTTGAGTACGATATTATTCGAAACAGTGTTTTACATCATTTTGAATCATTATCTAATCGACTTGAGAAGTACTGTATCTAAATTAGAGAGCTAATTTAAATGCGTCATAGTAAATTGTGTCGTAGGTATTCAAACCCGCCCCCGCTGGCACGCGGGGGGGTATCCGAAGGGATTTCCGCACGATAAAAAAAAAGGTATTCAAACCCGTCCTGGCAGGTAGGCGAAGGGAGCAAGAACACAAGCTGGTTATATAAACTCATAGCGAAAATATATTTTATTTTAATTACTCTGTGTGTAGACCCTACTGAGAAAATACCTCCACTCTTAAAAATAATAAAGTAATTAGGTCCTTCGAATGAGTAGCGACTCGAGAATTCTTCAAGGAGGTAATATATTGTCACCGGAGCACTGGTTTTGCTTCCTTCCACTTCCAATGAAGATACTCTTTCTCTTTATATCGTTTGCAGCGAACGAATTATTTCAGTTTTTTTTAGTGCGAGTTAAAAAAAACGTACAACGACTCAGCTTATAAAAACGTATTTTGGTAGTGTAGCGGTAAGATTTGCTCGTGTACAATTTGGGTGACATTCCAATGTTCTAATAAAGTAGCAAGGGGAAATTTAAAATTCTGATAATATTTATATCAGAATTTTAAATCTTACTAATATTATTCATGTGAAAATTTGTGAAGACGTTTGGATGTTTGATAATCACGCTAAAACGGCTGAATGTCCGGCTGAAAAGTGGTACACGGATAGATATAGTCTGAAATAACACACATTATTATATATACACTTTATTATTATTATTTTATTCCAGCATTAGGTTACAACGAAAATAGAACAGCTAGTGTATGCTTAAATATGTTAGAAGTTCTTTAACTTTATTTTACTTGATAAACTCTGATAGTTTATTGAGTTTATCGCTGCTTTTTTTTAAATTAAAGGTGGAACTGCAACTAACTAAAAACTATTTTTGGCCTTAACTAACCTTATACTCGTAGCAAGTTTTTGTGTGACTTGATTCATTCGTATGTTCTGTTGTTGATGTTTTACTTATTTGAAAATTGTAATTTACAATTGGAGCTTACTTGCTGCTCTGCGATTAAGTTAAAATTCAATAGGCGCTTCATGCATCTTCTGTTGGAGACATACACACTGGCTATCTCTGCTTCTTTTTATAGGCGAAGATGCCATCGCATTTCGCATGTTGGTTGCATTCGAGGCTCTCGCCTCGTAGTCCGTAGTTCACCTTCCGGCTTCTACTCTTCCACTTCGTACGGTCTTGGTCATCCATGGCAGTGAGATTGGCATGTATTTCATCGTCTATGATGTTAAGCCAACGCTGCTTGGGCTTCATACCGAGACCCGGCGGAGGCGGCATTTTCAGATATTTGCTACCCATTTTCAACGATTGCATATGCCTATTAATCACTTGATAACTGTAATTTATACATTTCAATCAAAATAAAAAACATAAACATAAGATACTTCACGCCTGTATCCTCGAAAGGGTAGGCAGAGGTGTATTACACACCCACGATTCGCCAGTCATGTTAAGGTCCCAATGTAATAGGGGGCGAGCCTATTGCCATCTATCGGGCACACCAGGTATAAAATAAATAATATTAAAAATAATATAATATTAAATTTATAATATTATATTCTTAAAGTACCAATTGTCTTTCGAGCCGGATTAAAATCATTTAACATTTTATATAACAATAATATTCATTGATTTGAGTCAGATACAACATTAATTATGCAAAATATTTAAGAAACATTAAAAATAACAGATTTTGAAGACTTTCAGATATGGTTTTTATAAAACTGCTGTTAGGTATATAATAGTTGGGGTGTGTGTTGGGTAACCTCCTCGAGTGTCGCTCCGATTCCGATCCCGCTGCAGTCCGGGGGGAACGGAATCGGAGCGGCCGGTACACCCTGGGCGGCGGTCAATGGCTTCCCCTTCACCCCTTCATAGGGTTGGCATTGATCGTCGGCCAATACCCAACGTGGCGGGAACACATCGCTCTCCGTACTCCTCTGCTTTCAGAGGAGACAGGATGAGCGATGCTGTTAGTGGTGAGATGGCCCAGGGTCAGCCGGGGTGCGAGGGATATGCTCTATGGGTAACCTTACACCCCGGCGTCTGAAGACCCGAGACGGCGTGCGGTTTTAGTCGGTGCAAGCCCGACATAACCGCCCCCGCTGGCCGGCGGGAGGGTATCCGAAGGGATTTCCGCACGATAAAAAAAAAAAAAAAAAAGGTATATATGTAATAGTTTGGGGTGTGTGTTGGGTAACCTCCTCGAGTGTCGCTCCGATTCCGATCCCGCTGCAGTCCGGGGGGAACAGAATCGGAGCGGCCGGTACACCCTGGGCGGCGGTCAATGGCTTCCCCTTCACCCCTTCATAGGGTTGGCATTGATCGTCGGCCAATACCCAACGTGGCGGGAACACATCGCTCTCCGTACTCCTCTGCTTTCAGAGGAGACAGGATGAGCGATGCTGTAAGTGGTGAGATGGCCCAGGGTCAGCCGGGGTGCGAGGGAAATGCTCTATGGGTAACCTTACACCCCGGCGTCTGAAGACCCGAGACGGCGTGCGGTTTTAGTCGGTGCAAGCCCGACATAACCGCCCCCGCTGGCCGGCAGGGGGGTATCCGAAGGGATTTCCGCACGATAAAAAAAAAAAAAAAAAAAAAAAAGGTATATATGTAATAGTTTGGGGTGTGTGTTGGGTAACCTCCTCGAGTGTCGCTCCGATTCCGATCCCGCTGCAGTCCGGGGGGAACGGAATCGGAGCGGCCGGTACACCCTGGGCGGCGGTCAATGGCTTCCCCTTCACCCCTTCATAGGGTTGGCATTGATCGTCGGCCAATACCCAACGTGGCGGGAACACATCGCTCTCCGTACTCCTCTGCTTTCAGAGGAGACAGGATGAGCGATGCTGTAAGTGGTGAGATGGCCCAGGGTCAGCCGGGGTGCGAGGGAAATGCTCTATGGGTAACCTTACACCCCGGCGTCTGAAGACCCGAGACGGCGTGCGGTTTTAGTCGGTGCAAGCCCGACATAACCACCCCCGCTGGCCGGCAGGGGGGTATCCGAAGGGATTTCCGCACGATAAAAAAAAAAAAAAAAAGGTATATAATAGTTTATTATTCAAAAGTTAACATAAGAGATCTTATACGTATAGGTAGGAACAGTTTTTATATAAATTGTGATGCAAGTAATTCACATTCCTTTTCATTAATATGAGGGTTCTTTAGAAAAAAGAACTCGAGTCTCGCACTCAATGCGATAATTATTTTCCATTCCTTTGCGAATTGTGTGAGCGTGGCTTTGTTAACAGCGTGTAAAGATTAAAGCTTGTGATAGACCACGCCCAACACTGATTGTTGGCGGTGATTGGTCGAGCGAAGTCTTTGTAATGCGCCGCTTTGTTTAACATTTCAAATTAGCGATTACCTCCGTTAGAAAGTTGGGTAGTCAGTTGCGTGGGTGATAGAAATATTGTGGCCAGCAGCTGCATTAGCCAATCAGTTGCTAGTCTGTGTTTATGTTATCTTGATCGTGCCATACGTCGCATCATATTGTTGTATCTTTGTAATTTACATTTTAAATAACAATTCATTGCAACTCATTCAAGTTTTAACGACCGTGTTCTCTGTCCACTACGGAAAAAGGGAGCTTGATTTTTATAATTAGAAGTTATCTCGTCATTATTACCGTCTGCATGCCCTTTTCCTTTATTTATCACAAAAAGATCAGCATAACATGTGTGCTTTTCCATTGTACTCATCTCATCATTTATTCCATTCCCAGCCATATTCATCTTCCACACACAACATCTATCTCCTCTTAGTCTTCTTCCATACTTAATGCCTTCCTTACGACATTGATTTCATTCCTTTTTATTGCCTTAACTACGCTGTTTATACAGAAGGGTAATTAAAATTAAGGTTATTGTAAAATGGTGCTACTAGTTAAATAGCTTTCTGAGGCTGATTCATGTAAATTTAGTGAAATTATTGAAAACGAATCAAACTATGAGTGATTCTGAAATTAAAAACGATAATGTAGTTCTCATTTATTTGACAGATCACATGGAATACCAAAGTCTTTTTCTTTCTAATCAAAATGAAATCATGATCTGAAATGTAATGTACGTGTAACAAATAATGCCACTCCCATACATTTCGGCACTTTTGAAGGTTCGCTTCAAAGCGATTCCACTAGTAGAATGTCACTTTGTCTACAGGCCCAGGAGTTTTAAATACGTCATGGTACTGAATCAGGCCACGGGCTTGAAAATGAAAATATATTTTATTTCTTTAACACAATATGCTTGTATCAGAGGTCACGCTCATCCATGTCCATAAACATTACGCTACTCGATATACTTCCTCGGGCTAAAGTATCTTTAATCTAAGTACCTAAGGCTTAGTTTAGGGTCCATTTACTGAATCGTGTATTTTGACATTTAATTTGGCGTTTTAGAAAATCAACCTTTTACTATTTTCATAATTTGGAAACTGGTAGATGTGTAATTAATTATTTATTAACTTGTACAAATGAATTGTAAATGTGTGTGTGAAGTTTAGTCTCTGTCACTGTGTGCTGCAAATATTTTAGGTTGAAAGAAAGGCAGAGTTATTGTTAAAAGCTCTTTTAAAATTACAGGTTACAAATATACAAAAAAATCTGAATGTAACCTATTTGCCAGTGGAATGATCTAAAATATGCTACCTTAAGAAGCGCTCTCTGAGATCTTTTACTTCCACGAATTATTCTATTGTTCCACCTTCTCAAATAAGAATGCGATATGTCAACACTGACTATGCTAGAGCTGTATGATTGATTTCAGTTAAAGAAGTAGTATAAAACACATACGCACGTTTATTGCAAAGCCAGACAAAAGTAATTTTCCTTTCAGCTTAACTGGTACTTTATTTTCATTACTAGGCTCCATTTAATAAAGTATTAATTTCATAACCGACAATGTTGTGTTAAAACAATTAACTATCTGATTTATAGTCATAACTTTGTTGATTACAGCATCGTTAATATTTATAAATCGTTTGCAAATTTTACTGGGATTAATTTATCTATTATTATTTGTAGCACGTGGTTTTAATTACGGCATATCAATTCGTATGCTTACAATAATTAAAACATCGGGTATAGATGAGTCCTCCTTCTTGAGCCCCAAGGAAACCTCACCTGCATGTCGGTGCACTGGTTAAACAACGGACAACGCTCTGGCGATGGCGCAAGCTTTTCTCTTAGTTCAAAACAAAAAGCGGACCTCGGAACTTTGGACACAATTAGGAAATCGCTATGAGGATGATGAGTGGGTAAAATGTGAGCATATAATACGCCTTTGCCTATACCGACAGGAATATACAAACGTGGGTGTACTAAGAAGAAGTCCTTAGAAGTTATCTTGATGAAAATAAAGACATATGTAAAGTGATCAATCAGATCATACAATCATAGCTTACAATATTCGACAAAACATTCTTAACCTCTAACTCACTAACTCATGTTCTTCCATCAGGCTTTCAATGTCAAAAAGTCGTACGTGCAGGTACACACGTCCTTGTCATGTCAAATCCTATGTAATTTAGTAACAAAATATGCATATAGGTAATTATAGTTAAATGATTCGTGGGTGATCTCATCGAGTGAGGTATGAGGCCCCAGACTAATTGATATGGACCACTTAGAGGATTGTGAGGTATTTATATTTTTGAATTATATGACTAAACTTGTTTGCGATCTTGATAAGGAAAGCAAATAAATATAAAAGACCACCCACAATCATCAAAAATAGGAATTGTATTTGTCAACTTATTCAGTATTTGCGTAATTTATTTATTATTTAAATTGAGAATAGGAACAGGACATCCTTGCAAGAAGGTGATTTGTACTAATACAAAGAGATATCTTAGAAAGTGGGAGAATCTCTTATCCTACAGTGCTTGTTGACTACTGAATGATGGCTACTCAATCAGCATTAGTAGATGGAGATCGTTTTGCTAATTCAAAACTAGTGCTATCTGACCAACGCTTTCGGAATAATAATATTAAAAATCTTGTTCATGATAGACTTTGATGTATAAAGTTTGAAGGCGTTTGGTCAAGCAGTTTTGGAGTCGATCAATCTTATATAAATAGACCCACATCCATTTATACATAGATATAACTAGCTTGAGTATTTGAATTTCCATACCGTAATGCAGGATTAGTTCCTACTTTCGAAGTCATACGTCTTGGTTTTGCTTTATTTTATAGCTCCGTGTATGTTTGCCTTCTCTAGTGAAGACACTTATGTAAGTCGGCAGTCGAAGTTAGTGAGCTATATAGCGACCAAATCAAACGGCGGGCTGTTTTCTCTGCCTACACCATAGGGAAAAAGGGAAGATATACAATAGATAATACTAATAATAGTCTTTCAACCAGTTAACTAATGACTTTAAACACTTTAAATTGGTAGGTAACGAAAGTAAGCAAACAACCAGGGTCATTATTCTGTTTGACAAAAAGTTTTATAACAATCTGAAAGTGTATGTAGTAGGTACTGGAGATTTAAGCTGGAGTTAACGTACACAATGGATCTGGTGCATAACTAAATCATCTTTAATTTATGTTGCCTAATATAAACATGCGTGATCAAACACGTTCACGTTACGGATGATCAACGTGGAAAAAGGACCAGTTTCAGTAATTCTGTGTCGTGTCTTGAATAGTAATTGTTTTCGAGATCTCGTGACAAAATTAATCACCGGAATACACTGCACATTAAATTTGATCAAATCACGCAAGACCAATTTTCATGTGAAGTAATGTCATGCCAATGGTGGCTGCCCTTGGGTCATTATAGTATTAACGTTATGTTGATCTCAGTATACTTCTATCCCCACATATATTACCACGACTCCTGCACGGAAGCATTAATCAATAAAAACACTGATTGTGACATTCGTTGAAACTCTAAGAAAATCGGTTGTTTTAAATAAAAAAAATCGGGTGAGTATTTTTTTTTTTATACAGAATATTAGTAACCGAAATTACTAATATTCCCCCTAACCCCTCCAGCTAAGCTAAATTGCTTGTGTTAGGAGTGGGGTCACGTCGGTAGTGTAATGGCCAGGATTCGAACCCGGGACCTCTCGATCGTAAGGTCGACTCCTTAACCATTAAGCTACCGACGCTTCAATCCGCGACGACGCTATCCGAAATGACTTTAGTTAGGATCCTTCCAAATCTGGTTTGGTGAACGCGGCAATACAGCAGGCATGAGGTTAAGTGCTGACGAATCGCATGAAGTACTCCCTAAAAATAGGTCTGGGCAACTCACCAGGTTGAAAGCCGTTATACTGGCTTATGAGCACTTGCAATGCCAAAATTAATAATACCTGCATAGAAGGAAAGACGAGAAAGAAAGTAAGTAACGTTTCCAGCAATTCTACAAACCAGGTAATGTGCAGCTTGTTGTTATTCGTCGATATTTGTTGAGAGAAAGTTAAACTTCTTTGGGTAGACTAGGAAAGGGACGGCTCTACCCTAGTAATAGTTTCATAATATTCATGAGACTCCCGATTTGTTACGAGGCAAACATCGCACAGCTAGGGCTGTTATCATAAATTAAGCACTCAAATTAAATCCAAAATTAATCTATGGAGCAATTTATGTAGGTGCCTAGTCAACTGTCACTACACCGCATATATAGGCTTCGGTCTTCACGTAATCAATTAGTTTCATTGTACGTAGATAATATAATTTTAGTGCACTGAGTCTGTCTTTATTTTACCTTTTAATTATGCAATTCCTGTCACACAGAAATCTTCAGTTAAAAGAGCACGATTAAAATAGATACTATAGTAGATAGATAGATAGTCACCAAATCTTTCGGCAGAATAATGTCAAACTTCTTAGAATATTGTAGATCTCAGATTATCTACATTTTTTTATTAATTTCTACATTATATTGTAGGAAAAATAGTGCTCAAACCACTTCTTAAGATACCTCTCACCGAAATAGACCACTTCCTTTTTCGTGCAGAAATCCCCTCGGACAGACCTCGCTGGCAGGCGGGGGACAGAGGTTATATCGGACTTGATCCGACTAAAACTGCACACGGTTTTGATCTTTAGATGCTGGGGTGTAAGGCCCGTGTGGGCCTTTAAGACATTTCCCTCGCACCCCAGCTCACCTAGGGCCATTTGTGTTTTGAGATGGCCGTTTCGGGTGTGGGAACCACGGTGTCCCAGTCTTGCCTCCGAAAAAGAGGGCGCGGGCCTGCGCTCACAGAGGACGGAGGTCGTTGAGCAATCTCCGACGTCTGAGACACCTCCGGGCTCTGCGAATCAGGAAAGACCTAAGTCTCTCCCGGGCCCGATCCGCTGTTTCCTTCTTGAGCTTTACTTGCTTGCAGAAAGAGGCAGCAGCAGCTTACGCTCGCACTAAGCAGCATGGCCGTGAGTAAGGCGCTGAGCGAGAGGACTCCCACGCTATGCACTCCGCCATCGTGTGCAGCCCTGACTTTGGCTCCCTCTTGATCCGACACAGGTGGCACCCGACGCACCCCTTCCCAGAGATCATCTGCGTCAGCTGGTATAACAGGCTCCCGTGTCGCCTCTCTAGCCAGTCCTCCATGATCGGTCTTACGCCACCCGCCGCTACTAAGGCGTGCCTTGCGCTGGATCGCCTAAGTCGTTCCTTCCACTGCACTATGATGGCCTGGTGGACTTCACCTCCTCGATTTCTCGAGGCTCAGGGTCCCGTCCTTGGTCCTGCACCTTCTTTCGCCATTGATATAGCAGCTGGCAAGGACACTCACCGCCTCGTAGGAGATCGTGCGGTACCAACTGATGACCCTGTTGCCATCACCCGATGCGGAGCGCGCAGCATCCGCACATTTTTGCCTATAGATAATATGGTCTGATCCTAACTCTCAGGTATATGTCAAAAAACTAA
Source organism: Cybosia mesomella (assembly GCA_946251805.1). NCBI lineage: Eukaryota > Metazoa > Arthropoda > Insecta > Lepidoptera > Erebidae > Cybosia > Cybosia mesomella. The sequence continues at coordinate 24,769,756 of OX276398.1, forward strand.
CTCAAACGCTTCATACAAAAATGAGTTCACCTAAAATTGATTCACAATAGACTGAATATCATATCATCAGTAAGATGCTCTTAAAATCCAATCAGACGAATTGAAAACCTCATTCTTTTTTGAAGTTATATGAAACGAAAGAACATTCCTGCTATCCGTACTTCAATTTCTTATGGATCAATGAATAATATACTTACTTATTATATACCTACCTAGATTCAAATTAAAAAATAATTTATTCGATATGGAACATGAAAACGGCACTCACAAAACGTCATAAAAGAACTAGATTAAGTTCTAGCAAATGGACCACTGGTTCACAACGGACCTCCGACCTCAGAAGACTCCAACAAGAAAATCAACAGGTTTTTTTGCTATATTAACACATGTTTATATAATCTAATTACAACGTGTTGTTTGAGTAGCATAGTAGATAGAGTAAACAGTTCATTTCCAAAGTTCAGATGACACGTGTACTAAAAGCCATACGACATGGTATACGAGTACCTACCTACTTTATCATTGTGGTTACACAAAAGTAATTTCAAAAGGTATCACAAGATCCCAACTGTCGTGGACATTACGGTCATGGATCATCATTCACATTAACTTTAATAGTTGTAATACTTGTTATAATGGTTGTAAAACGTTTCTCCAGTGACGAACAGAGAGTATTTTTTTAGTAAACTTCACGCCTTCACATCTTTGTGTAATGGGACATAATGAATGTCATAACATTCTTTAAAATACGTTGCTCGATTGTATATTCAGAACTGCATTGACATTGTCTAGAGATGTTCGCTACAATTTTGACTCATTAACCCTCAACAAATCAGCATACGAAGGTTTTAGACGTAGAAAGCTTAGTAATTACCTTTAGTCCTTTAAGTGCGCGAGTAGGTTCACGTGTCCTATGAAACAATACATGGACTGAAACGTACCTTTTTCGTCTAAGTACGAAAAAGGTACGTCTTGAAACTGTCACTTTGATCACTTTTTTGGTGCGTTAATGAAAGGAAAATTCAACAAACTACTCACACATTTATAATTTGCATTAGTACGTACCTATAAGGTATGTATATAATATCCAAATATAGTATTCTTCTACCCTGTATAAATATTATTACAGTGATATACTGTTCTACTTCGTTTAACCTAAATAAACATAACTCCACCTAGTTCGTACTCATGAGACCACTAATAAATAAATATTATAAGACTATGTAGGCTCTTTTTAAATAATTCACACGTTAATATCGTCATTCGATGGGACATAGACCGAGGACTAATACATATTTAACAATCCTTGCCATCGGATAATATAGACAATGAAGCGCTTTGGTTGTAGAACAAAATAAATGGCAAGTCCTCAACGAAACATTGCAATTATTCGACTCAATGAACTCAAATCGATTCAGACGATGCTTTCGACCTTGTTGACTCTCATTATTGTTGAAAATTCAAGTGTAAACTTCAATATTTTCTACCGCGCCCGTGTAGCAATAGCCCAAAAAGGGACTCGTTTGTCCTCGGATAATAAGATCGACCACTCTCCACAATAATAGATAATTTGTTTAGAGTAAAAAAACCTGCAAATGGGCTTAAAGCCTATAATAAAAACAGAGATATGGCGCTGTGGGTCGGATCGAGAAATGAATTTAGATTACAGGTTAACGCCGCCTAAGTGTGGGTTGCCGGTTCACCTGTGCTCGAAAAAACATTGGGTAAAAACAACCAGCGGATAGCAACGCTCCTCAGCCCATCACGTGAGCGAGCTACGCTACGGCCATTTTAAGTCGGCGCTTGTCAATCTGCCGACTTATTATAAGTATTTTCGTATTACAAAAAGCATTTTAAAGTTCATAACTGTTTACTTTTTGTGCGACGCGACGCAAGTGTGAGAAAATTTCAAGATAAAAATAACCATTTTTTGTCACTTAAAGTTTCATTCGATCTCGATAGGCGTTCGAATTTTTTTTTATACGGAATCGACGTTTTCCTGATTTTATCCGGTTGGAAAAAACTTGGACACATTTTTAGATAAATGCATTACACGTATAAGCCTAAAATTCATAAATGTAATATTCCAATAACATGTTGGAAAATAAAAATTATGATAGCGCGGTGCAATGAAGCGGGTATCGTATTAACGAACAGTAAAAATAAAACCTTGGAACTGAAAATTAATAAATTTTAATTGCATAAAAGTACAGGTTGCCGTCGGCTTTAAGTGCTTACAATATCTACCATTCCCGTCTACATGGGTCGGTAACACGACAGTATTAAATGGGTATTCTGATACAAATAGACGATGATGGATGTGCGTCTATTACGCGAGCGTTCTAAATCATAGCGTAGAATAATACCGTCTTAACCGGTTCCATATATGTATTAAGCGTTTGAATTTACTTTTTAGTAATATGTATGAGCTGGTTGTGTTAGTAAATCCTATCAAAGTTTACAAAGAAAACTTGAGCTTGATAAAAAAATGGAATATAAACGTTATAATCCCACGGTGAGAACTGTGTATGACAAGTTTCTTTTAAATCGAATTTAATACCACTCCAAGGTATACAAGTAAAAAAAAAACAAATTACCGATGGTCTTCGACAGTCAATAACACTGCCATCGAAACATCTAACAGAAATAAAGGGATGTCCGCACTAAGCGTTTATGTCAAAGTGGCCCCTCGGTGAACCAGAACCGGTTGTACGGGAGAAATAGTTTCGACGTGAACAAGCTATAAGCACCTTTATTAAACAGCTATAGTTATTGTAGGACGTACCCAGCCCGTGACTAAATATGCCCACGCGTATTACGACTTATGATGCTTCGAATAATTCCCTTACCACCTCGCCGCAATGCCAGGCCGCCTCGCTGCCTCACACCAACAGTTTTCTTTTGGAAGCAACGTCTTGTAATTAAATTTAACGCACGATTTACGTAGACGCCACATAATGTAATTATAATTGACTTATGATCGAATTTCACACCTGAAACACGTTTGCATTTTATGATAGGTGCTTCGTCATACAAATAAGTAGGTAAATACGAGTAGGTAGGTAGCTAATATTAAGATATTATCAATTACAGTTACAGTTTCAACAATTCACAAATCGCTGGGTTAAGCATTTCATTAGATAAACCAATGAATGAATCCCCACAATTTCGATTCGATATCAGTGAGCTAAAAGAAATATAGCGCTAATTCAGATAAAAGTAAATTGAGTTCTCTTTGACATTCATTAGTTTCATAAAAATACCTCTCTAACTCGGAATAAAGCCGGCGAATAAAAGCTCGTTAAAATCACTTGCTTTTCGACCCAGGATAAAAGTTTCAAACGTTCACTTTACCGACGGCGATGTGAAAAAAAAAATGGGAAAGGAAGCGTATTTAACGATTACAAGAGCACCAGTCATTTTTTCATCTTCTGAAATAATTTTAAATTTGATTCCATTATCATAATAAAATAAATCAGTGAGTGCCCTCCGGAAAGAGTGAAAAAATAATCTTGAGTGAGGATCTCCGAAATTTGAGGTCGGAGGTTAATGTTGATTTATTTGTACAAATGTGTACTTGTTTTGATACCTCTCGTTACAATACTTACCGACGTCTGCCGATGGTGTATTGCGGTGTGCGGACTCTTTGAGCCCGTTAACGTTTTTGTTACAAAACTGAGACAAAAAATGACACTTTGTTGTACGAACAAAGGCTGTTGTAATCAGAGGGCGATGCGAGAACGTCCAAATACGATCTCCAACAGTTCACACGGTTGATCGTAAAAACATGACAACGCTTATTATAGTATAGAGTTCTTAATTAATGTTTTTTTAGTAGAAAAAATCAGAAAACACTTTGCAGATTTGTATTATAATAGCCATTAATATAGCATATTTGTGTTGTTGATAATTTTACTTTGATTTGCATTTTATATTGGTTCAGTATTAATTTATTTATTTATTTACTAACTGTTGTGCTTACGCGATGCTACACTTATTCTGCGTAATTTTCTTCATTTTTCGTTCCGTAAGAACCTTCTAAGTACAATGTAATAATGTACTTATTAAAAAACTTTAAAAATTAATGAAATTGGTAAAGTCGTTCTCAAATTATGACGCGACCACGAAAAATTTTATTGCATTTAGAAAGCACATTTGTGTAACGACGAAAATTCTGCTTTATGATGAATTCATAGTGGTCAAAATGAACTGATGGAATCTGGGGACAGAAGAGTATAGGAAAGTAACAGGTTGTCAATTCGATTTTTTTTTCAATTATTGTTACTACGAAACTCCGTCATTTATGATCCAATCTGTAAAACTCTTTTAAAAGGTCCAGATGATAAGACATCCAGATAGGTCACATTTTCATCTAAATCTAGTTCTGATGATGAATTTCATGAGGAAATGAGAGAACTCCTCAAATATTTTAAGCACACCCATACCAATTTATGTAACAAATCAAGCTTTTGCAATCAAAAAGCGTCATTTGACGAAGTGGACCTGATGATCTCAGTTTAAATAAAATAAAAAACGTAAGTTAGGATTGTTAAAATCTGGTTTTTAGTACAATTTTTGTTATACAATAAATACGGAGATATACAAGCGTCAGTATTACATTGCGCTCAGCTTTTGAGGTACGACTCATTAAAAATACTTTCTTATCTTTAGGAATAGTGACTACTTTTCATGAATAAAATATCCTTTTTACACCCCTGACACTGATGCAAAATTACATAATGATCCTTGAAATAGTTAAGTCTTCAACCCATAAAAAATAAATAAACAAAATTACTTTAGCATTTATCATATTAGTCAGGATCTCTAGACTACAATGCATGCAAAATGATACACGTATATCATGAAATTATAAGATTTATGTACATTAGGTTCGGAGCGGGTGCAGGAATCGTATATAAACACTGCAGCTGTTGCCCAACACGAGTACAAAGTTAAAGCTGAATATATATTGTTTGACCTAAATACTGCACTATGCACTAAAATAGATTATAAGCGATCACTTTGAATGTATTTTAAGAAACCTGTCACTCCTCATTATTAACCAAACGCAAGAAGAAAGATGTTTTCAGTTTCATGTGAATCTGTAGTTTTTTAATTATAATAATTAACGGGATATTTACCATGCGTATCTGTATTTTCTAGATTTCGATATTTCGTCATTGTTACAGGCGCTATGATCACAGATCAAGGCCGTTAAGTAATTATTATAATAATAATTTAAAGGACCATGTCAATCTAAAATCTATAGTGTTTGTTTGTCTATGTGTTTTTGTATCTGTGTCTTCCTATCTGATGTAGCATACTAGCTCTAAGGTAAATTAACCAATTTCGATGCGGTTTTTTATATGAAAGCTGACGCGGTGTGAGGATTTTTGGAAGAGATCACCGGCATGGTATTCTCTCTCACAAAAAACAGAATGGCGTATACTGTGCCGATTTTCAAATAATTTAATTCCACAGGTGCTTAAATTGCGGCACGACCTCCTTGATGGGGTTTTTCTGAAAAAAATTAATCTAAAAAAAGCACAAGATTCTTTAAAAAAGATTTTACCTTTTTAAAGGGTTGATAATGTTGCTAGTTTCCTTAAGTTTCGGTGACCACTTTCCATTTTATGGTATATTTTTTGTCACCTAAATAGCAAAATAATGGGTCACCTCCATTTTACCGTCTTATACACTTACTATATAGTAAGTTGTATTTGTCAACCAAGGCCTGTGCCAAGAATGTCATCGAAACCTATTTAATATTTATGTAGTGATTTCTTCGACAACAATGATTAAAATTAAATGAGTAATCCTTTGTTACAGTCATGGTTACAATGTGTTATATTTAATTCGTTTATGCGATGTATCACGAAATATGCTATGATATTCATTGATGGAACAGTGTATTATATATTCAATAAATAAATATTCTAGAACATATTACACAACGCCATCTATACCCAAACTAAGCAGAGCTTGTCATATGGATTCTAGAAAGCGGATAATTATACTTAGATACTTTTTTTTTGTATATAAATACATATTATACATAGAAACACCCAGAACAATACAAATAGACATATTTGCAATGAGCGGGAATTAAAACCGCGACCTCTGACTTAGCAGGCCAAAGCTCTACCGCTACGCCACATAGTCGTCAATGGAGTAAGCGGTGAATCAACCGGACGATTTTTTTTTTTTGTAATTGTCGATAAATATGTAATTGCTTTTCGAGGTTTGTTGTTATTCAGTGTATAACCACTTTGTTATACATGTAAACGGTGTTCTGTACATTATGCCTGTTAATTTTTTTACACGACTGCCTAAAAATGGAGTGTTATTTCCATGTAAGTTTCTTCATTCCACTATAAGTTTTAAATACCTGAATAGGTTTGAATAAGTAGTGACATTTCCACCATGACACTAGGAAAGAAAATTTCGAGAAAATTATTTTTGGCATAGTAGTCGTATTTTAATTTACTTTTAGAAATACGGACACGTTTATTGTATTTACTGTAGTCTTCGTTGTAGTCGATAAGTACATATTTCAAATTAAAAAGCAGTACAAAATAATAGTTTGTCGCATCTTTTTCCGATTTAAATCTATAATTTATGACAAATTATTAAAAAATGCACCCAAGAACATAAAATTCGAAATCAAAACTTTGATAATTCCAAATAGCCACCACCTTAACAGGAATGGTCACGTTCTATTGAAGAAATCACTTTTTGCAGTATTATGTTTGGCATTTTATTTATCGCGTACGATTTCAGCTCCGGCAAGTAATTGGGCTATTTGTAGCAAAATGCGGCGGTAAAACTTTTATGTCACCACTGCTATTGAAGACTGTTGAAGTTATTGGATATATTCCATATTAGTATTTATGTGTTGAAATAAAACTGTTTTTAACGGATGCTACGTGTTTTATTTGGTGTTATTTTAATTTTTATACTGATCGTGACGTTTCGGTTACTCTCCGTGACTATTAGTGTAAGTAATAAAATAGTACTATGAACAATGATAGAATTTGTGAAGAAAAGTTTTATTCAACTTCCGATAATATTTTTGTATTTTAAAATTTGTAGACCCAAGTTTTATAACTTTTATTTTGGCTATCAAATAATGAGCAAGCACTTATGCTTGATTTAAAAGAATTATAACTACGCCATCCTTTTAATCTTCTTCATCTGAACACCAATCTTGGTTGCTTCCAAAGCTTGCACTTTCGTATTCGGGGTATGCTTTTCATCATTTTCATTCCACAATTTGGTTTATTTAGGTTTTTTCAAAACAGTGAAGGAAAGAATTCGAAGAATATTCTATAGATTGTGTCTATTAAATGCTATGATTATATCGCTTCCATCGCTAAACATATTATATGCATGCACACCGTACACACGGGCAAGGAAATATCTATACACCTTCACATGTAAAAGTGTATACTTATTTCCTTGGATGTGTTTACACTGTTATCGTTATTTTATTTAGCTAGAATCATGTAGAGTTTATCTGCATTTAATGATTTAAACTCATTCACTCATACTTATATAAAAGCGACAAGCACAAAAATCAAGCACGAAATATCTTACCATTGTTCTCATTGGTGCCAAATTGAATTTCACCGTAATCTACATCAGGTTGTTAAAACAGTTTAACTCTCCATTGTCCGATATAATGATACTACATTTGTTTAAGTCAGGTTAACAATAAATACAGTTTCAAACTTCTAAAAGAAACAAAATCCGTAGGTACGTATAGTTATAATGAAACTAGAGTTCCAAGTATACTTGCGCTAGTTTTTATGTCAGCACTGGAATGTCCCATTAATAATTTTAACGCCACCGAGGAAAATATTGCTCAGCCCATAAATATCCCCTTAATGGCAAACCCTGTAATATTTCTTCCCTCATCTACATTACTTCTGCAAAAATAACAAAATAGTATTCGCAGATTGCCACAGCTCGATAAACCTTGGCGGACTGCATAGAATGAGGCACTTCGACTGTGTACCTTTGTTATCAGAATTGTACAAAAAACAATCATAATGCACTGGATTAAGACTGATTTTCCACTTCAATTTTATATCTGGCAGTTTCACATAGGTACTGATTTGTAGTCGAGATAGGCACGCGAATGATCCTCTCAGTGGCCGCAACAAGGACAAAACTAAAATAAAACTACATATTACTACGTAGAGATAAGATACGTCCACCTCTTAAGATTCTAGTTATTTCTACATGACGTGGCTGGGCACAATTTCACAACTTCACCCTCCACCTTATGAATAGCCGAAAGCAAATATAATTTCGAATATTTATATAGGACGCCCGAGAGCATAAATATGTATCTGACAGTTTTTCGTAGCCTATAAATTCTTCAACGAATAACTCCAGGGTGACTCATTAGTTTTATGTGGGAACTACATTGTAACCAGTATCGCTACAGAGTAAATCACATAACATATATACTAAATAAAGAAACTTATTGTTAAAGTGTTAGTCATTGCAGTTACAAAACGTGGCATGTAGGTATAGCTTTTAGTACAAATGAATACCATTAAAGCACAAAATGAACAGAACATACCTAAGAAAGTGTGTTTGGTCTGGGATACGGTTGCGGAGCGTCATGTCGCGAGCTCAGACTCCTACATATTTATAATATCTTATAAGAATTTAAGTCGATGTAACATTTTAATACTCACACAGAGAGTAGATGCTACTGTACCCATAATTTTATCCCGTGAGTACGAGACAAGTTTTCAATGAGTTTTATATGATAGATGCGGTTGGCATTAGATTATGGGCACTCAGTGCAATCAATGGTCTATTGATAGAATCTACGTGTCATAATTTCCTTATATAAATTTACTATTAGTTGCTAGGATTTTAATCCTATGATATATAGATTATGTTTTAGATGATTATAGTTTTAGTATAGATATAGCTAACGGTCCATCTCATCGAAGCTAACGGTGAAGTGTCAATTCAATTCAATTTATTTATTTTCGTTATTTAAGCATTCATTATTCATAATTCCTTCGTATTTTAATTTTTCAGTATCGATGCGACTAAAGCGACAGTGTTTTGTCTCGATAGGTTTTATTGCCTGGAGTACAGGAAAAGACCTTCATTTGTGTACCAAGGGACTACTGAGAAAGACTGAGGTAATATATAATATAAATATTTTACCTAAAAAAATAAATGGGTTATGGGTAACGCCACCAATTCTAAGGAGTAGAAACCGAATCCACGGGCCACGGGCCTAAAACTAATAGTATTTCTATTCTTCCTACACGGATTAAAAAGTTCAAAGTAACTTTGGCCAACCTATAAGTTAATGTTTATATATATTAAGGGTTTCATTGGAAACCCATGAAACCCTTATTTAATTTAGGCGTGTTCATTTTTCCGGAATTCATTCTGTTGGTATCCAATTTCAGGTTACAGGACATGTCGCTATTCAGGGATTTAATTAAAAGTGACAAAGTCAAAGTGACCTGGGTCACTTTTTATTATGTAGAATATTTAAAATATATTTTACTTCTAAATTTCATGTTGAAAATAAACTTTAGATGCTTAGTTGATGATATCGTACTGAATTGTTCCGTAAAGACCTAATGGAAAAATCTGTTGCACCAAACAATCCTACTAATATTATAAACGCGGAAGTTTGTAAGTATGGATGGATGGATGTTTGTTGCTCTTTGACGTAAAAACTACTGAATATTAATGAAACTTTACAATAGTATAGCTTATACATCAGAATAACACATAGGCTACAATTTATAAAGATATTGCGTGAATTGTCCAAAATATGACGATAAGTGTCAAGGAAGTAGGAAAAATCTACCATCTGCGAGCTATTCTGGCTTGCGCTGCCAAAACCGCTAGAGTTACACATATGTAATGTTTAATGGAAATGTTTATCCTACTAATATTATAAACGCGAAAGTTTGTGAGTATGTATGCATATATGTATGTATGTATGTATGTTTGTAGTGCTGCAAAAACGGCTGAACGGATGTGGCTGAAATTTGGTATTCTTACACCCCGGCGTCTGTAGACTCGAGTCGGCGTGCGGTTTTAGTCGGTTCAAGCCCGTCATATCCGCCCCCGCTGGCCGGCGGCCCCCCGCCGGCCAGCGGGGAGGGATCCGAAGAGATTTCCGCACGAAAAAAAAAAGGGATAGACTATTGTCTGGAATAACACTTAGGCTACTTTTCATCTCGGGAATAGGTTCCCATGGGTAGCGAGAATGGGATCAGAATTCCACGCGGGCGGAGCCGCGGCCAACAGCTAGTCTACAATAAAGTTATAATACTACGAACTTTAACTGTTCATCTGAGCATTGTTCCTGGTTGCATCTAAGGCTTTCAGCTCAGAGCCCGGGGTCCGCTTACTCCTTCTTCTCCTTTGGATTTAGGTGTTATGGCAGTAAACTGACGCCTGACCTCGCAACCTCGTCAAGAAAGCCTGCGCTAGAGTGTCTTTCAGTGTATCAGCAGGTATACCGGCTTGCATTTGAGGTTGACTCCGAAGATCGTGGTAGGGCCCCACTAACTATAATTGTTATTTTATTAAATTATCTTCTAAATATACAATTTTAGTAACCATTTAATTAATTTCAATTGTTTATTGGTAAGTTGAACAGCCAATATTCAAATTTTTAAGCATTCAATTCAAAGGTATATTTTTGTAAACGAAGCTTATATAAGGACAGACTACAATGTAGGGCTTTGTATTTGCCTACATCGGCGGGCAAACGCCATCAGTGTGGGTGGATATGTAGGTATTTATCAGTCAACCGAGAGGGCCATCTCGAAACCAGAGATGGCCCAGGGTCAGTCGGGGTGCGAGGGATATACTCTATGGGCAACCCTACACCCCGGCGTCTGAAGACCCGAGACGGCGTGCGGTTTTAGTCGGTTCAAGCCCGACATAACCGCCCCCGCTGGCCTGCATGGGGATATCCGAAGGGATTTCCGCACGAAAAAAAAAGGGGACTCTAAAGAGATTTATATATATCTTCATTATAAAATCTTAGACAATTTATTGAATGACTGCTATTGGGTTTCCGTTGTTCTATTGATCTTTGTTGTAGGGTATTAAGGTGTTTGCGTTCGTCACCATCTGGGGCACACATAAAAGAAAATGTGTATGACAAAATTATATTCTGGTCACAAAATAATAACGTCGCGCGTCGTCCACAAGGAATGTTTTGTTTACATCTGTTTTATAGTTTAATAACCATTTTACAACTTGAAACAATAAGCGGTCTTTACAATAAAATACTGTGAATGTCTTAACAAAATCCATTTATTTTTACTGACATATTGTCCTGAATACAGCCTATTGTTTGACGTCGTAAACTTGCGAATGTGTGGACCTGTAGGGTTAGCAAACCTTACTGTTTACGTTTTGTAAATATTCATGAGTATTATAAACATACCTTGTGTCAAATGCGTATGAGCAGCTATAACATGGTTGCATTATATTTTGTAGTTGTATTTACTTTAAAACATCTAACAATTTATTCTATTTAATTATAATCACCGAATCTAATGACATTTTGTCTAACTAAACTTATTTAATATGTTCTATATAAATCGACGGACGACATTTTGTCGTAATAGAGTAAGTAGAATCATAAGAGAAAATGGACCGTTTGTTTTGTCTTACGACAAAATGTCCTTTAACTTACGTTAGTAACTATTTAATAATCTGTGCTTTAACTAAAATGTCATAAGTGACAATTTGTCTTTCAACATTAGAAAATTGACAGCTTTCGCAAATTTTTAAATGTTTTTGTTGTAAAAAAATAGGTATCACAATATTTTTTTAATTGAGAAAACGTAGTCCTTGTGAGACATCCCTATTTTTACATGTGTGAGTGGGTCGTGTGTATGCCGATACTAATTTCGCTTTCGGCGACGACGGCGTTTAACATTTCGAACGCGCCGCGAGTTTTAATTTGTGATCAATTATGCGAGGGCACTGTTATTTATCGTTGTTTTATTTCATTTGCCTTCTCACAGCGACTGTGGGTGGTCCGATCACGATTTTCGGGTTGCGATGTTCACCAATAAGTTCCACTGATTACGCCATAGAGTTAGCAATCTGATAACAGTTCCATACGAAGATTTTGGAGGTATTTTTATGAAAAAAAAGAACGAAAATAGTTTGATAACTCTATTGTAACATCCTCGTACCTAATTGATTTAAGAAATAACTATTATTTGGTACACGCTTTAATTAAAAATACTCAACACATGAAATTAAAACCTGTTAATCTTAAATCTACTCTACATTCAAAGCAATTAACCAAAACATAATGATAAGCTCTAGAATTTATTTATGAGGAAAATTTTGTATTAACCTTTCGCGGTTTGTATAAATTTCATCGTGAAGCATAACATATATGGAAAACATGAGGAAATTTAATTTAGTGAATTATTGTTCTTTTACAGATACTCCACTTACAAAAGGAAAAGTTTTGGCTATACAAAATTTAATAGCACGACTTTGAATCAAAAAATATAAGAAACGAACCAATATTATACATTTACGTATATTTAAAAAAATCACCTCTTCAAATTATATTCTGTAATTACCTAAAAATAAAAGAAAAAGATAAGCAGCTGTTTATTCTTCCAGTGACCCGCAAGAAACGGAGAGAAACGAGTTTCTGTAATGATGTCTGAAGGCTAAGCTACCGTCCAATAATCGTGCGTTAAAATGCAATTTTTAAATGCTTTGCGCAGCTTTAACGAATTTAAATGTTAAATACTTCTTCTATCTCAGTTGTTGTAGAAACCTGTTACATACGGATATTATAATCTAATTTAATAGCAGTTCCTGAATTATTAATTTGAGTAAATATAATATATGTAGTTTTAATTTCAGCCTGAAAGGTTTCTTCAAAACCAGTTTACTTGTGAATAGATATCAAAGATTCTGTTGATACTAAATTGGTTTGATTTTAGTGCTCGCCAATTCTATTTCATTCTAAATCTCGTGCGCACTAGTTGACCGGCCATTTTGTTATTCCGAGCGCATCGGGTGCCCCACGACCGGTTAGCGGTAAATTGTTCTACGTAATGGGATTCTAATTGACCAGCTAATTTCTACTAAACATACACTCAGTATACAGTATATATGGTATACCTATACTCATTTAATTAGGCTTTGCTGAGACCACTTCCCGTATTGTATGTTTCGTGTAAGCCTTTTTGCTCTTATGTCGGTATTACGAAAATGGTTTGCTTGAGAGATTAGATACAAAGTAAGGGCAAAAGCTTACAATGTATGTTGTTTTGTCAAATGAGGATTTTGGGAAATGTAAAGCGCTTAACATCAGTTAAATTCGTTTTGTTTATTTATATTTCAAATGTTATTATTTTAATAATATAATAATAATATTTTAATATTATTATTTTAAATGAAATACCTACTACTTGGTGAATAAACACCACAAACAAAAACAATTCGAAAATTGCAAATGATAAACATGTCATTAGAATTGAAAATCTTCTTGCCAATGTTTGTACAACCTAGCCTCTTTATGATTGACACTCATTAGAAGTAGGTACATACTTACTCATTTAATTATACGAAGTGAATTTTTCTTCCAGAACTGTTTATCGATAAACGCTTTAAAAATAACATAATTATAAATTCATGTTGTACCGCTCCTGAATTAGTTCCACACAACGTTAGTTCGGGTAAAAGCATATAAATATTATATTTTATTGCTTAGAATTGAGATGATGATTAACGGAAAAAATGAATATCAATTATACATGGAAACACCTAGACTCAGCAAATAGACATATACATGCATACAAATATTTGCACTGAGCGGGAATCGAACCCGCGCCCCCTGTCGTAGCAGTCGAATGCAATACCGCTACGCCAGAGAGGCTGTCAAACTAACTAGAAACTTACTAAAACCTTCCTAGAGAACCACTCTATCCATTGGTGAAAACAGCACGAAAATAGGTGTAGTAGTTTTTGAGTTAATCGCAGACAGACGGACAGACAAACGTGGAGGAGGACTTTATTTATGTACTGATTATAAAATACAGAATTTCAGTCTATTTATTTCATAAGATAATAATAAATAATTTTTAGTTACTTTTGAAGTATCCAAGTTGAACACTAAAACTATAGCAAGTGAACGAACTATAACAAGGGGACACTTGGGGAGGACACCGTGTGGTTTTAGTCGGTCCGATTCCGACACGCCCACCCCATCGTTGGCACCGATGGGGTGAAACCCGTGGGGGTTTCCACATGATAAAAAAAGGGAACAATTTTGTGATAACGTGAAGTACGTCAACACAAAATAACGTCATCAAAACTGCAATTTAAATAAACAGATGGCAAAGTTAAAATGATAACCTCGCCCCAACTGTCATTTTGTCGAATATTGAGGGTTCAACATTCACCTAAGACAAGTATTTATATGATTGTTTTGAGTCTGTTAGTACTTATGCACCTCTACCATAAATTTACGTCAGTATCTTACGAATATTAAAAAGTCACCATAGTATTTTTACTAAACTTATTTGATCATGCTATTTATGACCATTTTTTGTTGATTTAGTTACAGAATTATTCTGTTTAAATAACCTTATAAGGCATTTTCTTAAAATTCTACTGTATGGCAGCCTAAAAAAGTAGAATATGCCCCGCTAGACGCAAAATTTTCGCCGGAGCGTTTCCAACGTCAGGGGAGTCACGCGAGCATTGTCAAGTATCTAATAAACTTCCTTAAAAGATCCTCCCTTCCTCTTTAAAGAATCTTGATGTGCAGATTGTTAGATTGGAGACGTTGAGTAACAGCCAGATTACTTATTTGGCTGTTAATTCGAACAGTTGAAGTGAAAACCTAACTAATGTTTTTAATGCGAAACTGATTTCATTTATTTTGTGCTACTTTAAAATTTGCATACACGTTGTTAAACTGTCTACGTTTAAAAAAAGTATTATTACCTGGGAATAGAAACATAACATTGGGGCGGTCGTCCAGCATAATAATTTGGTCTATTCTGGGCCCATTTTCTTGGGAGGTTTCTTTGGGAAAATGGAAGCAGAGTAGGAAGCAATACAACATGTAAGAAATTAGAAAATCTATCAGTAAAAAATAAATATAAATAAATTATCAACGAGATGAAAATTGCGATCAAACTAAACGTTATCATGTTGAACTAAATGAATTAGTTCATATCTTTAAGGTCTTCTAGAAGCTTAGATAACATTTAATAACATCTCCTTAATAAATCGGTTGGGGCAAATTATTTCGTTACTAGCTGATGCCCGCGGAGGTTGGTAATCGGTTTTTGGTCATATCTCGGTTTTACTTAACCAATTGCAATCATACATACGGCAGATTTTAAATTAATAAATATTAATATACATTAATTATTATAAACATTATTAATATTAATTTAAAACCGTATCAAAATCCGTTTAGAAGTTTTTGCGTCCAACGTGAACAAACACACAAGAATTCCAAAAATAATAAATTTTTAAATAAATTTCTGAACACAAAAATATTTTTTCATTCGTTTTCATCGTTTATTTAACATAACGCAAATATTTTTTTCAAATAACTCCATTGTATGTTGTGTCTGTAATAATTAATTTATAATT
Organism: Cybosia mesomella; assembly: GCA_946251805.1. NCBI lineage: Eukaryota > Metazoa > Arthropoda > Insecta > Lepidoptera > Erebidae > Cybosia > Cybosia mesomella. The sequence continues at coordinate 24,785,416 of OX276398.1, forward strand.
TTTATTGTTATTAAATTATTATTTAAGTATTATAGATAGATTAAAATCGCATAGTACTCGTAGATAGCTTCACTATCGAGCCGTTTCTTGACTATCTGTTGCATAAGGTCTGTCGGTATATTGATTACGTCATTGGTGAAAAATTGTTTTATTTACAACATGCCTGGATTTTATAATAATTACGAAGACTACGTTGAATCATAAACATAGCAGAACCATTAAAGCTTGTAACCGTATAAGATTTGCACCTATTTTACCTAAAGCATAAACTTTACAATACATTGAAAACACAAAATCACAGCAATCTTTTTGTATTAATTATGAAGAAATTTAATGTCTGTCTAATAAGCTTGTTACTGTAATAACTTATAACAAAATACAGAGGGAAGGGAAGCGAAGGGTGTATGTACCGACATAATTGGCCTAATGAACGAAAATTACCCTTTGTTCCCTGGAAGGCAGCTCCGTGTATCGATACTTTAATCTTTGCTTTATAGGAAAACATGATTTAGTAAAATTTTGATTAGTCTTGTACAAGCTATGCAAATTAGGACTTTTTCTAATTTTATTCACCAAGGGAGCCGTTAGCTGATAGAAAGTTGCAGTTTAGTAGGTTTCACCACCAGCTTGTTTCGGCATTATTTTTGTTCTGCCACATTGCAGATTTTATAAGTAACACTTTATAAATTAAATACATACATATTATTCTGGTTCTGGGAAAAAACATAAATAGCAATAGGTATCAAAGTGTACGTAAGGCACACTTTGGTATTTAAGTAATTTTATCATCCTCATCATCTGTTTGTTCTTGTCCCCATTTTATTTAAGGCCAATATTTATCATTCTCTTACATACATATAGTAAAGTCATCTCCTCACACTTCTTTCTTTGCCACGTAATCTTTTACGCAGTCCATCCATCTCCACTTGACCTCTGAATTTAAAACCCTCTACATTCGTAATTTGTCCTTAACATGACAGTTACTCTCTTCTCTTTTCATTCATGGCTGCATCCTCTGATTATAAAAATGACAATATATTATCACGGTGATCACTAAGATCATTACGATATTAGTTCATACCCAGCAAAATTTCTTGTGTAACCTATATATATTTATTTCATTTATAAAATTGGCTACAATGGGATTAAGTTTTAATAAATGAAGTGATTATTTTGTTTGCGTGGGATTTAATAATATACTTGCATATTTATTACATTATAGTCATGATTTGGTCAGCTGTTAATATAGAAACGCGTTCATGTTTACTTTATTCATACTTTATGTTATTTTTAGGGTTCCGTTGCCAAATGGCAAAAAACGGAACCCTTATAGATTCGTCATGTCTGTCTGTCTGTCCGTCCGTATGTCACAGTCACTTTTTTCCGAAACTATAAGAACTATGCTGTTGAAACTTGGTAAGTAAAAATGTATTCTGTGAACCGCATTAAGATTTTCACACAAAAATAGAAAAAAGTCAATAAATTATTGGGGTTTCCCCATACTTAGAACTGAAACTCAAAAAAATTTTTTCATCATACCGATTCGTGTATTATCTATGGATAGGTCTTCAAAAATGATATTGAGGTTTCTAATATCATTTTTTTCTAAACTGAATAGTTTGCGCGACAGACACTTCCTAAGTGGTAAAATGTGTGTCCCCACCACTCCGTAACTTTTAAAATAAGAGAATGATAAAACTTAAAAAAATATATGATGTACATTACCATGTAAACTTCCACCGAAAATTAGTTTGAACCAGATCTAGTAAGTAGTTTTTTTAATACGTCATAAATCGTAAACCACATTTTCCCTTCATTCAATCAACTTGACAACAACACAATTGATGGAGTTGAATAATTAGACTAGTGGCATTCTAAAGACGCAAGCGTTATGGGCTTCATAAAAGGAAATGAACGGACTATCCCTTATGCAAACAATGCCTAATTTAAGCGGCAAACAATTAAGTTCGGTGAAACTACTACCTCATCACTTTTATTTTAATGTACTGTAATATAAGTAGTTAAAAATATATGAGAAGCCAAATAACATCCCAGACTAAGAATGAGTCTGAATAAAACCCCAAATTTTACAGATCAGATAAAAACAGTGTGAGAAACGAGAAACGAGGATGAACCGGTTATTGTCCTCGTTTTTATGAAAAACAGACTCCAGCTACCGGCAGGAAGGCGTTTAAAAACCGTGGCAAATGTGTATACAACAGTGTAATGTGTTATTAGGATTAATCCTTTAAATGTATACTATTGAAATAAATTACTTTTCTTAGTAATCCCTTGGCATTTACGTTCAAATACTGTGTGTGACTTCTTATGTAAGTATATAGATAAGTAAGATTGTTTATTCTCGTATAGGCATACTTTTCTTAATGTCTTTGTATCATTTGTTTATGATGGACGGTGTATTTTGTAAAATCTACATAGCTTCTTCAATTTATCATGTAATATCGGCGATAGCCCAGTGGCGTACGTAACGGACTGCTGAGACGAGGTCTCGAGTTCGATCCCCAGTCGCCCCGGGCACACACCTCGGACTTTTCGTAGTAATGTGTGCATTAATAAATGTTAATTATCGCTCGCTTAATAATGTGCCCAGTAGATGTCAATAGGCTCGCCTCCTATTACATTGTGACCTTAAAATAACTGGCGAATCGTGGGTGTGTAATCGGGAATACAGGCGTGAAGTTATGTTATGTTATGTTATAATGTAATAAACAATTTTAAATACAATGTTTTAATGATAAATTATATACAAAATACAAACATAATAGCTACTCGAAATTAAATCACGAAGAATACAAAAAAACTACAAAATAAACTTTCAGCATCGAAACCGCTGACAGTTAAGGAGCTAATGAACTCGATTTAAATGAATTTAAAATCGAAGCGTTTTTGTGAATATAAATTTTAAATGTAACCGACACGTTGACACCGGCTGACGTGGACTTCCGTATGTTAAATTTCATGTAGGTATAATAATATCTTTGTTAATTAATTTTGCAGTTCACTCATCTCCCTTATATATGATTACTGATGATGATTTTAATTGAAATTGGTGTACATAAGGCTGCTTATAATAAATAAATAAAATAAAATATAAATTAGCCTTTATTGCTGTTTCTTTTCTTACAAATTAATACATGCCTACTTGCTAAAAACTAAAACTTAATTTAATTTTATCAATTATTATAGTTTGAATTTGAGTGATCGGCAACTGGATGTTTGTGTGAAACAGCTTGTCTGTCGACAAAGGCCTCCTCTAAAGATTTCCATGCGTTCCTGTCTCTCGCTAGACGTGTCCATACCGGACCAGCAATCTTTTTAATGTCGTCTTCTTAATGTCGTCTTCCCATCTTTTGGTTTGCCTGCCTCTATTTCTTTTACTATGGCTAGGCTGCTTATACAAGATTACAAATATCATAATTATTGCTTTGCGTTTCATTACGTAACATTTGAAAACCGTTCTTTAACAAAGCATTTCTTTTCAATTGTTTTAATATCTTCCTAGAATAATAGGCTTCTTATTTTTTTTTTTATATTTGTTCCGTCAATTGACTGCACCCCACTGGATGGTGAGAAGCTGGGGTGAAGTCCAAAAGATATGGGCCACCATCCCAGATGCTGACGATCCTAAAATGGTAGCCCCTACCTTGACGGCCTCAAAATATGCTTTTTCACGCCCCGCTTGAAGAACCCGTGATTGTAAGAAGAAGGAAACACGTGCGCGGGCGGAGCATTCCAGCTCTTTATCGTGCGACAAAGAAAGGCAGCAGCTGTGTTCGGGACTGTATGGTTTCCACCGTGTGCGGATGGCATCGCAGTACACCACGTGTTGTTCTGGATCGAAATAGAGAAGGTGGGATCAGTTGAAAGAGCTCCTCAGAACACTCGCCGTGGTAGAGGCGGTAAAATACAGCCAGAGAGGCAATGTCTCTACGCAGCTGCAGAGGTTCAAGGCTATTGGTAATCTCAGGACTCCCAATGATACGGATGGCACGCCGCTGCAATCTGTCGAGAGCGTCTAATAAGTACTTTGCGGAGCCATCCCAGAGATGAGAGCAGTATTCCACGCAGGGGTGAATTTGTGTCTAGTACAAAAGACACCGCTGCTCCGGCGTGAAAAACCGTCTCACCCTGTTCAGAACTCCGAGTTTCCGTGTAGCTGTTTTGCTGACGCTCTCGATGTAGTTTTTATTGTTCAGTTTGCAGCGTACGTCCATTCCGAGTATGTTAATGTGGTCTTGCAGTGGTAGCGGTGCGTTCTGAAGAGTTGGGAGAGGAAGGAAGGAGGATACTTTAGCTGTGAACGCGCACGCTTGTGTTTTCTTGGCATTGAACTCGACCAAGTTCTCAGATCCCCATTGGGAAATGCGGGTCAGGACCTGGTCGAGCTCAGTGACAAGTTGTCGTCTGTTTTCCTCAATATCGGTCCGCTTGGCCGCAGGGTGTCCCTACTATGCAGACGATAGCACTCTGCATGGGGGATACTACTATCCCCCATGCAGAGTGCTATCGTCTGCATAGCAATGAATGCTGCCAGTAGACAGCATGTCATTGATATGCAGAAGAAAGAGAGTGGGTGATAGGACGGACCCCTGAGGCACGCCAGCATTAACCTGCATGAACTCTGAAGCTCGGCCGTCACAGAGAACTCGGATGCTGCGCTCATGCAGGAAGCTGGCAACCCAATTGCACAATCGAGTAGGCAGACCGTAGGCCGGAAGCTTGGAAAGAAGCGAGCTGTGCCAGACTCTATCGAAGGCTTTGGCGATATCAAGGCTGATAGCCAATGACTCGCCATGCCTGTCCATAGCCTCACCCCAGAGATGTGTGACGTACGCCAGAAGATCACCCGTTGACTGCTTCGGTCTGAAGCCATATTGTCGGTCATTAATTAATGAGTGATCTTCTAGGTAACGCATGAGCTGTGTGTTTATAATATGCTCAAACACTTTACAGAGGACTGAGGTGACAGCTATGGGTCGATAGTTGCCCGGGTCCGAACGGTCTCCCTTTTTAGGGACCGGTTGTATGTTCGCCTCCTTCCAAGCCCGCGGGACTTTTCCTGAGGAATAGGACAGGCGGTACAGCCGTGTTAGCGTTGGAGACAACTCCGCTGCACATTTTTTTAGGACCAACGCAGGAATACCGTCAGGTCCATTGGCTTTCCGGATGTCGAGTGACTGTAGGGTTGTTCGAACGTCTGATGCGAATATCAGGCATTGAGTGGTCGCAGCTGTGTAGCGTTGGTGGCTGTAGTCCACAGTCATCGACACGGGAATTAGCCGCGAAGAGGTTAACCAGCATGTCTGCTTGCTCTTGCGGCTCGTGAGCCAGTGAACCATCAGGGTACCGTAGTGGCGGTAGCGAAGGCTGGCAGAAGTTGGATTGCATGGCTTGGGCCAGTCGCCAGTAGCCGCGGCTGCCTGCGGGATGCGACATGAGTTCTTGACCAAGCCGTGCTATGCGCTGAGCATCCGCTCTAATGTATGCCCTCTTGCAGTCCTTTGTGGCTCTGTTATACGCCGCCTTGAGGTGACCCACATTTGGATCGCGCATTGCGCGTGCCCTGACCCAGGCGCGGAACTCCGACTGCTTTTGTTGAACAGTGTCATTGCACTCACGCCCGAACCAGGGGCGAGGTCTGCGAGCACTGGTGACCTCGGTGTATGGGATATAATACTCCATACCCAAGCTGATTTCACCAGCGACGGCAGAGGCGCAATCTGATGAGTCCCTACCATCAAAGCAGCGCTGAGTCCACGGAACGGAAGTGAAGTAGTCACGTAGTCCATCCCAATCTGCTGACGAATAGTGCCATAGTCGCCGCTTTACCTCCACAGGTTGCGAAAGTACAGCGACTGGCACGTTGGCACAGACCAGACTGTGGTCGGAGGAACCCAATGGGGCTCGCACCACGGGCTGGGTGGGTCGTCAGCAGAAGGTCAAGCAAAGAGGGCGCGTGACTTGCTATGTCTGGTATCCTGGTGGTCTGGAGTACCAGTTGTGTCAAGTGCGTGAGAGTGAATGCGTCGGCGGTCCGAACCGCATGGCCCGTTCTGGGAGATCCCAGCCACTCCTAGTGGTGGGCATTAAAATCTCCCAAAAATACCAATTCCGCGGACAGAAACCGCTCCTGCGCAACGTCTGCCGCCTGACTCAGGTGGTCAAAGAGTCGAGTCGTCTCCGTGTCTCCTCCTTTATGGGAGCGGTAAACGCACACGTAGACCTGGCTGGACGGGCTATGGTCCACGTATAGCGAGAGGATAGAAAAGGATGGATCCTCCAGGCAGCGCAAGCGATGACAACAAACATCCGCCCTGACAAACGCACACACCCCAGCTTTTCCCAGGAAGTTTTCCTCTATCACATAGCCGGGGTAGAGTAAGTAAGACGTGTCATCAGGGCGGCGTATTTGTGTCTCCGTCAGGAAAAGCAAAGCTGGCCGTACCGCCTCTAGGTGATGGTGGACGGCTGTGAGGTTTGAATGGAGTCCACGAATGTTCGTGAACTCTACCTCAAATGGTGTTGACTTGGTGGGAGAGGGGTATGCCGCTGTGGAAATTGCACTTTTACTTTGCGCTGCCATAGTATGAAAAAAGGGAATGCGTGAAAATGAGGTGACAGACGCCGCAGCTGTGTGTGACAAGGCGCGGGGTTTGGTTTCGTCGGCGAATATGCGGCATGGTGGTAGCCATCCCGCCGAACGGAGGGGCCCCCTTACCCTCCTGAATGTGGACGCCGGGTCCACCGTCCGTTCACCAACCGGCACGACGAGCCACATCGAGATTATGCGGGACCTGGTGGGGCAGCCTTCCGGGGTGGTTAGTCCTAGTCGGGCCCCTGTACTATGCCGCAGGGGGGCCAGCGGCACCACCGTTTCTACGAGTCTCCCTGTCCGGCGGGTTGACCCAAACCATGACCACACTCGAATCCACCAATACTCCGCTGGTCCCATTCCTGATGCATCGTCTGCCCCCTCATCCCCGGCTGTGCAGTTGCTGACCCCTGAACACAACCCAACCGAGGTTAGATTATTTGGAGGGTTTTTCGCAACTGCATGGTGGTACTAACCCGGACCAAAATTGTGCCACCAGTATCTTGCGCCAGAGCCTCGTCCGTTGTTTAGCAGGTGCACCGACTTGCAGGTGAGGTTGGCTTGGGCCTCTAGGATGTTGATGGGCCCTATACACCCCATTAAATTTTTTTTTTTACTATTTTTTTTTATTTTTACACTAAATTTTATTTAAACTAAAAGCGGGGTTTAAAATCTCAATTCTCATTGAAATACATATATGTACGTATTATTTGACACGCAATTATAATCAAAAACTGTACTATTATTGTCGTTGAGTCTCATCATCATCTTCCTTCCTTATCCAATTTTTATTTGGGGTCGGCACAACGAATATTGTGTACTTTTTCAATTCATCTCTGGTCGTACTCATCTCAATGTTCACTCCCTTTCTGGCCATCTTTCACACAAACCATCCATTTACGCTTAAGTCTTCCTATCCCCTTGTAGCCATCCACTTTCGGTACTTAATGCCTTCCTTTTAACATTACTGTCATCCTTAGGCATCACATGTCTGAACCCGGACTTTATCTTGGTTCAGACTTATGAGTCTAGTTGGACGTAATCGTGACACCACTGTGCCGCGTTTGAACTGCCTTAGCTATACATATTTATTAAATATCATCATTTTGTTTCAGATCATTAATCGTCAGAATCGTCTCTTATTACACGAGGTAAGAATTAATAAAACATTTAAATTTTACAATATTCGGTCTTAAGACATTCTCAGGTGGATGCTTTTTTTTACGTCTGAAAACCCCCACGGGATTCACCCCATCGGTCCCAGCAATAAGGTGGGTATGTCGGAATCAAACCGACTAAAACCACACGGTGTCGTTCCCAAGCGTCCATTGCCGATCACCCCAGGTGCATCCTCGAAAGGATAACCGGCGGACTTCAGCCGCAATCGCGTCTTCACCTTTGGGGTCGGGTTTTTTTTTACCACTCAGGTGGCAGACAAGCTCACGGCCCACCTGATAGGAAGCGGTTACTGCGGCGTATGGACGTGTGCAACACCAGGGGCGTCACACTCGCGCTGCCGACCCTGTAAAAACCTTCTAATAGTTTTTGGGTTTGATCCCGCTTCGGTGAGTTGGCAGGTGTGTGTAGGACCACACGACACGCCTCAATTATGTAACTTACATGTCCATGAATACAAAATTAATATTGTAGGTACTTTGTAACTTACTTAACTCACGATATTATAAAATCTTTTTTGCATTTAAACACGTAAGTTAGTAATAGTTATCTTAATACATCTCAATGTTTGTCAACATTATCATTTCTCTGTACGTGACACTACGATGGAAGTGTGCGTTAAACAAACTAAACTTTTTAGAGCTTGCCGACTGGTCAGGGGTGATCAACTCATATATTTATTCTTGAGAATCGTTCCTACGTGTCTCTATGTTCGTTTGTCACGTGTCGGGTGACGTCCTCCACGCCCCCGCCCCTAATTAGTACAGAAATAACGTCAGGAGATTTGTCAACTTCCGAACTTTTATAGCATTCCTTTGAGGTTGACTCCCACCGACGAAGTCTTTCTAAACGTATACAGCATCACACAGGTACCCAAATAGATTGTTAACTGACTGTGAAATATTGTTGTGATCTATGGGGTGGTCCGTGCTAATGTTTGATATTAATTTGTTATATGGCTAGAACCAATTAATCTTGATTTCTGGATCTAATTTTCGTCTACAAAGTTAAGTTGTACAAACTTTGTTGATGAAAAAAATTAAAATATGCTCAAAATACTTTTTAGTTATTTTTAATTCATATTGTTATCATAAGTCTATCTTAATTGCTCTTTGGTTCATTTAATGTTTTTAAATCCATTTTATTAACATAAATAACCAACGAGGAAACTCAATTTTCAGTACTAACATTTTTGCATTTTTTAGGAATGACATATCCAAATTTTATGTTTTTTTTTGTATATGAATGAGACAACATTAAGCTAACAAACAGCAACTTTTATTACATTTTAGAAAAGTGACAGCTGTTAAGTAATACGAAATGTATCATCAAAATGGATAGCATTTAGGAAGTACTGTTTTTGAAGATCAAATTAATTTATCAAGCGGCCAATAAAAACAAAATTTAACACAGAATTGTAAAATCTTGAAATCAACTTTCAAACAAAATATAAATAGTGGAAATAGCTATTAAATTACAGGAATAACGAACTCATGAATTTGTAGAAAATTTCGGCAATTTCATAAGTAAACCTACCTACCTACCTACTATATGTACTCGTATGTTTGTTATATATATGTATTTATATATTACTTTTAGTGTTAAAATCTCTTTATCCTTTTGTCATTTAATCTTGCGTTGAATTCCATTTAAGTAATTAACATAAATTAACATAAATTACCAGTGTTAAAATCTCTCTTGAAGTATACTTTTTGTATCAGAAAATTCAGATAAAGGTTGATTGAGGGCAATAATTTATTATTATTGAAACTTCTATACTTACTTAGATATTTTTTTAATAAGAGTAATAAGTTACACAAAATAATAAAACTAATTCTTTCAACATCAGTATTACCCCGAGAAATTAATCTGAGGTAAAGAGGCGTCTGTAGACCCGAGACGGCGTGCGGTTTTAGTCGGTTCAAGCCCGACATAACCGCCCCCGCTGGCACGCGGGGGGGTATCCGAAGGGATTTCCGCACGAAAAAAAAAAAAAAGGTAAAGAGGCGTTCCTCGAAACTTTTCTGTGAGGAAGCCGGAACTGGGCATGACCTCACAATCAAATGTCAAACAAAGTTTTATCAGCACAAAGTTGACAAATAAATCCCTGTCTTGCACACTAACTTTTCTCATAGAAGACGAGGGCAACACGATGCCTCCTACTGGATCGACTTCGCCTTTGATGTACACACTACGCAATTTGTACTTTAACTTGTTTCAAAAGTATTATGACGATAGTTAATGTTAAGTCTTACATTGTTCAGCCTATTTTCCAGTGTGAATCCTAAAGTAGCATGAAGCGGGTGTGTCATGCGGCTTAATCCAGAGTTTCATAAATCTGTTAGGCGCAGAATTCGTTTTGGGGCATACGGCAGGGATACAGAGCGATTGACATCCCGCCCGTCTTGTCATTTCTGACAGTATGTTCACTCATCCTTTCAGTGACACGTGCCCTTAATAATACAATTTATTTTGGAGCAAGTATTTATAAACTGCAAAACATTCAAGGAGGGATTCTGTGATAAAATCGAAGCAGAGCCTTGTTTTTCCCAGCAAGAAAAGGCTGGTCAGAACAAGGGAGCCCCACTCTCTCACTTAATATTGACGATAAATACCAGTATTCTACATTTCGTATGATGTGTGAGAAACTTTAACTCGCTGTTTCCTTTTATCCATTCTCCTTTGTTCTCTCCTACATGCGAGTGTTCCTCTAGTGTTCATAGACCTGGGAGCAACTAGACCATTTGGGTGACCGTTTTGGTACAAAAAACAGTGGCACTCTAGGAGTGCCGATAAAACTGAACTTGAACAATTACGTGTTTATTTTTTGAATCGGCATCATCCAATATCCCTCCCTACCTACCTACCTCCCTCCCTCCATCCATCCGTCCATCCATCCATTTAGATAGGAAAGCGAAAGCGTGACGTGACGTGACAATGACGTGAGTTCCATGATTTTTGTTCACTCAAAAAGTTCTCAACGCACCTAAAGAAATTTCCCTTTCAAAAAGGATGAAATGCACACGAACTTATAAACATTATATTCAAATTTCTCCTAAAAGACTTATGAGGTAATTAACACCTCTAGATGGCAAAACAGCAAACACTAACTTGCCAGTTGCATGTTTCGTTTTCGAAGAGGTCATTATATTGTATTGTTTAAACACCAGTTGAGTATGCTTAAACAGCTGTCATTTGTCAAGTGCTGGCCAAAAGTGATGGATGGCAAGAGTATTTCCGTTCGAAATTTAAACTTTTTAAACCGGGGACCGTTGTAATGTTATTTCAGTCGTCACGAAACGTAATGACCTAACAAAATGGGCATGTTAAAACTGACAGCGTACAGATATTTTATACGCGTCCATTTGTCGGGAGACGCATACTGTGTCTTCGCCTAGTGCGCTGAAATATTTACGAGCTATTAGTGCAAGAAGAACAAATAAATAGATGCATGCATCTCGGCAGCTAGATCACAAGAGTCTTTTGGCGCAACACTTATTTAATATCGATGCAGAGTAGAACCACTGTAATTAATGTAGTCTCATTCGTTATTTTCGTCGTGTTTGATGTTAAGAATTACATCAGTAAAATATTTTATACAAAATGGTGCATCATTAAACTCTGAATTGTAAAAGCAGTGTTAGTAGTAATTCTCAGACGTAATGTGGTTCAAACTATTAGTGAACATCTAAGCCTGTCAGATTGAAAATATATATCCTATCATTCCATCAAAAAGATTTGACATCATGAATACCTATTTTTGTTTAATTTTATTTGTAGATATAAAGTTAAAAGCTAATTCTAATTTGTGAAAAACTATTTGCCACTTTATATTTGGAACACATGGTAGTAGATTTTAATCCCAAACGTCTTACTAAGCGTGATATACTGCCAGTATTAATGTATTAAGTAATTCAATTCCACGATGAAAATCTGTTTAATGAGCCAAGTTAACGATGTCTCCACCCTTAACAAATAAATGCGTGGCCATTGACAAATTGCTTAATTTTATTAAGTGCCCACACACATTGATAAAGTGCAGCGTTTGCTCAGCAAAATGTATTTAGTGCGGTTCGCAACCCCGCTGTTTCCGCGGTTCATAAATGTACAGATTCACTGAACTGCTATATTACCCGACTATTACAAAGAAACGGTAATGGACCCCCATATATATGCTAATAAACTTTCTGAATGCGTTTTAAATTAAAATAATCCCGAATTTATATGTAAATTTGTGACCGCACTTTGTCCTTCGCGGCTTTTCGTTCCGAAATCGATTATGTTACACGGATTCCGGCTTAGATCCAACTCAGATAAGTTTAATGAAGGGTTTTAGTAAAACGGATATTCTTTAGTCCAATTCACTCGACTGGTGATTCTATTTCTCTCGATTTTATTCCTAACTGGTATAAAGAAGGAAATATAATTGTCCAAACGGCTAAAATATTTCCTTTATCATTTTATACTCTGTCGTCGGCACTAAGGTAATTCTATAACCGATAGTATTAACGTTCTTTTTATTTACTTTTCCATTAGATAAACCAATATTATCTTGATTTTTATGTGGGTAACCTTTTAGTCATGTATTATCTTAATAATATAAAAGCTCGAAGCTATTTATGAGACCACCCGGCCGGCAAGCTTCTTCGATCTAGATGTGTATATGGTCCCCTATGTCACTCAAATTAGTCATGATTAACTTAAATTTATAGTCCTGTTTAATGGCCCATTTACGAACTCCTTGGTATAACGACTCCACTCTGGTACTACAATTCTATAAAACACTTTCATCCAATTAAATAAGACGTTGATATTTGATCCTAATACGTTGATTGTCACTCTCTATTAGATTTTATTGCTTAAAAGTAGTTAGAGCAATGAAATGGGGCCATAGACTGTTATTCATTATAGATGTAGGATACAATAAACGAGCTGAGGTATGTTTTATGTTGCTTAATTTCAGCAGACATTAGCTAGGTTTTGTCGAAAATGTGAAGAACTGTTCTTTGTTTGTGAAATTGCACAATATACCAATTACGGTTTGTGTTTTTACTGAGCTCTGTCTGAGTTCTTATTAGATAGAATGAAACGGTGGGTGTAAATTGTTTGCACATTATAAAAAATAATATACGTTCATTCGGTATTTTTGTATTTTTCGGTGCAATATTGGTGCTGTCTGTTTTGAGAAAGACTTTATGTCGTTGAGGTTATGAGTGTAAGTTACAAAAAAGAAAAAGAATATGAAAGATATTTTTACTTTTGCTATCATAATCATTACTGTTATGGGTGCGGTACTGCGTGAGCAACAAAACCTGTAGGTATATAAGTAAAAGTAGTAGTATTTTCAATTTAATACCTCTACGCGTTCATGAGAAAAGAAGTACGAACTTTAAAATTTTCAAAATTATTTTTTATTACATGATGTAACTAAAAATTCACGGTTTTCGCAATTTTTCCTTCATCTGTACTATAAGACGTTACTTCATACCAAATTTCAAGATTCTAAGTTCACGGGAAGTACCCTGTAGGTTCTGATTCCCGTGCGAGGTTCGAAAATTTGCGGAAATTTGTGGCATAAACGGCTTCATCTTTTGATTGCTTTGACTTAGAAGTTTGATTTTTTCACAGCTCCAAGGGAAAGTAAACCTGAGTATTAGATATAAATTTCAGTTCGATACCTCCACGCGTTCCTGAGAAAAACGGTCTTCACAGACGGACGGACGGACGGACAACGAAGTGATCCTATAAGGGTTCCGTTTTTCCTTTTGAGGTACGGAACCCTAAAAACACCAGACAAATGCAAATATTAATATTCATGCATACAAAAATTTGCATTGAGCGGGAATCGAACCCGCGATCTCTGACTTAGCAGTCGGAAGCTCTACTAAAATAATATTTTATGTGTACTTCATCATGTATACAAATGGCTTCTGGAAAATGAATTAAGATTTTTCGCATGAAAAGTTGCAATTAAAGTTCCCTCATACTTCTTATAATTAGTACCGGAATCAGCTTTATAGAGTATCGAGTATCATCTATATAAATCTATAGGCTTTCACAGCCGGCTTTGCATGTAGAATATACTGCTTCCGGGCTACTTGGTCGTGGTCCATAGGAAACTTGTGTCACTGTACCGATACCGAGCATATATATACGCCAGTGACTCGGGCCTACATCATTCGCAGAAAATCGCTGCCGAGGAGAGTTCTACACACTCATCGGTGCCCGGGCCTGTACCACTGAAGATGTCAACCGCAATGATCGACTAAACTTTTGGAACACAAGTCTCCTATGGACCAAGGCCAAACAGCCCGGAAGCAGTATATTCTACGAGTATCACCTATATTCATAGTACTCGTACTTTTTATACTGATGATGATGATTCCTGGGAGCCCACACTCACAGTGCTTATGATCTTGTCGCAACTCTTGCACTTATAAAACGGACATGACCACATCACAGATGAAAATCGGTCGTTTTATAAAGAAAACCACTCTTTTCTACCACTCTTAAACATACTATACTATCAGCAATATAAGTAAGTTTTGATTGTACGAGCTTAAATTGTTATTTAGATATTTGTTCTCCGAGCGTATTGTACCTACACAATTTATCACATGATATACATAATACTATCGCCATTCGTTTTATCCGTTGACATTGTGTAGTGATTTATATTCGTTTTACAACTCTATGCCACTACTGTGATATTTTATTCAAAAAACTTGTTTGTGACAAATTATTTTATGTTGTTTCCATATAATGTGTGTAATATAGATTAAAGTTTACGTGGGTTTATACACGTTTGGAAATTGTAGGAAAGATAATGTTTTTACTATTTTATTATCATTTTACATCTGAGATTTCAATAATTTGGGCGGCACATTGCAAGAGAATGTATTATAGGATGACTGTTCAAATTACCGTGAAGAAAATGAACCGTCTCTAGCTCACTTTGCAATCGAATAAAATCTTAAAAAATCACGCATTGGCTTAATATTTACAGATTGGGCAGCCCGTCATATCGCGTGAGAGTTGGCAATATATTCGTGTATCTCGCGCGCTCGTCAGGAAGGGAGGGATTAATCGCCTCCAAAAAAAAAAATTGAAAGTTTGTTTTTTTATTTTAATGAGGCTTCCTCTTCGTTCAGTATATCATGAGATTATGTTCAGGAGAAATATCAAATCAAATTGGATAATTCGTGTAAATATTTATGTCTGATATCAAACTATGACGGCAAGCTCCTTGTATATCCTTTAATAAATGGTTTTCAATTCATCCAGTGACAACCAGTAATAAAAATTTCGGTTACAAAAAGTACAAGTTGTTTTCAAGTACCTACTGTTCCCCATAAATATAATTCTTTTTGAACTCAGACATTTAAAAAAAATATCTATAATTTTATAAACCCTTTTTTTACTTATTTTTTACGTGCGGAAATCCTTTCGGATACCCCCCCCCCCCGCCGCCCATTGGGGCGGTTATGTGGTGCATCGACTAAAACCGCACGGTGTCCTGCCCAAGTGTCCATTGCCGGGCACCCTGGGTTAGCCCTCGAAAGGATTTTTTATAAACCCTTATTTTTTTTGCATGTGTAAATGCCACGGGCTCCACCTCTTCGTTACTAACGATGAGATGAGTGTGTCAGAATCGAACCGACTAAAACCACACGGTGTCCTCCCCAAGTATCCGTTGTCGGGCACCCGCGAAATGACAGTCTCAGGATTAACCTGTAGAAACTTTTGTAAAGTAAACATACGTTTAAAAAACAATATGTGACCCTTTGTCTGTGAATTACACAAATAGTTGTATAAAAGCCCAAACAGTAGACACTGGTACAAAATACATTACTTGCATCACTGCACCCATATATGATTATATACATTATACTCTAAAACTATCAATAACAAACATTTAAATGGCAACACCTAACATTTAAGCTTTCACATATTTGTACTTGGGGAGGTGCCATAGCAAGCCATCTTTAGGGATTGCTACATAAATCATCACCCTTACTAAAACCATCGGCTAAACGAATGTGTTTTGCCGGAAGACAGCTGAGAAGTCAGCGACGTTCACGTTTTCAAACGCTGCTATAATTCTGACTCAGTGGTACAATATGCGACGCATATAAATTATCCCTATTCTTTGTCGTTTACAAATCTTCCGGGTTATGCTCAAAGCCTCGAAGGTCATTCACGATATGGTCATAAATTACAGCGTAAAATACAAATGGAAATTGTAGGTATTTCTTACATATCTTCAAACTTCACAAATTATCTTTATTCGGTATATATAAGTACTTTTATATCCAATATTGTAACAGGTATTTATGTTTTTAAAGAAACCCATAATGTTAATGGAAGCCCAGGTTTCATTTGACATATTGATTACTGAATGTCATGAGTAACTAGGGACTGTAACATACGTATGTAGGTAACATTTAAGTTGGTTTAGTTTTAGTTCTTTCATCTATGTTAACCAATTGGAGTCGACCGACGACTGTGAACACAGAATAATGCCCCTATGGCGAAAGGTTCAGTTTTGAGAATGATTTTAAGAAACTAACAACCGTAACAGTCTATGGATAATCTGGGATCTAACATAGACTGACAGACAGAATGTCTTTCAATGACGGATCACTTAAAGTTTTATGAAGTTGTTGTGCCGGTATTAGTCTAGAAAACCACTTCACATGCACCAATACCACCACTCTGTTAATAAAGTATAGCAAAACAAATTTACAATGTTCGTGAACATTTTTATTCATTTTTTATCTAGATTGATTTGCATTGTGTAACTATGAAATAAATTTCAAAAATAACCAAAGTAATATCATTATTCATTCATTCATGAACGTGGCGTTGACATATCACAGGCAACTGAGATCACTAACGAATAACAGTAGTATTTTGTTCCGAAAACCAACAGCGGTCTGTTGTTAATCATACGTAGTCTCCTTTCGATCTAAGGCCCATACACACTAGATCATAATTATCGTGTGCACTGAGTCGTGGGCCAGGAAGCGTTTTGTTCATATCGCAATCACCATCAGTTCTAACTACCGTCAAATGTGTTCAAGAACCTTTAATTACCAACTAATGTTTAAAATATTTGTTAGTGGAGTGATCATTAGCTTGGTTATCGACTAATCTTCAGTAGAGGTTGATAATTTAGAATCAAATATAATATATTACCCCTTTTGTCATTATGATTTAGAATAGAAACGCAATGTACAGGTATTGTTTAATTAGTTTATTCAATATACCGGACTTTTTTACTGAATATACGCAATAGTTTACAATTTTACACCTAACTAAGAATTTTAAACATAATCTGTACATATTTCGTCAGCATCCTCGTTTTAGGTTAGGTTAACAGGTTAACTCAACTGTCTTGTTACTTTTTTTTTAATCACCCGGGGTTCTTTTTCCTCATTTAGTAGTTTATTGTATAAAATATCAAGATATTCTATAGAATACTGTATAAGGGGGCGGTCATCATAAGTATATGCTAATCAGCGAAATATATTTTTATTATTACACATGAAAGATAAGAAATCTCGGAAAATTATTGAATACTTCCGTACAACAATCAGCCATTATTAGTTGATTTGTATTCCACATACAAATACCATTAGGTGGATTGTAGTTACGAAATGTAATGTCAGAGAGGGTAATAGTTCACAGATAGTTAGTTATAGTTATCGGACACTTGTGCTTCAGTAAGTATCTGTGGCGCATCCACCGGGAGACAACACCGCAGTGCCAGCATAGTGAGGATCCCGACGATTGACGGATCCACAGCGGTCCACACATTGGTGGAGTCCTGGGCGTGGGCGTTCTCTCGCTATGGAGACCATGGTGAGGGCACACCGCCGCCTCTTTCTGCGAGCAGGTGATGCGCGCGATAGAGGCGGTGGAGCCGTGCCCTCCGAGTTCCACAGTCTGCGGCGAGTACGCCGCAGACTTTATATCGCCCGGGACTACCGACCTCCATGATCGGGGCCTGAGGAAGGCGGTCGACCGACTCGCTGTCTTTACAGAATTAGGCCAAGACGGAAGCGTGTCGTGTGTGTCGTACACACGTCTGCCAAGCTTGATCAAACCCGATCCCATAGGCGAGGTCGCTCGGTGACCAAAGTCCGTTGTTAACCCTGGGATCATCCTATCGGGGGCTTACTCGGGGTGTCTGGCAATGGACACTTGGAGAGGCCACGTTGAGGTTTTAGTCGGTCCGTATTCGACACACCCATCTCATCGTTGGTACCGATGGAGTGGAGCCCGTAAGTGTTTCCACACGTAAAAAAAACCGGCCAAGTGCGAGTCGGACTCGCCCATGAAGGGTTCCGTAGCAGCAAGTAAAATTTTTATATGTGAGTTGATTGAACGAAAGGTAAATTGCGGTTTACGACGTATTAAAAAAAACTACTAACTAGATCTCGTTCAAACCATTTTTCGGTGGAAGTTTACATGGTAATGTACATCATTATATTTTTTTTAGTTTTATCATTCTCTTATTTTAGAAGTTACATGGGAGGGGGGGCCCATTTTGCCACTTTAGCAGTGTCTCTCGCGCAAACTATTCAGTGTACAAAAAAAAACATATTAGAAACCTCAATATCATTTTTGAAGACCTATCGATAGATACACAAGTATGGGTTTGATGAAAAAAATATTTTTAACTTTCAGTTTCAGTATGGGGAACCCCCAAATTTTATTGGTTTTTTTTCTATTTTTGTGTGAAATCTTATTGCGATTCACAGAATATATCTACTTACCAATTTTCAACAGTATTATCCTTATATGTAGTTTCTGAAAAAAGTGGCTGTGACATATGGACGGGCAGACAGACAGACATGACGAATCTATAAGGGTTGCGTTTTTACCCCTTTTGGCTACGGAACCCTAAAAAGAGAGGGTAATAGTTGATCTTTGTTGCGGTTGATAGGTGACTGTAGTTAGATGACGGTTCCAGTTGTACAGTGGTTGTGTCTAGTGGTGAGTTTTTTGTAAAAGAGTTGTGGTTGAACAGGTAGTAGTGGTGATTAACGGTAAAAGTGATTCGATGATAATTGTGGTTTAAATGTTGCTACTGCATGTCCTTTGATTAATTCATGAAAGGAAAAACTGTTTTTAATCAGGTTTCTGGATTCGCTTTCGAACTTACGGATAATAATAATAATCTATAATATATATATATATATATATATATAATTAGTAATGGTAATCTATGTTCTTGTTATTTTATTATTAGTTCCAAAGAATAAAATGTATTTATGAAGTAATTTGATTGATCCTAAAATGAACGTTTACACCACATATCTTCTAGATATGATCTATTTAGCTGTTACCAATATCAAAAGGCTTTACTCAAAGGCCACAAAAATAAAATTCAGAAAATTCTTCGTATGTCCATATAAAATTGTATTTACTCACATCAAAGACTGAACAAAAAGTGCTATAGTAGACTTTTCATAAGATGATAGTGAGCCCACCTCGAGTTTTTGCTGTACACAAGATTTTCCCCTACGTAATTGACCCTTCTTGTCTGATTTGGGTGCGTCTCGGCAACCCCTGACGCGAGGGGTTGTAAATTATAATTTATTTCATAACATTACAAAGAAATTTCTTAAGCCTACAAACTCATAGAAGCAATTGTAAAAATTAAGGTCATAGAATTCATTTGTCATTAATTTTAAATTTTCAGAATCATATTCATTACACGAATCGTATTCGTATAATTTCAAAACTGACTGCAAAGGGTAGATAGATGCAATCTATCTTAATTCTTTACAATTATTTGTTTCTTTTGAGAAGTAAAGATATGTATGAAAATAAAAATATATACGAAACATAACAGATCTCTAACATCCTTGAATTGTACGATACGTGAGCGGGAGACAAATTTTGCCAGAATACACATTTTCCTTAAAAACGGATACGGAGTTTTCTAAAAAGAAAACTTTTTATACGAGTAACGTTATTACCGTATATTTCTATATAGTATATTACATATTTCTATATAACTTTGTAATTTAAAAACTGTTGGAATATTGAATAAATTGAGCCGTGTTCAGCCTTCATAAAAAACCGCTTACAAAGAAAGTGTGGACAAGTCTTGCTCTGTGTACATATTCAAAAGGTGCGGTATTTATATAGGATCGTCAACCATCACTACGTAGCAATATGTCAAATATTCTCGTTGAAACTCTCTCATAGATATATTGCCACTACTTTTGTCCTCGTCCTTAGGTCCTCTAACCGGGAATAAAGGTTTTTCCACCAAAAAAAACGTAGATTAGGATAAACTTGTCGTTCATATTTTCTGAATCCCCTTGTAGATTCTCTCAAAGCTTATATAAACACTAAAGTTTGTAAATCATTTTGTATTTTCTGCTGTAGCGAACTAAGAGCTGTGCCTTACTATGAGTAGGTAAATACTCTCAGAAGTGAGAATTAATAATTCGCTTTACATTTTGTTTCGTCATTGCAATGCAACTCACAGACTGAAGGGCCGTCGAAGGTGGATGAGTGGTGCATACTTTGTTATTGGCTAGCACTGAATCGTTCTCATAGGGGAATGAAAAAGAGGTCACGATTTATTAGCTCTTTCTAGTGAAAGAGCTAATAAATCGTGATTATCGCTCGCTTAGTAATGTGCCCGGTAGATGGCAATAGGCTCGCCCCCTATTACATGGGGACCTCAACATAACTTGCGAATCGTGGGTGTGTGATACACCTCTGCCTACCCCTTCGGGGATACAGGCTTGAAGTTATGTTATGTTATTCATGAACGACAGAGTGCTTTATCTGTACGTTTGTACCCACAACTATGTGGGTACAAACGTACAGATAAAGATAAAAAACGTAACGTAACGTATAGATATTTCTGACATCGATTCCTAGGATGGGCAAAAACTCAATTAAAAACCAACTTCTATACTTTTATAAAATTATAAATTAGTTGTCTGAACAATGGAAATATTAAAAAAAATTGTTATGTTAAATAAATGATTCCGAACACAAATATTTTTCTTTTGGATTTCTTGTCTGTTTGTTCGCGATGGACGCAAAATCTACTGAACGGATTTTGATGCGGTTTTTTTTAATAAAAAGGTCTTGGTCATAATTAAAATATGCCGTATGTTTGATGGCAATTGGTTAAGAAGAACCAAAGATAAGACAAAAAATTATGACCTACCTCCGCGTGGGTGAAGCCGCGGTCATCAGCGAGTAATAGTATAAAAAAGTAAGTCAAATCTTGCTACAAGTAAAATAAAAGATTGCCCTCCTGTTGACACTACTGACAGCATATTTGTCAAAGTGAGTAAGTCACTCTAATCTCTAGTATAGTTGTACCATGGGCTGCCGCTGCCTCCTTCTGCGAGCAAGTAATACTCGAATTAGAATTACGTTTGTAACTGTCAAATGTCATACAATTACAATACAGATTACGTCAGATTACGTCAGATTAGTGTTCTTAGATAGACGGTGGCGCCACCCTTCCGTTCACAGAATGGTTGGTGCGACTATAAATAGTACACCGTTCACAACCCTTGACCTTGCTGGAATTCAAAAAAATCCAAGCTTCATCATCACATCCCATTTCCACTCATACTCGACAGTAGGGTAGGGATTTCCGCACGAAAAAAAAAAAAAAAGTTAGGTACTGTAAGTAAGCCGCTGTCACTTATAACTTCTAACAACATCAGATGATGAATCTGCAAATATAATGAAATAACAAAAATTACCGTCGCGGCGATAATCTTAGTAATAATATTTACTTTAATTACGATATATCATTGTAGCTGTGGAAAAGTAAATTATTACAGATGTTTCTTTTGGTTTATTTCAGTTTATTTTATTTTTCAAAAGCATTTATAGAACAACTTTCTTTTAAAATATTTTTTTTACCATTAATTGATTTAGTATGTTTTTGTTGTAACCATATTGAATTTAATGTGATGTCACTAACTTCGATGTTTCCTACCTTTCCTTTCTTTTAATTCCCATACAAAGAGAGTAGAAGAAAAAGTAATCAGGCATCGTGTGTAATCAGCCATGTTACTAAGGGGGCCATATTGAATTTTGTGTGTTGTCATCGACTTTATCGTTTCTACTGTTTAATATTTTTCATTTATCACCCATATAATGGCGATTGACTAGTAAATACTTCATCTTGAGAATTAATATTGAGTTTCACATATTACACATATTAAACAACGCTAACATCACCAGAAGAAACAGTATTTGCAAAATTTTAGCTTAATCGAAAGTCAAGATAGGGTACTATATCAACTTGTCGGGGTGCGAGGGATATGCTCTATGGGCAGGGCAACCTTACACCCCGGCGTCTGTAGACCCGAGACGGCGTGCGGTTTTAGTCGGTTCAAGTTCGACATAATCGCCGCCGCTGGCCGGCGGGGGGGTATCCGAAGGGATTTCCGCACGAAAAAAAAAAGAGGGTACTATATCAACTTACAAGATTAAACCTAAGCAAACCTACATTGGAAATTAAATTAAAGCTTGTAAAAATATCTTCACATACTATTCTTGCCAAACCAAAATTAGGATTGGACAAACAGCAGTCTTCACATCAAAGACGTATAGAACAATTTACATATATTTGGGCTATCGTGGACGGGAATAATTGAAATAAAACGAGTGACATTTCCTTTCTCGTCACGCAATATTTCCGAGATTACGGTGAGCTGTACATTTCGTAGTAAATTACAATGTCACCCCACCACGACTGTTTACGCCATAATGTCGCGTATTTTATTATTGTGAGATTAACTAACGGAATGCATTAACCACACCTATATACACACGAATTTATAGAAGTTATTGCGGCAATTTCATTTAAAACAGGGAATGCAAACAACCGTTTTACATATTTATACGTGGAAACAGTTTTGACTTTTTAATTTGGAATATGTGACACGTAAAGTTACGTTTAATATGACTGTTTAATATGAATGTTTAATATGATGACATACGTGTCATCACTGAAAGCGATAAACAAACACTAAATATTTGAATGAAAAGAGAGCACCTTTCACATTATACTGTCGGCAGTTTATAGGAATATTACACATTGAAATAAAACTATTTATTTTGTGTTATGTCATTATTTACATTGCCCGACGATTCAGCTGCTTTTCAGTAGCCATGGTACATGGCTGCTGGAAAGTTCTTCGGTGAGTTTTCAACAGGTAGCAGCAGTTTTATTTCAAAACCTTTTAAGTTACTTTTTAATAGTAGGTATTTCACTGAACTAGAGTGCGTACGCGGGGTTATTTACAATTTATTTAGACCATTTAGATAACTTACACGCATGGTAATCAGCTACGGTAGCTGCTTACCATGCATGCATGGTTATGAACGCAAACAACATCAGGAAAGCAGTATATAAATATGTATACTAACACCTGTAAATTACCGAAAGATTAGGTGTACATGCATTGACACCTACTTTTCGTCAATATTTTTTCAGTCCCATTTAATAAAGGGCGAGTCTATTACTACGGCAATAGGCTCACGGAGCGCTGTATGAGTATTTGCTATTTTAACTACTATAAATGCAAAAGAACCTGTCTATCTGTTAATTTTTAAGTCTTGATCACTGAAACGATTCTGTTAAATTTAACATAGAGATAGCATATAACCTGGAAAATATACGTTATTTTTCAAAATAACATTTTATTTCAGAATAAAGTAACTTTGCATGTTAACGTCACACGGGCGAAGTCGCAGCTACTGACATATAAAAATACACTATAGCTCTTTGTAGGTACCAACGTATAATTACTAACGTCTTGAAATCCAATGCAACAAAATATGATAACCTCTAGGACTCTAGTGCTCGCTCCAAATATATAGGTACCCTCCGTCACAAACCAGTTAACTAACAGTAAAATTAAACCTTATCGTAACAGGAAATAATTGCACGATCGAACACAACACATAAACCTATAAATCTAAGGCACTATATTTAGAAAAGTTTATCTTGAGTTCAAGAATCGTTTAGGTAACAAATTAGTACGCAATAGTCAAAATTCATTTATTTTGTAGACTATATAAACGGCACTTGCTAAATATGTCCAAGAAAAAAAAAGAAAATCCTGAGAAGACTCCGGCAAGAAACAGTGGTTTTTTTGTGATCTATTCACAAACATTTACACATTACTTCATCTAATTATAATGTTTGGTTTGAGTAATCTGGAGTACACAGTTCATTTCTAACTTTATTTGTCATCAAATATTTTTGAATTTCACAATCATGTTTTTTGGCAGTTTCATTTTATTTTAATTGACGTTTTTTAATTTATTCACTAGTAGATTTCTAATTTCATTAGGCAGCTTAATGTCTTAATCTATTTCAACACTTAATTCATCAAATGGCACATCACGTTGGAATTTCATTTGTACCTTCATTCGAGTAATAATTGAAATAAAGTTAGTGACATTATTACGGCTTGTCACGCTCTCCTGATTTATTGGTCTGCAAGTACCAAGGTTCCCAGTGGATTATCACGGTAATTTATGAGTATCTGCTCAACGAAACTTAAAATTTACTTCACAACGCTGCGTTTCTATTAACAGGTATGATGGTATCATTATTGTGAACACTACACTTTGCTACACGAATATTTTACACAACTGTCGGGTTTCCACGGACGGTTTTCTAATTGGGGGGAAAGGGGAGTGAGGTTCGCTAGGTTAGATCCGGCATTCAAAGCTTGTACTTTGGTATCCGGGATTCGCTCTCCTACTATTTCTCTTCATTTGGCTTATTTTGACTTGCTTTTCCTCTCGGGGCTGAGGTACAAACGGTCCTGTTTGTACCCCAGCCCCAGCCCCCTCAGCCGGTGTACTGGCTAGCAGATGAGGTTGGAGAGATCTTTCCACTATCCACTATCCCTATCCACTAATAGCCCTTTACACAATACCTGCGTTAACTTCGGGCCACTGCTGTTCGTCATTAAACCGGACCGTGCAAAAACCATCTTGAGGAACCGCGGCCTAACACTCGCACGCTATCACGCTTGTTCACATTTGTTCAACGTTTCTATGTGAAGAGGATATTGGCTGGTTTTCATTACTTATTCTATGTGTTAAACCCAATGGCCAGGGAACTCAAAAAGGTATTTCCGTTTGATTGTTGCATATATGACATAATTAAATTAGAGGAAGCTCGTGAAGTATGTAAGGATTGAAGCAGATGGTGGGCTATTATCTCTGCCTAACTAGAGGGAGAAAGGCATGATAGATAACGTGTATATCCCCGAATGGATATGCATTAAAACTCATATTTTTCTAGCCTGTATCCGTCTGCTGGGCATTTTTTATCGACTCCGAATTGCTTTTAGAATTTTCAAACTATTTTTTTTTTTATTTGATTATTAGTAACTGAAAAATTTCTAATATTCCCTCTAACCCCTCCAGCTAAGCTTAATTGCTTGTTTTAGGAGTGGGTTCACGTCAGTAGTGTAATGGCCAGGATTCAAACCCGGGACCTCTTGATTGTAGGGTCGACTCTTTAACCGCTAAGCTACCGACGCTAAGTATTAGTAAATATTTTTTCCGGATCCGTGAAAGAAACCCGGAACCTCGTGCATAGCAGTCGCATCCGCTACCACTCGCCACCGTATAGTATACAATCATAATTTCATAAATTATTTATGAAAATTATGATGTGGGATGGTTTTTCCCAGGATGGTTCTTCAACCCAAGCTCATACCGTAAGCCGTTGAAATTTTAGAGTACATACAAGGCACAAGGTGTTTTAAAAAGGTGTCTTTAAATTTCGCGGGTTACATACATCATTCGACACTTGATTATTTTTTTTTTTGGGTGGGCACACTTGTCAATATATATATTCATAGTTTCAAATATATTATTTGCTTTTTTGTGAGAGGTACAAAAGTTACAAGTGTTAGGTGTGCTCGGCGATTTTTTTGCTTAGAAAGTATTGATGAATCGTCAAATCACATTACAGAAGTTGCTAATGATGTAAACATGTTACATGGCTCTTGCCGTGTATTTTTTTTTTGATATCTAGGGCATGAGACGTGTATCAATGAAGTTTATTCCGAAACGTCGCATGAGCATCGCTTGTGTGTGGCGTCGCTTCTGTGGGGTCTTTGGACCACAAACAACGCCATACTCATATCTCAGATACCGAATTCACCGGATTTTGCTCCCTACAATTTTACATTGTTCTAAAAACAAGAAACCCATGAAAGGCCGTTAGTCCATTGAAAAGTTACATTTGGGGTTGCGTTTTTTAGAGGACGCAATTTTATTTTTTCGACGTGTGTGTGACCCCACCGGTCACTGTAAAGCTAAAACCAAGTTTGTGGCGTCGCCACCCTTGTCCCACGGCCGCCATCTTGAAAATAGGGGTTGAATTGGTTTTTTCGATATATCTCTTAAGTTATTTATCTGATAAAAAAATTGGTTAACATTTTTTGTTGCAAATTAAATTCTCTACAACTTTGGTCTAGTAAATTTTGGTCGTAGAAGTATAATTATAAAAGTAATAAGCGAATATGTTCAGAAACGTTTTTTATCTCTTTATACGGTGCTGGTAATAAAGATGATAATCCTCTTGACAGCCTAAGATACAAACAATTCGCCAAGGCAGTGACAAAAAGTACATTTAATTTATCTTCACTTCCTCCAACACAAGACACAGCTCGCTTTCATATGTTCCGAGTCTACCATCAGGTCCAGTCGTGGCTTAGTTATAATAATGATCCACAAGACTGGGGCTGGAATGTGGAAAATTATTGATGCCAGTGCAGAGCTCTAAACCTCCAGCACCCCCTGAGCTTCTAAAATTGCTCTTTTGCAAACGCAAAGGAAACTGTGGAGCGATTTGTGGATGTCGAAAAGCAGGGTTGAAATGTTCTGCAGTGTGCTTCCATTGTTCTGGAGAGACTTACAGCAACGTAATGGGGCTCTCAGAAATAATAAATGAAAATGATTTTGATGATGAACCGCCGACATTAACACCCCTTCCTTCTCCAGTTCTCCCACTGATATTTAATTCAGAAAGCCGATCAGCTGCTGAGCCGCAGCCTGGTCCATCGAAAAGGCTGGAGGGAAGGACGGAGTAGTTCAAATTTAGAAAATCACCGTGGATTATGCCTATTGGCGTAAAAAGGCGTAAAAAAAACGTGACTCTACCTCCAGACTCTACCTCTTGGGTGGTGGGGAAAAGAGTCAATAATTAATTATTAATAATATTACAAAATTAATAATTTAAAAAATTATAATAACAAGATAAAAAATAACAAAAGTCAGTAACTTTTGTTTTTTTTTACCAAAGTTGTAGAGAATTTAATTTGCAACAAAAAATGTTATTGTTTTTTTTTATCAGATAAATAGTTTAACAGATATATCGTAAAAACCATTTCAACCCCTATTTTCAAGATGGCGGCCGTGGGACAAGGGTGGCGACCCCGCAAACTTGGTTTTAGCTTTACACTGGCCCCCCTATACATCAAAAAAATAAAATTGCGTCCTCTAAAAAACGCAAGGTAAGGCCTAAAAAATGTAACATTTCAATGGACTACGTATATTTGCTACGATGGAGTAAATAAAAACTGCATCGCTGGGAGAACTCAAGGTTATCCAAATGAGCGGCCAAGTGCGAGTCGGACTTGCCCATGAAGTGTTCCGTAGCAGCAAGTAACATAATCATGGTTTTTTTTTAATTTTATGTTTGAGTTGATTGAATGAACGGTAAATTGCGTTTTACGATTTATGACGTATTAAAGAAACTACTTACTAGATCTCGTTCAAACCAATTTTCGGTTGAAGTTTACATGGTACATTATATATTTTTTTAGTTTTATCATTCTCTTATTTTAGAAATTACAGGGACACACGCACACATTTTACCACTTTGGAAGTGATTCTCGCGCAAACTATTCAGTTTAGAGAAAAATGATCTTAGAAACCTCGATATCATTTTTGAAGACCTATCCATAGAACCCCACATGTATGATTAATGAATAACGTTTGATGAAAAAGAAAAAATTGAGTTTCAGTTCTATGTATGGGGAGTGGGGGAAGAGTTCTATGGGGAGCCCCCAAAATTTATTGTTTATTTTCTAATTTTGTGTGAAAATCTTAATGCGGTTCACAGAATACATCTACTTACCAAGTTTCAACTGCATAGTTGTTATAGTTTTGGAAAAAAGTGGCTGTGACATACGGACGGACAGACAGACAGACATGACGAATCTATAAGGGTTCCGTTTTTTGCCATTTGGGAACGGAACCCTAAAAAGTGCATATCGGAACAGTTTTTAACATCGGAAAAAGCATCGCCACAAGTGTATTAGCTTGTCCATTAAAGGGGCCAATATAAATACCAAAGAATAAATAAAGTTTTTGATAAAAATAAAGTCACCTTACTTTACATCTTAGGCAGTATAGAGGCTATCTGCCTAAAGTTTTGAATTTTTATACCTAATATTTTTCACTGAATCAGGCCAAAGTTTAGATCCCGTTCCAAGAGTTTACTTATTTCAATAAAAAAGGCAGTGGCATTCCGGGAGTGCCGACGGAAGTGAAAACTTGAACAATTACGTGTGTATTTTACTGAATCGTCACCATCCATCCCTCCCTCCCTGCATCCCTCCGGCCTCCCATCCACCCTCCGTTTACTGTACCTCCCTCCCAGTGTCCCTCCATATATCCATTCATACATCCATAAATCCATCCATCCAGCCATTTTTGAATATGGAAAGCTTGACAGGACGGGATGGGCGTGACGATGACGCAAATTCCATGGTTTATCTTCAACCAAAAAAGCGCTCATATGGAAAGTGCTCAACAAAACTACTAAAAAGTTTTCCCTTCAAAAATTCGTCATTATGATGCCTCCTGAAAAGTAATCGAAACATCGGTGTAATCAATATGTAAATAGTAAATGTGTGTAATTGTGTGCCGATGTATGAATGTGTGTGGTGTATGTGCATGGGTATCGTGCATAATATAAAAATTGCTATTATTATTTTTATCCGAGTAGTACAAAGAAAACTTGTGAAATTAAAAGCGAATGAGACTTCTTGGAGGAGATAAGATAAATGATCAGAATATAATACAATCAAGTACCAATAATGTTTTAAATTCAAAAATCGTGCATTAATTAAGGTGTTATCGTAATGATGGATTTAAATAACTCGATTGCTCTACATAAAAAAAATAAAAGGGATATTTGCGGGCTCCAGAATTAATAACATTCAATTTGTACTTGCCCGTCACTGATAACCATCCAAATAAGGTTTTACCAAAAAAATATTGGACATTATCTCGAAGATATTTTTAAGTGGTGAAACAGGCCTTAAGATATCTCACAATATTAAAGTGATAAGATAAGCGAGGTAAAAACACACCATTAATTATGGAAAAAGGCGGTAATCACAGGTGCGGGCCGACGAATACGGCTCTTACTGATGTAATTACGTCATGCTGGGCCTAATGTTACACGTAGGGGGGATAATAAAAGCTTTAGTGAGCAGACATTCTGTAGTCTGATATTATATGTCTTATACTTTGTATATTTTATACTAACAAAGGGGTTGTTGCCCGAGCCAACCTCACTTGCAAGCTGGTACGGTACACCTGCTGGTTGATAGATGACGGTCGGGCTAGCCCATAGGCACCTTTTACCGGAATAAAAAGTTCGCTATTCCGACTTTGCGCCCGAACGCAAACCCGTTCATTCGATCGGAGGTGTATTTTCAACCTAATGTCTTAATTTTTATAAATGATTGGCCGGGAGAGATTTAGATCTCTCCCGGCCCGCCGAGCCCGCAACAAGCTCGCCGCGCGTTGCAGGCGACTCAGGCACCGGAGGTCGCTTAACGACCTCCGTCCTCCATGAGCAGGTCTGGGGGTGGCAGGTGAGGCCGCCTGTCACCCCAGCAGAATCAGGCCGGGCGGGCAAGACGAGCGCCTCTCCCCCAAACCGGGGTAAGACGGGGAGACCGTGGTTCCCAAACCCAAGGGGGCCATCTCGGAACCGAAGATAGCCCAGGGTCAGTCGGGGTGCGAGGGATATGCTTTTATGGGCAACCTTACACCCCGGCGTGTGAAGACTCGAGATGGCGTGCGGTTTCAGGGGGTATCCGAGGGGGATTCCGCACGAAAAAAAATGGTACGTTTGTTGTACGTTAGAAAACTAAATGTTACATTTTAATGTGAACATATTTCTTTTCAAGATATTGATCAATGTTCCAGGCCTTCATCTGCATACGGCTGTATGTATTTTTTGTTCATTTGCCTATGAAAATCTGTAATGCTAGTACTTAGCCTAGAACAGTCTATAGACTAAAGACCTAACTAAACTTATTTAGTATACCCTACTCAGCCCTAGGAATGGCCTTGTCACAAGTTGCAAACATAAAATCCTTATCATTCGGATTGAATAATTTGTGAGGCCTCATTTATCTTAACAGCCCGATGTCAGAAGCAGTTCTGGAGCACAAAGGGCTGGCTACATGTGACCCTCTAGGGCGCTGACAATGGCAAGGAGTGCTTCACAATAAGAGCTCTAAAATTTCATCATGCCTCAGTAAAGTAATGAATTGGCTCCATTATTTAGCTTGTCAAGCTGCATGCGACGGATGTGGATTCGGTGATATCTGCAGCCAATGATAGGATGTGAGTGAGAGAATATCAATCTAGTAAGTATGTACAGTTCGATTTTATTATTATTTAGATTTTTTGTCAAACTCCTTTCTATTATAGAACAAAGAAGGAAGATAGGTTTTGTTTCATTGTGTATCATTTAACATCTTTGCAATGCGATGATGCTGTAACGAGAATTCGAACTCAAACCAAGACACTTGAATCATCTGCTAAAAAGTAATATATATTTCAGATTATAAAAATATGTTACCCTAAAGTGGTAGATGTAGGTGGAGCTGCTGGTAGAAGCTAGTAGTATATAGGTTTAACGTTTTATAGCCAAAGGTCTTCTTTTACCAAGATTAGTTTTATCCGAAGGAATTACCGCACGAAAAAAAAAAAAAAGGTACCAGCATGCTGCCGCGCATCGCAGGCGATTCGCGGCAACCTTACACCCCGGCGTCTTAAGACCCGAGACGGCGTGCGGTTTTAGTCGGTTCAAGTCCGACATAACCTCTGGCCGGCTTATCCGAAGGGATTTCCGCACTAAAAAAAGGTACCAGCATGCTACCATCACGATATAATATCAATCACATCACATAACCATTCAAGTACCCTTCAGTTTTTCAGTCCACCCTGCAGTAAGATTTACAAGATGGAAGTATATAATGAAGTTTTCATTTATAGATAAACTTCATTGTATAACTCCATTTCGTAAAGTTAGTAAGTTTTTAGGAAATGCACCTTTATATGTGAGTAGGTAGGTCAATTTAAAATTCATTTAAATTCATTTAAGTAAATCGTTAGGAATAGGAGCGTCGGGTACCAATTCCCAGTGTCGAGATGGCCCCCTCGGGTTTGGGAACCACGGTGTCCCCGTCTTGCCCCGGTTTGGGGGAGGAGCGCTAGTCGCCCCACCGTCCCGGCCTGCTTCTGCTGGGGTGACAGGCGGCCTCACCTGTCACCCCAAGGCGTGCGCTCATGGAGGACGGAGGTCGTTAAGCGACCTCCGGCGCCTCCAGGGTCAGTCGGGGTGCGAGGGATATGCTCTATGGGCAACCTTACACCCCGGCGTCTGTAGACCCGAGACAGCGTGCGGTTTTAGTCAGTTCAAGCCCGACATAACCGCCCCCGCTGGCCGGCGTGGGGGTATCCGAAGGAATTTCCGCACCAAAAAAAAAAAAAAAAAAGGGTACCAATTCCCATTGCTTTCGAAGCTTTCACACTCCGCCGTTCCTTGATTTGGTATGATCTCTTTACCCCAAGAGAGATGCCTGTGCCAGGGCCTCGCTCGTTAATGAGCAGGGCTTGCACGTGAGTAATGAGAAAAATCCACTCTAAGTTGTATACAGGGGAGGAAAGAGCCAAAGTGGCATGTGAAATTCTTCTAATTACAAATGCGATTTGAAAGTCAAGTTTAATCTTCGCACCTAGCTTCCTTTCAACGCAAAGAATTTAAGTGGGCGAAAATTCAAAGAGCCTGTTCTTTCGAGTGTTCTTAGACCAATAAGCATTGCGCCCCTTTATTAGAAGTAAGAAAGAAAGTCATGAGATCATTAAAAAATGTACAAGAGAAGTGTATAACTTGCGATTTTTGATCTTTGCTGGTTTTTCATAAATTGATAACTAATTTAGGCAGTATCTTTCATTACAAAAAAAAAACAAAGCGGTTGGAACCCGACGCTGCGACGCTATGCTCGAACGAACTCGCAGTGGATTTAATTGTTTTTAATATATTGTTTTTATTCCTAATGTGACAATGAAACAAACGACTACTCTTTTTATATAATTATTATATTTTCCACTTCTTTTTTTTTCAAATTTAAATCAATATTATAATAAGTAGTTTACACCACCGAGCTACCTACATCGTACCTATAAAAAATTGTATCTATTCATAAATAAGAAATCTTTTTAGCTACTACTATAGTGTAATAGGAGGGTGTATCCATATGAACCTCCAGAGCCTCCTCCGTAGGATTTCCTCTCGGGGTAGTGGGATCAGGCGCACTCGCTAGGTACTATAAATGCCGTAAGCCATTTGAAATTATTTATTTATTTATAATCTATATAATTGGAAGAACTACAGCTAAAAACATCGTAATTTGTGTAAGAAATGAAATACAGGAATAATTATTGTGTATAAAATAATAGACTCTTCTTTTTTTTTTGAACTTTGTTAAAATAATTTTGAAGCAGTTAGGATAATTTCCATAGTAACAGCAGCTTAAGACAAAATAATGTACCTAAATAGGATATCGAATTAACATGAATTTATTTATACAAGTTCACAGCCCCAGTGCTCAATTTGTTAATACACTTGAACGACTAGGATTCTTAAGACTCTACCAACCAAAATATCTTCAAAGCCAAGAATCTTGAACCCAATCTTATTAGTAGCAGAATCATCTCAATAATATTTCATTCATATTATATTATTTTATACTCAGTAAATGTTGAATAAGGTAAATGTATGCTATATTCTACCTATTTATTAAATATATTCATCCTTAGTTTATGACATCTTCATAAGTTTGCAGGTCAACAGGTAAAACTTTCAGCGATTCCATGCTGTGCTGTTTAGATGCTAGTCACAGTCCAGTCCATTCCTTAGGATTGTTCAAGCATATTCCAATTTCCCGGAAGTCTGCCCGCAAGGATGAACCGTGGAAATTAATAGAGGGATCCTCACCTAACTAGAAAAATCGATGCCAGCATTTTAGCAACAATTAAGGCTTTAATGTTAATGCTTTAAAGGTTTCTAGGCTTCTTTTTTCTTGTCACAAGTCCTGTATTAGGGGATCTTGTTCGGGGAAAATTAACAAGCGACACAAACATATTTAATTCCCATGAAATTTTATAGGCATATATTATAGGCATAATACTCTTTATAAAACTATCGCTGATTACATACATAATATCGTACAGAATTACCTCATATTATGGGATTCAAATTCAAAACATTCGACACAGTGCACGGTGACCACTTAAACAGCTGCGCCCATTGTGCAGTCATAACATTTTTGTTAAAACTGTTATAAATTGAATACACTATCAGCCAATATATCAACTGTTAACAATACCCAAGAATAGATTTTTTTTAAGTAACCCCCACCCCACCTAGCAGGTGTCCAAGCGCAGCCTTACCTACCTGTAGATATATAAATTATGTATCATACCAGCTTATTTATTATTGATGATCACTGAGACCGGTGTAGTAAGAATTTTCAACAGCTTATCCCATTTAAAATCAATGGCGCGATAACGTCCTCACGTATATTCGTATATATAATCGTAATCGTAATGAACGATTAAAGTATCGTACTCAGCGTGGGCGGGGATTAACCTTAATTCGAAACAGCCCGACGATATTAAAAAATGCTTTATCTACGTCCCGCCAGCGTAATTATACTGCTGTAA
Source organism: Cybosia mesomella (assembly GCA_946251805.1). Classification (NCBI taxonomy): domain Eukaryota; kingdom Metazoa; phylum Arthropoda; class Insecta; order Lepidoptera; family Erebidae; genus Cybosia; species Cybosia mesomella. The sequence goes on from OX276398.1 coordinate 24,819,278, forward strand.
GTCAAGTGAAGGAGCTTTTTACAACAAATGAGGCTGAAAAAAGATGTAAAATATGTATAAAAAATTTTATTTGCATAGATGTGTTTTTTTTTAATTATTACTACATAGGAGATAGTCACCTGTTGGTGAGTGATGATTGTATGCATAACTACAAAAAATCAAAAAAAAAAAAGATATATTTATCTGGATTCTTGTTATTGTGACATTGTACTACTCTATTAGCGCCTAGGAAGCGGTGGTAAACTTAGTATTAAGCAGTTTTTGACGTCAAAAAGATGTAATTACGTTGCACTATTTTGAAAAATAAAAACTTAGACTTAGACTTAGTATGCACATAAAATAATTGAAAACCTAATCGTTACGGGTTAAAGTTATAGTTTTTCTGGTATATCTAAAATGTGTATGAGTAACTGCTCATCTAATTAAATGCAACACACACTCATTAAACAAGTTTAATGTCTGTCTATACATTCCTAGAAATTAGCAAATCATTGTAATCAAATCCGTTTAGGATTCTCTAGATACGATTTTAGAGCTTATGCCTCTCATCCGCCTTGTAAGTGCATTAAGTAGTTAGTTTAAAATGCTAATGAAGTATCGTCTGGACTAGGTAAATAAAATGAAATTAACCAACCGATTCCGGTCCGGAATTCATCGATGATTGAAGCCTTCAAGGCTATAGGCGAATCGATATAGTTTTCGAACTTGTTGCTATCAAGTTTACTGACACCTACCGTCAGTAAACTTTAATTCATATGTTAGTTGATATAATTAGTACTTTTTATGTTTGTCTGCGGGTAAAATACTGTTTTACTTTTGTATATTGATTGATAGATTTTTGACTGACAATGTGTGTTTCGGTAACTAAACGTTTTGCCTTTTCTTCTTTTGACACAACATATCAAATATGAGAGAAGAGACCTGAACATTGAACATACCTTAATTGAAATTAATTGATAATAATTACCTTAATTACATATATACTTAAATCACGCCTGTTTCCCATTGGGGTAGGCAGAGACAACATCTTACCACTTGCTACGATCTTGGCATACGCCCTTCACTTGTTCTACTTTCCTAATCGTATTCATGTATGAATACGATTAGGAAAGTAGTATATGTATAAAGTATGCACGCAGGTTGCTGGTACTCTTGACCCGGCCTTTCTATAAGACGTCCTAATTCCTAAATGCTACTAATATACGTTTAATAACTGGGTAAGCTTTGCTTGGTTTTTTTTTCGACTACCCTGTGTTTAAACTCTTTTTTTGTGCGCAGTTTTAGTCGGTTCGAATACGGCCATCTCGGTACTCTAGATGCCGAGGGTATTAGATGGCCCATAAAGCATTTCACTCGCACCACGACTTAAAGAGTATATACCCTAAGCTTAATTTAACTACTATCTGTTCAACTAAACCGAGTTCTCAGGGCCAATGAAATTCATTCGTCAAACGTGGTAGCATAGTTTAGTTCGCGTTGACCGCGGTTCCAATCATAGGATCGTAACTTTAGTGGGAAGTAATAAAATGTGAGAACATACTTTGAATACAAGATTAAAGTCGACGGAATAGAGGGTTGATGTAGTTTGAATATAGTTTCTTACGATGCTATTTCATTTGCTGACATTGTCTTTGCCGTTCTCTACTATCCATCATAGGCTCCTAAATAAGGGCTTATAGGGCCTCCTCAAGATCTTCGGGGCCCAAATCAACCTTACCTGCAAGTCAGTACACACTTGCTGATTAACGGGCGAGGATCTGGCGCAGGTTTTCTTCTAGGGATTCCACCATCTGAGGGCGATCACTCCCTTAAAATCTAAAATGAACCAAATTATGGAGTGCGAGAATAGACCCTGGGCTCCAAAGTTGTAGGTAATATTTAGATGGAACTAGGATTGGCACTTGGATGAAGAAAAAAAAAATAAATAGTAGATACTGTGACCAAAGTTTATCTTTACATAATAGTCATTTTAAAGGTAATGCGGCCAGTGTAATGGGCACTTTTGCATCGGGTATCGGCGGGTCTATGATAAGACCAACATAAATAATTTATGTTATTTGTTTGAATTAACTAATAACAAATATATTGTAAAATATCCATAATGGCTAGGCGGACTGATACAAAGGGTATTTCTTCATCTTATTTAGGTAATTTAACACCACTATTTTAGGAATTATAGCATTCAGAATAGTGATCTTAACTTTTTTACGTCACATTAGCTTACGCAGGTGGGATGCAGTCATGTGACGGATCTAAAACATTAAAAAAGAGTAAAGAAAATTAATCCGGATATTTTTTTCGACGCCTCGCAACAAACTATAAGGTTAAAACTCAACAAAATAGATACTAAGTACATAGAAACTGTTAAACACCTATAAATAAACATCAGACGATCATTATGCCACAACACGAAGTAATAATTATACGGTGCGTGACAGGTTATCAACTGGCACATAAATAAACACTAAACATCTTTATGAAAACTATAATAATTTATTACTACATCAAGTTAATGACAAACGAAACGTTGCAATTCTGTATAACTATACCTACATAATTGGATATAACGGCATCGACGGTTCTACGTTTAAATTTAAATTGTCTTACAAAATTAAGATGGATGAAAAACAACTTATGTGTAAAGAATTCGTTGAATGAAAAAAATGTGAGGATATCAATCAATTCCATATTCAGTTGATACCGAATATGGAATCTTAGAGTGTATTTCACCACTGCGAGCATGTGATGCTCGCGAAGGAGATGGCGGAGCGCGCCCGGGAGAGGTTCAGAACCCTCCCGGCCCGCCGAGCCCGCAACATGCTCGCCTCGCATCGCAGGCGACTCAGGCGCCGGAGGTCGCTTAACGACCTCCGTCCTCCATGAGCGCAGGCCTGAGGGTGGCAGGTGAGGCCGCCTGTCACCCCAGCAGAAGCACGCTGGGACGGTGGGGCGACTAGCGCCCCTCCCCCAAACCGGGGCAAGACGGGGACACCGTGGTTCCCAAACCCGAGGGGGCCATCTCGAAACCGGAGATGGCCCAGGGTCAGTCGGGGTGCGAGGGATATGCTCTATGGGCAACCTTACACCCCGGCGTCTGCAGACTCGAGACGGCGTGCGGTTTTAGTCAGTTCAAGCCCGACATAACCACCCCCGCTGGCCGGCGGGGGGTATCCGAGGGGATTTCCGCACGAAAAAAAAAAAAGGGTGAATTTCAACAGTGAAAATACTTTCAACTAATGTGATTTCTCACGTTTTATTCAATTAAATTCATTGAGTAAAATGTAGTAGCGAGTTTAGGTCGCCTTGATCGCAGTTCCTATCTCTGATAAAAACCAGCCCTGATCGCGGTTAACTACTTGGTTGAAAACTTACCTACTTATTTTCAAGTTTTGAAACTTTTATTGAGAAGACTCCGGCAAGAAACTTGGTGGGTTTTGTTTTTATAGTATATTATTACAACATGTTAACTTAATGTAATCTAAATCTAGTAAATACTTTAAAAACATACAAATACTTGAATGTCATACTGTAGTAACAGAAACATCCTGTACTTATATTTCGAAATTGTCTTCCAAGTGACATCAAAGTCAGTTGTCACAACCGCATGAGGTACTCGCTTATTAAGAAATATGTGACGTTTATTGTAAGTCAATAATCCCGCATGTAAGTGTGGGTGTCTATTATCGGCCAATTGACCACACTGTTAGCTGAGCTCTCACGCAGTGACTGAACTTTAATCGGTTGACGTATGCCTTCCTCGTCATAGACATCGCCACTTTTATTACGTTTTTATTGTGCTTGCTTAAGAAATAGAGTGGAGGATACACATTGTTATATCGAAGAAGTTTACTCAGAAATAGAATAATGTATGTGTCGTTGTTTCAATAAATTTATGTTAGAACACATGGATCTATCAATTAAAAGTACGTGAGTCAAAATATAAACTACTTACGTTTTCCGGGGGTTAAAAAACTTGAGGTCTGATTCGTTTTCAATTAGATTTATAATTTTTTATTTTATAAGTTTTTTACTGTATCGTGGCCCTGTAAGCAAAATCTAGTTTGGTATAAATGCGATGTATTCGAAATCCTTTTATCTTACAAAATTAAGATGGATGAAAAACAACTTATGTATTACTTATGTGTAAAGAATTGGTTGAATGAATTTATTACGTTTTTATTGTGCTTGCTTAAGAAATAGAGTGGGGATACACATTGTTATATCGAAGAAGTTTACTCAGAAATAGAATAATGTATGTGTCGTTGTTTCAATAAATTTATGTTAGAACACATGGATCTATCAATTAAAAGTACGTGAGTCAAAATATCAACTACTTACGTTTTCGGGCGTTAAAAAACTTGAGGTCTGATTCGTTTTCAATTACATTTATAATTTTTTATTTTATAAGTTTTTTACTGTATCGTGGGCCCTGTAAGCAAAAGCTAGTTTGGTATAAATACGATGTATTCGAAACCCTTTTATCTAATGTTATTTTCATTTGTTTCAGAATTGGACGAACAAAGTGGAGATGAAACATGTCATAAGGTAAATGTTTGTTTTTATTTAGATAGTAACTTGCAACAACAAATATTAATCTTTACATATGATTGTTGAACAAAGGAAAAGGTGACATTGGGAATCAACTTATACCTAGAAACCTATTTTCATATGTTACTTAATATATCATTAATAATCATTATTCGTAGGAATATTAAAATTGGGTACTTGTCTATGGTTAAAGTCTATAATGTCCTCGAGCCTCTTGAATAAAGAATAATTAAAATAGCGCTAAAAACTATGTCCGTTCTTATTTCATCGTTATTATTTATTTTTAAACATCAAATACATAAAACGACTAATAGTAAATTATTAGGAAATAATGAAGTGTGACGTCATACTTCTTTATTTCATACAATCTGTTATAGAAGTTATCGTTTTGACGTTTGTTCAGCCCATTTTTACGACCACCTATTGGACGATACTATTGCGGCATTTTGATCATATGCAACGACTCAATAATGCTACTGAGAATGTTCTAATAGAAAAGCGAATAAGACTTAACCCAACTCATGAAATGAACCCAGAGCCGCACGATCGCATGCAAATATTAGTGTAAACCTGTGCCACAGAGCCAATGAACCAGACTAAATGCATATTTGTATAGTAAAAAAGTGTTTGAAATATATAATATTTCACCACGTAGTATTATTGACTTGTGTTCACCGCAAGTCACGTAGCGGTTCATTATTTTATTTAAATCAATGAGATTGCAAACTAACCCTGCCTGATTGTAAGAAGCTGTAAGTGAAGCCTAAAGAATGAAGACTACCATTATTGATGCCAACAATGGTCAATACGAAAACGGTAGTCTTCAGTTCTGTGACCTCAATAGATGTTTATTCACAACATGTTTAAAGGACCTGAGGATGGCTTGCAGAAAGAGAGAAACACGTGTGTTGGTAAAGAAATCGAAGTCGCTAGAGCGCGGCAAAGTATAGAGGAGAGAGCATAACTGTATTACTTGAAGGTTGTAAATTCGAATTGAAAACATGAAGCGTTCGAAAATGTCTATGATATCTATGACGAAGCCTGCAATACCTTACCTTAGGCAATTAAGCCATGAATATATATAACAAACATATAATTAAATTGTTATATATATAACAATTTAATAAAAACTTTAAAACGCGAATATGAGCGTATGGAATTTGGAAAACATCGAAATAACCTGAAAGCTACCTGGAATTTAAATAAACAAATCTCTAACATCCAGAAGAAATCAACGTCAGCAGATGAGCTGCTCACCCTATCTGATATCCCTTCTGACTCAGTTGATGCTGTAAACCACGTCTTTGCCAACGTTGGGAAAAATGTAGCTTCTAAAATATATTCAGAGATTTTAGATCGGAAAAAGAGAACATCTAGGACGGGACTTGAACCCGCGACCAGTCCCTTACAGGGGGAACGCTCTGACCAACTGAGCCACCTAGACACGTCCCAGTTATTCGAAATTCTCCGATACATTATTACGTCTTAAGGCGACGTCTTTTTCCGATCTAAAATCTTTAGAAAAAAGTAAGCATACAATATGCTTAAAAATTTAATTGAAATATCTTCAGAGCTCATTCAATACTCTGAAGTCCCCAGCTCTAATGTCACAAATCCCCCTCTTGACTCCATGGGAGTCTTCACAACGGATGGTGAGGAAATCGAGCGCCTTATACTTGGTCTGAAATTAAATAGTGCAGTGGGGTGGGACGGTATCTCTGCCATTCTTGTTAAGGCTTCCAGACACGTTCTAATACCAGTTATTTGTCATGTTTTTAACCTTATAATGACTTCCGGTGTGTTTCCATCTGTGTTTAAAAGGGCTTTAGTCCATCCAATATACAAGAGTGGGGACAGGGATAGTGTCGACAACTATAGACCGATTTCTGTCCTAAGTACTCTATCCAAGTTACTGGAAAAAATCTTAAACAATCGTCTTCTTAATTATTTAAATACTCATAAAATTCTTGCCGACAACCAATATGGTTTTAGGCGTAGCAAAAGTACCGAAGATGCCGTATTGGACTTAACCAATACTGTTGCTACAAATCTTAATAATAAGTTAAAAACCATAGGTATATTCCTCGATCTTTCAAAAGCTTTTGACACTGTCTCTGTTCCACTCTTACTGACGAAATTTGAACGAATGGGCATTAGAGGGCTACCTTTAAAAATCTTTAAAAGTTACCTAACCGGTCGTACCCAAAGCGTTGCCATTGGTAACTATACTAGTGGAGAAGAATGCATAAGCTACGGCGTTCCTCAGGGCAGCGTGCTTGGGCCTTCACTGTTCCTGATTTACATCAACGATCTTTGCAAGCTGCCCTTGCATAACGCTAAAATTATTACCTACGCAGATGACACGGTGATACTGGTTCATGGCAAAAGCTGGGAAGTTGCACACTCATATGCGGTATCAGCTCTTCAATCAACTATGAACTGGTTTAATAAAAATCTTCTCACTCTCAATTTAGATAAGACAAAATTTATTACTTTCTCCCCAAAAATTACATCACAACCACCGTCTTCGTTTACATTAACTGCCCACAAATGCACAGGAGTTACTGGCCCTAACTGTGCTTGTGTTAATATTGTGCGCACTAATTTCATTAAATACCTTGGTGTCTTTGTCGATAGTATGTTGGCTTGGAATTATCAGGTTGAATCCTTGGTGCCAAGAGTTCGAAAATTAATATTCGTGTTCAAAAAAATAAGGGCAGCAGCTGACCTACCTACCTACTTTAAAAATGGTTTACTTCGCTCTCGCCCATTCTATAATAACTTATTGTGTTACTGCGTGGGGTGGGTCGCCAAAGTCCCAAATACTATGCTTGGAGCGGGCACAGAGGGCCGTTCTGAAGATCATGACACGCAAGCCTATTCGTTTCCCCACTGTTGGATTATATGCTTTGTGTAAGGTTCCTACCGTGAGACACTCATTTCTATTGAATACCATACTGCGCAAGCACAGTGAACTATCGTTTGATGCTGAATTCACCACTAAAACACGGCGGTCAGACAGAGTCTGTCGAATGGAATTGGTTAGACTTGCAGTCCTCAAACGCCAATATCATTTTGTTAGCCCCCTTCTATACAATCGATTTAACAAAATCCTTAATGTATATCCGCTTACATTGAGGGCTTGCAGGCTGGTCACCGATAAATGACTGCATACTCTTACCTACGAAGAGCTAGAAATTGTGGCTCAACCATATTTATTTAAATAGGTCTTACTCTACTCCAAATTTCTTCACTACCTCACAAGTCACACACTCTTACAGACAATCTCACTCACATTAACATATCACATAACACACTACATCACCTACACACCTGAAACACACATACACACACACTAACATAATATAGAATATTAAGTGTTTTGTTATATTTAAATATCTAATCAAAATCTACATATTTAAAAAAAATATATAAATGTGTTTTAAAATGTGTATAATAATATTAATACTTTAAATAATATGTTATAAATGGAACTCGGTTGCCCCAGACTGGCCAGGAGGTGGCTTTAGTGTCTGCGACACAGTTCTAAACTAATGCAGACACTATCACACTATGTCTTATCATTCTTGTTATTTTTTGGTTCCAATAAAAGATTTTAATTTTTTTTTAATAAAAGATATCAAAGTTATCTCTCAACTTTTATTCCTCAAAAAAAGTATTGTTTTATTACAAAGATACAGTACAGTTTCTGTAGTCAAAAATTATAAAATAAAAAATATTTTTATATTCATCACAGTTTGTATGGCAACTAGCTATTGCTTAATAATATAATACAGTCAAATTTAATTAAAACTAGCCAAGCAAGTTAAACTCTTATTACTTCGTAGAATTAGTTTAAAATCGTTTAAAAAGTATTAACTTATATGCGCATTCGTAAGAGACATTTATTTGAATTTAAATAAGTTTTACTATTACATTTTTAACTTACAATATAATATCAATTAGTAAAAATATGAACCAGTGAAGTACAAATAATGTTGATGCAAAGTTTCAACGGTTGAAATTTGATTTATCCGAAAACTATGAATTTTTAATTAACGGTTCCGTCTTTATAAAAATATTTCAATGGGAAATACTCGTATAATTTCAATAATTCATAAAGTGATCAACTCGAGCTCACTGAATATATCACGTATTTTAGTAATATTTGCAAACTTTAATATAATTATAATAAGGGTTCTAATGAGATAACGATAACGATAGGGTGTATGGGGCCCCACTGAACACTTGGGGCCCAAGCCATCCACACCGGCGAGCTGGTACACCTGCTGATTGACGGAGGAGGCTCTAACGCAGGCTTTTCTCTCGGGGTTGGGGGCTAGATGGTAGTCGCTTCGGTAAAAGTCAATGTAAGTCAAATTAAATGAATGAGTGGAGGAGCGTACTGGAGCCTGCAGTACGCTCTCCAGTTGCTTTAGATGCAACTGACACTAAAGCTGCAATGATAGTTATAACACTTAGTTTTAACATTTTAAATGCAGTAAAATCATATAATACATCTAAGCAAATACAACTAAATAGAGAATAATATTTAGTTTTGTTGTTATATTTTTCTGCTGACATTAGTACTGAATTCTACCAAAGTTGTCGCAAGCGCAATACTATTCATCTTTGAAATGCATAGTACCCAACAGAGTTGCTGTCTGCGTAGTAGGATAACGTTTACTGAGCGCAAGTTTGTAGTCGTATAGCCTATAGGTAAGTCGTATTTACCATAGACATAGAGAGCCATGGAGCGGGACGAACGGCGCCCGGGGCGTATGTCAACCGCTTCAGTGCAGATTATGCTCTAATCCCCTTTCTCTTAACTAAGCCGCTTTCATTGCTTTGTGTCGAGAATGTTGCCATACCCGTCAAGTGCGCCCTGAATCTGTATAGGTATTGTGACGTAAATACATTGTGCAATCAACATAGTACACAGATTTGTAAGGTAGTCTGTAAGTGATAGTAAGCTTTGTCCTGTACAGCTAGATTCATCGTACAACTTTTTTTAGTGTAGGAGGAACTTTTAAAGCGTCGGTAGCTTAGTGGTTAAGGAGTCGACCCTACGATCGATAGGGCCCGGGTTCGAATCCTGGCCATTACACTACCAACGTGAACCCACTCCTAACACAAGCAATTTAGCTTAGCTGGAGGGGTTAGGGAGAATATTAGTAAATTCGGTTACAAATATTCTTTAAAAAAAAAAAAGTTTTTGGGCATAACGTAAACGTAAACATGTTAAAAAGCATAGCTTCAACTCATACTAGAGGGAATATAAACAGAGCTTTTAGGGAAAGTACTCCCAAAACGTGGTCTCGCCAAGCATAACCAAGACCGTGTGAATTGAAGGAGTTGAGGAACAACCAGAAAGCGGACCCCGGGCACCGATGTGAAAGTCTCGGATGCGACTAGGCTTCAATGCTGAGATGATGATGATAAAACAGAGCTCTTACTACTTGTTCCATGACAATATATATATTATGGGGCACATTACACGTAGGTACTAGTTAAATTCTACCACCTATCCACACAGGTCATACAGTCAGTGGCAAAAGTAGATGATGATTGCACATATAGTACTGAATTTTAAAAATACTACAATAGAGCCCACTAAGCATTTGAACAGTATTTTCCTCTTATCTATCTTCTAAATAAATAAAAATGAGTCACCGGAATGTATGTACGCGCATAACTTCCGAACGACGGCACCAAATTGGATTATTCTTTTTTTTGTATTCGTTGTTATTGGGACAGGGATATGCTCTATGGGCAACCTTACTCCCGGCGTCTTAAGACCCGAGACGGCGTGCGGTTTTGGTCGGTTCAAGCCCGATATAACCGCCCTCGCTGGCCGCCGGGGGGTATCCGAGAGGATTTCCGCACGAAAAAAAAACAAAAAGTATGTATAAAACTAAAAATTTGAAAGAAAAATTTAGGAAAGTCCACGGGTAAGGTGCTATTATTGCAGCGGGGCGAAGTCAAGACGTACAGCTAGTACTATTATAAAATAGTAAAGTAGTCTGTATATTGGAGATATTTAAAAAAAATACTCGGGTGATGTTAAATACTAGTCGTTGAATAGTACTTAAAATCTGCTGTATGTTTGATTGCAATTGGTTAAGTAGAATTGGAACTATTACCAAAAAAAACTATTAACGCCCTCCGCACGGGCGGTGCCACGGGCTTCAGCTAGTTAGGAAATATAAATGACTTTGTTCAAAATATTTTTTTTAATCTGAAAATAATCATCTACTTTTGACGCTGACTATACATACACAAACATAATTATATAAAAGTAAGAAACGTGCGTTTCCAGAACGCTTGATTTCAAATCGATTAGAATTATAACTAAAAAAATCTTAACGTCTGAAATAAATTTGAAATTTTAATTTTATTAGAGTATTTTTATTTTATTTTTATTTTATTTTATTTAATTTTATTAGAGTTGAATTTTTTTTTTGAAGGAGGTTTTTTATCATTTAAAAATAATTACTACGTACTTTTTTTGTAAAATTTCTCACCGTTTTTATTCACCATTGACAACACTATTACTTACCTAAATTATCGTTAGTATATTTCAATAATATCTTTATTTCAATCCCTTAAAAAGGAAGGTTAAAGAAACATTGAGATATAATTGCGTTCTATCGAAAGCTTCCAAACACAAACAGCTGATGCCTTCAAGGTCAAACTTTACCAAAAGTTTGTTTATTGGAAGAAACTCAATTTGCCCGTGTCACTGTATCCTTCGCCTAGCTGTGATGATGTTACATGTTTAATGGTAATAGTTCTATCATTATTAGTTATGAACTTCGAGCTGATCGATGAACATCTGTTAAAATTAATTAGTAATTTAAATTTTATAGTCTTGGGAAATAATATCTATCTTCTATCAGCTGCGATTTTTAGGGTTCCGTTGCCAAATGGCAAAAAACGGAACCCTTATAGATTCGTCATGTCTGTCTGTCTGTCCGTCCGTATGTCACAGCCACTTTTTTCCGAAACTATAAGAACTATGCTGTTGAAACTTGGTAAATAGATGTATTCTGTGAACCGCATTAAGATTTTCACACAGAAATAGAAAAAAAACAATAAATTTTTCTTTAGTCTAGCTGAGGCAAAATAACTAAACAAAACAGGACACAAAATCGGGCACGTAAAATGGACCACGATATCGTAAGGCAACCTGCAAGTAGCGAAATGTCAAGTCGTAATCGATGGAGGCCTAATGTAGGTTTAATGTGGCCCCGAGTCGGAGACGCGTGTCTCGGCATCGCCCGTCGAGATTATACTTATTATACAGTAATAGCTGACAAAAATAAATTATACGTAGTTGTTTAGCAGGTTCATTTATGAACAGTATGAAATAAATTCTATTAAATCTAGAAGGTATAATTATAACGGTAAAGTCCCGTTGATTGAATTCGTGTTTGCCTTGCAACCTTAAGTAAACGAGCATACTATGTTATTGTAATAGTTAGGGTCAAGAAGCCGGTCAGAGGAACATCATTAATTCATTGTCTGAATTGTAAAACCAATACAAGTAGTTCGTTAGCACAGAGCTAGAATAGTATAGTCAGTAATAAAATACAATTATGGCTCAAGATTTTATGGATTCGTTTTTATTTTTTTTTGCTTTTTCGTTCGTGGATCCTTTTTGAAGGAGGTTTTTTATCATTTAAAAATAATTACTACGTACTTTTTTTGTAAAATTTCTCACCGTTTTTATTCACCATTGACAACACTATTACTTACCTAAATTATCGTTAGTATATTTCAATAATATCTTTATTTCAATCCCTTAAAAAGGAAGGTTAAAGAAACATTGAGATATAATTGCGTTCTATCGAAAGCTTCCAAACACAAACAGCTGATGCCTTCAAGGTCAAACTTTACCAAAAGTTTGTTTATTGGAAGAAACTCAATTTGCCCGTGTCACTGTATCCTTCGCCTAGCTGTGATGATGTTACATGTTTAATGGTAATAGTTCTATCATTATTAGTTATGAACTTCGAGCTGATCGATGAACATCTGTTAAAATTAATTAGTAATTTAAATTTTATAGTCTTGGGAAATAATATCTATCTTCTATCAGCTGCGATTTTTAGGGTTCCGTTGCCAAATGGCAAAAAACGGAACCCTTATAGATTCGTCATGTCTGTCTGTCTGTCCGTCCGTATGTCACAGCCACTTTTTTCCGAAACTATAAGAACTATGCTGTTGAAACTTGGTAAATAGATGTATTCTGTGAACCGCATTAAGATTTTCACACAGAAATAGAAAAAAAACAATAAATTTTTCTTTAGTCTAGCTGAGGCAAAATAACTAAACAAAACAGGACACAAAATCGGGCACGTAAAATGGACCACGATATCGTAAGGCAACCTGCAAGTAGCGAAATGTCAAGTCGTAATCGATGGAGGCCTAATGTAGGTTTAATGTGGCCCCGAGTCGGAGACGCGTGTCTCGGCATCGCCCGTCGAGATTACGAAGTAATCCACTTTCTTTGTGCCTAAGTCACCCCGGACTGCCTGGCTAAGCTGAGGACGCCATTTGGCGAATCAATTGCGATTTATAGTCTTGGCACATTCCAGATGCTGTTGTAATAAAATCTTAACAGTTATAGTATTTTTTTCCAAATGAATTTACAACAGGATATATATGGAATATTAGATCTTTATTATGAGGTTAGATCGAGAGAAACAAAATATATATTGTTCAGATAATGTTAGATCTACACACATTCTTACTAGTTCAACAACGTATTTATAGGCATTCAGAAATCAACTTGGTGACCTACTATGCTTGATATAACTTCAAATAGATCAAACTTTTTGAATTGTTTTCAAGTATCTATGAGTTTGTATATTCAATGACTAAACATTGAAACACTTCTAAATTCTCAGCATTTTCCCTACATACCAATACCAAGCTATATTGTAGGGAGGTATATCATAATGCGTGACCTCATTTAAATGTCGCAATCAGCACACAACATGACAGTTTTGTCGTATAATCCGGTTGACAAAGTTAAATTCTCGATCACAATCCAAATACCTACATTATCGGATTACTGTAATCCTATGCTAAATCTAATGTTAAAATAAAAAGACTAAAATCATTATATCAACCATTAATTTGTCGAATACCGATTCCGGTAGTGCAATGTCCATTTTGCGTCATGATCTACAGTAGAAATTATTTCACTTTATCCAAAAAACTTCCCTCTGTTATACAATCGCAAGTGCCTTCTTGAAATTATGTCGTTACAAATACGGTAGTTACCGATGGTAGCTTAAGTAAAGGTATACTTAAGCTACCATCGGTAACTACCTTAGCCTTACCTTAAACCTTTTTAACTCAGAATAACAACATATAATATATATGATTATATTATGATTCAAGTTTATTATATTCAAATTATTGATTTTTAATATACATATTATAATCTCTACTATCGGACTTAATATATACAGATAAACAAAACTAAATTAATAAATAAAAATATTTACAAGATTAAAAAAAAAGGAAGGGAAAGGAAAAAGGGGTCAGGTGTCGAAGAATTCCTCCCCATCGATGTCGACTGGTAACGTACCCAAAAGGCTGGCGGCATTACCCCGTTGGATGGCAATACCAATCCTTTGGGCAAAAAACAGGCCAGCCCTTTGGTCACGCGAAGCATCGACCAGTCGCTTTGCAATTTCCGTGTAAAGCGAGCGTGCGCTCGGACCCCACGAACCCAACGTTTCGACCCCAAACGGCTCAAATATATAATTGTTGGTTATATTATCATATTTGTGCCGTTTGAGGGTCTCCGCAGATGCCGCAGCAGCACAGGCGCAGCCCGTCGTACTTGGAAGATGGGAAGGCGCAAGGGTGTCGACGCATGTTGCGTCCCACACCAAAGGCCTGCCCATCTTCCAAGGCACCAAAGACATACCATCCGGTCTCTTGCCACCATCGCGCACCAAACCAACTGGTTCAAGGATGGCTGGGACGCCGACGGTGACAAGAGCCCGGCGGATTAAATCATTTAAATGTGCATGACGTGACATGCGTCCTGCGCTCTTGCTGCATGATAGGCCGTGGTGCCCGAGACTGTCGACTGCTTCTCCGCAGTGACAACGATGAGGAGCAACACAGGGAGCACCTAAACGAAGACAGGCTAAAACTAGACCTCATTTTCAGATAACGTTTTGTTACAAATATGAAAAGACTTTTAGTGTTACAATTCAAATAGCTTTAAGCAGTGTCCTTTAAAGCTATTTAACAAACAAACACAGCATAAAAATTTAACACCCGTACAAATAAATGGAAAACTAAACAAATTATCTTATTCCCCTTTTTATGGGGCTATTTATTTGTCGAAACTCTCGTTCGAAATTTCGTAGTCACACGTGTTTCCTATTATCACAGAAAGTTTATTTTGTGTTTTGTTATTCGACAAAATTTAAATAGAAATAACACCACATGTCAGACTCATGCCCCAGGATCCTTAAAATTTGTTTGTCTTAGTCCCTTCGATATATAACAAAGAATAACCTCGTCCGTAACTGTTTTCTGTGAGAAATTATTTGTTTCTGCTTTTACTCACAGCTAAACAATATTTTTGTAAAGAATGATGTGTGATGGAAATAGGGCAACATTTAGGCACTCGTCTTTCAAAACTGTAAAGAATGTTTATTATTCACTAATCATTGTAGAAAACAAGTTCAAGGCTTACTAGGCGGTAAGCGGTTATCAAGATTTATAGATCCTTACAATACTTAAACTATCTCGCCCATTGCAACTAAAAGAGGTTGAAAGAAGCGAAAAGAAGAAAATTAAGGTAAACGAAGAAGGTCTCCCTCGGCACTTTCACAAACATTACAAAATTGATGCCGAACCTTGATGTGAAGTGACAACGTGATACTAATATTTTTCAGGCAGAGCTGACCACGCGCATTTTTTTTTTTAATTTCAGTGTCCATATTTGTTAGTAACAGTGAATTATAATGTGTTAAAATGTAAGTAATTCGAGTTCTAAAAGGTCGTATTTAGTCGTATAGATGGATAAATACCCTTTAAAGTGTAACTCCCAATCCAATTACGTAAACTGAAAATTATAATAAAATAAAAATGAAATAACAATTATTACTTACTGTAACTTTGTAAAACGTTAGAAGTGGACTTAATAGCACCGCTTCCGGACTGCGCCCGCGCGCCCCGAGCTACGGAACTTCAATTTCCGTCCCAAAGCTGATTTTCCCTTTATGACAGCCATACTGATCCTATTTATTCACTTTTTATGGAGATACTTATTTTACACGTTTTTGCATTCTATACTTTATTTAGAATTTTAATGAGTTCTAAAAATGAGATTCTAGTTCGATATTTGAGTTTGAAAATCGTATTTCATGAAGTAACTTCAACTAAGTTGACTGGACTGGACAGTCTAGTCTAACTTAATCACTTTTGTATGAGATTTCGTTTTTGTCAAGTTAGTGCGAACTACATAAATATTTTACATTGCCAATGTTATTTGAAAGCCGTAGAATTAGATAATACCGTTTTAGTGTTGGGTTTCTCTCACTATCATAAGGTGTCAATTGGAAGACTATTGGTGATTACATTATAAGAAACTTTCTATAATAATTGTTAACAATTTTTATTTTTTGGGGTCATGATCAACCTGATAGAAAGTCATATTGCCCTATTTTTTTGTGATAATGATAGAAATATCGCTGAATTCTGCCTAAAGACATTTGCCATCCCATTTAGCGGGTACAAGCGTGATGTTACGTTTTGTAATTATGTGAACAATACCTAGATATGCGATAGCCGCAATCGCGGTTGATTTGCTACCATTCATTAAAGAGTTCCGTTGTACAGACAACTCCTTAAAGAGAGCTCCTTAACTTATTATCATATCTTTACGAAATTTAAAAGGGTAAATTTCGGAATAAATCACTGTTTAACAAAGAAGTATACATAGAAAAAATATAAACATCCGAAATGTGAACCTCCTCCTTTTTTGAAATCGGTTAAAAATATAAATATCCGAATAGAGAACCTCCTCCTTTTTTGAAGTCGGTTAAATATGAAGAACTGCATTATTACTTAATTCGTAAGTTTATCTTAAACTACCTACGCCTTGAGTCCAATTTTTTCAATTCTATTCAGCAGTATCCATATTTTCATAATTATAATATTGGGAATCGTGAGTGTGTAATACGCCTCTGTCTACCCCTTCAGGGATACAGGCGTGAAGTTATGTTACGTTATAATATTGTAACAGATACTATCGCAATTAATTATGTGTTATTTTTATATCTACACATTTTACACAATACTTGACGTATTCGACGAACGTTAGTTTTAAACCTGAAATAGTTAATAATAATAAATATCCTGTAAATAACAAAATATAAAAATCGGTACATGCATTCGGGAGCTATGATGTCACACACACAGACACGTCAAACTTATAAGACCCCGTGGTTTTTGCGTCGAGAGTTAAAAAGACAAAAAGGATATTCAATCGTTCTTCTATAAATAACCTCAAGTATCCAATAGAATTACTATCTTAAGAGAAGCACATGAAAACAAAACGAGGACACAGATACAATCATATTATTAATCATCGCGTTTAATATTTATTTTAACAGACGTCCGCTCAAACAGAATGGCTTTGAATAGAATCAACGGTTTCATCCAGTTATAGATATTATTAGAGCTTCATTCCCGGTACAAATATAAATCTGTCGCGAGATCGTGTATTAATCGTCGTATTTGGTGAATAAATTTACTTTTGTTTGAGTTTACTTTTGTGTTATTTATTCTGTGGGACGACCCGGGGCCAGGGTGAGATGCTCCTGTGTTTACATAACATTTTCGTGCCAGCGATTCTGCCGTTGTCGGTACGGTGATACCGAGGGTATTCCACGAACTTGAATTTATCAAGTGTTTAGTTTGCACTCTGTTTTTGCAATTTGCTTGTCCGTTTTGCACTGATGACAATGTTGACATTTTAGAAAGGTGATTGCGTGGATGGCGCAATAGTAGAAGTTTGATGATGGTAAGCGTCGATACCTTTGAGTGTGTTCAGTCCCCATGTATTTCTTCTATCTATACTATGATGAAATCGTAAATAAGTTGTGTCTGTACATCGGAGATTTTTAAAAAGACTTAGGTTATGATAAATGATCGATACTGAACACAAAAAAAATTTTTTTTGGTATTCTTGCCTGTTTGTCTTTTTGTTCACGATGGACGCAAAAAGTACTGAACGTGTTTTAATGTGGTTTTTTTATTAGAAAGGTTAGTCAGACTTAAAATCTGCCGTATGTTTGATTGCAATTGGTTGAGTAGAACCGGATATATGACCAAAAAACGATAACCGACTTCCGCGCGGGCGATAACGCGGGCATCACTTTTTTCTTATTTTTTTTTTACGTGCGGAAATCCCTTCGGTTACCCCCCCGCCGGCCAGCGGGGGTGGTTATGTCGTGTCTCGACTAAAACCGCACGGTGTCCTCCCTAATTGTCCGTTGCCGGGCACCCCGGGTAAGCCCTCGAAAGGATAACCCCAGGGTTGCCGACGGACTTTGACCGCCACCGCGGCCTCACCTGGTGGGGTCGGGTTTTATCCCGCTTCGGTGAGTTGGCAGGCGTGTGTAGGGCCCACACGACACACGATCGGGTCATGAGGACGGCAGTTGGCCGACTCGCCGTCCTTACAGAAGCAGACCGTGGCGGAGGCGCGGGCATCAGCTAGTGAAACATTAACATTACAGGAGTGACTCTCAGTAAAATATCTGAGTCTGTGCCTCCATTAATTTTGTTTGTAACGTTTCCTAAAAACAAGAATAATTTTCTGTTATGGGAGTTTTAGGTATCTATGTATGATAGACTTGAAGGGTAGTCCCGAATTAAATATTTCAATATCAAAAATTATAGTAAAACATATTAAAGTGATGAATAATAATTTTAGAAAAGTGAATGAAGAGTGTTGGGTTCCTGAACAACGGAAGTAGCAACGCCTCTCTCCTTCTCTTCGTAGAAGCCATTGCTGCTTCTGGTTAATATTTTCTTGAGAATTGCTCACATCTTGGATTACTCTGTTTCTTCACGTGTGTCTCCTTTTAGCAAAGAGAACAGAAACGGTGCGAGAGATAGTCATTCACGACCAAGGCCATGCTGTAGCCCTGACCTACAACGATGACTCTAAGGGATTGTGAGAAAGGAAACAAATCACCCCAAATTTATTCCATGACAGAGCAGATGGTATAAGTCACCTTTCCGCTAATTTATAATTCTGATCAAAAATGGCCAGGAACGGCTCTTCGGGGCTGCAAGGAAATAAACGTTAAAAGTAGTAGTAACAGGTTGAGTAGCCCATCACTCTATTTACGGGTCAAAAGGGGTGCACACTCGACTGATTCAAGTTGAACCGGCTGGCACATAAAATACTTATAACTTAAGTGGAAAGTGAGACAGGCCTGGTTTCTGTAACTCGCAAACCCATACTAGGGATATAAGTACAAAATAACTATTAAATAATCTCTAGTTAAGTTACACAATATTATGGTGTGTAGTTTCACCTACTGCCATAAACTATTATTCACACGCTATTGGTATATATATACGACAGTTATATCTAACGATGGTTTTATTCGAGGTGTACGTTACATAGGCAGCCTGTTGCGTAGGCGAATGATTTACCGCGATCGATCGGGTACGACAATAGATGTACTTAGCCTACACGAATAGTGCGAATACACCCACACTTCTGCGATCCCCGTGTCACTTATAAACTACTGCATATGTGTATAGTATGAACTCTTATACAGTATGTAGTTAAAGCTCTGTCCCATCAATTAAGGACACTCAGATATCCTAAATACATAACCAGATTAATAAACATAGTATTGGAATTTGAAATGCTATTTCCTAGTATCTAAATTACCCGCTATCTATCCAAAACCGAAGAATGTGACAACACCACAAAATATTATATTCAATAATATTTCATTATATTAAAATATTACTCGTGTGTTAGAATATTCCAAAAAATTACTTGAATAAAACCTAGTACTGATACTGAAATACTTACACCTTCACTGATTGGATCGGACACAAGTTTCGTTACATATTGTATAGATTAATGCAATACGGTTTCTATATTATGTATGTGAAGAGTCTGGAAACGTACCCACTAGACGGCAATATGCAATAGTTAAGACTAAAAATATTTTTAGTAAAATGTGACCATAAAACACACTATTACTCTACCTCTCTGTGGATATTGGATTTAGAAATGTGAAGATATAAAAATATAATTAAATTACAAACTTAAAATAAGCAAACTTTCTCAAATATAGAAGTTTATTCACAACATACTTTAGTTTTCACAAAAGTTTTTACAGTGCGAGCGTGACTTCATACGACGTTTGCTCTCAGTAAAACAAATCCTTAGAAGCCTGCACATTGCAACTCGTATTTGACTGGATTCCACGACAGGATACTTTTTATTTCCTCAGAAAATTACGTCATGGAAAACAAAACAGCATAACCATAAATAACTGTACCTTAGATATTCACATATTACATTACCGCAACACACAGACACACCTTCCCGTGTACTAGACTAGACAGTGAATCTATTTTCATAATACAGAAGTGGATAGAAATAAATTGCTGGCAACATTTTAAATTACTCATCAATAAATTTAATGTCGAATATAACAAGAAATTGCAACACCTATTTCGCATTCAAAATTAAGAAACACTCTTACAGTAATGAAGGAACGGAGACGCCATTAAAATAGCGGATCATAAATAATTCAAGCACAGGTTTGGCGTCGTTTCAAGACATTTCCACATTAAATTTCATGAGAGGTTCATTTTTCCGGTGAGCGACGCGTGCGATCGTGCGGTGACTATCCAACCCAACCATGGACTTACGGAGTAATTGACCATTTATCCGATTATCGGATTCAATAGCTCAACATGGCTATAGACATCGCAGAGAAAATGCATGGCATTGCACATTTTATCAAACACTCCTACATTAATAACCTAATTCCTCCAAACCCATACCAATATAGAATCACCAGATGAATGGCGACACGCCACCGTTACATGAAGTATGTTCCACTCATTAGCACAAACAACATCCTCGACCACGTCATCACCAACTGGTGAGATAGTGGTCAAACGCGAGCCTATTAATAATTACAAAAAAAATCCTGCAAAGTTCTTCCTACAGTCCCAGAAAGGTATCTGATGAGGCCGTCAAGCTGAGGACTATCATTGTAGGATTATTGATATATGTGAACTCTTTAGACTTTTTCTTTGACTTACGATCAGGCGAGGTGAAGTCACTTTGATGTGACTATTTGTGACCAAAAAAAAACCATTTTAGAGGCATTTTCAAAATTAAAACACAGCTAAATAATATAACCTTCAACTTTTACTGATTTATACAAACAACAATGCACAATTCTCAAACAATTCTGCATTAAGAATTTCTAGTCGTGGTAGAAGAAATGTTATTTATTCGTTTTATGTCGTCGCCTTACCCGCCGGGAGCGCTGACGGGAGTAGTCTTGGTTTTTTTTCTTTTGATCGCATAAACCAATGTCTACGAGTTATAAACGTTGATTTATATGTAAATGGTCTGTTCAGCAACTGCCGAAATATCGTTTAGTCTGGAGTTGTTTCTCGTACGTGGGCTGCTACTTCAAGCCGAGGGTTCTGTTCAGTGACAATGTGAAAACGGTCATCCATCACTCTAGTATCAAAATTTGAAGTTGACATAAAGTGGATGAGAAAATGATTGATGCGTCGGTATCTCCCCCAAAGCTATTGGTATTTGCTTCAACTAAAGCATTAATTGAATCAACTTACATAATTAAGTGTAGCTACTAAGAATGTAGCATGTTAAATTATCCATTAATATTTATAGATTTTTATTTACTAAATATAGCATTTAATGGAGCCAGAATAATACTCTCAATTGAAGCCGTTTAGCCGTTTTAGGGTTGAAGTACTTAACCTTCACAATAACTCACGGACATACAAACAATATTCATTTCTACTTTAAGGTAACGAACAAAAACTATTTAAAAATACGAACTATATTCCTATGTCAATATTTCACTTAGGACATAATTTCTATGAAGATGTTAGCAATGTAAATAACTACGCATACAAATAAAATGTAAATGTTAGTATGAAATTTACACGGATATTTGCCAACACGATAATAAAAGGTAGGTAATATGTTTTAATATGTAATGTAACAATGATAAAGAAAAGTTAAATGTAGTTAACATGTAATATCAACAATTCAACAATACTTACAAATTTCTTTTTTTTTTTTGTGCGGATATCCCTTCGGATACCGCCCCGCCGGACAGCGGGGTGGTTATGTCGGACTTGAACCGACTAAAACCGCACGCCGTCTCGGGTCTACAGACCGGGGTGTAAGGTTACCCATAGAGCATATCCCTCGCACTCCGACTGACCCTGGGCCATTCGCAGAGTCCCCTCTGATAAGAGCAGAGGGGTACCTGGAGCGACCACCCCCCCCCGCGGGCCTTGCAGGCCTGCCATACCCCGACCCCCTCGTGCAGTGGGGTCAGCTGGCCCTGAAAAGGGCTGGTTGGTCAGACTCTTGGCCGTTGACGTTGACGCCAGCTACTCCAGAGGAGCAATCAATGATGCGTCGTCACCCACGTTGCCCAGGGTGCACCAAACTTGGAGGTGATCCAACCAGTCGCACCCCGAGATACATGTACCTTTTTTTTTTTTTTTTTATCGTGCGGAAATCCCTTCGGATACCCCCCCGCGTGCCAGCGGGGGCGGTTATGTCGGGCTTGAACCGACTAAAACCGCACGCCGTCTCGGGTCTACAGACGCCGGGGTGTAAGGTTGCCCATAGAGCATATCCCTCGCACCCCGACTGACCCTGGGCCATCTCCGGTTTCGAGATGGCCCCCTCGGGTTTGGGAACCACGGTGTCCCCGTCTTGCCCCGGTTTGGGGGAGGGGCGCTAGTCGCCCCACCGTCCCGGCCTGCTTCTGCTGGGGTGACAGGTGGCCTCACCCGCCACCCCCAGGCCTGCGCTCATGGAGGACGGAGGTCGTTAAGCGACCTCCTGCGCCTGAGTTGCCTGCGATGCGCGGCGAGCAAGTTGCGGGCTCGGCGGACCGGGAGAGTTCTAAGTCTCTACGCGTAACGATTATCATAGGGTTTTCGACGTTTATGATAAAAAATATAGTGTATTATTTATTTTGTCGGAATCAATTTTATGCCAAATTATGACTAAGTAAATATTTCTTTAGCTAATACACCTCTCTTCTAGATATTACGAAGACTGCTGGTAGCTAGTACTCCCGCTGATCTACTGATGAGACTGTTGCGCAGACATTCTTCTCAGGATTAGGACATCAGACATCAGTTTCTCCCGTAGTAGCCAAAATGAACCAAACAAAAAATTGAAGAAGGACCGGAATCATCCTTAGGTGATGATGGTAACCTTCCAAGAAAACTGAACTGAAAAATAATATTCTATTTTATTCATACAGTACTAGCTGACCCGAAAGAGGTTGCCCTACCTTAACTATGAATAATTTTGAATTTGGTATAAAGAAAAAGTGTTTTTTTTTTGGCTTCTAAGCATGGCATTTTGTGCACAGAGAAGTAGTCAAGTAATTTACATATGAATTCAATATTATGCAGCGTTTTCGTCATTTAGTCACAATCAAGGTCAAGTAAAGGCCTTCATAGTCCTAGTCAACCCAAAGTCCTGCCCTAGTAAAGTAGAATATTAACAGTAGAGTTAATAGTAGTAGAGTCTTGGAAACGCAATGGAAAATCAAAATTCCCGTCAAATACGCCACTTTCCTACACCTGTGCACATTGACGAAGACGTTATGACTAAAACTCTACCATTTTTACATAAAAAAACTTGAAATTACACAAATTTTACAAAATTAAAAATATGCCTCGACGTGTCTTTTCCCGCGTTGTGCCAAAACTCAAATATAAACTATATTTCAGTTAACAAATATAGTTTATTATTGTTAATGTTACACACGAATAACAGGTATGTCAAACGCCATATGGTTATATTACAAAGGTTAATATGGTAGTTAAGTTTTTTAAGTTTCTAATTTTTCGCGCAACTTTCTTAACTTCTATTTTCATAAGAACATTCTCCTGACAATAACAAACACAACAAAAAAGAATTAGCGAATTAGCCGTGAACAAGGGAAATAGGGATTGATTTATAATATACTAAGCTAATGCCCGCGGCTCTGCCCGCGCGGAGGTCGGTTTTCGTTTTTTGGTCATATCTCCGGTTTTACTTAACCAATTGCAATCAAACATGCGGTAAATTATAAGTCTGACCAAGACCGTTGTAATATAAAAAACCGCATTGAAATCCGTTCAGTAGGTTTTGCGTCCATCGCAAACAGATAAACAGACAACCGGACAAGAATTCCAAAAAAATATTTTTGTGTTCAGAATCGCTCATTTAACAAAACCCAAGTAGTGTTAAAATATTTATTGAACAGACACAACTAATTTAAAATTGTATAATATTATGGATACAGATTAAAGTTTATCACGTAACACACTTAGTCAATAAAATGTATTTATATTATGCTTTCACTCAGCATAATTAACTAACGAGACACGACCATTATTTTTATTACTACTTTTTAGGGAATTAAACAATTAATTTGTTTTATTCAATGTACGTTAACCTGTCCTGCTACAATATTCATTTACTTCTAATGTTCACACACACGCTATATCCTTATTAACACATTATTAATGAATCCCAGCACAATAACAACAAAAACCTTTGACATGTAAATATAAACACTTAAGATTTGTTAGAAAGTTCTACTGATGGTTAACCAATTTGTATAGTTTTATAAATCCACAATGATCGTTGATAACTTGATTTTATCCATCTCCTTTCACCGTAGTTATATACATTATATCTCCAGAAAGCTACTAACCCAGTCGAGTTATAAGCCTGCCGATTGATATAGTCGCAAGAATGAAAGGTCAATGGGAATGAAGATCTTCTGAAAATACGTACCCTTCACGATTTATTATTGGAATTCCTTTGAATACAATTGGGATCCTCCGTATTTTATATAAAATGTTTAGGTAGGCTTTACTGGTTCCATGAATGATTTCCGCTACCGCACGCAGAATGAACTAAAATATTTCATTTTCGACGAATGTAGCAATTTGCGCTACATTCGTAAATTGTACAATAAATTTGCTTTTGTACATGCAATAACAATACTACATTCGACATATATAAATAAGGTAATACTGACGAACAATAGCTAGAATTATTATTATATATAAGTTTTTAGTTTAAAAACTTTTAAAGTTAGCTACATTTGTGCTTCTGCGAAAGCGTCGCAAATATTTACCGCCATACATTCAGAAACGTGCTTCCTTGGTCTTACAGTCATTAGATGAAATATACCTAAAACCGTACGGAAATTTTCCACGAAACCATTACTTGATGTAAAAGGGGAGATTGCAAATTCACGTGTGGCTGAAAAACTGGCTATTCATTTGTTTAGTGACTTGCATTGTGACTGTACCGTGGGTTAATGGATGTAACGCTTTAGTTACTAACATGACGACGAAGAATGTGAAATGTTTTAGATAATATCTGTTAGCACTGATGATAAAAAGTATTTGATTTATGCTGTTAAAATTCAAATGTAACCTTACGATTTTTCATCATCTTTAAGTGTCTGCTATTTTGACTAATACAATATTATTTTAGTCAACTTGCACCTTTGCCTCTCACGGAGGTACTAAATAATACAGTAATATGAATAACAAGATGATAAATACGATTTTAATGGCACTAATCCTTCTGTGCTACAAAAGATCCTTAATTCATATAAGACCCACAATTTTATATAAGGCAAATTCATAATAGACTTAAAAGCTTACCATCCAAGTAGCTTTTAATCATCTTGAAGCCTAGGCGCTTAATTTGTAAAGTGTCAAAATAAACAGCTTGATTAAATTATGTACAAAGGTTGGTACAGACGTGGAGGTGAGTGGATTCATTAGTCCACGTGACTTGCAGTGTAACATCGAGTGTCACCGGCCGCTCCCACCCGGTGCGAGCGACTGATGGGTGACCGCACCGATGAGCACAGCCGCCCCCACACGATTTTACTGCTTTTAAAATACAACCCGGATTCACCGGCTCCATTACACTAATTACGTTTCGAATTTAGAACGCTCATGTTTATTTATGTTGTTTGTTTTGTACAAACTTTATGGCTCTTATAAAAGTTTTAAAGTGTTCGAATTGACTCATTTCGGTTTAGCCACCAATAAACAACATGGTTGTTAATTGACTTAAAATCAACTAATTAATAATATCTTAAGTTTTAATTATACTATAAAACTGAAATTAACTCACTACCGTGTTGGTTATTAATTCGAGCTTATCAGATTTCACTTGGAACTAGTTTCATGAAAGTTTTGATACCATCAGTGTTCTTTGTACTCAGAATAGTAGTTAATCCCTGATTGATATTTTGTAGCTGTTGTTTAAGTACTTTACAACATGTTTGCTGGTCCTATCTCAAGAATATTATAATAAATAGTTATTACGCATATGAACCAATTCCACTAGTGTTGCGTGTTGTTAAAATTAACTGTATCTATTAGCTAAACAGGGTGTATCTCTTAATATATCTGCGATAGTGCTGCAATAAAGTCGGGCCCTCATCACACTATTTCGTAATTGGATCGTAAACTTCTGTAAAATTATTACCTACCTGTCTTTTACTGGCTTGCTTTCATGACTATTTTATTTGCGTACTGACTACTTTTTCTCGCAACAATCGTCGATTCGAGAACATTAAGTTCCTGGGCAACATTTTATTCGATATAAATTTGTTGTAAAACTTATTCCACACATATTATTGTGTTTACATAACCATGTTTTGGTCGATATTGGATACCGTTGAAATTTTTCTTTTGAGCATACTTTTCTTTACCTCCAAATTATAAGCAATAAAATGTCACCATATTTTTCAGGTTAATATCTTTTAAACCATTTTATCAGTTTGTGTGAGCGTAGACGATTTTACTAAGAGATGTCATTCAACGTGGCCCTATTTACATGGAAAGATACGAATGTTGAGCGGATTGTAATATATGTATACATCAAAGCTGTATATATGTAGCAATTGTATATTGGATTCGGGAATGTGATTACTGAAGCCGGGCTTATTGGAGTAGTTTTAAAGTGATTGCATTCCATGTGAAGTAACAAGTTAAACATTTTTAGTCCGCCGTAAAGGATACCCTTTCGACAGATTAACTACTCCTTCCAATTAGCCAAATTATATCTGGATTTGGTTGGGGATGGTCCAGTACTATTACTAAGTGATGAGGAAAAATTTAAAGTATTTTTTCAATATAATTTGAGGAATTAGTATATCGATAACCAGTAAAGGACAACACTTCTGTTTTATGATAAATGATGATTCAGCTATTTATAGGTTTTGTGTTGACTACTAACTAACTACTAAAAGTGTTGTTGCAGTCATTGGAATCAGTGGTCATTACAGTTATTGTAATTGATGGTAATTAAATATAGTGTCTATATACATTGCCTTACGATACATCTTGTAAATGTAGACGCTGTTAATCTTGATATTCATGTGCATTATTTTGTGATCTAAACGAATAAAAACTCTTGTATTTTTTTATACAAAACTTTAACGAATCATTTTTATAATCATCACCTTTCTGAACTTATTCCATATTTATTCGGAGTTAGCCGAACGTGTATGATAAATTTAAATTAACTTGCACTACTCTCAACATTCATTTCCTTCTTGACCATATCATATTTCATATTGTGCATCCCTTTTTTCTTAGGGCTACCTCTTTCCCTGCAACCATCGACTTCCATATTTTGACGAATATTTAAAAAAACATCTTAGTACTCAGAATATTAATGACACCTATCAGTTTTTATCTACCTTGAGACTAAATAACCCAGTAATCAACTATTAAGTACCGTTATTCAGAATACAGGGTCATGTTACTTCAAAAATTTGGAGCCGGTGCCTAATTAGGCTCGCAAGGGTAATTTGTTAATAATATATTTTATGGAGTAATTTTAAGTTTGTTACTTTCCTAACGATGTGTACAGTAACAGTATGTAGTAATATAATACATGCGCACTAAACACGGACCAATACATTTGCAACAGCTCGATCAAGTACTAAACAGTATCACTCGTGAATTAACCGTTCTTCGAACATTACAAAAATATTAAACACTTATTATTTATTTATATGGAACAAAAAGCAGGAACATGCTAAAATACTACAACAATTAGATACAGCATTAATAAATTGGTAAGCATATAACCAACATAACCCATACTATTGTTCGCAGATTAAAGAATTTATAAATTAATAAATCAATTACTAAGCTGACAAGAGCTCAATGGCCTGACTTTTAAATTGTTGGCAAGAAAGAGCGAATATGTCGATCTCACTAAAATGTGTTATCTGCGTTGGCATTGCAAGTACCAGTACAGAACAATTGGGGAAATTCGTCGATGAATAGTTCTAACACAACTGATTAGAAATTTCATGGTAATCTTATCTGTTGCTGCACAAGCCATGCAGCATCATGACGTCAAGAAGTAGACGTTTAGATTCTAATATTAAAATACTATATTGTTTTAATAACTGTTCATAAGGAATTCTCAACCGGTAATAATTATAATTTATAAGACATGAAATTTTCTTTTGAATTAACTCTTCACTTTCAGTGTACTTTTTTACGTGTGGAAACCCCCACGGGCTTCACCTTACCGTTGAGTGATGAGGAATCGAACCGACTAAAACCACACTGTTTCCTTCCCAAGCGTCGATTGCCGGACACCCCGGCAAAGATTTCAGATTGAAATGGCGTTTTCTAATTACAGTCGTACTAGGTATTTTTACAAATGTAAAAGTGTGGAAGGCTGCACTAATTCACGAGAGGATCTTATAACAAATTTTGGTTACAGCAATCATTAAGCCTGTTGAGACAACCTTGAAGAAGCAAACAATTTTGAATGGTCTTACAGGGTTTGTAGATTTTAATATCATCTGCATACATTAAAATAAAATTATTCTTGCATGTTAAAGTTTGGTACTTCTGTAAATTAGTTAGTATCAAATAACTTTTGTTGTAGACTGTACACAGTGTATACATACTATCAAATTGCAGCGACGAATTGAAGCCAAAGGTCGTTTGTACAACTTAACAAGTCGTATATCAGATACGATACCGTTATCGGAATGTGTACAACCCTTTATATCGAGCGTACGAATCATTTTTTAAAGCTCACGCTGCTCTCAGTTTTGGTATCGGATATACTCTGTGATATGGTTATGAATGACCGTTTTATTTTTAAAGTGCTCTATTTTTAGGGTTCCGTGGCCAAATGACAAAAAACGGAACCCTTATAGATTCGTAATGTCTGTGTCTGTCCGTCAGTATGTCACAGCCACTTTTTTCCGAAACTATAAGAACTATGCTGTTGAAACTTAGTACGTAAGTAGATGTATTCTGTGAACTGCATTAAGATTTTCACACAAAAATAGAAAAATAAACAATAAATTTTGGGGGTTCCCCATACTTAGAACTGAAACTCACAAATGTTTTTGCATCAAATATCCTATGGATAGGATATTTTTGATGTCCTATGGATAGGACTTCAAAAATGATATTGAGGTATCCCGCTGCAGTCCGGGGGGAACGGAATCGGAGCGGCCGGTACACCCTGGGCGGCGGTCAATGGCTTCCCCTTCACCCCTTCATAGGGTTGGCATTGATCGTCGGCCAATACCCAACGTGGCGGGAACACATCGCTCTCCGTACTCCTCTGCTTTCAGAGGAGACAGGATGAGCGATGCTGTTAGTGGTGAGATGGCCCAGGGTCAGCCGGGGTGCGAGGGATATGCTCTATGGGTAACCTTACACCCCGGCGTCTGAAGACCCGAGACGGCGTGCGGTTTTAGTCGGTGCAAGCCCGACATAACCGCCCCCGCTGGCCGGCGGGGGGGTATCGATAAAAAAAAAAAAAAAAGGTATCTAATATCACTTTTTGCTAAACTGAACATAACAAAACAAAACCTAGGTCACTCTCACCATGGTTGAACCTTAGCTAGAGACAACAACTTAAGGGAGCTCAAAGTAAAAAAGTCTTATTGAAGCTTCCATCTTAAATATTTGATAAAAAATGTCGTTTGATATTTTCGTGTCATGATCAAAAGATGACCTCAATCAGCAGCTGCTTGAGCCAGAAAAACAAAGGAATCGATATCTTTAGGAGAGCGTAAGTGTTTGAAACTGTTGAGTCTGTGGCCTTGAAGTGTTGTTGGGCGAGACAGTTGATAGATTTTGTAATAATCTCGTTTAATCCTGGTTGGATTATTCAATAAGTTTTTCCGTACGCTTAAAATATAGCTCTTTATTTATAGGTAATTTTTTTCTTATGCGACAAAAAGTTTTAGTTATTAACAGTAACTATATAGTTGGTTCAAACTTTATAGAAAACAGTTTGAGAAGGGATGACAAAAATTCGGGATGTGTTAATGGTCCGTAATTCTGAATTTTATACACAATGTCTAATGGATCACATATAATATTAATTACAAACAAAAACAGATTTTCCCCACATGTAGATACAAAAGTTATCATAGTTAAGTATAACAATAATAATTGTTAACCAATCAATCTAAAAATTAAATCCCGTAAGAATCGTGTTTTAAACGAACCCTCCGCTACTTTCTAGTGCTATAATTTCTTACAATCATTTTATTTACAATGAATTTATGGAACCAATATCAGAAAATGATTTAAATCGATATTTGTAGTTCATAACGTAAAATTTAACATAGATAATTCCACGCAGTCCCACGCTATCAATCAAACTAATATATCCGAATTCAGAAACTGGTTCAAATTCACACTTCATTAATTAGAGTTATGATGTTAATGTTGCTGTTAATGTTGCATACTATGTTATCTGATAACTTCAGTGTGGAACAACATCGAAAGCTTTGGGTATATCTTACTAAACACCGTAATACTGGATTAGTAACATTGGTGTGTTATAGATAAAACAGTGGCAGATACACTGTAGAACCTATTTTCAATTAATATTGGAACCAATAGTCATAATCGAGTGAAGCCGTAGCCGGGGATACAGGCGTGAAGTTATGTTTATGCCGTCGCTTATAAAAGTCTAAAATAGTTTTCTTCTAGGTATACTATACCTAGACTATTGTAAAATTGTAAATTATGTGTGTCTGTACACAGGAGGTAATAAAAAAAAATCCGTTCCCGCAGGGGGAACGCATAGGTAGATTTCGTGAAGCAATTAATATTATTTTATATAGAGAACTACGGACTTTAAACAGTTTAATTTCTTTTTCTCGAAAACGGTAACTTTTAGCGAAAAACTTTTCAGACATTTATTTTAGACTTAAAAATGGCCTATCGATGAAAAATGTTTCCGACAGCAACATGTTCACCGGTTAGAAGTTATGATTTTTTTCCCGAAAAAATTTGGTTTCCCCCCCCTCCACTTTTAGTTAAAGTTTTAATCTTATGGTTTATAATTAAAAGTTGTTGGTATTCATGTATACTATGGGATAAAATTAGAACGGTTCGAATATCTTTCATGGAACATGAAATATTGAGGAAAAACTGATTTCACAAAAAGTGAGGCCCTACCGTCCCCTTAGGCCGGATTCCACCAATTCACGAAGTTAAACTAAGTTTACACTCAAGCTATTTTTGACCGCAGTTTGAAAGCGATCGGGGCAAAAATGCGACGGTGAGAGTGCCGCAAATTTTGGGAAGTGGAACCATACATACATATATATATATCTATATAAACTTTTTGACCAGTGGTCATTTCGGACTCAGTGGGTCATAACTAGACCTCCTATGAAGATTTTTTTTTAAAATTCGACAGTAGTCAAGAAACCAATAGGTAGATCGATTTAGGGGTGTGTGTTGGGTAACCTCCTCGAGTGTCGCTCCGATTCCGATCCCGCTGCAGTCCGGGGGGAACGGAATCGGAGCGGCCGGTACACCCTGGGCGGCTGTCAATGGCTTCCCCTTCACCCCTTCATAGGGTTGGCATTGATCGTCGGCCAATACCCAACGTGGCGGGAACACATCGCTCTCCGTACTCCTCTGCTTTCAGAGGAGACAGGATGAGCGATGCTGTTAGTGGTGAGATGGCCCAGGGTCAGCCGGGGTGCGAGGGATATGCTCTATGGGTAACCTTACACCCCGGCGTCTGAAGACCCGAGACGGCGATGTTTGTATTTCTAAATCCAAAAAAAGCTTTCACGCTTTTTCGGGAGTTATACTACGACATTGGGTGTTTTATTTAATACGCTTTAGACTATTTGTGTGTTTTATTAGAAACACACTCAATTCCGATCCTTTCAACGGATCGAAAAATAGTTTGCTGACATACAGACATACAATTACTTCTTCTACATTAATAGAATGGACAGATCCATATGTATTATAAATAAAATTCTTGCAATCCAAGCCACCATGGTTTTAGTGTCTTGTTATTTCTCAGTTTAATTTAAATATGTAAATTTTATTAGGCATAATACAGACTGAAGACTTGAATTGCAAATGAATGTGACATTACGTTTTATAGGCTGGTTGCCAATTCGCCGGCTCGTTTCCTTAGAGCTGACGGCAAATTTTCACTTACGAATACCCTGTAGTTTAGTGGCACTTCATTGGTTACACATTCAGTCAATAATAACTGATTAAAATGAAGTGAGTCAAGACGGCGTACAGCTAACTTAGTGTTTTCTTTAAGTACAATTTTGATTTGAACAATGTTATTGGCTTTCGAGACTAAACCAAAAAAATAGTCTGGTCAGTCTGTTTATATCTTACACGATTTGTCTCTCGAATCTTGACTTTATTTTTGTTTACCACTACGCGAAAGGCTAATTAAACTAAATCACCTAAAAAGGAGATTGAATTATTGCTTTGTGCTACTGTCGTTATAACAATCGAAATACATCGATCGTAGTTTCGTGAGAAGTAACTTAACGAAATCAAATTTTAGTTGTTTTCCATATAATATATGCATGTATAATATGTATTACGTAAGATAGGCTACTTTAATTTTAGAAAAATAATTAGGGTTCCGCGCAAAAGTACTAATACCTTAAAATCTTAACCCTCGTGAACGAAGTCGCGGGCACAGCTAGTACAATATAAACCAACTGCGATAATAATAACTTAGCTTAGGCCCGGATGGTCGGACAGTATGGACGGACCAGATGAACAATTAGCAGGACCAGTGAACAATTAGGATTAGGATTGTTTACCTAAATGTACATTGACCCGTCATATTTGAAGTTAGACCATGAAAACTATTATTGAATAATAATGGAACAGTAACTGAATATAGTATTGTTGCAATTTGGGTGTGTTGAGCCCACCTAGATCTTCAGGACTCGAGTCAACCATACCTGCACAGCGGTACACCTGCTGATTAATGAGATGGCAGCCGATCCAAGCAAGCTTTGGATGCAACCGAGTTTGGCATTCGGACGAAGAAAAGAAAAAGAAAAAAAATCTCTTTCTATTTCTCATTATCATTATCTTAGTGATGTTACCGGTTGCATACGAGGCTTTGGAGCTTGTGGTCCGCTTACAAGGAGTAAGCAGACTCCGGATTTGGCTCCTCCTTTCGGTTTGGCTTCCTTGATTTTTATAGTAGTGACAGCCATCTGACTTCCCAATACCGAAAGGAATCTCTTTTTGTTTCTGAAGTCGCTTAATGATTCTGTTAAAAATTTCTCAGTGGTAGCACGTTGTCTAGAATAAGTGCACAGCTGACAGCAACAGACTCACTTCCAGTTACGAAAAACTGAAAGCTTGTTAAATATGGGCGTTAATAGAAAAATCTATATCTTCTGAGATATACCAGGCCACTCAGAAAGTATTGCGAAAAAAAGTTTTTAAATATGAGAGACTGGTCAGTTATAAGCTATTTCCAAAATATGATTATTTATGAGTAAAAATAAGTACGTTCCAATTTCAAAATTTCTCTCTGCATTTTTTGCAAGATAATTTCAATTATTGTGTCTCTGATTTTCTACGATTTCAAGTGTCGCCTGAAACCAGACGAATTCAGGCGCGGTCGACTGACTTTGGAGGATGAAGAAAGAAGTGGTCGCCCTTTGACAGCTGTTACGGAAGAAAACGTGCTAGCAGTGAAAAATTTAATCCAAGATAATAGACGAGTCACATATCAAGAGATTCAGCACATTCTTCAGATTGGATCGGGAAGCCTTCACGAGATTCTACACGTGCATCTTCGTGTGAGAAGGATAGTTTCACGCTGGGTGCCGCACAATCTCACCGATGCTCAGAAGCAGGCCCGGGTGGAATGGTGTCGTGATATGATAAACAAGTTTGAAGCAGGCGCGTCTCGGCGTGTTTATGACATCATTACAGGTGATGAGTCGTGGATTTATCAGTATGATCCAGAAACAAAACGCCAGTCGACGGTTTGGGTGTTTCAAAACGAATCAACACCTACCAAAGTGAAGCGATCTAGAAGCGGAGGGAAGATTTTGATCGCGAGTTTTTTCAATTTGTCTGGCTATTTGTTATCAATCCCTTTACGAAATCAAAGAAGCATCAACGCTAAATGGTACACTACCAAATGCTTGGCAGAAGTTTTCTCTGTAGTGTGCTACAAGCGACCAAACACAGGGCTCCGCGGGATACTACTCCACCATGACAACGCGCCCGCACACACCGCGCTTAAAACGAGGGACTTCCTGAACAGCACTCCGGTTAAACTCCTAGGTCACCCTCCTTACAGCCCTGACCTTGCACCGTGCGACTCCTTTTTATTCCCGAAAATAAAAAATCAGCTCAAAGGGATACAATTTTCGTCGCCGGAAGATGCGCTGTCAACGTTTGAGCAGGCTGTAAACGAGGTATCTGCGGCGGATTGGAAAAAGTGTTTTGAAAACTGGTTCAAACGCATGAAACTTTGTATAGAGGCTAGTGGAGAGTACTTTGATAAGATTTAATAAAAAAATATTTACGTATAGAACACTTTTTTTTATTTTCGCAAAACTTTCTGAGTGTCCCACGTACTAGAAGAAGTATGTTAAAACAATCTACATTCGACATGGTACATTTCATGTAACTCCAAAGTCTAAGGTTATAATGCAATTTAGGAATACAGCCGAGATGTTTGGTCATAACATAATAAATTTCCATGACGGCATTCTGGCACTTTCATAAACTTTGAATGTAAAACGTGCTTGGAGTATTACACAGTTGTACCGAAACAAGTAATTTCGTTCGTGTAGTAATTTACGATTGTCTGAGTATGTGAATATTTCTTGAAGAAAACACAAAAACATTTAAAAGTACTGATTCTATTCAGAAAATTCGTTCTAAGTCCCTTAAGTCTTAAGGTTAAAATTATCCACTAACTACTATTTGGAAAATACAAGATTTAAAGTGTTTCAAGTTCTTACAGTTTATCTAGAGATTGCAGAAATTATAGAAGTATACAGAATTTGCTTATTGAGAAACCGTTGGCATTTTTATTTTTATTGGTTTTATTTGCCTCTCAAATATCATTTAATCGTCAAATAATCTATAAATATAAAATAAAAACATAGAATTGTAAATTAGCTGTGTCTGTACATCGGAGATATTAAAAAAAAAACTTGGGTTATGTTATATGAATGATCCTGAACACAAAAATTTGTTTTTGTTTTTGATTTTGGGCTGTTTGTTCGCGATGGCCGCAAAAACTACTGAACGGATTTTGATCCGATTTATTCTATTAGAAAGGACTTAGTCAGGCTCTAAAACTGCCGTATGTTTAATTGCAGTTGGATGAACAGAACCAGATATATAACCAACAAGTGATAACCGACCTCCACGCGGGTGGAGCCGTGGGCATCAGCTAGTTGACAAATATACTCAGAATTCGTAAGTTACATGAAGGCAGTTGGTTAAAATGATCACCTAAATTACTGGGCCATTCGTACAAGTAAGGTAACAGTACGACACACAAACAACAGTAAGGTATTAAAATGTATGAAGTATATTGCGTGATCTAATTACTGTACTTAACGATCTATCGAATTGATTATAGTTAATATTAATGTCTATATTCGCAAATAATACGACATATAGCCCAGAGAAAACAGTTTTATGTAAAAAAGAACCTGTCATGTAACATGAAAATAACGCTGCTAATATAATATTTTATCGACAGCGTTCCTGCGTTCAATTACGAACGAGCTCGAGTTGAGGAAGCAACAAAGCCTAGTGAAGAGAGCTAAATCAATCGATTTGCAAAGCCAAAATACGATGATAAATGTTGTGACATAATAACATTTCACCAGGAAGTAGAATTTCCTTCGTGACCTACATTTAAAATTCGACAAATATGTTGTAGAGGCATTCAATGTTTAGATAATTTTACTTTGACAGTAAAGGAAAATCGCGTGATTTTTGATAAAATAAAATGAGTATTACATATTTTTCATGATGAAAATGGTGAGATAAGTAGAAACTAGCAATAGAATTGTTATTACAGACTACACAGTAACAGAGCTTCAAAATTACCCGAAAAGTTTGAAATTAAAGATATTTTTAAATAAGTATTACATACTTAATATGAATTCAAATGTACTTACAAAATACACATTTGATATTAAAGCTGAAAGATGATTTTAGAAAGCTTAATTCCTAAGTTCGACGAAATATTTTCGCTTTCGTAAAAATGATCCGGACACAAATCCTTAAAAATGTGTTATTGGAAGCCACGGGTACGGCAATATTGCCCGTAGTCACGTGTCGCCTTCTTTCGTCCCACCTAAGGAAAATCTCGGTGTTCCAATAAATGGACGATTTTATAATCTCAGACGTTAAATAACGTTCAATGATGGTTTCAATACTAAGGGCAACAATTTAAATGCCCACCAAAATATTAACTTACTGAAACAGTAAGAAAATAGACTAAATAGGCTTGGGTGGAATAGGGCCCGCCTTAACTTTCGTGGTTATTTTTTTCATAACCACCCAGAAATAGAAACCTGAAAAGCAAAAGCCTGAAATATAATTTGGTGAGCATCTAGTTAAGTGACCATTTCTCCATTATGGCAGGTATTTATAATTTATTGGTAGTAAATTAGGTGCACTTACTGGTAGGCATACCTTTTTTTTTTTTTTTTTTATCGTGCGGAAATCCCTTCGGATACCCCTCCCACCGGCCAGCGGGGGTGGTTATGTCGGGCTTGCACCGACTAAAACCGCACGCCGTCTCGGGTCTTCAGACGCCGAGGTGTAAGGTTACCTATTAGAGCACATCCCTCGCACCCCGGCTGACCCTGGGCCATCTCACCACTCATCCTGTCTCCTCTGAAAGCAGAGGAGTACGGAGAGCGATGTGTTCCCGCCACGTTGGGTATTGGCCGACGATCAATGCCAACCCTATGAAGGGGTGAAGGGGAAGCCATTGACCGCCGCCCAGGGTGTACCGGCCGCTCCGATTCCGTTCCCCCCGGACTGCAGCGGGATCGGAATCGGAGCGACACTCGAGGAGGTTACCCAACACACACCCCTACTGGTAGGCATACCTTATTCATTGAATTTGACCTACGTCCTAATATTTGATTACGATGAAATTTTTATTCGTAAGTGAATCAAATAATGTATCTTTTGGTGATATGAAGCTGGTTTCATGATGTAATCACAAGTTTCGGGTTCCGTAATAATATGTAACAAATTATATTAGTATTTGATTGCGCTTAAATTTAGCACACATATGTAAATCAAATGGAAATGAAGCGGAAGTCTAATAAAACATAGTGAATTCATTTAGTTTCGGCTAGTGTATTTACTGGTAAAGTATTTTAGTTCTAAGTAATTTACAAAAAGGCACTCGATTTTTTTTTATTTACGTATGGAAACCCCCACGGGCTTCACCCCATCGGTGCCAGCGATGAGGTGGGTATGTCGGAATCGAACCGACTAAAATTACACGGTGTCCTTCCCAAGCGCCCATTGCCAGGCACCCCGGGTATACCCTTGAAAGGATAACCCCAGGGTACCCGACGGACTTCGACCACCGTCGCGGCCTCGCCTTTGGGGTGGGGTTTGGGTTCTCTCCCGCTCCCTCTCAGCCGTCTCTTTCGCGCGCATTACCTGCTCGCAGAAAGAGGCGGCAGCGTACCACTTGCTCCCGTCGGAGTCAACGGCCCTCACCATGGTCTCCATCGAGAGATCGTCCACGCCCAGAACCGCAATGAGATCCCGGCGTTGATTCGCCCATGCAGAGCACTCCACCAATGTGTGGCGAGCGGCGTTGTCTCCCAGTTGATGCGCCATAGATCCTTACCGAACGCCATATATACTTACCGAATTATGATGATTGTTATTAACCGATTAATGCGAACACCTTATACAATAGTGTTGTCTAGACATTAACATAAAATACGTCCATGTACACATTTCCACAACATGTAGGTCAGTTTATTCATAAAATGCTAAAGTACATTTAAATTAATCTAGGGATAACTTTAGCAATAAAATTCCCTTAACGTTTATAACTCGAGAATGGGTGAACCAATTGTCATGATCTTTGATGTTTTAGATTTGACTCTGCCTATATTGTGCCATTTTGTGTTTTTTTTTTCTAGAAAATCCCCACTGTTACCCTACTGCCGGCCAGTGTGGGTAGTTATGTCGGACTCGAACCGACCAAATCGCACGCCGTCTCGGTCTCTAATGCCGATATGTTAGGTGGCCTAATAATTCCCTCGCACTCCGGCTGACCCTGGGCCATCTACCCCCTCGAGATACTGTGCCTATACTAGTAATTAGGATAATTTAAAAATGAGACATTCACGAAATAAATTCAGTTAATAATGTAACCAATATACCTAACCTGATTCAAAGCGGAACTTAGTTTGCCGGTTAGTAATAAAAATAAGATCGTAGAGTCGGTTCTAAGAATATATTACTATGTTGTTTGAAGATATTAATAGCACACATTATAACTACAACATTAAAATAATAGATAGCCCTTTTACGCACCCCTAAATTTCCACTGAAATCGTTTAACCCCTTTCTAAACTTATCAAACCTATCCAAATCTATTTCCATGAAAATAATAGATATTATTTATGCTAAAATACCCGACATCTCAATGCCTCGAAATTTTACAGTAGATTATATTCGTTAATTAATAAATTAGAAGCTTTTTCCGGGGGCGTCTTTTCCTCGGTGTATATCTTAATTACGATATCATTCAAACAAAATAGCAACTTCAATTAACTTACAATATTAACCCGCACACGGATGTAATCGAGTCTATTAAGTATAATAATTATTATAAACCTAATTTCGTTTCATAAATATCATAGGTTTTCTTACATATTGAGGAGGAGTGGAATGAAGCACGTCCTAAATTCGGTTGTAAAGCGTGTATAAATTGAGAGAAAATTGTTAAGATTTGGTAAGCCTACTCGTTCGTGATATTTTCTTGACTTACTGAATTTTAACGACCCGCCGTCATGGTAGAGGGCAATCAACTACCTACTCAGACATCAAATTCTGTTAAAACTTGGTGAGCTCGATTTAGCGAATGTTTGAAAGTAGGTATGTATTATGATTTCAAATTCAAATTTCATCCTATCAACACAATGGTGGAAATTTATATTAGCGTGTATGTATTGTTGGTATTTTTGTTGTTTGTTGTTTTGAGTTTCTTAACTTGTTTGTTCTAATAATTTAGTCTCGTATGAAAGTTGAAGTTCGATTTTGTTTTGAAGTAAAATATATTAATGAATTATCATTTGACAAATAAACCCAATAGGTACTATACTTACACCCGAGGGGGCCATCTCGAAACCGGAGATGGCCCAGGGTCAGTCGGGGTGCGAGGGATATGCTCTATGGGCAACCTTACACCCCGGCGTCTGTAGACCCGAGACGGCGTGCGGTTTTAATCGGTTCAAGCCCGACATAACCGCCCCCGCTGGCACGCGGGGGCGTATCCGAAGGGATTTCCGCACGATAAAAAAAAAAAGGTACTATACTTACATATTTGGATAATAAATGTAATATAAAAAGCATACTCTTCCCAGCATATTCTCGGGCTCTACAGATTTTTTGTTTCATTTTATGCAGAAAGTCAACATTTAGAATCTCTTCTTTTATAGTCCCCTTCAACGTTTATTGTGTATCAATAATTTTCATAGTAATTATTACAATCCTAGTTTGTTTAATCATTTTAGAACAGTAGACTAAGCTGTCGTTTATACAAAAAATAAAATTATTCAGCCTTAATTAAGATTTTATAAACTTTATCCTTTTTTTCTTTATATTCTTTGAGCCTTCTTTCTTTTATTAATTTTTCATTAAATACGTTATTTTTTTGTTCAATACGTTTTTCACTTTATTATCTTTGTCTACTATGGACAAAGATAATATTTTTTTATTTTTGTTATACTAAAAATGTCTTTCATAATTTCATGATTTCATTTCAGATTCAATATTTTAGGTAGATTTCGATGAAATCGATCTACCTATTGGTTTCTTGATTACTGTCGAATTTTAAAAAAAATTCTTTATAGGAGGTCTAGTTATGACCCCCTGAGTCCGAAATGACCACTGGTCAAAAAGTTTATATATATATATATATATATGTATGTATGTATGGTTCCACTTCCCAAAATTTGCGGCACTCTCACGGTCGCATTTTTGCCCCGATCGCTTTCAAACTGCGGTCAAAAATTGCTTGGGTGTAAACTTAGTTTAAGTTCGTGAACGGGTGGAATCCGGCCTAAGGGGACTTGATCAAGTCGTGGGTCGATGCTCAAGTCGTGGGTCGAATACGGCGGCTGGGACTCGAGGTGGCTCTCCACAAATCTGAGGCTATGTGTTTCCACGGGCCTCGGAGGAGGCCACCTGCGGGAACCAGCATAACCGTAGGGGGCGTAAGCATCGGCATCGAGCCCACAATGAAGTACCTTGGGCTCGTACTCGATAGCCGATGGGACTTCGGACCTCATCTCCGAAGTCTGGTCCCGAAACTGAGAGGGGCTGCGGCCGCGCTATCGCGGCTGATGCCTAACGTTAAGGGACCCAATGCCCCCACTAGGAGACTGTACCTGGGGATCGTGCGAAGCATGGCCCTGTACGGGGCCCCAGTATGGGCGGAGACTCTGGCGGCCCGCAACGTGGCTGTATTAAACAGTCCGTTAAAAGCGATGGCCGTCAGAGTCATCAGGGGGTATCGCACGATCTCCGTCGAGGCGGCATGTCTCCTAGCCGGGACCCCTCCATGGGACCTGGAAGCGAGAGCCCTTGCGCTGCTGTACCAGTGGCGCAAGGAGGCGCTGGAGCGGGGCCATAGGCCGGAGCCCCGAGAAATCAGGGCTCAGCGGTTCCTGCTCCGCCAGGAACTCATGGAGACATGGAGGGTGCGACTTGAGCATCCAAGGTGGGGGGAATCCACCATTGCGGCGGTGAGACCGATCATGAAGGAGTGGTTGGAGAGGGACCATGGGGACCTCTCCTACCGGAGGTGTCAGATGGTTACCGGACACGGGTGTTTCGGTAAGTATCTGTGGCGCATCCACCGGGAGACAACGCCGCAGTGCCAGCACTGCGAGGATCCTGGCGAAGACACGGCGCTCCACACGTTGGTGGAGTGCCCTGCGTAGGCGAGTCAACGCCGGGATCTCGTTGCGGTCCTGGGCGTGGACGTTCTCTCGTTGGAGACCATGGTGAGGGCCGTGGTCTCTGACGGGAGCAAGTGGCACGCCGCCGCCTCTTTCTGCGAGCAGGTAATGCGCGCGAAAGAGACGGCGGAGAGGGAGCGGGAGAGAATCCTGCCCCCCGAGTTTCGCAGTCTGCGGCGAGGACGCCGCAGACTCATCTACGCCCGGGACTACCGGCCTCCATGATCGGGGCCTGAGGACGGCAGTTGGCTGACTCGCCGTCCTTACAGAAGCAGGCCGTGGCGGAGGCGTGTCGTGTGTGCCCTCCCTACACACGCCTGCCAACTCACCGAAGCGGGATAAAACCCGACCCCACCAGGCGAAGCCGCGGTGGCGGCCAAAGTCCGCCGGCAACCCTGGGGTTATCCTTTCGAGGGCTTACCCGGGGTGCCCGGCAACGGACACTTGGGGAGGACACCGTGCGCTTTTAGTCTAGACACGACATAACCACCCCGCTGGCCAGCGGGGGGGTATTCGAAGGGATTTCCGCACGTAAAAAAAAAAGAAAAAAAAGAAGAGGACGGTCACTTTTTGTGAAATCAGTGTTTCCTCAAAATTTCACGTTCCA
The DNA here is from genome assembly GCA_946251805.1 of Cybosia mesomella. NCBI lineage: Eukaryota > Metazoa > Arthropoda > Insecta > Lepidoptera > Erebidae > Cybosia > Cybosia mesomella. The sequence goes on from OX276398.1 coordinate 24,861,284, forward strand.
TGAAAGATATTCGAACCGTTCTAATTTTATCCCATAGTATACATGAATACCAACAACTTTTAATTATAAACCTATAAGATTAAAACTTTAACTAAAAGTGGAGGGGGGAAAAACCAAAATTTTTCGGGAAAAAAATCGTAACTTCTAACCGGTGAACATTCATGGCGTCGGAAACATTTTTAATCGATAGGCCATTTTTAAGTCTAAAATAAATGTCTGAAAAGTTTGCCGCTAAAAGTTACCGTTTTCGAGAAAAAAAAGTTAAACATGTTAAAAATGCGCTCGGCGTGGGTCATAGAAGAATTAATTGCTTCACGAAATTTACCTGTGCGTTCCCCCTGCGGGAACGGATTTTTTAAATTTCTTTCTACCACAGTAGCTACCACTTTCATTTTAAAACGGTATCTGTCTTCTTCTAGCTTGAGCCTACATAGATGGCGGTACTTATAAAAGAACAAGCTTAGTGGTTAAGGAGTCGACCTTACGATCGAGAGGTCCCGGGTTCGAATCCTGGCCATTACACTACCGACGTGAACCCACTACTAACACAAGCAATTTAGCTTAGCTGGAGGGGTTAGGGGGAATATTAGTAATTTCGGTTACTAATATTCTTTTAAAAAAAAAAAAAAACTCAATTTCACTAAACATGTAAATGTACTTAATTTATTCCATTTCAGTGATTGCGAGTACAGATAATTCATTTTACAAATATAAACTATTCTCTGACTACTAAGATTATGAGAGCTAAGAGATCCAACAGCCATATGTGGGCATAATCTACCAAAAGCTGTAACATTGTAGTGGATGGTATTAGTAGTGAAATAAAGTCTAAATGGTTACGTTCTGCAGAGATATGTTCGCACATTTTATTAACTACTTTCTTCGCAATAAACCGTAGAGATCTCCTCAAAGGGCACTTAAACCGCTCTGCGTTGAGTATCACATAAAACGACCGATAGGCACCGGAATTAACTCTTCTCTATAACATTTGTAAGTAATAGTTTCTTAGCATAGACCCCTAGTCTCTCTAATTACATTTTGTAAGCAAGTTTAGCGCCGTGATATGGTCAATACCGGGTTGTTCTATTAAGCGGGCAATTGAAATTACTCACTCATAAAGAGACTCTATAAACATTGGATTAAACTCAACCCAGGAGAATCTTTGCACAATACTGTAACACTCTGCCATAACTTGGAATGACTAAAGAAGGTTGCTAATGATTTCTTTCAATCATTTCTAATTTTTTATAAAGCACTATTCGGCTTAAAGCTTTTCTTTCTCTAGTTTAGAATCTAACAGATGGCGTCTTAGAAACGGTTGGTTCGGAGCACATGACATAGTCTCAGGTTTTTAAAAAAGGTGTACAAATTAGTCATTTTCGTGGTGTTAATAAAGTGAGAGTTTTTGTTTCAGTGTAGTAAACGTCTTTAGTTATGACAATATTTAAATCTAAGTATGCGTAACAAGCAAGCGTAACACGCAATACTCGTAAGAAGTCCTAAATAGGAGTGTTTAACTTTAAGAATAAAAGTATATCTAATGATATAGAAAGAGATAAATCATTATATAGTTCAACTGCTTCTTAAATTGTTTATGAATGAACAAGACTTGTAATCTAAAACTTTGTAAAAATATGATAAAATGACAGTTGAAAAACTTCTAAGGGGCTACTTATCATTGTATCTTTCAACTAAACTTTTTACTTGTTATTTATTTCCTGAGTTCGGATTCTCATTGAAAAAAACATAAAATGAACGAAATAGTCGTACAAAAAGGCAGGGTTCATTTCGAATTCAAATCTCAGAACGACAGCGTTCAGTGGAATTGCCTTCTTATGCGTGTTGTAAAATGTTCAACTTTGTACGCTTATACTTTACTCATATTCAGGCTTTTAGGAAAGGTTTCTTGCAGTTAGAAGGTATGTTAAAGTTTAATAATGGACTAAAGTTCTACTTAACTAGATTTTCAGTTTGCAACTATAAATTAGTGACGTAAGCAAACATCTATAACTAAAGGCAATGCTTTTACGAGTGACTAGGAAGTATCGAATTTATATGTGAGATTCAAATGTTTTAATAAAAAAATAATTATAGTTTGTTAGAACACAGTTTCTTTGCGAATATAATATTACTGTGTAGTTGAACTGTTAGTGTTGTTACACTAACAGTTCAACGTGGTATGTTTACCGCGGCAGTAAATAATCTATATAACCGACCTGCTCACGGGCGGAGCCACGGGCATAAGCTAGTAAAATAAATTAAACTGTTACGTAACCGACCACAAAGACGACAATAGAGCTTATTAAGTCGGAGCATAGGTTACTGAGCAAATGAGCTACGCAAATGTTTGCTATGCGGTGTCCTTAGTACCGCAAGAGACGACCGAGATTCTGTACTTCCCTATAGTTAAAATGAATTATTTATCTGAGCTCTTTAATAAAGAATAGTAAAAAGTTATAAAAAAAGATAGATACAGACGAACATAGGACCTCCTCCTTTTTGAAGTCGGTTAAAAGTTTCGTCTTATTCGTACGTTCTTCGACGTTTGAATATGCTCTTATTTTATGATTTGTATTTATTTTTAATCATCCAAACAACAGACGTGGCTCTGGGTGCAGGCTGTCCTCTCGGGGTTGGGAAGTCAGAAGGCAACTACTTTCATAAAAGCCAATAAATCACTCAAAAATAATAAATGGACCCCGGGCTCCAAAGTGAGAAACTGATGACATTGACAATTATGAGATGAGACGTCAAAACTTCTTGATTTTATACAAGTTTACATAGAAAATACCGTTTCGATGTTTAATAAAAAGAAACTGATTTGATAATATATGGCCGTGTCGAATTGAGCGGTTCAGTTTAAAACCTTAACTTAAAATATATTTTACAATCATTACGTAGCCAAAATTGAGTATCTAAGGCCGCACCATGCATGATAGACCTGCAAGCTGGTACACCTGCCCATCGATGTATGAGGCTCAGGCTCATGTCGAACATTCGAATTATCATTCTTATAGTATAAGTTTTAGAGCTATACTTGCTTGGATTCGGCAAAATGTAAAGTATTGTTTAAGCGTGCCCTTATAAAACTACTAGCTGTACGTCCAAGTTTAATTCGTGTGAGGAACATATTACTCTCACATGCAGCTTATGAACCATTAGATATAGGAATCTATATACATTTGATCTCAATCTATTAAACAGTTCATAAAGGAGAATGCCCATGTCAGTATGAAAATCGGCTGCACACTTTTTTTTGCTATGTCACGTAAGTATAAACTGCATTAAAAAGCCTGCATTAAGTATTATCTGAAATATAAACGCATATTGTAACAGAACTTGGGGTTATCGAGAAATTAAATGATTACAACGGGAAAAACAACAACAACAATTAAATATTGTGACACTGACTGTTGAACTGACGTTTGAGTTTTCTTTTGGAATGTTTAAAGACAGGAATACCATGTATAAACTAAGAGAAAACTACCACTGAAGCAATCATTATTTTACAACTTTAACTGATTATCACTAATAAACTACTAATACATACACGAAATATTAAGATTACATAACTGCAATATATTTGAATATCAGATTGCGAATTATTATCACGTATTATTATTTAACCATTCTATTTTAAAAAGATTGGTATATTTGCATACCACCGCCAATGGTTTATTTTATTATAATGGTAACAATTAAATTAAAATGGAAACGACTATTCATTCAAGTTTTATATCTTTATAATTTAAATTCAAACCCCAAGTTCTATCGAAGTGATTTAGGGTTGAAAAGTCATACTATAATCAATATTATTTTCTAACATTTGAAATATTGACGCGAACGTCTAAAAACGCAACCAAGAATGGGCATTCTCCTTTTACGGTCGAATAATTGTACGAGTATGATTGTGAAGAATAATGCCTGATTCCACTTTAATAATCGACTATATAGCCAAAGCGGTGACAACTTAAGTTTAGAATAAAAGTATAAGTTTCTTACAAAATAGGACGTGTCCTATCAATCTAACACAATCGAACTAAACGGGATATCAGACATTCGATAACAAAACACGACAGATATGTTATGTCTATATCGATAAGTGTAACAACAGACAAGACGGGAAGAGATATTTTAGTTTTATCAACAAAAGATATAAACCCCAATCGTTATTATATCATTCTACATAAATGAATGGTTTTTTTTTTTTTCAATTCACTCGCGTTATAGCGTGTTCCAACCTCAAAATCAACGATACGATACATTTTTCAAAACGATCGTGCCATAACTATCTGCATAATATATCTAAGTAAAATATAAAATTCTTGAATATATCCAGCGTCAATTGTACCTGTATATAAACTAGGTCTGCAATTCATTCTTCATTCATTGTTGCAAAAATTGAGCGAAGCAATTTCACCCGGACTTGTTCTGACAGTGATATTTCATCAATGGATTTTCGTTTTTCTTTTTAGGGTGCCGTTGCCAAATGGCAAAAAACGGAACCCTTATAGATTCGTCATGTCTGTCTGTCTGTCCGTCCGTATGTCACAGCCACTTTTTTTCCGAAACTATAAGAACTATCGTATTGAAACTTGGTAAGTAGATGTATTCTGTGAACCGCATTAAGATTTTCACACAGAAATAGAAAAAAAAACAATAAATTTTGGGGGTGGGATACTTAAAACTGAAACTCAAATTTTTTTTTTCATCGAAGTCATATGTGTAAGGTATCTTTTTTTTTTTCGTGCGGAAATCCCCTCGGATACCCCCCCGCCGGCCAGCGGGGGCAGTTATGTCGGGCTTGAACCAACTAAAACCGCACGCCGTCTCGGGTCTGCAGACGCCGGGGTGTAAGGTTACCCATAGAGCATATCCCTCGCACCCCGACTGACCCTGGGCCATCTCCGGTTACGAGATGGCACCTCGGGGTGTGTAAGGTTCTCTATGGATAGCTCTTCAAAAACGATATTGAGGTATCTAATATAATTTTTTTCGAAACTGAATAGTTTGGGCGGGAGACACTCCCAAAGTGGCAAAATGTGTGTCCCCCCCCCCTGTAACTTTTAAAATAAGAGAATGATAAAACTAAAAAAAATATATGATGTACATTATCATGTAAACTTCCAACGATAATTGGTTTGAACGAGATCTAGTAAGTAGTTTTTTATTAATACGTCATAAATCGTAAACCGCAATTTACCTTTCATTCAATCAACTCAAATATAAAAATTTAAAAAAAACATTATTATGTTACTTGCTACTAAACCTTAATGGGCGAGTCCGACTCGCACTTGGCCGCTTTTTTTATCTTGTGTATATGTACAAATTACTTAATACCAATCACGTGAATGAGGCTTTTTTGTTCATTGAGAAATCAGATTTTAATTTCTGTTTCCGGTGATTAATCCTCCGTGGTACTTTTGATTTTTGATTTTCCTAGCCCATAACCTCCACATTCATATGTTGTGTATATATGCCAAATTTGATCTATATCGGTTGAGTGGTTTAAGAGGAGTTAGCGAACAACCGAAATACATGAGTCGTTTAAGAGAGAGCTCCACTCTTTCAGAGCTTCGCTCAACAAAGAGCAAATCTAAAATGTAGTGCGTTAGAATTTAACACAGTTGTTTAGATTTAATTTAAAAATATCGTTTTCGTACCATTTGCTCAAAAAAGTGACATTCTATGCCACAAAAAGCGAACATAACAATAGTCATTTTTAATCTTAACAGGGGAAGAAAATTGTACTGAATTATATATATAATACACACATATTTGCACGCTTCGAATCATATGCGGCGTTCGCGGGCAAAGGCTGTTTGCAAATGGAATGCTGCCTTTAAAAAAATTACGGGCGCGATTCATATTTTAATTAATAAACCAACAGTTTGAAAAAAACATTGATTGATTGGTTTTCGAGCGCGAAATTTAAATTACAAGATTTAATTCTTTATTTGTGACCGGCCAGTATTGTATGTGATAAAATAGAAAAAGTTTGATAATAAATATTGTTTTCGCAAATGGTACGAAAAGTAGAGTATTTTCCTCGGTGATAAAGCTGTCTTAGTCTTGGGTGAACTTAAATCCCTCGCTACAGTCAGGACTCGTCTTAAATCCCTCGCTTCGCTCGTGATTTAAGTTTTTAACACCCTCGCTACGCTCGGGTTCCTCGTTACGCTCGCGATTTAAATCGTCACCCGCGACAGAAGACACTGCTTTATCCCCTTGGTTAATAATCTACTATTAATACATTTAAAAAATAAAACTTTGGCATCTGAGTTATTTGTATTCTCAGAATTTTATCACAAATCAGAACTTTGATATAATAGTTTCCAACAACTAATAATTACTTCTGACTACTATGTAATTTGAACCTACCACTATTTATTTCACGCTCAATCTAACAGTTGCTAAGTATAATTTACACCAATTACGTCACAATAAGGGTCGTCGACACGGCTCTTACAGCCCTCCGGTCAATCATAGACTATAGTTTACTCACGACTAATTAACACGTGACAAGTCTTCATTAGGTTCGCCACCTATTGAGTCACAAGGCAGTTAATTCACACCATAGTTAAAGTTCAACAATTGGTATATATGTTTCCTACATTTCTTCTCCGAACTCCGAAATCGGAACATTTTGAATTAAACCAATGACATTAAGATTGCATTCCTTTTGTTGTTTTTAAAACTGATTCCAATGCATTCGCAATTTAAATCAAAATTTGATTTTATTTGAATGGTTATGTATCATTATAACTAAAGTTATTTTAACTATTTTCAATATAACTACAGTTGATTCACATAATATATTCATAACGCATACGACATATTGGTTGACTCGACTACTATTCAATTAAGTTAAGTTTGATTAAACAATGGTTTTTAAGATATTGTTTATTTCAACTATATTGGAAATACCTGTATAATTGACGACTGGTCTACGGTTTATTGATGCTGTGCGCTGGATTTATTTTAAAAGTGGTGGGTATGGATATTGACACGTTGTCAGTTCTAGCGTGTAATGGCGAACATAACCACGAAGGTGCCTAGGTTGCTGATTACATTTATGAGCTAAAATGTGGACTTAGTAATTATTTTGAAAATAGTTTTTTTTTTTTTTTTTTTTTTTTTTTTTTTTTTTTTTTTAAGGTCGCTGTACAACATCATAGGTCATTAGTGACCACTTGGTATATCTTACAATAAATTATATATATTAATCATTTTCACAAAGTTAAGAGTTCGAGCACATCCATCTTGGGTTAAGCAATCTTTTAAGGTTTTAGGTACATTATAAAGCAATTTTTCATTGGCATATGCTACACATTCTTCGAGAAGGTGTGATACAGTGAAGTCTAGACCACATTTACATTTATTTTTATTATTTTTCGTTATGAGGTGGATATGTGATAAGTTAGTATGTCCAATGCGTAATCTAGTGATTGTAATTTGGTCCTTTCTGCAAGAAAATGAGGTAGGTGATTTGTCAAAAACAGACTGTCTAATGTTAAACAATTTACTTGTATTATCAGCCTTCCAATTAGTATCCCAAAGGAGTCTTATTTTGTGTTTTATGTAGTTTTTAAATTCAGTTGAGCTAATTTTGATTGTTTCATCAATTTCTTCCATGTTAGTGGCATTCTTAGCTATCTCGTCAACTTTTTCATTACCTATTATTCCTTGATGGCTAGGTATCCAAATTAACTCCAAGGAATATTTGCTGTTTAATAAGTTAATCATTGTTTGTTTGATCTTTATAATAAGAGGATGTATATTTCGTATATTTAATAAAGCAGTCAAACACGATTTAGAATCTGTGTAGATTAAATACTTTTCTGATTTAGATTTTGTTTTAATTAGCTCTAGAGTTTTAAGAATAGCTATTGCTTCGCAACCAAAAATCGAAAGGTAGTCAAATAGTCTATACGTATAACAGCCATCATCATCCGACACAAAAGCACACCCTGATCTCCCGTTCATTACTGAGCCATCGGTATAGAATACCTTACAATTTCGTCGATTATAATGCATTTCATTAAAGGCATTTTTATAAATATAGTCCGGCGTTTCTTTTTTTTTGTTTTTACCTAACTCTAAATTTATTGGAAATTTATTGAAAATAGTTATATGATATGTTTGCATATTATAATTATGTATGTATAATCCATTTTGCTAGCAACAAGTTATTCAGTACAGCAGTTTCTGCCAATAAACGTACACGATACAAACCTTCGTGGTTTAAATGAATACTGCTATGCCATAAAACTTGAACTGTTATTTAAATGTGAAATAAATGAAAAAATAAATAACGTGATTATATATTTTTTATAATATCGATATAAGTACCACAATGAGATAGTGTATATGGTTATGGTTCATTATTTTATTGAAACACATCTCGAATTCAATTCGGATCGAATTCACAACTCTAAAATTATGTGAAATATACTTAAACTAAGTCAACAAGTACTAATAAAAATAATATCACTTATAAAATCTTGACATTGGTAACTTTACATAGTACCTACCTTTTTTTTTTTTTTTTTTTTTTTTTTTTTTATCGTGCGGAAATCCCTTCGGATACCCCCCCGCCGACCAGCGGGGGTGGTTATGTCGGGCTTGCACCGACTAAAACCGCACGCCGTCTCGGGTCTTCAGACGCCGGGGTGTAAGGTTACCCATAGAGCATATCCCTCGCACCCCGGCTGACCCTGGGCCATCTCACCACTAACAGCATCGCTCATCCTGTCTCCTCTGAAAGCAGAGGAGTACGGAGAGCGATGTGTTCCCGCCACGTTGGGTATTGGCCGACGATCAATGCCAACCCTATGAAGGGGTGAAGGGGAAGCCATTGACCGCCGCCCAGGGTGTACCGGCCGCTCCGATTCCGTTCCCCCCGGACTGCAGCGGGATCGGAATCGGAGCGACACTCGAGGAGGTTACCCAACACACACCCCTACATAGTACCTACCTATTACCTGGAAGACAAACAAAATCAAGTAATTACATAAATACAATAATTTGCCAAAATATGAACTGGTTTCATGGTCCTGACTTCACTATTCTAGAGCTTTTTTTACCTGTGAAAACCCCCACGGGCTTCACCCCACCGGTGTCAGCAATGAGGTGGGTATGTCGGAATCGAACCGACTAAAACCACACGGTGTCCTTCCCAAGCGTCCCCGGGCATCCCGGGTACTCCCTTCCATTTCAAGAGCTCTTTAAAACATTTTAACACTTCATTGAGAGGATCTTGCATAAAAAAACACGATAATACCGGATTAAAATGTAAGAAATTTTAAAGTGTTTTATTTTTAAAATTTGACTGTAGGGTAATCTTAAGGTGAATCTAGAATGGAAGTGTTTTATTGAAAAGTTAAATATTCTCCCTGTAGACTTCTGGCTATGGCTTCTGTTGCGGCTGCGTACTTTGCCGATTTAGTCGGTTCAAGCCCGACATAACCGCCCCCGCTGGCCGGCGGGGGGGTATCCGAGGGGATTTCCGCACGAAAAAAAAAAAACAAAAAAAAAGGTACAACGTACCAGTCATATTGAACTCGAACTAGCATGAGCTAAAACCATAGCTGTTAGAGTTATTATCCTATTACTCGGAAAAGCGATATTTCCGTTTGCATTGTGCATTGCGCTTCCCTTTGGCACGGCTCTCGGTAGAACTTGACCACCATTTTCTTTGAAGAAGAGTAAACCTTCGTCCCTCTGTAGACATAGGAAGTGCATGGCGTAGTAGTAGTCATCATCAATCAGCAGGTGGCTATAGTAGGTTAAGTTATCTTGGGCCCCGAAGATCTTGAATAAGCCCCAAGAACACCTGCGCGTGGCGTAAGTTGTATTAGGTTAAGATCACTATTCAATCCTTCATCTAAACAAAACCGAAACAAGTCGATATAAGCTGGACTCTCACTAGTTTTTCCGACGCGACGTGCAATATAAAAGCTGGGGTGACAGGTGGAGCCGCCTTTCGAGGGGCAAGACGAGGACACCGTGGTTCCAGAACCCAAGGGGGCCATCTCGAAAATGGAGATGGCCCTGGGTCAGCTGAGTGAGAGGGAAGTGCCTTATGGGCCATCGTACACCCCGGTGTCTGAAGACCTGACACGGCGAGCGGATTTATTCGGTTCGAATCCGACTTAACCACACTCGCTGGCCGATGGAGAGCATAGAGGGCGATTTTTGCAATAAAAATACTACCATTGTTTATCTGATCTTTTCAGATAAAAGTATGTAATGAAAATCGGAAAACATGCTTTCGCTTTCATAATTTAAGTGAAAAATAATAGGACAGACGAACTTAACCTAATTTATATTATTTTTTCGGGGCGTGCGTGTTTTGATTACAGAACCAAATTACCCGACCCCATATGGAGCGTTATCTTGCAGGCGAAAAGGCGTAAGCGTGACAAAACTAATACATAAAATAATCAGCATTCCACTAAAATATGTAACATAACACCGTCCAATACCAATTACTATCGCTGACGAGGGCCACATGTGTCCACAGTACAAAAAACCTATTATTTATAATGACAGCCAATGTAGGGTGCATAGAAAATGAAAACACTTATTATTTTATCGCCTCGTGATGGATGATGATTACTGTAATGCCGCAAAATTGTAATGTAAGTAATGTTCCTATCTAGAGCTTATTTGATTTTAATATCAAAGAAAATTAGTGTCTATTTTGCTGTTGTTGAAATTATAAAGTAATTATGTATTAAGCTAGTTTAATATCACGCCGATCAAGCCCAAGAACTTATCGTTATATTTGATGTAAAAAAATAGCCACATAATAAATAAATAAAGAAGGCTTTTGTATGAAGGCTTACTTAGAAATCTATCGAAAATAGTCACGAGAATCTCAACTAACTTTAAGTTATGTCATGGCAGCAAATCAGTTAAATTCAAATGTATACACGCTAGCTGTCCTCTGCGGCTTCGCCCGTGACATACTTCGATCCCCCGTGGCACCTATTTAGCCCATATATTAGTATTGCAATAATGTATGAAAATTTGCCCGATTTATATATATATATATATATATATGTGGATAAATAGACTATCCAACACTAAAATAATTTTTCTATTCGCACCTGTTGGTCTTGAGGTTAGCGCGTTCAACCAAACAAACAGACAAACAAACTCTTCAGGTTTATTATATTAGTAAAGATACGCAGGTTCATAATATGGTGTAAATTTATATTTTAATCATTTATGTTTTTCGACTCTTGTATACATCAATTACGCTTTAAACGTACTGCAGTATGCTATTAAAATTGTAAAGACGTAAATAATAATATCCGTCTCTAGACGGATATTATTATTTACCTCACAAGAAAACCATTGGAAATCCGATCAGTGCTAAGTGGCATAACATTCCTATATTTAAAGTAGGACTATAAAAACCCCTGTCACTGACCTATTCCGGCGTTTTATGACCAAAATATTTCTTACTCTTATAATTTATATCCTACAATAAAGATATTTCTATAGCACGACGGCTTAAAGCTAACGTTTTAATTCCTTAAATTAATGTTCGCAATTAGCGTCAGTAATACTTTGTTACAATAATAAATTACATTGCAATTACGTCGCTATTATTGCATGATTTTTTAACCCTCACAACTTGTAATATATTCTTAAGCTCAACACAAGGGGGACTCAAACAGGGGGTTAAAATTGTGCTTACATCACGCAGGGTATGAGAACGAAAAGTTTATTTTTTACCGTTACTAAATTAATTCTAATTCAATCGTGTGTACAATTTATTTTATTGATTTTTGTCAATGTAAATACATAATTATACGCCAGACCAAACAACAACAATTTAAGATTAGGTTCCTTTTGATGTTCGGAATACAAAGACAAAACTTCAAAAGAAAATCAATCTTCATAAAGCTTTTAGGTCTTTGTCGTAATTGTAGCTTATAATCTTTATACTATCATAACTATTGCGATATTTACGCCATATAAAAACAGTCTCCTCGAGATTGCGGTACAGAGAAAGTTAGGCTGAGTAGAACGTTACAAGGCGAACCCGAAATCTCGGCGCGATATGATGGCCGGCATAACAAATTATGGTGGCGTTCGGACGGTCAACGGGCGCTTTACGAGCTGCTTCCCAGCTCTGATGATGATTTAGATGCAAGGAATATTGGCCGGAAGTGCTGCGATAACCGCGGGGCTATGTCGCTATGGCAACATGACGCGTCATAGGGCGCCCGCGTCCTGATGCCTGCCCTTTCCCCACTAGTTCACGGATACTTATCGTTATGGTAATAAATTGGTCTGGAATTCTTACAATAACACGAGGGTGACGCAAATAAAAAGGTTGATTTAGAATTTTTATTATTATTTCTTTATTTGTTTGCGACATATCTTTTATGATATACTTTAGAGTTGAGAGTCAGCGAAAGGAATAATATTTTTGTTGAAATTACAAATAGATCAGAAGAAATTAGGTTTGACTTAAGTTGGTCAAAGTTTGTACCACTTGCTGCAGAAAGCGTTTAATAGTGCTATATAAATGTGTTTCCTTTTGCCTAATGCATATTTTATTGTGTAAATAATGTAACCATTAGCCTTTTAAAGTCATAACTCTTACTTCAAATTACTCTGTCACACATATTATACCATAAATGCTACGATGGAACAAAGATTCTAAAATCCGCTATATAAAATGTAAACACGGCGCAAAGTCCCCGATTTATTACCCGGCGACTGATGATGATATATCGACGTCGGCTGCTGTGTTGATCGTCAGTTACCCTACCCTTATCACGGAGCATGTAATTTCGGATTCATTGCCCTCAGCATCGCCGCCAACGTCAGCCGTGACTTTTATTAAAAAGAAAACATTTCATATTTATATCAGATGTACCGTGAAATTATATTTTTTTTTTTTTACAGGTACTCATTGGATATGAAAGGATGAGCCATGGAATCACGCAGCGCGCCGCCAAGCCCCGACGAGCCCGGGGAGGCGGTGTACGACAATCGTTGTGGACAGTACCCACACCCTCCAACTCTTCAGAGAACATTTGCGAGCTGTCGCGAGGCGATAAGACCTCGCCCTCATCATCGACACGCAGCTTCGGAGCCCGCGCGGCCCGACGATCACGTGCTCACCACGGCCGAAGTACACGACTACCCGTCATCGGAGTCAGGCATCGCAGCCGACTGCCCACATCCTCATACAAGTAACGCTGATGATAGTCCTTCCTACGACAGATCAGACTACGAAGGCAATTCTAGTTACAGCCTAAGACATACTCCAGACTATCACCATACACTAGATTGTAAACATCGACCTATCGATTACAATCGAAGCCATACTCCCGACTACAACCATGGCCATGGATCAGATTGCGACCGCGCTCATGCACGATCTCAAACGTCACGTCGGCCGCACAGGAAGCACAGGCGGGAAGAAGATGACGGCGCACAATCGCTTGATGAGCGATGTGCCAGAGACCTGGATGAAATTCTACCAGCAAGACTAGCGGCCATCAATTTATCTAGAGAGCCTCCTCCGCAAACGTGGAATAGGAGTAATATCGCTGCTACAATGGAGCGATTTGAGCCTGTCGATTATTCTTATGCTTATTATGACCATCATTTATCAATGCCTTCATCATCTAGAAAGGTGAACCGTCAACGAGGAAGGGGTGGGATACCACGGGATCGATCATCTCGTCATAATTATGTCACGAGATATGGCACTGAAGAAAATATTTACGAAGAAATTACAGACGGCTCTAGGACATGTCCAAAACATCGATACGTTCCCCGTCAATCACTAGTTTCATTAGATAGAAGTGTTGTTGAAGAAGAAGTTCGGCGAGTAGAATCAAGGCACAAGCGAATTTTGGGAGAACTAAATCTTAGTGTCGAAGCAATGCTCATGCCGGACTGTGAATCACCAGATTCGGAGCGTGCGGAAGACAGAGACAATATCGAAGAATTATTGCGAGTTGGCCCCACTGACGAGCTACTTTCACCGGCAAGTTGCAATCCACCAGATTTAGATAGCGGATTTAGTGGCAGCAGTAGTGGGGCTAGTTATGTTGGCAGTTTGCGACGTAAGCCAACGGGATCGGTGCCGCACCTGCCTGCTGTGGCCTATGGCACACGAGGAGCAGGTGTGAGAATTTTAGGTGCTGATGAGTGCGGCCTGCGATGTCCAAAAGATGTACCTTCACCACGCAGCTCCAGCTGCGGTGACGCTAAAGCTAGCGGGTTTTGGAATAAAAAAGCCTGGAAGAAAATATCTGGTTTTTCTAGTTCCAACAGCATCAATAAGGCAGGATTAACTGGTAAGTTTTCACGATAAATACAAAACTTTTTCAGTCTTCTGCATGCCGAATCATTGTGGCTGTTTTAATTACTATTTTAGTGAATAGTTTCGTAACTTCTGTATTTAGCTCAAACTAAACTTCAAACATTAAGCACATACCTACTCCAAACATTCGTCGTCGCTTAGGAAGTTCCACGATACACAGCCTAGTTAAAACATAAATCCCGTACAAAAATGCATCAAGTAAAAAGTTTCATTCTGCCATAAAACGAGAATGAATCCAAGCGGTATCAAGTCATGAAACCCCTGAGAGCATCATTTCTTTATTTTTTATTTCGCCCGCTTTCGTCCGCCCATAGGCGTTTTTCAGATGGACGCGCGCGCGTTGCTCTGTGTTTGTTGTTTTTATTTTGGTTTAGTTAATTCTTTTGTTAACGGTGCGGCGTTTTGCATTGCAGGTCTACTCGTTAGGTACACTTTCCGGCGTAAGTCCGGCTCGCAGGGCTCTCAGGGCAAGCGGCGTACCGAGCCCGTCAAATGCGATGCGTGCCTCTCACAACGATGTTAGCCGCTCTATGGTAAGGCTCTCCGCCAACACATTTGTCACTTTGCTGGCAGAAAGTATACTGCTTGTCTTCTCTAATTAGCCGGGAATTAAGTAATATAACTAACCAATTAACTTTCTACCAGTAACTTACTAACCAATTTTATGACATCTTATAAATTTTACTACAGCGCGTCCATTTCAAAATTCATTTCTCACAGAGAAAATTCACAAATAAATGTTTGTTTTATTTTCACTCCAAAATCATACACATTACAATTTCACACTAAACAATTTTATTTTAAACAAACAAAACTACTTAAAATGACAAAGGTGAACAAATATTATCATCCGGGTCAAAAACGATTAACAAAGTCGATACCAAGTTCCCTCATTAAGGCATTGAAGATATTACTTCTGCTAACTTCGACTTAAGATATTATTGTTCCACAAGAACCGAGACAATAGCGTGCGCTACCACTTAATTAAACCTCGTCGATACGATATGAACTATGAAACAAGCGGAAACTTTCCGTTTAATCCTCCAAGCAAACGCTCGTTGTAAAGAATCGAACACAGTTTAAATTCGCTCACATACAGTATCTTGGTTGCAGATGACGCGTGTAGGCCAAGCAGAGCTAAATCCAGAACGACCACTATACCATACAGGTTAATAATTCTATTACTAACTCGTTTATTCCTTTACTTCACTGTAACGTTACACTGTAGTTCTCACCCTGTGTTAACACAAACAAATACATTGGAAACGTTTCGTATAATTCCATCATTTTTCTTTGTTACAGCTACTCCAACGGAAAACTGGTGGTGCCGCTGGATTCCCTAGCACAGAGCTGAGGGGTCCGCCCCCCTCTCCATCCCCGCCTCCAACTCCTTGGAGGGACTTCTCAACATGAGAGGCCAACGATAAACGTGAAACTAGTGACTTGATACAACAGGGAAACTTTTCTCATGTTCCATAAACCATTAAAGAAACAACATTCCGTTTTTTTTCCAACAATGGATACCATTAAGTAGTCGTCACCCCAGTGAGTCTCAAAGACAAACTGTTCAGGTGTTTCTTGTGTAAATATATTGAACAGACATTGAATTATTACTGTAGGAGAAACGAGGACAGTATACGTTGAAGTGATAGAAAAAGCCTAAATTAATTATTTGTATTGTTATATCAATCGTTTCATAGAAACGTAATAATTTCATTGTTGTTTCCAATAACTTTTATTAAATATGCTACTCGACAAGTAATTCAGAACTGATGTGCGACAGAGTGCTCTTCGTATTCACTGGGACAAAGGTCTTGCCTTACAACACAATATCTTATTGCGTTCATTGTAACATCCATCTTACTTATTAAAGCTCATCTATGATTGCACATCACTTAAGAATTTCTGATTAGGATTTCTGAACCTATTGTAATAAGTAGGTACACTTATAATGACCAACAAGCTAAATTCTTCTATTAGGAACGTGTTTACATCGATAATCTGATTGGTGAGGTAAAAACTTCATCCTTTTGATTGTAATTCGACCGCCTACGACATTACTTTAATACGTGTATTTAATATTCTAAGTTGCATGTTCAGAAGTGTACAATGGTCCGTAACTTTGGTTAGCAAATTCGAGTTCTGAAGTACATATCTAGTTGTATACATAAAAGTAATTGGTTGTTACTTATCAATATTAGTAGTAAATAGGTACGTGAAAAGGCTGATACAGTTGAATCAGATTTTGTACATGATAATAAAGCTGCCATGTTAGTTAATATTTCAGATTTTTGTCTACTTAACGTTTATAGGCAAACTTTTCTATGTAAATCTGTATTATTAGATAAATGTATTGTCTATTAACTTGTGCATAGTAAAATTAAAGACTCTTGATTGAATGGAAGTGTTAATTGAATTTAGTACCTGTGACTGCTATCGGTGTAAGTCGATTGATACTTCGAGAATGCGTAGGCTTCTTTACTTCAAGTATTAAAAGCGCTTAAGACCTGTCTTTAGTTTTAATATGTATATAAATCGTGAAAGTTTAATGTAACTCAATCATGTTGCTACTGATTTTTGGCCACGATATGGTGCTTCACGTATAAAATTATTATGACACTTCTCATCATTTACTTTAGACATTATATCATGTACATATTTTCGTTACCGAGTTACAAAAAAATTAAGGTCCAATAACTATTTATTTTTGTCGCAAATGTGTGTAAAATTTTATTTTTAATAAAGAAATACTTAAGTAAACTCATTCAGTAAATAAATGCTATTAATTGTTAGTAGGTATACAGGTAGTTGTATAATATGTAAATACATGCGAAAAATGTGATGCACTATTTGTTTTTATTTTTAAATAATGTAAATATGATATAGTGTGTTTAATCACATTCGTAACGCTTAAATTTTTATTTACATTCATTTCTCGTACAGTTGAGTGGTTTTGTAATACGAAATATAATCATCCCAATTAATTTCTCTCTATTGAAATTCTATACACATGCCTTTGTAGAATCAAATATAAGAGCTTGTACGAAAATTGGTTTTGAAATGGTGAGATGAAATATTATTTCTATTAATTTTATTAATAAAACATCTCAAGGATCAGCCGCTTAACAGATCAATAATTAAAATCTGGTAATTTCAAGTAAAAAATCGAGTAGGTACGTCTAAAATATTTCTAAATAGGTACGACTTATATTTTCATCAATGGACACTTGGGGAGGACACCGCGTGGTTTTAGTCGGTCCGATTCCAGTACAGTCCTGTACTAATTACATTAATGTATATTTTTGAATACGACTGTATAAGTAAATGAAATTGATAACACAATAAGTAATTTTAGCATCATAAATAAAATCTAACCGCTCAAGTAGTGTTTACTAGATACTACTTGGTCTTCAAGTCAATAATCCATTACATTAACCCTTAGACTCTATGTAAGGTATCGTTTGTATTCTAGGCAGTCGCTTGCCTCGAGGCACTCTCAAATGGAGCACCGGCTTTGCCAGCACAGATTTGACATATGGGAATTACTATGCGTACAGATTTACAAACGTAAATAAAACCGCTTACTCTACACCAGATGTTGTTCATAATTCATCGTGATTTTGTATTAAGGAGTATAATTTAAACAAATTTTGTTCGTAATGTATCTCTCTTGTTTATGCTTAAAAATTTCCATAATATTAAGTTACATTGTTATGGCAAAAGAAAGCATTGTATAAAAATGTTCGTTGGAAAACTCCTTATTTATATTTCATCACAACATCACTTTCTGCGAAGAAATAGTGTACATAATATAGGTAGTGTTTAATGTAAATTTTCCTTTAATCAGTCAGTGAAGTACTCACTCTTGTAACTATTATTATTCTAAGCTCGACTGATACGACGTAAAATAATCTCAATGTTACATGAAATAATGTTTCTTTAATTGTCTGTAATTTAGTGATCGTGTTCAAGTCAAAAGAGATTTTTATTAAATAAATTACAAAAAGCATATGTGTTTTATTTTATAGTTCAAAACCTTTCATCTCGTCTAAAGGATGTCTTAGATACATTAGATAGCATGTTGTACATACACGTATGGAAGCGTACAAGCATTTGTAACACATTTAGGTAACTTTTTTTTTATTTTCCGTGCGGAAATCCCTTCGGATACCCCCCCGCTGGCCAGCGGGGGCGGTAATTACCTACCTACTTATATATCCCGTCACGATTCGTACAAACACGACCTTATTTATCTATCTATTCAGGCGCCCTTTTAGTAACACCGCGTTCTGAAAACACGCAATTTCAATTTGATTAGAAAGACTAACGTACAATGTAGTTTTGGTATTTCGTATGAAAATAATTATTAATTCTTCACTTCGCGGTGGAGACGATGGGTTGTTGGAGCGTGGAAGCAAAACGCTTTGTGGAGGACATAGGGCGTAGATTGAGAGAGAAGTCGGGTGACTCCCGCGCCGGATCGTACCTTTTTTTTTTTTTTTTTTTTTTTATCGTGCGGAAATCCCTTCGGATACCCCCCCGCGTGCCAGCGGGGGCGGTTATGTCGGGCTTGAACCGACTAAAACCGCACGCCGTCTCGGGTCTACAGACGCCAGGGTGTAAGGTTGCCCATAGAGCATATCCCTCGCACCCCGACTGACCCTGGGCCATCTCCGGTTTCGAGATGGCCCCCTCGGGTTTGGGAACCACGGTGTCCCCGTCTTGCCCCGGTTTGGGGGAGGGGCGCTAGTCGCCCCACCTTCCCGGCCTGCTTCTGCTGGGGTGACAGGTGGCCTCACCCGCCACCCCCAGGCCTGCACTCATGGAGGACGGAGGTCGTTAAGCGACCTCCGGCGCCTGAGTTGCCTGCGACGCGCGGCGAGCAAGTTGCGGGCTCGGCGGACCGGGAGAGTTCTAAGTCTCTCCCGGGCGCGCTCCGCCACCTCCTTCGCGAGCATTACATGCTCGCAGAAGGAGGCGGCGGCGGCCCACGCGCTCGCGCTCCGCACCATTGCCGCAATCATGCTGCCGAGCGAGAGGACTCCCACCCCGATGGCTGCCACGAGGTCACGCCTCGGCGCCTCCCACGCCGGGCAGTCCGCCAGCGTGTGCAGCCCTGAGTCCTCGCTCGCGTCGCAGTGATGACACTCAGGCGTTGGCTCCTTCCTGATCCGATGCAGGTGGTCCCCGAAGCACCCCTTCCCTGAGATCACCTGCGTCAGTCGGTAGGAGAGGCTTCCGTGTCGCCTCTCCAGCCAATCCTCCATGATGGGCCTTACCGCCGCTATTGCGGCGTGCCCTGCGCTTGGTTGCCCAAGTCGTTCCTTCCACTCCACCACGATGGCCTGGCGGAGCTGGGACTGCACGGCCTCGATTTCTCGAGGCTCGGGGTTCCATCCCTGCTCCCGCGCCTCCTTTCGCCACTGGTACAGTTGCGAAAGGGCTCTCGCTTCCAGGTCCCATGGCGGAGTTCCGGCAAGGAGACTCGCCGCCTCGAAGGAGATCGTGCGGTACCCTCGTATGACCTTGATGGCCAGAACTCGCTGCGGAGCGCGCAGCATCCGCACAGTTCTGGTCCTCAGGGCCCCCGCCCATATTGGGCACCCATACAGGGCCATGGACCGCACGACCCCCGCGTAAAGTCTCCTGCAGGAGTCATCGGGCTACCTCATGTTGGGCAACAGCCGAGCCAGAGCAAGAGCTGTGCCCTTCAATTTGGGGGCCAGACTTCGGATGTGCTCTCCGAAGTCCCATCGGCCGTCGAGCACGAGCCCCAAATATTTCATTTGGGGCTTGATGCCGATGCGATTTCCTCCCACGATGAGACTGGATCCCTCGGGTGGCTTGCTCCGAGGCCCATGGAAGAACAGGGCCTCGGTTTTATGCAGGGCCACCTCGAGACCCAGCCGCCGGATCCGCCTAACGACTTGGGCAACCGCGGTCGTGGCCTTTCGGGTCGCTTCGCGGTACGTCGCCCCGCACGCCGTCACGAGCGTGTCGTCCGCGTAGCACGTGACGGCGGCACCGCCTACGAGCTCACCGCGAAGCACCCAGTCGTATCCGATGTTCCACAGGAGCGGCCCCAGGACCGATCCCTGTGGAACACCGCACGACATTTCACGCCGACCGAGACCGGTCACGGTTGGGTAGATGACGGCTCTCTCCGTCAAATACGCCCCGACTATGCGGCGGAGGTAGAGAGGCACTTCGTGATACACGAGCGCCTCCCTAATGCAACTCCAGGGCAAGGTGTTGAACGCGTTGGCGATGTCCAGGGACACCGCCAACATCACCTCACCCCGGGCTACTGCATCCTCCGCCAGAGCCCTCACGCGCATGATGGCATCCACGGTGGAGCGCCTCTGGCGGAAGCCATATTGGCCATCCGCCAGGTCCGGCCCCACTCTTGAGAGGTGCTCGACGAGGCGCTTCGCAATTACTCTTTCAAAGAGCTTGCACACCTCGTCGAGCAACACTATGGGCCGGTAGGCGGACGGCGAGTCCGCCGGGCGCCACTCCTTTCGGATGAGGACCAGTTTCCCCGTCTTCCACAATTTCGGAAACTGGCCCCGCTCCAAACATGCGCTGAGAAGCCCTCTCAGTCGGGGCTCGAGAGCGTCGTCGACTAGAGCTAGGACCCACGCTCGGCCTGGAATGCCGTCGGGTCCCGGGGCGGTGTGTTTGGCTCTTAGCCTTCTCACCGCCAGCTCTAGTTCTACCCAAGTGACCTCGGGCACGTCGTCGTCTTCCACGTCGGGCGCCATGCGCAACCGAGGCGGAGTCATCTGCGGTGGAACATGTTCCACCGCCCGCGCTGGGAACAGGGAGCCAACAACTCCTCCGAGCAGATCCGGCTGGAGACACCGGGTTAACGGCGGGGCCTTGGGGCGCAGCTTGCCCCTCACCATCCGGTAGGGCCGCCCCCAAGGGTCCCGCTCCAGCGTCTCCAGCAGCTCGCGGAAGGCGTCCCGTTTGGAACGCCTTATCTCCGCTCGGAGGGCTCGTCTGGCCTCCCTGTATCCCTCGTACAACTCCGCCTCTCGGGCCTCCGCATCTGCGGGGCGGCGACGCCTCCTACGGAATCGGGCCCACCGGCGGTGCGTGATCACGCAGCTCCGTCTGAGCTGCGCGATCTCCGACGACCACCAGTAGACCTGACCCTGAGTGACCTGCCCTAGGCATCGCCGCGTCACAGACACGGGTCATGGCCTCCCGGAACCACTCCGCCTCATCGTCTATGCAGACAGGCCTGTCCGGCGCAGGGGCCCAGGCCTGTACGATGGCGGCTTCCAGGAGGAGCTCCCGATCAAGTCGCTTAAGCGCCCAACGTGGCTCGGGTGGAGCCGGTGCAGCCGGCGTGTCGCTCGCAGGGGGGGACACGTCAAACCGAATGTATCGGTGATCCGAACTTGTGTCCTCCCCCAAAACGACGCGCCAGCCCTGAACACGTCGCGCCAACGAGGGGCTCGCGAACGATAGGTCCACGATGGAGCTACCCCTCGAGGTCACGAACGTGTCCACGGCTCCCCGATTTAGAAGGACTAGGCCGAGTCGTGCGGCCCAGTCCACCAGTGCCCTGCCTCTATGCCCCGTCGCGCCCCTTTCGTGTCGGGAACCCCAGGCATACGACCAGGCGTTGAAGTCCCCGAGCACAAGGACCGGACGGGGCTGGCGGGCATTGACGACGACGGCCAGCTGACGGAGCCACTGCTCATATGCAGCTTGGTCTCGGTTCGGCGTGATATAAGCGGCCACGACCGCTATGTCGCCAACCGCTGCCGCCACGCAGCCGGGTCCCCTTGCAACGACGGCAAGAGGGGGGCTGCCGGCGGCAGGGTTGTGCACCAGTGCCGCCGACCCATCCAGCGCGGTTTCCCAGGTAGGCCCGAGGAACCGGTGGGTGTATGGGTCGGCGACAGCGGCGACATTTATGGCCCACTGTGCCATGCTCTGGCGCAGAAGATCCTGAGCATGGGCACCGTGGCCAACGTTCACCTGCAGGATGCGGAGTTGAGGATCCATTATGGAACCCCCATCTCCGCATCCCGCTGTGAACTGGAGGCGGAAGGCCGGCCTCCCGGCTTCGGCTCCCCTCCGGCCGGCCTTGCTGCCAACCCTGTGGTCGGCCGGCTTGCCTCCCGCTGCACACCTAAAGCAGTGCAGCGGGGCATCGCACGTGCCGGCCTTGTGACCGGGTTGGCCACAGCGGAAGCAACGGTCACCCGCCGTCACTTCCGCCGTGCAGTGCACCCCCACATGGCCCACCGACAGGCACCTGAAGCACCTGGCCGGTCGGGCCTGCAGGAGCCGTGCCTGCGCCCTCAGGAAGCCTCCCACCAGGAGGCTCCGCCCGTCTGCGACCTTTTGGGCCGCCGCGATAGGGCAGCCGACAACTGCTGCCCCCTGTCCACCGCGGCCGAAGCGTATAGCTCCGGCCTTTACTGTGTCCGGGGAGCAGTCCCCGGCCTCCGCCACGGCGAGCCTGAGCTCTTCTGCCGTGACGGAGTCGTCCAATCCCGTAATGCGCACTTCTGCGCATTTAATGGGCCTGGACACCCGGACGTCGGCTGCGTCCAGCGACTCCCTCAGCCGAGCCGCTAGGGCGTCGGCCTTGGGGCCACTGGCGGCGCCAGGGACCTCAAGAAGCCGGGCTCCCGTCCGTGTGCTCTTGCACCGGACACCCGGGATCTCGAGGGCCTTGAGGTCTACGTTGGCCTTAACTTTGGCCAACACCTCGGCATACCCCATGCCCCTACCCGCTGCCTCCGCCGTCAGGGTGACGACGACGGCCGTGGTACGAGGGGCACGGAGCTTCCCCGGCGCTGTCTTCGCGGCGGCCGCGGCCTTCCTGGCCTTCTTGGCGGCCTTCTTGGTGGCCTTCCGCCTCTTCTTGTTGGCTCCAGCCACCTCCCAGCCCCCTTCCAATGGGGTGGAGGTGGCCGGAACCACGGCTGGGGCTGGGGCTGGGGCCAGGGCTGGGGACGTCTTCCCCTTGCCCTTCCCCTTGCCTTTGCCCTTCCCCTTACCCTGAGCGGGAGGGGGCTGAGGAGTCGGCTCCGGCAGGGTCACAACCGCACCCGCAGCCGGGCGGGTGGGGCCCCTTTGGGCTACAGCCGCGTAGCCGGCCGCTGGTGGCGCCAGAGGCGGACGGCGGATGGAGTCCATTAGGGCCTCCATCCGGCACATCATCCGCTCTTCCAGCGCCTCCACGTAGGGGAGCCAGGACTCCGCCGACGGTGCCCTCGGCTGCGCCGGCCGCACTGACTGTGCCGGCTGCTGGACCGGTTGCACCGGCCGTTCCGGCCGCGCCGACAGCGCAGGCTGTGCTGACCGACTCGCGGACGAGCGAGTCACGCGTGTCTGCTCCGCCGGCTGCGCCCTTTGCGCCGTTTGGGCCGAGCTCGCCATCCCCCTCTTGAGCTCCTCGACGGCTGCAGCTAGTCGAGCCGTCTCTCGACGGGACTCGGCCAGCTGCGCCGCCAGGCCCTCATTCTCAGAGGCGATGTCGAGCACAATGCTCAACATCGCCTCTTGCTCAGGGTTTGGGGACCCCTGGAAGGACGCGGTCACCTTCTGGAGTCTCTCCATGAGTGACCGCGTCCTCCCGCATGGCTCTGCCACCGACATCGCTGAGGTGGAAGGCCTCGGCGGTGACATTCCCGCGGCCCTTCCAAGAGCGGAGGGAGCTCGGGTGGATTGCCCGGCCCTCACGCCACCACGCGCCCCTCGGCGGCCAGCAGCCACCTTGGACGCCGGCTTCGCCTCGTCGCTGCTGGAGGAGGAGGTCGTCCCGGTGAGGGTAAAATCCTCGTCTGAAACGTCCTCCCCCGCCCGAGCCTTTGCGCGCCTCCTGCGCTTACGGGTCCGCTTCACGCCCAGACCCGCCGGGCTGCTCGCCCTGCTTCTTTCGTTGGCGGTGTCGAATTTCTCCGACACCGCCGAGGTGTTTGGCGCCACTTCCGCGCTTGCCTGCTGCGCGACCTCCGCGCAGACTCCGTCATTTCGTTTGTCCTTTTTCGTGCCTATGTCGTTGTGTTTTTGATCGGTCCGGTTTCCATAAATGTTAGGGTTTATATCCATATCATATCCCATGAGTATGGGGGAAAGGTGGTCCATCCAGGCGGAGCCCCCTGCACCTGGATAAGCCTATATACTATGGAGGTCGGCTGGTATCCATAGGTTTTTACGACTTGGCTGTCGGGTGTTATAGACTTTTCCTTGTCGTGGGCCGGCCAATAAAGGCAAGCCCTCCGGTCAGCAAGTTCACAGCGTACCCTTCTGGAGCCACCAGTCAGGTCGTTGCTGATCACCTGCCGATTACGGAACGCGAGAGGATGGCTAGTCCTCTCTCACCGGCGGCGGCACAAGTGCCCGTCGGCCCCTGCGTTAGCAGTGGGCCAACCCGCCCCTGGATCCCCCAGGACCCTATGGTGGCCTCAGCCACAAACACCATCGCTCATCCTGTCTCCTCTGAAAGCAGAGGAGTACGGAGAGCGATGTGTTCCCGCCACGTTGGGTATTCGCCGACGATCAATGCCAACCCCATGAAGGGGAAGCCATTGACCGCCGCCCAGGGTGTACCGGCCGCTCCGGTTCCATTCCCCCCGGACTGCAGCGGGATCGGAATCGGAACGACACTCGAGGAGGTTACCCAACACACACCCCGCGCCGGATCGTACCTGGTGCAGAGGCTGGCCATCGCCATTCAAAGAGGTAATGCCGCCAGTGTGATGGGCACTTTTGCACCAGGTACAGGTTTGGGCGGTCTTTCTTTAGACGAACATAAATAACTATTTATGTAATTTAATTTATAAGGTTATGAATTGACTTATTCCTGTTTATTTATTTATTTAATTCTTATATATATATATAATAATTCATGGTCTTCATGGTCCCGTGACCATGGGTGCTGAAAAGCAACCATAACGTCGGGATCAATGTAAAATATAAAATAATATCAAATAAATCACGATAGAATCCCTTAAAAATAGTTTTATTTCAATAAATAATTCGTCAAAAAATACCTGCCTACGTTTTCGTGAATTTATTAAACCTTTAGAATCACCCAAAGCTTGATTCGTTATCACTTAGACATGTTCATGTAAGGTTTGAGATCACATGTTTTAAAAACGTAGTTTAATTGAATTGGACCCCAGTACCCTGTTGTGAGACCTCCTTATTATTATTATGTATGTTTTATACGATTGCTTATTCACGAGTCCGAAAGCTTTCATCTCTAGAACAAACCCTAAAATTCACCATTTACCATAATGCGCCTTCAATGAGTATAAAATTTCGCCCCGCACAGTGGGGAGGCTCGATTTCTTTGTGCCTTTCGACGGGTTAATTGTTTAATTGCCAATAAAAATAAAAAGCAGAGGATACATATTCTTTGTTGGAACACGCAATGCACAGCTGCTTGTTAAATAGAATTTTGATTTATTAAAATGCTTTTATAAAAAAATTCTGTCTCTTTACATTTAGGTGAAGGTAGGTAAGTAGATACGGTACATACCTTCTTTTTTTTTTTTTTCGTGCGGAAATCCCTTCGGATACCGCCCCCGCTGGAGAGCGGGGGGTCTCCAGCGGGGGCGATTATGTCGGGCTTGAACCGACTAAAACCGCACGCCCTCTCGGGTCTTAAGACGCCGGGTTGTAAGGTTACCCATAGAGCATATCTCTCGCACCCCGACTGACCCTCGGCCATCTCCGGTTTCGAGATGGCCCCCTTACTTGCTCTCCACTGTGCCATCTGCTAATCAGAGGGACACGTGGAAAGCTTCCGAACAGCCCTCAACAGGGCCGTCCTCGCCTCGGTCGGAGTTGGCCGTAGGCGGCAGCGTCTCTCCCGCCCTAGGAGAGAGGCACTGCCGTCTCCGTTGCCCAGGGTGCACCGCGTGGAGGTCCCCAACCAAGCACCCCAGATACGGTACATACCTACACTAAAGTTTGAATTCATATCTAAAGTTTTTCTAAGGCTGAAGGACCTATCGTAGCTGAAATAATTGATTGTTTATTCTTAAAGTTTTAATTAAAGTACCAAATCAATAATACCTTTCCAAATTGGAAATAGCTTTGGTATTTATTTATAAAAAGTCTTATTATAAGCACTGTATATTATTTTGACATTTAGTTCTAAAATAAATATTTTCTTTGTATATGCGCCATAAAATCATTCTCTTTAGTCTTTCATATTGAAATCGCAATATTCAAACCTACAGTATTAGGTACAAAAATAAAATTTTAAGAAGTAAGAAATTTTTTATTAAAAAATTGAACTGACTTCAAAAATCTAAACTTACAGAAAAGTGATAAATTACTGAAATACACATTTTATTCAAAAGAAAAATATGCGCGTATGCCTTTTCTGTAGATTTCGGTGCCAGTGTGTAGGATAGGACAATATCTTTCATGTATGATAAAGGTGCCTTTTAAAAAGCCTAAATTCAAGCGAAGACATCGTTGCGGTGTTTCACTGAATTCCTGAATTCAATCATAAATCGACCATCATAAACAAACGGACAAATAGACAAGAATTCGAAAAAAAGAATATTGTGTTAGAATCGTTTATTTAACTTTTAATATATCCAATGTACAGACACAATTCATTTATTAATTGTATATAGATAAGGAAGACAAATTTTAATGGCATCCACACTAACCCGCAACATTAATAAATACTTGCAATAGGAAAAAGTTAAAGGGTTAAAACGCGTGTCCCGCCGCGCTGCCTCCACGCATCACACTTTACGTGATTAATTAATTTGCTTGGAAAAACTTGCTAAAAACAAATCAAGTATAAAACTATGACCCTAGATTTTGTGTCCATGTTTGGTAATACTGACGCTTTGTGTCAGCACTCCGAGAAATTGTTCTGTTCTCAGAAATTTCAGTTGTCTCACACGTTTTATGGTTTTTATGTTCTCGAGAAAGGTTTAATGATAGTAGACGAAGCTCGTGAAGTGTGTAATAGTAGAAGCAAATGGCAGGGTGTTGTACATTAAAACTTCGAAAAAATATCGGGATCCTCGGTATCGATATCTCCAGCGATTTCCAGTACCGTAGTTATTTGGAAGAAAAGGTCAAGATGGCATCCAAAATACTCGGAGTGCTCAACAGGGCGAAGCAGTACTTCACTGCGGGGCAAGACTTCTTCTTTATAAGTCGCAAGTCCAGCCTCACATGGAATTGCTGTCACCTTTGTGCCGGGGCACATGCACACCAGCTTGATCCGTTTGACTCGGTGCAAAAGCGGGCACTGAGGATCCTGTGCTTTCTGGCAGTGTGGAACCTCTCAGCGATAGGAGAGAGTTTGCCTCTCTGTGCGTGTTCTACCACCTATATGTATGTATGTGTTCAAAAGAATTGTTTGATATGATGCCCACGACCACATTCTGTCATCGCACTGCTGACCACAGACAGGAAATTCATCCTCACACGTTGCAACCGGCAACGGTGCGCACAGTGAGATGTGAAAGAAACTACATTCAGCGCACGCTCAAAACTGTGGAATGATCTCCGTGCTGTGGTTTTCCAAAGCGACTACAATATGTACCAGCAGGCTTTTCGTTTGCACGAAAGTACTTCGTGTTGGTGCAAGATTAACGCTGGTGTCCCTCAAGGCGGTATATTATCTCCTTTGTTATTTTCGATATTTACTAACGTCCTAACTACTAATCTTCAATGTGCGTATCATTTGTATGCGGACGATCTACAGCTTTTTTTTAAAGATTTAGCTGCTGCATTAAATACCGTTAACCAGGACCTAGAATAAGTTCACAGCTGGTCGGTACTGTAAATTTATTTTCCGTCATAAAAACGGCTAAATGAATTAATTTGAAATTTGGCAAACAGATATATCGTGACTTGGAGAAGGACATGGTATATTTATTACACACATACAAAATATGGTTATTATCTCTCAGTACGAGGTAGTATTCCGTTTTAAACTTGAAGTATGCGTGAACGGAGTTATGGTTAGTGTTTCATTTTATAACTTGTTATATAATATGTTATATTATTGTCTTTTCTGGACGTTGCAAGTAAGCGTATAGAATCCAGTCTACTTTCTCGAAAACTGTTTTGTTTCAATAGCTATCGATTATCTTATCATCATCATTATCACCACAGCGATATTCTCGGTAGCATCCAGGGTTTGTACTTTAGCGCCCAGGGTTCGGTCTTCTACTCTTTCTCTTTATTAAGCTTAACTTGGCTTTTACGGGAGCCACTGCTGTCTGACCCCCTAATCCCGGAAGGAAAGCATGTGCTAGAGCCACATTCGTTAATCAGCTGGTGTACCGGCTAGCTGGTGCTATTGGTTTGGACCGAACTATTGATTATCCTATCGTGTATCAAACTCATTAAATTCTATGGAAATTTTCATTTGGTCAAGTACTTTGAGAGTTTACCTAAAAATACCTTACAAATATCTATCATGACTTGAATTTATTACATGCATGTTGTATTCAAAATAACAAAGAGAATTCCTACAATCGTGAACATGTTTAATCTGTTTCGTTCCCATCCGAGCGGTTCCTATGACGTCCAATTAATATCAATATAGCGTGCAGGGATTTGAAAATGCCATAGATGGCTAACATTGTGCTAAAGCTTCACTTAGTGAATGCGTGGGCAGCGTATCTGATACAAGTCAATTCAGACTTTATGTGTAGATGTTAAGATATAATTCTATTTGTCCATCGATTCATAACTCGTAATCTTACGACTACCACAGATTAAATAATATATTATTATACTACTACATAATAATGAATGCAAAAATTTTGATCGATAAATCTATAGATGTTTACACTAGAACAGCTTATTGCTGCTGCGTGGGCCAAGTAACAAGGGATGACTGCTTTCTTTTGTGAACCCAAAATGCCGGTTAGGTTGAAAGGGCATATCTATGAAACTAATATTAGACCTGTCCTGTTTACACGGCTATGAAGCGTGCCCGTTGCTATAGTGACCCAAGCAGGAGCATGTCGCAGAGATCAATATGGTGCGGTGAATGTGTGGAAATCCGGAAATGAGGAACTGCCGCTTCTGCGGTAGTCTTCGTGCCCTTGACACAGATAAAATGTAGGAGAGTTGCCTACGCCACCTTTCCAACTGCTCCTCCTCAGGGATAGAAAAAGTACGCAAAGCTAACTTTTTTTTTACACCAATTAGGTGGTAGGCAAGCACACGACTCACATGATGGGAAACGGTTACCGTGGCCTATGGACATGTGCAACACTAAGGGCGTCACACTAGCGCTCTCGACACTATAGAAACTTTCTATTGCCCTAACTATACAGTAAAAGTAATTAAACTAATTAATAATCCAGTATCTCCTATAACAAGTATCAAACTATTTCCAAACATTCCTATTTCTACCAATAAATTTATACAAAGGCCCGACAATGGCATTTAATTAAGCAAACGAGATAAGTGTGCTCCTCGTATTCGTGACAGACAATTATTTGTGCTAACAAACGAGTATTGCAGAAATAGATTTTCGTGAATCCATCAAGGCGCGCAATATGAAACGTCAATACGTAAACAATCATTTGATATAGGGCCAACTCATTCACTGTTTGAATCTAATCTGAGGCATTATTCAGCTTGGCAACGAGTTTTAATCACAGTCGTAACGCTACTAGTCACTGGATTTCAATTGTTTAACATGGGCGATAGAACTGGCGTGAAACTAAACCACTTAAATGTATGGTTAGTACACACGTGTGTTCACGATACAGTTGGTCGATCGCAATAAGGAAGCGAAGGAATGAACGAACGCATCTGGATGACACAGAGATAGATTATAACCTGTATGAGACGAAACGAAAATCTTTGGGGCCCAAACCAACCTCACAAGCGGGTACACCTGCTGATTGACGGACGAGACTAAAATAAACCAACTTAGAGTAGAGTTGACCCCGGGCTTCAAAGCATAGAATACATACAAAATTTAAGTTTTGGATGCAAACGGAATTGGCACTCGATTGAAAAAAAGAATTAAATATAAAATGAATATTGTAGGACAAAGTACACAACGCCATCTAGACTCGAACTAAGCAGAGTTTGTCATATGGGTTCTAGAATGCGGATTTTTTTTGTAACACCCAGACAATTGCAAATATACATATTTGCACTGAGTGGGAATCGAACCCGCGACCTCTGGCTTAGCAGTCGAACGCACTACCACTACGCCACAGAGGCCGCGTAGATAGAGTAGAGAGGCATAAGATAGAAGTTATAGTCTATCATCTAATCCAATAGCGTAATAGCGCATAGGCTTCTTATCATCCCGGGACTAGGTTTCTGTCACGGGAACGGGATTAGTTTTCCACGCGGGTGGAGCCGCAAGCAATAGTTAATTCGCTCATATAAATTTACGATTATTATGTAATGCTTGAGTTACACTGGTCACTCGAGGCAATACACGCCCTTCTCGTTGTGTCCGTTGACGGCCATACTTTAGATGAAAATTTAATGCCTAAACGACCATCCTCGCAATGTAATGCGAGTGTGGCCAAATGAAGTGTTGAAATAATATCAAACCTGAGAGCACTTTTTGTTTTACTAATGTGGTAATCAACAATCTGTCCAAGTTAAAAACATTTGACATACATAATATAAACACTAGATAAAAACGACATAAAAACAACTTTGTTGTTAAAGTCAGTTCTTTGGTGAACTTACTTTAACAACAAAAAAAAACAAGAAAAAACCACCATTCATATTTTTCCCCCGAGCCTTTTCCCAACTCAGCGGGTCAACTCTCTTAGGACGAAGTCCGTAGTTTCGGACATCGTTACGGGCGTTTCCTACTCCGTATCACCCTACGGACTGCCTACGGACGGGCAGCCCGAACTAAGAACGAATGATAGCACGATTTGACAATAACAATATTATATTTTGTTTATTTAGCTTGAAAACCACAAAATAAGTTAATCGGTAATCAACCGGTATAATAGCGCCGCTTCTATCTATCTTGTCTATGATTCCGTTCGAAACTCGTGCATCCGAACTCATTTTGCAGATGCTGCGCGCTCCGCAGCGAGTTCTGGCCATCAGGGTCATCCGAGGGTACCGCACGATCTCTTTCGAGGCGGCGAGTCTCCTTGCCGGAACTCCGCCATGGGACCTGGAAGCGAGAGCCCTTTCGCAACTGTACCAGTGGCGAAAGGAGGCGCGGGAGCAGGGATGGAACCCCGAGCCTCGAGAAATCGAGGCCGTGCAGTCCCAGCTCCGCCAGGCCATCGTGGTGGAGTGGAAGGAACGACTTGGGCGACCAAGCGCAGGGCACGCCGCAATAGCGGCGGTAAGGCCCATCATGGAGGATTGGCTGGAGAGGCGACACGGAAGCCTCTCGTACCGACTGACGCAGGTGATCTCCGGGAAGGGGTGCTTCGGGGACCACCTGCATCGGATCAGGAAGGAGCCAACGCCTGAGTGTCATCACTGCGACGCGAGCGAGGACTCAGGGCTGCACACGCTGGCGGACTGCTCGGCATGGGAGGCGCCGAGGCGTGACCTCGTGGCAGCCATCGGGGTGGGAGTCCTCTCGCTCGGCAGCATGATTGCGGCAATGGTGCGGAGCGCGAGCGCGTGGGCCGCCGCCACCTCCTTCTGCGAGCATGTAATGCTCGCGAAGGAGGTGGCGGAGTGCGCCCGGGAGAGACTTAGAACTCTCCCGGTCCGCCGAGCCCGCAACTTGCTCGCCGCGCGTCGCCGGCGACTCAGGCGCCGGAGGTCGCTTAACGACCTCCGTCCTCCATGAGCGCAGGCCTGGGGGTGGCGGGTGAGGCCACCTGTCACCCCAGCAGAAGCAGGCTGGGACGGTGGGGCGACTAGCGCCCCTCCCCCAAACCGGGGCAAGACGGGGACACCGTGGTTCCCAAACCCGAAGGGGGCCATCTCGAAACCGGAGATGGCCCAGGGTCAGTCGGGGTGCGAGGGATATGCTCTATGGGCA
The DNA here is from genome assembly GCA_946251805.1 of Cybosia mesomella. Taxonomy (NCBI): domain Eukaryota; kingdom Metazoa; phylum Arthropoda; class Insecta; order Lepidoptera; family Erebidae; genus Cybosia; species Cybosia mesomella. The sequence continues at coordinate 24,893,614 of OX276398.1, forward strand.
ACCTTACACCCCGGCGTCTGTAGACCCGAGACGGCGTGCGGTTTTAGTCGGTTCAAGCCCGACATAACCGCCCCCGCTGGCACGCGGGGGGGTATCCGAAGGGATTTCCGCACGATAAACAAAAAAAAAAAAAGGGTTTACTGCTTCGTATCGGACTATCTTCGGACGGGTCCGTATCTTCGTTGACTGAGTTATAGAGTAGACGTCCAGTTGCGGTTGGCTTATCACTCACTACGAAGCTGCCGAACTTCAATATTTTCCGTGAAGCGACTGTCATCTGACCTCCACAACCATTGACGATATCGAAGTTCTGTAGTCAGACCAGTTTTCGAACTTTTTTAACATGACATAACATAACTTCAGGCCTGTATCCCCGAAGGGATAGGCAGAGGTGTATTACACACCCACGATTCGCCAGTTATGTTCACCAATGTAATAGGGGGCGAGCCTATTGCCATCTACCGGGCACAATATTAAGCGAGCGATAATTACCATTTATTAATGCACACATAACTACGAAAAGTCAGAGGTGTGTGCCCGGGGCGACTGGGGATCGAACTCGAGACCTCGTCTCAGCAGTCCGTTACGTACGCCACTGGGCTATCGCCGCTTTTTTAGGACTCCAATTATCCTAAACTACTGCCATAGTTATTCGTATAGCAACCGAGACCGACGGCTTAACGTGTCCTACGAGGCACGAAGATATCTCAATATGTTAAGAATGGTTACCCATCCTAAGACTAACCTGGCGAGGGTTGCTTGACTTTTTTTTATTTCGTCAATGGAAATGTCCTACGGCATACCGGCGGGGAGGCTGCGCGGTTATGTGTGGGGATCAGCAAAGGGACCTCCCTTCCTAATCCGCTCCGCCCCTTCCTTCTACGAGACGACGTCCTCGCAGAAGGTTGCGACCGCGGTGAAATTCCTGTCGCTAGTGGCCATAGGTCGGACGATGACCACCAGCAAGTGGTCACTCTGCATGACTTTGCCATGTGACAACCTACTCGGTTACCCCTTTTTTTTTAACGTGCGGAAACCTCCACGGGCTTCACCGGAGCTAACGGTAAGATGGGTATGTCGGACTTGAACCGACTAAAACCGCACGGTCTCTTTTGCGTCAGCCATGTGGTGTGGTAAATCTGGTGTTCCCTAGGAAGGATATCCCAGAGACCCCGACCGGCTCCAGTCACCAACACTGGCGACCCCGAGGCCTTTTGGGTATCTAATCCCCCCTTCCCCTAAGAGAAGCGCGCACGGAAACACGACCTGCCGCCACCCTGTGCCTGCTTCTGCTAGGGTGACGGCTAGCCCCGACCGTCGCCCCCAGGCCCGCGCTCATGGAGGACGGAGATCGTTCTGCGATCTCCGCCGCCCGGTGCGCTTTCTACGGCACGGGAGAGTGCTAGACCTCTCCCGTACCTTTCTGCCGCCTCTTTTGCGCGCATCACAGCCTCGTAAAAGAAGGCGGCGGCGTTCCAAGCACTCTCGCTGCCGACCATGGCCAGCACCAGGGTCTGCAGTGTGAGGCTTCCCGCTCCGACGGCTGCTTCAAGGACACGACGCTGCTCCATCCACTCTAGGCACTCTGCCAGTGTGTGAAGCGGCGTGTCCACGTAGTAGCCCCGGCAATGGTGGCACTCGGGCGTCGTCGGCTCCCGGCGTATACGATGCAGGAACTCACCGAAACAGCCATGTCCGGTGAGCACCTGCTTCAGCCGGTAGGAGAGACTTCCGTGGTGCCTCTCCAGCCATTCCTCCATGACGGGTCTTACCGCCACAATCGTGGCGTGCCCTTACTCGGTTACTCCTTAACCACGTTAATTTCATTGCCTCATAATGCTTGTGGTACCTAAAGTATATGTAAAATATTCAGCCGACAGTTCTTGTGGTTTTACCTAAATTTTTCTTCAAGCTCCACCTATCACCGCTAGCCCCGCGCTCCTGGAGGACGGAGGTCATTGAGCGACCTCCGACGTCTAAGTAGTCTACGCGTCTGGCGTGCTCTGCGAATCTCAAGAGACCTGAGTCTCACCGGGACCCCCTCCGCCGCAACCGCCTTCTCGAGCATTGATTGCTCGCAAAAGAAGGCATCAGCAGTCCACACGCTCACGCTCCGCACCATCGCCGTAAGCAGAAATCCGATCAAGAGGACTCCGAGGGCTTCTCGGCCGAGGCCTCGGCAACCCTGAAGGGTGTAACCGACTAAGCCCACGTATCAGATGGCAAATCATAAGTTGTCTAATTAAAATGTAAGGTTTACCTAACCAATAATAATAATAATTTTATTGTGCATATCTACAAGGCTTTATCTCATTCTCTCAATAATTAAGCACATTATAAGGCCGCCTACAAACATTTACTTTACTCACTAATCTCCTAAACACGAAAGAGCAAGTACTAAATAACCTTAAATATAATGGAGTATTAACATTTAACTGCTCCACTTGAGCCCAAGAACCGCAACACGAAAATTAATATAACGCTACAACTAAACGAAGAAAGCCTTCGGCTCAAGCACATCATATGCCTGTCTCTTTCTTACTCTTTAATATTTCACTAACCTCCTGCTCACACAAGACGGCATAATGTAAACACACACAGATATATTGTATACTAGATAAGCATAGTCGTGGTCATGTTTATGGACTCATATAATTATATAAATATACTATACATCTGGTAAGAAGGTCAATGGCAACATGTAAGGAGGTACCAGTAACTATAAACGTATAGACGAACTGTCCCCCTCTCTATGGAGCTCCTATGACCCTAGTAGGTCACCGTCAAGATTGTTAGATACGAATTCAAGTCTCAAAAAGATTGACATTTTCAAATTAAAAAATCTGGCTAATTCATGGACCCTGGGGCTTACAACGATAAAGAAAAGTAACCAAATATTGAATAGTATCCCTAATGTGCAATACCGATATTTCTCGTATACAAAGATTCTTAGATGCAATAAGTAGTGATCCTATATCTCTTTCAATTAACCAGTCAAGCAAGTGCTTTGTCCACGATGAGAGTGTGTTGTTTTGTTACCAGGAAACTTTTAGAGTATTTAAAAATTACGTATTATTCGTAATGTACCTAATTGCAAATAGTAATTATATATCGCTTCCAAATATTGTATACATATTCATTTGAAAGCTTTATAGATATTTTATTGTATTAGTTAATTTACTTTAAATTATGTAGAAATGCTAAATATGGACAGTTCATGGCGTCCAAATATGGACTATTCCATACATAGGTCCCTAAGACATTGGCTGACTGGTTTCCTATTGTAAATTTGTTGTTTTGGAGACTGTTAACTGAAAAGCAGAACAACAGGTCGTATAAAAACAAACGCGACAAATATGGAGTGTATTCTCTGCCTTACATTAATCATACACATGGGGAAATATGGATCAAATGCCTCATGTGCAGTTTCTGGTGATGATTGCACTGGGTTCAGAGTTCAATATCTATATTTTGTGTTCATTGCAAATAATTTAAGTTCCTTTTCATATTTCATAGTAGGTATCCCATATTTGGGGTGTGTGTTGGGTAACCTCCTCGAGTGTCGCTCCGATTCCGATCCCGCTGCAGTCCGGGGGGAACGGAATCGGAGCGGCCGGTACACCCTGGGCGGCGGTCAATGGCTTCCCTTTCACCCCTTCATAGGGTTGGCATTGATCGTCGGCCAATACCCAACGTGGCGGGAACACATCGCTCTCCGTACTCCTCTGGTTTCAGAGGAGACAGGATGAGCGATGCTGTTAGTGGTGAGATGGCCCAGGGTCAGCCGGGGTGCGAGGGATATGCTCTATGGGTAACCTTACACCCCGGCGTCTGAAGACCCGAGACGGCGTGCGGTTTTAGTCGGTGCAAGCCCGACATAACCACCCCCGCTGGCCGGCGGGGGGGTATCCGAAGGGATTTCCGCACGATAAAAAAAAAAAAAAAAAAAAAAAAAGGTATCCCATATTTGGGGTGTGTGTTGGGTAACCTCCTCGAGTGTCGCTCCGATTCCGATCCCGCTGCAGTCCGGGGGGAACGGAATCGGAGCGGCCGGTACACCCTGGGCGGCGGTCAATGGCTTCCCCTTCACCCCTTCATAGGGTTGGCATTGATCGTCGGCCAATACCCAACGTGGCGGGAAACACATCGCTCTCCGTACTCCTCTGCTTTCAGAGGAGACAGGATGAGCGATGCTGTTAGTGGTGAGATGGCCCAGGGTCAGCCGGGGTGCGAGGGATATGCTCTATGTGTAACCTTACACCCCGGCGTCTGAAGACCCGAGACGGCGTGCGGTTTTAGTCGGTGCAAGCCCGACATAACCGCCCCCACTGGCCGGCGGGGGGGTATCCGAAGGAATTTCCGCACTATAAAAAAAAAAAAAAAAAGTATCCCATATTTAGGGTACCTTCTTTTTTCGTGCGGAAATCCCTTCGGGTACCCCCCCGCCGGCCAGCGGGGGCGGATATGTCAGGCTTGAACCGACTAAAACCGCACGCCGTCTCGGGTTACAGACGCCGGGGTGTAAGGTTGCCCATATAGAGCATATCCCTCGCACCCCGACTGATATTTAGGGTACCTATTCCATTTATAGATATAAGATATAGGTTTTGTTTTTGTGAAATTATACTACTTATAATTAATAAATATTATAGAAGACAGTTACTATGGTAAACGCTAATATATGGTTGTTTCTAATAACGAATGTCAGTTTTTAATTTTCATAATTTTTATTCGTGCTTTAAACAAAACAGTATTTCATATTTGGTTACTTTTCTCTATTAGAACATTTCAAATTAAGAAGAAATAAAAAAATGTATTGAAAATAGCAGTTATTAAATATGTTTGACATAATTGTGTACACACTGGATTTTTTTTCTAAATTGACAATCTGAAGTATTAGTTCTTGAATTTACTTATCGATTGAATAAATATGTTTAAACTATTATAAACTACTTAAATAAACCGAAAATAAATTAAAAAAATATAAAAAAACCTAAACCTAAAATGCGTCGTGGGGTTCCTCCACATCGCATGCCTCCATGGTAACGTGCCCAGAAGACTGGCAGCGTTGCTACGTTGTATGGCAATACTTATTCTTTGTGCTAAAAAGAAGCCAGCCTTTTGGTCATTACAGGTACATTCGGTTCAACGTCTCCCCTCCACCTAACCTGCCGCCGACTCTAGCTAATCCCCCGGATCCACGTTGGGTGCTCAGACGCCTGGATCGAGAGGCTCTCCTGGAAGCAGCCATTGTGCAGACCTGGATTCCGTTACCGGCCAGGCCTGCCGATGCCAGCGCAGAGGCGGAATGGTTCAGGAGAGCCATGTCGCAAATCTGCGATGCGGCCATGCCTAGACTTAAGCTCGGCCCGACAAAGAATCAGGTGTACTGGTGGTCAGCGGAGATCGCACAGCTGCGAGCAGCGTGCGTGACCACTCGCCGCCAGTACACCAGGTTTCGCCGGAGGCGTCGCCGCTCAGAAGATGCGGTAGCCCGAGAGGCGGAGCTATATGAGGCGTATAAGGGGGCTAAGAGGACCCTCCAGGTAGCGATAAAGCAGGCTAAACGGCGGGCCCGCGAAGAGCTGCTGGAGTGTCTGGAGCAGAACCCATGGGGTGCCCTTACCTTGCGGTCAGAGACAAAATCCGCCCAAGGGCGCCTCTACGTTGGGTACGTAGTACGAGCCTCTAGCTGGAGCTGCCGGAGGGGATCCTGGGCTCCCTGTTACAAGCGAAAGCGGAGGATGATGTTCCTCCGCGTATGGCTCTGCCTCAGGCGCCTGATGATGATAATAGCGAGAACGATGTGCGCGAAGTCAGGGAGAGTGAGCTAGGGGTAGCAGTGCTCCGGCTTAAAGCTCGGAAATGCACTGCCCCGGGACCCGACGGCATTCCTGGCCGAGCATGGGTCCTGGCCCTTGAGGAACTAAGGCCTCGACTGGTGGCACTCTGTAGTGCATGCCTTGCAATGGGCCGGTTTCCAAAGGCGTGGAAGACGGGGAAACTGGTCCTGAATCCGGAAGGCGCGCCTTCCGACAAAGATACAGGTGTACTGGTGGTCAGCGGAGATCGCACAGCTGCGAGCAGCGTGCGTGACCACTCGCCGCCAGTACACCAGGTTTCGCCGGAGGCGTCGCCGCGCAGAAGATGCGGTAGCCCGAGAGGCGGAGCTATATGAGGCGTATAAGGGGGCTAAGAGGACCCTCCAGGTACCTCACTAATCCCAGGGCGCCTTTGTCAAAGAAATAAATACATTAAAAGAGGAATCAGAATTAGCTATCAATTAAATTAGTGCATACTTATGGGATACCTTTAATAAGAAGGCAGAAGTGGTTTCATACATATAATTATCAAGAAAGTACACACATATAAAATCAAAATAGAACTCCACTCACAATACAATAAATAAATTTACAAATCCTTGGTTGGGTTTTCTTCTTGAAGAATCTGATAATATAATCCAAATCTTGAGCTCACTCTCAGATCAGCCAAGATGCTGGTCTGAGGTTTATTGCAATATTTGTTAGGAGAAGATTGTTCATAAATTATTATACTCCTAAACTCCCTTTCGGAGCAGCAAGATGTTGGGCTGAAGTTTTATGACAATATATAAATTAAGGTTATGTACGCAGTAAAAATAATCAAAAAATCAATAGGTACATGACCTTGTGGCCAAAGGTGGTCCGTCCTCGAGCCGTATCTACGAACCGTAGGATGCCTGAGGGTTTCAAGGTATCAGAATCCGGCCTCTCCTTGTTCAGGTTTACTTCTCCAGCCCTTCCAACTTTCAGCTTTCTGCAGACGTCAAGGTGCACGCAATACCCAGAATCGGGGCGACGACAGCTCTCAATAATCGATAGTCACTCAACCAAGAATAAATTTCAAAGTAATAATCGCAGCTAAATAGACAGACCAATCTCCCAAGTTCAAAAGATAAAAAATGCCTGTTCAACGCCCGATGTCTATTTACGACCTTGACGAAGCTTGACGAACTTTTTATTCATATTCATATTCATTTTTTTCATATTCATTTATTTGCTTAAAGGTGGTTATACAGGTGTTAGGTACAATTATTTAGTGCAGCACATTTACCATTTTATGGCATGCAAACATTACAATACATAGGTAGATATTATACGACTTTAAACTACAATTAATTATTATATAGAATTATTTCAGCACATGCAAGTCCATTGAATTCTTTAGTCACAAACATTATAATAGATTATTGGGAATGTCAGAACATATCATAAAATGCATAAAACAAGTCATAAAATTTTGTGAAGAAAAAAAAAAAAAATACATTAAATACATTTGAAAGACCAAGTATTATATTCTGCTATTCATTCACAGTTTATCTTTACAGTTTTCAAATTCCTCTATGGTATAAAAGCATTTTTCCATGAGCCATGCTTTCAACTTTCTTAGAAATTTAGAGGTTGGCAGTTGCTTCAAGCTTTTAGGTATTGCATTATAATTAATTTATTAATAAATTTAGCATAAACACTTCACATCCGGGCTTTGAATCAGACCCCTACATATCACCGGAACTCTTCACCTGAGACTTCTCGAAAATACACTCATATTCCTTCAAATAGTAAACAAACTGGCTTAGTTTATAGAATAAAAAAGTGGATGGCGCCAGTGGTTTGCCGCCCAAACCACTGGCGCCATCTCGCGTTCAGAAGCGAAAACTAAGAGTTCCCATCGATAGTACGATCGTTAGGTCCATAAGACTAGTATGGTTAGGGTTCCACGACGAATCAACAGATCTCGCTAAACGCATAAAGCTTAAAAAAATGTTACAGACTGTACCTGGGGATCGTGCGAAGCATGGCCCTGTACGGGCCCCCGAATGGGTGGAGACTCTGGCGGCCCGCAACGTGGCTGTTTTTAACAGCCCGTTAAAAGCGATGGCCGTCAGAGTCATCAGGGGATATCGCACGATCTCCGTCGAGGCGGCATGTCTCCTAGCCGAGACCCCTCCATGGGACCTGGAAGCGACAGCCCTTGCGTCGTTGTACCAATGGCGCAATGAGGCGCTGGAGCGGGGCCATAGGCCGGAGGCTCAGCGGTCCCAGCTCCGCCAGAAACTCATAGAGACATGGAGGGTGCGACTTGAGCAACCAAGGTGGGGTGAACCCACCATTGCGGCGGTGAGGCCGGTCATGAAGGAGTGGTTGGAGAGGCACCATGGTGACCCCTCGTACCGGATGTGCCAGATAATTACCGGACACGGGTGCTTCGGTAAGCATCTGTGGCGCATTCATCGGGAGACAACGCCGCAGTGCCAGCACTGCGAGGATTCTGGCGAAGACACGGCGCTCCACACGTTGGTGGTCCTGGGCATGGACGTTCTCTCGCTGGGGACCATGGTGAGAGCCGTGTTCTCCAATGGGAGCAAGTGGCAGGCCGTCACCATGGAAACAGACGGTGGAGACGGATCGGGAGAGAATCCTTCCGGCGAGGACGCCGCAGACTCGTCTACGCCCGCGACTACCGACCTCCATGATCGGGGCCTGAGGACGGCAGTTGGCCGACTCACCGTCCTTACAGAAGCAGGCCAAGACGGAGGCATGTCGTGTGAGTCCTACACACGCCTGCCAACTCACCGAGGCGGGATAAAACCCGACCCCACTAGGCGAGGCCGCGGTGGTGGCCAAAGTCCGTCGGTAACCCTGGGGTTATCCTTTCGTCGGCTTACCCGTGGTGCCCGGCAATGGACACTTGGGAATGACACCGTGTGGTAATCGGTCTGATTCCGACACGCCCACCCCATCGTTGGCACCGATGGTGGTGACCGTGGGGTTTCCACACATTAAAAAAAAAGCCTTTTGGTCATGAGAAGCATCGATCATACGTGTCGCAATCACCCTGAAGAGATTGCGAGCACTCGGACACCATGCCCCTAACGTTTCGACTCCAAATGGCACGGATTCATAATCTCCAATTAGATTTGAGTATTTGTGTAATTTGAGAGTCTTCGCGGAAGCAGCAGCAGCACCGGCATAGCGAGCGGTGCTGGCTATTGGGATAGTCGTTGTTGTTGTTGTTGGTATTCATGTATACTATGGGATACAATTAGAACGGTTCGAATATCTTTCATGGAACGTGAAATTTTGAGGAAAAACTGATTTCACAAAAAGTGAGGCCCTACCGTCCCCTTAGGCCGGATTCCACCCGTTCACGAACTTAAACTAAGTTTACACCCAAGCAATTTTTGACCGCAGTTTGAAAGCGATTGGGGCAAAAATGCGACCGTGAGAGTGCCGCAAATTTTGGGAAGTGGAACCATACATACATATATATATATATATAAACTTTTTGACCAGTGGTCATTTCGGACTCAGGGGGTCATAACTAGACCTCCTATGAAGAAATTTTTTTTAAATTCGACAGTAGTCAAGAAACCAAAAATTTCACGTTCCATGAAAGATATTTGAACCGTTCTAATTTTATCCCATAGTATACATGAATACCAACAACTTTTATTTATAAACCTATAAGATTAAAACTTTAACTAAAAGTGGAGGGGGGAAAACCAAAATTTTTCGGAAAAAAAAATCATAACTTCTAACCGGTGAACATTCTTGCGGTCGGAAACATTTTTAATCGATAGGCCATTTTTAAGTCTAAAATAAATGTCTGAAAAGTTTTTCGCTAAAAGTTACCGTTTTCGAGAAAAAAAATTTAAACATGTTAAAAATGCGCTCGGCGTGGGTCATAGAAGAAGCATAGGTCATAGAGGGGCAAAAAAATATTTCTGCGGGAACGGATTTTTTAAAGTTATTTCAATTCGACACATGGATCCATCTCGGAATCGCACGAGAAGGTTGTGCCTGTTATTATGTGTGTTCTACTAATATAAAACTATTTTTCTTCCTTATTTCTTTCAAATGTCGTAGATAAAATCCTATAACCCGATTGCAGAATAATTTTGCATCTGTAAATGTGGAGTAGGTACATTTTTTTTAATCCCAGCCACCAACTGGGCGACCGACCCTTAATCATTCAATAAAAATAATTATGAAAATGTCTGAAGAATGTATAGCATAGCGTACACAAATATTTGGCATTCACCCGAATCGAGAACCTCTTTATTTTTTCTTCAAGTCCGTTATTAAAAAGACATTATATTTTTTAAAGGATCGGGACCTTTAAACAGCTTTTAATTACCAATGAAGAAGCAAACGTTCCTTGGTCCCATGAAATGAAAGGAACAGGAGGCTAAATAAACAGACATTTCAAGTAGCAAATAAAATTTGTACGTTATTGTAATTGTATTGTACTTATAATATTAAGATATATCCATGTAGTGTAATATGGACAACTTTAACTGAACATTTTGAGGCGTGAAATATACGGAAAAGGCATAAAGCGACGAACGGGAGTGGAATTGGTGTGACACGGATAAGTTGCGGACGCCATTTTACTTTGATTATGCCTTGCGCCTTATGATTTTTCTGAATAATTCACGCCTTACTTTAGCATAATATATATAGCATAAAAAATGATAACGAAAATGTATTAGAAACTCGGTCGTCGCCCAGATATCGGTAGGATATCCGCCGGCGGCAAAGTGGTCAAAATGGTCGCCGAAATTTTATGATTGAGTAAATATCTAAAATAGATCAAGAATTTAATCACGCTACCATTTTTTCTTCAAAAGTATCCTTATCTTATAAGCCACTGGTTATTAATAAAGTAACATGGGCATATTGCTGGTTTTCTTTTATCACTCCAACTAAGCAAAATTATGTGTGTAATGCTGTCATAATCATCATCGCAACATTAGTCCCGCTTACATTCAAAGCTTGCACTTTGAAGCCCGGGGTTAGTTTGCATCACAGACGCCACAGTATACTTAACCAATTAATCAAAACATTGACCTACCGTCATTTGCGTAACCTTATCATCTACAACTTATTCATTCAATGGATAATATTGGCATATTTGGGTCAATTTATTCAGCTGGCTTTACGAGTGTTTTCTACACTAAGACCCACAACGCACTTGCGGCTAGTGTGTTGTAGGTCTAATATTATAAACAGGTGATGTTTGTTTGTAAAAAATTGCTGTACAGTCAAGTGCATTAATAAGTTTCTTGAAAACCATTACAATAACATATATTTATGTAAAGGTTCACGAAATATGTGCCACTTTTCTCATCGTTATTATGCCTTCGTTTTTGTTGCAAAAATATCTTAATAACTTAGTGAGCAATAATATGTCCCTAAAAAGGTTTGTATTGTTAGATAATATGTCAATTAAAAAGAAAACTTAATATTTCCTTGCTTTTTTTGACACCATTGACAATCATTTAAATTTTGATTTTCTTTTCTATGGAACGTCGTCAATTATTTGTTGAAACAAAGTGAACTTCGAATAATCGAAATCGACTGTGGAGAGAGCAAGCCTAGACTTGACATTGGCGTCTTCGCCATTAATAATTTTATAAACATTTATTATATTTTACTAGAGATTGGCGAAATTGCGGTGATTCTACTGCAGAAGCCATTAACTAAAAGAAGAAGAAGAAGAAAGTGAACTTCATGTGAAATACTTCAAAAGTACTTAATACTGATGAGATTTCATTCTGAATAATAATTATATTTTAAGTGCAATTCATATTACTATCTCAAGTGTAGTATAAATAAATAATTTATAACATGTATCGCATCGATGAGCATACTAAACATCGTATAGTCGCGTTAAAAGAGGAGGGTTCTTCAATACAAGACATATCTGATGAATTGGGTGTAACTCGAAAGACAGTAAAATTATGGATACGACGTTGGGAAGAAGAAGGAAGGTTAAATACTCATGTGTCCAATGGAAGACCAAGAAAGACTTCTACTGAACAGGATCGTCTTTTGATAGAAGATGTTCAATATCGCCGTTTTGTGACTACTTCAACATATGCCATTGATCGTGGTGTATCAATACACACTAAACGCCGTCGATTGCATAATGCTGGCATTCATTGTCGCATACCAGCTAAAAAACCGAAACTTACAGATAGGCACAAAAGATTACGATTGAATTTTGCACGAAGGTATTTGAATTTTAATTTTGATAATGTATGTTTTGTCGATGAAAAAGTATTTACAACAGCAAGTGATGGTCGATTATATTTGTGGCGATTAAATAATACTCGCTATGATGAGAGAAACGTCATCCCTAATCGCAGAAGTGGGCGAATATCATTGGGGTACTGGGGCTGGATGTCGGCTAGTGGCCCTGGCGAATTGGTATAAATAAGTGGTCGAATGAATGCCAGGAATTATAAAGAGATCCTTGAGGACGTTTTAGTTCCGACGGCTACAGCTGTTTTCGGTAATGAGCCAATATTCCTAATGCAAGATAATAGCTCTGTCCACAACTCGCATGTCGTACAATTATGGATAGAGGAACAAGAAGGCTTGCACTTAATAAAGTTACCGCCGAAAAGTCCTGGCCTAAACCCTATAGAGAATCTATGGGGTTTAATGGTGCAGGCATGGGATCCAACAGCTGTAAGAAGTGTTGACAGCTTAAAAGACCATGTTAATTTCATATGGAATAGTTTTATAGGCAGAGATGTTTGTTTCAACATGGTAAGATCTATGAGAGAACGTTTGCAATCGGTGATTGATAATGAGGGAGGTTACACACGCTACTGATAAGTGAACCTTTTTTATTTTTACTTAGAAATGAGGCATTTTGTTTTGTTATTCTTATTTAAAAGCTGTTTAATTATTTATTTGGCAATAAAAGAGTATTTCACTGTTATTTGTCTTTTTCTTTTTACATCAAAAGAAGCATTTTTAGTAATAGACCGTCAGCTCATGACAGATTTCGGGGCCCATTTTCTCATGCTAGCCTCGAAGAGGGTTGGAAGGTACGTCCATACAGAGTTGAATAAAGATAAATTCAAGTTCCGCTTCTGGGGTAAAAAAAAACTAAAAAAAAAAAAACCTTTGATTTATGTTAAGAAAAAAAAAATTTTTTCATGATATCTCCAGGAGCGGAACTTGAGGTAATTAACCATTTTAACTGAAAATGTTCCCGTGAATGTGAAATCCCGTTCCCATTTTCTGGGCCAAAAGAAGTAGTTCTAAGATCTACATCACTCCTACATGGTTAGGTACTTATAAACTTTTGGCTGTCTAACATTAAGACCTTTTTTTTAGAAACAATTCTTGTCTATATATTTTTAACCCTTTTTGCAATACATAATTAAAATACATTTCATGTATCTATATTAGTTAACATTTTATAGTAAATATATTAATGGAAATCGTCAATAATACCTTTATAATGATTTCTTTGCTCATTATAAAACAAATTGTCCTTTATCAGTTTCCGCAGACATATTTATATCAGTTAGATTGGATGCTACAATAATAAACATTCAATGATACATACTTTTGAAACGATAGTTTAGATACATATTTATGCACTTGACTGTACTATTTGAAAAAAATCATTCACCAAACAAACTGACTAATAGATCATTTTAATAGATAACTTTGACTATTCTGATTTCTTATGCCCCGGCGTCTGAAGACCCGAGACAGCGTGCGGTTTTAGTCGGTTCGAATCCGACAAAACCACCCTCGCTGGCTGGCTGGGAGTATCTGGGGGGATTTCTGTAGGAAAATAAAAATAAAAAAGGCTACTCTTATTTTAAAAAATCTTTGGGGACCCAAATATTTTTTTAATTAGAAACAATAAAATGGTTAATTTCCGTGACGGGTCGCTAGTTTTAATATAAGATCATTGATTAAGACTAACAGAACACGTATATAACCACCGGAAAAGGATGGCAGAGGCGTATTATACACCCACGTTTTATTCAATATATTTTTAACCACCACGGTATAGTGGGCGAGCCTATATACACTGGGTAACTTCGAAGGCTATTTATGGGACTAAAATATGAAAATATTTTAATGTTCGTAGGGAAAAGTAAAAACGTTAAGTATATCGTTTTTATACAAAGACTTTGGAGTGTTATGTTAGGTCGAGAGGTCGAGATCGTAAGACGATGATAAAGGACACATTGCAAGTTTCTGTAAGTTGAAGGTTACGTTCTAACATGGCTTAGATCTAAGTCTGCATTTCATCATGACATATCTTAAGTTGTTCAAAAATTTAACATAAAACTCAGTTCCAGATTATGCATACCTATATAATTATTATTTTTATTTGGCAGTAGAGCGGTATAGAGTTACAAGACAGTTTACAAACAATTTACAAGATTCCTATCACCCAATTCTAACATATTCATATATTCATTGAATATTCCGCACCTGCCTTAAAAATAAAAACCGGCCAAGTGCGAGTCGGACTCGCCCATGAAGGGTTCCGTAGCAGCAAGTAAAATTTTTATATTTGAGTTGATTGATTGAAAGGTAAATAGCCGTTTACGATTTATGACGTATTAAAAAAACGATTTACTAGATCCCGTTCAAACCAATTTTCGGATAAACCAATAATATAGATAACACACTCAATGGATTCCATGAAAAAAAAATTTGCGTTTCAGTTATGGGGAACGGGGTTACAAGTACGGGGAACACCCCAAATTTATTGTTTTTTTTTTGTCTATTTTTGTGAAATCTTAATGCGGTTCAATGGGTTTAATGAAAAAAAAAATTTGCGTTTCAGTTACGGGGAACGGGGTTACAAGTACGGGGAACTCCCCAAATTTATTGTTTTTTTGTCTATTTTTGTGAAATCTTAATGCGGTTCACAGAATACATCTACTTACCAAGTTTCAACAGTATAGTTCTTATAGTTTCGGAAAAAAGTGGCTGTGACGGACAGACAGAGATGACGAATCTATAAGGCTTCCGTTTTTTGCCATTTGGCTACGGAACCCTACAAACGGGTTTTCTACTGATTTTGGAAGAAACATTTTACTTTTATATAATAATAACACGAATTTTAACATTTTACTCACCACCACATAAACTATTCATATATTCTCAATTTCAAACAAACTTGTAGCATAATATATGTTTACCTTTCAAAGAAAATCAAGATTGACAGAAAACGATGTGTCAGCGCTTGGTTACAATGCTCTTCATGCGATCTGCGCAAACACTGTGCAACCGTATGAGTCCTGCTGACAGTACGAAATATTGTATTCTGCATGCACTCGTGTTCTGCATAAATTATCATGACGTGTATTGAGCATCAAGTGCGCCAGTAAAATATCAGATAACCTTAACAAATATTTGTGATAAATGTGCGTAAAATTCACATTTGTCTGCGTTGTGATATTTTGCTTTATGGCTTTGCAGTGGACAACTAAACCCTACGAACCAGATCGATAGCGGGTTAAGTTGATGGGTCGAGTCATACACTAAAAAAAATGACAGTGGTTAACTGAGCCCGCAGGCTGAACTCGCTGTGGGTAGTTGAAGGTTGAAGGTAGTTGACCACGAATATAAATATACATGCCTTCACTCAGTGTAAGAAGTTGTAGGACGGCAATACTAGATTCACAAACTTTAAATCTAAGAACTTTTATTTTATTTTATTTTCTCTTGGAGTTGGAGAGTCCGAAGACAGCCACCCTCGTAGCCAAATACGCCAAATAGAAATGAAGTAGGTCGGAAAGCAGACTCGGGCTCCGAGGTAGAAATTTCAGATGCAACTGGGATCATTAGTTAATGATGATGATGATGTTTTCTCAAAACATTATGACAAACTCTTAGGTAAAGTTTTCATACGAGTCAACGGCGTAATTGAAGATAAAGTAAGAGAAACGTTAAATACATTTTCAATACGCACACAAATTCGGCACGAGGGGAATGATGCAAATGACCCATTGGTTATGATCAACATAAATTATGATAACAAAAACAAGACACAATATTATTGCAGTGGAGACACTGGGCAGTTAGCGGCGGTAAGGCCCATCATGGAGGATTGGCTAGAGAGGCGACAGGGAAGCCTCTCGTATCGACTGACGCAGGTGATATCCGGTAAGGGGAGTTTCGGGGACCACCTGCATCGGATCAGGAAGGAGCCAACGCCTGAGTGTCATAACTGCGACGCGAGCGAGGACACAGGGCTGCACACGCTGGCGGACTGCCCGGCGTGGGAGGCGCCGATGAGTGACTTCGTGGCAGCCATCGGAGTGGGAGTCCTCTCGCTCGGCAGCATGATTGCAGCATGGTGCGGCGGGAAGGGATTTCCGCACGAAAAAAAAGGGGGGTTGGAGGCAAAAGGTCTGGTTGCAGAAATTGGTCGCAGTATCCACGACAAGGGTGATGACTCCCGCTCCGGTTCGTTCCTGGTGCCAAGGATGGCCATCGCAATTCAGCGAGGCAACGCCAGCATTATGGACATCTTTGCAATGGGAACGATACCGGGTGGGTTCTTTGACATGACCTAATCACGGGGCTAATTTTGTTAATTAAAGTTTAAAATTGAATCAAATTAAATATCAAAATATAAGTTCCAAATAAAAGTAACAAATAAGTAATACTAATTAAGTAACACAAGGGTATTTTCTTTCTTCATTGTGAAATCAGTTTATCTATTGAAAATTTTTATCTATTAAAAAACTTTTTTAATAATTAAAGCATTAATTACTTTAAAACTCTTGGGTATTTTGTCCTAATAAGAACCATGTAGAAAACACTTTTGCGCTTAATGATAATTTGACAACCTCTGTGGCCTAGCGGTAGTGCGTTCTACTGCTAAGTCAGAGTCACGGGTTCGATTCCCGCTTAGTGCAAATATCTATATTTGCATTGGTCTGGGTGTTTTTATGTAAAATATGTATTTATTTACAAAAAAAAGTATTTACGTATGTTTATCCGCATTCTTGAAGCCATAATGACAAACCCTGCTTAGTTTGGGTCTAGATGGCGTTGTGCACTTTGTCCTATAGTATTTATTTTATTTTATTTATTTTATCTGTATAAATAATCACCTTAGTATTTTACTGAAAATATCTTCTATGTGTTTATAACTACGACTAAAATAGATGCTCTGGAGACATAAATAAACAAACTCCAAATACCAGTAGCATAGTATAATTGCCGGCATTAATACACTCACTAATAATGTACAGGCAACGACAAAAGTTGATTATCACTAAAATATTTACAAACTTTTTACATTGGAATACATGTACGCGACGATTGATGTACAAGCAGTTTTATTAACCCAAGAGGAAAAAGTTAATACATTTCATGTGTTGTTTATTATTTGATTGAAGGTTTAAGAGCTAAGGTGATCAAGAAATTGGAATTTGTAAAGTTACTTTTGTCGTTGACTGCACCTAAATCCCACAATAAGAGCAATCTCTTTTCAACAAAAGCTAATAATAAATTTAATGTTAATGAAATATTTCAAGATTTACTCCTCAAGTAAGGCTGTAATACTGTTTAAACTTGTCCCTTCGGGGGTAAAACGTCTATCCGAAAACTTTAACTAATGTACAAGTTATAGGTATATTTAAGCATTCTTATTTCTAATTTTCACCACCGCCAGAGGATGAAAACCTTGCATTTTAAACCGTCATTTTCAAAAAATCTTACTTTTAAAGCGTGGCCATGAATACGTAATCCCGTAGAACATAATGGAAAAGTTTTTAGTTCAAAGAAGGCAACAACAGAGCATGTTATTCACCCTCTTCCTAACGCAGTCACGTAAAGTAAGTTAATGAAAATTGTTCACGGCAACTGAATTTGGAACCATTTTATTTCGTGTTAGGCACATCAAAGGAATCTAACTGGACTTCCGACTGTTTATTTACCGTTGGTACTACAGCCAACGTGGGATAATTGTATTATTTTCAGGCAAAACAAGCGTTTAATTAATGTTATTTGTTACAATATTTTATCGGTAGGAAGTGAAGCTCCAATTACAAATTTCATTTAAATTTGAGGAGTACCTTACAGATAACAGTAGAAAAACAACCCATTTTTAGTGACGTTGTAATTTTTTTTTCAATAAGAAACCTTTGAAATTTCAAACAGGTTATCTCACCCAGGAAGCTGTTAAAATTATGGTTTGTACTAGTTAAAAAAAAAATTACTGCAATATAGAACGGTGGTCTTGGATATCTCTAGTCCTTAAATAATTAAGCCTTATTCTATTATTATCAACTTATATTGGTTTATTTAGACGTGAGTTTTTACTGCAAACTTATTCAGTATATACTTCGAGCAATGAAAGAACAGAAAACCGCCAAAATAAGACATTTCATTGACCAAAGGGACTCAAGGAACACGAATCTACAGTGCCGTACTAGAGTGCTGACAGTTAACTTCAATAATCTAGGACCAGTAAAAATATATAAAAGAGAGTTTTAAATACAAGATCCGACCTCAACATCAACAAAACGTTCAATTTTACAAATACAACACAACTATAGATTCTTACATTATTATTCTTACATCCAACGTCAATAGTACTAGTACTTATACAAAGAGTTTATAAAATATGGTATCGCAGAACTAAATACAGTTGTTTAGTTTAAGAAAATCGTAATTGTACTATTGCGTCCGAGTTCTATTTATTTTCAAAGACAACTATTATTTTTGTCTAAGAATTATGCCGGGTGTTAGGGAAACGCACCCGATAACCTAGATAGGCTTTAGTACTAAAGGTAAAACATATTTAGTTATTTTTTTACCATTAGTTAAAAAAAAAATTAATTATTTATTTTATTTTTTATCAGCTTTTTTCACATTCCATCGTGTTAGTACAGCAAACGAAATGATAATTGTATAAAAAATGCATTACTTCACCTAAAAAACATGAATGCTGCAATAACTATCGGTATAACGTCGCCTCAACGACCGGTTTCAATCAACTGTACTAACACGATACAACGTGAAAAACACTAATAACATTTGCAAAAAAAAAAATTAAAACAAATTGAACAAAACCGGTCAAAACTTATTTTACCTTACGTACTATCGGCTGTCTTCGTTTTCGGGACCGTTTCCCTAATACCCGGTATAGGTATATAACTGTATTAATATTTGGTGTACGACATAAGCTAACGAAATCTATCCTATCCTACTTCTTAGTATCCTTAGAGTATACATAATCAAGCTGTGCGTACGTATACTCTAAGTTACTATCCTACTAATATTATAAACGCCATAGTTTGTAAGTATGGTATTATTTTTGTCTTGAAAGATAGAAGGGAAGAGACCCAGAGCCCGCAGTCCGATTACATGGTCTGATCAAGTCCGCACCACACTTGAGTCCAACAAACTCTACGACGCTCTACATGCCTCGGAGGATAGGCACCGATGGCGCAATATTGTGTGCAGAAAAGTGATCCATGGTAGTGGTCACGACCCTCAGAATTGAGGAAATCGACGCAAGGAGGAGGAAGTATGGTATGGATGTGTGTATGTATGGATGTTATTTACTCTTTCAGGCAAAAACGACTCAACTGATCTGTCTGAAATTTGGTACACTGATAGATTATAGTATTGAATAACACATGGGTTACTTTTTGTCCCTGGAATAGGTACCCATGGGAAGCGGGAACAGCATCAGAATTCCACGCGGGTGGAGCCGCGGGCAACAGCTAGTCAAAAATGTTTCAACTGTCATAATATATAATAATATTAATTATATTTATTGTCTCAAAATATTATAAAAAACATACAATGGCTCCCTAGCTCCCACACTAGGATTCCCGGTGTCTTGTGTGATTCTCTTGTGTCCTGGGATCTAGTCTCTCTCGTCCCATTCGACAAAATAATAATAATATGAGATAACATCATCTTTTAATTCACAAACCGTGATGAAGACATGAGAAACATAACATAACATAACTTCACGCCTGTATCCCCGAAGGGGTAGGCAGAGGTGTATTACACACCCACGATTCGCCAGTTATGTTAAGGTCCCAATGTAATAGGGGGCGAGCTATTGCCATCTACCGGGTACATTGTTATGAGAAACGATAATATAAATTACAAAAGGTAAAAAAGAAACAGAAAATTCGTCACAATGATACAGTGTGTGTGTGTGTTTGTTGGTTGTAAGGGTTAGGGTGAGTGAGAGTGTGTTTGTGAGGATGAGGGTGTTTCTGTGTATGTTGTGAATTTGTGTAGATTGTTAATTTGAAGTCGTACACCTCGCTTTAAATTGACATTTTCGTTCAGAAACAGACAACACAAAATAGCAAAATGGTTCCTGAATGATTGAATACGGTAAGTGGGAAGGCACAGCTAAGTTAAAAAGCTTTCATTTAAAATTTTAAATATGCTACATGAAACCAGGATTTACAGAATGTTTGATTTTCGACAATACCTTATTCTGGCGTCGTAAATAAGATAGAGCCGGTATGTTTGGGATCGGTTTTGGCAAGCATTCTGGTTCTAAATGATATTACTAAAACTGAAAAATTGGAAATAAAGTTAAAAATAACAAGAATCTTTTATTAAGAAAAGCATTTACAAAATAATACAGTTGTATTTTACTTGTAGCGCCAATAAAAATAGTGAGGAAGGAATTTAAACTAAATACATTTCTTGCGGGATATAAGCTTTTGATACCAGTACCATAGTATTAGCCATCTACCAGTGGAAGTCCCGTTCAAAGCGGCCCGACCTATTCAGAGATTAGCTGTTTTTTATAATGTACCATTTGTATGACGTAATTATAATAATATGTGATTACTAAAAAGCAGTAACATATTTTAATATTACAAATAGACATTTCAATTTTAGTTACATTCAATCCGGTAAGTTTAATTTCAAACGCTACTAGCTTCCACGATGGCATTAATCTTGGCCTCAGAAATATATGCGTGACGTATTTTTATGGTTACAGCGACCACGCAGGTACTTACGCATTATATCATTGAGATGTTTGTCTTCACCGCTATAGAAACTGATAACCATAATTGTAAAACTTGTGTCAAAGGAGTGGAATACACTTTTATGGCATTTTAGTACATTATAGAGGCACACGAACTTACCTACGGACCACGCACTGCAAGGTGGCTCACGCTCAATCCACTATTAAACCCGCATGTAAACATTGTACAGTCACCCTCAGAAGTTGCTTAACACTAATAAATTTACAAACGGGCTTAACATTGCAATAAATAATATAATTGATGAATAATCTATTGTTGTTTATTATTTCATGTAAAGTTTCAGAGCTAATGTGCTCGGTAACTTGGAATGTATTAAGCTAATACCGATGGCGACCCGATCTTAATGATCCCGGTTGGATTCTAGGCTTAAACCTCAGACCCCGGTGTCCACTTTTCATTTTTAGTTTGATTTATTTTGACGTTTAAGGTAAGTCCATTGGTGCCAAGCCAATCTCACCTGCAAGCCAGTAGGTATACCTGTTGATTGACGGACAGACTCTGGCGCAGGTTAATGATGAAATTGGTTCTACAAAGGATCAAAATTTTTCATTTATACAGAACCCTAAACTCAGTAACATCTTACGTATAAGCTGAAGATAATACAAAAGCATATTATTTGTGATAATAAACAGGCAAGATTGGATTGCGAAATAACAACAATAAATTGTTCTATCACATCCTATGAGTTTACGGTCTGTTCCTTCGCAGCAAAAGCAAATTGCAACCACAGAATATTAGGATGTGTGTACAAATCATGTATCACTTCTGCTTTGTTCACGCATTGACTTTGATTTTATGTATATAAAAAAGCATGCAAAAGCATTTTTATGAAGTGCGTAATCCGTCCCTGTTTCGCATTTTGAAAAAATATAAGCGGCGCATTCCCTGTCTATTAAATTGTACCATGTCTTATAGGTTTCGAGCAAGTAAGTATTAAATACGAACAAACAAAAATTCGGATTACAGGTTAAATCTACGAAACAGTATTCTGCTTGTCCTTTTCCGCACCCGTAACACAATACACGTTGTATACTTGATTTTATGATGATCGATCATGTAAGGTGGTGAATAAAGGCAACACACAATCCAATACCTATACAAACTGACTTTAACTTTTATAATTTTCATTAGACTTTTTGTGCATATGATTATCACTTATAATTCAAAATATGTTTTTTCGTATTTTTTCAGTGTGAACATCACTTATGTAAGAGTATACGACTTACGGGTGTAATCTGTATCACGTGCTACAGATTACCAAGCCACAAGACATACTTATTGTTCGTTCTGTCACATTAATTTGATATACTCGACGCGATTGTACAAGGTATATCTATATAGCTATTTCCTGTGTACAAAACAGCAACAAAAGTAGTTTTTTTATTATTATTTATTAATTTATTATTTAAATACATAAAATAGGTTAACATATTTACATGGAAAGACAAAGTAATACAATTTTAAATTTTAGACACAAATGTAAAAATGTTGCTTAAGTAGGAGAAATAGTGCAGGAAATTGTAAACCCTGTTACCTAAACTAGGCTCAGAGCCTGTATCTTAGGAAACAGTGTTCGTCATAATAGTGCTTTAAATTATGTACAAGAAGTAGAGTTAAGTCGTATTGTTAGCTCGATTTGTCGATCGGACATTATATATGAAGAATAAGGTTTCGTGTGTGCGTTCGTGTGTATATATTAGTGATTATATGAGTGTGAATGGGATTATTTAAAGAATGTGAGTAGAGATTCTGTAGACTTATAGTTCTGAAGTAATAGCCATTCTGTAATTTTAGTTTTAAGTGTAAAGTTGTTGAGATCCATGATATTAAGTTCTCTATGTATTTTTAATATATATATGTGTGCTTAGTTCAAAATTTTGATGTTCAGCGATAGTTGTTTTATGTCTGATGGGGTTAGAAAAGGGGATGAATCCTTGAACCTTGATGCTGTTTTTAAGATATAATAGGTCTTTACCTATGAAATTGCCGAAATTTTCTTACAAATTCATGAGTTCGTTATTCCTGTAATTTAATAGCTATTTCCATTATTTATATTTTGTTTGAAAGTTCATTTCAAGATTTTACAACTTTGTAATATATTTTGTTTTTATTGGCCGCTTGATAAATTAATTCGATCTTCGAAAACAGTACTTTCTAAATGCTATCCATTTTGATGATAATTTTCGTATTACTTAACAGCTGTCACTTTTCAAAAATGTAATAAAAGTTGCTGTTTGTGAGCTTAATGTTGTCTCGTTCATACACAAAAAAAACATAAAATTTGGATTTGTCATTCTTAAAAAAATGCAAAAATGTTAGTACTGAAAATTGGGTTTCCTCCAATTTCTTCAAGAAAAACGGCAATTTCATATGTAACGACCTAATACAATTGTCGTACCGTCAGAGCCTTCCAGTCACCGTAGAGTGTAATTGAAGGGTATAGGTAAGGTTTATAGACCATGGTTTTCAATACAGCTCTTTGCTCTCTTTCCGCCTTCAGAAAATGTGTCATAACCGTTAAAGTTTTATACAACGTACGCATACAAAGGTGTCCAGCCAATAAAAGTTTTTAGGTAGATTTCGATGAAATCGATCTACCTATTGGTTTTGTGACTACTGTCGAATTTAAAAAAAAAATCTTCATAGGAGGTCTAGTTATGACCCCCTGAGTCCGAAATGACCACTGGTCAAAAAGTTTATATATATATATATATGTATGTATGGTTCCACTTCCCAAAATTTGCTCCACTCTCACGGTCGCATTTTTGCCCCGATCGCTTTCAAACTGTGGTCAAAAATTGCTTGGGTGTAAACTTAGTTTAAGTTCCTAAACGGGTGGAATTCGGCCTAAGGGGACGGTAGGGCCTCACTTTTTGTGAAATCAGTTTTTCCTCAAAATTTCACGTTCCATGAAAGATATTCGAACCGTTCTAATTTTATCCCATTAATTATAAACCTATAAGATTAAAACTTTAACTAAAAGTGGAGGGGGGAAAAACCAAAATTATTCGGGAAAAAAATCATAACTTCTAACCGGTGAACATTCCTGCAGTCGGAAACATTTTTAATCGATAGGCCATTTTTAAGTCTAAAAAGTTTTTCGCTAAAAGTTACCGTTTTCGAGAAAAAAAAATTAAACTGTTTAAAGTCCGTAGTTCTCTATATAACATAATATTAATTGCTTCACGAAATCTACCTGTGCGTTCCCCCTGCGGGAACGGATTTTTTTTTATCCTGGTATACATACATGTATCCATGTGAAAGAATGCGGATCACAACGACGTACATAGTATCCAACACATTTTTTTACAGGGTTGAAATATAACTAAAATTAGAATGTAAAATAAACTCAACTATATTAAGCTAAAATTTAAATAATTAAATGAAGATTTTTATCGTTGACTGTAATACGTTTGTAAGTAAAACGAATAAAAAATATACAAAAGCATATAGTATACCCTCAATTCAGCTATATCTTTTAGTTTCTGCGACGAGCCTATTGCCATCAATTCATTTAGGATTTAATATAAGTATATTGGGCGTTTATTAAACCAGAAAGGTAGAAGGTAGGCTATGGTAGAATTTGGTAGGGCAGAAGCAATACCTGGAGTAGTAAGGATTATTTCCCAATATTGCATTGTCGTGACTGTTCCTGCCAAAAGTAATAACAGACAGTTCAATACAGATAGACTGATATGATGCTAGTGTAGCATGTTTGTTTAAACCTCTGTCTAGATACGCTGCAGCGTGTCAAGATTCAGTAGAACTATAGTTCTGCTTGTACTCTGATTGTTCACCAATACACCCTTCTCTTGTTATAGTTATTACGCGAAATCGAAAAGTCACCTAAATAAAGTGTTTGTTTCAGTACAAATAAAAATTTAAAAAAATATAAATATATAATTAATATTATTATTTCTTCATGAATGGATGGACATTGAACAAATAGTAATAAGGCTGAGTAAGTGTACTGAACCACACCTCCGGCTTTTATATGAGGTATCTTGAGTTCGTTGAGGTGTTAAGGGTAGCCTGTTGATTTATAGAAGCAAGCCTGATATGCAACTACATGTTTAAAACTATAAGTCTTGGAAAAATCGCAAATATGTATTCCATCAGAGTCCTTTTGGATGAGTCAACAATAAAGTATAGTAAAATGCCATTCCTTTTTTATGATGCTAAACAGATACACAACATAGTTTTATTTTAAAATGATTTCTCTATTCCGTCCATTAACGTCTCGGAAATGTCATCCGTCAACACGAAACGTGTAAACACAACATAAAGTATTTGTGTTTTTGACGGGCGATGCAAGACTGATGCTTATTAATATAAACTACATAAGAATGCTTTATAATATTGCAACGAAAATGAAATCAATAAATAACTATCCAATACCGGCTTCGAACCCTAACAGAGAAAAATAAAATATGAACACATTTGACGAACAAAATAAACCTTACTTCGGTTCTTGAATCATTTTCACATTAAATAGTGAATCAAACAAAATATTGTCGCTTACAACTTATTTGATTACAACTCTATCCTTTTCACATCAAAATATTATGTGTCAACATAATACTCAAGGATTAAGAAACTCGGTCATTTGACTTGTAGATATTACGATCAAAGTTGTGTACCTCGTAAACCCTTCGGATAATAAAAGCATCATAGTTAAGGCCTTTGAATAATTTGAAGTCACAAACTTGAGATTAAGTCGGCTTGGTGACGATACAAAAATATTTATAGAAACTTATCTGGGTTATAAAAATTCGATAGCTAGATGCATAGTTTTTCGGTCGGTAGGCATATTGCTGGCTGCCTGCCAGATCAAATACCAGCTCTGAGGCACGATGGAAGCCTGCCGAGGGATGTGGAACGACACTTAAATTTTAAATTTTTGCAACGTATTCGTGACATTTTATAAGAGTGTATGTTTACATGCGACTCAATATAATATATTATTTTTTTGCCTATTTGTTTTTATAAAGCAATATTTGAACAACAATAGAACAGTAGATGGAGATGAGTTATGTAGTAAGTGGTGGTGTATTTCAACACTAAATAATAAATAAACATACAAATTAAGTATTGTTATAAATCAGTAATGACTCAAATTTTAATGCAAACCTTGTAATGTGACGGGTCAAACCGTCTGTAGACGTCGCCTCGCGTTCCTAACTGTGTTGCTATTTTCCTACTTTACGCCCATTTAATTTTTATATTAAATTAATATGATTTGGTTGTATGGGTACATATTTTGATTTTGGCATATTTTTTATTCTTTCATACATATATTTAATCCAAAATAATCAGTGTATGACATTTACCAGGCGTCCCACGTCGGCTATCTAATTATATCTATTTTTAATTATAAATATAATAAAACTACTACAGTGGTGTACGCAACGGACTGCCGAGACGAGGTCTCGAGTTCGATCCCCAGTCGCCCCGGGCACACACCTCTGACTTTTCGTAGTTATGTGTGTATTAAAAATGTTGATTATCGCTCGCTTAGTAATGTGCCCGGTAGATGGCAATAGGCTCACCCCCCTATTACATCGGGAACAAAACATAACTGGCGAATCGTGGGTGTGTAATACACCTCTGCCTACCCCTTCGGGGATACAGGCGTGGAGTTATGTATGTATATAATAAAAAGAAAATAAATTTACTTATTGGAAGATGAAGAAAAGAGCAGGTCATACAAAACTTAACGGTAACTAGATATAGACATAAGTCATACTATTGTACTATACCAAAAGTAATCTCTTGTTAACCCAAAAAGTTTAAACTACCAACCAACAAGTATTATAAATACTTCAAAGCTCCATATTTGAAAGCAATTGTGACACGCACTACTTATTTAGCGGGCCCTTCTTAAAAAGTTAAGCAAATAAAAGTAGGCCCCTAACTATCACAAATTCCTATGAGACCTTCGATAACAGAATAACGTACGTTAGCATATCATTAACACGAGTAAAAAAGAAAATGTCGTTGTGGTTATACAAGGAAGGCAAACTTAATACTACAACAGTGACTTCTGTTTTGGGGAAAACGTATCTAAATAGAACGGTGGTAGTATTTTTTACGAAACATTCCTGCACCAGGGATCGCTCAAGCTCTGGCACGCGGGGGGGTATCCGAAGGGATTTCCGCACGATAAAAAAAAAAAAAAAAAAAAAAAAAAGGGATCGCTCAAGCTCTTTTGGATTTAGCTCGTATTACCTAAATTGTATAGTTTGGAATAAAGACAGGAAACCATGTAGTGGGTACGCGGTTTATTAGGTGACTTTGAGGTATTAATAAATTTATTTGCTACTATTGCGTAGTCACTGCTTAGGACAGCAGCAGCAGCAGAATCTCTAAATGGAAACTCTGAAGACCTCAGAAAAGCAAAATACCAAATTCATATGAGGTGGCGTCTTTTTATATAAGGTAGATACGTCAATATAGCTTCACTCAGCCTGGCGTTGAGCTGTAAGCGAAGTCTACAAACTACTATTATTGATATTAATGATGATCAATGGTAAAATGGTAGTCTTCAGTTTAATGGCCTCGATAGACGAAGCTTTTTACTAAATGACCCAGATTTTAAGATAAAAAAAAAAAAAAAAAATTACATTGTATTCTTATTATTTATTATCAAGTTATCTTTTTTAGTACCTATTTGAATGAATTAATAATTGTTTTGTTCCCATTGCTGTCGTGCATTTAGTTTTTATTAACAGAGTGTACATAAAATAAAATTATAGAGATAATTAAAAACTGCTTTCTGGCGACAAATACTAACTCTCAAATATTTTCTGGTTCCAATATATACCAATTACGTGAAATTCAGTCTTGGTTTAAGTATGTACACTATTTACAGTATACCTTGAACTGCCCCACATTTCAATCGGGTTGCACTAGCTGTTATCACAAACTAACTGAGGTAGTAAATAAATAAATACCAAGAACTTACTAGCTGTGGAAAGCCTTACATTAGCAGGGTCACTATATATCATACACAATTATTTGTGGACTATAACTCAAATTTTCAACAAATGTACAATTTGCATAATGTAATGTAAGCTTATGAAATCTAAGCATTTATAAGCAGCAAGCAGTATTATTTATGATTACCACCGTCTATTATTGTGATTAATTCGGTATTTGTCTGTTTTTAGGTGTAGAACTGCACTAAAACTGCCAGTCACGGAATTGTAGGATTGTCGTTTAATTATCTTAGTTTCTTGGTTAACACAATACAACAGTGTGTAACTTATTACATTTTTGAGCACGGAAAAATTTAAAGTGTTTTGATCTGGTAAAAAATCCTTCAACAAACCCCAAATTTCAAAATATTTGAAAATTATGTGGCATATTCATTAGACGAAATAAACTGTATAAAACGTAGAGGTTTCAAGGCGCATAGGTTTATAAATAAATAAATAAATATTCTGCGACATCCTACACAACGCTTTCTAGACCTTCACTATTGTCATCCAATCTTAGAGTTGTTTATAAGTAGTTGTACATCTTAAGTTATTGTTGTGATGTTTTGAATTATTTATTATAATATATTTCGGCGTAAATTATATCTCGAAAATAGAATACAGTTATTAAAAAAACCGGCCAAGTGCGAGTTGGACTCGCGCCAAAAGGGTTCCATACCATTATCTTTAAAAACTTGTAAGTACCAAAACTTAGCCTAATTTTACCTTTTTATTTTGTGGAATTTTTTCTTTATTTGTGCTGTACGACCTTGGTTTTTGCTAAATCTCATGATTCTAGGTCAAAGGAAACTAATATATACGTTTTCGACCCAAAGTCTATAGGGTTGACCTAGAATTATCAATTTTGGTTAAAAGCAAGGTCTTTCAGCACAAGTAATGGGGTAAAAATTACAGAAAGTAAAAAAAACCGGCCAAGTGCGAGTCAGACGCGCCCATGAAGCGTTCCGTAGCAGCAAGTATATATTTGAGCTGATTGAATGAAAGGTAAATTGTGGTTTACGATTTATGACGTATTAAAAATTCTACTACTAGATCTCGTTCATACCAATTTTCGGTGGAAGTTTATTCGGTGGTCTGACAAAATCATGGTAAATAAAAGCTTGTAAAGCAAGTTTTTCAAAGAATTATTTGTTTATTCATCATTTCAAGCACTTCTGTATAAGCTTTTATTATGTTCTTGTTAATAAAACGAACTAAAAATTTAAAAAAAAAACGAACCGAAGCTTAATGGGGTTGCGTCGTTTCATTATAGAGTTCCTATGACCACCTTCCAACACCATCATCAGACCCTGGTTACCATTGAAAGACAAACTACTTGTCAAGACGATTTAAACAAGCCCTAACTCGACACCTATCCGAGAGGGCCATAGTTTACCCGAGCTGGCTAGGGCCAGGGCGGCGAGAAGTGTCGTGCGGTGTTCCACAGGGGTCGGTCCTAGGGCCACTCCTGTGGAACATCGGATACGACTGGGTGCTGCGCGGTTCGTTGCTCGAGGGTGTCAGCATAACGTGTTATGCTGACGACACCCTCGTTATGGCGCGGGGAGCAACGCACCGTAGCGCGGCACTAAAGGCCACGGCAGGGGTTGCTCAAGTCGTGGGTCGAATACGGCGGCTGGGACTCGAGGTGGCTCTCCACAAATCCGAGGCTATGTGTTTCCACGGGCCTCGGAGGGGGCCACCTGCGGGAACCAGCATAACCGTAGGGGGCGTAAGCATCGGCATCGAGCCCACGATGAAGTACCTTGGGCTCGTACTCGATAGCCGATGGGACTTCGGACCTCATCTCCGAAGTCTGGTTCCGAAACTGAGGGGGGCTGCGGCCGCGCTATCGCGGCTGATGCCCAACGTTAAGGGACCCAACGCCCCCACTAGGAGACTGTACCTGGGGATCGTGCGAAGCATGGCCCTGTACGGGGCCCCAGTATGGGCGGAGACTCTGGCGGCCCGCAACGTGGCTGTATTAAACAGCCCGTTAAAAGCGATGGCCGTCAGAGTCATCAGGGGGTATCGCACGATCTCCGTCGAGGCGGCATGTCTCCTAGCCGGGACCCCTCCATGGGACCTGGAAGCGAGAGCCCTTGCGCTGCTGTACCAGTGGCGCAAGGAGGCGCTGGAGCGGGGCCATAGGCCGGAGCCCCGAGAAATCAGGGCTCAGCGGTCCCTTCTCCGCCAGGAACTCATGGAGACATGGAGGGTGCGACTTGAGCACCCAAGGTGGGGGGAATCCACCATTGCGGCGGTGAGACCGATCATGAAGGAGTGGTTGGAGAGGGACCATGGGGACCTCTCCTACCGGATGTGCCAGATGGTTACCGGACACGGGTGCTTCGGTGGCGCATCCGCCGGGAGACAACGCCGCAGTGCCAGCACTGCGAGGATCCTGGCGAAGACACGGCGCTCCACACGTTGGTGGAGTGCCCTGCGTGGGCGAGTCAACGCCGGGATCTCGTTGCGGTCCTGGGCGTGGACGTTCTCTCGTTGGAGACCATGGTGAGGGCCGTGGTCTCCGACGGGAGCAAGTGGCACGCCGCCGCCTCTTTCTGCGAGCAGGTAATGCGCGCGAAAGAGACGGTGGAGATGGAGCGGGAGAGAACCCTGCCCCCCGAGTTTCGCAGTCTGCGGCGAGGACGCCGCAGACTCATCTACGCCCGGGACTACCGACCTCCATGATCGGGGCCTGAGGACGGCAGTTGGCCGACTCGCCGTCCTTACAGAAGCAGGCCGTGGCGGAGGCGTGTCGTGTGTGCCCTACACACGCCTGCCAACTCACCGAAGCGGGATAAAACCCGACCCCACCAGGCGAGGCCGCGGTGGCGGCCAAAGCCCGCCGGCAACCCTGGGGTTATCCTTTCGAGGGCTTACCCGGGGTGCCCGGCAACGGCCACTTGGGGAGGACACCGTGCGGTTTTAGTCGAGACACGACATAACCACCCCCGCTGGCCGGCGGGGGGGTATCCGAAGGGATTTCCGCACGTTAAAAAAAAAAAAAAAAAAAAAAAGCCCTAACTCGACGAGGTTATGTCGTTTCAGCAATTTACACATGTATGCAAAATTTCAGGTAAATCGGTAACTAACGGGGAATTGGATCAAAATTAATTTGCAAGATTTCATGATAATCATTGGGATAGGTGGAGCTAAATAAAAGCTTCGAAAATTGTAGTACTGGAGTGTATGGGGCTCCCCCAACACTTTCCAGACTAAGCTAACCTCACCTGCAAGCATATACACCTGCTGATTGACCTAATCATTTCGGAGTTGGGCGATCAGCAGGCAGTTGCTCCCATAAAAGGCGTACAAACCAAATGAGGAGAAGGAGGAAGCGAACTCCGAATTCTGAGGCAAGCCTTGGATGCAACCAGGAACAACGGCAGTATAATGATGATGATGTAGACTCTAATATTAATCTTTTAAAGCCCAAAAAATAATAAAACCTAACTGTGCTTTTTCTTAACTAGTAAAGTAAAACTCCTGGCTGAAGTGTCGGAGAGGGTCTTACAATACTACGGTCTGCGCTTGAAATGATTGGACCGTTAGGGACGTGTTGCCACGACTTCAATCATTGGCCTCAGGTGAAGTGGCGTACGGTGTGTCCTTAGATTACACCAAGTGCTATAAAAACATAGTACGTCGTCCAGCTAATAATGATTATAATTACCCTTCTTTGTCAACCCTAACATATTGTAATAAAAATAATAGATGAAGGCACTCTCTAAGTTTGGCAAGGAGTTATGAGGCGGTTAAAATGACAATAACAAACACTCCCATACGAGTTTCATTAAGTGAATGGAAAATTGGTTTTAGTCATCATCAAGCATTTGCCCAACTCAGTTGGGGTCAGCTTTTCAGTCTACCTACGAAACAACCGAACTTCGATATTTTAAGTGAAGTGTCTGCCATCTGACGCCATAACCCATTGGCGATATCAAGGTTCTGTAGATAGAATAGTTGTCGGACCTTTTAGGGCTCCAACTACCCGTAACGACTGCCGTAGGTGATCATATGGCAACTAGGACTGTGAATGGCTTAACTTGCTCTACGTAGCGCAGAAGCTCTCAACATGTTCATATTGGTTACCCATCCTAATACTGACCTGGGGCTCGATTCAGTAAAATTACATTTTTGAAACGTATGATTTCAAAACTAGCGAACTGTAAAATCTCAAAATCTAATTGAAAACGAAATCAACTATGATTGGTTCTGTGTGTGTTGCGGGCTCGGCGGGCCGGGAGGGTTCTGAACCTCTCCCGGGCGCGCTCCGCCATCTCCTTCGCGAGCATCACATGCTCGCAGAAGGAGGTGGCGGCGGCCCACGCGCTCGCGCTCCGCACCATTGCCGCAATCATGCTGCCGAGCGAGAGGACTCCCACCCCGATGTCTGCCATGAGGTCACGCCTCGGCACCTCCCACGCCGGGCAGTCCGCCAGCGTGTGCAGCCCTGAGTCCTCGCTCGCGTCACAGTGATGACACTCAGGCGTTGGCTCCTTCCTGATCCGATGCAGGTGGTCCCCGAAGCACCCCTTCCCGGAGATCACCTGCGTCAGTCGGTACGAGAGGCTTCCGTGTCGCCTCTCTAGCCAATCCTCCATGATGGGCCTTACCGCCGCTATTGCGGCGTGCCCTGCGCTTGGTCGCCCAAGTCGTTCCTTCCACTCCACCACGATGGCCTGGCGGAGCTGGGACTGTACGGCCTCGATTTCTCGATGCTCGGGGTTCAGTCCCTGCTCCCGCGCCTCCTTTCGCCACTGGTACAGTTGCGAAAGGGCTCTCGCCTCCAGGTCCCATGGCGGAGTTCCGGCAAGGAGACTCGCCGCCTCGAAGGAGATCGTGCGGTACCCGCGGATGACCCTGATGGCCATCACTCGCTGCGGAGCGCGCAGCATCCGCACACTTCCGGCCTTCAGGGCCTCCGCCCATATTGGGCACCCATACAGGGCCATGGACCGCACGATCCCCGCGTAGAGTCTCCTGCAGGAGTCATCGGGCCCCTTCATGTTGGGCAGCAGCCGTGCCAGAGCGAGAGCTGTGCCCTTCAGTTTGGGGGCCAGACTTCGGATGTGCTCTCCGAAGTCCCATCGGCCGTCGAGCACGAGCCCCAAATATTTCATTTGGGGCTTGATGCCGATGCGATTACCTCCCACGATGAGACTGGATCCCTCAGGTGGCTTCCTCCTAGGCCCATGAAAGAACAGGGCCTCGGTTTTATGCAAAACCACCTCGAGACCCAGCCGCCGGATCCGCTCCACGACTTGGGCAACCGCGGTCGTGGCCTTCAGGGTCGCTTCGCGGTAGTTCCGTCACGAGCGTGTCGTTCGCGTAACACGTGACGGCGGCACCATCTGCGAGCTCACCGCGAAGCACCCAGTCGTATCCGATGTTCCACAGGAGCGGCCCCAGGACCGATCCCTGCGGAACACCGCACGACATCTCATGCTGGCCGAGACCGGTCACGGTTGGGTAGAAGACGGCTCTCTTCGTCAAATACGCCCCGACTATGCGGCGGAGGTAGAGAGGCACTTCGTGATACACGAGCGCCTCCCTAATGCAACTCCAGGGCAAGGTGTTGAACGCGTTGGCGATGTCCAGGGACACCGCCAACATCACCTCACCCCGGGCTACTGCATCCTCCGCCAGAGCCCTCACGCGCATGATGGCATCCACGGTGGAGCGCCTCTGGCGGAAGCCATATTGGCCATCCGCCAGGTCCGGCTCCACTCTTGAGAGGTGCTCGACGAGGCGCTTCGCAATTACTCTTTCAAAGAGCTTGCACACCTCGTCGAGCAACACTATGGGCCGGTAGGCGGACGGTGAGTCCGCCGGGCGCCCCTCCTTTCGGATGACGACCAGTTTCCCCGTCTTCCACAATTTCGGAAACTGGCCCCGCTCCAAACATGCGCTGAGAAGCCCTCTCAGTCGGGGCTCGAGAGCGTCGTCGACTAGAGCTAGGACCCACGCTCGGCCTGGAATGCCGTCGGGTCCCGGGGCGGTGCGTTTGGCTCTCAGCCTTCTCACCGCCAGCTCTAGTTCTACCCAAGTGACCTCGGGCACGTCGTCGTCAACCACGTCGGGCACCATTGGCAACCGAGGCGGAGTCATCTGCGGTGGAACATGTTCCACCGCCCGCGCTGGGAACAGGGAGCTAACAACTCCTCCGAGCAGCTCCGGTTGGAGACACTGGGTCAACGGCGGGGCCTTGGGGCGCAGTTTTCCCCTTACCATTAGGTAGGGCCGCCCCCAAGGGTCCCGCTCCAGCGTCTCCAGCAGTTCGCAGCGGGCCTTCTTTTTGGCCCGCCTTATCTCGGCTCGGAGGGCACCTCTGGCCTCCCTGTATCCCTCGTACAACTCCGCCTCTCGGGCCTCCACATCTGCAGGGCGGCGACGCCTCCTACGGAATCGGGCCCACCGGCGGTGCGTGATCACGCAGGCCCGTCTGAGCCTCGCGATCTCCGACGACCACCAGTAGACCTGACCCCTCGGATTATAGGGCGGAGCCCTAGGCATCGCCGCGTCGCAGACACGGGTCATGGCCTCCCGGAACCACTCCGCCTCATCGTCTACGTTGACAGGCCTGTCCGGCGCAGAGGCCCAGGCCTGTACGATGGCGGCCTCCAGGAGGAGCTCCCGATCTAGTCGCTTAAGTGCCCAACGTGGCTCGGGTGGAGCCGGTGTGGCCGGCGCATCGCTCGCGGGGCGGAGACGTCAAACCGAATATATCGGTGATCCGAACTTGTCTCCTCCCCCAAAACGACACGCCAGCCCTGAACACGTCGCGTCAACGAGGGACTTGCGAACGAGATGTCCACGATTGAACTGGCCCTCGAGGTCACGAACGTGTCCACGGCTCCCCGATTTAGGAGGTCTAGGCCGAGTCCTTCGGCCCATTCCTCCAGTGCCCTGCCTCTATCCCCCGCCGGGCCCCTACCGTGACGGGAACCCCACGCCAACGACCAGGCGTTGAAGTCCCCGAGCACAAGGACCGGGCGGGGGTGGCTGGCATTGACGACGACTGCCAGCTGACGGAGCCATTGCTCATACGAGTCATCAGCTATGTCTCGGCTCGGCGTGAAGTAAGCAGCCACGACCGCTATGTCGTCAACCGCCGCCGCCACGCAGCCGGGTCCCCTTGCAACGACGGCAAGAGGGGGGCTGCCGGCGGCAGGGTTGTGCACCAGTGCCGCCGACCCATCCAGCGCGGTTTCCCAGGCAGGCCCGAGGAACCGGTAGGTGTATGGGTCGGTGACAGTGGCGACATTTATGGCCCACTGTGCCATGCTCTGGAGCAGAAGGTCCTGAGCATGGGCACCGTGGCCAACATTCACCTGCAGGATGCGGAGTTGAGGATCCATTATGGAACCCCCATCTCCGCATCCCGCTGTGAACTGGAGGCGGAAGGCCGGCCTCCCGGCTTCGGCTTCCCTCCTGCGCAGGCCTTGCTTCCAACCCTGTGGTCGGCCGGCTTGCCTCCCGCTGCACACCTAAAACAGTGCAGCGGTGCGTCGCCTTGTGACCGGGTTGGCCACAGCGGAAGCAACGGTCACCCGCCGTCACTTCCGCCGTGCAGTGCACCCCCACATGGCCAACCGACAGGCACCTAAAGCACCTAGCCGGTCGGGCCTGCAGGAGCCGTACCTGCGCCCTCAGGAAGCCTCCTACCAGGAGGCTCCGCCCGTCAGCGACCTTTTGGGCCGCCGCGATAGGGCAGCCGACAACTGCTGCCCCCTGTCCACCGCGGCCGAAGCGTATAGCTCCGGCCTTCACTGTGTCCGGGGAGCAGTCCCCGGCCTCCGCCACGGCGAGCCTAAGCTCCTCAGCCGTGACGGAGTCGTCCAGGCCCGTGATGCGCACTTCTGCGCATTTAATGGGCCTGGACACCCGGACGTCGGCTGCATCCAGCGACTCCCTCAGCCTAGCCGCTAGGGCGTCAGCCTTGGGGCCACTGGCAGCGCCGGGGACCTCAAGAAGCCGGGCTCCCGTCCGTGTGCTCTTGCACCGGACGCCCGGGATCTCGAGGGCCTTGAGGTCCACGTTGGCCTTTACCCTGGCCAACACCTCGGCATACCCCATGCCTCTCGACGCTGCCTCCGCCGTCAAAGTGCCGACAACGGCAGTTATTCTAGGGGCACGGAGCTTCCCCGGCGCTGCCTTCGCGGCGGCCGCGGCCCTCCTGGCCTTTTTGGCGGCCTTCTTGGCGGCCTTCCGCCTGCTTTTATTGGCTCCAGCCACCTCCCAGCCCCCTTCCAATGGGGTGGAGGTAGCTGCAGTTTTGAACCCAATATGTATTAGTTACCTATTTTGTCGTAATATTTTCAATAATTTATCATGAAGTTATAGATGTTTACATATTTTATCAGAATACATTCTACCCGGTTTCCTAATATAATAGCGTGATGATGTTTATTATCAACGGTTGAGTTTCTAATTAACTATCTTTTACACGTAGTAGTTTCTGTAGTTTCGAGATTTCATATTTTACTACTTATCACATTTTAGCTGTAGTGTGATGATTTACATTCCGAACGTTGACTATGTCCGAGTTCTATTGAACTGTAGAATATCCTGATGATCTGCTTTGTAATAATAAAGGAATTATCAATAATAGATTTGGTCGATTTTGCTCTGCTCCTCCCATCATACTTATAATAGCGTGATGATATATATAGCGCACTTTATAACCATACTCTAGAAAAATGTTCATGCAGAATTTCAGCTGAATCTGTTCAGTGGTTATCAAGTGACGCTCGGACATCGATAATAAAAAAACAGACAAAACGAAAAAAAAACTGAAAATCAATTTTTTGGCATCGGTATGTATTGTTCCTAGAACACCTAACAAATTTTTTTTTAAATACAGTGTACAGTTTTCAATTCGTTACGATTTCATTATATGTATAGGTTACCTGAGTACGGCTACCAATGACCGAACAATAACCAAGTTATCTAATCTGCCGATTCTTCATATTGCACTTGAGGGTTTGTCATATCTGCAAAATCCATTATAGGCCAGCAAGGCGAGCTATGGTCTAATCCCTGTCAATAAGAGCAACGGCAAATTCCCAGCAACGGTAAGCACATACATCAATGTATACATAAAATTTTATAAGAGCAGGATATTATGTACAGGAATTTCTTCGGTAAAACTAAATGTATTACTTGTTCATTGTGATATTCTCATTAAAATAAACCTTAAAGATTAAGTACTGTCTTGATATTTCATATCAAGTAATAAAATAAGTACTCCTAGAAACCTATCATTTATTTATCTTCTTCCTTGCGTTTCTACTTAAGAGCACATACTTTCAGTCTTGTTCTCTGCTAAAATTTTCTCATGAGAAGTTTTTTTCTGTTATTACTCGTTAATCAAGTTTAAGCTTTATATTGTTAACAATGGGTGTATTTCGTTTTATTTGAGAAATAAGGACCTAAGCTAGCTAATGGACCTGAGCTTGAAGAAAGTCGTAAGTAATTACACATCTTGCCTGTAAAGATTTTTCATCACGAGACAACTATAGGTATATAAAAGAAAGTATTAACAAGGTAACATTACATTTTTTAGGCTTCGAAAAGGCACTTTTATATGTATTGTATTATTTCAATGTCTTCGCAATAATTCTCGGAAACCACTCCGTAAAACCAATCACCAAGCAAATTACAAAAGTTAAGCCAGATCTACAATCCAAAAATAGAAAGGATTTTGTATTTTTTTTTTCTAGTTAATATGTTTTAAATAATATGGTTATGTTTTTGTTTAATACCATGAGTTATTTCTTCCACGATTCTAATCGCTCAAAGACACGTTTGGCTTTCATACTACGGTGTGAATCGGACCATAAACTTTTTGTACTGAGGCGATAAATATGACCGATTTAGTATAATGTCCGCACAAAACAGTGACATCCATGGGTCAAATTATCATTAAAATTACCGTTGATCCTTTCAACTAAACTACTACTACTACTAACTATTATAACTATGATAATTTTTTGCAATTCTTTTGATATTGTTTTATTGAATTAAGTTAAAAAAATATGATATTGTGATATTATGATATTGTGGGTCATGTTTAATACATTCACTGTAATATAATGAAATACGCTGCAATAACATAACATAAATTGAATGTTTGTTCTAAAAATAGGGGGCGAATGGGTACTTAATTATGATAACATGGTTCTTTTATTTTTACTACATCACGTAAGTGGATTAGCCGTCCAAGATAATTGTTATTATGTTATATATTGTTAATTTAATAGTATGGTATTATCCTTTTTCTATACTAGGAATTCAGTGCAGGGTGCGACTGAAATAAATTGAGCTGAGTGAGCAGGACTCTTACTTGAAAATAAGACATCGTACTACGGTCGCGCGCTTAGCTCAGGCCGCGCGCTCGTGAAAATGTTTTTCGGTGATTATTCCTCAATGGTACAACGGACATGAACCATCTCGCTTCAATACACTCCTCAGTGTCCACACTATTACCGTGGTAAAATTGGTCAAGATCGCGCGAGTGGTTACTGAGGAGTACAGCCACCATCAAACGGCTATGCCGCGTATAACAGCAAAAAGAGTGTTATTCCTGCTTAATACTTGGCACTTTTTTGGTTCACAAATTTTCTCTTACTGAAATCACATCAAAATGAAATAGTAGTCTATTAATGCTCATGTATTAACTTAGTTATCTGTTTCATGACTAGTTTCTTAACATATAGATGTAATTTATTTAATTCTTAAGAAAGTCTATTGATGTTAAAATCTTTAAGAGGTCAGCGAGAGTCAGAATTCATAAATATAAAAAAGTTGCTTAATAAATAGATACGTTACATTGAGTAAAAAACAACGACCCTATTCAAGATTCAACAATATATTACTAGAACGAATAGCTCTCGGTCCCAGAAGTCATTTAGGGCCCGTTATTTATTTAAAACGTACGATCCATGTGCGACCGAGTTTTCTGATTAATGTTTTTGCTAAGTACCATTACTAGCAAGTGCGAAATTGGGTTCTTAAAACGCCTAAGTGGACGGCCGACTGCCAAAATTTGGGTCAAACGACACCCAGTATCCCCAGACTCTTCGCCGACCAAATGTCACACCTCATTTTCCGTCACTTAGCACCAAGACTGCTTGTGTTATCACAAAACGTATGTACAAGTTGTGTATTATAGAAATCCGACTTTGCGCCTCATGTTCGAAGGTGTGATCTTAAAGAATGATGTAAAGTAATATAAGGTAGGTAAAATTATGTCGTTGTTCTTTGAACGTCCAATTTTGATGAGTAGCGGTAAAGAACTGTGTTTTTAAGAGTCTTTTAATACCTATACATGAAAAAACCCACAAAGCTTAATATTCAGACGGTGTAACGTACTTCGGTGGAGTGTCGTCGGGTTTGAAAAGTTGCAAGTGAAGGGTCCGTTGTAAGGACAATTTCTACTCAAGTTACGAATTGTTACGCGGCAACAAAAGTGAATTACGAAACATGGAGACCGTGAAAATTGTAAATTGTTTTTCCGAAAAAATAAATACAATATAATCGAATATAGAGAGGCCAACGCCTCTCTATATTCGATTATATTGTATATATATATATATTATATATATATATATATATATATATATATATATTATATTGTATATATATTGCACATTGAAACAAAATTATTTTGTATAATTTCCCTTGACCTGAAAGCTGAAAAGCAAGCGAAACGTTGGGAACAATGTAAATAATAAAATAAAACAAAATAAATCAGAATAAAAGTTTTCTTTTAAATAGAGTATTTACTAAAAATTATTATATTCTGTATTTATATTATATTTACGAGACAGTATTACTAGGGGTGTAATTCATATCTTTAACAATTACGCGATCGACAATGATAGTTTTGTCCAGATGTTAAATTTATATACTATGAATATTATGGTGTGCGGACGTTTGTTACTCTTTTACGCAAACACTAATAGATCTGGATGAAATTAAGCACAGTGATTCATAGTTTGTGGTATTTTGAGGCCCCACGAAGACCTTTGGGCCTCCACCTCACCTGTAAGGTGATACACCTGACGGACGAAGCCCGAAAATTGCTGTGGGCTTCGGGAACGGGATCAGTATATCATGCAGGCGAAGCCTCGGGCAAAAGCTAGTTAACTTTTGGACCCATTTTAGCCAAAAAAGGTACCTACTGGCCAAAAATGAACTTTAAATGCGATATACACAAAATTATAATTAATGCTGATGCCTGTGACTCCGCCCGCGCGGAGATCGATTGTCGTTTTTAGTCAAATCACCGGTTAACAGAAACACGTCAAATTTTAAGTCTGACCAAGACCTTTTCTAATAAAAAAAACACATCAAAATCCGTTCAGAGGTTTTTGCATGCGTCACGAACAAAGAAATAAACAGACAAGAATAAAAAAAAAATGCTTAAAATATTTTCTTTTAAATTTCTCCAATGTGCAGACAACAATGGATATATTTATCTTAAATTCATTAGCACATCACAACTATAACTTAAAATGATTATGTACAACCACTTTTAAATAACTCTAAAGAAAACTAAACCTAAAAGACAGACAAATATTACAGACAGACAAATAATTTACAATTTTAAAATAGTCAAGTATAGATAACACGGCATAAAATAAACTAACTACATAAACAGCTAGCTACACGAAAAAAATAAAAGGTACTTGCGAATAAATGCCACTAATGGTGTATTAATGTGAAATAAACTTATAGACTACTTTAATATGATTGCGTAAGAAGAAAATAAATTCTTCTACTGAAACTAGTGTTTTTGAAAAATTCTTTGTCGGCAATTAGTTGCGTATAAAGAAAAAGTTCTTTGATGGCAACTAGTTGCCAACAGAGAATAAAAATGTCTTTTTCACAACCGGTTGCGAAGTTTAGTTGCGACGGCGGCCGAAAGGGAATAAATACAAAGTCAAATAGTCTCAGCCACATTATAGAGTAGGTACATGCGTCAGAACGACATAAGTAGTATAAGGCTTGTTTGTTCAGTCGGTCAGTGTGGTGTGGCTTTAAGAAAATACCCTCTAATGGATACATGCGAGTACCAAGCGTGTAAATAATCGGCCCTCTAAACTGATGGAGAACTGTTCAATGATTCAGTTGGAAAGCTTATATCTACATTTCTACACTATATTATATATTATATTTTTTATTATTAATGTTATAAAGAGGAAAGATTTGGATTTTTGTATGTAACTAATAAACTTAAAAACTAATGGACCGATTTCAAAAATTATTTTTTCGTTACAAAGCTACATTATCACTAAAATATTATATATGCAATATTTATTACTAGAAAAAATTTGAGATCCTTAGAAATCCCTACTAAACCAACCCAAAGTGTAAAAAATT
Source organism: Cybosia mesomella (assembly GCA_946251805.1). Classification (NCBI taxonomy): domain Eukaryota; kingdom Metazoa; phylum Arthropoda; class Insecta; order Lepidoptera; family Erebidae; genus Cybosia; species Cybosia mesomella. Next base: position 24,934,843 of record OX276398.1, read on the forward strand.
GTCATAAAATGTCTTTCATCGCATGTGCTGCGTAAAGTATTGATGATTGAAGTGAAAACTTTTCTATAATAGCATAGAACATATCAATAACTACAAAAACCTTCGCGAGACCAAATGTCCAATTATTGTAGTGATGTCACTGTAACTACTTTTTTATATTTTTAAAGTTAATAGAAATACCGATTAAAATCAGACCATGTTATCCAAGGGCGTCGCCAAGGGGGGGCAGGTAGGGGCAACTGCCCCCCCCCCCTAGGAAATCAAAAAAATGAAGCCGAATGGAAAGTAACCAAAGTCCTAATGCCATTATTATTGAGTCAGGGATACCGCTCTTATGTATAATTTTGCAGTATCGTTTTTTATTTTCCAATGCATAGATTATAATTATTTATTCAAGAATCGAGATGATAATGGCATAATAATTCTTAATTAAAGATTTAGATCGGAAAAAGAGAACATCTAGAACGAGACTTGAACCCGCGACCAGTCCCTTACAGGGGAATGCTCTGACCAGCTGAGCTATCTAGACATGTCCCAGATATTCGAAATTCTTCGATATATTCTATACGTCTTAAGGCGACGCTTAAATCTTTAAAAAAAGTAAGCGTACAAAATGCTTAAAAAATTTAATTGAATTCTTAATTAGCTATAACGGAGCATCATTTTGCACGACCTAAAACTCGCGCCACCGTCAGTGATGCAACGTAAATTTTTTATTTTTTTCGTGCGGAAATCCCTTCGGATACCCCCCCGCCGGCCAGTGGGATCTAAACCGATGCGAGAACCAAAAATAATATCTGAAGAGCTTGTTTGTTTGGTTGGTTGGTAGGTGGTCAAGGACCACTGGTTCGAATTGAAAAATATTTTCATGCGCCAAAACGTCCGCGAGACATGGCAAAAAATCATACCAAAAAAATCAAAGAGAAAAAGTTATTATTATTGACACAAATTTTAAATATGAATTTAATAAATCATTATTAGTAAGTATTAATTAATATAATAATAATTTATCACAATAAATTATTTAACGTAAATAAAAAAATCTAAGTAGGTATGTCAAAGAAAATAACAATAAAAAACTGATAAACAACAAAAAAAAATAGGTTGGTTGCAACAGTACGGAGTGTAGTTTTTGCACACTTTTTGACTTATAGTAATTAGCTTAGGTATCCGATCTAAACAATAGGAGCACTGCACCGGGGGCGATGTACCGCGAAGCGACCCTGAAGACCACGACCGCTGTGGATCCGGCGGCTGGGTCTCGAGGTGGCTCTGCATAAAACCGAGGCCCTGTTCTTTCATGGGCCTCGGAGCAAGCCACCTGAGGGATCCAGTCTCATCGTGGGAGGTAATCGCATCGGCATCAAGCCCTAAATGAAATATTTGGGGCTCGTGCTTGACGGCCGATGGGACTTCGGAGAGCACATCCGAAGTTTGGCCCCCAAATTGAAGGGCACAGCTCTCGCTTTGGCACGGCTGCTGCCCAACATGAAGGGTCCCGATTTGTCCTGAAGGAGACTCTACGCGGGAATCGTGCGGTCGGAAGTGTGCGGATGCTGCGCGCTCCGCAGCGGGTGATGGAACTCCGCCATGGGACCTGGAGGCGAGAGCCCTTTTACAACTGTACCAGTAGCGAAAGGAGGCGCGGGAGCAAGGATGTAATCCCGAGCCTCAAGAAATCGAGGCCGTGCAGTCCCAGCTCCGCCAGGCCATCGTGGTGGAGTGGAAGGAATGACTTGGGCGACCAAGCGCAGGGCACGCCGCAATAGCGGCGGTAAGGCCCGTCATGGAGGATTGGCAAGAGAGGTGACATGGAAGCCTCTCGTACCGACTGACCCAGATGATCTCCGGTAAGGGGATCTTCGGGGACCACCTGCATCGGATCAAGAAGGAGCCAACGCGTGAGTGCCATCACTGCGACGCGAGCGAGGACTCAAGGCTGCACACGCTGGCGGACTGCCCGGCGTAGGAGGCGCCGAGGCGTGAACTCGTGGCAGCCATCGGGGTGGGAGTCCTCTCGCTCGGCAGCATGATTGTGGCAATTGTGCGGAGCGTGAGCACGTCGGCCGCCGCCACCTCCTGCGAGCATGTAATGCTTGCGAAGGAGATGGCGGAGCGCGCCCGGGAGAGATTTAGAACTCTCCCGGCACGCCGAGCCCGCGACATGCTCGCCTGCGACGCGCGTGGCTCCTCCATGAGCGCAGGCCTGGGGGTGGCAGGTGAGACCGCCTGTCACTCCAGCAGAAGCAGGCCGGGACGGTGGGGCGACTAGCGCCCCTCCCCCAAACCGGGGCAAAACGAGGACACCGTGGTTCCCAAACCCGAGGGGGCCATCTCTAAACCGGAGATGGCCCAGGGTCAGGTGCTCTATGGGCCACCTTACACCCCGGCGTCTGAAGACGGCGTGCGGTTTTAGTTAGTTCAAGCCCGACATAACCGCCCCCGCTGGCCTACTCCGCGGGGGGGTATCCGAGGGGATTTCCACATTAAAAAAAAAAGGTGCGCTGCACCGGCGCGTGGCGATTATTAGCTATAGGCCAAAAGTCGTGAATTTTTGACCTTGACGCGCAACCAATCGCAATCTATATTTTATTTCATCCTCCATAATTTTATGGAGGATGAAATTTTGCCCCTCCCTGGGCCAAGGGCTTTATTTTAATTTCTCACAATTCATGGGAACAAAATCGTATGTGGGGTTTATATTTTGATTTAATTCGTGGTGTAATCGATTTTTATTGTCTTCCTAATCGCCATAGATAGTTTTAAATGGATTAGGAATATTGTTGTTGAGATACAAGTAGATACCTACCCACCTATGTAAATAATGACTGTAAAAATCATTTTTATTAAATAGGTACCTTCTTTTTAGCTCGTTATTGGAGATTTTATTTATAACGAGCGTACGGAAAAAAACCGAAATGATTTAGTTCCTAAAATCACAAAATGGGTTTTATTTTAATTTACAAAACATGTATTTTGCATTTCGAATCTAAATCATAATTATCTATGCGACTATTCCTCTAAGGGTAGGTTAGCGGAGCACGCTTTTGACGCTATCGCCTCGCGTAATTTGTTGTAAAATGCCGTTCGTGATTTGTGAAATATGCGTAAAGCTACCTCCTTGAACGAAATACAAATTATCAAAACTTTTAAACAAAACATCGTTTCGGTAACGAATGTGCGTTTTTGTTTTTACTTTAAATAAACGGGTGGAGCGACAATGCATAAAATAGAGGAATAAACATTGATTTTAATCTAGATTACGTTTTCTTTGTGATTATTCATAGTTGTGCTAGAACTATTCTGTTACTGCCTTATTTGAATTAAATTTATGTTATTTTATTTAACTCTTTTTTGACAAAATTGATTTGACGGATTGATGGACATTTGATTCAAAACTAACCTCTAATTTGAACAGCAAAACAAAAAATAAGAGAAAACCCCACAAAATAACAGAATAATTTTTATTTCCTTTGAAAGTACGAAATCAATCCAATTTATCATCTGATTTGCGCTATCATACAAAATTATTTGTTACGAAACGGTGGTCCATTGAAAAATGGGCATTCTCCTTTACTATCATTTGAATCACATTGCAGTAGTAGTGGTTAGTCTGACTACAGCTAGAACAACAGGTGCGTACAGTCATAGTCAAAAGTGAAGCCCGTGAGGGTTACCATACGCTAAAAAAAATGAGTGCAAAGTCACCTTGACGTTGAAAATTGCGCGAAGATATAAAAAAACAGAACTATATAACAAATCTTTACAATTTACTCATTTCACTAAACTAAACTATCTCTAAAATTATTTTATTTGACTAATGAAATTTTGTTCCAGCCGTCTGCAGGTTGAGCATTCCAGCTATTTATCGTGCGTTCCACCCGCATTCTCACTACTGTAACTACTGTAAACCGGGATTAACACGAGTAACCCACAAAATACCAAGTAATATCACTCCAAAGATCCAGGGAAAAAAGATATATGGTTATGGTATCGCCCATTTCTATCAGCCAACATAGGTAATGTACTTCTTACATGTTGGCTACGAAGGAAGTACTTGAAGTCAAAGTCCTGATTCTCTGTTTTTCTGCAACTTCCACACCAATAAACACGCGTGTTTTGTAACATTCGAAAATGTATTGCTTTTATTGGAGCTCTAAAATATTAAGTTAACATACAAATTAGTGTTGTGATGAGTTACCCTCCAAGCACTTAAAACATAAGCCTTGCATGAAACTTTAGAAAAATCTAATTACGTAGGTAGATTCAGAGTAATTTTCAAATGTTATATATTTTTTGCCCATAACATAGTATATTCATTACGTTGAGGCTAATTAATAAATATTCCCGAAAATTGTATGCAGCAAAACTTATTCCAGAAAGCAGATAAACATACTTATATACTTATTTTGTAAATACATACATATTATACATAGAAACATCCATATCAGTGCCAATAGAATATTCATGCATATAAATATTTGCACCGAGTGGGTATCAAACCCGCGTCCCTAACGTAGCAGTATAGAATGCACTATCGCCACTACAGAGGAGTCAGAGCTTCCTTTAAGTAACCTTATATTTTCACTTTAGACAATATTAATAGCTTTTTATTGATTTGTTTGTTTGTGATTTTAATACGTTATTAGTTATTTCGGTACTTAAGATAAGAGTAAAATCCGTGGTGTTAACGGTACATCCAGTGAAGTGAAAATATGGGCGTGTCACACCGGACATTCGACAATTGTTTCAGCCCAGCAGGGCGATACACGACAAACCTCTCTCCCTCAAATGTTAACCGAAAAAAAAAACATAGTCACCCGTCACAGGCATCGCTACTTCCGGTAGGTACCGGCGAGCGGCTTCCGGTATCGATCGCGGACGGATACAGCTATTGACCCCCCATAATAGTGCCGGCGGCTGTTACACCTACACCAATATTACTTTGCCCTTTGGAAACCCACGATCCCTATATCAAAACACCCTATGTCATCAAAAATAAGACTCAAACTACCGTAACAATGATCTGTTGGTACGTGACAACTTGACACGTCTATGTACGCTGTGAAAACTTTTATAATACCGTTGTTATGTGTTACTTCACACACCATAAGAATCATTTTCGTATGCAAGTATCGTGTGGGCAAGTTTGTTGCGGGCATGTTATGATATCTGGCGATCACGTGTGCTAGAAGATCTCTGTAGGGATGGTATTCGAACGTGCAACATCTGTGTTGCGGTTCTGGTAAAACACGCCGACGCCGACATGGTAAACAAACGACTACGTCTAACAGCCATTCTGGCTTCAAACTTTTGAGCCCTAGGGGTCCGAAACACTCGTATTTCCCAGAAAAGCTACGGTTATTTAGAACAACAAATATAAATGTGGCTTAGACCCGAATTCACAAGATCCGACTTTTGTAGTTTAATGCTTTCTTCGCTGCTTAATCCGTGTTTCTAATTTAAAATTGTACTAAATTCTCTCTGAAATGTATTCTTTTCTCTTTTACTGATTATATTAGATGAAAATTTTGGCAAGAGAACTTAATCCCTCAGCAAATAGCTAGGTAAGATACCCACCCAGTAAGAACTTAGACTTTTATTCAGATATTTGAATAAAGATTGTTATTTATTATTATTATTTATTATTATTATTAACAATGATTCAGTACATATTTTCTAACCTATACAGTTATGATGTACAATTTTTTACAGGATTATAGGAACAAAATCTAATTGATAAAATAACAATATAAGATAGAGTAAACGACATTGTCTGTGCTAGTTTAAACTGTGTGACAGACAACGACGCCCTCCCATTTTAGCTCATTAATTGGATATTTATTACCTAGAGAAAAATAAAATAATATGTCGCAGCTGTGTACAATTATTGAATTACAGATACAATGATAGAACAATACGAAAAATAAATGAAATATGGCCACATTTACAGGTGACCAATTTATCATTAAAAAAAAATATATATATAAAAAAAAAGAACATTATAACATGCAACATGTGAGCTTGTATGTGAGTGTGTGTGGACGTGTATGTGAATGCATGAGAGTGTGTGCGTGTGCGTGTATGCGCGCTTGTGTGCGAGCATGTGCGTATGTGAATGATAATGTTTGAATGTTGATTCAAGCAATTATGATTCTGGGCACAGTTTGAGCTACGAAATACTGACAAGTAAATCCTCCGTCTCTTCGTATGTTAGATGCAATAGGTTGGTTTTTACCAAAGACTTACATTTTTGTCTAGGGAGAGAATAAATATGGCAAGTTTTGCTCATTTTGTTGTAGAGGCGACTGCTGAGGTACGGGTAGTGGCGGCCTGCCAGTGCAGTTCTTGTCAGCTCTGTAGGACATACAGGTCTTTACGACGTTTTTGTTTTAATAATTGGGGATTGTAGCTTAAAGTACTGTGTTTGTGTAAAATGATTTGAAGGACGTATATCTGCTGTAACGATTAAATGTTTTTATCGAAGTTTTTAAATGGAGTTGCAATAAAGTTAAAGTGTGACTTATGCACTGTGAAAATTAATTAAGTAATGAATGTAATTGAGACTACTACCGGCTAGGGCGAGCAGAGTTAAATAAAAGGTTGATTACAATGTATAGTATGAGATTATAATCGTGAATAGAATGTTACATAAATTTATATCTGGTATTTGAGTAAATGAACCTCAGGGGATGGATTCATAATAAATATTCTGCCGTGGCGTTGTTCGGTCCGTTGTGCAAGATGTTAGTATGCACTTAGCTAGTGGACACGTGGCTGGTGGTGATGCCGGCGTGCCAGGGTCTCCGCTGGTGTGCCTCGCTACCGCTAAGATGGTGCGAAGCCCGGTGCGAAGACCCTGGAAATAGGAAAGGTGCGGGTCAGTTTGTCACTAGGCAATTACGTCCAAGTGACCCGCTAAAATAGCAGGTGAAGAGAATCTCCCAGCGGCAATGCAGCGTAGCTAGAAGCTATAATAAAAAGAAAATAGATAGGCAGCACAAGCTGGTGCCGCGACCTCTGACCGTAGGGGTCATCGGCCTCGTGGCACTAAATAGGTAGGCTGAAATAGCACACAGAACAAAATAAAAATATATTAAGCCATGCTTTTTAGCAGGCAATAAGCTGCACCGCTGGAAAGTCTTCACCTGTAGAAGAAGTAGGAAATGTTGATCTCAAAACTTACCCGGAGCCGACAGCAGTTGGCCACGGGGTCAAAGTGACCTTCCTTGGCGAAGGTTCCAAGGAAAGGGACGATATAAGAGCCGTCAGTTGATGACTGGGCTAGTGCTGTCCAATCTCGCTTTCACAACCATAGATAATTAGTAATATATTAAAGAAACATACTAAAATATCGATTAATTTTATTGATATAATTTTAATTAGATTTATAAAGAATCCACAACGTTACACTGCCTAACAGTTAGAATAGACGTTTCCACGTACAATTGGTGTGAAGGATAGCGAAAAGGTTTGTTTAGGGCAACCTTCAAAACTGCCCTTTGAGCTCTCTCGAGTTTTAGCATTTCAGTCTTAAAGGTACCACCCCACACTGTAATGCAATAGGCCAAAATTGATTGCACTAGCGAGAAGTAAATTGTTTTCAGTAAGGTCCTGTCAGCCACATACCTTATCTTATCTGTTTAAAAGGGAACATTAACTTTCGAACACGTGATACGGTCAACTCCACATGCTTCTGCCAACTCAACCTACAGTCAATCACTACACCCAAATATTTTATTTCTGAAGCCCTGTCGATAACTGGACAAAGACAAGAGCTAGGAGCAGGTGACAGTCGTGCACAGTTATGAGCTTGTATGTTAGTCAGTTTAGGCTCGGAAATTGAACTAGCCGAGAAGGTTATATAGCGTGTTTTTGAGACATTAAGAGTAAGTAGACTAGAGGTGAGCCAGTCCATCACAGTCTCAAGAGCACGCTCGGCAGACCGGCATGTCACATCCCAAGTGTTTCCACTTATTATGAGAGCCGTATCATCTGCATAAGTAAATATTTTGCAGTTTGGTATGGAAAGTTGGCAAAGGCTATTCACATATATGAGGAACAACGTGGGACCCAGGACGCTACCCTGCGGGACACCAAAACTGACGCCCATATCATCACTGGTGTAACTATCAACCTTATCAGACTGACTACGATCGGACAGGTAGTCTCGATAAATATCCAAAGCAATATCTCTAACTGCGCAGGCTTCCATTCTGTGTAAAAGGATTGGAATAGAGACCGTGTCGACAGTGTTTACATTTAGGTATTATACAAATACCCAGTACTCAGTAACAGATAAAATAAATCAGTTAATAGCAGTATTCTAAACGTAATTCACTTCAATTGTCTCTTAACATCACGTTCTGTGTTGAATTATTATTAATATCAAACGCGCGTTGTTATTGTTTTTATACATAACATAACATTCCTAACTTCACGCCTGTATCCCCGAAGAAGTAGGCAGAGGCATATTACACACCCACGATTCGCCAGTTATGTAAAGGTCCCAATGTAATAGGGGGCGAGCCTATTGCCATCTACCGGGCACATTTATTAATATACATATAACTACGAAAAGTCAGAGGTGTGTGCCCGGGGCGACTGGGGATCGAACTCGAGACCTCGTCTCAGCAGTCCGTTACGTACGCCACTGGGCTATCGCCGCGTTTTTGTTTGTTTTTTTTTGTTTTTATGTAGATATAAAACGGTATTAAACTATTTTAGAATAGAGCTGCCACACACGGTAGTAATATGGTTGTCCAACATTGAACAGTGGAAGTGACAAAATCGCTAAAACTGTTAAGCTAATAAAGTACCCGTTGTCATACGAACCGTGCACTTATTTGCTACTAGCTGATGCCACACGCCGCCGCCTCTTTCTGCGAGCAGGTAATGCGCGCGAAAGAGGCGGCGGAGAGGGAGCGGGAGAGAACCCTGCCCCCACAGTTCTGCAGTCTGCGGCGAGGACGCCGCAGACTCGTCTACGCCCGGGACTACCGACCTCCATGATCGGGGTCTGAGGACGGCAGTCGGCCGACTCGCCGTCTTTATAAAAGCAGGCCAAGATGGAGGCGTGTCGTGTGTGTCCTCACACGCCTGCCAACTCACCGACGCGGGATACAACCCGACCCCACCAGGCGAGGACTCGGCGGCGGCCAAAGTCCTGCCGGTAACCCTGGGGTTATCCTTAGGAGGGCTTATCCGGGGTGCCCGGTAATGGACGCTTGGGGAGGACACTGTGTGGTTTTAGTCGGTCCGATTCCGACACGCCCACCCAATCGTTGGCACGGATGGGGTGAAGCCCGTGCGGGTTTCCACACATTTAAAAAAAAACTAACTGAAGCCAACGGCTCCACCCGAGGAGGTCGGTTATCGTTTATTGGTCAAATCCGGTTCTACTTAACCAATTGCAATCAAACATACGGCAGATTTTAAGTCTGACCGAAACATCGCGGACATCGCGGACAAATAGATAAACAGACAAGGATTCCAAAAATATATTTTTGTGTTCAGAATCGTTCATTTAACATAACCCAAGTTTAAAAAAAACTAATGTACAGACACAACTATTTTATATTTTTTCTATTTTATTATTTATAATAATATAGAAGATAGTAGTATAAAAATCTAAAAAATATACTTGGTTCCGAATGTAATCTACAAGATTTGTTAAAATAAATCAAATAAACTCCAATTACTCCCTAGCAGCATTTGAAGAGTGTTTTGGGGCGAAGAACTTCGGGCTCAAGTCAACCTCACTTGCAAACCGAATGCACCTACTGGTTTACGAACGAGGCTCCGGCGCTGATACACTTACAAAACTGATACACTTGCAAACATTCACCAAAGTCTACGTTTCACCTCTTTCAAGTTTCAATATTTAAACAAGGTTATCTGTCATTCAATACTGCTACAATATATATATATGTTGAAAAGAAAAATATATTGACTGTTGCCATGAAATCATAATTTTCATTTCCTGTTCATTATTGTGGAGCTTCAAAATTAATAATAATAATTTATGGTAGTTTTTATACATTTCTTACGGAACTAATAACCATTAGCTGCAATACAAGATACAAAACAATCATAACGGTGTTGAAATAGAACTCCGAGAATCAAGAAGTTCCTCTACGAACTTTAGTACAAATTTATCACTCGACAGAAGGGAGAAAAGGCATCGGTATGACGGGACTCACGGGACAGATTTAATTTATTGCATAGCTGTTGTATCCGGTAACCACGTGTGCGGCGCGCGCGCTGATTCCTTCACGGCTTATTAGTGCGAGAAATTAGTGCTGGGACTATGCGCCCACCACCCAGTGTTGGGACACAGAAAATAGATTTATGATTAATACCGCTCATTTATTTTGTTGAGAGCGAATTTTGTAAAATTTTGTGTGTGGCAAATGATCTGCGTTCGCTGTTATGACGGTTGCGATAACGAGCGTGATATTAAATGTTATTTTAGTTACATATGCAGTTTGAATATATTTTATTGGTCTGTTGCCAGTTACCTCTCGGCTTTTACTGTTATAATTATTTTTTTTGAAGATAAGCGTCATATAAAGTCGTACTCCGCGGGACAGACTGTCCCTTTTTTTCGTGCGGAAATCCCTTCGAATACCCCCCTGGCGGCCAGCGGGGGTGGTTATATCGGATTCGAACTGACCAAAACCGCACGCCGTCTCGGGCCTACAGACGGACGGGTGTAAGGTATGGGCATTTTTCGCTTAACGACCGCCGTCCTCTGGGGGGTGGCAGCGGCCGAAGAGGGGGTATCCGAGGGGATTTCCGCAATTTCCGCAACGAAAAAAAAAAGTACGGGCATTTTCCTCGCACCCTCGCTGACCCATGTCCCAATCAAGAGTTCTTTATATACAATGATGCGTATGGTAAGATATTAATTATCACCCGGTTAACCTGCAACCGTCACTTCTAACAGACAGAAATAGGTGCCCATGCGCTGTGAAGTAGAAATTCGTAAAAATCATTAGACCCCATAATGGCCTTACCTTTCTTCTTCTTCCGAACGCCAATCCAGCCTGGGGTCCTGATTCTTCGAAAATTCCTATAGATAATGCAAAATATCAATTAATATACAATATAATGATGAGCTTCATGAAGGATCCATTATTCAAGATTCGACTCATGTTATGTTCACAGAACAGGCAATTCGTTGTAAGTACATACAATACCGCTGTCTGTCTGAATCATGTGATCATGTGTTTATTCGTTCAGGAACTTTGACATGTATTATGTTACGTATAGTACATAAGCTACGACGGAAGGTAAACCTGAAAAAATATTATTACATGACACCAAAATATTTTTTTTTGTAGTTTTAGACAAACCGTTTCTATGAAAGCAAAAAGAACCAGAGACGTCACTCGTGCGTTTACTACCTTTTTTTTTTTTTTTCTTTTTTTTTTTTTATCGTGCGGAAATCCCTTCGGATACCCCCCCGCGTGCCAGCGGGGGCGGTTATGTCGGGCTTGAACCGACTAAAACCGCACGCCGTCTCGGGTCTACAGACGCCGGGGTGTAAGGTTGCCCATAGAGCATATCCCTCGCACCCCGGCTGACCCTCGTGCGTTTACTACCTAAATGAAAAACTTTGGAACTTATAAAAACATAGATAATTAGAAGAAACCTTTTTCTGAAGCGATACCACATTTACCCAGCGCCCTCGAGCGACAGCGAGCTGAACCACTTCGATACTACTACAGAACTGCCGATCCTGCATCGTGAAAGCCCGACATAACTGCCCCCGCTGCCCGGGGGTATCAGATCAGATTTCCGCACGAAAAAAAAGGTACTACCAGACAAGCTGTTAAGAACAAAAATGTTTCACGGTTCATGAGTGAGGCGGGAATAAATTTTGAATTTCGAATTTGGAACGGGACGCAGACACTAGATAAATAGGGTAATGAATTTTGACGGCCATGTATAGATATAACGCGCCATTTTGTAATGTCATTTGTATGACAGCAACTAAAAGTGGCGCCTTGTTGCTGGCCAAGTACTGGTCTTAAATCGATACCGTTATATTGTTCTGCATATCCAATCCAGTAGTATACATAGAAGCCATTACCTGTAGGCTTCTAATCAATTTCTTTTAAAGCTGAGCAGTATCTTATAAAAACATTTTGCATAATAGACTTCAAGTAATAGCGGGTTAGAAGGAACAAGGTTTTAAAATAAAAGTCTTAAGAAAAGATACTAGATACTCTAATCATCAGTTACGTAGAGTGAAACGGGGTCGGGTCACGAGCTTGTTAGTTTTACGTCTAACTAGGAATGAGGCCACTCCGACATACGATCTACAACTATCGTACTACATGGTACCTAATACCTTTATTACAATGAATTCTATTGAACAAATATTGTGTCACGGTTCCTGAGTGAGGTGGGAAGGAATTTTGAATTCGGAGCGGGACACAGAAATTACAGTCCAAATTATCTGGGAGGTACCTTTTGACAGAAGGTATTGAAAAATTCTAGACACAGAATGTAGGCTACATTCTGTGTCTACCACGATTTGAACGAAAAATAAAACAATTCTAAAATTAGAGGTTATAACTTATAAGTTAATCATAATAAAAAGTAATAACGTATAATAGTGAGTTGAAGAAATGTAATGCGACATAATTTCAGTTAAAATTTCTACAATTTATTTCAAATTCTATCGAGGAAAGTAAAAGTCATCGTGTATCGAATAACCGAAATCATTAGTTTGAATAGCCTAGAACAACATATATGATTTTCAGAATACAGCGACTTCTCATTTTCGAAAAATCTTAATTTAAAAACACCCTTCCTCAGGGACCCTCTCCTTAAAATTTGGCGGGATTCCTTGATTTCTGCGAGACTCCTAAAAGGGTAACGTTTTACCATTTTTATGTGTCAATTTTAGTGTTGTTTCATGTTCATCGTTACAGTGGTAAAGATTAATCGGTTCACATGACAAATCGTAAGTTATCAAGGGAGTTGCTAAACCACAGATTATAAATCGATCGATCATAAATTCATTTGTTATCTGAAATCGGTTACTCTCAGTATCGATTTGCAGACACCCAACCCTAAACTACAGCGGTCAATTGGTACCTTTTAGATTATGTAGTGTAGATAAATGAGTTAGGTAATGAATTTTGACACATTTTCAATGTCATTTGTATGAAAGTCAACAACACGTCGCACATTGCTGCTGGTCAAGTATTGGTCTTTTGCAATACAAAATTTTTCTTCCGTTCAGCCAATCTGGTAGTTTAACTTCATAGCAGTCATTGCTTTATCAATATCGAAATACGGTACGAAGTACATACAAAATGATTGAATTGTTTTTCGGGTCGGGTTGTAGTAAACTAGTACAGATTTCCCCTTTTTACCCCGAACTACCAAGAAAGAGTTATGTTATTCGCACATATCTTGTGATTATCCATGTATGTTTGAATCATTTTTTTGTCTTTCGACTCGGTATATGATTTGCAAATAGGGCCCGCCTACGGGGGTGCGACTGGTTAGATCACCTCCAAGTTTGGTGCACCCTGGGCAACGTGGGCGATGACGCATCATTGATTGCTCCTCTGGAGTAGCTGGCGTCAACGTCAACGGCCAAGAGTCTGACCAACCGGCCCTTTTCAGGGCCAGCTGACCCCATTGCACGAGGGAGTCGGGGTATGGCGGGCCTGCAAGGCCCGCGGGGGGGCGTGGTCACTCCAGGTACCCCTCTGCTGTTATCAGAGGGGACACTGCGAATGGCCCAGGGTCAGTCGGAGTGCGAGGGATATGCTCTATGGGTAACCTTACACCCCGGCGTCTGTAAACCCCAGACGGCGTGCGGTTTTAGTCGGTTCAAGCCCGACATAACCGCTCCCACTGGCCGGCGGGGGGGTATCCGAAGGGATATCCGCACAAAAAAAAAAAGGGCCCGCCTACGATCAGACTTTTTTCGGTCTTTTTACGGTATTGCTTATAAGTTAACTTCTATGCAGTCGGATTGTTTGATTTTTGCAATTATTAATTTAAAGACAGCATGTCTATAAATTCTATAATGTCTATCAATGATACTTACCACTAGAGCTCACATAAGCCAGATAGCAGTTCTCGAGCACTTCATTAATGACGAGCTATGCATTATCGAGTCACTAAAAGGAGATAAGTACATGTGTGTACGCGTCTTTACTGCTTCCAATGACGCGCGAGCTTCCAGACGGTTGGGCGACCACACGCTTCGATCATAACTCTTTCCTTCTCACAAACGTTGTGCTCCTGTCTAATGAACGACGTCCCCTTTTTCCGCGTCCAAATAACTGCATGTAAGCTCACCCTATTTATTGTAGTAAACACGTTGATAGTAATTAGGGACAAGAATCTGTACAAATAAATAAAATTGATGCGTCTGTTTGTACTATTAATATAACAGATTTTCAGTGAATACATAATTATATGAATGTATATAGAGTGTACACAGTCAGTGTCAGGTTGTCTGTATTTCTGTCTGTTTTTGATTTGACTCAGCTCTGAAACGGTTGGCCTATTCTGATAGGGCTTTCACTGACAGATAGTCAGCTATCTGCCAATGAAAGCCCTATTATGTATGTAACTTTGGCTACGTTTATTTTAGATAAATAAATTAGTGCCAATCGCTTAGTAGGTTTTCCTTAACGTAAATTCCGCAAACAAACGAACCCTGAAAAGGCCAATACATACAGTATATAACAAAACTAGTGTCCGATCAACAAAGGGCACATAAGTATCCTAAATACATAACCATATTACGAAATTAAAAAATATATATTAGTGAAAATAAAGGTAGTAATTTTACCGGTTATTTTTCTGTACAGTTTTTACAAACTAATTAGGTTATTTGCGTATTTAAAACGATTAAATGCCAATTACCCACCATTGAATTATTGCAAATAAATTTATAAGAAGGAAATTAAAGAATAAGTGTTGCCAACATCTGTAATTTCAGTAATTTGTCAAGGTCATCTGTTACCTGTCAACATCTACTTGCCTCAAATTTCAAAACTGGGTTGTGTAGTATTTAAGAGCTATAAATATTTCTTTGAAATGGATCTAAATGCGCGACATACCAGGAAACCTTTTTTAAATCACCCATAATAAGTATCTACCTACTCAGAAAATACATCAATAGTTGTAGTAGCCTTGAACATAAGATTAATTGAATTCACTTTCACTAGATGGTGCTGTAGGTCAGCACACCTATATAATGGCTAAATTAAGTAATTATAAATAATTTATGAATAAAAAATATCACAAAACGTTAATTGTTTTTTACTTTCTTTATATAATATTGCAGTTGTTAGAAAATGTGCAAAAGGAATTGCAGATGTTGCCCTAGGGTAACATCGTTTGATTCTGCGAACTGACGTCAAACGAATTCTTATTTTTTGGACCATTTTACGCACTTCCATACAAAACTGTCTACCACAAGAATTGCGGCATTAGAATTGAGCGTAGTTCATAATTATGATTGATCAATGTATGACCATTTTACGATTTTCAGTATAACCCATATTATTTTCCTAATACGATTCCAATTAAGTGGCCTTTTTAGACCGGCTGACGTTATGTTTAATTTCTTTTTTAGAAGACACATTACAACGGCGTTCTTAATCGACCTGTTGATTTCGCATAAATATAGCTATGCTATAGCACAGAATAGCGTGCTATACGTAAGCATCGTTTACACCACGAATAGCACTTAGCTAGATTTGATTTCACCCTTAGTTAACTTTGATTTTTAAATAAATTGAGCACCAAATTACATAGGTCGGTATGTATTTCTTAACTAGTACTAAGTCTTAAAATTTCTTATTAATAATGTTACGGTCGAGTATTTTACTTGGAATTTGATTTTTTTTAAATCAGGCCAGCTGATATTCAAATTAATTATCTACTTGGTTATAAGAATTTTAGAACTGAGTTTATGAAGGTTATATAATAGGATAGTTTAATATAGTCAAAATAAATTGTTCAGCTGAGCATAAAATACGATAAGAAGGTAAGGTAGGAAACTAGGCATTAACATTTTAAATTCTAATAGTACTTCTATTAGAATTTTAAATGTCAATGCCTAGTTTCATAATTACTCAATATCACCCAAATCCACGAATGTGACAACACCACATAGTAGATATCCAATAATATTAATCAGCGGCGCACAACACCGAACATCGCTGGATGCGCCGCCGCACCCTCGTATGTTTTTAATTTTTTATCTTTATTTTTGTTTAGGTTTGTTCACAAAGGCCCTCCTGTGTTGCTATGTAGGTTTGCTTATTGACCTAAATTTTATTGCAGTTTTTGTGGGGTACTTTTGACGTGACAACGTCTTATAATTCGATGGAGCCGGCTGCACACACGAAAAAACATGACGTATGCGGCGTTACCTCGCTCTGAGGCGTTCCATTTAAGGCTTGAAGTGCAAGCGAGAGCGCGGAACGAGCGACAAAGAGGCACAATCGGCCTCCGCGTTCGGCAGCGTTCGACATCTGTCTCTCTCCTACTTGAGTGAGCGACGCGTCCGCGTGGACAGCTGCTTTACAATAATACATTTACATATTGTTTTCGTCAAGTATGAAGTGCAGTGAATTCTTATAACCGATCTTAGTGGTTAAACAAATAAAATTAAAATTTTCTCTTGAAAAATGCAACCATTCCATCAGTATTTTCTTATGACGTTGTCACGTTCAACTATCGTCAGTAAACCGACTTTACAGATAACCGATTTTTTTTTACTTAATATCCAACAAGGTTTATTTAAACAGAACATAATATTAATACCTATATACACCTTCACAGATCCGACACTAGTTTTGTTACATATTGTATAAATATGGGAAATTTTAGAGATGAGTAGTAAAGTGTTAGATCTATATTAGATTGTATGGAATATATATAGTAATACGTAAGTATATAAGTTTCAAACATTTTTTCCAACTTATAAATTGTTAGTTCCAAGCAATGGGGCCAAAGTAAGTTTTGCAACTACCAAGTAGCTTTTGAAATTAATCTGTGTGAATGAAAGATTCTACTTCCTATTTCACTCTTTGAAAGCAATTTAAGCTTACTTTAAAGTGCTCTGCAATGGTTTTCTAGTAAAAAACCGGCCAAGTGCGAGTCGGACTCGCCCATGAAGCGTTCCGTATCAGCAAGTAACATAATAATGTTTTGATTAATTTGAAAGGTAAATTGCGGTTTACGATTTATGACGTATTAAAAAAAACTTCTTACTAGGTCTCGTTCAAATCAATTTTTGTTGGAAGTATACATGGTAATGTACATCACATATATATATATATATATATATATATATATATATATATATATATTTATCATTCCCTTATTTTAGAAGTTACAGGGGAGGGAGGGGGGGCACATATTACCACTTTCAAAGTGTCTCTCGCGCAAACTATTCAGTTTAGAAAAAATCATATTAGAAACCTCAATATCATTTTTGAAGACCTATCCATAGATAGGATAAACACGTATGGGTTTAATGAAAAATCAATTTTGAGTTTCAGTTCTAAGTATACCCTCAAAATTTATTGTTTTTATTTGCATTTTCTTGTGAAAATCTTAATGTGGTTCACAGAATACATCTACTTACCAAGTTTCAACAGCATAGTTCTTATAGTTTCGGAAAAAGTGACTGTGACATACGGACGGACAGATACATGACGAATCTATAAGGGTTCCTTTTTTGCCATTTTAAAATAATATGTAACAAGAAGCCTAAAAGTCACTACCGTTTATTCGTTTTACTAGCTGTTGCCCGCGACTTCGCTCATGGATGGATGTAATCTACAAATTGGTCCCGCCTTTTTTTCATTTTTTTTGTTCATGCTGAAATCCCTTCGGATACCCCCCCCCCCCCCCCGCCGGCCAGCGGAGGCGGTTATGTCGGGCTTCTATCAAATTTGTATCGGAATTCTGATTCCGTTCCCGCAACCCATGGGAACCTATCCCCGGGATAAAAAGAAGGTTATGTATTATTCCAGACTATATTCCATCCCTGTACTAAATTTCAGCCAGATCCATACAGCCGTTAGAGCGTCATTGAGTAACAAACATCCAAAGATCTAAACATCTTCACAAACTTTCACATTTATAATGTTACTAGCTTTTGCCCGCGGCTCCGCCCGCGTAGATGTCGGTTATCGCGACAAAACATAGCCTATGTCCTTTCCCTAGGTCTAATCTACCCCTGTACCAAATTTCAGCAAAATCGGTTCAGTGGTTTTTGCGTGAAAGTGTAACAAACAAACTTTTGGATAGTAGTATAAGAAGGAAGATTCATTTTAGGTAGGACCTAGGGAATATATAACTGTAGAGGTCAGACCGCTGGAATAAAAACCTCTACAGCACCTATGTAATGAATGTTGAGAAAATAAACTTGTTTTTCTTAAAACCATCAATAAATTTAGCTGTTTTCGGTTCAGTCACCATTTCTGGTGGCCCTATCTATTTAAAGGAACTCAAACCCATTAAACACCACGCTCCAATTCCATACACAACGCATTCTATGGCCTTGGTAGCCAGACCACATGGATGATTTTCTTTCTCACGGCTCGACTCCCCGTTTCTATCCGATACTGACCAAGGGTGCACCAAATGAAGCTATGTGCCAATCCACACGCGCCGTTCTGCGAGAACTCCAAGATGGTGAACCTGTCCGCCTCGTGGCGATTAACAAATAGGACAAAACGTGAATCTCACTCACCTCGATACAAAATTAATCGGAAGCATCAATACTTGTACCAATAAAAAAGACGTCTGGCAACTTCCTTTTGTCGGAAAAATAATTTCCAACCGAGTATTTAATTAAGTTTTCCACTCTTAGACAAATGAATTCGTTTTTATCATTATTTTCATCATTTCTTTAAACAATGAATCATTTCAATGAATGTGCAGGTAAACACATTTATTTGGCATATTCGGCACATCAAATGACAAATTTATGACGATCACATGACAAAGATTTGCACGATTACAGCTTAGCCGCATAACAAATAACACATAGCGAAATGTCTTGCCACCATAAAAGACAGCTAAAACATTCACTCACCGAACATACATAATTGAAATACGAAAATAATTTAATGAGTCGTATTTCGAACATGTGGAGACATAATAAACAGTATGGAACGTCGAATTAATTACGGCACGAGAACGGCTGGCCACCCGCGATTCTACATGATTAACAATCACCGTAAATATTGTTTGCACAGTCTGTTCATATTGAAGTTAAGGATGACACAAGGTCTGATTTAAGACAAATTAATCGTTTGATACGTCTGGATAGAACACTGAGTCGGTGGTGTAGTGGTTGGTTGGTTGCTAAGCATGAGGCCTACGGTTCAAGTGTGACGGAGTGTTATTAGATTTTCTATTAGGAAATACTCAGCTGTTGCGGCTCGGACTTAGGCCTTCCGCTACCTTATACGCGTGCACGCATGCTATCGCCCGCACTGCGTACTGTTTCGTGCAAATTGTAGGTGCTTATGTATTTTTTGCACGAATTCGTACAATATTATCCGCTTGCACGAAACAAGTGCCCGTTTGCATGCGAACGCATGAGGTAGCGGACGGCCTAAAGAGCTTGTTGTCAGCAATCGACCCTGTTACCCACGTGTGTTAAAGTAGGTACCAAGCTACTATGATGCTTGTTTTCGAAAAGTTTACGCAATTATTACGGATATTATAAAGAATAATATCGCAGTTTACTAGCGGACCCGGCAGACGTCGACCTTAGGAGGAGTTAGGTGATAAAGACACATACAGAAGAATTATATTATAATAAACATGAACAAGCAATATTTTAAACTTTCTTAGAGCGCATTTCACCAATGATAGAATCTGAGATCAGTAAAGGCGAGGGTATTCGGCGACTTTAGGTATTTTTGGCATAGTAAAGTTGCCACTTTACGTCACAGGGAGGCGCTGGCGGTCCGCGTCCAGAGTTTCGCGTCAATATACAGAAAAACAACGAAAGTGTTGTAGTATCAACACAAATTATTGACGCAACTGGTATTTACATAGAAGATCTTCTAGTTGCACTTTAGATATAGGGAATAAAGTTTATAATAATTATAATATTGAAATATAGCTATCAGAAAGTCCCTCCTGTAAAAGCTTATATGAACCAAACAACGAAAAAGAGCAATAGAAGAGTGGACCCCGGGCGCCAGGCTGCAAGATTTTGATGGAGGCCCATATACCCATAGGACCCCCTAAACCCATCGGGATCTACACACTAATGGGATCCCACACACGTATGTAGCCCGTACACCCCTGGCGTATGGGGCCCAGGGGTACATATATATATGGGGCATATATGTACCCCTGGGCCCCATACGCCCGTGGGACCCCTTAATCCTATGGGGCCCTACACACAATGTGCCAGATGTACAAATTCAATGATAAAAAGTTGAGACTCAAACTTTTGCGAATACAATTATATTATTAGTACACTGTTTTCTGTAAAGTATGAGTTGTGTAAATAAGTAAGTAGTGGCTCATTGCACAAAGCGATTGTCTAATAGCTATATTACAATATTATAATTATTATAAGCTTTATTCCCTTAATGTAAGGTACAACTAGAAGATCTGTTTATATAACAATTGCATAATTATTTGCTACTACAACACCACCGTAAGTTAACCTTCGTTGTTTTCCTGTATATTGACGCGTAACACTGGACGCGGACCGCCATCGCCTCATTTTGGCGTATAGTGGCAACTTTACTATGCCAAAAATACCTAAAGTCGTCGAGTACCCTCACCTTAAGTGATTTTCAAGCAATCAGTGGTTTGATATTCGTAATAATGTAACAGCAATATTGGAATTATTTATCAGAAATACTGTCTCTGGTATCTGGAAAACACTACTACCTATATGTACACGGAGTATGTAAGTGTAGGTATATATTATGGGGTGTGTGTTGGGTAACCTCCTCGAGTGTCGCTCCGATTCCGATCCCGCTGCAGTCCGGGGGGAACGGAATCGGAGCGGCCGGTACACCCTGGGCGGCGGTCAATGGCTTCCCTTTCACCCCTTCATAGGGTTGGCATTGATCGTCGGCCAATACCCAACGTGGCGGGAACACATCGCTCTCCGTACTCCTCTGCTTTCAGAGGAGACAGGATGAGCGATGCTGTTAGTGGTGAGATGGCCCAGGGTCAGCCGGGGTGCGAGGGATATGCTCTATGGGTAACCTTACACCCCGGCGTCTGAAGACCCGAGACGGCGTGCGGTTTTAGTCGGTGCAAGCCCGACATAACCGCCCCCGCTGGCCGGCGGGGGGGTATCCGAAGGGATTTCCGCACGATAAAAAAAAAAAAAAAAAAAAAAAAAAAACTATATATTATGCCTATAGTGAACAACTGAGTGACGTCATAAGAAGCGCGCCAACAATGGCGGCGTTCAAAAAGTTGTAATTTAATCGCATTTAAAAATTATAACACTTTCAAAATGGTATTTATATTTTAAATTTTTATAACTGTATCAAAACAAAGCAAAACGTGAATTAAACATTGTGTTAAACAACAGTCTATGCAGTGATTTTTATCTATGACGTTGGGTTGGTAAATTGTCGTAGCAAATGTGAAATTGTTGGCATTGGGTTTCTGTATTTTTGTTTACATTAATATTCGAGTTTTTTAACGTAAATATTTCAGATATTTCAACACAAATTGTCCTTCAAGGTGCGAAGTCTAATTAAATACATAACAATGGGGTCCACCCGTTCTCTAGTTGTGAACGGACTTCAACACGACTTTGTTTGTATACTCCCCGACATTTCGGTTACTTTTCAGCTGTTATGGTCACTGAGATGATGATCGTCTAAGTTTTAAATAGTAAAGTTATCTCAAAGTACTCGAAGGAGTTTTGACGCCAACGCGCGAAAAAAAGACACATCGGGGCAGTGTTTTATTTGTGTAATTTCGAGTATTTATGTGTAAAAAGGAATTTACTTGACTTGATTGTGCTAAATGACGAAAAATTTAATTCATATATGCAAATTACTTGTTTGTGGCCAAATAGAAGTCAAAAAAGAAAAAAAATTGAGTACCTACTTACTATTTTTGGTTTATGGTTTTTAAGTGAGTGAATAACTGAATCATATTCTGGTGGTACCTACGTTTCAACCATCCTCTGTATCATAGACTCCCGGATTATCCTTAGTAGGAATCGGTATGTGAAGGAAAGGTTTATCGAATCTCAAGTAAAAGTCGGTACCCTATTGCACGTGTTCATATAATATGTTCAATACCTTTTTTTTTTTTTTTTTTTTTATCGTGCGGAAATCCCTTCGGATACCCCCCCGCCGGCCAGCGGGGGCGGTTATGTCGGGCTTGCACCGACTAAAACCGCACGCCGTCTCGGGTCTTCAGACGCCGGGGTGTAAGGTTACCCATAGAGCATATCCCTCGCACCCCGGCTGACCCTGGGCCATCTCACCACTAACAGCATCGCTCATCCTGTCTCCTCTGAAAGCAGAGGAGTACGGAGAGCGATGTGTTCCCGCCACGTTGGGTATTGGCCGACGATCAATGCCAACCCTATGAAGGGGTGAAGGGGAAGCCTTTGACCGCCGCCCAGGGTGTACCGGCCGCTCCGATTCCGTTCCCCCCGGACTGCAGCGGGATCGGAATCGGAGCGACACTCGAGGAGGTTACCCAACACACACCCCAATATGTTCAATACCTAAGTTAGTTTAATTAGTTTACTGTTCCGAAACTCAAACAAAGAAACTTCACATAATAACTCAAGAGGATTTGTATTGGGCACCGCAAAGGGTCAGAATACAAATATTTTCGCTTAGGGAGTAAACATTACATTATTATCGTGCTGCAGTCTTTGATCAAGAGTAAATATATAATAATACTAGCTGTTTCCCGTGGTAGCCGTGGTTATGTTCGTATGAAATACGGATCCCGTTCCCGCACCCTACAAGGACCTTTACCTATCTGAACTGTTTAGAACACTACTTAGTTAGTAGCTTAAAAAATGTTTCATAAATGTACCTACTTACTTTAAAGTTTATTTATATCGAGTTATGAGTGGATTTCATCAAAGAATAAATTTTCTTCATATAAAAGAGGTACTTTAGGGGTACTCTAGTGATGTACAAGCCTCGAGGCGTCGAGTGTTATTTCTGAAGCCTCGAGGCAGAATGGCAAGCCTCAGTGAGCTCGGTAAGTTCGGAGTCCCGAGCCTAGCCGAGCTACGACTTTTTTGAGCCATGCCTCGAGGCTTCAAAAGAGTTCGAGCCTTCAAAAGAGCTTAAACCTATCAAAAGAGCTCGAGCCTTCAAAGGAATTCGAGCCTTCAAAAGAGCTCGAGCCTTCAAAAGAGCTCGAGCCTTCAAAAGAACTTGAGTCTTCAAAAGACATTAATATCTCCGTAACTAAGTAATAAATGAATATACTTAGTAGGTCTTCAAAACTCAATATCTTGTTATTATTTATTGGAAAAAATCACAATATAGTTGCGCTAAAGTATAAATTTGATGGCAAACTAGATAGTATATTGAATGAGATGGTACGTTGTTCAGTACGGTGCTAGGTGTACTGTTCGATAGTAAGTATTATACAGGAATTTAAAAAAATACTGGAGGACGATAACTATTTAGAAAGATTGTGGGTGCAAACGAAGTCGACTGCGTCTTTATATAAAACAATGATGAGTGTTTTTAAATAGGAATAATTGTTCATTTAACACTGATTCAAATTGTGAATAAGAAAAATAATATAATTGATTGATTACCACTTACCAGTTTTTTATTTAAATATTTTTATTTATTTATTACCTCACTAGGATTAGGTTAGGTTAGCTACCACAAAATTCAGGAACACTTACAGCCTATGTGTTATTACAGGCTACAAACTATTTGTGTGCTAATACCCTTTTTTTTTTTTTTTTTTTTTTTTTTTTTTTTTTTATCGTGCGGAAATCCCTTCGGATACCCCCCCGCCGGCCAGCGGGGGCGGTTATGTCGGGCTTGGACCGACTAAAACCGCACGCCGTCTCGGGTCTTCAGACGCCGGGGTGTAAGGTTACCCATAGAGCATATCCCTCGCACCCCGGCTGACCCTTGGCCATCTCACCACTAACAGCATCGCTCATCCTGTCTCCTCTGAAATCAGAGGAGTACGGAGAGCGATGTGTTCCCGCCACGTTGTGTATTGGCCGACGATCAATGCCAACCCTATGAAGGGGTGAAGGGGAAGCCATTGACCGCCGCCCAGGGTGTACCGGCCGCTCCGATTCCGTTCCCCCCGGACTGCAGCGGGATCGGAATCGGAGCGACACTCGAGAAGGTTACCCAACACACACCCCTTGTGTGCTAATACCCCACAACAAAACAACATTTCTTAACAGTTTACATAATATAATATACATAAGACATTAGTTCAACTCGTAACAATAACCTGAAATATTATAATTTTTGTCGACTTACTGTTGCCTAAAAGACAAGATTTTCCGCTAGTTTAGGAGACAGGGTTCACAACAGTGAACAACTGGGCAGAAAAAGCCTAGTGCGCTAAAGAGAAATGCTTCAAGATCGATTGAGCGCTCAAAAGGGCTCGTGCCTTCAAAAAGGGCTCGAGTCTTCAAAAGAACTCGAACTTTCAAAACAGCTCGAGCCTTCAAAAGAACTCGAACCTTCAAAAGAGCTCGAGCCTTCAAAAAGGGCTCGAGTCTTCAAAAGAACTCGAACCTTCACAAGAGCTCGAGCCTTCAAAAGAACTCGAACCTTCAAAAGAGCTCGAGCCTTCAAAATGGGCTTGAGCCTTCAAAAAGGACTCGAGACTTCAAAAAAAGACTCCCGAGCTTTGAAAAAGACTCCTGAGTCATCGGGCGCCATACAAACGAGGCGAGCCCTGTAAACGACACCGAGCTCTAGGCAAAGGGACTCAGACGCCTCGAGACTTGTACATCACTAACTTTATCACCTCGTGTAACCTTTGGAAATTAGATTTGTTTTTCCAGAATTGAAGCTATCCGCATCAAAATCTTAAAAAAAAATAATTAATTAGTTAAATAAATAATAATTAAATAATTGAAAATCATTACTGACAACAGTACTTCTTCTTTCCTAAAATCCTGGGTCCTATTAATCGCAGCGTGAAAAAGCATCTAACGAGACCGTCAAGCTGAAAACCACCATCGTCACATTAGTGTCCTTATTCTTGGACGTGTACCAACCAGAGCCCGGTTAAAAAACTGTAGGAATTTCATCCAAACCACGGAAGCCGCACATGAACAGCCTGTTGCGTTGAGAGTCTCATTATGGAGAGAGAGACTCTCACCACCTTCTGACAGCCAGTCTAACTCCCGGATATGACCTCCGATGGCTGGTATTTCAACCGTTTATGCACTTTGGTCGGCCGGTCGACAAAACATTTATGCGAGATCCGGGCTTAAACACTTGTGACTGCGGAGCCCTCGTTCAGTCCATGTCGCACTTGCTTTCGTATCCCTTATACCCTACCTCCTGCACTAAAGATGATTAAAGACGACCTTAACAAAGCCACTGACAGTGCGGTCGAGATCGAGATGCGGTCATGCTGAATTTTATGCCCGAACTATTTAAAAAAGTGAATCTTTGACACGAAAGAAGTAGAAGCACCAATCGAAATAAATACTTGTTTAAATATAAAACATTTTACATAATTTAAAAGCTTCCTATTGTCAGACTCTAATTGTCTACATTAGGCTTAAAGATACTAAATTGAATACAAGCAATTTAGGTTTTACAAAGACAGTTGGAAGGAAGGAACTTCACCATATTCAGCTGAATCCTACAGCATGCAAAAAATTATATAAATTAACATAATATACAGAAAAACAGATAATATTGAAAAAAAAAGTATCTACATATCAAAAAATAAAAATATAGCAACTAAGTATGTCAAATCAATGAAATAAAATACTAATAATGTCAAAATTTTAATAGAAAAATAATGTCAGATATACATTCAAACAGTGCATCAAACATTCTATAGATTCCTATATACTATGTTTTTTTATGTCTTTAATGTGAGTATATTTTTCTCTACGACAGTCTTTCTTTTTCTGAAGCGCAAAGATGTTACTCTTTCATTACACACAAGACGTCTCGGGGACCGAATGGCTGGGAAACTTAGAGCCTATCTCCTCACATAAATGTACCAAAATGAACATTCGTCTTGTGGACTTTATTCTAGTAATTATTTTTAATAAACAAGCTGCTGTATGAGGCACATTTGATACTAACGAGACAGAAATATGGCGCCTTATGAGAAATATTACTGTTACATAATTCGCGAAGGTTTTGAACATTGTGTACTGTAACTACGACTAAGGCAAAAAATACTTATACTTTTTATTTATTTTGTTGCTAATTGACAATTCAATGTTATTCATCATCATCATCCCAACGTTAATCCCAGTTGCTTCCAAAGCTTGCACTTTGGAGCCCAGGGTCTACTACGCTTTCTTCACCGTGTGACTTAATCTTGACTTTTACGGGAGTGTCTGTCGTCTACCCTCCAAACCTTGAGAGGAAAGCCCGCACCAGAGCCTCTCTAACATAACATAACACAAACACGAATGATCTCGAAATAAATATGTTTATACTAGCTGGGAACCCTTTTCCAGGGATCAACTTAGCCTGTGTTATTCCAGACTATAATCTAACCCTGTACCAAATTTCAGCCAGATCCGTTCAGCCGTTCAAGGAGTAACAAACATCCATACATACTAATATATAAACTTTCGCGTTTATAATATTAGTAGGATACCTCTGCCTGCCCCTTTGATAATATAACTAGTGCCTAGTACACAAGTTTTCATCGTTTGTTCGTACGTTCAAGTTAGTTTTATACTCGGCCACTATTTTTCTACGATTGTTGCTACAAGATTGCTGTTTTAGAGTTCAAAACTTCATACTTTGTCTGTATAACAACATCCAATATTGATTTTATATGAAACGTTCTGGAAACTTCGTCGGAGAAACTTCTACACATTGGTAGTTACTATCGAAATGTGGTAAATTATTAAATTGACTGCATAGTGGATGTATTGGGAATGAAGTCACCCTACCGAGTATAAATGTATACATGTCGCTAATGTATGGATGTATGGATGGGCCATACCCATTAAAACCTTTGGGGCCCAAGACATGTCACTGCAAGCCGGTTTTCCTTTTGAGGTTAGGGGGTCAGATAGCAATCGCTCCTGTATGCGCTGAGATAAGCCACATCAGGGGGAGTAAGCTTAGGAAACCGGACCCCGGGTTATAAAATGTAAGCTGTCCTACTGTCCCGCTGTGTTAGTTTCCCACTGTTCCTATCCCTATTTAACTGTCCACTCCACAGTTTTATCCTGTACTGTCTACCAAGCAGTTAAAAAAACTAAGTTACTTATAACCACCTACTTAATTTGCATACAATATTATTTGTTTATATTTTGTTTATATTATTTCAATATTATATTTTATTTGTTAATACAATATTAAAATTTTCTTAGACGGCACGCTTACAACTAACTGTAAAAAAGATTAAATGTTTTTTCAAAAGCCACAGAACTACATATTTTACGACGCTTTTGACAGACTCTCGAGGTTCATACATATATTATTATAGTTCCACTCTACAAAGTATGTTTTTATAAAGGAACGATAAAGACAAATTATTATGCAGTGGTTTAGTATTCTTTGTAGCCACATGCATCGGTTTTAAGTATTTATTTTTTACCCACCGCATGGCAGACCATATTTTACACAGATAGGCAAACAGAATTAATAAGTTATGGCTATGTAGACTCGAGAGCTCATGCTTAATCGGCGTTTATATTAGTGCCCACTGCCTTTTTAGCCACTGTTATATATACAGGGACTTAGATATCGCCAATTTGGCTAAAACAATGTAATATATAGGACAAAATACTATATCTTAATCATTGCCAATCACAAAATTTATTGAAAAAAATATACAAATCCTATCCTACTAATTCCTATTCCTACTAATATTATAAACGTGAAAGTTTATAGATGCAAATGTATAGATGTTTGTTACTCTTTCATTTAATAATAGCTGCACGGATCTGGCTGAAATTTGGATAGATTGTAGTCTAGAATAACGCATAGGCTATTTTTTATCCCTGGAATTGGTTCCCATGGGAAGCAGGATCGCGATCATAATTCCATGCGGGCGGTGTCCAAAAGCTAGTTAAACAGCATCAGCTAGTTAGTTAGTTAAAAGGTACAACAATTGAATTCGTTTTGATATTAATTAGGATTGTCGGAAGTTTATGTGAATGTCACACATTGAAATAAAACTATTTTTAACAGATTCTAAAGTAAATAATAAAATAGCATCATATAAATCGTGATAGAATCCGTTAAAAATAGTAGTATAGAAAGGTATAATCTTACACATAGTAACGAAACAATAATTTTAAAGTGATTCTAAATCTACAATGTCATTATTTCATCGGTACAGAGGGCTCCTACATGGCTCACGGCGATTTTTCCAATTTCAGTTCCATTCCACTAGCGAATTGGACGCGTTCGTCGAATCGAAAAGGCTTGTTGAAAATTTACATATGTGAAAAATAGATATATGTTGAGCTTCGGTCCGGTAGAGGCAATCAACCTGACGCAAACATAACCAACAACGTTCTCTTATTTACATTGATGTTTAAAATAAATAAATGTTTTTAATTGGTGACGAATTACACTTTGAAAATTTTGTCCTAAAAATGTAATAAAAACTTTGATGTTTTTGCAATTTGACAGAAATCATTGACAGAAATAACGTAATACAAACTTGTATTACGCACGGGTTTTCTTCTTAACTACAAACAACAACTACCTGTTTGTAGGTTGTTGTGCTTCGATTTTGAAATGAGACTAGAGATCCTGGGGAAAAGAGAAGAGTGGAGAATTAAAAACCGGACGGCTTTCATGCGGCCAACCTCCCGTATTAACCCCCCCCCCCCATTTGGGGGTGATTATGTCGGATTCGAACAGACTATAACCGCACACCGATTCGTGTCTTTAGACATCGGGGCGTAAGATGGCCTCATAAGGCATGTCCCTAGCAATCCGGCTGCGGAAGGCGGACCCCTGGACTCTGAGGTAAGTGCCATGGATGCAACCGAGACTAACGCAAAGATGTTGATGAAGAGAGTTACGACGACGCAACACCAAGGCCCTCAATTAAGAAATAAAATATCCATTAGAATTTTACATTCACCCAATTTGGGAACAAAGGTTCATATTTTGTTACAGGAATAGTGTTTTGTTGACTTAGGACGCTCACTAGTGTTACATTGTAAGTATACCTAGGCATGGGATCTCAGTCACGTGGATACTTCAAGGTTAAGTTACGTGAGGGGCCGTGAGGGAATGGCGCCTCACAAAAATGAAGCCACTATTTCAGAGCTTATGTTTACCAATTGAAGCACCAAGTACTGCAATAGACGTGAAGAATACTTCAAGTCCTTGTTAGATGCTTTTTTTTGTGTTAAATGTATTTGACTCGATGACGAAGGCAATCTGTGTGTTACGTCACCCAGGAATTGGGATAATGCTAATTTATATCCTTGTGTACTTGAAGTATTATTATTTATTCATAATGAACCTAGTTATTAACGTTATGTCAACTATACCTACACATAACTCAATAACTATAAATATTTGAACTAGGTCTGCAATACATTCTGCTGTTACAAAAATTGAGGGAAGCGCCCCGACTGATAACCATCATCAGTGTAATTTGTTTGAATAGTTTTTTAATATTTTTTAACAAGCCAGTTATTTTGTGATAAGGGGCCATTCACAAAATTATATTTTGCACTTTTTGCCCTATTTGTTTACTCCGTTACAGATGGTACTTTTGATGATTATTCTTACGTGGTTGGTCTGATTTTGGAATTTCTTTTGCGAAATGGGCACTGATGGCACGCAGCGCGCGCATAGTAGGTTTCATCACAATGACTTGAACAGCTTAGTCGCAATTTCACCAGGACTTTTGCTAATGGTGATAATTCCTCAATGGCTATTCCGATTTTCGTTTTTCTTTTTTTGTCTTGTGTATTTAAACAAATTACTTAATTTAATATTAGGTCATTACATTTGAAATTGCCGCTTTTCTTGAAGAAATTGGAGGAAACCCAATTTTCAGTACTAAAACTTTTGCATTTTTTTAGGAATGACAAATCCAAATTTTATGATTTTTTGTGTATGAATGAGACGACATTAAGCTGACAAACAGTAACTTTTATTACATTTTTAAAAAGTGACAGCTGTTAATTAATACGAAATTTATCATCAAAATGGATTAGGAAGTACTGTTGTACTAATTTATCAAGCGGCCAATAAAAACAAAATTTAATACACAGTTGTAAAATCTTCAAATCAACTTTCAAACAAAATATAAATAATGGAAATAGCTATTAAGGGCTAACGATTCATAGGTAAACCTATTACAAATCGCGTGATTCAGGCTTGTCTCAGATTTTATTATTTTCTTCCGGTGAGTATTCCTCCGTGGTACTTTTGATTTTTGATTTTCCTAGCCTATAACCTCCACACTCATTAGTTATGTATATATGCCAAATTTGATCCAAATTGGTTGAGTGGTTCAAGAGGAGTTAGTAAACAATCAAAATACATGAGTCGTCTAAGCTTCACTCTTTCTGAGCTTCGCTCAATAATTTTGTATAAACGCAAATGAATAATAAAAAAGATTCTTCATCCGCAGGCTGATATTTAGCTGCCACACTGTAGTATACAGCTATTTTCTGGAAATGCAGTAAGGGAGTGAACGTTGATATGACTGTAAACAGAGATGAATGGAAAAAGCACACATGTTTTACGCCAACCCCAAATAAATATCAGAAAAGGGCTGGAAGATGATGATGATGAAGGTGAGAAAGGTGTGCGTAATATCCAACAGACCTCATAAAAAGACTTAAAACTCAACCCATGATGAAAAGGATTTGTGATGTGAATCATAAGAGTAAATACTAACAGTTCCTAAGCTTAAAGCCAGATTATATTATGACCATATTGAGTTATGCATAGAGTGTTACAGAAAACCAGGATGAATTATTATAAGAAGTTAAATAACATTGATTATACCGTGCTCCTATTGACAGTAACGACTTGTGTAATACGAGCCATTTGGCAATTAGGAATGAGAACGAGTACAGTTTGACTCGAGAATATAACAAAAAGCCGATTGCTCATACCCATAAATTAAGTTAATGGGTTCTGGCACTAAGCACGCCCTTGACTTTAACGATGCGGCTGTGAACCACGAAATAAATTTAAATTCGTCGAGAGTTGGGCACTGGTCGTCGTGCACTCTCAGATAATTACGATGACCGTTGCACTTAATACACATACTTACACACATGTTATGAGGCATTCTATATAGTTTTTGCAAAGGCCCAATCAATATGAGTACAGTCAATACCACTAGTCCGAGTTTTCACAGCGGGAACCGGTTACAAGGTTTGAAAATTCGTTTATTTTTTCCTATGATTCTTTTCTATTCCTTTTAATTTTAGTTCGACTCATAGAAACATTGTCTTCCAGTTGGTTATTCACACATATTTGTTTAAGTCGTATTCTCAGTTTGCTAATTTCCAGACTCATAATCATAATGTTTTAAAGAACCTAATCTGGCCAAGTCAAGAGTATCCACAACCGGCGAACATGTATGATAGCAATTATGAAAATGTGATTTCGGCGCCTACCCCATTGGAAAAAAGGCGTGACTATATGTCTCATTGCTAAAAATGAATGCTCCAAAGTTGTTATAAATAAATACAGTGTTTACCAAATTCCATATGAAATGTCAGTTTTCATTTTGTGAATTACTAACAAAATAAATTGCTCAGTCGCATGATATTAGATATATTCATAGCCTGGACATACTCTGGAATTGAGTTCATTTGATTTCACTAGAAAATACATTTGAATGCGCGAGTCATTCACATAGTGCCAGAGTTGAAGATCGAATCGAAGATTGGCTCCCATTTTAAATTTGCTTCTTGGAATTGTGAAACATGTAAACCTTGGTTTGTATAACAAAATAATGAAGTTTTCCCAGCACAATTTTATCTGCATCTGAGATATCATATAAGAGAAAAATATCCTACCCTCATGTTTGAAATTTCAAAGGCGTAAATAGGTTACTATGAAGCTTAGTGCCTGCAAATGGCAAGATTGTTAAATTTTTTAAAGGCACAGGACTGAAATTTATCATTCTTCTTTTTGTCAATTCCGATTTCACAGTTTTTTTATGTTTTTTTTCTATTATTATTTATCTTTTATATTATATTATATATTTATTTTATAGAAAACTATTATTTGTGTCTACAAATAGAATCCTTAGATATCTTTTGAAGTATTTCATTATAATTAGAAAGATATCTAAGGATTTTAAGATACTAAGAATCACATTCAACATTTAACGAAAAAACCTCTTTTCGTGACCTAAACTAAAGTATAAATTGGTGAATTCATTTGACTACACAGTAACTCTAAATAATGATAGTAGGTATAAAAGGACTGTAATTCTTTATTCCGAAGTTCAAAATACCAATAAACTGTGCGATACAATAGTTGCAAACCAAAAAGTATATGTTAAGCATAACATTTATTCCAAGTGATCATTTTACTAAATTTGTAGTGCAAAATGCTATTCCAAGCAATATTCTTAGAAGGTATTGTTTTAAAGTTACAGTTTATCTAACAATTAAAATATCTGGCACTGAACAAAAGGGTTGACGTTAGAAGAACTCTGAATATTAATTAGCTAAACTTTATTGTTTTCATAAAGTTTTGAGCCTTTTAAATATATCCCAACCACGAGAACTGATAAAGGTGAAAATGTTTGAACATTCAGAACAAAATTAATTTAATTTTTGTTTTTACTTAATTTTCATGCCTACATAAAATAAGATAGAAATGGAAGGAATTCGATTGTTTGTCGAATCGAACCAAATAACATTAAAGTTGCGTAAAATATTGATACGTTTGAATAGTTAGTTAAATTGAACTCTTTCTTTCTCTCTCTAATCTTTTTAGGGTTCCGTACCCAAAGGGTAAAACGAGACCCTATTACTCAGGCTCTGCTGTCCGTCCATTTATCTGTCACCAGGCTGTATTTCAGGATCCGTGATAGCTAGAGAATTGAAATTTTCATATTTTTCATATTTCAGTTGCCGCTATAAAAACAAATAATAAAATAAATAAAAAAGCGTGGGGCGCATGGGTCAATAGATATAAATATTTTATTGACTGACATGAGTAGTGAGATTATCATTTTGATAATACCTTAAAAAGCATCCCACGATTTTTTTTAAATGAAATACATTTGTTTATACCATACCTACTCTAAAAAGCTTATTTTATTCACGCAAAACAGTGAATAAAAAGGCCTTTTATTCACTGTTTTGTTTTTATTCACTATTTTGGTGTTTGAATTTGGAACACAAAAATATATCCGGTCTCTATTTCAATGCTTACACAAACTCCTTGCGCTAAGATTCGAAATTCAAAACTCTTTGGTGCAAATAAATTCTCGAGATTTGATTGGTCGATATTTGCGACAAGGAGTTTGGCATTAGATTAATAAATATTGTTTCACAAGTTGACCACTCTAATGATAATAATAAGAAAATTACGCTTAATTTTAGTCATTGCTCTAATTTTAATGTCCATTTCAATTAATGTTACAATTCTTATTTCTTGATTAAATTTCTATTTTCGCTTAAATTATGTCTTTTCTCGTAGTCATGGTATAAAGTATAGTATGCAACTCCTGAATAAAGTACGAATTTATATCGAGGGCCATGAATCACTCGCGTCGTTCAGGATTCTAACAGTTGAATCACTCGCTGCGCTCGTGATTCAATCATTAGAATCCTTCACTTGCTCGTGACTCATCTACGGCCCTCGCTTTAAATCCTTCCTTTATTCACTAGTTGCATAATATACTATTATTTACACTATTATTAATTTATAATGATTGAAATTTTTAACACTATTCTTAATTAAAATTTATTAAAACTTATTTTCTATTTATTTAGCTCGGTTTTCTATAAAAACCGTGTTTATTACTTTTTTTAAACTATTATTTATTTGTATTATTGGACTGACAATAATATTAAGTAGTCACGTGTTTACTACAAATTAATAAGAAAAATGTATATAAAAAAATTATATAGAGCCATCCAGATGTAACCATACAAATATTTACACTGTGCGGTAATCGAACCCGCGGCTTCTGTCGTTGCACTCAAAGCCACGACTCTTATCCGCCTCTGTACCTACTGCTACTGAAAATTCATAATAAAATATAGGTTCTTGGTTCGAACCATGTTATTGTATATAACACTACCCAACGCAGGAACCGTACCCGAGACGCCATGTGCAGCAGCCACAATGACTATCGCTGTGCCACCGAGGTACCAAGTTATTACAAGATAACTTACTTTAAGTTTCCACTATCGCACAATCTACAAATAAAAAGCTCAAAGGAATGTTTTATAAAAAAATTCTACAAGCAAATACTGAGCACACATTATACTGGTACCCGGCAACCCGTCTTGACTAAGTGATTATGATGCATCACACTGTAGCTCGTCCATCACATAAGCATCGTTCATCATCACGAGAACCATAACACAATTATGAAACTTATGAATAAAATACTCTCTCTTTTTAGGGTTCCGTTGCCAAATGGCAAAAAACGAAACCCTTATAGATTCGTCATGTCTGTCTGTCTGTCCGTCCGTATGTCACAGTCATTTTTTTCCGAAACTATAAGAACTATGCTGTTGAAACTTGGTAAGTAGATGTATTCTGTGAACCGCTTTAAGATTTTCACACAAAAAACAATAAATTTTGGGGGTCCCCATACATAGAACTGAAACTGAATTTTTTTTTTTTCATCATCAAAAATGATATTGAGGTTTCTAATATATTTTTTTTCTAAACTTAATAGTTTGCGCGAGAGACACTTCCAAAGTGGTAAAATGTTTGGCCCCCCCCTTCCCCGCTAACTTCTAAAATAAGAGAACGATAAAACTAAAAAAAATATATGTACATTACCAACTTCCACCAAAAATTGGTTTGAATGAGATCTAGTAAGTAGTTTTTTTTTAAACCTCTTAAATCGTAAACCGCAATTTACCTTTCATTCAATCAACTCAAATATAAAAATAAAATAAAAATCATTATTATGTTACTTGCTGCTACGGAACCCTTAATGGGCGAGTCCAACTCGCACTTGGCCGCTTTTTTATACTGGCTCAAGGAATAACCTCATTTTTACGGAAAATATTGGACGCTGTGTAACGACCAGACTGGCAAATCAGCGATTTCAGAATACAGTATTAGTAGCAGGCACCAATCACTAGATTCATATCATAGAACACAAGTTACCTAGCGTAATTTTTATGTTAAATTTGATTCGATGAGCTGATATGATTTGAATTGAAAACTTGTGCGCAAAGTTAATAAAAAGGTGGACTATTACCAATCTCTCTCATGGTAAAGGAAAGCATCTGTCAGCAACGAGATAGTTACGAAGTAGAGTTGTAAACACTAAAGACACTGTTTCTATGGTATGTGGACGTGGTGTTTTGCCAAATATCTGACGACGGTTTCCCACAGGTTTCCAAATAGGATTATCAAATATTAGTAATACTTTTTTGTGCAATTGATATTGCAGA
Source organism: Cybosia mesomella (assembly GCA_946251805.1). Taxonomy (NCBI): domain Eukaryota; kingdom Metazoa; phylum Arthropoda; class Insecta; order Lepidoptera; family Erebidae; genus Cybosia; species Cybosia mesomella. The sequence continues at coordinate 24,970,619 of OX276398.1, forward strand.
ATAAAAATAAAATTTTTATGATGAAGTGAAAACCCGACCCCACCAGGCGAGGCTGCGGTGGCGGCCAAAGTCCGCCCTCAAAAGGATAACCCCAGTTATCCTTTCGAGGGCTTGCCCGGGGTGCCCGGCAACGGACACTTGGGGAGGACACCGTGCGGTTTTAGTCGATACACGACATAACGGGGGTGCCGCTGGCCGGCGGAGGGGTATCCGAAGGGATTTCCGCACGTAAAAAAAAATTGGATAAATAGTTACATACATACGTCATAAAATTCCTTTTCATCATCATCAACTGAGCCAATCCCGGTTGCATCCAAAGCTTGCGCTTTGGAATCCGATATACGTCCTCCTACTCCTCCATTAAGTATTGGTTTATTCTGGATTTTTCGGGAGTGACTGCTGAGCCTAACCCCGAGATGAAAGTCTGCACCGTCAATCAGCAGACGTGATTGGCTTGAGCCCCGAAGATCTTAGTACCGATAAATATATTAAGATACATTTCTTGTAAATAACTACATATCATACATAGAAACACCCAGATTAATGCAAATACACATACTTGTAATCAGCGGAAATCGAACTCGCGACCTCTGGCTTAGCAGTCGAATGCTCTACCACTGCGTCACAGAGGTTGCCAACAGTATTGATCGGTATACGCCAGTCAACGTGAGAAAAATATCTAAGGGCCAATTCTCGTAATAAAAAGATCTTCAACATTCAGTCTCGATCTCCTAAATGTTAAAAAAGGTATCTCATAGCAAAATTTTCAATAGCTTCAACAAAATTTTGTTACGAGAACACCTTTTCCTTTAACAAAACGTGTTCGCGAAATCAAATTTTCCATATTTTCAACAAAATTTTGTTACGAGACACCTTTTTTGACATTTGGGGCACCGAGACTGAATTTTGAACATCTTTTTATTACGAGAATTGGCTCTCTGTACAAATGAATATGAATGTATGTGGTTACTTTCGTGTCACTTTGAATATTATGTGCACACTTTCTTCAAAGTTCACTTCCTCCAAACATCTTCATCGGCAGTAATCATATTTTAATGACCGACCGCTAATTTCTTTTAAAAGTTTCTATTATAGAAGGCTTATCAACCCGCTTCCGCTGATTTTTGTTCTCTATCTGCGGCAACCAGGTACGGTAATTAACCACAAAGCGCTCCTTCAATTTATTGCGGCAAAATTATCTTTGTTGACCCACGCGCCTGTGCCAAGGTGCTTAATTTTTTTTCGGTCTCTGTAAGCGTTTTCACATACCTAGCTTCGTAACCGTCTTTTGTTTACTGTGTTTATTAATTATGTGAAAGAGCACATGCTGCAGTTCTATGAGGTGTAAACGTTCTCGTGTAGGTAGGAACATGCATAGACTAATAATAAACCTGTTTATATATTGGTCTATGGTACATGATATTAAATAAGTTGATGGTCCCGTATACGCGATAGGTTTTCTATATGTATCTCTACTATAATATTGTATGCAAGATTTGAATGCAACCGGGATTGCTGTTCGGATGATGATGATGAAAGCCACCTTATTCCTAAGGATCGACGGCAAACCTTTCATTCATCATCATATCAGCCGTAAGAAGTCCACTGCTGAACATAGGCCTCCCTCATCGACTTCCATTTCGACCGGTCTGCGCTCTTTGTTAGGTCGTCTGTCCACCTGGCGGGAGGCCTTCCTACGCTGTGTTCGCTAGCAGAAACATAATTTGAGAACGTACATGAGTTCAATACTCATTTAAAATTTTCGGAAAGAGACCAGTTCTAACGAGGAGAGCAAACCTTGCGCCAGAGCCTCGTCCGTCAATCAACAGATGTACCACCTTGCAGGTGGGGTTAGGTTGACCCGAAAGATCTTGGTGAGCCTCGATACACCCCGGTTTTAGAAAGGAGAACACTGTAGGATACACTTATACCATTGTTTTTTTTTTAATTTTGTTAATTATTTTTTTGTGTTCTCTGCCATCAATATGTTGACTGAAATTAAATTAGAAGAAGGTAAGACATAAAGGAATTTCCGTTATTTTCTTTGTAGTATAGAAAAAAGCAAAAGAAATAGATCAAAGACAGCTATAACATGAGGCAGCAAGTAGTTCGCTGGTCTCATTTCACATGTGCGCGGTCGCCATTGGCGCACTAATGCAACGTGCATTTTTAATTCATGTCAAGAGTCCCAGAGCGGTTCAAGCTAAGTGCGACCATGATGCCAGACGCTTACGGCCACCGAACAAGCACGGAAGCAAGCATTATATCTATTTTTGTTTTGCATAATTATATTTATCACTAATGTTATGAGAACACTGGTTAAGTAGTCTATGACAGGGATTAGACAGTCAATAAATATCACGATCCAATATCGTGATTCCGTATCAACATAGGTACAAATCGCGTTTGCTCATCAATAATATCAATACATATTGATAAAATCACGAAGATCGCGATATATATTGACTGTTTAGTCTAATCCCTCCCTTTTTTTAATAATGGAGAAATAAAGTACATACTATTGAAACTGTGGGGGAGCTAAGATCTGCTGAATATTTCACAGCAAATGGCTGCTGTTTTTTCAACTAGATATTTGAAAACCAACTAATTTTATAATGTGGTGATGATAATCTTTGCAACTACATAATTATATATTTAATATGACAATTTAGAACAATCACGTCAGAACGGCTCCGGCAATCTCTCTGATACCAGATCCAATTCACAAGAGGAGTAGTTTAGAAGCTGATGAGAACCGATGTAAGTTGGTTTTAGATGCTTTGTCAGTCTCTTTTCTGATAATCATATTATGATGGTTTCTCAATACAACTATCCTTCTTTTCATGACGATGACAGTCCGATAGCAGCCTTACACAGGAACATGAGTTCAACACACAGAGTTCCTTAGAGAATGTTACTCTAATGTATAATAATGTTAAGTGTACCCACTGGAGACAATCCATGCCTGTAGTTTATAGAGGTATAGTAAAGAACCGTCTGCAATGGGGACTAGACTATTGCAAAATATATAATATGCTAATAAGAACTGGACTGGCTGGCGGCTGTCCGGAGGTAAATGAACTGATTAAGCACAAACTGTTAAGTTAAAAATCAATGATATGGCCTTAAGTTTAGGCGAATCTTACTCATTGAAATAAAACTATTTTACGCTAAGATCTAGAAGAATCTATAGTAATTAATTGTGTTATTTTTGTATCTACATTATTTCCGAATGTTATGGTTGCTTTTCAGCAGTGATCATTATCTCACAACCATGAAGTATAATCTTTAAGAATACACGACAATACATGAGACTACTGCCATTATCTCCCCGTGACCATGGGTGCTGAAAAGTAAGCAAAACGTTAGGGCAAGTCATCATCAGGCTTTCACCTCGCAGCCCGGGGTCTGCTTACTCCTCCTTTTTAGGGTTCTGTTGCCAAATGGCAAAAAACGGAACCCTTATAGATTCGTCATGTCAGTCTGTCTGTCCGTCCGTATGTCACAGCCACTTTTTTCCGAAACTATAAGGAGTATGCTGTTGAAACTTGGTAAGTAGATGTATTCTGTGAACCGCATTAAGATTTTCATACAAAAATAGAAAAAAAAGCAATAAATTTTGGGGGTTCCCCATACTTAGAATTTTTTTTTTTCATCTAACCCATACGTGTTAGGTATCTATGGATAGGTCTTCAAAAATGATATTGAGGTTTCTAATATGATTTTTTCTAAACTGAATAGCGCTAGTCGCCCCGCTGTCCCAGCCTGCTTCTGCTGGGGTGACAGGCGGCCTCCCTGCCACCCTCAGGCTTGCGCTCATGGAGGACGGACGCCTGCGAGCATGTTGCGGGCTCGGCGGGCCGGGAGAGTTCTAAAGCTCTCCCGGGCGCTCTCCGCCATCTCCTTCGCGAGCATTACATGCTCGAAGAAGGACGTGGCGGCCATGCCCATCCCGATGGCTGCCACGAGGTCACGCCTCGGCGCCTCCCACGTCGGGTAGTTCGCCAGCGTGTGCAGCCCTGAGTCCTCGCTCACGTCGCAGTGATTGGCCAACTATACCTTTTTTTTTTTTTTTTTTTTTTTTATCGTGCGGAAATCCCTTCGGATACCCCCCCGCCGGCCAGCGGGGGCGGTTATGTCGGGCTTGCACCGACTAAAACCGCACGCCGTCTCGGGTCTTCAGACGCCGGGGTGTAAGGTTACCCATAGAGCATATCCCTCGCACCCCGGCTGACCCTGGGCCATCTCACCACTAACAGCATCGCTCATCCTGTCTCCTCTGAAAGCAGAGGAGTACGGAGTGCGATGTGTTCCCGCCACGTTGGGTATTGGCCGACGATCAATGCCAACCCTATGAAGGGGTGAAGGGGAAGCCATTGACTGCCGCCCAGGGTGTACCGGCCGCTCCGATTCCGTTCCCCCCGGACTGCAGCGGGTTCGGAATCGGAGCGATACTCGAGGAGGTTACCCAACACACACCCCTGGCCAACTATACCTAATCTCTTAAATACGTATTATATATATCTACTTACTATACAATAATGTGCCCGGTAGATGGCAATAGGCTCGCCCCCTATTACATTGGGACCTCAACATAACTGGCGAATCGTGGGTGTGTAATACACCTCTGCCTACCCCTTCGGGGATACAGGCGTGAAGTTATGTATGTATGTTACTATACAGTTTATTGTATCAAAAATAAAGGCTATTTGTATTGTATTGTATACTAAACGTAAAAAGATACAGTTTGACCACATAACAAATTAGACCCGCGTCTGCGTCTGTCAGGATACTAGTATCCTGACGGACGCAGACGCGGGTCTAATTTACACCATGAAAGTCACAAAGTTAGATTGAAATAATATTACTGTAGATGGAAATAACCGCTCTGTAAGTATACATTATATTATATTAAAATTCAATTACTGTCACTCACTCGAGCAAACAACCATGTTTTCATCATTCATATTATCATTATAGCATAAAAGCTTTATTGAATTCTGTCTGCTTTATGAAGAAGATCAATCGATTCATTCAACCGAAGGAAAATAAGTAGGCGTGGACTTGCTGCCTTTTAAGTATCATTAATTTAACTGTCATAAGCTTTCATTTGGTGTCGTGAAGAGATGAAAATGTTCTTTTTTTTCGTAATTTATAATCCAGTTCGTTTATTAATACCTTGTTGGCGTAGAAACGTTGATCGGTTGATGTTTGATCTTCCATTATATATCTCCTATTTAAGAATTAGACTGATGATTACTTAATTTATTTGCATTTTCAATGGTTGTTAAGTTACTTTATTGTCCATGTTCTAATGCTTCTAGACGACCGGTTCACTGGTGGGTGCATGGTGAATTTTAGTTCTAGTTAAAACAACCTGCCATCACTAAGACCCATTACGCACTATCGACTGGTTGCCGCCGGCGACTCGGTCGACGGTGACTGTGATGCGGGGTTTACACGGGTGACTAAAGTTATCACTAAATAACAGGCCCGTTTTGACAGTTCGCGCCCATTTTTTTTTTTTACTAATCTATTGAGGTCTCAGCAGGATGTGGTTCAGTTTTGAAAGCAAAAAGGCTTAACAGCAGAGTTATAAGTGAGAATAACACCGCCACTTATGTTCCCACTCAAACAATGGTAATTACATTCTCGGGACAAAAATTACCCCCAGACATATATTGCTTCTACAATTCTCTGCCAGTGGAAAGCTACGTACTTCCCCTCATTCAATGCTGGAAATGCTGCCGGTACGGCCATATAACTGCGCAATGCAGGTCTGCCCCTCGCTGTTTTATTTGTTCCCAGGCTCATGAGGGTATTTCATATACCTCAAAATCTCCCACCTGTATGTTCTGTTTAGGCCCCCACTCAGCGAAAGACCCTTCCTGCCCAGAACATTCCAGACAGAAGTCTAATAAAATCACCATGTCTCAGGAGAGCATTTCGTACATAGAGGCATCAGCCAGATTCCCCCAAGTGCGAAGGTCTTTTGCAGACACAGCTAGAACTTCTTCACCACTCCGCCCACACCCTGATACTCAGCAGTCTTCCTCGTCTTCTGTCGGGGGGTCTCAAGAACCCCAAGTATCTTATAGAAAAACAGTCTTCTGGCCTCCAAGGCATTACAACCCTGCTTCTAGTCCTGGCTATGACAGACAGGCCCATTACCAGATCACCCAATCTCCCCGTCTTCTCTACCTAATGGTGCTGCTCTCTCATGCACAAGCCAACGCTTGTCAAGCAGTTTAACAAGCAGTGACGAGGCATCAAAGCCTGCGTCAAAGGTGGCAGCAGGCCGCCGAGGGGCGCGAGGTGGAACGAGGGTTGGGCAATCCACCCGAGTCTCCTCGGAACCAGGTGGGAAGACGCGGTCTCTGATGGAGAAACTTCAGCAGGTGACCGCGTCTTTCCGGGGGTCTCCGAACCCCGATCAGGAGGCGATGCTGCACATTGTGCTCGGCATCGCCTCCGAAAATGAGGCCCTCGCGGCGCAGCTGGCCGAGTCCCGTCGGGAGACGGCTCGACTAGCTGCAGCCGTCGAGGAGCTGAGGAGCGGGATGGTGCGCCCGACTCAACCGGCGCAACCTGTGCAGCGAGCGCAATAATACATCAAGAAGTTTGTCATCAGAATGACAAACTTCTTGATGTATTACTCTCCACCCTTATTAGTATGTTAACCCGTTTCGATGATACTGAGCTTCCTGAAAAGTATAAATCAAAACTTACTCAGCTGTTGACTTTTGTTAATAACATTCCCACCTCTCCTCCAATGGAATTGGCGGAGCATTAGAAATAAAAAAAGCCACTTAATTCATTTAATCAATAAGCATAAACCTTTCATTCTTGCCACTCAGGAGACTTGGCTTAAACCTGGCTCCCATTTTAGGGTGCCTGGGTTTGTCTGCCTCCGGTATGACAGGGGTGACACATATGCTGGCGCTGCCATTTTAGTTTCTAGATCAATTATTTTCAACTCCTTGTCTCTACCTGCTCATAGTGATGGTTGGAACATTGTTGCTATTGAACTAGCAAATACGGTTTTTATCTGTCTATATCCCATATCCAAATACTTCTATATTAGCCGAGTTAAATTATATTTTATTCTATTACTTCCCCTCTTATCCTACTATCCAGGGGACTTTAACATTCATCATACTTCGTGGGGATCACAGTATTGTGATGATTTGGCGCCCACATTCATGAATATCATGGATTCTTTGAATCTGTGCATACTAAATGATAGCTCTGCCACTCGTAGATCATCTCTCACACAAAGAGGCCCCAGTGCTGTGGATTTGACTGTATGCTCTGCCTCCATTGCCTCATGCCTGGCTTGGCAGATTAACTGTCTCCTCACCAGCCAGCTACAAGGAGTCACCAGCATTCAACCCCCTACTTAAATATAACTTGTCAGAAGCTGTTTGGGAATTGTACTCCAGTTCCCTTGACCATGAGATTTCTCTCCTGCCGATCCCCAACTCACATAAAATTGAGACAGTTTACACCCTCTTTAAAAAAGCTCTTTTGAACTCCGCTGAGAAGGCAATCCCTGTTAGGGCCCCTAGGAGGTTCTCCTCCTTGGTGGGATCAGACCTGCTCAGCCACCTGCCGAGAGAGAAGAGATGCTGAAAGAGCATATAAACATAATATTTCAACCGCTAATTACCTGAACTATCAAAAAGTAGCTGCACAAACAGTCAGACTTCTATCACAAAAGAAGAAAGATGGCTGGCGCAAGTTTTGTGAGTCATTAGCCCCTCGTACACCCGCATCGTTTGTATGGAGAGATGTTAGAAGATTTAAGTATTCCACAACCAACAACAACATCACGTTGTATGACCCCTCTCGATGGTTACAAAAATTTGAGCAAAACTTAGCTCCCCCAACAGCTCCCACTGCTGATGAGTCTTCAGGCTTCTGCCCCTCCAGCTCTCAGACTTCACATCCTTTAGATTCTTGTTTTACCTACGAAGAACTTTCAACTGTTTTGAGTTCCCTTAAGGATTCTTCTCCAGGTCCAGACGGTATTCCTTATTCCTTCATTTTCAAGAGCAGCACAACTTCTAAAAAATTTTTTTTATATTTACTCAACTGCATCTATTGCTCTGGTTTCCCCCCAGAAGAGTGAAAGTCTCAAATCATAATCCCTATTCTGAAACCAGGTAAACCGAGCGATGATCCTTCCAGCTACCGCCCCATTGCGCTCTCGTGTACCATGTCCAAAATATTAGAGCACCTGATTAAAAATCGCTTAGAGTGGCTGATGGAAAGCCAGGGTTTGCTCTCAACAATTCGGTTTCCGCAAGGGCCTGGGAATAATGGATAATCTCAGTATTTTCACTACAGATGTTAGGATAGCTTTATCACAAAATCAGTATTGCGTGAGTGTATTCTTGGATATAGCAGCTGCATATGACAATGTACTTCTTCCTGTGCTCAGGCAAAAACTGCTCAATCTGAGTCTCCCAGAGAAGATAGTAAATTTTATTTCCAATTCCCTTTCTGGGAGAACTATTAGTCTTAGAGTTCAAAACTTAATCCATTCTCCCATTCTCCCATTCTTAGTGGAAGGCGGTCGATAGATTGCACACACAGTGACAGGGTTATTATTAGTAGTTATTAATGTGCCTGTTATTGTTTCAAAAGTATATGTTGTCAGGGGATGGGTGGTGAATTTGAGATGATTCCTAACATATATTATTATTCCACCTCCTTTTTTGTGCTGTCTTAGCTGTGTGTGCATTCTGTAGCCCGGTATTTGAAAGAGATTACATACTTCATCGGATATACCCACTTCGGTTAAAATAATTAAATCTAGTTCTATTTTTGATGAGTCTATTACACTGAGCAGCTTAGGGAAATTTTTAATTATTGATCTTATGTTTACATGTATACAGAATAGGTTAATATCAGATGTCGAAATATTGTCAATAAATGAGTTGATATTAATACAGTTATTGATTTCTATAATTCTATCTGTCATGACTTCGCAAATTATGTAGATAGTAGGTATAGTTATAAATATAGATATTAATTTAACTTAGAACAGTTAGGGTATACAGAAAGTAGTAGGTATGTACCTTGGGGCCTATGATTCTAGAAGCGAGTCAATGTCCAGTTCGGAACGGATTAAGATTGCGCGTTCGGCATCATCATTTTTCTTCGCTAGCACCTTTCCTTCTTTGCACCATATGTATTTATATGTACCTGTTAGACGCTTTTTGGCATTATATAGAAGTGTCTTAGTATGGTGGGTGAGGGCAGCACGAATAAAGACGCGACGTGTAGACCCTTCACTTGGTAGGTCCGGCAAGATGTTTCCAGTTAGGATCTCCATATTTTTTGCAGAAGATATCCATAGGTCTCGGTCCCTTTTTGATTGAAGCTCGACCACTATTGGTCCCGGCTGGTCCCTGCGGCGACGGGACACACGCCGTACACTCACAGGCTGTTGTAGGTCTGCTTTCAGCTTAGTTGCCACTGCTTTAACGACACCCAGGATATTTTCGTTCGGCGTTTCAGGAATACCCGCTATTTCCAAAGTTGAATCTAGAAGCTTCTGATCAATCTCCTGAGACCGCTGTTCCATTGCAGATATTCGGAGCTCCAGGTTTTTATTTTTGCTAATCAGGTCAGCGTTTTTATTTGCTAGCAGTTTGATCGCATTTGCTTGCTCCTTAACCGTGTTTTCAATATCTGCAATTTGGCTATTCATAAAATTGAGAGACGCAGTTAACTCTTCCAGTTCGTCCTTAACCACCTTCCTTATTTCACGGCTGATGTCTCGCAGCAGTTTTTTAGAGTCAAACGTCACAGCATTCTCCATTTCTTCGTTCTCGGAATCATCTGGCACGAAGAACGATGACCGCTTAGATATTTTGCATTGGCACTCCTCGCAGCTCCACTCCAAACCATCAGCGTTACGGAGAGCTGCTAGTTGTTTGTTGGTTATTTTAGCGCAGGTTGCTGTAGCATGTACATACTTTTTACACCTGCTACATTCAAGTCCAGGTGATTTTTGTGTTATATTTTTATTACAGGTCGTAAATTTATTATAGTATAGTACTTGCGTTGGGTCCGCTGTTTGGATCCCTAAATACAATATTATACTCTCATATAAATCACGGTTAGCCTAGTGGTATGGGTAATGGACTGCTGAGACGAGATCTCGGATTCGATAACAGGTTTTACCATGGCACACACCAATGACTTTTCGATGCTTTTCGAAGTTATGTGTGTATTTATCGCAGGTTTATAAGTGCCCGGTTAATGGCAATTGGCTCGCCACCTATTACATTGGGACCTAAACATAAACTGGCGAAATGTGGGTGCTAGCACCTCTGCCTACCCCTTCGGGGATATAGGCGTGAGTTTATGTTATGTTATGTTATGTTTTATATAAATCACCAAATATCAACTCCATATTTACTGGTGAATCGATAGCTATACTCGAGGCATTACCATAATATTGAATCTCATAACATAAGCAAGGCAGTAATATTTACCGATTCTAGGAGCTGCTTAATGGCTGTTATGGCTAACCAATTCACCAGTAAAATAAAGTTCCTTAATCCTTTTAATAAAGCAATCTCTGTTTAGGTGTTAGACTAAGGGGCTGTTGGTTTCGTTGATATGGATCCCAGGTCATGCTGGCATAGCTGGAAACTCATTTGTTGATTCCCTGGCCAAGGAAGCCATATCCAATGGTACCCTTGACCAATACAGAGATGCTATGCTCACGATCTTCTTTTACTCGCCAAACTCTGTTTAAATAGAATGTGGACTTCCCTTTGGGGGGAATCCTGCAAGGTGAAGGGAAAGTACTATGCCTTCATCCAAGTGGACATTCCAACTAAACCATGGTTTTACAAATTACATGAAGCCACTAAAAGAGCGACATCGGTTGTTTGTCGTCTGTGTCTAGGTCATGTCTGCACCAACTTATTTCTGCCAAAATTAGGGTTAGGGACAGCTCTCTCTGTGGATGTGGCTTGGATGAACACACTCCAGATCATATTTTCTTCGAGTGCCCAAGAAGGAATGGTTCTTTGTATGATATCCTCCCCACTAACTGTATCCCTCGTCCCATAAACTTTAACTCCCTTCTGACTTTTACTAATTCCCCGCTTATATATCTGATTTGTGACTACATTGATCCTAATAATATTAACTTGTAGAACTGTGTTTGCCTGCTATAACCACTAACCTAGGTGTTTTGCTTTGACTCAGGTACTCCAACGTGCAACATGACTTTCGGCCTCGGTCTTCTACTATATTCTTCCCTTGTAAATTCACAAAGTTCTGATCCGTAGTTGCATTTGCCAAGTCGAAACTTTAACCCTTACCTTTAAATGCTTATTGGTTAAAATCGTGCTAACTACTGAGTTGTTGGCGGAAACTTAGGAAACGCCATATTATAAAAAAAAAAAAGTATATATTATTACGATTTTTGCCGCGCGGCTAAGATTGACCGTCTAAATAGCAATTCGGCTAGCTCGCAAGTGAGTAAAGCCAGCCCCAAAGTTGGGTGGCATCCGACTTTGGCTACGGGGTGACCGGCCGTGTGCGGCTGGTGACTAAAATCGACCATGTAAACTATCAGTTGCAGACTCAGGCTGGTCAACATTTTCGAAGGAAATGACCGAGGCACATGCGATTTTAGTCACCTGTGTAAATGGGTTATCGATGCGGCTTGGTGAGGCGATTTGTGAAACGACTAACCGTACCGGAGAATCGGCCTGTGTAAACAAGGGTTTACTTACTGTAGTTTAAATAGGTATTCTATAGTTAAGCCAATTGACACAATACTATTAGTACGTAGAAAAGAGAAATCTGAAACTATTTTTACAGATAATGTAATATATTGAGAAATGTAATGAGATTAAAATTAAAATATCCTATTTCAATTATCCTACTAATTTAATCAGTAACCTGCCTGGTACATTCTCTTCGTATTAGTCCGTGTATAGCAATTTGTTAAAAGATACTGAATAGTGTATTTCGAACGTAGATTCTCCATAGAATGAATGATGTAAATATAAAGTGTGGCTCGTGTTTAAAAATTAGGTCATATTTTTTCTGCACATTTTTACAGCAAGCGACAGTTTTAATTAAAGCGCTACCCAACACGTGTTCCATTTTTTTATATTTCATATTTACAGTTTAATTTTATAGCTAGTTTGTCAAACGAAATAGTTAAAATCATTTGAAAAAGCATCGGTCGACGCATTCTCACCAAGGACCAACCGTTTAAAATTGATAGCATCTGAAATAGTGGCTCTTATAAACTAAGAGCCACTATTTCAGATGCTTTCGAAGCTTACCTACAGGTGGAGTGCATTCCTACATAAAAATCATTCATTCATTTATATATCTCGGGTGGAAACTTTACTAAACTTCGTCATATTTGAGGATGTTGCAAAACTTTAAACTGATATGAAATCTGAATCTATACCCGGCTACAATATTCAGGAGGGGACCGGGGGCCCTTCCGCCCGCCTCGCCAGCCAGTCACACAACCCTAACTTGTCGGTGGTCGCATAGAGTCTTGCTTTGTCTCCTGCACTGTCAGCACAGAATCTCTCTTAACCTTCTCCCCCACCAACCCTTCTCAAAATGGCCAGAAATAAAAGGAAAAATATTTCGACCGCGGCATCCTCGTCCACATTACAAGTGGACTTTTGCAACATCAGGGGATTGCATACCAACCTCAACACGGTTCACCAACACCTTGAAACCGCTTAGCCGACCTTGTTTTTCCTAACGGAGACACAAATATCATCCCCGGCCGATGCAGCCTACCTAATGTACCCTGGGAACAAACTCGAGCACAATTTTTTGAGGCGTGCCGGGGTATGCTTGTACGTCCGGGATGATATTTGTTGCCGCCGCGCCGTCTTAATGGCCTTGAAGACAGGGACCTGTCTATTTTGTGGGTACGTATAGATCACGGGGGTCACACCCGTATCTATGCGTGCCTTTACAGGTCTCATAGCGGTGACTTGGGAACGACTCAACTGTTTGAGTACCTGCAGCGGTCGGCAGATAAGGCTATTGAGCAGTACCCCACTGCGGACTTAGTGTTCTTGGGAGACTTCAACGCTCATCACATTGAGTGGCTGGGGTCCTCGAGCACTGATTTTGCGGGAAGGGCTGCTCACAAATTTGCCCTGACCTATGGGTTCTCGCAAGTGGTTCATTCTATCACAAGATTACCAGATATCGAGACCCATAGAAGCTCTCTACTGGACCTTCTGCTGACTACGCGCCCGGATGAATACTCCATAATTGTGGAAGCACCACTTGGCAAGTCAGACCATTGCCTCGTCCGGGCGCAAGTGCCTCTCGCACGGCCACAACCACCTCGGCCATCCGAATGGCGGCATGTTTGGCACTATAAGTCGGCAGACTGGGATGGATTGCGAGAATTCTTCGCTTCGTACCCGTGGAGGCGGCTCTGCTTCACTTCTGAAGATCCAAGTTCCTGTGCAACAGCAGTTACTGAGGCGATTCTAGCGGGCATGGAATGCTACATTCCCAACCGCTGGATCGCAACAGGAGCAAGTAAGCGCCCGTGGTTTAATCGGCCTTGCAGAGAAGTAAGACTTCACAAGCAATCTGCTTATAAGGCTTGGACCACGGCACTTGCTAACAAGGATCCTAATATCACTGAGGTGAAGCGGAAATTAAATGCCGCCTCGACATCCAGTAAAAGAGCAACGGCCAGGGCTAAATTTGAATTCATCGGCAGAATTGGTGAACGGCTGGCGCGGTACCCATCTGGTAGTCGTGCATTCTGGTCGCTTGCCAAAGCTGCCGAGGGAAATTTTTGTCGGTCTTGTCTGCCGCCGCTGCAAAAACCCGACGGCAATCTGGCCCATGGCGCAAGGGAGAAAGCCTGTCTTTTAGGTGACCTCTTTGCGTCAATCTCGACCATGAATGATAGGAATGCCGAGCCACCCACTATCCCCTGGTGTGGTGTTTCTATGCCAGAAATCAAAATCACACAACGGGTGATCCGGCGGGAATTGAAGTCCCTAGATGTTCGCAAGTCGAGTGGGCCTGACGGCATATCGGCGATGGTGTTTAAGCAGTGTGCTCCAGAGTTGTGCCCTGTTCTTACACAGCTTTTTGCGCTCTCTTACTCCACGAGACAAATCCCAGCTTCGTGGAAGACTGCATTCGTGCACCCTGTGCCTAAGAATGGCGATAGGACAGACCCGTCCAATTACAGGCCTATCGCTATCACCTCCCTTCTCTCGAAGGTAATGGAGCGTGTCATTAACATACAGCTCCTGAGATACCTTGAAGGAAACGATCTATTGAGCGACCAACAGTACGGCTTCCGCCACAGTCGCTCTACCGGTGACCTTCTTGTGTATCTCACACACCGCTGGGCGCAAGCCATCGAGAGTCAAGGTGAGGCACTAGCGGTCAGCCTCGATATAGCGAAGGCCTTCGATCGGGTCTGGCACAGAGGTCTTCTTTCGAAGTTGCCGTCTTATGGACTGCCCGAGGGACTTTGCGAATGGATCGCAAGCTTTTTGTCCAATAGAAGCATCTAAGCCGTCGTTGACGGCAGCTGCTCGGACCACATGGACATAAACGCTGGTGTTCCACAAGGCTCCGTGCTGTCTCCGACCCTGTTCCTCCTGCATATCAATGACATGCTGTCTGATGACTTCATTCATTGCTATGCGGACGACAGTACCGGGGACGCATTTTACACGGGCCGAGCTAACATCCCTCGGTCCACAGTGGAAGAAATTCGCGAACAACTTGTGTCTGAAATCGAGACTACTCTCACAAGAGTGTCCGATTGGGGTGGACTAAACCTGGTCCAATTCAAACCCACTAAGACACAAGTATGTGCATTCACCGCTAAGAAAACCCCATTTATTGTAGCGCCACAATTCCTGGACACACCACTTAATATCTCTAAAAGTATCGGGATCCTCGGTGTCGACATCTCCAGCGAGGTCCAGTGCCGTAGTCACCTGGAAGACAAAGTCAAGTTGGCATCTAAGAAACTTGGAGTACTCAACAGGGCGAAGCAGTACTTCACTGCGGAGCAAAGACTTCTTCTTTATAAGTCGCAAGTCCGGCCCCAGATGGAGTACTACTGTCACCTTTTTGCCGGAGCACCTAGATACCAACTTGACCCGTTCGACTCGGTGCAAAGACGGGCGCTGAGGATCGTCGACGATCCCATACTTACAGGCAGTGCGGAACCGCTTAACCTTAGGAGAGATTTCGCCTCCCTGTGCGTTTTCTACCGCCTTTATAACGGGGTGTGTTCAGAAGAATTGTTTGATATGATGCCCACGGCCACATTCTATCATCGCACCGCTCGCCACAGACAGGGAATTCATCCTCACACTTGCGACCGGAAACGGTGCGTACAGTTAGATATGAAAGGCACTTCATTCCGCGCACCCTTTTTTTTTTTTTTTTTTTTTTTATCGTGCGGAAATCCCTTCGGATACCCCCCCGCCGGCCAGCGGGGGCGGTTATGTCGGGCTTGCACCGACTAAAACCGCACGCCGTCTCGGGTCTTCAGACGCCGGGGTGTAAGGTTACCCATAGAGCATATCCCTCGCACCCCGGCTGACCCTGGGCCAACTCACCACTAACAGCATCGCTCATCCTGTCTCCTCTGAAAGCAGAGGAGTACGGAGAGCGATGTGTTCCCGCCACGTTGGGTATTGGCCGACGATCAATGCCAACCCTATGAAGGGGTGAAGGGGAAGCCATTGACCGCCGCCCAGGGTGTACCGGCCGCTCCGATTCCGTTCCCCCCGGACTGCAGCGGGATCGGAATCGGAGCGACACTCGAGGAGGTTACCCAACACACACCCCTTACCCAACACACACCCCTTACCCAACACACACCCCTCATTCCGCGCACCCTCAGGCTGTGGAATGATCTCCCTGCTGTGGTTTTCCCAAGCGACTATAAAGTGAGTGGTATAAAAAATAAAAATGACATTAAAAATAAAAAAGCTAAGAATTTATTTTTAATGTAAACATGTATTTTGTAATTTTATGATTCCCATACATTTACTATGGCAAGGTTTATTCACTCATCTGATATGTAGAAACGTAAGTGAAAAAGTAAAAATCAAAAATTATAACTGAAATTTTAAAAAAAACCACATTAACCGTTCAAAATTTTCTACTTTTTGGCTCCCATACATTTACTATGGCAAGAGTACAAATTGTGAACATAGGACGAAATTTTTTTCCGCTTTTTTTTTGCCGCCGTCGCCTCCTTCTGCGAGCATGTAATGTCCCAGGGTCAGTCGGGGTTCGAGGGATATACTTTATGGGCAACCTTACACCCCGGCGTTTGAAGACCCGAGACGACGTGCGGTTTCATTAATATTATTTTCAATTTCATATTCATATATGGTTATGTATTTAGGATACCTATTTTCCCCTTATTGATCGGACGCTAGTATTGTTACAGACAGCATATGAATTATCCAAATAATACTATAAATATATGTATGTTCATATTGTCTATTTCAGTGAAATAAAGCGTAATTGTTACCCAAAACTACGCTCTGGTTATTCATACCTTGTAAAATGTAATATAAATTCAAAATCCAGTTTTAGAACAACCTAACTCTAACATTTCAGTTAATTGTACATTTCATTCTGTGTATGGAATGAAGTGAAACACGACAAACTGTTGGTGCACCCTGTAGTTAAAACGTCAACAACACACCACGTTCACTATGCAATAATGGACTGTATACGACTTTATAGCATAGATTAAGTGATATACAATGTAACAGACACATTAGTACTTCAAATATTTGAAAAAATATGATTCGATAATGGAGTCGGAATGAATAATCGGGATGAAAATTAACTCGGGAATCTTCAATTGAACGAATCGCGTAAATGTCGTGAAAATCCTTTCGGTCGCCAGAAAACTCTTAAGAGGCAATTTCGCCTTACTGCTGGGCAAAGGCCTCCTCCAGACCTTTCCACCACTCCTTCCAACCAATGTTTTCTCGTCCCACTAGGTTTCCACTTCCCATCTTCTGCCTTCCAGGGTGTATACAAGTGAGCCCACTCATCAGATGGCATTCTGCATAAATGACCCTCCCAACCCTATATAATACGTCTGTAACGGCTCTGTTAGTGAGCGTAGCGTGGAGTTTGGTACTTGGTCCGTCGTTTTGAATCCCAGAATGCTACGCTTCATTGCACTTCAACAGATCTTAAGTCTAGAATTTTCTTGAGTGTTGGGTTAGAATTAGAATTAAATTTATTTCAGCGCTGAAACGATATTTAGGTTTAACTCTCACCAAAATTGATCACGAATTTGTTATATACAGCTTCTCTAGTATCTAGTACTTATACCTCTATATATATGACGACCTCTGTGGCGAAGCGGTAGTGAATTCGACTGCTAAGTCAGAGGTCGCGGGTTCGATTCCCGCTCACTGTAAATATATGTATTTGCATTTGTCTGGGTGTTTCTACGTGTAATATGTATTAGTTTACAAAATAAAAGTATCTAAGTATGTTTATCCGCAATTTAGAACCCATTGCTATAGGACGGCTCTACTTAGTTTGGGTCTAGATAGCGTTGTGTAATTTTTCCTAGAATATTAATTAATAAACAGCGCCATCTTCCTAAATACATATGATAAATAGAATAGGTAACAAGTTCATCTACCTTTCAGCCTTAAACGTAGCATGTCGCTAATTAAATACACGAAGTCAGGCATATTTCACATCAACTAAACGTTTGATCTTTGAAATGTGAATACGCTGTAGGTATAAGTTGCTTGGCTTTTGGCCTATTAGTCTGCCAATAATACCTTAATGGATAACTACGTAGCAACTGATAATTCATTATTCGTCGTTATTGATGTGTCTATTAAGGTTATTACTTGCCAAATACATTACGATTACATACATAACGACGTATATAAGTAGAACGTGTATTCTGTGGAACATTTGCTGACAATAATCACGATAAAAATGTAATAAATTTTTCTCTTGGTTTTATTTTTTATTATTTTAGGTAGATTTCGATGAAATCGATCTACCTATTGGTTTCTTGACTACTGTCGAATTTAAAAAAAAAATCTTCATAGGAGGTCTAGTTATGACCCCCTGAGTCCGAAATGACCACTGGTCATGGTTCGAACCACGGAATCGGAATCGTGGTACACGTTTCGGATGATATCTGAGGACCATAAATTGGCAATGCAGAGGTGTAGTCTTCGTCCTGTATGTCTCCGCGACGATCCTCAGGGCAAAAAACAGGGTACATCCTCGCGTGACCGGGGTGGAATTCATATTGACACCCTGAAGCTGTATACTCCTGTCGAATGCGGGCATCAATTAGCCTCTCGAAGAACTTCATGGTAAAGGATGTTTATACCGCGGTAATTACCACACTCCTGCACCGACCCCTTGCCTTTAAAGATTGGTGTAATGATACTCAACCTCCGTTGGCTTGGGATCAGTAGTATGCAGTTGAAAAGGTTTGTGAGGATGGCCACACCACGGGGGCCTATCGCCTTCCAGGCCTCGATGGACACTCCATCGGCTTCAACCGACTGTACCTATCTAATAACTGATACCTAATACTAGTCATCACATCACTTTCCACATAGGGTATAGATCAGACTATTTACTACCATAATTCATTCAAAACAGTAAACGATATCACATACACATAAAAACACGAATTCAAAATGAATTATCTGCAATAATACCTTCAACAGTAATTGAAAAAAATGTCATCTTATCACAGAAGACGAGTACCTACACTTCATACTAGTAATAATACACGCACGTACATTTCTTTTACACCTTCAACATGTAGGCTATTATTGAAAGTAACACAGTATACGTGAAAACTTTGTAACGACCTTTGTTAATAGTCAAGGAGGGGAGCGACAAAAAATTCGACTACTTTTGAAAGATATTTTTTTTATACTACGTCTGATTTTTAGAGTGAGAAACATCTTGCCGTCAGTCTACTAGTTACGTTAGCGTTTTGAATAAAGATGACTATGAATTTTGTTAAAAGAAAAAATAACACTATTTACGTCGCAGCGACCTACAATAATATTTAAAAAAACTGGTCTATCCAATGTAGTTGCAGTCATCCCTCGGACTATAACGTGTGAAAAGGCTCTATATATGTAGACGGGGGCGATAAATCTAGATCATTAGACCCCATCAATCCGTTGCACGGAAAAGGAAACTTATTTTGTTCTAAATAAAAAGATATGTACTATCTTGTCCCTTTCTGTACCATGCTTGTTTCATATATTTGTGCTATAAGCGAGTAACATTAAGGTAATAACACACTGTAGGGCTATTAACTACTTGCAAAAAATATCTTCACATCAGACTTATAGAATTTGTATTTTCCTGTGGCATTTTCAAAATATTGCGCTAGGGAAAACATACTGGTTAATTGTACAATAACGTCATCAATTGGAGCACAGGACCTTGCAAGTCCCCGTGCTTCACCCAGGTGGAGAACCTAGGTGAAGCACGAGTCCGGCCCCCATAATTTCAACAGAAAGATATTTTCTACTTTGACATCGATAATACTTTTGAAGACCCTGGGGTGCGGTATAGTAGAGGGTTCGAGTGCTACGTCAGAGGACGCGGATTCGATTCCCGCTCCGTGCAAATATTTGTCAGTATGAATATTCTATTTGTGATACTGTTTGTCTGCCCACTTTAGGTCTAGATAGCGCTGTGTTTCTAAACAGCGCTAACTCGACCTAAAGTGTAGTAATACATTGTTTTCCTGGATATTTATTTTATTTTAAGAATCGTACTGAAATGAGAATTAACTATCGATGATGCTATAGTGTGTATAAGGGCTTAAGTGTGCGGAGTCCACGTTCGTCCAGAGCGTGAGACTCAACACAAACGATGAATTATTGCGTGTCATCAATTACCGGACAGACACGACTCACATCGATGTTGCATTCAAGTTCTAGATATGCTCTAAATTTCATTGCATAACTAAGATAACGGTATAATGAAAGTTTACAGTAACGGGCTGTGTTCGTTATGGTTTAGTGCCTTGAACCAAATAGATCATTGAAACTTGAGTAAACATAACATAACATAAACATAAATATAAAAACCTCTAAATGTATATCATGTATGAATGTGATAGACGTATGAAGGTGTATGGGGCCCACGAAGACTAGCAGATACGCTGATTGACGGACGAGACATTGGCGCAGGTTTTTCTCTCGAGATTGGGTGGTTAGACGGCAGTCGCTCTCGTAAAAGTCATATATGGTGAGCACGAACAGAAAAGCGGGCTCCGGGCTCAATGTGCATGCAAACTTTGTATTCAAGCAGGACTAGCGCTGGGATGAAGAAAAAGTAAATTTACATTCAAATTCAATTTACGAGGTATAAAAGAACACTTCCAGTAACACCAATCTCTATGACTGTTATTGTAAAGCGGTGTTTACATCACCTTGCTTTATAGAACTGAACGGCTTTGGCACTCAAACAACGCGATGTTTGCCCTATTGTTTATCTTTATACGCCATTAATAAGGTGACTATTGGCAAAGACAGATTACCGTTACGTTACACATAAGTAGGCAGGTACTTTAGTTTGCTCAGACCCTTTTATTGCCAATATTGGTTTTATCCTTATTGGGAAGAAACCATAATAGTTGTTTACATTATCAGAAAGAGAATTATTTAAGTTGGTATCAATAGGGAATTGATCAGTATGTTATGTGGACAACAATTGTATTTACTTACTCATACAATATTCCATACCTAAAAAAATATACATACATACATACATATAGTCATGCCTTTTTCCCATAGGGGTAGGCAGAGACAACATCTTTTCACTTGCTACGATCTTGGCATACGCCTTTCGCTTCTTCCACTTTCATAATTGTTTTCATACATGCACGCCGGTTACGGGTACTTCTGACATGGCCCTTCTTCAAAACGTCATCGATCTGATTGGCATACGTATGCCTAGGTCGACCTTTACCGGGTTGCCCAGTAGCCCTCGCCTCATAAATCTGTTTCGTTAATCTCCTTTCATCCATCCTCTCTACATGACATGGTTCATCTAAGCATCCCTTTCTCTATCTTGGTCACTACATCTTCTGCCATACCACAACGTTCCCTTATCAAGCTGTTCCTCACTCGGTCCATCAGGGTCACTCCAGCTATACTTCTCAGACTTCTCATTTCAACAGCATTCAGCTTACTCTCGTGTTCCTTCTGCCACACCCAACATTCACTACCATACATAAGTGTGGAGACGAGTACTCCTCTATGAACAGCCAGTCGTGCCTCTTTAGATACTTTCTGGCTGCTCATAAAATTATGCAGGGCCCCATTCACTTGATTACCAGCCAAACCTCTTCGCTCAATATCACAGTCATACTTTCCATCTCTCGTAAACTTTGAACCCAAGTATACAAACTCTTTCACTTGTTCTACTGTTTCTCCTTCAATCAAAATTCTACAATTTGTCATGTTTTCTTCTCTTTCAAAAATCATCACTTTCGTCTCACTTACATTTATTTTCATTCCTTTGTTTGTTAAGGCCCCATGCATAATATTTACCATTGCCTGCAACTCCTGTTCCAATGAGGCCAATATTACTTGATCATCAGCTTACAGGAGGCATTTGACGGCCAAGGCATTCAGTCTTAATCCATATGCACTCTCTTTCAGTTCTTTCAAGCAATCGTCTATAAATAAGTTAAAAAGTCCCGGCGATGCCACACATCCTTGTCTAACACCTTTTTCGATGTTAAACCAGTCTGTGCAAGCTCCATTTATCCTGACACAAGCACTGGAACACTCATATAGAGATCTCAGTGCACGTCTCAAGCTGCTGCTTACCCCATTTATAGACAATGTTTGACCACAATTCATTCCTTACCACTCTATCATAGGCCTTTTCCAAATCTACGAAAGCGCAATAGACTTTTTGGTTGTGAGCCAAAAATTTCTCGGCTATACTTTGTAGGGAAAAGACCTGATCCATGCATCCCCTTCCTTTCCTAAATCCCGCTTGTACATCCCACAACTTTTCATCACTCTTTTCATCAAGATTTTTGCATACAGTTTCCCAACGATGCTGAGTAAGCTAATGCCTCGGTAATTCTTACAGTCTTGCTGTGACCCTTTTCCTTTGTACAGTGGTACGATGACGGCTTTGCACCAGTCTCCTGGTACACAGCCGCTCCTCCAGCATAGGTTAAAAAGGAGGTACAACTGACTAGCTACCACGCCTTGTCCAGCTCTCAGCATCTCAACCGTAATCCTGTCACACCCTGCAGCCTTGCCCAATTTCATGCTGTTCAATGCTTCCACAATCTCTTTCATACTGATATTGCTTTCATCACCTACTTCTCTCAAGTCCTTGGAAAGAACTTGTGCCGGCACATCTTCTTTCTCTAATAGGCTTTCTAAATATTCCTTCCATCTCTTTAGCATGCATTCTTCTCCTCTCACAAAACTTCCGTCCTGGTTTCTGACTTTGGCCAGTTGTGAAGTCGTATTTGCACCTCTGGATGTTCTTATTGGCTTCCAGAAGAACTTTCTGTTCTCCTGGAAGTTGTTAGATAACCTTCTACTAAACTCATCTCTCTCACTCTCTTTCTTTCTTCTCACAACCTCTTTTACCACAGTTTTGTACCTCTTATACTCATCCCTTGCCAATTTTACCTCTTCATCCGTTGCTTTCTGCACTCTCTGATTGGCTCGTACCGCCAACCATTTCACCCAAGCTTTCTTCTTCTCAGACACTGCCTTTCGGACTTCCACGCATACAGTCTCTAGTTTACACCCTTTTCTTATTTTGCATACACCACACGTTTCAACTGCAACTTCCACAATTCCTTCCTTAAATAACTTCCAGAATTCTTCAATCCCGCTTATTTTGTTAAAATTGTGAAACTTCTTCCTCAACTTACTCACAAACTTATTTAAAAAAATATACGTTACGATAAACCGGCCAAATGTGATCGGAGGCACGCCACGAAGGGTTCCGTACAAACTTGTGGCTATATAATGTAAATCTTTCACTCTAACGAAAATATAAACAGGGGCCCGATTCAGTACCGGTATGTTTTCAAAACGCGTACCTAATTCAAAGCGCAATTTGATTTAAAAAAAAAAACTTTAGTGTTCAGAATATCTGTCAAAACAAAAAATAACGTTTTCAGCGTAAAAAACGTTTTTTTCTGCTAGAACCGGTACATAATATGTTTATACCATTATGAAATTGTAAATTAGTTGTGTCTGTACATTGGAGATGTTATGTTAAATGAATGATCCAGAACATGATTTTTTTTAATTCTTGTCTGTTTGTCTGTTTATCTGTTTGTTCGCGATGGACGCAAAAACTACTGACCCGATTTTGATGCGGTTTTTTTCTATTAGAAAGGTCTTAGTAAAACTTAAAATCTGCAGTATGTTTGATTGCAATGGAGATGCGACCGAAAAACGATATTGGAGCCGCGGGCATCAGCTAGTATCTATTAAAAATACAAAGTATGAAACCAGCTTCGCATCGCTTGATCACCGATCATCGCTTAATCTTTAAAAAGAAAAAACATTGATTTTATTAATGCAAGAAATATTTGAACCGAAGTAACTTTCATTTATATAAGCGGTAACACTGACTCATATACCGCAATTCCAGCAACCAATAAAATACGACTCATTGAGAGCGGAAATTCTTTCAAATCTCATAATTATATAGGTAATATAAACTGAAGAATTTGTTTGTTTGAACACGTTAATCTAAGGAACTACCTATGCTATTTGAAAAGTACTTTTTGCATTCCATAGCCCGTATCTTGGGGAAGTTTATATCCTGAGGAGCCGAGCAACACATAAAGCTACTGAACAAAATGCATCATGAAGAACAGGAAATGTGGTATTTCTTCCTATCAAAAATTTCGAAGTTCAATAAGGCAGCAACAGCAGCAGGAGTTAAATCGAAAGGGGATTAGGGGATTAGGGGATTAGATTAGATTACCATTCAACTCCTGAGTTGCGCACCAATACCAGTTACAAAGCATGCAATTTATAGGGTTCCGTTGCCAAATGGCAAAAAACGGAACCCTTATAGATTCGTCATCAAACCCATACGTGTGTGGTATCTATGGATAGGTCTTCAAAAATGATATTAAGGTTTCTAATATAATTTTTTTCTAAACTGAATAGTTTGCGCGAGAGACACTTCCAAAGTGGTAAAATGTGTCCCCCCCTGTAATTTCTAAAATAAGAGAATGACAGAACTAAAAAAAATATATGATGTACATTACCATGTAAACTTACACCAAAAATTGGTTTGAACGAGATCTGGTAAGTAGTTTTTTTTAATACGTCATAAATTGTAAACCGCAATTTACCTTTCATTCAATCAACTCAAATATAAAAATTAAAAAAAAAACATTATTATGTTACTTGCTGCTACGGAACCCTTAATGGGCGAGTCCTACTCGCACTTGGCCACTTTGTTTTTAAATATTAGTAACCAAAATTACATTACTATTTTCCCCCCTAACCGTCCACGTCTGTAGTGTAATGGTCAGGATTCAAATCCGGGACGTCTCGATCGTAAGGCCAACTTCTGCACCACTAAGCACTACGCTTTTAAACTAATTTGGAGCCCGGCTTAATACGCTCTCCTATTCTTCTGTTTCATCATTTGGTTTATATTGACTTTTACGGGAGTTCCATCATTCTGATCTTCAACCCTGAAAGAAAAGCCTACGCCAAAGTCTCATCCGTTATAATTAATACTTGCTGATACAAGTTTATAGCGGCTTGCAGGTGAGGTTATCTTGGTCACCAAATATCTTAATGGTGTCCATACACCCCGATTCCTAATAAGTAAAAGGAGACAATTTCCATCAGTCAGGATATGAGAATATCGTCGAATCGACCTTCATAGTAAGTAAATTAAAAAGTATAACAAGTACAAAAAATTTGTATTCATTAATGAGGAACTTTCATCATTAATGCAATATCAAAGAGCTTTCATAACTCATGAATATAAAATTGATTATATTTAAAATTCGAATTAATATTTTCAACGCCATCGCTGAAAATTAAATCAGAAACAGTGTAACGTCGACACAGTTTACGGGTGACTTGTTTCTGAAAGCCTTCATGGCACGAAATGTAATGTCATTCAATTAGGCAGCTCTACAGCCGATCCAGTGTCAACCTCACAAAGGAGTACTGCCAGAAACTAGTTTACTTAAGGTCACTTGAATATTTGGCTCGTAAAATTATAATTTTGTTCGTGACAGCCTATCCACTAACTATCACTTCTTCTGTGGACTGTAACGGACTAGATAGAAGATTCGAAGAATAACGTACGCCTGAATAGATGGTTGGAAGATAATAACGACAGCCAAGAAATGACCCTGATTTACTATTCTAGATCTCTTAGTTTCTTGACTGTGTGGTCAAAGTAGCAGGAGGTCAAGAAATACACATTTGAGCGTGTTCTTCGGAAAAATCGAGCCTACATTTATATCAATTCGAAAGTGCTGTCGAGCGATCCTATTTTCTTCACGAGCGTATTTTCATTGATTAATAAAACTTTACCTATCACTACATATTATAAAACAAAGTCCTCCGCCGCGTCTGTCTTTTCGTGATAAAATTAAAAAATATTGCACTGATTTTCATGCTGTTCTTGTGTTGGATAGAGTGGTTCTCGAGGAAGGTTTTAGTGTATAATTTTTTGTATACATTGACTAAAATATAATGATATTGTTGGAGTTGTCGAAAAAAATAAGCCGTCTGGGAGCTTTCAACGAAAACGCTGCCTTTTGAGATATAGCAAAATAATGTATGGTGGAGTTGTGTATCATATATAGGTTGTGGTGATGGAATAGGATCCCATGGGTCGCGGGAACGGGATCAAATTTCCACGCGGGTGAAGCTGCGGGCAAAAGCTAGTTTACATGTATCTTAACTTACATTTACTTGTAGTAATAGTAGTTGCACACTATTCGGTACCCATGTCCGCTCTGCACCACGTTATATGGTAAAATAGCGGGCACTTTGACTCATCACTGTACCCCAGCTGGGGTACGTGGAGACTTGCTTCAGGACGTTGACCCTCTTCAAGTGGTGTATCTTCACCCCCTCTTAATAGAGGGGGGGGCGTTGGACCCGATCCAACCCCTAACCCCTTGATGGTGGTTCGGTGGAGGTGGGGCGCTCATCTTCACGCCGCTTCGGCGGACGTCTCGGTCAAGGCCCAGCTTAGGACGTCCAGCGACAGAAACGGCGGCTTACGTGCACCCCCGCCTTCCATTTGGTGTCTTCTCATTTGGTTCCGCTTGCTCCAAGCTTCGCCCGTGCTTCGACATAACGCGGATATCGCGTGGAGTATCCGCGCATGTCGGTTGCGACGAACGGACTGTGAACAAGCGGAACGTTGTGGTTATAGGTTTCTTATAAATAATTTAGTATATAATCAATCAATCAATTAGCCTATTGCAGTCCATTGCTGGACATAGGCCTCTCCCATTTTACGCCATAGCACCCGATCCTCCGCCTTGCGCATCCAGTCTATCCCAGCTACCTTTTTCAGGTCGTCGGTCCATCTTGCTGGGGGACGTCCCACCTTCCGTTTACCGATTCGTGGTCTCCACTCTAGGACTCGTTTGCTCCATCGGCCATCGGTCCTTCGGCAGATGTGGCCAGCCCATTGCCACTTCAGCTTGCTTATTCTGCGAGCTATGTCGGTGACTTTGGTTCTTTGTCGGATGGCCTCATTTCGAATTTTATCCTTCAAAGAAACCCCAAGCATAGCTCGCTCCATAGCCCGCTGCGCGACTTTTAAGTCGTGGACAAGCCTCACTGTCAATGTCCACGTTTCGGCACCGTAAGTCATGACAGGTAGGACGCACTGGTCGAACACCTTTGTTTTAAGGCATTGCGGTAAAGGGGAGGAGAAAACCCGACGCAGTTTGCCAAATGCTGCCCAACCTAATTGGATCCTTTTGGTGACTTCTTTCTCGAAGTTGTTTCTACCGAGCTGGATAACCTGCCCAAGGTAGACATACTGTTGAACAACTTCGAGTGTCGACCCTTCGATGGCAATCGGCCTCGGCGTGACATGTTCGTTGAACATAACCTTGGTTTTGTCCAGGTTCACACCAAGACCGACACGTCAAGAGGCTCCATTTAGGCTGTGCAGCATCTCGCCCAGCTGCTCCAGCGACTCCGCAACTATGACGATGTCGTCGGCGAACCGAAGATGCGAGATGTACTCGCCATTTATGTTTATACCCCGCCCAGTCCAATCCAGAGTCTTGAAGACGTCCTCCAGCGCGTTGGTGAATGGTTTGGGGGATATAACATCCCCCTGTCTCACTCCACGCTGTATGCTTATGGGGTTCGTCTTCTGGTCTTGGAGCTGGACGGACATAGTAGCGGTCTCATATAGGCATCTCAGCACTTCGATATATCGCCAATCAACACGACACCGTTGCAGAGCATCCAGAACTGCCCAGGTCTCGATGCAGTCGAAGGCTTTCTCGTAGTCCACAAAAGCCATACACAGCGGCTGATTATACTCGTGAGTCTTTTGTATAATCTGCCGAACAGTATGGATGTGGTCCACGGTACTGTAGCCTTTTCGAAACCCGGCTTGCTCCGCTGGCTGGAACTCGTCGAGCTTGCTCGCAAGACGATTCGTGACGACTCTCGAGAACAGCTTGTAGACATGACTCAGGAGTGAGATGGGTACTGTAATTCTTAAGCAAGGCTTTATCACCTTTTTTGAAGAACAGTACCACCGCACTCCCGCTCCATGCCCTAGGTATTAAGCCTTGCTGGATGACGGAATTAAAAAGGCTCGCTAGCTCTTGGAGCACTGGGCCCCGCCTGCTTTTAGGAGCTCAGTAGTAATTCCGTCATCGCCAGGGCACCTGTTGTTGTTTGTTTGCTTGAGAGCCGCCTCTATCTCGCACTGCTCGACATCGGTAGTATATAAGTGAGACTAAATAATAATATACATAAAAATAAATATATATTAAGGCCGTGGAGTGCTTTAAATCCGAGCCTTAAATCCGAGGCTATGTGTTTTCACGGGCCTCGGAGGGGGCCACTTGTGGGAACCAGCATAACCGTAGGGGGCGTAAGCATCGGCATCGAGCCCACGATGAAGTACCTTGGGCTCGTACTCGATAGCCGATGGGACTTCGGACCTCATCTCCGAAGTCTGGTCCCGAAACTGAGGGGGGCTGCGGCCGCGCTATCGCGGCTGATGCCCAACGTTAAGGGACCCAACGCCCCCACTAGGAGACTGTACCTGGGGATCGTGCGAAGCATGGCCTTATACGGGGCCCCCGTATGGGCGGAGACTCTGGCGGCCCGCAACGTGGCTGTTCTTAACAGCCCGTTAAAGGCGATGGCCGTCAGAGTCATCAGGGGGTATCGCACGATCTTCGTCGAGGCGGCATGTCTCCTAGCTGGGACCCCTCCATGGGACCTGGAAGCGAGAGCCCTTGCGCTGCTGTACCAGTGGCGCAAGGAGGCGCTGGAGCGGGGTCATAAGCCGGAGCCCCGAGAAATCAGGGCTCAGCGGTCCCTGCTCCGCCAGGAACTCATGGAGACATGGAGGGTGCGACTTGAGCACCCAAGGTGGGGGGAACCCACCATTGCGGTGGTGAGACCGATCATGAAGGAGTGGTTGGAGAGGGACCATGGGGACCTCTCCTACCGGATGTGCCAGATGGTTACCGGACACGGGTGTTTCGGTAATTATCTGTGGCGCATCCACCGGGAGACAACGCCGCAGTGCCAGCACTGCGAGGATCCTGGCGTAGACACGGCGCTCCACACGTTGGTGGAGTGCCCTGCGTGGGCGAGTCAACGCCGGGATCTCGTTGCGGTCCTGGGCGTGGACGTTCTCTCGTTGGAGACCATGGTGAGGGCCGTGGTCTCCGACGGGAGCAAGTGGCACGCCACCGCCTCTTTCTGCGAGCAGGTAATGCGCGCGAAAGAGACGGCGGAGAGGAAGCGGTAAAGAACCCTGCCCCCCGAGTTTCGCAGTCTGCGGCGTCCTCGCCCGGGACTACCGACCTCCATGATCGGGGCCTGAGGACGGCAGTTGGCCGACTCGCCGTCCTTACAGAAGCAGGCCGTGGCGGAGGCGTGTCGTGTGTGCCCTACACACGCCTGCCATCTCACCGAAGCGGGATAAAACCCGACCCCACCAGGCGAGGCCGCGGTGGCGGCCAAAGTCCGCCAGCAACCCTGGGGTTATCCTTTCGAGGGCTTACCCGGGGTGCCCGGCAACGGACACTTGGGGAGGACACCGTGCGGTTTTAGTCGAGACACGACATAACCACCCCCGCTGGCAAGGGATTTCCGCACGTAAAAAAAAAAAAGGCCGTGGAGTGACCGTCCGCACCATAAACCGGCTAGGTCGCGATTTACGCTGAGGGGCTGGCCCGCTGAAAAAAAAAATAGCGAGCGGATGACCCCTTAGCCCTTTATGAAATACCCTGCCGCCCGCGAACTACTATATAATAAAAAGGCATCAGCTGCGCTCTCGGAGAGCCCGATGATACAATAACACTCGCTCAACGAAGAGACTACACAGCTCGCGAAGCTAGACAAAATCAACCGCTGTTCCGTGTTCGCCGACGAGGCCGGAACATGCGCCGCGGTTAGTTCGTAAATGTGGGCCTAGGTCGCCCCAGTATTAATCCAGCAGCAGCCCAAGCCGAGGCCTCCCCGACTGTGGACCCTTGATGCGTGTTGCTTAAAATCAAATTTGGCTGAGAGCCCTACGCGCATAGCCCACGTAATGTTGTAGAGGCCTGTCAGCTAACAACACACACCTCACACAAAAAAAAACCAGGAGGACGCATTTTCGCAAGGGACAGAGAGCTTAATAATTTTTATTTATAAGTTTCATGCATGTTTATACTAAGTTTCATCAAAATTCAAAACATGAATAATATCAATCTTACATTACTACTTAGTCTAAGGGAGTGGGGTTTTTCTTTATTCATTTCAATTCTAATCATATTTAACCACACAGAAACTCAATTATGATCCTAGTAACAATGAGATGCTAATTATCCTAGCTGAATAGTATAAATTATCACATAGATTACGTTTCGATTTACTTATATCAACTAATATTCTTTCATTGTTCATTCAATTTAATTACATTTACATATTTACATGTCACTGGCATACATATGTATTGTCCACTAGCTGTTGCACGCGGCTTCGCCCGCATAGAATACCTTTTTGTTCCCGTTCACACTTCCCATGGGAACCTATTCCAGGAATTAAAAGTAGTGTATGTGTTAATCCAGACTATAATTTATCCCTGTACCAAATTTTGGCCAAATCCTTTCAAACGTTGGAGCGTGATTAAGTACCAAATATCCAAACATCTTCACAAACTGTCACATTTGTAATATTAGTAGTAGTAGGATGCGATAAGGGTTGTGCATAAATTTAGTTAATTTTGAGTTGTTGTGACGGAATTTGTTTCATCTTGAGAGAAACGAGTCGTCGTCATCATCACTACGTTAGTATCGGCTGCATCCAAAGCTTGCACTTTGAATCAAGGGGTCCGCACTCCTTTTATTGATCAGGCATCATGGGTTTGCGGGAAAAACTGCCGTCAGACCACCCAACGCCTAGAAGGAACCCTGCGCCAGAGCCTCGACCGTTAATCAGTAGATAGCTTGAGGTGAGGTGAGGGTGGCTTGAGCCCCGAAGACCTTGGTGGGGCCCCCATGCAGGTAAGTGACCATTATGATGGATCAAGCGTATTTTTCTTATCTTTGAGATGATGATGATATGACGCGTGTGACATGTTTTAAAGTTTTTTTTCTGTAGAAACCTCTGTATAGGTACCGCTTCACGTGGGCACGACGAAGCGTTTATGTCAGATTTGAACCCGATTAAAGTTACGCGGTCCTACTTAAACTAGGAATATCAGTTTGTCTGCGTAATGGAATGTCCACCAACCCCTGACAGATTTTGGCCACTATTGTTAGCGACAGACATCACCTTTTTCGAGGAAAGCAAGACATCCTCCCCTCATCACCCGTCTATCGCAGCCAATTAGCTCCGAATTTACAAGACCAGTTAAGTTAAAACTCGGTATATCTATATAATATGAATTTTTGGAATCGAACGCACTTGTAAATCAATAAATAATACTATAATATTATAAATGTGAAAGTTTGTGAGGATAAAGGGATATATTGGTTACATTTTCACACAAAAATGGTCGAATGGATCTCGATAAAATTTGTCATAGATTATAGTCTGAAATAGCACAGAGACTACTTTTTATCCCGAAACTGTGGGCTGCGGGAACGGTACCAGTATTTCACGAGATCAGAGGCGTGGGTAATGACTAGATAAAATAAAATGATAACTATGATTTTTGAAGTGAAAACTTCTTTAGCGGCGTTGTGCACTTTTTTGTAATGGGTAAAAAAGGTTAAACTCGCGTCAGTAAACACGTGACCTGATCGTAAGACAACAAATATAGAAGCGCTAATTTCACACTGTACTTAACAACCTTGGTGGCGCGTTCGTCTAATGAGTGGTCGTTGACTTCGTCAGGACTGAGATCGATTCCGACCGAGGCCTAAGAAACACTTTTTGTCATATTTATTATATTTTGTACCATGAATCTATTGATATAAAATGGAAATTAAATAAAGTGCATGTATTAATGAAAAAAGTGACGAAGAAATAGCGAAAGAAAATGAGCGAGTACTTTATAAATATATTGGTGATGATGGTTCTGGTAATAATGATGGTGAAAAAGTCGTTGAATTTATGGATGGAGGTTGATTTTTCTGAGAGATAAACTTTTTAATGTAAAATAATTGTAATAGTTCTAAAGTGTTCAATTTTTAATGTACCTAATATAAATTGTCATGTTTGTGTACGATAGCGCAATAAATGAATATTGTATGTTACCACATAAATGATAGTACTTTTAAACTGATAATTAAAGCAATTCGTGCAAAATTATTCCCTAACCATTCCAAAATATCAAAAATGCACAACGTTATTATTCAAGTTTCCACTTCTGCCGGCACTCCCGGAGTGCAACCCGTCGTTTTTTTTTTTGAAGAATTTGATTAATGGTATTTTTTCTAAAGTTGACATAAATAATTACAGAAAAACTACTGACTTGCGTTACACATACGGATCAGTAGTTTTCTTTTAGCTGGTAGTATAATAATATAGATAGATGCATAGCCTGTGTGTAACTCGTAGTAGGTGTATAGAACATAATACGATCGAGGCCGGGCATCCATGTAATGAAAATTTTATTGCGACAAATTTGCACTTGAATTGATGCGATGGGATCACGTTAGTTTGTTTTATGACTTTTATGGGACTATTTATTTTACCTTCTGAGTCGTGGGATCTTTAAACCATCTTGTGCCTTACTGAGTAACCTTGAGACTCGTGTAACGAGAAAATTTCTTGGAAAAGGTTTTAATAGGCGATTAGCCATGCTTTTCTAAGTTCAAATGAGACGTAAGTGGCACTA
Organism: Cybosia mesomella; assembly: GCA_946251805.1. NCBI lineage: Eukaryota > Metazoa > Arthropoda > Insecta > Lepidoptera > Erebidae > Cybosia > Cybosia mesomella. The sequence goes on from OX276398.1 coordinate 25,003,202, forward strand.
TATTTTCCTTCTGGATACCATCCTGTACCTACTACACTGAGTAATTTTGACTTCTTCATCCATGCGCCAATCCTAGTCGCATCCAAACTTTGCTCTTTGAAGGCAGGAGCCCGCTCTCCTACTTTTATATTTATTGGTTCCTTTATTTATGCGAGTAACCGCCATCTGACGCCCATCCCCGAGAGGATAGCCTGTACTAGAGCCTTATCTGTTACTCAGCAGGTGTACTGGCTTTCAAGTGAGGTTGGCATGGACCCTGTAGATGTTGGAAGGGACCCATACACCCCTGCTCGTTACTTTCATTCTCCGAACCTTTTACCAACGCAGTTGACTCCAGAACCCATTGGTGATATCGAATTTCTGTAGTTAGACCAATTATCGGACTTTTTAGGGCTCCAACTACCCGTAACGACTGACATAGATTTATAATTAGAATATACCTATATTCTTCTTCCTCAATGTTAAATATAAAATAATATCAAATAAATCCGATAAAAATAGTTTTATTTCAATGTGTGACATTCGCGTAAACTTCCGACAATATCACGACTGACCGTATGGTAACCGGGACCGACAATGGTATGTTTTGCTAATGTAATGTTTTGCGAATGTAATATTTTGAGAATATAATATTCTGAGAACGAAGGAGCTTAAGGTGCTGTCGGAGCCACGACCATTCATGGCACGACCATTCTTAACATATTGTGACAATATGTTAAAAATGGTCACCCATCCTAAGTCTGACCTGGCTATTAGTTAACTTTGCAATGTGTTAACCTTCTCGGTTCTCACTTAGCCACGAGTCTGAACCCCTTCTCATTACCAGGAGTCTTTATTTATAAATAAAATCTTTTGAACACCACTTACTTTAACGGCAGCTTCCGACACGAGTCAATAACTCAATATGTTAGAATCAATATAGGAACATTAAATTTATTAAAGTCGTATTAGTGTAATGGGGTAAGCACGATTGACGGTTTGAATCTGGGTTTGATCTTTTGATCGATGCGCTGTTCAGTCCGGTCCAGTAAGTTTCACGGATATAAGCCTGATAAATGATGATACAACTCAACTTATATCATCTTGATACGGTTAAGTTGGTCTAGAAAGTGATGCGATATTTTATGGAAAAAGAAATATGTTTTGCTGAAGGACTTTTTAATCTTTTTATTTTCAAAAGAATAGGGGGGAATACTAGTAATTTTGATTACTGATAATTAAAATTACTAGTATTCCCCCCAAACCCTGCAGCTAAGTAAAATTGCTTTTGTTGGGACTGGGTTCACGTCAGTATGCAGGCCAGCATGATCGTAAAGCTGACCTAACTTAATGACTAAGAAAATTCGGTGAAAGCATTATTCAAATATTGAAGTGGACTTTCCTAATTAAAACTGTTTTTTACTCTTCAAAGGGCAAACTTAAGAGAGGTCGGATATGGATATGAATTGAATCCGTGACCGTATCACAGTAAGAGATGATACCTGAACCCGTTCTATTATTACTGAAATTCTTGTTTTCATACTTCTGAGGTAATGAAAGAGTAATATATTGACATATAGAATGACTAGCTATTGCCCGTGGCTCCACCCGCGTGGAATTCTGATCCCATTCCCGCAACCCATGGCAACCTATTCTAGGGATCAATCTGTACCAAATGTAATAAAACCCTGTACCAAATTTCAGCTAGATCCGTTCAACATTCAAACCTCTTTACAAACTTGCACATATTTATAATACTAGCTGTCCCCCGCGGCTTCGCCCGTGGCTTACTTCGCCCCGTGGCACCTATTTATCCCAAATATGCCTGTAATCTTTTTATGCAATTTTTTAAAGTTTTCTCTCCTTAAAAACCATCCTTCTACTTCAACGAACATTAAAAAAAAAGAATTTGTTAAATTGGTCCAGGCGTTGTTGAGTTATGCGCTGACCAAAACATTTTGCGATTCATTTTTATAAATACAGATTAGATTTTTTTATAAGAAGACTGGCCAAACTGTACGAATATACATTTTTTTACAATAATAGCAAACAATTTCTCATAGTAAAACAATGTAAGATTAACTGCGAGTCAGACTTGTAGGGAGAGTTTCGTACAAACTATTTTCTAGATATTTCGTTCATTATGGGAGTCTCGAGGAATAATTAACATAAATGAAGATCATAAACATTGCACAGATGAATTAGAGTTGAAGCACAAATTCACCTGTTCATACATTCTCATACATTCGCGGTGTAAATATACTTAAAAAGTCATGTTTATGATATGGCATGTAAATTATTTGAAATCAATTTCAGATTATTGAATAAATCACTTGTACTTTTCCACAATTATTTATTTATTTGAACCTTACCGGTTTCACCTTACGGAATTATCAAAGGTCCGGTAAGGTTCAAATAAATAAATAATTGTGGAAAAGTACAAGTGATTTATTCAATATGTGTAGCAAGTTCCACCAAGTGCCATCAATCTCCAGTATAAACAATTTCAGATTATTGCACAAAAGTTTTGTTTTATACGGTTTTGAAAAACTAATTAAATAGTAGCACCCTGTAACTATTGTGTAACCTGTGGAATTGTGCTTCACTGTAATTTACACAAGAACTAATAGAAAAACCGGTCAAGTGAGAGTCGGTCTCGCGCACGAAGGGTTCCGTTCCATTATCGAGCAAAAACCGGTTTAAAGTCACGTTTGTTGTATGGGAGCCGTCTTAAATATTTATTTTTTTCGGTTTTTTGGTATTAGTTATTATAGCGGCAACAGAAATACATCATCTGTGAAAAAATCAACTGTTTAACTATCACGGTTCATGCAATACAGCCTGGTGACAGACGAATAGACAGACAGACGAACGGACAGCGGAGTTTTAGTAATAGGGTCCCGTTTATCTTTGGGTACGGAACTCTAAAAAGGTCAGGCGATTTTGTAATGTGCCCGGTAGATGGCAATAGGCTCGCCCCCTATTACATTGGGATCTAAACATAACTGGCGAATCGTGGGTGTGTAATACACCTCTTCCTACCCATTCGGAAATACAGATGTTATGTTATGTTATGTTATGTTATGTTATGTTATGTTATGTTATGTTATGTTATGTTATGTTATGTTATGTTATGTTATGTTATGTTATGTTATGTTATGTTATGTTATGTTATGTTATGTTATGTTATGTTATGTTATGTTATGTTATGTTATGTTATGTTATGTTATGTTATGTTATGTTATGTTATGTTATGTTATGTTATGTTATGTTATGTTATGTTATGTTATGTTATGTTATGTTATGTTATGTTATGTTATGTTATGTTATGTTATGTTATGTTATGTTATGTTATGTTATGTTATGTTATGTTATGTTATGTTATGTTATGTTATGTTATGTTATGTTATGTTATGTTATGTTATGTTATGTTATGTTATGTTATGTTATGTTATGTTATGTTATGTTATGTTATGTTATGTTATGTTATGTTATGTTATGTTATGTTATGTTATGTTATGTTATGTTATGTTATGTTATGTTATGTTATGTTATGTTATGTTATGTTATGTTATGTTATGTTATGTTATGTTATGTTATGTTATGTTATGTTATGTTATGTTATGTTATGTTATGTTATGTTATGTTATGTTATGTTATGTTATGTTATGTTATGTTATGTTATGTTATGTTATGTTATGTTATGTTATGTTATGTTATGTTATGTTATGTTATGTTATGTTATGTTATGTTATGTTATGTTATGTTATGTTTATGTAAGCTGATATAAGTTAAAATATAATTGAAAAATAATATATATATTTTTTTAAGAAAAAGACATTTTTAAACAGTATTGAAGCCAGCTTAATTTACCTTATTGGTGGTGAAATTACTAGCAGGTTCAAATGGCAGTAGACAATGCTATGGCGAGTGGAGCTCACGTGCTCATGAGTTTGACTCATTCAACCACGTTTTGTTTACGAAATTATTTGTTTTGATAATATTTCGGCACAGAACTCGTCTACTCATTGGTACAGGGGGAAATTTCAGTTTTCCTGTAGGTAACATCTATTGTGATACGACTGGAAATGAAATGAAACTATCGAGCATAAAAAACAATACGTGTTGATAGTTCATTGTCATATTTGCTCTTATACGCGGCATAGCCGTTTGTTGGTGGCTGAACTCCTCCGTAACCACTCGCGCGATCTCGACCAAATTTACCACGGTGATAGTGTGGACACTGAGGAGTGTTTTGAAGCGAGATGGTTCATGTACGATGTAATTGAGGAATTATCACCGAAAAACGGCTTCACGAGCGCGCGACTGTAGTAAGATGTCTTATTTTCAAGTAAGAGTCCTGCTCGCTCAGCTCAATTTATTTCAGTCGCACCTTGCACTGAATTCCTAGTTATTAATTTCATGAGTTACGTATCCGTTGTCACTGCAACTATAATTAATATTTTCGTAACCACAACAAGGTAACTCAATTACTACTTATAATATTAGGTCCTTACATTTAAAATTGGCGTTTTGTAAGTGAGGAACATAAAGTCGTTTTGTTTTAAATATAATATATTTATTTAATCAAAGTATGTACCATTACTACTAGGCATGCCTCGTGTCTATGCCTTTTTTGCCATCTCATAAGTAGTTCATTGATCACTTTACTAAAAAAACCATTCGGATGGGAATCAATAAAATCTTTGAAGGCGCTTTGGACTGCCCCATCCGAGTTGAATTTTTTCCCTTGCAAGAAGATATCCAAATTTCGAAAAAAATAGTTATCTGTTAGAGCAAGGTCCAGGGAGTACGGTGGACGTCTTAGACATTTCGATTGAAACTCCTGTAATTTGGTAGCCGTCTGTAGTGCAGTGTGTGGTCTAGCGTTGTCCTGTAGCAGTAGTGGCCTAGAGCGATTAACCAGCCTCGGTTGTTTAGTAGATAGCTTTTCCATCATGTTTTGCAGTTGCTGAATAGACATTCGCCGTATTCGTCTGGCCAGATTTAAGAAAGCTGTAGTGAACGACACCGGCACTAGTCCACCTAACGTTCACAAGTAATTTTTGTGAGTAAATTTTCCCTTGGGGCAGGATTTGGCTGGTTCGCCAGGGTTCAGCCATTGCGATGAGCGTTTCCGATTATAGAACAGAATCCACTTTTCATCACAGGTAATGATTCGATTTAACATCCCTTCATTATTATACCGGTTGAGTAATGTAACGCAGCATATTGGCCTATTTGAGATCAAAGTGGCCAGTACGACAAAACGCCAAGTTCATATGTAAGGACCTTTTTTTACGTGCGGAAACCTCCACGGCCTCACCCCACCGGAAGATGGGTATGTGTTGGACTTGAACCGACTAAAACCGCACGGTATCTCTCTTGCGTCAGCAATATGGTACGGGGAATCTGGTGTGCCCTAGGAAAGATATCCCAGAGACCCCGACCGGCTCCGGTCACCAGCACTGGCAACCCCGACGCGTTATTGGGGATCGAATCCCCCCTCCCCCTAAGAGAAGCGCGCGCGGAAACACGACGCGCCGCCGCCCTGGGCCTGCTTCTACTAGGGTGACGGCTACCCCCAGGCCCGCGCTCATGGAGGAAGGAGATCGTTCTGCGATCTCTGCCGCCCGGTGCACCACGGGAGAGTACTAGACCTCTCCCGTACCATTTCTGCCGCCTCTTCATATGTAAGGACCTTTTTTTTTCCGGGCACCCCGGGTAAGCCCTCGAAAGGATAACCCCAGGGTTGCCGGCGGACTTTGACCGCCACCGCGGCCTCTCCTGGTGGGGTCGGGTTTTATCCCGCTTCGGTGAGTTGGCAGGCGTGTGTAGGGCACACACGACACGCCTCTGCCACGGCCTGCTTCTGTAAGGACGGCGAGTCGGCCAACTGCCGTCCTCAGGCCCCGATCATGGAGGTCGGTAGTCCCGGGCGTAGATGAGTCTGCGGCGTCCTCGCCGCAGACTGCGAAACTCGGGGGGAGGGTTCTCTCCCGCTCCCTCTCCGCCGTTTCTTTCGCGCGCATTACCTGCTCGCAGAAAGAGGCGGCGGCGTGCCAGTTGCTCCCGTCGGAGACCACGGCCCTCACCATGGTCTCCAACGAGAGAACATATGTAAGGACCTAATATAAATATAAAGCTGTGAAAATTTTCGGAGAGCTTCAAATTTCCTGATGGCATTGTTGAATGGGCCCCTTGCACCCTAAATATTTGATCTCTTCGCAAGCACCAAAAGTGAAAACACTTTAAAAAGAATACCGTCTGTCAGGTATTTCAAATTTTAATCAGTGTTTTAATTAAAATTTTAATTGTGACGCATAGACAAAAGCCTTTGAAGTGTAACTAAGGTACGAGCAATTTGCTAATGGGCTATTAAATACAGTGAAAAGTGATTAAAACTGGCGTGTGAAGTGTCAATGAGTACGTGATTATGAGGAAACATGCTCGGGAAAATTTGTCAAGTAACATTTCTGAGAACGCTGTTTTATGATAGAAAATAATTTTCTCGTCTAATGAGAAAGAACTGGAGTAATATTTTTGACTTATAATTTTCTTGGATGTTTTACATCATAATATTGTAAGAGTTTATATTTGATAAGTACTGGTAGGTACTTTTCTAAAATATTGACAATATTTTATGACAATTTTGTGAGATTTTATTTTGAATTGTTATTTTAACAAAAACTGTGACAGGGACTGTGAAATCAACTGCTACTTGCCTACTAAGTTACAGCAATTTTAACTGATCCATCTGATACCTTTTTTATTCATTCAGATTTTACTTCTTATTTTCAGGTTTGTGAAGACGACAATCTGTGACGAGAGTCACACCCTATACAAGTTCGATTCTGTTTCTTCCTCAAGGTGATTATAAATTGTAGGTAGATATAAAAAGCTTGTTACGATGTCATCCAATCCATCCTATAATTTTACGCCACATTTCGTAACTTTTTTAATCCCACTAAGTGTTTTATTGATTGGAAATAATAATCAATTACTACTTAATTAATTAAGCAATACAGATACGTATCTATAAGGTATCCCCTTTCAAGTAATACCCGTAACTAAAACCACTAGACCACTGAAACTAATAAAATCTTTATTACTAATATTATATTTACCGATTGCGTCACGCGTAATAAACCCATTCATTTCTTTTATTACGTTTGTTTACGGCGTAATTAAAATGAGTTCGTAATTGCGCGGTTTCTATGCCTTAATAATAAACCAGACTACCAGTTACCGTGATTAAATACAAGTGGTAACCGTTCCTTTATAAATCGCCTAGTAAGAGAAAAGTTAGAAGCAAACTTATTGCAGTTTGATTCTAAAATACTGCCAAAAAAATGTGATGATTAAAGATGTCATATTTGTATTTTATTTCTATTATCCTACTAATACGAGGGTCAAACTGAAAGTTCTTAGAAAATCAAAAACTGATTACATTAGCCAGTTATTAGTTTTATTATATCTTTTCAAAATATTGTCCATTCACGTCAATACACCGCTGCATGCGATGGAACCACTGGGAAAAGCACTTTGCCCACTCGTCCTTAGGGGTCTCTTCAATGGCATCGCGATACGCAGCCACCGCTTCTTCAGCATTCATAAACCGCTTTCCTTTAAGTTTTTCTTTAATTTCTGGAAACAAATAAAAATCACAAGGCGCGAGGTCGGGGCTATACGGCGGGTGACCCAGTAATTCAACGTTTGATGTCGCCAAATAGTCGATCGTTCGCTTGGCGGTGTGCGACTAGGCGTTGTCGTGGTGAAGGAGGATCCTACTGCGAGGTCGTTTCTCTCGAACTTTTTCCAAGACAAGTGGCAAACAATTGGTAGTGTACCATTCTGCAGAAACTGTTTTTTGATCCTCTAACACAATTGTTACGAAATGACCTATCCTTCCAAAGAACGAGGCCACAATTTTTTTTCCCGCACTTCGATCTCTCTTCACTTTAGTTGGCAACTCCTCGAAAGGAAACACCCACTGAGCAGATTGTCTTTTGGTTTCAGGATCATAACAGTAAATCCAGCTTTCGTCACCTGTTAGTATGTCGAACACAGCATTAGAGTCACCTCCGTTAAATCTTTCAATCATTTTACGGCACCAATCCACACGATGGAGTTTTTGAGCCTCAGTCAAATTATGAGGTATCCACCGGGCGCAAAGCTTCCTGACCGCTAAATGTTCGTGGAGGATTTTGTGCACTTGACTCATACCGATGCCTAAGCTTGTCCGAATCTGCTGATAGGTCACTCTTTTGTCAGTCTCTATCATACGCCGCACAACACAGATGTTATTTTCAGTCGTCGCGGTAGAAGGCCGTCCCTCACGTAAATCATCAGTGAGATTAGTGCGACCACGTTTAAACTCATTAAACCAGTTGTAAACAGTCGCACGAGATGGGGCTTCATCGTGAAAGGCCAATCGTAGTCTATCATAACTTTCTTGTTGACTTAAATGACATCGAAAGTCATAAAAAATCATTGCACGAAAATTTTCTCGTGTTAAATTCATGTTAACGTGACACAGACAATTTTCAATTTGCCGCCAAATCGTAAAACAAATGATAAATGAATGAAATATATACTCAGTAATATTGGCAAAGAGTTCTATTTTCAAATTTTAGAATTATTTTTTTATTATATTGTTTATAAGTGGCCAGTTCTAAGAACTTTCAGTTTAACCCTCGTATTATAATAGTGAAAGTTTGGATGTATGTATGTTTTTTACTATTACAGCTGAAAACGGCTGATGGGATCTGGATGAAATTTGGCACAGGGATAGATTATAGTCTGGAATAACATATAGGCTACTTTTTATTTCTGGAATAGATTCCCATGGGAAGCGGGAACGGGAACAGAATTTCATGCGGGCGAAGCCGCGTGCAAAAGCTAGTAATATATAAAACTGTACTAAAAGCATATTAGTTCTAAATTGAACAAAACACACATTAAAATGGGTACTGACCGGCATTACGGGGCATAATAAGGGGCATGGGGGTAGGGGGCAATAATATCCTTGAGGCCCAAGCCAATTTCACCTGCATGTCGGTACTGTAGTGTTCGGACCTCGTCCCACACACTACGGTCGTTTCCTGGCCGTCATGTGTCAGAGTTTAAAAATAAATACTTTGTGTTTCAAATTAGCTTAGGGAAGAAAAAACAATTGCGGCGTGGAGCTGCTTTCGGCTGGGCGGCTGACAGCGGGCGACTAGACGCGCCGCCCGGGTCCGCCGGCCGAAGAGAAGATATTAGTGCAATAAATATTTAGGCTCAGTCCTTGAGCGGAGTTCGCGATTCCCTAGTTCGCAGTAAAATAATAATATACGCGTAAAAACCTCCCTAAACCCGATTTAGGAAGCTTTGATGATATAATAAATGCCCATTTAAACTTCTTCCTCAGTGTTTGTCTTATTATCTACACGAGGTATTGTGGCGTCCAAGCCCCGGACGCTACAACTGGTGGAGGAGCGCCGGTTTCCATACAGCTGGTGGTTGCTACAGCTACAACTGGTGGAGGCGCTGCGGTCCATACAGCTGGTGGTTGCTACAGCTACAATTGGTGGAGGAACGCCGGTTTCCATACAACTGGTAGAGGTGCTGGTTGCCACAGGAGCTAGTGGTTGCTACAGCTGGTGAAGTGCTAGTTTCCGCAGAAGTCGGAAACGCCAACATTCTGCAGTTGGCAGTGAATGGATCGATCCCGTACCGTTTGAAGAAAGACGTCGTGCGACAATTGGAGCGACGCATTTATCAGTATCGTTGTTTATTTTGCTTTTATGTGCTTTTATGTGATATTATGTGCTCAACGAGAAGATGGCTATGATGGTGGCTTGTTCCAGAATGTTTCAAGAGCATTGATAGTTGCCTGCGGGTCAATAGGGCCAATAAGGACTATAAGTCTTAGTAGAATTATAATTCACGTAGTGAATAACGTGTTATCTTGAACCGACTAAAACCGCATTACGTACTAGCGTAACTAGTAACTAGTAGTATTTTATTATTAATATGTGTTCTCTGTTTATTTCATATTGCTGCGCTGCTGAAGATAAATAGATTTGTTTTGTTTTTTATGTTCGTGATGTTCTAGCGTAGGAGTTAGACAATTATTTTTTGTACAATATTGAGAGTTGTGATCTATGCTTTGTAAGAGAGTCAAATCGTTCTGGACATAAGCGCCGACGATGATTGAAAGTTAGTTTTCGATCAGACTTTTCTTTATAGAGTAAGTTCTTTCTCTTTAATGTTGTTTTAAAAAATAATTTAGTAATGTGTAGGCGACATAAATAATTTTATGTCATCTTTCTTTTTAGTTAGGTAGGTCTTAAAAGTACTGTGTTACTAAGTCCTTTCAGGGCAAACCTTAAAATGTATCGGCAAGTGATACCAATAACTTTTCTTTGATGAGGCTGATTGTGGTCAGGTTTCTTTTAACCTGGGTTTTTGCCTGGCCAAGAATGAAGCAATTTTTCTTTGTTCGTGTTTTTCAGTATTTATTACAGTTTAATTGCTATAATTTGAGATTCTACTAACGTTTACTAATTATTACAAAGATTGCTTCGTTATTCCCATTGTAAGGGACAATTCGCATAATTTTTTTTTTGTGTCCCAGATTTAGAATGTCTAGGGAGTCAGACTGTCACATGAGGCCTTGGGCGTAGCTGCTGTAGTGTTCGGACCTCGTCCCACACACTACGGTCGTTTCCTGGCCGTCATGTGTCAGAGTTTAAAAATAAATACTTTGTGTTTCAAATTAGCTTAGGGAAGAAAAAACAATTGCGGCGTGGAGCTGCTTTCGGCTGGGCGGCTGACAGCGGGCGACTAGACGCGCCGCCCGGGTCCGCCGGCCGAAGAGAAGATATTAGTGCAATAAATATTTAGGCTCAGTCCTTGAGCGGAGTTCGCGATTCCCTAGTTCGCAGTAAAATAATAATATACGCGTAAAAACCTCCCTAAACCCGATTTAGGAAGCTTTGATGATATAATAAATGCCCATTTAAACTTCTTCCTCAGTGTTTGTCTTATTATCGACTAATAGTCCATCAAATATATTACAACAACTTCATATTTTTTTCAACGTGACATTCAAAGAAAGGTATCCTGAGTACATGTTAAACATGAAACACCCAGGAGTGCACATAGTCTTTCACAGAATATCATATCAAAATTAAAAGAAAATATATCAACTCCTTATCCCTCATATTCACCGTCGAAGCTCTCAGGATGATAAACAGTTGATAGTCTATGCTCTTTCATTCCGCAACGAAAATATCTTCCCTTATCCAAAGCCAAACACAAAGTATTGATCCATCGCCTTTTACAGGATTGTGGGATGGTAATAACGAGACATTATTGCCTAAATAAGAGCCCGTATGCCTCATAAAAATCAACTTCCTCGAATCTGTGAAATAATCAAAGTATTATTGAATCATAAATCTTTATCACCGCTTTCAACGGTGTAACCCGAAGTATGTGAATATTTGATAAATTTTCTATCTTTACGACCAGCAACTAATAATATTGGGAATTTTGAATATTAAGATGTATATGGTTTACGTCACTGATATCCAGATTGATAGATAATGTACCGAGGTTAAGAAAATATGCTTTAAATATAATATTGTTAAGGTTCAACTGTTTATTAAACAACGCAAGGCATTTCAGGGAACCTGAAATACCAGTTAATATGTTTTGTGCAATATTTGCTTGATGTTTTTTTATATATAACGAGGGTTTGGTTTATTATACTGTAACTTTATCGTGATTCAAAGAATACGTATATACACAGTCAGGTCATAAATTCTGTCACATGTTTAATATAAAATAATTGAAACAAGTTTATTCATTATGTAACCATTTATATACCAAAATGAACTTAACAAAACATAGATTCTTATGACAATAAAGTTTATTCAAAATGACCTCCGTGATTTTGAATACAGGCCTTCAATCTGCGCGGCCAGTCATCTATCGCAGCACGAACGAGGTCCATGTCAATATCGGCGGCTGCCTTAATCAAGGATGTCTTGAGTGACTCCAAATTGGGATGAGGCTTTGAGCACGCCTTTTCCTCCAAGTGTTACCATACTCGTATCTTGTAATCTGACGGACTCAAATCTGGACTGGAGGAGGGCCAGTCTTCGTGCCGGATGAAGTCATTTTCACGCGCCGCCAGCCAGTCTTGTGTGCTCTTCGCTCTATGAGCTGGCGCCGAATCTTGTTGGAATACCCAGTGCCTGTTATTGAACATGGTATGAGAAACAGGTTCCACAAGGTTCTTCTGGACTGTATTTTGATACACAACTGCATTCGTTTTTACACCTTTCTCACATAAATGTACCTCTGTTAAGCCCCAATAAGAAACTCCCAACCATACCATGAGCGAGGATGGAAAATGACCTCGTTGGACACGCGGAATACGGTTGCTCGCTTCTTCACTACTGTGTGCGTACACCTTATCATTTTGTTTGTTGTAGCTCTCTTCTACGGTAAAAATTTTTTCATCCGAAAAAAGAATTTCCCGATATTTTTTTCCCGCGTACCGCTTCAACAAAGCGCGGCGTCTCTTCAGTCTCAGGTCCATTAGACGAGCATTTAAACGATGTCCTGTTTTTCTTCGATATGCCCGAAGCCCTAAGTCTTCATTTAACACCCTTTTCAACGTGGTTCTGCTTAACCCCATCTGAAGGGCCAACAGTTTCTGCTTACGTTTGGGATTTCTTTGAATTCGAGCCTTCACAGCTTTTATCAGTGCTGGAGTCCTAACAGACCGAGGGTGGCCACTTCTTGACCTGTCATCTACACTAGAGTCTTCATTGTATCGTTTGATGGTACGATAAACGAATCTTTTGGTTATATTCAAATTTTTCAGTATGTCAAAAATTTGAATTGGCGCGTAACCGCAACGATGCAACGCAATAACTGCAACACGGTCTTCTTTAAGCGTCCACTCCATATTTAAAAATGAGTAAAATTCTAAAAAGTATACATTTTTATTTTCATGAACAATTCGAAATTCGAATTCAATAAACTTTTTTGTGGCCAGCATTCTAAAAGAAAAGTTTTTACTGTGTGACAATACTTATGACCTGACTAGGTATTTTGATCTTATGGTCCAAAGATGAAAAAAATTTTTTTTCATCAAACCCATACATGTGTGGTATCTATGGATAGGTCTTCAAAAATGATATTGAGGTTTCTAAAATCATTTTTTTCTAAACTCAATAGTTTGCGCGAAAGACACTTCCAAAGTGGTAAAATGTGTGTCCCCCTGTAACTTCTAAAATAAGAGAATGATAAAACTAAAAAAAATATATGATGTACATTACCATGTAAACCTCTAACGATAATTGGTTTGAACGAGATTTAGTAAGTAGTTTTTTTAATACGTCATAAATCGTACACTGCAATTTACCTTTCATTCAATCAACTCAAACATAACATTTAAAAAAAACATTATTATGCTACGGAACCCTTAATGGGCGAGTCCGACTCGCACTTGGCCGCTTTTTTTAACCTGTATAACAAGGTTTAAACTGCCATGTTATCGGATATGTATAATTTTAGTCTAGTAAATTGAAGCACGGTGATTGCTTCAACGCACAGAAGAATAGTAATAACGAAAACTAGTACGAATACTACTATAATAAAAAATCATGCTTGTTATACTGACGTTTTTTCAGGAATCCTCATTTCTTTCGCGTATAGCGGCGGTAAGGCCCATCATGGAGGATTGGCTAGAGAGGCGACACGGAAGCCTCTCGTACCGACTGACGCAGGTGATCTCCGGGAAGGGGTGCTTCGGGGCCACCTGCATCGGATCAGGAAGGAGCCAACGCCTGAGTGTCATCACTGTGACGCGAGCGAGGACTCAGGGCTGCACACGCTGGCGGACTGCCCGGCGTGGGAGGTGCCGAGGCGTGACCTCGTGGCAGCCATCGGGGTGGGAGTCCTCTCGCTCGGCAGCATGATTGCGGCAATGGTGCGGAGCGCGAGCGCGTGGGCCGCCACCACCTCCTTCTGCGAGCATGTGATGCTCGCGAAGGAGATGGCGGAGCGCGCCCGGAAGAGGTTCAGAACCCTCCCGGCCCGCCGAGCCCGCAACATGCTCGCCTCGCGTCGCAGGCGACTCAGGCGCCGGAGGTCGCTTAACGACCTCCGTCCTCCATGAGCGCAGGCCTGGGGGTGGCAGGTGAGGCCGCCTGTCACCCCAGCAGAAGCAGGCCGGGACGGTGGGGCGACTAGCGCCCCTCCCCCAAACCGGGGCAAGACGGGGACACCGTGGTTCCCAAACCCGAGGGGGCCATCTCGAAACCGGAGATGGCCCAGGGTCAGTCGGGGTGCGAGGGATATGCTCTATGGGCAACCTTACACCCCGGAGTCTGCAGACCCGAGACGGCGTGCGGTTTTAGTCGGTTCAAGCCCGACATAACCGCCCCCGCTGGCCGGCGGGGGGGTATCCGAGGGGATTCCCGCACGAAAAAAAACAAAAAAAAGGTACCTGACCCTCATTTCTCTGAAAATTTTAACATTTGGCCGGCAGAGGGCGGTGGGAATTTCCACAAGAAAAAAAAGGTACGTTTATCGTCACGGCGTATGGTTTGTGCATAAGAGATATAACTCAGAATATAACGACCTTTCCAAGAGAGAAAACACTATGCAAGGGCTAATTAACTTCAATATTTTATGGCGAGGGTTCATCAGTCGGGCGGCTCCAGATATGAACGGGCAATTCAATCAAGCCCCTGTGGCCTCCGTGCTTGTATTATTGGTAAAATTGTATCTTTAGAATATTTCATAATAATTATAGGCTACTAGAAAGATGTTATTCTGAATATCTTGGGTACTTTTAATAAAATGTCTATAATAGTTGCTGAAACCTTAATAAATTTACCGAGGATCTTCAAATTTAAATCGTTAAAAAGTTATGAAGGTAGGTGGGATATAAGTCTTTCTGTGATCGTGAGAGGACAGTACCAGCTTAATATTTTACTAGCTGTTAGCCTGGGTTCCGCCCGCGTGAAATTCTGATACCGTTCAACTAGGGGTATAGAAAACAGTCTACGACTAAGACCTACTAAATATAGAGCAAGAATTTCATCTGAAGGGGTTTGTCTTACGATCGAGAGGTACTGGTTTCGAATCCTGCCCTTTACAGTACCGACAACGCAATTTAGCTTAAATGGAGTGTTTCGAACATAATTATTCGTAATTTCGTTTACTAAAAGTTCTCTCACAATAATATATATATATATATATATATATATATATATTATTGTTATTCTATTATTAATTATTAATTTATCAGATGAAATTATTGTTAATCAATAATATATATATATATATATATATATATATATATATATATATATATATATTATTGTTATTCTATATATATAACATAAACTCACGCCTATATCCCCGAAGGGGTAGGCAGAGGTGCTAGCACCCACATTTCGAACCCGAGACCTCGTCTCAGCAGTCCATTACCCATACCACTAGGCTACCGCGGCTTTTATTTTTAATATATATATATATTTATATATATATGTATATATAATCGAAATCTTGGAAACGGCTCCAACGATTTTCATGAAATTTTGTATACAGGGGGTTTCGGGGGTGATAAATCAATTTAGCTAGGTTTCATTTTAGACAACTTCAAATATAAAAAAAACCAGTCAAGGTCGGTCACCCAGATATTGTTATTATAAATTGTTGTGTAGTCCAGAGTATAACGTAGCCTCAGCAAGATCTTCGGGGCTCAAACCGTCCTCACCTGCTAGACGGTACACCTGCGGATTGACGGACGAGAATCTGGCGCAGGATGCCTTCTTGCGGATGTGGGGTCCCTTTATAATGTACTAATATTTTCGTATAATCAGTATCATCCTCATAATGATTTCTGCATACAAAGTTTCGACTTTGTTCTTGATTGGTATATTTTTCACGCGGTGCTGCGACGACAATCCTCTTCTGATGAGGCCGTCAAGCTGAGTGCCACCATTGTTAACATGGTACTTGTATGTAATGGTGACCCTTTTTCCTGAGACTTTATCTTCAGCTTACCATCAGGCGAAGTGAAGTCAAATTGACGTGCCCTGAATATAAAAAAAAAAATCATTTTTTATTATAATATTAACATCGTTATTACTTCCTATCCTATTGATATGAAATTTATTGAAACAGTATCGACAGTGTTCCTGTAACACTTATATCGGTATAAGGTATCGTATCGTACATGTATAATATTCCATCAATCAATCAAACTATTGACGGTTCGTTAGAGCTGTGCCGTTGTTTGTCCCATGTGTGATATGGACATGATACTCTCAAGAGATTGAATGCTGTACAATTCAATCAGGGAAGGCTCGGTTTGTTTTTCTTAAATTAAATCTACATTTCACATTTACTGTTCATGACTTTACTGATTATAATTGAACATCGGTTGAAGTTGGTTTTTCAATTTGAGTAGAGTCGTGCCTTTTTTTTTTTGCGCGGAAATCCCTTCGGATACCCCCCGCCGGCCAGCGGGGGTGGTTATGTCGGGCTTGAACCGACTAAAACCGCACGCCGTTTCGGGTCTACAGACGCCGGGGTGTAAGGTTGCCCATAGAGCATATCCCTCGCACCCCGACTGACCCTGGGCCACGGTGTCCCCATCTTGCCCCGGTTTGGGGGAGGGGCGCTAGTCGCGGCCTGCTTCTGCTGGGGTGACAGGCGGCCTCAACCGCCACCCCCAGGCCAGTAGAGTCGTGCCTAGCAACAAAATGATAATATAAGTCAGTCGCGACTTATATTATCATTTTATTGACTTATATTAGTTATAGTGCAATAACTTAGGATACTTTTTTATACTATTTAGGGAGCATACAGGTATATGGCCTGCCTGGTGGTAAGCGTGGCATATGAATATGGTTTTTCTTTACCTTCTGGGTTTGGAAGTCAGAAGACAGGCGCTCTCGTCAAAGCAAACAAAATAACCAAGTCATGGATAGGAATTCTATAATATCATAATATAATATCTATATAATAGGTATCAATCAATATCTTGTACTATTCATTATCTTAAATTTATGAAATCCTTGACATATTTTTAGTTTTCCACCCTATATTAGCTTTCTTTACTTGTCTTATGATAGGGGCTGTTGTCTGAAGCACAGATATTAGGTTACCTAGTTCAGGCACAGTTGTTTTATTGAATGTGGTAATAAGCTGTATATTATCTAAGTGAAAATTCTATCTTACAAAATAAGTTTTTGTTTGGAAATAAAAGGAATAGGAGATGTGACTCCGGACTCCGAAGTACAATTTTGGAGAAGATTAAAAATCTCTACCTACCCTCTACCTTTCATGTTTTTTTGCTTGTAGGTATGGAAAAGTGGGGGTGTGTGTTGGGTAACCTCCTCGAGTGTCCGGGAGTCCGGGGGGAACGGAATCGGAGCGGCCGGTACACCCTGGGCGGCGGTCAATGGCTTCCCCTTCACCCCTTCATAGGGTTGGCATTGATCGTCGGCCAATACCCAACGTGGCGGGAACACATCGCTCTCCGTACTCCTCTGCTTTCAGAGGAGACAGGATGAGCGATGCTGTTAGTAGTGAGATGGCCCAGGGTCAGTCGAGGTGCGAGGGATATGCTCTATGGGTAACCTTACACCCCGACGTCTGAAGACCCGAGACGGCGTGCGGTTTTAGTCGGTGCAAGCCCGACATAACCGCCCCCGCTGGCCGGCGGGGGGGTATCGGAAGGGATTTCCGCACGATAAAAAAAAAAAAAAAAAAAAGGTATGGAAAAGTGAACGTAAATAAAATTGAAATCTACGCAAAAAATAAATCTTCCTAACCTGACCCGGTAACGGGTTATCGACTTAGATTAGCGGGTCAGGTATTACCAATCAACTGATTTTGATAATTAAATTCGATAAATTTAGATGCTCAGTTTATTTTCAAATACTCACTGACAACGTCGTCCGTAATGAAATACAATTTGCGAGCATACCGAAACATCTCAATTTGGTTCGAGCAAGCCGGTCGGCCGGTCGGCCTCAGGCAAGCTTTTCATCTTACAGATTAATTTTAAATTAGATTAGATTAACATCCCTCGGATCTGTATAGCTGTCATTTTCTATTAATCAGACTTCTGACTTTTGTGACCCTTATGGATGTAAATAATTATAGCTTTTCGTTTGAATTACATATATGTTTAAAAAATTTTGAAGCGTCAGTCAAGTTTTTCTTCCCATAGAGGGGTTAGTGGAGGGCAAAAACTAAGAAAATATAGGTAAATAAACAGGATTACGAAATGCCTTTAGCACTTGCACACCCTTTATAGTATAGCTATCATTGGCAAAATAATCTTAGTGACCACACAATCCCTCTTCTCTCTCCTGGGTTAGTTAGCCAAGGAATACATTTTATTGAATAAGGCGGTTCATACACTGCCCCGCATCACGCAGCGTAGTGCGGGAGTGCATGTTCTTACTACTTAATAAACGTAGCGTGAATACGTTTTCTGTGTGTTGAATACGGCTTTTTCAATCAAAAGAGATATTTAGAAGCAACGTAAGAACATGTAAGAGAGTGTGCGAAATGCCTTATTGTAGTTACAAAATATCTGCATATCAAATATACCTATGTTTTAAAACGTAAATCCATGTATGAATTTGAAATAAACGAAAAGCTGTCCTTTAAAACCACTCAAACCCGTAATGCAAGAACTAATCAAAATATTGACGTAAACATTTCATCGACTGTAGTGAAATTGTCCAGTATTTTTCTGTTTACACGGTTGAAAGAGAAGTTCATCCACATTGAGATTGCAATGGTATACAAACCGATGAAAAATTCCGTTGGTACTGATAGAATATTGCAAATTGAATGGAAACGTATTTCAGTTCTGATAAAGCTTTGTTGCCATCGCCATTTTGTGTTTGTCTATTTGTTGGGCTGGTTTGTCTTGTTACTTTTAATCTTCAATATATAATGTCAAAGGATTTTCGTGAAAATTGTTTTTTTATATATTAAAACATTTGTATGGGGTTGGTATGGTATGGTATGGTATCACGGGCTGGTATCCGCAACTCCACGACAAGGGGCGGTTTTTGCGTGAGGGTGGGCATTTTATTCGATCCACCCCAACTCATTGAAGAACGCCAGCAAGCTATTCACGCTGCTGTCGATCTCCCGGAGCGTACCTGTATTTCCGAAGTACTTAACCCTGTATGTGGCGGTTGCAGGGCAGTGTAGGAGCACGTGTGCCGCTGTTTCTTCCTCTCTCATGCATGCTTGTATGGAATTTCACCAAGATCATCGTGGCTCATTTTATGCTCTGCTGCAAGTCGGTGTTGGGGGTCAGACAGCAGTCGCTGCCGTAAAAGCCAAGATATGCCATAATATAATATATAAGAAGGAGACAGCATACGAGAACGGACTTTGGATGGAATCGGGATTAACAGTGGGATGAAGATGATGAACGACAGAACGTAAATTGTCGAAATATCGTGACAAATCTGACGTTTCGCAATTGAACGTACGCATATCGGTAAATTATAATAATACAACGACGTGAAGTCTGGCTTTAATGTTGTGAACTCTGAATAAAGTCATCTCATAGTCATAGATAAAGTCAGACGCGTTGTATATTAAAAAAAAACAATTCTCATAATTTCCCGTTTATATACAATTATTGGAAGGGGAGCTGGTAAATATATAAATAAATAAACATCTGCGAGGGTTCCTTGAACCTATACATTCTACTATATATAAATCAGACTTTGAGCTTAGGTTTTTCTAAAATTTGTTTCTAGAAAAACTTATATAAGTAATATAAAACATTTGATGTATCTAAAATCTATAACAACTAGCAATTGCCCGCGGCTCCGCGTGGAAATCCGTTCCCGTTCCCGCTTCCCATGGGAACCTATTCCCGAAATAAAAAGTAGCCTATATGTTATTCCAGACTATAATCTATCCCTGTGAAAAAAAACATCCAGATCCGTTCAGCCGTTTTTACGTGTAAACAATAACAAACATCCATACATCCAAACTTTCACATTTATGATTTTAGTAGGATGCTAGAAATAAAATACAAATATTACATCTTTAATCATTTTGATCAGTAGCTAACCCAGTGAGAATCTACAACAAAGAGAAGAATTTTCTATTTTGTTCTGACGTATAACGAAAAATCTAAAAAAAACTGAAAGCAAAATATTGACTCAAAATATTCAAATTCATTTGAACAGTACCACAGCACTATCGCATCAAACGCGCTCAGACCAACAATATCGGCGTTAGCGTTGTACAGGTCCATTAGCATGATGGCAATAAACACGGTCCGCCAACTTCCCGTGCTGACGGCTTCGGACAACACTACACTAATTCAAATATAGAACTAAAAAAACGCCACGGCCAGCGATTTCAGACGACTGAATTTCGAACAGAATTTTTATAATATTTTTTATTTAATAAAACTACCAGTGCTGCAGTGTTACAAAAATTGGATTTTAATATTCAACGTTACTATATTTAAAATTTTGCACCTTAAAACTTATGTTGTACTCTACGACTTCTTATCAAAACTTAGCACTACGGTGCTAAGTTTTGATAAGAAGTTAAGCTATTTTTTTGAAATTCAGTTTGGTATTAAAATGAAATTATAGAAGAAACCCGATTTCCATAAAAACATGAACTTAATTGATACAGAATTGAAAATTAAGTCAGGACGAGGTCCCGGTTCGAATATTGGCCATTACATTGTCGACGTGAACCCCTTCCTAACAAAAGCAATTTAGTACCTAGTGTTGGTGTGTGCCATGATATAGCATTACTTATAGTACTAAAAATAATAGTACTTATAACAAAATACTTATAAATAAATATGTATATACATACATATCGCCAGAATCGACAGAAAGGTACAAGGACCACCACGCACCTTTTAACCTACCTACCAAAACATTCGGGGTTCAAGTCAACCTCACCAGGTTTTTTGGACCTCGGCCTCTGGGCGTAGCAGTAGTGCATTCGATTGCTACGACAGGGGGCGCGGGTTCGGCAAATATTTGTATGCATGAACATGTCTATTTGCGTTGGACTGGGTGTTTCTATGTATATATTTTATATGTTTGTATGTATTTACAAAAAAGTATTTAATTATTTTTATACTCATTCTAGAACCCATAAAGCAAGCTAGTTAAACTATATAACTTTGGGTCTTAAGAGCACTGTGTAGAATGTCGTAGAATATTTATTTATTTATTATTATTTTTAAAACAATATGTTTTTTAAGCACCTAATCAATAATGAATATTCGCACTAAATCCGACGATTTCACAGCTGTATATTTTAAAAGGATTTTAAAGGGTACTTTGTTTTTTACTTGCCGAACACTGGTCTATGGTTCTGAGAATAATTTAAAACGACCCATTAAAAACGGCCGTCATCGAGCCGCCACCCACTGAATCAGTAGGGAACCAGTGCAATATTATTCTAGTTGGATAGTATCTGTCAGTCTTTGTTGGGTACCAGTTCAACTAGCTCCCAAAAAAAAAACTTCCCCACAAAAGATACTAAATCTGTCCCGCTTACTCTGACCACCAATGATAATTGGGCATCCCTTTCTATTTATAATTATTATTTTAGTGTCGTGTCTATATACAGTCTCAGTCTACGCTATAACTAATAATAAAAAACCGAACTAAATAACATCAGCGATTTGAACCAGACAAGGCTAACAAAACATTACCAACCTGACAATGTGCTTTTTTAACTTTCTGTTTAAATTACCAAATTAAAAAATACTGATAATAGCATAACTGAATGGAAGTTCACTGTAGAAGTCAGAATGTATAAATATATTTTCTTTGCCTTCGAGAAAAAAGAAACAAAAAATATTGCTCCAATATAGAAGACGTTATAAAACAGAAATTTATTTATATTACTTAATATCGTGAATTAATCTTACATTTTTAATTATCCTATATACTTTTAGCGTAGAAAAATCCAAAAAATCAAAGATCATGAAAATCTGTTCAGCTGTACATGAGTTCTAAAAAGTACGGTTTTACCTATTTATGCCAGTTTAGGGTTTGAATTAAAAAAAAAACCTTTATTAGTACACCTCAACGCATCAAAAGAAATACACCCACCAACAAGTCTCTACGAGCAGCGGTTTAGGCTGTGTGTTGTCTCTGAGTTATTCGGTCAATCAGTCGGGACTTGGAGTTTTATAGTTCAAGATGATTATGAACCTACCATGTTCCATCTGCTGAAAATTCAAACCCCTGGATAAAGGACATTGCTACGCGTTCATACATCATTCGCCCCAGAACCAACGTCAATGGAAAAAGGCTTATTAAATGTAGAATATTTTTTAAATTCTTATTACATTGTATTTATAAGACGGACAAGATTCTAAAGCCCAGAAATGCAACAAATATGTGAGATTTTGAGGTTATGTTTGTGCATAAACCGGCCATATTTGGATAATATTATCGCCGTATCCCAGTAGTTCCATTATGGAATGGGTTAAGTATTTGTTATGCACGTTTGCTCTGAATGGACTTCAAAACATTTAAATACTTTTTAGATATTATTGACAGTTGAAATTATCTATAACAACCTATAAACACGGTAGGTAAGACAAATATTAAATTAAAAGTGCCATATTCATTGTTCCGGTATTTGTCAATAGTAGGTAGGTTTTATGTTGTCATTCATTGGTTGAAAATGGCGATAGAAGGTTAATCTCGTTACATTACTCTTAATTATTAATTTAGAATAGATCCTTGTCCGTTTGATATAGATATTTGCATCTAATTCATTCAAATAGATAATTAATTATGGTGTATGCCACATGTTTGTTGGTTCTGGGGCGACATTCGACGATGTCCTTTCTACATAGTTTTATGTATTTTAGGATAATAATATCAGTCTAATCCGGGTTTAAAGCCGAAACATATTGACAGGCAGACGCAAGATGTAGATAACGCCACATGTTCGACTTAATTGCATTTCGATCACAAGATCGTAATATTACACGTACTTGCATACGAATTAAGTCAAAAGCTGTATTTAATATACTTGGTTATCCATACATTCGTACATTGTAATAAAATTCATCATCATCTTGGCGTTCTCACATCGAAGTCTGTGGTTCGCTTTTCGCCTCCTGCTCCGCCACTTCGCACGTATTGGGTATCCATGGTAATGAGACCATTTCCAGAGCCAGCACTTCTTGGATCTACCCCTCCTATCAGGGCCCGGCGGCAATGGCATGCCCATACATTTGTTATCCACGTTACCTGGCGGTAACACAAAAACTGTACATTGGATATTTTTTCAAGAAATAATTACCTACTATGTGTTCCAGGAGTCAAAGCGATTTCGAAAATGTGTGTTCGAAACCGGACTTGCATGAAAGGGTTATTGAAAGTCGTGAAATGTGAGAACCGAAGTAGGAAGATGGTGGTCAGTTGTCTCTGCCTGGTGGTAGATAGGCGAGAATATGTAACCGCTGGGGTAAACGTATTCTTGAGTGGAGTGGAGCAAACGTAGTGTAGGATGCCCTCCGGCCAGGTGGGATGACGATCTGCGAAAGACTGCGGGCAGATGCTGGATGCGGCAAGAGGAAGACAGAGCTCTATGGCGCTCATTAGGGGAGACCTATGTCCAGCAGTGGACTAGAATAGGTTGATGATGATGATGATGATGCTGATATATATATGTAAAAATCATTCTATTCCTAATATTTCAAAGTAAGTGTATAACAGCGCCACGTATAATAATATATTCATATCACTTTATTTTCCCCGTTATGTTCGCATTACACGAGATACGATGAAGTGCGACATATCACGAACATTACCGTTACTCTTATCGCGGATACCGATAAATCTATACCGATAACAAGTGTGTAACAGCCTTTACATTTGCACGTTCCATCGAAATATATATTAGAATATAAAATTATGGTATATTAACCACCATTTTATGTATACAATTATAAAATTGTAAATTAGTTGTGTCTGTAAATTGGAGATATTTAAAAAATTTGTTGAGTTTTGTTAAATGAGCGATACTGAACATTTTTTTTTGAATTCTCATCTTTTTGTCTGTTTGTTTGTTTTCTATTTGTCTGTTTGTTCGCTATGGATGCAAAAACTACTAAACGAATTTTGATGCGGATCTTCGGAGCCCCAGCCAATCTCACTTGCGTGCTGCTGATTAACCGGCGGGCTCTGGCACAGGCTTTCCTCTCGGGTTTGGGAGGTAAGACAGTAGTCACTCCTGAAAAATAAAAAATAGCCTAGCAATCTAATTTTATTTTCTATCTCATCTTAACAAATAAATTCAGTTATAGTTTAGAGAATGAGTAGGAGAGCGGACCTCATGCTACAAAGTATAAGTTGTGACTACCATGATGATTAATGACTGGCTAACACTACATCATCTTTCATTTCTTTCTCCCATTCTCTGTCTCCTTCTTTTGCTTGGTATATATTTCTTTTTACGGGAGCGCTTGCCGTTTGACCCCTAAGAGAAAAGCGTCGAACCTCGTCAGTATGGAGGAACAGGGTGTGACGTTCCTCCAACACAAAGGGGGGATCCTCCGACCAGGCAAGGTGATCACGCCTGGCGGGCCGCGGCCCAACGGTTGTCGTTGGGATGTTTTATATATGTTATACCAGCGCGCGAACTTCACTTTCGCGATTCAGTATTGGTAGTGACGTAATAGTATCGAAGTAGTTCAACTTCTTGTCGCTAGATGGCGCTGGGTATAAGTGGTATCACCACATCAGTAAATGAGCAGGTGTACCGTCCTTCAGGTGAGGTTGCTTCGGGCTAAAGATCTTAGTACGGCTCCATAAAATCGCGTCAACAATGATTGTCGTAAGGTAAAAAGATGGTATAAACAAACTCTACATAGAGTTTCAACATTTACTTAAATAAGCTTATGTAAATAATGTTTAGGTGCTTACCACCCATTAACTTTTTACAGTAACAAACTAAATTATCTCACGGCAAATTATACTGTAAATACACAATGTGGTGGTCGTTAATTACTTATGTTAATTTATTCATACGTTTGCAACTTTGAGAAATATTACACTTTGTAATTTCTACTTTGAATTTTCTCAGTCTGTTGGAGTTTAAGCTGAGTTGATAAAGATAGAGCTTCGATATGAGCGAAGCGGAGTCATCTTGAATTGTTTAACCGAATGTTTGAATTGTTTGTGTTCTATAATTTCGTCCGCTGATACCTTCATAAAATTAAAAAATTTCATGGGATAACAAAACTGAATAATGACCGAGCTTTATACATGAGCTTTCGAAGTTGCGTTTTCATGAGTACTTAATTACAGATGAAATTCTTGAAAAACATAGTCAGTGTGAAATAGACATGCCATCATGCCATGTCAAATAGACAGTCATGAAGTTATAAATAAAAATATTTGCAGTATAAAAAGTGTGTGTCTGATTATAAACGATATTCAAGAGTTTCTGATGAGAATGTATGAACTGTGATACGTGCCTGCTCGAGTGTTATAAAATTCTGTTGAAGGTGTGTGAAATGTGAAACGTGTCTGCTCAGAGTCATGAAATTCTGTTGAAAATGTATGAAGAAGTGTGAAATTTGAAATGCATGAGAGTCAAGAAGCTCTGATCAAAGTGTGTGAAGTAAGTAAGTGTATGTAGGATGAGGTTAGAGGGAAAATAATAGAAGCTATATTAGTTTCTAGTTTTGTAACTCTCATGACTACTCCCAAAATAAAAGAAAATTCACAAATGAGAGAATTATATGATGAAACACTGCCATTTATTAGTTGCTCTGCTTGAAATAAATATCCCGCCAAAAACATGTTCACGTTAAATGATACCAAGACGAGCCTTTGCTTATACTGTAAATAATCTATCTCTCTCTATGAAGAGCCAAGCTTCTAACTATGCAAGTCCTAACCTGACGCTCTAAATCTCATCACAGCGTATAGTGTTCTGCATGAATCTAAAGTTCTCTACGAATCCTACACCTTAGTCAAAATGTGTGGCCTGGCCGTTTCGCAAGAGTGACGTAGATAGACACTCCTATGGGTTTATGAACAGAAACTAGGTACTCAATTTACTAATTATACGTTAATTTTGACAATAGATCCTTGAGTAACGAAACTGCCAAGCCATACATTTTAAATGTTGTAAATAAGTATCACTACAACAAAATTTGTTCATACCGCGTAGGTACTTCAGAGCGAAACTAGCTAGCTATAGAAACTTGCGAGCGGTGGCCAAAACGAAGTTATTACGTTTCGCTTCGTTCCCCGTGTGGCTGTGTGGCATATAGTTGGGGCGCTCACCTTTAGTTGACGTTACGTACATCTTTTAATAATTTATAAATTATCCACAGCCAAGCTGTCCGTAGTGAGCGCTGTATAACGTTTAAATCTAGAATATTTATATTACTAACTTTAACTAAGTTTGTCTTCATAACTTTTTGATTACTACCTTTTGAATATTACATTCTCGTTCATGTTATCTAAGGTATATCCTCTAATCCGAGGCTATGTGTTTTCACGGGCCTCGGAGGGGGCCACCTGCGGGAACCAGCATAACCGTAGGGGGCGTAAGCCTCGGCATCGAGCCCACGATGAGGTACCTTGGGCTCGTACTCGATAGCCGATGGGACTTCGGACCACATCTACGAAGTCTGGTCCCGAAACTGAGGGGGGCTGCGGCCGCGCTATCGCGGCTGATGCCCAACGTTAAGGAACCCAACGCCCCCACTAGGAGACTGTACCTGGGGATCGTGCGAAGCATGGCCCTGTACGGGGCCCCCGTATGGGCGGAGACTCAGGCAGCCCGCAACGTGGCTGTTCTAAACAGCCTGTTAAAAGCGATGGCCATCAAAGTCATCAGGGGATATCGCACGATTTCCGTCGAGATGGCATATCTCCTAGCTGGGATCCATCCATGGGACCTGGAAGCGAGAGCCCTTGCGATGTGGTACCAATGGCGCAAGGAGGCGCTGGAGCGGGGCCAGTTCCTAGAGGACGGCAGTTGGCCGACTCGCCGTCCTTACAGAAGCAGGCCATGGCGGAGGCGTGTCGTGTGTGTCCTACACACGCCTGCCAACTCACCGACGCGGGATAAAACCCGACCCCACCAGGCGAGGCCCCTGGGGTAACCCTGGGATTATCCTTTCGAGGGCTTACCCGGGGTGCCCGGCAATGTACACTTGGGAAGGACACCGTGTGATTTTAATCGGTCCGATTCCGACACGCCCACCCCATCGTCGGCACCGATAGGGTGAAGCCCGTGGGGGTTTCCACACGTTAAAAAAACTAAACTGCGTTATCATGTTATACCTACTCAATATAATATTGAATTGAGAAAAACGAGAGAACTCAATTTGTAATTTTGATTACTGATAATTAAAATTACTAGTATTCCCCCCAAACCCTGCAGCTAAGTAAAATTGCTTTTGTTGGGACTGGGTTCACGTCAGTATGCAGGCCAGCATGATCGTAAAGCTGACCTAACTTAATGACTAAGAAAATTCGGTGAAAGCATTATTCAAATATTGAAGTGGACTTTCCTAATTAAAACTGTTTTTTACTCTTCAAAGGGCAAACTTAAGAGAGGTCGGATATGGATATGAATTGAATCCGTGACCGTATCACAGTAAGAGATGATACCTGAACCCGTTCTATTATTACTGAAATTCTTGTTTTCATACTTCTGAGGTAATGAAAGAGTAATATATTGACATATAGAATGACTAGCTATTGCCCGTGGCTCCACCCGCGTGGAATTCTGATCCCATTCCCGCAACCCATGGCAACCTATTCTAGGGATCAATCTGTACCAAATGTAATAAAACCCTGTACCAAATTTCAGCTAGATCCGTTCAACATTCAAACCTCTTTACAAACTTGCACATATTTATAATACTAGCTGTCCCCCGCGGCTTCGCCCGTGGCTTACTTCGCCCCGTGGCACCTATTTATCCCAAATATGCCTGTAATCTTTTTATGCAATTTTTTAAAGTTTTCTCTCCTTAAAAACCATCCTTCTACTTCAACGAACATTAAAAAAAAAGAATTTGTTAAATTGGTCCAGGCGTTGTTGAGTTATGCGCTGACCAAAACATTTTGCGATTCATTTTTATAAATACAGATTAGATTTTTTTATAAGAAGACTGGCCAAACTGTACGAATATACATTTTTTTACAATAATAGCAAACAATTTCTCATAGTAAAACAATGTAAGATTAACTGCGAGTCAGACTTGTAGGGAGAGTTTCGTACAAACTATTTTCTAGATATTTCGTTCATTATGGGAGTCTCGAGGAATAATTAACATAAATGAAGATCATAAACATTGCACAGATGAATTAGAGTTGAAGCACAAATTCACCTGTTCATACATTCTCATACATTCGCGGTGTAAATATACTTAAAAAGTCATGTTTATGATATGGCATGTAAATTATTTGAAATCAATTTCAGATTATTGCACAAAAGTTTTGTTTTATACGGTTTTGAAAAACTAATTAAATAGTAGCACCCTGTAACTATTGTGTAACCTGTGGAATTGTGCTTCACTGTAATTTACACAAGAACTAATAGAAAAACCGGTCAAGTGAGAGTCGGTCTCGCGCACGAAGGGTTCCGTTCCATTATCGAGCAAAAACCGGTTTAAAGTCACGTTTGTTGTATGGGAGCCGTCTTAAATATTTATTTTTTTCGGTTTTTTGGTATTAGTTATTATAGCGGCAACAGAAATACATCATCTGTGAAAAAATCAACTGTTTAACTATCACGGTTCATGCAATACAGCCTGGTGACAGACGAATAGACAGACAGACGAACGGACAGCGGAGTTTTAGTAATAGGGTCCCGTTTATCTTTGGGTACGGAACTCTAAAAAGGTCAGGCGATTTTGTAATGTGCCCGGTAGATGGCAATAGGCTCGCCCCCTATTACATTGGGATCTAAACATAACTGGCGAATCGTGGGTGTGTAATACACCTCTTCCTACCCATTCGGAAATACAGATGTTATGTTATGTTATGTTATGTTATGTTATGTTATGTTATGTTATGTTATGTTATGTTATGTTATGTTATGTTATGTTATGTTATGTTATGTTATGTTATGTTATGTTATGTTATGTTATGTTATGTTATGTTATGTTATGTTATGTTATGTTATGTTATGTTATGTTATGTTATGTTATGTTATGTTATGTTATGTTATGTTATGTTATGTTATGTTATGTTATGTTATGTTATGTTATGTTATGTTATGTTATGTTATGTTATGTTATGTTATGTTATGTTATGTTATGTTATGTTATGTTATGTTATGTTATGTTATGTTATGTTATGTTATGTTATGTTATGTTATGTTATGTTATGTTATGTTATGTTATGTTATGTTATGTTATGTTATGTTATGTTATGTTATGTTATGTTATGTTATGTTATGTTATGTTATGTTATGTTATGTTATGTTATGTTATGTTATGTTATGTTATGTTATGTTATGTTATGTTATGTTATGTTATGTTATGTTATGTTATGTTATGTTATGTTATGTTATGTTATGTTATGTTATGTTATGTTATGTTATGTTATGTTATGTTATGTTATGTTATGTTATGTTATGTTATGTTTATGTAAGCTGATATAAGTTAAAATATAATTGAAAAATAATATATATATTTTTTTAAGAAAAAGACATTTTTAAACAGTATTGAAGCCAGCTTAATTTACCTTATTGGTGGTGAAATTACTAGCAGGTTCAAATGGCAGTAGACAATGCTATGGCGAGTGGAGCTCACGTGCTCATGAGTTTGACTCATTCAACCACGTTTTGTTTACGAAATTATTTGTTTTGATAATATTTCGGCACAGAACTCGTCTACTCATTGGTACAGGGGGAAATTTCAGTTTTCCTGTAGGTAACATCTATTGTGATACGACTGGAAATGAAATGAAACTATCGAGCATAAAAAACAATACGTGTTGATAGTTCATTGTCATATTTGCTCTTATACGCGGCATAGCCGTTTGTTGGTGGCTGAACTCCTCCGTAACCACTCGCGCGATCTCGACCAAATTTACCACGGTGATAGTGTGGACACTGAGGAGTGTTTTGAAGCGAGATGGTTCATGTACGATGTAATTGAGGAATTATCACCGAAAAACGGCTTCACGAGCGCGCGACTGTAGTAAGATGTCTTATTTTCAAGTAAGAGTCCTGCTCGCTCAGCTCAATTTATTTCAGTCGCACCTTGCACTGAATTCCTAGTTATTAATTTCATGAGTTACGTATCCGTTGTCACTGCAACTATAATTAATATTTTCGTAACCACAACAAGGTAACTCAATTACTACTTATAATATTAGGTCCTTACATTTAAAATTGGCGTTTTGTAAGTGAGGAACATAAAGTCGTTTTGTTTTAAATATAATATATTTATTTAATCAAAGTATGTACCATTACTACTAGGCATGCCTCGTGTCTATGCCTTTTTTGCCATCTCATAAGTAGTTCATTGATCACTTTACTAAAAAAACCATTCGGATGGGAATCAATAAAATCTTTGAAGGCGCTTTGGACTGCCCCATCCGAGTTGAATTTTTTCCCTTGCAAGAAGATATCCAAATTTCGAAAAAAATAGTTATCTGTTAGAGCAAGGTCCAGGGAGTACGGTGGACGTCTTAGACATTTCGATTGAAACTCCTGTAATTTGGTAGCCGTCTGTAGTGCAGTGTGTGGTCTAGCGTTGTCCTGTAGCAGTAGTGGCCTAGAGCGATTAACCAGCCTCGGTTGTTTAGTAGATAGCTTTTCCATCATGTTTTGCAGTTGCTGAATAGACATTCGCCGTATTCGTCTGGCCAGATTTAAGAAAGCTGTAGTGAACGACACCGGCACTAGTCCACCTAACGTTCACAAGTAATTTTTGTGAGTAAATTTTCCCTTGGGGCAGGATTTGGCTGGTTCGCCAGGGTTCAGCCATTGCGATGAGCGTTTCCGATTATAGAACAGAATCCACTTTTCATCACAGGTAATGATTCGATTTAACATCCCTTCATTATTATACCGGTTGAGTAATGTAACGCAGCATATTGGCCTATTTGAGATCAAAGTGGCCAGTACGACAAAACGCCAAGTTCATATGTAAGGACCTTTTTTTACGTGCGGAAACCTCCACGGCCTCACCCCACCGGAAGATGGGTATGTGTTGGACTTGAACCGACTAAAACCGCACGGTATCTCTCTTGCGTCAGCAATATGGTACGGGGAATCTGGTGTGCCCTAGGAAAGATATCCCAGAGACCCCGACCGGCTCCGGTCACCAGCACTGGCAACCCCGACGCGTTATTGGGGATCGAATCCCCCCTCCCCCTAAGAGAAGCGCGCGCGGAAACACGACGCGCCGCCGCCCTGGGCCTGCTTCTACTAGGGTGACGGCTACCCCCAGGCCCGCGCTCATGGAGGAAGGAGATCGTTCTGCGATCTCTGCCGCCCGGTGCACCACGGGAGAGTACTAGACCTCTCCCGTACCATTTCTGCCGCCTCTTCATATGTAAGGACCTTTTTTTTTCCGGGCACCCCGGGTAAGCCCTCGAAAGGATAACCCCAGGGTTGCCGGCGGACTTTGACCGCCACCGCGGCCTCTCCTGGTGGGGTCGGGTTTTATCCCGCTTCGGTGAGTTGGCAGGCGTGTGTAGGGCACACACGACACGCCTCTGCCACGGCCTGCTTCTGTAAGGACGGCGAGTCGGCCAACTGCCGTCCTCAGGCCCCGATCATGGAGGTCGGTAGTCCCGGGCGTAGATGAGTCTGCGGCGTCCTCGCCGCAGACTGCGAAACTCGGGGGGAGGGTTCTCTCCCGCTCCCTCTCCGCCGTTTCTTTCGCGCGCATTACCTGCTCGCAGAAAGAGGCGGCGGCGTGCCAGTTGCTCCCGTCGGAGACCACGGCCCTCACCATGGTCTCCAACGAGAGAACATATGTAAGGACCTAATATAAATATAAAGCTGTGAAAATTTTCGGAGAGCTTCAAATTTCCTGATGGCATTGTTGAATGGGCCCCTTGCACCCTAAATATTTGATCTCTTCGCAAGCACCAAAAGTGAAAACACTTTAAAAAGAATACCGTCTGTCAGGTATTTCAAATTTTAATCAGTGTTTTAATTAAAATTTTAATTGTGACGCATAGACAAAAGCCTTTGAAGTGTAACTAAGGTACGAGCAATTTGCTAATGGGCTATTAAATACAGTGAAAAGTGATTAAAACTGGCGTGTGAAGTGTCAATGAGTACGTGATTATGAGGAAACATGCTCGGGAAAATTTGTCAAGTAACATTTCTGAGAACGCTGTTTTATGATAGAAAATAATTTTCTCGTCTAATGAGAAAGAACTGGAGTAATATTTTTGACTTATAATTTTCTTGGATGTTTTACATCATAATATTGTAAGAGTTTATATTTGATAAGTACTGGTAGGTACTTTTCTAAAATATTGACAATATTTTATGACAATTTTGTGAGATTTTATTTTGAATTGTTATTTTAACAAAAACTGTGACAGGGACTGTGAAATCAACTGCTACTTGCCTACTAAGTTACAGCAATTTTAACTGATCCATCTGATACCTTTTTTATTCATTCAGATTTTACTTCTTATTTTCAGGTTTGTGAAGACGACAATCTGTGACGAGAGTCACACCCTATACAAGTTCGATTCTGTTTCTTCCTCAAGGTGATTATAAATTGTAGGTAGATATAAAAAGCTTGTTACGATGTCATCCAATCCATCCTATAATTTTACGCCACATTTCGTAACTTTTTTAATCCCACTAAGTGTTTTATTGATTGGAAATAATAATCAATTACTACTTAATTAATTAAGCAATACAGATACGTATCTATAAGGTATCCCCTTTCAAGTAATACCCGTAACTAAAACCACTAGACCACTCAAACTAATAAAATCTTTATTACTAATATTATATTTACCGATTGCGTCACGCGTAATAAACCCATTCATTTCTTTTATTACGTTTGTTTACGGCGTAATTAAAATGAGTTCGTAATTGCGCGGTTTCTATGCCTTAATAATAAACCAGACTACCAGTTACCGTGATTAAATACAAGTGGTAACCGTTCCTTTATAAATCGCCTAGTAAGAGAAAAGTTAGAAGCAAACTTATTGCAGTTTGATTCTAAAATACTGCCAAAAAAATGTGATGATTAAAGATGTCATATTTGTATTTTATTTCTATTATCCTACTAATACGAGGGTCAAACTGAAAGTTCTTAGAAAATCAAAAACTGATTACATTAGCCAGTTATTAGTTTTATTATATCTTTTCAAAATATTGTCCATTCACGTCAATACACCGCTGCATGCGATGGAACCACTGGGAAAAGCACTTTGCCCACTCGTCCTTAGGGGTCTCTTCAATGGCATCGCGATACGCAGCCACCGCTTCTTCAGCATTCATAAACCGCTTTCCTTTAAGTTTTTCTTTAATTTCTGGAAATAAATAAAAATCACAAGGCGCGAGGTCGGGGCTATACGGCGGGTGACCCAGTAATTCAACGTTTGATGTCGCCAAATAGTCGATCGTTCGCTTGGCGGTGTGCGACTAGGCGTTGTCGTGGTGAAGGAGGATCCTACTGCGAGGTCGTTTCTCTCGAACTTTTTCCAAGACAAGTGGCAAACAATTGGTAGTGTACCATTCTGCAGAAACTGTTTTTTGATCCTCTAACACAATTGTTACGAAATGACCTATCCTTCCAAAGAACGAGGCCACAATTTTTTTTCCCGCACTTCGATCTCTCTTCACTTTAGTTGGCAACTCCTCGAAAGGAAACACCCACTGAGCAGATTGTCTTTTGGTTTCAGGATCATAACAGTAAATCCAGCTTTCGTCACCTGTTAGTATGTCGAACACAGCATTAGAGTCACCTCCGTTAAATCTTTCAATCATTTTACGGCACCAATCCACACGATGGAGTTTTTGAGCCTCAGTCAAATTATGAGGTATCCACCGGGCGCAAAGCTTCCTGACCGCTAAATGTTCGTGGAGGATTTTGTGCACTTGACTCATACCGATGCCTAAGCTTGTCCGAATCTGCTGATAGGTCACTCTTTTGTCAGTCTCTATCATACGCCGCACAACACAGATGTTATTTTCAGTCGTCGCGGTAGAAGGCCGTCCCTCACGTAAATCATCAGTGAGATTAGTGCGACCACGTTTAAACTCATTAAACCAGTTGTAAACAGTCGCACGAGATGGGGCTTCATCGTGAAAGGCCAATCGTAGTCTATCATAACTTTCTTGTTGACTTAAATGACATCGAAAGTCATAAAAAATCATTGCACGAAAATTTTCTCGTGTTAAATTCATGTTAACGTGACACAGACAATTTTCAATTTGCCGCCAAATCGTAAAACAAATGATAAATGAATGAAATATATACTCAGTAATATTGGCAAAGAGTTCTATTTTCAAATTTTAGAATTATTTTTTTATTATATTGTTTATAAGTGGCCAGTTCTAAGAACTTTCAGTTTAACCCTCGTATTATAATAGTGAAAGTTTGGATGTATGTATGTTTTTTACTATTACAGCTGAAAACGGCTGATGGGATCTGGATGAAATTTGGCACAGGGATAGATTATAGTCTGGAATAACATATAGGCTACTTTTTATTTCTGGAATAGATTCCCATGGGAAGCGGGAACGGGAACAGAATTTCATGCGGGCGAAGCCGCGTGCAAAAGCTAGTAATATATAAAACTGTACTAAAAGCATATTAGTTCTAAATTGAACAAAACACACATTAAAATGGGTACTGACCGGCATTACGGGGCATAATAAGGGGCATGGGGGTAGGGGGCAATAATATCCTTGAGGCCCAAGCCAATTTCACCTGCATGTCGGTACTGTAGTGTTCGGACCTCGTCCCACACACTACGGTCGTTTCCTGGCCGTCATGTGTCAGAGTTTAAAAATAAATACTTTGTGTTTCAAATTAGCTTAGGGAAGAAAAAACAATTGCGGCGTGGAGCTGCTTTCGGCTGGGCGGCTGACAGCGGGCGACTAGACGCGCCGCCCGGGTCCGCCGGCCGAAGAGAAGATATTAGTGCAATAAATATTTAGGCTCAGTCCTTGAGCGGAGTTCGCGATTCCCTAGTTCGCAGTAAAATAATAATATACGCGTAAAAACCTCCCTAAACCCGATTTAGGAAGCTTTGATGATATAATAAATGCCCATTTAAACTTCTTCCTCAGTGTTTGTCTTATTATCTACACGAGGTATTGTGGCGTCCAAGCCCCGGACGCTACAACTGGTGGAGGAGCGCCGGTTTCCATACAGCTGGTGGTTGCTACAGCTACAACTGGTGGAGGCGCTGCGGTCCATACAGCTGGTGGTTGCTACAGCTACAATTGGTGGAGGAACGCCGGTTTCCATACAACTGGTAGAGGTGCTGGTTGCCACAGGAGCTAGTGGTTGCTACAGCTGGTGAAGTGCTAGTTTCCGCAGAAGTCGGAAACGCCAACATTCTGCAGTTGGCAGTGAATGGATCGATCCCGTACCGTTTGAAGAAAGACGTCGTGCGACAATTGGAGCGACGCATTTATCAGTATCGTTGTTTATTTTGCTTTTATGTGCTTTTATGTGATATTATGTGCTCAACGAGAAGATGGCTATGATGGTGGCTTGTTCCAGAATGTTTCAAGAGCATTGATAGTTGCCTGCGGGTCAATAGGGCCAATAAGGACTATAAGTCTTAGTAGAATTATAATTCACGTAGTGAATAACGTGTTATCTTGAACCGACTAAAACCGCATTACGTACTAGCGTAACTAGTAACTAGTAGTATTTTATTATTAATATGTGTTCTCTGTTTATTTCATATTGCTGCGCTGCTGAAGATAAATAGATTTGTTTTGTTTTTTATGTTCGTGATGTTCTAGCGTAGGAGTTAGACAATTATTTTTTGTACAATATTGAGAGTTGTGATCTATGCTTTGTAAGAGAGTCAAATCGTTCTGGACATAAGCGCCGACGATGATTGAAAGTTAGTTTTCGATCAGACTTTTCTTTATAGAGTAAGTTCTTTCTCTTTAATGTTGTTTTAAAAAATAATTTAGTAATGTGTAGGCGACATAAATAATTTTATGTCATCTTTCTTTTTAGTTAGGTAGGTCTTAAAAGTACTGTGTTACTAAGTCCTTTCAGGGCAAACCTTAAAATGTATCGGCAAGTGATACCAATAACTTTTCTTTGATGAGGCTGATTGTGGTCAGGTTTCTTTTAACCTGGGTTTTTGCCTGGCCAAGAATGAAGCAATTTTTCTTTGTTCGTGTTTTTCAGTATTTATTACAGTTTAATTGCTATAATTTGAGATTCTACTAACGTTTACTAATTATTACAAAGATTGCTTCGTTATTCCCATTGTAAGGGACAATTCGCATAATTTTTTTTTTGTGTCCCAGATTTAGAATGTCTAGGGAGTCAGACTGTCACATGAGGCCTTGGGCGTAGCTGCTGTAGTGTTCGGACCTCGTCCCACACACTACGGTCGTTTCCTGGCCGTCATGTGTCAGAGTTTAAAAATAAATACTTTGTGTTTCAAATTAGCTTAGGGAAGAAAAAACAATTGCGGCGTGGAGCTGCTTTCGGCTGGGCGGCTGACAGCGGGCGACTAGACGCGCCGCCCGGGTCCGCCGGCCGAAGAGAAGATATTAGTGCAATAAATATTTAGGCTCAGTCCTTGAGCGGAGTTCGCGATTCCCTAGTTCGCAGTAAAATAATAATATACGCGTAAAAACCTCCCTAAACCCGATTTAGGAAGCTTTGATGATATAATAAATGCCCATTTAAACTTCTTCCTCAGTGTTTGTCTTATTATCGACTAATAGTCCATCAAATATATTACAACAACTTCATATTTTTTTCAACGTGACATTCAAAGAAAGGTATCCTGAGTACATGTTAAACATGAAACACCCAGGAGTGCACATAGTCTTTCACAGAATATCATATCAAAATTAAAAGAAAATATATCAACTCCTTATCCCTCATATTCACCGTCGAAGCTCTCAGGATGATAAACAGTTGATAGTCTATGCTCTTTCATTCCGCAACGAAAATATCTTCCCTTATCCAAAGCCAAACACAAAGTATTGATCCATCGCCTTTTACAGGATTGTGGGATGGTAATAACGAGACATTATTGCCTAAATAAGAGCCCGTATGCCTCATAAAAATCAACTTCCTCGAATCTGTGAAATAATCAAAGTATTATTGAATCATAAATCTTTATCACCGCTTTCAACGGTGTAACCCGAAGTATGTGAATATTTGATAAATTTTCTATCTTTACGACCAGCAACTAATAATATTGGGAATTTTGAATATTAAGATGTATATGGTTTACGTCACTGATATCCAGATTGATAGATAATGTACCGAGGTTAAGAAAATATGCTTTAAATATAATATTGTTAAGGTTCAACTGTTTATTAAACAACGCAAGGCATTTCAGGGAACCTGAAATACCAGTTAATATGTTTTGTGCAATATTTGCTTGATGTTTTTTTATATATAACGAGGGTTTGGTTTATTATACTGTAACTTTATCGTGATTCAAAGAATACGTATATACACAGTCAGGTCATAAATTCTGTCACATGTTTAATATAAAATAATTGAAACAAGTTTATTCATTATGTAACCATTTATATACCAAAATGAACTTAACAAAACATAGATTCTTATGACAATAAAGTTTATTCAAAATGACCTCCGTGATTTTGAATACAGGCCTTCAATCTGCGCGGCCAGTCATCTATCGCAGCACGAACGAGGTCCATGTCAATATCGGCGGCTGCCTTAATCAAGGATGTCTTGAGTGACTCCAAATTGGGATGAGGCTTTGAGCACGCCTTTTCCTCCAAGTGTTACCATACTCGTATCTTGTAATCTGACGGACTCAAATCTGGACTGGAGGAGGGCCAGTCTTCGTGCCGGATGAAGTCATTTTCACGCGCCGCCAGCCAGTCTTGTGTGCTCTTCGCTCTATGAGCTGGCGCCGAATCTTGTTGGAATACCCAGTGCCTGTTATTGAACATGGTATGAGAAACAGGTTCCACAAGGTTCTTCTGGACTGTATTTTGATACACAACTGCATTCGTTTTTACACCTTTCTCACATAAATGTACCTCTGTTAAGCCCCAATAAGAAACTCCCAACCATACCATGAGCGAGGATGGAAAATGACCTCGTTGGACACGCGGAATACGGTTGCTCGCTTCTTCACTACTGTGTGCGTACACCTTATCATTTTGTTTGTTGTAGCTCTCTTCTACGGTAAAAATTTTTTCATCCGAAAAAAGAATTTCCCGATATTTTTTTCCCGCGTACCGCTTCAACAAAGCGCGGCGTCTCTTCAGTCTCAGGTCCATTAGACGAGCATTTAAACGATGTCCTGTTTTTCTTCGATATGCCCGAAGCCCTAAGTCTTCATTTAACACCCTTTTCAACGTGGTTCTGCTTAACCCCATCTGAAGGGCCAACAGTTTCTGCTTACGTTTGGGATTTCTTTGAATTCGAGCCTTCACAGCTTTTATCAGTGCTGGAGTCCTAACAGACCGAGGGTGGCCACTTCTTGACCTGTCATCTACACTAGAGTCTTCATTGTATCGTTTGATGGTACGATAAACGAATCTTTTGGTTATATTCAAATTTTTCAGTATGTCAAAAATTTGAATTGGCGCGTAACCGCAACGATGCAACGCAATAACTGCAACACGGTCTTCTTTAAGCGTCCACTCCATATTTAAAAATGAGTAAAATTCTAAAAAGTATACATTTTTATTTTCATGAACAATTCGAAATTCGAATTCAATAAACTTTTTTGTGGCCAGCATTCTAAAAGAAAAGTTTTTACTGTGTGACAATACTTATGACCTGACTAGGTATTTTGATCTTATGGTCCAAAGATGAAAAAAATTTTTTTTCATCAAACCCATACATGTGTGGTATCTATGGATAGGTCTTCAAAAATGATATTGAGGTTTCTAAAATCATTTTTTTCTAAACTCAATAGTTTGCGCGAAAGACACTTCCAAAGTGGTAAAATGTGTGTCCCCCTGTAACTTCTAAAATAAGAGAATGATAAAACTAAAAAAAATATATGATGTACATTACCATGTAAACCTCTAACGATAATTGGTTTGAACGAGATTTAGTAAGTAGTTTTTTTAATACGTCATAAATCGTACACTGCAATTTACCTTTCATTCAATCAACTCAAACATAACATTTAAAAAAAACATTATTATGCTACGGAACCCTTAATGGGCGAGTCCGACTCGCACTTGGCCGCTTTTTTTAACCTGTATAACAAGGTTTAAACTGCCATGTTATCGGATATGTATAATTTTAGTCTAGTAAATTGAAGCACGGTGATTGCTTCAACGCACAGAAGAATAGTAATAACGAAAACTAGTACGAATACTACTATAATAAAAAATCATGCTTGTTATACTGACGTTTTTTCAGGAATCCTCATTTCTTTCGCGTATAGCGGCGGTAAGGCCCATCATGGAGGATTGGCTAGAGAGGCGACACGGAAGCCTCTCGTACCGACTGACGCAGGTGATCTCCGGGAAGGGGTGCTTCGGGGCCACCTGCATCGGATCAGGAAGGAGCCAACGCCTGAGTGTCATCACTGTGACGCGAGCGAGGACTCAGGGCTGCACACGCTGGCGGACTGCCCGGCGTGGGAGGTGCCGAGGCGTGACCTCGTGGCAGCCATCGGGGTGGGAGTCCTCTCGCTCGGCAGCATGATTGCGGCAATGGTGCGGAGCGCGAGCGCGTGGGCCGCCACCACCTCCTTCTGCGAGCATGTGATGCTCGCGAAGGAGATGGCGGAGCGCGCCCGGAAGAGGTTCAGAACCCTCCCGGCCCGCCGAGCCCGCAACATGCTCGCCTCGCGTCGCAGGCGACTCAGGCGCCGGAGGTCGCTTAACGACCTCCGTCCTCCATGAGCGCAGGCCTGGGGGTGGCAGGTGAGGCCGCCTGTCACCCCAGCAGAAGCAGGCCGGGACGGTGGGGCGACTAGCGCCCCTCCCCCAAACCGGGGCAAGACGGGGACACCGTGGTTCCCAAACCCGAGGGGGCCATCTCGAAACCGGAGATGGCCCAGGGTCAGTCGGGGTGCGAGGGATATGCTCTATGGGCAACCTTACACCCCGGAGTCTGCAGACCCGAGACGGCGTGCGGTTTTAGTCGGTTCAAGCCCGACATAACCGCCCCCGCTGGCCGGCGGGGGGGTATCCGAGGGGATTCCCGCACGAAAAAAAACAAAAAAAAGGTACCTGACCCTCATTTCTCTGAAAATTTTAACATTTGGCCGGCAGAGGGCGGTGGGAATTTCCACAAGAAAAAAAAGGTACGTTTATCGTCACGGCGTATGGTTTGTGCATAAGAGATATAACTCAGAATATAACGACCTTTCCAAGAGAGAAAACACTATGCAAGGGCTAATTAACTTCAATATTTTATGGCGAGGGTTCATCAGTCGGGCGGCTCCAGATATGAACGGGCAATTCAATCAAGCCCCTGTGGCCTCCGTGCTTGTATTATTGGTAAAATTGTATCTTTAGAATATTTCATAATAATTATAGGCTACTAGAAAGATGTTATTCTGAATATCTTGGGTACTTTTAATAAAATGTCTATAATAGTTGCTGAAACCTTAATAAATTTACCGAGGATCTTCAAATTTAAATCGTTAAAAAGTTATGAAGGTAGGTGGGATATAAGTCTTTCTGTGATCGTGAGAGGACAGTACCAGCTTAATATTTTACTAGCTGTTAGCCTGGGTTCCGCCCGCGTGAAATTCTGATACCGTTCAACTAGGGGTATAGAAAACAGTCTACGACTAAGACCTACTAAATATAGAGCAAGAATTTCATCTGAAGGGGTTTGTCTTACGATCGAGAGGTACTGGTTTCGAATCCTGCCCTTTACAGTACCGACAACGCAATTTAGCTTAAATGGAGTGTTTCGAACATAATTATTCGTAATTTCGTTTACTAAAAGTTCTCTCACAATAATATATATATATATATATATATATATATATATTATTGTTATTCTATTATTAATTATTAATTTATCAGATGAAATTATTGTTAATCAATAATATATATATATATATATATATATATATATATATATATATATATATTATTGTTATTCTATATATATAACATAAACTCACGCCTATATCCCCGAAGGGGTAGGCAGAGGTGCTAGCACCCACATTTCGAACCCGAGACCTCGTCTCAGCAGTCCATTACCCATACCACTAGGCTACCGCGGCTTTTATTTTTAATATATATATATATTTATATATATATGTATATATAATCGAAATCTTGGAAACGGCTCCAACGATTTTCATGAAATTTTGTATACAGGGGGTTTCGGGGGTGATAAATCAATTTAGCTAGGTTTCATTTTAGACAACTTCAAATATAAAAAAAACCAGTCAAGGTCGGTCACCCAGATATTGTTATTATAAATTGTTGTGTAGTCCAGAGTATAACGTAGCCTCAGCAAGATCTTCGGGGCTCAAACCGTCCTCACCTGCTAGACGGTACACCTGCGGATTGACGGACGAGAATCTGGCGCAGGATGCCTTCTTGCGGATGTGGGGTCCCTTTATAATGTACTAATATTTTCGTATAATCAGTATCATCCTCATAATGATTTCTGCATACAAAGTTTCGACTTTGTTCTTGATTGGTATATTTTTCACGCGGTGCTGCGACGACAATCCTCTTCTGATGAGGCCGTCAAGCTGAGTGCCACCATTGTTAACATGGTACTTGTATGTAATGGTGACCCTTTTTCCTGAGACTTTATCTTCAGCTTACCATCAGGCGAAGTGAAGTCAAATTGACGTGCCCTGAATATAAAAAAAAAAATCATTTTTTATTATAATATTAACATCGTTATTACTTCCTATCCTATTGATATGAAATTTATTGAAACAGTATCGACAGTTTGAAATAAAACTATTTTTAACGGATTCTATCGCGGTTTATTTGATGTTATTTTATATTTTACATTGAACCCGACGTTTAGTTTAGTTGTAGAACAGTACGGACTGCAAACAGCAAAATTAATACGACAATTAGAAGATCTTCAAACCAAGCGCGCAAGATATATAACATCATTAATATTCTTGAAGAGATGCCGAGACCATAATCTCATTCCTACGTGTGTCAAAATAGCAGCTAAAAACGACATACGAGGAAGCGCTAAGATCTTACAACAGGCAAGTAAGAAGTTATTAATATTGAGTATCCGAGAACATCGCGTTGAGTTATGCAGTATAAACAAAAAAGTGGAACATTTGTCTAACAAAATACAGAACTTAGTAACCCCATTTGATTTTAAAAGATGCATTGATGCAGTAAATAACAGAGAAAAATCTAAATATTATGCGTGTAAAATTAACAAAATACAAAAATATGAAAAACTATTATCAAAATCAAATGACAACTCAACGGAACGAAACGTCACAAGACGGACCAATGGCACGCCGCCGTCTACCAAACTGTCAGTTATTAATCTGTCAAAACAAAAGTTAGACAATGCCACCGAAAAAGTTCTATCAAGAGGTTTAAATTATGCGATAACACCGTCTAGGATACCGTATGAGACCATTATTTGCAATGTTGAGGACTGCCTAGTTAAGAATAATATGAAAAAGGAAGATTTGGAGGCTATACGCCAGGATGTTTCATCGTTATTGCGTCGAAGTAAAGTACCCAAATCGAACCTTCCCAGAGACGAATTCATCGCATTGAAGAACTTGCGAGCTAGGCCAGAAATCACAGTTCTCCGTGCGGATAAGGGAAACGCTACGGTAGTAATGGATACGTCGGACTATAAACAAAAAATTGAAAATCTTTTATCGGATGAAACCACGTATAAACAGGTCAAGACAGACCCTACTAATAAGATATTGAAACAAACTCGTGATATCATAAATAAATACTCCGAAAAGTTACAAATCGACGTAAATACATTAATTCCTTCGTGCATAAAACCTCCAAAACTATATGGGTTACCGAAAATACACAAGGAAAATGCTCCCCTACGTCCTATTGTAAGCCAGATCGACACACCAACTTACAGACTGGCTCAGCACGTAGCGAAGGTACTCTCACCACTTCGAGGTAATTCAACAGCATATGTTAGAGATTCTTACCATTTTGTTAGTGAAATTAAACACCTACATCTCACTAATAATGAAACAATGGTCAGTTTTGATGTACAGTCATTATTTACATGCATACCTGTACATGACTGTATAGACATAGTTAGGAGAAAGTTAATAGAGAACACCATGCCTGAGGAATATGCAGAAATACTAAATCACTGCTTAACAACTGGCTACCTGTTGTGGGATGATAAGTTCTACATACAAATCGATGGCGTGGCAATGGGCTCCCCAGTATCGCCTGTTGTTGCTGACATATATATGGAGGCCTTCGAGGCGCGAGCTATGCAGACGGCTGCCATTACACCTAGATTTTATAAACGGTATGTAGATGACACCTTCACAATACTACCAACAGATAGTATAAATACATTTTTAACACACCTTAATTCCATTAATAACAACATACAATTCACTATGGAATTAGAGGCAAATAATTCATTAGCTTTCCTAGATGTTCTTGTAATCAGAAACTCTAATAATACTTTGAGCCATACTGTGTATAGGAAAAAGACCCATACTGATAGGTACTTAAACGGTGAATCTCACCACCACCCTAAACAGTTAGCTACCGTGGGAATGTCTTTGTTTCAGAGAGCCCGTGGGATCTGTGACAAGAAACACCTGGACGCTGAGCTACAACATGTCAAACAAGTTCTGTATGACAACAAGCTCAAACAACCGCGCATCAGTCACGGATCCCGAGAAAAGCCAGCCACTGTTGAGCGCCAGCCTGCAGTCCTACCATACATACGAGGGGTCACTGACAAGATTGGCTACATCTTGAAGCGTGCTTCAATTAACACATACTACAAGCCGCCAACGAAGATATGTCAATTTTTACCATCTGTCAAGTGCCAATTGCCTCTACAAGATGCAGGGGTCTATAAAATAGATTGTGACTGTGGGCTCTCTTATATTGGTCAAACCAAGCGAAGCATTGGCACTCGCGTCAAAGAACACATAGCTGACATAAAACACCAACGCTCAAAAAAGTCTGCTGTATGTGAACACGTGCAACAGGGGACCAAACATTACTTAAGGTTTGATAAACCACAGATACTCGCCAAAGAAAGTCGATTCCTACCTAGGATGCTCCGCGAAGCTATTGAAATTAAAAAACATCCTAATTTTAATAGAGAAGATGGTTGGAATGTACCACCAGCTTGGGACCCAGTCATTCACTTAATTAATTCCAAGAAAAAACAAAATACAACAAGACTTCATGACACTGTGAGCTCATTCTGCGTAAATAGTAACACCAACAATTCAACATAGTTCGGGTACTTTGAGATAACTTTCACTTCAAACTTCAAGACAACAACCATCTTTAGTCTCCCCGTGACCATGGCTGCTGAAAAGCAACCGAAACGTCGGGTTCAATGTAAAATATAAAATAACATCAAATAAACCGCGATAGAATCCGTTAAAAATAGTTTTATTTCAATGTGTAACATTCGCGTAAACTTCCGACAATATCAAGTATCGACAGTGTTCCTGTAACACTTATATCGGTATAAGGTATCGTATCGTACATGTATAATATTCCATCAATCAATCAAACTATTGACGGT
The DNA here is from genome assembly GCA_946251805.1 of Cybosia mesomella. Lineage (NCBI taxonomy): Eukaryota > Metazoa > Arthropoda > Insecta > Lepidoptera > Erebidae > Cybosia > Cybosia mesomella. Next base: position 25,048,092 of record OX276398.1, read on the forward strand.
TCGTTAGAGCTGTGCCGTTGTTTGTCCCATGTGTGATATGGACATGATACTCTCAAGAGATTGAATGCTGTACAATTCAATCAGGGAAGGCTCGGTTTGTTTTTCTTAAATTAAATCTACATTTCACATTTACTGTTCATGACTTTACTGATTATAATTGAACATCGGTTGAAGTTGGTTTTTCAATTTGAGTAGAGTCGTGCCTTTTTTTTTTTGCGCGGAAATCCCTTCGGATACCCCCCGCCGGCCAGCGGGGGTGGTTATGTCGGGCTTGAACCGACTAAAACCGCACGCCGTTTCGGGTCTACAGACGCCGGGGTGTAAGGTTGCCCATAGAGCATATCCCTCGCACCCCGACTGACCCTGGGCCACGGTGTCCCCATCTTGCCCCGGTTTGGGGGAGGGGCGCTAGTCGCGGCCTGCTTCTGCTGGGGTGACAGGCGGCCTCAACCGCCACCCCCAGGCCAGTAGAGTCGTGCCTAGCAACAAAATGATAATATAAGTCAGTCGCGACTTATATTATCATTTTATTGACTTATATTAGTTATAGTGCAATAACTTAGGATACTTTTTTATACTATTTAGGGAGCATACAGGTATATGGCCTGCCTGGTGGTAAGCGTGGCATATGAATATGGTTTTTCTTTACCTTCTGGGTTTGGAAGTCAGAAGACAGGCGCTCTCGTCAAAGCAAACAAAATAACCAAGTCATGGATAGGAATTCTATAATATCATAATATAATATCTATATAATAGGTATCAATCAATATCTTGTACTATTCATTATCTTAAATTTATGAAATCCTTGACATATTTTTAGTTTTCCACCCTATATTAGCTTTCTTTACTTGTCTTATGATAGGGGCTGTTGTCTGAAGCACAGATATTAGGTTACCTAGTTCAGGCACAGTTGTTTTATTGAATGTGGTAATAAGCTGTATATTATCTAAGTGAAAATTCTATCTTACAAAATAAGTTTTTGTTTGGAAATAAAAGGAATAGGAGATGTGACTCCGGACTCCGAAGTACAATTTTGGAGAAGATTAAAAATCTCTACCTACCCTCTACCTTTCATGTTTTTTTGCTTGTAGGTATGGAAAAGTGGGGGTGTGTGTTGGGTAACCTCCTCGAGTGTCCGGGAGTCCGGGGGGAACGGAATCGGAGCGGCCGGTACACCCTGGGCGGCGGTCAATGGCTTCCCCTTCACCCCTTCATAGGGTTGGCATTGATCGTCGGCCAATACCCAACGTGGCGGGAACACATCGCTCTCCGTACTCCTCTGCTTTCAGAGGAGACAGGATGAGCGATGCTGTTAGTAGTGAGATGGCCCAGGGTCAGTCGAGGTGCGAGGGATATGCTCTATGGGTAACCTTACACCCCGACGTCTGAAGACCCGAGACGGCGTGCGGTTTTAGTCGGTGCAAGCCCGACATAACCGCCCCCGCTGGCCGGCGGGGGGGTATCGGAAGGGATTTCCGCACGATAAAAAAAAAAAAAAAAAAAAGGTATGGAAAAGTGAACGTAAATAAAATTGAAATCTACGCAAAAAATAAATCTTCCTAACCTGACCCGGTAACGGGTTATCGACTTAGATTAGCGGGTCAGGTATTACCAATCAACTGATTTTGATAATTAAATTCGATAAATTTAGATGCTCAGTTTATTTTCAAATACTCACTGACAACGTCGTCCGTAATGAAATACAATTTGCGAGCATACCGAAACATCTCAATTTGGTTCGAGCAAGCCGGTCGGCCGGTCGGCCTCAGGCAAGCTTTTCATCTTACAGATTAATTTTAAATTAGATTAGATTAACATCCCTCGGATCTGTATAGCTGTCATTTTCTATTAATCAGACTTCTGACTTTTGTGACCCTTATGGATGTAAATAATTATAGCTTTTCGTTTGAATTACATATATGTTTAAAAAATTTTGAAGCGTCAGTCAAGTTTTTCTTCCCATAGAGGGGTTAGTGGAGGGCAAAAACTAAGAAAATATAGGTAAATAAACAGGATTACGAAATGCCTTTAGCACTTGCACACCCTTTATAGTATAGCTATCATTGGCAAAATAATCTTAGTGACCACACAATCCCTCTTCTCTCTCCTGGGTTAGTTAGCCAAGGAATACATTTTATTGAATAAGGCGGTTCATACACTGCCCCGCATCACGCAGCGTAGTGCGGGAGTGCATGTTCTTACTACTTAATAAACGTAGCGTGAATACGTTTTCTGTGTGTTGAATACGGCTTTTTCAATCAAAAGAGATATTTAGAAGCAACGTAAGAACATGTAAGAGAGTGTGCGAAATGCCTTATTGTAGTTACAAAATATCTGCATATCAAATATACCTATGTTTTAAAACGTAAATCCATGTATGAATTTGAAATAAACGAAAAGCTGTCCTTTAAAACCACTCAAACCCGTAATGCAAGAACTAATCAAAATATTGACGTAAACATTTCATCGACTGTAGTGAAATTGTCCAGTATTTTTCTGTTTACACGGTTGAAAGAGAAGTTCATCCACATTGAGATTGCAATGGTATACAAACCGATGAAAAATTCCGTTGGTACTGATAGAATATTGCAAATTGAATGGAAACGTATTTCAGTTCTGATAAAGCTTTGTTGCCATCGCCATTTTGTGTTTGTCTATTTGTTGGGCTGGTTTGTCTTGTTACTTTTAATCTTCAATATATAATGTCAAAGGATTTTCGTGAAAATTGTTTTTTTATATATTAAAACATTTGTATGGGGTTGGTATGGTATGGTATGGTATCACGGGCTGGTATCCGCAACTCCACGACAAGGGGCGGTTTTTGCGTGAGGGTGGGCATTTTATTCGATCCACCCCAACTCATTGAAGAACGCCAGCAAGCTATTCACGCTGCTGTCGATCTCCCGGAGCGTACCTGTATTTCCGAAGTACTTAACCCTGTATGTGGCGGTTGCAGGGCAGTGTAGGAGCACGTGTGCCGCTGTTTCTTCCTCTCTCATGCATGCTTGTATGGAATTTCACCAAGATCATCGTGGCTCATTTTATGCTCTGCTGCAAGTCGGTGTTGGGGGTCAGACAGCAGTCGCTGCCGTAAAAGCCAAGATATGCCATAATATAATATATAAGAAGGAGACAGCATACGAGAACGGAGTTTGGATGGAATCGGGATTAACAGTGGGATGAAGATGATGAACGACAGAACGTAAATTGTCGAAATATCGTGACAAATCTGACGTTTCGCAATTGAACGTACGCATATCGGTAAATTATAATAATACAACGACGTGAAGTCTGGCTTTAATGTTGTGAACTCTGAATAAAGTCATCTCATAGTCATAGATAAAGTCAGACGCGTTGTATATTAAAAAAAAACAATTCTCATAATTTCCCGTTTATATACAATTATTGGAAGGGGAGCTGGTAAATATATAAATAAATAAACATCTGCGAGGGTTCCTTGAACCTATACATTCTACTATATATAAATCAGACTTTGAGCTTAGGTTTTTCTAAAATTTGTTTCTAGAAAAACTTATATAAGTAATATAAAACATTTGATGTATCTAAAATCTATAACAACTAGCAATTGCCCGCGGCTCCGCGTGGAAATCCGTTCCCGTTCCCGCTTCCCATGGGAACCTATTCCCGAAATAAAAAGTAGCCTATATGTTATTCCAGACTATAATCTATCCCTGTGAAAAAAAACATCCAGATCCGTTCAGCCGTTTTTACGTGTAAGAATAACAAACATCCATACATCCAAACTTTCACATTTATGATTTTAGTAGGATGCTAGAAATAAAATACAAATATTACATCTTTAATCATTTTGATCAGTAGCTAACCCAGTGAGAATCTACAACAAAGAGAAGAATTTTCTATTTTGTTCTGACGTATAACGAAAAATCTAAAAAAAACTGAAAGCAAAATATTGACTCAAAATATTCAAATTCATTTGAACAGTACCACAGCACTATCGCATCAAACGCGCTCAGACCAACAATATCGGCGTTAGCGTTGTACAGGTCCATTAGCATGATGGCAATAAACACGGTCCGCCAACTTCCCGTGCTGACGGCTTCGGACAACACTACACTAATTCAAATATAGAACTAAAAAAACGCCACGGCCAGCGATTTCAGACGACTGAATTTCGAACAGAATTTTTATAATATTTTTTATTTAATAAAACTACCAGTGCTGCAGTGTTACAAAAATTGGATTTTAATATTCAACGTTACTATATTTAAAATTTTGCACCTTAAAACTTATGTTGTACTCTACGACTTCTTATCAAAACTTAGCACTACGGTGCTAAGTTTTGATAAGAAGTTAAGCTATTTTTTTGAAATTCAGTTTGGTATTAAAATGAAATTATAGAAGAAACCCGATTTCCATAAAAACATGAACTTAATTGATACAGAATTGAAAATTAAGTCAGGACGAGGTCCCGGTTCGAATATTGGCCATTACATTGTCGACGTGAACCCCTTCCTAACAAAAGCAATTTAGTACCTAGTGTTGGTGTGTGCCATGATATAGCATTACTTATAGTACTAAAAATAATAGTACTTATAACAAAATACTTATAAATAAATATGTATATACATACATATCGCCAGAATCGACAGAAAGGTACAAGGACCACCACGCACCTTTTAACCTACCTACCAAAACATTCGGGGTTCAAGTCAACCTCACCAGGTTTTTTGGACCTCGGCCTCTGGGCGTAGCAGTAGTGCATTCGATTGCTACGACAGGGGGCGCGGGTTCGGCAAATATTTGTATGCATGAACATGTCTATTTGCGTTGGACTGGGTGTTTCTATGTATATATTTTATATGTTTGTATGTATTTACAAAAAAGTATTTAATTATTTTTATACTCATTCTAGAACCCATAAAGCAAGCTAGTTAAACTATATAACTTTGGGTCTTAAGAGCACTGTGTAGAATGTCGTAGAATATTTATTTATTTATTATTATTTTTAAAACAATATGTTTTTTAAGCACCTAATCAATAATGAATATTCGCACTAAATCCGACGATTTCACAGCTGTATATTTTAAAAGGATTTTAAAGGGTACTTTGTTTTTTACTTGCCGAACACTGGTCTATGGTTCTGAGAATAATTTAAAACGACCCATTAAAAACGGCCGTCATCGAGCCGCCACCCACTGAATCAGTAGGGAACCAGTGCAATATTATTCTAGTTGGATAGTATCTGTCAGTCTTTGTTGGGTACCAGTTCAACTAGCTCCCAAAAAAAAAACTTCCCCACAAAAGATACTAAATCTGTCCCGCTTACTCTGACCACCAATGATAATTGGGCATCCCTTTCTATTTATAATTATTATTTTAGTGTCGTGTCTATATACAGTCTCAGTCTACGCTATAACTAATAATAAAAAACCGAACTAAATAACATCAGCGATTTGAACCAGACAAGGCTAACAAAACATTACCAACCTGACAATGTGCTTTTTTAACTTTCTGTTTAAATTACCAAATTAAAAAATACTGATAATAGCATAACTGAATGGAAGTTCACTGTAGAAGTCAGAATGTATAAATATATTTTCTTTGCCTTCGAGAAAAAAGAAACAAAAAATATTGCTCCAATATAGAAGACGTTATAAAACAGAAATTTATTTATATTACTTAATATCGTGAATTAATCTTACATTTTTAATTATCCTATATACTTTTAGCGTAGAAAAATCCAAAAAATCAAAGATCATGAAAATCTGTTCAGCTGTACATGAGTTCTAAAAAGTACGGTTTTACCTATTTATGCCAGTTTAGGGTTTGAATTAAAAAAAAAACCTTTATTAGTACACCTCAACGCATCAAAAGAAATACACCCACCAACAAGTCTCTACGAGCAGCGGTTTAGGCTGTGTGTTGTCTCTGAGTTATTCGGTCAATCAGTCGGGACTTGGAGTTTTATAGTTCAAGATGATTATGAACCTACCATGTTCCATCTGCTGAAAATTCAAACCCCTGGATAAAGGACATTGCTACGCGTTCATACATCATTCGCCCCAGAACCAACGTCAATGGAAAAAGGCTTATTAAATGTAGAATATTTTTTAAATTCTTATTACATTGTATTTATAAGACGGACAAGATTCTAAAGCCCAGAAATGCAACAAATATGTGAGATTTTGAGGTTATGTTTGTGCATAAACCGGCCATATTTGGATAATATTATCGCCGTATCCCAGTAGTTCCATTATGGAATGGGTTAAGTATTTGTTATGCACGTTTGCTCTGAATGGACTTCAAAACATTTAAATACTTTTTAGATATTATTGACAGTTGAAATTATCTATAACAACCTATAAACACGGTAGGTAAGACAAATATTAAATTAAAAGTGCCATATTCATTGTTCCGGTATTTGTCAATAGTAGGTAGGTTTTATGTTGTCATTCATTGGTTGAAAATGGCGATAGAAGGTTAATCTCGTTACATTACTCTTAATTATTAATTTAGAATAGATCCTTGTCCGTTTGATATAGATATTTGCATCTAATTCATTCAAATAGATAATTAATTATGGTGTATGCCACATGTTTGTTGGTTCTGGGGCGACATTCGACGATGTCCTTTCTACATAGTTTTATGTATTTTAGGATAATAATATCAGTCTAATCCGGGTTTAAAGCCGAAACATATTGACAGGCAGACGCAAGATGTAGATAACGCCACATGTTCGACTTAATTGCATTTCGATCACAAGATCGTAATATTACACGTACTTGCATACGAATTAAGTCAAAAGCTGTATTTAATATACTTGGTTATCCATACATTCGTACATTGTAATAAAATTCATCATCATCTTGGCGTTCTCACATCGAAGTCTGTGGTTCGCTTTTCGCCTCCTGCTCCGCCACTTCGCACGTATTGGGTATCCATGGTAATGAGACCATTTCCAGAGCCAGCACTTCTTGGATCTACCCCTCCTATCAGGGCCCGGCGGCAATGGCATGCCCATACATTTGTTATCCACGTTACCTGGCGGTAACACAAAAACTGTACATTGGATATTTTTTCAAGAAATAATTACCTACTATGTGTTCCAGGAGTCAAAGCGATTTCGAAAATGTGTGTTCGAAACCGGACTTGCATGAAAGGGTTATTGAAAGTCGTGAAATGTGAGAACCGAAGTAGGAAGATGGTGGTCAGTTGTCTCTGCCTGGTGGTAGATAGGCGAGAATATGTAACCGCTGGGGTAAACGTATTCTTGAGTGGAGTGGAGCAAACGTAGTGTAGGATGCCCTCCGGCCAGGTGGGATGACGATCTGCGAAAGACTGCGGGCAGATGCTGGATGCGGCAAGAGGAAGACAGAGCTCTATGGCGCTCATTAGGGGAGACCTATGTCCAGCAGTGGACTAGAATAGGTTGATGATGATGATGATGATGCTGATATATATATGTAAAAATCATTCTATTCCTAATATTTCAAAGTAAGTGTATAACAGCGCCACGTATAATAATATATTCATATCACTTTATTTTCCCCGTTATGTTCGCATTACACGAGATACGATGAAGTGCGACATATCACGAACATTACCGTTACTCTTATCGCGGATACCGATAAATCTATACCGATAACAAGTGTGTAACAGCCTTTACATTTGCACGTTCCATCGAAATATATATTAGAATATAAAATTATGGTATATTAACCACCATTTTATGTATACAATTATAAAATTGTAAATTAGTTGTGTCTGTAAATTGGAGATATTTAAAAAATTTGTTGAGTTTTGTTAAATGAGCGATACTGAACATTTTTTTTTGAATTCTCATCTTTTTGTCTGTTTGTTTGTTTTCTATTTGTCTGTTTGTTCGCTATGGATGCAAAAACTACTAAACGAATTTTGATGCGGATCTTCGGAGCCCCAGCCAATCTCACTTGCGTGCTGCTGATTAACCGGCGGGCTCTGGCACAGGCTTTCCTCTCGGGTTTGGGAGGTAAGACAGTAGTCACTCCTGAAAAATAAAAAATAGCCTAGCAATCTAATTTTATTTTCTATCTCATCTTAACAAATAAATTCAGTTATAGTTTAGAGAATGAGTAGGAGAGCGGACCTCATGCTACAAAGTATAAGTTGTGACTACCATGATGATTAATGACTGGCTAACACTACATCATCTTTCATTTCTTTCTCCCATTCTCTGTCTCCTTCTTTTGCTTGGTATATATTTCTTTTTACGGGAGCGCTTGCCGTTTGACCCCTAAGAGAAAAGCGTCGAACCTCGTCAGTATGGAGGAACAGGGTGTGACGTTCCTCCAACACAAAGGGGGGATCCTCCGACCAGGCAAGGTGATCACGCCTGGCGGGCCGCGGCCCAACGGTTGTCGTTGGGATGTTTTATATATGTTATACCAGCGCGCGAACTTCACTTTCGCGATTCAGTATTGGTAGTGACGTAATAGTATCGAAGTAGTTCAACTTCTTGTCGCTAGATGGCGCTGGGTATAAGTGGTATCACCACATCAGTAAATGAGCAGGTGTACCGTCCTTCAGGTGAGGTTGCTTCGGGCTAAAGATCTTAGTACGGCTCCATAAAATCGCGTCAACAATGATTGTCGTAAGGTAAAAAGATGGTATAAACAAACTCTACATAGAGTTTCAACATTTACTTAAATAAGCTTATGTAAATAATGTTTAGGTGCTTACCACCCATTAACTTTTTACAGTAACAAACTAAATTATCTCACGGCAAATTATACTGTAAATACACAATGTGGTGGTCGTTAATTACTTATGTTAATTTATTCATACGTTTGCAACTTTGAGAAATATTACACTTTGTAATTTCTACTTTGAATTTTCTCAGTCTGTTGGAGTTTAAGCTGAGTTGATAAAGATAGAGCTTCGATATGAGCGAAGCGGAGTCATCTTGAATTGTTTAACCGAATGTTTGAATTGTTTGTGTTCTATAATTTCGTCCGCTGATACCTTCATAAAATTAAAAAATTTCATGGGATAACAAAACTGAATAATGACCGAGCTTTATACATGAGCTTTCGAAGTTGCGTTTTCATGAGTACTTAATTACAGATGAAATTCTTGAAAAACATAGTCAGTGTGAAATAGACATGCCATCATGCCATGTCAAATAGACAGTCATGAAGTTATAAATAAAAATATTTGCAGTATAAAAAGTGTGTGTCTGATTATAAACGATATTCAAGAGTTTCTGATGAGAATGTATGAACTGTGATACGTGCCTGCTCGAGTGTTATAAAATTCTGTTGAAGGTGTGTGAAATGTGAAACGTGTCTGCTCAGAGTCATGAAATTCTGTTGAAAATGTATGAAGAAGTGTGAAATTTGAAATGCATGAGAGTCAAGAAGCTCTGATCAAAGTGTGTGAAGTAAGTAAGTGTATGTAGGATGAGGTTAGAGGGAAAATAATAGAAGCTATATTAGTTTCTAGTTTTGTAACTCTCATGACTACTCCCAAAATAAAAGAAAATTCACAAATGAGAGAATTATATGATGAAACACTGCCATTTATTAGTTGCTCTGCTTGAAATAAATATCCCGCCAAAAACATGTTCACGTTAAATGATACCAAGACGAGCCTTTGCTTATACTGTAAATAATCTATCTCTCTCTATGAAGAGCCAAGCTTCTAACTATGCAAGTCCTAACCTGACGCTCTAAATCTCATCACAGCGTATAGTGTTCTGCATGAATCTAAAGTTCTCTACGAATCCTACACCTTAGTCAAAATGTGTGGCCTGGCCGTTTCGCAAGAGTGACGTAGATAGACACTCCTATGGGTTTATGAACAGAAACTAGGTACTCAATTTACTAATTATACGTTAATTTTGACAATAGATCCTTGAGTAACGAAACTGCCAAGCCATACATTTTAAATGTTGTAAATAAGTATCACTACAACAAAATTTGTTCATACCGCGTAGGTACTTCAGAGCGAAACTAGCTAGCTATAGAAACTTGCGAGCGGTGGCCAAAACGAAGTTATTACGTTTCGCTTCGTTCCCCGTGTGGCTGTGTGGCATATAGTTGGGGCGCTCACCTTTAGTTGACGTTACGTACATCTTTTAATAATTTATAAATTATCCACAGCCAAGCTGTCCGTAGTGAGCGCTGTATAACGTTTAAATCTAGAATATTTATATTACTAACTTTAACTAAGTTTGTCTTCATAACTTTTTGATTACTACCTTTTGAATATTACATTCTCGTTCATGTTATCTAAGGTATATCCTCTAATCCGAGGCTATGTGTTTTCACGGGCCTCGGAGGGGGCCACCTGCGGGAACCAGCATAACCGTAGGGGGCGTAAGCCTCGGCATCGAGCCCACGATGAGGTACCTTGGGCTCGTACTCGATAGCCGATGGGACTTCGGACCACATCTACGAAGTCTGGTCCCGAAACTGAGGGGGGCTGCGGCCGCGCTATCGCGGCTGATGCCCAACGTTAAGGAACCCAACGCCCCCACTAGGAGACTGTACCTGGGGATCGTGCGAAGCATGGCCCTGTACGGGGCCCCCGTATGGGCGGAGACTCAGGCAGCCCGCAACGTGGCTGTTCTAAACAGCCTGTTAAAAGCGATGGCCATCAAAGTCATCAGGGGATATCGCACGATTTCCGTCGAGATGGCATATCTCCTAGCTGGGATCCATCCATGGGACCTGGAAGCGAGAGCCCTTGCGATGTGGTACCAATGGCGCAAGGAGGCGCTGGAGCGGGGCCAGTTCCTAGAGGACGGCAGTTGGCCGACTCGCCGTCCTTACAGAAGCAGGCCATGGCGGAGGCGTGTCGTGTGTGTCCTACACACGCCTGCCAACTCACCGACGCGGGATAAAACCCGACCCCACCAGGCGAGGCCCCTGGGGTAACCCTGGGATTATCCTTTCGAGGGCTTACCCGGGGTGCCCGGCAATGTACACTTGGGAAGGACACCGTGTGATTTTAATCGGTCCGATTCCGACACGCCCACCCCATCGTCGGCACCGATAGGGTGAAGCCCGTGGGGGTTTCCACACGTTAAAAAAACTAAACTGCGTTATCATGTTATACCTACTCAATATAATATTGAATTGAGAAAAACGAGAGAACTCAATTTGTAATTTTGATTACTGATAATTAAAATTACTAGTATTCCCCCCAAACCCTGCAGCTAAGTAAAATTGCTTTTGTTGGGACTGGGTTCACGTCAGTATGCAGGCCAGCATGATCGTAAAGCTGACCTAACTTAATGACTAAGAAAATTCGGTGAAAGCATTATTCAAATATTGAAGTGGACTTTCCTAATTAAAACTGTTTTTTACTCTTCAAAGGGCAAACTTAAGAGAGGTCGGATATGGATATGAATTGAATCCGTGACCGTATCACAGTAAGAGATGATACCTGAACCCGTTCTATTATTACTGAAATTCTTGTTTTCATACTTCTGAGGTAATGAAAGAGTAATATATTGACATATAGAATGACTAGCTATTGCCCGTGGCTCCACCCGCGTGGAATTCTGATCCCATTCCCGCAACCCATGGCAACCTATTCTAGGGATCAATCTGTACCAAATGTAATAAAACCCTGTACCAAATTTCAGCTAGATCCGTTCAACATTCAAACCTCTTTACAAACTTGCACATATTTATAATACTAGCTGTCCCCCGCGGCTTCGCCCGTGGCTTACTTCGCCCCGTGGCACCTATTTATCCCAAATATGCCTGTAATCTTTTTATGCAATTTTTTAAAGTTTTCTCTCCTTAAAAACCATCCTTCTACTTCAACGAACATTAAAAAAAAAGAATTTGTTAAATTGGTCCAGGCGTTGTTGAGTTATGCGCTGACCAAAACATTTTGCGATTCATTTTTATAAATACAGATTAGATTTTTTTATAAGAAGACTGGCCAAACTGTACGAATATACATTTTTTTACAATAATAGCAAACAATTTCTCATAGTAAAACAATGTAAGATTAACTGCGAGTCAGACTTGTAGGGAGAGTTTCGTACAAACTATTTTCTAGATATTTCGTTCATTATGGGAGTCTCGAGGAATAATTAACATAAATGAAGATCATAAACATTGCACAGATGAATTAGAGTTGAAGCACAAATTCACCTGTTCATACATTCTCATACATTCGCGGTGTAAATATACTTAAAAAGTCATGTTTATGATATGGCATGTAAATTATTTGAAATCAATTTCAGATTATTGCACAAAAGTTTTGTTTTATACGGTTTTGAAAAACTAATTAAATAGTAGCACCCTGTAACTATTGTGTAACCTGTGGAATTGTGCTTCACTGTAATTTACACAAGACAAGAACTAATAGAAAAACCGGTCAAGTGAGAGTCGGTCTCGCGCACGAAGGGTTCCGTTCCATTATCGAGCAAAAACCGGTTTAAAGTCACGTTTGTTGTATGGGAGCCGTCTTAAATATTTATTTTTTTCGGTTTTTTGGTATTAGTTATTATAGCGGCAACAGAAATACATCATCTGTGAAAAAATCAACTGTTTAACTATCACGGTTCATGCAATACAGCCTGGTGACAGACGAATAGACAGACAGACGAACGGACAGCGGAGTTTTAGTAATAGGGTCCCGTTTATCTTTGGGTACGGAACTCTAAAAAGGTCAGGCGATTTTGTAATGTGCCCGGTAGATGGCAATAGGCTCGCCCCCTATTACATTGGGATCTAAACATAACTGGCGAATCGTGGGTGTGTAATACACCTCTTCCTACCCATTCGGAAATACAGATGTTATGTTATGTTATGTTATGTTATGTTATGTTATGTTATGTTATGTTATGTTATGTTATGTTATGTTATGTTATGTTATGTTATGTTATGTTATGTTATGTTATGTTATGTTATGTTATGTTATGTTATGTTATGTTATGTTATGTTATGTTATGTTATGTTATGTTATGTTATGTTATGTTATGTTATGTTATGTTATGTTATGTTATGTTATGTTATGTTATGTTATGTTATGTTATGTTATGTTATGTTATGTTATGTTATGTTATGTTATGTTATGTTATGTTATGTTATGTTATGTTATGTTATGTTATGTTATGTTATGTTATGTTATGTTATGTTATGTTATGTTATGTTATGTTATGTTATGTTATGTTATGTTATGTTATGTTATGTTATGTTATGTTATGTTATGTTATGTTATGTTATGTTATGTTATGTTATGTTATGTTATGTTATGTTATGTTATGTTATGTTATGTTATGTTATGTTATGTTATGTTATGTTATGTTATGTTATGTTATGTTATGTTATGTTATGTTATGTTATGTTATGTTATGTTATGTTATGTTATGTTATGTTATGTTATGTTATGTTATGTTATGTTATGTTATGTTATGTTATGTTATGTTATGTTATGTTATGTTATGTTATGTTATGTTATGTTATGTTATGTTATGTTATGTTATGTTATGTTATGTTATGTTATGTTATGTTATGTTATGTTATGTTATGTTATGTTATGTTATGTTATGTTATGTTATGTTATGTTATGTTATGTTATGTTATGTTTATGTAAGCTGATATAAGTTAAAATATAATTGAAAAATAATATATATATTTTTTTAAGAAAAAGACATTTTTAAACAGTATTGAAGCCAGCTTAATTTACCTTATTGGTGGTGAAATTACTAGCAGGTTCAAATGGCAGTAGACAATGCTATGGCGAGTGGAGCTCACGTGCTCATGAGTTTGACTCATTCAACCACGTTTTGTTTACGAAATTATTTGTTTTGATAATATTTCGGCACAGAACTCGTCTACTCATTGGTACAGGGGGAAATTTCAGTTTTCCTGTAGGTAACATCTATTGTGATACGACTGGAAATGAAATGAAACTATCGAGCATAAAAAACAATACGTGTTGATAGTTCATTGTCATATTTGCTCTTATACGCGGCATAGCCGTTTGTTGGTGGCTGAACTCCTCCGTAACCACTCGCGCGATCTCGACCAAATTTACCACGGTGATAGTGTGGACACTGAGGAGTGTTTTGAAGCGAGATGGTTCATGTACGATGTAATTGAGGAATTATCACCGAAAAACGGCTTCACGAGCGCGCGACTGTAGTAAGATGTCTTATTTTCAAGTAAGAGTCCTGCTCGCTCAGCTCAATTTATTTCAGTCGCACCTTGCACTGAATTCCTAGTTATTAATTTCATGAGTTACGTATCCGTTGTCACTGCAACTATAATTAATATTTTCGTAACCACAACAAGGTAACTCAATTACTACTTATAATATTAGGTCCTTACATTTAAAATTGGCGTTTTGTAAGTGAGGAACATAAAGTCGTTTTGTTTTAAATATAATATATTTATTTAATCAAAGTATGTACCATTACTACTAGGCATGCCTCGTGTCTATGCCTTTTTTGCCATCTCATAAGTAGTTCATTGATCACTTTACTAAAAAAACCATTCGGATGGGAATCAATAAAATCTTTGAAGGCGCTTTGGACTGCCCCATCCGAGTTGAATTTTTTCCCTTGCAAGAAGATATCCAAATTTCGAAAAAAATAGTTATCTGTTAGAGCAAGGTCCAGGGAGTACGGTGGACGTCTTAGACATTTCGATTGAAACTCCTGTAATTTGGTAGCCGTCTGTAGTGCAGTGTGTGGTCTAGCGTTGTCCTGTAGCAGTAGTGGCCTAGAGCGATTAACCAGCCTCGGTTGTTTAGTAGATAGCTTTTCCATCATGTTTTGCAGTTGCTGAATAGACATTCGCCGTATTCGTCTGGCCAGATTTAAGAAAGCTGTAGTGAACGACACCGGCACTAGTCCACCTAACGTTCACAAGTAATTTTTGTGAGTAAATTTTCCCTTGGGGCAGGATTTGGCTGGTTCGCCAGGGTTCAGCCATTGCGATGAGCGTTTCCGATTATAGAACAGAATCCACTTTTCATCACAGGTAATGATTCGATTTAACATCCCTTCATTATTATACCGGTTGAGTAATGTAACGCAGCATATTGGCCTATTTGAGATCAAAGTGGCCAGTACGACAAAACGCCAAGTTCATATGTAAGGACCTTTTTTTACGTGCGGAAACCTCCACGGCCTCACCCCACCGGAAGATGGGTATGTGTTGGACTTGAACCGACTAAAACCGCACGGTATCTCTCTTGCGTCAGCAATATGGTACGGGGAATCTGGTGTGCCCTAGGAAAGATATCCCAGAGACCCCGACCGGCTCCGGTCACCAGCACTGGCAACCCCGACGCGTTATTGGGGATCGAATCCCCCCTCCCCCTAAGAGAAGCGCGCGCGGAAACACGACGCGCCGCCGCCCTGGGCCTGCTTCTACTAGGGTGACGGCTACCCCCAGGCCCGCGCTCATGGAGGAAGGAGATCGTTCTGCGATCTCTGCCGCCCGGTGCACCACGGGAGAGTACTAGACCTCTCCCGTACCATTTCTGCCGCCTCTTCATATGTAAGGACCTTTTTTTTTCCGGGCACCCCGGGTAAGCCCTCGAAAGGATAACCCCAGGGTTGCCGGCGGACTTTGACCGCCACCGCGGCCTCTCCTGGTGGGGTCGGGTTTTATCCCGCTTCGGTGAGTTGGCAGGCGTGTGTAGGGCACACACGACACGCCTCTGCCACGGCCTGCTTCTGTAAGGACGGCGAGTCGGCCAACTGCCGTCCTCAGGCCCCGATCATGGAGGTCGGTAGTCCCGGGCGTAGATGAGTCTGCGGCGTCCTCGCCGCAGACTGCGAAACTCGGGGGGAGGGTTCTCTCCCGCTCCCTCTCCGCCGTTTCTTTCGCGCGCATTACCTGCTCGCAGAAAGAGGCGGCGGCGTGCCAGTTGCTCCCGTCGGAGACCACGGCCCTCACCATGGTCTCCAACGAGAGAACATATGTAAGGACCTAATATAAATATAAAGCTGTGAAAATTTTCGGAGAGCTTCAAATTTCCTGATGGCATTGTTGAATGGGCCCCTTGCACCCTAAATATTTGATCTCTTCGCAAGCACCAAAAGTGAAAACACTTTAAAAAGAATACCGTCTGTCAGGTATTTCAAATTTTAATCAGTGTTTTAATTAAAATTTTAATTGTGACGCATAGACAAAAGCCTTTGAAGTGTAACTAAGGTACGAGCAATTTGCTAATGGGCTATTAAATACAGTGAAAAGTGATTAAAACTGGCGTGTGAAGTGTCAATGAGTACGTGATTATGAGGAAACATGCTCGGGAAAATTTGTCAAGTAACATTTCTGAGAACGCTGTTTTATGATAGAAAATAATTTTCTCGTCTAATGAGAAAGAACTGGAGTAATATTTTTGACTTATAATTTTCTTGGATGTTTTACATCATAATATTGTAAGAGTTTATATTTGATAAGTACTGGTAGGTACTTTTCTAAAATATTGACAATATTTTATGACAATTTTGTGAGATTTTATTTTGAATTGTTATTTTAACAAAAACTGTGACAGGGACTGTGAAATCAACTGCTACTTGCCTACTAAGTTACAGCAATTTTAACTGATCCATCTGATACCTTTTTTATTCATTCAGATTTTACTTCTTATTTTCAGGTTTGTGAAGACGACAATCTGTGACGAGAGTCACACCCTATACAAGTTCGATTCTGTTTCTTCCTCAAGGTGATTATAAATTGTAGGTAGATATAAAAAGCTTGTTACGATGTCATCCAATCCATCCTATAATTTTACGCCACATTTCGTAACTTTTTTAATCCCACTAAGTGTTTTATTGATTGGAAATAATAATCAATTACTACTTAATTAATTAAGCAATACAGATACGTATCTATAAGGTATCCCCTTTCAAGTAATACCCGTAACTAAAACCACTAGACCACTCAAACTAATAAAATCTTTATTACTAATATTATATTTACCGATTGCGTCACGCGTAATAAACCCATTCATTTCTTTTATTACGTTTGTTTACGGCGTAATTAAAATGAGTTCGTAATTGCGCGGTTTCTATGCCTTAATAATAAACCAGACTACCAGTTACCGTGATTAAATACAAGTGGTAACCGTTCCTTTATAAATCGCCTAGTAAGAGAAAAGTTAGAAGCAAACTTATTGCAGTTTGATTCTAAAATACTGCCAAAAAAATGTGATGAATAAAGATGTCATATTTGTATTTTATTTCTATTATCCTACTAATACGAGGGTCAAACTGAAAGTTCTTAGAAAATCAAAAACTGATTACATTAGCCAGTTATTAGTTTTATTATATCTTTTCAAAATATTGTCCATTCACGTCAATACACCGCTGCATGCGATGGAACCACTGGGAAAAGCACTTTGCCCACTCGTCCTTAGGGGTCTCTTCAATGGCATCGCGATACGCAGCCACCGCTTCTTCAGCATTCATAAACCGCTTTCCTTTAAGTTTTTCTTTAATTTCTGGAAATAAATAAAAATCACAAGGCGCGAGGTCGGGGCTATACGGCGGGTGACCCAGTAATTCAACGTTTGATGTCGCCAAATAGTCGATCGTTCGCTTGGCGGTGTGCGACTAGGCGTTGTCGTGGTGAAGGAGGATCCTACTGCGAGGTCGTTTCTCTCGAACTTTTTCCAAGACAAGTGGCAAACAATTGGTAGTGTACCATTCTACAGAAACTGTTTTTTGATCCTCTAACACAATTGTTACGAAATGACCTATCCTTCCAAAGAACGAGGCCACAATTTTTTTTCCCGCACTTCGATCTCTCTTCACTTTAGTTGGCAACTCCTCGAAAGGAAACACCCACTGAGCAGATTGTCTTTTGGTTTCAGGATCATAACAGTAAATCCAGCTTTCGTCACCTGTTAGTATGTCGAACACAGCATTAGAGTCACCTCCGTTAAATCTTTCAATCATTTTACGGCACCAATCCACACGATGGAGTTTTTGAGCCTCAGTCAAATTATGAGGTATCCACCGGGCGCAAAGCTTCCTGACCGCTAAATGTTCGTGGAGGATTTTGTGCACTTGACTCATACCGATGCCTAAGCTTGTCCGAATCTGCTGATAGGTCACTCTTTTGTCAGTCTCTATCATACGCCGCACAACACAGATGTTATTTTCAGTCGTCGCGGTAGAAGGCCGTCCCTCACGTAAATCATCAGTGAGATTAGTGCGACCACGTTTAAACTCATTAAACCAGTTGTAAACAGTCGCACGAGATGGGGCTTCATCGTGAAAGGCCAATCGTAGTCTATCATAACTTTCTTGTTGACATAAATGACATCGAAAGTCATAAAAAATCATTGCACGAAAATTTTCTCGTGTTAAATTCATGTTAACGTGACACAGACAATTTTCAATTTGCCGCCAAATCGTAAAACAAATGATAAATGAATGAAATATATACTCAGTAATATTGGCAAAGAGTTCTATTTTCAAATTTTAGAATTATTTTTTTATTATATTGTTTATAAGTGGCCAGTTCTAAGAACTTTCAGTTTAACCCTCGTATTATAATAGTGAAAGTTTGGATGTATGTATGTTTTTTACTATTACAGCTGAAAACGGCTGATGGGATCTGGATGAAATTTGGCACAGGGATAGATTATAGTCTGGAATAACATATAGGCTACTTTTTATTTCTGGAATAGATTCCCATGGGAAGCGGGAACGGGAACAGAATTTCATGCGGGCGAAGCCGCGTGCAAAAGCTAGTAATATATAAAACTGTACTAAAAGCATATTAGTTCTAAATTGAACAAAACACACATTAAAATGGGTACTGACCGGCATTACGGGGCATAATAAGGGGCATGGGGGTAGGGGGCAATAATATCCTTGAGGCCCAAGCCAATTTCACCTGCATGTCGGTACTGTAGTGTTCGGACCTCGTCCCACACACTACGGTCGTTTCCTGGCCGTCATGTGTCAGAGTTTAAAAATAAATACTTTGTGTTTCAAATTAGCTTAGGGAAGAAAAAACAATTGCGGCGTGGAGCTGCTTTCGGCTGGGCGGCTGACAGCGGGCGACTAGACGCGCCGCCCGGGTCCGCCGGCCGAAGAGAAGATATTAGTGCAATAAATATTTAGGCTCAGTCCTTGAGCGGAGTTCGCGATTCCCTAGTTCGCAGTAAAATAATAATATACGCGTAAAAACCTCCCTAAACCCGATTTAGGAAGCTTTGATGATATAATAAATGCCCATTTAAACTTCTTCCTCAGTGTTTGTCTTATTATCTACACGAGGTATTGTGGCGTCCAAGCCCCGGACGCTACAACTGGTGGAGGAGCGCCGGTTTCCATACAGCTGGTGGTTGCTACAGCTACAACTGGTGGAGGCGCTGCGGTCCATACAGCTGGTGGTTGCTACAGCTACAATTGGTGGAGGAACGCCGGTTTCCATACAACTGGTAGAGGTGCTGGTTGCCACAGGAGCTAGTGGTTGCTACAGCTGGTGAAGTGCTAGTTTCCGCAGAAGTCGGAA
This sequence comes from Cybosia mesomella, assembly GCA_946251805.1. NCBI lineage: Eukaryota > Metazoa > Arthropoda > Insecta > Lepidoptera > Erebidae > Cybosia > Cybosia mesomella. The sequence continues at coordinate 25,067,564 of OX276398.1, forward strand.
ACGCCAACATTCTGCAGTTGGCAGTGAATGGATCGATCCCGTACCGTTTGAAGAAAGACGTCGTGCGACAATTGGAGCGACGCATTTATCAGTATCGTTGTTTATTTTGCTTTTATGTGCTTTTATGTGATATTATGTGCTCAACGAGAAGATGGCTATGATGGTGGCTTGTTCCAGAATGTTTCAAGAGCATTGATAGTTGCCTGCGGGTCAATAGGGCCAATAAGGACTATAAGTCTTAGTAGAATTATAATTCACGTAGTGAATAACGTGTTATCTTGAACCGACTAAAACCGCATTACGTACTAGCGTAACTAGTAACTAGTAGTATTTTATTATTAATATGTGTTCTCTGTTTATTTCATATTGCTGCGCTGCTGAAGATAAATAGATTTGTTTTGTTTTTTATGTTCGTGATGTTCTAGCGTAGGAGTTAGACAATTATTTTTTGTACAATATTGAGAGTTGTGATCTATGCTTTGTAAGAGAGTCAAATCGTTCTGGACATAAGCGCCGACGATGATTGAAAGTTAGTTTTCGATCAGACTTTTCTTTATAGAGTAAGTTCTTTCTCTTTAATGTTGTTTTAAAAAATAATTTAGTAATGTGTAGGCGACATAAATAATTTTATGTCATCTTTCTTTTTAGTTAGGTAGGTCTTAAAAGTACTGTGTTACTAAGTCCTTTCAGGGCAAACCTTAAAATGTATCGGCAAGTGATACCAATAACTTTTCTTTGATGAGGCTGATTGTGGTCAGGTTTCTTTTAACCTGGGTTTTTGCCTGGCCAAGAATGAAGCAATTTTTCTTTGTTCGTGTTTTTCAGTATTTATTACAGTTTAATTGCTATAATTTGAGATTCTACTAACGTTTACTAATTATTACAAAGATTGCTTCGTTATTCCCATTGTAAGGGACAATTCGCATAATTTTTTTTTTGTGTCCCAGATTTAGAATGTCTAGGGAGTCAGACTGTCACATGAGGCCTTGGGCGTAGCTGCTGTAGTGTTCGGACCTCGTCCCACACACTACGGTCGTTTCCTGGCCGTCATGTGTCAGAGTTTAAAAATAAATACTTTGTGTTTCAAATTAGCTTAGGGAAGAAAAAACAATTGCGGCGTGGAGCTGCTTTCGGCTGGGCGGCTGACAGCGGGCGACTAGACGCGCCGCCCGGGTCCGCCGGCCGAAGAGAAGATATTAGTGCAATAAATATTTAGGCTCAGTCCTTGAGCGGAGTTCGCGATTCCCTAGTTCGCAGTAAAATAATAATATACGCGTAAAAACCTCCCTAAACCCGATTTAGGAAGCTTTGATGATATAATAAATGCCCATTTAAACTTCTTCCTCAGTGTTTGTCTTATTATCGACTAATAGTCCATCAAATATATTACAACAACTTCATATTTTTTTCAACGTGACATTCAAAGAAAGGTATCCTGAGTACATGTTAAACATGAAACACCCAGGAGTGCACATAGTCTTTCACAGAATATCATATCAAAATTAAAAGAAAATATATCAACTCCTTATCCCTCATATTCACCGTCGAAGCTCTCAGGATGATAAACAGTTGATAGTCTATGCTCTTTCATTCCGCAACGAAAATATCTTCCCTTATCCAAAGCCAAACACAAAGTATTGATCCATCGCCTTTTACAGGATTGTGGGATGGTAATAACGAGACATTATTGCCTAAATAAGAGCCCGTATGCCTCATAAAAATCAACTTCCTCGAATCTGTGAAATAATCAAAGTATTATTGAATCATAAATCTTTATCACCGCTTTCAACGGTGTAACCCGAAGTATGTGAATATTTGATAAATTTTCTATCTTTACGACCAGCAACTAATAATATTGGGAATTTTGAATATTAAGATGTATATGGTTTACGTCACTGATATCCAGATTGATAGATAATGTACCGAGGTTAAGAAAATATGCTTTAAATATAATATTGTTAAGGTTCAACTGTTTATTAAACAACGCAAGGCATTTCAGGGAACCTGAAATACCAGTTAATATGTTTTGTGCAATATTTGCTTGATGTTTTTTTATATATAACGAGGGTTTGGTTTATTATACTGTAACTTTATCGTGATTCAAAGAATACGTATATACACAGTCAGGTCATAAATTCTGTCACATGTTTAATATAAAATAATTGAAACAAGTTTATTCATTATGTAACCATTTATATACCAAAATGAACTTAACAAAACATAGATTCTTATGACAATAAAGTTTATTCAAAATGACCTCCGTGATTTTGAATACAGGCCTTCAATCTGCGCGGCCAGTCATCTATCGCAGCACGAACGAGGTCCATGTCAATATCGGCGGCTGCCTTAATCAAGGATGTCTTGAGTGACTCCAAATTGGGATGAGGCTTTGAGCACGCCTTTTCCTCCAAGTGTTACCATACTCGTATCTTGTAATCTGACGGACTCAAATCTGGACTGGAGGAGGGCCAGTCTTCGTGCCGGATGAAGTCATTTTCACGCGCCGCCAGCCAGTCTTGTGTGCTCTTCGCTCTATGAGCTGGCGCCGAATCTTGTTGGAATACCCAGTGCCTGTTATTGAACATGGTATGAGAAACAGGTTCCACAAGGTTCTTCTGGACTGTATTTTGATACACAACTGCATTCGTTTTTACACCTTTCTCACATAAATGTACCTCTGTTAAGCCCCAATAAGAAACTCCCAACCATACCATGAGCGAGGATGGAAAATGACCTCGTTGGACACGCGGAATACGGTTGCTCGCTTCTTCACTACTGTGTGCGTACACCTTATCATTTTGTTTGTTGTAGCTCTCTTCTACGGTAAAAATTTTTTCATCCGAAAAAAGAATTTCCCGATATTTTTTTCCCGCGTACCGCTTCAACAAAGCGCGGCGTCTCTTCAGTCTCAGGTCCATTAGACGAGCATTTAAACGATGTCCTGTTTTTCTTCGATATGCCCGAAGCCCTAAGTCTTCATTTAACACCCTTTTCAACGTGGTTCTGCTTAACCCCATCTGAAGGGCCAACAGTTTCTGCTTACGTTTGGGATTTCTTTGAATTCGAGCCTTCACAGCTTTTATCAGTGCTGGAGTCCTAACAGACCGAGGGTGGCCACTTCTTGACCTGTCATCTACACTAGAGTCTTCATTGTATCGTTTGATGGTACGATAAACGAATCTTTTGGTTATATTCAAATTTTTCAGTATGTCAAAAATTTGAATTGGCGCGTAACCGCAACGATGCAACGCAATAACTGCAACACGGTCTTCTTTAAGCGTCCACTCCATATTTAAAAATGAGTAAAATTCTAAAAAGTATACATTTTTATTTTCATGAACAATTCGAAATTCGAATTCAATAAACTTTTTTGTGGCCAGCATTCTAAAAGAAAAGTTTTTACTGTGTGACAATACTTATGACCTGACTAGGTATTTTGATCTTATGGTACAGTCACCTCTATAAATATGTATACACGGTAGGGTTCCAGGAACAAGTAACCGGGGTTAACTTCGAATTTTTGTTTACAAAATATATAGCCAAATGATGTAAACTCTTAATATTTCATAAAAATGTAACCATTATACGCCTCATAAAATGTATCAATTAATGCTTGCAAAAATATATCCACAATCAACGGTTCAATTGAATGGAAACATGCTATAATTCATATATATGTAAACACGTACTTTCAAAAAAAATACTTTCAGTGAAGTTCTGTAGTCTGTAGTCTAAAATATGTAGTCGTCTTTCAAGCCATTAATATATAAACAATTATTAAATGTGAAAGGATACAAAAATATTTATTTATGCTACGGAAGAAGTGTTTACTGTACTAAATCGTTTACTGTTGTGGCTGCACGCCTATGGAATGCGCTACCGGTGTCTATTAGGCGAGCTCAAACGTTGGGATCATTCTAAAAGTTGGTGACTGAATAGGTACTATCTGTCAATATAAGTCAGTATATTAATTATACTTCATAACTGTACATGTCTGTACAGGTATATGGTGTATATATATATATATATATATATATATATATATATATATATTGTATGTATTGTATGTATTGTATGTATTGTTTGTATTGTATGTATTGTATATATTGTGTATGGGTATTGTACGTACTGTATGTAGGTATTCATGTTCGTTATTATTATTCCATTTCAGTAATTGCTTTCTTACACCAAAAACCCACTTTTCATTACTATACACTCCTGTCCATCCAAAGGTTGCCTGGAAGAGATTGTTGCTTACAATATGGCCGCCCATTGTACATTATTATGTAGACAAATTTCTATTCTTTTTCTTTTTATATTTTTGTGTATTTTGTCGTACAATAAAGAAAATTTTACTTTTACTTTTACTTTTTACTTTCAATTCAGCAAAAACTTTTGCCCGTGATTCTCCAAGGGGTGTCCCTCCTCCATGGGTACCACAAAGAAATAAAACATGATATTATTAATTAATACTATATTTTATATTTAAATCTAACTTAGCTAACACCGCTCACTGAAAACATTATAAACATAAAACAAACTTAGCTTGATCAGTAAAACTTAAAATTCTATTATTAAAGTAATAGGTAAACAAATAAATTGAATTAAAATCTTGTATATCCACCGTTATTATTAATTACGTCCTGTAATCGTTCTGGCATAGAAGAAACCATATTCGAGCATATTGAGGAACCTCTAAAGGAATCCCACAGCTCAAAAACGTGATCTCTTAAATTATTAATATTTCTAGCTCTAGTGGACTCGAAGTCCTGAACCATTAATCCCCACAGATTCTCTATCGGGTTCAAATCAGGACTTTTGGGTGGTAGTTTAATTAATTCTAAATTATCTTGATTATCAATCCATCTTTGTACTAGTCTTGAATTGTGTACAGAAGCACCATCTTGAATAAATGTTATGGGCCTGTTACCCCCGAAGGCTGCGTTGGCCGTTGGAATAAGAACTTCCGATAAAATATCCCGATAATGCAGACTGTTTAAACGTGTGGTTACTTCAATGAGTTCACCAGGACCACTCCAGGACATCCATCCCCAAAAATTAAGCGATAACCTACCGCTTCTGCGGTTAGGTAAAACGTTGTTTTGCAAATATCGTGTGTTATTGGGTCGCCATAATGAGACTCTTCCATCTTGAGATGTACAAAACACTTTTTCATCTAAGAATAACACAGTGCTAAAATCATAATTCAAGTACCTATTGGCAAAGTTCAATCGCTGTAATTTATGCCTTTCAGTTAGAATCGGCTTTCTAGCAGGCTGTCTATGGTGAATACCACTGCTGTGTAATCGGCGACGAATTGTAGACGGTGATACTTCATAATTTGTTGCAATAATAGAAGTGCTAATAAAAGCTCCCTGTCGAATATGATCAATCAAATGCCTCTCTTGATCCGCCGACATTTTACGTGGACGTCCAAATGATACATGATTTTGTATTACTCCCTCATTTTCCCAACGGTTGGACCATAAATAGACAGTTTTTCTCTGTAAAAATAATATACGTAAGTATGATATAAAGAAAACTTCTTACATTCATTTATTTAAACAGGTTAAGAAAAAGGTTGAGTCCACTCTCGACCCCTAATAACTAATATGTCCACTGGACCTCAAACTATGGTCTAATCTCGACCTTGGGGGATAGAAAGTGGTTTTTATTTTCCAGTCCGATTTTAGTTTCTTCTCGACCCTTAATATACACTTCATTGTAAAATCGTCAGTTTACACTATAGTTGCGTAGTATTTTACTAAAATATCAGCGATATAATTTGTATCTAAATCATTTGCCATTTATTCATTTACCCAAAATTTAAATTTTAGGTACACATTTTAAACTAGGGGTTCAAAGTGGACAAGCTATACCTGACTTTTGTATGAAAACCAGTTTCGAACCCTAGGGGTCGAGTGTGGACTATATTTAGGGTTGACAGGAAACAGATAAACAAATCTTTTTTTAGGAGTCGAGAGGACAAGAGTGGACACAACCAAGAAAAAAGAACTTACTGATATTCCCAAGGTTTCAGCTATTTCTGTTATACTTAGCCCCTCTTCCTTCAAACATACAATGCGATGCTTGGTATGGTTGTCTATGCGGTACATGATATTTTTGAAATAAAGTTATAATCGATCTCGTCAATTTTAATGTTGTGAACTGCAGATGATAGCAGATTATAATATATAATATTGAGAATAAATTAAACTAGACATTAAGAATGACATTTGACATCACTTCAATAATAAATCATTACTTACGATCTAGACAAATAGTTTGTATACCTACAATTGTTTAGGTATTAATGGCTTGAAAGACGACTACATATTTTAGACTACAGACTACATAACTTCACTGAAAGTATATTTTATTGAAAGTACGTGTTTACATATATATGAATTATAGCATGTTTCCATTCAATTGAACCGTTGATTGTGGATATATTTTTGCAAGCATTAATTGATACATTTTATGAGGCGTATAATGGTTACATTTTTATGAAATATTAAGAGTTTACATCATTTGGCTATATTTTTTGTGAACAAAAATTTGAAGTTAACCCTGGTTACTTGTTTCTGGAACCCTACCGTGTATACATATTTATAGAGGTGACTGTACACAATATTTGTTGCAAGATACCTACATCATATAGGTTTAAGTTTATTTCCTTAAATAGCTCCTCCCTGGCAGACCGATATCTAGCACATTCCACCAATAAGTGGAACACATCTTCCACAGTGCCACAAACCTCACAGTTTGGTGAATCAAGTTTCTTCATTAGGAATCCAAACTTATTAAGTGGCATGTGTCCGGACCTCAGTCTGTGGGCGATCACAACCAGTTTTCTACTTAACCTAGTGTTTAAAAACCAGGGTACATGAGGAGGCTCCGCTACTATAGCTTTGTACCATATCCCTTTATCCTTCGATCTTTCGTTAAAATATTCTTTCCATAGCGCGTGACATTTATTTTTATATTTAGGTAATAACTCCATATAATTAATTTCTATATTTACCTCTTTCCCCCCAATAATTCCAAATTTTGCCAAACGGTCAGCCTCCTCATTACCTTTTATACCTATATGTGAGGGAACCCACTGCAACTTCAGATCAAACCCACGATTTGTTAAGTTGTGTATTTGTGACAGTACTGCATAAGCTATCGCTGTGCCTCTGCAACCAGAGGCACAGCGAGCTATATGTTGCAGTGTGCTTTTACTGTCTACACAGATTACTGTCTTTCTGTTGCCCATACTTTGAATATAGATCAGTACTTCCAAAATTGCAAAGAGCTCCAAGGACATGATTGAAATGGAGTTACTTACTTTAAAACAACTATTTACCCCATTTTCTGGCTTTAGCGGATCATAGTAAGCAGCACCACTACCATTAGCACTCTTAGACCCATCAGTAAAAATAGTATAGAAACCCTCGTAATTTTCCCATAATTCTTTCAAAATTTCTGTTTTTATTAAGTTGTAGTTGTATGCTTTTTTAGGTACTTTAATTGATTCTAAGTTATCTCTTATTATGCTTTGAATAGGAATCTTTGTTAACCAAGTATCCAGAGTAAACATTTCTATAATTAAAGACGATTTTATATTTTCCTCTCTAATTTCTTCAAAAACACTAATAAGTAAAGGAAGCTTCTTGTTTGCCCAATACCTGGCGTGTGTAAGAGTGCTAAGTTCCGATAGTAGCTTGGTTGTAACATTTTCAGATAATGAACGCGCCTTTAAACAATATTTAACGGCTAGCCATCGTCTTCTTAAATGTAGTGGAGGTACACAAAGCTCGCATTCCATCACGTGTATTGGAGTACTTCTTATAAAACCCCCCACAACCCTCAGAGCTTGATTTTGTACTTTAACCAACTTGTATATATTTGTGTTCGCACTATTGTCGTATAGAAAGCTTCCATAGTCTAGTCTACTTCTAATAAGTGCAATATATAATCTGCGTAGATGAACTTGATGAACACCCCAGGAAGGCCCAGTAAGAATTTTAAGTAAGTTGACGAACTTCTGACCCTTTTCGACGATTTCATTGATGTGTTTACCCCACCGCAGTGTTTTGTCTAACCAAACACCCAGATATTTGTAAGTCTGCACTATATCAAGTTCACAATTATTTATTAGGAGTTGCACCTGTTGTTGTCGCACGCCCCTACTAAACACACAATATTTAGATTTACCAATAGATAACTCTAATCCTAATTCATCCAATATCATGGTAAAATTATCTAACGCACCTTGAATTTTATTTCGGCCCTCAAGAACATTCTTATAAGTAGTATATAGTACGAAGTCATCTGCGTATTGGCATATATACACATCCATGATTTCCCGGCAAAGTCTATAGGTTGCTATATTAAAGAGCAGTGGTGAAATAGGGTCACCTTGGGCCAAGCCTTTTCCCGTGTATCTAATTATCTCCCCACACCCAGCAAATTCATTAGTCACTTTGAGATGGCACTCACTAAGAAAGTTCCATAGATACTGACATATATTTCTACCTATATTTAGATTATCAAGAATGCACAATAATTTTTCTATTAGTATGTTATTATATGCGTTTTTAATGTCTAGAAAACAAGCCAGAGTTGGGTCGCTATTTGTAAAGCCTATTTGAATTTGGGTCACTAAACGCGCTAAGCAATCAAGGCTAGATTGTCCTCGCCGAAAACCCGTTGCATAAGGTGATAAAATCTGATTCTTTTCTACAAACCATTCAAGTCTTTTGACTACCATAGCATGAAAAACCTTACAAGTGCAGGCCATCAAAGATATAGGTCTTAATTTATTATTATTTATACCAGCACCCGACTTTGGTATGGGTATGATTCGAATATCCCGCCATTGGGATGGAGGTGAACCTGAATTCAAAATAGTGTTATATATTTTAAGTAGATATAACTTACCAACTGTTGGTAAATTAAAAATCATGGAATATGTAATTTTATCATCACCCGGAGCAGTATCTTTTTTCTTTAGGCAGTGATCCATTTCTTCTAACGTAAATTCAGACTCTATATAAGCATTTCTGGAATTAAAAACCGGTATTACTGGAACCACATAATCTGGTGCAAGGTCACTCATCATTTCACTCAATAGTTCCTGAGGGATATCAGCCCTTGTTCTTTTATAACCCTTTACCCATCGCAAGCGATGCCACATGTTCATCAGTATCGCAAAATTTCCTATAGTCATTTATTTTAGCGTTTCTGATGGCCTGCTTTGCCCTCAATGTTTTTCCTTGAAGTAATGCAAGATTTGAAGGTGTTGGATTTCTCCTAAAATTGCTCAGCGCTAGTCTCCGTTCACCTATTAATTTAGAGATATCCGGGCTCCAATATCCTTTGGCTTTGAATTTACTGTTTGGATTATTACATGTTTTGAACATGGGAATGCTAACATCAGCTGCCCTATTTATTTGGCAGGTGAAATAATCATATAAGACCTGTACGCTATTGCCTTCAGTAGGTGAAGAAAAACAATTTAAAAGTTGTTCTTTATAGGCTTTCCAGTCGGCTAGTTTATAGGTACGCTTTTTAGTTATGTAAAACTCATCAGTATATTTAATTTAAAGTTTAATAAACAAGTGATCACTTCCTAAGTTTTCATTCATCACACACCAATTGAAATTAATAGCTATATCTACAGATGCAAACGTAATATCAGGAGAAGAGCTTTGTACAACACCATTCACTAATTTAATCCTAGTGGGTTGTCCATTATTAAGTGAAGTAAATCCAAACTCCAGAGCCGATTCAAAAATTTGTTTACCTCTAGTATTATTTTTGTATGACCAGTTTGTATGGTGGCCGTTAAAATCGCCCGCTATCAAACAATTTTTAGGGAACCTAGAAAAAATTGTATTCCAATCTGATTGTGTAGTACTTACGGAACTAGGGCAATATACTAGAATTAATATACTGGATGTACCGGCAATTATGCAGCCTTATACACAATAATTCTATACCTGGGTTATTTAAGTTTATATATAACTCGTTAACACATAATGAGTAATGCGTCAGTATAGCAATCCCACCGTATGAATCCCCTCTGTCTCGTCTATATATATTATATTGATTAAAGTTACTACATACCTCCTCTCCTAACCAGGTTTCACTTATTAATGCAATGTGTACCTTCTCTTGCGCCAATAAACACCTAACCTCCTCCGTTTTAGGTGGCAAGCTTTGTGCATTCCACTGCAGTATGTTCAAATCAATATCTCTACGTAAACAAGCCATTTTTGAAGATTGAAATAAGTCTACTAAAAAAATTTGCCTCCTTCACTAGGTACCAAATAAAGTGCCCATCATGGAGGATTGGCTGGAGAGGCGACACGGAAGCCTCTCCTACCGACTGACGCAGGTGATCTCAGGGAAGGGGTGCTTCGGGGACCACCTGCATCGGATCAGGAAGGAGCCAACGCCTGAGTGTCATCACTGCGACGCGAGCGAGGACTCAGGGCTGCACACGCTGGCGGACTGCCCGGCGTGGGAGGCGCCGAGGCGTGACCTCGTGGCAGCCATCGGGGTGGGAGTCCTCTCGCTCGGCAGCATGATTGCGGCAATGGTGCGGAGCGCGAGCGCGTGGGCCGCCGCCGCCTCCTTCTGCGAGCATGTAATGCTCGCGAAGGAGGTGGCGGAGCGCGCCCGGGAGAGACTTAGAACTCTCCCGGTCCGCCGAGCCCGCAACTTGCTCGCCGCGCGTCGTAGGCAACTCAGGCGCCGGAGGTCGCTTAACGACCTCCGTCCTCCATGAGCGCAGGCCTGGGGGTGGCAGGTGAGGCCGCCTGTCACCCCAGCAGAAGCAGGCCGGGACGGTGGGGCGACTAGCGCCCCTCCCCCAAACCGGGGCAAGACGGGGACACCGTGGTTCCCAAACCCGAGGGGGCCATCTCGAAACCGGAGATGGCCCAGGGTCAGTCGGGGTGCGAGGGATATGCTCTATGGGCAACCTTACACCCCGGCGTCTGCAGACCCGAGACGGCGTGCGGTTTTAGTCGGTTCAAGCCCGACATAACATAATAATAATTAATTACGTCCTGTAATCGTTCTGGCATAGAAGAAACCATATTCGAGCATATTGAGGAACCTCTAAAGGAATCCCACAGCTCAAAAACGTGATCTCTTAAATTATTAATATTTCTAGCTCTAGTGGACTCGAAGTCCTGAACCATTAATCCCCACAGATTCTCTATCGGGTTCAAATCAGGACTTTTGGGTGGTAGTTTAATTAATTCTAAATTATCTTGATTATCAATCCATCTTTGTACTAGTCTTGAATTGTGTACAGAAGCACCATCTTGAATAAATGTTATGGGCCTGTTACCCCCGAAGGCTGCGTTGGCCGTTGGAATAAGAACTTCCGATAAAATATCCCGATAATGCAGACTGTTTAAACGTGTGGTTACTTCAATGAGTTCACCAGGACCACTCCAGGACATCCATCCCCAAAAATTAAGCGATAACCTACCGCTTCTGCGGTTAGGTAAAACGTTGTTTTGCAAATATCGTGTGTTATTGGGTCGCCATAATGAGACTCTTCCATCTTGAGATGTACAAAACACTTTTTCATCTAAGAATAACACAGTGCTAAAATCATAATTCAAGTACCTATTGGCAAAGTTCAATCGCTGTAATTTATGCCTTTCAGTTAGAATCGGCTTTCTAGCAGGCTGTCTATGGTGAATACCACTGCTGTGTAATCGGCGACGAATTGTAGACGGTGATACTTCATAATTTGTTGCAATAATAGAAGTGCTAATAAAAGCTCCCTGTCGAATATGATCAATCAAATGCCTCTCTTGATCCGCCGACATTTTACGTGGACGTCCAAATGATACATGATTTTGTATTACTCCCTCATTTTCCCAACGGTTGGACCATAAATAGACAGTTTTTCTCTGTAAAAATAATATACGTAAGTATGATATAAAGAAAACTTCTTACATTCATTTATTTAAACAGGTTAAGAAAAAGGTTGAGTCCACTCTCGACCCCTAATAACTAATATGTCCACTGGACCTCAAACTATGGTCTAATCTCGACCTTGGGGGATAGAAAGTGGTTTTTATTTTCCAGTCCGATTTTAGTTTCTTCTCGACCCTTAATATACACTTCATTGTAAAATCGTCAGTTTACACTATAGTTGCGTAGTATTTTACTAAAATATCAGCGATATAATTTGTATCTAAATCATTTGCCATTTATTCATTTACCCAAAATTTAAATTTTAGGTACACATTTTAAACTAGGGGTTCAAAGTGGACAAGCTATACCTGACTTTTGTATGAAAACCAGTTTCGAACCCTAGGGGTCGAGTGTGGACTATATTTAGGGTTGACAGGAAACAGATAAACAAATCTTTTTTTAGGAGTCGAGAGGACAAGAGTGGACACAACCAAGAAAAAAGAACTTACTGATATTCCCAAGGTTTCAGCTATTTCTGTTATACTTAGCCCCTCTTCCTTCAAACATACAATGCGATGCTTGGTATGGTTGTCTATGCGGTACATGATATTTTTGAAATAAAGTTATAATCGATCTCGTCAATTTTAATGTTGTGAACTGCAGATGATAGCAGATTATAATATATAATATTGAGAATAAATTAAACTAGACATTAAGAATGACATTTGACATCACTTCAATAATAAATCATTACTTACGATCTAGACAAATAGTTTGTATACCTACAATTGTTTAGGTATTAATGGCTTGAAAGACGACTACATATTTTAGACTACAGACTACATAACTTCACTGAAAGTATATTTTATTGAAAGTACGTGTTTACATATATATGAATTATAGCATGTTTCCATTCAATTGAACCGTTGATTGTGGATATATTTTTGCAAGCATTAATTGATACATTTTATGAGGCGTATAATGGTTACATTTTTATGAAATATTAAGAGTTTACATCATTTGGCTATATTTTTTGTGAACAAAAATTTGAAGTTAACCCTGGTTACTTGTTTCTGGAACCCTACCGTGTATACATATTTATAGAGGTGACTGTACAAAGATGAAAAAAATTTTTTTTCATCAAACCCATACATGTGTGGTATCTATGGATAGGTCTTCAAAAATGATATTGAGGTTTCTAAAATCATTTTTTTCTAAACTCAATAGTTTGCGCGAAAGACACTTCCAAAGTGGTAAAATGTGTGTCCCCCTGTAACTTCTAAAATAAGAGAATGATAAAACTAAAAAAAATATATGATGTACATTACCATGTAAACCTCTAACGATAATTGGTTTGAACGAGATTTAGTAAGTAGTTTTTTTAATACGTCATAAATCGTACACTGCAATTTACCTTTCATTCAATCAACTCAAACATAACATTTAAAAAAAACATTATTATGCTACGGAACCCTTAATGGGCGAGTCCGACTCGCACTTGGCCGCTTTTTTTAACCTGTATAACAAGGTTTAAACTGCCATGTTATCGGATATGTATAATTTTAGTCTAGTAAATTGAAGCACGGTGATTGCTTCAACGCACAGAAGAATAGTAATAACGAAAACTAGTACGAATACTACTATAATAAAAAATCATGCTTGTTATACTGACGTTTTTTCAGGAATCCTCATTTCTTTCGCGTATAGCGGCGGTAAGGCCCATCATGGAGGATTGGCTAGAGAGGCGACACGGAAGCCTCTCGTACCGACTGACGCAGGTGATCTCCGGGAAGGGGTGCTTCGGGGCCACCTGCATCGGATCAGGAAGGAGCCAACGCCTGAGTGTCATCACTGTGACGCGAGCGAGGACTCAGGGCTGCACACGCTGGCGGACTGCCCGGCGTGGGAGGTGCCGAGGCGTGACCTCGTGGCAGCCATCGGGGTGGGAGTCCTCTCGCTCGGCAGCATGATTGCGGCAATGGTGCGGAGCGCGAGCGCGTGGGCCGCCACCACCTCCTTCTGCGAGCATGTGATGCTCGCGAAGGAGATGGCGGAGCGCGCCCGGAAGAGGTTCAGAACCCTCCCGGCCCGCCGAGCCCGCAACATGCTCGCCTCGCGTCGCAGGCGACTCAGGCGCCGGAGGTCGCTTAACGACCTCCGTCCTCCATGAGCGCAGGCCTGGGGGTGGCAGGTGAGGCCGCCTGTCACCCCAGCAGAAGCAGGCCGGGACGGTGGGGCGACTAGCGCCCCTCCCCCAAACCGGGGCAAGACGGGGACACCGTGGTTCCCAAACCCGAGGGGGCCATCTCGAAACCGGAGATGGCCCAGGGTCAGTCGGGGTGCGAGGGATATGCTCTATGGGCAACCTTACACCCCGGAGTCTGCAGACCCGAGACGGCGTGCGGTTTTAGTCGGTTCAAGCCCGACATAACCGCCCCCGCTGGCCGGCGGGGGGGTATCCGAGGGGATTCCCGCACGAAAAAAAACAAAAAAAAGGTACCTGACCCTCATTTCTCTGAAAATTTTAACATTTGGCCGGCAGAGGGCGGTGGGAATTTCCACAAGAAAAAAAAGGTACGTTTATCGTCACGGCGTATGGTTTGTGCATAAGAGATATAACTCAGAATATAACGACCTTTCCAAGAGAGAAAACACTATGCAAGGGCTAATTAACTTCAATATTTTATGGCGAGGGTTCATCAGTCGGGCGGCTCCAGATATGAACGGGCAATTCAATCAAGCCCCTGTGGCCTCCGTGCTTGTATTATTGGTAAAATTGTATCTTTAGAATATTTCATAATAATTATAGGCTACTAGAAAGATGTTATTCTGAATATCTTGGGTACTTTTAATAAAATGTCTATAATAGTTGCTGAAACCTTAATAAATTTACCGAGGATCTTCAAATTTAAATCGTTAAAAAGTTATGAAGGTAGGTGGGATATAAGTCTTTCTGTGATCGTGAGAGGACAGTACCAGCTTAATATTTTACTAGCTGTTAGCCTGGGTTCCGCCCGCGTGAAATTCTGATACCGTTCAACTAGGGGTATAGAAAACAGTCTACGACTAAGACCTACTAAATATAGAGCAAGAATTTCATCTGAAGGGGTTTGTCTTACGATCGAGAGGTACTGGTTTCGAATCCTGCCCTTTACAGTACCGACAACGCAATTTAGCTTAAATGGAGTGTTTCGAACATAATTATTCGTAATTTCGTTTACTAAAAGTTCTCTCACAATAATATATATATATATATATATATATATATATATTATTGTTATTCTATTATTAATTATTAATTTATCAGATGAAATTATTGTTAATCAATAATATATATATATATATATATATATATATATATATATATATATATATATATATTATTGTTATTCTATATATATAACATAAACTCACGCCTATATCCCCGAAGGGGTAGGCAGAGGTGCTAGCACCCACATTTCGAACCCGAGACCTCGTCTCAGCAGTCCATTACCCATACCACTAGGCTACCGCGGCTTTTATTTTTAATATATATATATATTTATATATATATGTATATATAATCGAAATCTTGGAAACGGCTCCAACGATTTTCATGAAATTTTGTATACAGGGGGTTTCGGGGGTGATAAATCAATTTAGCTAGGTTTCATTTTAGACAACTTCAAATATAAAAAAAACCAGTCAAGGTCGGTCACCCAGATATTGTTATTATAAATTGTTGTGTAGTCCAGAGTATAACGTAGCCTCAGCAAGATCTTCGGGGCTCAAACCGTCCTCACCTGCTAGACGGTACACCTGCGGATTGACGGACGAGAATCTGGCGCAGGATGCCTTCTTGCGGATGTGGGGTCCCTTTATAATGTACTAATATTTTCGTATAATCAGTATCATCCTCATAATGATTTCTGCATACAAAGTTTCGACATTGTTCTTGATTGGTATATTTTTCACGCGGTGCTGCGACGACAATCCTCTTCTGATGAGGCCGTCAAGCTGAGTGCCACCATTGTTAACATGGTACTTGTATGTAATGGTGACCCTTTTTCCTGAGACTTTATCTTCAGCTTACCATCAGGCGAAGTGAAGTCAAATTGACGTGCCCTGAATATAAAAAAAAAAATCATTTTTTATTATAATATTAACATCGTTATTACTTCCTATCCTATTGATATGAAATTTATTGAAACAGTATCGACAGTGTTCCTGTAACACTTATATCGGTATAAGGTATCGTATCGTACATGTATAATATTCCATCAATCAATCAAACTATTGACGGTTCGTTAGAGCTGTGCCGTTGTTTGTCCCATGTGTGATATGGACATGATACTCTCAAGAGATTGAATGCTGTACAATTCAATCAGGGAAGGCTCGGTTTGTTTTTCTTAAATTAAATCTACATTTCACATTTACTGTTCATGACTTTACTGATTATAATTGAACATCGGTTGAAGTTGGTTTTTCAATTTGAGTAGAGTCGTGCCTTTTTTTTTTTGCGCGGAAATCCCTTCGGATACCCCCCGCCGGCCAGCGGGGGTGGTTATGTCGGGCTTGAACCGACTAAAACCGCACGCCGTTTCGGGTCTACAGACGCCGGGGTGTAAGGTTGCCCATAGAGCATATCCCTCGCACCCCGACTGACCCTGGGCCACGGTGTCCCCATCTTGCCCCGGTTTGGGGGAGGGGCGCTAGTCGCGGCCTGCTTCTGCTGGGGTGACAGGCGGCCTCAACCGCCACCCCCAGGCCAGTAGAGTCGTGCCTAGCAACAAAATGATAATATAAGTCAGTCGCGACTTATATTATCATTTTATTGACTTATATTAGTTATAGTGCAATAACTTAGGATACTTTTTTATACTATTTAGGGAGCATAC
Source organism: Cybosia mesomella (assembly GCA_946251805.1). Taxonomy (NCBI): domain Eukaryota; kingdom Metazoa; phylum Arthropoda; class Insecta; order Lepidoptera; family Erebidae; genus Cybosia; species Cybosia mesomella. The sequence goes on from OX276398.1 coordinate 25,084,372, forward strand.
AGGTATATGGCCTGCCTGGTGGTAAGCGTGGCATATGAATATGGTTTTTCTTTACCTTCTGGGTTTGGAAGTCAGAAGACAGGCGCTCTCGTCAAAGCAAACAAAATAACCAAGTCATGGATAGGAATTCTATAATATCATAATATAATATCTATATAATAGGTATCAATCAATATCTTGTACTATTCATTATCTTAAATTTATGAAATCCTTGACATATTTTTAGTTTTCCACCCTATATTAGCTTTCTTTACTTGTCTTATGATAGGGGCTGTTGTCTGAAGCACAGATATTAGGTTACCTAGTTCAGGCACAGTTGTTTTATTGAATGTGGTAATAAGCTGTATATTATCTAAGTGAAAATTCTATCTTACAAAATAAGTTTTTGTTTGGAAATAAAAGGAATAGGAGATGTGACTCCGGACTCCGAAGTACAATTTTGGAGAAGATTAAAAATCTCTACCTACCCTCTACCTTTCATGTTTTTTTGCTTGTAGGTATGGAAAAGTGGGGGTGTGTGTTGGGTAACCTCCTCGAGTGTCCGGGAGTCCGGGGGGAACGGAATCGGAGCGGCCGGTACACCCTGGGCGGCGGTCAATGGCTTCCCCTTCACCCCTTCATAGGGTTGGCATTGATCGTCGGCCAATACCCAACGTGGCGGGAACACATCGCTCTCCGTACTCCTCTGCTTTCAGAGGAGACAGGATGAGCGATGCTGTTAGTAGTGAGATGGCCCAGGGTCAGTCGAGGTGCGAGGGATATGCTCTATGGGTAACCTTACACCCCGACGTCTGAAGACCCGAGACGGCGTGCGGTTTTAGTCGGTGCAAGCCCGACATAACCGCCCCCGCTGGCCGGCGGGGGGGTATCGGAAGGGATTTCCGCACGATAAAAAAAAAAAAAAAAAAAAGGTATGGAAAAGTGAACGTAAATAAAATTGAAATCTACGCAAAAAATAAATCTTCCTAACCTGACCCGGTAACGGGTTATCGACTTAGATTAGCGGGTCAGGTATTACCAATCAACTGATTTTGATAATTAAATTCGATAAATTTAGATGCTCAGTTTATTTTCAAATACTCACTGACAACGTCGTCCGTAATGAAATACAATTTGCGAGCATACCGAAACATCTCAATTTGGTTCGAGCAAGCCGGTCGGCCGGTCGGCCTCAGGCAAGCTTTTCATCTTACAGATTAATTTTAAATTAGATTAGATTAACATCCCTCGGATCTGTATAGCTGTCATTTTCTATTAATCAGACTTCTGACTTTTGTGACCCTTATGGATGTAAATAATTATAGCTTTTCGTTTGAATTACATATATGTTTAAAAAATTTTGAAGCGTCAGTCAAGTTTTTCTTCCCATAGAGGGGTTAGTGGAGGGCAAAAACTAAGAAAATATAGGTAAATAAACAGGATTACGAAATGCCTTTAGCACTTGCACACCCTTTATAGTATAGCTATCATTGGCAAAATAATCTTAGTGACCACACAATCCCTCTTCTCTCTCCTGGGTTAGTTAGCCAAGGAATACATTTTATTGAATAAGGCGGTTCATACACTGCCCCGCATCACGCAGCGTAGTGCGGGAGTGCATGTTCTTACTACTTAATAAACGTAGCGTGAATACGTTTTCTGTGTGTTGAATACGGCTTTTTCAATCAAAAGAGATATTTAGAAGCAACGTAAGAACATGTAAGAGAGTGTGCGAAATGCCTTATTGTAGTTACAAAATATCTGCATATCAAATATACCTATGTTTTAAAACGTAAATCCATGTATGAATTTGAAATAAACGAAAAGCTGTCCTTTAAAACCACTCAAACCCGTAATGCAAGAACTAATCAAAATATTGACGTAAACATTTCATCGACTGTAGTGAAATTGTCCAGTATTTTTCTGTTTACACGGTTGAAAGAGAAGTTCATCCACATTGAGATTGCAATGGTATACAAACCGATGAAAAATTCCGTTGGTACTGATAGAATATTGCAAATTGAATGGAAACGTATTTCAGTTCTGATAAAGCTTTGTTGCCATCGCCATTTTGTGTTTGTCTATTTGTTGGGCTGGTTTGTCTTGTTACTTTTAATCTTCAATATATAATGTCAAAGGATTTTCGTGAAAATTGTTTTTTTATATATTAAAACATTTGTATGGGGTTGGTATGGTATGGTATGGTATCACGGGCTGGTATCCGCAACTCCACGACAAGGGGCGGTTTTTGCGTGAGGGTGGGCATTTTATTCGATCCACCCCAACTCATTGAAGAACGCCAGCAAGCTATTCACGCTGCTGTCGATCTCCCGGAGCGTACCTGTATTTCCGAAGTACTTAACCCTGTATGTGGCGGTTGCAGGGCAGTGTAGGAGCACGTGTGCCGCTGTTTCTTCCTCTCTCATGCATGCTTGTATGGAATTTCACCAAGATCATCGTGGCTCATTTTATGCTCTGCTGCAAGTCGGTGTTGGGGGTCAGACAGCAGTCGCTGCCGTAAAAGCCAAGATATGCCATAATATAATATATAAGAAGGAGACAGCATACGAGAACGGACTTTGGATGGAATCGGGATTAACAGTGGGATGAAGATGATGAACGACAGAACGTAAATTGTCGAAATATCGTGACAAATCTGACGTTTCGCAATTGAACGTACGCATATCGGTAAATTATAATAATACAACGACGTGAAGTCTGGCTTTAATGTTGTGAACTCTGAATAAAGTCATCTCATAGTCATAGATAAAGTCAGACGCGTTGTATATTAAAAAAAAACAATTCTCATAATTTCCCGTTTATATACAATTATTGGAAGGGGAGCTGGTAAATATATAAATAAATAAACATCTGCGAGGGTTCCTTGAACCTATACATTCTACTATATATAAATCAGACTTTGAGCTTAGGTTTTTCTAAAATTTGTTTCTAGAAAAACTTATATAAGTAATATAAAACATTTGATGTATCTAAAATCTATAACAACTAGCAATTGCCCGCGGCTCCGCGTGGAAATCCGTTCCCGTTCCCGCTTCCCATGGGAACCTATTCCCGAAATAAAAAGTAGCCTATATGTTATTCCAGACTATAATCTATCCCTGTGAAAAAAAACATCCAGATCCGTTCAGCCGTTTTTACGTGTAAGAATAACAAACATCCATACATCCAAACTTTCACATTTATGATTTTAGTAGGATGCTAGAAATAAAATACAAATATTACATCTTTAATCATTTTGATCAGTAGCTAACCCAGTGAGAATCTACAACAAAGAGAAGAATTTTCTATTTTGTTCTGACGTATAACGAAAAATCTAAAAAAAACTGAAAGCAAAATATTGACTCAAAATATTCAAATTCATTTGAACAGTACCACAGCACTATCGCATCAAACGCGCTCAGACCAACAATATCGGCGTTAGCGTTGTACAGGTCCATTAGCATGATGGCAATAAACACGGTCCGCCAACTTCCCGTGCTGACGGCTTCGGACAACACTACACTAATTCAAATATAGAACTAAAAAAACGCCACGGCCAGCGATTTCAGACGACTGAATTTCGAACAGAATTTTTATAATATTTTTTATTTAATAAAACTACCAGTGCTGCAGTGTTACAAAAATTGGATTTTAATATTCAACGTTACTATATTTAAAATTTTGCACCTTAAAACTTATGTTGTACTCTACGACTTCTTATCAAAACTTAGCACTACGGTGCTAAGTTTTGATAAGAAGTTAAGCTATTTTTTTGAAATTCAGTTTGGTATTAAAATGAAATTATAGAAGAAACCCGATTTCCATAAAAACATGAACTTAATTGATACAGAATTGAAAATTAAGTCAGGACGAGGTCCCGGTTCGAATATTGGCCATTACATTGTCGACGTGAACCCCTTCCTAACAAAAGCAATTTAGTACCTAGTGTTGGTGTGTGCCATGATATAGCATTACTTATAGTACTAAAAATAATAGTACTTATAACAAAATACTTATAAATAAATATGTATATACATACATATCGCCAGAATCGACAGAAAGGTACAAGGACCACCACGCACCTTTTAACCTACCTACCAAAACATTCGGGGTTCAAGTCAACCTCACCAGGTTTTTTGGACCTCGGCCTCTGGGCGTAGCAGTAGTGCATTCGATTGCTACGACAGGGGGCGCGGGTTCGGCAAATATTTGTATGCATGAACATGTCTATTTGCGTTGGACTGGGTGTTTCTATGTATATATTTTATATGTTTGTATGTATTTACAAAAAAGTATTTAATTATTTTTATACTCATTCTAGAACCCATAAAGCAAGCTAGTTAAACTATATAACTTTGGGTCTTAAGAGCACTGTGTAGAATGTCGTAGAATATTTATTTATTTATTATTATTTTTAAAACAATATGTTTTTTAAGCACCTAATCAATAATGAATATTCGCACTAAATCCGACGATTTCACAGCTGTATATTTTAAAAGGATTTTAAAGGGTACTTTGTTTTTTACTTGCCGAACACTGGTCTATGGTTCTGAGAATAATTTAAAACGACCCATTAAAAACGGCCGTCATCGAGCCGCCACCCACTGAATCAGTAGGGAACCAGTGCAATATTATTCTAGTTGGATAGTATCTGTCAGTCTTTGTTGGGTACCAGTTCAACTAGCTCCCAAAAAAAAAACTTCCCCACAAAAGATACTAAATCTGTCCCGCTTACTCTGACCACCAATGATAATTGGGCATCCCTTTCTATTTATAATTATTATTTTAGTGTCGTGTCTATATACAGTCTCAGTCTACGCTATAACTAATAATAAAAAACCGAACTAAATAACATCAGCGATTTGAACCAGACAAGGCTAACAAAACATTACCAACCTGACAATGTGCTTTTTTAACTTTCTGTTTAAATTACCAAATTAAAAAATACTGATAATAGCATAACTGAATGGAAGTTCACTGTAGAAGTCAGAATGTATAAATATATTTTCTTTGCCTTCGAGAAAAAAGAAACAAAAAATATTGCTCCAATATAGAAGACGTTATAAAACAGAAATTTATTTATATTACTTAATATCGTGAATTAATCTTACATTTTTAATTATCCTATATACTTTTAGCGTAGAAAAATCCAAAAAATCAAAGATCATGAAAATCTGTTCAGCTGTACATGAGTTCTAAAAAGTACGGTTTTACCTATTTATGCCAGTTTAGGGTTTGAATTAAAAAAAAAACCTTTATTAGTACACCTCAACGCATCAAAAGAAATACACCCACCAACAAGTCTCTACGAGCAGCGGTTTAGGCTGTGTGTTGTCTCTGAGTTATTCGGTCAATCAGTCGGGACTTGGAGTTTTATAGTTCAAGATGATTATGAACCTACCATGTTCCATCTGCTGAAAATTCAAACCCCTGGATAAAGGACATTGCTACGCGTTCATACATCATTCGCCCCAGAACCAACGTCAATGGAAAAAGGCTTATTAAATGTAGAATATTTTTTAAATTCTTATTACATTGTATTTATAAGACGGACAAGATTCTAAAGCCCAGAAATGCAACAAATATGTGAGATTTTGAGGTTATGTTTGTGCATAAACCGGCCATATTTGGATAATATTATCGCCGTATCCCAGTAGTTCCATTATGGAATGGGTTAAGTATTTGTTATGCACGTTTGCTCTGAATGGACTTCAAAACATTTAAATACTTTTTAGATATTATTGACAGTTGAAATTATCTATAACAACCTATAAACACGGTAGGTAAGACAAATATTAAATTAAAAGTGCCATATTCATTGTTCCGGTATTTGTCAATAGTAGGTAGGTTTTATGTTGTCATTCATTGGTTGAAAATGGCGATAGAAGGTTAATCTCGTTACATTACTCTTAATTATTAATTTAGAATAGATCCTTGTCCGTTTGATATAGATATTTGCATCTAATTCATTCAAATAGATAATTAATTATGGTGTATGCCACATGTTTGTTGGTTCTGGGGCGACATTCGACGATGTCCTTTCTACATAGTTTTATGTATTTTAGGATAATAATATCAGTCTAATCCGGGTTTAAAGCCGAAACATATTGACAGGCAGACGCAAGATGTAGATAACGCCACATGTTCGACTTAATTGCATTTCGATCACAAGATCGTAATATTACACGTACTTGCATACGAATTAAGTCAAAAGCTGTATTTAATATACTTGGTTATCCATACATTCGTACATTGTAATAAAATTCATCATCATCTTGGCGTTCTCACATCGAAGTCTGTGGTTCGCTTTTCGCCTCCTGCTCCGCCACTTCGCACGTATTGGGTATCCATGGTAATGAGACCATTTCCAGAGCCAGCACTTCTTGGATCTACCCCTCCTATCAGGGCCCGGCGGCAATGGCATGCCCATACATTTGTTATCCACGTTACCTGGCGGTAACACAAAAACTGTACATTGGATATTTTTTCAAGAAATAATTACCTACTATGTGTTCCAGGAGTCAAAGCGATTTCGAAAATGTGTGTTCGAAACCGGACTTGCATGAAAGGGTTATTGAAAGTCGTGAAATGTGAGAACCGAAGTAGGAAGATGGTGGTCAGTTGTCTCTGCCTGGTGGTAGATAGGCGAGAATATGTAACCGCTGGGGTAAACGTATTCTTGAGTGGAGTGGAGCAAACGTAGTGTAGGATGCCCTCCGGCCAGGTGGGATGACGATCTGCGAAAGACTGCGGGCAGATGCTGGATGCGGCAAGAGGAAGACAGAGCTCTATGGCGCTCATTAGGGGAGACCTATGTCCAGCAGTGGACTAGAATAGGTTGATGATGATGATGATGATGCTGATATATATATGTAAAAATCATTCTATTCCTAATATTTCAAAGTAAGTGTATAACAGCGCCACGTATAATAATATATTCATATCACTTTATTTTCCCCGTTATGTTCGCATTACACGAGATACGATGAAGTGCGACATATCACGAACATTACCGTTACTCTTATCGCGGATACCGATAAATCTATACCGATAACAAGTGTGTAACAGCCTTTACATTTGCACGTTCCATCGAAATATATATTAGAATATAAAATTATGGTATATTAACCACCATTTTATGTATACAATTATAAAATTGTAAATTAGTTGTGTCTGTAAATTGGAGATATTTAAAAAATTTGTTGAGTTTTGTTAAATGAGCGATACTGAACATTTTTTTTTGAATTCTCATCTTTTTGTCTGTTTGTTTGTTTTCTATTTGTCTGTTTGTTCGCTATGGATGCAAAAACTACTAAACGAATTTTGATGCGGATCTTCGGAGCCCCAGCCAATCTCACTTGCGTGCTGCTGATTAACCGGCGGGCTCTGGCACAGGCTTTCCTCTCGGGTTTGGGAGGTAAGACAGTAGTCACTCCTGAAAAATAAAAAATAGCCTAGCAATCTAATTTTATTTTCTATCTCATCTTAACAAATAAATTCAGTTATAGTTTAGAGAATGAGTAGGAGAGCGGACCTCATGCTACAAAGTATAAGTTGTGACTACCATGATGATTAATGACTGGCTAACACTACATCATCTTTCATTTCTTTCTCCCATTCTCTGTCTCCTTCTTTTGCTTGGTATATATTTCTTTTTACGGGAGCGCTTGCCGTTTGACCCCTAAGAGAAAAGCGTCGAACCTCGTCAGTATGGAGGAACAGGGTGTGACGTTCCTCCAACACAAAGGGGGGATCCTCCGACCAGGCAAGGTGATCACGCCTGGCGGGCCGCGGCCCAACGGTTGTCGTTGGGATGTTTTATATATGTTATACCAGCGCGCGAACTTCACTTTCGCGATTCAGTATTGGTAGTGACGTAATAGTATCGAAGTAGTTCAACTTCTTGTCGCTAGATGGCGCTGGGTATAAGTGGTATCACCACATCAGTAAATGAGCAGGTGTACCGTCCTTCAGGTGAGGTTGCTTCGGGCTAAAGATCTTAGTACGGCTCCATAAAATCGCGTCAACAATGATTGTCGTAAGGTAAAAAGATGGTATAAACAAACTCTACATAGAGTTTCAACATTTACTTAAATAAGCTTATGTAAATAATGTTTAGGTGCTTACCACCCATTAACTTTTTACAGTAACAAACTAAATTATCTCACGGCAAATTATACTGTAAATACACAATGTGGTGGTCGTTAATTACTTATGTTAATTTATTCATACGTTTGCAACTTTGAGAAATATTACACTTTGTAATTTCTACTTTGAATTTTCTCAGTCTGTTGGAGTTTAAGCTGAGTTGATAAAGATAGAGCTTCGATATGAGCGAAGCGGAGTCATCTTGAATTGTTTAACCGAATGTTTGAATTGTTTGTGTTCTATAATTTCGTCCGCTGATACCTTCATAAAATTAAAAAATTTCATGGGATAACAAAACTGAATAATGACCGAGCTTTATACATGAGCTTTCGAAGTTGCGTTTTCATGAGTACTTAATTACAGATGAAATTCTTGAAAAACATAGTCAGTGTGAAATAGACATGCCATCATGCCATGTCAAATAGACAGTCATGAAGTTATAAATAAAAATATTTGCAGTATAAAAAGTGTGTGTCTGATTATAAACGATATTCAAGAGTTTCTGATGAGAATGTATGAACTGTGATACGTGCCTGCTCGAGTGTTATAAAATTCTGTTGAAGGTGTGTGAAATGTGAAACGTGTCTGCTCAGAGTCATGAAATTCTGTTGAAAATGTATGAAGAAGTGTGAAATTTGAAATGCATGAGAGTCAAGAAGCTCTGATCAAAGTGTGTGAAGTAAGTAAGTGTATGTAGGATGAGGTTAGAGGGAAAATAATAGAAGCTATATTAGTTTCTAGTTTTGTAACTCTCATGACTACTCCCAAAATAAAAGAAAATTCACAAATGAGAGAATTATATGATGAAACACTGCCATTTATTAGTTGCTCTGCTTGAAATAAATATCCCGCCAAAAACATGTTCACGTTAAATGATACCAAGACGAGCCTTTGCTTATACTGTAAATAATCTATCTCTCTCTATGAAGAGCCAAGCTTCTAACTATGCAAGTCCTAACCTGACGCTCTAAATCTCATCACAGCGTATAGTGTTCTGCATGAATCTAAAGTTCTCTACGAATCCTACACCTTAGTCAAAATGTGTGGCCTGGCCGTTTCGCAAGAGTGACGTAGATAGACACTCCTATGGGTTTATGAACAGAAACTAGGTACTCAATTTACTAATTATACGTTAATTTTGACAATAGATCCTTGAGTAACGAAACTGCCAAGCCATACATTTTAAATGTTGTAAATAAGTATCACTACAACAAAATTTGTTCATACCGCGTAGGTACTTCAGAGCGAAACTAGCTAGCTATAGAAACTTGCGAGCGGTGGCCAAAACGAAGTTATTACGTTTCGCTTCGTTCCCCGTGTGGCTGTGTGGCATATAGTTGGGGCGCTCACCTTTAGTTGACGTTACGTACATCTTTTAATAATTTATAAATTATCCACAGCCAAGCTGTCCGTAGTGAGCGCTGTATAACGTTTAAATCTAGAATATTTATATTACTAACTTTAACTAAGTTTGTCTTCATAACTTTTTGATTACTACCTTTTGAATATTACATTCTCGTTCATGTTATCTAAGGTATATCCTCTAATCCGAGGCTATGTGTTTTCACGGGCCTCGGAGGGGGCCACCTGCGGGAACCAGCATAACCGTAGGGGGCGTAAGCCTCGGCATCGAGCCCACGATGAGGTACCTTGGGCTCGTACTCGATAGCCGATGGGACTTCGGACCACATCTACGAAGTCTGGTCCCGAAACTGAGGGGGGCTGCGGCCGCGCTATCGCGGCTGATGCCCAACGTTAAGGAACCCAACGCCCCCACTAGGAGACTGTACCTGGGGATCGTGCGAAGCATGGCCCTGTACGGGGCCCCCGTATGGGCGGAGACTCAGGCAGCCCGCAACGTGGCTGTTCTAAACAGCCTGTTAAAAGCGATGGCCATCAAAGTCATCAGGGGATATCGCACGATTTCCGTCGAGATGGCATATCTCCTAGCTGGGATCCATCCATGGGACCTGGAAGCGAGAGCCCTTGCGATGTGGTACCAATGGCGCAAGGAGGCGCTGGAGCGGGGCCAGTTCCTAGAGGACGGCAGTTGGCCGACTCGCCGTCCTTACAGAAGCAGGCCATGGCGGAGGCGTGTCGTGTGTGTCCTACACACGCCTGCCAACTCACCGACGCGGGATAAAACCCGACCCCACCAGGCGAGGCCCCTGGGGTAACCCTGGGATTATCCTTTCGAGGGCTTACCCGGGGTGCCCGGCAATGTACACTTGGGAAGGACACCGTGTGATTTTAATCGGTCCGATTCCGACACGCCCACCCCATCGTCGGCACCGATAGGGTGAAGCCCGTGGGGGTTTCCACACGTTAAAAAAACTAAACTGCGTTATCATGTTATACCTACTCAATATAATATTGAATTGAGAAAAACGAGAGAACTCAATTTTCAATGGTAAAACCCAGCCTAAATTTACAATACAACACAATATTCTTTAGTGTGCACTATAAACATAAATGTACAAAAATTCAATAATAAAAATATGGTTGTAAAATCGGCAGTGATCAGGCGCGATGTCTCACAGATAAGTGCATTTAGATGGACATAATTATGTGCAATGGATTTGTGTATGGACAACTAAAAGGTGCAGAAATTACAATGTTACTGGCCATAAATTCCATAACTCGCATATAACTGAATAATTTAAGTTATTATATTCTAAACGTATTATTTTATGTTAATTATATCATGACTGGAAGCACAAATATTTCAATCCGTTTAGCATACACTAAAAACGTTTATTTGGAAACATTCCAGAGTTTCACAGGAATTATTGACAGTAAGAGAGTTCGTAATGGTTTTTCATTCCATCAAATTATGAGTATTGGATCTGGATCACAAATTGCCGACAGTGTCGAGACAAAGGATTTTGAATACCTATTTTCTTTTCTTTCTTTCTTTCTATTTATTTATATTTTATATGTGTTCCCCGCATCAAGCCTGTCTCAGTTAATTGGGCACTGTTTGCAGACTCTTGACTTGGTTTGTGCTACTGCCCGGGGTCCGTTAACCTTCTTGGGCATCCCTGGCAGTGAGACCATTGAAAATTTCCTTCACCCCTATACTCCTACAGCGTTATGTAAATCCAAAGCAAAGCTTAAGAGTTTATAGCACAGATTACATTTTTTTTTTTTTTTTTTTTTTATCGTGCGGAAATTCCTTCGGATACCCCCCCGCGTGCCAGCGGGGGCGGTTATGTCGGGCTTGAACCGACTAAAACCGCACGCCGTCTCGGGTCTACAGACGCCGAGGTGTAAGGTTGCCCATAGAGCATATCCCTCGCACCCCGACCGACCCTGGGCCATCTCCGGTTTCGAGATGGCCCCCTCGGGTTTGGGAACCACGGTGTCCCCGTCTTGCCCCGGTTTGGGGGAGGGGCGCTAGTCGCCCCACCGTCCCGGCCTGCTTCTGCTGGGGTGACAGGTGGCCTCACCCGACACCCCCAGGCCTGCGCTCATGGAGGACGGAGGTCGTTAACCGACCTCCGGCGCCTGAGTTGCCTGCGACGCGCGGCGAGCAAGTTGCGGGCTCGGCGGACCGGGAGAGTTCTAAGTCTCTCCCGGGCGCGCTCCGCCACCTCCTTCGCGAGCATTACATGCTCGCAGAAGGAGGCGGCGGCGGCCCACGCGCTCGCGCTCCGCACCATTGCCGCAATCATGCTGCCGAGCGAGAGGACTCCCACCCCGATGGCTGCCACGAGGTCACGCCTCGGCGCCTCCCACGCCGGGCAGTCCGCCAGCGTGTGCAGCCCTGAGTCCTCGCTCGCGTCGCAGTGATGACACTCAGGCGTTGGCTCCTTCCTGATCCGATGCAGGTGGTCCCCGAAGCACCCCTTCCCTGAGATCACCTGCGTCAGTCGGTAGGAGAGGCTTCCGTGTCGCCTCTCCAGCCAATCCTCCATGATGGGCCTTACCGCCGCTATTGCGGCGTGCCCTGCGCTTGGTTGCCCAAGTCGTTCCTTCCACTCCACCACGATGGCCTGGCGGAGCTGGGACTGCACGGCCTCGATTTCTCGAGGCTCGGGGTTCCATCCCTGCTCCCGCGCCTCCTTTCGCCACTGGTACAGTTGCGAAAGGGCTCTCGCTTCCAGGTCCCATGGCGGAGTTCCGGCAAGGAGACTCGCCGCCTCGAAGGAGATCGTGCGGTACCCTCGGATGACCCTGATGGCCAGAACCCGCTGCGGAGCGCGCAGCATCCGCACAGTTCTGGTCCTCAGGGCCTCCGCCCATATTGGGCACCCATACAGGGCCATGGACCGCACGATCCCCGCGTAGAGTCTCCTGCAGGAGTCATCGGGCCCCCTCATGTTGGGCAACAGCCGAGCCAGAGCAAGAGCTGTGCCCTTCAATTTGGGGGCCAGACTTCGGATGTGCTCTCCGAAGTCCCATCGGCCGTCGAGCACGAGCCCCAAATATTTCATTTGGGGCTTGATGCCGATGCGATTTCCTCCCACGATGAGACTGGATCCCTCGGGTGGCTTGCTCCGAGGCCCATGGAAGAACAGGGCCTCGGTTTTATGCAGGGCCACCTCGAGACCCAGCCGCCGGATCCGCCTAACGACTTGGGCAACCGCGGTCGTAGCCTTTCGGGTCGCTTCGCGGTACGTCACCCCGCACGCCGTCACGAGCGTGTCGTCCGCGTAGCACGTGACGGCGGCACCGCCTACGAGCTCACCGCGAAGCACCCAGTCGTATCCGATGTTCCACAGGAGCGGCCCCAGGACCGATCCCTGTGGAACACCGCACGACATTTCACGCCGACCGAGACCGGTCACGGTTGGGTAGATGACGGCTCTCCAGGGACACCGCCAACATCACCTCACCCCGGGCTACTGCATCCTCCGCCAGAGCCCTCACGCGCATGATGGCATCCACGGTGGAGCGCCTCTGGCGGAAGCCATATTGGCCATCCGCCAGGTCCGGCCCCACTCTTGAGAGGTGCTCGACGAGGCGCTTCGCAATTACTCTTTCAAAGAGCTTGCACACCTCGTCGAGCAACACTATGGGCCGGTAGGCGGACGGCGAGTCCGCCGGGCGCCCCTCCTTTCGGATGAGGACCAGTTTCCCCGTCTTCCACAATTTCGGAAACTGGCCCCGCTCCAAACATGCGCTGAGAAGCCCTCTCAGTCGGGGCTCGAGAGCGTCGTCGACTAGAGCTAGGACCCACGCTCGGCCTGGAATGCCGTCGGGTCCCGGGGCGGGGCTAGTTCTACCCAAGTGACCTCGGGCACGTCGTCGTCTTCCACGTCGGGCGCCATGCGCAACCGAGGCGGAGTCATCCGCGGTGGAACATGTTCCACCGCCCGCGCTGGGAACAGGGAGCCAACAACTCCTCCGAGCAGATCCGGCTGGAGACACCGGGTTAACGGCGGGGCCTTGGGGCGCAGCTTGCCCCTCACCATCCGGTAGGGCCGCCCCCAAGGGTCCCGCTCCAGCGTCTCCAGCAGCTCGCGGAAGGCGTCCCGTTTGGAACGCCTTATCTCCGCTCGGAGGGCTCGTCTGGCCTCCCTGTATCCCTCGTACAACTCCGCCCCTCGGGCCTCCGCATCTGCGGGGCGGCGACGCCTCCTACGGAATCGGGCCCACCGGCGGTGCGTGATCACGCAGCCCCGTCTGAGCTGCGCGATCTCCGACGACCACCAGTAGACCTGACCCCTCGGATTATAGGGCGGAGCCCTAGGCATCGCCGCGTCACAGACACGGGTCATGGCCTCCCGGAACCACTCCGCCTCATCGTCTATGCAGACAGGCCTGTCCGGCGCAGGGGCCCAGGCCTGTACGATGGCGGCTTCCAGGAGGAGCTCCCGATCAAGTCGCTTAAGCGCCCAACGTGGCTCGGGTGGAGCCGGTGCAGCCGGCGCGTCGCTCGCAGGGGGGGACACGTCAAACCGAATGTATCGGTGATCCGAACTTGTGTCCTCCCCCAAAACGACGCGCCAGCCCTGAACACGTCGCGCCAACGAGGGGCTCGCGAACGATAGGTCCACGATGGAGCTACCCCTCGAGGTCACGAACGTGTCCACGGCTCCCCGATTTAGGAGGACTAGGCCGAGTCGTGCGGCCCAGTCCACCAGTGCCCTGCCTCTATGCCCCGTCGCGCCCCTTTCGTGTCGGGAACCCCAGGCATACGACCAGGCGTTGAAGTCCCCGAGCACAAGGACCGGACGGGGCTGGCAGGCATTGACGACGACGGCCAGCTGACGGAGCCATTGCTCATATGCAGCTTGGTCTCGGTTCGGCGTGATATAAGCGGCCACGACCGCTATATCCCCAACCGCCGCCGCCACGCAGCCGGGTCCCCTTGCAACGACGGCAAGAGGGGGGCTGCCGGCGTCAGGGTTGTGCACCAGTGCCGCCGACCCATCCAGCGCGGTTTCCCAGGTAGGCCCGAGGAACCGGTGGGTGTATGGGTCGGCGACAGCGGCGACATTTATGGCCCACTGTGCCATGCTCTGGCGCAGAAGGTCCTGAGCATGGGCACCGTGGCCAACGTTCACCTGCAGGATGCGGAGTTGAGGATCCATTATGGAACCCCCATCTCCACATCCCGCTGCGAACTGGAGGCGGAAGGCCGGCCTCCCGGCTTCGGCTCCCCTCCGGTGCAGGCCTTGCTGCCAACCCTGTGGTCGGCCGGCTTGCCTCCCGCTGCACACCTAAAGCAGTGCAGCGGGGCATCGCACGTGCCGGCCTTGTGACCGGGTTGGCCACAGCGGAAGCAACGGTCACCCGCCGTCACTTCCGCCGTGCAGTGCACCCCCACATGGCCCACCGACAGGCACCTAAAGCACCTAGCCGGTCGGGCCTGCAGGAGCCGTACCTGCGCCCTCAGGAAGCCTCCTACCAGGAGGCTCCGCCCGTCAGCGACCTTTTGGGCCGCCGCGATAGGGCAGCCGACAACTGCTGCCCCCTGTCCACCGCGGCCGAAGCGTATAGCTCCGGCCTTCACTGTGTCCGGGGAGCAGTCCCCGGCCTCCGCCACGGCGAGCCTAAGCTCCTCAGCCGTGACGGAGTCGTCCAGGCCCGTGATGCGCACTTCTGCGCATTTAATGGGCCTGGACACCCGGACGTCGGCTGCGTCCAGCGACTCCCTCAGCCGAGCCGCTAGGGCGTCGGCCTTGGGGCCACTGGCGGCGCCAGGGACCTCGAGAAGTCGGGCTCCTGTCCGTGTGCTCTTGCACCGGATCTCGAGGGCCTTGAGGTCGACGTTGGCCTTCACCTTGGCCAACACCTCGGCATACCCCATGCCTCTCCCCGCTGCCTCCGCCGTCAGGGTGACGACGACGGCCTTAGTGCGGGGGCACGGAGCTTCCCCGGCGCTGCTTTCGCGGCGGCCGCGGCCCTCCTGGCCTTCTTGGCGGCCTTCTTTGCGGCCTTCCGCCTCTTTTTGTTGGCTCCAGCCACCTCCCAACCCCCTTCCAAGGGGGTTCTAGTGGGGGTTACCGGAGCCGCGACTGGGGCTGGGGCTGGGGCCTGGGCTGGGGACGTCTTCCCCTTGCCCTTGCCCTTCCCCTTTCCCTTCCCTTGAGTGGGAGCGGGGCCCTGAGCGGGAGCGGGGCGACGAGCCGGCTCCGGCAGAGCCTCCACTGCAGCCGGGCGGGTATTACCCTTCCGGGCTGGAGTCGCGTAGCCGGCCACCGGTGGCGCCAGAGGCGGACGGCGGATGGAGTCCATTAGGGCCTCCATCCGACTCATCATACGCTCCTCTAGCGCCTCCACGTACGCGAACCAAGGCTCCGCCGGTGGTACTCTCTGCGATGCCGGTGGGCGAGCCGGCTGTGCCGGCTGCTGCACCGGTTGCACCGGCCGCTCCAGCTGCGCCGACAGCGGCTGCTGCGCCGACAGCGCCTGCTGCGCCGACTGCCTCGCGGACGAGCGAGTCATGCGCGCCGGTTCCGCCGGTTGCGCTCGCTGCACCGGTTGCGCCGGTTGAGTCGGGCGCACCATCCCGCTCCTCAACTCCTCGACGGCTGCAGCTAGTCGAGCCGTCTCCCGACGGGACTCGGCCAGCTGCGCCGCGAGGGCCTCATTTTCGGAGGCGATGCCAAGCACAATGTGCAGCATCGCCTCCTGATCGGGGTTCGGAGACCCCCGGAAAGACGCGGTCACTTGCTGGAGTTTCTCCATCAGAGACCGCGTCTTCCCACCTGGTTCTGACACCGCCGAGGTGGAAGGTCTCGGCGGTGACTTGCCCGCGGCCCTCTCAGGGGCCGAGGAGACTCGGGTGGATTGCCCAGCCCTCGTTCCACCTCGCGCCCCTCGGCGGCCTGCTGCCACCTTTGACGCAGGCTTTGACGCCTCGTCACTGCTGGAGGAAGTCGTCCCGGTGAGGGTGCAGTCCTCATCCGATACGTCCTCCCCCAGCCGGGCCTTTGCGCGCCGTCTGCGCTTACGGGTCCGCTGTACGCCCAGACCCGACGGGCTGCTCGCCCGGCTTCGCTCGTTGGCGGTGTCGAATTTCTCCGACACCGCCGAGGTGTTTGGCGTCCCCTCTACGCCTGAGTGCTGCGCGATTCTCGTTGTCCTTTATTTCGTTGCCATTGTCTTTGTTTTTTAATAATCGATCCGGTTTATTATGAATTGGTTGGTTAATGTCCATAGCATATCCCACGAGTATGGGGGAAAGGTGGTCCATCCAGGCGGTGCCCCCTGCACCTGGATAAGCCTATATACTATGGAGGTCGGCTGGTATCCATAGGTTTTTACGACTTGGCTGTCGGGTGTTATAGACTTTTCCTTGTCGTGGGCCGGCCAATAAAGGCAAGCCCTCCGGTCAGCAAGTTCACAGCGTACCCTTCTGGAGCCACCAGTCAGGTCGTTGCTGATCACCTGCCGATTACGGAACGCGAGAGGATGGCTAGTCCTCTCTCACCGGTGGCGGCACAAGTGCCCGTCGGCCCCTGCGTTAGCAGTGGGCCAACCCGCAACCCCTGGATCCCCCAGGACCCCATGGTGGCCTCAGCCACAAACACCATCGCTCATCCTGTCTCCTCTGAAAGCAGAGGAGTACGGAGAGCGATGTGTTCCCGCCACGTTGGGTATTCGCCGACGATCAATGCCAACCCCATGAAGGGGAAGCCATTGACCGCCGCCCAGGGTGTACCGGCCGCTCCGGTTCCATTCCCCCCGGACTGCAGCGGGATCGGAATCGGAACGACACTCGAGGAGGTTACCCAACACACACCCCAGCACAGATTACCTAATACTTGACCTGTACAGTGAGGTGCGATTTTTAATCGACTTAAATAAAGGAGGATGTTCTCAATTCGATTGATCTTTTTTCTCATTTAACTTACATAATAAGTATACACATCTTAAATCCATACATGAATTTCTTATTTATACCTGTTTAACGGTGCTCAAGTTTAATTTACATGAAAGTTCTGAAGAAATATTTCCAAGAGGTCTTCAAGAAATATACGAGGTATTGTCGTGTCGCCTGGCGGTAAAACATTTGTTATTCCATTATTACCCTTATTTAATACCGCCGTGATAAATACGCCGCATTTCCGAGGGCAAGATTAAAATTCGAAAGAGTTGAATTTTTTGCCGTTAAATTGTGAGGGAAAATATTGATGACGTATGGTAATTTGATTTTGTATTTTCGATTGATTATATGCACCTGCGTAAATTGGTCGAGGTATGAGTACAAAATAAAATTCCAGCGTTGCAAATATGTTTCTATAGGTAGTGACTTTTTGAAACCAAAAGTTTCAGCGCTATGTTTATAATGACATTGTATACATAGTATTGTATATATAATGACGAGATTTGCGGGGGGCTTGAAGCCCGTCCCGGCTGGAGCATCTAAGTGCTGGCTTCGCCACCGTGGAGGCGCTCCAGCCGGTAATGGTTGAGTGAGCAGGGCGGCAGCACGGGACCCTTTCTTTCAGACTGACGCAGGTGCTTTCCGGGTACGGCTGCTTCTGAAAGTACCTGTTCAAGATCGCTAAGAGGGAATTGAGTCAAGCTTGCCACCACTGCGACTGCAGTGAAGACTCGGCGCAGCACACGCTTGCGGTCTGCCCGGCTTGGGAGTCTCAGCACCGAGGACTCGCTGCAGTCATAGAGACCTCTCATGGCCGACCATGGTCCGATCTATGGCCGCTAGCGACAAGAATTCCTTCTGCGAGGATGTCATCTCGCAGAAGGAAGGTACGGAGCGGATTAGGGAGGGAGATCCCCTTGCTGAACCGATCCGCCACCCGCGAATTGGGCGTTGGAGGCTCGAATATTTACGCCTCATACCGCCCTGAGTGTGGTTGCGAGTCTGAGGGACGGGGTTTTGCCCTAAACCCGCCGATCTAGCCACCCGCGAAGAGGCTACGTCCGTGTGTGCCTGGAGGTTGCCTAAACGAGAGTTTTAAAGTTTAAAGAATTTATTCTCAAAAAGACATACAGAGTCACTTCCATGAGAACATAATAAAAAAGATATTAATTATCATAAGGTAACGGTCACCGTAAAGAAAGGGACCCATTTGGCGGTATCAATCTCAAAGTTAAACTATTTAATTCAATTAAATTCTTAAGTATTTTTTATGCTTACTTTTTTCTAAAGATTTAGATCGGAAAAAGAGAACATCTAGGACGGGAATTGAACCCGCGACCATTCCCTTACAGGGGAAATGCTCTGACCAACTGAGCCACCTAGACACGTCCCAGATATTCGAAATTCTCCAATATATCATATACGTCTTAAGGCGACGTTGGAGCCATCTACCGTAATTCTTGCGAACTACGGAAACAATGAATAACTTTACAGTCATTTTTAAACATTGTTTTTTGATGACTCCGCCTAATTAATTCAATTAAATTCTTAAGCATTTTGTATGCTTACTTTTTTCTAAAGATTTAGATCGGAAAAAGAGAACATCTAGGACGGGACTCGTATATGATATATTGGAGAATTTCGAATATCTGGGACGTGTCTAGGTGGCTCAGTTGGTCAGAGCATTCCCCCTGTAAGGGACTGGTCGCGGGTTCAAGTCCCGTCCTAGATGTTCTCTTTTTCCGATCTAAATCTTTAAACTACTTAGTTTTGAAAGCGCCAAGTGAGCTTACATTTTTTATTTCAGACGGAAGATTATTATACATTTGTGCTCCTTCGTAGGTAATATTCTTTTTTGCATAATTTGTTCGTATTTTTGGCAAAACAAGCAAGCTAGGCCGACGAAGACTGCGTTTACTTATCAGCGATTTCTTAATAAATGTTATGTTAGTGTGGATAGTTTTATCTATAATTTTTCTAATTAGTATACAAGTGTTGTATGAATAGAGTTGTTTGATGTTCATAAGTTTTGTTTCCTCATATACTTTGTGGGTTGGTGTCATATACGGATATTGGAACAGTGTCTTTATGACCCTGTTTTGCTTTCTTTGCAGTTCTTGTAGCCTTGTTTTGCTAGCATTGCCCCAGACTTCTATGAGATATAGTAATTGTGCTGCGGGATTTTTTTATTTTTAGGTTTGAAGATGATATAACATGTCTTGAAAATATTTACGGTTAGTAGATTACATTGGAACATATCGAATAGAGTGTTTAGATCTTCTTGGGCTCGTGAAACAACGTCGTGTACATTAACTCCAAAGTAGAACAAACAAGTGTCATCTGCGTACAAAGTTAAATTTCCATGTAACCTAGCTCTGTGATACTATTTATGTATGTTAAAAATAGCAAAGGTCCTAGTATGGATCCTTGTGGAACGCCATACGTGATTGGTGAAGCATTACTTTCAATATTACCTATCTTGACTACTTGAAATCTAGTTGTTAGGTAAGATTTGAACATCTGGAGTGCATTGCCTTTGATGCCACCGGTTTCTAGTGTTTCTAATAATAGCTTATGACTTATTGTATCGAAGGCTTTTTTCAAGTCGATAAATATACCCAGAACAATGTTTTTATTATCTATGTTGGTTCTAATTTTTGTCACTAAATCAATGGTAGCTACAGTGGTATTTTGTTTAGCTCGAAATCCGTATTGGCGTTCTGATATGAAATTAAAGGAGTCTATGTAGCTTAACAGACGGGTATGTAATATTTTCTCCAAAATTTTTGACACATCTTTTTGGGGTTATTAGCACAGTCCGAAAACAGTTTATTATAGTAGGTATTTTTTGTGTCATGAATTAGTTTCATTTCTTTATAGTTGTTTTGTAATGTTTCATTTTCTGGATCCTTTTTGTATTGTAGCCACAAATGGTTTCTTGGACTAATTGCACTAATACTTTCACTGTTAATCCAATCCTCTTGGGGTAGATTCATAACTTTCGTTCTCATAACCTTTGCTTCTTCCACATAGTGTTTTAACTTTAGTTCTAGTTTCTTGTAGTTGATAGTTTCATCTTCTAGACCTCGTGATTCCACCAAAGTGTATAATTTTTTATAGTCTATTCTTTCATAATCAAGCGTGGGGGTTTCATTTTATTTATTTACAATATATTTGCTTATGGTCTGACATAGATGAGTTGATAATGGCCATGTTGTAATATTCGCCTTTTAAATTTGTACTGACGTGATCTAGGATAGATTTCTTTATACTGGAGTCTCTTGTGCAATAGGTTTTACTTACTTTATTGAGTATTTTATGTCCTGATTCATTTATTGTTTGTTTGTATTTTCTTAATGTACTATCTGCTGTCAAGAGGTCTATGTTAAAATCGCCAAACACTATTGCTCTCCTCCGTTGCTGTAATTGTGTGTCATAAGTCTCTAGGAAGCTTTTAAGACTTGTGTCACCAGGGTAGTAGACGATACCAATGTCAAGCGCAAACTTATCTATCTGTATCCATAGATAATTATTTCCATCTTGATATATTGATTCGCTAAGGCTATGGTTTAGGTCGTTATGTATGTATGCCGAAACTCCTCCTCCCTTACGATCTGCCTTATAATTGTAGTAATGGGTATAGTTATCTATCTGTAGTAGCAAGGCTTGGTTTATGAGAGTGACACACTGCGGGCAAGCGCCTAGGGTGGTTAACCATAGAAGACTTCTTGTATAGTTTCAAGTCCCCAAAACAAGGCTCTGAGTATGGCACACCGCAGGGGTTATAGTGTGTGAGAGCCACACATAACCGCGTGGCCTCCCCGTGTCGCGCGGTATGCCGTAGGACGTTTCCCTTGAAGAAAAAAAAAGTCTACGTCTGTCAGGTCAGCTAGATAATAATAAAAATATACGTTCTTAAAATTAAAATAAGCGGTACGTAAATAATAATTGTATGCAAGGGTTGTACTGATATCAAAAGCTTGTGTCGCGCGAGTTCTTTCTCTGTTTTTTATTTGTGTTACAATTTTTTGATTACTTTTTCTCTATCTATATTTAGCAAACCGTGGTATAAAAAGTCACATCCACTTAATAACAACATTCCCTTGCAAATTAATTGAGATTGTTTACCTCTTAAATGTTAAATATTCGGTACATTTTCAACAACAACCGCGACTCCGTAATGAAATCTTTAGATTAGACGGCTGATATACGTAATTGCATTATATGTATAAAGCAAACAGGATTCCTTTTGATTTCCCCATTGATCGCACGCTCCACTAGATGTCACATAATATTTATCAATCGCTAGAAACAAACACCCCAGGGGCGCGCCATGTAGTGGAAGAGATAAAATGTGCCCCTCACTCTACCAACCTGCCAGGAGATGCTCCTACCCTTAAAGATAAAACGTACCGCTACGCAATAATTCCTTTTTTGAACTTTATCGAGTGTAACTTTTTTAAACTCAGGATGAAATCGAACCGTAGCATATATTGTCATATAATTTACGAAGAACAATGATCGTAAGTATCTACTAAGTGCCTGCCTATATTTTATTCAAATAATAAGCTAATAGTATATTTAGATAACTTTTTAGAGGTTTAGTTTTCACACTGGTTTTTTAGGGTTTCGTACCCAAAAGGTAAAACGGGAGCCTATTCTTTACCCTTTCCGTCCGTCTGTCACTAGGCTGTATCTCATGAACCGCGATAGTTAGACAGTTGAAATATTCGCAAATGATGTATTTCTTTTGTTGCTATAAAAGCAAATACTTAAACAACAGAATGAAATAAATATTTAAGGGGGCTCCCATACAACAAACGTGATTTTTTTTTTAGGGCGCGCAGCTAATATTTTATAAACTAGTTACGAGTACGAAATAAAACTATTGACTCCAGAGTGCCTTAGAATAAAAGGGTAATCCCTAGAAATTTTAACTCAATAGAAAATCAATTAATATTGAATTTCCTTCCAGGTAGCGATCGTGTAACTGATTATAAAAGTTTATTAGGTAGGTATTTTTCTATCGGAATTGCCGTTTATTGCCTGTATTATATTGTATTGGATTTTGAAGTTTAGCAGTCAATAATTCTACCATTGTATAGATCATTTTGCTTTACAAAGAAGTATCTGGAAGTTTGCAAGTTAAAACATTTCAAAAATGTAATTTTACTTTTGTAACTGTACTGGCTTGATAACAAAAGTAAGCGCTTTTGTATCAAGATTTTATCTCGAATTCTTGAACTACCACTCCTTTTCACAGATTTTTGCTTTTACAGGAGCGACTGCTGTCTTACTTCACAACCCCGAGCGGAAAGCCTGCGCCAGAACCTCGTCCGTCCGGTTTGTAGGTTTGATTAGCTTGTCTCCGAAGGTCTTAGTGAAATAAATACGAAATAAATAATAGTTTGAAAAACCAAATAAACACGCTTTAATAGAAGAACAACATAAAAAGTCAAAAATAATCATTCAAAAGCGTACAACAATTATCATCGAATCATCGAACGCCCCATTATTTATTTATGTTTGTTGTTTTAAATTATTGTTATGTCATTGATCCTTAATAAGTGTGCAAAATTTCAAATCAATCCGCCGTTTGGAAGTGCGCCAAAATCGAGTTAAAAAATTCTATTACATACAAAATTACAAAAATACATACCAGGTTAAGGTAACGTTTTTAAACCCTAATGGGTATTCGGGCGCTACCCGACTTTTATGTCCGGGAATCGTGACGCAAAAAACTAATGAAATTTTACCGGAACCTATCAAGTTCGTCTACATTTACTTGCGGACCTACAACGTTCGCGTACAGTCAAGAAATTGAAGTCAACGACTTCAATTAACAATTAATAATTCAGTACCATCTTTTTTTTAATTTCACTTCTTATTAATTCTTCTGCAAACTTTAATAATCCTACTTCTTACTTCCAACTAATATTTTAATGCAAAAGCTTGTGAGGCAGGATGAATGAATGGGTTTATGTTTGCTACTTCTTCACGCAAAAATGACTGAACGTATCTGAATAAAATTAGGTACAGAGCTACATAATAGTCCAGAATTGCACATAAGCTACTTTTTATCCCGGCAATAAGTTCCTGTGGGTCGTGGGAGTAGGATTAATATATTACGCCAGTGGAGTCACGGGCTCTAGTAATAAAAAATGTACATCAATCAATCAATTATTAGCCGGACTGGACTCCGCTGCTAGATATAGGCATGTTCCATCGTGCGACATAGCAATCGGTCCTTATAACATGTACATAATACACACTAATCTGAACATAGCATCAACTAGCGATAATTGGTATATTTAAGTTATTTAAGCTGATTCGTTAGTCTAACACGACAACGCGAACGAAATAATTAAACTGAATAAGCACCATACGTATTGATCGCGCATGATACGGTCACTGACCGCATTCTATACGGGTATGATACGGTCACTATTAACGTTATTTGCAGATATGATACGTCATAATGATCATAGTATTGTCTGACTGAGATTTTCCTTTTGGTATGAGCTTTCAAAAACTATCTTCTTATTCGGATTGATTAACCGCAACGTGATCACGCGCGTTTGTATTTCAGATGCGATTTAGTTTTAAGTTAGTTCTTTGTTCTGTATTAACCAATTTAATTACACCGACTTCTCACGTTATGATTGTGATTGAAACTCGTTTCTAACAGAATATTACCCCTGTTGCCAAGCTGAAGATTTGTTACTAGGATATTGAAGCAAACAGCAAAATTCTATTATGATATTCCTAGTTCGATTTAAATTGTAATTCTTAAGTTAGCACTCATTTCCGATTCAATCCAAAGATTACCTCATATTGAAAAAAAAAACGAATTCAGATATCAACAATTAATGAAAATGTTATTAAGAGATAGGTTCACTGCCTTCACTCAACAATGCTCCTATGGATATAAATAAATTATGTAAATTGCTACGACGATGTGTGCTTATGTATGTTAGTAAGTAATTTTAACAGTCAAACCAAATCTTCTTGTCAACAAAATTTTCTGCCATCCTCGTTTTACATCGAAACAAAATGAAAAAAGAAATCTCACATAAATAATAATCTTTAATCAAAAACAGAAAATCTTTTAAAAAAGGTGTACTTTTACTTCTAATAAATAAACACGGGAGAAAATTATAGCTCGAGGCTTACTCAAAGAAATGAAATTCATTTTATTGCGGCGACTAAGGCCTTCATTCAAATACAATTTGGCTAATGTAATTGCTGTGAGGTGATTCTATTTCACCAGTGGATATTGTTGAAAATGGAATACTTATACTTATAAAAAACTTCCAAGGATTACTGGACATTACTCCTAATTTTGTTCGCATTAGTTGAATTAAAGGCTAAATGGCTAAACTGATAAGATTATTAAGTAATTTAATTCTACAATAATTTACGACGTCGCCATGCCCCATTACTTAGAGATATAAAATATGAAATATCACAGTCGAAATTTTCACTGGGAAGTGACAGCGGTTTGTATTTTATTTAATGAACGACATCTATTTGTATTCTTGCTATTGTATGTAAGGGATTTTTGAGTTATGTCTTTAATAAATTATTTGCTTTAAACAGTACGGGGCAAAAATCTTGTGATTATGGTTCGCACATGCTCACTAACTGGCCAACCAAGAAGCCAATAAAAGGACTGATCAACCAATGACGCGAGCCTTTTGAGCTCGTGATTAGTTTTATATTCTACTAGCTGATGCCCGCGGCTCCGCCCGGGTGGAGGTCGGTTATCGTTTTGTGGTTATATCTCCGGTTCTAATTAACCAGTTGCAATCAAACATACGGCACGTTTTTGCGTCCATCGCGAACAAACAGACAAACCAGAGGCAAGAATAAAAAAAATAATCTCAGCAACGTTCATTTACAATACCCAAGTATTTTTTTAAATACCTCCAATGTACAGACACAACTAATTTACAATGTTATAATTATATTCTATGATTGATTGATTGGCGCGAGAGTAAATTGTCAAGATTTTTGCACTTACCTATAGGTATCTATTGAAGGAAATGCCCGTCTACCGATAATTATTACGAAATAGTCATTCCATTAGCGACCGGCTACCAATATAGCATGTAGCTCTGCTTGTTTGATTTCTACTACGACTTGGTACATAAATGCTTCACTTATTGTTCTATACACCTAACTACTTCATGTGAGCCTTGCCGGCCTGCATGGAAGCCCTCAGGACATACTTTAGGTAGAGTTGCTGCTGCAGTACTTGAGAAAGAACTTTAGTCAAATAAGGAACCAATGATGTAGTTTTCATCTTAGATAGAGTATCCTACTTCCTATCATATTTGTTATTCTTTCACGCTCGAGTATTTATTTTTTATAACACTTAGGTGGCAGACAAGCACACAGTCCACCTGATGGGAAGCGGTTGCTGCGGTCTGTCACACTACGTTAGATATTAGATAACATTATATTAACATTAGATACAAAAAATATTTTAAGTATGGAAATCTAACAATTAAAAGCGTGGTACTATTGGGCCGATCACACTATACAATTAAAAATGAAAGAAGCAATATCGCTTTTCAAAAGTTAGTAAATATCAGCATCACAAATATCATTTTCTGCATTCGTGGAAGGGTGAGAGAAGTTAATCTAGTGAATAATAATAGAGGCCGGAAGAGGTCTAAATAACGCCTGTTCTGAGACCAGCTTGAGGGTAACCAAAGTGAAACTCAATTTTAGGTAACGTTATGCCAGAGTTGTTTTTGATAATCGGATCAGTTTGCGAGTCACGTAAAGGTTTAAAGAATCTTAGGACACGACAGTGCTACGACTGTTTGGTCTATTCAATCACTAGGGAACTAATAAAACGCCTATGATGAAGTGCAGACTACTACGCCATAGACGCTTTATAAGTTGGCTTGACTTAGGTTTGGTAATGTTGTACGTAACTCTGTTTGTTGGGGACGACAGAAACGGGATGGATGGCCAAGAGGTATATGGCGGCCTAATGACTTTTATACCGCTGGCGCTTCTGTCGGGCGGCGAGTGGACTGTATGAAGATCTTGATGCTGGCGGGTGGACGAAGGTGCCGATGGGAGCGTGGATTCTGAAATGCTTGCGGCTTGATGAATGATGATCTGCAGAAGGGTACTTCAATTCCAAGGGTCTTTCCAGTGAAACAGCGATTTCTTACTTCTTGTTTATTAGAGGTGTTTTCTCTAGGGCTGCTGGTTCCGGACTGAATTCGGGAGGAAAAATGACCAGTTTATATAGGGTACTCTGACCAATCAGAGCCCTTTGGATTCTACCTACAAACTGCTTTAGCCAATCAGCGGCTTTGTTTACATTGCCTATTTTATTTTTCCTCACGGATTCTATATTTTACAATTTTATCTTATAGATAATACCTTATATTTACTTAATTACATAAATTTAACAATAAAAACATTAGTTTTAAACCTTAAAAACTATAAAAATAGCTATCGGCTCTCGTTATGGTAAAGTTCTACAGTAGCTAAGCTTCGTGGCGCGTTCTGCGTAGGTGGCGCCGCCAAGCGGAAATGATTGGAGACTCATTTGGGACTTTTTATTCACTTAAATCTAATTACAAAACTTATTACATAACCTTATGAACTATTTACAAATTGCAAGTATTGGCGTCGTCGCTAATACTGTTGAATCAATTAATCAATTGCTTTGACTGTATTATCGATAAATTAAAATAGCTGACTAGACATTCGAAGTTGGGTAAGTTGGTCGTGGACCTTAGTACGTAGCCTGTGGATTGTATTTTCTTTGTCTTTGGAGGATATCCCCTACTGTACATAGTATATAATAATTGCATTATTGCTCCAAAGCAAACTGTAAGGCTTTTATTTGATTTACCGGAAACTTGAAGATAATATTCCTAAGTCTATGACGCCATGGCATTCATTTTATTATTGTTATGTCGGAATTGAACCGACTAAAACCGCACGCAGTCTCGGGTCTTCAGACGCCGGGGCGCCAAAGGCATTTCCCTCGCACCTCGGCTGACCCAGGGCCATCTCCGGTTTCGAGATGGCCACCTCGGGAGGACAGTGAACCCTGGGCTCCAAATTTTGAATGCAACCGGAATTGGCGCACGGATGATGATGATTTTCAATAAAAAAATTTTTTCGTCATCCCGAAACCTGATCGTCCACATGAATATGTTAATAAATAAAAAATAATAAATTAAAGTATTTCACTTTATAAATTTCATCATCTCCTGGGATGTAGAGATATGTCAAAGAAGGTGCTCAAAGGATAGTGATGAGAGAATTATTCTCTTCTCTGTTTTCATTACCATAAGTATGCCCACATTTTCGGATTCAAAAGGAAATAGCGTTGTTATTATTCGCTTTTCCGTAAGTACAAGGCTAATTTCGTGCAGCCTGACCGAAATAAGTCATAAAAACATTTTACGGTTCGTTTCTCACCTCCAATTACGTTTAATTCATATGGGATAAGGAAATTACGCTTTTACGAGCATGCATAACATTTGACTAGGAAATTTCGACGTTTTTATAATGTAATACACGAGTGGACATTTTAAGTCAAGTTTTTAGGTAGGTTATGGAAGTGCGTGATAAATATTGATGTAAAGTGGCTGAATTTGTAAAGACAAGGCAGCAATACCGAAAGGCCCATAATACGATTACTAACGGGTTTCCTTTAGAATATGAAATCAGAATAGTATGCATATTCAACCTACTTTCATTATGGCTTACTCTTAGGCGTACTAGGAGAATTATAGCTGAAGTAATGTTGATGGATTGAGTGGGAAACAGCGTGATAGGAGAATTTTGTGGTATGAAAGAAGATGTACTTAGTGACCAAAATAGAGAAAGGGATGCTTAGATGGTTGGGACACGTAGAAAGAATGGATGAAAGATAAAACAGATTTATGAAGCGAGGATGAATGGGCAACTCGGTAAGTGTCGAACTATAGAACAAATGAAAGTTGTATATTAGGCTTGTAGCAAGCAGCAAAAATATTAGATCTCTGCCTACCCCATTAGGAAAGAGGCGTGACTACAGTACGTCTAATGCATACATACATACATGTATGCATTAGACGTACTGTAGTACTTATACAGATTAGGTTATAACTATTAAGTAATTACTTTCACAAATATTATCTGTATTGATTCTACACATTTTATGCTATTTTAGGCACTATGATTATCTGTTCTGTGGTTGAAGTCAATTTTTTAATTTACTGCCAATGGCTTATTTTCCACCGGTTTGTGTTTAACAACAAAAAGTACGTTTAAATTTAAATACTTCCATAGTTTTAATTTCTAACATATTTTTATTAATTTCAATTAACATACCTTATACAATCAAAGTCGATACCAAACTTACCAACAGCGTTATATTATCTGCAATAGTTGACACAACTAAACGCCTGCAAGACTTGAATTGCAATGACCCACATCGACATCAGTGGTAGATACCACAAGGTGTCGTAACGATGAGATATCACGTACAACTCGAACATGTAAGTTCCATTTAACACCTCAGAACCGCGTGAATTCTGAGGTATTCACGAAATGGTATCATTAGATGAATTAGACACGTCACCGCATAATTGAGAGGGACCCTAATAGTTTGAGTTGACCCAACGCTGACAGTGACAGCAAATGGAAATAACTTTCCCACCTTTGGAAAAAAAAACGTTATTTTGTGTGAAGCTCGAAATGTGTGATTTTTTACCTTGATGACATATTTAACTATGATCGAGAAAAATAAAATTATAATTATACTAAACTAAACTACAAAAACTAGGACGGTTGCCAGCTTGGCAATCAACCCAAACTTAAGCGTAGCGAGATTTGCCTATCCAACAATAGGTCAACGTGATCGGTCGACTTTTTCCATTGATTTGGTTTTTCGGTGATTATTCCTCGATGGTAAGACCGATCTAGACATTCGACCCCTTACGACACTCAGTAATGTCTAGTTGATCACCGTGGCAAATTTGGTCGAGATCGGTCAAACGGTCTCGGAAGAGTATCATTTGTTTGAAATGCAACTTTGAAACCAAAGATGCTTCGCTCGCCTTCGGCTCGCTACGCTTAATAAAATAATATTTTATTATATCTAAAAAGACTATTATAACATTCAAAAATATTTAGACGACAAAGAAGATTGGAAATGAACTGTTTACTTTACTTTGCTTCTCAAACAATACATTGTAATTAAAATATATAAATAACCCTTGAAATTTTAGTCTAGTTCTGTTTTGACATTTTGTAAGTTCTACCTAAAGAATAAACATAATATTACGCCTTTGGTAGGAAGGTAAGGTATTTTTCGATCCTACGAAATAGGGGAGGAACGCTTTAACCGGACACTATTTCATGGATTTTATGTTTACTAAAGATTGAAGAACAACTCAATCCCTTCGTTGCCTTGTATAACACTCACGGGGGAAGATGTCGTGATCTACAAAGGATACCTGCTACTTTACTGAGAACTACTCAGTATTCTCCTAAAATTATAACCAGATTATTCATTAAATTTTTAACTTATAATACTTTTTATATTACTTATGTTTTGAATTACAGTTAATTATCTAATTGTAAAGTTACTTGAGCAGAAATATAATTTCGTTTTACTTTAACTCAATAAGAATTTAACATATTTATACTTAAAAATAGTATCATTCAGTTCAATTATGCTTAATTGCATTGAGCAATTTGGCCGAAAATCAATATGAAACCTCTCGAGAATGATACTCAATCTTTTGAATCGAATGTTTTTTTCGGTCGGTTTGCATTAAGTTTGCATAAAGCTAAGGAAAAAAAACTAAAGTATATTGTTTTTGAAAAACCTGAAGTATTTCTGGCAGCCCTGTATGTTTTAAGAGTGATGTAAATGATGATGATGTAAAAAATTTAAAACAATTGCCCCTCATGTGTATAGGCTGTTGACTGAGGAGGCTTACACCAAATGAAGATGCATTGTAAAGAGCTGCCTCCGGATTTGGTCAGGCCCTTTTGTATCTTTTTTTTCGTGCGGAAATCTCCTCGGATACCCCCCCCCCCTGGCCAGCGGGGGTGGTTATGTCGGGCTTGAACCAACTAAAACCGCACACTGTGTCGGGTCGTAAGACACCGGGGTTGAGGTTGCCCATAGAGCATATCCCTCTGACCCTAGGCCATCTCCGGTTTCGAGATGGCCCCCTTGGGTTTGGGAACCACGGTGTCCCCGTCTTGCCCCGGTTTGGCGGGTCCTTTTGTATCTATTTAATTGCTTTTCTTTCTTTTTATTTTTACCTGTGCAGCTTTATCCTATAGAATCATTAAAATATAATTAAAAACCCCCTCATTAGTTAATGTAATAATATGGGATTCCTTAAAACTAGATAACGCCTAATTCAAAGTATTAACTAGTAGCCATTGAAGAATTTTGCAATCTACAACCTGGCTCCATCAACAAATCCTTCGATCTCGATATCTAAGATATCAAATGAATGTATAGTCATCCAAAAGACATATCCAAGAGACTTATAAAGTTTCAAATCGACGCAATTATTAGAAGTTGTTTAAATTCAATTTCTTAACCTTAGTTTACATACACAGTCTGTTAGGAGACCCAACAAGATATTCCTGGCAGATGGGTAATGTTACAAGGCGTAACATAGGGTACTTTAATATTAGAAAAGTAATTAGGGACCCGCGCAAAAGAATTAACACAAAATTGTGAATAAAATCTGATTTAACTCTGGAACGGCTGGGCCAATTTTGACGTCACTTTCACTGGCAGATAGATAATGTTACAAGGCGTAACATAAGCTACTTTAATTTAAGAAAAATAATTGGGGTCCCGCGCAAATAAACTAATACCCTAAAAATGCGGCTTGCAGGTGAATTTGGTTGAGGCCGATAAACCGACTGATTGACGGACGAGACTTTGGTGCGGGCTTTCCTTTCGAGGCTGGTAGGCTAGACGGCAATCGTTCTCATAAAAGAGAGGGAACATAAGAACATATGCAGAGGAAAAGTAGGAGAGCGGACTCCGGGCTCCAAAGTGCAAGCTTTGGTAGCAACGGGGACTGGTGTTCTGATGATGATGATGATCATCGTTGCTGTATTTTGAAAATGGCACCTTCGCAATTTCTTATTGCATCAAAGTGGCATAGGAAATAAGCATGCACCTTGACATGTGAAGGTGTATGCTTATTTCTATTCTTTATTATGTAAATATGTAAAAGTTTATAAAGTATATACTTATTTCCTTTACCGTGTGTATTTATAACTTCAATTTATAATAATATATCGAATTTATACCAGTTTGACAACCCTAATGTTGGAAAAATTAGACAACTTTCTACTTCCCCATTTCATTTCCTTTTATACTAAACTGATCGCAGCGAATATTCAAAAACTTACAATTGAAATGTTTTGTTATGCGTGTATTTGTTTGTGCTCGATGATGTGATCGTCAGCTAGACAGGAAATTAGATCTCTAATCAGATTATTACGAGCGAATGCGGACAAGTGACATGGTGGACTGCGGTTTACATTGGGCCATGTTCGACTGCGGCTTATTTACTTATTTCAAAATTTGTTATTGATGTCTTCCCTTTTTCAAATGGAAATGCGTGACGGATGTTTTTAAAATGTTAAGATGGTAGCTTTTAGTCAAGTTTTCAATAGAAATATCATAGATTTCTTCAGAACGAAATGTTTAGAACAATAGTTGTGTCACGGTTCCTGGGCTAGGCAGGAATAAATTTTGAATTTTTAATTTGGTGCGAAAGCTCAGACTAGACAAAATGAGTCTTGTGTACTGAAAATCTTGGTGGGGTACACTCCCCATATACTCGGTAAAATCTAGCACATTATACTATGAATCTCCATCGAATTCTCAACATACTCGTAACAATAAACCTAACAAGCATCACGTAATATTAAATATGATTATCAGAACTGATACCATATTTAGATCAGACAAACGTTAATTCAATTAACTAACGGGTCAGTGAATATAACTGATTACTGTATTCTATCATCAGACAGTCTATTAACCGAACTCGTTATGTTATTGGCAAGCAAAATCTCTTTTAGTAAATATATTTCTGTTCCTTCAGATATGTTATAAAATATATATGAAAGTTCACAAAATCAATGTTAGTTGTGTTTATACATTTACTTGAGGAGAATGAAATGTATTTTTTCTCTTGTTTCCATTCTAGTGGTTATGGTTGTCACATGTCGTCTACTCGCATTCTTTACCTAAGTACATTATGTACAAATATGTTTTGAAACGTAAATTGATAACAATAAAGCAATTATTGTTCCGATAGTCGTATCGGTTCAGGGAAAGATTGCCAAGAGCCTCGATCAACATCTCAAGAAACTCGCGTTGGCAGTTGGGACAAGGGCTTGATGCAGAAGGCAGTGCTCCTTGACTAGGCACGTATTGTGAGGAGATTCCTCTCTCTGGAGCCCTAACTACCGGTAGCTGGGTCCCTGTACCAGATGCAATGGGCCACTATCTCTTTATATTCATATTTATATTTGAAAATATAATAATTAATATAAAGTTTATAAAGTAAATATAATTTTAAATTAAGTATATCGACTCATACTCGTGGGACTCATATGGACAATATATTGAAAAACCAAAACCCCCCCCAAAAACCAAGCGAAACAGTCTGCGCGGAGGTCGCGCAGCAGTCATGCGTGGAGGTCACGCCAAAAACCGCGGTAGTGTCGGAGAAGTTCGACACTGCTAGCGAGAGGAGCAGGGCGAGCAGCCCGCTGGGATTGGGCGTGAAGGCTGCCCAGAAGCGGAAGCGGCGCTCCAGGAAGCCTAGGCCGAAGGAGGACGTGTCGGATGAGGAAATTACCCTCACCGGGACGGCCTCCTCCAGCAGTGATGAGGTGGCAAAGCCGGCGTCCAAGGTGGCCGCAGGCCGCCGAGGGGCGCGAGGTGGCACGAGGGCTGGCCAATCCATCCGAGCCCCCTCGAACACTGGGAAAGCCGCAGCCAAGTCGCCGCCGAGGCCTTCCACCTCTGCGGCACCGGAGCTGGGCAGGAGGACACAGTCACTCTTGGAGAGTCTCCAGAGAGTGGCTGCATCGTCCCAAGGGTCCTCGGACCCAAAACAGGAGGAGATGCTGAACATTGTGTTCGGCATCGCCTCCGAAAATGAGGCCCTCGCGGCGGAGCTGGCTGAGTCCCGTCGGGAGACAGCTCGGCTCTCTGCCGCTCTCGAGGAGCTGCAGAGGGTGGTAGCGAGCTCTGCGCAGCTAGTGCCGCCAGCACAACCCGCGCAGCCGGTGCGGGTGACGAGGTCGTCCCGGTTGGCGCAACCGGCACAGCCGGCGCTACCAGCGCAGCAACTGGCACAGCCGACGCGGCCGGCGCGATCGCTGGGAACGACGCGGTCCAGCGAGCCACCGGCGGAGTCCTGGCTCCCATATATGGAGGCGCTGGAGGAGCGCATGATGTGTCGGATGGAGGCCTTAATGGACTCCATCCGCCGTCCGCCTCTGGCGCCGCCGGTGGCCGGATACTCGGCTGCAGCCCAGAAGGGCCCCACCCGCCCGGCTGCAGGTGCGACCCTGCCGGAGCCGGCTCCTCAGCCCCCTCCCGCTCAGGGGAAGGGGAAGGGGAAGGGCAAAGGCAAGGGGAAGGGCAAGGGGAAGACGTCCCCAGCCCTGGCCCCAGCCCCAGCCGTGGCTCCGACTACCTCCACCCCACTGGAAGGGGGCTGGGAGGTGGCTGGAGCCAACAAAAAGAGGCGGAAGGCCGCCAAGAAGGCCGCCAAGAAGGCCAGGAAGGCCGCGGCCGCCGCGAAGACAGCGCCGGGGAAGCTCCGTGCCCCTCGTACCGCGGCCGTCGTCGTCACCCTGACGGCGGAGGCAGCGGGCAGGGGCATGGGGTATGCCGAGGTGTTGGCCAAAGTTAAGGCCAACGTAGACCTCAAGGCCCTCGAGATCCCGGGTGTCCGGTGCAAGAGCACACGGACGGGAGCCCGGCTTCTCGAGGTCCCTGGCGCCGCCAGTGGCCCCAAGGCCGACGCCCTAGCGGCTCGGCTGAGGGAGTCGCTGGACGCAGCCGACGTCCGGGTGTCCAGGCCCATTAAATGCGCAGAAGTGCGCATTACGGGCCTGGACGACTCCGTCACGGCAGAAGAAGGCCGGGGACTGCTCCCCGGACACAGTAAAGGCCGGAGCTATACGCTTCGGCCGCGGTGGACAGGGGGCAGCAGTTGTCGGCTGCCCTATCGCGGCGGCCCAAAAGGTCGCAGACGGGCGGAGCCTCCTGGTGGGAGGCTTCCTGAGGGCGCAGGTACGGCTCCTGCAGGCCCGACCGGCCAGGTGCTTCAGGTGCCTGTCGGTGGGCCATGTGGGGGTGCACTGCACGGCGGAAGTGACGGCGGGTGACCGTTGCTTCCGCTGTAGCCAACCCGGTCACAAGGCCGGCACGTGCGATGCCCCGCTGCACTGCTTTAGGTGTGCAGCGGGAGGCAAGCCGGCCGACCACAGGGTTGGTAGCAAGGCCTGCGCCGGAGGGGAGCCGAAGCCGGGAGGCCGGCCTTCCGCCTCCAGTTCACAGCGGGATGCGGAGATGGGGGTTCCATAATGGATCCTCAACTCCGCATCCTGCAGGTGAACGTTGGCCACGGTGCCCATGCTCAGGATCTTCTGCGCCAGAGCATGGCACAGTGGGCCATAAATGTCGCCGCTGTCGCCGACCCATACACCCACCGGTTCCTCGGGCCTACCTGGGAAACCGCGCTGGATGGGTCGGCGGCACTGGTGCACAACCCTGCCGCCGGCAGCCCCCCTCTTGCCGTCGTTGCAAGGGGACCCGGCTGCGTGGCGGCGGCGGTTGGGGATATAGCGGTCGTGGCCGCTTATATCACGCCGAACCGAGACCAAGCTGCATATGAGCAGTGGCTCCGTCAGCTGGCCGTCGTCGTCAATGCCTGCCAGCCCCGTCCGGTCCTTGTGCTCGGGGACTTCAACACCTGGTCGTATGCCTGGGGTTCCCGACACGAAAGGGGCGCGACGGGGCATAGAGGCAGGGCACTGGTGGACTGGGCCGCACGACTCGGCCTAGTCCTCCTAAATCGGGGAGCCGTGGACACGTTCGTGACCTCGAGGGGTAGCTCCATCGTGGACCTATCGTTCGCGAGCCCCTCGTTGGCGCGACGTGTTCAGGGCTGGCGCGTCGTTTTGGGGGAGGACACAAGTTCGGATCACCGATACATTCGGTTTGACGTGTCCCCCCCTGCGAGCGACGCGCCGGCTGCACCGGCTCCACCCGAGCCACGTTGGGCGCTTAAGCGACTTGATCGGGAGCTCCTCCTGGAAGCCGCCATCGTACAGGCCTGGGCCCCTGCGCCGGACAGGCCTGTCAGCATAGACGATGAGGCGGAGTGGTTCCGGGAGGCCATGACCCGTGTCTGTGACGCGGCGATGCCTAGGGCTCCGCCCTATAATCCGAGGGGTCAGGTCTACTGGTGGTCGTCGGAGATCGCGCAGCTCAGACGGGGCTGCGTGATCACGCACCGCCGGTGGGCCCGATTCCGTAGAAGGCGTCGCCGCCCCGCAGATGCGGAGGCCCGAGAGGCGGAGTTGTACGAGGGATACAGGGAGGACAGACGAGCCCTCCGAGCGGAGATAAGGCGTTCCAAACGGGACGCCTTCCGTGAGCTGCTGGAGACGCTGGAGCGGGACCCTTGGGGGCGGCCCTACCGGATGGTGAGGGGCAAGCTGCGCCCCAAGGCCCCGCCGTTAACCCGGTGTCTCCAGCCGGATCTGCTCGGAGGAGTTGTTGGCTCCCTGTTCCCAGCGCGGGCGGTGGAACATGTTCCACCGCGGATGACTCCGCCTCGGTTGCGCATGGCGCCCGACGTGGAAGACGACGACGTGCCCGAGGTCACTTGGGTAGAACTAGAGCTGGCGGTGAGAAGGCTAAGAGCCAAACACACCGCCCCGGGACCCGACGGCATTCCAGGCCGAGCGTGGGTCCTAGCTCTAGTCGACGACGCTCTCGAGCCCCGACTGAGAGGGCTTCTCAGCGCATGTTTGGAGCGGGGCCAGTTTCCGAAATTGTGGAAGACGGGGAAACTGGTCCTCATCCGAAAGGAGGGGCGCCCGGCAGACTCGCCGTCCGCCTACCGGCCCATAGTGTTGCTCGACGAGGTGTGCAAGCTCTTTGAAAGAGTAATTGCGAAGCGCCTCGTCGAGCACCTCTCAAGAGTGGGGCCGGACCTGGCGGATGGCCAATATGGCTTCCGCCAGAGGCGCTCTACCGTGGATGCCATCATGCGCGTGAGGGCTCTGGCGGAGGATGCAGTAGCCCGGGGTGAGGTGATGTTGGCGGTGTCCCTTGACATCGCCAACGCGTTCAACACCTTGCCCTGGAGTTGCATTAGGGAGGCGCTCGTGTATCACGAAGTGCCTCTCTACCTCCGCCGCATAGTCGGGGCGTATTTGACGGAGAGAGCCGTCATCTACCCAACCGTGACCGGTCTCGGTCGGCGTGAAATGTCGTGCGGTGTTCCACAGGGATCGGTCCTGGGGCCGCTCCTGTGGAACATCGGATACGACTGGGTGCTTCGCGGTGAGCTCGTAGGCGGTGCCGCCGTCACGTGCTACGCGGACGACACGCTCGTGACGGCGTGCGGGGCGACGTACCGCGAAGCGACCCGAAAGGCCACGACCGCGGTTGCCCAAGTCGTTAGGCGGATCCGGCGGCTGGGTCTCGAGGTGGCCCTGCATAAAACCGAGGCCCTGTTCTTCCATGGGCCTCGGAGCAAGCCACCCGAGGGATCCAGTCTCATCGTGGGAGGAAATCGCATCGGCATCAAGCCCCAAATGAAATATTTGGGGCTCGTGCTCGACGGCCGATGGGACTTCGGAGAGCACATCCGAAGTCTGGCCCCCAAATTGAAGGGCACAGCTCTTGCTCTGGCTCGGCTGTTGCCCAACATGAGGGGGCCCGATGACTCCTGCAGGAGACTCTACGCGGGGATCGTGCGGTCCATGGCCCTGTATGGGTGTCCAATATGGGCGGAGGCCCTGAGGACCAGAACTGTGCGGATGCTGCGCGCTCCGCAGCGAGTTCTGGCCATCAGGGTCATCCGAGGGTACCGCACGATCTCCTTCGAGGCGGCGAGTCTCCTTGCCGGAACTCCGCCATGGGACCTGGAAGCGAGAGCCCTTTCGCAACTGTACCAGTGGCGAAAGGAGGCGCGGGAGCAGGGATGGAACCCCGAGCCTCGAGAAATCGAGGCCGTGCAGTCCCAGCTCCGCCAGGCCATCGTGGTGGAGTGGAAGGAACGACTTGGGCAACCAAGCGCAGGGCACGCCGCAATAGCGGCGGTAAGGCCCATCATGGAGGATTGGCTGGAGAGGCGACACGGAAGCCTCTCCTACCGACTGACGCAGGTGATCTCAGGGAAGGGGTGCTTCGGGGACCACCTGCATCGGATCAGGAAGGAGCCAACGCCTGAGTGTCATCACTGCGACGCGAGCGAGGACTCAGGGCTGCACACGCTGGCGGACTGCCCG
The DNA here is from genome assembly GCA_946251805.1 of Cybosia mesomella. Lineage (NCBI taxonomy): Eukaryota > Metazoa > Arthropoda > Insecta > Lepidoptera > Erebidae > Cybosia > Cybosia mesomella. The sequence continues at coordinate 25,122,341 of OX276398.1, forward strand.
GCGTGGGAGGCGCCGAGGCGTGACCTCGTGGCAGCCATCGGGGTGGGAGTCCTCTCGCTCGGCAGCATGATTGCGGCAATGGTGCGGAGCGCGAGCGCGTGGGCCGCCGCCGCCTCCTTCTGCGAGCATGTAATGCTCGCGAAGGAGGTGGCGGAGCGCGCCCGGGAGAGACTTAGAACTCTCCCGGTCCGCCGAGCCCGCAACTTGCTCGCCGCGCGTCGCAGGCAACTCAGGCGCCGGAGGTCGCTTAACGACCTCCGTCCTCCATGAGCGCAGGCCTGGGGGTGGCGGGTGAGGCCACCTGTCACCCCAGCAGAAGCAGGCCGGGACGGTGGGGCGACTAGCGCCCCTCCCCCAAACCGGGGCAAGACGGGGACTCCGTGGTTCCCAAACCCGAGGGGGCCATCTCGAAACCGGAGATGGCCCAGGGTCAGTCGGGGTGCGAGGGATATGCTCTATGGGCAACCTTACACCCCGGCGTCTGTAGACCCGAGACGGCGTGCGGTTTTAGTCGGTTCAAGCCCGACATAACCGCCCCCGCTGGCACGCGGGGGGGTATCCGAAGGGATTTCCGCACGAAAAAAAAAAAAAAAAAAGGTATAAATGGTAGACTTATTTGGTGTGACAAGCACAAGTGAATTACGACAGAAGCCTCTGCTGAATATTTCACTACTCTGGATGCTTAAATTTAAAAAAATCTTCAGCGATAAGTCTACTTGCTTGATGACGAGTTACTGCTAGGTAGGCTCAGAGCTTTTTAGGCTAAAGCAACAAAGAGTTTAGGGTTAGCAACACGTAAGTAACTCCATGTTTACTCGGTTCTTGTAACATCTGTCCATGAATAGATCGTGTGATCGTTTAAACATAATATGGCATATAAGTATGCCATATTATGTTTAAAATGTTTTATATTGTAAAGGTTAATTGCTGATCAATTGTAATTGTATACAGCTCAATGAGTAATCTATAGCGATTAGGATTTAAAATGTTTACAACAAGTCAGTTATTGCCCTTTTAGGTTTGTTTACGCAAGCAAGGCCTCGGCCGAGACCCAAACCCAGAGCAAAATATATAGCATGCCCTTTTTCTTATCTAAAAAGGACCTCGTGCTAGAATGATCTTCTTATTTTAGGCGATATTATTGTAACAATCCGTGGACTCAAAGAATATCCAAGTGAGATTTAACTAATTACTTGAAGTGAAAACTTCTTTAGGCCCGTGGAGCACTTTCTATATGAACATTTTTTGGGTGAACAAAAATCAGTGAGGGAGGAGGAGGAGGAGGTGGATGATGAGGATTAAAAAAAATTCACGTAATTTTTCAAGTTATGGTTATGTCGAGCTTGAACCGACTAAAACCGCACGCCGTCTCGGGTCTTAAGACGCCGGGGTGTAAGGTTGCCCATAGAGCATATCCATCGCACCCCGACTGACCCTGGGCCACCTCAGGTTTCGAGATGGCCCCTTCGGGTTTGGGAACCACAGTGTCCCCCGTTTTGGCCCGATTTGGGGGAGGGGCGCTAGTCGCCCCACCATCCCGGCCTGCTCCTGCTGGTATGACAGGCGGCCTCACCTGCCAGCCTGCGCCCATGGAGGACGGAGGTCGTTAAGCGACCTTCGGCGCCTGAGTCGCCTGCGACGCTCGGCGAGCATGTTGCGGGCTCGGCGGGCTGGAAGAGTACTAAATCCCTCCCGGGCGCGCTCCGCCATCTCCTTCGCGAGCATTACATGCTCGCAGAAGGAAGTGGCGGCGGCAGACGCGCTCGCGCTCCGCACCATTACCGCAAGCGCCATTGAAGCGACGGTAGCTTAGTGGTTAAGGAGTCGACTCTACGATCGAGAGGTTCCGGGGTTCGAATCCTGGCCACTACCGACCTGAACCCACTCCTAACACAAGCAATTTAGCTTAGCTGGAGGGGTTAGGGGGAATATTAGACATTTCGGTTACTAATATTCTTTAAAAAAAAAAAAACCATGCAGCCGAGCGAGAGAAATTCCACCCCGATGGCTGCCACGAGACCACGCCTCGGCGCCTCCCACGCCGGGTAGTCCGCCAGCGTGTGCAGCCCTGAGTCCTCGCTCGCGTCGCAGTGATGACACTCAGGCGTTGGCTCCTTCCTGATCCGATGCAGGTAGTCCCCGAAGCTCTCCTTACCGGAAATCACCTACGTCAGTCGGTACGAAAGGCTTCCGTGTACCCTCTCTAACCAGTCCTCCATGATGGGCCTTACCGCCGTTATTGCGGCGTGCCCTGCGCTTGGTCGCCCAAGTCGTTCCTTCCACTCCACCATGATGGCCTGGCGGAGCTGGGACTGCACGGCCTCGATTTCTCGAGGCTTGGGGTTCAGTCCCTGCTCCCGCGCCTCCATTCGCCACTGGTACAGTTGCGGAGTTCCGGCAAGGAGACTCGCCGCCTCGATGGAGATCGTGCGGTACCCGCGGATGACCCTGATGGCCATCACCCGCTGCGGAGCGCGCAGCATCCGCACACTTCTGGCCTTCAGGGCCTCCGCCCATATTGGGCACCCATACAGGGCCATGAACCGCACGATCCCCGCGTAGAGTCCCCTGCAGGAGTCATCGGGTCCCCTCATGTAGGGCAGCAGCAGCGCCAGAGCTACAGCTCTGTCGCGGCAGCTCTTGCTGTGCCCTTCAGTTTGGGGGCCAGACTTCGGATGTGCTCTCGAAAGTCCCATCGGCCGTCGAGCACGAGCCCCAAATATTTCATTAGGAGATGATGCCGATGAGACTGAATCCCTCGGGTGGCTTGCTCCGAAGCATATGAAAGAACAGGGCCTCGGTTTTATGCAGAGCCACCTCCGCTCAACGACTTGGGCAACCGCGGTCGTGGCCTTTAGGCTCGCTTCGCGGTACGTCGCCCCCCACGCCGTCACGAGCGTGTCGCCCGCGTAGCACGTGACGGCGGCACCGCCTACGAGCTCACCGCGAAGCACCCAGTCGTATCCAATGTTCCACAGGAGCGGCCCCAGGACCGATCCCTGTGGAACTCCACACGAGATTTCACGCCGACCGAGACCGGTCACGGTTAGGTAGATGACGGCTCTCCGTCAAATACGCCCCGAATATGCGGCGAAGGTAGAGAGGCATTTCGTGATACACGAGCGCCTCCCTAATGCAACTCCAGAGCAAGGTGTTGAACGCGTTGGCGATATCCAGGGACGCCGCCAACATCACCTCACCCCGGCCTACTGCATCCTCCGCCATAGCCCTGACGCGCATGATGGCATCCACGGTGGAGCGCCTCTGGCGGAAGCCATATTGGCCATCCGCCAGGTCCGGCTCCATTTTTGAGAGGTGCTCGCAATTACTCTTTTAAAGAGTTTGCACACCTCGTTGAGCAATACTATGGGCCGGTAGGCGGACGGCGAGTCCGCCGGGCGCCCCGCCTTTTGGATGAGGACCAGTTTCCCGGTCTTCCAAAATTTCGGAAACTGGCCCCGAGGAGCACGCTACCTAAATCACTACGAGACCTTCAGGATCATTTTCATACAAGTTTTCTGCCTAACAGCTCTTAAAAACCACCATTCCTCTGCGTTGGCCTTTCAATAATTCGCTTTAGGTACTAAAATTAAAGCCCCGTCAGTCTGTAAGAACAAGTAATTGTTACATTTTTCATTACACTTGTATTATCTTTATCAAAAGACAATAAAGTTCTTCAAACTTTTATCGCTACATTCTTTAGAAATGTTTAAAATCATTAAAACTTCGCTTTCTTTGTGCAAGTTATTTTCAAGTAGGTTAAGTAAAACGAAAAAGATCAGACTGTGATATTTAAGAAATTAAGCACATAAATTGCGGACTGCGTTTGTTGAAATGTACAAACACATAACTAAGAAACTACAAAAGATTGTAGTACAAATGCAGCTGGAAATATAAATTCTTAAATAAACATTTTATAAATTTAAGTTTCACGGTTAAATGTTAGGCTTTAATTAAGTAGTAATATATTCAAAGGAACGCACTTGCTTTGAGATCTCTGCGAAGCCTCCGTAGGGTCTAATTAGTGTTAATCTTAAGATAATAAGTTACATTTATTTTCACTAATTACTGTTATATGAAAGGGGAAGGAAATTTGCAAATATTATACGCCAGACATGAAAGGTGATAAAAACCAAGCCGTTGCTCTCTCTAAATGTAAAGGTGAGGAGGGGCCCTCGCCCTCCCTGTTCATTGATGGCGTCGCCGCTGATACCTGACGCGGAGGATGATATTTTATCTGAAGTCACGCAAGGAGAAGTTAGAGCAGCGGTGCAACAGCTGTAAAAACGTCTTTGACTTAGATTAATAAGCCTCTTTACGAAGAACCAGACTTCGTTTCAAATAACAATTTGAAAGAAAGGAAAGGGTACCTGGTGATCCCGCAGGATTGCTCTCTTCTACCGACCAACGAAGTGCTCGTAAGCTAAGAATGCCTCACTTTTTTTGTTTGGCCTACAACACTTTAGTCTGCCTTGCCTATTTGACCTACTAGGATGATACGGTGCTCGTCCACCGGCGAATTGCCTAGACTAGTTGTGCAGCTCAGTGTATTTTTACAGCAATTGGGAGATCGTTGTGAAGTCCATACTTTGGAGTGACAGTGCATGAAAAGAAAGGAAATGTGTAAGGGTTTTTTCTACTCCGTAGAAATCGCACTGGTGAGACATGGCGTAATTAAATAACTTTAAGAATACCACGTAGCATGAACCGTAAAAAAAAGCTCACAGATTCAGGATTAGCAAACTATAACTGTATAACCCACTTATCAGTCACCAATAAAATTACCAAAGCTTCAACAATTTAAAATGAAAAGATAAGGTGTCGCTAACTGTAAAACACGAAACAAAACAGAGGTCGTTAAAATTTTGCAAACAAAGTAATTTCCTTAGAAAGTGACTGAGTGAGTTTTATGTTTTATATCCAAATATACATAAACCAAAAATTAATATTCTATACCAACTGTAAATATACGTTTCCTAATTTATTTTGGACAGTGTAGTAAAATATGTTCTCCATTATTCTGCGAAAAGCGCCTTCTTACAGAAAAACTCATTTTTATCACAAATTGTTTTCCTTTCGTTCTTAGTCGGATAATAGTACAAGATACTCGTAATATAATAATCGCTGAAAAAATATCCTCTTAATTAAATGTAAAAGAAGGTTCGCGTGTCTCGCCCTAGGCTTTCATTTTATACAGAGGGTATTTTAACAAGAATGCCCCAGTAACAAAACATATTTTTATGAAAACAAAGCAATGTTACGAAATTATTAGCTCTTCTTGCTAATTAAAAACTAATCAAAAATATGTATTCTATGATTTACATTACGAATAATTAAACTTATTCAATACTAATGTTGGTTTCACCGATGAATATAAACGCGTTTATTTTACCTTTTCCTCTCAGGGTTGGGGGAGGGGGGTTAGATCACAATTGCTCCCGTAAAAGTCAAAATAAGCCAAATCATGGAAAGGAGAGCGGATCCTGGGCTCCAAGGTACAGGCATTGGCTGCAACTGCAATTAACACTCGGTTGAAGAATATTAGTGTACTTAAATTTTAGTACATAGTGTTTTGCAACCATTATATTCGCGCTTAATGTATTCTATTTCACAGTAGGTAAGTACATTATAAAGTTAGGGACATGCAAATCTCACTTTTATGTGGTAATCACAACATTCTAAGTTCCTCATATCGTTCAGATTATTAATCCGTTTAAATAAAATTATACGATACAGTGCATTCTTTCATAAGTAAGTATGTGTGAAATTCTGCCAGCTAACGTCAGTGTGAAGGATGCCGACTTCGCCCGTCAGAAACAAAGCATCGTCGTGAGGAGTGGAGTTGATGTGGCGGAAACTGATAGAATGAGCCAACGTTCGCTACTATTTGCACGAGAATAATAATAGAGACCAATGAGACAGCGAGAAAATGTGCAATTTGTTGAAGCAATTGTCGCATACGGGACAATTGCAGACAATATTGAAGAGACTTGCTATTATTAGCGCTGTGTGTCTACAATAATATTTACAGACTAGCTGTGCCCGGGACTTCGACCGCGAGGATTTAAATTTTTAAGGTTTTAGTTCTATTACGTGGAATCCTAATTATTTTTCTAAAATTAAAGTAATCTATCTTACGCCTTGTAACATTATCTATCTACCAGTGAAAGTCCCGTCAAAATCGGCTCAGCCAGTCCAGAGTAAATCAGATTTTATTCAAAATTTTGTAGGGTTTAATTTTTTTACGCGTAACCCTAATTAGTTTTCTATAATTAAAGTAGTCTATGATGCGCCTTGTAACAACACCTATCTGCCAGTGAAAGTCCCGTCAAAATCGGCGCAGCCGTTATAGAGATTACCTCTTTCGAACAGACAGAAAGACACAGACAAAAAATTTAAATTTTTTAGTTTTGTTATAAGTTTCGTATATACATCCATGTGCAATCATTAAAAATCTATTATTTTAATATTACAAACAGACACTTCAAGATTATTTATTTGTATAGATATAGATGTATAGATGTGTAATGTAGACTAAAAGATGTAATAAATATTCTACGACATTCTACACAGCGCTTTCTAGACCCAAAGTAAGCATAGTTTAACTAGCTTGTGTTATGGGTTCCAGAATGCGGATAAACATACTTATATACTTTTTTTTTTGTAAATACATACATATTTACATAAAAACACCCAGACCAATGTAAATAGACATATTCATGCATACAAATATTTTCACTGAGCGGGAATCGAACCAGCGCCCCCTGTCGTAGCAGTCGAATGCACTACCGCTACGCCACAGAGGCCCCTGTGCTGCGTCAGATGTTGCGGCTTCGATTCCCGATGCAAAGTTGCAACAGATTGGGATTGCACAATTTGATACCTCCAAGCCCTTTCCACCAACGAACGACCAGACGCACAGCAACACGCCACCGCTACATGGTGGATATTCCACTCATACGCACGAAACGTTTCGGCGACACATGTATTATGCGTACAGCTAAGGAGTGGAATTGCCTGCCTGAGTCTGTGTTTCCGGAACCTTGGAATCTTCAAGTCTCGAGTGAATAAGTTCCTTCTAGGCAAACGTGATCCATCGTAGACCACATTGTCACTTACGACCAAGTGAGATAAAGGTCAAACGTGAGCCTATCATCCATAAAAAAGAAGTATATTTGCCTTGGTTTGGAAGTTTCAATGTTTAATATGTATGTATTTACAAAATAAAATGTATCTAAGCATGTATATCCACACTCTAGAACTCATATCACAAGCTAGTTAAGCTATGTTTATTATGGAATAGCACATACATATAGTATATACATATAGGTATTTTGTGAATTATTTGAACAATGCTTACGCATCAAATTACGCTTCAAATTTTGTACTGAGTGCCTTTGACACATTACAATATCAGTATAGTTGTTTGAAATGGAATACATATTAACGTGTTTTATTCGAATAAAAATTTAGTGTCCTATTACAGAATGTTGCAAGTCGAGTTTAGATACATTTTTGCAGTAATGTGCATATACGCGTTTCCCAGAGCATGTTTTCAGAAAAGCGTGAGCGTCAAAATGGACTAAACATTATTGTCTACGTAAATCATAATGTGTGCAAAAGTATAGTGACAATTTATTTAGTTGATAATGTAAATAAACAGTGGCACTCCGGGAGTTGCTGGGGGCTAAGAAGGAGCCTCCTTTAGGCTGCCTCCGGCAGGTCTTGTCCACACTTGTGGCCGACGCCCTTTTTTAGAACAGCACAGACCTACTTACGTCTATATCATTACTTATTGTTAATATCATGAAGCTATTTAATTTATTTGGTTGAACTCGGTGCCTTCAAGAACTACGTCATCTTGCAGTGTTCCAAGGGATTTCCTTTGGAATCTATATTCCCGGATCTAGCAAGTTGTAACCTAACTTGAACTTGGTATACTCGTAAATCTATCGCTATCTCGGTATACTAGTATGCTATTCAAACTTAAACCAATAGTAAAGTAAGCACAGACGCATAAAATCTGAGAATCGGTTCTAACGTCTAAGAGCCGTGGTTGGGGATCTGGGCTTATTCATCGATTGCACAGAGGGGCAGTTAAGTGTTGTTCAGACTAAACCCATTCCTAGTCTATGATAAAATAAGATCTACGTTTTAAGTATCCGTTAAACATAAGCAGGTACGTACTTAGAGGATTTACAGATTACTTAATTAGATATTTCATAAAGAAAATAAATATAAAGTCATTTTTTTTCTAATTTTGCATTTAATTGTTGAATTTTTTCTTAATTATTATTAATAAATAATAACATTATTAATTATTTAATCGGGAGTGTTCATTCCTTTGAAACAAAAATAAAACAAAATCAAAATCGGCTCATTCGTACGGGAGCTACGAAATAACAGACACAGACACGTCAAACTCCCCGTCGTTTTTCGTCAGGCGACAAAAAACTATTTCATAAACTTATTTTTGTAGTTCGGGCTCAAAACTGAATATAATGTTAATTTTGTTTTAATAATTTTTGTATGAATTTCATAAATCGTATTGTTATTATTTTATGCGTTGCCGTCGTTCAATGCGATGTTTGGAATGAAATTATGTCAATTTATTTCTTGCACCACGGATTTTTTTTTAATTATTTTATTTAAAGGGAGTATTAGTAACTGAAATTACTATTATTCCCGTTAACTCTTTCAGCTAAGCTAAATTGCTTGTGTTAGGACTGGGTTCACGTTGGTAGTGTAATGGCCAGGATTCGAACTATGGACCTCTCGATGAACCTACCATTGACCATCTTTGAACTGCCGGAAGTTTCTCTTTCAAATAAAAGCATATAACATAACATAACATATCTTCACGCCTGTATCCCCGAAGGGGTAGGCAGAGGTGTATTACACACCCACGATTCGCCAGTTATGTTTAGGTCCCAATGTAATAGGGGGCGAGCCTATTGCCATCTACCGGCCACATTATTAAGCGAGCGATAATTAACATTTATTAATACACACATAACTAGGAAAAATCAGAGGTGTGTGCCCGGGGCGACTGGGGATCGAACTCGAGACCTGGGCTATCGCCGCTTGCTAAATAATAAATAATAAAAGACTTACCTAATAATCTACTACATGTACCTAACATTTAAATGATACACAGAATACTTACATTAATTGATGAAATAATTGAATTAACTGCATACAAATTCTCAAGTGATGAAACGCCATGCACTTAGATTTTTTTATGATTGCATGTGACTTTCTCAATGTACCTAACTATGTCACGTTTATGCAATTGGTAGCTGTGTGTCTCTTGTACGTAGAAAACTATACATGTGTACACTAATCTATAATATTATAAAATTGTAAATAAGTCATGTCTTTTCTTTTGAGATCTTTAAAGAAAATTAATGTTTTTGAGTTATGTTAAATGAACGATTCTGAAAAAAATTTTTTTTTGGAATTCTTGTGTTTAACTGTTTGTCATGCGGGCTTCAGCTAGTGTGTATATAAAAGAGCTGTTTTTAAAAGTGGAACATTAATCAACATTTAAAAAATCTGTTATTAGGTACTTTTTTTTTCGTTTGGAAGTGTTCGCCGTCTCGGGTCTTCAGACGCCCGGGTATAAGGTTGCCCATAGAGCATATCCCTCGCACCCTGACTGACCCTGGGCCATCTCCGGTTCCGAGATGGCCCCCTAGGGTTTGGGAACCACGGTGTCCCCGTCTTGCCCCGGCGCTCCGCCGTCCCGGTTTGCTTCTGCTGGGGTGTCAGGCGGCCTCACCTACTGTTCAACAGTGTTTATATTAGATATGTCACCGCGCTGTATGACAAAAAAACGAACACAAATGGGAAAACCAACTAACAAACCAAGTAATTTGAAGTTAGAATTCGGTACCGCCTATATCTACATCAAAAAATGCAATGCTCTGGGATCCGCTCTCCTACTCTTTCTCTTGATTTGATGGCTTATGCGAACAAGCTTAACTGTTGTCTGACCTCCAAACACTTAGAGGAAAGGCTGCGCCAGAGCCTCGACCGTCAAACAGTAAGTGTACCGGCTTGCAGGCAAAGTTGGCTTGGGAGTAAAGTTGAAAGTGGAAATATAATTCGCAGCAGCGTGCGTCGCAAGGACGGCATTCGATTACATATACGCCCCCCACTCCAATGATCTTTATGTGGTCCCAAAAACACTTAATTTACGAACTTCTCAATATATCTATTAAAAATGCTCACATGATAATATATTATAAGCGCCTAAACCTGTAATCTGCACTAATATTTCACGAAAGTGCTTAAGCAAAACGCTTTAAATCGGGGTCGATACGTTCATTCAAGCTGAAAATCATTGTTATAAAAAAATCCCTAAGTCGCAAATGACGTAGTAACGTTATACATACGGTTGATATGTGCAGATGGTGATGAGGCGCCATCTAGCTGTCTGCGCCGGAAACACGCCACCCAGACGTTCAAACCTCATTGAATCGTATGCGCAATTTGTTCAATGAACCTATAAAGGGTTAGCCTTTTGTGAAAATACTCCCTGCCGGACCGACCAGACTAATATAATGATGGTAATAAAATATAACGGTGACTATTACCCCTATCTACTACCTATCTCTTGCAGTCTTAGAAAATGAAGATAGGGATATCGAAAGTTTAGTTCTGGCGATCAATGGTTTAATTAAGTCGTTGTGAGCAGAGATCGTATTATAAGTCAATGAAAGTAATGAATGGAAGCAAAAACGTTTTAAATTAACGTTCGGAAGATAATTAAGTTTGTAAATGAAATGTTTACCGTTGAGTTTTGTTTAAAATAAATTGTTTTACACATTAAATTGTTGAGAGATACGGTACGTAGAAGCAAATACGTCTCGTTTCATTGTTTGGCCGTAACGATCCGTGCGGCAGTGCACTTTCAATCAGATTTATATCGAAGCGGATTAAAATTTTAACGAGTTGTCGTCACACAGGCTTTACTCGTCTTTGTGAGGACAGCCTTTGTTAAAAAAGGCTTTATGTGACGGTACAAAAATGAAAACACGAAAGTAGCGATTTCCTTCCTCATTTATTAAAACAATTTAATTAGTGTTACAATAAATTATCTTATGTGCATAGATTTCCGCACAATGACTGACTGGAAAAATATTTTCCCATCTAGAAGATAGTCTAAAATTAGCTCCCTTCAAATTCTACACCTTAGTCAAAACAGAAAGTAATTCACTAACTAGTCGTAAATTTTGCCAGTATGTCCTGTAACGAAACTGCCACGCCAGAATTCACGCAGAATACTACCGGTATGATGAGATTTAGAGTGTTAGGTTAGGACGTGTAGAAGCTTGGCTCTCCAGAAGATCTGATAACTTTTTTACACTGCAAAACAATATAGTCTCGTAATTCTTTTTGTACATTATTACTTGTCATAGATTCATTTTTATAATAATATGTTTATTTTATTTATCTTTTTAGGGCCCTGTACCTTTTTTTTTTTCGTGCATAAATCCCTTCGGATACCCCCGACCGACTGAAACCGCACGCCGTCTCGGGTCTACAGACGCCGGGGTGTAAGGTTGTCCATAGAGGATATCCCTCGCACCCCGACTGACCCTAGGCCATCTCCGGTTTCGAGATGGCCCCCTCGGGTTTGGGAACCACGGTGTCCTCGTCTTGCCCCGGTTTGGGGGAGGGGCGATAGTCGCCCCACCGTCCCGGCCTGCTTCTGCTGGGGTGACAGGAGGCCTCACCTGCCACCCCCAGGCCTGCGCTCATTAAGGTCGTTAAGCGACCTCCGGCGCCTGAGTCGCCTGCGACGCGTTGCAAGCATGTTGCGGGCTCGGCGGGCCGGGAGAGTTCTGAACCTTTCCCGGGCGCGCTCCGCCATCTCCTTCGCGAGCATCACATGCTCGCAGAAGGAGGTGGCGGCAGCCCACGTGCTCGCGCTCTGCCCCATTGTCGCAATCATGCTGCCGAGCGAGAAAACTCCCACCCCGATGGCTGCCACGAGGTCATGCCTCAGCGCCTTACACGCCGGGCAGTTCGCCAGCGTGTGCAGCCCTGAGTCCTCGCTAGCGTCGCAGTGATGACACTCAGGCGTTGACTCCTTCCTGATCCGATGCAGGTGGTCCCCGAAGCACCCCTTCCCTGAGACCACCTGCGTCAGTCGGTACGAGAGGCTTCCGTGTCGCCTCTCTAGCCAATCCTACATGATGGGCCTTAACGCCGCTATGGCGGCGTGCCCTGCGCTTGGTCGCCCAAATCGTTCCTTCCACTCCACCATGATGGCCTGGCGGAGCTGGGACTGCACGGCCTCGATTCCTCGAGGCTCGGGGTTCCGTCCCTGCTCCCGCGCCTTCTTTCGCCACTGGTACAGTTGCGAAAGGGCTCTCGCCTCCAGGTCCCATGGCGAAGTTCCGGCAAGGAGACTCGCCGCCTCGAAGGAGATCGTGCGGTACCCGCGGATGACCCTGATGGCCATCACCCGCTGCGGAGCGTGCAGCATCCGCATACTTCCGGCCTTCAGGGCCTCCGCCCATATTGGGCACCCATACAGGGCCATGGACCGCACGGTCCCCGCGTAGAGTCTCCTGCAGGAGTCATCGGGCCCCCTCATGTTGGGCAGCAGCCGCGCCAGAGCGAGAGCTGTGCCCTTCAGTTTGAGGGCCAGACTTCGGATGTGCTCTCCGTAGTCCCATCGGCCGTCGACCACGAGCCCCAAATATTTCATTTGGGGCTTGATGCCGATGCGATTACCTCCCACGATGAGACTGGATCCCTCAGGTGGCTTGCTAGAACAGGGCCTCGGTTTTATGCAGAGCCACCTCGAGACCCAGCCGCCGGACCCGCTCCATCACTTGGGCAACCGCGGTCGTGGGGGTTCTGTACCTCAAAAGGAAAAAACTGAACCCTTTTCCGGAAGCAACCTTAAGTTTGTTCCTTAATCCAGTGGTATACGGAGCCCTTAGTACGCGAATTCAAATTGCACTTGACAATTTTTTTTGGTTGTATTTTTGCACATGTAACCAAGAGTCTAAATACAATTTTTTTATATGTTCTTATGTGGGTTCATCCTAGCTCGTATACCAAATTTCAGCTTTCTACGGCTTCAGGCAGTCTCCTAACAGTTTTGCTGATCACAAGTCATAATGTCCAAAGTATAATAGCTATGTATATGAAACTTGGTATTTTTAATAAGTACTCTATTGACATCATATTCCGAAAATTTTAGCTGTTTAAAACTGTCCAGACCGAATCTATCAGGGTACAAAAATACGGCGAAACGCTTCGATAAAAGGTAGGTAGCGCACTGCTCTCCATTGTCTTGTCTCGGCGGGGTACCCCCAGATTATTAGAAAATAACTGGGGTCCGATTCAGCTTCCAAGACGCTTGAGGTTTCACTAGTATACCTAAGGACCTATGCCCATTGGCGGCACGACACGGGAAAGGATTATTATGTTTTTTAATCCCATGTAATAAGGAGAGAGCCTCTCCTCGGCTAGGTACTTTTCAGAGCTTCGGGGACCACCTGCATCGGATCAGGAAGGAGCCAACGCCTGAGTGTCATCACTGCGACGCGAGCGAGGACTCAGGGCTGCACACCCTGGCGGACTGCCCGGCGTGGGAGGCGCCGAGGCGTGACCTCGTGGCAGTCATCGGGGTGGGAGTCCTCTCGCTCGGCAGCATGATTGCGGCAATGGTGCGAAGCGCGAGCGCGTGGGCCGCCGCCACCTCCTTCTGCGAGCATGTAATGCTCGCGAAGGAGATGGCGGAGCGCGCCCGGGAGAGATTTAGAACTCTCCCGGCCCGCCGAGACCGCAACTTGCTCGCCGCGCGTCGCAGGCGACTCAGGCGCCGGAGGTCGCTTAACGACCTCCGTCCTCCATGAGCGCAGGCCTGGGGGTGGCGGGTGAGGCCGCCTGTCACCCCAGCAGAAGCAGGCCGGGACGGTGGGCGACTAGCGCCCCTCCCCCAAACCGGGGCAAGACGGGGACACCGTGGTTCCCAAACCCGAGGGGGCCATCTCGAAACCGGAGATGGCCCAGGGTCAGTTGGGGTGCGAGGGATATGCTCTATGGGCAACCTTACACCCCGGCTTCTGTAGAGCCGAGACGGCGTGTGGTTTTAGTCGGTTCAAACCCGACATAACCGCCCCCGCTGGCTGGCGGGGGGGAGGGTATCCGAAGGGATTTCCGCACGAAGAGTTATGTCCCGGCTTTGCCCAGAACAGAGGCAGATGGCGGGCTGTGGTCTCTACCTACCCCGGAGGGAAAAAGGCGTGAGTATATGTATGTATGTGTGTATACAAAAACTAGACAACGAAACTAGATACGAACCAGCTTTGAAGCGGGTTGTATATCTTATCATAATTTGAGCTCAATTGATGCAGAACTTTTTGAGATTTTGAAGCGTACACAAACAAACTCAACGGTTTACATATATCCTATGCTATCCTACTAACACTATAAATGTGAAAGTTTGTGGAGATGTTTGTATGTTTGTTACATAAGCTGTTTATATCCCTAGAATACGTTCCCATGGGAAGCGGAAATGGAAACAGAATTCCACGCGGACGATGCCACGGGCTACAGCTAGTTTAAAATAATTTTAACTCATTAAGTAGGTAGTAAGTAATTAAGTAGGTATTAAGTAGGTAACTCAAAAAAAAAACATTCCAAAAATAATCAAATCATCAAATATCTTTTTACTTTCACAAAATAAAAAGCTAACTTACATAACATTACTCAGCCATATTATACGTATATCGGAAAGTAATCTATCTAAGGAAAAAAACAACAAAATGAACGGAAAATTACCAGTCAAGGTCTTCCTTCGCGAATTGCGTTTGCTATGAGAAAACTTTCAACATCTTATCCCCGAGCCTTTCGACGTAACACATAGGCAGAATATTTCCCAGTAAATGTTTTCCACCCATATGTGTAGTACCTTCTACACATGATCTACGAGTATACAAATAAAATAATCTTGAAGTGCCTGTTTGTAATGTTAAAAATAAATAAATAAGAAAACTAGCTGATGCCCGCGGCTTCGCACGTGCGGAGGTCGGTTATCGGTTTTTAGTAAAATCTCCGGTTCTACTTAACTAATTGCAATCAAACATACGGCAGATTTTAAATCTGATCAAAAAACCACATCAAATCCGTTCAGTAGTTTTTGCGTCCATCGCGAACAAATAGACAAACAGACAAGAATTTAAAAAAAATATGTTCAAAATCGGTAATTTAATATAACATAAGTTTTTTTTCATATCTTCAATGTATAGATATAATATCTAATTCACAATTTTGTTATGGTATAGAAATAACTAGCTGATGCGCGCGGCTCCGCCCGCGTGGATAGTGGTTATTCCGACTTCTGGTCATATCTATACCCAATCAATTGCAACCAAACATAAGGCAGATTTTAAGTCTGACCAAAACTATCTATAAATAATAAAAAAATCCGTTCAGCAGTTTTTTGCGTCCATTGCGAACAAATAGACAAACCGACAAGAATTCAAAAAAAAATATGTTCAGTCGGTCATTTAATACAACACAAGTATATTTTTTAACTAGATATATTTTAATATATATATATATATTAATAATAGATAGATATTTTTTAAATATCTCCAATGTACTGGCAACAAATTTAATTTTATACCTTTTTTTTTTTTTTTTTTTTTCGTGCGGAATTCCCCTCGGATACCCCCCCGCCGGCCAGCGGGGGCGGTTATGTCGGGCTCGGACCGACTAAAACCGCACGCCGTCTCGGGTCTGCAGACGCCGGGGTGTAAGGTTGCCCATAGAGCATATCCCTCGCACCCCGACTGACCCTGGGCCATCCCCGGTTTCGAGATGGCCCCCTCGGGTTTGGGAACCACGGTGTCCCCGTCTTGCCCCGGTTTGGGGGAGGGGCGCTAGTCGCCCCACCGTCCCGGCCTGCTTCTGCTGGGGTGACAGGCGGCCTCACCTGCCACCCCCAGGCCTGCGCTCATGGAGGACGGAGGTCGCTAAGCGACCTCCGATGCCTGAGTCGCCTGCGACGCGAGGCGAGCGTGTTGCGGGCTCGGCGGGCCGGGAGGGTTCTGAACCTCTCCCGGGCGCGCTCCGCCATCTCCTTCGCGAGCATCACATGCTCGCAGAAGGAGGTGGCGGCGGCCCACGCGCTCGTGCTCCGCACCATTGCCGCAATCATGCTGCCGAGCGAGAGGACTCCCACCCCGATGGCTGCCACGAGGTCACGCCTCGGCACCTCCCACGCCGGGCAGTCCGCCAGCGTGTGCAGCCCTGAGTCCTCGCTCGCGTCACAGTGATGACACTCAGGCGTTGGCTCCTTCCTGATCCGACGCAGGTGGTCCCCGAAGCACCCCTTCCCGGAGATCACCTGCGTCAGTCGGTACGAGAGGCTTCCGTGTCGCCTCTCTAGCCAATCCTCCATGATGGGCCTTACCGCCGCTATTGCGGCGTGCCCTGCGCTTGGTCGCCCAAGTCGTTACTTCCAATCCACCACGATGGCCTGGCGGAGCTGGGACTGTACGGCCTCGATTTCTTGATGCTCGGGGTTCAGTCCCTGCTCCCGCGCCTCCTTTCGCCACTGGTACAGTTGCGAAAGGGCTCTCGCCTCCAGGTTCCATGGCGGAGTTCCGGCAAGGAGACTCGCCGCCTCGAAGGAGATCGTGCGGTACCCGCGGATGACCCTGATGGCCATCACTCGCTGCGGAGCGCGCAGCATCCGCACACTTCCGGCCTTCAGGGCCTCCGCCCATATTGGGCACCCATACAGGGCCATGGACCGCACGATTCCCGCGTAGAGTCTCCTGCAGGAGTCATCGGGCCCCTTCATGTTGGGCAGCAGCCGCGCCAGAGCGAGAGCTGTGCCCTTCAGTTTGGGGGCCAGACTTCGGATGTGCTCTCCGAAGTCCCATCGGCCGTCGAGCACGAGCCCCAAATATTTCATTTGGGGCTTGATGCCGATGCGATTACCTCCCACGATGAGACTGGATCCCTCAGGTGGCTTGCTCCTAGGCCCATGAAAGAACAGGGCCTCGGTTTTATGCAAAGCCACCTCGAGACCCAGCCGCCGGATCCGCTCCACGACTTGGGCAACCGCGGTCGTGGCCTTCAGGGTCGCTTCGCGGTACGTCGCTCCGCACGCCGTCACGAGCGTGTCGTCCGCGTAACACGTGACGGCGGCACCATCTGCGAGCTCACCGCGAAGCACCCAGTCGTATCCGATGTTCCACAGGAGCGGCCCCAGGACCGATCCCTGCGGAACACCGCACGACATCTCACGCCGGCCGAGACCGGTCACGGTTGGGTAGAAGACGGCTCTCTCCGTCAAATACGCCCCGACTATGCGGCGGAGGTAGAGAGGCACTTCGTGATACACGAGCGCCTCCCTAATGCAACTCCAGGGCAAGGTGTTGAACGCGTTGGCGATGTCCAGAGACACCGCCAACATCACCTCGCCCCGGGCTACTGCATCCTCCGCCAGAGCCCTCACGCGCATGATGGCATCCACGGTGGAGCGCCTCTGGCGGAAGCCATATTGGCCATCCGCCAGGTCCGGCCCCACTCTTGAGAGGTGCTCGACGAGGCGCTTCGTAATTACTCTTTCAAAGAGCTTGCACACCTCGTCGAGCAACACTATGAGCCGGTAGGCGGACGGTGAGTCCGCCGGGCGCCCCTCCTTTCGGATGAGGACCAGTTTCCCCGTCTTCCACAATTTCGGAAACTGGCCCCGCTCCAAACATGCGCTGAGAAGCCCTCTCAGTCGGGGCTCGAGAGCGTCGTCGACTAGAGCTAGGACCCACGCTCGGCCTGGAATGCCGTCAGGTCCCGGGGCGGTGCGTTTGGCTCTCAGCCTTCTCACCGCCAGCTCTAGTTCTACCCAAGTGACCTCGGGCACGTCGTCGTCAACCACGTCGGGCACCATTGGCAACCGAGGCGGAGTCATCTGCGGTGGAACATGTTCCACCGCCCGCGCTGGGAACAGGGAGCTAACAACTCCTCCGAGCAGCTCCGGCTGGAGACACTGGGTCAACGGCGGGGCCTTGGGGCGCAGTTTTCCCCTTACCATTAGGTAGGGCCGCCCCCAAGGGTCCCGCTCCAGCGTCTCCAGCAGTTCGCAGCGGGCCTCCTTTTTGGCCCGCCTTATCTCTGCTCGGAGGGCACCTCTGGCCTCCCTGTATCCCTGGTACAACTCCGCCTCTCGGGCCTCCGCATCTGCGGGGCGGCGACGCCTCCTACGGAATCGGGCCCACCGGCGGTGCGTAATCACGCAGGCCCGTCTGAGCCTCGCGATCTCCGACGACCACCAGTAGACCTGACCCCTCGGATTATAGGGCGGAGCCCTAGGCATCGCCGCGTCGCAGACACGGGTCATGGCCTCCCGGAACCACTCCGCCTCATCGTCTACGTTGACAGGCCTGTCCGGCGCAGAGGCCCAGGCCTGTACGATGGCGGCTTCCAGGAGGACCTCCCGATCTAGTCGCTTAAGTGCCCAACGTGGCTCGGGTGGAGCCGGTGTGGCCGGCGCATCGCTCGCGGGGGCGGAGACGTCAAACCGAATATATCGGTGATCCGAACTTGTCTCCTCCCCCAAAACGACACGCCAGCCCTGAACACGTCGCGTCAACGTGGGACTCGCGAACGAGATGTCCACGATTGAACTGGCCCTCGAGGTCACGAACGTGTCCACGGCTCCCCGATTTAGGAGGTCTAGGCCGAGTCCTTCGGCCCAGTCCTCCAGTGCCCTGCCTCTATCCCCCGCCGGGCCCCTATCGTGACGGGAACCCCACGCCAACGACCAGGCGTTGAAGTCCCCGAGCACAAGGACCGGGCGGGGGCGGCAGGCATTGACGACGACTGCCAGCTGACGGAACCATTGCCAACCGCCGCCGCCACGCAGCCGGGTCCCCTTGCAACGACGGCAAGAGGGGGGCTGCCGGCGGCAGGGTTGTGCACCAGTGCCGCCGACCCATCCAGCGCGGTTTCCCAGGCAGGCCCGAGGAACCGGTAGGTGTATGGGTCGGCGACAGCGGCGACATTTATGGCCCACTGTGCCATGCTCTGGAGCAGAAGGTCCTGAGCATGGGCACCGTGGCCAACATTCACCTGCAGGATGCGGAGTTGAGGATCCATTATGGAACCCCCATCTCCGCATCCCGCTGTGAACTGGAGGCGGAAGGTTGGCCTCCCGGCTTCGGCTCCCCTGCGGCGCAGGCCTTGCTGCCAACCCTGTGGTCAGCCGGCTTGCCTCCCGCTGCACACCTAAAACAGTGCAGCGGGGCGCCACACGTGCCGGCTTTGTGACCGGGCTGGCCACAGCGGAAGCAACGGTCACCCGCCGTCACTTCCGCCGTGCAGTGCACCCCCACATGGCCCACCGACAGGCACCTGAAGCACCTGGCCGGTCGGGCCTGCAGGAGCCTTGCCTGCGCCCTCAGGAAGCCTCCTACCAGGAGGCTCCGCCCGTCTGCAACCTTTTGGGCCGCCGCGATAGGGCAGCCGACAACTGCTGCCCCCTGTCCACCACGGCCGAAGCGTATCGCTCCGGCCTTAACTGTGTCCGGGGAGCAGCCCCCGGCCTCTGCAACGGCGAGCCTGAGCTCTTCTGCCGTGACGGAGTCGTCCAGGCCCGTAATGCGCATTTCTGCACATTTAATGGGCCTGTACACACGGACGTCGGCTGCATCCAGCGACTACCTTAGCCGAGCCGCTAGGGCGTCGGCCTTGGGGCCACTGGCGGCGCCGGGGACCACGAGAAGCCGGGCTCCCGTCCGTGTGCTCTTGCACCGGACACCCGGGATCTCGAGGGCCTTTACTTTGGCCAACACCTCGGCATACCCCATGCCCCTCGACGCTGCCTCCGCCGTCAGAGTGACGACGACGACCGTAGTTCGAGGGGCACGGAGCTTCCCCGGCGCTGCCTTCGCGGCGGCCGCGGCCCTCCTGGCCTTCTTGGCGGCCTTCCGCCTGCTTTAATTGGCTCCAGCCACCTTCCAGCCCCCTTCCAATGGGGTGGAGGTAGCCGGAGCCACGGCTGGGGCCAGGGCTGGGGACGTCTTCCCCTTGCCCTTCCCCTGGCCTTTGCCTTTCCCCTTCCCCTGAGTGGGAGGGAGCCGAGGAGCCGGCTCCTGCAGAGATGCACCTGCAGTCGGGCGGGTGGGGCCCCTCTGGGTTAAAGCCACATAGCTGGCCACCGGCGACGCCAGAGGCGGACGACGGATGGAGTCCACTAAGGCCTCCATCCGACTCATCATCCGCTCCTCCAGCGCACGAGTAGCCGTCACCCAGGGCTCCTCCGGTGATTGGGCCGGCAGCCGCACCGATCGCGCCGACTGCGCGACCGGCTGCGCTGACTGTGCCGGCTGCATCGACCGTGTCGATCGCATCACCCGCGTCGGCTGCTCCAGCTGCGCCAATTGCGCTGGTGGCACCGGTTGCGCCGAACTCGCCACCACCCTCTTTAACTCCTCGAGGGCTGCAGCGAGCAGTGCAGAGCAGCGGCCCGTCTCCCGGCGGGACTTGGCAAGCTGTTCCGCGAGGGCCTCATTCTCGGAGGCGATGTTGAACACTATATTCAACATCGCCTCCTGTTCGGGGCTTGGGGACTCCCGGAACGACGCGGTCACCCTCTGGAGTTTCTCCAAGAGAGACCGCATCCCACCGCTCGGCTCCGGCACCGCCGAGGTGGAAGGCCTCGGCGGTGACTCTCGCACAGCCCTACCAGGGGCTGAGGGCGCTCGGGTGGATGGCCCAGCCCTCGTTCCCCCTCGCGCCCCTCGGCGGCCCGTCACCCAGGGCTCCTCCGGTGATTGGGCCGGCAGCCGCACCGATCGCGCCGACTGCGCGACCGGCTGCGCTGACTGTGCTGGCTGCATCGACCGTGTCGATCGCGTCACCCGCGCCGGCTGCTCCGGCTGCGCCAATTGCGCTGGTGGCACCGGTTGCGCCGAACTCACCACCACCCTCTTTAACTCCTCGAGGGCTGCAGCGAGCAGTGCAGAGCAGCGGCCCGTCTCCCGGCGGGACTCGGCAAGCTGTTCCGCGAGGGCCTCATTCTCGGAGGCGATGTTGAACACTATATTCAACATCGCCTCCTGTTCGGGGCTTGGGGACTCCCGGAACGACGCGGTCACCCTCTGGAGTTTCTCCAAGAGAGACCGCATCCCACCGCTCGGCTCCGGCACCGCCGAGGTGGAAGGCCTCGGCGGTGACTCTCGCACAGCCCTACCAGGGGCTGAGGGTGCTCGGGTGGATGGCCCAGCCCTCGTTCCCCCTCTCGCCCCTCGGCGGCCCGCAGCGACCTTGGACGCCGGCTTCGACGTCTCGTCACTGCTAGAGGAGGAGGAGGTCGTCCCGGTGAGGGTATAATCCTCATCCGAGACGTCCCCCCCCCGCCCGAGCCTTTGCTCGCCTCCTGCGCTTTCGGGTCCTCTGTACCCCCAGACCCAACGGGCTACTCGCCCGGCTTTGCACGTTGGCGGTGTCGAAACTCTCCGACACCGCCGATGTATTTAGCGTCACCTCCACGCATGACTGCTGCGCGATCTCCGCGCAGACTCCGTCACTCTCATTGTCCTTGTTAATGCCTGTGTTGTTGTTTTTTTTTGGTTTTCCGGTCCGTTTTTGTTTCAATATTTTGATTGATATTCATAGCATATCCCACGAGTATGGGGGAAAGAGGCGGAGTCCCCTGCACCTTGATAAGCCTATGTACTATGGAGGTCGGCTGGTATCCATAGGTTTTTACGACTTCGCTGTCGGGTGTTATAGATTTTTCCTTGTCGTGGGCCGGCCAATAAAGGCAAGCCCTCCGGTCAGCAAGTTCACAGCGTACCCTTCTGGAGCCACCAGTCAGGTCGTTGCTGATCACCTGCCGATTACGGAACGCCAGAGGATGGCTAGGCCTCTCTCACCGGCGGCGGCACAAGTGCCCGTCGGCCCCTGCGTTAGCACTGGGCCAACCCGCCCCTGGATCCCCTAGGACCCCATAGTGGCCTCAGCCACAAACACCATTGCTCATCCTGTCTCCTCTGAAAGCAGAGGAGTACGGAGAGCGATGTGTTCCCGCCACGTTGGGTATTAGCCGACGATCAATGCCAACCCCATGAAGGGGAAGCCATTGACCGCCGCCTAGGGTGTACCGGCCGCTCCGATTCCGCCCCCTCCGGACTGCAGCGGGATCGGAATCGGAACGACACTCGAGGAGGTTACCCAACACACACCCCTATAATTTTATACCTTATTAGCCTTATACTCTAGGCCTTTTCTGTTTAGTTCGCGCCCTAGATTGGTGTCAATTATTTAAAAATCGAATACAAACGCATATATATTTCTTTTTTTACCCGACTACCCAGCGAGGGTAATGTTTTTCGCGCGTATTTTTATATGTATGTATGTAGTTTTCTTTGTTCCCCTCTATAGGCCTAACAGGCTGGCAGGATTTTGATGAATGAAGTCTCAAAAGGTATTTATCTCCCGAGTGTTATAGGAGACATCAAATTGTATAAATATGTCATAACCAAAAAGTATAAAATAAAATAAATCAATTAAAAAAAAACCGAGTGCTGAAAAATTGACTGATTAAAAATACCAAAACAAGTTTGATAGCAGGTAGGACCCATTAATTTGCTTTCAGTTTATGGTTTGCAATTGGGTACCACCTGCTATCAACATGTATTGGTATTTTGATTTTTTACATATTTTAAAATATTCTCACCCTGCCCATAATGTTTATTTTGACAGTAAATTTGAGTATGATATCGCCACTTGAATACTGATCTAAATTATGTAAGTATTAATACTTACAATAAATATTTAGTAACCAATACTGAGTTAAATCGAGGCTTTGCTGGAGTTACGAACATAGCCGTTTGAGGGGCTCTTTCGGAAATTGCGGCCCTCTAGCGCTTGCCTTGTGATATATATGGGCTATTGTTGGCCCCAACGGTGGGCATTTGTTATTCCAATTCTACCGTTATTTAATGCGCCCTAGATAAATATTGTGAACCCTTTTTTATGTCCGCGGATACGAAATGTGATCTAATTTTGGCGGAATTTTATAAAAATACGTCTTGTGGAAAAATGATAGGCAGGTTGTGGAGTGATGGGGCCTATTTGTCGAGGTACGCAATAAAATTAGATAAGAAATTGATGTTTTTATAAATTGACGTTATTATTGTCAAACGAGAGGATAGTGTAAGAATTATCTTCGTGATTGATGGTCTTGGATTAAGTGAAAAGGTGGGGATCTAAGCCTCATACAAACAGTCACACCTCTTTCCCAACGAGATAGGCAGAGACCACATATTTTCACTTGTTATGATCCTGGCACATTTCTCTTCTTTTCTCTCACTTCTTCTACTTTTGACCCGGCCTTTCCTTAAAATGTTTTCGATCTGATTGAAATACGTATGCCTAGATCAACCCTCACCGGAGTGCCCATTCACCCTTAGAACATAAATTTGTATCGTCAATATTCTCACATCTATTCACTCTACTTGTCTGAGCCATATAATCAACTCCTTCTCTATTCTGGTCACTATATCTTCTAAAATACCCCAACGTTCTCTTATCATACTGTTCCTCACTTGGTCCATCAACCTTACTTCAGCTATACTCCTCAGACCTCTAATTTCCGCAGCGTTCAATTTACTTTCATGCTTCTTCTGCCAAACTCAGCATTCAGTACCTTACTTCACAGTGAGGACAAGCACTCCTCTGTGTACAGCCAGTTGAGTTTTTTGAGATACGTTCTGACTGCTCATAAAATTATGCAATTGGTTGTATTATAAGCCTAAGGTAGATTAAATGAATTAGTGAACTTGGTAGCGCTAAGGCAATCACAATCTATACATAATTACTTGTCCCAATTGATTCATCAACGCAAAGCCTAATCCGCTGAACCTACAAACTTGAAATTTCGCCAGTAATTGCTTTTTAAATAGGCGTCCAATAAGAAATTTGGAAATTTGACTTCTGAGGTGGTAAAATATGGGATGGACATTTGGATAGATCGAAATTTTTAAAGTTGGACGCACCTAAGTTCATACACCTGCTTCTGGTTAGAAATAAATGAACATGGGTGAACGCGTTTTTTTTTATTTTAACCCTAAGAGGCTGAAATTGGGATTGAAAGTTTATATGAGGAGTTCGTCACTTTTGAAGATGGAAGCACGATGTACACGTACGTCTTTTCAAAAATAAATGTACACGTTTTAAACAAAATACTACTAAGGGAGTAAAATAGGCGATAAATGGTTGTGTCGGAAGTCCGTCATTTTCGAAGTAAGAAGCATGAAATGCCATATATGTAGCTATTTCTGGTTAGGTCACACGTGTATCAGCGATCTTCAAAATTTCACCCTTAAAGGGGTAATCAAAGTATGAGTGGTTGTACTTGTTTGTACCAATTTTTATCGACTTAAAAAAGCTTTTGATACCGTAAGTCACAAATTACTGTTAGAAAAACTAGCAAACATCGGCATCAAAGGCAGCGCTCTTAAGATGTTTCAATCATACCTATCAAATAGACTGCAAGTGGTCAAGATGAATGATTTTCAAAGTAGTACTCTGCCTGTCACGCATGGCGTCCCACAAGGGTCCATATTGGGGCCACTCTTATTTTTAATCTACGTAAACGACATCGCAGAACTTAAACTACATGGTCACATAACATTGTACGCAGACGACACATGTCTATTTTATTTCGGGGTTAACGTACATGATATTATCTGCCAAGCACAAGAAGATCTAAATCTAGTATCAGAATGGTTCAAACAAAACTTACTAACAATAAATACCTCTAAATCAAGCTATGTTCTTTTTCAATGCAAAAAACAAAATTATACCATCACATAACTCACTGACAATTGACAACATCCCCTTGGAAAAAAAAATCTCCGAAAAATACCTTGGCATAAGAATGGACAACTATTTAAAGTGGACCATACAAATAGACCACATACAAAACAAACTCTCAGCACTTTCTGGATCACTTCGAAACATTTCACACTGAGTACCCAAAAAAATGCGTTTCACCATCTATAACTCATTAGTCAAATCACACTTGCTATATTTAATTGAAATCTGGGGTAATTGAGCAAAGACCAAGTTACAAAAATTACAAAGACTGCAAAATAATCTTGTAAAAACTATTTTTCGATACCCACGCCCAACACCAACTGACAAAATATACAAAGAAACTAATCTAATGAACATCAAGCAACTATATATATATTATACTTGTATAATAATGAAGAAAATTCTAGATAAAGCTATTCATACCAACCTAACTTTTATAAAAAAATCACAAATCTGCAAACGTAGCCTTCGCCGACCCAGCATACTAGTACTACCAAAAGTACGAACCGACTACGGGAAAAAAAGCATCACTTTCGAAGGAGCACAGCTTTATAACAAGCTACCGCTAAACATCAAAAACATAAACTCACTTAATGTCATCAAATCACGATTATCACTATACATATCTGAAAACTATTAACTTGTAATTTTAGCGCTAATGTGTTGTATTTACTCTGCAGGAAATGTTCGACAACAAATAGCCTATACTTATTGTAATTTATGTTTTCATGTAAGTGATAATGTAATTGTCTTTGTGAAAATAAATATCTTTAAACTCACTTGTATGGAAGTTCGTTATGTGGAAAGTGCTTAAGTTTTGAAGTAAGAAGCATGAAAATCAATATTGAAGCTTATTTTTGTTTACGTTTACTATGACCCGGTATATATATATATATTACTATAGGTGGCGGTCCAATAGGGATATAGAATTTTTTTATGAATTTATTCCCGGGCGAAGCCGGATCCCAGGTCGCTAGTATTATATGTGTATTTAAATTGTACTTACATGATTACGGAAAATCAAAACAATATCTATTTTTTTTTACATTATACATCATTCTTAATCTGTACTATTATTGTGAATTACCTGTGTCTGTATATTGAAGATATATGAACGATTCGGAACACAAAATATTTTATTGGAACTCTGGTCTATCTGTTTGTTCGCGATGGAAGCGAAGATTTTGAATCTTCAAAAATGATATTGAGGTTTATAATATCACTTTTTTTCTATACTGAATAGTTTGCGCGAGAGACACTTCCAAAGAAGTAAAAAGTGTGCCCCCCCCCCCCCAAACGCAATTTACCTCATTCAATGAAGTCATTCAATCAAGTCAAATATAAATATTTTACTTGCTGCTACGGAACCCTTCATGGGCGAGTCCGACTCGGACTTGGCCGGTTTTGTTTTTACTCTTCTTGGTCAAGTTCTTGGTCAGACTTAAAATCTACTGTATGTTTGATTACAATTGGGTAAGAAGAACTGAAGATACGACCAAAAAACGATAACCGACTTCCGCGCGGGCGGAGCCGCGGGCATCAGCTAGTAAATTATATATCTATCAAATAACACCGTCAGCGCAAGTATTACCAAAATTTATTTATTATGTAATCCTAACTGTCAATTGTGTGGGTCGGATAGTGAGACATATTCCCGTAGGATCCTCTGCTGTCCCAGCTTATGAGATCACATGAACGCTCCCTTATAGATAAGGAGAGTAAATTTGAGTAAACTATCTCTCATAAAATATTATTATTTTATTGTGCAATTCAGAAACTGGTTTTTCAAATTCATAAATTTAATTCCAACAACTAAGTAGCACAGCATCGAATCGCAAAAAGTTTGATGAATGTTTTTGAATGTGTACGTCCATTAAAAACTCATTGTATATCCTCGAAAGGTTAGACAGAGTTGTATAGTATACATATGTGTATAGACTATAGATCCACATTTAGTTATCTACATTTTTGAGTTCCGCGTCACACAGGGGGTGAACTTATAGTTGTCAATATAAAAATTGGGAGTATGTTAAAAGGTATATATAAAAAAGGATTACCCTTTTTATGAAACCATTTGGAAGCAAAATAACCATTATGCTTCCAAATGGTTTAGTTAGAGAAGTCAGGTCAGTCAGTCGGGTCCTGGCTGTTTCCTGGAAATGTTAACAACAGACTGTGGCCTTTAATTAAATAAATAAAATTAAAGTAAATTTATAATTTTGAAGCTAGTTTCTGTTTATGAGTCATAGCGTCCTACGGCATGAGTCTTTAGGTTCATTTAGAAATCGCCACATTAAAGATCTGGATGGTAAGATAGCTTTCAATGAGGAAATTACAATCGGGTTGTATTTTATTTTAGAAGAAAACATACATAAAAAGTTTACTTACATAAACCATCTTACCCTTTTGTATTTAAGCATACGTTTCAACTTGTACTAAAATGAAAGTTTATGCTTACGATTCGTGATACTCATTTTAATTTTATGCTGAATGTCCATCCCACTTATGCAACTTCAAATTAGTGGTTACAAAACTTTTAAAAGTGGAAAACGAAGAAAAACAGTTCGTAAAAGTTATCCTACTTTAAGTATTTTTTATAAGTATGGGAGGAACAAACAAAATGTCGGAGGGTAACGTTGTTAGCAGTTTCTTCCTCCGTTACGGAGTGGTTTCCTCACCCGCAACTTCAATATCCTTGCGTTAAGTTAGTTTCCAACAAACTCGACTCCCATCACTTCTCTACAATAGCTCGCCATTTGTTATTTATTAATAAATTTATTCTCAGTGAAGTTCTGTAAGACAGTTTAAAGTTACTGTGACTTTTTGAAATGATAGGCCCCCAATATAAGGGTCGAAATCTTCAGATATTAAATGTATAGATTTTGTAGTATTGATTTTGTACTAGTTATACTACAAGTTCTCAATATTAAATATATATTTTTATAATTAAGATACTTCTTTAGAGAGGATCTTTATCGAGGAACTGCAGTATGTACTTTTCTTCTTTCTTCCTAGATAGGAATTGGGTAAGAGTTCAAATACTAACATCCTTTTTTGTAAGCGTTATTAGTAACAATAGTTTATCGGAAGTAGTTAGTATCTATATCTATACTATTATAAAATTGTAAATTAGCTGTATGTAGATACAACTACTACACTTGGGTTACTATTCTGAGCCCAAAAATATTTTATTTACAATTCTTGTCTGTTTATCTGTTTGCTCACGATGGATGCAAAAAGTATTTTTTTTTCTTTTTGGCTTAAATATCTTATATTGAATATTTCTTTATTGTTCATGTTTGGTTCTAAGTCCACAAAGAAGACTGGTAATGGGTCTTTGGTCGACTTGTGAAAAACGTTTACTATTTGTCTAACTTCATGTCCTTGTTCTTTTAGTTCTTGCTTTATTAGAGTTTTATCTTCGGTAGAGTGTAGCCCCCGTAATACAACTCTGTATGCTCTATCACATTTTAATTGGTAGGTATAATGCGATATATTGTTTGCCATAAACTGCTCTCTGATAGTTTTGTAAGTTTGGATATCATTTGGCATTAGCTTGATTATATGGCCAGATCTTAAAATTGTCATTTTATACAATTTGTTTTCAAAAATTTTATTTAGTGTAGCTTTTAATGCTATAACATCCATGACTCCTGTCACAAAAATTGGTTCAGGCTTTGGTATGTACTCATTAATTTTAACAGCTTCTTCTGTTTCTTCGCAATTTAGAATATCATATTTATTGTGTGTTGGTACAGTGTAGTTTGGTACATTCTTTGATTTTTTTGTATAGTCACATTGTATCGGACTAGTTTCCTTTCACTAATGTCGTTTAGGGGGTACTTTGTCGTTTTACCACGGGGTTAAATAGTTCTCCGCATCGTTTTCAGTGTCTGTTTCCTTGCTTTCAGTTTGTTCATTGCTGGCTTTACTTGCGGCGATTGATGGTAGACTGTTACTACGGTTTCTGATGAACAAAGTTTTGTTCAATTGCTGTTGAATCATATTTCTAGTATTATTTGGAGTTTTTTGATTTCGTTCATTCTTTTCCCACGAGTGAGGACGATATCAATTGTCCCTTGAGGGGTGACGCCTATTCCCTCAAGAAGGCTCAGTACAACAACGTTAGCCGGGTCCGTTGATGTTGGCGCTATAGAGAGTTAGTTTCAAATTTTATATA
The DNA here is from genome assembly GCA_946251805.1 of Cybosia mesomella. Classification (NCBI taxonomy): domain Eukaryota; kingdom Metazoa; phylum Arthropoda; class Insecta; order Lepidoptera; family Erebidae; genus Cybosia; species Cybosia mesomella. The sequence goes on from OX276398.1 coordinate 25,151,385, forward strand.
AATTTGTCTAAAGACTCGTAATATTTTTTATTTTTATGTTATATACTATTTATTCATTCTAAACATAAAATGTAGAACAAAAACTACCAAAAACTAAAAATACCAATTACATAAATGAGCTAAGATTTTTACTATTTCCCTGTAGTTGTATGCGCCTCTACACACCTATCATTTGACAGCCCTAAAGCCTGAGTAACTTGTGTTTAACCTTATCCCATTGCTCATCATCAAGTTATAAAGTTACTTAAATCCCTTATGTAACTAACAGACAATTCGGTTAGCACCCAATGAACACTTCGTAACTACATAAACTATATTCATAATTACGTACATTATGCCTACATCGTTAAACTTCAATTAAACTTGAAACATTATGCTATGATAGAAACGTAATTAACAAAACGATATTAAGTGGAAATTAATACATGTTCTCTTTACAAATCTCGTCACAACTCGAGATCGGCTGAAACTTGGCTTAACGTGTTTCTACAATGATAAACGAGCTCTACTGTACCTAACACTACGCATAAACACCTCTTTACTGTTCTACACATAGTGCTGGGTTCTGCTCAGCAAATGCGGATGCTGTCTGCAATTTTGCCTGGTAGGTGTGAACAAGTAGAACTAACTGTCATTGTCATGCCTGGCCTTTGTACTAGTAACCGGGTTAAAATAATTCATGACCATGTCGACGCGCGATTGATTCAGTAAACCCTATTTGTATTTGAAACATATTTATACAAGAAAGTAAAACTATCTAATTTTCGGGACTATGAAAGGGTGCGAAATGCTTGTCTTAAAATGGTTGTAAATTTATTATTATACTTTGTTATGAATTTGTTCTTCCATAAATCGGTAGAGTACTTAATTAGATGTCTTTTTGTAGTGTTCCAGTATAGAGTATTGTGTACTGGATGTAACTCTCCATGATATGGCAAAGCACAGTACTTTGTACAAGAGCTGTGCTGGTAACCCTGGGATTACCCTTTCGAAGGCGTACCTGGGGGCCCGTCAATGGACGCTTGGGAAGGACACCGTGTGGTTTTAGTTGGTTCGATTCCGAGATACTCACCTCATTGCTGGCAACGATGCGGTCAAGCCTGTGGGGGTTTTCACACGTAAAAAAAGATTGTTGGAAACGTGGAGTTCATGTTGTGTTCAGTTAGTTCTATATCTTAATCAAAAGTTAGAATATTTATAATTATATGCAAGTTTATCAAAGTTGAATTCACATTGACAGGACTTCAACTTAAGCGCCACTTGCTTTGAACCTTCCACCTCATTACTTCCATTTGACAGACTGGATACGGGCTTCTTCCAACCGAATAACGAAACGGAAATCAACACATTATTGGCAGACGAATTGAAAATTGCTGTAGGGGAAAAATCACAAGAGCAAACGTACATACTTACCTGTTATTTCTTGGAAATGGGCAAAATAGATTCCGTGAGAGGGTTTCAATACTGAAAACATGAATTTATTCTAAGAACAAAAGCATACACCCTTTGATAAATAATGGGTTGATTTATATATACTTAACAATGAAACGAGAATATATATAATGTTTTACGTTACACATATAAACTCACGGCTTTGTATTACGGATGGGGTAGATTGAGGTGTATTAACATGAGTTATGCGATTTTGCAATCCGGCATAACATTGAGCTAGCCTATTACCGTGATAGTAACCCATGGGAACTTTGTGATATTTACTGTCGGATGGAGAACAGGGCTCTACAGACATCATTGAGGCCCAAGCTAACCTCACTTGTTAGTCGGTGTACCTTTTTTTCTTTTTTTCGTGCGGAAATCCCTTCGGATACCCCCCCGCACGCCGCCTCGGGTCTACAGACGCCGGGGTGTAAGGTTACCCATAGAGCATATCGCAGTGTCCCCTCTGATAACAGCAGAGGGGTACCTGGAGCGGCCCCCAACCCCGCGGGCCTTGCAGGCTCGCCATGCCCCGACCCCCTCGTGCAATGGGGTCAGCTGGCCCTGAAAAGGGCCGGTTAGTCAGACTCTTGGCCGTTGACGTTGACGCCAGCTACTCCAGAGGAGCAATTAATGTTGCGTCATCGCCCACGTTGCCCAGGGTGCACCAAACTTGGAGGTGATCCAACCAGTCGCACCCCTAGTCGGTGTACCTTTTTTTTTTTTTTTTTTTTTTTTTTTTCGTGCGGAAATCCCTTCGGATACCCCCCCGCCTGCTAGCGGGGGCGGTTATGTCGGGCTTGCACCGACTAAAACCGCACGCCGTCTCGGGTCTTCAGACGCCGGGGTGTAAGGTTACCCATAGAGCATATCCCTCGCACCCCGGCTGACCCTGGGCCATCTCACCACTAACAGCATCGCTCATCCTGTCTCCTCTGAAAGCAGAGGAGTACGGAGAGCGATGTGTTCCCGCCACGTTGGGTATTGGCCGACGATCAATGCCAACCCTATGAAGGGGTGAAGGGGAAGCCATTGACCGCCGCCCAGGGTGTACCGGCCGCTCCGATTCCGTTCCCCCCGGACTGCAGCGGGATCGGAATCGGAGCGACACTCGAGGAGGTTACCCAACACACACCCCCCTAGTCGGTGTACCTACTCAATAACGGACGAGGCTTATGCGCACGCTTTCCTCTCGGGGTTGAGAGATTGATGGTTGGGACAACATAATATTTAGCATTGATTTGTGAAAGAGCTTTCCATCGAGCAAGTAGTCGGAAAATCTCTCTTCCATAGCCAAAATAACATACCTTAATTACTTACTTACAAAATATTTGGAAACGATCCATTTCAAATGAACATAAATATATGACATGATACCCCTTTGTGAATATGTTCGACTCTTTTGATAGTAGGTAGGTACTTTTCATAAAAAAAACCAATGACAGAATGTTATCGATGTCAGTTCTGTCAGTTTCTGTCATTCAATCTGCTGTGGGCCTACCGCCCAAGTGTCGTCGAAATCACAGCCGTCGAAATGTTGCGTTGGTCAAGGTCGACGGCCATTTTGTACCGCCCCATTGATAATCGATGCCGGCGCGGCGTAAGAATGAATGAAACGCTGTTTTTGACAGTTAAATAGCTGCCGCCTAAAAAAATTCATATCTACGGCGTCGCTTTGAAGTGTCATTTCATTACGGCACCTCATGAGGTGCCGTAATGAAATGACACTTCACACAATGAGCTGTCGTTTTGAATATTATTTTCTTTTCCGTCGGTTGATTACGATGCCGATTGCACCTAACAACGGGCTACTATGGCTTTTATGGGGGCGACTGGGTTCTACCCTCCTATTGCACCTAACAACGGGCTACTATGGCTTTTATGGGGGCGACTGGGTTCTGCCCTCCTATTGTACCTAACACTGGGCTACTATGGCTTTTATGGGGGCGACTAGGTTCTGCCCTCCTATTGTACCTAACACTGGGCTACTATGGCTTTCATGGGGGCGACTGGGTTCTGCCCTCTTATTGTACCTAACACTGGGCTACTATGGCTTTTATGGGGGCGACTGGATTCTGCCCTCCTATTACACCTAACACTGGGCTACTATGGCTTTTATGGGGGTGACTGGGTTCTGCTCTCCTATTGCACCTAACACTGGGCTACTATGGCTTTTATGGAGGCGACTGCCGACGAGTGGGTTCTGCCCTCCTATTGCTCCTAACAACGGGCTACTATGGCATTTATGGGTGCGACTGGGTTCTGCTCTCCTATTGCACCTAACACTGGGCTACTATGGCATTTATGGGGGCGACTGGATTCTGCCCTCCTATTGTACCTAACACTGGGCTACTATGGCTTTTATGGGGGCGACTGGGTTCTGCCCTTCTATTGCACCTAACACTGGGCTACTATGGCTTTTGTGGGGGCGACTGGGTTCTGCCCTCCTATTGCACCTAACACTGGGCTACTATGGCTTTTATGGGGGCGACTGGGTTCTGCCCTCCTATTGTACCTGCGACTAATTAAAACACTCTTTTATCTTTACCTTACCTACTTAAACGTTTATGCTGTGTTGTTTGTTGTTTTCGTATGTTTCAGAAGGAAGGAATAAGTGAAGGAGTTGGAGGACGAAATTCCATCGTCGACAGTCGCCCCCAAAAAACCAAAGTAGCCCAGTGTTAGGTGCAATAGAAGGGCAGAACCCAGTCGCCCCCATAAAAGCCATAGAGCCCAGTGTTAGGTACAATAGGAGGGCAGAATCCACTCGTCGGCAGTCACCCCCATAAAAGTCATAGTAGCCCAGTGTTAGGTACAATAGGAGGACAGAACCCAGTCGCCCCCATAAAAGCCATAGTAGCCCAGTGTTAGGTGCAATAGGAGGGCAGAACCCTATCGTCGGCAGTCGCCCCCATAAAAGCCATAGTAGCCCAGTGTTAGGTGCAATAGGACGGCAGAACCCACTCGTCGGCAGTCGCCCCCATAAAAGCCATAGTAGCCCAGTGTTAGGTGCAATAGGACGGCAGAACCCACTCGTCGGCAGTCGCACCCATAAAAGCCATAGTAGCCCAGTGTTAGGTGCAATCGGCATCGTAATCAACCGTCGGAAAAGAAAATAATATTAAAACGACAGCTCATGAGACGCGGTCGATTTGAATTTTTTTAGGCGGCAGCTATTTAACTGTCAAAAACAGCGTTTCATTCATTCTTACGCCGCGCCGGCATCGATTATCAATGGGGCGGTACAAAATGGCCATCGACCTTGACCAGCGCAACATTTCGACGGCTGTGATATCGACGACACTTGGGCGGTAGGCCCATTGGTGTACGCTAAGAGGCGGCTTATCTGATAAGACTGACAATGCATATACATATGTATAGTATCTTGTATTATATAGAATTGTTTATTTATTGATAACAAAATAAAAATGCAAATAAATAAAAACCGGCCAAGTGTGAGTCGAACTCGCCCATGAAGGGGTCCGTAGCAGCAAGTAACATAACTTTTTTTTTTTTTTTTATTTGGGTTGATTGAATGAAAGGTAAATTGCGGTTTACAATTTATGACGTATTCAAAAAAACTACTTACTAGATCTCGTTCAAATCAATTTTCGGTGGAAGTTTACATGGTAATTTGGTAATGTACATCATATATTTTTTTAGTTTTATCATTCTCTTATTTTAGAAGTTACAGGGCCCCCCCTGTAACTTCTAAAATAAGAGAATGATAAAAGGGGCCATTTTACCATTTAGATGTGTCTCTCGCGCAAAATATTCAGTTTAGAAAAAGTTGATATTAGAAACCTCAACATCAGTTTTGAAGACCTATTCATAGGCATTTTGAGTTTCAGTTCCAAATATGGGCAACAGCCAAAATTGATTGTTTTTTTTGTGTAAAAATCTTAATGCTGTTTACAGAATAGATCTACTTACCAAGTTTCAATAGTTCTTATAGTTTCGGAAAAAAGTAGCTGTGACATACGGACGGACAGACAGGCAGACAGACATGACGAATCTATAAGGGACGAACTACTATCTAATTAACTAGTTATCAATAATTCTCAGTTTTCAGATTATTTGCTTCGTATATGCCTCATAGTCTAACTTGATGCCAAAGATCAAGTTCCAGGTCATCTGGAAGTGATTTGGGTTTTAGAGTGCATCGTAAAAATTTACTCCCATCTTTTTTTCCTAACGCTTCAAACGAAGTATAACTTCAGAAACATTCTCAACATTGGCTTTTGTTAATCGGGCAGTCAGAGGTAACCCCGCACGTAGCATTTAATCAGAAGTAAATTGGAGAAGTTGGAAACGTAGAATGTATGGATTAGCCAAGACTGGCTAAGAAATGTGTGATGCGAATGTAAGAGATTATTCCGTGAGTGTATGGATGTGTGCGTGCGTACTGAACTTCATCGGCAATCATAAATTCGCGTCTCTTGGTTCATTTAAAACAAACTTTACATACTTCACCTGCGTGACTTATAAATAACATAACATAACTTTACGCCTGTATCCTCGTAGTGGTAGGCAGACGTGTATTACACACCCACGATTCGCCAGTTATGTTAAGGTCCCAATGTAATCAATAAATAATTAATAAATATTCTACGACATTCTACACAGCGCTTTGTAGACCCACAGTAAACATAGTTTAACTAGCTTGTGTTATGGGTTCTAGAATGCAGATAAACATACTTTTATACTATTTTTTTGTAAATACATACATATTATACATAGATATACCTAGACCAATGCAAATAGACATATTCATGCATACAAATATTTATACTGAGCGGGAATTGAACCCACGCCCCATGTCTTAGCAGTCGAATACACTACCGCTACGCCACAGAGGCCGTGCAGATGAGGTCCTGCTGACAGACAGACAAGGCTTGGGCGCAATCTTTTCTCTGAGGGTTAGGGGAGGCAGTAGGCAGTCGCTCTCGTAAAAACCAATCAAACCAAATTATAGGAGAAGTAGGAGAGCGGACTCCGTGAACTCCAAAGTATAAACTCAGCAACTCGTATGAAGAAGAAGACTGATTGAAGTGACTCAAGAGACAAGAGCCTACAATGACGCGGTAAAGAGGCTGGTCATAAATTAAATTCATAAATATCCATGAAAACCGAGATTACATAATATTCAAGTTCCAATTAATATAACTACCAAGAAACACGAGTATCAAGTAAACATTGTTGATATTAATAAAGCAGACAATTTGTAATAACGATGATCTAGTTCCCCTAACCCGCCTCTTCCATCCAAGTAATTGGGTAGTTCAGTAGTTAGCTACAAAATGATTAATTACTATGCATACCACGTGCAAGCATACACGCAACGACCTATTTACGGAAACTATAAATAATTTGCTTGGCTCGGATTTGTTTCATGGTGAGAAAGATTTGTGAATAAAAGAATTTATGTCTTAAGGGTACATATATACAGAAAACTCACACTGTTGAGACTAGGCGTACCCGTACGCGACTTCCTTACTGCCTACACTGAAAAACGTAAGTGGTAATGCAACTCTTGCAATATAACGAAATGTTCTAACAAAGAGAGATTGACACTAAAGGACAATGCCCATGTCAGTATGGAAATCGGTTGCACACTATTTTTTGCTATGTCACATAAGTATAAACTGCATTAAAAAGCCTGCATTAAGTACTATCTGAAATATAAACGCATATTGTAACAGAACTTCGGGTTAATGAGAAATTAAATGATTACAACGAGAAAAACAACAACAACAAGAAAATATTGTGACACTGACTGTTGAAATGACGTTTGAGTTTTCTGTTGGAATGTTTTAAGACAGGGATACCATGTATAAATTAAGAGAAAACTACCACTGAAGCATACATTATTTTACAACTTTAACTGATTATCACTAATAAACTACGAATACATACACGAAATATTAAGATTACATAACTGCAATATATTTGAATGTCACATTGCGAATTATTATCACGTATTATTATTATTTAACCATTTTATTTTAAAAAGATTGGTATATTTGCATTCTACCACCAATGGTTTATTTTATATAATGGTAACAATTAAATTAACGAGCACGAGTGTGAAAAACCCTCCATAGTAATCAAATTTCGGTTTAATTGCGTTCAGGGGTCAGCAAGTGCATAGCCGGGCAGGGGGATTGTGGTCGCAGCACTAGTGGGACCGGTGGGTGTCACGCGGTGCTGCGACGACAATCCTCTTCTGATGAGGCCGTCAAGCTGAGTGCCACCATTGTTAACATGGTATGTGTATGTAATGGTGGCCCTCTTTCTTGGACTTTTTCAGCTTACCATCAGGCGAGGTGAAGTCAAATTGACGTGTCCTAAATATATAAAAAAAAAAAAAAAAAAAAAGGAAACGATTATTCATTCAAGTTTTATATCTTTATAATTTAAATTCAAACCCCAAGTTCTATAGAAGCGATTTAGTGTTGAAAAGTCATACTATAATCAATATTATTTTTTTACATTTGAAATATTGACACGAACGTCTAAAAGCGCAACCAAGAATGGGCATTCTCCTTTTATTTCCCCATCAACCTAGACAACTCAAACTTTTGCAACATTATAAAAAAAAACAGGTAATCTATCAATTAAATAGCGATAAACAACACCAACAAAATACCACCAAATTAATAACGAGAAGTTCATTGAAATTCCCTAGGCAACGGCCTAGGCGGGCACAAGTTGCTAAAACTTAAAAGGCGTCTTAGCTTAAAACATTTTTCCTGATCGCTTAAGGATTGAAATGGATTTAAATATAAAAATGACGATATAATCGTTATTTTTGTACAAAACAATGCAAGATAAATCAACCTCATTTGCATATTTTCATTCTGTGAAAGACGGCCAATGAGCACCGGAATCTCTGGCAGTATCACCCTGGCAGGATTTGACCCGCCAATCTTCATAGAATTTACCATGTTCAAAATATAGGTACACATCCTAAATTTGCGCAAATAGTCTTAGTAAACAACATTAGCCCCAAATCCAGTCGTAATGAAGACGGAGCCACAAGTAGAGCTAAGCTTGACTATAAATACGTCCAGTGCAAGTTAGTGAATGGAACAGTGAGTAGGCTTAAAGCTTTAACTGTTTAACCGCATTAAGGGCCGGGCTGTCACTCAGTTGCAGCCGCCGCCCGTCGCTTCTAGGAGTTCCGAATTAACTTAACGTGATGCCGACTGTGCTTATTATAGTGTGTGTCTGTTGATTAATTCTATTAAAAAGGACATCCTTTCTAGGTACCTGAATAAGTTAAGGGTTGTCGTTTCGAAATTACACTGAAAATTAATGCTATGATGATAGCAGTGAAAACTAACAGATGTATGAGAATTGTAATAACATTTTCATGTGAAACGTGTATTGGCTTGCCTTGATGATTCTTATCCTCAAGGTGTGTGTCACTTAAGTTTGTCATGTCGTAATATGAGACATTTTCATACTTTCTGAATTTACTGTGAAGTTTTAATTTTTCTATGAATGTTATTGTGAGCATACCTTTTTTTTTTTTTTTTTTTATTTTTTTTTTTTTTTTTTTATCGTGCGGAAATCCCTTCGGATACCCCCCCGCCGGTCAGCGGGGGCGGTTATGTCGGGCTTGCACCGACTAAAACCGCACGCCGTCTCGGGTCTTCAGACGCCGGGGTGTAAGGTTACCCATAGAGCATATCCCTCGCACCCCGGCTGACCCTGGGCCATCTCACCACTAACAGCATCGCTCATCCTGTCTCCTCTGAAAGCAGAGGAGTACGGAGAGCGATGTGTTCCCGCCACGTTGGGTATTGGCCGACGATCAATGCCAACCCTATGAAGGGGTGAAGGGGAAGCCATTGACCGCCGCCCAGGGTGTACCGGCCGCTCCGATTCCGTTCCCCCCGGACTGCAGCGGGATCGGAATCGGAGCGACACTCGAGGAGGTTACCCAACACACACCCCATTGTGAGCATACCTAAAAACGTTTTGGCTATAAAAAAATATTACGAGGTATCGATTCGCACCGCCGCGCCTTGATTAAGAAGTTCGTTGTTAATATTTAGGGATAACATAAACCTTCTTATACCCGCTTCAAAACGTAACATAAAGACTATTGTCTATAAATGTAACAAAGACTATGCCGAAAGTATTGAACATCATAGTCAACAACCACTCCTTTTTTGTTTTGCTGTTACGCACGGCACCGCCGGCCACGGGGTGGTAGCCGGAGATCATGTGTGGGTCTCTCCCATCCGCTAACCGGATGGGTATACCCACTTAACCCCGCGGTGTGCCATACTCAGCGCCTTGTCGGAGGGGCCTGAAACTATGCAGGAATACTTCTATGGTGACCCCTCCTAGCGCATGCCCACTAGCGCGGGCATCACTCCTTCAAACTCTCAATTGGTCGACGTCCAGGCACACATTTACGTCGTCCCCTTCGCGGGTGGCTAGATCAGCGGGTGGAGGGCTTACCCCGTTCCTCACATCCGCAGCCACGCTCAGGGCGGAATGACCCACTAGTACTCGCGCCTCCGCCGCTCGGTTAGCCGGCGGCGGTTTGGATCCACAAGAGGTTCTCCGTCCCTGATTCGCTCCGCGCCTTCCTTTTGCGAGATGACGTCCTCGCAGAAGGATACAACCGCGGTGAAATTCCTTTCGCTGGCGGCCATGGATCGGACGATGGCCGTTAGCGAGAGGTCACTCCCTATGACTCCAGTAAGGGCCCGGCGCTGCGACTCCCAGGCCGGGCAGGTCGCAAGCGTGTGCTGCGCCGAGTGCTCTCTGCAGACGCAGTGGTGGCAGGCTAGACTCAATTCCCTCCTAGCGCCCTTGGACAGGTACTTTCCGAAGCAGCCGTGCCCGGAAAGCACCTGCGTAAGTCGGTAGGAAAGAGTCCCGTGCTGCCACCCTGCCCACTCGACAATAGCCGGGTACAGCGTTGTTCGTCGATACACTTCGGCGAGCACTTCTGTCTCTAAGTCCCACGGGGGAGTGCCTGCCAATGCGCACGCTACCTCCGTAGCCACGCGGTTATCGCACGTAACCGCGTATGACCTTCACCGCCATAACCCTCTGTGGGCGCCACAGTCGGGCCCTATTTTGGGCGGTCAAGAACGCTGCCCACACCGGCGTACCGTACAGCGCCATTGACCGGACAACCCCCATGTACAGCCGATTGCACGCGACGCTGGGTCCCCCTAGGTTGGGCAAGAGCCGACCCAGGGCAGACGCAACGCCGACGACCTTCGGGGCGAGCTACATGAAGTGCTACATGTAGCTCGCTTCATGTACCACTTGTAGGAGTAGGTTGTAGGGCCTAACTCTGGACGGAACCAGAGTTAGGCCCTACAACCTATTCCTAATACAAGCGGTTTAGGTTAGCTCTAGGTAGTTAAGGATAATAAAAGAAATTAGTTGGATGGTTACGAATATTCCTAAAATAAAAGAAAATAATAAAGTCACTCGAGAAGCGCCGCGCTGATGTGAAGTTGATCATGAATTATGGGGTTACCAAGAGGCACAAAATGCTAACACTTTCAGTTAAGAATTTAAAAAGGACGACCTTAAAAGTATACCCTTTTAAACCAAAAAATAATTTTCCAAATCGGTTCAGGCGTCTTCGAGTAATCTAATAACATACACGAAAAATGGAGAAAAAAAAAAACAACCTTCTTCCTTTTTGGAATTCGGTTGAAAACAGACCAATGGCCGCGTATACGAAGATGAAAAACAGTTGAAAAGAAAACTTCAGAATGGTCGATACCAATAAACCGCCCCGCTATTAAAAGACTGCTCGTGCCAACTGTCCGGAAGTCCAATTTTACAATTCGAAATAACAGTGAAATATAAAATTGCAGATTGGAAATTTTCTCCGAGAGCAGCCAATAACCTAGAATGCAACATTTGCAACTATTGTCCAAAAAAAAACCATAGAGAAAACCCTATAACGCATATATGACCGTGCTGGGTTGAATAGTAAGCAATCATCAGCAGGTGGTGAGGTTGGATTGGGTCCAGAATATATTGTTCGCCCCCCCCCCCCTACAACCCGCCAAATAGACAACCTTACTTTAGCTGCATTTGAGCAATGGCTCCGTGAGCTGGCAGTCGTCGTCAATGCCTGCCAGTCCCGTCCGGTCCTTGTACTCGGGGACTTCAACGCCTGGTCGTTGGGGTTCCCGACACGATAGGGCGCGAAAGGGGCATAGAGGCAGGGCACTGGTGGACTGGGCCGAACGACTCGGCCTAGTCCTCCTAAATCGGGGAGCCGTGGACACGTTCGTGACCTCGAGGGCTAGCTCCATCGTGGACATATCGTTCGCGAGCCCCTCGTTGGCGCGACGTGTTCAGGGCTGGCGCGTCGTTTTGGAGGAGGACACAAGTTCGGATCACCGATACATTCGGTTTGACGTGTCCCCCCCTGCGAGCGACGCGCCGGCTGCACCGGCTCCACCCGAGCCACGTTGGGCGCTTAAGCGGCTTGATCGAGAGCTCCTCCTGGAAACCGCCATCGTACAGGCCTGGGCCCCTGCGCCGGACAGGCCTGTCAGCATAGACGATGAGGCGGAGTGGTTCCGGGAGGCTATGACCCGTGTCTGTGACGCAGCGATGCCTAGGGCTCCGCCCTATAATCTGAGGGGTCAGGTCTACTGGTGGTCGTCGGAGATCGTGCAGCTCAGACGGGCCTGCGTGATCACGCACCGCCGGTGGGCCCGATTCCGTAGGAGGCGTCGCCGCCCCGCAGATGCGGAGGCCCGAGAGGCGGAGTTGTACGAGGGATACAGGGAGGCCAGAGGAGCCCTCCGAGCACAGATAAGGCGGGTCAAACAGGCCGCCTTCCGCAAGCTGCTGGAGACGCTGGAGCGGGACCCTTGGGGGCAGCCCTACCGGATAGTGAGGGGCAAGCTGCGCCCCAAGGCCCCGCCGTTAACCCGATGTCTCCAGCCGGAGCTGCTCGGAGGAGTTGTTGACCCCCTGTTCCCAGCGCGGGTGGTGGAACATGTTCCAACGCAGATGAGTCCACCTCGGTCGCCCATGGCATCCGACGTGGATGACGACGACGTGCCCGAGGTCACTTGGGTAGAACTAGAGCTGGCGGTGAGAAAGCTAAGAGCCAAACACACCGCCCCGAGACCCGACGGCATTCCAGGCCGAGCGTGGGTCCCAGCTCTAGTCGACGACGCTCTCGAGCCCCGACTGAGAGGGCTTCTCAGCGCATGTTTGGAGCGGGGCCAGTTTCCAGGAGGATCCAGTCTCATCGTGGGAGGAAGTCGCATCGGCATCAAGCCCCAAATGAAATAGTTGGGGCTCGTGCTCGACGGCCGATGGGACTTCGGAGAGCACATCCGAAGTCTGGGCCCCAAACTGAAGGGCACAGCTCTCGCTCTGGCGCGGCTGCTGCCCAACATGAGGGGGCCCGATGACTTCTGCAGGAGACTCTACGCGGGGATCGTGCGGTCCATGGCCCTGTATGGGTGCCCAATATGGACGGAGGCCCTGAAGGCCGGAAGTGTGCGGATGCTGCGCGCTCCGCAGCAGGTGATGGCCATCAGGGTCATCCGCGGGTACCGCACGATCTCTTTCGAGGCGGCGAGTCTCCTTGCCGGAACTCCGCCATGGGACCTGGAGGCGAGAGCCCTTTCGCCACTAGTACAGTCGCAGGCGCGGGAGCAGGGACGGAACCTCGAGCCTCGAGAAATCGAGGCCGTGCAGTCCCAGCTCCGCCAGGCCATCGTGGTGGAGTGGAAGGAACGACTTGGGCGACCAAGCGCAGGGCACGCCGCAATAGCGGCGATAAGGCCCATCGTGGACGATTGGCTAGAGAGGCGACACGGAAGCCTCTCGTACCGACTGACGCAGGTGGTCTCCGGGAAGGGGTGCTTCGGGGACCACCTGCATCGGATCAGGAAGGAGCCAACGCCTGAGTGTCATCACTGTGACGCGAGCGAGGACACAGGGCTGCACACGCTGGCGGACTGCCTAGCGTGGGAGGTGCCGAGGCGTGACCTCGTGGTAGTCCTCTCGCTCGGCAGCATGATTGCGGCAATGGTGCGGAGCGCGAGCGCGTGGGCCGACGCCACCTCCTTCTGCGAACATGTAATGCTCGCGAATATGATGCCGGAGCGCGCCCGGGAGAGATTTAGAACTCTCCCGACCCGCCGAGCCCCGCCGGCCTTGCTTGCCGCGCGTCGCAGGTGACTCAGGCACCTGAGGTCGCTTAACGACCTCCGTCCTCCATGAGCGCAGGCCTGGGGGTGGCAGGTAAGGCCACCTGTCACCCCAGCAGAAGCAGGCCGGGACGGTGGGGCGACTAGCGCCCCTCCCCCAAACCGGGGCAAGACGGGGACACCGTGGTTCCCAAACCCGAGGGGGCCATCTTCAAACCGGAGATGACCCAGGGTCAGTCGGGGTGCGAGGGATATGCTCTACGGGCAACCTTACACCCCGGCGTGTTAAGACCCGAGACGGCGTGGGGTTTTAGTCGGTTCAAGCCCGAAATAACCGCCCCCGCTGGCCGGCGGGGGGGTATCCGAAGGGATTTTCGCACGAAAAAGAAAAAAAAGGTACTCCTTTTTATTATTTTAGAAAATAACAATTTTGCCGCAACAAAGAGTTTCCACGAGAGCGGAACTACATCATAAAACGGTGTCCTTTGTAGCCCGACCGCAGACTGTAACCGCAGGCGGCATAGATGTCGGCCCCTACGGTCGACCGCGGCGATACACTACTGGTTTCTATGTATTTGTACTGAACCTATTCCAAGAGCGGCGACACTGCCGCTTGCAGCCACGACGCGCCGCTTGCAAACGCAACGCGCCGCGACCGCAGACCGCAGTACCTGTAGTTACGATGACTACAAAGAATCAACAGGTCATATCACGTTGCGTTATCGAAATCAAAAATGAGCTTCAGTTAATTAACATTGTTGCTGGATATCCAGTAATTTACGACATTTTCCATCTCAGCTATCGGAATAATCTAAGTTGAAGAAAATTTTGAAATATATTTTTTGAATTATTGTTTGAAATGAAATTTGATATAATTTATTAAACTATTATTAGCATTAAACATCTCCGACATACTGTTCTGCGTAAAGTTACGAGAATTACTGATTTATTTTGCCACAATAGAGGCGCAACTGCAGCGGCAATGCGCTGTGTTCGGAATGCAAAGTGTCGCTACCACAGGCGGCACTGCGGTCTTTCATCGGTGGTCGGTCTCGGAATAGCACCTTTTTAAGCACTATAATATGAAAGCTACACTTGAACAAAAGGATGACACCCAAAATTCTACAAAAAAATATATATTCTTTATATTTCTTGCGGTAAATACACAATTTGTCAGTAAAATGGCGAAGACTCCGACGATTGCGCGATAGGAGCAATAAGTCAAAAAGAACCTACGGGCGGGCTCCTTATCTAAAATGAGTCGCCCCTGGACACGTTCCCGTGACGACGGGATCAAGAACGCACACACACATAAAACGTCTTAGATGAGAAATAATGCCTTCGCCTCCTCTCCAAGAAATGTGAAACAGTGCCAAAATACTGATTACGTATTTTTGTAGATTTAAGCCTGTATCTTGGCCCCAATAACAGTGCTGTTTTAAGAGGTTGAAAATATTTCTTAGTTTATGACTCGCCTGAGGATTACCAATAAATGTGTTGATCTCAATTGACTGCAGGCTGATGGTTTAACATTTTAGTAATCTATTGCACATGGGACGATTATTTGTGTGATTCCCAATTATGGGTGGGTGTATTCCGTGTGTGCTCTGTGTGTATTTTAAATGTATTCCCTACTGCAGAATTGTCTTTTAAGGAACAAATCATTTAACCCAGTGTTGTTAATTTTCCGTCATCCATACATACGTACATGGATATTGATTGTCAAAAATAAAATGTATTAATATATAAAATAAGAAAGGAAAAGAATATTGTAATATTTACCAAAGTAGATGATAATTTCAAAAATGGCACATAACTATAACATTTATACTTTACATCGAGAAGGCCTCAATTTTAGCTTTTTATTTGTGCGATATTATTTTAAAAAGTTACACCATAATCAATATCTTTTTTTTTTTCGTGCGGAAATCCCTTCGGATCCCCCCCCGCCGGCCAGCGGGGGCGGTTATGTCGGGCTTGAACCGACTAAAACCGCACGCCGTCTCGGGTCTTAAGACGCCGGGGTGTAAGGTTACCCATAGAGCATATCCCTCGCACCCCGACTGACCCTGGGCCATCTCCGGTTTCGAGATGACGCCCTTACTTGCTCTCCACTGTGCCATCTGCTAATCAGAAGGACACGTGGAAAGCCTTCCGAACAGCCCTCAACAGGGCCGTCCTCCCCTCGGTCGGAGTTGGCCGTAGGCGGCAGCGTCTCTCCCACCCTAGGAGAGAGGCGCTGCTGTCTCCGTTGCCCAGGGTGCACCCCGTGGAGGTCCCCAACCAAGCACCCCTACCATAATCAATACCTGTACTATTGTGAGTTTTCAAAATTAAACATTGGATGCTAAATTATAACAAGATATACAATAAACATAATATTCAACTGCAAACATTGAAATAGTAATAAACCTTACACTCATTCAAAAAAATAACTAATACCTTGTCAATAAGCTTGAGTATATAAATACGCCGCTCGAAAGCTAAACACACAGCGCGGGTAACCCGTGAACAAATAAGGACATTTGGTGTATTTATGTATAAACTACATCCGCCGAGATCGTGCGTTCTGGCGGGAATATCCTCCAAAGTATAACTAAATGTTTGGATATGAAATTTATAATAAAACTTCGCATTTAATTTAGAAACAAGTAGTGTGTTTCAGCTTTACCCTGCAGCCCTTAATGAAGCAGTAAATTTGCGAAACTGAAGTTTCTCTAACGCTATGCCATTTCAAAACCGCATCAAATATTATTCACGATGGGTTGGACACTATGAATAATGGATACCCAACCCGTGCCCAGCTTAATGTCAACGAGATCACGCGCACCCGCTTCCATATTGGATTATTGCGAATAAATGACAAAAATGGTTTCCGATTTAACATCAGCTCGCGTATTTATAAGATTTAGAACGCGTCATTTGATTTTTTTTAATAGGTTGATGTATATTAACAAGCATAATTTGCCAATTATATTTACAACCCCACGTAATAAATGATGAGACTATTACCGTCAAATTTCAAAACATTTCAAAATCTGTGCTGCCAGTACGGATTTCCTAACATTGAAACTCAATAATACGTTACTTCACGTAGTCAGCGGCCAATAAGACAGTGTAATATTTTTTTGAAGTGAAACTTCTTTATCGGCGTTGGAAAAAAAATTACCGGCACATTTTTCGGTTACGCGACAAATTTTTCCGTTACGCACCATCTTTTAAAAAAAGTTGATTTATTCGACTGATAGTGATCAGCAAAATCAAAGGGTTTATTTTAATTCTAATTCCAGTGAATTTCAAAAAGTTTTTATAAAAATATTTCTATTAATTATTTATACCTATCGTTGTCACTTTAACTTTCCTAAATTATCTCTGTTACATACACCTTTGTTGCTCTTCTAAAAGAGGAAACAAAAAAAACAATATACATCCACACGTATATAATATTATCAAGGATTGCGCAGAATCTGACAATACAATGAAATCGACCAGATTTTCCTTGAATTCATTAGCTTCTGCGCCTTTGGAGACGTGGCCAGTTTACTTAAAAATACATTGCGAAAGGTAATTATGGTAAAAAGATTCGGTCGCATGGCCCGCAGCAACACAGGTAAACATCGCTTCGTATTTTCCCTCCCTTATAATTGAATGACGACCCCTGCTGGTTCAGCGGATGCTCAGAAAAATAATTCCATTATCTTCCTCTCTTACGCTGCTGCTCGCATTTTGCATGCAATACGTAGGTTGTACCTATTTTGAAGTATTGAGTTCAGTTTATTACAAACCTAATTTAGAACATCTGTTTGGATTCATTTTCATGGAATACTAGTTGATGCCCGCGGCACCGCGCGCGGCTGTTGGTTATTATTTTTTGGTCACACCTCCGGTTTTACTTAACCAATTGCAATCAAACATAGGCAGGTCTTAAGTCTGTCCAATACCTTTCTAATAGAAAAAACCGCCTCAAAATCCGTTTAGTAGTTTTTGTGTCCATCGCGAACAAACAGACAAGAATTCAAAAAAAAGCTTTTGCGTTGAAAATCATTCCTTTAACATAACCCAAGTATTTTTTTTAAATATCTCCAATGTATAGACACAACTAATTTACAATTTTATAATAGTATAGATAATAAAATGAAGATCGAGATTCAACCATCTGTCATAAGTAACTTTGAATCTCTTTGTATACTTGTAGGTATAGGATATAAGTACACATACGATTTTAAAACATAATGAGAATGTAAATCAAATTTTGATTTACCTCGTTACAAAATATTTTACCTCATTATCCTTCCTCATAACACATAAGACTTTTGATATGGAAACTTAATTATGAAAACTGAAGCTTAGCTTTCGCTTGGAAATAAAATTGCTACCAATTAAGGAAAACAAGGTATCCGTGCCGTCGGATTAATAACCTTAATTAACGGTTAAGGACCGAGGGAGGGCTATTAAAGTCGTTTGCGGGGACACACCTTGTCTTTCAACCGCAAGACTTTTCAAAGCACGTTGATGTCAATGCTGATATACGATTATGACCGTGATGGCCTTTGACGTTTTGTGATAATAGATCTTAGATAAATACTGTTACATGAAGCCATGATGAAAAACTGGCAATAAAAGTTGTTATTATGGTTTTCTCCTTATATCAACGGAACTAATGTTCGCTATAATATAAATAGCTTTTAGTGTGTAGGCTAAATGAAGTAAGAAGAATTATTCAAGTGCTGATGGTAAGAGCGGTCCCATGTTGGGCGCCATATAATAATTAAAAAAGAGTGGTTGCTAGTATCTAAATTATATAAATGAAATAAAACTTTTTTAACGAATTTCATCGCGATTCGATTCAGATTATATATACGTAAATAATATATATAATAATAATAAAAATAATATCGAAAATAAGTAGGGATGTGGTGAACCGATCGCGCACGGGTAGAACAACTAATATGAGATAGTTGTTTTATCTGCGCAAGTAACCTGCACTAGCCGAAGGTGGAAGACACCGTGCTAAAATGTCTGGGTCGCTAACGTTCCCATCAGAGGTCCAGGCGTCTCTCCGGGGTAAAATAGCCTTCTGCAGGTACGGGGCTCTTCCCGAGGGGGCCATCACGAAACCGGAGATGGCCCAGGGTCAGGTGGCGGTGCGAGGGAAATACTTTATGGGCAACCTTACATCCCGGCGTCTGAAGAACCGAGATGGCGTGCGGTTTTAGTCGGTTCAAGCCCATACAGACTACCCCCGCTGGCCGTCGGGGGGGGGGGGGTATCCGAGGGAATTTCACACGAACAAAAAAATAATTACGGGGCTCTACCTGCAGTAACAGTTTACATCCTACTTTACAAGGCCCAAAGATGAGTCACACCAAGAATCTTGTAGTTCGTCAAAAAAGCGTTTGCGGTGTTTGGCTTAGGCTCTACAGTACCAAATACTGAGCAACTGACGGACCGCATTGACACCCTGAAACAGAAGGTGGCAGCTTGGAGCAATCAAATCCGATGGTACTCACAGCGAGTGAAATGGTACCATAAGAATCACCTCTTCATGAGTGATCAGACGAAGTTCTACAGGTCGTTGGAGCAACCTGGTGTCAACGCCGCAACCGAACGTCCTGACCGGCGGGAACTAGTTGCATTTTGACGCAACCTGTGGTCACGATCTATGGAGCATGTGGAGGGATCCTGGATGCGGGTCATCGAGGAGTCATGTGTGGAGATACCACCAATAAGCCCGGTAACTATCAGCCAGGACGACGTTCGTTAGCAGTTGCCAAAGCTCCTAACTGAAAATCTCCAGGGAGCGATGGACTGCAGAACTACTGGCTGAGGAGTTTCCGGGCTTCCCATGACACCCTCGCAAGACAATTTCAGGAAGTCCAAGCCACGAAAGAACTTCCCAACTTCCTCACTACTGGGATCACTCATTTGGTTCCTAAGTGGAGTGTACCACGGACCCTACACAATACTGACCGATAACGCGCCTCCCTACCACCTACAAGGCACTGACATCTGTTCTGGACGCAAAAATAGTGAGGCATATAAATAACTGTAGGATACTCGCTAATACCCAGAACGGATGTCGACGTGGTAGTCATGGAACCAATTAACTCCTCCTAATCGATGCAGTAGTTAGCCACCAGGTCAAACGCACCGACGTAATTTCTCCGCCGCCTGGATAGACTGCAAGAGAGCATTCAACTCGGTCCCCCCCCCCATACATGGCTGAAGAGGGTCCTCGATCTGTGTAAAATGATTTTTCGGTGCCTGTATGGAGCAATGGAGCACAATGCTTAGTCTATCTGGAGTGCGACTGTCGGATGCGGAAGACCGAATAAATGTGAAGAGGAGTATTTTTCAGGGTGACTGTCTCTCAGACATGTGACCTCCGGTTGTTCAATGCTTGCTAACACTGAGTATCTGCACAGACACAGGATACTGCATCAAGAGCTTGCTCTTAAATACGGCGTCATCGAGCAGAGGCTGCCCCATTACAAGCTCATACCGGAAGCCGTACTTCAAAACGCCCGCGCTAAGCTCTACTGGGACCGGTCCGTCAGCACGGATAGGACTATTCTAGAGAATAGGCCTGATATCGTGCTGATGGACCGGACACAGTCACGAGTATTTCTTGAGGACATCACTATCCCCTATGACGAGAACCTCGTCCGTGCCGAAGCAGACAAAAAGACTAAATATCTGGACTTGGCGCACGAGATTCCCAACATGTGGAGGGTGGGGTCCACAGAAATAGTCCCAGTGGTGATCTCAGCCAATGGTTTGATCCCAAGGAGCCTCTCTGTTCATCTTGAAAGGCTCGGGATCAATGGGAAGTCGGTGGCGGCCATGATGCAGAAAGCGGTCGTGCTCGACAATGCCTGAATAGTCAGGCGGTTCCTCTGCCAATCGCTCTAACACTCCGGCCGACTGTTGCCCAACTCGTCGAGGCTATCTTGCCACCTCTTTCAAACTATGGGGGAGGTGTGATGGAGTTGAATGAGTTAATAATAATAATAATAATGGTTTCTGGTTGGCCAACGGCGAGTACTTGCACAGGCATAACCTAGTGGCCAGGATCATCCACCAGCAACTTGCTCTTCGATATGGCCATGTTGAGTCTGAGGTGCCGTACTATCGGTACATACCGGTGTCGGTTCTTGAAAATAGTCATGCATTGCTCTACTGGGACCGCTCTATTATCACGGACAGGACTATTGCTTGCAATAAGCCTGATATCGTGGTAGTCGACCGGCCCCAGCGCCGGGCAATGATCGTTGACATCACCATCCCGCATGACGAAAACCTCGTGAAGGCTGAGAAGGACAAAATCAGCAAGTACCTTGACTTGGCTCACCAGGTTACCGCCATGTGGGATGTCGATTCAACGATCATTGTCCCGATAGTCATTTCGGCGAACGGGCTGATAGCGAAGAGCCTCGACCAACACCTCAAGAGACTCTCGCTAGATGGTTGGGTCAAGGGTCAGATGCAGAAGGCGGTCATCCTCGACACGGCACGCATTGTCCGGAGGTTTCTCTCTCTGTGACCCCGACCGCCGGTAGCTTGGGCCCTGCCACGCTGCCGGTGGAGCACTATTTTTTATATTTTTAAATAGATGTTTTCTTTTTTTTTAATATGTATTTAAAAATGTAATTTATAAGTAATTTTAAAGTAAATAAAGAGATAATAATAATAATAAAATATTTTATTTCTCCTTACAAAAAAGCAAGACGACACAATAGAGCCACAGGAAATACAATATTAAAAGCGAAAGTAATGCTCCTAATTCTTGATGCATTTTTTCTTTTGTAAGGAGCTGGTATCTGATTTAGGTTAATGAAACCTGTGCTACAGATCACCAGGTCCCCACCCCACTAATTGAACATATTAATAGAACACAAGGATCATGAGTATACCATACTTATATATAAATATATATATATGTACGTACTTATTTTCATTTCCAAGGAAATCATTTCATTTTCAAGCAAATTATGTATGTGTGTCTATAATGCGCATGGGTGTGTTTGTAGGTGAGTGTGTGTGAGAGGGTGTGTATGTATCTATGTATTGGGATATTTGTGTGTACGCACGCGGGTGTGTTAATTGCTGTGTGTAGAATTTTATGTTTGGGAAATAAATCATAACTTGCGAAGGTAAAAAGGCGAGCTCCCTCAGCCCTAGTCTCGGCGGGTCCCTAGAGTAACATTTCCGTAAAGGTATAATCTAATTTTTTCAACCAATCTCTGACAACAGACTTACATTCTTGTATTGACATTGTATAAATACCTAATACCCTGTTTATTTTGTTATATAAATTACAGCTTTGGTAGCCAAAGAAACGATGGGAAAAGCTTGTGTTAAGGCACTGGTTTTATACAAACTCTGTCCTTTCTGCGTTTGTTTCTTACATTTTGGGGATCATATGTTAAGAGTCTGTGTTTCCTCATAACAGTGTGCAGCACAAAGAGCTGGCGCACGGTCAAAACATCCCATAGCTTGTATACATCAGCTGTGGGATGGCGAAAAGGTAGACAACGACTCACTTTTAATAGAGCTCGTTGAGCTCTCTCTAGTTTCAAAAAGCGTGTTTTAGGCGTACCTCCCCAAGTCGTGATACAGTATGTAAGATGTGATTGACATAGAGCGTAATAGACCGTTCTAATTTGTTCTCTGTCCGCAACGTGACGTATTCTTCTGAATATTGCCATAAGTTTACGAGTTCGTGCCGTAATCATATCTATTTGTCTGTGGAAGTTTAAATTATTATCTATCAACACGCCCAAATATTTAATTGAGGATGTGTTTTGTAGGCTAGGGCACGCGCATCCCAATTCACTAACGGTATTATTTCTACAGGAATGCGAAATGATCTTATATGATGAGGGGCCAAGACCGGTTTTTCTCAAGGTGAAGGCCATAAATTTAGTTTTTTCTGTATTAAGGGTTAGAAAATTATCCCGTAACCAATCCGTCACTATATTGAAGCCTTGCTGGGCTCGTGTGAATGTATCCTCCCATGTATCGCCACTAAAGAGCAAGGCTGTGTCATCTGCGAAGGATACAATTTTACCCTGGGGCAGTTCTAGTTTACATAAATCATTAATATATGTTAATATAATAATAATATATGTGAAATAATGTAGGCCCCAGGATACTCCCTTGAGGCACTCCAAACTGCACAGAAAGCTCATCACTAATAAGGTGCTCAATTTTTACACACTGTGCTCTATTTTTTAAATAACTTTCAAGAACACTCAACTGGACACCCCTTACACCTAGATTTTCTAATTTTTTCGAGGAATAGGCACAGAGACTGTGTCAAAAGCCTTAGTCAGGTCAAGAAATATCGCTATTGTTTTTTTCCTTGCATCTATATTTAATACAACAAAATCCGATAACTCAGTAACGGCATCTGCCGTAGATTTTTTTGATCTGAAACCAAATTGCGCTGGTGCCAGTAGATCTTTGCTTTCTAAATAGTTAACTAATCTTTTATTTATGATTCGTTCGAGGATTTTTGATAATGTTGGAAGGATTGATATAGGCCTATAATTGCTGACACAGCCTCTGTCCCCACCCTTGTGGATTGGGTGAATCCAGGATTTTTTAAAGGCATCGGGGAAGGTGCCTGCTGAGAGTGATATATTACAAATATAGGTAATTAGAGGGGTCAAAACATTTTTATTTATTTTGAGGACTTCAGCTGATATCATGTCCAGTCCCAAAGCGCAGTCACTTTTTAAACCCATAATGAGTCTTTCAACCTCGTCATCGTCTGTTGGTAACAATACGAAAGAATCTCTGCATGATGCTACGACGCGTGCGTTATCTTTGGCAGTAGTAGTGTTAATTTTCTGTGCCAAGGTTCTTCCAATATTGGCGAAATAATTGTTAACATTATTTATTGCCTGCGTAGGGTTACTGGTATTTATTAACTCAATTGAGGTCCTTTTTTGTTTTTTTTTGTATATGTTATCTCTTTAATCGCTGTCCATAACTTCTTGCTGTTTTTACCTGCCCTGTTTAACTTTTGTGTCTCGTGATCTTTTTTTGCTTTTTTAAGGATATTTGCACAAAAATTCCGATACCTTTTATACGTCAACATTAGCACCTCGTTAGCCGGTTCCCTCTTTAGTTTTTTATAAAGATTATCCCGATTCTTGAGACATTTAAGTATACCTGTCGTTATCCATGGTTTTAATGTGAGCTTTCTTCTCGATATTTTAAAGTTAAAAATATCATATACCTATATATATACTTATATTTACATATACCTATATTTACATATACATACAAGAATTGCTAGTTTAGAAAAATAAATATCCTTATTTAAGTGAAAATCGGAGTACCGGAGAGTAAAATAATATATGTAAATCAGTAATTATTCGTATATATTCTGTTTATCTACAATTTTTCTTTTCATGACTCATTGTATAAACTGCAGGCGAACAAGTGAACAGCAATAATTCGCTTCATGTTTATCAATAAAAGGTAAACTACATGGTGAGTAGGGTTACCCCTCTAGCTGCTTAGAGACGGACCAAAAGCTCAAGTGACGCTCCCTAATGGTGTTGTTTAAGGCGCGAGCGTACTTCAATTCAAAAATTCGTTTCATATAGTTCAATATTGCAAAATTTATGTGGCTTCGTTATGGCATATGATCAATTTTTGGTTAGTTGTTGTTAGTTTCAACGAAATAAATTTATATTTTTTATTTGAGAACACCACATGCTAATACAGTTCTATACCTATGAATTCTGTATTTGAAGTATATTGAAATAGAACTTTCAATATACTTCAAATACAGAAGAAGGATTTTCTGTCAAATGATAATAACGAATATTGTTGTGCTGATAAATGAGCTCATAAAATAGTGTTATTTGAACTATTTTATATTATAATCATCCATCCACCCATCCAAACTTTCATATTTAAGCGTAGCGAGCCGGAGGCGAGCGAAGCGTCTTTGGTTGCAAAGTTGCATTTCAAACAAATGATACTTCTCCGAGACCGTTTGACCGATCTCGACCAAATTTGCCACGGTGATCAAGTAGACATTACTGAGTGTCGTAAGGGATGTCCAGATCGGTCTTCCATCGAGGAATAATCACCGAAAAACCAAATCAATGAAAAAAGTCGACCGGTCACGTTGACCTATTGTTGGATAGGCAAATCTCGCTACGCTTAAGTTTGGATTGATTGCGAAGCTGGTAACCGTCCTAGTTATGATATTCATGGGATTATTCATAAGTTATTATTATTTTTTGAAGATGTAAATTTATGAGAAGACAATGAGTAAAAAGTATTACAAACTGTTATAGTAATGCTGTTTTATTTATATTCATTTTTAGCTGATCACGTACCTAGTCATTTATCATTTTTTACTAATAAAGATAAAAGCTCGTTCTTTGGTTATCCCTGAATTCAAATAATTGCAAGCAAACCAAGAATTATAAGCAAACTGCATGTCGAATTGTTTTAATGGCGAGCTCATTGTTTGTAATCACCGAACCAATCAAGCCTGTGACTGCATTACTTATGTCTTGTCAATATTGGTCATGATTAATTAATTTTCAACAATGTGATGCTGATACATGTAGACATATCTTTAACTGTAAAAATGATTTTCAGGCGTTCAGGATACAATCGTTTACAATTATTCTTAATTACGATACATAATTTTCTGAGTAACCATTTAAACCATATTGATATTATCGTTTTAAAGGCAAATTATCAATTCATAAAAATAATATCAGTATCGCTATACAACAAATAACTAAAAAATCACTGACTGGTCAATGAATGTATGGAAAGTGATCATTGTTGATTGAGTTTGAATAGTTTTTACTGAACGCTGATTTTTCATTTTTGTAATTTACTTCGCGAATTTATAAATTAAAACTAAACAATTATGTTCAATTCTGCCAAACTACATTCTGTTAATTTTGTAGTTTTGTTAGTGTTTAAAAATGGAACTTGTTGATTTTGAGGTTGGACCGCACCTTAACTGAGATTTTCTGTTAAATATAAAAATTTCCCTCAGCTGCAAGGTCAGATTTTGAACAAGAAATATAATCCATCCCCCTATTTTTTATATTTTTACAGGGTGAACCTCCACGTGCTTCACCCCACCGGAGCTAACGGTAAGATGGGTATGTCGGACTTGAACCGACTAAAATCGCACGGTGTCTCTCTTGCGTCAGCCATATGGTACGGGGAATCTGGTCTGCCTTATGAAGGATATCCCAGAGACCCTGACCGGCCGCTTGCGACACCGACGCGTTATTGGGCGTTCCACGCACTCTCGTAGTACGAGCCCTAGATACTTCATCGATGACTCGATGGCGATGCGTACACCTCCTACGAATAGACTGGATCTCTCTGGTGGCCGCTAAAAACGTCCAACGACTTGGGCAACCCCGGCCGTGGCCATCATGGTTGCCTAGCGGTGCGTATGGCCTCGTACTCTCACGAGGTTGACGTCGGTGTAACACGTCAAGACAACACCTTCCAAAAGACCACCGCGAAGCACCCAGTCATAACCGATGTTCCACAGGAGCGGCCCCAGTACCCAGGCCTGCGGAACACCGCACGACATATCTCGCCGACCGAGCCCTGCCCTACTTGGGTAGATAACGGCTCTCTCCGAAAGATAAGCCCCGACGATGCGGTGGAGGTAGAGAGGCACTCTATGATAAACGAGCGCCCCTCTGATGCAGCTCCAGGGTAAGGTGTTGAAGGCATTGGCAATATCAAGAGACACTGCCAACACCACCTCACCCCGGGCCACTGCTTCCTCCACCAGGGCTCTCACGCGCATGATCGCATTCACAGTGGAGCGTCCCCGGCGAAAACCAAACTGGTTGTCCGCCAAATCCGGCCCTACTGTCCGCTCAAAAAGCTTGCAGACCTCGTCGAGCAATACAATAGGCTGGTAGGCGGACGGACGGTGAGATCGCAGGACGCCCCTCCCTGCGGATCAAGACCAGCTTTCCCGTCTTCCATATGTTCGGAAACCGGCCCTAATCGAGACATGCACTAAAGAGCCCTCCCAGTCGGAGTAATCCATCCCCGTGCAGCCAGAACTGTATTTAAAATATATTTCTATTCAATATAATTTTAGTTCCAATTCTTGAATAAATAAAAAGATTTTCTGTTCGTATTTTCGATAATACAAACAGAAAAAATCGTTCAATAAAATAAAATCTTTCAACTAATTAAGTGGATACAAAATTATTTCTTTTCGTTCTTCATATTTAGCCATGTAACGTCCATAGTTCAACTAAATTTCAACTATATTACATTTTCTACTTATTAAAAATATTTTTCTCGAGACACATTATGTTCTTCATATTGTAGGAGCCTGTTCTCCATATCTTCGCTATTGAACTACACTGCGAGTTCATTGCATTATTTGTTTATTAAAAATATTATTTTGAATATAACACTGAACTCTTTATTTATTAAAAATACTTTACTTGATACAGATTGCATGTGCTGTTCGCATAGTGGAGGAATGACCAAACCTATGCCTTCTAGTAATACTTTTTAGTAAATGTATTTGGTATACAATATCATCATATTATAAAGCGTATTTTTTTTTCTTATTAATATTGTACGCTTGTATACTCTGCGATCTTAAAGCCTACTACTAAAGTGTGTCCATTAGCTAACGGCAAAAGCTTTGTTGGTTACTTTGATTCTTCTACACTTTGCTCTTACAATTCATCATCATAATAAATCATAAATAAAAAGTGGTACTTAGCGCGGTAGATTTATCAAAGCAACATTTTCTGGTAAGCTCCGCAGATAAGCGTAATATTATACTATAAGGCCACTGAAATTCCCACATCATAAAATTGGACTCGCGTCGTCGACATAAAACTGATCATTTATTTTTATGACGTCGATTCCTAGGTCAATAATTGTGTCGCCATATTTTTTCCGAATTCCGATACATTTGCTACGAGCGGTATTTTTACGAGTTCGTTGCACCTTTGTGTACCTGTTAGTTTTCATTTTAATGACAAACTTTACTTCATCATCATCCTCATAGCGATTTCCCAGTTGCACTTTGGAGCCCGGGGTCCGCTCATTTGTTTTGACTGGTATGTCTGCTTTTCCGGGAGCGACTGCCGTCTAACATCCTAATCCCGAGTACAAAGCCTGCGTCAGTTCGTTGTTAGGCAGGTGCACCGACTAGCATAGTGCGATGTGTCTCGAGAGCATTTGTTTGATGCATATGGACAAGCTTAAGGCCCTAGGAACCTTAAAAAATAGGTACATAAACACGCCTGTGGTCTTAATTTTAATATTTATGTTATTAGTGTTATCTTAGTTTAAAGTGATTGTATCCACTATGTATACAAATCTTATCACAAAAGGTTATTCCTTAACAAAAAATAAATAATAAATATTTTAGGGATTTTCAGCATAATCTATACCCAAACTAAGCATAGCTGGCAATATAGGTTCCAGAGAGCAGATAAACATACTTTGTACTTTTTTGTAAGTTATTTTATTATATATATAGTTAATATATATTAAAATATAGAACAACCATGCAAATATATATAGGTATAAATATCCCTGAAAACAAACATTTGCACTAAGTAGAAGCCCGCTTTTTTTTTAGCGTGTGGAAACCCCCACGGGCTTCAGTAGAAGCCCCCTAGCTTAGCAGTTGAACGGACTACCGACACCACAGAGGTCGTCATATACGTGCATATTAAGCAAAATAATTTAACAGAGCAGCAAAGTCTACACTTTTATTCAATCAGCCAATAAATCCTCTCGTATACCTTTCCCACGACGGGTAGTAGACCAAAAGGTCTATACGACTTGGGAATCATGTCTTCCTCCCATATTTTTAGAAAGCAGTCGTGGTGAAGGCACCGATTCAGCAGCGTCGGGTATAGGAAGGGGTCGGCCCTAATGGCGTGGCTGCAAATGGCAGCGGTGAAGCCCCCCCCCCCCCTCTAGGCATGGCATAGGAGGCACTGCACTAAAGGTGACTGGTCTGCCACCTTAATGGGTTGCAGGTTAATGTGCAATCTCTCCACGTCAACACCGTTAGCCGGACACATTTTCTGCATATTTACTATCGTATACAGATCAACCCTATTCACCATCCCCTAGTCGTCTCGTAGATATAAGCTGTACTTTGTAATCGCGGTCCAGTGAATCATATTTGCGGTAATGACATTTCACGGTCATAAGTGTTCAGTTTGAAGCATTCTCG
Source organism: Cybosia mesomella (assembly GCA_946251805.1). Lineage (NCBI taxonomy): Eukaryota > Metazoa > Arthropoda > Insecta > Lepidoptera > Erebidae > Cybosia > Cybosia mesomella. Next base: position 25,180,230 of record OX276398.1, read on the forward strand.
TGTTACGATGGCTTTCAGCAAGCGTAAGCCTGCCTGAAAAGAAAAATGCTTCTGGCAATTCCATCAACTTTAAGAAAGTATCACAATGCCACTTAAAGTCAATATTGAGTGTGTGGTAGTTTCCCTAACGATATAGCTTTGATTCATTTTCTAAATCATTTTTGAAAGGTACTCTGTGCTAACCCTAAAGTATCTGACTGCTAGATAAATGGCCACAGCCATTATGAAAATGATTATTAGACTCTCCCTCTTATACCAGAATTATGATATCAAAGCAGAGCAAACTCTCTAATGCACGGAAAGTTATATTATCTGAAGGAATTATACAAATTCAATTATAATAATTCACCTGTATATAAATAACCATTTGGTTCACCGAGTAGGGTATCAACTTACTCTTTAGCTTGACGTTATTTACGCTGGTAGCTAAGTGTTATATAGCATAAATTCTGTTAGCTTAGCTCTTTATAATTACTAAGTCCACCTATTGTTCGCGCCTACTAATATAAGCAATACATAGTGAAGTCTTAAGTTAAGGCGTGACCTCATTCGTCCTTCAAGATAAAATGTCTCTTCTATTAGTATTTAATAGTACCGCAATTTTCAAATTTCGCGGTTGTTAACTTTTCTTACTGATCAAAATAAACGTATCAGCAACTGTTATTCAATCTTTTAATTCATTTGTAAATCTTACCGGGATTAAAGTAATCCACAGTTTAAACACCTGTAGCTATATATATAACTTCGTGTATAAACTTAGAAAATAATAATATTGGAACTGCTTTAAAAATATTCAACATTACATATCATTATGCTGAAAACAAATCTTATTAACTGACTTCTCAGATCTTTCACCATTTGTCACTAGATCATACAGCTATTTACTGGATCGTAGCAAGATTCGATTTGAGCTGCAATACTTACAATCGTCCCAGCTCCGCAGAGTACTCACAACTGAGTGTAAAGAACGACTTGAGCGAATAACGCAGTGCTCGTCACCTTAGATAGAATTCTGCAGCGAGGACGTTATACGTATTAAAATTATGGCAGCCAGGGAATGGAAGTGAATTAGAAGAAACAGTAAGATAAGGTGAGCATCGGAGAGCGCTAAACGAGGATTATTTCCCAAGAATCCACTCTATGAACCGTGTGATTTAATTCGATTTGACACCATCAGTGGCTAGAAGGGAATAATCTAGTAAAGAAAAGCGATAACTTTTGGTAGAGTACTTAATAAACATGTGTTTTTAATTATTTAACGTTTACTGATCGTATTACCCAGGTTACTAAACGTTGAAAAAGAAAATCATTTTCGTATTCCTTCAACTGACATATATCTACATATATTATCATGTAAGTTCAACATTGCAGGAGGTCTCAGATCTCCGCTAGATATATCCTGTGAGCTAAAATTACGAACTTACTTTACGAGGTATGCGAGGTACGATACGTACATATCGTACGTCAACAAATTGCATTCTTCTCTCTTCATAGCTAGATATTTTACCATGCCATACAAAGGGGATATGACACGCGTAATAAATTGTCTATCCATAGTGCCGGCGAACCGGTTGCGGACACGAAAACATTAAAATGACAAATTGTTCATCGCTGTGATTCCATTTTTCACGACGAAGGAGGTACGCCCCTCCATTACCGCGTAGGTACATCTAGGTATATTAAATCACGCAATTTAATTCACGCGAACGGTTGACGAAAAAACGTACCAATTTTTTTTTATTATTCTCTTATAATTAATTCGCCTACGGTTGATTTGTGAAAAGTTCGCAGGCTTCTGGCTCGCCGTGGACGGTAATAGCGTGCTATTGACGAACCATTTCTGAATTAAGATTGAATTGATGAACTCTTGTCATTATATATTTATGTTCAATTGATTGTTTGTACCCTGTTTTTATTCATTTAACGAGATATATTTGCTTTGCTAGCTACAGAAAATTTCCGAAACTATAAGGACTATGCTGTTGAAACTTGGTAAGTAGATGTATTCTGTAAACCGCATTAAGATTTTCACACAAAAATAGAAAAAAAACACAATAAATTTTAGGGGTTCCCATACTTACTTAGAACTGAAACTCAAAATTTTTTTTTCATCGAACCCATAGGTGGATATAATGATATTGAGGTTTCTAATATAATTTTTTTTCTAAACTGAATAGTTTGCGTGAGAGACACTTCCAAAGTGGTAAAATGTCCCCCCCCCCCCCTCTGTAACTTCTAAAATAAGAGAATGATAAAACTAAAAAAATATATGATGTACATTACCATGAAAATTGGTTTGAACGAGATCTAGTTTTTTTTAATACCTTTTTTTTTTTTTTTTTTTTTTATCGTGCGGAAATCCCTTCGGATACCCCCCCGCGTGCCAGCGGGGGCGGTTATGTCGGGCTTGAACCGACTAAAACCGCACGCCGTCTCGGGTCTACAGACGCCGGGGTGTAAGGTTGCCCATAGAGCATATCCCTCGCACCCCGACTGACCCTGGGCCATCTCCGGTTTCGAGATGGCCCCCTCGGGTTTGGGAACCACGGTGTCCCCGTCATAAATCGTAAACCGCAATTTACCTATAATTCAATCACCTCTAATATAAAAAATTTACTTGCTGCTACGGAACCCGCCATAGGCGAGTCTGACTCACACTTGACCGGTTTTTTAAAGTATGTGCTGCAAATCCTTCATTAGGTACTTGATTCCCTGGGGTGCTTGGTTGGTGACCTCCACGCGGTGCACCCTGGGCAACGGAGACAGCAGCGCCTCTCTCCTAGGGCGGGAGAGACCGAGGCGAGGACGGCCCTGTTGAGGGCTGTTCGGAAGGCTTTCCACGTGTCCCTCTGATTAGCAGATGGCACAGTGGAGAGCAAGTAAGGGCGCCATCTCGAAACCGGAGATGGCCCAGGGTCAGTCGGGGTGCGAGGGATATGCTCTATGGGTAACCTTACACCCGGCGTATTAAGACCCGAGACGGCGTGCGGTTTTAGCCGGTTCAAGCCCGACATAACCGCCCCCGCTGCCCGGCGGGGGGGTATCGAAGGGATTTCCGCACGAAAAAGAAATAAAAAAAGGTACTTGATTCCCTTGCGAGGCGCGCAGTTGACTCAAAACTCGGAGATCGCTTAATAACCTCTGTCCTCCTTTAGCGCAGGCCTGGGGATGACAGTTGGAGCCGCCTGTCACTCTAGCAGAAGAAGGGCGAGACGGCGGCGCGTTGCGCACCTCCCTTTTGCCGGGGGCAAGACCCCGGACACCGTGCTTCTCAAACCAGATCTCGAAACCGGAGATGGCCCTGTGTCAGTCGGATGCGGGATGTGCTTTCCTTATGGATTGGTTTATCTTGGCTTTTATAGGAGCGACTGTCATCTGACATCCCATAATCAGCAGTACCGGCTTGCTGGTGATGTTGATTTGTACTCTGAAGATCATATACATCCCAAGATTATGAAAATGAAGAGAAAAAATTGACTTGCGGAAAGTCTTTTGGCTACGTTGCTAAACATGAATAAGTACCTATTCTTACTGAAAATACACCAGTAAAAATATAAAATTGTTTTAAAAAGGACTTCATAAAATCAAATTGAAAATTAAAGAATGAAGAACTACAAAGTACAAACTAAATAAACAATGGTTAGGGTCAGATCACACAGAGACACTACGCGAAGCAGCGAAGCGCGCATTATGAAGAAGTCACTCATGGTAACAACCAGGTTTACATGAGACCCCGCGTGCATATTTAGTTTCCTAAGTGCTTCATTGAAACAGGATAATATGCATGACCTATTTTCTTTCTACCTTTTTTTTTTTTTTTTTTTTTTTTTCGTGCGGAAATCCCTTCGGATACCCCCCCGCGTGCCAGCGGGGGCGGTTATGTCGGGCTTGAACCGACTAAAACCGCACGCCGTCTCGGGTCTACAGACGCCGGGGTGTAAGGTTGCCCATAGAGCATATCCCTCGCACCCCGACTGACCCTGGGCCATCTCCGGTTTCGAGATGGCCCCCTCGGGTTTGGGAACCACGGTGTCCCCGTCTTGCCCCGGTTTGGGGAGGGGCGCTAGTCGCCCCACCGTCCCGGCCTGCTTCTGCTGGGGTGACAGGTGGCCTCACCCGCCACCCCCAGGCCTGCGCTCATGGAGGACGGAGGTCGTTAAGCGACCTCCGGCGCCTGAGTTGCCTGCGACGCGCGGCGAGCAAGTTGCGGGCTCGGCGGACCGGGAGAGTTCTAAGTCTCTCCCGGGCGCGCTCCGCCACCTCCTTCGCGAGCATTACATGCTCGCAGAAGGAGGCGGCGGCGGCCCACGCGCTCGCGCTCCGCACCATTGCCGCAATCATGCTGCCGAGCGAGAGGACTCCCACCCCGATGGCTGCCACGAGGTCACGCCTCGGCGCCTCCCACGCCGGGCAGTCCGCCAGCGTGTGCAGCCCTGAGTCCTCGCTCGCGTCGCAGTGATGACACTCAGGCGTTGGCTCCTTCCTGATCCGATGCAGGTGGTCCCCGAAGCACCCCTTCCCTGAGATCACCTGCGTCAGTCGGTAGGAGAGGCTTCCGTGTCGCCTCTCCAGCCAATCCTCCATGATGGGCCTTACCGCCGCTATTGCGGCGTGCCCTGCGCTTGGTTGCCCAAGTCGTTCCTTCCACTCCACCACGATGGCCTGGCGGAGCTGGGACTGCACGGCCTCGATTTCTCGAGGCTCGGGGTTCCATCCCTGCTCCCGCGCCTCCTTTCGCCACTGGTACAGTTGCGAAAGGGCTCTCGCTTCCAGGTCCCATGGCGGAGTTCCGGCAAGGAGACTCGCCGCCTCGAAGGAGATCGTGCGGTACCCTCGGATGACCCTGATGGCCAGAACTCGCTGCGGAGCGCGCAGCATCTGCACAGTTCCGGTCCTCAGGGCCTCCGCCCATATTGGGCACCCATACAGGGCCATGGACCGCACGATCCCCGCGTAGAGTCTCCTGCAGGAGTCATCGGGCCCCCTCATGTTGGGCAACAGCCGAGCCAGAGCAAGAGCTGTGCCCTTCAATTTGGGGGCCAGACTTCGGATGTGCTCTCCGAAGTCCCATCGGCCGTCGAGCACGAGCCCCAAATATTTCATTTGGGGCTTGATGCCGATGCGATTTCCTCCCACGATGAGACTGGATCCCTCGGGTGGCTTGCTCCGAGGCCCATGGAAGAACAGGGCCTCGGTTTTGTGCAGGGCCACCTCGAGACCCAGCCGCCGGATCCGCCTAACGACTTGGGCAACCGCGGTCGTGGCCTTTCGGGTCGCTTCGCGGTACGTCGCCCCGCACGCCGTCACGAGCGTGTCGTCCGCGTAGCACGTGACGGCGGCACCGCCTACGAGCTCACCGCGAAGCACCCAGTCGTATCCGATGTTCCACAGGAGCGGCCCCAGGACCGATCCCTGTGGAACACCGCACGACATTTCACGCCGACCGAGACCGGTCACGGTTGGGTAGATGACGGCTCTCTCCGTCAAATACGCCCCGACTATGCGGCGGAGGTAGAGAGGCACTTCGTGATACACGAGCGCCTCCCTAATGCAACTCCAGGGCAAGGTGTTGAACGCGTTGGCGATGTCCAGGGACACCGCCAACATCACCTCACCCCGGGCTACTGCATCCTCCGCCAGAGCCCTCACGCGCATGATGGCATCCACGGTGGAGCGCCTCTGGCGGAAGCCATATTGGCCATCCGCCAGGTCCGGCCCCACTCTTGAGAGGTGCTCGACGAGGCGCTTCGCAATTACTCTTTCAAAGAGCTTGCACACCTCGTCGAGCAACACTATGGGCCGGTAGGCGGACGGCGAGTCCGCCGGGCGCCCCTCCTTTCGGATGAGGACCAGTTTCCCCGTCTTCCACAATTTCGGAAACTGGCCCCGCTCCAAACATGCGCTGAGAAGCCCTCTCAGTCGGGGCTCGAGAGCGTCGTCGACTAGAGCTAGGACCCACGCTCGGCCTGGAATGCCGTCGGGTCCCGGGGCGGTGTGTTTGGCTCTTAGCCTTCTCACCGCCAGCTCTAGTTCTACCCAAGTGACCTCGGGCACGTCGTCGTCTTCCACGTCGGGCGCCATGCGCAACCGAGGCGGAGTCATCCGCGGTGGAACATGTTCCACCGCCCGCGCTGGGAACAGGGAGCCAACAATTCCTCCGAGCAGATCCGGCTGGAGACACCGGGTTAACGGCGGGGCCTTGGGGCGCAGCTTGCCCCTCACCATCCGGTAGGGCCGCCCCCAAGGGTCCCGCTCCAGTGTCGCCAGCAGCTCGCGGAAGGCGTCCCGTTTGGAACGCCTTATCTCCGCTCGGAGGGCTCGTCTGGCCTCCCTGTATCCCTCGTACAACTCCGCCTCTCGGGCCTCCGCATCTGCGGGGCGGCGACGCCTCCTACGGAATCGGGCCCACCGGCGGTGCGTGATCACACAGCCCCGTCTGAGCTGCGCGATCTCCGACGACCACCAGTAGACCTGACCCCTCGGATTATAGGGCGGAGCCCTAGGCATCGCCGCGTCACAGACACGGGTCATGGCCTCCCGGAACCACTCCGCCTCATCGTCTATGCTGACAGGCCTGTCCGGCGCAGGGGCCCAGGCCTGTACGATGGCGGCTTCCAGGAGGAGCTCCCGATCAAGTCGCTTAAGCGCCCAACGTGGCTCGGGTGGAGCCGGTGCAGCCGGCGCGTCGCTCGCAGGGGGGGACACGTCAAACCGAATGTATCGGTGATCCGAACTTGTGTCCTCCCCCAAAACGACGCGCCAGCCCTGAACACGTCGTGCCAACGAGGGGCTCGCGAACGATAGGTCCACGATGGAGCTACCCCTCGAGGTGACGAACGTGTCCACGGCTCCCCGATTTAGGAGGACTAGGCCGAGTCGTGCGGCCCAGTCCACCAGTGCCCTGCCTCTATGCCCCGTCGCGCCCCTTTCGTGTCGGGAACCCCAGGCATACGACCAGGCGTTGAAGTCCCCGAGCACAAGGACCGGACGGGGCTGGCAGGCATTTACGACGACGGCCAGCTGACGGAGCCACTGCTCATATGCAGCTTGGTCTCGGTTCGGCGTGATATAAGCGGCCACGACCGCTATGTCGCCAACCGCTGCCGCCACGCAGCCGGGTCCCCTTGCAACGACGGCAAGAGGGGGGCTGCCGGCGGCAGGGTTGTGCACCAGTGCCGCCGACCCATCCAGCGCGGTTTCCCAGGTAGGCCCGAGGAACCGGTGGGTGTATGGGTCGGCGACAGCGGCGACATTTATGGCCCACTGTGCCATGCTCTGGCGCAGAAGATCCTGAGCATGGGCACCGTGGCCAACGTTCACCTGCAGGATGCGGAGTTGAGGATCCATTATGGAACCCCCATCTCCGCATCCCGCTGTGAACTGGAGGCGGAAGGCCGGCCTCCCGGCTTCGGCTCCCCTCCGGCGCAGGCCTTGCTGCCAACCCTATGGTCAGCCGGCTTGCCCCCCGCTGCACATCTAAAACAGTGCAACGGGGCGCTACACGAGCCGGCCTTATGACCGGGCTGGCCACAGCGGAAGCAGCGGTCACCCGCCGTTACCTCCGCCGTGCAGTGCACCCCCACATGGCCCACCGACAGGCACCTGAAGCACCTGGCCGGTCGGGCCTGCAGGAGCCGTGCCTGCGCCCTCAGGAAGCCTCCCACCAGGAGGCTCCGTCCGTCTGCGACCTTTTGGGCCGCCGCGATAGGGCAGCCGACAACTGCTGCCCCCTGTCCACCGCGGCCGAAGCGTATAACTCCGGCCTTCACTGTGTCCGGGGAGCAGTCCCCGGCCTCCGCCACGGCGAGCCTAAGCTCCTCAGCCGTGACGGAGTCGTCCAGGCCCGTGATGCGCACTTCTGCGCATTTAATGGGCCTGGACACCCGGACGTCGGCTGCATCCAATGACTCCCTAAGCCGAGCCGCTAGGGCGTCGGCTTTGGGGCCACTGGCGGCGCCGGGGACCTCAAGAAGCCGGGCTCCCGTCCGTGTGCTCTTGCACCGGACGCCCGGGATCTCGAGGGCCTTGAGGTCGACGTTGGCCTTCACCTTGGCCAACACCTCGGCATACCCCATGCCTCTCCCCGCTGCCTCCGCCGTCAGGGTGACGACGACGGCCGTAGTGCGGGGGGCACGGAGCTTCCCCGGCGCTGCTTTCGCGGCGGCCGCGGCCCTCCTGGCCTTCTTGGCGGCCTTTTTTGCGGCCTTCCGCCTCTTTTTGTTGGCTCCAGCCACCTCCCAACCCCCTTCCAAGGGGGTTCTAGTGGGGGTTACCGGAGCCGCGACTGGGGCTGGGGCTGGAGCCTGGGCTGGGGACGTCTTCCCCTTGCCCTTGCCCTTCCCCTTTCCCTTCCCTTGAGTGGGAGCGGGGCCCTGAGCGGGAGCGGGGCGACGAGCCGGCTCCGGCAGAGCCTCCACTGCAGCCGGGCGGGTATTACCCTTCCGGGCTGCAGTCGCGTAGCCGGCCACCGGTGGCGCCAGAGGCGGACGGCGGATGGAGTCCATTAGGGCCTCCATCCGACTCATCATACGCTCCTCTAGCGCCTCCACGTACGCGAACCAAGGCTCCGCCGGTGGTACTCTCTTCGGTGCCGGTGGGCGAGCCGGCTGTGCCGGCTGCTGCACCGGTTGCACCGGCCGCTCCAGCTGCGCCGACAGCGGCTGCTGCGAGGACAGCGCCTGCTGCGCCGACTGCCTCGCGGACGAGCGAGTCGTGCGCGCCGGCTCGGCCGGTTGCGCTCGCTGCACCGGTTGCGCCGGTTGAGTCGGGCGCACCATCCCGCTCCTCAGCTCCTCGACGGCTGCAGCTAGTCGAGCCGTCTCCCGACGGGACTCGGCCAGCTGCGCCGCGAGGGCCTCATTTTCGGAGGCGATGCCGAGCACAATGTGCAGCATCGCCTCCTGATCGGGGTTCGGAGACCCCCGGAAAGACGCGGTCACTTTCTGGAGTTTCTCCATCAGAGACCGCGTCTTCCCACCTGGTTCCGACACCGCCGAGGTGGAAGGCCTCGGCGGTGACTTGCCCGCGGCCCTCTCAGGGGCCGAGGAGACTCGGGTGGATTGCCCAGCCCTCGTTCCACCTCGCGCCCCTCGGCGGCCTGCTGCCACCTTTGACGCAGGCTTTGACGCCTCGTCACTGCTGGAGGAGGTCGTCCCGGTGAGGGTGCAGTCCTCATCCGACACGTCCTCCCCCAGCCGGGCCTTTGCGCGCCGTCTGCGCTTACGGGTCCGCTGTACGCCCAGACCCGACGGGCTGCTCGCCCGGCTTCGCTCGTTGGCGGTGTCGAAGCTCTCTGACACCGCCGAGGTGTTTGGCGTCACCTCCACGCCTGAGTGCTGCGCGACCTCCGCGCAGACTCCGCCATTCTCGGTATCCTTATTCATGCCATTGTCTTTTAGTGTTGTTCCATCCGGTTTATTCTTTTTGATAAGTTTGATAATGTCCATAACATATCCCACGAGTATGGGGGAAAGGTGGTCCATCCAGGCGGTGCCCCCTGCACCTGGATAAGCCTATATACTATGGAGGTCGGCTGGTATCCATAGGTTTTTACGACTTTGCTGTCGGGTGTTATAGACTTTTCCTTGTCGTGGGCCGGCCAATAAAGGCAAGCCCTCCGGTCAGCAAGTTCACAGCGTACCCTTCTGGAGCCACCAGTCAGGTCGTTGCTGATCACCTGCCGATTACGGAACGCGAGAGGATGGCTAGTCCTCTCTCACCGGCGGCGGCACAAGTGCCCGTCGGCCCCTGCGTTAGCAGTGGGCCAACCCGCCCCTGGATCCCGCAGGACCCTATGGTGGCCTCAGCCACAAACACCATCGCTCATCCTGTCTCCTCTGAAAGCAGAGGAGTACGGAGAGCGATGTGTTCCCGCCACGTTGGGTATTCGCCGACGATCAATGCCAACCCCATGAAGGGGAAGCCATTGACCGCCGCCCAGGGTGTACCGGCCGCTCCGGTTCCATTCCCCCCGGACTGCAGCGGGATCGGAATCGAAACGACACTCGAGGAGGTTACCCAACACACACCCCTATTTTCTTTCTACCTGCATATTAGGTCGCATTTCAATAGGTGATACATTTATCGTGTTACGCAGCGTAGTCCAGGGTAAAGTAACGCAACCTATTTTAACGCATATGGGACACGCGTTGAACTAGGCCTTCCGCTTTTGCACTATAATTTTTGGTGTACGGCATAAGTATACATAATATCGCTTTCTGAAAAAAATGTTCACACCTCATTGCCATGCAAAGCGACGTATCAGTGTGGTCTGACCTTTACACATGTAATTTAGAAACGGGCGCATCCCAACATAAAATTATTAAATCTACGTACTCACAGGCTGTCTTTGGATTCGGGTAATTGCGTCAAGCCACGGGACCTGCTGCTAAAATAAAAGGACCCTACGAAACTTTCGTAAAATTGGTTTTTATTTAACTAAAAGAACTAGCTGATGCCCGCGGCTACGCCCGCGCGGAGGTCTGTTATCTTTATGGTCATATGTCCGGTTTTACTTAAACAATTGTAATCAAACATACGGCATTCTGATAGAAAAAACCACATCAAAATCCGTTCAGTAATTTTTGGGTCTATCGCGAACATACAGATAAACAGACAACTAGACGAACAAAGAAGTATTCGGAAAAAAATATTGTATTCAGAACAGTTTATTTAACATAACCCTAGTATTTTTTTTAAATATCTGAAATGTACATACATAACACCAAAGAGAAAATACATTGAACTGTACTTACCCCTTTATTCCGACATGCTTGAAAGAGTGATCTCATTAGCACCCGCGTTTAACTATTTCACGATGGTGTGTAAGAAACTTTAGACATGCACGTATCGTACACGTATTATTAAAGCAGGGGCAAATCAGTAAGATTGTCGACCTGCTATCGCTGGCACAAATGATGACAATAAACTGGCTTTGCAGTTACACCGTTGTGAACATTTTTTGCATTATAAAATTAGTCTTCCGTTTAAGTGCATAGTCCCCTTTTTACCCGACTGCGCCAGGACTAGGGTTATGTTTTTCGAGAGTATGTATGTATGTATAATTGTTTGGCATGCTCTGCAGCCTGAACGACTCTGATTTTTTAATTATAAATTTTATTTAAAAATCGTTTTTTGAATTTAAAACCTATTGGTTTGTTAGGTTTTCTTTCACTAGTATTTGGATGAGAGGAAGGTGATATTGAGTAATCTCGAGATCCGCAAAGCACCTCTTCAAGAAATAATAATTTGTTTGAGTTTATCTGCATGTCCACAGAATATATTTACGAAGTCACTGCAAGTCCCGCTTCATAAACCACTGATGGAATTTGTATATATTTTTTTTTTGTTTTTTTATGGAATTACGTGTTCTGTGAAAACCTCAATGAAAATATAGAACCCTAATAGGTTAATTGGTCGTATTGAGAACAAAACACGCACTTCGAGTGAACGAGTTAAGAATGAAACAAACATGGCAATGCACGATACACCCTGCGTCCGTACCACCCCTTGGTGCAAGCCATACTAATATTGGTCTAATGTAAAACATTGTCACAAAAAACGACTCAGTAAATGAAAATACAAAACCGTTCATTGTTTACATATTTCCACAACAAAGACATAAACATATATAGCGATACTTCTCCAAGCATTTTCATCTGAAAGCGCAATTTTGCAAGAATGTTGTACAAGACGGCAATAGTTTAGCCGTAAAATCGGCATGGCTATCAATCTAAGACAACACTAAACATGGAACACAAAAATAAATCAGGCTATAAGACAAACGGATTCGTTATTGACGGCCTTATCGGAAACATAAACGAATCCCGTAAAACGATTATCAGTCATCTACACCGTATTCGTGTAAACACGATTGTTGAGCCCGGCTGCGGCCACGACAGCCCGTTCACCCGAGTAAATAACAACCGGTAAAGGAACAAGCGAATATAATTTATTATCGGTAAAGTGCTCACAACGGTGACATTACGCTCACATAAAATCGCTTAAATTCAAATCGTCGTGTAGGTCCCGAAGCGGTCGCGTAGGATTGAATCGCTTAAGCGACAATGTCGTTTCGGTTCGCCTCAAATTACTCGAATGGGTTTTCGATATACCGCCCATTCGATGGCGAGCCCTTTTAACTTAGGTGAAAGCTCCTGGTGCAAATTGTAACCACTAACCGTAATGGTAACACGTAGTATCTATTAGGGATACCGTTCAATAGGCACTTGAGGATGAAGAGAAAGTATCATTTAAAAAAAACTCTTTTAGAATATCTTTATAAGTGGCAGTACCATAACTTTAGTATGATTACTTATTGATTTTACTAGATATCAAATATCAGGCGAATCGAATCGGAAATCGATTTAGAAAATCAAAACAAAAGGTTTGATATGTATCGGACTTGCAATCGACAGGCTGTGTGGATTAGAACGCCACCAATTCACATTACGAATTGGATCCATGGGAAAATTATGTAACTCATATATTCACAAGAATATGTTACAAAAGAAACAACAATTAGTATGTACCGAAACCCAGCAGTACTAATAGATACTTTAATAGACAACTAGTACCAATAGACCAATATTAGAAAACAGACTTTTATCAGTTTCAATTTACAAGTAAAAGTTAACAGTATAGCATCATTAATGTAATCAGTATCAGGTAACAAACGTGTTTCAGTTTTTTAGAATATTATATTAATGAAAGCAAGTCATAATTACTTTAAAAAAAGGTAGCCGCGATTGAAGAAACGGAACAATTAAAAACAGTCGAATTGTAAATCTCTTCACTTAGTTATAGCACTCCAAGCCGAGAAAGATAAAGATAACCCGATTTTAATAGAATCGTTTCATAACAACAAAAGTTTTGTTCAATTTAAAAAATGGGGGAATAACAGAAGAACCATTTGTTGTTGTCTTTCAGTCCTGAGTAAACTCTGATGGTCCGAAAAACTAATATTTTAGCGAAAAGTTTTATTACGTTTGTTATGATAACTGTGAAGTGGAATCCTGCGATGAATTTCTGGGGATCTGCTTCATAATTTTAATAAAAATACTTTCTGAGCGACGACGCGCTGGTGCCGAGGCGAATGAGAAACGTTGGCTCAAATAACTTATTCTATCACTTCTAATACAACTGTAAATTATTTGTTTTGTCTCTCTTTCATATTCCTAACTTCAAAGTGAACTTCTAACTTCAACTTGATTGAAATTAAACTATTTTTGAGACCTGCAGCAGCCATGGTCATGGCTGCTGCGGGGCAAGTAAGCAACCGAAACGTCGGGTTCAATATAGGTAATAAAACAACATCAAATTGGAGTCACCATATTGAACAAGTATGTCAAAAATTGAGACAGTTTCTGGCTAACATTACAATATTGAATAGACGGATACCGTATAAGGTTAAAATAATGTTATACAACTCATTGGCAGAATCCCATGTTCAGTATTGTCTTAGTAGCTATGGTCGTACATATAAAACACATTTAGACAAAATTTATAACTTACAATTACGAATATTAAAGAAAATAGTATCACCTAAGACCAAATTAAAATACGAAAATGACGAATTAGGACTTTTTAAGCATTGCAATACACTACCAGTTCACCTTCAAGTAAAATTAAATTTAATAAAAGAACAATTTTTTAATCCCAACCTATCCACAAATGTCGGACATACTGTATATACGAGAAGCGTCGCTCAAAACAAGTTATGTACTGTGCGAGCCGATAACACGTTCGGTGAAAGAACTACTCGCTACTTAGTTCCTCGTTTAATAAATAAACTACCCACAGATTTGCGAAATAAAATAACCAAGAATAACATTAAAGTTATTCTAAAAAAATTCTTTCAGGACAATATAGAAAATATCAAATAATTGAGATGCTTGCCTGGTTCACGTTCCTATTATATTATAATAATGTAATAATGTTTTTATTAATCACGTACTACCTACATATTTCACTTTTTAATCATTTAATTTGCAAAATAGTGTTTACCTACTTTTATAATGTAAAATAACATTTTTGAACCATCAATATGATTGGCAACGAATGCTGTTAAATCCGCTTTCCTGTAGCATAAGGACAAACCTCTGTGGTTTTTTTGTGCTATTTGTATAATGTACTGTATATTTTATAATTTGTAATTAAAAAAAAAAAAAAATCGCGATAGTTTTATTTCAATGTTTGACATTCGCGTAAAGTTCCGACAATATCATGTTCAAAAATATATGAGCCTGAATTGATTGATGATTTCCAAATTTTGTTAATGGTTTTTATACAGATACTGATAGCTAGCGTGGTGGGTGTGGACTGTATTATAATGTGTGAGGTTGATGGAAAACACGTATTAAAACGTTATTATTTAATTAAAATATCTAATAGGAAAATTACAATCAGATGGAGCCGTGACCAAGGCAACAAGTCAATAACACATTGACATCCTTCTTTTTAAATATCTAATATTTTATAAAGATTCACAAAAAAGGTCGCACCAGAGTCACTCGCCAACAGATACATACATACATAACTTCACGCCTGTATCCCTGAAGGGGTAGGCAGAGGTGTATAATAGGGGGCGAGCCTATTGACATCTACCGGGCACATTATTAAGCGAGTGGTAATTAACATTATTTATTAATGCACACATAACTACGAAAAATCAGAGGTGTGTGCCCGAAGCGACTGGGGATCGAACTCGAGACCTCGTCTCAGCAGTCCGTTACATACGCCACTGGGCTATCGCCGCTTTACCAATACCTTTACCTTTACTTATACCAATATTGGGGTTGCTATAGAATTTACCTACGGTCTATCTGATGCTTAGCAGTGACCGTAGCCTATGGAGACTAATGAAATGCAAATCAATACATTATGAAAAATAAACATACTTGCAAAAAGTCAGATAACAATGCGCTAAAAAGACCAAAAAAAGATTTTGCATAAACAATAACAAAATCAATCTATAAGTTTTGTGAAATCAATACTAAAGTATCAATCATTGGAATTCGCAACCTACAAACTAATAAAGAGCCACTAAATAAGTAGGTCACATTTAACCCGCACAAATTCTATAATTATAAACGACATCATGCGTAACGTTCAACTTTAGGGCCACGAATGATTGGCTCAATAAATTTTGCCACAAACATGCGCAAAACATTAACAATTTCAGATACTGACTTGATAGCAAGGGAATTAATGAACACCGGTCAGAGTGGATTTATTACAGTTCGGTAGACAATGTGCCATCATCGATTACACTACTGTAATTCCTAGTTCAATTACTCTTTGCAGTGCAAGTACGAGCACAGTAAGTGCACATAAACGATCTTCATTCGAACTTACAAACCTTGTTTTGATATTTCTGTGGAGAATACTATTATAATGCTTTTACATCCATTAGATCCCATAATTATATATGCTCAAATTACAATAAAAGAAAAATGATTTTATATTTCATAATTTCCGTGAGGAAAACATAAATTGCGTCAGTTGCTTATCTTCCCGGCAAGTGATAAAAGTGGACTGAGGATTTGCCTCAGTCCACTTTTAGGTAGGTTAGGTCTATTGAGGTAATACCATCTTCGTGGGATAGCGTCGTCGGTGACCTCCGTCGTATTGATGGAGTTCGCCCTCCCGTAAACAAATTGTAGTGTGTGTACACTGTACTGATAAGAGCTTTTCCTCTTTTTGTACCAGCTTTAACAAAAATGAAACAGGTAATGCTGCTGATCCCGCTAACTAAAGACCCATTTCCCTCGCCACCATAACAGATAAGGTGCTGGACAGTCTGCTTGATTCACATATGGCTAAACGTGTAAGTATACATGATGCACAATTTGGCTTTAGACCAGGGCTCTCTACGGAAAGTGCTATATTGTGTCTGAAGCAGATTGTTCAATACTATGTGGACAGGAAGACACCAGTCAACGCAGGCTTCCTTGACTTGGCCAAGGCATTCGACCTGGTGTCTTATGACATCCTATGGGAGAAGCTTTACAAACAAAGTACTATAGAAACCGAAGTTATATCTCTGCTTAGGTACTGGTACAATAACCAGACGAATTATGTTAAATGGGCTGGCTCATTCTCTCGTATGTACAGGTTGGAATGCAGGGTGAGGCAGGGGGGAATATCCTCTCCACGCCTATTCAATCTGTACATTAATTAGTTGATCGTTGAGCTTAGCAGCGCCAACATTGGTTGTCACATAGACGGGATATGCGTCAACAATATCAGCTACGCAGATGATATGGTGCTGCTAAGCCCTTCGATCAGCGTACTAAGGCGGTTGTTGCCGGTCTGTGAGGGTTATTCAGTGGCCCATGGACTCAGGTATAGTGCTAAAAAGAGTGAGTTACTAGTCTTTAAGGCGGGCACCAAATGTTACTTGAACGCCAGTCTCGCTGTGCCATACTCCTCTAACAAGAGTCACTAAGCTCAAGTACTTGGGTTACTGGGTCACTGATGATCTGAGCGACAATCTCGATATCGAGAGAGAGTGCAAAGCGTTGGCAGTCCGATGTAATATGCTGGCCCGCAGATTTGTGCAAGGTGTTCAAAGCAGTCTAAAGTGATACTGTTTCGAGCATACTGTCAGTCATTTCACACCTGCAGTCTGTGGGTTAGTTAAACACAAAAGGCTTTCTGCGCTTTGCGCGTTCAGTATAATAATGCATTCAGGGTATTGTTGGGGCTACCACGCTACTGCAGTGCATCTGAGATGTTCGCGGAGGCGAGGGTTGATGGTTTTAATACCATCATCCGAAAGCGATGCGCGTCTGTTCTATGTAGGACGCGAAAGAGCTCCCACAGTATGCTGAGCGCATTATCAGATAAGTGGGACAGTCCTATCCTGGGGCACTGGGTACGAGTGCATACTGTGACGTAGACAGTGTCGTGGTGTCGCGACAATCCCTACTTTGTGGTCTGTGATGTGTATTTACTAACAATAGGATAAAATTGTTTTTGTTCTTTTTTACTAACACTATATGGACTCCCTTGGTCCGAAATAAAGATTTTATTATTAAATTATTATTAATCTTGATTGCATCCTCCTCCTCTATACTTTATTTGACTTATCTTGACTTGCCGCCTAACTTCAAGAGGAAAGCATCCGTTATAACCTAGTTCGTTAATTAGCAAGTATAGGTGAGGTTGTCTTGGACCCCAAAGATCTTGATAAGGCCCCATATACCGATGACATCTTAGCGTATAGCAAATTTCACAAACCATTGTGAATGAAATTAATAAATCTAGTTTAATTCTCAAAAAAACTGGCTAAGTGCGAGTCGGACTCGCCCATGAAGGGTTCCGTAGCAGCAAGTAAAATTGACTGAATTGACTGAATGAAAGGTAAATTGCGGTTTACGATTTATGACGTATTAAACTACTTACTGAATCACATTCAAACCATTTGTTTTTTTTTTCTATTTTTGTAAGATAATCTAAATGCGGTTCACAGAATACATCTACTTACCAAGTTTCAACAGCATAGTTCTTATAGTTTCGGAAAAAAGTGGCTGTGACGGACTGACAGACAGACAAAAGGGTTCTGTTTTTTACCATTTGGCAACGGAACCCTAAAAAATGCTCAAAAGGTATTCTGTGTTGAAACCAATTCTATCTATACTACTATAAAATTGAAAATAAATTGTGTCTATATATTGGAGATATTTAAAAAAACACTTGGGTTATGTTAAATGAATGATTCTGAAAACAAAAATATTTTTTTGGAATCGTCTTGTCTGTTTATCTGGTTGTCTGTTCGCGATGGACACAAAAACTACTGAACTTGATCAGACTTAAAGACTGCTATATGTTTGATTTCAAATGGGTAAATAGAACCGGAGGTATACTCAAAAAACGATATCCGACCTCTGCGCGGGCGAAGCGGCGGGTATCAGCTTGTATTTATAGTAAGTCTGAGTAGAAAATAAATTTTATTAAGAACATGAACAGCTACAATTCCAGACGCTCCTACTGAGGTAGGTACAAAATTACCTCAACGTGCGCTCGCACTAAAGGCAACTTATTTAGTATTCAAAGTTAGTATAAAACGTTGCTATTCAAATTGATATATACACTGTAGTGAATAGACCTTTAGTTGTAGTATTGTACCCAAGTTGAATGAAACCATTACTGTAAATGCCGATAAGAATATGAATTCCGTATGGCCAAAATACAAGCTAGCAAGGAAATAGGGCATAATAGGATGGGGTGTGTGTTGGGTAAGGGGTGTGTGTTGGGTATTGGGGTGTGTGTTGGGTAAGGGGTGTGTGTTGGGTAACCTCCTCGAGTGTCGCTCCGATTCCGATCCCGCTGCAGTCCGGGGGGAACGGAATCGGAGCGGCCGGTACACCCTGGGCGGCGGTCAATGTCTTCCCCTTCACCCCTTCATAGGGTTGGCATTGATCGTCGGCCAATACCCAACGTGGCGGGAACACATCGCTCTCCGTACTCCTCTGCTTTCAGAGGAGACAGGATGAGCGATGCTGTTAGTGGTGAGATGGCCCAGGGTCAGCCGGGGTGCGAGGGATATGCTCTATGGGTAACCTTACACCCCGGCGTCTGAAGACCCGAGACGGCGTGCGGTTTTAGTCGGTGCAAGCCCGACATAACCGCCCCCGCTGGCCGGCGGGGGGGTATCCGAAGGGATTTCCGCACGATAAAAAAAAAAAAAAAAGGGCATAATAGGATTTCCTGGGCAATCTAGAGCCGCCTGGCTGGTGAAGTACCTCCACTCTCACACAGCCACAGCATGTTTTTTTTGTTTATGTACTTAATTTTAATTCTATACAAGTATTAGTAAATTTATAATTTTTCAAAACAAAAATGTTGAAAATTCGACAAAATGGTGTTTTTAAGATCAACAAAATTATATCAAGACAAGATTTTAATGTGTTTGAGACTATATGATAGTGGACTGGTGTAAACATAATTTACTTAAACTAAAAACTATTTTTTTTTATTTTAATTACGCCTAAATTTCTAACTTTTACTTATAATAAAATCAAACTAAACATTGTATTTTAACGCAAGGTTAAACGAATCCAATATCGTCTGTAGGTTACACAAATTTCTTGTCAAATTCAGACACTAATTCATACTTTATATACTTACCTAAAATATTAATAAATGACCATGATTAATATAAGGCGATTCATATAGTTTTTGTCTACCAATTTGTACAGGACTATAAAATATTTACTTTGACTAAAACAAACAAGTTCTCTATTGAATAATCCAGAAAGAGCGGTAGATAAATAGCCCCATAAATTTTTCCAAACTGAACAATTTGTGATCTGAATTGTAGATTTTTAGTCTAGATAATGTTTGTCAATATATTGCCAGAATAGTAACAGTAGAAAGTAACAAATATAAAAGGCGTAAAGAAATCACCAATATTTATAATAATTTAGTGGCGATAGCCCAGTGGCGTACGTAACGGACTGCTGAGATGAGGTCTCGACTTCGATCGCCAGTAGCCCTGGGCACTCACCTCTGACTTTTCGTAGTTATGTGTGCATTATTAAATGTTAATCACTCGCTTAATGTGCCCGGTAGATGGCCATAGGCTCGCCCCCTATTACATTTGGACCTTAACATAACTGGCGAATCGTGGGTGTGCAATACACCTCTGCCTACCCCTTCGGGGATACAGGCGTGAAGTTTTGTTATGTTATGTTATAATAATTTCTGGTTTGACTTGAAATCTCGACATAGCCCCTTGCATCAAACGAATGCCTCACGATCCATTTATATTGTCTCCTGGACTCAAATCACGTCCGCAAGGGGATTCTCCGCTTTCTTCTGTGGTTGTTTATTTGACCAACACAATACTAATAATAATGTCTTAACAAGCAATGTATTGCTAACTCGAGATTTAACGTTGGATAGCGTGCAGAATTGCTACATTACTTTTCTAGCTGCTACGAACTCCGACTAACTTTATTGTATTTTAAACTGTTAAGAAATTACTTACCAAACATTGTTTATTGAAACATTTAGAGTACACGGAATATACGGTGTATTTTTTATGTTGAACTTTCCAGAACCAAAAGAGCTCCGTTGAAGTTTCTCCTATAACTTTTTGGTGGTCATTGAATTTGTTTGCCGTCAACTCACTACCAAGCTATGGAACTTAGATGAAAACTTATACTTTGAAATCATACTTATGGCCTCTTTCTGTGACTTATATTCGAAGAAAGTTTCTATTCTTAGACTCATTTCGAAATAAAGTACATTATGAAGCGAACTTCAATCTTACTGGTTAAGAAAGATTTTGTAAGTATTCGCTACTCAATCAATTAACTTATTGACCCGATTCTGCATACAAGGAATCAGCAACATTTTATCAAGGTAATTTGATTGTATTTAGATCCGACTCTACTCTCAACATCAACCCTATTTTTTTTTTTATCTTACCCATGGGAAATATCAGAAATATCATCATTCTTAACTTTCCATTTCAACATTCTACACAAAAAGAAAAAAAAGGAAATTACATTTATAAAGCCAAGACATTTCAAATCCTATAAAAATCCATAATTCTGAAGGCTCATTAGTAAGATAAAAGGGAACACAGCCACCGTGATATTGAAAGCAACTTCGTCATCATTATAATAAGGGCTTTTCTTTTCATTTTTCAGGTATTAGGCACCGCACATAACACCGACCGACTAAAAATGAAATCGTAAAAGCTTTTGACAGCCCACCGTAAAAAAATGACAAAGGGACTTCATATGAAGAATCCTCTTTTTATTTAGGTTTCCAGTCCGCTCGTAAAATGTGAAGCCTACTAATAAAATGTGTGCTCGAAGACTGTATTCAACTTTCCCTTACTGTAGTATCGACGGTTGTTTTTTGAATAACAATAGAATTTAATTCGGGCTTGTGCACAATTTCCGTATGTTTCCATTATTCGTTTCGTTCGTTTGTGAATCTCAAACTATGTATGATATTGGTACTCCTTTGATTAACAAATAGATGTACGCTTTTAGCTACGTCAAAGGAATTTAAATAATCCAGAAGTTATTTTCTTAGAGAGGGAAATGTATAAAAATATTTATAGCTGAAGAAGTATAGAGATTACATTAATCAATTTTAAAATTCTATTATTTCGGTATTGTTATTCTATTCACCTGTAAACTCATCTTTTTTATATTGTAAATCTCCGAAATGAACGCAGACGTTTTTATAACTATACTTTTCTCTGTGTGTGTGTGTATCTGTGCCTGATTATATATCGACTAGCTGTGCCCCGCGGCTTCGCCTGTGGCATACTTCACCCCCGTGTCACCCATATATCCCAAACAATAATGTATGAAAATTTGCCTGCTTTGTTGACATTTATGACTACAGATTCAGACTTCTGGTTAGTAGCGTGATTATGTATAACCTCCCTCGATAAATGGGTTATATTACGCAAAAATAATTTTATATTCGAACTAGTACTTCCTGAGATTAGCGCGTTCAACCAACCCAACTCTTCAGTTTTTTAATATGAATATAGCGCCGTTTTTTTAATACCTTAGAATATTGTGCCATTTTTAGAACATTAAATAAACTTAGCAAATTTTATTTTTACTGTCATCTTACAATATTTTCACAATGGTCAGCAGTTCAGCTGTCGAAAACAAGTAAAGAAAATAATTTGTAAAACCCTCACGGTCAAATAGTACATGTATTCAAACTGAATTGCAGAAAAGAGGCAGGTTTATCAGAGTAATATTGGATTTATCCACTCAGCGAGTAAATCTGCAAAGTTACGAGTACATAAACGGGCATCTTAAAGGCGTCAGAGGCCGTTAGCACTAAAAACTCCCTACTCTTAACTAATAGCACTTTGTGTGATAATATTTCTTTGATGGAGCACCTGGGAGCGATTCTAATCTAACAGTGTTGTACTCTGGCGTAGTCTAGATGACGCGTATCACGATTATGAGCATTTTCGCGTCACAAGAGACGATAACGACACGGCATCATAATTGGCTCCCATTACTCGCAAACTTTCTTTCTATCGTGAGTTATTATTTGTGTGAGAATACAAAAATGCCCGAAAAAAGACTACGTTCTTGCTCTCAAAGCGGTAGCGTAATAGTTCGAGTTCACTCAACTGCGTACAATACAAACAAAGATATTTAGTTTAAATTGGAGAAGACACATATAGATTTTTTAAAGATGCATAACATAACATAAACTCACGCCTATATCCCCGAAGGGGTAGGCAGAGGTGCTAGCACCCACGTTTCGCCAGTTTATGTTTTAGGTCCCAATGTAATAGGTGGCGAGCCTATTGCCATTAACCGGGCACTTATAAACCTGCGATAAATACACACATAACTTCTTAAAGCATCGACAAGTCATAGGTGTGTGCCATGGTAATACCTGGGATCGAACCCGAGATCTCGTCTCAGCAGTCCTTTACCCATACCACTAGGCTACCGCGGTTAATGCATTATTACAAATACAGTATTTTAAATCTCTTAAAATAGCTTTTGTTTTTACTATTCTCGATTAGTTACGGCTGGATTGTTTCCTCGTAAATATGACTAAATTTAATCTCTAATCCGTTCTAAATAATAATCGAAGCCGTGTACAAATGCTGGGTATTCCTTGACATTGCCGATGACTTTCTTCGTTCACTAGACTATTTTAATTTACTCTCTTGCAGTGTTTACAAGTCCACCAAGTTTTTGGTAGGTAAAATAATTTTGAAATTTTGATCTAGAAGTGTATCGTACACTTCGTGACCCAGCGGAATATTGAAATTTTCCATTATATATTCATTCATAACAATTAACTATGTGATCGTATCGTCGAGTATTCAAAGGCCCTAAGCCAAAGTGTTAAGGGTATCCCGCTACGGACACGCGTCGTTTAATTGAGATGAAATACCCGCCCATGAGACCGCATGCTCCAACTTAGTGATCAAACTATCATGATATGTACCCAACACCAATTTATAAAGTAACTCCACAATTTAAATGGACTTTGCTAATGTACCTTTTGAATAGTTAAGTATTAACTTGTAATTGATGTTTATTGCGTTAGACGCAAAGGTGTTATTTTATACTACTGTAATGTACTGTTTAATATTATAAGCATATTCTACCTAGGTATCTAAGTGGCACTGAATATCAAAGAGACTTAAACGGGGATACTTTTAGATAAACACAAAAGTGCATTAGATAAGAAAAATAAAGGAAAATAAAAAGATACGGTCCGTACTATAGTCAACGTTTAGCTAGTGGATAAGTTCGTTTGTAGATGACGTTCTCAGAATTTAAATATTTCTAGATCATCGTCAACTTAGCTTTATTCTTGGTTGCATTTCCGCTAACTCCTCTTTTTCGTATCTTAACTTTTACAGGAGCGACTGCAGTCGCCTTCCCCAACGTCGAAAGGAAAACCGTCAATTAGCAGGTGTACCGGCTTGTAGGCGAAGTTGGCTCGTGTCCCGAAGAACTTTGTGGAGCCCCATACACCTAAGCCTAAGCATATAACCCTGAAGCCTTTCATATCATTAATCACCATTATTCGCATTATTACATTTTCTTGTAATAAAATTTATTACATGATTTATTTATTCCTTAATCTGATTTGATCATTTACAAAAAATATACCGTTCCAGAGATTATCCTATATCCAATAAAATGTAAGACGTTCTTATTTACGTACTTTATAATACCCTTCAGAAATCATCTATTGATGAAGATAAAAATTTATCAACAGTTTCACTGGTTATACTCGAATTTTCCCGTTTTTAGAGCTCTCTACTTACCTCAGAAGGAGAAAACGGAACCCTTATTGAATCCTACCTGTCCGTCAAGACCTTTTCAAGTTGAATCAAACTTCTAACTCAATGCATGAAATTTTGCAGGAAGCAAGGTTTTATACCACCTAAAAATCTGACACCTTTGGAGCCCGAGCAAACCTCACCTGCTATTCGGTGCAACTGCTAAATAACGAACGAGGTGTTAGCGCAGGCTCTTTACTCGGGTTTGGGAGGTCTAGCGGACCCCGGGCTCCAAAGCGCAAACTTTGGGCGCAACTGGGAAATCGCTTTGAAGATGCCCTCCGCAAATATTAACAACAGTACCCTGAATGATATTAGTCAGTCTGGTATCGACCGGTGAATGTTATACGTATGAATCAGAGGTTTAAATTGTATATTGGTCGTTTCTACGGTTGGCAAGTTGCCATCTGCCCAGCAGTGAAAGTCAAACTCCCCAGCATAACATAAATTTAAGCTATTGATTTTAAACACAGTACCTAGATTCCAATTCCAAATAATGCTATTATCTTCGTCTGTAAACTGTAAACCCGAACAAAAGTTTATTGAATCGACATTTAATGAATGTTTAACGAATGTAGTATACAGCACATTCTTATTATGATATTGTGATGGTTCATGATTTAAGCACTTAACAATTAATGATTTCGTTTCGGGTTATTAGAAATTGTAATAAATTCAATGAAATCAGCGAAGTGAAGAAAATGAAGCTGATAGAAATTGCACAAACAAATTAGTTTTTTCATACGAGTACATATTATACACACGCGAGCGGCCCCCACCAAGGTCTTAGGGTCTAAGTGAATCTCTCCTACAAACAGGTACGTTTGTAAATTGACGGACGAGACTCTGGCGCAGTCTTTCCTCTCGAGATTGGGGGGTCAGGCGGTGGTCCATACGTAAAACCCTAGATGAACCATTTTGCGGAGTGAGCGAGTGGATTTCTGGGCTCCAAAGAGCACGTTTTGAATCGTTTTCTTCATCGTAACCAATAATACCAATATAAGTTATAAAATATACCTATATAAGTTTTTTCAAGTCTAATCGTGAGTTTTTGAATAGGCTCCTCTCTTATCGAATTTCGAAAATGTTCGAATTTCGTAACTTCACTCTATTTGGCGTCGGGTCAAATTTAGACAAAATATTAATTTTGATGCACTCATACACGTTTTCATGGAACTAAACAAGCAACAACTAGTTTTGCAGCAGAAGCTGTACCAATATATTATAAAGTTTTAGAGGGTAATGAGAAAACCACCCTGCTACACGTTTTCTAAATAGTTTTAATAAGAAACTGCAAACATTCAATATATTTAAGTATAACAAAGATTAAAAACTTTTGGGTTATGTTGGATTCAATCAACTATTAATATAATCCATCTCAAATTTCACAGACTTTAAGAAGTCGGTTTTAATTTGAACGGTAGGAAGTGGTACGAAGGTTATCGCGATTTTGAATTTACAGTGGACAGCAAAGTCTCGCCAACCTATTAAAATAGTTGATAACAATTCGCAAGTTTGAAGTGAGACTCCAGTTTGAGTGATAAAAGTCGATAGGGATGATTACGCGAAAGTACTGAGGGGATGTTCTCTGAGAGGACACAATAAAAAAGTCCCCAAAGCTATTGTTATAACTCTGCTATCAATAACTTTGTTCCACTCGAAAGATATACTTGGATAGGTGATAAATCTTTATTGTACACACAGTGCTAAAATTCACAGTAATTTTATAAATAAAACTAGCTGATGCCCGCGGCTCCGCCTACCTACGCGGATGTCGGTTATCGTTTTTGGTCATATCTCTGGGTTTCGTTAACCAGTTGCAATCAAACTGACGGCAGATTTTAAGCCTAATCATTCATCAATCAGTAGTTTTTGCGTCCATCGCGAACAAACAGACCAAGAGACAATATTTCCCAAAAAAAAAAATTTTTTGTGTTCAGAATTTTTCATTTAACATAATCCAACCTAATATTTTTTTAAAGGATTCCAATGTATTATATTAATATTAATAATAGTATATATATAGATATATATCTACCAAATAGTTGTGTGTTAAAGGGGTTACCACGATATTTGGGGCCTAAGACCACCTCACCTAGCAGCTGGTGCGCCTGCTGACTGATGGACGAGGCGTTGACAGAGGTGCCCTTTTCGGGATTGGGAGGTCAGAGGGCAGTTGCTCTCACAATAACTAGCCAAACCTTTAAACATGTGGACACCGGCTTCCGATGTGAAAGCCTCCGATGTAACCGGGATCAATGGTAAGGTAACATGATGATGACTGTTAAGATACAATCCGCGAATAAATATTTTTTATAACGAAATAGAACTAACTTCAAAAACCAAAAAGAAACTAAAAGTGAAAAATTACTGAATTACGGATTTCATTCAAAACGCAAAAATGCGCATAAGACTTTTGTGTTGAAGTCGGTGCCATATTAAAGAGGTTGAGGAGGACGTAGAGAAGTCGCCGCCACCGAGGAGAGTTCTCCGCACTCGTCGGTGCCCGGACCTGTACCACTGAAAATGTCGACCGCAGTGATCGACGAAACGTTAGGAACACAAGTTTTCTGTGGACCACGGCCAAACAGCCCGGAAGCAGTATATTCTACATGCAACGCCGGCCGTGAAAGACTAAAGATTTATATTGAATTCAAACCCCAAAACTTTCTCTCAAACTATTTGCAAAGAAATCAAAAAATCAATTCTAATCGAATGTCGTGACTCTATATTTTTACAAACACATTAGAAGTGAGTGTCAATGCAAAACTTTTCTCTCAAAAGTTCTTCTCTCTTAGTATTTATAGCTATTTGAATCTTGGTGCGTATAAGGGAAAAACTTCACACGTCTAACGTACTGGAACTTTGAGATAAATCTGTGCCATCGTTTGAGTCATTTTAGTTCACTTGTCTATCGCCTGGAGAACTTTTGATGTATATTAGTTCGTTCTTTATAGATTTATGAGGCTCTAAAAGTGCTATATATTATTGGGATCTTAACCCAAGTGAATTCTGCAAAGTAAACATGTGAGTGGAAAACACAAATGAAACTGCACTAACTAAGTTAAGTAAAATAACAGTGTTCCAATTTATACTATTATACAATTGTAAATTTGTTGTGTCTGTCCATTGGAGACATTCAAAAACAGATTTTTGGGTTATGTTGAATGAACAATTTTATTCTGAACACAAAATATATTTTTTTGCAATTGTTGTATGTTTGTCTATTTTATCTGTTTGTCTGTTTGTTCGTGATGGACGCAAAAACTACTGAACGTATTTTAATCCAGTTTTTTCTATTAGAAAGGTCTTGGTCGGATTTAAATTCTGCCGTATGTTTCATTGCCAGTAAACAAAATATGAAATTGTAAACATAATGAGTGCCACGTAGACGAAGTCGCGGGTTCCTGCTTACTTCCTAATGTTGGAACTCTGATGACTGTATTCACTGCTAGACTGCCGTCCTCAAGCTAAAAGGCGGCTAAGTGACTTCTGGTCAATTTTCACATCTTAACTTTAAACATATATTAATATATTTCAATAGCAACTTTATTCTCGCAAATGCCCGACAACGTAATTGCAGATTTATAGAAAATACTAGCATAGGTTCTAAAATATGTCGTCTCTTTTCAGCTCTAGCTCGAAATTTGCTTTTTCACTTGGCCGCTTTTTAGTTTGATGACTGTAGTAGAATTATTCTGTCGAATGGACTTAGTTACCTACTTTCTTTTGAAATATCGCAAACAATATTATAACTGAAACTAACACGAATAATCACAGGGAATAATAATCTCAGTATTAACTTAAATAGAATGGTTGAATAACAAACCAATTAGCTTAAATAACAAAAACAAATTTGAGCACAATAGAGTATTCAACATTCAAGACAGGACTACATTAATAGATCACTAAGAACTAAAGGAAAATAAACTAAAGCAAACACGGAGTCTGAACGCCACAAACGCAATTAAGTTATTAGTTTATAAGCACTGTGGAGAATACAGTCGACGTTGAGATACCTAATTGATATCACCACTATTGCCTTTATTTAGTTTGGTTTGAAGTAAGTGCTATCGATCGCGGAAAATTGATTTAGGACTGGAAATGTCTGAAATCTATTTACTCAAGTAGATAATACTTATTAAAAATTGTTTTAGTCGTTCTTTTTTAAAGAGCACATACTAGCAAGTGAAATTACTAGTATTCCTGTTAACCCGGCGGTATTCCTGTTATTCCGGGACATAACGGCGACACCACTGAATCAGTGATCCTCTTTTTGAGTAAATTCAACTCTGATAAATAATATAATGAGTAACAAACTTTTAAATAAAAACCGGCCAAGTGCAAGTCGGACTCGCACACCGAGGGTTCCGTACAAACCTGTAGGTATATAAGTAAAAGTTCACCCATCACGACAATCGAGTCATAGTTATGGTAGTAGTAACTTTAAAATTTTCAAAAATATTTTTTATTATATGATGTAACTAAATATTTACGGTTTTCGCAATTTTTCCTTTATCTACTTCTACTTTATCTATAAGACGTTACTTCGTACCAAATTTCAAGATTCTAAATTCACGGGAAGTACCCTGCAGGTTTTGATTCCCGTGCGAGTTTCGAAAATTTGCGGCATAAATGGCTGTATCTTTTGATTGTTTTGGCTTAGAAGTTTGATTTTTTCACAGCTCTAAGGAACAGTAGACCTGAGTATTAGATATAAATTTCAGTTTGATACCTCCACGCGTTCCTGAGAAAAACGGTCTTGACAGACGGACGGACGGACAACGTAGTGATCCTATAAGGGTTTCGTTTTTTGTTTTGAGGTACGGAACCCTGGGGTGTGTGTTGGGTAACCTCCTCGAGTGTCGCTCCGATTCCGATCCCGCTGCAGTCCGGGGGGAACGGAATCGGAGCGGCCGGTACACCCTGGGCGGCGGTCAATGGCTTCCCCTTCACCCCTTCATAGGGTTGGCATTGATCGTCGGCCAATACCCAACGTGGCGGGAACACATCGCTCTCCGTACTCCTCTGCTTTCAGAGGAGACAGGATGAGCGATGCTGTTAGTGGTGAGATGGCCCAGGGTCAGCCGGGGTGCGAGGGATATGCTCTATGGGTAACCTTACACCCCGGCGTCTGAAGACCCGAGACGGCGTGCGGTTTTAGTCGGTGCAAGCCCGACATAACCGCCCCCGCTGGCCGGCGGGGGGGTATCCGAAGGGATTTCCGCACGATAAAAAAAAAAAAAAAGGTATGGAACCCTAAAAATTAACGGAATCATCCCTTTTTTTTACGTGCAGAAATTCCCTCGGATACCCCCCCACCGGCCAGCGGGGGAAGTTATGTCGGGCTTGAACTGACTAAAACCGCACACCATCTCGGGCCTTCCGACGCCAGGATGTAAGGTTACCCATAAGGCATTTCCCTCGCACCCCAACTGACCCTGGGCCATCTCCGGTTTCGAGATGGCCTCCTCAGGTTTGGGAACCACGGTGCTCCCCATCTTGCTCCGAAAGGGGAGGGGAGGCTAGTCGCCCCACCGTCCCGGCCTGCCTCTGCTGGGGTGACAGGCGGCCTCACCTGCCAACCCCCAGGCCTGCTTCATGGAACTCGACAACGTACCTAATTTCGTTGCGATTACTTTACAAGGAATAATTTGGAGGATATTATACTATTCGTTTTTCCTAAAATAATATCTCGATTGGGAAAAAAGCAGATAGGACTTAATGTCGTATGGTGGTATATAGGTGATTAAATAGTATGGTATATAGGTGGGGCAGAGGGCGCCAACAGTACTCCGCCATAGAAAGCTGATAGGAGTAGAAAATAGTTCGCATTTATTTCTGATGACAATTTTACAGTAGGTAATCTCTTACCATTTTGGTTATCTTCAAGTCTACTATTTAATTTTCATATAAATTAAACACAAACCATTATCTGCCTCTATAAATCCCGACAAACCACTTTAGTTGTTTTATAACTGTTAAAAAATGTTAAAAAGCCTCCCTCTTTATAATTACATGAACCTTTTTAGTCCTCTGAAGTGTTTAAAAGAGCACTCTCATTTTATACGACCGCTGGGAAACCATGAAACAGTGTTTTAATATAAATACCATAATCATTAAAGGGTATATGAGATGGTCAATGTCATTATTTAAATATAGAAAGTCAGATCGCTTAGTACTTTTGCGGTAAACGGCCGTTTTGTGGCTTATTAAAAAGTTTTGAAATTATTTGCTTTATGATAAGCAGAAACGGTGCTTTGGATTATGCCAACAGTTTAAGAATTACATTAAAACGTTTGCGTACCCTGTAAAAGTTTGGCGAGAACTTTCCAGACTTTACATCCAGCGAGTATTTTACCTTTTTTTTTTTTTTTTTTTTTTGTTTTATCGTGCGGAAATCCCTTCGGATACCCCCCCGCCGGCCAGCGGGGGCGGTTATGTCAGGCTTGCACCGACTAAAACCGCACGCCGTCTCGGGTCTTCAGACGCCGGGGTGTAAGGTTACCCATAGAGCATATCCCTCGCACCCCGGCTGACCCTGGGCCATCTCACCACTAACAGCATCGCTCATCCTGTCTCCTCTGAAAGTAGAGGAGTACGGAGAGCGATGTATTCCCGCCACGTTGGGTATTGGCCGACGATCAATGCCAACCCTATGAAGGGGTGAAGGGGAAGCCATTGACCGCCGCCCAGGGTGTACCGGCCGCTCCGATTCCGTTCCCCCCGGACTGCAGCGGGATCGGAATCGGAGCGACACTCGAGGAGGTTACCCAACACACACCCCAGCGAGTATTTTACCTACCATGTTTTTTTCTTCTCTTTATTTAACGGGCTCTGTCGCTACCTACCATGTTAGTCATAATTCACAAAGTGACACTTACGGTTTTTGGCCACCTTTATGACGGAGACGGAGTAAATCTTTTATATTTCAAACTAATTTTCAAACTCTCATTTAATTTTTAATTAAGTTATAATTTGCAGTTTATATAACTTTCAGTGTACTAGGATGTTAATTTTTTATTATAATTTAGTGAGAAATGTTAAATGTTAAAGTAGAAGTAGCGAAAGGCATATACCGGGATAGCAACAAGTAGGAAGATGTTGTCTCTGCCTACCCCAATAGAAAAGAGGCGTGACTATATGCATGTTAATTAAGTAGAAGGGTAAACTCGCTGTTTGAGTACGTACAGCGGAGTTGTTAATTTTTCTGTATATTTCAGACCCACCGTAATCTTCAGCGTAGAAGCCATCCCCACCTGCAAGCCGGTACAACAGGTAATTGACGGAAGAGGCTCTGGCGCTCCTTTCGGAGTGATGCAGGTCGCTCCCCGGGCTCCAAGCTTTGGATACAAACGGTATTGCCGCTCGAAGAAAGATAAAAAACTGTTTCTCCATAAACATTATATTATAGTAACTTAACGATAACGTCACAACGTATATTCCTATGTAGCGTAGCGGTAGTGCGTTTGACTGCTAAGTCAGAGGTTGCGGGTTCGATTCATAGTGCAAAAATGTATATTTGTATATTTGCATACTGCAAATATGTATATTTGCATTGGTCTGGGTGTTTGTATGTATAATACGTATTTATTTACAAAAAGCAATATTTAAGTATGTTTATCCGCATTCTAGAACACATATTACAAGCTCTGCTCAGTTTAAGTCTAGACGGCGTTGTGTAATTTGTCCTAGAATATTTATTTATTATTCAATATTTGTATAACATTTCGTAACGGTTATAATAGTAGATTGTTTCATAAGGGTTGAAAGTCAGCCATTTCACCCTAGATATTTCTAATAGTTCGAGGGTGAAATGGTGACATTCACCCGAGGTAAACACTCTACTTTCCATTTCGACTATGTGAGGAAATCAAAAAAACTACACACACATTTATTGAAACAGGTATATTGATTATCAGTTAAAATTGAAAGTAAAATTAGAACAATTTGAAAATGGATTATTACAACAGCTTTTGCCTGTTCTTGATCTCATCGGGAGTTAAATTAATATCCATGTCACTGGAATCACTTTCCAAAACCATTTTTAACCACAATTAACACAAGGTATTTATTTATATTGAATCTCGTTTTCCCACTAATTATTTAGCAAACTTAAATTGTTTCTTTTTAATTCTGGAAAAAAAAAAGTCACGTACATACTGCCAACATTAGAAAAGTTTTGAAAATCGAATCTATTGGTTACATTGTAATCGAGTATCTAGGCGGCCATATAAAAAAAAGCGTCATGATATCAAGGCATTATGACGTAACTTAATTATCATGGACTCCATGGCAAACCCTAAAATTAAAATAAAATTGCTTTCCGCCCTAGGGATGAAATAAGCTACTTTCCACCCGGCTATCTACCCATGAAAATTAAACTTTCCGAACAAGAGAGATGAAAACTCTTTTACATGTGGTTATATCGTTACGAAATTCTCAAACAGCCTCAAATATACCCAACGTCATCGTCATCATAGCGATTACCCATTTGCGCCCAAAATTTGCATTTTGGAGCCCGAAGTCCCCCTTTGGGTTTTGATTGTTATGTTGGCTTTGCCGGGAGCTACTGCCGTTTGCCAAAGCCTACGCCAGAGCCTCGTCTGTTCTTTAGTAGGTGCACCGACTAGCAGGGGAGATTTGCTGGGGCCTGGTAACACCCTCTACACCCAAATATACTCAACGGCCTACTAATATTATAAACGCGAAAATTTGTGAGGTTGTATGGAGGTTTGGATGTTTGTTACTCTTTTACGCAAATTAACTCAATGGATCTGGCAGAAATTTAGTACAGGGTTAGATTATGTTCTGGAACAGTTTACTTTTTATCCCCGGAATAGGGTCCCAGCGGGAACGGGATCATAATTCCACGCGGGTGGAGCCGCAGGCAACAGCTGTTATATCACAATATTACAAAATAAGCTCTACGCACGTAACAATATGCGACAAGACCAAAACATGTCCCCAAACAAAATGCATTTAACGAATTTATACGGTACCATGAACACGTAAACAAATCGGTTTTACTTCAATTAGGGAATGTAATTAGGAAAGCTGATGTGATTCCATATCGATTGAAATCATTACGATATTGGTATCGAGAGAACTCGATTCCTACCTAATGAATTACCTACGCTGCAAATTAATTACAAGCTCCAATGCGCAGCCTCCCAGGACATTGTTCACTATCGGATTCCAAGGCTTAATGATTTTCTCTTACTATTTCATTAGTGTAATTCCAATGTTTACTAATATAGTTTTAAGTTCTATAAACTAACACAATTTGAAATAAAACTATTTTTAACGGATTCTACCGTGATTTATTTGATGTTATTTTATATTTTACATTGATCGCGTTCGACGTTTCGCTTGATTTTCAACAGCCATGGTCACGGAGAGACTAACACAATTTATTTATAATTAGGTTAAGGTATAAATTACTATACTCGTAGGTGTATGAATTATTATTATTATAAACAAAATAATAATCATCACAGCGTTAGTCCCGGTTGCGGACCCTGGTTGGATGTTGGGATCCGCTCCGTTATTTCTCTTAATTTGACTTAACTTTGCTTTTAATGGAAGCCGTCAGACCACCCAACCCCGAGAAGTAAACCCACGCAAGAGCCTCATCCGTCAACCGGCCTTTAGATATCTTATTTAAATATCTTTTTATTTTTATCATGCATTGAATAGGCGCTGATAAAGTATACCATCAGTGAGCCACTTAGTAATCTACAATTTTTCGAAATAAAAATACGTAGATATGCTAAAAGTGTCGACTTATCGACGATCTAAAACATAAAATTGTCATCCACCACCACAATATACGGCTATGGCATGTCTTACCCTCACAGTCGCCCTTCCGATTCATTCCCCAAGGATTGGCAATGCTGACGTCATGATAAAGAGGGGAGATAAAAAATTGCTTCACGACTGTGTCCGCACAGCTGAGACAGGGGTGCATGTGCATTCCCGACGTACAATTTGATAAATTACACCAAATTCAAAGTGATGAAATTTCCTTACGAGAAGATTACATGCCACGCCACGGTTCAAAGCAATAAAACCTTCGCAATATCGCAACACATTTTTATTGCACTATGACATTTAAATTGCCTATTCTGAATTTGAAATAAATATTTTATTGGCCACAATAAATATACCTAATGTGTAATTTAAAAATTAAGCACATTCGTCGAGTGGGCATGGCTCACAAATGCCAATTTTTGAACTACTAGCTTTTTATAGCCCTGTTACCGATTCATATGCCGTAACACAAGTGTGTATATTATTATGAATAGCAAGAGCTAGCAACGACCCCAGTTATAAAACCAGATGATGCTCGTAAAACGAAAGCAGTTCTTAGTTGTCTCAGTGATCCACAAGAGTTTTATATTTCCAATAAAATATTATATTCCGTGAAGCGTGCAATATTCCAACATTCTACACTATGCAATTTTCTGTCTATTCTAGTCGTATAAGAAAGTGCAAGAGGTTGGGGGCTAGGTATTCGTGCAATCGCTTTATGAAGCGAGGCCGAGCGCTGTAAGCACTCAATTGATTTGCATCACGGAATGGCGGACAAAGCAGTCTCAGACGAAGGAATCCCGCTCTATTCACTCTTCAAACTAAATCTAAGATTAGAATTGAAGCTGTGAATGAAGTGCAACAATCAATTTCTTTAATGAGAAGTGTATACTGTATCCTCATATCGTCATTACAATACTATTTCGAAGTTGTCTGTGAGAGTGGACAGCTGCACGGAACTTGTAATGGTTTTATTTTTCTCCTGCTCCTAATTAATAAACGTTGTTTTATTTGTCAGCTAAAAATGAATGTTTTGCAGTGAAATGTTATAATATGTATCTTAGTAATTAAGCCTTTGTAAGTGTAATGCGCTCATTAGGGGAGATCTATGTCCAGCAGTGGACTAGAATAGGTTGATGATGAAGTGTAATGCGTATTTCATTCATGTTAAAACAGGACATTTAAAAAGCAAGTCTTAACTATTTTTTAGTTAAATGGAGCTTGAAAGTTAATATGACTCCGTAATACAATAAATTACGAAGAGCGCGCTCGTTCCGACAATACAATGGCGTTATGAAAAAGAGTCCAGTGGAGTATTAAGTTAACAGGTTGCGCTTGCACAACCATAATAAATGACTATTGCAAGTGGCGGGTGTAAATGAATATCACGTTTATTTTTCCTTTTAAGGGCAATAGCAAGCGTTAACCCCGGTGATATTGCTCCTGAGGACAACAGGAATAAGTAGGAGAACGTAAAAAAATATCTAATTGAATTTTTCATCGCACTCTAGGATTCTCAGGCGCTTTATTAAACTCGTTGAATAGGAACGAGCTGTGAGGGGCAATCGCCGCTTCCTTGATTTGCATTACCGAGACGAAGTCACAAAGCAGTGGCAGGAATCTAGGAGGCAGGTATTCTACAGTCAAAAGTCTTGTAAGGAGCAGGCAACCTCTATATTTTGTATCAATTGATTTTCACATCGCATTTTGATGCATTTCTGTTTATAGATGGTCCGAATGGCATTAAAACATCCATGGAAGAATTCCATGGATGTTTTAATGTATTTTTTTTTTTAATAAGCTTAGCTTTAAATACATTATTTACATACATATTGATGCTCTTTTCTAATGGGGTAGGCAGAGAGCACATGTTTCCACTTTTATGATATGCAATTCGCGATCTTGCTCTAGATCTACTGACCGTCTGATTGTGTCTAACCATAGCTAGTGCAACTTGATTGAGACCATAACGAACGTATATCACGTTAATTCTTGAAATTAGAATTGTATAAAATGTAATGTTATTACACGAAAATACACTTCAATGAGTTTTAATAATTACTTTGTTTATTTGCTAGTATTTCGCAGAGCTAATTCTCTCTGAGAACGAAGTCCTTTGTTAAACTTGAGAAATTATTTAATTACCAAAGTATCAGGAGGTCACAACATAAAATGGGATACGCTAATTTCGAAGTACTTACAGCCCAGCTACTTCACCACATAAAAATATTCAAATAGGACTTCTTGAGAGAAGTATGGAACAATTATTGATATATAGAATGATTTTAAACATTGGTTTTAATGACTCTCGTCAATATATGAGAAATTTAACCTACTAAGGCACTTAGGTCGTTTAACGACCTCCGTCCTTCATGAGCGCAGGCCTGGGGTGGCAGGTTAGGTCGCCTGTCACCCCAGCAGAAGCAGGCCGGGACGGCGGGCTGACCAGTACCCTTCCCCCAAACCGGGGACACCGTGGGTCCCAAACCCGAGGAATTTAAATAATCTCGAAACCGG
The DNA here is from genome assembly GCA_946251805.1 of Cybosia mesomella. Classification (NCBI taxonomy): domain Eukaryota; kingdom Metazoa; phylum Arthropoda; class Insecta; order Lepidoptera; family Erebidae; genus Cybosia; species Cybosia mesomella. Next base: position 25,216,369 of record OX276398.1, read on the forward strand.
CCCAGGGTCAGTCGGAGTGCGAGGGATAAGCTTTATGCGCAACCTTACACCTCGGCGTCTGAAGACCCGAGACGGCGTGCAGTTTTAATCGGTTCAAGTCCGACATAACCGCCCCCGCTGGCCGGCGTATCCGAGGGGATTTCAGCACGTAAAAAAGGTTTTTCCTACTCCGTATAGACAGGCTATAATTTAGGAGGGCAAAACTTAAAAAAAAATACAGATAATATCACTCGCATGGAAGCATAAGAAAACAAAATTTAAATACTATTAAGATAAGCACAATAGTCCTAGTAAAATGTCAATTTAACGATATGACCTTAAGGATATAACTTTGAAGACTAATTTCTACTTTCAAAAGTGATTATTACTTTTACTAAACTGTGATCAACTCCTTCGTTGTAACATTCGAAACATTATTAGATGTTCGTTGTATACTTTAAAATAAACAGTGTTGACAACAGTAGAGATGCACTTAGAGAAACTTTTAGCTTAGTTGCGCAGGTAGATATCCTGTTACTCCAAACCCTGAGTACTTCTAAGTATCCCGGCTTCAATACAGTTACGATAGATGTATCGTGTAACACAATCGTTTCACATAGCAATGCCGGCTTGTTTGATTTATACAGCAGTTTATTGACAATGATAAAGGTCTGTATTGGTACTGACATTTCGTTATGTTGGAGTGAAAAATGGGGCGTTGTCAGTTCACGGTAAACTTATGTCTTACTTGCTGTGCCCGCGGCTTTTTAAGGCTTTAAATCTTTTGCGCGGAAACCTACTTTTTTTTCTAAAATAATAGTAGCCTATATTACTATCTACCAGTGACAGGCCCGTCAAAATCGGCCTAGCCGTTCCAGAGATTACCTAATTCAAACATACAGAAAGACAAACAGACACACAATTTTTTTTAAATTGGGTTTTTGTATTGTTTATACATTCATATGCAATCATTAAAAACTGTTATAATAATATTCCAAAAAGGCACTTCATTTTTATTTATTTGTCACTGGCAGATAGGTAATATTACAAGGCTACTTTTATTTTAGAAGAAAAATAGATTTCTGCGCAAAAGAACTAAAACCCTAGAAATCTAAATCCAGGCAGACGAAGTCGCGGGTCCAGCTAGTGAGATATATTTAAGTATATAAATAAAAAAATACTTTCCGTGGTTCACCTTGGGCATCTCTCCTCTTTTCTTTTTTTTTCACGGAATTGATGCGGCTCCCAGCTAGTGTTTTCCTCAGAGTTAGAGTAATTCTGTGCCTCACCGATACCGAGCTGAAAACTACGATAGCAAGTGTGATCGCCGTCTCTAGACTCTTTCGACGGATTGACTAAGTTGTGGCTCAGACCGCCGTTACAGGCCGTTACTATAATCCTATACAAGATTAGAAAGCTGTACGACAAGGATGAAATCCTGTAAAAAAATTACCGAATCAGCCTAATATTCTGTGGTCTAACATTATCAAAAAGAACAATCGGTGTACTCACCGCTCCCATGCGCTTTCTAGAGAAGGTACTATATAAAAAGAAAGACGCCGGAGCTGATAGACCCTGAAGACCATATACTACCAACTACATCATTACAATAAAGGTACCAATACTACCAATATTCAAAATCTTTCCTGACGGAAGCCGTGGTTTGCGACAATACATTGTGACAATTGTTAAACAGATGGGCGGTATATTTTTTTGAAAAGAATTAATTTATATTTTGTAAATTGCGTTTTTTGTCCTTTCCTAAATTTCAATTATTTGTTTACCTTTTCAATTATGCGAACAATTTATTTGTGCTATTTTAGATGAAATGGAACGAATTCATTAGTTTTGGTTGCATGAAAACTCGCAAATTGTTCCGTTTCTTCGAACTTGTTCAAAGGATAAAATACAAACGTTGGTTCAATGAAAATGTTAATGTATTTCATGTTTCAATTTAAATGTAGTATATTATTACTAGCTGACCCGACAGACGTCGTCCTGCCTTAATGCGCTCATAGAAGTACTTGATAAAGATACTTGTATATAGTCAAAATTAATAAATTGATTGTTTTATGGAGCTGAGAGTGAGACGAAGTCGAGCGAAAAGCTCTCTATACTCCACTCGGTGTATTTCGGTTGTGACGCTATTCCTCCTAAACTAATCGACCAATTTTGACCAAACTTGGCATGTAAATACAACTTGATGCCCGGAAGGTTTAAAAAAAATGGAAATCGAACATACCATGGAGGAATAATCAAATCAAAATCAAAATTTGATTTCTCCAAAATGATCAACGTTGAGACCACGATTTTAGCGCCAAAATGTGCAATTTAACTATTGGCTTAAGACAGAAAAAGAAAATTAAAAAATGAATTGAATTGAAAAAAAAATGCGCGTGAATTTTAGGTACTCATATAGTGCACTCTCAGCTCAACATTGCAACAGCAGAATGCATTGCGCTCCTATAGTCAATATATTCCGACTGATCATCTGTTAACATGTCAGTCAATCAAGTAGGTTAAAGTGTCTTTTATGTCTTGAATAAAAAATAAAAACAAACTTTTATTAAAAAAATCAATTGTACTAAAACGAAAAAAAAATATTTTAAGCAAGGGCTGGGATCATTATTAAAACAGACTTTAAATATAAGCCTGTTTTTTTAAACTTTCTTTTTTATCATTTTATTTTCAACTCTTTAGTTTTAGTAATGTCATAATGTCATATAGCACCAGAGTGCTAGCCAAGACTATCTGTTTAGTTCCAGACCACCTACTATCTCCATCTTCAGACCTTGGATATATTATCATGTAGTACAGAATCTTCACTAAGATAAAACCAAATTCGTTAGATTTATCTTATTTAGTTTAGGAGTTCCTATGGCCACCGTCCCACTCCATTATTGAACCCTGAATACGACAAGACACTTTTTCAAGACAAAACAATATTTTTTTTAATATTTAGGACACATCAATTTGACTTCACCTCGCCTGACGGTAAAGTCTCGGGAAAGAGGGTCACCATTACATACACGTACTATGTTAACAATGGTACAATGGTGACACTCAGCTTGACGGCCTCATCAGAAGAGGATTGTCGTCGCAGCACCGCGTGACACCCACCGGTCCCACTAGTGCTGCGACCACAATCCCCCTGCCCGGCTATGCACTTGCTGACCCCTGAACGCAATCAAACCGAAATTGGATTACTATGGAGGGTTTTTCGCAAGCGTACACGGTGGTACCCACCCGGCCGAATTTTGGGGATGTTCGCAACGAGTCACACTGCATCCTGTCACACTGTGACTGGTTGAGAAAAATATTCGCATCGAGCAACAGTGTGACTCGATACGATTTCTTATTCTCATCTAGTAACACTGCTTCGTGAAAAGTGTTACTCGTTCAGAAAAACAAATCTCATCAAGTAGCAATGTAACTAATCATTAAAAACTGTTATAATAATATTCCAAAAAGGCACTTCATTTTTATTTATTTGTCACTGGCAGATAGGTAATATTACAAGGCGTAATATAGGCTACTTTTATTTTAGAAGAAAAATAGATTTCTGCGCAAAAGAACTAAAACCCTAGAAATCTAAATCCAGGCAGACGAAGTCGCGGGTCCAGCTAGTGAGATATATTTAAGTATATAAATAAAAAAATACTTTCCGTGGTTCACCTTGGGCATCTCTCCTCTTTTCTTTTTTTTCACGGAATTGATGCGGCTCCCAGCTAGTGTTTTCCTCAGAGTTAGAGTAATTCTGTGCCTCACCGATACCGAGCTGAAAACTACGATAGCAAGTGTGATCGCCGTCTCTAGACTCTTTCGACGGATTGACTAAGTTGTGGCTCAGACCGCCGTTACAGGCCGTTACTATAATCCTATACAAGATTAGAAAGCTGTACGACAAGGATGAAATCCTGTAAAAAAATTACCGAATCAGCCTAATATTCTGTGGTCTAACATTATCAAAAAGAACAATCGGTGTACTCACCGCTCCCATGCGCTTTCTAGAGAAGGTACTATATAAAAAGAAAGACGCCGGAGCTGATAGACCCTGAAGACCATATACTACCAACTACATCATTACAATAAAGGTACCAATACTACCAATATTCAAAATCTTTCCTGACGGAAGCCGTGGTTTGCGACAATACATTGTGACAATTGTTAAACAGATGGGCGGTATATTTTTTTGAAAAGAATTAATTTATATTTTGTAAATTGCGTTTTTTGTCCTTTCCTAAATTTCAATTATTTGTTTACCTTTTCAATTATGCGAACAATTTATTTGTGCTATTTTAGATGAAATGGAACGAATTCATTAGTTTTGGTTGCATGAAAACTCGCAAATTGTTCCGTTTCTTCGAACTTGTTCAAAGGATAAAATACAAACGTTGGTTCAATGAAAATGTTAATGTATTTCATGTTTCAATTTAAATGTAGTATATTATTACTAGCTGACCCGACAGACGTCGTCCTGCCTTAATGCGCTCATAGAAGTACTTGATAAAGATACTTGTATATAGTCAAAATTAATAAATTGATTGTTTTATGGAGCTGAGAGTGAGACGAAGTCGAGCGAAAAGCTCTCTATACTCCACTCGGTGTATTTCGGTTGTGACGCTACTCCTCCTAAACTAATCGACCAATTTTGACCAAACTTGGCATGTAAATACAACTTGATGCCCGGAAGGTTTAAAAAAAATGGAAATCGAACATACCATGGAGGAATAATCAAATCAAAATCAAAATTTGATTTCTCCAAAATGATCAACGTTGAGACCACGATTTTAGCGCCAAAATGTGCAATTTAACTATTGGCTTAAGACAGAAAAAGAAAATTAAAAAATGAATTGAATTGAAAAAAAAATGCGCGTGAATTTTAGGTACTCATATAGTGCACTCTCAGCTCAACATTGCAACAGCAGAATGCATTGCGCTCCTATAGTCAATATATTCCGACTGATCATCTGTTAACATGTCAGTCAATCAAGTAGGTTAAAGTGTCTTTTATGTCTTGAATAAAAAATAAAAACAAACTTTTATTAAAAAAATCAATTGTACTAAAACGAAAAAAAAATATTTTAAGCAAGGGCTGGGATCATTATTAAAACAGACTTTAACCTTCCTATACCCGCGTATTGGTCTGTCAGACCGACAGTTTAAGTTTGCGTCTTTTTCTTATTAATGGAAAATGTTAGCACATTGGGCTCACTGCTAGCTGTGTGAATCGTCGCCGGCGTCTGTTTAGTGTGGCGCGAGTGCTTGCGCGGTTAACACGTGTGACAGTACACGACACCGGCTGGTCCGGGAGACCGACGCGGGTATAGCCGTTACAGTTTAAGGTAAGTGCTGTTTCATTAGTCCTATAATTTCAATGATTTCTTATATTATTATTCAATTACTATTTTATAATATACTTTCAAACTACTTTCAGGTTAAATTATTATCTGAAAATGGACGAAGAGCGAATAAGACTGATTTTAGACGAGAATGATTCAGATTCTAACTACGATGACGAAAACGACAGTGATTTCGAGGATCATGTGGAAATAGAGGCTAAAAAAAGCGATACTGAACAAGAGGGAGATTCTGACAACGAAGTAGAGGATCGAAGAACTTTTAGTGACTACATCATGGACTACAATGCAACCAAAGGAGGCGTCGATACCGTGGACAAAATGTGCGAAACTTACAATGTTGCAAGGGGCACGAACAGATGGCCCATGGTGATATTTTATAGTCTAATGAATGTGGCAGGAATAAATTCGTACGTCATATAGGTCCACAATAATCCCAACAAAAAAATCATTCGCAGATAATTTTGGAACTTCTATCATATGATCTCATAAATCCACATCTGAGGCGACGTAGTACAAACACACATTTACCAAGACTCATAAGACAAAGACTTGCTGAAATTTGTAAATTAGATGGTCCAGAGTCCACAGCAACTACAAATAAGAATAAAACGGGTCGTTGCTATTATTGCAGCTCCAAAAAAAATCGCAAGACGAGATATAACTACACTACTTGCAAGATTTATTTTTGTATGGAACATGCAATTATGGTGTGCTCTGACTGCTATGGTGGACCATCAGAGGAAAATTAATCTATAGCCTTTTTTGTTTATTTAGTTATTTTCAAGATTTAAGTGTTTTTTTTTTGTTTGATTTCAGAAGAGATATTTTTGTTGCAATTTATGTAGTTTATAAGAATAAGTACTGTTTTTCAAAGGGTGTAATAAAAAGACTGTTAGTCAGTAATAAACATTAATATTGCCATAAATTTCGTTTATATTGATTGTGTAAAAGTCCTTTTTAATCATAAATTACATTTTAGTGTGATTATAATGATAGCTATTTATTTAGTAAACTTTAGAACTATCGGTCCCGGAGACCGACGCGGGTATATGTGTTATTGTATTTGACGCGGGTATAGGAAGGTTAAATATAAGCCTGTTTTTTTTAAACTTTCTTTTTTATCATTTTATTTTCAACTCTTTAGTTTTAGTAATGTCATAATGTCATATAGCACCAGAGTGCTAGCCAAGACTATCTGTTTAGTTCCAGACCACCTACTATCTCCATCTTCAGACCTTGGATATATTATCATGTAGTACAGAATCTTCACTAAGATAAAACCAAATTCGTTAGATTTATCTTATTTAGTTTAGGAGTTCCTATGGCCACCGTCCCACTCCATTATTGAACCCTGAATACGACAAGACACTTTTTCAAGACATAACAATATTTTTTTTAATATTTAGGACACATCAATTTGACTTCACCTCGCCTGACGGTAAAGTCTCGGGAAAGAGGGTCACCATTACATACACGTACTATGTTAACAATGGTACAATGGTGACACTCAGCTTGACGGCCTCATCAGAAGAGGATTGTCGTCGCAGCACCGCGTGACACCCACCGGTCCCACTAGTGCTGCGACCACAATCCCCCTGCCCGGCTATGCACTTGCTGACCCCTGAACGCAATCAAACCGAAATTGGATTACTATGGAGGGTTTTTCGCAAGCGTACACGGTGGTACCCACCCGGCCGAATTTTGGGGATGTTCGCAACGAGTCACACTGCATCCTGTCACACTGTGACTGGTTGAGAAAAATATTCGCATCGAGCAACAGTGTGACTCGATACGATTTCTTATTCTCATCTAGTAACACTGCTTCGTGAAAAGTGTTACTCGTTCAGAAAAACAAATCTCATCAAGTAGCAATGTAACTCGATGCGATATTTTGACGATTATTCGACAGACAATACTCAGACAAGATACATCTTCAAACGACCACTACTTCGACAGATTTTTAAAATTATATTCCAAAAATAAGTAAAGTGGGTTAGGTTAGGTTAGATCTGTGACCCCAACAGAATTGATGTTTCAATTGATTGGGTACATTTTTAATTAGGTAGGGCACATTTTTTAATACGTTTCAGAGCATTATTATTTTGGGAGAACGTTAAAAAAATCTGTCAAACTAGTGTTAAAAAATCGCATCGAGTTACACTGCTACTCGATGAGATTTGTATTTCTGAACGAGTAACACTATTCACGAAACAGTGTTACTAGATGAGAATAAAAAATCGCATCGAGTCACACTGTTGCTCGATGCGAATATTTTTCTCAACCATTCACAGTGTGACAGGATGCAGTGTGACTCGTTGCAAATAAAGGGAATTTTGTGACAAATTTGTGTTATCAAATTTCTACCACCAGTAATGAACCTAAACTCAAAAGGTTTAACTTGTTTGGTTTAGGAGTTCCTAAGGCCACCTTCCTACTTCATCATAATCAGAGTCTAAATACTATGTTAAATCATAGAGTTTGTCAAGACAAAACAAATGAGCCTAAACTTGATAGATTTATCTTGTTTAGCTTAGGAGTTCCTATGGCCACCTTTCTACTCCACCACCAGTCTCTGAATCCCGTGTCACCTTAAACAGTTTGTCAAGATAATACAAATGAGCCCAAACTTGATAGGTTTATCTTGTTTAGCTTAGTAGTTGCTATGGCCACCTTCCTACTCCATCATCAGACCCTGAATATCATATCACTTAAGAAATTTTGTCAAGACAAGACAAATGAGCCCAAACTCGATAGGTTTATCTTATTTAGCCTAGGAGTTCCTATGGCCACCTTTCTACTCCATCATTCTGATGATGGAGTAGAAAGGTGGCCATAGGAACAGGGTTCAGGGTCTGCTGAACATCATATCACATCAAAGAGTTTGTCGTATTCCAATTGTTTGTATTATTCCAAGGTTTGGATATATTATTGTAGTTTATGTCTTTGATCATAAAATTTAAATGGTATCCCGTACAGTATCTACGTTTTCAATATCTATATATTTACTAATATTATAGAGAACCTGAATGTTTGCTCCTAATGGACATATGCTCTATATTATGTGTAAATTAGGTTAGCTTAAGTTAAAAAGCGAAGTCAGGTTGCTAAAATTGAATTCGAATTCAATATATTTCAATTGAAAATTGCTTGGATACATTTTTTTTCTAAATATACAGGTAAATATTATACAGAGAAATACCTAGATTAATGTAAATAAACATATTCATCCATTCAAATATTTGTATTGAGCGGGAAACGAATCCGAAATTACCAACGCAATGCCGGGTGTCTATAAAAGAACTCCGGGGTTTTGAGGCAAAATATTTTAATGAAATAAAAAACATACATACAATGTTTTATACATGACTGAAAAGCTTACATTTTCAAGTTTTTTTTAACACTTAGTAAAGTTCTATATGAGCCCCGTTAGTGGCACGGCAGACGTCTAAACGGTATTCTGTAAGCAGTTAAACGTAGTCTTTTATGAAGTACCTTACCGACAGTTGATCTTGGTAACCCCAACTCCAGGCTGCGTCTTGTCAACGATTTCTTAGGGCTTCGAAGGCATGAAGCTCGGATTCTGTCCACTTTCTCTTGAGACACACTCGGCCTACCCGGTGACTTTTGCTTCAAAACACTTCCTGTTTCCTTAAATGCACTGAACCATTGACGAATGGTTTTGTCAGAAGGCGGGTTAACACCATAGTTACGTCGAAAGTTTCTTTGTACGGGAACTACAGACTTCGGTTCTATGAGCCAAATAACACATTGAGCCTTTTGTTGCGGAGTCGCCATCATTTCAAATTTCGCGACTTCATTTCAAGGTCAACGCCCTGCAGCGCCGCCAACAGTTGATACAAACAATCCCAATTGGTATGAGTAAAACTTTCTGAGCTACTGTTTTCAGAGAAATCGACTAAAGTTTGCTATCTTTTATAGTTAGTGAGATATGAATTTTTAAAACCCCGGAGTTCTTTTATAGACACCCTGTAAAATGTAAGGTCAATATATCAATCGCGTCATTTACAAACGCCATAAGGTTACATTATAAAAGTTTATGTGGTCCTTAAGTTAAATGTTCTTAGAAATTTGCGAAGTCGGTCCAGCAGTTCACACGTCACACGTGATGCCGTGACCAAAGGAAATAGGGATTCATTTATATATATAAATAGCATAGTATACTGAAAAAGCCGTGAAGTTTATTAATTTGTGCGCAATTTTCTTATTTTTCATTCTGGAAAACCTTCTACAAATTATTAGAAAGTTATATAAGATTAATGAAATCTGTAAAATCGCTTTCAAGACATTGTGTGAGCAAGAGAAACATTTCGTTTTATATTTAGTTTTTATTTTCTGTTAAGCACATATTGTACAACAGAAGAATGAACAAGATGAGAATAAGAATAGAAATATAAAACAAGATTGTTCAAAGCTACCGCAGACTTTCGTTAAAGATACTTAAAAGTAATAGTCAAGGATCCCAGAACCAATTTCACAAGTGATTACTATCAATCTAATTTTCCGTGATTAGCTTCATTTGATGAGACGGCCCACTTTTCTCTTACAAAAAATCTCGATGTGGATAGCTAACAGGGCAATGACATATGAAACAATTTCTATTTTTTTTTATTTCAATTCAATTCATTCATGTTCAATTTATATTTCTATTTTCTAGGACAGGGATAACGTGTCACGCAATTTGTAAGACGTCGTAGCTGTTAAGTAATAATAATTTTAAGTAAGCCACAGTAAAAAGGCAGTTGATTAGTAATCATTTTTGAAGACCTATTTATCATTACAGGTTGGAAGAAGGCTGCTCTTTGATCGAACCATAAATTTTCTAGAACTAACAATTGTTTAAATCATCAATTCGCCTATTGCAGTCCACTGCTCGACATAGGCCTCTCCCGTTGTACGTCATAGCACCCATAGTACCCGATCCTCCGCTTTGCACATCGGGTCTATCCCAGCTACCTTTTTCAGGTCGTCCGTCCATCTTGCTGGGGGACGTCCTACTTTTTCTGCGTATATTTTAAATCATATTAATAATTAACTTAACATTTAATAAAAAGACCCACAGTTAGTTCCTTACATTTTTGAGAAAAGCCAAATCGGAATATTTTATCCCAACTAAACCTGTTAGCTACCACAATCGGAAATTTTCGTAAGAGAAAACTTGGGGATCTCATCAAAATGAAGCTACTCTCGGAAAATTAGCTTGATAGTCATCATTTATAATATTGGACCAGGGATTCTAGACTATAAAAACTGTTTATCGAATAGCAAGTTTATTTTTCTTTCCTAATAAATTCTACGTAGAACTAGATTTATAATATGAGTAGTTCGTGTGAACAACTGTGTAGATTCGTAGCTATAGCTATATATATAAGTAACTTTACGCTACGACAATAATAGGAGCTTCAACATGGGTGGAACTTCGTACCTTAGCTAGCATCTCAAATCTGTTCAGACTTATAAAAATTATGGTGGATAGAAACTCGCATACATACGTCAACCTAAAAAAATTACACTCCTTTTTTAGACAGTCGTGTAAAAAGCACTGATTTTAAAAAGTTGTTCAATTGCAGAAATTATAGATGTGTTTACGGTTTCTCTGAGTGAGTTCACAAAGGCATCGTCATATATAATTAGTTATATTAAGTACTAGCTATCGCATTGGGGTAACCTGTAATGATAGTTTTAAGCAAGATGAATAAATAAATAAATAAAATTAATTAGCAGTTCTAAATCTAGAAATTCTAAAAATTTTCTTCGTGTAAATATTTCGTATGTATTTTTAGTAATAAAACTATATTAAAAATACAAATAAAATATTTAAACGGAGAAAATCTCATTGTTTATTCAGTAGAGTTTTCAAAATGGCACAAACACAATTTGCCACTTTGATTAATACAGCAGCCAGCATGAATCTAAGGAACTTACCATATTCAAACACTCGCTGTGTTATGCAGATTACACTCATATATACTAGTGTACGAATTTTCATAATCACGGCAGCTAGCTTCGCAGAAAGTACACCGAGCGCAGGTGTCGGAAACTCGCCTTCACAGTCACAGGAAATTACCTCATACATACATACATCATACGCGTTTCACTCAAAGTGATGAAGAGATTCAGTACACCGAAATCATAATTCTCATTTAATGAAATAAACATGTATGAGATAATTAACAGACCGAAGAACTTGTCATACAACTAGTTACCAAACAGGTTTCAGTTACGGTCTATCATTCAAAAGAAGATTAAAATTGAAAAGAAAAATAAAAGACAGCAAGATCATCGGGTCGATTCAATAAAATTCAAAACTTATTACATACATACATACATACATAAACTCACGCCTATATCCCCGAAGAGGTAGGCTGAGGTGCTAGCACCCACATTTCGCCAGTTTATGATTAGGTCCCAATGTAATAGGTGGCGAGCCTATTGCCATTAACCGGACACTTATAAACCTGCGATAAATACACACATAACTTTGAAAAGCATCGAAAAGTCATTGGTGTGTGCCATGGTAAAACCTGGGATCGAACCCGAGACCACGTCTCAGCAGTCCATTACCCATACCACTAGGCAACCGCGGTTCGTTATTAAAACTTCCTTCCAAAACTTATTAAAACCAATAAAATAAAATTTCCAAATCTAATTGAACACGAATCAAACTATGAGCGACTAACATACGGAACACCAAAGTTTGTTTTACGTTTTTCTTTCTAATCGAATTGAAATCAAGCGTTTTGAAAATGTAGTATTGCTAAATCAAGCCCCTGATCAAATAGAGTACTTTGTTGATTAACCGACTCTCTCAATTTTACAGGATTTTATACTTGTTGAATATTTCGCCTTATCTTTGTCAATGGAAACCAATTTTATAACAAGGCTTTTGCAATTTGATTAAAATAAACACCCATAAGCATGTATTCATACACTTTGTATTGCATTATTGATAGGCAGAGACAACTGCCCGACATCTGCTTCTGTCCTTACAGGCTCTGGGGCTCAATCGTTGGGAGATCAGACGGCAGTAGATCCTATAAAAGCCGTATAAACAAAATCAAAAGGAGGAGAAGGAGTAAGCGAACTGGGGTCCGAGCTGATAGCCTCGAATGCACTTAAGTTAGGATGATAATGAGATAGGTTGTTACTTGAAAAACAACCTAGGATATTTTCTATTCCGAAATATACTTGGTAATTATCCGCAAACTACTTAAACAAACATGATGCTTTATTTATTTCCGGACATAAGGTAACAGATATATTTCACATAACGTAAGGTTTTGTTTTGATGTGTACATACGAAACGTATAAACAGATGACATTTTCCTTATTTTTTATCATCCAACATAATATTCCATATGTTTCTTTTTTCCGTTTCTTGGAAGAGCCCTTAACCTACATAGTATAGTTGTCAAATATAATGTAAGTTACACACGAAAAATAGTCGCTCGCAAATTGTCGCGCCATTGGCTTTTTATCGGTTGAACTAAAGTAATATTGGAGCCGTGAGCCACGGCGGGTTACATATTATAATCGGGCCAGTCAATATTGAATAACTACCTGTCCCTATAGCTAAATGTATTTCCGCGCCGAGCGTAACGTAATATTGGTACGGGAGTGTTCACAATGCTTGACGGAGATATCGTAAAATATACGTGCACTTCTGAAATAAACTGCTGTTTTCCAGCTCCTTTTAAGTTACTTTGTTGTCTGTTACACATTGCAAATTAATTTGAAATGAGTTTTCGTGGGTTTACATATTTTAGCACTCAACACCGGCGGGCTTGCATGAAATTTTTAATGACTGTAGAGAAAGCTCTTGAAGTGTGTTATGATGGGAGCAGATGGTAGGCTGTTGTATCTGCCTATCCCAAAGGAAGAAAAGGGTGAGTATATGTATTTATTTACTTTAAGTTTAATTGAAATGAGGGACATTGTCTAAAAGGAAACCTAAAAGGCATTTCGGATAGATTCAAGATATAATGACTGCTAAATTATTGACTTCAATTGAGCAAGATAAATATATTACTAATCTTAAGTGTGATGTGAATTCGTTTATCTAGCTGAGAGGGCTCATAACGAAATACACCTATTGAGATAACTCAATAGGTGTATTTCGTTATGAGCCTGTATGTATGTTCTTGGTTACCTATAAAGATAACCGAGAACGTAATTACGTTTTAAGCGCCCAGTAAATCAGATAAGTTCTCAAATTGTACGTGTTCAAATTATTTCATAGTCATCGCATTGACAAATACATGAAATGAAGCAGATGAAATGACGTAAAATTTTATAAATAACGAACGTTTGCTAGGCATTATACTAAGTATTAGGCGCAAATAATCATGTATAATAGCTTTTTTTTATGCCTGACCGGTTCTGACTTAGAATAATACTTACAATAAATGATACAAAAAGGCGCTAAGGCTCGTATTCTAGAACGATACTCAGTCATGAATCTCGACTAGACTAGACTCGACGATCTAGAATACGGGCCTAAAACAGTTACAAGCATACTCATAGCTTCAAATCATTAAAATTTATTTCAGGTCTCCCCAATATAACATCGCTCCACAATATTTACCATTCGCAGTACATTTGTGTAGAGACAAAGCAGACTGCGAATAGAATAACTCACTTATTATGTTCAGCACCGCGTGTTGTTATTATAACGTTAGCTAACAAGAGCCTTATGTTAGGTTGGAGTTTATATCATCACTGATTTTCATTAACATGGTCTGATTTATTTTCATGAGTTAATATAACATTGCTCATTGCTGCTACCCATATTCCAAGTATAGTACGAATATAATATTACTTTCATCTAGTATTCTCTTCCAAAAGTTAATTGAATCTATATTATATAACGTTAAATTATATTTTGAATGTACGTAGTTACATTACGGTCTCCATTCCTTGCAAGGTTTATGACATTTACGGGAGCGACAGTCGTCCTTTATTTTGTATAGGCCAAACGAAGTGTGATATGCCGTATTTGGGGTCAATTGCGGGATAAATGCGTTTCATGATACCAATTTTCCGATGAGCTTTTTCAACTAATCCCACCGTCCAGACTTCCGACCGTCCCTTGCGATCCAGAACAACACGTGGACTGCGGTACAATAACTGTGCTGTAGGAACAATACCGTCCAGAACTCAGCAGTTCGGTACTTCCTTTCTTTGATGAACAATAAAGAGTTGGAATGCTCTACTCGCACATATGTAGCTCTACTCGCAATCCCGTGTTCGGCGTGAAAAAGCATCTGTTGTGGCCGTCAAGGTAGGGACCACCATTTTAGGATCGTCAGCATCTGGCATGGTCCGTATCTTCTGGACTTCACCCCTGCTTCTCACCACCCAGCGGGCTATTGTCAATTGTCGAACAGAATATTTAAAAAAAACTTCGGTTCTCACTTTCGGATATACATTTCGTGGTCGACCTACAAGACAGTAGTGACTTCATAAGGAAACTCCAAAGCAGTACCACAAGTTTTGGTGGTCATCTCAATTCACAAAGCACTTAGAAACATAATCCTGGAAACATCAGGCAGTAGCAGACAACGGAACCCTCAAATTAACTTAATTGCAATTGTAATTGGCGGACGCAAGGGACCGCAATAAAAGGAAAATATTTTCATTCCCTTCCCGCCTGAGATACTCGAGCATCGGCGAACCGCGTTTATAAATACGAGAATAAAATGTTACAATATTTTTTCGCCGGAAATTATAATATCAACAAGTGTGTCCTGAACTCAGTTAGGCGTGAATTATACCTGAAAAAGCTAAAGCCATAAGGCGTTAGGCACGAGACATAATCAAAGTAGTCGTATTTGTCGACGTGATTTTGCCCTGCGCTCGCGTTCGCCTTTAGTTCACCTTTTCTGTATAATAAAAACATAAAAATAAAAACATTGATTTTCTCACCACTATATAGGTTACAAAAAATTGAGTTGACTTGAACATAATGTACAATTATTTATGTGAGAGACTGGTGCCTAAACTGGATAAGACAATCCACCACAGACACCAGCACAGTCCCCATCTAGGGTATTGAACAATATCTACTAAATTTCTCCCTTTGTCACTACTACCATCGAGTTGCAGGTACGGAAAAGGAGCCGCTTTCCTGCTACCGTAACACAGGTTAATTCCTAGCACGGGGCTGTTCTGGACCACTGTTCTGGACCCGCCCTGTAACTCGATATCTAATATCTAATATTGTACTACTTTACTTTAGGATACTTTAGCATTAAGCACAAATTGTTTTTGGTTCAATAAATTATTATTATTATTATTTAGCGCTGCAACCTCTGAGTAGATAGATAATTTAATATATAATATAATATAATATTTTATGATCCAAAGTACAACTGTGATACTATAATAGCATACTTGATGATGTCAGAGGGAGTATGTGTGTATATGTATGTATGTGTGTGTGTGTGTGTGTGTGTGTGATGTGTGCGTGTGGCTGTCGTATATGTGTACGTTTGCGTGTGTGCATATTTGTGTGTGTCAACTGTCACCTCATACGGGTACTGTTAGGAGACATTCTATACTCGCATAGTCTAACGTCATAAGCCATTCACTGGTTTTTTGTTAACAAAGTGATCTGGTGAGCGTATAGAGAGCTATCGTTTTATTGATGTTGTTGTAGAGAAAATAGAAAAACTGGTTTGTGAATTGAATTCTGAAGGACTATAACTCAGGACTATAACTGACACCTTACTCATCATCATATTAGCGTTGTTCCTGGTTGCATCCGAGGATTGCACCTCGGAGCCTGGAGTCGGTTACTCCTTCTCCTCCTTTAGATTTGGCTTAAGCGGCTTTTACTTACGTACGGCTTTTACTGCCGTTTGACCTCCCAACCCAGAGAAAGAAGCCTCCAGCAGAGCCTCGTCCGTTAAATAGCTGTTGTACCGGCTTGCACCTTAGTTTAGGTTGACCCCGAGGGAGCCCTATAAACCCTCGTCTATATAATGACTACTTACAGAATTATATAAAAGTTGGTTAACGTCACTTCCACTGGTCACTGGTCAAAATTAGTAAGTATTATAATAAATTGTCTGTGAATCACATCAATAGATGGCATTGTATCAGAAATCGAACACTAAATAGAACAGTAGTTAAATACTAGCACACTGAAATCACTGTGCTATCCAATATTGGTAAATAAAAGGCAAAATATCATAGAACTCTCGATATAAAACCACAAAGTTAATGAAAATAATAAGTGAAATAATTCGAACCTCGGAGCGTGTTTTGTTTCAATTTTATTTTTCAAATAGCACAATTGGCGCCAACTCAATTAGTATAATCTAATTAAAAAGGAATGGCGACACAAGGACTGTTTGAAATAAAAGAAAAATATTATCATTCCGAGGAGCCTCTACAAGATTGTCACCGAGTGTTAATAGGCTATTCTGAGCCATTTCCACAGTTTATTCAAAGGGTTGAACAGTTTTATCCGCTTCGTTAACAGATCTGAAATGACAGGTCTGTATTTATTTTACTTATCTATTCCATTATAGCCGCTGCAAGCACTTAATTAATGAGAGCATGTTGAATTAAAACTCAATAACATGTTAACAGTGTACACGGATAGTGAACTATACTTACCTTGGTAATGAGAAATGTTAAAACTTTTCGATTTTGTATTTTTATTATTTTATTATTTTTATTTTTTTTCGATTTGTAAATTTGCTTAAAAATACGCAATAGTTTAATCCACTCCTAACAAATACCAACTTGCGCGAGCGAGCGAGTGTTCCGCGCGCCTGTTGATAAATAAGTAATTTAGCTCAGCTGGAGGGGTTAGCGGGAATGCTAATACTTTCGGACTATACTACTATTTATTCAAAATAACTAACTTCGTGATATTTTAGGTATTTTTTCTGTCTGTTCTTACATATAATGACAGCAAAAAAAACGAATACTTTAATAAAAATAAACTCCGTTCAAGCACCGCGTAACAATTAGGTACTAACTAGTTATCACGTTTGACCTTAACGCCTAGCCTATTTACCTATATACTCCCAATGTGGATACATTTCCGCTATGTGCGCTCTGTGATGTTAATCGTTTACATTCACGCGCTGACTTACCATGGCTTCAGTGACGATACGAGTTAATCATTTGATGACATTATAAATCAGAGACGAGAAGTCTCGCAGGATATCTTATAAGCTTTGCCTATAAATTTATAATGGATTGCGTGCGTTACTTGAAGCACAGTTATGTATAAGTGTATACAATTGGAATCTTCCTCAGAGTGTATGACCATGTATGTGTAAGCACGTATTTATTTGTATGGATGTAAACGATGAGTTATAATCCCATTAAACTACATGATATACTATAAATAAGTACATTAGGTGTTTTGCAGTATTTTTAGGGAAATGCTGCGAGGAATTTAGCCTATTTTAAATTTCGGGTGTATAGGGAACCAGCAATATCTTCGGGGTCCAAGCCAACCTCGCCTGCAAGCCGACACACCTATTGATTGATGTATTTTCCTCTCTGGATTGAAGAGTCAAACACTCCCATTAAAGTGAAGATAAACCAATCCATAAGGAAAGCAGAAGTAAGAAGGTGGACCTCGGGCTCCAAAGTGCACGCTTTGGAGGTTAAGGTGATTGACGATCAGATTTTGATGAAAGCATCTGATTGAAGTACTAATTTTTTTATGCAAAATTATCCCTTTTGATGGCTATACTATTTTGGAAAAGCGTGGCCATTGCTAGAGTGACATAAGCAGCAGCTGCGTGTCACGAAGATGAATATGCTGCGATGGATGTGCGGAGTTACGCGTAAAGATCCATGGCCGTGACATTGCAGATTAAATGAAGGAGTGCGGAGAAGCCTCCGCTGGTGCAGCCTCATTTTGCGGCAGCCGTCAGACTACGTGGGTAACAAATGTCTGGCCATGGCACCTCTGTCGGGCCCGGGTAGGACGGGTAGATCCAAGAAGTGCTGGTTTGACGTAATGACATGCGTTCCAATGGTCCCACTACCATGAATGCCCAAGATCGTGCGAAATGGAGAAGGAAAAGCAGGAAAGTGGATCCCGAGCTCTGAAGTGTATGCCTCGGTTGCAATCGGGACACAACTCTGAGATGATGATAACTATTTTGGAAAAGGGGCAGGCCAAAAGCACTTGAAATCGGCGCGCTTAGTCCCACACTATAATCTATCGCTGTGCCTAATTCATCCACTTCATAAACAGTAACAATCATCCATCCTCACAAACTGTCACGTTTATAATAATAGGTCCTATGAAATTGACGAAATTTTCTTACAAATTCATGAGTTCGTTATTCCTGTAATTTAATAGCTATTTCCATTATTTATATTTTGTTTGAAAGTTGATTTCAAGATTTTACAACTGTATTAAATTTTGTTTTTATTGGCCGCTTGATAAATTAATTCGATCGTCAAAAACAGTACCTCCTAAATGCTATCCATTTCCGAAAAAAATGCTAAAATGTTAGTACTGAAAATTGGGTTTCCTCCAATTTCTTCAAGAAAAACGGCAATTTCATATGTAACGACTAGCAGTATTGTGTATCTGTAACATAAGCTTAAACAGTTAAAATTTCTTAACAGTCTGGAATCCAGCGAACTTGTTCAATGCTCAGGTATTTTCTCAACTAAATGATCTGAATTAACTAAGCTCAAATTCCAATGAGAAGTGTTTGATAGATGAGTAAGCGGATATTAAGATGTGGGCCCGGATATTACGACGTTCATATCTTCATAATTTAGCACTGAACATGAGGGATTTGGAAGGTAAATACTTTTGTGCTAATACATAACTGAGGTACATTACAAACGATTGCTGTTTACAAGATGGATGGATGGATTTATTCTCCTTTGAGCTTAGTCGCTTAATCCTTGTATTATAAATTATTTATAACTAATATTATAAATGCGAAAATGGGCTTGTTTGTTACGTTTTTAACTACCAGCTTCATCGATCAATATGGCATTTTGGATACACATTGCCTTGTACAGTTGCCATCTGTATCAGTTTAACACATTCCAAGTTACCGTTACAAATTGAGAAATGTTAAATTTGTCCTCTGACAATTTTCAAAATAATTATACATTAAGTAACTATTTATTGATTTATTTCTATATAAAGATCGTTTGTAAATTTGTTAATGTTTAGCAATTGTTGTTCTGTGTGTTTATAAGTACTCATATATCCAACGGTGTTTAAATCTAAAACTTGATGATACTTCGTTAGAAACATACTATCAATAATATCAATTACTCTCTAGACTACACTTTGTACATATTGTTTACAAAGCAAGTATTTTAATCCTAAAACTTTTTTTGACAGTTAATACAGTCAACAGCCTCTGCTAGTCGTTAAGATTAAGTTGCAGCCTCCACTTAGAGAGGCACCTTTTTTTTACCTGCTGAAATCTGCACGGGCTTCACCCCACCGGGGCTAAGGGTAAGATGGGTTTGCCTAACTTGGACCGACTAAAACCACACGGTGTCTCTTGCGTCAGCTATGTGGTAAGGGGAATCTAGTGTGCCCTAGATAGGATATTCCGGAGACCCCGACCGACTCCGGTTGTCAGCGCTGGCGACCCCGCGTTGTTGGGGATCTAATCCCCCCTCACCTTAAGAGAAGCGCGCACGGAAACACGACGTGCCGCCACCCTGGGCCTGCTTCTGCTAGGGTGACGGCTAGCCCCGACCGTCGCCCCCAGGCCCGCGCTCATGGAGGACGGAGATCGTTCTGCGATCTCCGCCACCCGGTGCGCCTTCTACGGCACGGGAGAGTGCTAGACCTCTCCCGTACCTTTTCTGCCGCCTCTCTTGCGCGCATCACTACGAGGCGAGAGGTACCTATGGAATAAAATGTGTACCGATCTCTAAAAGACTATTATTGTAAAGTATAAAATGTTTTGAAGAAAGATCATTTATGCGCAAGAAACATGGTTACAATTATGTTTTAAAATATATATGCAATTGTCAACATATTTTACTCTGCGGCTCCACCTTATGTGTGTTTTTGTTGTTTTTTTTACCATTACTTAAGTTTCGTTTACGATAGTACTACGTTTATAGAGGTCCGAAACTCAAGAACTGTAATTCTACCTCGCGATTGGACGGTTTTATTATATAAGATATTCTTTCTGGGATGTGTAGTATACACATCACATATCTATTGGTACAAACTGTGCATAGCTTGTATGGGTACTCGAATGCGGATGAATATGTTCAGCACGCCTCGGAGATCGAATCCACTTACTCCTTCTCCTCCTTTAAATTTGGCTTTGATGGGAGCGACTGCTGCCTGACAGCCTAACCCTGAGAGGAAAGCCTGCGCCAGAACCTTGTCCTTCAATCAGCACGTGTACTGGCTTGTAGGTGAGTTTAGCTTGGCGCCGAGGGTCTTGATGGGGCCCAGCGAGGCCTCATACACCCCTGTTTCGTTTTGTAAATATAAATTTGAATGTATTAAAGAAATTTTGAGGCTGACTGTACAGAACGCGTAAGAGCGTACTTAGTACAACTTATTTACTGGTAAATGCTTAAATTTACGTATTACAATGTGGAAAATTTCCGCTTAACAGAAGGAGAGATCATGTTTTACAGTTTTGAAACTTACCAAAGTATTTATTATGTTCGGAATTTTGAAACATGTGAGAACAATTTACACGTGTCTAGACCCACATTCGTGATGCGGGTTTGAGTAATTTAATAACAGAGATAGACTAGAGATAGCAGTGGCGGATTTAGACTATATCCGCCAGTAGGCTATTAAAATTTTGCCGTCCCTATGACTTTTGTTTTGATTTCTGTAGGATTAAATAATTGCCCCATATTTGCCGCCCCTAAAATCAGCCGCCCTTTTTTTTAGGCTCAGTCTACTCAGCCTGCTGGTAAACCCGCCACTGAGAGCTTGGGAAAAGACATAGGTGATGTTTGGTCAGGACACTCGACATTCACGCTACTCCAGCGGGCAACAGGTAGTATTATTTATAAAGTAAACCACATTAATTTAATGCTATACAATTATGTTATAACGGAGGGCGCATAGGTCCCAAGGTCTACAGGCCTAAGTCAACCACACCTGCAAACCGGTGCACCTGCTGATTGACGGACGAGGCTCTGGTGCAGGCTTTCCTCTCGGGGTTAGGAGGTCAGGCGGCAGTCGCTCCCGTAAAAGTTATACGGCCAAACCAAAAGGGGGAAGAAGGATAAGCGGAATCCGGGCTTCCAAATGAAAGCGTCGGATGCAACCAGGAACAACGCCAAGACAATGATAGACCTACCCAATGAACTGTCACTGGTAACTATACAAGGTGGAAATGTTAGGTGTGTCCAGACGATTATTTCGTTAATTTTAAATTATATTTTAAATATTATATAAGAACATATATATTGTAAAACAATAAACTGATATGGAATCTGTATTGCTTAATCTATGAAATGACATAATAAAAATAAAATAAAAGTTGAAAAAAATTATCGCCACATGTTCGCAATTTGCACTTTTGTCAGAGTAAATGTATGTAGGCCGTAAAATACCATTTTATTCTTTTTAACTTTTTAATTTTAATTTTCTACGTTCCTACGTATCTAGTAGTAGTAGTATATGTATGAGCACCGCAAAAGTGTGAATTATGAGCACATGTTAAAAAATATATATTTTATTATGTTAGTTTATCGATTAAGCGTTGAGATACCATATCAGTTTATAGGTTTACAATCTCTTAAAAATTACGAAATAATCGTCTGGACACAACGTTTCAACCCGGTATGTTTATTCAGTCTTCAAAATTATTGTACTGTGTGAAAACATTTTCCGTGAACCTGTTATACCCAGAAGAATATCGAAAACTGTCCTGCGGAATATTATGCGCCACTGGAAATAAAAACAGAATACTTGTCATCCTCATAGCTACTTCCTAATTGCTGCCTAAGTTCGCACTATGGAGCTCGAGGTCGCTTATTATTTTTGTTTGTTATGTAGGCTTTTCTGGGAGCGAAAGAAATCTGACCTCCAAACCTGAGAGGAAAGCCTGGGCTGGAGCCTCATTCGTTGTTGGCGTTGTGAGCCTCTTATACCCGGCATAGCCCTTTGTTGGTGGCTGAACTCCTCCGTAAGCTCTTAAATTATGTATAATCATATATTATTTTGGGTGTACGCACGGGCCCTACCAACATCCTTCAAGCCCATGCCAACCTCACCTGCAAGTTGGTGCACCTGCTAAACTAATAATTCAGTGCAGGGTGCGACTGAAATAAATTGAGCTGAGCGAGCAGGGCTCTTACTAGAAAATAAGACATTTTACTACGGTCGCGCGCTTAGGTAAGGTCGCGCGCTCGTGAAACCGTTTTTCGGGATTATTCCTCAATGGTACATCGGACATGAACTATCTCGCTTCAAAACACTCATCACTGTCCACCGTATCACCGTGGTAAATATGGTCAAGAGCGCGAGAGTCGCTAATCCTTCATTTTTTCGTCATTTGAGGTACCTTTTTTTTTTCGTGCGGAAATCTCCTCCGATACCCCCCCCCCCCCCGCCGGCCAGCGGGGGCGGTTATGTCGGGCATGAACCGACTAAAACCGCACGCCGTCTCGGGTCTTCAGACGTCGGGGTGTAAGGTTGCCCCTAATGCATATCCCTCGCACCCCGACTGACCCTGGGCCATCTCCTCGGGTTTGGGAACCTCAGTGTCCCCGTCTTACCCCGGTTTGGGGGAGGGCGCTAGTCATCACGCCGTCCCGGCCTGCTTCTGCTGGGGTGACAGGCGGCCTCACCTGCCAACCGCAGGCCGCGCTCATGGAGGACGGAGTTCGTTAAGCATCATTTGAGGTACCTATAAATAAAAAAATTATAATATAGAAATATTTTACGACATTCTACACAACGTCTAGACCCAAAGTAAGTATAGTTTAACTAGCTTGTGTAATGGGTTCTAGAATGCTGATAAACAAAAAATAATAATAAATAATTATATACCTACCTTGTTTTGTTAATATTTACTAAGAAACACTAACACCAATGCCAATAGACCTATTCATGCATACAAATACTATATTTGCACTGAGCTGAAATCAATCCTGCGCCCCTGTCATAGCAGTCGAATGCACTACCGACCGCTACGCCACAGAGGTCGTCAAATTACGGAAACACCTATAGAAAGATACAGATAGTAAAGAAAGGTACTATTATACAAGTGTGTATAACAATGTAACAACCATCGACCGTCGCGTCATCGCAAGAGGGTCCAGTCCGAACCTTCATAAGCGAGCTCCGATATTACGTAAGGGGGTGTAAATTAGGGTCCCAAATACCTCTTTATAGAGATTGCCTGTCCGTTTTGGGAGCAAGTCACGTAATAATACTGTGGTCCACCTAATCGTCCAAATACGTTGTATCGTACGGTATTTACTGTACCCATTCGAAGGCACCGTCGGATTCAACTGTCGGCTTTCTAATGGGATGGTTTACTTGCACTTTATTGCATTGTTGGCACTATTGGAGGGTTTTTGATACGAGTTCTCTTAGAAGCCTACACAGATGCCGCATTTATAGTCAGCGTCAAAAGGAGATGATTAAAAAAAATAGTTTTTGAGCAAAGTAATTTATATTTGTTAATGAAAATGCTGTTTAACTTCTTAGTTGGCTTTATCACAACATTTAGGTTGATCAAAATATATTTGGTAATATATTGGTAATAATAATTGGTAATCTGTGCAATGGCCATCTACCTACTTTTGTTCTATTTTAGGGGAGCCCGTTATTTCGCAGAAAGAAATTTCATAGAATTTCGTTTCACATAAAATGTTTCATGTAATATTTGGTCCTTATATTTTTATTTCGAATATTATTGTTTCAAAAACAATTTACTACAATGAAACATATTTCACGGAAACACAATTGAATGAATTTTTAATCACATTTTTTTGTTTAACAAACTTATCAAACTGTAGAATTATTTTTAAAAGAATATTAAACCACCTTTATAATTTTCCAAATCATTTATTTTTAACTGTAACATTTATATTTAATTTTAAATTTTTTCCGATTGCTTGTAGTAATTTAATTTCTGAATAATTTCTTATCAATATAGAATGTTTTATCTTTGTTTGTTTGTAAAATAAAATAAAATCAAATTGTTATTAAATTGTTAATAAAACGTCATTATAGTTAACACCCCGACTCAGATTACCCCGACTCGGATAGGTTAGGTTAGAAGGCTAAGGCGGGAGTGAAGCGGAGCGGAGCACCCGCCTTAGCCTTCGTGGTTATTTTTTTTTAACCACCCAGAAATAGGACCACCCATAATCGTTTATTATATATAAAAATCGTCATTATAGTTATCACCCCGACTCGGATAGGTTAGGTTAGAATGGTAATTTTTTTTTAATCACCCAGAAATAGGACCACCCAGAATCGTTTATTGTATTAACTTATCGTTAAATTAAAAAAAAGTATAGCTTCACCTGTAAATTATTTGACTGAAATGAACGGTATGAATTGAAACGTTTAGAAACTCTCACTTTGATAATATGTTATTCTTGGTAATAAGTTTTATTTTAAATAAACAATATAATGATAAAGAATATTTGATTTGTTATTCTATGATATGATTATTCTAATGTTAAACTTTATGTGAAACAAAAATCGATGATTTAAAAATCTTTAAAGTAAGTATTCTGTATATTGATTATTCTATGAAACGAAATTATGCGAAACATTTTCTGTAAAACGAAATTATATAAAACAATTGTCTATAAAACAACGCACACCCGTATTTTAGCCCATGTATACAAAATCTTGACAAATTATTTACTAAAACCTTCCTCGAGAACTACTCTATCCATAGGTGGAAACAACATGAAAATCGGTGCAGTAGTTTTTGAGTTTATTGCGAACGGACAGACAGAGGCGTGTCGGCGGACTCTGTTTCATAAATATTTAAAAAGGCATTGTATAGTGCATAGTGAAAAAAAGGTGATAAACATTTCATTAATAACCGTCCTTTTTTGGTTTTGCCGCAGTCGGGTAAAAATATTTATGGCAACGAACCGATACTCAAAAAATAATTGCGCGCCTTTCATAAAATTAACTCAATGTTCTGTTAAATATTCTTTACATGGTGGTACATTCAAATTTAATGTGTGCTATTATTGTCATAAAGTAGTAACTACTTTATACTACAACTGTTGTAGTTTAATTTTCTTGCGTTTAGCTCACTAGGGGACCACTATTATCTTCAAGTTTGTTTATTTTCTTTATGTTCCCGACCATGCTTAGCAAAGAGAAAGATAAATCTTAACTTTTCTTCTCGTTGCGTTGTTCCCAGTTGCATCTGAAGCTTCCACCTCGAAGTCCGGGACCCCAGTTTACTGATTCTCCTCCTTTTGGTTTGGCTTATATGGCTTTTATGGGAGCAACTGCCATTTGACTTCCCAACCCGAGGGTTATAAATAAATATTAGTATTCTACGACATTCTACACAGCGCTTTCGAGACCCGAAGTAAGCATAGTTTTACTAGCTTATGTTATGGTTTCCAGAATGCGGATAAACATACATAAAATACATATTATACATAGAAACACCCAGACCAATGCAAATAGACATATTCATGCATACAAATATTTGCACTGAGCGGGAGTCGAACCCGCGCCCCCTGTCGGAGCAGTCGAATTCACTACCGCTACGCAACAGAGGCCGTCATAGCCTGCGCCAGAGCCTTATCCGTTTATTTATAGCAGGTGAACCGAATTGCTCTAGATTACTTCCTGTGGTCAATTAAATCTGCAGAACCCAGAATACCGCTGCTCAGAATACATTTCAAAAAGTTTAGAGGAGTGTAGAAAGATGAATACGGAAACCAAAAGGTTAGCCTTTATGAATCTTGTCAGTACCTAGATAACTACAAAGAAACTCGTAAGACTAAAAACGTATATCTTCAATAATATTCAACTATAAACATTTCGGCTACATGTAAGTATTTATGATCTGTTTTTCTTTTTTGGTGCTATATGTTGTACGAACCTGCAGCGCCTCTTACACCGCTCGCGAATTCCATTACTATCTAAAACATAATGTTTGTACCTTTTTTTTTTTTTTTTTTTTTTTTTTTTTTTTTTATCGTGCGGAAATCCCTTCGGATACCCCCCCGCCGGCCAGCGGGGGCGGTTATGTCGGGCTTGCACCGACTAAAACCGCATGCCGTCTCGGGTCTTCAGACGCCGGGGTGTAAGGTTACCCATAGAGCATATCCCTCGCACCCCGGCTGACCCTGGGCCATCTCACCACTAACAGCATCGCTCATCCTGTCTCCTCTGAAAGCAGAGGAGTACGGAGAGCGATGTGTTCCCGCCACGTTGGGTATTATAATGTTTGTACCTAACATTTAAATTTTGTTTTTGTTGTTTTGTGTTTACTATTAAAACAGGATACTTGTTTAGCTTCTTTCTTTACGTAAATTTCTTACACTTTGTATAATCATACACTTAATATTTATATGTACACTTTGTGTATACACTTACTATTTGTATATGTACCTCAAGTATACCTAATAAGCTCTTTCGCCATGTTCGGTTCACAGTGATTATTCTAAGACTATAATGAAATGAAGTAACCTCTTGAACCTTAAGTTAATAACTCTCAACTTTAATGAACAACAACTCAAGAGTCAGGCTTAGGTCGGATTAGTCATTGAAATAAATTCTAGATCATTGTATACAGCGCTATTACGACCTAAAAGAAAGCAAAGCTTAACTAGCTTGTATTATTGGTTTAAGGGTGTGGATAAACATCCAAAAAAGCAATATAACACATATCATAAATAATATAAAATAATAATGTGGTTGATGGTTCGTATCTAATCAATTTACCCGACAACGCTCTTTCAACATGCGCACAAAAAAACGCGTGAATTATTTCATCAGTCACCCTATTTTCGCTTCTTGTTACGGTTGGGTGTAACACACAGCGTCAGTCGCGTGCCTGTTGACGGATAGTTCATGCTATAGATTAATGGTATATAGAGAACATATCATGGGCGCGTGCGCCCGAAACGGTTTTCTGTCAAAGCTGTCTAGTACACGTGCGCAAGATGCCGTTTTCACGCCCTTTCTGGGTGAACCCAGTCAACCGTGAGTCTGAACAAAATAACGATGTTGATGATATTTCTTTGTTTGGTTTGTATAGGCCCGATATCTGAACCTATAAAAACATTACTTCCATTACATTTTAGTATTCGTACTTAAGTACTAAAATCTACATTTCACTTACTGTTTTCGGTTCCACGCAATGATTTCTATGTATAACAAAACAATTGGTGTCGATTTAAGATCACAACCAGACTATTTGTAACTGTCATACAGATGACTTATAAAAAGGCGCGCTATGACCACTATAATATAATATACTCGTATATTCTATGCTATGACATAGATAGACCAGTCCCGTTCGACGGTTAAAATTTTAAATTCAAAATTCAATTCCATCTCACTCAGGACCCGCGACACAATTTTTATTCTAAACAGCTTGTCTAGTTATATATCTACGTAGAAGTAATTGCTCATAAATCAATAAATTCATTACTTTCCTTACATTTGTAGTATTTTTAATAGATACGGACATACTAACTAATTTAAAACTACCTATCTACATTTCACATACTGTTTTCAGTGTCACGAGTCAACAGGTTCCCGAGGTCTGCTTGCCGGCTTTTCCTTCTCCACTTCATACGATCTTGGGCATCCTTGACAATGAATCCCATCGAGAAACCTGGATGGTTAAACCATTGACACGCATGTCCTCTACAACGTCAAGCCTTCTTCTTGGGGTTTGCCCTCCTACCGGGGCCCGGCGGAGGTACAATGGCCAGAGATTTGTTACCCACATAGCCTGGCAGTCGCTGCCAAACGTGACCGCACCAGCGAAGGCTACTCTCCTGCGCCCACGTTTTGCGGCATTGGACCTTTATTGTTTCAACTAAAAACTGTCACTTATTTTCAAAATGATAACTTTTTACAGGGTGTATCATGAGTTTTTTTTTTTAATATTTAAGACACGTCAATTTGACTTCGCGTCGCCTGATGGTAAGCTGAAGGTAAAGTCTCAGGAAAGAGAGTCACCATTACATACACGTACCATGTTAACAATGGTGGCACTCAGCTTGACGGCCTCATCAAAAGAGGATTGTCGTCGCAGCACCGCGTGACACCCACTGGTCCCACAAGTGCTGCGACCACAATCCCCCTGCCCGGCTATGCACTTGCTGACCCCTGAACGCAATCAAACAGAAATTGGATTACTATGGAGGGTTTTTCGCAATCGTGCACGGTGGTACCTACCCGGCCAAATTTTGTAACAAATTTGTGCCATCAAATTTCTACTAAATAAAGATGCCTATCGCTGGCCATAAAGTCAGATAGGTTTATATTTTAAAAACTAAACCCTGCCTAAGCTAGCTGGCAGACACAATAAATGACGCAGTTTATCTTTTTTGGCAACGATACGTATTTGGTGTGCGCGTATTTCTCTATGATATATTTTGCTGGGTAACCTGAAAAACGTTTTGCACTGTCAATATGGCACACTGTTTTGCAATTGAGACTATAAAATTTTCACGGTCCCAACTTTGAGTCGGTTTTGGACAACGGTTCAAGGACTAAAGTTTACGTAAATTGAAATCGCGACGGTTTCAGTCGGACCGTTAATATTTCTCGTAATTTTGCAAGGTGAGTTTGTTATATACCTACTAGCTAAACCCGGACACGGTTCGTTGATTTGATTGATTTTCAAAAAATTACTGTGGGCATGTCGGAATATACATATATATCGGGATTTAAAATATGCATAAACTCTTGAGTAAAAATACAACGCTCTTTCAAAATTTTAAGTCAATCCATCTACTTCTGCTATAGAATGGTATAGTCCCAGACCCATCTGAGTGATGTTTTGTTAGGTTGTTTTTTTTTCTGGATATTTGAAACTCTCCTATTTTACTTACGAATATCCAGGACGTGTCCAGGTAGCACAGTTGGTCAGGGAAAAGGGCTGATCTGCACGGGTTCAACTCCCATCCCGAATTAAAATTTGCCTGGGATTGTAACACACCATTTGTTGTCTAGTAATATACATCTAGTAAATAAGAGCAAGTCTAGTAGTAAGAGTAAGTAATGTCTAGTATATAACATAACATAACATAAACTCACGCCTATATCCCCGAAGGGGTAGGCAGAGGTGCTAGCACCCACATTTCGCCAATTTATGTTTAGGTCCCAATGTAATAGGTGGCGAGCCTATTGCCATTAACCGGGCACTTATAAACCTGCGATAAATACACACATAACTTCGAAAAGTATCGAAAAGTCATTGGTGTGTGCCATGGTAAAACCTGGGATCGAACCCGAGACCTCGTCTCAGCAGTCCATTACCCATACCACTAGGCTACCGCGGTTTTTTGTCTAGTATATATGAGCATTATATCCAGGGATCTATTTGTCATACAGTCAATTTCCTTTTCGAGGTGACTACTTTGAAAAGTTCCACACTATACTACTTGGCAAACAGCCTTTTACTAGTGTGGTCGAGTCTTAAAATCATTACTTTGTAGACTGCCTCCTTGTCAAAGTGACAACTAAAGTAGGAATTTGAGATATATTTATAAGTCGATTAGTGTTTGGAGTGACGACGAGTCCGGTACCCGCGTTTACTAAAAGGAACTCTCCCAAGCGTATTCTATATACAAGCTTTTATTTAACTTGCTCTGTATGTTAGTTCGGGTCAAATCCTGCAACTAAAGGACATCGTCGAATGTCGCCCCAGAAGCAACAAACATGTGGCATACACCATAATTATTTATCTATTTGAAGGAACTAGATGTAAATATCTATATCAAACGGACAAGGATCTATTCTAAATTAATAATTAAGAGTAATGTAACGATATTAACCTACGCCATTTTCAAACAATGAATGACAACGTAACAAAAGTAGCATCTTATTATTCTCTTTGGTCATATCTGTCACTGTCACTTCGATAGTTCGCTGTTTTTAGTTGATTTGAATGTTATTGTTGTTTTCTTCGAATAATTTGGATATTTTATTAACAACTTAGCTATTCTAACGGACTCTGATCTCTTGCAATATCAACATTCTCTGGCTGTGATATCTGGACTTTGTGATCTCTTACAAATATCGACATACTCGGGCTCTGATTTCTGGACTTAGTGAACTGGTCGATCAGGATCTGATGAACAATTTAACCTCGGAAAACATATGGTTATTGCGAGGCAAAATACAAAGCTACAAAACTTATTTTGTGTATATTGTGATTGATCCGACACAATTAAGTAGGTAGACAAGCAGTGGTGCAGTATTGCTGCAATTGTATCGTTGGGCGCAGAACCATTGGTTGCTGCGCCCATGTTATGCCAATTATTTGGTATTTAAGTTACGCAAGGTATGAAAATATCGACCCCCCTGCACAATTTTTAGACAATATTCTTACTTGTAATGTGTAAAATGAGTAATAAAAAATAAAGAATGAAAAATGTGTTGAATTTTTTTACTTATTACCCCCAAACCGGGGCAAGACGGGGACACCGTGGTTTCCAAACCCGAGGGGGCCATCTCGAAACCGGAGATGGCCCAGGGTCAGTCGGGGTCCGAGGGATATGCTCTATGGGCAACCTTACACCCCGGCGTCTGAGGACCCGAGACGGCGTGCGGCTTTAGTCGGTTCAAGCCCGACATAACCGCCCCCGCTGGCCGGCGGGGGGTATCCGAAGGGATTTCCGCACGAAAAAAAAAAAAAAAAGGTATTACATTACCTAACACATGTAAGTATATATAATGTATTGTTTTGATATTTTTATTGAGACAATTCTTATGTACATTATGTAAATATTCATGGGATAAAATATATAATCCATACACAAGTCTATACTTGTATACTAATCTTATAAAGCTGAAGAGTTTGTTTGTTTGTTTGGTTGAACGCGTTAGTCTCAGGAACTACTGGTTCGAATTATCACCTTCCATACGGCCTCTGTCCCGTAGCGTTAGTGAACGCGACCGCTATATACGCAGGAGGCGCGGGTTCGATCCCCGCTCAGTGCAAATAATGTAAATATGAATATGCATAGGTATGGTTTTTGCATTGGTCTGGTCGTGCCATGCTCTCACGTTAAGCCGTCGGTCCCGGTTGCCATACGAAGATCTATGGCGGTCGTTACGGGTAGTTAGAGCCCACAAAATGAACTTTTCGCCCATTGGTTGTGGAGGTAAGTTCAGCCGCATCACAGATTTGAAAGCTGAACCCAACTGAGTTGGGAAAAGACTCGGAGAATGATGATGACTGCATTTATCGAGGAAGGTTATAGGCTAATATCATCACGCTGCTGCTCAAGGGAGCGGAGCAGTAATCATAAATGTCGACAAATCCGGCATGCAATGTTAATTATATTTCGAAGTGTGCCACGGGCGAAACCCGGTCGGGTCCGCTAGTCTGACATAAAATAATAGGTACGAAGAACTCTAATATATCTATAATTTTTAAATAGGTACCTACCTACCTACTATTGATAAATACCGAACCAATGAATATGGCACTTTTAATTTAATATTTGTCTTACCTACCGTGTTTATAGGTTGTTATAGATAATTTCGACTGTCAACAATATCTAAAAAGTATTTAAATGTTTCGAAGTCCATTCAGAGCAAACGTGCATAACAAATACTTAACTCATAGGGATATTATAATATTTCGGGAAGGGGTGCTTCGGGGACCACCTGCATCGGATCAGGAAGGAGCCAACGCCTGAGTGTCATCACTGCGACGCGAGCGAGGACTCAGGGCTGCACACGCTGGGGTGTGTGTTGGGTAACCTCCTCGAGTGTCGCTCCGATTCCGATCCCGCTGCAGTCCGGGGGGAACGGAATCGGAGCAGCCGGTACACCCTGGGCGGCGGTCAATGGCTTCCCCTTCACCCCTTCATAGGGTTGGCATTGATCGTCGGCCAATACCCAACGTGGCGGGAACACATCGCTCTCCGTACTCCTCTGCTTTCAGAGGAGACAGGATGAGCGATGCTGTTAGTGGTGAGATGGCCCAGGGTCAGCCGGGGTGCGAGGGATATGCTCTATGGGTAACCTTACACCCCGGCGTCTGAAGACCCGAGACGGCGTGCGGTTTTAGTCGGTGCAAGCCCGACATAACCGCCCCCGCTGGCGGGCGGGGGGGTATCCGAAGGGATTTCCGCACGATAAAAAAAAAAAAAGGGCTGCACACGCTGACGGACTGCCCGGCGTGGGAGGCGCCGAGGCGTGACCTCGTGGCAGCCATCGGGGTGGGAGTCCTCTCGCTCGGCAGCATGATTGCGGCAATGGTGCGGAGCGCGAGCGCGTGGGCCGCCGCCACCTCCTTCTGCGAGCATGTAATGCTCGCGAAGGAGATGGCGGAGCGCGCCCGGGAGAGACTTAGAACTCTCCCGGACCGCTGAGCCCGCAACTTGCTCGCCGCGCGTCGCAGGCGACTCAGGCGCCGGAGGTCGTTAAGCGACCTGGCGTCTGTAGACCCAAGACGGCGTGCGGTTTTAGTCGGTTCAAGCCCGACATAACCGCCCCCGCTGGCACGCGGGGGGGTATCCGAAGGGATTTCCGCACGATAAAAAAAAAAAAAAAGGTACCTATATTATAATATTTTTTAAATATATCTGGTTTATGCACAAACGTACATAACCTCAAAATCTAACATATTTGTTACATTTCTGGGCTTTAGAATCTTGTCCGTCTTATAAATATAATGTAATAAGAATTTGAAAAATATTCCACATTTAATAAGCCTTTTTCCATTGACGTTGGTTCTGGGGCGAATGATGTATGGACGCGTAGCAATGTCCTTTTGAGGCAGTTATTCTCAATCGATTGAGATGACATTCTCCATACAAGTTTAGTTTAAATGACAATACATTAACATGGTACCATGGATCTAGTCTGATGATGGAGCAGGAAGGTGGCCATAGGAACTCCTAAATTAAACAAGATAAACTTATCGAATTTGAGCTCATACTTTTTAGGGTTCCGTTGCCAAATGGCAAAAAACGGAACCCTTTTAGATTCGTCATGTCTGTCCGTCCGTATGTCACAGCCACTTTTCTCAGAAACTATAAGAACTATGCTGTTGAAACTTAGTAAGTAGATGTATTCTGTGAAGTTTTTTTTTTAATACGACATAAATCGTAAACCGCAATTTACCTTTCATTCAATCAACTAAAATATAAAAATAAAATAAAAATATATATTATGTTACTTCATGCTACGGAACCCTTCACGGGCGAGTCCGACTCGCACTTGGCCGCTTTTTGTCTGTACAAACTCTCTGATCTGACATGGAAATAAGAGTCTGACAATGAAGTAGGAAGGTGGCCATAGGAACACCTAAGTTTAACAAGATAACCCTATCGACTTTGGGCTTATTGGTTTTGTCTTTACAAACTCTATGATGTGACAATCAGGGTCTAATGATGGAGTAGGAAGGTGGCCATAGAAACTCCTAAACTAAACGAATTAAATGTATCGAGTTTGGGTTCATTTGTTTTATCTTGATAACCTCTTTGGTGTATCATTGGATTCAGGGTCTGATGATTGTGTAAGAAGGTGGCCATAGGACCTCTGAAACTAAATAAGTTACATTATTGAGTTTGGGTTATTTTGTTTTGTCTTCACAAACTCTCTGGTGTTACATAGTAATCAGCGTCTGATGACGGAGTCGGAACGTGGCCATAGGAACTCCTAAATTGAACAAGATGAACCTGTCGAGTTTGGGCTCATTTGTTTGTCTTGACAAACTCTCTGATGTGACATGGTATTCAGGTTCTGATAATGGAGTCAAATTCAAAGTTAAATATAATATATAGCATATATTTAGTAATATATAGCAAATGGACCACAGGTTCGTAACGCGGCCCTGTCCTGAGAAGACTCCGGCAGGAAAGTCAGCAGGTTGTTTTTTTTTTTGGCCTATTTACAAACATGTGTACTTAATCTGATTACAATTTTTGTTTTAGTAGCATAGTGAAAAATACGGAAGGTAGCCATA
This sequence comes from Cybosia mesomella, assembly GCA_946251805.1. Lineage (NCBI taxonomy): Eukaryota > Metazoa > Arthropoda > Insecta > Lepidoptera > Erebidae > Cybosia > Cybosia mesomella. The sequence continues at coordinate 25,250,834 of OX276398.1, forward strand.
GGAACTCTTAAATTAAACAAGATGAACTTATCGAGTCGGACTCATTTGTTTTATCTTGGTAAAGACTGTAGTGCTATTATGATGTCTAAGGTCTGAGATGGAGACGGTAATTGGTCTGGAACTAAACAAGATAGACTCATTGTGCCCTCCTTTAGTTGGTCATGACAAGTTCTCTAGTGTTACATGATACTTTTAAAACTAAAAAGTTAAAAAAAGAAATAATTTTGTTTTAAAGACAAGCTTTTAATAAAGAAACTATTGAACTAAAACGATAATAATAATTTTATGAAGGGGTGTGCTGATTAAAATTATTATTATCGTTTTAGTTCAATAGTTTCTTTTGGTTTCGGTTTAGTTCAGTCGGGGCTAGCCGTCACCCTAGCAGAAGCAGGCCCAGGGCGGTGGCGCGTCGTGTTCGCGCGCGCTACTCTTAGGGGGAGGGGGGATTAGATCCCCAATAACGCGTCGCCAGCGCCAGCGTTGGCGACCGGAGCCGGTCGGGGTCTCTGGGATATCCTTCCTAGGGCACACCAAATTCCCCGTACCACATGGCTGACGCAGAGGAGACACCGTGCGGTTTGAGTCGGTTCAAGTCCGACATACCCATCTTACCTTTAGCTCCGGTGGGGTGAAGCCCGTAGAGGTTTTCGCACGTTAAAAAAAAATGAAGGGGGTGTGCTGATTTCAAAAGGTTGTAGCGCAATTAGAACACAGAAAAAAAACTTTTTCGATACAAGCTTTATAACAAACACAAGTATTTAAAAACTATTATTTTAGTTCCAACTAATTTTTTTAATAAAAATCTTTTTTTAAGTTTTTTGATTAATATTTTTTTTTACAATCAAATCTATATTGTATAAAAATGAATTCCTGTTTTCCCTTGGTCACGCCATAATTGAGAACGACGTTACCAATTTCATTCATCTTTTTTATAGTAGAAGGTTCTTACGGGAAGTAAATAAAAAAACGAAAACATGCTAAAGCCTTGTCCGTCAATCAACAGGTGCACCAGCTTGCAGGTTTTGGCTTGGGCCCCGATGATCGTGGTGGGGCGCCATACAGAAAGAGAAAAAGAAATGTCAATTAAGTAGACACTTACACACTTTTAAAGGAGATTTTACATATTTCTCACACAAATTCTTGCCATTCAGCGTCATTAACCAATCCTTCTGAAAAGAGGCCTTTTCCAATCACCCCATGTGCATAGCCAGGTTTTAGTTTCGGCAAGGGAAGGGGGGAAGTTAAATTTCAGGGTGGTTTAGAAAACAAATGAGAATGTGCATGGAATGACATTCATCTGAAAACTAACAGAAGGTTGATTTCTAAATAATATATTAAATTTTGGGGGAGGTTAGCACCCCAAGACACTCGTCCACATATTAACCCTATATACGGCCAAAAGTTTGCACTTTAGAGCCGGAGGTCCGCTTATTTTATGCGCGCGCGAAAGAGACGGCGGAGAGGGAGCGGGAGAGAACCCTGCCCCCCGAGTTTCGCAGTCTGCGGCGAGGACGCCGCAGACTCAACTACGCCCGGGACTACCGACCTCCATGATCGGGGCCTGAGGACGGCAGTTGGCCGACTCGCCGTCCTTACAGAAGCAGGCCGTGGCGGAGGCGTGTCGTGTGTGCCCTACACACGCCTGCCAACTCACCGAAGCGGGATAAAACCCGACCCCACTAGGCGAGGCCGCGGTGGCGGCCAAAGCCCGCCGGCAACCCTGGGGTTATCCTTTCGAGGGCTTACCCGGGGTGCCCGGCAACGGCCACTTGGGGAGGACACCGTGCGGTTTTAGTCGAGACACGACATAACCACCCCCGCTGGCCGGCGGGGGGGTATCCGAAGGGATTTCCGCACGTTAAAAAAAAAAAAAAAAAAACCACATTTTGGTCAATTATTTTCTTTTAGGTTCACGTATTTTCACTCTTGAAATCCACTCGTCAAATTCATTGAAGATGCACGTGATTGTTGTCTTTTACATTTTATAACTGCTTAGTGAAATTATTCGTAAATATTTTATAGTATTTCTACAATATTGTTGAAATTCGCAAATGACATTAATGGGAACCAACTGGCTTTCATTGCACCACTTTATTTTAATTATATTTTATGGATAAATTGCATTAGTTTTATATGCCTTATATTATGTTATTTTTTAAAGTTTATATTTTAATGTTTTAGTACAAATATTTGTGGTATGGCCTCTATTACCTCCAATGGTTCTCATTACCCCATCCACTGGTTCCCATTACCTCAACCCTCGGCAATGGGAGCCAAATCTACTTTTTTTTAATTACGATGAATGTAAAAAATTATGTTTAGATTGGTTTCTTAATGACAAGAATTTTTAAGGCTGATTAGTATAGGTGTTCAAAAAACCAAAAATTATAATAAAATCTTCATTCAGACAAAAGTAATTAGACTTATTCCTTCAGTAGTTCCCATTTCCCCCTACTGCCAATTAGTAAAATAATATAATATGAAATAGACCTTATTGCGCGGGTTGATTGTTTTTGCTTCTCATTTCACTAGCCAAGCTTGACTTCAAACAATACACATAGCAAGAACTTACAAAGCGAAGTGGACATACCTATTTTGTACCCCAGCATGTTACTCTAAACACAATTCATTTACTGAAATATTTGCTTTACAAAACCACAAAGCAATAGTCTACGTTCTGAACTAAACATAATTCAATTGTTGTAGTCAGCATTGTGTGGGTTAGCTCAGGGAGTTTTCTTTTCCGGGTACTATTCCCGGACTATTCGTCCTGACTCGTTGTCAGACGGTCATTTATAACACCCTCTATTCACATCGGCGATCCGTCCATCTATCAACGTGCACAAAACCTCTATTTAGTTAGATAAAAATGGTGAACGGAATCTATTTTGAAGCAGTATGTTTTTGTAACAAATTATGATCAAATGTTATCGAATGGTTAGCCTACGTACGCTTGTAATAAAATGAAACAAAATATTCTAGGACATAATTTGCACAGTGTCATCTCATCTTCATCTAGTATACTACTTAAGTATCCAGAATGATTTTTTTAACGCCACTGGGAGCAAAAGTACTCTAAATACTAGAAATAGCACATTATACAAAAAATAACAATCCTATATTTTTAAAAAGAAACAAATTTGCATTCACGATTTTCCGGAACTCGCTTGCCACTCTCTAATCGAACCGGCTAATATCCGCAACAATAGCATTGGGAGGGCCAATTCTTTTAATAAAAAGATGTTCAAAATTCATTCTCATTCTAGTCTTGATATCCGAAATGTCAAAAAAGGAAAAAAGTTCACGCAAGAAATTTTTTAATATTTTCAACAAAACTTTGGTCTCTGTTCTTGTATGGCATCAATCGATAGGATCATCACATTACTATCTTAATAATACTATGTCCTAAGAGAGAATGAAAAAAAAATACTATTACAAAAAGCCAACAGCACGTGGTATTCCCAGGCGGTCACCAATCCAAGTACTAACGACGCCCGATGTTGCTTAACTTCGGTGATCGGACGAGAACCGGTGTATTCAACGTGGTATGGCCGTTGGCAGTTAAAAATGAAATTAAGTATACACTAGCTATCGTTTATTTACTTTGAAAACTCCTAAACAGCCAATCACGGTGTTTGTGAATGGGAGGATTATCACCTTTTTAGTGATTGTGTATAGAAATAACCTCAAAATGATATTTGAAAAAATCTAAAAAACCCATTTAATTTCGTGAAACACGATTAATGATATTAATTTAATTAATTTTTATGGAAGTATTTAGGATTAATTCATTTTATTATGCATTTCCAATTAGTTTTAAATTATTTTTAAGTTTGAATCTGTTGGCTAAATATGCAAGCATTTAAAGCGTACGTCTCTTAACAAAAAAAAACCGCGGGACAAATTTCTTTGCAATTTGAATTTTGAGTAGATTATTTGTACTAAGCTTGCGTTCTCTCCAACTTTTACTCCGAGTGAAGATATTCAACATGCTCAAATACAAAGCACGGAGACCCACGTTAATATACCGGGGAAAACCATACATTTAAATGTAAATAAATGTACAAATTGCACTTTTAACTTTTCTTAGGTTAGATTAACGACTAATACGTAATTTTAAGAAACTTTGTTAATATAAATATTATAATTTTGTATAGAACGTCGTTTTTTTCCTCGCATTCAAAGTGAAAAGTAGTGTTTAACGTGGGACTAAACAACCATAATAACACTCGAACTATTAGACACCCTCGCTTCGCTCGGGTAGCTAAAACATCTCGTGTCATTATGGCTTGTTTTAGTCCCTTGTTGAACAATCTACTATTCTGTTTACTTATTGCAGTTGCGACGGTTGAGAAACAATTTTTTCAACCCTTCGTAGTTATTATTTCTTCTCTCTTCTTGTCGTATCAATCGCATATCGACTCTCAAGTTTTGTTTGCCCATTGTGCTGCTACCAGTATTGCCTTTTCAGAGACGCTCATGAATTCCTTCTGTGTACATGCACGCAGCATACGTTAGCAAGTGGGCCAGTCTGTGGAGCAACTCAACATTCACACCGCAGGCCTGCATCACCCGAGAAACCCCACCCAGACCAAGTTACTTTGCTTAAGCCGAAGTTAGTCCGAAGAATTAAAATCTTGAAACCACTATAGGCATCTTAATTTCTAAACTTACAGCAGTCCCTCTCGAACTTCGTTTGAAAGTTCGTTAGTTTTCAGCAGCTTTTTTTGCTGACTAGCCATCCAAAGCTGAACCTAGTTTGAACCCGTTTACTATCTACTGAAATGGGTAGTGACATTAGTGGCACAAAAACCATTAAATTCAATTTAATTTTATTAACCTCATCTATGTTTTCTTTATGGAATAGTAGAATAACACAGATTATTAATATACCTAAGTCATATTTGCCATTAAAACCTATCCCACCAAAAACATTTCCATACTATAATATTTTTCACGTAGCATGGGTACGGTGACATTTGACTAATTCCATTTCATGCATGATTCATTTCGAAACAATTTACCTAACGCGGAATACAGGAAACAACACTTAATACGAAGATAAAAAGAAAACTGTTTTATTTTGCATTTTTAACTTAAAACTATTTTTATTTCTCCGTAATTATTTAAACTTTAAATATAAACATTCCAAATACATAATTCTTGATGCATGAATCGGAACAGGTTGCGTTAGAGATTGACATAGTAAAATCGTTATAATCGATAAATTGTCGAATAAAGTATCATAAATCGTTAGTTGTATTTTTAACTAAAATACGATTATAAAATATAATTATGTAATAATAAACTATAAACAAAGCATTTTTGTCTTTGTGGAGCTTTATTATAATATAGCAACACTCCTTAAGCATGAGCTGGCAGCCATCTTGTTATATCAACTCAGTACGAGTGCGTCTGCCTTGTATGCGGTCTGTTTTCTTTGTTTTGAGCTTGCGTGGTGTTTTTGTTACTTGTTTTTGTTATTGACTATCGTTGTGCTTTGTTGTTTTCGTTACCGTTTTTTGTTATTGACTTTTGTTTTGTTGTTTTTTTTTTGGCAAAATGCCAAAAAGAACGAAAAAGACTGTGCTTGGTAGTTAAGCCCGTGAATTTGTAGTTCGATTGCGGGATTACTTTGAGCGGGAACGTGAGAATGGCGGAACGCTATTGCCTGTGTCCAACGTTTTGGATCGAGTGGCAGATGCGTTAGACATTGGGCGGAACACGGTTTCTCGAATCACTCGAGAAAAATATGGTGCTCACGATACAGAAGAAAATAAGTTGTCCACCCCTAATAAAAAGCGAACCAAAAAGGCATCTGTAACAGATGTAGACAGTTTTGCGGCCGATGCTATACGGAGCCACATTTATAACTATTACCAGAATAAAGAATTACCGACGCTTCTAAAGCTGGTCAAGTCTTTAAAAGATGCTGATTTGTTTACTGGAAGTCCTACATCCTTGTGGCGCGTATTGAAGGACATTGGTTTCCAATTCAAAAAAGTAAACAAAAGAAAAATTGTCATGGAGAGGGGCGATATAGCACTTGCGCGGGTTACATTTTTGAAAAAGGCTAAAGCGATTACCGATTGGAGCAATGTCGTCTTCCTGGATGAAACTTGGCTGAATGCCAATCATACGGTCGGTAAAATGTGGACTGACGATACACCTCATGCCTCGACCAAAGTGCCAGAAGGAAAAGGGGAGAGATTGATTATTTGTCACGCAGGCACATCGAAAGGATTTGTAGAAAATGGGCTACTTGCTTTTAAATCGAAAAAGACGGGAGAATATCACGAAGATATGAATGCGGAAGTATTCACGGAGTGGTTTCAAAATATGCTTAGCAATTTAGAAGAACCCAGCACAATTATTATGGACAATGCCCCATATCACTCCGTGCAATTGAACAAACCGCCGACTTCTTCCAATAAGAAGAGCGAGTTGATCGAGTGGCTCCAAGCCAATAATGTGGAAGCCGATGAGACGAAATTAAAGGTGGAGCTAGTGAAGCTCGTAAAAATGCACAAGCCCCAAACGACATACAAATTAGATATGATGGCAAACGAATATGGTCACGAAGTCCTGAGGCTTCCACCGTACCACTGTCAGTACAATGCCATTGAATTAATTTGGGCCCAAATCAAAGGTAACTTGTTTAACCATAGTCTATTTACATACTGACAAAAATATGATTATGTTTATTACTTGAATTCTATGACTCAATTTGTTTTTTATCTTGTTTCAGGATACGCTGCACGAAAAAATACAGCTCCGCCTTTTACAGCCACAAAAATGATGGGGTTATTGAAAGAGGGATGCAAAAATGTCACTGGCGATGACTGGAAGAAAGTAGTGGAGAAAACCAAAAATCTAATCTTACATGACTGGGAGCGAGACATTAGAATAGACTGCATAATTGATTCCCAAATAATTATTCAAGTCGACGAGTCAGATGACGATGATGATGATGATGATGATGATGAAGATGATGAACATGTTTGATTTTTAATAAATAATTAAACAGGTTATCAATTTTGTTTTACTTTTTTTCTTCAAAATTATTAGTTAATAGAATCGATTTCTTCTTCATTAATAAATGATCTCGATAAGATATATAATCGATTTTATTTCATGCGATTTTATCTTGACTACATCTCTAGTAACTTCAAATCCCAAACGTCACCGTACCCATGCTACGTGAAAAATATTGTAAATGATGCCAAGACGAGCAAGTGTATTCTTGATTTACTCATGTGATTGTCAACGGCCATACCACGTTGAATACACCGGTTCTCGTCCGATCACCGAAGTTAAGCAACATCGGGCGTGGTTAGTACTTGGATGGGTGACCGCCTGGGAATACCACGTGCTGTTGGCTTTTTGCATGCCGCAATATTTTTTACTTTTATTTCTTAGAATGTGGTTTTTATTAGGCACCTCGATTAGAGGCAGGTTATTTAATTTGCAAATTAGTGACTACGCTATAAGTAAGTACTCACTACAAAACGCGGGATGAATGCCAAGCCAAACTCGCCTGTAAACAAGTACACCTGCCGATTGAAGGACGAGGTCAGATGGCAGTCGCTCCCATAAAAGCTTAATAAACCAAACCAAAAGGAGGAGACTGAGTAAGCTGACACCGTACTCCGAGAAGGAACCATAGAACGTAACCGGGAACAACGTTATAATGATGACAGTATGGTAGTATGAATATTTCATAATTAATTATGAATCTACTTATTTATATAAACAGTAAGAGCTTAGAGCAGTAAGTTGTAGAATTTATTCACTGATCCTCAAAAATGCTAGGACCGCATTAAGCTAATCTCAGGCTTAGGGGATTATGTAGGCGGGAAACTCCGTATACAAAATAAAGGCTTCTATACATAGTTGTCTAAGTAAAATATACAATTTAAACATTATACTGGGTGTTAGGGAAACGCTCCCTAAAACGAAAACGGGCGATAGTACTAAAGATAAATAAAATTTTGAGAGTTTTCTTTCGATCTGTTTATTTTTTAAATAATTTTCTTTTGATTTTTTTTACTAGCGTTATACATGCTGCATCATGTTAGTACAGCTAAATGAAACCGTTCTTTGACTCCGCGTGCCACCGCCGGCGCCGCCTCTCTCGGGGCTGGTATAGATCAGACGGCAGTCGTTCCTAAAGTCCTAAAGTCGTTCAAAAGCCATAGAATCCAAATGAAAAGCACGAAAAGGAGTAAACCGATTATTCCGAACCTGACCCGAAAGCCTGACCCGGTCGCGGGTTAGGTTAGAAACTTGAAAAAAAAGTAATATTTGTTCCGAACGTAACCCTCTTCCTAACCTGACCGACGTCTCGTTCCTATCATAACCCGAATTGCGCAGATTGGTCATTCTCTCTATCTTTCTCAAAATAAAAAGTTCATATATGTCAAATCAGTATATAATATTAATTTACTATTTTGTGATAATTATATAAGTATAATCGTAATCAAAATATCAAAGTAAAAAATAACAAAAAAGTAATAAGTACCTTTTTTTTCGTGCGGAAATCTCTTTCCGCGGGAATTCCTGTTGGGCTTGAACCGACTAAAACCGCACGCATAGACAAAATATGACTTCGCAGTAGCCTGTAAACTTTGGGTCCGTAACTTAATTTCGAGAGACATATATGTTAGATTATTGGAATATCGACTGAAAGACTGTGCGAATATGCGGAATATGAATGTAATAAACTCTATTGCGAAACAACTTGTTGTCGCCAAACGCTGCTTCGACTGAACGATTCTTCGGATTTTTATCAATCGATGGACTGATGTTTCGAATGTTAAATTCAAAACATTGTTTGTAGACATCTCGGTAGGTACATAGGAAGCACTGTACACAGAGATCTCTCTTGTCATAAACTTTCCGGATTATCTGTTACACAATAATTATGATGCGCATTTTTGTGTTTTGAAATACCTAAATCTATGATTCAGGTATTTTTCCCTAGTTTTTGAAGATGGTTCTATTACCAATTTTCTTTTTTTTTGTTATGTCTCCCTTTTCAATGAACGTTACTGATTTACGACGATACATTAACGATAGATTGTAAAAAATACCGCATCATCAATAAATATATTATTAATTTAAAAAAAACTTTCTTGAAAACACGTTTTTTAGTAAGTGTATAAAATCGAATGAGCCCAAACATGACGGTCTTATCTTGTTTAGTTCAAGAGTTCCTATGAACACCTTCCGACTCCATCATCAGACCAGTTTTATAGTACCATATTATCGCATTGTCAGCGAAGATACGCAAGTATACCAACATTTAAGTCCAATCGAATGTCGGGAATAAGTGGCTTCCAAGGTTTGACCCATACTAAGAAACTAACAGAGCAAGTTAAATAAAAGCTTATATGTATAAATCGTTCGAGTTGAACTAATTTATATCGCTTGATAACGGATCCACGTGGATGACGTCACGAGGTACTTATCCAGTTGTGGTATACCGAAACCTTCGTCATAATGTAACTAATAACTACCTATTTTTCTGAAAACCGCATCAAAATCGGCTCTGAAACGAAACGAGAGATAATCGCCGACAAACATACATAATTTGTATATATACAGGCCAAACTGGTAAAGGTGAAAGCGTCGGTAGCTTAGTGGAGTGGTGGCTTAAGGAGTTAGCCTAACGATCGAGAGGTCCCGGGTTTGAATCCTGGCCATTAAACCTACCGACGTACACCCTCTTCTAACACAAGCAATTTAGCTTAGCTGGAGGGTTTGAGTTAAGTTAGTAATTTCGGTTACTAATATTCTTAGTAAAAAAACTGAGAACTTCCTTTTTTTAAGTCGGTTAAGTATACCAAATCCTTGTTCAGAATGTAGCAAATATTTGAAAACCGAATCGAAATCGGTACAAATCGGTTACAAACATATAGGCCGAACTGAGAACCTGTTTTTTTCTGAAGTTGGTCACATAAATTTAAAAAAATATTGCTACATAGCAAAAAGCCAACAGCACGTGGTATTCCCAGGCGGTCACCCATCCAAGTACTAACCACGCCCGATGTTGCTTAACTTCGGTGATCGGACGAGAACCGGTGTATTCAACGTGGTATGGCCGTTGGCAATTACCCGAGCGAAACAAGAATACAGTTGCTACAGTTATGTCACATCACAATTTTTATTTCAAAGATTGAGACTGAGCTTGTCTTACGTCCCAAGTCATGGCGGGGCCCCATGCACCAAACATTTCACATAAAAATGAGTGCTTTGATTGAATCTAGTTCGAATACTTCGAATAGTACATAAGTATAACATATAATGAAATTCAACAATACACATTTTGTAAACAGGTATCGGAATGCTCAACCATTAATAAAACCACGTAATGAAATATGTAATGTAAAGAATAGAATAAAGAATAAAAAAGCACAACAGCTCGAAATTAGGTAGATTTTTAGAAACCTTTTTTTTGTTGCCCTCTTTTGAAAACAGCCAGAACTAACACAAATGGCAGTTCAAGTGTTACTACTTAACTACTTGGTTTTAAGTAAATCTCATAGGTGGCAGCACTTTAAAGTTACTGATTCAATGAATAGATGGGAGCACTAATCAGTTTTGAGTAAGATTCCACTTTCGCCAGAACTAACTTATTTTTACAAGAATAAAAGTTAAAGTTAAACTAGTTAAACTAATGTAGGTACCTAGTTAAACTAATATAGGCAACTTGAGCGTATGCATATTTGCTAGTTTGTCCCGGCGGCCATTTGACAGTAAACGGTGCTAAAGGTAGGTAAAAATAGTACGAAGTTCACTTTCATTGGCAGTGCTGATTTTTACATACATGTGCTAGAAAATATTGTAAAAAATTGCCAGTTGCCAGCAACATTCTGTAGGCCGTAACTTTTACCAGAACCCTCGAAGATCCCACTGATGTTTTTTTCCTCAAAATCAATGGGTTTGATTCTATCTTTTTTTGCCGGGCACCCCGGGTAAGCCCTCGAAAGGATAACCCCAGGGTTGCCGGCGGACCTTGGCTGCCACCGCGGCCTCGCCTGGTGGGGTCGGGATTTATCCCGCTTCGGTGAGTTGGCAGGCGTGAGGGCACACATCGACACGCCTCCGCCACGGCCTGCTTCTGTAAGGACAGCGAGTCGGCCAACTGCCGTCCTCAGGCCCCGATCATGGAGGCTAATTTTGATTCCTATCTACAATAGGAATATTGATTTTCCCAAATCCAAATGATGCAGTTTTAGTTTGCACATAATCATTTTAAGTTATTGTTGCTTAACGTTTCATTTATCTCTTAGGACATAGTATTATTAAGATTATAATTGATCCTATCGATTGATACCATACAAGAACAGAGATTAAAATTTTGTTGAAAATATTAAAAAAATTCTTGCGTGAACTTTTTTCCTTTTTTGACATTTCGGATATCAAGACTAGAATGAGAATGAATTTTGAACATCTTTTTAGGGTTCCGTTGCCAAATGGCAAAAAACGGAACCCTTATAGATTCGTCATGTCTGTCCGTCCGTATGTCACAGTCACTTTTGACCGAAACTATAAGAACTACGCTGTTGAAACTTGGTAAGTAGATGTATTCTGTGAACCGCATTAAGATTTTACACAAAAATAGAAAAAAATCAATAAAATTTGGGGGCTCCCCATACTTAGAACTGAAACTCAATTTTTTTTTCATCAAACCCATACGTTGATCTATGGATAGGTCTTCAAAAATGATATTGAGGTTTCTAATATTATTTTTCTCTAACCTGAATAGTTTGCGCGAGAGACACTTCCAAAGTGGTAAAACCTAAACCAACTAAGTTTCTCTCTGCACCACCTTTGGTTGACTGGTAGAGAATGCCTATGGCATTAAGTCCGCCTATGTACTTGTGCATAAAGTTGAATAAATAAATAAATAAAATAAAATAAATAAAATGTGTCTTTATATATTTTATTATTATTTATATATATAATTATATATTATTTATTATATATTATATATATGTTACAGGGGGGGCCTGTAACTTCTAAAATAAGATAATGATAAAACTAAAAAAAATATATGATGTACATTACCATGTAAACTTCCACCGAAAATTGGTTTGAACGAGATCTAGTAAGTAGTTTTTTTTACATAACATAACATAAACTCACGCCTATATCCCCGAAGGGGTAGGCAGAGGTGCTAGCACCCACATTTCGCCAGTTTATGTTTAGGTCCCAATGTAACAGGTGGCGAGCCTATTGCCATTAACCGGGCACTTATAAACCTGCGATAAATACACACATAACTTCGAAAAGCTCGAAAAGTCATTGGTGTGTGCCATGGTAAAACCTGGGATCGAACCCGAGACCTCGTCTCAGCAGTCCATTACCCATACCACTAGGCTACCGCGGCTTTTTTTTTTTTTAGTTAGCTTAGTTTTTTTTAATACGTCATAAATCGTAAACCGCAATTTACCTTTCATTCAACCAACTCAAATAATATACAATTTAAAAAAAAAAGCATTTTTATGTTACTTGCTGCTACGGAACCCTTCATGGTTGAGTCCAACTCGCACTTGGCCGCTTTTTTAATATTGTGTGAAATAAATTTACGTAGGTTTAATGTGCCCAATAAAAAAAAATGTCGGGAATCAAACACGATGATTGATGAAAAAAAACACACCTGTATTATTACACCATTCGATAGTGCCGCTGATAAGGAACGAATTCTGGGAAGCAATAATATGGCAAACTTTGGAAAGATTCATGTAAAATTAATGAGCTTTCCGATGCCTGTTTGCAAAATGTCTATTGTTGAATTTCATTATATGTTATACTTATGTACTATTCGAAGTATTCGAGCTAGATTCAATCAAAGCACTCATTTTTATGTGAAATGTTTGGTGCATGGGGCCCCGCCATGACTTTGGGACGAAGACAAGCTCAGTCTCAATCTTTGAAATAAAAATTATGTGATGTGACTTAACTGTAGCAACTGTATTCTTGTTTCGCTCGGGTAATTGCCAACGGCCATACCACGTTGAATACACCGGTTCTCGTCCGATCACCGAAGTTGAGCAACATCGGGCGTGGTTAGTACTTGGATGGGTGACCGCCTGGGAATACCACGTGCTGTTGCCTTTTTGCAAAGTAGCAATATTTTTTTAAATTTATTTGACCTTCTTCAGCAAAAACAGGAGGTTCTCAGGTCGGCCTATATGTTTGTAACCGATTTGTACCGATTTCGATTCGGTTTTCAAATATTTGCTATATTCTGGACAAGGATTTGGTGTACTTAACCGACTTAAAAAAAGGAAGTTCTCAGTTTTTTTACTAAGAATATTAGAAACCGAAATTACTAACTTAACTCAAACCCTCCAGCTAAGCTAAATTGCTTGTGTTAGAAGAGGGTGTACGTCGGTAGGTTTAATGGCCAGGATTCAAACCCGCGACGTCTCGATCGTTAGGCTAACTCCTTTAGCTAGCATTCCACTAAGCCTCCGACGCTTTCACCTTCACCAGTTTGGCCTGATTATCTCGCGTTTCGTTTCAGAACCGATTTTGATGTGTTTTTCAGAAATATAAGTAGTTATTTGTTACATTCTGGCGAAGGTTTTGGTATACCACAACTGAATAAGTACCTCGTGACGTCATCCGCATGGATCCGTCAAGCGATATAAATTAGTTCAACTCGCAAGATACATATACCTTTTTTTTTTTTTTTTTTTTTTTATCGTGCGGAAATCCCTTCGGATACCCCCCCGCCGGCCAGCGGGGGCGGTTATGTCGGGCTTGCACCGACTAAAACCGCACGCCGTCTCGGGTCTTCAGACGCCGTATCTAAGCTTTTATTTAACTTGCTCTACTAACTTTAAACTTTCGCGTTCCATGATATAATAATTATATTTACGGGGATTAACGCGATCACTTATTTAAAGGTATTACATACCTCTGGTTTGCCTGACGTTTCGACCAGGTTGCACTGGCCGTGGTCACAGGCTGACTGGCTCAGCGTAACACCATACCACCTCGCTTTTCTGCGCAGTCGGATAAACACCAGAATAGGAACACATCGGTTTGCTTACAGAATAGGGACACTGTTAGTGTAGTATGTGACGGTACATGGCGAAACAAAAATCTCAACAATATCGAAAATGTGCGGGTGGAAGAGGAATCTTCTACTTCACGGATTCGACGACGGAGGGCGTGCAACGCTGAGCCAGTCAGCCTGTGACCACGGCCGGTGCAACCTGGTCGAAACGTCAGGCAAACCAGAGGTATGTAATACCTTTAAATAAGTGATCGCGTTAATCCCCGTAAATATAATTATTATATTAACTTGCTCTGTTAGTTTCTTAGTATGGGTCAAACCTTGGAAGCCACTTCCCGACATTAGATTGGACTTAAATTTTGGTATACTTACGTATCTTCGGTGACAATGCGATAATATGGTACTATAAAACTGGTCTGATGATGGAGTTGGAAGGTGTTCATAGAAACTCTTAACTAAACAAGATAAGCCCGTCATCTTTGGGCTCATTCAATTTTATACACTTACTAAAAAGCTTGTTTTTAAGAAAGTGTTTTTAAATTATTAGGTAATTTATTTGTTGTTGATGCGGTTTTTTCAGCAATCAGTCGTCATATATATTCGTAAATCATTAACGTTCACTAAAAAGGGAAAAATAACAAAAATTGTAATAAAAAATATAGAACCATCTTCAAAAACCAGTGAAAAATAACTGAATCACAGATTCAGACGGGAACAGGCTCGGGGCTCCAATGTGCAAGTTTGTGGAAGAAGGGTATAACTATATAGAGACGGCGCCCGTATGTCATATTGCTGGCTTACTCTGAAAGACGCAGAAACTATTGAACAAATTTTTATGCGATTTTTTTATTAGAAAGGTCTTGGTCAGATTTATAATCTGCCGTATGGTTGATTGTACTTGATTACGTCGAACCGGAGATATGACCAAAAAATCATAACCGCCCTCCGCGCGTGATCGTGAAAATCGGTCCACCCGTTCTTGAGTTTATCCCGGTCATCACTAACATGACTTTTATTTTAAATATATATAGATTGATAGGTATAACATGTGGTCCAAGATCACTTTCGCCAGAACCATAGACTAATAGTAAATATATTGGTCTATGGCCAGAACTCGCTTATTTTACTATTAGTGGAGTGGTAGCCAAAATAGCCAAAGTGGTAGTGGTAAGGAGTTAGCCTAACGATCGAGGTCGCGGGTTTGAATCCTGGCCATTAAACCTACCGCCGTACACCCTTTTCTAACACAAGCAATTTAGCTTAGCTGGAGGGTTTGAGTCAAGTTAGTAATTTCGGTTACTAATATTCTTAGTAAAAAAAACTGAGAACTTCCTTTTTAAGTCGGTTAAGTACACCAATTCCTTGTCCAGAATGTAGCAAATATTTGAAAAATAGGTTACAAACATATAGGCCGAACTGAGAACCTGTTTTTTCTGAAGTAGGTCACATAAATTTAAAAAAATATTGCTACATAGCAAAAAGCCAACAGCACGTGGTATTCCCAGGCGGTCACCCATCCAAGTACTAACCACGCCCGATGTTGCTTAACTTCGGTGATCGGACGAGAACCGGTGTATTCAACGTAGTATGGCCGTTGGCCATTACCCGGGCGAAACAAGAATACAGTTACTACAGTTATGTCACATCACAATTTTTATTTCAAAGATTGAGACTGAGCTTATCTTCGTCCCAAAGTCATGGCGGGGCCCCAGCCACCAAACATTTCACATAAAAATGAGTGCTTTGATTGAATGTAGTTCGAATAGTAAGTATAACATAAAATGAAATTCAACAATACACATTTCCCAGAATTCGTTCCTTATCAGCGGCATTATCGAATTGTGGGAGGTAATAAGGTACGGCATACTAAGGAAATATGGCATTTTTTTTAAACTACTTACCTACATCACCGGGAAACTAACAAACAGCCGCTCGGACAAGCTAGCTGGTATGCATACTTCAAGTTATATACCTTTTTTTTTCGTGCGGAAATCCCTTCAGATACCCCCCCGCGTGCCAGCGGGGGTGGTTATGTCGGGCTTGAACCGACTAAAACCGCACGCCGTCTCGGGTCTACAGACGCCGGGGTGTAAGGTTGCCCATAGAGCATATCCCTCGCACCCCGACCGACCCTGGGCCATCTCCGGTTTCGAGATGGCCCCCTCGGGTTTGGGAACCACGGTATCCCCGTCTTGCCTCGGTTTGGGGGAGGGGCGCTAGTCGCCCCACCGTCCCGGCCTGCTTCTGCTGGGGTGACAGGTGGCCTCACCCGCCACCCCCAGGCCTGCGCTCATGGAGGACGGAGGTCGTTAAGCGACCTCCGGCGCCTGAGTCGCCTGCGACGCGCGGCGAGCATGTTGCGGGCTCGGCGGTCCGGGAGAGTTCTAAATCTCTCCCGGGCGCGCTCCGCCATCTCCTTCGCGAGCATTACATGCTCGCAGAAGGAGGTGGCGGCGGCCCACGCGCTCGCGTTCCGCACCATTGCCGCAATCATGCTGCCAAGCGAGAGGACTCCCACCCCGATGGCTGCCACGAGGTCACGCCTCGGTGCCTCCCACGCCGGGCAGTCCGTCAGCGTGTGCAGCCCTGAGTCCTCGCTCGCGTCGCAGTGATGAAACTCAGGCGTTGGCTCCTTCCTGATCCGATGCAGGTGGTCCCCGAAGCACCCCTTCCCGGAGATCACCTGCGTCAGTCGGTACGAGAGGCTTCCGTGTCGCCTCTCGAGCCAATCCTCCATGATGGGCCTTAGCGCCGCTATTGCGGCGTGCCCTCAAGGTATATACCTACACTACTTTATTCCTTAGATTTTATCGTTGTAGAAATAAGCGAGTTCTGGCCATAGACCAATATATTTACTATTAGGCTATGGTTCTGGCGAAAGTGGGATCTTGGACCACAGTTATACCTATCAATCTATATATATTTAAAATAAAAGTCATGTTAGTGATGACCGGGATAAACTCAAGAACGGGTGGACCGATTTTCACAATTACGCGCGGAGGGCGGTTATGGTTTTTTGGTCATATCTCCGGTTCGACCTAACCAAGTACAATCAACCATACGGCAGATTATAAGTCTGACCAAGACCTTTCTAATAAAAAATCGCATCAAAATTTGTCCATTATTTTTTGCGTCTTTCAGAGTAAGCCAGCAATATGACATACGGGCACCGTCTCTATATAGTTGGGTATAACTTGCACATTGGAGCCCGGGGCCTGTTCCCGTACTCGTTCTCTGCTCCTCCATTATTTATTTGGCCTATCTTGGCTTTTACAACTGCCGTCTGACCTTCCAAACCCCGAAAAGAAAACCTGTGCCAGAGCCTGCCCGTTAATCAGCCCATACCCCGTTATACCCTATCTCTACTTTATCTCAAGGGAATGAATTAACGTAAGTTACTATCTTAATAAGTTTTATTTACAAAAAAGGTAACTACAGCCATTTAAGTCGTAGACTTCAAACATTGAAAAAAAAAACTGCCTGATAGATGGATCTCCAAAAGATAAGGAAAAGAAACGCCCCAACAATTGACTATATACATGAACAGTATCTCGCCGCCATGTTTCCAAACAAACAATAATATCTAATGCGATATCAGCACAGCTCGTGATTGAAATAGAAAGTACTAAGAGGTACTCATTTCGTTAAAAATACTGTTATAGTAGGCGGCACGGTTCTTGAGAACAAAATGGTATTTTATTCTACTATTTTTTTCAATAAATGCATTTTTACATTATATCCCAGAAGGGCCAATATCAATTAATAAGGCCAAAGTCAAGCTCATCTGCTAACCGATGCACCTGCTGATTATAACGGACTAGTTTAACTAATTATAAATATAATAAATAAATAAATATTCTACGACATTCTACACAGCGCTTTCTAGACCCAAAGTAAGCATAGTTTAACTAGCTTGTGTTATGGGTTCCAGAATGCGGATAAACATACTTATATACTTTTTTTTTTTTTTTGTAAATACATACATATTATACATAGAAACACCCAGGCCAATGCAAATAGACATATTCATGCATACAAATATTTGCACTGAGCGGGAATCGAACCCGCGCCCCCTGTGTAGCAGTCGAATACACTACCGCTACGCCACAGAGGCTGTCAATTTATTCATCATTAGTAGTAATTTTCATTCAAAATTGCTCACAATTGATGAAGATATCGCGTATCAACTGTATTGAGCACACCTCCATATAAAGTTGATAAAAAACGATATTAGTACTAAAGATTCGTCTGGGCTACTATACTTGTTTATTTATACTTAGGTATCATTATGCGTATACGAAAATGTACCCTCTAGGCATCATTACCACTGACAAGTCGGTGGTACAAGGAGGCCGTGGATGACATATAGGAGAAAACGTGGAACACTGACACCAATCTCAGATACGAACCTTCGATTTGACCCGCAATAATCTTATATGGAACTTGACCGTTAGTCACTTGAATCGCCATCGATTACAGTCGCCGCAACCTACAATGAATTTGCAGCAACCATAGAATATAAAAATTTATAGCGGCTTTCAATGTCTTAAACATGCCCATTGAATTTCGTACTTATGATGTATCCAAACTGGATACAGCGGTATTAACTTCATTACATTAATATCACTTTGTGTCCAGTTTGGAAACTTGTTTCTTTTTTGGACATTCTTCATTATTCGAACGCCAATCCCTGTTGCATCCAAAGTTCACACTTTGGAGCCCGGGGTCCTCTCTCTTCCTCCTTTCCATAATTTTGTTTGGCGTTCGACCTTCCGATTGCCTATTTGCGGTCTCCACTCTAGGACATACAAGTAAAGTGTACAAGCAGGGTGTGCTTTTACTGTACCGGGGCGAAGCCAGCACAGCTAGTTTTGAATATTTACAGAAAATATTATACGTAAACGTTTCCTAAAACCCGAATTTCGGCTGTTGCTAATACCACTGATTAAATTTTTTCGAATCAATAGGTATGCTTATTATTGCACATTCTGATTTTTTTTCCGCACGAAGTCGGGACGGGTAAGCTACTCAGCTTACAATGATGAAAAACTCTTTATTTAATTATTCCATCTAAAGGTTCTGTTTTATTAAGGAAGTACCTACTCAGAAATTACTGCTTTGACTGAAAAAAAATCGTTAATAACAGATTTTAATGCAATAAAAACTACCTAATGAGTATACTTGTTATTTCTTTGTTATGGTCTATGTACAAGGTAACTACATAGTCGTGTGATTCCTTAAATCCACGTTATACTATTGACTGACGAAATCGTCTATCATGACTCATGAGTCTTATGACTCATCATCAGTGGGTACACTACTAACCGATACTCTTACCGTTTTACCGCGCTGCAGTATTTAGGTACGAACGGCTACCTATACTCTATCACAGTCTAAAGAACTCTTACGCAGACTGTGAGTCTATTTTTAATTTATTCTGACAATTACTTTTCTTTACTAGCTTTTCATAACTCTTTTGATAACTTGATCTGTTTCTTTTTCTTCAACCCAGCACTTTGGAGCTTGAAATCTGCTATACCACTCCACCTTTCTACACTTTGGTTTATTTTGACTTTTATGAATGAGTGCGATTGCCACCTGACCTCTCAACCCCAAGAGCCTCGTCCATCAATAATCAGGTGTTGAAAGCTATCAGCTTCTAAAATCTGTCAGCCTTATTTTCACCAACATCAAGTTCAATTAAATTGAAAACTTACACATTGTCTTTGACGTATCAAAGACCAATGAGTCTAGGGTGCTTCTGAGAGGGTGGCACAGCGGGCAAACCTTCTCTTTGTCCTCACGCCAGATAGCTCTACCAACCACTTACAATCACTACAATTGAAATATTTAATTAAATTTGCATTTATTAAACTTCACCGTAGCAACCCCATTTAGAAATTAAATTATACTGAGGCAATAGTCATTGTAAACTATTCTCAAGCATACCACCTAGAGACTAATTGGAATCGTGTTTACAAGTTCAATGAATATGCTATTAACCTTATAAAATTGTATTACTTGTTCTGCTATTTCAGAGGCTGTTTCATTTTTATTGATCTATTAAATAATATCATAACAATACTAACGGACATTTATTATTTACGCTCGTTTGGAAATCGACCTATTAAAGTTTTGTTCACATATTTGATAATCTTTATTCATTGCGTCTATTAGTTGTCGTGTAACTTGTGAGTAGGTTAGCGGATTGAGATCATAATAATTATCCGCCTTGCGCATCCAGCCTATCCCAGCTACCTTTTTCATATCGTCCATCCATCTGGCTGGGGGGCATCTCACTTCCCGTTTACCGGTCTCCGCTGTAGGACTCGTTTGCTTCATCGGCCATCGGTCCTTCGGCAGATGTGGTCAGCCTATTACTACTTCAACTTTGTTTATTCTGCGAGCTGTTTCGGTAACTTTAGTTCTTTGTTGGATGACCTCATTATGATTTTCATGCTCTCAAAAAACCCCAATCATGTTCTGACACCAGCTACACGACTTTTATGTAGTGGACCAATTTCACCCAAAAGTTAGGTAATTTTACTTTTTTAAATTTATACGCGAATATTACACATTACAATTTTGGCCATTAGGAAGATCTGCGTCTGCCTCAATCTTACCTTAGCTTCTCATTTGAAAATGTTAACCTTTCCTTTCCCAAAAAAAAAATTTGTATTGTTTAAATAAAGTATATTGCAAGTTTGTTTTCACTTTTGGCACAGAATAAATTATAGTACAAGTACAGAAGACCCTCTGTTTTGATGTTCACGAATGCCGCCTTTTTACGTGCCTATTAATTATTATTAGCAACGGACCGAGCCGCGCGGCTGGCGTGCGGTCCGTTGGGCGTCTGGCGGGCGTCATTGAGTTTTATTGCCCGGCGCGAAGGTCGACATTACTCCGCACCTTGCCAAAGATAGGGTTGTCATTTTTTGAAACTTCGTCGGTGGCAAACGAGCGTACGGTCCGCCTGATCGTAAGCGGATACGGTAGCTTTGCACTATTGTCTATTCTGTGGCGCAAGCATCGACTATGTCAGAATAAGGTACCCGTCTAGCACAACTATGCTTATTGCTTGGCAACTCTCGTTGCAGGACATAACGACACCCGTCACTTTTTCACAGTAGTGCACAAAAAGAGATAGGTACCTTTTTTTTATATGTGCGGAAATCCCTTCGGATACCCCCCCGCCGACCAGCGGGGGCGGTTATGTCGGGCTTGAACCGACTAAAACCGCACGCCGTCTCGGGTCTACAGACGCCGGGGTGTAAGGTTACCCATAGAGCATATCCCTCGCACCCGGACTGACCCTGTGCCATTCGCAGTGTCCCCTCTGATAACAGCAGAGGGGTACCTGGAGCGACCACCCCCGCGGGCCTTGAAGGCCCGCCATACCCCGACCCCCTCGTGCAATGGGGTCAGCTGGCCCTGAAGAGGGCCGGTTGGTCAGACTCTTGGCCGTTGACGTTGACGCCAGCTACTCCAGAGGAGCAATCAATGATGCGTCATTGCCCACGTTGCCCAGGGTGCACCAAACTTGGAGGTGATCCAACTAGTCGCACCCCAAGAGATAGGTACCTTTTTTTTTTTATCGTGCGGAAATCCCTTCGGATACCCCCCCGCCGGCCAGCGGGGGCGGTTATGTCGGGCTTGAACCGACTAAAACCGCACGCCGTCTCAATATAATTTCTCGCTCGAGAAAGAGTCACGTGTCACAGTTGGTTTAGACCGGCTGATAAGCGTTTTATAATCTAGGAGCTAGCAACCAAATTCATTAAAAAAAAAACAATATAAGTATTTACTTACTGATTACTTTTTATTGGTTTACGTAAGTAAATACTAAAGGTAACGCGGGCGTGACCTGTATTTATTGCTTACTTAACTGCAAATGCCTTACTTTTATATACTTTTTTTTTTACCATCTTTAAATTGCCGGTTGTTAAATTTAATTGTTGCATATATGCGAAACCTACAAAACAATTTAATAAATATTCCACTGGGAAACATGCACATGGTGATTGTGGAGGTATATTTCTAAAAAGTTAATAAGTTTGCTGCCTGGATTACTTTGAACACAATTTTCAAATTTTTCTATGAAAGTGGTTTCTAAATTTTGTACATACTCTATAAAATCTTTTGGTGGCATTTTTAAGCTGCCATAAATACTAGATTGGTTGTTGAATGCTTTGTATCTAGTAAATAGATTAGTCTCGTCTAAGCCTGCAACTGATCTTGAAATTTCATCTATTAAATCATTTGAAATTCCATCTATTAAAAACGTACAATCCGAATTTTGATCATTGTTTCTGCAACCCGCAGCAATGCAATATTTCGTTGCCCTTATTTTATACATCGTATACAATATGCGCTTGCGACGTTGGTATGCGGGAGACACGCGCGCGAGTGTCGCGGCCCACGGCGGGGCAACCACTGAATAAGCAACCCCGGGGCTGCCGCCGGCATGTACTTATAATTTCTCGCAGATCGGCGGAGTGACACCCCCCTGCTTTTGGGCCAATTTTATAATATCTTGAGTCATATGAAATGCGTCTTCCTTTTATAAATGCGTCATTATTCACACCTTCCGCAATAACGCTGTTAACCTAAAAGTAAGCGGAGAAAATGGTATAAATGTCAGTTGAGAAACGCAATTTGATACAATATTTCATATTCTAATCTGCTGTATCTATGTTATTAATTATAGTATCCTAACAACTTTAAACATTACTAACAATTACGAGTCAGGTCTTTCATGAACCAATTAACTGTGCAGTTGTGCAGTTTTATTCAAGTTGCCTTGGGATATGGATTGATTCTATGTATTCTTGTGACTCCTGTAAGTCGTATACTCAACAGAGTGGCGCGTATCATCATTAGCCACTCATAGCATACCTAATTATTATTCATTATCTCGGCAATATGACGATAGTGAAACCCCCTCGGACTTCACCTCACCGAAGCTAGTAATGAAGTAGGTAGGTAGGCATATCGGACACGAATCGACTAAAACAGCACGGTGTCAAAGTCGGCGAGTGATTCCACGCGTGTTTCTCTTACCTACCTGCTAATGCATCTAACATAAAGTCCAATTCCATAATAGTCAATAAAAACTCTATACATATAAAAATGAATCGCAAAATGTGTTGGTAAGCGCATAACTCAACAACGCCTGGACCAATTTGACCAATTCTTGTTTTTAAATGTTTGTTGAAGTCCAAGGATGCATTTTTACGGAGAGAAAAGTTTAAAAAATTGTATAAAAAAAATTACACGCATGTTTGGGAAAAATAGGTGCCACGGGGCGAAGTATGCCATGGGCGAAGCCGATGGGGACAGCTAGTAGTGAATAAAAACTAGTTTTTATTGTGCTATCGTTCCCCTTGCAAACCAGAGAGGTGATTCACAACTTCTATGTAGTTTTAACTGTATTAACAACAAACTAAAATTTTATTAAGCGACTATGAACTCACGAATTATTCGATTCCGTTTGCTGTGGTACGTATATAATGTTGTTTTTTAAACCACTGCTGTTTCGGATGTGAATCAGTCCGTGAGCTTGTAGACTCAAATTAAAAAATAAATAGACAATGTGAATGTCAAGTGCAAATAAATGTGTTCTACTTCTAAAATCTACTTCATTCACATACATTAGAGGCGCTATTAAAGTCAAGAATTTTGATTGTTGGAAACACTCATGTGGCGTATGGGATGGGAACAAACCCACGCAAAACCTTTAGAATTGAATGGAAATGGACTTTGATTGAAATAGATTGAGCCAAACTGCATAAGAGTTCAGAAGTTCAACGTTGCGTAATGCTTATGCCGGAGCTATACTAGCTATACTAGATTTGTTCCGTGGTTCCATCCGCCGTACGCACGGAGGCCGTACGTTACGCTCGTATATCGTATACGCCATATCACGCGCCCGCCTGCGTTTCTCATCTTTTTTCTTAATTCTCGTACTGTGAGGGTCATAGCGTGATCTTATATAGCCTATAACCAATTATAACTATAGTCTAAACTGGACTAGGCAATTCCCTCGCACCCCGGCTGACATATATATAATAATCTAGGGATGGCACTTTCAGGTGTGGGAAGCACGGTTTCCCCATCTTGCCCTGGAGAGGTCTCATAAAAGGACGGAGGTCGTTGAGCGACCCCCGGCGTCTGGGACGAAACTGACACCTTATCAAAGTTTTTACTGAATGTACAAGTTTTATCATTGGCAAGTGATAATTTGTTTTAATTTTAATTAAACTTTCTACCGTTTTCGTTTCACTACGTTTTCATTAAGAATGTATAGTTAGGATTGAATATACTAGGTATACGAGACAATCTGCAATTTGTTAATGTCAGATTAAAGTTCTGGGCCATTGAACGCCTGAACTGGTAAATAAATGGCGAGCCCAAGTCGGGCATCAACTCGATCTGTTTTAAGTTGAATACATCAATCAACTTATACATTGCTTTTATATTTTGATATCGATTTGAAAGATAGCGATAACCGGATATTTAACCCAACATGACCTACAAAACTAATTTGACAGCAATTGCGAAATAAGTTAAGAATTGCGAATGTTGTGATTGTATTTTCAGAGGCAACCGAAAACGCAGTAAGTCTATTTGGTGAAAAAAATCAAAGAGTCCTTTAGTAAAATATTTGTACTAGGTAAACGATAGAAATATTTGAGAATAGTGTAACTTTCGCAGTGAACCTAATAGATGTACTGGTTCATTACATCAGGTATAAAACCACCACTGTTGAACATAAGACTCTCCCAATGTACTATTACATAGGGTTCGATGAATTAATTGAAGTCTTTATGTAAATTGAATATAAAGTTTGATACCGTTAAAGAGAGGAGTAGGACTTAAACAATTGCCAGACAGCATTAAGCATGAAGTTACTATTCATAATTACAGTGATAAATTTACAACTTAAAAAATCGACTATCACCCCGGTACCATGACACTTGAGTAAATTTTAAATAAATCCAAAGACAGTGAATCCAATGAGGGAGGGAGGGGAAATCGAATCTTGGGGCTCATGACCTCTCTTTCTTTGGGATGGACGTTTAAATAGATGCATTTTTGTAGATTATCGAATTGGCGTGTATCCTTGCTAGACGTCGACTATAACTATGACCCCTGACACCCTTACTGGAAAGCTAGATTCGATAATGCCTTATTGCTTGTCGTGTTCTACAGTTTAGTATTGTTTTATTTAGTTTGCTAAATTTCAGTCCAATTTTTCCAGCTATTTTGGTGTGATTACGTGATAAGCAAACATACTCAGTTTCGCATGAATATTATTAGTTAATATTATGGGATTAGGTCAAACTCGTGTGTACTTTTTCAATGTCAGGTTTTTGCATATTAACCTTGACATGTTTCTAATTCCTTTAAGCCACATGATCTGCTGTTAGGCAATAATAATATAATATAAGCCTTTATTGCTGTTATTGTAACATATTTAACAAACATTTATTTAAATAGAGGTAAGAAAACTAATTAAAATAATCTAAATTATATTCTGGGCATTCGGTTCAGCTTCGCTTTCGACAAAGGCCTCCTCTAAGGCTTTCCACTTGTGTCTATCCTTTGCTGTACGTAGCCATATACTGCTAGGTAATACGGTTTAACAATTCTATAACACCTTATGAGGGATACAACGACTCGCTGTAGGTACGTATTGAGTTGTGATAGGTTGCCGCTGTCAGCTCTCTCTCACTACGTTAGGTATTTGGTTAACTTATTTCTAAGGACTTTTGAATTTTGTTTTTATTCAGCCTTCAGTTATTTTACCTTAGTGCCTTACCTACTTACATACATATACTTAAGCCTTTTTCCTTGCGGGGTAGGCAGAAGCAAAAGCCCGCTATCTGCTTCTATTGTTACACACTTCACGAGCTACATCCTGTATCATATACCTGTAGCATCCTGTACAGAGTGTACTGTCATTAAACCTTTCATGCAAGCCCGCCGGTAACGAGTGAAAGTTGGGTATGGTACAAAAGTCATGAAAGTAGAGTGAATGCAGTTGATATGCGATCATTATGCAGTACAAGTAGACTAAGGTAGGCTGATAGGAAGAGGAATACAGATATACCTACTTGTCTTACGAAACCTACTCTCTCAAAACGAATAATTTCTAGCGTTGAAGCAGATGTCGCGTGTCGATTATGACGTCGCCTTCAAAGTCGATAAAGGTTTTGACAAGGTCGTCTTCTCGCGCGTTGGTGTTGAAAATCTCTAAAGGCTTTGGTGATCTTCGCTTTCCATGTGGCCAGCCGTATATGCTTATTTTTCAACTCAGTCATTTATACATAGTGTTAATACACTAATGCTGCCTCTTAAATTTACAATTTAAGACTGTTCGTGTTAGATCATACCATCGATTTGATTGATCGTATCATCAATCAAGTACAGTACTGGGCGTTTGTGTTGGCACGTCGGGAAGAAGAGTGAGAGACATCGCAGTGACAGTTTGATATCTTTATAATCAAAACGGCAGGCTGATGTATGACAGAGAGAACGCTCTACAGAGCCGAAGCAAGCCAATTAAAGCCGGCTCATCACTCTTTTTCGATTCTGACTTCTGACACTCTCAGATTTAAGGTGCGTCCACGAACTAAACGTTGACCGCGCAAGGCATTTTTTGGGCTTCCTCTCAGGGTTGGGATGTCAGATGGCAGTAGAGCCAGCAAAGGCATGAAGAACCCCACGGCTCTAAAGTGCAAGCTTTAAATGCAACCGGGATTGGCACTTGAATGATGATGAGTCACTAAGAAAATACGTGAGTTATTATTAATGCAATTTAGGCTGACCTTTCACTTTTTATGAAAACCCTTTCATTGTAAAAGTTACTAGCTAAAGTTATTTATAAATGCAATTTTACGGCTAAAGCTCAGAATCGATCATAAACAGAACTTGTTTGGAAGGTGGTAGACTTACACTCATGGGCTAGTTCGACCGAGTAAATGTAACCATCCTCTAACTTAATTTCAACGTTACTCTTATGCTCTTTTCATAATGGTTGCGAGTTTGTCAAGGAAAGGCCGACTACCTCCCTCTACTTTCTCCTATTTTCCTCTTATACATATGCAATGTGCAAGAAAAACCTCCGACGTTGCCTTAAAGTATGAATTGATGAAACTGCCGTCACGAGAAAAGTATGTGATAAATTTGAAAATGGCTAGACTTACAGGTGTGATGGAGTGAACGGCAGTCGATGACCAAGCCTTCGCGGCCTTCGTCTCAGCTGTCCTACCCACAGCTATTGAGTCACTGTCGATCTCGCCCACCATTTCTCAGTTCTCAGTTACTCCTGTCATTAGCATAATCTATGAATAATTTTAACGGCTTCCACGACCTTGACGCCATTATTTTATTAATTATAATCAATGTCATTTATTTTGTTGGTTTATTATCTGTTAAAATAAATATAATATAAATTTTGCATTTGTGCATTTGATTGGTTTGTAATAAGTTGTTGTGATGACGAAACATTTTTCCATTCTTATAACCCCAACTTTTTACACTCACCAATCTACTATACCTTCTTTGTGCCTAAACTTTGAGTTAATTGGAGCAATTTTTTTTTAACAAAACTATATATGTACTTAGTTACTTTGCTAATGCATGGACAATGGATTTCACATAAACATTCTAAAATTACCCAGAATTTTTTATCAAACAATTATTAGTGCGAGATACAAATATCTTACGGAGTTATGGCCTTGTAGACTCTTCTCTACCATCAGAAGGTCTACCCGTGACCACGAGCTACTAACAAAAATATAGTAAGTACAAAATATATAAATAGTATATCCCTACACACAGTAGACACCTATGCTAACTCTTCTGTTATCTTTTGTAGTTTTTTTTTTTATATATAGTACAGGTCAATTTGACTTCACCTCGCCTGATGGTAAGCTGAAGGTAAAGTCTCAGGAAAGAGGGTCACCATTACATACACGTACTATGTTAACAATGGTGGCACTCAGCTTGACGGTCTCATCAGAAGAGGATTGTAGTCGCAGCACCGCGTGACACCCACCGGTCCCACTAGTTCTGCGACCGAAATCCCCCTGCCCGGCTATGCACTTGCTGACCCCTGAACGCAATCAAACCGAAATAGGATTACTATGGAGGGTTTTTCACAATCGTGCACGGTGGTACCCACCCGGCCGAATTTTGTTACAAATTTGAGTCATCAAATTTCTACCACCAGTTAAAGCCATGGAATCTGACACTTACAAACTATTAATATCAAAATTTACTTAGTTTTAAAAATTTGGCCCGTAAGGTACTTTCTTCATGATCACTAACTTTTTATGGCAAGCATAGGAACAGTTTATGTGTAACATACGTCTGCAGGGTTTCCTCGCATTTTGCTCGCATTTTTAAAATAACTATGTCATACTTACGTATGTTCTATAGGAAGGTAATTTATTCTGCGACGCTTCAACGACACAAGTTATGATGTCAGCACTCATGACTTGAATACATTTGACCGTTGAAATGATTCTGAGTATTTATTGTACCTACCTACCTATATTCAGAATTTTAGGAAAAATTTAGGATTCCTTTAGAACCAATACGTTACGTAATTTACTTGCGAAATGTAAACACATGCATAGTTTTAGCCGCTAGGTAAACCAGTACGTCAGTACTATTATAAATTCTGTGCTATGGCTTAAGAGGTGGTTATCTCAACTGCAGGGTCTGCAGTCTGCAGGTTCATTCCACACATGGAACAATTCGTATGATTCACAAACGATACCACTCTGAGTTAAAATATGCATTGTGAACGTCAACTGAATATTTTTCCCGCGGCACTCGAGTACTGTAGGTGTATTTTAGAGATACGAAAAGAAGTTTACTTGTTTATGCAGATACATAATTGTATAGATTATCTTATCTGTGAACACTTTATCTGGTTTAAGAACCATTAATGTAATATAGGTCAATATATCGTCAGCCTAGCACGAGGTTCAAACTGTAGGGCGTTCTAAGAGATGATTTCTTGCAAGAGCCTAGACACGGCAAACCGGGTTCTTCCGTCAGTATACCGACCGGTATTTTTGCACCACCGGGCACCGAATCTTTAGAATACGTAGGTATATAGAAAAGATCTCCCTCAACACCGGACCGTGTAAAAAGCGTAGCGTGAAAATGCGGCCTATGACAACTTTTTTGAGAGGTCAACTCTTGATTGAAATAAAACTATTTTTAACGGATTCTATCGCGATTCATTTGATGTTATTTTATATTTACATTGATCCCGACGTTTCAGTTGCTTTTCAGCAGCCATGGTCACGGGGAGACGTTCGTCCGTTAAAAATAGTTTTATTTCAATGTGTGACATTCGCGTAATCTTTCCACAATATCAGGTCAACTCTTATTTGCAACTTTACCTGTTTCAGTGCAAATATATGAGTCACATCTCGCGTGAGAGTATTTTTTACATGACAATGTCTTTCATCTGCTTATGATTTTATGGACTACAAAAACTCGTATAAAAGATACAGATTTGTTTCATTGTTTCGGTAAATATTTTCTTGCTTTTCTTTGATTCTCTACTGTCATTAAGGCAAGTCTCGTGCAAGTCCACCACTGATTCAGAGTACTTCTAACGTGCCCTTTTCTCAATACAACACCAATTTTACAAATAGCTGGCTGTTGTCCCTGCCTATCCCGAGAAAGACGAAAGAAGTATTCTTATTTTCAGCTCTGTACCATCAAGGCCATGTTTGTATGGGAATCAGATTACTCCCTTACGAGGTTGTCTCTAACATAGTGGAAAGTACTCATAGCATGTACATCGTACACACAATGTGCGTGCTAATTGGCCACAAATTGGCCACCAACCATGATGCATGAACTTGTTAAATAAGTGTTAACTCTCTTCGAACCCATAAAACAGTGTTATGTTGAACTTAATCTTGATAATGTACACCTGAGTTGAAAAGTAAGGAATAAGTTTATCATAGCCATTGTTTATACAAAGGATCCTGTCCAGTTTTACGACGTCCGGCGTCATGTCAATGGATGGCGAGATTCCGAAATTAGCCAGTGCGAATGCGGACCACGTGAGCGGCCCGAATGAGTCCGCCGGTGATGCCCGATGAGATAATCGTTGCGCGTTTAGATGTGATAAAAGGATAATGCATACATACGTATTAGTAAAAGGATAATACATACATACGTATGTGTTAAACTCAATTGGTTTTTCTTGTTTAATTCAGGTGACTACCTCACCTGATGATATGTTAAAGGCAAAGTCTCAGGAATGGAGGTCACCATTACAGACACCGAAAATGCTACAATGGTGGCCCTCAGCATACGGCCTCATCAGATACTTTTTCACGCCCCACTTAAAGAACCCGGGACTGTTGTAAGAAGGAAACACGTGTGCTGGTAAAGAATTCCAAGTCTTTATGGTGCAGCAAAGAAAAGAAGGTCCGAACTGTTTGGTTGTTGATGGAATTGTTTGCACCGCATGAGGGTGATACCTCTGCCTTGTACGTCTTGTTATGTATAGAAAGGAAGAGGCAATATCTCTACGCAACTGCAAAATTCGAGGGTGTTGGTGACCTCAGGGCTCCCAATAATGCGAACCGCACGTCGCTGCAATGCAACCTGTCGAGAGCGTCTAGTAAATACTGTGTAGAGTCATCCCAAAGATGAGAGCTGTACTCCACGCCAGAACGAATTTGAGTCTTGTACAGATGGACACTTTCCGACTCCATTATCAGACCAGCTTCATAGTACCATAATATCGCATTGTCACCGAAAATACCTATCCCCAATATATAATATGCATCCCAAATAGGTATACGGAACACCTTAGATTTTACCAAACATTGGCTAATCAAGATATCATGAAGTTATACAAAGCTTACTGATGAATCACCTTCATTCAAACGAGAGTGCCTTACGCACTCAAGAAAGAACATGTGGCATACCACACACATATATAAATATGCCTACAATACATATATTGTAGGCATATTTATATATATACACCTACTTACCTACCTAAGTCATTATTATATTTCCAGACTCAACATATAGTCATTCATAAGTTTTTTTGAAGCAAATTAGTGTACGTTGCGCTGATAAGAAATGGCAGTATGTGCCAGCGCCAGAGTTGCTATGCCTACATATACACAATCCGTACGAATTTAAGAAGATTTTTATGGGAAAATCCCATGAATGGATATTCATATAAACCTACATAGTTTTTTGGTGATAAGCCTCGACATCTATATAATATATTAGTAATAATAGCTCAATGGCCGTGTTAGTGATGACCGTTTATAACACGAGAACGTGTGGACCGATTTTCATGATTTTTATTTTGTTGGATTCGTATTCGCGCCTTCAAGGACAGTTTCTATTAAAATATCTGAAAGATTTACGTAAAAAAAAACTCAAATTCTAATGTAAACAAAAATACAGAGAGCCAATGGCAGCAATTTGCCATTTACTTCGACAATATCCCAATCCAACGTCATAGACAAGATTTACTTCATAGACATTGGTTTCAACGACAATTTTTGTTAAATAACTCTTTGTTTCATTATTGCCATTGATTACTTGAAAATTTAAATTAAAAAAAAAACATTAGATGTAGTCGATTAATCACAAAAGAAACTTTTAAAATTTATTCACCTAAATTGGGTTCACACGTTTTACTCGATAAAATTCATTCGGTAAAATATGCTAACACAGTTTAGTTTGCCTTAAACTTGGTACCTATGTATACATATAGGTACCTATAGTTGAAATCCATGGGTGAAACCAGCTCTAAGACTGGATTTCTAAGTAAGAATCGATCTGTATGAAATTTAACACAGAGAAAGACTATAGTCTGGAATTGCACATAGGCTCCTTTTTATTAGTCTACTAGTAGTTGGTTTTAGCAACGAGATCAGTATTTATGCGGGCGGAGCGCAACAGCTAGTATTAATGTAAAATAAATCTTAACGTATACGATAAACCAAAAAATATCTCGATGCCAAAAATTAAAATACCAAAACTTTTTCTTAAGGTGGCAACACTGTCCAGACCCACCGCCCGTATCGCGGGGGGTCTACGCGTGAGTCACATGCGCACACGACGACGGATTCCGTGTCAAAGCAGCGCCGTTGAACTTGCAATTATAATGTTGTATGAAACACTTCGTCGCGCAACTTAATTACTGATAGAGTTTTTCATAATGACCAACATTAAATTGATCTCAATTATATGGTTTAACATTCAATCCACCCCGTTATTACCTACATGTGGAACAAGTAATCATTAGATAAAAGTAGACATTTTAATTACACGAGACAGATCTCGTTGTCTCAGTGAATGACCCTTACGGCTACGGATACTGACTGCTGACGGCATGTTTTAACAGCACGGTAGTGCATTCGACTGCTACGACAGGGGGCGCGGGTTCGATTCCCGCTCAGTGCAAATATTTGTATGCATTAATATGTCTATTTGCATTGGTCTGGGTGTTTCTATGTATAATATGTGTATATTTACAAAAAAAAAGTATATAAGTATGTTTATCCGCATTCTGGAACCCATAAAACAAGCTAGTTAAACTATGCTTACTTTGGGTCTAGACAGCGCTGTGTAGAATGTCGTAGAATATTTATTATTATTATTTTATTATTATTATTATTTGCAAATCATAAACCTAAAGAATGTAAAGTCCCGCCTGCTATCAAACTGGTTTCGGTCGGGTTTTTTGATATTTTAAGTAATATTTTTTAGTCCTATAGAAGTAAGCTTATTGCAGCTTATTGACACCAACTGGGCACTTTGGGTTTGAAAGATAAGCAAATTAGGAGTATATTGGAAGTAAATGTTCATAAGGGTTTAGGAATGAAAATAATATTGAAGCTTGAAGGTTTTTACAGGCCGCGGGTGACGCCCCTAGTGTAACACACTTAAAAGTTTCACACGTCCATAGGCCGCGGGAACCGTTTCCCATTAGGTGTGTCATGTGCTTATCTACCACCTAAGTGGTATAAAAAAAAGCCAAGACCTTGCGCCTGTAACTGCAACCAGCTATTTCTGGGAAGCCTGAAATGTCTAATTAACTTTATTCATAATATTGAAAACCAGGCAAGCTAAATCTTATTAGTCACTTCGATTGATGGATGATATGATATTTCTAAGTCCCGTGAATCTAAAATATGTCTTGTGCATGACACACGTGTATTCAATATTGTTTGCAGCACGTTTGAAGGTGCATTACGTCATGATGGTAATCGGAATGCAAAAAACGTGCAAGACAATCCCATTCAAACGAATCTATCACCTGTCATAGCAATGAGAGAGGTCGCACGAATTGTTTTCTAATAAGGCTTCTACTTACGCAAAAATAGTGATATTATTCAACAATGAGATGACAAATTGATGAGGCTAGCTCCAGAGTTTCTCAAACTTGTAGCTTCATGTACCCCTATTAGATCCAAGACTGTGGCGATCCTCTGTGAAAAAATAATTATGAATAAATCCGATAACCAAGGTGTTTTATTGTATTTCTAAGAAATACAATAGCAATCTAAATCCATTTCAATCATAATTTAGATTCAGTGTTCAATGGATTCTTGTATTTTATAAAGATGAAATATCACCTGAAACCTGACCTGTAGTGACCTCAGTCAGATAAGTTAGTTGTCACAAAGGGCATAAGGAATTTTACCATTTTATGTGTATGTTCCTAATACTTTCCTTGCCTTGCTACCCAAAAATCAATTAAAGACCGCCACCATAGCGTTCCTAAATTTTGTCACATAGCCTCTACGACCAAATGAGCCTGAAATATTAAGCCCACCCCAGTTTTAGAAACGCTGCGCTAAATATAGCACTGGGATTTCGCTGCTGTTTCATTGTACCACGACGGCCTAATGTGTTATTAAAATTCTTACTATTTGGAATAAACCCATCCATGAACAAGCAGAATCTGTTCAAAGCCGTCAATCATTCAAAACAAACAATTTCCGCGTAAATCTAAACTGCGAAACTATAATTTATATGAAGCTATTATGTAATTGAAAAAATAACTTTAAATCGAATTTCCTCAACGATGTTTTATATAAGAATGATATTATGTTACTATGAAAAAACGAAGGACGTATGCCAGGATCGTAGCAAGTGGAAACATGTTATCTATGCCTACCCCAATGGGAAAGATACAGTCATATGTCAGATGAGATAAGTGAGATGATAGTCGCTCCCATAAAAACCAAGATAAGTCACATCAGTAGGAGAAATTATAGGAGAGCGGACCCCGGGATTAACCGAGATTAACGCTGGGATGATGATGATTACAGAGCTAGATCTCATTGGGTTTCAGAAAATAACATATTGGGCACGACATTATTTGGGCAAGTCATTTTTCAAAGTTTTTGAGCTGAGAAAGAGACGATGTCGAGCGAAAAGCTCTCTATACTCCACTCGGTGTATTCGGTGTATTTCGGTCCTCCTAAATAAATCGACCAATTTTGAGCAAACTTGGCATGAAAATACAAATTGATACCCGGAAGGTTAAGAAAAATTAAAAATCGAACATACTATGGAGATATAATCACCCTTCAAAAATTTCAAAATCTGATTTCTCAAAAATGATCAATGTTGAGACCACGATTTTGGCACCAAAATGTGCTGTAACGTAACAATTGGCTTAAGACAGCAAAAGAAAATTGAAAATCGGTCTAGCAACGGAGCAATATTCACCGAAAAAACAATTCAATGGTATTCAATTGAAAAAATATTGCGCGTGAATTGTAAGGTTATTATGTAGTGCACTCTCAGCTCAACATTTCAACAGCAGAATGCATTGCGCCCCTTGTAAGTGTTCAGCCTTACCCGGCACATCTAAATTAATTAATGTAGTGTTAAAATTAGAAATAAATTCGATCAATCATTTTTTCTCCAAGACGTATTTAACTTTCATTCAAGTACTTTCACGGCTGTAATGACGAATAAAATTGTTTGGTCGAGTAAGACTGACCAGTTTTTCTGTATAAACGCCGATCGCCACGCGTAACGTATCGGTAATTATAGAAACTTTAATTAACCTCGCACGGTTGCTGTAATATTTATTACTCTCACGCATTGTTCTGAAACCTAACCTTACTAATAAAATTACTCACACAAGGCTTCATTTCCGTTTACCCACTACTAAAATTCGTATTAAAATTGTTCAAAATGTATGAATTTCGCCAGCCTACGGTAATACAATTAAATTTAATCAAACCTTAACCAATTTATTCATATGAGATATTTTTTATGGCGTTTAATTACCTCGTTTTATATTTATTTTCTTCCTATTTCGTATAAATTAGTAATCATTTTAGTTATAAATTATTTCTTGTTTTAGTTTTCATGAGTATATAGGTACAATGATAGTGCAATAAATGATAACAGTACTAAAGATCTCAATGCCATTTTTATGAGCAAACGTGATGATTTAACTCTTAATAACAGCATTCTATTTCGGAATCGTTTGTCTTTTGCTATTCTTATTTTTAATAAGATAGAAAACAGTATATTTATCAACATAAGGGGTCAGCATTCGGCAGCATGATCGGGGCCTGAGTACGACAGTTAGCCGACTCGCCGTAGAAGCAGGCCGTTGCGGAGGCGGTTAAAGTCCGCCGGTAACACGATACTGGGGTTATCCTTACCCGAGGACACCGTGTGGTTTTAGTCGGTCCGATTCCAACACGCCCACCCCACCATCAGCACCGATGATGGGGTGAAGCCCGTGGAACACGCTAAAAAAAAGGGGTCAGCATTCAGTCTTAACTACGAATCGGCCGAACTTCGATCTTTTCCTATTAGTTTGTCAAATTAAATCATACTAAATGAGGTTATCAAGTTTTACATAATCAATTTAATTCAGTAAAACGCGTTTAAATATATACTGGTGAAACTGCTCTCCATCATCAATGCAAATTAAATTAATATATATTATGTTTTTCTGATTGGAATTTTCTCCCACAAAGATACTCTTTTTCTGGCCAAATCAGCCAAATTATGAATAAGAGTAGGAGAGCTGCCTGAACTCCAAAATGCAAGATTTTGCATTGCCGCCTGTGGCAGTGGTCGACCACAGTGCCGCCTGTGGTAGCAGCACTTTGCATTCCGAGCACAGCGGTATTGCCGCTTGCCGCTGCCGTCACCTCTCTTGTGGCAGTTGTGGCTAAATAACTCAGTAGATCTCGTATCTTTATGCGAGACAGAATGTTGTCGTGTTTAATGCTAAATATCTGGGTGACCAAGACTAGGTATTTTTGTGACGTTTTCTACAAATTAAACATAGCTAGATCGATGTATCACCCCCGAAACCCCCTGTATACTAAATTTCATGACACTCCATGGAGCCGCTTCCAAGTCTCAGATTATATATACACGAATTGCTCGTTTGAAGGCATTTGATTTTATTCCAAAAATAATTGAATAATTATATCAAAATTATATGTTTAACTAGATTATTCCGACAGCTGAGATGTAATATGTCGTAAATTACTGGATATCCAGCAACAATGTTAATTACTTTTCTTTATTTTCTTCCGAAAAGCTCTTTTTTGATCTCATCAACGCAACGCGATGTGACCTGTTGATGCTTTAAGGCCTCCTTCACATTACGGCCAGCCGCGGATGCCTTCTCATTACAAATACAGCCGCGCGACTCAGGGTGGCCAGTTCATTTCTACAATGGACTCCAAAGAGGAAACGTCACTGTTGCTCCTGCTTTTGTTGGTTCTCCTTCGGCGCCATCGACGTCGCATTCATAAAAAAAAAGAATTTGCTGGATTGATCCTTTGTTTCGAAATCGACATGTGATGTTATGTAACAGTATTCAAAGTGTTGAAATATGGTAGTAATAAAAAATTCTTTAATTACGTCCGCATGTCAAAAAAGTCTTTTGGTGAATTATTATGTCTTCTTAAGAGTAGTATTCAGCGCCGTGATACTCCATTTCGCAACAGCATTTCCATCAATAATAATAATAAAATAACATATATGTACCTTTTTTTTTTTTTTTTTTATCGTGCGGAAATCCCTTCGGATACCCCCCCGCCGGCCAGCGGGGGCGGTTATGTCGGGCTTGCACCGACTAAAACCGCACGCCGTCTCGGGTCTTCAGACGCCGGGGTGTAAGGTTACCCATAGAGCATATCCCTCGCACCCCGGCTGACCCTGGGCCATCTCACCACTAACAGCATCGCTCATCCTGTCTCCTCTGAAAGCAGAGGAGTACGGAGAGCGATGTGTTCCCGCCACGTTGGGTATCGGCCGACGATCAATGCCAACCCTATGAAGGGGTGAAGGGGAAGCCATTGACCGCCGCCCAGGGTGTACCGGCCGCTCCGATTCCGTTCCCCCCGGACTGCAGCGGGATCGGAATCGGAGCGACACTCGAGGAGGTTACCCAACACACACCCCAACATATATGTACCTGCCGCACTTTTCTCTGGCCCGGTTTTATTACTGAAATTTGGAATAAACAATTCACATAATTCATTCCAGTTTTTCTTTTTTATGGTCCTGTTGCTGTAATCATCGGTCCTCGAATCCCACAAAGCAGGACGTGTTTGAACTTGAATAATAAATTGTTCTGTGTCAATTCGCTCCTTGTGAAATAATGTTCTACCGTACGTACGATTGCAACACTGGCTCGAAGCCGACTGACCGCACGCGGCTGCAGCGCTGCCGTCCACTATGGACAATCAAGTGTCGCGCGGCTGTCGCGCTGCTCTTTTTAGTATGGAATTAGCCGCCGGTGAACAGCGCGTCTGTCGCGCTGCTATATTCACGCTGCTGCCGCACTACTTGCGACGTAATGTGAAGGAGGCCTGAGGCAAGCGTCAGCGACACAACTCTGCGACACTACTGTTGCCTGCGGTCCGGTCTGCGGTCGCGGCGCGTCGTGACTGCAAGGCAAGCGGCAGTTTCGCCGCTTTAGGAATAGGTTCAGTACAAATACATAGAAACCAGTAGTGTCTCTGCGGTTACCGCAGGAGCCGACAGTAATGCCGCCTGCGGTTGCAGTCTGCGGTCGGTCTCTGTTCAATACCAAAGATCATTTATTTGTTTACTTGAAAATTTATAGATGGCGTTCGTGTCGAATTAGACGACACTATGGTTTCGTTCACACGGACCGTATATAAGGGTCAATGACCTATGTAAATTTGAACAATATTATTACATTCAGTTCAGGTGACGAGTTGTGGTTTTATTATATCCAACCTTCATCACACCCAGATCAAGTAGTGTTGTTCCATCGCCACCACAAATATCGGCAAAAGGCTGATATTTATCCATGGTCCTATCGAGTCGAATACTCCCAGACCCTTTTAGTATACCTCGTACTAGCAGTGGATCGCTGTGCAACGGTACGAGTTAACGCGCAAGGAAGTGACGCGTTTTGGCAGCCGTTTGAAGAACACTCCCGGCAGCAGTTCAAGAAACCACCACCGAGGGCGCCACCTACGAGCCAATTCGTAATAGTGAGTGTGAAGTGCAACTGTGAGTACATTTAACTTGTTTATGTTTACAAGGCAAAAGACCTTTATACAAATTTGAAGTTTATACCTGTCAAGATTGTCACTTTGGGAAGTTTACGAAGTCCGTTAAATTTCAATCAACTTTAACTTTATTTATTATTTCTCAAGATTCAAGTAGAAGATTTCAATGTAGTTCAGACTTAGAAAAAATAAGAGTAATTTGTAGTAACTTGTAAAATATTAGTGTTATAGTGCATGGTAGTTAGATTAGACACTTAGAATAATTTATAGAAAACGGGGGAACGGGGAGACTATGTCCGTCTACCGCCGACAGTAAAAATTATTTTGAAACACTTGTAATATTTTGCAGAATTTCTTTGGACTTAGAATATTCGCTTCTAATTTCTTGTGTATTTTAGTCGCTTTATGTTTGTTGTTGTTACACTTTGTAGTTGTACAATTTTATGAAACATACTTTGTAGTTTGAAAAAACACTCGTATTTTTTTGTTGAGTCGTATAACACTTAGAATAGTCGCTTATCGCTGGACTTAAGTTATCTTAGTACGCTTTTAGTTTTTCACTCATACTATATTTTACAACTTTATTAAACCAAATTGTAGAAACTAGTCAATTTATACGCTTTTTTGCTGACTTTAGTAGTCATAATCATTTAAATTTACAGAGTTATTTTTGTTTACATACATTACATAACATGGCGGAGTTAACGAAAGTTGTAACTCATTTGCAAACAACTATAGAAAAAGGATACACTAATTTTAAAAAGAGTCCGAAAGAAAGAATTACTTTAGAATATGTACAAACTAGACAAGAACTCCTTGAAAGTAATTGGATAAAATTTGAAACAAATTATTATAAGCTTTATGAGGCAACTGAGAAGAAGGTAGAAAAAACCGTACTCGACAGTTATGATTCTACAGAAGAGATTTATGTTAACTTTAAAACACTCTTGAAGTCCACTTATAATAACATTTCATCGTCTAAGTTGGAAAAATCAACTAATGATCAGCACTTAAAAAAGTCAATGTTTGTAAAATTAGATAAAATAGCTATCCCGATATTTTCTGGCAAATATAGTGAATGGACAACATTCAATAACTTATTTAACTCTTTAGTTCATAAAAATGAGTCTCTCGATGATTGTCAGAAATTGCACTATTTAAAAACTCATCTAACCGGAGAAGCTGAACAATTAATACGGCACACTCCGATTAGCGATGCTAATTATGCTCAATGTTGGGAGTTATTAGAAAAGCGTTACAATAATAAAAAGTATCTCGCTCATTGCATTTTGAAACGTTTGTTTAGCCAAAAACGTTTACATGTCGAGTCAGGTTCTGGTCTTAAAGAGCTTTTTGATACTACTAATGACTGTTTATACGCACTCAAGAATTTGAAAATTGATGTGTCTACATGGGATGTCATCATTATAGAAATAGTAGCATTTAAATTGGATTTTGAAACTCGCAAACAATGGGAACTAAGCAGTAACCCTTCTGGTGTAAACGAGTTGCCTACCTTTGAACAGTTTAAGTCGTTCATTGAAAATCGGTACCGCGCATTAGAATTCCTAGAGTCACCCAAGTCGTCGGCTCGCCAGAATAAAACATCGCATGCTCATTATCCAAAGGCTATGTTGGTCGCAAATTCATCATCTTTGAGCTGCGAATTTTGCCACGAAACGCACAAACTCTGTTTCTGTAAACAATTTGCTAAACAACCCATCAAAAAGAGACGGCAATTCGTAGCTAAAGCCATGTTTTGCTTCAATTGCTTAGGCAACAATCACTCTGCATCCGAGTGCAAAAAATCAACATCATGCAAAATATGTCACAAACGTCATCACTCATTGTTACACTATGGTGAAGGTAACAATGTTAAGGATGACGACACTTCTGCACAACCATCTGCTGATCAACCAAGCACCTCAAGTATCCAGACACCCGTGGTCTCATGTTTCTCCACAGGCACAGTACCTAAACCGCAAAAAGTGTTGCTAGCAACAGCATTAGTGACAGCTGAGTCTAACTCTGGGCAACATTTAACCATCCGAGCCTTACTCGATCAAGGCTCACAGGCATGCTTCATCACAGAAGCTACAGCCCAACTACTTCGTCTCAAACGAATTCCTATTCAAGGGGTTATCACTGGTTTAGGAAACAGTAGGTCAACCATTGCACGGCATATGGTCCATTTGTCGATCCAGTCACGCACGGATCCAAATTTTAAGCTTCGTTTGGATGCATATGTGTTAGCTAAAATAACATCTTTCTTACCCGACTGTAATATAAGTCTTAGCAATTTTGATTGGCTAGACACCAAAGGTTTATATCTAGCTGACCCAGAATTCAATACACCCAACAAGATAGATATTCTGTTGGGAGCTGATGTTTACAGTCGCATTATACAGGAAGGGATGATAAAGAGCCCTTCAGGTACACTCATCGCTCAGAGCACCACCTTAGGATGGATCCTGTCAGGTGCGATTAGTTCTGTAAGCAATCGCAAATTAAAAACAAGAAACATTAGTGTCATGCATGCACAGATAAAAGAAGACGACATTCTTAAAAAGTTTTGGGAAATAGAAGAGCAAACAAATGATAAGAAAATACTTACCGCCGAAGAAGAGAAATGCGAAGAGTTTTACAAGCGGACAACTAAACGAGACGGGAACGGTAGATATGTCGTCAAGTTACCGTTCCGAGAAGCTGATCCTGCTTGTAAATACGGCAATTCACGAGGCATAGCTGAAAAACGATTTAAATCATTAGAAAAAAGATTGACAAGGAACACACAATTAAAAGAAGAATATACCAAAGTAATTAATGAATACTTACAACTAGGACACATGAGACCTGTAAAGAAAAACGATGCAAAAAAAGAAGAAGCAGTATATCTCCCACATCACGCTGTGATCCGAGATGACAAGACCACTACCAAAGTCAGAGTGGTCTTTAACGCTTCGGAAAAGAACAACAAAGGCGTATCGCTGAATGATACTCTAATGGTTGGCCCGACCCTACAAGCTGATCTCCGGCATACGATCCTCAAGTGGCGTCGTCATGCTATTGGCCTTGTGGCAGACGTCATTAAAATGTATCGACAGGTAAGAGTAGCAGATGAAGATAGCATGTATCAGCGCATTCTCTGGCGAGACAGTCCAGAAATGCCAATACAGGATTATGAATTGCTAACTGTTACGTTTGGTACTGCATCGGCACCATACCAAGCAGTTCGGACCTTACATCAAATCGCATATGATGAAGGAGAAAACTATCCTCTGGCTTCAGATACAGTGCTAAATTCATTTTATGTCGATGACATGATGACAGGTTGTGACAGAGTTGAAGAAGGAGCTGAAATACATACACAAATGACGAAATTACTAAAAGAAGGTCGTTTCGCATTACAAAAATGGAATAGCAATGATCAAGACATGTTAGAAGCAATACATTTAATTGAAATAAATGAAGCACAACTAAATCACAATTATAAAAAAGAAAAGCAACAGAACAAAGAGATTAAAATAGTAAAGGAAAAAAGAGATACACTCAAGGAACAAAAGAAAATAGAAATAAAAACAGACAATATACTAAAAATCTTAGGACTTACCTGGAACCGTCGCGAAGATGCATTTCAATATATAGTGAGTCTTCCTCTGGTATCTGCAGTTCCTATTACTAAACGAGCCGTAATTTCTGAAATAGCAAGGTTATTTGACCCATTAGGATGGCTATCTCCATGCGTGATAGTAGCAAAAATAATCATTCAGAAATTGTGGCTCGCAGGCATACAATGGGATGAAGAAGTCCCTAGCGAACTATTAAAGGAATGGGATACTTACCGGAAAGAACTGCCAATAATCACTCAGGTACGGATCCCGCGTTGGATGGGAACCAGATCAGGAGACAGTGTTGAGCTGCATGGGTTTAGTGACGCCTCTAAGGTCGCCTATTCGGCCGTAATTTATCTGCGGAGCATAGACGTCACAGGCCAGATACATGTCTCCCTATTGGTTGCTAAAACTAGGGTGGCTCCAATCAAACAAGTCAGCATCCCGCGTTTGGAGCTGTGTGGAGCAGTGCTGCTGGCAAAATTATTGAGGGAAACTGCGGAGGTATTGAAAGTAGCAACTGACAAGGTGACTGCTTGGACTGACTCCACAGTCGTCTTGGCGTGGTTAAACAGTCACCCAAGTAGGTGGAAAACGTTTGTCGCTAATAGAACCTCGGAAATATTAACCACAATGAAGCCAGCTCAATGGTTTCACGTTTCCACTAAGGATAACCCAGCAGACTGTGCATCGCGAGGCTTACTGCCCAGCTCGTTCGTAGAAAATGAATTGTGGTTGGCAGGACCGTCGTTTCTAAAGGAGAAAGACATCAATTATAAGAAACCAAAGGACTTACCTCTTCATTTAGAAGAATCAGTCAAAACGCACGTAGGTATAGTTCCCGATAGTTCTATCCTAGAAAAATATTCAACCTTACAACGACTGCTAAGAGTAGTAGCTTATTGTCGTCGGTTTTTAAATAAAGGTAAAAATCCTCAACCTTATTTACTTAAAAAAGAGTTGGATTACGCTCTAGAAGTATGTGTCAAGAAAACACAAAAGGAAGTATTTCCATTAGAGTACACTCAGCTACAAGATAAGGGTGAGCTGCAGTTAAAGACAAGCAAGCTGAAATCATTATGCCCATATCTCGATGCAAAAGGGATAATGAGAGTTAGGGGCAGGCTTGAAGAATCCCAATTGAATGAGGAAACGAAACATCCAATAGTTCTTCCGGGCGCTGCCGCCCTGACTAAGCTCATTGTAGCTGAAGCTCACCATAGAACCTTACATGGAGGCCCACAGCTGATGCTAAATTATTTACGCACAGCCTACTGGATAATTGGTGCCAGGAATGTTGTAAAGCATCATATCCACAGGTGTGTGACATGTGTCAGACAGCGAGCCGAAATTAAGAATCAGTTTATGGGATCTTTGCCCACCGTTAGATGCACACCCGCAAGACCCTTTCTGCATAGTGGTGTCGATTACGCTGGCCCCATAAACATTAGAACGACCAAGGGACGCGGACATCACGCATACAAGGGTTACATCTGTCTCTTCGTGTGCATGTGTACTCGCGCCATACATCTGGAAGTGGTCAGCGACATGAGCTCGCAAGCATTCCTGGCCGCTTTTCGACGATTTGTCTCACGGCGAGGTCACTGTGCCAAATTGTGGAGTGACAACGGGACTACGTTTGTAGGAGCATCAAAGGAATTGCAACATCTGACCTCACTTCAGTCAGCAATAGCTGAACAATTGGAAGCCCACGGTACTGAGTGGCACTTCATTCCCCCACATGGTCCAAATTTCGGTGGTCTGTGGGAAGCAGGTGTAAAATCCACCAAATTTCACCTCAAACGTGTGATTGGTGAATCGACGTTAACATATGAGGAACTTAGTACGTTTTTGAACCAAGTTGAAGCATGCTTGAATTCGCGACCAATGAGCATATTGAACAGTACAGAGCCTGGTGAACCGACACCGTTGACTCCTGGACACTTTTTAATTGGAGAACCAATCGTAAGTGTACCTGATTACACATACGAAGGGTCTAGAGTAAACTGTTTAACCCGGTGGCAATTCGTTCAACGAATGCTTCAGTCATTTTGGAAACGATGGTCTACCGAACACTTGTCTAACCTAATGAATCGGTATAAGTGGTCTAATCGAGCACCCGAGCCAAAAATAGGTGACATCGTTCTAATAAAGGAGGACGACTTGCCGCCAAGTCGCTGGTTGTTAGGTCGCGTTGAGCTAAAACATCCCGGTAAGGATGATATCACCCGTGTGGTCACAATTCGTACCAAAACATCAATGTTGAAAAGACCCACGTCCAAACTCTGTATTTTGCCAGTCGCTGATTGATGAATTCTAAACTTTTATATACT
The DNA here is from genome assembly GCA_946251805.1 of Cybosia mesomella. NCBI lineage: Eukaryota > Metazoa > Arthropoda > Insecta > Lepidoptera > Erebidae > Cybosia > Cybosia mesomella. Next base: position 25,295,361 of record OX276398.1, read on the forward strand.
TGTTAAGTTAGTTAGTTTAAGATTAAATTATACACTTGTTAGTTCAGAGTTTTATAATTTACACTGTTAAGTTTAATGAACTATTTATATTGTTATGTGTTTTAAGAGTTTTATTGATTTGTTATACAGTTATGAGCTATCGATTGTAACAATCAGTATTGCATTATATATCCGCTCAGACCCCACAAATTCAGAGCACATTGTATAGTTCATTGCAGTTGTATTTGAAATTTGATTAAAGTTCAATTGTAACCCAGCTCATGAAGGACATTTCTGCACTAAATGTCCTTGGTGGGCGGTATGTTCAATACCAAAGATCATTTATTTGTTTACTTGAAAATTTATAGATGGCGTTCGTGTCGAATTAGACGACACTATGGTTTCGTTCACACGGACCGTATATAAGGGTCAATGACCTATGTAAATTTGAACAATATTATTACATTCAGTTCAGGTGACGAGTTGTGGTTTTATTATATCCAACCTTCATCACACCCAGATCAAGTAGTGTTGTTCCATCGCCACCACAAATATCGGCAAAAGGCTGATATTTATCCAGTCTCCGAATGGCACCTTTATTTATTATCAAAATTAAATGAAGTTAAGAATTAATTTCAATTAATTTATCTGTTTTAATTACCACATCGACATTAAAACCTCATATTTAACACTCGGGCAATGAATGCCGCAAGCTGTAGGTAATGTTAAAAGTAAGTTACGAAAACCAAAACTGGCAAGATAACATTACAATGCTGTAAGGTGAGAACGTCTTCTGCGATCCGGAACGTTGAAAGTGTTAAAACATTTCAATTGGATCGAGTTTATAATCATAAGCTATTTTTTACCATCAGCGCTACTGGTGTGTGATTTCAAAACTTAAGTAATCCTTACTGACTTTGGGTGTACTTTGGGTGTGGCTTTCGCGAGGTTGAGAGTCGCTCCCGTAAAAGCCACGATAAACCAAATCAAGAGAAAGAGTAGAAGAGCCCGGAGCTCCAAAATACAAGCTTTGGATGCAAAGGAAGACGAAGAAGCGAAGACCAAGCCATGACCACTAGTAAAATATCCTCGTCTCACCTTAAGGGATATTCGAGGGGAGACATGGCCCTTGAGTTTAGAGCGAAAGTTTTGTGACGACAAGTAAAATTATTTGTAACCATTAATATTGGAGCATCACAAAATCAGTAGCAGTCTGCCATTCTTAACAAGCAATTGGAAACGCCAAGACCTGTTAACGGCTTGAAGTACAGACTTGTGGACTGTCTAGACTTGTTTACAGAGTCGTAGTACACTAAAATAAAAATAAATAAATAATAAATATTCTACGACATTCTACACAGCGCTTTCTAGACCCAAAGTAAGCATAGTTTAACTAGTTTGTGTTATGGGTTCCAGAATGCGAATAAACATACTTATATACTTCTTTTTTTGTAAATACATACATATCATACATAGAAACACCCAGACCAATGCAAATAGACATATTCATGCATACAAATATTTGCACTGAGCGGGAATCGAACCCGCGCCCCCCTGTCGTAGCAGTCGAACGCACTACCGCTACGCCACAGAGGCCTCTAACCTCTAACCACTAACCTCGTGTTTCGTAATTTTTTAAAAGATATACATTTATTTCATACGGAAAAGAGCTTCGTGGGTGTCGAAAAACTCGACTAACGGTTCGTGTGATATGCATCCACCTACTACTATTATTATGCCCGACTAGTATACACGTAGAATAATAATATAATCGAGGCACTAAAATGTAGATGCTGGGTGAATTAATAGTAGTTTATGCAACTGTCATATAAGAAGGGGTGGACTAGAGTGTTTTAATACCTATGCAGTTTCATCATATTCAAATTAATTTTCAATCAAAATTATTAATTACTTGTTTTGGATATATTATGTGGGTATACTATTACGAAATAATCTAAATAATTGAACGAACATTTCCGAATGTAACTTCCATAAAAAATAAATGGCAGAAAATCTGCCAGTGTATCTACTCTTTGTTTAAATATATGTATTATCTATTTACTATATTCATAATTATTATCTATTTAAAAGAAATATGTTTAGAAATTCAGCCATCACTGTGATCCAAACGAGGACTCGGGGCTGTACACGCTAACGGAGTACCGGCGCGGGGGGGTTTCCGAAGGGATTTTCGCACGAAAATAAAAAAGACCAGAAAAGTGGTGCACTGGGCCACGGAAGCGGCAACGCTTCTTCGAAGGAATGGGAGAGGTTTTCCTCAATATTACTTTCTAACTGGTGGTAGAAATTTGATGACACAAAGGAGAATGCCCATGTCAGTATGGAAATCGGTTGCACTCTTTTTTTTGCTATGTCACATAAGTATAAACTGCATTAAAAAGCCTGCATTAAATATTATCTGAAATATAAACGCATATTGTAACAGAACTTGGGGTTATTGAGAAATTAAATGCATGATTACAACGAGAAAAACAACAACGACAAGAAAATATTGTGACACTGACTGTTGAACTGACGTTTGTGTTTTCTTTTGGAATGTTTTAAGACAGGGATACCATGTATAAATTAAGAGAAAACTACCACTGAAGCATACATTATTTTACAACTTTAACTGATTATCACTAATAAACTACGAATACATACACGAAATATTAAGATACATAACTACAATATAATTGCGAATTATTATCACGTATTATTATTAAAACATTTTATTTTAAAAAGATTGGTATATTTGCATTCTACCACCAATGGTTTAAGTTATATAATGGTAACAATTAAATTAAAATGGAAACGATTATTTATTCAAGTTTTATATCTTTATAATTTAAATTCAAACCCCAAGTTCTATAGACGCGATTTAGTGTTGAAAAGTCATACTATAATCAATATTATTTTTTAACATTTGAAATATTGACGCGAACGTCTAAAAGCGCAACCAAGAATGGGCATTCTCCTTTTGTCCCAACATTCGGCCGGGTGGGTACCACCGTGCACGATTGCGAAAAACCCTCCATAGTAATCCAATTTCGGTTTGATTGCGTTCAGGGGTCAGCAAGGATTGTGGTTGCAGCACTCGTGGGACCGGTGGGTGTCACGCGGTGCTGCGACGATAATCCTCTTCTGATGAGACCGTCAAGCTGAGCGCCACCATTGTTAACATGGTACGTGTATGTAATGGTGACCCTCTTTCCTGAGACTTTACCTTCAGCTTACCATCAGGCGAGGTGAAGTCAAATTGACGTGACCTAAATATAAAAAAAAAATAAAAAAATTGCAGAGGGCACTGTTAAGAGACAAGGTCGAAGGGGTATGTACCCCCTCTTATGGAACGATGTACATGGTCCGGCCTCGCAAAAATATTCTGATGGCCTAGTGATAGTCTAGGCAGCCCGGTACTTCACTAACGGCCCGGGGGGAAAGTGTGATCGTGTCTCACGCATGCTTTTCAAGAGGTGACGAAGGCTTACCTACTCGCCTCCGAAATGCTTCCTCTTCACACCCAAAGTTTTATGCAAAATTTAACTAAATGTTACAGAAATTTGATTAACATGTTAGTGTTACTCACCATATCAAAATAAATTCATATCTGGTATTTAAATGTAGAGAGAAACAAGATTACGCATGCATGCATGACTAATATCTCTCAAGGGGCAGTGTGATTTGTTGTATGTCTGGTTCACAGTCAATGATCTTGACTGCCAAATATTTCGCATCTACTGAACACCTGTTTCGGTAACTAATTACTAAAATAAAGACAGAACACAGTAAAAATAAAAAGCTACGAGGCTTAAGAAAGGCAGGTGAGATTTGAATAAATCGTGTATTTATTTTTCTTAATTTGATTGCTCTTAACAAACGTAGCACCGAGCCGGCAAAGAGCCAAGAAATCGTTCTCTTGTGACGTGACATCACAAACACGTGTCTAAACTCAATCTATACCTATGTATTGAATGACCATGAATCCTTGAATACCCGGTTATTATCCTATGATCTCAAGTATTATCATGTATGTTATTCATGAACCATGAATTTATTCAGATACAGTAGAACGATTCTGAAACTATTTAAGATTTCACTTAAGTACGATCTTGATATGAGAATTTAAATTAGGTAGGGTAGGGTCAGCGGTCCCAGCTCCGCCGGGAACTCATGGAGATACGGAGGATGCGACTTGAGCAACCAAGGTGGGGGGAATCCACCATTGCGGCGGTGAGGCCGGTCATGAAGGAGTGTTTGGAGAGGCACCACGGTGACGTCTCCTACCAGATGTGTCAGATAGTTACCGGACACGGGTGCTTCGGTAAGTATCTGTGGCGCATCCACCGATAGACAACGCCGCAGTGCCAGCACTGCGAGGATCCTGGCGAAGACACGGCGCTTCACACGTTGGTGAAGTGCCCAGCGTGGGCGAGTCAACGCCGGGATCTCGTTGCGGACCTGGACGTGGATGTTCTCTCTCTGGAGACCATGCTGAGAGCCGTGGTCTCCGACGGGAGCAAGTGGCACGCCGCCGCCTCTTTCTGCGAGCAGGTAATGTGCGCGAAAGAGACGGTGGAGAGGGAGCGGGAGAGAACCCCGCCTCCGAGTTCCGCAGTCTGCGGAGACTCGTCTACGCCCGAGACTACCGACCTCCATGATTTTGGCCTGAGGACGGCAGATGTCCGACTCGCCGTCCTACCAGAAGCAGGCCAAGACGGAGGCGTGTCGTAAGTGTCCTACACACGTCTGCCTACTCACCGACGCGGGATAAAACCCGACCCCACCAGGCGAGGCCATGGCGGTGGCTGCCAAAGTCCGCCGGTAATCCTGGGGTTATCCTTTGAGGGTTTAACCGGGGTGCCCGGCAATGGACACTTTGGGAGGACACCGTGTGGTTTTAGTCGGTCCGATTCCGACACGCCTACCCCATCGTTGGCACCGATGGGGTAAAGCCCGTGGGGGTTTCTACAGGTTTAAAAAAAAGGTAGCCCAAGCAGCAAAGGACGTAAAAAATTACGTGAATTTTTGGGCATGTTTAACGTCGAAATCACGTGTGGATGTCACAGATTTCGACGGCTTATATGACGTCAAAAAATTACGTTACATAACGTCATTTAATGACAAAATGGCGACGTCCCTACATTACGTGATATATCACGTCAAGGTAGACGTTAGAAAACGTTAAACATGACGCCACTAATGACGTGAAAAATTTATATGAATTTACTTAATTTTTGACGTCAATATAAAACGTTACTAGACGTTATATATGACGACATCAATGACGTTAAAAATGAATGGAACTTCACGTACTTTTCCACGTCAATAAATGACGTTACCAGACGTTACACGTGACGACACTAATGACGTGGCTACGCTGAAATTAATAACGTCAATAATGACTTTAAAAATACGTTATTATTGACGTACCTAACTACCTAATATTGACGTTATTGAGACGTTTAAAAGTGGTATCTAATAACGTCATTGTTTGGGTTTTAGGTATGTACACGATTTGTTGTATTTACGTTGAAATTTGGGCCCATAATTGTAACGGACAAGTCTTTTGTGTAAATTAAACTATCCAAAATTGCTGGATTTGCACCGACGTCAGCCAGTTACAATATTGGGCATAATCTAAAGATAAATACAAAAAATCGCACTTAACGCCATACGACTTAAAGACATACTTAACAATATTTGTTATTTTATTACGCTAGTAGGTATTCTGAGGGTAGTATTTAACTGCACACATAAAATACTGAAATGCACATATGAAGAAAAAATAACCAACGTAACCTATTAATGCTAGATAATTCAGGAATATTGATGTGCAATCAGTATTTTTAAAGTACAATTAATTCCCTTATCAATAATAAAAGAATCCATACACATATAATGCAATCTTTGTGTAGTATGACGTCACAATATTATTTAAACAAATGATACAAAGTAATAGGTGTAATATTGTTATTTATTAGATTATTAAAAAATTATGAATCTTATGAAGATACACTTAGGTACGACTTATAAGAGACAATCAATGCTGAAAATCACTAACCGATAGTTAAAGAAAATAGCACCAGTAGGTAAGTTAATGTTATTTTATTATACTAGCAGTTAAAGCAGTGATTATAATAGAAGAACGACAATAATAGTAGGTCCTAATTTAATAGTTAACATACTTTTATAGTATGAATGTGCTCATGAAAATGAACAACTTTTCCAATAAGTCAAATCGCAAATAAAATGTAATTTTATAGTTGATAATAGATCAGCTAATTGTGAATGTATGGAAAGTGGAAATGCTCATACATTCATAAAAATCAATTCAGACGTTTTGCATCTCAAAGTTAAAAGTTAACATTTATAACTTTTAAATTATTTTATTTCAAAAATGTTCAATGAACAAAGAAATACTGAAGTATATAATTACTGTATGTAATCAATCAAGAAGCCTTTTTAAAATATCTTCATGACGTCACAGTTCCTATTCCCCGTCTGAGCGGTTTTCTTGTCTGAGTTTAGAGCACTGGACATAGTTATACAAAATGACACAATTTCTTAAGACTAAAATTGTAATTATTAAAATTTGGCTAACCCACTAGTAATCATTCTTAGACGATATGTCGTAACGGTAACACTACTTCTTTATTGAAAAATGGAAGATGAATACATTTGCTGGCAATATTTTTAAAAGAAATTACTACCATATTCTTCGACAATTCGCTTACTAAAATTATATCTAAACATTTAGAAGAACAAGGATAAGTAAAAAAATCTTCACTTTTGGTATACATTTGAGCACATATAAAAGTATCATCATCTTCACCTTGAATAATATTTACTATTCTTAAAACTGACTTATCTCTTAACATACAGATACAATCAGCAGCAGAATTTGTGCTAAAAATAAAATCTTTAAAAGTAACTTTTTTATATTGCTTTTTGAAATTACCTGGTGGCAAAGGCCCGTCATAATGTTCTTGCGAACAATGTATAGAATTGTTAGTATCTGTAGGAAAACATTTAGCGGTAAGTCTGTTACAGACTTGCTGTAAAGGTTTATGGGGTGTCCTAATCAAACTCTTGAGTTTACCTAAAAAATTTTCAAATTTAAATGCAGATATGTTATCCAATATTCCAAATCGTTCAACATCATCTACAAGATGAATTAGCGAATGGACATTATATACAAGATATTGCCTACCATAAATAGTTACACAGTCCTTTACAAATTCTTTTAGCAAGTATTTAGCATAATCTGAATATTGAGATGTCAAATTATTTGAAACTAATATAGAAATAGCACAATGTAAAATTAAGAAATGTTGATAAACATCATTTTTTAATATTCCATATAAAATTATTGGCCCTATGTATAACAAAAATGTCCTGAATTCAGTCGCTTTCCATCGGTCAAGTTCCTGAATAATACGAGGTTTGCGATTAAATTCAACAGGTATGAACTGACGAACATATATCAACCTATCATTTAATGAGGAAATACTTTTACTATCTAATTTTACATGTTTGACATCTCCTTTAACTGGTTTGACCCAAGAATGTAACAATTTTCTTACAACGCCTAAACAGACACTATGCATATAATCTATTGGAAAAGCAGTTATTAAACCAAATGACAATTCAGTTAAAGGAGATATTCCTAAGTGATAATCCTCATCGTTTTGAAATAAAAACGAATTATCTGTTCTAAGAGAGCAATCTAAATTATCTAAAATAACACGGTTATTAACATAACTGCCATAACAAGTACATTTGTCACAACCAGAATATGCATTATGCGATTTAACATATTTCAAAAATGCTCGAGCTGGCATGTCACACACAAAACAGTTGAGAGATACTTTTATTATAAATCCTTTATAATTTAAACCGTTTTGCATAATATCTTTTAATTCGCGTATAAAATCATCTAAGTACGCTCTAAGTGGATTAGGCTTAGATTTACCACAAAATATACCAATCACGAATACAGTGTTTTTAAACCCTACAACATCTGCTAATATTGGCCAAAATTGAATGTTAGAGCTATGAAAAAGCGGTAAGCCATCAATATTAAACGTAAGTTTAATTTCAGACATATCCGGCTTGTGATACATGTTAACAAAATCTAAAAGGGAATTAACAATTCCTAAATGTATATACTCCCCGTTATCAAGAGTTTTCAGTTGCCATTTACGATTAGTATTTAACAATGTCCTGGCATCCGCCATAAGGTCTGAATCAAACATTTTAAGAAATTTCAACAAAGATGTTAATGCTGCATTGGAAATGTTAAATTTTAAAGTCCACTCTCTTAGAAATGTGGACAAATTTGGAACAGATTCATCAGGCTGAGTTGAATTATTATAGTAACTAGTATCATTCATTACACAGGTAAAATCATCATGAAAAGGAACTAAAAGAACATTATTATTTCTCACCATGTCTATAGATAAAGTTTCATTATCATTCGTTTCAGATATGTTAATATTATCATCTTTATTAAGAACATTATTTAATTGTTGTGCCACTCGTCTGTAGACTTGGCGTTTACCTAAAAGCGACATTATTGCTAAATAAAAAACACAACTTACGACAAAATCAAACAGTCCGCTCGAAAAGAGATATTTTAGCAAGATAAATACAAATTACAATTCACACAGTTCGCTCTAAGCGCGCTTTTATCTTTTTTTCTTCGAGAGTCATACGTTGGGGTGCATGTTTTAGCCAGACTTTGATGTTGTCCTCAATGGGCTTTTCTTGAATTAATTTAAAAATCTTCTTTGTTGCACCTAAAAAAATAATGGATTATATTCCTGATAGTTATCATAGATAACATCTAACTATTGAAGTATTTTCGAGTGTACTATTTCATTTGAAATCATTCTAGCTATTTCTAAGACAATCCTTACATATAAATACCTAATTGTTGTCTCTGGTTAAAAAGAACAAGAATATTTAAATTCATGAAACTTTTGCTATACTAGATTCCTTAAAAATACCTATTCAAACACCCACACGCACACACCCATAATTAATAATCAAACCCCCCCTCAGACACACCAAATAATATGTAAAGGGAATTATATATAAAAATTTCCCATTACATAGGATCGCAAATTTCGGAGCTATTTAAGCACTCTTAGAATGTCCTAATTTAACGGGAATTAAATATTTAGATTTTTTGTATCGTATTTTTGTTGAATAAACAAGATCATTTTTAAGAAAACTTACGGACAATAGCAGTTTTTATATTGAGGTCTTCAAATGGTCGTTTTCCTTTTTTTCCTTTAAAACTGTATTTCATAGCCAACTTATTAGCGAAACTGTGTTTCATAATCTGATTTACTGTTCCAGTAACAGTGTGACCAGCAAAAGCACCAAAGTAGTCACACTGAAAAAGATAAGCATAATTTTTTTTATTATTTTATCCAATAAAAACTAATCAAGAGAGTCTAGCTCTTCCAAAATATAATATGAAAATGTACTTTGAACTATTACAATTTTTTATTGTTATGTATAAAATAATCTGTTCTTTAATAATATTATTTACCAAATCTCCAAAATTCTTATCACTAACTAAAAATTCTTCAATTGCTTGAAGCTCTTCATCATTAGTTAATGGGAAATTGGCTGGTAATTCCAACAATGCGTTCTTGGGAGCAAATTCTTTTTGATTTTGTTGTCTTATCCACTCTAGAATAATTTTATTTTGCTCTTGTATTGAAATTAAAATTTGCATAATGTTGTATTCAAAATCTGAAACAACAAGATATAAAATTAGATCAAGTCTACTTGAATGGGTGTATTTTCAATACAAGTACAAAATGTAATAGTAACCCACTTGATCTAGTGCCTTTTAGTTGACTGCCTGATGAGACTGATACATGTGGTGGTGGATCATCATCCAGTCTGATTCTATTTATTTCTGAAACATTGTTAGATGCACAGATGTTTCTAATATTAAACTTTGATTAATTATAATAATACCATCTACACAACAAAATGTAACAAATAAACTCAAAAACTACTGGATCAATTTGCATGGAATTTAATAGACGAGTAGAGAGGCACCGGGAGAAGGACGTAGGATACTTTTTATGGCGGTGGGTCGCTATAGTTTAAAAATTACAGATGAATAAAACAAGTAGGTAAGAAGTTTGAATTTAAAAGTTTAGTAAGTAATTTAAAATTGCTCTGGTGGTCATGTGCTAATTAAAAAACCGGCCAAGTGCGAGTCCGTATGCGAGTATGCGAGTTCCGTACTATACGTAAATACTTTTGATGTATGGAAGCCCCCCTTAAGTATTATTTTTATTTTATTTTTAGTATTTGTTTTTGTAGCCATAATAAAAATACATAATATTTGCAAATTTCAACTGTCTAGCTATTACGACTCTTGAGATCTAGCTCGGCGAGTGTAAATGGGCATGAAAAAGGGCTAAAATATCATATTCTTTGTATGGGAGCCCCCCTTAATTATTATTATTATTTTGTTTTTAGTATTTGTTGTTATAGTGGCAACAGAAATACACAATCTGTGAAAATTTCAACAGTCTAGCTATTACGGTTCTTAAGATACAGTCTGGTGACAGACGGACAGACGGACAGACAGCGAAGTCTTAGTAATAGGGTTCCGTTTTTACCCTTTGGGTATGGAATCCTAATAAGGGCTGATGGGTGTTCTGAAATATTTATAGAAGTTAATCAATCAATCATTTTTTGTCGAACATGTTACATAAAAAATACATCAAAGTATGACTTCAAGTGGGATAATTAAGTGGGTAAGTCAAAAGTAACCTGGTAAGTATACAAATTAGTCTCTAGTAGTCAACTCAAAATTAATGAGATTAAGTTTAAAGTACAAGTACATACTGTCTGCGGATGTTGACAAAGTTGGTATATATGAAGTTGTATGTTTCTCGACCGTTGTATCTTCTGTTCTATTTTCACAGTGATCAGTCATTTTCACATATTCTGAAATATCAAAAACTGTATGACTTCCTTGAAACTTTTGATATTACTCATAATATACAACTTGAAAATGCTGTTTTAGTGAACTATTTATGGGGAAGTATAGATGGAAAATTTTACTACGGAACCAACCCTGGAAAAAAGACAATGAAGTCAGTTAGTTCTGCACATTTTAGGTATGGTTTTTTATTTAATTAAATCTGTTATGATTTAATAAGCCAAGAGATCATTATATGCCAGAAATTATCCATACTAGTATTTATTATTTTATATAAATATATTAAATATAAATAAATAAATACTTGCATGGATATTTTGACTATTACCCAACCCGGCAATAAAGAATTGAGCTTAGTGTAACAATTTAAAAAATATGTAAGTAGCCCTTTATTACATTTAATTAAGAAAATATTATCCATGCTGTAAATATTTGTAATTGAACATGCTTAAATCCCACCCATGAGTAAAAATATTAGTACAAATAATGATGACATGCTGACCACCACCATGCTGACCTATATCTAAATCAAAATAGTATAAATATAATTTAAAAAATAAAAGTCAAGCACACTTCAATCCGACTGCTTTTCACCCATTAGTACCTACAAATATATGTGCAGTTTAAAATACCTATTACTTATGTAAAGTGGGTTGACTTCTATGTGGCATCACAAAACGCTGCCATTGAAACTGAAAATGTGCAAAGGCTTTCAGTCACATTTAAAATATACCTTTTACAGTTTTGATGTTAAGCACTAAAAACCGTTGATATTTATATTGAAATATAGAACTACAATGTTCAGATACTTGGCTCCCGAGGATCTGGACTACAGGTACCGAGAGCTTAGCACCATAGACACTGCCAATAAATATTATAGGGTAACTGTTTTAGTTGGCCTGTTTGCCAGCACAGAACTCTGAAGAATAAAGTAAACATTGAATGCGGAAAACTTACCAGAGTTGCAAAATATGTTGCTTTTTTGATTAATCTGATGAGGCGAGGATTTGCGGCGATGGTAGAAAACATCTCCTTCATCCTCATTATCGCTACTACTATATACACGTTTACGTAGGTTTCTTTTTGTTGAATTGTTTAGTTCTCCATCCGTCAGGTCGCTGGTATTTTCGGCTTCTCGCGCCTTTTTTCTTGCAATCAATATATCGTCTGAAAGAAATCGAACAAGTCACTCCAGAATATTGAATTATGTACTACTCCAGAATGTAAAAATCGTACACGAGCAACGGAAAAAACGGAAACGATGATGAAGAGAGATTGTTTTCAATCATGCTTAGCCGCAAATAATGATACATACCAGATTCAAAAAAATTTCTTTTTAATTTAATTAAGGCCCAATCCTCGGCGGGAGTTTGATGCTTTTGCAGTAATTTGTTGAAAGTTGTGTTATTTTTCGTATTAGGCCAATATGCTTCAGATTTTTTTGGCGTCAGCCATTCCGAACTAAGTATAACAACGGGGCCACAACCATCAGTAGCGTCCCCGCTGTTTTCTTCGGCTACTATATACAGCATTCTGTAGTTGATGCATAAACATTATTATAATTACATAAACATTGCTCAATAAATATATAAAAATTACAATTATTTTCTAAAAAGAATACTTACATATATACGAAATCTCAGCTCATGGGAACCGGGAACCGGGAACCGTTTTATATGATGATGATGCAATAACTGACCAGTAACCACAGAGAAAAAAGGCGCAATAAATATTTGGGTATGGAGATCTGATATCGATTAATCGAAGAAGTAGGTACCGATTTTCGTATTAAAATCTTCTTCGACATATAATTGCTGAATTGATCCAGAGAATCAATATGTCACCCTAGAAAATTGACATTATATTTTTTCTGTTTTAGTACTTAAAACCATAAAATTATTATTTAATAGATAACTCAATCGCCATATTATCAGTATTATAGAATCATCTGTTCCTTGTGAGCTCCTTTTTTCAATTGCCGGCAACATCGCAAGTCATCCCAGTAGATTCAATTGTAAGTTTTAAATTTTTGTAGAGAAGATGAAACTTTGTTTTCATTAACTTGAGTTTTATTTTAAGTAGGTATATTTTATTACGGTAGGTAGCTTGGTAGTGGAAAGAAAAGTAGATTACGCACTTTGATAAAGTGAGTAATTAAAGCATTCATGCTACTTTAGTACCCTTGCATGCGCTCTGGCACCAATCTAAAACTTTTGTATCAACAACTTACTTTGCGCTCGGTGCAACAATCTACTATATGTACTCGTTGAATGTCATCGATACAGGGAAGGAACACAAAAATTATTAAATAATTTTATCAACAGTTTATAAATAAGTTTATCGACAAGTTTTACACCGTGCCTACAAAAAATAGTCTCGTGTCGTTTAATTTTTTTCAGTAAAGACTTACAGTTACTTACAGTAGTTTTACAGTAAAGCTTGAAAATTATGTAAAAATCATTAGAACAAAAAACTAGCTGTAACGAAACTACATGTGACGTCACAAGAATAATATTATAAAAAAGTTGAATAATGGCTGGTTTTTAGGATTCCGTACCCAAAGGGTATAAATGGGACCCTATTACTATGACTCAGACTGTATCTCATAAGCCGTAATAGTTAGACGCTGCCGCTATAGCAACAAATACTAAAAACCAGAATAAAATAAATATTTATGGAGGCTCTCATACAATAAACGTGATTGACCGCGTAACTTTTTTTTTCATAGAAATACTATCAAATACAAACTTATCTTATATATGCACACTTGTTAGAATTACCTACGCATAGAATATACTATTTACGGAACCCTCAGTGTGCGAGTTCGACTCGCACTTGGCCGGTTTTATTGATTCGAATGAAGAATCGATACCCTAATACGAGGTTATACGATCGTGAACTACGATCAATAACAAGAACAAATATTATAATTATTACTCACACATGGAAGTTGATTCTGACTTTTCGTAAATTCGACGTGTTTGAGCTCTTTTTGCACCATTTTACTTGAAACATTTGACAGTTGACCTCGTTTTTTTATTTTCAATCAGTTCTTCGGGTTACTATTCGTATCGATTTTATGTCGAACTTTTTTGGAAAGTATCGCCATCGCCACTCAGCGCAGTGCTGCCAAGTTTAGCCAGGTTCGAGCAGTGATCATGATTTTTCATTGTTTATTTGCTAATCGATTTTAAATATTTTTATGTTATTAAAATGGACTTACTCGATACTTCGTATTCGATACTTTTACTCATTAAGTACTCTTTGGGAGGTATCCTATCGAATAAAATTAGAAATTACTCATTTTATACGTGACCTTACGGCTCATGTTTATGGCAAAACCATCTAGTTCAATCGTACTGAACCTTATTTTAACATTGAGCTCGAATTCGTTCCTTCTGTTCTGTTCACAGACATACCTACCTTCCTATCCTTTATTCACTTTACTCATTGACGTTATACCAATATATAGTCTTGCATCTGGCGCGGCCACTTTGTTGTCAGCTAAAAGCATTGAGTATTTGATTTAGGCTAAGAGTGATGTCGCTATCATCAAGTGGAGAAGTCCCTTCATTCACCTGCCATAACACATATTATTATATTATTATGATTAATTTTTGCTATGGTATTTATTGCTTGTTTTCTCGTTGTTTTATTTTTAAAGGTTTAAAATATTACATGTGGAGATAGCATGCCTAATAAATAATATTTTTAATCAGTGGCGAAGTTACAGATGTCTTTTTTATTATTGTATCAAATTTATGTACCAATATCATTTGCTTTTCTTTTGTTTTACTGAAGCTAAACAGCTAAGCTATTGAGCTAAACTGACGTCACCATAGACGATGTTTATATGTACTTCCTATAGATTGGCCCTCATATCCGTTAAACGAGATGATTTTAAATTAAGAATGTGTGAGTTATGTCATTCTGTTGAGGAGGACGGCCAAAGTCAGCTATCCGATGGACAGCTGTTTCGTAGCTATAGTATGATTGAGTTTTGTACAATTCACACAATTCTTTTCCAAAAAGGTGGTTAATGTTGCTTAGATAAAAAATCAGTGGAAAAATAATTTTAAAATTACTGATTAATAAATTGAAATGTAATGTAACAAGATATTTTCAAAGTCTGTAACACCCATAAGTTACGATTACTTTTCTTTTACTATCTAAATGATTTTTGTATAAGACGAAAATGTATTTTTATTTTATTTTTGACGCTAGCAACACTCGACCATCTTTATGTCATACGCTTGACGTTTACTGCTGCTATCATTTCTCGTTTTTATTTGAATAATTCTGATTCAAAATAGATTGTAATAACTCAACGACGACCTCGGCTTGCACTCGGACCCTGTATCCGCTTTGTATGTTGACCCTGGCAATTCTTTGGATATTGTATCCGCTTTACATGGAGACTTACGCTTGGACGTGGATAACCCGAATTCAACTGTTGATATGGAACTTATACATTGTAATAATTGTGGTGCTGATGTGACCCACAGGAGAAGATATATTCTGAACTTAGATGAATTGCGACATGTAATTCTACAATGGATTGCACCACAAGTTGTAAGTATTTTTCATGTGTGATATTTTACGTTAATTAATTATTATCGCCCTTAATAATATAGTTTATTTATTGTCAACAGATTGACACTCACAGCCAGATATGCCACTCTTTTTGGACTGTGGCCAAGATTAAAATATAATGAACTTATATTGCTAGCCTGTGGAACATACCAATTAAAACAGGCAAGATCATATCATGGAGAACATATAAGTGATGGTTCCTATACGGTTGAAGTTTGTGCGGACAGAGCTAGCAACCTCATGCCAAGTTTTCTTTCATCCGGCAACTGCACATTACTAAGAGCTAAAATACAAAGCAGGCATATAAGTAGATAAACATATTTACATTTTATATGACAAAAATATCCAAGATTTAAATGGAATTAAAAGAATATTATTGTAACTGCATTGTTGGCCGAAGGACAGTGGGTTGTTGCTCTCATATTATGTCTGTCATCTGGTACTTAAGTTGGGCAAGGTATGAAACTGTTACTCCACCAGCTAGGTTATTGGATAATATTTTAGTGATGTATGGTAGTTTAGTGAAGAAAATTAAATAAAAATATTCACATAAAACCAGAGTTTTATTTTCTTTTTTTTTTAAGTAAGCCTGAGTACTAAACTATTTATATTATTGATTTCTACATAGCTTCAGCTACTAAATAGCAGTATTTTTATTTAAATTAAAAAATGTCCACGCCTGAGCCGAAGTTCCATACAATGTGGCGAGTGATATGTTATTATTTTAAAAATTGCTGTAAAATGTTTCGATACTACTCATGAGTACTTTCTATTCGATATCGTGTCCCTAAATTTATGTCGTCATATAGTCGTTATGCACCTATCGTCATAAGTACAGAATCACGAAAAATGACGTCATTCTTCTCGTTATTATAGTCGTTACGTACCTGTCGTCATAATAGCTGATAAATAATGACGTAAAATGTCGTTATTGATGTCGTCATTTAGTGGTTATGCATCTGTCGTCTTAAAAGTCGTTAAATAATGACGTAAAATGTCGTAATTGATGTCGGCATATAATCGTTATGCACCTATCGTCATAATAGCGGTACAGAATCACGAAAAATGACGTCATTCTTCTCGTTATTATAGTCGTTGCGTACCTGTCGTCATAATAGTTGATAAATAATGACGTAAAATGTCGTTATTGATGTCGTCATTTAGTCGTTATGCATCTGTCGTCATAATAACGGTACAGAATTACAAAAAATGACGTCATTCTTCTCGTTATTATAGTCGTTACGTAGCTGTCGTCATAATAGTTGATAAATAATGACGTAAAATGTCGTAATTGATGTCGTCATATAGTCGTTATGCATCTGTCGTCATAATAGTCGGTACAGAATCACGTAAAATGACGTCATTCGTGTCGTCATTATAGTCGTTATGCATGTGTCGTGATAATAGTCGTCAAATAATCACGACAAAAATGACGACATTTTCTAACCAATGACGTCATTGAGTTTAAAAATCACGTCGAAATAGACGTGAAAAAACTCCTAAGACGTCATTCGTTCGAACATGTCGTAAAAATCACGTGATTTTCACGTGTGTTTGCTGCTTGGGAGGGTAGGGGGGTGTGCAAGTTTGGTACTTTAGTACTAGAACCGGCCAAGTGCGAGTCCGACTCGCGCACGAAGGGTCGAGGGTACCACAAAACGTCAAAAATTACCATTATTAATAAAACGAGCAAAAAACGGCAAAAGTCACATTTATGTATAATTAGGAGTAAATATGTATTTCATTCTGTTTTTAGTATTTATTATTTATTACATGAAGTATTTATAGCATTGATTGATTTGTAATACAATTTTGAGTTACTTTTGACTACCTACTAGTAGATACAATAATACAATTAAGTACCTACATCTATAACTTTTACCTAACGTTATCACATCACTAACTGACGTTACAAAATTACGTTACACACTAAATAATTTAAACAAATCAAATGCAATAAGTACTTACAATGCTAAAGCAGTTTGTTGTCCGTAAAATCACCCATGTGTATGCATGCTACTGCGCGTTAAATGCAACCATACTATATAGGTATATTACCATATTACCGGATGAGTAAAACATGTTTATTGTAGGGGCAGCTGTAAATATTTAACTAAAACAAAAACAATCTAACCATCAGTGAGACTTTCTATATGAGCTTTAGTTTATTGTGTTTGAAAGAATTACGTGGATCTCAAGGTCATTCTTTGTATCCTGATCATCTCAGTTATGAGTCCCATTCACATCCGAGTCTTTCACTTTCCGGAATCCGCTTGCCGGCTTTTCCTCCTCCACTTCCCACGGTCTTGAGCATCCCTGGCAGTAACACAGGTGACAGGCATGTCATTTTCTATGACACCATTAAACCACTTTTGGGTCTGCCAGACTTGGGTCCCTTGGATGTCGGTACAGAAAGTCTGTCCACGCTAAACAGTGGCGGACTAAGGGCGGATTCTTTGTGTACCCCAACGTTAATGGGCAAGGGTTTTGTGTCGCCAACCGTCAGATTTCACACTGGAGGTATATCTTTCTGTTATTAAACACGCGTTTTGGGTTGTTGCAAGCCCATTTTAACGCATTGCAGCTGTTGGCATAACCACGACAGGTTATTTAGCTCCTCTGAAATCAGTATAAATAACCAGCGTAGTTATCATTTTTTTAACTTGGATCTTATCCTTATGGAAAATAGATGTTATGATTAGTTCATGCCTGATTTACAGTCCTCTCCGCTCCCTTCGTCTTCGCATCCGTGCAAACGAGCCCTACCATTGTACAAACTATTCAATCTGTCTGTCCTCATTCAGCCGGGCACAGTAAGGTAGATTTATGAACTAAAGTGTTTATTGCAGAATCACACGCCTGACTATATCTGCTCTGAAATATTAGGTATCTATAGCAAACCCGTATTAAATTGTAATTAAGACACATTCTGAATTTAACAATGACAGGATAAAAATGTTGCTGAGGTCCTAACTCTGGCACATAAACATCAAAATTCACAACATTTACATTTGTTTAGTTTTGGTAGGTAATATGCTCGTATTTAACTTGAAACCATTGCGTTACGTTGCATAGTTCCTCATCGAAACTGTGTATGTAACTAGTTTTTGTTAGAGTAAATAAATAGTGAAAGCATTAAAGTTTTATGGTCTCGTTTAATATGAATGAGTGGAGCAACGTTGGATGTCGTCCGGCGGACGCGAGCACGGAGCGGCCAGCGTCCAACGTTCGGTGATGTGCGCAATACGCATACGCCCGATGCGCCGGAAACCACAAGTTCGCAGAAGCGCCGCGCGTGTAAATATTATTGCGTCAAACTCAGTACCTCTCTTTAATAATGTGGCGAAACGCTCGCCGTGGTAAACATTCCACAGTACCGCTACTCGATGAGATATTGGCAGGTTTTTGACAACCACTCACACTCATACCCAAGTATTTTCTTTGTCATACCCGTTGTTAAATGCGGAAATGAGAAAGTGAAATACTTCAATATTTCTTCATTCTAAAATATGTACAGACAGTAGGAGATCTGCTTAGATTACAAATATGTAAAATGGAGGATATTATCATCTTTCAGGCAAAAACTGTGTCAAAGTAAATGTTCCTTTGGAGAACTGGAATTTAGTTTAACGGTACTTTGTAAATACAGTCTGCGATCCATTACATAACTTGATGTTCATATTATATGTTTGTTCCTGTGTGAACTTAAAACGAGAAATGATATTGTCGGAAGTTTACGCGAATGTCACACATTGAAATAAAACTATTTTTAACGGATTCTAGACTTCTTGACACCGTGAGCTCATTCTGCGTAAATAGTAACACCAACAATTCAACATAGTTCGGGTACTTCGATATAACTTACACTTCAAACTACAAGACAGCAACCATTTTTAGTCTCCCCGCGACCATGGCTGCTGAAAAGCAACCGAAACGTCGGGATCAATGTAAAATGTAAAATAACATCAAAAAAATCGATAAATACACATATAATCGAATTAATCCGTTAAAAATAGTTTTATTTTAAAACGAGAAATGCTTATTCATAGATACCTACATATAATATCTATATAATTTATTTGAGTAACCAACCTGTAAGAAACTGATGTCTTTCTCTTCATCCTAGCGTCAATCCCAGTTGTATCCAAAGCTTGCTTTTTAGAGCCGCTTTCCTGCCCAAAGTTTGGTTTATTTTGAGTCTTACGGTATGCTGTCTGACCTCTCCACCTCGAGAGGTAAGCCTGCGTAGAGCCCGGTCCGTCAATCAGCTGTTGTACCAGCTTACAGGTCAAGTCGACTTGGGCCCCAAAGATATCGGTTTAAACTTGGATAAACCCCATACACCTGTAAGAAACTGCAGTATCAAAATCAGTATCAAAATGCGAAAATTAATGAATAATTCGCATCTTCTATTTTAAAAGGTTATTTTAACGTTTAAAGTGACGTGTATACATGCGTTTCTCCGGAATATGTGAGGGTACACATTTCTACACAATGAGGGATGTGCTCATGTGTCGTGTGTCGACATTACACCGACAAAGGAGCGAGGCACGAGACTATTTGTCAGTCATACCAACACAATCACCGCTGTCCCCAACGCCCATACAAAATACAAATGAGTTGAAGAAAGCATACAGGATATGTAATACAAAAAGGCTCGTGTTCTAAAGTCAACACACTTCGTCTCGAACCTACCAGTATCTGATTGTCTTAATAACAAGCATATTTATAGAGAATGACAGCTGTACTTGTTATCTACTCTTTCAAATTTATGTATTACGAAAGCAAAAGTAGGAGCTGAAACTGAGATTTCACAGAGAAAACCGAAGTAATGGCAATGTGAAATAATCAAGTAGAGACAAAAGAGATAGAGACGAGTTAAGTACCTACAGGTACTTCTAACGACACTATAAGAGGTTTCAATCTGCGATTTTATACTCAACAAGTTTTAATATAACCAGCTTTCAAAGATTTACTTTGAGCAAATTGAGAAAGTGAAATTTTTATGACCAATGCAACCGTAAAAATCTATCACATAGGTACATCATAAGATTGCCGTAGAAATATTTAAGGGAGAGCGAGCAATAAACTTGATTTAAGGGCTTATAAATTAAACACGTTTCTTTTTCAACTTTCTTCTGATACGCCTATCGTATGCAATCCAATGCATTAGTTAATAATTAACAACCATAGATTATTATATATATACTAGAAACATGATTAACAACCATTTATTACGTTAGTCATAGATTTTGATCAATCTTTTTTTTTCAACTCTAATGGCTTTTAGAATTCGATTTTGAAATTTGAATTATTTAGTATATGTCCCGTCAATGAGGTTGGCCGCGCGATTCCTATATACTGTCGAAGCATGGTGGAGGCACCGGACAGTTCCACCGGTAATGAGTCACCATCGAGTCGAGGTCAAGAGCACGCCGTGCCGCCCGACTACCTGATGAGCTTAGCGCTTGCCACAAAGCAACCTCCGCACGCTCCTAAATTTATTCAATCACATTTAACGCTACTTTATTGCTAATTTTATTTATTGCTCAAAACCAGGGACATACATAGTAGCGCAGAATAGTAAAAATATGTAAACAATAATATAAATTTACTCCGCTACTTTGTGAATAAATGAGGTATTGATAAACACGTAAGTAGTAAGTAGGTACCTTTTTTTTCGTGCGGAAATCCCTTCGGATATCCCCTCCCGCCGGCCAGCGGGGGCAGTTATGTCAAACTTGAACCGACTAAAGCTTAACTTGTTATCTTAGCTTTTCTGGGAGCGACTGCCATCTCCCCAACTTCGAGAGGAAAACCTGCACATGCGTTAATCAGCAGGTGTACTGGCTAGTAGGTGAGGTAGGCTTGGGCCTCGAAGTTCCTGATGTGGCCCAAAACTCCACCTGCATCATCTTCTACATATAAAATCACTACATATTATAAAACATAATCCTCCGCCTCGTCTGTCTGTTCGCAATAAACTCAAAAACTACTGCACCAATTTTCATGCTGTTCTCACCATAATTTGTCAGATTTTTGTATACATTGGCTAAAATATCATAATATTTGTTGGAGTTGTAGGAAAAAAAAAGGCCGTCTGAGAGCTTTCAACGAAAACGTTCCATAGACCTTTTGAGGTATAACAAAATGATGTATGGTGAAATTGTGTATCTTATATAGGTTGTGGCGGTAGAACAGGGTCTCATGGGTAGCGGGAACGGGATCAGAAATTCACGCGGGTGAAGCTGCGTGCAACAGCTAGTACATTATAAACAAGCACACGTCAGAAACCAAATATAACCCAGCAAACGACAATGGTATACCTAGGTCCATATAGCTCCTTTACAATCGAATGACAGGTCATAATCATTGTCTTATTAACTAGTCACGTTCGCGTCAAATAACGTTACTAGTAAAGGACATAGTGGCGACGGTCTTTTCTCACGATGATCAAAACGAATGTGATATTCGTTTCAATAAATAGTGTAGCCACTGCCGCCCACGCTGCCACTTAAGCCTCGGGCCCACACTCACACGTGACCAGCGGACAGGAACGCCATTCTTAACTTATTATTGTACGACCACTTCGAACAGAGATCGAGTACCCTCGTCGTTCGCTTTGAGGAATTCTTGATGGCTAAAGCATCGCTGAAGATTTGCATGACTGTCAATCTCATCCGTCTCGTGTTGCTTCAATGGTCTACAATTATTGTGAATGGATTCGTTGTTAATATAAAGCTACGAGATCCTATTACTTGTAATCATAGAAATCGGCAAGCGATTTTCTCTCGGAAAATTACAGGTTCAACTTGTATTGATAATGGATAGATACGTTTATAGAAGTTGTAATATCTCAGTATCTACACGAGACAGGTAATATGTTCTTCTATTTTTGGTTGAATTCGATCACATGTCGCCAATCAAACGGTTAAAAGAATAATCCTAAACTTTATTAGAAACTAGCTGACACGGCAGACTTCATACTGCCTCAATCGATAACAACTTCCATATATATTCACCTTTTAAACCTTCTCTGGACCTCCACAAATAATTCAAGACCAAAATTAGCCAAATCGGTTCAGCCGTTCTCGAGTTTTAGCGGGACTAACGAACAGCAATTCATTTTTTAATTAGCCAAATATGTCCAGCCGTTCTTGAGTTTTAGCGAGACTAACGAACAGCAATTCATTTTTATATATAAGAAGAAGAAGATTAAAGCTACTTATATTCTACAATTCGAATAAATATGCATTTTTATGTACAGACCTATCTATCTATCTATCTATAATAACAAATCCATCTAAAAACACAATGTAAACAAAGGTACAAAGGCATAAATAAACAGGTCAGTAGTTGTACCAAAGTACAAGGAATAACGAATGATTTGAGGATCTTACTTAGTCTCTGTATTTTTTTTCGTGTGGAAACCCCCACGGGCTCCACCCCATCGGTGCCAACGATGAGATGTGTGTGTCGGAATCGAACCGACTAAAACCACACGGTGTCTTCCCCAAGTGTCCATTGCCGGGTACCCCGGGTAAGTCCTCGAAGGCATAACCCCAGGGATCTTACTTACTCTAATCTTACGTAGACCTTTTTGTGTTGATCACTGATGCTACATACAGATTTGTTGTCATGATGTGTGTAGATAGTTTCAATCGATACCAAGATCACTAGCTCTTTGTGCCCACCATCCGGAAATCCATCTTCGAAGAGATCGGATCTCATCATTGAATCGTTACTTTGCATGTGATATTATTCAGTAGTTTAGTGTACGGCCGTAAATTACTTCTTGTAGATGGGTCCACTTAGTTGCTCGATAATTTGGATTAATTTTGGCGGGAGCGCTGCCATCTGAACATTCAACCCCGAGAGGAAAGTCTACGCCAGAGCCGCGTCCGTCAATCGGCAGGTGTACTGGCAATACAAATGACAATAATGACTAGTCTCTACAGATAACATTACATGTACCTACAAGCAAAGGTGTCACAAAATTAGGTCTCTGAATTTGGTGAGATAACTTAGTATCGACAAAATATGTATTTGAAAAAAAAAAAAAAGGTAAAATAAAAAAATATATATAAAAAATAAAAATAAAATAAAAAAAAACACCACCAGCGACAAGCGTCACGTGACGCGACGAGCACATGTGACGCTGGTCGCGATTTAGGTGTTTCCCACACATCCGCTTGGAGAATACTGCGAGGAGAAGGACTGCACGCCTACCACTTTCTGCGGGTGCAAGAGCTGACTCAGGCGCCCGAGGTCGCTTAACGACCTCCGTCCTCCATAAGCGCAGGCCTGGGGGTGGCAGGTGAAGCCGCCTGTCACCCCAGTAGAAGCAGGCCGGGACGGTGAGGCGACTAGCGCCCCTCCCCCAAACCGGGGCAAGACGGGGACACCGTGGTTCCCAAACCCGAGGGGACCATCTCGAAACCGGAGATGGCCCAGGGTCAGTCGGAGTGCGAGGGATATGCTCTATGGGCAACCTTACACCCCGGCGTCTGTAGACCCAAGACGGGGTGCGGTTTTAGTCGTTTCAAGCCCGACATAACCACCCCCGCTGGCCGGCGGGGGGGTATCCGAAGGGATTTCCGCACGAAAAAAAAAAAAAAAGAGGGTGCAAGAGCTCCTTACCACAGATTTTGACCCGCGGTTAAGATTTTGTAGGTGGTTAGTGGAAGATCCTACCAGAAAAATTTTGTGGACGAGTCCACTTTTACAACAGTGGGCTTGTTTAATATTCACAATGCACACTGGTGGTATTTTTTTTTGTTTCAAATACATATTTTATGTCACAAAATTAGGTCTCTGAAATTGGTGAGCTGACTTGGTATCGACAAAATATGTTTTTGAAACAAAAAAAATCGTGTAAAAAAAAAAACACCACCAGTGCATTGTGAATATTAAACAAGCCCACTCTTGTAAAAGTGGACTCGTCTGTCCCAGCGGATGTATGGGAAATACCTAAATCGCGACCAGCGTCACGTATGCTCGTCGCGTCACGTGACGCTGGTCGTTGGTGGTGTTTTTTTTTCATTTTTTTTTATTTTTATATTTTTTATTTAGATTTTTTTTTATTTTACCCGATATTTTTTTTTGTTTCAAATACATATTTTGTCGATACCAAGTCATCTCACCAAATTCAGAGACCTAATTTTGTGACACCTTATAAATATAATAATAGAAATATATAAATAATATAGTATTATGTTAATATATTTATCACAAATCTATACCTCTATACCTTTTTTTTTTTTTTTTTTTTCGTGCTGAAATCACTATATATAGTATTAATGTATCTATAATATATATATGGAATTATACTCTCACACATACATCCTTACCGTATGGTAAGGATGTATGTGTGAGAGTGTGTGACTCTAATATGTGTGAGACTTACACATATTCACAATGGACATAGTTACATACATTTCGGCGTCCACACGCCGCAAACATCTGGGTTCCAGTCGAAAACCAGCGCCAAAGTTCATTCTGAATCCATCCATATGCTGAACTGGACACCCATTTGATGCAACCGTTAGCTACATAATAATATATATTAAATGAATATTTACTAGTAATAAGTAATTAATGTGACGTACTTGCACCAAATAAAAATTTCTTTCTTTCTTTCTTCTGTGAGAGAGAGTCGGTCCCCATACAACAGACTTTTATACTTATAATATCATAAAGCTGAATCGTTTGTTTGTTTGGTTGCGCTAATCTCAAGATCCACTAGTTCGAATTGAAAGAAAATTTTTGTGTCGGATAGCACATTTATCAAGGAAGGTTATAAGGTATAACGCTACTTACTACAAGAGCGGAGCAGTAGATAATCATAATGTCGACAAATCGGGAAAATTTACATACATTATCGCAAAACTAAATTTCGGACATGTGGGGTCTAATGGGAGCCACAGGGGAATGCAACGCAAGGCACAGCAGCTAGTCTCTATTATATCATATAATATTATAAAACTGAAGAATTTGTTTGTTTGTTTGAACGCGCTAACCTCAGAAACTACTGGTTCGAACAGAAAAAATATTTTTGTGTTTGATACCCTATTTGTCGAGGAAGCTTATACGCTATATGACATCTCGCTATTACCCAGGGGAGTGGAGCAGTAATCATATATGTCAACAAATCGGGCAAATTTTCATACATTATCGCAAAACTAATGCAGTTAAATTGGTGCCACGGGCACGGGCGATCGAAATATGCCACCAGTGAAGCCGCAGGGGGCAGCTAGTTTGATTATAAAAAGGTTATTGATCAATCTCCTGGTTCAATCTTCATCAATATGACTTATATATGTTTATAAACAATAAAAAAATATTGAAATAAAACTATTTTTAACGGATTCTATCGCGGTTTATTTGATGTTATTTTATGTTTTACATTAAATCCGTTAAAAACAGTTTTATTTCAATGTGTAACATTCGCGTAAGCTTCCGACAATATTAAATAAACAATTACTTACAGATCAATATATTCCAATTTTAGTCAGTGCTTACGATATTCATATTGAGGGGGTTGATAAAAATAATAATTCACCATTTTTTTGGTGGTCGCCATCTTAGATTTTACAATGGTTCCGAAATATACAACCCCGAGAAAAAGGCCCCAAATATCCGGGGCCACAAGCTAAATAAACCCGTTTAAATAGAATAAATGAAATTTCTTCATCGTGAAATGTAAGTAACATAACAAACTGTTATGACAGACGAAAACGTTTTATCAACACGCGACCATCTGCTCTATGCTACTTGTAACAAAATAAATGTCGTTGCAGATTATTTATGTTAAGTTAAACTTGCGACACGACACGTAACACTGCGATTATATCACTATGTTACTGTGCTACGGAAAGTGAGATTTGTATAGGGAGATCTATGAAAAAATGGCCCGGAGCCTCGCAGTACCGCTCGTTAGGTGCGTCGTTAAAATTTGAATGGTTTTTTACGGCGCGAGCGCAGGCAACAAACCTGTTTGCGCGGGAGGATCGACCACACACCTCGCGTATTATAGTGCAACGCTACACTTGCAGCTACGACATAACTGGCCATCTACCTATTCATAATAATAATGCGTTAGTCATGTTGTTTATAATGTTTGCAGGCTCTATACAGCAGAATACGCTGTACCTACTAGCTTTAAGATACTTTGTAACCATATTCGATGTAAATAAATGATTAATTGATTGATTACGTAATTAAGCACTATACCTAAAAAGTAAATTATAATTAAAAGAAATTAATAAAACTGGTTAGTCTCTCACTAATTTTCTTTTTTTTTTACTGGTCACATCAATATGACTTTACATCGCCGAATTGTATGCTTAAGGTAAATTCAAAGCTAGTCTTAGGAATGAGGAAGCTAGTCTTAGTGTATACTAATAATGCTACAATGGTGGCCCTCGGCTTTTAAATGAAATATAAATAGAAATGTAATATATTTATAGAAAATCAAATCTTTTAAAAATATTCAGTTTTATCTTTAATAAGAAGTGTAATCAATTATCACAATAGAAGGAAAGGTTTCTTCACCTGTTGCCCATAGATAACAATTCAAAGCATAGGGACACTTCACAAAAAATCGTGTAGCTATAGAAGTAAGGTGCAACAAAAAATCTCCACTGTTATCTGTATCCATAAGCCGTAACAGTTGGAGTGCTAACACCAATATGGTTATAGATAAGGCTACAGATTGCCAATGTTATGGTCCAAATGTGGGGCGAACACACAGTGATAAGGATGAAATACCGTGAGGATAAGTTTGGCGAAATATTTCAACAGGTGGTGTTTACTTAGTATGTCCAACATCTACACGTCTATCAGAAAATATTGCATATCAACAAGTAAGTACTCTACATACTGCAACGTAAGAGAGTGGGTATCTCATATGAACAAATCTCTTGTTTCTTTTCATTACCTTTTTGCATGAACTAGGTACTGTGATACCCGGGGAATGGGCGTCACGAGTGTTTAGGGCGATGAAATCACAAGACTTGATTCGTAGAGAAAAAATATTATTTATTTTCACCACACGCACTTTTATTTATATTAATAAGGGACTTTTACGCGGGGTTGTTTAACTTTATTTATCGGACTGGGAAGTGAAACGCGGACTCTGCCCAAGGATAGGGCTTAAAGCGGAATTCTCCTCAGGATACTTTTCGCAGCTTCAGTCAAAGACGGTTCCTCCAGGGCCCGTTCTGACTCAAACTGACCAGGCAGCAATTGTTTTATCCCATTCCTAATTTAAAATTTAAACTGATACAATAGTTTTATTTAATCTCTGACGCATGATGGCCAGGTAACTAACTGTAGTGCTCGAACGAGGTCGGACGCTACATCAGCTGCGCCCCATGGACTTCATGCGACAGTTCTACGCTAAGGCCCTAGGTATGCTAAACGAGGACAGACAAAAAAAAACATTTATTCGGCTGTCTCTTACAATGAGAAAAACGACGCAATCTTTATAATTTATAGCAATTAAAGTGTAATAAATACTGAAAAACCCGAATAAAAAGATTGCTTCATTCTTGGCCTGGCAAAAACCTCGTATAAAAGAAACCAAGCCACAACTCGACTATCTAAACAACAAATATTAGCGTCTCTTGTCGACACATTTTAATGTTTGTTCGAAAGGGACCTATAGTACAATGTACTTTTAAGACCTACCTTTTTTTTTTTTTTTTTTTTTTTTTTATCGTGCGGAAATCCCTTCGGATACCCCCCCGCCGGACAGCGGGGGCGGTTATGTCGGGCTTGCACCGACTAAAACCGCACGCCGTCTCGGGTCTTCAGACGCCGGGGTGTAAGGTTACCCATGGAGCATATCCCTCGCACCCCGGCTGACCCTGGGCCATCTCACCACTAACAGCATCGCTCATCCTGTCTCCTCTGAAAGCAGAGGAGTACGGAGAGCGATGTGTTCCCGTCTCGTTGGGTATTGGCCGACGATCAATGCCAACCCTATGAAGGGGTGAAGGGGAAGCCATTGACCGCCGCCCAGGGTGTACCGGCCGCTCCGATTCCGTTCCCCCCGGACTGCAGCGGGATCGGAATCGGAGCGGCACTCGAGGAGGTTACCCAACACACACCCCTTTTAAGACCTACCTAACTAAAAAATAAAAGATGACATAAAGTGATTTATCCTTACACATCATACATATGTAATTATAAACCTCTTACATCGCCTATGACTTACTAAATTACTTTTTAATCAACATTAAAAAAGAAAGAAAACACCCCATAATGAGTCTGGTGTAAACCAACTTTCACCATCACAGGCAACTATGTCCTTAGCGATTTGACCCATTTACAAAGTTTAGATTTCCACTCCCAACATTAGACGAAAAAAAAAATTTGCCTAATCCTGCGCTAGAACGTAATGAATAAAATTTTTTTTTTTTTTATTTATCTTCGACAGCGCACCAACATAGAATAAACACAGAAAAAACAACAATGTTATTACATTATTAATTACATATGTCACAACTTTATTAAAAGTTATGGTCGCGCAGATAGGCATTTATAAAAAAAAAAAAAACAATCGTAGGATCCAACTTGCACATATATTTGCTCGAATTTGAACTTTAAAACGTCAATAAAGTTATATGAAACCATTGATAATACATTCGAACTTTATATGTCAAACCTTTTTACTAGCACTGCACATAAAATAATTAATAATATATTCAAACTTTATTTGTTCAACCTTTTTATTCGTACCGTACATAAAATATAAAAAAAAACTAACTATGTCAACACAAACCATCAAAGTCAAATAAATATAATAATACACAACTTTCACATAAATTACGTATCTTCTGTTGACGAATGGTTTCAGAAAATTAGTATGTATAATATCTTGCCAACCTGGATTGTTTATCTTTCCCACGACATAGTTGGTGTTCGAAATTCTCCTGATAATAACGAACGGTCCTTTGTACGGCTTACAAAGCTTCTTACTTCTTCCAGAAATACGTCTTGGACTGTATATTAGAACTAACTGACCTGGTTGGTATACTACGTATTTCACCTTCTTGTCGTAGTAAGCTTTCTGCCTCCTTTGTGCATTTCTAATATTCACCTTCGCCCGTTGTACGAGATAATTTGCTCTTGTATGTCTAGACGCGTATGACTCGTTTGTAATCTCTTCATTGACTTCAAAGTTTGATTGCAGAATCGGCTCTCGTGCGAATAACAACATGTGTGGGGACATACCTGTAGATGTATGTTTCGTGGCATTATATGCAAATGTCACCATATTAACAAAACTGCACCAATTCTTCTGATCCGTTGACACATACATGGATAGCATCTGTGTTAATGTAGCATTGAAATTCTCACAAAGGCCATTTGATGACACCTTGAATGCTGTGGTGTGTAGTAATTTGAACCCGAAGAAGTCCGCTGTTTCCTTAAGTAAGTTTGATGTAAACACCGACCCTCTGTCAGTAATAATATTCTTTACACCTCCTAGTCTGCATATAATCTCATCGGTAACGAATTCGCAAACTTATTGAGCTGTAACCCTTTTTTTTTTTTTACTAAAATATATTTATTTCCGTTATTAGATTTAGTAAATGGTCCAAGAATGTCCATTCCCACTCTTTCTAATAACCCTTCCGTGGTCATCGGATGTAAAGGAGCTCGCTGTCTAAATTTCTTTCTTTGTTGGCACGTTAGGCAACTTCTAATATATTTCTCAATTTCTTTTTCAGCTTTTGGAAAGAAAAATCTTTTCCTGAATTTTGACAATGTCTTTGCGATTCCGAAGTGACCTCCAGACCATGGATGATCATGCAGTTCTTCGAGAGTTGTCTTCAATAGTTCTCTCGGCAGCACAACATTTTTCCTTAGACCATTTCTTAACACTTCCTTTACTAATATGTTATTTCTTAATAAAAATCCTTTGTAGTTTGTTATGTTATTATTTGTTAAGACATTCCTTAGTGGTCTACAGAAAAGGTCTGCGCACTGTTTCACTACCATTGTATCGGTGCTGATGCTATACATCTCTATGTCATCCGATACTGGTGTATTCATCTCCTCGTCCTCAGTCTTTAAAGGATTACGACTTAGTTAATCAGCAACAATATTACTCTTGCCGGAACAGTGTACGATGTCGAAATCCACATCTTGTATTGGATCCTTCACCATGTCTGATTGTTTCGCATCTGACCTGTACGGAGCTGTATGTACAGGAATATCATCTGTCAATTTGCATCCGCCCATGCTTCCATTGTCGAACGCAACTCCATCCTCGCAGTCTTGTACTGCTCTCACCAAACAACTCCTTTTGTTTGCTGGGATGCCCCCATTGAATAATTTCTTGGATTCTTCTGACTTAAATATTACATTATTAAAACTACGATTAAGGTAATCATCATTGGTTTCATTTATTGCTTTATACTTAAACAACATATCATTTGTATTTATAATAATTAATTTTGTGCAATTTGAAGCCTTACTCACGGTTTTATTGTCGTATCTGCGCGTCCAATTTACTTTGAAGCCTTTAATCCATAAACAGTTTTTTCTGAAATCAATTGATACAGCATTAGCAAACATGAACGATTGACCTAAGACTACATCTAATTCAATGGTATTTCTAACTATGAAATTCACTCTAACTAAAATGTTCGCTAAAATCACGTTCACGTCGACTTCACCGCAGATAGTTGCCGTAGAACCAGTTATGCTTTTGATGTGCGTTAACGACGTTGACGGTTTTATTTGTAGGTTCAAGCTTCTAGCTAAAGCTTTGCTCATAGCATTTGCTGTTGCTCCAGTATCAAGTAACGCCTCGATATCAGAATTATTAATTGTAACTTTAATAAAGGGTGTAAACTGACCCGAAAATTTGTTTTCGTCGTGAAGCTGATCTGCACTCGCAGACTCGGTATGCTCCATGCTCATTATATTCCTCTCTCGAGTCCGGAAAAACTGCCGACTCGAAGTTGGAGTATCTTGTCTATTAGATCCCGAAGAATTCGGGTTACTGGGGAAAACATTAGTGTCAGTAACATTCCGAGGTCTTAGGTTGTATCTCGGAGTGTGGAAATTGTCCCCTTCATCACGTGGACTTGACGATGATGGAGCCTGACGTGCATCGTAAGATGTCGCGTCTCCTCTATTCCCGTAGCGGTTACGAAATCCGACTTGACGGTTATATCCCTGGGGAGGATTCGTAGGTAAGTTTTGCATCTTATCTCCCTGTATGTCGGGTTGTACTTCTGGTAATTGCAACAGAGCGTCACGAAGTTCTTTTTTATCACCGTACACCCTTGCCGCTAAGATATTTCGAAATCTTGGAGACATTGATTTCAGGAATCTATTTATTATTTTTTTGTCG
Source organism: Cybosia mesomella (assembly GCA_946251805.1). Classification (NCBI taxonomy): domain Eukaryota; kingdom Metazoa; phylum Arthropoda; class Insecta; order Lepidoptera; family Erebidae; genus Cybosia; species Cybosia mesomella. Next base: position 25,327,286 of record OX276398.1, read on the forward strand.
TCGGTAACCTTAGCTTTATTAGCCAAGTTGCATAATTTATACCAATAGTTTATCGTATTTTCCTCTTTGGCTTGATACGCTGAATAGAACAACTCTAAATCATCGCCATGGGAAGGAAATTTCTCTTCACGTGAGCACACTTGTTCGAAGGTTAACTCTTCGTTAAAAATCGAGACTTATAGAAGTGTAAAGCTGCGCCCTCGAGGTAGGCAGCTAATATTGTGGCTTTGTCAGCTAACATAAATTTATTTATGGCGAATATAACATTGAAATCTCTTAAAAAAATTTGGAATGAGACACCGTCAGTACCGCTAAACTTCTTTGTTTTAGCCATTTTAACGGTAGCAATAAAATATATAATATAATAAAATGAAAATTCGTTATCTGATCGGTGCGTCGCCCCAATATCACACGACGTCGTCCTTCTTAAGGTACGGGGTCGATCAATCCACTGCAAACAGATGAACGTTGGCGCTTTCACCAAGCCTGTGGAGACTGCAGAATGCTAGCGCTTCCAACTAGCGCGTCCACCAAATCCTGTGGAAACCGGCGCATCCACCAAAGTTGTGATACCCGGGGAATGGGCGTCACGAGTGTTTAGGGCGATGAAATCACAAGACTTGATTCGTAGAGAAAAAATATTATTTATTTTCACCACACGCACTTTTATTTATATTAATAAGGGACTTTTACGCGGGGTTGTTTAACTTCATTTATCGGACTGGGAACTGAAACGCGGACTCTGCCCAAGGAAGTTTTCACTCCTGCCGGCACTCCCGGAGTGCAACCAGACGTTTTTTTTTAATATATTCCATGTGCAGTTTTCACCTATATATTATGATTTTATTATAATGTATACATTAAAACTATAACCTCAGTTTTAGCTACTCTAAACATATTTCAAGCTGTAGACATGCGCTGTGCGATAAAGAAAACGCTTTACAAAACCGAAGCAAGTCGTCCTTCGCTTTTGTTGAACTGTTTCTACTCTAGAATGTTTAATATACCTCTTTTTTTTTTTATCGTGCGGAAATCCCTTCGGATACCCCCCCCCCCCGCGTGCCAGCGGGGGCGGTTATGTCGGGCTTGAACCGACTAAAACCGCACGCCGTCTGGGGTCTACAGACGCCGGGGTGTAAGGTTGCCCATAGAGCATATCCCTCGCAGCCCGACTGACCCTGGGCCATCTCCGGTTTCGAGAAGGCCCCCTCGGGTTTGGGAACCACGGTGTCCCCGTCTTGCCCCGGTTTGGGGGAGGGGTGCTAGTCGCCCCACCGTCCCGGCCTGGTTCTGCTGGGGTGACAGGTGGCCTCACCCGCCACCCCCAGGCCTGCGCTCATGGAGGACGGAGGTCGTTAAGCGACCTCCGGCGCCTGAGTTGCCTGCGACGCGCGGCGAGCAAGTTGCGGGCTCGGCGGACCGGGAGAGTTCTAAGTCTCTCCCGGGCGCGCTCCGCCACCTCCTTCGCGAGCATTACATGCTCGCAGAAGGAGGTGGCGGCGGCCCACGCGCTCGCGCTCCGCACCATTGCCGCAATCATGCTGCCGAGCGAGAGGACTCCCACCCCGACGGCTGCCACGAGGTCACCCCTCGGCGCCTCCCACGCCGGGCAATCCGCCAGCGTGTGCAGCCCTGAGTCCTCGCTCGCGTCGCAGTGATGACACTCAGGCGTTGGCTCCTTCCTGATCCGATGCAGGTGGTCCCCGAAGCACCCCTTCCCGGAGATCACCTGCGTCAGTCGGTACGAGAGGCTTCCGTGTCGCCTCTCCAGCCAATCCTCCATGATGGAACTCTTGTATTTGGTTAAAACCGTGGCAGGGAATTTTTATTACACTGAAAATAAAATAATGTTTAATAAGCAGTAGGTATGCTACAAAAATACAAACATTTATTACGGCTTAGTAATAAAGCGTTTAATGAACTTTATATCCATAACCTACTCTGACGTTAAACATGTAATACCATTTATTTAAAACTATATTAATGAGCATCAATAATATCTCTCGAAAACACGATATTGGTTTTCACGCAACGTATGCTAGGAATGTCATTACAAGCTTAAACATACTCGTACCACCCACGAATCGCTCACGTTACAGACTATTCTGATGAAATACCAGAAATTTTGCAAAGTACGGCACAGTTCACACACTTTCGCTGAGACAGTTTGGAGTCGCTTCATGTGGGTCTGATCACCAGTGTAACAAGAGCTTTCTATTCGCGGACACAATAACTTAATGTTTACAGATATGAATATTTTAAAATAACCGCTGTAGATCAAACAATAATGGCTTAGTGCATACGATATTATAGGCTTGCCGGGCCGGGCCACCCAGGGAGTCCGTGATCGACTCTCGTTTGTTTCCTATAATCTTATCTTGCCTTAATGATCGGTAAGGGTCACTTGCACTGTGTTTGAAAATACCTCTACCTACTTCAGAACAGGATTTTGTTGTTGAAACATTTTTAAAACTGAATGTTTTTGTTCATATTTGACTAGTTTTGCAAATTCTCTATAAAACCGAAACAAGCCAATCTTAGCCGGGCGGTCACACTTCTTCCCGACGACGGCACGGCGACTCGACACGTGCCAATTCAAAGGCTGGGTACGAACTATAACTACTTGTCTGGCGTTTATTCTGTTACATGCTGTATCTATACGAATACGTATTCACTAAACATGTTCGTTGTTTATTTATTTCGACATGCAAATTCGCCTGCCTTAAGCAAAAAATGTTTACTGTGCACTTGAAAACCTCGCTGAGATTCGTCAATTTGACATTGCGCAACTCTTAACCATGACCTTTCAGAAGCACAATCAAGTCCTTGGCATATATTTTTAGTGGTCTCTTTCTGTTAATATTGAAACAATAAACTTGACGCAAACATGCTCAGTTTTTATATACCTACTGTGACTATTGATTTTCGTTCGCTATGAAAAAATAATGAACTTCTTCATGCAGAAAAGTAGCGATATAGTACCCTTTTTTTTTTTTTTTTTTATCGTGCGGAAATCCCTTCGGATACCCCCCCGCGTGCCAGCGGGGACGGTTATGTCGGGCTTGAACCGACTAAAACCGCACGCCGTCTCGGGTCTACAGACGCCGGGGTGTAAGGTTGCCCATAGAGCATATCCCTCGCACCCCGAAGCGATATAGTACCTTTTTTTTTTTTTATCGTGCGGAAATCCCTTCGGATACCCCCCCGCCGGCCAGCGGGGGCGGTTATGTCGGGCTTGCACCGACTAAAACCGCACGCCGTCTCGGGTCTTCAGACGCCGGGGTGTAAGGTTACCCATAGAGCATATCCCTCGCACCCCGACTGACCCTGGGCCATCTCACCACTAACAGCATCGCTCATCCTGTCTCCTCTAAAAGCAGAGGAGTACGGAGAGCGATGTGTTCCCGCCACGTTGGGTATTGGCCGACGATCAATGCCAACCCTATGAAGGGGTGAAGGGGAAGCCATTGACCGCCACCCAGGGTGTACCGGCCGCTCCGATTCCGTTCCCCCCGGACTGCAGCGGGATCGGAATCGGAGCGACACTCGAGGAGGTTACCCAACACACACCCCAAGCGATATAGTACCTAATGGCTAAAGCGTTGGACTTGTAAGAATAAAGTTATGGGTCCAAACACTACCCAGTATACTGATACGAACCCACTCCTAAAACAAGCAATTTAGTTTTGTATTATTAAAAAAAAAGCCATTGTTTGTTATAGGGGGGGGGGGGGGACATTTTACCACTTTGGACGTGTCAATCACGAAAACTATTCAGTTTTATTATCGAGTTTTGGCTCGTTTTACTAACAAAAACATAATTAAAAAGAAAATGTTTAAAAAGGTTTTTTTTTAATTTCTTGTTTCACATAAGACTCGTAATTTCAGTAAGTTTCAAAATTATATTGTACCAGGTTAACAAAACATTGTTACATCATGCCTGTACTGTAGAAATGATAATGATATGTACTGCGAGAGCAGAAAATATCACACGCGCAACTTACTACGTCACAATACCATAACTCCTTTCCCATCCCCTCCATAACTCCTTTCCCATCCCCTCCCAAACTCCTTTCCCATTCCCTTTCCTTTACAGGGTCGGCAGCGCGAGTGTGACGCCACTGGTGTTGCACACGTCCATAGGCCACGGTAACCGCTTCCCATCAGGTGGGCCGTGTGCTTGTCTGCCACCTTAGTGGTATAAAAAAAAAAACAAATTTCTGTAGATGTTTGAGATTTACAAACACACGATTACTGTAGGTCGACATGACAAATTAATTGAGTAAACCGAGATGAATCAACAATGGGAATATTTGCGCTCATTGATTGTCGATTTGAACGCGCATTTCCACATAATACCTATAGATAAATGGCAACGTTCCGTAACGTCGACGGATGAAAGACGGCTGCATGAGCCGAGATGCGGATGCTGGTATGGATGTGTGGTGTGACAAGAATGGATGAGATCAGGAATGAGTACATTAGAGGAAGTAAAAAAGTAACGGCAATCACAGAAAAGTGGCGAGGAAATCGCTTGTCCTGATTCGGCCATGTAATACGTAGGGATGAAAGTAATATCGTAAAGCAGGCATTAAGTATGGAAGTAGACGGTTACAAGAGGAGAGGTAGACCTAAAAGGAGATGGATGGACTGTGTGAAAGAGGATATGATTAGGAAGGGAGTGAATGTTGAGATGACCGCAATCAGAGATGACTGGAAAAGCACACATATTGCGCCGACCCCATATAAATTAGTGATAAGGGTAGGAGGATAATGACCTATAGGTAAATGGAATGGATGTACAAGTTCTTCGGAGACACTCGATAAAAGAATGATTAGAGATGATAGAAAGTTGACTAGGCCAGTAAGGTCTTCGGAATGCAAACCGGTACATCCGCTGATTGATGCACGAATCTCTGCTCTCTGGCACAGGCTTTCCTTTAGGGCCTGCTGGTCTCACGGCAGTTACTAAAGCCGAATCAGTGATGGGAAAGGTGCAAATTCAATGCAACCAAGATTGGTACTGTTGATGATGACACCATAATTAGAACTGGGTACTAAAAAAACAACTTTCGGCAATTTCAGCAGACTTTTTTTATTTACCTGTGGATACCCCCACTGGCTTCACCCCATTGGTGCCGACGATGAGGTGGGCGTGTCGGAATCGGACCGACTAAAACCATACTGTGTCCTCCCCAAGTGTCTATTGCCGGGCACCCCGGGTAAGCCCTCGAAAGGATAGAGCCTAATTTATTCATGTGGGTTATATCAAACTGGAAAAAAATGTAATGGTGTATTAAGTTTGTAATTACGTTGCTTAAACGTGACATAATTACACACTTGTGGACAGGGATATGTGTTTTGACAAATGACTACGCATTAAATCGCTTTGCAAATCACCGATCAAGCGGTTGGCCTTGCATGTTGAGTCTTGATAATTGTGGAGGAGCACCTACTGCAAGTAAAAATGTTTTGCTATTATAAATTACTTGTTTCACAAGCTATATTTTATAAATCGTCTATACTGATAAACAGAATATCTACATATAAAATAAAACTAAAGAGTTTCTTTGTTTTTTTTAATGCCCTAATCTCGGCTCTTAGGAGCCGAGCAATAAGTAAAAAGGTGAAAAAGACGCAGGAGGACAGGCGATGCAATGCAGTGGAATAGAACCGAGAACTAAACGGTGGATGAAACCGTCGTTAAATAAATAAAAAGTAGATTATATACACAGTAAATATTTGTCATATAGTTTACTTCATCACACAGTGGGTATAAATCCATTGGTATGACAGCTGACTTGCGTCTTAAAGGCATGGAATGCTGCAGCAATACGTATCGTGTTATTTTGTTGTATGTCTACTACACTACTGTAAGCTTATTGCGTCACTAGCCGTAAGAACTTTGTGCGCCTACAAACGTCCCTCTCACTTAATCAGGGTTATCACTAAAACTATGCAAATGTTTATCTTCAGTAAGTCTTCAGTAAAAAAGTTATCATATTGACTGTTGAAAGTCTAAAGTGTGCAAGAGGCATCGTTTATCAAAGAAAAAATATCTCAAATGGTATCATAAACACTATTTACAGCATGGTGATTTTCGTGGCAACTGTCATTGTCGCTTGTATCCTTTTGCTTACCAACCACAGATATCATAGTTCGCTACATCAAGAGCTCCTTCAATAAAACTGTTCATGAGTTTTATTTCATTGTCTTATACATACATACAAACTTGAAGTCAAGTAAAGGCAGAGACAACGTATTTCCACTTGCCGCGTACTGGCATAGGCTTTTCGCTTCTTCTACTTTCATAAATGTTTTCATACATGCTCACCGGTGGCAGATACTCTTAAACTTGCATATGTCTAGGTTGACCTATACCGAGGTGCAAATTTACTCTCTCCTCCCATAATTTATCTTCAGTTCCATTGACTTTTACCATTGTTTCGCCAACGTTTACTTCTATTTATATCTAAATTAAAAACCTAATGTAACATTTAGTGGTCCACGAGTTTGACTAACTCAAACTCGTGGACATCACCTGAAATCTCTCATTTGTTCTCTAAAAGAATATTTTAAGTTAATTTTTAGTCCCGTTTGACTTGTTAAAGTCTTACTTCACTACGTAGTAAGTACTGCTACGTACTGCGTAGGCACGGTTTTTTGTTTCGGATAAGTTAATTTAAATCACAATGATGAATTATGATGTAATAATAAATATTATATAGGAAAAATAGCCTTTTTTTTCGTGCGCAAATCCCTTCGGATACCCCCCCGCCAGCGAGCGGGGGCGGTTATGTCGGGCTTCAACCGACTAAAACCGCACGCCGTCTCGGGTCTACAGACGCCGGGGTGTAAGGTTGCCCATAGAGCATTTCCTAAAATCTAATTAACCAGGAACGATACTCCTAAAAATCTGGACATGATAAGTGTCGTTGTGATTGAGTTATTTTAATAACACATATTTTAATTAATTCATATTATGTGCATTTTGGTAGTGCCGCTCGCTACAGCTATAAAAGCTACAGTAAAAGTTTGATGCCGCGACAGTTTACCTTGTGTCTTTAAAGTTTAATGTGCACCACATTTTACTTGCTCGCTTATTTGACAGCCCTATGTGGCAATATTGACGTGAGCATTTAGCATACATACAAGCAAGTAATCTGTACCTACTCTCACGTTTGCTTTATAAATGTAAATATTCAATTTGCAATAAACTAACTGACACTCGTCGGTAGCTACTTAGTACTTTTTGTAATGCTTTTGTATTATTTTGCAACGGCCTGTAGCGGTTCTCAAATAAATAGAAGATTTAGTAACTAACATTTTATTCACCGCTCTTTAAGTTATAGTTAATAGACGATTTCATCTAAGGTCATGTCGACCACCTTGGTCAAAGTCAACTAAACTGCATAACGATATGTCACTTCCGCGGCCATTTGCACTCTGAAAATTTTACCTTGACGAAAGCCATTATGTGATCGGCTAAGCACATTAACCGGACACTCGTACTCGGAAATAAGTTTACAATGATTTCTTTAATCATCTGCAATGTACGATATCGAAAATACAAAAGAATATCGAAACTGTGGCTCATTACCACAGTTGATTTATGTAGTATCTTTCAACAAAGAGCATTTCTGCATGAAAGATATTTATGTCAAACGGCGTTATGAAATAACTTGGAACCATACAGAATTTAAATGTATGATGTGTGACTTTTTGCAAACGACAGATTGAACATGAAAGTAAATCCGAGAAGAACACGTACAAGGTACTTTTACACCAAAAGTGTTTGTTTATTTATTTATGTACAATTCAAACCTATCCTATATACAATACAGTTCTGATCGATCTATGAAAAATATTGATGTTAACACGTATAAGGCTAAGCGACGAAAGCGAGATGCAGCTGCGCTTAAACTAGGAAGGACTCCTGTATTATAATCACAGCTATCCGTTCCGATATTATATTATGATAGATATTTCAAAATTATTACTAAGTACTTCATTGTGAATTGTTTAAAGGAAAAATAACAATGATTTATAAAACCAAAAGTGTTGTAGGGTGAATGTGGCCGCTGTGCAAATGATGAATATTTACGCAACAAGTGACTCGGCAGTGACAATAACTCACTGTCGACCTCGACCTTGCCGCAGAGTGCTCCCACTGATTGCCGAATGCAAAGCGCACAAAATTCACAATAATTTACATTATTTCGAAGCACCCACATGCACCACTTTGTTGTTTCACAAACTGGGACGTACACGATGTAAATTTTGATAGCCTTTAAATTTTATAGCCACGGGTTTTAGTTTATGGTCGTCCTCTTCTTATGCCTTATTTTTATAACTTACAATATTTTGATTTTTGAATTTACTAACGAGCTATAATTCCATGTGTAGAATCAGTCAAATGAACGCTGCGCCGCATCGCGTCTGCGATGTGTTCTCATAATATAAGTTAAGTGACTGTACTGAATAGTAATAAATCGTTATCAGAACAAGATTAAGTAGTAGTAGTAGTATCTCTTTATTGTACACCAAGAATAAGATGAAAGAAATACAAATATTACACAATGGTAAATACAATTGGCGGCCTTATCGCACTATGGCAATCTCTTACAGGCAACCAAGTCATCTTGCCTTACAATTTATTCTCAATTATTGTTTAATTCAGCCAATACTGAATTAGTTCAATAATAATACTTTATCACAGAAACTAATCCTACTATCTGCCCCTAACCCAATTTTTAATCCAAATTTTGGCAAGTACCTACGGCAATTCCACGAGGTATAGAATTATAGAATATAGATAAACAAACATAGATATTTTTTTGTAAAAACATAAAACTATAAACATATATAAAACAAAGTCGTGTTAGTGATGACCGGGATAAATTCAAGAACGGGTGGACCGATTTTCATGATCTTTGATTTTTTAGATTTGGCTCTGCCTATATTGTACCATTCTGTGTTCGCCACCGTTACCCCAACCGGTCAGCGGCGGTGGTTCGAACCGACCGAAACTTCACGCCGCCAAAGTTAGAGGACCCTACCAACACTTTTGGGGTACAAGCTTACCTCACCTGTTGGGAGGTTATACGGCAGTTGCTATCGGAAAATCGACAACCCAGCAAAAATAATAAAAAGACCCCAGGCTCCAAAGTGCAAACTAATGAAAATGATGATCCTCGCGCACGCGACCTCTAAAGTAGCAGTCGAAAGGTGTGTGTCCTTACACTACAGGTCGACAATGGAATATTTTGGCCGAAAAGTAGGTATCAAATAATACCTCTAACTCTCTCAACGCCATTAAATGGTAACGGCAGTGAACGACGCACAATTTGTCACAGCGCTTGATAGTGTCACTTGCACACTTGTACAGCATCCACCGGCCCGCGGACAAATTAATTGCTTCACCAGAATTAAATGTTATTGTGCCAAGGCTATGAACAGTATTATTTCATTCTCGACTAGATATGAATAGATGACCTATTTTTAAAATAGATTGTTAAATATATTATTGTTTAACTTTGACGCTGTAACTAAAGCTAAAACAATAAATCATCTTTCATCCACTGCTGCTCCTGACTACTCTCTATTTTTTTTCTCACAATTCACTAGTTGTGTTGTTAAGAGAGGCATAATGTCGATCACCTCCAAGACTGTGGGAACTGACTGTGTCGGCCGTAATATGATCCTAACTATTATTGGCGAAATCCTTTCTATTATCTGTCACATATATAACTTTTCGATAGCTAGCAGCACCTTTCCAACTGTATTTCACCTATTCATAAAAAGAATAACCGTTCATCTGTCTCCGAATATACCTATATCTATACTAGCCTTTCTTTCTTAAGTTCTTGAACGACTATTTCACTCATAGTTATCTGGTTTTCTCTAAAAATTCATACCTAAATCCTTTTCAATCTGGATTTCGTTCTGATCTATTAGACTATTAGTCTATAAGACTTCACCAACGCTTTTAATAACGTTTACTTCGACGTCTTGCTCGGCATATTGTGTTTAATAACATATCTCCAGTAGTGATTGACTGGTTTCAAAGTTATCTGTATGGTCACCAGTAGCGCATCCGCATTGAAGAAACTGTCTCTGTATGGTGCTCAACCACTGCTGGTGTACCACAGGATGGCGTTTTATCTCCTCTACTTTTCGCAGTTTTCATAAACTCAATCACTAAAAATCTTATATCACCTACACGCAGATGATCTTCAGATTTATTCAAGGGTTAACCTAGATTTGAGGGGAGGGGGGATTTAGATCCCTAACATCACGTCGGGGTCGCCTCTACTGGCGGCCGGGGTCGGTCGGGGTCTCTGGGATATCCTTTCTAGGGCACACTAGGTTCCCCGGCCACAGAGGCCGATGTGACGAAACACCGTGCGGTTTTAGTCGGTTCGACTCCGACATGCCCACCTCACCGTTAGCTCTGATGAGGTGAAGCCCGAGGGGGATTCCGCACGTAAATAAAAAGGGCTAACCTAGATAAACTAACAGATGCCATTTACGTTATCAAAGAAGACATGGATAAATTATACCTATAGTATAAAAGTGAACCCAAGTAAGACTTAGGCTATTGTCATTTCTAGCCCTAAAGTTATATCAAAAATAGATATAGAAATAGAGGTCACTCCTCCCTCAAGTCTTCTGTGATGGTACCAATGTACAATATAGAGACAAAGTAAAAAATCTGGGCATATATATATATTGACAGAAGTCTTTCTTGGGACCCTCAACTTCAAGAGATTAGTTGCAAAATGTATGCCAGGGGTTCTTGCGTAGGCTCCAAAGTTTTCTAGCCCATTGCTACCAAGACTGCGCTTGTACAATCTATTTTTCTTTCCACCCTTGATTATGCTGATGCCAGCTATCCAGATCTCACTGACCAAACAAACTTGAGAGACTCCAAAATGTCAGTATACGATTCATATTTGGACTATCACATCTCTGAATTTAGATTTAGAAAAAAAATAGTCATAAGGCCTACTATTCCACTAAATATTATATGTATAATGAATACACATGTATTCTAAGTTTATGTATTTTTAACATAACATAACATAAACTCACGCCTATATCCCCTAAGGGGTAGGCAGAGGTGCTAGCACCCACATTTCGCCAGTTTATGTTTAGGTCCCAATGTAATAGGTGGCGAGCCTATTGCCATTAACCGGGCACTTATAAACCTGCGATAAATACACACATAACTTCGAAAAGCATCGAAAAGTCATTGGTGTGTGCCATGGTAAAACCTGGGATCGAACCCGAGACCTCGTCTCTGCAGTCCATTACCCATACCACTAGGCTACCGGCTAGGGTATATATATATATATATATATATATACGAGGGTCAAACTGAAAGTTCTTAGAACTGGCCACTTATAAACAATATAATAAAAAAAAAATTCTAAAATTTGAAAATAGAACTCTTTGCCGATATTACTGAGTATATATTTCATTCATTTATCATTTGTTTTACGATTTGGCGGCAAATTGAAAATTGTCTGTGTCACGTTAACATGAATTTAACACGAGAAAATTTTCGTGCAATGATTTTTTATGACTTTCGATGTCATTTAAGTCAACAAGAAAGTTATGATAGACTACGATTGGCCTTTCACGATGAAGCCCCATCTCGTGCGACTGTTTACAACTGGTTTAATGAGTTTAAACGTGGTCGCACTAATCTCACTGATGATTTACGTGAGGGACGGCCTTCTACGGCGACGACTGAAAATAACATCTGTGTTGTGCGGCGTATGATAGAGACTGACAAAAGAGTGACCTATCAGCAGATTCGGACAAGCTTAGGCATCGGTATGAGTCAAGTGCACAAAATCCTCCACGAACATTTAGCGGTCAGGAAGCTTTGCGCCCGGTGGATACCTCATAATTTGACTGAGGCTCAAAAACTCCATCGTGTGGATTGGTGACGTAAAATGATTGAAAGATTTAACGGAGGTGACTCTAATGCTGTGTTCGACATACTAACAGGTGACGAAAGCTGGATTTACTGTTATGATCCTGAAACCAAAAGACAATCTGCTCAGTGGGTGTTTCCTTTCGAGGAGTTGCCAACTAAAGTGAAGAGAGATCGAAGTGCGGGAAAAAAAATGGTGGCCTCGTTCTTTGGAAGGATAGGTCATTTCGTAACAATTGTGTTAGAGGATCAAAAAACAGTTTCTGCAGAATGGTACACTACCTATTGTTTGCCACTTGTCTTGGAAAAAGTTCGAGAGAAACGACCTCGCAGTAGGATCCTCCTTCACCACGACAACGCCTCGTCGCACACCGCCAAGCGAACGATCGACTATTTGGCGACATCAAACGTTGAATTACTGGGTCACCCGCCGTATAGCCCCGACCTCGCGCCTTGTGATTTTTATTTATTTCCAAAAATTAAAGAATAACTTAAAGGAAAGCGGTTTATGAATGCTGAAGAAGCGGTGGCTGCGTATCGCGATGCCATTGAAGAGACCCCTAAGGACGAGTGGGCAAAGTGCTTTTCCCAGTGGTTCCATCGCATGCAGCGGTGTATTGACGTGAATGGACAATATTTTGAAAAGATATAATAAAACTAATAACTGGCTAATGTAATCAGTTTTTGATTTTCTAAGAACTTTCAGTTTGACCCTCGTATGTGTGTGTGTGTGTGTGTGTGTGTGTGTGTGTGTGTCACAGTTTAAATGAAAATAACATTTATTACATGACAAACTGCCGTATATATCTCCTAATTACTGTTTTTTTCTATTCATTGGTTGCCTGTAAGAGACTAACCCAGGCGATAAGGCCGCCAATTGTAAATGCCTCAAGACTGTACTAATTTATGTTCTGTATGCGCATTCATGTGTACATACAATAAAGAGATTTATTATTATTACCTTTATTCAAATTTTAGACATATATTATATTCCGGGGCTCGCACTAGAGCACATGATGATACTATGTTCTCTGTCTTCTCTCTGTGGATCGAAGTTTCGGGTATTAGTACAATGAACGCATTGATCCCACAATCGGGCCCGAACACAATCCCAAAAATCAAAGTAACTTCATATACATATGTATTGTTCATACTTGTTTATATGTTATACTAGCTGACATACTTCGATCCCCCGTGGCACCTATTAACCCATACCTTTTTTTTTTTTTTTTTTTTTCGTGCGGAAATCCCTTCGTGTAGTACCCCCCCCCCCCCCGCCGGCCAGCGGGGGCAGTTATGTCGGGCTTGAACCGACTAAATCCGCACGCCGTCTCGGGTCTACAGATGCCGGGATGTAAGGTTGCCCATAGAGCATATCCTTCGCACCCCCATACCTTAGCATCATGATATATAGCTTATGGCCTTCCTCAATAAATAGGCTATCCAACACAAAAATTACTTTTCAATTCGAACCAGTAGTTCCTGAGATTAGCGCGTTCAACTTTATAATATCAGTATAGACAAATAATTCATATGTTATACTAGCTGTGCTTGCGACTTCTGTCCGCGTGGACTTCGATCAAGAGTTTTAATTACCTTTGCGCGGTAGCCTAATACGTTTAAAAAACAACAACCTGGAACAATCAGACAGAAAGTCGAAAAAACAGAAAAATAATGTGTTTTTGTTATAAGTTTCGTGTATGCATTCATAAGTAATCATTAAAACGCTGTTATTTTAATATTACAAACAGACACTTCTATTTTATATTTATTTGTAGTTGTAGATGTAGAGATAAAAAAAGCTCACTAATGGTACGTTCGGGAAGTCCGCTTTTAGCGCTATCAGCGCACCATACCGATGCTTTGCCCTTCAATTCCTGATAGGTACCCTGATGTTAGATACTAGCTGTTGCCCGCGGCTTAACCAGCGTGAAATTCTGATCCCGTTCCTGTAACAAATGGGAACCCATTTCGGGGATAAAAATATATGTTATTTCAGACAATAATCTATCCCTGTATCAAATTTCTGCCAGATCCGTTCAGCCGTTAGAACGCGACGTGATTGAGTAACAAACATCCAAACATTCACAAACTTTCACATCTGTAGGTACTATTATAAAATTGTAAATTAGTCGTGTCTGTACATTGGATATTTAAAAAAAGTACTTGGGTTATGTTAAATAAACGATTCTGAACATATTTAGGAATTCTTGTCTATTTGTCTGCGATGGACGCAAAAACTACTGAACGGATTTTCATGCGGTTTTTTCTATTAGAAAGGTCTGAGTCAGGCTTAAAAAATCTGTCGTATGTTTTGAGATATGACCAAAAGATTATAACTGACCTCCGCGCGGGCGGAGCCGCGGGCATCAACGAGTTTATAATATTAGTAGGATACATCATTTTTCTAATGTATCTATAACAAGTCTCGAAAACTTAATTCGATTGAAATTGATCTTATAAACAGTAATTGGAATTAGTATAGGTACCATTTTTTTTTCCGTGCGGAAATCCCTTCGGATACCCCCCCACCTGCCAGCGGGGGAGGTTATGTCGGACTTGAACTGACTAAAACCGCACGCCGTCTCTTCAGACGCCGGGGTGTAAGGTTGCCCATAGAGCATATCCCTCGCACCCCGACTGACCCTGGGCCATCTCCGGTATCTATCTGCAAAGAAGAGTGCCAGCCATTAACTTACTTCAATAATCCATCTATCCTTGACCAGCAGTTTAGCTACCATTAGTATCTATCGCTGATGAAACCTGTTTTTTTTTCAAAATTGACCCAACCCTCTATGAACATGTATTGATCATCTCATTAATTCACCTATGTAGTCATAAAAATGTCTACTAATGGCTTTTTATACTATTACACACCATCACGATAGTTAACTATTGCTCTATGTTTAAATTTCATCTTCAAAAGTAATTGTTTGCATTCTGAATTCGATAAATGTTATTATATATTATGTATATATGTACCACCAACTGAGAAACAACATTTCAAACTTAAAGCATCTAAACGATAGGAACAAGATAGATAAGGTTATATGTGGGTTGAAAGTACTTCCAAAGCTTTCTAAGAACCATTTCTTAAACAAGAACTCCGCCTAAAAACACGTATCGTCTTAAGCATCATAAAGAAATAGTTGAAATTAAAATTAAACAAAAATTTAAGAAAACCCCTACGTTCAAAAATGATTTAGGAACAAGTAAAAAACACTTAATCGAGTAATCATATGCCAAAAATGCCTTACATCGCCATACTCTTACACCGCTGAACGTATGTTATCCAAACATAGCTAAAAACCACCGCAAGGAAACTGGCTTTCATATGAAAAAAGCCGCATCGAAATCGGTCCATCCGTTTGAGAGCTACGATGCCACAGACAGACACACACACACAGACATTAACGTCAATCTTATAACACTCATCTTTTTACGTCGGGGGTGAACAATAGGGAATAGGTAATTCAATTCTCCTATTCTGAGCACATCCGTAGACGAACGAAAGTTACCAACATAGCAGAGCTAGTCAGCAAGCTGAAGTGGCATTGGGCAGGGCACATAGCTCGGAGGACCGATGGCCGGTGGGGCAGAAAGGTTCTTGAGTGAAGACCACGTAACGGCAAGCGGAGTGTAGGAAGACCTCCCGCAAGGTGGACAGACGACCTAACAAAGAGCGCAGGGACTCGGTGGATGCAGGCCGCTACAGACCGGTCGAAATGGAAGTCGATGGCCTATGTTCAGCAGTGGACTTCCTACGGCTGATATGATGATGATGATGATGATGATTCTGAGCAGAAATTAGGGATAAGGCAGTCCACGTTTTACAGTGGTGATGGGTTATTTGTATAAATTACCATTTTATTACGAGAAATTCAACGTTTGTTTGCAATTGCCTATAGAAAATCGAAGAGATAAGCTTTGTGGTAATCTAGCTAAATAAATTCATAATGTTCTTATCTATTCATATGTCTTTGGAGGAAGAAGAAACTTTACCCTACTCAATGTAAAGCAATAACCAACACAGCTTGCTCAGGATTTTTTTTCCTGAGAGTTTCTTCATAAGCTCAGGAAAGCGTGCGTTGTTTTTCTACGATGTGAAAGTATACAGGTACCGGTAACCACTCACCATCAGGCGAGCCAAGTACCTACTCGACTTTTAATAGTATAAAAAAAAGCGCCCAAGTGCGAGTCGGACTCGCCCATGAAGGGTTCCGTAGCAGCAAGTAACATAATAATGTTTTTTTTTTAATTATTATATTTGAGTTGATTGAATGAAAGGTAAATTGCGGTTTACGATTTATGACGTATTAAAAAAAACTACTTACTAGATCTCGTTCAAACCAATTGTCGGTGGAAGTTTACATGGTAATGTACATCATATATTTTATTTAGTTTTATCATTCTCTTATTTTAGAAGTTACAGGGGGTGGACACATTTTACCACTTTGGAAGTGTCTCTTGCACAGACTATTTAGTTTAGAAAAAAATCCTCAATATCATTTTTGAAGACCTATCAATAGATATACGTATGGGTTCGATGAAAAAAATTTTTTTGAGTTTCAGTTCTAAGTATGGGGAACCCCAAAATCTATTGCTTTTTTCTATTTTTGTGCGAAAATCTTAATGCGGTTCACAAAATACATCTACTTAACAAGTTTCAACAGCATGGTTCTTATAGTTTCGGAAAAAAGTGGCTGTGACATACGGACGGACAGACAGACAGACATGACGAATCTATAAGGGTTCCGTTTTTTGCCATTTGGCAACCGAACCCTAAAAAGATCAATGTGCCTACCTAAAACAGAGTTAATCATAGATTCAAGAGATATTGTACTAATGAACATTCGGGGCTATCTCGCGAAACTAGGAACTTTCCCCCAAACCGGGGCAAGACGGGGACACCGTGGTTCCCAAACCCGAGGGGGCCATCTCGAAACCGGAGATGGCCCAGGGTCAGTCGGGGTGCGAGGGATATGCTCTATGGGCAACCTTACACCCCGGCGTCTGCAGACCCGAGACGGCGTGCGGTTTTAGTCGGTTCAAGCCCGACATAACCGCCCCCGCTGGCCGGCGGAGGGGTATCCGAGGGGATTTCCGCACGAAAAAAAAAAAAAAAGGTACTTTCTTGCTTATTGCACACCATTGTTACAGAACTCATAAAACACCTACACAACAATTAAATAACCCTTTATCTGACATGTTACGTTACCTGAAGACATCACCGGAACTTATGTAACCGTGGAAAGTGAACCTGTCATTGAATACCATTCATGAACAATCGACACATCATCGACAGCGAAACATTACATATGGAAAGGACAAAAAGTGGTTCGAATATTTACAGAAAGTTGTCGTCAGGACAGTAGGCGACGCATTCGCTTTCAACGATCGAGTGCGAAAGTATTATATTGTAAACCTGGCCGGTTATCTGACCTTGGTACAAAACAACATAATCGAACTCATGGTAGAGGCGTGACTTCGCTTTATATATAGAGCACAAAAAGTAACCACTTGCATACTTTGTGGCTAATCTTGAATCGTCTGATCTAGTGAAAGTTTTAAAGTTAACTGTATAAAATTAAATATGAATGAAGTGCCACTCATTAGTTATTGCTCTATTTCAATTATCAGAGACAGTAGATAGATAAAAGTAAATTATCTTCATACAACGGTAGCGGCAGGGAGAGTAGCCTGTATGTAGGTTAGTGCGCTCATAAGCAAAGCAACGCACCTCTTTTCTTTGCCGCAACATAAAGACTTGGAATTCTTCACCAACACACGTGTTTCCTTCTTCAACAATGACCGCCCGCTTAAAGGACCTGGTCCTTAAAGCGGGTGTAAAAAAGCATCTCATGAGGCCGTCAAACTGAGAGCTACCATTGTAGCATTATCGGTGTCCTGAGACTTCCTGGCAAGCTCAAGCCATATTGCCATAAAAAAACATAATGTCTTATTTAGACAGAAAAGAAACCGTTCCTCATCCGTCATACCACATCATCAAATTTGCCAAAGCCACATGGTGTCTGCCTTAATTAGTTTAAATGCTACATAACACATACAGCAATCTCAAGACCAATATTTTACTTTAATAGTACACCATCAAACTGTAAAACGATTTTGTATATGGGCAATAAATACATCAGTATATTTTTGGCACGGTTTACACTAAAAGAAACGTAACTAAAAATACAACGCTCGGTATAATAATATCGACACGATTACTTAAACGTTTCGCCTTATTTTCATCTCGCTTCACCTGCTCCGTGAACGTTAGTTTCTAACACTTAAGATAAATCAGCTAATAGTCCAATTAGAGGCCAACATCTACACACAGATGTTTTACAAATGGTGGAATTGCCTTCACGAGTGGAACGGTGCAGTTATGATAGTCGCGGTAACGTCTCACACTGCGGCCGTTGAAAATTTTTACATAGAAATCAAGTTACTGCGATAATTATCGATTCAATTTACCTGGACCATACAATCTAGGGGGTCGATGACCGAAATTAAAAAATATAAACCGATGCTCGCTCGCTATTGAATGGAGAATAACGCCTAGAGCCATTTAAGCGACCGAAGGCGGAGTCTTACAATTTCTCTGTAAGTTTACGTCTTCAAAGTTATGTAACATTCAATTACGTGCCCGTAATGGGTATATCTTTGACAAATTATCAGCGGTTGCTCCAATGTTGGGACAATGCGATCTTTCCTGGAACCTCATCATCATATAATAAGTCTATCAATCAACGAGATTATTCTATTACAAACATGCTTGCATTCAAATTAGCGAAGCGTGACTGTCGTCACACAACAATACGTACACGGCGGTCCCCTCTATAGAGTACTTTCACTGCGGTCTTATCAGCACGAGGCCCGAGGTGACCGGATGCTCAGGCGTTCTGGCCACGCGGAACCCACGCGGCCAGACCAGCCGCCAGCTTCCACCCGTCACCTGCACCTTACCAACATACGTTACATAAACTACCAACAGGATAACGTCGCTAGATTGTTTCCACATTTCTTTACCTACCTGCATTCTACTGTCATATAACAATACTTCTGTAGTTTTTAAGCCAACCTCGCGATAAGTATAATAGAAGTTAATCTTAAGTCTTAACCTTAACATGAGCAAATAATTCAGTAGGTCATTCAAGCTCGACGGTTATCGGAAGAGATTTCCGCACGAAAAAAAAACTCGGGGTGCGAGGAATATGCTCTATGGGCAACCTTATACCCCGGCGTCTTAAGACCCGAGACGGCGTGCGGTTTTAGTCGGTTCAAGCCCGATATAACCTCCTCCGCTGGCCGGCGGGGGGCTATCCGAAGGGATTTCCGCACGAAAAAAAAAAGTTACTTAAAACCTCTTTCTACTTATGTGCATTTGCACATAAGTAGCTAACTTCAATATCATTGGCGCAGCGAGAAGGGGTTTTAGGAGGTACAAAAATTTGGGGGAGTTTTGTTTTCCTTAAACCCCTAATCTTATACTCCCTAAACCTTTTAAACCTTTACATCTGTTAAACCTTTCTATACTGAGGCCAATCACATGACTCACCTTTTTTTATACCACTAAGGTGCTAGATAAGCACACGGCCTACCTTATGGGAAACGGTTACCGTCGCCTATGTGCGTGTGCAACTCCAGGGACGTCACACTCTTGCTGCCGACGTTGTAGAAACCTTCTAATACCCTTCTTATAGAACCCAATATTGTAGTCGCTTGGGAAAACCACAGTAGGGAGATCATTCCACAGTTTCAGCGTGCGTGAAATGAAGTTTCTTTTAAATCTTACTGCCTGACGGTAAGTGGTCACCGTGGCCTATGAGGCAGTTATATTCGCTTGTTACGCGCGTGTGAATACAATATAAGTACTGCTACCTAACGTGAGAGAGTGGGACTTCCCCGATCTGGCTGATACATTCATGCTGGCAATGCCATGTTTCTACCACTTAACAATTAATTTATTGATTACCTTTTGCAATTCAATGGGTGGTTTTGGGACTCCATCAAGATCTTCGAGGCGTAAGACAAACTCACCTGCAACCCGGTACTCCAGCTGATTGATGGACGAGGTTCTGGCGCAGGCCTTCCTCTCGGGGTTGGGCGGTTACACGGCAGTACCTCCCATAAAGGCCGTATAAGCCAAACCAAAAGTAGGAGCAGGAGTGAGCGTACCCCAGGTTCCAAAGTGAAAACTTCGGAACAGGAAAACTAGGAACAACGCCAAGATGATGATGACCTTTTTCAAATCTCTGAAAACATGTAAGTGCCTAAATAAGACGTGTAATGTATCTCTGTACGCAGTAAGCAAAATATACTTTTAGGTTACTTGCCTTCAGCTCTGACGTGATTATATAGTTGGAGAGTTATTCGATTATCAGTGGCATAAAAAATCTTTAAACATCCTTCAAAAATCACGTAAGACACATCGTAAACTCTTTACATAACTAATAGCTCGCAATTGGCGCAGTTCAAAGGTTCTGTTTTTTTTAATTGCAGCGGAATATACAAAATAATAATGTTTTATTGCGTTTTAAAATGAAAAATCATTATATAATTACTATAAATCTATCTATATATCTAGCTACCTTGTACCTTTTTTTTTTTTTTTATCGTGCGGAAATCCCTTCGGATACCCCCCGCCGGCCAGCGGGGGTGGTTATGTCGGGCTTGCACCGACTAAAACCGCACGCCGTCTCGGGTCTTCAGACGCCGGGGTGTAAGGTTACCCATAGAGCATATCCCTCGCACCCCGGCTGACCCTGGGCCATCTCACCACTAACAGCATCGCTCATCCTGTCTCCTCTGAAAGCAGAGGAATACGGAGAGCGATGTGTTCCCGCCACGTTGGGTATTGGCCGACGATCAATGCCAACCCTATGAAGGGGTGAAGGGGAAGCCATTGACCGCCGCCCAGGGTGTACCGGCGGCTAAGATTCCGTTCCCCCCGGACTGCAGCGGGATCGGAATCGGAGCGACACTCGAGGAGGTTACCCAACACACACCCCAGCTACCTTGTACCTATTATTTGGATCAGAAATAGTATTAATATTAGGTACATATTATAATAATTATAATATAATAAGCGACCCGAAAGGCCACGACCGCGGTTGCCCTAGTCGTTAAGCGGATCCGGCGGCTGGGTCTCGAGGTGGCTTTGCATAAAACCCAGCCCCTGTTCTTCCATGGGCCTCGGAGCAAGCAACCCGAGGGATCCAGTCTCATCGTGGGAGGAAATCGCATCGGCATCAAGCTCCAAATGAAATATTTGGGGCTCGTGCTCGACGGCCGATGGGACTTCGGAGAGCACATCCGAAGTCTGGCCCCCAAATTGAAGGGCACAAATCTTGCTCTGGCTCGGCTGTTGCCCAACATGAGGGGGCCCGATGACTCCTGCAGGAGACTCTACGCGGGGATCGTGCGGTCCATGGCCCTGTATGGGTGCCCAATATGGGCGGAAGCCCTGAGGACCAGAACTGTGCAGATGCTGCGCGCTCCGCAGCGAGTTATGGCCATTAGGGTCATCCGCGGGTACCGCACGATCTCCTTCGAAGCGGCGAGTCTCCTTGCCGGAAATCCGCCATGGGACCTGGAAGCGAGAGCCCTTTCGCAAATGTACCAGTGGCGAAAGGAGGCGCGGGAGCAGGGATGGAACCCCGAGCCTCGAGAAATCGAGGCCGTGCAGTCCCAGCTCCGCCAGGCCATCGTAGTGGAGTGGAAGGAACGACTTGGGCGACCAAGCGCAGGGCACGCCGCAATAGCGGCGGTAAGGCCAATCATGGAGGATTGGCTGGAGAGGCGACACGGAAGCCTCTCGTACCGACTGACGCAGGTGATCTCCGGGAAGGGGTGCTTCGGGGACCACCTGCATCGGATCAGGAAGGAGCCAACGCCTGAGTGTCATCACTGCGACGCGAGCGACGACTCAGGGCTGCACACGCTGGCGGACTGCCCGGCGTGGGAGGCGCCGAGGCGTGACCTCGTGGCAGCCATCGGGGTGGGAGTCCTCTCGCTCGGCAGCATGATTGCGGCAATGGTGCGGAGCGCGAGCGCGTGGGCCGCCGCCACCTCCTTCTGCGAGCATGTAATGCTCGCGAAGGAGGTGGCGGAGCGCGCCCGGGAGAGACTTAGAACTCTCCCGGTCCGCCGAGCCCGCAACTTGCTCGCCGCGCGTCGCAGGCGACTCAGGCGCCGGAGGTCGCTTAACGACCTCCGTCCTCCATGAGCGCAGGCCTGGGGATGGCGGGTGAGGCCACCTGTCACCCCAGCAGAAGCAGGCCGGGACGGTGGGGCGACTAGCGCCCCTCCCCCCAAACCGGGGCAATACAGGGACACCGTGGTTCCCAAACCCGAGGGGGCCATCTCGAAAACGGAGATGGCCCAGGGTCAGTCGGGGTGCGAGGGATATGCTCTATGGGCAACCTTACACCCCGGCGTCTGTAGACCCGAGACGGCGTGCGGTTTTAGTCGGTTCAAGCCCGACATAACTGCCCCCGCTGGCACGCGGGGGGGTATCCGAAAGGATTTCCGCACGATAAAAAAAAAAAAAAAAGGTACATATTATAAGGGGTGTGTGTTGGGTAACCTCCTCGAGTGTCGCTCCGATTCCGATCCCGCTGCAGTCCGGGGGGAACGGAATCGGAGCGGCCGGTACACCCTGGGCGGCGGTCAATGGCTTCCCCTTCATAGGGTTGGCATTGATCGTCGGCCAATACCCAACGTGGCGGGAACACATCGCTCTCCGTACTCCTCTGCTTTCAGAGGAGACAGGATGAGCGATGCTGTTAGTGGTGAGATGGCCCAGGGTCAGTCGGGGTGTGAGGGATATGCTCTATGGGTAACCTTACACCCCGGTGTCTGAAGACCCGAGACGGCGAGCGGTTTTAGTCGGTGCAAGCCCGACATAACCGCCCCCGCTGGCCGGCGGGGGGGTATCCGAAGGGATTTCCGCACGAAAAAAAAAAAAAAAAAAAGGTTCATATTATAAAACAGTTTCGTGCTTTTGAGAGCACGTTAACTGAGGCATCGAATGTGTCTAGATTGCATTCGCTACAAAATATCTTGGTTAACGAGCTATCATAATTTGTTTGATTATACACTTTTGTATTCATGCTTACATGAGAGGTTTGCTCGACGTGGTGCATAGTTTCATGTTTATGTTCACATTTCGTATGCCATAGTTGTCGCCGCCCCGTTAGCCCGCTTATCTTTATACCATACGATACCACACAAACCACCGTTAGGTGAATACGAAGCACAAGCCACAAGAAGATTTTGAACTCCTAAACTTTAACGTCTACAACATGATCGGCTGTTTCGATCTTCCGGTACTAGCCTTGCCGGTGTTTTACTTCCTTTATTTGTAACATCAGGAACTAAAAGAAAAGAGCGGAATAAATTACTTAATGTAAACAACTTAGATTCGGACGTTAGTGGGATGAAATAAAGCATTGTATTAGGAAGTCGTCGATCAAAGTTACCCAGATTGCATGTAGCTCATAAATAAAAGATTCGGAGAACCACATCTCATTAGAGACACATCTTTTACACCGAATCAAAATTAAATTAGGAACATTACGTAGTACACAATCGCAATCGACAGCCGTATTAATACGAAATTCGATTGCGTGATTACTGTAGGTACATCTGTACCTATTCTAATTATAATGATTTAATTTAGATAAATATGAATATGTTTCTCCGGGTTGCTTAAGATTGCGATAACAAATATATATTTTTACAATAAAAAAAACATTAAGTAAGAGCAGTCTATTAGAGAGAAAATTTAATTCAAAAACGTGTTACGTTTAGTTTTTTCAATCCTTATGATCCAATGCATATGATAAAATTTATCGTTATCGTGATCTTTAACTAAATGTTGTGTCACTGCACTAGTTACCAAAGAACTTTAACTTTAACTTTTTAACTTTACCAAATATATAACTTTGAACGCAACCTGCGCGATAATCAATAAAACTACCGTGGAACACCTAGGTGATCTTTTAGGAGTTCCACGGGTATTTCAGAGACCCCTTAAGCGAGGACTCAGAATATCCGCTTCTACATTGCTTACAGTGAAAACTGTACAATAAATTATGAACTGCTTCAGCTGCTGGCATCGACTAATTGAGCAGTTGAAAGTAACTACTGTCAACTGCTCAATCAGTCGATGCCAATGTCAAGAAATGTAGGGTAAGGACAAGCAAACGGCTTATATTATTTTACTAGAATGTGGGCCAAGGCTTCGCCTGCGTGGAATTCTGATCCCGTTCCCGCTACCCATGGGAATCTATTCCAGGGATAAAAAGCAGCCATGTGTTATTTTGGACTATAATCTATCCCTTTACCAAATTGAGGCAAGGGTGATGGTTGGGTTGGGTTTAAAGATGGCGATGGTATGAAGCGCAGCGAGGCGCTTGAATTTTATTGTCGGGTCCGTATTTTTTTTGCGTTTACTCCTAAAATATTTCGTCTTTCGATTCGTTTCGATCGTTTATATTACATGGTATAAATGAGTAAAATAATGTGCATGAAATGCTTAAAGTCTCCAACTTATTAAAAATGATAAGGATTAATACCGTATTTGTGTAAATAGCTTTTCAATTACCGTTATACAATTGCACATTTTTTAAGTATTAAAATGAATATAGTATGTTATCCTTAAGTTAGGCATATACCATCGCAAACTTTTCTGTAGACCTATAAATAAACTTTTGCTATATCTCAAAGGGTTTAAAGCAGCGTTTTCGTTGAAAGCTCCCAGACGGCTTATTTTTTCCGATATCTCTAACAAATATAATTATATTTTAGCCAATGTATACAAAAACTTAACAAATTATATACCTCGATAACCATTCTATTCATTGGTGAAAACAGCATGAAAATCGATGCAGTAGTTTTTGAGTTTATCGCGAACAGACATACAGACGCGGCGGACAACTTTGTTTTTATAATATGTAGTGATAAGCGATGGAAAGGTCGAACAAGGTCAGTGGTCTGTACATCTATTATGAGTTTTTTAAAACTGCTTGCTAGTTTAAAAGTCGCTGTGTATTAACGAGGATCGAATAGATTTCTATAATGCTTACACCATAAGTTTTACAGGGCAGCTAAAGTCAGCTGGAAAGATCAAGCAAGAAGCGATTGTATCTACATACATACATAAAACCATGCCTGTTTCCCATCGGGGTAGGCAGAGATCACGGAACTCCATTTGCTACGATTCTGACATACTACTCTCGCTTCATTCACTCTCATTACATTCTTCACGCATGCTGTCGGCAGGTCAGGAGTACCCTAACTCTAGACCTGCCCCTTTTCTAAAACTTCCCCGATTTGGTCCAGGTATGTGCACCTAGGCCTTCCCTTCCAACGGTACCATCCACACTCGCCTCTTATACCAGTTTCGTTAGTCTTTTTTCATTCATTCTCTCAACATGTCCGAACCATCTTAACATACCTCTCTCAATTCTCGTCACGACAGCTTCTATCACTCCACATCGCTCTCTTATCACGCTATTTCTCACTCTATCTCTCAAAGTCAATCCACACATACTTCGCAACGCACGCGATTGTATCTTATGTTGACATTATCGTATATTGTATAAAATGTTTGGGATTTAAAATCAAATGAAAAAGCGATTGAATACTGACCAGAACTAATCAATTATGAAATGTGTATACTATACTATTATAAAATTGTAAATTAGTTGTGTCTGTACATTGGAGATATTTAAAAAAGAATTACTAGGGTTACGACAAATGAATGCATCTGAGCACAAAAATCTTTTCTTTGCTATTCTTGTCTGTTTGTCTGTTCGTTCGCGATGGACGCAAGAACTAACACGGATTTTGATGCAGTTTTATTTACAATTAGAAACGTCTTGGTCAGACTTAAAATCTGCTATATGTTTGATTGCAATTGCCATATGTATTATTAGTTTATAATCTATAAAGTCTGATAAATTTTCCTTTGAATTCTTGATTGAGCATTTTTCCAGATGGATTGATATAAAAGCCCTGTGTGACTTCATTTTACCAATTTGTTTATCCAACACTGTATGATTGCATTCATAAGAATGCGATCATCCAATACTGGTAAACAAATTTGATATAATCGAGCAAGCTATAAAAACAACAACCGACCTATATACAAATAATCATAAAGACAATTGCTCCTTATTCCGATTGTTTCCTGGTGTTTACATATTGCATCGATACAATACCGAGTTTAATAATACAAATGCAATGCTCGTCGCTTGAAACCACAATACAATAAAACAGAGCAGAGATCGATATATTGATTTAACTCAAATGACAATCCAATCGGTATGCTTTTGTTCTGCAAGTCAAGAAAACCAATAAAGCTCTCGAAACCGCAAATCAAAACGCCGATACAGTAATCTGTTTCCCTAACTGTATTTCTAAGCACTGAGAAAACCATGCTGTCGTTAAAGTCATATCGTGGTGTATCACACAATTGCTCGAGGACAATTTATTTACGTATTCAGTTCCATCGACCTAAATTTCCTATGAAGAATACCAATAGCCCTGTCAATAGATAAAATTATTAGACTGAATCACATCACGTTCAGTCAGTTTACTGTGTCGTCTGTTATACTCATGAATATGACGTAACGTCTGCATCAAATCTTTATGATAACCTTTGCCCGCCGCTCCGTATGGAATTCAGTTCTCACGTCCCACAGGAACCGTACATTTATTGGAGTAAAAAGTAAAATCTATCACGCATGGATCCAAAAAGATACCTACTTAAACAAATAACGTCAATTTATACTATTTTGCTGCGTGAACGAATGACAAACTAACTAAAATATTTACTCATGTCTTTTAGTAAGGTTAGGTAAGATTTAATAAGAATTATCCAAGAAGGTGCTTACTTCCCGAGCATGTTCGATTATCGGCGATTATTCAACCAATTATTTACGATTAATTAACCAATTCTCTACGATTAATCAGTAGCGATATTACGACACTGGTACAATTATAGCCAAAAATACACCTAAGCGCAAGGTAGTTGATAAAATATTTTTTCATTTTCTATTTCTCAATCTGAATTCTATCTTCTAAATAAAGTTGACTATATTGGTTATTTAGTTAGACCAGTGGGTAATTTCGACAATTCACAAACATTGAGAACTGGTTCAACAATTGTATAAAACCTAGTGACTATACCACTCACTTTCTGTATCTTGGTATCCCAATGAATAATTTTGGTAATGGCTCTTATTCAGATGACAAGTGTTTACTGTCCTAAATGGAAAACGGAAGTCTGAGATATACCTATCAAAAATCAATAATCTAGTATTAAAAATTATTCCTTCAAAATATATAAGAACAATGTCACCGTCAGAAATAGTGTAGTGTCAGAAATAGTGTAGTGTCAGAAATAGTGTAGTGTCAGATATAGTGTAGTGTCAGAAATAGTGTAGTGTCAGAAATAGTGTAGTGTCAGAAATAGTATTTTAATTTACTGATAAAATGCACTATCGTCTGTTCTAAATTAGGAGGCAATGAAAACATAATTTGAAAATGACATACATATTGAAAAAAAACTATTTTTAACGGATTCTATCGCAATTTATATGATGTTATTTAATTATTTACATTGGACATTTCGGTTGCTTTTCAGCAGCCATGGTCACGGGGAGATGTTAATAATAAAACAACATGAAATAAATCACGATAGAATTCGATAAAAATGTTTCATTTCAATGTGTGACGTTCGCGTAAATTTCCGACAATATCATGTAAGACATAAATAGTTCAATTAACCGCCCCCGCTGGCCGGCGGGGGGGTATCCGAAGGGATTTCCGCACGAAAAAAAAAAAAATTGGTACCTAAGCACTGTCGTCATCATAGCCAGTTTATCTAAGTATGTACCGATTTTAACGAAAAATGTTTTGGACAAAGCTTTTGATTTTATTATTTTTCAATTACTTAATATTTAATACACGAGTGTATGATATTTTGATTGAAGCTCTTTGATTATATTTTTGATATGATTGATACTATCATCATTGTATGTTGATAGTGAAAAAGAGAAGTCGTAAGTTTTTATTGCATGGTTCCGTTCTCACTAACTCTACATATTACTTTGAGAACCTGGCACTAAATGTAAATGTTGCATCTGAATTTCATAAATTTTGACAGTAACCAAGATAAAGTAAATATTTGAATTTGTAAAGGGCTACTTACTGTAGCTTCTGTGTTTTACTTGAAGACACAGCAAATCAATGAACATACATATTCATTGAGCTTTACAATAGTTAAGATTAGAGAAAGAGGTATTAAATGAGGGTCATTGACAAGAAAGAAAATAAAAACTCATTGATCTTGACATTAGAATTAATGCAAAATTAACATATTTTCGATCAATCATTTATTTCCAAGTAACATCGAATTTAAAAGTAGGAACCTAATTAAAATTTACATCCCAATTTAAACAAATTTTAATTAATTACAACCGGATTTGTGATAACAAGGCTCTAAGTTGTCAATTTGACATGACATATTATGCTATTGACGCGGAGGAAGATAGTCTTGTCGAGGCTAGAAAGCTCGCGTGTTGTTACGTCTGACAGTTACAGCACCTGCCACCGCCTCCACTTCGTCGCGTAAGAGCAAAAGAATATTATAATTTAAATAACAGTCATAATCGAGCCATTGAACTTGCTTCCATAAACGAAAGAGTGATTAATCCAGAATACTTTCACTAGAGCCGGCCAGTTATCAAGCGGGTGAATTTGACTATGAAAATTACAATAATTAAGAGAATTGTATGGACAGTGAGTCAGCTAACGATGAACGATAAGAAGCTGCCAGTGTCATCGGTAAACGATTGTATGCGCTGAACTTTCGATTGTCGATTCTTTTTAAGTACAGAAAGAAAGCTAACATTTTCTTTTACATAATGAGACGGATTATAATTCGCACGATTCTCATGGGAGCGTACAGTAAACGGATTTCTATTCTAAGCCCATTCGGTCCGTTAAGTTAGAGAGTTTAGAGACAATAACTAATGTTTCGCAATAGCATACAAACTGAGCATGACACTGTTAAGTCTATATTTTCATTTTCAATACAAAAGCGGTGTTAGCGCTGCTTTCAGTTAATAAGCTCGTTAACGTCTTCGCGATGACAAGATTAATAATGTTCGTGAATTAAGCTAATTTACAAATACGTGTTATGAGTTTTTAAATTTGTTTAATATTGGACTACTAATTACCCAAAAGCTATACCCGAACTCTACACCCCGCCAGATAGTAACCTATTGCGGCAATCTAAAGGATGAAAGCTTTAATTATAGATGCCAACATTGATCAATACCGAAATAGTTGGCTCGGCCCCGATAGATGCTTTTTAACATCCTGCTTAAAAGACTCAGGCTTTTAGGAAGACGGAATCACGTATGTTGGCAAAGAATTCAAAATCTTTATGGTGCGGCACAAGAGGCGTTGGACCATTTAGGTAATTGTTTGCACCGTATGGGAGTGACACCTCAGTCTTGCACGTGTTGTTCTGGCGGGTGGGATTTACCACATCATTGAATATGTATTTGTTTATAGTTTGATTAAATATATATTTTATAATAACTGTATCTACATGACGATAAAGCTGAGAATGGCCGTTGATTCTGAAATGATACGGTTCCAACAGTCCATTTATGCGCTTGAAATTGGTCCTTGATGACAAGGACTCTAGGGGGCCCTACTAACCGTCTGACCATGAGCGAGTGCTCAGAGCAAGCCTTGCCCAGAGAGAAGTAGAGTGGTAGTAGAATCTAGTGCTGCAAAAGCAAACTGAACCTGACGAGTTCAATAACAGAGAAATTCATGTGTTTCATTGCATGAAGCATACGCACATCGGTTTTTAATCAAAAATATCTTGGGGCGGATTTCAGCAATGAAAGTAATGATGATCAAATCAAACTATGTTGCTGAAGTCTATCCTTAGAGGGTAAAATACAATATGACGATCGTATTTTAAGTCATTCATAAATCATTTAAGTTAATAAGTTGTTTGTCGCACGGGATAAATATGACCAATTATTAATATATGACCCTTGCCCAACTTTCTCATTAATAAAAATTTAAATGTAAAATCGTATCTAAAACTCTATTAGTCATTTATGAATAGTGCCACACCTATTAAACGTTATAGTCCGAGTAGTGCATTATTATTATAACATAGGTACATTAAAAAATCGATTGGCCGGTAAACTGTTCAGATAGAAATTATCTATGGTTGCATAACGACACGTCATGTAAATCACCGATAATTACTATAGATGAAATAGTATAGTAATACACCAATAGGTGGGCCTAAGGCTCTGTATTCAATAAAGTATTAAGCAATCGGGGTCTCGTATTGAACCTGCACAGAAAGTTGATTGTATACAACAAGCGCTACTAAGATTTTAATAACTGCTCTACATTAATTAATACTTTATTGAAAAAAATATAGAGGCCCAAAGAATTTGTAGAAATTCTTATTTCAATAACTACACTGTACCACAGCTGTACTTTGTTGTCTGCTTGTTTTTGACGTGACAACGTCTTATAAATCGATGGAGCCGGCTGCACGCACGAAAAAACATGACGTATGCGGTGTTACCACATGACGTATGCGGTGTTACCGACGTATGCGGCCTTACCACATGGCGTATGCGGCGTTACCTCGCGTTCTTATGACGTTGTCACGTTCAACTATCGTCAGTAAACCGACTTTACAGACAACCGTTTTTATACTTACCTCTGAATACTGGGACTTGGTGAAGACTCTAATATAGAGGCTACTTTTAGCTTCTGAATCGCAAGGGATATTTTACATTTATATAGGGCACATAAATATGACTTCACATCACCCGATGGTAAGCTAAAAGTGAAGTCTCTAGAATAAAAGCCAACATTATAGATGCTAACAATGCTGCAATGATGGTCTCCAGCTTGACTGCCCTGTCAGATGTTTTTTCACTTGCGCCGGCTTCCAGGTTAAAGTAAATATATTCATAATTTTGATAGATGTAAGTCAGTAAGCGCTAATTTCCAATTGCAATGACCTACCATATAAACTATACTTACATTTAATTTAGTACTTAGATTTAAATTAAACGAAACGAAAAATAGATGAATAGAAAAAAAACTACTTACTAAAAAAGAATTTAGCAAATCTATCTAACTTATTGCTAGTTTGATTCAGGTAACCTGAATCAAACTAGCAATAAGTGTAATAAATTTCAAACTCTAATCTAACTTTTATCACACACTTTGCATAAATTATGAATAAACATAAAATTATCGTTAATAATTTTCGCGCCCTCACAGAATGACAACAAAACAAACTCACAGTGATTTTTTTTGTTCCGGACAGTCGGTCTTTTAGTACACATAGAAGTCTTTGGTAAGTTCGTATAATTTTATTACATAACAACTCTGGTAACGGTGTTCTATCTAAAAATTCTAAAAGGTAACAACAAGGTGCATTGACCTCCGCCCCCAGCGCCGAGCGTTACCGATTGATAAGGCAGGTTAAATGGGCCGTGCTACTTTGTCGACCCATAACAATGCTTTTCTATTGATACAAAGTATTCAAATCGCTAATACCCTTTTAATTGGTTCAGTGATTTATCTGAAAGTGGCCGGAATAGCTGTACTAAAACATTATAAAATAAAAACAAATATTTTACCTTTAATAATGTGTATGTGCGGTAGCGAATCTCAATTCATAAATATTTTATTTAGATAATTAAAAATGTGCTTGTATGGTTGTTTAGGAAGTGAATTAATTGCTGCAATTATACTGGTTTTTTGTAATTAATTCAGCAAACTAGTAACATGAATAGCTTTATTCTTGCTACCACTAGTTTAATAAAAATATATCTTATTTAAACAAGATAAGATTATATTTAACGGACAAACGAAGTTTTACGATTTACTGAATTAGAATTAAAAGTGTAGATGGATATTTTTTTCAAATTTCCCTATTTCGAACTAGGATTCGTATTAACCAGCACAGATTCTCATTATCAGCAATGTTATCAAAATTACTTCATCTGTGATCCGATGTCCGAAATACTGTGTGGTTTTAATCGGTGTGTCTCCAACATCATTGTTTAGTACCTACCTATTTAGTACACTATAAACCTAAATATACTCAACAAAGACAAGACACTCAAATAAGAATCAGTGGTTTTATATTACGATAAGATATCTATCAATAGTATGTCATGTTTCACAGCCACCCTTGTACCTTGGCACAAATTACTATGTGATTGTATGCTTGAATACGAGTCTGACAGGCGTTACTTTTTAATCTGGAAATTATCTCGCATCTGTCGGACGTGAAATCTTCCACAACACACACACACACTCGGGTCTATGTACGGGAACCTAGTAAATTCAAAAATATAAAGAATACTTTAGCCAACGTTCTACTGACAATTTACACTGATTAAATTCTAAAGCGTATGTCTGCACACACTTTTTAAATACAGCATCCGTTGTCAATATCTATCTCCCGATATTTTATTCGGGAAGATAGTTAACTTTAAAACATATGAAGTACAGAATAAAACAAAATGCCGCTACTCAACTGTCTAATAAGTCATCGTCTGCCGTCGAAAACTTGGGACAATATGGACATAAAAAGTTACCAGAAAAAATAACACTGGTGTGCGTTTTCACTGTTCCCTATTCTGACTGACAAAAATAACTTTACTCAGTTCCTGGTACTGGGTTCATCATGTCAGAAAAATGAGATAGGCATGACGAATTCAAATCCTAAAGAACATTAACACTATTTATCCTGTTCAGATTAATTTCACTTGTAGTTTAGAGTCGTTTATAATCCTATTACGTACTATACTTAATCAGTACCTGGATAAATTGTGTCAATAGCTAGAAAACATTTATTAGTATGTATGTCTACCCTGATTAGATTATTAAATTTCAGATACAGAAGATTCTTTATACGATACGGAAAGTCTCTCTGGATGAACAAGCTATCCGTTTTTTATGAACCACCGCGCACGTAGCACCGTGTTCCGGATAATGTGGATCTGTAGTCTCCATAAGTATCATCTACAAGCTTCAGGATGATGGACAGACCGTAGCACAAGCAGGCTCTGCGGTTGCAATGTATTTCGCATGAGGCTCTTCATGTCAGGGATGGTCAAGGTAGTTAACCAGTTTAAAATTTCATTCATTATTAACTATAGCTGCCGTCTTTGCGATTAATATGGATAACAAAAATCAAACATAGCTAAGGTGGTACCAATAGAACAAACCAAGACTAAAATGCATATCGTCAATATATTTTATTTCTATAAACATAAAGCTCTTAACTTAATCTTATCGTAGAGCACACTCTAGGCTCAGACTAAATGAATATGGAATAGCAAAAATATACTATAAACAGTTTCCGGCTAGTTTGGTCGTAAAACTGTAAAAGAAAGAGGTATATTGTGTAATCCAATTGTTAAAAGGAAGTAACGACACGAGTGTAGTCCAACCAGTCCTGTCGCGATCCTGTGTAACCGGATGATAAAAAAAAAGTTACGTCAAACCTTCAAAGAGACATTACAGTCAGGGTCTTTTGAGCTGTTAGGCTCATTGTTGTTGGCGTGACTATTCTAAAGAGGTACTAATTTTAATTTATTATTTTGGTACACTAGTCGTTAATACGATAACAGCTATTGTATCACTAATCATGTGTCATGCAAGCCGTAATGATTCTTAAGACCACATAACTTAAGATAAACAAATTACGTGTTACATTTTTGATGCTTAGTAATTTTCTTTTTAAAAGCGTAATGAACCGTGGTAATGAACTATAGATCTATTTTCTTTTATAATAATATTATACTAGCTGTACCTTTTTTTTTTTTTTTTTTATCGTGCGGAAATCCCTTCGGATACCCCCCCGCCGGGCAGCGGGGGCGGTTATGTCGGGCTTGCACCGACTAAAACCGCACGCCGTCTCGGGTCTTCAGACGCCGGGGTGTAAGGTTACCCATAGAGCATATCCCTCGCACCCCGGCTGACCCTGGGCCATCTCACCACTAACAGCATCACTCATCCTGTCTCCTCTGAAAGCAGAGGAGTACGGAGAGCGATGTGTTCCCGCCACGTTGGGTATTGGCCGACGATCAATGCCAACCCTATGAAGGGGTGAAGGGGAAGCCATTGACCGCCGCCCAGGGTGTACCGGCCGCTCCGATTCCGTTCCCCCCGGACTGCAGCGGGATCGGAATCGGAGCGACACTCGAGGAGGTTACCCAACACACACCCCTATACTAGCTGTACCTGAGACTTCGTCCCCGTGGTACCAACGAAAGTCCCGTCAAAATTGGCCGTTCCAGAGATTACCTCTTTCAAACAGACAGAAAGACGGACAGACAAAATATTTCAAAATTGGTTTTTTGTTGTAAGTACCCTGTATATATTCATACGCATGCATTAAAAACTGTTTAACGATACAAACATACGCTTAAGTTTACTTATTTGTATAGATGACTCCCTACTAAAATATATTCGTGTCATGGGGTCTTCACAAACACGTAGGTACATTGTAATCTATCTATAAACACGTGATCTAAGGCAATTAACAAAGAACACCCACTAAACTTTCAAACTGGGGATTATTACAAACTTAGGCGATTTTCATATAAGTGTTCATATTTATAGAAATGTTTGACAGTAAAACGTCCTACCCATATACATATGTAATCCCGTGTATGGGTGTGTTATGGTGACAAACACCATGAGTGGTTGTACACATTGAATCGACGGAAGTCGCCGGCACGACGCGATATTTTGAGCAAGGCGCGTCGGGTATGCGACTTGTAAAAGTATAAATAAAATATCAGTTTGTCTCATACTGCGAGCACTAGACTTGAATAATATCTACTCTATACTAATAATATGAAGAGAGAGGCCGAATTTTGTGAGTTTGTATATATGTTCGGTAATCGGGTAATCTTCGGAACCACTGCACCTCTTTGGAAAAATTCTTTCATCCTTAGGAAGGTACATTACCTGATGACCATAGACTATAAAATTATGAGTAAATTACGACGATGGTTCGAGTTAAGAAAAAATCATATACACCGAAGCAAAGTGTTTGCGGGATTTTTGTTTTTTTTTGGTGTTTGTTGTTTGTATGTACTACATAACATCGAAAGAGCGTAACTTCCTTTAGATAAGTGGCAATCTTCTGCAGGAGGATTATCCAGATTATCCAATTGATTAAGTGTTCTTGCATCTTGCACACAACAAGTCTCATATTTTTAACTATCATAATTGCTAGTGTGGGCACAGTATCCCGAGGGGACCATCTCAAAGCCGTAGATGGCCCAGGGTCAGCCGGGATGCGAGGGAATCGCCTTAAACCCCGGTATGAGAGACCTGAGACGCCGTGCGGTTTTGATCGGATCGAGTCCGACATAACTACCCCCACACAGGCTGGTGAGGAGGTGGGGTGACCATGACGATTACAGCAAGAACTCCAAAGTCCAAGCTTTTTAACCGGGACACAACTGCATAGATTATGACTTTGCCAGGATCAGGAATCAGACTCAGAACCTTTCAATTGCAAGCAACGAGTGTGTCAGAATTGAATACAACAGAAACTACTTAATAGCGTTACTTAAATAACTCTCTCTTTCTCTAAACAGACATAGTCGCACTATAAACTTTTAGTCTGTAAAGTTTACCTATTGTATTAATAGACATAGGCGCTAATGGACTGGGGGCTCTGAATCAAAAGTAAATAGATACATACTGCATGAAGTTACAGAAACATTTATTGTGTCTTTTAGTTTAAAGCTTGTGCACAGCAGTTGGGCATGTTGACAAACGGTGAAATATTATCCAACTAGGCAGGTACCATTAGCATTTATCCTTGGACCGAAATAGAAAGGATATCCGTTCGGACTGTGTGAACTTGTGATAGATACCTCAGTACTTACCTATGTAACATATTTATAGCTATTTGTTTCTGGCTAAACGTTAGAATCTTTAATAGATATTTACTGTTTTGTTATAGGCTTCATGGTTTCTTACAAATTTTAATAAACCTGTAGTTTATTTCGTGCTTACCCGAGAATAAGAGAAAAACAGAATGTATCAGCAGTATATTATCCCGGCCAAATCCTAAAAGTCGACTGAGGGATATTCAAGGTCTACTGGGGTACCATCTGTATGCTTACTGACACTTGGCGTTTGTTTCATCACAGTAATATGCTCGCACCCTAGTACTGGGACCGAATATGTCTGACGAACTGTAGGCAGAGTAAGCAGAAGCAGACCATTAGGTGATAGGCGTGAGTGTATGTATGTATGTATGAGTGTATGTATATTTGCATCCACCAAGGTTAGTACCTACTTACCTATTATTTACGTAGCTACTTACTTCAAAATTTTAGATAAGTATGAAGGTAGACCTACGCAAAGCATTCCTAATAAACTATGAGAGTTCTCTGTAAAACCAAAAATATTGAAATACAAATTTCCGGTCCCAACTCCGAATGTCGAGTTTAACTCAAGGATGCACCCAAACCACACCCTATTTCCGTTCCATTTATTAGGGTAAAGTTTATTGTTACCAAAAGACACGCTACAGAGCAAAAACAGAAGCAGCTGTTATCTTACTAGCGAAACCTGCAACACGTTCAGCGTACAGTGAGAACACGTAAGTTTCTTTTATACCTACCTAATATCGTGTTTAATTTAATAGCGAATTATGTAAACTGTTTAAAGCGAGGTCAGACTAAAGGTTCGCAGAATCGATGCCCAGTTTGCCGGTAGAAAGGTACGGAACACTATGATCAAGTTGTCGCATTTAACACTTCACTTTCCCTATGTACAACCCAGAATTTAAGGCATTTACTCATCTGCCGGTAAACAACCTGTAATTACATGCTAGCAGGGGTGGTTACTCGACTCTGTAATAATAAATGAGAAACTCGCCGCACTCCTTGATAGATCGCCAACGAAGGATCACTTTCACGAAAATTAACTGAAAGTCGGCCGTGTGAAATTACATATTTTCGAAAATATGCAATGAAACATACCTACCTATCTCTGTTGACGAAGGCCAACCACTATAGGTACCTTTGCGCCGCCGCGCCGCGCGTGCTTTCATCAACAAAACAGCTGCTTGTTTATATTGCCATTCGAGCATGCCTTGTTCTTGTCCAGGCAACTTACCAGTGCACTTAATGTTGCGACGAGTCACCCAAGCTGGGAAATGTTCAGTAGATCTTCATATTTAATTATTTGTCACGATAAAAATGGCATTCTTAGAATTCTACGTAGACCTAATGCCAAGCTTTAGGTGCTGTTAGCTTTTTTATTAGATTTAATTTCTCTATAATATATGTGTGGGAATAAAATAAAATGCAGGCAATAAAAAAATCCTCCGAAGCAAATCAATTGTGGTAGTACCAACCTACCTATTCACCTGTACCTTTAAGAAGCATGGGCAAGATTAGGCAAATTCCACGCTTAGGCAATATTCCACCAGCTACCTATAATTTTCAGAATAAAAGGGGTGAGTCTATTGTCCATAATTGAATTATTTACCTAGGTAGGTATCTAGATACGAAATGAACCCAGAATTTTAGCGAATAATTACTTTAAATTTAAACTTATGTAGGGATGTGATAGGTACTTTTAAAGGTGATAGGTAATGCCTATTACCTCGGTAAGTACTAAAAGCGAAAATATGAATTCATACTTTTGCATTCTATTAATACACATTATGATTACATCCTCCTGATGATTGTGATTATATTGTTTCGCAGCAGTAGGATAGGTACTGAAAGCAAATGAATGCACGAATGCAGGTTCGAAATAAAATAAAATGAACGTAACGTAATAATGAAATGACTTGCGAGACGAGGCGGGAAGGATAGAGGGCGCGGTAGAAGCGTTCGCCTGCCCCCTCTACCCGCTCGTACACCCGCAGTCCCCACAGTCAAGCGAGAGGCGACAGCTAGCCAGCTGCGCGTCTTGTGTTTTTCGGATTTTGCGGTGCGATCGACGTTCCCTTCTTATTTTGTTGTTATTTATAAATAGTTATCAAGTGTTTTATACAAAGTATGCGTGTGAACTTATCGTTTCCATCACTGAAATCTGATACAACCTGTGAACTTCGCGGTGTTTTGACTGTTTTAAAGTGTTCATAACATGGATACCAGTGTCTTTTGTCTGTAAAACAGTGGATTATACGAGAGGTGTTGGTATTTAGGTGTTCAGTACGTTATTGTCGGATCTTATGCCCGTGGACCCAACAGTGTGACCAGTGATTGTTGTCGTGGCCGGTTTGCAGTGAGGAAACTTTCCAAACGTGCATAAAACAGTGGGTAATGCTTTCCTAGCGAATGCGGGCCCTGCCTGCACGCATTCCATAGGGAAGCAAGTGTCGGCATTAAGCATTTTACGGTGAGTAAAGCGCGTTCAAGTTCATCGTACTTTGACCTAAAATTGTGACAACGGATGACAACGCCTCTTGATTTAGCCAACCCAGTGTCAAATGTCAAGACGTCTATACGGTGCATGAGAACTTATAACGATGATTTTATTATAACTCAAACATGACTGTAAAAGCGAGGATAATAATTAAAAACAATTAAGTAGGTACCTACCTCAAAGACCTGATCTTGAAAAGAAATCAAATCAAACCGATTCACATAACAATGCACTATTGCGGCTGACTACGTGGTATGCAGGTATGCTTTAGCAACTGAGAAATGGATAGCTCAATTATTGAACAATAGGTTCAGTGGTCTACTATCCTATACTATAGTCTACTGTGTCATTATTCAAATAAATTTTGCAAAACTTGCTATTAAGCAAACTTGACCTTTTTCGCTGGATCATTTATAATAACAGTGTTCATGGTTAGTTTATTACTAAGGTAGGGTAACAAAAGCTCCAAGCCCATGGTTCTTGTTTAAAATTTTGATAAAGCTATGAATATTATAATACAAGAATTTATTACTAACTAACTATACCCTCTTTGGACACCTTTGCTATACAAATAGAGATCTAGGCAAGAAGGAAGGAGTTTGTTAGAGATATAAATAGGGCCTTTTCGTGCAATTCTTATAACTAAGACTCCAGTTCATTCTTGTAACTATGTTACTCTGAGCAATGTGTAAATGTAATATGATTGGTAATATTGATATACAATTAAGATTATGTAATGCCAGTAATTGATGAACTTATTTAATGAGCAGCTGACTGCAATTGTTGTTATTAAACTTTTGAGTACATATTACAAACAATTAAATAATTGCGAAATTCAGTGTTGTCTTGATAGTGATCTAATAAAAAACCTTATTTATCAGCACTACAAAGAGAAAGGGTTTGGTTTGTAAACCAAATGCAAACAATACATAACATTATTAGGTAGCTGTGCATATTTTGTATCAGTAATACATGGTATATTGGCTTTTTACAGTTGATTATTCTACCACTGAATGATGAGAAATGTGGGCTAGTATACCTACTACTTTATTCTATTGAAAACTAAATTAGAGATTAGTATTTACATGGCATTACTATTTGATGCTACATTATTGCTGTTTTTATTCTGACAATTCTCAGTAATATAATAAAATAAACATTTAAGTAAGTTATTGATCAATTACATATTTAAATGAATAAAAAATATTTTGAAATATGGTATACATGTACATCACACATCTTTGCAAATTCACTTATCTAGGAAACAAGGCAATCTAGTATCAAGTATACAGGTAAATATTTTGGACATTAATAATGTGTGTCTACACTCAGTGGGATCCCACTCATGGAGATATATGCATAGTTCAGGGAATTGGTTCTCTAGTTTGAACAATTGAACAACAGCAATGTTTTCTCCATCTTTATTCTTCACTCTTTATTTTCAGTACCTAGATACTTCTTATGATATTTCTATTCCTCACCTTTTATTTTTACATGGTTTGAAACATCATTGAGATGAATGGTTTTGATGAGAAATACCTAGTAACACAAGATGTTTAATTACCAGACTAATTCTATCTTAGATGCCAGAGATAGAGTAGTAATTATAAAATGCAATGTAATGCTTATGTAATGTGATGAATTCCATGTATCTAGATTGAAAGTAAGCATAAAAAAATGTAATAGTTATCTCATATTGTAATGTCTTTCACCTTTATGTACAATAGTTTCAGAGCTAAATTCTTGCTTTTTCTTCGAAAGGGTTAATTAGAGTATAGTGGAGACTCGATTATCCAAACCTCAGTTAAACATATTCACAACAAGCCTGAACAATCCGAGATTAGGGCTTGATAAATTCATACATTGTGAACATTAATACATAACTTTTCAGGGTTCAGTTTCAAGCCTTTATTTCCACTTATAAGAGCAAATATCAATAGCTTACAAAAAATTAAAGGTAAACTAATAGTTAAGTGCTACATAGCCATTCTCTTAGTCAGCCTGCCTTTGTGGTTCCACCCTGTATGATTTAAGTGGTTGGTATACTATAATAATATTATAAGACATTCTAACAATGCTTTCTAGACCAAAAGTAAGCTGTAGTAACTAGCTTGTAATGCAAAATGATGATCACATCACTAAATGATTGCTTTTCGTAATGTGATGGCAATATAAAAAAAAAACAGTTCTGAATAAGGAAGCTGATGAACAGCAGATATAAAGAATTTCATTCTAATAATGATGCTGGCATTCACACTAGGTTGTTGATAAAATGCTTTCTGAATGGAATGCATTGTTCAGATATCTACCTGTCTTAGAATCTTCATGCTTTCATTATCTATTGTTTGCTTTGGAAACATTTATCATTGGCTTACTAATTGCAAAAGTGATGTGTGTTTGAGAGCTATGATATCATTATCATCTTAGCCCTTACTGCCATGGGTCGTCCTCCAAGCCTTCTCCTAACTTAGTTGGGTTTCGACTTTCAGTCTAACTACGAAATGGCCGTACTTAATATTTTACACGAAGCAACTGCCATGTGACCTCCACAACCCTGGAAATATCGAAGTTCTGTAGTTAGACCAAATTATCGTTCTTTATAGGGCTATAATGACCCGTAACTAATGCCACAGATGTTCGTATCACTACTGGGACCAACGTTAACTACCCTAGGTGGCACCTCTAATTGAATGAATCAATTTAATCTAGGGTGAAGGTACATCCCCGATCTGGTGACCCCATATTATTATTCCCTACTTCTATGGGTAGTTATTCAGCCGTCCACAAGCTAAAAGGCGGCTAAGTGTCATCCGGTCAATTTTCACATCTTAATTTTTCTCATTTTTTCATCGTTCATCTTAATAATTCTCGTAAATGCTCAAAAGAATATCCATCCTATGATATATATAGCAACGTAATTGCAGATTTATAGAAAAGTAGCTGTTACCCGGAGCTTCACCCGCGTGGAATTCTAATCCCGTTCCCGCTACCAATGGGAACTAACCATCTAAGATACAGAATTCCACAATACATAATTTCGTTATATCTCAAAGGGTTTAGGCAGCGCTTTCGTTGAAAGCTCTCAACGGCTTATTTTTTTCTGACACCTCCAACAAATACCATTATATTTTAGCCAATGTATACAAAAAATTGACAAATTAAATCCTAAAACCTTCCTCGAGAACCTTCTACTACTCATTGATGAAATCTAGTGGGGCGGAAATCACACAGTGATTGTCAAACTTCGGGCCAAACTTAGATATTTTTGTTGCAGTATTTTTATTCAAAATTACAGACCTTAGGCTTTATGCATATTATTCGACGTGTCTTTATATATTGAGCAATAAATATGAAGAAAATGAAATCAAATCAAACGCCTTCGACGTCAAAAACACAAAAAAATTTTTTTTTTGGGACAATTTGTATGGTAGGTACCCGAAACCTTGAACGTACAAACCCCAAAATCTAATCAGTTCTTCCCATTAACCAAACAAGATGATAGGCGATAGAATTTTTTAAATCGTATAAGTGGTTCTTGAGTTATTGCGTAAACAGACATCCAGACCAACAGACAGACCGACATAAAATTTTTTTTTTGCTTAATTAAACTTAGAATCATGTGAAACGTCGAGAAAAGTGATAAAAAGTGGGTGTAAGATTTTGTTTTTTTTTTTTTGCGTGATTTTAAGACTTCGGTGTCCACCCCTGGTTGGTGGCCCGAAGTAAACAGTATAAAAATCGATGCAGTCGTTTTTGAGTTTATTGTGAACAGACACAGACGCGGCGGAGGATTTTGTTATATAATATGTAGTGATAGTGATACTTTCATAGGTTTAAAAATATGCCCTCATTTTTTAGCCCTAGCTCGTAATTAACTGATTCACTTAACCGCTTTTTAGCTTAAAGCCGGCAATATTGGTGTTTACATAATATATATCTGTACTAAGATATAAGTAGGCATCAAATAAAACAGGATAAAATTAGTCAATGTTTTAGCCTTAGATCATGCGCGTTAGGCGCCTGGCGGAGGAAGTAGTCTCGCGGGGTGGGGTGGTGGTGGCGGTGTCTCTCGACATCGCCAACGCCTTCAACACCCTACCCTGGAGCTGCGTTAGGGAGGCGCTCGCGTATCACGGAGTGCCTCCTTACCTCCGCCGCATTGTCGAGGCATACCTATCCGAGAGAGCCATAGTTTACCCGAGCTGGCTAGGGCCAGGGCGGCGAGAAGTGTCGTGCGGTGTTCCGCAGGGGTCGGTCCTAGGGCCACTCCTGTGGAACATCGGATACGACTGGGTGCTGCGCGGTACGTTGCTCGAGGGTGTCAGCATAGTGTGCTATGCTGACGACACCCTCGTTATGGCACGGGGAGCAACGTACCGAAGCGCGGCACTGAAGGCCACGGCAGGGGTCGCTCAAGTCGTGGGTCGAATACGGCGGCTGGGACTCGAGGTGGCTCTCCACAAATCCGAGGCTATGTGTTTTCACGGGCCTCGGAGGGGGCCACCTGCGGGAACCAGCATAACCGTAGGGGGCGTAAGCATCGGCATCGAGCCCACGATGAAGTACCTTGGGCTCGTACTCGATAGCCGATGGGACTTCGGACCTCATCTCCGAAGTCTGGTCCCGAAACTGAGGGGGGCTGCGGCCGCGCTATCGCGGCTGATGCCCAACGTTAAGGGACCCAACGCCCCCACTAGGAGACTGTACCTGGGGATCGTGCGAAGCATGGCCCTATACGGGGCCCCCGTATGGGCGGAGACTCTGGCGGCCCGCAACGTGGCTGTTCTTAACAGTCCGTTAAAGGCGATGGCCGTCAGAGTCATCAGGGGGTATCGCACGATCTCCGTCGAGGCGGCATGTCTCCTAGCTGGGACCCCTCCATGGGACCTGGAAGCGAGAGCCCTTGCGCTGCTGTACCAGTGGCGCAAGGAGGCGCTGGAGCGGGGCCATAGGCCGGAGCCCCGAGAAATCAGGGCTCAGCGGTCCCTGCTCCGCCAGGAACTCATGGAGTCATGGAGGGTGCGACTTGAGCACCCAAGGTGGGGGGAATCCACCAT
Source organism: Cybosia mesomella (assembly GCA_946251805.1). NCBI lineage: Eukaryota > Metazoa > Arthropoda > Insecta > Lepidoptera > Erebidae > Cybosia > Cybosia mesomella. The sequence goes on from OX276398.1 coordinate 25,370,789, forward strand.
TGCGGCGGTGAGACCGATCATGAAGGAGTGGTTGGAGAGGGACCATGGGGACCTCTCCTACCGGATGTGCCAGATGGTTACCGGACACGGGTGTTTCGGTAAGTATCTGTGGCGCATCCACCGGGAGACAACGCCGCAGTGCCAGCACTGCGAGGATCCTGGTGAAGACACGGCGCTCCACACGTTGGTGGAGTGCCCTGCGTGGGCGAGTCAACGCCGGGATCTCGTTGCGGTCCTGGGCGTGGACGTTCTCTCGTTGGAGACCATGGTGAGGGCCGTGGTCTCCGACGGGAGCAAGTGGCACGCCGCCGCCTCTTTCTGTGAGCAGGTAATGCACGCGAAAGAGACGGCGGAGAGGTAGCGGGAAAGAACCCTGCCTCCCGAGTTTCGCAGTCTGCGGCGAGGACGCCGCAGACTCATCTACGCCCGGGACTACCGACCTCCATGATCGGGGCCTGAGGACGGCAGTTGGCCGACTCGCCGTCCTTACAGAAGCAGGCCGTGGCGGAGGCGTGTCGTGTGTGCCCTACACACGCCTGCCAACTCACCGAAGCGGGATAAAACCCGACCCCACCAGGCGAGGCCGCGGTGGCGGCCAAAGTCCGCCGGCAACCCTGGGGTTATCCTTTCGAGGGCTTACCCGGGGTGCCCGGCAACGGACACTTGGGGAGGACACCGTGCGGTTTTAGTCGAGACACGACATAACCACCCCCGCTGGCCAGCGGGGGGGTATCCGAAGGGATTTCCGCACGTAAAAAAAAAAAAAAAAATGTTTTAGCCTTATAAATAGGTTAGTTCTTTATACATACACATACTCACGCCTTTTTCCCTCCGGGGTAGGCAGAGACAAGACCGCCATCTGCTTCTGTCTTTACATACTTCACGAGCTTCTCATTCATGCTGTTCACCATAAGTTAGTTACAGGTTATAATAATAACAGATTGAGTGATTGTCAAGAGCCTCCACCAACATCTGGAGTATCCTTCATGAAAATAGTATACTTCATACCCCTGAAAAATAGCTAACTGCTTGTGCTGGAAGCGAGATAACGTGTACTGGATGATACTCTAACCAATTTTCCTATTGCAACGTCGAACTTTTCAATATTGGCATTTACTCATTTTATCTCGTAATATACCATCTTGCGATCAGCAAATTTACCATTACATGTTATAAGCGTTTTTGTTCCTGTAGAGAAAGAGCGATGGAGCAATATAGGATGTATAGGTCCATCCCTCTTTTTCACCCATAACAAGAACGCTTTTATAGCACGTTATGGTAGGCCAATAAGGTTGTTGTAAAGGTGTACAAAATTGAGTCGTGTTCCACCATTGCGGATTTAGTTGTTGTTGTTCTAGTTTTTCCGATAGTTACTCTGAATTCAATCGTCTAAAGGATTTGTTTGTGTACCCCCTTTTTTTTCCTATTTTTAGTATTCAATATTCAATGAAAAACTTTTATGTTCAAGTGGGATTTGTCTGTTTCCAACGGTTTAGTACGGAAATGCCTTATTCCGGAAATTACGACTGAGTCCGGAAAGGACTTATTCCTGAAAGAAAATATTCTTAAAAGGACTCTTGCCGAAAAGGATCTATTCAGAATTGGACTCATTCCTAAAATAATAAATTCTTAAAGAACTTATTCCGGAAATGGCTTTAATCTCTAAAACTGGGTAAGGAAGAAAATAAAAGGATTTTATTCAAGAAAGTAAGTAAATCATCTTAAAATATATTTAAATCGGAATCGTATGTAGAGAATTTCGAATATCCAGGCACTGTCCAGTTAGCTCAGATGGTCAGAATATTCCCCCCAAAAAGTTCCGTTCTACTCGTAGATGTTGACTTTTTCGTTTAAAATATATTTTATGATGATTTACTTACTTATGTAAATAACATCGTTGTATATACTCGAATTGTAATATACCCGAAACTGAATTGTTTTTAACGAATCATGGTAAGGCCCCAGTACCAAACACGAGCGTGTAAAATGATGGATGATTGAACAGTATAGTATAACTCTATAGCTCGATTGCCTGGAAAATATCATACCTTTTTTTTTTTTTTTTTTTTTCGTGCGGAAATCCCTTCGGATACCCCCCCGCGTGCCAGCGGGGGCGGTTATGTCGGGCTTGAACCGACTAAAACCGCACGCCGTCTCGGGTCTACAGACGCCGGGGTGTAAGGTTGCCCATAGAGCATATCCCTCGCACCCCGACTGACCCTGGGCCATCTCCGGTTTCGAGATGGCCCCCTCGGGTTTGGGAACCACGGTGTCCCCGTCTTGCCCCGGTTTGGGGGAGGGGCGCTAGTCGCCCCACCGTCCCGGCCTGCTTCTGCTGGGGTGACAGGTGCCCTCACCCGCCACCCCCAGGCCTGCGCTCATGGAGGACGGAGGTCGTTAAGCGACCTCCGGCGCCTGAGTTGCCTGCGACGCGCGGCGAGCAAGTTGCGGGCTCGGCGGACCGGGAGAGTTCTAAGTCTCTCCCGGGCGCGCTCCGCCACCTCCTTCGCGAGCATTACATGCTCGCAGAAGGAGGCGGCGGCGGCCCACGCGCTCGCGCTCCGCACCATTGCCGCAATCATGCTGCCGAGCGAGAGGACTCCCACCCCGATGGCTGCCACGAGGTCACGCCTCGGCGCCTCCCACGCCGGGCAGTCCGCCAGCGTGTGCAGCCCTGAGTCCTCGCTCGCGTCGCAGTGATGACACTCAGGCGTTGGCTCCTTCCTGATCCGATGCAGGTGGTCCCGAAGCACCCCTTCCCTGAGATCACCTGCGTCAGTCGGTAGGAGAGGCTTCCGTGTCGCCTCTCCAGCCAATCCTCCATGATGGGCCTTACCGCCGCTATTGCGGCGTGCCCTGCGCTTGGTTGCCCAAGTCGTTCCTTCCACTCCACCACGATGGCCTGGCGGAGCTGGGACTGCACGGCCTCGATTTCTCGAGGCTCGGGGTTCCATCCCTGCTCCCGCGCCTCCTTTCGCCACTGGTACAGTTGCGAAAGGGCTCTCGCTTCCAGGTCCCATGGCGGAGTTCCGGCAAGGAGACTCGCCGCCTCGAAGGAGATCGTGCGGTACCCTCGGATGACCCTGATGGCCAGAACTCGCTGCGGAGCGCGCAGCATCCGCACAGTTCCGGTCCTCAGGGCCTCCGCCCATATTGGGCACCCATACAGGGCCATGGACCGCACGATCCCCGCGTAGAGTCTCCTGCAGGAGTCATCGGGCCCCCTCATGTTGGGCAACAGCCGAGCCAGAGCAAGAGCTGTGCCCTTCAATTTGGGGGCCAGACTTCGGATGTGCTCTCCGAAGTCCCATCGGCCGTCGAGCACGAGCCCCAAATATTTCATTTGGGGCTTGATGCCGATGCGATTTCCTCCCACGATGAGACTGGATCCCTCGGGTGGCTTGCTCCGAGGCCCATGGAAGAACAGGGCCTCGGTTTTATGCAGGGCCACCTCGAGACCCAGCCGCCGGATCCGCCTAACGACTTGGGCAACCGCGGTCGTGGCCTTTCGGGTCGCTTCGCGGTACGTCGCCCCGCACGCCGTCACGAGCGTGTCGTCCGCGTAGCACGTGACGGCGGCACCGCCTACGAGCTCACCGCGAAGCACCCAGTCGTATCCGATGTTCCACAGGAGCGGCCCCAGGACCGATCCCTGTGGAACACCGCACGACATTTCACGCCGACCGAGACCGGTCACGGTTGGGTAGATGACGGCTCTCTCCGTCAAATACGCCCCGACTATGCGGCGGAGGTAGAGAGGCACTTCGTGATACACGAGCGCCTCCCTAATGCAACTCCAGGGCAAGGTGTTGAACGCGTTGGCGATGTCCAGGGACACCGCCAACATCACCTCACCCCGGGCTACTGCATCCTCCGCCAGAGCCCTCACGCGCATGATGGCATCCACGGTGGAGCGCCTCTGGCGGAAGCCATATTGGCCATCCGCCAGGTCCGGCCCCACTCTTGAGAGGTGCTCGACGAGGCGCTTCGCAATTACTCTTTCAAAGAGCTTGCACACCTCGTCGAGCAACACTATGGGCCGGTAGGCGGACGGCGAGTCCGCCGGGCGCCCCTCCTTTCGGATGAGGACCAGTTTCCCCGTCTTCCACAATTTCGGAAACTGGCCCCGCTCCAAACATGCGCTGAGAAGCCCTCTCAGTCGGGGCTCGAGAGCGTCGTCGACTAGAGCTAGGACCCACGCTCGGCCTGGAATGCCGTCGGGTCCCGGGGCGGTGTGTTTGGCTCTTAGCCTTCTCACCGCCAGCTCTAGTTCTACCCAAGTGACCTCGGGCACGTCGTCGTCTTCCACGTCGGGCGCCATGCGCAACCGAGGCGGAGTCATCTGCGGTGGAACATGTTCCACCGCCCGCGCTGGGAACAGGGAGCCAACAACTCCTCCGAGCAGATCCGGCTGGAGACACCGGGTTAACGGCGGGGCCTTGGGGCGCAGCTTGCCCCTCACCATCCGGTAGGGCCGCCCCCAAGGGTCCCGCTCCAGCGTCTCCAGCAGCTCGCGGAAGGCGTCCCGTTTGGAACGCCTTATCTCCGCTCGGAGGGCTCGTCTGGCCTCCCTGTATCCCTCGTACAACTCCGCCTCTCGGGCCTCCGCATCTGCGGGGCGGCGACGCCTCCTACGGAATCGGGCCCACCGGCGGTGCGTGATAACGCAGCCCCGTCTGAGCTGCGCGATCTCCGACGACCACCAGTAGACCCGACCCCTCGGATTATAGGGCGGAGCCCTAGGCATCGCCGCGTCACAGACACGGGTCATGGCCTCCCGGAACCACTCCGCCTCATCGTCTATGCAGACAGGCCTGTCCGGCGCAGGGGCCCAGGCCTGTACGATGGCGGCTTCCAGGAGGAGCTCCCGATCAAGTCGCTTAAGCGCCCAACGTGGCTCGGGTGGAGCCGGTGCAGCCGGCGCGTCGCTCGCAGGGGGGGACACGTCAAACCGAATGTATCGGTGATCCGAACTTGTGTCCTCCCCCAAAACGACGCGCCAGCCCTGAACACGTCGCGCCAACGAGGGGCTCGCGAACGATAGGTCCACGATGGAGCTACCCCTCGAGGTCACGAACGTGTCCACGGCTCCCCGATTTAGGAGGACTAGGCCGAGTCGTGCGGCCCAGTCCACCAGTGCCCTGCCTCTATGCCCCGTCGCGCCCCTTTCGTGTCGGGAACCCCAGGCATACGACCAGGCGTTGAAGTCCCCGAGCACAAGGACCGGACGGGGCTGGCAGGCATTGACGACGACGGCCAGCTGACGGAGCCATTGCTCATATGCAGCTTGGTCTCGGTTCGGCGTGATATAAGCGGCCACGACCGCTATGTCGCCAACCGCTGCCGCCACGCAGCCGGGTCCCCTTGCAACGACGGCAAGAGGGGGGCTGCCGGCGGCAGGGTTGTGCACCAGTGCCGCCGACCCATCCAGCGCGGTTTCCCAGGTAGGCCCGAGGAACCGGTGGGTGTATGGGTCGGCGACAGCGGCGACATTTATGGCCGACTGTGCCATGCTCTGGCGCAGAAGATCCTGAGCATGGGCACCGTGGCCAACGTTCACCTGCAGGATGCGGAGTTGAGGATCCATTATGGAACCCCCATCTCCGCATCCCGCTGTGAACTGGAGGCGGAAGGCCGGCCTCCCGGCTTCGGCTCCCCTCCGGCGCAGGCCTTGCTGCCAACCCTGTGGTCGGCCGGCTTGCCTCCCGCTGCACACCTAAAGCAGTGCAGCGGGGCATCGCACGTGCCGGCCTTGTGACCGGGTTGGCCACAGCGGAAGCAACGGTCACCCGCCGTCACTTCCGCCGTGCAGTGCACCCCCACATGGCCCACCGACAGGCACCTGAAGCACCTGGCCGGTCGGGCCTGCAGGAGCCGTGCCTGCGCCCTCAGGAAGCCTCCCACCAGGAGGCTCCGCCCGTCTGCGACCTTTTGGGCCGCCGCGATAGGGCAGCCGACAACTGCTGCCCCCTGTCCACCGCGGCCGAAGCGTATAGCTCCGGCCTTTACTGTGTCCGGGGAGCAGTCCCCGGCCTCCGCCACGGCGAGCCTGAACTCTTCTGCCGTGACGGAGTCGTCCAGGCCCGTAATGCGCATTTCTGCGCATTTAATGGGCCTAGACACCCGGACGTCGGCTGCATCTAGCGACTCCCTTAGCCGAGCCGCTAGGGCGTCAGCCTTGGGGCCACTGGCGGCGCCGGGGACCTCGAGAAGCCGGGCTCCCGTCCGTGTGCTCTTGCACCGGACGCCCGGGATCTCGAGGGCCTTGAGGTCCACGTTGGCCTTTACCCTGGCCAACACCTCGGCATACCCCATGCCTCTCGACGCTGCCTCCGCCGTCAAGGTGACGACGACGGCCGTTGTTCGAGGGGCACGGAGCTTCCCCGGCGCTGTCTTCGCGGCGGCCGCGGCCCTCCTGGCCTTTTTAGCGGCCTTCTTGGCGGCCTTCCGCCTCTTTTTGCTGGCTCCAGCCACCTCCCAGCCCCCTTCCAGTGGGGTGGAGGTGGTCGAAGCCGCGGCTGGGGCTGGGGCCAGGGCTGGGGACGTCTTCCCCTTGCCCTTACCCTTGCTCTGAGCAGGAGTGGGGCCTTGAGCGGGAGCGGGGCGACGGGCCGGCTCCGGCAGAGCCTCTCCCGCAGCCGGAAGCGTACGGACCTTCCGGGCTGCAGCCACGTATCCGGCCACCGGAGGCGCCAGAGGCGGACGGCGGATGGAGTCCATTAAGGCCTCCATCCGACTCATCATACGCTCCTCGAGCGCCTCCACATACGGCAACCAGGACTCCGGTGGTGCCCTCGACTGCGTCGTCCTAGACGACCGCGTCGGCTGAGCCAGCTGCACCGGTTGCGCCAGCTGCTCTGGCTGCACCGACTGCGCGAGCCGCTGCAGCGGCGATGGTTGCGCCGGCTGCGTCATTCTTGACGATCGCGTCGTTCTCACCGGCTGCGCTGATTGTGCCGGCTGGGCGGAGCTCGCCACCACCCTCTTTAGCTCCTCCAGAGCTGCAGCTAGCCGAGCCGTCTCCCGACGGGACTCGGCCAGCTGTGCCGCGAGAGCCTCGTTTTCGGAGGCGATGCCGAACACAATGTTCAGCATCTCCTCCTGCTGAGGGTCCGGGGACCCCTGGGACGACGCAGCCATCCTCTGGAGTCTCTCCAGGAGTGACCGCGTCCTCCCGCACGGCTCTGACACCGACACCGCCGAGGTGGAAGGCCTCGGCGGTGAGGTTCCCGCGGCCCTTACAAGAGCCGAGGGAGCTCGGGTGGATTGCCCGGCCCTCACGCCACCACGCGCCCCTCGGCGGCCAGTAGCCACCTTGTACGCCGGTTTCGCCTCATCGCTGCTGGAGGAGGAGGTCGTCCCGGTGAGGGTAAAGTCCTCATCCGACACGTCCTCCCCCGCCCGAGCCTTTGCGCGCCTCCTGCGCTTGCGGGTCCGCTGCACGCCCAGACCCGCCGGGCTACTTGCCCTACTTCGCTCGTTGGCGGTGTCGAATTTCTCCGACACCGCCGTGGTGTTTGGCGTCCCCTCCACGCCTGAGTGCTGCGCGACCTCCGCGCAGACTCCGTCATTCTCGGTATCCGTGTTGTGTAAGCCTTTGTTGTTGTTGATAGATCGGTCCGGTTTATTCAATGAATTTATTATTGTGTCCATATCTTATCCCACGAGTATGGGGGAAAGGTGGTCCATCCAGGCGGAGCCCCCTGCACCTGGATAAGCCTATATACTATGGAGGTCGGCTGGTATCCATAGGGTTTTACGACTTTGCTGTCGGGTGTTATAGACTTTTCCTTGTCGTGGGCCGGCCAATAAAGGCAAGCCCTCCGGTCAGCAAGTTCACAGCGTACCCTTCTGGAGCCACCAGTCAGGTCGTTGCTGATCACCTGCCGATTACGGAACGCGAGAGGATGGCTAGTCCTCTCTCACCGGCGGCGGCACAAGTGCCCGTCGGCCCCTGCGTTAGCAGTGGGCCAACCCGCCCCTGGATCCCCTAGGATCCTATGGTGGCCTCAGCCACAAACACCATCGCTCATCCTGTCTCCTCTGAAAGCAGAGGAGTACGGAGAGCGATGTGTTCCCGCCACGTTGGGTATTCGCCGACGATCAATGCCAACCCCATAAAGGGGAAGCCATTGACCGCCGCCCAGGGTGTACCGGCCGCTCCGGTTCCGTTCCCCCCGGACTGCAGCGGGATCGGAGTCGGAACGACACTCGAGGAGGTTACCCAACACACACCCCTGGAAAATATCATACCTACTTTTCAATAACACTTATATAATTGTATACATTATTCACTATCATATTGTCATGACAATGCAAATACCAACATTATGCAATAGGTGCTGCTAATAGCAAGCAGAATAATTAGCCTTGTCAAGAATTAAAGGCAATTTTTACTCACTCCCACTTATTTTCGCATTGAAGATTTGCCAATCGTACTCATAATACTATTCTATTGTTTGTTTGCAAGGCACACTTGCCAATTATTTATTTCAATTTAATCAATATTCATGGGCTTCAATGTTAAATAGATTATATTAATTTATTATTCCTATCGTCTATTTAAATTTTACGGTGACACCTCCACGTCGTAAGGGTTATAATACGATGTCGAATTGACCAGTCCAATTTTATAAGGAAGGAAAACACTAATCATGAAAAGCTAGATCACCTTAACCCAGCCCAAGTGCACGATTAGCCTTTTTTGTGACAGTCTCTGGAGGCCACCTTGTTGAGAGCACGAGTAAACGGTAACGTCAGAAGTCTAACACTACACTGTTTCTGACATCAGACCTATTGCTAGGAGTGGCGACCTGTAGTGAAGTGCCCACTGGAGAACCGCATTACGGTGCCAGACCAGTTAAAGGAGTGTCAAATCATATCTACCGGGAAAGAGTGAACGCTCGCCTCGTCGTCGTTTTCTCCATTATGCTCTCTGTTACTCAGAGGAACAGTGTGGGATTCAAGTAACCCAAAACGTGTGCCTGTCCTGCCTTGCAGAACATTATCGGAAGCGACAACGCCTCCACCGTTCAGTGCCCTCTTCTACTAATTCTTTTCGTCTCTTTGTTATCATTAGTATATACTTACATACTGTGTTATTTTAGTACCCGACATACAAATCGTTCACAAAAAGCAGTTTACGAATAACATAATTGCAAGTAAATTCAAGGCTTAACTTTTTACTTAACTAAAAGATAGAAACGTTAACTCTGCTTCTCTTGCGAAAAAGGAGAAGGGTTCAATTTAGTTATAATTTTCATGTTTCTAAAGAGCACTACTCAAATAAAATGATAAATGCTTTTCATCTCGCTGTTTAAACTAATCTTTTAGAATTTATTATATCTAGTACAGAAAACTTTCCGTGTATTAAATTTGAGGATGGAAGATGGAAAGATTAAAGAGTGTGGTGTAGCATAACCAGAACTTTTTCAGTCTTTTTTTACAAATATAATTGTTGTAGTAGGTACCTACGTCGCGAGGGTGCCATCTCGAAACCGGAGATGGCCCAGGGTCAGTCGGGGTGCGAGGGATATGCTCTATGGGCAACCTTACACCCCGGCATTTTAAGACCCGAGACGGCGTGCGGTATTAGTCGGTTCAAGCCCGACATAACCACCCCCGCTGGCCGGCGGGGGGTATCCGAAGGGATTTCCGCACGAAAAAAAAGGTACCTACGTCGCACAGTGGCCCGGATTTTAAAAAAGTGGACATAGGATCAAAGATTCCAATTTCATTTAGGAAAAATATGCTTTGGATTGAAGATTTGATGCCAATTTATATTTGCTACTACGACTTTTCTTTAACTGAGTCATTTACATCAAAAAAAATATTGAAGAATAAAATGTATAGGTGAAATCTATTTATTTATTTTCACCGTTCAGTATCAAAGTGTAACGTTCTAATTTTATATACTTGTTAACACCTACGGTCCTACAACATAAAAATTGCTTGCATATTCTTGCAGCTACGATGCTATATATAGTGAAAAATTTGTAATATTGATTTTTATTCAATTTCATAAGTGTTTCATTTAACATGATTTGTATTAGTAAAAATAATACCATACTCAGTTATATATCCAACATATATTTTGTAGTCTACGAATAATGTATCCTATTTGTAGTATTTTATTACGTACTCTTTTTCCTAAGTGAAATTGGCTTTCTTTTCTCGATCTATGATCCTACGTCCGCCTTTATTTTTAAATCCGCTATTATAAAAAGGAAATCAAACTATTTTTAACGGATTCTATCGCGATTTATTTGACGTGACCATGGCTGCTGAAAAGCAACCGAAACGTCGTCGAGATCAATGTAAAATATAAAATAACATCAAATAAATCGCGATAGAATCCGTTAAAAATAGTTTTATTTCAATGTGGTGACATTCGCGTAAACTTCCGACAGAATCGAAATTTTCTTACGTTGTTGTGTTGTTTGGAATAACCTCAATATCGTATCACAAATTAAATAATCACAATGAAAAGTATGTTGATACGTATTTATACTTGAATTTCATTATTTTTGTCATTCTTTTTGTTTAGTTTTCGACCTTAACTGTAGACGGTTGATGTCAAGTATTTCTGTTCCTTCTGATATAATGTATTATAATTATCAGAAAGTACAGAAAACTTGACCATCAAGTGTTTACTCAAGACATTATGATAGGGATGGGGTTCCTGATAAATACCTATATTCATTATCAGAAAGTACTGAAATACTTGACATCAAGTGTTTACCAAAGACATTAAGGTTAGATCTCTCAACAATAGGCTTTTTGAAAGAATTTTCCTTTTGTGATAAGATCATAAATATATATAAGTAGGTATTATAACAAAAGTATTTTTATTTTTACGCTTTAATTGAAAAGTTAGGTATATAAAATTAAGAATTAAATTTGAATCGAGCACTGAAAACTCGCGGGTAGTCGAACTATAACTCGAGTTTTTATCAATCAATTCACGAAAAGCCGATGGTACTATAAGTACCATTTTAACATTATGACGTCACAAACATCGCACGTTTGTAGTCACCTGTTTTTTTTTAATTTTATCGAATTTTAATTTTAATTAAAAGAAATTAACCGTTTTTTGCAACACAGAAAAAAAACAGTGACACTCCGGGAGTGTCGACAGAAGTGAAAACTTGAACAATTAAGTGTATTCTCAGCGTTGTGTCAGCGTCTTGGTACAAGTCTCGATTGATGACAATATAGGATTCTGGAACCCCTTTGGACCACAATGCCCACCAGATTATCGCGCGAGTAACACAGTCGAAGGCCTTCTGCATGTCCAAAAATAGGCACTGCAGTATTCCTCGCCCTGTATTTCTCCCCAACGATCCTTAGTGCAAAAACAGGATTCAAGGTCTCGTGGCCGGGCGAAACCTATTCCGAGAGCGCACACTCCTGTCGAATTCAAAGTCAATTAGCCTCGCGAAGAGCTTCATGGTGTGGGACATTACCTTCATACCGAGCTCGAAAAGTGCCAGTGAACACGTTGCTGTTGCCACCTATTTCAAAGTTTATGAAGTGACGTTGCTCGCTACAACGTGATACAACGTTGACGGGCTAGATGGCGCTGTTATGAAATATTTACAAAGGTGTCGGAGCGTTAGGTGACAATGACGTGAGTTCCATGATTTTTAGGGTTCCGTTGCCAAATGGCAAAAAACGGAACCCTTATAGATTCGTCATGTCTGTCTGTCTGTCCGTCCGTATGTCACAGCCACTTTTTTCCGAAACTATAAGAACTATGCTGTTGAAACTTGGTAAGTAGATGTATTCTGTGAACCGCATTAAGATTTTCCTACAAAAATAGGAAAAAAACAATTAATTTTGGGGGTCCCCATACTTAGAACTGAAACTCAAAAAAAAATATTTTCATCTAACCCATACGTGTGTTGGACAGGTCTTCAAAAATGATATTGAGGTTTCTAATATCATTTTTTTCTAATCTGAATAGTTTGCGCGAGAGACACTTCCAAAGTGGTAAAATGTGTCCCCCCCCCCCCCTGTAACTTCTAAAATAAGAGAATGATAAAGCTAAAAAAAATATATGATGTACATTACCATGTAAACTGCCAACGATAATTGGTTTGAGCGAGATCTAGTAAGTAGTTTTTTTTAATACGTCAAATCGTAGACCGCAATTTACCTTTCATTCAATCAACTCAAATATAAAAATAAAAAAAAAGAACATTATCGTGTTACTTGCTGCTACGGAACCCTTATTGGGCGAGTCCGACTCGCACTTGGCCGCTTTTTTGTTCTACCAAAAAGTGCTCAACGCGCCTAAAGAAATTATTAATAATTAACTTCAAATTTTTTTTTATTCAAATATCCAATTATGCTTGTATCTATATATTAAATCGAGTAGATTTAATAGTTAAGTCTAAATACTCCAACAAACATAATATGTGGAAATAAGATAATTCACGCGACTAATAATCTATTCTTGTTAGAATGACGGTATAATGCCCCTTGTACTATTGTACAGATTAGCAAAATGGTCAGTTTTCGCAATCTTTGTTTACAGAAAAAATGTCCTTCATTGTCGAAAGATTATTGAAGCTGAAATACGTTTCTTATGTGAGTAGATAATATCTAAAATGTGCCAAGACTTTTAGGTAGATTTCGATGAAAACGATCTACCTTTTTTTTTTCGTGCGGAAATCCCTATTGGTTTCTTGACTACTGTCGAATTTAAAAAAAAAAATCTTCATAGGAGGTCTAGTTATGACCCCCTGAGTCCGAAATGACCACTGGTCAAAAAGTTTATATATATATATATATGTACGTATGGTTCCACTTCCCAAAATTTGCGGCACTCTCACGGTCGCATTTTTGCCCCGATCGCTTTCAAACTGCGGTCAGAAATTGCTTGGGTGTAAACTTAGTTTAAGTTCGTGAACGGGTGGAATCCGGCTTAAGGGTACGGTAGGGCCTCACTTTTTGTGAAATCAGTTTTTCCTCAAAATTTCACGTTCCATGAAAGATATTCGAACCGTTCTAATTTTATCCCATAGTATACATGAATACCAACAACTTTTAATTATTAACCTATAAGATTAAAACTTTAACTAAAAGTGGAGGGGGAAAAAACCAAATTTTTTCGGGAATAAATCATAACTTCTAACCGGTGAACATTCTTGGTGTCGGAAACATTTTTAATCGATAGGCCATTTTTAAGTCTAAAATAAATGTCTGAAATGTTTTTCGCTAAAAGTTACCGTTTTCGAGAAAAAAAAATTAAACATGTTAATAAAATAATATTAATTGCTTCACGAAATCTACCTGTGCGTTCCCCCTGCGGGAATGGATTTTTTAAACTGCTAAGCCGGTAAACAAGCCATGTCGGCCTGATGGTAAGCATCTATCAGTACCTATAAACGTTTGCAACTATTTATCTATTATTAACTATTCCCCTCCCCGAGGAATGCTAAGAAACTACTAAGTGGAGGCTGTTTCTGCTGGCTAGGGACTTTTTTCTTTTGATTCTTGGTATTACTTAGTACTGAAAGATAAAACACGAACAGATAAACTTTTCTCGCTTATTACGGAAATCTTTCAAAGTGAGACGTTCAGCTTTGGATATCCTATTCCTGAGATGATGATGATGATGATTATAAAGCTGAGAGAGAAGATTTCATATAATATATGTCTTAATTACAGCTCTTAGCAAAACAGAACAAAACATAGCACTCGTTAATGTTCACAGTCGTAGCCGAGATATGCAGCTAATTGTTCCCCAGGTACGAACAGTCATACTGTTTAATTCCTTTGTTCTGAGATGAAGTACCCAGTGACTAACGCTCAGCATATAAATATTAGCGTAGTGCATTGCCTTCAAGATATGTTTTTTGGAATTAAGGACTATTAAACTAATTGGGACTATTGAATTAACTAAGCTTTAATTTATAATAGATTCTGAACGCAGTTATTTGTCACTGCAATCACTGGCACAGTGGAATCTAGGCTCAAATCGTAGACACTCGACTGTTAAAATTCCTCAATTTGTACAGAAGATCGCTGTCAAAACGCATATGCGGTGACCAATGTCTCTAGAGGTATTATTGATGGGATAATCATCTTTCTACTGGAACTGATAACATTGCAAGCATCTTAGACACCTCTCGGCTTTTAATGCCCGTAACACTAGTTACGGGCATTAAAAGCTACTATAGTTATTAGGGCTCCAATTACAATATCCAACTGTTTGATCCAAAGAGTTTTCCTTCTTATGGACCAACTATTTGGTTGAACAAAATGAATGACCAAAACTCATTCCTCATGGATCAATTGAAGCTAGGCATGGAAGCTTGTCCATAATGGAATATCAGTGCTGTTTTGATATGATACTGAGCGGCCCACTCGGCACAATTCTGACAGCTGGCGTTGACTACGTCAACTAAATATGCTCTGGCAGGTAAAGGGTTGGCATCGACCCAGAAGCCTGGTACTCACGTTAAACCACATTTAGCATAAAGGTTTAACTTACTTTAAGGGGTTAATTAGCTCATATACCTTTAATACAAATACGTTAGTCTTGCCCGTTAAAAGTGGCCATAAGTCCTATTCTCAGAGAATGCTAACTGCAGTTCACAAAAACCCAACTTGACACGAGTTCTTACAATTCAAACCATGAGTAAATCGCTTCATTATTGCGTATTGTATGTCCCGCGTTACTGTACATCAATTTACTCGCGCCGCACATCTTCACAAGTCGAGTAAAAACCGCTGTATCACTTAGTTTTATCACATCGCTTACTAGCTCCATAATAAACTTCCCTAACGCAAGCTCCGCCATTGACTCAATTTATTTCATCGATAAATGTGATTCATTCGCGTAGAATTGCTTAATAGTTATCAGGAAAAGATGTATAGAAAATGGTCACCGTAGCAGCAGTCTTCAATGAATATTTTTCTTCTTTGTTCATACTTATTAACTTGGATTTTCACACTCATTTATTTTATCACACAGTTATATCACGGGCGTATGTTACTGGTACTGATCTAGTGTGTAGTGCACGACGTGTACGCTGTTATTATCTCAACGTTTTTTTTCTTCGGGTCTCAAATGAAAAGAAACGACGTGTAATGGATGAAACTTTTTAAGTACCGAACGTGGCTTTGCATGTGTGTACTGCTATGCTAGAACCTAGGTATGGTCGGTGGAGATATCAGTAGTTCGTTTATAAATCCAATCGAATATTCAAAAAATGATATGTAAGTACACTAACGAAATATAAACGTTTAATCAAGGGACAACAAGATTACGCTCAAGAATTGATATTCGTAGTTTTTTGTTTAATACTCACGAATGCATGGTTACTTGTGTAAATCCTATAAATTACCTTTTTTTTTTTTTTATCGTGCGGAAATCCCTTCGGATACCCCCCCGCCGGCCAGCGGGGGCGGTTATGTCGGGCTTGCACCGACTAAAACCGCACGCTGTCTCGGGTCTTCAGACGCCGGGGTGTAAGGTTACCCATAGAGCATATCCCTCGCACCCCGGCTGACCCTGGGCCATCTCACCACTAACAGCATCGCTCATCCTGTCTCCTCTGAAAGCAGAGGAGTACGGAGAGCGATGTGTTCCCGCCACGTTGGGTATTGGCCGACGATCAATGCCAACCCTATGAAGGGGTGAAGGGGAAGCCATTGACCGCCGCCCAGGGTGTACCGGCCGCTCCGATTCCGTTCCCCCCGGACTGCAGCGGGATCGGAATCGGAGCGACACTCGAGGAGGTTACCCAACACACACCCCCCTATAAATTACCTAATATATTACTACCTGCTTGATCCTGCCTACCTACTAAGAACTGAGAACCATTATTTATTGGATGCTTTGGGTATGTACCTCCACATAAATTTCATTTATGTTAAAAATTTAAATTTTCATTTTCCAGTCATCTATTTTTCGAAAGCATTCAAGAATTTAGCTACATAGAAAGTATAAAAGGGATTAAGTAGAAATAGGCTTTGATCTGTAATATCAACAGAAAATAAATGCCTTGACGGATTTATATAAAAACTTGACACATTTTCTCTGCAAAGCAAATTGTATTCAAGAGCAATTGTAAACAGATGGCCTTGTTATGTAACCGTTATTCATACAATAATGATAAGCAATAATTATGTGTAATTACTGTGTGTGCAGAGAAACGAGCAGCGCGGGTGGCGGGGCGGTCAGCGGTGGACTGCTGGCCATGAACGCCACCCAGGTGCAATGCGAGCCCCACGACTCCGTGGTACTCATTAAATGTAAGTACACCGACTCATATTACAAACCGAAAGTCCCAATTACACTAGAAACTTATAAACAAATGCATACAACTTCGGTCGTGGAATATTAAGGTGGCTTTCCACATTGCGTGATTCTACAGATATTAATTATCACACACACGGCTGAAGACCACGGACAGCTCCGCGCCGCGTATCAAATGCTCTCCATGATACAGTCGCCCTCAGAAGTTGCTGAACATTAACAAATTTACAACCGATCTTTCATTGATCTATAATTAAATTTGTAATCTTCAGAGGACAAATTCAATATTTTCAATTCTTGTTTATTATTTTATGTAAAGTTTTAGAGCTAAAGTGGCCGGTAACTTGGAATGTGTTCAGCTACCTAAGCGTCGCGTTGGTCTATTTTGAAGCTGAGCTTCAATACGGCAAACCGCAACGGACTTGTCTGCGCTTCCACAGAATCTTTCCACTGTGCTTCATCGGTACGGGCTGATCCGCGTCCGCAGATTCACACCCCTTGTAAAGTTACCTTAGAGCTGTGTATATGCCCCATTAAATTTTGTAAAAACTTAATAAGTGTATTCTATCTTTAAAGCTCTTGCGTTCCATGATATACCTATACAATTATTCATACACTAGCTGTGCCTCGCGGCTTCGCCCGTGGCATACCTACTTCGTCCCCGTGGCACCTGTTTGTCACATACAAATCCGTAATTATTAGGTCTACAATAATGTATGGAAAACCCGATTTGTTGAAATTTATGATTATGCTATCCAACAAAAAATAATTTTACAATTCATCATGAATCAGTAGTTCCTGAGATTAGCGCGTTCAGCCAAACAAACTCTTCAGCTTTATAATATTAAGTATAGATATACTCACGTATATGTATGTAGGGGGAAGCAGAGGTAACAGCCTGCCATCTGCTTCTGTCCTTAGGTACTCCAGGAACTTCCTTTACCGTCATTAAACCTTTCATACAAACCAGCCGGTTTCGAGTGCTTCTGATCTGCCATTTTTTCAATACACCATCCATTTGATCAGTGTATTTTCTGCGAGACTGACCCTCGACTACCTGAAGTTTCGACCAGTTTAAGAGATCGCAGTGAGTCAGTTTGTC
Organism: Cybosia mesomella; assembly: GCA_946251805.1. NCBI lineage: Eukaryota > Metazoa > Arthropoda > Insecta > Lepidoptera > Erebidae > Cybosia > Cybosia mesomella. Next base: position 25,388,161 of record OX276398.1, read on the forward strand.
GCCTTGTTCAACCTGGTTTAAACGTCAGGCAGTTCGTAATACCGATACTATGATCGTGTTATTCCCGTTGCCATAATTGTATAATCATTTTATTATAAGTACTGTTTTAACATTATTTCTCTATTTTATTTACTAATTTTCCTAAAGGAATATAACTGCAACCTAACTGCATGCAAATCTAAATTATTATGTAGGGACGTTGCTTTTTAGACCTATGCGAAGTTGTCTAGCCGTATTCACTTAAATCATTTTTGATTTAGGATAAATAAATCTCAATGTTATGATGATTTAAGTTACTGTATGCGCATGTGCCTGACTCATACTCGAAGATGGTCAGTCGATGAAATGCTTCGTTTTAGTATTGTACGTTAGTATGTTGTATTTCATAATTTGTTTGCTGTATAATTCATTTTGTAATGAGGGTTTATAGAGATCTGCAGCGCCAAAGCCAATCTCACCTGCGAGGTGTACCGGACCTGCTGAATTAACGAACGCGGTCTGCTTTCTTAGTACAGGCTTTCCTCTATAGGTTGGGGAGTCACAATCGCTCCCGTTAAAGCCAAGGTAAGCCACAACAGGAGGAGAGAAAGAAGGAGAGCAGGCGCCGGTCTCGAAAGTGCGAACTGTCGATTCTCGCCTTTTTGTTTTTTTTATGCCAACCATTGTTTTAATGATATCTGTGACTATAAAAATGTTTCATCGTAGAACTAATATTATTAGTTTCGTCATTTCTATGGAAATATCAAGATAGGTTTATTCTAATAATTTGACAGAAGGAACAATCGTTTCCCCGGAAGAATTGCTTACCAGGTTAAAAGTAATGTTTTCACCCCTTTGCTCAGGTAACTTCAAGATATCTTTCCGATTATTGGATGTGAAAATTAATATCTTAACATCAATTATTTAATGATTTATTTCAATGTAGGGATCGTTTGTACATTTTTAGTGTTTAGCTATTTTTGAGGCGACTACACAAGTCGGAAAAGTTCATAAATAAACAAACTTTATAAGTAGCATGATTAAGTGCATTCCGCATCCGTGGTATGTTTCACGATAAAGAGAAGTTATTATAAAAACCTCCATGAATAATCACTTGACAATATGTGCCTACTTTCTGTATCATCCGTCAAACGGTGTTGGAGTTATCAATCTCGCATTATATAAATACCAACATCCATTCATACAGATAAGAATACAACAGAATGCTTACAAAATGATTACAACATAGTAGCTACTAGCTGGTTCATCAAACTTGCAGAGTCGATCAATTTTCATAAGTTCAAATAAAATACCTTAAGGGTCCCTGAGGAAGGATGTTTTTAGATTAGGATTTCTCGAAAATGAGAAGTCCCTGTATTCTGAAAATCATATATTATGTTATTCTAGGCTATTCAAATTAGTATTTTGGGTTATCCGATACACATACACTATGACTTTTACTTTCCTTGATAGAATTTGCTCTCAAAGATTGGTCTGACCCAAAACGGATGCTAGTTTTATTTGAGTTGTGTTCAGGTTAGAAGAGTTTTTTTTTTTTTTATCGTGCGGAAATCCCTTCGGATACCCCCCCGCCGGCCAGCGGGGGCGGTTATGTCGGGCTTGCACCGACTAAAACCGCACGCCGTCTCGGGTCTTCAGACGCCGGGGTGTAAGGTTACCCATAGAGCATATCCCTCGCACCCCGGCTGACCCTGGGCCATCTCACCACTAACAGCATCGCTCATCCTGTCTCCTCTGAAAGCAGAGGAGTACGGAGAGCGATGTGTTCCCGCCACGTTGGGTATTGGCCGACGATCAATGCCAACCCTATGAAGGGGTGAAGGGGAAGCCATTGACCGCCGCCCAGGGTGTACCGGCCGCTCCGATTCCGTTCCCCCCGGACTGCAGCGGGATCGGAATCGGAGCGACACTCGAGGAGGTTACCCAACACACGCCCCTACTGGAACAGTACCTACCAGCGACATAATTTAAACCGACATGAATCTTCAACTCAACTCAACAACCAAATACTACCACTACCTGCTTTTGAATGTCTATATAATGTTTTCATTGCTGATGATGCTTTTGCTTTGGGGCCTAACCTCTTGAATACGAGCTCCAATCCCGGTTGCATCCAAAGCTTACAGTTTGGAGCCCAGGGTAACCAGGGTACCCAGGGTATCGCTCCCGTAAAGGAGAAGTATCTCCTTTACGGGAGCGACTGCCGTCTCACATCTTGCTTGGGCCCAGATGCTCTATGGATCTTAATGGTGCCCTTGGGTGGCTGGGCCCCCTTTAGTGATGTATGTATATGGGCTCCATAGGTAAATGGGCCCATGGGTTACATATTGATACATATAATATATACGGGGCTCGATGGGTATACGAGCCCCATATGTGTGTGGGGGGCTATTAGTGTATAGGTTTATAGGGCCCTATGGGTATATGGGGTCCCATCAAGATCTTGCAGCTTGGCGCCCAGGGTCCACTTATCTATTGCTCATTTTCATAGTTTGGTTTATATAAGATTTTAGGGGAGCGATTTTCTGATAGCAATATTACAATATTATGATTCCCTTTTCTAAAATGCAACTAGATGATCTTTTATGTAAATAACAGTTGCGTCATTATTTGTGTTGATACTGCAACACCACTTTAACTTTAATAAATTTCTCAATCACTAAAAAACGTGGGGCGGGCGCTTTGAAATTTTTAAATTATTGAATATCTAAGGAAAACGACACATTAATGGATTAAAGCGCCCGCCCCACGTTTTTTAGTGATTGAGAAATTTACCACTTTGGGAGTGTCTCCCGCGCAAACTATTCAGTTTAGAAAAAAATGATATTAGAAACCTCAATATCATTTTTGAAGACCTATCCATAGATACCTCACACATATGGCTTCGATGAAAAAAAAAATTTTGAGTTTCAGTTCTAAGTATGGGGACCCCCAAAATTTATTGTTTTTTTTTTCTATTTCTGTATGAAAATCTTAACGCAGTTCACAGAATACATCTACTTACCAAGTTTCAACAGCATAGTTCTTATAGTTTTGGAAAAAAGTGGCTGTGACATCCGGACGGACAGACAGACAGACATGACGAATCTATAAGGGTTCCGTTTTTTGCCATTTGGCAACGGAACCCTAAAAACCATGTTTCTTTCCCAGATAATAAAATCTCGTACAGTAAAAGTACGAAACTGATACTGTCCTCCTAACTCGTAGAAAAGGTCATAAATCTCGTACTTGTAAGAGGAACCTCGTACGATTGGCAACGTTGGTGCTAGGTTTCACAAAATTAGTAGATTCTTACCCCGCAACTATTTAAAAATGGCGCAAGTATAGCGAACTATTTAGTGTTATTACCTGTAGAAATTTAATAGTTTCCGCGTCTAAAACACAACAAATTTGAGTATACAACTTGTAATAAATAACAAAACTTACCTTTAAGCGCAAAGCGGTCGTGGTATGTTTTTTTTTACTCACAGCACATCCGTACACCAGTGAGTGCGGTAACTAAGCGGCTATGCTCCGCCTCGATCGTTATTACAAATCCGCGTCTGTCAAAATGGTCGCACAGTGAAGGTGGTCGCGTTACCGGCGCAATGACCCTACGACAATTTACCGTATGGGACTTGTTAAAACAAACACCATTAACTCCCATTCATGGGGTTTACAAGTAGTCGCTTAAAAGTTCAATTATCTACATCCTGACTCCCTCATCAGATCAACTCAATGGTGTCAATTTAATGTATTACCATCCGGATGTTACATATAGGTATACTTATAAAGTTTTAAATAGATTTGTAAAATAAATCTATATATCTATACAAATAATAAAATTGAAGTGTCTACTGTAGGCTACTTTTAGCAAAAAAATAATGGTACCTACCGCGCAACAATTTAAAACCCAGACAGATCCAACTAGATCCACGCGGACGAAGTCGCGGGCACAGTTAGTCCTACTAACATGTATAGTAAACGCAAAAGTTTGTGTGTATAGATGTTAGTTTGTTACTCTTTCACGCAAATAAGGTTGCTCGAATTTGGATGAAATGTAGTGCAAAGATAGATTAGAGTCCGGAATAACACATAAGCTACCCATTTTATTCCGGGAATAGGTTCCCATGGGTTGCGGGAAGGGGATCATAATGATGGAGCCGCGGGCAACAGCTAGTATAAGATAAATATTCCGGGACAAACTACACAGTGCTATCAAACTTAGCATAGCTTTTATTGCGGGTCCTAGAATACGGATAAACACACTTAGATACTTTTCATAGAATACTCAAACCTATGCAAATAGACATTTATACATACAAATATTTTTACTGACCGGGATTCGAAGCCGCGACCTCCAGTGTAACAGTTGAACGCTCTACCCCTACGCCACAGACGTCGTCAAGCATAGTTAGTTAGTTTATTGTGTTAAAAAAACTCTAACCTAACTAATTAAGGACTAATTTGCTTAAGATTCCACTTGCCTTTCATTAAATAGCTGCGTTATACTTAAGCTCTTTTAGTCTCGAATCCGGGAACTCAATTTTTTTTTTAATTTTAACAAATACTCGAAGAAAACTTTACAACGGATAAGTCTGTTTTTTTAATCAATCGCATATTACACTGCACTTTTAAAGGTTACTAATGAAGTCGAAAAATGATAAAATGTAAGAAATCCACATCCTCAAGGGTCATAGTGTATCGTGTATTCGTCAATTTAATATACAAAATAATCAGTAGATCGCACTGGCCATCAATAATACATTGTGGCCTCATTGCAATATATTGTATATTTTTGAACCGTTGTGGTGCGCCATTACGTCAACAGACATAGAAATGTTCTGTTGTTTGGCACGACTGTTTGATTGCTATACGATTTGATCGGGCTATGTGCATGTGTCATTGCAATGAATACATCGAAATTTATCATTAATTAAATTAAATCTTTCATACATGCTCAATAAGGTGGTATTATTGACATATATGTGTAGTTTTAAATGTGCCTAATAGGTGGCAATAGGCTCGCCCCCTTTTACCTTATGACCTAAACATAACTTGCGAATCGTGGCTGTGTAATACACCTCTGCCTACCCCTTCGGGGATACAGGCGTGAAGTTATGTTATGTTATGTTTTTAACTCCCGACGCAAAAACGACGGGGTGTTATCAGTTTGACGTGTCTGTGTGTGACTGTCTGTGGCATCGTAGCTCCCGAATGGATGAACCGATTTTGATTTTGTTTTTTATTTTTTGTTTGAAAAGTGAATTAGTCGGGAGTGTTCTTAGCTATGTTTGATAAAAATCGATCCAAGATGGTCGCCGCCACAAAATGGCAGATTACATATTTTTTCACAGCTCCCTCAATATGGGTATCAAACGAAAGGGCTTGACTAGTAGAATACTATACACTATGATAAATTTCAAATCCATGATGGCTGCCATAAACTGTTTTGTCGGGGGTTTTCAAAGTTTACAATTTAAGTTTTTTTTATTGTATCATTCATTAATAAAATTTATCTTTGTCTAAATTTCGCCAGACAAAATAGGCCAAACGACAGTAACCAATAACACTATTGCACAGTGCTGCGTTCTTGCTGTTGTACAGCAAAGAACTCTAGTGAATCTACAGATACGCCAAATTTCCTACATACAGGGCATACAGTGCATGCAGATATATATATATGCATACATTGCAGTGCACTTCAGGTATTGGGAGCTTTTATAGATACCGGTAACTGGTTTTTTAATAAACTATTTCAACCTATACTTTCACTGCTGTAATTCCTGTACTACGTAGACACTGTGATGCTCTTCATTCGTCAAAATTCTCACATCGTAAAAACAAAGAGAATCCTTACTTTAAAATAAAAGCAAATCTAGGACCTGAATAGGCGATGGGAACACTCAAGGCGTTAAAGTACAAACATTGTTTTAAAAACGGACAATAACTAAGTAAGCAGCAATCTATGACAATGAGGTGAGAAGCATTGGACCACGAGTACTATATATATATATAATGATGTATTGGCAAACATACCTTTTTTAGTCAATCAATCAATAAGCCTATTGCAGTCCACTGCTGGACATAGGCCTCTCCCATTGTACGCCATAGCACCCGATCCTCTGCCTTGCGCATCCAGTCTATCCCAGCTACCTTTTTCAGGTCGTCCGTCCATCTTGCTGGGGGACGTCCTACCTTCCGTTTACCGATTCGTAGTCTCCACTCTAGGACTCGTTTGCTCCATCGGCCATCGGTCCTTCGGCAGATGTTTCCAGCCCATTGCCACTTCAGCTTGCTTATTCTGCGAGCTATGTCGGTGACTTTAGTTCTTTGTCGGATGGCTTCATTTCGAATTTTAGTCTTCAAAGAAACCCCAAGCATAGCTCGCTCCTTAGCCCGCTGCGCGACTCTTAAGTCGTGGACTAGCCTCACTGTCAATGTCCATTTTTCGGCACCGTAAGTCATGACAGGTAGGACGCACTGGTCGAACACCTTCGTTTTTAGGCATTGCGGTAAAGGGGAGGAGAAAACCCGACGCAGTTTGCCAAACGCTGCCCAACCCAATTGGATCCTTTTGGTGACTTCTTTCTCGAAGTTGTTTCTACCGAGCTCGATAACCTACCCAAGGTAGACATACTGTTGAACAACTTCGAGTGTCGACCCTTCGACGGCATTCGGTCTCGGTGTGACATGTTCGTTGAACATAACCTTGGTTTTGTCAAAATTCACACCAAGACCGACGCGTCGAGAGGCTCTATTATGTTTTTTTTTTAAAGAATATTAGTAACGGAAATGACTAATATTCCCCCTAACCCCTCCAGCTAAGCTAAATTGCTTGTGTTAGGAGTGGGTTCACGTTGGTAGTGTAATGGCCAGGATTCGAACCCGGGACCTTTCGATCGTAGGGTCGACTCCTTAACCACTAAGCTACCGACGCTTCAGGCTTTTAGGCTGTACAGCATCTCGCCCAGCTGCTCCAGCGACTCCGCAACTATGACGATGTCGTCGGCGAACCGAAGATGCGAGATGTATTCGCCGTTTATGTTTATACCCCGCCCAGTCCAATCCAGAATCTTGAAGACGTCCTCCAACGCGTTAGTGAATAATTTGGGGGATATAACATCTCTCTGTCTCACTCCACGCTGTAGGCTTATGGGGTTCGTCTTCTGGTCTTGGAGCGCGACGGACATAGTGGCGGTCTCATATAAGCATCTCAGCACTTCGATGTAACGCCAATCAACACGACACCGTTGCGGAGCATCCAGAACTGCCCAGGTCTCGATGGAGTCAAAGGCTTTCTCGTAGTCCGCAAAAGCCATACACAGCGGCTGATTGTACTCGTGAGTCTGACGTTAAGTACAGTACGCTTCTATATTTGTCTGCAAACGTCTTACGAATTTTCGAATCAGGACACGTGACCTGCACGTGTCCTGACGTGAGTTTAACGTTTTTTACCCATTACAAAAAAGTGCACAACGCCGCTAAAGAAGTATTCACTTCAAAAATAGTTGAACCTTACTCAATAAATATTAATAATTCAGTCGGTCATTACATTTTTAGTAATAATTTCTCTAACAGAAATTTCAAGTAACTAACCTAACCAGAGGTTTGATAATTATCTACAGGTCCCGGCGCTAAGGTTGGCACGTCGGGAAGAAGGGACAGAGTCCGGCTAAGATCGACTTACTTCGGTTTACTAGAGCGTTATCTCTGTCGTACATCGGACTGACAGTAAACGTAGACAGATCATGAACTAGACTAGCAGCGTATACGAGAGAGGAATAGCGATAGTTTTCTTTATTGTCAGGCTATTAATTTTACGAATAATATACGTAATAAACTTATACTAATGTTTTCGCTGATCTTCTGAAACGATAGCTTCATGTAATTTTAGTTTGAGAGCTTTGATTGAGAGTAATAAAAAAAACAAAGCGAATGACAAGTAGTAATATAATAATAAAATATAATAATAAAAAATATAATAAATAATTATAGTATTCGGTATCGACAAATAGCATTATAGAAATCGTAATTGTTCAAGTTATCTATAATTAATATTCATGCTGAATCTAACCCTGCCTCATTTATAAGTAAATGTACATGTGTAGGTGTTAAGTATATTATTTACTGTAAAATTTATACGTACTGTGTTTACACTGAAATATCATAGCTGTATATTTTTAAAAGGATATATGGATGGATGGATGGATATTTTGTAACTAGCTGCTTTTTGCTTGTAGGTTTGTTATCCTTTTTTGTCAATCTCCGGTTCTACTTAACCAATTGCAATCAAGTAGATTTTAAGTCTGACCAAGAACTTTCTAGTAGAATAAACTGCATCAAAATCCGTTTTGCGCCCCTCGCGAACAAACAGACAATAATTCCAAAAATCATATTTTTGTGTTCAAAATCGTTTATTTAACCTAACCCACGTTTTTTTTAAATATCTCCAATGTAGAGAAACAACCAATTTACAATTTTCTAATAGTATAGATAGTCCATAGATACTCCTAAAAATGATAGCTGCACAATTTATCTGCCCATTTTATTTTTATACACCCCTTGGCTTCTATTCACCTCGTTTTACCGATAGGGAAGGAAATAAATTGTCAACTAAACAACTTCATGCAACGAATCTAAAAGTAACAGTCTTTCGTGCACAAATAATGGGAGTTATATATAGTTTAAATTACTATATTCCTTTAGTTTAACCTTATGTTTTTTTTGTTATAACAGGAAAAATACTCCCTCATCCGCACGCACAACGCAAGACACGAGGTTAATGGCAACGATTACTTTGGGCTCACACCCCACTGGTATGTGTCATTCTATGCGCTTGAAAATTAGTCAACCGTCGGCGCTGCTTTGATATGATATCTTGGGCTACTATCCACTCGTCCAAGGTGGCGGGCGGAGCCTGTCTTCTAAATATAGACATAACCAAACCTGTGCATAGAACCTAAAAAATGGTTATCTACTTTTTTGCTAACATTAGAATTTAATTACGGTAATATTGCAAAGGCACGACTAATTTGTACCTATAAGAGGCGATAATGTTACGATCATTTGAACCACATCTGATATTATAAATTCTCCAATCCTTTAAAACATTTTTTTATCAGGAGCCTGATTCAGTACCGCCACGTTTTCAAAACGCGTGATTCGGAGATTCTATGGAAATAGATTACTTACATAGAAAAAAACCGGCCAAGTGCGAGTCGGACTCACGCCAGAAAGCCTTTTTTATGTATTTTTGTTCCAAATGAAGTTATATTTGCAAATTCCAATCAAAATTAAATAAAATACAATTTTACTTTGCCTAGAAATACACGCGAGTCTCAATAAACGGAGGATATATATTTCTGTACTGTTTTTTTGTGTACTGTGGATCACCATCAATTTCCAAGAATGATTATTAAATAACCTCAACGCTTTATTCTAAGTGATCCCTTTACATCCCTCTATCGTTGCATCAAATGTTCCTTCTGTACTTCGCCATTTCTAGAAATAGTACCAATTGTGTTTATTTCCGTCATTGAAAGTTCCCCCGTTGCGACGCCGCCGATGCGCTCAATTGATGCGGGAGAGGCGCACATATTTACAATTAACTTTGTTTGTGCTGCTGATAATAATTGCTGGACATAAGCCAATATTAGTATTAATTTTTCAACATGGCGCTGGAGTGGTAGGCTCGGCAATTGCCACAAGCATCCGCAATTATGTTAATCCGGCTTAGTTATAAAGGGACTGTGCAATAGGGTGCACGTGCATACGATGCATTTGTTAATTTATTGGAGTCATGTGAGAAAGTCGTGTTGTTTTTGTGTAAGTGGCGGTGTTGTGAGACAATGCAGTTTACGTTGGTAATCGTTGTAAACAAGGTGAAGCTATGTCCGGTGATAGAGGAACCGCTCAAACCAATAGGTTAGGTATTAATTCATTGTGAGATGACTGAAGTGCAGTGTGGTCGTTGAGAAATGATCTGATCTTCGATGTTTTACACTTTTAATTTCAGATCGGCGTCATCCATCTAAAAATAACTAATTTAGTTGTATTTGTGTTATGTTAGTTGATGTGTATGACCCTAAAAGGATCACTAATTAAGGCTAATAAAAGCAATATTAGAGTTAAGCTATAATTTAGCTTTTGTTAGCCTATTATGACTAACTAACTGTTACCCGCGTGAAATTGTGATCCCGTTCCCGTTACTGATGAGAACCTATTTCCGGGAGAAAAAGTACCTTTATGTTATTCCAGACTATTATCTATCACTGTACCAAATTTCAGCCAGATCCGTTTAGCCGTTAGAGCGTGATTGAGTAATATACATACAAACATCTTCACAAAGTCTCATATTTATAATATTAGTGCCTAGGAAGTAGGATTTCATGAACTGTCAAAAAAGTATTCTTGAAGACTTTTAAAAAGGAAAATTTCTCAAGTTTTCCAAATAGGAAACAGTAAAATACAGGACTCGGACATATTTATTATTAGCCATGATTAAAAGATTCGATATTAAAAGTATGAGTCGTGATCAGGAAGATAAATCAGTAATAAAAAAAATCGAATTTTGATGTTAATCAATTTTTCAGGTTTAAGTAACTCAGTTTTACAAAGTAATCACACGGATTGTGACTGTCAGAAGTTCAAGATCCATTTCCCGTCTGGGTATGGTAAAATTTTCATTGTCTTATGCTGATTACGTTGATCTTCAATTTAAAATTATTATGCTAAACTAACAAAAACTTAGTTTTCCAAACTTTGAACCAAGCTCCTGTATAAACAAACTAAAAATAGGACTTACTTACGACATACGCCACCCATGCTTTCAGAACACATCTAGTTGCGAATGTTTTGGCAAATATGTTTAACCTAGAATTATAATCGACGTGAATCATAACGAGCTCAATTTATTTAATACGTAAATATAGCGAGCACGACATAACTGCCGTTAGACCATTAGGTGTCAGCAGACAATAACACCAGCTGGGGCCCATATGTGGCAACACCACACTATATTGTAAGTGACATTCTTAACCATCTGAATAAATGTAATTGAACAATTTCTATCAACCCATTGCCCTTATCTACCACTTGTAACTCGGTGAACAAATTCGAGACACAATTGGCCGCAGATGCTAATCATTGTTGTTTTTAAATATAATCAAGGAACGATGACACTGACTGGGACTAGTGTATATTATTGTCTTATAATGTATGGGAAACTCGGTCAAAGGTGCAGTGTCTAAAAAATCACTGAATTGAATTATTTTCTGTAACCTGCTGTAATAAGTCTGTTAAATTGACGTTGGATCTCTAATCCTTCCAATACATCCAACATAAAATGAACCAAGTAACCACATTCTCCATAAATTTACCTATAATACTCAATTGATAATCATATTTCCTGCAACTCCTTGAGTAATCCTGAGTAATACCCCTGTGACTATTAATTTGACGTCAATCGAAACGTGCAATATATATTTTCTGGAGGATAAATAGGAATAACGATGCTCAACAATGAGCCCGCCTGCTTTGTTTTTGTACACGATGCTTCAGAAATTATGTCAAGCACGTAATAGCTGGATCGAAACGCTTGGCTGCAACGCCCTATTTGTTGCATTCTTATCTCAAACTTGTAATATAGCGGCATGAATCATAATTCATAACATCTAGGCGTACTAACAATGAGCTCGACTGACGAGGCGCGCCGGGCGGCTCCTAAGATCTCGCCATTCTTGATACCGAGACGAGGAGAGATTACTGACCGCACATAAATCGAATCTTGTTACGGACCTGCTGTTTCGTTATTTACGTTTACCAGCATCAGATTATACCATCTTATAAGGTTACCGGGTTTCTCTTAGTTACTATTGTTCTGTAACTGTATTGAACTATATTTGTAGCGGCTTACTGGCCTAAATAAAACGTGTTTCAGTTATAGGAACTCCACTATTTACAAATTCCTTCAGAATTTAAATGGATATCGCCAATATCGAAAAACAATAATGTCGTGTCTCACAGAAACCATGCACTTTTAAAGATACAAAGTGGTCTATATCACTCTCCAGCTCATAAATTTGTAAATCTCACGACCATATCTTTTTTTATATTTTTTTTTTTGTGCAGAAACCGCAAAAAAAACATGCCGAACCGTTTTCCCTCGTTGCCTGAAGGACGAACCTAGAAACAATTTTTTATTATATTAGTAACGTACTACAAAAGCTAGGGGTGAAAGTAAATTGCATGTAATGAAAGTGGGATTTGACCAGATAAACGGTTGAAAAAATATTTAACTGTCGCAATATGGAATCGTGTGGTTCCTTGCGGTCAGCGTCCAAAACAGCAAGATCAACGAGTAGCAGTTTAGCAACGCTGGAATATTTTATGAAATGTACGCATTGAAACTACTTCTATAATTACTTTGTAAAACTCGCTTGATTACAATTAGTTAATGTTATTAATATGTGATGTGTGTGATCAGTGATCAGATAGAATGAAAGCAAGGTTGCAACAAGATTGCTGAGTATAAATATAGGAATCGCATTCCTAAGTGAAGAAGTTCGAAATTGATCTCTGTAACACGAAGGCTGATAAATTGAACGAAGTAATAGTTATGCGCCCACCAAAGCTTTTTCGGGTAGGGGATGATGAAAGTCTTTATTGAATACTGTCCAATTCCTACGTGTAAATATAAATCACCTACGCATAACTTAATATACGCACTAATACGATAATACACATCGGCCTATATTGAATGTCGGTCATTTACATATCTATACAAATCTAGCATTCCAGTGGTTATCTTTATTACTGATATACGTTTTTTAGGGTTCCGTTGCCAAATGGCAAAAAACGGAACCCTTATAGATTCGTCATGTCTGTCTGTCTGCCCGTCCGTATGTCACAGCCACTTTTTTCCGAAACTATAAGATCTATGCTGTTGACTTGGTAAGTAGATGTATTATGTGAACCGCATTAAGATTTTCATAGAAAATAGAAAAAAAACTCGAAATTTTTTTCTTCATCAAGCCCATACGTGGATAGGTCTTCAATAATGATATTGAGGTTTCTAAAATCATTTTTTTTCTAAACTGAATAGTTTGCGCGAGAGACACCTCCAAAGTGGTAAAATGTGTCCCGTCCCCCCATCGTAACTTCTAAAATAAGAGAATTATAAGACTAAAAAAATATTTGATGTAGGTACATTACCATGTAAGCTTTCAACGAATATTGGTTTGAACGAGATCTAGTAAGTAGTTTTTTTTAATACGTCATAAATCGTAAAACGCAATTTACCTTTCATTCAATCAACTCAAATATAAAATTTAAAAAAAAAATGTGTGTGTTATGTTACTTGCTGCTACGGAACCCTTAATGGGCGAGTCCGAGTCGCACTTGGCCGCTTTTTCTTCAGTTATATTTGTCATAAATATTGTATAAATGACTAAATACATTTGTGTATTTATATTATACTCAGCATGTGTTTTAGTCAGAAACATCAAGCGTGTGCATTACTACATATTTACCAAAGTTTATTGCAAAAACGCTTACGGGACGAACAAACACAGGAATGTTTATTTTTATATAATAAATGTGTTTCTTTGTTTGTTAGATGAGTAGGTACAGCCTATGCCCGCATAATCACAATAACCTATTCCCTAAATAAAAGGTAGTCTATGCGCAATGCCTTCTGTTACTCTGTGTATGCATATATTCAGCTAAATCTATGTAACCGTTTTTGTGTAATAGAACAAACTCAAGTACCCTCAACACTGATGTGTATGTACCTATGAATAATATTTAAAGTGTAAGCCAGAATCGTAGCAACTCGAAAAATACTGCATCTGTCTACCCCCATGGGATAGAGGCGTGATGATGTATAGATCTATGTATAAAGTAGAACTAGCGGCCCGGTACGTGCTTCGCTACGTCAAAATGATCCGCCATGTATTGAATTCAAGGGCTTACCCGGGGTGCCCGGCAACGGACACTTGGGGAGGATCAATCCCTTCGGATACCCCCCACCGGCCAGCGGGGGTGGTTTTGTCGTGTATCAACTAAAACCGTACGGTGTGCGCACGAAAAAAAAAAATCTGAGAGATTTTCTTAATATTTTTTTCCGTAAGAACCTTGTACAGAGTAATAGAAAACTATTAAAAAAAAACTGCCAAATCGGTCAAGCCGTTTTCATGCTATGTCGTGACAACGGAAAACGGGTTTCATTTTTATATATATAGATTTAAAAATCCATTAAATTGCGACTGCGTTGCCAGATATTAGCTGAAAATTCATTTTTATTTTTCAAAACAAAAGCTTTACGCGCGACAATACTAACTGTACAAAGTTTCATCGCTATCGTGAAAACAAAGAATTTCAGGCCACATTAAATTTGTGATAAATGTTAGCAGTTGTCAATGTGATTCCAAAGGTGAGCAATGTTGAAGATGTAGTACTGCAGTTAGACGTCTTAATTTCGTCCACAGTAAAGAAAACAATATATTAATCCAGCCAGGGTTACCACCTAAAGTATTTATTTTATATCCTTTCCAACCTCTTAAATGTTTCGATTTATATCCTTCCTCAATTACGACATAAAGGACTGTATCACCAATTATTAGCAGGTGAGGTGATGGTCACACGCAATGATCGTTAATGTTTGTGATTTTGTAAATTTGAAACTACTCGACTAATTAAGATGATATTTACACTACTTTTTTTTGTAAATATGATGATTCATTGCTATATAAATTACCCATAGGAGCGAGCGGAGCAATAACCTTAACAGAGACACCGCACGGCTCTGCCCACATACACTTTTTAGTGCATCTGCTACTCATACTTTTGATTTATCCAGACAATTGTCTGAACATGCTAAGATCCTATATACCTTCTATTATTACAATTTTGCATTGTTTACATTCTGAAGTGTACAATCCCTATGCTAAATCAATGAAAAATCAAAGAGGCCATTATTATATGTGTAGCCTGTACACTACACTAATCCATACAAAAACATAATCCTAATCAATTGAATGTTTCTTGTAAGACCTGAATCCCTTTTTTGTTACATCTTTTATAATTGCATCGGATCATAAAAATAAAGTTTTTCAGCTGTTTATGGTATTTTAATAGACAGAGCTTTCTAAAACTATGGTAGTCGTCAGTTTACTCTAGTAAAGCACTTTTCCTAGTTTGTGTATTTATTTAAAAAAAAATAAGTTTACCATTGACAGCAAATAGTGCAAAATGCCTATTAATAAATTAGATGGTTTTTCATTACCAGCGGTGTAGCATTTTAGAATAGATTGCGTTTTAATATAGCAAGTGGCAGCTGTAAATAACGAACAGACAAGGTTTGCAAAATAAAATAAAATCAATACCTATGGACGAATGCAAATTACTTTTTAATGTTAGCACGTTATTATAAAAAAAGCGGCCAAGTGCGGGTCGGACTCGCCTATGAAGGGTTCCGTAGCAGCAAGTAACATAATAAATTTTATATTTCAGTTGATTGAATGAAAGGTAAATTGCGTTTTACGATTTATGACGTATTCAAAAAAGAACTACTTACTAGATCTCGTTGAAACCAATTTTCGGTGGAAGTTTACATGGTAATGTACATCATATATTTTTTTTAGTTTTATTATTCTCTTATTTTAGAAGTTACAGGGAGTGGGACACACATTTTACCACTTTGGAAGTCTCTCGCGCAAACCATTCAGTTTAGAGAAAAATGATATTAGAAACCTCAATATCATTTTAAAAGACCTATCCATAGATACCACACGCGTTCCATTTTTTGCCTTTAGGCAACGGAACCCTAAAAAGCAATAACTTAATAGGTATCGACTTAAATAATTATGTTACAATATTTTACATAATTGATACTTCATATGAGCAAATAAATAACGCCCTCTACATTAACCTAGAAAAAAGCATGCTAGTCTAAAGTGGGTTATCTGTTCAACACATTACATTTCATTATGTATATGGACAATACACGAGCGCCGACAAACCAACACTGCAAATATAATTTATTATCCATTAAAAGATCAGTTTGCAGGTCGACAACCCTGGTCAGTTGTTGTGAGTCCCTGGCGAGCGAAGTAACAACAGACTTACTATCACACGTCAGTTAAACCATCAACTCTTTGAGAGTTTCTCAGTTAGTATGTGATCAAACATTGTGATGGCGACACGTGGTCGCCGTTAATTATATTTATTGTGATTAAAAATAAAGTTTCATTCGTGTTGAAATATGTACATTGCTAACTTGTGTGTCTATTCATTGTGCAGTGTTCGCAACCGTGTTATTAATTCAAGAACCTTGATCTCGCGATAGGGGGCGAAATTACGTAATAGTGAATTGTGATGGATGTACGACGTGATACTATGAAACCTGCCAGAAAGTGTGATAAAATAACTAAAATAAAACACAAGTTGATAAAGAGACACAAATTATGTAGGTAGTTAGTTTACATTACCTGATCAATTTCTTACGAACAATATCCCAATAAATAAGTGATTAGCGTAGGCTTTAAAACAACTATTTTGAGTCTCGTGTTTGACTATTTGGTTGAGTTTACAAAACGTGGTCGCAGCCAACTCCCACACACTTCTTCAAGGCCTTTGATCCAATTAATCAGCGTTTCAACTTATGGCGATAATACAGCTTCGAAAGGATGTTTGAAATGAATACATTTCTAGTGGATTTCTCAGTTCGTACGTTGCCTTTTTCACGCCGCATTAAACTTTGAATAATCGGTGATACGTTGTAAATTGATGGTAGCAAAAAATCGTTGTTATTCGCAATATTTAGTGTTTTTTTTAAACAATATTATTTATATCGCTATATTCTAAGTCACAAATCGAAGAACAATGTAAATTAAGCCCCTATATAAAATGAACTACCAATGTTGTGTTATCTTTCAATACGAATCATCACCAATTAGTCAAGGTTAATCAAATATTTATACGACAAATAAGAGCTAGCTTCTTCCTATACTTCTATATTTGTAATTGTTCTGATAAAAAGTATTCGCTTTATCAGTAACTGTTACTGAAATATCTTACATTGTTACGTTACGAGTAAGTTATGGTTTAATATATTTCCTAGATACGTAATCAGCTTCATTATTGTAACAACTCCGTAACATATAAACATGAGATCAAGAAACTTGAGACTAACAAATACATAGCAGTTGTTTTTGCAGTCACTTCTTCAAATTATGTTGCCAATTGCAATTAGATGAAACTATTTATTTACCATTTACGTGTTATCAGGTTAGTCTTGATACCATTTCCAAGTGGTTTAACGCAGCATTTTACATTCCAAGTAGGTTACAGTGGTGTATAAAAGTAACAGCTTTGTGTATTTAAAGCTTTCGCTAGTGAAATTCGTCGTATATTTGAAGTATGTCTAAATGGTTTGATAATTATGTTTGTACAGATGAGCATCGGACCGCGGCTGGCAGTTGGGAGGAGCCTGTTAGCGCCGTGCGGAACACACCGCTCAGGCGCTCTCAGAGGCTGAACTCGACCCTGGACTCGAGGTAATTAACCCTTCCTTACGATAATTTTATTGCCGAATTACCAAAAAGCTATTACCTAAAAGCACAGACAGAAAAGCAATAAGATTTATATATTGATCACATCGTTTGTGTTTCTTCTTTTAGGTAGGTAGACAAGACATCGCACTGGTATTCATGTAACCGCGTTGAAGTTCCAATACAATTTATATCCGCCGCGGTTGACGGCTCGTGCGTTATCTACCTTAACGATTGCAACAGCTACAATTATAGAACTGTTGAACTTGTTAAGACCACCCATATTTTAGTTAAATAGTCTTACTATAAATCTGGGTATAGATCTCTAAAATTAGCAGTACATAGGCATATATCAGCTCAATTGCTAAAGGACATACATACTGGCCCAGTTCATATTTGTTCTTGAAAGCCATCGATAGCGTGTTCGGTTCGTGTTATTTATTGCTTTGGAACCAAGGCTTTAGTCTTCGTGCCATACACTTTTCCCATTTTACCTTGTTCATGATACTACCTTGGTGACGGCTCGTGTCTAGAAATATGCGTGATTGTTTTCATGATTTTTTCACGGAATGTTATAGTTTCGCGGAAATTGTATAACTCGACTGAGGGCAAGGGTTATTGTTGCGTTGAATAAGCAGCGTTGATTTATGCGATAGAGTTCTTGGTAATACTTATACCTATAAAGTATAAATCATTGATAGATTAATAATGTTTGGAGTACCTAAGGCTGGTTGATAAAAAAAAGAAGGCAGATGCACTAGAGCATTGGGGTTCGAAAAAGGATTTAATGACGACGAGAATAAAAGTATGCCTAGGTGGTTTGGGCATTTAGAAGCAATAACTAATAATCGAATGAAAATCAAGTACTTACCTAAATCAGCCAAAATATCATTCATAGTGGACAGTATTTCCGACGACGACGTCTCGGGTCTTCAGATGGTATTAGGTGGCCCTAAGACATTTCCCTCGCACCCCGACTGACTCAAGGCCGTCTTCGGTTTCGAGATGGCCCCCTCGGGTTTTGAGGACTGTCCCCGTCTTACCCCCGGGAAAAGAGGGGGCGTGCAACGCGCGGCCGCTGCCCCGGCCTGCTTCTACTAGGATGACAGGCCTGGGGGTGACAGGCTCCACCTGTCACCCCCAGGCCTGCGCTCATGGAGGATAGAGGTCGTCGAGTGACCTCCGACGTGAGTCGGCTTCGACCATCGCGGGGTCCGCGGATCGGGAGAGACCTGAGACCCTTTCAGACCCGCTCCGCTGCCTCCTTCTCAAGCATTACTTGCCCGCAGAAGGAGGCGGCGGTAGCCCACGCACTCGTGCTCTGCACCATTGTTGCGAGTAAAGGGACTACCACTCCGAGGGCCGCCAGGAGGACTTGCTTTTGCGCCTCCTACACCGCGCACACCGCCAGCGTGTGAAGAGCTCGCTTGCATCACAGTGTTTGCACTCGCTTGCATCACAGTGATGACACTCAGACGTTGGCTCCTTTCTGATCTGACACAGGTGGTCCCTGAAGCACCCCTTCACAGAGATCACGTCCGTCAGCCGCACGAGAGGCTCCCGTGTGGCCTCTCTAGCCAATCCTCCACGGTCTTACCACCGCTACTACAGCGTGCCCTGGGAAAAGAATTACCCTGAATAAAATCCAACACAAGCGGGTGATGGGCTGTCCCAGTCCCTCACACCCGCAGCCACGCTCAGGGCGGCATGAGGAGTAATTACTCGCGCCTCCGCCGCCCGGCTCGCCGGCGGCGGTTTGGATCAACAAGTGGATCTCCCTCCCTGATCCGCTCCGCGCCTTCCTTCCGCGAGATGACGTCCTCGCAGAAGGTTGCGCGGTGAAATTCATGTCGCTGGTGACCATAGATCGGATGATGGCCGCCAGCGAGAGGTCACTCCCTATAACTGCAGTGAGGGCCCGGCGCTGCGACTCCCAGGCCAGGCAGACCGCAAGCGTGTGCTGCAACGTGTCCTCACTGCAGACGCAGTGGTGGCAGGCGGGACTCGATTCCCTCCTAGCGACCTTGAACAGGTACCATCCGAAGCAGCCGTGCCCGGAAAGCACCTGCATCAGTCGGAAGGAAAGGGTCCCGTGCTGCCGCCCTGCCCACTCGACAATAACCGGCTGGAGCGCCTCCACGGCGGCAAAAGCAGCGCGTGGAGCCTCCAGCCGGGTCGACCACCTCAGCAAAATCTCCGAGCGGGCGGCTTCACGCCACCCGCGGAGTTGTCCCATCCTATTCCATTCAGCTAGCCATTGGCGCCACTTATACTTATTGAACCTCCACCAAGTATAAGTGGTAGAATAATGAAATTCATAAGAATATAGAATACATACCGTAATGTATGAACCTCGTCGCTAGTTGCCTTTTCTACTACATCCTTTTTTTTACCAAAGCGAAAACGTTAATTGCTCAAACCTGTGGTTACATAAAAATCTACAACAACACTAAACAAAATTTTGTATGATGCATTTATTTAATAGTATTATAGTTCAGTACCTAT
Source organism: Cybosia mesomella (assembly GCA_946251805.1). Taxonomy (NCBI): domain Eukaryota; kingdom Metazoa; phylum Arthropoda; class Insecta; order Lepidoptera; family Erebidae; genus Cybosia; species Cybosia mesomella. The sequence continues at coordinate 25,408,197 of OX276398.1, forward strand.
CATAAATATATGTTAGGCGGTGCAATAAAATTCAGAAAGCCGTTTCGTTCGTGTCAGAACTAAGTGTGATTGATCGTAGTTCCAGAATTAGAAACAATTCTCGTCTTTTAGGAGGGTGTTTAAAACTCGTACATTTACAAGCAATATATCTCTCAAACGGCTGCTTCAATGGTTGTTTGAAGTTACACCTAGCATGTAATCATCGAGCAATTAATATTGGTAATTTGTACTAAAGCTGTAATTTCGTGAATGGTAGTAGAACTTTGAACTTTGGTTAATTTCACTGAAACAACTTCATATATATCAGACGATAAAAGGTATGAACATAAATAATCATGAAAAACCCAAGGTATGGACGCACTGCATATTGTTTCCTTACATTCACCTTGATGATAACTGATGTGCCCATTCAGATGTAGGTATATTGAACATTGAAATATTACACTCTGCGTTCGCGATGTTCATGGTCGAGTTGAGTTCATAGCTAGGTATTACATTTTATCAACAGTGATGACAGTCCGCGACACAATTGTCGCATGCAACATCCCGTCGTTGAGCTGTGTGGTCCAGTCCCGCTCAACAATTAGCGAGCGTGGAACCAATTAACACGAATTTCCTGTGCTCAAACTCCAGAGGCCAGCAGAGGGCACTGCCTCCCGACAAAATTATCATTCACGATTTAGCGGATACCGTCTATTGTCATTTAAGATCTGCAATGTTTTTTCAACTGTTGATAGAATATTGGAAGTTGTTATCCTACTTTCGAATTGTTATTATATTGAAGTAGTCTGTTACAATCGGAGCAAGATTAAATATCCAATGTCTATCAGCCTCAATCGCTCGATTGCATGCAAACTAATGTAGTATCTTATTGTCTAAATAAGCACGTTTACTATCATAGAACGTAATGTAATCAGATCCTCGTCTAGGTCCAAAGTCTATATTAAATACGAGTCTACACTTCCCATAGTAAACTGAAACCAGTAACCTATCAAACAATCGACCTCGGAAGAATTGTAAAATTACATATTCTCGTAATCGTTGCGTAATTCATTAGCCATACTTCATAGCTTAACACTTTTCAACACGCAAGTTAGGCAGTTAGCTAGCTAGGGTTATGGCATACCGTAGTATGATATATTAGCGGTCTGACTTGTGACATTCTACACATATAAGTAGATAATGTTAAAAAATAATGTCAAGGACTGCGATTTGCATCTTGTGGACATAAGCCTTGCTAACTTGGGAAATGTCAAAGTCTTTTTCACGGAATATGGTAGTTCCATCGAGGTAATAATATATGTAGTTCTAATACCTGTTTCTCTCATATAATCGTCGTCAATACCATAATACGCTAATACTATAGCGATTAAATTAAAAGGTAGGGCACTGCGTCATCAGAATGACCAAAAAGCGGAGTCCAGATCTATTAAAGAAAGACACTGTACTGTTTAAGGAGGAATCAATTTTATGTCTTCTGTTTTACTCTGGTGAAAGATTGTTATTAGCCAGCGAGCGGCAGTGACGATTTGTTTCATTTTACAAAGAACCTTCCCTTGGGCAAGTGTATTTGACAATTTTCAATATCTTGAAATAAAACTATTTTTTAACGAATTGTATCGCGATTTATTTGATGTTATTTTATATTTCAATATCTTCATTCTTTTAGGTTACTAAAGTAACATTTATAAACGTCAAGATTAATGCTTCTACATTCAGAGCCACCATTGCAAAGCAATAGATAAAGCCTATGAGAACAGATTCTTGTAATAAAACCTCACGGCTATTCTTTTCAACAGCTAGTTACAATAATATAGATAAGCAAAATGCTACAACTAATACACCATCCATGACATCAAGTATTTAAATAATATATTAAATTACATTATTCTTTTCTCTATTGTAAGTGTAGGAGGAGCATCCTATTCATGTAGAAAAGGAGGGCAACAGCAGTGACTAAATTGTGGAGCTGATACAAAAAATATTGTTAAGCTATGAATGAACAGCGAGCGGCAGAAGAGTCTCTGGAGACCGAAGGTCTTGAGAAAGGGCTTCGCTGATGATTTTACTTGTCTTCAAGAAAGTAATGATAGTGCGCAACGTACATAACATAAAGTCACGCCTCTTTCGGTAGATGGCAATAGGTTCGCCCCCTATTACATTGGGACCTAAACATAACTGGCGAAGCGTGGGTGTGTAATACCTCTCTGCCTACCCCTTCGGGGATACAGGCATGAAGTTATGTTTATTAAATTAAGAACATCTTTCCACTTGCTACGAGTCTGGCATACGCCTTTTGCTTCTTCTACTTTCCTTAAAACGTCCTCGATCTGATCAATATACGTAGATACGCCTAGGTCGACCTTTACCAGACTACCCTCACATCATAAATCGGTTTCGTGAATCTTCCTTCCTAAGTGTCCGAATCAACTAAGCATCCCTTTCTCTATATTGGTCACTACATAGTGCCTAATGTTCAATGCTATAACACAATTCTTGCCGGCTGAGGATTGATGAGAATTAATCCTATCTCCGGTTTGCACCATCGTAATGATATACCAGAAGACACCTTTTCAGTTTACTCAAAAGCTTTTCGACATAAACTACTTTTTACCCACATTCAACCGGTCCGGATTCGAATATCTTTATGTCATTCTTAATATCAGCTGAGAAAATTCGTATAAGTTATTAATTAAGAATTTTGGCAAAAATGTCTTCTAATCGTGAAAACGTTGACTTATTAGAAGCCTATTTTGTCAATTATCGAAACGCGGGAGCTGCATTAGTGTGGTACCGCTATAAGTATTACAAGAAAAGTTATTAAAAAATCATTTGAAAAACCTGGAAATGCAAGGTTCTTTCAAAAGCAAGCGGCAGCCTCGTGTGGACATAGACACGGAGATTGCGGTTCTGACTTATGTCGAAGCATATCCAGAGGTATCATCCAGGCATGTCGCTCTTGAAGTAGGCGTTTCCCACTCCCTTGTGACAAAGATATGGAAAAAATACGGCTATAAGTGCTATCGATATGGGCGCATAGTTCAAGTGTTACATCCGGGTGATGATGATCGAAGGCTTACTTTTTGCAGATGGCTAAAAGGAAAAATAAGCCGAGATTATGAATTTTTAAATTACATACTGTGGTCTGACGAAACAAATTTTTGCAATAACGGTATGTACAACCGAAAAAATCACCACTATTGGTCCAAAGAAAATCCACTAAGAGTTACGGCAAGTCATATCATAATCAGGGTTCGTTTCTCATTCAACTGTTGGTGTGGTATAATGTCCAATCGAGTCATAATGGTGGAATTTTATGAAGGGAAACTGAATTCTGCCATGTATAATGACGTAATTTTACACCATCTTGAAAACGAGTTGGACGAATGGCCCCCGTCGGAATTGCAAAAAGTTCATTTTCAACAAGATGGTGCTCCGCGACATAACAGCCACCTTTCACGTTCCAATTTGAGCCGCCTATTCGGTACACAGCGGATAGGCACACATGGTCCAACACAGTGGCTACCTCGGAGCCCCGATCTAACGCCACTCGATTGTTTTTATGGGGCTTCGTAAAAAACGCGGTGTATAAGACGGCGTACACCAGTGTTCAAGAGCTCAAGGATGCATGATTTTACGTAATATTCATGCCAGAACATTATTAGCCGCCATTCGTTCAGTGCAAAAAAGGATAAACTTATGTAATCGTGAAAATGGAAGTCACTTTGAGCAATTTATTTCATAAACTAATTTCATACATGTTTAAATGTTTTTTTTTACTTACAAAGTTCAAAATTTTACTCGGGCTTACCCGGGGTGCCCGGCAACGGACACTTGGGGAGGACACCGTGCGGTTTTAGTCGATACACGACATAACCACCCCCGCTGGCCGGCGGGGGGGTATCCGAAGGGATTTCCGCACGTTAAAAAAAAATACCTTTAGTTTCGAGTTGATTTGTCGTATTTCCGTACGAAACATATGGGAAAAGTTTTTGGCCATTTCTGTCTTTCCTAGTACTCAAAGCTATCCCCATAAATGTCCCCATAGAGTCGTTTGATCCTCACATGAAATAGAATCGATTGGCACAAAAACCACATGTGGGGTGTATGAGGCCCCACAAAGATTTTTGGGGCCAAGCTAACCTTTCCTGCAAGCCGGTACACCTGCTGATTGAGGTCGAGGGCCCCGTGAAAGCCGTATAAGCCGAATTAAAAGGAGAAGACGTAATAAGTGAACCCCGGGCTCCGCGTGAAACCTTCGGATGCAACCGGGAATATCGCCAGGATGGTTCATCATCGATAGCATAGCACAATTAGAATAATATTATGTAATCTTAGGCACTATTCAAACTTAGTTCTTTTCAAAATATTAAGGATTATAAAATAAAAATCTTTTATTTGACACAAAGGGTTATAAGCCGAGATACATTTTACACGAATATTTCTTATTTTTTTGTTACAAACAACTAGGCTAACTTATCATCAGTTATCGACACTTTAGATTTTTGCCCAAGGATTACGTAGGCTGTTACGGTTCTCGAGTTTCAGAAACCATTAGTCCATATGATCGCATTCTCTATAGTGTACGGCCAATTAGACAGCAGGTGGTTCGCCGAAACTTCCGTGGGAAAACATCGCGTGTTCGTAAATATTATGTTTAATCAATAATGATCTTTTAGTGAAAGCTAAAACAAAGCATTTTAGGATTATATGAATAATGACCTGAGAGTTTACGTAGTCGGAGCTAACAAGCGGTTAATCTTAAAGAAAATATTGAGCCAACTGTTTACCAACAGCTAATATTTCTTTGTGTTATCTATATTATCTAATACCCTGCCGTATGTTCCTGAGAAATTTCTTTCAACATGAGCCATGTCATTGTAATACGTGCTCATGTCTTGTTTTTATGTCTATCACCGTTTATTTTATACTTCTCACGACTTTTGTTTAGCATAGAACAAAAATGTTTACTCTAAATGAATAATTGCAAGAGGCGGTGTACCGCAGCAGTAACGGCACTCCCCGTTAGCTCACTGGACAGTTTATTCGTTGCGTATACTGTCTGTAAAAAAAAACAGTAAAAAAAAATATTTAGTACATTTTACCAAATTTCGAAATACTTAAGACAGTTGGAATATAATTTAGCTTGTGCTGGCCGGCCTGACAGCGCTAAGGTGCCAGGCTAATAAAGTTCCTGTTTCACTCTGAGTAAAGGAAATGATAGCCTCTAATAATTTCATTTTATTATTCATCATCATCATCATCAACCTATTCTAGTCCACTGTCCATTTTATTATTACTTCTGACTAATTTTCTACTGAGGTGGAAGGAGCCCACGTTTTGAGTTACACTGTTTTTCCTTGTCCTTTGATCAGCAGAAGGCAAGGGAGAAAAAAAAGGTGAGGAAGCGGCCTAGTTCACCGTTTCTGAATTCATTTGGAGTTTTGATTTAGTTTGAATCTTCTACCACCAACCCATTCAACTCGTAAGTCTAACTGACAACGAACAGAATCTGTTACTATTCAGGACCGCAAACAAAAATCCAAAAAAGCACTCTCATAGCATAGTGATGGCGCAGGAGTGATATGATGATGATGAAGCCCTGCATAAGAATGAGGTTTTCCTAAATATTCACAGGAAAAAAAGAACTACTATCAGCTCTGGTTGAAAGTTACCTCCTACGGTCAATCATAAGTATTAGACTAGGATAGATGCAGTGCATATACCAGCAGTAGTTTTGGTATTCGGCATATCCGTTAGTGCGTGTGTGCCTGTGTGCGTCTGTGAGTACAAGATGTCTTTGTGTATCACTCATCGTTTACATAATAAATTATGTACAAATGTGGGAATTTAAATTTCATATATGCTTGAACAATGTTTCAATAACATCCGTCGTGGCCATTTGTAACAGTATTTTATAAATAACTAACAATTGCGAACGGCTCCACCTGCCGATAAAGATATGCATACTTATTATATTTTATTAATCACTTCATAAGGCGATCGAAGAAAAACGACGTAACGAGTCTACTTATAAATATCCTTCATGTAAATGATGTTCATGGCAAATATCTACTAACCGTGAAACTTGTATGCTATTATTAAAACCGGCCAAGTGCGAGTCGGACTCGCCCATAAAAGGTTCCGTAGCCGCAAGTAAAATTTTTATATTTGAGTTGATTAAATGAAGGGAAAATGCGGTTTACGATTTATAATGAATTAAAAAAAAACTACTTACTAGATCTCGTTTAAACCAATTTTCGGTGGAAGTTTTTAGTTTTATCATTCTCTTATTTTAGAAGTTACAGGGGGGGGACACATTTTACCTCTTTGGAAGTGTCTCTCGCGCAAACTAATCAGTTATAAAAAAAATGATATTAGAAACCTCAATATCATTTTTGAAGACCTATCCATAAATCCTATCCTATCCACACGTATGGGTTTGATGAAAAAAATATTTTTGAGTTTCAGTTCTAAGTATGGGGTTAAAAATTAATTGGTTTTTTTTTTCTATTTTTGTGTGAAAATCTTAATGCGGTTACACATCAACTTACCAAGTTTTAACAGCGTATTTCTTATAGTTTCGGAAAAAAGTGGCTGCGACATACGGACGGACAGACAGACATACATGACGAATCTATAAGGGTTCCGTTTATTGCCATTTGGCAAAAACCTTTTTGTTAAGAAAGGTCTTGTTTTTGTGATGTTATATTATATACGTCAGGAACGTTGCAAAAGATTGACAAGAGAGTCCAAAAAGATATTATAACGCATTTATTTGTATTATTATAGGCATTTTGACTATATTTAAAATATTGTACGAATAGTTGTCATCCTAATAAAATGTACCGTAAAAAACATTTTATTAATTTTCAATATAAAATAAGTTTCTTTTTTGTTAAAAAATCAAGATTAAAATCTCACTTTTTTGAGATTTGATCACGTGCTTATAAACGCTCTGTGACGTCACACATAAGTAAACAGTTTTTCAATACAGGCTGTCTGCATTTCCTAGTGTTAATCGACTGGTTCAATTATTAATTACTAATAATGTTTCACTTTTATCTTATATATCTCAAAATAAACCATTATTTTTGCAACTAATTTCAATAATTATATAAACGTGCTTTTTAAGTCACTTACTGTTTACTTTGGTGTAACGTCACATGTCACGGGATCCGTTATGGTGCGTACTTTTTTTAAATCAAACTTTAATATCGATTTTTATCGTAAATAAAACAGTTCTCAAAAAAATATTGATGCCATCTGCATTTTTATGTTGTAATACATAATACAGAACTATTTTTTAGCAGTAGTCAAATACCCTATTAGGGTAATTGCCAATGCATTTCTAATATCTGGTATGAAGAGGTAAATGCTTTAGTGTGTTAGACAAGAGATGAAGTAGTTCCTTGGGAATAAAAAAGGTGGGGTATGCATTTATATTTAAATATAAATACAGAAAACCGAATATAAGAACCAAAAGAATTGCCGGGTGGTCTCTGAAAAAAATCACATACAAAATGCCAAAGGTCAACCTAAACATTCCTTGAGCATCCTTAGCATTTGAAAAAAGCGGAAATAAATATACATTACAGAAGAACATTGTATATTCTTAGTTCCTTTTTGCGGACTTTGGTAAAAAAAAAACTACTACTATAAATGCGGAAATTTACTTGCATGGATGGATGGATGTTTGTTACACAATCACGTAAGAATGCACGCTAAAATCGGATCCTGATGAAATTTAGCACAAAGATAGATTATAGTCCTTTATACCAGGATTTCAAGGGGGCAGATGATTATAAAAGCCATTGATTAAACTAATAACTAAAATTTTAGCGACTATCTATCCAATCTGTAACGCAATTCATTAACATTGATTGTTTTGTCATTGACTAGAGTTTTTATTTTCTCTAATTGAGGTCAAATGCCTGTTAGCTTTATAACTCGTGATGTATTATAGAGGAAATAACTTTTTTAGTTCGCGTGTAAGTTTATTAGAAAATATATTTAGGTAATAAAAGCAATTTATATAATAATAGATCTTAGAAAATTTATATTTCGTGGACTATTTGTACAGTTGTTATAATATTGAGGGAGCATAAAAGAAGAAAAGATGGTGCCATATTTTATATGAAGTCCTTTTTGGATCCAAACTCAGGACCCCACCTTGGTCTTCGAAGTTAGGGTCATCTATGGAGATTCAATTCCTCCGTTCCCTATAGACCTAGGCATGTTATTTCTCGGACTTGATGAATTCATTTTGAAGACACTTCATGCCTTCCCAATGGAGCTACTAGAAGACCCACTCTTTTGAACCATGTACGTAAGTGCACTACGGTAGTGATTTCCATTTAAATGGTTTTAATGATTTCCCGAAGCTTCTTGTAAGGTTTTCAAAAAGGAATGATCCCCTTACCACCTATCAAGCTGTTTCGCCGCAACAAGTGAAACGAGGTAACACTGTTAAACATTTTTTAGAAATAACTTGTTAAGTTGCCGTAATTGCTTATTACTGTTGCTGTATAAAGCAAATATTTTATGATGCTATAGACATAAAATGTATCATATCAAATATATCATAAATTTATTTGAGCGCAGAAAAAATACAACATGGAAACTTTCCCACAGACGTAAAATTTCAAAATACCATCGCGTAAAAGATGCAAGTGAACAATTTTATTAAGCGTTTTCATCGTATGCATAATACACATGCAAAGCAACAGGTGGCGCTCTGCGTATGGAAAATGGAATATTATGTGACGTCATTTGGACACGCTATGTGATTGTAAATAGTTATTGCACTTCGATGCGATGACGCTTTACTAATAGTTTACATCCTCTTTCCTGCTAATTTAGGTGTTCGATTATATTATATTTTATTTCAAAGTAAAGGTCGTTATGACGCTAATGACGCATAGACAGATAACAGGGATAGTATCTATTGAATAACTATTTCGGAGATAAAAGATGACTATTTTTACGTTCTGTCCGGCAGATTAATTGATAAGGTGAAGCTTTTGGATGGGTCAAAAATGTTAGAGAAGTGCGCCAACTCATTTATTCATTGATTTATTATACCTCTCATTACCTACTACTAGTTACTATTATTACCTATTAATTAGCTAACTGAAGCTGTGTCAGAATATGATGTGTTCAATAAATCCAAACCGACTCGATAACGAACATACAGACACCTCATTGATTAGAATCGATTGAAGCAATTAGGCCTTATAAATTAACTTACTAACATCCGTGTGAACATCATTACCCTCTTTTTGGTTTCCCCGTAGTCTTCAATTAAAAGCAATCATTTACTTCTGTTAATGACAAGTATTTTAAAACATATTGTCAGTTAATAATCTGACGTTACCAAGATTGGAAACATACAAAGGCCAATAGAAACAATGACATACTTGGAAACTTTACAGGATAATAAAATATAGTAAATGTCCATAAAAGTGGCGATTAGGTAAAACAGACGACTCACTGTTTGATCACAGACTTGTCTGTTGGTTGCAATGACCCGTTTCTTAATAATTATAAATACTGTTTAATACCTATTGCCAACTCCGATGTACAAATTTTAATTAAATAATTATGGGATATAATCGTATTTATTATATTATGAATGGAAAATATTACAGTCTGCCCGACCTAGACCTTAGAATCATAAAAATTGTCGGGTAAAATTAGAATTTAAATAAGAGTGGCGAAAAATTTTTTACTTGCTAAAGAATACGGAAACATTCTTACTAACAATAATATTCATACGCATTGCTGCTGTTTTCTTGCCCACTTTATTTTAGCTTGATCTGTACCTATGCTACCTATGTATGATGCAATTTTGTAATTAAATGTTCTGTTCTTGCCATACATTTCAGTATTTAATTCCAAATACGAGAATTTGACGTTTGCGCCATAGCGCAGACCGGCTACACACCTACATCACCGTTTCAACCTTTAAATATCTACTAAGTAGTATAAGCTTCAATGGCTTTGATTTACGTATTAGTACAGACAACTATTCAACATAATATACCAAAAATATCCTCGTGGTGTATTTCATTAAATAATACGACTAGTGAATGAAAATAACTTGCAGGTCGATTTGAGCGATTACCGAAACCGACTACCAAAATAGTACTTATATTTATTCTGTACTTACGGGCAAAAACCTCGGGTATATTCTACTTAAACTTCATGAAATTACAAAAGCTAAAGATTTACCTACAACTTTAGATACGTCATGATTAAATATTATACATATTAATTAAATAATATTGCATGCTGCTTAGTTTTTCTATGATCGTAAACAATGTTGCCACTCATAATACATACAACTCATCTCTTGCTGGTCAGCTAGGAATTTCGTACAAAAAAGCCGGTAATAGGAAAACAGGAGGTAGTATTTGCTTATCGTTCCACAGCAGTCGTAAAACGTGGTACAATAAACTAGCGTACGTGCAGCTATTCTGTAACGACTAAACGCAACTGTGATAACTTTAACACTTAAACCGCATTTCCACGAGACGGTTTCTCGTCGAGGCTAGGCCTCGTAAACCTTGTCCGGTCGTTAGTCTTGTATGGCACACTATGGAGCTCACAGAATTAGAATAATCTAGATACCGCAAGTTGTCCATCACAACCTGTCACCAAACTGGTGCAGTGGACAAGCATTCCGCACTCCTACTAGGTATCTTGCTAAATGCCGTAAAATACCAAAATATGCCAACTGAATCGTTGCGACTGATATGATTTTGTTTACGGTGAGGATTATCACTACATGGTTCAAGGGTGTTATATGAGAATCAGGACCCGGTCAAGTTTAGCATTTCCCTCCCAATGTGGGCCTGCCGCAGGATGTCCGTGATAACAATTTTAAAGTTTATAACAAAAACAAATTGACAGCAATGATATTTTTACTTGACATTTTCGTCTCTATAACAAATTGTCTACAAATAAATTGAAACGACAGCAATGCTCTTATGATCGTCCTGCTACCTTCCTTATTCACTATCTTATGTACTTTTCCCTTTTTCTTACGAATGGTGTCAACGCTGCTGCAATCATGCTCTCGCTTGCTCTTGGTGACCCCAGTCCGTGGTCAAACTACAATTGCTTAGTTATTATCTGTGTATGAAATCTATCGATCTTTAACCCTTGGTTATTTATAGTATTACATTATATTAATTATAGCAAACAATGGTTGTTTTCGAGATCAAATGAATTTTTAGGACAAACGTTAGGTGCAAAAATCGGCATCTTTTTTTTTTTTTTTTTTTATTAAAAATTTGAGTGCGTTTGACTGCATCTCACCTGATGGTAAGTGACGATGAAGTCGAGGATGGTACACGCAAACTCAAATAATGCCTATTCACTCTCGCCTTGAAGGTCCCCAAATTATAAGAATCGGGGAACATAGACGCAGGCAGAGTTCCACTCCTTCGCTGTCCGCATAATAAATGAGGATGCGTTGCGCTTGGTGCGGATTGGTGGAATATCAACAACGAAGGGATGAAAACGTTGCCCGCGTCTAGTTGTCCAATGGTGAAATGGAGCTGGGGGAATGAGGTCATGCAGTTCTTGAGCACATTCTCCGAAATGAATCCGATAGAACACCGATATGCAGGCGACTTTGCGGCGATGTTCAAGGCTTTGGAGCTTGTTGCTAACTAGCTCGTCGTCTCAGTAGCAGTAGTCATCTTTCAACATTTAAGAGATAATCGGTTATGATATTGATCAACAAACAGAAAAACTAAATAGAGACGCGTTAAGTGGCAATGATGTTTTGTTCTTAAATGTGAACAGTATCTTTATTATAATGTACATACGTCAATACATTTGTAACTACGACATTCTTCGTGTATGGTAATGAAAATACCGTGTGTTATGGAGACGCCCCCGAAACGCAGACAAGCTATAGTACTGAATTTTTTTAGGTAGATTTCGATGAAATTGATCTACCTATTGGTTTCTTGACTACTGTCGAATTTAAAAAAAAATTCTTATTAGGAGGTCCAGTTATGACCCCCTGAGTCCGAAATGACCACTGGTCAAAAAGTTTATATATGTATGTATGGTTCCACTTCCCAAAATTTGCGGCACTCTCACGGTCGCATTTTTGCCCCGATCGCTTTCAAACTGCGGTCAAAAATTGCTTGGGTGTAAACTTAGTTTAAGTTCGTGAACGCGTGGAATCCGGCCTAAGGGGACGGTAGGGCCTCACTTTTAGTGAAATCAGTTTTTCCTCAAAATTTTACATTCCATGAAAGATATTCGAACCGTTCTAATTTTATCCCATAGTATACATGAATACCAACAACTTTTAATTATAAACCTATAAGATTAAAACGTTAACTAAAAGTGGAGGGGGAAAAACCAAAATTTTTCGGGAAAAAAAATCATAACTTCTAACCGGTGAACATTCTTGGTGTCGGAAACATTTTTAATCGATAGGCCATTTTTAAGTCTAAAATAAATGTCTGAAAAGATTTTCGCTAAATGTTACCGTTTTCGAGAAAAAAAATTTCAACTGTTCAAAGTCCGTAGTTCTATAAATAAAATAATATTAATTGCTTCACGAAATCTACCTGTGCGTTCCCCCTGCGGGAACGGATTTTTTTGATCGGTTTTTATGTTTTGGAAAATTACATACACATTTTTTAGATTTTTTTATTATCATTATTCACGTTCCATCGTGTATAATATAGCTATAATTTCATAACAAATGCATCACTATGCCTATAAAAAATTATTTAGTTGTGCTAACACGATGAAGCGTGAATAAAGTTATTAAATTAAACAAAAACTGACAAACTGGTCGAAAAAAAAATCGCTCTAATTTGTATTATCTTCAGTACCTACTATCGCCTGTCTTCGTTTTCGGGAGCGTTTCCCTAAAACCCGATATACCTTTTTGATTAAAGCATGCATCAATCATTAGCCTATTGCAGTCCACCACTAAGCATAGCCCTCAACGGGAGGAGGGCCGCACCTCAGCCATATGAACGGACAACTTGAAAAAGGTAGCTGGAATAGACAGAATGCGTCGGCAGAGGACCAGGTGCTTCGGTGCACATTGAGAGATTAAAGCGTCACTGTTAGCAAAACTAGGAAGTGATATTCTTATTCAAGACAAGATAGGTTATGTCCGCATGTCATGTCAAATTATATTGAGTTCCCTTTAATACAAATATACAATATCTAATGAGCATCGTATCTAACCGTCGCGCGTTGCTTGCAACAAAACCTTAACTAGAATTACGTACGATAACAGACATACTGTTTGGATTTATTCTGCTCAACAAAACCTAACAATATATCGCGAAATACAAGCGTTGCTATTGCTTAAGTCTTATTAGTGTTTGATTTGGAATTCACATGTTTAGGTGACGAATTACAAAGGTGTCAACAATTATCAACATGATTGTTTACATTCTACCGTCAAGGTTACAGACTCTCAGTAATAGAACCTCCACTGTCAAGCATGGGCTTGATACTCTTTATTTCGTAATCTGTTTTCGCTACCTCCATCACAGAACGACTGCCTGCCAAAATTCCATTATCCTGTCCTGCGCTGTTTTTAAGTGAAAAAGCGACTAAGTGACAACATCAAATTCGAGCTAGAGCTGAAAAACGAGGAAATATTTTTAAACCGATGCTAGTAGTTTCTATAAATGTGCAATTATGTTGTCATATACCAGAAGATGGATGTTTTTTAGGGTTCCGTAGCCAAATGGAAAAAAACGGAACCCTTATGGATTCGTCATATCTATCTGTCTGTCCGTCCGTCCGTAGGTATGTCACAGCCACTTTTTTCTGAAACTATACGAACTATGCTGTTGAAACTTGTTAAGTAGGTAGATGTATTCTGTGAACCGCATTAAGATTTTCAAACAAAAATAGAAAAGAAAAACAATAAATAAATTGTGGGGATAATACTTAGAACTGAAACTCAAACTTTTTTTCGCAAAGCCATATGTTCCTTGAGGACCTATACATGGATAGGTCTTCAAGTAACCCCCCCTGTAGCTTCTAAAATAAGAGAATTATAAAACTAAAATAAATATAAGAACTTTTATATTATATTACTTGCTGCTACGGAACTCTTCATGGACGAGTCCGACTCGCACTTCGTCGGTTTTATTGAGCTTTTACGAGAATAAAGTTGCTATTTATTAATATTTATGCCGCCCTTTAGCTTGAGGATGGAATTGGAATTGGATTGGAATTCACATGTTTAGGTGACGAATTACAAAGGTGTCAACAATTATCAACATGATTGTTTACATTCTACCACCGTCAAGGTTACAGACTCTCAGTAATAGAACCTCCACTGTCAAGCATGGGCTTGATACTCTTTATTTCGTAATCTGTTTTCGCTACCTCCATCACAGAACGACTGCCTGCCAAAATTCCATTATCCTGTCCTGCGCTGTTTTTAAGTGAAAAAGCGACTAAGTGACAACATCAAATTCGAGCTAGAGCTGAAAAACGAGGAAATATTTTTAAACCGATGCTAGTAGTTTCTATAAATGTGCAATTATGTTGTCATATACCAGAAGATGGATGTTTTTTAGGGTTCCGTAGCCAAATGGAAAAAAACGGAACCCTTATGGATTCGTCATATCTATCTGTCTGTCCGTCCGTCCGTAGGTATGTCACAGCCACTTTTTTCTGAAACTATACGAACTATGCTGTTGAAACTTGTTAAGTAGGTAGATGTATTCTGTGAACCGCATTAAGATTTTCAAACAAAAATAGAAAAGAAAAACAATAAATAAATTGTGGGGATAATACTTAGAACTGAAACTCAAACTTTTTTTCGCAAAGCCATATGTTCCTTGAGGACCTATACATGGATAGGTCTTCAAGTAACCCCCCCTGTAGCTTCTAAAATAAGAGAATTATAAAACTAAAATAAATATAAGAACTTTTATATTATATTACTTGCTGCTACGGAACTCTTCATGGACGAGTCCGACTCGCACTTCGTCGGTTTTATTGAGCTTTTACGAGAATAAAGTTGCTATTTATTAATATTTATGCCGCCCTTTAGCTTGAGGATGGCAGTGCGTGTGTGGCTATCCCACGTTACGGTACGCTTTTCAGTTCATGCTCACCACTTGAGTGAAGACACATAAAATCTAAAGTGGTTATAAGTCTGCTTGATTGAACTGGGACAATTTAACAATAATTGAAATGAGGTTTTTGACATCTTTAAGTATTAATACTACCACCGTACATACATTCCAGCTATTTAGTCTGTGTTTAATAAGTAGGTATAATTGGGAATGGGAGTTAGGTTATTTTGTAATTTTGATTGGTTTATCAAATAAGGTATTTTTATAGCATTAAAATATAACGTAAATTAACTATTTCAGTAGATTATACTTTGCACGTCACCTGAAACAATAAATAACCTTGGTGAATGAATTTTTTGCTCGACTTAACCGCAATGGTGTAGAAACAACAAAAACAATAAATACCTTCAACAAAAACAAAAGGTGTTGTGGATGGATAATATGACATTACACAGATTACTTCGAGTGAGGCAACTACAAAGACAATATTTCTGCCTTTCATCACATTACCAAATATGTACGATGTAATGTATTCGCAACTTGAACTCATACATAAAACATTTGATAAATAATTATTATGACCATTGCTACATTGTCAATTTAGCCTTCAACTGATTCTTTGTTTGGTATCTATTTATCTATTCAATATGTATATACTAAAAATAAAGCTGAAGAGTTTGTCTGTTTGTTTAAACACGCTAATCCCTGTGCAAATCTTTTTTTCATTTGATAGCACATTTCTTGGGAAAGGTTATAGGGTATATATAACATCACGTTATGACCCTTAAGAGCCGAGCAATATGAAAAAAAGATAAGAAAGACGCTTCGATGCGACCGAATACAGTACAGCGGATGAAACCCTGGAGCACGGCTAGTTTACTCTAAAGTAATTGATCTATTGTGATCTGGCGATTGTTTGATGGACTGTAAGCTTCATTTGAAATGCGGGGTATGAACATAATTGATGATTGGGTTTTAAAGCTTCCGTCGAACATTCAATGTAATGAACGCTAAACGGAAATTCGCCTTTATTTTCTCTAATAAATAATTAATTTTAATTGGTTTAGCATAATTTAAGTTATGTAACTAAAATAACATTGTACTACAGAAAGTTTATTGAGTGGGACAGAAAGTCATCCATCTGGTCAGTTCCAGTTTCCATTTGAAGTTTCTCTGTAATTATTGTTTTCTATCTTAAGCAAACTTGTTCCGTGTTAGTTAAGTGAGATATCCTTGACATTGCGTCACAAATTGTGTGTGTACGCCACATATAAATACTACGAAAAACCTGAAAAATAATAAAAGGACTATAAATTTATACTTAATAGGTCTTAAATTGTGTGTGTATAATAACACCACATATAAATACTACTAAAAACCTGAAAAATAATAAAAGGACTATAAATGTATACTTATAATAGGTCTTTACCTATGAAATTGCCGAAATTTTCTTACAAATTCATGAGTTCGTTATTCCTGTAATTTAATAGCTATTTCCATTATTTATATTTTATTTGAAAGTTGATGTCAAGATTTTACAATTCGATCTTCAAAAACAGTACTTCCTAAATGCTATCCATTTTGATGATAAATTTCGTATTACTTAACAGCTGTCACTTTTCAAAAATGTAATAAAAGTTGCTGTTTGTTAGCTTAATGTTGTCTCATTCATACCCAAAAAAAATCATTAAATTTTGATTAGTCATTCCTAAAAAAAATGCAATAATGTTAGTACTGAAAATTGGTTTTCCTCCAATTTCTTCAAGAAAAACGACAATTTCATATGTAACGACCTAATATTATAAAGAGAGAAAGACCGAATTTCTTTAAAAAAATTGTGAGTTTGTTTATATGTTTGGGGTAATCTTCGGAACCACTCCACTATTGGAAAAATTATTTCACCATTTGAAAGGTACGTTATCCCCGATGGACATAGGCTGTATATTACGTGTAAATTACGAAGTTCTTATAAATCGAATGAAAAACCGAATATGAAAAAAACTCATAAACCAAAAAGAAGCGTTGCCAGTGTTATAATCTTATCCTTACGCCCCAACCTCCAATATACCATAATTTCCCAAATGCATTACTTTTAGGTAACCATGAACTTATACGAGCTGTGTGATAATTTTACAATTTCCTGTACCACCCAGGAGCAGTGGTCAGTTGCGCAACACGCTGAGCCGCGCTCGGGAGCTATGCGAGCGATGGCGCAGCGGAGGTGCGACTCCAGCGCCGCCCGCACCTCCGCCCGACGACGAGGGCGGAGGACGACTTGCGAGGTGGTTCAGTGTCAGGAGAGGTTCCTCTCATCAGTACGATATGCACCCGCACGACAACGACAAGATGCCGAAACTGCCCGAGGTAAAGAAGAATTATATTTATCTCATCCACTATGTAGATTTTGATACTGCTCAGTGCAAATATTTGTATGATGAATGTATATAGAAATAGTAATACATATTATGATCATTAGTCCGTATTTACAAAAAAATCTACATAAATAAATTAAACTGTCGTTTCCATGTAGATTTATGTTCGGGAAGTTTATACTTACTATTATCTTCTATCACTATAGGATTGTTATGTGACATGATGCGAAAGAGCATCGTACACAGAGCCGGAGCAATATCCATTACATTACAGTTAAACGTTTAAGCCTCAATGAGATATGAAAGGTTAATTCATTGAGACATAGAAAAGGTGAAAAGGGCCATACGACGTCAACTCATTCCATGCAAGTGATCAGCTTCCTAGTATTGTACTATTCACTAGTTTTTTAATAAACATTGAATTTTGAAGTTGAAGACAGGGCGCTATGGCGCTCATTAGGGGAGACCTATGTCCAGCAGTGGACTAGAATAGGTTGATGATGGAATTCTGAACTCTAGCCTCGTCGCAAAGTACCCAAAAAATCACTCAGGAATGGCTTGTATTTCGTGGGTTATTAGTGTGTCATTACATTACCGCTACAACGAGCTACTCTACGAGAAGAATTTATTAGAAAGGGGTATTGACCAAAGCAATAGTAGTAATTAGTCTGATAAGATACCATCGCCACAGACTTTGCCCTTTCTCATGCTTAGAGAAGACGGTACAATATTCCGATAAGAAACAAGACAATACTCCTTTTGAAATGAATGAATACAAGGTTTCAAGACCACCTACTCTGCTAAATTTATCTACAATCACTTGATCTCCCAGCAATCCTTATGTACTATGTAATAAGTATCGATCTAGTTTATTGAATGAACATGAACTTCTCAATGAATGCTGGTACACAGGAGGAATGCTATAAAGTAAACGTAAAGATAAGCTCTTTCCGGTCTCTAGAAGAACGACATCTATTTCACAGACACGTACAAATACATCCTGTCGAATAGTATTTATCCTTTTAATTTCGACTATAACACATGATGTATGTATATATGGGCTTAGTGTATATAATTGATAATTATGTATATTTAAGATGATTCATGATCGGGTCATTGAGTAGTCAGTCAACAACAAACCGCAGTTACGAACCGATCGTATTGCGCGTGTCCGCTCGTGTCGTGTCTGCGGAGGCTTAAGTCGTTAAACAAATAAATCTATTTTAATGTGATACCTACAATGATGTCAGATTGGTACCCAGTCAGCTACCATATTGGAATCATGTACACGATAGTAATTTTCTTATTTCAGTTTATTTTTAGTGAGACGACGTGAATAACGTGTGATTCGGAAATGTCAAAAGTTAATTCAATGCCAGTACGCCTCTTGAACACGTTGTCGTAGACATGTTTTGTCCGTTCTGTATGAAGATCCTACATGATAAGGCTCATTATTCATTGACAAGTTTTAACGTAAGTCACGTGGTTCATTGGGTGATACTTTTGACGTTTACGTTTTATATGTAAAAGAGTGTTACTACTGATGACGCGATTCGTGGCGTGATTTAGACTGCAAGTCTACTATTCTCCTTGTGAATTTGTGTTACAACGTCCGGGAGTCGTCCTCGAAACGCGAGTTACAACCGCGTTGAATAATCACACAAGTTATTTCTGTGCATTTAACAGAGACGAGCGCGAATATAATGTAGCATAAATAAAGCGTATCGAACTAGATTTTGGATTTCTAACAAGTATGTGAAGTGTAGTGTATTGAGTGTACCTACTATGTTCTGTGACGTTTTCAGTTGGAGGAGGACCTGTTCTCATGCGGGGGAGAAGTCCGTGGTGGCCGCGTGCCGCCACCTTCGTTGGGCATACCACCGGACTCCCTGACGGCGGTGCAACTACGGCGGAGGCATGTTGTCGCCGCTATTATACATAGCGAAAACTCTTACGTAGCGACCCTACAGAGGCTTATCAATGTAAGTAGAATCTGAAATCATATGAAGCAGAGCTCTTGTTGTTATATTTACTATCGTGCCCACGGAATATAATCTCAAGAAAGATCTTTAAATTGCGTTAGTAAGAAAATCAGTGTCGTCAAACATCTTTAAATATTTTCATAGTGATTGCCCATTTGCGTTTCGTATGTTGGCTTTTCCGGGTGGGCTGCCGTCTGACCTCCCAACCTTGAGAGGTATGCCTGCTCCAGAGCCTCGTCGATTGTTAAACAATTGCACCAACTAGCAGATAAGGTTAGCTTGAGCCTCAAGGATGCTGGTAAGGCCCTCTACTACTTCAAACTCTTACAAATTATTACCAATCGCATCATACAAGTGACGTAATTGGATATAATTTTCAACACAAAACAAGCCTAAAAGTAAATGTCAGTAGTGGCCTTTCGCTTTGCGAATAATGTTGAACAAACAAGCTATGACTGCGGGATATTTCCTCTTGAATTCATATTCCATGATCGTGCATTACACATTTATCAATTTACTAGCTGACACGGCAAACTTCGTTCCGCCTTAGAATCAAGTTATGTCGGTTACCTTATCAGCTGATTTTATTGCGTCAATGGCTACATTTTATATAGGCAAGTATTCCGAGGGGTTCATGAACAGAATACTATGGGGGTACATGTACATGTATTATTTCCACAAAAAAAAACCATAAAAGGTACAGTATAGGCCGAGAAAAATCTAAAAAATATCATGAGAATCGGTCCACCCATTATCGAGTTATAAACGGTCTCACACGACTTTGTTTCTCGTAATATGTATAGGTTTACTAATTATTTCACTGTGACTAATGATGCGTAAACACCCAAGCATCTTGAATTCAAGTACATACTTGCCATTGTTACGTCAACGTAAGGGCGTAAGTAAAGCATGCATGATGGATGTCAATAAGCGAAGAATGAGATTAAATGACATCACTCATTCGTGTAATGAACGCAATCATTGGCACTTAACAAAGTACTCATTACTTATTGGGCTACAAACAAGATGGACTACTAGTACAGTCAACTGCCTATAACAAAGTTAATTCAGTTCAATATTTTACTGACTAATGACATGACCACAGGTATGAAACAATAACCGCGATTTTGTTTGCAGGGATTCATGTATAAAGCTAATATTTTTCCCACAATTATAATAAGAACCCTATTCTATGTCCCTCATATCATGTCCTATCGGTAAGCCAAGTCTGTATACTGTCCAGCTGTTTTTGCGTGATTGACTAACAAACAAACAAACTTAGGAACTATCAAATTAATAATATTAGAGGGATATATAAAATGAATTCATGTAATAACAGGGCTTTCTGTCAGTTTCTGTTTCCGTCAAATCTAAATCTCTACTGCTAGTAGTGTAGCAGTGAGATCAGAGTTCTCTTTATCACGTGGGCAATTCAATTTTGATTCCCGGACGTACACCTGTAATAGTCATGGTAACAACGAAAGAAAAGATAGTGAAGAAAACTGAATACCTCTTTTCTCCATAGTGGACGATATCATAATCTCTGTGTCCAAACGTGGGGGCAGCTTACGATTGATGCTAATATTATTTTAGCATTTTTCATTTCGTAAGGAAGGCATTAAGTATGCATGTGGAAGGTTACAAGGGTAGAGGAAGTTAAAAAAAGTTGATTGAACTGTGTGAAAGATGATATGGCCAGTGAGTGAATGTCGAGATGACTGCAAGAAGACATAAATATACACATGTAGTGCCGTCCCCAAATACATAAAAAGGACAGAAAGATGATGATAGTTCTGAAGCCTTCCAAATAAAGTAACCGTTCACTACACGTTCTCTGCTGCATTATTCTCAACGAATAATCATTTAGAAAACATTGATATAAGGGCCAATTCTCGTAAGAAAAAGATGTTCAGTATCCAGTCTCGATCTCCAAAATGTCAAAAAAGGTGTTCTCATAACTAAATTTTCAGTACTTTCAACAAAATTTTGACATTTCTTAGATCGAGACTAGATTGAGACTGAATTTTGAACATCTTTTTATTACGAGAATTGGCTCTCTGAGATCTATTAAACCAAAAAAATACCCATTTTTTTGCATCTAACAGGTACATAATTTCACTCTTCAAATAACCCGTAATATATTCATACGACGCGGGTTATTTGGTGTGCAAATATTTGCTTTAACCAATATTGTTCTGCAGAAATAAGTAGGTACTTACTTTGTACTTAGCAAACAAAGGACCTCTCGTTACTACTACTAGTTACTGTACAGTCTGTACACAAACTGGTTTCACTATCGTAATATCTCGGATCCCGTACCCGCAATGTTTGAATATATAACACACTGACATTTCTCATGACTCCGGTGAAATTCGTGATCGGGAAGAAAGCACGTTCAGATTGATGGCATAATAGCCTGCAATTATAATGCGATCATAATAACGACAGTTCCCATTACGCAACGCTCTTAGCAAATAGATGCAAATATGGTCTGGCTGGATTTCTATAGACTAGTGAAGGAGTGCGACTCGACAGGGCACTTAATTAAAGTGTAAGTGGTTGCAAAACTGTGTGTTAGCACCCGTATCGATTTATTAATGAGAGTACTGGTTCTGAAAGTAGTCTAAGGGGTTAAATGAAATAACTACTACCAACTAGGTATAACTATGTGGTTCTTATGTAATATATAGGTACCAGGTGTAATGCCAGTTAGAACTTGATTTGTACATGAATTGAACTTGAAAATTTATGACCTCATATTTATTTGTAGCTTGATGGCGTAATAATTTTAAAATATAAATGTTAGGAAAAGTATGTTGTTTTTGATGTAATACCAGATTTTGAATTAGACTAAATATTGTATAACTTTCTTGAAAACAAACAAACAAAGGTGTATGATTTCTCAACACAACCGTATTTATTACATAATAAAAATTGTCCAAAACACAATGTTTCAGTGAAAAAAAGAAAGGTGCGGAAATAATAAACGCTATTATTATTTCCTCAACTTTCATTTTTTTTTCACTGGAACATTGTGTTTTGGACAATTTCTATTATGTTTGAAATGCAAAAACAGACGATGCAGTAGTAACTTCAAAAATCTGAACTTAACTTATGCAAATATTAACCTGTCTAGCCCACATTTGTTTTGTTTCGCCCACAATTCACGTGCCATAGATTAACATATAGGAAGTGGGGCAATTTTGAATAGGCACTATTTGCAAGCGACTATGCGAGATCGCCCCTATTCAGTGTAATGAGTATGGCAACGACTGGGCTGTGTTTAATGCGGTAAGTTGGAGCTTTTGTTTGTTTGTTTACTGCCATGATGCATTTCTAAAGAAACTGTCAATATGATTGTTTTAAATGAATGAATCATGCACGCTATTCGGTTGTCAAACAATTCAGTCATGTTAGAAAGTTGCCGTCGCAATTTGCTGTTTTCCTTATGAAAATCGGTAAATAAAATAATAACAAATTATACATACATAAGTAGGTACATTCGGGAATATAATGTATATTCCTGAAGAGCTAACCAGAGACGTATCTATTATACCTACTACCATATTTGAATCCTACCTAATAAGCCAGCCCATTGCCTTCAATCAAGCGGTTCTGATTAAGGGTGATGTTTTAAGGGAAAGCTAAAAAGAGGATATCGCTTTTACAGAAGAATTTGGGAGTGTATAAGCCTAATCTTTCAATTCTCGTGTAGTTATTGTTGCGTCCTATAAATTCATACCGACTGTTTCCTTTAAACTCAAATCTCTAACCTAAAGGAATATAATAACAATGAAATAGGTATCTATCCGCTAGGTGTGCTAATCCAATTGCTCAAACTGACACTCCACTGCCGTGTTGGTAAATTTATTTCTATCAAATACATTACTGTATTTGTTACGGAAGTTTCATGATAATAATTATATGTATTCTATATTAAAATATGTAATAGATACCGGTGGAACTCTGTTTTTTTATATATTTAATATGTATTATTTATAATGATACCTATCATTTAAAAATGTAAATGATAAGAAGTTAATTTTAATAAAGAGAATAAACATACTACAGCGCAGCGTTAGACGCCGGACAAACAGAACGTTTGCGCGTCCTAGACGTGTCTTTGTAACACCCAGCGCGAAGTGAGTAGAGGCGTTAAGGGGTGCGCGGGGTGTTACAAAGACATGTCTAGGATGCACGTCCGTTCTGTTTGTCAGGCGCCCTATTTATACACACTGCAATACACACTTTACCTGAACTAGCTTGTTTAATTTTTTTGTAAATATATACATAATATTATAAATACAAACACTTATGTATCTCACTATTCTAGGTATATATACCGTATATAGGGCTCCTAGTAGATCTTCGGGGCGCAAGCCAACCTCATCTGATAGCCGGTACACCTTCTGATTATCGGACGAGACTCTGGTGCAGGCTTTCCTCTCGGGGTTGGGAGGTCTATGAGGTCATACGGCAGTCGCCCTCGTAAAAGCCCAGATAAGCCAAATCGAAAGGAGAAAAAAGAGTAAGCGGACCCCGGACTCCGAATCGAAAGTCTCGGATCCAACACATCATTCTCCGCGACGACGCCGTCATCATTAAAATCTTAACGTTAATCCCAATCGCATCCGAGGCTCTAACCTCGAAGTTCGGAGTCTAACTATCACCCCTCCACTTCGTATGGTCGTGGTTACTGAAGTGACTATAGAATACAGTTGGGGGGGTTTCCGAAGGGATTTCCGCACGAAAAAAAAAAGGTACTACGGAGATCCTTCCTCATCGTTCTCATGAGGAAATTCATGCTTATAAAATAACAGCCATAATAATATAGCGATAGCAAATAAGACATCAATACCTACTGTGAATAATGTTATTGACCCATCGCTACTGGCCAGCAAAATTAACTTGTATCACATTGTTTCTTGGACTTTACAGCCCATACAGGCATGTCATGATAACTGGTTACAACCATACCATTATCCTTATTATTCGGTATTGTTTCCAACAATTAAGCATAATTATTTATAGCCATCCTTAACCCACTTTCGTATTGTTGTCTATTAATTTCACGACCGACTCATGAGCACATTAACGATTTTAATGAGTAAGTTGCAGCTGAGAATCTCCAACTGAGACGATCGGCCTTGCCTATATTATACTAGAGCTTTGCACGTTTTTGCAACCTATACTAAAATAGTTGTTTCTTCGGTATAACGATAATAGCGTTACTTAGCCCATTGACACGTCTTGCTTGTATACATAATTTACCGGAGTACTTGAAGGTTAATTTGCAACCAGATTTGTATCTTCTATGTAAAGTTAGAACAGACTAAGACCAGATTTACTACTATCCTATATCCTATACATAACTGTGACAAGTCTCATACTCTACGTAGTTAGACTTCGTGTTTTTAAGTAAAGGACACAATAAAAAGATCATAAGTTCTAAATAGGTACAATCTTAGACACGAAGGACATCTCGCAAAGAAAAAGACAATGCGAATACACATTTATCTGGACTAGTAATCTCGAGTTGTAGAAAAAATATAACGACTGACGTGCAGCAAACGGAATTCTCCATTTACCTTTGTGTGTATTCCATGTTTTGTTGAATGAATTGAGTGTCGCGGAAGCAATCTTCTGGAGTCTATAATAATGTTTTGTCTCGCGCACATACTCCTTAACTAACAAGGTCCACGTTATATCACAATTCACAATGTACATTCAATACACCTTATATTAAGAAACGACGCAAGTTACGATGATTTTTTAAGTTTTTATCGACTTCATGTTGCCTTAGTGACAAGCGTGATTAGCATTGCAGTGCTAAGGTTATTCTTATTTTATTATTTTTAGTAGTTTGTGCACACAGTTATTGATTGAATTGAGTAGTGTTAATTTTATTTTTCTTGAAGATAAGGTAATGTTTTTGACAATGTCAAACGGTCTCTATGCTTGTTCGTAATTACCATATCCGACGATGATTATGCACTGCTTCCAGATCTGTAATATCGAATTGAATAGTTATATGATCAATATCAATGAAGGACAGGTTTTATTAGTATAAGAAATGTTAATTGTCCTTTAAACCCAAAACTCATCATCACACTTATATAAGCTTCGCTAACTAACAATCTAAAAGGATAATCCTGTTATAAAGACCCTTCGCAACTGTTACGAATACCTACATAATAATGCGAAATTGTGTAGCATTGAAACTGTAATACACCTCTGCCTACCCCTTCGGGGATACAGGCGTGAAGTTATGTTATGAAATGATTATGCTATAGTTATTTACAACTAGCTGACCCGGCAGACTTCGTACTGCCTCAATCGATAACAACTTCCATATTTATTCACCTTTTAAACCTTCTCTGGACCTCCACAAATAATTCAAGACCAAAATTAGCCAAATCGGTCCAGCCGTTCTCGAGTTTTAGCGAGACTAACGAACAGCAATTCATTTAAAAAGATTACAACTAAGGCTAGTGAATAATGTAGGTACAGATAAGGCGAAAAAACAATATTTAACAAAGTGTTTTATAAAAGGACAAATAAAATTGATGCCGGAATGCTGCCTGCATTGCCACTGTTATGCATTTAATGACTACGATTACGTTATGTTACACACATCTCAGGGGCGTACAACTTTTTATTGCTTATGTTTATGTATTAACTCCTACACCGTATGTGCATAAATAAATAAAAATAAATTAAATAATCGTCACGCCTTTGAATCGTTGAGAGCGTGACTAAAACGAGTTTAAGCGCACAAAGTGCAAGGCCAAGATTTGCGTCTATTCAAAATAACGATAACTTCATTTGTAGATAATTTCTTCATTAGATGATTCAATATACGGGTTGTTATATTAGAAATGTTACGGAAATCTTGCGCTATTGGCAAAAAGTTCAATCTATCAATAATGGTACTCGTAGTTTAATCATATGAGAACGTTGGGGTAGCATTAGGTTAACATAGGGGGTGAGACAGATTTTAACTTCACCGAGAGTCGTCAATATCTACCTCAATTAAATAGTCGCAAGTTGGCAAGCGCGATACTCTCACGATTCGCGTGGGATGAATAAATAAATAAGGGGGGGGGGGTATATCGTAGGCGCGGGGCGGTTGCGTCCCTCGCGAACGTCTCACCTTGCTC
Organism: Cybosia mesomella; assembly: GCA_946251805.1. Classification (NCBI taxonomy): domain Eukaryota; kingdom Metazoa; phylum Arthropoda; class Insecta; order Lepidoptera; family Erebidae; genus Cybosia; species Cybosia mesomella. Next base: position 25,434,800 of record OX276398.1, read on the forward strand.
TACGTCCCTCATCCCGGGAACCATGGGAGGTGTCACGCAAGCATTAGGTTAACATAGGGGGTGAGACAGATTTTAACTTCACCGAGAGTCGTCAATATCTACCTCAATTAAATAGTCGCAAGTTGGCAAGCGCGATACTCTCACGATTCGCGTGGGATGAATAAATAAATAAGGGGGGGGGGGTATATCGTAGGCGCGGGGCGGTTGCGTCCCTCGCGAACGTCTCACCTTGCCCTACGTCCCTCATCCCGCGAACCATGGGAGGTGTCACGCAAGCATTAGGTTAACATAGGGGTGAGACAGATTTTAACTTCACCGAGAGTCGTCAATATCTACCTCAATTAAATAGTCGCAAGTTGGCAAGCGCGATACTCTCACGATTCGCGTGGGATGAATAAATAAATAAGGGGGGGGGGGGTATATCGTAGGCGCGGGGCGGTTGCGTCCCTCGCGAACGTCTCACCTTGCCCTACGTCCCTCATCCCGCAAACCATGGGAGGTGTCACGCATAAATATGCCAAATGAATATGCCAATATGCAAAATTAGAACAACAGATGACTCGAAAACTGACGGTAGCTTCTAAGAAACATGTGCTTTTATCAACACTCATTATTCGAGATGAAATGTGGTCTCATCAATATGGCTGTCGAAATGATTCATATATTTTATTTCGTTACCGTTTTAATCGTGCAAAAGTGCTTTTTTCTTGTATATCGGGTACACCTGACATTCACAGAATTAAAGAAAAATTAAACTTACGTTGAAAGTCTCATACATAAGTCATAACGATATCCTTACTGTATGACGATCATTAAACTAATTTTGTCACAAAAGTACAAAGAAATGAGAGAGAATGAAGTCAGTTTGTTTGTTACCTTATCACAACTTGACAAAACTACTACGAGGTACATCGGGGTGGGGGTGTGTGTTGGGTAACCTCCTCGAGTGTCGCTCCGATTCCGATCCCGCTGCAGTCCGGGGGGAACGGAATCGGAGCGGCCGGTACACCCTGGGCGGCGGTCAATGGCTTCCCCTTCACCCCTTCATAGGGTTGGCATTGATCGTCGGCCAATACCCAACGTGGCGGGAACACATCGCTCTCCGTACTCCTCTGCTTTCAGAGGAGACAGGATGAGCGATGCTGTTAGTGGTGAGATGGCCCAGGGTCAGCCGGGGTGCGAGGGATATGCTCTATGGGTAACCTTACACCCCGGCGTCTGAAGACCCGAGACGGCGTGCGGTTTTAGTCGGTGCAAGCCCGACATAACCACCCCCGCTGGCCGCCGGGGGGGTATCCGAAGGGATTTCCGCACGATAAAAAAAAAAAAAAAGGTACATCGGGGTGCGAGGGATATGCTCTATGGGCAACCTTACACCCCGACGTCTGTAGACCCGAGACGGCGTGCGGTTTTAGTCGGTTCAAGCCCGACATAACCGCCCCCGCTGGCCGGCGGGGGGGATTTCCGCACGAAAAAAAAAAATTACAAAAGGGACACTGAACCAAGGCGACTCAGGCGCCGGAGGTCGCTCAACGACCTCCGTCGACCTAACCACCCCCGCTGGCCGGCGGGGGTTATCCGAGGTGATTTCCGCACGAAAAAAAAAAGGTACACTGCACCTACACACGACGTTCATAACCACTTTTAACCCACGCCTTCGTCTGGATCTACGATAGTAAACATGTACCCTACATCTTGTAGGAAGATGCGATAAGACCTTTGGGGCCCAAGCCAACCTTACCTTCAAGCTGGATACACCTGCTGATAGCCGGATGAGGCTCTGGCGCAGCCTTTCCTCTTGCTCTCGTGAAAACAAATTATGAACATCGAAGAGGGGACTCCGAACTCCCAAGTGCAAGCTTTAGGTTCACCTGGGATTGGTGCTCGGATGAACAAAAATAGTGCATCAAAACAATATTTATTTCTTTGTTCACAGGACTACAAGAAACCTTTGGAGGAGAGTAGCCCGGCGATCTTGAACGCAAGCAAGATCCACACGCTTTTCCACCGACTACCCGATATCCTGCAATGCCACCTACATTTCCGCACCGCGCTCGCTGACTGCGCGCGCACGTGGGACCGCGATGAAAAAATAGGTGGGTACTTCAGTATCACAGACCTTCGGGGCTAAGCCAATCTCACCTGCTAGCGGTACACCTATTGATTAACAAACTCGGGCGTATCTCTTAGGTTTGGAAAGTTAGATCGCAATCGCTACCATAATAACTATATAAACCCAATCAAAAGGAGGAATAAGCGGTCCAAGATGAGAACCTCGGGAGCTACCGGGAAATACGCTAGGAAGATGATGATTTCAAAGTGTAAGGACTACGGTAGGAAGTTAGAGAGGAAGAGAGGGATCATCATCATCATCATCAACCTATTCTAGTCCACTGCTGGACATAGGTCTCCCCTAATGAGCGCCATAGAGAGGGATGATGACGATTAATATTAGCAAATCAAAAACCCGATTGACCTAAAAAGACCGCAGCAAATTTGATAGCAGGCGGGATCCATTAATTTTCTTTCGGTTTATGATTTGCAAATGGGTCCCGCCTTCTATCAAATTTGTTTCGGTCGCCCTAATAAGACCCTGCCGTTCAGGCTGCAAAGCGTGCCAAACTTTTATATATACAAACGTACATACTATCGAAAAACATAATCCTCCTTCTGACATTGGGTAAAAACACTCCGAAAAGTGTGTGGCAATCCGCCACACACTTTTTTTCTGTTGAAAATTATAACTAATCACGTTACTGTTTTATGTGATCAGTGTGAATCCTGCCCTTCTATTGGAGAAGAGGTCACAATCCTTTCTTGCTTGCATAACTCCGGACATTGACTCTTTACTGATTAGGCTTGTTTACTGTTCTGGTAGTCTAAAACCTTAAATTAATTTATCTCTTCTAGTAAGGTTTTGCTCTAGAATCGGTCTACTCCGCATAGTGGAACGCTTATATAGAGTGTGACATTACTGTATATCTATTTTTTTAACTCCGGCCATCAACGTCTAAATTTAATTTTTAATGCAAAATGTAGAAACGAAAGCATTAAATTTTTATTATAACATGTAGTTAAAAGAATTTAAAACAAGTCCTACTTATATTCTAAAGTTGTTTATTTACATACTAATTTGAAATTTACATGTTAATTTATTTCATAAAAAAATACGAGTAACAATGTAGAAAAAAAATGTGAGGTTTAGAATAGCACACTTAAAATATCGCCAAATAGTCAAGAAATATTATAATCTACCACAGAATAAACGCAGCGCCTGATGGAATATTGATAACAACATTGCATACATATACTGCTATAAATTATGCAGGAGTTAAAGTTGTTGCAACCCCGACCTTTTTTTCTGTCGCATGCCGAAATCCCCTCGGATTTATATTGAAGGAGTATTTTGTAAACGTTTAATTAGGTTCTGTTTTTAGCATTTCCACCAAATGCCTAATAGCTTATATAGCGTCGTTCCAACAGTACTTAGATAAATGCTGAGATTATGGTTTTACATTTACAATACATTAGACAGAAATCCATAATTCAATATTTCATGCAAAGAATATTGGCAAAAAGTTGTAAAATAAAAGAAATATATTACTATATATATTACTAGATATTACTATACTAGTGCGTTACTGGGTATTACTCCTTCATTGGAAAAAATAAACATGCTTTTGCATTTTTCAATTACTTGTGTAGTCTCTGGCATCGTAGCTCCCGAATGGATCAATCGATTTTGATTTTGTTGTTGAAAGGTGAATCAGCCGAGAGTGTTCTTAGCTATGTCGAGGGTTTTTTAATTTGTTATTGTAGTAGATATTTGTTGTATAGTGAAATTCTGCACGGTGAACACATTTAGCGCCATCTATAAAAGATAGGTTGAACAATCTAATAATGTAGGTAAATAAAGATCTCATGAGTCAACAAGGGACAAATGACTTAGATGTTTTTTATTTTCAACTACAAATGTACAAAGCTTCACTAGAGAGACGGTGAAGGTTATGATTTGTCGTCGTCCAAAACAAAATAACGGATGCTAACCGTCTCGCTGTCTGATTTTATTTTATAAAATACTCTAACCACTGAACGGACCCTTGCTGGTGTTACTTTTCTGTGCCTAAATTAGTACATACGCTCATGATAACTTCATTTACGCGCTTTAATATTAAAAAATAAAATGAAAGTAGCCGCGGTAGCCTAGTGGTATGGGTAATGGACTGCTGAGACGAGGTCTCGGGTTCGATCCCAGGTTTCACCATGGCACACACCAATGACTTCGATGCTTTTCGAAGTTATGTGTGTATTTATCGCAGGCTTATAAGTGCCCGGTTAATGGCAATAGGCTCGCCACCTATTACATTGGGACCTAAAAACATAAACTGGCGAAATGTGGGTGCTAGCACCTCTGCCTACCCCTTCGGGGATATAGGCGTGAGTTTATGTTATGTTATGTTATAAAATGAAATTTTGATTTTGTTGTTGAAAGGTGAATTAGTCGAGAGTGATCTTAGCTATTTTTTAATTTGTTATTGTAGTAGATATTTGTTGTATAGTGAAATTCTGCACAGCGAACACATTTAGCGCCATCTTTAAAAGATAGGTTCAACAATCTAATAATGTAAATAAAGATCTCATGAGTGAAATGTCAACAAGGGACAAATGACTTAGATATTTTTTATTCTCAACTACAAATGTACAAAGCTTCACTAGAGAGACGGTGAGGTTATGATTTGTCGTCGTCCAAAAAAAATAACGGATGCTAACCGTCTCGCTGACTGATTTTATTTTATAAAATACTCTAACCACTGAACGGACCCCTGCTGGTGTTACTTTTCTGTGCCTAAATTAGTAGATACGCTCATGATAACTTCATTTACGCGCTTTAATATTAAAAAAATAAAATGAAATTTGTAATATAAAACATGAGCCTAAGTATGTTTATCCGCATTCTAATAAGAATGCCTTATGGTAATTATATTATCGGTACTAACTTGTTTCCTAAATCAGAAATTTAATTTAAAGAAACTTAATGTTTCAGGCGAGGTCTTCCTCAGCGCGTTCTCAAAAGCTGTGGTGTTGGACGTGTACTCTGACTTCATCAACAACTTCTCCGTTGCTATGGAGCTGGCTAAAATGGAGTCCAAACGGAAGTCGGCTTTAGCAGACTTCTTGAAGGTTAAGCAAATCAGTGCTCACGATCGACTGTCTTTCTTCGGTTTGATGGTGAAGCCGGTGCAACGGTTCCCTCAGTTTATAATGTTTCTACAGGTAAACTTTTCACAAAAACTTATTATATTCGTAGCTCACACGGCTATGCATGACCATTAAATTATGTGTTGTATGACTATTAACGAAGTCTTCGTTTGCTTCGACTTTTTCAATCTCGAACTCTTGATCGATCTATTGACTCACGGTTAAATGGTGAAAGGCTAATGTGTTAAATATGAACAAAATAAGACCCGCATTGTATACAAGTTTTGGAAGTGCAATGGGCCTAATGGGTCTCTAATTATTAACAGACTTTTCTATCATCTTTCCTTTGAAAGTATTTCGTATAAGTATTATTCTATAACGAATGTATAAAATGTTTCAGGACCTACTAAAACACACGCCACCGGGCCACTCAGACCGCGTTTCCCTCCAACGTGCTTTGACGAGGCTAGAAGCCCTAGCTGATGCTTTGAACGAGAGGAAGCGAGATGCTGAACGGACACAGGTAATAAACAACAACTTATCCCTACTGATAAGTTTTTTTTTTTTTTTTTTTTTATATTTAGGACACGTCAATTTGACTTCACCTTGCCTGATGGTGAGCTGAAGGTAAAGTCTCAGGAAAGAGGGTCACCATTACATACACGTACCATGTTAACAATGGTGGCACTCGGCTTGACGGCCTCATCAGAAGAGGATTGTCGTCGCAGCACCGCGTGACACCTACCGGTCCCACTAGTGCTGCGACCACAATCCCCCTGCCCGGCTATGCACTTGCTGACCCCTGAACGCAATCCAACCGAAATTGGATTACTATGGAGGGTTTTTCGCAATGAACTGAGAGTCAATTCTCATAATAAGAAAATGGTATAAATTCAGTTCCCATCTTATCTCAAACTCTCTCAGCTTTATTATTAGTATAGATTACAGAGCAAATATAGAGAGGTCTTGTAATTAGATTTCGAACGCGTGTCACTACGGGAGTGAAGGCGTGGTGAACAGGGGTTATATCCCACCTACTCGCAAAACTACTCACTTTATTCTATGTCGATGTTATCAGATAGAATATCTGACACTAGATATCACTGAATGCAATTTCATTTAAAACAAGTTGAATTCCTGAGACGAGCTCAGCCGAATATAAGGGATTTTCGATTTTGCGTTTTTTTTTTTGCGATTTTTTTTTTATCTTGCAATGGTTCACCCCAGCACGAATCTATTACCGAAAACAGCAACTCGATAGCTCATCTCATTCATACCCAAAACCGTGACAGAAAATTGGCAACGACAACGTCGACGACGACAACTCGATAGCAATAGGGCTTTTCTAAAGAAAATCCCTAAAAACACTATATCTGAGTACGTCCACTAAGATATAAAGTGTCGCCATCTAGCATCGAGCAGAAGTATATTTGGAAAACACAGGACGAACGCTGACTATACAGTACACTGACTAAGGTCACGCCTACTCCGATGACGTCAGGCTTGGCCCTGTTACTATTGAAATCATGGTACACAGTGGCTTAGGGCGCCTCCTCGCTGTATCTGCTTTGTGGTATAGATAGTTGATGTTGTGAAATAAATAAACTGTTATGTTCGGCAGGCGTTCCGCGCAGCCCTTCGTCGATTGACCCGCGGCGGTGTGGCTGGCGCGGGAGGCGCGGGTGGGGCTGCTCGCTTCGGCGCTGCCCGTCTGCTAGCCTCCCGCGCTGATAAGAGACATCTCTTGCGACAAGATGATCTACTGCAGTTGGTAAGTTTGTTTTTCAATTGACTGTAGTGTGGCTAATGTCACCAAATTTACAATATATATATAGATGTGCGTATTGAAAATTGTTTATGTAAATTTCATTTATTTAAGAATGAATTTAGATTTGGGTGGTCTGAACACCTTTTGGGTTACATTAGAATTAGATCAGAATTTTTAAACAATTTTGAAATATTCTTTCAAACGGTGAGTCCTTTATCGAACTTGAAACAGGGTAGTACGGATTAATATATTATATGAACTTCAAAAAAAAAGGTTGTTATTTTCTTTCCATTTATGAATGTATAACCAAAACTTACCCCTTCGTCTTTCTCTGCGTCACTTGCTAACCACCTCTGTGACAAAGCAGGTCACGAATTTCTATCGAAGCAGCTGAAGTTTTAATTTACCTAAAAGTCTATTAGTATCTTCCATTCATCTCTTGTGAACCATAAGGCTAGATACGAGCTTATGGTGCACATGACCTAACTATATGTCATATTAATAAAATATCGTTCTTACAGGAGTTCAACCAATCCGGTGGGTTATCAAAATGCAAGCCTCGACGGTTGCTACTACTGAACGACTTGGTAGTGTGCGTGTCCGTGGGGGCGGGCAGCGATGACGCGGAGAGACTCGGCCTCAAATGGGCACACCCTGTACAGGACGTGGACGTGCTCGACACCGGCACCTCGCCCACACTCAGTAGAGTCCTCGCTCAAGGTAACATATGAGTGTAAACCTATTCTAGTGGCTAAAGTTGCAAGTCGCACCACTATTAAATTATGCTTAACATGTCCTGTACACACCCCATAGAAGTGCATTTTGACACATGGCAAACCCATAGAAGATAGACACGGAACGCAAACCTTGCACGATTCGAAAGAAAATAAAACAATTCTAAAAATAAAAATGATTAGTTAAAAAATAATGAGTAATAATGTATAATATTGAGATGAAGAAATGTAATGCGACATATTTCAGTTAAAATTCCTACAATTATTTTTAAATATGATGAGATTCTTTTTTTCTGCGAGGCGTCCTTAAAAAGTTTTGTCGGTAAATTTTAGGCTTAACGGTGGTAAAAATTAATCAGTGGACAGTGGTGTGAAAATCGTAAGTTGCCAAGGAAGTTGCTAAACCACGAGTGTTCTTATGGCTTACAGTATGGCTCAATTCATTCCAAATGCATTCGTATTTCAAACGTTAACGTTATGAAAATACGGTTTAAAGCAGCGCGCACCCGCCGGCTCGTTCGACGGGGGCAAAGCTGCTGCAATCGATTATTCTCACAATCAATTTGTAGACACCCAACACTAAACGACAGCGTCAAAATGCACTTCTGAGGCTCGTTTTCTTGAACAATACTCAGTATGAATCTCTGCTTGAGACAGTACAGATTGCATTCTAGAACTAAACCTGAGTGGAGATCTTATGAATGCTCAGGTGATATGATCGTAATAGCTCTACTCAAGTTTAGTTCTAAAATACAATCTGTACTTAAAATTAGTTTAAAGTCGATACTCATCACTGAGTATAGTTCTAGGACACGGACCTTATATTATTTCAACTGCAGTGTCTCCAAATATAATTCTACTCGATACTATATGGTGGTACTTTGTATTTGAGTACGTCCCTGTAACCCTGCCCTGTGAGATAGTTGTATTACGTAGTAACATCGACGTAGAATGAAGTGAATAGTTTTGCTATTGTCTGATAGATGGAAAACAAAGAAGTGGGCGAGATTTAACTTCTCTTCAACATACCCTCACCTACTTAAAGTGTCACGCGTTCTTACAAGGGAAAATCTATATACAACACCTCTCTGTGTTTGCTCTGTATAAAAGTAAAATGTTCTCTCTGTGAAGAAATATGTGCGTCCGGAACGCACATATTACTGCTTTTAGATAATATAATTTAGAAAATAATTCAAAATCTTCAATTAAATTGAGCTTACTTTTTTCTTATAGATTTAGATCGGAAAAGAGAGTTCCGTCCGTGATGTTCTCTTTTTCCGATCTAAATCTTTAATTCAAAATCTTTTATGCTGACTTATGAAATCAAGAACGTCAAGTCACGAACCCGCGACTAAATTTAAACAACACTTGGAATTTTAAGAGAACGGTACGCCGAAACCTTTGATGAGTCGTTGGCATAAACATCTTTTCTGCTGCATCTATCTATCTAAAGATATATCGTAACTTGTGTCAGGTATGAACCGCAGCGGCAGCCTCCGCTCGAACTCGAGCGGGGCGACAAGCGCCTCGGCGGGCGACTCCTTGTGCAGCGAGATGTCGGCGCTCATGCACGACTACGAGACCGTGTCGCGCATGGCCGACCTCGCCGCCTCGCTGCGCATGCCCTATCCCGAGCTGCCGCCCGACACCTTCCGCTCGCTGCTGCAGAACATACAGCGGAGTATCCAGGTACACACTGAGACGTCTGTCTACATGCTGTCTCATAATAGCGAGATGTCAGCGCTCATGCACGACTGCGAAATCGTAGCTGGTCGCTTCGCTACGCAAGCTATGCATTATTATAACGTGTTTATTGTCACAATAAAACACGGTCGATCGAACACAGTTGTTCCCCACCAATTAGTCGCATCACCGTCTTCCAAGCTCCATTTTGGAAGTTAAGATTACCCACATGCACAGCAGCCACACTCCCTACTGCCTATTTCCTTAACCTATTTCAATCGAATTAATATCTAAAACTGTTGTATCCGTTAAATTTATCGAATTTTATAACAAGTTATGTTTAATTTGAATCTAGATAGCGCTGTGTAGTTTATTTGTGTGTATTTGTATTGATTTATTGTTATTTGAACAGAAAAAAGACGACGAGATGGCATGGGTAGACTCGTGCTGCCTGCAGCTAACCATTCGAGGTCGCGAGGAGCCGCTGACGTTCCGTGCCAGCGAACCGGGCGCGAGGCTCGCCTGGGCCACAGAGCTGCGGCTGGCGCAGTTGGCCCAGGCGTCCGCCAACTCCCCCGCCTGGCGCCTGCCCTCACTACCTGCGCTACATGCGCCCGCGCACAAGATGCCGTTGTTTGTCGCTGCCACACCTGTGTACTCCTCTAGGCAGCTCACTGAGGTAAGGATAAGGATAATCAGCTATCTATCCGCCACCAACTATTACCGTGCCAACTTAATAATAACAAAAATAATATAAATAATAAACCACCATAATTTCTAAAGTAAAATGACTAGGAAAATAAATTTTAGTGTTTCTGTTAGTTAATAACCGTCTCTATCATCCACGCCCCATTACTCGCGGAACACCCTGTATAGCTCTCTTTTCATACGAGCCCGGTTGCATTAATGGCTTACTTTGAAGCCCGAGATTCGCTCTCCTACTTCTCCACTATTGGTTATATTGAAGTTTCGCGAGCGACTGCCGTCTGACCCTAGCTAGAGGAAAAACTACGCCGGAACTAAGTGTGCCAATCAATACAGAGGCGTGGGACCCTTTTTAGTCACATTTATTTATTATTCATTAAAATTAATGCACAAGTACATAGACGGACACCCAACTTCAAATACACAAGGTTTAAGACAATAAACTTTAGTGTTTTTCTGTTCGATCACAACTTCCTTTATCATCCACATCCTATAGCTCCACTACTTACGGAACACCCTGTATAACTGAGCTGAGCTAGCGAAGCTCTTATACCCGGCATAGCCGTTTGTTTGTGGCTGAACTCACCCGTAAACATACGCGCGATCTAGACCAAATTTACCACGGTGATAGTGTGGACACCGAGGAGTGTTTTGAAGCGAGATGGTTCATGTCCGATGTACTATTGAGGAATAATCACCGAAAAACATTTTCACGAGCGCGCGACCTTAGTAAGATGTCTTATTTTGAAGTGTGAGTCCTGTTCGCCAGCTCAATTCATTGCAGTCGCACCCTGCACTGAATGCCTAGTGATAGAATGAATGCGCGCGCGCAGGTGCGGTGCGGGTGCTTCTACACGGCGCAGGGCGGCGGGCGGGGCGCCTCGCTGCGGCGCGCGCGCTCGCTGCTGTGGGTGAGCGCGGCGGGCGCCACCGACAGCCACGTGTCCGTGCTCACGCACCGAGCCGCCAAACTCAAGACGCTCGTCACGCTCGACCTGCCCGACACCAAGGTACGCGTCACACTCGACACCCTTATTTATAAGTGCGAACTTTCGCATTTGTATTTGCAGTTTGCATGCGTATTGTCATAGTCACATATATTATCTAGATTACGTAATGGCTGCAGGGGGAATGATGGTCAATGTTGCCAATTACAAAATTGAATGAATATGGTATAAAGATGGTTTTAAAATGCAAAAATATAAATGTAACAATTTGATTATAACTAACATTATTTAAAATGTTGTCATTACTGTTTTGTGTGCTGCAGTAAGCCTTAATAAACGCATTTTTCTTTTCTTTTTCTGCTTATATCATGTTTAGAGCAAAGCCCATGCTGGATCACATGCCGCACATCTATACTATTTATAAAATTGTAAATCAGTTGTGTCTGTACATAGGAGATATTTAAAAAAATTAACTTGGGTTATGTTAAATGGACGATTCAGAACCCAAAAATATATTTTTGTTTGTAAAATATGTTTGTTCGCGATGGACGCAAAAACTACTGCAACTGATTTCGATGCGGTTTATATTAGAGAATAGAAAGTTCTTAATTAGACTTAAAATCTGCCGTATATTTGATTAAGTATTTATTTTGGTTAAGTACAACTTGAGATATGACGAAAAAACAATAACTGACCTCCACGCGGGCGGAGCCCCGGGCATCAGCTAGTACACAATACATAAATACTCGATTCTTCACTGTGTTAGCTGCACCCGCGACTTCGTCCCCTTGGAATTATAGTTTTGGTTGTCTTGAGCCGACCCTTATTCTTTTTCTAAAATAAAAGTAGCGTATGTTACGCCTTACAATATCAGCTATCTGCCAGCGGAAATCCCATCAAAATAGGTAACGCCATTCCCAAGATTAGACAAGTGCAACAGACAGAAAAACAGACAAAAAAATTAACAGGTTATTCCTCCAAAATCCTTTACTTTATTGCAGTACATGATCTACCGTTTGTGTTCGATTTTCAAATATTTGCCATTTGAAAAATATGCCTTTTTCAGTGCGGCTGCGGCTTGCAAGCAAAATTAATTTAGAACCCATTTAAAGCTGAAGCTCTCATTTACTGCCATTTTAGATTGATAAACTTAACGTCTATGATTTCAGGTTACTTCAATGGAATATGCTCGTGGTGTGCGACAAGTGACAACGCTAAGCGGCGACACCGTTTGGCTCGGTACGGAGGATAGAAAAATAATTATTTTCTCAGCGATAGAGCCCGAGAAACAGGAAAAATTAACCGAAGTGCCGACGATCGCATCGATAACGCAAATTCGCTATCACTGTGACGCAATGTTTGTGGGACTTTCAAATGGTCGCGTATCAGTATACAGAAGAAACCACGATGACTCTTGGGCCCTGCAAGAACCCCTCGCGATCGAACTAGGCGATCAGCCAGTTCATTGCGTCTTACCAGTCGATGGTATTATCTACGCAACATGCGCTCGACGTGTCTTCGCAATTAATGCTCTCACAGCAGAAATCATGCGAATACTAGAACTAAAAGCCGATGGCGATAGATCGGTTAAGTATCTAGCGCATTCAGGTGTAGGTCTTTGGACTGCATTTTCCGATTCGACGTACGTGAGCTTATATCACGCTGAGAATTTTGAACACCTACAGAATATTGACATAGCCGCTGACGTGGCGAAAACTATTGGGGCGAGAGAGGGGAGTAAACCGGCATACATATCCGCCTTACTAGCCGGTCAGGGCTTGCTATGGGTGGGTACAACAGCGGGGATCACCGTTACTGTTCCATTACCAAAGCTAGAAGGCCTCCCATTGATCGGGGGACATATCGCTGCATCATATCACGCGCATGCGGGTCCCGTTTCATTCTTGCTCTCACTTCTACCCGAAACTAGAGACGTAGATGTTAACACGGTACGTCGGAATCTATCGAATGCTCGCGCTCTCGCTGTGACAGACACTCTACAAGAATTTAAGGAAGAGGATGGTAAAGACGATCATGAGAAACCCAAACTCGAGCGGCGGACGTCTGAAGACGTCAGTCCGTATCGACCGCAGCGCGTACAATCCGCCGTGGTCAGACGGAAAAAACCGGGGGATGTTCGACTGAGTAAGACTTTACCGAAATGCGCTAACTTAAATGCGTGTGACGTATATGGGTTATATGGAGATCTGATGTTTGTAAAAGACTGCGTAGGTGAGGCGGATGTCAGTGGATCCGGGGGCGAAGCTTTACGGCGGAGTGATCCAGAGTTAGCTGCAATACCATTCCGCGTCAGCACGCTGGATAGGCGGTTACGAATGCGGGCAGGACGACCGCGTTCCCTTGACCTGTCGAGTTGGTCAGTAGACTCGCGCGCTTCTAGTCTCTGTACGTCATCCGGTAGTGAAGAGTCCATGGCGCTTCGAGGTGTTTCTCGAACCAGTTCGGGTGCTTCGGGTGCGGCAGCACTCGCCCCGGTCGCCCTTTCGACCCCTGACTCGAGTTCAGGGAAGTCGAGTGGTTCTGAGCGATCTTCAAGAACAGAAGTAGGTGGCAATGATGTTAGAACGGAGGCGAGGAATGCCGCTCGAAGCTTACGCGGCGCCGACTACGTGGTTGGCGAAAGCGCAGCGCGACGTTCGGTGTTAACTGTAGTAGGGGGGCGCGGCTACGTGGACTGGAGGCAGACGGCTGACGCCGCTGAACGCCCAGTGCCTGCCGCCGACCCCAACCCAAAAGACGCACATCTCGTGCTATTTGAAATGCGATTGTGACCCTCTGCACACGAAAGTCCTGAATCGCTGTTATGCAACCGTTTTATCGGAAGATGTGTTCCTGGTCTGCGTTTGACGTGTCATATTAAAATTTCGATGGCCTGTATATATAATGCTAGTACATAGCTTGTAGACTACTATATAAATAACGAATACGCCGATTCTAGAACACTACCACGCCCGCCGTTGTTGTTGCATTGAACTTAGATTGGTGCATACGTAAGCTATGCTCATTGTGAAGATTTTGTAAATTACGCGAAGCTTTAAATTATTTTTGAAGTTGATCCGCTGGCTCGACGTATACATTGGTTTTTATTCACTTAAGAAGTGGTGCATTATTCTTGTGATCTTCTATTGAATGTTGTTAATAATCGTAAATGTTAATGTTATAAAATGGGTGCGTTGTATTTAAATGTATATATTTACCGTCTCGTGATGATAGTGCCTGTTTTGTGTTAGTTTGTAGAATTATATTAATTTACCGATCAACACAATATATAAACATAATTACAATTAATACCAAGATAACCTCGAATCAAACAGAATTTCATTTTTTGTGTTTTACGTGCGTAATGTACCTTACTAATAAAAAATTTTAGTACCTTCAAGATTCATGAACTCGAAATAACCTGACCAAAGTTTGCGTTGATCGTCAACTAATTGTTAACGCTCAAGCAATTAAATTATTAGTTGCATGATTTCCTTACGCGGAATTTTTTTAGTTATACAGAATCTACATTTTGGTATAACTAAAAATTCATTCAAAAGGATTTTTTGAATGATTTACATAATGTTGTAAATTGATGTATTACGATTAAAAGAGATTAAAATTAAAATTTCCAAGGTGTATCTGATACTTAAAACAACCGCCTTTGCTTTATAAATATTCAAATTTTAAAATGATTGGCAACCAGAAATAAAATTCCAGTAACATAATTAGTGTCGTTTTAACATTACTAATTATACTTTTAGTGGTCGATGTAAATTGTGTTGCATAACGATTAACATATTATTATGGTGGCCTTAAAACTTGAAAATTTCCAGTGTATGATTTGTATAGCATTTTTTTAAGCTTTATTGTTAGACGTATTAATGTCGCTTTAAGAATTAGACTGATTTAGCTAAGCGTTAAAGAGTACTTTTAATGGATTTTAGCAATTAAGATAAACGACGTTTGAAAATCCCTCAAGTGCACACACTTCGAAACTAACAATCCTTATGGCATTGCCGCCAAAAATGCACACTTTAGAAGTCGAACCAGAGTTCACATTCGATCCATTGTGAGTTTTTTTTATACCTACTATATTATTATATTGTCTACAATCTGTTGTTGAACTTAGTTGATATTTCATCAAAAGATTTACTCATGTTTGACAAAGTTTATAATTATATCCTGTTCCACCTGTCGTTACGTTCTCAAAAGAGTTTTTTCTATTGTTACACTGTATGTTTTCGGTCAGTACTCACAAATCAAGGATTTGTTTTGCACGCCCAAAGAATTTGCTATTAAGTCAGGCATTACAGCTTTTTAACAGAGCTCACGGAAAATTTAAATGTGCCAAATTGTAAAATAACAGATATTTCTACTTATTATTTTGTGTACATATGTCAGAGATTTATCATTTATGACGCGCTTTTCATGTCTCATGTATTAAGCGTACAATAAACTGTTTTATTGACTCTACGTGAGAAATGAAATGCCTCAGTAATTATTTATGTAAATAAAACTGGAATGTGAACAAAATTTCAGATAAACTCCTCCAAAACTGTTTTGTTTACCTATATATTAACAATTGGGAATTATTTATGCTGCAAAACGTCACAAGTGTACTTTTGTGTAAATAAATTTTAAGTTTATACATATACACACTGTATTCCTTGTTTTATTTTTCCAGACTCACTCAGTCTCCACTACTACCAGATCATTACTCTACTACACTACAACGTAAAATGCATATTAGTTATTTATGCAACTGTGGTATAATGAGGGGTATTAAAACATGAATGTGGGTTTATGATAATAGTATCACATGAGTGTTTTAATACCAAATTATACAGTTGCATACAAGACTTTATCTACACCCATGATAAACTGATAATACGTCTTCAGAGAATGATGACTGCCCTTTGATATTTTCCAATTCATGAAATCTTGGTACGCCTTTTCATACTGTTTTCTAGATTTTTCCGGTAGTAATTTGTTAGAAATGTCCTTTGCTGCATTCGAAATGTCTGGAGGTGTGTTATCAAAACTTGAATCACTCATTTTCGTAAGTAAACAAAACAATTTGCAAAAATAATAGCGAAGAAAAATAGCAGGAATTCGAATTCGAACGAATAAGCTTTAATTATTTTTTTTACGGCGCGCCGCCGCTGTGGTAGTGCAATGCAACGCGCGTGAATGACAGTTCTTTTTTTGAAACTCATACAGATTCCACGCATCGAGCGGTAAGAATTTGGCTGTCTGATGAGTAACCCTTTGCGCGGAAGAGATTGAAAAAGCGAAAGGAGTGTTATTATGAAATTTCATACAACATTATAACACCCGTTCGGATGATATTATGGTTATTAGGACATTGGATGTATTAATGTTGGCAATAAGCTAACTTTTTCAGAATCTTTTAAAGAGGATTTAAAGCATGGGTGTAGATAAAGGTCATTTAGACTACGAGAAACGTTTAGGTAAAGATGAAAAAATAATTTACCGGCAAATTATTGAAAACGAGGCCGATTCTAGAATTTGCAAATCATCTCACTCTGAACTGGTCCAGCACTGTGATTCGGGCGTGCTACTGCGGGCGTCGCCACCCACCGCGACCCGTTCACCATCCAACTTCTGCCACGCGTTGTATTACTACTAGAAGACGAATTTAAACTGTATACCTAGACCCACAACACCGCGGCGTAGATATCCCCGCAATTACTTTACATACCAATTTAAATGCGATATCTGTCTTATCTGAGAATCGAACTCCAGGATTTATTCACCACAGATCAGTTTTAGTCAATTTACAGAGACGATTTACCCCATTTAAAATCATCTCCATTTATTATACGTTCAGCAGTGTCTCACCAGTTCTTGGAGTATTACTTTACTCTTTGAGCTTAATAGTTTTGAAATTAAAAAAAAAAACTTGGGTGGTAGATGTTTATTTAAATTGTTTAAACTGGCTTGGTCGTCTTAGGTTTTGAGTGTGATCTTACGGTGGGTTATGGTATACCTGCAACATAGATTAATTAAATTACACTACGATTTATAAAGTTGTCTAATTGGGAGGAAATGGAGTAAAAAGCGAAGGAAACAACGGGCAATTTTTAAAGTGTATTTACGAGAATAGTGTCTACGGTGAATAAAACGTATGTACAAGTTGTACCAAACTCATTGTTTGTAATAGAGAATATCTTTTCAAAAATGTATGAACTTTAGTCTATTTCCGGTTACTTACGGTTGCGTCGCTTGCATTCTTTCAGAGCCTCATTGAACTCTGCACATTCTGCCAAGTTATCGTGATTTGTAGCGCAAGCCAAGAACTGTGATATTTCAAAAGCGCAGGGTCCACTTGGCTCTTGGTTAAAATTGTAGTTCTGTGGCAGCGCTTGTTCTACTTCATATCGTTGGTGGCCACCAAATAACCCTGATATTGCACTACCTGCCATATGGCCCTAGTGATCAAAGCAAAAGGTTGAAGCTGTGGTTGCCATTATTTATTTATTATTAAAACACCTAAAGTTAAGTAACCTATATAGGTAAGTTTATGCTTAAGGCAGCACCACGCAGACAATTTCACTTTGCCCCACTGCCGCGGTTATGGGGCAAAGCCAAATGCCCTAAAGTTAACAGTGGAATCTGCCCTACTAAACTAAAATAGTTTCAACTTGGCACTTTCAGTTGTTGTAGGTAGGTTTACTAAGTATAAAAATGTTTGTTCTGCTTACGTGTAGGATTGTAATTGCCAGTGAGACACCTAATCCAAACATACTAACTGAACACGATTGGTAAGTAAAAATAAATCTATACCACTGTGCTGCCAACAGCGACGCCTCCAGCAACTGCAGCGGCGTCTTTGAACATGGAGCGCCCTTGCGGCGGAGTAGTGGCCATAGGGGGGGGATGCGCTGGCGAAGAATGGTAACCACCTCTTTGGGGGTAATGGGGCGATGATCCTCGACCCCCACTGTTGAAATTCGGAATTGTTTGAACAATATTAGCATAGAGATTAGAGAGCAACCATTGTTGCCGTCGCATGTGGACAGATCGTGCGAAGTTTCATAAACTTTGCGTTGAAATAATTTAGTTGGTAGCTAAAAGTTAGAAATTCAGTTCTGTACTGTCACATTACAAGAGTTTTTGGTAGTAATTAGTGACGTCGGCAAAAATTAAATGATTCAATGTGCTGTAGCTTCCTACCACAATAAAGTCTTAAAAACGTAACATGCACCATTATCAATTGTCATTCTATTTAGTTGCCTTGCTTAGCCATTAATGTTGTTGATGTGTCTGGTAGTTAATTACAGAAATAAAAGATGTGATAAATTTAGCTGTTTTTATTCATTTTATCGTATTCTATAAAAAGTATAAATTTTAGGTTTTCTTCGGTTCTTGAGTAATTTTGTCAGGTTATTAGTTAGTTGATTGTGGAAAGGTTAGCCTAAGCCTGAAACAAAATTAAAAGGTTTAAGTGTACTTAGTATCTTTAGAGACAAAGTCATGGCCTACATACCTACCCAGCAGGTCCCAGGTGGTATCCACCTATTGTCTACATACATTATGTGGATACCACCTATCTAGAAATAGAGACGTTAGGTAGATACCTATATCCTTATATTTTTTTAAGATAAGAAGCAAGATAAACAGATGACCTGAAGAAGGTGGCTTGGATAGAATAAAAGCGAAGAAGAAAGAATCAAGGCAGGAGACAGGGTGCTATGGCGCACATTGGAAGAGGCCTATGTTCAGCGATAATTTGCGATAGGCTAACTGACTGATTGATTGAAGAAGCATGACAAATTGCATAGTTCTGATTGAAGAAGAAAGAGTGACAAGCAAATAGTTTGTGTAGGTACGCGTCTGCAGACCCGAGACGGCGTGCGGTTTTAGTCGGTTCAAGCCCGACATAACCGCCCCCGCTGGCCGGCGGGGGGGTATCCGAGGGGATTTCAGCACGAAAAAAAAAAAAGGTACGTACCTACTTACGTTTACGAGTGATTTTAGCGGAAAATAAAGTTAATCGGACGCTGCATAATCTCTATGAGTAGCCAGAAGGTCTATTTGAAAAAAAAAAGGTAAT
Source organism: Cybosia mesomella (assembly GCA_946251805.1). Lineage (NCBI taxonomy): Eukaryota > Metazoa > Arthropoda > Insecta > Lepidoptera > Erebidae > Cybosia > Cybosia mesomella. The sequence goes on from OX276398.1 coordinate 25,453,916, forward strand.
CTATCCGAGTTCACACTGAGTCTACACTCCCGACTGCTCAGAGTCAATTCCGAGTGAGAGTCTAAACCTAAAAAAATATTAATACACAGATGAAATTAGTTAGTGCTACATACGGTTGCGTCGTTTGCATTCGAGAAGAGCTTCCTTAAAGGCTTCACATTCGTCTAAATTTTCTCTATTTGTAGCGCAATTCAAAAACTGCGTTATTTCGTAGGCGCAAGGTCCACTTGGCGCTTGGTCATAATTATAGTTAGGAGGTAGCACTTGCTCTACTTGATGTCGTCTACCACCTCCAAACAAACCGGCTATAGCCTCGCCTGCCAGATGTCCCTAGAAACGTAAAATAGGTATCTAAAGTAAGGAATATCTATATTTTATTTTCGCATAAACTATTTCAAAAACAACTAGATATTATTGAACTAAAAGAGTACTTAGTTATGTTTTATCTTCCTGCTTAAAAAAACCGAACCAGTGTGATGTAAACTACTGTCATAAGGTCTTGACTAGATTGTATTCGACTGTCAAGAGTCAAGAAAAACAATCCAAAATTATTATTTATTAAAATTGACTGCCTAAACCCAAGAATCCCAAGAAGACGGCTTTTCTTCTCTAAACTTTTATTTTCTGTAATCTGTCCATGACAAATGGAAGATGGGTCACAATAATCACGCAATCAGATTCGCTGTCTGTAGACTAGGATGAATATATTTTGTATTTGTAGGTTTGGAAGGTGAATATAACAATGTTCATACCATAGTAGTGCCCACAGTGACGCCTCCCGCAACCGCAGCAGCATCTCTGAACATGGAACGTCGCGGCGGAGCAATAACCACAGGCGGGGGGTGAGCCGGGGCATGCTGATATCTCCGTGGAGAATTAGCAGGAGATGACGATCGGCCCCAGCCTCCCCCACCGCCACCACTTAAAAAAAATATACCGTTCTATATAACACCTAACTGATCACGTCCGAGCCTTATTCGGGCCATTTTCTATTGTAGTTCACGAACTGACCTATAGGTAGATATCGTTGTAGGGCACGCCGCAATAGCGGCGGTAAGGCCCATCATGGAGGATTGGCTGGAGAGGCGACACGGAAGCCTCTCCTACCGACTGACGCAGGTGATCTCAGGGAAGGGGTGCTTCGGGGACCACCTGCATCGGATCAGGAAGGAGCCAACGCCTGAGTGTCATCACTGCGACGCGAGCGAGGACTCAGGGCTGCACACGCTGGCGGACTGCCCGGCGTGGGAGGCGCCGAGGCGTGACCTCGTGGCAGCCATCGGGGTGGGAGTCCTCTCGCTCGGCAGCATGATTGCGGCAATGGTGCGGAGCGCGAGCGCGTGGGCTGCCGCCGCCTCCTTCTGCGAGCATGTAATGCTCGCGAAGGAGGTGGCGGAGCGCGCCCGGGAGAGACTTAGAACTCTCCCGGTCCGCCGAGCCCGCAACTTGCTCGCCGCGCGTCGCAGGCAACTCAGGCGCCGGAGGTCGCTTAACGACCTCCGTCCTCCATGAGCGCAGGCCTGGGGGTGGCGGGTGAGGCCACCTGTCACCCCAGCAGAAGCAGGCCGGGACGGTGGGGCGACTAGCGCCCCTCCCCAAACCGGGGCAAGACGGGGAAACCGTGGTTCCCAAACCCGAGGGGGCCATCTCGAAACCGGAGATGGCCCAAGGTCAGTCGGGGTGCGAGGGATATGCTCTATGGGCAACCTTACACCCCGGCGTCTGTAGACCCGAGACGGCGTGCGGTTTTAGTCGGTTCAGTATCGGTTCGGTATCCGAAGGGATTTCCGCACGAAAAAAAAAAAAAAAAAAAAAAGGTAGATATCGTTGTGTTCCGCTGGTAAAGATGGTCACCAGAGTTACTTTGAGGGCTATAGAATCAGCACCGTGCGATTGACTTCTCTACTGTGACCGACAAGTGTTTCTACAGTCTCGTCGACAAAATATTCTGTGTGGTCCCACATCCATAGGCACTTTTTTAAAAACGTGGAGTGGCCATGGCCTAAACGTGAAGGTGAAGCCTTCACGTGTAGGTTTAGGTTTAGGTTTAGGTTTATACACGACAATAAAGTTGCAAAAAAACTAGGTTTTAAAAACATTAGAAGGGACGTAACTCTTCAATTGTAATATTGTAAGTAAAATTAAAGTAAGAGGTAGGTATGTACCGTAGGGGTACCCTAACACGACTGGACTGGACCGATTAATTCTATAAACCAGAGAACTCAATACCTATCAAAATATAGACATTAATGGTAGTATAGACATAATGATAATATGGATAGAATGATACTTTAGACAATTTGAAACTATAGTCAATTTAATGTTTTAGATTTAGACCATATATATGTACCAAAAGGGATCGAAGTATTGTTATAGGCTGATGAAGTTATGACCTATGAACAAAGTAAATTCCTCCGTTTTAAAAACGTGGAGTGGCCATGGCCTAAACGTGAAGGTGAAGAATTCACGTGAAGGTTTAGGTTTAGGTTTATATACGACAATAAAGTTGCAAAAAAACTAGGTTTTAAAAACATTAGAAGGGACGTAACTCTTCAATTGTAATATTTGTAAGTAAAATTAAAGTAAGAGGTAGGTATGTACCGTAGGGGTACCCTAACACGACTGGACTGGACCGATTAATCCTATAAACCAGAGAACTCAATACCTATCAAAATATAGACATTAATGGTAGTATAGACAATGATAATATGGATAGAATGATACTTTAGACAATTTGAAACTATGGTCAATTTAATGTTTTAGATTTAGACCATGGCGTCTGTAGACCCGAGACGGCGTGCGGTTTTAGTCGGTTCAAGCCCGACATAACCGCCCCCGCTGGCACGCGGGGGGGTATCCGAAGGGATTTCCGCACGAAAAAAAAAAAAAAAAAAAAAAAAAAAAAAAAAAAGGTATATATGTACCAAAAGGGGATCGAAGTATTGTTATAGGCTGATGAAGTTATGACCTATGAACAAAGTAAATTCCTCCGTTTTGAAGACGATTAAAAATGACGTAAATAATTTAAATGCAGGCGTTTTAATGACTTACTATTTATAGGTACTTCGTAAAGATGTATAAAAACTAAAGTAAAGAACAGGTAGTAAAACTGAGAACTAAGAAGTGGTCAGGCAACCTCAGTTCATGACTGACCACTCTTAATGCTAAGGTAGAAAATACTTCATTATATTAGGTCCTTACATATCAAATTGGCGTTTTGTAAGGGAGGAGCATAAAGTATTTTTTTTATTTTATTCTATATATATATAAAAATGAATCGCAAAATGTGTTGGTAAGCGCATAACTCAACAAGACCTGGACCAATTTGACCAATTCTTTGTTTTAAATGTTCGTTGAAGTCAAAGGATGGTTTTTACGAAGAGAAAAGTTTAAAAAATTGCATAAAAAAATCGACCTATATATACTTAAGTATATAAAAATGAATCGCAAAATGTGTTGGTAAGCGCATAACTCAACAAGACCTGGACCAATTTGACCAATTCTTTTTTTAAATGTTCGTTGAAGTCCAAGGATGGTTTTTACGGAGAGAAAAGTTTAAAAATGTGCATAAAAAAATTACAGGCATGTTTGGGATAAATAGGTGTCACGGGGCGAAGTATGCCTCCTGTAGCCGTCTGTTGTGCAGTGTGTGGTCTAGCGTTGTCCTGATGTAGCAGTGGCCTAGAGCGATTGACCAGCCTCGGTTGTTTAGCAGCTAGTTTTTACATCATGGTTTGCAATTGCTGACAATAGACATTCGCCGTAATCGTCTGGCCATATTTAAGAAAGCTGTAGTGAACGAAACCGGTACTAGTCCACCAAACGCTCACAAGTAATCTTTCGCTTGGGGCAGGATTTGGCTGGTTCCCCAGGATTCAGCCATTGCGATGAGCGTTTCCGATTATCGTACAGGATCCACTTTTCATCACAGGTTATGATTCGATTTAAAATCCCTTCATTATTGTGCCGGTTGAGTAATGTAACGCAGCAGTCGACGTGTGTTTGTCGGTTTGTTGCACTCAATTCACGATGTACCCAATTTTTCAAGCTTTTTCACCTTCCCAATTTGATTCAAGTGGATTAAAACAATTTTATCACTAACACCGCAGCCTGCAGCTAACTCGGAAGTGTTTTGCGATGGATCCGCTTCCACAATAGCCTTAAATTCTTCATTAACAACTTTGGTCTCCGGCCGTTCACGGGGCTTGTTCTGCAGGTCGAAATTTCGACTCCGGAACCGTGGACCCACTGTGGTGTCCCACCGGTGGGACAAAACTTTTTCGTGGTCCCACCAAACACACACTTGACCGTTTTGTTGCGCCGAACTGAAGAAATAGAAAAGACAACGAAATTATAGAACTGCAAATGCAGCTAATTCATGGCGAAATTTCAGTTGGCCATTACTTAGAAGCTTTGCGGTTTTTAGAAGGGATACATTTTAATTTTGTTTCAAGAAAGCAGGTAGCGACTATTACATACCACATTGTAAAAAAACGGTCAAGTGTGTTTGGTGGGACCACGAAAAAGTTGTGTCCTACCGGTGGGACACCACAGTGGGACCACGGATCCGGAGTGGAAATTTCCAGAACGAAAACGTTGGAACCAAAAACGCACTGTATTTTCTTTTGCGACACCGCCGCCATACAAATCATTAATACTTTGAGCCGTTTCTGCAGCACTGGTGCCACGATGGAACTCGTACTCGTATATAACGCGATATTTCAAGATTTCCATTTTGTAAACTGAGTGACGCAAAGAAAAAACCAAAAGAGGAAAAAACAAATGAATTACGGTTTTCAAAACAAAAAAGCATGAGTAAATAGCTGATTTGAAATTGGTATTCCTAAACAAAGAAGAGATATTTGAAATCAAAGTCGCCAGTACGACAAAACGCTAACTTCATATGTAAGGACCCTAATAATGAAGTATTTTCTACCTTTATTACCATTAAAAGTGGTCAGTCATGAACTCAGATTGCCTTAACCTTAAACTAACCTCAGGCCCCCGAACGCGTAAGTGCGTTGCGGGCATAACGAAAACGTAGACGTTCAGACAAACTTTCGAATTATCATTGTGTTAACAAAATAAAATAGTATATATTATATCCGCGATTTAGAACCCATATTATAAGCTGGTTAAACTATGTTTACTTTGGGTTTAGATGGCGCAATGTAATGAGTCTTAGAATGTTATTATATTATGTATCAAGGATATCATTAATGAAGAATAAAGAATAGTGTGTTAGTAAAACAATAGTGTGGGTTTTATTGTTTGTATATGTTTATTGTTCTAAAAATTACGTAAAACAAATTTCCGATTTCTCGAAATCTATAGATTTACACATCACAAAGAATCTTAATTAAAAAAGCACTAAAAATTTACTAACATTTCGAAGGAAATTATATTTCCTTTAAGTCAATGATAATATCTACTAGGAAGGTGCCGAGTTTGTGGTTCCAAATAAATTAGCTTTATATCAAGAGAACTCATAGTCAAGACTTTATAGACATATTTCCTATAAATCTCAGCTAGAGAAAACTGAAAGAACTGATACAACATTTTGTATAATTTTATATGGCACCGTCAAATTATTGCACTGACTATATATGATTGTTAATTTTGCATTGGCGTAGAGCTTCATTGAAGCCTTCACAGAGAGATAGATCGTGTTGTTGTTGGGCGCACTCAATGAATTGCTTTATCTCCCAAGCGCAAGGTCCTTGAGGTTGTTGGTTCTGATGTTGATTATATGTCTGTGCGGCAGGTTGAGCGGCTTGTTGCTGTGCAGGCTCACTGCTACTTCCACCACTGAATAGCCCAGTTAAAGCGCTACCAGCCACATGACCCTGTAACAAGAGACACCATTATTGAACCATTATAAAATATATTTTTTAAGGATACTATTAAAAATTATTTTGGGCTCTGGACTCTTCTCGACGTCTATCAGGTTTTAGTTTATTATAAACGTCAAGAGGGAACACCTTTTACATTTTTGTGACCTCAAATGAACAAGGATTTGGATATTTACAAGTCTGGTAAAAATATCAGGCAGTACAAAGTTACTTTTGGTCAACGACAAAAGTAGCTTAACTAATTTTAATTTATTAATCACCTTAGCTCTTAAATCTTTCAGCAATTAACAAAACATGAAATATATTAAGTTTGTCCTCATTATAAATGACATAAACAGCTATTATTGTTACATGTATATCAATATAAAAAAGGTTTGTAAATATTTTAGAGTTAATCAACTTTTGTCGTTGACTGTACATGCATATGCAAAAATATCATTAGGCCTTCCACTGCCTCATGCGTTCAGGCGAACGCTTGCGCCCGTATGTGTTGTATGTATTTTCTGCAAGACATTTGTGCAAATTATTCGCACGAAACAGGCATCCGTCTGCATGCGTGCACACGCACGAGGCAGCGCTGAGCGTGAGCCCGCGGCGGGCCGTCCTCAAGCTAAAAAGCGGCTACGTGAAAAAGCAAATTTCGAGGTAGAGTTGAAAAAAGAAGGTTTATTTTTAAACCGATGCTAGTATTTTCTATAAATCTTGAATAACCCTGTTATTTATCAAAAGACGGATGGACGGACGGACGGAGACTCTTCCGAAATTAAAGTTGCTATTGAATAATATTAACATTCGTTTGAAAAAAAAACTGAAAATGGACCAGAATCCCTTAGCCGCCTTTTAGTTTGAGGACGGCAATACGCCACGAATAAATTGTAGTACAGACGACCCGCCTAACTACGTAGCGCTGATCTATGTATTTGTACAAAGCAGCAACAACTTTGTATAAATTAATTTGTATCATAAACTGTATTCATTTTCCTACACACTATTTTAATTTGTTTTTAAATAAGAATAATTCATAATTTATCAAATTTGTAATATAAGCATAATAGTTATAATAAATAAATATAATTTAAATAATGAACTGTATGTCAAGCAATCATACCAGGTGTTAGAGAAACGCGCCCACAGTTGAAGACAGGCGATAGTCCCGAAGATTAAAGAAAATGGGAGCGATTTTTTTTTCGATCGATTTAATTTTATATTTTTATAAGCTTTATTCACGCTTCCTCGCATAGTTAAATGAAACCGGATGTTAATACGTCGTTATACCGATATTCATTGCGGCATTAATTTATTAAGTGATGCATTTTTTTATGAAATTATTGTTTCAGTTAGCAGCACTAACACGATGAAGCGTGAATAATGCTAAAAAAAAGAGAACAATTTAAACCGATCGAAAAAATCAATCAATTTTTTTACCTTCAGTACTGTTGTCTGTCCTGTCTTCACTTTCTGGAGCGTTATATTATAGGTATCAATGTTTTAAGAAACTGTGATCCTATAAGTATAACGACAAATCAGTTGTCCAATTAAAACCCTAAAAAGGGACAACTGCTAGAAAAAATGAATATTTACAGGTTACTAGACCATAAAGCATTTATTATGATTGTCCAAATATCTAAAAATGCATAGAAATAAGACTTTTATATTTAAAAATCCTAGCAATTACACAGTTGCAGAGCTGTAAAACATAAAAAAAAAAGAAATGATAAACAAGGATAAAAATTGTCTCGTGCTCATTACTTGGTTTTGAAATTATACAGCTAGTATTCAAAGTAAAATCCAAGTATTTGAAAATGTTACTATCATCATCATCTAAGCATGCATCTGAAGCTTTAACCTCGAGAGCCCAGGGTCAGCTTACTCTTTCCTGGATTGGTTATACAGCATTCATGGGAGCGACTGCTATGGGACCTCCCAGACCCAGGTGGAAACCCTGCGCCAGAGCTTCGTCGTCGATCAGCAGGTATACTGGCTTGCAGATGAGGTTGGTTTGGGCTCTGTAGATCTTAGTTGGACACACATATTGGAAGATCATATAAAAACTATTGAGTCTGTTTGACCTTTCTATCCAACCAAAATATTGATGCACAGATTAAGTTTCCAATCTTTTGAATCATCTAACTTTCACCCCTCTCAAGCTCACGCTCTATAATTTCCTACTACACATTTCTTGGTACTTTTCTAATTGGGATATATTACAGTCGTACATTTGAACTTTTTCCAACTTAAATTGTTAGAATTCGAATTAATAATTGTTGGAAGCTAGGTGTGAACATCTTGACTTTATATGTGAATTACAATTCAGATGTACCTATTTCAAATGTAATTTCAGCTTTTTCATTCCCTATATTCAACTTAAGTTAGATTACAATTACTCATATTTTTTAATTGCATTATCACAAAACTGCTGCAGAGTAACATGGATTATTGAAAAATAATTTCTTCATCAAATAACTCTCTTTAAAATAATCACAGTGGTTTGCATTACTTTATTTTGAACAGTATTATTCTTACTGTATGAAAAGGATTTTCAAATGTCACACCAATAATGACCCATGTTATTGAAATAAAACTATTTTTAAAAGATTCTATCGCGATTTATTTGGTGTTTTTATAGTTATTATTTACACTGAACCCAATGTTCTGGTTGCTTTTTAGCAGCCCTGCTAATGGAAGAATGGTGTAAAATTAGCGTAAACTTCCAACAATATCAGATAGAACCATGCAATTTTAATATTTATTGTGCAAAATTTCAATTCATGTAAACAAAAAAAATAATGAATCATGATATACGTCACAATAAACACGTATCTCAACATCGATTGGAGGTTTGCCAAACATAATAGCAACTGCGAAAAATTCAAATAATAAACTCATTCACGACATTAACTTGAGTTAAGGGTCAAATAATTCATAACAATGTTTACATTACGTAATAACATTACGTACCACTGCTGATCCAACAGCTACGCCACCGGCAGTGGCTGCCATCTGACCGAACATCGATGGCTGCTGCGGTTGAGCCATAGCTGGCGCCGGGGTAGATGGCGGAGCACGGGCTGGGAGAGTGCTTGTTGGAGCAGCAGCCCTAAAAACAATTGGTTAGGTTATCTACGCATGATGAAATATGAAATAAAACGTTTAATATTACCAAAATTACTTACCGTCGCGGTGGCGGCGGTGGAGGACTTGATCTTCCACGGCGAGGCATTCTTTCGTATTTGTTTTATAATTCCGATTATTTATGTACAAAAACTGTTGGTTCTCAACAGATCAACACTCTTTTTATAACTGTATAAACTGAACTGATTGATTTGACTTCACTGACACTTGTCATGAAAAATCACCTTCTAGAAACTTTAAAATTAGAACACTATCGTTTTCTCACTTTATTACAGTTGAACGCGACTGGAGAGAAAGAGACAGCATATTCAATTATGCCAACATTACCAATTACCACGGAGATATTTTTTTAAAGATGCGTTCAGTTTTGAACATTTCGCTAAAGGTCCGACAAAATGAAATTTAAAAACAAACGTCATTAATTTTGATACTTTTATTTATGTTTATTCTTTGCATATTTTGTCTTCTGTATTTAAGGCTTGGAAGGGAAAGTAACAGCTTAAGAAGTCGAGATCAATTCTTTGTAATGGACTATTATGGAGTGATTTCTCTAGTGTAGTGTAAGAATTGTAAAAATGTCTTATAGGGTAGTCTAGCTACTAGCTACCCATGTCTATATACAATACATATGTACTATAGTACGAAAATATTCGAAGATATTCACGATTATTGCCATATGTCTAGCAAGCAGAATCTAATAATCCTGTTTCTGCAGTACCAATTGGAAATTGAACGTGCTTGTAGATCACACAATCTACAGAGCACATTTCATTGAGCTTAATATTATACAAGCATTACACTTGCATACCAAGAATTAAATACTACATTTGTTAATAAAAAGCAAGTGAAATATAAATAGAAGACAGTATTTACCTGCGGCCCTTACTACCACCGAAAGGCATAATATTATATGAAATTGAGATTGATAAATTACTTTTAGTTTGTATTATGAACCATTTTCTTGTAAATATGTCGCTTATGCCTAGCGTTTTTTTTTAATGTTTTGTGACATCAACCAGCCAGTGTTATATCTATTATTCATGTAGAAGTACGATTACTCCAGATTACTCATAAGAAGTATTGATCCCACCAGAAACGTTCATGTTAAGAATGCCAAGAGCCAAGACGTATACATATTGCTTGCACTGTAAAAAGTTTTCAGATCTTTTTGAGAGTCAAGCTCCTAACTCACCTTTTAGCTCTAGCGTGATGATTTATAGTCCGAACGTTGTCCATGGCCGAGTTCTATCGACTGCAGAATTTCGTGATGATCTGCTTTGTAATAATAAAGGAATGATCAATAATAGATTTGATCGATTTTACCCTGCTGCTCCTATCACACTTATAATAGCATGATGATATATAGCGCAGTTTATGCCCATGCCCTAAAAGAATGTTCATGCAAAATTTCAGCGTAATCTGTTCAACCGTTTTCAAGTGATGCTCGGACAAAGATAATAAAAAGCAGACAAGCAGATAAAATTGTACAAATCACATTATAGGCATCGATGTCGTTTCAAGAACACATAACAATCTTTTTTTTTTAAATATTCAATGTACAGTTTTCACCTGGTTACGATTTTATTACCTACTAGCTGTCCCCCGTGGCTTCGCCCGTGGCATACTTCGCCCCGTGGCACCTATTTATCCCAAACATGCCTGTAATTTTTTAAGCAATTTTTTAAACTTTTCTCTCCGTAAAAACCATCCTTGGACTTCAACAAACATTTAAAAAAAGAATTGGTCAAATTGGTCCAGGCGTTGTTGAGTTATGCGCTTACCAACACATTTTGCGATTCATTTTTATATATATAGATATGTATAGATTGTAAATTAGTTGTGTCTGCACATTGGAGATATTTAAAAAAATTCTTGGATTAAGTTAAATGAAAGCTTCTGAATACAAAATATATTTTTGGAATTCTTGTCAGTTTGTTCGCGATTGACGCAAAAACTATTGAACGGTTTTTGATGCGGGTTTATCTATTAGAAAGGTCTTAGTCAGACTTACAATCTGCCGTATTGATTGCAATTGATTAAGTAGAACCGGAGATATAACCAAAAACTATATCCGACCTTCAGGGAATCAGTTAGTTTATAATATTAATAGAGTAAAATCCCAGCCTCACCAGAATTCACTAATTTTCACAAAAGTAAAATATATGAAATAAAGTAATGTAGGTATGTACCTTGAGTGTATGCATACTTGCTAGCTTGTCCCGGCGGCCATTTGTCTGTGATTGTGCAAACGCTAGGTAAAAACACGTATGTGTTAGAAAATATTGTTAAAAATTCATTGTCAAAATTGCTGGCAACGTTCCGTATTTCGTTGAGAATTACATCTTTCCTTAAGTTTGCCGTACGTTATTACTTCCCAGAATTCGTTCCTTAATAGATGCATTCTCAATGTTATTATAACACTGGGGTTATTATTTTTTTCAAAATCAACGAGTTTGATCCCTGGCGAGCCTAAATTTGATAAAACTAAACTAAATTCCTAGCCAGGAATCAAATTGATTTTAGTGGAAAAAATACATTCTGTATTATAATTTATATATTAGGTTGGGGAAAAAGTCTTTTCGCATAGGTAGTATGTATGAACTTATAATAAAACCTCTTTGACTATACTATATGTACTTGGCTGGTTTTGGTATCATTTAAAAGTTTAAATTTTAAAGAAGATAATTCCAAATTCAAATTAGGAAAATGCGTAATTTTCATTTGTTTTTCTTACCGTCAAGATGAGTGAATCTAATGAAGAAATTAGATACATTTTAAAATTTTACTACAAAAAGGTAAAAATGCAACGCAAGCCGCGAAGAAATTTGCGATGTTTATGGACCTAGTGCAGTGTCTATGAGAGTAGCACAAATTTGGTTTAAGCGTTTTCAATCCGGAAATTTTGATGTCAAAGATGCACGTCGCTCTGGTCGCCCTGTTACGGATAAAATGGATGCTATTTTTGGAAAAGTGGAACAAGATCGGCATATCAGTAGTTACGACGAGTTGTTAGCTGAAGAACTGGGAATTGACCACAAAACAGTTTTGACGCATTTGAAAAAAAATGGGTACACAAAAAAAGCTCGATATTTGGGAACCTCACGAGCTCTGTGAAAGAAACCTAATGAACCATGTACTCATTTTTGATTCTTTATTACGACGTAATGAAACCGAACCATTTTTGAAGAAATTGATAACTGGTGATGAAAAGTAGATCACGTACGACAAAAACGTGCGAAAAATTTCATGGTCAAAGGCCGGTCAGGCTTCACAGACTGTGGCGAAACCCGGGTTAACTCGCAACAAGGTGATGCTGTGTGTGTGGTGGGATTGGAAGGGCATTATTCATTATGAGCTGTTACCACCAGGCAGGACCATCGATTCAGAACTCTAATGCGAACAACTGATAAGATTAAAGCAAGAAGTTGAGAGAAAGCGGCCGGAATTAATCAACAGAAGGGGTGTGGTTTTTCATCATGATAGCACTAGACCTCACACATCTTTAACCACTCAGCAAAAATTAAGAGAGTTTGGCTGGGAGGTGTTATTGCATCCGCCGTATAGTCCTGACCTGGCACCTTCAAATTTCCACCTGTTTCTCTCTTCAGAATCCTTTAGGCAGTGTCAGTTTAACATCACGAGAGGACTGCCAAAACTACTTGACGCAGTTTTTTGATCAGAAGCCCAAAAATTTCTATAGCAATGGGATCATGTCCCCCAGCAAGATGGACGGACGACCTGAAAAAGGTAGCTGGGATAGACTGGATGCGTAAGGCGGAGGATCGGGTGCTATGGCGTAAAATGGGAGAGGCCTATGTCCAGCAGTGGACTGCAATAGGCTAATTGATTGATTGATTGAATGGGATCATGTACCTACCTATAAGATGGCAAAAAATTATTGAAAAAAATGGTACCTACATACTTTAGTTAAATGTAAATAAACTATATTTAAAAATGTTTTGAATATTCATATAAAATGCGAAAAGACTTTTTCCCCAACCTATTATATTTCGCTTTCATATTATTTTCGGTATATCGGCGCAAATCATGCAGTACCTTTTCGTGTTAATTAGTAATATTAGTATTTTACGCAATGCTCACGAGGAGATAATAAAATATATTCTCAATACTCACCTATCAAACACCTTTGAGTATTTTGGAACACGAATCAAACAGAACGTCACTATTTACGTCACATAACTGCTATCCGGCCGGCCGGGAACGACTCGCTGAATGCATGATAATAATTTCATTCAGAGAAGTCAATCAGTTCGGTTGAGTTAGACATCTGTGGTTAGTTTATTGTGACTTTGTGACCGCGTGATCGTAGCTGTCGTGAAATTTGATTCTGTGTCTGTTGTTAGGTTTTCGTAAATAATTTTGAGTGAAAATGGGCGATATTCAAGCCGGTCAAAATTGGAATATATTCCTGTTGTCAGGAATGACAATATTTATCTGTATTATATTACATTTTGTATACAAAGTAGCTTTGAGGAGCAAGAAAGAGGAGCCTATAAAATGTGAAGTTGAGAGTGAAACAGGTACGTCAAGGAAGTTCGAATATCAGAAAGTAGAGAATTTCATGTATTTTTCGTAATCCATCTAGGATCTGTATACGTTATAATATAAGAAATAAGTACGAAACATCTGTTGTTACCTGCGCAAATTTAATGCGGTTTAGTTCACTATGAACGGAATAACTGTATTCGAAGAATGCAGCTGACACACTTCGTTCAAATGTATTTTCTTACATAGGTACATCTCTCAAATAAACTACCTACATATTACTCCCATAACTTGAGACCTATGGTTAACATAGTATTATATTATACTGACCATATAAAACTCATAATTAAAAACATATAGGTACCTATAGGAAGCAATTGGAAGTACACAAAATGTGCTTTTTCTTTAGGTATTTGTGTACCTATATCTTTGTTTGAGAGTACCTACTGAATTAAAATGTTTAATGATTACTATGATCTACATAACGATAAAAAGGAAAGAAGTCCAAAACGAATCATTATTGTCAAATATCAATTTCCCGCCAAAAATGACAAAATAATCATAAGTACATAAAAAATGATTAGTGTTACTATGGATACCTACCTAGTTAAAATAAAAAATATTGAATCAATAGATATTTGCAATAAATCATCTTTCTAAAAATTTGCTATATTTTTCATAACCTAGAAAACCTGTTGTAATAAATAAAATGTCTAGATTTTCTATCTGAATGACTTAGTTCAGAAGAGAAGAAATGTACCTTATGGGGGGATACTTGGCTATTAAAATGTTTTAGTTTCTAAATTCTGTCTATGGGTGCTATTTAGTAAAGGCTGCTATTTTCTTCCTAAGAATAACATTTTTATTGTTTTCAATGAAAATGTGTGACTGATGACATTCACCATGCTAATTTGGCAGTCAATTATGTTTTATTCACTGTAACAGGACACTTGGCACAAATATTATCAAATGAAACAGTTTTGCAGTGAATTTGGTTTATGAATTTATTAAGTGGGCTGAATTTGTGTATCAAATGAATCATATATGTTAGTATTAAGGTATTAATAAAATACATACCTAACTGTACTGGCAATACATACATATGTGTTATTAATAAATTAAAAAAATAGACACTCAAATAATGGTTAATACCTACTGACTGTTCAAATGTTATGTAAAAGTGCAAAAGTAAATTATTCATAGTCATATTTACATAACATAATACCTATTATACTAAATGTTAACCAAGAAGGTAATAAACAGTTTTACATTCAAAAACAAAAATATTTTTAGTCTTATTTCAGTGGTGGTACTACTTGGCAATCACACTTTCTCTTAACTGATTCAATTAATGCTTTTATTATTATGATCATTACATAAGAAGCTTTAAAGTTTTTTAATTCCAATGTTGTTAATGTTAACCAATAAAATCTTTAACTACCTACCTACCTTCAGTACATACCTAAGTACTTTTAAATTTCAATTTTACAAATTATTAAGAGTATACGTGAATTATACAGAAGAGGCGAGCGCGATTGTAGAGCAGAATCGCGTCGATACGTACGATTTTACATTGATTATGCCTTATACCTAACGCCTTATTTCTCTTGCCTCTTCTGTATAAATCACGCGTAACATAGGTTTTCCTGTGAGTCTGGCCCTGTTCATTTAAATAGCTCTCATTTTATCGAGGGATTTTATTGCAAATATTTGCATGACTATTGGGTTAAGCCTTGACTCTAAAATAATTGAAGTAATGTGCTAAATTACATCGAATTCGAGATGACTTAAAACAATACCGTAGTACCATCTCTATAAAACCCATCCAATATAACCATCTGGCGCCAGCTGCATCTCAATATGCGCTGGCGCAGTGTGTTTACAAAAAGTAAGCAATACAATGAAAAAAGAAACTAGCTTTCGCATGATCTACGAGATCTTTCCTCTTTCCGTTGTCTTATGTAGGTATAACTTGCTATTACGAACTTGTCTGTCATACCTAACAATGGCCGTACCCGTCTTACAAAACTGTTTACTTTCGCACGGTACCTATTTAATTATTTTTTTTTGATGGAACAATAATCTCATTATATACGCTTGTTGCTCTGAATAGCACATACACCTGAAAAAAGAAACATGTAAGTAGATAATAAACTTGGCTCCTTGAAACATTAAAGCCAACTTAAAATAAGTTTATGACGTGTTGGTTCTACTTATGCGATCTATTCATTATGACAATCATATATGACTAATCGTGAGTCAATTTATATGCGTTAATCTTAATATATATACATGTCGTGTTGATGATCAGTTAGATTCTTTTTATAAGGAATGTACGAATGATGATACATCGTCTTCCTTGAAGCAAGTTTGTTGAACACAACCGCTAACATTGTATTGTATGGAAGACAAACCAGTGTAAAGCTTCTATACATTTTCCTGTTGATGGGAATTTAACATTACAATCATGGAAATATTCTTAATAAATTGTAAAAATACCTTTACTAGTTTTTTAGATTTTAGATTTAGCGTACCCCTGGCTCAGAGGTGAAAGCTTCGGATGCAACTGAGAACAAAACCTCCACGCCTCCAAAATGACGCGTAACTGACATTAGTCTAACCGAGGAACGATAAATCTCGTAGATATATTATAATATAATTGTTGACTAGATGTGCCTACGTATACACACTCGTACGTAGGCAGTATGCTACCAATGACAGAAACTGTAAATTAGTCTGAATTGTAGCGCCCGTTACTCATGACTGTTTAACGGTATTCTTATAAGCATCATGTCAGGCCACTCCACTTCAAACTATTTTGTAGAGCTCTTCGGATTAGTCATCATACCCATTACAATATTTTAAAGATCATTTACCTTTAAAATGTCTTAAAATGTCTCTATCTTAGATTTAACACGTTTTCTTAACAGTAAAAATATTTTATATAAAAAATAATAGTTTCCACTATACGCATAATTTTAATTAAAACGAATTACATGCAATTAAATGATTCAATAGTTCTAACAATTTTGTTACGATCCTCTCTAAAAATATAATAACGATGTCTAGTGCTAATGGCGCTTGGGTATATTATAAAATAATTCAAGTAGGTATGTAACTTATACTTCAATATGACTGTACATTTCGACAAAAATGTACGTGATTTTAAAAATGATGGCATATCTAATCCACCAACATAATCCTACAACAAACCACTGGGTTGGCAAGAAACAGAGATAACTCCTAGGTATTATGAATACATTTATTAATTTTTTAGCTTTCAATGGAGTATAGTAGAGTGCAAGAATCTTAAGTTCATTACCCTTTCTAAACCGTGCGAACCGGCGCTCATTTATAAATAATCACTAAATACTTATCGGATTGTATTTTAGGAGCTCTCGTCGAAGACGCAAATTCCGAAGCACCCGTATCCGAGCCCCGCGTTGGCGGGAAATCCAAGAAACGTGCTCCGTGGAAAGGGAAATCCGAATTTAGTCACCCATGGCTGCTCAAGAATCTCAAGGGGCACCCTGGCACCGTTCTATTAGTAGACTTCTCTGCCAATGGCAAGTTCATGGCCGCTACCTGTGATGGTGAGTTGCCCTACGTAATTTTTACGTATATTCTATATTCTGAATGTCCATAATTACTTCATAAATTATAAGAGCTACTCATTATCATGTTAAAGAAACTATTTGATAATAAATTACGTCAAAACAACGGTACGTTAGTCGAGCAAATTGTACGTGTTAGCTTATTTTAAATATTTGAATTCTGATTAACTTAATTCAATGTGACTAAAGAGACCATTATTCTGAATACTTTAAGAAAGTGGTGCTATATATATGTACTTACATATGTCTATAGTGTCTACGAAGTATAAATACATTCAGCATATAGAGTGGTTATTTTGTAAATACATTTTTACATGTGTATATATTACATTATTAATACAAAATACTAAATCTAGTGAGTCAGTAATAGGTACCAGCTAAAATAAACATTTTTTTTTATAATATACATACTTGTTTTGAAATGTTGCTAATGTTGTTTCACTAGATTTGGCATTACATGAATTTTATTCATCATCAAATCTAAATTTCATCAAGTTCAAAATAATCTTTGTTATTTATTCTGAATAAGAATAACGGCAAGCGGTGAAACACGACAGGAAATGTTTTATAATATGGTAGAATTGATCAATTCATATTATACTTGCTGAAGTTGAGACTAACGATCATGTAACCATAGTTTGTAAATATTTGGTCATACTGTTCTCAAATGCATAACAATTGACAATTTAAACAAATGTTAAAGAAAATGTATTCTATAAAAAATATTGTTACAAATATTTAACAACCAAAGAGACCAGTATGTACCAATTTATCAATTGCAACTTATCGTGCAGCCATTATAGTACTAGATTTTGTTTCAATAGCCGTTGTTTTTAGAGTATTTGCTGTGTTGAAATATCCGGGATGGGAGTTGTTTGTTAATGGAAGCACCTGTTAATGGCTGGACGAGGAAGTGGCGAGCTCGTGGTTCCGCCCAAGACCTCGCGCGTTTTTGTCCCATTCCGCTACGCCACTGTTATGTGTAATTTGGAGGTCCTCCGGTCGAAGTCACTCCCAAGGTTGTATGCACACTGGAACTGCCCAGAAGAACTCTTAACAAAAAAGAAATACTTGTTTCAATTGTTGCATAATGTGCACCGATATCAGATTTCCCAATTAAGAGAAAGGCGTTAACCTAAAATGAAGTCGATGACGTCTTCCAATTCCCAAGTTATAGTATTATGTTTGGTATAATCAAATGTAGCAGAACTCAATTTGACTAGGAGTACTCTTCTGACTCCCCATGCTTCATTTGCGATACAGATAACGATTATACAATTTATACTTCACGTAGTTATCAAGTTATAGCACTTTAATCTAATCAATTAAATCATTTCGTTTGCTCATCGGCGACCATTCAGCGACAGACAGTTAATTCAATTGTTATTTATAGATAAGGAAATAAACAAGATTTTGTTGATTAATTGGATATCTAAGTAGTAGAAAATTATCATACTAGAAAATCCTATTTATATAAACGTATATTAATGAAGAATTTACATAATGTATTAAATAATTTAACATCAGTTTTTTTAGCTTCTATATTTAGCAATCACTTGTATGATGTGGCGACTGAAGTAAGAACCATGATACCTACTTGATCCATATTCTACTCACTTACTTTACTGAGAGAAATTACTTCCAAGTAATAATGAATGATTCTTAAAACGGGTAATATCAGATATTACCAAAACGATAGTGACTTTGAAGGGTAGAAGATAAAAAATGACCCTACATTGCAATTATCATTCATATTACAATTACAGCTTTTTCAATATATAATTACTAGTAATATTTAAGTAAAATGTATATACTCGGCGGATACTATATCTTCAGTCGCGGTTGACACTCGTTCTCTTGCTAAACCGGCAAAGAGGGGTCCATTATGAGAATGATGTGGGCGATAGGTTGTTGTGAGAAATAATTTTTGAGACTGGTAAATGTTAACTTAATAAATTTTCATATAAAAACGGAGATGTCCTCCTGGTTTGATGTTTTTTTATCTAGTTTCGCCCACTCTGTCATACCTTACTTCATCTTTATCAAATCTTGTTTCAAATTAAGATATTTTCAAATTTAATAACATTGATAGAATTTAACTACTGAATAAATATAATTCTTTGAATTTCAATACTCCAATAATTTCCATCTCGTATCTGGTGCAAAGGTTAGCCATCGCTATTCAACGGGGCAATGCAGCCAGCATAATGGGCACCTTTGCACCGGGTACGGTGAGGGACGGGTTAATTTTTTTTTTTTTTTTTTTAATGTGTGACATATTATATTTACTATGATCATTAAAATAAAATTTAAACTTATTTATTTTAATACTATAATAACATTAAAACATAAAAAGGGAGAAGATACTGGTGACAGTATGACTCTTCCTAGGGATCGAGATCTCTGGTGACAAACTATTGGTTATAATTTACTTATTATTGGTTTTTATAAAATCCAACTGATATCATGTATGTCATGGTCACCATAGCCTATGGACGCATGTAACATCAGAACCTTGAGACGTAGTCGTCGTAGACGTAGTAGTATTCTCTGTTCTGCGATCAGCCGTTAATTATCTCGCGTACTCTGTAAAAATACCTTTACGCTCTTGTGTGGTCTCCATTAGTATGGTCTACTTACTTTGTTTATTTTGGTTGCGCTCCTCTTAAGAGATGATTCCCCAGTTGTCTGATTCCAATGGAACAACTAACTTTAAAAAAATTGCCATTGTAACCAGCTCTTTTTTTTGTAGTTTACGCCTTACATCACATTGAGACACCGAATTACTGGCTTATTTATAAAATTACTTTACAGCATTGTAATTTTTATATATGTATATACTATAAAACTCTTTGTCCTGACTAACTGACATAGAGGCAACGCACAGCTTAAGCCGCTGGTCCCAGAGACTTGAAATTTGGAGGGTGTGTTTGTTTTGATGCGTTGAGGTGTGCTAAGGAACGATGTTTTTGAATTCAACTTCTAATTCGGAAAAAAGGCGTAAATTGTACTTTCATATAACTCAAGAACATCTGAAAAGATTTTCATGATGTTTAATTTTTTAGATTTGTCTCCGCCTTGAATACCAAATAGCATAATTAAAAATATATGACGTGGGCGGAAAGCTAGTTTCCAGATAATTGAATTCTATTCTTCATCATCAATTACAGAGGGAGCGTCTAAAATTATTTCTTTAAATATCTTTGCGTAATATTGCGACTAGTCATCATAGTCCTTTTACATAACACTGCTGGGCGTTAACATAAGTAGTTAGAGTAAATTTAATTAATTGTTTTGGTGTGGTTTTTCGTAACTTTTAGATCCAGTTCTATAGCATTAGATACATCAGTGAGTTTATTGACACGTAAAAATGTTATCACGCGCACATTCCTTTCCTTACTATCTTCTACCCGCTCGCGTGAAGTAATAGTTAAGTTTTTGGAAATTTTTCAATTTTCTGCGCAAATGTACAACATATTAGAAATCTTAAAAAAGGTGTGTGTAAGTAAATATCATTAAATTTACATGCAATTCAATTTTTCCCCTATGGCAGGCAATGCTGATATCGACACTCCTGCCAATGTCAGACGTGGGATAGAGATTTAAGTCTTAGGCACCGGACAAACAGAACGTACGCGCGTCTGTTCTGTTTGTCCGGCGCCTTATTGGACACTAACTGTGCCCGTGCTTCGCTCGTGGCATACTTCGATCCCCCGTGGGCATCCATTAAACCCATACATGCCCGTAAATTATTAGTAATACAATAACATATGGGAATTTGCCGATTTGGTGATATTTATGATTACTGCTCCACTCTTCTGGGTAGTAGCGTGATGATAGATAGCCTATAAATTATTAAATATCCTCGATAAATGGTCTATTCAACACAAAAAGACATTTTAAATTAGAACCAGTATTTTCTGAGATAAGCGCGTTCAACCAAACAATCTCTTCTGCTTTAAAATCGAACCATAAAAGTAGTTGCCAACAGTCAATATGAAGCTTCAAATTACGTTTTCTTTTCTTTAACTGACCATTTATTATAATAATTATAGTAGCGATTGTTCAGTTATTTGATCAGCTGAAACACAACCGCAGTGGTGGCTCCGTTACATTCTCATACTCTTCGAGAAATTATATAAGAGCTGAGCTAAGTTACCGGAATGATCTAACACCTGTGTGTATCTAATTATCAATTAAAAACAGGATGTTACAGCCAATATTTGTGATGCAAACGTCTGGTATAAGTAACCGTGTTTTTTTATATACATGGATGCTAAAGACGGCTAAGTGGAGAAGTCGGTATAAGCCGGTAAGCGGACCTCGAGCTCCGAGGTTAGAAACCGAATGCATCTGGGACTCAACGTTGAGATGGTAATGATGATTTCTATACATACAGCTAACACAGGCGTCATATTATGCACAGCGTAAAGAACAGAACTAAGAGTTATTTAGACTGCTAGATACAAATATTGCTAACTTCACAACATCCAAATTGAAATTTATCACTTCTTGTTAAATCAATCTTGTTTCTAACCTGTTTATTATTTATATGTTTGATTTAACAAAAAAATATAAATTTCAATTAGGATGTTGTGAAGTCAGCAATAATTTGTGTTAAACTATCAAATCTACTTATTCCAATATTACTTAGTTACAATACAACTTCAACGAAG
This sequence comes from Cybosia mesomella, assembly GCA_946251805.1. Classification (NCBI taxonomy): domain Eukaryota; kingdom Metazoa; phylum Arthropoda; class Insecta; order Lepidoptera; family Erebidae; genus Cybosia; species Cybosia mesomella. The sequence goes on from OX276398.1 coordinate 25,475,696, forward strand.
TTATAAAAAAATTACGACATCAAAATATTTTTATCGCCAATTACAATACCTACAATGCGTTTACATGAAAAAAAAAAAACTTTGCTCTAGTTGTAGCGCCTGGCACGAACTGAATAGCCGGCAGGGCCTAGGAGACTGCGATAAGCCGGTGCTAACCGGAATGATTGTCGTGATAATGGGGTCACTAACCTCGCAAAAACGTCTGGGACCCGATTCTGTTGGCTTTGTTTACAATTAACTGGGTCAACACAACACACGCAATTAATATAGTACCTTATTTCATTCTTGTTCTTGAACTCTCTTTAAACTTTGGAAGCCTTTATTGCCAGTGGTCCACTTGCGTAGTCCTGGGTTGACCACGGGAAATTATGTCTTAAAGCCTATGAGAAACTTGAGGCAGCTCCTAAAGTGAATATACTGATTTATATAATTCTACAATGTACTAAACATCGTATACAAGATAACACTCGCGTTGTTAGACTTCCCTATATGCGTACTCCGATTGAGCACTTAAGATTTCAAGTTTACATTTTATCTTATCATATACTATCTTGAAAAAAAAATACATGAACTTCAGCGACGATGATAATATTAAAGGATTACATTAAAGGCTCTTGCAGTTAGTGAAATTTCAGATTTAAATGCTCGAATGTAGTATGTGATCGTAAACACCTGACGAGTCGACGAAGCAGTACTTTAAAATAGCAGCTCGCCCAGAGTTAGCCGCTCATATTTATGTGTAGCAAGAAAATGAATTACATAATTGAGGAAAACGCAATCTTAATATGCAGAATAATAATAGTGCCAAAACCGTGGCGTGGGGCGGAAGCCTATGGAAGGTTACAGCGCGTTATCTCCGCGCTTTATTGGGACGTGTACTTTTTTTTTTTTTTTTTTTTTTTTTTCGTGCGGAAATCCCTTCGGATACCCCCCCGCGTGCCAGCGGGGGCGGTTATGTCGGGCTTGAACCGACTAAAACCGCACGCCGTCTCGGGTCTACAGACGCCGGGGTGTAAGGTTGCCCATAGAGCATATCCCTCGCACCCCGACTGACCCTGGGCCATCTCCGGTTTCGAGATGGCCCCCTCGGGTTTGGGAACCACGGTGTCCCCGTCTTGCCCCGGTTTGGGGGAGGGGCGCTAGTCGCCCCACCGTCCCGGCCTGCTTCTGCTGGGGTGACAGGTGGCCTCACCCGCCACCCCCAGGCCTGCGCTCATGGAGGACGGAGGTCGTTAAGCGACCTCCGGCGCCTGAGTTGCCTGCGACGCGCGGCGAGCAAGTTGCGGGCTCGGCGGACCGGGAGAGTTCTAAGTCTCTCCCGGACGCGCTCCGCCACCTCCTTCGCGAGAATTACATGCTCGCAGAAGGAGGCGGCGGCGGCCCACGCGCTCGCGCTCCGCACCATTCGCCTCATCCGCACCCACGCCGGGCAGTCCGCCAGCGTGTGCAGCCCTGAGTCCTCGCTCGCGTCGCAGTGATGACACTCAGGCGTTGGCTCCTTCCTGATCCGATGCAGGTGGTCCCCGAAGCACCCCTTCCCTGAGATCACCTGCGTCAGTCGGTAGGAGAGGCTTCCGTGTCGCCTCTCCAGCCAATCCTCCATGATGGGCCTTACCGCCGCTATTGCGGCGTGCCCTGCGCTTGGTTGCCCAAGTCGTTCCTTCCACTCCACCACGATGGCCTGGCGGAGCTGGGACTGCACGGCCTCGATTTCTCGAGGCTCGGGGTTCCATCCCTGCTCCCGCGCCTCCTTTCGCCACTGGTACAGTTGCGAAAGGGCTCTCGCTTCCAGGTCCCATGGCGGAGTTCCGGCAAGGAGACTCGCCGCCTCGAAGGAGATCGTGCGGTACCCTCGGATGACCCTGATGGCCAGAACTCGCTGCGGAGCGCGCAGCATCCGCACAGTTCCGGTCCTCAGGGTCTCCGCCCATATTGGACACCCATACAGGGCCATGGACCGCACGATCCCCGCGTAGAGTCTCCTGCAGGAGTCATCGGGCCCCCTCATGTTGGGCAACAGCCGAGCCAGAGCAAGAGCTGTGCCCTTCAATTTGGGGGCCAGACTTCGGATGTGCTCTCCGAAGTCCCATCGGCCGTCGAGCACGAGCCCCAAATATTTCATTTGGGGCTTGATGCCGATGCGATTTCCTCCCACGATGAGACTGGATCCCTCGGGTGGCTTGCTCCGAGGCCCATGGAAGAACAGGGCCTCGGTTTTATGCAGGGCCACCTCGAGACCCAGCCGCCGGATCCGCCTAACGACTTGGGCAACCGCGGTCGTGGCCTTTCGGGTCGCTTCGCGGTACGTCGCCCCGCACGCCGTCACGAGCGTGTCGTCCGCGTAGCACGTGACGGCGGCACCGCCTACGAGCTCACCGCGAACCACCCAGTCGTATCCGATGTTCCACAGGAGCGGCCCCAAGACAGATTTCCCTGTGGAACACCGCACGACATTTCACGCCGACCGAGACCGGTCACGGTTGGGTAGATGACGGCTCTCTCCGTCAAATACGCCCCGACTATGCGGCGGAGGTAGAGAGGCACTTCGTGATACACGAGCGCCTCCCTAATGTAACTCCAGGGCAAGGTGTTGAACGCGTTGGCGATGTCCAGGGACACCGCCAACATCACCTCACCCCGGGCTACTGCATCCTCCGCCAGAGCCCTCACGCGCATGATGGCATCCACGGTGGAGCGCCTCTGGCGGAAGCCATATTGGCCATCCGCCAGGTCCGGCCCCACTCTTGAGAGGTGCTCGACGAGGCGCTTCGCAATTACTCTTTCAAAGAGCTTGCACACCTCGTCGAGCAACACTATGGGCCGGTAGGCGGACGGCGAGTCCGCCGGGCGCCCCTCCTTTCGGATGAGGACCAGTTTCCCCGTCTTCCACAATTTCGGAAACTGGCCCCGCTCCAAACATGCGCTGAGAAGCCCTCTCAGTCGGGGCTCGAGAGCGTCGTCGACTAGAGCTAGGACCCACGCTCGGCCTGGAATGCCGTCGGGTCCCGGGGCGGTGTGTTTGGCTCTTAGCCTTCTCACCGCCAGCTCTAGTTCTACCCAAGTGACCTCGGGCACGTCGTCGTCTTCCACGTCGGGCGCCATGCGCAACCGAGGCGGAGTCATCCGCGGTGGAACATGTTCCACCGCCCGCGCTGGGAACAAGGAGCCAACAACTTCTCCGAGCAGATCCGGCTGGAGACACCGGGTTAACGGCGGGGCCTTGGGGCGCAGCTTGCCCCTCACCATCCGGCTCGCTGCTGCTCGGGTGGAGCCGGCGCGTCGCTCGCAGGGGGGGACACGTCAAACCGAATGTATCGGTGATCCGAACTTGTGTCCTCCCCCAAAACGACGCGCCAGCCCTGAACACGTCGCGCCAACGAGGGGCTCGCGAACGATAGGTCCACGATGGAGCTACCCCTCGAGGTCACGAACGTGTCCACGGCTCCCCGATTTAGGAGGACTAGGCCGAGTCGTGCGGCCCAGTCCACCAGTGCCCTGCCTCTATGCCCCGTCGCGCCCCTTTCGTGTCGGGAACCCCAGGCATACGACCAGGCGTTGAAGTCCCCGAGCACAAGGACCGGACGGGGCTGGCAGGCATTGACGACGACGGCCAGCTGACGGAGCCACTGCTCATATGCAGCTTGGTCTCGGTTCGGCGTGATATAAGCGGCCACGACCGCTATATCCCCAACCGCCGCCGCCACGCAGCCGGGTCCCCTTGCAACGACGGCAAGAGGGGGGCTGCCGGCGGCAGGGTTGTGCACCAGTGCCGCCGACCCATCCAGCGCGGTTTCCCAGGTAGGCCCGAGGAACCGGTGGGTGTATGGGTCGGCGACAGCGGCGACATTTATGGCCCACTGTGCCATGCTCTGGCGCAGAAGATCCTGAGCATGGGCACCGTGGCCAACGTTCACCTGCAGGATGCGGAGTTGAGGATCCATTATGGAACCCCCATCTCCGCATCCCGCTGTGAACTGGAGGCGGAAGGCCGGCCTCCCGGCTTCGGCTCCCCTCCGGCGCAGGCCTTGCTGCCAACCCTGTGGTCGGCCGGCTTGCCTCCCGCTGCACACCTAAAGCAGTGCAGCGGGGCATCGCACGTGCCGGCCTTGTGACCGGGTTGGCCACAGCGGAAGCAACGGTCACCCGCCGTCACTTCCGCCGTGCAGTGCACCCCCACATGGCCCACCGACAGGCACCTGAAGCACCTGGCCGGTCGGGCCTGCAGGAGCCTTGCCTGCGCCCTCAGGAAGCCTCCTACCAGGAGGCTCCGCCCGTCTGCGACCTTTTGGGCCGCCGCGATAGGGCAGCCGACAACTGTGGGACGTGTACCTATATAATTTGTTACATAATATTTAATATGCATTCTCATTAAACATCTTATGAATCAGGTGTAACCATGTACATATTTAAGTTCAAAATGTACTTGTTCTGTAATTAATTTTAAATATAACATGCATACAATGACCGTATATCCCCGAAGTGATGAGTCACTTCCCGGTGTCGAAGGCTGTTCCCTGAGATCTTTTAAACTACCCAACGGATTTTGATTCGGTTGTGTACTGTGGTGTTGTTCCCCCACATTTCGACAGCTAGTTTTTGGTTTCACGAAATAGAACATTTTGTCATCAACCGGCAACTTAGTTATTAAAATAAGGGCAATGTAAGAGGATTTGGGAGTGTAAAATAGCTTGAGCAAGTCAAAATTGTGTGTCTGCAACTCAGAACCAGCTGTTGTCAGGAAATCCCAGTTTTATTGTCGGATTAGCCGTCGGTAGACTAGCCGACTAATCGTCTCTTTAGCTCACCATTTGCTGAAAAAAAAATACACAAAAAAAAAAAAACAAATACACTTCTCAGCAGAAAAATCGAAACACCTTGTAAGTTTATGTTTTCTAAGGATTATCAGAAAAATTTGTATATTTAGAAATATATGTCAAATGTCGTTTAATAGTGAAAAATATGAGGTTTTCAAATTCTAATGTTATTGTTCTAAATTCAGATTAAATTTTCATAGGTTTCGGATTTTGTTTAATGAGCCATTTTTACCCTGTATTTCATAGGTTTCGTATTTTGTTTAACGAGCCATTTTTACCCTGTATGGAGTGTGAAGAAAGTGGATAAAACAACACGTAAATGAAAAAAGCGTTTATTTAATAACTTGTATTCCCTCCCCGAGCTCTTATTACTGCTTCCATACGGGTTTTCATCGATCGGATGAGAGTCACGATCACATGTTGTGGCATTCCATTCCAGTGCATTTTGCAGCTGGCTAAGTGTTCCTGGGGCAGGATCTCTTGCACGAATTCGTCTCTTTAACCCATCCCATAGATGTTCAATGGGATTCATGTCTGGGCTTCTTGCTGACCATTCCATAATGGAGATACCGACTTCGGTAAGATAGTCTCGTACGACGCCCGCGGTGTGAACCCTAGCTTTGTCGTGCATGAATATGAAGCCGTTGCCAATAAAATGTGCATAGGGCTCCACGTGAGGCTCAAGACACTGTTCGATGTACCGATGAGAGTTTAGTGCAGGTAGACGTGGCCCAGACACGAAGACAAGCTCTGTCCTGGCTGGCGCTGATTCCTCCCCAAAACCGTCCACGAACCGCTACCATAGCCGACTTTTTCTTCAATGCAGCATTGTGCAAAGCGTTCTCCATCTCTTCTGTATACCTTGTTCCTTCCGTCGTTACCATACAGCATAATTTTACACTCATCAGAAAAGTGAACTTTGCTCCACTGGAGGTATGACCAATTTAGGTGCTCACGCTCTTCGATGGTCTGCAGTTAATTTCGGCCTATTTGCTGGCTTGTGCGGTACCAATCCACGTTCCTTCAACCTTCATCTAATGGTTGAGTCACTTACAGCCACTCTACGTACAAAATGAAACTGCTGCTGCAGTTGAAAAGCGTGCAGGCGTCGATTTCGTAAGGATGTTGTTACAATAAATCTATCATCTTGCTCAGAAGTGACCCGATTTCTGCCAGATCCAGAACGGCGGGTGAACAAACCTGTCTCCCGATAGCGTTTGTAGACTCTATGAACAGAGGACAGACTTAGATGCAATCTTGCAGCCACAACACGCTGACTAAGTCCAGTATCCAGCAATGCCACCACTTGGGCGGCTTCTGCGGGTGAAGTATCCATATGTTTTAGAAAAAAAACTTGTTTTCAGACGTTCCAAAGTCACAGTAAACACATAAAGAAGAAAAAGTTTCAAGATAACGCTAATTTTTAGTTTCAAAGATGAGATGTACTCCAACTCTAAAAACACATTTGTCTCAAAACGATGATTCATTTCTTTTTTACGAAAAACAAATGAAATGCCACATTTGTTTGTCTCAAAACGACATTTGTCTCAAAACGATGATTCATTATTTCTTTTTTTACGATAAACAAATTAAATGCTAATTTTGAATTTAGAATTTTCGCTTACAGTAGTGGCCAAACTGACAGCTATCTAATCATGTGATTTTTTTCAGGGAATGAAAACTCTTTTGTGTTAAATTAGGACAGATATCATAAAAACTAAAGTGTTTCGATTTTTCTTATGAGAAGTGTATATGTAACATATAATATCCTTTTTGTGAATAAGTAGGAAAAACCATTAGCCGCCCCTAATATCCATATGGGAAATCCGCCTCTGCTTATATATAACTAGCTGTCCCCCGTGGATTCACCCGGGACATACTTCGATCCCCCGTGGCACCTATTTAACCCATATATTTGCATTAATTTTGCAATAATGTATCGAAATTTGCCCGATTTGTTGATATATATGATTACTGCTCCGCTCCTCTGTGGGTTGTGTAGATATATAGCCTATAACCTTCGTGGAAAATTTAGGTAGTCAACACAAAAGAGATTAGCGCGTTCAACTAAACAAACCAACAAACTCTTCAGCTTTATGATAATTATTAAGTATGAAAAATTTGCCCGATTTGTTGATATATATGATTACTGCTCCGCTCCCTGGTAGGGTAGTAGCGTGACCATCACGGTACTAACTATACCCTTCGTGGATAAATAGGCTATCCAACACAAAAATATTTTTTCAATTCGAACGAGTAGGTCCTTAGATAAGCGTGTTCAACCAGCCAAACAAACAAAAACTCTTAGCTTTATATACTATAGATTACTTTTCTAGTATATTTACATTGTGTATATAACAACTTTATCATCTTTTTTTTTTTTTTTTTTTTTTTTTCGTGCGGAAATCCCCTCGGATACCCCCCCGCCGGCCAGCGGGGGCGGTTATGTCGGGCTCGAACCGACTAAAACCGCAACAACTTTATCATCTGCAAGTACAGACTACTAATATATTTGAAGTCGCTGTCATATCATCTATCTGTCATGTACTAAATTAGATAAAACCACTGTCTGGTATTATTTTAGGAATTTTCTTTGAAAGATCGATGATCGTAATCAGTCGTCGGCAGATAAGTTATTGAGAAACTATTTTCGTAATGGAACAATAGGTTGTGTTTTATTGGTAGTACAGTACAACATGAAAATGTCGTTATGGTTCGTGAATGTGGCGACGAGGACGTGCGCCCTAGGTCGATCCGTGGTCATGCTTCACGCGTCATCGCACCTTGTATAAGATACACCCGATCCGTGGCCAGTCGGAAGGTCTGCAACCAGATCGAGCTCTTGAATCCTTACAGATACAGATCAAGTCAATATATCCCATGAACTTAGATTATTAATATGTCTAGATAGAGCATGGTGCTGCAAAAGAACAAAAAGAAATGGGACGAATTTTCCATAATAGTGTGCGTGACAGCTTCGTCTTACACTCGCGTCATGTCAGTTTGCATTTTTAGTGTGCGTGTATAAATAGATACCAGTTGCTAAAAACTGCCTTAAAAATAGGGAAAATTTTATGTATTAATGAATAATATTGATACAACATTAACAACATGTTTCGTTGGTCGTTGAGTGAGTTTGAGTTTTTCGTCGGTTGCCAGAATTCCTCTTTACGACTTTTTCGTATTATCTGTATCCATCGGTTTCTTAGTATTGGATCGCTTGGTTTTCTGAAAAAATATAACCGAAAATACATGATACCAAGTCCATTGTGAAATTTCATAACTACGACTTGGTGGTCATATTTAGTCATGCAAAAATGACATCAAATTCGTACTCAGCATGCCGAAATACCCCTCATACGATACTCATATTATATTGCACATTATATTGCATAATATACCCGCTAGGCCATGTTTTTTTATGGGAGTTTTGACTTGAGTAACTAGCAACACACCCGTTAAGTATAAAATGGCAACGACAATATTAAATTATTTTAGAAAAAAGCTAATGGCTTATTTTGCTAAAATTGGTACGATACAATGGTATTTACCGATGATAGGATTTTTTTTAATTGATTTAGTACGTCCTTTATAATTTCTGCACACTTTTACCACACAAACCGTCATTTTCAAAATCACTAATTATTGTCCGTGCCCACTGACAGTGCGTCTGACACTGAAAGCAGGAAAATCGTTTTGGGCCCAATAGTTGGGCCCTATTTTTTTGGCCGCTTTCAACGCTTTGACTGTCTATCTAGACATATTAATAATCTAAGCCCATGAATTCGTTTTAAATAAAATAACAAAAGAAAATAGGTCTGGTTCTTAGAACTGGAAACAACTCAAAGAAGACCAATGTATAGGTATTATTTTGTATGTAAATGTCGTCACCAATTTAGTTGTAATTAATGCGGGTAGTATTCAAATATGTTAATATTCTTGGTGACCTATATTTACAATGACCTATGGTCACTATGACGAGCTATGGTTAGTAACTGTTATTAATATTAATGAGTAATCAATAAGCCAAAGGTTATTTGATGTTTATTATGTCTTTAACTTTTCTAAAGACATTCCATGGAAGGTAAATACCTTCCATGGAGAAGGTATTTACAATTTAAATGTTATAAACAAAATGTTTAAACAGTTTTTTAAATAACGGCACGCAAATCACGTTGTTTTTCGCATTTAGAATCTCGGTGAGTTCCGAAATTCTGAAAAACTAAACTGTTGTTTTTCATTTTCGTTTACTCGTCCTGTGTGACGTAGGTAGCTTTAAAGAGTAAAATTTTAATAAAAATATAAAACCGACTTTAATAACCAAAAAAAGCACTGAAAACAGGCACTGTAAAAATCGTAGGGATTGGACCTACCTTCCTAATACTTACCTATTTGGCTTGGCACCGACTTCAACAGCAAAGTCCTGCGCGTATTTTTCTTATTTGGTTATTGAAGGCGGTTTTTAGTGAACGTAGGTAACTACATTCTTGAATCGTTGTAATCCTTCTGAAAGCACTACCGAACATGTATACTGAACTGCGAGCCCACTTAGAGGATATAGGCGTGATGTTATGTTATAGCATAAACAGTGCCTGGATATGAAATAGCAGCAATCACGGTTAATTTGATGGCATTTATTAAAGAGTTCTGTTGTCTGTCTCCGAAACTAATCATCAGATCTTTACTAAATTTAAATGGGACCTGGGAAGTACATACCCTTGGAAACAAAAAAAAAAATTCAAATAAGTCCTGGCGTCTTCGAGTGGTCGGCGAACATATATAAAAAAGAAGTTAAAATAAACAAAGATTCTGACGAATATATAACCTTCCTTTTTTCCTTTCTTTTTGGAAGTCGGTTAGAAGTAAACTGCATCAACATTGATTGTAAACTACACCTTTCGTTTGATATAGGTGCTACCACCAATTAACTAGATTTAACGCGTAGGTAATAATTATGATAACCAGTTAGGTAAATGTGTTTTTTTTTGCGTATAAACGTAAATTTTAAAGTAATGAACGATAAGAATTATCTTGTGGTCGCGCAGTTTCTGCTATCGGCCTTGGTTCACTTTATACTTCCTGATACGATACGGTGTGCTCGTCTTTTTAGCACAATCCGAACTAATCTTAACTGATGAACTGAATAATAATACGTTCGTATGAAAATGTATTAAAATATTCTGTAATCGGATACCAATAAGCTAGCTCAAATTATATTTATTATTGCAAGCTCCTGACCGTAGTTTCGGGCAAACCGCACTGGAACGCATTTATTCCGAAAACGGATCTTAAAAACGAAATTTCGTACCTACCAAACCGCAGTATGCGAGCAGTATAGAGCGGTCCAAAAAACGACGTTTATTGACTTTGGGTGGTCAGTTTACATGATTTAATACTCTAAATACACGTCAGTCCAAGAGGTAACTTTCACTCTTGTTAGGGTTTTCGATTTAGAAGTGATTTAAGAGTGATAAATGTACCTAGTGGAAGAAAAATGAATCAGTGCTCTTTTATAAATTACGGGCGGTTATGTCGGGCTTGAACCGACTAAAACCGCACGCCGTCTGGGGTCTGCAGACGCCGGGGTGTAAGGTTGCCCATAGAGCATATCCCTCGCACCCCGACTGACCCTGGGCCATCTCCGGTTTCGAGATGGCCCTCTCGGGCTACATGGTATACCTATGCACAAATAATGGCGGTGCAAAAAGTGCTTTATCTTGACATATTTTTATTATTGAGCTGAGTGAGACGAAGTCGAGCGAAAGCTCCTAATACCAGACTTCAGGTTTTTCTTTGTCACAGGTCTCCTCCTAAACTACTAATCCAATCAGAACCAAATTTGGCATGATTAAAGAGGTCAATCAGAGGAAGGTTTATGGATATATTTTGAATAAATTAATGCTACCACAGAGGAATGATCACCGTTAAAAAAATCCAGATGGAATTACATAATAGACACTGTGACCGCTCGAGACACTGTGACCAAACTTTACACGCTCAGAAAGCATGTCCAGAGTTGTGACTTTCAAAAAGAATTTTCAAAATCGAACTTGCCACAGAGGAATGATCACTGTTCAAAATTTTCAAAATCTGATTCACGATGTCTCGCTCAGCTCCACATTGCAAGCAGCGATTCGCCTTGCAGACCTAGTTATTAACTGCCATAAGTTACATGACAAAGTTTATGTATTAATTAACTTGTCGTGAGTCTGAAGTTCTTATCATAATACAATCACTTAAAAATTTGTCAATAGTTAAACTCCCACGAGCAATAATAACCGCTGAACTGTTAATTTACCTTTGGATTCACAAAATTACCGATATCATGTTGGTGCGTCAATCTGCGATTCGAACTGAGATTTCGTAAATTACTTTACATAACTCTTGCGTTGTTAAAATATCAGTAGGATAGTAGTACTTCAAGTAATATCTTCATGCATATTAATGTACGTACATGTGCATTAAACGGCCCTGTTAATTGCTACATGCAAAAATAGTATGTTAAAAACAAATATTACCTAATAGAAAATACATTAGCCATAGTAGCTACCTATGTGTACGTCTATAATTTCATAAAACACTACTTTTTCTTTGCGTGACCGTGTTATGCATTAGTGTTATTCAAGTTTCGTAATGAACTCTGAAGGTACTCATTTCTTGTTTCCTAGCACTGATATACGAGTACACGCGATAACTTGCTAGAGTAGATACTGCTTATGCCTTCATACTTCCTTTAACAACAGTTAAATGAAGCCCGGGTTAGTTGCAAATCAAATTACTAACCTTATTTAAACGTAACTCGTAGTCTAGCAAATCAGGCGCTAGAGAATACAATAGCCCATAAAATTATATGACAGGCTGCCTGACCGAGTTGTCAGACACGCCAGGTCTTTGAAATAAACCCGTATAAAGCCGTGAAGTAGTATTTTTGCAAAGGCATCATCACCAATGTCTTATTAGGTAAACTGATGCGTAGAACTACGTTCAGGTTAGCAATATAAGGTATATTACCCAATGACTCGTTTTTACTCTTATAATTAAGTGGACATTTTCTTCTAATTTAGAAGAATGTACATTCGTTGAATTCTGAACCGAACGCTTGCCTTGACATAACTAGATGCCATCCGATAGTGGAACTGATAGTGATTTTTAATTTTTATTTATAAGTTTAGTGTTTTAATGAATATTTTAATGTTGCAATTTATATTAAATAATCTGACACCCGTAAATATAATATATTATTAGTTACTAGCTTTTGCCCGCGGCTCCGCCCGCGAGGATGTCGGTTATCGTGACAAAACATAGCCTATGTCCTTTCCCAAGGTCTAATCTACCCCTGTACCAAATTGCAGCAAAATCGGTTCAGTGGTTTAGGCGTGAAAGCGTAACAGACAGACAGACAGAGTTACTTTCACATTTATAATATTAAATAAGGATAAAGTTATTTTCAAAGATCATGCGGTAAATTAATAAAAATCAAGAAAGGTTTCACGAAATGCAAGCAACGCTCTTGCGTTTAGTGCCAACACAGGTGGATTTAATCATAACGTAGCGTAGGTGTTTAATGACTCTAAGCCAATCTGAATATGAAAAATATTGAGGTAGGTCCTGAGTTTGTTTGTTCAAATTCGTTGCATCAAATAATATGTAAATGAAAATATACGTACATTATATGAAAGTACTTATTCATATTTATATACTAGCTGTGCCCACTACTTCGTCCGCTTGTACCTATTTAGATTTTCAAGGATTTTTTTTTGCACAGAACATTAATTCCTTTTTAAAAATAAGATAATTTGTTTAGATATCTATAATTAATAAGGTAGTGAATACGGGTAAGTACTCTTGCCCTGATGTAAATAGTACGGGGAACTTAAATATTTGGAATGGAAAACACTTTAATTTTTGTAATATCTTTAACACAGCAGATTTTGACGTTCAACTAAACATATCCCCAATGGGAACGATTGGCTTCGTAGCTATCTATGTGGTCGTCGACAGCATATGTGTGTATTGTAAAAATACTCTCGTCTTAGCGTAATACGTCTACAGGTGTACCCCAGTATGGCGTCCATCTTGATTACTCTTGGCAAAAGGTATAAATTCCGTTCTAGACCAAACGGTTTGGCATCGTATTTCTTTAGACTACGAATTCTTTACCAACACATGTGTTTCCAGACTTGAGAGAGACTTTGTAAGCAGAATCGTGAAAAGTAATCAATACATTGAGGCCGTCTACATAAAGACCACCATTTCATTATTGCTCAATGCTCACTGTTGGCATTGGCCAGCATTAGCGTCTGGTCGAAGACCAGAAAAGATCGGGGTGGCAGCGTGCTGTTAGAACTACAAAGGCTATTAATGCTGTTAAAGCCAGAATTGGTCGAAACCCCATAAGGAAGCAAACAATCTTATCGCGTATTTCTTTAGACTACGAATTCTTTACCAACACAATTGTGTTTCCAGACTTGAGAGAGACTTTGTAAGCAGAATCGTGAAAAGTAATCAATACATTGAGGCCGTCTACATAAAGACCACCATTTCATTATTGCTCAATGCTCACTGTTGGCATTGGCCAGCATTAGCATCTGGTCGAAGACCAGAAAAGATCGGGGTGTCCGCGTGCTGTTAGAACTACAAAGGCTATTAATGCTGTTAAAGCCCGAATTCGTCGAAACCCCATAAGGAAGCAAAAAATCTTATCGCGTATTTCTTTAGACTACGAATTCTTTACCAACACATGTGTTTCCAGACTTGAGAGAGACTTTGTAAGCAGAATCGTGAAAAAGTAATCAATACATTGAGGCCGTCTAGATAAGGACCACCATTTCATTATTGCTCAATGCTCACTGTTGGCATTTATAATAATGGTGACCTTTATTCTGTAGACTTTATCTGCAGCTTCTTACCATACAGTGGGGGGTCTTATGGTATGTCTAGCTATGGACTCCAAAGTAGAAGTTTTGGATGCAACCTGGATTAACGCCAGGATGATGATGATAATCGAGGCATTGCGCAGAAGTACCTTTATCGACTTGTGGGAATGCTACCATCAGCAAACAGCGCCTGCGAACGAAAATCAGACGTAGTATCGATTAAGTAATAATCATGATATTATTATCAGAAAACTAATGTTGCCCAACCCTTAGGTGTATTTCTGATAAGTTACCGACCACACAGCGCTTATATTATTAACGATAAAAGATAACGAACGTGCTTCCTGAACGTTTAACGCACTTCGTGTTGCGAGCAGTTGATAACACAAGTTAATTGTTATGTAATACCGCAATTAGTTAGCACTTGTGGTTTTCAAAGATATGTAGGCTGGATGCGGAAGGCGGTACATCGGGTGTTACGGCGCACATGGGGAGAGGCCTGTGACTAGCAGTGAACTGCAGTAGGGTGATTGATTGATGTACCTATAGAAATCATCATAACTTTTTGTATCTAAGACAAAATAATAGTATTTCAGTACTATTATTTTGACACTGATAGCAAACGTTAAGCGTTAAACGTAGGCAGAGTTATCCGCCTTGACTTGTTTATTCATCCCCGAATCAAAAAGGCATTCAATATATTAACACCGGAAGGCATTAAAATTTAAGGCATTTTAATTAATTTACACAAGAAATTGGAACAGAAAATATTGAAATTTCTACCACCAGTAAAATTTCGGATGCAGCGACCAAGGAAGAATCTTCTCGCAATACGAGCCAATAATTATAATGAACATATTATCACAGATTACCTTATAATTAGATATAATATAAATTAATGTCACAAAAAAAAGATTTAAATCTATAAAGTATTGATATTTCATTCAATAGTTTATATGAAGAACGTACCAGAAAGTTAGCAGTTTCCTTATGACTGCACACACGAGTACGAGTATATTACGATAAAGGTTTATAAAAATAATATCGGTATTATTTTTTTCCCTTATGAAACCTTCCTCCTCATTTTCTATCCTTAATTATCATAATATTACAACGTCGAAACAATTATCACTATATATTTCTTTTTCGTGTGGTGGCAAAACCGTTGCATCGAAACCGAAGCAACTTAAACCACACGATTCCACCTACATGAGATTTATCGCCCGACAACTCCTGGAGACCTGCGGACGGACCCTACCATTTTGAAAGAGATGAAATCCTCCTCTCCTTTTGAGACACGAGCGTGCCACCTCCTTTGACCCTTAATTGGCCGACAAAATCTCGCGTTTGGTTTAACCGATGCGGTTGCAGTTTTCAAACGTATTCATTCTGGAGAAGGTTTTGATATACAATAAAAGGATACCGTAGGGTAGGTGGTATAGGATTCGTATGAATCCGTTATTACGCGATATCTATTTAGATAGATGAATCGATTTGAGCCAACTTTCGAAAAGTTTATGGCATCTTCCATTTGTTTGCTAGGCGTTCAGAGATCAAGCATTGATGCGAATTGTGCATATTTAATTCTCAAACCCAGTGAACACTGTTCATAAATCCTGGGTTTCATATTCATACAAGCTTTCGGGTGATAAGTTAAGACACTTACTATAAACCGGACACTTAAGTTTTATTTATTTGTATAGAGTATAGATTACTATTAATAAACTTTAAATAACTATTCTACTAAAATTTAAGTGTCTGTAATATTAAAATAACAACTGTGTAATAAATGTATACTAGTGTATTACTTAAACAAAAATCAAGTTTGGAAATTCGTTTCTGTCTTTCTGTATGTTTCTTTTTCTCTGACTAAACCGATTTTTACTGGCAGATGCTGATGTTATAAGGCGTAACTTAGGCTACTTTTTTAAGTACGTATTGGGTTTCCGCTTAAAATTAATCCTAATCTAAGTTCACGTGGACGAAGGTTTCGCAATGGTCCCTAATCCATGTATTATAATATACATGGATTAGGGACCATTGCGAAACCTTATGTAATTATTTTGGTTTATGTCATCGAAAAATAAACCTTTTGGTAACACATTGTAACAATTATTTGTAAACTTTCGCGATTTGTACAACTCGCAAGTCGATTAGAAGCGACTAGCGTAATGATTATGGCGTAGCCACTTGCAATCAAGAGTTTGCGGGTTTGGACTTCTAATACAAGCATTTAAAATAATTGGAGAGGTTATTACAAATCCTAGTCTAAAAATAATAAATAAGTGTGAAGCCCCTGGTGTTGCATATGTACATAGGCCACGGTAACCACTTCGCATCATGTGAGTCGTGTGCTTGTTTGCCAGCAAAGTGGAGGATGAGGAAAGAGAAATTCTTGGTCACGGGTGGACTATAGTCATAGTCGAACTGAACCCTTGAACAGAATTGGTACAATTCTATCGGAAGCTCAAGTAAACTGAACTTTATATCATCTCTCATCATCTCTTCTCATATAATTTCTCAATTTTTTTTTTATTAACGGTATATTTTTGGTTTTTCCTTTAACATATCGATATTTTTCCTTATTGTGAACAATCTAACCTACTGTCTATCAGAAGATGTATTAATAACAACATAACATAACTTCAAGCCTGTATCCCCGAAGAGGTAGACAGAGGTGTATTACACACCCACGATTCGCCAGTTATGTTGAGGTCCCAATGTGATAGGCGGCGAGCCTATTGCCATCTACCGGGCACATTATTAAGCGAGCGATAATTAACATTTATTAATGCACACATAACTACGAAAAGTCAGAGGTGTGTGCCTGGGGCGACTGGGGATCGAACTCGAGACCTCGTCTCAGCAGTACGTTACGTACGCCACCGGGCTATCGCCGCTATCTATTAGTATTAATAGGACTATTTAATATTCATGTACACTAATTATTTATTATACTGAAGTGATTACAATTCCGACAATAGGTTAATTAGCCGTGTAAATTTAGTTTCTTGTATCTATAAATCGTGTGAAGTGATTATTCGGTATGAATTTATCCTAAGTTTGATATAGCACCTAGGGTCCATCCAAAAGCGGGGTGTGTGTTGGGTAACCTCCTCGAGTGTCGCTCCGATTCCGATCCCGCTGCAGTCCGGGGGGAACGGAATCGGAGCGGCCGGTACACCCTGGGCGGCGGTCAATGGCTTCCCCTTCACCCCTTCATAGGGTTGGCATTGATCGCCGGCCAATACCCAACGTGGCGGGAACACATCGCTCTCCGTACTCCTCTGCTTTCAGAGGAGACAGGATGAGCGATGCTGTTAGTGGTGAGATGGCCCAGGGTCAGCCGGGGTGCGAGGGATATGCTCTATGGGTAACCTTACACCCCGGCGTCTGAAGACCCGAGACGGCGTGCGGTTTTAGTCGGTGCAAGCCCGACATAACCGCCCCCGCTGGCCGGCGGGGGGTATCCGAAGGGATTTCCGCACGAAAAAAAAAGGATTCATCCAAAAGCATTATATTATTTTGGTATGGCTTTATTTATTAGATATTCTGTTAATTCATTGAACACTTTTCTAAAGCTACAAGTAATACGGAATAGAATTGTTTGGTCTCCTATGGTGGTATATGACGAATTTGATCCGTTAAAGTATACACGTACATGATAAGAATCTTTGAAAGGATACTGTGCTATAAATGAACACAATAAAAATATACACAAGTAGTCTAATCTCGACTCTATGATTCACTTCTAACGAAGTAGCTAGGTATTCAGGTAAAGTTTGATGATAATATTATCACTGTTTTGAAATTACTTAGAACAACTTAAAGAGTCAGTAAATTTCAGGTATTGTTCCACCGGTAGTCACATAAACACATCTTTTGCTGGCTCTACATACAATCTTATTATCTATACAGGTATTCCGAACAGAATTTCCGCACGAAAAAAAAAAGGTATTCCGAACAGAATATAAATAAATTATACTTATTCAGATTCCTGGGGAATCACTTATATGCATAGATAATGAAATCAATTTTTTTTTTCAAGAATAACCTAATGAACGGAATATGGATGTTGATACACCACTGCCTATCCCTTCGTGAAAATACTTGTGATTATAAAAAATATGAAGCCAAACTCTTGAATCACACACATAATTGTCACAGGTCAACACAATCGGCACATCGGCAATGTGTAAAACGACTTGTGGAAAATCTCAAATAGGTGTTTGTGACAAAAAATTTAATATTTTCACAATCGTAAATTTTATTAGTTAGTACATCTTTTTTACTTTGTGTACTATGAGTAAATATTATATGAGTATAATATTTATTATGCATAGATAATAAAACCATAAGGACCTAACCTTGTACCGGTAATATTTCCGACCTTGCTTTTATATTATTAGTTTTTTTTTATATCTTCATCATATAGTTAGTATATATAAAATTGTCTCAGCTTATGGGTACCTGTGTAGTTTTAAGCCTAGGCGGTAGGTCGTGAGTGGTACGGAGTTACGGATACAAGTTTGTGTATCTGTGTGGTTACAATCCAAGCATTGTCTTTATGAGATCAGCGATGACGGTGCCTCTAAGGTCATCGCATAAATGTAGGCCTCTGATGACGTTATAGCCTCCTTATTTTTTAAAGGAATTGTGCTCTTGTCAGCCTATTTGAACTACATTAGAGAAGACCCTGAAATTGGCATGTAAACAGTCTAATTCCTCATTAACGTACCTACCATGTTCATGGTGATGATATCTTTCCAGTTTTGTTTTAATTTATCTTGCTCGGTCAGTCTGACAGGAATTTTCGTAACCTTTTGTATCCCTAGCATCTCCTATTATACCACTAATATCATAAATGTGAAAGTTTGGATGGATAGATGGATGTATGCATGGATGTTTGTTACTCAATCACGCCAGAACGGCTCTTTATTTATTTAATTGCCCTCAAGCCATTACCTGCGGACCCGTTTGCATGGAATACTAAACTCGTTCTCGCGACCTTAAAGTAGTCTATGTGCTACTACCTATTTATACCAAATTTCATCCATATTTGTGCAGCCGTTCTGGCGTGATTAAGTAACAAACATCCGTTCTTCCATTCAAACCTTTTCCATTTATAATGTTAGTAAGTTAAGGAAGATACAGTCTTTAACCTTCACCATACATAATTGTTGAAAGCTTAAAGCTACAATGATCGTGTAAGCAGCCGTAAAGCCATTTTAAAATGGTCAAAGTTCAGTCAGACAAAGTAGGTTCGACGGCCACATGGCAAGTTGACTTTAATCTTGTCAAAGTGCTTTAAGTCATGTTTGTGTGAACTGAGCTCACACTTAAATTAAACTTACAAGAGGTTTAAATTGAATCATTCATTAATATAGTTTTTGTATTGGCCCACAAAAAAGTTTTAGCAACTGTGACTCTGTGAGACCTGGTTTGTACTTTGTATGAATCATGCAAAAAGTAAAGCTAGCTTGGGATCAACTCATGAAGAAAACATTTCGTATCTAATTTGATTAAGATACATTTTTGTGTACCTATATCTCTATATATACGTATAGAGGCATTAGAGGTGTATGTGGTCCGCAGCTCTTGGTGGGACCAAGATCTTCGGGGCCAAAGCCAATCGCGGCTGTTTGCCAGTTGTGGGTTGTATTCGCCGCCCGTAAAACTCAAGATGAGCCTAATTACGGAAAATTAGGATAGCGGAGCCCAGGCTTCTAAGCCCAACCTTTGGATGCAAACGTTGTATTTTGTAGTGAGTAGGTTCTCGAGGTCTTTAAGAACATCCATTCCATTATACTGTTATCAGACTGACGGTAGCAACTCTCTTTATATCTAATATCCTGATGAACTTGCTGTTTGTTCGATGTTTTCTAAAAATGAAACCTAGCTTGATCGATTTATCGCCCCCGAAACCCCCTGTACACTAAGTTACATGAAAATCATTGGAGCTGTTACCGAGATTCAGATTACAGGAATTACTTCGTTTAATTAGATTTATTACCACAATAACAATACCTGATGTTGAAGTGCAGAAACCTTAACCCACGGAAGTTGTGGCGCAATTAATTGGTGTCAACTCATGACATTCATAGACATTCGTTTTTTAAATAAGCATTTTATAATCTGTATAATAATTTACTTATCGATAAGCAAGCATTATTTTTTATACCAAAGAATAGGGGCATTGGGTTAAAGATAGTAATTTTGTTTTTTTTCTATAATCTGCTTATTTTTATGTTATATGTGGGGATCAGTGTTAATAATTAAATAACACCAAATAAATCGCGATAGAATCCGTTAAGAATAGTATTGCAGTGTGTGATATTCGCGTAAACTGCCGACAATATCACTAAATGTCCTGTTATACCTTACGTTCTCTATAAATATCCAGGAAGACGAAACTAAAGGTATTACAATATATTTATTAGTGACCATTATTGCGACAAAATAATTTTCATTTGTATACATTACCAGACTGACCTTCCATTGTGTTAGCTTCTGTAAATAGGAGGTGTTTAGTACGCGGACATGTTAATTTGACTCGCATGGACAATGTATCCATGGATGCTGCGCCAGCGCAACTCGAAAGCGAAAGGTGATACTTTTGAACAAAAGTTTTGCAGACGAAGCGGATGTTAACTGTATTGAACAGTTCCGCTTAGTACAAACAATAAGTTATGTTATTTATGAAAGTAAGGCAGGTTTCGCGACCGGCAAGATTACGCCAAATCAGCTTGATAAAAACTTTATAAATCAAATATATTTTAATGTAAGCGGATTTATTTGTAAACATTGCTTGTGATATAATACTTAAGTTGAATAAAGTGATTTAACGTATGCGCTCGGCACTCCGGACTACTTTCTCTTGAATTCGGCCGCGAAAGTTGTCTTACTGCACACTTTCTATAGCTCAGTATGAATCTTGTGCCTTCTTATTACTAAATAATATTGTTTAGGTTGCTGAAAATATTAACTAATAATATTATACATAATTGCATACTTACAGTACCTACGTATTTGAGTACGTATGCACTTATAGATTAGTATTGTAGTACTATAAGTATTACATTTACGCGTAGTCTGTAATAAAGATAATTCCTTGTATGATATAATACTATTTATCATTTCCACCTAACACAGATATCTGACTCATTCATGTCATTCAACTATAGGAACCAACACGCAGTCAACCTTTGATACAAACTTTCGCGTTATTGAAAGAAAAAAAAAAGGTTCTCCGTCTAGTACCCTTTTTTTTTTGGTGCGGAAATCCCTTCGCCAGCGGCCAGAGGGGGCGGTTATGTCGGGCTTGAACCGACTAAAACCGCACGCCGTCTCGGGTCTTAAAACGCCGGGTGTACGTAATAAATTACGCGAAAGTTCGTGTATCTGCATATCTAAAATATAATTATTTTTTGTTGACTTCGTAACAGTGCAGCAGTGCTGATGTTGGAAAGCTAGGTGAAATTCCTTGTCGTGTAAGTGCAGAGTGAGTTGAACTAAACTAGTAGAGCCACTTTCACCTTCGTTGCATCTAAGCAACTGATTACAGTAAGGCTTTGACATTATAGTAATAGTTATTTCTATACTATGGTTATATAAAAGGGAAGTTTATAATAGACCATAAACTTCTTTAAATTATGTTCCTCTGTAAGCTTAAAACATTTTCTCAAGATTGTGTCTTTTATTTTTAATCGCACATAACCACATAACAGATAATAGTCAGCGTTATTATATTCGTTAAACTCTCCCACTGAGCTAAATGCTAAACTAAAAGAGTGGATTTATTTCGGTGGTGTACTGGGTGGGTCTTCAAGCAGCAACCTCCTGTTTGCCAGTACAATGTCAAAATCACGCTACGGCTGCTTTTAAAGGACCATGGGCAAAAATATGCGCACCAGCACACATGGAATTGATGCAAATGTGTTTCTAAAGTATTCAGTATTTGGTTCAAATTCTTTTTTTTACATAAGTAATACAGTTGCGATGTTTTTAGGGTTCCGTTGCCAAATGGCAAAAAACGGAACCCTTATAGATTCGTCATGTCTGGTGAAAATAGAAAAAAAAGCAATAAATTTTGGTGGTTCCCCAAACTTAGAACTGAAACTAAAAAAAAATTTTTTCGTCCAACCTATACGTGTATACGTACGTGTACGGGTATCAATGGATAGGTCTTCAAAAATGATATTGAGGTTTCTAATATAAGAGAGACACTTCCAAAGTGGTAAAATGTGTCCCCTCCCCCCTCCTCTGTAACTTCTAAAATAAGAGCCGATAATTGGTTTGAACCAGATCTAGTAAGTAGTTTTTTTTAATACGTCTTAAATCGTAAACTGCAATTTACATTTCATTTAAACAACTCAAATATAAAAATTTTACTTGCTGCTACGGAACCCTTCATGGGCGAGTCCGACTCGCACTTGGCCAGTTTTTTATAGATTTAATCCCACTGCTAAATCTATAAGAAACATCGCAACTGTATTAATGAACGTATGTTTTCATTATAAAAACATTTATATTATTATTGCCCATCTATTATAATAAATACTGTTTAACAGTTCCTCTATTATATGTTTTAATTTGTGTTGGTGGGTGGGGACGATACCACCCATGGTCCTTTGAATCTAATACGAGGGTCAAACTGAAAGTTCTTAGAAAATCAAAAACTGATTACATTAGCCAGTTATTAGTTATATTATATCTTTTCAAAATATTGTCCATTCACGTCAATACACCGCTGCATGCGATGGAACCACTGGGAAAAGCACTTTGCCCACTCGTCCTTAGGGGTCTCTTCAATGGCATCGCGATACGCAGCCACCGCTTCTTCAGCATTCATAAACCGCTTTCCTTTAAGTTTTTCTTTAATTTTTGGAAATAAATAAAAATCACAAGGCGCGAGGTCGGGGCTATACGTCGGGTGACCCAGTAATTCAACGTTTGATGTCGCCAAATAGTCGATCGTTCGCTTGGCGGTGTGCGACGAGGCGTTGTCGTGGTGAAGGAGGATCCTACTGCGAGGTCGTTACTCTCGAACTTTTTCCAAGACAAGTGGCAAACAATTGGTAGTGTACCATTCTGCAGAAACTGTTTTTTGATCCTCTAACACAATTGTTACGAAATGACCTATCCTTCCAAAGAACGAGGCCACCATTTTTTTTCCCGCACTTCGATCTCTCTTCACTTTAGTTGGCAACTCCTCGAAAGGAAACACCCACTGAGCAGATTGTCTTTTGGTTTCAGGATCATAACAGTAAATCCAGCTTTCGTCACCTGTTAGTATGTTGAACACAGCATTAGAGTCACCTCCGTTAAATCTTTCAATCATTTTACGGCACCAATCCACACGATGGAGTTTTTGAGCCTCAGTCAAATTATGAGGTATCCACCGGGCGCAAAGCTTCCTGACCGCTAAATGTTCGTGGAGGATTTTGTGCACTTGACTCATACCGATGCCTAAGCTTGTCCGAATCTGCTGATAGGTCACTCTTTTGTCAGTCTCTATCATACGCCGCACAACACAGATGTTATTTTCAGTCGTCGCCGTAGAAGGCCGTCCCTCACGTAAATCATCAGTGAGATTAGTGCGACCACGTTTAAACTCATTAAACCAGTTGTAAACAGTCGCACGAGATGGGGCTTCATCGTGAAAGGCCAATCGTAGTCTATCATAACTTTCTTGTTGACTTAAATGACATCGAAAGTCATAAAAAATCATTGCACGAAAATTTTCTCGTGTTAAATTCATGTTAACGTGACACAGACAATTTTCAATTTGCCGCCAAATCGTAAAACAAATGATAAATGAATGAAATATATACTCAGTAATATTGGCAAAGAGTTCTATTTTCAAATTTTAGAATTATTTTTTTATTATATTGTTTATAAGTGGCCAGTTCTAAGAACTTTCAGTTTGACCCTCGTAGTATTGTGTCTAAAGTGAGGGTATTATACTTAAACATATTCAGGTCGGCATTAATCGCACGAAACAACTAGGCGGCAAAATCGAATATTATGCAGATGTCGCTCGGGAAAAAGGCTGCTTGTCTAACATGCGGTGCAAGAAATACTGCCGAACCGAATATGTGTATAGTAACTTTGAGGGAAAATGGAATGAAATTATATTGTAACAATCTTATCTTCATAATAGTGGTTCAATTTAAATGTATACCTCGAGGCAAAAATCTTGACCAAACGTAAAAAGGTTCGCGTATGTGCAATAACTGGCCAATCAAAAAGCTAATAAAAGGACTAATCAACCAATGACGCGAAGCCTTTGAGCTCGTAATTAGTTATCTATGATTGGTTGATTGGCGTACCTCAGCTGTCACACCCCACGCTTACCGCCAAAGAGACCTATAAACTCGTAACTGCGCATCTAGAGTACATTTTCAAGATTTTTGCCCCTATTTATAACATAGTTATGTCTTTTTCAAACCACGTGATATCGCCATCATGTAGTTCTTTGTTGTGAATCGTGACCGCATGGCGCGTTGCGAATGTGCACCGAGTAAATAATGTGAGTACTATAAAATGTTGATAATGTATAATTTCTTTCGTATAGTACATTCTCAATGAACTTATTTTAATAAACAGCATTATTGACAAAACGATCAACGTTATACCTATTGAAATGCTAGCCTATCTCATAGGTACTTAAAGTAGTGAGCAATGTTATTTTACAGTATCAGGTGATGTTATGTAAACAATCGAGTTTAAGTCAATTAATCATGTTGGTGAAAGTGTCAGTCCGGTTGCAAATGTAAAAAATGTTAGTAAATATTGTTAATTTTATCTTTTTTTTTCAAAGTATTACCTACCGCCATCTAGTAGTGGATGTTAAAATCATGTACTTTATTCATTTGGTTCAAAGCGGAAGCAATAGATGGCGCAGTGTTCACAAAAAAATAAAATTTAAGTCTGTTGCTGTTTAGATTTTTTTGTTAGATCTTTTTTATTTGGTAGCAATTAAAAAATATCTCTGCATGGGTGCTCCTGAGATTTAGGTTAACTCTGATGATGGTATATATAATCAAACATCAAACTCTTATATTTGAGACGGTGAATTTTGAAATAAGCACTTTATATAACCTATGTTAGTAGCATTATGCGGGTGTATTAATTCGATATCTTGAAAAGGCACATTTTTGTATTTCGTGAGAAAATATTAGAGGATTTTTTAATATAACTAATTTAGTTTTGCCTTCGGAGCATTGTAATGTGTGTGGAAATATTACTTATTTTACATTTTTTAATATGATTGCGCATTATGCATAAAAAGAAAAAAGATAACAATATGAATACCGTTAATGCCTGCTGTTTATATTTGACAAGTCTCCTTGACTTTTAGCTGGTTTTATTTTTGTATGAAAATAGAAATAACAATTTGATTATAAGTTCGAGGTACTGAGCAGAATCCTAATGAAAAAATATTATGTTATTTTGCCCTAGTTTATGGCAAAATGTCAGGCAACATATTTTTAGCCTAAAATTAATATTTCTACCTTGCAAGAGGCGATTAAATATACTCACATACCTAATGGTCATGGCCATGGTCAAGTTCAGGATTATGAAGGTAATAAACCTTTTATGTTGAAATACTGATTCCGATACCACGGCTTTATTCCTGGGATAAAAATTGTCTATCTACTATTCCAGACTATAACCTGCCAACTTCTCACCTTTGTACCAAATTTCATCTGAATCCGCTCAGCCGTTAGTGCGTGAAAACCATTTTTCCCGTTGTATGATATTAGTAGAATACAGGATAGTTATAAAGCAATTTAGTTGTTGAATAGATACCGAATGATTTATAAATCTTTCAAGTTTTCCAAGTCCCTCGTAAATCATGACCAGTCTAAGAAGCAGAGCTTATTTTTTGCAAACACAGTCATCATCATCCGAGTGCCAATCCTGGTTGTATCCAGTTTTTTGCAAACACAGTGGTGGATAGATATTGCAGTACGCTGTATTATAGCCAACATTAGCACGTATACGTAGACATATAGAATTTAAATCATCTCATCTTCTCTGGATAAATCTTGGCACCTAGTAAACTAGAATGTATTATAGACTTTAGTTAACTCGGCATATAATTTCAATTAATTGTCAAATTCAAGGGCGAATTCAGAAACACTAGGAAAAGAGTAAACGTTTCGAGTCGAGGTCTTTTGTCACCAAATAGCGGCGTCACTCTAAGAGTGCGGAAGGTCCTCTATTGTATGTAACCTTCAATTCATGTACAATTTACAAAGACGAGGTAAATTTTACAAGCGTTTACGGTTCTGCGCTATGGATCATGGAAGAACTTTTTATCAAGATGACATGCTGTCGATTATGAGCATATACCTACCACACGTACAAAATAAAAACAGTTATTTTTAGTCTATCTATTTTACTGTAGTCTCAGTATCTTTCAGTATATCGATCCTTTTATATGAATAATTCAATTGCAAATGATAACCCCTATCTATTTTGACAAATATTGTGACTTTTTATTTTCACTTGTTACGTACAACGCCCTCCTTACGACTTGTGAACCGAATCGCTCATGATATGTGCTGCGACTACGATGCTATAAAATTGTCACAAACAGCGGACTATGACATCAATTGTAATGAAAATACGTTAGATTGAATTAGTTTTTTAAGCAATACATTGACATTTCTATAATAATCTTAGGTTTTTGAACTGTAGCTAACATAATTATCTATTATGTTAGCCAGAATTCATATTATCTGTTTCGTTATAAAACTTCTTTCTGCGGCTCTATATACTGGTACAAATTTTAAATCTTGTTCATTTTTTTTAACTTTTTAGTAGCTCTAAAATTGTTTGGGATTTTTTAATTATATAATGAAATTGTTGAAGTAGCGCTTAGGGGTTCATCTCGCCTCAGGTGAAGGTTATTTATAAGACCTGACTGATCATACAAAAAAGCACGAAAATAAAACTATTTTTATTTATTTTATTTTTATTTTATTTTATTTGGAAAACAAATAGTATTACGTTTGTAACATTAATACTTACATTACTAGAAACCATTCATAAGTTTTCACATACAATAACAAGTAGACAATTGACGGCTTTTTATAATATTAATAAGATTATGAAATTCTAAAAAGGAAAACGAATGAATTTGAGAAGTGTGACACTAAACACCTAGAGAGAGCCAATTCAAACCAGTGATTACTGACTGACTACGCTTGTAATTAACAGGACTCGTATTGAATAAGTCCAATTCAGGATTCACAAAATTAGCTGATCTAGGGAAAATTGGTAATACTGCCAGGAATGTGGAGAGCAACAGGTATTCTTACTGATCTGGTAGGTAGGTTCAAGTGTATCATGGAGAGGAGATAAGGAGAATCTACTTTGGATATTGCCATTTTTATTGCGTGTTTAGTGCGTTTGAATTCTGACGTATAAATTGATAACTTGCATGTATATTATATGTACCTATTATTTGATTTATTTTATACTTTTATTTACTCATAAACGACCATACGGACCATCGAAAATGCACATGACAGAATTTTGTGTAACATAATAGTTAAACCGCTGCGCTTTTTTATTAACACTGGTGATGGTATATAATTAAGATTTTAATTTTTATTGTCTATTATGTAAAGTAAGACTAGCTTGTGTATTCTGAGTGTGTACGCCTCTTACGTCATGAAAAAAGCTGGACACGGAGTTACGTGCTATACCGTTATAAAAGTATTATTTACCGTCTACATAAAGATTTATTGTCAATGTAATTGAAATGTTCTAAAAAATAGGATTTTGCCATGAGCGTGACCTCCGTTTACGTTCACTGTCTCTTTTATAGATTATTTCGGTTTACTTTCTGGTACAAAATCGGTAAATAAATCAATACATTAGGTATATTGGTATTAGGTATTTGGTATTATTATGTAAACTTGACGTAATCAAACAATACATTTTACAATTTGAAAGTGGGAATTAAAACTAAAATATTGTAACAGATTTTGTGTTTTGCTTTAGTGACCTATACAAAATTTGAGAACATAATATTTAAATTATTTTTAAGTATGCTTAGTTTAGTTAACTAAGTTGAAGAACTGGAATAAAAGATTCCCCACCACACCTATTCTCTTAATTTAAAATAGATGTTGTGGCTTAAGGTTTCATTCTCCAACACAAATTAGAATGACTACCTACTTTTTCATTCTGATGAGTGGTCTTTCTCTAGTATTAAAAATTGCCCAAATTAGGTACTTTCTAAGCCTTTCCCCTTATGTATCGAATATTATCAATGAATTTAAGCTTCGATCAAGTGTTATTCCCGTCTATAAGGAACATTCAGACTGACATTGGTATGGAATTTGGGTATTATATATTCATATTAGTACATATATAGATATATAAATAAATATACATGTAAATGTAGGTATATGAATATAATCTAAATATTGAAAACGGCTCCAACGATTTTCATTAAATTTAGTAAGCAGGGGTTTCGGGGGCGATAAATCGATCTAGCTCGGTTTAATTTTTAGAAAACGTTGAATAAAGAAAACCGAGGAGAGCTCGGTCCCCCAGGTACAGGCGATTATATTAGCAATGGTAGTAATATATCAAGTTCAATTCTCATGCGTAACGTCGTAAACATACTCCTCACTACCTCCAAGATTTTCGGGGCCTAAACCAAACTCACCTCAAGGTACACTGATTGACGGACGAGGCTCTGTCGCAGGCATTCCTCTCGGCGTTGGGGGTCAGGGGAACCCCTTCGAACACGTAACTTTTTTGTCCTAATTTACTTTAGCATAACAGGTTTGGCATAAAATTTAACAATACTTTGACATGACGATATTATGGCATATTGTTTCTTTAGGCATAACAATTTTTTTTATTTTATTTTATATCTATTTCTATCATTTAGACTAATATAAAATAACAACTTCACGCCTGTATCCCCGAAGGGGTAGGCAGAGGTGTATTACACATTGTTATTTTGTATTTTGTTGTTTCATTGTTTCATTGTTGTTTAGAGGTGTATTATTCGCCAGTTATGTTAAGATTCCAATGTATAGGGGGCGAGCCTATTGCCATCTATTAATAAGCGAGCGATAATTAATATTTATTAATGCACAGATAACTTCGAAAAGGCAGAGGTGTGTGCCCGGGGCGACTGGAGATTGAACTCGAGACCTCGTCTCAACAGACTAATATATTTTGACCTAATTTTAAATAGCATAAACTCATAAAGCATTATATTATTTATTCGCATAACAGTTTGCAACATGTAACTATCAAAAGGTTTGATCGAGTATAGTCGCTATTTTTGTTTACTATCTTATTAATGACTTGATACCAGCATCAGGATTAACACCCCGACTTGGATAAATTAGGTTTCGTGGTTATTTTTTTTTAATCGGGGGTCCGTCAAGTTCTTTTTAACGTGCTAAACAGTTTTATGTTGATGCACATTATGCTACTGTATCATATCCGCTTATAAATATTATGCTTTAAAATGGTTATGCTAACAGTAGTTATGCTAAAAACAAATATGCCTTACAATTTATGCCGAATCATTTTCATTTTCATTTCATGCTCAGGGGTCAGATGGTAGTTGCTCTCGTAATAGTTTACATAAATCATACTATGGAGAAATATAGTAGGAGAGTGGACACCGGGCGCCAAAGTGCTTACTTTAGATACAACCGGGATTGAAGCTCGGTTGGTGATGATGATAGAGTAGTAGAGAAGATTTATAATTATAGAGTTCAAAGTTAATATAAAGAGTAAAAATAAAATTATATCAAACGACAACAAAGAATGACAAAATAGAATACATTTCACCCCGGAAATCTTGTATCTTATCTATTGTTTTTAGCTATTGCATATTTTCAAATTCGAATTTTGAGAAAAGTCGTTATAAGTTACCGTAACCACACAATGAAACCTTAATGAGAAATAAACCTCTTGGCGGTAGCAAATAGAAATTTTGACTATCAAAATAAACGGCAAATTTAGAAGTAGGTTCAATATTTAGCACAACCTGCATATTTGAATGGTTTAAATTAGTATAAATTAACATGCTGATAACCGAATCAGACAAATGCGAAGTAAACCAAAACATAAAGGACGTGTATTGTTTTAATCTGGCGTGCTAGTTAGATTAACGTTATATACAAATTCAGGGCGAAAACATCTAGTTCTTGAGCATTCAACTCTAAACCGTTACAAATCACCGTTTATAGTTTTGTCACCGTGTTTTCGAAAAAGGACTTTTTATTTCACTTAAATGTACGTTATCTTCGATGGTCGTATGACCACTTGCTATTACAGGAACCACACCTTTAGCAGATTGTAAATAATCGATATCATCGTAGGCACCTTCTACTTTAAATTGGAATAATTTATAATAATGTTATCCATACTTGTATTATAAACTATTTTAATGTAAAAAGATAAACGGACTTCAAAACCAAATAGGCACTGAAAAGTGCAAACACACAGAATTACAGATTTTATTCAAAAGACAAAAATGCGTGTAAGACTTTTCTGTTGAACTAGGTATACTCTTGGAGGGGCGATTAAGACTTTATAAAACTTAGTATCCAAGGATAAAGCAAATCCTGATTTAACTTGACTGAGAGGCGAAATTAATGAATGCATCAACTTCTTGATGATGGTGATACTTAAAATAATCCAAATTGAGAACCTCCTCTTTCGAAGTCGGTTAAAAAATTACGATAACCTAAAAGTGGGCCCAACACTTTAATGACGCATTTGGACTTGCACAACTTCATAAGTTGAGAAATGTTGCCATGACGAAATAAAAAAGCCATGAAATGTTTCCTTTTTGTAAAAGTTTTAAAAAGTAATTATGAACGATTTCAGTTTCTTTACTTTCTTTTGTTATGAAATCTTACTTCTTAAAAGTTGGAATGGATTAATGCTTATAGCTCAATCACCCCAGATTTTCACGAAATTTCCATGCGAACGATGTCGTGCGGCAACTAAGGATTGCTTTATTTGAAAAGTTGAATAGACCATGTTTAAGGTAGGATTTCATCGATTAATATAAACGCGCTTCATTTAATATACACTATGTCAGCACATTTTGATCAATGAAATTAATTCAAAACTGGGTTTAGTAAAACAAATCAGACTTTCCAGCCTCTTCTGTAAAATAGTAGTTTAAAATGACGTAAATTATGTTATCCGGTCAGTAGTCGCGTGTGGGTATAAACATCCTCATAAATACAGTAAACATATAAATTGTATTTGCGCTTAACATCTCTGAATTCAATCAACTATTTCTTAGATCTGTTTGGGCCACAAGTTTCCTATGGACCACGGCCTACATGCAACACCGGCCGTGAAAGCCTTAAGATTTATATCTGAGATCTGTAAATGAGGGGTTACATAGATGATTATAGGTACATCAATAACCGGGAGCTCTACAAAACTTTATTTCATGCAAGGGTTACAATAATATTTAAAGGATACTCGCGTGTGCAAATAAAACAATAGTAGGAAAGCGGATCCCGGGGTTCAAGGTGAAGGCTTCGGAAGCATTCAGGACATTCTCCAAGATAATGATAATGACTCGCGTGTGTAAATGCTACACAACAAACAATGCAAGCCTATTGTCCTAGCAGCTGATAGCAAATGTATTCACAATTACAAAAAATGTAGAGTTATGTATCAAGGTATGCCTACAATTACATATTTGTTGTGTAATCTATTGTTAGTGGTTTTCCTAACCGATCCATTACTATATTTACGTATTAAAAGAACAAGTTTTCCATAATGAATGTCTAAATCAGGTCAGGTAACTTTTTTTGGTAGGTGATAAGCTGAAATATCGTGCCGTATTTTTATTTCATTTTCTGTTCACCCTAGATTTACTTTGATTCAATTCAGAAAACTTAAAAACGGTACAAATAACTCCTGATGGTGATTCACCCAGGGCCACCTCCGGTTTCGAGATGGCCCCTTCGGGTTTGGAAACCAAAGTGTCCCCGTCTTGCCCCCTGAAAAAGAGGGCGCGCAATGCGCCGCCGCTCCGTCCTGCTTCTGCTAGGGTGACGGGCGGCTCGCCCGCCGCCACGATGGCACTCCGCTGGTGTGTGTAGCTCTAAGTTCTCTCTTGCGTCACAGTGATGGCCCGACACAGGTGGTCCCCGAAGCAACCCTTTCTAGAGATCTCTTGCATCAACCGGTACGAGAGACTCCCGTGTCGCCCCTATAGCGCGCCCCGGCTGAGCCTGGGCCATCTACGGCTTTTGAGAATATAAAATTATTTCAAGAAATAGAGGTTTAATAGGTGAAACCTTTTTACATTCGTCATTCGTATTTAAACAATCAAACACTCATCTTATCATAATTCCTTTCTTCGATTTCACTCAACTTATTTTTATTTGCCAAATTTCTCGAGTTTGCCCAAACGGTTAGTCGAAATCACTTGGTTTGCATAAGGTATGGCCGCTGAAGTTGCATCACTATATCAAAAGGCAATAATTACCGCTTAGCTTTGATTTTCAGACTGATATTTGAAATAAATGTTTTTTCTAGATTTAAAATTAACTGGTCTGCTTGGTGATTGCGAATAAAATCCGGGGAATATACAAGAATTCGGTTTTTCGAATTCAAAATATATACATAATATTATATGCGCACACCACGGGCGAATGTTAGTTACTTTACCATAAGCAAGTATTTTGATTGTAGAAACAGTTGGTTTTTAATATTCAACACACTTTTAGATACAATTTCTATGCTATCGTGCTGGTAGCAATATTTTTTATTAAATGTATATTGACAAATCATACAATGGAATGCAGTGCCATTAGACGGGTACAATGATAACAAACGATTTTTAAATTTTTTGTTTGTTCTTAGGTACATATTTAATTAGTCTGATGTACTACGAAAGTTAACGTGAATATAACTCATTGAAATAAAACAAGCTGGCGCTGCCGTACTGTTCATCCGATACATTGCGATAAAGCTTTTTCAACTTATTGCTTGTACTCGCTCTAAGGTTATAGACACAGTACCACTATTGCATTAGGTAATAACCTGTAATGATAATGGTATGCGGAATAAATAAATAAGTAAATAAAAATATATAAAGTATAATTTTATGGCACCTACTGGGTGGCGTTGCAATCAACTTATAGGACAATTTTTTTCATGACATTTTCCTGCACGCAGCTGAGACGGGTCATCACACTCATCTTTGGAACGTTATGGTCTTGTATTGGAACTCTAAATCTACACCTTATTTTTTTTTAGGGTTCCGTTGCCAAATGGCAAAAAACGGAACCCTTAGAGATTACGTTTTTCTAAACTGAATAGTTTGCAAGAGAGACACTTCCAAAGTGGTAAAATGTGCCCCCCCCCCCCCCTGTAACTTCTAAAATAAGAGAATGATAAAACTAAAAACAATATATGATGTACATTGCCATGTAAACTTCCACCGAAAATTGGTTTAAACGAGATTTAGTAAGTAGTTTTTTTTAATACGACATAAATCGTAAACCACAATTACCTTTCATTCAATCAACTCAAATATAAAAAATAAAAAAAAAAACATTATTATGTTACTTGCTGCTACGGAACCCTTCATGGGTGACTCCGACTCACACTTGGCCGCTTTTTTGTCTTTGCTGTAGGTCCATTTTCCGTTGTTGCCTTGGAGACATTTCGTTTATTAGTGATATTAGTTGTCCATTGGATGTTTAAACTCTGATTCAATTGTATTCCATTTACTTATACCTTTTTTTTTTTTTTTTTTTTTTATCGTGCGGAAATCCCTTCGGATACCCCCCCGCCATCTGTACTGTTAATATTCGTGTACTTTAAATATTGATCCATCTATCTATGATGTACCGTTATTAGAGTGCTCTGTTTTAGTAACATGTTCAAAACAATTTAACATTTCATGTTCTAAATGTGCTGACGTTGGTGTAAATTTTTACTCTCATCGTCATTCATGACATACAAATTAAAGCAGAGAACAAAAGAGCTACGTCTGTTCCGTTACTTCCGCTAACGTCATCCTGCACTCCATTCAGATACTAAATAAACAGAGAAATCCGTAGTGATAATCTAACCTAATTCTGCTGGCAACTAGCAAGGTACACTGCATCCGCTACGGATCTGCCTTTACTCTAATTATTAAATTTGTACGAAACAAAGCATGATTGCGTTAGTCTTATCTCATACAAGAAATATATCAGTTAGCAAAAAATAAAAGCCACGTCATACGCGTACAAGTGATCCTAATATCGTAGTATGATAAACTGAGTAAATGACAATATTTCTTATTAGGTCTTCTATCTTTCTTAGAAGAGGTTTGCTCAATTGGTGACATAATCGTATCCTGTGTAGATCAGCTGGGAGAGTCTGCGTATGGCACTTATCACGTAACTGACGTACCTCTGACTCTATTCGAAGTAAATGTACTTATCGGAAATTAAAAACCCCTTGCTATAAAGCTGAAATAAAACACCTTCAGGACATCTGTATACCTTTTTTTTTTTTTTTTTTCGTGCGGAAATCCCTTCGGATACCGCCCCCGTTGGAGAGCGGGGGGTCTCCAGCGGGGGCGGTTATGTCGGGCTTGCACCGACTAAAACCGCACGCCGTCTCGGGTCTTAAGACGCCGGGGTGTAAGGTTACCCATAGAGCATATCCCTCGCACCCCGACTGACCCTGGGCCATCTCCGGTTTCGAGATGGCCCCCTTACTTGCTCTCCACTGTGCCCTCTGCTAATCAGAGGGATTCGTGGAAAGCTTCCGAACAGCCCTCAACAGGGCCGTCCTCGCCTCGGTCGGAGTTGGCCGTAGGCGGCAGCGTCTCTTCCACCCTAGGAGAGAGGCGCTGCCGTCTCCGTTGACCAGGGTGCACCGCGTGGAGGTCCCCAACCAAGCACCCCAGGACATCTGTATACCTAGAGTTCTTCATAATGTTTACGAAAGGTGTGAAGTTTATGATCGGGGCCTGAGGACGGCAGTTGGCCGACTCGCCGTCCTTACAGAAGCAGGCCGTGGCGGAGGCGTGTCGTGTGTGCCCTCACACGCCTGCCAACTCACCGAAGCGGGATAAAACCCGACCCCACCAGGCGAGGCCGCTGTGGCGGCCTAAGTCCGCCGGCAACCCTGGGGTTATCCTTTCGAGGGCTTACCCGGGGTGCCCGGCAACGGACATTTGGGGAGGACACCGTGCGGTTTTAGTCGAGACACGACATAACCACCCCCGCTGGCCAGCGGGGGGGTATCCGAAGGGATTTTATGACGTAGTTCCTCTTCTCTCATATCATACTGAGACGAAACTCGTGCCATGCAGTGAAACATTTTATGTATAAAATGATAATATCACTTACTTAGTGCTAATATATAATAATAAGTAATAGTAACTCATAACTAATTTATTCATAAGAATGTTACACGATAAAATTTACATCATTTATTAAATTATCTGTTAAGCATAACAACATTCAATGTAATACAATATATGTCAATTTCTATAAGTCAGAATAAATTCAAGATGACAGCTAAATTATACACATTAAATTAAAAATGTGATTCAGTTAGTAATAGTACCTATTATTATTATACTTTTTTAAGGTATATCTTAGGCACCGGACAAACAGAACGGACGCGCATCCTAGACGTGTCGCGCGGGGGATTCACGGGATGTTACAAAGACACGCCCAAGACGCGCTTCAGTTCTGTTTATCCGGCGCCTAATAATCTAGGACCAGGGTGGTTGTTTTAGTCGATGCACGACATAACCGCCCCCGCTGGCCGGCAGGGGGGGTATCCGAAGGGAGATCCGCACGTAAAAAAAATAAAAAGAAGGGTGGTTGAATTTCTTCTTGATGCAGTGCTTGGAAGTTCAACACCTCTTTAGTTTCGTCGATATTTATACTGGAAAATCTAGTAGGGCGGAAATAACACAGTGATTGTCAAACTTCGGGCCAAACTTAGATTTTTTAGGGACAATTTGTATGGTAGGTACCCGAAACCTTGAACGTACAAACCCCAAAATCTAATCAGTTCTTCCCATTAACCAAACAAGATGATTGGCGAAAGAATTTTTTAAATCGGATAAGTGGTTCTTGAGTTATAGCGTAAACAGACATCCAGACATCCAGACCAACAGACAGACCGACACAAAAATTTTTTTTGCTTAATTAGACTTAGAATTATGTGAAACGTCGAGAAAAGTGATAAAAAGTGGGTGTAAGATTTAGATTTTTTTGCGTGATTTTAAGACTTCGGTGTCCACCTGGTTGGTGGCCCGAAGTAATAATGCGCCCGCTCCCACGACTCACGAGATCCTATTCCCGAATAAAAAATAGGTACCTCTTCCTTGTGTCGTATTCCTCAGGACTGAGGATCGTGACCACCCTTTGGAAGAACTTTGTTCTGAATGATCTTGCGCCATCTTGGCCTATCTTCGGCATCATGCAAAGCACCGTGGAGAGTCGTCTCAAGGTTAGTGCGGCCCTGGTCAGACCAACGTATCGGGCTGCGGCCGCGAGGCCTTTTCCCTTCGAGTTTGCCGGTCACCATGAGCTTCTCGAGGAAGTCCCCACTCTTCCTGGCTATGTGCCCGAAGTACTCAAGGACTACGAAGGCAGATAGTTGATAGCCTAGTGGTAATCTTCAACTCTTTTAGTATCGATACGTTGGTATGCCGCGCTGTCCAAGGAATGCGTAGCAGCTTCCTCCAGCACCACATCTCAAACGCGTCGACGCGACTGCGACCGGCTTTTTTCAGCGTCCATGTTTCGGCTCCGTATAGAAATATGGAGAATACCAGGGTACGTACGAGTCTGATTTTGGTACCCTTGGATATGTTGCGATCCTTCCATATTTTATCGAGCCGCGACATTGCGCTTTTGGCCATCCCAATCCGTCGACGGATCTCTGGCTCACAGGAGCCGTTATCACTGATGTTGGAGCCCAAGTAGACGAAATTGTGGACGACGTCGAGGTTTAGAGCGCCAGTGAGCGGTTGCTTGGCAAAACGATCCACCACCATGACTTTGGTCTTGCTTCTGTTAATTGAGAGGCCCAGTGCAGAGCTAGGCCGCTCTATTCGTCCAAGCAGTTCGAGAAGTTCGGCTTCCGATGTGGCGATGAGAGTGGTGTCATCTGCGTATCTGAGGTTGGTGAGCTTAACGCCGCCTATAGTGACGCCTCCATTCCAATCTTCGCAGGTTTGCCTGACTATGTACTCTCCATACGCATTAAACAGGATCGGGAGACAGAATGCAGCCCTGTCGTACACCTTTCTCAAACGCAAACGGACTAGAGGTCTCACTCTGAACTCTTACTACTCCATGATTACCGAGGTCTTTACTCTGGATGAGTGCTATAAGATGTTGTGGGACTCCAAGTTCAGAAAGCACTTTCCACAGGCACGTCCAGTCTACGCAGTCAAAAGCCTTGCTGTAGTCAATAAAGCACAACAAGACAGGCGTGTCCAACTCATAGCACCTCTCCACCAGCTGACGAACGTTTAGAATCTGCTCCCGCGTGCCTCTACCCATGACAAAACCTGTTTGTTCCTGTGGAATCTGCCAGTCGAGGAAATGTCTGATGCGGTTGTTGATGATGTATAGGAGAAACTGGCTGGCATGTGAGATCAAGGCTAGTGTGCGATAATTGTCACACTTAGTCGAGCTTTTTTTGACAATGGGAGTATCACCGATCTAGTCCAGTCGTCGGGCCACTTTCCCGTGCGCCAAACAAGATCACAGATTCTGTGCATCATGTCAAAAATAGGTAGCCTATGTGTTATTTCATTGATTTGATCTCTATGCCAATTTCATCAAAGCCGTTCTTTCGTTCTGACCTGATTGAGTATATCCATTCGTCTATCGACGCAAACTTTCGCATTTAGTAAGTTAGATGCTATATTCATCTCTCTCAAACGCACCAACGCACGTCAAAAACTACTGTGAAAAATATTAGATATTGTCATCTAATGTTTTGCATTGCGATAAGGGAGACCTCCATTACTTGAATAACGGTTTACATAACACTCGTGTAAAGTCACTGCAGCTTGGTATTTCCGTTTGGAAATCAACTGTTTAAGTTATTATTAGGCAACAACGATCTCTGCGATCGTATCCTATTCACATGGCACTGGTATTCAAGGGTACACAATTCAAGAGGTTAATCAACACTATTATGTATTATATTGTCTACGTAATAAATGCATTGTATTAATGTCTTCTCTTGACGATCTGTTAACACAAATTGATGTATACATTTTGTAGAATATGTACGTGTACATTGTGTATTTAAGACCACAGTCTATCACGAGATGTAACCGGAACTCAAACCTGTGATGATAATGCAATCATGAAGGTTAGAATTCAAAAATTAAATTGTAGATATATAACTATTATGATGCAGATGCACTTGCGAGACTTGTCAAAACTCAATTAAATCAAAATTAAATGAGTACTTCTTCACTTTTATATCAATAGGGTGTTTTGATTTATGGCGACGTCCGACACTATGACTCCAAGATTTTCATTTTAATTAGGTATAATGAAAAGGCCGCGGTGAGAAGGCTAAGGCGGTGAGAAGGCTAAGAGCCAAACACACCGCCCCGGGACCCGACGGCATTCCAGGCCGAGCGTGGGTCCTAGCTCTAGTCGACGACGCTCTCGAGCCCCGACTGAGAGGGCTTCTCAGCGCATGTTTGGAGCGGGGCCAGTTTCCGAAATTGTGGAAGACGGGGAAACTGGTCCTCATCCGAAAGGAGGGGTGCCCGGCGGACTCGCCGTCCGCCTACCGGCCCATAGTGTTGCTCGACGAGGTGTGCAAGCTCTTTGAAAGAGTAATTGCGAAGCGCCTCGTCGAGCACCTCTCAAGAGTGGGGCCGGACCTGGCGGATGGCCAATATGGCTTCCGCCAGAGGCGCTCCACCGTGGATGCCATCATGCGCGTGAGGGCTCTGGCGGAGGATGCAGTAGCCCGGGGTGAGGTGATGTTGGCGGTGTCCCTGGACATCGCCAACGCGTTCAACACCTTGCCCTGGAGTTGCATTAGGGAGGCGCTCGTGTATCACGAAGTGCCTCTCTACCTCCGCCGCATAGTCGGGGCGTATTTGACGGAGAGAGCCGTCATCTACCCAACCGTGACCGGTCTCGGTCGGCGTGAAATGTCGTGCGGTGTTCCACAGGGATCGGTCCTGGGGCCGCTCCTGTGGAACATCGGATACGACTGGGTGCTTCGCGGTGAGCTCGTAGGCGGTGCCGCCGTCACGTGCTACGCGGACGACACGCTCGTGACGGCGTGCGGGGCGACGTACCGCGAAGCGACCCGAAAGGCCACGACCGCGGTTGCCCAAGTCGTTAGGCGGATCCGGCGGCTGGGTCTCGAGGTGGCCCTGCATAAAACCGAGGCCCTGTTCTTCCATGGGCCTCGGAGAAGCCACCCGAGGGATCCAGTCTCATCGTGGGAGGAAATCGCATCGGCATCAAGCCCCAAATGAAATATTTGGGGCTCGTGCTCGACGGCCGATGGGACTTCGGAGAGCACATCCGAAGTCTGGCCCCCAAATTGAAGGGCACAGCTCTTGCTCTGGCTCGGCTGTTGCCCAACATGAGGGGGCCCGATCACTCCTGCAGGAGACTCTACGCGGGGATCGTGCGGTCCATGGCGCTGTATGGGTGCCCAATATGGGCGGAGGCCCTGAGGACCAGAACTGTTCGGATGCTGCGCGCTCCGCAGCGAGTTCTGGCCATCAGGGTCATCCGAGGGTACCGCACGATCTCCTTCGAGGCGGCGAGTCTCCTTGCCGGAACTCCGCCATGGGACCTGGAAGCGAGAGCCCTTTCGCAACTGTACCAGTGGCGAAAGGAGGCGCGGGAGCAGGGATGGAACCCCGAGCCTCGAGAAATCGAGGCCGTGCAGTCCCAGCTCCGCCAGGCCATCGTGGTTGAGTGGAAAGAACGACTTGGGCAACCAAGCGCAGGGCACGCCGCAATAGCGGCGGTAAGGCCCATCATGGAGGATTGGCTGGAGAGGCGACACGGAAGCCTCTCCTACCGACTGACGCAGGTGATCTCAGGGAAGGGGTGCTTCGGGGACCACCTGCATCGGATCAGGAAGGAGCCAACGCCTGAGTGTCATCACTGCGACGCGAGCGAGGACTCAGGGCTGCACACGCTGGCGGACTGCCCGGCGTGGGAGGCGCCGAGGCGTGACCTCGTGGCAGCCATCGGGGTGGGAGTCCTCTCGCTCGGCAGCATGATTGCGGCAATGGTGCGGAGCGCGAGCGCGTGGGCCGCCGCCGCCTCCTTCTGCGAGCATGTAATGCTCGCGAAAGAGGTGGCGGAGCGCGCCCGGGAGAGACTTAGAACTCTCCCGGTCCGCCGAGCCCGCAACTTGCTCGCCGCGCGTCGCAGGCAACTCAGGCGCCGGAGGTCGCTTAACGACCTCCGTCCTCCATGAGCGCAGGCCTGGGGGTGGCGGGTGAGGCCACCTGTCACCCCAGCAGAAGCAGGCCGGGACGGTGGGGCGACTAGCGCCCCTCCCCCCAAACCGGGGCAAGACGGGGACACCGTGGTTCCCAAACCCGAGGGGGCCATCTCGAAACCGGAGATGGCCCAGGGTCAGTCGGGGTGCGAGGGATATGCTCTATGGGCAACCTTACACCCCGGCGTCTGTAGACCCGAGACGGCGTGCGGTTTTAGTCGGTTCAAGCCCGACATAACCGCCCCCGCTGGCACGCGGGGGGGTATCCGAAGGGATTTCCGCACGAAAAAAAAAAAAAAAAAAAAGGTATAATGAAAAGGCCGGGGTGCGAGGGAAATGCCTTATGGGCCAGCTTACACCCTAGCGTTTGAAGACCCGAAATAGCGTGCGGTTTTAGTCACTTCAAGTCCGACATAACAACCCCTGCTGGCCGGCGGGTGGGTCTCCAAAGGGAATTCCGCATGAAAAAAAGGTATAATGGAAAGGAAAATAACTAAAAGAAGCAGAAGAGGAAAGTACTTGGCCAATACTCGTAATACTTTAAAAAAGTAGGTAATGAAAACTCAAATGAAGTTAAAGAGAAGAAAATAGACAAGAAAATCGTTGGATATAAGTATAGCATGTCTTAGTTGTCTAGAGAATTATTCTAACTAGGTATTCAAACTTTTGGTGAGGGGCAAGCTGCGCCCCAAGGCCCCGCCGTTAACCCGGTGTCTCCAGCCGGATCTGCTCGGAGGAGTTGTTGGCTCCCTGTTCCCAGCGCGGGCGGTGGAACATGTTCCACCGCGGATGACTCCGCCTCGGTTGCGCATGGCGCCCGACGTGGAAGACGACGACGTGCCCGAGGTCACTTGGGTAGAACTAGAGCTGGCGGTGAGAAGGCTAAGAGCCAAACACACCGCCCCGGGACCCGACGGCATTCCAGGCCGAGCGTGGGTCCTAGCTCTAGTCGACGACGCTCTCGAGCCCCGACTGAGAGGGCTTCTCAGCGCATGTTTGGAGCGGGGCCAGTTTCCGAAATTGTGGAAGACGGGGAAACTGGTCCTCATCCGAAAGGAGGGGCGCCCGGCGGACTCGCCGTCCGCCTACCGGCCCATAGTGTTGCTCGACGAGGTGTGCAAGCTCTTTGAAAGAGTAATTGCGAAGCGCCTCGTCGAGCACCTCTCAAGAGTGGGGCCGGACCTGGCGGATGGCCAATATGGCTTCCGCCAGAGGCGCTCCACCGTGGATGCCATCATGCGCGTGAGGGCTCTGGCGGAGGATGCAGTAGCCCGGGGTGAGGTGATGTTGGCGGTGTCCCTGGACATCGCCAACGCGTTCAACACCTTGCCCTGGAGTTGCATTAGGGAGGCGCTCGTGTATCACGAAGTGCCTCTCTACCTCCGCCGCATAGTCGGGGCGTATTTGACGGAGAGAGCCGTCATCTACCCAACCGTGACCGGTCTCGGTCGGCGTGAAATGTCGTGCGGTGTTCCACAGGGATCGGTCCTGGGGCCGCTCCTGTGGAACATCGGATACGACTGGGTGCTTCGCGGTGAGCTCGTAGGCGGTGCCGCCGTCACGTGCTACGCGGACGACACGCTCGTGACGGCGTGCGGGGCGACGTACCGCGAAGCGACCCGAAAGGCCACGACCGCGGTTGCCCAAGTCGTTAGGCGGATCCGGCGGCTGGGTCTCGAGGTGGCCCTGCATAAAACCGAGGCCCTGTTCTTCCATGGGCCTCGGAGCAAGCCACCCGAGGGATCCAGTCTCATCGTGGGAGGAAATCGCATCGGCATCAAGCCCCAAATGAAATATTTGGGGCTCGTGCTCGACGGCCGATGGGACTTCGGAGAGCACATCCGAAGTCTGGCCCCCAAATTGAAGGGCACAGCTCTTGCTCTGGCTCGGCTGTTGCCCAACATGAGGGGGCCCGATGACTCCTGCAGGAGACTCTACGCGGGGATCGTGCGGTCCATGGCCCTGTATGGGTGCCCAATATGGGCGGAGGCCCTGAGGACCAGAACTGTGCGGATGCTGCGCGCTCCGCAGCGGGTTCTGGCCATCAGGGTCATCCGAGGGTACCGCACGATCTCCTTCGAGGCGGCGAGTCTCCTTGCCGGAACTCCGCCATGGGACCTGGAAGCGAGAGCCCTTTCGCAACTGTACCAGTGGCGAAAGGAGGCGCGGGAGCAGGGATGGAACCCCGAGCCTCGAGAAATCGAGGCCGTGCAGTCCCAGCTCCGCCAGGCCATCGTGGTGGAGTGGAAGGAACGACTTGGGCAACCAAGCGCAGGGCACGCCGCAATAGCGGCGGTAAGGCCCATCATGGAGGATTGGCTGGAGAGGCGACACGGAAGCCTCTCCTACCGACTGACGCAGGTGATCTCAGGGAAGGGGTGCTTCGGGGACCACCTGCATCGGATCAGGAAGGAGCCAACGCCTGAGTGTCATCACTGCGACGCGAGCGAGGACTCAGGGCTGCACACGCTGGCGGACTGCCCGGCGTGGGAGGCGCCGAGGCGTGACCTCGTGGCAGCCATCGGGGTGGGAGTCCTCTCGCTCGGCAGCATGATTGCGGCAATGGTGCGGAGCGCGAGCGCGTGGGCCGCCGCCGCCTCCTTCTGCGAGCATGTAATGCTCGCGAAGGAGGTGGCGGAGCGCGCCCGGGAGAGACTTAGAACTCTCCCGGTCCGCCGAGCCCGCAACTTGCTCGCCGCGCGTCGCAGGCAACTCAGGCGCCGGAGGTCGCTTAACGACCTCCGTCCTCCATGAGCGCAGGCCTGGGGGTGGCGGGTGAGGCCACCTGTCACCCCAGCAGAAGCAGGCCGGGACGGTGGGGCGACTAGCGCCCCTCCCCCAAACCGGGGCAAGACGGGGACACCGTGGTTCCCAAACCCGAGGGGGCCATCTCGAAACCGGAGATGGCCCAGGGTCAGTCGGGGTGCGAGGGATATGCTCTATGGGCAACCTTACACCCCGGCGTCTGTAGACCCGAGACGGCGTGCGGTTTTAGTCGGTTCAAGCCCGACATAACCGCCCCCGCTGGCACGCGGGGGGGTATCCGAAGGGATTTCCGCACGAAAAAAAAAAAAAAAAAAAAAAGGTATTCAAACTTTCGTATTCTTCGACTAGTAAGTGATTTATTTAAATTGTATTACCTAAATACGGTATTTGAAACGCAGAACTGAACTTTAAGTTGTTTAGAAAACAACAGGAAAAGTTGCCACGCGCCATATTCATCGTAAAATTGAATTCTGAATCATCCGCTTGTGACGTCCTATTAATATATTATACAGTTTTGTACGAATTTACCTACTAGACGCTCGGTAATTCCTTTGCTACGTTGAGGTAAATACAATTTTCCGGCGACTATCCCCAGATACATATGAGCAAGAACTTGCGATGACGTCATACAATATTATCTCGGCCACACATCCTTCTCATAATGTAACGACGCACTCGGTGCGACCGTTACCAGCTCGCTGCATTAATAATTATCCCACTCTACGCAATATTACGCTTGCAGATCGAGTTCATACTATAACGACGCGGCGACTATCGGATTAAATCTGAAGATGTGTAAACAGATCTTTGTTTGCATTTAAACTATACACTATCTGGTCCACAAGGTTTCAAAGAACTGAATTCTAAGAGCGTTAGAATTGAAATCTTTGCTTATATATACATATAAATGTTTTATGTATATATCCATATATATAAAACAATGTCGTGTTAGTGATGACGGGTATAAACTCAAGAACGGGTGGACTGATTTTCATGTTCTTTGAATTTTTAAATTTGTGTTGTTTTCTTCTTTTTTTTGTGGAAAGCGCCACGGTTACCCCCTTGGTCAGCGGGGCTGGTTATGTCAGACTAGAACCGACCAAACCTCACACCGTCTCGGATCTTTAATGCCGGAGTGCAAGAAGACATTCACGAAATAAATTAGGTAACCTAACTAAACTTGATTCTAAGGCGGAACGAAGTTTGCCGGGCCAACTAGTATAATATATACAAGAGTTTCTCGTTTAAAGGTATCAGATAAAAATTAGAATATTATAACGCAAAATTTGCTGGTGAAAGATAGGTAAATGATGTTTACACATCCATATCCTTCTAAGTATTTTGAGAGAGGGAAGGGATGCTTAG
Source organism: Cybosia mesomella (assembly GCA_946251805.1). Classification (NCBI taxonomy): domain Eukaryota; kingdom Metazoa; phylum Arthropoda; class Insecta; order Lepidoptera; family Erebidae; genus Cybosia; species Cybosia mesomella. The sequence goes on from OX276398.1 coordinate 25,520,019, forward strand.
ACGGTTCGAACACGTAGAGAGGGTAGACGAAACAAGATTGACGAAACAGATTCATGAGGGTGAATGGTAACCCGATGTGGGTCGACCTAGGCTTACGTATGCCAATCAGATCGAGAACGTTTTTAGGCAATCCTAGAGTGCCCACAACCGGCGAGCAAGTATGGAAACAATTAGGAAAGTAGAAGAAGCGAAAGTGGTATGCCATGATCGTAGCATTCGCAACAAGTGGCAAAAGGTAAGGTGCCTCTGCCTACCAAAGAGGCGTGATTGTATTTACGTATTTAACAATATATAACCTCTTGGGATATATTTAGACATCAATATATATTATGTGTATGGATGTAACTACGTGCTACGTGACTAAGAGATTTCCAAAAAAAATTGAATTACCGTCAAAATTGTTAATCTCTAAGCAGAATGAATTCAGATTCTTAATGATTCAAGATAGTCGTAATGTAATGAGTTATCTCCAATTTTGTTATTGTTATCTTGTTGATTGTGTATTTGGTTGCGTCGACTTCAAAGCGAATTTTAAATGAAACCTGTTTTTTTGTTTATTCCAAATATATAAAATGACTAGTTAAACCAGTATACATATTACAGAAACATTCACACATGCCTAGGTCCAAATGGGGGCATCAGCATTAAGTAATAAAAGTATACCAAATGCTTGGCGCCGTAGGCGGATATTTATATCACCGAATAGTTGACAGAATAATAATAATAATCATCATCGTGCTCATACCGATTTTCCAGTTGCGTCCAAAGTTTGCACTTTGAAGTCCGAGGTTCGCTTCTTGTTTTTGATTGGTATGTCGACTTTTCCGGGAGCAACTGCCGTCTGACCACCTAACCCTTAAAAGGAAATCCTGCGCCAGAGTCTAGTCCGTTGCAGATCGGCTTGTTGTTAGGGCTATGTACACCCAAGTTGGCAGAATATTATCACCCATATTTCACCAGCTAAATATTATGAAATTATAAATTTATTATTGTTTAAAGTGAAGTAGTACACTTCAGAACATCCGTTTAAAGTACTTCCTGACTGTCCCATACCTCTACCCTGCAAAGGATTATGTAAAACTTGTCTTTCGATAACTGTGCTGTGTGTATTACTGTGAGCTCTTTAAGAACTGACGTGAACACCCCGCTTCAAGTTGGACCATCTACAGGGTCAATGGTTGGCGTCAACGGATGGACCAACGTTTATGTGCATATTACTAAGGGTCACTGAGTTGTTTCTAGAAATCAATAACAATTTTTTTTCTTCTTCCGTGCGAAATCCCCTCGGATACCCAGCCCATAAGGCATTTCCCTCGCACGCCAGACCCCTCGGGTTTGAAATCCACGTGTCCCCGTCTTGCCCGGAAATAGGGAAGGGGGGGGGGTGCGATGCGCGCCATTGTGGTCAACCCCGGGTAAGCCCTCGAAAGGATAACTAACATTTTAGTCTAACGTAGGCCAGTCTTACTTAGTTACCCTGTATACTATAGCCAAGTCATGCCTCAGTTTAATCAATAGTGTTAAATATAGTTTCCTCTCTCTCTTATATATTATAATGGTATATATGTAATTATTAAGGTCAGTTGGATTTAAAACGCGTTACTGCTAGCGGTTAGGTTGGTAGAGCATAACGTTTATACGGTATTCATCGACAAAGGATGTTTATGAAAATCACTTCTAATATTATATATATATATATATATATATGTCATCATGAACTTTCAATTTATTTCACTAAATTGTAACAAGTGCTATACCAATTTAGATGAGATTTATCAGAGAAGTATGTGTGACTTCAACCTATAAGAAAGAACGATCCTGTAAATCAATAATGTCAAATTTGTTTTTGGCTTCCGGAGTAAAAAAATAACCTTCATCAAAGATAGGACGACGTCGACCTGTTGTTGATATCTTTAAACATAAAACATATATTATTTAGTAAAGTTTTATGCTTATTTTTTTAGGAATAACTTAAAAGCACCTCTAAATTATTCCAAAGTAAAGATTAATTCACATGACAGAAAACAACGAATACGTTCCAAGTTAGTGTAAAAATGTTAAACAAATAAAGTTGGATAGGTCATAACTTTTTGTCTACATAGGAGAGCCATGCTCTAGGTGATAGAGTCCATATTCCCACCACGGAAGGATCAACTTAACCGGGGAATGGTGACATAGGTGATAGAGCCATGCTCTAAACTAAGTGTTAGAGTCCATACCTTACACCCCGGCGTATTAAGACCCGAGACGGCGTGCGGTTTTAGTCGGTTCAAGCCCGACATAACCGGATTTCCGCACGAAAAAATAAATGGAGTCTCTGTATTTTTTTTCATAAGTTTCACTTAATCAATCAATCAGTCCACTGCTGGACTTTGGTCTATCCTAATGGCCACCAGAGCACCTGGTCCTCTACTTTCCGCACTCAGTCTATTCCAGCTACCATTTTCAGGTCGCCAGTCCATGTGGCTGGTGAGCGTCCCTATCTTTTGTCTGCCGATTCGCGGTCTCCACTGTAGGATTCACTTGTTCCAACAGCCATCGATCCTTCGACAGATGTGGTCAGCTCACTCCCGTTTTAGTTTGCTTATTTTGCAAGTAATGTTGGTAAATTTAGTTCTTGGTCAGATGACTTCTTTCCGAATATATCCTTTAAAGAAACTCCAAGCATAGCTCGCTTCCTACTACGCAAACGTCGAGACTTTAGGTTTGTTGACTAGCCTCATCAGTGTGGTAGTCCACCTTGGACACCCGTCCGAGTTCCAAATACGAATAGCTGTTCAAATATGAAACTGCTTGATTTGCCCTACTGGCACAACATTTACATACCATACGGTATTTGCATAGTTTTGTATTTTAGTTAGTAGGTTCGCCAGAGTCCATTTGGAGACGTATATAGGGTCGTCGATGCGAGTAATGCTTGTGGTATTGCGAGTGTTTGTACGCACCGGTTATCACTTACCATCATGCTGGTTTTTTGTTGATCAATCTTGGTATACCAACAAAATTATTTGTAATTCAAGTCATTGCCCGCCGCAACATTTCTCCATGGACCTGTGAAAATTCTGCCACAGATGACGATGACATAACAGGGTTATTTTGACTGCGATATTCTATTAGGTGGGAGTAGTTCCCCTGTTGTGAGAGTTCAATTTGAGCGGGATTACCCTGTGACCCAACTTAATATATAATTATGTTTTTTCCTCAATCTAAAGAGCATATTTAGAAGGATTTTCCAAACGTTGATATATGATATGTCTGAATGTCATTGAGAGTATACCTTTTTTTTTTTTTTTTTTTTTTATCGTGCGGAAATCCCTTCGGATACCCCCCCGCCGGCCAGCGGGGGCGGTTATGTCGGGCTTGCACCGACTAAAACCGCACGCCGTCTCGGGTCTTCAGACGCCGGGGTGTAAGGTTACCCATAGAGCATATCCCTCGCACCCCGGCTGACCCTGGGCCATCTCACCACTAACAGCATCGCTCATCCTGTCTCCTCTGAAAGCAGAGGAGTACGGAGAGCGATGTGTTCCCGCCACGTTGGGTATTGAGAGTATACCTAATTGGAACGCTGACGTAATTATGATTTCCACACACTGATTGGGACATAAGCTTTTGAAGACAGAATATTATAATTGGAATTTTAATGCGTTACTTTTTTACATTTTCAGATACTTTTATCACTTTATTACTTTAATGCAGATAATTTTTCAAAAATAACACGCTTTCATTCCTTTATGTCTAATTTGTAATGTAACAAAATCTCGAAACTAGATTTATTACAATTTATTCCTATCTGGTTTATACCAACAAGTCCTATTGGTATATGTAAATGTATTTTTAATATACCAATTAGTTATTGACTTCACGGTCTAAGAGGACATGGCAAGGAAGGAGATGGTGTCTGACTAGGAAGTATAGACGCGAATGAAATATTGCGACCCCAAGAAGACGGCAAAAGGGCATGTAGATGATGAGTAACTACTAACTGATGCCGCAGTAGCTTATGTGATTGTGATCGTCTCACCAACTACTGGTGTATCCAGTGAAATCTATTCGATTCAGACTACCTATTTGTAATGAGGGTCATTTTGTGTTCATTAATTGCCGAATTGTAAAATTCTTCGCTATACTGAGAAAGGAATATTTGCTCTGATAAACCTGTTCATCATCATAATAACAGCGTTGTCCCGATTGCATTTATACTTTTCCTCCTCCATTTCTTGTGTTCGTTAATTGCCTATTTGTAAAATTCCTCCCTCTAGGATACGAATATTATCCCAGATAAACCTGTAGGCCTACCATAAAATAAAAAAATGTGCGGGCCCGCACGAAACACGAAGAAAAGAAGTGTCGTTTAGGTACCATAAAATTAATTCGGATTTACCATAAAGTATGTGTGAATCAAACATTAAGGAAGGAGGTTTTCGTTTACAATATATTTCTATTAAAAATGAAATATTATAAACCAACATATTAAAAATACATTCCTTTGTATTGCATTGTGATAGCCTTTCGACCTATTGAAATAAGTCGTATAGTATCGTGTTTTCATTTTTTGTTTTGGCGGGCTATCCAATTCCGAGTTTTGCTGTTTCAGGTCGTTTCATGATAGGGATTAGATCGAATGAATTGTCATGTGCCATTTTTGGACTCGATTGCGGGATAAATGCGTTTCATGGTACCGATTACCCGAAATTTCAGTCCGCAATTGCGGATGTACGTTTCATGGTAGGCCTGCTGGTATCTAAGATAAATTGAGGAAAAAATTAGGAATTAGGAAACTTGTACTGGTTCAGTTATATGATCCGTATGGAAAGCATTTGGTAGGGTAGTGAACGTTTACAAGGGGAGATAGAAATACCTAAGAGAATATGGATAGTCTGTATGAGACATCTCTCACACAGTCCTTCCATCTTCTCTTAAGGTCTTTTTATCTCCTCTTGTAACCATGAGATATCTCTCACGCAGTCCCTCCTCCATCTCCTCTTAAGTTTTATCTTAACATTCACTCTCTTCCCGGCTATATCATCTGATGGCCGGAAAGGGAGTGAATGCTGAGATGACTGCAAGCACATATGAATGGACAAAGTATACATGTGACGCCGACTCTTAATAAAAATGGGATGATCGCAGGACAATGATGATGATGATGAATATTATATCTAAGATTTTGATATTCAATCTGTGTGGACATATTTTGTTCTATTACGTAGATCGTGATGAAAAAAAGTGGATGGCTTTGTACTCTTCTATAAATTAACGTAAAACAAGTTCATATGACGGCAACATCGACGCTCATGTTCTAACAAGGCCGATGACCGCCATAACGTATATTACTACGACGCAGTCTCATAGTATTAAATCCCTCTCCGCAGATACACATTTGCTTTTAAATAACTGGTTATCGCAGTGACAGTTTTATAAGTAAATCGGGTGGAACTTTTTGTTATACAATATACCCGAACACTCATCTTGTCCCATGTTGGTGGTTACTGCTCGGTGGTCACTCGTTACTGAACTTATCTCCGTCTCTCACAAGCCTTGGTGACACAACTCATCAGAAGCATCACAACACGCAAGCAGTATCGTTTGGCTCTTTGTATGGTAAAATTTCAATGGAAATTTTGGGAAACCTTTTTAAGTAGGTACATGATTTACTTACTCTGTTTCTCTTTACTATCAAAACTTTTTTAATAAATTATAAAGTACTAATTAATTAATCGAAACATCTAAATTGATTATTGTTTGAACCTTAAAAACGTTATATGGCCACTAGGAAGTCATTTTATGGGAATTGTGTTCAATCAATTATAAATTTATAAACTAAAAGTGAAACAGTTTTTTAGACACAAAAACTGATTAAACGGTTTTTCAGCTTTACGGAATACTAACGACATTTTTTATCATCGAAAAGTGCGCAGAAAAAATATAATTCGGTTAGCACTATTTCCCTTCGCTTAACTACGAAGGTCTTAAACTAGCAGGAAAAATAGTGTGTTAAGAAAAAATGCCAATTTAGTTGTTAAATGATGAAAAAGTTACATAAATTGAGACAACGTAATCAAATTTGAACTTTGTGCACATCTTGGGCTTAAAAGATTCATTCAAATCATATTATGTATGTTTGATGCTCGATATAGATGGACGATGATCAGTACTATTTTATACTGGTGTCTTCTCAGTATATCTGTGGGCATCGTCCACCACGATGGCCTTCTGCGAATTGGCAGTTTTTATAAACTACTAGCTGTGCCCGCGACTTCGTCCGCCTGGATTAAGATTTTTAGGGTTTTAGTTTTTTTGCGCGGAACCCTAATTATTTTTCCTAAAATTAAAGTAGCCTATGTTACTCCTTGTTATATTACCTTTCTGCCAGTGAAAGTCCCGTCAAAATCGGTCCAGCCATTTTAGCCGGAACAAACAGACAGATAGACAGACGGACAGACAGACAGACAAAAATTGTAAAAAATGTTATTTTGGTGTATGTACCGTATATATATTCATATACATGTAGTAAAAAACGCTTATTTCAATATTACAAACAGACACTCCAATTTTATATATATGTATCGAGTATCGGTGTATAGATGTATGCCCAAGAAAGGTCAGATACGCACATGAACTTTGAGACCGGAGCCCGGAGATCGATTGTTATACACGAAATACTATTGGTTAGAGTCGTATTTTGGCAAAAAAAATCACATAGTCCGCTTGAAGACCGATAACTGCTTATCATCATGGGGTCTATAAACACTCGCAGCCCCTAACCCGGAATCACGTCTTTCTGCGAAGTACCTTTTTTTTTTTTTAAAATCGGGTCTTCAGACGCCGGGGTGTAAGGTTACCCATAGAGCATATCCCTCGCACCCCGGCTGACCCTGGGCCATCTCACCACTAACAGCATCGCTCATCCTGTCTCCTCTGAAAGCAGAGGAGTACGGAGAGCGATGTGTTCCCGCCACGTTGGGTATTGGCCGACGATCAATGCCAACCCTATGAAGGGGTGAAGGGGAAGCCATTGACCGCCGCCCAGGGTGTACCGGCCGCTCCGATTCCGTTCCCCCCGGACTGCAGCGGGATCGGAATCGGAGCGACACTCGAGGAGGTTACCCAACACACACCCCTCTGCGAAGTACCTAGTGCTGTCTAGTTTGTAGTTACCTAAACGGCCATACCTTAGACAAGTCTAAGAGAGATTTTTGATGTAATTCATAATAAATACTCTCCCTGTGGGCACCATAGCAGCCTTAATTATGAATACTGCCCAAACTCAACTAAGCGTCGATTTGAAAATTCGTAGCACCACGTATCATACCACAGTTTAATCTATAGCTTGTTCTTTAGTATCTTTGTGCTAACGATTTTGTCTGATTTTTCCTTCTCTTTCATGTTCAATCTAATCCTGCTAAATCGTCCTGTGATGAAACATGAAATCTACCTTTGCCTGTAGACTGGGCCGAAAGGAATTGTTTCATTTGTGCTTGTATTATGATAAATGATTTATTATTATGGTATTATTTAATAACTTAGTTATTCTGTCGTACGTAATATGACGTACATCAGAGTAATGTCGTATATTGGCACCAAGCCGACAGAGGACTTCGCCCGCCTACCCGGACTCGGTCAACCCGATGTCGCGTGTCGCCACCTCGCTTGTCCTCTACCTTGAAATTTTATTGATCATAGCTAAAAATAAGAAAACGAGCTGGTACAAGTGTATGTTTTTATAATGAACTCATTCCGTGGAATTTCTCAATGAAGTTAGTAACGTCACAACGCGTTCTTCATATTTTTATGATACCTATCAGATTATTTTACTTATGAAGTCGGTTAAAAATTAACACTTACATACTTCGTTTTATTGAAGTACTTAATGAAATTGTACTCATTGTTGGTAGTTGGTTTGGTAGTTTATACGTCAAAAAAGCGGCCAAGTGCGAGTCGGACTCGCCCATGAAGGGTTCCGTAGCAGTAAGTAACATATTAATGCTTTTATGAAATTTTACATTTGAGTTGATTGAATGAAAGGTAAATTGCGTCTTACGATTTATGACGTATTAAAAAAAACTACTTGCTAGATCTCGTTCAAACCAATTATCGGTGGAAGTTTACATGGTAATGTACATCATATATTTTTTTTAGTTTTATCATTCTCTTATTTTAGAAGTTACAGGGGGGGGGGGGGACACACATTTTACCACTTATTATCTCTCGCGCAAACTACTCAGTTTAGAGAAAAATTATATTAGAAACATCAATATCATTTTTGAAGACCTATCATACCTCACACGTGTGGGTTAGACGAAAAAATTTTTTTTGAGTTTTAGTTCTAAGTATGGGGAGCCCCCAAAATTTATTGTTTTTTTTCTATTTTTGTGTGAAAACCTTAATGCGGTTCACAGAATACATCTACTTACCAAGTTTCAACAGCATAGTTCTTATAGTTTCGGAAAAAAGTGACTGTGACATACAGACGGACAGACAGACAGATATGACGAATCTATAAGGGTTCCGTTTTTTGCCATTTGGCAACGGAACCCTAAAAACAAAGTTATTACTCAGTCCTGTGACCGCTGATGTACTAGATGATTTAAAGATTCATTATTTAATATTATAAGATATTCTTTATTTTACTTGCGATATTTTTCTTGAGTGTAGTAGGTACCTAAGTAGTTGTTAAACCTTGTGTCCGAGTGTTAAACCACTTGAAGGTGGTAAGACTTTGTAACTCTTAACGACTAAATCTAGTGACTACAAGATCATCTTAAATAAGTGTTCTTTGAAAGATAAATACGCAGCTCAAACACTACTTAGCAATCATCTATTCATTAAGCCTTAATTACCCTTGATTCTGTGCTAGTCGTTTCGGAGTAACTGCAACTGATTATAATTGTGAGACTTAAAACTAAATCGAGTCCAGGGAAATGTTATAAAGACAGTCTTAAAATAAACTTCAGTGATAATACGTGGCTCTTCCTTCATACTGCGCAGTTTGTATAGATAAGCGTTCAGCGTAGGAAACAGTTCCAGCTTTCAAGTGATTGCAGACAGCGACCTGTCTGGTAAAATACACACGTCCGTTATCGATTTATATAGGACAAGGAGTTATTCACTTTACTTTTGATAAATGTGTGTTTCTTGAGGTTTCAGTACCCTGTCGACGTGAACACACTCTTAACACAAGTGTTTTGACTTGGTTTTGATGTTGACGTGGAAACTAGTAATTTGTGAACCACATCATTAGTAGCATTTTTTTCAAAAAAATAAAAGATGCATTTAACTACCCCTAAGAGTGGAGTTATTGATTGAATTAACGATGCTCTTTTTTCAAGTCGATCAAGGTATACTGTTCTTGAATGAACTGCACGTAACCACATAATGTTTCTTCTCACACTTGTAATTTATATTAACAGACATTAAACGGTATTTCTGAGATTTTGGCAAAAAGTTGTGGTTACATCTTTTAAAATGAGTTTACTAAATAATTTAATTTAAAAGTGCAGTAAAATATTATTTATACTCTTTTTATTTACTCACACCTGTATATCGCTGAAGGGGCAGGTAAAAGTGTATAACACCCATATTTTGCTAATGGTTTTCGGTCCTACGTAATAAAGGAAGGGCCGTAAACCAAACATTTTCATTATTGTCTTCCCTATGAGCTGCTTCTGAGTATTGCCTAGCAAAACAATCGAATAACACCCACCAGAACCCAAGAAAATAGAATTCATTAGTTGTTAACAAGCAAACTATAATTATGTATCACTTATTATCTTTGACTTTTATAGGTTTAACAATTATTGTACGATAATAATACTTCATCTTACCAGCCCCCTTTATTATTTTAATAAACTGTACTACTAGGTCGTAGGTAGATCTCTAGGCAGACTTCACTAATCTTTGAGAACATTAAAGTATGACGGTTTTACCGAGAAAATATTTTCATCGAATGAGCTTCGAGGTTGAATTTAACGTTAAGACTCAATTAGCTTTGATCAAATACTTTTACTTTCTCTATGTGGAAATGTAAAACCCTGTATGTCTCTTAATATCAAATAGAGATACTATTTGATATTGAGAGACTCTTCGTTATCATGTATATAGGTAGTTATCGTCTTCATGTAATAATGAGAACCTGCTAAGTATATTCTTATTTTGTCGAAGATACCAAATCAGGGCTATAATATTGTATTCGTGTCTCGTTTGAGTCAGTACCATAGTGAGCGTACATTTGAAGCGCAGATTGACGTCAAAGTTAGACGTGCCCCGAAAACGTTATTTTTCCGGTTTGGTGCAAACTAGTTTCATGTTGTTCAAGCGACCGTTACTTCAATAGTCCTTATTATCAACGCCAGCCGTGTGGTATTTTTAAATTTTTCACATGACATTTTGAGTCCTATTCTAAATTGAGTTGTCTATAGTTTTGTGAAAAAAAAAACTGCTCAATTCAAATGATATATTTCAGTTTATAGGTACATATGTCTATAGAAGAATTTTAAGTTCTTCACCTTCTTATATATAATCATCAGCTAATAAAGAGGTCAACCATCTCAAAATCGCGTACTTTACACGTTTGTCTTCTAGACTATCGTTATAATAATAGAACAGAATGCATCACCCCCTTTGTTATGCTGACTATAAATGAATTGCGTCGCATATTATTCTCTTTAATGAATTTTTTAAAGACTATGTTATTAGTCATTACTTCCAATATATAGACGATTCATCAAAGGTAATATGATAGGCTTATTCATACTTTTCCTTGCCGTGAACCATTCATGTAGTCACTGACTACGCAAGCTCCTTGACCTACTTGCATACTTGCAGTTGCGTGACAGTGGTCAGCAGCAGATGATGTTTAACTTTCACCAAAACATTGTGCTGTGATATTATCGTCTATCTGTTGCTTTTGTAGTCAGTTTGTGACCCAAACAGATCATCATTGTTTTGAATATGGATACAACTACACTAAAATATTTTGATTATTTAAAAACAATGAACTGATAACCTTATTTATTTATTTAATTAACTTATAACAGTAATATATATATACATATGTATATACTGGTTCATATTCCATACGAAAATCTAGTATGCTGTAACATAAAAAAGTGGTTGAAAGTTTTTAAACTGGTTGTGATGTAGTCCTTTGAATCCAATAAAACTGTTGACAATAAATGAACACTCAATTCAATATTTTTAACTAGTCTACTACTCAACCTAAAATACTGTACTGGTATAATAACTTTCTCAAGTTTTTAAAAATAATGTCATAATATTGATTACAAAATCATTAAAAAAATAAGACGATTTCACTTTTCAGTGCGACCACGGAATTTGATTTGCCATTATATAATAAAACTTAAATTGTACGTACACGCAATTAATTTTTTTCACATGCAAGAGGTTAACAAAATGGTAGCCTATAATTGTTCACTAAAAACGGTTATACTGTCAAGGTCTTTGGAACTTAGTACTGGTTAATATGTGTACTTGAAAGAAATTTCAGTTCCGGTAATATACTCATCGGTTACCCTGGCCCACTGACCGCGATTGGTAGTAGAACAGAAGTAGGCGTTTACGTTCAATATAAGAGACGTGTCGTGGACAACCACTTATTCTATTTATACTGAACTCTTCTAACGGATATCACAACAAAGTTGTATGGAGTAAACCCAGATATGATGGGACGTGATTTTATATCAGCGGTTTCAACGAGGAACACCTTCAACTCCGCTCATCCATTGTAGTAATTGCAGTTCGCACGTAACACAAACACACTTAGCTAAATGCGAGTATAACTAGCTCTTTTAAAACGCATTGTTAATTTCTTTTAATTTGCCTTTTAAGGAACGATCAAATTCTTAAAATTACCAATTACGAAGTACCGGACCAGACAATAAAAAATAAGGGCTATTTCAAAATGTATTATTAATTGTATATTTTGTGATTCTTTTATGGAATTCTCAAAGTGGATGTCCAAAAATGTAACCACAAGGTATTGAGCGTAAATACACGAACGCTTAAAAAAGATTAGACATTACTTTTGAGACTAGAGCCTTAGAAAACTATGAAAACAATCTCTGATCTATATATATATATATACCTATATATCACGATATTACAATATTTCAAAAAGTAAATGCACCGTATGTTTAGATTCTTCGACATTCCATTCCAATATGTTGTATTGGTACCTTATTTATATTCTTACAATCGCATTAAATATGTAACCGTACTCTTAGCGTGTAAAACATTTGAAATTGATAGCGTCCCTATTTGTTTATTATCTTGGTTTTTATATATGTTAAAGTCGAATTTACCTAGATCGTTCTACACATTTGTAAAACAGTCGAATATTTAATAAGTTGAAGCAGAGAGTTGTAGTTGTAGAGTCAAATTAATAGTGTTAGGTTATTCAAATTTTATTTATATAGGCACTAAGATTTATGTTTTCACTGTTAAGTATATCCCAAAGTCTGTTAGGGTATATAGCACAGCGCAATCAAGATAAGATACACTATTTTTATAAATAAATACATATTTTACATAGAAACAGCCAGAACAATGCAAATAGACATATTCATGCATACATTTTTGGACTAAGCAATTTTAACTATACAAAGACGTGTTAGTGATAACCAGGATAAATTCGAGAACGGGTGGACTGATTTTCATGATCTTTTGATTTTTTAGATGTGTCTCCACCTATACTGTGCCTTTTTGTAGTTGTTTTTTTTTTTGGCAATCGCCTTAGTTACCCCCCCGGGCGGCCAGCGGGGGTGGTTATGTCGGACTCGAACCGACCAAAACCTCACGCTGTCTAGGGACTTTTGTACCGGGGTGCAAGGAGACATTCACGAAATAAATTCAGCTGATAAGGTTACCAAAATAACTTGATTCTAAGGCAGAACAAAGTTTGTCGGGTCAGCTAGTATTATTAGGTATAAACGATAGATTTCGGTAATGCACAGTCTAGCAATTAAATAGTTCTAGCGATCTATGGTCGGGTCTCGGTTTTAAGAGGTCAGTTACAGATTCTGTTTCTTTTTCTGTTTATTGCGTCATTAAACATTTGATTGGAAAGGAAAAGAAAAATATAATTTTAGACTATGTGCTCGCACGGGCCAATTCAGCTATCGTCTACGATATCGTACGCCGAGTCGATGCGCGTTTGACATCGAAGGTTATCGTCGGTGTCAGCGACCAGCGCGCAGCCGCGCCCACACGCGCTTCTGTATACAAACAAGAGCTCGGCACACACGCTCACAATCTTCTATATAATTATATGCATATAAACATACCTTTTTTATAGTTACTGAACAACACCACCACGGTCAGAATTGACAGACTGCACTTTTGTCGTATCCTTCAAGCGCACATGTGCTTGATAGCGAAGTTCATGACAGAATATTGATCCGAATTAAAATAACAATATTGATTTGTTTATCAACAAAAATAAATACCGCGTCTGGCTACATACAAATTTTACTATCAGCATATCGCATCGTTCTAAAAATGTACTCGGGGTAATTATTAAACTTATTCAACTAGGTAGAGCGTTCGTATTATTATTATATATATATAAAAACCAAGCTTAGACCATTCTAAATAATTATAAAATAATGTCCACGTTTTGTAGTTAGGGGTCTAGTTCATTTTTTTTTCTTATAATTAAATGCGTCCATACTACGTATCCGTCTTAACGTCAGCCCCAGCTCGTTCATCCTAAATACTTATAGACTCACACACTTATATTTCACAAAGAAAAGTTCTACACGTCTTTACAGAATCATAAAGTTATGGTCTTATAAACGTGTCAATAAACGTATAGTAAACAGTGACAGTTTATTTTTAACATACGTTCTTCACACGACGGAGTCGGGTAGGGCAATGGCCGTCCTTCCTTCCGCTACCGCCCGTCCTCCCTCACAATCATTAATGTATTGGTATGCAACAATACCTTTACTTGGATAATGCTCATTTATTTTACTATTAATAATTGCAATAAATATATGATTTAATGTATTAGAGTCGGAGATGATGGCTTATAGATGGTTAGTTCTCAAAAAAAATGTTTACGTTTTAAAAATTACACCTTTGAAATAAAATAAAAAAATTTGGACTAAAAAATAACGTTGTGTTAATTTTAACCATAACAGTATTAGAAACATCTGTAAAATTGCCATGTGGGAATTGTATTTTATTCATAACTACAAAAACAACACGCGGTGCTAACAGCTGATCCGTGTAAACAAAGCGGATGGGACTTTGTTGACAGCAACGCAAATAAATTAAGGACAAAGCTCATTTGTCTGTTCGTACCAATGATCCTGTTAAAATAGCAATTTATTAATGATATAGAAATTAAGGTCCAAATTGTTTACAAAATTAAGAATAGGCCGGTCGATTGGCGTGTCCCGTTAACGAACGCGTGCTGCCTACGTAACAACATATAAAGCGTAGGCTGCTCCCCACCATCGCGCATTAGCAAAGCGCTCGCGCGCGCGTCAACACGTACCTCTCGGTTCCAGCTCCGCGCTAAGTATATCGACTCTATGTGTACACAAGCCAGTCAGCAAACATGCACTGTTGTATTCAATTGCACGATTGGTTGTATGAAGAGACCTTCGCGACGGTGGACTCTGCCAGCGCTGCAACACGCCGGCGCAAGCCGCGTGATCGACGCCGCCCCCCGTCGTCGCCGCCGACGCCGTCGGCGCCGCAGAGACTTTCATCTGAAGAATTAGCGGAAGCTCTCCGACCTCATCTTCTATCACCAAAGTACATGTGGACTTTGGGTTATCCAGTGGAAATCGAACCGACATCATCGAAGGCGGTGATGTATATTAACCCACCACCGCGACCTAGACCGGTGCCGGCTACAACGTGGGATGTAAATGCTCCTGAATTTGTGCCTGGCTCTCAGAACGACAGCGGTCGCGGGTCGTTGGGTTCTACTCCACGTTCTGACAGCGACGAAGAAGCGGATACAGTGGAACATTTGTGTGTACGTTGTGATAAAATGTTTCGTATGACTCGCGAGGGTGAATATCTTAAGTTTGAAGCTTGTTTCTATCATTGGGGACGTGTGAGTGGTGATTGCCGTTACACTTGTTGCAAATCATTATCGGGATCCAGAGGATGCAGTGTAGCTCGATTTCACGTTTGGAGCGGCACTCGTCCAGGTATGAACGGGCCACTAGAAGGTTACGTTCGTGCTCGTTCTCCCCGTGGTGGTGTTTACGCTATTGATACTGAGATGTGCTACACAACGGCAGGCTTGGAATTAGCTAGTATTGCGGTCATTGCTGCTGATGGCCGACTTGTATACAAATCACTAGTGAAGCCTAGTTCCCCTGTAGTCGACCACAACACTCGATTCTCGGGCATCAGGCCGCGCGACTTGGCGCGCGCGACCAAGACGCTACGAGACGTTCAAAATGATATTCTTGGATTTGTTGGAACAGACACAATCCTAATCGGACATGCTTTGGATAACGACTTACGGGCTTTGAAGTTGCTTCACAGCGCAGTGGTTGATACGTGTGCGCTCTACCCTCACGCACGCGGCTTCCCATTGCGACGATCGTTGCGTGCACTATCGGAGGAGTTGCTCGGGCGCGAAGTCCAGCGCGGAAGTGCTGGACATTCGCCACTAGAAGATGCTCGAGCTGCAATGGATCTGGTACTTCTGAAAGTTCACGAAGAGAGGGAAAGCCGCGCACGTGTCAACAACCAGCTGCCAATGTTTCAGCCGTATGATCCGTTAATTAGTGCCGCCTAAATATTGAATTAAGTTTTAAGACGATTGTTCTATGGACATGAATAATTTATGGACTGATAATTGAGTGACAAACTGTCACGTTGACGTTGTGCGCGTACTGTAACAGTATGTGCCTCCGAATTGCAATAATAGCAATAAACGTGATATTTTTCTTAAAACCTGTGTTTATTTTCTGCTCTAATTACAAAACCTGGGTATGTATACACACACTAAAAAATACAAATATCTTCTGTTAATTCTATGATGAAATCTAAAATCCGAGATATGAAAAGCATTTATTGATTTTTCTTAGCGCCAGTGTTATTTATAGTGACACCATTCTGAATTTCAACCTGTTAAATTAAACTGTATTTTTGTGTGTCACTGTGGGTAGAGCCATATAACTTTCACTATGTCAGGTTTCTCTACTACGTAACAAGTGGTTGGTAGTGGAGCCATGCGAAGCATTTATATATAATGTTTATGTATTAATTTTCATATTATACATAGCAATGAATATTACGAGACAGTTTACACACACATGTACGTATTGGACATCCTTCATCATTAACAGTCTCTAGTGATATTTATCTTATTGTTCAACTTTTAGATAACTCAAAAATAGCAAGCAGTATTTAACCAATCGTTAGGTAACAACACGTAATTGTGGTAGAAATTTGTCTGATATAAGGAATTCCCGTCTGATGAAATAAAACGAGCTCGTAAGAAACGGAATCCCACCAATTGAGGAAGCAAAAGCAGACGAGTCATTTGCGATACCTAAGAAAATACGCACGAATTTATTTATGAGGCACAATAATCAATATTTATACTAATATTTGGATGATGTAAGTTCCCAAGTGACTAAGCTCTTGAATGTAGTCGTATGTTTTTTGTTATTCTCATGAACTGAGTCAGCACTACGCGTTGCTTGGGCTTCCCGCTAAAATTTTGCCGTGATCACCTGACCTATATGATGCATAATAAAATAATTCCAATAATGTATGTTACATATTTGTGGATTTTACATAGTTAACGCTCAAAAGTAAATTATTTAACAGTGTTTAAATCAGATACAATTTAGTGGCTATGCACTGGAAGTCGGTTTACATAATACGCTTGCATAAAGATGATGAATAAGATAAATTCATCAAATGATTTCTACATACTAGTCGGGCTTTCAGGAATCATTCATAAGTATATTTTTATTTTATATTTTCGTGCGGAAATCGGGCAGCGGGACTGGTTATGTCGGATTCGAACCGGCTAAAACGATACACCGTCTCGGGTCTTCAGACGCCGCGGCCGGGGTGTAAGGGCCCATAAGGCATTTCCCCCTCACCCCGGCTGATCCAGGGCCATCTCATAATAAGTACCTACAATGAACTACTACACGTATCTATACAACGTTAACAATGTAAATATTGTTCTATTATATTGGCGTCAGTATCGTACTATATATTCCGGCAAAAATTAGTTGTAACTAGTTATCTCTAGGCCAAACAACATAGTTAAGCCCAAGCTTTATAGGATCAACCAGTTTCTCTACGCAAATTCAGTAGAATCTAATGAAATAATTAAGACTTCAACATAGTTAAATTCAGCACCAATTATTTTATGAACAGATTACGGAAATTATGTACGTATGTGGAGAGTGATGTAGATAGTATATCATGTCGTTTAACTATTATGAGCATCACCGTAAATATTCAAAATGTAAAATACATAAGAAACTG
Source organism: Cybosia mesomella (assembly GCA_946251805.1). NCBI lineage: Eukaryota > Metazoa > Arthropoda > Insecta > Lepidoptera > Erebidae > Cybosia > Cybosia mesomella. The sequence goes on from OX276398.1 coordinate 25,537,521, forward strand.
CGCATATCAGCTAAGAGCAACGCCCTCACGCCCGGTCGTCTGAATGAGCGTTTTGTTAATTTTCGTTTTGCCAAAATAACGGTTGTATTCAATTTACCAAAAAGACCATAATATAACCTAATAAGTGATCAACATCTGAACTAACACATCTACTTAAATTGGAAATGTAATAGTGATATCTAATCGTAATCAATAAGGACAACTTTACGACTTCCTAAATATACATATCTTCGTAACTCATAACATATTCCTAACACCGTTTCACAATGGTTTTATCTAATCACATGTAATTGCAAAGTAGAATTTCGTTTTGGCCTTTAACTGTATCATATCACCTATATATAGGTAAATATGTTACTTTATTTATCCCTTATGCCTTCCTATAACAGTCATCCGTTTATCATGAAATTTTTGGTAAGTTAATGTACGTAAACCCGTCAAGATTCCTAAGATATAAAAGGGCATTGTAACGCATGCTAGATATTAGATAGTCAACAATAAAATGGATGACTTAAGATATATTTTGAGAAAACAACAACATGACTTGTTATGAATGATAAGTTTGTGATGTCACTGGGAAAATCAACAAAAGCAGCGATGTATTCATAGTTATCAGTGAGACAGCTACATTTCCCTGTAAGAGAGCAGACGACAAGCCGCCACGTCAGCGCAACCGATCGAATGAAAGTGCCCAAAATAGATTAGCAGAAACGTAAGTATTGTACAGTCTATGATACTGATAACAGAATGTTGTGTCTTGTAGCATCCACATCGTGCTGTCTGATTGTGACACATGCCGTATCTTATTTATGATATAAAACTCGATATATGCAAATGTATTGCAAGATGTGCAGGTACTAAAGGTATAATTAGTATCAAGATTATGAGGTAAATGACCGTATTCATGCTATCTTACGAGACTACGAAGTATTGGTGATTCAAATTCACTTTTAAATACAATTTTTAATGTGATAAGAGTCATGCTTAAGTAAGTACCACTACCACTCTCACTTTACATATTCGTTTGTGAACGACCTGCCTTACCTTTTGCCATTCAATTTTCTCCTCCCACTTTTCCTATGTAACCCTTTACTAAGACCGGGTTCTTAATTAAGGGTTGCGGCAAAGATCTTCAAGAAGTTGTTTTTTGTTACCTGGAAAGCAATAATAACTTAAAAGATTGAAAAATGTAAATAACACTAAAACAAAAAATATCGTATTGGCGATGGTAACTAAGAACAAGATATTCTTAAATTCATTTTAACTGGCCGAAGCACCGTACTGTCAGTACTCAACACTTGATTATAAACATGTCCAAAGTGCCCATCGTATATACTTTGGAAGTGTAGAATTTGGCAAAATGGACGATACACCACATAATATTGGAAAGGTGACATTTGCTTAAGAATTCAACCTAGTTGATAAATAACTAGCATTTTTTGTGATAATACAAGTTTTTGGCACACTTTTTTAGGTTAATTCCGAACCCAATGAGGTATCACACATAATTTTACAAGCGGTATAGAGATACCGCTTTTTATTAGACCATTTGCAACTTGTCGACTAGACTACTAATTCATTTCATACTGGTACTAAAACAGAAACTATATCATGGCTACCCCCGTGCTTAAGACTACTCGAGTGCCATGCTTGATGTTTTCGTGGGTCACTGCTATTGATTCTTGAATACAAGAATCGCAGCTTAACAGTAGGATCAGGAAATGTTTGACGAAATCGAAACAACGAAATAATTTGGTCCGATTTCGTCTAAAAGTTTCAATTCTCCATCTTATTGATTACTTCTATAAGTTTGGGAGTTACCCGTTCAAAATACCGACCACTATCGTGCCCGCACTAATATTGCCTGATGGTGACCTTATGCTATTATTTGGATATATAATTATTATAATATATATAATTATTTGAATTCCTGGATTTACCCCTTAAATCCAAATAATTGACTTGTTGGGGCTTGTTGATTATACTCACAACTGCCACAATCAAGAGCCCTGTTCACCCTACCTAGGTATACTGAAGTAATTAGGCATTCAGTTTATTTTTAAGGTAACCCTGGGGTTATCCTTTCGAGGGCTTACCCGGGGTGCCCGGCAACGGACACTTGGGGAGGACACCGTGCGGTTTTAGTCGATTCACGACATAACCACCCCCGCTGGCCGGCGGGGAGGTGTCCGAAGGGATTTCCGCACGTAAAAAAAAGAGCCCTGTTCACCCTACCTAGGTATACTGAAGTAATTAGGCATTCAGTTTATTTTTAAGGTTTTAATTATTTTGCGCGGAACCCTAATTCTTTTTCTCAAATTAAAGCAGCCTATGTTACGCTGTGTAGTATTAACCATCTACCAGTGAAAGTTCAGTCAAAATCGGCGCAGCCCTTCCAGTGATAACCTAATTCAAATAGACAGACAGACAAAAGTTAAAAAAAAATGTTTTTTTTGTAAGTACCTTGTATACATTCATTGAAAACCTTTATTTGTATAGATGTGTACTTTTGTTCTTAGTTATAGCTATCATACGCGTATCGTTGATCTTTTCGTAACCTTCAATTACATTACAATATGAGTAAAACTTAGGTGCATATACCTTTTTTTTCGTGCGGAAATCCTTTCGGGTACCCCCCCCCCCCCCCGCCGGCCAGCGGGTAGGTGCATATACCTAAAGTCTTGCTCAAACTCTTCTTAAGTTTTTAATTATAACCGGGTTAATGATGTACATAAAGGTGACTTATCTATAGAACAATTCAAAGTACTTATATCGTCTTGGCCTCCATGGCGCCGTCCAACTCGCCTCCGCGTCAATAGGTACCTCTTTCACAATAATACTTGCACAAAATGAGGCGTTGTTTCGTCACCGACTACACTCCGACACGCCTACGTGGACCTCACCATGCAATACTTTATTTGTAGTCGGTTTGCAGTTGTTAGGCGATCACTATTTACTTAGCACCTGGTAAATTGGGGTCACTTATTAGTTATTAGGTAAATTCAATGTCACTGAACTCATGTGTCGTTACTACAATGAATCATATTCAAACATCTACGAACTTTAAACAATAGCGTGTAGTACAAAGATATACATACATACACTACACGCTGATTAATTCCGCTTCATGAATGCTGAGACACTTAACCCCATTTAGTAAACTATCTACTCGTAACCTATAGACCTATCAAACTATGCTACTTATTCGTATAGGTATAATGGAGGCACATAACCACCTACTTGCAGCCTTTACATATAAAGAATCGCGATGGTGGCTGGCCTCAACCAGCCTGACAATACCATTGGACCTTGAATTTGGTACGAGTATTACTGACACAGACGAGTTTTTGTCTCGGATAAGAATCGCTGGGCTCATTATGTATGTATGAACCAACAGTCATGACGATTTTAAATAAACACGAAAATATATGTGTAGGTATTGTGTGTTATGTTTTTATTCGTGTTGAGTAACCAGCTAAGGACTTCCTACTTCTCGAAGAGGCCGTTGAACGAAAAGAGTTAAACGCGTTCATTTTTTGACCAATTCTAACATTAACACTGACTATTAAAGAATGATATTTAGAAAATATTTTAATTATTAGGATGTAGTTTTATCATGATACAAATCATATCCATGTATCATTGTTTCAGTTTCTGTGGAACTAGGAATTATAACTTGTAATTAAATTATTACTTCTTACCACTTCTACTTACCATTTCAAAGTAGCTAGCGTAAATTATTCTGGTTTTTTTTTCATCCACACCAGGACGTTCTTCTGACTACCGCTCATTTACAAGATCGTGTTCGATGTTATCTACTCTGTATAATGTTGAATAGATAACATGTTCTTGTTGCGAATAAGCGCTGTGATCATCAATATTCCTGAAAATTGAATTCATCATAAATGACTTCACTTACTTCTCTGCTATATTCAAAATTATCGTAAAGGGTTTCAATCACATCCTGTTTGTGAAGTAACCATAGGACTTACCATGACGTGTTAAAACTCAGTTTTTCGAGCGAGAAAAAGGGGTTGGAGCTGTACACAGTATACACCCTAAGTAACTCCATCCCTCTTTCTAACCCGAAACACGAACGCTTTAACACATCTTGGTAAGAGTTGCAGTTCGGCCGGTTTTCTGTCAGGTTTATATATTTTTTATGGTGTCTAAAATGCTACTTCTTACAGTGCTGGTATTATATATGTGGATGGACATCCATCCATCTCTCCTAACTAGCCATTTTGCGTTAAAAAGGAAAATTATTGCTTTTGTTAAATTTTCACGCCAAAGTGGATGAATGGATCTAGATGGAATTTAGTAAAGCGATAGATTATCTATCCGAATAAGCTAGTCTGGAATAAGCTACTCTTCAGGTTACTATGGTTCGCGGGTATGGGATCAGTATTCGTACTATAACGAGTTATATATATAAGTATGAATAAATAAATTCTCCAAATTGAAGACACTTTCACAAAACATGTGACAAATTTTTGACACCCTGATTACCACAATAATAATCATGGATTATGGATTGTTGATCAAGTTCTTTAATATTGCGTGTCAGAAAAGCATATAATAATCCCATGCACAAAAATAATTTCTAAAAATGCCGTAAAAATGATACCTTATCTATGTACAGGTAGTTTGGTTCGGTTTCACGACATCGACCCAGTGACTTTCAAAGTGTCGTGTTATCTCTCAGCCTTGCTCGGAAATGTTTCATTTCCATATTATTTTATTTCTTGGTATTGCTTAGCCCACGCCTACCTTACCTGCTAGCCGGTACGCCTGCTGGTAAGTCTCTGATACAATGTTTCCTTTCGGAAATAAGGCATCAGGCAGCAGTTGCCGCCGCAAATAGCCAACAAAATCTAAATCAAGGGAAAGAGAGGCAAAGTGTACTTTGGTTTCCAAACTGTACCCAAGCTTTGCATGCAATCGGGACTAACGACTTTAGGAAGGTAAATATTAGTATCCTGAAGAGAATATTCTTGTCACAATAATTGCTATGTGACAATAAACCTTCCGCAATAGAAAACCGTGTGATTCGAATCAAACAGCCACTGCTCAGTAAGCTCGGTGTAGTGTTATCCGTACGGAATTCCTAGTGGCAAATTGCTGCTGTAATTCTTACGCCACGCATTTACGTAGGAGCTGATCTTGAAGTGTTCCACAATTCTAAGTGAAATCTTGAATGCTTGTTTCAGAATGGTACACCTTAACGTTTTGTAATAGACTTAAAACGGTGTAGCACAAATACGTAACACAAACACTTATAGTTCATTGTCGCAGGCCTTTGTACTTAGTACGTTTATCCAATAATAGACAAGACTGTCTTTAGTTAACAGTACATAGTATTTATTGTAGGTATGTAGGTATTATACATAAGGTTCATCAAACAATGTCTAAAAATAATGCTTGGAGCGTTCTAACAATTTGATTCTGTGTCGATAGCCATGAAATCGCTAGGTTACTGTTAAGTGGCGCGGTAGGAAACAAAACTGCCTGAAATCAAGAGGCCTTGATACAGTGACTCAGTTTCGATAACAAAAGTGCTCCGTTGAACTTTTACCGGTTCGCTTATAATTGCATGTACATTTTCCCTACTTTATGCTCAGTAATTATATTATTGTCCATTTATCTGCGTTGAGAACCTAGACAATACGGCAAAAGCACAATTCAAAGCAAATATAAATTGTTACCTAATAATTATTTTAAAATACCACTTCATAAATAATTGATGGTTTATAATTAGTTCTGGCTGGAAATCAAGTTAGTTAAACCAGAATCTGTGCCGATAAAACCAAACTGCACGACCTTCATTTGGATGACCACAATATATTTTATAAAATCGTAATTAATTATAAATGTACAGCTTTGTAAGTAAGCAATTGTGATCTTAATTGATTATACATATTTACCGAATTATTTTTTTGGAGAAAAACATCGACTTGTTAGTTAACATAGGCTAACTGTTAATATAGTGTCATAGCGGCAATAAATTACATGAAATAGGTATAAACATGATTGGGGTGTGTGTTGGGTAAACTCCTCGAGTGTCGCTCCGATTCCGATCCCGCTGCAGTCCGGGGGGAACGGAATCGGAGCGGCCGGTACACCCTGGGCGGCGGTCAATGGCTTCCCCTTCACCCCTTCATAGGGTTGGCATTGATCGTCGGCCAATACCCAACGTGGCGGGAACACATCGCTCTCCGTACTCCTCTGCTTTCAGAGGAGACAGGATGAGCGATGCTGTTAGTGTTGAGATGGCCCAGGGTCAGCCGGGGTGCGAGGGATATGCTCTATGGGTAACCTTACACCCCGGCGTCTGAAGACCCGAGACGGCGTGCGGTAAAAAAAAAAAAAAAAAAAGGTATAAACATGATTGCTGTTTGAAGTCAAAATCCTGTCAAAGTGAGTGAAGCATCGGTAGCTTAGTGGTTAAGGAGTCGACCTTACGATCGAAAGGTCCCGGGTTCGAATCCTTTTTTATTTTTTTAAATCTTTATTTAAAGGCTTAATCACACTAGGCGATTATGTCGCCTTAATAAATTACAATATGTATATATGCTAAAAATGAATTAATACAGTACAGTAATATTTTTAGGTAAATCAATGATTCATTTCAATAGAGGGATTAGCATTCTGTATAACTTCCTGCATCGATCTGATAAGGGATAAGCCAACAAAACATTACATTTTCCAATGTCTGAGTGAGCACCAAAACCCAGACGCTGTCTTATAAACTCAGTACGGACACACTTATTATATATATATATATTATATTTTTGTCGCTCTCGCAAAAGCCGTGATAAGCCAAATTAAGATAAAGAGTAGGAGAGCGACTCCCGGGCTCCAAAGTAGAAGCTTTGAATGCACGCTGTGATGATGTAGTTTCTGAAGTTGGTTAATTTTTATTAAAATTTATTAAAGATGGTTAATTAAATAATTAACTTATTTCTGTCATTCCATCACTTATTCCATTTTTAAGGTTTTATTTTACCATAGATATAGTACTTTTTGGCTCTATGTATTTGGTATACTGTGGCTAGTGATAATAAGTACCATTTTTTTCACCGTGCGGAAATCCGTTCGGATACCCCCAGCCGGCCAGCGAGAGTGGATATGTCGGGCGTGGGCCGACTAAAACCGCACGCCGTTTCGGGTCTTCAGGTTGCAAGGTGGCGCAATAAGGCAATTCCCTCGCACCCCGGCTGACCCTTGACCATCTACGGCTTTGAGATGGCCCCCTCGGGTGTGGGAACCACCCAACTTGCCCTGGAGAAGAGGGGGAGGGGGGGGGGGTGAGTTCTAATAAATAAGTTTTTTTTTTCGTGCGGAAATCCCTTCGGATACTCCCCCGCCGGCCAGCGGGGGCGGTTATGTCGGGCTTGAAACGACTAAAACCGCACGCCGTCTCGGGTCTACAGACGCCGGGGCGTAAGGTTACCCATAGAGCATATCCCTCGCGCCCCGACTGACCCTGGGCCATCTCCGGTTTCGAGATGGCCCCTTCGGGTTTGGGAACCACGGTGTCCCCGTCTTGCCCCGGTTTGGGGGAGGGGCGCTAGTCGCTCCACCGTCTCGGCCTGCTCATGATGGACGGAGGTCGCTGAGCGACCTCCGGCTCCTCAGTCGCCTGCGACGCGCGGCGAGCATGTTGCTGGCTAGCCGGACCGGGAGAGTTCTATATCTCTCCCTCTTAGCGTTCCGCCATCTCCTTCGCGAGCATTACATGCTCGCAGAGATAAATAAGTATCTAATGTTAAAATTAATCGTATTACGTCATATCATTGTCCCATTATTCCTGAAATTCTATTAGAAGATTCATATAGGTAGGGGTTCAGGTAACTAGGATGTACTGATTAATCACACGGTATGTAATGGTCACGAGTTCCAAGTCCTGAATTTAAATTGTTCCCAATTTAAATTCATAAGAAAAAGTGTAAATAAAAAATTAAATACTCAGTATATATATAATACGGCTCTATAATAAGATAAAAGTAGCAAAATTGCAAAATTATAAGAAAAAGTTAACAAAGTTACTTCAAAAAATATTCTCAGTTTATAAGTATTTTGAGGGTGACTTCGGCGCGTTCCCAAGGGTCAATCTCCGGAGCCATGACTCTTATTGATTTCGGGAATTATGTAGCAGACATTCGAAATAAATTGAGCCTCCTCTGTTACCATTTAATAACAGTTAGGTATTGTATTCAGATGGTTCCGTGATTCTCTGGGACGTGAGAGATCTAAATCAGAAGGAGCACAAAACGTTGCGCGTGAACATCGAGTTCGACTATGCTTCGCACGTTGCCTGGAGCCCAGACTCAAAGGCATTTATTGTGCACCTTGTACGTGACAATAATATCGTGGTCTACAAGATAGAGAAGAAAAAGGACGGTACCATAGCATCAGCAGCTCCGGTCATCACATTCGAAAAGGTAAGTGGTAATCCTTTTCTGCCACCGCTTTTCACCACCACTCAACGAAACGAGAATTTCTAACATTCCTCCTGTATAACTTAGTCATTGTTCAAATTTTTAAAGAGTATATTGCCACCTGTGTTGTTTATAATGATGCAGATATATTTAATTTTTATCGTAGTCGTCATATATTCTGCATAATATCATATCAATTATGCAACTAAATTCTCTTGGAATACTTTTACTGGTAGTTTCACTAAATATATTTGTCTATCATTGTTCAGTTTATTGTCGTAGACACGCAACTGTTTATGTAACAGTTATTTGTTATCTTTCGTTATCTCACCCGCAAATGCATCGTAACATCTCTACACAACACATGCCCGGTCAACAAGGATTATATTGTACAAGTGTGCACCTACGGTACGTGGACCATCAACTCAAATATACAATGCGTTAATACTCAACAAAGTAGGTCATTAGGTTACGTACCTATTCATGTCATAATAGTCACAGAAAATTAATAGTTAACGCTGTGAAACTATTGTTTTGATAAATATGTGAGAAGGAATCAAATCACAAGCGCTTACGATTTTATGATTGTCGTAAACTGCTACGAAATAAAATTTAGATATAGGTTATGCTATGATTATGACTTATCTTCGTATTGTTATCTAATCGAATAGTTAATATTTTAGAGCACATAAATCCAAAATATAAATTATCCACTTTGATAAGTTAAGTAGAGCAAATATTGAATCTATCTAACAAATGCTATTTTTTCGTATATTGACATGATATGAATTGTCCGTTGATCGCCCTCTAGACTTGAAGGAGACGCACATTTACGGTGTCCATGCTCAATGTCACATTTACGAGTATTTTGACTTCTAACCGAATAGTAGAAGTGCAAATAGATATACTTGTTTTGCCGCAATACCGGGGTATATAAATTAAACTTGTCCTCGCTGAAAATAGGTGGGCGTCATAGTGTAAACGCATTCACGGAGCAATGGCCGCGACTGTTGAAAATTCAAATTAGAGTTCAATATACATGTATGCTGGCCGCAGAATGTTCGACTGTCGTCGTTCGGCCATACATTTATTCAATACTAGGCGATGATATATATATTAGCTTTCAGTTTAGCCAAACTATAGTTTTGCACAAGACTTGAGTGTATTGCGGCCACATGTAATATACCTTTTTTTTTTTATCGTGCGGAAATCCCTTCGGATACCCCCCCGCCGGCCAGCGGGGGCGGTTATGTCGGGCTTGCACCGACTAAAACCGCACGCCGTCTCGGGTCTTCAGACGCCGGGGTGTAAGGTTACCCATAGAGCATATCCCTCGCACCCCGGCTGACCCTGGGCCATCTCACCACCAACAGCATCGCTCATCCTGTCTCCTCTGAAAGCAGAGGAGTACGGAGAGCGATGTGTTCCCGCCACGTTGGGTATTGGCCGACGATCAATGCCAACCCTATGAAGGGGTGAAGGGGAAGCCATTGACCGCCGCCCAGGGTGTACCGGCCGCTCCGATTCCGTTCCCCCCGGACTGCAGCGGGATCGGAATCGGAGCGACACTCGAGGTTACCCAACACACACCCCACATGTAATATACCTACCTACTGAATAGCACCCTAAGATGTTTGGTATCCGTAGTTAGGGTAAAACCAAAAAATCTTAGTTTCATTACATAAAATCTGTAAGGTATGCTTATAAAATTAATATATAAAAATCATTGTTTGTTTGTTAGTCAACATCATTTTACAAATTTTGCTCATGCGAAGCCGGGACGGGTCTTCTAGTTTATCATAGAATCTTAAAATGATAAGCATTTATGAATAAATGATTACTAAGTGGTACAAAAGACTTATTCTTCTACTTTACCAAGAAACGCTGTGTTATGAAGGTCAGAAGCTGGATTTACATTTTGTTGTCATTTTCACAAAATTCACAATGCAACAACAATAACAACCCACGACTTCATTTTTTCAATCGTCAAATTACAATATCTGTGTTTACGATTATATTAAGTAAGATAGTTGCACTAACTTAGAAAAGGACAGCAATACAGCGATAATATACTCCACAAATTCACAATGTCAAGGTCGATCAGTCACCACAAGCGACAACACTGCTCACAAGTATTTCCGACCTATATAATTTTCTTTTTGTATACTCTGTGTCCTTATAATTTTAAATGACATCAACACCGGATTAGATTCAAACTAATATCCACGACTTCGTGAGCGTGGGAATTTGTTGGTGAAAAACTCATCGTGAACTTTGAGGTACCATGACTATATAGAGAACGGCACAAAAAACAGTAGTAAAGTCCTAAAATTGGAGCCATTCCTAACTATGTTGACACCCCTGAAGTAAATGCATCATTTATGAAAGATTCAGCTCCAAAGGTATAATGTAGATACTTACTGTAGTATTACAAGTCTATGGAATTTTTTAAAATAACAAATGATATTCGTAGAATACCCAATTTGTTTTTCCCGCATCCGTCAATGCGCATTTTTATTCTAAACGTATGATCCGGGAATGATATCGATAAACTAAAATACTCGTACGACTTTTAAATTGCGCAGCATTCGAATGTCAGACAGATATACATAATAATAGTCATAGAACAATAAATGCACAGTAATAAATAAAAAAAATCCGTTCCCGCAGGGGGAACGCACAGGTAGATTTCGTGAAGCAATTAATATTATTTTATATAGAGAACTACGGACTTACACACACAAGTAAACACAGTAACATTTTCAACATGTTTAATTTTTTTTCCTCGAAAACGGTAACTTTTAGCGAAAAGCTTTTCAGTCATTTATTTTAGACTTAAAAATGGCCTATCGATTAAAAATGTTTCTGACTGCAAGAATGTTCACCGGTTAGAAGTTATGATTTTTTCCCGAAAAATTTTGGTTTTTCCCCCCTCCACTTTTAGTTAAAGTTTTAATCTTAAAGTTTTAAAATTAAAAGTTGTTGGTATTCATGTATACTATGGTATAAAATTAGAACGGTTCGAATATCTTTCATGGAACGTGAAATTTTGAGGAAAAACTGATTTCACAAAAAGTTAGGCCCTACCGTCCCCTTAGGCCGGATTCCACCCGTTCACAAACTTAAACTAAGTTTACACCCAACCAATTTTTGACCGCAGTTTGAAAGCGATCGGGGCAAAAATGCGACCGTGAGAGTGCCGCAAATTTTGGGAAGTGGAACCATACATACATATATATATATATAAACTTTTTGACCAGTAGTCATTTCGGACTCAGGGGGTCATAACTAGACCTCCTATGAAGAATTTTTTTTAAACTTCGACAGTAGTCAAGAATCCAATAGGTAGATCGATTTCATCGAAATCATAATGCTATTAATATCTTCATGTAGTAATTAATCGATGCTGTTTCGACTCATGTAATATAATGTATACAATATGTTTTCTTTACTTTTAAACACTTCCTTCCCGCCCGTGTTAGTTTTAACACGGGCGGGAAGGAAGTGTTTAGAATTATTATTTTGTATTATATCGGTTGTTATATTCATTAGTCGCGTTATCGTTACTACGACGCGAACAAAACAATTCTGTTCAATTCAGCGGCGTTGACGGAGGATGTAGCTATACACTGTGCTCTGTGCTGTGCTGTGCTCTAACTCAGCTCAACTACCCAATACTGAATTGTTATAGGCAGCCCGCAGGTAGAGCATTATTTTACTGAAATAGCTCATTATACGATTCCTTTTCAACCAAGTGATTGCTACATGGTGTAGGACTGATATTCAAATGCTATTTATGGCTTTTGATAGTCTGACTACCTGCTTTTACTTGACTGTTATATTGATGACGCTACGGTACGCTGTGAAGACTAAATAATTATTTATCATTACCTATTGATTGTGCGGATGGCGTTGCAATTTAAGTGGTCACCTTGTTAATTGACTTTACGTCGAGTGTTCGATCCTAATGCGGGACAGTTATTGAAGGCTTTTTACCTAATACATGGTTTATATATTTGTTTGTTACTAAATGACGCAGAAATAGCTGGATGAATTGGTTGAATTTTTGCATACAGGCAGAGTACGACTGGCAAAAGAACTAAGGCTACTTTTAATTCCGGGGATAGGCTGCTGTAGGTCACGGGAACGGGATCAGTAATTCTCTAGGGTATAGACGAGTTTATCAAAAATTGTACCGTTACCAATTATTGTAAGGTTCGGTCGTGAAAAGTTAAACAGCCAAGAGTTTATTTTCTATACATTAATTTTGTTTCTGAAAATCCCCTTGCCGGGGTATGCTAGGCACACATCTCTTTGTTACATTCATATTTTCGCCTGCTTTATTTGTGAAAACCTTATGACGCGTTGAATGGTTTTCCTACAATTTTGTCGCGTCTTAATGACAGGCTGTAATGTGTTTAAGCAAATATCGGTCATGTCAGTACATTATAATTTATTGCTACCGTAATTGTAGTAGTTGTGTTTTGTTAAGTGAAGTGAGCTAAGACGGTGACTCATTCGTAACTACTTCGCGCAAAATAACGTATGTTTATGTTGTGATTCGTTCAGATTAGGTCAGTGTCGAAAATATGTTACGTCACAACTGGCGGTTCTCGATATTTTATCTCTGCGATACTATAAATTTTGTTAACAAGAAAAATTCTTGAATAACATAAAAATATCCTTCATTGTAAAAGTTTGATGGAAAGCACTTATCGTATACTTACCTGTAGATTTTATTATAAAAACCATTGTAACTTGTTACGATTTTAATAATATAAATGATGGTAAATATAGCAGGAGTTATCTAAAGGTCCAATTAGATGTAGAAGGGGTGACTTATTTATATACATACGAGGCTCCTTCCCGCACCCGCGTCTGTATTTACGATGGCGTCAGAATGGTATTTAATTGACGACAAAACAATTAAAATCAAAGTTTGCGTTATCCTTTTGACACCAGTATGAAAGCGTGAAAGGTAATTGAATATTAGACTCGAGCTCTAGCTCGAAACGGTACGACAACGATTCCTATAGATAGTTTTAAAGAAGGCTATGAACGTCATATGGCGGAAATGGTAATCTTAATACTTTGAAAGTATCTAGTTGAACCTTTAATAGTCTCATTTAGATAACATGATGTACTTCGTACTGTGGCAACTATAAAATTCAATATTTTACAAGAATTCCTAATAAGTAGATTGAATTATTCTGGGCTGGACTCGCATTGTATCCAATCGTTTGTTTATATTATTATAATATTTCAAGTGAATGGCATACTAAACTGAAAAACCTTCAAGACATGTACAAACAACCTTTGTGCTCTCAGATATCGTAATACTTGTATGTTAAAATCTGGTAGAGAGATAAAGAAAATGCCAATCTTAGGTATCATCGAAACAATAATTATAACCACCATATCTACAGTATGTATTTTAAATATTGCCCTCCCCCCCCCACCCCACCAAATAACCTGTATCTCATAAATGACTACTGGATATATATATAAATGAAAAATGACTAATTGTCTTCATAAATCTTCAAAAACTTATTACGTACAACGTGTATCCGAAATAGTACAATGGAACACAATCATAAAACCGTAACAAAAAGGCTTAAAACTTCATTCAGTCAGCTGTTTTAACGTAGCGACGTTGCTCGGCGTCGGGCCCCGGTGGTTCCCAAAGGGAAGTACCGGGCCCTACAATATTTAACCTTCAAAATGGTAAGGACTGCTGTTTTCTATATAAACTGTAAATTAAGTTATAAGAATTCTTCAACTTAAATTTCATTCTGTATAGTATGTCCCTAACAATGCAATCTTTTGGGCTGCACCGGTTGTAGAACATGCAGATAACGTAACACATGCCTTTGTTCTGGCACTAGACTGCCTGTTTCGCACTTATCGCTAAAAGATTATAAAATCCGTCTGCAATCATTATACTATTAGTCATCTACAATACTATGATAAAAGTGAATCTACACTTTTATAATTAAAAGCAAATCTGTTTTTAACTGATAACAGGTGTACTTTAAAAAAATATATAAACAATTTTACAAGGTACAGTTCTTCACCCCGGAAAAGTAATGTTTAACTTAAACAAATAGTTACACAGACCATGCCAATAATACATGTCTTTGTTTACTGCGTAAATGGGGTAACTGCGCTACAATTGTTGTGTACTTAACCAATATTGCGTTCCATATATGACATGTTAAAATTTTGTTACTGATAGTTTATTATGTTAGTGAATTTGTTGATACATTTTCGTTATTATTGATGTGTGTGATAAAGGTGATTCACGTCAAATCACCAGTATGACACTTTTTAGTCTAAATATGCGTATAGTGATTTATTCATAATTGAGATGTGTGTATCTATAATGCTCTCATTATAATCATTTTGCAAGAGTTACCCATTGCTGATCAAAAGTTTTGTAGGCTCCCACGAGTCTTTAATATAAAAATCAATTTGCGTTGCGTGACATTGGTAACTAGAATACTATTTTGTTTCTTTTCGACATGTGTTTCTTGATCGATTGATGGGAGTGTCACTCAGAATACTGCCCTTGTTTATATAGTCACAGGTTTCTCGACATGCAGGCGAACATAAACCACTGCACCGGTGCTCAGGATCTTCTGTACCAGAGCATCGTGCAGTGGTCTATCAATGTGGGCGTGGTCGCAGAGCCGTACTGTGTCCACCCCGGAAGCCCGGTGGGCCTGGACGGCGTGGCGACCGTCTTCGGGGGGTACGCCGCGGACACCTCGCGCCTTGCAGTCATTGCAATTGTCCGAGGCTGTGTCGCGGCGGACTATGAGGGATAAGCGGTCGTGGCCGTCTACTTCTCGCCAAGCCTTGACCAGTATGAGCTTGAGCTTTCGCTCGCTGAACTGGACGTCGTTCTCACTGCGTGCCGTCCTCGCCCTGTCTTGGTCCTGGGAGACTTCAACGCCTGGTCTCTGGCTTGGGGCTCCCGGAAAACTAATGACAAGGGGCGAGTACTGGAGGACTGAGCCAACACCCGTGGCCAAGAGATCCTCAAACGGGGGATTGTCGCCACCTGGGAGCGGCTGGGGCTCAGTTCGGGCGTGGATGTAGCATTCGCGACCCCTGCTCTCGCCCGCCGTATCCAGGGTTGTCGCTTGGTGGAGGAGGAGGAGGAGTCGTCATCCGACCGTGAGTACATTCGGTTCAACGTCTCCCCTCCACCTAACCTGCCGCCGACTATTGCGAATCCCCCGGATCCACATTGGGCGCTTAGACGCCTGGATCGGGAGGCTCTCCTGGAGGCATCTATTGTGCAGGCCTGGATTCCGTCACCGGCCAAGCTTGCCGATGTCGACGCAGAGGCGGAATGGTTCAAGAGAGCCATGTAGCATATCTGCGATGTGACGATGCCTAGGGTTAATCCCGGCCCGGCAAAGAAACAGGTGTACAGGCGGAGATCGCACAGCTGCGTGCAGCGTGCGTGACCGCGCGCCGCCAACCATGTTTCGCCGGAGGCGTCGCCGCCCAGCGATGCGGCAGCCCGAGAGGCGGAGCTAGATGAGCCGTACAAGGGCGCCAAGAGGACCCTCCAGGCAGCCATAAAGCAGGCCAAAAGGCGGGCCCACGAAGAGTTGCTGGAGTCTCTGGAAAAGAACTCATGGGGGCGCCTGTACCTTGCGGTCAGGGGCAAAATCCGACCAAGGGCGCCTCTTCTGACCCAGAGGGGAGAGGAGACTTGAGGGGATCCTGGGCTCCCTGTTCCCAGCGAGAGCGGAAGATTATGTTCCTGCGCGTATAGCTCCGCCTCAGGCGCCTGACGCTGATAATAGCTGAAGTCAGGGAGAGTGAGCTAGGGGTAGCAGTGCTCCGGCTTAAAGCTCGGAAAAGCACTGCCCCCGGACCCGACGGTATTCCAGGCCGAACATGGGTCCTGGCCTTTGAGGAACTAGGGCCTCGACTGGTGGCCTGTTTAGCGCATGCCTCGAAAGGGGCCAGTTTCCAAAGGCGTGGAAGACGGGGACACTGGTCCTGGTCCGAAAGGGCCGGCGGATCAGCCATCCGGTTACCGGCCGATCGTTTGCTCGACGCAGTGTGTAAGCTCTTTGAGCGCATCATTGCAGAGCATCTCGTCGAGCATCTAACGCACGTGGGGCCAGATCTGGCGGACTACCAGTTCGGTTTCCGCCGGGGGCGCTCCACCGTGGAAGCGATCATGCGCGTTAGGCGCCTGGCGGAGGAAGTAGACTCGCGGGGTGGAGTGGTGGTGGCGGTGTCTCTCGACATCACGAACACCTTCAACACCCTACCCTGGAGCTGCGACTCTGGCGGTCCGCTAACAGTCCGTTAAAAGCGATGGCCGTCAGAGTCATCAGGGGGTAACGCACGATCTCCGTCGACGCGGCATGTCTCCTAGCTGGGGCACGTCCATGGGACCTGGAAGTGAGACCCCTTGCCTCGTTGTACGTAAAAAAAATCTTCGCTCAAACATAAAAATATTTTCGAGTAATTTTCCGAAGAAAGAAGTTAAAAACAATGAGTGCTAGGCACATTTGTTTACTGTTTCATCTTGCCGTATCAACCCACACCATTAATTGAATGACGTGCAATTAATGGCAATTCTGGCACCGCCATTTCCTCAAGGTTGCACTCCATACGTGGAATGATGACTGCCTCAGGCTAAATTAACAATTGGAACATCGACGCAATCATTTAAGAGAACTCACAAATTAAATAAATGTTGAATAACAAACGGGATTTTTTGCTCGATATTGATAACGAATTGATAAAATATTAATTCACAGAATATTTAGTTATATATTCACTTCAAAAATAAATAATTAAATTAAAATGAAACAAATATTTAAGGGGGGCTCTCATGCAATAAACATGTTTTTTTTTTGCCGTTTTATAGATAACGGTACGGAACTCTTAATGCAGGAGTCTGACTCGCTATTGGCCGGTTTTAGGGTTCGGTACCTCCAAAGGTAAAAAAAGGAACACTCTCTTGTCCATCTGTCCGTGTGTCACCACCTATTTTCTCAGGAACGGGTGGACCTAGCAAGTTGAAATTTAGACCAGATACTGAGGTCTATAGTCCCTATTAGGTGTATAAAAATCAAGGCACTGAATCAATACGATAAAAAGATAGAGGTAAATTTAGATTTTCGTGAAAACTTGTAATTACCAAAATTAACCTAACTAATTACATTTGAAACTTGCCACCATTAAAAATGATAAATGTGTTATGGCGGTTAGGGATGGATAATGGGTAGGAACCGAACCCTCGGCGCACTTGACTGGTTTTTTTTACTTGATAATACTACATAGTGGGGGGGTATCCGAGGGGATTTCCGCACGAAAAAAAAAAAAGGTACTTTAATGCGAAGTATACTGGATTATGCAATTATGCATTTCCTCTAAAATATACAACCTGTCAACTATCACTTATTCTGTGCTTCTGTTACCAGCTTCACTCGCGCTTGACACTCTGGTTTCTTTCGTCGTTCTTTACGACGACAGAAACCGGAGTGTAGGTAGCCAACCCATCTTTCAAAAGTATCTCACAGACGAGATGACGATCGGTTATAAGAATCAGTTTGCCAAAACGGCATTATTCATTCTTTGACCACTAATTGATTGCGAGGGAATAATGTATACCGCAGGAAACAGTTACTATCACGGCAATCGTATTATAAATGGTAGTAATCAATGACTATAAAGTGTATTAAAACGTTTACTAAAAGTCGTTAGTGGTAGCGCATTAAGGACGCCTGTCCGTCAAAGTGGAGAGGAATGAATGGTTTGTCAGTTGTGTTATATATACTTATCAGAGGTGTAGCGCAACTAGGAAGCTGCATCCATTTGTGTAATAGTTGACAAATAGGTGTCGTTGTGGCATAGGGTTGCCAGATAGTTATACATCCGGGTCACGTATTCGCATCTAAAAATAGAACACGAATGGATGTCGACAAGAAGAAATTGCTGATTAAATAATTGTTGTAGAGCGAGCTGACAACCCTATCAAGGAACAACTCTGACGGAAACGCTTTCAGTTCCAGGAAATGGTGTGAGATTCTAATTTCCCAAACATAAGCCAACCCTATACTTCAAACCGCTACCAGAATGTCGCTACTGCGCAGATATACGTAGGTACTGAAGCTATTTTAGAGACGACCCACATGCCTGTGTGTATGCACCTTATTATTGATTTTTAATTGTGCTCTATTTAGATAACATATAGAAGCTATAAACATAGGAAGATTCTATATCTGTACAGGTTTTCTCATCGACTTACGATTGTACATGCATTGAATACTTCTGGAATCTTAAGGTGTCTTCTTACCAATGATATATTGGGCACGTAGCCAGAGACCGACGACTATTCAATTTCATCCTTAGGTGAGTATTACGTAAAGCAAAGATCTTTATGTGTCATGGTTATAGTGTATGCACTATGCATTAGTCACTCGTTGAATAGCAACTCAAATGACTGCACAATCATGCAATATAACCCCTGAAATTGTTTACCAATTACTCATACTTTTTAGGATTTCGTAGCCAAATGGCAAATACGGAACCGTTATATATTCGTACTGTCTGTCTGTCCGTCCGTATGTCACAGCCACTTTTTTCTGAAACTAAGAACTGTGCTGTTGAAACTTGGTAAGTAGATGTATTCTGTGAACCGCATTAAGATTTTAACACAAAAATAGAAACAAAAAGCAATAAATTTTGGGGGTTCTTCATACTTAGAACAGTTAGAACTGAAAGCCAAATTTTTTTTTCATCATACCCATACGCGTGGTATACGTCTTCACGCGTATGGATAGGTCTTCAAAAATGATATTGAGGTTTCTAATATCATTTTTTTCTAAACTCAATAGTTTGCGCGAGAGACACTTCCAAAGTGGTAAAATGTGACCCCCCCCCCCCTGTAACTTCTAAAATAAGAGAATGATAAAACTAAAAAAATATATGAGGTACATTACCATTCCCCCGAAAATTGGTTTGAATGAGATCTAGTAACTAGTATTTTTTTTAATACGTAATAAATCGTAAACCGCAGTTTCCCTTTTATTCAATCAAATCAAATATAAAAATTTTACTTCCTATGGAACCTTTCATGGGCGGGTCGGACTCATACTTGGCCGGTTTTTACTAATTTCTACTGCGTTTTTATATGTACAAATACCGACACATTTCACATGAATTATATGCTTATATACCGCTAACAAAATGACACAATCAAATCAATCAATTAGCCTATTGCAGTCCACTGCTGGACATAGGCATCTCCCATTGTACGCCATAGCACCCGATCCTTCGCCTTGCGCATCCAGTCTATTCCAGTTACCTTTTTCAGGTCGTCCGTCCATCTTGCTGGGGGACGTCCTACCTTCCGTTTACCAGTTCGTGGTCTCCACTCTAGGACTCGTTTGCTCTATCGGCCATCGGTCCTTGGGCAGATATGGCCAGCCCATTGCCACTTCAGCTTGCTTATTCTGCGACCTATGTCGGTGACTTTAGTTCTTTGTCGGATGGCCTCATTTCGAATTTTATCCTTCAAAGAAACCCCAAGCATAGCTCGCTCCATAGCCCGCTGCGCGACTTTTAAGTCGTGGACTAGCCTCACTGTCAATGTCCACGTTTCGGCACCGTAAGTCATGACTGGTAGGATGCACTGGTCGAAAACCTTTGTTTTTAGGCATTGCTATAAAGGGGAGGAGAAAACCCGACGTAGTTTACCAAATGCTGCCCAACCTAATTGGATCCATTTGATGACTTCTCTCTCAAAGTTGTTTCTACCGAGCTGGATAACCTGCCCAAGGTACACATACTGTTGAACAACTTCGAGTGTCGACCCTTCGACGGCAATCGGTCTCGGTGTGACATGTTTGTTGAACATTTTTTCTTTTTTTTTATATTTAGGACACGTCAATTTGACTTCACCTCGCCTGATGGTAAGCTGAAGGTAAAGTCTCAGGAAAGAGGGTCGCCATTACATACACGTACCATGTTAACAATGGTGGCATCACTCAGCTTGACGGCCTCATCAAAATAGGATTGTCGTCGCAGCACCGCGTGACACCGCTTGTCAGCAAGTGCATAGCCTATAACGCCTTATAACGGTTGCGTTCACGCAATCAAACCGAAATTGTATTACTATGGAGGGTTTTTCGCAATCGTGCACGATTGGTAGCCATTGGTACCCACCCGGCCGAATTTTGTGACAAATTTGTATCATCAAATTTCTCCCACCAGTGTCCACATAACCTGGGTTTTGTCAAAGTTCACACCAAGACCGATGCGTCGAGAGGCTCCATTTAGGCTGTACAGCATCTCGCCCAGCTGCTCCAGCGACTCCGCAACTATGACGATATCGTCGGCGAACCGAAGTTGCGAGATGTACTCGCCGTTTATGTTTATACCCCGCCCAGTCCAATCCAGAGTCTTAAGGCGTCCTTCAGCGCGTTGGTGAATAGTTTGTTAATGCGCAAAATGACACACTTGTTTGATTGAATTGATGTATTGTGAATAAAAATCTGCATTACGACTTCAATTAACTTTTATTAAATTCAAAAACAATTAAGCCCACTAAGACAAATGACTAATTATATTACTTTATTAGAAAGTACCTTACAGAAAACAGCATATTAAGAATACTTCTTGCTCTAGTGGGTGCTTCCCCAAAATCTTCGGGGTTCAAGCCAAGCTCACTTGTTAGCTTGTACACCTGCTGATTAACGGACGACGCTATGGCGCAGGCTTTCCTTTCGAAGTTGGGGCTTGGGGTTCATACGGCAGTCGCTCTCATAAAAGCCAAGGTAAGCCAAATCAAGAGAAGTGGACTCTGGATTACAAAATGAGGGCTTTGGGCGCAACTGGGACTAGCACCGTTAAATAACTATATCGTCAAGTAGCTAAGTAGAACCAATAATGCCACTCAGCGATTAAAGGCACCGTTAACAGCTTATTTATCAAAGCTGTTTGCTTGTTTGACGACTTTGTGATCCGAGGGGATTTCCGCACGAGAAAAAGGTACTTTTTTTTTTTTTTTTATCGTGCGGAAATCCCTTCGGATACCCCCCCCCCGCCGGCCAGCGGGGGCGGTTATGTCGGGCTTGCACCGACTAAAACCGCACGCCGTCTCGGGTCTTCAGACGCCGGGGTGTAAGGTTACCCATAGAGCATATCCCTCGCACCCCGGCTGACCCTGGGCCATCTCACCACTAACAGCATCGCTCATCCTGTCTCCTCTGAAAGCAGAGGAGTACGGAGAGCGATGTGTTCCCGCCACGTTGGGTATTGGCCGACGATCAATGCCAACCCTATGAAGGGGTGAAGGGGAAGCCATTGACCGCCGCCCAGGGTGTACCGGCCGCTCCGATTCCGTTCCCCCCGGACTGCAGCGGGATCGGAATCGGAGCGACACTCGAGGAGGTTACCCAACACACACCCCAGAAAAAGGTACCTACACAACCTTTTTCTGGGGTGTGTGTATATAATAACAATGAATAAAAGTGACAGCCATTTGCACAGCTTGAGTATAATTATAGAAGTACTATGTGAAAATTCACTATAACGTGTGTAATATATTAGTTATTTATGCAACTGTGGTATAATGAGGGGTATTAAAACATGAATGTGGGTTTATCACACGAAGCGAAGCTGAGTGTGATAATAGTATCACATGAGTGTTTTAATACCTAATTATACAGTTGCATACAATACTTTATCTACACCCATGATGTGTTCTTTCATAAGTAAACAAAACAATTTGCAAAAATAATAGCGAAGAAAAATAGCGGGAATTCGAATTCGAACGAATAAGCTTTAATTTTTTTTTACGGCGCGCCGCCGCTGTCGTAGTGCAATGCATCGCGCGTGAATGACAGTTCTTTTTTTGAAACTCATACAGATTCCACGCATCGGGCGGTAAGAATTTGGCTGTCTGATGAGTAACCCTTTGCGCGGAAGAGATTGAAAAGCGAAAGGAGTGTTATTATGAAATTTCATACAACATTATAACACCCGTTCGGATGATATTATGGTTATTAGGACATTGGATGTATTAATGTTGGCAATAAGCTAACTGTTTCAGAATCTTTTATAGAGGATTTAAAGCATTGGTGTAGATAAAGTAATTTATTTACGGAGCAGTTGGATCATACTATGATAACCATATTTACCAGGAAGGCAATGTAATATAGTATCTAATACGGAAGAGAGTACATAAAAGTGAGATGTACTGTTCTGTTACCTTACCTCTCTGTTGTCTGTGTGTGTGTGTGTTACTGGGCTGATTTATAACTTCAATTAGTGCCACTCGGCAATGACATCTAGGATTTTTTTTTCATTTCTAAATTCGTTTTTTGTCTCATTTCATCATATTTAGTATCTATGTAAGTATATCTAAAATGTTCAGTTGAGACTAAATTCATGTGCCTCTTCAAACGCTTTACGACAAATAACCCGTTTTTCGTAAACATATTTATCTTTTTCTGTTTTTTACATTTTAATTGATTATAGTCACAGAAAACTACCGTTCTCATAATAAATGCCATATTTAAAGATCTTTGACCGCGTGCAATTTGATCGTAAATAGTATATTAAAAAACAACATGGAGCGCTAATTATCGCGGACTAATTTGGAGCTTATTGCAGTACCTATATACAATATGGTTGTCTGTTATGTAAATTATATTGATGAAAGATTAAATCATGGAAGTGTTGTCGCCTTAACAATTACTAATTTGATCCCCAGAATGGCACAAAACGTGTCATATCACGCCTGGGTGTACTTAGTCTTATACATACTTATTTATGAAGAACACATACAAATTCTCGCTTTCGGAATTAGTCCGGTATTGCTTAGGTAGTTTTACTTGTCTTTTGTTTGCAAAATGCCTAAATCTAAGTACAATATTAGTAAGGCACCGGACAAACAGAACGAACGCGCGTCCTAGACGTGTCTTTGTAAACCCCGCGTAGCGGTGGAGTTAAGGGGTGCGCGGGGTGTTACAATGATACGTCTAGGATGCGCTTCCAATCTGTTTGTCCGGAACCTAAAAATTAATCACTAGATTTGTTACTAAATGCAAAACTTGTGCATGTCTCGACTGTTTTGGATGGTTCATGTTTTGCCGTGTTAATTATTGTCAGGACAAGGTTTATATGCAAGTAAATTTTTGAACATCCACGAGAAACATCGAAAGTCGGGTGACGCCGGGTGCGAAAGGCTAGTTAAGAATATCATTATTAACACCTACAATATTTAGCTTATAAAATCTTGATCACATACCTAGTTGACAAACAGAATTAATTATTTGATTGCAACTGGTTTAACTGGAAACGCGCTTTAACTTATTGTGCCTAGTAAAGTGGTAGTAGTAGTAACCAGAATAATTCGTTAATGCCGGGTCTCTTTTACCTGGATTTAGCAAATTACTATCGACTAAAGTCACAAGAAAACAAGTATTTTTGAGGGAGATTGAACTTTGTTAATAGAATATTTTAATAAAAATACCCACTAGATGAATCTAGAAAGGTAACAAGTCTGTCGTCACTTGGACAAGCTGTCGCGTCATTCTGATGTAATCTACATTGAAAAAATCAGTTTAGGAAATTTATTGTTTTTATTATGCAATTATTTAAATATGTTTATTATATATACTATACATATTTATACTATATATGTATGCACATATACTATATATGTATGCAAATTATATGTTATTAGCATTCAGCCCGTGTTATCATTAGACTATTATTCAATAAATCTTAAATACGTAATGATACATGTAATACTTATTGAATTCGTCTGTATTATTGAAGTTATAGATACCGCGCATAAGAACGCAAAAGCTTTTTTTCTATTTGCTCTCCAGTTGCCCGAAGGAACGGGGCATATACTGGAACCTATACTTTACTTATTTTTGTACCTTTTTTTTTTTTTTATCGTGCGGAAATCCCTTCGGATACCTCCCCGCCGGCCAGCGGGGGCGGTTATGTCGGGCTTGCACCGACTAAAACCGCACGCCGTCTCGGGTCTTCAGACGCCGGGGTGTAAGGTTACCCATAGAGCATATCCCTCGCACCCCGGCTGACCCTGGGCCATCTCACCACTAACAGCATCGCTCATCCTGTCTCCTCTGAAAGCAGAGGAGTACGGAGAGCGATGTGTTCCCGCCACGTTGGGTATTATTATTGTTTAAAAGTACTTAATGGTCATTATGTGTACAAAGCATATTCTGATGATGATGATGATGTGACTTGTATGGCCTAGTGCCCGGTGCTAGATGGTGAGATAGCAAGTAAATGAGCACAATGGTAGTAAAAGCTTGATATTTCGTGTTAGTTAGATAATAAATATATCTCCACCTCATTGTGGGGACTTCGTTTTAGTTGGTTTAGTTCAATTTGTCACTTAAAGTCTATAGTAATTTGCTAAATCCAGGTAAATGGGACCCGGCGTAAACGAATTATTTCTGGTTTAAGAATTCCAATTATTAAAATTGGTTTAAGAATTATATTATCTTTCACCCCGCACTCAGATGCGTTTCGGAAGCAAAATCGAGTAGCATTAAACGCAAACACACGGGTTTATGACAAAACTTAAACATACCTCGATTACGACTCCGTTAAAAACTTGCGGTTGCGGATATTAATTAATGGTATTCATTCTAGCGGGCGTTCTACATTTGCGGAAGCGTAGAAGAAGAGATTTTTCACACGGTTACAAAATATGAAACCCTTTTCTAGACTACTTTTGATTAGGTGAGGTATGTCATGCAACGGGGTATGAAACCCCGGGGTTTTGTACTAAAATTATCTCACATAAGTTAGCCGTAAAATGACCTTATTAATATTAGTTAATATTAGACTGTGCTGCCATAGGTCAGGGCTTGTAGACAAAGTGACATTCTGTTAGTGGTGGTAGTGGTATTCATATAATGAATTCGCAAAAGTCCGAAACGTAGGTATGGGGAGTGCTATTATTTATTACACGTGACATATCGACAAATAATATCACTTCGATACATTTTGGACTTTTCCACTGGCGTTATAGCCAATTGAATGTGACTTTTTCTAGGCCCCCAATTTCGAACCGTATATACACTGAGTTAATGGTTAATGCGTGTTTGACATCGAAAGTTACGCATCATATCGCATAGCGTGGCCGCACCAGCGAAGGTGATATTTGCGCATTTTATCGGCGATGCATATACCATAAAGTCAGTTTTACATGTAGCCTTTACAGAAATCATAAAGTTGTTACCTTATATACGGATAAATATAAACGTAGATATAGTAAACCATGAGAGTTTATTTTTACATTCTTCACTCAGCGGAGTCAGGGTAGGGCAATGGCCGTCCTTCCTTCCGCTACCGCCCGTCCTCACAATCATAAACGTCTTGCATGCAACAATACCTTTACTTGGATAACCTTAATTGATTTTACGATGAATAATGTACTTTGAAATAATACTTCAAATAATAACGTTGTGATTCTAGTATATAGTCAAAGAACGTTGTGTTAATTTAAACCATAACAGTGTGCAGTGTTGGAAACATCTATACAATTGCCTTATGTTAATTATAGTCTATTCATAACTACAAACGCCAGGATCTGTCGTTGATCCGAGCAAACAAATTAGACGGGACTGTATTGACAGCCTTACTATTATGATATTGTCTGATAATCTGCTTTTTAATATTGTCGGAAGTTTACGTGAATGTCACACATTGAAATAAAACTATTTTTTAACGGATGCTATCGCGATTTATTTGATGTTGTTTTAGTCAGCTTTCAACCATCTTTGGTCTTCCCGTGACCATGGCTGCTGAAAAACAACCGAAACGTCGTCGGGTTCAATGTAAATGATAAAGTAACATCAAATAAATCGTGATAGAATCCGTTGAATATATAGTTGTATTTCAAAGCATTACTATTATTTAGAACTAGCTAATTTACTTATTCGTATGTTGTAATAAATAATGAACCTAATAAAAAAGCACTTTATTATTATGTAGACATTAACGTTAAATTGATATGTCCCATTAATTATAACTTACGTAACAACCTCGTACCTACTACTGGAAAAGACAAAGAAGAGTTACCTAATGGTTTCCCTACTACTTACCTTTAGCATTTCTACTACTTGTAGCATTTCGGGAGCAGTCAAATAAGGCCAGACCAGATGAGGTAGGGTACGAGCTCCAAACATAAATCATCTACCTGCCCTTGTCCCAATTATTTGTTATCGGCCACATGTCATTCCTCCATACATTCCTGTCAGAAGTAGAGAAGAAGTTCCCCCATACTATTGATATCACAAACCTAATGTACCTATTGTTATACACCGTATTTTTAATGAAATAAATTTATTCAATGCAATTTTGAAGCCATTAGTATTTTCGATCTAAATCTATAGGAATAGTTAGCAAACTGATTGCTTCAAAATTGCATTGAATGAATGTGGCGTACTAGTTTCCGTAGTTCGCAAAAATTACGGTAGATGGGTCGAGCGTCGCCCCATGACATATAATATATTGGAGAATTTCAAATATCTAGGACTTGTCCAGGTAGCTCAGTTGGTCAGAGTATTCTCCCTGTAAGGGACTGGTCACGGATTCAAGTCCCGTCCTAGATGTTCTCTTTTTCCGATCTAAATCTATAAACAAATATATCTTATCATGTCCTTTCCTCAGTTACTCTTTTCCTTGCCATATCCTCTTACATTCATTTCATCCATTTTTTTCTTGGACTTACCGCTGCTCCTAAAGCCCTACTTCTTATAAACCTCATCTTCGCTTCCGCAGATGCAGCGATTCCGTTAGTAATCGTGTACCTCGTGTACCTCCGTAAGTTTTTAACGGAGTCGTAACTGAGGTTTGTTTGAAACTTAATTCTTTCTTGACCTGACGTATGACACTATGCGATTTCACTTGCGAAACGCATGAAGTCAGGGTGTGATGAAAAATAATTTTTAAATTAAATAATAAAGCAAACCAGATTCAGCAAAACGCAGATGCTATAATGCGGCTCCCCACTGAAAGAGCCGCGTCGGAATTTGTTACTGCAAGTATTTGGGAGAAGGTTCGTGCAGTCTCGCACCCCCGCGCTGCACTGCGCTACCCCTCTTTTGCCTTTAATTGACTATGAACCTTAATGGTTGGAGAAAAGATTCAAAATGGTTTGTAATATTTTACCTCAATAATCCACTGCTGGCCGCTGCTTTTTCAGTCGGAGTTGACCCTTAGGTTCATTGCAATCAGTTGTAGCTGCTGCACCGCGACCACGTTTGTTATTAAAACTGAAAGGTTTTGCGTTTTCACTATGTTTGCATAACGCGAAACGCTTTGCAAGACTAGCTCAGGTGGGTTATACCTGTAGTAATAAAATCTTCATAGCTCCAGAGAATTTGAGATCAATAAAGACCATTTATGTATACGTTCATCGTAAAACTAGTGTAATGGTGGCGTTAATCTACCCGAAAGATAACTAACTCCCTTTACAATCTAACTAAATTTAATCTTATTTTTCACACAGACAAGTAAAGCCCGAATATGGGGAGAGCGGTGAATTGCAATGGACTAATTAATTGAAACCTTTTATCTGCTTCTTTAACCTTGCCAGCTAAGCTGCTTAAGCCGAATTTACATCAGTGCATTTATTATATCAGTAAGATCTCCATAAGTGTGAGACGGTTGGAGGTCCTTCTTCAATACTTAGCATAATTTATAATTACTATCGCAATTAAAACCGTTTAAATGAAATACAATACTTAAATATTTACGAAATTGGTTTCATTAAGTAGTTAGGTAAATGTATAAACTATGCCCATGTGCAGGCGCAAACTATTGGGTAAAATTGACTAAAATTGGGTATCACAAACCGTGTGACTTGTGAGTCACTTCTGTAAATATACTTGGGAATCATTCGATATGCACGCACTCATAATAAGGAACTAACTACAAGGTTGAAAATGTTTTTGTTGTCTTTATGTGTTGCAGTTCATTTAGTGAACCCCCTATATTATTATAAACACCTTTCGTTCGTCTGCAATCTCACAGGTAATATACTGCACAAGAAACTCAAGGTACTAAAAACGAAAGCTTGTTAAATTCCGGATATAAGCTTTTAATTTTGCAATTTTAATTTGGCATAGAGACCTATGCCAAATTTTTGTCATACTCTCAGTTCTGCTATCTAGACCTGAAAAGGTAACAGACAGGCGGCCTGAATTAGGTTCGTTTTTACAACAGTATGAATTTAAAGGTTCTGCTTAATGCGACAAAAGCTAACCTATGACTAGGTCTGCAAGGCGAATCGCTGCTTGCAATGTTGAGCTGAGTGAGACATCGTGATTTGAATTTTGAAAATTTTGAACAGTGATCATTTCTCCGTGGCAAGTCCGATTTTGAAAATTCTTTTTGAAAGTCACAACTCTGGACATGCTTTCTGAGCGTGTAAAGTTTGGTCACAGTGTCTCGAGCGGTTATTATGTAATTCCATCCGGAATTTTTTTAACGGTGATCATTCCTCAGTGGTAGCATTAATTTTTCAAAATATATCCATAAACCTTTCTCTGATTGACCTCTTTAATCATGCCAAATTTGGTTCTGATTGGATTAGTAGTTTAGGAGGAGACCTGTGACAAAGAAAATCCTGAAGTCTGGTATGAGGAGCTTTCGCTCGTCTTGGTCTCACTCAGCTCAATTAATTAAAATCTTTGCAAATGATTTTATACGCACGTATACCCTGCATTACGAACATATTCCCGGGCTCTTTCTTCAACAGATTAATTCCGTGGTAGTATTAAAATTCGAATTCCAAACTTATTTCTGTGAAAGGAATCGTTGCACAGTACATTTTCACAGTGCATTTCATAATTATCTTTTAAGCTAACTTGCTACGCAGCCTTCATATATCAAAATTACTATGAAATTTTTAATCATTATTTAGTTTCTTAACTAAAACCAACGCTCTTCAAAGGACGTGACTGCGTAGCTGTATAAATGTTAAACGATCATATATAAGAGAAAGAGCATCGTTTCGTTTTTAGGATACGGTACAGGTCACTAGTTTAGTGAGGGCTGGCGTTGACTACAGAACTACCTTAACTGCATGAGAATATAATGGGAATCTCAATGAAGGTGCGGTATAATCATAATTGAAATTACAATTTCATTGTCATAGTTTTAAAGTCGGCAGGCCTAACATGAAACATGCACCCGCAATTGCGGACTGAAATTTTGGGCAATCGGTACCATGTGAAACGCACTTAACCCGCAATCGGGCACGAAGACGGCACATGGAAGTTCATTGTGTCTAAACCCTGCTATGAAACGACCTGAAACAGCCCGCCAAAAAAAAATTAAAATGAAAACACGATACCTACTATACGACTTATTTCAAAAGTTCGAAAGGTTATCTATCATAATCGATTACGATAAACTTTCGACCTTCTAACCTCTCTGTTTTGACAAAGGAAAGTATTTTTTAATATGTTGGTTTATACTAGTTACTTTTTAATAGAAATATATTGTAAACAAAAACCTTGATATTTTTTATTCATTCCCGAACATACTTTATGGTCCCGAACATAAGAACGAAAGCCGAAGTAACCTATAAGACACGTCTTCCGTTTGTGTTTCGTGCGGACTCGCAATTGCGTATGTGCATTTCATGGTAGGCCTACTGTCCTATCCAGCATATAAAAATCACTAGTCAGCATTAGCCTTAAAGGTTTTTTTAGTACGATTTGTCTGCTTAATCCATTGCTTTAACGACCGGCATTGAAATGTTTGGTTAAGTCACTCGCACTTGAAACAAGTTGTAGGCACGGAATCGAGACCTTTACACTTTCTCGTAACTTAACAGGATATTATGCTCATATATTCGGCTTCTATGCTTGACATACCTATCAAATACTTTTGCGACCTGGATGTAATGATATTTTTGCTCCAGCTTGGATTTCTGTTACATTGGGTTTTGTATTAATTTGATATTTTATGTATTAGTACGAAAATTGCGAAGTATTCACCTTTTTCTGATATCATGTAAATATTGATTGATATTGGGAAACCCATTTGTCACGTGGGGGTCACCAGTATGGAGTCACGGGATTGGATTGAGAAGTAAATGAAACATTGGAATGAGTGGAACCAAGTTGTATTTTCAAGTGGAAACTATAGGTAATGCGACCAACTTGCAGTCCAACACTCATATCACTCAAATAGTTTCTAGGCTGTCTCTACCGACTAAAGGTATAAAGCTGTGTCTCCACAGTTACAATGTCCACGAGTGGCGCCAGCGCACAACCAAAGTTCTCCCGTTCTCTAATCTCGGAATCAGTATTTCACCCAATCGCTTTATCCACCACTGTTGGAATTATACCTAAGGGTGTGTCATACTCCCCCACTAGTTAAATAAAATGTCTAATTGCATCAACAACGTAATTTTTATTTAACTGAAATAGAATTGTGACTAGATCTTTTTAGGGTTCCGTTGCTAAATAGCAAAAAACGGAACCCTTATAGATTCGTCATGTCTGTCTGTCTGTCTGTCGGTCCGTATGTCACAGCCACTTTTTTCCGAAACTATAAGAACTATGCTGTTGAAATTTGGTAAGTAGATGTATTCTGTGAACCGCATTAAGATTTGCACACAAAAATAGAAAAAAACAATAAATTTTGGGGGTTCCCCATACTTAGAACTGAAACTCAAAAAATTTTTTTCCTTCAAACTCATACGTGTGTGCTCTATGGATAGGTCTTCAAAAATGATATTGAGGTTTCTAATATAATTTTTTTCTAAACTGAATAGTTTGCGCGAGAACACTTCCAAAGTGGTAAAATGTGTCCCCCCCCCCCCGTAACTTCTAAAATAAGAGAATGATAAAACTAAAAAAATATATGATGTACATTACCATGTAAACTATCACCGAAAATTGGTTTGAACGAAATCAAGTATGTAGTTTTTTTTTAATACCGCTTTTTACCTTTCATTCAATCAACTCAAATGCAAAAATTAAAAAAAAAACATTATGTTACTTGCTGCTACGGAACCCTTCATGGGCGAGTCCGACTCGCACTTGGCCGCTTTTATTCATATATATTTTGATCAGCCTTATTGTACGGGATGTGTCTTTATTATACAATGATTTAATATCATAGCTCAAAAGTGTCTAGTATGCAACGATTGTAGCATTGCCTTGAAAGTTCAACCCATAGTTGTATGACTAATATGAAAAAGAGTGGGTGAAACTGAAGATATGGAAGGAAGTAATGCTTTTTATTACACTGATAATCAAATCATGCTTGAATCGGCGTCGGTGGAGAAGTTGCAGAAAAAGGAAATGCAAGTAGGACAAATTGATAGTTTTTGAGAATTACCTATGATGCAATGACTAATACCAATGATATTGAGATGGTATTATTTATATCGATAGGATTTGAGAAACGACGCTGAGAATTATAATATAAAAAAGTATTCGCCTTCGCGACGTATTTAAAATAAAGAAGTATTAACACGTGTTAATTATTGTAAAATGAACTCTATAGACGTCTGCATTATCTCACTAGTTAATGTGATATAAATAAAAATGTTCGAGTTTACACGTGCATCGACAAAAGGTTTAGATTGCTTAAATGAGGACAAAAAAAGAAGCTGACTCAAGTTTTTGCCTATGATAATGGTATCCGTAATAATTTTCGGTGTATTGTGTAGAAAGATAAAGAAACCCTTTAAGAAAGTTTTATTATCTTAGTCGTTGCCTACATTGTATAATTTTATAAACAATAGTATGAATATGCCTTTTGTACCTTTTTTAAAAGTCTATTCGTGTGAGTTTGAGACGCGATAAATAAGAATATTCCTGCGTGGTATATTACTTCGGGCCACCAACCAGGTGGACACCGAAGTCTTAAAATCACGCAAAAAAAATCAAAATCTTACACCCACTTTTTATCACTTTTCTCGACGTTTCACATGATTCTAAGTCTAATTAAGCAAAAAAAATTTTGCGTCGGTCTGTCTGTTGGTCTGGATGTCTGGATGTCTGTTTACGCAATAACTCAAGAACCACTTATCCGATTTATAAAATTCTTTCGCCAATCATCTTGTTTGGTTAATGGGAAGAACTGATTAGACTTTGGGGTTTGTACGTTCAAGGTTTCTGGACCTACCATACAAATTGTCCCTAAAAATCTTTTACAAGTGAGTTTCTTTCGAGTTATCAGATTAACGCGTATTTGACTTTGACATTTGAGTGACAATGACAATACGTATATTGTATATTTACATAAAACAACCAGACTCTGAAATATAAACGCGTCGAATAATATGCATAAAGCCTAAGGTCTGTAATTTTGAATAAAAATACTGCAACAAAAATATCTAAGTTTGGCCCGAAGTTTGACAATCACTGTGTGATTTCCGTCCCACTTTAACTTGGTTCTTTTCTCGTTGTATTAATATTTAACACTAGACTAGAATTCTGGTTACCGGGCATCAAAAATTGTAACGGGAAAATAGCCCTATGGCTATATTCGTCACGAACTTGGCATTGATCTTCTAACCTAACCTAACATAAAATTAACCCGTGAAATTAATTTTCTAACCGATTTTTACTAATGTACGTCTAGATTATTATATCGTTACATATGAAATTGCCGTTTTTCTTGAAGAAATTGGAGGAAACCCAATTTTCAGTACTAACATTTGTGCATTTTTTTTAGGAATGACAAATCCAAATTTTATGTTTTTTTTTGTGTATGAATGAGACAACATTAAACTAACAAACAGCAACTTTTATTACATTTTTGAAAAGTGACAGCTGTTAAGTAATACGAAATTTATCATCAAAATGGATAGCATTTAGGAAGTACTGTTTTTGAAGATCGAATTAATTTATCAAGCGGTCAATAAAAACAAAATTTAATACAGAGTTGTAAAATCTTGAAATCAACTTTCAAACAAAATATAAATAATGGAAATAGCTATTAAATTACAGGAATAACGAACTCATGAATTTGTAAGAAAATTTCGGCAATTTCATAGGACCTATTATTTTCTTCACTGAGTTAATCTAACCTAAGGTTTATATTATATCTTATATAATTTTTAAACTTTGAAATAAAACGAAGTCTATCTGCATAAAATCTAGTTTTTCTATACACGATGCTAATTTAAATGTCAAATTATCATTTACGGTCGTAGATTATATCTACCAGGGAACTGAGGTTTTCTGGATCCAGATTATATACTAATGGCCTGTATCTTTTTATGTTTTTTTTTGTATCTTGAGCTCATATGTTTTGGTGGATATTAAATAAACACATCTTCCTCCCTTTCTCTCTCTCTGAAGAATAATTTAATTTTAGTTATCAGTACCTCCACTAACGCTAAACGTTTAATAGTAGGTATTCTTTTTTATATTAATATTCACTAATTAATACTATTACAAGTTTAACCAAAACTTCGTAATCGCCTCACATATCTTTGGTTTGCCTTCATTCCAACGTAGGTTTCGTTCAAGATTCAACTCCTAGGATCGTGGCTAACAAGAACTTGTAGGTATCATATGCCTTAAATTCTGGAATTGAGTCTGATTTCGGAAGCGATTCGAAAAATATAAATACTGATTTAACATGGGTTCATCTGTTTTAGCTTGGAAATATAATTAATGGATTTCAGTCAGACCCCAGAGTTGCTACACACTAATAACCTGCTCAAACTGAAAACCCATCTATTCAAACCAATATACGACATAATAGTAGAAATTAACCAGACACTTTCAATTACTTTATTAAATAATATATTTAAAGTGAAATAATAAACTACCACGGTTTATTAAAACAGTGTTCTTTAATTATCTTCGATATAGCTATTTATAAATATATTTGAATATTGAATAACGTATTTATTCACAACTTTACAACAAAAGTTTGCGTTCACTTGATTTAAAACACAATGGATTTACCGTTAGATTGATGATGTTATTTATGATAATTATTTTGTAAACAAACGACAAACACTTCACTTCAGTTAGTTATCACTTAAATAACCGTATATAGTATGATATTACCTACAGATCCTATTAATCCGTCACGACGGATTGACCTGAATAATTCTAGACTAAAATGGCCCTAGTGTATTTACATTTGGTCTACAAGTCCCTTACCTCAGACTTAGTAGGTGTGTATTAATCTATGTGTGTGTGTTTGTGTGTGTGTGTATGCGAATTGTGTGAAAGGGAATAACAATTCGAACCAAACTAAGGATAAGGAATGAAACTATTCCACAGATCCCAGATTATAGGAAAAAGGTGTTCGAATCGCTTCCGAAATCAGACTCAATTCCAGAATTTAAGGCATATGATACCTACAAGTTCTTGGTTAGCCACGATCCTAGGAGTTGATTTAGATAATTATAAATAGATATATCGAAGATACTTAAAGAACATTATCTGAATAAACCGTGGTAGTTTGTTATTTTACGTTAAATACATTATTTAATACAATAATTGAAAGTGTCTGGTAAATTTCTACTATCATATCGAATTTTGGTTTGAATAGTAAGAAAAAGTGCTTTTGTTTGAACTTATATGAAATTACGTTCGGGTGTGATTTAAAAAAATACGTGTAATATCATTATCACCATAACATTTTACCTAAGCACTGTAATCAAATGATTAAGTGCATTATAACACGACTGAATACATCATTCGAGAATTAGAGTAAATATAAATAGTTATATTGTTATCAGTTATAGAATATTTACTCCAAAATCTCAGTATACGATTCATATTTGGACTACGCAAATATGATCACATCTCCGAATATCGTAGAAAACTCAAGTGGTTACCAATACGCCTTCGGCAGAATGCTCACATTCTTTCACCACTCTATAACATCCTATTTCATCCTCATACACCAGTCTACTTAAAAGAACGCTTCAATTTCCTCTGCGACACGCATTCTAGGTCCTTAAGATCGTCAGAGAATCTGAGGCTGAAAATGCCAGCACACTCAACGTTTATGGATAAATCCTTTACAGTTCAAGCTGTCCGGTTGTGGAATACCTTACCTGAGGCCATAAGACGTGCGCAAACGCTGCCAATTTTCAAAAAATTAATCACGGCTTACAATCTACAGGAACAATAGTCATCAATTTCTCTTCTTCTCTCTTCACATCTCTCTCTCTTTATTTTACACTATGTCTTATTTTATGTATGTATATTGTATATATGATGTACCTAGAAATAGGTACTGTTTTAGTATAAATAATGATAAGTTTATGTCATATTTAAATGTCAGAGCTTACATGGAAATAACATATATGTACACCAGAAACTGCCCTATATCTTTTATTACTGTTTTTTCTTCATCCAATGGTTGCCTGTAAGAGATTGCCCTGTGCCATAAGGCCGCCAATTGTATATACCTCAAAACTGTACCAGCTTATGTTCTGCATGCTTATTCTTGTGTACATACAATAAAGACATTTATTATTATTATTATTAATATTGATTTAAGTAAGCAAAGTTGACGAGTAATACATTAGAGTAAATTATCAAAGTGGCTGAATATTGGACTAACATTTGCAATATGTTAAGTAACAGATGAAAACAGTGTAAGCAATACAAAGAGATTGTCGTTTGTGATCTCAATTGATATTTGACTTGTAAAGTGCAACAGAACACGAGATTCCTTCAGAGGTATCTGCAATATCATTATTTGTGCACAGTTTCCTATCAAAAGGGTGTATTTTAGTCGAATACAGTAATTAATAAATATATGTGTTAAAATCAGCTCACTTAATAGGTAATTCAAATACAATTTTAGCTCCTGAAACCAGTTGGGTTTTCAGTTTGATCAAGTTATCGGTGTGTGGCAACTCGGGGGTGTACCTGAAATCCATAAATTATATTTACAAGCTAAAACAGATGAACTCTTGTTATATCAGTATTTATATTATCCTGAACGAAACCTACGTTGGAATGAAGGCAAACCAAAAATACGGAGGGTCGATTAAACTTGTAATAGTATTAATTAGTGAATATTAATATAAAAAAGAAGAATACTATTATACGTTTAGGGTTAGTGGAGGTACTGATAAGTAAAATAAAATTATTCTTCAGAGAGAGAGAGAAAGGGAGGAAGATGTGTTGATTTAATATCAACCAAAATATATGAGCTCAAGATACAAACAAAACATATAAAAAAATGCAGGCCATTATTATATAATCTGGATCCAGAAAACCTCAGCTCTCAGGTATATATAATCTACGAACGTCAATGATAATTTGACATTTAAATCAACATCGAATATAGAAAAACTATATTTTATGCAGATAGAATTCGTTTTATTTCAAAGTTTAAAAGTTAAAACATTAGATAAGATAACATAAACCTTAGGTTAGATTAACTTAGTGAAGAAAATAATCTCGACGTACCAGGCCACTCAGAAAGTATTGCGAAAAAAAGTTTTTATATATGAGAGACTGGTCAGTTATAATATAAGGTACAAAAGGCATATTCATACTATTGTTTAAAAAATAACAACGTAGGTAACGAATATGATAATACAACTTTCTTAAAGGGTTTCTTTATCTTTCTACACAATACACCGAAAATTATCACGGATACCATTATCATAGGGTCTATAAATATATATATATAACTTGGGTCAGCTTCTTTCTTTGTCTTTATTTAAGCAAACTAAACCTGTTGTCGATGCAAGTGTAAACTCCTAACATTTTCTTTTGTTGCTTATCGGTTCCCATAGAAATAGTTAGTATAACGAAACAAAAAAAAACTCAACACATACAAAACTGACATTCGTAAAAACTTAAAAGCACACTTGTGAAAACGACACACTTAGCAATGTTAGAAGTTTGAAAGCCATAATTTAGTTTCATTTAATTTAATTTCAAAAAGGTTTGACAGTTTATTAGGATAAGATATTAAATGAATTCAAAAGGGTTAGGCACAATAAACACACTTGGTGATATTTAATCTTAAGAGTATTCTTTGGATACTCGAAAAATATTCAACACGATAAATTTCAAACAACTTAACTTCTACTCGAAAAATATATTCGGATAACGTATCTAAATGAATACTTAACGGCAATCCTAACAATACTAAATTGAGAGTATTTATTTTCACGTGAGATATAATATATTTTAATAACAAACCATGAGCGGAAAGAACACGTAATAGTCGTAGAGAGGCTAGCGGTAATAGCAACATGAATAGTGCAAATCAGACTAACCAATTGTTATCTGAAATATTAAATAGACTTACGAGATTAATTTCGTATGAATATCTACAGAGATTATTGGAAGTCGTTTAGTGAAGAGTCAAACTTTCAGAATGTATTTTGGAGCCAGACAGAACAGGAGGTAGTAAAGTCTAGATTTATGACTGCAAAATATAATAAACAGACCGGTAGTATGGGGAAGTATTTCGCGGAGCAGTTGGATAAAGTTTACGCTTTATCATTGCCTTTTACAGATGCAGAAAAGATAAATACCATCTTTAGGCAACTGCCTAAACTCTCTGAACATATACAAGTAGCATATTTTAGTAGACAACAACCTATGACAATCAGAGAGGCACTTGAATTTTTACGATATAGAACGAAATATAAGTGTAGATAGGCCCGGTAATTCAAAGTCACAGAGTACGACAGTGAATAGATATGAAAGACTACGCGGTGCAAACGTTAACACAAGGTACAGTTCGGTACGAATAATACACGGGGTTATCCTTATAGGAATTATAACAGACGGGGTCGAGGTGTAGCAAACAGTAGATACTCTAATATACGTGGAAGCGTTAAACCAATTGAATTTAGACCGGAAATGAAAGATCAAAACACAAATAATAGCGTGAATAGTAAAGCTAAAAAAAAAACTACTACTAGTAATAATTCAAAAACAAAATGAGGTGGAGTATGTGGGCTCCACAGTTAAAAGTTGTCGTTAAAATATTTATTCATTAAAAAACAAAAGGCTATAATAAGACCAGCTGTAGGAGTAAAGGAGTTTGTCCGATTAATGACTTATAAATAAAAAAAAAATCCAATATGTTTATCGAAACCTAATGAGAATAATTGTGTTACGTGAAATAATAAATCAATGCAAACATTATTTAAAGACGCTGACATTTTAGACTGCGAAGAGGATTCACATAGGTATTTAACACTACCGGAATTATCGTCAGTATAGGAGGCGTTAATTTGTGAGGTTTATTAGATACAGGTAGTGAAGTCACATGTTTAAGGCAGGAAAATTATTATAAGGTGTTAGGTAAGTTATTAAAACGAATTAAAAAATTATTGCGTCAGGGTGAACAAAATACCAACACTAGACAGTTTAAAAGTTATAAATTAATAGATGAAACACTATATTTCACCATTTCTAAGTGCGAATTAGCGTAATTAATCATACATATATCTTTAGAAGAGACTAATCATGCAAACATGAAGAGATTAGAGATACTTACGAGATTATAGCTTTTATGAGAAAGCGTTATTATTTTGTTAATATGAGTAAAATAATACGGTAGACAATTAAAACTTGTGACATATCTCAAAAGGCTAAACCAAGCAGGTGTAATATGGTGTGACCGTGTGAGCCAGTTCTAGCTCAGTTTTTTTTATGGACCATTACCAGCAGGTAGATTTGGTTATAAATAATATATTCTATGCAGGATGCTTATAGTGAGGTTATAAGGTTATATACATTGCGAAATGCTACGGAACGAGTTATGTTCTATGCGCGATATTGCGGAGATTAATACAGAGAACTTAGATCTAGATTAGAACAGAGCAATACGGAGGACTCAAGTCGCAATAAAAAAACTCAAATTTGATACAAGGCGCAAGCTAGACGTATATAAAATAGGCGATTATGTGAAATTGAAAACATTCATACAATCGAATAAAGTACATACAATTTCAAAAAAAGATATCACTGTTATATCACGGACCATCCGTAATAGCGGCTAATACATACGCTAATTATTATACTCTCGTGGAACCCAAAACATAAAATAAAGGTAATAACAACTTAATTTAGCGAGATATTATATAAAGAGTAAAGAGATTGAGTCGAAGGAATGTATTTAGGAACTAATCCTAGAAGCAGATCTACAAAAGAAGTCTGTTTCTAAGCGAATCAACTTAATTTGAAGTCTGAGAAGGCGGCTGAGATGGTATTATTTATAACGATACGATTTGAGAAACGACGCTGAGACTTTTAACTCACCTCTGTTGAGCAATACTTCAAATACCATCGATACAACATAAAAAATTATTCGCCTTCTCGACGTATTTAAAATAAAGAAATATTAACACGTGTTAATTATTGCAAAATAAACTCTATGGACGTCTGCATTATCTCCATGGTTAATGTAATATAAGATAATTAATAAATGGTTTTAAAAACTAAATAAGATGTAATTTGATTTCTTTGTCAAGCTTTGATACGAGACTGTTGGTTAATAATCATTTTTGATTATTGTAAACGGACGCGTTTACCAAATTATGCTGGATTGAAATCGTTAAGCTTTAGCTATGAAGGTGGATGGTGTAATTTGGGAAATAAATATTAAAGTTGCATGGAGCATGGAATGTTAGTAATTTAAGATTAAGAATGGTGTTTATATAATTAAAACACGTTTAATTTGAACTAGATAAGATGTTTGTTTAGAATAACATTGGCATGTTATTTTAAGTATAAAAAGGTCTAATATTTAACGAGAGTCGGACGACACTACCCTTATCAGGTGAAGATTTCGATTTCAGTATTGGCCTTCTCTTTATTTAGAAATGCGTAGGTTGATTTCTTATAAAAAAACGTTCCAAGTTGCCAAGCGGCCGAGGGATATGTGAGATGCATTGGAGTGGAAACGCATCTTACGGGGGTGTATGGGGTGCGCGGAGTCAAATATGGGCCAAGTATAAAACTAGTTTCAGAGGTTAGTGGCGATATAGTTTTCAATAGTCGCTGTTTAGGTGCACACGCTCT
The DNA here is from genome assembly GCA_946251805.1 of Cybosia mesomella. Lineage (NCBI taxonomy): Eukaryota > Metazoa > Arthropoda > Insecta > Lepidoptera > Erebidae > Cybosia > Cybosia mesomella. The sequence continues at coordinate 25,577,998 of OX276398.1, forward strand.
ATTGATACTATTAATAATTATCGTTGGCTGTGTCATGCTAATATAATTGGTGGTTCTCTTAAAGAGTAGTGCGTGTAAAACAGTGACAATGGTAACGCCCTTTGAATTGAATATTCAAAGAATGCTATTATTTTTATCGCTTACCTCAATACAACCCAAAACCCCTAGTATCGTGGCAAACCAAGAACTTGTAGGTATCATATGCCTTCAATTCTGGAATTGAGTCCGATTTCAGAAGCGATTCGAACACTTATTTCCTATAATCTAGGATCCGTGGAATAGTTTTAGGGGTTTTCGCAAGCTATTCCATTCCCTTTAGTTCGGCTCAGTTTAGTTAGCATTGTTATTTCCTTCAACAATTCGCATACACACACACACACACAAAATCATAAACACTCACTTAGTCTGAGTGACTTGTACACTTGTAAACTAAAGGTAAATACACTAGGACCATTTTAGTCTAGAATTATTCAGGTCAATCCGTTGAGGCGGATTAATAGGATGTGTAGGTAATATCATACTAAATTCGTTTATTTAAGTGATAACTAACCGAAGTGAAGTGTTTGTCGCGTTAAATCATTTTGTTTACAAAATAATTATCACAAATAACTTAATCAATCTAACGGTAAAACCATTGTGTTTTAAATCAAGTGAACGCGAACTTTTATTGTGAAGTTGGGAATAAATACGTTATTCAATATTTAAAGATATGCTATAAATAGCTATATCGAAGATAATTAAAGAACCTTGTCTGAATAAACCGTGGTAGTTTGTTATTTCACTTTAAATATATTATTTAATAAAATAATTGAAAGTGTCTGGTAAATTTCTACTATTATATCGTATATTGGTTTGAATAGTAAGATAAAGTGCTTTTGTTTGAACTTATATAAAATTACGTTCGGGTGTGATTTAAATGTGAATGTAATATCATTATCCCCGTAACATTTTACCTAAGTACTGTAATCAAATGATTAAGTGCATTATAACACGACTGAATACATCATTCGCGAATTAGAGTAAATATAAATAGTTATATTGTTATCAGTAATGGAGCATTGATTTAAGTAAGCAAAAGATGACGATTATTAAATTATTAGTAAATTATCAAAGTGTCTGATTATTTGATTAACATTTGCAATATATCAAGTAACATATGAAAACAGTGTTAGTAATACAAAGAGATTGTCATTTGTGAGCTCAATTGATATTCGACTTGTAAAGTGCAAAAGAACACAAGGTTCCTTCAGAGATATCTGAAATATCATTATTTATGCGCAGTTTTCTAACAAAAGGGTGTATTTTAGTGGAATATAGTAATTAATAAATATGTGTGTTACAATCGGCTCACTTAATACGTAATTTAAATACAATTTTGACTCCTAGAACCAGTGAGCAAGTTATCAGTGTGTAGCAACTCTGGGAGACCCCAGCCCGAAATCCATAAATTATATTTACAAGCTAAAACAGATAAACTCATGTTAAATCGGTATTTATACCAATCTTGAACGAAACCTACGTTGGAATGAAGGAAAACCAATGATATGTGAGGCGATTACGAAGGCTCGGTTAAACTTGTAATAGTGTTAATTAGTGAATATTAATATAAAAAAGTGCCGGCAGAAGTGAAAACTTGAATATTAACGTTGTGCATTTTTGACTTTGGAATGGTTAGGGAATAATTTTGCACGCATTGCTTTAATTATCAGCATACAATATTTATTGCGCTATCGTACACAAACATGACAATTTATATTACATTAAAAATTTAACACTTCAGAACTATTACAATTATTTTACGTTAAAAAGTTTATCTCTCAGAAAAATCAACTTCCATCCAAAATTTCAACGACTTTTTCACCATCATTATTACCTGAACCATCATCGCCAATATATTTATAAAGTACTCACTTATTTTCTTTCGCTATTTCTTCGTCACTTTTTTCATTAATAGATGCATTTTGTTTTATTTCCATTTTATATCAATAGATTTATGGCACAAAATAGAATAAATATTACAAAAAGTTATATGGAAACGTCTTACGAATTTTCGATCAGGTCACGTGTCCTGACGCAAGTTTAACCTTATTTACCCATTACAAAAAAAGTGCACAACGCCGCTAATGAAGTTTTCACTTCAAAAAAAAAACAATACTATTATACGTTTAGCGTCAGTGGAGGTATTGATAACTAAAATTAAATTAGTCTTCGGAGAGAGAGAAAGGGAGGAAAATATGTTGATTTAATATCAACCAAAACATGAGCTCACGATACAAAAAAAAAGATATAAAAAAATACAGGCCATTATTATATAATCTGAATCCCGAAAACCTCAGTTCCCTGGTAGATATAATCTACGACGTTAAATGATAACTTGACATTTAAATGAACATCGTATATAGAAAAAACTAGTGGGGCGGAAATCACAGTGAATTTTTTTTTTTTACGTGCGGAAATCCCTTCGGATACCCCCCCGCTGGCCAGCGAGGGTGGTTATGTCGTGTCTCGACTAAAACCGCTCGGTGTCCTCCCCAAGTGTCCGTTGCCGGGCACCCCGGGTAAGCCCTCGAAAGGATAACCCTAGGGTAGCCGGCGGACTTTGGCCGCCACCGCGGCCTCGCCTGGTGGGGTCGGGTTTTATCCCGCTTCGGTGAGTTGGCAGGCGTGTGTAGAGCACACACGACACGCCTCCGCCACGGCCTGCTTCTGTAAGGACGGCGAGTCGGCCAACTGCCGTCCTCAGGCCCCGATCATGGAGGTCGGTAGTCCCGGGCGTAGATGAGTCTGCGGCGTCCTCGCCGCAGACTGCGAAACTCGGGGGGCAAGATTCTCTCCCGCTCCCTCTCCGCCGTCTCTTTCGCGCGCATTACCTGCTCGCAGAAAGAGGCGGCGGCGTGCCACTTGCTCCCGTCAGAGACCACGGCCCTCACCATGGTCTCCAACGAGAGAACGTCCACGCCCAGGACCGCAACGAGATCCCGGCGTTGACTCGCCCACGCAGGGCACTCCACCAACGTGTGGAGCGCCGTGTCTTCGCCAGGATCCTCGCAGTGCTGGCACTGCGGCGTTGTCTCCCGGTGGATGCGCCACAGAAACACCCAGAGAAACACCCGTGTCCGGTAACCATCTGGCACATCCGGTAGGAGAGGTCCCCATGGTCCCTCTCCAACCACTCCTTCATGATCGGTCTCACCGCCGCAATGGTGGATTCCCCCCACCTTGGGTGCTCAAGTCGCACCCTCCATGTCTCCATGAGTTCCTGGCGGAGCAGGAACCGCTGAGCCCTGATTTCTCGGGGCTCCGGCCTATGGCCCCGCTCCAGCGCCTCCTTGTGCCACTGGTACAGCAGCGCCAGGGCTCTCGCTTCCAGGTCCCATGGAGGGGTCCCGGCTAGGAGACATGCCGCCTCGACGGAGATCGTGCGATACCCCCTGATGACTCTGACGGCCATCGCTTTTAACGGGCTGTTTAATACAGCCACGTTGCGGGCCGCCAGAGTCTCCGCCCATACTGGGGCCCCGTACAGGGCCATGCTTCGCACGATCCCCAGGTACAGTCTCCTAGTGGGGGCGTTGGGTGCCTTAACGTTGGGCATCAGCCGCGATAGCGCGGCCGCAGCCCCCCTCAGTTTCGGGACCAGACTTCGGAGATGAGGTCCGAAGTCCCATCGGCTATCGAGTACGAGCCCAAGGTACTTCATTGTGGGCTCGATGCCGATGCTTACGCCCCCTACGGTTATGCTGGTTCCCGCAGGTGGCCCCCTCCGAGGCCCGTGGAAACACATAGCCTCGGATTTGTGGAGAGCCACCTCGAGTCCCAGCCGCCGTATTCGACCCACGACTTGAGCAACCCCTGCCGTGGCCTTTAGTGCCGCGCTTCGGTGCGTTGCTCCCCGCGCCATAACGAGGGTGTCGTCAGCATAACACGTTATGCTGACACCCTCGAGCAACGAACCGCGCAGCACCCAGTCGTATCCGATGTTCCACAGGAGTGGCCCTAGGACCGACCCCTGCGGAACACCGCACGACACTTCTCGCCGCCCTGGCCCTAGCCAGCTCGGGTAAACTATGGCCCTCTCGGATAGGTATGCCTCGATGATGCGGCGGAGGTAAGGAGATACGCGAGCGCCTCCCTAACGCAGCTCCAGGGTAGGGTGTTGAAGGCGTTGGCGATGTCGAGAGACACCGCCACCACCACCCCACCCCGCGAGACTACTTCCTCCGCCAGGCGCCTAACGCGCATGATCGCTTCCACGGTGGAGCGCCCCCGGCGGAAACCAAACTGGTTGTCCGCCAGATCTGCCCCACGTTCGTGAGATGCTCGACGAGGCGCTCTGCAATAATCCGCTCAAAGAGCTTGCACACCTCGTCGAGCAACACGATCGGCCGGTAACCGGATGGCTGATCCGCCGGCCGCCCCGCCTTCCGGATAAGGACCAGTTTCCCCGTCCTCTACGCCTTTGGAAACTGGCCCCTTTCGAGGCATGCGCTAAAGAGCGCCACCAGTCGAGGTCTTAGTTCCTCAAGGGCCAGGACCCATGCTCGGCCTAGAATGCCGTCGGGTCCGGGGGCAGTGCATTTCCGGGCTTTAAGCCGGAGCACTGCTACCCCCAGTTCACTCTCCCTGACTTCGGGCACATCGCTCTCGCTATTATCAGCGTCAGGCGCCTGAGGCGGAGCCATACGCGGAGGAACATGCTCCTCCGCTCTCGCTGGGAACAAGGAGCCCAGTATCCCCTCCAGCCGCTCCGGCTGGAGGCTCTGAGTCAGTAGGGGCGCCCTTGGCGGATTTTGCCCCTGACCGCAAGGTAAGGGCGCCCCCATGGGTTCTGCTCCAGAGACTCCAGCAGCTCTTCGCGGGCCCGCCGTTTGGCCTGCTTAATGGCTACCTGCAGGGTCCTCTTGGACCCCTTGTACGCCTCATATAGCTCCGCCTCTCGGGCTGCCGCATCGTCTGGGCGGCGACGCCTCCGGCGAAACCTGGTGTACTGGCGGCGAGCGGTCACGCACGCTGCTCGCAGCTGTGCGATCTCCGTTGACCACCAGTACACCTGTTTCTTTCCCGGGCCGGGCTTAACCCTAGGCATCGCCGCATCGCAGATATGCGACATGGCTCTCCTGAACCATTCGGCCTCTGCGTCGACATCGGCAGGCCTGGCCGGTGACGGAATCCAGGCCTGCACAATGGATGCCTCCAGGAGAGCCTCCCGATCCAGGCGTCTGAGCGCCCAACGTGGATCCGGGGGTTCGCTATAGTCGGCGGTAGTTTAGGTGGAGGGGAGACGTTGAACCGAATGTACCTGTGGTCCGACGACGTCTCCTCCTCCTCCACCACGCGCCAACCCTGGACGCGGCGGGCGAGAGCAGGGGTCGCGAATGCAACATCCACGACCGAACTGGGTCCCCGCCGCTCCCAGGTGGCGACACTCCCCCGGTTGAGAACCTCTAGGCCACGGGTGTTGGCCCAGTCCTCCAGAACTCGCCCCTTGGCATTGGTTTCCCGGGAGCCCCAAGCCAGAGACCAGGCGTTGAAGTCTCCCAGGACCAAGACAGGGCGAGGACGGCACGCAGCGAGAACGATGTCCAGTCCTGCGAGCCATAGCTCAAGCTCATACTGGTCAAGGCTTGGCGAGAAGTAGACGTCCACGACAGCCAAACCCTCATAGTCCGCCGCGACACAGCCTCGGCCCCTTGCAATGACTGCAAGGCGCGAGGTGTCCGCAGCGGAACCCCCGAAGACGGTCGCTACGCCGTCCAGGTCCACCGGGCTTCCGGGGTGGACCCAGTACGGCTCAGCGACCACGACCACATTGATAGACCACTCCACGATGCTCTGGTACAGAAGATCCTGAGCACCGGTGCAGTGGTTTATGTTCACCTGCAGGATGCGGATTGGTGTGTCCATTAATGGACGTCCATCCCCGCATCCCGCCGCGAATGTGGCCGCTCCTGAGCAGCACCCCCGCTACCCGGTGCGGACGAACGGGGCTTTGGCCTCGAGGCGGCGCAGGTTCTGCTGTCCGCCCGGTGCTCCGCCGCTTTGCCCTCCGCTACGCATTTGTAGCACCGCGGCGGAGCATCACAAGCACTTGCCTTGTGCCCGGGCTGACTACAGCGGATGCACCGATCCCCCACGGTGTCTCCCGCTGTGCACTGAACTCCCACATGTCCCACCGCCAAGCACCTAAAGCACCTGGTCTCGCGGGGCTGCAGGAGTTGCACCCGCGCCTTAAGGAAGCCCCCAACGAGGAGGCTACGTCCGTCCGCAATTTTCTGCGCTGCTGCGACGGGGCAGTTGACGACTGCCGTGCCGTGACCGGTGGGGCTGAACCGAATTTCTCCAGCTCTCACCTGATCACGGGGGCAGCCGCCCGCCTCCACGATGGCGGAGATAATTTCCTCCGTCGTGGCCGCATCATCCAGACCCGAAATGCGCAAACCTGCGCATTTGTTGGGTCTGGTGACGCGGACGGCTTCCGAGTCCAGCGACTCCCTAAGCCTGGCCGCTAGGGCATCAGGTTTGGGGCCGCTGGTGGCGCCGGAGACCTCGAGTAGGCGAGCTCCGGTGCGAGTCGTCTTGCACCGGAGCCCCCCCTCAATCTCGAGGGCCTTGAGGTCCACTGAGGCTTTCACCTGCATCAGGACCTGGGCGTACCCCACGCCCTTCTCCACACCCTCCGTCGTCACCGTCAGGACGACTGCTGTGGAGCGTGGGGCGCGGAGCCTCTTCGGCGCCTTCGCCGCAGCGGCTTATGCCGCCTTCTTAGCCGCCTTTTTGGCGACTTTTTTCGCCTTCTTGGTGGCTCCCGCTACCACCCACCCCTCTCCTCTGGAGGAATGTTCAGGTGCAGCGGGAGCGGTAATTCTGGCGATGGCGGGGGTGCTGCTCCCCTTTGACTTCCCCTGTGGCGATGGGGCCACTGGGGCGGCGATCCTTTTATTAGGACCGGGCTTCCCACTGGTAACAGCCGCGAAAGATGCAGGCTGTGCCAGTGGAGGACAATTTGTATGGTAGGTACCCGAAACCTTAAACGTACAAACCCCAAAATCTAATCAGTTCTTCCCATTACCAAACAATATGAATGGCGAAAGAATTTTTTAAATCGGATAAGTGGTTCTTGAGTTATTGCGTAAACAGACATCCAGACCAACAGACAGACCGACACAATTTTTTTTTTGCTTAATTAGACTTAGAATCATGTGAAACGTCGAGAAAAGTGATAAAAAGTGGGTGTAAGATTTTGTTTTTTTTTTCGTGATTTTAAGACTTGAGTGTCCACCTGGTTGGTGGCCCGAAGTAACTAGATTTTATGCCGATAGAGTTCGTTTTATTTCAAAGCTTAAAAGTTAGATAAACAGTTATATAATATAAACCTTAGGTTATATTAACTTAGGGAAGAAAAATATCTCGGCGTGCATTAGTAAAAGTCGGTTAGAAAATTAATTTCACGGTTTAATTTTATGTCAGGTCAGGTTAGAAGATCAATGCCAACCTCGTGATGAAGATAGCCATATGTCTATTTTCCCGGTACAGTATGTAAATATATCAGAGTTCGAGGGGACTTGGAGACAGCAGACACACTGAAATGAAAGTAAATGCAGGAAATAGCTTCATCGATACTTTTTTGTGGAGCGATTACTCTATACATCTGGTGTTTCATAATTTATTCTATGCTACTGTTCCCGTGCCAGCGACCCAGAGGCATCTATTCCCGATATAAAAAGTCGATGTGCTTTTCCAGACTATAATCTATCTCTGTGCTAATTTTCATCTAAATTACATCCATCCATCCTCAAAAACTGTCACATTATAATACTAGTAGGGTTTTATCATAATAGAATACAAGGGAGATGCCATGTCTTCCCGTGGGCGTCGTACAAAGCTTCTAAGGCATAGAGCTGCGTGGTAAATGACGTGCTTTTGTCTCTGCCTATTCCGGAAGAAGAAATGTGTGAATATATGTAACTAGGTCTGCAAGGCGAATCGCTGCTTCCAATGTTGAGCTGAGTGAGACATCGTGAATCAGATTTTGAAAATTTTGAACAGTGATCATTTCTCCGTAGCAAGTCCGATTTTGAAAATTCTTTTTGAAAGTCACAACTCTGGACATGCTTTCTGAGCGTGTAAAGTTTGGTCACAGTGTCTCGAGCGGTTATTATGTAATTCCATCTGGAATTTTTTTAACGGTGATCATTCGTCTGTGGTAGCATTAATTTTTTCAAAATATATCCATCAACCTTCCCCTGATTGACCTCTTTAATCATGCCAAATTTGGTTCTGATTGGATTAGTAGTTTAGCAGGAGACCTGTGACAAAGAAAATCCTGAAGTCTGGTATGAGGAGCTTTCGCTCGACTTCGTCTCACTCAGCTCAATAAGTATATTTGATATAATTTGTTACAGAAATTTTAGTATAGAAAGTAGTTGTATGCTTTAAAAAACCGTTGGAGAAACGATTTTATTATTAATTTTATTTATAAAAATATAATTAATCTGCTAGCTGTAGTGTATGTATTTCTGTAACATTTAGAGTCTCACTATCTCTAAGAAATGATCTCTTGAAAAATAAATACAGTTTGTGCCGTAATTAAAATACTTACATAGTTTTTTTTTATCTGGTTGGTAGATTTTTCGCACTTTGAATCCGAAATACCAACAACATCGAAGTAATTGTTTGTTAAAATGTATTATACGCTTAGTAGTCCTCTAACTTTGGTGAAAGCGCATAAAATTTCGGCCTTGCCTGATTTATGTTATAATATAATATCTAAAAGGTAGACGCACTGTGACACTTTGATAATTTCCTAATAGAAACATCGAAGCAACACTGGCCCCCCCTGACATAAGAAGCATACCACGATTGCAAACAAACATGAGCACATAGCATGGGGAACCCGGAATAATAGTAGTGATAGAAACAGCAATACTTATGTTATGTACTATACATATATCATTAGACAGTGGAGGAGAATGATACACGTTTAGCGCGACAAGTTAGCGTGTACCATGAAGCATACTGTACACATTGGCGAACATTGGTTCGCGAGGGGGGGACAACTGGCGAATATTCTTGGCGTTGGTCCGCACTGGCGGACAAGAGGTATAGACGAAAATTGCGTATGAATAGTTCATGTTGCTATGCATGCCTTTACAACTTGACTTGATTTTTTGTATTAAACCAGTTGTCCATTTGCTTGGCACGTTCTTTAATCATTGTTGACTTTTACGATGTAAACATTAAGCAACTACATATTTCTTTCGCTCCTAAGATTAGCGTGAAAATAAATGACTTGTTTTCAATTCAGTAATGTCATATCAATTCAACCGATATCAATCAAAATAGCTCATAATCATATTATAGTTTCCATGCTAAAACACATGCATTTCTAACTTGCGATAAATCTTCGTAGTTCGATTGATCGAACCATAAGGAAATAAAATATCTCGTAGTTCGATTGATCGAACTATACGATCGAACCTGGCGGCCGGAAGGAAATAATCGGGGTACCTTTTTTTTCTTGGTGAAATTCCCACGGATCCCTCCCCCCCCCCCCGCCGGCCAGCGGTGGCGGTTATGTCGGGCTTGAACCGTCTAAAACCGCACGCCGTCTCAGGTCTTCAGACGCCGGGGTGTAAGGTTGCCCATAAAGCATTTCCCTCGCACCCCGTACTTGCTCTCGGAGCGAAGTGCACTTCATAGCAACCCTATTTGGTTGGAGGAAAGTGAATCCATCTCCACACTTTAGGTGTGAGTGCGATACATTAAACGCCATCGCCTTTGACCCGTTAATGCTTACCCAGCCCTACAAATGACCGTTGCCAGTCAGGGCTATAGTATAGGTTCAGTGTCAAACCGAATTCGCCTTCTTTAAACTATTTCATAACCGCCAACCTTGCCTTTAATCATTTTTATAGAAATTTGCATCCTCACAGTGATAGAAGAAAGCTAGGATTTCTGTTTATTTGCCGGGCAATGTTTACGAGTTGCTTGAGCGTAGACATGCGTTGGACGATGGCCATCGCTCGGAAAGAATTCAGAGATTGCGAACCCGGTTGCCCCCACTACAACTGAACTTTGCCCTTGCCACCCCCACCTTCGCAGAACATTAGCCGGAAGTTGTAACATCAGTGATGAAACAATTATAACTTAGCGATTACGATAACGATTGTGATTACGATTACCAGAAACGTCATGAAGTTTAAATGAAACATGTTATTCGAGTTATTGAAATAAAAATAGAATGTACAAATTTCAATGTTCTAATTTTAAATATTGCAGTTAATAAGCTCAGTATTTCACATAAAGTGGCACTAAATGGTTTAAACATAAATACCTATGATTTTGCAATTTGTTTCAAAACGTGTAATTGCGGTTGACTGTTATTCATTCATGCAAAAACTAGCCGATGAATTTGGCTGAAATATTGTACACAGATAAATACTGTGACCGTGAATGACATAGACTACTTTTTATACATCGGTACCCATACTGTCACGAAAGCGGGATCATAGTTGTACGCGGGTGGAGCCGCAGGCGACGGTCGCGGTAGTGTTAAAATAACCGTAATGGTGATCGATTATTACGATTAATCGCAAAATGTTTATGCTTTGATTACGAATAATGGTAACCGTTTGGTCACCAATTAACTCGTCCCTAAAATTAACGAAGCGAGAGGTTTCATAGCCGGGAATGTATTACGAGGAAGTATTCTAGACTAACACCTAGTATTTTGGACGCTTGCACGCATACAGAAATACAGCCAGTTCTGACTAGCGTGCTTTGGATTCAGTACATCTGTGATTTAAGTTCTAATTACGCATCTATATACTCGCGAACCACACGCCAACAATACAATCAAATGACACCAAGACTAGTCCATATTGCATGCACTGTAGAAAAGTTATCAGATCTTATGAAAAGCTTCTAACTTTAGACGCCCCAACCTAACACCCTAATCTCATCATCAATGTATATAAATAAAATAAATCGCCAAAATGTATGTACGCGGATAACTTCCGGACGAATGCGCCAAATTGGATAATTCTTTTTTTGTGTTCGTTATTGTCAGGAAAGGGTTTTCATGAAAGAAAAATTAAGGAATGTCCACGGGTAAGGTGCTATTATTACAGTGGGGCGAAACCAGGGCGCGCAGCTAGCTCCATACTTTTTTATTTGTTTTATATTTAGGACACGTCAATTTGACTTCACCTCGCCTGATGTTAAGCTGAAGGTAAAGTCTCAGGAAAGAGGGTCACCATTACATACACGTACCATGTTCTGCGTAGAGTTCTGTGTGAATCCTAGTCGTTAAGTTCTCTACAAATCCTACACCTGAACTTCAAAACGTGTGGCAGAGTGTTAGAACCTTCCAAGCTATCTGGTTGCTTTAGAAACATCTTCAATTCATGCACCTTTGCCACCTCATAAAGTAACGTCGATGGAAGTTTCATACTAACCAATTTGTTCTTAGGACCTACTGTACAGTCATCATCATCGGAGGCCTTTCCTCAGTTGAGATCGGCTTTCAGTCTAACTACTAAACGACTGAAGTTCGATATTTTCTGGGAAGCGACTGGCATCTGACCTCCACAACCCACTGACGATATCGAAGTACAGTATACCTACGGATATAAAAATGACGTAGGTCTGACATTCAAAGGCTTCTGCACCATTTATGGATGCAAAATATCAAATAGGTAGAAGCGAATGAAAATTTGATTGAAAGAATATTTTACATTTACAAGTGTTCTTTAACATTCAATATAATTTAATGTAAACGAACTAAATAACAATTGTTAACTTCATAACAATAGATTGCTTTTAAAGGACTTTAATTGTTACTTTAGCCAGAAAAAAGGTACTTATTTCACCGAAAAAGTATTTTTCACAGACCAATTAAGGTATTAGGAGAGACAAAACTGCGTTCCCTTGAAACAGGCTGAAACCAGAGTTCTTTCAACGTACACATTTTATCCAATGCTGATGATGAAAAAAAAATTTTTTTTATAACATAAATTACCGTTATGTTACATAACATAATGAAATTTACGGCATGTACACATTCTGTGATTGAGATAGGATTGAATATTACGTACTCATGAATAAGAATCGATTGTAAAGAATACCACGTACTAGCTATCGGTTGTGATGTTCATTGTAATAAGAACAAAGATAATGTTTGATGCATTTCTTTGTTTTTATGTTTACCAGTGATGCAATCCTAGTAATATGATGTCAGATGATTTATTATATACAATAATTTTAAGCAGTCTGTAGTAACCTGTAACTATACCCAACTGCTACCCACTGAGTGCTCGCTAACTATGTTCTTAACCTTCGGTTTATGTACATGTAACACCAAATCACATTCGCAATTTATCAACGCATGAAGACTATTTTATTCTTTGTCCTGCACCAACAAATTAAAATGCCGAGGTAAACAAAAGCTTTATTTTGTCTACAGCTCGTTATTAAAAAGCTAGAATTTACCATAAAAGCAGCAAGCCGAATATGTCAGTCACGCCCGTAGATGTTTCGCCATTCTGTATAAAATTTAACAACCTTGTATTCTCGGCAATGAACCTCCGCAAAAAATACATAAACTTGCAAAAAAAGCCGTTGTATCGTCAGATGTATGATTCTCTATTAAAAACCATTCATGCTTATTCGTTAGACTGCAAATTTTTTTTTTGCTATTGTTATCGTGATACAATCGCAAGATTTCGCTAATTGTACTGCACGAAATGCTACTAGAGAATGATCTCTGCACTCTCTCAATGCTGTAATAATTCTCATCGTTAAGAAATCGTCATAAAAATTAATTTCAACCCGCATGTTCTGCTTTTGTTAAAACTAAATAAAGGTAGCTGCTCTGTTTCATGGAAATCGTTTTCTAAACGTGTATATAATTGACGATTCAATTCTTAAAGTAGGTCACCCGCTAATAATTAATTGACAGTAGTTAATTTTGGCTAACATAAATTATGCTTTGATGTCGCGTGCATTCAGAGAGAGCTAAATGATGTAACATGTGGAAATGTCCGAATAAAACAATATTATCCTTACCTATGCGTAGTATTCGGGTTTTATGGGAAGTCATTAATAAATATGTAATTCAAAATAATGGAAGTTGTGCTGTTTCATCATCATCATCATCAGTTGATTCCCCGAAACTTTGATTCCGTAGCCTTCCATTTCATGTTTGACTTATTTTGGCTGTTACGGGCGCGACTGGTGTCTGACTCACAATCATAATTGAAAGCCTGCGCCAGGGTCTCGTCCTTTGATCGGCAGGTGACTTTGGATGGCTCGAAGATGTAAGTACACCCCACCCTTTGTGCTATTTTTGTATTCATTAGAATCAGTCGGTTAACGACATAACTTATTTTTAAATAGCAACATTAGTCATGCTTGTCGTTTAAAAAAAGAAGGTATATTTTATCATTGTTTTAGATGAACTAATATTAATATCAATATTGAGGTCGATGTAATGTCGCACTTATTAAGATAAATAACATAGACATATCGGTGTACATGTGTACTTAATCGTATTAAAATTATCTTATTTTCTCTTTGTTGTCTTTGCGTTGTCAAAAATATAGGTCGGAAACCATAGATTAGAATGAGCGAGTGTGATTAGTTGATACCGTAAATTGAACTTTTATTTAATTAGCATCTGAGTGTTTTTTTTTCGATGTTTTCTAAGAATGAAACCTAGCTAGATCGATTTATCGCCCCCGTAACCCCCTGTATAGTATACTAAATTTCATGAAAATCGTTGGAGCCGTTTCCGAGATTCAGATTCTAAATATATATATACGAATTGCTCGTTTAATGGTTTACAGTTGAAGTGGGGATGTTGCCGTAGTGCCGGCTGTTGGCTTAAAACTGTTAGATAAAAGACATCGGCGAATTGAAATAGGGTCCAAGGTTTCCTATAACCCCGTACAGTGGAAAATTCGATACCAAATAAAGCTCTGAAATTGAATTTCAAACAGAAAAACATTGCTGAGTTAAACACAACATATATTTGCATCATCCAGGCCACCACAGCGGGACTTGATTCAAGTTCGTTTACTTTTTACCAATAAATCCATGGATGGCTTGTCTAAATATGTTTCCATATCATGTGGGTGTCGTACCGAATGCAGGCCGACAGACGATTAAAAAAGACCTTCCACCGGAACAATGACGCTTTGATGTAGGTAAATAACTGATCCAAATTGTTTACGCCGTCTGAAAAGTATTTACAGTCTTTACGCGAAGGTAATAGTGGCTATAATGGCGTACTTATTTCGATATTTATGATTGACTTATTGTGTTGTCGACAGTATTGCTTTTAAGTGTAGGCAGTATGTATCATTCGGATCGTCGCACGCGTAGCCTCGGATAATATTATTTTTAGCCGCAGGAAGGTTCTTTGGTCGGTTTTCCGCACGCACATCTATACTACTTACATAAAACATGATGCTCTACTCGACAGGACTCCACTGAATATTCAAGAATATTCTAGTTCCGTGTTAACAAGAGCATTAGAAGTGTATAACCTTATCTATTGTAATTCGCTAGTTAAATATTAGATTCACATCCTTGTTTGGCGTCAGGTCTTATCTGGTTTGTTTAAGAATAACATCGACCTCCTTCGCAAAAGAAACCTAATTATTTAAGATAGGGTGGATAAGCAAACCTATAGCACCATTGCCCATAAATTTGCGATGTCATAATCACATTCCTGACCTATACTACTCCTTAGGAAACTACCGAGTAACAATTCGAGCAAATTTGGAACATTTTGAAACTTCTTCAAACCATATTTTGTTGATAACCTCTGTCTTAAAAATATTTCTTTTCACCCTTACGTTTTCCACGTTGTACTTTTTTTTTTTTTTTTTTTTTTTATTGTGCGGAAATCCCTTCGGATACCCCCCCGCGTGCCAGCGGGGGCGGTTATGTCGGGCTTGAACCGACTAAAACCGCACGCCGTCTCGGGTCTACAGACGCCGGGGTGTAAGGTTGCCCATAGAGCATATCCCTCGCACCCCGACTGACCCTGGGCCATCTCCGGTTTCGAGATGGCCCCCTCGGGTTTGGGAACCACGGTGTCCCCGTCTTGCCCCGGTTTGGGGGAGGGGCGCTAGTCGCCCCACCGTCCCGGCCTGCTTCTGCTGGGGTGACAGGTGGCCTCACCCGCCACCCCCAGGCCTGCGCTCATGGAGGACGGAGGTCGTTAAGCGACCTCCGGCGCCTGAGTTGCCTGCGACGCGCGGCGAGCAAGTTGCGGGCTCGGCGGACCGGGAGAGTTCTAAGTCTCTCCCGGGCGCGCTAACGAAGCCCTTTGCACAAAAACTACCTAAAAAGGATATCCACCAATCAGTGAGTGCGAACGAGAACAAAGCATGACTTAACTGTCATACAACGCGGTACACTTTTGACATTTCGACAGTATTGAGACAACCCATGTACCTTATTTTAACTTTCATTATCATTCGATACATGCCTTTGATTTACTCATAATATAATTGTCATTATTTTTACTTTGTGAAGAACATCTGAACAGGAAGGCAAATCCCCATTTATAAACGCACTCATTGTTATGATGTCGCTCTGTGCAAACTATTGTTTATTGCTACTCTCAGATACTCAAAATAAAATGTATTTTAGGATCTATGTTTAGCCGCATTCTATTACCCATACTACAAGCTAGTTAAGTTATGTTTATCTTGGGTCTAGAAAGCGTTGTTTAGTGTAATTATGGAATATGTTTTATATACCTAAGGTAACAAACAAGCACACTGCTCATTTGTCTTACATTCACTGCTCTTTGTCTATAAACGCTTGTAACACCCGGGGTGTCACTCGTCTGTTGCTTTATCCATAGGAGAAAGGAGAAGAGAAGAGAGAAAAATGGGATGAAATGAGCGAAGGTTCCAATAATCTTATAAACCATACGAAATGCATCGTACTAGCAAAACTAGTCCAAAATTTGTAATATTATTTTTGTACGATATTAACGCTTTAAAAAGAATAGGGACTTAAAATATTCATGTGAAGGATACACAGTACACACAGAATATGAACAATAACTATCTATAAATCATTTGTCATGTGGGAATCGAACTTACAACCCGGACACGGCGAAGTGACCACTTAATCCAATGCGCTATCCATTGTATTATAATTCTTGATTATTGACGGGATATTTTTATTAATTATTGTTATTTATTTACAGGTACATGATTGCGACATAGTAGGCTTCGATATATCTAGCAAGGGCAAATTTATGATGTCCTGCGCATCAAATAACGACATGGCCATATGGGATCTAAAGGGTCAAGAATTGGATAGACTCGATACCTATCTTGTGGCGACACACACGGCTAAAGTTTCGCCTTGCGGCCGCTTTGTTGTAGCCACAGGATTCACACCTGACATCAAAGTGATGGAGGTGTGCTTCACAAAGAATGGGGAGTTCAAACAAGTGACAAAGGCGTACGAGTTGACTGGGCACTCTTCGGGTGTGTACGACGTAGCCTTCGACGTGGACACGTCACATATCGCCACAATATCGAGGGATGGCACGTGGAAGCTATATCACACAAAGAGTAAGTATGCTCACAAACATATTATTGTTAATGCGCAGTGCTTCCTTATTGTCACTTGAAGTTTACGTAGTATACTCGTAAGTAATGCTAAGACGTGACTGGGGAGGAAAATACGAAGTGGTGCGAGTGTGACGTCAACTTTACCAAACATTTATTGACAAAGTATGGGAGTGATTAAACCGTTTAATTTTATGATTAACTAGCTGATCGCCATGGCGTCATCGGGGTGCCGACTTTTACCGTAGATTTTCCAAAAATTTCGTTGATATAAACCTTGTCCTGACAATTAGGACCGCGACAAACAAGAAATCAGTCTAATCGGTACAGCCTTTCTCAAGATTTGAGTTTAGCAACAAATCAAGCGATTCATATATATTCATAAATAATAGCTCTTCTTTTATCAGTCTACTTAATTGTGTCATTATCGTCAAATAATAGCTCTTCTTTTATCAGTCTACTTAATTGTGTCATTATCGTCATCAACTCACTATTATTCCCGGGTGCATCCACGGCCTTCAACTCGGAGCCTGGGATCCATTTTCGGGTTTTTTTCTCCTCCACTTCTTCCGGTTTTCGGTATTCTTGGCAGTGAGACATGATTGGCACACATGTCATTTTTTACGATATAAAACCAGAATCTCTAAAGGCTACCCCTCCTACCGGGGCCCGGCAGAGGCGACATGTACCCACGTAGCCAGGCTGTCGCTTGCCTTTTCAACCTATTCGGCATTTTCGGTCACAAATGACACCAGTGACCTCACGCCTCGTGGCCCACGCGGCAGCAATGCATGCCTTGACGTTGCAATCGATGTCACCAGTCACGTGAAGTGGATATAGATTCCAGGTATTTAACCGGGTCCATGCGATCGACCAAGTCATCGCCTACTATGCGAACAGAACAGTCTAATTGTGTATTTCAAAGTTAACAATTTCTTTTAACTAAGGATATTTAGCATCCTATTATACATGCACTTACGTGCTCGATTTATAGTAATTAATACAATAAACTGCTTTTGTTAGGTGTCACGTGTTAAAAAGTATTAGTTACAATATGCGTTGCGCAGATTACTCTTATATAATCGTGTCTAAGGATTCTATCGTCGTCATTAGCTACCTATGTATAGGTATCGTCATTACCTACCTAGTGTAAAATAATTAAGCGTTTGTCTGTTTTTCCAATAACTTCTTCTAAACCACAACGGATTTAGTAAAGGTTTTCACTGTCATTTAGGTATTTTTACGGACGGTTCATGGGTACTCAGCCTACATAAACATTTAAAGAACGAACAATTAAATTGCAAATCAAACTAGTCAAAGTATAAACGACTTTACTTGCTTTTTTTTTCTTATCCAACCATAAGTGAAAATTTTGGAAAATCCATATAAAAGGCGGTACCAGGCTGAGGCCGGAAGCAAACAGCTAGTTTAAAAAATATTAACTAGTTAAAAATATATTTGGCAACGTAGTCATAACAAATATGTACTCTTATATATCTTCATTATTTCTCTATAGGTTCTTTCAAAATATAAAGGTCACCGGTAGGAGAATTACGTAGTAGGTTTATTCCGGTGTTCACTGAACAAAGGAAGATCGTGGACTTTGAGCCTTTGCATAAACTTTACCTTGTTGACAACCGCGATACATACATTTTCTCTTGTAGATCCCTCGCCAAGATCACTCATTCCAGCCATTCTTCAAAAAAACATTTGCAGTATATTTTTCAGCTTTAAAATATTTGTAACCTTGTATTATAAGCAATATCTGGGTGTTTTTTTTCGACGTATTCTTAAATGAAACCTAGCTAAATCGATTTATCGCCCTCGAAACCCGTGCTTATAGATTCAGTTATCATCATAATCGAAACTTAAGGAAATTAGTGGAAACTCACATTCCGGGAATACATCTAGAAATTGTAGAAAATAAAGGATCTTGCTTTAAACAACTATATGTTTATTAGATCTTTAAGGCTCCCATACAGACACATATAACGTATTCAATGAAATCACTAGTTTAGTCAAGCCTAATATGATTTCCTGTTTATAACGATAACAGCCATTTAACGGGATTCTCTGATGGTGAAATGAATCACGTTTCAGGCAAGTCCTATTTCTGTTCAAAACAATATTCATTTGTCATTAAGTTTCCTTAAATTTAATTATTATTTATTAATAAATTTATATTTAGTTAGCCATCGTTTTACTAACAACTAAACTACTACAAGACTTGCCGATGTTTGAGGCTTCAGCTTCATTTAAAGTACTATTCCACTATACTTAACAAAAAACGTTGGAAAAAACATTAGACAATTTTATTCACGGCGAATTGTCAAAATTATCAGTTGCGGGCTTGCGGGGGCGACAAACAGGGCGAGGGAGTGCTGGGCGGTCCGTGCAACGTTAGTCCAAAGAAATACTTCAATTGCGTTGCACATACGTGCAACGTCGTTTTCACCATTAGTCCGCCCGGAAGTTTCTATAGCCCAACACTATGCAATTGCCTTCATTTATACGATTTGAAAAGTATGTGTCCGAAAGGAGATAAAGGTATAATCACAGAAATAAGAATACTGTGGGTGTAGCGTCATGCGGAATAAAAATAGGGTACATCTTCATCAGTGCTAAGAGGCCGGTGTCTAGGTAGGTATAGGTATATTTTGTGCACCTGTACCAGTAAAGGAACCACAAAATATACCTTAAGTTCACCTTCTCATGCTTGGCTTTGCACACACAAATCACCCATGTACAACTTGGTTTTAGCTTTTAAGTCACCCACCCTGTCTAGACTGCTATTGCTGGTAAGAAAGTTACTATAAGCACTTGCAAAAATTTATGAAGAATTGCGTGGGTAGAAATTTATCAGTAACGAAGAAGGCGTAGGACGACATTTCGGCAAAATTAGTGTAATACATTTTTATGAGGACATAGATTCAAACTCAAGAAAAAAGTACATACTAGGCTTGCACCTGATTAATGTGTTGAACAGAACACAGATATAAGGCGTAGATTTGGGTTCTGGGTTGGGTAAGACGACAGTCGCTACCGCAAAAGTAGGAGAACTGGGATTGAAGCAACTGTGAAGGTGATGACAGGCAGAGCGTGGATGCCTAAACGATAAAACGTGTATCATTCAGAACTAAGCGTGGAAGTGACTTCCTTAAATGTGTTATTTTCACAAGTCGCTCTCTTTCGTCGATTTTGAGGTCAAAGTTAGTTTCTGGTGTTAACTGGTTCTTATCTAGCGTTTCTAAATGAACATTTAGGTGAATTAGTGATATGCATTGTAATACAACATTGAGGCTATTTTTTGATAAGGCTGTGTTTCAACAATTTCTAAATATGAATACGTGGCAAGCAACAGGTGATTGTTAACGACAATATTGAATGAAGACCTTGATGTGGCCCAACGGAATCCATGATCGCAAATACAGAATATAAAGTCTAGAGGAAAGACATCACTTTAATAGTATTGTCGATATCAAAAAGGTTGAATTGGAACCACGTAATATAAAACCAAAATGAAGTGCCCCACAGCTATTGCTTGTGTGCCATAATAATGTAAAGGTGTTCAATACTATTCGCAATGCGATTGCTACTAAAAAAAAATCCTCTATGTTAAAATTATAACATAATGGTCATAGAGTGCTTTTGATCTACTTAAGGTCTTCGGGGCCCAAGGCGAGGCTCTGGCGCAGGCGTTCCTCTCGGGGTTGAAAGGGCAGATGACAGTCGCTCCACAAAAGCCAAAATTAGCCAAAAAACAACGGACCCCGGGCTACGAAGCCACGGGCTCAGAAGTGAGTGCCTCGAATGCGACTGGGACTCAAAGCTAAGATGATGATGATATTAGTTTCTGTACTAACAGGGTACTTATTCCTCTTACGATCAAATTAATATAGAAATAAATTCAAACTATTCATTTATTTCATCTATACATTTAAATTGTGTCAAATATGTGGGTTCTGGGTTAGGTAAGATGACAGTCGCTCCCGCAGAAGTAGGAGAACTGGAATTGAAGCAACTGTGAAGGTGATGACAGGCAGAGCGTGGATGCCTGAACGATAAAACGTGTATCATTCAGAACTAAGCGTGGAAATGACTTCCTTAAATGTGTTATTTTGACAAGTAGCTCACTTTCGTCGATTTTGATGACCTCAAAATCGACGAAAGATAGCGAGTTAGATAAAACACTGTGTTTCTGGTGTTAACTGGTTCTTATCTAGCGTTTCTAAATGAAAATTTAGGTGAATTAGTGATATGCATTGTAATACAACATTGAGGCTATTTTTTGATAAGGTTTGTCATTCAACACTTTCTAAATATGAATACGTAAAGGCAGAAACAAGCATCAGGTGATTGTTAACAACAATATTTAATGAAGACCTTAATGTGGCCCAACGGAATCCATGATCGCAAATACAGAATATAAAGTCTAGAGGAAAGACATCACTTTAATAGTATTGTCGATATCAAAAAGGTTGAATTGGAACCACGTAATATAAAACCAGAATGAAGTGCCCCACAGCTATTGCTTGTGTGCCATAATAATGTAAAGGTGTTCAATGCTATTCGCAATGCGATTGCTACTAAAAAAAAATCCTCTATGTTAAAATTATAACATAATGGTCATAGAGTGCTTTTGATCTACTAAGGTCTTCCGGGCCCAAGGCGAGGCTCTTGCGCAGGCTTTCCTCTCGGGGTTGAAAGGGCAGATGACAGTCGCTCCACAAAAGCCAAAATTAGCCAAAAAAACAACGGACCCCGGGCTACGAAGCCACGGGCTCAGAAGTGAGTGCCTCGAATGCGACTGGGACTCAAAGCTAAGATGATGATGATGGTCTATTATGACCATGTAAGAGTTTGGCGATATTAGTTTCTTTCTAACTAGGTTTAGGGTACTTATTCCTCTTACGATCAAATTAATATAGAAATAAATTCAAACTATTCATTTATTTCCTCTTACGATCAAATTAATATAGAAATAAATTCAAACTATTCATTTATTTCATCTAAACATTTAAATTGTGTCAAATCCCCAATTATCTGGACTGCGTTACAAAACTGATACAATGTGGGTCTTTTTTGTGTTTCCTTTACATTTATACGTAACTTTCCGTTAACTGTTTTAGTGTCTATTTGTTATTTAAATACCTTTAGGATATGGATAAATATCGTAGGTTGAAAACTAAAACTCAAAAACGCTATCGTTGGTAGTGCAATGGCCAGGAATCGAACCCAGGGCGAAGGCTCCTTAAGATTTGGGGTAAGAGATGCAGTTCCTCTAAAGATCTGAAATATTATTTACTTGGCTCGTATACTTAAAATAGAACAAGTGTTTAATAATAACTGAGTAATTTGTTTAAGATTACTAGGTATATCCTTTATCACGTCATGTATTTTGATTAAAATTATTCCTATAGTTTTGTTATTTATTAGTCATGTTATAGACTCACTTTGAGCACGTTTAATTTATTGATAAAAATATTGTTTATGAGATCATAAAATGAGTTGGATGTCTCGGAGGTTTAAAAGTTTACTAAGACGTAAATAAGGACAAAATTACGTCTTGTTTTTCATTTGAGGCAGAAAGTACACTTACCGGTAATAAACTTCATTTTATTGGTAATTAGTACGCAGTTAAAAAGTCTTGGAAACTTCACGCATTCAGAAAAAGTGTGCTTTGCCGACAGCTGACATCAGTGGTCACTGTTCTACTTTATTTTTGATGCTTAATCGGTTTGAATGAAAATAGTGAAATTAAAGAAAACACTTTTTATGGAAGACGGTCATGGTGGCGGTAATGGTGGTTAATATGTACATTTTCACCTTTATTTTTTATGATTTGAATCCGATGTGAATACCTTAAAAGCATTATTATTAAATCACTCACAATAAAAAAGATGATGTCCTTAAGGTATATAGTAAAGTAAATCAAATCAATCTCAGGCTGTGGAATGATTTCCTTGCTGTAGTTTTCCGAAGCGATTACAATATGGGGTTCTTCAAGAAGAGCATTAGGTTTTCACAGGGTTGGCAGCGCGAGTGTGATACCCCTGGTGTTGCACACGTCCTTAGGCCGCGGTAACCGTTTCCTATCTGGTGGACCGCGTGCTTGACTGCTACCTTAGTGGTATAAAAAAAAATCGTTACGATGAAGGCACTACTGAAAAGGCCTAAATATGAATCGCCATCAGGATTATTTGTATAGAAGCTTTCTGCCCTGTGCGGAAATCCCTTTGGATACACCCCCCCCCCCGCTCCTTATTAGGTAGGATTCAAATATATCTGGTGAAACATGGTAGTTGGTATAATAGATACGTCTGGGTAGCTCTTCAGGAATATACATTATATTCGCGAATGTACCTTTTTTATTGTGCGGAAATCCCTTCGGATACCCCCCGTCGGCCAGCGGGGGCGGTTATGTCGGGCTTGAGCCGACTAAAACCGCACGCCGTTTCGGTTCTTAGACGCCGGGGTTTAAGGTTGCCCATGCTCCCCAAAAGTCAAAGTTACCACTCGTGCGAATGTCCTACCCAGTTTTAACAACGACCGCGGCCACTGCGTCCAGGGCCGTTTCTTTAAAGGGATTTTCTTCCTCGCTGCCATTGTTTGTTTCCGTTGGCGGTCAGGGTAACGGCTTGGCCGGGCGGGGGCTGTGCCATAGATAACACGTCTACTAATACGCGGCACTGCCGGCGAAATGTGGGTGTGTTAAGTGGTTCAGTATAACTGATTTGAATATATCAAAAAAAGTTAGCTTAAACCATCATTACTCAAAACTTAGTTCAATATATATTTATCTCTATCATTTCAGTTGAATACACCCGCGGTGAGTCTCCGCATGTCTTAGAAACTGGTAAATATACGCAGTCTGCAAACCCGCCGCGCATAGCTCTCTCACCGAATGCAGAAGTGCTGGCTGTGTCCGTCGACTCCTCTGTCGAATTCTACGACACATACACTGGAACACTATATGACACAGTCGAAAATGTATATTCTGGTGAGTATTCTATAAACAATTGATTTGTAAAGGCCTAGTATCGCATTGATAATGGTGTCACACAAAGATTTATTTCCTAAGATGTACCTCTGTTCCTTGCCTTGGATAAGACTGTGACTGGAACACTGTGTTATTGTAGTCGTTTCAATTCCTATACTTCGCGTTAAGTACCTTTGATGTAGACGACCTCACTGCCTCACCTCACAAAAACAAAAGAATTAGTAATATTGACGCCTGAAAAATATCGGCATCGGATTACTTCAAGATCAAATGAGCCTTGTTCTTGTACTACTTATTCTGTTCTGTGCCAATGGCAACGTCAAGTGTGTACCAAATATTTGTTGGCTTCCAAACGATACAAAAATATAGGAGTATATGTACCCAAGACCCTTGGGTGGAAGGATTCTTTAATAATGAAAACAACGAAGCAATATTATGGATACTGTATTGTACTTAAATTACGTGAAAAGATACAGCAAAAAAGAACTAACAGACGGCGATGCAGCACCAATAGTAACTTTTTAGGCAATTTCAATTCCTGTACCTATAACAGTGTTATAATATTTGCTTGGGTAACTTAAGGACACCCACTCAACAACCGAACACAATATCTAGAAACTAGAAAGCATGATAATTAAACTGTAGCATGGAATATGTTGCAAGCACTTTTTAACCGGAAGCTCGGAACTTGAAATATTCAACGTTCAGCAATATATTGATGGACGGACGAGGTACGGGCACATTGGGGTGTGTGTTGGGTAACCTCCTCGAGTGTCGCTCCGATTCCGATCCCGCTGCAGTCCGGGGGGAACGGAATCGGAGCGGCCGGTACACCCTGGGCGGCGGTCAATGGCTTCCCCTTCACCCCTTCATAGGGTTGGCATTGATCGTCGGCCAATACCCAACGTGGCGGGAACACATCGCTCTCTGTACTCCTCTGATTTCAGAGGAGACAGGATGAGCGATGCTGTTAGTGGTGAGATGGCCCAGGGTCAGCCGGGGTGCGAGGGATATGCTCTATGGGTAACCTTACACCCCGGCGTCTGAAGACCCGAGACAGCGTGCGGTTTTAGTCGGTGCAAGCCCGACATAACCGCCCCCGCTGGCCGGCGGGGGGGTATCCGAAGGGATTTCCGCACGATAAAAAAAAAAAAAAAAAAAGGTACGGGCACATTTTTTCTTCCTAGGGTTGGGGAGGCAGACGGCACCAAATAATTATGTTGAATTACGAAATCTGCACTCCAAAGTGCAAGCTTCGGTTGCAACTGGGATTGGAGTTCGGATGAAGGAAAACTGTGTATTTATATACACAGTTTTCCTTACTGCCGGTACTAGACGTTCAGGCAATAGTCGGCGTATAATACTAATATCTCACTTTAGGTGAATCAGTAAATGCCGATCGAGTGGATAAATTAAATGAATATATTAGTAATGAATAAATTAATTTAATTTAATTTAACGCAGAAGTGATTAACAACTTAATTGTTGTGTGTTGTAACTGTTATTGCAATTTTATGAATAACAGTGTAGTTAATTATTACTGATAAAAAGTTTAGTGATTCTGTTCATCAATATTCGAACACACGGGTTTATTATAGTTGCATGCAGTTAATATATATTGCGTAGCATACATTCACTCCATCTGCCAACAATCTTGGATTCTTTAAGCGAGGCATGATAAAGGATCTATATGGCCGTCAAGTTGACGGGACATTGTGTTTCCGCGCCCGCCGGTCAAGGTTTCAGGAATATCCTATCTAGGGTGTGTCTGGTAACACAGGCAGATGTGACGAAACACCGTGCGGTTTTAGTCGATTGGCATTCGACTTCACTCACCACTTCATCGTTAACTCCCGTGAGGTGAAAACTCCCCTAATAATAGAAAAATACAAGCTTTTATTAAATTGTCTTCCAAACATTGTGTGAAAAATTTCAACTCAATCGGATGCCGACAAATGGTCGAAAAATGGTTTGCAAATTTTGAACAGTGCAAGTTAAATTTAAAACTTGAAAAAGAGCATCAAGCTGAAGCCATAATTTTACCATTGATCATATTTATAATGATGTGAAGACTCATATTGGCGTGATGGATGTATGTAGGTACTTATGGATGGATAGGGGGGATGGATGTTTGTTATTCAATCACGGTGGAACGACTAAACGGATCTGGATAAAAGTTGGCTCAGAGATAGATTTTAATTTAGGTATCTCTATCTCTCCCAGGGTCAGTCGGGGTGCGAGGGATATGCTCTATGGGCAACCTTACACCCCGGCGTGTGTAGACCCGAGACGGCGTGCGGTTTTAGTCGGTTCAAGCCCGACATAACCGCCCCCGCTGGCCGGCGGGGGGGTAACCGAAGGGATTTCCGCACGAAAAAAACAAGGTATCTCTATCTCTGTCAATATATTCTGGCAGATAATATAGGCCCGGCAATATGCTCCCGTGGGTGGGTATTTCACGCGGTAGTAAAAGTAAAAAGAAATAGTAAGGAAGTCAAAACCATCAGGGGTTACAGCTGTGAAGCACTCAGTAATGCGAACAACCATTAGCCATCGATCTAAACGCCATGGATAATTTAGCGTTTCCGTACTTAGAAGCCTTGGACTGACGTAACAGAGCTGACTTTGTAGCTAAGCTGTATTTGTATTGGCGCTCTTCGCTCTATCTTCTTTATACATACATATGATCCACGCGTGTAGTGTGACAAATGATTAGAACAGACAAAAAGTGCTCATTATACCAACATAGATATACAAATCCTTGGTTTAGAAGGTCAGATAATAATTTGTTCCGTATTGCTATCTGCAAAATTGTTCTAGCACCATGGAAAATACTGAGTGCATTATGCACGGTATATATACAGTGGCATGCATCTCCGGCCAGGTGGGATGACGATCTGCGAAAGACTGCGGGCAGATGCTGGATGCGGCAAGACAGGGCGCTATGGCGCTCATTAGGGGAGACCTAAGTCCAGCAGTGGACTAGAATAGGTTGATGATGATGATGATGATTGATATACAGTGCGTCCCACGGCTATGCCACACGGAGGGAAAGTATCTTAAATAATATAAATGGAAAATTTTACTGACAGAAGACCTCATTTTGATTTAAAAGATAATGTAAACTACATTCAAAAATTTCGAAAATGTGCTTGCAACATTCGGTAATCGAACCGGCTAAAATCCGAATAAATAACATTCTGTAGTTTTATGACATCAATCAATAGGTATAATTAAAATGAGGATCAAATATTTTTAATAAACATGATAAATTAAATAAAAGGAAATCGACTTTTGAGCCCTTTTCGACGCTTTCGCCGACTTTTACAGATTGTTTCATTTCCACTTTGCACTGTCTTCAGAATTCCAAACAGTGATACCATTATTACCATTATAATATATTAGCATTACATATTTAATATAATATATATATATTTAATAAATTTCAATTAGTTAAAGACTATTCCTATTAATTAGACACTGTTTTAATGGGTGTGTAATTTCGAAATGCCTAATCGTATCCGCTTCTAGGAAAGCCCATAGGTACATAATTGAACAGTTTTCAAGGCATCGTTATCGATCATCTTCTCCTTGAACTTTGTGACCGAGTTGGTTGTGTATTGAATCAATATAATCACTGGTACCGAGTATTTCTGCTTTTTTCCTTGTATTATTAAGCCATCATCATCATCATCACAGCTCCCGGTTTCAACCAAAGCTTTGGAGTTTGTGGTTTCTCTTGATTTGGCCTATGTTTATATTTACGGGAGCGACTGCCGTCTGAATTCTCAATCCCGAGAGGAAAATCTGCGTCAGGGTTTGACGGCCTATGTGGCGTAGCGGTAGTGCATTCGACTGGGGGCGCGGGTTCGATTCCCGCTCAGTGCATATATTTGTATGCATAAATATGTCTATTTACATTGGTCTGAGTGTTTCTATGTTTAAAGCGGCGATAGCCCAGTGGCATACGTAACGGACTGCGGAGACGAGGTCTCTAGTTCGATCCCCAGCCGCCCCGGGCCCACCTCTGACTTTTCGTAGTTATGTGTGCTTTAATAAATGTTAATTATCGCTCGCTTAATAATGTGCCCGGTAGATGGCAATAGGTTCGCCCCCTATTACATTGGGACCTTAACAACTGGCGAATCGTGGGTGTGTAATATACCTCTGTCTACCCCTTCGGGGATACAGGCGTGAAGTTATGTATTTACAAAAAAAATGTATTGTGTGTGTACATGTGTTATGGGTTCTAGAATGCGGATAAAGTCAGTAAACTAAATTAAAAAGGACGAACAAAAACAAAACAACAAAGTGTGACCGGCTTGACAAGCTTTAATCGACGAACACGACCTTAACATAAAATGTGCATTTTTTAAAGTATTAATGCCCATTCATAAATTATTGAAAAAAAAATAGACAATTATATCACAAATATAATAAACGCGAAAGTTTGTATGGATTTATGAATGTTCGTTTAAAACAAAAAAGTACTCTTTCACACAATAAGAGCTGAACGGATTTGGCAGGTAGATAGATTATGGTCTGGAATAGGACATACTATTTATCTCGGAATAGGTTTCCGTGGGTTACAGGAATGGGATCAGAATTTCATTCGGTCGGACAACGGGTAGTAATAACGTAAATAAACTGTGATAACTAATTGGAAAAAATAGACATAATAACATAAAAAACTGAAGATAAAAACATGATCATTGATCACAATGATAGCTTAAAGATCTGTATCATATGATATTGTCGGAAGTTTACGTTTACGTTTTATTTCAATCTATATCATAATAAAAGTAGAATTTATAACTAACACCATACGATTAATTAGAACCTGTAACGGATTTTTTTTCTTTTTATAATCTGTCCATCAATTGAGTGCACTCCGCTATATGGTAAGAAGCTAGGGCTAAGTCTAGAAGGTGCAGGCCATCATACTAGTTGCAGTCGATCTTAATATTGTGGTCTCTCTCTTTACGGCCTCACAGATACTTTTTTTTTGATAAATGAATATTAATCCTAAAATGTTTGTTAATATATTTGGTAAATCACGCTCAAACGGCTGAATCTGATCTGCCTGAAATTTGGCACAGGGATAGATTATAAACGCATACAAATAGGTTAATTTTCATCCCTGAATTCGATATGCTACATTTGAATAAAAAATTATATCCGTTACCAATTGTTTTACTTGTTACTGAGGCGACGTACGGACGATCGCAAAATGTAGCACTTAGCTACATTTTGCGATCGTCCGTACGTCGCCTCAGTAGAGGAAACCTCCCTTCTTATCATCAGTCAGAATCATATAACCTATTTGTTTTCAGGTCTAATCAACTACATGAAGTTTGACGCGAGCAACAAATATTTGTTCGTGTGTGGTGACCGCGTGGTGAGAGTCCTCCACAATGTTTGCGGTTACCAAACCACTATAAACAGTTGCACAAGACTTCTGAGCTCCAAGCAAACGTCGGCAACTGTCGAGCGACTGAACAAGACGATCCAGGAGTGTAAAGATACTCTCGCCAAGTTCGGCAAATAGTATCATCGCATCATTTTATACGATGCAGAATAAACTCGCGGAATTGCATTTATTATTGGTATATAATTATTTTGATACCTTTTTATGACTATACATGTTCTATTGTCAGTGTTGCCAGATTATGTTCGTTGGAGGATGTTAATTAATTATCTCATTGGATTAAATTAAATGATACGTTGGCCTCTGTCTGATTTACTCTATTAATTGACAGTATGAGATTCTTCTGAAAGAGCTTAAAATATTTTACGGGGTCAATTACCTGCACGATAACTCTAGGTGTTGCAAGCGTCCACTTTCCATCATGTCAAGCAATCATGATGGAAAGAGGACACTTTACTGATATACAAAGGTGTACCTGAATTTGAAGTCTCGTTTTGAAGTAACTTTAAAATTAAGAACTTGACGAAAATAAATAACAAATTGAAAAAATTCAGTAGATTCAAGATTCAAGAAATCAATGGAGTTAGCGTGAAATAAATCTGATAGCTATTTATAGTGATGCCACATACAGCCAGCGCCATCTTTCGAAACCGGACTGTACTATTTTGGAACTTATGTTCTTCCATCGTGCTACTAAAGTTCTACACACTGACACACCCGGACGCGGCTGCGGCCTATCAGGCTTAGCTTGATCATAGTGTTTTCCCTTGGTGTTGGAGGAATCTTATACACCGTTCCTCCACAGCCTGTTTATTACAAACCAGCTCTGATACTTTAATTAGGATCAGTAAAAATCAGACTTCAATGTGTTCATCTATCATTTTAACATTTTATTAAAAGATAATTTTAGGTCAAAATTTAAGTCAGGCCAGAGCGCCCGTTAGTTGGTATTTTTAAAATTTATAGAGATTTGTTTAGGCGATTTTTAAATTAAATCTGGCAACTTTGACGATGATAACTAGAAATAAGTTTTGAATAACTATAATAATTTGAATAAATATAATTGAATAACTTGAAGAATGGTGGGTGAGGAGGACTGACTTCATAAATAAAAATTACTCAAGAAATAAACTACATTTCAGTTGTAATAAAAGTAAAGTAAATTTCTGACGGTTTTCTGGGAAATTTCCCTTATTAGTTACACATGGGTACCTGTCGAAACCCTGTGTGATTTTTAATCAGTTCGATTTAGACATACCCACTTATTCCCACTGAGGTCTACCACCTCACCGGGGTTTTTCACACAATATATAAGAAAAATCAAATTACAGTATTATTATTCGAAAAAAATACAGTATTATTATTCGAGTAATTATATTATCATAACTTGTAATGTTGAAATAGTACATTACGATATTAGTGCGTTAAGATGATTATAACATGCGAGGCGGAATTTCAGCCAGAGCCGAAGGCGAGGGCGTAATTGAGCCGAGCATGTTATAACCAAAACGCACGTATATCGTACGACGTTTTTTAACACATTTGCGAGGAAACAGAAAAAAAAATCATTTTATATTTTGTTCATTTTTAATTATTGAAACAGTTAGTGAAATTACAATTATTAAAATGATACGTAGTTGTAGTTTGACTAGCGCCGCGCGGCGATTAGTTCGAAATTTGAATAGCAACAGCGCGCTGCTCACTAGCTGCAGTCGTGCGGCGGCGATCAGTTCCATATTTGAAATGGCAAATAATACTGTTATGGAATTTGTATGGACTATAACTTAACTATTTGCTTTGGTAACACACGCGTTTGTTATGACCCGCTTTACATATTTAAAATCGGTGGAATTACATCAGCTTTACGAGCAAGGGTGTTAAAGGTATTTAACACATTTTGGGTTGGTGAACATTTTCAATTGAAAATCCATTTAAGTCACTCCTCCGTGCCCTCACATACTCTAAATAACGTATTCTATTCATCACAAAAATTGTCATGAGATCTCGGTCCAAAAATTTTGAAACTGTATTTCTAAAGTTAGCAATAACTACAAATTGAATTAGTCAGTTGCGTGACTGAAGGAATAATGTGTGATGAGTGATGACTATGATGAGAGTCGTAGATCAATTATAACTACTCTTGAGAAACTAATATGTTTTGCTATTATAATACGCACCGAATTTAAAATGAACTGAAATATTCTTTTCTGAATACTGTTGAATAATAATTTTTACTTATCACACAATCAATAGATCCTGATCTTTTAACTATTTGACTCCGTATTTTATTTGGTCCGATTTCGTCCTTTGATTGTTCCTTCGCGTGTAAGATTTAGTTTTTTTTTAAGTTATGCGACATAGGTTTACTAAGTTTTTTTATTGTAACAGGAAACCATACTTTCTTGAACAGACCGTGTAGTTGTTTACCACCAAATAGTACAAAAATACAAAAACGACTGCCTGACAGAAAACAAAAGTTTCTTTTTACATTTTAAATTAGTAGGTAATGCTGCAGCAAGTTTTTTTTTAAATTTATAGCCACTGTGACTCGGTATGATGAAATAAATTCGATACATCAAAATTGTTTTGTTGGAATAAATAAACTCACCCTTACAAGCAAACCTGAAAACATTATCTACGTAACATTATTTGGCAGTCGTATTGATATTACAAGTCTGCGAGAAAGACACAAAAACGTTTCATTTAAAAGTCAAATCCACACATTTGAAGTAACGATATTTGAAGTCAGATAACGTGGATGGATAGGTATACAATAAATATTCATGGTGTTATTGATCGCAGCGCGACGTGGCCCTCGTATTCAATGCTAAGTTACAAGACAGACTATCGAGTCAAGGTTATTTTTGATAAATATTTCATGCACATGTTTGACTGCAAATGAATTATCCCCCCTAGTAATTTCTAATGCTAGGTTTAGTTATGTACCTACAATAAAATTATGTTCATAGTTTACTGTTTTATTTTACACTTCATCTCCTTTGCCTACCTGCTGAACGACGGACGAGGTTCTGGCGCTGGTTTTCCTCTCGGGGTTGGGGGGTCACTCTCATAAAAGCCTACAAACCAATAAAAAAAGTTGGATCCGGGGCTCCAAAGTGTAAACTTTGGACGCAACCAGGTAATCACAAGGCGGATGATTACATCTCCCACGGTATTGATGATCTATGAATTGCAGTGATGTGAAACTAGCTCATGAAATCTCGTCCTCCTCGATCATAAGGTTAGCTTAGTGGTTAAGGAGTCAGCTTTACGATTGAGAGGTTCCGGGTTCGAATCCTGGCCATTACAATACCGACGTGGCTACTAGATTTCAGTTACTAACTTAAATAAAATGTCGAGTGTTTACATCCAAAGTTAGGGTACACGTTTAAGTTCCAGAATGACCGCTACGGGTTCGATAACCGCCCCGATATCAATAAATTCGTGTGTGACTAATAGCCAGTTGTTTCGGTTCTGTTTTATTTTTCAAATTACTGATAACCAGTAGATATTTTGCATAATAATAAAAACCGTTGTGATAAAAATAGGATTTCATACTGTTAGTCTAGACTTCGAACGATATGGTAGAAATATAAACTTAATTACTGGAAGTGTACCTACAAAACAAACCTTTATTGCCAACCAACCGTAGGTAGGTACTTGCACGCGGCGTGAGCTGTGGGGTGAGGCAAATCATTTCAGTGCGAGGTAGTAACCGTCCCTCATGAGCGCGGGCCTTCCGTCGCCCTAACAGAAGCAGGCCAAGGGTGGCGGGAGTCTTGTATCCGCGCGCGCCTCTCTTTAGGGGACACCCGTGTGCTCAGCTGTAGGCCGATGTGACGAAAGCACGGTGTTTCGCCGTTTTAAGTCTGACATATCTCATCCTTAGTTCCGGTGAGGTGAAGTCCAAGGGGGTTACCGCAAGCCATAAAGAAATTATCTCTGTACCTACTGTTAAAAATTCTGTGATATGGAGTCAAGTTCTAGCAATTTTCCAGGATTACCTAAATTGCTAATAATTACTAATATGTTATTGTCACTTCAAAATGCTTGCTACAAATAGGAATTTACAGAATATAATTATTATATTGGGTGACAACCTCACCTAGTTGAAACCGGCACACCGGCTGAATGACGGGTTTCCTCTCGGGGTCAGACGGTAGTCGTAAAAGTCAAAATAAACAAGTTTTTGGAAAGGAGAAGCAGGAGAGTGCGTCCGGGTTGTGTTCAAAGTGTAAGTTTCAATGCAACTGGGATTGTCGTTTGGATGAAGAACACAAAAGTATAAATCTAAATCTCTAACATAATATCGTCTTCATTACTTCTGCTGATAAGTAGTTCGTTACGTTCATTCGAAAGAAAAAAAAGCATGTTTAATATTTTAAATGTAACTTTATTGTGTTTTGCACAAAAGTGACGTTACCGACATTACACTGAGATACTCTGTGATTACAATCAATTTAAGTACAGTTTCACAGCTTCTGATAAATAAATATGTATAGCTTTTAGGCGTACATACTATTAATAGTGAGCCCTCTTATCAATTCCATCAATTTTGTCATAAAATAGTCGATCTGATGCCAAAATAGATTTTTGTTTTAGAAACAATAGAACACATGGTTATTCTCTATGGCTGCTTTAAATAAATACATCTTACATAGAAGAGCATTACATTTATTATTATTTTGTACCAATATACTGTAGAACTGTCTTGTTAAAATAATAATAGCCTACAAAGATACTGTACTGGTGATGAACAATGTTAGGAAGGCTTAGCATATTTAGTAAGAAGGGTACCCCTCACGAAACGGCATTTACGAATTCGCTTAAAATGATACTTCAAAACATAAAATCCGACTGTGGTAAGTGATCGTTCTTCAAACGACCGTTTAAATATATGAATTGTAACTACGTAGCAATATTTAAAAGGTACAAAATAATTATATTTGGCGGGAATTATACAGAAAAGGCAAACTAAAGGCAAGCGAGAGGCGAGCTTAAGCGAGCGCGATCCCGGAGCAAACTCGTATCGATACGTACGATTTTGCTTTAATTATGCCTTACGCCTCTTGTATTTTCAGTAAAATTCACGCTTAAGGTTAGTATGTTATTTGAAGGAATCCGAAATTATATTGCTTGGTAGCCCTGTGAGGGGTTAAATGCACTCGCTAGAAGAAAGCTATTTATAACTGTTACTTCAGAATATAAGAACCGTTTTGTGAGACAACGATAAAATTAATTCGGATTATATTTGTCTAAATATCAATTGTTCAGGATAATACAAGCACATAACATATTACGACATACAAATAATACGCGTACCTAAAAAACCGTTTTAACTATTAATGAGATAAATCCTATAAAGCTGGTAACCGCAGTAACAGTATTGTGTTAACAGTTGGTAGATAATATAGTGTAGATATGAATACCGCAATTAGTGCAATAAAACAAACAATTTTACATGAAGATGTAGATTGCAATAGTTGTAGAGATCGATACCTAGATATAGATAACAAATTATTATTCATTTAAACAATTAAATATTACAGAAAAAAAAGCGGTATCATTAGCATAATATTCGACAGTCAGGCGGAAACATGACAGCTATAATTATCACTCATGTTTGAACATTATGGTAATTAAGCACAATGGTGTGCACACACTTCTGAATACTTACTTAGCCATTTTAAATTATACAGCAGTTCTTACAACAAAATGATAATAGTACACATTCGCAACTCGTGTATAATTGTGCAGATTCATTGTAGTTTTCCGACACCAAGGCAAATGTTTTCATCTATTCGACGGGTATTTCTAAATTATACATTCTAAGCATAGAAGCTTTCACTAATTACGCAAGTTCTAAGTGTGATTAGTAGCAACAATGTAATAATATATCCGTGTCCTGAGAGATAAGTTTCTCAACTATTTACCTGTAAAACTACGTGTTCTATTCGATAGTTGGCGCTGTATAATTCAAAAATACTCATCGCTAAACTCAGACTAGATTTAATCCTACTGCAAAATACCGTTATTCGTTTGATCAATCACTTGAAAACTTAACCTATATACATACATATTAACAACAAAAAGCCTCACATCTGCAAAAGCATTTCACGGCATCTGTGATAATCCTTTAAATAAAATTATATAAAATTAATTTTTCTTTGATTATTCCTTGTGTTCATCTACCATTCATCTAATTGCACTGAAACTATTATTATATCTGTTGCACAAATGCTCAAGATTACATCTAAAAAATAAAAAAGATGCATTGCAACATACAACTTGTAATTCTCTAACACACGAAACTAACATTTCCATAGTTTCTATTGTTATGAACCAGAAAATATACCATAGATACTTAGATATATTGGTTATTGCAATCTCAGTTCGATACTGAAAATTAAAAATAACATAACTCCACGCCTGTATCCCCGAAGGGGTAGGCAGAGGTGTATTACACACCCACGTTTCGCCAGTTATGTTAAGGTCCCAATGTAATAGGGGGCGAGCCTATTGCCATCTACCGGGCACATTATTAAGCGAGCACATAATATCATTGTTTAACCCTGTATATACAGTAGGTATACCAGTTGTATTAATATGTTTACATCTTTACAGTGTTATTAAACTATTAATAACATGATTTCTATGCTAATGTGAGGCTTTTATTAGTTTCCATATGAAATATAACGAGATTCTATATTATTAATAGATATCAATGAAGTGGATTTTTATACAATAGGGACATATGTACGCGCTGCAAAACCAAATAGTCTACTGGGTTTTGATGTGGTCACAATGTAACTTGGTATTTAATTTATATGTGTCACACTTTGTGTATAACACTATATGGACGTGACAAGTTCATTTCAAGTTATGCAAAATATGTGGATGTACTTATGTTTATTAAAATCTATTTGTGGAACTTAGTAAACTTTAGTCGTAGGCAGACATGTCTCTGGTAATTTCCACTTATGAATCATTTACACAGCGGTTCGTTATATTGGACACGTGTTTATTCATGCGATGATAAATACAGTCGTTGGAGCGAGTTCATATATACGACAGTATTCAGGATCCAGTAAACACACATCCCAGTCCGTTAATTTTACTGTATGCGGTTTTTAATACGGTGTGAACATATCCTTCCGATGCGACCGATTAGTTAAAAACAATCTTGTAAATATGGACGAGCTGAATGAATGTGCACTGGGTTATGAAGTATAGGTACATATTCCCTGTTAAAATATTCAATAAATACATATTTCCATAAAGATATTTCAAAATTGTTTGTTCACTTTCAACTAATAACAAATATTACAATACCTTACATTTAGTAAAATATTATAAAATCATACATTAAAGGTATGTTAGTGGACATAGTAATAAAGCAATACTCATAAAGTTTAATAAATTATTATGACTTTGGTACAAATACTTTTAACTATCTGATTTCTATAATTTGTAACAGAAGTTTTAACCGTATGATATGATAACGCGTTTCTATTTGAGCAATCAAAATATGATATTTTGAAGTATTAAAGGCAATGAGTGTACAGATTTTTGATTAGGCTCGTTGGGAAGAAGAGTGAGAGGTCCGGTCAAGCTCGGCTTGCTTCGGCTTGCTCTATCGCACAGCGCAAGTCTACGGCTTGATATCTTTTCAGTGTAGTTAAAACCGAAGATAGTTTTGATATTTTACAAACAAGTTTAAGTATACTTAGAGGTATCAGTCAGTCCGAAATACGATAAACAGAACGCTCTACAAAATCGAAGCAAGTTAATATTAGCCAGACACTATCACCCTTTTTCACGGCGTGCCAATTCAGAAACTAGGTCTGCATCTATATTATTTGTTCATAGGATTATTTATTATAAATAACTATGTATTTACTCAATACTTTTTATTTACATATATATCGTATTTATAATTATTAAAAAATATGGCAATGGGTTCCCGTTATTTTTAGAGCCAAAATATTTTTATCTGCTTCGTAGACATAATGATTTGTTAGAGTCAATCAAAATAAAGGCTGATTTACACGAAGATGACTATGTGCTCTTTTATCATCGAGTAATAGACTGTGCGAGGTATATTCAAGAAATTGACATAACATAACTTCACGCCTGTATCCCCGAAGGGGTAGGCAGAGCTGTATTATTAAATTATTCTTGTGTAAATTAGCCTTTTGTTTCTATCTAATAAATAAATATACGATTCTACTAAGTTGAAGATATATTGTAGATTATGAAGCGAAATATGGAATTTATAAATAACAGCATATATTGCATATTCTTATATATTGTCGCATCCATAACTAAAAACATTAATAATATTAAGCGTACCATGAATCTGCGTGGATATATTATTATACTCCGCAATTTAAAGTTAATTGTGTTTAGATCACAGGATTAGAGCAGACTAGATACCATAAGCCTGCCTCCCCAGCGCGGTGCAGTGCACAAGCTTACCCCGCTCCTACTTTAGTCTTCGACCATGTCAAACAATAATACTACCGAATTGTGTTCGCTGACGCGTTGCTATTGAAACCTTTCGGTTTACAGTGAGCATTATCACTAAACGGCTCGCGTGACGTCATCTATAGAGAGTAAAAATGACAAGCTCGGTTTGCTTATTATTTAAGGCATATGCGATATCTATTCTACTCTCAAATTTTAAGGTACCATGACGATTGGCTAAGTAGATAACCAATTGTGTTTTATTTAAGGCAATGTTACTGGATATGTGCAATGGGAAAACTGGCGACTAGCCTCCAGCGTGGTCAGAAGAAACACTAAAACCAAGTATACTTGTAGATTTAGATCGAAAAAAGCCAATATTCAGGACGGGAATTAAACCCGCGACCCGTCCCTTTTAGGAGGAATACTCTGACCAACTGAGATACCTGAATATGTCCTGGATATTCGAAATTTTCCTATATATACGGATAGGAACCGTTAACACACTAATTGCTTCAAATTTCAAGTCGACTTGGTTTTACTGTATTCATTGAGTACTGCGAACTGGCCGACCTAGATACAAAATCGGAATCTTCTTGGCGAGAATTATCTACTTGTATCATTTCGTGAAACTTGATGTAACAGACGCACACATCACAGCTTTATATAAACACCTATTGCTTCGTGTGAACTAGCCTTTAGTTAGTTGTTATCATAATATTTATGTAATCACTAAGTAGATACTTATATAAATATTGTCGTTATCACTATAATTAGTGAGATTTTTAAGTTCCATTTCCACGTTGATAAGTATTATTTTTATTATAGACTAACAATTTGTTTTAAATAAATGCGCTTGTCTTACGACTAGTTAAAGCGAAAGTTAGAATTGCCAACAACAATTTTTGATGCCCTGAAACAAGTATTATTTGTCATTTATATTATGCCGAATGCAGTGGAAATATCATTAATAAAAATAGTGCAAAATATTTACGAAATAGTAAAGCCGTTTTTACACAAACGCCCGATTGGCGAATATAAAACAAAATACATAATTAAAAAAATCAGTCATAATATTGTCAAATTCCCTACAAATTTCAATGAAATTCGACAATGTAAAAGTTTCTTTTTAAAATAACTTAGTCAACTTAATACAAAATAAATACTGTAAGTACTAAAGTATAGTATTGAATAACGCAGTGGCGACTAAAGACTTTGGTGCAAGTTCTCCCCTCGCAGTCCGTGAATATGGCCAACAGTTCGATTCTCCGTTATAATATTGGACTAGCATGAAATTCGTTTCCGATGCACCCTCAGGGGCATCCACTTCCCTTTCTTCCAAAAAATATTACCTGAAAAAAAAACTAGTTTTTTTGAACGTTGAGGGTAATCTTAAAACCTAGAAAATATTAAAATTGTTATGAGATAATACGGATGGATACGGAAACTTTACACAAGCGAATACTTGTGGTGTATAGGGTCTCACCACCAGGGATCTTCGGGGCCTAGCCACTTGCCGATCAACGGACGAGGTTTTGGCGCAGGTTATCTACCAAAAGTCAACTAAAATTAGGCAAGGGGGAACAAGAGAGTGGACTTTGGACTTCTTTGGATGCAACCGGGATAGACGCTCAGATGAAGTTTTATAATTTACTTTTAATTTTTCGTAACTAAATGTGCCTAAGACATCAAAGACAACGGTGAGCATAGATAAGTTTACTATCTTTTTAACAATCTTATGTAAAACGATGATGACTATCCAAGAGTCCACTTCATACACTAATCACGAAAATTTACATAAAAACCTTTCCACCTCCTATAAATTTCATCGGACATTCAAGCATTCGGGCGACGCGACGTCATGTTAAGGTCAAACAAAACGCACCTTTTTTTTTTCGTGCGGAAATCCCTTCGGATACAGCGGGGGCGGTTATGTAGGGCTTGAACCGATTAAAACCGCACGCTGTCTCGGGTCTTAACATGCCGGGGTGCAAGGTTGCCTATAGAGCATATCCCTCGCACTCTGGGCCATCTCCGGGTTCGAGATGGCCCCTTCGGGTTTGGGAACCACGGTGTCCCCGTCTTGCCCCGGTTTGGGGGAGGGGCGCTAGTCGCCCCACCGTCCCGGCCTGCTTCTGCTGGGGTGTCAGGCGGCCTCACCTGCCACCCCCAGGCCTGCGCTCATGGAGGACGGAGGTGGTTAAGCGAACAAAACGCACCTGTAGCGTGTCGGCGCTGGGCGCCCAGTTCACCAGTACGTGTGCAGGCGCAGGCAGTCAGCCGCCAGGTCGGCCAGCGCCACCCGCTTGCCGGGCAGCAGCGCGATGCCGGCCACGCGGCGCGGCCGCCGCTCCGCCAGCTCGGCGGCCGCCAGCACGCGGCCGGCGCCCGCGCCCAGCGCCTGCAGCACCAGCAGCGCCGGCCGGCCGCGCGCCGAGCGGGCGCACACCACGCGCGTCACGCCGTCTTCCTCCTCTAGGGCGACGCCGCCGTAGCCGCCGCGGCCTGGGCCACGTCATGCGTAAGTTCCAATGAACAATGCTGGCTAGCTCAACGGGAAATTGGGAAAACCATTTTCTCATACATACATACACGCATGCATAGAATTC
Source organism: Cybosia mesomella (assembly GCA_946251805.1). Classification (NCBI taxonomy): domain Eukaryota; kingdom Metazoa; phylum Arthropoda; class Insecta; order Lepidoptera; family Erebidae; genus Cybosia; species Cybosia mesomella. Next base: position 25,618,099 of record OX276398.1, read on the forward strand.
GGCGATTCGTTTTTTTATTTATATAATTTAATGATTATTTTCATTAAAAAAAATCTAACAAAATTGAAAATCCAACACCAAAAGGACGCTTTAGTAGCCTAAAAATTCGAAGCAAAATCGGTTATTGCCACGAGAATGAGTAAAAATGATTCAAATTTCAAACACCACATTTTTATTACTTGGTGCTGACAAAAAATAGGCAAAAGTTCATTCTAAGTTTATTCTGAAACTCATTTTTTATTTAAGATAACTTTAAACAAGTAATTCCAAAGTCATTTTAAACAACATCTATACTCTATAGTGTTCCAAATTCGAATCATTTTTACTCACACTTGCAACAAAAATCAATTTTACTTAGAGTTTAAGCACCATAGAGATGCATAAGTGGTGAAAATAAGTATTAATCGTTTATAATGTTATCACACTCACCTTTAGGTACAGGTGCGAGCACATTCTTGAGATTCCCGTCTGTATCGTACACCCTGACTGCCACGTCAGCTATAATGAGCAAGTCGTCGGACAGGGCCAGCCCACCGACCAGACCTAAATCGCCGTTGCCTACCTGTTATTGAATAAAAAATAATATTTCATCTCAAAATATAAATATCGATTTCCTTGGGCAGTGGATTTATTATATTTCTAATTTCTGCAATTTACTTCTAATTAATTACAAAACATTACTCGATGTTTGTGGGCCACTACTATGGGCTTACGCCGGATCAACCTGCACACAAAAACCTTCGGGGCTACGTAAACCTAATCTGCAAGCCAGGTACGTCTACTGATTGGTAGACGAGTCTCTGAAGCAGGCTTTACTCTTGTGTTTTGATCAGACCAGTAGCTTCCGCAATAGCTGAATTACGAAGAGATAGGAGAGCGGACCCCGGGCTCCAAAGTCCAAGCCTTGGATGTAATCGGGAAGATGTTGACTACTGTTGATCTTGGTGTACATGTACAGGTGTTGGTACTTGGTAGTGGGAGTTTGGGTAGGATTTGTCTATATGACGTATTAAGCTGCGTCGAAGCCAAGTATGAACGGAGACGTTCTGGGTATCCGTGTTCGCGAGATCGAGTGTGGACGTACAACGAATCTACAATAATCACTGTTCTGGAATGTTGTTTACGCAGCATGCTTCCCTTCGTGTGTGTCGAAGCAGAGTCACAGCCGGCCAAGAGCGTACCTCTCGCTCGATGTTCCCGTGGCGGTCGAGCAGGAACACTGCGCGCGCGCCGTTGTCGGCCACGGCGAGGCGGCGGGAGGCGCGCGCCGCCGCCACGCACACGGGCTCCACGAGGCGCGCCGGCCGCAGCGTGCGCAGCGTGGCGCCGTCCAGCGCCACCTGCCGGCGGGCACGCGGGTTAGTTGCGTAGTACACTACGCGCCACACAACTTTGCGCCTATGAACTTAGCTAAATATTCCTACCGTCGTGAACAAAAGTACTAAATATAAAAATATAAGTATCTTATACGGTACTGTTTCCGTGAAATATTGATTAACGATTAGGTACTATACGATATGTGGGGTGTGTGTTGGGTAAGGGGTGTGTGTTGGGTAACCTCCTCGAGTGTCGCTCCGATTCCGATCCCGCTGCAGTCCGGGGGGAACGGAATCGGAGCGGCCGGTACACCCTGGGCGGCGGTCAATGGCTTCCCCTTCACCCCTTCATAGGGTTGGCATTGATCGTCGGCCAATACCCAACGTGGCGGGAACACATCGCTCTCCGTACTCCTCTGCTTTCAGAGGAGACAGGATGAGCGATGCTGTTAGTGGTGAGATGGCCCAGGGTCAGCCGGGGTGCGAGGGATATGCTCTATGGGTAACCTTACACCCCGGCGTCTGAAGACCCGAGACGGCGTGCGGTTTTAGTCGGTGCAAGCCCGACATAACCGCCCCCGCTGGCTGGCGGGGGGGGTATCCGAAGGGATTTCCGCACGATAAAAAAAAAAAAAAAAAAAAAAAAAAGGTACTATACGATATACCTCCTCAGTTCTGTAGTCATTCTAATGTAATTGAATTATGTTTAATATTTAATCTATTAAGGTAGCATACAATTAAATAATTTACCTGGAGTAATTTCCAGTACCTACATAATATATATGTTTTGAATAGAAATATATACCTAGATAGTGCTGCAATACATCGGGTATTATTCAGCTCTACCTTCCCAGAAGATTAGATAAAATCTATCTTAGAGACGTACATAAAACAATTTTCCTTTTATCTATATAGATTATAATGACTTTAATGTGGCAAACAAACAAAACAATAACAAACAAAACGAATAACAAACATAACAAATAAGAAACAAAACAACAATATTAACGAAAACTTTTAACAATAATTATGTTCACGACAGTACGTAAGAGTGAAAGCGACGAAATTACCGAACGCGTCAGAACGGGATGCACGACTAAACATGCAGGAGCAACGCGTCGGCCGGCCACGTGCCGCCCCGCCCACTTCACTTGCGCCTCTCACACCCCTGTGACACCTATGCATTTAGCATCATTGCTGCGCCTTCCGCGCGAAGTTCATAGACGCAAAGTTATGTGGCGCGTACTCTACTTGACATAAATTGTTTAAGCCAGCTTAATAAATTAGGTCTTAGCTTCTTCAAGCCTTAACTTTGGAGACCGGAGTCCACTCTCTTGTATTTTATTTATTTTGGCTTATAAGGAAGCAACTGCAGTCTGACCTCCCAGCCCCTAGAAGAAAGCCTGCGACAGAGCCTCGTCCGTCAATCAGCAGGTGTAATGGCAGGTAGGTGATGGCTTGAGTCCCAAATATCTAGGATTCATAAATTTAGTATAGAATAGTAAAATAGCGGTCATTACATTTAATCATCCACCCAACCAGTAGCACGGTATGACGTCATACCTTGTCATTTGATACGAATTTCTAGAGAACTTAGACTTTTGACGTTTAGTAAAAAGAAACTGTAGGTCTACCATAAAACGTACATTCGAAGTTGCAGACCGAAGCTTCGATCGAACGTATATATATCTTTGAATAAACTCACCTCTGTGAGCGTTCGCGTCCGCCAGTTGACGGCGATGATACCTTCCGCGGTGACGGCAATCCCTGTACAGCTGCGGCCCGCTAGCCCTGCAATGTGCATTAAATTCAATTTAATTCAAAGTTATATTATATATTATATACCGTACCAGCGGCCCCCCCTCCTACCAGAAGGTCGTGGCTAAGTGATTACCGAGCAGGTTAGTACATTAGAACAAGGTGAAGCAATACTAGCCAGGTCAGTCTTTGGATGGGTGACCATTCTTAACATATTGACACTTCTCTGTGCCTCGGAGAGCACGTTAAGCCATCGGTCTCGTCCCGTTATGGGTATTTAGAGCCCTAAAAAGTCCAACAACCTAGTTTAACTACAGAACTTCGATTTCACCGGTTGGGTGGCCATAAGGCCCGGAGGACTATGTAATATACCTACCTTCATTAACGATATCCATTTTAAAAGCAAACGTCTCGTCGTCCAGCACCTTTACTCTCGAATTGCCTGCATCGAGAACGTATATTTCCCGTCGCTTTGGACATCTGAAAGTATCACAGAAACGATTTTTGATTAACATGGTCATTGACATTACTAGTATGCTAATTACTAACCTATTATCTATCCGTTTATGATTTTCCAATGGGTCCTGCCTGCTATCAAACTAGTTTAAGTCTTTTTAGGACATTGCTTATAAATTTACACTCTAGCGGTCAGGTTTTTTTTCTCAATTAATTTTATTGTATACCCTACTCGATGAGTTAGAGTCAAATATTTTGACGATATATATTTAAGCGCCAAAAATGCATCGTATAGTTTTATTTTTATATTTTATATACCCTATAACACTCGGAAGACCTTTCCTTACCTCACCCATCCATACCTTTGGCCTATAGAAGACAACAAAGAAACCTACATACATACACAAGCCTTCACTGGCGCAGTTGGGTTAAAAATCTTTACTTATTTTATGTTTTATTCTACAATCTATTCAAAGCAAGTTCAAGAAAAGAATGAACTGAATGAATGAATAGATGCAACTGGGAACAACGCTAAGATCATGATGATGATGAACTGTAACTGTTTACCTGGCGAGCGCGACGGGTTGGCTGAGCTGTTCCTTGCCGGTGCCGCGCGAGCCCCACACGGCAAGCGGGGCGGCCGTGGGCGCCACCAGCGCTCGCAACGGGGAGTCGCGAACCCCCCGCGCAAACACCAGCACGCGTACGCATAAAGCGCCCGCCGTCCACGGCCGCATCGTGATCCTGCGACATGATACAGTCACAGTCATGACTTGTATGTATACTACTAGACTAGTCATGTGCCAAATCGTGGATACGGATCCGAATACCGCCATTTGGTGCCAAGATACACGAATACGGATCTTAAATTTTTGACTGATATTTATTAGATTTTCATTGCTACTCTATCTAATCACTTAAAAACTTCATCTATGCATTGAAGGTTAATAAGGGAAAAGATTCGCCAACAGACCAAAAGCGTCGGTAACTTAGTGGTTAAGGAGTCGACCTTACAATCGAGAGGTCCCGGGTTTGAATCCTGGCCATTACATTACCAACTACCAACCCGCTCCCAACACAAGCAATTTAGCTTTTCTTCTTTAGCTTAGCTGAAAGGGTTAGGGGGGAATATTAATAATTTGGGTTTTTATATTATTAAAAAAAAAGTATAACATGGTCTATAACCCTAGTAGTAAAAACACCAATATTAACATAAACATTATTAAAAATGCAGTACCTGTATAGTCCAGTATCGAGATCAGTGACAGTGCAAGGCAGAGGCGCATCGTCGATGGTTGCAGCGGCGCTGACCGGGTCCCCGCCCGTGCAGCGCGCTTCACCGTGATAATCAACTGTGCGTAAAATAACTACCACCTCTAACCCGCAAACACAGCCAGATTCTATAATTGCAAACAAAAATAAATGATATTTTTGACGTGAATACGTCTCTTGTTTAAATTAATATGTGTTTCAACTAAGAATAGGATCGCACTGACTATATCAATCACAATCATGTGTCAATTTTTAAACTGTCAAACGAAAAAAAAAAGTTTCAAATAATATTACTGTACATTGTTACCAGTTGCATCCGAGGCTTTCACTTCGGAGTCCGAGGTCCGCCTACTCCTCATCCTTTTGAATTTGATTAACTCCCAACCATCAACACAATTACTTATTCTTAGTTGAAAAAAATAACACTGATTATTTATATATAAGATCTCTCATTTGCGTGCCACATCCAACTGTGAGGAAAAAATGTACAACTTGAAGATCTGCTTACAGCTATAATAACTATGTAATCATTTGAACTTTACAAACTCAATTATATACTAGGAATTCAGTGCAGGGTGCGACTGAAATGAATTGAGCTGAGCGACAAGGACTCTTACTTAAAAATAAGACATCTTACTACGGTCGTGCGCTTAGCTAAGGCCGCGCGCTCGTGAAACTGTTTTTCGGTGATTATTCCTCAATGGTACATCGGATATGAACCATCTCGCTTCAAAACACTCCTGGTAAATTTGGTCAAGATCGCGCGAGTGGTTATGGAGGAGTTCAGCTACCAACAAACGGCTATGCCGGGTATAAGAGCTTCGCTCTCTCAGCTTAATTAAAGTTCTGTTGTGATACTTTTGCATCTTCAACCAATATATTATTTGAGGATTCATTTTGAACAACTCACCTAAAGACAAGGTACACAGACCAGGGAACGTTGTACTAGTTCGAACCCTGCCCAGCTCTGCGAGCGCTTCTCCGAACCTCTGTTGAGCGTCATTATGCGCAAAGTCTACTGCGAGGAAGGCGTTCTCTCTTGGCTCGGCCAGGGCGGCTGCGTCACCTAACCGGGCTCCAAGTGCCGCCGCTCGACTACTGACTTCACGAACTTCGACCTGTTGTTGAAGACCTGAGCATTCTGCTTCTACCTGTAATTATTATTGCCAACTTGAATTCAGAGTTTGAAAATGTCAACGAGTGCCAGGGCCGTATCTGGTCAATTAAACAAGTTATACAGAAATTGATATTTGTTTAACTTAATTGCCGTAATTTACTGCGTTTTAACTAACTTACTTTAGCTTTTTCCGCGTCAATTAATTTAAGTTGCTCTTCCAGCAATTTTCGCTTATGTGTGGCAGCAGCTGCAGCCGCTGATTTTAATTCATTATGGCGTTTATCGATTGCTGCTTTCAGTTCTGCGAAGTGTCGGTCTATCGCTTCATCGGCCGCTGTCGCAGCCGCTTCGAGGCGCCTCAGTTCACTCGCTACGGCATCTCTTGCCGAACCAAGTTTACTGAGACATTCGTTTGCTCTATATAAAAGTATTTCCGACATTCTTTTTAAAGCTATTGAGAACGGTACTACTGTGTGGTCGCAAGGTGTGTCGCTATGAGGCCCGTCGGCGCAGTGTCGACAAAAAACGCAATCACAGGTTTCACAGAAAAGTAACTCTCTGCCCGGATGTGAACTACACTGTGGTATCACTTCCCTGCGTTGACGCGCCATTAAATCGAGAAGTTGGTTGACGAGAAACGATGGGGGTAAGGCTGGTACTCCACCTCGAGGTATCGTTATAAGTTCGCGACATATAGGACATCTGAAACTGCCAGCGTCTCTGGTTTGTGAAGCCGCTATTCGCGTGAGGCAATGCAAGCAGACTGTATGTGAACATGGTAGTAGCTTCGGGGTGTGTTCTCCTCCATCGTAAGTGCCTGGAAGCAAAAAGAAATCCTTTTTATAGGTATATTTATGTTAAAATAATAATTCATGTCAAACAAATATATGGTAACTCTATAGTTCTGGAACAAATTGCTACACACTTGCAAATGTGATTCTTTTTAAGCACGGCTTTCCTTAACAAAAGCTAACTGTCGCATTTCGTATGAAATTAAAATACAAGACGGTCGTCTAAATAAATTATTATGATTAAACCTTACCTGTGCCAAAAGTTACTCCATTTTAAAATCGTTAAAAAGATTACATTACTCATTAAATAAATATCATAATTTTTCTACGTAATCAATCATAATTATAGTGCGAGAGAGAACTAATGATTGTGATTAATAAATGATAATGATAAGAAGGTTGAAATATTACCGTTTTTTTTTCACGGACTGTTATGAAGAGTTGGACATGATCCAGAAATGGAAAGATTGAATTACGCTTACAGTCTGTGGAGATTTTACGATGTCTGTATCCCTAGTACGAATTTGCATACAGCGAACCGACCACAGCTTTCGACTGACACCTCGGGTTACCTATACAATAAAACATCATTCCATATAAAAGCCTGAAGAATATTTCTGATTTTAGTAATCCTATTTTTCTTACGACTTTCGTATGATATTGTGATCATTTTAGTAAGTGAAACTAGAAAACTGTGGTTGTTCTGGTAATTTCGAAACTAGATTTAAGAGTACTGTAAAAATTCCATGCGTTAAAATAGCGGTGTACTAACATAAACAAGTGCCGCAGGTGAGAAAGCTCTCGTTAAAATCTTCGTAGTTGATGGAGACGGTCTCGACGAGCGTTGAGCTCATGCTCGCCATCCCGACGCCCAGCCGTGAACTGATAGAATAAGAACACATCTTTAGGTACATAAAGGCTGAATTTCCTATGACGATGACGGTTTCTCGCCAGGGCTAGGCGCGGCGAACCGTGTACTGTCAGACTTGTTTTTGACGAACTGCTGGATAGCGGCTCCTAGAAATGTGGGCTAAATCGAACTTCTTTTATAGATAAATGGCCCATAAGGAAAAACGTCCGCACGGAAAAAAAAAATGTATAAACATATTTTTTTTCGAAAATATGTATTTCAATGCAATTAACTTCCCTGATTTTGGTGATGGTTAGAAGATAAACAAATATGTAGGTATAGCTTACTCGTCTTAAAATTCATAAATAATCCATATTTTAAATTTTTCTTTAAAATATGCTGAATATTTAATCACTACCAAACCATGCAAAAACACTATAATAGGTTACTAAGTCGGCAAGCATGGCACCGTCACACTCAGTATTTCGTGCGCCGCCTGACCGCGGAGCGATAACACCACAAAATGTAATTCTGTCATTAGAAAAAAACAAAAATGCACAGTACTTTGAGTTTCTTAGGATCGCATTTGCAGCAACATCAGTCACACGTGTCAATTTTAGTACTGTCAGCAGAAAACAAAGCATTGAAATATTAGTATTATAGTCAAAGGGATATTATTTATATGTTTAGCATGTGTTGTTTTAAGTTCGGTTGAACTTTAATACAACACATGCTAATTAAATGCTAGTTTAAAATACAAAAGAAGTGTTATTATTTTCATCTAATTTAATTTCTAAGATTTGTAATATCGTTTTATAATTCGCAGTTAAAAAAGCATCTGAAAATTGATTTTTCAAAATTAGGGATTGTATTACGAATTGCTGGTTGGATTAGGTATGTATATATGCAATTATTTCGGACACAAATACGTTGACTATAGGTCAACTATTATTTTATCTGTGGTATCACCGGGTAAATAAACAACAGCAAAATAGGTATAGAAGCTTAGATTAAAGTATGAGGAAAATTTTATAGGAAAACGTAATAAGGAAGACGTGTATTAGTTAGGCTAACAGTGAGCATTTATTAATATGCGGTCTTTTAATTGGATACAAATATAGTTTAGCATCTGTGTATGGTTGTATAGTTATTTCAACTCCTTATTGATTTCAATTACGTATATAAATTATTTTTAGTAGGATATCATTGAATCGTAGGCGTGAAGTTATGTTGTTGTTTTCATTGAGGTGTTGGTAAACTGAACATGTGCAAGTCAGTTTTGTTAGACATATCGTCAATTAATTCAATTTTAGGAAGTCATTAAGTACGAAAATGTTTTAATCTGCTCCGCAGCATGCTTCGAACTCGAGTTTGGTTTGACCCCATTATTATTTACATATTTTTCATTGGTGAAAAGCTGAGTGCCACCATTGTTAACATGGTATGTAATGGTGACCCTCTTTCCTGAGACTTTACCTTCAGCTTACCATCAGGCGAGGTGAAGTCAAATCGACGTGTCCTAAATATAAAAAAAAATTGCCACAAATAGGTTATTATTATTAAAAAATGAGGGATCTCGCTAAAAAAATGCTATAATGGCAATATATTTCCAACAGCAAATACATTGACTTATTTCAAAAAATAAAAAAGTGGTATGGAACCCTCGGCGCACAAGTTCGTTTTCATTTTATTTAAGACCTTGAAAACAATCAGTCGAATCAGCGCATGTTTGCAGCCGGGCCAGTTTCCGAAATTGTGGAAGACGGGGAAACTGGTCCTCATCCGAAAGGCGGGGCGCCCGGCGGACTCGCCGTCCGCCTACCGGCCCATCATAGTGTTGCTCGACGAGGTGTGCGAGCACCTCTCAAAAGTGGGGCCGGACCTGGCGGATGGCCAATATGGCTTCCACCAGAGGCGCTCCACCGTGGATGCCCTCATGCGCGTGAGGGCTCTGGCAGAGGATGCAGTAGCCCGGGGTGGGTGATGTCGGCGGTGTCCCTGGACATCGCCAACGCGTTCAACACCTTGCCCTGGAGTTGCATAAGGGAAGCGCTCGTGTATAACGAAGTGCCTATGTACCTTCGCCGCAGTCGGGACGTATTTGACGGAGAGCCGTCATCTACCCAACCGTGACCAGTCTCGGTCGGCGTGACATGTCGTGCGGTGTTCCACAGGGATCGGTCCTGGAGCCGCTCCTGTGGAACATCGGATACTACTGGGTGCTTCGCGGTGAGCTCGTAGACGGTGCCGCCGTCACGTGCTATGTGGACGACACGCTCGTGATGGCGTGCGGGGCGACGTACCGCGAAGCGACCCTGAAGGCCACGACCGCGGTTGCCCAAGTCGTGGAGCGGATCCGGTGGCTGGGTCTCGAGGTGGCTCTGCATAAAACCGAGGCCCTGTTCTTTCATGGGCCTCGGAGCAAGCTAACTGAGGGATCCAGTCTCATCGTGGGAGGAAATCGCATCGGCATCAAGCCCCAAATGAAAAATTTGGGGCTCATGCTCGACGGCCGATGGGACTTCGGAGAGCACATCCGAAGTCTGGCCCCCAAACTGAAGGGCACAGCTCTTGCTCTGGCGCGGCTGCTGCCCAACATGATCTCCTTCGAGGCGACGAGTCCCTTTGCCGGAACTCCGCCATGGGACCTGGAGGCGAAAGCCCTTTCGCCACTGGTACAGGTGCGGGAGCAGGGACGGAACCCCGAGCCTCGAGAAATTGAGGTCGTGCAGTCCCGGCTCCACCAGGCCATCGTGGTGGAGTGGAACGACGAAGGAACGACTTGGGCGACCAAACGCAGGGCACGACGCAATAGCGGCGGTAAGGCCCATCATGGAGGATTGGCTAGAGAGGCGACACGGTACCGACTGATGCAGGTGATCTCCGGTAAGAGGACCTTTTAGGACCACCTGCATAAGATCAGGAAGGAGCCAACGCCTGAGTGCCATCACTGCGACGCGAGCAAGGACTCGGGGCTGCACACGCTGGCGGACTGCCCGGCGTAGGAGGCGCCGAGGCGTGACCTCGTGGCAGCCATCGGGGTGGGAGTCCTCTCGCTCGGCAGCATGATTGCGGCAATGGTGCGGAGCGCGAGCGCGTGGGCCGCCGACACCTCCTTCTGCGAGCATCGCGATGGCGGAGCGCGCCCGGGAGAGATTTAGAACTCTCCCGGCCCGCCGAGCCCGCAACATGCTCGCCGCTCCGCTGAGTCGCCTGCCACGCGCAGGCGACTCAGCGGGGCGACTAGCACCCCTCCCCCAAACCGGAGCAAGACGGGGACACCGTGGTTCCCAAACCCGAGGTGGCCATCTCGAAACCGGAGATGGCCCAGGGTCAGTCGGGGTGCGAGGGATATGCTCTATGGGCAACCTTACACCCCGTCCGTCCCGACCCGAGACGGCGTGCGGTTTTAGTCGGTTCAAGCCGATCCGAAGGGATAAAGGTATGAGTAGTGTTATTTTCTTTGTTGGAACTGTTGACTCTTTGACAGAAGGAGATTGCAAACTAGAGGGGATGACGAGATACTTTTACTATGTACTAGCTGTGCCCGCGACTTCGTCCGCGTGGATTTAGTTTTTTAAAGATTTTTTTTTCTAAAATAAAAGTAGCCTATGTTACGCCTTATTATATTACATATCTGCAAAATCTGTCAAAATCGGCCCAGCCGATCCAGAGATTACCTAATTCAAACAGACTGAAAGACAGACAAACAGATAGACAAAAAAATTAAAAAATGCTTCATTGTTATATGTATCGCAAATACACTCATATGCATTTATTTAAAACCTGTTCTTTTAGTGTTACAAACAGACATTTCAATTCTATTCATTTGTATAGATAGATTTAAAACATATGGTTCGTATATAGACCGAAGTTCTATAATGTTACATTTTCTGTATTACTTCCATAGATAACATATCAAAAACCTACTTTTATAGGGTGTTCAATTGTTCATTAATTTTATTACATTTGATTGCCTTATTTAGGTTAGATAGTACGAGATAATGTTCACAGAACATTAACATTCATGATTCACCAATCATGCCAGATTGCTCTTGATTTATGCCATTGTCTCCAATTGAGCTAATTATGTAATTGTTTTGACATTCATCAGGGCAATTTATATGATTAAATGAATTAAAATTTTAAATGATTTCTTTGTTAGTTAATCTACATTAACATAATTCTATGTTACCATATCAATTATATAAAAATGTTAGCTAAACTATAGGTGATGACGATGATGATGATGTCCTAATTAGAGATGATATGGCGAAATGCCTCTAATGATATCTATCTCCATTGCGTTTCACTACAGGAGATTCTGGTCTGTAAGGGGGCAGTAAGAGCCTTTCGATGATTCCCGGGTGTAGGTCTCAAAGAAAGGAAGTCTAAACCACAGAGCCAACGCAAAGAGGAGGTATTTTAGTTAGATTTCCCTATAAAAGAATGTGTGACACTTCACGGGGGTGTGCATGTGTGCAAAACTACACACTTCATTCTATGTCAATGTTACTACTTAGCATAACTATTTGATACTGGGTATCACTAAATGCAACAGGGATGTTTTTTTTTGTGTTTGTCTGCCTTGACTATAAACAGATTTGTTGATAGCTGATAACTTTATACGGAGCATATCGCCCAGTGAAGACATCTACTCATTTGGTTTTGCAGGTCAGCTAGATGGAATATGTAACTTGAGTATGTCCTTCCGTTTAAGCCTTTTCTTTTTCTTTAAGCATATATTAGCCTAGCAGCAAGCACATTGGGGTGGTTTTCCAAACTTTTCTGGTACTTTGGGGACGTATTTGGACACAAATTGTCGCCATCTAGAGTTTATCATGTTTTATGGTGGAGTCAGGGCCAGAAATGAATTCCAAGGCTTATTTCCTCATTATTTCATTATTTTCCTCATGATTATTCCAATACATCCAATTAGTGTGAAATAATTTTTTTTCAACATATTTTGTTTGATTAAATCTTAGATGGGTGTAATCATGTAGTTGGATCTTAGGCATACAGTCTTAAGATCTGATGGCATGATAACTTTTGTTGAGGCAGTCAAAAACCAGACAGAGGACAAAGAGACAGAAATTTTTATCTGTCTGCCTTAATTCTGTTTACTATATTGTGTACAATTTTATAAACTTCTTTTAAAATTATTTTTATGTTGTAAGTACCGTGTATTGTATACATTATTTAATGCAATAATTAAAGAACTGTTATGTTAACATTATAGACAGACAATATGATTCTGTTTATTTGTATAGATAACTCATTAAACAATTAACTAGTGACTATAAATCATTAATAGTAAAATCATAATATAGCAAACTACATCACATTAGTATTGAAGGTTGACTAATAGTTATGTGTAAGAGTATAAGTTGTGACTTTTACCTAACTATAACTAAATATGTTATTATGATTTATGTCTGTGTAACTATGCTTATCTTCAAGAGATGGCCTTGAGAGATGTGATTAGATTGTACTGTAACTGGTATACATATAGTCTGTTAAGTCGTAGTTAATTAAGAGTTGTGTTTTATGAACTATTTTTTTTAAAACCCATAACACAAGTTAGTTAAGCTATGCTTACTTTTATATTAGCTATGTTTAAATAGTGCTGAGTTGATATCCTAGAATATTTACTTAATCATTTTTAGGTTTTTAGCTTCTGGAGTTAATATTGAAATACTTAATTTACAAATAAACTTTGTATGAAGTAATATTTATGAAGTATTATTTATACAGCTTTCTATAATGGGTTTGTTGTTGGTAGCTACATTACAAAGATGTTAAACTTATTAAGATGTTAACTTTATATCTCTCAAATAAAAATGTAAACAAATTTAGACAAACATTGAATAAAAAATTATATCTTACTATTGTACAGCATGTTTATGGATAATATAGATAAACTGATTATCCAACAAAAAGTATATACGTAGACAATCAGCAGATTACAGTTTATTGACCCTTTGGGAATTTTTATTTTTGGATCTGTCAACTTAACCTAGCTTTGACTAAAATATTTGCAATAGAATACACAAATGAATAAAATTTGTGATGAAAAGTAAAATTGAAATAAGTGAACAGCAAAGTATAAAATGTTATGTAATTATTAAAGATATCTGCAATGAACATATATTTAAGCAAGTAAAACGAAATGTGAATATTAGCAACTAAACATGTAGCAGGTTATGCTATAACTACAAAATAAAATCTTAATACTTACAGAAAGGAGCAACAATACATGGACGTGACACACAGGAACAAATTACGATAGTGCTGACTCGAAATTTACATTACTCGCTGTGGAATACTAGCTTTACGACTCCTCTAAGTAAATTGATCGTGTAATTTGAAGGAAAAGTGACCGTAAATACATATTTAAATAACACCTTAGCAACTATACTATCAGTCTCTCTTTTAGACACACACTCGCAATCACTAGGCGGAAACCTACACATTTACACGAACAATACTGTAGACATCTCAAGATACAAATATCTTGACTGCAATGTAAACTTAAAAGCTCTTTCGTAATCGATCGATAGAAATGAAACTATTCCTATGACAAAGAAACTTCATCACAATACTGTTTGCGCCATTGCATCTTAAACCTGTAGAGAATAAGTTTAGCACTCGTTTGAAAATACGGTTATGTGTTTTTATTTATCATTGACATATTTGGATGAAGTACTTTACCCAAATATTTATAAACTATTTTGTATACCTGTCGACCATCAAGCTCACATCACCTAAACATTTTGAAATGTCAAACGAACGCTAGTGTTGCATGTAATCTTATTCTTATCGAGAAATTGAGTTTACCATAAACTTTATATTGTGCCTCCAGTCATTCGAATTTATATTCTGTAACCGAGTTTCACAACGTCCATACTATTGCCATAACTATGTATGCCACTTTCATTAAGTAAACCTTAATCAGCAAACTTAATTTTTCTCACATTGACATAATCTTCCTTTAATCAATCTAAAACTTTGAGAGTATATGCATGTACAATTATATTTACCCCATGTACATTTTATGAAACCTTGGAGCCTTTTTCGTAAGATAAATTATTATATTGTTTGATTATAGGGACTTATAGGGACTTCCTTATAGGGACTAGTCGCGGTAAATGCTCTGACCAACTGAGCTACCTAGACACGTCCCAGATATTCGTGCGTATTATATGCGTCCGATAAATTATGCCATCAAACACTGTTTACTTTATTTCATTCACTATACAGTATAGGTACTGAATAGTATGTGAGTGGAATAAAGTAAACAGTCTATGATGCACTCATTCTATCTTAACTAAAGTACTTATGGTTTATATCGACTACAGACCTAAAGTTATTTAATCAAGTATTATATCATTAGTACCTACCTCAATCGTAATCAACGTTCAAAATCGATAACATGGATTTATCGACTTATTCAGCCTTAGGAAGTCATAAACAGTGTTGTCAGCTTCGAGTGCAAAAAGCTGCGTTCGCTTTTCTGTTTAGTTTTTTTTTTAAGTGCGGTATTAATTATAGGCATTCGAATAATGAATTTTAAATGTACATGAAATCGCTTATAAACATCTCCCTACCATAAGAACAGAAATTATGAACTCAGTAAGTATTTAGTGTTCAACGCCATCTATTGATACGAAAATGTAACATAAAAATGTAAAAAAGGTGGCAGGAGTTAAAAGCAAATACAACCTGGCACCATACCATTGTGGCTACTAACTCAAACATTAAAAAGAATTTGATTTCATACCACTAACATTGTATGAAATCAAATTCTTATTATTATTACTGATAACTAACTATTATATTACTATTAACTGCGGATTCATTAGATACTCAGCGGAGCCAGATCGGCGGTGGTGGCGTATCGGGTGCCTGCTTATTCATTCGCTATCAAGAGTTCGCCGGTTAAACTAACTGCTACGATAATAATAATGTGTGTCACGTATCTACAAAGTGGTAGAATTAAAATAGATTCAAAATGCTATTCTATCGAAAAAAGAGGTGGCAGGTTGCAAATAAATATTATGTCAACGTGCAACAAATGAAGATGAAAAATATTTCAGGCGCTCTTTGTATCAACTTTGTTAATCACTTCGACTAGACAGCCAAAACTAAATATGCCATTTAATAGGAGAATACTTAGTTATTATAATTTTTTTTATATTTATATATTTTTTTTTTCTTTTAATTATTTTATATATTTCTACATCTACATCTACACAATATATTATATAACATAATATATTATAAACAGGAAAGATTTGTATTTTTGTATGTAACGAATAAACTTAAAAACTAACTACCATAGGCTACTTGCCTATGCTACTTAGTTTTAGTAGTTTATTTATGCTATATTTATAACTAGAGAAAAATGAGAGGTCCTTAGAAATCCCTACTAAAACCAACCTAAGGTGTAAAAAAAATTTGTCATAAAATGTCTTTCGTCGTATGCGCTGCAGAAAGTATTGATGACAGAATAAAAAACGGGCCAAGTGCGAGTCGGACTCGCACACCGAGGGTTCCGTACAAACCTGTAGGTATTTAAGTAAAAGTTCACCCATCACGACAATCGAGTCATAGTTATGGTAGTAGTAACTGTGAAATATTCAAAAATATTTTTTATTATATGATTGATTATATGGTACCTAGATGACGGGACTTTAGGGGGTGATGTACCAACAGTGTTACAAGATTTAGAACTTATGAAAAATAAATTTCAATCCATTGGCTTACAACTCAACTCAGACAAATGTGAAATATTTATTAGTGACACTACAGACAGACCCTCGACTACACAAAAATTTAACCATTTAGCTCCCAATATCAAAATTCTGGAAAAAGCTTCTCTGCGCCTCCTGGGGTCCCCAGTTCTGGAAGATGGATTTCATTCATTTATTGAGGAAAAAATTCAAAATTTTGAAAATATTGCAGATTGTTTACAAAAAATAAGTGTTCATTCAGCCTTTACTATACTTCGGTTATGCCTTTTTGTCCCTAAATTTACTCATGCACTTCGTTCATCCCAATTTTGGCAACATTTGACACTTTTGGCAAAAATTGACAACATTCTTCAAAACACTCTCAGCAAAATTCTAAATGTGGCCTTGAACGACCGAGCCTGGCTCCAAGCGTCCTTACCAGTTCGCTTGGGTGGGCTCGGCGTTCGCAAAATTACTGATGTTAGCCTTCCAGCATTTTTGTCATCGGTCCACGGCACTGAGGAGTTAACCAGGAAAATTCTTATAAATACACAGGTTAACTCTGAGGTGTCGTGCAAGTCCGATGCCATTAATGCTTGGAAGGTTGCTTGTCCCAACACTGAATTGCCTGGCAACCTTTTCTCCCAGAGACAATGGGATGCGCCGCTATGCAAGCTGGTAAGAGACAGTTTGCTACGCTCGTCTTCCCATGTTTCGGAGCGTGCGCGCCTATTGGTTGTGGGGGAATGGGAGTCAGGTCTCTGGATTCAGGCACTTCCGTCGCCCAACATAGGTACTATGTTGGACGATACTACTTTCCGCCTTGCCACTTGCCTTCGCCTGGGAGCGCCGTGTGTTTCTCCCCATCGTTGCCTCTGCGGTGAAGCTGTCGACAGCCTTGGGCACCATGGCCTTTCATGCGGCAGAAGCGCTGGGCGTATATCACGACACGCCTGCATCAACGACATTATCCGCCGTGCTCTTGCCACTGCTGGCGTGCCAGCCATTCGTGAACCTAATGGGCTGGCGCGTGAGGATGGCAGGAGACCGGATGGTATGTCGTTGCTGCCTTGGAAGATGGGTAGGCCTTTGGTGTGGGATGCAACATGCGTCGACACCCTTGCGCCTTCACATCTTTCAGGCACAGCGGGCTGTGCCGGTGCTGCTGCTGCATCTGCGGAAAACCTCAAACGGCGCAAATACTGTAATTTAACAGGTGATTATATTTTTGAGCCGTTTGGGGTTGAAACGTTGGGGACATGGGGCCCAAGTGCCCGCTTCGTGTACAAAGATTTAACAAAGCGGCTGATCGACGCTACGCGTGACCAGAGGGCTGGTTATTATCTTGCACAGAGAATAAGCATTGCCATTCAACGTGGCAATGCTGCCAGCCTTCTGGGAACGTTTCCGGTCGGTGACGATGTAGAGGAATTTCACGACGCATTATGCATGTAAATATTTTATTTATTTAATTTAGTTTATTTTAGTAATAATAGTGTGTAGTGTTAATTTAATTTAGTATTATTTTGGATATGTATCTCTTGATTAAACAGGTTATGTATATTATATGATGTAACTAAAAATGTACGGTTTTCGCAATTTTTCCTTTATCTGTACTATAAGACGTTACTTCGTACCAAATTTCAAGATTCTAAGTTCACGGGAAGTACCCTGTAGGTTTTGATTCCCGTGCGAGTATCGAAAATTTGCGGCATAAACGGCTGTATCTTTTGATTGCTTCGGCTTAGAAGTTTGATTTTTTTCACAGCTCCAAGTGACAGTAGACCTAAGTATTAGATATAAATTTCAGTTTGATACCTCCACGCGTTCCTGAGAAAAACGGCCTTGACAGACGGACGGACGGACGGACGGACAATGAAGTGATCCTATAAGGGTTCCGTTTTTTGCATTTGCTAAAAATGTTCTATAATATTATATAACAATCGATATGTATCTACAAGAAACTTCGCGAGACCATATGTTCAACTATTTTAGTTTTGTCACTATAACTACTTTTTTACATTTTAAAAGTTGATAGAAATGCCGATCAAAATCAGACCATGTTATCCATACCTTTGTATTAATTCTTATCCAAATAAATGATTTCGTATTCAAGACTGTTTCAATAGGTGTTGATTACCTACTTTTGAATTATTGAATGTCCTATTTCAATAATTCATTAACACCTAGTAATCAATATAAACCGTTAAATTTGTGATTCATATCTCTATTATTGAGTAAGTACTCAGTGTTAGTGAATGAGTATTTATTTCGATCCGACTCGGAGCGGGTGTCTATCAGCTGCGAATGTAGATAGGTGACTATAAATAGGTACAACTAGATATGAAAAACATTATTGGTGTAGGTACCAGTCGTTCTGTCTAAACTTCACACGCAATACAAGGTCAAAAACATCAGTAGATTCTCAGCGACAAACGTAGGATAACGTACGTGAAATTTATTTGCGATTTATGTCAATATGCGGTTTAGAACGTTGAGTGATTGCTATACTTTGTTTACTGCAAAATCAAAATGTTCTTTTAGGTAAGTAGATTTAGACTCTACACACACATTTTACGGAATCAATATTGGAATTTCGGATTACATTATTATTAATGAATAGGGTTGCCACGCATCAAGGTCTCTAGCTAGACTATGTGCTAGTTTACACTATATAGATCATATTCAAGACAGATTTTACAGCTGGGAAGTATCAAATGAAGAACACTATTAGACCTAAGCATTTTGTAGTCACTGTATATATATTCATAGTGGTTCCTTATTCTGTGAATAGTCTTGATGACAAGGGGATCACTTCAAGGGATGCTGGGATAAACTACCTTGTGGTCAATTATATTGGTAACACCTCTCTGCTTTTCTTTGGGGATATAAATGCTCAAACGAGGTGGGAGAGTCCCAACATTTGGCTAACTCGGTAACTCCGCGTGTTAACTAGCAGAAGTCACAGTGGAGGAAGGGCGAAAACAAATTGCAACATACACAAAATTTAATGAATAATTATAGTACATTTACGTTTTCTATTCCACTTTTTAGGTATGTCGGCGCCTGTAAATATTCAACTAGCATACAAGATGCTAAATCTTATCAATCAATACCAGGGTTGTCATCTTTGCCATTTATCGGTTCTCTTCACCACTTCTTGCCCGTTGTAGGTTTGTAGATATCATTAAAATATTTTGTAGGTAATATGTATCATTCGTAATACGTTAGTAAATATAGGACATGCATACGTTTACTTTCTGATACACATGCGTGGTGGCTGAGTTGGTAGAGTATGCCGTATAAAAATGGGATTCCAATTTAAATTTACAAGTAATTGTTCGTTATATTTCATAAAAGAGCAACTCAATTAATTACACTATAGAATCTAGAGTTTGTATTTCGTAACTTAGGTATATGTAATGCAACCTGCTGTATTGTTATGGATCTTGGTCTTTCTTGTCTTTTGATTTCAGGTCAATTTGGACCTAAAGCCAATTTTATTGACATGATTGGTGTTTTGCACCAGAAGCATGGTCCAGTAGTAAAAATGAGCGGTATATTTGCTAGAGCTGATATGGTCTTCCTGTTTGATCCGGATGACATTGATCAGGTACTTTTAAGTGAATAAGATAATTGAGGAAACTCGTCTACTGAATGTCTGTAGGTACAATGTTCATACTGACCAAATGAACCACTGAGCGTAATACTTCCGGAGGAATAACGAGAAACGAAGGAAAACTGCAGCAAAAAATAAAAGTAACAAGGAAAAAGTATTGACAAGAGTCCTGGAATAAATCAGATCAGAGTTTTGAGGTGTTTCAGTATTACTACAAATTGCAACTTTTTCTTCTGAGCCCAACAGGAATGGGCTGAGTAGAGAGCCTTGATGAACGCCGGCCGTGACCGCTAATGATTTTGATGCACCCACGGTTATCCACATCATTGATCCTGTAGCCTCACACATAACACCATTGATCTTTACATATTGTTCGGGATCAAATGTCTTTTCTATATATAATGGTGTCACATACCTACAATAGTCTTTCAATCAATAGTTGATAAACCCGGTATGATGTAGTGATTTATAGATAATGAGCACTTTCGAAGTATGTTACCTGTGATTCATATCAAATATAAAATTGATGATCAAAAACAAACAAAAACCACTTACAATAATTTTCTTTGCAGGTGTCGAAAGAGTTTAAAACACACATTTATGCTCGACTGCTACTTTTTAGAATGTATGTAACATAAACAATAGGTTTACAGGGCGGAGGAGGCGAACCCTTTGCGTCCAGGTTTTGATACCTTGGTGTACTACAGAGAAGTTATGAAGAAGGATTTATTTGATGGGATATATGGACTAACCACAGCGTAATATTTTTATCAGTTTTAGTAAAAAAATAAATTATATCAATAATGAAAATGTGTCACCAATGCTTTATGTATATTTACAGACAAGGACCACAATGGCGCGATTTTCGTACGAAAGTGAACCCAACGTTACTAAAGCTGAAACTGGTTAGAGTATACACGCCACCACTTGAGGAAATAGCTCAAGATTTTATAGACAGGTGTTTGAATTTATTTTTAATAGAAACAATTGTATTTAAGCTTACCGAGAATGGATTTGCCTACGTCGATTTAGGTATCTACTCAGTTACTAAACTGTTACTCGCAGTAGGTACCTTTTTTCGTGCGGATAAATATCAATCAATTAGCCTATTGCAGTCCACTGCTGGACATAGGCCTCTCCGATTTTACGCCATAGCACTCGATCCTCCGCCTTGCGCATCCAGTCTATCCCAGCTACCTTTTTCAGGTCGTCCGTCCATCTTGCTGGGGGACGTCCCACCTTCCGTTTACCGATATAAATATGCCTCCGGATATCACCCCGCCGGCCAGCGGGGGTGCTTATGTCGGATTCGAACCGACTAAAACTGCACGCCGTCTCGGGTCTTCAGACGCCGGGGTGTAAGGTGGCCCTCAGGCATTTCCCTCGCACCCCGGCTAACCCAGGGTAATTTCCGGGTTCAAGATGGCCCCCTCGGGTTTGGGAGTCTCCGTAGGTCCCCTTACCGGAGATCATCTGCGTCAGGCGGTACAAGAGGCTTCCGTGTCGCCTCTCTAACCATCCTCCATGATGGGCCTTACCGACGCTATTGCGGCGTGCCCTAGGTATTAGTAATACCTAAGGTCAGGAGATATATTATTAGGTAATATCTATAGGGTTGATAAGAGTGGGGGCGAGGTGGAACCATCTACGTCATAACCGCCAGACTGCCGTACGGAATATATTAGATGAAAATCTACATAGTTTGCAATTTTGAAGATATTTTAATAAATTATTTACAATGATTTTTTTTATTTGAAGGTTGAAGCAATTAAATGGCGACAAATCTTATTTGACCGACAATTTTATGACTGAAATGACTAAATGGTCATTAGAATCTGTGGCCTTTGTGGGATTGGGATCGCGTTTGGGATGCCTCTCAGACAAATTGACGCCTGGGGATCCAGCAAGTAAACTAATGCAAAGTGCTAAAGATATTATGCTTTTAGCCTTTAAGTTAGAATTTCTGCCAAATCCTTGGAAGTATATCGCTACGCCCGGATTTAAGAGACTTATGAAAACACTTGACACACAGTGGGAGTAAGTACTTATATAATTCGTCCAAAACATGGTAATTTTATACAATAATCTTCACTGGAATTAACGCGATCAGGTATATTCATACCTATGGATTGCCTGACGTTTCGACCAGGTTACACTGGCCGTGGTTACAGGCTGACTGGCGCAGTGGTACACGTCATCCGCCGTCGAGTCCGTGAGGTACAAAGTTCTTCTTCCATCCGCACATTCTCGATATTTTTCATGTTTTCGTTTCGCCATGTACCGTCACATATTACACTTACAGTGTCATCCCTATTCTCTAAGCAAACTGATATACCTATACATGATCGCGTTAATTCTCGTTAAAATTATTTTGTATTATCATGGAACGCGGAAGTTGATAAATTAGTAATACTTACTAATTTATCAACTTAGTATTGTCAATTTAGTCACTGCCTAAATATAATCTTCTCTTGAAATAAGCAGTAAAAAAGCAGGAAATGATTTTGGTAAATAATATAACTCTTCAATATATTGTGCGCGTCTTTTATTTTTGGTTGAGTTAGAAATTCAGATACTGAAGTGATCAATTCATTTCAGTAATATACTTAATTACAAATAATACAATCTTCACGGAATCGAAACCATCTTAATATTCAAATCCATCTGAATCAAATACAAACAGAAGATACCTTTGTGCCTTTTTTCGCCGTGTGGAAACTTCCGGCCACCATCTCGTTGTGGCTACGACGAAGTGGTTATGTCGGAGTTGAGTTGAACCGTCTGAAACTACAAGCAGTCTCCGACATCAGGTCCATTACCTGGTGAGGTAGTTTACCTCCGGAGTGGAATGCCCCACTAACCTCCGACAGGAATTGGCCACCATTACTAAACATAATACTAGATAAGTAGCTATTGTCTGAAAAAATATAGGTACTATACGTACAATAGGTACTATAAGTACATTTATAAAATAGATTTTATCATGTTAACCTTCCAGCATAAGTACAATGTACATCGAGCAAACTAGAAAGCGAATAAACGAAAGAGGACACGATATTCCTGAGGAAGACAAAAGTATAATCGAGAAGTTGCTGGCCATAGATGAGAGGGTTGCAATAATGATGGGTAACGAAATGTTACTAGCCGGAATAGACACGGTGAGCTAAATAATTTTCATAGATATTTTTGTTACAACTGATATAATATGATATTGTTGGAAGTTGATAATGTCGAAGTTTACGCGAATGTTACACATTGATATATCCGCAAAATTTCGACTTATTTTCTGAAGAGCTGAGTAAAAAATTTGTGCTATTGACATTTAGCTTTTGTACTTAACGATACTTTTACCGGTCATGTTAATAAATCAATATATATAAAAATCAATGCCACTTTTCGTTGTAATTTTATAACTCAAGAACGGGCTCATCTATCCAAACCAAATGTTTAGGCTTTGTTCGGACTATTTAGTAGATGGTTTATGTGAAGTTTGCACAAAATCGGTCGAGCGGTTCTTCATTTATCACATTTTTTGTAACAAATGAATTCAATAAATGGCGGATCATTTTGACGTAGCGAAGCACGTACCGGGCCGATAGATTATCTTTTCTTAGATTTTAATTTTTAAATTAGGAAACTAATTCGCAATCCTAATCAGTAAGTAGTATTCACCCTTGTCACGACTGACCAATAAGTTTATCTAGATTTCTATCATTTTTTTGATTTAACTAAATGCATTTACAGGTAGCTTTTACAGCAACGAGTCTCCTCTATCATCTGGCAAGAAATCCAGAGAAGCAAGAGAAGTTGCGTCAAGAAATACGCTCAAGCGATCCCCACAAACGTTACTTGAGAGCTAGCCTGAAAGAAGCTCAAAGAATTTGGCACGTTATTCCAGCCAATTTGCGAAGAAGCCACAGGGACCATGTTGTTTGTGGATATCATATCCCTGCAGGGGTAAGGTTAATGTATAAAACTAAATGTAGTCTTAGTGTAAAATGGATAGGATCACAGAACTCATTCAAAGTACCCTCGGCAGCGGCACAATTTTTTTTGTTATCGTGGGTCTGGAATACTCCTAACTTTTTTTCCTTGTCCGGACCGTTACGGTTCGCGACTCTAGTTTGTGTGACATAGTAAATACAAGCTTCTTGTGTGCAAGTCATTGAGATAATAAATACTATTGTACTTTCTTGGCTGGATAGAGCACAGCCGCACTGGCTTTAATTCAATACAATTTTACAAGTAGTAATAACATTTCTGTAGCTCGAAATCTTTAATGATTAAAAGTTTTATTAATAATATTGTCATTAATCATAAAATGAAGATAACTAATCATTAAGTAGTCTTTGATAAAAACACATATGCGATGTAACAAATCTATAATTATATTTTAATTTTAGGTAGATACGATTCGTAGGGGTGTGTGTTGGGTAACCTCCTCGAGTGTCGCTCCGATTCCGATCCCGCTGCAATCCGGGGGGAACGGAATCGGAGCGGCCGGTACACCCTGGGTGGCGGTCAATGGCTTCCCCTTCACCCCTTCATAGGGTTGGCATTGATCGTCGGCCAATACCCAGTGTGGCGGGAACACATCGCTCTCCGTACTCCTCTGCTTTCAGAGGAGACAGGATGAGCGATGCTGTTAGTGGTGAGATGGCCCAGGGTCAGTCGAGGTGCGAGGGATATGCTCTATGGGTAACCTTACACCCCGGCGTCTGAAGACCCGAGACGGCGTGCGGTTTTAGTCGGTGCAAGCCCGACATAACCGCCCCCGCTGGCCGGCGGGGGGTATCCGAAGGGATTTCCGCACGATAAAAAAAAAAAAAAAAAAAAGGTAGATACGATTCGAATGTCTGTTCCTGTGACTTTCGGGTGCCTACCTAATTATTTAGCAGATATTCTCATTAAGGATACTAAGATATCCGGACACCATGCTTTAATTTTATTATTTACTTACCTATTGATTTTGGCATGAATTAACTATATTTGTTTATGCAGATTGACGTGATAGCACCAAACGAATATTTATCAAACTTGGAGAAATATTACCCGCGGCCGAACGAGTTCCTGCCGGAGAGATGGTTGGCGGATAAATCGGATCCTTTATACTACGGGAACGCACACCCTATGGTTACATTACCTTTCGGTTTTGGCATCAGGAGCTGTATTGGAAGAAGAATTGCTGAATTAGAGATTGAGATACTAATGAAGAAGCTAATTGACGAGTTCAAAGTCACATGGGAAGGACCACCAATCAAAGTCGTGAATACATTAATGAACTCGTTTGAAAAGCCCTTCAATTTTAGATTTGAAAGCGTGAAATAATCAAGTTCTTAATATCTACATACCGATTTATTATTAATCAACTTGTTTAATACACGGTAAATGAGTGACCAAGATATTTTGAGAGGTTAGTGGGATGTCCGACAATATTCGAGGATATGAAAGTATATCAACATTTATAGGGTTACGAGCAGGACTCTTGGAAACTTTAGACACGACAAAAGACTATATATATTTTTTAAACGATTTTTACATACAGGACACGAGACATTCATCCAATACACTACACACATAATAGGCCCTAAGCAAGTGTCTACGGCCTCAAAATATTAGAGCCCCAGTGCAGAATACTCAAAAGATAAGAAGAGCCTGGTCAGGAGTTGTGATCACGAGGTACTTCAGTAAAATCCTTGGTAATTTATTTTTACTTGATACGGCATCATACACTATCTTCGGCTATCCTCTGAAATATAGACCAATATTATATTCGTCTAAACGCTACTACTCATGAGTTTGGTTTTATTTCTGGTGAATTAAGTTACTAACACAACACCTTGTTATTTAACTTAGAGTATTTCACTAATAGAGTTAAAAATAAGCACACGACTCACCTGATGATTAAATACGTGGAAGAGGTAAGATGAGAGGAGGGAAAAGAGGAAAGGGAAATGTTGAGAGAGTACAGAGGCATAAGCCTCTGTACTCTCATAGATTACACGATATGTAGCTTACTGCTGTTTATGTCTTTCGTAAGTGAGGGCCAGCTCTACCGGAGAACCGGAGAAGGCTCCGGTAGAGCTGGACCATTTATGCTAAGCTAGGCAGATATCTTACCACCAATTCAGACTATACTGTTACAAAATAAATCTGTTTAATTTGTTATTATTGTTTTTTTATTTTTATTGTATTCCATCTCTGCGCTTAAAAGTAGGTACTTACTTAGTAGTAAGTATACTTACTTATAACAATATATTACTTCTCACTGTTTACGGAAACGGCAGCCGCTATAAAGCTGCAGCTTTGATTGGCTAAGGAGAGAAAGCTTCGACCCATCCACAGCTATGCCACCACCGCCGGTCGGCAGATGCAACACAACACAACACAGCACAGTCTCACCTAATTACAGATCTATGTTTAAACTCAATATGACCAGGGTAGGCGAGGTCGACCCCGGCCATGTTCACATCGCTAATCGCTATGCACGTCTGATCATCGTTTGTACTTTTGTACTTACAGTTGCACTTGTTCTTGCGTTGGGACTTGGGACAAGCGAATTAGTCTCGTTTTTGGTGACCATTTTTAAGCGCCAGTGCCGTATCTACGTCTTTATAATATAATATCATTGGACCAGAAGTGTGAAAAGTGGTTTTTATTGAACATTGTAGATGTGCCATAGCGCTACGGCGAAGAAGTGAGCGTAGTTAAATAAAATCAAGGGCAGCCAAACTCAACCTTCCTTATTATTTAATTCTGTGACCTTGTACCTGTCTATTCTATTACGATCCGCTACTATGAAGTGATGCTTTGTATCGAAATATCGTATCGATTACGATATCGTGTATCGATACAATTAGTTGCGATACATTAGTATCGCAACTAATTGTATCGATACACGATATTTTTCATTCCTTTGTATCGATATGGTAAATTTCGATTTCTAAAGTAAAACCACCATGTATATTTGAGATACATCTCAACGTTGGTTACGTATCATTATAATGACACTTGTTTTAACCATTTTCAACATAACTACTTAATTTATATTTATATAACAATGTTTTTTTGTCATGTGAAGACCCCCTAACTAAAGTAAAAAACTGACACATACTATACGCCTAGAATATAAAGCACTACTTAGTTCAGTAGGTAACGGCCGTTTTTTAAGGGCCTTCTGAAATTATTCTCATAATCATATAGCTAGATTACCCCGTATTCAGACCAAAGTTGCCACTAAGTTTACGAAGTAGGAAATATTAGTTTTAAATATTTAATGGTTACGTAAACACTAATTTTAATATTAAAACTACATTGCTCCTTTAAGGGTTAAAACCATCTTTTTTATTTTATTGTTGTTGATATATTATTTCTAATTATATACTAAATATAATAATATTTCTTGTAATTAAAATGGCTGAACCCTTACAAATTCACAATATCACAAAAACATTGACCTAATACTTGTATAGTTAAATATCAAAAGCCGGTAAGTCGCACCCTTACTCAAAACTGAACTATGAATGTAGCCAAATTCGAAAATTTAAATACTCACGTTTCATTTTTTTCAAATCAAGGTAAATCACTGAATCAGGGGGGGCGTCACTCCGCCGATCTGCGAGAAATCATAAGTACATGCCGGCGGCAGCCCCGGGGCTGCTTATTCAGTGGTTGCCCCGCCGTGGCCCGCGACACTCGCGCGCGTATCTCCCGCATACCAACGTCGCAAGCGAGTATTGTATACGATGTATAAAATAAGGGCAACGAAATATTGAATTGCTGCGGGTTGCAGAAACAATGACCAAAATTCGGATTGCACGTTTTTCTATGTTCCGACGCGTGAAAAGGATACCGAAAGGTGAGGTAGTAAGCACAAAAATAATTTTTTTTACTAATTAGTTTTACTAATTATTTTCATAGTAAATCGAACACAAGAATCAAGTAAAACAGCACAGTGATATACTTGAATTAAATAGGTATCTGTCAACGGCATATCTACATATGTATACATATACATCAAACGAAAATCCCGAGATTGTGATTAAATCCAATAAAGGTGGAGACCGCAAAGCTTTTCAATATGCTTCACGAAAAGAGGAAATACAAAATTTTGTAAAAAGTTTAAGCCACTAGAAACACATTACTGTCGAAGCCAAATTACACTACGAATGTATTTGTCTCCGGATCTCAACGTAAAAAAATTGTGGAAGATGTACGATGATGAGGCCTTACCCGGCTACGAAGTTAAATTGGGATATTTTAGGAAAGTATTTTTTACGAGTTTTATTATTGGGTTTGGAACTCCTAGGCAAGACAAGAACTACGTACACAGTACAGAATTCACAAACTCAGAGTTAAATGCTTTTTTGATAACTTACGTGATGATTCAAACATACAAATAATAAGTTTTGGCTGCCAAAATAACTTACCGCTGCCCAAAATTCCTGACCAATCAGTTTATTATTCTCGTCAATTATATCTTTATAATTTTACTGTTGTTGTTGGCAGTTCAAAAGATTCCTTGTCACCCGAAAACGTTCATGCGTATGTATGGACAGAAGAAAAAGCTGCGAAAGGCTCTAATGAAATATGCTCTTGCGTGTACGATTGTTTAAATTCTTTGAACTTTGAGGGTAAAGATATAGTAAGGTTAGTTGCTGATGGCTGTGGCGGCCAAAATAAAAATGCTATGCTAATAACAATGGCAATGAAATGGCTTTACGATACTAGAGTTCGCTACCCAAATATAACTGAATTACAAACCATTTTTCCAGTCACAGGCCACTCTTTCATACCACCTGATAGAGTATTTGCATTATCAGAAAAATAAATAAAGAGGAAAGAATGCATTATTGAACCACAAGAATACATTAATATCTTAGCAAAATATGCAACCAAACTTGGAACTGATGTACCGATTTTAGATTGGAAAACTGAACGTCAACAAAATTTGAAGACTTCATTTCAATTTCAAATAAGTAAATGCAAAAGAATTATCATCACACGTTTGGGAGGTAAAATCCAGGTAACTGACGAAATCTCGTACCAAAATAATATTGACGGAAGTGCTTCACAATTGAAGAAAGGTAAAGAAATTACTGAAGTTGCCCCTTCGGTAAAGCCAGAGAACTTAGTAGATGTCAACCATTTACTACAAAAACATTATGGAGCTGAATGACATGTCATCCCTCAACTTCAATTTTATAAAAATATTTTACGGAATAATGTTGAACCGATGGAAGAGACAGAAGATGGAGGAGAGGACGTTTTTAATAATTCAGAAGCATATCCCATGGAGGAAGTATTAGATTTTGTGTAATTTTACAGCAGCGTAAATTGTATTTTTAAAATCTTTTTATATTTTAATAAAGCAATATAAATAATAACTACTCTTTTTTTTCTTTTGGTTTTATGTTATATTATTAAGTTGCTACCCTAAGTACGTCCCTTAAATCAAGGGCAAGTCGAAATGGTTTTAATTCAAACTCCGGTACATTTAGCCGGTGTACATCAAAGACCGGTATGTCCATATTTTAAACTGATTTTCTAGCTTAACCATTTATTTATAAGTTGTTTTTTTACTAGTTTAATATACACAAACTCCTACATGATTGATCGTAAGCGAGGAGTGCGACATAACATACCATAACATAACATGTTAATTTTCAGTGTTTATCATAATTTTTTGATAATTGCCTTTCAAATTATTTAGTTTAAATTATGTTTTTTAAATACAATAATAGGTGAAAAATCATTAAAAACATATTTCAATACTTTGTCTATAATAGCTAAAGAGATATTGCTGTGTGACTACCAAAATGGACCACTCGAAAAATTACCCAATTACCATTGCAATGTTGAAACTACCCACCACTTTGGAAATCAATCCAGCGCGCAGTATTTTATAAACCGTAGACGAGTCCGCGAGTCGTCCAATAGATGTTTCAAACATTACTCGTAATTGAAAGATTCAATATCTATAAAAACCATTAGATAAATCGTTCGTTATTGCAATTGATTTAATTCAATCAACATTAGGTGAATAGAACAGTAGTCAAGTCAACTAATATGCGTTATAAACATATGTGAATCGACCGTAGTTATGTTGAAAATGGTTAAAACAAGTGTCATTATAATGATACGTAACCAACGTTGAGATGTATCTCAAATATACATGGTGGTTTTACTTTAGAAATCGAAATTTACCATATCGATACAAAGGAATGAAAAATATCGTGTATCGATACAATTAGTTGCGATACTAATGTATCTATACAATTAGTTGCGATACTAATGTATCGCAACTAATTGTATCGATACACGATATTTTTCATTCCTTTGTATCGATATGGTAAATTTCGATTTCTAAAGTAAAACCACCATGTATATTTGAGATACATCTCAACGTTGGTTACGTATCATTATAATGACACTTGTTTTAACCATTTTCAACATAACTACGGTCGATTCACATATGTTTATAACGCATATTAGTTGACTTGACTACTGTTCTATTCACCTAATGTTGATTGAATTAAATCAATTGCAATAACGAACGATTTATCTAATGGTTTTTATAGATATTGAATCTTTCAATTACGAGTAATGTTTGAAACATCTATTGGACGACTCGCGGACTCGTCTACGGTTTATAAAATACTGCGCGCTGGATTGATTTCCAAAGTGGTGGGTAGTTTCAACATTGCAATGGTAATTGGGTAATTTTTCGAGTGGTCCATTTTGGTAGTCACACAGCAATATCTCTTTAGCTATTATAGACAAAGTATTGAAATATGTTTTTAATGATTTTTCACCTATTATTGTATTTAAAAAACATAATTTAAACTAAATAATTTGAAAGGCAATTATCAAAAAATTATGATAAACACTGAAAATTAACATGTTATGTTATGGTATGTTATGTCGCACTCCTCGCTTACGATCAATCATGTAGGAGTTTGTGTATATTAAACTAGTAAAAAAACAACTTATAAATAAATGGTTAAGCTAGAAAATCAGTTTAAAATATGGACATACCGGTCTTTGATGTACACCGGCTAAATGTACCGGAGTTTGAATTAAAACCATTTCGACTTGCCCTTGATTTAAGGGACGTACTTAGGGTAGCAACTTAATAATATAACATAAAACCAAAAGAAAAAAAAGAGTAGTTATTATTTATATTGCTTTATTAAAATATAAAAAGATTTTAAAAATACAATTTACGCTGCTGTAAAATTACACAAAATCTAATACTTCCTCCATGGGATATGCTTCTGAATTATTAAAAACGTCCTCTCCTCCATCTTCTGTCTCTTCCATCGGTTCAACATTATTCCGTAAAATATTTTTATAAAATTGAAGTTGAGGGATGACATGTCATTCAGCTCCATAATGTTTTTGTAGTAAATGGTTGACATCTACTAAGTTCTCTGGCTTTACCGAAGGGGCAACTTCAGTAATTTCTTTACCTTTCTTCAATTGTGAAGCACTTCCGTCAATATTATTTTGGTACGAGATTTCGTCAGTTACCTGGATTTTACCTCCCAAACGTGTGATGATAATTCTTTTGCATTTACTTATTTGAAATTGAAATGAAGTCTTCAAATTTTGTTGACGTTCAGTTTTCCAATCTAAAATCGGTACATCAGTTCCAAGTTTGGTTGCATATTTTGCTAAGATATTAATGTATTCTTGTGGTTCAATAATGCATTCTTTCCTCTTTATTTATTTTTCTGATAATGCAAATACTCTATCAGGTGGTATGAAAGAGTGGCCTGTGACTGGAAAAATGGTTTGTAATTCAGTTATATTTGGGTAGCGAACTCTAGTATCGTAAAGCCATTTCATTGCCATTGTTATTAGCATAGCATTTTTATTTTGGCCGCCACAGCCATCAGCAACTAACCTTACTATATCTTTACCCTCAAAGTTCAAAGAATTTAAACAATCGTACACGCAAGAGCATATTTCATTAGAGCCTTTCGCAGCTTTTTCTTCTGTCCATACATACGCATGAACGTTTTCGGGTGACAAGGAATCTTTTGAACTGCCAACAACAACAGTAAAATTATAAAGATATAATTGACGAGAATAATAAACTGATTGGTCAGGAATTTTGGGCAGCGGTAAGTTATTTTGGCAGCCAAAACTTATTATTTGTATGTTTGAATCATCACGTAAGTTATCAAAAAAGCATTTAACTCTGAGTTTGTGAATTCTGTACTGTGTACGTAGTTCTTGTCTTGCCTAGGAGTTCCAAACCCAATAATAAAACTCGTAAAAAATACTTTCCTAAAATATCCCAATTTAACTTCGTAGCCGGGTAAGGCCTCATCATCGTACATCTTCCACAATTTTTTTACGTTGAGATCCGGAGACAAATACATTCGTAGTGTAATTTGGCTTCGACAGTAATGTGTTTCTAGTGGCTTAAACTTTTTACAAAATTTTGTATTTCCTCTTTTCGTGAAGCATATTGAAAAGCTTTGCGGTCTCCACCTTTATTGGATTTAATCACAATCTCGGGATTTTCGTTTGATGTATATGTATACATATGTAGATATGCCGTTGACAGATACCTATTTAATTCAAGTATATCACTGTGCTGTTTTACTTGATTCTTGTGTTCGATTTACTATGAAAATAATTAGTAAAACTAATTAGTAAAAAAAATTATTTTTGTGCTTACTACCTCACCTTTCGGTATCCTTTTCACGCGTCGGAACATAGAAAAACGTGCAATCCGAATTTTGGTCATTGTTTCTGCAACCCGCAGCAATTCAATATTTCGTTGCCCTTATTTTATACATCGTATACAATACTCGCTTGCGACGTTGGTATGCGGGAGATACGCGCGCGAGTGTCGCGGGCCACGGCGGGGCAACCACTGAATAAGCAGCCCCGGGGCTGCCGCCGGCATGTACTTATGATTTCTCGCAGATCGGCGGAGTGACGCCCCCCCTGATTCAGTGATTTACCTTGATTTGAAAAAAATGAAACGTGAGTATTTAAATTTTCGAATTTGGCTACATTCATAGTTCAGTTTTGAGTAAGGGTGCGACTTACCGGCTTTTGATATTTAACTATACAAGTATTAGGTCAATGTTTTTGTGATATTGTGAATTTGTAAGGGTTCAGCCATTTTAATTACAAGAAATATTATTATATTTAGTATATAATTAGAAATAATATATCAACAACAATAAAATAAAAAAGATGGTTTTAACCCTTAAAGGAGCAATGTAGTTTTAATATTAAAATTAGTGTTTACGTAACCATTAAATATTTAAAACTAATATTTCCTACTTCGTAAACTTAGTGGCAACTTTGGTCTGAATACGGGGTAATCTAGCTATATGATTATGAGAATAATTTCAGAAGGCCCTTAAAAAACGGCCGTTACCTACTGAACTAAGTAGTGCTTTATATTCTAGGCGTATAGTATGTGTCAGTTTTTTACTTTAGTTAGGGGGTCTTCACATGACAAAAAAACATTGTTATATTCATATTTATTTTCTGTCTACAGTCTGATGTGCGACAGAGAGAAAACTCTACAAAACCGAAGCACGTCGACCTTAGCCAGACACTCTCTCTGTTTCCCGATGTGCCAGCCAAAGTGCGCGCCGTTTACTGTAGCTTTACGTAGGCGGTACAATACGATATATTTGATTCGATACTCCCGGCGAATCGATACGATACATCTTGTATCGCATTAACGTGTATCGGGCATCGCTACTATGAAGTAAGCTATGTATCAAAGATGAAAATACTCATTTCATTAGTACTACTAGTATATACTACACGCATCATCCCCGGAGCAACTGTGTTGTATACATTATAGTAGATACTGCCGTGTTGTTATTTTTATTGAATAACCACTATAAAGTACCAAATAATAATGAGATATAAGGGACTGCGTGAGTGTTATGGTGTAGTTTCTGTAAAATCACGGCAGTATTTGCGGTAAGTAAAATAAGTGGCGAACTAGGTGTGTGAACGTATGTGTGAATGAACAAAAGTACTCGAACCGGTAATCCCTTCAATTTTATGCGAAAAAGTAGTATAATTTGAATATTTAAGCTTGGCGTTAAGTTTCAAGGTAGCTTGCTCATAATTATCTTAAACTGTCTTTTTTATATTCGCCATGTTTCATATTCGCAGGTCTCTTCAACTAAACAAGAGAGAACCGTAATTTTAATACGTTTCACATTTACTTATTTTATTTAAATGCAATGTATGTTAACATACTCTGGTGCCTGTTAACATTCATTAAGGTACCTAGCTAGTGGCAGCATGATTGCGGCAATGGTGCGGAGCGCGAGCGCGTGGGCCGCCGCCACCTCCTTCTGCGAGCATGTGATGCTCGCGAAGGAGATGGCGGAGCGCGCCCGGGAGAGGTTCAGAACCCTCCCGGCCCGCCGAGCCCGCAACACGCTCGCCTCGCGTCGCAGGCGACTCAGGCGCCGGAGGGCGCTTAACGACCTCCGTCCTCCATGAGCGCAGGCCTGGGGGTGGCAGGTGAGGCCGCCTGTCACCCCAGCAGAAGCAGGCCGGGACGGTGGGGCGACTAGCGCCCCTCCCCCAAACCGGGGCAAGACGGGGACACCGTGGTTCCCAAACCCGAGGGGGCCATCTCGAAACCGGAGATGGCCCAGGGTCAGTCGGGGTGCGAGGGATATGCTCTATGGGCAACCTTACACCCCGGCGTCTGCAGACCCAAGACGGCGTGCGGTTTTAGTCGGTTCGAGCCCGACATAACCGCCCCCGCTGGCCGGCGGGGGGGTATCCGAGGGGATTTCCGCACGAAAAAAAAAAAAAAAAAAAAGGTACCTAGCTAGTAAATAACCGTTATTTATTCTTTTCATGACCATTTCGGACATTCAGCGGTGACTGTTATTATTATAGACCACGACGACTTGGTCAATGTTCATTAAGAGCGAAATTATGTCGCATGCCTGATTGATATAGAAAAATAATAATGTATGTATACAGACATTCTGGGCAACAGTATGCCTATTGAAGTCACAAATGGTTACAATAAATATAATCATAAATAGATACAAATTGCTTATTATTCAAATCATTATATTCTATTCTAACCTAGGTATATCTATTTTAGTACATATTCTTATCTATGTTCGGAACGCGGTGTTGCAAATCGCTGAATCTAAGATTCACTGTATCTTCTCTGTGTATGTTAACATTCATACACCCACCAGGTATGTCCGATTTAAGTACCTAAGTATAAATTTAAAACAGTTTCGGCAAACTTAAAGTGGTACATCCCACCTTACGTTTGCCATTTGGATTGACGACCTGAAAAAGGCAGCTGGGATAGACTGAATGCGGAAAGTAGAGGATCGGGTGCCATAGCGCACATTGGAAGACATAGATGTGTCTAGCAGTGAACATAGGTTAACTGAACATTATTCTTTTGTTCTAGAAACGCAAGTCAGCTGTGTAGATATTCAAGTTCCATTAAAGATGCTAAACCTTTCGAATCGATACCAGGATTGTCGTCTTTGCCATTCCTGGGCCCCTTGCATCACTTTTTGCCCATCATAGGTCTGTATAAGCAAGTAATTATTACTTTAATCAATAAAAACTGCACGTGTTACTCATGTAAATGTATACGTAATACCCTTAGACTAATAACGTTATTAATAATAGCGTTATTATTCTAAGGTAATACCTAGATAAAATATAACCACAGTGCGTTACTCTGTGGCAAAATCCCAATGTGAAGCATTTACCAGCCTGACCGATGTGGCCCGGTGGAATATAAATAATGTCAGTTTATATACTTAGATAATTTACGTAATTGGATTGGAACGAAACATCCATGGGACCAAAGTAGGTTGGTCTATCAGGCTTGGAATTCATAAAACTTTTATTTGTATCGATAGGTACCCACTTTAGATCTATCCGGTTCGCAACGCCTGCCTGTAATAAGATACTAGGATCGTAGGTATCTTTTTTTTTTTTTTTTTTTTATCGTGCGGAAATTCCTTCGGATACCCCCCCCCGCCGGCCAGTGGGGGCGGTTATGTCGGGCTTGCACCGACTAAAACCGCACGCCGTCTCGGGTCTTCAGACGCCGGGGTGTAAGGTTACCCATAGAGCATATCCCTCGCACCCTGGCTGACCCTGGGCCATCTCACCACTAACAGCATCGCTCATCCTGTCTCCTCTGAAAGCAGAGGAGTACGGAGAGCGATGTGTTCCCGCCACGTTGGGTATTGGCCGACGATCAATGCCAACCCTATGAAGGGGTGAAGGGGAAGCCATTGACCGCCGCCCAGGGTGTACCGGCCGCTCCGATTCCGTTCCCCCCGGACTGCAGCGGGATCGGAATCGGAGCGACACTCGAGGAGGTTACCCAACACACACCCCCAGTATCTCACTAGGATCGTTATTAGAGTTTGAGTAGCTCTAATAACGATATGATTCGATCTTTAGAGAAGTAGGTATATCGTAATCCGTCAACAACAGTCAACATTCAAACTAAAAATCGTGATCTGCATTACGTGGCGTAATGCAATGATTTCTATGTATCCTTTCTACTAGCACAGAGTACATAATTACTAGACTGGCTGTACCTACAGAATGGAAAAATTTTACTAACCGTGTTATGTGTGATAACTGATATCACTACTTGACCTGTAATAAAACCTCACTTTTTGTTGCTAAACAGATGGCATTACAAAAGAGGCACTATGCTTATATAGATAAGTGTCAAAATTGTTTGCGACTAGAATTCACGGAGAACGCTATTATTGTTATACTATGATGAGATTTAGACTGTTAGGTTAGGGCGTGTATAGAGTTGGAAGCTTGGCTCTCCATAGGATCTGTAAACTTCATTACAGTGCAAGTAAAGGACGCTTCTTGGTATTATTTAACATAACAATGTTTTTGGTGGGATTTTATTTATTTTTGTAAGTTACCTTTACTAATTTCACTAGTTTCTGCGTCTCCTTCAAAATTCCTCACCCGAACACCCGTCGTAATGTACAAAAACAGATTTTCACGAATAAAAGGAAAACTTGAAGTTGTACAAAAAAGGGCTTCAGGAAAAATATTGTATTTTTAAAAAACAAATTGAAGGAGCTCTAGTGCACTTCAACCGGTTTAGTAGATCTCCGGTAAATTGCGAAAAACCATGTATTACGCGCGAAATTTTAAAAGTCTTTAACGTTCGTTCCCATTATAGAGTTGAGCAAAAATTTTTTACGTGTGGAAAGCCCCACGAGCTTCAGCCGACGATGGGGTGGCAAAATAAATGGCTAAAATAATTGTAAAATGGCCTAAAAAACTTCCTAGATAACCTGCGATGATTATTCGATTTCACGATGATGAAATGAAACGATTTCATATTTGTGAAGAGATTATCTACACCTTGGTGTATCGTCGTTGTTGATAAGTATTGAAAAAGTTGAAAAAAATAGGCGGAAAGGGACCATCACACCTGGCTACAAGATGTGCTTTCTAGTTATTTGGGGTCTTAGGAATAGGAATCCAGTTATAGTTGCCAGCCCTCGGGTTTTGCAAACTTATAAACCTGTAGCGCCTGCTCTAAGAAGTCATTAGTCAGGAGGACACAGCTTTACAATAAAACTTATGCACAAATCATGAAAAATAATATAAAAGTGACAGCTGCTGTACTCTCGAGGTTGCTCCCTGACTTAGCGGATTTCACTAATAATAGGAACCGCGATAAAAGCGAACTAAAGTGCGTAAGATAAAATTTAGTTTGGTTAAACGGATTTTAACTGGTGAAATTCAGATTTAGTAGATTTTATAAGACATACTACCTGGCAGGCCTACTATACATCTACAAGAAATTCACGAAACCACTTATGATGGTCAGTGTGATCACTGATCACTACATAACCGCCCCACTGGCCGGCGAGGGGGTATCCGAAGGGATTTCCGAACGAAAAAAAAAAGTACTATTCCATGAGACGCTGCAGAACTCATGTCATTCTATTACCACGTGGGAAATTGTAAGTATTTAATTAAGTACCACCAAAGTGGATTTAATTTTTGACGAATACTTGTAACTATATATAGAGCAATGGTTCGCGTTGCTCTATGCTTATAACTTGCTTATTTTGTTGTTTCTTTGTTCAATTACGCGCCAAAGTTGTCAAAAAACATTTCTACGGTAAGGAGTTTATAATGATAAAAAAGATTTTTGTATCCATCTTAAAGTTATGAATTTATCCATCCATTTATAATTCTCGTAGGCGTGTAATACACCTCTGCCTGCCCCTTCGGGGATACAGGCGTGAAGTTATGTTATGTTATTATTATCCATTTTTTTCAGGTTCATTTGGACTTAAAGCAAATGCGTTTAATATAGGTGAAATATTGCACAAAAAATTTGGTCCTGTGGTAAAAATACCTGGTGTTTTCGGCAGAGCAGACATGGTTATGTTGTTTGATCCGGAATGTATAGATCAGGTATCTATTTACATTAATAACATTATTAATTTAAATAGATACAGCAATAGACAGCATACAGTCAACCAATTACCTAATTGGTTGACTGGATGCTGTATGGCCAGTACATGGCTTCAACTAGGACCTGGTACAATTCGATATTTTAGTTTTACTTTATTCTACTTAGTTGGACTTAGGTACTGGTAAGGTGGGGTGTGTGTTGGGTAACCTCCTCGAGTGTCGCTCCGATTCCGATCCTGCTGCAGTCCGGGGGGAACGGAATCGGAGCGGCCGGTACACCCTGGGCGGCGGTCAATGGCTTCCCCTTCACCCCTTCATAGAGTTGGCATTGATCGTCGGCCAATACCCAACGTGGCGGGAACACATCGCTCTCCGTACTCCTCTGCTTTCAGAGGAGGCAGGATGAGCGATGCTGTTAGTGGTGAGATGGCCCAGGGTCAGTCGAGGTGCGAGGGATATGCTCTATGGGTAACCTTACACCCCGGCGTCTGAAGACCCGAGACGGCGTGCGGTTTTAGTCGGTGCAAGCCCGACATAACCGCCCCCGCTGGCCGGCGGGGGGGTATCCGAAGGGATTTCCGCACGATAAAAAAAAAAAAAAAGTTCGGGTAAGGTAGCAAACAAAAACTGGCCCACCTATCGTATGGCGTCTCGGGTCTCCAGACACATAAGGCATTTCCTCTAACCCTGACCGACCCAGGGATCTTTGGTTTCGAGATGGCCCCTTCGGGTTTGGGAACCAGTGTCCCCGTCTTGCCCACGGAAAAGGAGGGTACGCATCGCACCGACGCCCCGGCCTGCTTCTGGTAGGTTGACAGGCGGCTCCACCTGTTACCCCAAGGCCTGCACTAATGGAGGACGTAGGTCGTTGAGCGACCTCTGACGTCTGAGTCGCCTCCGCACTTCGCGGTCGTTGCTGATCTGGAGAGACCTGAATCTGTCCCGGACCTGCTCCGCCTTCTCTTTTCGAGCACAGGAGGCAGCGGCAGTCCACGCGCTGTCGCCCCGCTAATCGCTGTGAGTAAGATGCCGAGCGAGAGGACTCCCACTCCGAGGGCTGCCAGGAGGGGCCACCTCGCCATCTCTCACACCGGGTACTCCGCCAGTGTGTGCAGCCCTGAGTCCTCGTTTAAACCACAGTGATGGCACTCAGACGTTGGCTCCTTCCTGATCCGACACAGGTGGACCAGAAGCAACCCTTCCCAGAGATCACCTGCGTCAGTCGGTACGAGCTGAGGGTCCCGTGTCGCCTTTCTAGCCAGTCCTCCATGACGGGTCTTACCGCCCCTACTACTGTCTGCCCTGCTCTTGGTCACCCAAGTCGTTCCTTTCACTTCACCACGACGGCCCGGCCTGGCGAAGCTGGGACTGTACGGTTTCGATTTGTCGAGGCTCAGGGTCACGTCCCTGCTCCCGCACCTCCTTTCGCCACCGAGTTGCGAAAGGGCTCTCGCCTCCTGGTCCCATGGTGGAGTTCCGGCAAGGAGGCTCACCGCCTTGAAGGAGATCGTGCGGTTCCCTCTGATGACCGTCTGGGCACCTATATAGGGTAATGGACCGCACGATGCTGTCTCCTGCAGGAGTCATCGGGCTCCCTCAAGTTGGGCAGCAGGCAGTGCCCTTCAGTTTGGGGGCCAGACTTTGGAGATGCTCTCCGAAGTCTCTTCGGCCGTCTAGCACAAGCCCCAAATACTTTACTTGGGGCTTGATGCCGATGGGAGTGCCTACTACTTTGAGACTGGATCCCTCAGGTATTTTGCTCCGAGGCCCATGAAAGACCAGGGCCTCGGTTTTATACAGAGCCACCTAGAGGCTCAGCCGCCGGATCCGCCCACGACTTGGGCAACTGCGGTTGTGGCGCTCAGTCGTATCCGATGATCCACAGGAGCTGCCCCAGGAGCGATCCCTGTGGCGGCTCTCTCCGACAAATATGCCCCGACTATGCGGCGAAGGTAGAGAGGTATTTTGTGATACAAGAACGCCTCTCTAACGCAAATCCAGGGTTGTGCAAATCCAAGTTGCTGAAAAAAAAAGCGTTGGCGATGTCCAGGGACACCGCCAACAACACCTCGCCCCCGGCAACTGCTTCCGTCGCCAGAGGTCTCACGTGCATGATGGCATCGACAGTGGATTGCCTCTGGTGGAAGCCATATTGGCTAACCTCTGGAGAAGATGCTCGACGAGGCACTTCGCGATCACTCTTTTAAAGAGTTTGCACTTCGAGCACCACTATGGGACGGTAGGCGCACGGCGAGTCCGCCCGGCGTTCCACCTTTCGGATTAGGACCAATATCCCCGGCTTCTACAATTTCGGAAACTGGCCACGCTCCAAGCATGCGTTGAGAAGCCCTCTCAGTCGGGGCTCGAGAGCGTCGTCAATCAGAGCTATGAACCATGCTCGGCCTGGAATGCCATCGGATCTCGGGACGGTGATTTTGACTCTGAACCTTCGCACCGTCAGCACTAGTTCTACGCAAGTGACCTCGGGCACGTCGTCGTCATTCACGCTGGGCGCCATAGGCGACCAAGGCGGTGTCATCTGCGGTGGAATATGTTCCACCACTCGCGCTGGAAACTGGGAGCCAACAACTCCGAGGAGCTCTGGGTGGAGACCTTGGGTCAACGGCGAAGCCCGGGGTGCAGCTTGCCCCTGACCATTAGATAGGGCTACCCTTACGGATCCCGCTCCAGCGTCTCCAGCAATTCGTGGCACGCCGACTTTCTGGCCTGACTTATTTCAACTCGGAGGGTTTTTTCTGCCTGCCTGTATCCTTTGTACAACTTCGTCAACTATGCTATACTATACTAACTGTATGCTATATTATCACTATTATTATTCATTAAATTATACAAATAATAGGTTTACAGATCGCAAGAGTCAAACCCTTTACGGCCTGCTATGGAAACTATGGAATATTATAGAGAAGTTTTGAAAAAGGATGTGTTTAATGATGGGATCTGCGGACTAATTACAGCGTAAGTGTAAAATAATTGTAAAAAACATCTACTTAGTCCATCCTCTTTCCGGCATCTATTTTGATGACTCTTGATTTTTGCGAAGATTAATTTATACATATTCTCTAATTCGTTTTAGTAGGCATTATCTTCAATTTTTTTTGTTTAGTGATTATTGTAACCCAAATAGCCAGGAATCGTTACTATTATCATCCGTCTTCTGCTGTAATTTGATTTTCTTTTCGTTCAGAAATTATTACAAACGTTACATAATTTTATAACGTTTCGAATACTCACGTCATCTTCACTGTTACTTAATATTTTCATACTTCATTGAATTAACGACGTGGCCTGAAATTAAAAAATATTTATTATAAAAAAAACACAATGTTAATGACTTGCATGTCTTTCTACAACGATAATGATTTTCGTGCGATTATTACGAGTATGTAAGATAGACTTGCCCACGGCAGTTGGTGCCAACGGGCTACGGTAACCACTTACCATCAGCCTCTTATTTGTTACCAAATACGTTTGAAATCGCGATTGTAAAGTCGTGATTGTAGGAACAAATTTAATTATTAAGATTTATATACAAATTTAATTTTTTAAACATGTTAGCATTCTTTACCACATTGTCCTAATTTTAATATAAGGTGTCACAAAATTAGGTCTCTGAATTTGGTGAGATGACTTGGTATCGACAAAATATGTATTTGAAACAAAAAAAAAAATCGGGTAAAAATAAATAAATATAAGAATGAAAAAAGAAACACCACCAGCGTCACGTGACGCGACGAGCACACGTGACGCTTTTCGCGATTTAGGTATTTCCCACACATCCGCTTGGAGAATACTGCGAGGAGAAGGACTGCACGCCTACCACGTGCGTCACGGGTTCGTCGCGTCAAGTGACGCTGGTCGCTGGTGGTGTTTTTTTTTCATTTTTATATATATATATATATATATTAATTTTTTTTATTTATCCCGATATTTTTTTTTGTTTCAAATACATATTTTGTCGATACCAAGTCATTTCACCAAATCAGAGACCTAATTTTGTGACACCTTATATAATATGCCGTACCAAATGCTTCTGCATTTAGGAATTACCAACTTCCTGTTATCGCATAGTAATTTATTAATAATTTTGCAGACATGGACCGAAATGGCGGGATTTTCGTATTAAGGTGAACCCAGCGTTGCTCAAGCTCAAACTGGTTAGAGTATACACCCCACTACTCGAGGAAATAGCTCAAGATTTTGTAGCCAGGTAGCAGTATTAGCGGTAATAGTGGTGGGTGAGGTTGGGCGACCGCCCAGGGCTCTGGGTACAAAGGGGCACCGCAGGGAGTGTGGAGGACTACACTCCACCTTTGATGGCTCCGCTTCAAGCGCCCAACGTAGAAGATGATGTCGCGTCGCGCCCGAAGTCACTTGGGCTGAACTAGACGTAAAATAGTGGTGTTACGGCTCAAAGCCCAAATACCGCCTACTTAGGGACCTGACGACATTCTAGGCCGTGCGTGATCCAGGACGGATCTCAGATCTCGACCACGAGGGTTCTTTAGCGCAAACCTCGATTAGGGCTGATTTCCGAAAATATGGAAGACGGAAACTGGTTCTCAACCGCAAAGACCGCCGTGCGGCCTCACCGTCCTCCTAATTGCTTCGTACAGGACGCTCCCCCGTGAATGCGTTTATGTGGCCGAGGGCCCTCTTTTGGAGGGAGCAGTGGAAACAGGTCTTTTGGAGGTTGCCGGACAGTAATGCAATAATTTTGATAATTATAAAACCAATGAAAATATTTTTAATAATATTTTTTTTGTCGTATTTTTTAATTAGATTTAGAGAGAGAGACCACGACAAACTTGATGGGCATTATTCATGACTGCGTGTACGTGTGCGTGTAAGCTATGATTAAAAAAATATTTAAGAGAGAGAACTATCTTATTCCCGCGGATTTGCTCGCGTTTTGTACAATCCTAATGCCAAATGCCCTTAGGAGTAAGAGTAAATTTTTGTTTGAAAGAAGTCCTTCCCTGTATCTACGTCTAACAAGACAACGTGTGTGCAACATCAATCGGTTGAGTAGCAAGGCGTGAAAGCAAAAAAACCGGACAAGTGC
Source organism: Cybosia mesomella (assembly GCA_946251805.1). Taxonomy (NCBI): domain Eukaryota; kingdom Metazoa; phylum Arthropoda; class Insecta; order Lepidoptera; family Erebidae; genus Cybosia; species Cybosia mesomella. The sequence goes on from OX276398.1 coordinate 25,661,561, forward strand.
GATCCGTGCCATTCTAAATAAAATAATAAATAATTGATTTTTGAATTGATTTTACAACTAAATATTCTGTGAATTTTTTAAGCGTCTACCTGTTGCCGATATTAATATCGGATGGACAGCGGAGCCTTAGTAAAAGGGTCCCTTTTTACCCTTTGGGTACGGAACCCTGAAAAGTTTCTTTCGCGTTTATAATAATAGGATTTATAGGTAAGTAGGTAAATGCGAAAAAATATTGTACTTTTGGATATTAAATTTTATAAATTTTATATTAAAGGTTGAAGCTGTTGGATGAAATATACTTAAAGGACCACTTTATTTCTGAAGTGGATAAATGGTCTTTAGAATCTTTGGCTTTTGTGGGATTGGGAGCGCGGTTGGGATGTCTCACAGATGAATTAAAGCCTGGTCACCCAGCGATTACATTGATGAATTGTGCCAAAGATATCCTCCAGTCATCCATTCATTTAGATTTTCTACCAATCCCTTGGAAGTATGTTCCTACACCCGCTTACAAGAAGCTAGTGAAAACACTTGATACGCAGTGGGAGTAAGTACCTATCATAAATCGAAAGTCGAAGTGGCAGAAAACAGGGCCCGATTTGATGGTATATTTTTCAAAAATCTTTTGATGCACATAGGATTTTTGAAAAATATTTTTGGATTATTGGAGGAGGAGATTCGATTTCTTCATCTACTTCCTCTTAAAAAAATCAACTTGTATAACAGAAAATAACACAATCTAAATTATTTTAAAACCCAGAATGCCAAACTCCCCTAAGTCGAGAATCACCGCTGCAGACTGTTGACTGCTTTTTTCAGACGACACAGATTTAAAAAAATTGTAGGTACGTTATAATTCTAAGTTTACCCTTTCAGTATAAGTAAAATATACATAGAGCAGGCCAGAAAACGAATTAATGAAAGAGGACATGATATTCCTGAAGAAGATAAAAGTGTTATTGAAAAACTGTTGGCTATAGACGAGAGAGTTGCTATTATGATGGCTAACGAAATGATGCTAGCCGGAATAGACACGGTGAGTGATAATTTGGAAGAAATCCGTAGAGATTTTTACACCTTAACATAACATCGTACGAATTCCATCAGATTACCTACTTGGGGGCCAACCATGATCACATAATAGTAATTCAATTGCAGACCTAAGCTGAATAGTTTCGTACCTACTCATACCATGACGTCGTATTAAGTCTTTCAGTTTCACGTTCCAAATGTTTACGAGGACGCCTTTCAGTTTAAGCATATCATACTCGTAGTACGGATCATGGCAATTCAGTTTACAAACTTGTATTGAATTGCTCTGAAACTGAACTGTTTATAAGTCATCATGGTGAGGCCCCAGATGGGCGGTCAGGACGGTAGTCGCTCTCATAAAATCCGAATAAGTCAAATGAAATAGCAGAGGAGTAAGTGGACCCCGGGCTCCGAAGTGAAAGCCTCGGATGTAAGCCGGACGCTAAGATGATAAAGATGACCTATTTAGAGGTTATATGGTTATTTTTTTATTAAAGGGTAGCCCTCTTGCCATGTAATTTATCGTTGCATCGCGAACGAATCGTGTGACAGGCATCTGCCTACGCAGCGCTGCTCTATGTATTTGGACGAAACAGACTTAACAAACACGCCGGTCTTAAATCACTTAAACAAGGGCGTCGCCAAGGGGGGGCAGGTATTGCAACAGTACGGCGTGTACTTTTTGCACACTTTTTGACTTATAGTAATTAGCTTAGGCATCCGATCTATGCGAGTGAGGACTCAGGCCTTCACACGTTGGCGGAGTGCCGGGCGTGGGAGGCGCCGAGGCGTGACCTCGTGGCAGCAATCGGGGTGGGAGTCCTCTCGCTCGGCAGCATGATTGCGGCAATGGTTCGGAGCGTGAGCGCGTGGGCCGCCGCCACCTCTTTCTGCGAGCATGTAATGCTCGAGAAGGAGATGGCGGAGCGCGCCCAGGAGAGGTTTAGAACTCTCCCGGCCCGCCGAGCCCGCAACAAGCTCGCCGCGCGTCGCAGGCGACTCAGACGCCGGAGGTCGCTTAACGACCTCCGTCCTCCATGAGTGCAGACCTGGGGGTGGCAGGTGAGACCGCCTGTCACCCCAGCAGAAGCAGGCCGGGACGGTGGGGCGACTAGCGCCCCTCCCCCAAACCGGGGCAAGACGGAGACACCGTGGTTCCCAAACCCGAAGAGGCCATCTCGAAACCGGAGAATCCGGAGATGGCCCAGTGTCAGTCGGGGTGCGAGGGATATGCTCTATGGGCAACCTTACACCTGGCGTGTTAAGACCCGAGACGGCGTGCGGTTTTAGTCGGTTCAAGCCCGACATAACCGCCCCCGCTGGCCGGCGGGGGGTATCCGAAGGGATTTCCGCACGAAAAAAAAAGATATCCGATCTAAACAATAGGTGCACTGCACCGGCGATCATTAGCTATAGGCCGCGCCAAAAATCATGACTTTTTGACCTTGAAGCGCAAGCAATCACAATCTAAATTTTTTTCATTAAATTTTGCCCCTCCCTGGGCCAAGGGCTGGCGACGCCCTTGCACTTAGACGCTATATTTTATGCCAGATATTTCTCATAATTTAAGAAATAATAATATTCTTCAGGTGGCCTTTACTCTTACAAGTGTACTTTATTATTTGGCAACAAATACAGATAAATAAGAGAAGTTGCGCGTAGAAATACGTTCCAGTGAGAATCAGAAACGCTATCTAAAAGCTTGCGTTAAAGAAGCTCTGAGATTCTGGCACGTGGTTCCTTCTAACTTGAGGAGAACTGACAAGGACCATGTTGTGTGTGGTTATCACATTCCCCCAGGGGTAAGTATTCTATATTATGGGAATTGAATTGCTTTTACCAGATTGTACTGATTGTACTGACTGAGTGTGAAGCACTAAACCAACCTTAGTGGTTTAGTAGTAGTAGTAGTAGTGTCTCTTTATTGTACACCAAGTATAAGATGAAAGAAGGTGGTTTAGGTGCTATGTTTAACTTAAACTGTTACTAAATGATAATAAATAATAAAAAAAACCAGTCAAGTGCGAGTCGGACTCGCGCATTTAGGGTTCCGAGCAGAACTGGGTACCTCATTTGAGGTTAGTGCCGATAAAGTAAGATCTCTAAATTGTATGAGCGGCCATACAACTCTGAATTCGAGGTCAACGGGAAATACCATACCTACCTATAGGTTTTCGACTCAAATTCTATACGGTACTTTCAGTTGACCTAGAATGGTATATTTTGGTTAAAAGCAAGGTCTTACAGCGGTCTTTACGTCAAGCAAACATTTAGAAAAATAAAAAGTAGGGTATATTTTGGTACTTATAAGCTTTCGCAAAAATCTGAATTTGCCCATATCTTTTGTGTGGTTTTTATACACCTAATAGTGACAGTAGACCTCAGTATCTGCTATAAATTTCAACTTGCTAGGTCATTCATTCCTGAGAAAGTCGGTGGTGACACACGGACAGACAGACCGACGGACAAGAAAGTGATCTTATAAGGGTTACTTTTTTACCTTTTGAGGTGCGGGAACCCTGAAACGGATAGTATATCAGGCAACTAGGAACAACGCTAATCGGTTGCATCCTATAGGTTTTCACCTCGGTGAACCCCAAGGACCACGCGGTCTGGGCGCAAGAGAAGAGGAAAGATCGGCCTGCTCCGGTTCTGTAGAGTAGTATAGAATGCAGTGTTATCTTTATCGTACTTCGGGCCGACAGTTTGATGCCTTTATTGAGTAAATAAAACGGTTTATATTGAAGCCATATCTTCTGTTTTAATTACTCTTAAAATAATTAACTCATAAACATATACTTTGTGATAGAGAGAACGCTCTACATAATCGAAATCAGGCCAATCCTACGTTGACTCTCACTCTTCTTCCCGTACCAAGTCCAAAGCCGGGTACTGTACAATAATGCACGGATCCTTTTTATCTATTTCTTGTTCTTATCATACTTTATTCGGCTTTTTAGACCGACGTTGTAGCACCCAACGAATATTTATCAAGATTGGAGAAGTATTACCCTCGACCAAATGAGTTCATCCCGGAAAGATGGTTGGCAGATAAAGCAGACCCCTTGTATTACGGAAACGCACACCCTATGGTCACATTACCTTTCGGTTTTGGTATCAGAAGTTGTATCGGCAGAAGAATTGCAGAGTTAGAAATTGAGATATTGATAAAGCAGTTGATTCAAGAGTTCAATGTTACATGGGAAGGGCCACCAATCAAAATCGTAAATAAAATGGTCAACACATTTGAGAAGCCGTTCTACTTCAGATTTAATACTGTTAAATAAATAATCCGTGTAGTTTTTTTGTATTGTATTATGTATGAAATACCTAGCTTATTTTTAAAGGAGAAAAGTGATTACCTACCCTACCTATTCTTTATACAATTTAGGTGGTAGACAAGCAAACAACCCACCTGATGGGAAGCGGTTGCTGGGGCCTATGGACGTGTACAAGTGCAACACCAGGGGTGTCCAACTCACGTCGCCGACCAGAAAACCTTCTAATGCCTTTTAAAGAACCCCATGTTATAGTCGCTTGGGAAAACCACAGCTGGGAGATTATTTGTATACCTAATTAACAGGGCCAGAGGAGGCGACACTCTCACGTTTCGCGCTCGTTTCTCAAGATGAGAGGGAAGCCAGAAAGGTTTAATATCGTAGTCACCCTGTGGTTTTAACAGCTACTCGGTTCCAGCTCTCGCGGGTTTCCACACGGGGGTAAAAAAGCTAAGTTAGTTTCATTTAGTATACTTGAACTTTATAAATATAAGGATAAGGGTTATAACGGTACACTAGCCTCCGCCTCCGTTACTGCGGAAGTTCCGCAAGAAATTATACCTAAGCCTAGATGTAACTGAGGTTTGTTTTGTATGTCATACATAGAACATTAACGCGCATGCAGCAACGCTCGACGACAACTCAGCCGTCCAGTCGAATGTCCCAGATTGATTCGATTCTTTTTCTTTTTTAGGGCCTGTTTTAGTTTTTTTTTTGATTTTGGAGTCGGGTTTATTTTTCATATTAAAATTTTACTTATTTCTCCCTTTTTAGTAAACGTAACTTAATTCATATGAGATCACTCGCACATGGGACCTATACCAAACTCGATGTTATTTTTTTTCAATAGTTTCATAGATGATAGACAAATATACCTACCGAGGTTGTATACTGAACTGCGAACCCATTTAGAGAACATAAGCGTGATGTTATGTTATGTATTAGCATGAACAATGCCTAGATATGCGCTAGCAGCGATCACGGTTGATTAGTTGGCGTTTATTGAAGAGTTCCATTGTCTATCTCCGAAACTTATCATCAGATCTTTACGAAATTTAAATTGGATCACCTGGAAAGTATTCCCTTCGAAACAAAAAAGGATTTTCCAAACCGGATCAGGCTTCTTCGAGTAATCGGAGAAAATACATTAAAAAAAAACGATTTCGATGAATTGAGAAGCTTCCTCCTTTTTAGAAGTTGAGTAAAACATTATTTTTTGGCTTTCAATAAATCTATGTATTCCACATCTTCATCCTGCGCTGCCGCCTTCGTTACAACCCTTATAAGAATATACACTATGTATTTCACAGAGAAAAATTAAAGCGGAAAACCATTCACCAGAGTACCTTTTTTTTTTTTTTTTTTTTATACCATACCATACCGCCCCGCCAGCCAGCGGGGGCGGTTATGTCGGGCTTGCACCGACTAAAACCGCACGCCGTCTCGGGTCTTAAGACGCCGGGGTGTAAGGTTACCCATAGAGCATATCCCTCGCACCCCGACTGACCCTGGGCCATCTCCGGTTTCGAGATGGCCCCCTTACTTGCTCTCCACTGTGCCATCTGCTAGTCAGAGGGACACGTGGAAAGCTTCCGAACAGCCCTCAACAGGGCCGTCCTCGCCTCGGTCGGAGTTGGCCGTAGGCGGCAGCGTCTCTTCCACCCTAGAAGAGAGGCGCTGCCGTCTCCGTTGCCCAGGGTGCACCGCGTGGAGGTCCCCAACCAAGCACCCAATGGGGTGCTTGGTTGGGGACCCTAGTATTTAAATATGTTGTATCATTGTGTACCTATTAGGCATGGTTGCTTATCAACATGTTATCAGGCCGAGCGAAGCGAGCCCTATCACTTCCACAATCTATGCATTGTTGTGGTACACTTTATAATAATAATAATAATTTAGTAAAGGAATTTTAAATTTAATAAAGGAAATAATAATAAGAATTCTACGATACTCTACACAGCGCTTCCTAGACCCAAAGTAAGCATAGTTTAACTACTTAGTTGCGTTTTGGGTTCCAGAATACATATAAAGTATTACTTATACTACTTTTATACTTTTGTTTGTAAATACATACATATTACACATAGAAACACCCAGTCCAATGCAAACTTTATCTGTACTATAAGACGTTACTTCATACCAAATTTCAAGATTCTAAGTTCATGGGAAGTACCTACCTTGTAGGTTTTGATTCCCGTGCGAGTTTTGAAAATTTGTGGAAATTTGCGGCATAAACGGCTGTATCTTTTGATTGCTTTGGCTTAGAAGTTTGATTTCTTCACAGCTTCAAGGGACAGTAGACCTGAGTATTAGATAAAAATTTCAGTTTGATACCTCCACGCGGACGGACGGACAACGAAGTGATCCTATAAGGGTTCCATTTTTTCCTTTTGAGGTACGAAACCCTAAAAACATCGAATTTCGACCATCCCAAGAGGTCACTAAGTCTAATTATTCCATCTAAGTATACTTTGATTCTTGTAACTTCGTTGCTTTTATATGGCATCAGTCTAAACATAATCCAAGTATTTTATACATTTTCATAAGTTTAATCATCATAATATAAATATCTGATGCAAGTTAACACGTATCTGAAGGTGAAAATCGTTAGTTTTCATAAGCCAGCGTCAAGAGTAGCACGTGTTAGCTATTTGTGTTTCAAGTTGTGTTATATAGCTGTTAAGCTCTAGTTATGAGACACAAATCTTTTAGTAAAATTTTTACTAAGTTTGTTGACAATTCACAGCGCATTTTACGGTATGTATTCTATCTACATATATATCCTCATAACTTTAAAATACGAAGTAAATAACATACCTACTACTTACCTACTCATTTTGTAAGAAAATCATATTTATAGTTGAGAGCTAAGGTTTAATTTTCTATGTTCAAATATAATCTTACATAAAATAACATTCTGTATTTGGATTTTTTGTAGACTATCAGGTACATGATTAGATAATTCGTACTAAGTGCAAAAAATTCAATATAATAAATAACTGCTGATATGTTGGTGGTTACCAAACATATGAGAACTATAACATTATGAGTGACTGTATACTCATATCAAAGCACTCACTTTTTTTTGGACGTCCCTTGTTCCTTCATATCAAGATCTATATCATATATGAGTATTAATGTTATTGATCGGGATTATTGCGATCTGTTACCCCCTTTTGTTCCATTAGGGGTGACAGATTGAAAAAAAAGTTTGTGATCTCTCCCCCTGTCTGCAACGAGGGGATCTCCTAAGGGACCCTTGGTTGGTTACCTGTTTGTCCCCCATAAAATGTAATATATTATTTCTTAAAAGTACTACGTGTTTACAAATGCTTCTTTAGCCCAGCACTTGCATGGTGTTGGGCTAAAGAAGCTTACGGGCGGACAAATTGTTAAAATGATCCACGTATCCTTCTTTAGCTCAACATACAAACCTACATACCGACAAAAATTGTGCATACCCCGTATTCTTCTTTAGCACAGCGGCGCAAACACACCATGTTGGGCTGATGAAACATTTGCGCTGTTTTAAGGTGCCCCGAGAACCTTACTACTAACTTACTATTATACTTGGACCCCCAGAGGGTTCTTGGATACTCAGTGTTACTCCTGGATCCACTCAACATCTATGAATTAAAATAATAACCTAAATCGATACATACCTTACCTTTTTTTATTGCTTGTGCTATGAGTGGGTTAACGTCAGTAGTTTAGTGGACAGGATTCTAACAGGGACCTCTCGATCTTAAGGCCGACTCCTTAATCGCTAAGCTACCGACGCTAAATTATTTAGATTTAAACTTCTAAACCATAAGTTCCCAAACTTTTATGGGACTACCTTTACAAGAAAAAGAAAAGTACAACGCCCCTTCTGCATAACAGTTAATTATAGCAATTTAATTCTATCTAATGTCTATTAATAATTACAAATTATTTTCTTTCTCTCTGTATCTCTCTATTTACCTAATCGTGCCACTCGTGGCTTAGAATCATGATTATTGAAGTTTAAAAATAAAATAAATATTATAATTTAAATGTTTTACAAAATTATAACTTAACTCACAAATGCAAGACAATACAAATACACAAAACTGGGGAACTGCACAATTGCACAAACGCAAAGACAAAACGATTATTCAAAATTAACACAAAAAAATGTCGAGTTTTAATTTCGGTTTTTTTAAGTTCAGAAGTTATTAATTTAATGTCATGCATGAACCATGTTTTCAATTACATTAAACAGACTAATCTACTTTCCAATATTTCATTTTTGTCTTTGGGGGTTGAAGAGGAATATAAATTTTATAATAATTCTTGAGCCCTGGAGCTTGGGAGCTTGGAGGTTGGGGGTCTAAATTTAAGTTAGTGTCCAAGGAACCCTCAGGGGGTTCACGCGGGGGGTACAAGAGGAAAGCACAACTTTTACGGAGAGCATCGTATCCTTCTTTAGCGGAAAAATATTGTACTATCTCTACCTACTTAAAACAAAACTGTAGAGGTCAATTCTGTACATTAAATATAAATACACTAGCTGATCTCCGTGGCTCCACCTGCGCGGGGGTCGGTTATCGTTTTTTGGTCATATCTCTGGTTTTACTGAACCAATTGCAATCAAACATGCGGCAGATTTTAATTTAGACCAAGACCTTCCTAATAGAAATACCACATCAAAATACGTGCAGTAGTTTTTGCGTCCATCGCGAACAAACGGACAAGATACCAAAAGAAAATAATTTTGTATTCAGCATCTTTCATTTGGCATAGGACAAGTTTTTTTTTAAATATCGCTAATGTATAGAAACAACTTATTTAGGTATTATTCTATAATAGTATAGAAAGATAGCCCGGTGGGCAGGGAGAGTTCTAATAAATAAGTATCTTTTTTTTTCGTGCGAAAATCCCTTCGGATACCCCCCCGCCGGCCAGCAGCGGTTATGTCGGCTAAAACCGCACGCTGTCTCAGGTCTTAACACGCCGGGGTGTAAGGTTGCCCATAGAGCATATCCCTCGCACCCCGACTGACCCTGGGCCATCTCCGATTTCGAGATGGCCCCCTCGGGTTTGGGAACCACGGTGTCCCCGTCTTGCCCCGCTTTGGGGAGGGGTGCTAGTCGCCCCACCGTCAGGCCAGGCATGCGCTCATGGAGGTGGGAGGTCGTTAAGCGACCTCCGGCGCCTGAGTCGCCTGCGACGCGCGGCGAGCATGTTGCGGGCTCGGCGAGCCGGGAGAGTTCTATACTTCATTTGGTTAGGTACTTAAAAAAAGGTAAACAAGAAAAATGGCGAATTTCAGAGATTGTCAATCTTTAATGACAATGGTATTTTCGTGAACATTCGTTCTATAAGGATAAGTATCTTTGGGCCACGTTTCCTCAACAAACTTGAATATGTTTATTACAGTTTGTTTCTCTGAAGACGAAACAGGGCCCCTCTTGATACGTTTCTTCTTCGGAGATGGAAATGAATGGAATCTAGGACAACTAGTACCAGGTTCAGGATCACCCATTTCCACAGTTAAACCAACAAAACAATTAACAAAACTACTAACAACTATAAAAATAAAAACTATAACAATAACAGCACAGAAACACCAAATTTTAACAATTATGGTAACGAACAATATACGAACTGCGAATAGACGTATGGCGCGATCCGGAAAAAACTGTTTTGAATACCTGTCTTTTTAGTTTCTTTATGGTAGGCACAGTGCAATACTTTTTAAAATCATTTTAAATAATATAATTATTATGATTTTTCAGCTTAGGAAATAATAATTGCAACTTAATATTGAACAAAGTAGTTAGATATAGAAAAATATAAGAGAAGAAATGGATTTTAAATTCTAAAATGATTTATTTTGGTTTCTTTTTATTTAACGAAAAATGCCCCTATAAAATAACCCTTTTTACGATTTGTTTACCTTTTTTTAAGTACCTAAACAAACGGAGTATAGAAAGATAGATACCTACCGACAGTTACGCCTCTTTACCATTGGCGTAGGCAGACAAAACATCTTTCCACCTGTTACGATCCTGGCATATCTACTACTTTCCGCTTCTCCTACTTTCATAATTATTGCGCCAGTTCTGGGTACAATGGAGCTGGCCTTTCCTTAAACTGTCCTTTCTTTTTCTTATCTATATGTGAGCTAGACCCAAGAAGTGACGTCATAGAAGATAACATGCGTGCCAAAGGTCTCACTGCCAGAGATGCCGAAGACCGTGCGGATTGGAGGAGGAAAAGCCTCGCATGGAATCAGGACAATAAATAAACAACGCTGTGCTAATGATGTAAGCTAGTATTTCATTGGTCCAATGACTATAAGTAGAGTCTTACAGTAATAGGCGCTAAGTCTAGGGAAATATGACTAGCTATTCTTTCAGTGGACGTGCTATTAGATCGAACTACAGGCCGTCTTGGCTTTCTGACGGAACAATCAATTGAGTTTAAATAAAAGATAGTATATTGTATTTTTTCTTTCACCTCCAGCAGTAGCAGATCATGTAATTATTCTACGTCTAAACAAAATGCAAAACCGTTTAAATCAATACCCGGACTGTCAGCATTGCCGTGTCTTGGCTCATTACACCACTTTCTGCCTGTTATAGGTTTGTATATGTGTAATACTACCTACTTATATAACCTCGAAATATAGCAAGAGGAAGTGTCCTGCAGCTATGGCTTGTGTGCCATAATGCTTCGAACGTGTTCAGTGTTCAGCATAATTCGCTACGCGATTGGCTGACGTTTTCTTTTAGGATTGTCCTGTGTTGAAAATTATATGCAATTGTGTGACGCGGTTGGTCATAAAATTTGAGGGTCAGGCTACCCTCATTGTCAATACTAAAGCGGTTTAAAGGCATTTCCCTCTGTGAATACATACGCAGAACTCGACTGCACGGTTGGCGGAGAAGTTTAACTTTCCTATGTAGCAAGGCGAGCTTAAGTCAATTCTTTATTTAAAGGCTTAATCAGGCTAGGCGATTATGTCGCCCTAATAAGCGTCCCTTTGTGAATTGGAGGATGAAATATTATCAAAGAACAAGACATTGTAGCATTTATGAATTCTTTTATTTTCAGGTGAATTTGGACCTAATATTAATTTGTATGATTTAGCTAGTATTTTACACAAAAGGTATGGTCCTATCGTAAAAGTGAGTGGAATAATAGGTAGAGCAGACATGATTGTTTTGTTTAATCCGGAAGATTTATACCAGGTAAGTATCCATTTTCAGACAACTCGGTACAGACCCCTTCTACCGTAAGTCTACATAGAAGATGACGATTCCAACAATTAGGCAATCACTTCATGGTGATTGTTGGAAAAGTTAGGACTTCGTTACGCAGGCTACGCTACAACGACAATAAAATACAATAAATGACTAATACACGGTCGTTACCTAATTCAAACAGACAGAAAGACATATACCTACAGAACGACAAACATTATAAAAATTACTTTTTGTTATAAGTAGATATGTATTATAAATACACTCATATGCATTTATTTAAAACCTAATACTTCAATATTATAAACAGATACTTCAGTTTTATTTATTTGTATAAACAACGATTTCAATAATAAAATAGTCAACAAAAAGACGCTTTGAGACACAACCAGCCCGCTCGCGCGTTCTGAGCCCGCGCGATGGCAGTCTTTGTGAATATTACCCAATTATTAGGGACTCTGTGATATTCGTTGCAAGAGCTAAGAGGAGTGTAGCAGTGAGAGGAGTCTTTCCGCGCGGTCCGGGCGCGATGGCAAGGAGGCCGCGCGGCTTAGTGGTTGGCAGTATTTAGGTTATTACTTGTTTATAATAATTAGAGGCTTACTTACAGTGCGTTAATATGTTGCAGCGATTTACGTAAATAAATATAATTATATTCCTCTCTGGCAATGATAAGTGAGATGGCTACAACCAGTCACATTTTTAAGTCAAAGGTCACAGAGCTTTTAGACCCCCGCTGTATTGTACGTGTTTAGTCATTCGGGCGCCTGTTTCGTGCAAATAATACTGAGCTATTTTTGACCAGCTAATCGACCTGAGAAGCTATACTAGTTGCGCCTTGTAACATTACCTACCTGCCAGTGAAAGTCCTGTCAATATCGGCCTAGCCGTTGAAGAGATCACATAATTCGAACAGACAGAAAGACAAATAAAAAAAAATGTATTTTTGTTATAATATAGTGTATACATATATATATATATATATATATATACACGTATACACGCAACAATACACCAAAATTGCAACAAAACACGCACGCAATATACGTTATAATACTGGTGGTAGAAATTTGATGACACAAATTTGTCACAAAATTCGGCCGGGTGGGTTGGTACCCACGGTGGTCCGTGCACGATTGCGGAAAAACCCTCCATAGTAATCCAATTTCGGTTTGATTGCGTTCAGGGGTCAGCAAGTGCATAGCCGGGCAGGGGGATTGTGGTCGCAGCACTAGTGGGACCGGTGGGTGTCACGTGGTGCTGCGACGACAATCCTCTTTTGATGAGGCCGTCAAGCTGAGTGCCCCCATTGTTAACATGGTACGTGTATGTAATGGTGACCCTCTTTCCTGAGACTTTACCTTCAGCTTACCATCAGGCGAGGTGAAGTCAAATTGACGTGTCCTAAATATAAAAAAAAAATACATTCATATGCAATCATAAAAATATGTTATTTTAATATTACAAATAGACCTTTCAATTTTATTTATTTGTCCTAGAAGATAACTTGTATTGACGTTCCAACGCGGCAGAAATGCGACGGAATTTCCGTCAAATGTAGCGCTAGCCTTGGTGGATCGAATCGGTTTAACCTCTTCCTAACTTAAAACTAATTTCCAAACAGAATAATATTACAGCAGCTAGGCAGTTATTTCAATGTAAAACTATTTATGTTATGGTAGGTTTTCAGATCGCAGGAGTCTAATCCAATACGTCCCGCTTTTGAAACTATGGAGTATTACAGAGAAGTTGTAAAAAAGAATACATTTGACGGGATCTATGGATTAACTACAGCGTAAGTCCATTTCGAAATGAAATTAAATGATAATTTAACTTTTTTTTATTAGAGAGGTAATATCGTGCCTTAGCATTCGTTATGGGTAAGCGGAGATCTAAAAAATCCGAGAACCTGGTCTAACTACAGAACTTGATTATCGCCATGGATAGTAGACGTCTGATGGCAGTGGCTTCACGGAAAATATCAAAGTTTAGCCATTTCATAGATAGAATGAAAACCAACCAGTATACTTAGATAAAAGTTCGGAGAATGATGACATGATAAAATTCTGAGCATATTTTTTGCAGGCAAGGACCAAAATGGCGCGATTTTCGTAAAAAGGTTAACCCCTCGTTACTGAACCTTAAATTGGTCAGAATATATGCGACACCACTAGAAGAAATAGGTCAGGATTTTATTGACAGGTATTTTAATTTTTTTTATAATAATTAACTAGCTTCGCCACGAGTCTTTTTGGGTTAGATTTGTCCAACTTATTATAACTTAAATAAAGCCTAGAAATTATAAAATGATAAGACGGAAACGACTGTTGTCTCTGCGTATAGTGGAGAGAGAAAGGATTGAGGGAGTATGAGCGTATGTATGTATTCCTTGACTTATATTTTCAGGGGGGAAGATCAAGGCTCAATGCTATTGAGAAACTAAGAGAACGACTAATAATTTACATTCAATTATGAATTAAGATAGAATAACAATAGGGGACAATCAGTTATTAGACTTGTTTCAACAATAATATATTTAAATTTCATTGACTATTTAATTTTTGAAGATTGGAGCAATTGAAAGACGATAAAAAGTATTTGACGGAAAATTTTCTTACCGAAATTTCTAAATGGTCGTTAGAATCAATGGCTCTGGTGGGATTGGGTGCACGATTAGAAGGCATCAAAGCTGAGTTGAACCCTGAACACCCAGCAAGCATATTATCGAAATGCGCCAGAGATATTGGACAGTTATCTATTCAGTTGGAATTTTTACCTAACCCTTGGAAGTATATTGCTACATCCGCATATAAGAAGCTTATAAAAACATATGACACACAGTTGGAGTGAGTATCTTAGTATTTAAGTATTTTTAATTAATCTGAGGCGGGTACCTACAATTACAAATGATCTAATTTCGACCGTCTACTGGAACATTCGATCATGTTCATTACACTTTTAATAAGTTTGAACATTATTCACGTTCTTTTAGGAAAAAGTATACCTCTATATCAAGGGTCGGTATATACAGGGCTTGTTCTAAAATTATGTCATTATGTATTTGACATTGATAGTACGATTAACTAATTCAAACTCAAATAGAATATATTATGTTCAATTCATTGAACTATGTACTATTACTATGTTAGTAATAATAGCTCAATGATTCAATTGAAATTTTTCACCTTAATTATATTGTTAACTAGCTGTTAACAATATAATTTTATTAGCCCGCGACTTCACTCGCGTGGAATTCTGATCCCATTCCCGCTACCCATGGTCCCACCACACAACACATCCACATCCCTATTCCACCACTACCACTTATATAATATACACAATTCTACCATACATAATTTTGTTATAATATCTCAAAGGGTCTAAACAGCGTTTTCGTTGAAAGCTCCCAGACGGCTTATTTCAACACCTACAAAAAATATCATTATATTTGTACATAGCATAACATAACTTCACCCCTGTATCCCCGAAGGGGTAGGCAGAGGTGTATTGCACACCCACGATTCGCCAGTTATGTGTAGGTCCCATTGTAGGTAATTGGGGGCTAGCCTATTGCCATCTACTGGGCACATTACTAAGCGAGCGATAATCAACATTTTTTAATATACACATAACTACGAAAAGTCAGAGGTGTGTGCCCGGGGCAACTGGGAATCGAACTCGACACATCGTGTCAGCAGTCCGTTACGTACACCACTGGGCTATCGCCGCATTTCTGTGCCAGCCAATGTATACAAAAATTTGACCAATTATATAGTAAAATCTTCCCCGAGAACCACTCTTCCATTGGTGTGAACAGCATGAAAATCAGTGCAGTAGTTTTGAAGTTTATCGCGAACAGACAGATCGACAGTCGCGGTGGAGGACTTAGTGTTTACATAACACTAAAAAATACATTAGGGCCTAAGATGCCAACGGATATGCTGGTTCCCGCAGGAGGCCCCCTCCGAGGCCCGTGAAAACACATAGCCTCGGATTTGTGGAGAGCCACCTCGAGTCCCAGCCGCCGTATTCGACCCACGACTTGAGCAACCCCTGCCGTGACCTTCAGTGCCGCGCTTCGGTACGTTGCTCCCCGCGCCATAACGAGGGTGTCGTCAGCATAGCAGACTATGCTGACACCCTCGAGCAACGTACCGCGCAGCACCCAGTCGTATCCGATGTACCACAGGAGTGGCCCTAGGACCGACCCCTGCGGAACACCGCACGACACTTCTCGCCGCCCTGGCCCTAGCCAGCTCGGGTAAACTATGGCCCTCTCGGATAGGTATGCCTCGACAATGCGGCGGAGGTAAGGAGGCACTCCGTGATACGCGAGCGCCTCCCTAATGCAGCTCCAGGGTAGGGTGTTGAAGGCGTTGGCGATGTCGAGAGACACCGCCACCACCACCCCACCCCGCGAGACTACTTCCTCCGCCAGGCGCCTAACGCGCATGATCGCTTCCACGGTGGAGCGCCCCCGGCGGAAACCGAACTGGTTGTCCGCCAGATCTGGCCCCACTTTCGTGAGATGCTCGACGAGGCGCTCTGCAATAATCCGCTCAAAGAGCTTGCACACCTCGTCGAGCAACACGATCGGCCGGTAACCGTATGGCTGATCCGCCGGCCGCCCCGCCTTCCGGATAAGGACCAGTTTCCCCGTCCTCCACGCCTTTGGAAACTGGCCCCTTTCGAGGCACGCGCTAAAGAGCGCCACCAGTCGAGGCCCTAGTTCCTCAAGGGCCAGGACCCATGCTCGGCCTGGAATGCCGTCGGGTCCGGGGGCAGTGCATTTCCGGGCTTTAAGCCGGAGCACTGCTACCCCCAGTTCACTCTCCCTGACTTCGGGCACATCGCTCTCGCTATTATCAGCGTCAGGCGCCTGAGGCGGAGCCATACGCGGAGGAACATGCAAAAGTTATTTGCCTAATATAAATTAGAGAAATATTTTATAATCTATTTATTTTGATTAACACCTTCAGTTTATGTACGGTGTATATCGAGCAGGCTAAAAAGCGAATAAACGACAGAGAAGATGCCATTCCCGAGGAAGATAAAAGTATAGTAGAGAAACTAATCGCTATAGATGACAGAGTTGCAGTTATGATGGCAGTTGAAATGCTTCTTGCTGGAGTAGATACGGTAGGTGAACGTGAAATAAGTTTTCCGCACGAAATAAAAGAAAAAAAAGGGGAAAAAAAAAAGGTATTGACTGTCTATATACTGACAAACGTGTACTGGTTCCTGGGTAAGAGGGAGGGTTCCAGGACACAGAGGCTAGAAAAATGAGTTAATAAAATTTGATACCCGTATAGGTGTAGCGCGCCTTTTTATAATATCTGTATGATATCTACAAAAAGTTGCGTGTGGTTGATGGCTATTGCGATACCAAATTTTTTGTTTCATATAGCCAGTTTTTGAGACGCAATTTTTTCCAACTGCATATCTAATACTAACTTGCAGGTTTCTTTTACCGTAACGAGTGTGCTCTACCATTTGGCAAATAATCTAGAAAAGCAAGAGATATTACGTAAAGAAATACGTTCTGAAGACCCTCATAAACCGTATCTTAGAGCTTGCGTAAAAGAAGCACTAAGAATTTGGCATGTTGTCCCTCCTAACCTGAGGAAAACTGACAAGGACCATGTTGTCGGTGGTTATCACATACCTCCAGGGGTAAGTACCATGTTGTCGGTGGTTATTACATACCTCCAGGGGTAAGTACCATGGTGTCCGTGGTTATCACATTCCTCCAGGGCTAGGTAACATGTTGTCGGTGATTATTACATTTCTCCAGGGTTAACTAAAATGTTGTCGGTGGTTATCACATACCTCCAGAGGTAAGTACCATGGTGTCCGTGGTTATCACATTCCTCCAGGGCTAGGTAACATGTTGTCGGTGATTATTACATTTCTCCAGGGTTAACTAAAATGTTGTCGGTGGTTATCACATTCCTCCAGGGTTAGGTAACATGTTGTCGGTGGTTATTACATACCTCCAGGGGTAAGTACCATGGTGTCCGTGGTTATCACATTCCTCCAGGGTTAGGTAACATATTGTCGGTGGTTATTACATTCCTCCAGGGGTAAGTAACATGTTGTCGGTGGTTATTACATACCTCCAGGGGTAAGTACCATGGTGTCCGTGGTTATCACATTCCTCCAGGGTTAGGTAACATATTGTCGGTGGTTATCACATTCCTCCAGGGTTAGGTAACATGTTGTCGGTGGTTATTACATACCTCCAGGGGTAAGTACCATGGTGTCCGTGGTTATCACATTCCTCCAGGGTTAGGTAACATATTGTCGGTGGTTATTACATTCCTCCAGGGGTAAGTAACATGTTGTCGGTGGTTATTACATACCTCCAGGGGTAAGTACCATGGTGTCCGTGGTTATCACATTCCTCCAGGGCTAGGTAACATGTTGTCGGTGGTTATTACATTTCTCCAAAAAAAAAAAGGTTAAGTAAAATGCTGTCGGTGGTTATCACATACCTCCAGGGGTAAGTACAATGGTGTTATTATTATTATTTCAAATGGGGACACCGGAAGCCGGACGGACGGATCCACCCACGAGGATTGTGGGCCACTTCATTTATTTTCCCAACCCTCCCGTTGGGGAGAGCGTAGTTATTCCAGCATTCACGGCGCCCCTTCAAACCTTTTTGTATCATTGCAGAATCTTGCGATCTGTGCCACCTTCAGATCCTTCAACTCCTCGGTGTCCAGTGTGTCTGCTCCCAGAATTTCCCATGTAATTAGTGAGTACATGGGACACTCGGCCAGCAGGTGGAAACTGGTCTCTTCTGTCTCCATGCACTCCGTATAATTGGGGCCAGTCTTCACTCCAATCACTGTTAGGTCTTTGTTTAGTCTGCAATGTCCTGTTATTACTTCTATGACAAGCCTCATGTTCCCTCCTGAGAGTTTGGTCAGTTGGCTCGTCTTTTTTATTCGTGTCGATGCCCTTGATAAAGATCTTCGACTGCCTCATGCCTACCGATGATCTCCATCTTCGGTTGGTTTCTGCTGTAATACTGCAGCTGATTACTCCCTTGGTGATTCTGTGCGATATTGGGAGCCAGGGCTCCAGCCCCACCAAGTTTTTATCGGTGCCGTATTTGGCTAGTTTGTCAGCTGTCACCCAGGCGATCGTTAAGTCGACTTTCTTGACCAGTTTCTCCAGTGACTCTTTACATTCCTTTACGATTGCTGAGGTCGTTTCCACTTTGCTTAGTGCTTTTAGCGCCGCCTGGCTGTCTCACCCTATTGATGTTGTTCAGATGTTCGACCAGCTCAGCACATTCCTTTATGGCGTAGATTTCTGCTTGAAAGATGCTTGCGAATCTGCCTAAGGGTATTGATCTATCTATCTCTGATCCGTCTTCGCACTTAATGTGTACTCCAGATCCAGATAGCTTTGTTATTTCCTTCCTTGAGCCGTCCGTGTAGCAGACAGTGCCGTTGGCATCTGTCCTCCAGTCTCTTGGTCCTATGTGTACTCTATACTTCTTGTCGAAGATTCTCTTCTTCCTTATCAGGTCATTGTTAGAGAGGATCATCGATAGCCTCTCTTCGTAGTTCTTGCTGATACTGGCATGGCCTTTATCCATAATGGTTCTCCTGAGTTTGAACCATTGTTTAGTTGCTTTTCTTTTTATTTCTACATCCAAGGGGTTAAGCCCCAAAATGATTTCGAGTTGTCCTTTGTTGCCCGTGGTCATCAAAGCTGCTAACCTTTTGACTTTGTCTAGTTCAGCTTTGTTTCTCCCAATGGCAGTCTTATGCTACCATACTAGGGCACCATGTAGGATTCTTGGCAGGATAATTGCTTTGTAGATACATAGCACTATCGCTGGTTTCATCCCCTAGGTTATATTAACCCCCCCTATTGCGCTTTTGCACTGCATCATGGTCATTTTGGCCTTTTGGCATGTGTTGCTAATGGTGCAATGGTGTTGGTGTTGGTGTGTTGGTGGTTATCGTATTCCTCCAGGGTTAGGTAACATATTGTCGGTGGTTATTACATTCCTCCAGGGGTAAGTAACATGTTGTCGGTGGTTATTACATACCTCCAGGGGTAAGTAACATGTTGTCGGTGGTTATTACATACCTCCAGGGGTAAGTACCATGGTGTCCGTGGTTATCACATTCCTCCAGGGTTAGGTAACATATTGTCGGTGGTTATTACATTCCTCCAGGGGTAAGTAACATGTTGTCGGTGGTTATTACATACCTCCAGGGGTAAGTAACATGTTGTCGGTGGTTATTACATACCTCCAGGGGTAAGTACTGTAGCGTCCGGGGCTTGAACGCCACAATACCTCGTGTTGATAAAAAGATAAACACAAGAGTTAAATAGTAATTTGAGTATTTTTTTTTTTCAACAAAGCTTCCTATATCGAGTTAAGGGAGGTTTTTACGCGAATTTATTTATATTTAAGCGAACTGTAGGGAATCGCGGTCTCCGCTCAGGGACTGAGCCTAAATTCAATACACTTATATCTTCTCTTCGGCCGGCGGACCAGGGCGGCGCCCCAAGTCGCCCGCTGTCAGCCGAATCGACCGCCAAGCAATTGTTTTTTCTTCCCTAAGCTAAATTCAAAATAATATTTATTTTTAAACTCTGACACATGACGGCCAGGTCAATGAACTGTAGTGATCGAATGAGGTCGGAGCACTACAGTACCATGGTGTCCGTGGTTATCACATTCCTCCAGGGTTAGGTAACATATTGTCGGTGGTTATTACATTCCTCCAGGGGTAAGTAACATGTTGTCGGTGGTTATTACATTCCTCCAGGGGTAAGTAACATGTTGTCGGTGGTTATTACATACCTCCAGGGGTAAGTACCATGGTGTCCGTGGTTATCACATTCCTCCAGGGCCAGGTAACATGTTGTCGGTGGTTATCACATAGCTCCAGGAGTAAGTCTACTCACTGCAAGTTGTGAAGTACAGTGATTGGATCAAATTAGAGTTGAATCAGGTCAGTTTTAATTATTATTATATTTAAAAGTATTTATTTACAATCAATTTCATCACCATCATCAATTTAACATTATTACCTGTTGCATCTGAAGCTTTCAACTCGGAATCTGCGGAAACTGGGGTACGCTTTTTCTTTCCCCTCCTTTCGATTTGGCTTATATTGGCTTTTATGTAAGCGACTGTTGTCTGACTTCTCAACCCCTAGTGGCAAGCTTGCGCTAGAGCCTCGCCCGTTAATCAGCAGGTAATATTGGCTTGGGTCCTGAAGATATTGTTACCTAATCTACTTAAAAATTAGCTATTAATATTATCTGTACATTTAGGTTCTAGTCATTGCACCGAATGAATATTTATCGAGATTGGAGAAATTTTACCCTCGACCAAATGACTTCATACCAGAGAGATGGCTGGCTGATAAAACGGACCCTTTGTACTACGGAAATGCACACCCTATGGTCACATTACCTTTTGGTTTCGGCATCAGGAGTTGTATCGGCAGAAGGATTGCAGAGCTAGAGATTGAGATACTAATGAAAAAATTGATCAATGAGTTCAATGTTACATGGGAAGGACCACCGATCACGGGTATTAACATGGGCACATTTGTCAGCCAACCG
The DNA here is from genome assembly GCA_946251805.1 of Cybosia mesomella. Taxonomy (NCBI): domain Eukaryota; kingdom Metazoa; phylum Arthropoda; class Insecta; order Lepidoptera; family Erebidae; genus Cybosia; species Cybosia mesomella. The sequence continues at coordinate 25,682,706 of OX276398.1, forward strand.
TTTAGCTTTAGATTTGAAAATGCTAAGTAATAACAGTATATTCATTTGCATATACTTGATGTACAAAGCCTACTTGACTTTTATTCATAACTTGGCTGGCTTGACTATCATCATCCTCCAAGCCTTTTCCCAACTCAGTTGGAAAAGGTTTTCAGTCCAACTACGAAGCAGCCAAACTTTGGTATTTTTGTTGAAGCAAATCACACCTACTGTCATGATCACAGGACCCAGTTGAGGATTACAGAGCACAGTCACTTAGGCCGCCTACTCCCTGTATATGCTCTGTGGATGCTACCAAGGAATTATTAATCATCAGAATTAACATTATTAGTATAAAATAAATAAACATTTTTACTGTTATAATGGTTTCCTATATTTCCCCTGTATCCAAACTCTGTACATTTTTAACATTTTTCCTCTATTGACTTGAAGTCTTCTATCAATCAAGTTTTGTTCTTCAACAAAGCCAGCACCTTTAAAGAGATTTGATATTTCTTCTTGTGTGAAGAAATATACTCTGGTATTATCCCCTCTAGCATAGAAGTTGTTTGAAATGCAGCGACCTTTCTTGAATCTTAATTGTGCAAGGTCGTATAAGCCATAGTCACGGAAGACCAGCAGCCCACCCGGTTTGAGGTATTTGTAGATATTGTTAATTACAGTAGGCATCCTGGAATTGCATTAAATAAATAGTATTAGTTAAAGGCTGCCAAACACGTTGCCTATTGACTTTGTTGTATATCAAATTTCATCTGTACCTATACCAATAAATAAAATTGAAGTGTTTGTACACTTCAATACATATGATTAATACACAGTAGCAATCATAGGTTCACTTTCCATACAGACCAAAGTATGCTGTTGATTTCTAAGTTTGGAACATCTTAATTAATAAATAATAAAATAATGAAATTTAAGCTTTAGAAAACGAAATACTCACTTGATAGGATCAATTGCTGATAAAACAAATATTAAAACAATTATATCCATAGAGTTCTCTTCAAACGGCACATCCCACTCATTAAGGGTGCCATCAAGGACAAATACATTACATCTCTTTGGATCATACAGTTCACTTTGTTTCATAATATCTATAGCTTTTGATGAGAAGTCACAGCCATATATAAAAAGGTTTGGGTCTTGACTGTATTGAAGAATAGGGAAAATGGTGTTGCCAACTCCACAGCCTATTTCAAAAATATACCGTTTTGTTTCACTTGTAGTTTGCAGTTTATTATTTTGTAATGTAGGATTTTCCTTATCAGGGTATACTCTTATTGGAGCTGAGGTGTTATCTGGAGCTAGTTCTGGAAACTCAGTAAACAGCCAATGGCGGTCTTTAAAAAACCTGAAATATTAGAAAATAACTTTTAGTAACCTAGAAACAAATAACAAACTAAAAATAATTATTATTATTAAAAGGTACACCTTTAAACAGTAACAGTAAGTTCTTGTATTAAAAAGGTAGTTACAAAACTGGCATTTAAGAACTGCCACTCAAGCTTAAGCTTATTAGTCTACCTCAACAGAAGAGTGAGTGCAACAGGTCATACAATAATCAGCGAGTGTGATCCAGAATAAATATATGATTCTTGTCATACAAGGTACACTATTGACTTTGTGATAGGTTTGAAATAACATATTTACCTTATTTTAATATAAGATCAATGGTTCTAGGAGCCAGCTTTAAGTAATTAATTGTAAAAAATGTATATACCTATTCTGATGAATTTCATAAAAGGCATCCCAGTGTTTGTCAGCTTCTTCTTCAAGTGACTTCATATGATCATTAGTAAATATAATCTGGGAATTTAGCTCAACCTTCTCCTTTGCTACTTTTTCTTGTTCTTCATCCCAATCAACATTATCCCTAAAATTATGAATTAAGTAAATCAAATTCAAATAATAATAACAGTTGCTTACTCACCCCAAACCAATATGCTAATAATATTACACAAAAAGTTATGGCAGTAATATACCTTTTTTTTGTGTGGAAATCCCTTCGGAGCGGAAAACCCATAGAGCATATCCCTCGCACCGACTGACCCTCGGCCATTCGCAGTGTCCCCTCTGATAAGAGCAGAGGGGTACCTGGAGCGACCACCCCCCCCCGCGAGCCTTGCAGGCCCGCCATACCCCGACCCCCTCGTGCAATGGGGTCAGCTGGCCCTGAAAAGGGCCGGTTGGTCAGACTCTTGGTCGTTGACGTTGACGCCAGCTACTCCAGAGGAGCAATCAATGATGCGTCATCACCCACGTTGCCCAGGGTGCACCAAACTTGGAGGTGATCCAACCAGTGACACCCCGGCAGTAATATACCTCTACAAAATTTGGTTTATGGATCGCTGGGGCCTGTGGTAGTAATAGAAACCTGAAATACAGGTCGCGAGGTGAGGGTTTTTATATATATAAATACTTGAAAGTTTTAATTTGGTAAATTTATCATGGGAGATTCTGTAGGTAAGACTGAATAATTGAATCATTCTTTAAGAAGCATAAAAGAGTTACAAGTACCATGCATTGAAAAGGTAAATATGTTTTGAGTTATTCAGATATCGACCACCACCTGCAGGTTTCTTTCTGTGTCTAGTTTTCTCCAATTCCAAGAATATATTATCATCACAGTGATTATTCCTACAATATCTAATAAAAGAATTGATTACGGTACCACGCATTATGTTTGAAAACTTCCTCAGCATTTTCCAAGAATCTATTTCCAAATTGCGGTCTCTTTTCATTTGAAGATTCTTCCATTTGATTATTATTTACAATTTTATCTACTAAGAGGGACGCAGTGAGGTTAATAGTTAATAATAAAATGATTATAGTGTAAAAAAATTGATTGATGAAATCAAAGAAGAGAATATAATCACTATATTTTCATTTAAATACGTTAGTTGAAATCAAGAGAAGCTTACAATTATCTTACGATGGAGATATTGTGTAAGAATAACGATTGAAGACAAGTTCATTGACCCCGGTTATGTTCTCTATCCCTCTGGCACATACCGCAAATTAGTCATGATAAGTACAAAACATCCCAATCCAAACGTTTCAAAATTACGTAACAGTACAGCTTTTCGCAGTTTCGTATATTCGCATATTCGCTTTCACACACGTATATTCCCCTTTCATCTGGGTGCTGCCATTTTAACAATAAAGCAACACTGATTGAAAAAAATGTGCCTCAGTTGTAAGGTGAACAACCATTCCGTGTTCTGTGATACAGTCCCACTATGGAAGTAGTCCCCCGCATTGTAATAAATTCAAATAGCCCTGCAAAACGTCAAATGAGCTCCGCAAGGATTTGACACTGTATATCAACAGTCATAAATACCGACAGTTAAAACATCAACAGCAAATTTTTTCCATGTTGAGATTTTAACTTTGATCTTGTGAGTTGTGACCTACTAAGCTGCTGACATTCTGAAGTGTTAAGATTTTGAATAGTTGATCTTATGGTGTTGATATTTTAATTGTCGATATTTATGACTGTTGATATACTGTATACCTCCGGCTCCGCACGCATATAATATCCATCATTCATTGACAGACTTCCAAGTTCAACCAACATAAAACAAAAATTTATGATAATAAATAACAATCTATGACATACTACTCACCACTAAAGACCCAAAAAAAGAATTGATGAACTAGCTTGTAATGCACACTTCGATATCTCCTTTGTCTTATGTAAAGACATATATAATCATCAATCAGCAAATTTATATATTTTGCATTTGCAAATATTAGACGTCAAAAAATATTATTATAAAAATAATATGATTATTATATAAATATTATTTTCTTTCTTCAATAATATATATTCGAATTACATTCTTAAATACATTACAAAACAATACATGAAACCAAAACATATAATATATAATGTAGGTAACATTGTATATTTTGTGTCTACACCTGTAAGTTTGAATTAATAAACGCGAGAGGGCGGTCGAAGGGTAAGCTATGACATAAACTCAAAGTTTAAGCTGACAGCGATTGCGGGTAATAGGCAGCGTGTCAGCTTAAACTTTTCTAGAATAATTCTTTTATTTCGTTTCTATCGCGTCAGTGACCCACCGGCATCGGTAACAGTGACCAAGTTACCAATGGTTAGGGTTTCAGAGAGAGGAACCTCCTCACAATACAAGCCTTATCGTGGAGTGCTGTCTTCTGCATCAAACCCTTAACCCTGTTAGAGTTTAGAAAAATAGAAACCTCTGTGGATGGCAGTTTGTCCAATATTTTTTGAAGAATGTCACTGTTTTTGTGTCAATGAAAAAGTTGTAAAACAATAATTCTGTGTTTCCGGAAATATAATTAGTAGTTAAAATGACAGCTTAGTCTTTCTATTTGTGATCATATCCGTGTTCTGCTCTTATAAAAACACATAATAAATTAAGTAGGTTTTAACTGGCCAAGTACCCAACTTGCATTAATCAATTATACTAACGAGTCTGAACCTCTTGTGCACATTTGGGCACTCTTTGAAAATTCTCCTTGTACATGTCATAGCATTGTTTAGTGTGTGATATCAAATCATTTCAAATCAAATCATTTACTTTGCAAAATATGGGCGTGTCAGCATTGTTTAGTGTGTCAAATCAAATCATTTGCTTCGAATTCTTTACTTTGCAAACTATGGGCGTGTCCTATGACGTGGTAGAATATTCTTATTTTGTAATAAAAATCAATTTCTAACGGAAGAGGGGCAGGGGAATGTCAATATTTTGAGTAAAAATGCCCCACCCGTCGTGCACCACATTATTGTTTATTCAACGTAATGAAAACGTTGATATCATTTATTTTTCATGATCAAAATATTAAACTACAATACGTATCCCAACCTTGTACTAAAACGTGGTCCCTCCAAAGAAAGGGATGCAGAACATACGTTGACGTCATTCAAGGTCAGATTTTTTGACTCAAGTTTAATCAGCACTGCAATCTCCATTATCTTTAACCTGCTTGGATGAAATGAAATGACATTAACGACATTGACGAATACATTGACGAAATATAGTTTTTTTTTTTATACATTTTTTGGCTTGGTTATAAGACCTTTAGGCCATACGAAGTATAGAAGACAGTATCAACCATAGATTATAAATCGTACAGAGAATAGCGACGATGACAGTTTTTTAGTATATATATAATAATCTATGATGACAGTAAACAAAAACAGATAAAAAAACACTTTAAACACACCACTTTATGCTGGCGCCATCTTGTAGTCTGTGATTCATTTAATAGTTTCATATTAATCATATAAAAAACAGATGGCGCTACTAATAATTAAAAGTACTGATTCTACCAATTCCACTTTTATTTGGTCCATCCGTTGGTACTGGTGCATTGAATTCGGTAAAAATAATTTGACTTCCATGTTCCATTTTCGACAATATCATGAAGAAATATTTATTGCGTGATAGAAGTTTTCAAGTAAATAGAGGAAAAATTTTGAAAATGTACCTACAGAGTTTGGAAACTAGGAAAATAGAAGACCATTGTAACTGGAAAGCGCCAATTACATGGAGAGAGTTGCTTACCTTGAAGATACTATTATGATCAGCAATATGGGCGTTCCATAGGGTTCGATACTTCAACCATTTTTAGAATTCCGTAGCCAAATGGCAAAAAACGGAGTCCTTATAGATTCGTCATGTCTGTATGTCTGTTCGTCCAACCACTTTTTTCCGAAACTATAAGAACTATATTGTTGAAACTTGGTAAGTTAAAAGTAAAAGTATTCTGTGAACCGCATGAAGATTTTCACACAAAAATAGAAAAAAAAGAGTAAATTTTGAGGGTTACTTAGAACTAAAACTCATATTTTTTTTCATCGAACCCATTCGTGGGGGGGTTTCTATGGATAGGTCTTCAAAAATCATAATGAGGTTTCTAATATCATTTTTTCTAAAACAAAAAAAATATGTTGTACATTACCATGTAAACTTCCACCGAATATTGGTTTGAATGAGATCTAGTAAGTAGTTTTTTTTTACCTTCATGGGCGAGTCCAACTCGCACTTGGCCGCTTTCTTTATTATTTTTAATTTATTTAAATATTCTATTCTATTCTATTCTCCCATACTACTTAGGTAAGGGTAATAGGTAATGTATTGTTTTGAAGGACAATTAGATAATTATGATGACGTAAACAACGCAATCTCAAGAGCGGTTCATTTGTTTCTTCTTTTCAATTCACCTTACCCAATGTATACATACAACTCAATGTATAGTAGGTATATAGTAAAGCCTTGTGGAATCGACTGTGTTTTTAGGTTTAAGTATTGATGCCCAATTTCAGCGGGGATCACATATTGACATAACACCTAGTAGGTTAAGTTCTGCGTCCTACGCTGTTAAAAACAGGACTTTAGCAGATGATGTAGATGAGGCTAGAATGGCTAATTTCAGTTATTTTCATAGTATTATGAGTTACGGAATTCTCCTTTAGGGCAATGCTGCGGATTTAAATAGTCACAATCTTTGTACTGCAAAAGCGGGCTTTGCGGACAATTTATAATTTGGGCCCAATTGTCTACCTCCGAGAAAAGTTAAAGAAATAAACATTCTAACTGTACTATCATGATATATTTTCAAAAATCTTTTGTATGTTCGAATATTCTTTCAATTATTTTAAGGTTTTTTGACATACTCACATAATACCAGCTGTTGCCCGCGGCTCCACCCGCGTGGAATTTCGATCCCGTTAGCGCCACGCGGCACCGGCGTGAACTTTTAATGCTTGTTGCGCGCAAGTTTTAATATTATGATATTTCAGAAGATATTCAATTAAATTGTGTTGTAAGAGGCAATAACTATGTTTCTGAAATGCTTAAAGTGACTAACATATTTTAATTTAATAAAGATTGATAGTGCATCCGTCTAAATATCTTTCCTATTACTACAAACAATGTAATAATTTTTTTTAGAAGTGAAAATGTGTAGTTACCCACATCCCAAAAACAATATTATGTCTGTTACGGCTACTCGCCAGTGTTCAGTGTAAATGCCGCCCTAATCAAAATTTTTAGAAAATTATATGTCTAATACCTTAAAACGAATATATATATATACATATCCTCTTCTGATGAGGCCGTCAAGCTGAGTGCCACCATTGTTAACATGGGACGTGTATGTAATGGTGACCCTTTTTCCTGAGACTTTACCTTCAGCTTACCATCAGGCGAGATGAAGTCAAATTGACGTGTCCTAAATAAAAAAAATAATAATAATATGTATGTGTATATCTCGGAAACGGCTCCAACGATTTTCATGGGTTCATGTCATTCAGGGGTTTCGGCTTTCACTCAGCACATGATTCTTGGAACGAGAATTTCTCATAACGTTTGCGAATCTCAATCTCAATCTCTTGACACAACGATTTGTCCATCATTCACCTTGAATACAAACACTATAAAATAGTAATATTATCAATAAAATTGACTTTAAATTCAGACCCCTTACTTCGTAAGCTAACGACACTACCTACGCTGGATGCATCAAACACCACTCTAACTTTAGTGGTTGCCTTGTCATTTCTAATTACTGCGTGGTGGGGCAAATACACTACATTTGGTTTGTCAACTTCATCAATTGGAATTATTTCCATGTGGCCCAGGTTGATGTATTATTGATTACTTCGGCATACTGTTTCTTCATCTCGGGATTGCTAGCTAAATTCTTCTCCAAATTAAAAAAATCTACGCAATGCTATATCTTTTGTTTGACCATTTACGCAGTGTGGTGTAGCTGTATTAAATGGCAATCTCACAATGTAACGACCCTCAGCATCTCTTTAAGTTGTTTTCATATAAAATTCTTCACATTTTATTTCTTCTTCTGTAAAATGCTTTTTGAGCATTGGTGCTTCTTCTACTTCCCAAAACTTTCTTAAGAGATCATTATGATCTACATTTAGCGTTGAATAGCTTCCACATACATAATCACTTTTATTTTAAGTAACCTCTCCTGACAATATCCATTACAACTCCGTATCTTGTGCTATTAAAGACTCCGGAGGACCCTTACTAAGCCCTTGTTTCAGAACTTTGCTATACACCGAAGAACTCAAAAGAATATCAATCTTCCCGGGTGAGTCCCAAGTAGGGTCTGCTAAATTATATTATTTCAGTTCTTCCCACAGTGGAAAATTTTGTACAAAAAAGTTTCCTTTGTACATGAGCTTTGACCGTTATAACAAAGTTGGAATTGTGCATTGATTGCAATTTGAGATATACTTTTTTGAGGTCAATGCACAACCCTTATGATCTTCTCCCAATTTTAATGAGTGTTTATAGCTCGTGTACTTTTTAAGACCTAACAACTGAACAGCTGACTCTATTATATACGAAGCTTGTGAGCATTGGTCCAGTAACGAACGGAGTGTTACTTGAGAATTTATACTGGATTTAACTTTTACTAAGGCCGTGGGCAACAAATCATGACTTCTGGAAGTTGCAGCACAATTTGTTACTGTGTTAGTTAAATCATCTTGTTTTGTATCCACTGCTTGAATGGAATCTACTTTAAGAGCAGTTTACACCGACGCCTCTTGAGAATGAAGTAAAGAATGATGTTTGCGTTTACAAATCCGACATCTGGTCGGCAAACGACAGGCATATACAGCGTGACCTGACCCGAGACAATTGAAGCATAATGACTTAGATTGAACGAAATTACGCCGTGAGGACAATTTTTTTTACAATTACCTAGTTTGTGTTCAGAGTGACAAAATATGCATGACGGAGAAGGTATAAGGTGTAAGGTTTTGACAGGAGCATTTTTTCTAACAACATTTTTTTGAGCCTTGTTATCCAAGAATTCTGTGCACGACACAAATAGACCATAGACACATGTGCCAGTGACACGTAGATTAAGTAAGCGTGAATATAATGAATAAATTATGAAAAAGTTAGGTTTACGTAAATTAAAACGTAATTATGTAATAACTTTGATATTAAGCTAAGATAAATAGCTTACTACTGTTAGGAGTTAGTTTTCTGAGTAATTAAGTATGTTAGAGCCAAATTTAATAAAGAAAGTACATTCCCCGAAAAGCATAATTGCAAATATAATTACGTAAATGCATTACCCAGAATCTAACATAACTTCGTATAAATAGGAAATACGACTTTGTATATTAGTATGTAAGTTTAATTACACCCCGCGACTGCCTCCCACACCGTAAGAAGCGAATATGCGCTCCCCCGGCTGGTGCCATTTTATTATATAGTAGCTCGCGGGAGGCAAGGCCCATATATAAGCCTGAGGGGTCAATCCGCCCGTCATTCAGTAACCCGACGTCGCACGGTACAGATGTAAGTACCTATCGTCGTGCAAGTATTATTTCTACCTATGTACATATATGCTATGTAATTAATATGTAAAACATAAGTTCTATAAATAAATGGAAATGCGGAGGTGAGGTAATTTGGATCGCGGGCCAGCACTACAAAAGACTATAAAAGCAGGGACCATTTGGTAGGAAATTATGGATATGGAGCAACAAGTAGACAACAAGAGTCTCTCAAGGAACAAGGAAGCTCAACAGGAAGTAGTAGATCCAGAGTAGTGCTGGGCCAAGTACATCCGATGCCTCACTGACGTCAATGAAGTCCACCCATCCAAGTGTTTCATTCTTCGACTCAACATCCAACAAATACAGTCCACTGAAGGCGACCGCGAAGTAGTGGCAGTCTATTTGGAACCTTATCAGGTCATAGTCTGTTACGAACCACGGTCCTTAACATTGGTCCTTCGGAGCCGAATAAAGTCCACGGTCCTTCGAAGATCCAGGTCAACTTCAAGTTAACTGCCAGCCGTAGACGTTTCATCGTTCTTCAACTAAGGGAGAAGTGACAGTCTATTCGGAACCTTATCAGGTCATAGTCTGTCACGAACGTTTATGGTCCATTGGAACCGGGTCGAAGGGTAGGAATAAAGTCCACGATCCGTCGGAATTCCAGGTAAGTATAAACTTGAAGAAAGAAGAATGGTTCTCACCAGGGATGGAGGGAAGCGCCGTCAGGAAGAGGAACCGGCATCAGCATCAGCACCAGTACCAAGATCAGTACTACACCCTGCGGCCACGGAAGAGGCCAGAAGTTATGCGGACAGTGGTGCGTCGGAAGCCACAGCCAGCACCGAGCAGACCACGTCCAGCACAACTGTGACTACTGAAGAGTCAGGAACGACAGAAAAAGGATCGCCCCACTCTCGCGCTGTTGTATATGGAGAGCCTAGCTCACAGCGCACCATGCTGCCTTTGGACACGAGGTCACGCCGCTCCACCAGTTCAAGAAAGAAGAAGGAACTGGAGGTCAAACAACGCTTGGCAGAACTGAAGCTCAAGCAAATACAAGCCGAAGCAGAGATAGAACAGATCCGTCTACAGCGGCTACTGCAGGACGAGAGCAGCGACGACGGGTCTGAGGAAGATCTGGCATCGGTACGTATTAACACGTGGCTACAGAAGGATGACGCTGCGGCACCCAAACTGAAGGAATCAATTGCCTAGATAGGGGTCAATTAGTGGAGAAGTGTCAAACCCAGGAAAAATCAGAAGGAAGTGCCCCAGTGAAGAACTCCGTGATCGATGTAGCTACGCTCACCGCGGCCCTATCCCAGGCTATGAGATGCAACAGGGAGCCGCCCAAGTATATACGAGAACTACCGATCTTCAGCGGCAGCAGCACAGAATGGCTCGCCTTCAAGACTATGTATGAAGAATCGGGTATATACTTCACGAAGAACGAAAATATCGCAAGAATAAGTAAAAGTTTACGTGGACTCGCACAAGAAGCAGTCGAGTGCCTAATGCTGAGTCAACCTGACCCCGAGGTGATCATAAGGGCCCTCGAGAGAAGATTTGGTAGACCAGAAGCACTCATCCACGTCGAGATGGAGAAGCTCAAGACTCTTAACAAAGTGACCGATAACTCCAAGGACATCTGTATCTTCGCTGGGAAGATAGCAAACATCGTGGGAACCATAGAAGCCTTGAGGAAGCCGCACTACCTACACAGTCCAGAGATGTGCAGAAGTATCATCGAGAAACTCACACCTATACTCCGAAACAAGTGGTACGACTTCGCTGCAAAGAAGAAAGAAGACATACCAGAACTGAAGAAAATATCTGTGTTCCTGTCAGAAGAGGCAGACAAGTGCAGCTCCTACGCGCTCCCAGAGGTGAACCACACAGAAGACAACAGAAGAACCGGTTATCGTCCTCAAAGAAGCAGAAGAGTTGAACAGACGCTCACCATCAACAAGAAGACATCAGAAGAGAGATGTCCACAGTGTAGCAGGGATCATAAGCTACCTGACTGCAAGCAGTTCATCGCCCTAGACAACACCGCGAGATGGGAAACAGCCAAGAAGAACAGAGTCTGTTTTCGCTGTCTTCGAAGTAACCACCGACGCGCCACATGCAGAGCACCAGCCTGTGGGAAGAACGGGTGCCAGATAATGCATCACCGACTACTGCATCGCGATATGCCGCCAAGAGACCGTGAAGAACAGAAGGAAGACATCACGACCTCAACGGCAGAAGTAGCCACAGCAGCAGTTCCCCGCAGTCAGCGCAAGGCCTACCTCAAGATGGCACAAGTGAAACTAAGAGGACCAAGCGGTAGCGTCAATACCTACGCCTTATTGGACGAAGGAAGCACGATAACGCTGATAGATGAGACCATAGCCGACGTCATCGGGGCAGACGGACCAACCAAGGAGATCTGCATACAAGGTGTAAACAGTGAAATGAAGCACGAGAGCAAGACAGTGAGTTTATTCATCAAAGGGAAGTACGCCGATGAAGAGTACGACTTAACCGCCCGCACCATGAACCGACTCCGCTTCTCACCCGATACAGTGTATGAAGAGCATCTCAACGGCTGCGAACATCTAGAGAATATACGGGACAAGATAACGTACGAGAAGGCTTCACCCAAAGTGTTACTAGGACAAGACAACTGGCATCTCATCGTAACCCGTCAGCTGCGCACCGGAAGCCGTAACCAGCCTGTGGCGTCGCTCACTCAGCTGGGATGGGTGCTTCACGGATGCAGCAGTTCAGTGACTGCAACAGTGTCATTCTGCGGTAAGTTACAACAGCGCGATAAGGACTCCATTGAAGATGAAGTGAAGAATTACTTCAAGTTGGAATCACTGGGCATCGAACCCCGACGCCCGAGAGAAGATCCCGAACTACGAGCCATGCAGATTCTCGAAGAAAAGAGCCGGCGGCTACCAGATGGAAGATATGAGACCGGACTGCTGTGGAAAGAAGAAAATGCGGACATACCGAATAATTACAAGGAAGCTGAGAAGCGTCTGCTTACGCTCGAACGAAGACTCGATAGGTATGAAGATTTGAAACAGAAATATGAAGAAAGAATGGAAAACCTATTCAAGTCAGGCTATGCAGAACCAGCTCCTATGCCACCGCAGAAGGGAAGGACGTGGTACCTACCTCACTTTCCGGTCATCAACCCCGCCAAGCCGCACAAGCCACCTCGACTGGTACACGACGCAGCCGCCAAGAGCACCGGAGTATGTTTGAACGATATGCTCCACTCCGGTCCTGATCTGCTGCAGTCCCTACCAGGTGTGATCATGAGATTCCGCCAATACCCGTACGCTGTAAGTGCCGACATCAAAGAAATGTTCATGCAAGTGAAGATAAGGACAGAAGATCGAGATGCGCTGCGCTTTCTGTGGAGAGGACGACGCCGTGAAGGTCAACCCGAAGAGTATCGTATGACGTCAGTAATCTTCGGAGCCACCTCGTCGCCGTGTACCGCGCTGTACATCAAGAACAGGAACGCAAGAGACTTCGTCGACACTTACCCGGATGCCGTAAAAGCCATACAAGAAAATCACTACATGGATGACTACTTGCAGAGCTTCCCTACGGTCACAGCGGCACGAGAGACCACGCGAACAGTCGACATGATACACAAAAAAGCAGGCTTCGTGTTGAACGGTTGGACTTCGAACGAAAAAACAATCATAGAAGATTTATCACTGCCCCGAGACAGCAGTGCTACAGTGGAACTCGGCGGCCAAGAGACAGAAAAAACCTTGGGTCTAACATGGCACGTCAACGAGGATCATCTTGGCTTTAACGCGAGCAACTTGAAGATCCCGCGCGAAGTGAAAACAAACACGCGACCTCCAACGAAGCGAGAGGCCTTGAGTGTGATAATGGCCTTATTCGATCCGCTCGGCCTTATTGCACCAATAATAACTCCCGGTAAACGTATTTTTCAGGACACATGGCGCTATAAGGCGCAATGGGACGACCCACTCCCAGCAGAGCTACGGGAACGATGGAACAAATGGTTCACACAGCTCAACGGCCGCTACCATCTAGCAGCCACGAAGAGCAGAGCGACCCCGTTGAAGCCCATCTCCATGCCGAGCCTCGAGCTTCAAGCTGCACTACTGGCAGCGCGCCTGGCTCAAGCCACTCAAGAACACGTCTACGAGTCAACAGAGAAGACCTATTGGAGCGACTCGCGAACCGCGCTCACATGGATAAGGTCGGAGCCGCGTGCATACAAGTCATTCGTTGCACATCGCCTCGCCGAGATAGAAGACACCACGAAGAAAAATGAATGGCGTTGGGTGCCTACTCGACTCAACGTGGCAGACGACGCAACTCGGGAAACCCCCGACAACTTCCGGGCCGAACACAGATGGTATAACGGCCCCGATTTCCTGCGCCTGCCAGCAACCGAGTGGCCCACAGAAGAAAAGGTCATTCGTCACGACACGGGCGAAGAAAGACAAACGTGTCACACATCGCAAGATGTCGAGCAGCCCAGCACAAGTCAACTACTGCGTATAGAGAAGTACTCAAAATGGATGCGACTCATACGAACGACTGCACGAGTACTCCAGTTCATCGATTTGTGCCGGCCGAATAAGTGTAAAACGTCAGCTGCTCGAAAGCGAACTCGTAAGATAGAGAAAGCTAATCCCGATTGGCGTACGAAGAAAGCCATACCAGTGCATAAAAAGAATAACACAGTGATACGCGATGAACAGTGCTACATAAACATACCAGGTGAGTACTTGAACCGCGCCGAACACCTGTGTGTAAACGCCAGTCAACGAGATAGTTTCGCGAGTGAAATAGTACGTAGGACAAAAGGTCAATCAACTCCTCGCGACAACCGACTGAACAATGTAAGCGTGTACCTAGACTCACACGGCACTATGCGCGTGAGAGGACGCATATCAGCTGCGAAGGAGCTGGGAGAAGACGCATCGGACCCTGTGGTGCTCGACGGCAAACACCCGTACACACGCCTCTACATCAAACATGTACATGAGAAGCTACGGTATGGTGGCACCGAGATCACGGTCAATGAACTCCGGCAGCGGTTATGGATTACCAAGATACGTCCCGCAGTGAAAAATGAGATAAAGAAGTGTGTATTGTGTCGCATAAGAAAGGCGAAACCGGCGTCACCGGTCACAGGCAACTTACCAGCCGCCCGGTTAGCTCACAACACACGTCCCTTCACGTTCACCGGTCTAGACTACTTCGGACCCATAGAAGTTACAGTCGCACGCCATCGAGAGAAGAGATATGGAGCCTTATTTACGTGTATGACCTCTCGAGCTATACATGTAGAGGTCGTTCACTCCTTAAGCGCCGACTCAGCCGTTTCCGCCCTAAGAAGATTCATCGCCAGACGTGGTTGTCCCAAAGAAATATGGAGTGACAACGCTACGTGCTTCAAGGCAGCGGAAAAGGAGCTAGCAGAGGCCGCACTCGACGCGCTCGAAAAAGAAACTACGAGTCAACACATCGTGTGGAAGTACATACCCCCTTCCGCACCCTTCATGGGGGGGGCATGGGAGCGAATGGTGAAAGCAGTGAAAGAAGTGCTTCGTGTCACCATGATGGAAAAGCATCCCAGCGACGAGATCCTGTTAACCTTATTAACAGAGGTCGAGAATATCGTCAACTCACGACCCCTCACACATGTTTCGGTTGATCCTAACGATCCCGAGGCCCTCACGCCGAACCACATCCTCATCGGGCCCAACTGCCATGTGCCACCACCAGGGCACTTCTCTGCAGACGACGTGACTGCTCGCCAACAATGGAAGCGAGCTCAAGCCCTGGCTGACATCTTCTGGAGGAGGTGGGTGAAGGAGTACCTTCCCCTATTGCAACACCGGCGGGAGCCCACCAGCACCGGCGTCGCCCCGAAGGTCGGGGACGTCGTCATCATCTGCGATTCCAATCTGCCGCGCAACACCTGGCCGCGAGGACGCGTCAGCCGGGTGTTCCCAGGAGCCGACGGCGAGGTACGAGTCGTGGACGTCACCATCAGCAGCGGACACGTGCTGAGGAGGCCTACGAAGAAGATCGTCGTGCTACCAACGGAGCTCGCAGACGAACCAGGGTCAGCGACGGCGGGAGAATGTGCACGACACAAATAGACCATAGACACATGTGCCAGTGACACGTAGATTAAGTAAGCGTGAATATAATGAATAAATTATGAAAAAGTTAGGTTTACGTAAATTAAAACGTAATTATGTAATAACTTTGATATTAAGCTAAGATAAATAGCTTACTACTGTTAGGAGTTAGTTTTCTGAGTAATTAAGTATGTTAGAGCCAAATTTAATAAAGAAAGTACATTCCCCGAAAAGCATAATTGCAAATATAATTACGTAAATGCATTACTCAGAATCTAACATAACTTCGTATAAATAGGAAATACGACTTTGTATATTAGTATGTAAGTTTAATTACACCCCGCGACTGCCTCCCACACCGTAAGAAGCGAATATGCGCTCCCCCGGCTGGTGCCATTTTATTATATAGTAGCTCGCGGGAGGCAAGGCCCATATATAAGCCTGAGGGGTCAATCCGCCCGTCATTCAGTAACCCGACGTCGCACGGTACAGATGTAAGTACCTATCGTCGTGCAAGTCTTATTTCTACCTATGTACATATATGCTATGTAATTAATATGTAAAACATAAGTTCTATAAATAAATGGAAATGCGGAGGTGAGGTAATTTGGATCGCGGGCCAGCACTACAAAAGACTATAAAAGCAGGGACCATTTGGTAGGAAATTATGGATATGGAGCAACAAGTAGACAACAAGAGTCTCTCAAGGAACAAGGAAGCTCAACAGGAAGTAGTAGATCCAGAGTAGTGCTGGGCCAAGTACATCCGATGCCTCACTGACGTCAATGAAGTCCACCCATCCAAGTGTTTCATTCTTCGACTCAACATCCAACAAATACAGTCCACTGAAGGCGACCGCGAAGTAGTGGCAGTCTATTTGGAACCTTATCAGGTCATAGTCTGTTACGAACCACGGTCCTTAACAAATTCTAATGACCAAAATCTCTGCTCTAAAAACTTTGTATATTGTTGCCAAGTAGGCAAGTCTTCAGAATATTCACAAATTTTTGCCTTCCATAATTTACGAGACTCGGTGTCTAATTTTAAACTTAAAATATGAATAACTATTACATCCCATGGCAGTGCGGAGAGGGAGCGGGAGAGAACCCTGCCCCTCGAGTTTCGCAGTCTGCGGCGAGGACGCCGCAGACTCATCTACGTTCGGGACTACCGACCTCCATGATCGGGGCCTGAGGACGGCAGTTGGCCGACTCGCCGTCCTTACAGAAGCAGGCCGTGGCGGAGGCGTGTCGTGTGTGCCCTACACACGCCTGCCAACTCACCGAAGCGGTATAAAACCCGACCCCACCAGGCGAGGCCGTGCTGGCGGCCAAAGTCCGCCGTCCGTTACCCGGGGTGCCCGGCAACGGACACTTGGGGAGGACACCGTGCGGTTTTAGTCGATACACGACATAACCACCCGCTGGCCGGCGGGGGGAGGGGCGGGGGGTATCCGAAGGGATTTCCGCACGTAAAAAAAAAAAAACCCATGGCAGTGGCTGACTCGGTGTTTATGTTTTTCTGACTCAATAAACGTTTTAAGATGCAATTTGCCATATACTTTTTATTGTTGAAGCGACTATTTAATTGTTCCCAAGAGGTATACAACCTCTTGGGAACAATTAAATAAAAAATAAAAAAAATTAATAAAAAAAAACATTCGTTGCACAAATGGGTACGTTTCTCAAAAGTTTATTAGCTTCCCCGGCGAAATGACTTTAAGTATTGAAGACGCTGAACATCATCTAATGAGTTATTAGAATGAATTAATGAATAAATTAATTAAAAACAAATCCCGGAAGGTGATCCACTCTGAGTACTGTCCTGAAAATATTAGTAACGTAATCTTGGATGTCCATGAAGGATGCCCACTTCGCCTCTAAATTTTCTAATCTACATATATATGCTTTAGTTATGCGTTCTTTAGGAGACTTTTTGAAAATAGACTTATCCCGGTTAACAGCATCATTGATGTCTATTTGTAATTTATTGAAGCCCTCCATCTTGTGGTCTCTAATATTACTTTTAATTAAATATTCAACTTAAAAACAATATTACAAGTTACAGTTTACTGTATGTAAAATTCCAGAATATTTTCTAAATCGCTGAAGTGCTAACACGGTGAAATTTTTCTAAGTGTTTTAACTTTTCGACACTTGTAAAATTTTGAGCATGGCTTCCCCGTCACTTCACTTTTTGCTATATTTTTCTAAGTCCATGCATGTTATCACAATTTTCTAAGTTACTTTCAACTAGATTATAAGGTTCAAAATTGTTTAACAGTACTCATACTCACGGTTTCTTAGTCCACACTTTTCTCCACCACACACACACACACTCACGTACGCTGCTGCTTGTTGCGACGTCTCGATCCGCTTGATGGCGCCGCCTGGTTCCCAGCCGCTCCTCTTCTGGAGATATTACGCCCCAAGCAGCGATCCACTGCCTATAGGTGCGCTGAGCACGAGAGGTTCTCGGGAACCTTCGAACACGGAACGATATCGCGTTCAAAATATAGTGGAACTTCCGGCTACGAAGGACCATGAACAAAACGTTTCCGGCGATGCGTTAGGTCAATAAATAATACAAGATGATTTCTACGAACGACAAAATTTAATAACAAAAACTTTAATATTTATACCGGTGCTTGTAACGAAACCATCGCAACTTGTCGACAAGGAGTCACGAAACATCCCTATAATACGCTGAACGCTCTCTATAGCATTCGCATGATAAAAACACATTTATCCTCATTTTATACTGATTTGCCGCGAAAGCAGAATAGACGCGGAAAGCTGAATGGATGCGTACACGTCTCCATACAAAACCGTTGTCTTCTATGGGTAAAAGCTGAATAGAGCTGAATAAGTATGGGTAGTCCTTTAATCCGATCTTTTAGCAGTATGGAAGTTTGATGCCACTGACATGGCTTGAGATGCACCTAAATACAGCTCAAGCCACATAATGTCAATGGCGCCAAATTTCGCTCAATTTCTTACAGGTCCAGGTAACTTTAAATTAGTTCGATTAAATTAGTTGAGCCACGATTGCATCAATGCTCAACACTTAATTCCGTCTCCGAACTGCCCACCATATCCTGTGGGAATATAATTTTCAGTACTGGTCAACTTTCGTGCGGCATCGTCATAACTCAGGATAGTAAAATCAAGCAACATAAATTACTTCTAAAAATATTAATTTAAATTATTTAGCGTTCTCAAATTTAAAATTGAATGGCTTAACAAATGTATTTAAAATTGTATTCACGACTTTGATTGGTGGTCCTTCCCATGTGACTTTGAATTCATCGATTAAGTTCTTAAATAGCAATTCAATCTCTAGTTCAGCAATTCTTCTGCCGATACAACTCCTGACACCAAAACCGAAAGGTAATGTGACCATAGGATGTGCGTTCCCGTAGTATAAAGGATCTGTTTTGTTTGCCAACCATCTCTCGGGTATAAACACGTTTGGCCTAGGGTAATACTTCTCCATTCTTGATAAAAATTCGTTCGGTACTAAGATGTCCACCTGAAGAACAATATAACATGTTGATTAGGCCAATTAGCAGCAATGACCCACAGACGAAGCAGCAAACATACCTACTTAATGAATCTTACGACTGACTTCATCACTCAAGGTTTATTCGAAAAACATCTTTTAGCGAATCAGCATCATTATTTTCCTATCACGAACGACGTGGGCTTTGGCTGACCGTTCTAGATTGGGCAAAAGTGCGCTGATAGTGCTAACAGCGAGCTCCCCGAACCTACCTTAAGTGTAGCACAGTGACAAAGTTACATGCTAACTATGACAATACAATTCATAGTACAATACATATTCTTTAACCAAAAAGACGTCGTGACAATGCAATAGGTATATAGCAAAATATATTTAACTATACAAAGACGCCGACAAGCGATGCTAAGCAAAAATTATTCTTACCCCTGGAGGAATATGATAACCTCCCACATAATGATCCCTGTCGGTAGTTCTCAAAATTACCGGAAGCACAGGCCAGAGTCTCATAGATTCTTTGAGGCAAGCTTTCAGATAGCGTCTGCGAGAATCACCAGAACGTATTTCTTCACGTAATTTCTCCTGTGTTTCCGGATGGCTTGCTAATTGATATAGCAAATTCGTTATAGTAAAAGATACCTGCAAATTTCAAATTGCTGTTAGGTATAGCTAAGTTTAAACCTATAGTTCATTCGATCGTTTAAGTTTCTGAACTGGAAAAATTCCATTATTACTTAATGTGATTGTTACCGGTGGCTGATGCCGGTGTCACATCCATACAGATACTTTTCGCTCAACACTCATCGATTTTTCACGTTTATATAGAGTTGTACTCGCCAGCTTTCTTGCTTGACGACCTTTGTGGCGTAGCGCAGTAGCGCGTAGAAGAGCATTCGACTGTTAAGTCAGCGGTCGCGGGTTACATTCCCACTCATTGAAAATATGTTTATTTACATTGATCTGGGTGTATCTATGTATATTGTATATTTAATAAAGTATTTAAGTATGTTTATCCGCATTCTATAACCCATATGACAAGCTCTGAAGAATCGCCGGAGGCGTCGCCGCCCAGACAATACGGCAGTCCGAGAGGCGGAGCTATATGAGGCGTACAAGGGGGCCAAGAGGACCCTCC
This sequence comes from Cybosia mesomella, assembly GCA_946251805.1. Lineage (NCBI taxonomy): Eukaryota > Metazoa > Arthropoda > Insecta > Lepidoptera > Erebidae > Cybosia > Cybosia mesomella. The sequence continues at coordinate 25,702,813 of OX276398.1, forward strand.
AGGTAGCCATTAAGCAGGCCAAACGGCGGACCCGCGAAGAGCTGCTGGAGTCTCTGGAGCAGAACCCATGCCCTTACCTTGCGGTCAGGGGCAAAATCCGCCCAAGGGCGCCCCTACTGATCCAGAGACTCCAGCCGGAGTGGCTGGAGGGGATACTGGGCTCCTTGTTCCCAGCGAGAGCGGAGGAGCATGTTCCTCCGCGTATGGCTCCGCCTCAGGCGCCTGACGCTGATTATATCGAGAGCGATGTGCCCGAAGTCAGGGAGAGTGAACTGGGGGTAGCAGTGCTCCGGCTTAAAGCCCGGAAATGCACTGCCCCCGGACCCGACGGTATTCCAGGCCGAGCATGGGTCCTGGCCCTTGAGGAACTAGGGCCTCGACTGGTGGCGCTCTTTAGCGCATGCCTCGAAAGTAGGCACGGCACGCATAGTGAGGAAGTTCCTCTCCCTGGAGCCGTAACCACCGGCAGCTTGGTCCCTGTACCCGATGCCGGTGGAGCACTGTTTTTATATTTTTAAATATATTTGTATTTTTTTTATATATATATTTAAAAATGTAATTATATGTATTTAAAAGTTAATAAAGAGGAATAATAATAGTAAAAAAATAAAGTAAATAGTCAGGCCACAAAATGCATATATCGCAATATATACCAACAATAAATTATTAAAACTCACCGTATCTATTCCAGCAAATAACATTTCATTAGCCATCATAATAGCAACCCTCTCGTCTATAGCCAACAGCCTCTCAATTATACTTTGATCTTCTTCAGGAATTTCGTGTCCTCTTTCTTTTATTCGGTTTCTTGCCTGCTCAATATACATAGTACTTACTCTGAAAAAGTAATCGAAATCATGGGGTAAAACTATGTTCTGTCGTTTGGCTATCAATAGTTATTAGGAGCTTTGGATGCAACCAGGATTGGCGCTTAGATGAAGAAGGAAGTTATTCCTATTACCAAAGCAGGAGAACAACATTTGTATCGGGCATTATTTTGCAAGTAGTAGATAAATACCACAGTATTTTTTTTTTGATAGATGTTATGTACTTACTGCCACTGTGTCTCAAATGTTTGCATAATTTTCTTAAAAGCAGGCGTAGTAACAAACCTCCAAGGGTTTGGTAAATATTCTAGCTGAAAAGATAATTGGATGAAGTCGTGTGCGCATTTCATTAGTTTACTAGCAGGGTGGTCGGGCGTTAAGTCGTCTCTGAGACATCCTAGTCGTGTTCCAAACCCTACAAAACTAATAGATTCCAACGACCATCTATTCGCTTCAGAAAGAAAGTTATCCGTCAAATATGTTTTACTGCCATTCAAGCGCTTCAGCCTGCAAAAAAAGACGTTAGTAAGTTATGAAATATAAAATTTGCAATGCCGATAGCTGGATATATCTACTTATAGAGTTACTATTTCATACTACTCCATTCCACACTTTTCGTCCATTTTAATTTCAACTATATTATGTATCTACTAGCTGAGCCCGCAACGTCATCTACGTGGATTTAGGGTTTATTTTTTTATCACGCGGAACCCTACTATTTTATCTATACATCTATACATTTAATAAAATTGGAGTGTCTGTTTGCAATATTGAAATAACCGTTTTTTACTACATGTGTATGAATATATATAAGATACATACACCAAAATAATTTTTTTTACAATTTTTGTCTGTTTGTGTGTCTGTCTGTTTGTTCTGGCTAATCTATGAAACGGCCGGACCAATTTTGACGGGAAATACACTGGCAGAAAGGTAATATAACAAGGGTGGCAGATAACTAATGCTGTAAGGCGTGACTTAGGCTACTCTAATTTTAGGAAAAATTATTAGGGTTCCGCGCAAAAAAACTAAAACCCTAAAAATCTTAATCCACGCGGACGAAGTCGCGGGCACAGCTAGTCTAAAAAAGTAGCCTAAGTTACGCCTTACAGCATTAGTTATCTGCCAATAAAAATCCCGTCTAAATTCCTCTAGCCACTTTGGAGATTAGCAGGTACAAACCGATAGAAGGGTAGACAGAGAGATAGACATTTTTTTAAAACTATTTTTGATCTTATGAATTAATCAAAAAGTATCATAATTTTATTTAAGTATTATGAGTGTCATTTCAGTACTATTAGATACGAGTATCAAGGTTGTTGTATCATGTTTAAGGTTGAGATAACTCCTGTAATCACGATTCAAATCAGTGGTAGGTAAAATCATTGTAGATAAAATGATGATTTTGTTTATCCTCGAACACAAGCTGCTTTGTTTCGGTCAGTTTCGGTACACAATTAGGCATGTAAGCACTTATTGATATATTAACAAAAATGTTGTACAATTTACACGTAAGTCATCAACATAATATAAGCGTTAATCCCGGTTTTCACGTCAATATTTACGTCAATTCAATCTTAAAGACTATCCCACTTAATTGTCTTAATCCACGTAAGTCAACGTTTTATAATAATTGAGAAACTTGATACGTACCTGGCCACAAAATCTTGAGCTATTTCCTCAAGTGGTGGAGTGTAAACTTTGACTAGTTTCAACTTTAACAACGCTGGGTTCACCTTCGTACGAAATTCGCGCCACTCTGCTCCTTGTCTACAAAAATATACATGTTTCATTTATACAGTATTTACCTTATAAAATGATTGTTTAATAATTGAAATGAACAACTAAATATATATTCACGCAGTGGAGAGTGCATAAGTTCTCTCAAATGTGTCCTTTCTGTAATTTTCTCTGTAATACTTCAGAGTTTCAAAGCCATTTCTCAAAGGATTTGCCTCCTGCCCTCTCAAAACCTGTAAGTATAATACTTTTTCATTTATATTACCATAGATACGTGGGTACTATAACAGGTCGTCCCTAATGCAATTGTATATAAGCTTGGAATGACAATGGAATCATTAGATTAAAAGTAACTGCCAAATTAAACTCAACAATAGTTAAACCATAATGTAAGATCAATAGGTGAGTGCATGGGGCCAAGCCAACCTGACCTACAAGTCGATATACCTGCTGATTGATAGATGAGGCTTTAGGGCAGACTTCGGGGTTGGGTAGTTAGATGGCAGTCGCGCCATTAAAACCACCCATTAAAACCGTATAAGCCTAACCAAAAAGAGAAGAAGGAGTAAACGGACGCCGGAGTCCAAGGTTAAAACCTAAAGCTTAGATGATGATGAACGCAAATAAAGTCAAATAATTTCTTTGATTACATCTAATAATAATCCCTTTCGGTTACGATTACAGGCAAAAGTAGATTACATATCCACGAGAGTAACTTTTGGTGGGGGTTTCCGTTAGGCTGAGCTTAGAAGGAAAGGAAGAAAATCAGACAGAAAGACAGAAAAAATAGTAAAGGTCATGCTGTAGATTAAATTGCGACTGTAACGTGAAAAAGTGCCTAACGCACGTGAGCAGTTCTACATTTTCTAAACAACGAGTCACGCAAGATAACTTGCATTGTACAAAATATAATGATCCATTCTACTATGCGCCGTATATAAGCCGGGATTAGACAGTCAATATTTATATCGCAGTCTTCTCTATATACTCGTATATATTGCAATCTTGTAAATATATACGTTGATATTATTGATGTGCAAATGCGATTCGTACGGGTCTATATTGACACCGGATCACGATTTCCGATAATCCTGGCTGTAGGTTTTTTTTGTCAATAACACTAAACTGAAAGAACTGCGCAATTTCGTCACACACACCTATGCGTTTTAAACTCTGCGTTAGCTTAGAAACTTACTGATCATAAGCTTGTACTATCCACATTTATATGCAATAATAAACATAGGGTACCTGTTCTATGTGTTCCGGATCAAACAACATGACCATATCGGATCTGAAAAGCATACCGTTCACTTTTACCACAGGGCCGTATTTGTTATACAGAGCATCAGCCATCTGAAAGAAGTTGCCCTTGGGCCCAAATTCACCTATAAAAAAGTATTACAGTTTAAGTTCAGTACTTAATTCTACCAGTGGGCTTACCATGACATGCTATAGCGTTCGTTTTCTGGGAAAGGAAGAGGGATGGAGCTTTACACCCTATATAGCTCTATCCCTCTTTATCTAAATACTAGCTGGCTCCCCGGCTTCGCCCATGGCGTGGTACCATTTTAACCCATAATTATATGCCCCTAATTTATTAATTTTGATATAATGTATGGGAGTCTGCGGGATGTGTTGATATTTATAATTACTGCTCCACTCTCTTGGGTAGTAGCGTGATGATATACCGGGTGGAAACGTTAAGTGTCTCTAGACGATTATTTTGTCATTTTTGAAGATATTGCTAAACTTTAAGCTGATATCAGCTTAAGATCATATGATCTGCATGGCTTAATCTATAAAATCACATAATACAAGTAAAAAAGTTAAAATATTTTTTTTATGTGCTCACACAATTTGCACTTTTGCTGTTCCCATACGGCAATCAGATTAGTAAATAAGCCACTAATCTGATTAGTAGAAAAGTAAAAAAATAAACGTTAAAAAATCGAAATAAAACTAAAAAGTAAACAAGTGGAACTTTAAAATAAAAAAAAAGCTTTTATTATGTTCTTGTTAATCAAAAAATCTAAAATTCTAAATCAAACGAGCCAATACTCGATGGGGTTGCGTCGTTACATTACAGAGTTCCTATGACCATCTTCCAGCTCCATCATCAGACCCTGGTCATCATTGAAAGACAAACAACTCGTCACGACGATTCAACAGAGCCCAAACTCGATGAGGTTGTGTTGTTTCATTGCGAAGTTCCTATGGCCACCTTCCAGCTCCAGCCTAAGATCAACACCATGTCATCATAATATTACATTGTCACGCGATTTACACATGTATGCAAAATTTCAGCTCAATCAGTAACCAAAGATTTGATGACAAACATCGGGACAGGTGGAGCTAAATAAAAGCTTAAAAAAAAATGTGTAAAATATTTTGTGCTTTTACGGCTCCCATACATTTACTCTGGCAAAAGTGCAAATAGCGAATTTGAGACAATATTTTTTTATTATGTCATTTCATAGATGCAACGATGCAGATTTCAAATCAGTTGCAGATTTAAAAGTTTTACAATGTCTTTAAAATTATATGGTATGTATGGATTTGGAGGTAGTGGCCAACACGTATTAATACAAACCTATGACAGGCAAGAAATGGTGGATTGATCCGAGAAGCGGCAGAGATGACAGCCCTGGTATTGATTTATAAGGTTTTGCATCTTGTACGGCAGATGAATAGTTGCGTAATGTGCTATTCCTAGAAAAAAAAAAGTGTTGTATAACGTTTTTTAATTTTTTTATGCTCATACCTGCTCGAAGGTATAGATAGAAGTAGAAGTATATAAAAACCCACATTATGCCAAGTGTTTTCATTCTCATATACATAGAGCTTGTCATGCGGGCATTTTGAAATTGAAGATCTGTCACTTACCGCAAAGAATGCTGTTGTGATGCTATAGAAAATCTTGTAAAACTCTCAACTAACACCTTATGTCTCATTTTTATGACTTAGGATTTATAATTATTATTGTAATAAATAACACAATATATGGGATGGGATCACACATGCAACACGAATCAGATGCCACCAAAAACTGTTGATTAATTGTGTTTGCGCGTGAAGGTCAAACAGATAGACTAAGAGATACCAATATAGATGTTATTCGTGCTTATACCTAAATTGATCGACGTAAGTACTAAAGGTTTTTGTTACCAAAGATATTAATTTTATGATTATTATACCTTGATCTTTATATGCTATACCTACTAATAGTTTAACAAGTTGATCTTAGTAAATTATTACGTAACACATTGTGATTATCTAAATATGCTGCATAAACGTCTGTATCTTTTGATTGTGCTGACTTAGAAATTTGTTTTTTTCACATTCGCTAGAGGAGCAGACCTACTCATTTGATATAAATTTCAACTTAACACCTCTGCGCGTTCCTGAGAAAAAGTTTTGAAAGACGGACAACCATATGATCCTACAAGGGTTATGTTTCTACCTTTTGATGTATGGATCCCTAAAAAGTACCCGTTATAGAACTCCACTATCCGCGACCTGGCTCTGTCCTGAGATTAGCTCGATAATATCAAATTCATGTATTACGAGTATCATACTGATATCCCATACTTACAAAGTTTTAAATCGATATGGCTATTATTAGTGGCCCTAATGTAATTTATCACTGTTTGTTTATCCAAATGCATGAATATTCAGATACGATATCGATTTCGATACTGAAGACATCTTTAGAAAGTGTGTACACACGCACTTACTCAGTAACTCTTATAGTTAGATTTATCTGCTCTTTTTACGACACGGTTCTCGCGGCCGAAGCCCAACATGGACTCAACGCTCCCACTAGGAGACTGTACCTGGGGATCTTGCGAAGCACGGCCCTGTACGGGAGCTGGAGACGATGATGAGATCCGTGGTTTCCGACGGGAGCAAGTGACACGCCGCCGCGCCGCTTCTTTCTGCGAGCAGGTAATGCACGCGAAAGAGGCGGCGGAGAGAGAGCAGGAGAGAACCCTGCCCCCCGAGTTCGGTGGGCAGCGGTGAGGGCGCCGTAGACTTATCAATGCCCAGGACTATAGACCTACATGATTAGGGCCTGAGGATGGCAGACGGCCGATTCGCCGTCCCTACAGTAGCAGGTCAAGACGAAGGCGTATCGATTGTGACCTACACACGCTTTCGAACTAACCGAAGTGGGATCAAACCCGACCCCATAGGCGAGGCCTTGATGGCGGCCAGAGTCTGCCGGTAAGCATAGGGCGCACCCGGAGTGCAAGACTATGGACACACTCATCTCATGGTTGGCACCGATGGGGTGGAGCCCGTGGGGGATTCCAAACGTAAAAAAGAAAAAAACACGAAGCGCGGCGTTCTGCAGGGTGGCGCACTACTATTATTATCTATTTTGTAGTATTGGGTCCGACTCTTTTCACATTATACATTCAGTCAAAGAAGTATCGGGAATGGATGATTTGTTTATGGTTCCAAATTCCCCCCACTAGGAGACTGTACCTGGGGATCGTGCGAAGTATGGCCCTATACGGGGCCCCCGTATGGGCGGAGACTCTGGCGGCCCGCAACGTGGCTGTTCTTAACAGCCCGTTAAAGGCGATGGCCGTCAGAGTCATCAGGGGGTATCGCACGATCTCCGTCGAGGCGGCATGTCTCCTAGCTGGGACCCCTCCATGGGACCTGGAAGCGAGAGCCCTTGCGCTGCTGTACCAGTGGCGCAAGGAGGCGCTGGAGCGGGGCCATAGGCCGGAACCCCGAGAAATCAGGGCTCAGCGGTCCCTGCTCCGCCAGGAACTCATGGAGACATGGAGGGTGCGACTTGAGCACCCAAGGTGGGGGGAATCCACCATTGCGGCGGTGAGACCGATCATGAAGGAGTGGTTGGAGAGGGACCATGGGGACCTCTCCTACCGGATGTGCCAGATGGTTACCGGACACGGGTGTTTCGGTAAGTATCTGTGGCGCATCCACCGGGAGACAACGCCGCAGTGCCAGCACTGCGAGGATCCTGGCGAAGACACGGCGCTCCACACGTTGGTGGAGTGCCCTGCGTGGGCGAGTCAACGCCGGGATCTCGTTGCGGTCCTGGGCGTGGACGTTCTCTCGTTGGAGACCATGGTGAGGGCCGTGGTCTCCGACGGGAGCAAGTGGCACGCCGCCGCCTCTTTCTGCGAGCAGGTAATGCGCGCGAAAGAGACGGCGGAGAGGGAGCGGGAAAGAACCCTGCCCCACGAGTTTCGCAGTCTGCGGCGAGGACGCCGCAGACTCATCTACGCCCAGGACTACCGACCTCCATGATCGGGGCCTGAGGACGGCAGTTGGCCGACTCGCCGTCCTTACAGAAGCAGGCCGTGGCGGAGGCGTGTCGAGTGTGCCCTACACACGCCTGCCAACTCACCGAAGCGGGATAAAACCCGACCCCATCAGGCGAGGCCGCGAAGGCGGCCAAAGTCCGCCGGCAACCCTGGGGTTATCCTTTCGAGGGCTTACCCGGGGTGCCCGGCAACGGACACTTGGGGAGGACACCGTGCGGTTTTAGTCGAGACACGACATAACCACCCCCGCTGGCCAGCGGGGGGGTATCCGAAGGGATTTCCGCACGTAAAAAAAAAAAAAAAAAAATGGTTCCAAATTCAATTACTTTTTTATTGTTTTGCCATTATGACGCGGAGTTTGAGTTGCATCTGTTATTTATAATAAATACAGTGCTGTTTTTAGTTATATCATTATAGTGTATATAGCGAATTTCATTATGGACAAATACCTCGAACAAAGAGTTTAACTTAAATTTTGCATCGCCTATGGAATTTCGTGTTTGGAGTCAACGAAAATATTGCAGAAGGCTTACGGTGAATCGACTTTATCAAAGACACGTGCTTATGAGTGGTAGAAGTGTTCTAAAGCGGTCGAGATGTGATAGAAGATTTGCCTCGTTCTGGTAGACCATCAACGTCTCCAACTGAAGTTAACATCGCAAAAGTGAAGGAAATAGTGAATGAAAATCCTCATTCAACTTTGAGAGAGATAGCCGCTGAACTTTGAAAAGTCAATTCGTACCATTTTTTAACTAATGATTTGGGTGTGAAACATGTGACCGCTCGATCGTATGAGAGTCGCTGAGGACATCCTAGAACAAGTCAATTCCGACCCAATATTCATGAAACGCATTGTTACTGGTGACGAGACGTGGGTTTACGAGTTTAAGATGCAGACTAGTCAAGAAGCTTCGGAGTGGTGCCTTCCAACTGGACCGAAACCGAAAAACCCACGCCAAAGTCGATCAAAAATCAAAGTCATGTTGACTGTTTCGATTCTTTGACTATCGTGGTCTTGTGCACTCGGAATTCTTGCCGGAAGGTCAAACGATAAATAAAGAATAGTATTTGAGCGCTGCGGCTTTTAAGAGAGCAAATTCGACGAAAAAGATTTGTGGCAAGAAAATCTTTTGCACCACGATAATGCGCCTTCGCACAAGGCCATCATTGTGAACGATTTTTTGACCAAACACTCAACAAATACCGTCGAGCAACCCCCATATTCACCAGATAGAAGACATAAAGGAGAATTCGCGGCGAGAACTGAACCCAATTCTGGAAACAGCGTTTAAAAAATGTTTTGATGATTGGATTATTCGTTGGCGAAAGTGTATCGTTTCTGAAGGAGCATACTTTGAAGGTGATAAAATAAATTTGTATGAATAACAAAAATTTTGTGCATTATTGATCTTTTCCCGTTACTTTCTTGACAAGTAGTACATTATTGATCTGTGTTGACTAACAATTCCTATAACTACAAAATTGTTACTGTTTGTTAGCTGTTTCCCGCTCCTTCGCCTGCATGGAATACTGATTCCGTTCCCGCGACATTACAGGAACCTACTACTGGCATAATATAGTTTAGCTTACTTTAACCTGGTTTTGTGTGAATCGAACGAAGAATTTGGCCGTAGAATTCTTTTTATTTACAAAACCCCTGAAGAGGTTAAACAGGGTGGATAACTCTATTGATTAAGCGTAGCGAGCCGAAGGCGAGCGAAGCGCTGGCCAGCCTATCCCAGAACCTAATATAAGCTATGTACAGTAAACGGCGTGTTGGCTGGCACATCGCGAAAAAGAGAAGAAGAACAGTTCAGCTGAAATCGGTGTGCTTCGGTTTTGTAGAGCGTTCTCTCTGTCGCACATAATTCTAACAGTTAGTTGTAAACAGAGAATAAATGTGGACATGCCACTAAAATAAAAAAAACTGACACATACTATTCGGCTAGAATAGAAAGCATTTCAGTAGGTGACGGCCGTTTTTTATGGGTCGTCTTAAATTATTCTCATAATCATAGAGCTAGATTTCCCAGTTCGACCATGTAAAAACAAATATAAATTATATAGTGTTAACGCAGTACGTATAAATTTAACAATATAATAAAACACCTGCATGTATATTTACTTATAAATGAGGCATGATCAGATTCAGTGTAAATATAATTTATTGATAACTTGAAAATTACGACTCGCAGGTAACAGAAAAGTATTACAGTAGGTAGTCGGTATCGACATAGGAGTAGTCCTTTGTCGATACCGACTACTGTAATTATTTTTGGAAACATATAGCAACACAGTACACTTTGCATTCGCTTTGTTTTATTTTGACACGGTTTTTAATACCCACAATCAAATATCTCAAATCAAAATTACACGAAGCTATCGACTTTAGAGTATCAGATAAAACATTACGAAAAATTCTGATTTATTACCTATATTACGGGAAAATTTCATAGCTTGGCAATAAAAAGAAAAACGACGGGTTGCACTCCGGGAGTGCCGGCAGAAGTGAAAACTTGAAAATATTAACGTTGTGCATTTCTGATATTTTGGAATGGTTAGGGAATAATTGTGCACGAATTGTTTTAATTAACAGTAAAAAAATCTTTCATTTATATGGTAACATACAATATTCATTTATTGCGCTATCGTACACAAACATGACAATTTATATTACATTAAAAATGTAACACTTCAGAACTATTACAATTATTTTACATTAAAAAGTTTATCTCTCAGAAAAATCAACTTCCATCCATAATTTCTACGACTTTTTCACCATCATTATTACCAGAACCATCATTGCCAATATATTTATAAAGTACTCATTCATTTTCTTTCGCTATTTCTTCGTCACATTTTTCATTAATTCCTTTGTTTAATTTCCATTTTATATCAATAGACTTATGGCACAATATAGAATAAATTTTACAAAAAGTGATATGATAACAAAAATTGTTTCTTGGGCCTCGGTATGAATCGATCTCAGTCTTGACTAAGTCCACGGCCACTCATTAGACGAACGCGCCACCAAGGTTGTTAAGTACAGTGTGAAATTAGCGCTTCTATATTTGTTGTCTTACGATCAGGTCACGTATTTACTGACGCGAGTTTAACCTTTTTTACCCATTACAAAACAAATGCACAACGCCGCTAAAGAAGATTTCACTTCAAAAACTATCGCTATTCCTCTCTCGTATACGGTGATAGCCAGTCTATAAGTTCATGATCGGTCTACGTTTAGGTACTGTCAGTCGATGTACGACAGAGAGAACTCTCTACAAAACCGAACTAAGTTGATCTTAGCCGGACTCTCTCTCTTCTTCCCGATGTGCCAACCTAAGCGCCGGGACCTGAACATATTGTACATTCCAAATTTCACCAAAATCTGTTCAGTGGTTACGGGGATACCTGATAATAAACATTCACACTCTTTGGCTTTATACATATTAGTAGGATTATTTATAAACGTCACGTGAGTCACGATTTTATTTTAAGTTAAACTAATTATTATTCGAGCTGCCAAAGCGCTTGATCAAAATTGAAGATTATTACGTCGAAAGTTAGTAATAAAAAATGCTTCATCTATTTCGTTGTGTAGGGGCTGCGCTGCCTCATGTGTGTCACGCATGCGGGCATCCACGTCCACGTCGCGTCGTTGTGTTAAACGTATGGATTTTTTTTTACAAATTATTTGCAAGATATTACTTCATTACTTGACGAAACAGGGGCGTGCACAAGCACGACGCAGCGCAGGCCCTTGTGTATAAAAATATACTATCTAAAAACCGTAGCAGTTCCTAAATTAGTTTTCACATTCAATAGTCTACCCATTTTCAGACATTTGATGAGTAAAGATGACGATCCTATTAAAATTACTGATAAAAACTGAGTTTTATAGATTTTATAAACATTTACAATATTAGAAACTCATCAGCAAGTCGTAAAATCATTTGATGTTCAAAACTTCTTTTATGGTCCCCACTGATATGGGGACTAAGGAAATAAAGTCAAAAGTAGCAGCTTATCTACTCTAGATATTGTAAAAGTTGAATGAAGGAATGAAGACGTGCTTTATATGTACTAAACTGAAGTTGTAAGTAATAAATGTAAACTGATTTGATGTACTGGATTTGGTAGCATGTTTGTGCAATTCAAAGTTAGGATTTTTGAAGTGAAAACTTCTTTAGCGGCGTTGTACACTTTTTTTGTAATGGGCAAAAAAGGTTAAACTCGCGTCAGGACACGTGACCTGATCGAAAATTCGTAAGAAGTTTGCAGACAAATATAGAAGCGCTAATTTCACACTGTACTTAACAACCTTGGTGGCGCGTCCGTCTAATGAGTGGTCTGGTGGTGGTAATGGTGGAGGTGGTGGTGGTATAAATAATTGTAATAGTTCTGAAGTGTTAAATTTTTAATGTAATATAAATTGCCATGTTTGTGTACGATATCGCAATAAATGAATATTGTATGTTACCACATAAATGATAGTACTTTTATAATGATAATTAAAGCAATTCATGCAAAATTATTCCCTAACCATTCCAAAATATCAAAAATAAACAACGTTAATATTCAAGTTTTCACTTCTGCCGGCACTCCCGGAGTGCAACCCGTCGTTTTTTTTTTAATACAATATTAGTAACCGAAATGATTAGTTTCTCCTAACTCCGCATGCTACGCTAGATTGCTTGTGTTAGGAGTGTTTTCACTTCGGTAGTGTAATAATGGTCAGGATTCGAACCCGGCAGCTCTCGATCGTAAGGACTCTGTTTAGAAATAAACATCAACAATAGTGATAAAAATTGTCATGACCATTTTTGAAATTGTTGATGTTTTATATAGTTGTTGTGTTATATAGAATGTTTTTGAGCCATGCATTTGTCCGTGTCCAGAATCACCTAACGAACACCTTGCGGGCTAAATTGCAGACAAAAGCCAGATTAGAATAAGTTATTCTGCAATCTGGATCAGTTCAATTTGATAGATAATATGTAGGTTATATTATGGCTTCCTGAAGTACAGAGCATTCTATAAACGTCTTTGGAATGATATGATATATAAATATATAATATATAAGATAAAATAAAAATATTTAAAATATATAAAACACAAACCCATATATATCAAATTTTAATACAATTTATCGTTCAGGTACATTCATACATACCAAAATCACGTGAGAATGGAAACTGGAAACGTACCAGTAGTAAATACTCCTCGGTATCATCTAGGAGTAAAACTATGTACCTAGATGTAGACAACCGTGTACCATAGGACAGCTGACAGGAAGCATTCGAGACACGAGACAGTTCCAAAATCGAGTGCATAACTTGCATGAAGTTACCCGGGTGTACTATCTACGATTAAGTAGGTACAAGGAACGTATAGCCTACAGTTCAGTTTATACAATTGAAGCTCGAATTTGTGTTACGAGACTGATAGAACCGAGAATTGTATTATGAGATGTATTTCATTCAATATAAGGTACATTCGAAGAACTTGGAGTTAAAGACAGTTAGAGGACTTCATTCTCCAAGATATAACCAAGATGTCAAGGCCCATTGTATCCATTATCTTCAAGTACTTACAGTTAGTGGTAAAAATAATTTAACAATTTACAATTTAGAAATCATTGTAGCTCTAAAAATTTAATAACTACTAACCTAACATAGGCAGTAAAGTATGTAAGGACACAATAAATGATTTAAAGAGACGTGATAAAAAAAGAACAAAACATACAACTTTTCACCATGGCCAACAAGAAAAGTGTTATCTGTTATAAAAATAACGTAGACCATCATCATCTTATAAATATAAAGAGTTTCTAGACGAAAAGGACGATTCATCACCCTTTTTTTGTTGTTCGAAATTCAAATCACTTTAACTCACGCTTGACAGTTTTATTTTGCTGCGAGTTTTTAAGCATTACCTTTTCATGCTAGGGAGGTAATAATAATTTGATTTATATGGGTTATAGGTAAGTAACTTTGTTAAATATAGATCGTTACAAACGATTTGTTAGTGTTCAGAAACTTTGGCCACTGATTATACTTACCTAAGTGTTCTAGATAGGTAAGTCTATTTCTGTCACCGGAAACTCGCTTTCTAAAGTGTAAGTAAATACATTCCAGAAATTCAATATTAAAGTAAATGTGTCCCGCTAAGTTTCTTATTTAACTGAGTACATAAATTGTGAACGTGCAGCTATTTCGTTTGTGGAAAGTCTTTAATGATCCATGGAATCGTTTTTATGGTGTTTACTTTGATCGGAGTACAACATCAAAACGTCTTTTATTACCCAATAATTTAGAATTTGCCACAATATTGGAAGCGCTGGAGTCTTATATTTAGCTGATAATATTAATTATAGCTGATGCCCGCGACATCACCCGCGCGGAGGTCGATTATCGGTTTTTGGTCATATCTCCGGTCCTACCTAACAATTTGCAATCAAACGTACGGCAGATTTAAAGTCTGACCAAGATCTTTCTAAACAGACAAACAGAGATAGACAAAGATTCCAAAAAAGAAAAATGTTTTTGTTCATAATCGTTCATTTAATACACAACTAATTTACAATTGAATAATAGTATAGATATATAGATATCTCCAATTTACAGACACAAATAATTTACAATTTTATTATATGATTTTTTTTTCATTGTATGTTTGTGTGTTTGTTCCTTTGGGCGCGATTTTGACCCACTTTAATATACAGCCAGATTTCGTTCAAACTTTTTAGATTTTTCGAGGACCGATGACAATACACTAATTTGATAAAATTATGCCATTTTTCAATTTGCAAAATAATTTAAACTAATGAATTCGCGAAATATTTACTGACCGCTCTGTAATTATTTGATAACAGCGCCATATATCCTATATAACTTTGTATCACGTAGTAGCGAATAATATCACATTATAAACTCTGAAATAGGTGGCAACAGCAGCGTGTTAAAATTATTAAAATTAAATAAATATTTATAAATAAACAAAACTAAAAAGTAGGAAATAAATAATAGTTTAAAAAAACTTAAAAACACGCTTTTATAGAAAACCGAACTACGAAAATAGAAAATAAGTTTTAATAAATTTAAATTAAGAATAGTGTTAAACAATTCAATAAATATAATTAAGTAATAGTGTAAATAAAAAAAATGTATTTCATTAAAAAAAAAGCGTTAATAGTACTAGCTGCTGCTAGGGCACGCCACAATAGCGGCGGTAAGGCCTATCATGGAGGATTAGCTAAAGAGGCGACACGGAAGCCTCTCGTACCGACTGACGCAGGTGGTCTCCGGTAAGGGGAGCTTCGGAGACCACCTGCATCGGATCAGGAAGGAGCCAACGCCTGAGTGCCATCACTGCGACGCGAGGGAGGAATCAGGGCTGCACATGCTGGCGGACTGCCCGACGTGGGAGGTGCCGAGGCGTGACCTCGTGGCAGCCACCGTGGGTGGGAGTCCTCTCGCTCGGCAGCATGATTGCGGCAATGTTGCGGAGCGCGAGCGAGCGAGCGAGTCCGGGAGAGATTTAGAACTCTTGCGCCGGAAGTCGCTTAACGGCCTTCGTCCTCCATGAGCGCAGGCCTGGAGGTGACAGGTGAGGCCACCTGCCACCCCAGCAGAAGCAGGCCGCGGCGGTGGGGCAACTAGCGCCCCTCCACAAAACGGGGCAAGATGGGGACACCGTGGTTCTCAAACCCGAGGGGGCCATCTCGAAACCGGAGTTTGCCCAGGGTCTGTCGGGGTGCGAGGGATATGCTCTATGGGCAACCTTACACCCCTGCGTTTTAAGACCCGAGACGGCGTGCGGTTTTAGTCGGTTCAAGCCCGACATAACCGCCTCCGCTGGCCGGCGCGGGGTATCCGAAGGGATTTCCCCGTGAAAAAAAAAGTACTAGCTGCTACCCGCGTGGAGGTCGGTTTTCGATTTTCGGTCATATCTCCGGTTCTACTGAACCAATTGCAATCAAACATACGGCAAATTGTAAGTTTGATTGTAATAGAAAAAACCGCCTCAAAATACGTTCAGTAGTTTTGTTTTTAAATATAAAATATTTCACTTCTACGAGTATGATAGCTAACGGTTTCCGTAAGTTTCCATTTACACGGTGCAAGTTTCTTGCCTGTTGCATACAATAAAATTTCAGCAAGAAAGGGCTCGTATCGTCTAAATAACATGTCAATATGCAACTTTTCCATGCTAGACTGTTTTTGGTATAAAATAACATTTACCCATAGAATCTTTTATGTAAATTCCCTTGTTTCGTTTGTTTCTTATTTTCTTAGGTCCGAAACATTTAACTCCAAATTCTCTGCGCAAATGCAGTATATTTTCTGGCAATTTTGAACGTCTAGGTGACTTTGCACTCATCATCAACTTAGGGAACTTCGTCGCAATACTTGTTTTGACTTTCTGTAGCATCACCCACTGTTGACATCTGGATATGATCAAGATTTGACGCTAGCTGTAAGTGTGGATGGTTCTCACTACTTCTAGTGTCAATTTTAGCCATTCGCATAGAACTAAAAATAATAAGCACATAGCGTAATATACTTGTCTTACTAGTCGTTTTTGCGACGTCTCATAGTGAAATTGGGGTAAATTACTAAACGTATACAATCAATAAAAAACAAACAAAATCTTTCTGTACCCTCTTTATTAATAATTGTTCAACACTATTTCCGTTGGTGCGTACTCATCGGCAGTCTCCCTGCGTTTAAACAAAAGCTACATTCTCGAAACTTCGTCATTATAGCTGATAGGTATTTAGGTCTAATTAACAGGTACTTGCCATAAATCTGTCTCGAAAGCATCTGAATAGTTTGAACATCAGCGGTTACACAGTATTGAATGGAGCCCTGCATAATTTTATGAGCAGCCAGAAAGTATTTAAAAAGGCACGACTGGCTGTACATAGAGGAGTACTCGTCCCCACACTTATGTAAGGTAGTGAATGTTGGGTGTGGCAGAAGGAACATGAAAGTAAGCTGAATGCTGTTGAAATGAGAAGTCTGAGAAGTATAGCTGGAGTGACCCTGATGGACCGAGTGAGGAACAGCGTGATAAGGGAACATTGTGGTTTGGCAGTAGATGTCACTTCATCTTCTGCCAAACCACTTCTCTATCTTGGTCACTACCAAGATAGAGAAAGGGATGCTTAGATTGTTCGGTCATGTAGAGAGAATGGATGAAAGGAGATTAACGAAACAGATTTATGAGGCGAGGGCTACTGGGCAACCCGGTAAAGGTCGACCTAGGCGTACGTATGCCAATCAGATCGAGGACGTTTTGAGGAAAGGCCAGGTCAGAAGTACCCGTAAGCGGCGTGCATGTATGAAAACAATTATGAAAGTAGAAGCCAAAGACGTATGCCAGGATCGTAGCAAGTGGAAAGATGGTGTCTCTGCCTACCCCAATGGGAAAGAGGCGTGACTATATGTAGGCCTAGAACATCTAAATTACAACCAAGTTGGGGCTGTTTTGCTATTCGAAGTTTTGAAGTTCAGATAACTACTGTTTACAATACTAGGTACTTGAAGTTGATAGGTATTTCAGATAACTTGTATATGTATATTCTTAAACGTGACCCAATTCTCGTTTTCACACTTTTTTCAGCAATGCAATCAATGAACTACCTATAAATGACGTAAGTGCAAAGATTAAAATGGTAAATACCTCGATTGACTAAATAAGAAATATTCGATTAATATAAAATATTCTTTTATTCGTAAGGGCCTAATTTTATAGAATTAAAGGTATTTGCAACATGTTTGGGTTTTCATGGAAGTATTTCCATACATCTATGTATATAAAACAAAGTCGTGTTTTTAGGTAGATTTCGATGAAATCGATCTACCTATTGGTTTCTTGACTACTGTCTAATTAAAAAAAAAAATCTTCATAGGAGGTCTGGTTATGACCCCCTAAGTCCGAAATGACCACTGGTCAATAAGTTTATATGTATATATATATATATGTATGTATGGTTCCACTTCCCAAAATTTGCGGCACTCTCACGGTCGCATTTTTGCCCCGATCGCTTTCAAACTGCGGTCAAAAATTGCTTGGGTGTAAACTTAGTTTAAGTTCGTAATAGGGCGGAATCCGGCCTAAGGGGACGGTAGGGCCTCACTTTTTGTGAAATCAGTTTTTCCTCAAAATATCACGTTCCATGAAAGATATTCGAACCGTTCTAATTTTATCCCATAGTTTACATGAATACCAACAACTTTTAATTATAAACCTTTAAGATTAAAACTTTAACTAAAAGTGGAGGGGGGAAAAACCAAAATTTTTCGGGAAAAAAATCATAACTTCTAACCGGTGAACATTCTTGGTGTCAGAAACATTTTTAATCGATAGGCCATTTTGAAGTCTACAATAAATGTCTGAAAAGTTTTTCGCTAGAAGTTACCGTTTTCGAGAAAAAAATTTAAACATGTTAATAAAATAATATTAATTGCTTCACGAAATCTACCTGTGCGTTCCCCCTGCGGGAACGGATTTTTTTTTGCTGAAATCGCCACGGTTCTGGTAACCGTAGGGGTAGTTATGTCTGACTCGAACCAACCAAAACCTCAAGACATCTCGGGTCTTTAATGCCGGGTGCAATTATACATTCGCAAGATAAATTCAGCTGAAAAGGTAACCAACATAACTTGATTCTAAGGCGGAACGAAGTTTGCCGGGTCAGCTGGTAGATAATATTTTTAATCGTGATTGAAAAGTACTATCATACATGCATCCTTGCGAAATGTAGAAATAGACATCTATTTATTATCATACCCTTTAGAGAACTAAGATGTATGTACTGATACCAGTGTGTGGAAATAAATTATTCATTACCTGAAATAAATTTTAATGTGTGGAATAACTTGAGGTCAGCAGTTAAAAAAAGTTACATCGTCGGAAGTTTACGCGAATATCACACGACGTCGGGTTCAGTGTAAATAATAAACGAACATTAAAGAAACCGCGATATAATTAGTTAAAAATAGTTTATTTCATAACTTTATTCGTTTAATTAATAACTATCTTAAGCCATAATACCGCGGCATCTAGACCAAGCTAAGAATACGATACTTAAACATATTTCTATAATACTTACATCAATCGTGTGCATTTGGATTCATTGATCTTTTTAATATTATTTTGATACAAAATCTGATTGTAAATTTAAACAAAAGAAGTCAAACCTCATAACCCTTTTTTTTTCGTGCGGAAACTGTTTTTTTTTTCATTGTCTGTTTCTTTTAAATCTAGTTTGGTTCAAAGGACCGTCATTTTTTTTTTATTTTTTTTTTATCGTGCGGAAATCCGTCTCTCCCGGGCGCGCTCAGCCACCTCCTTCGCGAGCATTACATGCTCGCAGAAGGAGGCGGCGGCGGCCCACGCGCTCGCGCTCCGCACCATTGCCGCAATCATGCTGCCGAGCGAGAGGACTCCCACCCCGATGGCTGCCACGAGGTCACGCCTCGGCGCCTCCCACGCCGGGCAGTCCGCCAGCGTGTGCAGCCCTGAGTCCTCGCTCGCGTCGCAGTGATGACACTCAGGCGTTGGCTCCTTCCTGATCCGATGCAGGTGGTCCCCGAAGCACCCCTTCCCGGAGATCACCTGCGTCAGTCGGTACGAGAGGCTTCCGTGTCGCCTCTCCAGCCAATCCTCCATGATGGGCCTTACCGCCGCTATTGCGGCGGGCCCTGCGCTTGGTCGCCCAAGTCGTTCCTTCCACTCCACCACGATGGCCTGGCGGAGCTGGGACTGCACGGCCTCGATTTCTCGAGGCTCGGGGTTCCATCCCTGCTCCCGTGCCTCCTTTCGCCACTGGTACAGTTGCGAAAGGGCTCTCGCTTCCAGGTCCCATGGCGGAGTTCCGGCAAGAAGACTCGCCGCCTCGAAGGAGATCGTGCGGTACCCTCGGATGACCCTGATGGCCAGAACTCACTGCGGAGCGCGCAGCATCTGCACAGTTCTGGTCCTCAGGGCCTCCACCTATATTGGGCACCCATACAGCGCCATGGACCGCACGATCCCCGCGTAGAGTCTCCTGCAGGAGTCATCGGGCCCCCTCATGTTGGGCAACAGCCGAGCCAGAGCAAGAGCTGTGCCCTTCAATTTGGGGGCCAGACTTCGGATGTGCTCTCTGAAGTCCCATCGGCCGTCGAGCACGAGCCCCAAATATTTCATTTGGGGCTTGATGCCGATGCGATTTCCTCCCACGATGAGACTGGATCCCTCGGGTGGCTTGCTCCGAGGCCCATGGAAGAACAGGGCCTCGGTTTTATGCAGGGCCACCTCGAGACCCAGCCGCCGGATCCGCTTAACGACTTGGGCAACCGCGGTCGTGGCCTTTCGGGTCGCTTCGCGGTACGTCGCCCCGCACGCCGCCACGAGCGTGTCGTCCGCGTAGCACGTGATGGCGGCACCGCCTACGAGCTCACCGCGAAGCACCCAGTCGTATCCGATGTTCCACAGGAGCGGCCCCAGGACCGATCCCTGTGGAACACCGCACAACATTTCACGCCGACCGAGACCGGTCACTCAAAGGACCGTCACTAGGCTGCACTTTCGAGCTACCTTTGCCTAAACAAAGGCACACAAACAAATAAAACTGATGGATAAACGAAGAGTTTAAAAACTTTTAATATAATAAATGATAATTCAAATAAAATTCAGTAAGAACAGTGATATGGCTCTCAATTGTACTCTGTTAAATTTAAAAATGGCAAAAGGCAAAAGCTTTATTGTAAAAAAAAATGTAACCATAGCACTGTGGGTGGACTTGTATAACCGCTATGAAGGCTCGACTAGCACCTTCCCTATTTATAGAATTTAATTTATTTCTTTACAGATAGATTCGCTTTTTCTTTTTTTTTAGATAAGTGCTACATAGACCTCTGTGGAAATTGGCAATTACCTGAATCGTAACATTGAACTCCACTTATCGAGCAATTGCAAACTTGAATATTTGTAAGAATTAGAAAACAAATATTGGGCAATTTTTATTTGTGCGGAAATCCCTTCGAATACTCTGGTATTCGAATGGTTATGTCGTATATCGACTAAAACCGCACGGTGTCCTCCCCAAGTGTCCTCGAGGGGCAGGGTTCTCTCCCGCTAACTCTCCGCCGTCTCTTTCGCGCGCACCTGCTCGCAGAAAGAGGCGGGGCGTGCCACTTCCTCCCGTCGGAGACCACGGCCCTCACCATGGTCTCTAACGAGAGAACGTCCACGCCCAGGACCGCAACGAGATCCCGACGTTGACTCGCCCACGCAGGGCACTCCAACGTGTGGAGCAATGTGTATTCGCCAGGATCCTCGCAGTGCTGGCACTGCGGCGTTGGCTCCCGGTGGATGCGCCATAGATACTTACCGAAAAACCCGTGTCCGGTAAATGTCTGGCACATCAGGTATGAGAGGTCCCCATGGTCCCTCTCCAACCACTACTTCATAATCGGTCTCACCACCGCAATGGTAGTTCCCCCCCCCCCCCCCCTTGGACCGCTGAGCCCTGATTTGTCGGGGCTCCGGCCTACGGCCCCGCTCCAGCGCCTCCTTGCGCCACTGGTACAGCAGTGCAAGGGCTCTCGCTACCAGGGCCCATGGAGGGGTCCCGGCTAGGAGACATGCGGCCTTGATGGAGATCGTGCGATACCCCCTGATTACTCTGACGGCCATCGCCTTTAGCGGGCTGTTTAGAACAGCCACGTTGCGGGCCGCCAGAGTCTCCGCCCATACCTGCCTGGGTATCATGCGAGTTTCGCACGATACCCAGGTACAGTCTCCTAGTGGGGGCGTTGGGTCCCTTAACGTTGGGCATCAGCCGCGATAGCGCGGCCGCAGCCCCCCTCAGTTTCGGGACCAGACTTCGGACATGAGGTCCGAAGTCCCATCAGCTATCGAGTACGAGCCCAAGGTACTTCATCGTGGGCTCGATGCCGATGCTTACGCCCCCTACGGTTATGCTGGTTCCCGCAGGTGGCCCCCTCCGAGGCCCGTGAAAACACATAGCCTCGGATTTGTGGAGAGCCACCTCGAGTCCCAGCCGCCGTATTCGACCCACGACTTGAGCAACCCCTGCCGTGGCCTTTAGTGCCGCGCTTCGGTTCGTTGCTCCCCGGGCCATCACTAGGGTGTCGTCAGCATAACAAGTTATGCTGACACCCTCGACACCACCGCACGACACTTCTCGCCGCCCTGGCCCTAGCCAGCTCGGGTAAACTATGGCCCTCTCAGATAGGTATGCCTCGACAATGCGGCGGAGGTAAGGAGGCACTCCGTGATACGCGAGAGCCTCCCTAACGCAGCTCCAGGGTAGGGTGTTGAAGGAACATGTTCCTCCGCTCTTGCCGGGATATATTTTGTTTGTCCTAGAGTAATGGCAATTGATTCAAACATCATCACTTGAATTTAAGATACGGTAAACTTCTAAAAATTTAAAATTTGTTCACCTTTCAAGTACAGGATTTGTGGTTGATAGTGTGTTCCACTGTGGTTCATAATCCCTCGAACCTTGGATATTGGTGGTCAAGATATGCATTCCTCTAAGTCTTTATGTCCTACGAGGCTGACATTTAAATGGGGTAATCAGGTAAAATAAAGATTTTTTTGAATTAAGTCCAGTTTAGTAAAATTGTTTGGGATGAAATTGGGTTTCACCTTTATAATCTATTGAATTGATTACATTTTTTTAATGAACCTTAAATTTTAAATGTAAATAAAACTAATTTGATTTGATTTATTCTTCATATTTTATATAGATTTAAAAAATAATAAAATCGGCACCTTTATAACAGAATTTAATTAAAAACCTTGTCTTACTCTTAAGAAGGGATATCTTTTCATTGTAAAGTCTATTTCTAAAGCGAGACACCCTCGCAGGCTCCATTAGAGGCAGCGGTATCGGAGGGGAGGCGCGGTGTGAAGGCGGGTGGTTCTACAAACAATCCTCGCGGATATTGAACGGCGATGCGTTCGGAAATGCAGCGCCGCCGGCTGCGTGCAACGGATCGGTTCACGTCTCATTGCACGGGAACCAACGTGCGAAGATATGAACAGCCTCATATTCATCTCGTTTGAATTCATATTACAATTCAATTTGAATACACCAGAAGGTGATTTTATTTTTTCATAATGTCAAAGGAAAATTGTGAAATCAGTTTTCTATACATCTATACTAATATAGAGAGGCTGAATTTGTTGAGTTTATTTGTTTGGGGTAATCGGAACTACTGCACTTATTGGACAAATTCTTTTATAATTTAAAAGGTACATTATCCCAGATGGATATAGGCTATATATTTTGTATAAATAAATATAAACTGAAGCGATGCGAGGGCAGTAGTAGTAAAAGTAGTACTAGTAAATAAAATCGTAAGAAGGTAAAACTGTAGGTACATATAATATTTTTCAAAAATATAATTGCTATGTGTTCTGGAAGCGAAACTGTTACCAAAAATGAGATTTTTAGAATTTTGGTCTATTCATCTGCGATTTCCGCACGATAAAAAAAAAAAAAAAAAAAAAAAAAAAGGTAGGCATTATTGATGTTCAAGTATCGCTTGAAAACTGATGAACAGATTTGGCAGAAATATTGCATGAACGTTCTTTTAGGGTATAGTCATAACGCTATTATAGATGTGATAGCTGTAGAGTAAAATTGAACTAAAATATTGATCATTATTCTTCAATTTATTATTACCAGTTAGATCTTCACGAAATTTTACAGTTCGACAGAACTTGAATATGGTTCGCATCCGGACTATAAATCATCACGCTAGAGCTAAAAGATGAGGAGTAGTAAAATAAAAAATTACTTTTTATACTTGACTAAACAGATGTTTCAAGAGAGGTCGTGTGGCAAGAGTAAATCAATTCCGAATGGATTTTAGTTATCTGGGTCTACTATAAAGAACAAACTTTAAGACGAGGCGATTTTATAATAAAACTACATTTTAAGCAATAGCTGTGAGACAAAATATACAATGTGAAGGCGACGGTATTGCCATAATACCACGTACCTGCGGGACGTGTAAGCTCTATACAAAGTAGCAATTAAATGTACCTACCTATTTTGTTTTTATTGTACAGATAGATAAAAGTTTCTTACATTGAAATAAATATTTTTAAGATGGTGGCTTAGTAGGGTGAATGATGTCGCTCCGAAAGAGATACCTCATAATTTGACAATGAATTCGATTCTTACTATAAGGATTCCTATACACAAAGTTCCACCCACGCCTATGATATAAGAACCGATTGTGAATATAATATACCCATTACCTTCTGAATAATTCATAATAATCATAATATATAAGTGTTTACAAAAACATCTAAGTAAATTTGTCCAATAAGTTGCCTGTAAGAGATTGCCACAGTGCGATAAGGCCGCCAATTGTATATACCATAATGTAATATTTGTATTTTTTTTTATCTTATTCTTGGTGTACAATAAAGAGATACTACTACTACTACTACTACCTACCCGTATTACAAGCTAGTTAAACTATGCTCACTTTGAGTAGTTCGAGCCTTGATAAAGCTGTGTAGTATGTCCTAAAAAATTTTTTTAGGAATTTTTCTTAGAAAAGCCCTATTGCTATCGAGTTGTCGTCGACGTCGTCGTCGTTGCCAATTTTCTGTCACGGTTTTGGGTATGAAGGAGATGAGCTATCGAGTTGCTGTTTTCGGTAATAGATTCGTGCTGGGGTGAACCATTGCAAGATAAAGAAAAAAACGCAAAAAAAAACGCTAAATCGAAAATCCCTTGTATTCGGCTGAGCTCGTCTCCGGAATTCAACTTGTTAATTATTTAGATACAGATTTTTTTCAATCTTACGATTTTAAACATCCTGTACTAGGTTAACAAGTTTTTAAGTTCCATCATATTGATATCCAAATATCACTATCTGTTAACGCCTGCTGAGCCTGTTATATGAAGGAAACATATCTTGCTACACCAAATGGACAGGCGTTAATTATTTTATTTCCATGTACCGACAGTAACATTTTATCACTCTTCTTTTTCTATTATGTTGCCTGCGAGCACTCTGCTTCCAATTATTTGTTAAAATACAGTTTTATGGATATTAAACCAAGTGAAACTTCGATTTGGAGTTTTGATTATCAACATTGAAGCCCCAATATCATCACAAAAAGATCAGTAAATCATAATTTTACAGTTACCTAATAGCTACTTACACGTAGGATGGAAAAAGCACCAAGAGTAGCTGCAAATATTTCTAGTTTGAGCAACGGTGTACTTTGAGAACTTTAATGAAAATGAATTTTCTTCGCAAACTACTAATAAGCGAGGGATGAAAAATTGGCATCAGCGTTAGTCCGTCTAATATAGCTAGTGAACGAATATTTACATGCAGTTTTCGTAGAAAGGTGGCGGGACCAGCCATCTGTTGCGGTCCAGTGTGCCCCTTCTGAAGTGCGATGAGCCCCCATTCTTCATGGTCCAAATATAACGATGCGCATAAAGTAGCAGATAGTGCGGTTAAGTGATTTTATTAACTACAATAGAAATGGTGTTCTATTCGGTTTAGTGTACAATTGGCTAATAAATCCATTATATTTTTGGTGTCAGTGTTTCAATGTTTAGATTAACTTAAAATCTTGATACCTACTTCTAGTAAACACAGAAGTCTTTGGTATTTCTTTATTTTATTATTACTTGGTATTACTTTAAAACGCAATAGGTTCACAATTCGACTGAAGATTTTTTAGTGAAATTAAAATTAGATTGCCTTGTCTGAAGCGATTTATTTATAGAACCTTGGACGGTATTCGTTTTACATTTTACCTTCATGAAGCCTTTCACATCATAACTGCATACCTGCATAAGATATAATTAATGAACTGAAATTCAGTTTTCACTTCTGTAATGTGTATTTTATTTTTTATATGAACGAAGTTTGCCGGGTCATTTAGTTACTGACCCAGCCAACTGCGATTTCCGCAAACAAAAAAAACACAAAAATGCACAGTATAGGCGAAGACAAATAAAAAAAATGAAAGATCATGAAAAGCGGTCTACTCGTTCTTGGGTTTATCCCAGTCATTAATAATACGACTTAGTTTTACTAGATATGATTTTTTCCCAGTAGTTCCATGTAGCCAGTTCCACATGGACTTTTGCAACCCATTAGTATAGATAAGAAAATATTTGCGTTATACAAGTCTTTATGACTTTGAGTTTCTTAAGAAATGAAAGCGATACGAATGCCTGGAGCACGTTGCAATACAGGTAGGTAGGATATAAGATTTGTGCCGATAAACAGAACTAAATGTAAACAAATTTCTTCCTTTTGTATAATTTTTACAAGTGGAGTATATCTATACTTAATTGTCTATGGGACTAACTCTATAGTAGCTATGGGGACGGACGCTTTCACTGTTGTCAACTTTGATACAATATGGTGTGTTCATCTTGTAAGATTAATAAACGTATTAAGGAAACAAGGCGTTTCAATTATATTTATATATAATCAAGAAAGGACCCAAGACATTACAACAAGCATTTATTTAACTTGCTCTGTTAGTTTGTGAGTTTGTTAATATGTTAGTTGGTTAGTGTGGGCCAAATCTTTTAAGACCAATTAGAACCACTTCCTGACGTTAGATTGGACTCAAATTTGGTATACTTAAGTATCTTCGGTGACAATGTCCATAGAAATGCCTAAACTAAACAAGATAAACCAATCAAGTTTTGGGCTCATTTGTTTTCTCTTGGCAAATACTCTGATGCGACATGATATCCAGGGTTTGAAGATGGAGACGATAGGTGGTCATAGGAACTTCTGAACTAAAGAAGATAAACCTGTTATGTTTGGACTCATTTGGTTTGTCTTGTTATGCACCAACTAGAAAGCTTGTTTTTAAAAAAGTGTTTTTAAATTCATAATTTATAATTATTATTTATTTATATTTACTAGTCGCAGTCGAAATTCGACCGTAATCCATAATAAGAATTCGAATGTTATTGAGAATTTAATACTTAATATTCATGGGTGAATTGGGGACCAAGATCTTCGGCGTCCAAGTCCACCTCAACTGCATACTGGTACACCGGCTGATTGATGGTCGAGTCTCTGGCGCAAGGTTTCCTATCGGGATTGGACATTCTACACAGCGCTTATCTAGACCCAATATAAGCATATTTTAACTAGCTTGTGTTATATGTAGGTTTTAGAATACCTATAAACATACTTAGATACATTTTCTTTTGTAAATACATACATATTATACATAGAAACATCCAGACCAATGCAAATAGACATATTCTTGCATATAAATATTTGCACTAAGCGGGAACCGAACCCGCGACGACTTAGCAATCGAACGCAGCACCGCTACGCCACAGAGAGTGTCTATCTTCCAACTCGTTTTGGAAAGTAGAACATGCCAATACTCCACATATAAAAGATGTAGAACTGAATTCTAAAGACGAGTGCATCCTTAGTGCAAATGTAACTGTGTGCTGACATTGTGTTCTGGCTGACTTCCAATACTACGACTCTTGGTTACAGTTTGATGTTATATGCACATATAATTTTATAGGTATAAACCTACGTGCGACAAGCATCCCCCCTTTTCGGGGCTAGACACCGTGGTTACCACAATCGAAGGGGCCATCGCAAAGCTGTAGATTTCCCAGCCCAGGGCCAGCCGGGGTCCGAGGGAATTGCCTTATGGGGCCACCTTACACCCCTGACACAGGGTGCGGTTTTGGTCGGTTTGAGTCCGACCTAACCACCCCTGGTGACCGGCTTCGGGTTCCATGGAGATTTCCACACAAAAAAAGGTACAAATCTACGTAACTGTATAAAGTTGAAAATATTACGTATTAATAATGTATTCGTGATTGGTAGTCCCTGAATAAGGAGTAGGAAGAGGTGTAGGGGTATGAACCTGCTAGCCGGTATCTGTTGATAAGCCAGGCTTTCCGGTGTTACGGTGTCAGACTGTAGTCGCTCGTGTAAAAGCCATGGTAAGCCAAATCATAAGGAGGCACAAGTGTTAACGTGGCAAGAGTCGCCGGGCCTCAAGGTGGCCTAGGATGTAACCGGGACCAACTAAAAGATGATGATGATGATGATGACTTATAGGCAGAGGTGCACTATCATCAACATTAACTGTTGCCGTCTAGGAGTTAAATATTCCAGACTCAGTGCCGCTAATGAGAATTTTCGAATAAAAATGCCATGAAAGTTTGAAGCGCAACAAAAATTACGTTTTTACTTATTTTTTTCATTTTTATTTATTTTTAATCAGCCACCCAAACCCATTCCCGACCGCACAACTAGTTGTGCATGCTAGTTGGTCGGTCATCCAAATTCTTTATTTCATACTACTTAATTTCTACAGAACTGACCGCTTTGGCGTTTTATAAAAAGGAACTGATTCGATTTGACAGCCAAGTACCCAATTGGATATCAAAAATTTGGTCTACAATGTTCCCAATGTAGTACTTACTCTATGATCGTCTATATTATGATGATACTAACTGTAACCCGTGGCTTCACTCGCATGGAATTCTGATCACATTCTCGCTTTCCATGTGAGCCTACTCCAGGGATAAGAAGTAGCCTATCTATTATTATAACCTTTCCCTGTACCTTACAGCCGTTTGTTAAAATATGGCAAACTTTAATCTATCTTCTATATATATATAGATATATATATAAAAGCAGAAACTGGCAACTTGGCAACTTTGTATGAAACCTCGTATTCTGATCAACTTCAAACTTGGCAGTTATATTTTGTAAAAATAACCACGAGTTTCATTGTTTTTAGGGTTCCGTTGCCAAATGGCAAAAACGGAACCCTTATAGATTCGTCATGTCTGTTTGTCCGTCCGTATACACAGAAAAGTGGCTCCCATTCCGTTCGGCATAAATGAACAAACACACATTTATTCTCATACATAAATATACTCATGCTTTCCCCCTCCAGGATAGACAGCCTGTCATCTGCTTCAGTCTTTTTTAAAACGTTATTAGTAAACGAAATTCTTTGTATTCCCCCTTCAGCCTTTTGTGTATATATTACTAAAGCCTCCAGCTTAACTGTTGCTTGTGTTAGGAGTGGGTTACTGCAGTAGTTTGATGACCAGGATTCGAACCTGGGACCTCTTAATTGTAAGGCCGACTCCTTAACCAGGAAGCTAACAATATAATCTGTCCTTTCACACTTCCGGAGCTTCCTCTATTGTCATAATTTTCATACAGAATACAGGATTGTCTTTTACATATTTTTATTTACCTTTACATCCACTACACCTCTAGGCGTGGTTGTAAACAAACCCGTTTTGTCCAACGCCGTTTTTACGTCCTCAGAAATTTGAATTTTCATAGCTGTAAAGATGTATTTATTTAAATTTAAAAATTGTTTACATCACAACTCATTAATACAAGTTTTAAAGCAATTAGCACGATAGCTTTCTTATAAATTTAGATAGGAAAAAGTGAACATTAAAACGGGACTTGAATCCGTGACCAGATCTTTTCTGGGAGGAATACCCTGACGAACTGAGCTACGCCGCCCTAAACCATCCGCTTTCTTTTTTTTTTTATATATTTAGAACACGTCAATTTGACTTCACCTCGCCTGATGGTAAGCTGAAGGTAAAGTCTCAGGAAAGAGGGTCACCATTACATACACGTACCATGATAACCATTGTGGCACTCAGCTTGACGGCCTCATCAGAAGAGGATTGTACACGGTAGTGCTGCGACCACAATCCCCCTGCCCGGCTATGCACTTGCTGACCCCTGAACGCAATCAAACCGAAATTGGATTACTATGGAGGGTTTTTCGCAATCGTGGTTCCTACCTGGCCGAATTTTGTGACATATTTGTGTCAAATTTCTACCACCAGTAAAAGCCAGTGCCTCATGCTAGTGCAAGCCTGCGGGCACTTGTTCCGTGCAAAGGATCCTCTTCCGAGCCTTTTACCAATACAGTTGGGGTCGACTTTTTCAGTCTAACTACGATGCTGCTGAACTTCGATATTATCCGTGAAACGACTGCCACCACAACCCATTAGCGATGTCGAAGTTCTACAGTTAGACCTATTTAGGGCTCCGACTACCCTTCACGACTTCCACAGATTTTCATATGGCAACCGAGACCAACGGCAATTGCTTAACGTGCTCTCCTATGCATGGGATTTAAGGGAATAATATTAACATTTGTTTGTGTTCGGTGCAAATGATAAAAATGTGAATTTCGTGCGAATAATTTCGTGAAATGCATGCGGGCGCCCCGCATGCGTGACACACATGAGGCAGCGGACGACCTCAGACGTAAGTAGACGAGAACTTGCGCTATCCAGGTAAGGTCTAGGTAGCGCAGTAGGTCAGAGTATTCCCGTTACAAGGGGACTTTTCCTGGATTCAAGTCCCGTCGTAGCTGTTGGCTTTTCCGATTAAAAAGTTGTGGAGGAACAGGGTGTGATGTTCCTCCAACACAAAGGGATCCTCCGACCAAAAAGGTGATCACGCCCTCGACAGATTGCAGCGGCGTGCCATCCGTATCATTGGGAGTCCTGAGATTACTAATAGCTTGGAAGCTCTGCAGCTGCGTAGAGACATTGCCTCTCTGGCTGTATTTTACCGCCTTTACCACGGCGAGTGTTCTGGCAAGGTGATCACGCCTGGCGGGCCGCGGCCCAACGGTTGTCGTTGGGATGTTGTATATATGTTATACCAGCGCGCGAACTTCACTATCGCGATTCAGGATTGGTATTGACATAGTAGTATCGAAGTAGTTCAACTTGTTGTCGCTAGATGGTGCTGGGAATATGTAGTATCGCCACAAAGTCATAACTTATATTTTATGAGTTCAACAGAGAATACTAACGTTCACCGGTGCTCTCCATTCTGCTGGCTGTGTTAATAGTGTCTCCAAATAAACAGTATCTAGGCATTTTGCTGCCTACTATTCCGGCTACACATGGCCCCGTGTGTATACCACTCCTCATGTATAACTTCTGTAATAAAAATAAGATCAGCAATATGATTATAATACATACAATATACTAGGTGCTGGTGCAAAAAATGAGCGAAGCTCCCCGACTGATAACCATTACCAGTGTAATTTGATTGAATAGTTTATTAATGGTTAGTTGTTTAACCAGCCAGTTATTTTGTGATAAGGGGCCATTCATAAAATTCTATTTTGCACGTGCCCTATTTGTTTACTCCGTTACAGATAGTACTTTTGGTGATTATTTCTCAATGGCTAGTCCAATTTTTTTTTTCTTTTTAGGGGTAACGGAACCCTTATAGATTCGTCATGTCGGTCTGTCTGTCCGTCCGTATGTCACAGCCACTTTTTTCCGAAACTATAAGAACTATGCTGTTGAAACTTGGTAAGTAGATGTATTCTGTGAACCGCATTTAGATTTAAAACAAAAATAGAAAAAAAAATTTGGTTGTACCCTATACTAAGAACTGAAACTCAAAAATATTTTTTTCGTCAAACTGAATAGGTCTTCAAAAATGATATTGAGGTTGCTAATATAATTTTTTTCTAAACTGAAACCGTGTAACTTCTAAAATAAGAGAATGATAAAACTAAAAAAAATATATGATGTACATTACCATGTAAACTTCCACTGAAAATTGGTTTGAACGAGATCTAGTAAGTAGTTTTTTTTAATACGTCATATATCGTAAACCGCTATTAACCTTTCATTCAGTCAACTCAAACATAAAATGTGTACTTGCTGCTACGAAACCCTTCATGGGCGAGTCCGACTCGCACTTGGTCGTTTTTTTTTCATTGTATAATTATGAATGGGGGCTGCAAAATATTTTTCATCAGATTTAATTCGAAATCAGTATTAATCTTAGTGCAATTGAATTTTGTTAAACTTTGAGTTTAAATATGTTATATTTTTTTACTTTGACTGGTTGTCTGTATTTTTTCATCTAAATTGTAAGTCACTAGGGCAGATTTTTTATCACGACTCCTTGAGTTCTTTATATGACACTTTCCGATTCAAATTAATTTTATGAAGCTTTTAAAGCCAAGGTGATCGGTAATTTGGTATATGTTTTTACCATCGATGTTCGAGCATTAGTTTGAAAAGCACTGAATAGATTCAGCTGAAATTAAACATGAACATGCTTCTAGTGTATGTTCATTACTTCGGTATTTATATAATCACGCTTTTATAGGTATGATAGGAGCTGGGGTGTGTGTTGGGTAACCTCCTCGAGTGTCGCTCCGATTCCGATCCCGCTGCAGTCCGGGGGGAACGGAATCGGAGCGGCCGGTACACCCTGGGCGGCGGTCAATGGCTTCCCCTTCACCCCTTCATAGGGTTGGCATTGATCGTCGGCCAATACCCAACATGGCGGGAACACATCGCTCTCCGTACTCCTCTGCTTTCAGAGGAGACAGGATGAGCGATGCTGTTAGTGGTGAGATGGCCCAGGGTCAGCCGGGGTGCGAGGGATATGCTCTATGGGTAACCTTACACCCCGGCTTCTAAAGACCCGAGACGGCGTGCGGTTTTAGTCAGTGCAAGCCCGACATAACCGCCCCCGCTGGCCGGCGGGGGGGTATCCGAAGGGATTTCCGCACGAAGGAGCTATTATCTCCTATAAATACTCACGCAATTTTCTAAAATTTACTTACTTATATAAAGATTATTAATTGGAGACTGATATGCCTTTAATAATAATATACATCACGCTGTTGTATTAAAGAACCTGCAAAATTTAGTTGGTATTACATAATAAACTTCTATTTAGAGAGCAGAGCGGGTTCGCAGTGGACTTCATTTTTATTGAGCAACGTTCGAAACCAACCAATATATCAGTTATTTTTTCCGTTTATTTTAGTCAAGTTGTTTTATTATTAATATTTTCTTCATTAAGTATTATTTTTATTTACAAAGAATTGCACAAACAACTATCCTGTGTGTTTTGTTTCGTTTGTTTGTTGCTGTTGTTTTGCTGTTTTTTCACGTGATCGGTAGTTTGCATTTCAGAACTTGGTCTTCTGTTCAAAAGTTTTGTTTTTAACCAATTTAATTCTACACCCAGATATAAACATAAATTTAAACTTCTCTCCACAAGATTGCAATTATTTAAAGGTAATTCATACACACAACATTACATTCCACAAACACTGCAGGAATTACCCTTAAGAAAATTTAGAAAACAATTATATGACTTTTTAATGAGCAAAATGTATAGTGTGAAAGAATATCTATACGACAAATACCTTTTTTGTTTTTTTTTTTCGTTCGGAAATCCCTTCGGATACCCCCCGCGTGCTAGCGGGGGCGGTTATGTCGGGCTTGAACCGACTAAAACCGCACGCCGTCTCGGGTCTTACGACGCCGGGGTGTAAGGTTGCCCATAGAGCATATCCCTCGCACCCCGACAGAATATGCTGTACCTACTAGCTTTAAGATCCTTTGTTACCATATTCGACACAAATAAATGATTGCCTGGGATTCTTAACGGAGTGTTCAACACTGTTAAACTTTGATAATTGGTGATACACGTGTTTTTTTCACCAATTAAAGATTGAATTTCTCAAATTCCTTTCTTAGCGCTCGTCTAGTCTAGGCTATAGAGGGAACCTACTGTCCTAATTTGGTAGTTCTAGCTGCGGTAGTGTCGGATCTACGTTGATGAGTCATCACCTGAAAAAGGCTTTTTCATAATAAGTAATTGAAAATATAGTGATGAAATAACTTAACTTAACTTTTTTTTTTACGTGCGGAAATCCCTTCGGATACCCCCCCGCCGGGCAGCGGGGGCGGTTATGTCGTGCATCGACTAAAACCGCATGGTGTCCTGCCCAAGTGTCCATTGCCGGTCACCCCGGGTAAGCCCTCGAAAGGATAACCCTGATCTTTTCCGAACTTAACGCGGACGAAGTCGCGGGCAACAGCTAGTGATACAATAAATATTAGCTGTCACTATTTTTATGAACATCAAAACAAAATCTAACCTAAACATTGTATATAAACCGTAAATAATAAATTCAGCATAATTGAGATAATTATGGAAGAGTTGGTAGCAATTAGTGTCAGTCGGAGGCGGCGGATGGTGCTCCTCACAAGAGCCATCTGGCGGGCCTCCAATGTGGCTCTCCTTAACACGATAAAATTCACTCATTCAGCGGCATAACTGTTTCACAATGGCGACCCCACTACGAGAAATAAAATTTGGAAATGTCATTGTTAACTGGTTTTGTAGTTCCTCAATCGTACTAGAATCTTTTAATGGGCTGCGTGTATGGAATAGCGGGATAAGAGGGTTGCTGTATTGTGGATTTGATTTCCACTCAGGAGAATTTTATTATTTGTGCGATTCAATGAAAGCTGCTCTGGTTCTGAATTTATTTTGTGTCTGTTTATTATATTCTAATTATATGTTTTGATATACTACAAAACGCTATCTAGGCCCAAAGTAAGCATAGCTTTTTTTTTTACGTGCGGGAATCCCTTCGGATACCCCCCCGCCAGCCAGCGGGGGTGGTTATGTCGTGTCTTGACTAAAACCGCACGGTGTCCTCCCCAAGTGGCCACCCCGGGTAAGCCCTCGAAAGGATAACCCCAGGGTTGCCGGCGGACTTTGGCCCCCGCCGCGGCCTCGCCTGGTGGGGTCGGGTTTTATCCCGCAGCGGTGAGTTGGGAGGCGTGTGTAGGGCACACACGACACGCCTCCGCCACGGCCTGCTTCTGTAAGGACGGCGAGTCGGCAAACTGCCGTCCTCAGGCCCCGATCATGGAGGTCGGTAGTCCCGGGTGTAGATGAGTCTGCGGCGTCCTCGCCGCAGACTGCGAAACTCGGGGGGCAGGGTTCTCTCCCGCTCCCTCTCCGGCGTCTCTTTCGCGCGCATTACCTGCTCGCAGAAAGAGGCGGCGGCGTGCCACTTGCTCCCGTCGGAGACTACGGCCCTCACCATGGTCTCCAACGAGAGAACGTCCACTCCCAGGACCGCAACGAGATCCCGGCGTTGACTCGCCCACGCAGGGCACTTCACCAAGGTGTGGAGCGCCGTGTCTTCGCCAGGATCCTCGCAGTGCTGGCACTGCGGCGTTGTCTCCCGGTGGATGCGACATAGATACTTACCGAAACACCCGTGTCCGGTAAATATCTGGCACATCCGGTAGGAGAGGTCCCCATGGTCCCTCTCCAACCACTCCTTCATAATCGGTCTCACCGCCGCAATGGTGGATTCCCCCCACCTTGGATGCTCAAGTCGCACCCTAAATGTCTCGGAGCGGAGCAGGGACCGCTGAGCCCTGATTTCTCGGGGCTCCGGCCTATGGCCCCGTTCCAACGCCTCCTTGCGCCACTGGTACAGCATCGCAAGGGCTCTCGCTTCCAGGTCCCATGGAGGGGTCCCGGATAGAAGACATACCGCCTCGACGGAGATCGTGCGATACCCCCTGATGACTCCGCCCATACGGGGGCGCCGTATAGGGCCATGCTTCGCACGATCCCCAAGTACAGTCTCCTAGTGGGGGCGCTGGGTCCCTTAACGTTGGGTATCAGCTGCAATAGCGCGGCCGCAGCCCCCCTCAGTTTCGGGACCAGACTTCGGAGATGAGGTCCGAAGTCCCATCGGCTATCGAGTACGAGCCCAAGGTACTTCATCGTGGGCTCGATGCCGATGCTTACGCCCCCTACGGTTATGCTGGTTCCCGCAGGTGGCCCCCTCCGAAGCCCGTGGAAACACATAGCCTCGGATTTGTGGAGAGCCACCTCGAGTCCCAGCCGCCGTATTCGACCCACGACTTGAGCAACCCCTGCCGTGGGCTTTAGTGCGTTGCTGCTTGGTGTCGTCAGCACGAGGGTGTCGTCAGCATAACATGTTATGCTGACACCCTCGAGCAACGAACCGCGCAGCACCCAGTCGTGTCCGATGTTCCACAGGAGTGGCCCTAGGACCGACCCCTGTGTAACACCGCACGACATTTTTCGCCGCCCTGGCCCTAGCCAGCTCGGGTAAACTATGGCCCTCTCGGATAGGTATGCCTCGACAATGCGGCGGAGGTAAGGAGGCACTCCGTGATACTAACGCAGCTCCAGGCTAGGGTGTTGAAGGCGTTGGCGATGTCGAGAGACACCGCCACCACCACCCCACCCCGCGAGACACTTCCTCCGCCAGGCGCCTAACGCGCAAGATCGCTTCCACGGTGGAGCGCCCCCGGCACAAACCGAACTGATTATCCGCCAGATCTGGCCCCACGTTCGTGAGATGCTCGACGAGGCGCTTTGCAATAATCCGCTCAAAGAGCTTGCACACCTCGTCGAGCAACACGATCGGCCGGTAACCGGATGGCTGATCCGCCGGCCGCCCCGCCTTCCGGATAAGGACCAGTTTCCCCGTCTTCCAAGCCTTTGGAAACTGGCTCCTTTCGAGGCATGCGCTAAAGAGCGCCACCAGTCGAGGCCCTAGTTCCTCCAGGGCCAGGACCCATGCTCGGCCTGGAATGCCGTCGGGTCCGGGGGCAGTGCATTTCCGGGCTTTAAGCCGGAGCACTGCTACCTGACTTCCCTGACTTCGAGCACATCGCTCTCGCTATTATCAGCGTCAGGCGCCTCAGACGGAGCCATGCGCGGAGGAACATGTTCCTCCGCTCTCGCCGGGAACAGGGAGCCCAGGAACCCCTCCAGCCGCTCTGGCTGAAGGCTCTGGGTCAGTAGGGGCGCCCTTGGGCGGATTTTGCCCCTGACCGCAAGGTAAGGGCGCCCCCATGGGTGCTCCAGAGACTCCAGCAGCTCCTCGCGGGCCCGCCGTTAAGTAAGCATAGCTTATCTAGCTTGTAATATGGGCTTTTAAAATGTGGTTAATCATACTTAGATATATTTACTTTTGTAAATACATACATCATACTATACGTATGCGGTTGCATACTAACCTTCATTTTCAGGCTTGTTTACTGATGAAAATTATAAAAAGTCTGTCTTAGGTGCCCTCTGTTGGATCTAGTTCCTCAAGGGCCAGGACCCATGTTCGATCTGGAATACCGTCGGGTCCGGGGGCAGTGCTTTTCTGAGCTTTAAGTCGACGCCTAGCTCCCCCTCTCTGACTTCGGGCACGTCGTTCTCGCTGTTATCCGCGTCAAGCGCCTGAGGCGGAGCCATGCGCGGAGGAACATGTTTCCCCGCTCTCGCGGGGAACAGGGAGCCCAGGATCCCCTCCAGCCCCTTCGTCTGGAGGCTCTGGGTCAGTGAAAGCGCCCTGGGGCGGAGTTTGTCCCTAACTACAAGATACGGGCGCCCCCATGGGTTCTGCTACAGAGACTCCATCAAAACCTAACGAGCCCGCCTTTTGGCCTGCTTCACAGCTGACACGAGGTTTCTCTTGGCCCCCCTTGTACGCCTCATATATTCTTCATCCAAGCGTCAATCCCGATTGTTGTCTTACTATCCTACTGTGTTGGGTGACGTGATTTTTGTTGCCATAAGAACAACTGTGGCATTCGTTACGGGTAGCTACAGCCCTAAAAAGTCAGACAATCATCTAACTACAGTCTAACTAAAGAACTTCCACATCACCAGTAGGTTAGTGGAGGTCAGATGGCAACCGCTTCACGGAAAATATCGAAGTTTGGGCGTTTTGGGACAAGGCTGAGTGAAGACTCTTAAGAGTTTGGCGACATTAGTTTCCATAATAACGAGGTTTAGGGTCTCTTTCTCTTGATTTTATAGCCTGTGACTTAGACTTAAGTCCATAACATTAATAAATAAAAATGTCGTAATATGTCGTAAAACAATAAACGGATATATATACTCGTATGTCAGATTAAATGAGATAACATAACGAAAATTACTCAGTATTCAGACGAATCACGAAAAAAATAACATGGTATCACAATATGGGTATACATTAATATGAAGAACCATGAATAAGCCTTTTCCAATGACTCAGAGTTAGCTATTGCCTTTACTAAACGATGGAAAACCCGATATGGTGCCACATCACTGACATTGCTACTACATACAAGTATTAGGTACGAAGTTAAAGGCATTAAATCGACCAAAAGTACATGGTTTCCGGACAGTCATTTTCGTTACGTGACAGATCTTGCAGCTATTTCACTGGTTGAAGAGATTCGGGACTGCAGCATAGGGTTTTGCTAGCTGCAGTAATGTACACTTTGTTTCTTTGTTTACATAAATGACTTTCGCTTCTAATCAGTGCTCCGTTAAACCGTCCTCTATAAAAAAGGGCCCAGAAAAGTCACCAAAGATATGAAAGTGAGTTAATAAGTGCAATTGTGTAATTACCCGTTGTACCTCAAAAGGCGAATCGTCCAATAAATATAATAATATATATATATAATATAACTTAGGATTATGTTACAGGTGAACTATTGTAGGTATGTTGACATAGCAATAATTTTAAGCACTTTCGAAAACAGCAGCAGCTTATAAAAAGCATGTGACGTTAGCCTCACTTCTGGGTGTGATGTGGATGTTTATTTACCTTTGTTTAATCCTTCAGGAATAACAAGTGTGACTATATGGTATGGATGTATTCTTGGTCCGGTATTCTGATTCATAATCCCAATTTACAGCTCTTTCTTTTCTAATCTGGACCTTAGCCTTCACACTACTTCTACTCGTATCCTAAATTTACATAACATAAACTCATAACATAAACTCACGCCTATATCCCCGAAGGGGTAGGCAGAGGTGCTAAGCACCCACATTTCGCCAGTTTATGTTTAGGTCCCAATGTAATAGGTGGCGAGCCTATTGCCATTAACCGGGCACTTATAAACCTGCGATAAATACACACATAACTTCGTAAAATTTACTGTTGTAAATCCTAAAACCCCATAATCAAAAGTAAATATATAATAATATTTTAAAGTTAATTTCACGAAATATCTTACCCTAATGTAATTATCCCATATATTATGTATTGAAATAAATTTGACAATTTGGCGTAGCTCCAGCGTAGACCGTCGTCGTAGCGAATATTTCCAACGGTCCAATTGTTCAATTTCTATTTTAACTGCTAAACGTAATGTTTTCGTAAGTATCATATATTATCTTTAATTGAATATTTAATTAGGGGTGTATGGGGCCCCACCAAGATTTTCGGGGCCCAAGCCAACCTTACCTTCGAGCCGGTACACCTGCTGATTGATGGACGAGTCTCTGGCGTAGGCTTTCTTCTTAGGGTTGCGGAGTCAGACGGCAATCGCTCCCGTAAAAGTGAAATAAATAAAATCATGAAAATAAAACCAACTTGAAAAACCATTAGAAACAGGCACTGAAAAAGGAAGCATAACTGAATTACAGCATTAATTCACAAGACAAAAATACGCGTAAGACTTTTCTATTGAAGTCGGTGCCAAGCACGAAACATAACGTAAAAATTGAATGTCATTCGAGACGTCTGATTCTCGTTTGGGTTGTGTTGCTGGAAACGTGGAGATTCCACCTACGCTTAGAATATCATCGCTTGCTCGGGGGACATGCTTCCTAATAGGTAGGTACTAGTAGGTATTTGGCTTGGCACCGACTTCAACAGAAAAGTCTCGCGCGTATTTTTCTTATAAATAAATATGTGACCTTAGGTATTTATCTTTTTTCACCGCCTGTTTTTAATGGTTTTTGAAGTCAGTTTTTTAATGTCATTTTACTTATTTCTCGCTTTTTAGTGAACGTAACTTAATTTAGATGGCGCCAACCGCACCCGAGAAATACATCAAACCCGATGTCGAAATAATTTTTAAAATCGGTTTATAAACGACGTACATATGTGCCTAACATGTATACTAAACTGCGAAACCATTAAGGGAATATAGGCGTCATGTTATTGTTATGTAATAGCATAAACAATGCCTAGATATGCGATAGTAGCAATCACGGTTGATTTGCTGGCATTTATTGAAGAGTTCCGTTGCCTGTCTCCGATACTTATCATTAGATCTTCATGAAATTTAAATGGGATGAATTGGAAATATATACCCATTGAAATCAAAAAAAGAATTTTCCAAATGAGTTCAGGCGTTTTCAAGTAATCGGAGAACATACATAAAAAAAAAGATTCCGACGAACCTTCCTCTTTTTTGGAAGTCGGTTAAAAAGGAGGAAGAAGAAGGAGTGCGGACCACAGAAGCTTTAAATGCAATCGGGATTAGTGAAGAAGTGGACTCCTGTATATTTAAATAAGCGAGCACTAAGAAACGATTTTTAAAATTCATATTCTAGATATTGTCGAGTCTCCACGTAACGGGTCTTACTAACGGACTAGTAGTATAAAATAAATATAGTCCCTCTCCATATTATCTTTTATTTCATTCCACTACTGCTCTGTTCAGTTCAATTAGTTTGCAAGAAGTCAATACTCAGACTCCCGTCTCTAGTATTGACATTGACGCAAACTCGTAAGTAAACTTATGGCAAGAAGTAATAATGATTAATTTATTTACTAAAAGGATACAACATTTATAGGACAGTAGAGGTTACATAATTAAATAAAATGACCCAAACAAGGTAGTATAACCCTGTTACCTAAGATAAGATTTAACGAGAGTTGTGTGGGCGAGCAAATTAACAATAATTATTTACGACAGGCTAATATAATACTTATTATGTTGGGTACAGTAAGTGACCTTAAACCTCATTAGTATGGATCTAGGTTCACCAAAATTTCGTGTATTTTGATTGGTCACGAGAACCACACACATGACATCATAAAAAACAGTAATTGGATAGACACCCACTGTTTCTTAGTCTACTTACTACTCTCACCTATTTGTTTGAATGTTCCCCTGTCGCATCTGTTCGATATTTCTTTTGAACATTATTTTGAGTAAGTTTTCATTTCTTAATAAATGGTTTATCAACTCGTCATATTTCGTTATATTTAACACGAATTGTTCCTTCAAACGCTATGCAAAAGTTTTGACCAGTATTCGGAAACTTCACCCGATATATCAGACTATGGTAATTATTATTTTATACAAAATTTTCTTAATGTTCCGAAGGTTTACCCGCATAATTATGAAACATAAAGTCATAACCGGCATTTATCCTCCCCTCCCGTCATTGTAGCGAATACAGTGGGGATGCAATGATTGCGCAGTATGTGTGGAGTAAGGTCGGCTCATAGGAATACAGATTACGAGAATGGTGTGGCCTGGGTGGTTTGGGCACTTGGAACGAATGAGTAGTGAACGAATGACACACCAAGTATATAAAGCAGATGTAAGTGGGCGGGCAAGCTGGGGTCATGCAGAACATGCACTGTTCAAATTAATGAGGTATTGGAAAAAGGGCAGGTCAAAAGCACTCGAAACCGGCGGTCTTGGATGAAAGGTTCAATGACAGTAAAGGAAGCTCGTGAAGTATTTAAGGACAGAAGCAGATGGTAGGCTGTTATCTCTGCCTACCCCGGACGGAAAAAGGCGTGAGTATATCTATGTATGTATGTTTTTAAATCTATCCTCAGCCCGTAGTTACTCACACTTTACAAGTTTAAACACAAACTTCATCATGATGATCATGATCATTTGTCCCATATTGTAGAGCCCATTTTAGAAGCTATGCACGAGTAGGGTCTATGTAGTTTTGTGTAGTAAGGCCTCGAAAATTATTACGACAATTGCAAGTCATTAAGTTACCATGACTAGACTACATGGTGTTTAAAGTATCTGTCGACTTATATCAGTGCCTCAGTAGTGAAATGGGCAAGCAGTGCGCATAAGCAGAGGTCGAACCTCTGGCGTATTTCCAAACTTTAGTCGCTATGTGTAGCTGTTTGTCGCTTTGTATCGATTTGACTCACTGAAACTGTGATTCCTAGTGGTCTAAGAGACCATGAACGA
Source organism: Cybosia mesomella (assembly GCA_946251805.1). Lineage (NCBI taxonomy): Eukaryota > Metazoa > Arthropoda > Insecta > Lepidoptera > Erebidae > Cybosia > Cybosia mesomella. The sequence goes on from OX276398.1 coordinate 25,744,530, forward strand.
CAGACCTGCGTCATCATATAAAGCCTGATATTTTTAGCCGGTCGGAACATTTGGCTACTATGAACCTTGAGTCGTGGTTACTTTGATAACCTGCAACCATATCTGTCAGAGTGTTAGAACCTTTCAAAATGTCTAGTTACTCTAAAAATGTCATTAAACATTTCAGGCAAGCCCTTGTTTTTGAGTACTTTTTTTTTTATACCACTAAGGTGGCAGACAAGCACACGGCCCACATGATGGGAAGCGGTTACCGCGGCCTATGGACGTGTTCAACACCAGTGGCGTCACACTCGCGCTGCCGATCCTGTAAAGGAAAGGGGATGGGAAAGGAGTTTGGGAGGGGATGGGAAAGGAGTTTGAGCTCCGGCACTCCACTCACCAAACGGAACGCAACAGTTCAAATACTGTTACTTGGCGTCGATATTCTGTGAGAGGGTGGTGCTTCCCCGGTCCAGTCGGCCCATTCATGCAACGGCCAAAATAACTGTTGCTTGACTCTACCACCTAATAAAGTGCTTTTGACCTGCCATTTTTTGAACACATTATCAATTTAATCAATGGTTTTTCTGCGAGGTCGACCCCGGCCTGCCTACCCTCACACATGTATTACTTACGTAGTGTGTGTTACAAATCACCCAAGTACCCTTTTCAATTCTCGTCACAAATTACTTACGTAGTGTGTGTTACAAATCACCTAAGTAAACCCTTTTCAATTCTCGTTACAAATTACTTACGTAGTATGTGTTACAAATCACCTAAATATACCCTTTTCAATTCTCGTTACAACATTCTATTTCCGGCTACACCATTGTTGTATATCTGTATTCTTCTTCCTATCAGCCAGCCTTACTCCACACATACTACGCAATGATCGCATCTGAACTACTTTCACTCGATTAAATTTTTAAGCAATTTGTATGCTTACTTTTCCTATAAGGACTGGTCGCGGGTTCAAGTCCCGTCCTAGATGTTCTCTTTTTCCGATCTAAATCTATACTTTTACTCGAATTTCATGATTTTCCTGCCATACCCAAGTTTCACTTCCGTAAATTAATGTTCCAAGATACTTTATCACAAATATTGTGTTGACAATACGCACTACTGTTGTGCTTCTTTGTACCAGCTTAAATAGCACTATATTGATGGCAGAAATGCCGTGATAATATATACTATAGTATTATTTAAAGCTGAAGAGTTTGTTGGTTTGTTTAACGCGCTAGTTTCAGGAACTACTGGTCCGAATTTAAAAATCTTTTTGTGTTAGATAGTCCATGTATCGAGGAAGGTTATAGGCTATATATCCTCACGCGACCGTGCTACCTAGGAGAGCGGACCAGTAATCATAAATGTCTACAAATCGGACAAATTTCCATTCAGTATATTAGAACTAATAATTTCTATTTGGGATAAATGTGTGCCACGTGGGTGAAGTATACCATTGGCGAAGCCGCGGGGCACAGCAAGTACACATAATATATTTTTAATTGAATGGCGGGCTATCCCCATTGCGGAGTGTCTGTGTCTACACTTTCACTTCACTTTACTCTATCACTTTCTGTTCCGTCGCGTTCCTGTGTTTTCCCGTCTTAACAACCTATTAACTTCTAATCATGAAATAACAGTATAGAAGAGAAGCGATGATTTAAATTATCTCGTATTAATTTACTTAGCAGTGTATTTTTGTTAAACTTATAATAGTAGTTTCACACTTTCAGTGATATATATAAATGAATAAAAAATAGTCTAGATATGTGCTATTCCAGACTATGAACTATCTCTGTATCAAATTTCGTTCAACCGTTCTGATGTGATTGAATAATAGACATCCATTCATTTAAACTTTCGCATTTCGAAAAGTACGAATTAAATAAGAAATTGCCTCACCAAAAACACAGGCATTGAGAATAGGTAACTCCAGTTTTGATTATACAAACTTCGAATAACTTCTGAGTTTACTCTGTTTGCGAGGGTACGGCCAGGTGAGGGAAACTTATTCGCTTTATTAATATGCAGGTTAAGATAGGTTTATTAATCCTTTATTATTTACTTTTAAAAGTACCGGTAGTAAGTCAAGGTGGTTCTAATTTAAACGTTAGTAAACTCCAGTCTATAGTGGCGATAGATGATTCTTTACACAGAAGCCGATTATTTACAGTCTGACAGCAAACAAGTAACGTATACACACCTCCTATATTATATGCACATACGCAATCACACACACACACACACACACGCTACGGTGACCAGTTCAATTTACTCGTTAGCCACTAGTTTGAAATCACGTTCTGTCTGAAAAATCATCCATTTAGATAAAAACGTAAAACTTTATCTAAATACAAATTTTCATACGAATCATTAGAGCGTTTCTGAGATAGTAATGAATAAGTATACATATCTACATACATACATACATATACGTACATAAATACATATACGTACATATATACATATATATACTCATGACCTTCTCCGTCCGGGGTAGGCAGAGACAGTCCAACATCTGTTTCTTACACACTTCACGAGATTATAATATGTAATATATTTTCATGCAAAAAGAATTGCTCGTTTAATAAATCTTAGATCTTTTTGTAGGATAAATATTTATGCGTACAGTTTTATATGAGAAATAGTGGTATACAGAGTGAGAAATACGGGTGTAGTCTGCATGCGCTGCTCTCCAACGAGCCTGAAACTTGAGTGCCCAACTTTGTCGGCCACGCGGTGAAACTTCGTTTTTCATTTAATTTGCCCGAAACGAGTGCAGCTTACAATATTTTCAACGCTTGCAACTTTCGACTTGGTTCTTCGTTATAAATTTCATAGTTGGCTACGACCGGGCATGATGTTACCCTCACCTTAACCATCACTTATAAAACCACCCCAACTGTAATGAATTTTGTGTGTAAAATGTCCGATGTTGGCGACAGTTTTAAACTAAGTTTGGTACAGAACATTATGTTATTCATTGCGCTGTTTCTTTTTCTGTTAAATCTGAATCTCATATTATTAAAAAGCAAGATAAAAGATTATAGATACATAAATTCACGCCTCATTTCCAATGGGATAGGTAGTGACCACATGTTTCCACTTAATACGATTTTGCCATACAGCTTTCTTTCTTTTACTTTCATTATTGTTTTCATACAAGCTCGCCTGGTGCGAGTACTCTTGACCTAGGATCTCTTTGAAATGCCCTCGACCTGATTGACGTACGGCGGGGTCGGCACTTTTCATCGGTTTAATGTTTACTGTAGTGAAAAACCGTCCTATCACTTTTAGTCACATTGTAAGATTTGGAATATGTAATAACATGGCAACACTTATTTTGTATAAGTAACTTTCTCATTTGTAAATGAAGTCATCACCATAATCTTAGCGTTGTTCACCATTGCGTCTGAGAATTTCACCTTGGAGCCCGAGATTCGTTTACTCGCTACCCACCTTTTGGTTTGGCTTAAACGGCTTTTATGCGAGCAACTGACGTCTGACTCCCAACCCTGAGAGGAAAGCCTGAGCCAGGACCTCGCTCGTCAATAAGCAGGTGAGGTCGGCAAGGTCTCAGATTCTGTTCTAAATTTGTATAAACGTGTAAGGTCACAGTGAAGAAATGAAACATAGATAATGGTAAAATACAATGTTTTATTGAGATATATACCAGGATGTGTGGGATGACCCGTGTATCCTACTTCGCTAGGAACCACGAATATAATGCACGTTTATATAATAAACGCAACTAGCATAAAACTGTCGCATGTAATAGTTCACTAAGGACTGTATATTATTTTCATGTTGCTATAAATCCTGTGTAAGTACGACTTGTACGTAGTGAACGGTTGTCGATAAACAAGCTTAGCGCCATGAAGCGTAAGCGCACGCCTCAGTATCTACGTCTGCAGGTTTGCGTGTAGAACGGCGCAGACGTATGTGTTACAAAGTCTTTTTAGTACAGGCGTGTAGCGGAGGCTCGTTCCGGCGAACGATAAGGACTGATCTGCGGAAGACAGCGTGCAGTGTGCAGCAGACACGATCGATACTGCAGCGGGGGAAAACGCGCCTGCCCCCAACCACCTCTCGCCACCAGCCACCCTCAGCCGGCGGCTGAAACTTTCGCGATAAGTACGGAACTAGCGCGTGGCGTACGCAATGCAATATTGTTAGCCGGTTACGAGTCTGAAACAGCGGATATTAAGGCTACATAGACTTAGCTATCACGTTTTTACATTGTGCATGAGTTCGAAATGAATACGGAGTAACTCTGCATTGTATTAATTTTTATTTTCTGTACATTAAGTAGGTAGTTAAATGTTACATACGTGCTTACTCAAGTTTGTAACTACAATAACTGATATTTATTATCATAGTACTAACATTAGTATTAAAGTTAACCGGATATTTATGATTTTCTGTTACGTTCCTTCGTGATCATGGTGCATGCCCAAATATAGGTCACTCAAAATATTACATGGTAAATATCTCGTTAACTCTAATACCTATTTATAATAAAATAACTCAAATAGTTCGCGTAGAACTTCCATACATCCCTGTTACAAACACAAAACATCACATGGTTTTAATCTGTTCGATTCTGACTAGATTCAGTTAATAAATTATTTAAAAAGGTGGTTTGTACCACATTGTAATGACCTACGTAGTCCTTTCATAACCTACATTATCCACATATTTTACAGTTCATCATCAACCTGCCCTTGTCTTAATTGATTTGGGGTCGGCGCAACACCAATTAGATTCACAAAGTAGAAAGAAACCTGGCAATAAAAAATCTATGCCATTCTTTTCTAAACGCCTGCGCCTATATTGGCTATTTTTAATGTTGTTCTCCATTAGAACGTTCTGCTACTTATTTCATGGATGTTTAAAGAAAGAATTAACTTCATAGTAGATACCTTGATAGCTATATAGTCCATTGAAATGTTAAATTTTTTAGATTTTATTTTTTTGATGTCAAGGGGGGGGGGGTCAGTGTAAAGCTAAAACCAAGTTTGTGGGGTCGCCACCCTTGTCCCACGGCCGCCATCTTGAAAATAGGGGTTGAAATGGTTTTTACGATATATCTCTTAAACTATTTATCTGATAAAAAAGATTTCATAACATTTTTTGTTGCAAATTAAATTCTCTACAACTTTGGTTCAGTAACTTTTTTATTTTTATTTTGTTATTATAATTTTTTTAATTATTAATTTTGCAATATTATTAATAATTAATTATTGACTCTTTTCCCCACGAGGTAGAATCAGGAGGCGCGTTATTTTTTACATGATATCCCCAATAGGCATAATCCACGGTGATTTTCTAAATTTGAACTAGCCTGGTCCATCGAAAAGACAGAGGACGGATCCTCTGTCTTTTCGATGGACCAGGCTGCGGCTCAGCATCTGATCGGCTTTCTGAATTAAATATCAGTGGGAGAACTGGAGAAGGAAGGGGTCTTAATGACGGCGGTTCATCATCAAAGTCATTTTCATTTATTAATTCTGAGAGCCCCATTACGTTGCTGCAAGTCTCTCCAGAACAATGGAAGCACACTGCAGAACATTTCAGCCCTGCTTCTCGATATCCACACATTGCTCCACAGTTTCCTTTGCATTTGCAAAAGTTCAATTTTAGAAGCTCAGGGTTTAGACCTCTGCACTGGCATCAATAATTTTCCACATTTTTTTCCAGCCCCAGTCTTCAGGATCATTATTATTACCAAGCCACGACTGGACCTGATGGTATACTCGGAAAGTATGAAAGCGAGCTGTGTCTTGTGTTGGAGGAAGTGAAGATAAGTTAAATATACTTTTTGTCTCTGCCTTGGCGAATTTGTTTATATCTTAGGCTGTTCTCTTAAGTTGTAGAGAATTTAATTTGCAACAAAAATTGTTAACAAATTTTTTTATCAGATAAATAGGTTAAGAGATATATCGTAAAAACCATTTCAACCCCTATTTTCAAGATGGCGGCCGTGGGACAAGGGTGGCGACCCCATAAACTTGGTTTTAGCTTTACACATTAAAAAAATAAAATTGCGTCCTCTAAAAAACGCAGCCCCAAATGTAACTTTTCAAAGGAGTAGTAATAAGATTTCCACAACCGAGAGATATTTTAAAACTCTTAAATACTACCTCGATAGGTTATTCCTCACCTTTCATCGTTTATTATGACGCTTTATTAAAAGTTTGCGTAATACAAAGGGACAAAAATAAAATGTCGTTGCAATATGGCGCACGAAGGTGCATAACTGCCCCATTTTCGATCATAGATAGCCATCCTTGGGTGAAAACATAAGACACCTTCCGAGTAGAGATTAAATATTAAATACGTAGTTCGCATTCAAGATCTCTATTATTTTGGCTACACTTAACTAGCTAAACGAAGTAGCATTCACTCACTTTTAAACTTTCGCGTTCCATGATATAATAATTATATTTACGGGGATTAACGCGATCACTTATTTAAAGGTCAGGCAAACCAGAGGTATGTAATACCTTTAAATAAGTGATCGCGTTAATCCCCGTAAATATAATTATTATAGCATTCACTCAGTTATTTATCAACGAACCAATGATATTCATGTTAATACTTTAATACTACTTTTTGGATTTGGAAATGTTACTGATGGAAATGGTTTTCATATTTTGACACATGAGTGTGTGTCACAAATTCTAACCTACCTATTTATAAATAGTCGAATGATTCAATTAATTTTTTGAGCATTTTGTATGTTTACTTTTTCTAAAGATTTAGATCTAGATGTTCTTTTTTTCCGATCTAAATCTTTACAAAAAGTAAGCATACAAAATGCTTAAAAATTTAATTGAATTAATTAGGCAGAGTCATAAAAAAAAACAATGTTTGAAAATGACTGTAAAGTTATTCATTGTTTCCGTAGTTCGCAAGAATTATGGTAGATGGCTCCAGCGTCGACTGTAAGGGATTGGTTGCGGGTTCAAGTCCCGTTCTAGATGTTCTCTTTTTTCGATCTAAATCTTTAGTCGAATAATATTTTGTATATTGACTATGATGAAACTCAAATACAACATACACTAAAATTCGGTTAAAGCATTGTACTGGATACTGTTTCTCATAAATACACGATCGTTCATTTGGTGATTCATTCTATATTTAATTCATTAATTGATTATAAACCGGTTCTCATTCATTTTCTGTTCTCACCTATAGTAATTTCTAGTAAACGCTTAACACTTTCATAACGAACAATTTATTGAAAACTTTCATGTAAGAATGCAACTACGCCTATTATGGAGAGTTCACACATGCTTTTAACGTCTAAAATATTGCATATTACATCAATAAACCATTTTAATGACAAAGAAGCGAGGAGGCATTTCGGTGCACCGCGGCGAGTTGTATAAGAAAGTTGGCGCTGGTCGGCGGACGCTTAAGTTTTACCACGCCTACGCCTCGCACATACAACACTTTGCAGCTACCCTCTCAGATTTGACATACTTTTTTATATAAGCCTCCTAGACGATTGAATCTTCTTACAATAAGCAATGTATCTTATTGTAAGGAGAATGCTTATTGTTACTATGATTTTATTTTTCCTATAAACTTGCATCTATATGATGAGGGCCAAATCAAGCTGGTACACCTGCTGATTGACGGACGTGGGGCTGGCGCAGGGTTTTCTCTCTGAGATTGGAGGTCAGAGGGCCAGGACTCCGATAAAAAGAATATAAGCTAAATCAATAGGAGAAGAAGCAAGGTGAAAATGTAAATTTACATTTTCTTTTCAAACCTATCAAAAACGAAGGTAGGTTTTATTTTGATAGATCATACTAAATAGCTAAGTTTTTTTACGTTTTTCGTACGTACGTGGCGTAACTGAATTGGACCCCTGAAGGATCTCTGATAACTTGCGAAGAACAGGAACAGGACGCTCAACAAGTAACGTTGCTTGGCCGCGGTTGGGTTCGAAAGAACTGTACCTATTCATATAATATTATGAAGGAAAGAGTGTTCGATATTGATTAACCTAGAACTTATTTCAAGAGTCAGGAGAGAAACCTTGAAGATATTAATATTTATACGTGCTTGATTATTACCATATCGATCAATTTAGGTGAATTCATAAAATGACCGATAGGTGAAGGAGTAATAACCTAAAATTTTAAATGTGACGTTTAAAATGCATATACAATACCTTTTTTTTTTTCATGCGGAAATCCCTTCGGATAACCCCCCGCCGGCCAGCGAGGGTGGTTATATAAGGCTTGAACCGACTAAAACCGCACGCCGTCTCGTGTCTTAAGACGCCGGTTTTTGTTTCGGGACACCGCTTCGGGCAAAAAAGTGATAGTAATAAATCGGCTAAGGTGGCTTGCTTCGGTAGTAGCGCGTTCTCTCTATCAGACTGACAGTTTGATCTCTTTTATGGTATCAGTTCTAATTACTATAAAATATATCAAACTGTAGACACGCGCCGAGCTATAAAGAGAACTACGACACCGAAGCAAGCCTTAGCTTCTTTCTTAAGGTTTAAATAACTATAAAAAACCAGGCCAATTGCGAGTCGGACTCGCCCATGAAGGGTTCCGTAGCACCAAGTCAAATTTTAATATTTGAGTTGATTAAATGAAAGGTAAATAGCGGTTTAGGTTTACATATTAGAAACCTCAATATTATTTTTGAAGACCTATCCATAGATACACCATAGATATACGTAAACTCCTACTAGGGTCTAAGAACACCCAAAATTTATTGTTTTTTTTTCTATTTTTGTGTGAAAATCTTAATCCTCACAGAATACATCAACTTACCAAGTTTCAATAGCATAATTCTTATAGTTTCGGAAAAAAGTGGCTGTGACATGACAGACAGACAGACAGATAACGAATCTATAAGGGTTCCGTTTTTTGCCATTTGGCTACGGAACCCTAAAAATCCTGACACTTTTAAATTACAAATTAGTTACTTTTAAAATACATGATGTTTGAAATGGCAGTCGTTAATAAACGTCAGTTAAAATTGACAATTAAAGTTTGCATTTCCCTTTTCTTAGCCAAAGCTTGCTTTAATCATTGGGTGTTTTCTTCACCCCTCTAAATGTATTTTTATTTATTTATTTAGGTCCACCAACAAATGTTTACATTCATACCAGTATACATAGCGATATAAATAGGTAACAAGTCTTAATATATCAGTTACTTATAAGTGTTTACAAATGCTTCTTTAGCCCAGCACTTGCATAGTGAAAGATGTAATGGCAAAAAATATTCTTCAGCCCAACATGGTGTGCGTGTACTGTGCTAAAGAAGGATACGGGGCTCGTATGCACAATTTGACATCGCAAAAGCTTCTTTAGCCCAACATGGTGTGTGTTGGGCTAAAGAAGGATACGTGGATCGTTTTCACAATTTGTCTACCCGAAAGCTGCATTAGCAAGAGCTGGGCTAAATAAGCATTTGTATACACGAGTTTCTTATAGGTAGACACAACATTCAAAAAAGTAACATTAAAACAGAAGCTTACATACCATGACAGTAACAAAGGTTCTTATAACAAAATAGTTATTATTCATATGCAGCAGAAACAACACAGAACTTAAGTAGATTCATTTTTAAATATTCTCAGTGGTAAGAAAAACAATTTAAGCCAGTTCTGGCAAGGAGCCGTAAACTGACTTTTGCAAGCGATATGAATGGAAGTGGATATCAACTAGATGGCTGCATATGAGTTACCAATATAAGGCAGTTTAACACGGATGACACTCAGTATGCATGTATGTTATACTAACATTTGAAAATAACTATCTAATTTACGATATCTAATAGACGAACGAGTGTAGTACGAAACACTGAAGCACCCTCTATGATAAATTCTCTAGATATATCTATAGCTATACTTCATTAGCAATTCAAAAATGTTCGGTTTTCCACCATTCCGTGACTGAACATAATTAAAATTTGCGTTAGATGACGTTAGCCATTAATTATTTAGCGTAGTTTGAACATCTTTAGCGGCAGCGAGTAGACGTGCAATAAATGGGCCGCAACGCCTTATATTCCTTATATTCAGAGGACAGAGCGAGCGCGTGCTCGGAATAAGTTACCGACACCGAGCTAAGGAACCCTGCGATGTCCTGTCTACATAAAGATTTATTCCCATCTGTAACTGAGACGACGACGCGACAGTTTTTCCCAATTATAAGGTGTAAGCGCCCCATTTATTAACATCTCGTCAAAGAAATCACGATCTTTCCGCTTCTCTTTCCTCCTATTTCCGTCGTTTACTTCATAGTTTGTTTCGTAGACGAAGTAGAACGTAGAACTTTTAATTATACGGTAGCTAATAATTCCCAATTTAGAGTACTTCTCTACTAAAGATATTTTAATGAGGTCGGGAAATGAAGACCAGTCCGTTGTATTGCAAAGCTGAATAAACGCTGAACAATCAGTTGATATAAAAACATGTACTTTTAATGAATGGTTTCTACCGCGATTTATTTTTGAATTCTATGATTCGTCCTATTAGAACGGACGGGCGTAAGACGAAATCCTGAAGTATCCTCTATATTTATAGGTTAGGGCGTGAGTACAACTAGCTGCAAATGCCTAGTTATAGTCATGATGGTATAGCTGCATATTATCAGGAGGTAAGATATAATCGGATTTCCCGTTCCAAATTGTAAGTAAGTACTTGTAGTCCCGTCCCTACAGAAAGCGGCAATTAGCAATTGCAAAGAGTTGTGTTTTTGCTGCTAATTATGGTTGCCTAGACTCTTTGGTGTTACCTCTAGAGTTACAAGACTAAACAAGAAATGCATGTTAATTAGAAGCTGTTAAGTTTCAAATACAGCATGTTGTTTAATAAGAGACAATCCTTTCACTTCTAAACACAAAATTCATGCTTGCTTTCGTTTATGTACATTCAATATTATCACGCGATAATCCTAGTTACATCCAAAGCTTGTACGTTGGAGACCAGAGCCCGGTCTGCCACTCTTTCTCTTGATTTGGCTTTTGGGGGAGCGACTGCCGCCTGACCTTCTAACCCCGATCAGGAGATTGGCGGCGAATTTCTTGGTGGGGCTCGTAACACCTGTTTATGTTATAATCATAGGTAAATATAATCTGCCTGAAAAGGAAAATCGCCTGGAATTGTATCATAAATGTCCATTGTGATTTATGTATATTGGTATCACTGATTTTCAAGAACAAACATTCAGGCAATGTTTTCAATTTAATAATTTCGATTCTGTTATAAGAATCATGAACGTTAGTAATTACAGAACTTTAATTATTATAAGTTACTCACATCTTGCGAGTAACGTGATAGAATCGTACTCGACTCTCAATTTATTTTTTAAAGATTTTTCTTTTTTAATAAACAAAGTGACCCTGAATAAACACCCTCATATAGAAGACTATTACTAACTTTTCCCAAGGCTAATGTCGTACTTGTTTTCTAGCGAGATACAATATATAGTAATTTTTAGGTTACACCATTTGGAACACAATAAAGTGCAATCCAGCTTTTATTTATTGCGTGAACTAACAAGTAGACAACAGTTCTATAACAGCTAAAATATATAGCAATGAAGATGCAAGACAACAGTTTGTATTCAACATTGATGAAACCCATGGAATGGTGCCGTAGACTGGCCGTAACTACGCCGGTAATAAGACCGCGTGGGCCAGTTATTGCCTCCAACTTGCTCCATCCACATTGTAGCAATTATAGCGCTCGCTAAACTTATAAATTACTTTACGTTTGGTCTACAGCATTGCGTTTAATATATTATATTTATAAACCGCGATGTGGTTTCACCTGTATATGTATTTATTGGGTTGGTATTATTGTATGTGTTTTATTTATATCAGGCTTGTCACCACACGGTAGCGATAACCAAATCCATACAATGTTTGCTTTAGTTTGGTTAAGTCTGCCTATTCTAGCTAGGATAGCGAGATGGTTGAAGGACTTATTATACATAAAGTCAATTGGATACTTTTAAAAATGATTTGATGACCTTCGGAATATAAAATCTAAATCATGGTCATGTTTGTTACATAAATTTAACATCCTATATATTATTTGAAAAACAGTTATGGAAAGTACAAAAAAAAGCAACAAAAGAAGTGATTAATTTCCAACTTCATAGGGATTTGTCAGTTATCTGTTCATTACCACCATTAATTTATCAAACGAAAATTAATATTTGCCAACTTTTTCTTGTCTTGTAGACCTTTCAATAGTTTTATAGTCTATTAATGATAAATAATAAACATGCGGTTATTTTTGCGTCGTTTTGATGGCATTAATGGTACGATATCCTTAAAGTTACATATAAATATTATGAGGAAGGGGACAGCTCATTTCGTATTCTGTCCACATATACGCACTTCGGTGAAAATGTGACTGGGTACAAAGAAGCTATGTTCTGTTTTAACTTATGAAAGGCGGAAAATATGTTTCTATTTCTCATTTCCATGAATAAGCTGAATACAAGCGTAATATTTCAGTGGCTAATTAGGGACTCTCTTCAACTGAATTCCTGTTATATTGAAGCTAGCTTATCTAGGCAATTGCCAAGTTTATACAAGTCTATAAAATGTATGATTTTTTATTCTATCAGTGTCCGTACAAGTAAAGCGCAAAGAGCTCTCGAATTTAATGCAAGAAACACGAGAACATGTACTAAGTTTTATGGTATTGAGGAAGGAAACTTCATTTTTGTTGCTGCTTACTTATGCATAGTATCCGATAAGTTTGCATAAAAATATTGTATATCCTAACGTATGTTCGTCTTCACTAGTTTCATATTTATGGCACGCAAAATAAAATGTTGCTGCCTGTCCTCGATGGTTGATAAAAATGCAAAACCGTAGCCGCAGGCACGCCGGCTCCGACGCCCACTGAATATGGGTATCATGAGGATGGAGACAAGATTACATTTTAAGAGTGTTTACCCACAGCGACTGCAAACAATTTGCTTAACGTCTACGCGATAGCCTAAAGAGAAAATTGCTAGTGAAATCTACCAAAATCGGTAATGTTTATTTCTGAAGTCAGCTGGCGGCTTACTACGTATAGATAATAGAGTAGAATGGAGCCGAGTAGCATTGAATCTCACCTGACCGTCAGGCAGTGGCAGGTAAACATTGTAACGTGACCCGACCACGTGCGAAACATGTGCCTGCGAAATCACCCTTCAGTGGGCCGCGACGCCGCCTACGTTGTGTGATGAGATAAACAAATCCAACAACGTAGAATCCCTAACACCAACACATAAATATAATGATTTTTACCCAGTTTTATTTTATCAAATTTCCAGTGAGGAAGCGCAGTTACCGAGTTGAACTGGTGGGCGTGTTCCAGACAGTATTGATTTGTTCTCTCTTTTCTGTCCGTCGGCCATTAGAGTGGCAAGTGTGAGTGGGAGCGCAATATCGGTAGGAGGTCGGCGCCTAGTGTAGAGTTTCCGTGTAAAACCGGTGTGGGATCCAAAAGGACTTAACTGCGGGATGAATGAAAGCGTGTTGCGATCCTGAAGCGACGGCCGCTGTCGACGCGTCCGCTTCCGGTAAATCCGCTCTACAACTTCGTGCACTTAGTTTTGTTTAAAACTGTTTCCATAGCCCGTTCGAAAACTGAACTTGATAAATACTGTGTCTGGGGGCAATGAAAACTACACAATACCTACCTATTGATGAAGCGATATCTTTGCATATCAAAAGAATATCATAATTCACACATAACATTGAAGGAGTGTGAATGCTAGAATATCATCAATATCATAATAATTATTCAGTAAATCCTTTGTAGTATTAACTTCTATGTTAGGTAAACTTAAAATACAGTATTCGAAAATAAACTTCTTTATCGGCGTTGGAAAAAAAATTACCGTCACAATTTTCCGTTACGCGACTGATAGTGATCAGCAAAATAAAAGGGTTTATTTTAATTCTAATTCGAGTGAATTTCTAAAAAAAGTAAGTAATTATATCTCTTTTTCTAACACGTGGGTGTGATTATGGTATTTATTTTTTTCAAGTTATTTAAGGTTAACCTCAGTTTTTGATTGTAACTATCGGTCAATGTATATAATTCCATTAAAACTAGTTATTATTAACTAATACGACTGTTTTGTACTTTAATGAAATGCTGTAGTAATCTTAGTAGTAATAAGGTAAAATGAAATAATTGTATTATTTGTATGTGTCTATGATAATAAAAGCCTTTTGTTAAACTTTATCTAATTTAAATTTATTTAACCAATTTCTGTAAAGTTGCATATAGTAGATCATTTTTCGAAAAATAAGGTCACAAGGAAGTTTTACTACTTACCTGTGTACACGTGCACAATTTTTTTTGTAAATACGTATATATTATACATGACTCACCCAGACCAATGCAAATATTAGAGAGGTATTTTGTATACCCGACGTGGAAGACGACGACGTGCCCGAGGTCACTTGGGTAGAACTAGAGCTGGCGGTGAGAAGGCTAAGAGCCAAACACACCGCCCCGGGACCCGACGGCATTCCAGGCCGAGCGTGGGTCCTAGCTCTAGTCGACGACGCTCTCGAGCCCCGACTGAGAGGGCTTCTCAGCGCATGTTTGGAGCGGGGCCAGTTTCCGAAATTGTGGAAGACGGGGAAACTGGTCCTCATCCGAAAGGAGGGGCGCCCGGCGGACTCGCCGTCCGCCTACCGGCCCATAGTGTTGCTCGACGAGGTGTGCAAGCTCTTTGAAAGAGTAATTGCGAAGCGCCTCGTCGAGCACCTCTCAAGAGTGGGGCCGGACCTGGCGGATGGCCAATATGGCTTCCGCCAGAGGCGCTCCACCGTGGATGCCATCATGCGCGTGAGGGCTCTGGCGGAGGATGCAGTAGCCCGGGGTGAGGTGATGTTGGCGGTGTCCCTGGACATCGCCAACGCGTTCAACACCTTGCCCTGGAGTTGCATTAGGGAGGCGCTCGTGTATCACGAAGTGCCTCTCTACCTCCGCCGCATAGTCGGGGCGTATTTGACGGAGAGAGCCGTCATCTACCCAACCGTGACCGGTCTCGGTCGGCGTGAAATGTCGTGCGGTGTTCCACAGGGATCGGTCCTGGGGCCGCTCCTGTGGAACATCGGATACGACTGGGTGCTTCGCGGTGAGCTCGTAGGCGGTGCCGCCGTCACGTGCTACGCGGACGACACGCTCGTGACGGCGTGCGGGGCGACGTACCGCGAAGCGACCCGAAAGGCCACGACCGCGGTTGCCCAAGTCGTTAGGCGGATCCGGCGGCTGGGTCTCGAGGTGGCCCTGCACAAAACCGAGGCCCTGTTCTTCCATGGGCCTCGGAGCAAGCCACCCGAGGGATCCAGTCTCATCGTGGGAGGAAATCGCATCGGCATCAAGCCCCAAATGAAATATTTGGGGCTCGTGCTCGACGGCCGATGGGACTTCGGAGAGCACATCCGAAGTCTGGCCCCCAAATTGAAGGGCACAGCTCTTGCTCTGGCTCGGCTGTTGCCCAACATGAGGGGGCCCGATGACTCCTGCAGGAGACTCTACGCGGGGATCGTGCGGTCCATGGCCCTGTATGGGTGCCCAATATGGGCGGAGGCCCTGAGGACCAGAACTGTGCAGATGCTGCGCGCTCCGCAGCGAGTTCTGGCCATCAGGGTCATCCGAGGGTACCGCACGATCTCCTTCGAGGCGGCGAGTCTCCTTGCCGGAACTCCGCCATGGGACCTGGAAGCGAGAGCCCTTTCGCAACTGTACCAGTGGCGAAAGGAGGCGCGGGAGCAGGGATGGAACCCCGAGCCTCGAGAAATCGAGGCCGTGCAGTCCCAGCTCCGCCAGGCCATCGTGGTGGAGTGGAAGGAACGACTTGGGCAACCAAGCGCAGGGCACGCCGCAATAGCGGCGGTAAGGCCCATCATGGAGGATTGGCTGGAGAGGCGACACGGAAGCCTCTCCTACCGACTGACGCAGGTGATCTCAGGGAAGGGGTGCTTCGGGGACCACCTGCATCGGATCAGGAAGGAGCCAACGCCTGAGTGTCATCACTGCGACGCGAGCGAGGACTCAGGGCTGCACACGCTGGCGGACTGCCCGGCGTGGGAGGCGCCGAGGCGTGACCTCGTGGCAGCCATCGGGGTGGGAGTCCTCTCGCTCGGCAGCATGATTGCGGCAATGGTGCGGAGCGCGAGCGCGTGGGCCGCCGCCGCCTCCTTCTGCGAGCATGTAATGCTCGCGAAGGAGGTGGCGGAGCGCGCCCGGGAGAGACTTAGAACTCTCCCGGTCCGCCGAGCCCGCAACTTGCTCGCCGCGCGTCGCAGGCAACTCAGGCGCCGGAGGTCGCTTAACGACCTCCGTCCTCCATGAGCGCAGGCCTGGGGGTGGCGGGTGAGGCCACCTGTCACCCCAGCAGAAGCAGGCCGGGACGGTGGGGCGACTAGCGCCCCTCCCCCAAACCGGGGCAAGACGGGGACACCGTGGTTCCCAAACCCGAGGGGGCCATCTCGAAACCGGAGATGGCCCAGGGTCAGTCGGGGTGCGAGGGATATGCTCTATGGGCAACCTTACACCCCGGCGTCTGTAGACCCGAGACGGCGTGCGGTTTTAGTCGGTTCAAGCCCGACATAACCGCCCCCGCTGGCACGCGGGGGGGTATCCGAAGGGATTTCCGCACGAAAAAAAAAAAAAAAAAAAAAGGTATTTTGTATAAAATGACTCAGGTTGTATGAACCCAAGATGCCATTAGCTTCATGATGATCAGTCAAAAATAAAATTGGTGTAAAGCTCTAGAGAAAATGGTAAATCGATTTGAGTTAATTGAACTGTTCGAGTCGTACTGTCGGTAAGGATCTCAGCAGTTTGAATAGATATTTAGAATGGTTTTATTTCGATAGATAAGATGGAAAGATATTACTTGTGGTTTCATTGTAATAAAGAATTTATACTAGGCACATACGAGAATGATGATCAGAGACGTCCGCAATAACCCTTCGTGTTAGGTCACTTGTGATAATGCACCTAGAAATAGGAGCCCCGTGCACGAGATTTTTGGTTTGTATTGTTTTTTTTTAATCATTTGTGTTGTGTGGCAAACCTTAGGGCAAAGCCAACTGTAATGTTTACTTGCCTCACAAGTAATATTGAGGTATTGGCTCATTTTTGGCTCATTTGCGTCACACACCGCTCATCGGGACTCCAACCTTGTTGGGGCGATATCCGAAGAATGACACCTGTCACTTCGTGACTGACGTACGGCGTGTCGCATGAGACGACAGATGTCGCAAACACTATACCAACCATACCTGCAGACTTACAATTTGCTGCTACCAATTCTTATTTTGGCGAGTTTATGTATTTTTCTATCCGAGGTAGCGTATCTAATAACGATTACTAGTTATGCCAATTTATGAGAAGGGTAGTTGTGTTCGGAAAAGGGATGTCGTGCTTCGAATAACAATTTCATTGCACAGGTGGTGGGAGTGGTGGAATTCCAGTAATCTTGAATTCCATCGATTGTTGTAGATTCTACCTCCATATAAGAAACCCACGGAATATAAACTCAAGAAGGATTTATCTTTAAACTTCCTTAATGAGAAAACTAGTGTCTCCAAACATGTGATCCTAACAAAACGGTGACGCCGAAGTGACTAACTTCACTGCTGCACTGGTGAGGTGATAGCCGTCGAGGGTTTCCACACATGTACAAAAAATAACAGATCTCGATACGTGATATAATATATGTATATCTAGGGTGGTTGTTTCTTTTACAAAATTATATTAATAAAAGAAAACAAAATAAATGGAGCCCTGAGTATATTTTTAGAATCCCGAAGCTGATCGTGAATGTAAAAAAAACAATCGGTTCAGTGACCCCAAACATTTTTTAAATGTCTGTCTGTCTATTTGTACAGGGGTAGACTCCGAAATATGTGCATCAACGAATTTTGACGGGTTTCTTATCAGTGTGTAGTTGATTTATTAAAGATTCTTTAACAATTTTAGTAGAAATGAACCTAATCTCCATCTCTCGATCCAAAATTTGTATATGTAGCAAGCATCCCTATCTAGTAGTAGTAGTAGACTAGTTCTTTCAGTGTTTTTTGACTGAACTAAGTAAGTTTTCACATTTTATTCAATAAGACTAACTTATGGTAACGCAGTTTAATTAGTATTGCTCGCAGTATCTATAACTAAATGCTATAGTTTGAAAAAATGTGCTAATGCAGTTTATTGGAACTACTTATAGGCGTTTATATTCATCGGTAAAACCCAGTCTCCTCAGTACCTAAGTTAGATGAACTATTAGCGTTAGTCGACTGTATGTACACACTTATATTACATTATATTTAGAACTAATACTTGAGACAGATATTATCAAGTTTTAGTACAAAAACTTTCTCTTTTTCCAATAAATAAAACGTAAAAGTATTAATCTGATAGGTTTACTTGTTAGAATAGGTTTGTTAAAGAATTCGCCGTATCTTAAAAGTTAGGGTGGCAGAGTGTTTCCACAATTATTGGTGTGAAGTATCTCGGGAACGCTCCGGGAGCTTCACTTCCAATACTCACTTAGTAGAAATATACATTTTGTCGTTTTTACAATCTTTTATTTAATTTACTCTATTAGTTTATTGGTTTGTTATGGATCAAATCTTGGAAGACCAATTAGAACCACTTCCTGACGTTAGATTGGACTCAAATTTGGTATATTTACTTACTTGCGTACAATGCGATATGGTACTATGAAGATGGTATGATGGTCGGAAGATGTCTATAGGCACTCTTGGACTCGGCGGCTTGGTCACGAGGTGGCTCTGCATAAAACCGAGGCCCTGTTCTTTCATGGGCCTCGGAGCAAGCCACCTGAGGGATCCAGTGTCTTCGTGGGAGGTAATCGCATACGCGTCAAGCCCCAAATGAAATATTTGGGGCTAGTGCTCGATGGCCGATGGGACTTCGGAGAGTACATCCCAAGTCTGGCCCCCAAATTGAAGGGCACAGCTCTCGCTCTGGCGCGGTTGCTGCCCAACATGAGGGGGCCAGATGACTCTTGCAGGAGACTCTACTTGTTATGCATTTACCAGAAAGCTTGTTTTTAAAAAAGTGATTTTAAATTCATAATTTACGTTTTATTAGTAGCGACAATTTCTTAATAACACTGCAGTTTCTATATTGTAGTTGTATGAGATCTGATTCTCAGCACTCCATGGATTCACCGTGCGGTCGCCGGGTCCATAGCGTGGTACAGAGAGGAACACCATGACGGCGACTGGGACTTGCGACCCAGATGTAGGTTTAGGGTGGCCACCTTGTGATGCATCAGGGCTCACCTCCACCGTCAGTAGTGTTCCACCCCCTACTTATCCAAATTTGGTAAGATCCTAACAATGCCGCTTTTGAGCCAAGAGCTTACTGAAGCTCTTGGCAATCCGAGGTCTTTAAGTAAGTTGTACAGGGATTTAGCTGAAATTCCCCTTGCTCCTACTTCTACGGCGTAGAGTTTAACCACGTAGCCGTTTTTGGTTAACTCGTTAGTCAAATCAAAGTATTTGTTTGTCTTTATATCGTGGTCTTTAGGTATATTAGTCTCCCACGGTACTGTGAGTTCTACAAGCACTACAACGCTTATGCGATCGTGAAAAAAGGAATATGTCGGGTCTGGATGATGAGGCACAGACATCCTCCGATATCCTATAGTGCTTCTCATACGTGTCTACGAGTATTGTCCAGTCAACGGCAGCTATCAAAATTGAATATGGCTTTTGAGGTGATTTCTTTGAGCAGCCTTCCTTTACAAACGCAATGTCATTTCTTTGGTTTGTGGTTAATCCTTTTTTCGCTCTAGCTACCGCCAAACTTACAGCCTCACGTATGATTTCTAATACCTTATCATGAAGAGAGGTAGGACATGACGGTATTCCCGTCCAACTGAGCAGTCCGACTGGGGAAGTACCTCCGCCCTACAGAATACCGCGGCCATAATAACCTCGTGTTGTGTTCCCGTCGGTGAGTAGGGTAGCCAGAGCTCACTGAGAGTTTTTGTGCTGTCAGAGGGAAGAGTCTTCCTTCTGACAGCACAAAAACTAAAAAAGAAGGGAAGGGGTGGGAGTAGCCTTTGGTCTTCCCGGAAGACTAAAGACTAATCCTGCTTTGCAATTTCTATTTTTTTTAGGGTCGGCAGCGCGAGTGTGACGCCCCTGGTGTTGCACACGTCCATAGGCCACGGTGACCGCTTCCCATCAGGTGGGCCGTGAGCTTGTCTGCCACCTGAGTGGTATAAAAAAAAAGAAAAAAAAATGAAGCGCGAGTAATGACCTCGGTCTAATAGCGTCTTACAACCCACTAGTAAGTGCCTAGCCGTACCAGTTGCTTCACCACATGAGTTACATGTTTTATCTGTGGCTTTTCCCCATCTGACCAGATTGCTTTGGTCGGGGAGGGTCAACTGGAATGCATTTAGGTAAAATTTTAGTAAGGCCGGTGACCAGTCGTATATTATGGTACGCCATTTTAAGGATATGGGAATACAAAATTCACCAAATTTAGTAATTACGTAAAATACTCACGTATTACTGGAAGTATTACTTACATAAACTGATTATAGATTTGAATTTATGGGTTGGGCTTAAGGGACCCCACCAAGGTCTTCGGGGTCCAAGTCAATCTCACCTGCAAGCCGGTACACCTGCTGTTTAACGAACGAGGGTCGCAGGTTTTCCTCTCGGGGTTGGGCAGTCGCTACCGTAAAAGTTAAGACAAATCAATAATGAATGAGTAGGAGAGCAGATCTCAGGCTCCAAAGTGCAAGCTTTGAATGCAACCGGGATTGGTACTCTAGTATCATTATACTAGAGCACCAATCAAACTATACTAGAGCTAAACTATACTAGAACTATACTAGAGCACCAATCAAACACTATCTTGAAACTTTCAATTCATAATGATTGGTGCTCTAGTATAATGATACTAGAGCACCAATCATTATGAATTGAATGTTTCAAGATAGTGTTTATATCACTGAAGGAACATTCCTAAATTCTAACACCCAATTACAACACTGTGCTCTACACTTTTTATTAAAAGCTTGTGGTTATCGTTCACACGCTTAATATAAGCATAATCTACTTATTTTAGACAAAATTTGTATGACATAAAATCCATTGACACAAATGTAATAACACTTTTAACACAAGTTTATGAGAATTTGTGTGGTTTGTCAAGTATTTTAGCTACAATTTTAGTATAAAACTTTTATTATATTTGTTTGTTCGTGTCGGTAAGCGTCGGTAGCTTAGTAGTTAAGGAGTCGACCCTATGATCGAGAGGTCCCGAGTTCGAATCCTGGCCATTACACTAGCGACGTGAACCCACTCCTATCACAAGTAATTTAGCTTAGCATGAGGGGTTAGGGGGAATATTAGTAATTTCGGTTACTAATATTATTTAAAAAAAAACGAAGGATAAGGCGTGAGATTTGCAACCAAGAGGTTGTGTGTTCGATGTACATCCATTTCTAACACAAACATCATCATCTTAGCGTTGTTCCCGGATGAATTAGAGGCTTTTCACCCCGGAGCCCAAGGTCCGTTAACTCCTTCTCCTATTGATTTGGTTTATACGGTTTTTATGAGAGCGACTGCAGTCTAACCTCCCAACCCCAAGAGGAAACCCGGCGCCAAAGCCTTGTCGGAGAAGTATGTTGGTTCCATGTTTCCTCCACACTTCGAACTCGATGGTATTAAGTCATGGTTTATTTTAGGTTAAGAAGAAAAATCAAGAAACAATTTTAAATTTTTGTTTCGGCTTATTGTTTCTTTCATTCGACCAATAGTTATAGCAACAGTAAGTTACAAATATTGACGGTCTCGTTTTCTTTACGAATAATTCTCTAAAATTTTCTTTATGTAGTGTATAACAACTGTACTTATTCTAGTACATATCATTGTAACTTTAACTATTAGCTGTAAGTTTATAAGAAAATGTAATAAATTATTAATTAAAACTCACCTCAAAATAAAAAAACCTTTTACATCTCGTAAAAGGTTTATTGAGCTGAGTGAGACGAAGTCGAGCGATAGCTCCTCATACCAGACTTCAGGATTTTCTTTGTCACAGGTCTCCTCCTAAACTACTAATCCAATCAGAACCAAATTTGGCATAATTAAAGAGGTCAATCAGAGGAAGGTTTATGGATATATTTTGAAAAAATTAATGCTACCACAGAGGCATTCCTCTGTGGTAGCATTAATTTTCATAATCACCGTTAAAAAATTCCAGATGGAATTACATAATAACCGCTCGAGACACTGTGACCAAACTTTACACGCTTAGAAAGCATGTCCAGAGTTGTGACTTTCAAAAAGAATTTCCAAAATCGGACTTGCCACGGAGGAATGATCAGTGGTCAAAATTTTCAAAATCGTATTCACGATGTCTCACTCAGCTCTACATTGCAAGCAGCGATTCGCCTTGCAGACCTAGTTTATTATAAATAAATCGCGACCTACCAAATGTCTCGAGAGAGTGAGATTTAAAAATAACATAGGCTTCATTTTGAAATGTCTTCTAGGTACATGGTTTATTATATAAATAATTTCATTTTCTCTCAGAATTCGAAAGTCTCTGAAGCCCACTATTTAAAGGCAAATGATCTCTGTAGGTACAGTCAACGACAGATGATGCTCGCCACTAAATTATGTACAGATCTTTTTTTTACATCGAAATACATGTACTAATAATGCCCAAGACCGTGTGAAGTGGAAGAGGAAAAGCCGGAAAGTAGACCCCAGGTTTTGAGCTCAACGCCTCGAATGTGACCGGGACTAAAAGAAATATCGAAGTCAGATGAGATAAGAGTAGATTCAACAAGATTCAAACAAATAGGTGGGAGTAGTATAGTAAAAGAAAGTGAGAGTCCAATCCAATTATTGTTTGGAGTGATGTGATCCTCGTGACGATATAAACGTGTTGTGATTGAACTCAACGCTGTGATGATGATGACATCGAAGCGTCGGTAGCTTAGTGGTTAAGGAGTCGACCTTACGATCGAGAGGTCCCGGGTTCGAATCCTGGCCATTACACTACCGACGTGAACCCACTCCTAACACAAGCAATTTAGCTTAGCTGGAGGGGTTAGGGGGAATATTAGAATTTTCGGTTTACAATATTCTTTTAAAAAAAAATAAGTAGTTTTATAAAATCCAGAACTCAAAGTTAATATTCATATTTTGTTTATTCCTTTACGAAACGTTTAAGAGCTAAGGTAATCACTAAATCAGATTAAAGATCTCGAAGAGAAAAAATAACAAGTGCGCGAACACCCATTTCTTTTACTATATAACATTCTTTACTAATACCCATAACGGTTGTACAATAAACGCAAAGAATAAAATAATTATTTTCGAGTGCAAAATTTTGGGTGTTTATATTATAATATTAAACACAACAGATAGCCCTTAGAATTCCTATTTATACTTTCCAAAATATGCATATCGCTAAATAGATTCCTTCATATTGTTACGTGCGCGGGGTACAAATTAAATGCCGTTTACACAACAAAGAGGTTTATTCGCTCACCACAAACTAGAAAACTAAATATTTAGCACACACAGTACTCTTCAACAGTTCAAGTCGCTCAGCAGTTCACAGTAGTCCACAATCGTTGCTTAAGTCGCAGGTATAACTCTCTTGGTTCACTTCGGTAAGATGTGTTCACTTTCGCTTTCGAAAATTAACTGCCTCGTGTCGATCGCCGGGCGCCCTTTTATAGCTCTTAATAAAGAGGGTAGAATGTTCGGGAATCATCTAGAGATAAGGCACTGGAGCGTTCGAGAATAGTAGGTATTTACTGGGGCGTTCGAGAAAGCAAGTACCTACACAGTCGTGCCGACGATAGAGGTGAATGCCCTTGTTATCGCTATTTGTAGGTAAAGTAGGTATAGGCATTAAAAGGGGCTTGTGATTTCTTATTGACTTTTCTGGATTTTTCTAAACGGATCGATAGAGTACTTCGACATTAACAATGCGTTTTAATTTCTAGAAGATTCGATCAGTAGTTTCCGAGATATCGACGATCGTTGTAACATTACCCCCCTCTTAATCATGCTCGTCCCGAGCATCATTTGTTCCATGATATCGCGTCAACCTATCCACATGAACTACCTTTGGTTTTCCCCTAAGCCCCTTCTTAATGCGGTAGGTGATGTCATTGATTCTTGTAACAACCGTATAGGGTTCTTCCCAGCGAGCTTGAAGTTTCGGAGATTTTCCCTTTCTGCGTAGCGGATTGTGAAACCATACCAGGGTTCCTTCTTCAAAACCGTTGGTGTTTGCGTTTCTATCGTACCGGGTTTTCATCCTTATACCTGTCTTCAAATTGTTTTCCCGTACCATTCTGTGCACCTCGTCCAGCCGGTTTTGAAGTTCACTCACGTAGTCCGTCACGGGCTTAGAACTATCGGGTGGCGTGCCGGTTATTGCATCCACTGGTAGCCTTATCTCTCGACCAAAATTGACTTTAGCTGGAGTGTGTCCCGTACTGTCATGCACCGCAGATCGATAGGACATCAGGAACAGTGGGATGTACTGGTCCCAATCTTTTTGGTGTTCATCGACAACTTTAGCGAAGTGATTTTCCAACGTCTGGTTAAACCTCTCGACCATTCTGTCTGACTGCGGGTGCGCTGGAGTCGTACGGGTCTTGTTTATACCGAGGAGTTTGTACATTTCTTGAAACAGAGCAGACTCGAAGTTTCGTCCTTGGTCGGAGTGGATCTCCATAGGTGCGCCGTATCGACTGACCACTTCCTGAACCAGTTTCTTGGCTACAGTGACTGCTTCCTGGTTGGGTGTCGCAAATACTTCCGGCCACTTAGTGAAGTAGTCTTGAACTACTATGATGTATTTGTTACCCTCATCAGTCGTTGGAAAAGGTCCAGCAACATCAATGGCGATACGTTCCCACGGTGCTCCAACGTTGTACAGCTTCAATTTTCCTTTGCTTCTTGTCGGCGGTTCTTTAACCGAAGCACATACAGTGCATTTACGGCACCAATCCTCGACATCTTCCCGACAACGAAGCCAGTAAAACCGCTGTCGCACTTTAACCAGGGTTTTTTTGACTCCGAGATGCCCGCCAGAAACACCATCGTGGATGTGCCGTAAGAGTGGGGCCACCTTGCTTCGTGGTACCACTACTTGCATGGTTACTTCCTTACCATCGTTAGACTCCCATTTCCTATACAGGACATCTTCTACCAGAGCTAAGCTATCCCACTGGGCCCAATAGCTTTTGGTAGTTGAACTGTAAGCAGATACATCACTCCATCGGGATTTGCTTCCAAGTTGTTTCCAGTTGCAAAGATGTCTCTAAATCGTAGCAAGAGGTCTCTGGCTTGATGCAATTCTGATGCTGATAAGTTTTCCTTGGAATTCTCGAGAAGTTGCTGAATGTGATCTTCGGGGATTTGTGTACCGCCTTGTTTAGTCGAAGTGCTGTCCAACCGTCTCAGGTACTTTACTTCCTCACATTTTCCGACCACACTATTCTTCTTTAGGAGAACCATTTCGTCACTGAGGTTGAGGATTCTCACCCTAGCGATTCCGTTCGGCATCAGTAAAGTTCTCGCTGTTATTAAGTTTTGATGACTGCCGGTATCTTCGACAATAAGACATCTTCTTTGTTCAGTCTTCGCAGGTAACCTCACTCTGACTAATGTTTCCGATTTAGGAGCTAGTGTCGTATCCGTTAAACAGTAAAGAGTGCACGGGTGCGATCCTTGTAAACAAACCTCCTGATCAGGAAATCTCAGCACCCCTCTAGGTATATCCAAGACACATCAGTAGTTCTTCAAGAAATCCAGTCCTAAAATGCAATCATCAGTAATATTAGCAATTAATACTGACTGGTGAAATATTTGGTCGCCAATTCTTACCTCTACATCTGTTTCACCGAGGACGGTCACTGGCTGGCCAGTAGCAGTCTGAAGCTGGCACCTCGGAAATCGTTTTTCCCACCTTATGGTGCGTTTCAGCAATTCCGGCCTAACAACTGTACGTGAAGCTCCAGTATCCACTGTTAAATTGCAAGGTTGGTTGTCCAAGGTGGCCTCGATGATCAGACTATTTCCATTGCCAACTTGAGTTATTGTGATGGTTGGGGCTTTATATCGACCAGCCAGCGCCCGCCCCGCGGCCCTGGCGACACTTAGTTTAACGGAACATCTTGATCCACTTGGGTCCCGGAGTCCGTGACCCTCCTCCGTTTCCTCGAAGGACACTCTGACTGGATATGGCCCCTGCCTCTACAAGAATAACACGTTGGGACATACCGCGGCTTGCTCTCCTCTGCAACTACCTCCTTGACCTCCCTGATCTTCCCTATCCCGGCATTCTGCCGTACGGTTTCCACCTCAAGGGCATAAGCCAGTGCTTCTTTTAAGGTCTGGTGGTGACGCAACTGTACATTAGTTTTCACTTCTGCGTCCCGTATACCGTTTAGGAAGGCCTCCAGTAGGGTGGTCTCGATCATCACGGGTCTCGATGAGTAGGCCCGACGAACGAGTCTTTCAACCTCTACAGCCCATTCCTGGAGGCTTTCACCAGCTTTTTGTTTCCTCTCGCGTAGCTGCGCTCGGTAGACATTTTCCAGGTGCTTTTCACCGTAGCGTGTGTCTAACGCTTCCATCAGAGACTCCAGTGTCCTTCCTTCAGGTGACAGGTTTTCCAGTATTACTAAGGCATCTCCTCGTAAAGCAAGTGTCAAGGCCATAAAAGACTCCTCGTTGCTCCAGGCTTTAGTTTTTACCAATATCTCAAATTGGTACTTGAAGGCTGTCCACGAGGAGGTTCCATCGAAGTGTGGTAGGTCGAACTTCGCTGATGATGGTGAGGTCGCGGCAACAGGTCCGCAGGTTTTTAGCCTGACAATCTCTTTTTCAAGCTCTTGTTAGCGGCCGTCCATGGACCCAGTCTTCAAAGCCACTTCCTTACTCAGTATTTGCAAGCAGTCGTCAATGGTCTCAGTCTTCGAAGCCACTTCCTTACTGAGCATTTGCAAGCCGTCTTCGAGGTTCTTCACTTTATCTCCCAGTGCGTGGATGCCTGCATCGATTTTACCCATGACAGCTCCCTGGTTGGCCTGAATCTCTTGAATGGAGCCCTGCATCTCTTGCATGGAGGCCTGCATCGTCTGTTGACTAGCCTTTTGATTGGCCTACATTTCTTGCATGGAGGCCTGCATCATCTGCTGCAAAGAAGCCAACAGCGTCATCATGTTGGTATCTGACGAGGTTTCATCTGGTGCTGCCGTAGTTACCGCTGAGACAGCAGGATCGGCCTGACGCACTTCCTCTTCAAGGCTCCGTTGACGTGCAGCATCCATTTCCACTTGACGTCTGGTCCGTGGAGTACGCTATTCGTCTTCACGTGGTAATAACGGCATCGCACTTCTGACACCAGTTGTTACGTGCGCGGGGTACAAATTAAATGCCGTTTACACAACAAAGAGGTTTATTCGCTCACCACAAACTAGAAAACTAAATATTTAGCACACACAGTACTTTTCAACAGTTCAAGTCGCTCAGCAGTTCACAGTAGTCCACAATCGTTGCTTAAGTCGCAGGTATAACTCTCTTGGTTCACTTCGGTAAGATGTGTTCACTTTCGCTTTCGAAAATTAACTGCCTCGTGTCGATCGCCGGGCGCCCTTTTATAGCTCTTAATAAAGAGGGTAGAATGTTCGGGAATCATCTAGAGATAAGGCACTGGAGCGTTCGAGAATAGTAGGTATTTACTGGGGCGTTCGAGAAAGCAAGTACCTACACAGTCGTGCCGACGATAGAGGTGAATGCCCTTGTTATCGCTATTTGTAGGTAAAGTAGGTATAGGCATTAAAAGGGGCTTGTGATTTCTTATTGACTTTTCTGGATTTTTCTAAACGGATCGATAGAGTACTTCGACATTAACAATGCGTTTTAATTTCTAGAAGATTCGATCAGTAGTTTCCGAGATATCGACGATCGTTGTAACTATATTATATTTAATTCCGAACTATTCTTTAATTCTCAACTTTTTACTCGATTCGGAAATCGTAAATCGAGTAGGCTTGAACCTCGAATATATCGATGGGAGCCATACACACGTTTAAGACTGAACCTGTAATAATCCCAATATCATCAATTGATCGTCTCATTTATACATAAATACATATGCTCACGTCTTTCTCCCTCTGGGGTAGGCAGAGACAACAGCCCGCTATATGCTTTTGTCCTTACATACTCCACAACCTTCCTCTAAAAACCTTTCGTGCAAGCTGGTTTGAGTGCTTTTGACCTACCTTTTTTCAATACATCATCGATTTGATGAGTCCGGCTTGTTTGCTTTACATACTTGGCGTGTCATTCGCTCAGTAATTATTCGTTCATACGCCATACGTTTATACACCAATATTTAATTATTATCTATTAACAAAAGTATTTCATTAAGCAGAGATAGAAACCTCTAAGAATAGCAATTAACAGTTCAGACAGTATAATAATCGAATCGGCTGTAATAGCTCATTTTCAACTAACAAAGGGGTCGGTCATGCGTATTGAAATCAGTAAATTGTTCTACGTACTTGCCGTAGAGAGCTAATTATTGTTATAATTGATTGATTTTAAAATATACAGAAATTCTATTACAGGAATTAATGTCTACTATGTTTCTGTTATTTAAGATATATGCTTGTTTCTCGTATTCGCATGGGTAGGTCTTAAATGGTCTTTTATATGCATCTATAAGAACATGTAAAAAAATTACGTGCGAATGAATTGAATATAATAATGTTGGCATTATTGTAATGAATTCATCATTTCATTTCATTATACTTATGGTACCAGAATTCTTCTTGTACTGCCAGAAACCCTAGTTCTAACTATGAGGCTAAAAAGTATGAGGCTAATAAAACCGGCCAAGTAAGAGTCGGACTCGCCCATGAAGGGTTCCGTAGCAGTAAGTAAAAATTTTATATTTGAGTTGACTAATGAAAGGTAAATTGCGGTTTACGATTAATGACGTATTAAAAAAAACTACTTCTAGACCTCGTTCAAACCAATTTTTGGTGGAAGTTTACATGGTAATGTACATCATTCTGTTGGTTTAGAAGTTACGGAGGGGAAGACATATTTTACCACTTTGGAAGTGTCTCTCGTGCCAACTATTCAGTTTAGAAAAAAATGATATTAGAAACCTCAATATCAAAATCAAAGACCTATCCAAATCTATACGTGTATATCTATATACACGTATAGATTTGATGAAAAAAAATTTTTTGAGTTTCAGTTCTAAGTATGGGGAAACCCCTAAAATTTATTGTTTTATTTTTCTATTTTTGTGTGAAAATCTACATGCGGTTCACAGAATACATCTACTTACCAAGTTTCAACAGCATAGTTCTTATAGTTTCGGAAAAAAGTGGATGTGACATACGGACGGACAGACAGACAGACATGATGAATCTATAAGGGTTCCGTTTTTTGCCATTTGGCAACGGAACCCTAAAAAGTAAAGAAATATGTAGGAAAAAGACATTTTTCAATCTCACGCAACAGAACACTATTTTTTCCCTTTTATGCAAGGCTAATTAGTGAAAATATTAGGTAGATTTCGATGAAATCGATCTACCTATTGGTTTCTTGACTACTGCCGAATTAAAAAAAAAATTCTTCATAGGAGGTCTAGTTATGACCCCCTGAGTCCGAAATGACCACTGGTCAAAAAGTATATATATATATATATATATATATATATATGTATGGTTCCACTTCCCAAAATTTGCAGCACTCTCACGGTCGCATTTTTGCCCTGATCGCTTTCAAACTGCGGTCAAAAATTGCTTGGGTGTAAACTTAGTTTAAGTTCGTGAACGGGTGGAATCCGGCCTAAGGGGACGGTAGGGCCTCACTTTTTGTGAAATCAGTTTTTCCTCAAAATTTCACGTTCCATGAAAGATATTCGAACCATTCTAATTTTATCCCATAGTATACATGAATACCAACAACTTTTAATGATAAACCTATAAGATTAAAACTTTAACTAAAAGTGGAAGGGGGAAAAACCAAAATTTTTCGGGAAAAAAATCTTAACTTCTAACCGGTGAACATTCTTGCAGTCGGAAACATTTTTAAACGATAGGCCATTTTTAAGTCTAAAATAAATGTCTGAAAAGTTTTTCGCTAAAAGTTACCGTTTTCGAGAAAAAAAAATTAAACTGTTTAAAGTCCGTAGTTCTCCATATAAAATAATATTAATTGCTTCACGAAATCTACTTGTGCGTTCCCCCAGCGGGAACGGATTTTTTTTAATACTCTTATTTCTTGAGTTAAACCATCAGTTAGTAGTGAAGGAATATTTTCAACATGATATCATTTCGTCATAGAGTGCCAAAAATATTCAAAATATGAAAGCAATGATCAGAAAAATTCTGTTAGATGTGCACGCTTTTTCGACGTATCAAAATGTACTTGAAAAGTTGCATCAAAATTATTTTAGCGAGTACTCACCCGACGAGGGGAGGAGGCGGTATGTGGAGAACTTTGTAAACATTCGAGACGGGACTATTTTACGAGTAATATAGACATGAATACATTCAAAGGTTGAACTCATTTGTAGCAGTGCGATGAGTGAGCACAGCTTAAACTTTTATAGATTTTTATTCTTTCTTTAGACGAGGCAAAAGATAAAATAGTCAAAAAACAAGACAGATCAGGCTGGTTTATTATTGATTTTAAATTTACTTACTATACTTTTATAGGGATAGTGAATAAAGGACTTAGTCGAATTTAAAATCAATAATAAACCAGCCTGATAAACAGATTACCTAAAATGAAGAAATAGAAAAGAAATGGGGAGCTCATCATTAATTAACTTATATTATTACATACATATATCCAATACGGTGAATGTACCAATGTATTATAATATCTACAAACATAAAGTACGCAACGCCTACAGCAAAAGTTATGTTGAAATACACTGAGTAAGGTAATAAATAGTCACATCAAGAGGCATGGAAAATTAAGTGCTTAAAATAATTTCATATTTATACATATATTTTATTTAAGAAAGTTTATCCACATGCACAACCTTTGAACTAAATGTTTTGGATGCACACTTACCTGAGTGCAGTGACAGTCTAAAAATTGCTATTTATTCAATCATTTCACTCGTACATTAATTATCTTAAACTTTATTCAAACTACATACACACAAACTTGAACTAAAAGTTTGTGGACGTACAACCTGAGTGAGAGTGGCATTCAAAAAATTGGTGTTTATGAAAAAATCCAATACTTAAATATTTTTCAAGGCTTACAGGCTAATTAACAACTTAATTTAATTTAATTAATATTACCAAATTGCTATTTACAAGCCTCCACATATAGGTGAAAAACAAAAAGAATATTGATACTAAATTAAGTATTTGAGTAATTACTAAGTAAAGAACCAAAACAATAACCAAATTCACTTACATATAATATTTTACGAAACTTTAACCACACACACAAACTTTTAACTATAACTTTGTGGACACATTCTTACCTGAGGGTACAGTGACGTTCTAAAAAATGGTGTTTATTCAAAAAATTTGCAATATAACGAGATGAAGGGGGACATTTACGTCTAATTTATACGAAGACAATGGGAGGTGGTCGCAATTAGTGAAATGGCCACTGAGAACAAACGCATTTTCAACAAAAGAGTGGAGGCTTCGACTCAGACAAGGGCCCTCTTTCATTTCTTCCAAATGAGCAAACTACAGTCGCTAGTAGGGAAGATTTGTTGTTCAAGAATGAAGGGCTCACGAGTGTGCCATTGTACTTTCCGTAGCCAGTTTGGTAAGCACTTGTGTTCGTTGTTCTAATCAAGATTACGAGGTAGACTTATTTGGTAATACTTGTTATTGTTTCAATATTAAGTGATGTTATCGTGGCGAGGCAACACGCGTTTTGTTCATGATTGTTCTACGTTTATGACTCTTTCTTTCACTGTTGAATTATTATTTATATGTGTTATAATGTAAATGTAAGTTAACGCTTGTGATATAATATGACCTCGTGTGTGTCTTTATAAATATATAAAAATATTCTATATCATTAATTTTATATCATGAAATATCATAGAAATTAAATAGAATGAGCTGTACCCATCGATGGTTTAAATAAATACCCACTACATATCCGTATAATCAGTATCTAAGTAAAGGACGGTTGCTAACATTTTCCATAATTAAAAATACAACTGGGACTTGAAAACTCATCATCTCATCAACTGCACACAATCTAAAATAACAATTTTAATACTCTGCCTACCCTTTCCAAGATACAAAGACGTGATTGTAAAAAATCCAAAAATCCGCTTGTACAATACAGAAATAACGTAAAATGAATTTCACTAAATATGCAAGCGGTAATAGTAAATCATTTAAAGTAAAACCAATTGGCAGCGTTATAAATCAGGTAAGTTAGACGTGCATACAATTTAACAAGTCTGTAAGTTAGCAACACATTATTATTCCCCCTGGCTGGGGCAGAGCGACGCTCGGCTACATACAACTCGCTATAGTTACAAATTGGCACCTACAGACCAGCCACTGTGCAATGATGTTAGGATTCGCAGGTGTGTATTCATATACATGAATTAATTTGTCTGTATTGCTGTCCCCACTTCGGGTTTACGTAGGAGTATATCATAGACAAAACACAAGGAAAAGATGTCCAAAGTTTTTTGTTAAAAGCTTGTAGCGAAATAATACTCGTTAATTACGTATACGCGGCATAGCCGTTTGTTGGTGGCTGAACTCCTCCGTAACCACTCGCGCGATCTTGACCAAATTTACCACGGTGATAGTGTGGAAACTGAGGAGTATTTTGAAGCGAGATGGTTCATGTCCGATGTACCATTGAGGAATAATCACCGAGAAACAGTTTCACGAGCGCGCGGCCTTAGCTAAGCGCGTGACCGTAGTAAGTCTTATTTTCAAGTAAGAGTCCTGCTCGCTCAGCTCAATTTATTTCAGTCGCACCCTGCACTGAATTCCTAGTTATTTATCTATAAGAGTATATCATAAAGTCCAATGTTTTTGTGTATGATTAAATTCGTAGCATTGAATTACTCTATTATTGTTTATTAATAAAATAGTTTTCATTATTATACTCTGTTTTATTCTACACTTTACTTTGTAAAACTCTGATGATTTATAAAAAGACACCTGACTGGCCATAGAGTGCAAGATCCATTCATACACTGGCTTCATCCATTAGGATATCCCGAGCAAATTTTAGTTTCTTCGTACACCCCTAGTAGTCTAGTCTAGTTCTAGTAAAACCAGACGTATTACTAACCGTTTTATGAAGCATAAAAAGCCTCTGATTCACCCTTGAATAATAATTGTATATTTCCTAGAAAACGTATGGCGTATTATGTCGGGAAAACCGAATCTAATAACCGTACTGTATGATAGGGTATATGGTATACAGAACCCACCAATATCCTTGAGGCCCAGTCATTCTCACCTGCAACTCGGTGCATCTGCTAAACAACGGGCGAGGCTTGGAGACGACATTCCGCTCAGGGTCGAGAGGTCAGGCTACAGCCTCTACCCGGAAAAGTCGACATATCCATCTAAAACAATAAGCGGACCTCGGGCTTTGAGGATGATAATGATGAAGGTATATGGCGCTACTCCCTTTTCTGACCTGCCCTTTTTCTAAACATTAACAGTTCGGTATCTGAAATGATCATCAGTATCTTTAACTCCAACCGTATTTATTTTGCATAGGCCATTTAAACGGACCTTACAAAACGTTAAAAACTAGACTAACTAACTTACCATAAATCACTAGGTCTGCAAGGCGAATCGCTGCTTGCAATGTTGAGCTGAGTGAGACATCGTGAATCAGATTCTGAAAATTTTGAACAGTGATCATTCCTCCGTGGCAAGCCCGATTTTGAAAATTCTTTTTGAAAGTCACAACTCTGGACATGCTTTCTGAGCGTGTAAAGTTTGGTCACAGTGTTTCGAGCGGTTATTATGTAATTCCATCTATAATTTTTTTAACGGTGATTATTCCTCTGTGGTAGCATTAATTTTTTCAAAATATATCCATAAACCTTCCTCTGATTGACCTCTTTAATCATGCCAAATTTGGTTCTGATTGGTTTAGTAGTTTAGGAGGAGACCTGGGACAAAGAAAATCCTGAAGTCTGGTATGAGGAGCTTTTGCTCGACTTCGTCTCACTCAGCTCAATTAAGATCGACCCCGTTCGGCTTCTCCAATTACACTGGCCTTAAATACTTGATTTGTTATTCATTAACGGGTCCAAATCACCTGCATATAAGTATTTACTGAAGAAAGTTCTTCTCGCTTACTGTATGATAGGGTATTCGATAGATAGATACATACCACTTTATTTGTACACCATTTATAATACATACACAAGTAGCACATTTATTATTATTAATAAGGTTATTGCAATGTGTTTATGATATATATATATATATATAAACATAACATAACATAAACTCACGCCTATATCCCCGAAGGGGTAGGCAGAGGTGCTAGCACCCACATTTCGCCAGTTTATGTTTAGGTCCCAATGTAATAGGTGGCGAGCCTATTGCCATTAACCGGGCACTTATGAACCTGCGATAAATACACACATAACTTCGAAAAGCATCGAAAAGTCATTGGTGTGTGCCATGGTAAAACTTGGGATCGAACCCGAGACCTCGTCTCAGCAGTCCATTACCCATACCACTAGGCTACCGCGGCTTTATATATATAGGGTAGGATGGATAGGTATGGGCTTTATGCCTTTCACAGTCCGTTTTATCGCGTCCTTCGTCGACAATTCGATTATTACGTAATTACGGACTAAGAGGCACTTAACATGCATCCCTCCCAAATTACTTACTAAACATACAGTCTTGTAAAGGTGGAACCACACTTCGTAATGTGTTAATTGTTATTCGCCATATTCGGCCGCATACGACGAAGTGTGGAGGGCTTATTCGTCTATATTTTATATATAGTATCGTATAAACGGGAATAGCAAATACGCGTATCCATCCATATATTTTGTATGTTCGGCAAGTGTGGATGGCATGTGTATTGTTCACTCACATGACGAATATTTGGGCAAATGCAGCTAAGCCGCATAACTAATAACACATACACTATGGTTCCTCTTGCATTAGATATGGTTGTTATAAATAATAATAAATAAATATTCTACGACATTCTACACAGCGCTTTCTAGACCCAAAGTAAGCATAGTTTTAACTAGCTTGTGTTATGGGTTCCAGAATGCGGATAAACATAACATAACATTTTTTTTGTAAATACATACATATTATACATATAAACACCCAGATCAATGCAAATAGACATATTCATGCATACAAATATTTGCACTGAGCGGGAATCGAACCCGCGCCCCCTGTGTAGCCGTCAAATACACTACCGCTACGCCACAGAGGCTGTATGTCACTATAGCAATATGTTGGCGGTTTAAACTTTACTCTACTAGCTGATGATCGCGGCTCCGCCCGCGTGGTCGGTTATCGTTTTATGGTCATATCTTCGCGTCTACATAACCAATTGCAATCAAAGATACGGCATATTTTAAGTCTGACCAAGACCTTTCTAATAGAAAAACCACATCAAAATCTATTCAGTAGTTTTTGTGTCCATCGTGAACAAACACATAACCAAACAAAAAATTCCAATCGTCATTCGTTTATTCATTAAAATTTATAATTTTTAATATAATGTATAATAAAGTTGATTTTGTTATGTCGGAAAAGATCCTTGGAGGACGAGAAGTCTCAGCGATAGTTCTGTTCGTAGACTCCACGTGACCGTCGTCATATTACTGCGGTGTAGGCGTTCCAGCGGTGAAAACTGAGTTACAAATATTATAAGGATAGGTTTACAGATCGCCTTTGAAAAATAATAAAAAATCATGATTATCCTCCAAATTTTTTTTTGATAAAAAGTATAGTATTTCAATGTCAGTGTTCATCATGTTACTCCGCTGATTGTAAGTCATCATAACGTTATCTATGTTTTTTATCATTGTTTGTTGTTAGAAATAGTACAACGACGAAATTCAATTTCAAATTGTTATTGGAATCCGATTACGATTCCGTAGCGAGTGTGCGTGCATAAGACTGCTGGTGTGATTCATTAATTAAGTTCAGAATGACGTCGAGATTTGTAAGTTCGATTCGAAAATGAAACAATTAAGTGATTCATAGATAGTAACTGTTGTTCTGAGCCTGGATGTACTTTGTATTCGTTAGTTGGAGGTATATTTCCTTTTTCGAATCTATTTAAGAAAATAGCAATTAGATTACTTTGAAAGCTTGGTTGAAACTTTGATTAGTAAATCATAACTTTATTTTAGTGAAAGTCATACAATGTAGTTTGCCGTACCTTTTAATCCCCGAACGGGTAAACGTGTGATGTGTCATAATTTTTCCAATTATGTTCAAATTAAATAAATTATTTATAAAATCCAATTCCACCCCGCTCACACACCGACTTTGTCTCCATTTTCTATAGCATTAAAGACATACTATGTCTTACTCTTCGTCACGTGCCAAGCCATTCTGTTCATGTACAGCTAGCATTACACCGTTGGTGACAAGAATACAACGGATTATGTAGATAGTTATTAGTAGTTATGAACCTCTCTGGCCAAACAATCTCAAACTTAAACATTTGTTTATTTTTAGGCTTAAGATTGTTTTACTATAGATGTGATTACCATTCAAACTCTCAAAATTGGTGAATTTTTTTGTTAAATACATCAATTGAAAATATAGGCGCTTCCAAGCAATGCATCCATGGAATAGCCCCGGTCGTGGTAGCACCCGGATGTTGACTCCTGAACTATGCAATGCAGGACCTCAACGAAGTCGCCGTGTCCTTTGACGTCTGGAAAGATGTTCTAAAGACGGCATGTTAAATTTTTGTTTGTCTTTTTAATTTAACTCGAGTGAGAAACCCTATTTCTGGCTTTCTAAAGTAATTTTAAATGGTGAAATATTGTTTAATGTAATGTACTGTAATGACCGAGGTTCGGACCCCTGACCTTTCAATTGCAAGCCGGATGTCTTAGCCACTAGACTACCCTCCCTTAAACATTATAAACTTTCATTTTCAATCATAAATATGTAAAGCTAGGATTAACAAAAAATAATTCGCAATTCAACGAGTACTGACGTGTATCCCGTCTTAACATCGTTAATCGATTTTGTCTGAATCTATCATTTCCTCAAGTTAAGTTTTCGCTTGCAATGACAGGAATACACACAGACAAAGAATACGCATACTTCTATAATATAAACCGATGTAGTGTAGCTATAAGTTATTCTGTGGGAATGTAAACTATTTCACCGTGAAAAGCTTGACACAAACAAGTACGAACTTTAGGATTACTTCATGAGCATTAAATATAATATATTATATGTTTCGTTGTACTCTGCACTTAGGTACATACATTCGAGCTAAAAGTCGTAGGCTGTTAGGAAGATACTTTGAGTACATGATAATGGTCTAAAATCTAACATTCGAGAGCCGTGTGTTATGTTTTGTTTAGAGTTGCAAAGACGCTCGTGAGTATTCATCTCGAAAGATGTATAATAAGTGGTTAGACTATGTCATCAAAACCAAAGTTGGAAGTGAGCTCAGTGACAAGAAACGAGCATGACGTAGCGAGGAATGCAACATCAACGCAGCTAGCCATTAAGATAATTGGTTTGAAAATTAGAGTAAGGGCTCATATACTGTAAAATGAGGTATTTTTTAATTATATTCATTCGTAAATGAACACTTAAAAGAACAACAAAATACCACAATAAAATAGAAGGCTTATTTCCTTCCAATAATACAGTTGAGGATTATAGCTCAAGTACCTTTTTTCAAGGTTTTTAGTACTATGTACGGCAAGAATGTCAACTATTTATATTAAGTATTTATCTTTTTTCTGACGTGGGGAAAGATTTGTAGATATCAAATATTTGATTTTGGGAATGTTTCAGCTCAACTTCAGGGTCATGACGCGACATGATTGATGACATTAAGTACGCTATATATTATTTCTGGCGTCTAGGTAATATAATAGTAATGATGTTTTATTAGGGACTAGCTGTTGCCCGTGACTTCGCACGCGTTAAGTTCGGAATGGCTCAAGGTATGTTTATTACTGCAGTCTCGATACCAACGCGTAAGTATTAAGTTATTTTATTTAACCAGACAGATGACGTGATGTGGTGCACTCCTTTTACATTGACAATTCGTTCGAAATAGATAGAGAAAAATATAACATCGAAATCAATTCTGCCCGATTACTTAATATAATAGCGTGATAATATTCATTATGAAATGTTAATGAGGGACGCATTAACATTTCATAATATCAACTAACTTTTATACGTGGAACTCTGTGGAAAATCGATAAATTCAATAACGTTTCAGGTATTTGAGATGAGTTTTAGCCCAAATTTTGACCATGTATTGTCTGACTTCTGCTGAACTTCAAAATGACGCAAAGATCTACCTTGTAATAATAAAGTTGTCTTCAATAATAGTTTAGACCGATTTTGCTCTATGGCTCATATAATACCTATATTAGCGTGATGGTATATAGATATAGATGGTATATTTATGACCATGCCCTAGAAGAATATTCATGCAAAATTTCATCCAAATCTGTTCAGCGGTTTTCAAGTGATGCTCGGACATCGATAGTAAAAAGCAGACAAACCGACAAGCAGTTAAACGGACAAAAATCCTAAAAATTAGATTTTCGGCATCGTTGTCGCTCCTAGCACCCACATCATCTATTTTTTTGAAGAAATATTCAATGTACAGTTCACCTCATTAAGATTTTATTATATTACTAGCTGACCCGGCGAACTTCGTACCGCATTTTTCAATCTTTCTGAGAGATTTTCTTAATATTTTTTTCCGTAAGAACCTTGTACAGAGTATTAGAAAACTACAAAAAAAAAATCTGCCAAATCGGTCAAGCCGTTTTCATGCTATGTCGTGACAACGGAAAACGGGTTTCATTTTTATATATATATATATATATAGATATAGATAGATAGATAGATAGATGTATTGATACTTTCAAGTCACTCGTACGAGACAGAAAGCGTACATACGTCTAACAAAAGTCTGTCTGGTAATATACTACCGAGCGACGCGACGTTCGCTTACTCGTTCGATATTACGCAGGAAGTCGCAAATGCTACCAAGAGGTTTACTCAACCGGCTGCGCGGAAAATCTGAAAAGTTGCACTTTATATTATGATCTGATAGAACTCATAGAACTAGCTAGTTATTCTCAAAGTCATCGTACTCATATTCTTTATAATACACATACATATTTTTGTGATACATACACAAAAGGACATTTATGTTAGCAATTATAGGAATTATTGCCTTGATATTATAGTATAATTATATATTGACCCACATATTTAATTATTTTATTAATGCGTTAGCCAAATTGTACCTTCATTATGGCAATACTAACTGTTCGCTTCCAAACTGCCACTTGTTCGTGGTGGAAGATATTTTTACGTACGCCAGAGGTAGTCATCAGGCGTGCGTTCCTGGTCGAGCAGCAGAAAAGATAGTAGATATACAAGTGCAAGTACTCCCAAGTAATATTTTTATTGTGTTATTAAATTAAATATTGTGTTTCTAAGAAGGGTATATATTCTTTTGGCTTTTAAACTGTATAATACTTGCTATATATATTGGTGTCAAATATGTGTGCTCTATTATGGATATGGTTACTAGAAATACTTGATAATTAGTATCTGGAGGTTAATCTTACATATGTGTAATATACAGATAAATGTAAAAATAGATAGTTGAGAGTTACATGTAGAGATTTCTTCACATTTAGGTACAAAGGCTAGCTTAATTCAATGGTGAGTTTTCTTCCAGTAAACCTTAGAGTGAAGAAAGATAAGTAGGTCAGAGCCAAGTGTGCAACTGAGCGGATAAGACAGACTAAGGTACAGGAATTTAAGATTTTATAAACAACGTAGGAATATTATTTCAATTAACAAAAAAAACCAAACCTTTATACAAAAATACTAAACTTGTCCATACTTTTAAGAACCAATTTAAAAACGATAGCTGCCAGAAATTATGCTACGAGAATCCTCCGCCACTGCTTAGAGTATATCATTGCTAAATCACCGTTAGGATTAACTGATAATATTATTAATTCTATCGCAGCGTTGTTGGCCTAAAACCACTTTACAACAGAATTTCCATTATGACTTTCGAGCAGAAGGCTTTAGGAGTAAAGGTAGGCCCACCAAAAGATGGATGGATAATGTAAAAGAGGACATGGCTAGGAAAGAAGTGACTAAGGAGACGTCTGACAGAAATGTGTCAAAGAGGAATAGAAGTTTCAATAATGATAATTATAAGTTGATTAAATTCGACTACCAACATTAATTTTCATATTCTTCTTTTATAAATATATATATATATATTAATATTATATATATATATATATATATATATATATATATATATATATATATATATATTATATTAATATATATTAATACTAATATAATTATTATAATATATATTATAATTCTTTTTAGGTGTAAAATATTGAGAGAAAATCCGTTCAACTAAACTGGATACTGGATTTACAAATAAAATTAATTGAATAACCTTTTAAGGCTCGCGTTTTACACCACTATCTCACTGAATATGCATTTTAGTATAGTTAATCTTGGTTCCCATTATCATTTATGAAATTTGCTTTTAGTTACTGGTGCAGTGGATAATACAATGTGTTTTAAAATCTCCACATCTAAATTCTTGTATACTAGTCGCTCATCGCGTACTGTCGCACCACATCCCTAGCTGCAGTCGTAAATGACACACTCGATGTTGTGATGGCATTGTTTACTTACTGCCGCAGTGGTTTGTATAGCTAACGTGATTCGTATTCATTAATGTTTAACGTACCTATACGTACATTCAGTTTGTTGGTACATGTTTTTTTAGTTTCCACAGTGAAGAGTAGTATTTGTACCCTGAGTTGTGCAGAGAATTTAAATGAGTTTTACTAGCTATCTAGAAAATATGAACAGTTAATGTTCTGTTTTTCTCAATACGACTGAAACTAAGATGGGAGAGACAGCAGCAGAGGTGGATGATAATGGCACAGATTTCATCATTTATAATCTGATTGAAAATTAACAGATAGGGCATGCCGCAATAGCGGCAGTAATGCCCATCATGGAGGATTGGCTAGAGAGGCAACTCGTACCGACTGACGCAGGTGATCTCCGGGAAGGGGTGCTTCGGGGACCACCTGCATCGGATCAGGAAGGAGCCAACGCCTGAGTGTCATCACTGTGACGCGAGCGAGGACTCAGGGCTGCACACGCTGGCGGACTACCCGGCGTGGGAGGCGCCGAGGCGTGACCTCGTGGCAGCCATCGGGGTGGGAGTCCTCTCGCTCGGCAGCATGATTGCGGCAATAATGCGGAGCGCGAGCGCGTGGGCCGCGGCCACCTCCTTCTGCGAGCATGTGATGCTCGCGAAGGAGATGGCGGAGCGCGCCCGGGAGAGGTTCAGAACTCTCCCGGCCCGCCGAGCCCGCAACATGCTCGCCGCGCGTCGCAGGCGACTCAGGCGCCGGAGGTCACTCAACGACCTCCGTCCTCCATGAGCGCAGGCCTGGGGGTGGCAGGTGAGGCCGCCTGTCACCCCAGCAGAAGCAGGCCGGGACGGTGGGGCGACTAGCGCCCCTCTTCCAAACCGGGGCAAGACGGGGACACCGTGGTTCCCAAACCCGAGGGGGCCATCTCGAAACCGGAGATGGCCCAGGGTCAGTCGGGGTGCGAGGGATATGCTCTATGGGCAACCTTACACCCCGGCGTCTGCAGACCCGAGACGGCGTGCGGTTTTAGTCGGTTCAAGCCCGACATAACCGCCCCCGCTGGCCGGCGGGGGGGATTTCCGCACGAAAAAAAAAAGATACATCAATATTTCAAAAAAAAATACAGTCACACTGAGACGTTAGACTGCATTTTCATTAATTAAAAATATAATCAACTTTACTGCTAAACCAGACTGCTGTCTGCTTTTTTATTTTTTATTCATTCACGTTTATTGTTACCATCTCCTTATGTTCTGTAGGTAGCAATGCACGATTTCGTGTATTGCAAGCCTTCTTAGACCAGGAAATCCATCTATAACGAAACGAAATAAAT
The DNA here is from genome assembly GCA_946251805.1 of Cybosia mesomella. Lineage (NCBI taxonomy): Eukaryota > Metazoa > Arthropoda > Insecta > Lepidoptera > Erebidae > Cybosia > Cybosia mesomella. The sequence continues at coordinate 25,786,819 of OX276398.1, forward strand.
AAATATAAATTAATAAATACTATTTTACATGATACATACCGTTATCTAGACACAAAGTTAGCATAGCTTAACTAGCTTGAGTTATGGGTTCTAGAATGCGGATAAGCGTATTTAGATATTCTTTTTTGTAAATACATACATAGAAACACTCTTGCGTGGTAAACGAGTCTCTGTCTTAATGCGTTCTACCTTTACGCCACAGAGTTCGTCATAATGCTTCTTTGCTGCCTTAGAAATAAATAATTATCGTGGTTAGAGGATTTGATTCGCTTGACAAAAGCCAGGTATGTCGCTGACAAGAATAAAATGATAAATAAATTAAACAAGTTTGTTGTTTTACCATAAAAGTTTTAATAAACGTATGTACCTGTAAATTCACACTTTTGAAACTTTATAAGCCAATAGCCTAAGGTCATTTTATTTTAGAACAAACTGCTAAAATAAACTACAACCATTCATTTTGCGTTGTGTTTGTGCGTTCGAACGTGTGATATCCAGTACTTTGGTAACTGCAGTTGCTTCGCTACGAAGTTGGTAATTATGTTTAGTTTCAAGTTTTGTATAAAAATGAAAACCTATAAAAAAAACGTTGAACCCAATAACAACGGGAAACTGGTGCTAATTATGATTGAAAATGACTTAGATACAATTGCGTGAACTCACATTTTTATTAGGGTTCCAATTCAGAAGCATCGGTAGCTTAGTGCTTAATGAGTCGGCCTATCGACTATCGACAGGTCCCGGGTTTGAATCCTGGTTATTACACTACCGACGTGAACCCACTCCTAACACAAGCCATTTAGCTCAGCCGGAGGGGTTAACGGGAATACTAGCAATTTCGGCGGCGGCAAGAGATTTAAATAGGTTACTAGTAGTATTCTTTTTTAAATAAAAATCTCTCTCCCTCTCTCTTTCTCTCTCTTTACTCTCTTTTTCTTTACTCTTTTATATGAGTACATATGCTTGTTTCTTTTTTTTCTTTACTAATATAGTGAAGTTAGTGGCCATGAGAGTTTAAATACCTTTTTTTTTTCGTGCGGAAATCCCTTCCAGCGGGGGCGGTTATGTCGGGCTTGAACCGACTAAAACCGCACGCCGTCTCGAGTCTACAGACGCCGGGGTGTAAGGTTGCCCATAGAGCATATCCCTCGCACCCCGACTGACCCTGGGCCATCTCCGGTTTCGAGATGGCCCCCTCGGGTTTGGGAACCACGGTGTCCCCGTCTTGCCCCGGTTTGGGGGAGGGGCGCTAGTCGCCCCACCGTCCCGGCCTGCTTCTGCTGGGGTGGCAGGCGGCCTCACCCGACACCCCCAGGCCTGCGCTCGTGGAGGACGGAGGTCGTTAAGCGACCTCCGGCGCCTGAGTCGCCTGCGACGCGCGGCGAGCAAGTTGCGGGCTCGGCGGGCCGGGAGAGTTCTAAATCTCTCACGGGCGCGCTCTGCCATCTGCAGAAGGAGGTGGCGGCGGCCCACGTGCTCGCGCTCCGCACCATTGCCGCAATCATGCTGCCGAGCGAGAGGACTCCCACCCCGATGGCTGCCACGAGGTCACGCCTCGGCGCCTCTCACGCCGGGCAGTCCGCCAGCGTGTGCAGCCCTGAGTCCTCGCTCGCGTCGCAGTGATGACACTCAGGCGTAGGCTCCTTCCTGATCCGATGCAAGTGGTCCCCGAAGCACCCCTTCCCGGAGATCACCTGCGTCAGTCGGTACGAGAGGCTTCCGTGTCGCCTCTCTAGCCAATCCTCCATGATGGGCCTTACCGCCGCTATTGCGGCGTGCCCTGCACTTGGTCGCCCAAGTCGTTCCTTCCACTCCACCACGATGGCCTGGCGGAGCTGGGACTGCACGGCCTCGATTTCTCGAGGCTCGGGGTTCCATCCCTGCTCCCGCGCCTCCTTTCGCCACTGGTACAGTTGTGAAAGGGCTCTCGCCTCCAGGTCCCATGGCGGAGTTCCGGCAAGGAGACTCGCCGCCTCGAAGGAGATCGTGCGGTACCTGCGGATGACCCTGATGGCCATAACTGGCTGCGGAGCGCGCAGCATCCGCACAGTTCTGGTCCTCAGGGCCTCCGCCCATATTGGGCACCCATACAGGGCCATGGACCGCACGATCCCCGCGTAGTCTCCTGCAGGAGTCATCGGGCCCCCTCATGTTGGGCAACAGCCGAGCCAGAGCGAGAGCTGTGCCCTTCAATTTGGGGGCCAGACTTCGGATGTGCTCTCCGAAGTCCCATCGGCCGTCGAGCACGAGCCCCAAATATTTCATTTGGGGCTTGATGCCGATGCGATTTCCACCCACGATGAGATTGGATCCCTCGGGTGGCTTGCTCCGAGGCCCATGAAAGGAGAGGGCCTCGGTTTTATGCAGAGCCACTTCGAGACCCAGCCGCCGGATCCGCTCAACGACTTGGGCAACCGCGGTCGTGGCCTTCAGGGTCGCTTCGCAGTACGTCGCCCCGCACGCCGTCACGAGCGTGTCGTCCACGTAGCACGTGACGGCGGCACCGCCTACGAGCTCACCGCGAAGCACCCAGTCGTATCCGATGTTCCACAGGAGCGGCCCCAGGATCGATCCCTGTGGAACACCGCACGACATTTCACGCCGACCGAGACCGGTCACGGTTGGGTAGATGACGGCTCACTCCGTCAAATACGCCCCGACCATGCGGCGGAGGTAGAGAGGCACTTCGTGATAATCGAGCGCCTCCCTAATGCAACTCCAGGGCAAGGTGTTGAACGCGTTGGCGATGTCCAGGGATACCGCCAACATCACCTCACCCCGGGCTACTGCATCCTCCGCCAGAGCCCTCACGCGCATGATGGCATCCACGGTGGAGCGCCTCTGGCGGAAGCCATATTGGCCATCCGCCAGGTCCGGCCCCACTCTTGAGAGAGTTTAAATACCTAAATTGCAATCACAGCCCCTTAGGAGGATTTTATAACATTTTTTACGATTTTCTTGAATAACGATCAAGGTTTTTAATGAGTTAATTAATACTGGGTTCTAAGAGATCATCATCATCATCTCAGCGTTGTGTCCCGCTAGCATCCGAGGCCTACACCTCTGAACCCAGGGTCCGCTTTACTGCTTATCCTTTTCCACTTTGCTCGATCTTGGGCATCTATGGCACCATTGACACGCATGTTACGACGTCAAATCAGCACTTTCTGCGTTAACAAAGCAATGCGTTAGTGATATGCGTTAACAAAGCAAGTTACATAACACAATGTTAATAGGAATGTTAAATAATGTGGGCGTATATATAAAATAAGTTATATGACATGTTACCTAATCTGGACTCACCCTTATACTTAAGTTGCTTTACGAATGTTCCATGACAAAACCAAACGCGATTTAAAATAATTATATTGTTATCCGCTTATCAACCATAATTCGTGCATAGTTCTCCAGCGTTCGCTTTTGACTCAGTGCCTTATGTACGCTATCCTCTTTAAGCCTCAGGGGATCAAATAATATTTGTACAGACCAGCTATATTCATTCCGAGTTCGAGCTTAAAAGCATGTGATCTGCGTGTGAAAACATTAACCGTAATCCAACTGTAAGGCCAAAACATAGGAATAACTTTCTTGTAGAACTTTTTGTATACTAACCCATTGGATAGTGAATGGGCATGCATACATACTTTCATTCTAATAATAGCTTTAGTTTTAGTTATAGCCGTTTAGTTGGTCCACGGGGACTACGCGGATTCACCTACTGTATTCTAATCCCGCGTCACATTGCCCTCCCATCCCCATTTTTCTGATCTTTGTTTCTTATTGTTCGGTTTCTATATAGCCCTATATAGATATTATCCGAGAACTGGGCTAAAAAATGCCAAAAAAATAAAATCGGGCACGTAGTCCCAGACGTTAGTGCGCTCAAACAAACAAACTCTTCATCTTTGCAAGATCAGTGATAGAAAAAATTGATAGACATAATCTACAATAACGTGGAGCGGCGCGCAAAAGCAAGCGTAAAATGAAACTTAATTTAGTTATCACACCATATGAAAACGATCAATCGAATAGCAATTTCGATCAATAAAAACAGTTTCCGCAAAGCCCCTTATCCTGAAAGTTACTCGAGTCGACACACACGAATAATGGCACTGTAATTCGTTTTTGATGTCTGTCGCGCAATATACGGCAAGCTAATCAAAATATATTGCGGCCTCCTTTATATCGTTCCATTGCATGACTCCCATTGTGCCACTTGCCTTCTGCCACTTGGCACTTGGCATTTGGCGGCGGTTAGTGACACGTGGTGTGTCTCTGATGAGTTTAATAGCTTATTCGCAGTTCGTAAGTACGTTCTTTTTTTACATAAGAATGTGTAAAAAGGGAATCTACGTAATAAGGGAAATCTACGTAATACGTAGTTAAAATAATATAATGTTAAAAAAAGCGTTATTTCTATTGTTTCTTATTTCCTTAAGTATATTAATATTTATAGACAAAATAGATTTCTATTTACGTGGCAGCTTCATCCCAAATAGTAGTAACAAATTAGGAGGAAAAGAAAGATATTAGTTTTTATAAGGAAATGAAAACATTTTCGAAGACGCTTAAAATATAAATGCCTCATAGCTGTAAGCACCAAATATAATTGGTCATTAGAATAATTGTTAGTTATTAGAAGGGCCATATAAAACTTAAACAGGGAAAAAACCATGATTGGACATTGCCGTTGAACCATTTGTAACCCACCTGAACCCTAAAATAGAATTGTACATCCAAAATTCCTGTACAGTTCCATACAGTTAAAACGATTTGTTACTTTATAATGACAGCCTGCCTATTTTTAAAACCTATTTATACCAACAAAAACTCAAGAACAAAGTTTATAATCAGATGTTTGAAATCAGAGTTATTTTGTAAGATTTTAACAAATTAAGTTGCAAATAAATTACTTTTTAGCCCCAAGGCTAAAAAGTTGTAACGATTATGAAGTAACCATTCAGTTCAGCGAAAAAATACCAACGTGAATAAATTAAAGTGACGTGGTACAAGTACGCAGAGAAGTGTAACTTGTAATTTAATTAGAACTTGTACTATAAATCAATCGGTGGCGGAGATCTCCCGTAACCTGTGGCAGCGCGTTTTATACCCGGCAGTACGCGGCCTATGACCGGCCGCCCCTTCACTTGTCGTCTCACTCAGAATTCGCTCCACAGCTATTTTTGCGCAGACGTAACGATTGGCGCAGGTGGCGCCACGCGGCAACAACCTGAACGTTTTGACAGGCGGCTAAAATGGCCGCGTGAACACGCGATCTGCCACGCTGAACTCGCTACGTACGTCACACGCGAAGTAATAACTTAAGTCAGCCCATCGAACTATGTTATAGTGCTTTATCGGGCTTTCTTTCGCGGATAGTTCGTGTAAGCAATCGAAATGGCTCTCCACCTCGAGACTGCGTTGCAGCGCAAGTTAAACTTCAAGATGACCACGGTAAGTGCATGCCGCCCGCCTCGCGTATCGATCCGAGCCCTCGTGGCGAAACATATGGTGGCCGCTACGAGCGCGTAGCACCTTTTAACCTACGAATTGCGTCACGAGAAGCCCGCCAACGTATCCAGGCTGATTGTGTGGACAAATACTAATGATATTATGACACAATCAGCGCCTTATGACCGTTTTGTACGACATCGCTATATGTGCGTGTAAGTAGGTAAATAAACACTTGTAGAAGCGCTACGCCGACGTTTGTTCTTGTGTTCAACATACGCTTCGAGTATTTGAACGTAAATTTTAGGCGTATTTCTAAATATAGCCAGACGTCAACAAACTGTTTATAGACAATGTATTGTAAATGTTTAGCTGTGTATTACAAGTTCGTGGCGGCGAAAGTTTTTGACCGCCGGCGGCGCCGGTACCACGTTGTCGGTTATTTACTTGGAAATTGTTTCAGGTCTATTTTTAGTTCGATAACGTTTGGGGAATATATCAAGGGCAGTCATGTTTACATATTTTTACTGTGGAATACTATTTGATTAAAAGTGTACGCGATCGAGCGGTCTACGTATTTAAAATTCAAATTATTATTTTTAGAAATTAAAGATGAAATAATGCTGCAATAAAATGTATATAGAATTATCTTCTGGTGACCATCGACTTGCATACCGTGAAGGTAAATGGCATAATGCTCTGTTATAACGTCATGATTTCTAAATATTTTAGTATACTTATTTTACAATTAGAATAAATATTTATGCTGACACTTTGGACACGCAGGCGAAAGCCTTGGGCATCACGGCCTATCATACGACAGGAGCGCAAGACGCATGTCACGGTCATGCAAACCGAAATGATATTACCCGCTAGGCTCTTGTCACCGTCGGTGTTCCAGCCGTGCTTGAACCTGCTGGTTTGGTGCGCGACGATGATAAGAGACCAGACGGTATGTCTTTGGTGGCTCGCGCCTTCTCCTCTTCCACGTATGACGGGCTGCGCTTCTGCTTGTGCGGTATCTGCGGAGACCCTCAAACGGCGCAAATATTATAATTTAGTCAGTATTATATATTTATATTATAATTTAATCAACATTATATTTTTGAACCGTTTGGGTCGAAACACTAGGTTCGTGGGGCCCGCACATCCGCCCGCACCCGCAAAAAAATCGCAAAGTGGTAGCGTATGGGTATACGCCCCGCGTGACCAAAAAGTTGACTTGTTTTTTGCGCAAAGAATTGGCATTGCCATCCATCGTGGCAATGTCGCCAGCCTTTTGGGGTACGTTATCAGTCGACATCGATGGGGTGGAATTCTTTGACACCTAAACTTTTTACTTTGTACATACTCCCTCCCCTTTTTTTAACCCTACCCAGTACATGTACACTAAGGATGTGAACCCTCTCCAACACAAACTATCCAGCTTAGTTGAAAGAGTTAACAAAAATTGTAGTAGGTACTATGTGATCCTTTTAACTCTTACTTTTTGAAAATAAGTATATTTCATAAAATTCTACTAAAGTTTAACTAGACACTTTTTAAAATAATCTTTTTTGAAATCGATTTAGATAAAATATATCTATTCATTTTCAACACAATACAAAACGAATACATTATACATTAATGACGTATATTTACGGTATAAAATTACAAGTATTTTTAATATCAATTCGGCTTTGAACAATGTTGCCAATCCCATTAAACTTAACCACATAAATAAAAAAGTCTTAAAAAGTTCTTAATTAAACCCTCTACTCTTTTGTAAGTTATTCGAATGGTACCGGTACTTTTCCAATTACTTAATTGAAAGCAAGTAAGTAATTGAGTATTAAAAAAATCTTCTTAGTGATAAATATTTTGGTGTTAAATAAAAGCAGGACTCTGTAGTACATTCAATAGGGGTCACTTAAGAATACAATAGGATCTGTAGGAGTTTATATAAAGGGGTGGCGTAATATCTAAGGCAATTTAGTGGTTACGGGTTCACACAGTAACAGTATACTACTGACGTGAACCCACTTTGAACATACATACATAAGCAATTTAACTTATCTCGAGGATTAAAAAAAAAACTTTTCTAAAACATCAACTTCAACAGTTTGCAGTTTTGTGTGACAAACTTATAAGTAACGGACACAAAGTTTATCTAGTCTTGCAACTCACTTACTATCAGTGAATCATATAAATATTTGTGTGATTTGGGGATCGAACGCGAGCCGCTGTGGATGTTGGTACGGTAAACATTAATTGTATTTGAGTATATAATTAAATGTTTTCAGTAAAACTAATTAACTACAATTTGATATACATAAACCTCAACTTGAAGCGTCGGTAGCTTAGTGGTTAGGAAATCGGTCTTACGATAGGTATGGAGGTCCCGGGTTCGAATTAATTTGAAACCGAACACTTACAGCCTGCAAGAAAACGACAGCTTACAATAAAGAACATAAAAAAATAATTATCCAAATTTGGTACATTCGTTCGAAAGTTATGCGCGTACATATATTTCGACGATTCATTTTAATTTATACTTAATTCATTAGGTACTCGTTCAAAATAATGTCATGCATTAAAAATAATATCTGGGATTTTTATTTTCGACATTTTCTGAGAATGAAACCAAACTAGATCGATTTATCGGCCCCGAAACCTACTGTATGTACATTTTAAGAAAATCTTTGGAGCCGTTTCCGAGAATCAGATTATATATAGGTACATATATACAAACATATATTATTTTTTTCGACATTTTCTGAGAATGAAACCAAACTAGATCGATTTATCGGCCCCGAAACCTACTGTATGTACATTTTAAGAAAATCTTTGGAGCCGTTTCCGAGAATCAGATTATATATACATATATACTATATACATACATATATATTTATATAAAATAAGTGCTCGTTTAAAGGTATTAGATTAGATCGATAGATTCATGGCTAAGTGGTAACTGAGTAGGTTTTAACACATTGCAAAGTTAAGCAACAATAGCCAAGGCAATCTTACGATGGGTGCTCTTAACACAATAAGACCCCTCCGTGCCTCGGAGAGCACGTTAAGGACGTCGGTCTCGGTTGCCATACGAACATCTATTGCAGTCGTTGCGGGTAGTTGGAGCCCTAAAACGTCCGATAACTGGTCTACCTACAGAACATGACGACCTCTGTGGCGTAGCGGTAGTGCATTCGACTACTAAGCCAAAGGTCGCGGGTTCGATTCCCGCTCAGTGCAAATATGTATATTTGCATTGGTCTGGATGTTTCTATGTATAATATGTATTTATTTACAAAAAAAAAAGTATTTAAGTATGTTTATCCGCATTCTAGAACCCATATGACAAGCTCTGCTTAGTTTGGGTCTAGATGGCGTTGTGTACTTTGTCGTACAATATTATTATTAATATTATATTATAACTTCAATATCGCCAATGGGTTGTGAAGGTCAGATGGCAGTCGCTTCACGAAAAATATCGAAGTTCGGCCGCTTCGTAGTTGGATCGAAAAAGCCGACCCCAACTTGGTTGGGAAAAGGCTCGGAGGATGATGAGATAGATAGATAGATAGATAGATTAACGGCCAGTCTCAATAATCTACCTACAGTTAAAGGTAGAAGCTATCCCAGATAAACATGTCAACATTAATCTATCTGTAACTGCGGTTTCAATATTATCAAAGTCAATTTCTGCTTATCTTTGTTTATTCTAACAGAAAAAATCTGAGGCCGCCTGTCACCCCAGCAGAAGCAGGCCGGGACGGTGGGGCACCTAGCGCCCCTCCCCCAAACCGGGGCAAGACGGGGACACCGTGGTTCCCAAGCCCGAGGGGGCCATCTCGAAACCGGAGATGGCCCAGGGTCAGTCGGGGTGCGAGGGATATGCTCTATGGGCAACCTTACACCCCGGCGTCTGTAGACCCGAGACGGCGTGCGGTTTTAGTCGGTTCAAGCCCGACATAACCGCCCCCGCTGGCACGCGGGGGGGTATCCGAAGGGATTTCCGCACGATAAAAAAAAAAAAAAAAGATACTAATGGTAGCTATTTTAACTGCTGGTAAAGGATGGATGGATTATTGAAACCGGCCGTGAAACAAAAATCAAGCGATGGCTTCTATCAAATAAATATAATTCATTCAAAACAGTATGTTGAAAATGAAAACTCATCAAAATGTTTTCCCCACTTTTTGTATTACTTTTCTTTATATCAGTGAGTTTGTTTTTATTTGCGCAGTACCTAAGTAAAGCAAAACAGTTTTAAATTAAACCACAGAAATGCGAACTCATCCGTTTCAGAATTAAATGTACATACAACATAATTATAAACAGTTATCCAGACGTTTTAAAGTATATTTCATTGATGTTTATTTATTTGACGACCTCTGTGGCATGGCAGTGGAGCGTGGTTTGACTGCGTCGGAAGTTGTGGGTTATATTCCTGCTCAGTTCAAATATTTGTATTCATAAATATGGCCTGGGTCTATGGGGGCCCAATTAAGATCATCGGGACCCAAGTCAATCTCATCTGCTAGCCGGCACACCTGCTAATCAATAGACGAGGTGATGACGCAAGCTTTCGTCCAAGCCGTAAAACCCAAGATCAGCCAAGATACTGCAACCGGGACTAACTGCAACCGGGACTAACTGCAACTGATGATGAATGCATTGGTCTGGGTGTTTTTATGTATAATATGTATGTATTTACAAAATAATATGTATCTGAGTAAATATTAATAAATAAATAAATATTCTACGACATTCTACACAGCGCTATCTAGACCCAAAGTTAAACTATGCTTTAGTTTGACTAGCTTGTTATGGGTTCCAGAATGTGGATAAACATACTTATATACTTTTTTTTTGTAAATACATACATATTATACATAGAAACACCCAGACCAATGTAAATAGACATTCATGCATACAAGTATTTGCACTGAGCGCGAATCAAACTCGCCCCCCCTGTCGTAGCAGTCGAATGCACTACCGCTACGCCACAGAGGCCGAGAGTATATTAAAACCACATTTTAAAACCCATGTTACAAGCTAGTTAGTCCTCTAATGCCAACCTACCTACCGGAGGACTGTTTTATGTCTGAATTGGCGTTATCCGCTGGATACACTCAGACGAAACTTATGAGGAAATGCGGGTGGCGTTTGCTCTATATAAATGTATCCCTCTATTTTCTTCATAAAGATACAAGAGCTAATACATTTTTATCAAATAATATTCATCTCTCAGCGACAGTGGGACGGGCCGCTTTGCAGCTTAGTAAGACAACATTTAATAAATACATGTTCTAATGCTGCAGAGCGTGTCCGTTTGCTGGCGGTAGGAGTGTGGGAGTCGGGTCTTTGGTTACAAGCTCTTCCGTCATCTAACGTAGGAACTATGTTAGATGACACTACCTTCCGCATTGCAACATGCCTTCGTTTAGGTGCACCGTGTGTTGCTCCGCATCGATGTCGCTGTGGAGAAGCCGTCGACAGGTTCGGACACCATGGCTTATCGTGCTGCAGGATCGCTGGGCGAATACCACAGCACGCCAGCCTCAATGACATAATCCGACGTGCTCTTGTCACTGCCGGTGTGCCAACTTGAACCAAATGGTTTGGTACGAGACGATGGCAAGAGACCGGACGGTATGTCATTACTGCCATGGAAAATGGGTAGGACTCTGGTTTGGGACGCAACATGCGTCAACACCATTACTCCTACCCATATAGCCAGCACAGCAGGCTGTGCCGGTGCTGCTGCTGCTTCTGCGGAGACTCTCAAACAGCGCAAATACTCAAACTTAATTGGAGATTATGAATTTGTGCCGTTTGGAGTCGAAACGTTAGGGGCATGGGGTCCGAGTGCTCGCAGTCTCTTCAGGGAGATTGCAAATCGTATGATCGACGCTTCTCGTGACCAGAAGGCTGGCTTCTTTTTAGCACAGAGAATAAGTATTGCTATACAACGTGGCAATGCTGCCAGTCTTCAGGGCACGTTACCACAAGAGGCATGCGATGCGGAGGAATTCCACGATGCATTTTAGGTTTAAGTTTCTTTTAATTATTTATTTTATTTTAGTTTGATTAGTTTAGTTAGATATAAAATATTTGTAACCGCATTTGTACATTTACTTTTTGTATATTTCTATGTAGGGAATCAATGTTCGTATATAAGGTGACTGGCCTGGTTACGGAGTTACTGTGTATATAGGTGACCAAAGAGATACCTGGGAAGAGCAACTAGCAAATAAATATGTAAACCTGCACTGCTATCTCCTTGGCTGTGTGTACGTATTAAAGATCTAAGTTTGCTTGGACAAAGCAGCTTTGCTAAAAGTTAAATTTTATTCCAGTTAAAATAGCGTCATCATCTGCCTGCCTTTATCTCAATTATTTGCCCAACGGCCCAACATGTCATTTCTTCCATACTTTCCTTTGAGATGCCATCTCCTCGCTCAGGCCTTGATTAGCGCAAACCTTATCTTGTTTACCTCTGGTCACATGACCAGGCAGTCCACTTTGATCGGGCACCATCATCCAAGTTTCATCAGAGTTACCACAATCAAAATAAAGACCACTAGCCGTCTAAACTTTATGCGAGCAGACTTAGGTCGTGTCAACAGTTTAAACGATAACCTTAAACCCTTAGCTCCAATTCAGTAAAATTACGTTTTTAAAACATGTGATTTCAAAACTTATGAAACTATGAAATTTAATTGAAAAAGAATCAAAATGTGTATGATTCTGAAGGTTTAATAACCTCATGAAAACTTAAGTAGGTTTTGTTTTTACAAAGTTTTTTACTTTCTTTACTGTTTATAGAATGAAAATCACGTGTTTTGAAAACGTGGCAATACTGAATCAGGCACCTGGTTAAAGGCCGCATTTAGAGCAAAATAATTTCTTACTCGTAGTGCTTAATGCATAGTGCAGCCAATAATAGTTATTGTATTTTTGTGCCGGTTTCTACTTTGGGCAAATATTCCCGTGTGAGTTAGTGTGAACTTTATTAGTTAGTTAACTTTGCACTTTATAGTAGTTTAGTTGCGAGAGCTACTTAAGTGTCGTTTATACAGTTCACTTTCTACGCCGCGCCGTGCTATACTAGTACGTAGTAGTTAAACTTACTCTTCCTGAATTGAAACTTAGTGAGGCATGCGATTATGAATCCGATTCGATATTTAAAAATTATGAGCTTCCATCTAAAGCCATACTTCAATTAATTAGAAGAAATAAAAATTCCCTAAGGTCCCGTTTATATATTCTCACGTAAGATTCAATGTATAGTGATTTTTCAAGCAGAACTGTTAAACAATACTCATGATCATAGCGTAGAGATTACATCCGAGGCTCTCACTTCGGAGCCCAGGGTTCGATATACTTCGCACGGTCTTTCCCGTTAAACAATGTAGCTTATGATCGAAAATATAACACACACAAGTTTTGAGATTCTTCAATATTTAAGGATGATATAAGTTAACCGCGGTAGCCTAGTGGTATGGGTAAAGGACTGCTGAGACGAGGTCTCTCGTGTTCGATCCCAGGTATTACCATGGCATACACCAATGACTTTTCGATGCTTTTCGAAGTTATGTGTGTATTTATCGCAGGTTTATATGTGCCCGGTTAATGGCAATAGGCTCACCACCTATTACATTGGGACCTAAAACATAAACTGGCGAAACGGGGGTGCTAGCACCTCTGCCTACCCCTTCGGGATATAGGCGTGAGTTTATGTTATGATGTTATGTATGATATAAGTTAAGTAAGTAGAGAGCTCACAAAAGAGCGCTTTCAATCAACAATGAAGAGTCATAATTAATGCAATTGTATATGACGGCCTATGTAGCGTAGCGGTAGTGCATTTATTCGACTGCTACGACAGGGGGCGCCGGTTCGATTTCCGCAAATATTTGTATGCATGAATACGTCTATTTGCATTGGTCTGGGTATTTCTATGTATAATATGTATATATTTACAAAAAAAAATCGTATACAAGTATGTTATTCTGGAACCCATAACACAAACTAGCTAAACTATGCTTACTTTGGGTCTAGAAAGCGTGTAGAATATCATAGAATATTTATTATTATCTCTTTATTTACTTTTAAATTACTTATAAATTACATTTTTAAATACATATTAAAAAAAAAGAAAACATCTATTTAAAAATATAAAAAATAGTGCTCCACCGGCAGCGTGGCAGGGCCCAAGCTACCGGCGGTCGGGGTCACAGAGAGAGAAACCTCCGGACAATGCGTGCCGTGTCGAGGATGACCGCCTTCTGCATCTGACCCTTGACCCAACCATCTAGCGAGAGTCTCTTGAGGTGTTGGTCGAGGCTCTTCGCTATCAGCCCGTTCGCCGAAATGACTATCGGGACAATGATTGTTGAATCGACATCCCACATGGCGGTAACCTCGTGAGCCAAGTCAAGGTACTTGCTGATTTTGTCCTTCTCAGCCTTCACGAGGTTTTCGTCATGCGGGATGGTGATGTCAACGATCATTGCCCGGCGCTGGGGCCGGTCGACTAGCACGATATCAGGCTTATTGCAAGCAATAGTCCTGTCCGTGATAATAGAGCGGTCCCAGTAGAGCAATGCATGACTATTTTCAAGAACCGACACCGGTGTGTACCGATAGTACGGCACCTCAGACTCAACATGGCCATATCGAAGAGCAAGTTGCTGGTGGATGATCCTGGCCACTAGGTTATGCCTGTGCAAGTACTCGCCGTTGGCCAGATGAGAACAACCCGAAATAATATGCCTGAGTGACTCTCCGGGACGACGGCATGCCCGACAGATGTCGACCGTACCGTCCTTCAGGATATATTTCCGATAGTTGTTCGTCATCATGACCTCGTCAGCAATTGCACAGGCAAACCCTTCAGTTTCCCCAAAGAGGTCCCCGAAGCGTAGCCAGTTCACCGAGGCCAGAAGGTCCACATCGGGCCCTGTTAAGGCTCGATAGAACCTCCCGTGCAGCTCCTTGCCCTCCCATACGGTCTTGCGATCCGTGACGCTCAATACCGTCAGTCTGCGCCAGTTCTCGTTCGCCAAGGAGAGCGGAGTGAGACCCTTGTCTACTGCCACCACATCACGATGCATCCCGCATTCGTTGCTCTGGAAATAATCCCTAAGTCTGCACACCTCACGGTTGTGGAGGTTCTTGGCATTTAAAAAGCCTCGGCCCCCCCACCTCCGTGGGATGTACAGTCTCATAACAGACGAGCGCGGGTGTAGCATGCGATGAGTGGTGAGCAGTTGACGGATCTTTCTATCCAGGGCGTCCAGCTCAGTCTGAGTCCATCTTAGTATGCCAAAGGAGTAGGTCAGTAGAGGCATCACCCAACCGTTGAAGGCTCGCACCTTGTTGCCGCCCGACAAAAGACTGTTGAGTACTTTTGTGAAGCGGCAGAAGAAGCGTTCCTTCACCGATTTCTTGATATCCACTACTGAGATACCCAAAGACTCTGCCATACCGAGATACTTATAGGTTTCGGTTTCAGAGAGAGATCTGAGAGTCATAGTCTCAGAAAGTTGCAAATTCGTAGAATTCACAACTTTCCCCCGCTGCACATGTAAGACCGCACACTTATCTACACCGAATTCCATCCCAATGGCGTTGCTGAAAACCTGCGTGATTTTCAGCAGCTCCACCAGGTCAGGAAGTTTCGGTGTGAAAAGTTTGAGGTCATCCATGTACAGCAGATGACTAATAACCTCACCCTCTCTCTGAAGCCGGTAGCCTAGACCTGAATCTCTCAACAAAGTGCTGAGAGGATTCAGTGCTAGGCAAAACCAAAGCGGGCTCAGACAGTCGCCCTGGAAGATGCCCCGCTCAATCCTTATGAAGTCCTGGGGGTCAGAGGAGATTGCCCCGCCGCCCGGTAGACGAAGGACTGTGGTCCACTGCCCCATACACGCACTGAGGAAGGATCTCAGAGTTGCATCGATTTTATACAACTCTAAGATCCTCCTCAGCCATGAGTGAGGCACCGAATCATAGGCCTTCTTGTAGTCAATCCAGGCCGCGGACAGAGCCCCCCGGCTCCGCCGGACTTGCTGGCTAATAGTCATGTCTATGAGGAGGAGCTCCTTAGTACCGCGGGACCCAACCCTACACCCATTCTGAGCGGGGGCCAAAATGTTGTTCACAACAATGTGTGTGTTAATTTTGATGGTCAGAATGGATGTAAGGAGCTTGTACATAGTGGGCAAGCACGTGATGGGTCTATAGTTTTTAGGTTCAACGGTACTACCAGTCTTATGGAGCAAGAAGGTGATCCCGGTGGTCATAAACCGCGGAAGGGAGCCAACTTCGAGGGCTTGTTGGAACTGCGTCGCTAAGCGGCCATGGGAGCACCGGATCCACTTTATCCAGAAGTTGTGCAACCCGTCCGGCCCAGGACTTTTCCAGTTCGGGGCCGTACGGATCGCACAGTTCACGTCTTCGGGGTCTATAGTTATGGACGCCATGGGTTCGATGCTCCCACATTCACGCTCAACGACGCACATCCAATCGCCCTCTGTGTGTTCGACGGGCGCTGACCAGATACCACGCCAGAAATTAATCATGGCACTGGCTCCTGGCAGCCCCTCATCGACCACACATTGGGTGGTTCCATCCCATTTCCGGTACACCTTCCTTTGGTCACTCTGGAAAAGGCGATTCTGCCAGTACCGATCCACGCGCTCTCTGTACCGGCGAATACGGGCTGCCCATGCATAGACTTTCTGCTTCAGGTAGTCAATGCGCTCCGTGACGTTAGCCTCAAAATCCGGGCGCCGAATACCGGTCCCGGCGAATGCTTGAGTCACGAAACGCATGACACGGGGGCGGTTATTCCCCCGACTGAAGCAGACCAGCTTCGCAATGAGAGTCCTGAATGTGCTGATACGCCGCTCGATCCGTACCTGCCAAGCGGGTACAACCTCGGCGAGCCGCGGCGCCCGGTCAGTATCTGGAAACTTGACACGAGCGACGCGGCACACCGCGATTGCTCCACAGTACATGATCGAGTGGGTATCAGACAAATCTTTACTAGCCCGCATGTACGGGAATAGTAAATCTTTCAGGGCTCCCATCAGTGCCAGATTTCGCCTATGAGTGGGCAGACGTGGTAGACGCGGCCTAGATTCAGGCGCGGACCTATACTGGCGAATAGCGTCCTCCAAAGCCCTCCCCAATTGCTCACTTACCTGGCTAACAGTCGTACTCACACAATCTCCATCATCGCCCACGGGCTCCACCGATGTCGCTGGTGTCACTCCTGACAGCGGAGCTGACGACGCGGTGGGTGAGTCCCGTATCAAGGCAGGAGTCGCGCGAGTAGGTTGTGCCTCCAGGCGGAGCCGATCAAGCACAGATTGATCCAACAGGTTACACCGCTGGATAGCTCGCACTTGATCCGACAATCGTTGGGCGGACACTGTGATGGTTGGATCGAGGACCTGAAACAGAGCAAGCATCCTGTCACGATACGCCGTTCGAATGGTTTCTCCCTCTGTAGCCCCATAGTAGGCGCGCATGCAATTCTCATTCATAATATGAGTCCATCGCATGCGACGCACTACACCACCGGCAGCGGGGGCCCTATTCGAGGTCGGTGGGCCTCGGGACCCCAAGCAGGCCGGGGGCCGGCCTCTCCCTCGCCGGCGCGCAGGTGTTGGTGACGTCGGTGGGGAGAAATACTCGTCACTAGAGCTGCTGCTCGACGCCCCAGGGATTCCACTTGAGGTTGGCTGTGGGGCGGAGCTTAGTGACGAGTCCGGAGATGGTAGGCGTGCTGTCCTTTTCTGGGATCTTGTGATCATTTTTGTCCTTTTACATTATTTTATTTTGTTGCTTTTTATATATGACAGACATTAGATGTCATGTAATTGTCATATCATATTTTGTGTGTTAATATTTTATAGTTTTCATTGGATTCTATTGTAAAATTATATCTATTTTCATTGTGGAATTTATTTATAGTTTGGTTTTGGGTTTTGGGAAAGCTTTTGTATTGTTTTATTTGTATATTTTTCTGCAGGCACAAAAATGTCGTCCGTTCGTTCCCAGTGTTGCCAGGTTTTTGTTTATTATTATTATTATTATGTAAGCGGTGAGTAAAATAGATGTAGTAAATTAGAAAAAAAAAACAATCATTCACGATTTCTTTAAATCCTACTTATAGTTCGTGAAGTTGTTTACTCAATCACGCTCAAACAGCTGAACAGATCTGGCTGAAAATTGATACAGGGATAGACTGATCAGACTAGATGGAATAACATATAGGCCAAGTACGTCAATATTTTAGTTACCTACAGAAATAAACCGTTTCTTTAAAAACATACATAAGATATATATAGCCTCATTAAAACATTTGTGTACTTGAAACCGTACGTCCTTATATGGTACAATATGGGACTGACAAAAGAAAATCTATGATCTAATTTCAACAGTCGACTCACACGCACATACATTCCGCATTCCCTTTCACAAGCGCGTGCTGTTAAATAGAACATTAATCTCTTCTAATAGGATGTTGCCGTTCACCGAGGCTTTGCGTTCAGTTTAAACGCATTACGTTTTATTGCTTATCTGTAAATCCTTGAACAACCTCGGTGCACACGTAAAGGAGTGCAACCAAGTGGAACCAAATGGAAGGGTCGCAACAGTCCTTATACTAAATGACGCTTGCCTTAGACTCTTTTCTGAGTGAGAAATACGTATCGTTATCAAAAAAGGTTACTTGAAAAAATAAGAATATATATAAACGACTCCATTCAATACTCAATATCTTATTTTTAGACATATTTGTTGCAATATTATAGCCAATTTTAGTTTGGGCGACGTCTCTCACAAGTGAATAAGATATGTACGTACGTAAATTGAATCTGGTTACTCATCCGCCAAAGTAAGGATACTCGTTCTCAATCCCTATCTATACATTAGTAAGGGTATAAAACTACTGGTGTTTTGTGTCATTTTTTCAACCAACTGTTAAGTCAGCTTCAAAAGGACTTCTTTGCTTGAAACTTACTTGGTTGCTTATTGTGAGGTATAAAATGAAACTTTTATTAACACTTATGATGTGGATGGCTGGCAATGGCACGTATTAATGTGTTTTTGTATCGATTATACATACGTATTTGTGTTTTATTTATAAAAGTGCTGTGCTGAACTTCTGTGTCATGGTATTGTTCCCTAATAGGTAGATTTGCTTCATAGAAAAGAAGATAGATATTGTCATAATTGAAAGACCATGAAACTACGGAAGCGTAGCTCTAGAACTTTTTCAATATGTTTATTTTAATCTCTAAGTAAATTTCATTCTCATCATTCTTTGATAGTAAGATTCGAATAAGTAATAAAGTTATGCCTAATTAAAACAGGCTGTTTTGGTGAGTTATAACGCCATGAGCCTCCCCCTAGATCCTCACTCTGAGTCCGTGAGTACCTCCGCCTTCGCGCCCCCCACTTACCACCAAAGAGACCTAAAAATGCATACTGCGCAACTAGAGTACATTGCCAAGATATTTGCCCACGACTACAACGCGAGCGATGATGATTCCAAGTGGTAAAGGTTTCGAAGTTCTTGCCTGTTCAAGTATCGTCTACAAAATCCTAGAGGCACCTGTAAAATGCGCAAGAAGTTGCAATGGGTAAAGTTTTGTGTAACAGATAACCGGATGATAAGACTACAAAAAAATATCATGAAAAAAAAACCTGTTATCGCACAAAACTTCCTAAATACCAAGAGATTTTCTATTGTAAGTACAAGTCCATAAAAATGTATCATTTTATTAATTTACACTTTGTATAGCTATAGAATATGATTTTATCTGTGGTATAGCTTTGATTTCAAAACTACTTAATATTGTGAGCGAAGCAAAAATTCACATCAAGCCAGAAATATAACCAGTAATCCCGTAACGCTCACAAATATTTTAGTACATCGAAAAATCTATAGACAGAAATTGTAAAGCATTTTTTCAATCGCATTGCTCCAACAAAGCTACACTTGAAATAACTCCTACCTTTTCCTTGAGCAACGTTACTTCGAAATTGAAAAGATTGTCCCTTTCATAACAGTTATTCGTCCACCCACAGAACTTTTACAACGTTTGAATACCATCGACATAATTTAGCTGTCTAATGCTTAGAGTTATTTTTACTATCCTGCTGAATCCACTTTGGTATCTTTATCAACCACAATAATGACAAACAAGTTAACAAAAAATAACAGACTTTTTTTATATCGTCAGATCTCGCACCTCATTTTTATGAACGCGTCATTTTCGTGAACAGGTGTACAGGTGTGTCAATTGGTCGACCTTGATATCTTTCCTCATACATGTGTATATTACAATACATTTTGATAACATTCACTCGCTTGCAACGTAACATTAGCCCTTTAACTTAACCTTTAGCTGACCATCAGGCGAGGTAAAGTCATATTCACGTGACCATTATAAACTAGGTCTGCAAGGCGAATCGCTGCTTGCAATGTTGAGCTGAGTGAGACCTCGTGAATCAGATTTTGAAAATTTTGAACAGTGATCATTCCTCCGTGGCAAGTCCGATTTTGAAAATTCTTTTTGAAAGTCAACACTCTGGACATGCTTTCGTAGCGTGTAAAGTTTGGTCATAGTGTCTCGAGCGGGTATTATGTAATGCCATCTGGAATTTTTTTAACGGTGATCATTCCTCTGTGGTAGCATTAATTTTTTCTAAATATATCCATAAACCTTCCTCTGATTGACCTCTTTAATCATGCCAAATTTGGTTCTGATTGGATTAGTAGTTTAGGAGGAGACTTGTGACAAAGAAAATTCTGAAGTCTGGTATGAGGAGCTTTCGCTCGACTTCGTCTCACTCAGCTCAAAAAAGCGTAGAAAGCGTAAATTGCCATCCACATAATACATGTTGGTTCGTGATCTAAATGAAAATAAAATTGTCCATACCAAATTTAAATTAAATAAATCATTATTATAAGCATGCGTTGGAAACGTGAAATATACCCACAGAATATAAAATAACATTACAAAGCACCGCCACAGCACTACTAACAACTCAATTATACCAAAATAGTATGAAATGTAAATTCTGTGTTGTAGGAAACTAAAAATTTCAGATGCTTTATAATAATACATAGGAACTTGAAAACTGCATTAAAAAATAAATAAAATCGTGCAGGATTCTCACAAAATTTATTAAAAATTTCCTTTCTCCATCGTCCAGTGTTGGAGTGCTAAATCCTCCACTTCACTGTATATTTTTAACTAGCATCGCCACGCGGTTTCACACGTAGGGATATTGCGATAAGAAGTAGGTAGCCTATGTTACTCAGGGATAATGTAGCATTCTAATGGTGAAAGAGGGAGCCCCTTATTTCGCAGAAAGAAATTTCATAGAATTTCGTTTCACAGAAAATGTTTCATATAATATTTGGTCCTTATATTTTTATTTCGAATATTATTGTTTCAAAAACAATTTACTACAATGAAACATATTTCACAGAAACACAATTGAATGAATTTTTAATCACATTTTTTTGTTTAACAAACTTATCAAACTGTAGACTTATTTTTAAAAGAATATTAAACCACCTTTATAATTTTCCAAATCACATTTATTTTTAACTGTAACATTTACAATTTTAAATTTTTTCCGATTGCTTGTCGTAATTTAATTTCTGAATAATTTCATATCAATATAGAATGTTTTATCTTTCGCATATTTTGTTGCAAATTTGTTTGCTTGAATTCTTCTGTAAAATAAAATAAAATCAATTTGTTATTAAATTGTTAATAAAACGTCATTGTAGTTAACACCCCGACTCAGATTACCCCGACTCGGGTAGGTTAGGTTAGAAGGCTGAGGCGGGAGCGGAGCTCCCGCCTTAGCCTTCGTGGTTATTTTTTTTTAATCACCCAGAAATATTACCACCCAGAATCGAAAAACGAAATATTTAAAAAAAGTATAGCTTCACCTGTAAATTATTTGACTGAAATGAACGGTATGAATTGAAACGTTTAGAAACTCTCACTTTGATAATATGTTATTCTTGGTAATAAGTTTTATATTAAATAAACAATATAATGATAAAGAATATTTGATTTGTTATTCTATGATATGATTAATGTTAAACTTTATGTGAAACAAAAATCAATGATTTAAAAATCTTTAAAGTAAGTATTCTGTTTATGGATTATTCTATGAAACGAAATTATGCGAAACATTTTCTGTAAAACGAAATTATTTAAAACAATTGTCTATAAAACAACAACTCAGAATCTTTGAAATGGGTTCAGTATTTATACAGTTTATAATAACAAAATTCAGTATAGACATAGATTTTATCATTCAAATAACTAGTAGTTGTATACCAAGAAAGCTATAAAAGTTCAAATAGCTTAGCTATGTCTGGTCTTGTCAGAATTGTATCAATTTATTTCGAAAAGACAAAATTGATACAACATTTAGCAGTGATTCCGTGTAACATCACAGTTGGGCGTGTCTCTGTAGAAGCCGTTTAGTTTGTTCGTGAGTCTCTTGGCTGCAGTACTTAGCCACTTGTTTGTTGTTCTTAATGAGCACTGCCAGCCAACTTTGGGCTGTTTTCGCCTCAATTAAGACTAAAAACATGACCGAGTGTCGTCGCTGCGATGCTCGTTTGACGTTTGTAGGACCTTGTTTCATACCTCTTCAGTATTAATTTAAAATGTATTTATGTTGATGTTATGCAAGACATTTAAATAGATTTAGGGATGAAAGACGTACGTCTACATATTGTGTACCAGAATGGATAAGATAAGTAATGAGTATATTGGATGAAAAAGTGACTATAAGTACGTCAGTAAGTACTATTTTATCTATTCTGTGATATAAATACAAAGTGTTATTACCTTTTTTGTCATTCTTGGGGATGGAATAACTATGTTGGCATATTTCAGTATGAACCAACGTTGAAATATGCGTTGTTCTCGATATATTTTTCGTTCCGGGAAAGACTGCCGTCTGACCCTTCGATCCAAAGAGGAAAGACTGCGTCAGAGCTTCGTTCCAGGAACTAATCGACAGTCACCCTCAGCTGTAGTTTACCAGTATCCAAGTTACAGATCAACTCAGCTCCACAACCTTTCATAAAAAATAAAGAAAAACATCAACATTAAACTAGTCCTCGGCAAAATATTTAATTACATAGTAAATTTGTTGGTGTTCAGGACCTTTAACATTTATCAGCTGCGTACAGTCCCTGGGGTTATCCTTTCAAGGGCTTACCCGGGGTGCCCGGCAATGGACACTTGGGCAGGACACAGTGCGGTTCGGCTTTAGTCGGTTCATGCCCGACATAGCCACCCCGCTGGTCGGCGGCGGGGTATCTGGGATTTCCGCACGTAAAAAGAAAAAAAAAATCTGCGTACAGTCATAGTTACATTCATTATCTCGTAAGCGAGCGTTTTATTTGAGTTCAAGTTCACGCAACGATCAGACATCTCGTTTGTTTTGAGATTTTCTCTCAAGCCTTCTTAGCTATCGACATCACAAACTGTAGTCATACTACGATCAAAGGTCTTTGCCCTGTACACGTGCGAATTGCCACTGCCACACCCGTTAACGGTTGTTAACGCTCATAATTCTACATCTTTCGTCTGAATGGCTAGTAAAACTAGAAATACCACAGCAAAACCAATAAAGATCAATACGAAATGCATACGTGCGTATATACGTGGGTAAAGAGAGTCTTACGTTCTTCCTAGCCTACTTAAGAATATTGATGAAATTAGACAGAGTGAGGAACGCATATGAAATATATTTAAAAGATAACAACTCGTGAAGCCACTTTATGTCCAAAATTGAGATGCGCAAAACTGACATTGTTATGTAATGATAAATGTCAGAGTAACATGATGATATGACATAGCGTCCTATGCGTTCCAATGGATACTATAAAGAAATTTTGGATACTATAAAGAAATTTCATATTAGTAACAGAGTTTTGCTTATGTTAAAGCCTTTCTCTACTGCGATGTAGGGTTGGTTGTACGAGCAATTGCTATATTCATTCTGTTCTTAAGTGTGTTTATGGACTTGCATCACAGAGTAGGAACTTAATGATATGAAAATAAATTTAAAATTTTAATAAAATCTGATATCAACAATTAAAATTTTGATTATCATACTTTTATTCTTTACATAAAAATGCTTGGCCATACCATACCGCCAGGTCCTATTGAACACATATAAAACATTAAAAATTTAATAATTAAAAAAAACTTCTTATAATTTTCTTTTAAGTATATATGACCACATATTACTTATTATAATGAATTCTGTCAGGAACAGTGTCTAAGCGACTTTATGCGACTTGACATATTGAAGAGAGTTTATAATTGTAAAGCTAAAAAGTAAACATGATTTTCGTTTCCCATTTGAAGAGCAAACACCAATGTTTGCCCATGAGCTCCCTGCATGATGTATACACACATAAACGAGCTTTACTGTTGTAAAATGTCGGGCCTGTCATAGCTAAAGAGAGAATTTAACCTAAATGATAGATTAGAGAGGCGTGTTTGTGTATGGGACCCACTAAGACCTTCGGGGCAAGCCGGTACACACCAGCTGATTGACGGACGAGGCTCTGGTATTGCTTTCCTCTCGGGGTGAGGAGGACAGACGGCAGTTGCTCCTATAAAAGTCGTATAAATCAAATCAAAAGAAGTAGAGAAAGTAAGTAGACCCCGGGACCGAGGTTAAAGCCTCAATGCAATTGGAAACAACGCTAAGATGATGATAAAATGTTACTGAACATGAGGTGCTCATGGCTAACTAGTAACCAAGTAGGTTAGCACATTGCAAGGTCAAGCAATATTAGCCAAGTCTGTCTTAGCATGGGTGACCATTCTTAACACACTGAGACCCCCCCGAGAGTAGGTACTTTAAACATCGGTCCCAGTTTCCACAAGAACATGTACGGCATTCGTTACGGGTCTTTACGGTCTAAAAGGTCCGGCAACTTGGTCTAACTACAGAACTTCGAGTGGTATGTGGAGGTCAGATGGCAGTATCGAGTATCGAAGTTCGAACATTTCGTAGTTAGACTGAAAGCCGACCCCAACTGAGTTGGTAAAAGGCTCGGAGGATGATGATACAAAGGAGAGAGGAGGAGAGATGACTTAGGATGTTATAAAAATAAAAATCAACCACTGACTCTCACTGATTCTTTTGTGGATTGAAAGCTATCAAAGCATTTTTGTAATCTCGGGAAATATTAAAAAGGGCGGCGGTAAGACTTTGATAAAATTACAATTGATGTTTTTGTTTATTATAAGTAATATGCGACGCAACGAAATATTTATACTTCCTGAATTTTTTTTGTTTGCGGGATATTTTTACTTTCCTCCTGTCTTTCCCGTATAGGCGTGTAGCAAAAGAAATATCAGTATGTTTATCCAAATTCTTGAGTGGGTTATATATTACTATATAATCATGGCCTGCCAAACTAAAGAAATGCTTTTTATTATATATATGTACTTACTTATTAGCGATAGATTCAGACAGATACTAAATTGATATCATTAGGATTCCGTTCAATCCGTGGAGAAAATAACAATGTTAAAACCTATTTACACATGATGTTATAACATACCAGCTGTGCCCTCGACTTCGTTCGCGTGGACTTTGATCTTTAATTATTTTTTGCGCAGTACCCTAATCATAATTTTTCTAAAATAAAAGTAGCCTAAGTTACGCCTTATTAGCTATCTGCAGCAAAAAGTCCATCAAAATTGGTGCAGTCATTTCGAAGATTACCTGAACATACAGACAGATAGACAGGCAGATAAAAAAAATTGACAAAATAAGTTAGTTTTATACTACAACAAAAAAAAACAATTTTTGTTTTTTCTTATAAATATATTTTTAACAAACACACTCATATGCATTTATTAAAAAGCTGTTATTTTAAAATTACAAACAGACACTTCAGTTTTATTTATTTGTATTGTATAGATAAGAATACAGTCTTCTTACATTGCTGTAACTATACAATGTGGTAATGCATTCAAAAAGATTTATAGCTGTATTACAGCTTAAATATATTTCACATAACGATATACTATTTTCACTATTAACTGCATCTCAGTACGGCCCTTTTATATCTCCGTTTTGAATCGGCGAAATCGTTAAAAAGCTTGTTATACAAAACATAAACAACTTTATTAAAGTTCAACTTTTACTGACGCCCGTGATTTATTATGTACGAGGTGTCGTTGAAGTGCTACTTATATGTTCAATGCTTTGGTTCACATCATACGAATAAGTGGATTTTAGAATTCTGCATTGACCTGTTACGTAATAGCTATACACAGGTCCGGATTTAGAGATTATGTTTGGAAGTCCCATAAATGATGTAGATATCAAGTAATACACAACGCTATTTAGACCTCACCCACGAGTTAAAATACTTTGATTTTTTTGTAAATATGTACATACTATACCTTCTTCAGAAGGTGTATAAATTCCCAAAAAATCTTTCCTAGTGCGTGTATGAATTGCCAAAATGTCAGGTTTGGAGCCCCAATGGTTTTGGCTCTGCATTGAAGAATCAGTCAATCAGAAGTAGGTAATGTTGCATATATGATTACTGTACTAAATATGTTACATTTGCTTTTTAACTACTGACGTAAAACGACTGGTATATTAGTTTGACCTGTTTATTTGTGTATCTGTCTGTGACATCAAAACGGAAGGACCGATGTCATCCAAGTTTGTGAAGAGAGAACGCTCTACAAAACCAAATCGGACCTGAGCCGGACCTCTAATTTCCGACTTGCCAAATCAAAAGCCTTCGGATAACTAATAAAAAATAAAAGTAAAAGAGTACTTTACGTAAAGATGTTGCTGTAGCGACGGGGATTTGGCGGAAACGGGGCGGAGGTGTAAAGTTGAAATAATACGATGTGTCAATACAGCTGATATTTATTCGGCGTCTCACAGCGAAAAGATAGCTCGAATTATCGTAACATGGTGTTTTATAACCGCTCACAATGATGCTAACTCAAATATATAACATAACATAACTTCACGCCTGTATCCCCGAAGGGGTAGGCCGAGGTGTATTACACACCCACGATTCGCCAGTTATGTTAAGGTCCCAATGTAATAGGGGGCGAGCCTATTGCCATCTACCGGGCACATTATTAAGTGAGCGATAATTAACATTCATTAATGCACACATAACTACGAAAAGTCAGAGGTGTGTGTCCAGAGCGATTTGGGATCGAACTCGAGACCTTGTCTCAGCAGTCCGTTACGTATGCCACTGGACTATCGCCGCTTTTAAATATATACAACTCGATAATTCGTTATTTGATTTAGAACTCAAACACAATATATATCTTCTATACTTATAATAAAATTGTAGAGAGGTAAATTCTGTACATTGAATGTGTTTACAAAATAACTATTGGGGCATCATTGCTGATCGATATAAATGCTAAAAATGAAATCAGTAAATTTTTCGTCTCTCTGTCTGTCTGGGTCACAAACCACTGAAGGAATTTGGATAAAGCTTGGTACGATTATAGCTGTTCCTCATCAAAAAAATTGCATATAACCTAAATGCAATTTTTATAAAAAAAAATCGCATTATACATTCTTATATCTGCACAAAATTATTATGATCTTTTGATCATAATAATAGACTTAATATCTAACTAATAAAAAATAATAATAAAAATCGGTTTATAAACAAGAGTTTTAATTAAAACAACTTTCAAATAATACCTTTTTTTTTCGTTCGGAAATCCCTTCGGATACCCCCCAGCCGGCCAGCGGGGGCGGTTATGTCGGCCTTGAACCGACTAAAACCGCACGCCGTCTCGTGTCTACAGACAACACAGGGTGTAAGGTTGCCCAAATAATACCTAATAAAATCGTAACGAGGTGAAAACTGTACCCGAGGAGGCCATCTCGAAGACGGAGATGGCCTGGGTCACCCCGGTATCTGAAGACCTAAGACGGCATGCGGTTTTAGTCGGTTCGAGCCCAACATAACCTCCCCCGCTGGCCGGCAGGGGTTCCAAGGGGATTTCCGCACGAGAAAAATAAAAATGTGAAAACTGTACATTGAATATTTTGCCAACATAATATTTGAAATGTATTGTGCTCTAGGAGCGATACCGATGCCGAAAATTTTGTTTTTAGAATTTCTGTCTGTTTGTCGGTTTGTCTGTTCGTCTGCAGGTTATATTTGATGTCTGAGCATCACTTGAAAACCACTGAACGGATTAAATTTTGCACGAACATTCTCCTAGGATATGGTAATAACCGTCGGTAGATATCATCAGGCTATATAGGTCTGATAGGTGCATCAGAGCAAAATCGATCTAAACTATTCTTAATTATAACTTTATTATTTTAAAGCAGATCTTCACGAAATTTTGCAGTTTGGTAGAACACGGACATGATTAACATCCGGACTCTAAATCATCATGCAATAGCTAAAAGGCGATGAGCAGTGAAATATACAATTTCGAAACTCCACAAAGTTACTTACGTAAAAGACTCATAAATAATATCATTACGCTATTATATTAACGAACCGGGAAGTATTCATTTCAATGTTAGGTACTTCGAAACCTCTCAACAGTCTCAACTATCATAAATAAGTAATTGAAATTAGTATAACGATATCAGGCGATTTGTGTGTGGTGTGTAAGAAAATATATAATTATCATCATCTTATCCTACATAACATGAACACAATAATCCCTATAAAAAATAATAGTTGAAAATACCGCTGTAATCGAAATGAGAGAAAGATCGTAATATCCAGCACATTACTCCAATGAAATTTTTAAGAAACTCTGTTTAGTCTGATCAAAATATTCTAGTTTTTTATAAACGAAATGATGATAATAAAAACAGTCTAAAGATCTGAAAAACAGGATGTGGATCCAGTAAATTATAGCAAAATATGTTAAAGAAAAAATCAATCATCAAAATTGAAATCTATATAGATAACACAAAGTCGGTTTATAACTCGAGAACGGGTGGACCGATTATTATGATATTTAATTTTTAGATTAATCTCCGCCTATACTGTGCTAGCGGGAGTGGTCATGTCGGACACGAAACGACCCAAAAGCGTACCTACGCTGTCACGGGTCTCTAATGCCGAGGTGTAAGGTAGAACAATAAGTCAATTCCCTCGCATCCCAGCTGACCCTGGACTATCTACGGCTTTGAGATAGCCCCCTCGGGATCCTGTGCGTATACTAGCAATTAGGATAATTAAAAATATGAGACATTTACGAAATACATTCACCTGATAAGGTAACCAACATGGCTTGATTCAAAGGCGGAACGAAGTCCACCGGGTCAGCCAGTAGGTACTTTATAATTAATTAACATAATGTTATTTCCTAATCAAAAATCAACAATTGAAAGAATGATCTCAAATCTGTTTTTAATTATGTTATATTAATTAAATATTAATTAACAGAAATTCATAATTAGTTTGACAGTGACACGAGTACGTTTGTAACATTGCACTGCGATAATGAACCTAAAAACTACTTTATAGACGCGATTCTAGCGCTGAATGTTTGAATATCCTACTTCCTACTTGTACTTATAGTATCTTATCCTATCCTACTAATATTATAAATGTGAAAGTTTGTGAAAATGTTTGTTACTCAATCACGCTCTAACGACTGAACGGATATGGCTGCAATTTGGTACCGGGATTGAGTCCCAGAAATAAGTTCCCATGTGATGCAGGAAGAGGGATCATAATTCCACACGGATCTTGATGCGGTTTTTTTAATAGACAGAGTGATTCAAGAGGAAGTTTTATATGTATAATACATGCATAATATAGTAGAGTAACACTTAAAATTTTAGAGCAACAACATCACATTGGAATTATGTCGTAAATAAACACATTTTCGTGCGCTAGGGTTCAGCCAGCGTTTGCAATACGCTGGTAGATAGATCAAAATAATGTATGTCATGTACACCTTAAAAAGGTCTACAAAAACGTCCGCGGTGATTATTGTCTATCATCATCATCATATCAGCCGTGGGAAGTCCACTACTGAACATAGGCCTCCCCCATCGACTTCCATTTCGACCGGTCTGTAGCGGCCTGCGTCCACTGAGTGACTTCTTTGTTAGGTCGTCTGTCCACTTTCCGGGAGGCCTTCCTACGCTGCGCTTGCCGTTACGTGGTCTCCACTCAAGAACCTTTCTGCCCCATCGGCTATCGGTTCTCCGAGTTATGTGCCCTGCTCCCTGCCACTTCAGCTTGCTGACTCGCTCTGCTATGTTGGTAACTTTCGTTCGTCTACAGATCTCCTTATTTCTAATTCGATCTCGTAGAGAAACTCGCCGTGTGACCTCGAGCTTCCTTATGAGGCCCATAGTAAGAGAACACGTCTCGGCACCGTAGGTCATCACTGGTAACACGCATTGATTAAAGACCTACGTCTTCAAGGACTACGGTATTTTGGACGAGAAGACGCTGCGCAGTTTCCCTAAAGCAGCCCAGCCGAGTTGGATTCGTCGATTGACCTCCTTCTCTAAGTTGGATTTGCCTAGTTGGACGGTTTGTCCCAGATAGACATAGTCATCAACAACTTCGAGAGGTGAGGCTCCCAATAACACGGGGGTGGGCGACACATGGACATTTGACATGACTTTCGTCGTGTCCATGTTCAATTTCAGGCCCACCCGCTGAGACAGACTTTGCTATGACTGTCGTCAGCAAATCGAAGGTGAGTGATGTATTCGCCATTGATATTAATGCCGAATCCTCTCCAATCCAGAAGCTTGAAAGCGTCTTCCATTGCATTGGTAATGAGTTTCGGCGAGATGACATCACCCTGCCTAACTCCCTATTTATTGTCTATTTCTTAGTACCACAATACCCTTACCCACAATAATCATTTTTTATCCTTTACTTTTTACGAAAAATAAAGGCTTATTTATGAAGTGATTTCAAGCAATACAACATTAATTCTTATCCAATTAAGTAAAATACGTCCTTAAATACATTGTGCATTTAATAAAGACCAATATGGCTCTTTACAGCATCTAATTTAAATGACTATTTTCGAAGATATTACAGATTTAAAATGCAGGAACATAACGGTTGCGTCAGTACAGGCCAGGGGACCGGTGGATATATTCAGTATCAGCATTGCACCCGTGCGAAGCCGGGGCGGGTCGCTAGTTAAGGATATAATACTAATTTGATTCAGCTCTAAAGTGAACATAAATCTATCTCTCTAGCAAAATGGAACCCGATTTTGTTCTGAATAGCTTCTCTCTAGTGGGTACATATACACATAACTCTATGCCCCAGATCTGTATTTCCATGGAGCGCGGGGCTTTATGAATCGGTACTTAACCAGGATACGTATCGGAAATTAAATCGGTGCTATTCAATCGAAACATCGCGTAAACAAAAGGTATTGTAGTATGCAAACAAGGACGCGGCCTGATTACTCATAACGTTTGCAACACCAGATGTGTCATTCATGTTACCGACACCACCCCCATCGCCACGGAGAGCCTATTTACCATTTGAAACACATAACTAATCAAGTAGTAGTGATATTTAACCATCATAACCTTCGCCACCAAAGAATTCAAGCAAGAAATTCCTCTAGGCCTAGCCCAGAGGAATTTCTAAAAGTTAGGACTCGTTATATACTGTGATTAGGTATGGTGTATATGGGGCACCACCAAGATCCTTGGGCCCAAGTCAACTTTACCTGAATGCCGGCAAGTTCCTCTCGGGGTTGGGGGTTTCAGACGGCAGTCGCTCCACTAAAAGTCAGAATAAACTAAATTATGGAGTTGTAGGAGAGCGAATCTTAGGCTCAAAAAATGCCAGCTTTGGATAATGTTTGGATACAACCAGGATTGCACCCAGATTACGACGATATACCGTGATTAAGTTCCGAATGTGAAAATCATCGGCATAGTTAGGGCGTCACTTCACGGACAATATCGAAGTTCTGTGTCGTGGTTATACAGAAAGTCGATTTGGTTGGGAAAAGGCTTGGAGGGTAGACTGTGTAGACACCTCTGTGTCATGTCACCATGACCCGAGGTCCTTGAACTCAAATATCCACATCACCTGATCTCCTTGCAGATAAAACGATTATTTTTATCATATCAGTAGTACCTACTATAGATATATATTTATCCGATATGACATCACAAGTACTGATGGGATACGTGAAAAACAAATGTATTAAAATACGCCTATATAGTGTTATTAAAATCCGATCGTGTGCGGCTGTTGAACTGCGGGGCGCCTCGGGGAGGCGCGCCCACCTCAATAATTGACTGTTATAATGTTACTGACACTTGTAATCAGAGTTTTGCATAAAAGTCTAGTGTAGACATTCTATAAAACACCTCGTTGCGTTTTTTTCTTTTACATAAACTTATATGAAGGCCTCTGTGGCGTAGTGGTAGTGCATTCGACTGTTACGACAGAGGGTTTGATTCCCGCTCAGTGCAAATATTAGTATGCATGAATATGTATATTTGCATTGGTCTGGTTGTTTCTATACGTATGTATTTACAAAAAAATGTATATAAGTATGATTATCCGCGTTCTGGAACCCATAACACAAGCTACTTAAACTATGCTTACTTTGGGTCTATTAAGCGCTACAATGTCGTAGAATATTTATTTATAATATATTACCACGACAACGTCGACGTAATATATATACGTCGACACGTATTGAAGCGTCGGTAGCTTAGTGGTTAAGGAGTCGACCTTACGATCGAGAGGTCCGGGTTCGAATCCTGGCCATTACACTACCGACGTGAACCCACTCCTAACACAAGCAATTTAGCTTAGCTGGAGGGGTTAGGGGGAATATTAGTAATTTCGGTTACTAATATTCTTTTCAAAAAAAAAGAAAAAAAAAGAAAAGAAAAATAAAGATATGTCGACACGACGACGTCAGGAAGAAAAGTGAGAGTCCGGCTTTGATCGCCTTGCTTCGGTTTTAGGGTCTCTCTATAGTACATCGTCTTAACTATAAAACTATACATGTTTACAAAACACTAGCTAGACCTCCCCGGCTTCGCCTATCGCGTATTTCGAAACCACATTGCACCCCTTTAACTCTTTAAATACCTGTTATATATTCGTTTTCATATTATGTATGGGAATCTACCAGATTTATTGGCATTTATGATTATTACTCAGCTCCCTTAGGTAATAACGTGATGACATAGAGCCTATGGCTAAAGATTTTTAAATCGGTTCAGTAGATCCAGAGATTACTCCCTACAACTTTTACCTCATCTATACATACTACATACATACATACATACATACATATAAATAAAATTGGAGTGACTCTTTGTAATATTGAAATAACCGTTTTTTACTACATGTATATGACTATATAATACAGTACATACACCAAAATAACATTTTTTTACAATTTTTGTCTGTCTGTCTGTCTGTCTGTCTATCTGTCTGTTTGTTCCGGTTAATTTCTGAAATGGCTGGACCGATTTTGACGGGACTTTCACTGGCAGATAGGTAATATAACAAGGAGTAACATAGACTACTTTAATTTTAGAAAAAATAATTAGGGTTCCGCGCAAAAAAAAACAAAACTATAACCATAAAAATCTTAATCCACGCGGACGAAATCGCGGGCACAGCTAGTTATAATATATAAATATAAACTATTCGATCGGATTCGAACCCACGAACTCTCCTCTCGATCGCAAATTAGTAGTTAGTATCTAAAGCGTCGCTTTAAATACTAAAACTACTGCCGCTTTATTAATATTATCCCACTAATAACATAATTGATTGGCGTAGCGGTAGTGCATTCGACTGCTACGTCTGGGGGCGCGCGTTCGATTCCCGCTCAGTGCAAATATTTGTATGCATGAATATGTCTATTTGCATTGGCCTGGGTGATTCTATGTATAATATTGTTACAACGATCGTCGATATCTCGGAAACTACTGATCGAATCTTCTAGAAATTAAAACGCATTGTTAATGTCGAAGTACTCTATCGATCCGTTTAGAAAAATCCAGAAAAGTCAATACAAAATCACACGCCCTTTTGTCTACCTATACCAACTTTACCTACAAATCGCGATAAAAAGGGCATTCACCTCTATCGTCGGCACGACTGTAGGAGGTACTTATTTTCTCGAACGCCCCAGTAAATACCTACTATTCTCGAACGCCCTAGTACCTTCCGGAATATTCTACCCCGCTTATTAAGAGCTATAAAAGGACGCCCGGCTATCGACACGAGGCAGTTAATTTTCGAAAGCGAAAGTGAACACATCTTACCAAAGTGAACCAAGAGAGTTATACCTGCGACTTAAGCAACGATTGTGGACTACTGTGAACTGCTGAGCGACTTGAACTGTTGAAGAGTACTGTGTGTGCTAGTTATTTAGTTGTCTAGTTTGTGGTGAGCGAATAAACCTCTTTGTTGTCTAAACGGCATTTAATTTGTACCCCGCGCACGTAACAACTGGTGTCAGAAGTGCGATGCCGTTATTACCACGTGAAGACGAAGGGCGTACTCCACGGACCAGATGTCAAGTGGAAATGGATGCTGCACGTCAACGGAGCCTTGAAGAGGAAGGGCATCAGACCGATTCTGCTATCTCAGCGGGAACTACGGCAGCACAAGATGGAACCTCGTCAGATACCAACATGATGACGCTGCTGGCTTCTATGCAGCAGATGATGCAGGCCTCCTTGCAAGAAATACAGGCCAAACAAGAGGCCAGTCAACAGATGATACAGGCCAACCAAGAGGCTAGTCGACAGACGATGCAAGCCTCCTTGCAAGAAATGCAGGCCAACCAAGAGGCTAGTCGACAGACGATGCAAGCCTCCATAGAGGCTAGTCAACAGACGATGCAGGCCTCCATGCAAGAGATGATACAGGCTAACCAGGAAGCTGTCATGGGTAAAATCGATGCAGGCATCCATGCACTGGGAGATAAAGTGAAGAACCTCGAAGACGACTTGCAAAGGCTGAGTAAGGAAGTGGCTTTGAAGACTAGGGCCATGGAAGACCGCTTGCAAGAGCTTGAGAAAGAGATTGTCAGGCTAAAAACCTGCGGACCTGTTGCCGTGACCTCACCATTAGTAGCGAAGTTCGACCTACCACACTTCGATGGAACTTCCTCGTGGGCAGCCTTCAAGTACCAATTTGAGATATTGGCAAAAACTAAAGCCTGGAGCAACGAGGAGTCCTTTATGGCCTTGACACTTGGATTACGAGGAGATGCCTTAGTAATACTGGAAACCCTGCCGCCTGAAAGTAGGACACTGGAGTCTCTGATGGAAGCATTAGACACACGCTATGGTGACAGGCACCTGGAGAAGGTCTACCGAGCGCAGGTATGGGAGAGGAAACAGAAAGCTGGTGAAAGCCTCCAGGAATGGGCTGTAGCGGTTGAAAGGCTCGTCCGTCGAGCCTACTCATCGACACCCGTGATGATCGAGCCCACTCTACTGGAGGCCTTCCTAAACGGTATACGGGACGCAGAAGTGAGAACTAGTGTGCAGTTGTGTCACCACCAGACCTTAAAAGAAGCACTGGCTTATGCCCTTGAGGTGGAAACCGTACGGCAGAACGCAGGGATAAGTAAGGTCAGGGAAGTCAAGGAGGTAGTTGCAGAGGCGAGGAAGCCGCGGTATGTCCCAACGTGTTATTCCTGTAGAAGAAGGGGCCATATCCAGTTAGAGTGCCCTTCGAGGAAACGGAGGAGGGTCACGGACGCATGGACCCAAGTGGAACATGGAGTCAGGGAGGTCAAGGAAGTAGTTGCAGAGGAGAGGAAACCGTGGTATGTCCCAACGTGTCATTTCTGTAGAGGAAGGGGCCATATCCAGTTAGAGTGTCCTTCTAGGAAACTGAGAAGGGTCACGGACTCCTGGACCCAAGTGGATCAAGATGTTCCGTTAAAACTAAATGTCGCCAGGGCCGCAGGGCGTGCGCTGGCTGGTCGATATGAGGCCCCAACCATCACTATAACTCAAGTTGGCAATGCTGATGCTTTGTCACGAAGGCCGTGTGTCGAAGATTGCAAGCATTGTCAAAGAAACGAAGCCCGAGAAGAGATTAAGGTCATAAGGGTGAATGGACTTGACGACGAATGGACTGGAAGCAGTATGAAGAAGGCGCAAGAGGATGATGATGATCTGAAACCTATACTGCACTGGAAACAGCTTGGCAGCAAACCCCAATGGAGTGACGTATCTGCTTACAGTTCGACGACCAAAAGCTATTGGGCCCAGTGGGACAGCTTAGCATTGGTAGACGATGTCCTGTATAGGAAATGGGAGTCTAACGATGGTAAGGAAGTAACCATGCAAGTAGTGGTACCAAGAAGCAAGGTGGCCCCACTCTTACGGCACATCCACGATGGTGTTTCTGGCGGGCATCTCGGAGTCAAGAAAACCCTGGTTAAAGTGCGACAGCGGTTTTACTGGCTTCGTTGTCGGGAAGATGTCGAGGATTGGTGCCGTAAATGCACTGCATGTGCTTCGGTTAAAGGACCGCAGACAAGAAGCAAAGGAAAATTGAAGCTGTACAACGTTGGGGCACCGTGGGAACGTATCGCCATTGATGTTGCTGGACCTTTTCCAACGACTGATGAGGGTAACAAATACATCATAGTAGTGCAAGACTACTTCACTAAGTGGCCGGAAGTATTTGCGACACCCAACCAGGAAGCAGTCACTGTAGCCAAGAAACTAGTTCAGGAAGTGGTCAGTCGATATGGCGCACCTATGGAGATCCACTCCGACCAAGGACGGAACTTCGAGTCTGCTCTGTTTCAAGAAATGTGCAAACTCCTCGGTATAAACAAGACCCGTACGACTCCAGCGCACCCACAGTCAGACGGAATGGTCGAGAGGTTTAACCAGACGTTGGAAAATCACTTGGCTAAAGTTGTCGACGAACACCAAAAAGATTGGGACCAGTACATCCCACTGTTCCTGATGTCCTATCGATCTGCGGTGCATGACAGTACGGGACACACTCCAGCTAAAGTAAATTTTGGTCGAGAGATAAGGCTACCAGTGGGTGCAATAACCGGCACGCCACCCGAAAGTCCTAAGCCCGTAACGGACTACGTGAGTGAACTTCAAAACCGGCTGGACGAGGTGCACAGAATGGTACGGGAAAACAATTTGAAGACAGGTATAAGGATGAAAACCCGGTACGATAGAAATGCAAACACCAACGGTTTTGAAGAAGGAACACTGGTATGGTTTCACAACCCGCTACGCAGAAAAGGGAAATCTCCAAAACTTCAAGCTCGCTGGGAAGGACCCTATACGGTTGTCACAAGAATCAATGACATCACCTACCGCATTAAGAAGGGTCTTAGGGGAAAACCAAAGGTAGTCCATGTGGATAGGTTGACGCGATATCATGGAACAAATGATGCTCGGGACGAGCATGATTAAGAGGGGGGTAATGTTACAACGATCGTCGATATCTCGGAAACTACTGATCGAATCTTCTAGAAATTAAAACGCATTGTTAATGTCGAAGTACTCTATCGATCCGTTTAGAAAAATCCAGAAAAGTCAATACAAAATCACACGCCCTTTTGTCTACCTATACCAACTTTACCTACAAATCGCGATAAAAAGGGCATTCACCTCTATCGTCGGCACGACTGTGTAGGTACTTATTTTCTCGAACGCCCCAGTAAATACCTACTATTCTCGAACGCCCTAGTACCTTCCGGAATATTCTACCCCGCTTATTAAGAGCTATAAAAGGACGCCCGGCTATCGACACGAGGCAGTTAATTTTCGAAAGCGAAAGTGAACACATCTTACCAAAGTGAACCAAGAGAGTTATACCTGCGACTTAAGCAACGATTGTGGACTACTGTGAACTGCTGAGCGACTTGAACTGTTGAAGAGTACTGTGTGTGCTAGTTATTTAGTTGTCTAGTTTGTGGTGAGCGAATAAACCTCTTTGTTGTCTAAACGGCATTTAATTTGTACCCCGCGCACGTAACAATATGTATGTATTTTAATAAAAAAGCATATAAGTATGTTTATCCGCATTCTGGAACCCATGACACAAGCTAGTTAAACTATGCTTACTTTGGGTCTAGAAAGCGCTGTGTAGAATGTTTAAAAAAAATGTGAAAGGTTGGATGGATGTTTGTTACTCAATCACGCCAGAACGGCTGAACGGATCGTTCTGAAATTTGGTACATGGATAGATTTTAGTCTGGAATAGGACGTTGGCTTCTTATCCCTAGAATAGGTTTCCATGGGAAGCGGGAGCGGGATTGAAATTCCACGCGGGCGAAGCCGCGAGCTGTTGCTAGTAATTCAATATTCTTGAAACCTTGGTAAATATCACAACTTAGTTTTAGGCGTTAAATCTACGGAATCTGTCGCCTCAACATTCTTTTCGGAGCAAAACAAGACAATGTATTAGGTACATAAAAAAACTTTTCTCGAGATAAACAGGGAATAACAAAAATATATTTTCCAAAATTAACTGTTATGCAAAGTTACTGTGGTATAAATATCGGGTCAATAAATGGGGGTCTATTGAGGACTTTGTGAACAGGCTCGCCACGGGAATGTTTGAGCGGGCTGACCGGTCGAAATTCCTCCACCTGGTGGGCATTGCCCCTCAAACACAACCCTAAGGAGGCTTCAAACGCCCCTCTCGGAAGCTGATAACGGTTCTCTTGAGTGGGGTTAAAAGACCCGTTAATGAAGATGAACCACCGACTTCTAGCTAGACCTCTCCCTCTAGATTTGAAAGGCCAGACAGCCTAGAGGGCGGTAAATCAACCTCAGAGACCGAATGAAAGTAGTGAATTGTGTAGAGTATGTCGTACTTGTATTGTACGAATTTGGTTACATATCACAACGAAGTCATCATGAAGGTATTCAAGTCGATGCTGTCTATACTGGGTGTTAGGGAAACGCTCACGAAAAGGAACACAGGCGATAGTACTGAAGATTAAAAAACGCTCAATTTTTTTTATCTGCAGTACTCACACCTGTTTTCGTTTTAGGGGTCATTTTCGTAATACCCGGTATAGACTTCTATAAAGCATTCGATTCGATGTCCCAAAATATTGGAATGGTTCAAATCTTGATGCTTATATTCCATGTACACAGAATCTAGGAACGCGACTGATAGATGACAATACGCTTGCCCTCCATGACGTCAGACCAACAGCTGGTGTAATGATAGTGTAATTCACCTCTGCCTACACATACACGTGTAAGTGAATCAAGTATAAACTAAAAGAGTTAGAAAGAGATAACACATTGGAAACGTGTTCAATTCGAATTAATGATGTCCAATTGCTAAAATCATTCAAAGATTGATCTTAATAGAAGTTTCGTAATTTTAGGTAAGCAAGCCTATCTAAAGCAGATATTTTACGTATCAACATATGCTTCGATTTTAAAAAGTAAAGAGGGAAATATTTTGGTACACATTATTATAATAATAGGCAGGAAGGATATAGATGCAATATTATTATTACAGAAAGTGTCAAAGAGTCCACAACTTGGCATAAAGTTGGGTTGCACGCAGCGCTTATTTTCAGTTGCAAGTGGTAAGCCCCGAATGTGGTCAAATTGTCCCGAATATGCAGAAAGCATAAAGGTCTTCACTGTGTTTCCGTGGATCACTACAACCAATCAGGAGTTGATCGCGCTAAAATTTCTCTACAAGAAGCTTATCAAGCGCTGCATGTTTCAGACTTTGGGTTGGATGACTAACTTATTTCAGCGCTGAAGCGAACTTCAGTTTTAACCCTTATCAAAATGGTGCACGAATATTGTTCTGAATAACTTGTCTAGTACGCAGTACATATAATTCTATGATAGATAATAGTGCAGGCCCGAGCGCTGCGACGCCGACGTCATTCGAGACATAATTCGATCAAATGCCAAACTACGTGCGTACCAATTCCTTTAATTCTTTGCAGCAAAATTATAACCATAATTAAACATTGAATTTTTTTTTTACTATGTTTAGTGATATTTTGTTATTTATACTATTCTATTGACTTTGTAATTAATAAAATAACATAAACACGTTCACTGTGTACACAAAAAAAAATTAAGCAATAATTCGTAATAGAATTTGTAATACATAATTTTATTTCGATAAATAATATTTTAAGACGTTTAACTTAGCACTATCTAGACCCAAACTACGCACAGTTTAACTAGCTTGGATTATGGGTTCTTGAATACTACTCACTTTTTTGTGTATACATACATAATTATACATAGACCCACCTAGACCAATGCAACACAATATGTATATCTCGTTAAATAAAGAGCTTTTCACTTTTTACATACTCCACCATATTCGAGCAGGCAGTAATTAATGAAAGTATCCATCACATGTTGTGTTTACGCCATGAGTATGATTTTTCTTCTTTAGACCTTCAATAATCTAATAGCTAATCATTTTATTGTTCTCTTCACCTCACGACATTGTAAACGTGTGTTACATTAGGTTGATAACATAATATTATATCAATTAGATTGTGTGCGGGGACTGGTAGCTACGTACCTACAGCTTGGTCTATTATGTTTAGTTACTGTACTGGTAAGTAATGGCAATAGAATTAATAGATATTTAGAATAGTATAGTATGGATTTGTGTGTGAGTGTGCGGGGGTGAGGGTGAGTGTGTTTGCGTGAAGATGTGGGTATGGATTTTTCTATACCTAATATTAGAAATAGAGTAGGTACAAAGTTTCTGTGGCCGGATGGGTGGAAGTATAGACAAGACCTGAGTCTGTAGACAAAATGAAATCCTCTTAGTGTCATCGCTTTAAAGCGAATTCGTAAAAGTCCGAAATGTATGGGAATGACATTATTTGTTACATGTAACATGTCGACAAATAATGTCACTCCCATACGATTCGGACTTTTCTACTGGTGTTATAGCCTAGAATATGACTTTGTCTAGGCCCCCTGTATAGTTTACACTAATATGCAATACTAAACAAGTGATGCAGTTTAGCTACGGTTTTTTGAAAAAAAAATACGCCTTCCACGGTCCCACTGTTCAAATTCCCAACGAAATTTAAATTATCTTCCATATTATTCCTTATTACCTTCCATGGCTTGAAATACAGCTAATACGGACCCCGCACATATTTAAAAATTAAATACGTACATGATTTTTTTTATAGTCTCCTAATATTTTCTGTCTCACACAAGTCTCTGTGAAAAAATCTCTGAGAATTTTAGAATTTACTTAAAAGGTTTCACCGACCGTGCATTTTTTTATTTTTGAGATTAACTGCACCTTTTTTCGAGCAAGGATTTAATTAACAATCTTAATCAAGGCTCTAGTAAGAGCATGTACCTAAATTATACACTAGCTGTGCCCCACGGTTTCACCAGCCGTACTTGTTTCACTTCCACGGCTTCGGATTACCCACCCGTCGTGTTTTCTTTTCTTATTGCTCGACTTCTGAGTGTCGTACTTAGATGTTATATAACCTGTAACCTTCCCAAAGAACTAAGCTATGAAATACAAAAAGAAGTTTTCAAATCACACATGTAGTTCCAGAGATGTGTGCGTTCAAACTAACAAGCAAACTTTTCAGATTTATTAGTAGTAGTATTTACGTAGATGACTGAAACAAGTATCTGTGATTCTTGTATTTGTGTGATGTGATTATTGTGCTCATATAATTCGTTACTAATGACTTAACGATTAAGGTCATATTTGTATTGTGTAGACAATGTTTCACAGTTGGACTAATAAATTCTCGTATTGACGCTAGATTGTTGAATCTTTTAGGTACCTACTTTTTAAACATTATATTGCACAATACAGATAACGACATCTGGGGCGTAGGGGTACAACGTTCGACTGCTTAGTAAGTACAAAAATACCTAAGTTTGGTATTAGAAACTACCAGAGGGCCAATTCTCGTAATAAAAAGATATTCAAAATTCAGTGGTGCTCAGTTCATGTACACAACACACACAAACTATATAGTTAGATAAATAAGTTTGAACATTCGTTATAATGTTCAATGAACAGAACACCGGGCGCTGATTGTGCATGT
The DNA here is from genome assembly GCA_946251805.1 of Cybosia mesomella. Lineage (NCBI taxonomy): Eukaryota > Metazoa > Arthropoda > Insecta > Lepidoptera > Erebidae > Cybosia > Cybosia mesomella. Next base: position 25,828,392 of record OX276398.1, read on the forward strand.
AAACACAATACAGTAATAAACACACACCCACATACACATATGTACACGCAAACGAGGATATACAACGCCGATTGTATAGAATTCTCAATCGCCATGTGTTTACATCGTGTTCATCCGTATTCCAAAGTGCTATTTATATAAGTAGATAGACGTAAGTCTATATCCTACTAAATTATTATGGATGCGAGAGTGTGTGAATGTTTGTCACCACTTATCCCCGTAAGTACCTACTAATCAAATTTACGTGAAATTTGGAATGGAAAATAATTTAGATTCGGTAATAACATATGATGGCCCAGGGTCAGTCGGGGTGCGAGGGATATGCTCTATGGGCAACCTTACACCCCGGCGTCTGTAGACCCGAGACGGCGTGCGGTTTTAGTCGGTTCAAGCCCGACATAACCGCCCCCGCTGGCACGCGGGGGGGTATCCGAAAGGATTTCCGCACGATAAAAAAAAAAAAAAAAAGGATAATTTTCATCCAAGATCTTCGGAAGCAACCTCAACTGCTGGCCGGTACGCCTGCTGATTAACGGAGGAGGATCTCAGAGTTGGGAGGTAGAGGAGAGGAAGGAGAGATCCCGGACTCCAAAGTACAAACTTTAGATGCAATCTACTACAATCTAAGACTAACACTGTCTTGATGATGATGATGACTCAAAATTAATCATATATCTAAATATCAAATGTATTTTCTAACCACATATGTGTAAATAAATGAATTATTATTATGTTTAATTATTTAGCTGCACAGCCACGGCACGCGCTGACTCGTAACATCTGTTCTAGTACTGACGTATTCTAATTAGAACATAGCGACGTAGAGCGACCGTGAGTTTGATAAATTGATTAAAAATGGTTCTGACAAGTGTTTATTTATGATGCGAACCCATGGAAATAAATCATATGGTACATTTTTGATTGAATTATGTATGATTCAGAGGAACAGTGTGGTTATTCACGCGAGTGTTTTTGGGAATCATTAAGTCAAATCAAGTCAAACTACAGTCGCTCAAAATTTCCTGACAAACTATTCAGCAGAATGTTGATCACACTGAGAAAATTATTTCACTGAATTGATATCAAAATAATTTTGACAGTGCGCCAGTACAGGACGCACAGATCTGTTGCACCAATGATTTTATTAAAAATAAAAATTTTAGTGATTGAGAAATTTATTTTCTTCTTGGAAGACTTCTTTGAAGGAAAACGTGGTTTTTAAAAAGTTGTTTTTTTTATTATATTTTTATTTCTGATGATTAAATATGAAAATGTAAGGTGGCATTAGCCTACATAAAAAAATTCAGAGCTTTAGGGTGATCAGAAGCGGTCGAAAATTAAGTGTCAATTTTTGCCTTTAGAGGGAAAGAAACACAGACACGAAGTGAAACTAAGAAAAACGTGGTAAAAAGAAGTAGAAACAGCACTGGTGCTTGTAAGCTTCTAAGTTCACTTAAAACGAGGCTAATTCGCCTACCTCAATGCAAGTGCGAGTACAAATAGAACATGTATTTCATCAGTGAATGCGAACGAGAACAAAATATGTCTTTTGTTATAAAACGCTGTACACGGATAGTAATGAGATAACATAATACACAGAGTAAAGAATATACTACGTGCATAATATAAATAACTAGCTATCCCAGCAAACTTGGTTCAGACTTAGAATTAACTTATTAACTTAGAATTAAATTTCCTTTAATTAACAAAAAAATTGCCTTGTTTGGCCACCTAACACCCCGTCAATAAAGAACCGGGACGGCGTGGCGTGTGGTTTTAGTCGGTTCGAGTCCGACGTAACTACTCTCACTGTGCGGTAACCGTGAAGATTACAGCAAAAAAAGGCACAGATAAATTAAAAAATAGGCGGGGAGAAATCTAAAAAATCAAAGATCATGAAACTCAGTGTTCCCGTACTCACTTAGGACGGCCTCTGTGGCGTAGCGGTAGTGCATTCGACTGCTACGACAGAGGGCGCGTGTTTGATTTCCGCTCTGTGTAAATATTTGTATGCATGAATATGTCTATTTGCATTGGTCTGGGTGTTTCTATGTATAATATGTATGTATTTACAAAAAAAGTATATAAGTATGTTGTGTGTACTGTGTAGAATGTCGTAGAATATTTAACACGACTTATATATATACATATATACCCCAATTGTAGATAAGAAAATAAGTTCTACCTTTTTTCTTTTTTTTTTTTTTCGTGCGGAAATCCCTTCGGATACCCCCCCGCGTGCCAGCGGGGGCGGTTATGTCGGGCTTGAACCGACTAAAACCGCACGCCGTCTCGGGTCTACAGACGCCGGGGTGTAAGGTTGCCCATAGAGCATATCCCTCGCACCCCGACTGACCCTGGGCCATCTCCGGTTTCGAGATGGCCCCCTCGGGTTTGGGAACCACGGTGTCCCCGTCTTGCCCCGGTTTGGGGGAGGGGCGCTAGTCGCCCCACCGTCCCGGCCTGCTTCTGCTGGGGTGACAGGTGGCCTCACCCGCCACCCCCAGGCCTGCGCTCATGGAGGACGGAGGTCGTTAAGCGACCTCCGGCGCCTGAGTTGCCTGCGACGCGCGGCGAGCAAGTTGCGGGCTCGGCGGACCGGGAGAGTTCTAAGTCTCTCCCGGGCGCGCTCCGCCACCTCCTTCGCGAGCATTACATGCTCGCAGAAGGAGGCGGCGGCGGCCCACGCGCTCGCGCTCCGCACCATTGCCGCAATCATGCTGCCGAGCGAGAGGACTCCCACCCCGATGGCTGCCACGAGGTCACGCCTCGGCGCCTCCCACGCCGGGCAGTCCGCCAGCGTGTGCAGCCCTGAGTCCTCGCTCGCGTCGCAGTGATGACACTCAGGCGTTGGCTCCTTCCTGATCCGATGCAGGTGGTCCCCGAAGCACCCCTTCCCTGAGATCACCTGCGTCAGTCGGTAGGAGAGGCTTCCGTGTCGCCTCTCCAGCCAATCCTCCATGATGGGCCTTACCGCCGCTATTGCGGCGTGCCCTGCGCTTGGTTGCCCAAGTCGTTCCTTCCACTCCACCACGATGGCCTGGCGGAGCTGGGACTGCACGGCCTCGATTTCTCGAGGCTCGGGGTTCCATCCCTGCTCCCGCGCCTCCTTTCGCCACTGGTACAGTTGCGAAAGGGCTCTCGCTTCCAGGTCCCATGGCGGAGTTCCGGCAAGGAGACTCGCCGCCTCGAAGGAGATCGTGCGGTACCCTCGGATGACCCTGATGGCCAGAACTCGCTGCGGAGCGCGCAGCATCTGCACAGTTCCGGTCCTCAGGGCCTCCGCCCATATTGGGCACCCATACAGGGCCATGGACCGCACGATCCCCGCGTAGTCTCCTGCAGGAGTCATCGGGCCCCCTCATGTTGGGCAACAGCCGAGCCAGAGCAAGAGCTGTGCCCTTCAATTTGGGGGCCAGACTTCGGATGTGCTCTCCGAAGTCCCATCGGCCGTCGAGCACGAGCCCCAAATATTTCATTTGGGGCTTGATGCCGATGCGATTTCCTCCCACGATGAGACTGGATCCCTCGGGTGGCTTGCTCCGAGGCCCATGGAAGAACAGGGCCTCGGTTTTGTGCAGGGCCACCTCGAGACCCAGCGGCCGGATCCGCCTAACGACTTGGGCAACCGCGGTCGTGGCCTTTCGGGTCGCTTCGCGGTACGTCGCCCCGCACGCCGTCACGAGCGTGTCGTCCGCGTAGCACGTGACGGCGGCACCGCCTACGAGCTCACCGCGAAGCACCCAGTCGTATCCGATGTTCCACAGGAGCGGCCCCAGGACCGATCCCTGTGGAACACCGCACGACATTTCACGCCGACCGAGACCGGTCACGGTTGGGTAGATGACGGCTCTCTCCGTCAAATACGCCCCGACTATGCGGCGGAGGTAGAGAGGCACTTCGTGATACACGAGCGCCTCCCTAATGCAACTCCAGGGCAAGGTGTTGAACGCGTTGGCGATGTCCAGGGACACCGCCAACATCACCTCACCCCGGGCTACTGCATCCTCCGCCAGAGCCCTCACGCGCATGATGGCATCCACGGTGGAGCGCCTCTGGCGGAAGCCATATTGGCCATCCGCCAGGTCCGGCCCCACTCTTGAGAGGTGCTCGACGAGGCGCTTCGCAATTACTCTTTCAAAGAGCTTGCACACCTCGTCGAGCAACACTATGGGCCGGTAGGCGGACGGCGAGTCCGCCGGGCGCCCCTCCTTTCGGATGAGGACCAGTTTCCCCGTCTTCCACAATTTCGGAAACTGGCCCCGCTCCAAACATGCGCTGAGAAGCCCTCTCAGTCGGGGCTCGAGAGCGTCGTCGACTAGAGCTAGGACCCACGCTCGGCCTGGAATGCCGTCGGGTCCCGGGGCGGTGTGTTTGGCTCTTAGCCTTCTCACCGCCAGCTCTAGTTCTACCCAAGTGACCTCGGGCACGTCGTCGTCTTCCACGTCGGGCGCCATGCGCAACCGAGGCGGAGTCATCCGCGGTGGAACATGTTCCACCGCCCGCGCTGGGAACAGGGAGCCAACAACTCCTCCGAGCAGATCCGGCTGGAGACACCGGGTTAACGGCGGGGCCTTGGGGCGCAGCTTGCCCCTCACCATCCGGTAGGGCCGCCCCCAAGGGTCCCGCTCCAGCGTCTCCAGCAGCTCGCGGAAGGCGTCCCGTTTGGAACGCCTTATCTCCGCTCGGAGGGCTCGTCTGGCCTCCCTGTATCCCTCGTACAACTCCGCCTCTCGGGCCTCCGCATCTGCGGGGCGGCGACGCCTCCTACGGAATCGGGCCCACCGGCGGTGCGTGATCACGCAGCCCCGTCTGAGCTGCGCGATCTCCGACGACCACCAGTAGACCCGACCCCTCGGATTATAGGGCGGAGCCCTAGGCATCGCCGCGTCACAGACACGGGTCATGGCCTCCCGGAACCACTCCGCCTCATCGTCTATGCAGACAGGCCTGTCCGGCGCAGGGGCCCAGGCCTGTACGATGGCGGCTTCCAGGAGGAGCTCCCGATCAAGTCGCTTAAGCGCCCAACGTGGCTCGGGTGGAGCCGGTGCAGCCGGCGCGTCGCTCGCAGGGGGGGACACGTCAAACCGAATGTATCGGTGATCCGAACTTGTGTCCTCCCCCAAAACGACGCGCCAGCCCTGAACACGTTGCGCCAACGAGGGGCTCGCAAACGATAGGTCCACGATGGAGCTACCCCTCGAGGTCACGAACGTGTCCACGGCTCCCCGATTTAGGAGGACTAGGCCGAGTCGTGCGGCCCAGTCCACCAGTGCCCTGCCTCTATGCCCCGTCGCGCCCCTTTCGTGTCGGGAACCCCAGGCATACGACCAGGCGTTGAAGTCCCCGAGCACAAGGACCGGACGGGGCTGGCAGGCATTGACGACGACGGCCAGCTGACGGAGCCATTGCTCATATGCAGCTTGGTCTCGGTTCGGCGTGATATAAGCGGCCACGACCGCTATGTCCCCAACCGCCGCCGCCACGCAGCCGGGTCCCCTTGCAACGACGGCAAGAGGAGGGCTGCCGGCGGCAGGGTTGTGCACCAGTGCCGCCGACCCATCCAGCGCGGTTTCCCAGGTAGGCCCGAGGAACCGGTGGGTGTATGGGTCGGCGACAGCGGCGACATTTATGGCCCACTGTGCCATGCTCTGGCGCAGAAGGTCCTGAGCATGGGCACCGTGGCCAACGTTCACCTGCAGGATGCGGAGTTGAGGATCCATTATGGGACCCCCATCTCCGCATCCCGCTGTGAACTGGAGGCGGAAGGCCGGCCTCCCGGCTTCGGCTCCCCTCCGGCGCAGGCCTTGCTTCCAACCCTGTGGTCGGCCGGCTTGCCTCCCGCTGCACACCTAAAGCAGTGCAACGGGGCATCGCACGTGCCGGCCTTATGACCGGGTTGGCCACAGCGGAAGCAACGGTCACCCGCCGTCACTTCCGCCGTGCAGTGCACCCCCACATGGCCCACCGATAGGCACCTAAAGCACCTAGCCGGTCGGGCCTGCAGGAGCCGTACCTGCGCCCTCAGGAAGCCTCCTACCAGGAGGCTCCGCCCGTCAGCGACCTTTTGGGCCGCCGCGATAGGGCAGCCGACAACTGCTGCCCCCTGTCCACCGCGGCCGAAGCGTATAGCTCCGGCCTTCACTGTGTCCGGGGAGCAGTCCCCGGCCTCCGCCACAGCGAGCCTAAGCTCCTCAGCCGTGACGGAGTCGTCCAGGCCCGTGATGCGCACTTCTGCGCATTTAATGGGCCTGGACACCCGGACGTCGGCTGCGTCCAGTGACTCCCTCAGCCGAGCCGCTAGGGCGTCGGCCTTGGGGCCACTGGCGGCGCCAGGGACCTCGAGAAGTCGGGCTCCTGTCCGTGTGCTCTTGCACCGGACGCCCGGGATCTCGAGGGCCTTGAGGTCGACGTTGGCCTTCACCTTGGCCAACACCTCGGCATACCCCATGCCTCTCCCCGCTGCCTCCGCCGTCAGGGTGACGACGACGGCCGTAGTGCGGGGGGCACGGAGCTTCCCCGGCGCTGCTTTCGCGGCGGCCGCGGCCCTCCTGGCCTTCTTGGCGGCCTTTTTTGCGGCCTTCCGCCTCTTTTTGTTGGCTCCAGCCACCTCCCAACCCCCTTCCAAGGGGGTTCTAGTGGGGGTTACCGGAGCCGCGACTGGGGCTGGGGCTGGGGCCTGGGCTGGGGACGTCTTCCCCTTGCCCTTGCCCTTCCCCTTTCCCTTCCCTTGAGTGGGAGCGGGGCCCTGTACGGGAGCGGGGCGACGAGCCGGCTCCGGCAGAACCTCCACTGCAGCCGGGCGGGTATTACCCTTCCGGGCTGCAGTCGCGTAGCCGGCCACCGGTGGCGCCAGAGGCGGACGGCGGATGGAGTCCATTAGGGCCTCCATCCGACTCATCATACGCTCCTCTAGCGCCTCCACGTACGCGAACCAAGGCTCCGCCGGTGGTACTCTCTGCGGTGCCGGTGGGCGAGCCGGCTGTGCCGGCTGCTGCACCGGTTGCACCGGCCGCTCCAGCTGCGCCAACAGCGGCTGCTGCGCCGACAGCGCCTGCTGCGCCGACTGCCTCGCGGACGAGCGAGTCGTGCGCGCCGGCTCGGCCGGTTGCGCTAGCTGCACCGGTTGCGCTGGTTGAGTCGGGCTCGCCATCCCCCTCCTCAGCTCCTCGACGGCTGCAGCTAGTCGAGCCGTCTCCCGACGGGACTCGGCCAGCTGCGCCGCGAGAGCCTCATTTTCGGAGGCGATGCCGAGCACAATGTGCAGCATCGCCTCCTGATCGGGGTTCGGAGACCCCCGGAAAGACGCGGTCACTTGCTGGAGTTTCTCCATCAGAGACCGCGTCTTCCCACCTGGTTCCGACACCGCCGAGGTGGAAGGCCTCGGCGGTGACTTGCCCGCGGCCCTCTCAGGGGCCGAGGAGACTCGGGTGGATTGCCCAGCCCTCGTTCCACCTCGCGCCCCTCGGCGGCCTGCTGCCACCTTTGACGCAGGCTTTGACGCCTCGTCACTGCTGGAGGAGGTCGTCCCGGTGAGGGTGCAGTCCTCATCCGACACGTCCTCCCCCAGCCGGGCCTTTGCGCGCCGTCTGCGCTTACGGGTCCGCTGTACGCCCAGACCCGACGGGCTGCTCGCCCGACTTCGCTCGTTGGCGGTGTCGAAACTCTCCGACACCGCCGAGGTGTTTGGCGTCACCTCCACGCCTGAGAGCTGCGCGGCCTCCGCGCAGACTCCGTCATTCTCGATATCCTTATTCTTGCCGTTGTTGTTTTGAATTTTAATCCGATCCGTTTTATTTATTATTGTTGTGTTTGAGTCCATAACTTATCCCACGAGTGTGGGGGAAAGGTGGTCCATCCAGGCGGAGCCCCCTGCACCTGGATAAGCCTATATACTATGGAGGTCGGCTGGTATCCATAGGTTTTTACGACTTGGCTGTCGGGTGTTATAGACTTTTCCTTGTCGTGGGCCGGCCAATAAAGGCAAGCCCTCCGGTCAGCAAGATCACAGCGTACCCTTCTGGAGCCACCAGTTAGGTCGTTGCTGATCACCTACCGATTACGGAACGCGAGAGGATGGCTAGTCCTCTCTCACCGGCGGCGGCACAAGTGCCCGTCGGCCCCTGCGTTAGCAGTGGGCCAACCCGCCCCTGGATCCCACAGGATCCTATGGTGGCCTCAGCCACTAACACCATCGCTCGTCCTGTCTCCTCTGAAAGCAGAGGAGTACGGAGAGCGATGTGTTCCCGCCACGTTGGATATTAGCCGACGATCAATGCCAACCCCATGAAGGGGAAGCCATTGACCGCCGCCCAGGGTGTACCGGCCGCTCCGATTCCGCTCCCGCCGGACTGCAGCGGGATCGGAATCGGAACGACACGCGAGGAGGTTACCCAACACACACCCCAGATAAGAAAATAAGTTCTACCTAATCTAGGAACCGTAACACAGTTTTTGTTCTGAGGAGCTTGTCTGGTAGGTATACATAGAACTGATTGCCCGCAACAACAAACTATATCTGCCGATTATGATGTCATCAAGTTTTCTGGATTGCCTCTCACTCTCGAAGCAAATTTAAAGACATATTCCCATCACAAAAAATTATAATCGAATTGAAAACTTTGGTGGCGGTATCTAAAACGCTTTAAAAACTTTTCAACTTTATCAATCGCAATTTGGTGAGAGATAAGATTAAAACTTTTAAGTGTTGATCTAAATCAGTTGTCAACATCCAGGACGAGCCTTAAACCCGCGATCAGTCTCTAGGGTGCTTCGGTAAGTATCTATGGCGCATCCACTGGGAATCAACGCCGCAGTGCCAGCACTGCGAGGATCCTGGCGAAGACACGGCGCTCCACACTTTGCCGCAGACTCGTCTATGCCCGGGACTACCGGGAATCGCCGTCCTTACAGAGGCAGGCTGTGGCGGAGGCGTGTCGTGTGTGTTCTACACACGCCTGCCAACTCACCGAGGCGGGATAAAACCCGACCCCACCAGGCGGGGCCGCGGTGGCGGCCACTAACCCTGGGGTTATCCTTTCGAGGCCTTTCCCGGGGTGCCCGGCAATGGACACTTGGCAAGGACACCGTGTGGTTTTAGTCGGTCCGATTCCGACACGCAAAAAAAGAGGGGAATACTCTGACCGACTGAGCTACCGTGGTAGCTTTAGCACGTCCAAAATTTTCCAATACATACGTCTTGGGTTCGCGGGTTCAAGTCCCGTCTTCTGCGATCGCGTCAATACCGTACGAATTTGCTTTGATTATACTTTATGGCTTATGGCTTATGCCTTATGCCTCTTGCTTGCCTTCTCTGTATAATTCACGCTAATAACCGCATCGAGCGCGAAACTATTTGGTATTTTTTACGTTCGGACCGTATAATATCTACAGCACAAAAGGAATATAAAACGCATGCGACATTACGATGTGTGAATGCCATATAAAATTCTTACTTGTCACAATAAATACCTATTTGCGATATAAATTACATATAAGTATCTAGATGTTTTTAGTACTCAGTTTCTAAGGCGCCTAGAGCATGCCTTAATTTCAGTACACTCCTAACCTTTACTTATTCCGATAAGTGTATTAGGAGACTGACGTCATCAGACTTCAAGAGCGATAAAGAACACATACGGCGATGGCGAAAGTGGCGCAGAAGTATATGAAGGCTATTTTCTATGACGTCAATTGACTCATTGAAATTATACAGGTTGAGTTTAATACGCCACATATTATTTAAACTCACGAGTTTGACATAGATGCTGGTAGACGACTAGAAGAAAATTGAAAGTACTTCAATGTGTATAACATATTACGTACCAGCTGTTGCTTATGCCGCACGTAAATGCTCTTTTTTAAAGGTTATCTGTTCTCTAGTCTAGGTGTGAAAAAGTAAGATTGTATGGATAGTGTATTGCTTGCAGCACCTTTTTTTTTTGCGGAAATCCCTTTGGATACCCCCCGCCGGCCAGCGGTTATGTCGGGCTTGAACCGACTAAAACCGCACGCCGTCTCGGGTCTTAATACGCCGGGGTGTAAGGTTGCCCATAGAGCATATCCCTCGCACCCCGACTGACCCTGGGCCGTCTCCGGTTTCGAAATGGCCCCCTCGGGTTTGGGAACCACGGTGTCCCCGTCTTGCCCCGGTTTGGGGGAGGGGCGCTAGTCGCCCCACCGTCCCGGCCTGCTTCTGCTGGGGTGACAGGTGGCCTCACCCGCCACCCCCATGCCTGCGCTCATGGAGGACTCCCACCCCGATGGCTGCCACGAGGTTACTCCTCGGCGCCTCCCACGCCGGGCAGTCTGCCAGCGTGTGCAGCCCTGAGACCTCGCTCGCGTCGCAGTGATGACACTCAGGCGTTGGGCTCCTTCCTAATCCGATGCAGGTGGTCCCCGAAGCACCCCTTCCCGGAGATCACCTGCGTCAGTCGGTACGAGAGGCTTCCGTGTCGCCTCTCTAGCCAATCCTCCATGATGGGCCTTACCGCCGCTATTGCGGCGTGCCCTGCGCTTGGTCGCCCAAGTCGTTCCTTCCACTCCACCACGATGGCCTGGCGGAGCTGGGACTGCACGGCCTCGATTTCACGAGGCTCGGGGTTCCGTCCCTGCTCCCGCGCCTCCTTTCGCCACTGGTACAGTTGCGAAAGGGCTCTCGCCTCCAGGTCCCATGGCGGAGGTCCGGCAAGGAGACTCGCCGCCTCGAAGGAGATCGTGCGGTACCCGCGGATGACCCTGATGGCCATTACTCGCTGCGGAGCGCGCAGCATCCGCACACTTCCGGCCTTCAGGGCCTCCGCCCATATTGGGCACCCATACAGGGCCATGGACCGCACGATCCCCGCGTAGAGTCTCCTGCACTAGTCATCGGGCCCCCTCATGTTGGGCAACAGCCGCACCAGAGCGAGAGCTGTGCCCTTCAATTTGGGGGCCAGACTTCGGATGTGCTCTCCGAAGTCCCATCGGCCGTCGAGCACGAGCCCCAAATATTTCATTTGGGGCTTGATGCCGATGCGATTTCCTCCCACAATGAGACTGGATCCCTCGGGTGGCTTGCTCCGAGGCCCATGAAAGAACAGGGCTTCGGTTTTATGCAGAGCCACCTCGAGACCCAGCCGCCGGATCCGTTCAACGACTTGGGCAACCGCGGTTGTGGCCTTCAGGGTCGCATCGCGGTACGTCGCCTCGCACGCCGTCACGATGGTGGCACCGCCTACGAGCTCAACGCGAAGCACCCAGTCGTATCCGATGTGACCACAGGAGCGGCCCCAGGACCGATCCCTGTGGAACACCGCACGACATTTCACGCCGACCGAGACCGGTCACGGTTGGGTAGATGACGGCTCTCTCCGTCAAATACGCCCCGACTATGCGGCGGCGGTAGAGAGGCACTTCGTGACACACGAGCGCCTCCCTAATGCAACTCCAGGGCAAGGTGTTAAACGCATTGGCGATGTCCAGAGACACCGCCAACATCACCTCACCCCGGGCTACTGCATCCTCCGCCAGAGCCCTCACGCGCATGATGGCACACGGTGGAGCGCCTCTGGCGGAAGCCATATTGGCCATCCGCCAGGTCCGGCCCCACCTTATTTATTGACTTATAATTTTTATTGCGTGGTTATTATCTCACTGAGGGTACTGATGATAAGCAGTCATCATTTAGTCTATGGATATGTGCAACAACAGGGGTCTCACGGCCTAAAATTCTTAAAATTACGTAACTATTAATAGATAATTGAAATGACACCCTTTACTTATATAACAACGCAGTAATTCATCATTAAATGGCGAGGAGAATGCAGCCAGAACTACAATGCTTTGCCCTTAACCTTTACAGCGCGTGGGCGGCTGTGAAATGATGGGCGGGGGTGACAGGCCACCCCACGGCACTGTTTAAACTAACGAGATCTCTTTTATTACTCCATCTATTGTTTATTTTACAGCTCAGTTTAGGTCTTCCGTAATATTAATCGTGCGAGTGACGTTTTATTTTCTATATTTGAAAATAATGTTGGTGTTGCCAAGTAATTATTGTATAGTGGTTTAGAATTTGATCATTTTAAGTCATCGCAGTGGATGATAGTTTAGTAGCTATTCACAAATAAAAAATTATACTGTTCTTTTTTAACTATTTTTATTACTCGGGTTCTTGGGTTTTTATTACTATCACCATACACCCCGGCGTTTGAAGACCCCCAGATGGCGTGAGGTTTTAATCGGTTCAAGCCCGACATAACCTCCCCCCTGGCCATATTCGCACGAAAAAATGCGATGACATTAATAAACATCAACCCCTCTCGACAAGTTGCCTTGAAAGTTCCCACATCTCAAGGCAAAGGATTATATGTACAAACAGCCAAGGAGATAAGTATACACCTTTACATAAAACTTCACATGTAAAGGTGTATACTTATCTCTTTGGCCGTATTTATGATAGGTAACGATCACCTTGGTGTACAGTTAGCAACATATAAAATCGTTAGTATCTATTCTTGTTGTTATCAATCGTTAATAAGGATAGATAACAACAATGTTATACCATGTTATCTGTATAATATCTGTATATCAATTTTAAATAAAATGAAAAGATAAAAATATATATTCTACGAAATTCTAAACAGCGCTTTCAACAGCTGACCCAAAGTAAGCACATTAAGCAGTTTATTAATCGAACCCGCTCCCCCTGTCCTAGCAGTCGAATGCACTACCGCTACGTCAATCAACTGAAACTCAAAATAAAAATTACCTGCCATAGTTTGCGTAGTTGCGTAGTTTTTTAACAACACATAATATTTATTTTTTTAAACGTAAAAGTATAGCTCCTTTCGGCAGAGGTTTCATACCAATTTTATTTTTTACCAATTACCACTATCATTTTAATCAGAAGTTATTGTGTCGTTATGGCAAATATATTGTACCAGTTCATATTTTTTTGTAAGCAACTGAAAAATATGCGGTGAATAGGAATTGGAAAATATTAAATAATCTAATTGAAATATTATAATAAATAAATTTAAATATATTAATAATTAATATAATAAAGAATAAAATTTATTATATTAGTTATTATAATTATTGATGGGGGATATCGCAAACTCTTTCCTACTAATATTATAAATGTAAAAGTTTGTGAGGATAAACTGAAGGCACACATCTAGTCGAAAAATTATAGACTACTTTTATCCGAAAATACGCTCCTGTGAAACTACAGGCAACATCTAGTCAGTGATAATTAAATCAGTGTAAACTTTCAGATAATTACCCACCCTTAATTTTACATACAATATTGAAGCTCTGTTTATCAAAATATTAAATTCGTAAACTAATAACTCGGTATATGCCAGTGACAGTTACAGATCTGTATGTTGGACATCCAAAACCATATTAACCACAATTATTATTTCAAGCAACACAGCGAATCAACACATCATAATAAAGTCCTATACGCCAGACTATCCATGTTGGAATTTCAACCTTATGCAACGTAATTAACGGACACGTATTCAGGAAAGTAATTTACTTCTGTTACGATAAAATTGATATATTGGATATTGGATGCATTGATAATCGAAATATGTAAATTTAGGTAGCGAATTTTTCTATCTAGACAATCGTCAAAGAGGTGTGTGTTAGTTTTTTCGCGAAATAGATTTTAGGTCCATTTACATTCCTATACATTAATGTGGGGACTAGCAAACCGCCAGTCGTGCTTTTTCGGCACTGAATGACCACTCATGAAGGAATGTAGCGCACTGTTCACGAGATTTCCCTTATTTACTCTCCTTTTAATTTCTCCTTCGTATTTGCATTCCTTGTGAACAAACTACCCAAGTATAAAAACTCTGACACTTGTCCTACTCATTACATTCAGTTTTTCTTGGTTCCTCTCAAAAACTATAACATTCGTCTTTCTTGCATGTATATACATATATACAAACATTTCAGGAAATTATTCGTTGAATATTATAATGCAGTAAAACAAGACTACCTATCACTGTCGCAAAAAAAAAATTAAATGAGTCAGGTATACCATTTTTCACTACGAATAATCCTCCTTGCATAAAAATTCCACCGGGAAAGACATATTTTCCTAATTTAACAATTTGTCAGTGACATTCTCGGTCACGTCTCTTTACAAACTTGGGATGGGACTTTAACTTTTTTTGGGAAAACTGGTGCTACCCACGTCAACCAACTTATATAACTGAGCCGCAAAAGGTTTCAGTAATTTTCTTACGGGAAAAAACATTAATTACAAAAGTTTAAATGCGGCCCTGTTTCTAATACCACTTGCGTTGTTTGTGTGTTTATAGTAGTCAAAAAGTGAGTTTTAGATCGCACATTTTTTTGGATTTAAACTCAGATTTACTCCGTTTTACCCGAGTTTAGAAGCCAGTTCAGTTCAACGAATATTGACTGGTGAGAGCGAATTTCGTCAATGATAGGAACCGATATGAATTAAAAATAAACTGTTTTCACGTTTTCCTCAATGAATTCCCTTAAGTAAAACATAAAACCCTAGTTAAGATGAACGGATTTTCACTAATGATATTCAGCCTAAAATTAGGACTTTTTTTAAAGAATAGGTACTAGTAACAGAAATTACTAGTATTTCCGTTAACCCCTCCAGCTAAACTAAACTGCTTGTGTGTAATGACTAGGATTCGAACCCTCTCGATCTTAAGGCCATGTGCTACACGTAAACTACGTGTAGATAGCCTTCATAAACTAAAAGAAATTATAATTTTTCTCTCATATCGGTCCCTGGTCTCTTGGTTTTATACTAGCATTTTACAATAGAATTTCAATATCTACACAATTGAAATATTCATTTTAATAGTAAAACAGGAATAAAAAAAATAGCGCTTAGGCTCCAATCTTCGTTCGTGGAGCATTGATTGCGCCCCTGCCACAAGCTTTTGTAGTTGAATAAAAAGTCGCTTGGTGAATTGCCAACGCAATGAAAGGAATAGCCGGTTCGCTATACTGAAATATTATGGAAGTTTTAAGTTTTGCATACACTGCTATTGTATTAATTTTATGGCTGACACCAAACCCATTTTTCATCTGTCTAAAACATTAAGTCTATAGTAGTTTATAGAGCTAAACTAACTAGCTGACTACATGTGGCTCCGTTTCGTGGAAATCCTTTATTGCGGACAATTGTATTATCATAATTATCTTAGCATGGTACCCGGTTGCACCTGAGGCGATCACCTCGGTCCCTTCTCCTCCTTTATATTTGGCTTATGCGGTTTGTATGAGAGGAAATCCTGCGTCAGAGCCTCGTCCATCAATCAGTAGTTAAACTGATTAGCAGCTGAGGTTGGGTTGGGCTCCGGAGATCTGAATGGGGCCCCGCAGACAACCAATTACGGACAACTGCAATATTCCCGTATGAAAAGTATCCGTCCCTAACTCTGTATGAATCGCCCCAGTCCAAAATGTTTTTATAATAATAATAATAAATTCATTTATTTGTCAGAATATTGTATAAAAGTTCTTACAAAATATAAATAATGTCCATAATACTCTGCTGTTTCCAGCGTACAAATATTAAAATGCCTTTAGGGAAAATATGAATTTAAATTAAGTCAACATGCAAATAATAAATCATTCAAAGTTCACATAAGATAGCGGTCATAATAAATAAATTTATATAATTAAAAATTGTCAAATAATAAGTTTTACATGTCAAGGTTCCCAGAATAAGTCAATTTTGAAATCAAGAATTTCATTTAAGAAGTCTTTCGTAGAGTAATAACATTTTTGTAGCAGGAATTGGTAGAGTTTACATATAAATATCTTAAACGTTATAGTCTTGAACTGGGCGGGTAGTTTATTATAAATACGAATTGCCATACAGTATACATTTTTAGAAAATATATGACCATGCATAATACCATAGTATGAGCCGCCCCATTCCAATTCAGTTTCTTGGGGCAAATCGAATCGCGATCCCAATAACTCGTGGTATATATGAATTACCCATAATGTTCATTGAGTCATTATCTACCTACTTCTATGCTAAATTGTAACAAACTCGGTTCTGCAGTCTACGCGTGAAAAAGTAACAGATAGACTGACAGAATATCAGTATATCTATGAAAATGTGAATTTACTGGTTACATACCAAATGACTTAAATGCATAGCGTTCATTGAACGATGGAATCCGATTAATTCTACATATTTATATGTAAAATCACAATCTATCACAAACCGCATAACATTTATACCGAAAACCAAACCAACATCGTTTTAATTTGCTATTTTTATAATGAAATTAACCCATTATAACATTAGTGTCCCGATCCCAAAGCATGATTCATTAGAATGATTGCATTATTATTAATTACATACTTTGCCGGTGCAATGTGTATTGGCATGTTGTTTTGCGTAGGCTCATACTTGCTCGTGGCCAGTGTGCGTGCACTGATATTTATGTTATAAAGGGCGTCTTACCGACAGCCAGTGTCTGCAACGCCTGGTCACCGGCTGACAATGTAAGGGTCAAGGATCCGTGGCCGATGCCTCGTGTAAACGAAACTTATTCGCTATAATTGTTTTCGTTTTGTTTTCTAATGCTAACAATGTACCTAATCAACATTTAAAAGTAGAATCATCTATATATTAATACATGAAGTGAAAACTTAACATCACTTTTTACAAAAATTACACAGAAGGTGTAGTGTGAGATTTGGCATAGTTATAGCTTATATAGAAGAGAAGTGCAGAATGCTAATTTTTTCAAATTATGCATAAAAATACATTAAATCAATAAATAAAATATTACAAATGGCCATGCATTTGGAGCAGACACACCCATGTCGTTTATGTAAGTTTATACCGCCAATGTCAAATGTACCCATTATGACATATTTGTATATTTGGATCCTGCCTGCTATCATTTGTATCGGTATTTTCACCGGCACGGCAGTCGGGTATTTTAAATTTTTAATTCTTTATTACATTTTATACTTTTTGGTAATGACATTTTTCTTTATAATCGCCTTCTAATTTCCTTCATTTTGATACCCTACTCAATAGGTTTGAGTGAAAATATTTTTTTACAACATATATTTTAGAGCCTGGATTAAAATTATAGAGTGGATTTGTTCCACACTATAATTTTACTTCTAATTTTATACCCTATATTAAATACCCTATAACACTCATTCATCGAAATCCGGCTAGTCCCTAGGCCTATAGAGTGGAACAAAGAAACTACATATCTACATACATACAAACGCGCGAAAAACATTACCCTTGCTGGCGCAGTGGTTCGCTGTTGAAAAGAAATGCAATGAAGTTTAACTTTGTAATGACCTCAAAAAAAGGTCGCATTTCTTTCTTTTTTTGGCTTGGTTTCAAAGTTCGAATGTCGACAATCCCACGGGCTTACTAGTTTTAATAAATTACCATGAATTATGTTTTCTGTTGAACATTATTGACTTCTATGTATAAGTACTTCTAGATACGCTGTTTTGAACGAAAATTATGTCGCGGATCCTGGCTGAGGCGGGAATGAATTTCAAATTTGGATCGGGACGCAAAAATGAATTTTGACACCTATCTGTATAGGCAGAGCGCGTTTTTTTGTAATCTCATCTGTATGACAGCTACAAAAAGTACCGCTTGGTGACCAGACCTGCCAGGTAGCAATAGATCAGACGTCGTTGGTTCATGGACTTCGATGTAATTGCTTCGTAGTGTTTTCGGTGATCGGCTGGTACACACAAAAATAAAAGTTTTATAGCTTTTGAGCTAGTTATGAAACGACATAAAGGTGAACGGCAGCTAACCATTACCATTCTCTACTTACAGATTTAGACTGTAGTGCCCCTAGTGCGGTTGAGATAATGTTGATAAAATCAATTTTCTTCAAAGTTTACTTAGGATAAATTTGAGATAAAACGTTCTATAAAAATGATGTGAAAACCGTTTAAAAATTGACAGCATTTAAAAGAAATTACCAGAGAAACAGACGCGTAAAAGTGACTTTATCATATAGAATCTAATGATGATGTTAGGTATATCCAAAAGTAATACAGATGACATTGAATGTTTGTTTTACTTGTAAAGCATTTAGGAGAACCTGCTTTTTTTAAAAAGAATGGTGAGAATAAGACGTGTCAAATATTCATAGATAGAAAGATCAGTTATTTAACTGCATAATTCAAAAATAAAATCTATGGATTTTATTCAATAGCCCAGTAAACAAAAGCCGCTAGAAAATAAAAAGCGGTCTAGGCTACAACTGACCTGATGCACCTTGGATCGTACTAGTTTTGTTGGACACACTAGGGTTAAATGAATTCAATTAGCCCAATGCGAAGTACCCTGGCCAGTGTTCAATGTGTGTAGTTAATTGGAGGCGTCATGGCATAACATAGGAACAATTTCTTCAAACCGCTTTTATAAATACACTTAAATTTGAAGTAAGTTCGGAACATCACTGTTATCAGTTACTTACATATATTGAAATTAGATTGAGATTTATTATGATTCTAAAACATGTTAAATAAATAAGTACAGCTCATCACATCATAAATTCCCTTTTTTATCTGCCCTCCTCCTATTATCTGACCAGAATCTCTAGTAAGATGTATATTTTCATTGGAGGCATCCTGGTAGGCGACAAGCTTTAATGCGGCGGAAGTTCTGCAGGAACATCAGCACATAGATCGGAAGCGGACAAGAATCAGACAAAATGTTGAATAACGAAGGACTAGAAGCCGACGAAGCTTCAACGAACTAAAGAAAGAGCATAAGCTACCTCCCTCCCTCCTCGAAGTAATCCTAACGGCGGCGGGGAGGTGAGTGAGGTTAATGCCAGAGTTGGTTTTAGTCGATAGGAATTTATTCGGGTCCGACACAGCGTACGTTAAAGCAGTTGTAAATTTTCCAAACCGGGAATAACAAAAAAAAGCGTGTATTAATATATTTCAAGTTAAGTAAAATCTTGTAATAAATGGGTTTTGTTTGTGTTTTCTACTCGACACCGACAGCGACGCTACAACCACCGCGCCCACGCAGCTTCTCAAGATCATAGTACTCCTACGCTTTCTGCGATGTATTTATAAACACACAACACATTAGTTCAGTGTATTATCTAGAATTCCTACCGAGAAATGAATAGCGCCTACTATGTGAGTAATGAAGGAGGGCTGACTCAGCGCTATCCTACCTGACCAATGGGTAAAGAATTTAAAAGGACATGCCTTAACAAGTTTAGAAATTACAATACTATCTTATCACAAGGTAAATTTCTTGCGATTTATTAATATTTTATACTCATACTTGTATGACCACAAAGGGATAGGCAGAAGCCACATTTTACCCACTAACGACAAACTAGCTCAAAACTGTCTATGGATATTTTACATTAATGGATGTCAATAAAAAAATATCAATTCTAGAATTACGTTTCACAACCTTTTTTTTAATTTAAATTTGATATCAAAAATACAAATGTACCATCAACAACATATTAAATGTGTACGTAATGGTACGTATTAAAAACATTTATCTAGAATTCATATTTATTTTAATTATGTACATAAATGTAAAACATCCCTAGACAGTGTTGATGTGACATTCAAAACTGTTTAGGTATTGAAAAAAAATGTAAAAAGAAATGTTGTCAGTATGAAGAAGTAGACATAGATGAACCATTAAAAAAAATGAGTAGCAATTACTTCATCTTATTCTTTAGATTTTGACTTAATAAATAAGTGGTCAAATTTGTAGGAAAACCCATTGTCAGCATGGGGGTGAAAAAAGTTTAAAAAAAATTGAGATCGTACAAAAAATATTCCACGTAATAAATGTGGGTTTTTGAAACACAAATCGAATGGGTAACGAGAATGGGTGGGATGCCTCGTCGATCAGTCTATTTGTCGGTCTTAGACAGTCGTGAAATATAAAATATTGAAATAAGTAAAAAAGAACTAAAATATTTTCGCCGTTCTGTTAAGTTCTGTTAAGTCTTTTAAGCGGATTTCAAGCGTTGCTTCATATAGGTACAAATTACAATTTCTCTCAGAGGATATCCACAATATTCTTTATTGCAAGAAGACGAGTCGTATTGTGTACAACTCTATGCCTGAAAGCTCGGTTTTTTGTTTCGTGACACAATAAATAATATGTTTTGCACAGTAATATTTTTCTCTTACAACTAGTTACATGTTGTCACTGCGGAACAGTGAATAGCCGAATATAAATCATTTGGATTCATATAAATAAGAGTATCATATATTAGAGTAGTCTTTGGATTGGAATCTAGAGAATGTTCCTTTTTAGGAAGATCATTTTCTTATTTTATGAAATATAAAGATTTACTCGTAATAATAATAAATTATAGTTACTATTTATGTTAGCTTCCCTATTTACTTGCACGTTCCAATTTTATAAAAGTTAAGATAATAACATACGATGATATACGATGAGGAATGATAAGATACGATAAGGTACGATAAGATTTTTAAGATACGATAAGATACTTTACGTTAAGATTTATTTATTTATTTCATAGGACATGGTACAGATAGATAAAGATAAAAATATAATAGTCATTGCACAAGGTTTTTCTTAATTGGGACAGTATGGGGGAATCCGAAACCATAAGAGATTCCAGTAAAAGACAAGTTAGATAAAAACATGTAAGTTTGTGCATGCAGGAATAAATCAAACAAACAAACCTTATTGCCTATCCCAATTCGAAGAACGTGAACAATTTACACAGTATAACTCGTCTTAATGGACAAATAATTGGATTTTTTATTCATATTGGTACTAGGTAACTCACATAATGTAATTTTTATACGCGTTAATAGTACCTCAAGGGCAATGCCATCGATTACTACAATCAATACTCCACTTGAAGTAAAATTAATTCGAATTGATGACTACATCTCGTCCCAATCAGTTATACAATCGCATAAATTACGCTTATTTTATAAGAAATTCATGCAGTACGGAACAAAATATTTGGTATCGATTTAAGACCACTACTTGACCAGCAGCATTGCGCCACTTTTGGTTGCTGTTATACAAATGATATTACAAAAAGGTACGCCATGTCTGTACAGATAGGTAGATCATCTCCTCAGTCACTCCTCTCCTTGCCATGTCTTCTTTCACACAGTCCATCCATATTTTCTGGGTCGACCTCAGCTCTTAAAGACCTCTACATTCATCGTGACATACATACTGATTTTATATCTTCATAACAGTGTTACAACAGTACTTAAAACATATTCGAATAAAACCCAGCAAGAGGACGCTATTAAATTACCATTTATTCATTCTGTGGAGGGGGAGTGCGGGGCGAGCAGGGGTCAGTTATCATTCCAATCGAGACCGCTGATGGATTCCCAGTATCACTAGATATATACGACTATTTATTTCCAATTGGCGCTCAGTTTTTGTGAGACTTCTCTCTCCACCTAGCGGTTTGTGGTGCAGATATTGATATAACAGTTTTTGAAATGGATTATTTTACAAAACTGTAGAGCAGGCTCATAATATGTATGATGGAAACTACAAAGTTGAGATACGTTATCTATAGGCAGCGGTGTAGAATCACATGGTTTAACTGAATGCTCTGTATAATAATTCTACAGTCATAATGCTATTCGTCAACCAAGACATCAAAAACCGCACATCTTTCGAGATTCCACGGTGTTTTACGGGCTGAATTATTCCTTATAAAAGGTACTAAAAAATTCCGCTAACTACAACAAATGTATCTTCTATCTTTCAGTCTTATATGGATAACTCACAGTATCCAGAAAAAAAATGTTCCAAATTTTTGTCAAAAAGCTTATTTTTTGTTTGTCCCGCAAGCATTGACCTTTATAATACAAAAAAAATTCAAAAAAAAAACAGGCATTAGATAGTTACTGATGCGAATACGACCTGTGTCAATAGATGATATGACACAGTGTGTATTCAAATCAAATCGTTGCAGCTGCATACAGATTTCAGAAGTTTGTTTTTAAAGTTACAAACTCCCATTGAATAAAGTTGAACGATATTTCGCCGATTATACCGATATTCATCTTCTGCAGTACGTAACAAAAAGGGTAGTATTGAACACAACATGTTATGTCGTTTTTCTAGTTTGTTTGTCCCTTGTCGGTCGTAAGTAATTCCCTTATCCTCCAAGAAAAGTTACAGCAGAGGTTCCCTACTTTGCACAGGGCTGTAGTTTGTTCTTTATTTTTGGAAACGTATAATTCTCACTTTACCAAAAAGAAAACCCGCTTTTTTGTTCTCGACTCTTTATTGAATTCCGTACTTGGAAGCTGAAGGAAGTTCGTAGTGCCGTCCCTAACAACATTCTTTGAATTCCATGTTATCTAATGTGATTGCAACACACCGAATGTAACGTTGATTTTTGGCTCTGTAACTTGTAATACGATCACATATATATCCATTCGTAAAACCTTGGGGTGCCAGACATATTTATGTCTGCAAACTCACTTATAAGTTTATACGAAAACTAGCTTATGCCCGCGGCTCCGCTGGTTATCCTTTTTTGGTAATATCTCCGGTTTAACTTAACGAATTGCATTCAACTATACGGCAGATTTTAAGTCTAACCAAGAAATCCGTTCAGTAGTTTTTGCATAAATCGCGAACAAACAGACAAGCAGATAAACAGAAAGACAAGAATTCCAAAACAAATATTTTTGTGTTCAGAATCGTTCATTTAACATAACCCAAGTATTTTTTTAAATATCTCCAATATAACAGATAGAAACAATTTTATAATAATATATATAGCAATGTGTATGTATACTACCACTAAAGATTACAAAACCAAATTGTGACACGGTTCCCGGGTGAGGTGGATATGGGTTTTGAATTTCGAATTTGAAACGGGCCGAAAACTAAACAAATGATTTAAATGGGTCTATATATAGCGCTGTGTAGAATTTTCTAAAATTCAATAAAAATATTGACTCATCTGTATTCTATACAGACATAGCGCGCCTTTTTGCACCTGTATCACAGCTACAAAATGTTAGTGGTCAGGTTGTGGTCTAGCGCGATACCATTTTTTTTGTTCCGTGCAGCAAGTAGGTATAGTAGTCTAGTACATAGAATTCATTATAAAATAGATAAAAAATATGATATGTAGCTCAGATGTCACGATAATATTTATCTGAAAGTAATTATATACCTCGCGCAACAAGCGATTTCCAGAAAAATAAGCTGTTGCTGATACCTTTAGTTAGTTGCAACAGACATTGTCTTTGAGTGTATCTGTGTCAACGTTGAAAAGAAAGTCCTTGCGCGTGGCATTGCTGTGGGCGCATTGTTCTCCCTACACGACTGACTTACAGACTGCATGCATTTTGGGACAAACTAAAAGAGTACAGCGGATTAATTGTTTTTTTCTTTCAATTTACGTTAGTACATGCTCCAGTAGCCTCTCCATGCTTACTTCAATAGGGGAATTAGGGAAAACCTAAATATTACTCAGCGACTAAATCGACTGCTAGGGCGTATGTGGCCCCCAAGACCTTTGGGGCAAACCCAACCTCACCTGCAAGCCGGTACACGAGCTGATTGACGGATGAGGCTGCCATAAATGAGAGGCGGGTTCGATTCCCGCCCAGTGCAAATATTTGTATGCATGAATATGACTATTTGTATTGATCTGGGTGTTTCTATGTATAATATGTATTTACAAAAAAAGTATATAAGTATGTTTATCCGCATTCTTTAACCCATAACACAAGCTAGTTAAACTATGCTTACTTTGGGCCTAGAAAGCGCTGTGTAGAGTATCGTACAATATTTATTTATTTATAATGGCAGTCGCTCCCATAAAAGTCATATTAACCAATCCAAAAGACTTAAATTTTGGATGCAACCGAGTAAACACTAAAATGATGAGGATGAAATAAAGCAACTGCAATTATTTTGTTGTTATCTAAGTTCATATATCATCAGCATCATTGATACAAGCACAGATTACATAATATTATTCTAAATACAAGCTAAATCAATTATGCTTACTTTGGGTCTAGATAGCGCTGCCGCGCTGTGTAGAATGGCCTAGAACGATAACTATAATTATTAATATTTGCACCGAATAGTAACAAAACTTGCGATCTCTGACGTAACCGTCGAACACTCTTCCGACACGCCACAGATAATTTCAAGTAGGTACTCGTTACAAGGGTTACTGGTATCATTACGTCCGTCATGACAGTCAGGGATCCGCCCGCAGTGATGTAGCGTAGTAGGTACACGTAATAGCATAGTAAGTGTCAGCAAAAAATATTTTTAAGAGGCAATGCCCTCAGGCGTGATCAGCGAGTGAATTATTTTATACGATACCGAATGTTTTTAAAACCCTTTAATAAATACATAACATAACATAACTTCACGCCTGTATCCCCGAAGGGGTAGGCAGAGGTGTATTACACACCCACGATTCGCCAGTTATGTTGAGGTCCCAATGTAACAGGAGGCGAGCCTATTGCCATCTACCGGGCACATTATTAAGCGAGCGATAATTATCATTTATTAATGCACACATAACTACGAAAAGTTAGAGGTGTGTGCCCGGGCAACTGGGTATCGAACTCGAGACCTCGTCTCAGCAGCCCGTTACGTATGCCACTGGGCTATACCGCTAATAAATAAAAAATGAATTTTCAAGGATATTCTGCACAGCGCTATCGAGACCCAAAGTAAACATAGTTTAACTGGCTTGTGTTATGGATTCTAGAATGCGGATAAACGTATTCAAAAACATGTTTTTTTGGAAATACTTACATGTGAGTATTATACATAGAAACACCCAGAACAAAGCAAATACATATTATTCACCTAACTTAGCAGTCGAACGCGGTATACCGCCGTTTGCCCAAATTTTATTTGCCCTAATATAATTTTCCATAATAGTCAACAGCCATAATATTATATGACGTAATATTCATTTGCCCTACTCTTATTTGCTATAATATTCACGTGCTAGAAGCTTTGTTTCCCATAAAGTCACTTTTCATAATCATTGTAAGCCCTAATTATCACATGCCCTAATTTACACATGCCGTAATTATCACATGCCCTAATTATCATAGGCCCTAATTATTACATGCCCTAATTATCACATGCCATAATTATCACATGCCATAATTATCACATGCCATAATTATCATATGCCATAACATGATTTGCCATCGACATTGGGTGTGTAACGGTTGTTATATCAGGAGAAACTGGATGCAATCGGGACTTTAGGGCACCCCGACTTGGATAGGTTAGGTTAGAAGGGGATGGCGGGGTCGTTTGAGCGAGCTAAGCGATACATTACTAATTGCCCATTTATTTGAATTTGCCTATAAATAATTTGAGCTAAATGAAATACTATGAATTCAGTGCAGGGTGCTACTGAAATAAATTGAGCTGAGCGAGCAGGACTCTTACTTGAAAAATAAGGTATCTCACTACCCGGTCGCGCGCATAGCTAAGGCCGCGCGCTCGTGAAACTGTTTTTCGATGATTATTCCTCAATGGTACATTGTATTTGAACAGTTGACCCCTCTAAACACAACACTCAGCGGTGTCTACACTATCACCATGGCAAATTTGGTCAAGATCGGTATTGTGGTTCCGGAGGAGTACCGTCTCGACCAAACGGCTTAGCCACGTATAAGAGTCAGTTATGTCTAATAATCATTATGGCGTTTAAATATTATGTCTATTAATTATTATGGCAATTAAAATTATGAAAAACAATACGTATGGCACTCGTATCTTAAGGTTTCCAAGTTTCGGGCAATTAAAAGTATGCCATAAGTCTTTTAGGGCAAACAAAACATTCGGGCAAATGAAAATCAGGAATATGATGATTATGGTATATAATCTTAGGGTAAACAATACACAACCGTCGAACGCTCTACCGCTACGCCAAAGAGGTCTTCAAAAGGTCAGGAGGTCTTTAATTTGATAGTTTCCTGATAGACACTAAACATAGCTGTGTGGGTCATGCTTCAAATGTTTCGAATATCCTCACATTTTCGACAAAAGCGACAGGACCTGAGTAAATAATTGTGACTCATTTCATTGACTTGCATTTCTGATCATACTTATTAGACATGGGGCGACACGTCACAGAAATATGTAACATCCTCGTTATGACACGGAGTATTTAATATGGGGTGCGCATCGAGGAGATAACCATGTCATTGTGTGTTTACTACGTAATTGTGGGTAGTTTCCTAAGAGTTGATTGAATAAAGAATAGTAAAAGAGAGGTAAAAGTTAAAAATACTCTTTCTTATTTTATCATTTCGATTCAGCCTACTACTTTGTTTGTCAACTGCCTCCGAAGAGTCAGTATTTTTTCGGCAAAATGTACCATAGGTAATGTCGTATTATAAAGAACATTGAAGTAAACCGCTTCTCCCAATACCGACTATTCATAGGCAACAAGCTCTCCAAAGCATCAACTTAAATTTTATAAAAGGTATATTTTATACGTATATTGTCACAAATCGCTTTCGCTTACTTCTTGCATTTCTTGAGTTTCTGATTATGACGTTCACTACATGGTATGTTTATTCTTAGGCATTTAGTAGTTAGTTGAAAACACGGTAATTCTAAGAAATATCTACAGGTAACCTCAAATTTTTTAGACGTACTGCGGTCACATGACATCCTCTCGAAGTATTAAATTGCTTTTATAATAATATCGTGGTCGCTACCTGGATCAAAACATTTATGATGAAGGTTAGGTACGGTAAGAAAAATATTTCCTTAGAAACAAATAAAAATGGCCGTGTTCAGTTGATACGATATGAATCTGTAGTAATGAGCACTGATGACAAATAGGCACTACGAAGACTTGAGTAATTGAAATATTATTTAGGTATTAGCTGTGGGAAGACCTATCTACTAAAGTTATACCTATAGCTTTCGATAATGATGTCTTTATACTTACATACACACACACACATATATATATATATATATATATGAAGCGACGGTAGCTTAGTGGTTAAGGAGTCGACCCTACGATCGAGAGGTCCCGGGTTCGAATCCTGGCCATTACACTACCGACGTGAACCCACTCCTAACACAAGCAATTTAGCTTAGGTGGAGGGGTTAGGGGGAATATTAGTAATTTCGGTTACTAATATTCTTTAAAAAAAAAAAAAAAATATATATATACAGTCTATTGTGAATATTTTCATTATGTGACTTTGTACTGTAGCGTCCGGGGCTTGGACGCCACAATACCTCGTGTTGATAAAAGATAAACACAAGGAAAAATAGTTATATCTCATTTATTTATTAATTCAACAAAGCTTCCTATATCGAGTTTAGGGAGGTTTTTTTACGCGTATATATTAATATTTAAGTTAACTAGGGAATCGCGATCTCCGCTCAAGGACTGAGCCTAAATTTAATACACTTATATATTCTCTTCGGCCGGCGGATCCGGGCGGCGCGCCCAGTCGCTCGCTGTCAGCCGGATAGCCGAATGCAGCTCCAAGCAATTGTTTTTTCTTCCCTCAGCTAAATTTAAAAGTATTTAAATATTTATTTTTAAACTCTGACACATGATGGCCAGGTCAATGAACTGTAGTGGTCGAACGAGGTCGCACACTACAGTACCCACTAGAGTAGACCGTTTAGTTGACTAGTCTAGAACCAAACTATGCAAAGTTTGTCATGTGGGTTCTAGAATACGAATGAACATAATTAGGGTTTTTTTTTGTAAATAAATGAGCGGGAATTTAACCTACAACCTCTGATTTAGCAGTCAAATTCTCTACTCGCTACAGTACAGAGGTCAAGTTGATGGGTCATTGCTATGAGTGCTATGGGGTGACGCTGAAAATCAGTACTTGGGTGGTAGATACCCACCAAAGTGTATGCTGAGTGTCCATCCCTTATTGCGGACATGGCTTACATAATGTTAATATTGTTTCCATTTTAATATTGATTGATTTAATATCCATTTAAAACGTGTTATAAATTGCCACGTAACACGACACGTTGTCAAGTCGTCAATGCTGCCATACTTGACAATCTTTTCATACGTATGCTCAGGTGGCGGCTATACCACAGATAAATAATATATTTATCGCGCCTCTTGGTCAAGGTTGTACGAGCATTCGCTACCAGAGTAGCTCAGTTTTTATTTTTATTTTGTTATGTTTTCTTTTGTATTTGTACCTAATCCGCAATAAAACACTTTCTTTCTTCTTCTTTCTTTCTGTATGGGTTGGGTGGGAGCACGAGGACCCCTTTACTCCTTCTTCTCTTGGTTTGGCTTCTACAGTTTTTATGAAAGTCACTGCCTTCTGACGTCCCAAACCTGAGAGGAAAGCCAACGAAACGGCTACTGTGTTTAGATTTTATTCAATAAAACTATATGTAGTTTTATTGAATAAAATCTAAACACAGTAGCCGTTTATAGAGGGATTATGAAAGGCTATTCAGTCTGAAGCCCAGCCTAAAAATGATATACGATTATTCCAATTGTCCTCTGACTTGACCTCTGTATTGTATTGATGTTTGTAAAAGTACTCATGATTAATTGGTTCTATGAAAAAACATTTGCTGAAGGTCTCCAATGGTTTTGGTTTTGTTCAAGCAATATAAAAATCGCGTAGCCTTTGGATCTAAAGACGGGTAGTGATTAATCAATATTTTATTAAATACAAATAGAAACACATTGTTACTGCTGACATTAAAGAATTTAGATTATTGTTAATATTAAACCTACTGTGATTTATGAGTAAGTAATTATGTAATAGACAGATGCAGTCAAATCATTTTACATTTAAATAAAATCCAACCATGGACATAATTTAGGAAGATAATGGAATCTATTTCATTAGAATCGAATAAGACCGAACATTTAAATCGTAAGTCATTCAGGAGGGCTAGAGTAAACATCGTGGGATCTAAAGGCGATTCGTCATCCATCACGAGAGGGCGAGGGCGCGCACCCGCCAAGTGCAGTCTCATGTCGACTGTGACTCATTAGATAATCGATCCTCAGAAAACCTCTAACGTTTTTTTTGGCTATGGAATACTAGATTTACGCGGAGAAAATTGCTATTTTACGTATGTCAAGTTCTTTTTTTTAAATTCAATTAAAGCAACTGAATACTACAATGTTGCTACAAATTTTACTGGATACAAGGTTTTTTTTTATTACATGCATCATTCCTACTACTAACACGTCGTTAGTTCCGGTTGCATCCAAAACTTATACTCGAGTGCTCTCCTACTCTTTCTCTTGCTTATCTTGGCGTTTATGGGAGCCAAGCGTCGTCTGATATCCCAACCCTGAGAGGCGCCAGAACCTTATCTGTAAATCAGCAGGTGTACAGGGTTATAGGTGAGGTTGCCTTGGCCCCTTAGGTCTTGGTGGGACCCCATACTGGGGGTCCCTTTAACACACACCTAAAGATTTATTATAAAATGTTCACAGCATGCATATTCAAATGTGGTGCAAATGTTAATTGCACAGTTTATGCTCAAAATTAGAGCAACAATGCTGTGGGGAAGTTGAGTCATGCGTGAACGAAAACATTTTTAGCACAATTGAACGAAATTGGTCAAAAGGTTGAGCGACCTTGTTGTGGGAATGATGTAGGTATGATGAAAGGAGAGGACCATTACTTCAGTTATCATTGGAAGTGTTTAAGTGGGTTCTTGAGACCACATTTTATTCCCAGACAATGCTCTGACTCTTAGAGCTGGTGTGAACTTATTGCGTCGATGCCTACCATATTTTCTTATCTTTTTTGATTTACAGCATATTTTTTCAGTTTACCATGGAGTTTAACCAGAATTGGTGATTGCGCAGACATCAAAGTGACTTAAGCAATCGTCTTGCCAAATTTTGTCAGAATACATTCTAATTTTGCGACTGAAAAGAGTGGCGGACGTTTTTATGTAACCCTTTTTTCACAGCTATATTGAGATTGTGACAAGAGGCATTTAATGTTAGTAACACACTCATATGATTAAAGAATTACATTTCTTTAAAAAGTTAAATACATATCTATTTTACACTCATGCTCGCCAACTTAAATCAGTCAAGGCCCTCTCAAGAAGTCTCTCATTCGCCCCGTTCAGTTCAGCAGAACCTTAATGAACTTAAGTTACGTTTTAAATTTAATTTTGCTACCTAAATAAAAAACTTTAAGATTCTCAACGTTTACATTTCAGTTCAATGAACCCTCAGCCTCAAGTTTCTAAAAGAGTCTAACTGTATAAATCAATGTCTCAAAGTTCTTACCATGGGCACAATGTAACTAATTTTATTTTCGTAATTACCGACTTAGTAGTTATTTTCAAACAGTTAAGCTGCTTGAGTGAAGCCTTAGAAATAATTTATGATTACAAACTTCTAATACTTTTCACATTTTTGGCATTTCATTCTAAGTAATCAGAGCATCTAATGCTTATGAGTCAATATTCTAGAGTTTCTGTGCCTTATCTATACATATCTCTGCGGCGTAGCGGTAATGCATTAGACTGCTACGACAGGGGACGCGGGTTCGATTCCCGCTCAGTGCAAATATTTTTATGCATGAATATGTATATTTGCATTGGTCTGGGTGTTTCTATATATAATCTGTATGCATTTACAAAAAAAAGTATATAAGTATGTTTATCCGCATTCTAGAACCCATAACACAAGCTGGTTAAACTATGCTTACTTTGGATCTTGAAAGCGCTATGTAGAATGTCGTAGAATATTTATAAAAAAATTCGTAACAAGATTGAAACTGTACATTGGTTATTTTTTCAAACAAATATTTACTTTGTGTTCTAAGAAAGATACCGATGCCAAAAATGTGATATTTAGATTTTTTTTCTGTTTATCTGTTTGTCTGTCTGCTTTTTATAATCGATGTCCGAGCATAACTTGAAAACCGCTGAATAGATTCAGGTGAAATTTTGCATGAACATTCTTATGGGGTATGGTCATAAACCGCGCTATATATCATCACGCTATTATAAGTGTGATAGGAGCAGCAGGGTAAAATCGACCAAATCTATTAATGATCATTTCTTTATATTTACAAAGCAGATGTTCACATAATTCTGCAGTTCGATACTACTCGAACATGGTCAACGTTCGAACTACAAATCATCACGCTATAGCTATAAGATGATGAGCAGTAAAATATGGAATCTCAAACCACAGATTTACCTACGTGTAAAAGATAGTTGATTAGAGACTCAACCTGCAGAAGTAAACATATCTTGATCTATTCCAAATTTAACGCGGACGAAGTCGCGGGCAAAAGTTAGTGTTAGTATAGATGTTAGAAATAAATATTGTAACACATTCAACACAGCGCTATCCGTGCTTCGGAAAAACGCTAAGCCGTCGGAACTCAGTTGGAGAAGCTTTCAGTGAACTACGAAAATTTTCCGTAAAGCCATTGCTATCTGGCCTTCACAACCCACCTGCAATATAGAAGTTCTTTAGTTAGACCAAGCTGTCAGGCTTTTTAGAGCTCCGTCTATGTTAGTATGATATTCGTATAGCAACCGGGACCGGAGGGGTCGTAGATTAAGTGGCGGAGTGAGGGGGGAAGGGGGTTGCAAAGTTACGACTTATGGGTTTTTTGCCCTCCTCACAAACGCTAATTAACGTTAATTATCACTCGCTTAATAATGTGCCCGGTAGATGGCAATAGGCTCGCCCCCTATTACATTGGGACCTTAAGATAACTGGCGAATCGTGGGTGTGTAATACACCTCTGCCTACCCCCTTCGGCGTTACAGGCGTGAAGATGTGTTATGCTATGTCACAAACGATGCGTCCTATGGAAAAAAAATCCTAGTACTAAATGAAAGCTCATAAAATTATCTACAACTTTTATTAATGTGTTAAATGTTTATGTGTCAGGACTTTAAGTATGTTCACTTCCTATGCACCCTTAACAAGTAACTGCTCATGCATTCTGCACGCCCTTTTAGACCATTCGTTGACTGGACTAACTCTTATTACATTGATTTATGATACCACTTTTATGATCAATAAAATATTATTAATAATTATTTATTAATTATTTTTATTATTAATATTATTATTAAAAATTAAATATTATTAATACCTACATTAAATTATAAGTTAACAGTGTGATGATATCATTATAGTTTATTCGAAAAAATCCCGGGGCTATAAAATTATAATAATCATAATAATCTTTATTTCTTCACCAATAAACATTTACATAAAACATATTTGTTGAGGACTTCTTTTAAGTAAAAAGATACCTGTGTCAGAAGACCTCCTCTTCTCATATCCAGATACATCATAAAATAGTAGTTTATTAGGTATGTACATGTCACTATTATTTACTAACTACTCTGTAAGTAGGTACATTTTCTTTGAACTATTGCTCTATTTTAACTGATATGCAAAATATTATTTAGTTTTAATTATATTAGAACATTATGAATACAATATAGAAATTGAGTTGGTGTGTTTGATGCGCTCATGATGTCTAAATGTTTGTATGAGTGTTTGTGTATTTATGTCTGAAGTTTGCGTGCATGTATCGTGTATGTGTTGGCTCCAATTAAGAACATTGAATAAAAGAGTTGAGTTGGTCATGTTCACATATATGTAGAAGTATTATTTCATTATAAGGTTACATTAAAAAATAGCAGCACTACGTTATCAAATTGTATGTCAATGGACGAAGACTTGCTACCGTTTCCGCATAGTCAAGACTCAGTCCTTTTACAGTCAAAAATAGGTTTGTTCACAGATGTACAGTTTTTTATTCACCGTGTCTACAGAAAAGAAGCTTGGGCGAGATATTGGCGTCCCGCAAATGCAGTTCTAACTCTCTTTCTTACAGTACACCGTCTCCTAGATAAAATATTCACGTCAAATTTTGCTGTTTTATGTAGTCTTAAAATAGAATTCAGAATATATAACTTTCTCACCGTTATTATTTTTGTCACTTTATAAAGTTCATCAGTGGGGAAGCGATATGGTATAAAAAACATAGTTTTTAAAAGAGCACGCTGGGCTC
Source organism: Cybosia mesomella (assembly GCA_946251805.1). Taxonomy (NCBI): domain Eukaryota; kingdom Metazoa; phylum Arthropoda; class Insecta; order Lepidoptera; family Erebidae; genus Cybosia; species Cybosia mesomella. The sequence continues at coordinate 25,861,449 of OX276398.1, forward strand.
TTTCAGTACCCAAGAATTTTGTTTTCGTTGCACCTCCCCATACAGGAATACAATAAGTGAAAACAGATTGTGCAAGAGCTATGTAAATTCTGATTAGCAAATCCTTATTAGCTATGTGTCTTAATTGCTTAAATATCCAAATCAGTTTTCTTGTACGTTCACTAACTAAATCTAAGTAATTATGCCAAGATAGTCGTTGGTCTACTATAATGCCAAGATATTTTGTTTCTTCAACTTTGCCTATGATTGGATAATCACAATTGCCAACTCCGTCACATTGATGAACTCTTATACTAATGTTACTATAAGAGCGATTATTGTTTCTTAAAGAATAGCATATATAATTTGTTTTATCAGTATTTAGCGTGAGTAAGTTATTTCTCAGCCACAGAGCCACCTTAGTCATTCCTTGTTCAGTGTTCCTACGTACAGCTTCCCAGTTATCACCATTAAAACCAATTGCAGTATCATCGGCATACGAAAATATCTGAGCCCCACCTGCCCCCAGCCGGCATAGGTCAATTATGTAGACGAGGAACAGAGTGGGTCCCAGTACACTCCCCTGTGGGACTCCTTACGTAATATTTGAGTCCTGGCTTATCTGCCGATCAATTTTAACTCTTTAGGTGCGATCTGTTAAGTAACTTTCAAACAGTTTAAGAGGTTGGCCTCTAATTACTATCCTTTCCAATTTGCGAACAAGGATGGGCACAGATACTTTATCAAAAGCCTTTTTCAAATCTAAAAATACTGACAAGCATTTCCTTCCTTCGTCGAGATTTCTGGCAATCAAAGTCGTTAGAGCTACAACCGCATCCTCAGCCGAATTACCGTGCCTAAATCCATACAGTAAATCAGAAAGTATCTGTTTATTATCATACCCCGACCCCCTCGTGCAATGTCAGCTGGCCCTGAAAAGGGCCGGTTGGTCAGACTCTTGGCCGTTGACGTTGACGCCAGCTACTCCAGAGGAGCAATCAATGATGCGTCATCGCCCACGTTGCCCAGGGTGCACCAAACTTGGAGGTCAACTTCGCATCATATACCTTCATAATATTTTCAGCCATTTGTTGCCCTATTCCAGTGAAATACTGGTTTACATAATTGACTGATTCAAGAGGTGAAGACTTTACTTCTAAAAGCTTAGTGTTACTCGATTTTGTTTTCTTTAAGTGAGTCATATTTCTAATGTTAGTCCATAGTTTTTTATTATTCTTTGTAGAATTCATTAATTGTTCTCTTTCAAATGTACTTTTAAGTTTTTTAATTAATTTATTACAGTAATTGCGATATCTTCTGTAACTTATTTTTAGTAAATCATTGTGGGGATCACTTTTTAATTTCATTTGCAATCTATTTCTATTTCTAATACATCGCATTATACGCAGGTGTTATCCATTGCTTTATATTTCGTTTGTTTTTAGGTACATTCAATGTAGTCGTATTTTCCTGCTGAGCTGTCGTTATTTTATTGATTAGTCGTTCCGTAATTATGTTGGGATCATCAAGGAATAAAAGCTCCACTAGATTTTGGCCTGCTAACGTTTTAAGTGCCCCGTCGAAGTCTGTATTCATTTTTGTCTTATTTATTTTATTTTTAATCTCCAGTTCAGATAGGTTTAAATATAATAGGCAATGATCAGTAATTGTTGTTTTAAGTACAGCCACCTGGGTAGATACCTTTTCCCTATTCAACTTCATCATAAAATGATCTAAACAATTGTCTTGTCTCGTAGGCAAAGTATGTCCCGTCATTAAGCCATGCACAGTCAGCATATTCAGGTATGTTTGCCTATTGTTACGCTCATGTGGTTTCTCAGTTGGTGTTCGTATTAAATTTATATTAATATCCCCTGTTACAATTATATTAGTATGACACTGAACTGATTTCAGATATAAGTCGAGAGAACTGATGAATACATCAGCATTGTGATTTGAAGGAGATCGATATGCAGCCAAAACTGTAACATTACCAATTTCAATCTCCAATGCTGATGCGTGGCGCAAGTTTACTTCACGGACACTAGCTTGAACGCCATTTGCGATGTAAGCGACCACTCCATCGTTTTTATTTAGGTGGTTGGTAGTTTGAAAGTTGGCATAATTAGTTATATGCGGCACAGGTTTATCAGGGTTTATTTGACATTCTGTTAAAATCAAAATGTCCGCTTGAAACGTAAGGTCCGATAGATGGATCTGTAAGTTATCAACATTGCTATAAACGCTTCTGATATTTTGACAAAGTATTTTAAGTCTTTCTTTCGAACATTTATTTGTGCTGACAAGTCTTCAATGTTGCAATTTACCGCTTTCGCAAACAATGTGCCATCTATATCAGTAAAAGTCGAAAAACTATTCATTTGTTCTAGAAAAATTGTTACCAGCGGTGTGCCTCACGCGGTCTTAGTATTCTATAACACCTATGAAAGAGCCCTCAAATGTAGTAGTTATGTGTGTGTATATGTCTTTATGTTTATGATACCTGGTCTTAAAGTATAAAGAGGATAGTAAGTTTTTGAGTAATAATGTAAGAGCTTGTGTGTATGAGTACATTTGATTTATGATATGAGCGCTATGATTTATATTAAACATGCAACTTATACTAGTACTGTATGATGCTGCAGGTTTTAGTTCAAATACTATTTCCTTATTGAAATCACCCTTCAACATCAGTACAGCAGTCATTATTACACTGAAAAATTATTAAAGCAGAAATTTTATTTCCTTTGAATTTGCATCTTTCTTCAAATATTCTTTCCCATATAATGTCCAACAAAATTTGAGTTTCTTTGTCTTAGCGAGATCTCGTGCCAAGAAATAGAGACGAGAGCCCTTGGCAGTCAACTGCTCTGATACGAAGATAGGAATATCAGGTTTTGATCGACACCCCAATGTTTCCCAGATAGTTTATGGTTTTTATTTCTGTAATTAATTTTTTTACACATTTTGAGAAAATCGGCTTTGATGATAGATGAGGAGGTTTCTACTACAATAGGGCTATTTTTCTCCGTTTCCTGTATATTTCTTACTCTGTAAATGTCTTTTATATCCTTTTTTTCTATTTTGCAGTCTACGTTATTCGACAGACAAGCAATCATCTCTATTAAATCTTCTTTAGTTTCACCACTCATTTCCGGTACATTTTTCAGTTGGAAATTGGATTTTCTGTTGGACATTTGTATATCTTCAATTTTATTTTCTAGAACTATTTATTCTCTGTCTTTTTTTGACTGTTTTTCTAACTGCTCAATTTTATTTTTCAAGTCTTCATTCTGTGTCGAGAGAAAAGCAATAGAATTCTCAATGCCAGTGCTCGTGTGCTTTATGTCCGACAATACACGACTAATATTTTAGGTAGATTTCGATGAAATCGATCTACCTATTGGTTTCTTGACTACTGTCGAATTTAAAAAAAAAATCTACATAGGAGGTCTAGTTATGACCCCCTGAGTCCGAAATGACCACTGGTCAAATAGTTTATATATATATATATATATATATGTATGTATGGTTCCACTTCCCAAAATTTGCGGCACTCTCACGGTCGCATTTTTACCCCGATGGCTTTCAAACTGCGGTCAAAAATTGCTTGGGTGTAAACTTAGTTTAAGTTCGTGAACGGGTGGAATCCGGCCTAAGGGGACGGTAGGGCCTCACTTTTTGTGAAATCAGTTTTTCCTCAAAATTTCACGTTCCATGAAAGATATTCGAACCGTTCTAATTTTATCCCATAGTATACATGAATACCAACAACCTTTAATTATAAACCTATAAGATTAAAACTTTAACTAAAAGTGGAGGGGGGAAAAACCAAAATTTTTCGGGAAAAAATCATAACTTCTAACCGGTGAACATTCTTGACGTCGGAAACATTTTTAATCGATAGGCCATTTTTAAGTCTAAAATAAATGTCTGAAAAGTTTTTCGCTAAAAGTTACCGTTTTCGAGAAAAAAAAATTAAACATGTTAATAAAATAATATTAATTGCTTCACGAAATCTACCTGTGCGTTCCCCCTGCGGGAACGGATTTTTTTATTTCCTTCTGTTGCTCAGTCATCAATGAATGTAAACTTCTGATGTCACAACTTTCGTCATTTCCCCTTCTCTTCTTTGCACGCGGCCCCGAAAAGCTTGGTGATATGTTATCCTGTTTTAGCAATTGCAACTCTGTTTCGGGGAAGGACTGATCTATCTGAGATAGGCCCTGCGCATACTCCATAGCTGCCAAACCTTTCGTGGGAGAAGCAGGAGGCGTTCTTTTTAAGTGCATCTTCCTTCAGTGCTCAATCTTCTGGGTGATTTGACTAGTGTAATTTAATTCAATTAAATTTTTAAGCATTTTGTATGCTTACTTTTTTCTAAAGATTTAGATCGGAAAAAGAGAACATCTAGGCCGGGACTTGAACCCGCGACCAGTCCCTTACAGGGGGAATGCTCTGACCAACTGAGCCACCTAGACACGTCCCAGATATTCGCCTTAAGACGTATATCGTATATCGGAGAATTCCGAATATCTGGGACGTGTCTAGGTGGCTCAGTTGGTCAGAGCATTCCCCCTGTAAGGGACTGGTCGCGGGTTCAAGTCCCGTCCTAGATGTTCTCTTTTTCCGATCTAAATCTTTAGTGTAATTTAAGATTATTTCAGTCGCGATATGGGAAATCTAAATCGCTACGGTGGCTAGATGTCTTGTATTTTGATTTTATATTATATATGTGGCACCTCTAACAGCTCTATGCCAAAGAAGAGTGTCAACCCAATGACAGTGGCAGTTGACAGCACGTTGACTGGTGGATGTCAGTTCGTTGCCGCTTGACAAATTATATAATTATGACAACAGTAAAGCTTGTCAGGACAAGTAATTCTGAAAATACAACTACATAGTTACTTCCGATTTATAAAATCTCTTCGCAGTCCATAACGATAGTTTTTACAAAGAAGAGCATTGCTTGATGCTTTGTTTCAAATTATTTCCAAATTATTCAATTTTAGTCTAGTTATTTATATAAACCAAAAAGGCACCTTCGAAATATTTTTGGAACGAAGTTCCTTATCGCGCGTTACGAAAGGGGGCTAGACGGAAAAAATTAAGACTGTAACGACACTTTTTGCTTTTGTAACTTCTGCGCACCGATCCGCGCATTGTTGCCACGGTACTATGGAAACTTATGGTGTCATTGTCAATATTTTCTCTTATGTAAACAAGGAGTTTCAGTTTCTGAAGAACTTTTCAAAAGCGCGTAAGTCAGCGGCTTATGATCAGTAAAAATTATTTATGACGTGTACGAAAGAATAGAAAGAGTGCATATATATATATATATATATATATATATATATATACATATATCTATATAGGAATCGCGGTAGCCTAGTGGTATGGGTAAAGGACTGCTGAGACGAGGTCTCGGGTTCGATCCCAGGTATTACCATGGCACACACCAATGACTTTTCGATGCTTTTCGAAAATATGTGTGTATTTATCGCAGGTTTATAAGTGCCCGGTTAATGGCAATAGGCTCGCCACCTATTACATTGGGACCTAAACATAAACTGGCGAAATGTGGGTGTTAGTACCTCTGCCTACCCCTTCGGGGATATAGGCGTGAGTTTATGTTATGTTATGTTATGTTATATCTATATATATATATATATATGAGTGTGTGTGTGTGTGTGTGTGTGTATGTAAGGAACTCCGTTCCATTTGGGTGTCCCTTGACACCTCTCAAGTTTTTTAAACATTTGGGGTCATTATTTATATACTACACCTTAAAAGCTGAAATACGAAATATTATACACGTGAATTTATTTTATACACTTGGATAAGACCTCTGTTTTAAATTTTGGTTTTCTTAGCAGTCCGTTTCGTTAGGATGTTACAACCGGACGGATCAATTGACAATGATGATTTTTGTAGGAAGCTGGGACGACCTCTGTGGCGTAGCGGTAGAGCATTCAACTGCTAAGTCAAAGGTTGTGGGTTCGATTCCCGCTCATTACAAATATTTATAATTACATTGGTCTGGGTGTTTATCCGCATTCTAGAACCCATACGACAAGCTCTGCTTAGTTTGTGTCTAGATAGCGTTGTGTAATATGTCCTAGAATATTTATTTCTTTTATTTTTTATTACAAAACTATATTCTCGTATCCGAATGTTCGCTCAGCCTGCCGTTAAACGGTTCAGTGGATGAGATCTTTAAGTTGTCTATTTAAATAACACAGTGAGACTCCGGCTATGATCAGCTTGCTTCGGTTTTGTAGAGCGTTCTACACATAACATAACTTCACGCCTGTATCCCCGAAGGGGTAGGCAGAGGTGTCTTACACACCCACGATTCGGCGGTTATGTTAAAGTCCCAATGTAATAGGGGGCGAACCTATTGCCATCTACCAGGCACATTATTAAGCGAGCGATAATTAACATTTATTAATGCACACATAACTACGAAAAGTCAGAGGTGTGTGCCCGGGGCGACTGGAGATCGAACTCGAGTCCTCGTCTCAGCAGTCCGTTACGTACGCCACTGTATGAGCTATCGCCACGTTCTCTCCATTTATAATATCGGTATTTGTTACCACATCATACTACATTAAAATTTCGGCATGCTGATTGAGTTGTAAGGCTTTGCTATATTGAACCAATTTACTCTCAGACTCAGAGCAACTCAGAGGCATATAGGTTGGCTTGTGAAGTTTCGATGTCAATCTCCAATCGAAATTCAATCTCTACTTCTTCAACATTCTACATGTGAACCGCACCCCAACTTCTCCTTTCCAAAACTTAGTTTATTTTGGCTCCTATGGGAGAGACTGCCGTTTGACCGCTCAACCTTGAGCAGAAAGACCAGGCTATTCAATCTATATATATATATATATAAATATTCTACAATAAATATTCTACGACATTCTACACAGCGCTTTCTAGACCCAAAGTAAGCATAGTTTAACTAGCTTGTGTTATGGGTTCCAGAATGCGGATAAACATACTTAGATACTTTTTTTTTGTAAATACATACATATTATACATAGAAACACCCAGACCAATGCAAATAGATATATTCATGCATACAAATATTTGCACTGAGCGGGAATCGAACCCGCGCCCCCTGTTCTAGCAGTCGAATGCACTACCGCTACGCCACAGAGGCCGTATGTAAGTATGTATATATAAGTATCTTGAATCGTTAGACTGAGCATAGTGCAAGTAAGATACAGTATTATATACTATCCCATCATACCATCCCATCAGCTATGCAGACGATGTGGTGTTGCTTGCCCCAAATGCTGATGCAATCAATGACATGTCTACACGATGTATGCTGAATCGCAGGGTCTCTGATTTGCAATGCTAAGATGTGTGAATACATTGCCTTTTAGGACGTGTATGTCCTGATAATAGAAAACCTAACATCACCCTTAACGGCTTCATCATAAACGAGTAAGAAAATTTGAATTTCGTAAGGCATATCTACCTATTCTCCTAATCTCTCTTCATCCAAGCGCTAAACCAAAGTATGCAGTTCAAGTCCATTATTTGATTTATTTTGGCTTTTACCCGAACTTTTACAGGTTGGGAAAAACCTCGTCCATCAATCAGGAGGTACTTAATACCGACCTGCAAGTAAGTACTAAATTAGTGAGCTAATATCATTTTCATTAGTGGGGTCCTTCTCACAGTTATTATTATGTATATACAAGATATTAAAAAATCGAAGAGAAGTGAAGACAGGTCGCTAGTATTATAACAAAGTTACGAGGACTACCTACCTCAAAAAGAACACCCTATAACCCTACACTAATAACACCAAACTTACAATGTATTTTAATATATATCACACAGAGTAATCACAGTATTTTATAATATCCAAAGAAAATGCGAACGAAATATTTCCCATTCAAGTTTTTAAGTTCCTGCTCGAAGTTCTTGGTTTTGTTAAATCCTCTTCATAGTGTCATGCAGCGCTTTGTTCGCACACAATGGAAGCGCTGCATGTGTAGAATTGCACAGCCGCAAACCGGCCAACTCATTGCATCGGGGATATTTGTCAAGAGAACGCCTAGTTGCTAACCGCACCCGCGTCTAGCAACGCGCTTATCATCTCGAACTATTCAGTATAAAACTCGTTTAAGAAATTATTTTCTACAACCATTTGTAACTACAAAGAAGTAACTATAGTATAAAAACTGACCAATATCAACCTCTAAGTGGAAATATTAACTAAACGAAAGATCTCGAAAAAGAACGAAGAACGAAGGTCTTAGTTTTTGCGTCCCTTGTGAAAAAACTGATAAGAGTTAAAATTAAAACAAAAAAGTGTTCAGAATCATTTGTTTAACATAGCCCAAGTATTTTTTTTTCAATATCTCCAATGTACAGATTCACCTAATTTACAATGTTATAATAGTACTTGTAGATGGATAGATTACTAAGATGAATTGTATTTAGAACGTGGCAACTACGTATTTGCTTAATAAAGGTATGCCTAGATACATTTTGTAGATAAATGTTTGTGCCGAGCCGACTCGGGCAACAGCCCGTTTTGCAACAGCAGATAAGCTGTACAGGCATGCAACCTGTTAAGTATGTGGCCGATAAATCAGTGAATAGAATACAAAGGACTTTGTATCTACAAAATTTTATCACCTAGTTTACAAACCAATGCCGAGCCGAGCTAAGTTAGGGAGATAGCTTCGTGGCAACTTTCCAAAGGTGTATCTTAATAAATGACTAGTTTCATAGTTTCCCCACGCTGCCGTAAACTATTCACCAAGTGTTACTAAAAGTGACAAATTTAGCATTTGTTAAGATATCGAATACTGTCGTTTAGATACGACTTAGAATGTCTAATGAGGAATATAAAAACTCAATTACGGGCTAATCACAACAAAACCAGTTCGGATATTATGATGTGCATCTTAAAGCTTGACTATGAAAGGATAAGTAAGAAACATGGACAAACTAAATATGATATTAAGTACTGAAAACAAACAAATATTAATGATAGAAACGTTATCTCTACTCCTCTATTCTTTATTTGAACATGACAGACATCACAAAGTCCATGTGGTGATAATATAATGTTAGGTATTAGCTGATGTAGCATGGAGGCGAAGTAGGCAAGCTCGGTGCTGAGTGCCAATCGAGTATGGGTCCTCGAGACAAGCGCTCTGCACCCGAGACACTCCAATATGTACCTAGCGATGCTTTGTAATCATCATTATCTACGGTTCTCTGCCTACCGCCTTTATACACCCCTATTGTTAATAATTTATCTCAACGTGATTGTAAAAATCTTTTTGAAATTGTAATACTACAGCCGTTCTGAGAGATATTCAAATTGACGTGCTCTCACTCTTTTTGGGATGTTACGCTACTTTGAAAGGCGTTTACCAAAACATAGATACACGACTCTGAATACATGAATCTCATTTTGATTATAATAATGGATAAGTTGAATAAAGCTTGTATTTTATTCATCTGAATTGACAAAAAGTTTATATTTTATTCATCTGGATAGAAAAAAAGTTTCTCTTTTATTCATCTGGATAGACAAAATATTCCTATTTTATTCTTCTGGTTGTATAAGAATGTACAGTTTGCCTCAGATACTTCTAGGTACTATGAAGGGTGTATAGAGCCACGCCAAGACTTTCGGAGCTAATTAACCGAAGAGACTCTGGCGCATGCTTTCGTCTCGGGGTTCGGGGTTATACGGGAGTCACTCACAATAACCAAGATAAACCAATCAGGAGAGTAGGAGACTGGACTCCGGGCTCCAAGATGCAAATTTTGGATGCAACTGGAATTGGCGCCTGGCTAATGATAACTTCTAGGTATTGTACTAATTTATGATATACTTCAGACAAAAAGTACACGTAGTAATGAAGTTTTATTTAGCTTAAATGGGCTTTCAACTAATTGCTTAGCTGTATGATATATAATAGTACTAAAATATCCAGATAGTTAAATACTACAAAAACTTAACCACCAGTATACAGAAGTAAGCAGTATTTTGTCTCAGCTGTGTTCTCGAAATAAATACCTACCTCACTTGCCGCGCCGCTTAGCACAAAAATGCACGTGTGGACATGCACATAAGAACGTCTTTCTTATTTCATAAATGTTACATTATATTGCCGTTTTTTTTTTGTGCGGAAACCCCTTCGGATACCCCCCCGCCAGCCAACGGGGGCGGTTATGTCGGGCTTGAACCAACTAAAACCGCACGCCGTCTCGGGTCTACAGACGCCGGGATGTAAGATTACCCATAGAGCATATCCCTCGCACTCCGACTGACCCTGGGCCATTCGCAGTGTCCCCTCTGATAACAGCAGAGGGGTACCTGGAGCGGCCCCCACCCCCGCGGGCCTTGCAGGCCCGCCATGCCCCGACCTCCTCGTGCAATGGGGTCAGCTGGCCCTCAAAAGGGCCGGTTGGTCAGACTCTTGGCCGTTGACGTTGACGCCAGCTAGTTTGCTCCAGAGGAGCAATCAATGATGCGTCATCGCCCACGTTGCCCAGGGTGCACCAAACTTGGAGGTGATCCAACCAGTCGCACCCCTGCCGTATATACCTATTCAATGAAAAAATCCAATTCCATTCCATTCCTTGGACTATGTGAAGTGTTCTTAATAAAAATATATTTACGTTATGAAATTGAATATTACATCAATGTATCTCATGGAGGAGCCGGCAAGTGGCTATAGGGCCTCCAACAAACGAAAATAGTTTCATAATATTCGGGATGAATGCCTGATGAAAGACCTTAAAGTTCTTACGAGTTTCATAATTTTGCATGTTACTTGAAAATTATGTACTAAAATAATTCTGTACTCATTGCAAGCACCGACATACTAAACAATTAAAAGCCATGACAAATATCTCACTTTATGTGAATACTTTTGATACCATGATAAACTCATACTAATAAAACTTACCTACACTTAATTTACTGTGCATTCCAAACTTAGGTCAATTTGTGCTGTGGCCAGCAGCGAACAGGACGTGACGTCACAAACGACGTGCACAGACATCCTAGTATCTTGCTGCAATCAATTACTAATAATTGCTAAACCTAGTCAATGCGGAGTCACTATCGGACGTCGAGACCTGTTCCATTGTCTTTCATAAGGCTTCCTATCAATTTATAAGAGTATCGTTGTGAGAGTCAATAATTGAAATCAACTTTCGTTATTGGATTATTTTGTGTTTTGTTTGATTGCTTTAGCAGTAAAGCAAACTTAGTGCTCTAGAAATCACCTAAGGAGTGTATGGGGTCACACTAAGACCTTCATGGCCAATCCTCACCTGTCAATCAGCAGGAGGACCTGCCGATTGACAGACGAGGCTCTAGCGCAGGCTTTCCTCTCGAGATTGAGAGGTGGACGGTAGACTCCCATAAAAGTCAAGATTGACTTACGCAGAGATCACATTTTTCCACTTGCTACGATCCTGGCTTCCGTTTCTTCTACTTTCACAATGGTTTTCCCATACTCGGTGGTTGCGAGCACTCTTTCTCTCCTAGAACATCCTCGACCTGTACGTATTTAATAAAGAAAAGGAGAATGGGCAAATATGGCTATGCACGGCAATACTAAGGCTTGTTGGTTTTTTATGTAGTTTAGTCCTACAATTACTGTGTAGACGTTTCATTGCCGCGTTAAACACTTTATTTTTGAGTACTGTTAATAGTTATACTGGATATTCTGGCTTATATTCGGAGCCAAAATTTTAGTGTCGGATTCGAACCGACTAAATACCGCATGCCGTCTGGGGTCTTCAGATCCCAGGATGTAAGGTGGGGCCCATAAAGCATTTCCCTCGCACCCCGGCTGACCCGTCTACATTTACCTAAATATTTTTTTCCCTAAATGTTTTTGATTGAAATTTGAGTTTCAAATCAAAATTTGAATGAAACGTTCATACTAAAAGTTGTTCCCAGTCACTACTTTTATTTGAAACTAAATTTAATGGCCACCGACCGCCCAGAAGTGCCAATTCTCCTTTATTTAAGTATGTATATCCGCATTCTAGAACCCATATTACAAACCAGTTAAACTATGCTTACTTTGGGTCTAGATAGCGGTATGTGCTATTTTGTCGAATAGTAGGACATTTTTAAGATTTAATGCCAAACAGAATCGAAATAGATAAGTACAAGGTGAAGTATAAAATAAAAACATTCTATAAAGATTACTGAGTAAAGTAACCATGAACAAAATGCACGTCATGTACTCGTAATTGCATTCAGCGTTCTAAATACACAAAGCCAATTACCACGAGAGTTTTACGAATACTTCACAAAGAAGAAGCAAGTTAGAATGGACTAACCACAAGCTACGTTGCGCGATCCAGACTTACCAAAGAGAATATAAACTAACTTGTTTGTACTAAACTTTAAATTGCATTTAAAATTTGCCTGTTAACATTATATTGTCATTTGAGTGACCATTTAAATTACTTTTTATGTTTTAATTAATTAGTTTTAAATATAAAAACTATTTAGAGAGGTAGGGTAAAAGTGATTGTTAATTAAAAATGGAGGGAACGAAAAATATAGTTGGCAAAATGTGGCTGTTAACACACCTCTATTACCACTTACCCCTTCATGAAATATACAGAAATGAGTAGTATTTGGTAGCCGTTGTAGTAAGTTATGATACAGAGCGGAAACGATATCTAACTAAGTACATAGGTTTATTTCAGACATTTGTATTGGAATTCATTGCTGATTAAAGAACTCAGTACCTACCTATATAGCTGTAAAAAACACATTTACATTGATCATTCGGAACACGTATGCTGTCTGATTATAGCCATCAAGATGTGACTACCAAGCACGCATTATGCAAGTGTAATGTTTACGAGAAGTAACGCGTAGGAAAATCATTGGAATGCCGTAGTAGTTCATGCAAAAAGCCAGTTTTAACGGTACTAAACATATCTATCGACGATTGGTGTCTAGCCTAGCCATTGCAAGTCTCGCATGTGATCTAATTGTGGCGGCATGCGGCCGCTGACGTAACGGGCTTTAGAGTCGGTTGAGTGACCGCATCGCATGCTACCAAACGGCATCCCGTACGAACTAAATCGTCTCCATTTATTACTAGCCGCAGCACGTCAAGGTAATCCTCTTAATTTTGCAACATAACACGGGATGACTTGACCACTGCACACGCATAGAAATAGATTTAAGAGTTACAGTCTAATAATGATATTGTGAGATATAACACGACCTTGAGGCAGTTATGTAGCTATGATGGTTTTTTGAAGTTGTATTGTAGTACTTACTATATTACAACAAAACAATCTATATCATTATTATATACATATAAGGTAACCAGGTCAAGAAATGAGTTATACTGGCAAAATCTCTGACTTTTCAATAAACATTCTAAAGATGATTCAACGTAGCAAAAACATTTTGCTAATATTATAAACTTGCCAGTCTGGAAACATGCGTGTGCACATGGACATTAGGCAGTTGAGTGCGGGGTAATTAATTTTTAATTCGCATGTTTTTTCTTTATTTCAAAAATTTAGGATAATCTTAAAATCTCGTCTTAAATCATCGTCATCACCTTTGCGTTAGTCGCATTCAAGGCCTTGGCTTCTGCGGTCCGCTTTCCGGCTTTTACTTCTCCACTTCGCACGATCTTGAGCATCCATGGTAGTGAGACCGCCCTCTTACCCTCACAGGGTGCTAAAATACCGTACATGTCAAAAGAATTATATTTTCTGGAAACCCTATTCACTTATTAATCAAAACATGGAATAATTTTAACCTCTTTTGGGGGTCACAAAAACTCTTAGCCATAATTTTCGGCTGATATGTTGAGAGCTTGATAGCAGTCTATCGATTGTTTAAATCAGTTATTACATTCAATCATCTTTTCAATTTCAAATAAACAGTTTCGATAAGATTTATTATAGACTTCGAGACGCCGCAGCTAAGGGTCGTTTCCTCCTACTGGTATCATTTTCTCATTAGCCGTCTTCCTCGATTCGGTTGGGCGGCGGGTAACCGAACTTTAGAACACGTTGGGGTGAGTGCGGATTCAAACGGATCAACACCTTAGGCTAGTCTCTACTCCCATCATTACAATTCGCAGTTAGTAATAATTTATCCAAGATTTACTGTATTTGGTTTTATTTAGATGATTTTATCAGTTATGGCTGTGGCATCGAGTAATGCGTGCAGGCTTGCCGTACGTTAGTTGAATCGTGAACGTTTCTGCACATAATTTACAATATTAACATTCCCTACTTTTACTTCAACAACACATCAGCAGAACTGGAAAAAAACCTTAATTAATTACTGTTTTCACGCATAGAGTTAAATTTATTACCTAAACTAGCTGATGCCCGCGTCTCCCCCCGCACGGTGGTCAGTTATCGTTTTTTGGTCAAATAGACCTTTCTAATAGAAAAATCGCATTAAAGTCCGTTCAGTAGTTTTTACCTCCATCGCGAACAAAGAGACAATCTTTAGAAAAGAGACAATCTCCTAATTTACTATTTTATAATGTCATAGATTATTTTATTTAAATTAAACGAGGCGTAAAAAACATATAGAGAGTGGAAGAGTTAACTGTATCCAGCTGATTATTTCATCATTTTTAAAGATACTTATTGCTGAACACATAAACAGATTAGTCGAGAATGCGGGTGTAACTATACAACCCACACAAAGAACTAAGTAAATCGAATTGACCCTTTGCACGATGTGTGTTTCGAGATCACGACTTAAAAATAATGCACCATTCATTTATGGAGATTATTTTATTCAAATAACATCCGAAAGATTTTTTTTGTGAGATCTATTTTCCATTTATGCATGGCATTGTTGAAATATTGATGTACACCTTCTACATAAACATTAACTACAAATGTAGTCAATATTTTTAGAATTAAATGTGTCATTGGTAAGTCACTGATTTGTGATAGTATGAAGTAATCTTAAATTATTTATGAACCACAACTCTCGTACTTAATACAAAATCTTAGTTGTTTAAAAGTTTGATATACGAATAAATAAATAAAGGATCGCGATAGAATTAAATAATAATCTTATTAGAAGTAACGACCTTATTGTTTTCTTTTTCTTGCGTGCGTAAACCCGCTCAGCCTTTACCTTACCGCAGCGAACAATGAGGTGGGTATAGTTCGGAGTTCGGACTCGAACCGACAATACTTTCAGAAAACGTTACTTCTGTTTTTAGGATTCCGTACCTTTTTTTTTTTTTTTTTTTTATCGTGCGGAAATCCCTTCGGATACCCCCCCGCCGGCCAGCGGGGGCGGTTATGTCGGGCTTGCACCGACTAAAACCGCACGCCGTCTCGGGTCTTCAGACGCCGGGGTGTAAGGTTACCCATAGAGCATATCCCTCGCAACCCGGCTGACCCTGGGCCATCTCACCACTAACAGCACCGCTCATCCTGTCTCCTCTGAAAGCAGAGGAGTACGGAGAGCGATGTGTTCCCGCCACGTTGGGTATTGGCCGACGATCAATGCCAACCCTATGAAGGGGTGAAGGGGAAGCCATTGACCGCCGCCCAGGGTGTACCGGCCGCTCCGATTCCGTTCCCCCCGGACTGCAGCGGGATCGGAATCGGAGCGACACTCGAGGAGGTTAACACACACCCCAGGATTCCGTACCTCAAAAGGAAAAAACGGAACCCTTATAGGATCACTTCGTTGTTCGTCCGTACGTCCGTCCGTCCGTTCGTCTGTCAAAACCGTTTTCTCAGGAACGCGTGGAGGTATCCAACTAAAATTTATATCTAATACTCAGGTCTACTGTCCCTTGGAGCTGTGAAAAAATCAAACTTCTAAACCAAAGCAATCAAAAGATACAGCCGTTTATGCCGCGAATTTCCGCAAATTTTCGAAATTCGCACGGGAATCAAAACCTATAGGGTACTTCCCGTGAACTTAGAGTCTTGAAATTTGGTACGAACGTCTTATAGTACAGATAAAGGAAAAATAGTTAAAACCGTAAATTTTTGGTTACATCATATAATAAAAATATTTTTGAAAATTTTAAAGTTACTACTTCTTTTCTCATGAACGCGTAGAGGTATTAAATTGAAATTCATATCAAATACTCAGGTCTACAATACCTTTAAGCTGTAACAAAATCAAACTTTGTACGGAACCCTCGGTGTGCGAGTCCGACTCGCACTTGGCCGGTTTTTTTTTCTATTTCATTCGTACATTATCGTAATTAATAACTAATTTATGTAACTACACTTAAAGAAACTGGAAATAAGGAAATCATATTTGTAACATTTCATTTCGCTAATATAATTTGGAGAGTATGCTTCCCGTCGGGCTTGAGCGAGCCGGGCGCCCTAGATCACTCACTATACTCTTAACTGAGTTAGAAGTTGCAAGGGCACAGTGCTTTGATATTGCACTGCTTAATGCAATAACAAAACGCTACTAAAAAACTGAACTAATACGTCCATATTCTAATAAAATTGTAGGATACCGGTAAGTTTATATTAAAGTTATGAAATAGAAAGGTAATACTTTGAATTAGACCCATTTAATTAGGTATATGTATTTATTTACTGTTACCTAAAAATATCAAATACCACTGTCATCATCCAAGTCTTGCATCCAAACCGTGCTCTTTGGAGCCCGGGGTCAGCTCCCTTACTATAATTTGGTTTATCTTGCCTTTTACGGGTGCGACTGCCATATGACACCCCGAGAGGAAAAACCTTGTCATTCAGCAGGTGTGTACCGGCTGCAAGCCGCAAGTGCAAAGGAGGTTGGCTTGGGTACCGAAGATCTTGATATCTTGGCCTCACACACCGTAAATATGTTAACACCACACGTCTTTTTCCTAGTGATAATATCGTCGCTGAATTCAACTAACTACGTACATCGTCCTCAGACATTGCTGAACGCTAACAAATTTACAAACGATATTTACATTAAAACAAATCATTAAATAATAATTGATATACATAAATGTGATAAATGATTTTTGATAAAAAAATGAAATATTTTTTATCTTAAAATATCTATCAATCATACATGAGTCTGAAAGCGGAAAAATATGAAAAGATAGTTTTCATGAGAGTATCGATTAGTTGCGGATTTACGATAATTTGTTTAGAGAAAAAATTTAAAAAAATCCCCGCCATAGCTAAGAACTCTCTCGACTAATACACGTTTCACACAAACAAAAAAAAACATAACCAAAATCGCACTAAAGTAAGTAAAATGCACGGTTTTCCGATGCATTTTCATTGCTTGCCCAATTCTTTCGCATTTTGAAAGACCACTGCTTTTATTTTTACGGATTTGTCTACTTGTCTCAATGTGGAAACACTGGACACCGGAGATCACTCACACAATTTACTTCAACGCTGAATATTTCTGAAGCTATAAGTCCTTACCATATCTTCATTCTTCATTCCTCAGATTGTCAAAACTTACGAAACATTCAGTAAGGAACTGATAAGTCGGCATCTATTCATTCACACCATTTTCATCTTATCAAATTATGGCCCAAGAGTGTATGGAATCGATTTCATCTACTTTAACATTTTGTATTTTTTGTTTATTATTTTAATGTAAAATTTTAGAGCTAAGGTCGGTAACTTGGACTGTATACCTGTATACCTAAGGCGACTGCATGAAAAATAATATTAGTAGTCGAACTTAATAAACTTCTTATCGTCGGATCGATTTAAAATTTTGTATGTGACATCCGACTGATAAATAATTCATTAATTTGACGGCATCGAGCTAATCTGATGATGACGGCTACTAGTGAACCTTACGAGTTAGGGCTGACCTGTTTCCTTTAACTGAGCCCTGTACTTTATTTCGAACCCCCGATGCAAAAACGAAGGGATGCTATTAGTTTGTGTACGTGTCTGTCTGTGGCAACGTAGAGTCTGGCTATCGGTTCTCTGCACTGGACTGTTTTTTAAAATCTATACATGGCAATATTTTTGAACTGTCATGAGTGTCATGTCACTGTCAAACGGATTGTCCCGTTTTTGTGTTTATAGTGTTTTTCAATCAATATTCTTTTGAAATTATTGAAAAATGCCGAAAGCTATCAAAGGCGTAGTTAGAAAGTTGATATTTACCATGATCGGCAAGTATCAAGACATAAAACTTGATAATGAACGAATCCAGAACGAAAAAATACATCGCTTAGACGAAATCCTTACAGCTGCTGGTAAGTATTCTTGATAGTTGGCTTGATATTTATGTCCGGGTATCATGTGTGAATACTATTTACTATTTATTTTTCTTGTATGTATTTTAGAAGGTGACCTGGCGAGAGTCAAGACGTTAGTGAAAGAGTTAAAATGTTTTGAGGAAAAGGAAGCGTTGAACTCTGAAACGAAATATTTGGATACAATTGCTACTATGACAGGTAGGTAAATTTATGGTTTTGTAAAATGTCTTAAAATCTTTGTACGATTATTTTCAATGTTTGCATACAAGTTTACCTTTGTTCATAGTATAGTGGAACAGTTAAATTATTGTTAGGCTTTTATATTTTTTACATTCAATTACATTTTTATATTTTTCCTTTGCAGAAATATCTGTTAGAACTATTAAAACAATCAAGAAGGAGGGTTCTATAAACCAAGGAGAATGGAATACACCCGGCAAGAAACGCCCTCGTCAGGGCACGGTGTCAAATCTGGATGATTTTGATTTAACGGCTATTAGGAATAAGATTAATGAATTTTACTGTGTAAAAAAACAGGTTCCTACTCTACGGAATTGACTTGTTGAACTCAGAGAGTCAATTGGCTTCACCGGCTGTCGTGAAACCTTACGGCAGATATTGAAAAAAAATGGTTTCGAGTGTAAGAAAAACCAGAATGAAAGGTCTTTGCTCATAGAGAACTTTGAAATAGCTGCTTGGAGACACAGATATCTTCGAACAATTGCTGAGAAACGACAACAAGGGAAACCAATAATTTATCTTGATGAAACCTATGTTCACCAAAATTATAAGGTAAAAAAATCATGGCAAGGTCCTTCCACTAGTGGAGTGATAGACAAAATGTCGTCTGGCAAGAGACATATTATAGTACATGCTGGATCAGAAAAGGGTTTTGTGCCCAATGCACTGTTAGTATTTAGTGCCAAATCAAAAACAGCTGACTATCATGATGACATGAACGCAGAAAATTTTATGAAGTGGTTAGGTGAGAAATTGATTCCAAATTTGACAGAGCCTAGTGTGATTGTGATGGACAATGCTAGTTACCATGTTACACAAATAAATAAACCACCAACAATGCAGAACTTAAAAAGTGACATACACAAATGGCTTAGAGAAAACGACATTCCATTTGAAGAAATTTATACTAAAGATGAATTAATGTGCCTCGTTAAAGAGAATAAGCCTGAACCCTTGTATAAAGCAGAAGAACTTCTAAAACAACATGGCCACGAAGTGCTTAAACTACCTCCATACCACTGTGATTTAAATGCTATTGAGCTCATATGGAGTTTAGCTAAACGAAAAGTGGCTAGCAAAAATATAGGAGTACCAGGGGCAGAAATGGAAAACTTAATTAAAGAGTCATTTCTTAGTGTAACGGCTGATGATTGGAAGAAATGCACAGATCACGTTATTCACGTCGAAAATGAATACAAATTAAGAGATGGAATCACAGAAACAGCACTGGAACGATTTATAATAAATGTACGTGATGATGATGACGATAGTGACAGTTCATTTTCAGGTGTTGAATTTATAGAATCAGACTTTGATTATGAATCATAATAAAATTATAAATATTAATGACTTGTAATTTTTTTTCTTGTATCCTGGACATGATCATTATTTGCATGATGAGCAAGCATGTATGTTAACTTTATGTGTAAGATGGAAATTTATTTTTTAATAAAAGCATACTAGCAACAGAAATTACTAGTATAAAACTGCTTGTGTGGGTTCATACCGGTAGTGCAATGACTGG
The DNA here is from genome assembly GCA_946251805.1 of Cybosia mesomella. NCBI lineage: Eukaryota > Metazoa > Arthropoda > Insecta > Lepidoptera > Erebidae > Cybosia > Cybosia mesomella. Next base: position 25,881,423 of record OX276398.1, read on the forward strand.
GGATCGAAACTGTAACCTCAACATTGTACGTCCAATGCCATAACCATTAGGCTACAGTCACCGTTAATTCATAAATACCGGAGTGCAAGTTTGGGCCGCAAACGGGACTAAACGCTATAATGATGATATCTAAGCTAATTTTAAAGTTTGTGCAGCTTATCCGACTCAGTTTGTTATATAATATGTAAAGGTATGATAACACGTAATAAATAAAAATGTATAAAATAACTTTAATTGAATATAAAAAATAATAGTATCAAACGCATTTCTTCAGTCTATAGTCGGTGTTGTCACCCCTTGTTTTTTTGAATTTACCGCTCTTTTCTTGTGCAAAGAACCGATGGCCAGACTCTAGCTTCCGAACGGATGACCGATTTTGGTTGTTTTTTTTTGTTTGTGTGAAACGTGTATTAGTCGAGAGAGTTCTTAGCTATGGCGGGGATTTTTTTAAATTTTTAATTCAAATAATTAAGTATATTAAAATATGTATTTAATTATATGTAATTTGTTGTTATGAGACGCCTCAATGATTAACGTCGTATTGTTTGTGGCTCATGTAGAAACTTCTGTATAAATATTGATATTCTGTATAATCCGACAATTGAAAATCTAAAAAAGGGAAAAGATTGAATGGCACATCATAAACAGTACAGAGAGTTTTCTTACAATATTAGATGTCACTTAAAACAGTTTACCTGTGAACAGTCGATATGAAAGCCTTAAACTAGTTGAACTTTATCATTGGCACAAGATCAGCAGAATCCCTGCTTGAAGTTTGAACATAGAGCAATGTTGAAGTTTCTGCACCGTAAAAGTAGTTATTGCTATATAAAATAACTTTTATTCCAGTTCTTTGTAATAATCGTAGTCTTCAGAGTATTGTATATTATAAGAGATGTACAGTCTGCGGAAAACATATACTGATAAAATATTAGCAATCGAAAATACTAGTATTCTCCCTAACCTTGCTTGGGTTAGGAGTGGGTTCACGTAGGTGGTGTAATGTCCAGAATTCGAACCCGGGACCTCACGAACGTAAGGCCAATCTTTAACCACTAAGCCATCGACGACGACGAACGTCTATAGAATACCATGGACGTTCGAAGTTGTCGCCGTCGGTGGCTAGTAGTGAAAAATAGTTTCACTATAAAGGTTCCAGTTGCTGGGATCTGAGATTTTACTTTAGTAAAAATGGAATGGAACACTTTTTAGGGTTCCGTTGCCAAATGGCAAAAAACGGAACCCTTATAGATTCGTCATGTCTGTCTGTCTGTCCGTTAGTATGTCACAGCCACTTTTTTCCGAAACTATAAGAACTATGCTGTTGAAACTTGGTAAGAAGATGTATTCTGTGAACCGCATTAAGATTTTCACACAGAAATAGAAAAAATACAATACATTTTGGGGGTCCCCATACTTAGAACTTAAAATCAAAATTATTTTTTTCATCGATGCCATATGTGTGAGGTATCTATGGATAGCTCTTCAAAAATGATATTGAGGTTTCTAATATCATTTTTTTCTAAACTGAATAGTTTGCGTGGGAGACTCCCAAAGTGGTAAAATGTGCCCCCCCCCCCCCTGTAACTTCTAAAATTAGAGAATGATAAAACTAAAAAAAATATATGATGTACATTACCATGTAAACTTCCAACGATAATTGGTTTGAACGAGATCTAGTAAGTAGTTTTTTTTAATACGTCATAAATCGTAAATCGCAATTTACCTTTCGTTCAATCAACTCAAATATAAAAATAAAAATAAAAACATTATTATGTTACTTGCTACTACGGAACCCTTAATGGGAGAGTCCGACTCGCACTTGGCCGCTTTTTTGCCATGGTGTATTTAGATTCAATTAGTTAAACCAAAAATATTGTTTAATACCATGTAGTTAGTATAATCATCAAATATAATTAAATATACAATTCACGTAGTTATAACATAGAACAGATCAAAAATATTTAAACGCGTAACTGATTAACAAAAACCGTTTTGGTTAAACGTGCTGGACATAGTTTATACAACGTTGCCAGTCAAAGCAAAAACTTTATAAAACCAATTACGTTACAGTGACACAGAATCAACTGTGGAAAATTGAATACATAAATACTTCATTTTGCCAACGATGTTTTACGGACTTAACGGTCCCACGTTGAAGACCACGAGCCATTTGCAGACAACTGAACACCATTTTCATGGGCTGTGTGTTTATCTTCGGATCTAAAACAACCCTATTCCCCTCGTGGCTAAGTGGTACACATAAGTTAAGCAATACTAGGCAGGTCAGTCTTAGGATGGGTGACTTTTCTTAAATTCTTAACACAGTGAAACCCCTCCGTGCCTCGGAGAGCTCGTTAAGCCGTCGCGCGTCGGTCCCGGTTGCCATACGTAAGTCTATGGCATGCGTTACTAGTAGTTGGAGTCCTAAAAAGTCCGACAACCTGGTCTTACTATAGAACTTCGATATTATCAGTGGTTGTTCAACTGGCAGCCGCTTCACGGATAATATTGAAGTTTATAGTTAGTCTAATAACCGACCCCAACTGAGTGAGAAAAAAGGCTCGGAGGATGACCAATTCGCGACATTGTTATTCTTTATAGTTACTGCCATTCGTACAATTATTATCATCTTGACCATAATGCATCACATATTTTTTTCTTATTCGCTCTTTGGCATATCTAAAGAGCGTATTAGAAAAAAAAAATTGGATTAGTATATATTTACTAGATACTAATCCAACATACTATGGTTATAGTTAGAGCTGGATAGTCAAGTCTTTTTTTTTAATATTTCTATGGCAAACACAATGTTTTGCCCTATTTTCTATTTTCCAAATTCTTAAGTTTTTCAGTTGTTCATTTTCCTAGTTCAACAATTTTCCAAATATGCACAGTTCGATACAAAAAACATACCTACCACTGCCACGTGGGGCAATATTGACATTAGTGACCAGTCGTAACTGCCCCCCTACGATTGCAGGGCCCCATCCCCCCGGGGGGTGGAAGGTGAGGCCGCTCGTTTACCCTAGCAGAAGCAGGCCGAGACGGTCGGGCGACTAGCGCCAGTCGGGGTGCGAGGCATATGCTCTATGGGCAACCTTACACCCCAGCGTCTGTAGACCCGAGACGGCGTGCGGTTTTAGTCGGTTCAAGCCCGACATAACCGCCCCCGCTGGCCGGCGAAGGGGGGGGGGACCGAAGGGATTTCTGCACGAAAAAAAAAGGGCCCCATCCCAGTCCATGTCGCATTTGTCTTGTCCAATGTGCCCCTCCAACTGTACCAACGAGGACATATGTAGGGCAACGGACAACGCTGTGGCTGTAGCCAAGTATTGGGCTGACCAAATATAGGTACTACCTATTTTCGTGCGGTCCATGGCCTTGTATGGGTGCTCAACATAGGCGGAGGCCCTGAGGACCAGAACTGTGCGGATGCTGCGCGCTCCGCAGCGGGTTATGGCCATCAGTACCGCACGATCTCCTTCGAGGCGGCAAGTCTCCTTGCTGGAACTCCGCCATGGGACCTGGAGGCGAGAGCCCTTTCGCAACTGTACCAGTGGCGAAAAGAGGCGCGGGAGCAGGGATGGAACCCCGAGCCTCGAGAAATCGAGGCCGTGCAGTCCCAGCTCCGCCAGGCCATCGTGGTGGAGTGGAAGGAACGACTTGGGCGACCAAGCGTAGGGCACGCCGCAATAGCGGCGGAAATCATGGAGGATTGGCTAGAGAGGCGACACGGAAGCCTCTCGTACCGACTGACGCAGGTGATCTCCGGTAAGGGGTGCTTCGGGGACCACCTGCATCGGATCAGGAAGGAGCCAACGCCTGAGTGTCATCACTGCGATGCGAGCGATGACTCAGGGCTGCACACGCTGGCGGACTGCCTGGCGTGGGAGGCGCCGAGGCGTGACCTCGTGGCAGCCATCGGGGTGGGAGTCCTCTCGCTCGGCAGCATGATTGCGGCAATGGTGCGGAGCGCGAGCACGTGGGCCGCCGCCACCTCCTTCTGCGAGCATGTGATGCTCGCGAAGTAGATGGCGGAGCGCGCCCTGGAGAGGTTCAGAACTCTCCCGGCCCGCCGAGCCCGCAACTTGCTCGCCTCGCGTCGCAGGCGACTCAGGCGCCGGAGGTCGCTTAACGACCTCCGTCCTCCATGAGCGCAGGCCTGGGGGTGACAGGTGAGGCCGCCTGTCACCCCAGCAGAAGCTGGCCGGGACGGTGGGGCGACTAGCGCCCCTCCAACAAACCGGGGAAAGACGGGGACACCGTGGTTCCCAAACCCGAGGGGGCCATCTCGAAACCGGAGATGGCCCAGGGTCAGTCGGGGTGCGAGGGATATGCTCTATGGGCAACCTTACACCCCGGCGTCTGTAGACCCGAGACGGCGTGCGGATTTAGTCGGTTCAAGCCCGACATAACCGCCCCCGCTGGCCGGCGGGGGGGGGGGAACCGAAGGGATTTCACCACGAAAAAAAAAACCCAGTCCATGTCGCATTTGTCTTGTCCAATGTGCCCCTCCAACTGTACCAACGAGGACTTATGTAGGGCAACGGACAACGCTGTGGCTGTAGCCAAGTATGGACTGACCAAATATAGGTACTACCTATTTATTAGCCATTGAGTAGTTGAAGAAGAAGAACAACAAGCCTACGGTCTACCTGTGCAAAATGTTCACCGTAGGTTCCCAATAGCCGTTTGCAGCACCAAAGGTGTCAATGTTATGAATTGAAAGCTTTTGTTGAAATATACTTATGTTCACTTAAAAAGATCTAGGTGAATATAAATCTTTAGGCTTTCACGGCCAGTGTTGCATGTAGAATATACTGCTTGCGGGCTGTTTGTAAGATCTATCTTTGTATACACATTTATATATATATTATATATTTGTTAACAGAGATGTCTGAAATAACAGATTGGCTACTTTTTATCCTATGAATAAGTTCCTATGAGTCGCGGGAATGGGATCAGTATTGATTTGATTGATCAGGTTGAGCCGCAGGCAACAGCTAGTATAGTCATATAAGGAAACTAGTGTATTATTCTGTTATATTTTATTTACGGCAAAGCTAACGTCAGTCCAGAGCGCACTGCCCCTGCGCGCTGCTTCGTTTGGTTTCCGAGAAATATGCCAACTCGTTTACGTTGTCTTCCGTTCAACTTCTTAGAGGAACTGAGGCATGTAAAACTAAATTACTGTTGTAAGTATGTTTTAATGAACCTTTATTGTGTACACATGTGCCGAAGTTATTTTTCCGGTAAAATTATCTGATACTGTTAAACGAGCAAGTTGTATATTATTTTTGTATATTTTATACATTACTGTCTCGGAAACTGCTCTAACGAATAAGACGAAAATTTGTGTTTGGATAAGTTTATGTTTTTAAGTTAATCTAGATAAAGACGTTACAGTATAACAGCACAATGGTCTTAGAAACACGATTTCATAATACTAAATCATTAATATTCTTTTGCCCTTGGCTTCGCCCGCGAGGAATTCTATTCCCGTTCCTGCTTCTCATGGGAACCTATTCGAGGGATGAAAAGTAGCCTATGTGTTATTTCAGACTATAATCTATCCCTATACCAAATTTCAGCTATTTCCGTTCAGCAGTTTTTACGCAAAAGAGTAACAGACATTCATACTTACATCCACACTTAAACTTTCGCATTTATAATAATATTAGGAAAAGTAGAATATTAGCGTACTGGTGATTCGAAATTCTACAAGATGGCGTAGAAAGGTACTTTGTCGCCAAGGTACTTATTTGATCAGCATTTTTGTTCCACTGAGCCTGAAGAGATGCTGTAAACATGCAAAGCAAATGACAAGGAATAGTAACCCAATACCCATGACGATGTAGAACTAAAATTTAAGCAATAATTAGAACATTTAAGGCATATGCAAACCTGAGTGGTATTCGCTGCCGCCGTGGATAGAGGAACATACCGCGCGGGTTTCGCTCAGGTATCATGCCTATTCATACGAAAGCAGTATGCAGTAACACTATTGTTCACTACCTATGTATTAACTATTCCGCTCTAGCCGTTTAACTTTGAGCAAAACCCGCGCGTTACTTAGAGGTAATTAAGAGGTAAGCCCACAGTGGAACATCGGTCAGCGGGCTAACCACGTCGCGCTCATAGCAATGCAATTCGATTCAGTGGCACTTAGGAAGAGAGATTGAACTAATCAGGTAAAATAAAGGACTTTTTTATTGCATTGATACATTTGTGAATCAAGTTTGAATTGTCCGAATTCTCAGGCCCGAAACTAGAGTATTAATTTAATAATTTAGTACATACATACTCGTACATTAACTCACGCTTCTTTCCTATTGTGGTAGGCGTTTGCTAAAATCCTGGTACACGCCATTCGCTTCTTCTACAGTCGGGGTATAAAGCATTTCCCTCGCACCCCGGCTGACCCAGAACCATCTCTGAGCTCTCTCAGGTTTCCTCGGAAACTACGGTGTCCCCATCTTGCCTCGGAAATTATCGCTTATCGCCCCGCCGCCCCGGCCTGCTTCTGCTGGGGTGACAGGCGTACTCACCTACCACCCCCAGGCGTGCGCTCACGGGGGACGGAGGTCGTTGAGTGACCTCCGGCGTCTGAATCGCCTGCGCCGCGCGGCGATCATGTTGGCATGATGGCTCAGCTCTCCCGAGTTCTAAATCTCTCCCGGCCTCGATCCACCGCCGCCACCTCCATCTCGAGCATTACTTCTCTCGGCCCACCGGCTTGCGCTCCGCACCATCGCCCCAATCATGGTGCCGAGCGAGAGATGTCCCACCCCGATTGCTGCCACGAGGTTATGCCTCGACACCTTCCACGCCGGGCACTCTGCCAGCGTGTGCAGCCCCGAGTACTCGCTCGCATCGCAGTGATGGCACCCAGATGTAGGCACCTTCCTGATCCGAAGCAGGTGGTCTCCGAAGCTCCCATTACCGGAGATCACCTGCGTCAGTCGGTACGAGAGGCTTCCGTGTCGCCTCTCTAGCGAATCCTTCATGATGGGCCTTACCGCCGCTATCACGCCGCGCCGGCTGCGAGTACTATGATACTATATTATTTATATAACTTCTAAAGAATGTCTCAAGAAAATCCAAGATAGGCGAATTTAATCTCTTATCTCGTTTAATCTACAAGTTGTCAACTTTGAAGTCAGCAAACTATTTCCTCGGACGGAATGTTGTCACAGAGCGCGTGTGGTTGCCAAAGTAAACATACACGAGCACGCTTATGATTAAAAGACGGCTGAGATATTTAGATAGCGAAGTTTAAATTGAATAGCTGGATGTTAAATTTCTCTTTTAAGGCTTATATTGTTATTTAATGATATTGTGTCTGGGGCCCAAGCCAACCTTACCTGCTAGCGGGTACACCTGCTGACTAACGGACGAGGCTCTGGTAGATTTTTCTCTTGGGGATGGGAAGTCAGGCGGTAGTAGACTACCGCCTGACTGCCCAACTGTGGGTTTATCTTGACTATTCAAGATAAGCCCACACGAAACGAGGCAGTGGCGAGTGATACATACAACACAACGGCTTTCCTTTCCAGATTTTTAAATTAATACTTGGTATCTTGAGAACTAACAAAAGTAGCTAATTATTGTTAAAAATATAATCGAGTTTTGTCAGCCACCCATTGCACTGAAAGGAAGAGAATGTGTACATGTACCCCGGGATCCGAGGCGAAAGCCTTAATAAGATAGGTATAGGTATAAGTTCAGATGATGATTGTGATTTAATGATACATAGATAACCATCGGCTATATAATGTTTTATTTAAAGCCGTGAACATAATTAAACGATTTGTTTTATCTTTAGATAAAGCGATTGAAAATAAAAAGATGTGTCGTTAATAAATGTTCGTTCGTACAATTTTATTGCTTTTTGGGGTTCCGTACCCATTAGGTACCATCTGTCATCAGGCTGTATCACATGAACCCTGATAGCTAGATAGTGTAAATTTTCACAGATGATGTATTTCTGATGCCGCTATAAAAAAAACACTAGAAACAAAATAAAATAAATATTTAAGGGGCGCTCCCATACAAGAAACGTGATTTGTTGGGTTTTTTGGGATAGATATTAATATGGGCAATAACCAGGCTCTATCTCATGTACTGTGATAGCTAGACAGCTGAAATCATGATGAATTCACAGATGATGTATCCCGAAGAAAGGTTCTCGAAGTTTTCGCTTAACACATATATATTATATGTATATTTTAGACATTTTTTATTGGTTATACACCAATAAAAGTTAAAAGTTTATTTTCTATTTCATTCTATGGATAAAAAACGTTCAAACTCAAGAGAAAGAATGCAAGCTTCTTGATTGCTTGCAAGCAATCAATTGGAAATAACGCTGTGATGATCATAATTGAACAATGTTCTGGCATGATTGAACAACAAATATCCCTATATCCATCAAACTTTCGCATTTTAATAGTAGGTAGAAAGATTAGACCAACAAATAAAGAGTTGTAATAAACCTCTTAGGAAGTTTTCCCGCCTTGAGTGTTTGTCGTCGGTCCAAAGTTCACAGGTTTCACAGGTATACAGAAGAGATTTATCGGTGCTTTAACTTCGCCAAATTTGGATAGTTCCAAAGTTACGGGTCGAAAGTTGCTTGGCAGTTAACGTCATTTACAAAATAATAATAACTTTCGAGGACTTTTAGAGGTGAACCAATACTATTAATAAGTTTAATAATTAATCAAATTTCAGGTTTAAAGTCAAATGTTGCTGTACACATAAATCATAATAATGTAACTTGACTGTGTAGTCAAAGCCAAGACAAGACAGCAGAGCGCATGGCATTACCTACCTTAACTGGAAGCGTTTTGTAGAGAACTTTTAGAATTCACGCAGAACACTTATACACTATGATGAGATTTAGAGCGTTACAGGGGCGTGGGGTCCATATATGCCGATTCCTTATGGCTTCCGTTTGCAGAGATGGCAGAGATATATATCTATTCTAATAAATAATATACATACCGGATTATGTAAAACGCATTACATTTGCAGACCAATAAACAAAACATTAAATTATATCGCTAAAATTATAGCCATTCTCAAGTTACGTAATCTTTCAATACCTACCTACTTCTTGCAACAGGTTGGAGCTCGCTCGCAGTGTTCAAGCATAGATAAGAATTGTAGGTAAACGTTCAATGAGGTCCGACTGCCCGAGCCCTGAGTAGGCCGGCAAGCGGTCGTTTTATAAGATATATGTTTTCTCACTCTTTACCATTACTTGACTATATATTTCTGTACTTTTTCCTCTCACCTTTGTCGGTTAAAATTCGGGAATACCTCGCCCATTATATGCCACGCACCCGCGGATTGGAAAGAGACGGTGTTATTTACAGAAATAGGAAAATAAAGGATAGTAAATATTTGTATTGATGGCAGAAAAAAATCAAAGAGGTTGATATTTCATTGATCATTTCCGCTATTTTTTTTTATATTTATTGAAACTATGTTATGTTTATGTAATAAAAACTAAAATATTTATTACAGTTTTTGTGCTATAATTTAGTTGGTTATAATATTTATCTAGTGATTAATAATATTATGTATACATAGTGAAGTGTATTAGTGATTTGAATATTGGGCGAATAGATACGTATATGTTGTTAAGTCATAAGACATGTAATTTGTAGGTTATTGTTACGGCTCTTGCTTAACAAATTAGACTTTTTAATTATCAGCGTTTATAGATTCTATTTCTTAGCTATCTTATATTACCTACAATTTATGTACGTAGTAGTTTTGCACAAAATAGGTTAGAAGATCAATTCAGTACAATCGTCGCCAAACACCTTGACAATTTGCCCTTTGTCTCAAAGAGCTCGCGTGGTGTACCGGCTTGTTAGTGAGGTTGTCTTGGTCTTGGGGCCTTGGTGGGGCCCATACATCCCCTATGTTGTCTATGTGTTGGTTGCAAATAGGTACCTACTACTGGACACTGTATTTTTGTTGTATACTACCATGACTGATATTAATTCTATAATTAGGAAGATAATAAAAAGTACGGTTGTACTTACGCCATATATTTTGGGACTCAATAGCCCTTCAACGTGGAGCAGAACCACAAACCGTCGCGTCGGTAGCAGGCAATGGAGAACACTTTGTCTAATATTTTCGCGGTAAATTAATTTTATGTTCGGCGTTTATATTCTTATTAAATAAAATCTGAATAGGCAGCTATTTTATTAATTAAAGCCATGTCCATTAAGTTTCAGAGGCTTTAATACCCTTAATTGAAAGAATTTAAGAGGTGAATGATTATTTAAAAAAATAGAAATTTTACTAGTTAGGCCGGCTGCACACCAGGCATATATTTGTGTTACGATAATTTTGGCGCCACATGTGTAAATGGTGAAAATCGGAACTACGGTTGTCACTGTCAAATGTCATTCAATTGTATTACAGATTAGTGTTGTCGGCTTTCATTACATACATTACCCCATATACCTAATCTCAGAGGGGGGCGATTACGTCTCTATTTTCCAAGTATAAAATTATTTTGGTTTTTACGCCTACTAGACACTACAGCTACTACTAATGTTAAATAGGTCTTTGGTCAAATATGAAAATATAGGTTACAGTCAAAACTAAATGCTAGCCTTTAGCCAAAAAAAATCAGTAGTTCCTTGCAACAATAGTGCTGTTTAGAGACTACTGAGATAACTAGGTGAGAAAATACTGCTACTAAAAATATTATTTACTATCTTTCGCAATTTTATTGCATATCAAAATGAATTAGCAACACTGAAGTGATGGTGACGCCACCTTTCAGTTCCTATCATATCTGTCTATATAGTCCTATATAGTCGCGCGACTTTTCGTAATGCCGTCTAAGTATGACACCACCAAAAAGTTGCGCATTGTTGCTGGTCAAGTAGTGGTCTTTCGCGATACCAAATTTTTTGATTCGTACAACCAGTCCAGTAGTAAACCGGTCAGGTGTAATTTATTAAAATATATAATGGAAAAGTACAAGTAATGCATTATTTGAATATTAGTAGGAAGTAGGATAAATTGTAAGTAGGTATAGATATGCAACTCAGCGTCAGTACTTTCAATTGTGTGATGCAGGATTTAAAGTACCCTAGAAGTTCAGCTTACTGTTGCTAGATGGCGCAAGATACATGTGCTAGCGTCAGTTTTTCAATTCTAACAATGTTAGATACTCTCATCTCATTCCTTTCCATACAACGTTCAAACCATGACAGCCGCTCATTTGCCACCTTTTCATTCTCTAACGCAAGAAGATTTGCGAAATATTCTGAGTAACGCCGTTCCAATGTCACTTAGTGACGTCATAGCTTTCATTATGTCAACGATGTCAATATTAATATTATGACGTGCGTACATGTAGGTAATATATATACAGGGCGCGCCACGGCTATACCACATAGAGAGAAAGTATCTTAAATAATGTAGATACACAGTAATACTGCAAAAGACTTCATTTTGATTTTAAAAAACTGCATTCAGGAATTGGAATGAAGAAAGGAATTGGAAGGAAGGAAGGAAAACTCGAAAGCCGCCTCGAACCGGCTAAAATTCGAAAAAATAACACCCTGTACTTTTATGGCATCAATCGATATGGTCAATCATAAGGTTCGATTCTTTCTTACAAACATGGTAAATTAAATAAAAGGAAATCCTTGAAATCTAGACGTATAAAAATCTGTTCCTAGATTTTTATCTATATTAATAACTTTTAAGATACATTCCCTCTATGTGGCATAGCCGTGGGACGTCCTGTATATACACGCTTCTAACCACAACGTTATATATAGAAACTATTTTCTGTGAGCACGTAAGCGGATTCTAGAATTGTTATTCGTAAGTGCCTATTTACTGATAGCTGAAGGGTTAAAGTAAGTAAGTATTCAACCTTTCTGATATTCTCAAGGATATGAGACATTGGCAGGCATATCACGTAATATGTTATGTATTTATACTAACACTACGTGCTTATTGGTAAGTTACTTATTAGACACTATTTCAATGTCTAACAAGAAACCTTAATAGTATCGCATAGCTATATCTGTAGGTTTAACTATTTTAAATTTCATCCGACACCCAATTTCACTTACATGGATCCCGTGTAGGCCGTCGTCGACCCTTAGGAGTCGACATACACAATTTTGGGTATCAATGTCCTATTACTAACGTTACCTTTTTGTTTTATTTAACACGACTGTTGATCTCTTCAAGCAGCTACTAATGAAGAATTTTTGGACATTTCACCCCAAAGGAGGTAAAATATGAAAAATTCCCTTAGAAGCTGGGATGGACCGCTGGTTCTAAAGTCTAATATGTAAACAACCAGCGGCCCATCCCAGCTTCCATAGGTGTTAGATATTATAGGTGATAGAAATAAAATACATATACTCACACCTTTCTGCCTCTGGGGTAGGAAAAGACAGCAGCTCACAATCTGCTTCTGTCCTTACACACTTCAGGAGTTTCCTTTTCTATAAAAACATAGTAATAAAAATAAACGCTTCAATGCGCGATGCGAGCTCATTAGCCGGTATCAAACTAATACTAGTGAAGCCTGAAATGCCTGAAAGAAATTTCGAAATTTCGCTTTTAGCGATAAGGCCGCGCATTATACATCCAATTGTTTGCGTACTACTTATATATGTATTTACTATAATATCTTTTTGGTGTACAATGAATATTTATCTATCTATCTATCTACTAAGAGAGCCGGTATCAAAAGGTAGCCAGTTCGATATCAATGTTCATCAATGAGTAGTTCAATGAGCACGTTTACGCTTTTAATAAACACACATAAGATAGGAATAACAAATAAAATAAGTCCAATGCTTGTAACTTAAAATTAACCCTTTCAACAGACTTCAAAAAAGGAGGAGGTTCTCAATTCAGATGTTTATATTTTTGTAAATTTTGTATGTACGGGCACTTCTTCATTTCTGAACGGATTTGTATAGTTCTTGTTTTTTTTTTTTGGGCTTACCCGGGGTGCCCGGCAACGGACACTTGGGGAGGACACCGTGCGGTTTTAGTCGAGACACGACATAACCACCCCCGCTGGCCAGCGGAGGGGTATCCTAAGGGATTTCCGCACGTAGAAATAAAAAAAAAGACATACATTTTAATAAATAAATACAAATTAAATTTATTATAAAAAAATAAAAATAAATAAAAGGTACAGTCTACGATAAAAGTTGTTTAGCACTAAAATAGTATACTACTGACCTTATTCATATTAGTCATATGTATAGTATATGCTTTGAACAGTTCTTTCAACAATAATAATAATTCAAAAATCAAAATCAAATCAAAAATCACTTTCTATTTTTGAATCGACAACACGCGATGCATTGGGCTGAGCGCTCATTAGAGACAAGAGATTCTTAAGACTGATTATTGCTTTTGTGCGCACACTTCGAACAAAACTGTTTCGTAAATAAAGGTGTCACGTCACATACCTGCAAGATCTGCACGGCGACAAGGCTGTCTTAAGACTGTCTTATCTTAGCAACGAATACTTTCTCAATCAATATTCAGCCATTCATAATACAAATGGGCACTTTCCTTCTCTTCCATCGTTAAAACAATTTGTTCAAATAAAGTTATTAAAGAATCACGTCACATACCTGCAAGATCTGCACGGCGACAAGTCTGTCTTAAGACTGTCTTATCTTAGTAACGAATACTTTCTCAATCAATATTCAGCCATTCATAATACAAATGGGCACTTTCCTTCTCTTCCATCGTTAAAACAATTTGTTCAAATGAAGTTATTAAAGAATAAGATGTTTTTGGGGCCCCTTTAAGGTCTTCGGGGCCCAAGCGAATGTCACCTGCTAGTTGGTGTATTTTCTAAATAACAAACGAGGACCTTTTTTTTTTTTTTTTCGTGCGGAAAGCCCTTCGGATGCCAGCCAGCCAGCCGTGTGCCAGCGGGGGCGGTTATGTCGGGCTTGAACCGACTAAAACCGCACGCCGTCTCGGGTCTACAGATGCCGGGGTGTAAAGTTGCCCATCCCATAGAGCATATCCCTCGCACCCCGACTGACCCTGGGCCATCTCCGGTTTCGAGATGGCCCCGGCGCAGGTTTTCCTCTCGGTCAGACAGTTGTCGACCAGGAGACCAGGTTTCAAGTGCAAACATAAGAGGCAACAGGATAATCGCTATGAGAATGAATACAATTAAAAGGTGTCTCTTCGGACAAGTGTCCCTAGAAATTTGTGTCCCTAACGTCGGCTAGCCCATGTTTTGACTTGACAACTACCATATTGACTCAATGTTGGACGCAGTGAAAAAGTGCTCTTATATTAATAACATATATAACACAAAAGAGATACTGTAGAATTTTATTATACGCTCATAAATAATAACCGATAATTTATTATGTCCTTATGTTATAGCGTTATCTATACCACAAGAGAGGTATTTATATAAAGTTTTAAATACCAGTTTCACAATAAATGTATGTTATAAAATAGATGTTGTTCCCATAATGTTAGGTCATTCCACTGATTTTTGCATAGATCTCGTCACCCGCAATTAACAAAACAGTGGCATTCCTGGTTCTCTTTTACATACGTGTTAAAGTTGTTTTAAATTTACCTTTTATTTTCAGCAGTCATAATATGATGGACTTGCGAAATTTCGAATGTCAATTGACAGCTAATAATAATAATTTTAAAGACGTTGCTTCTTTGGCAGTATTTAGTCCCCTCTGCCATGACGAGTGTTCCGATGAGCTCTTGCCTTTTGTCCCACACTCTCCTTTCTTATCCAGAGCAACACGTGCAGAGCTAATGTGTCATCCTCATACGGTCAAACAATTCCATTCAGGGCCAAGCAGTTAGGGACCTCTTTTCTTTGCCTCATCATTCTTCACCAACAGACGTGCTACCACGACCAACCGGCGAGCAGGTATGAAAACAATTATAAAAGTAGATGAAATGAAAGGTGTTTGTCAAAATCGAAGCAAGTGGAAAAATGTTATGGTCTCTACCTACCTTAATAGGAGAGAGGCGTGACTGAATATATTTATATTTTAACAATTTATTTTTAATTTGGTCTGGAGTGATGCAGCGTGCAAAAAACCAATGCAAGCTACAGACGACTGTGAACGGCTGAAGGTCGTTCTTCAAACTCAGTTTATTCATCTTTGTTGTTGTCTGCATCTTGACCGCTTAAGGTCATATTCAGTTGAGTTTGTTTACGCGTCCACCAGGATCCTAGCTGGCACTGTCTACTCAAATAGGTACTATCTAGGTAGCAATCTAGTCTAGTACTATAAATCGATGAGCCGTTATTCCTCATACTGAAATTATGTGTATACCCTTTTTTTTACGTGTGGTAATCCCTTCGGATACCCCCCCGGCCTGCCAGCGGGGGGGTTATGTCGTGTATCGACTAAAACCGCACGGTGCCCTCCCCAAGTGTCCGTTGCCGAGCACCCCGGGTAAGCCCTCGAAAGGATAACCCCAGGATTAGTGTAGTGTTAGAATACAACACAAACACCTCAGTAAAGGATACGAGGGGTTTCGCATAAGGGGTTTCCCATATCGTTTTAAAAGTTTTTGTAAATTCCAATTTTTCTAAATTAAAGGTGCTATAATTATCCATATTAAAGCATTATAAGCGCTATCAGCTATATGTGAAACCCGAGCCCAACAAAAAAGTCGAAACAGTTCGAATGCCTCCCTAATTTGTGGCTAAAATCATATACAGAAAAAAAAATCTGCATTCTAAGTATTCTGCATATTATAATCTTTATTCTTGGGGTTGGGGCCGCAGCCACACACACACAAACGGTGCGAGGGATATGCTCTATGGGCAACCTTACACCCCGGCGTCTGAAGACCCGAGACAGCGTGCAGCGTGCACACAATTTAGTCGGTTCAAGCCCGACATAACCGCCCCCGCTGGCCGGCGGGGGGGTATCCGAAGGAATTTCCGTAAGAAAGAAAAAAATGCACTCCCATACGGGTCCGTAGATTGGGTTTGCTTGGCACCGAAGACATTGGTGGGGCTCTAGGTGCAACCAAGCTAGGCATTATCATATTGGTTAAGACGCGTCTTGTAGTTGAATCATGATTGTGACGTGAAATGTTGAAGTTGAACGCACATCATTGACATTTAAATCACTACCTACGCTTTGTAATTATTATCGTTACTCTTTATAGTTTACTAGCTGCTACCCGTGGCTCCACCCGCATGATAGGGGATATTTTAGGGGTCCCTAAAAGGCAAGATAAATCAATACTGGAGGAGTAGGAGAGCGGACGTAGGAAGCTTTTAATGCAACCGAGATTGGTGCTTAGATGACGTCATTATTGATAGAATAGTAAGACGGTGGCACTTCCCTACCTGAACGGACCCATTTATCTCAGAAAAGGGTTTTTCTACCCTTCTATAAAACTATCAAAATATAATGCAGTCTGATATTAGAACAAAATATTCACTCAAATCATCTCACTGTACAACATTTCGTGAGCACAAAAAATACTTTCATTGCCATTGACATCAAAAAGTTCAAGGGTGTTTAACAGTATTGTATAAAAACGGGTTAACTAAATATCGTATTCGCACAAAGAAACAATACAATCGCAGTGATTCAGTTGCGCGAGTCACAATTATTTGAGTCCATCCACGTCAAATGTTGTGAAAAATACGCGAGTATTTTCGATGGCCAGTGTTAAAGATCGCTATTTTATAACACCGATGTTTACACGGGACCTTTCATCGAATTGCAACATTGGCAACATAAAATTAAGCACGGAACAAGTTTTAATTTGCTAAAACTAGAGGGTGATTTTTTGAAACTTTAAAATTTTTGTTTAGTTTATGCGTGTTTGCAAAAACTTGTATCTACTGCTTAATACTAAACTGGCAGCTTAGAACAGAAATTGTGTAACCGTCTGGGTGTCGAATGCAGATATGATAGTGAAATTAACTTTCAATAAGTAAAATCAACTATGAAACGAATTTATGACTTGCTTTGCACAAATTACGGATAAATTTCGTTAAAAACGTCGGTAATAATGTCGAGTGTGAAAGGAGCCAATGCCAGGCTCAGACGGTGCTCTATTTAGCCAAATCTTGAAACACGCGGACCCCGGGCTCTGAGATGAAAGCCTCAGATGAAACCGGGATCAACGTCGATGATCATGTTCACAGTTTTATAGATGACAGTTAATCGAATTAAGGTGAATCAACCGTAACTAAAACACCAAAATTTTAGTTCCGTACATACAAAAATCTTTGCGTGTTTGCTTTTGCAAATACATTTGTATAATAAGCGTACCACATAAACACGAACCATGAGACGTTCACCTCCATAACGAAACCTTCTTTCTGGTTTTATTTAAGTACTAAGAAAATAATTGTAGGTAAATATGTACGTAAGAGTGAAATGGGCGCTGTAGATACCATAGCAAAAACCGTCGGGGTCTCGGCGCCGCGTCGTGTCGGCCATCGCAGCGCGTCGTGGCTGCCCTGTCACTAGCAGCTCCAGATTATATCGCAAAATCCAATTTCGTGGTTTTGTTATCGCTCTCGCAGGAAATTTACTAGATTATTTTCATCTAATGAAATTTAAGTTTTTGTAAAATATCCCCGTTTTATTTCCTAAAGTCATTCGTCTTCTAATGTCACGTTTGGATAGAACTTTTATTTTTAAAGCGTCGAGACATTTTGGTGCATTAATATTGGAACTTTTCCTTAGTACAAAGCGGTTATAATACGCCGACGTTGCTACCTGCCTTCAGTAAATTAGTCATGCAAGCCTACCTTGGTTTAGAAATAAGAAATAGCATGTTCGTCCGGTTTCACTAAGTAGATTTATTATTGGATAAAGTTGTACGACTACGTATATAATATCATTTGAGAAATGAACGTTATGTCAACGACGATATGCTACCCGGGTTCTGGGGCAAGATAAATGAGCCCACGTAATGCAATGTACTTTAACTATAACGTCAGTTTTAATAGAAATAACAAAAATATTGAATATTTATAATAGGATTTGTTTACTAGGATTTATTACAGTAGTATTAGAAAATTTGTTGATGTAATGTCTACTTTGTTTGACTTGATAAGCTTGATAATGTTGCTGTATTATTATTAGCCACCTACCGTATTCTAGGTTTTAGAAAGAGGAGTATCGTGAGGAGTATCGCTCACGACTAAACAATGCGTTATCGCGTCAGTTCGCTATGGCTGGCAACCGAGGCTCAGAGGGATTTTTGCCCCTGGCTCTTCTTTAATGTCCACTGGTAAAGTTTAACGTGAAGAAACACCGGTTTCGGTTTTCATCCGACAAACCCACCTCAATATTAGGTTGTAATATTAGGTAAGCGTTGTTCTACAAATTAAAATGCGTTAATCTGTTGCATCTACCTGCATGTTGTGACGTAGTCGGTGTCCTCAAAATGTGTTGTACTGGCTCGTTATCTATTCTACCACTTTTAGTTAACTAACCATTGGGGATTAAGTACACTAATCTCGCAAAAAAAGACGAATTCGACTTTTGTACTCTTTATCTAAACTAGCGGCGCGCTATTATGTCCGTTTTGACGTTTGCCCGCTCATGAAGTTTCGTAAAAATAAATACTAAGTTGGAAGGCGTAAATTTCTGTTCTTTATTGTCAATAGTAAGGTGCAGTGTACTAATTAACGACACAACTTAGCATTTATATTTTTCGAAATTCGAAATTTAAAAAATGAATTAATTATCCAAAAGCTATATAAAGATGTCACTCGCATTTGATTTGTTTTTTTTTCTATGTTAAATTGACATTTCACATCACTATTTTAACGTGTCAAAACGGCCATCATAGCGTGCAGCTAGTATAATATAGCAATATCAATGTCTATTTGTTCGTTTTTAGTTCCGTTCAGTCGTTCTGTTAGACATACAAAAATCTTTGCGTGTTTGCTTTTGCAAATACATTTGTATAATAAGCGTACCACATAAAAACGAACCAATCGACCAGGATTAGCATCTACTTTATCCTAATGATGGGATTGTTCATGAATGAATAACATCTGTAGCAGTTACTATAATACGAATTTGATTATTTATAGGTAAAATAATACGATTATCTACATGTAATAATCGAAAGTTATTAGGTTGAAGTTCATTAGTGGGAATTATGTAAGAATCAAATTCAATATCATGAAAATCTGAATATTCATAGCTTCAATATCATTGATGTCCCATTGATTTTAGGGTGATTAAAGGTGAATTTAATTCATCTAGTAAATAAAGTAAACGAAGAGATGGTAATGCGATGAAAATTAAAGTAATTGCTGGTAAAATTGTTCAAATTAATTCAATTATTTGACCTTCTAATAAAAATCGATTAGTAAATTTATTGAAGAATAATCTAATTATTAAATAACCGACTAGAATTGTGATTACAAGGAGAATAACTAAAGTATGATCATGAAAAAAAATAATTTGTTCTATTAATGGAGAAGCTCTATTTTGGAGGTTAAAGGTTGGGCAAGTGTTAACTTAAAGTTAACACTTGCCCAAATGTCATATATAGTACAATAATTGGACACATGTTTAATTATTTTTCTCGTGCGACGCTGGGAGATGTTAGCCAGTAATTAATAATCTCTGTATATAAATAATAATAATAATAATAATAAATATTCTACGACATTCTACACAGCACTTTCTAGACCCAAAGTAAGCATAGTTTAACTAGCTTGTGTTATGGGTTCCAGAATGCGGATAAACATACTTATATACTTTTTTTTTTGTAAATACATACATATTATACATAGAAACACACAGCCCAATGCAAATAGACATATTCATACATACAAATATTTGCACTGAGCGGGAATCGAACCCGCGCCCCCTGTCATAGCAGTCGAATGCACTACCGCTACGCCACAGAGGCCGTCATATATAAGAAGCAGAAACTGACTGAGGTGAAAAGACATTGCAAAGTTTGTGTGGAACAGAGTGTTTTCTTCTGATAAACTTCAAATTTGATATTTATACCCTTTATCTACACCCATGCTATAAATCCTCTATAAAAGATTCTGAAACAGTTAGCTTATTGCCAACATTAATACATCCAATGTCATAATAACCATAATATCATCCGAACGGGTGTTATAATGTTGTATGAAATTTCATAATAACACTCCTTTCGCTTTTTCAATCTCTTCCGCGCAAAGGGTTACTCATCAGACAGCCAAATTCTTACCGTGCGATGCGTGGAATCTGTATGAGTTTCAAAAAAAGAACTGTCATTCACGCGCGTTGCATAGCACCACCACAGCGGTGGCGGCGCGCCGTAAAAAAAAATTAAAGCTTATTCGTTCGAATTCGAATTCCCGCTATTTTTCTTCGCTATTATTTTTGCTAATTGTTTTGTTTACTTACTATTTTATAGAGGACACATCATGGGTGTAGATAAAGTCTTGTATGCAACTGTACAATTAGGTATTAAAACACTAGGGGTGTGTGTTGGGTAACCTCCTCGAGTGTCGTTCCGATTCCGATCCCGCTGCAGCCCGGGGAGAACGGAATCGGAGCGGCCGGTACACCCTGGGCGGCGGTCAATGGCTTCCCCTTCATGGGGTTGACATTGATCGTCGGCTAATACCCAACGTGGCGGGAACACATCGCTCTCCGTACTCCTCTGCTTTCAGAGGAGACAGGATGAGCGATTGTGTTAGTGGCTGAGGCCACCATAGGGTCCTGTGGGATCCAGGGGCGGGTTGGCCCACTGCTAACGCATGGGCCGACGGGCACTTGTGCCGCCGCCGGTGAGAGAGGACTAGCCATCCTCTCGCGTTCCGTAATCGGTAGGTGATCAGCAACGACCTGACTGGTGGCTACAGAAGGGTACGCTGTGATCTTGCTGACCGGAGGGCTTGCCTTTATTGGCCGGCCCACGACAAGGAAAAGTCTATAACACCCGACAGCAAAGTCGTAAACACCTATGGATACCAGCCGACCTCCATAGTATATAGGCTTATCCAGGTGCAGGGGGCTCCGCCTGGATGGACCACCTTTCCCCCATACTCGTGGGACATGATATGGACAACACAATTAAAATATCTAAGAAACCGGACGGATTAAAAACAACGAACATAGGCACTAATAACGGACACGAAAGAGTGGTAGTAGTGGAGGGTGAAGAGGTGAGACCACGGTCTCGCACGCGGTCAGCGAGGTCCGCCTTCCCCAGACCCGCTACTCCGCTCCCAATTGGCAGGGAAACGGACGCGGACACAGGGTCCGCGGCGTCAACGGCTGGCACCGCCAACGAGAGAAGTAGGGCGAGCAGCCCGGCGGGTCTCGGTCTGAAGCAGACCCGTAAGCGGAGACGGCGCACAAAGGCCCGGCTGGGGGAGAGCGTGTCGGATGAGGATTATACCCTCACCGGGACGACCTCCTCCAGCAGTGACGAGGTGTCGAAGCCGGCGCCCAAAGTGGCTGCTGGCCGCCGAGGGGCGCGAGGTGGAGCGAGGGTTGTGCAGGCCACCCGAGCCCCTTCGGCTCTTGGGGGGGCCACGGAAATGTCACCGCCGAGGCCTTCCACCTCGGCGGTGTCGGAGCCGTGCGGGAGGACGCGGTCGCTCATGGAGAGACTCCAGAGGGTGACCGCGTCGTTCCAGGGGTCCCCAAACCCTGAGCAGGAGGCGATGTTGCGCATTGTGCTCGACATCGCCTCCGAGAATGAGGGCCTGGCGGCGCAGCTGGCCGAGTCTCGTCGGGAGACGGCTCGACTAGCTGCAGCCGTCGAGGAGCTCAAGAGGGCGGTGGCGAACCCGGCTCAACCGGCGCAGCGGGTGCAACCGGCGGAGACGGCGCGCGTGACTCGCTCGTTGGCGAGGCAGTCGGCGCCGCCGGAGCAACCGGTGCAGCAGCTGGCACAGTCGGTGCGGCCGGCGCAGCCAAGGGTACCGCCGGCGGAGTCCTGGCTCCCCTATATGCAGGCGCTGGAGGAGAGGATGATGTGTCGGATGGAGGCCCTAATGGACTCCATCCGCCGTCCGCCTCTGGCGCCACCAGCGGCCGGCTACGCGGCTGTAGCCCAGAGGGGCCCTACCCGCCCGGCTGCGGGTGCGGGTGCGACCCTGCCGGGGCCGGCTCCTCAGCCCCCTCCCGCTCAGGGTAAGGGGAAGGGCAAAGGCAAGGGGAAGGGCAAGGGGAAGACGTCCCCAGCCCTGGCCCCAGCCCCAGCCCCAGCCGTGGTTCCGGCTACCTCCACCCCATTGGAAGGGGGCTGGGAGGTGGCTGGAGCCAATAAAAGCAGGCGGAAGGCCGCCAAGAAGGCCGCCAAAAAGGCCAGGAGGGCCGCGGCCGCCGCGAAGGCAGCGCCGGGGAAGCTCCGTGCCCCTCGAACAACTGCCGTCGTCGTTACTTTGACGGCGGAGGCAGCGTCGAGAGGCATGGGGTATGCCGAGGTGTTGGCCAGGGTAAAGGCCAACGTGGACCTCAAGGCCCTCGAGATCCCGGGCGTCCGGTGCAAGAGCACACGGACGGGAGCCCGGCTTCTTGAGGTCCCCGGCGCCGCCAGTGGCCCCAAGGCTGACGCCCTAGCGGCTAGGCTGAGGGAGTCGCTGGATGCAGCCGACGTCCGGGTGTCCAGGCCCATTAAATGCGCAGAAGTGCGCATCACGGGCCTGGACGACTCCGTCACGGCTGAGGAGCTTAGGCTCGCCGTGGCGGAGGCCGGGGACTGCTCCCCGGACACAGTGAAGGCCGGAGCTATACGCTTCGGCCGCGGTGGACAGGGGGCAGCAGTTGTCGGCTGCCCTATCGCGGCGGCCCAAAAGGTCGCTGACGGGCGGAGCCTCCTGGTAGGAGGCTTCCTGAGGGCGCAGGTACGGCTCCTGCAGGCCCGACCGGCTAGGTGCTTTAGGTGCCTGTCGGTTGGCCATGTGGGGGTGCACTGCACGGCGGAAGTGACGGCGGGTGACCGTTGCTTCCGCTGTGGCCAACCCGGTCACAAGGCCGGCACGTGCGACGCCCCGCTGCACTGTTTTAGGTGTGCAGCGGGAGGCAAGCCGGCCGACCACAGGGTTGGAAGCAAGGCCTGCGCCGGAGGGGAGCCGAAGCCGGGAGGCCGGCCTTCCGCCTCCAGTTCACAGCGGGATGCGGAGATGGGGGTTCCATAATGGATCCTCAACTCCGCATCCTGCAGGTGAATGTTGGCCACGGTGCCCGTGCTCAGGACCTTCTGCTCCAGAGCATGGCACAGTGGGCCATAAATGTCGCCGCTGTCGCCGACCCATACACCTACCGGTTCCTCGGGCCTGCCTGGGAAACCGCGCTGGATGGGTCGGCGGCACTGGTGCACAACCCTGCCGCCGGCAGCCCCCCTCTTGCCGTCGTTGCAAGGGGACCCGGCTGCGTGGCGGCGGCGGTTGGCGACATAGCGGTCGTGGCTGCTTACTTCACGCCGAGCCGAGACATAGCTGATGACTCGTATGAGCAATGGCTCCGTCAGCTGGCAGTCGTCGTCAATGCCTGCCACCCCCGCCCGGTCCTTGTGCTCGGGGACTTCAACGCCTGGTCGTTGGCGTGGGGTTCCCGTCACGATAGGGGCCCGGCGGGGGATAGAGGCAGGGCACTGGAGGACTGGGCCGAAGGACTCGGCCTAGACCTCCTAAATCGGGGAGCCGTGGACACGTTCGTGACCTCGAGGGCCAGTTCAATCGTGGACATCTCGTTCGCGAGTCCCTCGTTGACGCGACGTGTTCAGGGCTGGCGTGTCGTTTTGGGGGAGGAGACAAGTTCGGATCACCGATATATTCGGTTTGACGTCTCCGCCCCCGCGAGCGATGCGCCGGCCACACCGGCTCCACCCGAGCCACGTTGGGCACTTAAGCGACTAGATCGGGAGCTCCTCCTGGAAGCCGCCATCGTACAGGCCTGGGCCTCTGCGCCGGACAGGCCTGTCAACGTAGACGATGAGGCGGAGTGGTTCCGGGAGGCCATGACCCGTGTCTGCGACGCGGCGATGCCTAGGGCTCCGCCCTATAATCCGAGGGGTCGGGTCTACTGGTGGTCGTCGGAGATCGCGAGGCTCAGACGGGCCTGCGTGATCACGCACCGCCGGTGGGCCCGATTCCGTAGGAGGCGTCGCCGCCCCGCAGATGCGGAGGCCCGAGAGGCGGAGTTGTACCAGGGATACAGGGAGGCCAGAGGTGCCCTCCGAGCAGAGATAAGGCGGGCCAAAAAGGAGGCCCGCTGCGAACTGCTGGAGACGCTGGAGCGGGACCCTTGGGGGCGGCCCTACCTAATGGTAAGGGGAAAACTGCGCCCCAAGGCCCCGCCGTTGACCCAGTGTCTCCAGCCGGAGCTGCTCGGAGGAGTTGTTAGCTCCCTGTTCCCAGCGCGGGCGGTGGAACATGTTCCACCGCAGATGACTCCGCCTCGGTTGCCAATGGTGCCCGACGTGGTTGACGACGACGTGCCCGAGGTCACTTGGGTAGAACTAGAGCTGGCGGTGAGAAGGCTGAGAGCCAAACGCACCGCCCCGGGACCCGACGGCATTCCAGGCCGAGCGTGGGTCCTAGCTCTAGTCGACGACGCTCTCGAGCCCCGACTGAGAGGGCTTCTCAGCGCATGTTTGGAGCGGGGCCAGTTTCCGAAATTGTGGAAGACGGGGAAACTGGTCCTCATCCGAAAGGAGGGGCGCCCGGCGGACTCACCGTCCGCCTACCGGCCCATAGTGTTGCTCGACGAGGTGTGCAAGCTCTTTGAAAGAGTAATTGCGAAGCGCCTCGTCGAGCACCTCTCAAGAGTGGGGCCGGACCTGGCGGATGGCCAATATGGCTTCCGCCAGAGGCGCTCCACCGTGGATGCCATCATGCGCGTGAGGGCTCTGGCGGAGGATGCAGTAGCCCGGGGTGAGGTGATGTTGGCGGTGTCTCTGGACATCGCTAACGCGTTCAACACCTTGCCCTGGAGTTGCATTAGGGAGGCGCTCGTGTATCACGAAGTGCCTCTCTACCTCCGCCGCATAGTCGGGGCGTATTTGACGGAGAGAGCCGTCTTCTACCCAACCGTGACCGGTCTCGGCCGGCGTGAGATGTCGTGCGGTGTTCCGCAGGGATCGGTCCTGGGGCCGCTCCTGTGGAACATCGGATACGACTGGGTGCTTCGCGGTGAGCTCGCAGACGGTGCCGCCGTCACGTGTTACGCGGACGACACGCTCGTGACGGCGTGCGGAGTGACATACCGCGAAGCGACCCTGAAGGCCACGACCGCGGTTGCCCAAGTCGTGGAGCGGATCCGGCGGCTGGGTCTCGAGGTGGCTCTGCATAAAACCGAGGCCCTGTTCTTTCATGGGCCTCGGAGCAAGCCACCTGAGGGATCCAGTCTCATCGTGGGAGGTAATCGCATCGGCATCAAGCCCCAAATGAAATATTTGGGGCTCGTGCTCGACGGCCGATGGGACTTCGGAGAGCACATCCGAAGTCTGGCCCCCAAACTGAAGGGCACAGCTCTCGCTCTGGCGCGGCTGCTGCCCAACATGAAGGGGCCCGATGACTCCTGCAGGAGACTCTACGCGGGGATCGTGCGGTCCATGGCCTTGTATGGGTGCCCAATATGGGCGGAGGCCCTGAAGGCCGGAAGTGTGCGGATGCTGCGCGCTCCGCAGCGAGTGATGGCCATCAGGGTCATCCGCGGGTACCGCACGATCTCCTTCGAGGCGGCGAGTCTCCTTGCCGGAACTCCGCCATGGGACCTGGAGGCGAGAGCCCTTTCGCAACTGTACCAGTGGCGAAAGGAGGCGCGGGAGCAGGGACTGAACCCCGAGCATCGAGAAATCGAGGCCATGCAGTCCCAGCTCCGCCAGGCCATCGTGGTGGAGTGGAAGGAACGACTTGGGCGACCAAGCGCAGGGCACGCCGCAATAGCGGCGGTAAGGCCCATCATGGAGGATTGGCTAGAGAGGCGACACGGAAGCCTCTCGTACCGACTGACGCAGGTGATCTCCGGTAAGGGGTGCTTCGGGGACCACCTGCATCGGATCAGGAAGGAGCCAACGCCTGAGTGTCATCACTGTGACGCGAGCGAGGACTCAGGGCTGCACACGCTGGCGGACTGCCCGGCGTGGGAGGTGCCGAGGCGTGACCTCGTAGCAGCCATCGGGGTGGGAGTCCTCTCGCTCGGCAGCATGATTGCGGCAATGGTGCGGAGCGCGAGCGCGTGGGCCGCCGCCACCTCCTTCTGCGAGCATGTGATGCTCGCGAAGGAGATGGCGGAGCGCGCCCGGGAGAGGTTCAGAACCCTCCCGGCCCGCCGAGCCCGCAACACGCTCGCCTCGCGTCGCAGGCGACTCAGGCGCCGGAGGGCGCTTAACGACCTCCGTCCTCCATGAGCGCAGGCCTGGGGGTGGCAGGTGAGGCCGCCTGTCACCCCAGCAGAAGCAGGCCGGGACGGTGGGGCGACTAGCGCCCCTCCCCCAAACCGGGGCAAGACGGGGACACCGTGGTTCCCAAACCCGAGGGGGCCATCTCGAAACCGGAGATGGCCCAGGGTCAGTCGGGGTGCGAGGGATATGCTCTATGGGCAACCTTACACCCCGGCGTCTGCAGACCCAAGACGGCGTGCGGTTTTAGTCGGTTCGAGCCCGACATAACCGCCCCCGCTGGCCGGCGGGGGGGGTATCCGAGGGGATTTCCGCACGAAAAAAAAAAAAAAAAAAAAAAAAAAAAAAGGTATTAAAACACTCATGTGATACTATTATCACACTCAGCTTCGCTTCGTGTGATAAACCCACATTCATGTTTTAATACCCCTCATTATACCACAGTTGCATAAATAACTATTAAAATATTTCAAATCAATTTTCAATAAATAATTGATATGTGTTCTAGGAGCGATAACGGAGGGGATAGAGGAGAGAGGATAGGTGGCCTCTGTGACGTAGCGGCAGTGCGTTCGACTGCAGTGGGCACAGGTTCGACTCCCGCTCAGTGCAAGTATTTGTATGCATGAATATGTATATTTGCATCAGTCTGGGTGTTTATACGTATAATAATGTATGTATTTACAAAAACTTGTATCTAAGTAGGTATGTTTATCCGCATTCTAGAACACACAACACAATAAGCTATGTTTAATTTGGGTCTAGATAGCGCTGTGTAGAATGTCGTAGACTATGTATTTATTTATATCAATGTAATTTTTATAATTTTTATCTGTGTCTCACCAGTTTATTATCGATGTTCGAGCATCACTTGAAAACCGCTGTACAGATTTAGTTGCAATTTTGCAGAAACGTTCTTCTAGGCATACCCTAGAAGAACATTTGTGCAAAATTTCAACTAAGTCATAATTTCATTCTAAGTAAATCCTCAACCTATTATAGGCCGGATAGGAGCAGTAGTGAGTACTGAATCGGAATCGTGGTACGTGTCTTAGATGATGTTAATATAAGATTCTGGAACACAGTGCCCACTAGATCACCGCACGAGGAACATATTCGGAGGCCTGCTACATGTCTAAAAACTAGCAATGGAGAGGCGTATTCTTCATCCTGTATTTCTTCAATCCTTAAGACAAAAACCAGATCCATGGTTCCGTGACTGGGGCGAAACCCATATTGAGTGTACCTGTCGGATCCAGAAGTTTATTAACAATTCCAATTCCACATCTTGTTTTACAATTTTTCCATTGTCTCAAATATTCACTGCATATTTCAAACGCAAAATAAGGCACCCAAGACTTGTTTTGATGCTCAATTCTCAAGTTGAAGCAAGCGAAATGAGCTTTTTTCAAGAACTCTATTATGAACTCAAAAACTACTTGACCTATTTTTATGCTGTTTTCACCAATGGATAGAGTGGTTCTCGAGGAAGGTTTCAGCATATTATTTGTCAAGTTTTTGTATACATAACTACATATTATAAAACAAAGTCCTCCGCCGCGTCTGTCGGGCTGTCTGTCCGTGATAAACTCAAAAACTACTGAATCGATTTTCATGCTGTTAACACTAATGGATAGAGTGGTTCTCGAGGTAGGCTTTAGTATACAATTTGTCAAGTTTTTGTTTACATTGGCTAAAATATAATGATAATTGTTGGAGGTTTCAGAAAAAAATAAGCGGTCTGGGAGCTTTCAACGAAAACGCTGCCTAAAACCCTTTGAGATATAAAAGGGTGAAGCCACGGGCAACAACTAGTGTTTAATAATCTTTCGTCCGAAATAAAAAATGGCGCTATTAAGTCTCAACTATCAGACTACATACTACATTGAAACTCAATTAGACTTAATATACTTTTAAATTTTAAAGATGGAAACCGCCAAACGGGTACCTTTTTTTTTTCGTGTGGAAATCCCTTCGGATACCCCCCCGCCCCGCGGTTATTACTTTGAATTTTTGGTGAACATTACCTTATGTCTAACTTTTTTTTTATAATGTTCTCATGGAAGTGAACATTATAAAAAAAATGGGGAATGCGTAGTTCGCAAGAATAACGTAGATGGCTCTTAAGACGTATATAATATATCGGAGAATTTCGTTGACGTGTCTAGATAGCTCAGCTGGTCCGGGCATTCCCCCTGTAAGGGACTGGTCGCGGGTTCAAGTCCCGTTCTAGATGTTCTCTTTTTCCGATCTAAATCTTTAGAAAAAGTAAGCATATAAAATGCTTAAAAATTTAATTGAAACATGTACATTTTCATTAATCTATGTATTCTATCCCATGTAATAGGGGATTGCGTTTACCGTACACTTTTTCGACATTTACGCACGAAAAAAAAAAAAAAAGGTACTGCTACGCCACTGAGGATGTCTGCAATTGAGTTAGTACTTTCCTATAGTTGAAATAAATAAATTTAACTGAGCTTATTAAACAAAGAATAATAAAAGAGTAGTAATTATATTGTTTTTATATATTATTTATTTATTAAGCGAGCCGAAGGCGAGCGAAGCGTCTTAGGTTACAAAGTTGCATTTCAAACAAATGATACTCCTCCGAGACCGTTTGACCGATCTCGACCATATTTGCCACGGTGATAAAGTAGACATTACTGAGTGTCGTAAGGGGTCGAATGTCCAGATCGGTCTTACCATCGAGGAATAATCACCGAAAAACCAAATCAATGAAAAAAAGCGACCGGTCACGTTGACCTATTGTTGGATAGGCAAATCTCGCTACGCTTAAGTTTGGGTTGATTGCGAAGCTGGTAACCGTCCTAGTATAAGTTATTAACGTTTAATTATCGCGGCCTAACCACCTATGGTAAATTAATTGACAATAATGTGTCACGCCATAATTCTTTATTTCATACTTACAAGTTTCCATAGATCTTAACGTTTTAAATTAAAATAACAGAAATAAACAGTCGGAAGTTTACACGAATGTTCACATTGAAATAAAACAACTCGTTTTAAACGAATTGTATCGCGATAAACGTGGGGAACAGTATAACAAAATAACAACAAATAAATCGCGATAGAATCCTATAAAAATAGTTTTATTGCGAACTGATAGTTGACTTGACAGTCAACAACCCTATTTAAAACAAAATCATGATAAATGACCTAACAAAAGTAGTAGGTAAAAGACGCCAAAAGTTCGCCGAAAAAATTTTACAATCTTTATCATCATTATGTTTTAATAGATATCAGATATGAGTCATCCTCACTTAACATTGTATCCTTGAAATAATTAGATTACACGGAAAATCAACTAGTGGATAGCTAGTGGATGCAAGTAGAACTAATGAACTTTGAGTGAGGCGCTATAGATTTGTGCGGTTTGTAATTTAAACCTAATAGCAAGGGAAATATACAAACATGGCGCAGTGGATGTATTTACACACACACATACACACAAGCCACTAACCCTACTTTATTTGAGAAAGCATGAGTGAGTTTGGAACATAGCAATTTGGTATCGGAAATTTCAGTTCTTAGTTTACGAGATATGCTTTTATTTTATTTTTTGAATACTGTCACGTCAATATGACTCCACCTTACCTGACTGTAAGTTAAAAGAATGAGGGTCACTATTACAGAAACCAATAATGCTACAATGGTGAACCTTTTTTTCGTGCTGGAATTCACCCCCCCCCCCCCCCCTAGCCACGCCGGTCAGTGTGGGTTGTTATGTTGGATTCTTCTTCGTCTCAGTTCTTCAGTTACCCCGGCTACAATGGTGACCCTTAGCTTGGCGGCCTCGTCAGATGCTTTTTCACGCCACGCTTAAAGGGCCCGGAATTGTAGGACTTTTCCCGTTAGGATATCCAGATATTTGCATCATCATCCTCATAGCGATTTCCCAGTTGTGTTGAAAGTTTGCACTTTGGAGCCCGGGGTCCTGCCTGTTTGCCTGGAAGAAATCCCTGGAAGAAGTCTCGGATCTTCAGACGCCGCCGGGGTGTAAGGTTGCCTATATAGAGTATATCCCTCGCACCCCGACTGACCCTGGGCCATCTCCGGTTTCGAGATGGCCCCCTCGGATAGATTTTTATTGGTATGTCGGCTTTTCCAGGAGCGACTGCTGTCTGACCGCTTAACCGCGAGAGGAAAATTTATCTAGATATTTGTATGCGAAAAATTTGCATGCAAAATATTACTCATAATGCTCATATTATAGTGAATCACGTTGCTACATTTATGAGGCAATTATATTGTAAATGGAGAACAAATAAAGTTTTATCTTTCTATCTATCTACCTATAGTTTTGATTGGTATGTCGGTTTTTCCAGGAGCGGCTATTTACAGCAGCCGCTGACCGCTCAACCCCGAGAGGAAAATTTATCTACATATTTATATGCGAAAAATTTGCATGCAAAATATTAATCCAAATCTTCAAAGAAAGACAAAATTACTGACCGGCACATATTGTTGGCCTAACCAAGACTGCTCATAATGCTCATATTATAATGGAGCACGTTGCTACATTTAATTTTGTTTAGGAATGTTATCACGATACATTGACGTTCACTTTTTATCACATTGTTTTGACGTCACTCTGATATGCTCGTTCGTGCAGGCATTGAAATATGACTTAAAGTACTGCTATGACTATAATATACTGTCGTATACGTGACTGTAATAATCATCATCGTCATCTTTAGTCCCGGTTGCATCCAAAGCTGAACGACCGCCGACTGACCTTCAAAGCCGAGAGGAGGCCTGCGCCAGAGCACGTCCGGTAATCCGCAGGTGTACACATATATACCCAAAGCAATGCAATCAGATGTATTCACACAACAACAATTTTTTGCACTGAGCGGGAATCGAAGCCACTCTGCGGCTAGGTAGGCACGTCACGCGCAAGTGTTCTCTCCCGAATAGTCCCGAGGTTATTTACATTCCTACCCGTATCATTTGACTAGTGTTATCCTACTAATATTATAAATGTGAATGTTTGTTTGGATGTGTGGATGTATGGATGGATGTTTGTTACTCATTCACAGAAAAACGGCTTAACGTAACGCATCTGGATGAAATTTGGTACAGAGATAGATTACGGTCTGGCATAGGACATGGGCTACTTATTATGGTTCCGTTTCCAAAAGGTAAAAAACGGAACCCTTTTAGATTCGTCATGTCTGTCTGTCCGTATGTCACAGCCACTTTTTCCGAAACTATAAGAAATATGCTGTTGAAACTTGGTAAGTAGATGTATTCTATGAACCGCATTAAGATTTTCACACAAAAATACACACATAAAAAAAGACAATAAATTTTGGGGGTTTCCCCATACTAAGAACTGAAATGTAAAAATTTTTTTTTCATCAAACCCATACGTATGTGGTATCTACGGATAGGTCTTCAAAAATGAGATTGTGGTTTTTAATATAATTTTTTTCTAAACTGAATAGTTTGCGCGAGAGACACTTCCAAAGTGGCAAAATGTGCCCCCCCCCCCTGTAGTTTCTAAAATAAGAGAATGATAAAACTAAAAAAAAACATATGATGTACATTACCATGTAAACTTCCAACGAAAATTGGTTCGAACGAGATCTAGTAAGTATTTTTTTTTTAATACGTCATAAATCGTAAACCGCTATTTACCTTTCATTCAATCAACTCAAACATAAAACTTTTAAAAAAAACATTATGATACTTGCTGCTACGGGACCCTTAATGGGCGAGTCCGACTCGCGTTTGGCCGCTTTTTATTTATCCCTGGAAACCAGATTTTCACGAGGGCGGTACTGCGGGCAGCAGCTAGTATTGCTTATAAAATAGCACTTGATTGAAGCATAACGCATCAATGGATTGCCAGTTACCCGTAGTGATTGTTTATAGACTCCACCACTAACATTAAATACTGGGAATCCCCGGACCATCAATATCATGGAAAAATGATATCAGGAAATTACGTAGGTTGGCAAATGATACTGATATCACACGGATAAGTCCTTTTGGGAATCTTATCGCACGTACACGCAAAAAAAAAATCCTAATCCTAATGTATGTTAACTTCACTACATAGTATAAAACAAAGTCGCTTTCTCTGTCCCTATATCTCTATATATGCTTAAATCTTTAAAACTACGCAACGGATTTTGATGCGGTTTTTTTTAATAGATAGAGTGATTGAAGAGGAAGGTTTATATGTATAATAACATCCATTGTACCCGTGCGAAGCCGGGGCGGGTCGCTAGTTAGACTATAAGACAACCTGCAACCTGGTTTTTAAAACAAGACCTTTGGGACCAGGGCGAAGTCAACATCACTTGTAAGCCGTAACACCTGCTGATTGATGGACGAGGCTCTGGCGCAGGCTTTCCTCTCAGGGTTGAAAGTTCAAATGGTAATCGTTCCCATGTAAGCCGTATAAGTCAAATCAAATGGAGAAGAAGTAAGCAGACCCCGGGTCCCGAAGTAAAAGCCTGGAATGAGAGGAAGGCAAGATATGAAAGTCTGTCAATCAGCAGGTGTACCGGCTTGCAGGTGATGTTGGCTTGACTCCGAAGGACTTGAATCATACACCCAAATATGTTATAATATAAAAGATACAATATTTACTAGCTGATGCCCGCAGTTCCACCCGCGTGGATGTTGGTTATTGCGACTTTTAGTCATATCTTCGGGTCTACTCAATTAATTGCAATCAAACATACGGTAGAATTTAAGTCTGACCAAGACCTCCGTTCAGTAGTTTTTGCAACAGACAAGATTTCTTGTGTTCAGAATCGTTCATTTAACAACACAAAATATACAACTTATAACACAATAACCTAAGTTTTTTTTTAAATATCTCCGTTGTTCAGACCCGACTAATTTACAATTTTATAATACTATACTATATATATATATATATATATATATATATAGATGAATAGGTACAAATATTTGCGGGAGTGTGTGTTGGGTAACCTCCTCGAGTGTCGCTCCGATTCCGATCCCGCTGCAGTCCGGGGGTAGCGGAATCGGAGCGGCCGGTACACCCTGGGCGGCGGTCAATGGCTTCCCCTTCACCCCTTCATAGGGTTGGCATTGATCGTCGGCCAATACCCAACGTGGCGGGAACACATCGCTCTCCGTACTCCTCTGCTTTCAGAGGAGACAGGGTGAGCGATGCTGTTAGTGGTGAGATGGCCCAGGGTCAGCCGGGGTGCGAGGGATATGCTCTATGGGTAACATTACACCCCGGCGTCTGAGGACCCGAGACGACGTGCGGTTTTGGTCGGTGCAAGCCCGACATAACCGCCCCCGCTGGCCGGCGGGGGGGTATCCGAAGGGATTTCCGCACGATAAAAAAAAAAAAAAAAGGTACAAATATTTGCACTAAGCGGAAATCCATCGTCCATCGGTAGAAGTAGAATACTCCACTCAAGTTTTTTTTATAGCACTTAGGCGGCAGACAACCCCACAGTCCATACTGATGGGAAGCGGATGCGATAACACCATGGACGTCACACTCCCGGTACAGACCCTGTAAAAACCTTCTAATGCCCTTCTTGAAGAACCCCATATGGTAGTCGCTTGGGAAAAACCACAGTACGAAGATCATTCCAGTGTAATAAAGCACGTTCTAGAATCATAGTTTTAAAAGGGGGTTCCATGCGATTAATCCTGCCACTATTAAAGATCCATAAAGGCTATATCTGCGTGTATTGTAAAATAATACAAATAGAAATAAAGTAACTTGTATGGCGAGTTGGTTGCAAGATGCAGAAATCTGTGCGGGGCGTGGGTGTGGGTGAACCGGTCTAGACACGATGAACTTTAAGGATCCGACAAAACAAAAATAAAAGTTTCGCTATACCGCGACACCGACCTGGGGACGCTGGGCTTAATGTCTGATTTTGGTCGTGACCTGATTTACTACATTTTACTGAACCATAAAAATTAAGCCGTCGCGAGACGCATGCCAGTTGTAAAACACCAAGATTATTTCGTCAAGAAAATATGCACGAATGGATGGTTTGTTAAAATAAATGAATAGCTAATCAAAAAATCCGTTCCCGCAGGGGGAACGCACAGGTAGATTTCGTGAAGCAATCAATATTATTTTATATAGAGAACTACGGACTTACACACACAAGTAAACACAGTAACATTTTTAACATGTTTAGTTTTTTTTTTCGAAAACGGTAACTTTTAGCGAAAAACTTTTCAGACATTTATTTTAGACTTAAAAATGGCCTATCGATTAAAAATGTTTCCGACTGCAAGAATGTTCACCGGTTAGAAGTTATGATTTTTTTCCCGAAAAATTTTGGTTTTTCCCCCCTCCACTTTTAGTTAGAGTTTTAATCTTATAGGTTTATAATTAAAGGTTGTTGGTATTCATGTATACTATGGGATAAAATTAGAACGGTTCGAATATCTTTCATGGAACGTGAAATTTTGAGGAAAAACTGATTTCACAAAAAGTGAGGCCCTACCGTCCCCTTAAGCCGGATTCCACCCGTTCACGAACTTAAACTAAGTTTACACCCAAGCAATTTTTGATCGCAGTTTGAAAGCGATCGGGGCAAAAATGCGACCGTGAGAGTGCCGCAAATTTTGGGAAGTGGAACCATACATACATATATATATATATAAATTTTTTGACCAGTGGTCATTTCGGACTCAGGGGTCATAACTAGACCTCCTATGAAGAATTTTTTTTTAAAATTCGACAGTAGTCAAGAAACCAATAGGTAGATCGATTTAATCGAAATCTACCTAAAATAAAACATTACGATTTTTTTATCGTGAAAATTGCTTTTATGTCATGTAATACCAATCAAAATCAAGTTGTAAAAGAGACGCGGAGTTACGAGCGTTTGGAGACGTTTCGTCACGCCAGCAGCCGGTCTAACCTACCGCAATAAATGTTTCTCATCAAAAATATCGAGCCTATTCAAATTGTTGGCATCACATTGCTTAGAGAGGGAAAGGTTCAGGCATCGGTAGCTCGTAAAAATTTACAACGTAACTGAGTATAACTTGTATAATAGTACATACGGTGCCGGTATATACAGTATCTGTTGCATGTCGTCGCGTGTTACAAGGGTGTGTTAAACAAGGAACCTAGTTTTATTATTGTTATATCTCTTCGCTAACAAGTTTAGAGACACGCTAACTCGCTTTTAATAGTTCTGAAGATTGTTATGTAGCTGATGTAGAACTTGAGTTGTAGGCAACTTAAAAGGAAAACCGCATAGAATTGGTAAATTATTCCTGACCTGTGGTGGTATTCTGTAAGTGTTTCTAAATCTCGACAACTGAATCCGAGGTGAGATAATTATTTGATACTCACCGCGGATTCAGCTATCAAGATGCATAACATTCTTACGGAATAGCATGGCTGCATTTAGATTTTCCATAAACGAATGAAATTTGAAAACAGTTCATTAGACCAATTTACTTTTTGCTACTATGGAAACAGCAGTTAGAAAAGATTTTATTAATTTAGCTGCACCTAGCCTCTTTTATTGAGATTTTATCGTCTGGATAGGTACGATGTTTTTACATTTGAAGCAATGAATGCAGGATTTACTTAAATCATTTTAAATAGTAAGTAACATGAATGCGAGTACGAGAACTTATGACAGTCAAATCCTATGAAGCTGGGCTAATCTTCAGGTAGGTACCGCAATTGGGGGGTGTGTGTTGGGTAACCTCCTCGAGTGTCGCTCCGATTCCGATCCCGCTGCAGTCCGGGGGGAACGGAATCGGAGCGGCCGGTACACCCTGGGCGGCGGTCAATGGCTTCCCCTTCACCCGTTCATAGGGTTGGCATTGATCGTCGGCCAATACCCAACGTGGCGGGAACACATCGCTCTCCGTACTCCTCTGCTTTCAGAGGAGACAGGATGAGCGATGCTGTTAGTGGTGAGATGGCCCAGGGTCAGCCGGGGTGCGAGGGATATGCTCTATGGGTAACCTTACACCCCGGCGTCTGAAGACCCGAGACGGCGTGCGGTTTTAGTCGGTGCAAGCCCGACATAACCGCCCCCGCTGGCCGGCGGGGGGGTATCCGAAGGGATTTCCGCACGATAAAAAAAAAAAAAAAAAAAAAAAAAAAAAAGGTACCGCAATTGGAGTCGCTGGCCGGCGGGGGGGTATCCGAACGGATTTCCGCACGAAAAAAAAAAAGGGTACCTACCGCAATTGAATTCAAGAATGTTTTTCTAATAACACAAGAAAGTTGGAGTTTATTCTGAACTCTCAAGAGAGAACTCTATTTAATTTACCTTGAGTGGACACAATTGGAAGAGAACATCAGAGAAGGCGTCGCGGCGGATTAGATTAGTGCAGATAAGATTAGTGGTGTTAGTGTCGCAAGCGCGCCGCCGCGCTGCAGCCACCGTCTGCCACATGAACAAACTAATTGTAAACTCCTCCCTGCGACTTAACACATGATTACCACACTCACCAGTAGACGATTCGTATCTGTGGGGTTCTTAAGGTTTTAAACTGTTCTTGTGAAGCTTGACATTCATGCCGTTTAGGTACCTACTTAGTATACTTATTATAAAGTATCAGAGTTTCGCAGGCTGGACCCGGGCGGGGCTGCACCCTAATGCAATGATTCATATTATTCGGTTTGCGGGCGAGTTGAACGTCTTCCATTATTGTCATTCATCGGAGGAAGTGGGCGGCGAGGGGCGGTGCGGGTGTCGGCGGTAGCCCCCCTCTCGGTACTCAGTCGCTCGCCGACACTCTCGCCGTTAGCACGCGAGAGTCGCTATGCACCTTGCCTAGGCTTGACGCATTCAGTCGCGATCCGCGTGTGTGTGCCCTCTGCGTGATCCGAGACCGGAGCTCGTTTCAACCGCGTACAGTGTAGCCGCAGCCAGTGCACTCCTTCGGATCATACTGCGGTCCGAGCACAGCGAACTGTCGGAGTATCAGCACGCGACATCCGACGGCTCAGCTGACCGGCGCGCCTATTGCCTGCGAACGCACGGTGAGTGCGATCGATCACTGCATGCACGCGCTCCACATCATTTTGTGTCTATTTCGAGTCGCTCGCGAAACAGCAACCGATGGATCGCATGTACACATGTCGCACACCAGATCATCAACCGCCACGACAGCTGTCAAAGCTTGATGATTTTGCTGAGGAATAACGTCCCTATGTCAAGTATCATCATGCCGGTGCAAGCGAGCGTGTTGATAAACAGTGTCGCTTTACTGCGAAAATGGTCAAACGAATGAATGAGTGTCGTTTGCCGGTGTAAAATCGTTTTATGTTACATGTAGAATCGGTTGTCTACTGTAAGGTGAAAATCGATTCAGAATCGAAACAGAAACGTGCGGAGTGCAATTACTTATTATGATGTGGTGTTTGGCATATGAGTGAGCCAACGTCCGCTCGGCTGTTTCCCCTCGCAGTCCGTCGATCGGCCACCGCCAGCTGACTTCCTGTCGAATCGCACTCTCGCGCAAAAAGTACGTCTAGCAAAACGCGGTGAATGTCTGACGCATCAGCGACACAATATTCACCCGCGTTTGACCCCTTGCAATTCTCCATGGCACCCAATTAGAACTTAAATCTATTTAACTCATAAAATATTTTGTAATCGCAAACATAGCCAACAATATAGGCACATGGCAAGCCACGGCACTTAATTAGATTTGCTCTATGCCTGCCTTCGTAATAATACAACATTATGATTGCGTATTACGTAGGCCTATTACCTTCATTAGGTATGAAGGCACCACACCTTTTATAATAACATCAATAATATGTCCGATAGGTTTATCCAAGTAACGGTAAAAGTTATAGGAGAAAATATTTTAAACGCTACACAGGTGATTCGTAGGTAGTAGGTAGGTAGGCTACAAAACTTGTTATCTCTTATCAATCTGCTCTTGCGAAGGTCGTGCTGATATACTGACTCCGGTAGTTAGGTGCCGCTCGCGTTATTCCTAATAGGCACATAAAAGAACATGAAAATAAAATAGAAAAAAATATTTGTTTGAAAAAGTTATGGCGGTACCTACCTACTTTAAAATTGTACTGATTTACTTGCGATCATTTTAATTCAAATTAATAGCACCTGAATACTACTGCAGTAACTAGGTACCAAGTAATAATATAGACTTATTGTTTAAAAAAATGAAACCACCGAAATTGAATTTTCCTAAGAAATATAAATTTTAATTTACTTTCAAGTAAATATAAAACTAGTTTAATTTTAAAGAATGTGTAATCCTGTAATTATGAAATATTATTACATAGAATAATTAATTTCTATCAATAATTTATAATCTGACAAAAGATTATCATGAACATACCTACTTATCATAGAGTAGGTAACTTTAATTATCGATTTATATTTTATCGCATAGAAAAG
This sequence comes from Cybosia mesomella, assembly GCA_946251805.1. Taxonomy (NCBI): domain Eukaryota; kingdom Metazoa; phylum Arthropoda; class Insecta; order Lepidoptera; family Erebidae; genus Cybosia; species Cybosia mesomella. The sequence continues at coordinate 25,920,197 of OX276398.1, forward strand.
CATTTAGATGATATGAATTCTATCGATGCATACCCACGCACTGAGTGCAGAAAGACTTCATTGACGATAACGGTGAAACTAATCTGCAAATTAAAAGTAACTCAGCGGGCTATGGAGCGAGCTATGCTTGGAGTTACTTTAAAGAAATAAATCATAATGAGGTCATGCGACAAAAACCAAAGTTACCCCCCATAACTCGCTCAATAAGCAAATTGAAGAGTGGCAGTGGCAGTGGCAGTCACATCGGCCGAAGGACCGATGGCGGTTAGAGCAAACGAGTCCTTGGGTGGAGACTGCGCATCGGCAAACGGGAGGTGGGAACCCCCAGCCAGGTGGATTGACGACCTGAAAAACGTAGCTGGGACCTGGACTGGGACTGGGTATAATATAACCCACCCACTTCTAACACAAGCAATTTAGCTTAGCTTAGAAGTGTAGAAGGGTATCCCTGTTAGCAATTTCTAATTTCTGCCTAGTATAATTTATACTCAAATTTCAAAGAATACTACCGAGCTAGTATTCTTTGAATAAATCAATGATAGAACTTTTAAGAATATATAAATTTAACGTAGGTACCAAGGTGGGTAACAAAATAGGTAGGTAACAAAATAGCTTCTGAGCACAATTTTCATTAAATACGGAAACTGATAACTTATACTGAAGTATTTTTTTAATGGTAACAATTAACTTCAAAAGTAATACCTACTTGAGATTGCTTTCAATATATCGTTAATTGCACATCAATAAAGTAAAACTAATTGTCGTATAAATTTTACTGAGCAAAGATAAATAAATAATTGAAACATTTAGGTATTACTTGGTAATAAAAATTAAATAAGTTTTATAAAAAACTACCTTCTGTAGTATACAGGCTGTTTCAACATCAATACATTAACGTTTCAATGAATGCATATTTAATGTTATTATGCTAGTTACCTACTTAAAGCAAAACATACTTTTGTCTGTCTGTTTGTCCCGGCTAATCTCTGGAATGGCTTGGCCGATTTTAACGGGATGTACACTGGCAGATATCTGCTATTACAACGCGTAACATACATGTAAGTTTCTCTCGCACCCCGACTGACCTAGGGCCATCTCCGGTTGCCCCCCCCCCCCCGTTTATAAACCATGGTGTCCCGTCTTGCCCCCGGAGCTTTACTTGCTCTCCGCGCTCCTCAAGAAGCCGAGTGAGAGGACTCGCACTCCGAATCCCGCCACGAGAGCCCGCCTGGTCCATATAGGCCACATAAACCATATAGGATTAAAAAATGTAACAAAACTTTATCCTTACGAACGACAACAGTACTTTATTATGAAAGAAAAGACTTATCCTATAGTTAATACGAGTATAACGTCATTTTTTTCTAGAGTCAATGTTGAATTTCTTTGAAAGCTATTAATCCATTCTAAGTCTGACAAGACATCTCCCCCTTTGCACGAGTTTTAAACTCCGCCACCTACCCGCTAAGTATGATACAAACACAAACACGTATCATAAAACAAATCATTTTCACGCGTTACATTTAGTCCAAATGATGATAATGTTATGTGTGTAATGAGTTTCTAATAACAATAAATATTAAGTGACTATTAAGTTTATGTATTAGCGATAAGAAGGTACAGATAATGTATGTGGCGTAAAGAAGAAAAATAATTCTTGTGAGCAACGTAGTCACCGGCTAATCGGTCAGCCCATTATCCAGTTATTGAACATGAAGAAATGGGTGTAAGGGGCCCCAAAAAAATCTTCGAGGCCTTCGTTAACTTCACCTGCTGATTGACGGACAAGGATCTGGTGCAGGCTTACCGCCCGAAGCAAGAGGGGTCAGACGACAGTCGCCCTCTAAGTCAAAATATGTTCATTCTTTTTATATCACTTATGTGGCAGAATAGCAGACGGCCTACCAGATGGGAAACGGTTACGAAGGTCTAAGTAAGTCTCAACACCAGGGGCGTCACACTCGTACTGCCTAAGTTTATGGGAAGTTCGTCACTTCTGAACATGTCTGAACCCGGTGTCTGAAGACCCGAGACGGCGTGCGGTTTTAGTCGGTTCAAGCCCGACATAACCACTACCGCTGGCGGGGGAGGGGGTTACCAAGGGGATTTCCGCACGAAAAAAAGGTACATGGGATCACACTAATACACGTACCTACGTCTTTTCAGAAATAAATGAATATGTGTATCAGCGTTTCTCAAAATTTCACTACTAACGGGTAAAATAGGCGATGAATAGTTGTATGGAAAGTCCGCCATTTTCGAAGTAAGAAGCTCGAAATTTCATATAGCTGCTTTTGGTTACAAAAAACGTACACGGTATCGGCGTTTTAAATTTTGCCCCTAAGGGGGTTAATAAGGGATGAGCGGTGGTATGGAAGCACGTTAAATGGAAAGTGCTTAAGTGTTGAAGTAAGAAGCATAAAATTCAATAATGAAGCTTATTTTTGATTGCATTTACTATTGGACCCGGTAGGTGGTGGTGCAATCGGGTTATAAGATGTTTTTACGAATTTGAATTTGAAGCCGGGTCCCTGGCCGCTAGTTAATCCATATTTCACGTTTGACCAGAGATTATCTCACCATTTTCATGAGTTTCAAACTCTGCCTGAATCTACCCTCTGAGTATGCTACCGATGCACAAACATACTGTACTACAAAACATTTACAGGCTTCTACATTCTACCCAAATAATGATACTATGTATGTATGTAGTTCGTCTCTAATAACAATACATATTTATTAACAATTAATTTATGTATCTAACAATTAGCGATAACACAGATAAAGGACGTGACGTAGAGAAAAACAATTTTAAACTTGTAACAAAATCGTTGACTAATGGGTCAGTCCATTGTCAGCAGGTTATTCAACATCGAAGAATGTGTTCGGCGCATTAAGGGCAAATAGACTCCCGTATCTTCAGTACAAAAGAGTATTGACACAGGCAGATAAGCATATCGGAGTGTACACTAATGTAGGTATCTGCGTGGTTGGTTTACACTCATTGTTCCGTTATCATGTACGGTTAGCGCATTATGTAGCCGATAAGAAAACAAATGGCCGCTCTCTGCTGTTAATACTTTTCTACTCGTCATATTATAATTAAAATAACATTTATTTTGATATGTTGTTATTGTGCGACAATCTATTGCACTATCATCCTACATTTTGGCTAATGAAGAAAGCTATAAATTATTTGAAAAAAAAAAGTGTAATTACAGGGTTAGTAACCCTATAATACCATAGCCGTAATAACAGGTTGAGTTTTTACTTTCTATGTGATAGTAACGAGATTTTGTTGAATTTTTCATTAACTAATTCTTTCCAGCAGGTACTTACAAGATGTAATGAAGTATGCCGATGGTCTAAAGTTTTCAAAGGCTATCAGGTCTATTGATGACGCTAGCCTTCTTCAGACTGATCTAAATAAACTTATCGTACGGTGTGCATTAAACAAAATGCAATTAAACACAGATAAATGTACGCAAATAAAACAAACCAGAAACCATAGCTCGGTTAGCTTTGATTATTTTATAAAAACTACCAAAATCGATGAACTAGACACCATTAGAGACCTTGGAGTGATATTTGACACAAAATTAAGATTCACGCCGCATATTGATAACATTATAAAAAAAGCTTCTGAGATGCTTGGTTTCGTTTTAAGAACTTGCAATAGTTTTCACAATAATTCAACCAAATTGTTACTGCACAACACTCTTATTAGGAGTCCTGGAATATTGCAGTGTGGTTTGGCGTTCACACTAAAAGCTTTTTCTTTATATCTTGCGTTTTAAAATGGCGTGGCGAAGCGTCAGCTCTTACGACACACTAAAACATTTTAATAATAAACCTCTTTCTGATAGGTTGAAATTCAATGATTGCAGTGTTTGCCTCTAAAGTTCTTAACCACAAAATAACAGCTCCCCGCTACTAGGCCTCTTCAAGTTTCGCGTTTCTTCAAGGATTCCACGGAAACCAATCACCACTGTATCGACCATTAAGAACTGTTCTAGGTGCTAATTCTCCTTATGCTAGGTTGTGCAGGGAGATAATTTGTTGCAGTTATCTAGTTGATATCCACTTCCATTCATATCGCTTGCAAAAGTCAGTTTACGGCTCCTTGCCAGAACTGGCTTAATTTTTTTAAACATATTTTTGTTACCACTGAATCTTTATAACTAAAATCTACTTACGTGCTGCATATGAATATGAATAACTATTTTGCTCTAAGAACCTTTCTTACTGTCATGGTATGTTAGTTTCTTTTTTAATGTTCCTTTTTTGCAATTTGTGTCTACCTATAAGTAACTGTTACATTAAGACTTGTTACCTATTTATATCGCTATGTACGAGTATATTAGTATGAATGTAAACAGAGGTCGGTGGACCTATAGAAAGGAGTAACGATATTCGATAATTGGTCATTGATATTTGGAATTTCGCCTTGGAAGATTCACGGTTGACTATTATCACCATTTTTAATATCTACTGATAGTGAATCATAATCAATTTAACCATATTAAATTATTGAATAAGTCGAGTTCAATAAGTGTAATCTTCGGTGCTATGTCCTTTTATATCACGACAAAACTATTTACCAGTTTCACGAGATGAAAAATATTTGATTGAAATATTTTAGACTGTCTCATTGAATTCTGGGGGTTTCTATAAGAAGTATCTCGCCAGTAGCAGTACCTACGTATACTGAAAACGTGCCCGGTACCTGTAGATGGCTCTGCCCTCTTATGGAACCAAAAATAAATGACAGTTGACTGTGTGATGTATAGGCGTGAGTTCACAGATGATACCTACAAAATATTTTTTATGAATACCATTCATTCAAAGTAGCAACTCTATAGACTTATAGGAAACTGTAACTGAGGCAAGATTTTTCCAAGAGAATAAGGAATTAGGTACATTTGAAGAAGTTGAACGGGTTGCGAGTTCGAAAACATATTTGGTTAATGTTTTGGCTTTGGCTAAGAATTTTATGCAGATAGGTATAGTTGCGGTGGGGTGTGTGTTGGGTAGGGGTGTGTGTTGGGTAACCTCCTCGAGTGTCGCTCCGATTCCGATCCCGCTGCAGTCCGGGGGGAACGGAATCGGAGCGGCCGGTACACCCTGGGCGGCGGTCAATGGCTTCCCCTTCACCCCTTCATAGGGTTGGCATTGATCGTCGGCCAATACCCAACGTGGCGGGAACACATCGCTCTCCGTACTCCTCTGCTTTCAGAGGAGACAGGATGAGCGATGCTGTTAGTGGTGAGATGGCCCAGGGTCAGCCGGGGTGCGAGGGATATGCTCTATGGGTAACCTTACACCCCGGCGTCTGAAGACCCGAGACGGCGTGCGGTTTTAGTCGGTGCAAGCCCGACATAACCGCCCCCGCTGGCCGGCGGGGGGTATCCGAAGGGATTTCCGCACGATAAAAAAAAAAAAAAAAAAAAAAGGTATAGTTGCGGTGAAAAATGCTCGATCAATTTTGATCGATTAATATTGATCGGAGAGGGTACTTCTTGTGTGTACACACTGATGATTCAATATCTCCTGTCGTGCGAGCAGTCATTTTCATAGCTTAGCAATTTCATTGGCAGTGAATGCGAGAGTAGCTTGTCGGCGATGTAAGGGCGTGCGGCGCGACGCGTTCGTTCACTTCGCACAGGCTATATTTAGTGGGAGCGGAGTGCGGAGTGCCGGCGGCGCCTGCAGTACCCGCGCGCCGGCTGCACGCGGAATGCAGTCCGCCAAGCGCCTGACCTACCACAATACCGCGCTGTTCCAGATTCGGCGCACGCACAGCCTCTTACCTCGCACCAGGATGCCAATGTCCGATCCACCTGTGTCTCACGTAACCACGTCTTGCAGCGTCTGCAGACGTACTGTTGCCGAGATTCACGCTCACTTCACGCCCTTTACGAGCACACTCGTAAAACTACGTTATACGAACTTGACACCAATTAGATTTCTCCGAAACCGGTGGGTGCCAGCTTGTGTTTTCTGGAAGACAGCTAAATTTTACCGTTGTCTTTTCTTGTTGATTGTACACGGAGGAAAATGTTAGATCTGCTACGAGGGTCTACGCGTATTTTTATTTATGTATGTCTTGCTTCAACAAAAATTACGTCACGGCTTTCTTTCAGGTAATGAGAAGCGTGTCGATCACTAATACAATAGTCTTATACACATAATACATATTTATGTAGATTACCACACTACAAAGGTTTCTGTAGAATTTGTTAAAGGTCAATCGGCGGCTATGTATTCTGTAATGATATATTTATTCCAAAGTTGGAAGATGATTACCATAATAATTTGTGTCATGTCATGTCGTTCAGCAAATACTGTAATTTAGGCAACGGGAGGAGAGGCACAGCCCTGAATAAACGCTGAGTGCTATGTCGTTGGTCTGAATGTAGGGGTGCGTCGGCCGCTGTGGCGCCGGCTAGGTCAGACGCGGCTATTAGATCCGCAGATTGATCGCAGCTCCGTCGCGTTTCTTGTATAGACGTCTTATTTTATTTGCTGGCATAGCATGACGCAACTATTATATTTTTTGATGTTCAGCTAGGTTTTATGTAAGGCTTCCAGCAGCGTGCCAATTAGAGTCCGATGTCCGATATATTTTATTATTACTCTGTTTGAAACAACAGTGAGGTCATATCTCAACCCTGGCCTGCATCATGTATCGACCAAGGTTGCAATGTGATAAAGGATTGTACGTTCTACCTCTATCCGCCGGTAATAATTACATTCATACATATACAGCCCATGGACCGACAACCTGAAAAGGTAACTAGGATAGACTGGATGCGGGAGACGGAGGACCGGGTGCTATGGTGCTTATTGGGAGAGGCCTATGTCCAATAGTGAACTGCAGTAGGCTAATTGATTGATAAGAATTTCAGCGCGGATAACACTGGCGTCAGTATCCCACAATATTTGACGTCACAAATAAAACACACAACTTTTATTACTTGTTATCGCGAATAATTTTGTTGCAATTCGCGATAAAATAAGAGGAGCTTTACGAGGCATAGATAACTACGTTCTGTGTTACTATGTTGCCACCCAGAATATTGAGTATCGCATCTGGTTAAGTTACTATCAAAGATATTAAGTAATGTCAATGTTAAAACATAACATAACTTCACGCCTGTATACGAAGGGGTAGGCAGAGGTGTATTACACACCCTCGATTCGCCAGTTATGTTTAGGTCCCAATGTAATAGGGGGCGAGCCTATTGCCATCTACCGGGCACATTACTAAGCGAGCGATAATCAATATTTTTAATACACACAATCATAACTACGAAAAGTCAGAGGTGTGTGCCCGGGGCGACTGGGGGTCGAACTCGAGACCGCGTCTCGGCAGTCCGTTACGTACACCACTAGGCTATCGCCGCTGTGTATTATCACTAGTTAAATGCTTACATTATATCATTGACTATATATTACCCGCGGCTTCACACGCGTGGAATTCTTTTCCCGTTACTATTTCCTATAGGCACCTACTCCAGAATAAAAGCCCAATTCTTCTAATTTCAGGCTATGTGTTATTTCAAACTATAATCTATCCCTGTGCCGAATTTCATTCAGATCCGTTCAGCCGTTTTTGCGTGAAAGAGTAACAATATAAATATAAATATTCTACGACATTCTACTCAGCGCTCTCTAGACCCAAAGTAAGCATAGTTTAACAGAGCTTGTGTTTTTTTTTACTGGTACCTCCGATTTTAAAATTTCAGAGACTTTTTCAGTCCTTTTCTACTACTAGCTTGTGTTATGGGTTCCAGAATGCGGATAAACGTACTTATATACTTTTTTTTTGTAAATACTTACAAATTATACATAGAAACACCCAGACCAATGCAAACACCTAGACATATTCATGCATTCAAATATTTACACTGAGCGGGAATCGAACCCGCGCCCCCTGTTGTAGCAGTCGAATGCACTACCGCTACGCCACAGAGGCGTACTCGTACATCCAAACTGTCACATTTATAATATTATAAACTAAGATTAAGTTAGATGAAATAAATAACGGGCTGAACCTGCTGACCAGTAAAAATCTATTCAACTAAGCTGGCTTCTCAATCTTTACTCAATGAAATTAAATAAATATCTAATAGTTAAAAAAAAACTAAAAAAACACGTTTTTTATAGAAAACCGAACAAAAAAATAGAAAATAAGTTTTAATAAATATAAATTAATAATAGTGTAAATGAAAAAAAAATATTTTATTTTAAAAAAAGCGTGGGGTGCATGGGTCAATAGATACAAATATTTTATTGACAGACATGAGTAGAGTGATATCATTTTGATAATATCTTAAAAAGCACCCACGCTTTTTTACTTTTAGTTTTTTTTATTTTATTATTATTTTATCAAATTCGGTCGGAGGAGTCGGTTACAAACATAGAAACAAACATACAGGTGAAGCTAATAAAAAGCGTATAATAAGTAAAAGTGGTCATCATCATTATCAACTCTGCATTGTGTACTTACTTATTGCATCCGAGTCCGAGTCCGAGTCTTATTCTTCTCTGGAATAAATAGTCTACCATAGTATACCATTGGCACCCATGCCATCTTCTACGACGTCAAGCCAGCACTTCTTAGGTCTACCCCTCCTCCGGGACCCGGTGGAGGCGGCATGGCCAAACATTTATTACCCACGTTACGCCTATAATATTAAATACGTTAAATCTATCCTTGGCAGTGTTGGACAACCGCAGTTTACAGTCTATTTTCCAAAGCATGATTGAAATCGTGTTCGTGACAGGTTTTTCAAATATAAAACCATTTTTCTTTTAAGTAAAATAAATGGTCCGAATGTCTTTCCCTTGTAACTTGGATATAACTCGCGCATTTTCGAAATTTATAGCCACTAAATTGTAGTAATTCAACGTACTTGTAACACTAGAATATAATCGAACTTATTTCCCATAATTCTAAATCTAGAGCGATTTAATGTTGACAGGAAGAAGTGAACACTAAATCAGTGTAAATAACATGAAATTCAATGTGAAGCGAACAATTCTGCCGAGGGAGGGAGTTTTAATATGTTTGCGGTGTAGTCTAATTGTTTATATTGGAAGTTATGTTTTGTTTTTATTAAATAGAGAAAGGGATGCTTAGATGATTTTTACACGTAGAGGGGATGAACAAAAGAAGATTGACGAAACAATTTTATGAAGCGAGCGTGTATGAACCTGATAAGGGTCGGTAGGTCAGCGTCAAAAGTAGATTATCACTTTCAGATTTTGAAGAATAGTTTTTGAACAAAGTTATTTATATTATAAAATAAAAATGATGTCAAGCTATTTAACTTATTTTTATAGAGCCCAACTATAAAAAAATTGATTAAATTATAATTAATAACTTTCAATCAAGACGTAGAGTATGACCAGATCGAGGACATTTTAAAGAAATTCCAGGTGAACAGTATCCCTAACCGGCGAGCATGTAAGAAAATAATTATGAAACCAGAGCCCACAGCAAGTGGCAACATGTGATCTCTGCCACGTCATTAGGAATAAGACGTGTTTGTATGAATGTAAGTTTTTTAACTCACATTATTCATTTATTTCTAAGTATGATACAGTAACAGTAAAAAGATTATTAAAAGAAAATGTTCAACAATTTAAAAATGCAAATATGATAAACTTTATATCGAGTACAGCTATCTAACATGGGCTTACGAAGATAGATATATCTGATGTTTTACGAGGTTTTATTTAAAATAGTTTAGAAGGCAAGAAAGAAGGGTTTGAAACCCTTTTACTATAGCGAGCAATAAATCATTCCGTAAAAGAAAAACTTGCTTAAAACGCGTTACAAATTATATTGAGCTGAGCTCAAAGTTTTATTTTGGATCAACTCAACACGTTCTTGAACGTGATTATATTAAACTAGTTGATGCCTGCGGCTCCGCCTCCCTGGATGACGGTTATTCCGACCAAAAAGTAAGTAATTGGTGATTTTGTATCATATCTCTGGTTCGACTTAACTAATTGCAACTCAGAGTTTTTACTCTGAAAATTGCAATCAAACATACGGCAGATTTCAAGACTGACCAAGACTTTTCTAATAAAAAAACCGCACAAAAATCCGTAGTATTTAAAAAGTCCAGTAGTTTTTGCGTCCATCGCGATCAACAGATAAGAATACCAAAAAAATAAATTTCGTTTGCGAATATACGATCAACACTTGTATTTAAGTGCACCATGTACATGCAACATTGCAATTATTGATTCACGACTATACGTGGGATGCGTCAGACCATTATCTGAACATAAACTTTCGTTCTTATTTCATTGTATGTATATAGCGTGTCTCGTAACAATGGACAAGGATGGCCACAGGAATGGTTCTCAGTAAAAGACTCTAGGCCACACACTTAGTATGTTGTTGGGATGTTGTACGTAATCCTAATGTATTCAAAGTGTGTAGAAGAAACATTTTAGAAATATTTCTTAGATAAACAATGTCTTTGTATATTATATTTTATTTATGGGTGCATTTGGGGCCCGAACCAACTTCACTTGTGACAGAAACCTGCCTCTACGGAACGAAAAATTTGGCCACTTAGTCGATAGCAATTGCGATCAACTAACCCGCAACTTTTTGTAGCTATAAACAGCTGTTAACGACAATATATATATTTCATTACTAGTATCTGCGTCCTCCCCCAATCCCGCCTCACCTCCGCAATTTCTACACAATTCTAGTTCTACACAGCTTATCCAGTAGTAAATTAGGATTATAGTACCTTTTAAGGGTTCCGTTGCCAAATGTCAAAAAATACGGAACCCTTATAAATTCGACATGTCTGTCTGTCCGTCTGTATGTCACAGCCACTTTTTTCCGAAACTATAAGAACTATGCTGTTGAAACTTGGTAAGTATGGATTCTGTGAACCGCATTAAGATTTTCACCCAAAAGTAGAAAAAAACAATAAATCTTGGGGGCTCCCCATACTTAGAACTGAAACTCAATTTTTTTTTTCATCTAACCTATACGTGTGAGGTATCTATGAATAGGTCTTCAAAAATGATATTGAGGTTTCTAATATAATTTGCGCGAGAGATACTTACAAAGTGGTAAAATGTGCCCCCCCCCCCCTGCAACTTCTAAAATAAGAGAATGATAAAACTAAAAAAAATATATGATGTTTACCATGTAAACTTCCACCGAAAATTGGTTTGAACAAGATCTAGTTTGTAGTTTTTTTTAATACGTCATAAATCGTAAAACGCAAAACACTCAAAAAAAAAAACATTATTATACTACTTACTGCTACGGAACCCTTCATGGGCGAGTCCGACTCGCACTTGGCCGCTTTCTTTTTTCTCTCCTTGCGGATATCCCTCCGCCGGCCAGTGGGGGTGGTTATGTCGGGCATGAACCGACTAAAACCGCACGCCATCTCGGGTCTAAAGTCGCCGGGGTGTAAGGTTTCCCATAGAGCATATCCCTCGCACCCCGACTGACCCTGGGCCATTTCCGGTTTCGAGAGGGGGCCATAGATGGGTTTGGGAACCACGGTGTCGCCGTCTTGCCCCGGTTTGGGGGAGGGGCGCTAGTCGCCCCGCCGTACCGGCCTGCTTCTGCTGGGGTGACAGGCGACCTCACCTGCCACCCCCAGGCCTGCGCTCATGGAGGACGGAGGTCGTTTAGCGACCTCCGGTGCCTGAGTCGCCTGAGTTCTAAATCTCCCGGGCCCGCTCCGCCATCTCCTTCGCAAGCATTAAATGCTCGCAGAATGAGGTGGCGGTGGCGCACGCTATCGCGCTCCGCACCATTGCCGCAATCATGCTGCAGAGCGAGAGGACTCCCACCCAGATGGCTGCCACGAGGTCACGCCTCGGCGCCTCCCACGCCGGGCAGTCCGCCAACGTGTGCAGCCCTAAGTCCTCGCTCGCGTCGCAGTGATGGCACTCAGGCGTTGGCTCCTTCCTGATCCGATGCAGGTGGTCCCCGAAGCTCCCCTTACCGGAGATCACCTGCGTCAGTCGGTACGAGAGGCTTCCGTGTCGCCTCTCTAGCCAATCCTCCATGATGGGCCTTACCGCCGCTATTGCGGCGTGCCCTGTTATTATAGTACCTATAATACGACATGCAAAATGATTTAGCTTTCGATCCAAAAAATTATAACACACAAACCCTTCACCCTGCAGTAATATAATTTTAGAAATAATAGAAATGCCTTATCTGTTGGATAGTGATCCCTCGTCACGTCGGGCGTGGATGTCAGGCCGCGCTGATAACGGTCTGGCAACTCTGTCATGTGCCACAATACGTCGCACACTTGTATTACCTAACTCGACAACAATGATAAGAGAACAATCGGCGCGGACATCGTTTTACGATATAATGTTAGATCACGTCTTAACTTTCCCAGTTATTACTTTCGCAATATTGTCTTTGGATAACGATTTAGTTTCGGCAACTATGAGCATAGTTGCCGAAACGTAAGCTTACGGTGTTATAGGTATATGTACTAATGTCGGGGTCTTAGTTTTCGGGAAGGTCGGCATACGAATGACGTATTTCTTATGCTTACATGTTTTCACATCAGTCCTAGTAGTGGAGTCACTTTAGGACAATGCGAAAAGATTGAGATGTACTGCTGTCGCCCTCGATATTAGCATAACACATTCCAAGTTACCTCTAGCTCTTTACCTTAGCTATAAAACTTTACATCAACTAATAAACAAAAACTCTCCTATTAATAAATTCCTTGTGAGAAGAACGATCAGTTAGGTCTGTTTCCTTGGCTGGAGTCGTTCTCGAAACAACGAGGAATGTTATAAATATTAATATATAAATGATGTTGAAATAAAACTATTTTTAAGGGATTCTATTGTGATTTATTTGTTTTTATTTAGTTAGTTATGTTATTTTATATTTAACATTGATCCCGACGTTTCGGTTGCTTTTCAGCAGCCATGGTCACGGGGACATTCGGGTAAACTTCCGACAATATCATATAAATGATGTAATAGAATTTAATGTGCAAACTAAAACTAGTTATAAGTTCTTACTACAAAGGATCATTTTTGTAATCCGAAAATAAATAAAATTATTTAAATTACAAAAATAAATTACACATAAATTATGTATTCATTTATTTCAATGTAAAGATCGTTTGTATAATTGTTAATGCTCAGCAACTTCTGAGGGTAACTGTACACTTATAGGGTCCTCCCGACATCCTTGACGCCTATGCCAACCACACCTGGAAGTCGGTGCACCTGCTAAACAACGGACGAGGCTCTGGTGCAGGCTTTTCTCTCAGGGTTGGAAGGTCAAAAACAATAAGTGCACCTCGGTCTTCAAAGTGCAAACTTTGGATTCAATTGAGATATCGCTATAAGAATGATGAAGAGATAGACCATAGTCTAGAATAGCATTTATCAAAGCACTTAGTCCGGGAATAGTTTTCTGTGGGTTATTGTGGGATGTAAACAATGCGAGCGAAGCGGGGGCGACAGCTAGTAGGCCATAAAAAGGAACATAATAAGATTCAGTTACAAGTCGTCTTCATGCATTCCGAGTGCGTCAGTTGAAATAACATTGGTGTTTTATTGCAATTCATAAATCACATCAAATAGGTGTTAGCCAAAGTAATTTAAAAACTTTCCTAGGAAATATTTCTCCTCGAAAGTTTAGCAATTTGTCTAGAAATGATTTTAAGGTACGTTTATATTGAACTACTTAGGATATTGAAGTTGAGTTTTCTTTACAAAGTTGTTCAGAAGTAGTATTATAATATGAGTTATAGTTAGCAATACAAGCACCTTTGTTTTTTTCGTTCGGAAATCCCTTCGGAAACCCCACCGCCGGCCAGCGGGGGCGGTTATGTCGGGCTTGAACCGACTAAAACCGCACGCCGTCTCGGGTCTGCAGACGCCGGGGTGTAAGATTGCCCATAGAGCATATCCCTCGCACCCCGACAAGCACCTACTGTTGATTTAGCACGTCTGGAAGAAAAGTGAGAGTTCCGCTATGCTTTGGTTTTGTAGAGCGTTGTCTCTATCGCACAGCGTATGTCTACAGCTTGATATCCTATTACATTAGGTAAAATAGAAGCTATAGTTTTAATATTGTATATACGCAAACACTTTTAACTACTCTATTAAGGTATCAAACTGTAAATCTGATGGACGATAAGGAGAACGAAATCTATAAATTGAAGTAATGCAATCTTAACCGGACTCACACGTTTTTACCCGGTGACGACGTGCCAAATCTTTTTATTACTGTACCGGGTACCGCAATATTATCTATACTTTGATAAAAAAAATTAAGTTAGTTAAAAGCAAAAACTTGTGTTACGTTAAATGAACGATACTGAACACAATTTTTTTTTTTTTTTTTAATTCTTGACCGTTTGTTCGTGGTGGACGCAAAAACTACTGAACGGATTTAAATGCGATTATTTTTTCATTAGAAATTTGTTTGATTGCAATTGGTTAAGTAGAACCGGAGATAAGACCAAAAAACGATAACCGACCTCTGCGCGGGCCGACCGCGGGCATCATAACATAACATAACATAAACTCACGCCTATATCCCCGAAGGGGTAAGCAGAGGTGCTAGCACCCACATTTCGCCAGTTTGTTTTAGGTCCCAATGTAATAGGTTGGCGGATATAAACCTGAGATAAATACACACATAACTTCGAAAAGCATCGAAAAGTCATTGGTGTGTGCCATGGTAGTACCTGGGATCGAACCCGAGACCTCGTCTCAGCAGACCTTTACCCATACCACTAGGCTACGGCTGTTTCGGCACAAACTGGTTACCTATATTATATCCATAGTAAAAACTATCTTTTATATTTCTTAATTTGCAAAACATAATTCATTCGATTATTCGAGCCCGTTATATAAAATAGCTTTTTACTACTGTGTCCTCTCAGAGTCTCGGAATATTTTCACCAAGAAGCAAGCGGGCTAGGGAGGGGTAATAGCCCACTCCGCGTGAGGCGAAGACGTCGATAATTGTGCCAATTAGAACTCACCTGCAGGTGCCTTCGACGTATTTAGTAGCTTTTACTCTAACGTCTAATGTGGTCTCACTGTAACTTTTTTAGTTACGTAATGTAACCAAGCAAATAGTTCTAACTGTATACAGTACTAGACAAACTGTTTATAACAAAAATTGCGTCGTGGTTTCAGGGGTGAGGCGGGAATGAAGGGGTACGGAACTAGAGACTAGATAAAAGTGTTATTGAAGTTTGATGCCTATCTGTGTATATGTAACGCGCCTTTTTGTAATGTCATCTGTATGACAGCTATAAAAAGTTGATGGTCATGGTATACACAGGAGACATTGTATAAATGTAATAACATAGTAGAAAGAGTGGAGGTCCACTCTTTCTACTATGGTAATAATACATTTTGCCAAGTAAATGCGTTAAATTAACTCGCGCGGTTACTTTAAGTGGCAAACAAAAACTTATCGCAGATTGCCGCTTTATCAGCGGTTACGTAGAAACAAATGGTTGAAATTGTATTTTAATTACTCATTCCTTGTACTATATACAACGTTATTGGATGAAAAATGAATAAACAATGATTTATTGATAAAAATGTTTATATCACATAGGTGCTTCAAAGTTTGATACTTTCACGCAAACAGCTAAACTGTTCTGGATGAAATTTGACATAGAGATAGATTATGGTCTGGAATAGGACAAGGCTACTATTTATCATGGGAATAGGTTCCTGTTAGTCAAGAAACACCTAAGTGTGGAAAACAAAACCATTTTAAACATGTAAACCGGTTATGGGTTTCCATAAGGTTTTAAACTTAAAGTTACTTTTTAAAGTTGACAGCGGGTCACTTAAATCACAGATTAATGACTCATGCGCTGGTCTCATCGACAAAACATGTAAGTAGGCAAACGAAAACTCTTGCTAATGCTAATACAATACCTGTATTGTTATTAAAGAAAATCACAAATTGTACGGTAGGATAAGTCTTCAGAGGTACACATAATATAGACTAGCCTTCTGCCTGCGGCTCTGGTCGCGGAAGTCGTTTATCGCCACCAAGTCTTTTTGTTTAAACTGACGGACTTCCTATATAAACTTTCAACCCCTATTTCACCCTCTTAGAGATGAGTTTTTCACAACAATTATGGCTGCGACTGCCGTTTGACCTCTCATCCCCGAGAGAAAAGCCTGCGCCCGAGCCTCGTCCATCAATCATCAGGTGTACTGGCTTGCAAGTGAGATTCCGTTAGTTGGTGTCGCTCCGTACACCCCTACTGTACCGTAAATTATACTGCGTTGTATTGCTTATTCTTTTTTAAACTTTCTCAGGGTTGGCAACTCGTGACTCCTGGATTTTACTACCGTTGTTATATTACGTAACCGTTTATAATCAGATGTGCCTCAAAAGTTCTACCTTCGACAAACTTAAGTTTGAGTTTAAGCAACGAAAATTTTCGCTCGAAGTCTTACAGCCCTACCTACAGATCCCGATGTTTTGAAAGTAGTTAACGTTTTCGTTCGGCAACAGACTTTAAGCCTCTAAAAAAATTCGAACGTTATAATATTTGCATATTTATATCGTACCTTTTTTTTCGTGCGGAAATCCCTTCGGATACCTCCCCGCCCGCCGGCATTCATCTCGCTTTACTCCTCCTTTTGTTTTGATTTATACGACTTTTATGGGAGCAACTGCCATCTGACCTCCCAGCCCGGAGAGGAGTGCGTGCGCCAGAGCCTTGTTCGTTAATTAACCGGTGAGTCAAACTCACCTACAAGCCGAGGTGAGGTTAGCATTGTCTACGAAGATCTCGGTGAAGCTCCTGAAACACCCCCTGTAACAAATATAAGTAACATACTTATACAAACACAAATATTTGATTGCTGGTCAATTAATATATAGATGTGACTGATAAATAACATTACATAACTTCACGTCTGTATCCCTGAAGGGGTAAGCAGAGGTGTATTACACACCCACGATTCGCCATTTATGTTTAGGTTCCAATGTAATAGGGGGCATTACAAAGCGTGCGATAATTTTTATTTTTGGTTTAACATTTTAATCGAATAATATTGATTGAACATTAGTTTTCTACAATCCAAAAGGATTATCTAAAACCTTACTAATATCCTACTTTCTACTATCCTTCCTACTAATATTATAGAACTGCAAAAGTTTATTATATCTTTATTTAAAGGCTGAATCACACTAGGTGATTATGTAACTGCAAAAGTTCGTAAGTGAATGTATGTAACTGCTGAACGTATCTTGCTGAAATTTAGTACAGGAATTAGTTACAGGAAATAGGAGGGAAAGAAATAGGAAAATAGTGTCTATAAATGTCTTTGATGATGAATTTGTGTTTGTGTTAACACATTTAGGGGCATTGACTTTTTATACTGCCACTAGTATTCGTGACAGCAAAGGCACGAAGGAGCTTTCTACAATAAGAACAATGATATGTCGCATGTTACTATGTCCAATAAATTAATTATTTATTGTTTTTTTTTCTTTCAGGTATGTCACTGTTTTGATAAGCGAAGTTGTCGTATCTACAGTAAGTGCATCGTTTCTAACTATTAATATATATAGCCCGAAATTCCACTACAAGACGTTCTACGTTCATAATGGCCCCAATTCAGTAACGCCACGTTTTCAAAAAGCGTAATTTCAATTCGATTAGAAAGAAAAACGTAATAAAAGCTTCGGTATTCCGTCTGATCTGTCAAAACATAACCTACCTGTTTTTGTGAGGTTATTAAACCTTTAGAATCACTCACAGTGTGATTCGTTTTCAATTATGTCGTGTAAATTTATAAGTTTTGGAATCACACGTTTAAAAACGCAATTTTACTTAATGGGGTCTCTGTATTGGATCAAAATGCATTTTATAAAATTATTATCAAATATAGGTATTAGTAAAGATGACGGTGGGGCGACTAGCGCCCCTCCCCCAAACCAGGGCAAGACGGGGACACCGTGGTTTCCAAACCCGAGGGGGCCATCTCGAAACCGGAGATGGCCCAGGGTCAGTCGGGGTGCGAGGGATATGCTCTATGGGCAACCTTACACCCCGGCGCGCGGCGTCTGAAGACCCGAGACGGCGTGCGGTTTTAGTCGGTTCAAGCTCGACATAACCGGCCGCCGCGCCGGCGGGTATCCGAAGGGATTTCCGCACGAAAAAAAAAGTAAAAAAAGGGATTTCCGTACGAAAAAGAAAAAAAAAAGGTACGTGTTATTGTCGTTAAGTTTACGTTTAAGTAATAAATATATTTATTAGGATCCGTTAAAAATTGTTTTATTTCAATAGGTATACGTTTCAAACAGATTATCTTTTTTCTTGATAGAGAAGATTAGAATCGAATTAAAACCAAGGATTGGGGCATCAAATTGATACCCCATCGTTCAAAGTTGAGTCCTTAGCCCCACTAGGTCTTCTGCTTTGCGCTATAGGTCAGAGACTAGCTATGGACGAAACAAGGAATAGTAGCTTCAATTCTTTAAAAAGTTTAAAACTTCAGAGCTAGTACTCACTCCAGCAAATTAATACACTTAAAAGTTAGTTGTTTAAAAGATACATTATAGGCGTATAAATTTAACGGAGTTAATATTTTCGAACTTATTACCAAATTATTCGAAGGTTGTAAGGTATTCAAATCGGTTACGATGCCTTAACTTTTAAAATTCTTTAAATATTATCTCTTTGAAGTAAAATGAATTCCCCTTCTCCATTTTATCTAAAGATAAACTTCAAAAGCCGTAGATTTTACTCATGCAATTTCAGGTGCGAATTATACAGAAAAGGTAAGAGGTATAAGGGGTAAGGCAAAATCAAAGTAAAATCGTACGTATCGATCGAGGCAAATTTGCGTCTATTCGTACGATTTGGCTTTGATTATGCCTTTTCTGTATGATTTACGCGTCAGGCGGCTGTAACTCCTTGCATGCTGTACCTACACACAGTGCTGTAACTAGGCTTTTACGCAGTCGTTGCGAGCTTCTTTAATTGCGCCCTTTTTTACCCGATTGCGCCAGAAGGAGGGTGTATGTTTTTCGAGAGTATGTATGTATGTATAATTGTTTGGTACGCTCTGTAGCCTGAACGGCTCGATGGATTTTAGCTTGAGAGTTTTTGTTAGATTCTTATTTACTGTGAGAGTGCTACTGAGTATATTGAAATAAAATAAAAACAAAATGGAGGATTTTTGGCGCTAAAATGTAAGTTGTTACAAAATATTTTAAGAAACTTATTTACTCGATAAGTTTGTTAAAATCATTTATCAAAATGAAGAGCTTTAAAAGGTGATTTCTAATATATTTACATACATAAAAAGTATACAATAAAGTTATCAAATTAAGAAATCAAAAACCCGACTGCCCTAAAAAGACCGAAACAAGTTCGATAGCAAGCGGGACCCATTTGCAAATCATAAACCGAAAGAAAAGTAACGGGTCCTGCCTGCTATCAAACTTGTTTCGGTCTATTAATTCTCTGTCTTTGTGTACTGAGCACTACTATTTTGCGTCTTTTCATTTATTATTTCAGCACTATTTCCTATCTCTCTAAAGCAGTGTTCTGGTTCCACAATATATGTATGATACGTTTTTCAGATGACCAATGGTAATTTAATGATTGACCAAAATCTACCTATATTGTTTTTTTTAATTCTCTACAAGAAAAATCTGTAAGTACCTACCGCCATAAGAGTAAGCAGAGTCCCATTGGTCCGACGAAGTGGCAGTTGTTCCAAACACCATTAAAGATGATTGATTGAATTCGTTGGGAAGGAAATACCAATCGTCAAGTGTATGCCATGATTATTACATTCACATTCTCAGTGAAATGAGGACAATGGTCTGCCGATGTTTGTACAGAACAGGGGTTGAACGTTGAAACTTCAATCAAATCAGAGGGTTCATAACCTCTATCGGAGCATTCGAAAGCCGCCCGCATTATTCTGACAAGACAGCCAATCACGTTCGGGCTCAGTGCAGTGATGTACGTCGTGAACAGATTTAGTGCCTCTTAGTCATTTACACTATACTAGAATCAGCTGCTAAAGTAGCTGTATTAAATAAAAAAGTGTTAAAATTCCGTAACCTCCAACTGTTTTTGTTTTTACCATAATGTATGGTGTTGGTGTAGTCAGTAGTTCGGGATAGTTATAAATATAGAATATGTGATAAAATAATTACTTGTTTAGGAGGCTTGTGCCATCTTGAAGTACAATTTATTTAGCCCTAAAATTAGAGAAATGCTTTATCCACACTAATAAGTATCTACAGAAATCTATATGATAAATTACCATGAAGAGAACTTCAAAATATAATATTGTATCAGTTGTTATGTAACCTACCGCCATTAGTGTATCGCTGTGTTCCTTATCAATGAGACATTTATCTCTACCTGTTATAATGACCGGCAAACTTCTTGATAGATGAAACCGTGTTAGGTTTCTTTGGCCAGCAGCGGTGGTAGTGTGGGGCGCGAAACGGCCGAAGCGCGCCAATTAACCAATCATAGATTAGATTAAACCATCTGTTTGATCAGTCCTTTTATTGGTTGAGTTGATTTTGATTGGTTCGTATGGTGCACATGCGAGAACTTTCTGTCTTTTGTTCTAGATGTTTGCAGGCACTTATAAGAGGATGCGATAACATCTTGAAATTAAAACTTCAAACATTAAACAAAATAGAAATGATTAAAACAAAAAATAAATTCAACACTAACTCTTTAAAGACGGCTCGTTACGTGTTGACTGAGTTATCTGCGCGGAAATGCCTATAATTATGCATAATAGCCATTTTATCATGTACACAGATATTAATGAATCATACAAGTGTTTATTTACATAAATAAGTAAATAGTTTTTTAAATGTTTTATAGATACATACTATGTACATATTTATAGGAAGGTAGCGATATGTGTGTGCTAATGCCTCTGCTCACCTCTTCGGTTTTATACCGGTGTATGGTATAGCGCCTTCTACAAAAAACAAATCTGGCATCGATTTACATTGTTCAAATGTCTAAAAATGCGTAGAAATAAGACTTATTATCAGAAAAACCTAGCAAGCACACAGCCGCAATGCTTTAAAAAAACTATGAAATTATAAAAATAAGATTACATTTTTCTCTAGTTCTTCACTAGGTTTAGAACTTGCGTAGCTAATATACCTACTCACGTCCATTTTCATACATAGCTAGACTCACTCTTTTCTCCTTCCGGCTATAATATGTACGAATATGTGCAGGTATTTGCTCAATAAGGGAATTGTTTTTACTTCAATCTTACTCATCGTCATCTGCCTACCCTTGTCCTAATTATCTGGTGTCGGCACAACATGTCAATCTCTTCCATTAACACTAATGTGCTAAATTTGAACCTTATTTTTATTTTATTTTAATGCCATATGTTCATTGAACTTGAAGCATCTTGTGTACTAACGAGAGTGCCAATTCTTCACCGTTTCAAATAATCACTACATTTGTATAAAGATCTAATATAAATGCTAAAAATCTAGCCCGCGACTCTGCGTGAAATACTGATCATGATGCCGTTAGGCGCTGTGCAGACAAGGCGCGCTTTTATTAGTACTGGCCCGCGTATGCCCGGCGGCATGAACTAATGCGCGGACATCATCATCAACCTACTCTAGTCCACTGCTGGACATAGGTCTCCCCTAATGAGCGCCATAGAGCCCCCCTGTCTTCAGCTTGCCGTATCCAGCATCTGCCTGCAGTCTTTCGCAGATCGTCATCCCACCTGACATAGTACAACTTTATTGTAATATAAATATGCCGCGCCGTCGTCTTCGCAGTGCCTTATACCCGTGAAATATGTTTTTTTACGTACTTATTGATAACAAGTAAGCAAGAGCACGTGTTTCATCGTTTAGAAACATTATTTGAAGGTCAGAAGATACATGTATCATTGGAAGACGGTGTGGACTACAGCTAATATGCTAGTAGTAGGTATAAAAACATAACCAGACAAATAATATACATAAGTAAACTCGAGATCATTGGCCTTTTTATAATGTATACACGTTATTTTTCATTTTATAACTGTATACATATTTATGATACGGGCTTAGATATATTAAAGTAAACGACTGTTCGTAGACGTAAAAGCCGTTGCCTCGAATATCGTATTTGTGTTGACCACAACATGCTCCTATTCGGTTTCATGGAACAAACATTTGCCGAGTAACCGATCGCCGACCTTATTGACTGCCATGTGATAGCTTTTGCAAAACACTACATGATACTTTCATATCGATTTAACCGGCCCCAATATTCGCTGCTTAGACGCACTACATCGTTTAAGCACTTTGTAACACTTGAAAGTGGGCCTGTGAGAAGGATTTATAGGTTTGCTACTTGAACGATATAATAAGTTAGATATAAATTGTTAGTGGTGTATGGGCCCACCAATATAGGACCTGCTGATGGACGGCCGAGGTTCTAGTACAGGCTATCCTTTCGTGGTTAGGGGGTCCGACAACAGTCGCTTCCGTTAAAGCTAACCAAACTGCATTATGGGAAGGAGTCGGATACTGCTAAAGACTTAATAATATATTTCCGCTTATTTCTACAGTAATTTACCTACCTGTAGAATTATATTTTTAATTTTAATTATGTTCAGGTCCCAATGTAATAGGGGGCGAGCCTATTGCTATCTAACGGGCACATTACTAAGCGAGCGATAATAAACATTTTTAATACACACATAACTACGAAAAGTCAGAGGTGTGTGACCGGGGCGACTGGGGATTGAACTCGAGACCTCGTCTCGGCAGTCCGTTACGTAAACCACTGGGCTATCGCCCCTTCTATTTAGTAGAAGGCTAAAGAGATTTAGAATTATAATAATACCCATAAATTACTCATACCACACACTTCTTACACTTCCACAATTACTTACGGCCGGTTGGTAGAAAACGCATAGGTTATAAGATCCGCCTTGTGTAATGTATTTGCAGAAAGTTAAAACAAGTAAATGTCAAGCAAAAGCGTAATGCTAAAGTATATATTGTTATCGACGTGATCGCAATATTTGATAAGATAGTGGTGAAATTCTCCGTGGAATGTTTTATATGAGCGTTCCTACAAAATAAGTTACAAGCATATTAAAAAAAACATCTCATAATTAAAAAAATATAAAGAAACTTCAGTTAACAATGGCATAGGCACGAACTACCGGAAAAGGGTCACACAAAACTGTTGTGTTTGGTTATATTTTCAATAGAGAGCAAGCGTTAAAAGTAAATATCCGTTAGTAGCCAATCGCATTGCAAATTATGCTGAACATTTGTACAGTCAACGACAAATGTAGTTTAACAAATTCTTGTCGTTGACTGTACTTACAGCATTGTAGTCTGTACATACGGTTGTTACAATACCCAAACTATCGCTTTTGAAAACCACGATGCTGTAAGTACAGATAATTATTTATATTTTCTCTTATTTCAGAAGTTCCTACAAACATTCAAGTTCTATAATTAGAAAAATTCAATTAGGGTTGACCCTCTTAATATAGTATTCCTTTTCATTAAAGTGTGAAAAATGAGGAATAATTATAAACACGTTTAGAACTGCCCCAAATCACAGAGATCGCTTAAAAACAGTGTTTTAATTAAGGCACATCTACACTTACATCGTCCAATGATTGTATATCAAAAAGATAACGGCAATGGCGGCGCTCAAAAATAGTCACTCAAAACAAGCTAATTCGACTCGCTGTCATACAATGCGGGTAATGATTGCCCGATATCCCGTCATATCTGCCTTATTTTAAAAGAAGATTGTTGGCATTGCCACAATAGATCATGTAACGGAAAAAGTTTATAAGCGTGGCGTGTATTATCCTTCACCTCAGCTCGCGCCTTGGAGACCTACCACCAGCCGCTACTAATTAATAACTTTGCCATCTGATGAGCAATTAAAACGTTTATTATTTCTACCATAAAATTACAAACAACTATTGTAATGATAATGTAATGAATTTATAAATGTGAAAGTTTGTTAGTTTGGATCTTTGCTACTCAATCACGCAAAAACTGTAGAACGTGGCTATATGAAATTTGACACACATGACATATTTTATTATTTAAATTAGGAAATTTGAAACTCTTCATTTAAGCTGGGCAGTGGAAAGAATTTGGGTGTTGCAGTAACTAAAAGTTACTAAAATTATGTATACATTTGATACAGCATTAGTCATGGAATATAAAACATTTATTCATTTATTTATAAAGAACGGGATTTGCTAATTATTTGGATAAAATAAAACTACAAAATACGGCAATGCGCCATGTTTTGTTGAACACCAATCCCAACTTACTTACTCTGTGGCTACTGACTTCTGACACGTAGGTATATTTAATTTAAAAAAGCTTACTCAGAAGGGATGTCACAAGCCACGCCATGACACTAAGAAGTAACTCTTTAATTTCTGTAGAAATATGTTATTTCGTTTAAATAACAATATCTGGGTGACAAGCCTAGCTCTGTTTTTTTTCGACGTGTTCTAAGAATGAAACATAGGTAAATCGATTTATCGCCCCAGAAGCCTCCTGTATACTAAAATATATGTATAACTGAGCCCGCGACTTTGTCCGCGTGGATATAGTTTTTAGGGAGTTAATTCTTTAGCGTGGAACCGTATTTTTTTTTCTAAAATTAAAGCAGTGTATGTTACGCCTTGTAACAATACCTATCTGCCAGTGAAAGTCCCGTCAAAATCGGCCTAGCCGTTTCACAGATTACGTCTTTCAAATAGACAGACAGATCGTGGATACATTCATATGCAATCATTAAAAATCTGTTATTTTAATATTACAAACAGACACTTCAATTTTATTTATTTGTATATATGTACCTAGATAATATTTTTGTATAGCTAATTTAGTTTGCAAATACCTATTATGTATGTAATTGAATTATTATTTAAAAAAATCGGTTGTCTGTAAAGTCGGTTTACTGACGATAGTTGAACGTGACAACGTCATAAGAACGCGAGGTAACGCCGCATACGTCATGTGGTAACACCGCATACCTCATGTGGTAACGCCGCATACGTCATGTTTTTTCATGCGTTGTCACGTCAAAAAGTTTAAAGGTAGAATTTATGTTTTACGTACTTAGTAAACGTAGCTTCTAATTATTCTTCTTCTACTTTTTATTTATTTTTATTACTTATTACTGTCACTTTTCAATAAAGTAATTTTATTTAACCACGTACTGCGACGGCGGCGTCGTGACAACGACGAACGTCCGGCGACAATTGCTTTTTTACACCCTTTATATTAACTTGAGACTATAACATTATTCGAATAATGGAACTTTGCAGACGTACATAATCCATCACCATCAATTAATAGAAAACATTTTAGACAAAAAGTACTACGTTACTTTTCGAGATTTCTAAAATAATATGAAATAATAATTCGATAATAAAGAACTTTAAAAAGTGTAGATGTACCTTTATGAGTAGCTAGCATTAAAATAAAGTGAGGACTTCAACGTCTGAATTTGTCGTTGTCTAAACCACCAGTCATGAAGTAAAATCTAGCGGTCTGACACACAATACAAAATTTGAATAAACTTTAGAATTTACTATGTAAAAAATAATACTTGTTTGTTTGTTCGTATCTATTTAACTAATGCTCCCTAATGCTCCGTTCATCCGAATGCGATGGAACATTGTCAACTTATTGCTTGCTACGCACAACGCCCGGCGCGCTCTTATTATTACTTTTATTAGGTTGCATTTTGCCCGTGTGTACCAGGTGCCATGAGCATTGCACGGGCAAAGTGCAAGTGCGCAGTGCCGCATTGGACCCGGTGGTGGCTGGTGCCGCTGCTGCAGTTGAGTTATACGAATTTTTTTTACGAAATTTTTCCGTGCGATGCTGAAACGAGTCAGCCAGTGGTTTTATATTTTTGATTAACTCACAAAATTTATTGTTGCTGTGCTGTCCTGTAGAACTGGGTCGCTGCTGTGTTCACTACGTTGCACTGTTAATCGGAATATTTACCTTACTGTTGTTCGTGCTGCATCAAATATAACGTTAACAATATGCAAACTTTTTGATTTTGTAAATTTGACTCAAGCTCTAACAATAATTTTGTTATCATAGTACTAAGTTACAAACAGGAGACGAACAAACGAACAGTTATATCGACACCTGGATAGAAAAACATTGTAACTCAGTTTTTATTGATTCCAAGTAGAAGTCCTAATCATGACAAACATTGGCGCACATTCTACTGTTATAAAACTCTGAAAAACAAAATTTTGTTCTCTTCAAAATTTTGTTTGTTCAAAATCAAATATATATATTTTTAGAGGTAGTTTAGATTAATGAGGTCCGCAAAAGAATCAGCATCATTAATTGACAAATCAAAGACCAGCAATATTTTTCTTTATCGGCATCGATACTATGGTCACTGGAGATGATAATGATCACTGAAGACGAGAAACATTTACTGTAACGTGTAGTTATTTTTTCCGTCACTACATTGGTCTACAATGACACATAATTCGCCACGATCCACTATTTAATTAATTCACCGAACTCATTTTAATCGAGTTAATGAATGTTTATTTATGTTTCTGTATGAATCAGCACGAGAAACGTATTAAATGCGAAACGGTACGTGGATCGTGAATTCGTGATCGACTCCATTCCAGTTGTAGCATGCGTCCGCGAAAGTTGGTGCGTCGGCGCAAGCTGATTTTAAACAACGGAATGTTTGAATCGAAACTGATATAGGCAGGATGCTTTTCCATGTTTATCTCTTTTACAGAGCAGCTGTCACGATTGGTTAATATCACGATACAAATGTTAGTAATTATTAGAAACTTTTACTGAAATTCTCAGGAAAAATAAGGAATTCATAAGCAAATTATTATACCTACATACCAATTTTTTTTTTTTTTATCGTGCGGAAATCCCTTCGGATACCCCCCGCGTGCCAGCGGGGGCGGTTATGTCGGGCTTGAACCGACTAAAACCGCACGCCGTCTCGGGTTTACAGACGCCGGGGTGTAAGGTTGCCCATAGAGCATATCCCTCG
Organism: Cybosia mesomella; assembly: GCA_946251805.1. Classification (NCBI taxonomy): domain Eukaryota; kingdom Metazoa; phylum Arthropoda; class Insecta; order Lepidoptera; family Erebidae; genus Cybosia; species Cybosia mesomella. The sequence continues at coordinate 25,947,295 of OX276398.1, forward strand.
CACCCCGACTGACCCTGGGCCATCTCCGGTTTCGAGATGGCCCCCTCGGGTTTGGGAACCACGGTGTCCCCGTCATGCCCCGGTTTGGGAGAGGGGCGCTAGTCGCCCCACCGTCCCGGCCTGCTTCTGCTGGGGTGACAGGTGGCCTCACCCGCCACCCCCAGGCCTGCGCTCATGGAGGACGGAGGTGTCGGAGCCTGTTTGCCATTGGGGTAGACAAACGCAACATAAAAATAAAGATACGATCCGTGTCTGATGAAATAAGGAAAAAAATCTGACTAGTGTTATATTCGGGCAAGTGTGGATCGATGTTTCATGTTTAGTACTCAATCACGCCAGAACGGCTGAATGAAATTTGAATCAGATATAGATTATAGTCTGCAATAGCACATGCGGTTACTTTTATCCCGGAAATGAGTTTCTATGGGTCACGGGAATGGTATCCATTTCAACATATAGTATGTAATATTCACGATAACATTCGATTATATGATGAATTATGTTCAGTCAACTGCATTATAGTATTATAGAATATGGTAGGTATTTCCTAAACTATCGTGACCATATGTCCAGTTTTGAATGGGGCCGCCTTTTTTTCGACTCTTCGTTCCGGTCATCATGCTCATTTTTTCCCTTTTTTCCAGCCTTTTCTTCTTCTTCCTCTTTCCAGTGTCCCCGAAAAGAACTTCAAGACGCGATATCATTCCGTTTTCTCTAACAAAATATGGCCTGACTCAAATTCATCAGCAGAACGAATGTTTTATTTACATTCATTCATTCTTTAACTAACAAATCGTGAACGTCAGAAAACCTCACAACTACAACTCTCGATACAGAAAGCGATGTTGATACCTAACATACATTTTTTTAAAGTTGTCAGGAACATAATTCAAATTGATCATCACTAGCTGGATTAAATCAAATGTGTTAAGTCACTTTCCCGTTTTGAGTCCACAAATACGTGGTCACATTACCTATAAGTCCTATAACCTATGCAACCGAAGTTGGAATGTGAGGCCCCGTGGTCGGGTGAATCATCCAACTACGTCGATGGGCGGTGGTCCTGAGGTCACGTGGCTCAACGATGCCGCGATGCCGTCATTGTTGCATTACGTAGTTTTACGGCCATCTAACTATTGTAAATAACTATGTACTAACTCCACGTGTATAGATAATGTGTGTGAAAACACTTAAATGATATGAACACGACTAGAATACGTGTAAACTTAAGGAAATGTGGCAATTCTAGTTTTCTTTTTGTACGTTAAACAGAATTACTTATCCTTATAGCTTGTACATGTAACTTTTATTCCGTTAAAGTAATCAGTAAATAAATGTTATGGTAGTCTGTAGACGCCTATAACAACATGGATATAATAATCAATACACAGACACGCATTGCTTCTTCTTTTAAAAAATTGATCCATGGCAACACGTAAAACTTTGAACCTATTCTGAATAGAAAACATGCACGAAAGGATGATTTATTAAAGAAAAGTAGGCCTCTTTCGGAATTTAAAATGGAACATTCAAATCTAATAATTCTACCATTAGTCAATAGTACTCTGGAAGCGCGTGGAATGCATGGTATGTGCCACCGCAGAGAACACGCTGGTCAATTCAAAAGCTATCTATAATGAAATGCGATAACCGTCAAATATAATAACCCATTATCTTCTTTATTACGATTGCTATAGAGGTGGTGATTGAGTGACTCACGTCCTACGTTGAGGTCGATATATATCTTGGGGGCGTTTATTGGCGAGAATTGGGCGCATCCCGGTTGTTCGACGAAATCGGTATCCTTCCTACGCGCGCGCTGTTATTATCTGATGGGACTTAGTTCGGACAAACCAGCTTTGATGTAACGTTAATGTAATAACAGATAAAACTTCCTCCTTCACTCCAAAGTTCTGAATCCGTTTCGGTATTCCGTTTAAATGTGTTCCCTTTTTTGTTACACCAATACTTTAGTAATCGAGTACACGTTGAAAACTAAACTTAATACTTTACTTAACTTTATATTATGACAAAGAGGGTGAATCAGAAGTATTAAAACTGTTATATATGGTAGGTATATAAAGTATTTCTTAAGTTTTTATATTTAATCTATTACTCGGCATTAGACTTTTTTATGAAGAGGGTGAATCTGAAGTACACGAGTAGAACTCATGTTACATAGTTATTAATTATTTCTTTTTTTGTATATTTGACTAATTACCCAATCTACATTAGACTTAGAATGTCGACACATTTAAAATACATATAAAAATTATGTGAGGTGTACACAGAATGGTTTCAATCGCAACGCTTAAGTCGGCACAATTCGGCATCTTTATGTTTTTACTCAGACGATCATCAAGCAGCATAATGACGATGAAACATAGGCTACAGAAGACGTAGACGCTTAGGGACACGTTAGGACGGACGGCTTTATGGTATTGAAACTACCTTTAGTTTTAATGTATGTGGGAAAAGCATACTTTTACCGCAACCTTTAAGATCAAACGATTATACATACAAAATCTTCAAAATGTCTTCGTTATTATAAACATTGTAGATGCACGTTAGCGATTGCAATCTCTGTAATGTGAACATAAAGCTACCGTTAAGTTATAATCTTGTGCCTCAGCTTGCCGAAGTTATCCAACATAACATCACGATTTCAAATCACTTTTACAGGGCCGCGGTTGTTCCTATGCAAACCACAAAGCAATCAGACACCTGACCGTTTCTTTTCCACAGTTCGTGTATCTTGACGATCTTTCACAGTCACCGTAGGTTTTTGAAGTGAAAACTTATTTCGGCGCTTTGAGCACTTTTCTTCTTTAGGAGCATTGAGCGGTTTTTAAGTGAACAAAAATCTTTGAAGTCGCGTCAACGTTACCGCACGCTTCTGGGCTAGGTATACGATTTTTCCGTGCCAAACCGGATTACTACGGCACATACCCTGTTCGAAATATGCTTATAACCTTCACGTAAATGCAAGAAGTGAGTGAGTATAAGTTGACAAGATTTATCGCAATCGGATAAACGACGGCGCATAAAACACGTACAAACATTGTTTATAAAAACTTTTTTCTTTACTCTAGATAATACTCTAAACTAATAAACAGGTATTAGTTTAGAGTATTATCTAGAGTAAAATAGAAATTTTGTATAAAATAGAATATCTTATTTTCACTGACTTCAATGTATACTTGTCAACAAAAATTGTATCACGGCTCTTGGGTGACCCGAGAATGAATTTTAAGTATTGAATTTGGAACGGGACGAAGAAACTAGATAATGAATTTTGATATCTATCTATCTAATATATGTGTTGAATTATTGTATATCCATAGAGCACCTTTTTGTAATGTCATCTGTATGACAGCTACAAAAAATTTGCCAATTGTTGGTAATCTATTTGTGGTGTTCTGCGATACCAAATTACTTGTTCCGTAGAGTCAGTCTAGTACTATACCTAGAAGGCATTGATTATTTTATCTACACTATTATTAGAACGAAACACAGAACAGATAAACCATTCATTATATTAATGGCAGAATATATTTCGAACCTCTCTTGGCGTCCGAAGCTTTCATACATTGCCTCCTTTCCCATGACTGGGAAGTATTAGTGTTATTGAGCTATATTCATAGTTAAGGATAAAGGATAGCATAATATTACTTAGTGTGTGAGTGTACCACCGTACGGTGGGGCAGGCTCGTTAACGACTCATTCATTGGTGGCCATCTGGTCATGTGAACACCGCTCCGCTCACTTGCCCTTTTTATTTTCTGTGCCCATTTACAACTCTGCTAGAGTCAGTTATCTGTGAAAAGTTTACTAATATTATCGATTAATAGATTACTTATTGAAAATCGAGAAGTTTCAATTTGTGTTGAATAAAGATTACATTTTCTATCTATGTTTTAGTATGTTATTAAAATTTTATGTGTTGAAAAACATTTGATAATTTTGCCCATAATCGCACATACTGACTGATTGGTTAACTACGTCACGAATCACTTCGCCTATTGATGCAAATATGTTTGGAATCGTTTTGGAATTTATCGAGTTCAGATATACGCGGCGGGGGATTTTGTGGTATAATTTGTAGTGAACATCTAACTCGAAAAGATCCGAACGTATGTTCAAATTACTCTGCAAAGCCGCGGCCAATGAAAGCTTTCTTACAGTTGATTAAATGTTGCAAGGTTCGTTTCCTTTTCTGACTAATTTGACACCCCTATGAGGGCACCAAATCTGATCCGAGAGATAGCTTTCTATATGAATAAAAGGATATTATTAGACGGCCGACACGTATTGTCACATTGTATCGCAATGAGTTATAATATATCATGACTATGTATTTGATAGGGGATCCGCGCGACGCTATACCACGTCATCCGCGCTCACGATTGGACAGCCACGGTCAATTGGTCCTTTGTGCATCGCACCGCCAGCCCGTGTCGCCTCATCACTTCCCTACAATCATTGACGGCCCTATAAATAGGACTCGTGACAACAAATGGATCGATTCATTCTAAATTGGTTATTAATTTACCGCACAGTATTCTCACACAATTTAAATAAAGCATTGTATTCTGGAGAAATAAGAATTAATATCGTATGGCTATTGTCCTCGTATACGTTTAGCCTGTTTAATAATAGCGTTTCCTTATAAATATTTCTTTTGTATATATACATGCAGAGTCGCACTCAGCTTTGGTGTGAATACCATTAGAATTTAGAACTCGAGAACGGGTGGACCGACCGATTTTCTTTGATTTTTTAGATTTGTCTCCGCTTATACTTACACTTGTGCGTTGTTTTCATTTTTCAAGACGTCTCAGGTCTCTATAATTCCGGGGTGCAAGGTGGCCCAATAAGGCAATTCCCTCGCATCCTGACAGACCCTTGGCCTTTGTGCCTATACTAGCAATTAGGATAATTAAAAATATAAGACATTTAGGAAATGAATTCAGCTGATAAGGTAACCAACATAACTTGATTCTAAGGCGGAACTAAGTTTACCGTGTCAGATATTAACTACAAAAGTAAACTAATTGACTTTTAAAATTCTTAAGTATTTCCTCACACACATTAAAATGTGTATCTAGCCACTTTTCGCGTCTTCATAATGCATGTTTATGCAACTTCGCCGTTTACTACACAACTTGATCTGTGTTAGAGCAACGGCAACGCTCCGTAATAGTGTAGCGAAGGTTTTATCCATCAGATAAGGTGCTATTGTTTGAAGTTGTAAGAACTGATTTCTCTTTACAGCACTTGTGGTAAGAAGCTTCAAAAGATTGTAATTTGTGTTTAATTTTCTCTTGATATCACATAAATCTAACCTAACCATCAAACATGCTTCAGCATACGTCACGCCTCTTGCTATGATACTGGCAAACACATTCCGCTTCTACACTCATAAAGATTATTTTTATATTCATTCACAATTATATAAATGTTTGCTGGGTATCGATCTGATTGACATACGTACGCCTAGATTGACCTTCACCGGGTTGTCTATTTACTCTCACCGTATAAATCTGTTTCGTCAAAATTCTGTCGTCCATCTTCTATAAGTGACCTAACCATCTAATAATCCCTATCTCTTTATTTGTCACTACATCTTCTACTGTATCACAACGTTCCATTATCAGGATGTTCCTCACTTGGTCCATCAACGTCCAGTTATACATCTCAGACTCATTTCCATGAAGGTTAGTTTAACTTCATGCTCAACCAAAATTCGCCGCCATAGGCAGAGATTAGACAGTCAATAAATATCTTGAAATTCGCGATCCTGTCAATATATGGATATTGATATTATTGTGTAAACGCGATTTGTACCTACAGGGAATCACGATGTTGGATCGCGATATTTATTGACTTCTAATTCTTGCCTTACATAAGTGTATTATTTAAACAAAAATTTCCTTAACACATATAGACAAGCACGTCTTTATCACTCGCGCAGACCGACATTTTTCGCGATTAATTCAATCGGATGCGCCCGACGGATACAGTGACCCCAACCAGGCCCTTTTGGGAAATGCTCCCAACAGTTGCTTTGATTCGCCCACCAGGAAAACTAGATAAATATATTAAATATTCCCGTTTGCTATTTCTATTTACTAAAATATATTTCTCTAGGGCAGGGCCGCTTCTTTAGATACAATAAGTAGAGTATTTTTTGTTGCAAATCATACCCTTTATATACCTTATTGAATAGTAAATTTGAAAAGTAATTATAGGTACACAATTTATGACTTTATTTTGTCAATTTATATGATTTCTTTTTCAATGTATTTTTTTTGTAAATTTTTAAATGTTTTTCTAATCACATGTATGGCTCTAGAGTAATCCTAAGAAAACCATAGACTTCTTAAAATTGCACCTTACAACAAAGATTCTTTTTATTATCTGTCTATCTATTCATATTTATCTATACAATGTAAAGCTGTCACTACAGCTTGAGTAGATATTCAGCAGTAATACACTGAAATCACAAATCTGTCCCATTATTTTAAAAGTCTTTCAAAGCAGGGAGATTCCACTGAGCGTTATGATTGGGACGAACAATTTCCCGACGGGACAGAGAGCCTCATTTCCTGCAGTGCAAGAGCTGGGGCGATGCGATTCTCCAAAATATTATTTTAAACTTCCGCGAACATCTTTCCATTTCAACTTTATTTCCATTCAAATTTTAGTTTCTAAATAGTGAACAACATGACGGGTTCAATGTTTTATTGCTTTTTCAGACAGTAAAAATGTTTTACTGTTTGTGGTTAAGTTAAATATGTTATAAGGTTAGGGTATTTGAGTAATCTAATAGAAAACATAGTAGCTAGCTATCTAGTCCTAGTAGTAGTAACAGCTGGCTATGAAGCATTATCCCGTATTTGTTCAAAAAGAAAAGCTAATCGTTTGGATTCCACTTCAAATGTGTGTGGCTCAAACTCAATTCCAGCAAATTTCTACTTGAAAGAAGAATTAAATCTAAATATTTGTTAATATTTCATTTCTACTTAAATTTGTATTAAATGAATAAATTCGATAAGTCCCCGCGACAGATTTATCAAAGACTAGCATCGCCCTGCGGAATTACACACGTAATTCGTAATCCCGTGGTAATATTGGTATAAAATGGCCTGTGTTACTCACATATAAGTCTAGGTGAAGGAATTTTCAAAATCGATCCGAAAGTTGGTTTCCGTCGCTACAAATAAGCATACAGATGCAGTGTAAAAATTCTCAACCCAACTCAAGAGAATCCCTTGAATTTACTAAGCGCGACTAGAACAATTTCTGCAGGGAGATCGTTTCCTCGTTCCATGTAGGTGTTTACTGTTAAAGGAATACCTTTGTGGCAAATACTTCCGTAGAGTATATTTATGTAGCTCCGCCGAGCGCAACCCGGAAGCAGTTCAATTAAGTCTGGTATTTAAGGTTGCCATCTACTGGCAAGCTCTGATTGCGCCTCACCTCCCCCACTCGAGGGGATTCCTGTCTCCCTTTAATTTTCGAACACAATAAATACTTTCTCACCGAAGCACCTTGCACAACAAAGAGTTAATACACATAATATTCATCCATAATAATACAATTTCACGGCTTCTTACTGAAGGTAGATAAAAGAGTATTTGTAAACAAATTTTACTAAAGAAAGGATTTTTTTTTGGAAGCATTTGAATGCTCTCGTTATTTTTCTGTCAACACAACTTTAGAAATAGTTTTGTCTTTTATCAGATAATTTGCATATCATAATTGAGTTTATTTTCACTCCGTCCAGTATATTATTATCTAAAACTATATCCGTATAGTACAGTGAATGTTAACACCATGATTCATTTGGGTTTCCATTTTTTCCGGTGGATCACTGGGTGGACTTAGAAAATCATGTGACCCACTTTGTTAAAGTACCTATATTTTACATTTTAACAATGGATCACTTGTTTAAGTGCTTCCTTTATGAACTACCAGAACGAAGGCAGTGATATTAAGAATTCCCACCTCTAAAGAAACCTACTATGTAGCCAATTGACAATCATTTACTTCTGAATCTGAAAGTACTTTTTATATACAATAAATTTTCTTTTGTAAAAATCACCCCGCGGCACGTACATAGTTTTAAAACAAATATTCGTTTATGGTTATTCGTAACCTACATGAATATTAGGTGACACGTGCCAACATTATGGCCTAAAGCGTGTGAAATGTGGATGCAATAAGCGGGCTAAGTCTCATCTCCGGTATCGTTTCACTTAGTGCACCCATTCCCGAACGGACACACTCGAATAGCCCCGGGGCGTCGAGGCCGGCGTCCACGGAAACGGTACTACTGGAACCGTCATAAACGGAGCTATTTACATAATTATTAAACAGGCAATCATTTCTCAAGCTGCTTGCAAACTGCTTACATTACCTCTGCGAAGTTTAGGCGTGAATACACAAAAGGCGTATGCGTAATAAAAGGAAAATCGCGTTCGCAGAGGGCATAAGGGAACGAACGGGCGTAAATTTTGCTCTGATTTTGCCTTACGCCTTATACCTTTGCTGTATATTTGCCATCTTTATATCACTTCCTCACTTAATTACTGTTCACAAAGCAATAAATACAATACAAGAAATCTGTAAAGTATTAGCGTTACATAAAAGCAATGGCGGAATGTTGAAAGATGTAGATAGTTATTATCTTCATGTTCTAAAGATGTTTCAGACGTAATCATTGCGTATTATAACATTATCTTACCCACTGACATTTGCTTATGGATCAATATAATTTCTTGACTTTGCACAATTGTTAATTAATGTTATGACATTTTTTTTCTTTTCTTATTTGTTCTAATTGTTGAGACTGGTTATTGTTTTATATAGTTTGCTGCATTGTGCTTGCTAATAATGTATTTCCACACCACACGGTAGAATATGCTGTACCCAAACCAATAATATAAAATCTAAACAAGTAGACATATTCTAAGGAAATAAAGATTGATTGATAAAACCTAGTCACTTTTACGCGACTATCTGTTTCTCCACTTTTTCTAAACCACACATCATATTTTGATACTACTTTTAGTATCATTTAATATTTTTTTTGTATCTTAATTAAACCTTTGTATATTTTAACGACATTTTATATATTGTAATGCGGAATGTTAAGATGGATGTGTGGTGTGATGGGAATGGTCAAAATAAGGAATAAGTATATTAGAGGAAGCTTGAAAGTTGCACCAATGAACGAAAAATTGAGAAGCGAGCGACTGTCATGGTATGGATATATCACGAGAAGACAAGAAAGTAATATTGTTAAAAAAATTTTTGCTATTTTTATTGATAGATCAATTTTAGTCGGGGGCGGATCCACGGGCAACATCTAGTTCGTAATATAGCCAAGCACCCAGTAACTAATTTCTATTATAGCTGTTCACTTACTATGAGCAACTTAAAGTTAAGAGACAGTGGCACTTCCAGTTGCATTCTTGTGCGATGACTTTTCTCAGATTTACAACTCAGTAAAGCCAAATTACACTTTCGCTGTGGTTAGTTTTACGTTCGCACTAAATCTCGTGCGATGAACTGCCCTTTGTTTCGTTGTTGGGTAGAAAGAACTCGCTTGTATCATTTCGGTATTCGGTAAATGTTTCGTGTTAGTGATAGTGATTCCTGTGTTTAGTGATACCACAGTGAGTGCTGTTCAGGCGTTGCGAGACAGGAGCCTGATTATTCGCCACGTATTTAAAACGCGTGATTTTAATTCGTTTAGAAGAGTATGATTTGTCGAAACTGAAACTTACCTACCTTTTGGTGAGCTTAATAAATTTCTCATGGTTGATTGCGTTTCCAATTAGATTCTGAAATATATTTTTTTTTTAATTTATTCAATTTTATGGCTGAGGTGAGCGGTAACTTAAAATATGTTACAGTGGTACATTCACCATTAACTTTTCTTTCGGTTCAAGCCGATCACGGGATATATGCGTTCAATGCTACCAATTCTTCGAAACTACGGTCCGAATCTTCGAATGCACGTCTCGTGGTAAGCGTACAGTTCATTTGAGCACTTAGTTCAGATAACGTTCTTCTGTTTCTGTGTTGTGAAATTTATTGCGCTGTAAATTCTCAGTCGTTCGTGCCGCCGCGCGCCGCGTCGATGACTTGCACTTTAAGCCACTTCGTCCCTCGGAGGATCAGCTTTTAAAATATTTCCAGTGCTACCAAAGGGGACATTAATTAATTTTACCCCGCGTTACTACGTTTGTTCAATTTAAGTGTAAATGTGTATGGTTCTTTTTGTTCCTTAATTTTTGTGAAGTTGTGTGGTACATTTATAGTGTCACGTCATTTCGTAAGTCTTTTTGGCACGCTTTTATTAGCTTGGTATGTATGTTGTATGTAACGCAATCTTTTAAATCGATTTTGGAACGCCTAAATACGTCGATAAATATTTATTTCAAATCTTGGACACTTATCAAGAATCGATGACAAGACAAAAATTAAAAATGAATAATAGTTTAAAAAACAAGTACACTTCAATAGAAGACCAAAACTAAAAAATACTTGATAATGATGACAAAGTAAAGTGAATAACAAAACATTATTTTATTGTAAAAAACGCGTGGGGCGCTTACAACAATCATCATCGAGGCAGGTTTTGTACTTCTAGTCTTAAAAACGCGCATATTCACTTGCAAAGAAAAAACACTGTTATTCGTTCTATCGAACTCTTGATTGTCATTTTAATGTTTATTTGATTAGGGCTGCAACTGAAATCAATAAAAACGGAGTTGTAGGTGTCGACTGGGACTTTCCAGAAAATTATTTACGAGAACTTTATTTTTACGAAGTAATTTTTTTTCCCCTTATTTCTTTAGAGGCTTTTACTACACGGTAGTAAGTTATTCCCATCGTAGCATTTTTACAATCCACTAGATACACGTGTGAATAGTTCAGTCATTCCTTTCGTTTTAGTACGATAATTAATAATTGGAATGCTTCACGTGTTCCGTTCTTCCTACGATCCCAGGTTCTTCAAGCGGGAGCTACAGGAGGCCTTTAAGGTAGGTGCCACCATTCTAGGGACAGCATCTGGAATGGTAGCATCAGGTAGTCAACAATTGATGGACCAAATCAAAAAAAAAACCTGTTCAAAATCAGAGGTTAATTTCCCAAAATATTCTAGAATACACCTACAACAAGTAAACATGAGATTCGTCTTTTCTTTTACCTTCCTAGAATTGTAGCCACAGGCTATTAAAATAACCAATACTTTGATGAGTAATTTGTGCTTTACTTTACTCATAGGTCGTCGTCTAACATAGTTTTAAACTTTACTAAAATATTATAAAAAGGTATCGGTTGACCTCCGTCCTCCATGAGCGCAAGCCTGGGGGTGGCAGGTGAGGCCGCCTGTCACCCCAGCAGAAGCAGGCCGGGCCGGGACGATGGGGCGACTAGCGATCCTCCCCCAAACCGGGGCCAGACGGGGACACCGTGGTTCCCAAGCCCGAGGGGGCCATCTCGAAACCGGAGATGGCCCAGGGTCAGTCGGGGTGCGAGGGATATGCTTTATGGGCAACTTTACACCCCGGCGTCTGAAGACCCGAGACGGCGTGCGGTTTTAGTTGGTTCGGGCCCGACATAACCGCCCCCGCTGGCCGGCGGGGGTATCTGAGGGGATTTCCGCACGAAAAAAAGGTACCTATGGGTTGTACGTTTGTTGAAACAAATAAACTAAAATACTACTAGACTGATTTTAAACATTCTTCCACTGATATAAAGGTACGTTATCAGTGAGTAACATTAGCTTCTTTTTATCCCAATATTCCCACAAGATTAGAACTTACGCTGGTTAAGTTAAATTGAAGTATGCCACGGGCGAAGCCGCGGGGCACAGCTAGTAAATAATAAAGCTGAAGTCTTCAGCTTTATTATTTACTAGCTGTGCCCTACTACCTGCCTGTACTAGTTCTCATAACTATGAGAACACCGTTTTTGACATATGGGAGATCGAGACTAGATTGAGACTGAATTTTGAACATCTTGTCATCATCATCATCATCAACCTATTCTAGTCCACTGCTGGACATAGATCTCCCCTAATGAGCGCCATAGCGCCCTGTCTTCAGCTTGCCGCATCCAGCATCTGCCCGCAGTCTTTCGCAGATCGTCATCCCACCTGGCCGGAGGGCGTCCTACACTACGTTTGCCGAGTCGCGGTCTCCACTCAAGAACACGTTTACCCCAGCGGTTGTCGGTTCTTCGCGAGATATGGCCGGCCCACTGCCACTTCAGCTTGCTTATTCTTTGAGCTATGTCGATAACCTTGGTTCTCTGTCGGATGTATTCGTTACGAATCCTATCCTTCAGAGAAACTCCGAGCATAGCTCATTCCATAGCTCGCTGAGCGACTTTGAACTGGTGGACCAGCCCTACCGTGAGTGTCCACGTCTCAGCTCCGTAGGTCATTACGGGTAGGACGCACTGATTGAAAACTTTCGTTTTCAAACACTGCGGTATGGATGACGAGAAAACCCGACGTAGTTTCCCAAACGCTGCCCAGCCTAGCTGGATCCTCCTCTTGGCCTCCTTCTCAAAATTGTTTTTACCCAACTGCACAATCTGCCCGAGGTAAGTGTACTCAGAAACAATTTCAAGAAGGTGGCCATCCACGACGACCGGTCCTGGATCAATGTGGCCATTGATCAAGACTTTGGTTTTATCCAAATTCATGCCAAGACCGATGCGTCGCGAGGCTGAAGCTAGGCCGTCCAGCATCTGGGTTAGCTCCTCTAGCGACTCCGCCATTAAGACTATGTCATCAGCGAATCGCAGGTGTGAGATGTAGTCGCCGTTTATATTTATGCCCTTACCTTTCCAGTCCAGCGTCTTAAACATATCTTCCAATGCGCTCGTGAACAGTTTCGGGGATATGACATCCCCCTGTCTCACTCCTCTGCGCAATTGGATGGGTTTAGACTGCTGACCCTGTACTTGGACACTCATAGTGGCGGCTTCGTAAAGGCATCTCAGCACCTCGACATAACGATAGTCTACTTGACATCGCTGTAAGGATTCCAGAACAGCCCAAGTTTCAACGGAGTCAAATGCCTTTTCATAGTCCACAAAAGCAAGACACAGGGGCTGATTATACTCTTCGGACTTCTGTATAATCTGCCTCACTGTGTGAATGTGGTCTATGGTGCCATATCCTCCGCGGAACCCAGCCTGTTCCGGTGGCTGGAACTCGTCGAGTCTCCTGGCGAGACGATTCGTGACCACTCGTGAAAATAGCTTATAGACGTGGCTCAGGAGTGTGATGGGTCTGTAGTTTTTAAGGAGGGTCTTATCACCCTTCTTAAAAAAGAGAACAACCAAACTCCCGCTCCACGCCTTAGGAGTTCTCCCACTGTGAAGGACGGCGTTAAAGAGCTTCTGTAACTCCTGTATGACAGGAGCTCCTCCTGCCTTCAGAAGCTCTGAAGTAATTCCATCCTCACCGGGGGCTTTTCCATTTTTAAGCTGCTTCAGAGCTAACACGATCTCGTCTTGACTGATATCAGGCAGTTCGTCGGTATAGTGGCGTGTCAGGGTGGCTCTGGAATCATGGTCGTCTCGTCGAGGACGGGGAGCATGTGCAGTATACAGACGGCCATAGAAATCCTCTATCTCGGCGGAGATCTCCGGCTTCGACAAGACGGTCCTCCCATCATGCGTTATGAGCTTCGTCAGATGGCTCCTTCCAAGCTGCTGAGTGAATACTTTGGACCCTCGGTTTCGCTCTATCGCCTCTTCAATGAGGCGTGTGTTGGAGCTCCGAAGGTCGCGCCGTACCATCTTCGCAATTTCCTTGTTTAGGTGTGACCTGTCTGACGAAGTCGCTTGGGTGGTTTCCCGTCTTCTTGCCATCAGCCCCAGAGTCTCATCCGAGAGTTTGGACTTCCTGCCAGTGCGCTGTTTTTTGCAGAACTTGATGCCCTCGTCTCTCAGCGTTTCGACCAGATTGTGTAGGGTCTCGTCAGCGTCATCAGTGGGTTCCAAGGCAACAAATCTTTCCCCGAGAAGCTGCTGGAACTTCTCGGTGCCCGCCATGATTTGGGTTGGGTTAGGTCGGAGCGTGGACATCATCAAACGGTTTCTTTCAAGCTTTAGGTTGATATTCAGAGAGCCTCGGAGCAGTCGGTGATCAGATCCGGTATTAAACCTGTTGATCACTGAGACATCTCTGAATATGTGCTTGCTATCCGTCATGATGAAGTCGATCTCATTTTTTGTCACAGCGTCGGGGCTTTGCCATGTCCACTTCCTTTGAGGCTGTTTCTTAAAGAAGGAATTCATTAAGAATAGTCCCTCTTTCTCAAGGAAGTTGACAAGCATTTGTCCCCTGTGATTCCTAACTCCATAACCATGCGGGCCTATACGGGATTCGTACCCAGACTGGGTACCCACCTTGCCGTTAAAGTCCCCCATAACAACGTTGAAGTGAGCCTTAGTGGTGTTGTGCAAGGCTTTGGATATGTCTTCATACATATCCTCCACTTCATCATCCGAGTGTGCCGAGGTCGGTGCGTAGACCTGAATAACCTTCATGCTATACCGCTTGGATAGCCGAAGGATCAGGTACGCTACCCTGTTCGACACGCTGGAGATTTCTTGAACGTTGTTAGAGAGGGCCCTATTGACGAAGAAACCTACGCCACCCTGGGATGTTTTATCACCCTCGCGAAAGTAGAGAAGATGGCCCGAGTCAAGGGTTACGGTGTCCTCTCCCTCTCTACGGACTTCGCATAACCCGAGAACATGCCATTTAATGTTCTCTAATTCCACTTCCATCTGCGCTAGATGATGGTCAAGCCTCAGAGTGCGTCCGTTATACGTAGCCAGGGTCAGTTTGTGAAGGGTTTGGTAGCCTATTGTAGCCCGGGGATTCTTAGCACCCCCTGCCCCGCCGTTACCATGGCCGCTACCATGACCAGGGATAGCGAGGCGGCCGGGAACTGGGGGCCATCTTTTGGCTGTTTCCTTCATTTGGGGGTAGTGCCCATAATCCCCACGCTGGGCAGGCGGGTTGGGGATCTTGTATTACGAGTATTGGCCCTTTGAGTGCGGCGAGTGAAACCGTATGGCACAGCTAGTCTGAAGTAAAGTACCTAAAGTTAATGAACTGTCTATCTAATGTTCTAAAACCTCGACTATTGTTATTCACATTAGTGGTTGCCTTATTTAGTCCCCAAATTCACATACCCGTCTCCGACCCCTACGCTTTTGTGATGAAATCCGAGCGGTCTCCGATTGCCAGTGACTTGCACTTTACAGAGTTAAATGTGTCCGCTGCTGACTAACGTATACATATACATCGTATATACGAGTATGTTACCATTAGAGTGCGGAAACGTTAATATGCAGATTAATTAGGTAATCTGCAAATTATCACAAATGACCCGTTAAAGTGTGAAATTTGACTTAAAGTAGCAGATATCTCACAGATATAAGATGATTATTATGATACCAGACGGAAGACTAAATTAAGATTTTATCTATGACGCATGATCTCGTTTTTTCTAGTCACTTAGTAATTTCCACTAGCCTTTTCTTTGCCCTGTACTTATACACACTCACACAAACATAGATATGGTGTTGAAGTTTTCAAGCCAGTCGTCACTCGTCGCCTTGGTAACGAGTATAACAATTTTGACGTATTAGTTGTCAGATTCTAGACAGGGCTGGATTCAGTGCTAATATTAATTTGTTACTTGAAAATAATAATATGATATGTATTCTAATTCCAGTGACCTGCCTTATATTTTGGATAATAAAATGTTTAATTCTGGGCTTTCTCGATCAATTTTATGAACGTATGCAGTTAGTTACGCAGTTATTCGTAGAGGTTGTCAGCCTTAGTGTGGCCCCGTCTGAGCTACATTGCTTATGTGGTAAATTTTGGCTTCCAAATAAATCGGAAATGTTCGGCCTGTTATGCCTGTGAGATATCTCCACTTTCTACGGATTAAATCACGGAAGACACTGAGCGAATCATTTTTGGTTAGCTATAGGTTTTTTATCTTATTAATTAGAGATGACGACGGGGCCTCCTATTTCTTCATGCAATACCTATCACCGGTAAAACCATTGCAGCGCCCGGTGTCCACGAGTTCGCTTCGAGCGCTCCCGTGGCGAATGCATTTAACAAATTAAATAAATAATTACAATGATTAATTCAAACAAAGAACCTGTTTCATCAACTTTACCGTATGCTTGGCCATTAGTCTACAGATTAACTAGTTAATGTTTTTTCCACTTTAACGGACTGAACTAGACAATCTGCAGGTAACCACGTTAACCTACACTCTAGCTGATTTACGCATATTAGCGTTGACATATGTATACATAATTATTTACCAATTTGTCGACCTGAGTATTTGTATGCACGAATAATATGAATTCTATTTGCATTGGTCTTGGTTTCGATATAATGTATATATATATATATATATGAACCTAATGGATACAAACATAGTTTATCCGCCTTCTAGAACCCATATTTAACTATGCTTACCGTTGATTCAGATGGCGCTGAGTAATATATACCTATGTCCCGAAATATTTTTTATGTACTACTGACAATTATCTAATCCATCCTAGATTATTTACCTACGTAGCATCGTTACTTGCTATGAAAAAACGCTCCATATTTTTGCATCGCAACTTAACACTCACCATCATCACATAATAAGATACCTACATTACCTACGCCCTTCTCCACATCACCACAGAATAAATAATAGTACAAGACATCACTTCAAAATATTGTAGCAATTAAAATTTATTGAGATCTAAGTACCGCTACGAATGAACCGTGAACTCCCACCGCGTATAAAAGTAGCCAGCAGGAAATTTCAAAAGCTTTTAAAAATATTGCTATAAATTTTCGCGCATATATGGAATCGGAAATAACAGCAAACTGCAACTACACTGTTACCAGTTACCTTGTTAACGATACTCAGAAAAAAAAAGCACGAAGCATGTTTTATTAATTCTCCGTACACATGGCTCGGCCGCGGAATGAAGTCGACCGCCATTTTTCTGCGGACGAGATTTAAATATGGAATTCCGGTGTGCGAGCGGGAGAGGCGCGTGCCATTGACCTTGCGCCATCGCCAGGGCCGCGCACGCGCCCGCCCGCCCGCCTGCGCTGCGCCCGCGCCTCGCGCACCGCCCGCGACCCAATACAACATTGCACTTCTTCGTTTACATTTTATTGCATTACAGCACTCATATATAGACTTAGATCTACCTTAATTAATGTATTCCAAGTAAGAATATGGAAAATAAAAAATTAAATTCACTTCTAAAATTCACATTGAATTTACTTGATGGGAGAGACGGGTAGCAGTAACAGTCTAGTTATCCTAAATACCTACCTAATTAGTGAAATAGCTAGGTACCTAACACTTAGACGCCCGTGTTGGAAACGTCAGCACTCGGCAATCTCAATGCCAAAATCAATCGGCGCCAATGAAAATACACAAGCATAATATCAACACAGAACGATGCACTAGTATATTGTATGTCAAAGGTAGATAATATCTGACGTCATTAAGCATTTATTATGTGATACTGGATTTTAAACTTATGTAGCTGTATACTGTCAACGACATACAAGACTAATAAAAAAAAGGTCCTTGCATTGAATTTAACATTAAAAATATTTATTTCCTTGCATTTTAAGAAAAACACCACTGGCTTCTCGAGTAAGGTATGGTCGGTAGGTTACAGACCTTGCTAAACCCTGAAAATCATCATCATCTTGGCGTAGTCTCCTGACAGTATGAGGATCAAACAAGGAAGCACGTACAATATTATAATTACTATAAGCTTTATGCCCTTTATCTGAAGTGCAACAGTGTAAAATAACAGTTGCGTCATTATTTGTGTTGATACTACAACACCACCTTAAGTTAACCTTCGTTGTTTTTCTGTATATTGACTCGAAACACTGGATGCGGACCGCCAGAGCGCTCCGCTGTGGCGTAAAGTGGCAACTTTACTATGCCAAAAATACCTAAAGTCGTCGCTCACCCTTAAGTTCTAGGAAAATCTTAGACCACCTTAGCGGCAAGCCTATTACGGACATAGGTATGTATCGGTGTTGCCAAGACATAGTGTCTTGTTGCACCCGTTATGTATGGAATAGCTCAATTTACTCACTATGTTATTGCTCTCAGAATGTTGAACAAGCTGACTATAATTATGCTGACTTCGATAATTTTTTTATGATCACAAGCAATCGTTTTGAGATATCATTGCAGTACGTACACATTTTTTGCATTTAACGTGTCATGTAACAATGTGTTGTCAAAGTCAAAGTCAAAAACCATTTATTCTGTATAGACCATTAATACGGCACTTACAAACCGTAAAAAATTTTTTTTTATCTAATGTTTGGCAAATGGACCACCGGTTCGAAACGCGGCCCTATCCTGAGAAGACTCCGGCAAGAAACTCAGCGGGCTATTTTTTTTTTGGTCTATTTACAAACATATTACTTAACCTAAGTACAATATTTCATTTGAATAGCATACAGAGAGAGCAAACAGTTCATATCCAAGCTTGTTTGTCGTCTAAATAGTCTTGAATTTTATAATAGCCTTTTTGGCAGAGTTTACTTTTAATTTGGCTTTTAAATTTATGAAGAGGTAGATTCCTCATTTCACTAGGAAGCTTGTTGTAGAAGCGTATACAGTTACCCTGAAAGGAATTACTAATCTTGTGGAGTCGACTATTACAAACCACAAGATTGTTTTTATGTCTAGTATTTACGTTATGTATATCACAAAGCCTTAAAAAATTGGAAAATTTACAAAAGATTATCAAAAATATATTGGGAAACTACAGTTAGAATGTTTATTTCTTTGAACTTTTCTCGGAGGGAGACTCTTGGGCTCAACTTGCCCGCACCGCCCGCTTTTGCAGTACAAAGATTGTATTTAAATCTGCGGCATTACCCCTAAGGAGAATGCCGTAGCTCATAATACTATGGAAATAACTGAAATAAACTATTCTAGATTCTGTTGCTTTATGGTTGCTTTAAACAGTGTAACGAACAATGTTTTTAAGGGTTTGTGTAACCAGTAGAAGAAGTATGTGGTTAATTTTCTTCACTATCTGTTAATAACAACATTGTAATATGCATTGAACAAAAACTTATTGTACTTTTTCTGTTCGGAGGTAATATTGCTATCGTTGCCGTAAGTTTTACTGTAATTTAAAAATATTTTAGCTTTACATCTTGAATATGCGTATTACATTACATTATTCATAAAAATGAAAAAAAAAATCTTAAGACCTTACAGATTCCTAATAAAATCATACAACACATAAAAAATCACAAATTAATGCAACGAATCCTCACGACATTATTGTAATGTACAAAGGTGATCATTTATTTTCGCTAAGTTTTATTGTGCATTACGGATTACTGTTGATAACTATATTTAATCACGATAAAGTACTAAAATTGATGTATAAAGCATTTTCCTTAATGATAAAGTAATGAAAATAATTCTTCAAAAAGGTAAAATTAATGAAATCATTTCAATTTGGGGCGCAGCCATCATTACTTTGAGCGCAAAATGGAAAAAAAAGGTAGAAAAGTTCGCCAGAGCAAAAAATGTGATGAAAGCGATTCACGGTGAGATTGCAACTGTTTTCAAAATTCTATTGAAAAATATTTCTCTGGATGAAACAATATTCTGGTGACTCATCACATTCTTATTCTTTGAGAAGAATCATGCAAAATTACAAATCTGTCATGTCTTACTCAATAAAGTTCATTAATTAGAGTGTACGGGGTCAACTTAGACCTTCGGGGCCAAGTCAACCTCACCAGCAAGCCGCTACACCATGTGCTTTACGGACAAGTAAAGCCTCTGGTGTAGGCTTTCTTCTGGGGTCGTGAGGTCAGATGGCAGTAGTTTCCATAAAAACCGCGTAAGCCGACCCAAAAAGAGGAAAAAGAGCAAGTGGACGAGGAGAAAGAACAAGCGGACCCCGCGCTCATAGGTGAAAGGGAACCGGGAACAACGGTAAGATGTTGATTTTCATTGAGTAAAACGTTTTTAGTATTAATTGATCTACTGTCATTGGTGGAATTCAATTGAAGTGCAGTTTGGTTAGACTTAAGTTAGTACAGTGTACTTTATAGTGCCTTGAGTACGGTAAGGTACTTCTTAAAGTAATCGTACCGTGGTATTATTTCCATTAATCTCTTTATAAGCTTGCTGTTGATTGTACTTCCGATACCTATATTAATTAAATTTCAGACCGCTTATAATTTATCTTCGCGAACATTCAATTATGTTAGCCTATAACTTTGTGCTCTGCTCCGTATTTAATGAACCTGCATTGTTTCTCTTTTGAAAGTTACATGGGTCTTAAACAAATTCATACTTCCTACTATTATAAATGTGAAAGTTTGTGAGGATTTATGGATGTTGTATGGATCTATGGATGGATGTTCGGTCACACTGTCACGCAAAGCGTCAGGATCATCAGAAGCAAATAAATTGTGCACCGAGACAGATTATAGTTGCGGGCAACTGTTAATATTATAGAAATGCGAAAGTAACTCTGTCTATCTGTAACCTTATCACGCCTAAACCACTAAATGGATTTTGTTAAAATTTGACACGAAAATAGTTTATATCGTGCAGAAGAACATAAGGATACTTTCTATGCCGGAAAATTGACAATGTTCCGCGATTAATTGTTCCACGTGGTCGGAGCTGCAGGCACTAGCTAGTTGCTTTCATAATTGTTACTATTTTCATGCGGACGATACCCGCTGATACTTGTTTTGAATTCTGACTTACACAATATATGGCACGTATGTGATTTTTTTATAAACACCTATTGTAGGTGGGTAATATTTGCTATCAGGGTGTATGGCACGTATCACTGTGATGCAAGCTACGTCAGGGCTGCACAGTGCACACGCTGACTGAGTGCCCGGCGTGAGAGGCGCCGAGGTGGGTCCTCGTGGTGGCCCTCGGAGTGGGAGTCCTCTCACCCGGCGTCTTGCTCACGGCGATGGTGCGGAGCGCGAGTGCGTGGGCTACCGCCGTCTCCTTCTGCGAGCAAGTAAGGCTCGAGAAGGAGGCGGCAGAACGGGTCCGAGAGTGACTCAGGTCTCTCCCGAACCACAGAGCCCGTGAGGCGCGGAGGTGACTCAGGCGTCGATGGTCGCTGAACGACCTCCGTCCTGGTCCTAGACCCTAGACCACCGTGCGCAGGCCTGGGGGTGACAGGTGAAGCCGGATGTCACCCTAGCAGAAGCAAGCCTGGGCGGCGGCGCATTGCGCGCCCCCTCTTACCGGAGCAAGACGGCGACAGCGTGGTTCCCACACCTGAGGGGGCAACCTCGACACCGGAGATGGTCCTGGTCATCCGTCTCGAGGTAAATGCCTTATGGGCCACCTTACACCCCGGCGTCTGAAGACCCGAGGCGGCATGCGTTTTTGGTCCTTTCGAATCCGACCCGACTGAACCACCCCGGCTGACAGGCGGGGGATATCCGGGGAGAATTCCGCACGAAAAAAAAAAGTGTTTTGGCACGGCACGCCCCACCAACATCTTCAGGGTCCAAGCCAGCCTCACCTGTAAGACGGTACACACTTACTGATGGACGGACGACGCTCTGTTGGGGTCGGAGTGTTTTTTTTATACGGGGTTGGGTAAGACAGAATTCGCTGCCATGAATTCCAAAATAAAACAATTCGTGGAAACGAGGAGTAGAAAAGTGGACCTCGGGCTCCAAGGTACAGGCTTTGGACGTAACCGGGACTGGCGCTCGAATGAAGATGAAATATTAACAAACAAATATTAAATACTAGTAGACCCGTCCCGGCTTTGCACGGAACAAAATACGCAGTAGCTGCTGCAGCATATCCTGTAGTTTAGCGTAAACAATGGAAGCGTCCAATATTCTATGTTTTTATCAAACATTGGCTTCTTAATATTTTCTGGAAATTTAACTAGCACCTGTAATACTTTAAAAATTTGGGAAAATAGCATCAAAACCCGCTGCGCAGTTTAGAACACCTAAGCGCGAAGACAACGGGAAGCGAAGACATATTTCCATAATTTTCTGCCGTCTCTGTTTAATAGTGCAGAAACTTCATCTCTTATTTCACCACGAACCAATTTACATAATCTCCATTTTGACTATTAATCATTAACTTAAACTTAATTAACTCACATTAATTAGGTGTTAGCATTCCATGTTTTGACCAGGCACATGCTTTATCGGCACAGTTATCTTTTACATAAATTATTTATAACTCACGCCCCCCTCCCCCCATAATTTTATGCTGCCCCACCCGCAGTGAGCAAGCGCATACGGGTAGTATGATGGAAGCAACAATTAATAACACTGACTCAATTATTAGTTCACACCATATTGTCATCGTATCTTGCTTCCATAGTATTATTGACGACCTCTGTGTTGTATAAGTCAGAGGTCGGGGGTTCGATTCCCGTTCAGTGCAAATGTATGTATGAATATTTGCATTTGTCTGGGTGTTTCTATGTATAATATGTATGTATTTACGAAAAATAAAGTAATGTCAATCCGTATTCTAGAACTCATAACACAAGCTAGCGCAGTGTAGAATGTCGCAGATTTTTTTTTACCGAGTTCACCAAATGAGCAGGTTCTCATTCATCGGAGTTTTTAGGGATTTTCTTTAGAAAAGCCCTATTGCTATCGAGTTGTCGTCGACGTCGTCGAAGTCGTCGTTGCCAATTTTCTGTCACGGTTTTGGGTATGAAGGAGATGAGCTATCGAGTTGCTGTTTTCGGTAATAGATTCGTGCTGGGGTGAACCATTGCAAGATAAAGAAAAAATCGCAAAAAATCGCAAGAAAAAATAATCGCAAAATCGAAAATCCCTTGTATTCGGCTGAGCTCGTCTCAGGAATTCAACTTGTTTTTAATGGTTTGAATATTACTCTTTATTACCGTCATTATGGTTTTCAAAGTATGATGATTACTGAGATAAATGTTCGGGGAATCAACTATTCGTACACTTAGTATTCATTTAAGTTGTTATGGCAATCAATTTTATTATAAAAATATGACTTGTGTTCGTGGTATAGTATCTGTTGATTTATTTTCATACTTTATAGTATGAAGAACTACAGCACCAAATGTAGCAAAACACAACCTCCACGCTCTATAAAAAATAATTTTATGATGTTTCATTTGTTGTGGTCACGGCTGTATGGTCATGCTGAATTTACTTTACAAGTTATAAAAAGTACAAAGAAGGATACAGTTACTTCGGAGGCCTTCAAGATACACAAGAAACCACACTTTTTATCGTGTTGACTCAGGACCTTCATAATAATACTCCTAATAGGGACTATAGAACTCAGTATCTGATTAATTTCAACTTGCTAGGTCCACCAATTCCTAGGAAAATCGATGGTGGCACACTGATAGACCAACAAGAGACTGACCTTATAAGGGTTCCTCTTTTACCTTTTTAAATACGGAACCCTAAAAAATTACCTACATTACTAAGCAATAACGGACACAATACATGTACCTTGCAAGCGTTCTTGATTGGATTGGACCTGGTTCAGCATGTGCGAATCTGGTGCCTGAATTTCAAGACGAGGCATGAAGAAATCTATACCGGGACGCTACGGTTGTACTAAATTGGAATCATTTGAGTTTGCCTGGATCTCTTCATAGAGCTGACTAAATGAACTAAATACTAACTGAAGTAAAAACTATTTGAACTAAAAACTAACTGAACTAATCACTTGGGTGATTCTTGGTCAGCTATATCTTCAACAGGCTGACTTTCAATACGCTAAGTTTTTAAAAGTCGAGTGATTCTAGTTTTTATTAACTATCGGCCTAACCATTTTAAGTCAACTGGTTAAATTAGCCAAGTGGCTAATTTTACCCGTTGACTGCGACAGGTACATTATTATAATATAAAAGCGGGCGAGGGCCGGCTTCGCACGGCTGCAGTTTGATTTCCCGTTGCTCTTTGGTTATGTACTAGGCATGCAAACATTACGTAGAAAATTATCTAAATGATAGTGAAAACCGCATCAAAATCTGTTGCGTAGTTTAAAAGATCTGAGTGTACATAGAGACACAACTGGAAGCGACTTAGTTTTAAACAACTTGATGTTCATGGTATAAAGTTCTTCAATAAAAACCTTTCCCCTGCAAGAATCTTCCTAGAACAGACAAAACGCATGATTGTTTTCGTGGTCACGAACTAGAGTAGATAACTATCACGCTTCAATTAGAACGTTCGTACAATTCAACAATTAATTTCTTACTCGGAAGTATTAGAAAGCACCCATTTCAGGGGTGCCTACATGCCCATTACTTATGAAACGGGCTTCCACGCGTCAGGACGTAGGGACTAGTGACGTGACTGTGTGAGTGACGTGTCACATCGAGCGACTAGCAGGGACGTGCCCGACGCTTGTGCCGTATAAAGCGTGGACAGTTCCGGTGTATCGCCTCCGGGCCCCGCAACTCGTTCCGAGAGACTGATGACCGCAAGATAACGGCACGCAATATCAGTAGAGGCCCGCCCTGCGCATGCACACCCGTGCCGACATACTTACTGTCATGGGAACCACGCCACCCATTCATTCATTTTAGCAATCTCACAACATTACGTAAAAGGGCCGTTAAATGCCGTACTGCGGCTTAATATGAACCTGTTAATATGAATACGTTTCATGAGAACATCGACGCAAGCAATAAAACCGATCACAATCTACAGACAAAAGTATTGAAGCTGTCAGACCTCTCAGTTCTCGCATAAAAACGGTTTACCTGTTTGCAAATTAAGGTACGACGGTATTAGGATAACAGGTACGTAAGGTTCGCAAGACTACCGAACGTTAAGTTGAAAAAAAAAAACAAAACAAACAATGGCTCGAAGATGGGTCGAAGGCTATTCAGAAGAAAAAAAAGCAAGCGTTGAGTCTGAACTTGTGCTTACGACAAGACACACCTGCGCGCCAGACGGACAAAAAATTCGCGCAAAGCAATCACACGGATGCTGCCCGCCTGGTAGGGAGGCCGGCTAAAATCGCGCAGGAGAAGAACTTCATACCAACTTTCATTTCAGTTGTTTAGTGTTCGCGTTTGCCTGCTGATACTTCACTAGTGCAAATATCTGCTATTTCGTATTCATTTCATATTTTATTTTTTCATTCATTCTCCAATTGAAAAGCTTCTAGAAACAAAATTGTATAACTTTGCTAAAATATTTGTGTTAAACAATAATATAGAATTCAAATT
Organism: Cybosia mesomella; assembly: GCA_946251805.1. Classification (NCBI taxonomy): domain Eukaryota; kingdom Metazoa; phylum Arthropoda; class Insecta; order Lepidoptera; family Erebidae; genus Cybosia; species Cybosia mesomella. Next base: position 25,972,630 of record OX276398.1, read on the forward strand.
GTTTTAGACTCTCAACAAAGTTTCATAATCTTTTAACTTTTTTTTTTAAAGAATATTAGTAACCGAAATTACTAATATTCCCCCTAAGCTAAATTGCTTGTGTTAGGAGTGGGTTCACGTCGGTATTGTAATGGCCAGAATTCGAACCCGGGACCTCTCGATCGTAGGGTCTCGTCGGGGATCGTAGGATCGTAGACTCCTTAACCACTAAGCTACCGACGCTTCGATTTTAACTGATTATTCATTACAATTTGGTACAAATTCTAAGTACCTATGAAGGTATTTAGTTAACTATGTAAAAATAAAACTTATAAGATATAGTACATTTTATTACAAATAACTTTGGTTGAGCATTTGAAATTTAAATAACATTTTAGAGCGATTATGAACATATAAAACGTAAACACACTCGGCAAACGTAATCTCAGACTCAGACGGTAGAGGTTGTCGAACTCAATGATAGATAAATAAAGCGTTCACCGTAATTTATATTACATTGACACTTATCTAAATCATCTTGATAGAACAATATAATAGACGGCGTAGTCGAACGCGATCATGATTATATATTACCAGGCCTGCAAATCGGTGGCGCAATTTCGTATCTAATTATTTTAAATCGATAAGTGTACAAGTATGTTGCATAGTTCAACGTTATGTGGTGTGGTATAAGAGGCAGAATCCTCCGACGGTGGCCGAGCGCGACGGTAATTTTTCGCAGCCGGATACCGTGTTACTTTCAACTATGAGGAATGCGGCCAGTGACCAGCTTCTCATGCGGCCCGCCGCACCCGTCTCCGAACTCCACTAGTGAGGGCACTAAAGTGCGATAGTACCAACACACACCACAACAACCACCTACTATTGCATATATAGTGCAAAATACCCAGTATTGCGTTAGTATTTGTATCACGCACGTTATCTAAGCGTATGTATTGCGTCGAAAAATCAAGGGACACAAATTTCTAAGGTCACTTGTCCGAATTGACACTTTTTAATTATAATATTTTTTTAATGACAATCCATACATCACCAAAATATTAAAACTATTTTGTACAGTAAGTATAGTAAAAAATAGCTTTAATATTTTGATGATATCCGAATTGTAAGTAGAAAAATATTAAAATTAAAAAGTGTTAATTGGACAAGTGACCCTAGAAATTTGTGTCCTAACGTGGCCTAGCCAATATTGTAGTACACACTGTACACACCTGAACGATGCAACTATTTAATTTATGACAGTTCTATGAAATGTATTGAATCAGTAAAGCGATGATTCTTAAAAGAAGAGATTCGTAGAAACCATCAGAATTAGTAAACAAACGTGTTTATAAAACATAATTAACCCTTTAAACGGAGTTTTATTATTTAATTTAGCTTATTCACGATCTTAAATCTTAACGGGTGTTATAAACAAGCACGCAAGCGACAGACGGCTCGATATCCTACGTGTAAACATTTATTTGTCGACTCATAAATCATGTCGTTGTTTAGTGAAAGACATCTGACAGACGGGTATTTATTTCCTTTTCACACTAAATTACAGCAAAACAATATTAACAATATTGATCGTGGATTTATTACGTAAAGTAGACTTTCTGTGTAATAGATAGTTGGGAGGGCTACTCGTAAAGTTGGTTCTACCCGTTACTATGACGATAGCTATGATCAGATTAGGAGGACACAATTTAACTCACTTTTATCAAGTCAAGGTTATGTGTCAAACCGTATCAGCTGATTGTGTCTTTAAGTACATCATAATGGATGTGTTTAACGGTGAAAATGAATAAAAACCTATAGTGTAAGATCCCGGGCTTCACAGACCTCTCATATTTTTACAAGGAAACAATGTATGCGATACTGTAGTGTAGGTTGTACCTTGAGTGTATGCATAATATATTTGCTAGCTTGTCTCGGCGGCGGTATTTGTCAATAATTAGGAGCTAAAGGTAGGTAAAATTAGTAGGCATTTTACTTAAATTAGTGGTGCTGATTTTTACACTACAATATTCCATATATTTTATCCTTAAAAAATTAGTGAGGTCAGGGGAGCCCGGGATCTTGGACTACTAATCTAGCGATAAGGCCGCCATTTGTACATATGTTAATTAAGTTTACGATATATGCTTATTTTGATTGGTGTACAATAAAGTTTATATCTATCTGTCTATCTATCTAGACAGCCTCCGTGGCGTGGCGGTATTGAAAGCGGCCGCTACGCAGGAGGCGCGGGTTCGATCCCCGCTCAGTGCAAATATTTGTATGCATGAATATGAGTATTTGCATAGGTCTGGTCGTGCCTCGGAGAGCACATTAAGATGTCGGTCCCGGTTGCCATACGAATATGTATGACAGTCGTTATAGGGGAAATGGGTGAAATGGCCCCACATAGAAGGGCTGATCACCCGTCTGGTCAAACGGCGTCCCCACTGGCAGTATATATATATATCTATCTATCTATCAAATTATTTGGTAACTAGTTGCCATTCCTGACGGAAAAACTTCATATTTTACCCCCTTAGTGTTTAAATTTCAACATAAATCATCAACTGCCAAAATTTAAAAATCATGTCATGAATTTCGAATAGTCTTAAACTGTGTTCTCCTTTTGTGTATGAAATGTTGAACAGGACCAAAAGAAGACGAAAAGCCGATAGGTACTTAGTTTTCATTATGCTTTCATGCGCACGACTACGGCACCCAAGATTGGCAAATCGATCCAAACGTCCGACCGCTCAAAATATGAAGTGTTGTCATAATAACTTGAGCCACTTAGTTTTTTGACAACCCTAGTGTACAGTGTCTAGTATACGAGAGATAATGAAGAACGTATACCTACTATGATTTAACTTCGACTATGTAGATACTGGTTTGACAACTGACTTGATGACTTTACTAGTCGTACGGTATTACAACAGGTTCCTTTTGTTTGTACGTGGGCTTTCACTTCATATTTTACCCCACTTGCACAAATTCGAAACTCGTTTCGCTGTTATACTGAATTTCACAACTGTCAGATTCAACTGAGACACATACATTTTAGTCTATGATTAGTTTTGAAATATGGTTGCGCAAGTAAATCGTAAATAATTGCATTATTTAGTTAATAATAGAGTCAAATCGACGTTCAACGTCGATCTCATCATCATCATCATCTGAGCACCAATCCTGGTTGCATCCAAAGATTACACTTTGGAACCTGATGACCGCTTCCTTCCTGTCCTCCTGTAAATTTATAGATTGGGAGATGTTAAGGTTGACTGAGTGATATTCTTTTCAAAACATTTGTTTCACATTCTAACAATTAAATAAAAATACCATTTGATTTGTAATCTATCCCATACTGTAATAGTATAGCAATTTAGCGACATCGTAGTTTTCCTACATAATTTATATCTACTCGAAGTAACAAGCGCCTCTAATCGCAATTACACATAATTATACATTAATCCTACTTGACACTAATTCGAAATGGCCGTACTAGTTGCGCAGGCGGGCAAACAGCTGACTTTGTATATTTTCCTTTTCATTTTAAACATAGAACACTAACAAATATATTGGATCGTTTACTGTTTCTAAACACAAGGTATTTATGATTCATATTTACATAAATGTATACACACACTGCCGTCTAGCCCTGCCTCGGAGCGCTACAGGCTGTGTGACGTCACACACGTGATAGATTAGGTCAAAAATAAAAGTTACCATCTCATGCGATGATAGCATAGATCAAAGATAACGCTCACGTTATTTAGGCTGTCTGTCCTTTAAGTTTATACAAGGACGAGATACTTATCTCCTCGCCCGCCAGCCAGTGCATACATTACGTGCTTGCCTAGCAAACACAATAACAGAGAGTGCTGATAATATATCCCCAAGTCTGCAAACCTATATGCCGTTTATAAGACAGGTGCTGTAATATCACGTTGAACACAGAATTCAGCATCTCATTTTGGTACTAAAGTGTTTGCACAACGTGCAACGGTAAAATATTTAGAAGTACCTTACCCGGTACATCTATCAAACCGTATAAATGCCGTCCTACAGACAAGAGAAATTTGCATACCAACCGTTTGTATTTGCGAATAGCGTCTAGTACCGGGAGCTTGTCGAAATTCGCAATGCTAATAATACAATGGCCAGACGCACCTCGTGTAGCACCGCATCTGTCGAACTCAATCGGTAACATCAAAGAAGCAACCTTAGTAACTCGCGACAAGTCCTTGTTTACTTTGAATTTTAGCACTCAATATTGAAACGAAGAGCTAGACACCTAATTTAGTGTTCTTCGACTGGTTGAGCGATTGTAACGTAAATGCGCTTTATTTATGAATGGTTTAAATGCTACATTCGCGTAAGGGGGCCTGCGCAGGAACTCTTTGTAGGCTACGCCGTATTCACGGATAACTTTCGACAGTCATTGAATGGAGGGTTCGATGACCCGAGACCGAAGCGTTGTTCGAATTTGCATGTGTCAATGACACGATGTGCAGTGCCGGCGCGCCGGACCACTACGGATACTTTTCCTTTCAGTCGCTGCCGTCGCGTACCGAGAAACACTTTTCGGAATGACCTCGTGACACAGCTGCAACAGCGGACGCGCACTGGCAACACATTTTTTTAAATACAATTACGATTGATGCAAATACAACTGTTCTTTTTTAAACCGTGTCGGTACAGACGGCAAGTTACATAATTTAATTTATGTTTAGTACAGTTTTTAGTTTAAAATTTAAAATAAGTCTACTAGTTTTCTAATTAGATGAAAGGCTATTATTTCACTCGAGACGAAGAACGAATTAACACAAGTCTGTAGTCAAAGTGAAACTCTGTTAGCGGAATTGCTTCGAAGCGAATCCGTTTCTATACGTTATCAATATATTCGATGATTTCGAATCTTATTATATAATAAAAATATAATAAATCATATATTTCGACTTACAAAGGTTCACTTAAATTTCATAAAATTTTCACATTTAATGATTATATCAATCACATACATTACTGAATTATTCTATTGGCGTTATCGCTAATAGAATGTCACTTGTCTACAGCCCCTAATTTCGCTTTCAATATCCCCACTCTACAATAGTTAAGTATCAAAACCGAAGATCATTTTGGATAAAATTAATATCTAGCAAAGAGTTAAACAAGAATCTTCTAGCTATCAAACACGTCGAGTCGGAACGTGCGAAATCCAATAAAGAACTTGCGGCACCTGTGCCTTATTTTATTACATTCTTTTGGTGATGCTCACCGGTCGGTGTTCAACTGAAATTCGCTCCAACTTTCCATGCCAGGAGATTGCTTGTTGTACAACTTTTACTTTGAAAATTCATTCCATTAGTATCAGCGGTAGAACGAAAGTTTTATCAACGAAATGTTTTCATAATTCAGTATTAAATTCTTGTTCGTTTCGCATTTGAATGACGTTTAAAGATAGAAAGATGTCAATAATTCCGTTAGTACAGTTGATGTTACGATACGGTTAGATTGCGTCTGGCGTATTAAATATGGTACCTTATATTATTATATATATATATATATAATATTCATATAATAAGTACACATTTCACATGTACGAAACAATAGCGTCCCAAGTGGGTGTTTTGATTTTAATTGCAAATGTGTTATTAGCATATGCGCTTTGTGAGTTCTTGAATGGTGCGGGCCCAAGGCGATATACGATGTCCTTATGAGCAATAGGTGGATGTAACGACGGCCGTAAACTAGATACTTAATTATTATACACATGTAGGCTTATAAAATAGTATTTGAAAATAAACCGTGACTGATTTATGAACAGAAAACACTCACCCACTGGTGGACTTACAGATTTGAAAGTCGCTGGAAATTTTCCTTGAGTATGTACCGAAAGGGTAATTAAGGATAAGTCTCATAAACACTTGTATGAAAAATATTTTTAATGAACTAAATTACTTTTGGCCCTCTAAAATTTGCCCCTTAAAAGTAGAAAGGCCTACCCTTTCTACTTTGTAGGGGCAAATTTTTAAAATTACCCAATATTACTCTATAGGTTATTATTGATGCTAAAAGCAAATGTTAACACAAAAGGAGAATGCCCATTCTTGGTTGCGTTTTTAGACGTTCGCGTCAATATTTCAAATGTTAAAAAATAATATGGATTATAGTATGACAACACTAAATCGCTTCTATAGAACTTGGGGGTTGAATTTAAATTATAAAGATATAAAACTTAAATGAATACATAATCGTAACCATTTTAATTTAATTGTTACCATTATATAAAATAAACCATTGGTGGTAGAATGCAAATATACCAATCTTTTTAAAATAAAATGGTTAAATAATAATACGTGATAATAATTCGCAATGTGACATTCAAATATATTGCAGTTATGTAAAATTAATATTTCGTGTATGTATTCGTAGTTTATTAGTGATAATCAGTTAAAGTTGTAAAATAATGTATGCTTCAGCGGTAGTTTTCTTTTAATTTATACGTGGTATCCCTGTCTTAACAAAAGAAAACTCAAATGTCAGTTCAACAGTCAGTGTCACAATATTTTTCTTGTTGTTGTTGTTTTTCTCGTTGTAATCATTTATTTTCTCAATAACCCCAAGTTCTGTTACAATATGCGTTTATATTTCAGATAATACTTAATGCTGGCTTTTTAAGGCAGTTTATACTTATGTGACATAGCAAAAAAAAGTGTGCAACCGATTTCCATACTGACATGGGCATTGTCCTTTGCATTATTGTTACATGTTATTAGTGTCTCAAATTAAGTTACAATGTATTTAAGTGTTAGAAGTATTAATAATTTTTGTAGGCGCCTCAGCCTGATAAAATTGATAAAAGTGCCCATGTTTACTTTTGCATGTAAGTAACGTATGTACATTTTTATGGAAATAAAGACTTTTTTTAAACAAACAAACTCTCTATAGGTATAGGTAATTTTCCTCCATGAGCGCAGGCCTGGGGGTGGCGGGTGAGGCCACCTGTCACCCCAGCACAAGCAGGCCGGGACGGTAGGGCGACTAGCGCCCCTCCCCCAAACCGGGGCAAGACGGGGACACCGTGGTTCCCAAACCCGAGGAGGCCATCTCGAAACCGGAGATGGCCCAGGGTCAGTCGGGGTGCGAGGGATATGCTCTATGGGCAACCTTACACCCCGGCGTCTGTAGACCCGAGACGGCGTGCGGTTTTAGTCGGTTCAAGCTCGACATAACCGCCCCCGCTGGCACGCGGGGGGGAATCCGAAGGGATTTCGGCACGATAAAAAAAAAAAAGGTATAGGTAATTTAAGTACTGATTTCGAGTTTTATATTTTCAATTGTAATCTATAGTGATAATAGCAGAGATAATATATCAATAAAAAATGTTGTGTAAAATCAAAATTAGAAAGTGGATTTGGTTTATTAAGGAAGTCTTGTTTGTTGAGTAAGTTATTGATTGTCGTTTTATAGTAATAATTTACGGTGTATATATCACATATTTTTAGCCTCATGCTGAAACGCACATTCTTTTTTTTTATACTACTATGGTGGCAGACAAGCACACGGCCCACCTGATGGTATTCTTTTTTAATATAGTGTATTTTACTTTCAAATAGTAAAATATTTATTTTTTTCAAAGTTGAACCGTCAATGGGTTAAGTTTGCAAGTTAGGTACCTATGGAAACTATCGTTTGTGATCTTTACTTGAAACAGTATTTGTGCTCAGACACAATTGACCCGACATATCTTTCAGCGGTGTTCACAAATCAACCACTTAGAGGAGGTAGGGGTTGCAAAGTTTGTCTGCAACAATAGATTTAGTTCAAACTTGGCAGTGGTTAGGTGGTCAGCATAATTAACAAAACATGACTAGAAAGCGGTTGAACTACCTATATTATAATAGAACGCGCTAATCTTAGAAACCACATTACATAGTTCGTGAAGTTTATTAATTATATGACAACACTACGACTCATACGAGTGAGACCACAGAGCATAACAAGTGACAAGAAAACGCCTATCAGCTTTTAAAAATATCACGTTTTGACTATCTATCGCGGTGTATTTAACGCTATGGTTACGTTTATACCACCAAGTTACCAAAGAAATACAACTATGAATCTTATAAATAAAATTTCAATAACAAATAAACCGACTTCAAAAACCACCAAAAACAGGTACGGAAAAAAGAAAAATAACTAAATTACCGATTTAATTTTAAAAACAAAAAAACGCGTGAGACACAGTCAACTGTTGAATTCGGTGCCAAGCCCGAAACAGCTTACCCCAGTTTGGGTTGCGTTGCTGAAACGTGGAGAACCTACGCTTAGAATATCAACGCTGTTTGGGTTGCGTTGCTGAAACGTGGAGAACCTACGCTTAGAACATCAACGCTTGCGCGGGGACACACGCTTCCTAATAGGTAGGTACCTTTTTGTCTTGGCACCGACTTTAACAGAAAAGTCTTACGTGTAGTTTTATATTTAGAATCAAATCGTAATTGAGTTAATTTTCTTTTTAAGTTTTTTTATCTTATCTAATCAACTCGGAGTAAATGTAAAAGACAAAATAATTCCGATTAATGTTGCTGTTAACATTCTAAATTATACTCGTATTAAAATGCTGTTTAACAGCTACACAATAAAATAAGATTTGTTTAAAATGTGTGGAAAGTTCAAAATAATGTTTTAAAATATTTCAGCGGTAACTGTGCTCACTGCAGCGTATTTAGCTACTAATTAATAAATAGAACACTCTAAACGTAGTTTTCCAAATGGCAGCACCGAGGAAATTATAATTAGTAACTGTGTGTGAAACATAATTGGTTTGCACCCATTACATATAGTGAGTAGAGTGTGGGTAGATACAGTATACCAAGCAGCACGTAGGTATGTAGGTGGAAGTGAATGTGAGTCATAAAGGCAAGATTGTATGGTACAACACCAATAATATCAAATGTGATATAAAGTCCACTAACGTTACCCATTAGAGTTGATATCTGTATATACATATAACACAGGTATAGCTATGTTAAGTAGGCAACTTATAGAAACATCCTAAATCCAACATTCATGATCGTGAGCACTAACCAGGTATAACCTATTTCAAATATGCAGCCATAAAACAATGCACCTACCGTATACTTACCAATTTTAACAGATAATATAAAATGACACGACTTTGCCTCCGATACAAAAGATCTCCAACGATCACTGTCTGTCAGTTGGCAAACTGGACCTCGCACCGGTCTGAGTTCCATACCGCTGGAAGGACCCAGCAGTATGTAAGCAGGCTAACGGATCAGTGGCTAGCTTGCCATGGTTTCCCAATATCTCCAGGTGTCTCATCTAGTGTAGTTTCTGGGCTTAGGTTTTTCCCACAAGGTCAGGTTCAGCGATTATGGCTACGATCTCATAATTTTCCATAATCCTAATAGGGTTCTAGATGCTATCTTTCTCCTTGTACCTATATGTCGGTAATATATATCAAAAAACTTCACATTCGTTCGCTGTATCTTCTCTTTTTAACTTGCAGTTTTCCTTTATTTGGCTTTTATTTCAGGCCAATTCTACAAAAAGGTGTCAAACTCGTTTCGCAAACGTTTTATGGGCTTACCCGTCGTTTTCAGGTATCCATTTGGAGATTTGGAGGCTATTGGTGGCCCTCCTTATAAATATATTCTTCTAAGTTACCTACCTACCTAATCTTGGTTAAGTGGGGTAGATTCTTTAGTATGCAAGAATAAAGTAAAGATGTTTGAAATGAGGAGTAAATGATCTTGTATATCAAGAGAATCCCCATTGAAATCGGTAGTAACACGACTAATTTCGTTTGTGCTAAAGTCCTCAGTGATTTCTAGGGCAATTACGATCTAAAAATGCAACACATTTTTCATATCAACACGACCCAGCTTCCGAACGGTTTGATAGAGAGTGAGCTTATGCTCTAAGTTTTTCCTAATGCTCGACTAACAACAGCTAAGGATAAACCTTAACAAATTGCAATGGAAAAGGAATGTCAAACCAAATCCCTGAAAGTAAGTAAAGTAAAATGCCTTACCAAAGATGAAACATGAATGATCATTCATTCTTTGCCAAGTGGTGCTGGGAATTGCCGTGCCCGTGCAGAGACAAAACACGTTTCGAACTTTTACTTAGTAACAGCGGAATATTGAATATTAATGTTTAAGTGGTACCTTTCTCCTCAGTAAGTCCGCTTTTTACTTACTTTCATTAGTTCGATTTGGCAATTTATTACTGTGAATATAATCTATTATAGTCTGAATATGAGACATTATTATTCTAACCAAAAAACTACACGACATATAATGATAAGATACCGAAATATTCAACAGCTATAACGTTTAAGTACAGTACAAACTGTTTAATTACTTAACTAATTCAGCATTTTATTGCCCTGCGTAGGGGTTCTCAAACTGAGGCGCGGGAGCCTTGGGGCGTATGTTGGGGAAGTGGTAAGAAGATCGCCGTCATATGACGTAATAAGCAAATGCGTGGTGCGGGACGCGTCTTATTATTGATATTATATTTACAAATTAAGTAGATAATGTTACATGCGTACCAAAAATAAGGACTCAATTGCCTTAACTATAGCATCTCGCAAATAATTCGCCTGATATAAATCACATTTGTCTGCTCCTAGTGCAAGACAAATTTCACTGTCTCTCACAATCCCTGTTTTTTATTTACATTAATAAATTACCAAGCAAAATTGATTGCCGAATTGAAATTGCAACCACAGTTTAAGTAAAAAAAGGATTGGGAGCCACTGCTTGATGTGTTTACTATCAGCCGATTTGTAAACATAATTTTATTATAAGTTTCGACTGTTACTTTATTTTAGTTATCGTTGAAATAAAAAAGTAATTATATCAACAGTTTACGCGAATATGAGGAATGTTACCCACATTCCTCATATTCGCGTAAACTGTTGATATAATTAAAACGAACACATACAAAGTAATATACATAACCGTTGAGTGCATATAAGTATAACGCTCGACCGATGATAAAGTTATTTTAAGAGCACTATAAAATAACCATTTAATTTAAAATTATAATTAATAGGCACAATTCATTTTTATTCAAATTAGTATTCATCTTTAGTTGATTTTATATTTCCATTATTTTCAAGGAAATTAAGAACGTTTAATTATACTTTTAACGTCATTATCTTCTTTTAACGTCAGTACATTATCTTATTTTAACGTCGAGCCCGGTTGCATTCTAAGTTTGCACGTAGGAGCCCGGGGTCGGTCTAATAAAACTTCATAATTTTCACAATTTCTGACGGGAGCGACAGCCATCTGACCCCACAAGGGGAAAGCCTGTGCCAAAGACCGTCCGTCTATCAACAGGTGAGGTTGGTTTGGGTCCCAAAGGTCGGTCAACCCTATACACCCATCTTGGAACTTTAAATGCGGCAAACTTCGTTTCACTGTAGTTTCATATAAAAAAGTAAGTAGATACAAATACTTCATAGGTATTCATTACGTGAAACGTGAAATATATACGGACACATAGCCATAAATAATTCAAATATTAATACTTTGCTGGACAGCTATAACTCTGATGTATAGCATTTTAATTCAACTTCCTTTTTCCGCTAGTTCATAGACCCCAATCACTGTTTAAAAGTAACATGCAAATGGAATACAAAAGTAAATATGTCACAGTTATCTTTCGGCGTACACCAAAACGAATTATGCCCCGCGGTTGTACTCGTTGTACTTGGTTTTATTGAACCGTGTCGCAACGTGCGTGTCTACTTCTTTTCTTTTTTTGTGTATACATATAGTCGGTATTATAAAAACCTTACCCAAGAAAGGGGGAAAAAAATTTATTTTTTTTTTCAAATTTCACATTTAGTGCCAGAGATTAGCGCGTTGAAATAAAGTGGCGTCCAACTTTGTTATTAGTTAAATATAGTTAGTATGATAAAGATATCTCATGAAGTCTATTTTAAACAACCATCCGTAAATTGCAGTTACAATTAAATTTCTACCTAATAAGCTTCATATAACGCTTTTACTTTCTCAAACTACAATAAATGTGAGCGACGGTAAACTTAATTAAACAAATCAAAAGACTGTAACGTGATGTATAACACCGGTCGACGCGGACGCCAGACATTTTAGACTCAACGAGATATTAGGTCCAATTAGTCAAAATCTTCTGTAGATATATTTGTTTGATTCTGTTTAAATTATTTGTTACTATAAGGTCGTCCGCTGCGTAGAGTGGATGCCAGTCGCGGAGACTCGCGCGGCGCGGCGGTGATGTTTCGTGCAAAATGTATAATTTACGCTTAGACGGGTCACCCATCACGCAACTTGTTCGTGACGTAACCAGCGTGGGTGCCCGAGACAGACGCCCACGCCGCCGCGCCTGGTTTCACAGCGGCTTTATAACACGAACCTAGGAAAGCATAAAACTACATCACGAAAAAATCGTGTGATGGGCGACCCGTCTAAGGTGTGAATTATAGGTAAAGGCAAGGCGATTTAGCTGTGCGATCGCGCACGCCTTTTCTGTAAAACGCACGCCTAACGCAGCGTTGCTCTATGTATTTGCACGCATGTGTGACGGGCGTCCGCTCAACGCAGCGGACGGTTTTATAGTCTCAAACAATTTTAACTGTTTCATTTCATCGTCTAAATATTTCACGTTTAATACTTTGACCCATTTAACGTTGGCTATACGCCTTCAGAGGGTCAGGATTCATTCAATTAACCGTAACAGTATCTGAAAAAACATCAGTAAACACGATTAATAGATTTTTTTGGAAGCCTTGGCACGGACGTGAGATATAATCGATCAAAAGATAATGTTCTTTTTTGCTTTTTTTGTACCGAGTGAATGTAAAAGAGGGTAACCCTTTTACTGTTTTTTATTCATGTTATGAACTCATACGGTAATCACATAATACATTTGAATATAATAAGTAAAGAAATCTGAAGAAAGCATACGCACATAACAAAAATAAACCTAAATAAATAAATAAATATTTGAATTTGCTTACTATTCTGGCATACTTACATTATTTGAAGTCAGTTTATCAAGAATATAAGCTGGTTTAGTGCCAAAAAACGATAAAAATCAATTAGAATTCTGTCTCTTCGCATCCTCCGAGCCTTTTCCCTAACTCAGTAGGGGTGGGCTTTTAGTCTGCCTTCGCTTCCACCTCCACAACTAGTGAATGATATGGAAGTTCTGTAATTAGACCAGCTTTTTGAACTTTTAAGGTTCTAACTACCACAGATATTCGTATAGTAACCGTGACCGACAACTTATAATGTACTTTCTTAGTTCACTTCTGTAAAGTTAAGGACTAAAAAGATCAGGATAACGCCCTAGATATAAGCGCTTATTTTTAATGATGATGCCTTATGATAGACAGGCCCGGGTCTGAAGACAACCAATGTAGGATGGCTGGAGGGGTTAGGAAGGATATTTTTGGTATTTTTTTTTAAATATTTTATCTCTATCTCTCAGGTACGTAACATGACATTGTGCCAGATCCAAAGAAGCAGTAGCTACACGATCCGCAACGACATCATACAAGTAAGTAGTGCTTTAAGTGCTAATAGTGTTATAAGTAAATTATAAGGTAATGCATTTTACAGCGTCTGCTTCCACATGCGGGTGCCTGTTTCGTGCAAAGAATAATTAGCGAATTTCGTGCAAAAATACATACGATTTGTACGAAACAGTGTGCAGTGTGGGCGCCCGCATGTAACACGCTTCATGCAGCGGACGGCGTAAAGTAGAGATACATGATATCCGAACACAATATCTTTAGATTTGAAGACACGATGTTCGATTTGTAATTGCAAAATGCTTGCTGAGATTCTTGCCGGTGTATTCCCAGGACGGGGCCGCGTTGTAAACCCGTGGTCCATTTGGTAAACTTTAACTGATTCGTTTTTTTTTGATTCGTTAGTTTAACTTTGTGATAAAGGCAAAAAATACATTTGAAACGTCATATTTCAAATCTATAGATATTAGGTTTTTATTAATTGTCACCGATACTTAGAATATAGAATTGAAAGCCCCTAACGCTGACGAAAAACGTTAAAAGATTATACTTCCGATTTCTTTTGAATACCAATAAATTTTCAGGGAAATAACTTAAGTAAAATGTGTATTTAGGTGATTCTGCCGAACATATTTATTTACAAACGCAGTGTTCGCGACATCGTGTACAGAAACTGAGGGCAGCTACAAATATTAAAATTCAATAAATACTTTACACATTCAAAACACTCAACAATGCATATAATCAAGTTGGAGACAAGGGTACCATAAACAGTTAAGGCACTCGATTTTCACGATTTCTTACACTACTGAGTTGTCTTCACTTGTTTTACTAAACCAGTCGAACACGAAACATATATATGCCCCTGATTCAATATCTCATTGTGCTAGCTATGTCAGAATCTGACAGGTTGCACGCCAAAGTCGAATTGACGAAAATGACACATTTAAAGAAACAACGTTACGTAATTCTTGCCGATCATCATGAAGTTTTTCATAAATCATTAAATGTTAAAAGGACCGGGGCAAGACAGGGACACCGTGGTTCCCAAACCCGAGGGGGTCATCTCGAAACCGGAGATGGCCCAGGGTCAGTCGGGGTGCGAGGGATATGCTCTATGGGCAACCTTACACCCCGGCGTCTGTAGACCCGAGACGGCGTGCGGTTTTAGTCGATTCAAGCCCGACATAACCGCCCCCGCTGGCCGGCGGGGGGGTATCCGTATTTGTAACGACGTCGGAAACGACTAGCGACAGCTATAAAACAACAGAAATCCAGAAAACTCCCTACTACTTGGTAACAAATAAAATAGGTATGTTACAAGAATTGGTACTTGTCAGATCAAGAATGGGGACACCTGTGTTTCGAGTGAAGGTAATTCTTGGGGTAACAAAAGATAAATTTCATCTAGAAAGAAGTAAGTTAGTTAGACGTTTCTGTATGAACGCGAGAGAAACCCCGGGCAAAATGTATGTATTCATATTCTTATCATCAAGTAGAATGACTAGCAACATCTTTAAAACAGCTATAGAAATCCAGAAAACTGTCCAGTACTCGGTTCAAAATAAAATATTTATGTTACGAGTATTGGCACGTGTCAGATCAAGAATGGGTCACGTGTATTGCAGGTTAAGGCAGTTCTTGGGGTAACAAACGGTACAGAATGGATGTAACGATTTATCAATTACCCGTAGGCCTACCACGTTCGAAACACGAAGGAAAGACATAGCGTTCCATGAAGTTACTTTGGATTTCTTAAGGTAGTGTCGCCGCATGAAGTACCATGTGCCAATTTCGGGCTCGATTGCGGGATGAATTGAATGAACATATTCCCAACACAGTTGGGGTCGGTTTTTCAGTCTAACTACGAAGCGGCCGAACTTCGATATTTTCCGTGAAGCAACTGCCATCAGACCTCTGGCGATGTCGAAGTTCTGTTCTTTAGATCAATTTTCAGACTTCTTAGGGTTCCAAGTACCTTTTTTTTTGTGCGGAAATCCCTTCGAATACCCCCCCGCCGGCCAGCGGGGGCGGTTATGTCGGGCTTGAACCGACTAAAACCGCACGCCGTCTCGGCTCTACAGACGCCGGGGTGTAAGGTTACACATAGAGCATATCCCTTACACTCCGACTGACCCTGGGCCATTCGCAGTGTCCCCTCTGATAACAGCAGAGGGGTACCTGGAGCGACCCCCCACGGGCCTTGCAGGCCCGCCACACCCCGACCCCCTCGTGCAATGGGGTCAGCGGGCCCTGAAAAGGGCCGGTTGGTCAGACTCTTGGCCGTTGACGTTGACGCCAGCTACTCCAGAGGAGCAATCAATGATGCGTCATCGCCCACGTTGCCCAGGGTGCACCAAACTTGGAGGTGATCCAACCAGTCGCACCCCAGGGCTCCAAGTACCTATCCGTAACGACTGCCATAGATGTTCGAACGGCAACCGGGACCGACAGCTCAACGTGCTCTCCGAGGCACGAGGCTTCTCAGTATGGTAATAATAGTCACCCATCCTAAGGCTGACCTGGCTACTCGATGACCACTTAACCTGCAGAATAGATGCGTGGTACCAATTGCCCGAAACTTTGGTCCACAACTTAACATGGTTCATGGTAGGCCTACAAGTCCGAGTGTCCCTTACCCCGGGTTTGGATTGCGATATCTTTACGACATCGTATATAGCACGCGCCGTAATTGAAGCCAACTGTGCGTGACTTGTTTGTTGCTGCTACCCGGCCTACTTGTTACGTCAAACTGTAAATTTCAACGTTCCAATTTAATTATATTACATAATACGGAATTAATTCCTGAACAATTTTTTTAAGTATGCACAGAAAAGTAAGCGTAGAAAAATGAATTTTTGTTTTTACTAATTTGTGATAGTATCATTTCTTCGTCTTAAAATCTTGGTTGCATTTAAACTTGCACATTGGAACTTGGCTCCGCTCTTGCTATTCCTTTCCATAATTTTTTGCAGCAACTACCTTCTCCACTCCCGAGAGAAAAGCATGAGCTGATTGACGAACGATATGCCTCGTTCGTCGGCTTTGCATGTGAGGCTGGTTTGGACCCCAAGATCTGAGAAGTGTAAAACGAAAGACTGAAGTAATAAAAATAAGATTTTACTACCTAGTACTACTACACTGCGCTATCTAGACTCAAAGTAAGCATAGCTTCACTAGCTTGTGATATGTGTTCTAAAATATGGATAAACATACTTTTAGATGTAAGAGTATTTGCATTTGTCAATACGTACAGTAACCCTAACTGCGACAAGACAGGCTGAACTTACTTACTGTAATATATAGAAAATTATTGATAAATCAGATACAATAAACCTAATAGATAAATCGACTCGGTTTTTAAGCCCTATTTCTGGGAAATGCTGGTCCGAGCGAAGTGTTAATTAATCCCATTTATTGTGATGTTAACGCTCTCAGCTCTACGTACTGAATACATTTACTCGAAGTATTTTATCGCTGTGTTTATTTTTATTTAGCAATCGCGTCCCCAGGCACAGTTCAACTTCAATAAATACAACTTGTACTTTATATTTAAGTACCTAATTTATAAAAATCTGAACTGGAACTTGAGTAACTCACAATATTTGCCATTTTTTTTTTGTAAATTCTAACAATCTGAGATTCAAATCGAAACTGATCTCTTTTCCATTTAAGGTAAAGACATTTCTGCAATTTCTTTTATCATCCAGTGTAGTACTAGTAGGCGAAGTTCTCAACCTGAGTAGGAACAGTAGTTACAGTACACTTGCAACCACAAGGGTACTTACTAATCGCGATTAGACAAACCTAATAGGCAGAACTAGATAAAGTCACACTTAAACCAAGAAACGATTACTCCATTTCCATTTCCACTACCATTTTTATAACTATTAAAAGTGTAAATATCGTTAAATGTTATGTAAACCGTTTTATATCTGAATTTTATCTGATTTATGCATCAGGAAACCGTCGTACTTACACTTGGAAACAACGTGGAGTAAATGATTGTGTTGATACATTTTAATATTCTTGTTAGAACTCTTTAGTATTAGATCTGTATCTATGAAGAAATAAAACTAAAGTTAAGACAGTGTACTGTATAAAAGAAAGAAAGATATTGCAACATTTTACGGCGGCTGTGAACACACATAAAATTTATAGGCGTTAACGTCTCTAGGCTGGCAATAAACAGTTAGTGAGCTGAGTAAGCTGAGGTTGTTGAAGCGCAACGGGACGTTTTAATATTTTCCCGTGTTCCCAACTGAGTTCGGACCGGTGCGGTGTGGTGCTAGGTCGCCCCCGCCGCAGACGCATCACTCTGCAATTAAGGACCAGACAAACCGTCGTCGACGGGGAGCGAGCGCTTCATCAAGTATTTAAACCGGCCAGTATCCGTACACGAACAAATCCTACAGAGGATTTAATATTTTACATAAAACGGTCTGCGGTTTCCGGCGGTGGAATTTTCTTGAGGCTTTTCACGGCGATTTAAGTTTTGGTTTAGTAGAGGGTAGGTGCTGCGAGCCGCTGCCTCTCGCGCCTGCGCTAAATATTTGATGCGATGCTGTTATTAGTGCTTCAAAGTTCCCCGTTATGTTCAAAGACCACTAAACATTTAGAGCTCTCCGCGCAGGCGATACAATTTCTGCCGTCGTTTATCTCTTTAATGAAATATGTGGCCTAATATTTAGTTACCCATTATCGGTTTAATTTCATTTCGACTGCTCACGAAAAAGCCATTCTGTACACTGAGGCATATTCAAGCTAAGTATAACAATCACTAATGTGTCCGCCAAAAACAAATCGTCGAATCGTGCTTGGAGCTCCCTGTCTGAATAACGAAAGTAAGTGCGGCAAAATATCAACATTAATCGGATGCGGTATTAACTTTCCAGCTCAGTAGCTAATGAATATTCAGATAAAGAGACACCGCTTGCCTTGAATTTGCAAGAAGTAATCCTGGCATCCGACAGCTATAAATCTTCAAATGTCAAACAATCCTCAGACTTATTCAAGTAAAAAGTTCAAGGACCTGAATTCTTAAATAAACTATTTAAATAAAAAAAGATAAACCTACTTCAATAACCAAAAAGCCACTGAAAAGTGTAAAATAACTGAATTAGAGAGTAAAGAAGAAGAGATTCTAAAGAAAAAAAGACTTTTCTGTTGAAGTCGGTGCCGAGCCCGAAACAACTTTTTATAACGTTTAGAATTTGTAATGCTTTATGGCAAAATTAAATCTGTAATTCAGTTATTTTACAGTTTTCACTGAATTTTTGGTTATTGAAGTCAGTTTCTTTTTATTACAAAAGTCATTTTTTTCCTTTTTAGTAATAAAATAATTTGGCTTACACGGCCTTAATGGGGGTGACTGCCGTCTGACCTTCCTCGCCCAAGAGTAAAACCTGCACCAGAGCTTCGTCCGTCAATCAGTAGGACTCCTAGCTTGCAGGTGAGGTTGATTTTCTAGCTTAGTAAATAATGTAGACAGTGCCCCGCTTCGCAGGACTCCTATTTGTTCCCGCTTTGAAACAAGTGACCTAACACAAAGGGTATAATATATACACTGCAAACCTAATCTATCCGTGTCCGGATACGCTTTTAGGTAACTTTACTCCACTGTCCACCCCACCCTTCTTTCCACTCCACTCCACTCTCCTCTCCACTCCACTCCACTCCACTCCAATCCAGTTACCACTCCTCACTCCTCTCCACTCCACTCCATTTTCTACTCAACTCTCCACTCCATTCTCCACTCCACTCCACTCTCCACTCCTCTCCCCACTCCAATCTCCATTCAGCACCGCACCGCTCCCCTCAACTCCACTTCACTCCAATCCACTCCAGTCTCCACTTCATTCTCCACTCACCAATCCCTCACTGGCGTATCTAATGTTCGAATCTATAACGTGACATTACGG
This sequence comes from Cybosia mesomella, assembly GCA_946251805.1. NCBI lineage: Eukaryota > Metazoa > Arthropoda > Insecta > Lepidoptera > Erebidae > Cybosia > Cybosia mesomella. The sequence continues at coordinate 25,992,091 of OX276398.1, forward strand.
GCGAATGCTCGGAGTGAGTGAGAACCTTAGAACAAATCTTTGATTTGCTATTGAATTCACAAAATGGCGTTTATTCTGTGGCTCATCTCAATAAACTAAACTATCTCTAAAACAAAATCAATTGAATTTTGAAAATGTCTTCTATATGCTACCTTACTTTATTAAAAAGGTAGTAGTAGTTTAGAGAGTTTTGTAAAAGCGGAATCGGCACCAATGTATACGGCCTTTTCAGAATATATATACGGCCTATACAAATAACCCAAATGACTTGACTGAACCCAAATGGCCGGATCACATCACATGAGAGGAAACCATCACAAACCGAAGAAGTTATATAAAAGTTTGAATTGGCACTCGTTACTTATTGTAACCTCAGAAATTTTATTTATAAAAACTGATAAAAAACTGAGCAAATTGGACGTAGATCGGAACTCGAAGTAGAATATTATAATGGTAGTAAGGGTCAATGAAGTCAGGATGACGAGCAAGTGAGCATGCGAGCAAGTGGCCAAACAAGCAATCTGCTTGCTTGGACAGACCTACTACACAAAGTGACGATAGTAAACAGATTGAACGTTTTTTCTCATGAGTCCAATAGTGCATTCAAAGCTTGCGTTACAGTCAATTTATAACGTCTAAATATTTCGAAGACCTAATATGCACTCTTATCATACTAATTGAGTACAACTACTTATAGATTGCTCAATTTTTTCTATAAATAAAGAAACTAAATAGTATTTAACTATAAGGTGAATAACCAGAACACGTCGAGTTGAATACGTTCGTCGAAGATTATTTTTTGCTTAGACACCGCTCTTGAAAAACGAACATGACTTTCATTGTTTTGTTGAAAGAAATTTTCAATCATCTCTCGTCTACACGATGTTTGGTCTACAGGTTAGAGTGGATAAATTCCAAGAGTTTTAAACTAACAAACAGGATTGTTTAGAATAAAGACATTCCATCTTTCCTCGTCGCAAATACGATTAATTGAAGTAACAAAATTGTTAAGCTTAACTTATCTGCCTCATGTGTGGTATCACTGAGTACTTTGGATAACATTTGGAGATAAAACATATTTCTATAAAATACTCACTTCGAAATAATCATATAACTTTGATAATAATTGTTGTTAAGGGGTGTCATCATCCTCAGCGATTTCGTAGTTGCGTCCAAAATTTTGCACTTTGGAGCCCTGGGTCCGTTTGTAGTTTTTGAATAGTATGTCGGTTTTTTTCCGATCCAAATCAAACTAACCTGCAAAATAACGGACGAGGATCTGGCCCAGGTTTTCCTCTCGGGGTTAGAAGGTCAGACGACAGTCGCGCCCAGAAAAGCCGACATAGTCCGTAGCCGACATAGCCGTTGTAGTTGGGATATTTTAACAAAATTTATGTTATACCAGCTGTTGCCCGCGGTTTCACCCGCGTGGATTTTCTGATCCCGTTCCCACTACCCATGGGACCCTATTCCACCACCACAACCTATATAAGATACACCATTTCACCATACATCATTTTGTTATATCTCAAACAATTTAGGCTGCGTTTTCGTTGAAAGTGCCCAGACAGCTTATTTTGTTCGGAAACCTTCAACAAATATCAATATATTGTAGCCAATGTATACAAAAACTTGACAAATTATATACTAACATCTTCCTCGAGAACCACTAGATCCATTGGTGAAATCTGCATGAAAATCGGTGCTGTAATTTTTGAGTTTATCGCGAACAGACAGACGCGGCCGAGGAATTTGTTTTATAATATAGTGATTGACCAAAATTACTGATATTCACTATATATCTCCTGGTGAAACATTTCAACAAGAAGCGAACAGCTTCTTCTACTTTCATAATTCTTTTCACACATATGCTCGCCGCTTGCAGGTACTCTTGACCTGGCCTTTCCTTAATGTCTTCGATCTGATGAAAATACGTACGCCTAGATCAACCTTCACCCGGTTACCTATTCACACGTACCTCATAAATCTGTTTCGTCCATCTTGTTTACGTGTTCGAAGTCCGAACCATCACAACCAGCTAAGCATCCCTTTCCCTATCTTCAAAAAAATACCACTTACATTTCGCAAATAATATCAATTATGTCTCCTTTGTAACGCAATATGTATATTATTGTAACACAAACAGTTAGACAAACAAGCAGATTTCATTAAAAATAAAAACTCCGCATCCCCTGTGAACAAGGCACATTGTATTATTTAGTACAGAGATTATTCTTCTCTGTGAATAATGCATGCAGTACGGCCCTACACAGACATAAAGCGCTTTATAAACCCAGATGAAATACACCTTGTTTTATTTATACTTTTGTAATTCGTTGAAAAGTGTCGTAAATGCCTCTGGTATGCTACTGGGTTCGAGATCTTACGTAGAGAAGAATAAATATGAGGAATTGACATTCGCGTAAACTTCCGACAATATCATAAGGAATTGTTTTTTATTCTATAAGAAGAGGTTTATCTTTAAATATTTTACCTATCATTAATAAAGTGGTGTTCGACAGTATTACCAACGTGAGTTGATGCTTATTGTAATTAATTCGATCTCTAATCCAATCCATCGAACAATTTTCAGTCATCCGGATAATCGAAAATCCGGTTAGTTGAATAAATAGAGACTTTTCCTTTACTATCAATAAAGAAATCTTTCGTCGACCGCTCGACCGCCAGTTCTTTTTATCTTTTAGGTAGGTAAAATAACAAAGAGTAGAGACTATTTGACGATGTACACGCGGCCAAGAAAATAAGTATACTCCTTCACATGCAAAGTTGTATACTTATCGCCTTGGCCGTGTGTGCAGCGTCAGGTAGTCTCTACTTTATGTTATTTTACTTAGATTCAACAAAAGAACGTTGTGTTGCAAAGCATTTCAATGACCTCTATAACCAACCAAATTTGACTGTTGATAATCCGGATAATCACCAATCCGTATAACCGAGGTCCGGATAATCGAATCTCTTCTGTATATTCAGTACATTCTAATCGAATATAAACGGTTACGAAAGGAGTATAACACTTCTGAAAAAGCTTTACGTGTACACAGTATTTTATCATAATAATTTATTGCTTGTTGAAATATTCGCGACGTTCCACCATTACATTCGTGTCAGGTCGTAATCGACGGTAGCGGGAGATGCTTGTTTTCCTTTACACCGGCGTTGTTTGGAATTCCTGCGTCAATTAAATGCTTGTTTGTAAACACAACAGACACCGAGAACGGTAAACGCGATCATTTTCACGGAACACGCCTTTCCTCGACCCCTCGCGGTCGCAGTACCTGTGGTACTTTGAATCCACGCAACTCCTTTGAACGAACAGGCACGGTTTTAACCCACCTAGGTCAATTTGAACACTTTAGAAAGACTTATAAATGAAAGCTAATTGGGTGTCCATATTTAATTCTTTGATGTGAAATATCTATTGGCATATATCATTACTTATACTTATGCAGTAACTGCAAACGGTATGATCGTCAAGCCTATATTCTGTTATATTAGATATTATGATTTGAAATTAAAGAATTACAAATAATGAATAAATAAATATTAAAATAAGTTTGTAAATAATCAATAAATAATAATCAAGTTACATGGTACGTGTATGTAATGGTGACCCTCTTTCCTGAGACTTTACCTTCAGCTTACCATCAGGCGAGGTGAAGTCAAATTGACGTGTCCTAAATATAAAAAATATAAAAAATGCTGAGTAAATAATGGTTTGATGATGTTAGAAAATAATGATAAAGTGGTTAATAATCCGAAAAAAATATTGCTTTTTTTAACGAAATTTCCATATTTTCTGATTGGTTTTCATTTATTGTAAATTATAATATTAACTTTGACGTTTTACATCTTCCGCGCGTCACGTGACTGCCAACGTTTTAGGTAGATTTCGATGAGGGGTGTGTGTTGGGTAACCTCCTCGAGTGTCGCTCCGATTCCGATCCCGCTGCAGTCCGGGGGGAACGGAATCGGAGCGGCCGGTACACCCTGGGCGGCGGTCAATGGCTTCCCCTTCACCCCTTCATAGGGTTGGCATTGATCGTCGGCCAATACCCAACCTGGCGGGAACACATCGCTCTCCGTACTCCTCTGCTTTCAGAGGAGACAGGATGAGCGATGCTGTTAGTGGTGAGATGGCCCAGGGTCAGTCGGGGTGCGAGGGATATGCTCTATGGGTAACCTTACACCCCGGCGTCTGAAGACCCGAGACGGCGTGCGGTTTTAGTCGGTGCAAGCTCGACATAACCGCCCCCGCTGGCCGGCGGGGGGGTATCCGAAGGGATTTCCACACGGTAGATCGATTTCGATGAAATCGATCTACCTATTGGTTTCTTGACTACTGTCGAATTTAAAAAAAATTCTTCATAGGAGGTCTAGTTATGACCCCCTGAGTCCGAAATGACCACTGGTCAAAAAGTTTATATATATATATATATGTATGTATGTATGGTTTCACTTCCCAAAATTTGCGGCACTCTCACGGTCGCATTTTTGCCCCGATCGCTTTCAAACTGCGGTCAAAAATTGCTTGGGTGTAAGCTTAGTTTAAGTTCGTGAACGGGTGGAATCCGGCCTAAGGGGACGGTAGGGCCTCACTTTTTGTGAAATCAGTTTTTCCTCAAAATTTCACGTTCCATGAAAGATATTCGACCGTTCTAATTTTATCCCATAGTATACATGAATACCAACAACTTTTAATTATAAACCTATAAGATTAAAACTTTAACTAAAAGTGGAGGGGGGAAAAACCATAAGTAAGCTCACGGCCCACCGGATGGGAAGCGGTCACCGTAGCCTATGGACGTGTGCAACACCAGGGGCGTCACACTCGCGCTGCCGACCCTAAAAAAAAGAAATTGCAAAGCAGGAATAGCCTTTAGTCTTCCGGGAAGACCAAAGGCTACTCCCCCCCTTCCTTCTTTTTTAGTGTTTGTGCTGTCAGAAGGAAGACTCTTCCCTCTGACAGATTGATGTCGGAAACATTTTTAATCGATAAGCCATTTTTAAGTCTAAAATAAATGTCTGAAACGTTTTTCGCTAAAAGTTACCGTTTTCGAGAGAAAAAAATGAAACATTTAAAAAAATAATATTAATTGCTTCACGAAATCTACCTGTGCGTTCCCCCTGCGGGAACGGATTTTTAGGGATTTTCTTTAGAAAAGCCCTATTGCTATGGAGTTGTCGTCGACGTCGTCATCGTCGACGTCGTCGTCGTTGCCAATTTTCTGTCACGGTTTTGGGTATGAAGGAGATGAGCTATCGAGTTGCTGTTTTCGGTAATAGATTCGTGCTGGGGTGAACCATTGCAAGATAAAGAAAAAATCGCAAAAAATCGCAAAAAAAAAAAACGCAAAATCGAAAATCCCTTGTATTCGGCTGAGCTCGTGTCCGGAATTCAACTTGTTTTCTATTAGTATTAGTAGTTTTTTCTAACTATTTAGTAACATGTTTGAGAACTTTTAAAGGTTACATGTCAGTAAGTAATTATGTTTATAAAACATTATTATCAGTCTGGCTTTTGTGTAATTTTAGTCAACATTTTTTATAAGACATCGTCGGTACCGAATAATATTTTATGCTTATTGCCGTAGTTAGTTACGAGGCTTAATTCGCGTACCCAACAATGCTTTGCTTATGGGGTTTTTAAACAGCACAAAGTATAGAACTAGTAATATGTCCAAATAGGGTGGCATCAGGCTTGACTTTTACATGGGCCAAAAAGTATGCGTACCATTTACTTTTTGTAACATAACATAACTTGTATCCCCTGTATCCCCGAAGGGGTACGCAGAGGTGTATTACGCACCAACGATTCGCCAGTTATGTTAAGGTCACAATGTAATAAGGGGCGAGCCTATTGCCATCTACCGGCACATTATTAAGCGAGCTATAATTAACATTTATTCATGCACACATAACTACGAAAAGTCAGAGGTCTGTGCCCGGGGTGACTGGTGATCGTTCTCGAGACCTCGTCTCTGCAGTCCGTTACGTACGCCACTGGGCTATCGCCGCTTTTTGTAACTTGGTACAATAATGAATTAACTTCTAGTTTAGCTATTCGTACGGGTTCTCTAGGTGTACTGCAACGGACTGTAATGTGTTACTTGCCTTACGGTTTATTTCATCTTAGGAATCCTACTATACTACTTCCTATTATTATTATAAATGTGAAAGCTGTGAAGATGTTTGGATGTTTGTAACTCAATCACGCTCTAACAGCTGTACAGATACAAGGAAAGATTATAGTCTGGAATAACACATAGGCTACTTTTTATCCCTGGAATAGGTTCCCATTGGAAGCAGAAACGGGAACAGAATTACACGCGGGCGAAGCCGCGGGCAACTGCTAGTATTAAATAATACTAGGATTATTAATACAATGTAATTATTCAATCACAACTGTTCACAACTTACGTTTTACACAAAGTATGAACATTACGCACAGTTTTCGTATTAAACTATTTAAAGCAGACGTAATATTAAGTTCATGAATAAAACAAAATATTAAGCGTCGTATTATATGGAAAAGAATCAATGGAAAAGAAACGTGTTTGTCGTTTCGTTTACTGAGTTCACCGAAAACAGTATTGTTATGGCGTTGGACAAAGGGCAACGGAAGCCAAACGTCAGGCTATCGCTGATTGGAGCGGGGAAAGTTGTCTGCCGTTTCCGTGGCCTACCGGCGGCGACTTTAGCGGATACCCACCGAACTAATTACCCCGAGATGCTTTTACTAATTCCGATTCTGTCTCTTGTTAATTGCGGAAAATTAGCTAATTAATTGTTTTCCTTTTCTCTTAGATTTGTGCTTTCGAAAACCGGAACTTGTGTAATTGAGCCGTTATAAAAGGTAGAATGCGCGAAATGTTTTATAGAGGACTAGCTGCTGCCCGCGACTCCGCCTAGACATTATATGAAATAAAAAGATTCCTATATTCTTCTGTTGGTTATAAACTATTTCTATACTAAATTTTAATAAGATTAGTTGGGGATACAATTTGGTTAATCGGCTTAGATTTGAAAAATAGTAACAGACAGATAGAGTTACATTCTTATTCACGGATACGGGATCAGGTAAACAGCTATACAGGTAGAAAGGAGGATAAATTTAGCCTATATGTGCTAGACGATATCTGTGCCAATTTTTTCCAGGTCCGTTCAGCCGTTTTTGCGTGAAAGAGTAACAAACATCTTCACAAACATTCATTTTTACAATATTAGTAGGATTCTGGATTAGTATGGATCGCAAAGTAATTAGTTATATAGCGACCATTAAATAAGTATCATTACAATAAATAAATAGAAGCAGAAAGTTTAAATTTATTTATCTCAGTAAAATTGTTTCACGATGTTAAATTATTATCAACCAACTTACAAAGTTTGCATTTACTTGAAATAATCAACAAGAAAGTTCAAGTAGACAACAAGAAGTACGTAAGAAAGCTAAACAGTGTATCTACCAGTGATCTGAATCGTTTCATTTTTATTATAGAATCTATATATTGGCAAGCAGAGATATGTCTGTTGAGATTTTGTCAAGGTTGAAGTGAAATTCAGGTAGATTTTCGGCTGCACAAATCTTTGCATAGGATTTTTAACTCTAAATGAATATTTTAATCGTATGGGATGGCGACGGATTGATTGCGTTATCAATCCGTAATGCGGAAAACAGCTTATGAAAGCGTTTTATAGTGACTTTTTGCCAATCAATTTTGAACAATGTCTTTACTATAGTAAGGGTCGGTTCGCAGCACTAATCAGTAGCATGTTTGAACTAACTCTGACATACACTCAACCAACTTAAAATGTATCCTGCTGAAGTATTGAAGACCTCTGTGGCGTGGCATAAGCGGTCGCGGGTTCGATTACCACTCAGTGCAAAAATTTGTATGCATGAATGTGTCTATTTATTTTGGCCTGGGTCTTTCTATGTATAATATGTATGTATTTACAAAATAAAATTTATCTAAGTATGTTTAACCGTATTCTAGAACCCATAACACAAGCTAATTTAGCTATGCTTACTTCTTTGGCTCTAGATGGCGCTGTGTAGAATGTCGTAGAATATCCTGTTTAAAATAAAATCCTAGCAAAAACTGAAACAAAAGAACAAAACTTGTGTACTTTAATGATTTGTTGAAAACAAGTGTCGTGCAAATGTATCATTAAAATTAAAAACGTTTGTGGAGTGCATCTGCTTTTGTGTTTTGTCGATGTATTTATAGGGGCGAGGGCGGCGTACAGGCGCGGTCGTCGCCCGCGACGCGCCGCCCGCCTAACCTCAGCCCTCACTGCGTTTCAGAGCAACTTTGTTGTACATGACGCACTACGCTATTTTAATATAATTTGCTGCCCATCAAAAAGGAAGGAGTCTCGCAAGAAGATTCTTAGATTACAGCTTTCAGGAAACACATACTCAAACAATGTGTAAGTACCATTCCTTAGCCGTACGCACAATGCACGTGTTTCTAGAACGTTTTGTGCTTTAGTGGACTAATCCACCTGGGTGTATGGAGCCCATAGCAAGATTTTCCAGGTTCCAAGCCAACCTCACCTGCTGATTAACGAACAAGGCTCCGGCGCAGGTTTCTCTCTTGGGGTTAGGAGTTCAGACGGCAGTCGCACCCGCAATAAACAACAGAGTAGGAGAGCGAATCCCGGGCTCTAAAGATGCTGCCGGGACTAACGCTATGATGATGATTTATGCTGAAAATGTACTCCTAAAATATACCTACATAATTAAGTAATTTCCGTTTTTCTTATCTCACAATGGTACGTCGCACCGTCCGGTACAAGGGTCGGATTAACATCGAGACGTCGTCGACGACGTCGTGGTTTTTACTTAATTAACCATAAATATAAGTAACATCTGTTAGAGGAAATAAATCGCTCAATCTTTGCCGGATTATCCGTGTCGTTATCAGATAATCCGTTTAATTTTCAGTTTAATTACCGTTGATATTAATGTTCGTTATCGTGTGGTGCCAATCTAGGGAATGAATCTCTCTGGTTACGACTAGGGTTAGTAGATATATATACTTTTCAATAAGTTTCCAAATATTTTATTTTTAAATTTATTAATATTTGATTGCTGTCATAAAATAAAAAATAATCGCTATACTAAACTTAAACTTGAGAACGACTCGATCGATTTAGATGATTTGTCCTTTTGCTGAAGATTTGTATGAAAGAAAAGAAAAAAGATGGACACCCCGCGGACACATAATTTTTAATTAAAAAAATCTTTTGTAACTTGCAAAAACAGCATCAAACCAGCGGTAGTAGACTAATAGTATAACACATGTGGGCGGATAAACGTTACAAAAAATACGCTCATTCAATAACTGTATTTTAAATCACATACTTATGAGTCATTTATTTTTTGTATCTGCGAACGTCATATAGTGTTGGTAACAAGATTTACGCTACAGCGGCACTATTCAATCATTTTGAGACTGTTGATAGTTTATCATACTAATTAACACGAGACTTTTTATAAATACACTTAACATTAAAGAGATCACGAGAAGGGATAGGCCAATGATTAAGATCTCTTCTCAAGTAGTTACTTTCTTACACTAAACTGCTACTAAACCGTCCTTCGTCTGAAGAGTAAGAAAAGTGACGTGACAAATAAGTGGCTTTAATCTTCGTTAATATGAAAACTCGTGTCGCCAAAATGTAACATCATCATCAACTTCGCTTTAGTCCCGGTTGCATCCGAGGCTGACCTAGTGAGACCATTGAACATCTGAACACTGAACATCTCCGTGTTATACTTATAACCAATCATGCCGCACAAAACAGTCGCTTTATTGGTTCGAGAGAATAGTTTGGCAATTAAAAGATTACTGATTTTTGTTTGTACTCGTACCAACAAAAATCGCCAATCTTACTGCGAATTATCTTAATCTCCTTGTAGGCATCATAAAGCAAATCTCTACAGGGCACTTCCTCTCTCTCATTGGTAACAATACATCACAATTCTTAGTTTTTAGATAATTTGAGTTCTGAACACGTTCCGCATAGAACTTTTTATCTACGTTAAAATTCTTACTTCAAAATATATTGTAGTAGAAGCTTGGAATATATTCCACGGCAGCACGGAGGACATTATTCGGCTGAGTCGCATCATTAGTCAGTGTCCGTCGCGCATAAGTACCAGATGAATCGATACGTGACGACAGAAAGACTCCGGTAGTGTATCAATATCCTAGAAGACGGGGTCGCTTAGACTCTACGTGCAACTCGAGATCTATTATTAGTCATCTACACGCCGTACTTTTGAATTGTGGTTAGTGACTCATTTTTGCTGCGGTTTAAATCGAATAATTATAGGGTTAAGATTTCTTCTAGCTACGTAATATACCCACTATTATACCGGGTACTCTACTGTCTATACACATTTTGTTTCTTATTCAATCGATGAATATGAAATACACTGTGTAAAAAAATCATTGCAGTTACTGACGATTAGAAAAGAATGGCCTCGAGTTTTTATTGCCAGGTTCTTTTCTTATAGGCTTTACCTTGCGAATCTGGCTTTAAATATAGAAGCAATAATTTTAATTACTGCTGGTTACTGATGACTGACTTGATTGAAGATATTTGATTTGATTAGAATATTGAAAATTCGACTATGCTTCTATCTATTGCAGCGGTATAAATGTATCGCTAAAAGCATCTCATCACTAACGCGCTTTACTGACGTTTGCAAAAGTTGACGATTAGCTACTGCATCGTTACTCGCTACGGAACCACTGTAGGACTGCTGCAAAAAATCGCCATGTGTTCGGTACATATGGCAACTTTACAACACCTTTTCCAATACTTTTTTTTAAATAAATTGCACAGATATTTTGCAGTGGATATCACCAGATGTCTCGTCTGGTAAACAGTTATATGAGGACTAGGCCAATGCCCAGATATTGCTGTCCTTTTTTATTTAAAAATTGTAATATTTTTTAACTGCTCCAACTTAGTTCCGATTATAAATTGTAATTCAATATCAAATTAGAACGGCAAACGTATTAACCTCACAGCTCAAGTTATGATGAAGTTGTCAAGTCGAAGTCTAACTAAATAAAAACACGCAATGTGTCTGATAAGTTTTGCAGAGATTTCTGCTTAGCAGGCCCGAAAAGCGCTCATTCCTGTCCGCTATCCGTCAGCGTTATGAGTAAGCTGGGTGTAGGTTTGTAGCAGACCGCATGCACCACGTCGCAAGTACCACGTCCAAATGAGTCAAACACCAAACCTTAAGACCAAACCAAGACTTAACATTACGATAGAAAAATATTTCGATATAAAATAGAAAAAAAAGAGAAAAAATAAACGTTGCAGCCGTAACAGGATAGTAAAATTTGTAACTAAATTGAATAAAATAAACATTGTAAAACGATGTTTTATGGTAAATAAATATTTTAGGCACTTTTTTATAGAACAATACCCAAAAGTCTGTAGAAAATAATGCATCATAAATATTTATGGGCAATTTTAAATATCAATGTGAGATGTATTTCAGATAAATTTGCAGCGCCCTTTCTTGGCGTATATAAATCTTAGAATGTTACGCTAAATAAATTAACAGGCCCCATCCTTTGCAGAGGTCAGATAACATCTGAACAGATTTATACAAGCAGATACTAAACGTGCCGTATTAAATAATATTGCGATTTATACGATGCCTATGTAGGTACCTGCAATACTTAAGCTTTTTGTTTTGCAATACATACATTAAACGTGAAGTAATTACGTTTAATTTTAATGTTTATGACATCTATATTATAAGTGTTGCAACTTGAAAAAAATAAAAAGCTTTTTATAAATTAACACAATTATTTTAAAAGAAACCTAGTTTATTATAATATGTGTGAATAAGGGTTGAAATTATTTTGCTTTTTATTTACAATTAGCTGAGCCCGCGACTTCCGAGTGGGCTTAGAATTTGAGTTTTAATTGTTCCGAAGCAAGTAGATAGTAGCCAGACTTCCCCCCCCCCTCGTCTCGACAATACCAATCAAAATCTGGGTAACCGTATATTAATTTATATGTCTTGCAATAACAGTGGGATTAAAGACCGAGACTCGATTCAATATTGGAGTTTAATTTAGCGATGTCAACGTCTCGGGGAGGAGCAGCATGGTATATTGCGGTCTAAACAGCCGTGTGATTGGATCCTGTTTTCCATATTAGATAATCACTCCAAACAAACATTCCAATTTTTAACGGAATGTTTGACATAAACATTTATTTTATACATTTGAACAAATTTAATTTTAACGGGTTGTATCGCGATTTGTTTCAATTTATTTTTATGTAGGTATACCTATACTAATCGCGACTTCTGTAGTATCGGCCCCACCAAGATCCACGAGGCCCCTTTTTTATTTTTTTAGCATGTGGAATCCCCACGGACTTCACCCCATCGATGCCGACGATGGGGTGGGCGTGTCGGAATCGGACCGGCTAAAACCACCCGGGCACCCCGGGTAAGCCCTCGAAAGGATAACCCCAGGGTTACCGGCGGACATGCCACGGAGCCAACCTTACGGCAAGCCGGTACACCTGCTGATTGTCGGACGAGCCTCTGGTGTAGGCTCTCCTCTCGGGGTTGGGAGGTCAGACCGTAGTCGATTCTACCAAAGCCGTAAAACCAAACCAAAAGTAGGAGATGTAAGCGTCTTGGGCCCCAAGATAAAAACCTCGGATGCAATCAAGAACAACGCTAAAATGACAAACGATGATATCGAATTCGTGAAAATCCCACTATATATCTTCATCATCCTCCTGCCCTTATCCCGAAATTTATTTGTGGTCGGCGCAACATGTGTGCTTTTTCCATTCATCTCTGCTTGCGGTCATCTCAACATTCACTCCCTTCCTAACCATATCCTCTTTCACACAGTCCATCCATCTCCTCTTAGGTGTTCCTCTCTCCTTGTAACCGCCCACTTCCATACTTAATGCCTTCCCCTATATAATATATAATATCATAAATTTGAAAGTTTAGATGGATGGATGGATGTATGGATAGATGTTTGTTATTCAATCACGCGAGAGAGGCTGAACGGACGGGCTGAAATTTGGTACAGGGACTTACTTTTTAGGGTTCCGTTGCCAAATAGCAAAAAACGGAACCCTTATAGATTCGTCATGTCTGTCTGTCTGTCCGTCCGTATGTCACAGCCACTTTTTTCCGAATCTATAAGAAATATGCTATTGAAACTTGGTAAGTAGATGTATTATTAGTATTAATAGATATATATGAACCACATTCACACAGAAATAGAAAAAAAAACAATAAATTTTGTGGGTCCCCATACTTAGACTGAAACTCAAAAATTTTTTTTTCATCGAAGCCATATGTGTGAGGATCTATGGATAGTTCTTCAAAAATGATATTGAGGTTTCTAATATCATTTTTGTCTAAACTGAATAGTTTGCGCGGGAGACATTCCCAAAGTGGTAAAATGTGTGTGTGTGTGTGTGCCCCCCCCCCCCCTGTAACTTCTAAAATAAGAGAATGATAAAACTAAAAAAAATATATGATGTACATTAACCATGTAAACTTCCAACGATAATTGGTTTGAACGAGATCAAGTAAGTAGGTAGTTTTTTTTAATACGTCATAAATCGTAAACCGCAATTTACCTTTCATTCAATCAACTCAAATATAAAAATTAAAAAAAAAACATTATGTTACTTGCTGCTACGGAACCCTTAATGGGCGAGTTCGACTCGCACTTGGCCGCTTTTATCCCTGGAATAGGTTCCCCTGGGAATTGGGAACGGGATCGGAACTCTACGCGGGCGGAGCTGCGGGCAACAGCTAGTTAATTATATTTCAGTGAATAATACTCGAGCTTCGACAATTTTCAAGTAGTTACAACGTATCATATAAATCTGAGGTTTCATAGCTTAAACGTATATTTTAAAAGCAACTACTGTGATGTGAGCGTATAAAATCCACTTGGTAAAACTGGAAGATTGCCTCAGAGTGCACTCTTCGTTACACGAAAGCTCAGGTTTCGACGGCAGACAGTTTTCACCTTTTCGTCAAGAGGTTTCGCTCTAGGTATCTAGTTTTAAGATCCGAAGTGAAAAGCTTTTTGCTCTAATAGTATTGCTACCGCATTGCTTTTTAACTGAATATTTTACACAGAAATATAACAGCGATCTCTAATCCTGTCCCTTTACAGTTTTGATTTCATTTGTGCTTTTTGCATCAAAGTCATATACTTAATCGGTTAAATAAACGAAAACATTGGAGGACATGTTACATTAAAAAAAATGCATAGGTACAGACGAGCGTTGTACCTTCTTTTTGTAGTCGGTTAAAAATAGCGAATTTAAAAATAGTGTTTGTCTACGAGGCACGAAGTAACTATTGTTAGCTGTTACTATTGCGCCTCAGAGCAACGTATTCCCGGTATAAAAGTATTAGTAGCCTATTTGCTATCACAAACTTAATCTATCTCTGTGCAAAATTTCATTCAGATCCGTTCAGCGGTTCCGACGTGATTAAGTAACAAACAGGAACACCTATTCTAGCGTACGTATTCATAAATAGTAGTGTGTTTTTATATTTTCCAGGATAAAAGTAGCCTATTTACTCTTCTATTTACTTATCTATCTTTGTACCAAATTTCATCCAGATCCGTTAAGTCTTTCGGGCGCGATTGAATAACAAACCAATATCTATCCATACTTTTGCATTTATAACAGTAAGTAAGATTTCCCGGGCTCTTGGTAATTGGCTGTAAGCCGTAAAACGATTACCTAAATACGAAATCCTTTTCTTTCCCAATCCCTAGGCTATTTTGGTTGCGTTTTCTCAATTTACCCGCCAGTTCGGTAAACGAACTCCAAAATTCTGAATCAGACTTGATTGAATCGCAGTCGTGCCCGCGGGAATGGAGTTATTTACCAACCTATTTCATGGCAAGTCGCTACGATCGACAGTCTCGCGTCGTGCACTCACTCGCATTTCATGTTTGTGCCCTCTCGAGAAATTTCATTCAGTTCATTTATTTGTGTTTGGCAACTGTTGTTCCAGTCACAACACCAATATTTGATGTTGTTACATTTTTTATGGATTATTAAACAATTTCCTTTGTATAACTTTTGCCTCTTTGCCATGAATTTGATATATTATTGTCCCTATACGTGGTAAGTATGATGTTTGCTTTCTCACGATTCTCATAATGTGTCATAGACAATAAATGTAGCTAAACTAATTTAAACTTTGTTTAGAAGTAGAGTTGTAGCGTCCGGGGGTTGGACGCCACAATACCTCGTGTTGGTAATAAGATAAACACAGAGGAAGAAATTTAAATGGGCATTTATTATATCAACAAAAGCTTCCTATATCGGGTTTAGGAAGGTTTTTACGCGTATATTTTTATATTATGGCGAACTAGGGAATCGCGAACTCCGCTCAAGGACTGAGCCTAAATTTATTACACTTATTTCTTCTCTTTGGCCGGCGGACCCGGGCGGCGCGTCTAGTCCCCCGCTGTCAGCCGCACAGCCGAATGCAGCTCCACGCAGCAATTGTTTTTTCTTCCCTACGCTCTATTTAAATCAAATAAATAATTATTTTTAAACTCTGACACATGATGGCCAGGTAACCGCATCGTGGTGTGAAATGAGGTTCATACACCACATCAGCTACGCCCTTAATGGTCATACATGTGACAGCCTGATCCCTAGGCATTCTAAATCTGGGACACAAAAAAAAAATTATGCGAATTGTCCCTTACAATGGGAATAACGAAGCAATCTTTGTAATAATTAGTAAACGATAGTAGAATCTCAAATTATAGCAATTAAACTGTAATAAATACTGAAAAACACGAACAAAGAAAAATTGCTTCATTCTTGGCCAGGCAAAAAACCCAGGTTAAAAGAAGCCTGGCCACAATCAGCCTCATCAAAGAAAAGTTTGGTGTCATTTGACGACACATTTTAATGTTTGCCCTGAAGGGACTTAGTACCACAGAACAACGATACTGATAAATGCGTCGCTCCAATTGTCGCACGACGTCTTTCTTCAAACGGTACGGGATCGATCCATTCACTGCCAACTGCAGAATGTTGGCGTTTCCGACTTCTGCGGAAACTAGCGCTTCACCAGCTGTAGCAACCACTAGCTCCTGTGGAAACCAGCACCTCTACCAGTTGTATGGAAACCGGCGTTCCTCCACACCAATTGTAGCTGTAGCAACCACCAGCTGTATGGAAACCGGCGTTCCTCCACCAGTTGTAGCTGTAGCAACCACCAGCTGTATGGAAACCGGCGCTCCTCCACCAGTTGTAGCGTCCGGGGGTTGGACGCCACAATACCTCGTGTTGGTAATAAGATAAACACAGAGGAAGAAATTTAAATGGGCATTTATTATATCAACAAAAGCTTCCTATATCGGGTTTAGGGAGGTTTTTACGCGTATATTTTTATATTATGGCGAACTAGGGAATCGCGAACTCCGCTCAAGGACTGAGCCTAAATTTATTACACTTATTTCTTCTCTTTGGCCGGCGGACCCGGGCGGCGCGTCTAGTCCCCCGCTGTCAGCCGCACAGCCGAATGCAGCTCCACGCAGCAATTGTTTTTTCTTCCCTACGCTCTATTTAAATCAAATAAATAATTATTTTTAAACTCTGACACATGATGGCCAGGTAACCGCATCGTGGTGTGAAATGAGGTTCATACACCACAGTATAGTATCCAAATATTATGGTTTTAATGCTAAGAGTGGATTTTGACAATGATAGGATCCGAGATCAATTAACTAAACTGGGTAATTAAATTTTCAACAACATCATTGTGTAAAACAAGAACGTCTAGTATAGTTGGACGCATTTTCACTTGTGGAATCCAATCCAAATGTAGCCAAGCTGAGATATAAAACTATATAACTTAGTATTTAAATATTTGTTTTAATATTAAGGTGGTTATCAAGCACATGGTTCGCTTGATAGTAAGCGGTCACCGATGAATAACGATAACGAACGAATACGTAAAGCAGCGTGGGTACTGCTACTTGACGTCGATATCAAATGAGCGGGTCGTATTACCTCTGTCGAGCCGCCCCATTCATCTTGTGAAAAGCATTGCTTGTTACTCTACATTTTACAAATACTACTTTAATCAATGTTATACAAAAAAAACACCAAAGTTGGACTTTTCAGTACTTTATTAATGTAAAAAAATGTTGTAACGAGTATACAAGCATTATTAGGTATTACAAATTACCTCAGTCGTCATAATAAGACACGAACGTACAGTCTCGGTAGCATAACAATGTTTTGTATGTGGTGTGGTTCTGCCCACCTCTCTCGGGATAAACAGCCGTGGTGAGTAAACAAAGTAATACAATACAATGGATTTTGTCTAACTCTGTAATAGAAGGCGACCAAAATGTGTTCAAATGGAATTAAAAGTTAGTTCTCTTTTAATTTTTTTTTAATGACTACAATTTGTAATGACCACAGTTGTATATTTCAAAATGTAACAGCCACTATCGTATGAGGGATAATCGTCGGCAATAAAAGAGCTCATTTCTGTTACTCGTCCAGTTGTTTCGATTCACGTTGTTCGGACAATGGGCAAACGTACGCACAATGTGGCCCCATCGTCATCAATCAAAGTCCCGCTGGTCCCTGCCCCCCCTCTTCACCCCCGCGGCTCCCGCCCACGCACCCTCAGCAGACTGATTTACCCCTTACATTACAAGCAAATGCATGTCTACGTAAATACTAACTGCGGCAAATTGAAACTGAAATAACAGCTACCGTACAACTAAAACAACAGACGATACAACTATTTACAGACTTACAGGAATACATTAAATTGAAAAGGATTTATTATATTGTAGTTTTTGTAGGGATTTTCTTTAGAAAAGCCCTATTGCTATCGAGTTGTCGTCGTCGACGTCGTCGTTGCCAATTTTCTGTCACGGTTTTGGGTATGAAGGAGATGAGCTATCGAGTTGCTGTTTTCGGTAATAGATTCGTGCTGGGGTGACCCATTGCAAGATAAAGAAAAAATCGCAAAAAAAAAATCGCTAAATCGAAAATCCCTTGTATTCGGCTGAGCTCGTCTCAGGAATTCAACTTGTTTATATTCTACGACGTATACAGCGCTATCCAAAAGTCAAAAGTCAAAAACCATTTATTCTGTATAGACCATTAGTACGGCACTTACAAAACGTCATAAAAAATCAATAATCTAATGTTTGGCAAATGGACCACCGGTTCGAAATGCGGCCCTGTCCTGAGAAGACTCCGGCAGGAAACTCAGCGGGCTGTTTTTTTTTTGGTCTATTTACAAACATATTTACTTAACCTAAGTACAATATTTCATTTGAGTAGCATAGAGAGAGAGCAAACAGTTCATATCCAAGCTTGTTTGTCGTCTAAATAGTCTTGAATTTTATAGTAGCCTTTTTGGCAGAGTTTACTTTTAATTTGGCTTTTAAATTTATGAAGAGGTAGATTCTTCATTTCACTAGGAAGCTTGTTGTAGAAGCGTATACAGTTACCCTGAAAGGAATTACTGATCTTGTGGAGTCGACTATTACAAACCACAAGATTGTTTTTATGTCTAGTATTTACGTTATGTATATCACAAAGCCTTAAAAAATTGGAAATGTTTCTTCTAACATACAAAAGATTTTCAAAAATATATTGGGAAACTACAGTTAGAATGTTTATTTCTTTGAACTTTTCTCGGAGGGAGACTCTTGGGCCCAACTTATAAATTGCCCGCACCGCCCGCTTTTGCAGTACAAAGATTGTATTTAAATCTGCGGCATTACCCCAAAGGAGAATGCAGACTTGAAGCACCTTTCACTTCAGAGTCTGGGCTCCCCCTTACGGCTTTTACTGTTCCACTTCACACTGTCTTGGGCATCCATGGTAGTGAGACCATTTGCAAGCATGTCATCCTCTGCGACGTGAAGTCGCACACGCAGCAAATCTTTGGTTACGCCTCCTCCCGGGGCCCGGCAGAGGTGGCATGGTCAGACGATTGTTACCCACGTAGTCAGGCGGTCGCTGCAGAGCGTGACCGTACCGACGAAAACGTTTTATCTGGAATCTTTTCACGTTTCCACATTATTCAACTTTGTTTATTGTCTACTATTACAGACAATAAACAAAGTTGAATAATGTGGAAACGTGAAACATTTATTATTTCTAAGCCCTTGTGAATACAAGGGCAAATATGTTTGTAAATAGACCAAAAAGAAAACAGCCCGCTGAGTTTCTTGCCGGAGTCTTCTCAGGACAGGGCCGCATTTCGAACCGGTGGTCCATTTGCCAAACATTAGATTATTGATTTTTTATGACGTTTTGTAAGTGCCGTACTAATGGTCTATACAGAATAAATGGTTTTTGACTTTTGACTTGACTTTTGACTTTTGGATAGCGCTGTATACGTCGTAGAATATAAACAAGTTGAATTCCTGAGACGAGCTCAGCCGAATACAAGGGATTTTCGATTTAGCGATTTTTTTTTTGCGATTTTTTCTTTATCTTGCAACGGGACGTTCGGACCTCCAAATTTTACAAATTACTTCTCTTTTAAGTTAAGAGCCGCTCTTGTCAGTGAATTGTTATTCCTTTGTATTTTTATGCTTTTACCATTATTGATAACAGCGACACGTAAGGATGAAAAAAAACCAGTGGCACTCCGGGAGTGCCGACAAAAGTGAAAACTTGAACAATTACGTGTGTATATTTGAATCGTCATCCGTAAGGCGGGAATGAAATTTGAATTAGGAATTTGGAACGGAAATGCGGATAGCAGCGCGCCTTTTTGTAATGTCATCTGTACGGCTGTATGACAGTTAAAAAAGTTGCGTATTGATTGGTGGTCCATTAGGGGTCTTTCGTAATACCAAATTCATTGTGTCGTACAGCCAGCCTAGTAGTACGCTCTACAATACCGAAGCAAGCCGATCTTAACCGACCTCTCACTCTTCTTTCCGATAGTACTAAATTAATTGCCGTATACAGTAGACATTATGTACAGACTTGCGATCTGTTAAAATTAGACTTCACAAGGGTAAAATATGATGGTCTGTGCATGCAATGCTACACAAACAAACAATACAGTGTCAAAGGACACAATCAGCAATCATGCGTCACTCCCGTGAGATTGCGGGAACTTCCATTCCAACTGCATAGTGTGCACACTCACACAATACTATTTGTAGCAAGCTGTAGGTATTGGCTGCTGAAAAATTGTGTGCCTTATTATTTTGTAAATAGAGTGAAAATGGTTTGAAGAGAAATATTTATTAGGTTTTAACTGCGCTAAAATAGATAACCGTCGTTGTTTTATAAAGACAGGCACATAATGTAACGCATGATCAGAAAAATTGATGCAGGTATGTACATTCGTTCAATGTACGAAAAAACACTTTCTGAGGATGTGATAGACATTACAAGATAGATAAACTGTTCACAGTTGGAACCAGGTCATGATCATCTGACCGCTAATCACGCATTTTTCTTTGCTGTTTCCAAGACAGTTAAACTTTCCCTGGAACTCATCCAGGGGTTCGACACTATTGTGGGTCAATCATGTTGATTTTTGACTGATTAGTCGATAGTAAATCCAAAGTTTTCAAATTAGTTTTATTTTACATTTTTTAAAGTTATTCGGCTACTTTTTAACAGATACCTACAATCCCCTGAGACAACCCAAGGCTAACCGATTGCTTAAAGAAGGCTAATTCCACCCAAGGTCAATAAATGACATGATATAAATATTTTTCGCATTTCACATAACTACGCAGTATAAAAAAAATTCATACGCACAAGTTTTGATGAATATTTTATAACTAATCCAGTCAATCAAGAATTATGAGGAGGTATCCGTATAATTCTTGATAGACTTGACTGGTAAACGAACGCATAACCACGTATCGTAGTCGTACCGTAAGAAATTAAATAACTTACCAAAATCTAAATCGAAAAGGGACGGTTGCGGCGATTAGCACGGCCGGCAGCTCATTACCATGTGGCTGGTTGTCCAAATAGGCTTAACTCCGGACGTGTCGCGTGACTTGCCGAGACATTCTCACCCCCTCATTACCACTTTAAATTACACCATACAATCTAACCTCTTATATTACCTAAATTAAATCAAAATCTGAACTCATTTCTTAGAAGTTTGATATACGGGTTGCGTTTTTGTTATTATCATAGTTCCCAACTGCATTTTTTATAATTTTACTTCTAGCTTCAACAAAGTGGGTGTAGGGGGAATTTGAGATTACCACTGGTGGCTAAAACCATTTATTCATTATACATATTATAGTTGTGGAATATGATTCATCATCATCAATCAAAGGTAAATAACGCATTATCGCGTTCGCCCCTGTGTCGTAAAATAGTACTACGGTAGGTACAACTAATGCTGTATCATTGTACTTTTTTGACGCTGTGGTGCCTTTAATCTTATTTTTATTCTAACGTGCGGTAGATCCTCGAACTACAACTCACAGGAGTTGTGTACCGGAGTTGGGTATGTCGGTCTCGGAACTCGAACCGATTATGGTTCCTGCGTCAGCAAATTTGCCCGATGCGCCTTACGCGCCATCAAAGAGTGCTAGCTAGACCTCTGCCGTTCCTTTGCCGATATGTATCTATCTTAATTTTCAAATATATAAGTTCTATTTGTCCATATATATTACTTAGTGGACATAAAATATTACAACAATACATTATATACATATTTCATTTTCTAGAGTCCCTACAAAAATCCATACAATAATTTGAGGCCGTCTGGTAAAATATCTTCAAAAGGTTTCATTGAAAATAACCTTGTATTGTATTCCCGACTAGAATACAATATTCGAAACTATTTTTGCCCCTTTTTCTACCAGTGCAGATATACTTTCAGGTTTTATCATTTTCTTTGCAATGCGTGTGAGATATATGACAAGTCATGATAGTCTATCTCTATAGTGTCTATACGATAACCATTTACTTTCATGTGGATTATATGCTTCTGCCAACATTGTATAAAAGAGGATGCAGCGCTTGCGATTAATCGCCAGTAGAACGTACGCTCATTGGTTGAAGATGATCGATGATCAACAGGCAAACAATGATTGTATTTGATTTGTTAAGTTGACAAGAGTTCGACAACCGTACGAGAAACCGGGGGTAAATCTAGGACCTTAAAACCGTACACTAAAAACATGTATATAAACTAACTCTCACTTCACGAGCTTCCCCTAATATCATTAAACCTTTAATGCAAGCGCGCCGGTTTATTTTTATATCTAACATATTCCTGTTTGAATAACGAAGTACAACAAAAGATCCTAATCGTATTTGCGTTTACCCAGCGGCCCGATGTAGAAATATTCAGTTTGGGCACATTTCATGTGGCACTAGCGTCGATGGCTGCCACCCGCCGGCCGGCCGACGCGGGGGCGTATGATTAGAAATCGATAACTGTGAGTCACATTTTGGCTTAAACTTACATATTGTTGGCCCATCTATTGTTGTCCCCAATGTTATCTATGACTACAACGCTTTTAGTACGTCGATAATCCCAATCAGTGAGGATTTCGTCATTTCCTTTTTGTTAGCAACCCTTATCGCTTCAAGTATTTTTTGCGGCCGCCCCGGGGTTTGAACGGTTTCAACAAATAAACATCTGTCGGCATGATATTTGTTGACCGAAATAGAATTACAAAGAGCCCAGACATTTCTAAATATATTTTAGAAACTATTTACTTTAGTAATTAAAAGTCGGGATAAATTTACCTACAATCTGGTAGTAGAGTTCAAGGTCTCGTCGTCGACCTAAGAAACCGTCTCCACGAAGATATCAACGAAAGATAAACTTAGCTTTGTATTCAACCGTTTTCTGATAAAAACATACAAGATAGTTCAATTTTCGGCAGATGTAAACCGGGATATTCCGTACTAATGCCTCACTCTACAGGTTACAGCAGGTTATCTTCTACTTGCTCACTGTTGTGTTTCTATTAATGAGCAGGAGGAAGTTAGAGTCGACAACGCATGAGCGACATATTCAGTGTGACAGACATTTATGAGTACTGGTAACCGCTTAACATCAGGCGTAGGTTTACCACCTAAGTGGCAATTGTTAAAAAAATTGTATATATGTTGAAAAGAACTCGCCACAAAATATTAGACATTTTATCCAAAAACAATGAATTTAATATTGAAACGATATAGAATCGTTTACAGATTTACTGCTCTTCCAACTTAGAGACAATATTAAAGACTTCCCGCTTTGTAAAGTATAACTTTAATGTTGTTTAAAGTGAGCTACTGAGTTTAATGGGCAGAAGCTTGTGATGTGTAACCCATTTGTTCGAGAAATAGTAAACAAACTAGTCTAATGACTAACAGTAAAGACCTATGACTCATGCACGAGTTCACGAATGATGCACATACAAAACAACGCACGCATTCATGATGTTATTTCATGAACAAGTAGGTGATACACAATACGGATGCTTAGGGCTTCGACGACATTTTCATGCGCCTACAGCGAAATCTACACGGCACATGCGTTAATTGCGCGGCGTATTAAAAAAAAAATTGATTGTTTCTGTGAGTGTTCTGTGTCGATATTTATGGTTTTCCAGTACTGGTGAACCGAATCGAAACAAATCACAGTTATACTGTTCAGCAGACCTCATTTAAGATGGCCAAAGCGTATGAATAGCTATTTGCATGAAAGATGTAGGAATATTATTTATTTGCCATCTTAAATAACACCGATTGCAACATTGTAGGTAGGTCTTTATAAAATATAGTTTTTGAGAAATGAGTTCAAACATACTTCAATGGTTACTTTATTAATACAGTCATCAATGTTTCAGTGTAATTAGCGGAAGCTCTTTTCTTGTGTGAGCTAAAGTAATTTGCAGTCGTTTGTGCCATACTCATCACGAAACTTCTGTACCTACTCACCCATATTCTGACAAATAAACTTTCATTTCATTTCAAACTAATAAATCGATAAGTAGCGACCAAGTAACTTAATGCTCGATAAAAACTATACTAATTTATGAGCATGAGTTTCACCAATTAATATCAGTAGCATTAACTGAAAGTAATGAGCAATTGAGTGTGTGCCTAAATTTGTTTTCGTGTCGTGTCGTGTGTGCCCTCTACACACGCCTGCCAACTCACCGAAGCGGGATAGAACCCGACCCCACCAGGCGAGGTCGCGGTGGCGGCCAAAGTCCGCCGGCAACCTTGGGGTTATCCTTTCGAGGGCTTACTCGGGGTGCCCGGCTACGGACACTTGGGGATTACACCGTGCGGTTTTAGTCGATACACGACATAACCATCCCCGCTGGCCGGCGGGGGGGTATCCGAAGGGATTTCCGCACGTAAAAAAAAAAAGGTACTCCTAAACTATGTAAGTGGGAATTGACTATTTAAATTCCGTGCATCAATTATTATAGACCAGCATGTCCTTTCACGGCGAGGCCGTGTACGACAGGCTCCAAGATCTACCGAGGTTACAAGATATCTCTTTTCTACTACTCTTATACTGGATTCGGCATATCTTGACTATTACGGGAGCGTCTGACCTCCTAACCCTGAAACGAAAATCTGCACTAGAAGCTGATCCGTTAATCAGCAGGTGTACCGGCAAGCAGGTGAGGTTTGCTTGATCACACGAAGATCCTGGTGGGGGGCCCACCAGGATCTTCGTGTGATCAAGCAAACACAATACACCCAAATGATGCCAATATATAGCTTTGAATACTGCTAATGCAATGAACAAATTCGTGGTCTCGAATGAACGCTTGCAATACTAGAGGTGTCTAGCGTAGTGCCACTTACAGACGGGAACGGAACACAGGAGAGAAGGCAACTTGAAAGGATCCCTTCCTTTCCCTTCCTTTTGTAAGACCTCCGGCATTCTCACAAATAACTTGACGCTACATAAAGTTACATCAAATAAAACGGTGAACCTTCTCCAGTTGCCCATTCGTGATGATACCATAAAACACCGTGAAGTGTATGTACTTACCATATTTCACAACAGCTAGAGGAATTTAAATTTTTGGTTTTATCTATCTATATACATACTTATCTAATAATTTTGATAAATCTGCTCATTTGGAATCGCATTCTTATCATGAGTTTGATCCACAGTCGCCCCGGGCACACACCTCTGACTTTTCATAGTTATGTGTGCATTAATAAATGTTAATTATCCCTCGCTTAATAATGTGCCTGGTAGATGACAATAGGCTCGCCCCCTATTACATTGGGACCTAAACATAACTGGCGAATCGTGGGAGTGTAATACACCTCTGCCTACCCCTTCGGGGATACAGGCGTGAAGTTATGCTATGTTATGTTACTAATCATGATTACGAAAGAAATTGACTCAACATCTCAACATGTATATACTCACGCTTATCTTCCTCTGGTTAGGCAGAGACAATAGCGAATGGCGTCGCTTCTGCCATCTATTCCGCTGTTAAGCATCGTCAAAATAGGCGACATTTCTTTGGGGCGACTTTGAAATGCATCAGGAATATATTAATATTGATTCACTGAACGATCCACAATTATCACTTATGTAGCACCTTTTTTTTTTGTTTTTATTTTTTCTCCGCATGCCGTCTCGGGTCTTCAGACGCAAGGGTGTAAGGTTGCCCATAGAGCATATCCCTCGCACCCCGACTGACCCTGGGCTATCTCACCGGCTTAGTATTTGTATAATGTTTTATTAGCATAATCATACACATATGTATAAGAATAAAAGTTGTATGTAAACGTTACTTATAAGTAAAAGCCAGTTTCATCTGTAGTCAAGTGCTCTATGAACTCGAATATAATGTATTTACACAATATCTTGAGCGACGTGCTTACACGGTATGCCTTTCAAACTGTTTCTACGCTGCCTTTATTGTTTTAGGATTCCGTCAAATGTAGATCGATCAGTTCTAAATCATTCTTTTAGCGTCTTTTAGTTGAAGTACATTTTTATAGAATTAATAGGCACTTTCATGACTACTGCTAAAGTTAAAAGATTTATTATATTTCTAACTTCTCCAATTTATTTCTGATTAATTTCGATGCGGGTTCCGAGAAAGTCTAACTTTCCGAACCTTAGTGGAACTTCTCGGGTGTCGTTGGACTCGATATGCTTGTAGGTCACTACTTTTCATTCTGGTGTACAGAAGTTACAGTAGTGGGAAAGTGAGTGGGATAAGTCCTGTTTAAAAAAATACACTACTAAGTCTTACAACATAAATAAATAAATAAAAAACATTACTTACTATTTTTATTGTAAACGTCACGACGCGACGTCCTAGTACAAGGAAAAACGACTATAGTAACTTTATTATTACAGCATTTTATGAAAATATAGAAAAGGAAACGTTATCTATATAACCAAATATCTACTATCGTCTGATATTTTTTATTTCGTGAACTGATCAAAAACCATTAGAAAGATACCTATTACTGTGTTTCATAATGATATGTGGTACGTAGCCAAAAGATATAAGTTATGGTTTTTGGCTAGGAACTACTTTTTTGTATAATATTATTTATAGATATTATACAAAGATATTGAACTCCAAACAAAGACTCTTGCCTTTTAAGCTAAAACGTAACAGTTATATTCGGGCTAACGTCGCATCGCAGGCTCTTTCTTATAGCTTGGCCTCATTACCACATTTTGCACTCTACAATGAAACAGCCTCGGGCACTGCAGTGTATTACATGCCGTAAACTACGCTTTCTGGCAATTACTACTCGGAAGTACCTACGACATTGCAAACTTGTCAAAATTCCTAACCATTGTATAGAAGCGCCGGTATTATTTCTTCAGCAACAAGTATAAAATTTAAAAAACTGTAACCAGACTACGCTAATGTTAGAAATATACATGAAAGAGTTTTTTTTTAAAATAGTTAAATATCGTCTCAGCTCTCCACAGGTAGATGGCGCTAGTATTTTAAATCACTGAAAATCCTACTTATATTATAAATGGGAAAGTATCGATGTATGGATGTATGGATGCTTGTTACTCTATCACGCAAAAACAGCTGAACGTATCTGGATGAAATTAGGCACAGGAATACTTTGTAGTCTTGAATAACACATAGGCCACTTTTTATCTCATGAATAGGTTTCCAACAGCTGGTATACTATAAAATTATATTTTTATCTCTTGATATGTCCCATAATACTACACTATATTTACATTTTTTAAATTCGGGATTTTCTACCCTTTCATTTGATATTACATTTAATACGATAGCCAAAAAAAATTAAGACGCCCTATATTTTTGTAATTCATATAAAATGTAGCTTATTGTACCCAGAGCAAAATAGTGAATCGATTGACTCCCTATCATTATAATCAGTTCAGTATCTTAAGAGCTACAGTGCAACATCGTAAATACCTTACATAAACAACAAACATGTAGAAGCACACAACCATGCTACGGACGCGCGAACGCGAGCGCCGTAGTCTGGTAAAATAAAATAATAGACATCAGACATATGCTTTTGAGACAAAAAAAAAAATCAGTACTGTGCATCGTTGATACACTAGTAATTGTTTACTCAACGCTGTATTAACATGTAATACGAATTTACCTACATTTTTTATCAAATAGCAATAAAAAACGTAGGTATCTAAGCCGTAAACGGAACTAAATAGTTTTTTTTAATAATCTTGACCTTTTTATGTAACTGTTGATAACTGACGTAACACGAAAGTCATATAAACATTACTTGTATATGAATGATAACTGGGAAGCAATAAAATGTCTGCCTGAATTGGATAGGAACTGGCGCGCCTGTGTGCAAATGAACCGGCGCGGCGTACGCCGAAGGACGCGGCCGCATTCCGCACCGCACCACTACACTCGGTATACATACCAACACGTACCACATCTGTGTGTGTATGCAATACATTAACGCAAAACTACATAAGGCACTTTGCACTACGCTACATCAGTACTGGCGATGGTGTTAGTGTACCGCTAGTGTTCTGAAATTCCTTATTACGATGCAACACGTTGCATTCACAAAATGGTTTTTAAGAACTGTTAGGTTGATAGTCGCACGCTGTCTACGCACTGCGCCGTTATCGGTCTACCTACATGCTATTTTAATTAAACGTATAAAACTTTTTCTAGGACAACCGTTTAAAATTTTCGCTGCGATTTACCTTCTGCTTCTAATACATATGTACTACTTGATTGAGTAAAAGGGTACAAGTGACATCGAATGTTAAGAGAAAGGAACTCAAACGACATACTTAAACAATTTAGTGAATAGTGATTTCGCTTATACAATGTAAGGTTTTCCAGCGTCGATACATTTATGACAAGCATAGAACTCAAGAGATCTCAGATGACAAGCGTGAATGTTGGCCCAATGCGCTTCTAAAGGACAGCGGTGATCTCCGTTTTCGTGATTATGGTTTATGCTATTTAATTTAAAAAATAATAATTAAAAGTGGGAATTTCCCCAATATTAAACACCTTGATCAATTAAATCAAAGTGCTTTATCATGTTTACTCATTGAACTTAATTGAGGAAAAATTGATAATTCAGCTCATTTCAATGGGTTTTCACAGGCGAAACCTTTGTTTTCAGAAATGGCTTATGGCAAATCGTCAGTGTACCAGACCAGCACAAAACTGAAACACATATAATATTTGTGTATATATGTCTATACTTATATATAAACATGATATATAAATCGTGTTAGTGATGACCCGGGATAAACTCAAGAACAGATGGACTGATTTTTATGATCTTTGATTTTTTAGATTTGCTTTAACTGTGCCGTTTTGTTTTTTTTTTTGCGACGGAGGTGGTTATGTCAGAATCGAACCGACTAAACCTCAAGCCGTATCCAGTCTTCAATGCCGGGTGCAAGGAGACGTACACGAAATAATTTCAGCTGATAAGGTACCCAACCCAACTTGATTGAGGCCGAACGAAGTTTGCCGGGTAAGCTAGTATACTATAATAATTACGACCCGTTCAGATAGAGACAAAACTGAATATCTGCAAAGCGGAAACAGTTTAATCACGCAGCCTGTACGCTGGCAGGCGCTAATCTCACGTCGCGGCCAGCCGTCGCCGAAGCGAATCGCATACAAATGTGCCGCCAGTCGAAGCAAAAACTGCTGAATAATATGCCCTCACCGTTGTATGAGCTTTATGGCACACATTATAATGCAGTCATATCACGCTCTATGCATTTGCAGCTTTACAATATAGCAGTTTTTTAATTAGAGAAATACAATGTCGGTGTGTGGCCATATTCGATATGATCAGCAAGCAGATCAGTACTCCGGATCGGGTTGCTGGCATGTGCCAAGTCCAAGTGCGTCACAGCCGCGGATCGGGTGACACCACGCCATGGCCACGATGTAATTAGCCCTTAGTAAGTTGTTAAGCCTAGATTCCAATTCCCAGAGTAAATGTACTTTTGACATTTGTGTTTTCGCTTGTAAACCAAATAGTTGTCAAATACGAAAAGGAATTAATCGAAGAACCAAAAGAATAAATTGACTTACAATAAACAGGTTTTATTTGGCAAGTCGGGAAGAAGAGTGACAGTTCGGGTAAGATCGGCTTGCTTCGGTTTTATAGAGCGTTCTCTCTACAGCACATTGCACGTCTACACCTACAACTTAATATCTTTTTAGAATAATAAAACGGAAGCTATGGTTTACATAATACCCTGGAGTTATCCTTTCGAGGGCTTACCCGGGGTGCCCGGCAACGGACACTTGGGGAGGACACCGTGCAGTTTTAGTCGATACACGACATAACCACCCCCGCTGCTCGGCGGGGGGGTATCCGAAGGAATTTCCGCACGTAAAAAAAAATGGTTTACATAATATATTTTACAACAAACAACAAAAGTTTTCTGCTCTATAAAGGTATCAAACTATAAGTCCCATGTGCGACATTGAGTTCGCTCTACTAAAGTGAACTTCTCGACGTGCCAAATTAAAGGTCGGGTACTGTAAGCACATAATTATCTTTTATGCTCAGATGGCACTGAGAGCAAAGCGTCCGCTTTGTTATTTAGTCTCGCGACTATTTCTTTATTTTATTTTTTTATTTTAAGGACACGTCAATTTGACTTCACCTCGCCTGAAGGTAAGCTGAAGGTAAAGTCTCAGGAAAGAGGGTCACCATTACATACACGTACCATTTTAACAATGGTGGCACTCAGCTTGACGTCCTCATCAGAAGAGGATTGTCGTCGCAGCACTGCGTGACACCCATAGGTCCCACTAGTGCTGCGACCACAATTCCCCTGCCCGGCTATGCACTTGCTGACCCCTGAACGCAATCAAACCGAAATTTAATTACTATGGAGGGTTTTTCGCAATCGTGCACGGTGGTACCTACCCGGCCGAATTTTGTGACAACTTTATGTCATCAAATTTCTACCACCAGTGAGCTAAAATGTCCGCAGACTAAGAAGGCCTTGGAGGAAATCGTCCGCTAGCGAAAATATCCATAAAGTTTACCGTTAATAGAGTTATCTTTACGTTTATTAATATGCACATGCTAACTACTTCAATTAAATGATTTAATAACTTAAAATACGAAACATAAGAAACTCACACAAAATAGTGTAACTGACCTACGCAAGACGAAGATGTCTGTGAACTAAATGAATAATGGCCTTTTTTTACAGTTTTTACATATTCTCAGTTCGGCAAAATAGCAATTACCTACGTTAACAAATCATGACTCAGTGACGCCTGCCGAGACGTTGAATTTTTCTTTGTATACTTATCACCACACGAATCAGACATTGCTTGCTATTCACTAGAACTAATAGATTTTTCAGGTTTACGTTTGTTCTTACTTTTAAAATTTCTAAATCAGTCATCTATACAGATAAATAAAATTAAATTGTATATTTGTAAAGTTCTAAAAAAAAAATCTTCAAGCTGTCTGGCTGTCATTCTGTCTGTTTGTTCCGGCTATTCTCCGAAATAGGTGGACCGATTTGACGAGATTTTCAATGGCAGGTAGCCTAAGTTACGCCTTAGTATAATATCAGATACTTTTATTTTAGAAAAAAAAATAGGGTGCAGCGCCAAATATTTGATACCTATAATTGTGTGAACAAAAATAGTCCCACGCCGATGTTATGGGTAGTAGCTACGAGTAGTAAAAATAAACACCTTTTACTCAATTACAAAACAATTTGAACTATCTTAACGACAGTAGTGTAATACAAATTATTTACATTGCGGTCTTACAATGCCGGAATGCTATTCGGAATTCGAGGAAGACAACTGGGCTCGTCATCGCGACTTTGTTTGCAAGTCACTGTGAGCTACTGGTAATCAGAGGAGGCGGGAGGGATTAGATGCGGTCGACGGCCGAGGGACGGGGGTCGAAGATTTTACTGAGACTAGTTGAAATGTCTGGGGCCTTTTAATTTGCGAAGCCGTCGCCGCGTAGGGTTGACCTCGTCTGCGCAGCGCCCACTCCATTAGGAATTTCACTTAGCCTTCAGCACTGCCGTTTTAATTATAATAGTAGACATACGCCCAAATAGTGTACCTATTTCATAGTTCATTTCTCTATTGATTCAGCAGCTAGGTAAAGGATCGTGATTTTTTTTATAACCACCCAGAAGATAGAGCCCCGGACGACACAATATTATGGCCAAACTTTGTTTTCTTTTTCATAATATTACTTACGGAAGACGTATTCTGAAACGAAATCTTCTTTCTCCCTGTGTTGATATATTTCGAAAGTTTATAATCTGTCTATAAAATAACTGGTGACATTAAGGGAAGTTATAAACTTAAAATGTGAATAAACCTCTTGCAGGGTTGGTATATGATATAGGTGGTCAACTTAAGCTTTTATTTAATAGCTACTCCTACGCTCTTATCGAAGTCGAGGAGTAGATCGAGAAGCCAATTGTATTGCCTCTTAATGCCTAGATTTTAAAGTCTATGACATTAAAAATTTGTAAAATCATTGAAAAGCAAAATTGAAAGTCAGCTTTATGTCTGTGTGTAATTCGATTAAACAAAAAATGTAATCTCAATCCCAATAGACGCACTTTCGCTTTAAATATAAACCGAAACACAATAAAGTCATAAAATGAAATAAGACACTATCCCGTTTCAAATTGAATTTGATTTTGATTCCTGGCCATATCGAATTTATGTCAATCGAAGTTTGAATGGACAATAACTTTGTTAGTGGGAGCGACTGAGCGAGTGAACTTTGTAGATAATATTATGGACCATGGTGCTACCCTCAAGTTGCCACTTATGTCAGCTAGGAATTCACGTTGCAGTAATATAGTTTAATAGGTGGTGGTTTAATGGATTACATTAATTATATTTGGTTTACTTATATGTCTGTATAGGAAGGTACTTAATATGAATATGTATTTATTAGTTATTTTTATTTGTTTATCTTTAACAGGGCAGTCTTGTTTTTTTTTTACATTTTGATTAGTGGTGATGTGTTCAAATAAACCTAATTTTATTTAATTGCGATACATTTTGTGTTGTTTCTGCTGCGTGAATAAACAAATTACTTAAACATAACTTTCAACTGCAAGACACAAAATAACCACCTTCGTCTCTCCGTGACCATGGTTGCTGAAAAAGACAGAAACGCAGCAAATAGTGTAAACAAAATCAATCACGGTAAAATCCGTTAAAATTTATTTTTATTTCTTAAATTACCTTTCGACAATACCATTAACAATGTAGGACCTAAATAATTAAACTAGACCAAACCCCAACCGACGCAGCATCTCTCATTATTATCCATTATCTCTCCTCAATATTATTGTACTATGATACAAAATAAAAACAGCGAAAAAACTAGCCAAGGTAGCACAGACTGCAGGTAGAACACCGAAATTTATAAGGTTTAACAATATTTCTAAAAAATCTTTTTAAAAACAAGCTTCAATTCTGTTCTTGTTAATAAAAAAACTAAAAATTTAAAATCCAACTAGTCGAATCTCGATGGATTTGCGTCGTCTCAGTATAAAGTTCATATGACCACCTTTCAGCTCCATCATCAGACCCTAGTTACAATTGAAAGACAAACTGCTGAAAGCTACTTGAAAGACAACAGTTTGAATCGTCTTGATGACGATTCAAACGAGTTCAAACTTGATGAGGTTGTGTCATTTCATTGCGAAGTTCCTATGGCCACCTTCCAGCTCCATCATTAGATCAGAGCCAAGTCATGGAAAAACATCAGAACATCATGACATAATATTGCTTTGTCACACGATTTACACATGTATGCAAAAGTTCAGCTCAATCGGTAACCGGGAAGTGAATCTAATTTAATTTGCAAGATTTGATGACAAACTTCAGGACAGGTGAAGCTAAATAAAAGCTTATAATGATACTCTTTATCGACACAACTAAGGGACAACGATCTTACAAAACCGCTGTGTAAATATAATATTCATTGTAGGTAATTCAAGTCGATACTCATTGCGCTATAGTCACAAGCGTGTCCATTCCAGATTAAACGTGGATCTTTAATATAGGGGAGTGGGGAGGTAGCAACAAGCAGGCCGGCGGGCGTCGAGACAGTACCGGCGCGACCCGCAGACGCCACCAATCCCACTCAACATAAAACTAAATGTTGCCAGAGACACAACAAGAAAACGCAATAGCTCTCAACTCAACAGAAGACGACACTAACTCGAGTATCAATTCTACACTACGAGTATTTGGTACCGCATTTTATATTTTCCTTTATACTAGATAGCTTTGACAATTCAGCTAGAATTTGATCCTAGGATAAATTTCACCAGTGGAAGTGCGTTTAACTATTAAACTAATGGGTTCTGAGCTCCCAACAAAATTGAGTCAAATATGATAACGCCGATCAGTGCAAATAATAAAATAACACCAAATAAATCGCGGAAGAATCCGTTTAAAATTGTTTTATTTCAAAACGCTCATTTCAACACCAAATAAATCGCGACAAAATCCGGTAAAAATAGTTTTATTTCAATTTCAATTTGTTTAAAGCCAGGCTTGACTCATTATAATCTACTAATGAACTTTCTTTGTTTTTTTTTTAAACTGGCGCAAAATTCTTCAACGTTGACGATAGAAATGCCGACAAAATTAATGATAATACTTAAAAAGTCAGGTAGCAGTAAGCATTCCTTTAACGACGCCATTATTTTTTTTTATTTAATGAACAGTAATTTGTTTTTACGGCTGTAATACAAATCTTTGAAAAAGTATAGGTACCTACCTGATTTACATATTTTTGAATGTTTCGGATATAAATTTTGTCAAATAAACAAGTAACTCAATGATTTTACATTCATAAGATGTAGATACAGCACTGGCGCGTGGCGCTTGAAAACGGTCACTCAAAACGAGGCTAACTCGCCTCACTCAACGTAAGCAGGAGTGCAACAGGACATGTAGGTACGGGGTGCGAGGGAAATGCCCTATGGGCAACCTTACAACCTCGCTCGCCGCTCGCCTCTCTCCTACAGCTCGCCGTCTCTAGACCAGAGACTGCGAGCTGTTTTAGTCGGTTCAAGCCCGACATAACCTCCCCTGTCTGGCCGGCGGGGGGTATTCAAGGGGATTACCGCATGATAAAAAAAAGGATACCTCAACATCACTGTCATAAAATGCGATACACTTACCGCACTTAACACAAATGAGGTATTTAATATGAGATCATCGATATTTATAACCGAGTAAAATGTCGCTGGTATGAATCAACTACATCAAAGAGAGCCCTTCGGTGTTTGATACCACGGTATGAATCGGCGAAGTACAAAAAGCTCTTTCGAAACACCCAGTGCAAAGCCTTTTTGAGCGTTACGATGCGTTGGCCGTAGTACGAGTAACTCTTGGTAAGAAACGCCTAAGCACCCCGCCTCCCCCACCCCCGTCCCTACCTACGCATCTTCTAATAAACGTTACTTTCTTTTCTTCTCCCTTCCTTTCTTTCTGCCGAGTTGCTCAACATTCATTGAAACCATAATGCATCTAAATAATACGTGTTTTTCGGGTCCCCCAAGGCTTTCGGAGGCTCTGGCGTAGGCTTTCTTCTCGGGGTTGAGAGGAAAGTCTTTTAAGCCGTGTAAGCGGACACCGGGCCCAAGGTAAAAACCTCAGATGCAACCAGGCCTACGCTAGGACGATGATTATGATGCTTCTAAATATAATATGAAATTAAATTAAAAATTTAAACCCAAAACCTCAACCCAAAATTATAAAAATAGTATTTCGACATTTTGTGGTGACAGCCATCTTGGATTCGAAATTTGTCATAGTCTACTAGTCAAACCCTTTCATTTGATACCCATATTGAGGGTTGGAAAAAATACGAATTCCGTCATTTTGTGGCGGCGGCCATTTTTGACCGATTTTCATCGAACAAAGCTAAAAACACGCCAGACTACTTCACCTTTCAACAAAAAAAAATTAAATCAAAATGGGTTCATCCGTTCGGGAGCTAGGAAGCCACAGACAGACACACACACAGACACGTCGTTTTTGCGTCGGGGGTTAAAAATACATTATTATAATTATATTTCACGATAATTCCACGTGGATACCCCACGCGCACTAAGCGGATTGTAGGTGGGTAGTTCATCCGCCTCACAGCCATGCTCACCCATTTTTTCAATAGCAAAAAATATATTTAAAAGTATAATAATACTACTTATGGAGAAAAAAAGCGACAACAAAGCTTTGATCCTCGAGGCTTTTCTCGTGGGTTTTCGAATTCCGTGACTCAAATAATTAAGTCCCTAGATGGGGGTCGTTGGGTGAAATTATACATTGTTATTGCCACTATAAATCTCATTTTGGGTGAACGTACTCGTTCAGAATAACAAATAAAGACATAACAAAAATTTCATATCATATTTTACGAAGGCGGGAACGTATTTAGTAGTTTTAAGTTGATATGCCAGATGCTTTTTTTGTCTCAAGCGGCACACGATACATTTGTAATTGGGACTTGCATTTACTATATTGTCGAAAGTTTTCGCGATTATTTGGTGTTATTTTATTATTTACACTGATCCCGACGTTTATGAGGGAGCGGTTATTGGCCTTCATAAAAAAGGGTTTACACAAAATTAGCGATTGCCCATTAACGCTAGACCAAAATAAATCATCATTCGTTATAAGGCAACTACCCACCTTAATCTTTCTACAGTAAGTAACTTTTTCGTGCGGAAATCACTTCGGATACCCCCCCCCCCCCGCCGGCCAACAGGGGTGGTTATGTCAGGCTTGAACCGACTCAAACCGCACGCCGTCTCGGGTCTTCAGACGCCGGGGTATAAGGTTGCCCATAGAGCATATCCCTTGCACCCCGACTGAACCCCCTGGGTTTGGGAAACACGGTGTCCCTGTCTTGTCCCGGTTTGGGGGAGGGGCGCTAGTCGCCCCGACCTGCTTCGGCCTGCTTCTGCTGGGGTGACAGGCGGCCTCACCTGCCACCCCCAGGCCTGCGCTCGTGGAGGACGGAGGTCGTGAAGCGCGACAGTAAGTACCTATGATAGTTCAATAGTTCAATATCAATAGTTCAATATCCTTCATGTACTTCTATATTTTCTCCAAGAACATTTTTACTTCGAGTGTCACAATTACAGGGAAACATTAAACTGTCTAGAAACCGCTTGTGAATTTAATCCCCGTTCCGTTCACATTGTTGGTGGCTGCCACACTTTATATGGGCATTAAAATAGCGTCTCAGGCTTAGTGACATTGTAAATATATTGCTGCTCTGACTAATGGAAACTGTACCGACTAGTTGACTGAGTATCGCGGATTTGCGTAGTTATTATCACAACGGCTAAAGCGACCGGTAAAAGATCAACTATTTAGTCAAGTTGATCAAATGTGTTAGATTATTTGAAAATCGTCGCGTTGACTTGATGTAGACATAAAATATCCCCTACGCAAAAAAACGTACACATAAATAATACTTAGTCGTCATTAAAAGGGCAGCGAAGTGGACCCACACTGTTTAGTAGGCTTCAAATCTTAAAATGCAGTCTAACAAAACCGAAGGCTAGCAAATAACATTTTGAACTACACGTAATATTTGATAATGTTTTTAAAGCTTTTAGACGAGTAGACGATGTACGATGACATAGTAGTTTCTTTTAATTTTGTACCTTCCGAAAATCTTCCTCGTCCAAAGGCCTATATTAGAAATTTGTAGACTAGCAACACCATTTGTACATAGTTATGTGCACGTACTTATAAGCGTATGGTATTCTAGACGTTTGCGAAAGTCTCCAGACACGCTTCGTCACGGCTCTCGGCGCGCACTACAGATGCCGATCTGTTATAGTCATGTGTCTACATCGTCATTGTAATGATGCAACCGAATCCTTACAATATTATGCGCGTCCTTTTATGTACCTATATAAGGTTGAATACCTATACACTTACCTGTTTAGTAGGCAATATATATCTGTGAATGAGTAGTTTGGGATACAAATAAATGGCATTTCTGTAAACGAAATCACTGTTCAAATCGGAAACGCCCAACTCCCAGTTCCACTATTATAATGAATCTACATTATCACTATAATGATAATAATATTCTGGGACATACTACACAGCGCTATCTAAACCCAAAATGTAAGTAACAAGCATAGGTCTAGAATGCTGAAACACATACTTGAATACTCAGACCAATTAGATATATTCATGATACACTCCCATCACGTGTCACATGGTCTCACTACCATAAAATCTCAAGACCGTGCGAATTGGAGAAATAAACGCCAGAAAGCGGATCCCAGACACCGAGGTGAAGACCTCGGACCAAGGATGATGATCATGATATTCATGCACGTAAATATTTGCACGGAACCTTAATTCTTAATTCTTTATTGTACACAAAATAAAAGATATAAATGTATTACAATTAAAATAAATTATGTACAAAGGCGAGCTTAACTGTAAAAGAGTTCTCTACCAGCAAACCTTTGAGTAGTAGAGGCAGAAAAAAGAAAATAACCGAATCCTCAGCCACTATGCCTTTACACTTTGGCAGCTTAAAGTATAGCATTTGTATTCTAAATCTTAACTTAAATCTTATGAGGATTAGAAGGTTTGCAAGGCATGAGACAAGTGATAGGCCCCTGGTATAATTTGGCGACCTGTATTCTAATTTAGGAGAATAATTAATCGAAGGAGAATACGCCTGCGATAAATTAAGTAAGACCTGGAGGTCCAGGAGCCCCCCTTACCCTCTTCCCGTGAGGTGGAATAGCCTGAATTTAAGCGGATGATCGTGTGCTCTGGCGCACATTGGGGGGCCTATGTCCAGCAGTGGATTGCAGTAAGCCAATTGATTGATTGGTTGATTATGCATTAAATTAACATTAATTTCGTTGGAAATGCAGCGCGCACAGACTGCAGTTTCCTATCAAATATACCTAATGAGGTATGGCAGTCGTGTTGTCATAACAATATCGAGTATGTGAAATTATTGAAATAAACGAGCGCTTTGTGAAACTTTCATGCACGTTCATGGTAACTTCGTTTATTAAAATTTCGGTGGCTTCATCCTGTTGCACACATAATTGACTTAGTTGAAATCGTACTGAATTGTACGAAAAACAAGCTGTTGCCCGCGGCTTGATCAATTCTGATCTCGTTCCCGTAACCAAGGGAAACCT
This sequence comes from Cybosia mesomella, assembly GCA_946251805.1. Lineage (NCBI taxonomy): Eukaryota > Metazoa > Arthropoda > Insecta > Lepidoptera > Erebidae > Cybosia > Cybosia mesomella. The sequence goes on from OX276398.1 coordinate 26,030,831, forward strand.
ATTCCGGGGATACCTCTAGACTCTACCTCAAATTACCTACATACCATGTCTTCTCTTTTTTGTTTTTAAGATAATTGAATCTTGTAGTGAAAAACCTACAAGACGGTAATCTTTTAATGTTTGTTGAGCAATATGGGGGCTAGCTGGTGAAACTTGCGTGTCAGCTGGGGATGGGAAGTACATTGCACCTAGCACCCAGCTTAGTTGAACGGGTTGAACCGCAATCATATCAAAGGTGCACAGCTGAAACATAGCACAGCATTTTTCTTGGTAGAGAAATGTCTAAATACACCTTAATTTGAGTAAATATGAGTACAAATTATTTTAGTAAGGCCCTAAACAATGCGACGCGGATGACCTATGCGGACGTCCGTAGTGTAATGTACTGAACTTATATAGTGCCTTCATGCGGACTCTCCGCATCGTGGAGAGCTATCCGCTCGTGGACGGAAATCCATGATCGTACCAAACTGCTACGCACTGGGAGGAATTCATCCGCGACAGACAGTGTCGCACTGTAGAGGGCCCTTAATAAGTTACATTGAAATTTTCTGTATCATAAAAATGTGTATCTCTTTCTATTACAGAGCAGCGGCGGTTGTCGTTCAGCGAGCAGTGCGGGCGTGGGCGCCGTGACGGTCGCGAGCGCAGGCGGGGGCGCGGGCGGCGCGTGCGCGGCGCGCATGGCAAGCGCGGGCGCGCAGTACCGCGGCGGCGCGCAGCAGTGGGCCGCGGCGTACGCGCCGCAGCCCTGCCGCTACCCGCCGCCGCAGGCGCAGCCGTACGCGACGGCACCCAGCCCTTACACCCCCCATCAGGTACTTATGCAAAAACCCACATCGAATCATATTACAGTATCTTACCATCATCGACATCTTAGCGTTGATCCTGAGGCTTTCACCACGGAGCCCGAGGTCCGCTAACTCCTTTTCTTCTTTTTGGTTTAGCTTTTTTGGGAGCGACTACCGTCTGGCCTCCCGTTAAAAATCTATTATTTTAATATTACAAACAGACACTTCAATTTTATTTATTTGTATAGGCTAGCATTATAAAGATATAGTAGGAGTGTAGACTCGATTAACCGTACTAATTTACTGTCGTGAGTCATCAAGATCTTCGGGGCGAAACCAGCCTCACCCGTGCCACCTGTCCCCCTTCGGATACCCCCCCGCCGGCCAGCGGGGGCGGTTATGTCGGGCTTGAACCGACTAAAACCGCACGCCGTCTCGGGTCTTAACACGCCGGGGTGTAAGGTTGCATATAGAGTATCCCTGGAAAAGGTTCCCATGGGAAGCAGGAACGGGATTCGAATTCCACGCAGGCGGAGACGTGTTCAACAGTAGTAGTAGGCTAGTAATATTATAAATGTGAAAGGAGAATGCCCATTCTTGGTTGCGCTATAGACGTACGCGTCAATATTTCAAATGTTAAAAAATAATATTGATTATAGTATGACTTTTCAACACTAAATCGCTTCTAAAGAACTTGGGGTTTGAATTTAACTTATAAAGATATGAAAATTGAATGAATAATCGTTTCCATTTTAATTTAATTGTTACCATTATATAAAATAAACCATTGGCGGTAGAATGCAAATATACCAATTTTTTAAAATAAAATGGTTAAATAATAATACGTGATAATAACTCGCAATGTGACATTCAAATATATTGCAGTTATGAAATCTTAATATTTCGTGTATGTATTCGTAAATTATTAGTGATAATCAGTTAAAGTTGTAAAATATTGTGTGCTTCAGTGGTAGTTTTCTCTTAATTTATACATGGTATCCCTGTCTTACTAAAACGTCAGTTCAACAGTCTGTGTCACAATATTTTCTTGTTTGTTGTTTTTCTCGTTGTATTATTTTAATTTCTCAATAACCCCAAGTTCTGTTACAACATGCGTTTATATTTCAGATAATACCTAATGCAGGCTATTTAATGCAGTTTATACTTATGTGACATAGCAAAAATAAGTGTGCAACCGATTTCCATACTGACATGGGCATTGTCCTTTGTGAAGTTGTTTAGATGTTTGTTACTCAATCACGCTCTAATCGCTCAATGGATCTGGTTGAAATTTGGTACAGGGATAGATTATAGTCTGGAATAACACATAGGCTTTATCATTGGAATAGCTTCCAATGGGCAGCGGGAACGGGAACAGATTTCAACGCGTGCGAAGCCGCGGGCAACAGCTAGTATCTTATAATTTAGTTCATGTAATAAAGTATTAAAGGATAAGTATAAAGGATAAGCATAAAGGAATAAGTATAGTATTATTCTATCAAATATATTAGCCTCTCACTTAAGAGTAGAGGCATCATGGGATCAAAAGAATGATAAAAAAATGAAACCATTAGAAGACACCTCAGGCTGACAATAGATGTAGATCGAAAGGTTGACACAAATAGCACCCATTGGGATTTAAAATAAAAGTAAACAAATCAGTTCGTGTTATCTAAAAACATCACGAATCAGGTCGTGCCATTTAAACCCACGATAATAAAAGGAATATAACAAAGCAATACTACTTTGTGAAATGCTAATTATTATAATTACGACGTACTGCAACTGAACTACAATAATGTATTGCATAGTTAAGTAGGTAGGTACACTAGACACTAAAGTAAATTCATTGTCCTGTTTTTCACACTAGCTGTTGCCCGCGGCACCGCCAGCATGAAATACTGGTCCGACATAAAAAGTAGTCTATGTGTTATTCCTGACTATAATCTATCTATTTGCCAAATTTCCTTCAGATCCCATCCGCCGTTGTTCCGGGAAAAGAGTAACAAACTTTGTTTTTTTTATACCACTAAGGTGGCAGACAAGCACACGGCCCACCTGATGGTAAGCGGTTACCGCGGCCTATGGACGTGTGCAACACCAGTGGCGTCACACTCGCGCTGCCGACCCTGTATAGGAAAGGGGATGGGAACGGAGTTTGGGAGGGGATGGGAAAGGAGTTTGGGAGGGGATGGGAAAGGAGTTTGGGCTCCGGCACTCTCACTCACCAAACGGAACGCAACAGTTCAAATATTGTTACTTGGCGTCGATACTCTGTGAGAGGGTGGTGGTAAAAAATCTATTTAGAACATGTTCGTCATCGAAAGGTGGAAAGCAAGGCCCGAGCTAACCTCACCCGGAAGCCGGTAGGTACACCTGTCGATGGGTGGCAGACAAGACAAGGGCAGTCTTTCCCTAAAAACCAAGATAAACGATTCATGAAAAGGACGAGAAGAACGAACTGCGAGCTCCAAAGAGCATGCTTTGGATCCAACTGAAATTGGCTCTCGGTTAAAAAAGAAGATTGGATTGAACAGAATTTTGAGATTTCTTGGGAAGTTATTTCCTGTCATCTCAATTTATAACCCAGTAACCATCAACTAAAATAATTGTATGGTCACAACTGCTTTGATACTGACCAGGCAGTTTTGTAAAACGTGCTGAGATCAACACCAGGCTGTTAAACCACCAAACAAAACGTTTGTGCCCCTTTGAATTTGCCATATTGCGTTGTGACCTGCGGTCGAATTTGTTTAGCAACCGTTGTTTTCGGTAACCAGATCCTCGTTATTTTCCCTAAGATGTTCATTACTGTGTTGACCGACTATTAACAAGTTGATCAGATTTCACCATTATTTACTTTGTTACTTCAATTAAGGGAAGATTCTTAATTTGTATATTCAAACAGATATCGATTTTGTGTCATGTGTTATTCATAACTATGATGATTACGAGTATATGATTTTTAAATTAGAATCAAACAGAAGGATTGAATACTTGTAGGAAATAAGTATTTTGTGCTTATGTAACCTTGTGATTTTTGATGTTGGTTAAGTCAATACCATTTTACCAAACACCAATCAAATTCACTTCACTAGTAGTAGTATTATATAATCGGAATCTCGGTAACGGCTCCAACGATTTTATGAAATTTAGTATACAGGGGGTTTAGGGGGCAATAAATCGATCTAGCTAGGTTTCATTTTTTAGAAAACGTCGATAAAAAAAGCCGAGAGTAGCTCGATCACCGAGAAATTTATAAATTATTCCGTAAAAAAATGTTATCTGTACCTACCACAGGCTATCGCACCACCCGCATTCTCTGCTCGCAATACGACTCAGACTCACATCATAAGTATGTACCATAAACAAAATAGAATCTTTTGCCGCCGTCATCTTATGCAAGTACTAATGAGGTGTGTTTAACTTTATGGTCAAATTTACGACCGCCGCGCCTGGTGGTTCCTCTGACTGCCGGACCACGACTATTTCATTAACATTGTGAAACATTTTCAAACAACTCCTAATAACTAATAAATTACAGTTAACAATATTGTTTATTTAAGTTATCTTGTTAACATACCTTAATTGTATAACTAAGTATTGAATTTATGTTTAAACCCAGTCATTTAGTAGTTCATACTTTTACCTGGAATATTTTCCGGGAGTCTTAAAAATTGATGATTTTATTAATTTTGACATGCTTTCACTTTTTATAGCCGCCCAAAGCCGATAAGCCGCCATAAGAGAAAATGACGCCTAAAAGTGTCTTGATATTATTGTATTTAGCTGCAACAATGTAGCTACATATAGCTTTCTAATAAATTAAGCTAGAGAGAATTTCATATATTATGTATTCATAAGCAATGAGATGAAGTTAGCATTGGCCAACCGCTATACCAAATGCTATATAATAGCTTCGTCGTCATCGCCCTGATCTGGAGTTCGATTCAGTAAAATTACGTTTTTTAAACGTATGATTTCAAAACGGACGAACATTAAAATCTCAAAATCTAATAGAAAACGAAACCAGCTACATATGGCTGGTTCTAAATGTTTAATAACCTCACTAAAGTGAAGGTAGGTTTTGTTCTGACAAATCATACTGAATACTAAATAATTTTTTACAGTTTTTCTTACTAATCGAATCGAATCAATGAAAACGTGTCGTTACTGAATCGGGCCCGTTGTTGGACCCGAATTGGACTGGATAATTAACCGCAAACTCGGCGCGTTGACACTGCTCCATCAATTTCTTCGCCCGCCATACTACGTCTATAGCTCGTTATACATTACACAAAAACAATGTTACATGATTAATGTCTTCTCGGAGCACTTAAAACAACACAACTAGATCATGATTTGCATAAAACTAGTTAATTTACAAGTTACTGCACTTTATTATATCGCTTGGCATGTTACATTAGTCCTATACAGGCGCTACGTCACGAAATATTACAAAGATATGATTTTACTTATAAATAAAATTGCTACGAAGTCGCCTTATTTTGAAACCGAGACTTGAAATTGTACAATAAAATGACAGAATACACTTCATATAAATCAGTGTTAACGTAGGTACGTAAAAATGTAAACGTTACATTTACTTCTTCACGTTACGTTACCCAATGTTCTACGAGTTTATCAGAGTGTACCAACAAATGGCATCAGCATCGCAACCTGTAAATGATTCTGTAAATACTTATTTCTCCATATAAAGTCACATATATCTCCAGAAGGTTTCATGAAAAAAGTTGATCGTATAAATACGTTTGTGACGTTATGTGAATCATTATTAAGATACAACGTAGAAGTAATAATGCGTAGTACTGACGGATTGTACTTTGGCTGTAAGTTTCAGTACTTTTTTCGGTTAACACTCTAAATACCAAGTGTATTAAGAACCTTCGTTCGTCGAACCTCAGTAAGAAATTCCTTCCATGTTAAGACCGCTCGTCGATGCGTTATGGATTTCGAGAACCACGTTCTTAGTTAAGCCCAGGTATACAATATTGTTCGCTTCGAGATAAAAATTATATCGAAAAAGCTTCGATACAACGTTCTTAATATTTTTAAATGTTCTTTGTGAGTTAATCTGGCTTTGTATGAACTGAGTCGAGCACTCTACAAAGTATCGGTCGGGTGTTTACGACACCGATATAAACCAGATGTTGCACAAAGAGCGTGTACGGTGCACCTCTTCACCCCTCCCCCCTCCACAGGAATCTCGTAAAAGGAATTTCTCGCGCCCTTATCGCTTTTCGAAATAAAATGTAGCTCCCTGCGACGCGTCGTACGTGTTTTATTACAACGCGTCTACTTCAGGATTTATCTCATGGTCCCCGTGCCGATGCTGAACTCATTTTTTGTACACTTTGGAAAACATTTGAAAAAGAACTTTGCTTAAGCGATTTACTCGCTCATGTTTCTTTTTCTTGTACAATTTTATATTTTCTAAGAATAATATTTCTCATAGAAAGTTTAGAGTGTTACACATTACGTGATTTTAGTATCATGATTTAATTAAATGAGTAGGTACCTATTTCAGGCCTGGGGGTGGCAGGTGAGGCCGCCTGTCACCACAGCAGAAGCAGGCCGGGACGGTGGGCCGACTAGCGCCCCTCCCCCAAACCGGGGCAAGACAGGGACACCGTGGTTCCCAAACCCGAGGGGGCCATCTCGAAACCGAAGATGGCCCAGGGTCAGTCGGGGTGCGAGGGATATGCTCTATGGGCAACCTTACACCCCGGCGTCTTAAGACCCGAGACGGCGTGCGGTTTTAGTCGGTTCAAGCCCGACATAACCGCCCCCGCAAACCGGCGGGGGGGGGAGGTAAAAAAAAGGTACCTATTTTAATTTTTAGTGTAGTGTAGTATAATGTCACCTATTTATGCGCAAGCCTTAGTGTCAGTGCCTTTTATATAAGACATTAACTATCTTCTGCCGTCAAACCATTGGGCAATTACAATTTACTTTACGTAAGAATTGTAAGTTAACCTTTTAAATTAATCACACTTTTCCAGCATTGGAATGTTTCCTATCATCTTACTGTATGAATTTCATTGGGGAAAACGTCAAAACTCCAACTTAATAGTGATTTATATACAGAAAGTTAGGATAAACAGGATAGTTACGACTAAATTCTATACCTATGTATATTATTATCAGTATTGAGTGAAGAGGACCCTACCAACATCCTGAAGCCAACCTAAACATACATTCACTTTCATTCATTCTTCTTAGGGTTGGGAGGTCGTTCGCTACTGGAAAAGCCAACATACCATTCAAAAACAATAAGCGGACCTCGGGCTCCAAAGTGCCGAAAACAAACAAAAAAATACTCCAAACTTTGGACGCATCTGGGAAATCGCTAGAATGAATCATGTTTAATAAAATTGTAACTGACAAAAATAGTAAACAGTACTATTAAATTTTGAAGTGTATCCCGACTTTGATAGGACTTTCCAGTCACAAGTTTGTAGTCGTAACATATATCTATGACCGGCTGATTAATGACCGGAATATGTCAGCTGTCGGGCTGTCACAACTCCGAAGCTTGTTAGATTCATCGCGCCCGTACCCAAAAATGGCAGTCCTAAATAGAGGTTACGTTTTTTACTAAAGGACCCAACGTTTTTATCGTGAGGCGTGACAGAAGTGTCTCCAGGCTAATACTCTAATGCTTTTACGTTTGAGAATACCCTAATCTGTTACAATGGATGTATAGCGATACAAGTCGTATACAATTTTGATAAATTTAAAACTGTTTACAACATGCGAGTATATCAACATACTTTACAGATATAAATTATTAGAAGGGAGCTTAATGAACAGTTGAATAAATGCACACGTAGATAAAGATGGACTTCGGTAGTATCATAGACATTCTCTACCTCTCAACATTTTAATTTTTTTTAAAGAAATATCATGAGAGAAAATAAACCAACTTTATTCTAGCGTATTAAGCTAGGGGTTGAGGATTTTTAGGGTCAATGAAGGGAAGTATTTTCAAAACTAGATATATCACTAAGTTACCTCTAACTTTCGGTTGTGCATACTAACCTATATCGGATTTCCTCGAAAGTAAATGCGATCAAATTAAAAGCGACGACGAAAGTAAATCTTGTAACTTAATGAATTAACGTGATAACCCAGTTTAGTTCGATATCATCGTATTACTTTCAATGGTGAAATCTGCCCTTAATTATACAGCATATTCAGTTTATACTTATTTAAATATTTTCATCAAAATATGAATGAGCAAATTTACTTTCTTCGCTGGTAATTATTTTAATAACAACCGAGAAATACGGTTACTGATGGATAAATCCATCAGTAACCATATTTTGCGACTGAAATCAAATAATTCACACTCTTTTAATAAGCGTTATTTAACGAATTTGGTATAATTATTTTCATGCGTGTGGAATCGCTTTTTTTTTTTCTGACAAATTGTAAACCTGGGATTAAAGCAGTCATTCCTTTCCCTGTTTGCAATTGAATTCGTCTAGGCCTTAGTTCACCTGTAACGGTTCATTTTCACACGCACGCACTCAAAGATTATGCTGATATATTTAAATATATTCGCAGTGGGTTTTTTTTTGTAAATGAAATTACCACATTTATTTTCGAAGGTTTCGTTGGCGTATAATTTATATTTAGGAGATCCTTTTTCAATGTCGAACAAGGTAATGGAAATAACTTCGCCTATCTCGTAAATGACGCAGAGTGATCAATTACTGTACAACGAACAGAACTGATGGACGGAACTAAATGGAACTGAAATGTTCACAGGATGTCAGTCAATATAAAATTCACTATTATCCATTCATGTTATGTGCATGTGTTGATTTGGAGTCTGATATTTTATTTTGGTACAATGGGGCAGATTCTGTCCCACGTGTACAACCCTCTTCGAGCTCAGGGTGAAAATATAAATAAACAAAGCTTGCTGATATCTGTCATCCGAGGAATTAGATTTATTTCGGCTCTGGCGGAAGGTGAAGGACCCTAGTCCTTGTGAACGACTGCTGCGGAAACATATTATCGCACTCCATTGACGTGTATTTTTCTGAATAATGAACGTGGTTATTGTATTAGATATTATGCGTTCTGTCAGTAATGTTTGACCGGCAAACATAATATAATTAAACTAAATATTTTTATGAATTCGGGCAGACTAGCATTAATTGTGTTGTGTCCTTAAAGGATTTTAGATTTGAGGAACTTCAATTGATAAAAACGCTCGTCAATAGCTACTAGGTAGACAAAAAAAAAGAAATTGGATTAGAAAATAAATAAAAAGAAAGGTTAGGTGAGGTTGACTACGCGGTGTGAATTTCGTTCTATTAATGGTAGGCGGCTCTTAATCTCGTAGCTCCTTAAGGATTATGAAAAAGGTAGGTAGACATCACAGTGTCAATTTAAAAAAAAACAGGTGAATGTATCCGCTTACGTACTTTGTGTCCGCTACTTTTTATTCTAGGAATACACAGAGCCAATCAGACCTAAACTAAGCTAACTTGAAATATGGGTTTTAAGTTGCAGATAAACACATACTTTTTTTCTGTGATGAGGCACTGAAACAGGCTTTCCTCTCGGGCTTGGGGAATTAGACGGTCGTCGCTATAAAGCTAAGAAAAACTAAATTATGGAAAGGAGGTTTAGGAGAGCGGTACCCAGGTTCTAAAGTGCAAGCTATTGGTTGCAACCGGGATGACGATGAATGGCTTGCAAATTATTTGCTCCCCGAACTAAACAAATGTAACATCCATTTTTTCTACGGTAGAGCGCACTTCATTTCATAAACTTACCAATATTGTGAACTATATCGAGTGAAAAGGCAAGGCAAAAAAGGATCATTTTTCATGTAGGGTGCGCGTTTTTTAGGCAAAATATGTTAATGTTTGCCTCATAGCGGATGGAACAGCTACCGATATTTAAATTGGGCAGTTCTATACCTGGAAGCTGGCCTATTTGGCGTGCGTGTTTTATTTCTGTTACTTTTTTAACAAAACATTACAACACTGCGTATATAACCCTACTTTACTATATAATATCTTCTTTTGAGCAGATCACACTGACCGTGGTGGTGTGGTTCACATCTTGAGACGTATTTGTAACTTTAAATTGTTCGGAAAATTATTCTTTCATCTCTACAGCACGAAAAAGGTGTTTCGCTTCGAGGTTTTACTCGGTGCTGGACAAAAAAGCGTGACTGTTCTTTCAGAAACAAGATTTTCTTCTTTTTTTTCTTACCTATAGTTCTATAGGACAAATTCACACTGGAACTAGTCAGCCTGTCCTACCTATATATTTTTTTTGTCTCGTGCCTTTAAATCTCTCACTGGGCACAGTAGTCACAATTCGCAGTTGTCTATATCTCTTCTATTTTAGGCTACTGCTCTGAGTCGTGATTTAAAGTCAGGACTCACAGTAGGAATTAACTTCGGTAATTTGTTGAACAAATAACTAATTTCTACTCCACCCTCATCACGACATTCCACCAATCTGGAGAGAATTTATCCACAGCCGAGCCGTGTCGGCCTTCGCTTGCCATCTTCTGGATGGCCGGGTGCACTTTTCTCTATGGGTCCGTTTTTAGAGCCTCTTCCTTCACTCTAGCGTTTTCATGCCCAACGTCACTAATACCGAATAGTGAGCGTAAACAAACAGGCACTCCGACAATTCGTTTAATGCCCGGAATGCTACATTTCATTTCACTTGGAAAAATTAAGCATATTTAAAAAATAACGAATGAAAACAGGATATTAATGATTAAAAAAATATCCAGTCATCAAGTGGACTGTCTCGCCATAGTAAATGGCGAACGAATTGATCGATTTCCTGATTGAGTCGACGATAAAACAAATGGAGTGCTCAGTTTAAATAGATTGAATGGGATTTATGTTTCATTTCGTGAGCTTCGGCGTGAATCAGTCTGATTCCGCTCTATGAATTTGTCGGCCACCACGACAGTGTTGGCAGCCGGCGCAGCAGCGGGCGCATTAAAATTGAAACCAGAATTTCATAATTAATAAACCTCATTTCGTGTTCCTAATTCAAATTAAAGTACCGTGCGATATGAAGACGAGTGGTTATACATTATACCTACATACAATTCAAAAATGGAATGCATTATATTTAGTTTGCGTGATCGCCGACCATGTGACGTCGGACAAGGCACGCACGCGCTGCGCTATCGAGCCGGGACCAACTGTTGAGTGCTATCTCCCACCCCCTACGCTATGCCTTTGAAAGATTCCGCACCCCTCTCGCCCCTCCTACGCCACGTCGCACCAGTGACGTCATCACCACAGTCATATGCTCCCGGTGTGTGCGTTCATGTTATATCATTAAATTTTACTGTTGACAGAATTAAAAATCGCGTGTTATATTGCTTCGTTGATTGCTGGCTACGGGTTTAAAATAGCGTGTTGAAAATGGTTGGGAATATTTTTCATGGAACTTTGTTTCATGTTGTCCTGTGATTGTTTGGTAATTATTGGAATGCGGTACAAAAGTGAAATGAATGGCATTTGAGCTTATGTTTATAAAATAAAGGTCACGTATTTCAAAGAAGTAGGTAAGTATCTGTGTCTACTGATTGTGTTTTTGACTAACACTTAGTTCATTACTGATAGTAACTTAGATCAAATTGAACTAAACTGCTTTATCAAATTTAACTCTATCTCTCCATGTCATGGAATTAAACGTAAGATTTGTTCCAAAAAAACCTATTATTTACAATAGATTAATAATAGTAGGTAGCTTTTATTAGCAACACACGCAAGGCAACCGTTAGTGTAAAGTATTTCCTGAATATAATTGTATTTATAGGCACCTAACGAGAAATGTAAACATTGTTACAATTACCTACCTACGTGTTAACTAAAATAAATGTCTACGCGGTTTCAAAATAGAAATCGACAAGTAAAACACAAACAAATGAAGAGTATACTACTCAATGAATGTTTAATACCTACATTATAGATGTAACATTATAAAATTTATTTAGTGCTTTACAATTTTTACGAATTCTTCTTACTTAGTTCTTACTTAGTGCCCAAGATGCAATTATCTTGGTAATAAAAAACTCTCTCGTTCCAATTCCTACTTAATACACAATACAAGTCACATAAATATATAAGATACCGAACGTTGGTTGTCAGTAAAACAGTTCAGCGAACATGTTTAATAACAAAAAATATTAATTCATAAAACATGTCAAAACTTCACCACGAAGAACAGGCACTTAACTCAGAACTTCGAACAAGTTTCCGAACGTGATGATTACTTGCCATGAACTGTCATTCGACCTCCATAATGTGACGCACATCTTTCACCTTTTCGTATTTTGAAATGTTGACACCTATCGATCTTAAGCCTGACTGATTGGAACATATTTCCTCCCAGGATTACGTGTCTCGCGTTGTGACCTACTTAGGTGGTTATTTACACATATTAATCCTCAATGATAGATAGATTAGTGAATGCTGCAATTATATAAATAAACATAATGACAGGCTAAAATAGACAGCGGTTTATTATTGTTCTTATCCATAGTACTTGAATGTGTTACATCGTTATATTGTGCAGGTTTTTAATTACACTTTGAAAAATATCAAAGTTATCAACTAGTATTTTTTTTCCACTTCTCTGACCTAATCATCATCATCCCAGAGGTTGTTTTGGCCATTCTACGCTTTCTCTGCGATGTGGCTTATTTTGTTTTTCCTTCGCGTCGATAGAAAAGCCTACGCCAGTTCCTCATCCGTCAAGAGATTACCATACCGGCTTCCAGGTTTGGTTGACTTAGGCGTGGAAGATCTTAAAAACCTGACTCTCCTGTCTAATATTACACAATAGTTTAACATTTTATACGATTTTACAAACTTTTAAAACTACAGATTTAGAATTTCCCTTATATAACAGTAAAACGAATATTTCCTGTCATCCCTTTTGGCAGACGGATTGGACAGAGTTGTCTGATGTTATCAATACGTACCGGACGCGGCTGTCTGTCCAACTAGCTTAATCCCTTACTCAACGCCTACAGGAAGTATCCGTGTAGTCTATTCACAAGTTAGATACCAACATCAATTTATTTAAAGCAATTATAGAACAGTATCTGGGTGATCGGTTATTGTTTATAACGCCATCTCGTGATGTTCAGGCGTAACAGTTTATTATCATCAATACCAACAAAACAAGTACATACCTTTTTTTTCGTGCGGAAATCCCCTCGGTTACCCCCCCGCCGGCCAGCGGGCGGTTAACTCGGGCTTGAACCGACTAAAACCGCACACCGTCTCGGGTCTTCAGACGCCGGGGTGTAAGGTGGCCAGGCATTTCCCTCGAACTCCGAGACAAGTACCTACACACCTCAAAAGTTTACAAGATGTTACAAAATGAAAATCACCTTTTTACATTTTTTGTCAAGGCGTGTTTTTTAGGCAACCCACTTAAAAAGTAAAACCATACCTAAGTACAAATTTGGCACACAGGTAGATTATAGTCTGGTATAGCACGTAGGCTTTTTATCCCGGAAATAGGTTCTTGTGGGTCGCTGGAACCGAACGGAATCAGTATTACTTTCTACGTAAGGGATAAAAATAGTATTGTTTTGTTTGCTGATGATACTTCCTTGATATTTAAAATTAAAAGACAATTAGATAATTATGACGAAGTGAACAAAGCAATCTCACGAGTGGTTCATTGGTTTAATATAAATAATCTTTGCCTTAATGAAAAAAAAACCAAATGTATTAAATTCACCTTACCTAATGTTACACAGGTGGAAACCAATGTACAACTTAATGGACAGTTGTTGAGCCTTGTGGAATCAACCGTGTTCTTAGGTTTAAGTATCGATGCTAAATTACAGTGGGGATCACATATCGAAAAAATAGCTAGTAGGTTAAGTTCTGCTACCTACGCTGTGAAAAAGATTAGGACTTTTACAGACATAGATACCGCTAGAATAGTTTATTTCAGTTATTTCCATAGTATTATGAGCTATGGCATTCTCCTTTGGGGTAATGCCGCAGATTTAAATACAATCTTTGTACTGCAAAAGCGGGCGGTGCGGGCAATTTATAAGTTGGGCCCAAGAGTCTCCCTCCGAGAAAAGTTCAAAGAAATAAACATTCTAACTGTAGTTTCCCAATATATTTTTGAAAATCTTTTGTATGTTAGAAGAAACATTTCCAATTTTTTAAGGCTTTGTGATATACATAACGTAAATACTAGACATAAAAACAATCTTGTGGTTTGTAATAGTCGACTCCACAAGATTAGTAATTCCTTTCAGGGTAACTGTATACGCTTCTACAACAAGCTTCCTAGTGAAATGAAGAATCTACCTCTTCATAAATTTAAAAGCCAAATTAAAAGTAAAATCTGCCAAAAAGGCTACTATAAAATTCAAGACTATTTAGACGATAAACAAGCTTGGATATGAACTGTTTGCTCTCTCTCTATGCTACTCAAATGGAATATTGTACTTAGGTTAAGTAAATATGTTTGTAAATGGACCAAAAAAAAAACAGCCCGCTGAGTTTCTTGCCGGAGTCTTCTCAGGACAGGGCCGCGTTTCGAACCGGTGGTCCATTTGCCAAACATTAGATTATTTATTTTTTTATGACGTTTTGTAAGTGCCTTATTAATGGTCTATGCAGAATAAATGGTTTTTGACTTTTGACTTTTGACTTTTATTCACGCAGGCGGAGCGGCGGGCAACATGTAGTGATGTTTAAATAATTGCTCGTTTAGCAGTATTATATAGATAAACGTCTTAAATCACGGTCAATTACAGTGGCATTTCCCAACCAACCGTAGACTCAAGTGTAACAAAACTTCGGTAGTCTCGTCCCGTAAGGGTGCCCCCCGGACTCACTTAATTATCCATCCAAAATGTGCAAATAATAAAGTTAAATTGAGTAAATTGCACAGGTGGCCGACATGACGTGAACTTGTAGACTAAACAGTTTAAATTACAGTAATCGAACAATTTGCATTTTCACCACTTCTGAAATACTGTTTTGTTAATATTTAAGTTTTTAATTGCATTGATTAGGTGTAACAGGAGAGACTATAATTAGCATAGGCATTCAAATAATTTCGAGGGCTTACCCGGGGTGCCGGGCAATGGACACTTGGGCAGAACACTGTGCGGTTTTAGTCGATGCACGACATAACTCGTCGAGAAAAGGCTTCAGAGCCTTGAACATCGACGTAAAGTTGCAGGCCTATCGGTTTTTTACTGGATGCATTTCGGAAAGTGTGTGCTGGAATTGCACAACTTGATACCTCCAAGCCCTTTCCACCAACGAACGACCAGACGCACAGCGACGCGCCACCGCTACATCGTGGATATTCCATTCCACTCATACGCACGAAACGTTTCGGCGACACATTTATTATTCGTACAGCTAAGGAGTGGAATTGCCTGCCTGAGTCTGTGTTTCCGGAAAGCTATAACCTCGGAATCTTCCAAGTCTCGAGTGAATAGGTTCCTTCTAGGCAAACGTGATCCATGGTAGACCACATCGTCACTTACGATCAGGTTAGATTCAGGTCAAACGTGACCCTATCATCCATAAAAAAAAATCAATCGGGGGGGTAACCGAACGAATTTCGGCACGTAAAAAAAAAGGCATTCAAATAAATAAAGGAGTAAATGTATATTGTTTTAAACATTCTTCGTCCAATATTGTGATTGATTACATTTTCTTGTATTTCTTACAATTACCGTTTCTGTCCATTTTGGTGCCCCAAGAAGGATAGGCTCCTTTAATTACAGTTTACCTATTACATAATATAATAGTTACAACTAGTAGGTTAATAGCAACACTGTACATAAGTCCGCTTACGGGTTTAAATATTTGTGATAATATTTGTGACGCATTGAGAGGTTTTTATATAACAAAGACATTGAGACAAAGAAACTGTAAGCTTGGTACCAAATTAAAAACACTAGCTGATGCCCACGGCTCCGACTCGGAGCTCTCAGCAGTCGGTTATCGATTTCTGGTCATATCTCCGGTTCAAATTAACCAATTGCAATTAAACATACGACAGATTTCAAGTCTGACCAAGACCTTTTTAAAAAAAAACCGCATCAAAATCCGTTCAGAAGTTTTTGCGTCCCTCGCGAACACACAAATTGTGTTCAGAATCGTTCATTTAACATAACTCAAGTATTTTTTTAAATATATCCAATGTATAGTTAACGCCAAAGTGGATTAACACTTAAATATTTACAAACGTTTTTTACATTGAAATATGAATACCTTATAATATAATGCATATACGTGTAGTTTTATATTCTCCAGGTGATAAAGTTAATATATTTCATGTTTTGTTTATTATTTTATGAAAAGCGTAAACAAAAAAAAAATATCGGGTAAAATAAAAAAAAAATAAAAATCAAAAAGGAAAAAAAAAACACCACCAGCGACCAGCGTGGCGTCACGTGACGTGACGCCACGAGCCCGTGACGCACGTGGTAGACGTGCAGTCCTTCTCCTCGCAGTATTCTCCAAGCGGATGTGTGGGAAATACCTAAATCGCGACCAGCGTCACGTGTACTCGTCAGGTCACGTGACGCTGGTCGCGGTGGTGTTTTTTTTTCATTTTTTTTATTTTATTTTAAGTACATATTTTTTTTATTTTACCCGATATTTTTTTATTGTTTCAAATACATATTGTGCCGATACCAAGTCATCTCCTCACCAAATTCAGAGACCTAATTTTGTGACACCTTATATACACGTAGGTATATTTTTGTGATGTCGGTAGCGTGAACTTATTAACCACGTATTTTGCTAATTTGTTTTCATGTTGGCGTAGGCATGTATTCGCAGCGGTGGTCGCTCCGACGGACGGCAGTTAGCACAAATTGGTCCAATTACCCCCATAAACTCTCCAAGATACCAATTGGATTACGAGTCCAACTGCTGCGGCCAAAAAAAGTCATCTTTGTGTTTAAAACCAACAAGATTTTTTACTATTGCTTTCTAATTTAGCATCTAAGCCAGTTTAATTAAAAAAAAAAATTTCTATTCTATTCTATTAATCTATAGTCTATAATACAATCATAGATCAAGTTTGTGAGGATGAAGAATGTTTCTTACTCAATCCCGTAAGAAACGCTGAACGGATCTGGATGATATTTGGCAAAGAGATTATACTCTGAAATACCACATGACTACTTTTTATCCCGGGATAGGTTTCAGTGGGTAACGGGAAACAACAATACGCACGGGCAGAGTCGCAACATTTAGTCAGTAAACAAACATACAGCCTGTGAATGACAAACAGTAACCGTTATTAATCTATACCGATAGCTATGAACACTCACGAACTGCGGTTTTTTGTAGGGTGAATTTGATTGGATCCAAATTCGAACAGGAAATCCCTTTATGCCTATGCCTATCTCCCTAATCTGTGTAATAGATTAACAAACGTGTGGGTGTGAAGAAATTATTATGAACATACGCCAACATTATGGGTATACATATATCTACGAGCTTGATGAGTCGTTACGTCACCGGCACACAGTTTATGGGATTAATATGTTAACTACGTGCAAATAACAACCATAAAGTCATCTACTTTTATAATATAGGTAGGTATGTACTCGTATTTAATTACTTGTACTGACTGAACACAGAGCCTAAACTGCTGGGGTTAAAAACTTGAAATTTTGACATTTGATGTTTTTTAAAATTTTACCTCAAAGGGAGTAAAAAACCCTTTTTGCAATTAACAGGAAACCGCATGCTGCACAGTAGCCGGCGAGAAATTATCTGAATGATAGTGCAAACCAAATCAAAATCCGTTGCGTAATTTAAAAGATCTAAGCGTACGGACAGCGGAAAGCATTTTTGTCTTATACTATGCAAAGAATATTAGTAAGCCTACTAGAATAAAAGAAACTGCGCAAAACCTACGCATTTCAAATTTCGTACAGTCCTTAGGTACATTTATCGCTTACATGTTGAATAGAACCAAATGGCTATTTCTATTTCAATTCACCTGATCTTCCCCGTTAACACAAACTAACTGTTCATCCATTTACAAATTGCGCTGTTGCCGGAACACGTGGAATCCGCACCGTACCGTTGGCTTTTCTTAACTCGGTATCATGCAAGTCGATTAAGGGTGCGTGCTCTGAATCGGCATGTGCTCATTACTCCTCCCTATTCATTACGCGCCGTCTAGGTAACTAATACCGTACCACGGTAAGACGTAACGCGTTTCACTGAGAACAGTTATTTCAATGAAGTCGCCTACGTTCGGGGCCCCATCGAGCAACGTTTCTCGTTTCACTAAAGTAATACGAGCGTGGAGCGAGCATATTATCACTTTGATCGGGTGGAAATGATCGTTCCGACTTCGCATTACACCTTCACTCTCTTCAGGGGATTAGTGCAGTCATCGACATAATTTCTTGATTGTATACGGGATATTGTGTCGAAAGGGTATTTAGGGTTAATAGATACAATCCACGTAAATATTCTAGGTATTCTATATTTAAAGGAAGCTACTTTAATAGTTTACTGTTTAAATATATGGCTTCCCTGGTGGTAAGCGGCTACCGCAGCCTATGAATCTTACAACCCCAGAACAGAGATGATTACATTACCTACATAGTATGAAATAGTCATTTTCATCATAATGCCTATGCATAATAAATGTATTCATTTTGCATAGGCGTAATACCATTGTCAACCTCTGAATGATTTCAGAGATTTTATAGGTACACTGGCCGTTGTTAATCTCCCTCCTACCTAAAACAGCATGGACCACATTTAGGTACTATTTTATGAAAAACGTTTCTTTGTCTACTTTTCACTTTAATCTTAATTTTATCCTATTAATAAGCACTTAGTGTAGTCATATTACGGCGTAAACTGTACAACATGCCTCTAATTGGTCTGCAATAAGAAATATACTTATCCTGTATTAAATTAAGACAATGTTGTATAATGGAGGCTGTTGGTGTGTTGGTGTAATTACATAAATAAATAAGAACCTAAATTATAGCTACTTCTCGCCACTTCTATTTTAATCACGTTCGCGCCTTGTAAGTGCCATATCCGTACCGTATCGTTGCTGTATAATTTACGCCTAACAAAGATTTTCTCTTCTTGGTAATTTCATAAAACCATATAAGTAGGTTCAAAATTTCGGAAAGCTTGTACCTAATCAATATTTATACTCTAGTTCATTTATGAATCCGTGACAATCAAACCATTTTTAATCATAATACTACCTACTTGATTACAAAGCATTACTAGCATGTCGACACTTAACGTAAAGCGTAATGTAGGCCTTAATATTACAGTTTTCGGGCTCTGGTATGGGCGGTGGATGTGGCGCTACGGGCGGACGGGTGCCGACAGCGGCATCACCAGCCAACACGGCTTCATCATCGTCGTCGAACGGCTCAGCTAACGGCACTCGCTCCACGAGCCTGAGCACGGCGCCGCCACCACCCGCGTCATCCGCGTCGACGACCGGTGCGACGGGTGAGCAACTTAGCCGCACCAACCTCTACATACGGGGCCTCAGCCAAAACACCACTGATAAGGACCTCGTACAAATGTGCCAGATGTATGTATTATCAAATACTAGAATTACATCTGATCATATTACCAGTTGTACATTTTTAATCGCTGTTCTGTTTTATTTTTCAGGTATGGCAACATTATTTCGACAAAAGCAATATTGGATAAAAATACGAATAAATGTAAAGGTAAACAAAATTCATACGTACGTCCTCTTTTACACTGTCATAGCAGTTACAATGTTATTTATTATCTACATGTAAACAACTTATAGTTATTAATCTGTGCATAGATATCTCACGTATGTATTTAAAATATTGTTTTACAATTTGTTACTTGAATAGATTTGCATTACTACCGACTATTCGTAATTGAATTATTTAAAACAATATTAATATTTTCTAGAATACCATATACCTACCTTCATTAAACTAATCCATCTATGGTGAGACTTTTTTCCAATATATGCACGAACACTAGATACATTCAATTTGATTCATATTTATGACATTCTCATATTTATAAATATTTATTTGTTTAAATACCTGTTATTTTTCTTGTAGATATATTATCATGTTCACTATATTTGCACCTAAGCACAGATGATACCAAGATATATTATATTACTTCGATATGAATATGCACAGTAATTTTAATGTTCATCACGATATTAACCTTTGTCGATGTCACATTTCCATCACGCTATTGTCGAGTAGGCAATATGCTCGCGCTCATTATTAGTTACTTATTATCAGATGTATTTACCATAGTTGTTCTTTTTTTGAAAATTTTAGAAAAATATTTCAACATACATACTTAAAAACCAAGCATGAGTCATCGAAATACGAAAACGAACTACTTTTTAAGCTGCCAGTATCGAGCAAAGTAACCCTTTATTATGCAATCGTTTCACTTTTGTTTTCCCAGGTTACGGTTTTGTAGATTTTGAAACAATCGCGTCGGCCGAGGCTGCTGTTAAAGGATTACAAGCCAAAGGTGTTCAGGCCCAGATGGCTAAAGTGGGTATCTGGTTCCTGCGTAGACTGAACCGTGTACGTTGTGCATGCAAGTAATACTATTATGACTAACCGCCTGCTCCTCGTCCGCTCTATCATCCCTACGTCTACTATTTCTGCTCCTTCGCCTTTAAGACAATAACACTCACCTCCTATCGAAATCCTTCAGTTTTGTCCAATTGCCATTAAACAAAATAGGATAGTCAACTGTAAAATGGAATGTATTGTCAAGTGTAAGAAATTATTCCGTCGCGAATTACGTTTAATTTTATTTCTAGAATTTCTCAAATCTTGGAATCGTACAACGCTTTTGCGCCTTTCATAATTCAATTTATATTGGTCGTTTCTGAAACAGAAGACAGACTTTGTGCCATTTTACGCAGTTGGCTTTCTCATCGATCCGTTCCTATATTCCGTCTTCCCTTACTTATAGCTTTAGTACTTTACCCTCTATCTAAGAAGTGCTGTACTACATCCATTAAACCGAGCATTGAAACTTAAATGCCGTGTTCTATTTTATAACATTTGTTAGATTTGACATTTCGTGCATAACGTAGCATATCTAAGCATCCCGTTCCATGTAATATAAACTGAAATATTTGATGTGATCCTTATTTCAGAAACATAACGCCTACGTTTATTAAATCAATAGTTGTTTTTAATTATCTAGATGAAGTAGGTCCTGTGTAGATCATCGACTATATGGGCAGTAAACATTTTGAATTCTCCTGGTATAACACAGCCACCAAATTACACGATCATTCATTCTGTGTAGTACATTTTGGGAAACAACACAAACGGTAATTAGTGTGTCAGCGTAATCACAAACAGTACAATGTTACACTAATGTGTTGTAAGTATATTATCCCTTCAATGGTACGCAGATCGATGCCAATATAATGCTTACTTAATTCTATACTTCAGACATTGTTTCATCCTATTAATTCTATACTATTGTCGTATGCTTCAGCGTTAATTATAACAATGTATAATTATATTATCGCTATTGGGCTCGGGTATTTCTATGCTTTCGATATTAAATTAGTGTGTATGCGAATTTTAACTAGCTTCGTAATCTCTATGCTAATGTATATGCCCATGTCGTTGATAACACCTCCGTAATATTTAGTACATTAGATCAATCTGCTGATTTACGTCAGAGCTGGCTTCAGTGTCTAGATAATCTATGCGGGCTTCAAGCTAAATGTAACATTCTAAGAACAATTTCACAGACACGTTAAATTAACGCTTAGAAACATAACCCAATAGAGTACGAGATATAATGTTCAGAGTCAACAGCAGTAGGTGATATAGACCGATGTCATTGACTGATCTTGCAAACACTCACACATCGACAACACATGTAAATAAAGAGTACTTATTAACATTCTTATTTCTAAATCTAAAAATAAAATCTTTTCTTCATTAAGGGAGGCAGAGTGGAAACCACGTAATATTTTTCAAGTCACCAACGCACATTTTTTATAGTCTTAAATGTGGTTTCGGGGCTTTAAATGTGGCTTACTTCCACAGCAGCTTTATGTGCTGAGCTCTTAATTCATTACTTTAATCCGAGCACAAGTGTAATTCATGTTGGCCACATATAGCGAAACTAAATTGATTATTGACAGACACATCGTCACAGTTATTCATACATAATATTATGTTGGGTAAACTTCAGAGCAAACTCTTCAGCTTTTACTTGGGGGTTTTTACAGCAACAGGAGCAAGACCCAACCAACCTATACATGGCGAATTTGCCGCCGCATTTCAAAGAGAATGATGTCGACCAGCTGCTTGCCAAGTTTGGCCAGGTCGTCTCTACCAGGATCCTGCGCGACCCCCATGGGCAAAGTAAAGGAGTCGGCTTCGCAAGGATGGAATCGAAAGAGAAATGCGAGCAGATTATCCAAGTAAGAATATTTTTAACTAATCTCTCATTTATTTGTGTATCAGGAGGTGAAGTAGAAAAAGAGAAATACCATGCAATCCAGACATATCGCCAGAATCTTGGACAGATAGGCGTATTGCAACCATTTCTTTTTACTGTAAATTCATTACATGCGCATTAACGGTATTTAAATTTGGTGACATTAAACAGGCAGATACAGATTATCATAATAAGATGACTGATTTTATTTGCTGAATGTAATCAAATTATTTGTCAAACATGCAGCAATTAGACTTATTAATTTAATTAATTAAGTTAAATAATTATCATGCCTACTTAGAGTTATTTATTGATTAAATATTGACATAATATACCTAATAAGAATAAAATAATTAGAACAACACTTTGCCACATCTGAAAAAAAAGACGAAAAACAGACGGCCTAAAAAGACGTGCTTACAATATTTAAATGTATTTAAAAATATTTTTTTTCTTTTTGATGAATGTTTTTTTTTAAAATTCAGATGTTCAACGGAAACGCAATACCGGGAGCGAAAGAGCCTCTACTAGTTAAATTCGCCGACGGCGGTAACAAGAAGAAGGCGCTATACAACAAACAAGGCGACAACAACGGTAGAGCATGGAGGGACAACAACGAATCCATTACACAGGTATTCAGGCTTCACTGCCTTTCAAATACAGCTCATTTTAGCAAAACAGCTTTTTCGTATAGAAAATCAACCTAGTTGTAGGTCCTCCCATTCAATAGTAAAGAACACTAGCAGTTTAGAAGACCAAGATTTTCCAAAAACAGCTAGTTCAAGTCGGGGTGTATGGGGCCCCACCGAGACAGGGGGGGGTAAGCTGGTACACCTGCCAATTGCCAAAAAAGGCTCTGGTACAGGCTTAACGGCGTGGGCAATAAAAAATAAGCCAAATAAAAACGGTTAGAATAAGGAAGCGGACTCTAGGCTTCGAGATGAAAGTCTCGGGTGTAACCGAGATCACCGCTAAGCTGACTTGCGACCTTTCCTTT
Organism: Cybosia mesomella; assembly: GCA_946251805.1. Classification (NCBI taxonomy): domain Eukaryota; kingdom Metazoa; phylum Arthropoda; class Insecta; order Lepidoptera; family Erebidae; genus Cybosia; species Cybosia mesomella. The sequence goes on from OX276398.1 coordinate 26,054,140, forward strand.
CAAAGGTTGATAACACTATATATTATACTATATGTGATATAGTTTAATTCAGTAGGACGCGAGACTGGCTTCCCGAGATATTGCTTTTACCCTTCCAAATCATTTTATAAAGTGATATCCTAGGTAGGTTATTCTTATTTTCCTTTTAATATACTCTCTATTTTCCTAACTTTAACCCTCTCGCTCACGGGAAAAGGCTCGTGCTTCCGTGATTGAGATTACATTAAGTACACAGTAGTTACGTACGTGTAAGTACACGTAGGTAGTAGTTACGTACGTATTTATTTAAATAAACAAAAAGGGCTGCCGTGTTATCTAATCGGTCTTCATTAGTGTTAAAATTTGCATAAGTCGCATTCCGGCAGCGATAATAATACAAGTTTTAATAGCAGACAAGCATACATGTTGTAAATTCTTTAACCGTTTGTGTCCTTCCTTCTCGGAACCTGTTCCCGTAACATTGTGGAATCAAATATTCTAAAGTGAATTCACTATTAAATGTTCATTTAATGTAATTGACCCATATTATATTATCTACTACGCTTTTATAAATAAATATTATTACTACATTTGTTAGGCACATTTATATTACGGCATCAACTTCGACTGTTTACAACGTAAGTATAACAAGAAAAGTTTGAAATGTTGCAGGCTGCAATGGCGGTGAGTGGCGTATACACAAGTGGCGTAGGCGGCGCCGGCGCAGGCGGTGAATGCGCGGGCGTGTACCGCGGAGGCGGCAGCGTCTACGGCGTAGCGGCTTTCCACCATCACCCGCAGCTACATCACCATCACCACGCAGCTCACCCCGCTACGTGGCTGGCGCCCTACGCGGCGCTCATCCCGCCCGCGCACCCCGCGCACCACGCGACTCACCCCGCGCACCCGCACATACCCATCGATGCTGTGCCTAGCCAATATGTAAGTCACACCTAGTACTCTTTCTAGGATCGACTGGGACACGAAGAGTGCGGTGGATAGCGTCTTAGAGTTGCAAGTCAAGAAGATAAATTCACAGTCCGATGCCTTACAACAATATCCAGTCAAAATTGATGGCCTAAATTCACTGTACAGATGAGAATTCAGTCAAAAACAACACTAGAGACTGATAGTGATTCTCTGTTTTCCAGGTAAACTGGGACAGCTTAAGGCCGGAAAATGAGTTATACGTGAGTGATTAAGTAAAAATTGTACGAACGCTCTAACCTTCTGTGTCCCATTGCTTACGATCCACCGCTCACTATGCGCTCCTCTCGCTTCCTTTGCTACACAATACGCCGCAACTGCTACACGAAACTCAAGTGCCTTATGTTGTAACCTCCGTACGCTATCAAAAAAATAAACATCATTCAAAAAGATATACTCAACCCATTGACGTCTACGTATACTACTAGACAAGCTGTTTGACCAATAATTGTGTCAAGGTTCCTGGGTAAGGCGGGAATGAACTTTGAATTTAGAACGGGACGCAATGACCAATGTATTCATGAATTTTGACACCTATCTGTAGGGAAATAGCGCGCATTTTTGTAATATCATTCGAATGACAGCTACAAAAAGTTGCGCATTGGGTGGTCAATTTGTGGTCTTTTTCGATATGTACCAATTTTTTTTTGTTACGTTCAGGCACTCTAGTTAGTATACATAGAAGTCATTGTCTTAACTACACAAATATCGATTTCAAAATGTATCACGCGTGGGGATCCAGTGTACCTTACGAGAGCATTAACAGCGCCGGGTGTTGTGTTGCAGTACTTCACGACGCCGCCGTACCAGTACTTCGCGGGCCCCACCCCGCCGATCATCCAGATGCCGATGGAGAGCGAGCACGCGTCCACGGCGGCGTCGCCCGACGAGGCGTACCAGCCGTACCCGCCCCCCAAGTAGGCAGTAAGCCACGCTACAACACTACGTGCTGTACACGAGCCAAAAATCAAAGCAACTGTGACTTTACAATGTTAATTTGTTTTAGTTTTAATTTGCGGCCGTTATAGACTTCATCGAAAGCTCCGCCCGTGGCATCCTCGTGCCGCCGGCGTCTCCTTCTACTAGTTGATAAGCCTTTGATCGCCTCGATTATTTATTTTCTCGATGGGCTTCGTATTTGGCTGGTCGTCTGGGCTTGGGCCGGACGTTCGATTTGCTGTGATGTTTTGATGAGGTCTTTTCACGGTTCGAGGAGAGGATTTGATGTATAGATATAGTTGCAATTTTTAAAAGTGTTTTGCATTATAATTTTATTATTGTTTTATGAAAAATTCATTAAGATTTTAGGCGCAGAATTCGTACATGTTGACAAGATTATTTAAGATAGTTAGGTATTTATTTTAGCTTAGTGTTTTCATGTATGAAGTGGCAAATTGACTTGTCCTCGGTGCAGAAAAATCGGTATATTTTATTTTTGATCGGATCGGATTTTATTTTATTCGAAACTGTGACTATAATGTACCCGATTGTTTCTGACGGTCAACTAAACATCACTATCAAACAAATGGTGCAATCGATTCGCAATATACATACTGAAGTATATATTTATATATATGATATGGAAATTGTAAATCTATTATTTGTGTCATTTGATTTAAATTATATTTGCGTTAGAATCGGAGTATTTGAGGAGAGCAATATCTGGGAGTCGTATAGAAGGCTAAGTGGAAATGGTCATATCATGGAATCAAAAATATTAACAAAAATGTAAAGAATAATGAAAGATTATGTGTGTAAGCGTTAGTAATGGTGGATTCACCGATTAGATCTTGTACGATAAAATGCAGGAGATTTAGAATCTTCCGATGGTTTGTAAGTATTTTTAAAATACAGTCGTTATGTCATTATTATAGTTGGAAACATAAATTCAGGCAGCTCTAAGTAGTAAAAGGATAATAAGTTCACTGCAGGAGACTTCAGGAGCGGATGCCTCCAATCTCGGAACCACCATCGAGAGTGTGGATTACGTAGATTTAAAATACGATTAGCATGGTGCTCTTACTCATTATGTTCCCGATATATTTGTATGAATATATTAAAAAACAGTATTATTTATCAGATAAATATTCATACCGACGCAGTCTTCCAAAGATCGCGATATTCATTTAGCATGGCTTTTTATACAACCAAAGTGCATGGCTGAATTAGCAGAAACCGAACCTCACCGAACACATCTACTTCTAAGGGGTAGGTACATAAGGTTGTATTTGTTTCCTAGAATCATATTCTCTCATCACAATTATTTATTGTTTTATTCACTTTCTGCATGTATCACGTGCAAGTATGATACAAACTGTTCAATAACAATAATGTCGTTGCCAAACCCGAACACAGACTGAATTTATGTATACCTACACTGTTAACTTCCAAATATTTCTGACCCATGTTTTGGTTCATAAGGGACTGCATATGTACTACTTAACGTGTATGTACGTAGACGCTAATACCTGGGCAAGTGGCCGCGAGCCAACAGACCGTGTACTACGACTACTGGATGGGTGGGAGACTTCCCCGGACGTCTGCGCTTATGTGGCACGACAGTGCTGATGATGACAGGCAACATTTAGCAATAAGCAGTTGTATGTAAAGTCTATTTATACATTTTACGAGTCTATACAAATTTTTGTACGTTGAAAACACATGTTTGAATACGTGAATAATGAAATGATCCTTTTTTGAGAATCATGTACTGAATCAACTGTAGTTGTTATTTTGTAGGCGGTCGGCACATTCCACTAGAAAAAACTTCAAACAAAAATTCCACGATTGATTTCCACATTATAAAATGTAAATGGATTTGAAATCCTAAATGTAAACACCGTTTTGGTGTGATTGAGCACTTTTTGTACCATCACGTAGGTTTTGGGTACACTTTATGACTTTATATGAAATTTGATATTTTTATATTGAATATATATAAATTATACATGGATATGTATACATGTATATACATTGTTGATGGGTACGAGTAAAAGCCTACTATATCGCAACTGTTTAATTCTATTTTGGCACGTCAAGAGTTTCATCAGAACCAAAGTATACAAATCATTAAAGTCGAGTAAGAAGTAGGAAAATATTTATACAACTCAGGGACTGAAGACTAGTTAAATGTTTGATATATTAACTGTATTTTAACTGACAATTAAGCGGTAACCTCTTTGTTCAAAACCTGTGAACCGACTTTAAAAAAACAATACAGGAACTGAGACTAGCTAACGGCAGGTTTTGAATGAATAATGTAGATTTTGAACGAATATGTAGATCTGTACTTCGTTATTGACTTGATTTATTTTATTCAGGAAAAGGCTGAAACTGTACTGTTCTTCCGTAACGAGTTACTTTTTGAAATGTAGACACATACATTAGCTCAAGAGATTTTTCAATAGTTACGGCTTGTAACTTGGTATTAAACATCTTTCACATAGAGGCAAATACGCGCGCCGGTCGGTGTATGAACGCGAGATAACTTTGACCAGACTATCGCAAGAATGTAGCCCCAGATAGTAGTTGTATTAGCTGACTGCCGCACTGTACCTACTCTGCGATGGCATTGAGTTGAACACGATCAGTTGTCGACACTAACTCACGACACAAGTCTAATGAAAAGTGAGATTTTTATGAGTGTAGCGCTCGAGTAAAACGTACTGAAACAAAAATACTCCGTAGATCAGCGACGTACTCGTATGATTTCTGATCAAGCCAAATATTTTGTACTGATGAGAACCGCCTGTGAAAATTGAATAACCATAAAGTGCAATGTAGTACCCTCGCGCGGTACTTAGTTAAGTATTGATCGTTTAGTGTTCCATGTACACTGTGGCTTCCTGTAAATGCAGTCTTCCGATAGATATTGCCGCTAAACTTTGCATTTAATATTGATGTCGACGTATTCAATTAATTCTTTTCATGTTGTTTGACAACCATACAAGCCTTGGTTAAAACGTACCGTATTTGAATTCATGGTTTCGTCGCTCCAATGTTTTTAATCTTCATTAAATAAGCAACTCGTTGTTTCCGTGAACAGGTTACATAAAGCGTATATGTATTTTAGAATGATGTACCAAAACGAGCACACCTCGTGAATTGATCTAAGTGACTTGTACCTAGTATATAGCGTGGCACGGTCTTGTGTAGTATAACACCGTCGCAAGCAAAGGTATTTTAGCACCAAATTATTTTTCTAACTTTCCTTCCAGTTTAAAAGCAATAATAATTATGTTCATGGTAGTGCCTTCAGCTTCCTTGAAAGTAAATAACAGATGATATGATACAGTATATCAAGCAGTTGCATGTGCTTTACACAATATTTTTACAGGTAATAGAGAACTTACCGTATTCATAATCGTAGTGATAATGTAAAATATTTTGTATTAACAACTTAAAGATGATAATGTGGCTGTCTAATCGTTGCATTTTTCACACATGATGTAAATTGAACTCAAAATAACACGTAGATGTTCCTAGTTAGCTCACTGCAACATTCTTGGCATGTGTGATAAGATACTTTACTTTGAGATTACGAACGATGATTTGTTATACACACGTTCACACGTATGTAGTGAGAACAAAACTTAGTGAGCACAAAGTTGCGCATTGGGGATCCAAGTCTTGAAAACCAAAACTATATGTCAACAGAAAACCATGTCGAAGAATAGAAATGTTAAGTAGATGTCTTTAAAAATAAGTCATTTAATTATAAGCGAACGCACGGAACGTCGATACAGAGAATAGTGAAGCTACGGGCACGAAACGAATGACGGATAGGATTAGGTCATAGGCTTAATTATAGATAGGTTAGAATAGAAAACAATGTTTCGACGCTAAGATAGATAGATTAGAGCCTTAGATATAATATATTTGAGCGGCGGGGCGGGGCCCGCGCGCCCCCTGCCGGCCTTAGGGTAGTTTCCTTTGTTAGTTTATTAAATAATTTAATTTGAATGGACTGAAGCCGGCACGCGGCGCGCGCGCCTCGCCTCGCCTCTAGGTAAGGACGTCTAAGAGAATAGTGAACACATTCTTGATAAGCTTCAGTTGAACAATGTTTGCTTTCACCTCTTTCGTTATGTAGTTGACTAAGTGTAAAGAAAGAAAATTAAATGAAAAAAAAAACGGAAGTGTCGATACGAATGTATTTGTCCAATGTGTATTAATATAGTGTGGTGTTCTACCCAGCAGACTAGTCTAGAGAGTAGCATAGTATAGGTAAATATTTAGTTAGGTAGTATTATAGAATTATGAATGCAAAAAATAAAAACTTCATAAAATGTAAAAAAAATGAAATGAAATTGTTGGTAAGACAGATTATTTTTAAGGGACATGTTGCTTCGTTGTGTTATGATGTGAGGTTTGGCATAACTATGATAATAGTGTAAAAGCATTTCTCGCAGAGAAAAGACAAAGAGGAAAGTTATGTATCTATTTTGTTACAAAGTGTTTGCAAGTTTCTATATTGTGCTATGAGCATTTTATGTGACCCGCATTATTTATAGTTATGCTGAATGGAAACTAAAATATAATATAAATAAATCAAAATGGTACTAAGAAGCATGTTTTATTGTGACGAGTCATGTTCCTTTGCATTGAACATATTTTGTAAGAGCAAAATGATTGAAATAAAACAAGCGAAACCAAATTTAGTGGATTCATTTTTATACCCCCAAGTATTAACCTCGTCTCTGTAAATTAAACAAGTTAGTGTGTACGACTCATACGAGACGTTATGGGTTTATGATAAACCAATCACAACTTAATGATTCAAGGGATACCAATTATAAGGCTGTCTGCTTCATGCATGTGCACGCCGGCGGGCGCCTGTTCTGTGCAAATACATTAAACAAATTTCGAGCAAATAATTTGCACACAAGTCGTGCAAAAAAATACACTCGATTTCCACGACGTGCATAGCTTCTGCATCACGCATGATGCAGCCGACGGCCTAAAATTTGACAGACCAGGTGAAGGTGATATTGGCTTAATAAGTTTTTTTTTTATACCACTAAGGTGGCAGACAAGCACACGGCCCACCTGATGGGAAGCGGTTACCGCGGCCTATGGACGTGTGCAACACCAGTGGCGTCACACTCGCGCTGCCGACCCTGTAAAGGAAAGGGGATGGGAAAGGAGTTTGGGAGGGGATGGGAAAGGAGTTACACGGAACACGGAACGGAACGCAACAGTCCAAATACTGTTACTTGACGTCGATATTCTGTGAGAGGGTGGTGCTTCCCCGGTCGAGTCGGCCCATTCATGCAATGACTGCTGCTTGACTCTACCACCTGTGTGGCTGACATGATGATGATGATGAAGTCTCATAAAAGTTCTGTAACCCGGCACTATATAGAGTCGTTTTAGATACAGTTTACTCACAGTGCATTTAATCAGAGAGAGTTGTTCACGATAATTCATCCATTAACAGGGTCATCATCATGATCACAGCGTTAGTCCTAATTGCATCGAAAGCTTATATTTTGGTGCCTAGTTCCGCTATATTTTCTCTAGGTTTGGCTTATCTTGGCTTTTACCAGAGAGGAATGCCAGAGCCTCGTCCGTCAAACAGGTGTGTCGGCTTGCAGGTGAGGCTGACTTAGCCCTGAAGATCTTGGTGGGCCTCATAAACCTAATTGACGATACCCATCTGTATGGGTAAACTTGAAGCGTCGGCCATATTAAATTTAGTATGATATCATAACATAACATAACTTCACGCCAGTATCCCCGAAGGGGTAGGCAGAGGTATATTAACGTTGTAACCCAGAACTAAATGTAGGTATATGCAAATACGGTTTAGATTGTAGAGCGTGCTTAAGAATAAGACACATTCTTACGCTCGCTCTAACAAACGTTACACTTTTTTTACAGTCGGGTAAAAATTCAACTCAATCAGATAACAAGAAATATGTACACTAACATCCATTTAGAGTTAAAAAATAAAAGTTGTAAAAATGTTGTTCAACATATTCAGTTTTAATAAACATATAAATCTAAACAACATGATATTTTGTAGGAGCTTGTGAGATAACAAAAATGCTTATTGTAAACTAATCTGTAACAATATACCTACAGGACACAATATAATATTGCTAGTCTCTCACGAGTTCTCGTAGTGTTTGGCCTTGAATATTCTGAGCGTGTTGTCACTGGAGCCACTGACGAGGAGAGAAGGGTTCGACCAATCGCAGCACAGTACTTTGTCTTCGTGACCGCTCAGGTCATAAAGTGGCGTCCGAGGGCTGAAATAAAAATGTACATGTTACTTACAAGAATCTTAGAAATTTATAGAGGAAAAGGTCAACATTCAGAATGGGAATTGAACCCACGACCAGCCCCTTTCCAAGGGGAATACTCTGACAACTGAGCTACCTGGACACGTCCTGAATATCAGAAATTCTGCCCCAGGAAGGATATCCCAGTGACCCCGACCGGCTCCGGTCGCCAACGCTGGCGATCCCGTCGCGGTATTAGGGATCTAATCCCCCCTCCCCCTATCAGAAGCGCGCGCGGAAACACGTCGCGCCGCCACCCTGGGCGACGGCTATAAACCATACCTACGTCACAACTAAACATATTTTGCATTACGATAAATTGCCGCGCAACACAAGACCTGCGCGCGTAAAGTTTTAGGTAGGCTTTTCTAGTTGTATCCGAAGGTTTCACCTTGGAACCCAGGGTCCACTTACTACTGTAGATTTGGCTTAGGCGGCTTTTATGGAAGCGACTGCCGTCTGACCTAACCGCAAGAGGTGCGCCTGCGTCAGAGCCTCGTGTTAATCAGGTGTACTTTGGAGGTGACGTTGGCTTGGCCACGAGGCGGCCTGCATCCACCGAGTCCCTGCGCTCTTTACCAGGTCGTCTGTCCACCTTGCGGCAGGCCTTCCTACGCTGCGCTTGCCGTCACGTGGTCTCCACTCAAGAACCTTCCTACCCCATCGGCTATCGGTTCTCCGAGCTATGTGATATGTGACTATCTATGCTTTAGTTTATTGGGATATGGGGCCCTAGTAACGTATTCGACGCCCAAGCAATCCCCACCTGCAAGGCGGTAACCCTACTGATCGAAGAACGAGGCTCTAGTACAGGCTTGCGTCTACACTAGGGGTCAGGAAGTCAGACGGTAATAACTGCATTGCAACTGCTGTAATAGCCCAAATCTATATGTATGATACTGCCTATCTGCTTATACTATGCCATTTGAGCTTTTTTTTTTTTGCAGAAATCCCCATGGTTGCCCGCCACTAGCCAGCGGCGGCGATGGTTATAACGGAACTCGAACCGACCAAAACCGCACGCCGTCTCGGGTCTTTAATACCGGGATGTAAGGTGGCCCAATAAGGCAATTCCTCGCACACCGGCTGAAGGTATTGACGCGACCGAAATCGAAAATCGTACGATACGTTCCATTTTGCTTTGATTATGTATTACGCTTTATGCCTATTCTGTATAATTCAACGCCCAAGAACTACGATTTTTTTGTGCTCCTAAATATATAAGAACTTTTAATTCTGTACTTACCTCCTAGTTTCCCATAACTTGACTTGTCCATCGTACCCGGCAGACAAGAATAAAGTGTCGCGAGTCGTGGACCAGCACACGGACTGCACCCATCCTGTGTGAGATGTGAATGTTGTCTTCACAATACTTTCTGAAACATAAAAGGATCCTTTGATACCTTCATTACACAAAATTCCTACGTAACACTTGACGGAAATGCCTTTACGGATCTTCCGGGTCGGGCTGCCAATACATGTTATTGTATATAAATCGGCCGTACTGAGATACATTTATAGTACAGAACAGCATATAGGCTACTTTATCCCAGGAATTTGTTCATGTGCGTGACGGGAACGGGACCAGTACCATTTTTTTTTTTCGTGCGGAAATCCCTTCGTATTTTCCTTCGGACTCCCCCCCCCGCCGGTCAGCGGGGGTGGTTATGTCGGGCTTGAACCGACTAAAACTGCACGCCGTCTCGGGTCTTAAGACACCGGGGTGTAAGGTTGCCCATAGAACATATCCCTCGCACCCCGACTGACCCTGGGCCATCTCCGGTTTCGAGTCCGGTCCCTCGGGTATGGGAACCATGGTGTCCCCGTCTTGCCCCGGTTTGGGGGAGGGGCGCTAGTCGCCCGGCCGCCACGGCCTGTTTCTGCAGGGTGACAGGCGGCCTCACCTGCCACCCCCAGGCCTGCGCTCATGGAGGACGGAGGTCGTTAAGCGACCTCGGGCGCCAGAGTCGCCTGCGACGCGCGGCGAGCATGTTGCGGGCTCGGCGGGCCGGGAGAGTTCTAAATCTCTCCCGGGAACGGGACCAGTACCTATTTCATATGGGTAGAGCCAGAGCCTATAATATGTACTATTTTATTAATAAAACTATCATTACTTCTACAACTTAATGAAAAAAAAAGTATTACCTGTAGATCTAGGATCATACAATCGTATGTGTCTGTCTGCGGAAGCTGTTATGAGGCTGTTATTTAATGGAGACCAGTTCACATCAAAGAATGCCTTATTACCTTAAAATAAGAAATAATTTATCTAAGAGTAGAACAAGCAGTAACAGTAGAATAGGAACTAAGAGTAAAATTATAACAATAGCTGTCACCACTTAAACCATTTGATAGAGTATCTGACATAATTGACTTGATCTAGAATAGTCTACACATACACAATATAGGTTCTAGCATGTAGATAAACATACTTAGATAATTATTTTTTTGTAAATGCATACATATCATTCATAGAAACACCCACACCAATACTGAGCCAGAAATGACTGATTTCTGACCTATGGCTTTGCAGTTGAATGCTCTACTGCTAAGCCACAGAAATCGTCGGAACAAGAAAGCAATCAAATTAGACAGCTAAACAGAAAACATTCACTTACCAGCTATGTCTTGTTTAATAGCTCCTAATTCACAATCCCATATTTTCAACAAGTGGTCCCATCCACTGGATAGTACTGTGTTAAAATCCATCCATTGTACTCCTGATACGGCCTCTCTGTGACCTTTTAGTGTAGAGAGAGATTCTCTTGAACTCCCATGTTCAGGTTTACTTCGTTTCTTTACTGGCACATTATCCTCATCTGATAAACCTGAATGAATGAGAAATTGTTTTATCTATTGCCAATCATTTCTGTGTATCAAGGAACCTGCATAGTTCAATTGAGTTGACTATGCATAATTATTTTTTCGCATGGTTCACTGAGAATTACTAATTTTTTTTTTTTTTATTATAATGTAATTATTAAAATAATTTTATAAGCCAGAATTGATAAATAATATATTTCATGTACAAATTGCTAATCCTAATTATTTTCTGGAAAGTGACAAACACCTGGTGCAATTAAGCCTTTGAATAAAGATTTAGATAAAAATTCTGGTGAGAAACTATAGAAAAATATTTTCAGTTTTATTGAATGACATCCTTGTTTTCCTACTTCATTAATCATTTAGCAATTCTAGTCTGACATTTAAATTGATTGTTAATGTCAAGATCATAATGAATAATATAAATATTTTAACTTACTAGCACTCCACAGGCATATATTGTTGTCCCAACTGCCAGTTACAAAACGGTTGCCATCAGCGGACACTGCGAGACATTCTACACCTTTGTCATGGCCACGACATGTCACAACACAGTCCACAGAGTTTCGAGCCACATTCCATACCCAAAGCATAGCTGATTGATCATGGGAACCACTGAAAAGATTTAAAAAAATTAAAGCTTTATACTTTACACTGTTTCTTTCTAAAGTTGAATTAAAATAGGTGCTCTTAGTTGGGCCCCATCCCAACTAAGAGCTTCAGGTCCCAAGCACAGCTTCCTTCAAGCTGGTACACCTTCTGATTGACTGAGAAGGCTCTGACACAGGCTTTTCTCTTGGGTTTGTGGGGTTAGACATAAAATATAGACTGAATGATGGGGTTGTAGGAGAGAGGACTCCAGGCACCAAAGTGCAAGCTTTGAATGCAACTGGCCTTGCTGCTCGGATGAAGAAGAAGAATATAAATATGATAATGTTGAAACATAAAAATAGCATAATGTAGTGTAATTATTATTTGTTTAAGACAGAATTACCTAGCAAACACTGCCTGATCTCCATTGAAAGAAACCCAACAGACAGCTTTTACTGGTGATGTGTGTCCAGGGATGGCAAGTTTGTGCTGTCCTTTTGTGCTCCAAATATGAAGACTGTTGTCATAACTTCCAGATAGGATCCTGAAAGATGGTGTTATTAGTATTTTAGAAAAATCAACCTAACTGCATTTCTAGCATAGTCAAATTTCGGGAATACTTTTTAATAGAACCTTCAACAAACTTGATGTGGTCACTCACAAAAATAGTCAGTGATAAAGTCATGTAAGAACATGTTGTTAAAACATAACAGTACTCTTCCTAAACTAATCAACCAATTTTGACCAAACTTGGCATGTAAATACAACATGATACCCGGAAGGTTTAGGAAAAAAAAAAATGTGCAACTTCACTATTGACTTAAGGCAGAAAAAGAAAATTCAAAATTGGTCTAGCAACGGAGGAATAATCACCAAAAAACAATTCAATGGTATTCAATTGAAAAAAAATGCATGTGAATTGTAGGTAATCATGTAGTGCACTCTCAGCTCAACATTGCAACAGCAGAATGCTGCCCTAGTATATATATATATAATCTAAATCGAAGAAATAACCAGAAGGTGAAAACCACCCAGATATTATTATTAAACCATTCATCAATGAGAAGTGATCCAAGAATGTTAGAGTTAAACATAAACAAAGGTATGTGTAATGGGCAACACATAACAGTCTCACAATTAGAGAGGCTACATATTAAACACTAAGTATTCACCATTGTTGGTGTGCTTGCACTGTGGACACCCAGTCATCATGCATCAAACAATCCTGTGGTGAAGGTGCAGGAAATCTCTCCAGATATTCAATCTCTAATGTGTCTTCTGTAGAGACACCCTTTTCTTGCAAAACTTCTGCTAGCGACGTACATAGCAGTTCTCCACAAACTAAGAAGTCAAACTCTACCGCCTTTTCCACGGTTGTGTTGTTTTCTTTCAACAACGCATTGATTAACGTATTAAGTTCTGACGACTGGATATTACTTAAAATGGCATAAGGACTGTCCGGGACTGCATATCTAGAAATAAATAGCCAGTTAATATATATTCTAAATAATTAGTATATTATTATGCCACGGTAGTTGATCGCGCGCACTTACTGTTCTTGTTTGGTTATAAAACGTACTTGCAGCTGAACCTCTGATATTTCTGCTGCCATTGTAGAATTTCGAAAAATAAACTACTACTAAGAAATACTTTAATAGTGTATGACTAATTGTAAAAGACAATTTCGGTCTCTGAATAAATATAAGTTTGGTACCAAAACAGCCACTACGGCGTGTTGACAACACCAACACCACTACAATTGACTACAATCAATCAATAGTTGACAAACATTGACAATTGACACATGGTTTTAGACCATAGATATAGGAAGTCTATGTTTCAGACAGAAGGCATGGTTTCATAGATTATAAATGTATAGATAAAAAATCTGAGGATGACTAATTCACCCTTCCCACCAGACCTTGACCTTACCTCTACTTATAAAAGCAAAATAATATAAAATAATTGTGAATAGCTGTAAATGTAAATAAATAGCACAGCAATACATGGCACGTTATGGATCGATTACGGGCGCAAATGTGTCTTTGGTAAAAGTATTCAGATACGAATATGAGATGTGACCAGTGTGGCTTGCGAATGCCGTGCGTGCATAAAAATGTTGTTTTCGTTTTGCTTAGCTTTTTAAGATCTAGCGGTCCATGTGGGTCAATGCGTGAGGTAGTTGAAATGTTCAATCATCAAATATAGATTAACATTTCGATATATTTCCAAATACAATCGATATGTCATTAAACGATAAAATCAATTTTTCAACCAGCCCCTGTCTATTCGAGGTAATGTCAGGGCTCTCAGCTGTCAGTAGTGTCAGTGTCAGAGGCGTTTTGTTGTTTTGTCCTGTGTTCTATGTAATAGATTGAGGTTATTTCATGTGTTGATTTATTTCCGTGTATATATAGTAAATAGAATAGAATAAGAAATCCTATACTAGCAATGGGCATAATAACAAATAGCGACAGTACACAAGGGGATAAATATAATGTACATCGAAAGGCTGGGCGAAGTATAATAGATCATCGTCCTATTTTTTCACCGGATGGCGAGTGAGTGTTACGATCTAATAATGTATCAATTTTGTATTGAAAGACAGGCAACAGCTAAAAGTGGCTAAAATTTCAGGTCTGTAGCTGTTATTGTTGAAAATATAGTACGAGTATATAATATACAAACAGGAGACTGTGTTCGAACCCTTGAAACAGAGCATACAGTAAATGAACTGGTTGCAATTCAGTTCCCAGAAAATGAGGATTACAACTTATATGGTTGTTCTGATAGTGGTTATATTACAATATGGACATGGGAAAAAGGAGCTGTGCTCCGAGAAATTGTTGGTATACCTTTTATGATAAATTACTATTACTATAACATCAGTCTTTATTGTTAACTAAAACGAAACTTCCTATCTCCAATGGGATGACCAGGCAGTAGATCAACCTTACCTGAGTGGGCCTTTTCACCCATTTAAATAAATTATAAGCCTGATTGTGTGCTGCTATTGATACACATGGATAGCATTTGTGTTCCTAATTCAATGTGTTTACAGTCATGAATGAAAACATGTACAAAAATTTGCATCTTTTGCTGCTGTAAAATCACAGATTTTTGTAGAAGTAAAAAAATCTGGGTTGTCTAAAAAGTTAACCACACATTTGGTTTACCTAAAATAATTTATTCATATCAGGGCTCTTATTCAATTCACGGATGTCATCTGTGAAGAGTGTGACGGTTTGATTATGTTTAATTTAGTATGTAATCATTTTAATATTCACAGGCCAAATATCTGCCAATTATTTAAAATTATTATATGTAATATGTGTATATTTACAGAAACTGAAGCTGCCTCTTAATGCTAAACTCCTCACATTTGACTTACTAGACAGCAGTGAATGCTGCATCACCTATGCTTTACCAAAACAGAAGCTCATCAACCTTAGCACATTTTCTGCAAAAACTGGAGAACTTCTCTATGAATACAAAGATAGTAAAATTATGTGCCATGACATGTTACGGGTATCACTGGGTTGGTGTAATGGTGACAGATTTGCAGCCATTACTAATGGAACCAAGTTCTTATACATTCAAAACCTTCAGCAACCACATTTGAAGACACAGTAAGTTTGATTGCTCTTTTTAAAAGCTAAGCACATAATAATATTATTAGATCTGTTTAAAACCGGTCATCAAATCTGTTTCCTAATTTTTTAAACTATTCTGTTAATATTATGATGTGCTAAACCTCTCATACCAAACTCCTACCCTTAAAAAAAAGCTAAAAGGACCACTTTTAAATTTTGGATTGTACAGTTTAGAAATGGTTGAAAGCAATTTTTTTACTAAATTTAACATTCATTAAAAAATAATTGAAAGTTTGATGTAAATGGAGGATAGAGGTAAACTTTGCAAATGGATTAAACGATGCCTTGTGTCCTCATCATCATCTCAAATGCTGGCAATGTTAGTCATTTTATTTCTTTACTCATCTCATAGAAATTATAAAACAACACATGATGACTTTTGGGGGTGTGTGGGGTCCTATTGAGATATTTGGGCCAAAGCCAACTTCACCTGCAAATCTGTAAACCTGCTGAATTAACAGACAAGACTCTGATACTGGCTTTCTTTTCTGGTTTGGGGGCGTTAGACATAGTGACTTCTGTGTAAGTAAAAAAAAAGAAATTTGGGAAGGAGTCTTCAAGGCGCAAGGTTTGGATGCAACTAGGTTAGGGGCTTAGATGATAATGATGATGATGAAATAATAACTTCTGAATCTTTGTAAAACAACTATTTATGTATGTATTTGAATTTTACCTCTAATTTCTAGGATCATCAACCACAATCATTATCGCATAATGTCAGTGGCAGTGCATCAGAAATCAAATGCTGTGGCCATTACAGACACGCTAGGCCGTGTCACAATCATCAGAGGAAACTTGTATGACTACAGGCAGGTTGCTAGGGAAGTACTGCATTGGCATTTCTTACCTCCTCTTGCAACATGCTTTTCTTTACAAGGTAAGACACTACTTATTCTGCATAGTGTTATCTAAAGTTTAAGGATTTTCTGCCCTTTCATCATAAAGGCTTGTACCTAGGAATGGGTTAGTTTTCAGTTTATATAAATAGCCTTTTTATATATATTGTTTCAATTAGGTAGATTTCGATGAAATCGATCTACCTATTGGTTTCTTGACTACTGTCGAATTTCAAAAAAAATCTTCATAGGAGGTCTAGTTATGACCCCCTGGGTCCGAAATGACCACTGGTCAAAAAGTTTATATATATATATGTATGTATGGTTCCACTTCCCAAAATTTGTGGCACTCTCACGGTCGCATTTTTGCCCCGATCGCTTTCAAACTGCGGTCAAACATTGCTTGGGTGTAAACTTAGTTTCAGTTCGTGAACGGGTGGAATCCGGCCTAAGGGGACGGTAGGGCCTCACTTTTTGTGAAATCAGTTTTTCCTCAAAATTTCATGTTCCATGAAAGATATTCGACCGTTCTAATTTTATCCCATAGTATACATGAATACCAACAACTTTTAATTATAAACCTATAAGATTAAAACTTTAACTAAAAGTGGAGGGGGGAAAAACCAAAATTTTTCGGGAAAAAAATCATAACTTCTAACCAGTGAACATTCTTGCCGTCGGAAACATTTTTAATTGATAGGCCATTTTTAAGTCTAAAATAAATGTCTGAAAAGTTTTTCACTAAAGTTACCGTTTTCGAGAAAAAAAAATTAAACTGTTTAAAGTCCGTAGTTCTCTATATAAAATAATATTAATTGCTTCACGAAATCTACCTGTGCGTTCCCCCTGCGGGAACGGATTTTTTGAATTTGGGATATAAAAGTTCTATACTAAAAAGAAAAAGACCAGTGGTTCCGGCGCTTCGCTGGCCGCTGCCGCGGCACGTTCGCTTCGCTCGCTCGGCTCGCGCTCTGTTGGGGTCACAGTTCTAACCTAACCTAACGCACTTTAGTAGCAACCAAAATTCGCGACAACGTCTGTCGCAGTAGTAAACTTTCGCTGTAACGTACATCGCGATAATGAACTTTCGCAACAACGTCCGTCGCAATAGTAAACTTTCGCTGTAACGTACATCGCGATATTGAACTTCGCAACTATGAATTACACTACGCATCTTGCCACAGTGTTGACAATCAATCGAGTGTTACCGACTGGATGGAGCGCAGGCTAAGGAGGTAGTCACCGACCTACTGATTGGCATACATAACCGATCCAAACCACCGCTCCGATCCGCGATCGCCCGCATCGAAAGTTTCTAGAACGACTCTTTTTATTTATTTTTCTATCACTTACATATCCCCCGCCTCGAAGGGTAATGAACGAAGGGTAGGTATGGCAGAGGTCTATGCGAGACCTACGCAAAACCCATATTTATCCGTGTTTGGTTTAGCGGTGTCCACGAGTTACCTAGCTTTGCTCGATCCCGTGGCGTATGTGTTTAACAAAATTAAATAAATAATTACAATGAATTCAAATGTTTTAATCAAGCAAATAACCTTTTTTACTAAATACTTTAGGTTGGCCGTTAGTTAATGTTAGAACTAAAATATTCTACTTCAACGTACTGAACCAGATAATCTGTAAAATAACACATTATTCTGGACTTTTACTGATAAACGCATATTAGCGGTAACATAAATGCATAGCCATAGATATTACTATGTCTTATCCTACTACATAGAGTGATGTACAAATATATAGGTAGTTCTACTAGTAATAATAAATACCTATGCCTTTGAAATTTTAACACTTAATTTATTTTTCAGGCAACTATCTGTATACTGGTGGAATGGAGAAAGTTTTAGTGAAGTGGACGTTGGGGAATCTGGCTTACAAAACCAATGAAAAGGCCTTCATACCGCGACTACCTGGGATGATTAGATATATCACAACCAATAACAACCACGTGGCTGTGACAATGACCAACAATTGTAAGTTGATGAGCATATGACGTCATCAAATCAAATCAGTGTACTGTTTTCTATATCAATGATGACCTGTGTGGCGCGAATACGCATATACATATGTAATTGAAAAAAAAATGCATTTAAGTATGTTCATCCGCATTCTGGAAGCTATATTGCTTAGATTGAGTCTAGATGAAGCTATGTAAATTGTTCTAAAATTTCAAAAAGACACTGCTTGTTATGTGTCCTTCCTCAGAGAACACTTTAAGCCGTTTGTTCCGATTAGCATACGAACATTTATGACAGTTGTTACGGGTAGTTGGAGCCCTAAAAAGTTGTAAAAACTGGTTTAACAACAGAACTTCGATATCGCCAATGGGTTGTGGGGGTCAGGTGGCAGTCGCTTCACAGAACATATAGAAGTTTGGCCGCTTCGTGGTAAGACTGGCAAGACAACCCCAACTGACTTGAGAACAGGCTCGGAGGAGGAGGAGGACTGCTTGATATGTGTAATATTTATTTTTCAGCGGTGGTAATCGCGAACGCACAGTTGCGAGTGGTCTCCACGATACTTGAGTGCGGTGGCGTGTCTCCTGCGTCCCGGGCCGTAGGAGGCACATTGGTGTACCATCAACCTCTAGAAGCGCTGGTCACGACTGGACGAACTGGCCACTTACAGCTTTATTCTACCACTACGGACAAAGTTTTGTATAATGTAAGATTTTTCTTTATTTTTCAACATTTTATCAAAAGATGTTAGAAACATCATAATACAGAAATTTGATTCTTTACCTACCTGAACACATCACATTCAAATCGCATCATGGTATAAAATAGGATTGGTGCTCGAATTAAGATACTATTATATAATGCAAACTTTTTTTATTTCAGCTAGACATAACACAAACAAACAGCCTACCATCAGAAAGGTGGAACCTATTGCCATTAGAAACAGAGGTGACATGCGCGGCCGTAAGTGGCAACGGCGATTGGCTTGTAACTTCGGAATACAGAAACGATGGCATAATTTACCCAGAAGAAAAGCTAAAGTTCTGGCAAGCACAATACAACAACGCAACACCATTCCAACTTAACACATGTGTCAATCTTTCTCACGGAGGATGCAATGTTGTGTCTTTAGCGTTTAATAATAAGGGCGAATTTTGTGTATCAGCTGGGGCTGATCAAAAGTTCAGGATATGGAAGAGAGAGAATACGTCACAGACACATCGTAAGACAGTAGCTTGGGCTTGCTTAACGGCATGTTACTACTCATCAGGCATTGGTCAATTTGTTTCAAACAATATCATGAACGATTTCAAAGATGCTTCTAAATATAAGCCTGGAAAAGATGAAGATCTACCATATTTAAGAGAAGTTAATAACAAAAATGACATCATTAAAAAGTTGTTTAATATTCATAAAGAGCATTCGCTCGCTAATGAGATGGGTAAAGTATCTACTGGAAGAGATGCTGGGTACAATATGGGGGGAGTAGCGATATCGCAAGACGGATCTTTGATTGCGGCGTGGTTTGGCTCGAAGTTGACTTTGTGGGATACTCATCTATGTAATCTTAGAACTACATTGTCTCATCCAGCTTTGCGTCCTAAGGGTGTGCATGTTCAGTTTGGAAACAAGGATGCTGCTCATTATGTAAGTATATGTCATCTTACTACAATTCAAAATACAGTTCACAATAGTTTAGGGACTAGGGAATTCACACTTAGTTCGGCTCGAATGACTATACTCCGCACGCCGAATGATGATCCCTATGACGTTTCAACTGACAGTTGTATTAGTTATGCGAAACAATTTCGATAAAATACTGTTTTTTCAGGCAAATGTCATGTCATTCAGCCAGGTCATTCAACATAATAAGCAATATTTATTTATTTTGAAAAAAAGACTACGCGCATTGATGGACATAAAACACTAGATAAAAAAGTAACAGCCTTATTATATTTTATTTTACTATACTTTAATTTTTATTCAAATTGCATAATTTAAAGAATTTAAAATTCTTTTTGAATTGAATTTTAAAGAATTCATAATTAGCTGGCAATTATGGATTACATGGAAAAGTATTTAAAAGGAGGCCATAGACCTACCGTATTTTTTTAATTCAGTCATGTCATGTCTTGTCAGTCTGTTTTGTCTTCTTGTCACACCGCATCACATCGCGTCCTACGAGTGCTCTAACGCCTTGTATGCGCCACGTCTTTCTTTGTTAGCTGAGTTTTGTTTCTGTTTTCGCTGTTTTGTGTTATTTGTTGATTTTCTGTTACCTGTTTGTTGATTTTCGGTTTTGCAAAATGCCGAAAAGACAGCGGAAAACTGTTCTCAACAGTGAAGTTCGCGAGTTTGTAGTTCGTTTGCGAGACTATTTTGCTCGTGAACAACAAAATGGCGGACCCTTGTTACCGCTTGACAATGTTCGCGATCGTGTAGCCGATGCTCTAGGAATCGGAAAGGCTACTGTTTCTCGAATAACAAATGAAAAATTTGGGGAGTCGTCCATGGAGGACAATAAACTATTAACACCAAAGAAGAAAAAGAAAAGGTTATGTCATATAACAGAACCTGATGATTTTGATTTAGATGCTATACGCAATCATATTTATGGTTACTACCTACGAGGTGAACTACCGACCTGCCAGAAGTTATTATCTTCATTAAAAGCTGCAGAACTCTTCAAAGGCGGTGCCTACTTCTCTTAGAATTGTTTTGAAAAAATGTGGATTCCGCTATAAAAAATGTGACAAGAGAAAAATATTAATGGAGCGTACTGACATAGCTTTACTACGATGCGATTTTCTTCGCAAAATCAAACAAATTGATAACTGGGAGAAGGTAGTATACCTTGATGAGACATGGCTGAACGCCAATCATACTGTAGGTAAGGCATGGACGGATGACACAGCCAAATCCAGCACAAAAACTCCTGAAGGAAAGGGCCAGCGCTTAATCATTTGCCACGCTGGCACAACTACAGGTTTTGTGCCGAATAGCCTGTGGGCTTTTAAGTCAGTGAAAACAACGGAGTACCACGAGGAAATGAATTTCGAAAACTTTAAGACATGGTTTATAAAACTATTAGAAAATTTGAATGAGCCTCACTATATTATAATGGACAATGCTTCATATCACTCCGTTCAAATTAACAAACCCCCCAGCAGCAATAACAAAAAAGCTGAAATTATAGAGTGGTTACAACGCAATGGTGTGGAAACTGACAGTCAGATGTTAAAAAAAGAGTTGGTTAGACTGTTGAACTTTCACAAACAACAGACGCACCCATCATATTTTTTGGATGAATTGGCCAAATCAAATGGACACACGGTAATTCGGTTACCGCCCTATCACTGCCAATATAATGCAATCTAGTTGATATGGGCGCAGATCAAAGGTATCTATACTTTTTATTTATATAATATTATGTATATGCATATATTTCTAAAAATAATTACTAAATGTACAAATATTTTCAGGTCATGCAGCTAGGCATAACACAACTCCGCTATTCACGGCAAATAAAATGATGGTTTTATTGGAAGAAGCTTGCGCTCAAGTGACAGCTGACGATTGGCGAAAAGTGGTCGAAAGAACGAAGAAAATTTGCTTACAAGACTGGGATCGAGATGTACAATACGACAATATCATTGACCAACCGTTAATAATAAACGTCACGGATAGCTGCAGTTCAGACTCAGATTTTGAAGATCCGATTGACCCTGTATCAGATTCAGATTGATATAAATAAAATACAAACTCAAAGCATTTGTTTTATTTTTCCAACAAATTATCGATATTTTGTTTATCGATTGTCCCTTCTTAGTCGATAACAGCTTGACGACGTAACTTTTGCAGCACGTACCATGTACATTTGCATTGAGTTTTTTTCTATTATTTCCGAACATTACGTAATAATTTCTTTATATTCATTTTTATAATTTACAATTGTACACAATTATGATTTTTTCCACTTTTTAATGGACCTCTAAAGGATTTGATGTGATAGGACGTCAGTACAATGTTAAGCGCTAACGAACTGTCATAGGGATAATCATTCAGCGTGCGGATTATATAACGATATATAGAGAACCGATTGATAATTGATATTTAAAGAGTTGATTGACAGAGATATAAGAAAGTTTATTGCTAATTGATAGTACTAGGTGATAATGAGTACCCGTGGATCGTAATCCAGATGCAAACGTGAACTGATGAAATCTATCTATACTATTATAAAATTGTAAATTACTTGTATACATTGGAGATATTAAAAAAAAACTCGGAAAATGTTGAATGAAAGGTTATAAACACAACAATTTTTTTTTTGGAATTCTTATCTGTTTGTTCCTGATGCATGCAAAAATTACTGAACGAATGATGCGGGATTTTTCTGTTAAAAAAATCTTGGTGAGACTTAAAATCTGCTGTATATTTCATTGCAATTGGTTAAGTCGAACCGGAGACATGACCAAAAAAACATAACCGACCAATTATGGTTGGTTATGTTTTTTTGGTCATGTCTCCAAGGCGTCCAACGCGTCAATCCCATATATTTCATATTAGCTGGTATTACCAGCTAATATGAAATATATGGGATTGACGCGTACGGAATAATGTACGAGGGTCAAACTTCTTAGAACTGGCCACTTATAAACAATATAATAAAAAAATAATTCTAAAATTTGAAACTAGAACTCTTTGCCAATATTACTGAGTATATATTTCATTCATTTATCATTTGTTTTACGATTTGGCGGCAAATTGAAAATTGTCTGTGTCACGTTAACATGAATTTAACACGAGAAAATTTTCGTGCAATGATTTTTTATGACTTTCGATGTCATTTAAGTCAACAAGAAAGTTATGATAGACTACGATTGGCCTTTCACGATGAAGCCCCATCTCGTGCGACTGTTTACAACTGGTTTAATGAGTTTAAACGTGGTCGCACTAATCTCACTGATGATTTACGTGAGGGACGGCCTTCTACGGCGACGACTGAAAATAACATCTGTGTTGTGCGGCGTATGATAGAGACTGACAAAAGAGTGACCTATCAGCAGATTCGGACAAGCTTAGGCATCGGTATGAGTCAAGTGCACAAAATCCTCCAGGAACATTTAGCGGTCAGGAAGCTTTGCGCCCGGTGGATACCTCATAATTTGACTGAGGCTCAAAAACTCCATCGTGTAGATTGGTGCCGTAAAATGATTGAAAGATTTAACGGAGGTGACTCTAATGCTGTGTTCGACATACTAACAGGTGACGAAAGCTGGATTTACTGTTATGATCCTGAAACCAAAAGACAATCTGCTCAGTGGGTGTTTCCTTTCGAGGAGTTGCCAACTAAAGTGAAGAGAGATCGAAGTGCGGGAAAAAAAATGGTGGCCTCGTTCTTTGGAAGGATAGGTCATTTCGTAACAATTGTGTTAGAGGATCAAAAAACAGTTTCTGCAGAATGGTACACTACCAATTGTTTGCCACTTGTCTTGGAAAAAGTTCGAGAGAAACGACCTCGCAGTAGGATCCTCCTTCACCACGACAACTCCTCGTCGCACACCGCCAAGCGAACGATCGACTATTTGGCGACATCAAACGTTGAATTACTGGGTCACCCGCCGTATAGCCCCGACCTCGCGCCTTGTGATTTTTATTTATTTCCAAAAATTAAAGAAAAACTTAAAGGAAAGCGGTTTATGAATGCTGAAGAAGCGGTGGCTGCGTATCGCGATGCCATTGAAGAGACCCCTAAGGACGAGTGGGCAAAGTGCTTTTCCCAGTGGTTCCATCGCATGCAGCGGTGTATTGACGTGAATGGACAATATTTTGAAAAGATATAATAAAACTAATAACTGGCTAATGTAATCAGTTTTTGATTTTCTAAGAACTTTCAGTTTGACCCTCGTATATGAATATCAATATATATGAAATAACCTACGAGTACAAATTGGCTCGTACAATATGTGTATTTACGTGTCAATAAGGAAATTATATAAATAAATTATTGTTAATATTTATAAATGCGTAAGTTAAATGCAAGCTAGCTAGCTAAGATACAAACCGCAGTTGCCATTCCGGTCTCCAAAGTGCAACCAGATGCACGGACTGGCACTCGGATAAAGACTTATAACTTCAAACAATGTCTTTGATTTTCAGTTGGTGTGTACAACAGAGCAATGCGTGGCAGTATGGAGTCTATTATCTTTAACTATGAAATGGCTCGTGCAAGTAAACGCGACGTGTCTAACTGCTCACAGGTTTTCGAATAAAATCGCTGTTGCTACAAAGAATAATGATGGTGAGTTTAAAAAAGAAGTACATTTTGGCTACATCGTTCAAAAAACATTATATGTAAGAGTGAGTGAGAGTCAGTCAATGAGCAGACGTTAGTAGGCAGGCAAGCCGGGGTCGACCTCGCAGAATACTATGGTTGAATTGACGAAGTACCAATGACAGGTCAGAAATAAAGTCAGCAAAAGTAGATTATCATTCTCGTCATCATGAAAATATTGTTTAACCACTGAATAAGTTGTATTAAATTAATATTTAATATTAATCACAATATATTTATTAAGTTTCAGAAAAAAAATTAAGTTTACAATCTGTGCAATCATCATCATCTACTTTTGACGCTGACTGTACTCGCAACTTTGACTTTGACTAAATTGTGTTACTTTCTTACAGTTTACGTATTTACTCCACATCATTCAAAGCCAATATTGACGAAGAAAAGGATTGTTGATCCTTCAACTGGTGTATTCAAGCAATGTACCTTCGGCACGTGTTATGACGATGACATTAGATTGTATCTTATGAGAAATGACTCGGTGAGTGTACAATGTACCTAGTGTGAGTTATTACCCCATTCCAACCCATTCACTAGTGAACTGTAATTTGTACGATACTGGATAAGCACCATGTTGCGGCAAAGTTGTGAAATTGAAATAAATCTATTTTTAACGGATTCTATCGCTATTCATTTGGTGTGTGTCATTTTATTATTTACACTAGGTAATTTATTTAGTTTATTCCCAACGGACCCCGGGTATCTGTCCCCTCACGGGATCCGTTGGGAACTGAAGATAATTTCATGTCCAAGGGACCCCCTTAACACGTACGTGGGGTCCGTTGGGAAAACAATTCTCTACGGACCCCCAATCTCTTCCCCCGTTAATAAAAATAAACGAAAACAGGAAAAGCTTCGTCTGTCAATCAGCAGGTGTACCGGCCTGTTAGTGATGTTGGTTTGTGCCCCAAAGATCTTAGTACGACCCTATACACCCCATAAGACAAATCTGTCACAAAATTCGGCCGGGTGGGTACCACCGTGCACGATTGCGAAAAATCCTCCATAGTAATCCAATTTCGGTTTGATTGCGTTCAGAGGTCAGCAAGTGCATAGCCGGGCAGGGGGATTGTGGTCGCAGCACTAGTGGGACCGGTGGGTGTCACGCGGTTCTGCGACGACAATCCTCTTCTGATGAGGCCGTCAAACTGAGTGCCACCATTGTTAACATGGTACGTGTATGTAATGGTGACCCTCTTTCCTGAGACTTTACCTTCAGCTTACCATCAGGCGAGGTGAAGTCAAATTGACGTGTCCTATATATAAAAAAAATGTGCTATTTATTTTAGGAAATATACTGTATAGAACCCGAGGCGAGTGAGGAAGGTCGTCTAGAGGTGATATCACATCGCAAGTTGCCGCGATCCAATTTCAGTGCTTTGCTAGCAGAGCAACAGTCGTCAGAAGTGCAGCCGGCAACCGCTATCGACACTAAAGCAGTAGATGCTGGCGCATCGGCTACTTCGAATATAGCTCAGGTAACGTTACTTGGCAAATATACGGACTATGCGGACTCCGGGCTCCAAAGTGAATGTATAACAAACAAATAAACAAACACAATTATAACGCATTGATATTATCAGTTGTTTGATTGTTTGTTCGGATATTACAAAATAAACCGGCCAAGTGCGAGTCGGACTCGCCCATGAAGGGTTCCGTAGCAGCAAGTAACATAATAATGTTTTATTTTAAATTTTTATATTTATGTTGATTGAATGAAAGGTAAATTGCGGTTTACGATTTATGACGTACGAAATTTCGTATTAAAAAAAAACTCGTATTAAAAAAAAACTACTTACTAGATCTCGTTCAAACCAATTTTTGGTGGAAGTTTACATGGAAATGTACATCATATATTTTTTTTAGTTTTATCATTCTCTTATTTTAGAAGTTACAAGGGGGGGGGGGGGGGGACACATTTTACCACTTTGGAAGTGTCTCTCGCGCAAACTATTCAGTTTGGAAAAAAATGATATTAGAAACCTCAATATCATTTTTGAAGACCTATTCATAGATACCACACACGTATGTTGTGTATGTATATGTATGGTTTGGTTACCCCCTAAATTTATTGTTTTTTTCTCTATTTTTGTATGAAAATCTTAAAGCGGTTCACATAATACATCTACTTATCAAGTTTCAACAGCATAGTTCTTATAGTTTCAGAAAAAAGTGGCTGTGACATACGGACGGACAGACAGAAATGACGAAACTATAAGGGTTCCGTTTTTGCCATTTGGCTACGGAACCCTAAAAACAACTGACCCGTTTCGTATTATTTGTTTTGTTTTGATCAGTTTGTGGTTACTCGTGAGGTATAATTATTTTATCTTACTGCGATTACAAGACACCGGTGAATCTGTGATATAAGAATTATTTTATCACATGCGAGTGAAGCTGCTGGAGTGGGCCGCGTGTCAATAAAGTTACTCGAACTGAGCTAGAGAAGTCAATGTCGAGACGTGTTGTGTAAACGATAAATCATTTAGAATTGACGGACTCACAAAATAATACTAAATACATAAAACAAGAATCAACGAGTAATATTCGCGTAAACTTTAGAAAACAAAACTTTGAACCTTACAAAAAAAATTGAAGAAATATTTGAAGATACCTCTGTACTCGGTAGCAGTAGCACTTAGTACCTTATTTTTTTTTTTTCGTGCGGAAATCCCTTCGGATTCTCCCCCCCCCCCCCGGGCAGCGGGGACGGTTACGTCAGGCTTGAACCGACTAAAACCGCACGCCGTCTCGGGTCTACAGACGCCGGGTGTAAGGTTGCCCATAGAGCATATCCCTCGCACCCCGACTGACCCTGGGCCATCGCCGGTTACGAGATGGCCCCCTCGGGTTTGGGAACCACGGTGTCCCCGTCTTGTCCCGGTTTGGGGGAGGGGCGCTAGTCGCCCCACCATCCCGGCCTGCTTCTGCTGGGGTGACAGGTGGCCTCACCTCTCACCCCCAGGCCTGCGCTCATGGAGGACGGAGGTCGTTAAGCGACCTCCGGCGCCTGAGTCGCCTGCGACGCGCAGCGAGCATGTTGCGGGCTCGGCGGGCCGGGAGAGTTCTAAATCTCTCCCGGGCGCGCTCCGTCATCTCCTTCGCGAGCATTACATGCTCGCAGAAGGAGGTGACGGCGGCCGACGCGCTCATGCCGCAATCATGCTGCCGAGCGAGAGGACTCCCACCCAAGCACTTAGTACCTGTGTAATAATGTGTAAAGATATATTTTTGTGCCTTGAAGTGACCCTGAATTTTCAATTTCAGTTCTCCTTGGCATCGCCTCACATGGTACCACCAGTAAGCCTGCTATGTACATCATTTCTACAAAGTTTGTCCGGAATAGAACAAACAGTACAGGCAGATGAGACAATAGAAGAATCTATGGAAATTGACGAAGATTCTAGTGATGATGAGGATGCAAATAACTCCAAGTTCAGTGGGCCGTATGCCCCTAGGGTCACAGAACTGTGGACTCCAAATTATGAAGTTGTTAAAGAGCGAAAACTGAACAAAATCATGTCTGAACCGTTCCTGGATTTACATTCAACCAGTTCTATGTTCGGTTTATAGTGTCGACTTAATAAATATTTTTAAGAATATATTTGAGTTTTATATTTTTAACCACCTCCTTCAATCCTTGAAAACCACCTTTTATAACATTTTACACAGACAGATGTCCCGAGAAGTACCGTGCGGTTTAAGCTGGTCGATGTTTAAACAATATGATTTTTTCAAGTAAGTAATCAATAAATTAACGGTCAAACTGAATCTGACCCTGCGTCATTTACAAGTAAATGTACATAATTCAAGTTTTTTATTATATATATTATTCACTACTACATTTATACGCACTGCATTTACAGTTTATAATTTCAGCTGTATATTTTTAAAAGGAAATGTGGCAACTTTGTTTTTTTACATGCTGAACACTGGTAAATCTAGGTCTATGATTATGAAAATAATATAAGACGACTTATCAGAAACGGCCGTCACCTACTGTCCTATTGGTGAGATCTATTCTAGTCGGATAGTATGTGTCAGTTTTTATTACAGTGTCGTGCACACTGCTCTATCATGCTCTATCAACGACGCGACGTTATAATCAAACTTTTAGGCTAATATGCGACAGAGAGAACGCTCTACAAAGCTACCTAAGCAAGCTAAGCCGGTTAAGATTACCGGAGTCTCACTCTCTTCCCGACGCGACGTGACCACCAAAGCGCCGGGTACCGTAGATGGGACTTTAGAAACCCAAAAGTTCTCTTCAGTCCCAGCCATAAACTTAGTATATTTACGCTAATATTCTAAGTTCATAGTCCCAGCACTGATTACATAATATTGTTCAGAGTCATTCAGTCAGTGTAGACAAATTAGTATATACATTAAAAACAAAGCTGTTTTGTCTTTTAGAGTCCCTTCTGCTAACCTGAACTGAATACCCAAATTCAAGGAGTTTTAAGGTATCATCTTACCTTTGCCTCACCTTTCAAAGTACCACCAGTTGGCGCACTATTTGATACGCCATGTCAGAATATGTCTCTTGCAGTCGGCTACCCAGAATCATATATCATCTGCAATGTAAATATAATGGTTTGTGAGTTTTGGTATACCTATCGAAAATGTAGAGTAGAAAGTGTAGAGGGCCTAAAGCACTTCCTTGAGGCACACCTCATTTATTAAATTCAAACTGCCATCTGAATGTTTTTAGACAACCCGATTTTTATCAACACAGTATACGGTTTTGAACGCCGATATCGTTCATATTTATTACAAAGTCAAAAGCGCGGTTTACATTGACATTGACGATTTCTGTTGTGTAGCAGTACAGTGTTCGACTGCAATGTCGGAGGTCGCGGGTTCTCGCTCAGTGTAAATATTTGTTACGCATGAATATGTCTATTTCTATTAGTCTGGGTGTATGTAGTTATGTATGTGTGTATTTTACAAAAGACAATTTGTCTAAATATTTATATCCGCATTCTACGTACTGTTTACGCACTACTTATTTATCTCTTACTACACATTAATTTTTTGGTGTCACGATAAAACTATCGAAATTCTTTTATCGCATTGGATTGTCTTGCAACATAGATAGAGCTGAGTCCCTTTGCATTTAAAATACATACATATACTCACGCCTCTTTCTCTCCGGGGTAGGCAGAGACAACAGCCCGCCATCTGCTTCTGTCCTTACATACTTCACGAGCTTCCTTCACTGTTATTTAACCTTTCATGCAAGCCCACCGGTTTCGAGTGCTTTTGAATTATTTTTGAATTTTGAATTATTTATGATTAATTGATGATTGTTTTTTTTTACGTGCGGAAATCCCTTCGGATACCCCCCCGCCGGCCAGCGGGGGTGGTTATGTCGTGTATGATAATGAAAATTTATTTTTACAAGTTAGTGATTTACATAATAATGTAATGTAAATCAAAAACTTGTAAAAATGACTAACCACGCGCCTAGCTACTGGTACATTTTAATGATTTATTGAGCAAAATATGAGTAAACTCATATTATGTGGAGCGCAGTGGCGGTAATATACTAGTTGTTATACAATTTTTCATTTTATCTGTTAGCACTTATTTTATGATACCGCTCAGTAATTATTATTATCAACAGTATACATATCTTGTACCTAATATAAAGAATAGTCACAGTGCTCTTAGAAATTTATTTCTGTAGTAGAAGCATTTCGGACCAGAGGTATACAATGGAATTATTAAAACCAAACGAAATTATGTTTATAGCCAAACAATGTGGGTTTTGCAAAGTGTTCAAATGGACTTTTAATGAGTTACAAGATAAGGTTGTTGGATGTTTAGGTGATCATTTGAATCTAATAATTGAAGTGGAAACAAATGGCGTCAGGTCGAAATTAACGCTTTTTGTAAAATGTATGCCGAGGTTCGACGAATGGAAAGCCAATTACTTAAAGGAAACTATGTTCTTTAGAAAGGAATATAACATGCTCAACGATCTTTTCACTGAATTTAAAAATGCAGAAGGTAAGTGCAGCTACTTGTATCTAGGTAGGTATATAATATGTTAACACAAGCAATTTGGCTTAGCTGGAGGTGCTAGGGGGAATACTAGTAATTTCAGTTTCAGTTCAATATTCTCTGTCGTAAAACTCCAGTTTTATCTATCTATTGACTGACTGACTGATTCATCAACACAGCCTAATCCGCTGGACCTACATAGTTGACATTTTGGCAGCCTTTTATGTTTTAGGCATCCTCTAAGAAAGGATTTTTGGAAATTCCACTTCTAAATAGCTAGTCTACTATAAGACCATATCTACTTACCATCACACACTTTTGGTTCTGGCAGAATCTCTGCCTCCTAGGCTGGGAGCTGGGTTCACGTGCCAACAGTGAATGCAAATCCCCCAGCACTATAACAAGAAATTCGACAGGCGGTGATTACACCTGAGAGCCCTGAGACCCCAGTAATAGATTCTCATGACAGAATAGTCGTTTAGTTTTAAGTTGGTGCGAGTCCGACACTGCCACTTTACCGTAAGCTCCGGTGAGGTAGTATCCATGAAGTATTCCAGGTGACAAAGAAAACTATCAAAGACTACAAATCCCATAATGTATCAACTTCCGTTAATTTTATTTCTAATATTTCTTGGGCCTTTCAGGTGTCCACAAATGGCGACCAAAAGTGCTATTTATCAAAGAAAATATATTCGTATTCGAAAATGTTACTCTTCAAGGGTATAAGATGCCCGATCATCTAGAAACGTTAACTTTGGTTCAACTTGAAGCTTCTGTAGCGACTTTGGCTAGATTTCACGCACAATCATACATTTTTGAAGAAAGTAGAAGTAAAAAATTAGGAAGACCGTACAGGATATGGGAGCAATTTAGTTATTATTTGCAGGAGCCCCTTAAGGGAACAGATTGGCGAGATGCAGGAAGAAATGCAGTGATCGATTTTCTCAAGGTATTTTCAAAGTATAAATCCAAGCCCAATTTTAGCAAGTATTTAAAAGCCATCGTGCCAAGGCTGTTCGATAGGGCTGTGGAGCTTATGAAGCCTTCCCTGGAATACAGGAATGTTGTTGTGCACCGGGATCTTTGGGCCAATAACATGTTTCTTAAAAAAGAGAATGATGCAATGTATCACGTAATGTTTGTAGATTTTCAAACAGTTATATACAGTTCTCCAATGCTTGACTTATCTTCGCTAATATATTTCAATACTTCTCAAACCAACAGACTTATTTGGACAGAAAAACTACTAGATTTTTATCACAATATATTGACTAATGAGTTAGAAGCTGGTGGCTTTAATATCGAAAATATATTTGCTAAAAGTAGTATTAAAGAAGCTTACGAAGAAAGTATTATATTTGGGATCACACAAGCTTGTCTTATTACGCCAATAATTGCTATGAGTAGAGATAAAAGAGAAGAGATATTTTGTAATCCTGAATCGTCTGCAAGATTTAATGAGGTGTCCCGAAGCAAAGAGTTTATTGAAATTGCTAAAGAAGATGACAGATTTCGAGCTAGAGTCATCGACTTGTTTGAAGAAGTCGTCGAAAGATTTGTATTTCCAAAAGACAATGTCCCAAATTTAAAGATATTTAGCTCGTATACTAATGGTCATGCTCTATACTAATAGCCCTAAATAGTATAACATGTTGTATAAGTACATATCAAAACTAACAGTATCACACTAGTCATTTAGTATGTCCACATTTTTTGCACAACTGTAATTACTATATTTAATAGATGGCAATTTTAAGTTGATAAATAAGTAGATATTTATTTGTGAGAAAGCTGCTAAAATTAACAAAAAGTTGTTGCAAATTTCATACTAGGTACCAATACTGGCTGGTACACCAGCTGATCAACGGAAGAGGCTCTGGCGCAGGCTTTCAAACATAAAATAGAAAGCGAACCCTGGACTCCGCGGTGAAAATCTCGGATGGAACCGGGATCATCGCTAAGATGATGATGATATTAGGAGTGGGTTCACGTCGGCAGTAGTAATAGCCGGGGAACGCCCGTGACCTCTCGGTCGCAAGTCCGAAATTTTACTCCCTAGGCTACCGTCGCTAACTTGCTAAAATATGTAAACACATAAAGTAAAGATAATAAAATCTACTTATCGTGACAATCATGCATGAGTTTTATTTATATTATTTAACTATGTAAATCGTTTTTCTTATCTAATTAGTTAAAACGAACAATAACACAACAATAAATATTATTTATGGACCTACTTCACTTATGAAACTACTTTCATAATCATAAAATAAACTGCAAACTTTGTATTTCACTGACACCTATGTACCTGTTTTCTTTAAACAATATCTTACCAACACCCTATGTTCACAAAGTAAATTAATATGAATTGAATTGACTACTAGATGTTGACTGTGGCTCCACCCGGTTGAAATATTGATCCCGTTCCCCACGACCCACATGAACCCATTCCCGGGATAATAAGTGGCCAGTTAGCTATTCTGGATTATAATCTATCTGAAAGGAGAAATCCATCTTCAGCCAATTAGTTCTACCCACTTAACCCACTAACTAATTTTCTTTTTAAAGAATACTGGTTGTTGCCCGCGGCTTAGCCCGCTTGGGATTCTGATCCCGTTTCCGCTATTCATGGGAACCCATTCCAAACTAGAGTTATACCGTTTAGCCGTTAGAGCGTGATTGAGTAACAAACATACAAATATCTTCACAAACTTTCACATTTATGATATTTAGCGCTTGTGTCTTTAGCGCTTAATAATAAGGGCGAATTCTGTGTATCAGCTGGGGCTGATCAAAAGTTCAGGATATGGAAGAGAGAGAATACGTCACAGACACATCGTAAGACAGCTTGGGCTTGCTTAACGGCATGTTACTACTCATCAGGCATTGGTCAATTTGTTTCAAACAATATCATGAACGATTTCAAAGATGCTTCTAAATATAAGCCTAGAAAAGATGAAGATCTACCATATTTAAGAGAAGTTAATAACAAAAATGACATCATTAAGAAGTTGTTTAATATTCATAGAGAGCATTCGCTTAACAATGAGATGGGTAAAGTATCTATTGGAAGAGATGCTGGGTACAATATGGGGGGAGTAGCGATATCGTAAGATGGATCTTTGATTGCGGCGTGGTTTGGCTCGAAGTTGACTTTGTGGGATACTCATCTATGTAATCTTAGAACTACATTGTCTCATCCAGCTTTGCGTCCTAAGGGTGTGCATGTTCAGTTTGGAAACAAGGATGCTGCTCATTATGTAAGTATATGTCATCTTACTACAATTCAAAATACAGTTCACAATAGTTTAGGGACTAGGGAATTCACACTTAGTTCGGCTCGAATGACTAAAACGATATATAGAGAACCGATTGATAATTGATATTTAAAGAGTTGATTGACAGAGATATAAAAAGTTCATTGCTAATTGATAGAACTAGATGATAATGAGTACCCGTTGATCCGAATGCAAACGTGAACTGATGAAATCTATCTATACTATTATAAAATTGTAAATTAGTTGTATCTGTACATTGGAGATATTTAAAAAACTCGGATAATGTTAAATGAACGAAAATTTTTTTTTTTTTGAATTCTTATCTGTTTGTTCCCGATGGATGCAAAAATTACTGAACGAATTTTGATGCGGGTTTTTTCTATTAAAAAAATCTTGGTGAGACTTAAAATCTGCTGTATATTTCATTGCAATTGGTAAGGTCGAACCGGAGATATAACCAAAAAAACATAACCGACCATAATATCAGCTAATATGAAATATATGGGATTGACGCGTACGGAATAATGTATATGAATATCAATATATATGAAAATACCTACGAGTACAAATTGGCTCGTACAAAATGTGTATTTTCGTGTCAATAAGGAAATTATTATTGTTAAATAAATAAATGCGTAAGTTAAATGCAAGCTAGCTAGCTAAGATACAAACGGCAGTTGCCATTCCGGTCTCCAAAGTGCAACCGGATGCACGGACTGGCACTCGGATAAAGACTTATAACTTCAAACAATGTCTTTGATTTTCAGTTGGTGTGTACAACAGAGCAATGCGTGGCAGTATGGAGTCTATTATCTTTAACTATGAAATGGCTCGTGCAAATAAACGCGACGTGTCTAACTGCTCACAGGTTTTCGAATAAAATCGCTGTTGCTACAAAGAATAATGATGGTGAGTTTAAAAAAGAAGTACATTTTGGTTACATCGTTCAAAAAACATTATATGTGAGAGTGAGTGAGAATCAGTTAATGAGCAGACGTTAGTAGGCAGGCAAGCCGGGGTCGACCTCGCAGAAAACTCTGGTCGAATTGACGAAGTAACAATGACAGGTCAGAAATAAAGTCAGCAAAAGTACATTATCATTCTCGCCATCATGAAACTATTGTTTAACCACTGAATAAGTTGTATTAAAATAATGTTTAATATTAATTACAATATATTTATAAAGTTTCAGTCAGATTTTTAAGTTTGAAATCTGTGCAATCATCATCATCATCTACTTTTGACGCTGACTGTACTCGCAACTTTGACTAAATTGTGTTACTTTCTTACAGTTTACGTATTTACTCCACATTATTCAAAGCTAATATTGACGAAGAAAAGGATTGTTGATCCTTCAACTGGTGTATTCAAGCAATGTACCTTCGGCACGTGTTATGACGATGACATTAGATTGTATCTTATGAGAAATGACTCGGTGAGTGTACAATGTACCTAGTGTGAGTTATTACCCCATTCCAACCCATTCACTAGTGAACTGTAATTTGTACGATATTGGATGAGCACCACGTTGCGGCAAAGTTGTGAAATTGAAATAAATTTATTTTTAACGGATTATATCGCTATTCATTTGGTGTGTGTCATTTTATTATTTCCACAAATTTATTTCAACTTGTGAAATGGGTTTTTGAGTACGAGTTTTAAATATTACCTCACATTCACCTCTTCCTCCTTATATTCGCTCGCGAGTCATCATCATTACAGTTTTAGCCTCGGTTGATCCAAAAAAGCGGGTCCCGAGATCCAAAGCTTTGCACTTTGGAGCTCGGGACCCGCTCTCCTACTTCTGTTTTCGTTATGGTTTGGTTAAACTTGCCTTTTCTGAGAGCGACTGCCGTCTGACACCCCAACCTCAAGAAGAAAACCAACGCCAAAGCTTCGTCTGTCAATCAGCAGGTGTACCGGCTTGTTAGTGATGTTGGTTTGAGCCCCGAAGATCTTGGTAGGACCCTATACACCTCATAATACAAATTTGTCACAAAATTCGGCCGGGTGGGTACCACCGTGCACGATTGCGAAAAACCTTCCATAGTAATCCAATTTCGGTTTGATTGCATTCAGGGGTCAGCAAGTTTCCTGAGACTTTACCTTCAGCTTACCATCAGGCGAGGAGAAGTCAAATTGACGTGTCGTAGATATAAAAAAAAAATGTGCTAAGTATTTATTTTAGGAAATATACTGTATAGAACCCGAGGCGAGTGAGGAAGGTCGTCTAGAGGTGATATCACATCGCAAGTTGCCGCGATTCAATTACAGTGCTTTGCCCAAACAAACAACACGCATTTATATTAACAGTTGTTTGATTGTTTGTTCGGACATTACAAAATCAACCGGCCAAGTGCGAGTCGGACTCGCCCATGAAGGGTTCCGTAGCAGCAAGTAACATAATGTTTTAAAAAAAAAATTATGTTGATTGAATGAAAGGTAAATTGCGGTTTACGATTTATGACGTATTAAAAAGAAACTACTTACTAGATCTCGTTCAAACCAATTTTCGGTGGAAGTTTAAATGGAAATGTACATCATATATTTTTTTTAGTTTTGTCATTCTCTTATTTTACAAGTTACAGGGCGGGGGGGAGACACATTTTACCACTTTGGAAGTGTCTCTCGCGCAAACTATTCAGTTTAGAAAAAAAATATATTAGAAACCTCAATATTATTATTGAACACCTATCCAGGTTGTTGAAAAAAAAATTTTCGAGTTTCAGTTCTAAGTATGAGGAACCCCCAAAATTTATTGTAATTTTTTTATTTTTGTGTCATCAAGTGTTATCGTGGGTTCTGGGTTACCTTCCCAGAGGCACTGCCCTGTGCCACCCACCGCGTCGCAGGTTGCGGATAGCGAAACGGCCTTCAGATATGGAGACCAGCTGCTTTGGCAGTCGCGGACAATTGGGCGGTCATTCTAGAGGGGTGCTGGGAATTCTCATGGCGGAGATTTCTCTAGAAAATAGCACGAAACCCGATGATAGAGGATGACAGTGGCGAGTATGAGCCGCCACTTAAATCGAAGCTCGGACCTGGGGAGACCAGCCTCGTGAGCCCGGTAACGGCAGTGGTCTAGGAGAAACAAACTCCGATATAAAATAACCTGCTGCCTTGCAGGGAGATGTTGGATCATCAAAGGCTAGGAAGTCAATCCGAAATCAGGATGTGCAGTGTCTTGGGAAAGCACTACACTATCTTCCCAACAATCGTAATGAGATGAGTGAAAATAATGAGAGCGTTTTGCCTTGCGATCCGGCTAGCACCCGGCGCTTGCAGGTACCCGGGCCTGCAAGTGAGAAATTGGTTACCGAAGACTGTAAGAGGGTGGGTACCCAGGCCCCCTTAACAGTGAATACTACTGGTCTTGACGATAGCAATAAAAAGCTAGTTCAACAAGTTTTTCACCCTGGTCTATTTCTAGCTAGACCTAAAAGTGCATCACCAAGTTCTGCAACAGATGCAAATATACAAAGTCAGATCTTTATCCGCAATACTACACAAAACTCTAACGAACAGATAGACTGCGAGCAAATTCCCCCTCCTGAGTGGCAAAGAACACTGAAACTAAGAAATGCTAAAAGGAAAAAAGTTTCATCACCTTCACCAGAAAGAATAATGGTTTCCAACAAGTTCAGCGGCCTCCCTGTTGATCAGGAAGAAGACACCAGAGAACACACAAAGAGGATCCCGAAACCACCACCCATCTTGTTATATGGCATTGAAGATCTATCAAAACTTACCGAACTCCTAGAATGTGTCGCTAACAAAACTGACTTCATATACAAAATTATAAATCGCAACCAACTGCGCATTAATTGTGCTAATGTAGAGGTGTACAAAACTATAGTAAAAATCATTAGAGAAAAAGGATTGATTGGACACACATTTAACAGAAAAGATAAAAAACCATATAGAGTGATTATTAAAAATCTTCATCATACAACCCCAATTAGTGAGATAAAAATTGCTCTGGAGGAGACAGGAAACTCTGTAATTGGAGAAATAATAAATGCAAAGTTTGGGCCTGAAAAGAAACCGACATCGACATTCTTTGTAACTTTGCAACAGAGTCCCAACAATAAAGCTGTAAAGAGTATCAAATACATACATTACCAATCTGTCACCATAGAAGATCCGCATAAACGCAACACCATCGTTCAGTGTCAAAGATGCCAGCAATATGGTCACTCCAAAAATTACTGTATGAGGCCCTATCGCTGTGTGAAATGTGCCCAATCGCATAGAACTGTAGATTGCCCTAAGACTGATCGCAGCACTCCAGCAAAATGCGCCCTGTGCCTTGGTGCTCATCCGGCCAACTTCAGGGGTTGCGAAGTGTACAAAGAAATACTATCTAGGAAAGCCAACAAACAGTCGAATATGAGAACCAGGGAAGCTGCAAAACAAACCACAAATATTAATAACCAGCGAATTCCAAAATCTCCTAAAACACAATTGACAGATACCAATATACAACTGCAACACTTACCTAGTGACAAAACAAGAGGTGATCCAAAAACTAAAAAGCAAGATAGTTATGCTGAGATAATGAAAACCAACTACACTATGAATGAAGAGCCCCAGAGACCAGATAAAACAATAGAAAATATGCTCCTCAAACAAGCAGAAAAATTTGATTTAATACTACAACAAATGAGTACTCTTATTAGTCTCATAACTAAGCTAGTAGCCAAAATCCCATAATGGCGTCACTCAAGATAGCCACGTGGAACCTAGACGGCCTATCTCCGAAACAGGGTGCGGTAGAGGTCCTACTAAACACACACAACATAGACATACTATTAGTATCTGAAACCCATCTTACTAAAAACATTTCTATCAGGATACGCAATTACAATATCTACCCTACCAATCATCCGGATGATACTGCGCATGCGGGAGCAGCGGTAATTATAAAGTCTAATATTAAGCACCACGAACAGCCAAAGTTCCAAAAATCACATATACAAGCGGCTACAGTGGCAATAGAAGATCGAAATGGAGCCTTCAATGTATCCGCCATATATTGTCCTCCTAGGCACAATATAAAGGAAGACCAATATGATGAACTATTTAACAACCTTGGAGCGCGCTTCATAGCTGGAGGTGATTGGAATGCCAAACATGTTCATTGGGCCTCCAGAATAAATAATACGAAAGGAAGAGAACTAAAGAAAAGTATAGATAAAAACAACCTGAAAACAATCTCGACGACGGATCCGACCAATTGGCCTACTGACCTTAAACGACTACCGGACGTCATAGATTTCTTCATCACTAAGGGACTGTCTAGACTTTTCTATCAAATAGAGACATGTTTGGACTCTGACACTAACCATGTTCCTGTGATTCTGTCCATTGGCACAACTGTTCTCAATGTGGAAGGCAACTTGAAATTGTATAACAAGCGCACAGACTGGGACTCCTTCCGTGAGCTGGTCCATGAAAGATTGGACCTAAATGTAGCCCTAAAAACCAACTCTGATATTGATGTTGCTACAAGAACAATAACGTTGGTGATTCAAGAAAGCTGTTGGATGGCAACACCCGATATTATAAACCGACCTTCACAGAGTAAAACGTACTCGGACTCAATAAGGCAGAACATTCTTGAAAAACGACGGTTACGGCGGGTATGGCACATTAGTAGACACCCAAGTGATAAAACAGCATTGAACAAAGCCATTCGGGAACTTAAAGCCCTCATAGCTGAAGCTAATGCTGCTGCCTTAGATACTTACTTGGCAAGCCTATCAGCTACAAAATTAACAAACTACTCGCTGTGGAAAGCATGTAAAAATTTTGACCGACCCCTGTATCAAAAGCCACCACTGCGTGGTCAAGACGGACAATGGATTAAGACAGCTCAAGACAAAGCCGAAGCCTTTGCAAATCATCTCAGCCAAGTATTCAAACCCAATGAACCTATGCCTAATGCTGACGAATCCGATATTGATCTAATTCTCAACCAGGACCATCAGCTAGACTAACCGTTGAAACAAGTAACTCCTGGGGAGATACACAGGAACATTATTTCAATGGAGAACAACAAAGCTCCGGGATATGACATGATCGACAAAAAAGTTCTCGAGGAGTCACCTCATAAAGTAATGGTATACCTGACGATACTGTTCAATGCCATATTTAGAGTTGGATACTTCCCAGATCTGTGGAAAGTGTCACAAGTGATAATGATTCACAAGCCAGGAAAGCCTATGCACGAGGTCACATCATATAGACCAATCAGTCTTCTGCCGATAATGTCGAAACTGCTTGAGAAATGCTTATTGCACAGAATGCTAATGGAGATCAAAGATAGGACTATTATCCCGGATCACCAATTTGGATTCCGAAAAGAACATGCCACTGTTGAGCAAGTACACAGAGTCTGCAGAACAATTAGAACGTCCTTTGAAAAAAAGGAATACTGCTCCTCAGCTTTTCTCGATATACAGCAAGCGTTTGATAGAGTTTGGCACAAGGGCTTGATGTACAAGATAAAACTCCTGTTACCACACACATTATGTGCAGTCCTAAACTCATATATCTCAAGCAGAATATATCAAGTTCGAGAAAATGATTGCACATCAGGCTTTTACAACATAATGGCGGGCGTGCCACAAGGCACGGAGCCTTGTGGCACGCCCGCCAACTTGGACCAATCTTGTACACATTGTACACCTACGATTTACCACAAAGCCAAGGAGTTACAGTCGCGACATTCGCTGATGACACAGCTCTACTTGCCTCGAACAAATGCCCGATACAGGCTTCAAAGATTCTGCAAAAGAATCTAGATGAAACAGAAAAGTGGTTGGGCAAGTGGAGGATCGCAGCCAATGTAACGAAATCAGTACAGGTAACCTTTACCCTTCGAAAAGAGGATTGCTCCCCAGTCACCCTAAATGGAATCCAATTGCCACACCATGACGCAGTAAAGTACCTGGGAATGCACTTAGACAGAAGGCTTACCTGGAACAAGCACGTCCAAACAAAACGAGACGAAATAAACTTAAGGTACAAGGGCCTCTACTGGTTACTGGGACGGAATTCAAAACTATCGGTTGACAACAAGCTGCTTGTGTACAAGACTGTTCTGAAACCAATATGGACATACGGCATCCAGCTATGGGGTTCTGCTAGCGCCTCAAATATAATGGTCATACAAAGAGCGCAGAACTACATCCTGAAACAAATTTCCAACGCACTGTGGTTCACTACAATAACAGAGGTCCACGAATACCTGAATATGGCCATGGTAAAAAATGAAATCATTTCCCATATAGCCAACTACAAACGGAGGCTTGAACAACACCCAAACCAACTTGCGGTTCAACTAACAGTTCCGGAAACAATAAGAAGGCTAAAGAAGCGCCGGGACATGCTAGACAGTCAGATGGACTGACTTATTTAAGGAAAAGGCTGACTCTGCTGAGAGTAGCGCCTTACATGACAAGAACCTGTCATCACATCTGTTTATAGTCTTATGACTGATTGCAAGATGTAATAATAATAATAAAAAAAAAAAAAGAAAAATCAAGTGTTATCAAGTTTCAACAGCATAGTTCTTATAGTTTCGGAAAAAAGTAGCTGTGACATACGGACGGACTGACAGACATGACGGAACTATAAGGGTTCCGTTTTTGCCATTTGGCTACGGAACCCTAAAAACAACTGACCCGTTTCGTATTATTCGTTTTGTTTTGATCAGTTTGTGGTTACTCGTGAGGTATAATTATTTTATCTTACTGCGATTACTACACACCGGTGAATCTGTGATATAAGAATTATTTTATCACATGCGGGTGAAGCTGCTGGAGTGGGCCGCGTGTCAATAAAGTTACTCGAACTGAGCTAGAGAAGTCATTGTCGAGACGTGTTGTGTAAACGATAAATCATTTAGAATTGACGGGTTGACGGGAATCATTTAAAATAATACTAAAACAAGAAATCAATGAGTAATATTCGCGTAAACTTTCGAAAACAAAACTTTAAACCTTAAAAAAATAATTGAAGAAATATTATTTGAAGATACCTCTGTACTCGGTAGCAGTAGCGCTTAGTACATGTGTAACAATGTGTAAAAAAATATTAATGTGCCTTGAAGTTACCATGAATTTTTGATTTCAGTTCTCCTTGGCATCGCCTCACATGGTACTGTGGTACCTGGGGTTTGGGTACCACGCGTGTATGAAGTGACGAAATTATAACACTTTAAGAGGAAAAGATATTATTTATTTATTAACCACTCGCACTTCCTACTTATATTATTAGGGATTTACGCGGTTGTTTGAACTTTAAATAGCGAAC
Source organism: Cybosia mesomella (assembly GCA_946251805.1). NCBI lineage: Eukaryota > Metazoa > Arthropoda > Insecta > Lepidoptera > Erebidae > Cybosia > Cybosia mesomella. The sequence goes on from OX276398.1 coordinate 26,096,226, forward strand.
TGGGACGTATATCGCGGTCTCGGCCCAAGGATAGGGCTTAAAGCGAGGTTCTTCCCAGGATACTTTTCTCAGCTTCAATCGGAACGGCCCCACAAGGCTCGTTCAGATCCCGAATGTCCAGGCCGCGATTGTTTTATATCGTTCCTAAATTAAATTATTTAAAAGATACAATAGTTTTATTTAAACTCTGATACATGATGGCCAGGTAAACGAACCGTAGTGTGTCGAACGAGGTCCGAACACTACAGTACCACCAGTAAGCCTGCTATGTACATCATTTCTACAAAGTTTGTCCGGAATAGAACAAACAGTACAGGTAGATGAGACAATAGAAGAACCTATGGAAATTGACGAAGATTCTAGTGATGATGAAGATATAAATAACTCCAAGTTCAGTGGGCCGTATGCCCTAGGGTCACAGAACTGTGGACTCCAAATTATGAAGTTGTTAAAGAGAGAAAACTGAACAAAATCATGTCTGAACCGTTCGTTCCTGGATTTACATTCAACCAGTTCTATGTTCGGTTTATAGTGTCGACTTATTAAATATTTTTTAAGAATATATTTGAGTTTTATATTTTTAACCACCTTCTTCAATCCTTGAAAACCACCTTTTATAACATTTTACACAGACAGATGTCACGAGAAGTACCGTGCGTTTTAAGCTGGTCGAAGTTTAAACAATATGATTTTTTCAAGTAAGTAATCAATAAATTAATGGTCACACTGAATCTGACCCTGCGTCATTTACAAGTAAATGTACATAATTCAAGTTTTTTATTATATATATTATTCACTGTTACATTTATACGCACTGCATTTACAGTTTATAATTTCAGCTGTATATTTTTAAAACGATATGTGGCAACTTTGGTTTTTTACATGCTGAACACTGGTAAATCTAGGTCTATGATTATGAAAATAATAAAAGACGACTTATCAAAAACGGCCGTCACCTACTGTCCTATTGGTGAGATCTATTCTAGTCGGATAGTATGTGTCAGTTTTTATTACAGTGTCGTGTCTATATTCATGCTCTGTCTACGTTTATAATCAAACTTTCAGGCTAATGTGCGACAGAGAGAACGCTTTACAAAGCTACTTAATCTTAACCGGAGTCTCACTCTCTTCCCGACGCGACGTGCCCCTCAAAGCGCCGAGTACCGTAGATGGGGAACTTTAGAAACCCAAAAGTTCTGTTCAGTCCCAGCCATAAACTTAGTATACTTTACGCTAGTATTCGAAGTTTATGATCCCAGCACTGATTACATAATATTATTCAGAGTTATTCAGTGTAGACAAATTAGTATACACTTTAAAAACAAAGCTGGAGTCCCTTCTGCTAACCTGAACTGAATACCCAAATTCAAGGAGTTTTAAGGTATCAGCTTTCCTTTGCCTCACCTTTCAAAGTACCACCAGTTGGCGCACTATTTGATACGCCATGTCAGAATATGTCTCTTGCAGTCGGCTACCCAGAATCATATATTATCTGCAATGTAAATATAATGGTTTGTGAGTTTTGGTATACCTATCGTTAATGTAGAGTAGAAAGTGTAGAGGGCCTAAAGCACTTCCTTGAGGCACACCTCATTTATTAAATTCAAACTGCCATCTGAATGTTTTTATACAACCCGATTTTTATCAACTGTGTATACGGTTTTGAACGCCGATATCGTTCATATTTATTACAAGGTCAAAAGCGCGGTTTATATTGACATTGACGATTTCTGTTGTGTAGCAGTACAGTGTTCGACTGCAATGTCGGAGGTCGCGGGTTCTCGCTCAGTGTAAATATTTGTTACGGATGAATATGTCTATTTCTATTGGTCTGGGTGTATGTAGTTATGTATGTGTGTATTTTACAAAAGACAATTTGTCTAAATATTTATATCCGCATTCTACGTACTGTTTACGCACTACTTATTTATCTCTTACTACTCATAAATTTTTTGGTGTCACGATAAAACTATCGAAATTCTTTTATCGCATTGGATTGTCTTGCAACATAGATAGAGTTGAGTCCATTTGCATTTAAAATACATACATATACTCACGCCTCTTTCCCTCCGGGGTAGGCAGAGACAACAGCCCGCCATCTGCTTCTGTCCTTACATACTTCACGAGCTTCCTTCACTGTTATTTAACCTTTCATGTAAGCCCGCCGGTTTCGAGTGCTTTTGAATTATTTTTGAATTGAATTATTTATGATTAATTGATGATTGTTTTTTTTTACGTGCGGAAATCCCTTCGGATAACCCCCCGCCGGCCAGCGGGGGTGGTTATGTCGTGTATGATAATGAAAATTTATTTTTACAAGTTAGTGATTTACATAATAATGTAATGTAAATCAAAAACTTGTAAAAATGATTAACCACGCGCCTAGCTACTGGTACATTTTAATGATTTATTGAGCAAAATATGAGTAAACTCATATTATGTGGAGCGCAGTGGCGGTAATATACTAGTTGTTATACAATTTTTCATTTTATCTGTTAGCACTTATTTTATGATACCGCTCAGTAATTATTATTATCAACAGTATACATATCTTGTACCTAATATAAAGAATAGTCACAGTGCTCTTCGAAATTTATTTCTGTAGTAGAAGCATTTCGGACCAGAGGTATACAATGGAATTATTAAAACCAAACGAAATTATGTTTATAGCCAAACAATGTGGGTTTTGCAAAGTGTTCAAATGGACTTTTAATGAGTTACAAGATAAGGTTGTTGGATATTTAGGTGATCATTTGAATCTAATAATTGAAGTGGAAACAAATGGCGTCAGGTCGAAATGAACGCTTTTTGTAAAATGTATGCCGAGGTTCGACGATTGGAAAGCCAATTACTTAAAGGAAACTATGTTCTTTAAAAAGGAATATAACATGCTCAACGATCTTTTCACTGAATTTAAAAATGCAGAAGGTAAGTGCAGCTACTTGTATCTAGGTAGGTATATAATATGTTAACACAAGCAATTTGGCTTAGCTGGAGGTGCTAGGGGAAATACTAGTAATTTCAGTTTCAGTTCAATATTCTCTGTCGTAAAACTCCAGTTTTATCTATCTATTGACTGACTGACTGATTCATCAACACAGCCTAATCCGCTGGACCTACATAGTTGACATTTTGGCAGCCTTTTATGTTTTAGGCATCCTCTAAGAAAGGATTTTTGGAAATTCCACTTCTAAATAGCTAGTCTACTATAAGACCATATCTACTTACCATCACACACTTTTGTTTCTGGCAGAATCTCTGCCTCCTAGGCTGGGAGCTGGGTTGACGTGCCAACAGTGAATGCAAATCCCCCAGCACTATAACAAGAAATTCGACAGGCGGTGATTTCACCTGAGAGCCCTGAGACCCCAGTAATAGATTCTCATGACAGAATAGTCGTTTAGTTTTAAGTTGGTGCGAGTCCGACACTGCCACTTTACCGTAAGCTCCGGTGAGGTAGTATCCATGAAGTATTCCAGGTGACAAAGAAAACTATCAAAGACTACAAATCCCATAATGTATCAACTTCCGTTAATTTTATTTCTAATATTTCTTGGGCCTTTCAGGTGTCCACAAATGGCGACCAAAAGTGCTATTTATCAAAGAAAATATATTCGTATTCGAAAATGTTACTCTTCAAGGGTATAAGATGCCCGATCATCTAGAAACGTTAACTTTTGTTCAACTTGAAGCTTCTGTAGCGACTTTGGCTAGATTTCACGCACAATCATACATTTTTGCAGAAAGTAGAAGTAAAAAATTAGGAAGACCGTACAGGATATGGGAGCAATTTAGTTATTATTTGCAGGAGCCCCTTAAGGGAACAGATTGGCGAGATGCAGGAAGAAATGCAGTGATCGATTTTCTCAAGGTATTTTCAAAGTATAAATCCAAGCCCAATTTTAGCAAGTATTTAAAAGCCATCGTGCCAAGGCTGTTCGATAGGGCTGTGGAGCTTATGAAGCCTTCCCTGGAATACAGGAATGTTGTTGTGCACCGGGATCTTTGGGCCAATAACATGTTTCTTAAAAAAGAGAATGATGCAATGTATCACGTAATGTTTGTAGATTTTCAAACAGTTATATACAGTTCTCCAATGCTTGACTTATCTTCGCTAATATATTTCAATACTTCTCAAACCAACAGACTTATTTGGACAGAAAAACTACTAGATTTTTATCACAATATATTGACTAATGAGTTAGAAGCTGGTGGCTTTAATATCGAATATATATTTGCTAAAAGTAATATTAAAGAAGCTTACGAAGAAAGTATTATATTTGGGATCACACAAGCTTGTCTTATTACGCCAATAATTGCTATGAGTAGAGATAAAAGAGAAGAGATATTTTGTAATCCTGAATCGTCTGCAAGATTTAATGAGGTGTCCCGAAGCAAAGAGTTTATTGAAATTGCTAAAGAAGATGACAGATTTCGAGCTAGAGTCATCGACTTGTTTGAAGAAGTCGTCGAAAGATTTGTATTTCCAAAAGACAATGTCCCAAATTTAAAGATATTTAGCTCGTATACTAATGGTCATGCTCTATACTAATAGCCCTAAATAGTATAAAATGTTGAATATGTACTTATCAAAAGTAATAGTATCACACTAGTCCTTTACTATGTCCACATTCCTTGCACAACTATAATTACTATATTAAATAGATGACAATTTTAAGTTGATAAATAAGTACATATGTATTTGTGAAAAAGCTGCTGAAATAAAAAAAACTTGTTGCGAATTTCATACTACCAATACTGGCTGCTACACCAGCCGATTAATGGAAGCATGGCGCAGGCTTTCAAACATAAAATAGAAAGCGAACCCTGCTGGACTCCGCGGTGAAAATCTCGGATGCAACCGGGATCATCGCTAAGATGATGATGATATTAGGAGTGGGTTCACGTCGGCAGTAGTAATAGCCGGGGAACGCCCGTGACCTCTCGGTCGCAAGTCCGAAATTTTACTCACTAGGCTACCAACGCTAACTTGCTAAAATATTCAATTAAATTTTTAAGCATTTGTATGCTTACTTTTTCCTAAAGATTTAGATCGGAAAGAGACTTAAGACGTAGTAATGTATCGGAGAATTTCGAATATCTGGGACGTGTCTAGGTGGCTCAGTTGGTCAGAGCATTCCCCCTGTAAGGGACTGGTCGCGGGTTCAAGTCCCGTTCTAGATGTTCTCTTTTTCCGATCTAAATCTTTGCTAAAATATGTAAACACATAAAGTAAAGATAATAAAATCTACTTATCGTGACAATCATGCATGAGTTTTATTTATATTATTTAACTATGTAAATCGTTTTTCTTATCTAATTAGTTAAAACGAACAATAACACAATAATAAATATTATATAAGAACCTAAACTACTTTCATAATCATTAAATAAACTGCAAACTTTGTATTTCACTGACACCTATGTACCTGTTTTCTTTAAACAATATCTTACCAACACCCTAATATTCACAAAATAAATGAATTTGAATTGAACTGACTACTAGATGTTGACTGCGGCTTCACCCGCTAGAAATATTGATCCCGTTCCCACGACCCACATGAACCCATTCCCGCGGTAATGAGTGGCCAATCAGCTATTCTGGATTATAAACTATCTGAAAGGAGAAATCCATCTTCAGCAATTAGTTCTATACCCACTTATCCCACTAACTAATTTTCTTTTTAAAGAATACTGTTGCTGCCCGCGGCTTGGCCTGCTTGAGATTCTGATCCCGTTTCCGCTATTCATGGGAACCCATTCCAGGGATGAAAACTAGAGTTATACTGTTAAGCCGTTAGAGCGTGATTGAGTAACAAACATACAAATGTCTTTTCAATTAATTTTTTAAGTATTTTGTATGCTTACTTTTTCTAAAGATTTAGATCGGAAAAGAGAACATCTGGAACGGGACTTGAACTCGCGACCAGTCCCTTACAGGGGGAATGCTCTGACACAATTTGATACAAATATCTTCACAAACTTTCACATTTATAATATTGGAAAAATTGTAACCGAAATTACTAGTATCCCCCTAACCCCTCCAGCTAAACTAAATTCCCTGTTAGGAATGGGTTCACGTCATTGCCCCTCGGGTGTGGGAACCACGGTGTCCCCATCTTGCTCCGGGTGGAGGGAAGCGCGTCGCGCCGCCGCCGCCCCGGCCTGCTACTGCTAGGGTGACACGCGGCCTCACCCGTCTCTCCCAGTGCAGCCTCGCGCTCATGGAGGACGGAGGTTGTTGAACAAACTCCGGCTTCTGAGTTGCCTGCGCCGAACCTGTAGGTAGGCAACTACCATTAACGATACAATCATTAACTGAATTGGCCATTGCTGCAAGTTGAGAAAATTCGGCTTTTCAAATCTTTGTAAGTGCTGTAATTATTGATGGTAATTTCAGTTCTGTAGTTATTATCATGAACTCCAGATTTGTATGGAAATCCGGATTCCCCTTCATCCAAATCCCTTCAGCCGTTTTTGTGTAAAAGAGTATCGTTCACCTATTTTATTTTACTATTTCGACTGTAATACTGAATTTCGAAGTTCAAAATAGCGATGAACTGTAGCCCTAAAGTACCGGAACGCGACTCACGGTAGTGCGAAAGTGCGCCACATCGATACCCATAATTTCGAATGTTTTCCACCGCGAAGCACGGTAGTGCGAAAGTATTCCACATCGAATTATTTATCTTGTTGTGGTCACAGTTATAACCTAACCTAACCCTGCCGATTTCAGTGATGTAAGAAAACCACTGAACTGTAGCCCTGATAAACGCGACTCGATGTGGAATACTTTCGCACTACCGTGCTTCGCGGTGGAAAACATTCGAAATTATGGGTATCGATGTGGCGCACTTTCGCACTACCGTGAGTCGCGTATCGGTACTTTAGGGCTACAGTTCATCGCTATTTTGAACTTCGAAATTCAGTATGACAGTGTACTATTTCTGTTCTTACACTATTTACAAAATATACTATTATAAAATTGTAAATTAGTTGTGTCTAATTGGAGATATAAAAAAAACACTTGGGTTATCTTGAACTAACGATTTTGAAGACAAACACTTTTTTTTGGCATCTATACTACAACATAATTGTAAATTAGATGTGTCTGTACATCGAAGATATTTAAAAAAAATAGTTAGGTAATTTTAAATTAACGATTTAGAAAACAGTTTTTTTGAATTTTTATCTGTTGGTTCACGAGGGAGGCAAAAACTATGGAACAGATTTTAATGCGGTTTTTTACCCGACTGCGCCAGAAGGAGGGCTATGTTTTTCGAGAGTACACACATACTCTAATTTTTATATTTAATTGTTTAGTACGATCTGCAGTCTGAACGGCTCAATGGATTTTAGCTGAGAGGTGCTGATTCGTATTTACTGTAAGTGTGCTACTGGGTATATCAAACTAAAAATAAAAAACAAAATGGTGAATTTTTGACGCTAAAATGTATTTTGATATAATATTTTCACTCAAACTTATCGAGTAGGGTATCAAAGTGAAGAGCATGAAGTGTGATTTCATAAATAAATATATATAACTAAATAGTATACAATAATATCATTAAATCTGCCGTAGGTTTGATTGCAATTGGTTAAGTAGAACCGGATATAAGACCAAATAATGATAACCGTCATCCGCACGGGGGGAGCCGCGGGCATCAGCTAGTAATTCATAGGAACACAGGCAGTCGTATCACAGTAACAAATTTCAACATTTACCTTGGTAATTTGTGTTAGTGATATTAATATTTACTTATTGATATTACGTACTAACAATAGTTGAATAATAATATGCATAGAGATAACATGGCCATGTTTGAACATCTTATGTATATTATAGACTCAATAGAAATAATCACAGTTGTTATAAAAATTTTAAGACGATATGGCAACTTCAGTAGTTGAGGCAAATTTAAATAACAGTATAAATTATATAACAGCGACAGATATAGAAATAATTATATCAAGGTACAATGGCGCGAAAGAAGAAAACATCGCAGATGATTATTCCGTGAGTGTTGCCAGTAATAAAATGTTAGGTTTCCTAGCAGAATATTTAAAAATTAAAGTGCAATTGAAGGATAAGAAAGTCCTTCACTTTTTTGTCAAAGCCATTTCTAGGACAAATGTAGCAAAAGCGGCAATGGTAAAGGAAATGAATTTATTCGAAAAGGAAATGATTTTTAATTCAGAGGTTAAAACATTTTTAGAGATACCTGGTAAGTGATTTAACTATCTTTATATTCCTCCTAAAAGGCTAAACCGATTTTTAGATCATGTTACCAACAGTATTTTGGCAAACCTAAAATCTGATGTTACCCAAAAATTATGCAGCCTAGTATTGGTGCCCCCTATTGACCGTCTTTCATAGTGCCAAGGTATGCATGTATATGAGCTTATAATATTAAGGTCTATTTGTGTTGCTGATAATTGTTTAGTTTAAGGTGTAGTTGACGTGCTAATTGCCCATACGAGAAAAAACTATTCTAACTTTAGATTAAAATTACATCATAGTTGGGTAGCAGATCCAGCTGGAGGTTTCACCTATCTTCTCGCCCTTATTCCTATTTTCTCCTCTATCCCTTTGCACTCATGTGGGTAGCAAACTCTGAGGTTCGATTCACGGACCTTGCTGTTAGTGCTATTACCGCGCTGTTGACAGCACGTGACAGCACAGACGACTTGCGGTGGCCGGCGTCGAGCAAGCTTCCAGAACCTACCCTAAGTGACACATTTGGTGTTGTAAACGTTCCTATGCCACGGTAGTCGCTTACCACCAGCAGGAGCTTGTTTGCTACTTTAGTGATATTGACTATTCGTATACCAAGGGTTAAACTACATCTGGCAGCACCAAATCGCACTTTCCTGTGCTTCTATACTTTTTTATTACTCGGACCCGTTATTTACTGGAGCGAGAATGAGAGCAGGATTGCGACCGTAGGTACGCGGTGTGAGGGGTGCTTGGTTGGGGACTTCCACGCGGTGCACCCTGGGCAACGGAGACAGCAGCGCCTCTCTCCTAGGGTGGGAGAGACGCTGCCGCCTACGGCCAACTCCGACCGAGGCGAGGACGGCCCTGTTGAGGGCTGTTCGGAAGCTTTCCACGCGTCCCTCTGATTAGCAGATGGCACAGTGGAGAGCAAGTAAGGGGGCCATCTCGAAACCGGAGATGGCCCAGGGTCAGTCGGGGTGCGAGGGATATGCTCTGTGGGTAACCTTATACCCCGGCGTCTTAAGACCCGATACGGCGTGCGGTTTTAGTCGGTTCAAGCCCGACATAACCGCCCCCGCTGGCCGGCGGGGGGGTATCCGAAGGGATTTCCTTACGAAAAAAAAAAAAATTGGTACGCGGTGTGATCGACAACGCGCACGGTGAAAAGAATAGAATAGAAGACTACCAGATGTAGTTCTCCCTAAGTGGAGAAGTACCTCCTATCCTATAGATTATCGCATAATGAGTCCAGAATGCGGATAAACATACTTATATACTTTTTTTTTTTTTAAATATTGTATATAGAAATGCAAATAGACATATTCAAGTATACAAATATTTGCACTGAGCGGGAATCAATCCCGCAACTCCTGTCGTAGCAGTCGAATGCACTGCCACTATGCCACAGAGGCCGTCTAAAGTTCCCTATGTACAGAGGGATAGACTGTTAATACGAAATGAAATTACATAATCATATAGGTCACAATGTGACATTTATGCTGACACAGTAACTATTTCATTTTAGGCATTGAACCATGGAGCCCAAGATTAATAACACTCCTTGATGATGCAATGGTATTTGAAGACTTAAACGCCATACAATACAAGTTAAGAAACAAATTTGAAAGATTCGACATGGCTCACACTTTGCAAGCCTTAAAAGCATTAGCGAGATTCCATGCGTCTTCTATCATTGTCGAAGAAAACAAAAAGAAAGAAACAAATGGCTCTTATAGACTGAATGATGATTATGAGTATGTATTCCGTAATGGCGGTTACCATATGGCAAGTGATTGGTACATTCAATGCATGGTGGGAGCATTAGAAGCTATGAAAGTATATTCCAAATACGACAAAACCGAAATAAATTTTGTTGAAAGCCAATGGCGTAATATTTGGTCGAATGCTTTGGAGTTAAGTGATTTTGCCCTTGAAGAAACAAATGTTATTTGTCATAGAGACCTCTGGAATAATAATATCATGTTTCACTATAGAAATGATTGTCATGAAGGCGGAAATGACTTAGTACCGGATAATTGCTTGTTCGTTGATTTCCAAGCAGTTCGGTATCAACCTCCTGCTTCAGACGTTATGGTACTTCTTTGCTGCAATTTAGAACCAAAGTTTCGTCAGGAAAATATCCAGATATTTTTAGATTTTTATCACGAAGAGCTTCAGAAAATACTTGGCAATTGTAACATTGAAATCAATGACTTAATGACTAAAAAACAGTTTCTTAATTCAGCTGGACAGCAAACTAAATGGGGGCTGGTTGTGTGTGCATGTTTGTTGCCGCAATTTTGGATTGATGATGATCTAACTACAAAGATATTTTCTGATAATGTACAGTTCGATGAAATATTGTCTAAAAGTAAAGGTTTATTTATAAAGAAAATGATGGCAAATAATACCAATTACAAAACGAAAGTCTTAGAAATTTTTGAAGAGCTTGCTGATAGATACTGTTTTGATGTCTGTTAAACTTCCTGTAAAGTTTTCGTTTCGTATGTGACATTTGAAATAAAAATGATGCAAGAAAAAGCTTTAATCAATCAAAATATTTGCTTACAATATTAACACATTCTTGACATTTTATGGGATATCTTATTCTATTAAGTAATCTGTGACTCTGATATTTAAACACGTGGATAAGGTGTTTAATCTCTACGACTATGGTTCAAAGCTTTATCCTTATCATTGATAGGATAGACTACATTCCTTTTCCTATTGAAAGCCCATCCCCAGTTTGGAATAAAGTTATTGTCTTGAAGTCGACGCAACCCAAACCTTCTGTGCCAAGGATCGTCATTACGCTGACTGTAAATATCGCAGAATGGCCTAATCAGCAATATGTAGAATAATTCAACGAAGCTGAGGATACTTGCACCAAGAAACAATCCTCCAGTGCCACCAGTAGATACTGTAAGTAAAAAAGTCTTAATTTAACTCTTCGGTGATCAAAATTGAAGTTATTTTTTAGGAGAGGTTAAGAGCATGACATATCTGCAGCTAGTCGACAGCGGATACACGTAGGTACTCCACAGAAGGAAACCTTACATACACTGCAAGTTAGTGTGTCTTTGGCGAATCTTCACCTGATACAGCTGCCCATGCCGGGCGCGGGCCCATTTATTAAAAAAAAATCAAGTCCACCAAGGCATAAGCTTAAAACAATAGCAATACTATACAGGGCAAACTATTGAAACTCACCTACTAAATCAAGAACTCCACGTACGACATTTCTTCTGTAGCGCTCACTCGGCAATACTGCTAATTCTATATGAACTTTTGCGAAACTTTCCGTCGTAACGAATTTAAAGTCTTTTGTGATAGTGATCTCTGCTTCAGTACAAGAGGGCAGGCAGTTGCAGGATAGTCCGAAGCGGTGTGACCAAGGAGCTTTGAGAACCTGCAAGGTAAGAAGAAAGGCAGATAACAGTAAACGGACTGGAGAAATACCTTTTTTTTTTTTTCGTGCGGAAATCCCTTCGGATACCCCCCCGCGTGCCAGCGGGGGTGGTTATGTCGGGCTTGAACCGACTAAAACCGCACGCCGCCTCGGGTTTACAGACGCCGGGGTGTAAGGTTGCCCATAGAGCATATCCCTCGCACCCCGACTGACCCTGGGCCATCTCCGGTTTCGAGATGGCCCCCTCGGGTTTGGGAACCACGGTGTCCCCGTCTTGCCCCGGTTTGGGGGAGGAGCGCTAGTCGCCCCACCGTCCCGGCCTGCTTCTGCTGGGGTGACAGGTGGCCTCACCCGCCACCCCCAGGCCTGCGCTCATGGAGGACGGAGGTCGTTAAGCGACCTCCGGCGCCTGAGTCGCCTGCGACGTGCGGCGAGCAAGTTGCGGGCTCGGCGGTCCGGGAGAGTTCTAAATCTCTCCCGGGCGCGCTCCGCCATCTCCTTCGCGAGCATTACATGCTCGCAGAAGGAGGTGGCGGTGGCCCACGCGCTCGCGCTCCGCACCATTGCCGCAATCATGCTGCCGAGCGAGAGGACTCCCACCCCGATGGCTGCCACGTGGTCACGCCTCGGCGCCTCCCACGCCGGGCAGTCCGCCAGCGTGTGCAGCCCTGAGTCCTCGCTCGCGTCGCAGTGATGACACTCAGGCGTTGGCTCCTTCCTGATCCGATGCAGGTGGTCCCCGAAGCACCCCTTCCCGGAGATCACCTGCGTCAGTCGGTACGAGAGGCTTGCGTGTCGCCTCTCCAGCCAATCCTCCATGATGGGCCTTACCGGACTGGAGAAATACCTGTCAGATAATAAACAAACTAGACTCACCGAAAGTTCTTGGACGTGACTATTCAAACAAATTATGCCGCTGACATTACATTTGAGATATTCTGGAACACCGGGCATGAAATAGTTGGTACAATTACATAATTTTATTTGGGCATCTTTTCGACATTGTACAGTGCACGCTGTGTATGAGTAGTGTTTATACACTTGCAAAAAGTTTTCGTCTGTATAACGGCATTTGCGTTTGACCGGTGATATGAGACGTGCTCCTACATCATTCTCGATATTACGAATTGTTATGTAACGCCTGGAAATTATTGTTAAATAATATTTTACACCTATTTGTTGAGGAACATATTGGAGGCTTTTATTTGAGTGAAAGTGTATCTCGTAGCACTTACTTGTAATTAACTTCTTGTCCGACGGTCAAAACATCAGACCCTATAGTAGTTATTGTGGGAACTTCCTCTTCGTTTAAAATGTAAATATTTGCCGTAACTAATACATCAAAGTTGATCATTCCAGGGCCTGTTGTTCGGTTACTTATCATGTCTAATTTGGGAGGATTTTTATCTCTAATGGAAAGCAAACACTAGAAATTATCATTGGGTTATAAGACAATAATTTTATTTATAGAAGGTCTTATTCACATTTTAGCCAAAGTAATAAGTATCTACTTTGTATGTTTGCGATATGAGACCGCAAGAACTATTAGTAGTATACTAGCACCACTACTTAGATCTATTAGAACCAATAGTAGATAGGCTCTCATGCAAATAAGTATGGAAGATTACTGAATAATCCTTTCATAGATTTTTTAATATCTTATCCATCAATGTGACTGATGCTTTTTCACGTTCCGCTTAAAGAACTGAAGGGAGGCATTAAGTATAAGAAGAAAGAAACAGGAGTGTGGATAAGTGCGATAAAGTACTGAACCGTTTGGTTCTAGTCGGAGGTCTAATTTTACGAGTACCATGCAGCAGAGTAGCAGGAATATATTATATAGGCACAACAAGGAGAAAGTAAAAATAGAGACATCGTATAATCTTAAATTGAAGTGGATGCTAAAGAACCTGTTAATATATTTTTTTGAGGATACCCACACGCCCACTACTGTAACTCCTGTACACCAAAATCAACAGCAGTGACCCACGAACACACCGAATACAGTTTGACAATTTTATTATATTACCTTCCTTGGAGGGTATTGATGGCAAAACATGTCCCGAGCTCAGTCTCCATTGGTGCGAAGTACTTACAGCAGTCAAAAGGTTTCAGGTTCCATGTGCAATTTGTTAATATTTCCTTACAAGTGCTTCTTACCTGAAAGTGTTGTGTTATCACTATTCATTTCATACGTGTTGCTCTTCAACTTAGATTATTTTGACTGAGTTTAGAGCAGTAATGATAAGGTAGTTTCAGCTGCTAGTTATTACCTCATTGGAAACAGGCAGACTCATGTAAATATTTACTTACTAGGTTTGCATAATGTGTAAGATTATTTTGCATGCAGCCCGGCAGTGGATCTACCAAGTTACAGAATTCGGACGTGTAATACGTGATTCCCTTGAAAAATGCTAATTCTTTTAATACTTCCTCCATATTAAAATCGTGGTCTTCTCCCCATAGCCTAAAAAATTAAAGCATTAATAAAATATTCGCTACTCTTAAATGACTAGTGAATATCTTCTTCACTTCATCCCAACGTCAATCCCGATGCATCCAAAACTTGCACCTTGAAGTCAGAGGTCCGCTCTCCTACTCTCTTGTCCATTGCAATTTGGTTTATCTTAACTGTTACGAGAGCAACTGACGTCTGTCCCCCCAACACCAAGAGAAAAACCTGTGACGGAGCCTCGCTCCTCAATCAGCAGCGGTACCAGCTTGCAGGTGAAGTTGACTTGGGAACCTGAAATCTCAGTGGTGCCCTGCATACCTCTATATATACAAAAAAATGTTTCGTGCAGGGCTAAAACTTTCAAAACTCGACTCATGAGGCAACCGTTGCAAGCTGCCACTGAGCGACATCGTTCTATAAAAGAAAATAAATGTTACCCATCAGATATCTCTTCCAGGCGATTAGAATTATCGTTTTCACACACAACGACTGAAGGAAATGCTGTGTCCCAGTCCTTATATGTAGTTTCCACGACGAAGGAGATAGGATTGTTCTGAAAGGCGTCGTACTGAGCAGCGATTAGCAAGGATGATCCGTACCAAGATAAAGCTACGACGATTAGCCAAAATATCCTGTAAAAGGAAGACTTGTAATATCATTTATTACACAACGGTCGTATATTAATAGTACCTTTTTCTTTTTTTTTTTCGTGCGGAAATCCCTTCGGATACCCCCCCGCCAGCCAGCGGAGGCGGTTATGTCGGGCTTGAACCGACTAAAACCGCACGCCGTTATCTTAATAGTACCTTTTTATTATTTTTTTCGTGCGGAAACGGCCGTTAGTATCTGAGTCGTTCGGTCATAAAATCTCCCCAATAAAATCTCTCATAAAAGACTCCTAAGATTTTAAACAGAAATCTTTTGTGCATGACTTACTTAGTGTTTTCTATAAATTAAAGAGTCTGAATCGAATAACGGCCTGCAACAAATTGCTTCAACTTTGGCAAAAAGCCGAGTAATGCTAGAAATCGTAGCCAGGGCCTGTTGACGCTTTTTCGTATATTACAATATCTACCTTTCCACCCAATGTCTATCAGTGTCAGCAATAAACTTGAATCCGTGTATAGAAGTCGTTTGCGGCAAGCTTTTGATGCCTTTCCACCAAATCTCAAAGTATCTTTTCCATGACTCCTTAGAATCCATGTCGGATTCATACTCCAATTAGGCATGAAATGAAATGTTAAAACACATTTTGTATATTTGTCCATCAATTTTTATACTTACTACGGCTACCACAGTTTTCGTGCGTGACAACATACACAAACATAGCTACTAAATAATGAAGATCTATAATTACGATACGTGCCTAAACTCGAATAAAGATCACAATCAAAATGAGAACAGGACAGGTGTTCGATTTCTAAAATAATTATCCTGATAACATTTTTATGGCGTAATGGACAATTCTAATGTGACACAGGGTAGATATTCTCTTGTAGTTTTTTATGAGAGTACCTATCCATCCCCACATATTATGTCGTAGAGAAATGAGGATACCAGGGCTATGGCGAAATGAGAGAAATCACAGCAGATATTTAACATTCTTGTTTATTACGTCTTTTCAAAATATGAGTAGGTATCTTTAATAACACAGCAAACACCCATGAACAAAAAACGTACCAACGGCTATTCCACGTTTACAACATCAGTTGGTCAGAACAGAACTAAAAGATTTCCAAAAAGGCCACAGACAGATGTATATATAAATAATGTTTTATTTATACACCTTAATTTTTTATTTTCTAAGGTGTTTAACAAATAGGTACTGGCAGCCCTAATTGGTTGCTTTAATAGTTTTCGGTCATATCATAGTCATAGGAACCCTGATATTCTGAAATATCTTGAGCCTATATTTAGTTAAAGACGGGCGTGCCATTATGCCCACAGCATAATAAAAACAAGAATGTGCCAAACCTCCTAATCTTATATCTGATAATAAATCGAACTCTATATTTTGTTTATTATAAACAACATTAGGCGAATCGTTATCGCAAAATATTATCAAACAATGGCTACTTTACATTGACTGATTTTTTCTTAATATCAATATTGAAACCAGTTAGTTCATTCCAATATATAGGCCTATATCTCCTGATAGATTCATAGTGTGTTGGCCTCTGGGGTTTTACGGCAATTTTAGTGCTGTTGTTCAATTGTCTATTTCTTGATCGTATCTCACGAATCAACTTCACTGTGTAGAAGTAGATGAACTCGAGTACGGAGACGAAACTGAAGCCGGTGATAACACCACATGTGGAACCGATGTTACCTAAAAAAATATGTTTTTTTTTTGATATTGTCGGAAGTTTACGCGAATGTTACACATTGAAATAAAAACCATCCCTAACGGATTCTATCGCGGTTTATTTGATGTTATTTTATATTTTACATTGAACCCGACGTTTCGGTTGCTTTTCAGCAGCCATGGTCACGGGGAGACTAAAGATGGTTGTTGTCTTGAAGTTTGAAGTGAAAGTTATCTCAAAGTACCCGAACTATGTTGAATTGTTGGTGTTACTATTTACGCAGAATGAGCTCACAGTGTCATGAAGTCTTGTTGTATTTTGCTTTTTCTTGGAATTAATTAAGTGAATGACTGGGTCCCAAGCTGGTGGTACATTCCAACCATCTTCTCTATTAAAATTAGGATGTTTTTTAATTTCAATAGCTTCGCGGAGCATCCTAGGTAGGAATCGACTTTCTTTGGCGAGTATCTGTGGTTTATCAAACCTTAAGTAATGTTTGGTCCCCTGTTGCACGTGTTCACATACAGCAGACTTTTTTGAGCGTTGGTGTTTTATGTCAGCTATGTGTTCTTTGACGCGAGTGCCAATGCTTCGCTTGGTTTGACCAATATAAGAGAGCCCACAGTCACAATCTATTTTATAGACCCCTGCATCTTGTAGAGGTAATTGGCACTTGACAGATGGTAAAAATTGACATATCTTCGTTGGCGGCTTGTAGTATGTGTTAATTGAAGCTCGCTTCAAGATGTAGCCAATCTTGTCAGTGACCCCTCGTATGTATGGTAGGACTGCAGGCTGGCGCTCGACAGTGGCTGGCTTTTCTCGGGATCTGTGACTGATGCGCGGTTGTTTGAGCTTGTTGTCATACAGAACTTGTTTGACATGTTGTAGCTCAGCGTCCAGGTGTTTCTTGTCACAGATCCCACGGGCTCTCTGAAACAAAGACATTCCCACGGTAGCTAACTGTTTAGGGTGGTGGTGAGATTCACCGTTTAAGTACCTATCAGTATGGGTCTTTTTCCTATACACAGTATGGCTCAAAGTATTATTAGAGTTTCTGATTACAAGAACATCTAGGAAAGCTAATGAATTATTTGCCTTTAATTCCATAGTGAATTGTATGTTGTTATTAATGGAATTAAGGTGTGTTAAAAATGTATTTATACTATCTGTTGGTAGTATTGTGAAGGTGTCATCTACATACCGTTTATAAAATCTAGATGTAATGGCAGCCGTCTGCATAGCTCGCGCCTCGAAGGCCTCCATATATATGTCAGCAACAACAGGCGATACTGGGGAGCCCATTGCCACGCCATCGATTTGTATGTAGAACTTATCATCCCACAACAGGTAGCCAGTTGTTAAGCAGTGATTTAGTATTTCTGCATATTCCTCAGGCATGGTGTTCTCTATTAACTTTCTCCTAACTATGTCTATACAGTCATGTACAGGTATGCATGTAAATAATGACTGTACATCAAAACTGACCATTGTTTCATTATTAGTGAGATGTAGGTGTTTAATTTCACTAACAAAATGGTAAGAATCTCTAACATATGCTGTTGAATTACCTCGAAGTGGTGAGAGTACCTTCGCTACGTGCTGAGCCAGTCTGTAAGTTGGTGTGTCGATCTGGCTTACAATAGGACGTAGGGGAGCATTTTCCTTGTGTATTTTCGGTAACCCATATAGTTTTGGAGGTTTTATGCACGAAGGTATTAATGTATTTACGTCGATTTGTAACTTTTCGGAGTATTTATTTATGATATCACGAGTTTGTTTCAATATCTTATTAGTAGGGTCTGTCTTGACCTGTTTATACGTGGTTTCATCCGATAAAAGATTTTCAATTTTTTGTTTATAGTCCGACGTATCCATTACTACCGTAGCGTTTCCCTTATCCGCACGGAGAACTGTGATTTCTGGCCTAGCTCGCAAGTTCTTCAATGCGATGAATTCGTCTCTGGGAAGGTTCGATTTGGGTACTTTACTTCGACGCAATAACGATGAAACATCCTGGCGTATAGCCTCCAAATCTTCCTTTTTCATATTATTCTTAACTAGGCAGTCCTCAACATTGCAAATAATGGTCTCATACGGTATCCTAGACGGTGTTATCGCATAATTTAAACCTCTTGATAGAACTTTTTCGGTGGCATTGTCTAACTTTTGTTTTGACAGATTAATAACTGACAGTTTGGTAGACGGCGGCGTGCCATTGGTCCGTCTTGTGACGTTTCGTTCCGTTGAGTTGTCATTTGATTTTGATAATAGTTTTTCATATTTTTGTATTTTGTTAATTTTACACGCATAATATTTAGATTTTTCTCTGTTATTTACTGCATCAATGCATCTTTTAAAATCAAATGGGGTTACTAAGTTCTGTATTTTGTTAGACAAATGTTCCACTTTTTTGTTTATACTGCATAACTCAACGCGATGTTCTCGGATACTCAATATTAATAACTTCTTACTTGCCTGTTCTAAGATCTTAGCGCTTCCTCGTATGTCGTTTTTAGCTGCTATTTTGACACACGTAGGAATGAGATTATGGTCTCGGCATCTCTTCAAGAATACTAATGATGTTATATATCTTGCGCGCTTGGTTTGAAGATCTTCTAATTGTCGTATTAATTTTGCTGTTTGCAGTCCGTACTGTTCTACATGATATTGTCGGAAGTTTACGCGAATGTTACACATTGAAATAAAACCATCCCTAACGGATTCTATCGCGGTTTATTTGATGTTATTTTATATTTTACATTGAACCCGACGTTTCGGTTGCTTTTCAGCAGCCATGGTCACGGGGAGACTAAAGATGGTTGTTGTCTTGAAGTTTGAAGTGAAAGTTATCTCAAAGTACCCGAACTATGTTGAATTGTTGGTGTTACTATTTACGCAGAATGAGCTCACAGTGTCATGAAGTCTTGTTGTATTTTGCTTTTTCTTGGAATTAATTAAGTGAATGACTGGGTCCCAAGCTGGTGGTACATTCCAACCATCTTCTCTATTAAAATTAGGATGTTTTTTAATTTCAATAGCTTCGCGGAGCATCCTAGGTAGGAATCGACTTTCTTTGGCGAGTATCTGTGGTTTATCAAACCTTAAGTAATGTTTGGTCCCCTGTTGCACGTGTTCACATACAGCAGACTTTTTTGAGCGTTGGTGTTTTATGTCAGCTATGTGTTCTTTGACGCGAGTGCCAATGCTTCGCTTGGTTTGACCAATATAAGAGAGCCCACAGTCACAATCTATTTTATAGACCCCTGCATCTTGTAGAGGTAATTGGCACTTGACAGATGGTAAAAATTGACATATCTTCGTTGGCGGCTTGTAGTATGTGTTAATTGAAGCTCGCTTCAAGATGTAGCCAATCTTGTCAGTGACCCCTCGTATGTATGGTAGGACTGCAGGCTGGCGCTCGACAGTGGCTGGCTTTTCTCGGGATCTGTGACTGATGCGCGGTTGTTTGAGCTTGTTGTCATACAGAACTTGTTTGACATGTTGTAGCTCAGCGTCCAGGTGTTTCTTGTCACAGATCCCACGGGCTCTCTGAAACAAAGACATTCCCACGGTAGCTAACTGTTTAGGGTGGTGGTGAGATTCACCGTTTAAGTACCTATCAGTATGGGTCTTTTTCCTATACACAGTATGGCTCAAAGTATTATTAGAGTTTCTGATTACAAGAACATCTAGGAAAGCTAATGAATTATTTGCCTCTAATTCCATAGTGAATTGTATGTTGTTATTAATGGAATTAAGGTGTGTTAAAAATGTATTTATACTATCTGTTGGTAGTATTGTGAAGGTGTCATCTACATACCGTTTATAAAATCTAGGTGTAATGGCAGCCGTCTGCATAGCTCGCGCCTCGAAGGCCTCCATATATATGTCAGCAACAACAGGCGATACTGGGGAGCCCATTGCCACGCCATCGATTTGTATGTAGAACTTATCATCCCACAACAGGTAGCCAGTTGTTAAGCAGTGATTTAGTATTTCTGCATATTCCTCAGGCATGGTGTTCTCTATTAACTTTCTCCTAACTATGTCTATACAGTCATGTACAGGTATGCATGTAAATAATGACTGTACATCAAAACTGACCATTGTTTCATTATTAGTGAGATGTAGGTGTTTAATTTCACTAACAAAATGGTAAGAATCTCTAACATATGCTGTTGAATTACCTCGAAGTGGTGAGAGTACCTTCGCTACGTGCTGAGCCAGTCTGTAAGTTGGTGTGTCGATCTGGCTTACAATAGGACGTAGGGGAGCATTTTCCTTGTGTATTTTCGGTAACCCATATAGTTTTGGAGGTTTTATGCACGAAGGTATTAATGTATTTACGTCGATTTGTAACTTTTCGGAGTATTTATTTATGATATCACGAGTTTGTTTCAATATCTTATTAGTAGGGTCTGTCTTGACCTGTTTATACGTGGTTTCATCCGATAAAAGATTTTCAATTTTTTGTTTATAGTCCGACGTATCCATTACTACCGTAGCGTTTCCCTTATCCGCACGGAGAACTGTGATTTCTGGCCTAGCTCGCAAGTTCTTCAATGCGATGAATTCGTCTCTGGGAAGGTTCGATTTGGGTACTTTACTTCGACGCAATAACGATGAAACATCCTGGCGTATAGCCTCCAAATCTTCCTTTTTCATATTATTCTTAACTAGGCAGTCCTCAACATTGCAAATAATGGTCTCATACGGTATCCTAGACGGTGTTATCGCATAATTTAAACCTCTTGATAGAACTTTTTCGGTGGCATTGTCTAACTTTTGTTTTGACAGATTAATAACTGACAGTTTGGTAGACGGCGGCGTGCCATTGGTCCGTCTTGTGACGTTTCGTTCCGTTGAGTTGTCATTTGATTTTGATAATAGTTTTTCATATTTTTGTATTTTGTTAATTTTACACGCATAATATTTAGATTTTTCTCTGTTATTTACTGCATCAATGCATCTTTTAAAATCAAATGGGGTTACTAAGTTCTGTATTTTGTTAGACAAATGTTCCACTTTTTTGTTTATACTGCATAACTCAACGCGATGTTCTCGGATACTCAATATTAATAACTTCTTACTTGCCTGTTCTAAGATCTTAGCGCTTCCTCGTATGTCGTTTTTAGCTGCTATTTTGACACACGTAGGAATGAGATTATGGTCTCGGCATCTCTTCAAGAATACTAATGATGTTATATATCTTGCGCGCTTGGTTTGAAGATCTTCTAATTGTCGTATTAATTTTGCTGTTTGCAGTCCGTACTGTTCTACATGATATTGTCGGAAGTTTACGCGAATGTTACACATTGAAATAAAACCATCCCTAACGGATTCTATCGCGGTTTATTTGATGTTATTTTATATTTTACATTGAACCCGACGTTTCGGTTGCTTTTCAGCAGCCATGGTCACGGGGAGACTAAAGATGGTTGTTGTCTTGAAGTTTGAAGTGAAAGTTATCTCAAAGTACCCGAACTATGTTGAATTGTTGGTGTTACTATTTACGCAGAATGAGCTCACAGTGTCATGAAGTCTTGTTGTATTTTGCTTTTTCTTGGAATTAATTAAGTGAATGACTGGGTCCCAAGCTGGTGGTACATTCCAACCATCTTCTCTATTAAAATTAGGATGTTTTTTAATTTCAATAGCTTCGCGGAGCATCCTAGGTAGGAATCGACTTTCTTTGGCGAGTATCTGTGGTTTATCAAACCTTAAGTAATGTTTGGTCCCCTGTTGCACGTGTTCACATACAGCAGACTTTTTTGAGCGTTGGTGTTTTATGTCAGCTATGTGTTCTTTGACGCGAGTGCCAATGCTTCGCTTGGTTTGACCAATATAAGAGAGCCCACAGTCACAATCTATTTTATAGACCCCTGCATCTTGTAGAGGTAATTGGCACTTGACAGATGGTAAAAATTGACATATCTTCGTTGGCGGCTTGTAGTATGTGTTAATTGAAGCTCGCTTCAAGATGTAGCCAATCTTGTCAGTGACCCCTCGTATGTATGGTAGGACTGCAGGCTGGCGCTCGACAGTGGCTGGCTTTTCTCGGGATCTGTGACTGATGCGCGGTTGTTTGAGCTTGTTGTCATACAGAACTTGTTTGACATGTTGTAGCTCAGCGTCCAGGTGTTTCTTGTCACAGATCCCACGGGCTCTCTGAAACAAAGACATTCCCACGGTAGCTAACTGTTTAGGGTGGTGGTGAGATTCACCGTTTAAGTACCTATCAGTATGGGTCTTTTTCCTATACACAGTATGGCTCAAAGTATTATTAGAGTTTCTGATTACAAGAACATCTAGGAAAGCTAATGAATTATTTGCCTCTAATTCCATAGTGAATTGTATGTTGTTATTAATGGAATTAAGGTGTGTTAAAAATGTATTTATACTATCTGTTGGTAGTATTGTGAAGGTGTCATCTACATACCGTTTATAAAATCTAGGTGTAATGGCAGCCGTCTGCATAGCTCGCGCCTCGAAGGCCTCCATATATATGTCAGCAACAACAGGCGATACTGGGGAGCCCATTGCCACGCCATCGATTTGTATGTAGAACTTATCATCCCACAACAGGTAGCCAGTTGTTAAGCAGTGATTTAGTATTTCTGCATATTCCTCAGGCATGGTGTTCTCTATTAACTTTCTCCTAACTATGTCTATACAGTCATGTACAGGTATGCATGTAAATAATGACTGTACATCAAAACTGACCATTGTTTCATTATTAGTGAGATGTAGGTGTTTAATTTCACTAACAAAATGGTAAGAATCTCTAACATATGCTGTTGAATTACCTCGAAGTGGTGAGAGTACCTTCGCTACGTGCTGAGCCAGTCTGTAAGTTGGTGTGTCGATCTGGCTTACAATAGGACGTAGGGGAGCATTTTCCTTGTGTATTTTCGGTAACCCATATAGTTTTGGAGGTTTTATGCACGAAGGTATTAATGTATTTACGTCGATTTGTAACTTTTCGGAGTATTTATTTATGATATCACGAGTTTGTTTCAATATCTTATTAGTAGGGTCTGTCTTGACCTGTTTATACGTGGTTTCATCCGATAAAAGATTTTCAATTTTTTGTTTATAGTCCGACGTATCCATTACTACCGTAGCGTTTCCCTTATCCGCACGGAGAACTGTGATTTCTGGCCTAGCTCGCAAGTTCTTCAATGCGATGAATTCGTCTCTGGGAAGGTTCGATTTGGGTACTTTACTTCGACGCAATAACGATGAAACATCCTGGCGTATAGCCTCCAAATCTTCCTTTTTCATATTATTCTTAACTAGGCAGTCCTCAACATTGCAAATAATGGTCTCATACGGTATCCTAGACGGTGTTATCGCATAATTTAAACCTCTTGATAGAACTTTTTCGGTGGCATTGTCTAACTTTTGTTTTGACAGATTAATAACTGACAGTTTGGTAGACGGCGGCGTGCCATTGGTCCGTCTTGTGACGTTTCGTTCCGTTGAGTTGTCATTTGATTTTGATAATAGTTTTTCATATTTTTGTATTTTGTTAATTTTACACGCATAATATTTAGATTTTTCTCTGTTATTTACTGCATCAATGCATCTTTTAAAATCAAATGGGGTTACTAAGTTCTGTATTTTGTTAGACAAATGTTCCACTTTTTTGTTTATACTGCATAACTCAACGCGATGTTCTCGGATACTCAATATTAATAACTTCTTACTTGCCTGTTCTAAGATCTTAGCGCTTCCTCGTATGTCGTTTTTAGCTGCTATTTTGACACACGTAGGAATGAGATTATGGTCTCGGCATCTCTTCAAGAATACTAATGATGTTATATATCTTGCGCGCTTGGTTTGAAGATCTTCTAATTGTCGTATTAATTTTGCTGTTTGCAGTCCGTACTGTTCTACATGATATTGTCGGAAGTTTACGCGAATGTTACACATTGAAATAAAACCATCCCTAACGGATTCTATCGCGGTTTATTTGATGTTATTTTATATTTTACATTGAACCCGACGTTTCGGTTGCTTTTCAGCAGCCATGGTCACGGGGAGACTAAAGATGGTTGTTGTCTTGAAGTTTGAAGTGAAAGTTATCTCAAAGTACCCGAACTATGTTGAATTGTTGGTGTTACTATTTACGCAGAATGAGCTCACAGTGTCATGAAGTCTTGTTGTATTTTGCTTTTTCTTGGAATTAATTAAGTGAATGACTGGGTCCCAAGCTGGTGGTACATTCCAACCATCTTCTCTATTAAAATTAGGATGTTTTTTAATTTCAATAGCTTCGCGGAGCATCCTAGGTAGGAATCGACTTTCTTTGGCGAGTATCTGTGGTTTATCAAACCTTAAGTAATGTTTGGTCCCCTGTTGCACGTGTTCACATACAGCAGACTTTTTTGAGCGTTGGTGTTTTATGTCAGCTATGTGTTCTTTGACGCGAGTGCCAATGCTTCGCTTGGTTTGACCAATATAAGAGAGCCCACAGTCACAATCTATTTTATAGACCCCTGCATCTTGTAGAGGTAATTGGCACTTGACAGATGGTAAAAATTGACATATCTTCGTTGGCGGCTTGTAGTATGTGTTAATTGAAGCTCGCTTCAAGATGTAGCCAATCTTGTCAGTGACCCCTCGTATGTATGGTAGGACTGCAGGCTGGCGCTCGACAGTGGCTGGCTTTTCTCGGGATCTGTGACTGATGCGCGGTTGTTTGAGCTTGTTGTCATACAGAACTTGTTTGACATGTTGTAGCTCAGCGTCCAGGTGTTTCTTGTCACAGATCCCACGGGCTCTCTGAAACAAAGACATTCCCACGGTAGCTAACTGTTTAGGGTGGTGGTGAGATTCACCGTTTAAGTACCTATCAGTATGGGTCTTTTTCCTATACACAGTATGGCTCAAAGTATTATTAGAGTTTCTGATTACAAGAACATCTAGGAAAGCTAATGAATTATTTGCCTCTAATTCCATAGTGAATTGTATGTTGTTATTAATGGAATTAAGGTGTGTTAAAAATGTATTTATACTATCTGTTGGTAGTATTGTGAAGGTGTCATCTACATACCGTTTATAAAATCTAGGTGTAATGGCAGCCGTCTGCATAGCTCGCGCCTCGAAGGCCTCCATATATATGTCAGCAACAACAGGCGATACTGGGGAGCCCATTGCCACGCCATCGATTTGTATGTAGAACTTATCATCCCACAACAGGTAGCCAGTTGTTAAGCAGTGATTTAGTATTTCTGCATATTCCTCAGGCATGGTGTTCTCTATTAACTTTCTCCTAACTATGTCTATACAGTCATGTACAGGTATGCATGTAAATAATGACTGTACATCAAAACTGACCATTGTTTCATTATTAGTGAGATGTAGGTGTTTAATTTCACTAACAAAATGGTAAGAATCTCTAACATATGCTGTTGAATTACCTCGAAGTGGTGAGAGTACCTTCGCTACGTGCTGAGCCAGTCTGTAAGTTGGTGTGTCGATCTGGCTTACAATAGGACGTAGGGGAGCATTTTCCTTGTGTATTTTCGGTAACCCATATAGTTTTGGAGGTTTTATGCACGAAGGTATTAATGTATTTACGTCGATTTGTAACTTTTCGGAGTATTTATTTATGATATCACGAGTTTGTTTCAATATCTTATTAGTAGGGTCTGTCTTGACCTGTTTATACGTGGTTTCATCCGATAAAAGATTTTCAATTTTTTGTTTATAGTCCGACGTATCCATTACTACCGTAGCGTTTCCCTTATCCGCACGGAGAACTGTGATTTCTGGCCTAGCTCGCAAGTTCTTCAATGCGATGAATTCGTCTCTGGGAAGGTTCGATTTGGGTACTTTACTTCGACGCAATAACGATGAAACATCCTGGCGTATAGCCTCCAAATCTTCCTTTTTCATATTATTCTTAACTAGGCAGTCCTCAACATTGCAAATAATGGTCTCATACGGTATCCTAGACGGTGTTATCGCATAATTTAAACCTCTTGATAGAACTTTTTCGGTGGCATTGTCTAACTTTTGTTTTGACAGATTAATAACTGACAGTTTGGTAGACGGCGGCGTGCCATTGGTCCGTCTTGTGACGTTTCGTTCCGTTGAGTTGTCATTTGATTTTGATAATAGTTTTTCATATTTTTGTATTTTGTTAATTTTACACGCATAATATTTAGATTTTTCTCTGTTATTTACTGCATCAATGCATCTTTTAAAATCAAATGGGGTTACTAAGTTCTGTATTTTGTTAGACAAATGTTCCACTTTTTTGTTTATACTGCATAACTCAACGCGATGTTCTCGGATACTCAATATTAATAACTTCTTACTTGCCTGTTCTAAGATCTTAGCGCTTCCTCGTATGTCGTTTTTAGCTGCTATTTTGACACACGTAGGAATGAGATTATGGTCTCGGCATCTCTTCAAGAATACTAATGATGTTATATATCTTGCGCGCTTGGTTTGAAGATCTTCTAATTGTCGTATTAATTTTGCTGTTTGCAGTCCGTACTGTTCTACATGATATTGTCGGAAGTTTACGCGAATGTTACACATTGAAATAAAACCATCCCTAACGGATTCTATCGCGGTTTATTTGATGTTATTTTATATTTTACATTGAACCCGACGTTTCGGTTGCTTTTCAGCAGCCATGGTCACGGGGAGACTAAAGATGGTTGTTGTCTTGAAGTTTGAAGTGAAAGTTATCTCAAAGTACCCGAACTATGTTGAATTGTTGGTGTTACTATTTACGCAGAATGAGCTCACAGTGTCATGAAGTCTTGTTGTATTTTGCTTTTTCTTGGAATTAATTAAGTGAATGACTGGGTCCCAAGCTGGTGGTACATTCCAACCATCTTCTCTATTAAAATTAGGATGTTTTTTAATTTCAATAGCTTCGCGGAGCATCCTAGGTAGGAATCGACTTTCTTTGGCGAGTATCTGTGGTTTATCAAACCTTAAGTAATGTTTGGTCCCCTGTTGCACGTGTTCACATACAGCAGACTTTTTTGAGCGTTGGTGTTTTATGTCAGCTATGTGTTCTTTGACGCGAGTGCCAATGCTTCGCTTGGTTTGACCAATATAAGAGAGCCCACAGTCACAATCTATTTTATAGACCCCTGCATCTTGTAGAGGTAATTGGCACTTGACAGATGGTAAAAATTGACATATCTTCGTTGGCGGCTTGTAGTATGTGTTAATTGAAGCTCGCTTCAAGATGTAGCCAATCTTGTCAGTGACCCCTCGTATGTATGGTAGGACTGCAGGCTGGCGCTCGACAGTGGCTGGCTTTTCTCGGGATCTGTGACTGATGCGCGGTTGTTTGAGCTTGTTGTCATACAGAACTTGTTTGACATGTTGTAGCTCAGCGTCCAGGTGTTTCTTGTCACAGATCCCACGGGCTCTCTGAAACAAAGACATTCCCACGGTAGCTAACTGTTTAGGGTGGTGGTGAGATTCACCGTTTAAGTACCTATCAGTATGGGTCTTTTTCCTATACACAGTATGGCTCAAAGTATTATTAGAGTTTCTGATTACAAGAACATCTAGGAAAGCTAATGAATTATTTGCCTCTAATTCCATAGTGAATTGTATGTTGTTATTAATGGAATTAAGGTGTGTTAAAAATGTATTTATACTATCTGTTGGTAGTATTGTGAAGGTGTCATCTACATACCGTTTATAAAATCTAGGTGTAATGGCAGCCGTCTGCATAGCTCGCGCCTCGAAGGCCTCCATATATATGTCAGCAACAACAGGCGATACTGGGGAGCCCATTGCCACGCCATCGATTTGTATGTAGAACTTATCATCCCACAACAGGTAGCCAGTTGTTAAGCAGTGATTTAGTATTTCTGCATATTCCTCAGGCATGGTGTTCTCTATTAACTTTCTCCTAACTATGTCTATACAGTCATGTACAGGTATGCATGTAAATAATGACTGTACATCAAAACTGACCATTGTTTCATTATTAGTGAGATGTAGGTGTTTAATTTCACTAACAAAATGGTAAGAATCTCTAACATATGCTGTTGAATTACCTCGAAGTGGTGAGAGTACCTTCGCTACGTGCTGAGCCAGTCTGTAAGTTGGTGTGTCGATCTGGCTTACAATAGGACGTAGGGGAGCATTTTCCTTGTGTATTTTCGGTAACCCATATAGTTTTGGAGGTTTTATGCACGAAGGTATTAATGTATTTACGTCGATTTGTAACTTTTCGGAGTATTTATTTATGATATCACGAGTTTGTTTCAATATCTTATTAGTAGGGTCTGTCTTGACCTGTTTATACGTGGTTTCATCCGATAAAAGATTTTCAATTTTTTGTTTATAGTCCGACGTATCCATTACTACCGTAGCGTTTCCCTTATCCGCACGGAGAACTGTGATTTCTGGCCTAGCTCGCAAGTTCTTCAATGCGATGAATTCGTCTCTGGGAAGGTTCGATTTGGGTACTTTACTTCGACGCAATAACGATGAAACATCCTGGCGTATAGCCTCCAAATCTTCCTTTTTCATATTATTCTTAACTAGGCAGTCCTCAACATTGCAAATAATGGTCTCATACGGTATCCTAGACGGTGTTATCGCATAATTTAAACCTCTTGATAGAACTTTTTCGGTGGCATTGTCTAACTTTTGTTTTGACAGATTAATAACTGACAGTTTGGTAGACGGCGGCGTGCCATTGGTCCGTCTTGTGACGTTTCGTTCCGTTGAGTTGTCATTTGATTTTGATAATAGTTTTTCATATTTTTGTATTTTGTTAATTTTACACGCATAATATTTAGATTTTTCTCTGTTATTTACTGCATCAATGCATCTTTTAAAATCAAATGGGGTTACTAAGTTCTGTATTTTGTTAGACAAATGTTCCACTTTTTTGTTTATACTGCATAACTCAACGCGATGTTCTCGGATACTCAATATTAATAACTTCTTACTTGCCTGTTCTAAGATCTTAGCGCTTCCTCGTATGTCGTTTTTAGCTGCTATTTTGACACACGTAGGAATGAGATTATGGTCTCGGCATCTCTTCAAGAATACTAATGATGTTATATATCTTGCGCGCTTGGTTTGAAGATCTTCTAATTGTCGTATTAATTTTGCTGTTTGCAGTCCGTACTGTTCTACATGATATTGTCGGAAGTTTACGCGAATGTTACACATTGAAATAAAACCATCCCTAACGGATTCTATCGCGGTTTATTTGATGTTATTTTATATTTTACATTGAACCCGACGTTTCGGTTGCTTTTCAGCAGCCATGGTCACGGGGAGACTAAAGATGGTTGTTGTCTTGAAGTTTGAAGTGAAAGTTATCTCAAAGTACCCGAACTATGTTGAATTGTTGGTGTTACTATTTACGCAGAATGAGCTCACAGTGTCATGAAGTCTTGTTGTATTTTGCTTTTTCTTGGAATTAATTAAGTGAATGACTGGGTCCCAAGCTGGTGGTACATTCCAACCATCTTCTCTATTAAAATTAGGATGTTTTTTAATTTCAATAGCTTCGCGGAGCATCCTAGGTAGGAATCGACTTTCTTTGGCGAGTATCTGTGGTTTATCAAACCTTAAGTAATGTTTGGTCCCCTGTTGCACGTGTTCACATACAGCAGACTTTTTTGAGCGTTGGTGTTTTATGTCAGCTATGTGTTCTTTGACGCGAGTGCCAATGCTTCGCTTGGTTTGACCAATATAAGAGAGCCCACAGTCACAATCTATTTTATAGACCCCTGCATCTTGTAGAGGTAATTGGCACTTGACAGATGGTAAAAATTGACATATCTTCGTTGGCGGCTTGTAGTATGTGTTAATTGAAGCTCGCTTCAAGATGTAGCCAATCTTGTCAGTGACCCCTCGTATGTATGGTAGGACTGCAGGCTGGCGCTCGACAGTGGCTGGCTTTTCTCGGGATCTGTGACTGATGCGCGGTTGTTTGAGCTTGTTGTCATACAGAACTTGTTTGACATGTTGTAGCTCAGCGTCCAGGTGTTTCTTGTCACAGATCCCACGGGCTCTCTGAAACAAAGACATTCCCACGGTAGCTAACTGTTTAGGGTGGTGGTGAGATTCACCGTTTAAGTACCTATCAGTATGGGTCTTTTTCCTATACACAGTATGGCTCAAAGTATTATTAGAGTTTCTGATTACAAGAACATCTAGGAAAGCTAATGAATTATTTGCCTCTAATTCCATAGTGAATTGTATGTTGTTATTAATGGAATTAAGGTGTGTTAAAAATGTATTTATACTATCTGTTGGTAGTATTGTGAAGGTGTCATCTACATACCGTTTATAAAATCTAGGTGTAATGGCAGCCGTCTGCATAGCTCGCGCCTCGAAGGCCTCCATATATATGTCAGCAACAACAGGCGATACTGGGGAGCCCATTGCCACGCCATCGATTTGTATGTAGAACTTATCATCCCACAACAGGTAGCCAGTTGTTAAGCAGTGATTTAGTATTTCTGCATATTCCTCAGGCATGGTGTTCTCTATTAACTTTCTCCTAACTATGTCTATACAGTCATGTACAGGTATGCATGTAAATAATGACTGTACATCAAAACTGACCATTGTTTCATTATTAGTGAGATGTAGGTGTTTAATTTCACTAACAAAATGGTAAGAATCTCTAACATATGCTGTTGAATTACCTCGAAGTGGTGAGAGTACCTTCGCTACGTGCTGAGCCAGTCTGTAAGTTGGTGTGTCGATCTGGCTTACAATAGGACGTAGGGGAGCATTTTCCTTGTGTATTTTCGGTAACCCATATAGTTTTGGAGGTTTTATGCACGAAGGTATTAATGTATTTACGTCGATTTGTAACTTTTCGGAGTATTTATTTATGATATCACGAGTTTGTTTCAATATCTTATTAGTAGGGTCTGTCTTGACCTGTTTATACGTGGTTTCATCCGATAATATTCAATGTAAAATATAAAATAACATCAAATAAACCGCGATAGAATCCGTTAGGGATGGTTTTATTTCAATGTTTTTTTTTTGTTTAAACCACTCAACTATCAAGTTGGGATAGGTCATCTTGTGTTTATCAAATGAATGTTACTCCTAGTGATTTGGAAATTACTTTAGCCAAAATCCATTTCTGGAGAGTACAGGCCCATAATGAACCCACTTCTTTAATCCTTTAAGAATCCTGAAAATGGCCTTCCCCGGACCAAGTGGAAGTCTTTAAACAAACTTTGGACTCTCGTCGGCAAAGAAAGTCGGTTTAGGATAAGCTTCTAACGCGAGGTCGCTACATTGCGAATACGAACTTAACAAACTATTAACCAAATACTGGGCTGCAATGCCCATTTACATGTACATTGGAGGAACTCCTGATCGACTCTGAGAACGCATTCAAAATACTTTGATAACACTGTGAAATGAATTTTGTAGTTCTTACAATTTTAACTTAATCACATTTTTGTATCCATTCAGTAACACTGTGACACGATGCGATGTTTTTTTTTTCATCCAGTAACATCAACATTTTTTTTTTTCGCAACTAGTTCAACTGTTATTCTTGTGCGTGTTACTGATTAGGAATAAACTAAGTATATATAGGAGGAATAGGTATCCGTGTCAACTGCCTTCATTATTTTCAACTTCTTTTCAAATCAAATAGAATAGAAATCTACGCTAAAATAATAACCGATACTTACTGATCAAATCGAACCACTTCATAATAACATTTTGCCCATAGCATTCGGCCACGTCTCTAGCGTACTTTACATGTACAATTGATGTTCCATTAAAATTTGCTCCTTGTCTGTAACAAAACGGTAGACATTGGTTTAAAAAAAACAGTATTTGCCAGGATTCCAATGTGTAGGGACTAGGGACCTTTTATTTACATCTGGGGCCCAAGTCACAGTCGGAATAAAGGAAATTCACGATGAAAGGAGTTAAGGTTAATTTACTCAACACGCTGCTGACATTTCGATGAGCTCTACAAGAATGTGCCTATAAATAATATGCATTTGAAGTTGTTCTCAACAGTTAGTTATCTTCCTACAGTTTACGAAACTAATTTAGTCAAAGTCAAATATCATTTATTCTGCATAGACCATTATTACAGAACGTACAAAAAGTCAAAACTATAAAAATAGACTAATGTTCAGCAAAATGATCACCGGTTCGAAACGCGGCCTTATCCTGAGAAGACCCCAGCAAGAAACTCAGCGGGCTATTTTTTCTAGTCTATTTACAAACATGTTTACATAATCTATTTACAATATTTTTTGAGTAGAGTGAGCAAACAGTTTATATCCAAACTTGTTTGTCGTTTAAATATTCTTGAATTTTATAATAGCCTTTTTGGCAAGGTTTAGTTTTAATTTGACTATTAAATTGATGAATAGGCAAATCCTTCATTTCACTAGGTAACTTTTTGTAAAAGCGTATACAGTTATCCTGGAAGGAATTACTGATCTTGTGGACTCAACTATCACAAAACACGAGATTGTCTGGTATTTATATTATGTAATATCACATAGTATTAAACAATGGAAATTGTCTAAAAAATATATACGAAATATATTACGAAATAGGTACCATTGACAAGTAACTAACACCTACTTGTTATCTCTATGACAACCTTCTTAATAAACAGGCACGTAAGAATTGTTACCGTTCGTTTCCCGAACGACGAAAAAAACAAACAAATAAAAGCCAAAATGTGAAGCTGTTGCCTGGTTTTCGTAAATATTTAAGTAAAATCATATATAAAATTTCTACAATGTCTGTCCCTAATAAGAGGGCAGGTTTAACTACAGCAGATTTCGAAGTCTTCGGAAAGGTTCAGGGCGTTTACTTCAGAAAACATACTCAACGAAAAGCCACTGAACTGGGTCTCAAAGGATGGGTGATGAATACAGCTCAAGGAACCGTCATAGGACAGTTGCAAGGTCCTTTCGGAGCCATCGAAGATATGAAGATTTGGCTTCAAAAAGTCGGAAGCCCCAAATCAAAGGTCGAAAAAGCTGCATTTCGAAACGAGGGACCCATAAATAACTGTGCTTTTCGGACGTTCGAAATACGACGCTGAACCGTCTAATATTTGTTTCATTAATGTTATTTATTGCTATTTGTACTTTTGATATTAAAATAATTTTTTTATAAAACGTGTAGTATTGATGATGTCAACCAAAAGTATTTTGGTAATTTCCAGCCGCCAAGTTGCCAACTATATCACTCAATAGTTACAGTGCAATTACCTTACACCCAGGCGTCTGAAGACCCGAGACGGCGTGCGGTTTTAGTCGGTTCAAGCCCGACATAACCATCCCCGCTGCCCGGCGGGGGGTTATCCGAAGGGATTTCCGCACGAAAAAAAAACAAAGGTACAGTGCAATTGGGGCCATCTCGAAACCGGAGATGACCCAGGGTCAGTCGGGGTGCGAGGGAACTGCCTTATGGGCAACCTTATTCCCCGGCAATACTACCCTACCCTACTAACACTGCTACAATTTTGCAGTGTAGCCCCGCGATATTGTCAAGGTATTTCAGAGTGGCTGCAAATATTGAATTTCAAACCAGTTAGATTGCAAATGATTTATCCCGCTTTAACTTTACTGCAATGTCGCTGTATATATCTTCTTTGCTCTAATGTATCTTACTGTTTGCCG
This sequence comes from Cybosia mesomella, assembly GCA_946251805.1. Lineage (NCBI taxonomy): Eukaryota > Metazoa > Arthropoda > Insecta > Lepidoptera > Erebidae > Cybosia > Cybosia mesomella. Next base: position 26,130,259 of record OX276398.1, read on the forward strand.
AAGGAAAAGGGACACAACTTGTCAGTATACTTTAATCACCTGGATGATTTACTGAGGTGATTTAAGTGGAATGATTCACATGCCAAGATTAATATTTTCCTTTTAAATAAGTTGCTTAATTTTATGCATGTATGAAAACAATTATGAAAGTGGAAGAAGCGAAAGGCGTATGCCAAGATCGTAGCAAGTGGAAAGATGTTGTCTCTGCCTACCCCTATGGGAAAAAGGCGTGACTATATGTATGTATGTATGCTTAATTTTTTTACGGTTTTACTTACAACCAATCATCCCGGGTACTATCAGGCACAGCGTTGAGGTACTCTGGATACATGATGACGTTATTGAAATCGTAACTATATGTTGTTTTAGAACATGTTGGATTGCACATAGGGCAATCAATACCGCCGTTCACTAAATCCAGTTCTAATGCCGCTGGCATAACGTCCACATCAATTGGCCGATATGCTATTGATTGAGCTAAAATTTAAGTACAATAGTTTATAAAAAATCCCTTGTTTTTATAGATAGAGATTGATTGATTGAGGCAGAGCATCATGGACTGACCCTTCAAGTATTCTACTGCTTAAGTCGGTCTTCTATACGTACAGTCGAAATAATCTAAAAAGTGCATTTTGACAAAGCTCAACTCATTCCAAATCCATTCCTTTACGATACACATGCAATTTACTACGTTAGAGTTTTGAAAATAAGCTTGGAAGCGAAGGCGCGCACAAGGCGCCGCCGCCGCCGCAGTATGGTTTAGCGTAGAACAATGTCAGATCATAAATGGTTTTCAACAATGTCGCAATTTATAGATATTATTAATTTATTTAATATAATAAGAGTCCAACTGAATTATAATGTAGAATATTTTCATAAATAATGGAAAATCCTTTTTTTTACAAGGCCTCAAACTAAATTGTTCATGAAACGTTCGTATCAAGCGCCTCCACTTCATGTCTTTCAAAGTCATTTTAATTTTAAACTTTGTAAGATATCATATAAAGTATTGTAAATTCTTAAAAAGTCTGATGTCTGTAGATTTCAACACATTTTTTTTAAATGTTACACAATTATCACAACAATAGTACATACAATCAACCTTTAGTTAATTTCAAACAAAAGAAAGGTAGAAATAAAGTGTTTTTAAAGTTCATCGAGACTTTTTATATATGTTTTAAAATAGATAACTAAGCTATAAATTAATATTAAATGTGAAACATGTGGAGACGTGGGTAAATGTCACACATTTACCCACGGGTTTATGAAACATGACATAACATAACATAACATAACTTCACGACTGTATCCCCGAAGGGGTAGGCAGAGGTGTATTACACACCCACGATTCGCCAGTTATGTTAAGGTCCCAATGTAATAGGGGGCGAGCTTATTGCCATCTACCGGGCACATTATTAAGCGAGCGATAATTAACATTAATTAATGCACACATAACTACGAAAAGTCAGAGGTGTGTGCCCGGGGCGACTGGGGATCGAACTCGAGACCTCGTCTCAGTAGTCCGTTACGTACGCCACTGGGCTATCGCCGCTTGCTTTATGAACATATGCGGGTTTATAAACAGAAAGTAATTGTTAAAATAAGAATAGTATTGTATGCTTAGCATCGGACTTCGTTTACCGATTTTAACTTTACTCGATACTAACTGTTGCCTGCAGCTTCAGCCGCGTGGAATTCTGATCCTATTACCGCTACCCATGGGACCCTATTCCACCACCACAACCTTTATAAGATACACAATTCTACCATACGTGAAATGTTATATCTCAAAGGGCAGGCAGCGTTTTCGTTGTAAGCTTCCAGGCGGCTTATTTTTTCCGACACCTCCAACAAATATCATCATATTTTAGCCAATGTATACAAAAACTTAACAAATTATATACTTAAAACTTCCTCGAACCACTTTATCCATTGGTGAAAACAGCATGAAAATCGGTGCAGTAGGTTTTGAGTTTATCGCCAACAGACCGACAGACAGACGCGTTGGAGGACTTTGTTTTATAATGTGTAGTGATAATGATAGTGATTCTACACGCAGTACTATTTGCGCAATGTAACTCTACAGAACAGTTGTTCACTAGGCGTTAATTTTGAGTAACGATTCGGTCAGGCGATACATTTTGGAGAGTGAATATCTACTTACAATAATATAGTTGAAGACATGGTATGTCTTTCAAATTACATGTCCTAAACGTTGGAAGCTTGAGCATGTTAAACGGTGTGCAGTTACACTGCTTCAGTAGGAAAAACATCCGGCACTTCAGCATACAGTCGCTATATGTATAAAACGGCAGGTAGGTAGACTCGTCGTAGAACCTACATTTCCTCAACTTGATCGGCACGTGTTGTATATCTCGTGAAGCTTCTGTAAAACTTGCTGACACCAGCACCGTCATCTAGAAGAAAATACAGTATCGGTTTTCATTAGCCTCCTCCGAGCCTTTTTCCAACTCAGTTGGGGTCGGCTTTCAGTCTAACTACGAAACGGCCAAAGTTCGATATGCCACTACGCACTGGCGATATCGAAATTCTATAGTTAATCCAGGGCCTAGACAAAGTGACTTTCTACTAGTGGAATCGCTTCGAAGCGAACCTTCAAAAGTTCGACATGTATGGGAGTGTCATTATTGTTTACACATGACAAATCACTCCCATACATTACGGACTTTCGAAAGTTCGCTTCGAAGCGATTCCACTAGTAGGATGTCACTTTGTCTTAGCCCCCAGTTTGCCGGACTTTTTAGGGTTCCAACTACTCGTAAGGTTCGTATGGCAACCGGGACCGACGTCTTAAAGTGCTCTCAGCTCACGGAGGGTTCACAAAGGGTTTTCTGTGAGCGAATGCCGTCTGACCTCTCAACTCCGAGAGGAAAGAATGCGCCAGACCCTCGCCCGTCTATCAGCAGGTATACCGGCTTGCAAGTGTGGTTGGCTTAGCCACGAAGGTCTTGGTGGGCCCTTATACACCCAAAGATACATTGATTCTACAATAATGGTAGTGAACGTGTAAAATGTCTACTTACTTGCACACTTGGATTAACTATCTGCATTGCCGAGCTTCCACTGGGTAAGTCGGGGAAGTCATAAGCATCAGAGAATTGTAACTGTAAGAACTAGTAGTAAATAAATAAATATTCTAGGACATTTTACACATTTATATCTATATCCAAAACTATATATTTATGACGATTATGTGGCTTTGGATCTAGATAGCCCTTTTCAAATCGAGTAAAAAGTCAATGCTAAGAAAATGTATAAGAACGCCAAATAAATAAGTTTACTCGCTTTCCCTCTTATAAATGCGCCATGCAATGTTTATTCTGTAGGTAATTAGCTGTTGCAAGCGGCTCCACCCGCGTAAAATACTAATCCCATTCCCGTGATCCACATGAACCTATTCCCCGGATAGGATAGGAAGATTACGCAGTTATGCCACTTATTACCTACGCACCATAACTCCTTGTAACGGTCTATTGTAGAAAAAATCGTCACTCTCATTAATTCTCAATAAAATTTTGAGTCCTTGATCAAAATCAAAGTATGATGTATTACCGTATTTGTACAAGTCTTCACTGCTTTTAGTTTCGGATAAACTGAAAACAATAAAAGTCCGTATGGTATACAGTATGCCGCTGTACAGTATGTTACACCGTATGAGCGCGATTAGACAGTCAATATAATTATATGGCCCTCTATGACATTCGTCTTGTGCGCACACGTCACGAAGAGAGTGCTGAGGGTAATCAGTTGAAGACGAACTGTTAGCCTGATTGTAAGGGACGGCGAGTCGAATAGATATACTAAGACGAACAAAAGTTCACCAAGTACAAACTTTAAAATAATAATTACGCATTCTATAAAAACTTCGTCTTTATCAAATCAATGGCCATTACCAATATTCTGGCTCCTTGCTAGGTTTTGTCGGCCCAATACTTGAGCACAGCCACATCGTTGTCCGTTGCCCTACTTAGGTCCTCGAAAGTACACTACCTTCCTTTTTTTTTTTATATATAGGACACGACAATTTGACTTCACCTCGCCTGATGGTAAGCTGAAGGTAAAGTCAAAGGAAAGAGGGTCACCATTACATACATGGTACATGTTAACAATGGTGGCACTCAGCTTGATGGCCTCATCAAAAGAGGATTGTCGTCGCAGCACCGCGTGACACCCACCGGTCCCACTAGTGCTGCGACCACAATCCCTCTGCCCGGCTATGCACTTGCTGACCCCTGAACGCAATCAAACCGAAATTGGATTACTATGGAGGGTTTTTCGCAATCGTGCACGGTGGTACCCACCCGGCCGAATTTTGTGACAAATTTGTGTCATCACCATCATCCCTGTATACAGTATATCCTGAAACTAAAAGGCGGTAAAGTGACTTCTGGTCAATTTTCACATCTTAACTTTAAACAAATATTTATACATAGATATCTATAGCAATTTTATTTTCGTAAATGCATAAAAATATATTTATCCTCTGTTAAATGACAACATAATTGCAGATTTATAGAAAACAGTAGCATAAATTTTAAAATATGCCCTCATTTTTCAGCTCCAGCTCGAAATTTTCTTTTTCACTTAACCGCTTTTTAGTTTGAAGTCGGCAGTACAGGTGGTGGAACAGGTACAGTGGGCAAGAGTTTAAATGCGACATGGACTGGGAAGGCACCCCGCAGTCGCAGGGCACTTGCGGCCGGTCAAACCTACACGAACTGGATGTTTGTTTACCCACGTTTGCTCTTTTGCCCGCCGTGGGGGACTGTCTGTACCAGAAGTCGTTCTCAAGAAGCTCCGGCGGCTTTTTAAACGGACGGGAGGAATCACGTAGCACAGATTGTTTAATAACTGAAAGCTTATGCCATCTCAGGTTTGAAGACAATAAACAGCAGGGTCACACTGGGGGCACGCGCTGTGACGCTGTCACAGCAGTATTGCATGTTTGTGCCAGGCCCTGCTACAAGGCATTGAGTATGGCGCAGCAAGGGTTTAGATTTAGATGCGTGTGGAACCACACATAATCGCGAGGATTCCGCGCGTCGCGCCCTATTCCGCTGGACCCTACCGAAACAAACATAAAAGACAGGTGGCATAATCTAAGAAAGAATAAGATAAGTATTTACTTCTGAAAGATGGTATCGTATATCCGTAAATAGTTGAACGTGCAACAGTATCCGTTCATAGTAAGTCTAAAATCAAACAAGTCGACACACTCTTTCGTTTTTGTGTTCCAGGCACACTTTAATAACAAGTCGTCACATTTAGGTGTTAACTGTAAGCAAATTAACAATATTATGATATGTTAGAAACATGCACTGTCATCATCATCATTTGCATTGCTAACGGTTGCATCCCAGGCTTTCACTTTTGAGCCTGGGTACACTTATTCCTTCTCCTCCTCTTGATTTGGCATATATACGGCTTTTATGGGCGCGAATGCCGTCTCATCTACCGACTTCTGCCAGAATCTGATATTAAACTTAGTGTGAACCCATCATTTTATTTAAATCTGCTCATAAAATAATCTTACATTTCTTAGTAACTCGTGGACGTCATATTCGCCCAATGCATAGTGTAAAGCCATTGGAGATACATTACTCCGATTCATAGAGAAGCTATACAGGTAACCCAGTCCCGTAAGCAAGGTCATCATTTCACTTTCATTATACTTCTCATTACGCTCTTCTTTGAGTCTGCAACAAAAATTCTAAATAAGATCTGACGGCTGTATTAATAACACCTGGTGGCTTACCATGACTCGTTAAAGCGTTCATGTTCCGACCGAGAAAGAGGGAGTTACATCCTATATAGCTACATGTCATGGCAGACGGGTCACCAATTGCTGGGTTACAGCCTTCTTCCAATTAATCCCACTCTGTCTTTTTCAATCCAGAACAACACGTACAATTCTCAGATGACACCTTCATTCGGTGCAGTTCAATCTAGGACTACACAGGAGCAAACAGTTCAGTATCTCCTTTATTTGACGCAACGTAAATATTGTACTTAAAACTCTTCCTACAATCCCGGGTCCTTTAAGCGGGGAGTGAAATAGTATCCGATTAAGCCGTCAAGCTGAACGCCACCATTGTAGCATTATTATTAGTTATCTAAAATTATGATCTTATTTCTTATTTCTTTAGCTTATCATTGGTAAGGTAAGGCAAATAAGGTTTTGAAGAATTAAATTAGAATTATATTTGGAAATTAAGCATTTTCCACTAGCATCTATAGTGCCTTCCATCTTTTACTTGGCCGTCTACCTATAATTAATATTAATAAGAGATTTTATTTCTCAAAAATTGTTACATGTTTAAGAATGGTATGTACACTTCTCAATATAATGGATTTTGAGAAGTGTACATAGGTTATGGTACTCTGAATTCCCAACTAATATATTTTGGATTCCAAACTAATACATTTGTATTTTGACCCTGCATTTTGGAATTCAGTGATTTGCTAGTTTTTAGTTGTCTCAACAAATTAACTTTCTTTTTGACATGACGAGTGTATTAGATGTTTTCATTACTGTGGTTGAGAGCCTGTTTGGTGACGATTAAGATATTACAAGATGATCTTACAACTTCTTGGCAAGTACTGAAACCGCCTGTTTGCTGATTCTATTGTTTGTACATAGTGCAACTGCGGGGAATAGGATCTTGTTCACGGGAATACCGTCGGGCATCTGCGTCGTCACAAGTGGCGAGCTGTAGTACTTGTTATACGTCATCATCACCAAGGATATAGAGCCGCCAAGACTAATCACCAGTACTATTATCCAAATGATTCTGTTGATGAAACGATTCAATTAGTCACTAACAAGAATGTTATAAAAAAACCTTTAACCGTGTATGTCATGTCATGTCCTCCTAAAAGGATACACAGATTTTTTAAATTGTGAATTTTGCTTGAATAGGTCCCTAATGGTATACCATATATCCATAATTAGATGTGGTGTGGTGGCGCTGCAATCGGGTTCTAGGATTTTCCGGTTTAAACCGGAGATGGCCCTGGATCAACCGGGGTGAGAGGGAAATGCGTTTTGGCCCACCTTATACCCCGGCGTCTGAAAACCCAAGACGGCGTGCGGTTTTAGTCGGTTCGAATCAGATATAACCACCCGCGCTGGCCAACGTAATATCCTTGCAGATTTGCTGACGCAAAAAAAAGGGCCCAAGACAACCTCACCTACTAGTCGATGCACTTACTAAACTACGGACGAGGCTCTGGCACAAGCTTTCTTCTCGGGGTTGAAAGGTTAGACGGCAGTCACTCTCGTAAAAGTCAACCAACCAATCCAAAATAATAAGCGGATCCCGAGCTCCAAAGCATAAACTTTGAACGCAACTAGGTTATCGTGTCTGTCAGCTCCGTTGGTGATATTAAAGTTAGGGAAAGGCAAAGGTAAAGTACATTTGCCTTTCCCAAAATACTACATATTATTCTATCAAAGATTCATCTTAATACTATCATAAATACAAAAGTTTCGATGGATGGATGCTCAATGGTTACATCGGCAAAATGTATTTGGATGAAATTTGGCACAGTGATGGAATATGGTCCAGAAAAGCACATAGGCCACTTTTTATTGCGGAAAAGGTTCCTTTGAATCGCGCGAATCACTAAAATCTACAATCACTACTTTGAACAGACAAAGCTACGGCCAACAATATTTTATTTACCTAATGTTTTTTTTATGTACCTAAAAGATCTCGAACTGTTTATAATAGTATTTCTGTCGTAAACTGCTTAAACGTCACTATGACGTCATGTTGTACTCGTCTACTATTACGTTTACAAGATGGTGTATGAGATTGCGTGTGTAATAAAACTGTGCAACTTTGTACGTCTAAGTGGTTATTACATAGGATTGCAGAAAAACTTGTCTTGCACTTGTTCAGTTGCCGAATAATACCGCCTCGGTTACTGCAATTGGATATCTATTATGTATATGAAAATAAAAAATATAGTTTATGTCATACTTGCATTATACATAAGACGTAGTAGATCTTACACGTTGCGTAATAGAATTTATTTGAGATTAGAACGCTTGTAAGAATTTTTCAACAGCCTTATTATTTATGGGGTGGTGATGGCTTCGCATAGTAAAATGTATAAAAAAGAGTTCTATAACCTTATTGTTGAGTTGAAAATACATATAAGTACCTGTCAAAGATTTAAAATATATTACGATAGAATCCTAATTTTTTGAAAATTCGTTTTATTTCAAGCTACAGGATTGTGAAATTAGAGAGTTATTTTTTATAATTTTATTTATTATTTTTTTATATTTTATTATTTGTTGGGGCTCCCATACACCTACGGGAGCATCAAGGGAGCAACAAGGGGGCATCACCTGCTATCCGGTAAATCTGCTGAATAACGAACTGTTACACGGGAGCGGGCTCGCGAGTTTTTAAAAAAACAAATTTTGAGTACACCGGATTTATTGAATTTAAGTTTTACAAAATTGAAGCACTTTTAGAATAAATGAGAATTAGAAATAAAATGAAATAGAATAAAGAAAAGAACAAGTGCTCTGGAAGGAGGCTGGTGGTGAACTGTCCGATCCGCTAGCCCTCTTCAACTCACAGGAGTGATAGCGCTGACTCAGGCGAAAGTGTCAGCACTTTTATAGGAGAACCCCATATGTAACAACCCTCCCGTTAAGAGGAAACTTAGGGTTGTTGTGATAAGTTTCCGTATTATTCTACGCGCAACCGGGGCGCCACCTGTTTTAATTCTATTTCTGAATTACTGTCCTTCCGAGTTACTGATCTTTTTGATTTAATGTTGAATTTTCCAAAAGACTTGTTCTTTTTACAAATTTGTATTATAGTCAAAATGATAATCATAATTATGGAGATTATAGTTAATATTGGGAAACTGATATGATTCTCAAATTTAGTTGACTCTATTTTATTTAAACTATTTATAATTCCATCAGTTCCCGGTTTAAACGATTTCAATTCATATAAATTAAGAGTTTTAATTTTAGGTAAGGATGCATTAAAGTGAAATGTTTTGAAAGTCTTTAAATTACAGCAACTATCGTTAATAATATTAAAATCAGAATATATATATGGTATGTACAATTTCGGATATAATTTAGGAACCAATTTTAAATTATTATGGAAAGCTATACATTCTAATGGAATGTTCAGTACACCTGTACCGGATATACTCTTTTCTAAAACATTACTATTACATTGTATACTTAATTTAGTTTTACTTGATTGTACAAAAATCCACTTATTATTTTTTAATTTATGCCAGACATCCACATCACCGGATATAAACTTAATAGGACATTTTTCAGGAAGGGAAGGTAAGGTTTTTGTTATTATTTCAATTTCACAGGAAGGATTATTCAAAACCGCGTAAACCTCGGAAATTTCACAAAGGTAAGTCTCGGTAAGTATCTTTTTACAACTATTTAAGGTTTTTAGGTAAGTATATGTAGATTTATCTTCACTAATAGCTAGATATTCTTCAGAAGGAAGAATCATAACGAAAGAGTTTGGTTTATTTTCAGCGATGTGGGGCGTCGGCAACGGTATGTTCTTATATATGTTATATTCTAGTAAACTAACTAGAGGGAGTTTTATAATAAACATTAACTTATTATCTAAATAGTAACACGTTAAATCAGCTATATTGATTAGCGTATGTATGTTACTTATGTCTAGGTTTACAGGAAAATCTCTAAATTTAGGTATAATTTTAAGATTACTTAAAATATCGTTATACATTTGTTTGGGTGTAAGTATAGACGGATGTAGAGTGTTACTCTTTACAAATAATATAGAGTTTAATAAATCTTCGACCTTGAAAGAAATCGTCAATAAGTTTGATTGCAAAATATTAAGTGCATTACTAAGCTTAATTTTAAAATTTACAATTCTAATCACTCCTGTTATATTAAGAGATAATTGCTCAATGACGTCGGTTAATTTAGCTTCATTTACACTAATTTCATGTAGGGATTCATTGATGTTAGAAATGGCCGACTGAGATATCATGATACTTCTAGAAATGGAGTTTGCTAACATTTTATCATTGTTATAAAGAGCTTGAACAGCATCATTATAAGCTTTAGCATCATCTTCGTCCAATGTACAGAATATGTGCTTAAAAACAACACCTACGCCAGAGAACCAAGCAGATCTTTTGGAGACGCCGTTTGAGATTATGTGAGATACTGATTTAAAATCACGTAAAATATCATTATATAATGATTCTAAAGGTTGTAACATATTTTCACACTGATCATAATCAATTTCGTCGGTTTCACGACACTGAATTCGGATATTATTCAGTACCTTATGAATGTTCCCAAGGTGGTGTTGAAAGGGGAGAACTTCGATTGGAACAACTATATGGAGTTGATCATTAATAATCCTTAGTGTACCGATAGCGTCGAAGAATATGCCAGGGCTTTTATTAATGTATTCAATATATTCGTAATTTTGTTCCTCTGTCGAGACTGCATTGCAGAATACTGTATAGACAGCAATTCTGTAAATAAACCGTTAGTAATTAGGGTATGGTAATATAAAACCTATAGAATATATTTTCTTCTTAAACATCATATAAAAGAATACTTAGATTACTAGTGATTACATTTGGTAAGATTAATTACTTAATATCATTCAGCTCCATGAGCTGGCTTTATTTCATCGTAATGATGTTTGATATGGCGTCGATTAATTAAAAGGGATAAGTTGTTATTACCATGGATTTTCATGACCTTGTAAGGGCCTTTCCACACAGGGGACAGAGCTTTACCTAGCCTAACATGATTTTTTAAATATACGTAGTCACCCACATTATATTGTACAATACGTGAGTGCTTGTCATAATACGATTTAGATCTCTCTTTCGACGCGTTAATATTTTGTAGAGCCTTTTCGCGGGATACTTTTAAACGATGCTGGAGCATTTTCGTATATTCAGGATAGGTTATATCTGTTCTAGAGTCAAAAACAGAGTCTGGGAGATAAGGTTTATGACCGAACACGAGTTCATAGGGAGTAAATTGGGTAGTGGTGTGGACGCTGCTGTTGTATGTTAACATGGCAGTGTAGACATACTTATGCCAATTGGTTCTATAATCATTTACATATGATTTGAGATACTCTTTTAGAGTTGAGTGGCTCCTCTCGAGTGCTCCTTGTGTCTGCGGATGATAAGGAGAGCTCCAAATCTGCTTCACCTTAAGGAATTCGCAACTACGCTTAAACAGTTCTGCAGTAAAGTTTGGCCCTTGATCAGTTAATACAGATTTTGGAATCCCGAACACAGATATGAAATGTATTAAACATTCACAGGATTCCTCTGCAGTGCAATTTGAGATAGGGTATGCTAAAGAGAATTTAGTGAGGTCGTCCTGTAAAGTGAGGATGAACCTAAATTTGTGGAGACCAGCTTCTGGAAGGGGCCCAACAATATCTAAGCCAATTCTCTCAAAAGGTCGGGTAGAAGAAGTAGTAATTTGCATAGGGATCTATTTATTCTTCTTAGAGCTTTGTTGGATTGACATAGTTTACAATTTTTTACATAGTTCTCTATGTCTGACCGCATATTTTTCCAATAATAGCGCTCTTTAATTCTATTATACATTCTATTTGAGCCTACATGCCCCGCTATCGGAATATCATGGTTTTCTTTAAGTATTTTTGCGATTTCTGTTGGGACTGGATATATAATAGTGTTGTGATGAATATTTATTGTAATACTAGTATTATCAAAGAGATACATGAACATGCCGTAGATTTTAACAAAAGATCGTTGCTCAAATAAGTTCTTGAAATCTGATACCGCTATTTCACTGATATCTCCAGCTAGCAGTATATCATCACGAGCAGATTTAATGGTTTTGAATATTTCGGGATATGAGGTATTATCAAAATAGTATAACTTAGTGAATAGTAGGTAGAATGTTTTTCCTTTTATTTCAAGCCTTTTGAATGAGTGAAGTTCGCGTTCTTCATCGAGAATAATAGAAGAGTCATCGAGTTCAGAAAGAATATCTTGGAGATATGGGTTTGAGTCATCAAAATCGATTGAAACTGGAAATAAGATGGTTTTACAACTGCTTTTAAGAAGATTTTCGTTATGTTCCTTTATATAGGTGTTGAATATTTTATCTTTGTTAGAGAAGGATTGTATTATTGATTATTATAATCTTCGTTAGAATTAGAAGGAGATGGGATAGGATTAGGACTGGTATTAGGGGTGCCTAATAGAGATGGGAGATTTGAAGGACTTAGGTCTTCGTCGCGGTTTTCCGTGGGACTAATATCAAATGCACCTAAGTCTTCGAGGTCCTTCAGAACCTCTTGTGGGATATCAGAGTTTCCTGATGAGTTAGAATTTTGTTCGAAGATTAGGTCGACAGGATCTCTAGAAGTAGAAGGTTGAGGGTCATTTTCCTTTTGGACAACAGGGTTCACGGGGTAACGGGATAATGCATCTGCATTACTATTCGTCTTACCTCTTTTATATTCTACCTCGTAGTCGAACTCTTCTAATTTTAATCGCCATCTTACAAGTTTGGAGCCAGGGTCTTTGCACTTAAAGAGCCATTTGAGTGGCTGATGGTCAGTGATGATTTTAAAGCGACGGCCGTAAAGGTAAGGTCTGAAAGCTTGGGTACCATGAAGGATGGCAAGGCATTCCTTCTCAGTTACGCTATAATTGGCTTCAGCCTTATTAAGAGTTCTGGAGCTATAGGCAATTGGTCTGTCTTTCCCTATTGGGCCTTGAGATAAAATGGCTGAGACGGCAAAATTGGATGCATCACAAGTTAGGACAAAGGGTTGTGAGAAATCGGGATATGCCAATACTGGAGCAGAGGTAAGACATGTTTTAAGGGTTTCGAAAGCTAGCTGCTGCTCATTTTGCCATAAAAATGGGATATCTTTCTTAAGGAGGTTTGTCAAAGGCTTAGCAATTTTGGAGAGGTTAGGTATAAATCGGCGATAATAAGAAACTAGCCCTAGGAAGGATTTTATATCTTTTGGGCATTTGGGCTTAGGGAATTGTTGTACAGCCTTAACTTTCTCTGGTTTTGGTTTGACTCCTTGGTCGGTTATCATGTGACCGAGATAAGAGACTTCCTTACGGAGAAATTCGCACCTATCCGGCTGAAGTTTAAGGTTGGCATGCCTAAGCTTGTCGAAGATATTGGATAGGTTTTTCATGTGTGTGAAGAGATCAAATGAGTAGATTACGATATCATCGAGGTAAACAAAGCATTGAATGCCTTGTAGTCCTGACAACACCGTGTTCATCACCCTTTGGAAGGTAGAGGGGGCATTTTTGAGCCCGAACGGCATACGGGTGAATTCAAAGTGACCTTGAGGCACAGAGAAGGCTGTTTTAGAGGAATCTTGCTCTGCCATCTTTATCTGATGGAAACCGGATGCCAGATCAAGTGTGCTGAAATATTTGCATTTGCCCAGTTGGTCTATAATTTCTGTGATGTTTGGAATAGGATAGGAGTCACCAATGGTGATATCATTCAGTCTGCGGTAGTCTATTACTACACGCCATTTGCGCAGACCGGAAGCATCTGCTTTCTTGGGGACTACCCATATTGGGGAAGACCATGGAGAAGTAGAGGGCTTTATTATCCCATCATCAAGCATTTTATCTATTTGAGATTGGACTTCTTGTTTGTGCACCTCAGGGAATCTATAAGATTTAGTATTTATAGGTACAGAAGAAGAAGTAGGTATTTCATGTTGAAGAACATCGGTACTTGTTAATTTATCATTAGGGAGATGAAATATGTCAGAGTAAGTAGCACAAAGATCAAAAAGAGCGTCCTTTTCTTCATTATTTAAGTGTGATGTTCTTAAAAGGCCTAATACTTCTTCAGTCCGATTGAACGTGTCATTTGAAGAGTTATTCGAGTGAGTATTATAAAGAATGTGATGACTATGATCCTTCTCTAAGGGTAGAATTCTTAATTTCATGTCGGAGCTGATTGATATAGGAGATTCAGAGAAATTCACGACAGTTACGTTAACCCGTGAGTTAGGTTTCACCTTGACTATGCAATTGGCTACTAGAAGGGACTCCATAGGATGTTGATCTAGAATGAGACCTTCTCTTATTCCAGGATTTAAGACAGAGCATTCTATTATTGTCTCTGTGCGAGGTTCAATAGTATATATAGGATCATTAAATTTTAATGTTAAATTTATTTTGTTTATTGTAAGAGTATCGTCATTATAATTAATGTTAGAATGAGATTCTGACAGGAAGTCATTTCCTATAATTCCGTCATAAGGAAAATGTAAGTCACCGATTACATGGAAATTATGCTCGAAAGAATTGAATTTTAAAGAGATATGCCCAAGAGATTGTATGGGATTATTTGTGGTACCTATTCCGGTGAAGCTTATAATTTCTTTATTCACGTCCGGTAGTTTCTCAATGCATGATAACTTAATGAGACTTATCGAAGCGCCACTATCTACGAGCAATCTCAGTGGTTTGGTTGACACAGAAGTTTGGGCTTCGATAAAAGGTAAGTACTTTCTTGATGGATTGGATGTAATGTTATGAATTTTAATGCGCTTTTTTTCTTTTTCAGGTAGTTTAGGAGCCGAAGCATGGGATTGAGACCTTGAAGAAATGACGTCTTTTAGTTTAGGTTTGGGTTGAGTGCATGTATTTGTGAGTGACGTAGTGGATACAGAGGATGAGGTTATTGTACGGGATTTAGAAGATGTGATGGAGCTAGTAGATGTAGTGGGCACATGAACAGCAGGTACAGCGGACATAGGGGACGCAGTGGAGACAGCGGTTGCAGTGGATACAGCGGATACAGTGGGTATAGCGGGAACAGTAGACACAGTGGATACAGCGGATACAGTGGATACAGCGGATGCGGTTGATACAGCGGATACAGTGGATACAGTGGATACAGCGGATACAGTGGGTACAGTAGATACAGCGGATACAGTGGATACAGCGGAAACAGTGGATATATTAGGCTTGGCATCGATTTTGTTATTTAATTTTCCCGCACGACACCGGCCGGGAAAGCTTCCTCGTTTAAATGATCGATTTCATCGATGCGATTCCCGTCATTCTCAGGCGAGGAGATAGTGTGAATAGGTTGATTACGGTTTTGGAATGCTGAGTTAGGGGCTGGGCGAGAATAGTTTTGATTTTGTGAATTACTAAAACGCCTATTATTGTATTCCCTTTTACGGCATTCTTCTATGGTATGACCTAAGGCCTTGCAGTACCGGCACACTACGGGATTAGACCTATGTGATGACGATGCCACATTATTGTTATACTGTGGTCGATTGAAATTACCTTGTGGCGGAGATTGGCGTAAATTTTTATTAGAATTCTGGAAACTGCTAGTCTGTGGCGTAGTATTGCGCTTAATAGAAGCTAAGAAAATTTTTTCCTCGGACACAGCAAAATTAATTGCGTCATTAAGTGTTTCGGGGTCACGACATCGCACAAGAGTAGAAAGTCCAGGTTTGAGCCCGATGACAAATGTGTGCAGAGCTAGGTCTTGCATTGCAGCGACACGACCTGCCAGTTCGCCCTTTTTCTTAGTTGGCATCGATATATTAATTTCTGTTAGTAGTTTAGAAAGGCAAGACTCAATCCTGAGGGCAAACTGGTTGACCGTCTCTGACTGAGCCTGTTTACATTCTTGTAGTTCGGAAAGTAAAGCGGCGTAGTGCTTTTTCTCACCAAATTGGGATTTTAAGAAATCTTCTAATTGTTGCCAGTTTTCGAATTCTTTGATAGAGCAGGCGCTCTCAGCACGCCCCTCGAGTTGGCTTAAAATGAATTTTAACAACACATCTACTTGTGCAGCGGAGGCTAAATTTATTGCATTTCTGCAGTTATTTAAAAATGCATTTAATTTTTCCCTATTTCCATCATACTTATTAATAAATTTAATTAAAATATTCATACTGATTTCAGACATCGTTAGTGTGTTCTCGTCCTTAGGCATTACTGGGAATATGTCTGATAAGAGCGTCCAGAACGCTATTGCTAAGCCGTCCCACGCAAAAGATAGGCACACCTGCGCTTGATTCTCCGATTACTGTACTGAGAATAAATAGTTACAAATAGTTTAACAATGCAAAAGTTATTTTTAGACTTACAGAAGTAACTGCATTTGGATATTGAAGTCTTGAAAACACTGGGAACACTGCACTGAACCGAAAATGTCGGAAAATATACGAAGGGTTTCGAGGAACACTGGAAAATTTTACGATTTCTTTACGCACTGGGAATTCCGCAAACTTAAAACACTTTTTCGGGTGAGTTAGGTATCCGTCACAGGATACTAGACACTGGAAACTGGATACGAGACTCTGGAACTGGATATTAGATTCTGGAACTCAGGAAAACTGGATACTGGGCTTTGCAGCTTGACCTTTGTATATATATTTTTTCTTTTTTTTGACCTCGGTGATGTCCTCGTCGCGGCTTGACAAAGAGTTACAGAAGAAAGAGTCACTCGCGGCACTCGTGAAGATATAGTATTATAAAACACTTTTTCTTTTTCACGTTTTCACTTTCACAATTTTCACGACTGGAATGTCCCGGATTCCGTTTTTCGAGGAATCCCTTTACGCTGCCACCAATGTTACACGGGAGCGGGCTCGCGAGTTTAAAAAAAAAACAAATTTTGAGTACACCGGATTTATTGAATTTAAGTTTTACAAAATTGAAGCACTTTTAGAATAAATGAGAATTAGAAATAAAATGAAATAGAATAAAGAAAAGAACAAGTGCTCTGGAAGGAGGCTGGTGGTGAACTGTCCGATCCGCTAGCCCTCTTCAACTCACAGGAGTGATAGCGCTGACTCAGGCGAAAGTGTCAGCACTTTTATAGGAGAACCCCATATGTAACAGAACGATGCTCTGCCACAGGCTTTTTTCTCGGAGTCGGGAGTCAGGTACGTACGTACCTGACTCCGATAGGTGAACCTAGGTGAACCAAATCAAGAGAAAGAGTAGTTGAGCGGACAAACTTAGCTCCTAAATACAAACTTAAGATGCAACTGGGACGGGATGATACTAAGATTCCTGGACAGATGATGATGACGATGATTGTGAAAATAAATACTATGTTACATACCTTTCAACGTAAGGAGTGGAGTCATCAACTAAGTGTTTGAGCCCACCGATGGATGATTCTTGACAATATTCTTTACTAACAGATTTAATGCTAGCTTTCAAAACCTTAAGTTTGCTAACATTCGGTGGTTTCTCGCGTAAATCATGATGGTATGCAAATGCATTATAGGGATGTTGTGATAGTCTATCCATTAAGAGACTGTATACTGATAGTTAATATCTTTTAGAATGCCTACTGTGATACTTTAATTTTTATAGTTAATATAAATTGAGATTTAGGTTTTTAAGGTTTTATTTTAATACTTTTGTGGGAACCCTATCTTTCTCCAAAATAAAAGTAGCCTATGTTACACCTTGTCATATTACCTATCAACCAGTGAAAGTTCCATCCAAATCGGCACAGCTGTTCCAGAGATTACCGAATTCAAACAGACAGAAAGACTGACAAATTTTTATTGTTATAAGTATTGTGTATACAATCATATGTAAACATTAAAAATTTATTATTTTAATATTTTAAACAGACACAATTTTATTTATTTGCATAGATAGTTAATATCTTTTTAGGGTATCTTATGATGTGACAGGCGGTTTGACTCACTATAAAAGTTAAAGTCACTTGACTTTAACTTTTATAGTGAGTTAATAACTTTTAGGCTGTGTGGTTGTGAAGTGACTAATATAACCATAAACCTATAATTCATTTTCATGTTAATACTAGTTGTTAAATATTCCATTTTACGATAACATCTGTACTGATGGAAGGTTAATAGCCGTGTTTGATCGGTTCTTCTCGTGTATTTATTATCGTATACTGATGCAAAACAGATAAACGGAATTTATAACTATGTGTAGATATGAATATCGTTGGAAAAAAAACAATAAATGTATTTTATGTATAGGTATTCAGTTCAAGGTAAACTAGAACTAACGTAGTTATGTAATATGCATGTCGCCACAAAAGGTAATCAATTTTGACAAAACGGAGTCACCTGACCATAGAAGAAAGCCCCGTGGAGTTGTTACGAATCCGGTACACGATAGACTATCAAACTCGCAACATATTGCCAAAGTTGTTGCCAAACAAGTTCATCATAATATCCAATAAACGCCCACATTCCGTTATGGAATCTTTGAAATAATTTATTAAATACTTAGGCGATCGAACCAGGAATGCAATTATAATTTTATGAGTTACGATGTATGTACACATTACATAGCTAATAATTCATTTTAATTATATAATACTGAGCCTGTTCCCGCAAGCCACCGGAACCTATTCCTATTAAAAAAAAAGGTCCAGACTATAAACTGTATCTATGCCCGTGCAGATCAGTTCAGCCGTTTTAGCGTGAAACAATAAAAAAGCGGCCAAGTGCGAGTCGGACTCACCCATTAAGGGTTCCGTAGCAGCAAGTCACATGATAATGTTTTTTTTAAATTTTTATATTTGAGTTGATTGAATGAAAGGTAAATTGCGGTTTACGTTTTATGACGTATTAAAAAAAAACTACTTACTAGATCTCGCTCAAACCAAGTTTCGTTGGTAGTTTACATGGTAATGTACATCATATATTTTTTTTAGGATTTTAGAAGTTACAGGGGGGGAAGTTACACACATTTTACCACTTTGGAAGTGTCTCTCGCGCAAACTATTCAGTTTAGAAAAAAACGACATTAGAAACCTCAATATCATTTTTGAAGACCTATCCATTGACGTATGGGTTTGATGATAAACAAAATTTTGAGTTTCAGTTCTAAGTATTGGGAACCTGGGAAAATATTTTTGTGTCACAATAAAAAAAAATTACTTGTTGCTACGGAACCCTTCATGGGCGAGTCCGACTCGCACTTGTCCGGTTTTTTTTGTTAACCTTCAAACACTAACGATTTTCATAATATACAAATGACGTTAAATAACTTGAAATGTTAAATAGTACTAAGTAGGTACATAAAAGTATACTACTATATTATAATGCTCGTTTCAAGAAACTGTTTCATTTCACCATCACGGCGTTAATCCCGATGACTTCCAAAGCTGTCACCTACGAGCCAAATACGAGTTTCACTCTCCTCCGCTGTATCCTGATTTGGTTTATCTTGCCTTTTATGGGATCGACTGCCTTCTGACCTCCTAACTCCGAAAACAAAACCACGCCAGAACCTCATCCGTCAATCAGCAGGTGTATCGGCTTGTAGGTGAAGATCTTGATGCTCCCCCAAACAAACTACCTATATGATATCGATAACACAATATGTTTGAAGGTTTACAGGAATCACAAAACTCAGGTCAGATCTAAAACGTAAAAGGGCGTCCTTATAGTTTCTGCACTCCAACCAATGCAAGCGCTTTTTTATGTAAACAATCACGGTTACCTACTGGTCAAACAGCCTCTATAAGCGACGATCCATTCCCCACGGTGTCATGCGCTGTCGCCAATGCGGATTGCGATTATTTCACGTGCACTTACGTAAGCTAATCTACATGAGACAAAAATATCGTTGTGTCAAATATTATTGAGATGATGATTTGAATAATCAATGCTAATGATGTTTGATATATGCTGCGCCTAGCAGTTATGTAGGCTATCTCCGTATTGAACTTACGCTTAACTTTTTAAACCGAGCTTTTAACTCATTTTAGCAAAACTTAAGATTCTGTCTTTGCTATTTTCCATTTTTAGGGTTCCGTAGCCCTTATAGATTCGTTATGTCTGTCAGTGTCACAGCCACTTTTTTCTGAAACTATAAGAACTATGCTGCTGTGAAACTTGGTAAGTAGATGTATTCTGTGAACTGCATTAGGATTTTCACACAAAATAGAAAAAAAAAACAATTACTTTTGGGGGTTTTCCCATACTTAGAACTGAAACTCTAAAATTGTTTTTTTTTTATTAAACTCATACGTGTCTATCTGTGGATAGGTCTTCAAAAATGATATTGAGGTTTCTAATATTTTTTTTTTCTAAACTGAATAGTCTGCGCGAGAGACACTTCCAAAGTGGTAAAATGTGTCCGGGGGGGGGGCACATTTTACCACTTTGGAAGTGTAGAAGTTACTTCTAAAATAAGAAAATGATAAAACTATAAAAAATATATGATGTACATTACCATGTAAACTTCCACCGAAAATTATTTTGAACGAGATCTAGTAAGTAGTTTTTTTTAATACGTCATAAATCGTAAACCGCAATTTACCTTTCATTCAATCAACTCAAATATAAAAATTTTTACTTGCTGCTAGGGAACCCTTCATGGGCACTCGCACTTGGTCGCTTTTTCACTTTTGCTTACTCAATTTTCTCTTTTCCATTTTACGCCTTTTCCATTTTTATTTCTAACTGAACCTTACCCATTTTCCTATTTTGCTTTCCATTATACTATTTCCTTTCCCATTTTTATCTTTTCCTTTCTCATTTTTACTTTTCGAATTCTTCTTTTCCGTTCCTATTTTCGTCCTCTTCTCTTCCGCACTAAAAGTAGCAAAACGCGCTTACCGTCGCTTACCATGAAGGAGGTTTTGTGATTGTTTACTATCTGAGTAGTATTATAAACTTGCATGTGTCTGGGTGTTTCTATGTATAATGTTTAAATATATACAAAAAAAAGTATATAAGTATGTTTATCCGCATTCTGGAACCCATAACACAAGTTAGTTAATCTATGCTTACTTTGGGTCTAGAAAGCGATGTGTAGAATGTCGTAAAATATTAATTTAAAAAAATACTAATCGCATTATATAATTAAAGGATTGTGGATCTGTGTAAACAAAGTAGAATAATACAAGGGTTTATTTAAAAAAAAAGAATATTAGTAACCGAAATTACGAATATTCCTCGTAACCCCTCCAAGGTAAGCTTAGTTGCTTGTATGAGGAGCGGGTTCACGTCAGTAGTGTAATGGCCAGGATTCGAACCCGGGACCTCTCGATCGTAGGGTCGACTCCTTAACCACTAAGCTACCGACGCTTATTTTTGGGGTTTCTACCCCTTCACCAATTTCCGTCCTAAATGTCGAAATAGTTCTATGTTTGTAATATTAAGTAATATAATATCAGCAACATTGACTGCACCGGAGAATGTTAATGGATGTAAAACCAGTAAGTAATCTGTGGTAAAACTACCAACTATAACAATTAGGTAATCTGTGGTAAAACTATTTTATTCGTCCATATATATTACTTCAGTAACATAAGTTAAGTTCGCAATAGTACTAACAAATAATGAGATCCATTATGTAATCCGAATCAATAAATTATTATTATTTCCTCTTCACTACGCAAGAAATACCTATTCTTGAAATAACTCGTGTGGGAATCCATTTCACAGCACTCAAGGCCTAATCAATTTCCAATGACCGCTTAAGCCAATTGCGCCACAATCATTAAAAGTAATAAGCAAAATTTAAAATACTCCTAACGTAGCTAAGAATACTCCCAAGTAATTCACCTTTCACACAAAAAAAAAACAAAATCAGTTCATCCGTTTGGGAGCTATAGTACGATGCCAGAAAAATACGCACACACACAGACGTGTCAAACTTATAACACACCGTCGTTTTTCGTTTATTTAATAAAATATTTAATTCATTAAATTACCTAAGAAACCATTATATTCTCCCACATCTATAAAAGTAATTGATGTGTCTCGGTTGTCGGTTGCTATTCAATGATAGCGCAATATGTCGGGGAGGTGGACTTTAGGCGCCGTCGGTCGCGGCGCCAACTGACTGCTTTCAAGAGCCCACAAACATTTTAGTGCATTTACCGAACACGCAAGCTTCTGTAGTAACAATACATTTTATTTACATTAAGAAGATTTTGTGTTCTATGCGTTTAAGTTACTAAGTGTAGTGTTTGAAACAAAACAAATCAACGTATTTGTTGTCTGTAACTGTGTCTTAAAAAAAAGGATTTATATCGTTGCTATTAGGTAAGAAGATTGCATTACGGTATATTGGTTTTTAAATATTAAGTTAGACGTAGGTACATAGTTTTGACAAGCTGAAGACAGGGCGCTATGGCGCTCATTAGGGGAGACCTATGTCCAGCAGTGGACTAGAATAGGTTGATGATGGTGATGATGATGATGATGACATAGTTTTTAGGTATACCTACTTTGTTGTTTTTAATACCACTGCTATAGGTTAAAAGTAAAAAGTAAAAAAAGTGCATCTACACTATAATAAAATTTAAAATTAGTTGTCTCTACATTGAAGATATTAAATTTTAAAAAGACTTGGATTATGTTAAAGGAACTATTCTCGTTTTTTTTGGAATTCTGGTCTGTTTGTCAGTGAGTAGTTTTTGCGTCCATCGCGAGGACGCAAAAACTACTGAACAGATTTTGATGCGGTTTTCTATTAGAAAAGTCTTGGTCAGACTTAAAAGCTGTCGTATGTTTGATTGCAATTGGTTAAGTAGAAGTGGAGATATGACCAAAAACAATAACCGACCTCCACGCGGGCATCTGCTAGTATTATATAAAATACCCGACACAAATAAATATTCTAAATAAATATTCTACGACATTCTACACAGCGCTTTCTAGACCCAAAGTAAGCATAGTTTAACTAGCTTGTGTTATGGGTTCCAGAATGCGGATAAACATACTTATATACTTTTTTTTTTTGTAAAATACATACATATTATACATAGAAACACCCAGACCAATGCAAATAGACATATTCGTGCATACAAATATTTGCACTGAGCGGGAATCGAACCCGCGCCCCTTGTCATAGCAGTCGAATGCACTACCGCTACGCCACAGAGGTCGTTCTTCACCTTCATTCACTCTGACCAAAAAATCTGAGCAGAACTGTTAATAAAAAATATCAATGATAATAAATAGGTATCTATAAAGAGTCCACTATAAAAGTACCTGCATGTTAATTACAACTTATAATAATGATAATATAATGTCCTCTACTGCTTAGAAAAAGTACCTACCTATAAGACATGAGAGATTCTAAGTAGAATTTTAAAGAACCTAATGTGAGCACAATCCAGGATATGAGGCAAGTTAAAAACTTTTGCTGCAATCAGGTTATTTCAGGTCCTAAAAGGATTCACGATTTACGAAAGTACCTAAGTGTGACGGCTTGGTTTATTGATGCGAACTACGGGTGCAGGTGTGGTGTAAAAGGGCAAACATTTCAAAACCTTGGTCAGTTTCTAGTACATATAATAAAGAACTAAAACTAAAAATTAGGAAATAAAATTTTATTAAATAAACTTCAAAAGTTTAACTCAGTTTTCAAATAAATAAATTAGAACACTCCACGGAAATCCCTACGGTTAACCCACCAGCTAGCGGGGGTATCGAATATTATGAATTTGGTTAACTGGCACTAAAATGATATATTAAGTAAAATGTGTTAACATTGTTCAAATAGAATTAAACGTATAAATTTCAATCGGTTGAGACTAGATTAAGAAGATTATGCATCAAAATTCATTCAATGTTAAAAAAATGGATAAAAATGGATGGAAATACCTCACGATACCAGGAGTGCCCTGCAATGTCTCTTTTACTATGATCTGAAGGTCAGGACAATAACTCTAGCATCTTTCTCCTTTATCATCCGAGCGCCAATCCCGATTCCACCCAAACCTTGCGCTTTGGAGCCCAGGGTCCACTCTCCTTCAACTCCAATATTTTAGCTTTTTAGGGAGCGACTACCGTCTGACCAACCTAAGCTGAAAAGAAAGCCAGAGCCTTGTCCGTCTATCAGCACGTCCGAACAGCTTAGCGAGGCCCCATACACCCAATAACAAGTCTAGTATCATTCATATTAAATAATGAAATATAGTCGTTTCATAAGTAGTCTGTCTGTTCGCGATAAACTCAAAAACTACTGCACCGAGGTGCAGCCATCTGGGAGCTTTCAACGAAAACGCTGCATAGACACTTTGAGGTGTAACAAAATGACGTATAGTGGAATTATGTATCTTAATAGGCTGTAGTGGTAGAATATGGTCCCATGGGTAGCGGGAACGGCATCAGAATTCCACGGGCAACAGCTAGTTCATATTTACATGTTTAAAACATCGCACCGTTTAACTTAACGACACTGCCATTGAATGGTGCGGCACTGTTACATTCCCAATGTTGACCAATGTTCGATTATACGTAAACGTTTTTGAAAGTGTGTTGTTTTATACTTCGACCTTGTAGTCATCAGAGCACGTGGTTACGAAGATGCTTTAGAATTATGTGTCCAGAGTAACTGTGTTTATCTCTCTGTATTACACAGTTTTATGTTTACCGCAAAGCAGGTATAATAGATATGGTTTTTCCTTGACGTCTAGTGATCGAAATAAACAAAGCAAGGTTGTTATACCATTCTTTTTTTTTTTCGTGCGGAAATCCCTTCGGATACCCCCCCGCTGGCCAGCGGGGGCGGTTATGTCGGGCTTGAAAGGACTAAAACCGCACGCCGTCTCGGGTCTACAGACGCCGGAGGTATAGAGCATATCCCTCACACCCCGACTGACCCTGGGCCATCTCTGGTTTCGAGATGGCCCCCTCGTCGTCGCCCCGTCTTGCCCCGGTTTGGGGGAGGGGCGCTAGTCGCCCACCGTCCCGGCCTGCTTCTGCTGGGGTGACAGGCGGCCTCACCTGTCACCCCCAGGCCTGCGCTCAAGGAGGACGGAGGTCGTTAACCGACCTCGGGCGCCTGAGCATTACATGCTCGCAGAAGGTTGTTATACCTAAAAAGAAAAGTAACACACTGAATTTTGTGTGAGATTTGATTGTTCTTGCTTTGTTAACCTGCCTCAATGCAACACTTAATACCATGCTCAAGGCCGTGCAAAGTGAAAAAGTGAAAGTCGGAAAGTGGACCCCGGACTCAGAGGAGAAAACCTCGGATGCGACCGGGACCAACGCATAGATGACGATGAATGCAATACTTAATATATATTAATAGTACTAGCTGATGCCTGCGACTCCACCCGCACGGTGGTTGGTTTTCGTTTTTCGTTCATAACCTATTGCAATAAAAATCGGCATTAAGTCTTTCGAAGACCTAATAGTAGTTTTTTTGCCCTTCGCGAACAAACAGAAAAGCAGTCAAGATATCAAAAAAAAATGTTTTTGTGTTCAGAATCGTATATTTAACACAACCCAAGTATTTTTTTTAAATATCTCCAATGTACAGACACAACTGATACAATTTAAATTACAGGTTAATTACATTTGATAAAATAAATTATACCTAATTTTAAAGTAAAATATTTACATCCTAACAAAGTAAAAATGTCTAAATGCTCTTGTCACCACCGCCGGTGTTCCAGCCGTGCTTGAACCTGCTGATTTGGTTCGCGACGATGGCAAGAGACCAGACGGTATGTCTTTGGTGCCTTGGAAGTTGGGTAGGCCTTTGGTGTGGGACGCAACTTGTGTCGACACCCTTGCGCCTTCTCATCTTTCAAGTACGACGGGCTGCGCTTGTGCTGCTGCGGCATCTGCGGAGACCCTCAAACGGCGCAAATATAATAATTTAGTCAGTAATTATATTTTTGAGCCGTTTGGGGTCGAAACCCTTGGTTCGTGCGGCCCGAATGCACGGTTGCTTTACAAGAAAAAAAAAATTAAAGCGACTGGTCGTCGCTTCGAGTTACCAAAAGGCTGGCTTGTTCTTTGCGCAAAGAATTGGCATTGCCTTCCAACGTGGCAATGCCGCCCGCCTTTTGGGTACGTTACCAGTCGACATCAATGGGGAGGAATTCACAGGCACAACTAATTTACAATTTTATAATAGTATAGATTACTACAAGTATTAAGTAATCCGATAAAGACAGCCATATATGATTTTCTGCTATATGTTATGAAGAATATTGACGATAACTTATTTGTCTGCTCCATATGTATAGACATGACAAAAGCATTCGATTATGTAAATCATGATACTATATTAAGTAATCTATGTATATGCATATAGCATAAGAGGCAAAGTGTTAGGCCTAGTTGATTTCTACATTAAAAATTACTGACTTAATGAATAATGTAGTATATAATTAATTTCTAATAATTGTAGCAATCCAAACGTCAGAATCAGTGTAAATAAAATAACACCAAATGTATCGCGATAAAAACCGTTTAGAATACTATTATTTTAATTTGCACACCTCAGACTACTTAGAGACTATAAGAGAGCTCCTATGAATATTATAATGTGACTTCTAAGTCATATTGATCATTTTATTATCATTTGATTTGAAGTTCAGCTAAATAAGTCATTCAATAATATACCATTTGCATCTTCCAGTATTAGCGATAGATACGCAATTAACAGCAACATCGGCAAAATAGGTTCTAATTTTTGAAAGTAAC
Organism: Cybosia mesomella; assembly: GCA_946251805.1. Classification (NCBI taxonomy): domain Eukaryota; kingdom Metazoa; phylum Arthropoda; class Insecta; order Lepidoptera; family Erebidae; genus Cybosia; species Cybosia mesomella. The sequence continues at coordinate 26,156,757 of OX276398.1, forward strand.
TTTTTAATTACTTTCTTTATTTGAGCTTCATGCACAAGTCACTGTCTATACTAATATTATAAAGAGAGAGATTTGTGAGTTTGTTTATATGTTGCGGGTAATCTTCGGAACTACTGCACTTATTGGAAAATACTTTCACCATTTGAAAGGTGCATTATCCCCAATGGACATAGGCTATATATTAAGTGGCTTGAGTTGAAATAATTCATACAAACCAAAGTGAAGCGAAGGTGGGTTGCTATATTATATAAATGGCATTAATTTTAAGCCATAGGCAATTAGGCATTCTCTACTATATGGTTAGCCATAGGGTAATGTAGAGCCGGATTTGTTTTTAAGTGGCTTTAAGTTTTAGTGGCTAGTCCTTTTTTTAACTTTTATATTTCAAATGCCATAACAATGTCTATATTCTGTTGTTTTTAAGATCATTCTGACAATGGTTATCTCCTCGATGTTCTGACACAATCGAACAAAGACAAGAGCCCCAGTTGAGCTGCGATGCGTATAATCATTATAGTTACTTGATATTGTGTTGTGTTTAACTGTTCATGTCAACGCTTTAGTAGAGATTTAGTCTGTTACAAAAAAATTGACCTGTAGTTTTGTTTTGCAGTCTGCGGCGGGGACGCCGCAGACTCATCTACGACCGGGACTACCGACCTCCATGATCGGGGCCTGAGGACGGCAGTTGGCCGACTCGCCGTCCTTACAGAAGCAGGCCGTGGTGGAGGCGTGTCGTGTGTGCCTACACACGGCTGCCAACTTACCGAAGCGGGATAAAACCCGACCCTACCAGACGAGGCCACGGTGGCGGCCAAAGTCCGCCCGCAACCCTGGGGTTATCCTTTCGAGGGCTTACCCGGGGTGCCCGGCAACGGACACTTGGGGAGGACACCGTGCAGTTTTAGTCGAGACACGACATAACCACCCCCGGTGGCCGGCGGGGGGGTATCCGAAGGGATTTCCGAACGTAAAAAAAAAAAAAAAAGGTGATCCAGGTATCAGTTAGAGTACAGGTACAGTACAACTTTGTAAAATTCGAGGACCGGCAAATATGACCGGATTCCTATTCCTGAGACCCCAAATAACTACAAAACACATCTTGCCGTCAGGTGCGATGGTCCCTTTCCGCCTATTTTTTTTTTCAATTATTTTAAAGCGCGATTGGTCTACGGACCACTATTTTAGTATCTACAGCATCTGGAATCGTCTAAACTCAACTCAACGAAACAAAACCAATGCACTAAAAAAAATTAAAAAAAAACATTATAAGTAAAAAAATATTTATTGAAATATTTTTGGTAGCCGAAAAATATACAAGATTTAACAATTCTTGTCTGTACTGTATAAATCCTTGAGCTGCCTTCATAAATAATTACATCATTAAAACAATAGTAAATTCATGTGAGCTTATCTTTCAAGGTGACGCAGAATTCATTGACAATGAGATCGTTTTTGTTTGTGCTGGCGACGTGTACTTCTCTGGTGAGCTCCCTACCACCCCCTCATCCGGATGTTGAAGCTGTACGGCAGGAGGAAGAACTTCTACACCCATTACTGAGGAGTCCAGCATTACGCAATCCACACTTACTGAAGATCCTACCACTAAGCAGTTTGTTGCATGAAGGAGAAAATCTGGTAAGATTTACTTTTTTTTCGTCCGAGCGCCAATTCGGTTTATATCCAAAGTTTGTACTTGGGTGCTCGAGGTCTGCTCACCTCTTTCTTCTTGCCATTCTTTGGCTTGGTTGGCTTTTATGAGAGCCACTGCCTTCTGATTGCCTAACCTCGATAGGAAAGCCTGCGCCCGAGCCTCGTCCGTCAACCAGCTGATGTCCGGATTTGGAGGTGAGGTTGGCCAGGGAGAATCTTGAGGAAGAATTTGGTCGGCCTCCATATACAACCTACCCCCATATACCTTTGCAAACAAGCTTTGAATAGAAACCCTTTGACGAGCTTGGGTATGCAGGTTTACTCACCGGTAAAGCAAGTGATAAATAATTTTTAATACGAATAGGAAATTGCTCTTGAAACTAAGTAGGTACTCCCCCGCTGGCACGCGGGGAGTATCCGAAGGGATTTCCGCACGATAAAAAAAAAAAAAAAAAAAAAGGTACTCGGATACTGAACCAGCCTTTTTATATATTGCCCTTGGTTCAGAAACTCAGAGGTTGTCGCAGGTTAAGGACATTTATTTTAACTTAAAATAATTTATTAGAAACTCATAATCAGACGTGCTCTTCAATGTCAATGAAAATGTATGGTTTGGGACGCAACATGCGTCGTCACCATTGCTCCTACCCATATAGGTAGCACGGCTAGCTGTGCCAATGCTATTTTTAGCACAAAGAACAAGCATTACCATACTACGTGGCAATGCTGCCAGTCTTCAGGGCACGTTGTTACCACAGGAGGAATGCGATAGGATAGATTAGGTTTAGGTTTCTTTTATTTATTTATTTATATCACTTTGGGTGTAGTTTGAATTTATAATTAGTTATTTAAATTATTTTAAAATTTGTTCAACACATTTGTACTACACACATCAAAAAGTCTAAGCAATATGCTTAATTTTGCATATTCTGCAAATTATATTGGTCAATTGTTTGACCAATATAATTTACTTTTTTTACCATAGGTGGGCAGGTATGTAACCTGTTTGATTAAAAAAAAATCGATTTTGTTTTGTTTTTTTTTTATATTAAAAGTAAACCAACTCTATCACGCACAAAAGAAAACAAGGCACAGACCTAAGAAAATAAACTTTTTAAAACAAAATTAAATCGTTAACCAAAATTTAATTATTCTTAAAAATAATTCTTTAATTTTTTTTTTTTTTTTTTTTTTTTTTTTTTTTTTTTTTTTAAAGAATATTAGTAACCGAAATTACTAATTTTCCCCCTAACCCCTCCAGCTAAGCTGAATTGCTTGTGTTAGGAGTGGGTTCACATCGGTAGAGTAATGGCCAGGATTCGAACCCGGGACCTCTCGATCGTAAGGTCGACTCCTTAACCACTAAGCTACCGTGTGTCCTCCTCTGTTGTTTAAAACTTGTTGGCACCGATTATTCATGCTATCGATGAGTTTGTTCATGGTATCCTGCGGCAATCGCTCCCAATGAAATTTTAGCAAATTCTGCAACTGTTGGGTTGTTGTCACGCCGTCCAGGTCCTCTAATACACATCTCTGGAGCGGGATATGCTCGATGGGGTTGAGGTCTGGCGATTATGCAGGCCAGAGTAACACCCTGATGTTTTCTGTTGCCAAGTACTCCCTAGTCCGCATCGCTCGCATCGCTGTATGAGAACGTGCATTGTCATGCATTAACTTAAAATCGGAGCCAAGGGTTTGTGCAAATGTATGAACATAAGGCCTAAGAACATCCTCAACGTAATTTTGAGCGTTCATGTTTCCATTTACAAAAACGAGCTCAGTTCGTCTGCTCTTCATAATACCTGCCCATACCATAACTATAAAATTCAAACGATACCAAATTTCTTAATTATCAAAAGAAAACACATTTAAATTGGAACTAATGTATCAGCTTGTAATTTTATGAAAAAAAAACAAAACAATCGAGTTTTTTTTCAACCAGCCAGTAGGTAATCTGGAACCAAAAAAGTTACATACCTGCCCACTTATGGTAAAAAAGTAGAATAATTGTCCAATATAATTTGCAGAATTATGTAACGTTAAGCATGTTGCTTAGACTTTTTTGATATGTGTATTATCTACATATAGGTACTTAGATAAATATAACCATTGCTTGCGATTGCACAACATTAGAAACTTGAATTATATTTTTCTATTTATAGGTATTTCAACGTGATGCTCACGATGTGTCGCGCAAGGAGATATACAACATTCTAACACATGCCGGCCTCATCCCGAGGAGACGGTTTCCACCATCATCGGAACCAATAGGTTTCAAAAATAACGAAATCTCTGCACTATTCCCTGAAGAGCACATCGGCTTTCATGATTCTTTATATTTTCCCAATCAAGATGTTTTACAGCATTTGTAGATGCTTTCTAGTATTTTCGAAATATTGATATGTTAGATTTACCTACAACAGGCTACAACAATCCTGTTAAGGCGTCAGTCATGAGCCGTGACCCGTGGGCTGTGACTTAGGTATCGAGAAGTTACGAATTCTCAGCAAAATACAAATACCTACTACAAGTACTTAACAAGTACCTACAGCAGCCAGCTTTTGATTTCGCACGTTTTAAACGAAAAAGAATGAAGTTCTGGTTAAGATCAGCTTGCTTCGGTTTTGTAGAGCAATCGCTGTCATTCTACTGACAGTTTTTTTCCTTTACCGAGTAGTTAAAACGGTTTGTGTTTATAAAATACTAAAACTATGGCTTTAGTTGCAGCTAGGTACTCTAAAAAATATCAAGCTGTAGAAGTGCACTGTGCGATAGAGAGAACGCTCTACAAAGCCGAAGCAAGGGAACTTAGACTTTCTGTGACGTTGTTCTAAAACATTCTTGAATCTCCACGCCCTTCATTTAGATTATTCTCCATAGCGTCTTGTTCTGAATAAATAAATATTATTATTCTATGCCGCTAAACTGAAAACAAAAATGTAACCTTTTTCTAAACAATTGAGTCCATTTTGTAAGAACTCTGATGATCTAAGGTGTCAATATTATAAAAACTACTACATTATTATTAATTTTCATAGATATATAAGTATATTAAACGACATCTGTGTAAATAAAACATGTAAATATAGATATAGTTGAAGTAACGCGTTAGATTACGCAATTTGTGTAAACGGTTTAGATTTATAGTGTTAATAATTTCTGTGAGCTGTGACCCATTGTAGAGGATGGAAAATAACAAAACAATGACACACGCGAGGTTGTTTTATTACTATGAAACCTTGAAAAATAAACATTCGCTATTGTAAAATCACGATATTTCATAATGCTTTAAAATTAATTATATAGATTAATTCACTCCATTTGCACAACATGATAGATATTTTTATAATAAACGCGCCATTTCGTTTGAATGGATCGTGACATTCTCTTTTAGGACAAGCAAAAAGTAATTTTTTAATAAAGGTACAAAAAAAATTAAAATGTCTGATTCCAAAACGATTTGTACACAATTAATTAAAGATTATTGTGCTAATTGCTCGTTTGCGGGTATCCATTTTATTGCTGATCATACTAAACATTGGACTGAAAGGTGAGTTGCTAGTGTCTCCGAGAATTTTATTTTTGAATGTGTTTTAATAAAATTATCCATTTAATATTATCTATAAGTAAATGAGACTTACATAAATAAATTCCAAAAAAATATATTTTATGCTATGCTATTTATACTAAACAGGGAAAACAACAAGGATTTTCCAAATTTGTTCTTCATTAACTTTTAACGAGATTCTGTTAATGTTGTCCTTTAGTGGTAGTGGCTCGGTCTGAAGAGTGGGAAAGGAAGGACGGAGGATAACTTGGCTGTAAATGTGTTTTCTTGGCATTGAACTAGATCGAGTTCTCTGATCCCCATTGGGAAATGCTAGCCAGGACCTGGGCGTGTTGTTCTATGTATAATGTTTGTATTTATAAAATAAAGTATCTAAGTATGTATATCCGCATTCCCAAACCGATATTACAAGCTTTAGACAGCGCTGTGTAATTTGTCTCAGAATATTTGTTATAAATTTAGATTTAGTTCGGAAAAAGTAAGCATCCAGAATGGGACTTGAACCCGCGACCAGCCCCGTACAGGGGGAATACTCTGACCAGCTAAGTATCTGCACGCGTCCTAGATATTCGAAGCTATCCGATATATTATATGTCTCTGGGTAACCTCGGAGCCATCCACCGTAATTCTTGCGAACTTACGGAAACAAATTAATAACAAAGTAATGTTACAATATTTTTTAAACATTGTTTTTGGATTACTCCGCCACATTAATTCAATGAAATTTTAAAGCAACTAGTATGCTAACTTTTCCAATAGAATTATTTTAGAAAAAGTAAATATCCATGACGAGACTTGAACCCGCGACCAGACCCTCACAGGGGGATACACTGAACTACTGAGCTACCTGCACACGTCCGAGATATTTGAAACTCTCCGATACATTATAAATTTTGGAAAAGTTAGCAGAATAATTGCTTTAAAATTTCATTTTATTATTTATTTATTTACATATATTGTGCTGTATTTCAAAAGATTGCTGTGGCTTGTGCTAGTAATTCTGTCGTGGTACGGCTCTGCATTGCTCATCATCGCAGCATGGGAGGCGTTCGTTCTCAGTCCGATTAGTTTTGGTGTGGAGACAGTCTACTTAGACTGGGATACTAAAATGCCAACAGTGGCCATTTGTGAACTGGCTAATGACGAAAGACGATTCGATGTCTCAGATATGTAAGTATCGTAATGATTTGGAGTCTATGTGGTAAAACACTTATTGTTGCGTGCGAAAATTTCCGGAGTGAACACCGGAGTGAACGATGAGTTGAGTACGAGTATGTCGGACTCTATTTGACTTGTAGTACATATTATTGATGTTCAACTATCTTTTATTGTTCATTCTACTTTGATATAAATGTAAATCAGGTTGCCGAGTTCATAATTTGATTACTGCATTTATATTGCTGCTGCCTAGATAATGTTCCGGTTTTATGGAAGCTTACTAAAATAATGTTATATAATAAGTAGATGTGTGGTTAGCCTGCAATGAGAGCAATAACTTACGAACGTGTTATTTTTTTTTTATATAATCAATATAACATATACCTACCTACTTGAACCTTCTCGGATGTATTCTGGGCCTAAGCCAGCTTCACCTGTAAGCCGCTGCTAATTGACAGACGAGGTTCTGGTGCAGTCTTCTGTCTCGGTGCTGTCGGGTCAATCAAAGCCTAGATAAACCAAATCATGGAAAGGAGGAGTAGGCGACCAGACTTGGTCTCCAAAGTGCAAGCTTCTGCCCAAGCGTTCGCCAAGGGATTGCCGCTCGGATGATGTTGATTCACTTGAAACCAAATCCTTCTCAGATGTTCCTATATGGCGAAAGGTTTCAACCATCCACATTGTCAAACTACTTAGGTTCCACAAAACCAAAACAAGCCGATCTTAGCCGAACTCTCACTCTCTACTATGTCGTATGGATCTGGCGTTCACGGTCTCTTGAACCGTATCCTACCTATCGAAGTACTGACCAAATTATCTGTGATTTTCTATAGGATCTGGACTAAGAATCATTTACCGGACTTGGAAGACGCTTTGAAAGAAATAGCGTACTACCGAGGAGTGAGCCGTGTACTGCTAAGCAAATGCCACCAGAACCCTAAGCCTGACCGTAACTGCCCGATGTCAAATTACAGTTACTACGCCAACTTGGTCCGAAGTGACTGCGACGTGATCTTGAAGAATTGTTCTTATAACAACAAGCAGTTCCCTTGCTGTGAATATTTTCTGCCCATAGAAACCGATATTGGGAAGTGTTTTATTATCAATTCTGTTCAAACAAAGTTACGTACCTTTTTTTTTTTTTTTTCGTGCGGAAATCCCTTCGGATACCCCCCGGCGGCCAGCGGGGGCGGTTATGTCGGGCTTGAACCGACTAAAACCGCACGCCGTCTCGGGTCTGCAGACCCAGCCGGGGTGTAAGGTTGCCCATAGAGCATATCCCTCGCACCCCGACTGACCCTGGGCCATCTCCGGTTTCAAGATGGCCCCCTCGGGCTCAACAAAGTTACGTACCTATATATTTTTTACTTGATTCACAATAGAGATGATCTTGCTCTCATTTTCTAGTGCTATCACTTTGCTAAACTCTGATATAATGGTTAATATACAAAACAACGCTGCAACGATGCGATTAGTTGTAATTTTCAAAAGAGAATCAGCCTAAAAGAAAATGTCAGTTACGCGTTGCGAATTATTTTCGATATAAATTTAGCGAAATTAAAATGTTAAAATATAGGTATGTCTGTGATCTACGGGGCTGCTGGTCCCCATATATTATAATGTCAGTTTGACTACGCTGCGGGCCTTCGATAAGAGTAGTTTTTCAATAGTTATAAAAAGTAATTATAAAAAGTGGGCCTTATTAGGCACCAGCACGTCCACTTTTTATGATTCATATCTTAAATGTAACCAAAGTTACTGGCAGTCTTTAATATGAAAATCACATAACTTGTTTATAAAAATTTAATATGTATTTCAGAAAACAGCACTCATACCCAATGGTAACAAATATGCGTAATAAACACGGAATTTTAAAATTCAATGTAACCTTATTTTCAACGGTAAGTTTCCAAGGTAAATAAATGCTAAAATTATAGTCAAGTAATAATCAAGTAAAAACTTGTCATTTTCTACTATTTGAAGTACCTATAGTCTATAAAGAGTGCACAAGTTTAATTAAAAAACTCTTGCACCCTACAAGTTTTTTATTAAAACTTCCTGAAATGCATATTTTCCTTGAGTAGGTAGGTATGATAAGTCTATAAAATTGAAGTTACGTAAATATTTTTAAAGTTTACGTACTGAGCGGAGTATTATGACATCTTGTACGTCAGAAAATATGATCTCTTCTTAGTATAATACTTTTATACCTATCACTCCTGCATAATTATAACTATAGATGGCATTTGCTAATCGGAACTCAAAATAGTTTTTTTCTATCCGGTACGGATTTCCATACTGCTATGGTTTACAGATGTATACGTTAGGAGACGACGAAGTCCCTACAATTACCACGTCGTTATCATCATCACTAAAAATTCAACCTGGCTACAAATATCGGTAAGAATGTAGAGCACGTAGATTAGCGCTTAACTTAAGTCGCATGGCGTTTAATTTCAAAATATATTATACTTTCATTAGTCGTCTTCTATCGGTACGGGACATAGAAAACGATCCTTTTATAATGGAGACAACAGCAGAGCAGAGAGCTTGTCGGTTCCATGATGAAAATGAAGGAGGACTCTACCCTCAATACTCATATAGCGCATGTACAGTACTCTGCCGCAAGCAAGCACAGTTCAAAATGTGTAAATGTAATGACCACTTCATGCTGAACACTAGTAAGTAACATATATTATACTGCACTTTTTTATATAAGTATTTCAATCCTTCTACAAAAGCCCCGCCATTTTTATATTAAACTTTTATTGTTGAATTTGTGAATCTGTCTGAATGGCAACACTGTCTAAATAGTTTATTTTATACACTTTCTGTAATTAAACAGTAACTGTCTGTAGTTTATTTACTGGACCACAACATAAAAAGATTCGTCAAAATAGGTATGATTTTAATAAACGTTCGAAAACTTATTATGAGTTACGATTATGGAAACTGGAGTCTTTTTGGAATCTTTTTTTTATTGCACCAATAAAAACCAGATTTCTTTTAATACATGAAATTGCAGTGTTATGTTTCAGATTCATAGTAAGTAGATTCATGCTAAGCTAGAAAGTTGTCAACAACATATACTCAAGATTTAGGACTCGTTTTTTAAATGCTATTTAGACTCCTGCGCAACGGCTTGCCACTTTCTATACAGTGGCCGTTCTTCTCGGTCAAGTCCAATTGCATTTAATTATTATATCACAGTTATGAAACAAGGCTAAGCTATATTTAGAATATTGTGTGTAATATGTAAATGTAAACAGCAAACCAATTCAATGCAGGTTTAATCATTTATGAAATAATATTAATTATTATTTATCTATTGTGGATTAGTAAGTATAAAATATTTAGATCGGAAAAAGACAACATCTAGAAAGGGACTTGAACTCGCGACCAGTCCCTTACAGGGGGAATGCTCTGACCAGCTGAGCTATCTAGACACGTCTCAGATATTCGAAATTCTCCGATATATTATAAACGTCTTAAGGCGACGCTGGAGCCATCTACCGTATTTCTTGCGAACTACGGAAACAGTGAATAACTTTACAGTCATTTTGAGACATTTTTTAAATGATTCCGCCAGAAAATGCTTAAAAATTTAATTAAATTAATTAGAAATTCAATAAAAAATTTAAGCATTTTCTGGTCGCGGGTTCAAGTCCCGTTCTAGATATTCTCTTTTTCCGATCTAAATCTTTAGAAAAAGTAAGCATACAAAATGCTTAAAAATTGAATTGAAGTATAAAATATATTGTTTTATAAGTAGGTACTAAATAAATATTAGTTATACATATTTATGTGAGGTCATCTTTACGATCTTGAAATAACAATAAATGAAATAATACATTTTTGAAATTTATAAAAATATACACGTAGATTTACTGATGATGATTTCACTCACGAGACTATTTTTTCTTAATATCCGATTTGTATCATGATCACATTTTGGTTTCGAAAATATCTAGTTTTGTTCCTAACCCTTATTACGTAACCGGGGTTCCTAATAACTCTAATAAGATCCATCATAAAACTTTACAAAAACAGAACTTTATGAATGTTATAAAATATAATAAAAAAGTTAAGCTTCCTTTGAATGCAATGCTGTAAAAGAAAGTTACTAGAATCAAATTACATAAACACGTGCATGAATATATACACGTGCATAAGTATAAAAACAAAAAAAAATGGAAAGTCAATTAACCAAGTTAATTTTATGTTAATCATCAGTAAGCAGTCTAATTTTACGACAAACAAACGTTTCGAGTCAAAATGGCATCACATTTTATTAAACTAGAATTGGAATTTAATCCAAGGCTGTTCCCCGGTATACGCAAGAAATTTGAAACCATTTTGACAGTTGCAAGATAACTTTTACCAAAAGGGCTTTATAAGGAGCCGGGCCTTACGAGTATAAGGCGCCACTACTAATAATTTGTATTACCTATACTTATGCTGTAATTGTAACCTAAGTGTTACAAATTCAATGTTTACTTAATACAAAGGTTATTTTGATATTTTGCGGCGGTATAATGCGGCGATAGCCCAGTGGCGTACGTAACGGACTGCTGAGACGAGGTCTCGAGTTCGATCCCCAGGCGCCCCGGGCACACACCTCTGACTTTTCGTAGTTATGTGTGCAGTAATAAATGATAATTATCGCTCGCTTAATAATGTGCCCGGTAGATTGCAATACGCTCGCCCCCTATTACATTGGGACCTTAACGTAACTGGCGAATCGTGGGTGTGAAATACACCTCTGCCTACCCCTTCGGGGATACAGGCGTGAAGTTATGTTATGTTATGTATGTTTGATACTTATATCTAATGATACACGATGTATTTGCTTTGCAGCATTATAGAAAGTTATTGAATATTAAACTTTCAAATATTGTTAAGTACCTATATTCATTATTTCGTTTCTTTGTAAACTACTTGAGATTAAATGACACTTAACCTATGAGTATACGATGGAACGGATAACTCTGATATCAGAATAACCTAAATAAAAAATATCTAGGGGATAGATAGGGCCTTCCTGGGTGTTTACGGGGCCCCACCAAAATCTTCGAAGCCCAAGCCGGTACACGGACGAGATTCTGGTGCACGCTTTCGTCTCGGGTTTGGGAGGTAAGAAAGCCAAAACAAACCAATAAAAGGTATAGTGGGAGAACGGACCCCGGACTCCAAAGTGCGAGCTGTCGTATCCGACTGGAATGGAAAAAAGAAGAGATAGGGCCCTCCAAATTATGTATTCTTTTTCAACCACACATACATGTATTCCTAATAGACTAGCAATTTAGCACAATAAAAACACAGCACAGTTAGAGAGTGTGCCGTATTTATATGCATATGCGACGGTAAAGTGAAAATTTATTAAATTACATGATATTGTCGGAAGTTTACGCGAATGTCCATACATTGAAATAAAACTAACATAATTGAGATAGAATCCGTTAAAAATAGTTTTATTTCAATGTATTAAATTAATTTTCATATAGACTTTTATTGCTCTTTGTACAAATTACAATTCCTTAATATTCATAAAAATGTGCGCGGTTTTACTGATGATAACGAAAACGCAGTAAGCAAAATCAACCATAACTAAAGGACCATATTTTTTTGTTCCTAGAATCGGTCTGGAAGATCATTCAAATTCTGTGTTCCCCAGTCTCAATAAGCTTAAAATATTCATAAAATTGCAGCCGAATCAGAACGATGTAACATAACGGGAATGTACTGCCTCAATTCGCTATCGAAATACCTGACTACACTGAAACCATCATGGGCAGACCGGCCTGGGCTCACGTGTAACTGTCTACCTTCGTGTGATGAGAGCGAAATCACCGTCATCAGTGACGTCACGATAAAGTATAGCACTTAATATAAATATTTTTATCATTAATTCATGAATTGAAAACGACATTACCACTATTATTACATTTATTACGCTTTTACAATAATTCTAAGGGGGATTCATCATTTAATCAATTTCATCATTTTAGATCATTTTTAGACCCTAAGACTAAGTACCAACCTAATTTTTTTGCTTACCACACTGGATAAAGGCTCACAAAATATTTTTTGAGCAGTCCAACTTGTATAGATTAGGTAAGAAGGTTAAGGTGGCAGCCTAGCGAAGTGGAACTCCGGCCTTAACCTTGGTGGTTATTTTTTTTATAACCATCCTGAAATAGGAACCCTGCTTCTCGCTTATTATTTGCATGTTTTATTTATCAATCTGGACATTGACGTTTCCGCTAGTGGTTTTTTTAAACAGCAATTATTTTTTCAGGCTTAAAGGAAAAGCAAACTTAAAAGAGGCAATTGTTGAAATTGTTCTCGCCTATTTACCAACTGAAAGGTTTAAAAGAAACGTTGTTAGGAGTCGACTAGATTTAGTAGGTAGGTAAACATCATGTACATTATGGAGTACAGGAGACATGCATTACAACCTTTATCACGTAACTAAAATTAGGCTATTAAACCAGCAATACAACGTGGACGCATTTACAGCTGAGGCGAACCGCACTTCCTGCATGTTGACATACAGCGCCAACTCTTCAGACTCATCATCATCATCTTACCGTTGCTCTCGGATGGACTTCAAAACCCGTGGTCCTCTTATTACTTCTCCCTACTTTTGGTTTGACTTATCGGCTTCTATGGAAGAGATTGCCGGCTGATCACCCGAATTCGAGAAGAAAGCCTGCGCCACAGTCTCATGCGTTGTTCAATAGGTGTAGGCTTGCAGTTAAGGTTTGCAATGGCTCCGAAGATCTTGGTTGGGGCCGAAAAACTGCGCCAACCTTTCAGACACAGACTATTATACTGTAACAATATTTTTTTTTAAAAGAATATTAGTAAAAGAAATTACTAATTTTTCCCCCTAACCCCTATAGCTAAGCTAAATTGCTTGTGTTAGGAGTGGGTTCACGTCGGTAGTGTAATGGCCAGGAATCGAACCCGGGACCTCTCGATCGTAGGGTCGACTCCTTAACAGCTAAGCTACCGACGCTTTGTAATTATACTGAATAATTTATACTGAACCTTTTTTCAGTTTCAGTGGGAGGAACAACAAGCCTCTTTGTGGGTGCCAGTATACTTAGTTTTGTTGAACTGTTTTTCTTTTTTACCGTTCGTCTATTAAACAACCTTTGGATGAACAGGCAAAGAAACAGAAATAAACTTGATAAACGAAATAATCGTTCTGACGGCAAATATCTCGCAGAAGTTGCGCAAAGAAACTGGAGGGAAATGTACTTCAAGGGCCATTATAACCTCTGACTATCGGAGCAGAAGTAACATCGAATGGCGATATTATGTGGTCGGCATGTGACGAATATAGTTAGTTGATCTTATAACTGTCTAAATATCCGCTAACGTAACTTCTCGAATTCTGTCTGAACTTACAATTAAAACCTTTCTCTTAGTCACGTGTAGCTGCTTTTTGACGCGTCATAAAGAAGGTCTTACTGTCAGATTGTATTAAGTTATCAGAGGACTTACAATGATGTGTTAAAACGCAGTTCATGTTGAAAGAGGGATGGAGCTGTATAGGCCCATATAGGGTCTTTGGCTCCATCTCTCTTTCTCACTTGGAACACGGTTGCTTTAACACTTTATGGTAAGCACTCAGGGGCCTAACCACGATGCTTTTACAGCAATTCAAAAGTAATGCAGTTCAGCTGAGGGAGAGTGATGGAGCTATACACGATAACTTCATCTCTATCGCTCAGATAAACTGTATTGCTTTTGAATTGCTATAAGAGCGTCCTGGTACAGCCTCAGGTCGTGGTGTCTGTGTACCACGATATGAACGATATCACACCTTGTCTTAACTGTTTAAGTTAGTTTATGTGTACAACAGAGCACCTTATAAATGTTTTAATAACTACTAATCACGTTCTTGCAAATAAGTCTAATGCTTTTTATTTATATTAATATACATTTTAATTATGTTAACCTACATTACAAGCTGTGCCCGCGACTCCGTAAGGTTCAAATTTGGTTCTGAAACGTAATTTACGATAGTATCTAATCCTTGATAACAAGAAGCATATTTTTTTTAAATAAGCGTACTAGATTTACCTAATTTTTATAATACTTAATCATACCTTAAAATATTTAAAATAATTGTTTGTTGCGTACTCAATTTTCAAAAAGGCAAATTGTTTAAAGAGTCTAGGGGTTCAAGGAAGATATTGAAACAAATAGCCCACCCATGCTGTCCACTCAGTTCATTGGGCTCTCTGCTCGGTTTGAGACTCGGCTAAGCGTACAAAGTTTTAAAATTCTCCGATATAAGCCATTTATTTGAATAATAAGGAAATTTTAGTCCACTTACTTAATATTTCTATTAACCCACAAACTTACCATTGCTTTGAGACTCAGGACTCTTCAGAATATTTTATTGTGTACATTGAAGCTCGGCTCACCCCATTTGCCTTTGGTATGGTAGGTTCCAGTGGCGAAGAGCCAGTGCGAATAAGGGCCCAGTCCATACAACAAACAGTAACGTGAACGGGTGAGATCACATACTTTGATTTCAACCGTAGCACAGACTAGATAATTATAGTGCCGTTTCATAGGCTTAACTTCACTGGTTCAACGGCTTCAACTAAACTGGGTTCTCCCGTTTTACACTTATAATTAAAAAGATCTGATATTACACAACTAATATGTATTAGTACATACAATTAACAAGTCTGATGTCGTTTGTATAAGTTTCTAGTTTCTATATTATTATAAAATAGATTTATTTTGTCTGTACAATAGAGATATTTAAAAAAAAAACTTGGGGAATGAATTATGCTGAAAACAATTTTTTTTTTTTAATTCTGTCTGTTTGTCTGTTTGTTCGCGACGGACGTAAGAACTACTGAACGGATTTCGATGCGGTTTTTTGTATTAGAAAGGTCTTGGTCAGACTTAATCTTAATCTGCCATATGTTTGATTGCAATTGGCAATATGGCCACAAAACGATAACCAACCTCGGCGCGGGCGGAGCCGCGGGCATCAGCTAGTGTGTGTAAGTAAGCATTTCCTTATTTTGTGAAATGACGACTTTATCAGATTCTTGCACTTCATTCGTTGTCCGATGATGGTATGACATAATAATTTAACTTGATTCACTGGTGCTTCAATACGATGTGGTGCAATCGCCACCTACTGTAGTTTCTGAAAGTAACCAAGCTAGGGAAGTATACTAAATATTAGTGCAGATTAGGTCACAACAGAAAGCTACCGCTACCGAATAGGATTGATGTAAGCGTCCATTCTCCATTCGTCCCTACAGGCTGTTACCTGTTACTATAAAGCCATTTATATAATTTGTGCTCAAAGATATCACATAGAACAATCAGATTATTGCGCCATTTGCGGACCTTTCCATTTATTTCTTGTACATAAATATGTTTTTATTTGCGACAAGCAAATACAAACATATTTTTCAAGTATTTTGCCTTACTTTCTGGTAAATCATGCTAAATACTTCATTGTCAAGCAGAAAGACCAGAGCATTTTCGAAATTTCTATATAAAATAAAAGTTAAAATTAAAATTAAATTTCGGTTTGTATTTGCATAAGTTGTATAACATTCAAACGGATTGTTTCATCTTCCTCTTCCAATGTGATTTTGGCGTTGCCTGGTTTGCCACGAGGCCCTCATAATGCAGCAGTGTGTGTTTCAGTTTATGGATGTATAGATTTAGATCGGAAAAAGAGAACATCTAGGACGGGACTTGAACCCGCGACCAGTCCCTTACAGGGGGAACGCTCTGACCAGCTGAGCCACCTAGAAACATGTGGTCGATGGAGGTCGCGTCCTATATGTTTTCTTTTTCCGATCTAAATCTATAAGAAAAAGTAAGCATACAAAATGCTTAAAAATTTAATTGAATTTATGGATGTATATTATTAAAGCTGAAGAGTTTATTTGTTTTTTTGGTTGAACACGCTAATCTCAGGAAATATTCGTTCAAATTGTAAAATGCTTTTTGTGCTTGATTGCCTATTTATCTAGGAAGGTAATAGGCTATATATCATCATGCTACTAGCCAGGGGAGCGGAGCAGTAATCATATATGTCAACAATTTGGTCAAATTTCCATATATTTTTGCAAGAATAATGGATGTATGGGTTAAATAGGTGCCACGGGCGATTGAAGTATGTCACAGGGGAAGCCGCAGGGGACGGTTAGTCTTTGATGATCGTCAGGACCCTTTATTTTTATTTTTTGTCAGGCAGGATAAAATGTATCTCATTCGCAAACCGCGCGGCACGGAGAAACCGCACGCTTATGTGGCCGGCAGCGAGAGATCGACTCCCACTACTGCTACGAGATCTCGGCTCTCGAAATGCACCGTCCAGGCTGGACAAGCCTCGAGCGTGTGCTGCGCCGAGTCCTCACGGCAGGGACAGTGATGACAGGCGGGACTCGTTTCCCTTCTGGGCTGACCGGCTGGAGCGCCCTGACCGCCACGATGCGTTGGGCCCTTAGGAGAAAGGGCCTATTCATGTTTATGCCTATATGCCTAGTCATGATCGTCAGGGCCCAAACCAACCTCACCTGCCAGTCGGCAACCTGCTAATCAACGGATTAGACCTAGGCGCTGGCTTTCTTTTCGGTATTGAGGGTCAGACTGCCGTCACTCCCGCAAAATGGGAGGATCTGTGTTGATGACAGTCGCTTGGAACTCTGGAATCTCAAGAATACGGGGCTCACCCCTAGAGAGAGGCACCGAAATGGTGGTCAGCATCAGCTGAGGGTTGTTAGACACTCTGTAAAATAGGTATGATGTGGGAAACATTGAATTGCTACAGTTCGACTTCGCCTCTGTCATAACCACTTAGGATATCTGATGGAGTATTCACACAACAATATGCTGAGTGGAGAAGTAGGTACATAAAGTGACGATTTGCTACCTTAGTGTAAACATTAGCAACGTATAGGGAAGTAAGTATTTATCACCGACAAGGGTTTCCGCGTCAAGTAGACCGTTTAGAGCGAAACCTTAGAAATTAGTGGGCTTTATAGAAAGTACTGTATCCACGAAGACGATAAAATGTATCTTTTTTTTTCCGGCGGAAATCACCTCCCCGCCCGCCAGCGGGGGCGGTTATGTCGGGCTTTAACCGACTAAAACCGCACGCCGTCTCGGGTCTTCAGATGCCGCCGGGGTGTAAGGTTGCCCATAAAGCATATCCCTCGCACCCCGACGATAAAATATACCTACTATAAAAAAAAAAAAAATGTTGTGTCTATACATTGGAGATATTCTAAACATTTGGGTAAACGAACGATTACGAACGTAAAATGAACGATTCGGAGCAAAACTTTTTTTTTTAATTTTGTCTGTTTGTTTGTTTATTGTCTATTTGTTCGCGATGGACGAAAAACTACTGAACGGATTTTGATACGGTTTTTTCTATCAGAAAGGTCTTGGTCAGACTTAAAATATGTTTAATTGTAATTGGTTAAGTAGAACCGGAGATATGACCAAAAACCGATAACCGACCACCGCGCGGGTGGAGTGGCCCCACTAATATATTCCGGACTAAGACAACATTATCTGCAAGCCGGAACACCTGCTGATTGAAAGACTCTGGCGCAGGGTTTCCTCTCGGAGCTTGGTTTCAGACGGCAGTCGCTCCCATAAAAGCTGTATAAGTAAAACTAAAAAGAGGAGTAGTAAGCGGATCCTGGGCTCCGAGGTGAAAGCCTCGGATGCAGCCGGAAACAAGGCCAAGATGATGATGATGATGAGGTGATTTAAGCAATGTTTAATTGACATTTCGGGACCGATGCATTAATATTAGATTATAGATTGGAACTACTCGATAGCTCATCTTCACCTTTATCACCTCACCTTACTCACCTTGCTCACCTTTATCTCTTAAATAAAAAAAAAATTTGTATCGTTAATTCTCACCGAACTACAATCAATCTTAGTGACAGTCAAGTTGCATTTGACACTATATAGCTAGCGAAAGCTCGTATAGTGTGTATTGGTGCAAGGATAGAAGTAGATAGTGGGCTGTTGTCTCTGCCTACCCCGGACGGAAAAAGGCGTGAGTATGTGTATATATTTACTTCTGTGGCATCTAATTACCGACCCATATCACTGCTGTAATCAGTGTCCAAAATATGGAGAAGTTGATGAACAAGAGACTGTTGTATTACCTGGAAAGTAAAAACTTACTTTCAGACTCAAAATATAGTTTTCGAAATGGCAGCTAGGTCAAAGGAGGATGCTGTCCCTAGCTTGGTTGACTTTGTAATCACCAAACTGGATAGTAGAGTGAAGTTTGGCGCTATCTTCCTTGACCTAGCCAAGGCCTTCGATACCGTGTCAATTGTCACCTATACTGAGAGAACTATACTAAGACTTCACGTTCAATTCAAGTTGTAAATTATATTTATCAGTTTGTATGTCTTGGTACCTACTTACAGTACCCGGCTTATGTTCTTGCACGTCGTGAAGAACAGTGATAATCCGGCTAAGATCCGGTTACTTCGGTTTTGTAGAGCGTTCTCTCTATCGCACATCGGACTGACAGTACTTTTATAGAGTAGTTACTTACACCGTTTGTGTTTAGAAAAGTTAAAACTAACTTTAGATTCGGATTTAACTACTCTAAATAGATATCAAGTTGTAGACGCTGTGTGATAGAGAGATTGCTCTACAAAAACGAAGCAAGCCATTCTTAGTCGGACTCTTATTCTTTTTTCCGACGAGTCAAAACTTAAGCTGGGACTGTGCAATGATTTTGTCACATACCTTTTTAGAATAACTAAATAATGTACAAACGTTAACGCAACATAAACGTTAAAACACAGTCTAAAACGACCCCCCTAGTAATGGTCACCCCAACCGATATCCCGTATCGATCGCGAGCGAGACAACAAAGAGGTAGCTATAGTTCTACACCGTTCAGTTTGCCGCATAAACATGAAACTGCGATCTTATTTACTGACTAATTCTTTAAATCCACCAATCCGACAGTGCCCAAAATTAATATCTACTGTGTAGAATATTAGTTCATGAATTTTAAATGGTTTGAAGTGATAATTTCTTTGAATATATGTGGTTTTAAAATGTAGTTGAAAATTTGTGGGAAAATTGTTGAAAATAATATTGTGTTTCTTATTCGTCATTGTGATTATGGTAAGTAACCTTTAATATATTTCTAGAATATACCTATCGTTTTTCAATTAAGTATAGTAAACTCTTAAAGAAAAATGTTGATTACACTACAAGTGATATTAATTCATCATTGTAGTTTTTTTCTCTCTGCATTTCGGTAAGAAAATATTATGTAAATTATATTGTATTACAATCATTCAAAAATAGTAGAGTTCGAACCTATCTTTTTATTGTGTTGTGTTATCTTATTTAAGGTAGATATCTTATGTAAATTTTCCATCTAAGAAAAAAAGGCATTTACCATGTCATGTAAATACGAGTAATTATATCGCCCTAAGGCTGGATTTCACCATTGTAAATCGTACTAAACTGGGTTCTCGCATCAGTTAAAAGCTCGACTTGATCGCAGTTCCTATTGTTGATGCAATCCTACCCACATAATTGGTGTTTTATGTGAAGGGAAAATTGGAACGTGAAAGCGCGTAATTTTCAGAAAGTTGTTAAGGAAATTACTTTTCTGTACATATTAAAACCTACTCGTACACATCTATGTATCATTCGCTGGTTACTGATTATTATCATCTATGACGCCGAGACGGCGTGCGGTTTTAGTCGGTCCAAGCCCGACATAACCGCCCCCGCTGGCCGGCGGGGGGGTATCCGAAGGGATTTCCGCACGAAAAAAAAAAAGGATGGATTAAGTTAAAATAACAATTCTGAACCCAAAAATATTATTTTTGGAATTCTTATCTTTTTGTTCGCGATAGATGCAAAAATTACGAACGGATTTTGATGTGGTTTTTTTATTAGAAAGTTCTTGTACAAAGTTATACTGCCGTATATTTAATTGCAATTGGTTGAGTAGAACCAGAGATATGACCAAAGATAAAATCACCAAGTTTAGATTTCCGTTCACAGGGAACCACTTATGTAACTATGATGTTTTCCCGCATTCCTGTAACTCAATCATAACGACAAGTAACCAACTTTACGTCAAGATAACCGACAATCACGCGATATGTTATATTATTAACAGATTGTTATCATTGTAGAAGTTGGAAGATGTCCAGTGAGACAAGCAGGATGAGCGGCACGCTGACCGCGTTCAGCGGGGGTGAAGCGTGCGGAGCGCGCTGGACGCTCGGCGCGCTGCTGCTGGCACCGCTCGCCGCTGCCAACTCCAGCTATTGCGCGGTGCCTGCTGTTTTGCTTCTGGCTTCCTTCATTACTATCGCTAGTAAGTCACTTAGGAATATGTCTACAACTTTTACAATTGGCATTAACTCAATAGTTTACATAAAAAAAGTTTATATATACCTAGTTATAAGGAATAGAAATTATAAATACTTAAAATTTAAAACTTACAAGGAATTGCGTCATTATCTGTATAGTGTTTACATATATACTTTGTATTGTGTATACAAAGAGTTATTTCTTCATAAAATACAGCCTATGTATAATTTAGGAAGATACTTTGAAAAGGTACCTACTGAGGTTCATTGAACTCATCACAAAAATACTGTTTCTTACATAATTCACTTCATGGCAATTGTACAGTCGACTTCAAAAGTTTCTTAATACATTAGCTGATATACTTTAGTTCTAAGATCTTTTATGAAATAATTAAAAATACATGAAATATGAAATGTTAACTTTAAAAAGGTTTGTAAATATATTAATGTTAATCAATTTTTATCGTTGATTGTACCGTACCTATCTACCTGTTTTTAACTTGACTTTTTGATTTCTGGGTTTTGTAAATATATTTAATGTTTCAGCATTTACATGCAACGACTTAAAGAAGCTGGGCGAAATACTTCCTCCACCAAAAACAGCAAGAGGCCGGAGAGAAAGGAACTTGCGCTCATTCGCCGACTTCATGGCAATGTGGATGACTTTTCTCTCACATCTTGTGGCTGTCGCAATCTGTGCCAGAATCTTGAGCGCGACGGCAGATCATGTGACCGGTGGCCGCACCAGAAGGTGGTTATTTGGTTACGAAACTCGGGCATTGGGCGAGCCGTGGCCTGACGTGTTGGGAGTGACCGTCGTGATGGTAGTTTGCGCCATGTTCATGTGTGGACTCGAGGTGAATGTAATTCATTTGTGTAACGCAGGTTTACTAATACCTGGTAACGTTATGTAATTTACAATTTATAGACATTTGAGTGAAGATTTATCGACTGTAATTGCTTTTTAAACAGTTTCATAAAATTGGCTTATTCATAGCCTGTTTCATGGGCGTAGCGTAGGGGTTGGGGAGACCCAACCCTCTCCCCCAATATACAAAATATTATCTTTATCTCATGAAGAATTATCCCCTTGTTTTCTTAAAACGAGGGGAAAATCTGCTCCATTGCCTCGTCCTTCAATTAGCAGGTGTACGGACTCGCAGATGAGGTTGACTTGAGCCACGGAGACCTTGGTGGAGCCCCATATGCCCCAAACTAAAACTTGTTACGTAATGCACTAAATTGTGATAGGTAAATTAGTCACGAATTAACGGCCTGGTGAGGCGTGGCGACAGTTCTAGTGCCGCGTAATGGTCGCAGGTTTTATTCCCGCTCAGTGCAAATATTTGTGTGACATTCATGTATAATCTTCTCTATTGCTATGCGATGGCCGATGGAGCAAACGAGTCCTAGAGTGGATACCACGAATCGGTAAACGGAAGGTAGGACATCCCCCGGCAAGATGGACGGACGACCTAAAAAGGTAGCTGGGATAGTCCGGATGCACAAGGCGGAATATGGGGTGCTATGGCGTACAAGGGAGAGGCTTTTGTCCAGCAGTGGACTGCAATAGGTTAATTGATTGATGCGGCTTTTGAGTCTAGATTGTCAAATACTTATATTATATTCTGGAAAATTATTATATATTTGAACAAGATTAATAAGTAGCTTCGATTTTTTTTTATGGATACTACGAATACGGTACGAATTCAACTCTCCGAAATCTAATTAACTATTCTTCTATTACAGGAAAGTATGATGTTTACATTCATGTTGCTAATTCTGCTGTATATATTTAGCCAGTTTTTTGCAATATTCGGCCTTATTAACTTTGATATTGCAAATATCAATATGCCAATACCGATAACTGTGTATGAGGTAACTATGCTGATTTACCTATTTAATTAGTTAATTAATTAATAATTTACACCTGCGTAGAAAAACATTGTAATTAACTTAGTTTTATTGATATTAAGTTGAACTTGTAGCCATATTAAATTGATAAATAAAAGTCCGAAAAATTTAGTTGCAATCTTTATCTCTACAGGTGTCGAAATTATGTGCCTAATAAATAAAAAACAAGCCAAGCGCGATTCGGACTCGTGCACGAAGGGTTCCGTACCATTGTCTATAAAAAAAACGGCAAAAAATTACCCTCAGTCCTCATATATTTTTTTCATTTTTATTTAATTATTTATTTTTAAAGTGAATATTATATATATATATATATATATATATATAGTTCATAATAATAAATTAACTGATTTTAAATGAAACCTCATGAGCGTATACATATAGCAACAACAAAAAAAAACAAAAAAGTTGTCTGTCTTTCGGTCTGTTTGAATTAAGTAATTTCTGAAACGGCTGGGCCAATTTTGACGAGTCTTTCACTAGCAGATAGGTAATATTATAATGTATTACATTATTTTATAAAAAAAAAAATTAGGGTTCAGTGCGAAGGAATTAAATCTTAAATCTAAATCCACAAGGACAAAGTCGCGGGCACAGCGAGTCATTCATAAGTATAAGAAATAAATCTGTGCTTACGTTACATTAATGTTATAACATTCGATCATTATATAATGCGTGTTATTTGATGCTCGCAATAAAAGAAATATTATTATTATTTTATTAAATATTTCTTTTTTTACAGATATTTGCCGCCGGTGCGCCTATTTCTTACGCATTCAATACAGTGATACCTAAAGGCAATGGAACACTGAAGAAAAACATGTTCCTCATGATTGGACTGCCTACAATTGTACTGTCAGGCTTGTGTTTCCTTTACACAAACATGCTGAAAGGGTAAATAACCTTCCACATTCTTTTTTTTCTCCTTCGTTCGAGCGCCAAGCCCGATTGCGTCCAAAGCTTGCACTTTAAAACCCGGGGTCGGCTCTTGTACTCTTCCTTTCCATAATTTGTAGTTGGCTTTACTGGAACGACTTCCGTCTGACTCAAGAGAGGCTGCACCAGAGCATTGTCCGTCATTCAGTAGGTGTACCGGCTTGCATGACCCCGAAGATATATGTGACACCCCATAAGTTCTCACACTACATCATAACATGACTTCACGCCTGTATCCCCGAAGGGGTAGGCAGAGGTGTATTACACACCCACGATTCGCCAGTTATGTTAAGGTCCCAATGTAATAGGGGGCGAGCCTATTGCCATCTACCGGGCACATTGCTAAGCGAGCAATAATTATCATTTATTAATGATTACATAACTACGAAAAGTCAAAGGTGGGTACCCGGGGCGACTGGGGGATCGAACTCGAGACCTCGTCTCAGCAGTTCGTTACGTACGCCATTGGCCTATCGCCGCTTTTTTTAAAATTAGGGTTCAGTGCGAAACCTTAAGAATCTAAATCCACACTAACCAACCAATAACCATAGCAAATGGAAGAACCCACGTTATCTGTGTGGGATGCCAACAGAATCGTCATTACTCTTTTAAATTACAGAAACAGTATTGACGCAGCTTTACCTGTCACCACGCTACTTGAAGCGAGGGCCGCCGGTTGGGTGTGCCCAGTACTCGCAGCGGTCACTGTCGCAGGAGTCTGTTTAGCCCTCACAGAACTATGCCCTTTACTGTTTACGGTTTTAGTGGCACTAGCCTCACCAGAATGGAAGGTACTCACGAGGTCGATGACTTATGAAAGTACCACTACAGGAAGCCCAGTTTTAGCTGTCTTTACTGCAGGTGAGGTGTGATAGTATTTGATTTTAATAGGATTATAGTCTGTTCTTCTGTGATAAGTTAGTCATTGACCTCTAAGTATACTAAACACGTGTTTCTATGTGTTATTTGTATGTATTTCTTAAATAGATCTAATATTAAATAGATTTAAATCTAGATAACGCTGTGTAGAATGTCGTAGAATATATATTTTCTAAACGAGCTATTTAGAACAAAAGTTCAGGCAGGGTTCCTGGGTGACTCGGTATTAAATTTTGAATTTCAAATTTAGAAAGGGACACAGAAACTAGGTAAATGACAAGTTGGTCCGTTCCATCAAAGATCATGTTCAATAAACTCGAATGACCACTAAGGGGCAACTTAATTTGTAGATAATATTTTGAATTAGTAGAACAAATAAAAGACTTTATATACTTGGTTTCAAAGTTTCCGAGAGATGGAAAGTATGACTGTGATATTGAGCGAAAAATGTTAGCTGGAAATCAAGTGAATGGGGCGTAGCATGATTTTATGAGCAGCCAGAAAGTATCCAAAGACGCATGACTGACTCTGTACTACTATATAGATACTACGAGACGGAGTGCTCGTCCCCACGTTTAAGTATGCTAATGAATGTTGGGTGTGGCAGAAGGAACATGAAAGTAAACTGAATGATGTGGAAATGAGAAGTCTCAGAAGTATAGAGTAACCCTGATGGACCGAGTGAGGAACAGCGTGATGAGGGAACGTTGTGTTATTGAAGAAGATGTAGTAAGCAAGATAGATAAAAGGATACTTAAATGGTTTGGACATGTAGAGAGGATGGATGAAAGGAGGTTAAAGAAACAGATGCAGGGCAACCGGTAATGGTCGACCTAGGCGCACGTATGCCAGTCAAATCGAAGACGTTTTGAAGAAAGGCCAGGTCAGAAGTACCCATAACCAGCGTGTATGTATGAAAACTATTATGAAAGTGGAAGAAGCGAAATGCGTATGCCAGGATCGTAGCAAGTGGAAAAATGTTGTCTCTGCCTACCCCAATGGGAAAGAGGCGTGACTATTTGTATGTATGTGTGTAATATTTTGAATTTTAGGGGTTCAAACGATAGTGCGATGGGATTGTAACTAAATATCCCTACCCATTTCTATACCTACTATTATAAAATTGTAACGTAGTTTATACTGTTAAATAATGCTAAAATAACGATTATGAACTAAAAAATATTTCTTTGGAATTCATGTCTGTTTGTTCGGAGACCACTGAACGGATTTATATGCGGTTTTATTTTTATTTAGATTTGGACTTACAAACTACCGTATGTTTCGTGTTACAGGGAGTTTGGCAGCTATACTTGCGTTTGCTTGTCCCTTGTCGCATATGATCACTCTTATGAATGCAAGTCACTTGCTCGGAATTTCCATTCAGGCGTTTCATTTCATCATAATGCGATGTGTACCTACGCTTGAACAGAAAGAGGCTGGCGGTGAGTTTAACCTTATAATAATATTAGAGTTATAATTAATTGTTAAAGCTATTAAAGTTTACGCTATTACATTGCAGATATTGAGTATAAACGATTAGGGAGGGACGGTGTACGAAAGCAATCCTGTGCAAGCAAGAAACGGAATCTTTGGTTTATTCCATCAGCTATACGTCACACAAAAACTCTTGAGAGCATCAAATCTAAAGTAACAAAAGGTAACTTCCTCAAATAACCGATATGCCAACCTTTCTCCGTTATATTCTACTAAACCAATTATTGGCTCTTCCTTTAAAACCGCCTGCATGCTGGGATTCCTAGGCAAAAGAAATTAGCAACGCCTCCTTACAAAAATTAGGCGTTGGGGATTTTCGGTTAATATTATTTCGAGGCTGGAGTTGCCCTTGTCATCTATAGTTTACTCGATTTCTCCACGTTTCTGTCTGACAAGCAGAGGACACAGTAGAAAAATAAAGTTTTAATGGGGTAGATTCGCCGGTCCTGAGATCTCTCGGAGCCGGTGGCCCTCCAACCGACTGTAACACTAACCGGCAATAGACAAAAATGACGGCACTTAAAGGCTACTAGGAAGCAATCGATAAAAAAAACATCCCAGGCGCCGTATGGAAGTTAATTAAAAGACGGTGGATTCGGCCCGACAGAACAAAGTCTTATACCTACTAGCATTGATAGGTAACTACATAATCTATGAATATAAGTACCTACCTGATACATGTTTTAATATATTACCAGAAACTGAAGAACGTGAGTGTCTGCTCCTCGATGAATATGCAGGATGTCCAACGGAGGAAATGGATCCTATGACTAGTAGCAGCAGTGGTATAAGAGAAGCAGTCACAGTGGAAGTGGGAGATGCGGCCTCAGACGCAGAGGCTAGTGAACCTGAGCTATCGTCTGGTGATGATTCGACAGATATTGATGCAGTCGTGAAGGAATACAGGGATAGGATACAAGTAGGTATTTCTCAGTTGATTCAATTCAAAATCACTAGGCAGGTAAGGCAGTCTATTAACGCCCAAACAAGTCAAGTAGCTCTCGCCGGTCTCATACCACGCGCACACTCTTGAAAAGTAGAGGAGGTAGCAATACCTATATCCTGCAAAACGACGTCGTCGGCAGAAGTTGTGGCCAAGACCAGCTGAGGCTAATAGGCAAAAACCTGTCTAGTACTTGCCAGCTAAACGGCAGGTAAACATTTTTCCATCCCTCAGATGCGCTAATAGGCGGATTCCGTGTGGGTTTCTACACGAAGAAAAAACATAGATCAGTGCGTCTTTGCAACAATAGAATGCAATAAAACGAATAATTATACCACGAAATATCTAGGTGCATTTGTGCTATGAACTCGATTCTAATTTGCTTCAGGTAGTTACTTCAATTCCGGAGTCAACTGCACCATCTCCACCATGCGTGCGTGGAGCACGATGGTCGGCAGCAGGAGCAGTGCTCCAAGTGCCCGCTGATGCTCTCATTGCAGTTGCTTTCTGCAATGAAACTATTCGATTGCCCATGTTTGCTACTGGAATACCAGGTACCTACGATTTTTTATGTTTTTTCACAACAAAAGTTACAGCAGCATATTTCTTCAATAATACTAAGAAACTCGTCTACTGTAGTCATACTGTAGTACATAGGTACTTAGATATTCCTGTCTATTTCTAACTCGTCAATCAAAAGTGTTCAAACCCTTCTCATGGACAGGTAGGAGCCCAAGTTATCTGCAAACGGGTACATCTGCAGATGGACGGACGTGCTCCGGCGCAGAATTTTGCTCTCGGGATTAAGAGGTCAGACGGCGGTCGCTCCCATAAAAACAATCAAAACAAAATTAGGAGAAAGAGTAAGCGAACCCCGGACTCCGAGGCAAGTCTCAATCAAACATTGCTAAGATCTCTAACCGTAACTAGGTACCTGCCCAATTAAGTAGTAATTATTCCATATATTGACTGCAGTCAAATTACAAAACTAGGTAGACCTACCTTTCAGCCAATGTAAGTACTTAGGCTACAGATTTTTGGTTAATTAAAATCCAAACATTGTTTACAGTGTGGATCTTCGCTACTTTTTTATGCGCTTGGCAGCCATCGCACAAACTGGGTATGAGACAAGCACAGAGCTTACAGGGACCCCTGACTATGTTGACTGCGCTCCTGTTTCTTACACCATTACTGCTTGATTCTTGGCCAGCTATTACCCTCTTTGCAACAGCTGGTAAGTTTAAAAATAACTATCATCACTATCACTACATATTATAAAACAAAGTCCTTCGCTGCGTCTGTCTGTCTGTTCGGACTAAACTCAAAAACTACTGCACCGATTTTCATCATCAATGGATAGAGCGGTTCACCAGGTTTTAGTATATAATTTGTCAAGTTTTTGTATACATTGGCTAAAATATGATGATATTTGTTGGAGGTGGCGGAAAAACAAGCCATCTGGGTGGTTTCAAGGAAAACGCTGTCTAACCCCTTTGACATATAACAAAATGATATATGGTGGAATTAAGTATCTTATATGTTGTGGTGGTGGAATAGGGTCCCATGGGTAGCGGGAACGGGATCAGAATTCCACGCGGGTGAAATCGTGGGCAACAGCTAGTTTATGATAAAATTGGTCAGTAGGTATAGGTAGATAGGGGTGTGTGTGTTGGGTAACCTCTTCGAGTGTCGCTCCGATTCCGATCCCGCTGCAGTCCGGGGGGAACGGAATCGGAGCGGCCGGTACACCCTGGGCGGCGGTCAATGGGTTCCCCTTCACCCCTTCATAGGGTTGGCATTGATCGTCGGCCAATACCCAACGTGGCGGGAACACATCGCTCTCCGTACTCCTCTGCTTTCAGAGGAGACAGGATGAGCGATGCTGTTAGTGGTGAGATGGCCCAGGGTCAGCCGGGGTGCGAGGGATATGCTCTATGGGTAACCTTACACCACGGCATCTGAAGACCCGAGACGGCGTGCGGTTTTAGTCGGTGCAAGCCCGACATAACCACCCCCGCTGGCCGGCGGGGGGGTATCCGAAGGGATTTCCACACGATAAAAAAAAAAAAAGGTATAGGTAGATAGAGAATAGAATTATGCTTAGGAAACTAGTGTCACCAAACTCTCACATACCTATTATACTGGAACCCTTGTGTACTGGAACCCTTAAGGCCCTCTCTGGAGGTAAGCTACCATAATTATGTTTATTTTTGGTTTCTAAGATTATTTCTCTCTCTCTCTAAGATTACTGATGCTAGACAGTTGTTTTTTTTTATATATACAGCTAACTATCTACTGTTCACGCTCATTCAAAACATTTTGGATAAATAGAGCCGTTACTTGTAAAAAAAATTGCAAAGAAATACTCTTTGAAATACATTTTTCGTTTCAATTATCTCAATATTTTTTTATCTGTTTGATTTGGTTGATTTGTTTGGCGACAAACGGATAAATAAATCATTTAAAAAAATATGACGGGTTTGAGGATGTTAATTTGTAGATATTCCACTAGCTGATTAAATTTTCTTCATATTTGTAACAAAAAATATATAGATATGTCATCGCTAAAAATATTGAGATAATTGAAACGAAAAATTTATTTCAAAGAGTGTTACTTTGCAATTTTTTTAACAAGAAACTGCTCTACTTATCCAAAATGTTTTTGAATGTGCGTGAACAGTAGATAATTAGCTGTATATATAAAAAAAATCAACTGTCTAGCATCAGTAATCTTAGAGAGAGAGAGAAATAATCTTAGAAACAAAAAATAAGCATAATTATGGTAGCTTACGTCCAGACAGGGCCAGCCTAAAACTAAATGTCAATTAATAGCCACTCGCGCTGCGAATTATGTGGAACATCTTCACAGCATCTTGCCATAGAAGCGATAGCTACGGAGCCCTTAGGTACTCTTTTTTAGTCGGTTCAAGCCCGACTTAACCGCCCCCGCTGGCACGCGGGGGGGTATCCGAAGGGATTTCCACACGATAAAAAAAAAAAAAAGGTACTCTTCCTTCAAAATTTCGGGATTTATCTAAATCTAATCTATAGTAAATAAACATTACAAATTGCAGGTATCGTGATATACGCAAGATGTGAACGTTGGTGCGGTGACCTGGCTGTACAGCAAGCTCGTAGTGCTATGGAGAGACGTAAATTGAGGCCGTTGTCCGCGACCGTGCCTCTCACAGGCACCTGTCTCACACACATAGATACAGTGTATATAGCCAGGTTCGTTTTAAAATGATTTATGAGGTAGATATTGAGGTAGATAACCGCCCCCTCTGGCCGGCGGGCCGCGGGGGGGTATCCGAATGGATTTCCGCAGGAAAAAAAAAAGATATTGTTATCTCAATAACGCGATGTCAAAACCAACCTATAATGCCGCTTAGTATGCCAGAAGTCATACTTAGTTCTCGCTGATACACTCGTTGATTACTTAGTATCTATCTACTTTTAAGGCCGTCCGCTGCCCCATGCGTGTGCACGCATGCGGCCACCTGTTTCCTGCAAATAATAGGTATGCTGTGAATTTCATGCAAAAAATACATAGGTAGTTACACAGAGCAGGCGCCCCCCATGCGTGATCGCACTCATACTTACTTTGAGGTAGGCGAATTAAGTAGGTACTTATCCCTGGTTTGGTTTTGAATGACCATTTTTAAGCACTAATGCCGATAAAGTGTCTATATCAGTTCGTACTAGTGATGTGGCGGATATCTGTATCCATATCCGCGGATATCCGAGGTGAAGATCTGTATCCCTTACTTGTCGCATTCGAAACGTTGACCATCCATAATGATATTCTTATCATCATATTGCAGATGACATGAAGATGACTCGGATACGAGTCTGGATCATTTGTTAGACGCGGAGGATGAAGAAGGCGATCATGACGGGAATTGACAACAAGCTGAAGCGATTATTATCATCGCCCCTTAGAATCATTTCAACATTTCAGTGTCAATGACTTCCATGTATTGTCTACTACTAGACAAGCTGTTATCAACAAACAATGTGTCATGGTTCCTGGGTGAAGCGCGAATGAATTTTGAATATGGAACGAGACGCAGATATTAGATGAGTAATAAATTTTTACACCTATATAGGCATAGCGCACCTTTTTGTTATGTCTTCTGCATCATAACTACAAAAAATTAGTCGTCGGGTGGTTAGTGGTCTTTCGCGATCAAAAACTTCTTGTGCCGTACAGCCAGTCTAGTAGTAGGTACCTATACATAGAAGTCACTGGGTAGAATGCAATAACTACTCTATATAATGAAATTTTGCAGCATCTAAATCTACCCTATATTATGTACTAGGTACAGTACACGGCTTTTGGTTAGCACATCAGGAAGAAGAGTGACAGTCCGGGTAAAATCTGCTTGCTTCGAATTTGTAAAATTTTCTCTCTTGCACAGCGCATGTCTAAATCTTAATATATTGTTAGAGTAGTTAAAACCGAATAAAGGCTTAAATAAAGGCTTTATTATTATTATTATTCTCTTTATTACACTTATTATTATTATTATTATTAGTTAAAACCGAAGCTATCGTTTTAGTATTTAATAAACACAACAGTTTCAACTACTATATAAAGGTATCGCGATGTATGATAGAGAAGGCCAAAACCGAAGCAAGCCGATCCTAGCCAGATGCTCAGTCTTCTTCCCAACGACGTACCAAATCAAGAGTGGTGTATTGTAACTTATAAAAGTATATTTTCTCTTAATAATTAAATCAATAACAGTAGGTACTACGTTACCTATATGCTGTTTGAAATCGTTTTTGAATTAGGTACAATTATATAGTTTATGAAAATGGTAGTAACTTATACGATGACTACCGTCCACTGCCTAATGCGTGTCACACATTCGGGCATCCGCACGTCGTGGAAATCGTATGTATTACTTCCACGACGTTTGTGCAAATTATTTTCACAAGATTCGCTCCATATTTTTTGCACGAAACAGGCACCCGCATGCGTGCACACGCACGAGGCTGCGGATAGAATAAGTACTTACCTAAATATAACAAGCTGCAAGCCATGTTGTAACTTTTGTGCCTAGATATTAGAGTATGTATTTACATACGTGACGCTAGCTATTAGTGAAATTAGGTAGTAAAAATAAACCTACTTGAATAAATAAAACAAGTCTTCATTTCTAACTGAATATTAAATTAAGCAAACTACTAGCTTCATATATCTAATTATTTTTCAGAATAGTGTCACATTAATTACGTTACGTAATAATATTTGTAAATATAAAGAAATATTTTGTTAATTGCATAATCAATAATCATCCGTCCATTTCGCCATTGCTATGCAGCTATGTAGGCACGCTTTGCCGAATTCAATTTAACATATTAGAAATATGTTGATATTTTTTCAATACTGTTCACTATAGGGTTAAAACATGATTTATTGAAAATTATATACAAATGTAGCAAATAAATGTCGTCGTACTGCCTTTTGAAGTTTGAAAATAATGTTAATGTCTTACAGAAAGAAAATTGTAACCGTAAGTAAAATTGGCCTACTTCAAGCTAAGATAGAATATGTAATAGAAAATGGTAATCAAATCAGCATTAAAACCGCCAAGTCGTATCACAATTATTTTATTTTCAATAAACATTAATTTCAGCAATCACTTTCAATTTTATTTCTCTAATAAATGCATTTTATACAATTTCTCAGATTCCTCATTATCAAAACAAGGATTAAAATTAACGTTGATAACTTCTTTAAAACCTTCAATGATGGATGGTTCAACAAATTTGTTTCTGAAACAAACGATAAAAACATTAATAAGCTGCGTGTTAACAATTCATGAAAATTATCGAGGTGAAGTCCCATAAGGGCCTTTTTGTTTTATATGTAAGGAAACTACCACCTGGGTTAGCGGTGTAAGGGATAAGTGCAGGGCCGTTTTTACCCGGGGGCGCAAGGGGTGCGGGACACCCGGGCGCACGCGCAATGCCTTAGGGGGGCGCAGGATGTGCATGAAACCAAAAATTTCATGTACATCAATCAGTTTTAACAACTACTTAATATTGACTTTACCGGCCTACAACAAAGCACTCATATAGGTAGGTATATAAATAAGTATTTATTTAAAAATGGAATATAAAAATTATAAATAAAATGACTTTTTAAAAACAAAGTTTTATTAAAAAAATTGTGCTAAAACGAAAATAATAATTTTATGCAAGGGTGGTTTCTGATTTCAAAAGAAATGAGCCTGAACTCGATAGGCTTATCTTGTTTAGCTTAGGAGTTCCTATGGGCTACCTTCCTACTCCATCGTCAGACCGTGAATACCATGTCACATCAGAGAGTTTGTAAAAACAAAACAAATGAGCCCAAACTCGATAGATTTATCTTGTTTAGCTTAGGAGGTCCTATGGCCACCACACTACTCCATCATCAGACCCTGAACACCATATCACATCAAAGAGTTTGTAAGACAAAACAAATAAGCCCAAACTCGATAGGTTTATATTGTTTACTTTAGGAGTTTCTATGGCCATCTTCCCAATCCATCATCAGACCAGCTCCATGGTACCATATTAATGTATTGTCAGCCAAACTAAACGTGCCTGCAAAATTTCAAGTTACATACAAGTTGAGGATAACTGTTTCAAAATTCAGTTGCTAAATTTTACCTACACACATACAGGTCAGGAATTACTAGAGACTTTCGAGCCCCTACGGCTCCCCAATTTATGGAGATAGGAAAATGACACCGATAGGCGTCCCTAGTATCCCGGAGTTCACAGCCGGAGCCACTTCCAGTAGACGTAGGCGTCTTGTTCCCTGGGAGGGTGGAGAATCACACTTCGCCATCGATGGCTCTGTGTAAGATGACGTCGCGCCCAAAGTCACTTGGGTAGAGCAAGTGTTACGACTCAGTCACAAACACCGCTCTGAGAACTGACAACATTCTAGGCTCTAAAGACTCTCGGATCCCGACTAGGGTATGCCTCGAGCAGAGCCGGTTTCCGAAAATAGAAGACGGGGCAACTGGTCCTCAACGGCAAAAGAGGGCGCTCTGTGGACTCACCGACTGGTGATGCAAGAAGAGGTTTCCGCACGTCTACACTGAAGATACCCGCGTGACGGCGCGAGGCATCCATGAAGGCCACAGCCAGAGTTGCCCAAGTCGTTGGACGTATTTGGCGAATGGATCTCGACATGGCTCTTGTTTATTTTTAATTGTTAAAAGTATTTATGTTTTGATGTTGGTACCGTGTATTGATAGGACCAACCAATCATATTTTCTCTTTACGTACCCACGCATTATTGTACGTGAACTATGAGGCAGTACATGGCGAGTTGAGCGCGGAGTACAGCGCGCCGTCGCTTGTGAGCGTCCGAGCTTGTTGGCTCGTTGGTGGACCATGTGCTCGTGAGGTTTTAGTAGGGTCGGGCTCGTTAGCCCGTTGGTAGACCCTGTGTTTGCGCCTTTCTTGGTTGGCATTGCCAAGCGCTTTGAGTGAACATTATCGTGATTTTGTTTGTTGAATGTTGATTAATTGGTGAAAATTAATTCTTTTTGTTAAATAAAGTGAATACGCCCATCGCGTTCGTTGGACTTGGAACTTTGCTGCGGTTGAAAACACATTCTATGGGAAGTAAACACCACATTTTATTTTACTGCGTAATTATTTTATTGTATATTCAATTACACGTACATTCATGTCACATATAGTTATATACCCTAAATAGGCACACTTGCCAATCTTTGCTACTTTCCCGGCTGAATCCCGGTCCATTGAAGGTCAGTGACCCATTTCTTAATATATTTTATGTATTGTTGATAATAAATAACGGATTGGTTTAATTTTGGTTTGCAATTTGAAACTTAACACGCGGTTAGAGTTCGCCATTTTTGATTGTTAATTTCTCACTACTATTTTGCCTTTTGGTGCAATTGAATCTGACTATTTTGAACTTTAAAATTTGGAATTGTTATTGTAATTAAAATATTTACTGGACGATTTCGATCGGGTGTCAATTGCGGCTTAATTTGATTATTGAAACAAGTACGTGCTAAAAATCTGTTTAAATTTGATTTGTTGTTTATTCATGTGATTGATTGGACCCGCCGGGAGGTCTGAATAGATATTTATAGGTGTTTGCTTGCTATAAAATTGAAAGTAATGTATGATTTGATTTGTTTATATCCGAGCGTTTAAAATAGCTAATTTTATAGTTCAATATTTCTCGGGATTTCCGGGTAATTTTTTGGTGGTCAATTCTGTCCGAACTAACCGGTTCACGGTAACGGGAATTCAACTTCCCGGGAAGTTTTGATATTCCTTTTGTTTGATTTGTTCTAAGTTCGGGGCGGTTCCTCGAATGCCTTTTAACCGTTTTGAGGGTTTGTCGGTTAACCGGTTTTTATAAAATTGCGGTATTTTGTTGTTTGAACCGTTTTATATTCGTACCGACTTCCTGTGTTTGATTAATGATTTTGTACCGTTTGTTGACTGCACATTGGTGTAGATCCGGATCATTAGACACTTTATTTTAGTTAGATATTAAGTTTTAGTTTTATTTGTGTTTCCACTGTCGGCTTTAGATCACGCTTCGGAACGAAGTAGTGATTGCGTGAAAGTGAGTGGTGGGGCTACGGCTTGAATACATTCTGTATACTAAGTATCGGGAATTTGTCAATAAAACAAAAAATACAAATTATTCATCTAAATTTATTTTATCGCCTTCAAAGTAGGCCCCATCGCTTGCAATACAACATCTCCACCGCTTCACCCAGTCTTCCATACATTTTTCATAGGCTATTTGCGGTATGGCCTTTAGCTCATTCAGCGAATTTTCTTTTATGGCTTCTATCGACTCAAAACGTTTTCCTCGAAGTGGTAATTTTAACTTGGGAAATAAAAAAAAGTCAGACGGAGCCATATCAGGTGAATACGGTGCTTGGTCGAGAACTTTTGTTGAATTTTTCGCTAAAAATTCTTTCACTATTGTACACAACCCAAAGCCAATTCCGTCGATGAGACTTTATCTGCTCAGAAACACGACTTCGACGCAATGGGTGTGTACTTTGGGGGGTTTGCTGGGATTGTGGATGTCGTCGTGGTGCTGTACTTAAGCGGAACACTTATTATGGGCAGCCTCGAAGAGTACTTGAATTTTCCAGAATTAAAGAGATTTTTTCATGTATCTTCATTTATTCCTTGTGAAGAGGAGAGAGCACTTCTCGCTTGACTTTTTACTTGTCGACTGAGGTGTCGAGTCAAATTACAGCGGTTTTTTATACTCTTAATCCAATTAATTCGATTTTTCTAATTGGCCGATCGAACTTTCGCGGCTCGTTAGTGACCCCGCGGCTTAACGACTTTTCGCGGATATACCCTAATGGTCGATCGGTCAATCTTACAATTATGTGTTTATCTTCTATTTACAATGATTTATATACCGTATTATGTATTCTAATAGGTAGTAGAAATAAGGTGACACGAAATAAGATACAATTTACACTTATAGATCGGTAAACAATGACGATTTCTTCGTCGCAAACTTATAACTATTATACACGATTATTCCTATAGTTTTTGTTAAATCAGTTTAATTATATACACTATCACTTATGTACTAACAAAATAAGCTTATATACTAGTTGTTCTGCACATTCTCCCCCCGTGAGACGCAGTCACACTTCTTCGCGTGCAGAACTCGTGTCTTCGGTCAGCAGGACGATCAGCTTCCTCACCGGCCGGCGCAGCACTCCTCCCTTGGTCTGGATGTCCACGGTGCGTGTCACGTTGTCAGGCCCGGGGTACGTTGCGATGACTCGTCCTCGGATCCAGAGGTTGCGGGGTGCGTTGGGGTCCACCAGTAAGACCAAGTCATGTAGGCTTACTGGGGGTCCTCGTCCATGCGGCATGCGTCGGTGTTGGAGCTCCGGCAGGTACTCGCGGAGCCACCTGGTCCAGAAGAGGTCGGCCAGGCGCTGTGCTGCTCTCCAGCTGGATCTCGATGCGGCGTCCTTTTCAATGAAGACGCCCGGCTGCTGTACTCCACCGGGTCTTCCCAGCAGAAAGTGGTTGGGAGTTAGGGCTTCAGGGTCCTCCGGGTTCACTGACACATGCGTCAGTGGGCGACTGTTGACGGTGTACTCTACTTCGGCAAGCAGAGTAGATAGAACTTCCTCGGAGGGCCGTCGCTCGTGCAGTGTGGCGGCGAGTGCTGTCTTCACTGAGCGCACCATCCTCTCCCAGGCTCCCCCCATGAAAGGAGCGCCGGGTGGAATGAAGCGCCACGATATCTTCTTCTTGGCTGCTTCTTGCGATGTTGCTTCGTCGATGGCTCGTCGCAGCTCGCGGTCGGCTCCCTTCAGGTCGGTCCCATTGTCAGACCAGATTTCTTCAGGACATCCTCTTCTTGCCATCATGCGTCGGAGAGCGGAGATAGCGGAGTCGGTGCTTAACGAGTTTGCTATCTCGAGATGTATGGCACGTGTTGTGAGACACGTGAATATCGCGACGTACCTCTTCTGATGGGACGTCCGACTGTCACTGTGAGTGGGCCGAAGTAGTCAACCCCTGTGTGTGTGAAGGGTCGCTTGTGATGAGCCAGAGGACACTCAGGTAGATCACCGGTCCTCGGGTACGGCGGCGCTTGAGTCTTGATGCGGCAATGTAGACACTGTCGTAGTAGTGAGCGTGTTACTGGGCGTAGGCGTACAACCCAGTATTGCTGTTTGCACTCGTTGATGGTGGCTTCAACTCCCGAGTGATGCAACTTCTTGTGGGTGTGTTGAATCCATAGCTTGACCGTAGGGTGATCTCCGTCTAATATCACAGGCGTCTTGATGTCGTCGGATACGTCTCGAACGGCTTGTATGCGGCTTCTCAAGTGTAGCACTCCGTTGACAGATACGATGCTCAATTGATGAAGGCGACTTTCTTTCGGGATCACTCTTCCTCGTTGCAGATCTTCAATCTCGCTGCTGAAGGAGTATTCTTGTGATGCTCGCATGAGGAGATCTTCGGCTGACCGTAGGAGCTCGGCGGTGATAGGTATGTACTTCCTATCGGCGCTTGAAGTCCTTTTCAGTACGGAAGGTGATGCTGTATTCTTCTGAGGTGCCTTCTTCCAGTCTGGATCTGTCTTAGGGTTTTTCTTAGTCCGTTTGTAGTTGACTCGTTCCGATTTTCTTCTGCACAGTTGAATGAACTGTAAGACTCGAGCTGTAGCGTAGCGTAGTCGGTCCCAGTTAGAGAATCGGGTGACTACCGGCAGGGCTTCAGATAATTTTTCTTTCTTCTTGGTACTTATAGTGTGTACCCTTTCTTCTATATCTGCGGACTTGTCCTGTCGCGATGTATCTCGTGGCCATAATTCTTCGGATGAGTAGAGGAAGTCAGGGCCTCTGTACCAGCGATGCTTCTGGCTGAAGTCCGTAGGTACGTCTCGGGTGGCGTCGGGTACGTTCAACTTCGTGGGGACCCATCGCCATTCGTTCACTGTTGAGCTGTCTTCTATTGTGTCCTTTTCTTTGAAGCTCGGGTCAGGATCTAATTTGTTTTCTATGATGAGAACTCTCTTCAACGAGTTCTCGTTGTTATTCGGAAGCGTAGTCTCTTCATGTTTCCACAGCTTGCCAGTCTCGTATCTTCTATCTTCGTAGTGGACTGTATGTTCTTCCAAGATGCGAGATGCTAGCTTATCTGGATCTGTCTTCGGCTTCCGAGCGTTGAGGAGCAGGTCGTCTGTCTCGAAGTGTTCTTCCTCCATCTGTTCGAGTCGGCTGTCTTCCGAGTCTTCTATTGCGTGGGAGACGTACTCGATGCGGTGTCCTAGGGTCCTCGTGTCACTGCCGTGGAGCACCCAGCCTAAGGGTGTTCGGGATGCGACCGGCTGGTCTGGTTCGCCCGTTCTGGTCTCGGACGTTACCAGCAGGTGCCAGTTATCTTGACCGATGAGGATCTTAGGTCTTGCTTCTTCATAGGTGAGGTCGTTGGTGATATCTTCGAGATGACTGCACCCTCGTAACTGTCTATAGGTGACCCGTTGAGATGACACTTTGAAGTTCTTTACTGTTCTGGCTTGAACTTCTTCTTCAGCTGGATCCTTAATGCCTCGTATTTTCAATGAGACTCTTCTTGATTGTTGATCAGCTGTCTTCGTACTGTTGATGGTCTCGACCCGCAGTGGGTCGATAGGTCCCGTCGCGCCGATCTTTTCTGCTACGGTGTCGTCGAGTAGTGTGACTGTTGACCCGTCGTCTATGAGCGCGAAGGTGTTGACCATTCCTGCTGGCCCTGTTAGTTGGACTGGCAGTATCTTCAGGAAAGTGGTCTTCTTTCCCGTCCACGCCGAGTTGATTGTTTCGGCCCTGTTCGTGCTTTCTTCTTCTGTGGAGTCCCTTTTTCTTCTATAGTGCAGCAGGGTGTTGTGCAGTAGCTTGCAACCGTCGATGCCGCAGCGTCGCTCTCTGCAGGTGTGTTTCTTCTCCATCTTCTGTAGACATCGGAAACACAGCCTGTGTTCCTTGGCTAAGTCCCATCTTGCGTTGACGTCAGCTGTCTTGAACTGCTCACACTTGTAGATGGGGTGTTGCTCGTTGCAGATGGTGCACGTCTTGACCTGCTACTGGGCTTCCATCACCGTGTTGATCCTCTGGGGGCGCTTCTGTTGATGAGTGGTGTGCTGGACTGCTAGGTTTTCAGGTTGAGCGTAGGGTCCGCATAGATCTGCTTCTCTTCTCATGAACTTCTCGAACTTCAAGAGGTCCGCTATTTCCCTCGGCTGAGCTGCTGCGAAGTCGTAGTACCTATACTTGAGCACAGGTGTAAGTTTCTCAACCATTGATCTTGAGACTTCTGGGTTGTATAGGTAGTGGATGCAGTTTAGTGCCTTGAGTGTTGCCACAGCGTTGGTGACCCTCGTTGAGAAGATGCATATGTCCCTTGGTGACTCGCTCAGTCTTGGTAGTCCTCGAAGCACTTCCATCTCTGTAGTTGCTATTGCTTCAGGCCTCCCGAATCTTGATTCTAATGTTCTGATGATATCAGCAGGCTGTGAGTTGGTGATGAGGAGACTCTCGACTGCCTCCCTCGCCTTCCCCTTGAGGTTTCTTCGTAGCCTGTTGAGGTTTTCCACGGCGGTGTAGCCATCTTCTGTTTCGGAGTAAGCTGCCTTGAACGGCAGCCATTCCTGGTGACTTGCACTGAAGATTGGTAGCTCGATGAACTTCGGTCGCTGGGCTGCCTTGATCGCTTGAGTGATGGCGGCAGCCAATTCGGTGAAGTTCTGCTGTTGGGCTGGTGGCGCTGCTGTCGGCGTTGGTTCACCTGGCCCCTGATGTGGTGTATCGGCGATGGCCAATATGGGAGGAGGTGGTGATTCGTGACGGCTGAACCACTCGCCGACCTTCTCCTCAGCTGCCGCCGACACTTCATCTTAATTCAATTCTTCTATTTCTTGATCTTCGTCTTCATCTTCTTCCAGGGCGGCGATCTTCGCTGCTGCCAGTTCTATTCTAAGACGAAGTAATTCTTCTTTTGCTTTTGCGATTTTCGCGGCTTTGCTCTTCGAATGCACAGATGACCCCCCTTTACCCCTTTCTTGGATGGTTGCGGATGAGGCGGCTGTGACTTGCTATTCTTCCCTATCTTCTCTGTTCCAGGTGCCGTTGGTTTCGGACCTGGTGCTGTAGCTGACGGTGGCTCGATGGTAGTCACCGTCTCGGTGCTCGTAGTTCCCTCCGTTGTGGTGTTCTCCGAGGTGGACGTTTCCGTGGTTGTCCCGGATTCGGCGGTCCCCTCGGTGTCTGATGGACCCTGAACGGAGGCGGCTTTATGGCATCTTTCTGCTGACCTCGTAGTCGGCATCTTCAATTTTTCAATATCTTCACAGCGGAAAATTCAGGCACGCACTCTTCGAGACCACCCTCGTGTTCCACTTAAGGTTTTCTTCAAAGTTGACTCCAAATCCGGCTCCGATAGGACCAAAAATGTACACAACCCAAAGCCAATTCCGTCGATGAGACTTTATCTGCTCTTCAGCACGACTTCGCCGCAATGGGTGTGTAGTTTGGGGGGTTTGCTGGGATTGTGGATGTCGTCGTGGTGCTGTACTTAAGCGGAACACTTATTATGGGCAGCCTCGAAGAGTACTTGAATTTTCCAGAATTAAAGAGATTTTTTCATGTATCTTCATTTATTCCTTGTGAAGAGGAGAGAGCACTTCTCGCTTGACTTTTTACTTGTCGACTGAGGTGTCGAGTCAAATTACAGCGGTTTTTTATACTCTTAATCCAATTAATTCGATTTTTCTAATTGGCCGATCGATTTTTCGCGGCTCGTTAGTGACACCGCGGCTTAACGACTTTTCGCGGATATACCCTAATGGTCGATCGGTCAATCTTACAATTATGTGTTTATTTTCTATTTACAATGATTTATATACCGTATTATGTATTCTAATAGGTAGTAGAAATAAGGTAACACGAAATAAGATACAATTTACACTTATAGATCGGTAAACAATGACGATTTCTTCGTCGCAAACTTATAACTATTATACACGATTATTCCTATAGTTTTTGTTAAATCAGTTTAATTATATACACTATCATGTACTAACAAAATAAGCTTATATACTAGTTGTTCTGCACAACTATAATGGCTGTGTGTGATGGTGCATTATCATGGTGCAGCATCCATAAGTTGTGTCGCCACAAATCTGGACGTTTTCGGCGGATACTCTCACGCAAATGCTTCATGACGCCTATATAATATTCTTTATTCACTGTTTCTCCCTCTGGAAGGAATTCGGAGTGAACCACACCACGGTAGTAAAAAAAAACTGTCAGCATCACCTTGATTTTGCCGCGGTTTTTTGGGTTTCGGCTCGTTTTCGAGACGCCATTCTGAAGACTGTTGGCTTATTTGCATGTCATACTCATAAACCCATGTCTCGTCGCCAGTAATTAAACGTTTCATAATGGTCGGATCCGTAGAGGCTCGGGAAACCATGTCTTCAGCGACATGCTTTCGCTGCGCTTTTTGAACAAAAATGAGCTCTTTTGGAACTAGTCGAGCGGCGATGCGTTTCATGCCTAAAATGTCAATGAGAATATTGTGGACTGACTTAAAAGATATGTTCACCTCACTAGCCAACTCTCTCAGACTCATACGTCGATTTTCGAGCACTAGCTTCTTGATTCTGTCGATGTTTTCTTTGGTCGTAGCGGTTGAAGGTCTACCAGAACGAGGCAAGTCTACTACTACTTCTCGGCCTTCTTTAAAAGCCTTATACCATTCATAAGCCCTTGTTTTCGATATACACGATTCGCCGTAGGTATTTCGCAACATTTTTAGTGATTCACCACATGAAATATCATTCGAAACACAAAATTTAAGGCACACTCTTTGTACAACAATATTTTCCATTGTAAAAATCGCCGAGGTCTCAAAACTATGACCAACAAAAAGTGTAGTTTAAAACAAATTGAATGACAGATCCCGCTCAAATTTTGCGCGCTAAATCAGTACAGTGCTACCAACATGCAGTAAAAAAATTAGAACGACCTCTTTTACGCGGGTCTTTTTATTGACATATTCCCGATACTTTTTACACAGAGTAGTACTACCTGCTCGTGGTCTCACTCCTCACCCTTGTCTCCGAGTTAAAGGAGACTGGTAGCAGAGCTGTTAATTGTTTTTTTATTACTGCGCTCGCTCGGTTCACGCACTGAACAGCCCTCAACAAGTCAGAGGCTCTATTCCTCCTATGGCCCTGGAGTCGGAATCGGCCCCCTGAGGGAGTCTTGTCGTGGAAGGTGTACGCATCGCCATCGAGCCTTCGATGAGGTACCTTTTTTTTGACAGCAGGAGGTTATGTCGGGCTTGAACTTGCTTGTCGGCTTTTATGTCGACTAAAACCGCACGCCGTCTCGGGTCTTCAGACGCCGGGGTGTAAAGGCAATCTCAAAGCCGTAGACGGCCCAGGGTCAACCAGGTTGCGAGGTAATTAATTGCCTTTTTTGGCCACCTTACACCCTTTTTTTTTTTTTTTACGTGCGGAAATCCCTTCGGATACATTCGTGTCACGACTAAAACCGCACGGTGCCCTCGAAAGGATAACCCCAGGGTTGCCGGCGGACCCTGGCCGCCACCGCCACCTTACACCCTGGCATTAGATACCCAAGACGGCGTGCGGTTTTGTTCGGTGCGAGTCCGACATAACTACCGCTACTACCCCATTTTATTTTTTAAACCTTTCTACCTTATAGACCAGTGAATAAACCGTGCCATGTTAAATGTATAGAAACTGCAAAATTACAAATTGTGAACACATGCCAATAGATTTTTTAAGTTTTGGCAATTTTTTTATTTCATTTTATAGATTAACTGATGCAGATTTCATATCAGTTTAAAGTTTTGTAAATATCCTTAAAAATGAAGAAATTAGCGGCTAGACACCCTTAACATTTCCACCATGTATAGATTAAATTCTTAATTATTTATAAGCAAAAACCTGTGTCCTATTCTATCCTGTTGTTCTCATAAAATACTTACTTGTAAGTGTGGTAAATAATATCACTAACAGTCAAGTGGTTGATTTTCATTAATTCTCTGAATTTATTATTGTGTTTTGCGTGAGCCATGCTTGCCGTCATTTTGACGCACCGGCAATCCACCTTCATTTGTTTGGCAAGATCTACCCAGCGTGCCCGTGATTCCCGATCAGGATTGGTGCTATCTACTACAATACTTTTACCTTGCTGTAAAAAAAAATGCCAGTAATTTCCACAGATTCTCCACTTACTTCAAATTCATTAAATATAACTTTATTTATTATGCAACATCATATGATTTTTTTAATTAAATTTATTTATTTTTCGAATCCAAACCTGTAAAAGCTTTGTTGCTTCAGAAGCACATTTCTGCCAGGAACCTAGGGTATCCCTACATACAGTACTATATGTATATCCAGACTTTCTTTCAATTTGCTTGGCTAAAAATGATTTACCGCTACCAGGGAAGCCAACCATCACTAGAATCTAAAATGTGTTCAATTATCTTTAGAATGATCAATCATAGATAATATATTATGATAGTTGATAGTAGACAGTTACGCCATCTGCTGCCTTATGCGTGCGGACGCACGAATATCCACGCAGATGTAGAGACGTAAAGACGTAGAGTACATATGAATATGACGGAACAGTATGCACTGCGAACTCCCGCATGCGTATGCACGCATAAGGTAGTGGGCGGCCTTATTTTCTTACATAACTGCTCACCTCTT
The DNA here is from genome assembly GCA_946251805.1 of Cybosia mesomella. NCBI lineage: Eukaryota > Metazoa > Arthropoda > Insecta > Lepidoptera > Erebidae > Cybosia > Cybosia mesomella. The sequence continues at coordinate 26,200,973 of OX276398.1, forward strand.
TTCCTGTCCTAATCAAATCTTTATTAAAATCACCAGAACTTAAGTGATTAGGATCAAATTCTGGTTTAGCCATGGGTACATTTGATATAGAGTGTCCCAAGAAAAATTGTTCTGGAGTGTAAAATTTAAGCCCAAGATTTTCAGCCATTAATTTGTCAACCATGGAATGATCTTTTTTCTTGCCTGGTGCCCAATTGGCAAGCCTGCCTGCAGCATCACCACAATAAAAACTGTGCGTCAGATCTATCTTCAGATTGTCATTTTTCTGTTCTGACAAAACCTGCCACATACCAGTTAGAGGTTTTCTATAAAATCCTTTACATGTCGCTATATAAACTTGAAAAGGAACTTGCAATTTCTTGACTATTGCCTCAACTTTTTTCTTGAAATCTTCTATTTTAACTCGCCCATTCCCTATAGGAGCTTGGTTACTCAATATCACTAGTTTGTGTCCCATTTCTAATTGTTCTTTTAACTTTCTTTCAACAGTTGGAAATGCAATTTGCCAATCATTTACATCAACAGGATAGACTTTACTAGACTTTGTTTTAATCAGTGTACCATCCATATCAAAAGCTGCTACTTTGGTACTAGATTTTACACCTTTTGAAGTGAATACATAAAGTTCTCCTTTGTCAATTTCTTCCCAAGTATCACTCATGGCTGTTGGAATAACTTCAGTAGCTTTGATTTTATGTTCATTGGACACTAACTTTATGGCCTTCTTCTTAACAGGTGGCTCCTCATCCGATTCTAACTTTCTTTTGTAACTAGAGTGTATTTTACTATCAGCCTCAGGGGGTGGGTGAAATTCAACAGTATGTATGTAATTATTTAGTAGGATTTCTATACGAGAGCCATGCTCTACTTTGTATACCAATTCTTTTACTAACGCACAGCCATCAAGGCCTGATGCATTTACTCCCAACTGTTTAACATGAACTAAACCTTTTTCACAATCTGCTTTAAGGGAAACTGTTGAAAAATACTAAAATAAGAACATTATAATCATATACTATTAACAATAATATCTATTCATGATCACAAAATTACAGGCACATTCTTGAACTTGGGTAAGTATGTCTTTTTAAATGATCATAAATTTCATTATTAAGCAGGTTTTATATGCAGTGCATGGAGTCTTGGATCTTCCTGTCAGGAAATTTTCTATAGCACCATGAAACTTGGCATGAAGCAAAGCTGACGAAATGTATATATTAATACTACATATCCCTAAATGCATATACAAGAACAAGTACATCCTATCCTACTAACCCTATTATCCTACTAATTTTAAAAATGTGAAATGAGAGAATGTTTGTTAGTCTTTCAAACGCAAAAACGGCTTTATGGATCTGGCTGAAATTTGGTACAGGTATAGTATCCACGCAGGCGGAGCCGCGGGCAACAAGTAGTAATATATATAAATATACTAAGACTATTTATAGATGATATTTGTAGATAGTTCCAGCCATAAACTAAAAATTTGTAAAAAAAATCTAAGTGCACATGGTGCGATAAGAGAATAGTTTTTCGTCTAGCGTCTTAATGAATACTTACGTTGCACTTTTGAACACGCCGGATCCTTTATTTTTGTGATTTTGCTACGACCAATTGTTGTTTCCACATTATGTACTAATTGAATTGGAGCATGTGAGTCCTTTATACAACGTAAGAAGCAAGTGCGAAACATTACGTCAAAATATATACACAACAAGAATCAGATTATTTCGGGTACAACTGTGGATAAATATAATAAATCTAATTGCTAAAATAATTTGTTACAATCGTCATTCCGCTCGTAAATATTTTACGAACGAGACTGACATAATAATAATCAAACATAATAATAAAGTCACGGTCGCTGGTGCTCTATAATATTTTGTACGACATATAACAAATCTTACGTACAAAATATTTTTAATCACAAAATAATTATTTACGAATTTGCCTAAAAAAGTTAAGTGACATTAGTGACATTAGTGATTGACGATGACAGGTCACGGCTTTTATATATACTCTTTGGGTCACGGTGACAAATACAGATAATGGTGCTTTGCTCATTGCTGATGGTTGAAATTGTAAAGGATAGGATAGACTGTCGAAAAAAAATTATTGCTTAGATAAATCGGTATATTTATATTTGACTAGCATCGTCACGCGGTTTCACCCGCGTTCTTGATCCTGTGGGAAATCAGGGTAAAAAGTAGCCTATGTTACTCAGGGTCCAAGGATAATGTAGTAATATAATGGGGAAAGAATTTTTGAAATCGGTTCAGTTGTTTCAGAATTTATTGATTACCAACCAACAAATGATACCTCTTTATAATATTAGTATAGATATACATAGATTTTTGATCCATTTTATTTTATATAACAATATAATTTTATGTTCTTTCATCAATTAATATTAATATTGTGATAAAATTAAATACAAAGATATTATTATTGAACAATCCCTATAAATTAAAAATAGTAGATGACATTCTACAATACATTGGCACTAAATTCCTATTATTTTCACGGAAAGTGTGAAGCTGATATGAATTTGCGAATTAATAGCCAATCAATATTTATTGTATAAAACATTTACAATGGACAATCTTAACGCTGACTACCTACCGTCTGACTCCCTAACCCCTAAATGAGAGCCTGCACCAAAACCTCGTCCGTTATTTAGCAGGAGCACCAACTAACAAGTGAGCTGGGCTTTGGCTCCAAAGATATTAGTGGATATTATACACATACTATTTATTGAGAGTATACAGATTATACATGTAATATGAGAGATTTTATAGTCTTCCTAGTATGCTCAATACTTTTTTTCAAGAAATCGTACCTATTTTTTTTTGTGCCATATTTTATACCCCCTTCCTCCCCTCTCCTCCTCCCCCCCCCCCCTCCTCATCGTATTCTCATTGTATCACTGGTTCATAAATATTTTTACTAAAAATTCGATATTCGATTAAGCCAACTCAGGCTTGACCGATTTCTTAAATTTCTTATGCCATATTTTATACCCCCTCCCCCTCTCCTCCCCCCTCCTCTTCGTATTCTCATTGTATCACTTGTTCATAAATATTTTTATTAAAAATTCGATATTAGATTGACCCAACTCACACTTGACCGATTTCTTAAATATCTTAATTTTTTGATAATCTACATATATCACACGACCTGTGTGCCAAATTTCATAACGCTACAATGGGGACCTTTCGATGACAGCTGGCAGTTGAGCATTTTTATGAAGCGATAGATGGCGCTGCTCTAAGTATGGTTTTTTTTTTGTTTACATCTTGCTAGCAAAACGCAAACGCAACGCTTCATGACAATGACACAAGCTAAGGAGACCGTATTTATGGTCTGTGGTACGTTCCTATCATTAAAAACACTTCGTGCAGTAAATGACGATTTTTATCGTCAAATAAAAATTCTTTAATTCTTCTTTAAATTCTTTAATCAACAACGAAACAAAACGCAGCACCATAGCGTAAGTAGGACTAGGCGCACATTATCCTATTTTTCTGAATCGTTTCGTTAACTCGATTAATGTCATCATAAATATAGTGCTTTCGTTATGTAAACACTACGTATTTGGCTTCTTTTGACAGATTAGAATTAGAAGAAGTGACCCACTTAGCAAGCAGCTAAGATTCGTACACTCGAACCACTGGTTTTAAAACTCTGATATGTGCGCACGGCCTTTCCACAATGTGAACAGCGCCATCTATCGAGACTTTGAAAACGCGTTTGAAAGGTCCCTATTGGAAGTGGCCTAAAGGTTTTGATTACCGGTCTATCAGTGCCAAAATTAACTATATTCACAGCGTTATATTTCAAGATCTACTGAAGCTATATCTATGAAATTTGGCATACTGCTGTAGTACTAGTATATGATGACGTAGGTACAATTTTATCTCTATACGTGCAATAGGCATTGAGCTACAGGGAATCAAAGGTGGGTGGAAACGGTTCGTGTAAATAGTGCACGGCATGCGCGTGGCCTGTTGCTGGAACTTGGCCTGCGCACTACCGTGCACTTAGATAATCTCTCTATGCTTATTTCCACCACGACGATTTGATGTACCGTGAGCCCTGTGCCATGACGTGACATGGTAAATACTAAAAGTTAGTATAACAATGAATGACAATACTATCGAGTATACAATAGTAGCTGTCCTGGGTCCTGTTACTGACGATGACGCTGAAAGGGCGCGTGGAGACTGCGATCCAATATCGCCATCCAATACCGGGATATTTTTCCGAATTACACGATCAATATATATTTTATTGTTTATTTGTATTGTGTACATAAATAAATAAATTAAAAAAAAAAATGATTTGCCCTAATTATTTTGGTGGCAGCTTCTACTTTTTCTTCATTTATTGAATTCTTTGTAATAGGTGTTCATAATTAATTAGTAATAACATATAGGATGGACGACTTAAAAGTAGGTATCTGAAATATTTATATTTACCGTGTGTTTTTCCGCATCGATGTCGCTGTGGAGAAGCCGTCGACAGGTTCGGACACCATGGCTTGTCGTGCTGCAGGAGCGCTGGGCGAATACCACGGCACGCCAGTCTCAATGACATAATCCGACGTGCTCTTGTCACTGCCGGTGTGCCAGCTGTACTTGAACCAAATGGTTTGGCACGCGACGATGGCAAGAGACCGGACGGTATGTCATTAATGCCATGGAAAATGGGTAGGACTCTGTCTGTGGGCCTACCGCCCAAGTTTCGTCGATATCACAGCCGTCGAAATGTTGCGCTGGTCAAGGTCGACGGCCATTTTGTACCGGCCCATTTACAATTGATGCCGGCGCGGCGTAAGAATGAATGAAACGCTGTTTTTGACAGTTAAATAGCTGCCGCCTAAAAAAATTCAAATCTACGGCGTCGCTTCATACAATTAGCTGTCGTTTTGAATATTATTTTCTTTTCCGACGGTTGATTACGATGCCGATTGCACCTTACACTGGGCTACTATGGCTTTTATGGGTGCGACTGCCGACGAGTGGATTCTGCCGTCCTATGGCACCTAACACTGGGCTACTATGGCTTTTATGGGAGCGACTGCCGACGAGTGGGTTCTGCCCTCCTATTGCACCTAACAATGGGTTACTATGGCTTTTATGGGGGTGACTGGGTTTTGCCCTCCTATTGTACCTAACACTGGGCTACTATGGCTTTTATGGGGGCGACTGGGTTCTGCCCTCCTATTGCACCTAAACTGGGCTACTATGGCTTTTATGGGGGCGACTGGGTTCTGCCCTTCTATTGTACCTAACACTGGGCTACTATGGCTTTTATGGGGGCGACTGGGTTCTGCCCTCCTATTGCACCTAACACTGGGCTACTATGGCTTTTATGGGGGCGACTGGGTTCTGCCCTCCTATTGTACCTGCGACTAATTAAAACACTCTTTAATCTTTACCTTTCCTACTTAAACGTTTATGCTGTGTTGTTTGTTGTTTTCGTATGTTTCAGAAGGAAGGAATAAGCGAAGGAGTTGGAGGACGAAATTCCATCGTCGGCAGTCGCCTCCATAAAAGCCATAGTAGCCCAGTGTTAGGTGCAATAGAAGGGCAGAACCCAGTCGCCCCCATAAAAGCCATAGTAGCCCAGTGTTAGGTACAATAGGAGGGCAGAATCCACTCGTCGGCAGTCGCCCCCATAAGAGTCATAGTAGCCCAGTGTTAGGTACAATAGGAGGGCAGAACCCAGTCGCCCCCATAAATGCCATAGTAGCCCAGTGTTAGGTGCAATAGGAGGGCAGAACCCACTCGTCGGCAGTCGCCCCCATAAAAGCCATAGTAGCCCAGTGTTAGGTGCAATAGGACGGCAGAACCCAATCGTCGGCAGTCGCCCCCATAAAAGCCATAGTAGCCCAGTGTTAGGTGCAATAGGACGGCAGAATCCACTCGTCGGAAGTCGCACCCATAAAAGCCATAGTAGCCCAGTGTTAGGTGCAATCGGCATCGTAATCAACCGTCGGAAAAGAAAATAATATTCAAAACGACAGCTCATGAGACGCGGTCGATTTGAATTTTTTTAGGCGGCAGCTATTTAACTGTCAAAAACAGCGTTTCATTCATTCTTACGCCGCGCCGGCATCGATTATCAATGGGGCGGTACAAAATGGCCGTCGACCTTGACCAGCGCAACATTTCGACGGCTGTGATATCGACGACACTTGGGCGGTAGGCCCACAGGTTTGGGACGCAACATGCGTCGACATCATTGCTCCTACTCATATAGCCAGCACGGCTGTCTGTGCCGGTGCTGCTGCTGCTTCTGCGCAGACTCTCAAACGGCGCAAACACAACAAGTTACAAATTTTATATCTAACTAAACTAAATAAAACTAAAATAAAATAAATAATTAAAAGAAACTTAAACCTAAAATGCATAGTGGAATTCCTCCGCATCGCATGCCTCCTGTGGTAACGTGCCCAGAAGACTGGCAGCATTGCCACGTTGTATGGCAATACTTATTCTCTGTGCTAAAAAGAAGCCAGCCTTCTGGTCACGAGAAGCGTCGATTATACGTGTTGCAATCTCCCTGTAGAGACTGCGAGCACTCGGACCCCATGCCCCTAACGTTTCGACTATCGACATCGATGCGGAGAAACACACGGGGCACCTAAACGAAGGCATAAATAAGGTAGTGCATTATTTTTATAGTGCTCATTATGTGTAAAATGAAGCTGTCTGCATTCTTGATGTAATGATAATTTTGGTACATATTTTAATAATAATTTTAATAATTTAATAATTTATTTTTTTAACATATGAGTTACTGATACATAAAAATTACAACACAAATGAAACAATCCAAGCTACACATAGATTTGTAACGTTGTCACCTGTACTAGTGATAATACACTGTATCACAGGTGTCAGCGCCCTCCATAGTCAGGGAACAATGAACAGTAGACACTGGTAGGTATGATCTATAACAATTTAGGTACATAATACTCTTAAACACAATAATTATAAAGGATTAACTTATTAGATAAAATTGAGAGTGAGTATGTGAGAGTGTAGTCTGTGAAGTGTGTGTGTGTTTTTAGGTATGTTTGTGATTATAGTGTATGTGTTGTATATGTATGAGTAAATGTGAGTGAAAGTGTGAATGTAATATCAGTAATGTGTCCTAAGATGGTGTTTTTAAAAAACATTCGGTTGCATCATAGTCAAACGCCTTGAACCGTTCCGTCAGACTTGACTTGAATTTATTTTTAGTTAGAGAATGGATATAGATCTCTTTGTTGATACTGTTGTATAGCACCGGACTGAAAAAGTAAAAGCTACGACCGGCAAAAGACGTTCTGTGAGGTATATACTCGCAAATACGGTCCTTTCTGCGTTTTTTGCATGTTATATAAGGTACTTCAGCATACTTACGTAATGACGTCTGGAGCACAAAGAGTTGTCTCACAATGAGGACTGAATATTCGTTATACAATGTCGATGTTGGATATCTAAATGGTTTATTTACCAGGACTTTAAGAACAGCTCTTTGTGCCCTCTCAAGTTCAAGCAAATAATTGGAAGATGCATTACCCCATACCGGAATGCAATAACAAAGTACAGATTGTACCAGCGCGAAATACACCATTTTTAAGGTTTTAATGTCAGCTGAGGACCTTAACTTCTTTATGACGTACATTAATTTGTGGTGCGAGCTGAGAGACTATGAATATACATATCCCAGCGGAAGTAAGAGTCTATATGTATGCCAAGATACTTGGTGCTAGACGCGTGTACTAAGTATAGCCAGTCACAATCACCATTCAACATATCACATGTGTGAGCCTTTAATAGTAGGCCACTGTGCGGTTGATGGGAAGAATAGCAGCAAAAGGTAACAAAATTGGTTTTTTCAATATTCAGTGTGAGAAGACTGGCCGCTAACCACGACATAACCACTGAAAGGGCCTTTTCTGCATTTCTATAGGTCTCCAGCCAGCTCTTTCCGTGATCAATTAAAACTGTGTCGTCGGCGTATGAGATAATTTTGCACTGTGTTAGGGGAAGGCGACTTAGGTCATTTGCGTACAAAATGTACAGCGTCGGACCCAATACACTTCCCTGTGGAACGCCAAAAGAGAGTGATTCTTCGTCACTGATATGCTAACCAATCTTCACACACTGAGTACGGTCCCTTAGATAGCTCCAGAACAGATCCAAGACTGTTCCTCTTATTTCTATGGATTCCATCCTGTCTCGAAGCAAAGGAACAGAGACACTGTCAAAAGTATTGGAGAGGTCTAAGAATATTGCTAGCGTCTTGTATTTGTTATCAATCAATTTGACAACGGAGTCCGTTAGGGTGATAACGGCATCCTCTGTTGATTTACCCTTAACGAAACCATATTGATTGAGCGAGATGAGATTAATATGATTGAAGTAATTTAAGAGTATTTTATTGATACACTTTTCAAGGACTTTTGACATCGTCGTCAGGACGGAGATCGGCCTGTAGTTGGCAACATTTTCTCTGTCCCCACCCTTATAGACAGGATCGACAAGTGCTTTTTTAAACACCGCAGGAAAAGTGCCTGTTGATAGAGCAAGATTAAAAATATGCTTTAGGGGTGGGATTAAATGCTGGCGAGTCGATTTCAAAAGAGCAGAAGGAATATCGTCCCATCCCACGGCAGAGCTGTCCTTTAAACTTAGGATTGTGGCTTCCAGTTCAGACTCAGTAATATCCTAGAGAGCCATAGAATTACCATCATCATTTTGGGTTGGTAGTTTAAATGATGCAGAGCTGGAGCCCGTTTTTTTTGTATTTTTGAAACTAATGTTTTGCCTATGTTTGAAAAATAACGATTCGCAATATTAGCAGACTCTCTAGGATCACCATGTAAGTTAAGAAGCTCGGTTGGCAGTGACTTCTGTTCACCTGTCTCAGTGATAGACCTAATGGCGTCCTATGTAGCCTTCGAGTCACCCCTAGCCTTCTCAAGTTGAGTTTTATTATATTTGGTTTTTAGGTCCTTCAGAAGACTGTTGCAGAAGTTGCGATATCGTTTGTACGTTGTTTGAATGATTATGTTACTAGGTGATTGTCTACATTTTTGGTGAAGGGTATCTCTATTCTTAATAATTTAAGTAAGCCAGGGGTAACCCAAGGCTGAATAATTCCCTGGGGTTATCCTTTCGAGGGCTTACCCGGGGTGCCCGGCAACGGACACTTGGGGAGGACACCGTGCGGTTTTAGTCGAGATACGACATAACCACCCCCGCTGGCCAGCGGGGGGGGGGGTATCCGAAGGGATTTCCGCACGTAAAAAAAAAAAAAAAGGCTGAATAATTATTTTCTTATGTGGTATCTTAACTTGCTTAGAATGAATGTTAATAATGTTTAATATTTGATTAGTTAGTGATTCAGCAGCACGGTTGGCATCGTTATATTTTTGTATGTAAGAAAAATCAAGCTTTAGTATATCTGTGATAATTGAAGGCAAATCCCTGCGATTGACATACTGGGCTGGCTTCGTGGGTGTATTAATAGAGTCAAGGCTCAACAATGTGGGCAGGTGATCTGTCATATGCGTATTCAAAATTAGTGACATAGCATGTCTAGGAGTTCGCAATAATATGTGATCCAAGCAAGCACCAACTCGTGTTGGTATGAGATAGGCTGGAAACAATCCATGCGATGAACAAATGTCGAGATACTCGTTCGCTTGATCATCCATTTGGCCGGGAACGATGTCTATATTAATGTCACCAGTAATAGTTATAGTTCTATAAGAGCGCAGTGAGTAAAGCGTGTTATTTAGACTGGTAAGGAAAGCATTCTTATCTCCATATGAGGGAGAACGGTATATACCAATTATAGCCACATCACCAGTTGTACAAATTAAACAGTTTGCTTCCCTGAAGACTGGCTGGTACACACGATGTACTATATCATTCCTGACGTAAACACATACACCTGAATTCTGGTTTGAATATGTGGATTGATAGCCAGAAAAACCTTCTAAAATGGGTATTGTTGAAAACTTACTCAACCAGCACTCCGATAAAACAATTATGTAATGCGTTATACCCATATCATGTAGTAGTAGGTATAGTTAGCTCATCAAAGTGACAATTGATACTACGTATATTCATATGAAAAATATTTAATTTTTTACTAGTTTTATATACATATTGAGAGCATTGATGTGGGTCGCATATCAGTGATTCAGATACCTTTATGCTGTCCAGGTCATCTGAAATTTGGTTTAAAGAATCCACAATAAAAGTTTTATATACTCTCTCTGATCTTATAATTTATAATTTGCAAATAGGGTGGAACTGACCGACAAGAGTGACGAGATGCACCATCAGTTATTGTAAATAAGAAGCGAATAATAATACTGATGATTTGACTTGATGATATGTAGTTGACTTAGTAACAATTTATAAACAAAACGGTTTATAAATATAGTAGTTCATTGGGACTAGAGGCATATAACACAAAGGGTACGTACACAACGACTAAACAATACGCACTCTCACTTGGTTCGTTCATGTAAATCATGTACAACCCAGCCCGAGTTAGGAAGAATCCAACTAGATTTAATTTGAGTTAACTCGGGTAAGTTGAAAGCTCTACCGCTATGCCACGCTCGCGCTCCACAAAGATCGTCGGTTATTTATAGGAATCGGAAGAAAAGTGTCTAATTAATACGAATCTAGAAATCAATTCGAGAATATTAATGTATCACAAAAATATAAGATTTTAACGTCAACAAAATCACGGATCGCGTTTGCACATCAATTTTATAAATATATATTGAGATGATCGCGATAAATAATTGACAGTCTAATCGCGCCCAAATTGCTCAACTCTACTGACATAGCACATAGATGCATGTGATGTCATCAATGTCATGTCACATCGCACTTGTCAGTAAATTCAACTTCTGTCAGTCGTGCGATTGTACTTGTGTGAACATTTAGAATGCATTGAGGGTTTTTAGGAGTGCTTGTTCGACTATACTTGTAATTACGTTGCAAAAAGTAAATAATACAACAATATATGAATGATTAACTGCTGTCTGGATATTTCCCTAAAAAGTGCATAATATTTTTTAAAAATTGCTTGGATAATTTCGGTAAAAATTAAGGTTTGTCCTCAAGAAAATTGGAATCTAATTTACTGACGTGTATACATTAGATTGGCGATGTCATTGAGATTTGTATTTTTTATATTTTTCACTCTACTTTAGGCTTTACTTACTGCAGTGATGCCCATAACAAAGCGGAAACAATTAAGTGAGAAGGAGGAATTACTCGAAAATGGTGAAAACAATTCTTTACAACATGAAAGTAGTAATATCAAGGGAGATGAATTGAATATTACCGTATTATTGTTTCTGTATACTCTTCAAGGTATACCCTTAGGGTTAGCTGGTGCAGTGCCCATGCTGTTACAAAACCGAGGCATAACTTACACTCAACAGGTAAGAGTATTTTGAATTCATTTTCATAATGTTTTAATTAATAACTTTCTGTCATGACATGTAGGTACCTACAAAGCTATAAAAAGTATACCGTTTCCAATTGTTTACTGGTTTCAATTAAAATTGTGATTATTTTCTCCTACACCTCTTAATTTTACATAACGGCTTGACTTGTTACCGGTTGGAGGCGTGTCGTGTGTGTCCTACACACGCCTGCCTACTCACCGACGCGGGATAAAACCCGACCCCACCAGGTGAGGCCGCACTGGAGGCTAAGGTCGGCCGGTAACCCTGGGGTTATCCTTTCGAGGGCTTACCCAGGGTGCCCAGCAATAGTACTTGGGCAGGATACCGTGCGGTTTTAGTGCGCTGGCCGGCGGGGGGTATCCGAAGGGATTTCCGCACGTAAAAAAAAAAGTAATGCCAAAATGTCAAGCTCCTGGTTTTATCCATACGGGCAATCTTTTCAATTATACCCATTGTGTTAGCAGTGGAGCAAATATTCCTAAGCTTCCTGAACTGCCTGGAAGACTGGGAAGAATGCTCAAACTCTGACCCTTCCGGTGTTCATTAATTTGTGCAGTTTATTCTAAATAATATAACAATTAATCATCAAAATAATTCTATACTTTTTTTTTATATATGAGTGTCCAAAATGTGTGGTATCAATTTTGCAAAATTAGGTGTACAAAAGCCCTGAGTTTCAGGAATTTTGAGAGATCAGTATTATGTATAATACATTCTTATTGTTAGTAAAAGCAGAGTTACAAACACTATAAAAATAGATATTTGCCAGGCGCCAATATCACCTAATTTCTAAATTGTATTCTTTGAACATGTCACTAATTTTTCAAGTAGACTATTTATAGATTATCTGTAAATCATATACTTACTTTGAAAATTTACTTTTTAGGCTGAATTTAGTTTTGTGAACTGGCCATTCAGTGTAAAGTTATTATGGGCACCAATAGTAGATGCATTATTCTGGCCAAAGTTTGGGCGAAGAAAAACTTGGTTAGTTCCAGTACAATATTTACTGGGAATCGTCATGATTATCATGTCAAGCAGTGTCACAGATTGGCTTGGATCGGATGATAAAGCCCCTTCGATGATGTATCTTACAATGTCATTCCTTTTTTTAAACTTCCTCGCTGCTACTCAAGATATAGCTGTAGATGGATGGGCCCTTACTATGTTGAAAAGGTATTTTTTTATATACAAATAAATAAATTGGTGCAAATAAACTGTCGTTGATATGGATTGATGGCTGGCTGGCTGATGGATGCATAAGGCGGAGATCCTGGTACAATGTTGTACACTGGGAGAGGACTGTGTGCAATAGGCTAATTGATTGATTGACACTATAAGAATGCAGAGGGAGTATTCTTTTATTATACTATTTTTGATTTACTGTGGCTCCCTCCCTCTGAATTTTTACTATAATATTTTATTTTTTCCAGGTGTAATGTTGGGCATGCCTCAACATGTAATACAGTGGGACAGACAGCAGGCTTCTTCCTTGGTTATGTTCTATTTCTTGCGTTAGAATCACCTTACTTCTGTAACAAATATATTCGGTCAGAAGCTGAAGAAACAGGTATTGTTTCATTAGCTGGATTCCTGTTATTCTGGGGCTGGATATTTATTATAACCACAACTTTAATTGCTGTATTCAAACATGAAACTATTGACGCTAGAAGTGGAGAAAGTAATGTGAAAGGAGTCAAAGATGTTGTGAATGCCTACAAACAACTGTATACAATCATAAAATTGCCAGCTGTGCGGACTTTGGCTCTTGTTCTGTTTACTGCTAAGGTAAGTAAGTTTTTTTCAATTAAATTTTTAAGCATTTTGTATGCTTACTTTTTATAAAGATTTAGATCGGAAAAACAGAACATCTAGAACGGGACTTGACCCGCGACCAGTCCCTTACAGCGGGAAGGCCAGCTGAGCTATCTAGACACGTCCCAGATATTCGAAATTTTCCGATATATTATATCTGGACTGGTCGCGGGTTCAAGTCCCGTTTTAGATGTTCTCTTTTTCCGATCTAAATCTTAAGTAAGTTTTGTCGATTAAAATCTAGCTACATTTACATTATTGATTAATTTGTGTGATTGTATTTCTTAATATTTTAAAAAGGTTGATACTTTTAGTTGCTGCTACTGTAAAGACTTTTTAATTTTAATCAAAGTATTTTTAAATAGTTTAAGTAAACGACGAAGTAGACCTTAGAAAATCGGATCATGAAATGACATTGGATCAGAACTGTGGGTTGTTAAAAAAAGCGGCCAAGTGCGAGTCGGACTCGCCCATAAAGGGTTCCGTAGCAGCAAGTAACATAATAATGTTCTTTTTATATTTGGGTTGATGGAACTAAAGGTAAATTGCGGTATAGGATTTATGACGTAAAAAAAAAACTACTAACTAGATCTCGTTCAAACCAAATTTCGGTGGAAGATTACATGGTAATGTACATCATATATTTTTTTTAGTTTTATCATTCTCTTATTTTAGAAGTTACAGGAGTAGGGGGGGACACATTTTACCACTGGCAGTGTCTCTCGCGCAAACTATTCAGAAAAAAATTATATTAGAAACCTCAGTATCATTTTTAAAGGCCTATCCATAGATATGGGTTTGATGAAAAACATAATTTTGAGTTTCAGTTCTAAGTATGGGGACCCCCAAAATTTATTGTATTTTTTTTTATTTTTGTGTGAAAATCTTAATGCGGTTCACAGAATACATCTACTTACCAAGTTTCAACAGCATAGTTCTTATTATTTCAACTATTTCACCCTCTCCTTCCCTATACATACATGTGCAGAGCTGAGGTGTCACCCTCATACGTTGCAACTAACTCCATCCAAGTGTGGTTTGGCACCTCTTTTCTTTGCCATACTATGAAGACTTGAAATTCTTTACCAGCACGCGTGTTTCGTTCTTCCTACAATCCCGGATCCTTTAAGCGGGCCGTGAAAAAGCATCTGATGAGGTCGGTATTTACCCTCATAGTGAGCCTCACTCCTGAGACTTCCCCTTTAGCTCACTATCAGGCGACGTGAAATCATATTGACATGTCATAGCTACATAAAAATACCCTAAAATAAGTGTCACTTATACAGTAGCTAAAAATACGTATAGCTACTCCCGTTTGAATGGGATATACATTTTGGTCATTTAAGTCCTTAGAAAAACGTACCTAGCCTAGTCCGCCTTGTGGATGATTGAATACGAAAAACCATGTATCTATAGGATTGTAATATGTATTCGATGGACGTACGAGTAACACCCGTGGTGTTACAAGCCTCTCTACAGTGACCGCATACATAGGTACTATCAGATAGATTACTTGCTCGTTTTCCACTTTTATTGCTTAACAAACCCTACTGCAATTTGAATAGATAGGTGTTTATATATGGCTTTAAAGGATTTATTTTGTCATACAAAAAATTTTCATTATTAATCTCTATTCCAGTATTCTCTTCTATATCCATATATCAATAATCAATTATTCATTATTCGTTTTAACATTGCTTGAAAATATGCAAAATATTAGCAAATTAAATTAGGCCACTCACCAGCATATTTACCGATGCACTGTGTCTTAAATGAGTGAAACTATTGTAATTCTTGATTATATTGCAATAAGTAAAATTTAGGGTGGTGTCTTGAATTCGAGGTAGGGCATTTCAATGCAACAATGACATTTGATCGGTTCCATGCGAATATAAACATCAGCGGGCCTACCATAACGTGCTATAGGTAACCGTTCGTTTTCTGGACCAGAAAGAGGGATGGAGCTATAACTTTTTTTTCAATTATAAATAGTTTTTTTATCATGTTTTTAGCGGGGGCTCATATTACGTTACAAAATACAAATTATTTTCATTGAGTTACGGCCAATGAATATAATTGAATGTAAAATATTTATTTATTATAAACCAGGTATAAAATATATAATTAAAATCTTAGAGACTACGGTAGCTACACAAAGGGGCGGCCTTAACGCTTGAAGTAATTAGGATTAGATATCAGATACCGCTTCCTGAACGTTTAATTTGAAGTCTCCCCGTGACCATGGCTGCTGAAAACCAACCGAAACGTCGGTATCAATGTAAAATATAAAATAACATTAAATAAATCGCGATAGAATCCGTTAAAAAAGGTTTTATTTCAATGTGTGACATTCGTGTAAACTTCCGACAATATCACGTTTAATTTAATTTTTTAACCTTTAATTGCAGCTTGGATTTTGCGCCAGCGATGCGGTATCGGGACTCAAGCTCGTGGAAGCTGGAGTACCCAGGGAAGACTTAGCTCTACTGGCAGTGCCATTAGTTCCAGTACAAATTATCATGCCTGTGGTTGGTATTCTGTTCATTAATCAATAGTTGAAAAAGTCAACATGCATTACGGAACTGGAACCGGTGATAATCTAGAAGCATATGGACATCTGCTAGTGGGACAATATTTGCTAGGCGGTATACTCTGACCAACTGAGCTAACTGGCCCCGTCTTGGATACCTGAAATTCTCGTCTACATATATTACGTATCGCATAAAGTGTGACTTTACCAATGTCTGTGTGGGTTCCTGTGACACTCGTCGGCGGGAGCCAGGACCAATGAATTATACTTCGGTTTACTAGGATTTTACACTTAAAAACGAATAACTTAAAAGACTTTCAAAAAACGAAAATTAGCAATTTTTTCGACCTTGAGGAGGCAGGAACTTAGTAGGTACTTTTAACTCTTCTGACACACGAACCACCGAGGAAACACATTGGATTCGTGTACTCCTCCATCCGTGAACGTCATGCCCTCAGCAAGGTAGACACGTGGTACTCGAAGGTTTCCACTCGGAAACAATAGTATTTTAAATGAAGCTTTTTTATTGAGTCCGGCAACACACGTAAGGTACCTACTTTACACCTTCATCATGCGTACCTTTTTTTTTCGTGCGGAAATCCCCTCGGATACCCCCCTACCGGCCAGCGGGGGCGGTTATGTCGGGTTTGAACCGACTAAAACCGCACGCCGTCTCAAGTTTTCAGACGCCGGGGTGTAAGGTTGCCCATAAAGCATATCCCTCGCACCCCGACTGACCCTGGGCCATCTCAGAATCATCATGAGTACTTTTTTTTGTGAATTCGAATGTGGTCAAGTTGCGAGTCAATAAGTGCCTTCTTCGTCTTCCACCACAGTTGGCCAAATATGTCCACAAAACAAACTACTTCAAGTCTTCAACCTCCGAGCCTTTTCCCAACTTAGTAAGGGCCGGCTTTCAGTCTAAATATGAAACGGCTGAACTTCGATTTTCCGTGGAGCGACTGCCATCTGACCAAGAATTTTTTTGCAAGTAAGCCTAAACAAATTGTAACATCTCAATGGACTAAAGCTGTTTCGAAGATAAATTGTGCAACATCTGACTCAGTGCAAATCTGGCTCGGTGCACCTCGATATTTCGAGGTATGCCGATAGCGTATAATATTTTACAAACTATTTTTTTAGATTACAGTCACAAAATCTAGTGGGGCGGAAATCACACAGTGATTGTCAAACTTCGGGCCAAACTTAGATATTTTTAGGGACAATTTGTATGGTAGGTACCCGAAACCTTGAACGTACAAACCCCAAAATCTAATCAGTTCTTCCCATTAACCAAACAAGATGATTGGCGAAAGAATTTTTTAAATCGGATAAGTGGTTCTTGAGTTATTGCGTAAAGATACATCCAGACCAACAGACAGACTGGGGTTGGTGGCCCGAAGTAATAAAATAGTTAAATTGCAATGAATTCCATCTCATGTAGGTATCACCGGCAATGCGCTTGTAGATAAAATTGCGAGTAAAGAAGCTTTACTCGCAACTGATGGTATTCCAGTTTCATTTCTGCCATATTTCACCAACTATCTGTCTGCTATTAAACAGTTTTCTTACGAGAGCTGCAAAGAGTACTTTGACGGGAGATCAAAAACAAGGTGAATCTGATATAGAACAATCCAGCCTCATCCTCTTTGCTCTCCCTTTATTGACAATTGTGTTCTTAGCAGACAGGATACAGTCATGGCACTGCGGCTTCGTTCCGGACATATTCCATCAAATAAATTTGCGTTCCTAATGCGTAAAACAACATCTACAAAATGTATCCACCTGTAATGTGCTCGATGACCTGTACCATATATTGATTCTTTGTCCTTGAGGGATCCTCTTTTGAAGGGTAGCCAAATGGTTGGTAGTTCTGGCTGATCCAGTACCTTTTTTTTTTTCGTGCGGAAATCGCTTCGGATACCCCCCCCCCCCCGCCGACCAGCGCGGGCGGTTATGTCGGGCTTGAACCGACTAAAACCGCACGCCGTCTCGGGTCTTTACAGCCCGGATACTGTACAACTTAATTGAATTTAGAGGCTAAGTATTTTGTTATACTGTTGTTTAATATCTGTATTTTAATATGGGCAATAAATAAAGAGTAAAAAAAAAAATTACGTCAAGGTTTCTGAGTGAGGCGGAATGAATTTTGAATTTCGAATTAGGAATGGTACGCAGAAGCTAGTTTCTTTTTTATAATTGAGTTAATGTTGACACTTACATGTATAGGCATAGCGTCCCTTTTTGTAATGAAATTGCATGACAGCTACAAATAGGTGCTGGTCAAGTAGTTATCTTTCATGATACCGTACCAATTTTTTTGTTTCGTACAGCCTATACATGGAAGTCAATGGTATTTGACGTCAAGGCATACACTAATTTTCTGTATTATTTCAGATATTAGCGAAGCACACAACCGGCCCCGCGCCATTGTCGCTATGGTTGCGCGCTTTCCCGCTGCGTCTGCTGGTGGGCCCACTAGCCGCTGCTCTCGTGGCCGTCACACCGAAACTGCTCGGTGATTCTGGTCCTTCATACTCATATCTATTCATCCTACTTTGTCTCTACATTTTTCATCAGGTAAGTAGTCATGAGAGTACCCGCGACCGGCGTGCATTTATGAAAGCAAAAGAAACGAAAGGCGTATGCCAAGATCGTAATAAGTACCCAGTGTCTAGTCCAATGGGAAAGAAGCATGAGTATATGTATGTATGTTTGTATGTAAATAGTTACCAGACCTCTTACTATTATTATAAATGCAAAAGTTTTGATGGATGGATGGATATTAGTTTATCTATCATGTCAGAACGGCCGAACGGAATGAAATTTGGCTCAATTTTGAATTACTTCAACCCTGGGAATAAATTTCTGTGAGCCACGGGAACACGGAATCAGTTTTAGCAACAGAGGCCGCACGTCGGATTTTCAATTTCACCACCCTAATTGCAGATTTCACCAAAAACAGAAATCGAGGTCAAAGAACGGCTATATCACGTTTTACTTAGTAGAACAGTTTAGTTATATGGGTTTTAAGTGGTAAAATGCAGCCTTAGTAATTAGTTATCTTCATATTTTGGTGGGCCACTATACTCAAAATTCAACGATACATATAGAATATAGATCTAGATAAATATAAGATAGATCAGTTGAAAATAAACAAAACATTAAAAATATAAACGATATGTTGATACTTGTAGGGTACAAGTCTATAATAAGAATCTCGTTTATTATTTTATTTCGAGTTATTAAACCGCCCCATTGAATTATGTAGAGTAGTCATCGACAATGGGCCATTTATTTCTTGATATATTTATTATAAATAGTGCTTTATGTATTAATAAAATGCAGTAATTATTTTTGCACACATACCTACATTTCTTACAGGAGAAACGCAGAATTTATCCTGTAAGAAGAGTAGAGTAGGTACATATTAACGATTTCCTGTTTTATCGCCTGTATATATGTACGTATCTATGTTCACTCGTAACTGCAAAAAGGTTGAATAGATTTTGATGAGTGTCATTGACGCGCAACAAGGAGTATATTAAAATTAAAAAAAAATTGCTGTTTTTTGGCGCCAGATGTATGTTATCAAAAAGTTCCACAGTCGAGTTTTTGTAATTACATATTACTTTTTAATGTTCGTGTTTTATTGGTTTCCAGACATGCCTGTATTGCATGTTCGTAGCTGTTATGGCGTTCTTCGCAAAGGTTTCTGACCCTGCGGTCGGAGGCACTTATATGACGTTCTTGAACACTATGTCCAATCTTGGAACAAACTGGCCCAACACGCTGGCCTTGTGGGGCATAGATCACCTCATGTACAGGACCTGTACTGCACCACTTTTAATGGATAACAAGTGCTCTTCGCCTTTAGAGGCAGATGTGAGTATTATTTTAATATTATAAGCGTTTTTCCCCCTCAAGGTTAAAAAACGGATATTTAGGTTTCCGCCGAACGGCTTTCGTAATGGTTATGTTTAGGTTTTAGTCAATATATTATTAATACCTTTACAGCACCACCAGCATTAAGTGCCATCATAAGTACATCATGATCACTAAAAATAAAACGATTGTACAGCCTTCGCTTGAACCTCACTTGAGACGTGTTATTTTATATATATATTATTTACCGACGCTGCTTGACCAGTCTTTTCGGTGACTAGTGCTAAGCGCACAGTTTTTTTTTTACCAAATGAATATCAACCTCTTGAAAATAATCGCTATCTTTATTGTCCAGCATGAACGTTTCGACAGCTTTCTTGTGGAAGGCATATGTATGGAGAAGCTGCGAAGCCATTCGTCTATTGCGGCTAGCGACTGGAAACTCCCAAACACCTCTTTCAAAAGTGTAGTTGTAGACATTCTAAACTCTCCCTCTGATCAAAAAATGTTCGTTTAAGAAGACGATAACGGCAGATCAATTATCTCTTTCAATCTGGTATGAGTAACATAACAATTTAGCTTAAAAACATCGTCCCCTTGGGCGACTGTAACACCCATTGGGATGTCAGTAGTTGTCCCGAAAGGGACGACGGTTATCTAAATTTGGGAGGCCGTCATCTCGCCGAGGCGATGTTCGCCCCAAATGCGGACGACGACCGTGTTTGTCCGGCCTGAAGCGACGGCCGCCTCAATTCAGACGATGTCACTCGGATACGATGTCCAGTCACTTAGGTCCGAAACCATACGGACACATACAGAGTATATTCACAAGTGTAGGACTAGTTCATCGCTGGGCCTGAGGCGCCGAATGGTGAGACATAATCGTTGGGCTCGAAGGTGCCGAACGAACTATAACGCCATGAAATATTACTTTGTATTGTAATTTGAGTATTTGTGACTTTGAGTGGAGACGTGTTGACTACACGAATATTAAAAGTATACTGAGGAACATGACCACCGCCCCGCCGCGCGCCACCCGACAATTGTGAGACAAGGACAGGTATAGTAAGAGTGACGTCGTATATGCCTTGTGAGAGAGTGAGATAGCAGATGTTGTTGACGAATATCGAAACGTTTATCTCAAATGTGGTTCAAGCGAAGGCTCGTACAAATCTTAAGTTTTTGTATTTCAACTAAGAATAGAATCGCACTAGCGACAACTTCAGTTAGATGTGTCAATTCTTGTACTGTCCGCATACAAAGTAGCAAACAAATGGTATTTTTAATCTGTTTTTTAATACTTGTAAGTAATATATGCGTTTTGTATCTTTGCATACACCAGTCTAAGATCTTGCTCGCTTGTTTCTCCGTACTGACTGCAGGAATGCTCGCTTTAAACATGGTACATTACGTGTACGTACGTACTTTCTGACCGGCTTTACAGCCGGTCAGAAAGTAATTTTAGATTTAATGAGCTCCTTTTTCTTTTAGTACTTAAAAAAAAACTTAATACATGAACTACTAAAAATAAAAATGAGATTAAAAGAAGTAAAGAAGCTTACGCATAAACCACCGATATCACCGATGATAATGGTAACATTGTGATCGGTGGTATAGACAACTCGTAAATAAATATATATTTGTTTCCTTCTATCACTTGCCTATGTATTTTCCTGTTCACAGTTGTGTAAAGCAAACGGAGGTACGTGTGACATAGTCGTCGACGGATTTTACATAGAGACAGTGATCTGCGTCATAGTTGGATTCTTATGGCTGCAGTGGGGAAGGCCCACTATCAACCGACTCCAACGACTGCCTGCTTCCGCGTGGCAAATTAGCCTATACAACAGATAAGACTGAATCTCTTCATTCCCTACTATGTATATATTGTAAAGGTTTTGACGTAACTACGTCTTCTTATCAATTCTGCATTTTATTATATTCGACTTTAAGCTTCAAGCATATCATTTGCATCAAGGGATGGGTTTTTATAGGGGGGGAGTCAAATTATACAAATTTTTTATGATGAGGTGGTGGGGGCAAATAAAAGAATCTTTTTAGAGGAATAAAAGGGGGCCGGGGCTAAATATATTGGCTGAAGGGAAAGCGAATATGACGATTTCTTTTTCTGTGGTTGGATTTTGTGAAAAGATTCTTTTAACGGTTTTGTAATTATTCAAAATAAAGTACTTTGGTTGTGACTCAGGAATAGGCAATTGCTCCCATTGCCTCCCCCCTCCCCATATTCGCGACTGACAATATGAGGCACAAAAGATTTAATGTATATTTTACGTCCACTTTTCTGGAATAGCACAATTTCTAAGCGTGACGCGTGAAGCACACATTTTTCTCATTGGATGTATTAGGCGTTAGAAATATAGAAGCATTTAATAGTACTCCTTTGACGAATTCATTGTATTTTTAGACCATCGCCGTTGTTAGTATTATTATAATGTAAGTGATAAACAATAAAAAAAACGTACAAATACGTTGCAAAAACAGTAAATAGGAAAGAATCCCGAGACAATCCATTTTTAAAATTTTATATGCATTATTGGTAAGAGGTCGTATTCCAAGTTTAAAAATAAACATAACATGAAACATGAGTCTTCATTGTGAGTCTATATGTTTTTTAACATTGCGTGTATATATAGCTGTGAAATATGTTATATATTCGAAAAGAAAGGCTCTTGAGGTTAATATTTTAGCATAACATTTTTGACAAGGTACGCCGAGCTGGCCCAAGACAAAAACTGACTCTGTATAGCCTGCTCATAAAAGTAACACGTTACTCTGTTGCAACTTAATCATTCCAGTCCACTCCTTAGCAAACGGGAGACAATGAAGACAAATAAGCGAACTATGTATAGAAGGGAGAAAGCGCCACGGACACTAAGGCCGGCTACTGCCTCGTGCGTGTTCACGCATGTTTCGTATAAATAATGTGGAGCGAATTTCGTTTAAATAATTGGCTTATAGGTCGTGCAAAAAATACATACGATTTGCACGACGTACCAGCATGGGTGACATGCTGGTAAAGTATGTATCGTGGATACTGTCTGAAAATTGATCATAAAAATTAATTTAAAGTGCATTGACAAAACTTCATTAATATTTTGAATCACTTAAAATGAATTTGAAGCATTTCATACCACTTAGAAGTAAGGTACCTAGTTAAATTTAATATTTTATGTTTACTACTAGACGGACTTGAGGGTGAGGCGAGAACAGTGAAGAGTATTGTATTTTGACGCCAATCGCCACGCCAGTAGGCATAGCGCACCTTTTTGTAATGTCATCTGTATGAGAGCTACAATAAGTTGTGCGTAGTTGATAGTTGCTTGATGGTATTGTGATACCAATTTTTTGTTCCGTATAACCAGTCTAGTAGTACACATAAAAGTAATTGTTATAAATAGAAATTTATTTATTTAATTTATGTTTTATTGTGTTCTTTTTAAAATGGTGTCTATTAATTATGTTATAATTCGTCATGTATGTTTGTCATTCATGTCTAAGTATTAAAAAATAGCGTCAAACGTGCCTCTGAATAAGAATATTGTTTTGTTAATTGTTTATAAGAGAATTGAGGATCAGTTCTCATGGCTGATAACGGTATTGAATTCATTCGCTTGTTGTACATTTGTGTATTGTGGAACAGTACCACAATATTTATTTATTAAACCTGACCGGTTTCGCCTCACTGCATTTTCATAGGTTTTTATGAGTTATTACAGTGACTCAACTGTATAAATAGACCGATAACTGTAATAAGCTAAATATCAACGTCCCCAATCCAAGTTTCCCAATACTGATATGGAAATACCCCAAGAGATAACCCTACCATCAGATAAGTCTTTTGAAAAAAAAACCTGACCATGACTTAACCAACACCTTACTTTCAAGTCACATACTTGGAGATTTCTGATTATTTTTCAAAACTTTTAGATTTTCTCTGTGAAAAAATCGAACTACATACAGGGATGAAAGAAACAAAAGCCATTAGTTATTATAATTTGTTTGTGTACACATCAACACTTATAATATACCATGTTCATAACAAAGGTGGATTACTTTATAAATTTTGCGCAATAGTTACATAGGTACACAGTAGGTAATTCATATGTGATATTTTTACTAAATATCATAAAAAAATGCATTGTCTAATGCTAAATTCTATAATTAATAACTATAAACATTTAGAAACTTAACATAAGTAGGGCCTGTACTGCCTCGTGCGTGTACACACGGGCGCCTGTTTCGTGCAAATAATACTGAGCTTATTTTGTGCAGATAATTTGCACTAAATTGTGCAAAAATCCATACGATTTGCAGTGTCCGTAACACCCATGAGGCAGCGCAGGCCCTTATGTAGGTTGAGAATATTCAAAAGACAGTATTCGGAAAAGATTGATGTAACACTCTTCTTGTACAGTTTCTAATAAAGCATCTTTATAATGGGATTTTAAATAATAATGGGGTCATAACTTTTGCTTGTTGTTACATTATTCGGTACATCTTTTGTGGTTATAGATTCCGTACCTAATACATCGGTTGAATCAAAGACTTTTAGGCAATCCTAGACCTGTTGCACGAAAAAAATATTTGAGTTTGTTAAGTTGTCAGCTGTCGCGAAATTTATTATAGACGTATTTTATGCGAAGTGCCGGGTAAAACGGAGTGAATAGAAGTAAAATAGTCAGATAAATTTTGCAGTTATTTTCTTTTAAGTAAAACTATTAAGTATTTCAATGTGCAGATTCATCGAATATGGTTAGGTACAAATTATTTAAAATTTCTAATGACCATTTTATTTCTATTCACCCCATTTAAAGGTTCTCGTAATTTGTGCAAAGCAAGTGACAAAGGTTTGCAAATGTATAATACTTATGTTTGATTTAGGTAAATAACTAGCCTTTATAAATACGTATTTTTCCTTTATCTGTAGATATTTATTACTTCAGCTTCGCACCCCTCTTCCTCTATTATTCCCTCTCCTATTCCCGATCTGCCTATCTAGTAGTAGGTATACCTCGAGGCAAAAATCTTGAACAAACGTCAAAAGTTCGCGCATGTACACTAACTGGCCAATCAAAAAGCCAATAAAAGGACTGATCAACCAATGACGCAATCTCTTTGAGCCCGCGTGATTAGTTTTATATATCTACTGGCTGATACCCGCAGCTCCGACTGCGCGGAGGTAGGTTATCGTTTTTGGCCATATCTCCGGCTCTACTTAACCAATTGCAACGAAATATACGGCAGATTTTAAGTCTAACCAAGATCTTTCTAATAAGAAAACCGCATCAAAACCTATTCAGTAGTTTTGGCGTCCATCGCGAACAAACAGACAAGAATTCCAAAAAAATATTGTTGTGTTCTGAATCGTTCATTAAATTATTTTAAAAAATAACAGAATTTTTACGAACCCTAAAAACTAAAAATAAGTTATAATTATGGGATCATTCATTAAGAATTTTAATTGGTTTAAATAGCATAACCAAAGTACGTTTTTATGTCTCCAGTGTACAGGCATAACTAATTTACAATTTTATAATACTACTGTAGATGATTGGTTGATGAACGCGCCTCTGCCGTAACGCGCCGCGCTGACCACCAAGAGATCTACAAACTCGTAACTGCGGATCTAGAGTACATTGTCAAAATTTTTGCCTCTATCAATTACACATAGAAGTATTTGTTCAAAATAAGTAAACAAGTTAATACCGGGTGTTAGGGAAACGCTCCGGAAAACGAAGACAGGCGATAGTACTGAAGATAAGAAAATAACAGCAGTTTTTTTTGTTCAGCTTTTTTTTACATTATTCATGTTCGATCAAGTGAGTACAGCTAAATGAAACAAAAATTATTTTATTTTATTTTAATTTAATTAATAAAAAAAATATCGGTATAACGTCGCGCGTCGACTTTATTTAGCTTTAAGTACCTACTAACACGATGGAACGTGCATAATACCAAAAATAAAAAAAAACGCTCAATTTTTATTCATCTTTGGTACTATCGCCTGTCTTCGTTTTCGGGAGCGTTTCCCTAACACCCGGTGTTAAATTCTCGCAGCATTTATTTTGCTATACATAGTTAATTGACCCTGTTAAATTTGACATCAATATCACTAAAAAGGATTGTGAGTAACAATAAAATAAGCATATTTTATTCATTTTCGTTTTACAGATGTGTTTCATTTCATTGTGCTACGTTTTATGAGGTACCCTGCGCATTGCTATTATTTTTGTGATAAAAGTGCAAAGCTGTAAGGCTCAATTCACACCGAGACTTGCAGCTGCGCGGCGCCAACTGTCTACCATTCGCGCTGATGGTAACAGGAGCTTAAAATTGATTATTGCTTTGCAACAATTCATTTTGCGTTCCTTAACCTCTTGCTCTTTAGCACTAAGTGCTACAATATTCAAATCCAATTTCACTATATAAGCTGATTTCTTGCAGTCTCGGGAGGTAACACGCGGTCTTAGGTGTCGCCGTTTACTGACTAGATGCTGCCGACCGCAATTACTCAAAGTATGAATTGAGCTTAAACTTTTCATTACATACGCTTAACTTTTTAAGAACTCACCTCGGAATATGAAACATATATTTTACTGTCAAGTCTTGGGTTTGAAGACGATGGATTGCATAGAAGCATAAAATGACTAAGGAAATAGAGTATAAATAAATATTCTAGGATATTCTATACAACGCTATCTAGACCCAAAGTAAGCATAGCTTACCTAGCTTGTGTTATGGGTTCTAAACTGTGGATAAACGTACTTAAATACATTTTTTTTCTAAATGCATACATATTATACATAGGAGCACCTAGTGCAATGCAAATAGGCATATTCATGCATAAAAATATCTGCACTGAGCGGGAATCGAACCCGCTACCTCCGATGTGGCAGTCGAACGCTCTACCGCCACGCTACAGAGTATATATACAATGGTGAGCTGAATTTCATTTTAAGTTTGATGATATTATACCTACGTATATATTTCTTGATTCGATTGAATAACTGCTATTTGAGATCTAAAGAATTCTCTATCTGTATATTACTGATTACATCACACTATTGTATTTGAAATTACTACATATTCTTGTACAATTGCTATAAAGATTTGATTCAAATTATATTTTAAAGCACGTAAATAATCGTGCATCTAATAAATGATTGTGAATCATTTTAGCTGCTTAAATGACTAAAATTCATAACATTATACATATAAACACTCATTGATGAAGCCCATCTTAACGCACAACAAGATAAATTGCGATTGACTAACAGGTATACTCAGTTTCCGTAATCGCGCCAGATTGTAGTCAAAGTTGCTAATTTGAGCTTTGGTACAAAGATTTTATATTAAAAAGACGTAGATGCGGCACTGGCGCTTACACACTATGAGTGTGAGCGAGAACTAAGGACTTATTCCCTCTTTCCCCCATTGATCCAACACTTACTCTCACTGGGGGAAACTGGGAATAAGGGGCCATAACTTGAGTCACACAACACGATACACTTGAGACATCGCGATGGTATAATAAAAATACTCTAGGACATATTACACAGCGCCATCTGGATCTAAATTAAGCAGAGCTTGTCATATGGGTTCTAGAATGCGGATCAACATACTTAAATACTTTTTGTAAAACAATGCATATTATACAGGGAATCGAACCCGCGACCACTGACTTAGCAGTCGAATGCCCTACCGCTACACCACAGAGAAGTATTGAGGTAACATTAGTATCTACCTCATTTTATTATAAAATATCATTGCTAAGGTACATGTAATAATAAAATAATAAATATTCGAAAATTACACATAATTTAGGGAAGCGTCCTATTGCAAGCACGCTAACGATATACACATGATAAAGGTACAAAACTAACCAACTGGTTTCCGAATTCTTCTCAAATACTCCAGTATACTGTTATGGAAATAAAATTAAAAATGCATAGGTATTCGATTAATCGTGATTACTCTGAATCAAGGGTCGCGCCTAGACAATTCATCATCGCAAATAATTGGCTTACGGTCATCCCCTTTACTACCACGCGCAAAACGTCCAACTCTACGAGCGATTGCGCTGGTCTTTTCCACTGCTCCCCAACCGCTGCTGTGTTGGCCGCCACCGCTGGCAGAACGAGACAGGAGACCGGTGACACCCTCGCCCAACTTGCTGTGATGGATTCCGTATAAGAAGTAAAGGAGTAATCCTGAAGTAGCAATAAAAATGAATTATTTATTAAGCCATTGTTACCTTTTTTTGTACGTACGAAAACACTTCACCAGGGCTGGCGGTGAATTGGCTATGTTGGGATCGAACCGATTAAAACCACACGGTGTTCTGTCCAAGTGACCCTTTTATTAGGAAACCCGGGTATACCCCAAGGAAGGAACTCTCCAGGTACCTAAGCAATTTTTACCTATCCTTACTAATATTATAAATGTGAAAGTAACTCTGTCTGTCTGTCTGTTACTCTTTCACGCCTAAACCACTGAACAGATTTTGCTGAAATTTGGTACAGGGGTAGATTAGACCTTGGGAAAGGACATAGGCTATGTTTTGTCGCGATAACCGACATCTACGCGGGCGGAGCCACGGGCAAAAGCTAGTATAAAATAATTTGACAATCTCTTTTTCATCCGAAAACCAATCGCGTTTGCATCCATTTTCCTACTCTCCCTTACCATACAAACAAACAGTCATGCCTCTTCCCCATGGGGTAGGCAGGGACCACATGTGTCCGACTTGCAGGTAAGGTTGGCTTGGGCCCCGTAAATATGTTTGGGATATATATATATATATATATATATTATATGTACCCATAATGATTCATTTGATAATCGTTAGTAGACATTGTATATTTACCTAAAGTCATCCAAATAGCGAACCGTGCCCAGGTGAGCGCATTGAGATTGATCATTAGTTCCACGTTGAGAATAACACTGATGGCGGGTAGCAGCGGCACCCACGGCACACGAAATGGCAGGTGCACCGGGCTTTGTTGATGTGCCCAGATTATGAATAGACCTGGAGTGGAGGGTTGTAAGGTCATTAGGTATTCAATCTTGTAACAAAAGAAGTACCACCAACGTGATATCTTTAGAATAAGTGTTCGGCATCACACAGCCCCGGATCTGGGGCCTATGCCCCGGGCGACAAGTTCAGAGGGCGGCCAAATTAACACTTTACAGACGAATGAACAACTCATCATTTACTTAACTTTAACTTTGACCACTGAATAAATAATAGTACAAGTACACAAATTTCACTGAATTTCATCTCGCACCGCGAGCGCACGACAATAAAGTCTAACTAAAGCGCCATGTTATACATATCCGTTTTAGACGGGACTCCTGCCATGGTCATACATGCCCGATGCAAAACGAGCGTGAATACCCTTGGCGGAAGTCACGTCTTATTGAAAAAAAAAGATCTTGTTTTACTGAGTCCATAGGTGCTTCGGGGAGCATCTGTATCGGATCAGGAAAGAGCCAATGTCTGAGTGCCATCACTGTGATGCAAGCGACGACTCAGGGCTGCACACGCTGGTAGAGTGCCCGGCGTACGAGATGGGCCCTCGTGGTAGCCCTCGGAGTGGGACTCCTCTCGTTCGGTGTCTTACTTACAGTGATGGGTCGGAGCGCGAGTGCGTGGGATAGTCACAGCCACTTTTTTCCGAAACTCTAGGAACTATGCTGTTGAAACTTGGTAAGTAGATGTATTCTGTGAACCGCATTAAGATTTTCGCACAAAAATAGAAAAAAAAAAAAAATTGGGGGTTCCCCATACTTAGAACTGAAATTAAAAAAAATGTGTTCATCAATACCATGCGTGTGGCATATATCTATCTATTAATAAGTCTTCAAAAATGATATTGAGCTTTCTAATATCATTATTTTTAAACTGAATAGTTTGCGCGAGAGACACTCCCAAAGTGTGTGTGTGTGTCCTGTAACTTCTAAAATAAGAGAATGATAAAACTAAAAAAATATATGATGTACATTATGTATGCCATACCATGTAAACTACCGACGAAAATTGGTTTGAACGAGATCTAGTAAGTACCTAGTTTTTTTGTAATACCTCATAAATCGTAAATCGCAATTTGCCTTTCATTCAATCAACTCAAATATAAAAATTTTACTTGCTGCTACGGAACCCTTCATGGGCGAGTCCGACTCGCACTTGGCTGCTTTTTTTTAATTCCTGTGGAAACCCCCACGGGCTTCTCCCCACCGGTGCCAGCAATGAGGTGATGTCGGAATCGAACCGACTAAAACCACAAGGTGTCCTTCCCAAGCGTCCATTGCCGCGCACCTCGGATACGCCCTCGAAAGGATAATCCCAGGGTGCGACAAATCTACTTACCTATATTAACTTTTTTGTAAATACACACTTAACACACACATACATAGAAACACCCATAACAATGCAAATCGATATATTCATGCATACCAACGAGACGGCCTCTATGGCGTAGCGGTAGTACATTCGACTGCTACGACGGGGGCGCGGGTTCGATTCCCGCTCAGTGCAAATATTTGTATGCATGAATATGTCTATTTGTATTGGTCTGGGTGTTTCTATGTATAATATGTATGTATTTACAAAAAAAAAAGTATATAAGTATGTTTATCCGCATTCTGGAATCCATAACACAAGCTAGTTAAACTATGCTTACCTTGGGTCTAGAAAGCGCTGTGTAGAATATTTATTATTATTATTATACAAAGATATGGACTGAGTGAGAATCGAACTCGAGATCTCTGATATAACAGTTGGACGCTCTACCTAACCAAGATTTCACCAGCGGCAATTTGCTGAGACATGTAGAGCCTACTGTAACTACAAAATCTTAAGTAAATAGTAGGTAGGTGAACATTTATTGGTGCAAAGTGGTCGCAAAAAAGTTATATAGCATTGGATATTAGAAGTATTTTTATTAAATAAGAATTAACATACTTCCAAACACAACAGAAGCATAATTATTAAAAACTAGGTGACCCGGCAAACTTCGTTGCGCCTTAGATTTGCTACCTTATCAGCTGATATTCGTGAATGTCTCATATTTTTAATTGTCCTAATTGCTAGTACAGGCACAGTATCCCAGCGGCACTAAAGGCCACGGCAGGGGTTGCTCAAGTCGTGGATCGAATACGGCGGCTGGAACTCGAGGTGACTCTCCACAAATACGAGGCTATGTGTTTTCACGGGCCTCGGAGGGGGCCACCTGCGGGAACCAGCATAACCGTAGAGGGCGTAAGCATCGGCATCGAGCCCACGATGAAGTACCTTGGGCTCGTACTCGAAACCCGTATGGGCGGACACTCTTGCGGCCCGCAACGTGGCTGTTCTAAACAGCCCGTTAAAAGCGATGGCCGTCAGAGTCATCAGGGGGTATCGCACGATCTCCGTCGAGGTGGCATGTCTCCTAGCCGGGGCCCCTCCATGGGACCTGGAAGCGAGAGCCCTTGCGTTGCTGTACCAGTGGCGCAAGGAGGGCTGGAGCGGGGCCATAGGCCGGAGCCCCGAGATATCAGTGCTCAGCGGTCTCAAGTCCGCCAGGAACTCATGGAGACATGGAGGGTGCGACTTGAGCATCCAAGGTGGGGGGAATCCACCATTGCGGCGGTGAGACCGATTATGAAGGAGTGGTTGGAGAGGCACCACGGTGACCTCTCCTACCGGATGTGCCAAATTTTTACCGGACACAGGTGCTTCGGTAAGTATCTATGGCGCATCCACCGGGAGACAACGCCGCAGTGCCAGCACTGCGAGGATTTCGGCAAAGACACGGCACTCCACACGGTGGAGTGCCCTGCGTGGGCGAGGAAACGCCGGGATCTCGTTGCGATCCTGGGCGTGGACGTTCTCTCGTTGGAGACCATGGTGAGGGCCGTGGTCTCCGACGGGAGCAAGTGGCACGCCGCCGCCTCTTTCTGCGGGCAGGTTATGCGCGCGAAAGAGACGGCGGAGAGGGAGCGGGAGAGAACCCTCCCCCGAGTTCCGCAGTCTCGTCGTGAAGACTCGTCTACGCCCGGGACTACCGACCTCCATGATCGGGGCCTGAGGACGGCAGTTGGCCGACTCGCCCTCCTTATAGAAGCAGGCCGTGGCGGAGGTGTGTCGTGTGTCTGCACACACACGCCTGCCTACTCACCGACGCGAGATAAAACCCGACCCCACCAGGCGAGGCCGCGCTGGCGGCCAAGGTCCGCTGGTAACCCTGGGGTTATCCTTCCGAGGGCTTACCCGGGGTGCTCGGCAATGGACACTTGGGCAGGACACCGTGCGGTTTTAGTCGATGCACGACATAACCGCCCCCGCTGGCCGGCGGGGGGTATCCGAAGGGATTTCCGCACGTAAAAAAAAAAGGCATAGTATCCCGAGGTGAGCCATCTCAAAGCCGTAGATGGCCCAGGGTCAGCCGGGGTGCGAGAGAATTACCTTTTTTGGCCATTTTATACCCCAGCATTAGAAACCCGAGACGGCAAACAGTTTTGGTCGGTTCGAGTCCGACATAACTACCTCCATTCTGGCCGGCGGTGGGGTAACCGTGGGGATAACAGCAAAAAAAATCCACCCCCCATAAAGGCAGTATAGGCGAAGACAAATCTAAAAAATCAAAGATAAAGAAAATCTGTCCACCCTTTTTTTTCGTGCGGAAATCCCTTCGGATACGCGGCGGTTATGTCGGGCTTGAACCGACTAAAACCGCACGCCGTCTCGGGTCTACAGACGCCGGGGTGTAAGGTTGCCCATAGAGCATATCCCTCGCACCCCGAAAATCTGTCCACCCTGTTGTCGAGTTCATCGCCGCAATCACTAAGACGACTTTGTTTTACATATATATACGTGTGGCATCAAATATATGTCCAGTTCAGCATGATCAACTTCCAACCGTCGAAGTCAAATGTGATAGTGAAGTGTGTACTGGTGATCAGTTTAAATGTAAAACTTACAAGCAACGATGATCAAAGTGAGAGTAAAGTCCGGTAATAGGACCCACAGTCCAGCAGGTTCTGCTAGGAAGTGGTTGTGTGCACATAAGACTGCTGCGGTCACAGTAAACGTGTACACACAGCTGGTCACCGACGCTCCGGGGGCTCGTCCACCCGCTATGGGCTCTAACCAAGCGTATTGTGGCCGAAGACGTCCCACTGTCAAGGCTTCAAACATCTGAAACATACCACAATCACTTGGATTTAGGATGATCGTATTTACATATGATCAGCAGGCCTACCATGAAACGTACCTACATCCGCAATTGCGGATTAAAATTTCGAATAATCGGTACCATGAAACGTACTTTTCCCACAATCGGGCCCAAAGATAGCACATGATAGTTCATTCAGCCTAAACACTACCATGAAAAGACCTGAAACCGCAAAATTCAGAAATTTGAAAGCATGCAAAAGAAAAAAATTAAATTAAAACACGATAGTATAGGACTTATTTGAAAAGTTCGAAAGGTTATCACAATCCAATACAAAAGAATATATTTTTAATATGTTGGTTTATAATAGTTCATTTTTAATAAAATATATTATAAATAAATATAAATAATAAATATTCTACGACATTCTACACAGCGCTTTCAAGACCCAAGGTAAGCATAGTTTAACTAGCTTGTGTTATGGGTTCCAGAATGCGGATAAACATACTTACTTATATTTTTTTTTTTTTTTTGTAAATACATACATATTATACATAGAAACACCCAGACCAATGCAAATAGACATATTCATGCATACGAATATTTGCACTGAGCGGGAATCGAACCCGCGCCCCTGTCGTAGCAGTCGAATGCACTACCGCTACGCCACAGAGGCCGTCATATTGTAAACGAGAACCTCTTTCATGTTTGATTCACTCCTGAACATGCTTTATGGTCCCGACCGAAGGAACGAAATCCGAATTAACTTCATGGTACCTTTTTTTTCGTGCGGAAATCCCTTCGGATACCCCCCTCCGGCCAACGCGGGGTGGTTATATCGGGTTTGAACCGACTAAAACCGCACGCCATCTCGGGTCTTCAGACGCCGGGGTGTAAGGTTGCTCATAGAGCATATCCCTCGCACCATGACCGACCCTGGGCCATCTCCGGTTTCGAGATTCTTGCCCCGGTTTGGGAGAGGGGCGCAAGTCGCCCCGCCGTCCAGGCCTGCTTCTGCTGGGGTGACAGGTGGCCTCACCTGCCACCCCCAGGCCTGCGCTCATGGAGGATGGAGGACGTTAAGCGACCTCCGGCGTCTGCGACGCGCGGCGAGCATGTTGTGGGTACGGCGGGCCGGGAGAGTTCTAAATCTCTCCCGGGCGCGCTCCGCCATCTCCTTCGCGAGCATTACATGCTCACAGAAGGAGGTGGCGGCGGCCCACGCGCGTGCGCTCCGCACCATTGCCGCAATCATGCTGCCAAGCGAGTGGACTCCCACCCCAATGCAGGTGGTCTCCGAAGTAACTTCATGGTACCTTTTTGTTTTTTTTTATCGTGCGGAAATTCCTTCGGAGGCATCCGAGGGGATTTCCGCACGTTGAAAAAAACCGCCCCCGCTGGCCGGCGGGGGAGTACCCCCACCGGTCAGCGGGGGCGGTTATGTCGGACTTGAACCGACAAAAACCACATGCCGTCTCGGGTCTACAGACGCTGGGGTGTAAGGTTGCCCAAAGAGGATATCCCTCGCACCCCGACTGACCCTGGGCCATCTCTGGTTTCAAGATGACCCCTTCATGGTACCTAAATGACAATTCTTTCATTCGTGTTTCATGCGGCCCCGCAATTGCAAAGGCCTACAGATCTTGTAGTCTAAAATGAATTAATCCAAATAAGTCTATCTCAAAGTAGATGAAAAAGGCTGTCAGTGCAATAAATTAGTAGATATTTATTTTCTTTCTAATTTGTTTTTTTTTCTATTTTTTTACTCACTATGAGTCGAAAATTCTTTGTAAAGTTTTATCTTTTTGCGATTTCTCTATAGAATCATATTTTACCACGAACCGAAAACATGACTGTTGGTCCCGAGAACAAGGTCTCGGGACCATATCCGTATTAATCTGTAGGTATACTTATGTAAAATGAACTTACCTCTGACGAAGAGGAACCGCCATCAGTTCCTGGCGTGCCGGTTGCAGAACTGTCTTCTCTGTCACAAGGAGAGTCCAGCTGAGGTGTTCCAAAAGGCTTGTCGTCCAGCGCGGGTACAGGGCGGTAGCGTAGTATTATGACTGCTGCACTCACTATGGTATACGCAAGCAGTGTCCCTATTGACATGAATTCCACAAGCTTCTCCAAATCGAATAAAAGAGCTATTAATGCTGACGAAAAGCCTGATATAATCAAATTAGCGATAGGTATTTGAGATTTATTGTTGACGTCACTGAGAAAGCCGAAAAGTAAACCATCCGCAGACATAGCATATAGACAACGAGGTAGAGAAAACAAGGAGCCTAGTAAGGTACTTGTCATACCACATACAGCTCCTACAGCAACCGCGTACTTGGCCCAGTCTGCGTGTACCGCGCCAAGAGCAGCTGGCAGAGCAGCATCAGGATCAATATCTTTGTACGACACCATTAAAGTAAGAGCTAAGGCAACGAGTATGTATCCGATGCCAACTACAGTCATTGAAAGTATGGTAGCAATAGGAATTGAGCGTGATGGATCTTTAGCTTCCTCACTTGACGCCGATATACTGTCAAATCCCACAAACGCATAAAAACAAGTAGCTGCTCCAGCTAATACCCCGCTAATACCGAAGGGCATAAATCCGCCGTTCTTTTCGGACCAATTGACCGGATCAGCGTAATAGAAACCCAAGAAGATAACAAGGGTTATAACTAAAAGGTTTAATATCGTAAGACCGTTGTTGATGTAAGCTGATGTTTTGACACCCACTGCCAAAATTAAAGATGCCACAATACATATAAGAAACGCTAGGACGTCTGGATATTTACTTAAAAGAGATTCATGCATTTCTCCTGTGATGGAAGTTGTAGCGTTGCTTATTGCATAATTTTCCATTGCATTTAAATAACCGGACCAAGCTCTAGCCACAGAAGCCGCTCCTGAAAAACATTTTTTAATACATATATACATACCCGAACTTACCACAGATTTATTTTTTATTAAAACGTTGCTAACCTATCATATATTCCAATACAATATTCCAACCAATGATAAATGCCCAAAATTCTCCGATACTGACATAGGTGTACGCATAAGCACTTCCAGCTCTGGGGATTCTGGTCCCAAACTCTGCGTAGCAAAGCGCAGCTAATGTTGATGTTACTCCAGCCAATAGAAAACTTAGGGCAGTGGCTGGTCCCGCCGTATTTTTCGCTACGGTTCCAGTCAGTACGTATATACCTGCCCCCACCATGTGACCCACACCTAAAACACAAAAATATGATATAGTCTGAACTCTGTCTTAGTTTGTATTCCTATACTTTCATTTTTTGTACTTGAGCTCTGTCGAAGGTTTTAACTATTTTCCAGACATATACAGAGTAAAACTTTTATATATAGGTATACTCTAGCTGCGCACCCTGGCATCGCCCCGCTGCAATAATAGCACGTTGCCCGTAGACTTTTATAAATATTTATTTCATACAATCCTTGTCCTGACAATAACGAACACGGAAACTTGGAAAAACGTGTTTTCAAATTTTGCAAAAATTTGGCAACCTGTTAGAAGCAAGTTAATCGGACACATTCTCGAATGATCACTAAGTACAGCGACTGTCTGAATGAGACTGAAGGTGGCGTGTATGTAATGGTGACCCTCTTTCCTGAGACTTTACCTTTAGCTTACCATCAGGCGAGGTGAAGTCAAATTGACGTGTGCTAAATATAAAAAAAAAAAAAAATACAAAAAACTGTCAGCTGCGCCTGCGGCGACTTCGGTACGCCACGACATCATCCGAAGGAGGAAGGGTAATCATCCGTCTACGAGCAGCCAAATGATACCGATTAGGTTTGATTGTTGATAAACCTAATTGGAGGAAGTGGCACACCAAACGGCACGACGCGCGACGGCGGTAGAAAGAAAATTTAATTTACTCTGTATGTTCACAACTAAATTTTGAAGCAGT
Source organism: Cybosia mesomella (assembly GCA_946251805.1). Taxonomy (NCBI): domain Eukaryota; kingdom Metazoa; phylum Arthropoda; class Insecta; order Lepidoptera; family Erebidae; genus Cybosia; species Cybosia mesomella. The sequence goes on from OX276398.1 coordinate 26,237,813, forward strand.
TATCCTCAACCGATTGATACGAAATTTTGCATAAACGTTCAGTTTGGATGACAATGCATTATTATGGTACCATGGAGCTGGTCTGATGATAGAGTAGGAAGGTAGCCTTCTAAGCTAAACAAGATAAACCTATCGAGTTTGTGCTTATTTGCTTTGTCTTGATAAACTCTCTGGTGTTACATGGCATTCCGGGTCTGATGATGGAGTAGGAAGGTGGCCATAGGAACTCCTAAACTAGAAAAGATAAACCTAGCGAATTTAGGCTCTTTGTTTTATCTTGGTAAACACTCTGGTGCTACATGATATCCAAGGTCTGATGATGGAGACAGTAGGTGGTTTGGAACTAAACAAGATAGACTCGTTCTGTTAAGTTCCTTTTGCTGGTCTTGCCTAACACTCTGATGCTACATGATATTACTAAGACTAAAAAATTAAAAATAAAATAATTGATGAAAACATTTTGAAACAAGCTTTAGGCACTAAAAAAATCAGTAGTACTAAAACGAAAATAATAATTTTATGCAAGAGTTGTGCTGATTGCAAAAGCTTGTATCGCAATTTGAACGTAGAGAAACCTTGCGCGATACAAGCTTTTGAAATCAGGCTTAATTGAAAAGCTAAAGCAAAATTAAATTCTCACCTAGTAACGTAATATCCAGGGTCGTGAGACATCGGTTAAGGGGAGTGTCCATCACGTCGCCATACAGCGGTTTACGACGATTTACTTTGTGGCAAAAACCGGAGAACACATGCCCGAGTATCTTATGCCTTGCGCCCGGCATGATGACTCGGTACTTTTAGAGAATGAAAAGAAAATCACTGATATGCTGAAAATATTGCACTGTTTAACACAACTCAATACATAATAAATCAAATCACAGAGAGATTATTTGTACGAGAGGATGGGCTCATTACACTGCGGTGATAAGGATTCAGAGAGAATTAAGTCACTGTAGTACTAAATAAGAGTCATAAAGTACTAAAAGTTCTGGTTTAGATTTGATTATAACATCGACAAAAAGCTTTAAAGAGATGCACACAGAGATATGAATATCTTTGGATTAAGGCTTTCGTAGATTTTTTTTTTACATTTTAAATTCTAAGTAAACTGGTAACAACAGTACCTTTAGTTGTTCAAAACCAGCTGACGATATTTCAGTTAGCTTAGTCCTGGGTCAGACCCAAGATAATAACGGCGCGCGCAACTAATCGATTTCTACAACTTTATGTGATGTTGGTTATGGGGAATCCTATTGGATCTCTTGGCTAATAAGGTAAACTATAGTACTGCTATAGTTATAATGTCTATATAGTGAAGGGTTGAAAATGCTATTAAGTAGACATAAAATAGGACTGTCTGAGACAAAAAAAAAAGTAATTTTATTAAAAGTATTTCCTCGTCGTTCCTTAATTTTTCTTATTAGCTACTTATTCTATGATATTTTTAAGAATTAACTAGGTAGCCATCTCATGAAGGTACCAACTTAGTATATTATGCGGTTTAATCTCGGTCTCGAAATTTTTGGAATATTGATCAGTACGTTCAATTTGTACCTACCTATTAATTAGTTAGGTAACTACCTTTTTTTTTTTTTTTTTCGTGCGGAAATCCCTTCGGATACCGCCCCCGCTGGAGAGCGGGGGGTCTCCAGCGGGGGCGGTTATGTCGGGCTTGAACCGACTAAAACCGCACGCCGTCTCGGGTCTTAAGACGCCGGGGTGTAAGGTTACCCATAGAGCACATCCCTCGCACCCCGACTGACCCTGGGCCATCTCCGGTTTCGAGATGGCCCCCTTACTTGCTCTCCACTGTGCCATCTGCTAATCAGAGGGACACGTGGAAAGCTTCCGAACAGCCCTCAACAGGGCCGTCCTCGCCTCGGTCGGAGTTGGCCGTAGGCGGCAGCGTCTCTCCCGCCCTAGGAGAGAGGCGCTGCCGTCTCCGTTGCCCAGGGTGCACCGCGTGGAGGTCCCCAACCAAGCACCCCCCAAGGTAACTAACTCAATCAATCAATTAGCCTATTGCAGTCCACTGCTGGACATAGGCCTCTCCCATTTTACGCCATAGCACCCGATCCTCCGCCTTGCGCATCCAGTCTATCCCAGCTACCTTTTTCAGGTCGTCCGTCCATCTTGCTTGGGGACGTCCCACCTTCCGTTTACCGATTCGTGCTCTCCACTCTAGGACTCGTTTGCTCCATCGGCCATCGGTCCTTCGGCAGATGTGGCCAGCCCATTGCCACTTCAGCTTGCTTATTCTGCGAGCTATGTCGGTGACTTTGGTTCTTTGTCGGATGGCCTCATTTCGAATTTTATCCTTCAAAGAAACCCCAAGCATAGCTCGCTCCATAGCCCGCTGCGCGACTTTTAAGTCGTGGACAAGCCTCAATGTCAATGTCCACGTTTCGGCACCGTAAGTCATGACAGGTAGGACGCACTGGTCGAACACCTTTGTTTTAAGGCATTGCGGTAAAGGGGAGGAGAAAACCCGACGCAGTTTGCCAAATGCTGCCCAACCTAATTGGATCCTTTTGGTGACTTCTTTCTCGAAGTTGTTTCTACCGAGCTGGATAACCTGCCCAAGGTAGACATACTGTTGAACAACTTCGAGTGTCGACCCTTCGATGGCAATCGGCCTCGGCGTGACATGTTCGTTGAACATAACCTTGGTTTTGTCAAGGTTCACACCAAGACCGACACGTCGAGAGGCTCCATTTAGGCTGTGCAGCATCTCGCCCAGCGGCTCCAGCGACTCCGCAACTATGACGATGTCGTCGGCGAACCGAAGATGCGAGATGTACTCGCCATTTATGTTTATACCCCGTCCAGTCCAATCCAGAGTCTTGAAGACGTCCTCCAGCGCGTTGGTGAATAGTTTGGGGGATATAACATCCCCCTGTCTCACTCCACGCTGTATGCTTATGGGGTTCGTCTTCTGGTCTTGGAGCTGGACGGACATAGTAGCGGTCTCATATAGGCATCTCAGCACTTCGATATATCGCCAATCAACACGACACCGTTGCAGAGCATCCAGAACTGCCCAGGTCTCGATGCAGTCGAAGGCTTTCTCGTAGTCCACAAAAGCCATACACAGCGGCTGATTATACTCGTGAGTCTTTTGTATAATCTGCCGAACAGTATGGATGTGGTCCACGGTACTGTAGCCTTTTCGAAACCCGGCTTGCTCCGGTGGCTGGAACTCGTCGAGCTTGCTCGCAAGACGATTCGTGACGACTCTCGAGAACAGCTTGTAGGTAACTAACTACCTAATACTTTTTAAAATCTAAGTAAATATTCTTAGTAAAAAGAGAAAGGTTTGATGTAGCCACCATTGGGGCCAAGTCAACCGACCTGCAAAGTCACTGCCATCTGACCCTCTCATCCCCGAGAAGTAAGCCTGCACCTGAGCCTTAACTGTCAATCAGCAGGTGTACCGGGTTGCAGGTAACATTGGCTTGGGCCTTACACCTCAACTGCAGTATTTAACTAGGCAAATTTTAAAATACCTACTCGCAACTTCACTCACTGTTTAATAGATAGAAAAATGTTTTTTTTTTAATAGTAATTTAAATTAGAAACTTACCTATCCCACGTCAGCTGAATCAAGCGAAACAACCGAGAGAAAATCAATACCTTTTTTATGTATGTAACTTACCTATCTACCTACATAAAAAACATCAAATGAGACCCTTTAATTTTCAACAGTTGTTTAATGAACAAAAACGAATAGTTTTATGGAAAGCATCCCACTCAAAGCCAATATTATAATAATTTTACATAAATAAAAGCTCGCTGAGATAGCAATAAAACTTTTATCGAATGGAGCAAGAACAAAGTTCGAGGAAATAGGTCAACCGCAAATCGGTAACGAGCTGACCAACAAGTTTATTATTTGTGACTTGTTGCGATTTTTACATAGGTAGTATGTAACCTTGGTCGCTATAACTTTATATAGGCAATACCACAAAGTACTTTTTAATATACGGGGCAATACACTATGCCGTATATTAATACGGCATAGTGTATTATTTACAATATTTACATTATTAATTTTTCTTTTTAATTGTCTCGGTAAAGAATAATTTATATAAGTACCAAAAAGCGTCGGTACCTTTAATGGTTAAGGAGTTGGCCGCCTTACGATCGAGAGGTTCCGGGTTCAAATTCTGGCCATTAAGTAGGTACACTTTCTACCGGCTAAACCAGTTCCTAATATAAGCAATTTATCTTAGCCAGAGGGTTTAACGGGAATACGAGTAATTTCGGTTCATAATATCTTCTCGATAGAGGCCATTACTCACGCCGCCACGATAAGGTGCTTATCATCATACGTGAAGCAATGAGTCTGGCAGTAGCTAGAGCCCAAAAAGGATTGACTACTAACAGACGTCATATCAACTTTGTGTCTGAAGGTTCATCCATAACACCCAGGAACAAACCTTATTCAATCTTAGATACTGCCCCAGATTGGACTCTCCTAATCGACACGTATGAAAAGCACTATAAAATTCCGGAGGATGTTGGGGTTTCGTCATCTAGACCCGACATATTCCTATATTCTAAGAGGTTAAAACATGTGGTTCTTGTGGAACTTACTGTACCGTGGGAAACAAATATACCGAAGGACCACACAATAAAGAAAAATAAATACTATGATCTCACAAACGAATTAATCAAAAACGGTTACGTGGTTAATTTGTATGCAGTGGAAGTGGGAGCGAGAGGTATACCAGCAAAATCTCTCTATAACCTACTTAAAGATCTAGGCCTATCGAGAGCTACAATAAGCTCATTACTAGGACGAATGTCTAAAGCGGCACTAGTAGGTTCGTATCAAATTTGGTTAGGCAGGGAGGGGAACTTGGGTAGTGAAGGTGAGTGTTGATGTACATCAACAAAAGGGGCCCCTTCTAAACCTACACTTGGGTCGCAAGTCCCAGGCACTGTCCCGAGTTCCCAACTCAGCAACGCGATGGACCCGGCACCCGCACGGAGAATCCATGGATTGCTAAGATTACGGTCTCTACCTACCCTACCTTTAAAAAATCCAGGTTTATCGATAAACTTAAAATTAACTTGTTTTGATTGACACCATTTTCATTTATGTAATTTGTATGTATAAAATGAAGGGTCAAATAATTTTTTTTTTTTGTGAGTTCTGCAAATAACCGAAATGACTAGCATTCTCGCTTTTTAACATTAGTAGCGTAACGGCCGGGGTTCGAACCTGTGTCCTCTGGATCGCAAATCCTAGAATGTAGCTATAACGACCGCTTAAGTGCGTTAGTATCTTTTTTTTTCTCTGGCATTCGCACTCATTTTCCAATATTGAAATAAAATAATACAGATCGCGAATAGTAGACTGACTGAACACTTTAATCGCCACTGCAAACGAAGAGTACGTCACGTGCATTCAATCATTAATATATTCGTATATACCATGTATGGACTCGGGGGAGACCGATTTCATTTTATCACTAGATATTTCTGACTCCATCCGTCCTCTATTTGAGATTGACTGAAATAGTTTTAATTTTTTAATCCATGCTGCAGTAGTAGGTGGCGACTTTCTGGAGTTGCATTTTGAGGCTTTCACCTCGGTGACCAGTGTCCGCTTACACCTTCTCTTTGATTAGGCTGCCGTCAGACTTCCCAACCCCGAGCCTGAGCCAGAAGTCAGAGCCTCGTCCGTTAATCAGCAGGTGTACCGGCTTGCAGGTGGGGTTGAAGTGAGCCCTCAAGATATATTAGACCTGCACGACTCTAAAAATGTACCCACTTGGGTATAGAAAATTATACTATCTATAATTAGTCCCTAATGGCGATCTAGTGCTGTAGTTTGATACTCTGGTTTCGACCACTAATTTATTTCAACGTGCGGACTTCAATTTTAAGCTTTTACCATAATGAACCGTGAATTTTCTTCGGAATAGCTTCTCTACCACCTAGTACATGTTACTTATGACTTCATGAGATTATTGGCATAGTGCGATTAGAGTTCAATTCACACTGCGAAACGGTAATTACGTTCAAAATGTCTTGAATAATTGTGCAACGCAGAATGTATCCTTAAACTGTATGGCGTTGAAGTCTTGACTCATCATTGTTACAACGATAATACCAGAGTATTAAAGGTAAAATTGATTGAGGACAAATAAACCACATTATAAATCTTTATTTGCCATTGTGGTCTTGCCAATAAGAAGATACTATGGTGCCTAACAAGGCACACTTTATTTTGAATCAAATAGCTGTAAAAACTTAGGTGTGTAAAATTTGCAAATTCAAAAAGCAATTTAGTAAATATAAATAACACATATTTACGATCATTGCAATAAATATTAGAAGTACCTACGTAAATATTTCTTACAAAAATTATATTTTTTAAATGTAGGGCCTCATTTGGAGATGGTGCCTAATAGAGCCCATCAAGAAACTTATAAAAATATTATTTATTACACAATCAACCTAGTTCAATTCAACTACAACAGTTTTTATAAAAGTATAAGGTAAAATAAACAAATTGCATATTCATGAATTACCACATTCACCACTATTATAAACAAAAACACGAGCAAGGCAATTTACGACTACAACATCAGCGCGATTATGCCTATGAAACGTTACTGATAAAGAGGTGTTAATAGTCTAAATGGCATCAATCCCAATTTGTTTAAGCCTGTTCCCCAATATTATGTGAGATTTAAAGATATTATGTTGACAGTTGCATGTATAGGTTCGAAATTTCATCAAAAAATATACATTGTAGGTACAACTCAAAAGACGTCTCGAAAGAGACTTCTGTAAGTCAAGTATTATATTGAATAATATACCTACCCACAGCAAAAATTTAAACAACAGTTCAGTTCTGAATAAATAGGTATTTATCAAAAGCATACAGTTAAATGATATGTTCTAGGCAGTCTTCAAACAATGTAGTTTTTTACAACATGCATAGTTTTAACATATTTTACGTTAAGAAAGTTCTTACATAGCACATGCGTACTAATATTAAACCATGATTTTATGACAGTAAATTCACGGGTAATATGTTACGAAAATATACATGAGTAAATAATAATATTAATTCATATTTTTAAGTTGACATAAAAATTAGAAGAAATATTAAATATTTATACAAAGTTGACTGAAAACAGCTTATTTCTGGGTACCTTTTAAATTTATTAAAAATAGTCACAGCAATTCAAAGAACTGTGATGATGAGTTGATGACTGATTATCTAGTAGATTACAATCTTAGTATTTTCATATGGCTTACTTAGTACCTACGTACATTAAAAAATGCCCAAGGTTTATTTCGACGATTTAATGGTCCCAAGTCCCAGTGTAACACATTGGAGGAGTACACATAAATAGTAAGAATAATACAACCTACTATTAGATAGTGACTAGACCTTTTAACTTAGTAGTTAAGTATAATAATTTTATGGTAGATAATATTGAAGGTATAAACATTATATAATTAGTATGTCCATAACGGAACATATTTATTAAGTATAAATAGTGCGCGGATCAAATGTTTCATAGAAAAAGTTGTAACTTACAATACATACATTTTAATAAACTAACATTTAACATATATATATATTATTATATAAAACCTGTACGTATTACATATTAACTTAATTCGCTCATATCACCATAAAACGAATAACAAACGCTCCACTTTTTTAGGTCGCTATGCAATAGGAAGGTAAACAGTAGCTTAAAATAATTAATCAGTAGGTTAAAAACTAAAAAATCTTTTGTTTACCTACTTCAAAGAAACATTTCTAGTTATATCCTACTCACTAAGCTACAGTGGCACAAAATGTAAACAAATGACAAAGACCCTCCTCCTTTTTTGAAATCGGTTAAAAAAGGGGTTAGCCTTGTGTCGCTTCTCTTTAAAATGCATTTACGGAAGGTTGACGCCATTAATAAAATAAAATAGATATTTGGTTTCCGCACATGTTTATAATATACCTAACTTACAATATTTCTGAATTAATAATATATAGGTACGTCTATATACTGCAGCAGCGATCGTACTTAAATAGGGCGAGAACTAAAGAACCGTCTTTGCACTTTGTTAATAAAAGGTTGAGATAAACTGTTTTCTTTGTTTACACTTTGTGCCAAGCTTCGGTGAGTAGGCTATAAAAATCATGTCAACACAATCATTCGGCATGAATCGTTCGAAAAATGAGTCCCATGAGATATTTCATCACGTATTAAAACGATTTTGATACAAGACAGACATGAATAAACTTAGTAGTCTAAGTACCTACCGGGTATCTGTGAAGTACTTATATATCTATATCTAGTCTACAAACATTCATATTTTATTCCTGAATCAACTGTAATTTAAATTCTAATGCATGCAATAAAATTCAAAGGGTGCAAAATAAAATATGCTTAAATATAAATTAAATATATTTATTCAGTTACTAAACTTGTTTATGTACTGTAGATACAAGTATCATAAAAAAATATTAATGAAAGATTAATTTTGTAAAAAGTTGATAAGATTAATTAAGTACTTATGTTATGTATGTTTCATCTCATTATTAAAAAGTTGTATCCTTTGGAATTTAATATTAAAATTGTTGGCAGTAGAGGTGCTCAGTAACAATGATACAGGTGTCTAAATACAATCCGACTATTTCAAGAGCCAATTAAACGCAAACAAGGAATGATGTGTGACTAAAGTATACTTTGTAAGATCAGACTTTATATTTTCAGATGCCACCATCTAGATTTGCCACGTCGAGAGAGCAACCCTGGCCAGGATGCCAGGGTTCACGCATATTTATAGAACGATGAGTGGATTATTATACGTGATACGTCGATACTATTGACTTTATAGCAGGTTACGTGATTATTTGAACAATGCCTAGTAATGTCTCTAGGTGTTCCGGTGGGAATGCAGGTATTCAACGCTACTAGAATAATACACTAAAGGTAATCCATTAAAATTGTCTAGGGACAGCAAGAGCCTCTAAAATAACGAGCCGATTTTTGAACTGTGTAAGCCAACAGCCATGCGTCAGCATTAGGAAGCGCGAATCGCAATCTAGATTGCTAATAGCGACTATTCACAACCCAATTGTTCCAGTAAGACGGAGCTACGAGACGCATGAATGATGACGCAGAAAATTTATTGCCCGAATTGCGCCACTCCCTACATTCCAAGTACTATATTTGAACGAATTTCAAAATATTTAAATAGGTTTAGGGAGATTTCTACAAATTTTAAACCACACGTGTACCTTTTTTTTTTTTTTTTTATCGTGCGGAAATCCCTTCGGATACCCCCCCGCGTGCCAGCGGGGGCGGTTATGTCGGGCTTGAAACCTAAAGCTAAAACCGCACGCCGTCTCGGGTCTACAGACGCCGGGGTGTAAGGTTGCCCATAGAGCATATCCCTCGCACCCCGACTGACCCTGGGCCATCTCCGGTTTCGAGATGGCCCCCTCGGGTTTGGGAACCACGGTGTCCCCGTCTTGCCCCGGTTTGGGGGAGGGGCGCTAGTCGCCCCACCGTCCCGGCCTGCTTCTGCTGGGGTGACAGGTGGCCTCACCCGCCACCCCCAGGCCTGCGCTCATGGAGGACGGAGGTCGTTAAGCGACCTCCGGCGCCTAAGTTGCCTGCGACGCGCGGCGAGCAAGTTGCGGGCTCGGCGGACCGGGAGAGTTCTAAGTCTCTCCCGGGCGCGCTCCGCCACCTCCTTCGCGAGCATTACATGCTCGCAGAAGGAGGCGGCGGCGGCCCACGCGCTCGCGCTCCGCACGTGTACCTGGTGGTAATGAATGGTTATCATAGAACGCTGATTTAACCGCACTTGTCTTTTTTTGGAGACTATTGCGAACTATCTTAAGAGTGATTTCTACAGTAACAAGCTATCATTACATTTTGGCATCTTTAGGAAGAAAAAATCAGTCTAGCTTCTCAACAATTTTTCAATAAGCTTTCGATAATACAAGCAGAAGTTTAAAAGAGTGTAGTCAAAACAACAACTGATTTGTATTCCATATTAAATTCAAATACATCAATATATATTTTATATAAATTACTTAACAAAATAATTTCTATTTGTTGTAGTTCGAGATAGTTAGATCGTTTGAGACACCTGTATTGCTTGTAAATGAATAATTAAATAAATAAATTGGCTCGGTTCTTTTTAAATTAGTACGTAAATGTTTCATAATAGTTAACGAGACGCAATCATGCTACTTCATCCCTTGTCATGTCATGTCACGTCACATGTCTTAAGCTTCATTAACATTTGCTAAGTAGATATGAAATGCAATTTATAAGTCGATCTAGCTATAGTGCAGTTTAAGGTAATCTGCGTAACCCTATTGTATTCAAGAACATATTATATGATAAAAAAACACTGAGCGTTTATATAAATTTATCTACATACATTTTATTTTAAGAATAGCATTCTCAACATATAATCATTGCGCTGACTAAACTAATGACAATGTCCTAAACTAACAACTTAGACGCGTCTAGTTCCACCTGTAGTACCTAACTAACATGCTTAAATTCTAATATTTGTCACGTATATGGTACCTATATGTAGTGGTTTATTAGAAACATACTGCTTAATAAATCTACGAATTTTGTAACTACGCTTGTTTCTACATGATATTATAATAAATGATGTTGTTTAATTTGCTTTTCTATGTGATTAACTACAATATTATAGACAATATTTTGTGCCAGCTAACGTTAGAGAGCTACTGCTACATCATCTAATTCTCTTTTTTATAAAAATATTACTCACAGGTACTGAATAGGTAATTCTTGATAAAATACGAAATTATAAAAGACAAAAAATAAATATTTTAAGTGAACAGTTTCGAAAATGAAGTACCTACCTATAGTTAAATATTTATAATGTTAAGTTAATTTTGGGGTCTTTCAACATAAGTATATATTTTACTCGTGCGTAAAAATATTTTCAGGTGTTACGAATTACTTAATACTATGTTGTCATGGATTTAAAAGTGTTATAGTTACAGTCAAGTCCGAAAAAAGAAAGTTTTTAGTAACTTTCTTTAAGCAGTTTCAAGTCGAAAATATTCTGATTATGTAAACAGGAACAGTCCTACATGAGAGACAATCTACGGGAAAATTTATAATTTTCGGAACGGAATATATAATTATCATATTGACAATCTGCAGACTTTAACAATACACAAACAGTTAACCTGTAATACAAATTCGACATTGTGACGATAACAGAATTTGTTTAAAATGGACGGCGGAAGGTTTAACTTACATCAACCTTAAAAAGCTGAAGACAGGGCGCTATGACGCTCATTAGGGAAGACCTATGTCCAGCAGTGGACTAGGTTGCTGATATATATATATATATATATATATATATATATATATATAACCTTATTAACCAAATTATCAAACACGTTCAGTATATTTAATAGAAAAGGTAAATATACACAAAATTAGTGCGTGTAAGTACCGTTACATAATTATTCGTAAATGTACCTAATTGTTCAGCAATCGGAATTAAAACTTAAAATGCTTTTAAAAAAGGACAGATTATCATTATATTACACCGTCAGTGCACTTTAGTCAATAAAAGTTTTAGATCCACATATTTCCTTGTTTACATTTCGCGCCAAGCTTCGGTTAATATAGTATCTAAAGGTGGGGAGCGCGAGCGTCGTTGGAACACTTGTTGTGCACCATGTTTAATAGACGTGGCTACCTCTTAGTAGAGGTGTTGCCGATTCAGACTAATGTTTAACTGAGGTGGGAGTAGGCCAGTTTTCTCTCTCTTATTAACAAAAAGCATAGAAATAGCGAGGGGCCGGGTAATGTCAGATCACTGGATTATTTCAGTGCGGTAGATATAGTAAGACCGACCACCACCTGGCCAAGCCTTTCCGGCAAGGGACAAGAATTGAGGCTCTTCGGGGCTCTGAGGAAATATACTATAAAATCACGGATGGAATGGATTCGTTCAAAATCGGTGAATTTCTTTACCCGTAATCAACCCGTAAACCCGGTGGGTTGGAACGGCAGCTCTGCCGGATCGCGAGGCAGAAAAATCTCCATGAATAAATAACAGATAAAAATGTCATCCGATTAACGTTTTAGAGGAAGCAGCATGTTCATATGAAGTGCACGCTTCTCAAGATGGGAGAAGAGCCCGGGCTTCTCCAAGGTAGTGCAGTGGGCAAGTCGCTAGCTTATCGCCTGTCCTGACATTAGGTGTCAAATATAACGATAAGGGCAACCTGTGCTATGATGCGGTCTACAAACACTAAATAACTCAAATATTTGCCAGCCATTCACAGCTTTTATTGTTCCTAAAAATAGACATTCAAAAGGGGATGGAAGTGACATAGAAGGGTATCTAAAGATTTTAGATCGGAAAAAGAGAACATCTAGGACGGGACTTGAACCCGCGACCAGTCCCTTACAGGGGGAATGCTCTGACCAACTGAGCCACCTAGACAAACAACAATGTTTAAAAAAAAAAAAATGTTTAAAAATGACTGTAAAGTTATTCATTGTTTCCGTAGTTCGCAAGAATTACGGTAGATGGCTCCAACGTCGCCTTAAGACGTATAATGTATCGGAGAATTTCGAATGTCTGGGACGTGTCTAGGTGGCTCAGTTGGTCAGAGCATTCCCCCTGTAAGGGACTGGTCGCGGGTTCAAGTCCCGTCCTAGATGTTCTCTTTTTCCGATCTAAAATCTTTAGAAAAAAGTAAGCATACAAAATGCTTAAAAGTTTAATTGAATTAATTAGGCGGAGTCATCAAAAAACAAAAAAAAAAAAACAATGTTTAAAAATGACTGTAAAGTTATTCATTGTTTCCGTAGTTCGCAAGAATTACGGTAGATGGCTCCAACGTCGCCTTAAGAAGTATAATGTATCGGAGAATTTCGAATGTCTGGGACGTGTCTAGGTGGCTCAGTTGGTCAGAGCATTCCCCCTGTAAGGGACTGGTCGCGGGTTCAAGTCCCGTCCTAGATGTTCTCTTTTTCCGATCTAAAATCTTTAGAAAAAAGTAAGCATACAAAATGCTTAAAAGTTTAATTGAAATAGAAGGGTATCGCTAAAATGTGATAGAAAAATACTGATACTGAAAATCTCCTGACGGAGGCATATACAACTTTGTGGATGTTTTAGATTTTGCATATTATCAGAACTCCAATAACACTTTTTTGGAAGAAAACCCGATGTTGAATGTAATAGATTGGGTCTTCTAGGCCACACATTGCATTATTAGCGCTTTCAGTCTTAATTTAACCCTCTGATGAGTTATGGCAGCGAATGATTTTTAATTTTACCTATAACTTTATAGTAATTATTATAAACATCGACTTACAAAACTATTCAATAACGTACTTCCGAACCAAATAGACAATTTTATGATTTTCAAGACTATTTTATGATTTTTAAAAAGGTATTTTATAAAACTGTCGGCGTTTACCATTTTGCGAGTCTTGGAAAATGCTATAGGCATCAATCATTTATGAATGAATTTTTGCCGCATTTATGCAACTTTTGTTGTAAATTCACACTTAAATAAATGAACACTTTAGGAAGGGACTAAACCGCGGCTTTTTCTTTTAATGTTAATAATACTCTACCAATTTAGCTACCAATCTGGAATTAATTTTTATTATGTTATTATTTTGTGTCTTAAGTGTCAAACTCATTTACCAACATTCCTGTTGCTACAACTTCTAAACGTGGTATTTTAGGCCTTGTAAAGTGCCTAAAACAGAGAATGTACAATCTCAGAACTTGCAAAATACTTAACATTCCAAAGTTTAAATAAGGTTTGCCTCAGGGGAAAGACCATTTAGTGCATTTACAACGACTGGAATATTCTTGCTGGGTCACAACTGAGAGAGGAAGATTTCATCGATATTTCTGCAGTGAGAATAGAAAATATCTTCCTTGATCACAGAATAACATCGGGTGGTGTTAACAGCACTCCATAATAACCCCGGTACAGAAGTTACATCTTCCACTTCTGGTTATAAAACGCAATTTCCACCCTTTTTAATAGGAAGAACCAAGAAAATGATTCCATTTGCAAAGTTATTAAGAAACTGAAGGAAAACTACAAAACTGCTACAAACAGCTTTGTAAAAAGAAGACGAAAAGACAAGGCCCTTAAAATGTCCTAATTCTTCTGAAGTATCTACGATTGAATAAAATTATGGAACGCCGTAGATAAATATAGAATGGAGATAGCGCAATTATTGCATATATACGCTAAACAGAAAGAGCGTAAAACGTGATCATTTATTATGCAAAATCTGGTTGGAAGAAGGAAAGTCTAGATTTGAGACATAGGCCTACCGCTGACGTAACTGCGGTGGAATAGCGACAGGAAGCGTGTTGAGGTTGTGACGAACCAAGTCGTTATAGCTATGAATTCATTTAAAAATCTTTATTTTTATTAACGTTTTGCATCCAATGTTCCTATGGAAAAAATGTTCTATTGTTATTACATTCAGAATGAATAGTGTCATAAATACTAAAAGTCATTTACATATGATAGAATAAATAAATATTTCGTCATGTCTATATTAAGTTCAGTTCATAGCATAAGAAAATATGTGCTGGTGGGTAAAATTAGCGCCAATTAAATCAGAATAATACAAAATCTTCATTAGGTTTATGACGATGATGATTTAACAATACGTACACACATATTCACTAAATTACAAAAATATACACCCATCATTCATTTACCATTCTATCATGTCAGATAAATAGTAAGGTGTGTATAAGAACATTTTGCTTTAGTCTAAGGAAACTAGGCCCTTCTTTAATTTAGGGCATAGCACCCGCCACTTATGTGACCTATCTCGGGTTTTTAAAATTTTCGAAGTAAAAAAAAATATTTCCAAATAAACATTATAAAAATTTTGAATGAGTACATTGTAGTGTCAAAATTTATAAGTACATAACAATAGATAACACCAATATGAATGTATATTGAAACAACATAGTTGTTACAAATTGTACTTAAACATACCTACCACATTCTAAAATGTGTTTTAGGTATTTTATTTAAACCATAACTAGTTACATTACACGACAATTATTCTCAATTTGTTTGAATAAATTCAACTTTAAAAAAATATAAATATTACTTTGAATGATATTCCAACAATAATATGATCCATCCCTTAGCACCTTAATATTAGATTTTACTAAGTACAGTGCTATTTTACACAATCATATCACATTTAAATTGCACATGCAGAGAAAAGTTAACGGATATTACAAAACAGGAATAAAATCACCATTTTTAAGTTACACATCCACTAATAACGTTCACAATCACAAGAGTGCGTCCTTAGGAAAACTCGACGTCTTCCATGAATGTGACACTATCCGCCTGTCCCATTAAAGTATTGTGCATGTTTTGTGTAAGGAGCGGCAATATGGTAAGGTGGAGGCTGACCTCGACCGTAAACTGGGTCTGAAATACTTGGACTATGCCTTTGATTAACCACACTTGGAGGATTTGATGATGTTGATATGTCTTCATATAAATCATACATATTTTGAGTAGTTGGTGATTGCACATGACTGTAACTTCCATCATCAGAAATTAGTGGTGTATTTGCCATGCGATAAGGATTAGTTGTGTTTGTATGTCCCGTAGGAGAATATAGCTCTGGAGACTGTGTTGACACATAAGTAGGACTCGATGTTGCCATGCCATAAATACTAGCATTTGGCGACTGAGTCTGATGAAGTGGCGGTGTATATCGATGGCTATCTACTACAGGCCCAGAATAACTGCCATAAGAGCTTAAATTTGGCATAGTTGTAGAGCTAACCACTTGACTAACAGTATGCACTCGTGGACTTGGCAAATCACGATTGCCATGCGAGTGGTAATTAAAGACATCAAAATTTCGTTGATTGTAAATTTTATCTTTGGCACGTGTACAACTTTCACTATCATATATATTTTCATGATAATTGTTTTCTGATACTGAATGACATATATGATCTTTTCTAGCATATATACCATCAAATGGAGGAACATTGTCTATCATAGTTCTATTATTATATGTAGTTTCACTCAAATGTGGTGATAATACAGTTTCATTATTTGGCTGCCTTTCTTGTGAACTTAGGCTTAATCTTTGCAATCTATTATGAGTATCATCTACACCAGTTCTGTGACTCATTTCATTAGGCTTTGCATAATTTGGCCTTTCCAAGTGTTGTCCATATATATTTTGTGGTAATAATGGAACACTTGATCTGTCTATATCTTGTCTAGAACTGTATACTTTGTCAGTTTGTTTTCCACTATGTCTTGGAGGCAAGAGATAATCTCCACTGTCTGCTTGAAAATCAGTGTTAGCTGTTCCATTTTCAGGATATAGAGCATGGTCTACACTTTTGTAAGTTTTGTCTTGCTCATATGCAAGATCTAAAGGCTTGTCATAGCTATTTTCAGCTGTTACATTATCATAGACAGAAATTTGCATTGGGTCTTTATGTGTGGCTCCTAAATTTCCCTTTCCTGGATTATCCACTTCCGTCTTGTTATCAGATGCAAATCTCTGCTGTAAGGTAGGTGTTATTTTGGCAGCTTTAATGTGCACTGCATTCTGCATGGGTGGTGAAATATCCTGAGTACCATCTTTATGAATATTTCTGGCATGCTTTGCAAGAGCTCTTAACTCTTTTGGATAAGGTGTGGGTGCTCTTCTTAACTGGCCGGGTTTTTCCATTGCCTTAGGTGCAGCCTTCAAGTCAACAAAACTAATATGGCGGGCTGATGACTGCGCATCCACATTTTCAGATTTTTCATCATCCAATTTCATCGTAACAGGGGTTAAAGGCACTTGGGGGAAGAGGAAACAAGTTAGGACTTGTTCATATGTGTGAGGGTCAACTTCAGAATGCATAGGCACTAAAGGTTTACTTTGGTTTTCAGATAGCCAGAGGGCTACTAAATTATCACAATTCAACAGGGTTTGAGGAAGACAATTTAACGAGTTCCTTACTAAGTTTAACACTCGTAAAGATGTTAAATGGCCTACTTCTGGAGGGACTTTAGTCAGTTTGTTTGCTCGTACTGATAACACAGATAATTTTGTACAACTCCCTATCTCAGGGGGTATTGACATCAGCATGTTATCATCAATGTTGAGATATTGTAACTTTCTAAGGAGACCCACAGAAGACGGTAATTTATCTAAATAATTACACATGAGCATTAATTCTTCCAGGTTTGCCAATTGGCCTATACTCTCAGGTATAGAATATAATCTATTATTATCTAATTTTAATGTAGTTAAACTACTTAGCCTACCGATACTATCTGGCAGCTGCGTTAAATTATTAAGTGACAGTGTCAAATCTACTAATCGAACACAAAATCCAATTTCAGGTGCGAGTTCTTCTATCATGTTGTTACTTGCTTCCAGGTGTACCAAATGTTCTAAAGGTTTTATAACTGATGTAATACATGTTAAGCTATTACTGTCCATCCACAGCTCTTTTAGTTTCACGAACTTCCCAATGACCTCAGGAAACTGTTGGAAATCATTCTGTCCTATATCTAACCTCTGTAATTCTGTAGAACGTGAGAGTGACTTTGGTAGTATCATCAAATAGTTATCTCTTAACTCCAGTATCTTTAAATTAGCTAGTCTACCAAAGTTACCAGGCAGATATTCGAGGTATGTGTCATTTAGATACAATTCTTGTAATGCAGTCAGGTTCGTAATAGCATCTGGGAGTTTTTCTAATGGATTTACACTGAGATCCAAGAATGCCAAGTATTTTAATGCTTTCATATTTTCCGGTATAGATGTGAGGGTGTTCCTACTTATATTCAAGTGATGAAGATTCACTAGTGAGGATATTGCTGCTGGCAATGTTGACACTTCATTATCACTGAGATCCAAATATTTCAAGCCATGGCACATGAACAATTGTCGCGGGAGTTCTGTTACACGGTTACTCTGTACGAGTAGGGCTTCGAGCGTTCGTTCGTACACAAAAACTTCAGTGGGGAAGTCGACCAAGGATTGATGAGAGTAATCCAACTCCACCACATCTTCTACGCCAGGTCTCACGCAACACAAGAAATTGAACGGCATTGTATTGGAACACACTATCAGCTTCACACAACAAGTTACTCAATTTTTTACACAGAAACGCATCAGACATAGTTACTCCAAATCACTAGCATCTCGTTCAATGAACTTCAACTTTTACACGTTTTCTTTTATAAGATCATATTGGGACTAAACGCGTAAGTAGTACAAAATTACTTATTGTAATATTCATAATAATGAATCACTCAAACAAAATAATGATAACCTTCTCCGCCCGACCAATCCCAATAATATCTCGTTTTCTTACTATTTGTCATCACTGTCAGATTTTGACTGCACTGCAAAGAAAATGCCGAAAACCACAGAGCATAATATATATAAATAAATATAAAAAAAATCCGTTCTCGCAGGGGGAGCGCACAGGTAGATTTCGTGAAGCAATTAATATTTATTTTTTTGCCCCTCTATGACCCACGCCGAGCGCATTTTTAACATGTTTATTTTTTTTTTCTCGAAAACGGTAACTTTTAGCGAAAAACTTTTCAGACATATTTATTTTGGACTTAAAAATGGCCTATCGATTAAAACTGTTTCCGAAGGCAAGAATGTTCACCGGTTACAAGTTATGATTTTTTTCCCGAACAATTTTGGTTTTTCCCCCCTCCACTTTTAGTTAAAGTTTTAATCTTATAGGTTTATAATTAAATTAGTAGTTGGTATTCATGTATACTATGGGATAAAATTAGAACGGTTCGAATATCTTTCATGGAACGTGAAATTTTGAGGAAAAACTGATTTCACAAAAAGTGAGGCCCTACCGTTCCCTTAGGCCGGATTCCACTCGTTCACGGACTTAAACTAAGTTGACACCCAAGCAATTTTTGACTGCAGTTTGAAAGCGATTGGGGCAAAAATGCGACCGTGAGAGTGCCGCAAATTTTGGGAAGTGGAACTTTTTGACCAGTGGTCATTTCGGACTCAGGGGGTCATAACTAGACCTCCTATGAAGAATTTTTTTTAAATTCGACAGTAGTCAAGAAACCAATAGGTAGATCGATTTCATCGAAATCTACCTAATTATAGATTCGTCATGTCTGTCTATCTGTCTGTCCGTCCGTCCGTCCGTCACTTTTTTTCGAAACTATAAGAACTATGCTGTTGAAACTTGGTAAGTAGATGTATTCTGTGAACCTCATTATGATTTTCACACAAAAATAGAAAAAAAAAACAAAAATTTTTGGGGGTAAGTACTTAGGGTAATACTTAAAACTGAAATTCAAAATTTTGTTTTTCATCAAACCCATATATGGATAGGTCTTCAAAAATGATATTTTTTAATACGTCATAAATCGTAAACCGCAATTTACCTTTCATTTATTCAACTCACATATAAAAAATTTGTTACTTCTACGGAACCCTTCATAAACGAGTCCGACTCGCAGTTGGCCGGTTTTTTTCGATATCGCCTTGAAAGCAGATTATTTCGGAAACAATCGGTCATTATGGAGCAAATTGAATATCACGCCGTGATAAAGTTCCTGTCTAGGCAAGGAAAATCTCCGCAAATGATAATGGATGAGATGTCAGCTGTTTACGGAGGTCAATGTCCTAGTAAAACCATGATTTACAAGTGGCAGAATCTTTTCAAGCATGGCAGAGTCCATCGAAGAAGACCCTCGCTCTGGAAGGCCAGTCGAAGCTACGTCCTCAGATATTGTGCGAAAAGTCGAAAGACTCCTACTGGAAGATGCTCGTCTTAAAAAGAAACAGTTATCTGCCCTAGTTGGCGTATCAGATACGACCGTTTTGAGGATCCTGTATGATCATCTTGGTATGACGAAATTTAGTGCAAGGTGCACACAGAATGCTAAAACCAATACAGATGCAACAAAGAATTGACGCATCGAAACATTTTTTAGACCTGTGTGGCGATAACCCTGATGTTATGGATCGAATTGTTACTGGAGATGAAACTTGGGTTCATCACTTTGAACCTGAGTCGAAACAGGAGTCGAAACAGTGCCATAAGATGGGTGCACCTCCTCCGAAGAAGTTTAAAGTGTCAGAATCAGCAGAGAAGTTGATGACGACGATCTTTTGGGATTCCAACGGAATTCTTATGATATACTACAAAGACAAGGGAGTCACCATAACTGGAGCATACTGCGCAACGCTGCTGGAAAGACTAAGAGGAGCTATTAAAGAAAAAAGAAGGGGAAAGTTATCGAAGGGTGTGTTGCTCTTACATGACAATGCACCAGTTCACAAGAGCCATGTTGCGACTGCTGCTCTCGCCAAGTGTGGCTTCGAATCGCTGGTCCACCGCTGGTACAGCCCGGATCTGGCCCCTAGCGACTATTATTTGTTCCCAAATTTGAAAAAAGAATTACGAGGAAAAGAAATTCATACCGATGAACAAGTGAAGGAGGCAATTTCGGCTCTTTTCGAGGACAAAGAAAGAAATATTTTTTTGATGGTTTATGCAAATTAATTAGTAGATCCAAAAAATGTATTGAATTTGAGGGTAACTATATTGAAAAAGAAAAATAATTCAATTGTTTTATTTAATTCAGAACCATTTCGTTCCGTGAATTTTTGTACCTCCCCTCGTATATAATAATCTGAATCTCGAAAACTGCTCCGTTTTTCCTGAAATTCAATATACAGGAGGTTTCGGGGGCGATAAATCGATCTAGTTAGCTTTTATTTTTAGAAAACGTTGAAGGAAAAAATCCCCAGATATTTAAACTTATAAGTGTATTATAAATCTTAAGGCTTTCACAGCCGGCGTTGCATGTAGAATATACTGCTTCCGGGCTGTTTGGCCGTGGTCCATAGGAAACTTGTGTCCCAAACGTTTCGTCGATCACTGTGGTCGACATATTTAGTGGCACAGGTCCGGGCGCCGACGAGTGCGGAGAACTCTCCTCGGCGGCGACTTCACTGCGATTACGGCCAAACAGCCCAGAACCAGTACATATAAGTGTATTATGTATGAAGTCCACCACCACCCTCCGAGTTAAGTGGTTTAATACGTTACTCGTATGCTGTATTTGTACGAACTTTTCATAAAATTGCCATGAGGGCGTCTCGTCCTTTTCCCTGTTTTCCTCATTCATTCCTTACTAAGTGCAGCTGTTTACTATATTTTTACTAGATATTGTTACACAACAAAGAGGTTTATTCGCTCACCACAAACTAGACAACTAAATAATTAGCACACACAGTACTCTTCAACAGTTCAACTCGCTCAGCAGTTCACAGTAGTCCACAGTCGTTGCTTAAGTCGCAGGTATAACTCTCTTGGTTCACTTCGGTAAGATGTGTTCGCTTTCACTTTCGAAAATAAGCTGACTCGTGTCGATCGCCGGGCGTCCTTTTATGGCTCTTAATAAAGAGCGTAGAATATTCCGGAATCATCTAGATTTAGAGACGTAGGTATTTACTGGAGCGTTCGAGAAAACAAATAGGTACCTACATAGTCATGCCGACGATAGAGGTGAACGCCCTTGTTATCGCGATTTGTAGGTAAGTAGGTATAGGTATTTAAAGGGCTTGTGATTTTGTATTGACTTTCTGGATTTTTCTTCACTGTTCGGTGGAGTACTTCGACACTAACAATGCGTTTTAATTTCCAGAAGATTCGATCAGTAGTTTTCGAGATATCGACACGTTCGTTGTAACAATATGCTAACAAGCATCTGCAACAGTTTTAGAGTACGCCCCTACGATTCTACGGGCATACTAGAGAGTAACTAAAAGTCCTCGTCGTGCGATTGATCGTACAACGTAATCGAACTATGCTACCTAATTTTATTACGGTCATACGGTAGATTGGCGTTCGGGATAAAACAAAATCAAAAACAAAAGCGAGTAATAACCTTTTAGAAGAACTTAGTTTTGTTTATTGTAATATTTACAGTTACATAAGTTATGGAAAATAGGCGGAGACCGGAGTAGCCCGATACGTAGAAGCACGTGTTGATTTCTTTTCTCTGTAGTTAACTTTAGGTAAATTTATATTTTCTTTACCTTTTTGTCTTTGCTGGTTAGAAGACTTGCTCTTCGCGTCTGTAAAATAAATTTATGCCTTCAGCACCTATATACTTTGAAAAAATATGCAATCTAATATTTAAAATGCTGTTTGTGGTTGCACTCCTTCGAAACGGCTCGAACGATTTTAATATATTTTTTTCCAAATATTTTAAATTAGATTTTTTTTTCACCCTCCTAACGCCACCTACCATTTATTCTTTGATATTTTATATGGCAGAACAACTTTTAATTTGGCGGATCATTTCGATTCGGTTCTATTGAAATAATTCTTTTGAAACCCCCACGAAAAATCACAAATAAAATTAGTTAAAATAAATCAATATTTATACCTGTTATTTTCACAACTTTACTGTCATTGTCAACAGGTTGAAGATACTTTGGATCTAAACCGACTTTCTTACTTTTGTCTTGCGATTCTGGACTAAGCGTTGCTTCTATATTAGATCTGAAAAATAAAAACTGTATGTATATTGTATTTTTTTATATTAATTGGTCAACTATATACCGGGTGGAAACGTTAAGTGTGGCTAGACTAGACAGACCAGGATTATTTCGTACATTTTAGAGATATTGGAAAACTTTTAACTAATGAAATCTGCATCGCTTAATCTACAAAATGTCATAATTTTTTTTAAGCCATTAGGCCCTTATTCAGGTCCAGGTTAGAAGGCAGTCACTTCCAGAAAAGCCAAATCGAAAAAGATGAGAAAGAGTAGGCGGGCCTCAGGCTGCAAGGTGAAAGTTTCGGTTGCTACAGGGAATAATGTTAAGATGATGACGACTTATCCAACCAAAGAGATAATCTATGTAAAATCTGAGAAGAAAAAGTATTTGGTTAAAAATGAGATCGTCCTTAAGTTATATGTATTATATGTTATTACTTTCCAAAATTCGTTCCTTATTAGCGGCACTATCGCATGCTGTATTAGTTTTTTCAAAGTCAATAGGTTCGATTCCTGGTTAGGAGATTTTTTTTTTAATTCAATAGTGCTGTGGTAGAAAATCTCCTTTCCGAGGATTCCGAGACGCCTTTGAGCATTTTTCGCTATTCCTCATAGTTTCGGATTATGCCATCCACGCCCTGTTGAAAAGTCACCTCTGCATACTCATATACCTCACGTTACTAAAATCTTAAATAAATTTCAGTATACTTACGATTTCGAAGTCCCATAAAAGTCTATAGATTCTTCTGATATACCATGCAGTGAATCTGTGTGATTATTATTTCTCGACAGAAAATATGGCGTAGAACTACTCGCCACTGGAATACCATGTTTATTTTGCACCGACTCAGAAAGTTCGATATGATCCATTTTTTTATGAAGCCACTGGATCACTACAAGAAATATTA
Source organism: Cybosia mesomella (assembly GCA_946251805.1). Taxonomy (NCBI): domain Eukaryota; kingdom Metazoa; phylum Arthropoda; class Insecta; order Lepidoptera; family Erebidae; genus Cybosia; species Cybosia mesomella. Next base: position 26,261,321 of record OX276398.1, read on the forward strand.
TTATTGTTGTTAATTAAAATTACACAACGCCATCTATAACTTATGTAGCATATCCCAACTAACTAACAACAACAACTAACTTGTAATATGGGTACAAGAAAGTGGATAAATATACTTTTTTTTTTGCAAATACCTACATATAATATAATAAAAAAATGCAATTGCACTGAGCGAGCATCGAACCCCGAAATACTTCTTAGGTGTAAGTACTAGATTACTACTTGAAGTAGCTCACTTGTTTATAAATATTGTTACGTGCGCGGGTATAATTAAATGCCGGGTCCTCTCGTTCCAAGCGAAAAAATCTCTTCGTTGTATACAACGAAGAGGTTTTTTCGCTCACCACAAACTAGATAACGAAATAACTAGCACACACAGTACTCTTCAACCGTTCAAGTCGCTAAATAGTTCACAGTAGTCCACAGTCGTTGCTTAGGTCGCAGGTATAATCCTCTTGAATCGCTTCGGTATGATGTGTTCGCTTTCGTTTCCGAAAATTAACGGACTTCGCGTCGATATCCAGGCGCCTTTTATAGCTCTTAATTAGGAGGGTAGAATGTTCCAGAATCATCTAGAAATAAGGCACGTTAGGTACCTAAGTAGGGGGTGTGTGTTGGGTAACCTCCTCGAGTGTCGCTCCGATTCCGATCCCGCTGCAGTCCAGGGGGAACGGAATCGGAGCGGCCGGTACACCCTGGGCGGCGGTCAATGGCTTCCCCTTCACCCCTTCATAGGGTTGGCATTGATCGTCGGCCAATACCCAACGTGGCGGGAACACATCGCTCTCCGTACTCCTCTGCTTTCAGAGGAGACAGGATGAGCGATGCTGTTAGTGGTGAGATGGCCCAGGGTCAGTCGAGGTGCGAGGGATATGCTCTATGGGTCACCTTACACCCAGGCGTCTGAAGACCCGAGACGGCGTGCGGTTTTAGTCGGTGCAAGCCCGACATAACCGCCCCCGCTGGCCGGCGGGGGGGGGGGGTATCCGAAGGGATTTCCGCACGATAAAAAAAAAAAAAAGGTACCTAAGTAGAACGTTCGAGAAAGGTACCACTAACAGTAGTAGGTATAGACACGCCAACATTCAAGGTACACCTTGTACTCAAGATTGTAGATATATACTTACAATTTTCCATTAAAAATTAGGTATAGGTATAGGTTTTTTTTTTATCGTGCGGAAATCCCTTCGGATACCCCCCCCCCGCCGGCCAGCGGGGGCGGTTATGTCGGGCTTGCACCGACTAAAACCGCACGCCGTCTCGGGTCTTCAGACGCCGGGGTGTAAGGTTACCCATAGAGCATATCCCTCGCACCCCGGCTGACCCTGGGCCATCTCACCACTAACAGCAAAAATTAGGTATAGGTATTAGGTGGGACTGTGGCGGAGCGCGCCCGGGAGAGACTTAGAACTCTCCCGGTCCGCCGAGCCCGCAACTTGCTCGCCGCGCGTCGCAGGCAACTCAGGCGCCGGAGGTCGCTTAACGACCTCCGTCCTCCATGAGCGCAGGCCTGGGGGTGGCGGGTGAGGCCACCTGTCACCCCAGCAGAAGCAGGCCGGGACGGTGGGGCGACTAGCGCCCCTTCCCCAAACCGGGGCAAGACGGGGACACCGTGGTTCCCAAACCCGAGGGGGCCATCTCGAAACCGGAGATGGCCCAGGGTCAGTCGGGGTGCGAGGGATATGCTCTATGGGCAACCTTACACCCCGGCGTCTGTAGACCCGAGACGGCGTGCGGTTTTAGTCGGTTCAAGCCCGACATAACCGCCCCCGCTGGCACGCGGGGGGGTATCCGAAGGGATTTCCGCACGATAAAAAAAAAAAAAAAAGTTATTAGATGGGACTTGTGTTGGCGATTCTAGATTTTTCTACACTAATCGGTAGAGTACTTCGACACTAGCTATGCGTTTTAATTTCCAGAAGATTCGATCAGTAGTTTTCGAGATATCGACGCTCGTTATAACAATATGTTTTGATGATTAATTCTATGCTGCAATAACCTCTTTCTGCCGCACGCCGCCGCCTCTTTCTGCGAGCAGGTAATGCGCGCGAAAGAGACGCAGGCCACAGAAGCAGGCCGTGGCGGAGGGGTGTCGTGTGTGCCCTACACGCGCCTGCCAACTCACCGAAGCGGGATAAAACCCGACCCCACCAGGCGAGGCCGCGGTGGCGGCCAAAGTCCGCCGGCAACCCTGGGGTTATCTTTTCGAGGGCTTACCCGGGGTGCCCGGCAACGGACATTTGGGGAGGACACCGTGCGGTTTTAGTCGAGACACGACATAACCATCCCCGCTAGCCAGCGGGGGGGTATCCGAAGGGATTTCCGCACGTAAAAAAAAATGCTGCAATAACCCTGAGAGATAATTCTACCGCCTGCGACAGAGCTGTCCGTTGATCGGCAGGTGTACCAGCTATGTATGTATGCGGTAGGACGGGGGGTAATATCGGCCGTCAGTAGAGATGGGCGTTCGCGTAAATTTTTGTCATCTCTGCTCACCGTTGTTTTTAGCAACGGTGCCGGCCAGCGTATAGGCAGTAGGGGCTTATGATGTCTTTGCCGAAACCATTATTCAAGTACTTAAGGGTTTCGTACCTCAAGAGGAAAAGACGGAACCCTTATAGGATCACTTCGTTGTCCGTCTGTCTGTCAGTCTGTCCGTCCGTCCATCGGTCATGATTAAATGAAATATTTAGGTATACTTATTTAACTAATTCCCTCTCCAATTTAAAATTTAATACATGACTGGCGTGTAAAGCCAAAAATGATAAAATAGGAAATTTAAATAATATCAGACCTTATTAAAACTGACCTTAAGATCTGTCCGACAATATCGATATATCGACTCATGCTCTTTCCTACCCCGTACCCCACCACGACAACGGTCCGGTACCGGACCGTCTATGGCAGGTTAGGTCGGCCTGACCCCGAAAATGTTAATAGAATCACGGATTACCTAATAGTTGGTACAGATGAATTACTGCCTGGAAAATCAACGTACTTGTACTTGTCCACGGGATCGCCCGCTGCGTGCAAATATGTATCTTTAAACGCTCGACCGTACGGTCTTTATAACGTTGCAGCCGCTTGGACTTGGAGTTACGTAGGTACTAGTAAACCTTGTGATGCTAGGGTGCGTATTCAGATAACACAACATAATGAAAAATTACGATTGGTACCGTTACCTCGCGGGAAGGTACTGGTGCTTAAAACAGTCACTCAAAACTAGGCTAATTAGCGTAACAAAAAGCTCCGCTCCGGCCGCTTTATTCCCGTGCGAAGCCACGACCCAGGCCGCTACTTAGTTATAATGAATAGTGCAAATGGCTTTTATTATTAAGTAATCTAAGTAATGAAGCCACTATTTTTTTAACTCCTTCAATACAGTATCAAGCGATATAAGAATACGTAGGCGAAGTTTGCAGGTAGGTAACATTGTTTAACGAACGAGAATTTACCAAATTACATACCTTTCTTCATCAATAGTCAGATGGAAAAAAGAAAGGTTGTTGGATTCGCATCCATACACTACATACGGAGTAAATATAATAGCGTAGATTACTAACCCAACAAAATTCGAATGAATGCATACATGCAGACGGCTATAGACTAGCCGACTAAATAGGAGCGGTCCCGGAGGTTCCGCGGCGATTAGGTGCTTATAGACCGACCGGCGTCTTTAGACCCGAGACGGCGTGCGGTTTTAGTCGGTTCAAGCGTCACGCGTGGGGGTATCCGAAGGGATTTCCGCACGATTAAAAAAAAAAAAAAAGGTGCTTATTGCGCGCAAATACATAGAGTGCGTGAGGCACGATAGAACCACATACAAATTATTATACAAATATATGAAGACGTCAATTATAATCAATGCTGCTGCTGTAATTTATCAAAATATTAAGATTACCCATATTATTGTTCTTAATAGTTTCATCTCTTTCCTTAAGTGCATTTTCATTAGCTTCATACTTTTCTTTCAAATCGTCAAATTCCTTCTGCAGTTTATCCATATTTTGATTTATGTAGCGTAACTGCTCCTTTAGCTCCTCCATTTCTTTTGTGCTACCCTCTATTACTTTTTCTTGTTCTAATGCTATTGCAGTTCTGCATAGTAACTGAAATGTTAAATATAAATTGGAATCACCGCGTGTTCTAATATTCACACTCAGATAGATATTCAGACTTTTTGATGCGTGCAATGCCATCGACACGATAGAATAGAAGAAACTTTTGAAATTCACCAATGAATCATCATCATCCTCTTAGCATGGTTCCCGGGTCCGTTTCTCTTTTAGATTTGGCTTATGCGGCTTTTATGGGAGCGACTGTCGTCTGACCAGAAAACAATGGTTAGACAGTTCATCTGTCAATCAGAAAGTGTACCAACTTGCAGGTGAGGTTGACTTGGCCCGAGGATTTTAGTAGGGTCACATCTTACTTACCAGATATCACCGAAAAAAAATATTCTTATAAATATACAGAATTCGAGCACATAAGTCTAAATTACCTTCTCTTTCATTTCAATGAGGTCAGCATTTTGTTTTGAGATTATTTGGTTAGCTTTTAAAAGTTGTTCTGACGTTGACTGAACAGCTTCATTGTTTTTATTGACTAACGATTCACTTAGTGCCATTCTTTCCTCTAAACTTTGCTGCAAAAAAAAAAGAAGTTTAGAAAGGATTTTTTTTTTTGGGTAAAATGAGAAACATTTTGGTAAAAACTTACTTTTTCCTTTTTCAGTATTTGTATGGTATTATTTAAATCTCTTTTTGCATCAGAGTCATCTTTTATCGTCTGTAATCACATAAAATTATAAATAAAATCAAATAGGCTTTTACAGGGTTCCCAGTGTATGACCGGTAAATATAACTTAACTTATCATATTACCTTTTCCAAGTATATACATTTAGCATTTATTTGATTATACAGTTTATCTTTTTCCATGTAATCTCTCTCCAAAGAAGCGTTCTTGGCTTTAAGGGTTGCCACCTCGATGTGCGATTTCTGAACTTCTTTTTCCAGCAGATTTAAACACTGCATTTTTTCACTGGAATTACGTAAGCGAAATATAGATTTATTATTTAATTGTGTATTTAGAAACACTTCAGAAATAACATAGCAGTATTTTAGTAAGAATACGGATAATTAAGTATGATCTAAAATTCACAAAATATATTTCATGTTTGCTGTAATGTGCTGTAATAGGGACTAATCACACTTATCCGCTATTCAGCTTTTGTCGATAGAAAAGTAACAACTTCTATGGATGCGTACGCATCCACTCAGTTTACCGCGACTATCCATTTGTCGACGAGGAGTCGGAAACAGTTCACTTTCAGCGCCGAACATGCCAGAATACAGCTGAACTCTGTCCATAGCACCCCTGAACGTGGCGGCACAGCGCTGAAAGGGGTGGAACTCCGATGAACTCTATCTATAGCACTCAACAGTATCGACAAGTTGCAACCGCGTACAGCCGTGAACACGGCGAAACAGTGTTGAGCGCGGTGGAAAACAGCAAAACGCTATCTGTAACATTGACGGTTTTTCACAATCTTACTATTTTACGTGGTTGATAGAAGCAGAACTGAATAGTGTGTTTGTGTGGAACGAGGTGTGATGTTAGGAGGTTATAAAGGGAGGATCCTCCTACCAGGCAAGATTATCGCGCCTGGCGGCCGCGGCCCAACGGTTATCGTTGGGATGTTGTATGTATGTTATACCAGAGTGCCAACTTCACTTTCGCGATTCAGTATCGATAGTGATGTAGTAGTATCGAAATAGTTCAACTTACTGTCGCTAGATGGTTCTGGGAACATGTGCATCACAACATGTTTAATACTTTAAAGAACTACTTTACTTCAGATTAAGACCTATATTTTTAATTTAGTATGTATCTACATGTTACTTGAGACATTTATATGTTTAATATTATAATTAAAAAAATCACCTTAGTTGATTTTCTAAGACACCCATGTTATCTTTCAACTGCTTACATAGAGAATTCATTTCAGCAATTTCTATATCTTTTTTATTTAATCTGTCTTGATACGAGGAAAGCTGGGTATTCATAGTGTGTTCTGCATTTTGTTGCCAAAGTTGTTTATCCTGAAATTCATATTGTACATAAAATATTGGCACTAGAAACAGCTTATTACCCTCTATTGGACAGTGTCTTAATTGGTTGACACCTTGTTGGTAAAAAAGGTATACCTACTATATCATGATCTTTGTGATAGGCCATTTTTAAGTCTAAAATAAATGTCTGAAAAGTTATTCGCTAAAAGTTACCGTTTTCGAGAAAAAAAAATTAAACAGGTTAAAAATGTTACTGTGTTTACTTGTGTGTGTAAGTCCGTAGTTCTCTATATAAAATAATATTAATTGCTTCACGAAATCTACCTGTGCGTTCCCCCTGCGGGAACGGATTTTTAAAAGGGTATTTGGGAACTTTGATTTTACATGGCCATACACTGGAAAATTTAGCTCTAACATTATGAGAATAATTAAAGACGACCCATTAATAACGGCTGTCACCTACTGAACTTATGTAATAACATAACATAAACTCACGCCTATATCCCCGAAGAGGTAGGCAGAGGTGCTAGCACCCACATTTCGCCAGTTTATGTTTAGGTCCCAATGTAATAGGTGGCGAGCCACTTATGTATCAGTTTTATATTTTAGTGTCGTGTCCATGTTTATTCTCTGCCTACAATTAACTATCAGACTGATGTGCGACACTACAAAACTGAAGCACGCCGATCTTTACCGGACACTCTCTCTGCTGCCCGACGACGTGCCAACCAAAGCGCCATTTACAGAATGTTAGTGCGAGTCTAATCTTGCAACGAGGATCAATCATGTTTTTAATTACTATAATTACTATAAAAAAATATTTAAATCGGATCAAAAATGACGAAACTATACCGATTTTAGTGCAGCTATCCCAAAAACGCTCGCCACCACGCCGAGACACCTTGTGACGTCATCCGTCAAAATATAGGGCTATTTTGGACGAACACTCCATAAATGTTTTATTTCTTATGGTATAATTTTGAAATTTTGCACAATACACGTTGCGGCTATGCAGGCTGACATTGAGGAAAAAAGGCAGATTCTTTTCACTGAGCTTGACCGGGTCCTGAATCACATTTATCAATAAGGCTCTGAAGACATGGTCGAGTTCAATGCCAAGAAGACCCTGGTATATGGGTTTACAGCAAAGGTATCTCCTTTCCTTCCCCTCCTAACTCTTCGGGGCATACCATTGCTGCATTGCCACAGCAGGATAATCCAAATATACTCGGTATGGATGTTCGCTGTAAACTGAACAAGAAAAACTACATCCAGAGCATCATCAAAACGGCCTCGGGTAAACTCGGAGTCCTGAACAAGGTGAAATGACTTTTCACGCCCGAATAGTGGTATTTTCTATACAAGACACAAATCCGTTCTGGTGTTGAATACTACTCTCATCTCTGCTTAGTAATTATTAGATGCTCTCGACAGGTTGCAGCGAAGTCCGGTGCGCATTATTGGCAGTCCTGAGGTCACCAACGCCTTTGAGCCCTTACAGTTGCGGGGAGAAATTGCGTCTTTGGCAGTATTTTACCGTCTCTACCATGGCGAGTGTTCCCATGAGCTCTTCCAATAAGTTCCATCCTCTCCTTTCCTATATAGGACAACATGTACAAGACTGAGGTATTACCCTCACACGGTGCAAACAATTTCATCAAGAACCAAGCGCTTCGGCACCTCTTTTCTTTGCCGCACCATCAAGATTTGGAATTCCTTACCAGCACACGTGTTTCCATCTTCCTACAGTCCCGGGTCCTTTAAGCGGGGCGTGATAAAGCATCTGATGAGGCCGTCAAGCTGAGAGCGACCATTGTAAAATTATAACATATAATAACAACTTAACGCCTATACCCCCGAAGGGGTAGGTAGAGGGGTAGGTATTACACACCCACGAGTCGCCAGTTATGTTAAGGTCCCACTGTAATAGGGGGCGAGCCTATTGCCATCAACCGGGCACATAATTAAGCGAGTGATAATTACTATTTATTAATGCACACATAACTACGTAAAGTCAAGGTGTGTGCCCGGGGCGACTGCGGATCGAACTAGAGACCTCGTCTCAGCAGCCCGTTACGTACGCCACTGGGCTATCGCCTGTAGTTGTAAAATTATCGGTGTCTATAATGGTGCCGCTCATTCCGTAGACTTTACCTTTAGGTTACCATCAGACAAGGTAAGTCATATTGACGTGCCCATTATAAAACAAAAAAAATTATACGGTTTTGCATAAGATATTTTTGTGCCAATTTAAAAATTGAGGATATCAAATATCTACTTCGTCCTCTGTAGCGGCTCGAGAGCATTTTCTGGCAAGATTAAGACGAATATTTTTATAACAGTTATTACGGGATTATTGGTCATCATCAGCATCTGAGATATAGAATAGAGATTGCGAGGCCCTGCAAAGTGATATTGATGCAGTTGCGGAGTGGAGCGTGATTAACAAACTATCGTTGAACATCTCGAAGTGCAAATTGATAACCTTCACTCGATCGCGTTCTCCAATAAAGTGTCATATGCGTTGGGTGGAAGGCCGCTTGAGCGGGTTACGACAATACGCGATCTTGGCTTGACGCTTGATGTAAAATTAGACTTCCATGATCATATTAAAAATACATGTAAGGCAGCAAACAGATCTCTGGGGTTCATAATCAGAACAGCATCCCAATTAAATAACGTCCTTGCACTAAAGCTTCTATACAACGCTTATGTAAGAAGCAAGTTGGAATATAACGTTATTGTATGGAGCCCCTATGTAATAACTTACGCCTTAACCATCGAGAGAATTCAGCGCCAGTTCGCCCGGTATCTCTACAGGCGCTCATACGGATTCTATCCTTTTCTATATCCCTCTCTGTTCGTCACAGGGATGATAGGTCTAGAAACCCTAGAGCTGAGACGCAATTTCTTACATATAATACACTATTACCTGTTATTAAATAATAAGGTAGATAACCCATCCGTCCTGGCTTGCATTAATATATTTGTCCCAAATAGTTATGTGCGAGCCACCGGGCGTCGACAGCATCGCCTTTTCGTAACGCCACCGACATGGCGCGTGCCGCAGGCCGCCACTTGCCCCACCGCACGGGTTGAGTTAGTTAATGGCTTACGTCTTAACGTATCTGAATGCGCCCTCATGAGATGTATACATATTGAATGGCTTATGAATTGATCAGCGTAATTAATGTATTAAGAAACTTGAAAAGTGTGCTATTATTATATTTGCATGTACCTAGTAGATTAAGTTAGCTATTAATTAGTTAGTAAGTATAGTATAACATTATAAGCGCTTTGGTGTATTTTCACTGTTAGCTTGTATTATTTGTAAAAATAAATAAATTAATCTCAGCGTTGAGTACGGGACGCATCCGAGGCTCTCAACTCGGAGCCTGGGGTCCGCTCACAAGTTTTTACTCCTTCACTTTACACGGTCTTTGGTATTCCTGGTAGTAGACTATTAGCACGCATGTTCCCTTCTTCGATGTCAAACCAGCGCTTCCTGGTCACCAGTCACGTAAAGTACCGAGCACAGGTACCTAACCTGGTCCTTGAGCTCGACTAAACCATCGCCTATGTGGACAGATGTGGGATATGTAGAGTTCAACGACATGTACTCCAGCGTCCACCAGCGCGATATCATAAGCATACATGAGCAATCATGAAGGCTACTCAGGTGAGTTTCTGATGCTTGTCGACAAAACGTCTAATACCACACTGAGCAGAAGCGGACTGAGGACAGATCCTTGGTGTACTCTGACGTTGATACGGAACGGTTTTATGTCGCCAGCAGCGGTCCGAACCTCGGAATCGGAGTCGTGCGTGATACATGTCCCGGATAAAGTCAATATATGATTTTGAAACCCCTTTGGACAGTAATGCCCACCAGATCATCGCGTTAGGCCGTCTCTATTTCGCTGCGACAATCCTTAGGGTAAAAACCGAATCCATGTACCCGTGACCGTGACGAAAACCATATAGACACTACGAGATTATATACTCCTGTCAGATCCTGGAGCCAATTATCGTCTCGTAGAGCTTCATGGTGTGGGATGTGTACCGCGATAGCTGCCACACTCCTGCACTGACGCCTTGCTTTTGAAGACACAGGTAATGATACTCAGCCTCCATTAACCTTCTCTTCACCCATCGTCTTCCAGGACTTAATGAAGGCTCCATAGGGTCCGACAGCTTTCCGATTCTTTGAAGAGTAGTCTGGACTTCTGCAAGCGTTATCGCCTATCGGTGGCACTAGTCCTCGGGAGATGGAGACCCGGTAGCAGCACCTCTATAAGCTGCTTGTTCATTAGTTCGTCGAATTAAGAGCGCCATCACTCCTCATTGCGATTTCCTCGTATAGCAGATTGCCTCCAGGTTCTTTAACAGAACGGTACATGGAAATATTCTGTGCCGCTTTGACCCTGGCACACGTCAACTTATAGATAAGCTTGCACTCCTCAGACGATTGTTACTTGTCTTAGCGGTTTTAAATGGTCTCGTCTGGCTCATCAAACTCAGTTCCGTTCTTAATATCGATCTGCTCTGCTTAGCCTCAGAATATCCGAAATATCGGCCTTGAAAAGTACTATCACCTGGTAAGCAATGTATGTTGCCAGACTGTGATAAGATTCGAGTCCACGTGGAAAGAATCATAGCGCAACTAAACGATTTTCGCATTCTCATGCATGTATACCTAGACATAAAATTTGTAAATGTATTAAATTTTCATGATATATCTGCATGTGGTGTAATAAAAAAAATGTTTATTTAAATACATAAACACTTTTGTCATTAAGTAACATCATGAGACAGTAGGTATTACAAGAATTCAATTTTGTACTAAGTACCTATTCTTTTTTCGTGTGGAAATCTTCTCGGATAGTCGGGCTTGAACCAACTAAAACCGCACGCCGTCTCGGGTCTTCAGACGCCGGGGTGTAAGGTTGCCTATAAAGCATATCCCTCGCACCCCGACTGACCCGATGCCATCTCCGGTTTCAAGATGGCCCCCTCGGGAACCACCGTGTCCCCGTCTTGCCCCGGTTTGGGGGAGGGACGCTAGTCGCCCCGCCGTCCTGGCCTGCTTCTGCTGGGGTGACAGGCGGGCTCACCTGCCACCCCCAGGCCTGCACTCATAGAGGACCGAGGTCGTTAAGCGACCTGAGAGACGCGGGAGAGTTCTAAATCTCTTCCGGGCGCGCTCCGCCATCTCCTTCGAGATTATTACATGCTCGCAGAAGGAGGCGGCGGCGGCCCACGCGCTCGTGCTCCGCACCATTGCCGCAATCATGCTGCCGAGCGAGAGGACTCGTGCCTCTCGCTCGGACTATTGAACTTTAACAAAGCCGACCCCCATAATATCTAGTTTATATCGATTTAATATTAAAACTGTGCATGTGTTTGCTATTATTTGAATCTATGAATATGAATGTCTCAAACAAACAATAAAATCAGTGCACAAGCTGAGCCATGGATGAATATCGAACTAACTGACCGAGATTGCAAATGTTCATCGCACATGTTGTGACAGAAGACGTCATTGACCAAATTATCAAGCGAGAATGCGCGTTTTAAAGTAGCACTTTAATAACTTCGTCATTTCTTGTCGGATTTAAATAATAAAAAAAATAAGATGCCCAGAAATTTATAGCGCATACATTAACACAAATTGTAAAAGTGATTGATCTAAAAGTCTTGTTATGTGATTGATCCTCACGGAATTTTGGAGCAGTTATCTTCGACCAATTGAAATGAAATTTTACATACACATTCAGTTTGGATGACAATGCATTAACAAGGTCCAATGGAGCTGGTCTGATGATGGAGTAGGAAAGTGGTCATAGGAACTCCTAGGCTAAACTAGAAAAACCTATTGAGTTTAGGCTCATTTCTTTTGTCTTGACAAACTCTTTGGTGTTACACGGCATTCAGGGTCTGATGATGGAGTAGGAAGGTGATAATAGGAAATTCTAAACTAAACCAATTTGGGCTCATTTGTTTTGACTTGACAAACTCTTTGGTATTGCATGGTATTCCCCTGACCCTTCTGATGATGAAGTATTTTTACTGTACTTTTCTACTTCATCATCACCTTTCGGTGGCCACAGGAACTCCTAAACTAAAAAAGACGAACCTATCAAGTTTGGGCGCATCTGTTTTATCTTGACAAACTCTATGATGTGAAATGATATTCAGGGTCTGATCGAGTAGGAAGGTGGCCATAGGAACCACTAAACTAAACAAGATAAACCTATCTAGTTTGGGCGCATTTGTTTTGTCTTTACAAACTCTATGATGGCTCTGATCGCATGACATTACTAAAACTAAAGTTTAAAAATAAATATTAAAAAAACTTTTTAAAACAAGCTTTTATTGAAAAAATCTGTTGTACTAAACAGTACAATTGGGCCACAGAGTAAAAACTTGCACTACAAGCTTTTGAAATCAGCACAAACCTTGCATAAAGTTAATATTTGCGTTTTTTCAATAAAAGCTTGATTTTATAAGTTCTTTTATTACACAACAGAACCATTTTGTCTAAAATAGATATTTAATAAGACATTGGTGCTTACTTTGTGTCTACATAGCACTGTGTAAAATGTCCTAGAATATATATTTATAAACTGGGCATCTACTCTGATGTACGTACTTTTAGACTGTAGCTTTTCGTGCAAATAACAAGTACACAAGATTTGCACGAAACAGGGCCCCCGCATGCGTGCGTGCACACGCATAAGGCAGCGGACTCTGTTACCGTCTTTAGTTGATTATTGTAGGCTGCTTTGGTGTCACTCACATACAGTATTCCATAAGACTGACAGAGTCTTATGGAATACTACTAACAACGTAATTACCTGCATTAATCTCTCTCTTTCTTGATTTATAGATTCCTTGTACTCTATTTCTAACTTCATTTTCTCTTCTTCCATTCTGGTAATATTATGAGTAAAATCATGCAGTTTTCTTTCGAGGTTCATACATTTATCATTCAATATTGCTTCAGTACTGATAGCACAACTTTTTACTGAAGCCAATGTCCTCTGTAACATAGTTAAATTTGGTGTGATAAATAGAAGACCGAAGATGATTAAGGGTCTGCGCTGTTTCGTGCAAATAATACTGAACTAATTTCTTGTGTATAATTTGCACAAAAATTGATTACACAAAACTTGCACGTGACACGCATAGGGTAGCGCACTGCCTAAGCTGGTGTCTACATCGTAAGTAAAGTTGAAAAGTCATTTGGTTTGAAATGTTTGAAGCATTAACATCTAAGTACCAGTATAGTATACAACATTTTTTTACTGCATTTGATAACCCAGTGCTTGGGGAATGTTATGGGATATTTTCAAGTTATTTCAATTTCAAATCAAGCCTTTATTACAACTTATAAGAGTACAGCAGTAGTTTCATAACTTTTTTAAGAAAAAAAGAACCAACTTAAGTCAGTTAAGTATACTAAAACTTTCTCCAGAATGTAACATATACTTTTCTGAAAACCACATCAAAATCAGTTCAACCAAACGCAAGAAAATCGTGGACAAACATACAGGTCAAACAGTGAACCTTCTTTTGAAGTGGGTTAAATAGAATAAACATTATAGATTTATATAGAAAAAAGAGAACATTCAGGGCGGGACTTAATCGCGACCAGCTACCTGGGCACGTCCTCGCTCCGAGACGTATAAATATCTATATTGAAAAAGTTCTATATTTATATAATAAATAATTAAACATTCTTAAAAAAAAAACAAAAATATGTAGGACATGTCCAGTTGGTCATAGTATTCCCCCTGTATGGGACTAAACATTGTTCTTTGATTCGCCACATTTAATCAATGAAAACAATTAGTATGCTAACTTTTCCTATAGATTTATATTGGAAGAAAAGAGAACATGGCCACACTGGTCGCGGGTTCAAGTCCCGTCCTGGACTTGAACCCGCGACCAGTGTGACTAATTGTTTTCATTGATTAAATGTGGCGAATCAAAGAACAATGTTTAAAAATTATGGTAACATCATTAATTGTTTCCGGAGTTTGCAAAAATTATGGTAAACGGCTCCAATGTTGCCCCAGGACAAATAATATATCGGAGAATTTTGAATATCCAGGACGAGTCCAGGGAGCTCAGTTGGTCAGAGTACTTCCCCTGTAAGGATCCTGTCCATCTCCATTTCAGCCTTTTTTAGTTCTGGTCATAACATCTTCCAGTTTGGCAATCAGAGGCCTGCGGCTCTTTCCCTGTCATTTTTTCAAATTATAGGACCACCAAAGAAGTGCAGTAGTTCCGAAGATTACCCTCAACATATGATTAAAAAACAAAATAAACAATATCACAATTTGGCCTCTCTCTTTATAATTTATAATAGTAGTATAAATTTGATTAGATTGAAATACCTGTTACTAATAAATATAAATAGCTTACTTTCAAATTCATTATATTATCAGCCATGTGTTGCTTTATCTCAGAATCTGTAGCAGGTCCTGTCTTCAGTGATAAATGAACAAGCCGTTTGAATTCATTGTGCTCCACCACTTCAAAATAATATTGCACTGGATTCTTTTGCTGCATAATTAAGAACCTAAAAAACTCAAACTATTATAACATTAATTTCAAAATTAAAAAACCTTCAAGACAAATTTATTTATAGTTAATCTCGATCACCCAATCATATTGGCATTCGAACAAAAAATCTGTGTTAAAATCTGTCCATCTATTTGGGAGCTATGATGCTGCCAACAGACACACACACGTCAATCTTATAATACCTTATTGTTTTTGCATTGGGGGTTAAAATATAAACATTCACAAACAATAACTTTTAACAAATACTTTACTTTAAAAATCATTTCTTTTGCATGAGTTCTATAAATAAGGTAATTAAATACAACTAACAATACAATAATGAAATTAAAAGCTATAAAAATAAAAATAATAATTCATGTTCAAATTTTGTTTCCCTTAGTCACACCATAACTTGAGCATGACTTTACGTATTTTATACATCTTTTTTTAAGTTTTCTAATCGTTTTTAGAATGTTCTTATGTAAAGGAAAATTCATTTTTGGAATGTAAATTGAACAGAAAACATGTTTGTTGGTTCACGCAGGCAGGTCAGTTAGCAAAAGCCAGTTTACTTTTAAATCAACAGATGTTAGTGTTCTTACATGTTATTTGAAGCACATTGCTGTAACAGTCGAATAAGTTGTGATGGAAAATTATCAAAATCTACTAGAAGACCCTGTTGTTTCTTGAGGTCTTCATAATCCATTCGAGTTATGGTTACTACACATAAAAAGGTTGGGTCTTCATCATCTGATAGAGATATTTTCTGAAAAAAAATTAGAATTTCTTTATTTACTATTAGAATTTTGATAGAATTTTAATAAAATAGCTGTCATATGGCACGGAGGCTACGAGTGGTGCGTCTGTTAGTCGTTAGCGTTACAGTCGAGTTGCATAGGTAATTGAAATCAGGATCTGTTGAAGTCGGCCTCCTATGTAGATTTATTTTGCTTAAAATATTTCTAACCAAAGCATCAGTTTCATAGACTTTTTCAATGAATAAACTGACATCTCTTTTACTATCTTCAAACCCCTTCTTAATAGAGACATAATATTTGCCCCTATGAACAGTTTTACAAGACATTATTCTAGCAACATAGTCATTTACAAACAATCCAAAATATTCAAATCACAATTCAAAAAATTATCAAAACTTGACACTGACAAAATATATCAACCAACAAACTTTGTTTGGTAAGTCTATGAGTCTCTGGCTATTTATTTATTTTGATCGGTTTAGTGCATAGACTAATATACATATCTGGTTTAGTGGTTGTGGTTCGCAGTAAGTTGGTCGGTTGTGTTGCTTTACTTGGGTTGCGTCCGTCTATAAAACTACTATCTAGGAATTAATAATTTATTTAGAAAAATAGTCGGTTAGTTAAAGTCGGTTTAAAACCCAAATCACCCGGTTTAAACAACTATGACCCCAGATGGAAAAAAGTTTACTTTTTACTATAGGATTAGGCTGATAGTATTGCGCCAAAGCCCTATTAAAAAAAAAAGTAAAATGAAATTCCCGCTTTATCAAATTCTCATGTCAAAACTTGTTGAGAGTAGGTATAATAATTAAACCAGAATTCAGAAAAGCAAAACATACTCCTTTGAAAAATTTGAAATCTAAATAGTACAATGTGGAATGGTAAATTTAATGACTTTGCTAATAATTAGGTACTCAAATCTAATACACCAGTTTGGTTACGGATTTTATAGTTGTTTGTATCTTTCTCAGATCAATCTGCTGTCGGTGGAGGATTTTTCAACTCCCCTGGCCAATTTGGCAATGTTAATACTCCAAACCAAGCTCAAAAAACGGTGAGTACTATAATATAACCAATGTGACTACAAACTAAAAGTTAATGTAGTACAACACACTAACTTTCTGCTCGTTCAGGGTAGAAGAGCATCCCGTACAGCACCAATTGTGATCAGACAAGCCCTGCACTGTGGAGATGACGGTGTTAAAATATGGGGAACAGAAATTCAGATTGTGACTATTGTGGCTCGTGTAAGGAATATTCGAATGCAAAGTACAAAGATAACATACACAATACAAGATATAACTGGGCGGATGCGCGCTGTGCTATGGCTGGACCAGGAGGCAGGCGATGAAGATGTAAGTTATACTGTGAAAAATGCTTATCTTGCATACACTTTTGAGTCTAAAATAACTGCTTAAAAAGATTATGTAGTACTTGCTAGGTATGACTTATTATGTGGACTTAGTTTCAAATTTGAATATATTCCACAGGCAACTGGGTCTCTTCCCAGGTTGTTTATGCATGATTGAATATGAACCAACATTTCAGTTATAATAACAAATGGAAATTAACAGATTTGCTATAATCTGTGGATTATTACAAACAATTGTAGACTAATAACTTAAATATTATTTTTTATATAGGATAAAGCTACACCCAAAGTTCAAGTGAATGACTATGTACAAATTTATGGCAATGTTAAGACCAACAAAGGAAAGAAAGTATTGATGGCTTTCAAAATAATGCCATTAACAGATGTCAATGCAATCACATTCCATTATCTACATTGTATTCATAATAAAGTCAAGATAGAAGAGGACTCTAAAAAGGCAAGTAACCTAGTAATATATTGTTACACCTAAACACAATATTTTGAGAGACATTTTCCAAAACTAATACTTGTTTTAAATATCCTTTGCATGAGAATGACATGTTGTGTCCCATGATTTCACTCACCATGCTTTGTTCTAATCCTGCATTGCATCTTTTTCATCTTCTTTTCTACTGCTTGGCTCACTTATGTCATAGCGTGAAGTTGTAAATAACCTTCCCTGAGAACTTATGGCTATTAAACATAAGAAGATTTTACAGAATGCATATGTAGTTCCAGAGACTAGCCATTTCAGGTCAATGATTTAATTTGTTTCAGCAGGAAAAAGTGGTTAAAAACAATCCCACCTTCACAAATGCATTACCTTCAAATTCAATGGTGGGAATGGCTGACAGTAGTGCTTCAGTAAACGGCCTCAATCCCCGTCAAATGATGGTGTTCAACTTGATAAGAGCATCTACCCTTGAACAAGGAATCAGTAAGCAAGATATGTATACATCATTGAAAGACCGAATGCCACAAATGGAATTTGAGTGAGTATTTTCTCTCAACAAAATCACACCTGTCTTCTCATCCCTCATAATGTTACTACCTGCCTTGTTTACAGGGTACATTATATATTAATTTGAAGATATCACTAATGAAGCATCATTCTTGCAGGAATATCTTAGAATGGATGTGTGGTGAAGGTCATATCTATTCAACTATTGATGAAGAACATTTCAGAGCTACAGATGCCTTCTAACAGAATATTCAGGACAATGAATATTATTTTATGATGCTCCTCCAAAAAAGTGCTATAAATTACAACCATAAAGATTGTTCTACAATAAAAAATAAATTACTTGAAAAGTATGTTGTGTACAATGCTCACTCCCTCTCCTCACTCATTATTAGGGTTAGGCAGAGGCATCACTTTAGTAATATAGAAATCAATGGGTAGAGGTGTTTAACTAGCCAAATTTAGTGAGCATGTTTAAATGAAACACTTATGTATAAAAGTAAATCAATATTTATAATACATAAACAACAAATATTGTTACTTAGTACCTATTTGATTTAAACTAATTCATATCTGTTTGTTAAATAAGTATTTCTCCTCCTGATTTGTTTATAACACTATTAAAATTGTTTTGAAAGTATAACTTAATTCTATAATATTGAAACCCAAAATGGAACTTAACATGATTTTCATCTAAAAAAAATTTGTTTTTAAGATAACTCAATAAAAAAATTACATGACTTAAGTTTGCATAGAAAATGCATAAAAATTTAAGATATAAGTTTTATTAAAAATACATTCCAATGAAGTTTATTGACTTGCACTAATGTACATACATAAGTATCTACATCTGGCTAAGAATTGTTTATAATTCATCTCTAAGAGATTTGTTTTTCACATCAGGTTTTTTCCCTGGATATGTTTGGCTTTCTAGTTGAACCTCCTTTAATTCCTCCTGTTCTAGTAAAAACTCCTTAGCTGTCCAAGCTTGAGATCCATCTTTGAACATGAAGATGGCTCGATCATCATCAATGAGATATCTGAAACCACAAATATACAATAGAACAACAGGGACTATTCAATCACAAGGCATTATTCTAGACTGTAATCATATTCTTAACTAGCGGTGCTCGCAACTTCATTCACCTTCAATCAGGGGTTGAATTTGTTTGCACGGAACTTTAATACTTTTTCTGAAATAAAAGTGGCCTGTTACATCTTACAATATTAGCTATCTACCAGTGAAAGTCCTATCAAAATTATTTATTTGTATAGATTGATTAATGATTTTGTTGGAAATTTATGCGAATATAACATTAGTTGCTTTGCAGCAGCCATGGTGATAGACAGACAGAACAGCAACGGATACATCGTGTTCAGTATGAATAATAAAAAAATCTGCAATAGAATCTGTTAAAATGTTTTTTTTTTCAATAGATTTATTAATATTTCTGTATTGTCCTTCATCAATAAATTGTAACAAGGGTAAAACAGCACAATGATTTGTTTTCTAGGAGCCATACTAATGCTGCAAACTGTATGGGAGCACTTAAAATACAAACAAATCACATTTTATGACCTCACATATATTTTATAGTTTGATTTGATGGTGATAAACTTAATCAACCTTGTATTGTTGGCAAGTGAACGTTGTTGTACAATAATTGGTCTGGTAGGCACTGCACTGCATTATGGTTATAGGTCAGCCAGGTCAGCTAGTTATCAATGTCTTTTACAGATAACATAACTGTGTATTTGCAGATTACTTTCAAAATTCCAGTTATTGTATAAATTCAAGCCTGTACATTCCTGAAGGGGTATTCAGATATATTATTCACATTTCACTGGCTGTATTTTTAAGTCTCACATAATCCACACATGAATGATTTATGCAGAATTATTGCTCTCACTGTTGCTACCCTATTGAGGCAGTTTTTTTTTATGTAGACTGTGTAGAGGTACAATAAATGGTATAGGGTAAAACATAAACCCATATATCAGTTGTTCATTGATACTGATGTTATTAGATTTGCATATAACTGGTAACTAACCTTTCAGCCTGAATGTGGTTACTCCATAAACTGGTTTGCCATATTTTGGTGATTTCTTCAGATCTCGCTCTAGAAGGTTTATTAGCTACAGTTACAAACATCATCAGTGTTTGGCCTTTTTTAGTTGCTTGCATTATCTCTTCTGGCTTTGTCATATCTAATTTTGTTAAATCCAGAGCTGGTGGCTTTCTAAGGTGTTCTGGTAATTCATCCTCTGGTAATGGTTCCTCATCTTCCTCCCACTGATCAAATAATCTATAATACAAAGCTGGTTTTTTTTAATAAATTTTGATATATTAATTAGCTAACATAAAAATCACAATAAACAATATCAGGTTTCACTTATTTTTTCTTATTATACATAACTACCACGAACACGTAATACCTACATGGGTTTTGTAATTGGAGAATTATTATATATCGAGATGTATACCAACACAAATAAGTATTTGTACCAAAATAATGTCATGTAAAAAATAATTACCTTTCTAAATCCGCGTCACTATAGTCTCTAATATCCTTTTTAGCCCAAGCCGGCTTTTCTTCATCATTAAGTTTCTTAGCAAAACCTATCGTGAAATAAACTAAACAAATAAAGAATATTGTCCGACACATAGTGTGTAGAATGATATGATTATAAATATAAGACGAAATATCTGAGTTACACACTTGTTTAAATAATCATGAAGAGTTTTAATCAGTACAAACAGTTATTATATTATTGTACTTCTACGCTTGTCTTATATGAGGTAAGTATGTATCACTGCACCTACCAAGCACCTACAGCATAGATTATTATTTTTAGATAGGTAGGTACTAGAAAGTCCACTCACAGTGTAGGGCGTAGACCATAGATGCGTAGACTATAATAATCTATGGCGTAGACAGTAAAAGCCATAGACTAGTAAGTATACTTTAGGCATAGCCTGTTTTTTTTTTTTAATTATAATAGGGCTTTGGGGCAAGGCCTTCAGCCAAATCCTAAACATGGAAACACTTACTCGCCCTAGTAAAGTAGTGGAAGCTTTACTAAAGGCTTCTTTGGAGTTTTGGAAACAACATGGAAAATCACAATTCACGGTAAATATGCCACTTTCCTACACTTGTGCGTGTTGTCGAAGACGTTATGTTTAAAAACCCACCACTTTTACTCATAAAAACTCGATTTTACACAAATTTTACAAAATGATGCGTCTTTTCCCATGTTGGCGCCAAAACTCCAAAGCATGGCCTGTTATTTTACCACTGACAAATGCCTCAGAGCCTCAGTAGCTTTTCCATTTATGTTGGCATGGCTGTCCATTCGTTATGTGCCCACAGTGCTGTCAATCGCGGGGAAAATCCCCGATTTATGGTAAATTAATTGTGTCTGTTAATGTACACTTGTACAGACAACTAATTTACCCGACATGAAATTAAAGATATTTTGAACAAAACTTGGTTTGTGTTAAATCACAAACAATCTCCGCGCGGGTGGAACCGAGGGCATCAGCTAGTATATAATATTATTGTGTAGGTAAAAAATATGTATATGTATAGATTATTAGCAATACCGTAAATAACGTTTCGTATAAGGTAATCATGGAAGTTAAATATGGCAACACAACGCTCAGATTGGCCAACCTAAAAGCTAGCGATAAAATAAGCGAACGGAAATTATTTTTTGTTTCGTAACTCGACCCGCGCGGGCGCGGAATGACGTCATCTGATTAAGCACCCGAGCCCAGGAGCGGTATTAAATTAATCGGTGAGCCCACCAGCGGCTACCCAGCCTGCTAAATAAAAATATTTGTAATAAAAAAAAATACTAATCGATAGATTTTCAATAGCTCAATTCAACTACGTTGTCCTTTAAAATTGCTCACCTTAAATTATTTAATTAAAAATAAAAAAAAATGCCGTGGCAGCGGCCGGCGAAGTGCCAGAAGCGAATCGGTGTTATAGGAGTGTGAAAGTACGGATAAATGATTTTTTTTTCAACAACTTTATTGATTTTTAATTAAATAATTTAAAGTGAGCAATTTTAAAGGGCAACGTAGTTGAATTGAGCTATTGAAAATCTATCGATTAGTATTTTTTTTATTACAAATATAACTGTTTTGCATTAAAACAAAACAGGTAACAAGTTTGAACAGTCTGCTAACTTTAAACAGTTTTAAAATTGTCATATAATGAGTCAGTGCAGTCATGACTAGCCTTATTGACTTCCCGACAGTAAAATTTTGTAAATGTCTCTAGACACCTCCAGTTTCCTTTTTCTAGAATTTCATCAATAGCTCTATTATCTAGCCATCCCCGGGATGCTACAGCTGATCTGATGCTTCCTGGGGAAGCATCTATGTTAGCCTGTTTGTATATTGAGCGTATCCATCCAGCAATTATAGTTCTGGATTAGTTATTTTATTATTATTAATTCCTTTACCTGTGTTACTGGACAGAGACGGCTGTCTGGGTGCTCTGTGAGAAGCCATCCAGATTGTCTGTAATTACCTGTATCCGTTTTGGAGCCAAAATTTGGCCAGAATGTTATGTTATCTTGATTAACTATACATTTGTCCTCAGAGACCTCAAGAAGGGTAAGGTCATGTAATCTACGCCCTGAGGCTAGTAACAATATCAAGGCTGTTCTCCTACTTTTATCAAATAAAGACCCAGAACATGGGGTTGACTTTAACCAATTTAATAATATTGTTACGTGCGCGGGGTACAAATTAAATGCCGTTTACACAACAAAGAGGTTTATTCGCTCACCACAAACTAGACAACTAAATAACTAGCACACACAGTACTCTTCAACAGTTCAAGTCGCTCAGCAGTTCACAGTAGTCCACAATCGTTGCTTAAGTCGCAGGTATAACTCTCTTGGTTCACTTCGGTAAGATGTGTTCACTTTCGCTTTCGAAAATTAACTGCCTCGTGTCGATAGCCGGGCGTCTTTTTATAGCGGGGTAGAATATTCCGGAATCATCTAGAGATAAGGCACTAGAGCGTTCGAGAATAGTAGGTATTTACTGGGGCGTTCGAGAAAACAAGTACCTACACAGTCGTGCCGACGATAGAGGTGAATGCCCTTGTTATCGCGATTTGTAGGTAAAGTAGGTATAGGTAGACAAAAGGGCTTGTGATTTCTTATTGACTTTTCTGGATTTTTCTAAACGGATCGATAGAGTACTTCGACATTAACAATGCGTTTTAATTTCTAGAAGATTCCATCAGTAGTTTCCGAGATATCGACGATCGTTGTAACAATATATTGACATCCCATATGGGTGCTCTAGTTGGTCGCGGTCTAGAGAACGAGATTGCCTTTAAAACTTGTTGTATGAAAAAGTCTTTTGATAAGTTCTCTACTGTGGCGGCACAGTAAGTAGAAATAGCATATTTGTGTAGTAATATTGTGCTCCCAGCGGCAATGCAGCGTAGCTAGAAGCTATAACAAAATGAATATAATAGGCAGCACAAGCTGGTGCCGCGACCTTTGACCGTAGGGGTCATCGGCCTCGTGGCACTAATTACGTAGGCTGAAATAGCACACAGAATAAAACAAAATATATCAAGCCAGGCATTTTAGCAGGCAATAAGCTGCACCGCTGGAAAGTCTTCACCTGTAGAAAGAAGTAGGAAATGTTGATCTCAAAACTTACCCGGAGCCGACAGCAGTTGGCCACGGGGTCAAAGTGACCTTCCTCGGCGAAGGTTGCCAAGGAAAGGAACGATATAAGAGCCAAAGAGTATATAAGAGGGCTAGGCAAAGAGGCATAACTGGGCTAGTGCTGTCCAATCTCGCTTGCACAACCATAGATAATTAGTAATATATTATAGAAACATACTAAAATATCGATTAATTTACAGATATTGTTTAATTTGATTTGTAAAGAATCCACAACGTTACACTGACTTTTTGTAATTTACGTGCCAGCCCAGAGATTCCAATATCGCGAGCGTTTCCGCAACCTACGCGAATAATTTGGATTTGTCTTGGCATGCCAGTAGGTAATTGTCTAGGTAAACTATTACACGAATACCGTGGCTTCGAAGGGTTTCCGCAACCCAATTCGACACTGCCGCAAAGCAGCGGGGGGCTGAAGATAGGCCAAATGGAAGAGACGTTAACTGTAGGATCTCTCCGTTGTAAATGACACGAAGGAAACGTATGTGGGTCTCTGCTATGCACAAATGGAAATAGGCTTGATGAATGTCTATCTTCACCAGCCAATCCTTGGCCTGAAGAAAATTGACTACATCTACCTGAGATATCAAATGGAAATGTCTTGTCATTATATAAGAATTTAATGCTCTGAGGTCGAAAATGGGACGTAGTCCCCCATCTGTTTTTCTTATTAAAAACATTTTTGAAAAGAAACCCGGGTCCTGAGTTGATGGTTTCTCTAGTACTCCCTTCTTCCTTAAATCTTGGATCATTTGAGTCATGTCTGGGGTGACTTTGGTAGCTAAAGCTTTCAATATGTTTTGGGATGGGAACTTCAGAGGTGGTTTTGTTTTGAAGAGTAAACGACAGTTCGCTATAGACTTTATTATAAATTGACTGGCGCCTATTAGATTCCATTTTTCTGTGAAAAATCTTAGGCAGCCTCCCCTGAAGTTCTGTTGGTTCTCATGCTTGTTTGCTGTGGGAACCTGAACCTCCCTTATTGGTTTTATTGGCTTCACATTGACGAAAGGGCCGGTCCCTTCTTATATTGTGTTTGGTTTTCTTTTCAGTTGTACTAGTCCTAGAATTTTTGTTGTTGTATTTTTTATTTATATAGGAGACTGGGCGTTCTAAACGATTTGGTACCTTACCATCCTTTAAATAAGACGGGGTGTTAAGCCAAACTTGAGTCCCACCGAGAGATTGCATAACAGGCAGCAAAGCCTCTCTACTAAATAGGTGCTCTGAACTCGGTGGTATGTTCTGTAGTTTCGCCCTCAGATTTTGGTTAGTGATCTGCTTTAAAATTCGATCACGTCTTATCTCTATGGCCTCTGAGCGTTTACCACATAATATCTGCATTGTGATTTCTGAATTTTTATGACTTGCAGAGCCTGGACCAAAAGTTTCTGAAAACTTTTCAAATAAGGAAATAGGATCTAACAGATAACCCCA
Organism: Cybosia mesomella; assembly: GCA_946251805.1. NCBI lineage: Eukaryota > Metazoa > Arthropoda > Insecta > Lepidoptera > Erebidae > Cybosia > Cybosia mesomella. The sequence goes on from OX276398.1 coordinate 26,286,215, forward strand.
ATCAGGGGTTATCTGTAGCCCAGTCCAGTATACTTTGTAATCCCACTTTTAGGAGTTGTCTGTGTTCCAACACCTTATTGGAGAGCCCTGCTAGTACAAGCTCCGTTGCTGCTAAATAGTCTTTGTTCTTGCTGAAGTGACATAACTCATCATTCACCTTGAGTCCGTTAAAACCCGGTGAAGCCAAGCTCTCCTGAAGGCTCTTTTTATATCTAATAGCTTTCCAAGCAGGGGAATTGAACTGTTGTAGTTTAATTAACTCAGCTAGGCGTTCCGAATCACTTGGCTGGATAATAGTTTTATTATCAAGGTTCGTTCCTAGACTGCCGAGAGATAGACTTAGGGGCCCGTGTGACTGACTTGTCGATGGTTGCGCGGGTTTACTAAGGAAAGGTTCAGATTCAGGGTTAACCTCCGGTGCGGCAGTCTTGTCTTGTGCATACATATTCATATAAACTGGTAAATTAGTTAAATATTCCGTAACATAAGACATTTGACTAATTAATGTATCAACACGCGGGTCCGAACGTGTCGCGACCTGTCGGTGTCTACGTTTGGTAGCAGTTCTCGGACGCTTATTGGGCAGGGGAGAAGCTAAGCCCTCCTCGACCTCCGAGGAAGAGGAGGAGCTGCTTTCTGTTGAAGACGAGGTCTGTTCTCTATCCAGAGTAACATACTCTCGACTAGTTTTCCCTGCGTTCTCGTCATGAGACGGCTCCCTATTGAAATCAAACTTATGCTTACCACGACGAAACAACGATGCTGTGACGCGTAGGTTCACGTAACACACTTTTCACTCTAAAAAACCTCACTTTACAATCTTCACTTGAACTATTTTAGAGTATTTAAATTTTGAGCGTTGGCGCTCGCGCAAATCACAAAACGCTATGACAGTTAAAAACTATAATCATAGATAATATATATATACTGGTAATACTATAATGGCTAATGGCGCGAACTGACGTCACAAGCGCCCTCTGGTAAAGAATTTTACTCAATTTGGACTAATTCAGGTATGTTTCTGAGGTATGTTCAAGATATTTAAGCAAATCAACAAAATCGTTCTTCAGGTCGATGCTGTGGCTTTTAGAAGACACATAATATTATTATTATGTGTCTTCGCGCGAGCGCCAACGCTCAAAATTTAAATACTCTAAAATAGTTCAAGTGAAGATTGTAAAGTGAGGTTTTTTGGAGTGAAAAGTGTGTTACGTGAACCTACGCGTCACAGCATCGTTGTTTCGTCGTGGTAAGCATAAGTTTGATTTCACTATGGAGCCGTCTCATGACGAGAACGCAGGGAAAACTAGTCGAGAGTATGTTACTCTGGATAGAGAACAGACCTCGTCTTCAACAGAAAGCAGCTCCTCCTCTTCCTCGGAGGTCGAGGAGGGCTTAGCTTCTCCCCTGCCCAATAAGCGTCCGAGAACTGCTACCAAACGTAGACACCGACAGGTCGCGACACGTTCGGAACCGCGTGTTGATACATTAATTAGTCAAATGTCTTATGTTACGGAATATTTAACTAATTTACCAGTTTATATGAATATGTATGCACAAGACAAGACTGCCGCACCGAAGGTTAACCCTGAATCTGAACCTTTCCTTAGTAAACCCGCGCAACCATCGACAAGTCAGTCACACGGGCCCCTAAGTCTATCTCTCGGCAGTCTAGGAACGAACTTTGATAATAAAACTATTATCCAGCCAAGTGATTCGGAACGCCTAGCTGAGTTAATTAAACTACAACAGTTCAATTCCCCTGCTTGGAAAGCTATTAGATATAAAAAGAGCCTTCAGGAGAGCTTGGCTTCACTGGGTTTTAACGGACTCAAGGTGAATGATGAGTTATGTCACTTCAGCAAGAACAAAGACTATTTAGCTTGGCTTCAAACATACCTGAATTAGTCCAAATTGAGTAAAATTCTTTACCAGAGGGCACTTGTGACGTCAGTTCGCGCCATTATAGTTTTTAACTTGCATAGCGTTTTGTGATTTGCGCGAGCGCCAACGCTCAAAATTTAAATACGCTAAAATAGTTCAAGTGAAGATTGTAAAGTGAGGTTTTTTAGAGTGAAAAGTGTGTTACGTGAACCTACGCGTCACAGCATCGTTGTTTCGTCGTGGTAAGCATAAGTTTGATTTCACTATGGAGCCGTCTCATGACGAGAACGCAGGGAAAACTAGTCGAGAGTATGTTACTCTGGATAGAGAACAGACCTCGTCTTCAACAGAAAGCAGCTCCTCCTCTTCCTCGGAGGTCGAGGAGGGCTTAGCTTCTCCCCTGCCCAATAAGCGTCCGAGAACTGCTACCAAACGTAGACACCGACAGGTCGCGACACGTTCGGACCCGCGTGTTGATACATTAATTAGTCAAATGTCTTATGTTACGGAATATTTAACTAATTTACCAGTTTATATGAATATGTATGCACAAGACAAGACTGCCGCACCGGAGGTTAACCCTGAATCTGAACCTTTCCTTAGTAAACCCGCGCAACCATCGACAAGTCAGTCACACGGGCCCCTAAGTCTATCTCTCGGCAGTCTAGGAACGAACCTTGATAATAAAACTATTATCCAGCCAAGTGATTCGGAACGCCTAGCTGAGTTAATTAAACTACAACAGTTCAATTCCCCTGCTTGGAAAGCTATTAGATATAAAAAGAGCCTTCAGGAGAGCTTGGCTTCACCGGGTTTTAACGGACTCAAGGTGAATGATGAGTTATGTCACTTCAGCAAGAACAAAGACTATTTAGCAGCAACGGAGCTTGTACTAGCAGGGCTCTCCAATAAGGTGTTGGAACACAGACAACTCCTAAAAGTGGGATTACAAAGTATACTGGACTGGGCTACAGATAACCCCTGATTGGGGTTATCTGTTAGATCCTATTTCCTTATTTGAAAAGTTTTCAGAAACTTTTGGTCCAGGCTCTGCAAGTCATAAAAATTCAGAAATCACAATGCAGATATTATGTGGTAAACGCTCAGAGGCCATAGAGATAAGACGTGATCGAATTTTAAAGGAGATCACTAACCAAAATCTGAGGGCGAAACTACAGAACATACCACCGAGTTCAGAGCACCTATTTAGTAGAGAGGCTTTGCTGCCTGTTATGCAATCTCTCGGTGGGACTCAAGTTTGGCTTAACACCCCGTCTTATTTAAAGGATGATAAGGTACCAAATCGTTTAGAACGCCCAGTCTCCTATATAAATAAAAAATACAACAACAAAAATTCTAGGACTAGTACAACTGAAAAGAAAACCAAACACAATATAAGAAGGGACCGGCCCTTTCGTCAACGTGAAGCCAATAAAACCAATAAGGGAGGTTCAGGTTCCCACAGCAAACAAGCATGAGAACCAACAGAACTTCAGGGGAGGCTGCCTAAGATTTTTCACAGAAAAATGGAATCTAATAGGCGCCAGTCAATTTATAATAAAGTCTATAGCGAACTGTCGTTTACTCTTCAAAACAAAACCACCTCTGAAGTTCCCATCCCAAAACATATTGAAAGCTTTAGCTACCAAAGTCACCCCAGACATGACTCAAATGATCCAAGATTTAAGGAAGAAGGGAGTACTAGAGAAACCATCAACTCAGGACCCGGGTTTCTTTTCAAAAATGTTTTTAATAAGAAAAACAGATGGGGGACTACGTCCCATTTTCGACCTCAGAGCATTAAATTCTTATATAATGACAAGACATTTCCATTTGATATCTCAGGTAGATGTAGTCAATTTTCTTCAGGCCAAGGATTGGCTGGTGAAGATAGACATTCATCAAGCCTATTTCCATTTGTGCATAGCAGAGACCCACAGACGTTTCCTCCGTGTCATTTACAACGGAGAGATCCTACAGTTAACGTCTCTTCCATTTGGCCTATCTTCAGCCCCCCGTACCTTTGCGGCAGTTTCGAATTGGGTTGCGGAAACCCTTCGAAACCGCGGTATTCGTGTAATAGTTTACCTAGACGATTACCTACCGGCATGCCAAGACAAATCCAAATTATTCGCGCAGGTTGCGGAAACGCTCGCGATATTGGAATCTCTGGGCTGGCACGTAAATTACAAAAAGTCAGTTATAGAGCCCACACACGAACTGGAATACCTGGGCTTGGTCTGGAACACTCAGCACATGACCTTAGCCCTGCCAACCCAGAAGGTCCTAAAAATAAAGCGATCCCTGTCACAAATATTGAACCAGAACAAGTGCTCACTAAAAGAACTTCAGAGTGTATTAGGTATGCTAAATTTTGCCAACCATGCCATTCCTCAGGGTCGACTACATTGTCGCAAAGGACAACTTTTTCAGAAAATGTTTACTCGGAGCAGACAGAGAAAGATGTTACGCCCGAGTGTGCGGCAGGACCTAATGTGGTGGCTGGATGCAGTAGAGTGCAGTCCAGCTCCACTTCACAAGAAAGGAGTAACACACTTCTTAACTACAGACGCAGCGAATGCGGGCTGGGGAGCTCATCTGGACAATTAATACCTGTCAGGCAGATGGGCTCCAAACCAAAGGTCTTGGCACTCCAATCAAAAGGAGATGTACGCAGTCTTTGCTGTGCTCCGATCCCAAGGTGTTCTTCTCAAAGATGCACATATTCAAGTTCAGTCCGACAATCGGACTCTAGTCGCCTACATACGGAATTAGGGCGGTACTCGGTCTATGAACCTTCTTGGTCTAACGACCAGACTGTTAGAACTAGCGACGTCCCTCAACATAACAATGACAGTATTTTACTTACCAGGAAAATTAAACGGGATCGCAGACCGCCTATCACGGGGACAACAGGTACCCGAGTGGCATCTACTACCACCAGCCACAGAGGCAATATTCAAAAGGTGGGGCACCCCAGAAATAGACCTCTTCGCCTCCAAGGAGACCGCCGTCGTAAACCCCTATGTAACGCTAGATTCAACAGATGGATCAGCTCTTTTCTGCGATGCCTTCAGTCAAAATTGGGAATTTCAAACTGCCTGGGTGTTCCCACCTCCCAACATGATTCCCAGAGTCTTAGCACATCTCAACAAGGCAAAAGGGACATATTTCCTAATAGCGCCCCAGTGGACACAGTGCTTTTGGTACCCAGACCTACAGGCAAGGGCACTGAGCAGGCCCTTGCAGATAGAGAACCTGCGGAAGGTTCTTGTGGACTGGACAACAAAAACGAGCCCTCCACAAGTGGACAAGTTAATACTTCAGGCTTGGAAAGTTGGGGGTGGGCGGACCATGTAACAAGCTGGGATAAGGACGAGCAGCAATTATTAATGCAGAGCTGGCGTCCTTCCACTTTAAGCACCTACAATACTCCTTTGAAGAGGTGGTTGAGGTGGTGTAAAAATAACCAAATTAATAGTAAGAATCCAGAAGGGAAGGAGGTAGCGAGATTTTTGGCAAGTTTGTATTTAAAGGAGAAATTGGCCTATAGCACAATATTACTACACAAATCTGCTATTTCTAATTACTGTGCCGCCACAGTAGAGAACTTATCAAAAGACTTTTTCATACAACAAGTTTTAAAAGCAATCTCGTTCTCTAGACCGCGACCAACTAGAGCACCCATATGGGATGTCAATATATTATTAAATTGGTTAAAGTCAACCCCATGTTCTGGGTCTTTATTTGATAAAAGTAGGAGAACAGCCTTGATATTATTACTAGCCTCAGGGCGTAGATTACATGACCTTACCCTTCTTGAGGTCTCGGAGGACAAATGTATAGTTAATCAAGATAACATAACATTCTGGCCAAATTTTGGCTCCAAAACGGATACAGGTAATTACAGACAATCTGGATGGCTTCTCACAGAGCACCCAGACAGCCGTCTCTGTCCAGTAACACAGGTAAAGGAATTAATAAAAGCTTCAGAAAACAGACGCACCAAAGAGAAAGACTTAAAATGCCTGTTCATCACTGTTACTGGAGAAATCAAGCAAGCTTCCAGAACTATAATTGCTGGATGGATACGCTCAATATTCAAACAGGCTAACATAGATGCTTCCCCAGGAAGCATCAGATCAGCTGTAGCATCCCGGGGATGGCTAGATAATAGAGCTATTTTTTTTTAGCTAGTGAACGGGCTGTATATTAATGTAAACAATCAATAATGTGAACAATATACTCAGAGGAGTCTGTGACTCTTGAGGGAATATCGTTATTTTTTAATGATTTTTTTAACTTAGTGCATCAACTGTTCTTCATGATTCAATAAAAATCAAATACAATGTGACTCTTAAATTGGTGAAAGAAAATCAATTTTTCAGTGATTTTTTTTGCTAAATCAACTGCTCGTCAATTTATTGTTCTTTATTGTTCGATCAAGTTTTTTTGTAAGATTTTCTTTTTTTATTTTGTTTTTAATTAAAACTCAACCTAAAGTTGGCGGAGAAAAAATAACTTTTTATTGATATTTTTGGGTAAATCAATTGCTCATCAACTGTTCTAAGTCCAAGCGGATGTAGCTGGGGAAACAACTGGGCTCAAAGAGCTCGCTTCATTGATCAGTCCTTTTATTGGCTATTCTATTTTATATTATTTGAACTCATGAATCCAATCTCGGAGCCGATGCTGTCAGTGGATGTGAAATCAAATGACATGACATGACAATACTCCGCCCCCCTTCACTCGCGCGGCGGGAAATGTGTAGATAAATAAGTAAATAAATAAATAAATATTCTACGACATTGTACACAGCGCTTTCTAGACCCAAAGTAAGCATAGTTTAACTAGCTTGTGTCATGGGTTCCAGAATGCGGATAAACATACTTGTTTTTTTTTTTTTTTCCTCTATCTGCCATTAGCCTATTTAGCTATTATCAGATTTGTTGATTTTATTCTTTGGCAGTTTAAGTTTATTCACATCCAGTGATGTGTCAACCCGCTTATGTTTGTTTTTTTCCTTTTTGAATATTTCATGTGCTGGCTGGGATTGCAATTCCTTCTATTTGCTTCCTTTTCAGTCTCTTAAATGAGATTGTAGGATCCATCAGGGTTACAGCCAGTTGGTTTTTATGTTGCTGTAATCTGAGTTTGTAAGCCTCGGAGAGCATTTGAATTTCATTTTTCACAGTTGGGATCTGGAGGTATTCATGTATTTCAGTGTTCTGTGTGAACCAAGGTGCGCAGCCTATCATCTTTAGTGATTTGTTTTGAAATCGTTGTAAGATCTCTATGTTAGAGTGGCTTGCTGCGCCCCAGAGCTGTATGCCGTATGTCCACACCGGCTTTATAATACATTTGTATATGAGCAGTTTATTTTCAAGACTAAGAGAGGACTGTCTACCTATCAGCCAATGTAGGTCTCGCAGTTTTATGTTTACCTGCTCTCTTTTCATTTTCATGTGTTCATGCCAAGTAAGCCTCCTATCTAGGTGCATACCCAGGTACTTAACCGAGTTTTGTTTTGGCAGGATGTTTCCTTCCATAGTAACTGGTGGACAGTCATTTCTTCTTAGCGTGAATGTAACGTGAACTGATTTGGAAGAACTGGCTTTTATTCCCCATTTATTTAGCTATAGCCCAATTTTGTTTAGGTGGTCTTTGAGTTTTTGCGATGCCACTACAGGATCTTTATCGCAGGCTAGAACAGCTGTGTCATCGGCATATGTAGCTGTGACAATTTGCTCAGAGGTAGGTAGGTCAGCTGTAAAGATTGTGTACAAAACTGGACCTAGCACAGATCCCTGGGGTACTCCAGCTTCAATTTGGTAGAAGGAGGACATGGCGTCTCCAGACTTTACCTGGAAAAGTCTTTGTTGCAAGTACGACTTGATAAGTAGAAATGCATGGTGCGGAAGGCATATTTTTAGTTTGCACAACAAACCCTTGTGCCAAACACGATCAAACGCTTGCTGCACATCTAGAAATGCAGCTGAGCAGTATTCTTTTCGTTCTAATGACTATCGGACCGCATGTGCAACTCTGTGGACTTGTTCTATTCTTCCATGGTGCATTCGGAAGCCGAATTGGTGATCTGGGATAGTATTTTGCTCTTCCAGTATGGGTAATATGCGTTGAAGCAACAGCTTCTCAAACAGTTTTGATATCAAAGGCAAAAGGCTTATTGGTCTATATGAAGAAACCTCTACAGGTGGTTTTCCTGGTTAAAGAACCATATTTACTACTGAAATTTTCCATATTAGAGGAAAATATTGCAATCTCAGCACTGCATTGAAGAGTATAGTCAACAGGACCACTCCCTTTTTTGGGAGGTTCTTTAGGACTTCTGATGTTATCAGGTTAAACCCTGGAGCTTTCTTATCCTTTAGATGTTTAATGGCTTGTCTTACTTCAGCTGGTGTGCACAATTGCAATGGTAAGGACATCTGCTGGTCACTATTAAGGATGCCATTTATATCTTCTTCTGGGCACATGATACTGGGTTCATTTGGCTTGAACACTTCTCTCAGGAATTGAGCAAATAGCTCGGCTTTGTCTACGGATGTTCTTGTCCAGTTACCATTTGGCAGTCGCAATGGAGGCATGTGTGCTTTGGGCCTTTTTAGTAATTTAGTAATTTTCCAGAGGGAGTGGTCATTTGATTTGAAAGGCGATAAAGTTCTTAATTTATTTTGAAGAGTGTCATTTTCGTTTTCTTTAAGTAATTCCTTTAATGCCTTTTGTGCTTTGTTCAGTGCTCTTTTATCATGTCCATTTCTGCTGGTGTGCCATTGCCGTCTGAGCCTTCTCTTAAGAGTTATCATCTGTCGTATTGCTAAGGTGTAATCTTGAGTCCTTGGCCTATATCTCATATGCGGGGTTGACCGCCAAGCGGCTACTTGGATTAGGTTGGTGGCATACCAAGCTGCATTCTCTATATTCTCCTCTGTTTTGAGTGGTATGTGTAGATTAACCGCTTCATTGATGCATTTTTGGAATGCTTATCAATCCGTTCTACCGTTGTATAGTGTCTCGCGTGGTTCTCTCCAGATGACTGTAGTTATTATAAACATACAAAAAAAAAACATACTTTTTTGTTTGTAAATACATACATATTATACATAGAAACACCCAAACCATTGCAAATAGACATACTCATGAATACAAATATTTGCACTGAGCGGGAATCAAACCCCCGCCCCCTGTCGAAGCAGTCGAATGCATTACCGCTAAGCCACAGAGGTCGTTAGATATTTTCCATCGACCGCGGTAAGCAAAATCATTGTTTTATCACCAAAAATCGGTTGTCTGTAAAGTCGGTTTACTGACGGTAGTTGAACGTGACAACGTCATGAGAAAATACTGATGGAATGGTTGCGTTTTTCAAAAGAAATTTTTAATTTTATTTGTTTAACCACTAAGATCGGGTATAAGAATTCACTGCACTTCATACTTGACGAAAACATGTAAATGTATTATTGTATATCAGCTGTCCACGCGGATGCATCGCTCACTCAAGTAGGAGAGAGACAGATGTCGAACGCTGTCGAACGCTGTCGAACGCGGAGGCCGATTGTGCCTCTTTGTCGCTCGTTCCGCGCTCTCGCTTGCACTTCAAGCCGGAGACAGATGTCGAACGCTGCCGAACGCGGAGGCCGATTGTGCCTCTTTGTCGCTCGTTCCGCGCTCTCGCTTGCACTTCAAGCCTTAAATGGAACGCCTCATTTTTCGAACGTGCAGCCGGCTCTATCGAATTATAAGACGTTGTCACGTCAAAAATGTTTAGTGAATACCATGAGTGAAGAGCTAAACCGTGTTTTGTATAGAACTTTTTGTGTAGTGTGTAGACACATGCAGGAGACGGGCCCTAAAACACACTCAGGAGACGGGCCTTTACCAAGTCTTGGATAGCTGTGTTATAAGTGATATAAGCATAAAGGCATAAGGGGAATAATTAATAATCCACTTCTATTAATTGATTTTTCATCCTTTCAACTGATATGAACAATAACGACATCTGGCACTGGCAACATTCTACGGCTCAAAGGCTATAGTAGCCATGCCTGAAGTATTCGTAAAAAAACAGGAAGTGAAAAGCAGTCACGTCACGAACTTGTCATGAGCCACACTGACATGACATTATATGTCGAGTTGCTTTAGATACGGGCGCTCGTCGTTTTCAAATATAATTTGGTGTTTTAAATTAGTGCATAAGATCACATTTCATGTCTGTGAAATAACATTGTTTTATTACTTATACCAATATTAAACATTTAAAGTAAAGTGCGAAAGTAAATTACGTCGGTCAAAATATTTTTTACTTAACCAAAGTTTTTCGAGTGTTAACAATATTGTTAACAGCTCGACTATTTACGGCAGTGTAATTATAGAGTCTCCAATATGGACCAAAGTATCACCCCAAACACTTCCAATCAGCAGCTAGTTATTAATAGTGATAGTAATTCTGCAACGGCTCTACTACATGACAAACAGGCGAGAAGACGAAGAGAAAATTTAGGTGATATTCCGTTCATCGAATTCATGACTGTGGGAATATTATGTTTTATCAACCTCATCAACTACATGGACAGATTCACCATAGCTGGTAAGTTTAAATACAATATCAGATCCCCCACTTTGTAATGAAAGTAATAAAAGTTATATCATCTGTTATGATGAAAATAAAAATACATACCAGTTTTGAATATCTGCTTATATCATATCTATCTGATTCTGATAAGAAACATAAATTAATTTGGTATGTCCATTATGGGTTTCTTCAAATTCTTTTTAATTGTTTATGTTAACATACTTTCCAAATGTGGGTAGATAGACATAACATTAGGTAGTTGCATTCTATAATTATGTATAGTCCACCTCAAAGGAAGATGATTATTTACTGGTTTTAAAAATTAAATTCTTTGTACAGTAATTTTTATTTCTTGATGAAAATGCTGTTTTATTACTTAGTAAAGTCTATTACAATATGTTCTAATTTCAATTTTAAAATGTGAAATCATCATCAACTTCTGACTCTGACTGTACAAACAGCATGTCCAATTAAGAATAACTGTTAAAATTTTACAGTCCCTTCATTTTAATAACTAAGAATTATGTGACTTGTACCACAAGCCACCAGTTAATATTAGTTGATTATTCATAATTTCGGCTGTTGGTAAATAAGACATAAATTTTATGTATGGCTATTTTTAAAATTGATAAGCCAGAAAGTAATCAAGCCTAGCTCACTCACTATTTTAAGTATCCACTAGAGCTATTTAGTCAGGAGCAGCCAGCATGCTCAATGTGGTGTGTGCTTCATTGAAACAGTCTTTCAGTGAATTTCTGAATACATTATGAAGTTTTTCAAATTATGTAGTTATGAATACTCTAAATAAACAAGCAAAATATCTGTGAATATACATAGATACAGATGAACATAGAACCTTTTCCTTTTTGAAGCCAGTTCAATAGTTGTATAGGCACTATACTCTGGGGTGGTAGGTGAGGCCGCCTGTCACCCCAAGAGAAGCAGGCCGGGACGGCAGGGCGACTAGCCTAAGATGGGGACACCATGGTTCCCAAACCCAAGCGGGTCACCTTGAAACCGGAGATGGGCCAGGGTCAGTCGGGGTGCAAGGGATATGCTTTATGGGCAACCTTACACCCTGGCGTCTAAAGAGCCGAGACGGCGTTCGTTTTTAGTCGGTTCAAGCCCGACATAAACGCGGGCCGGCGGGGGGTAAACGAAGGGATTAACACACGAAAAAAAAAGGCACTATACTCTTGGCTATATATAGTGCCAAGATAAATGTTAGGAAACCTCACACAAAATGGTTACTATTGAACTGTGGGTTTCACCACACATCACATACAGTTATAAATAACTGGATCAGATATAAAACCACTTTTTTTATTTACCACCCTCTAGATTGTGGTAACTTTCATTAACCAACTTGTTAGTGAAAAAAAAAAATTATCCATGTTGACTTATACATTAAAGCGTTGACAGACAAAAACATTATTATTCTGGACCTCTGTTGAAATATCAGCATCTCATCTTTATTAGCTAGCATCTATTTTATTTAAATTTTTTACATTTTTACTTGGGCATGTTGTTTCAGCTTCAGTTCAGTTGTATATAAGGCACCAGTGGAAATCCATCAAACTTAACTTTTTACATTGTATTCAATGAAATTTAATTAGTAAAATGTGCGACACAGTTGAAATTGAATTATACTTTATATTCATAGGCAAATTCGGCCTAAATGAATTGTAAATAAAAATTTAATGTGTACCTATGCATTTTGCATTTTCTATTGTTGATTCAGCATAGTAGTAACACACATATAGCTCATGTGTTCCATGAAACTAATACTTAGGTAATTTTCTTTCTCTTTTGTCGAAACGACTGTCTAAGCTTGGCTATATCCAAAAAAATGGGCCACGCAGAACCGTTTCACAAATTTGTATGGGACAAGGAACGTGCGTGTGTTAAAAATATGTTTATCAATGTTACCATGAACAAGTCAAACTATAACGGCTTCGCCGAATTAGTTAAATTTACCGGGTGAAAATGTAAACGACGCGGCATCGCGATCGCACCTGCATTTAGAAAAAAGTATCAAAAGCCACGTTCCTTTCAGCGAAGCACGCGCAAGATACAAACTACTCTAGTACCTACCACCTATAGAGTTGAATAATTTTATTTAGAACCAGCCCGCCCTCGCTTCTTCATATAAACCGAAGTTTATATGAGTATTTTCAACTCGAACCACATAATTATTCCCGCTTCCCATGGGAACCTATTCCAGGTATAAAAGTACCCTATGTGTTATTCCAGACTATTATAATCTATCCTTGTACCCAATTTCAGCCAGATCCGTTCAGCCGTATTTGCGTGAAAGAGTAATAAACATCCGTACATACAAACTTTCGCGTTTATAATATTAATATTAATAGGAAGTAGGACGTCATCGGGGATAATGTACTTTTCAAATGGTGAAAGAATTTTTCCAATATGTGCAGTGTTTCCGAAGCTTATCCTCAACATATAAACAAACTCACAAAACTCGGCCTCTTTATAATATTAGTATAAATGTTCTACCCCATAGCATGCAAGGGTTCCGTATCTATTAATTGCTGGCATAGAATTACGGGTTTTTAAGACAACTAGCCATAAAAGAGGATTCTCTAAGGCTTACCGAGCCCAGACTTGAGGAATGAGTGGTCTAAACAATCGATATCTTTCTTAGACCGGACGAAGCGCGTACCTTTTTTTTTTCTTTTTCGTGCGGAAATCCCTTCGGATACCCCCCCGCCGGCCAGCGGGGGCGGTTATGTCGGGATTGAACCGACTAAAACCGCACGCTGTCTCGGGTCTTCAGACGCTGGGGTGTAAGGTTGCCCATAGAGCATATCCCTCGCACCCCGACTGACCCTGGGCCATCTCCGGTTTCGAGATGGCCCCCTCGGGTTGGGAAACCACGGTGTCCCCGGTTTGGAGTAGGGGCGCTAGTCGCCCCACCCTCCCGGCCTGCTTCTGCTGGGGTGACAGGCGGCCTCACCTGCCACCCCCAGGCCTGCTCCGGCGCCTGAGTCGCCTGCGACGTGCGGCGAGCATGTTGCGGGCTCGGCGGGCCGGGAGAGTTCTGAACCTCTCCCGGGCGCGCTCCGCCATCTCCTTCGCGAGTATTACATGCTCGCTGAAGGAGGTGGCGGCGGCCCACGCACTCGCGCTCTGCACCATTGCCGCAATCATGCTGCCGAGCGAGAGGACTCCCACCCCGATGGCTGCCACGAGGTCACGTTTTATTCATACATGAATTAACATCTGCTGACGAGCGGTATCACATAGGTAGATGGTAGTTAGAAGTTCGAAGGGTTCATTATTTTCACGAGCGCATAAAATATAAATATGAACAAAATAATAGTACAATACATAATTGTATAAAATAATGAGGAAAGAATTTAATAAACTACGGTTATTGCGAAAACGGTAATTGGCTTATAATTTATAACTACTCGTATTAGTTACTGTTATTTATTATGGACTACCTGTTACCCGCGGCTCGCCAGCGTCGTGGTATACAGAAGCCGTTCCTGCGACATAGGTATACATGTATTATAACCTATTTCTGGGATCAATCAATCAAGGACTTTTTCGGGCAGTATTTTCGATACAAGCTCCCAGGCCCCTTGACTTTTGCCGACAATTATCGTTATATTACACAAAAAATTGTAAAATATATTCGGAAACTTTGCTCATGAATCACTCTATCTATCGGTGAAAACTGCCTGGGTGGCGTCATGTGGGCATCCAACTATTGCACTTTTCCCACCCAGCCATCTTCCTGGCAGCGAAGAGTGAGATATTATATTTTTGACAAATAGTATCGTAGTGTGGTATGGTAGTGTAAGTAATCAAATAATACACAACTGTGATAGTAAGGTTTACTTTAATTTTCTCTGACAAACTACTTTTATTTTTAGGTTTTATGAGTGAATTTTTTAGTTATTAGTATTTTGTTTTTCAAATTTATAAAAATATATTCAATACCTAAAAAAAGAAAGAATCAATGTTTTTTTTTTCGTGCGGAAATCTCGGTTACCCCCTAGCGGGGGCGGTTATGTCGGACTTAAACCGACTAACACCGCACGCCGTCTCGGGTCTTCAGACACTGGGGTGTAAGGTTGCCCATAAAGCATATCTCTCGCACCCCGACTGACCCTGGGCCATGACTTTGACGCCGCGCGCGCCACCTAAAAATGTCGCGCGGAGACCCATTTTCGGGTTAAATTAAAATTAAACATAATGGAGATAGAGATCAGGGAGGCGGAGCTATTTATTAGAATTCTCCTCCTCCTTAAGAATTTTTTTAAAATTCTTAAATCTTAATAGTCTATGAAATATTGACCAAAAACGAAATGCCTATTTTCTTCTTCTTTAATTGTTTATTTCTTTTGCAATTGTTTAGGTGCTAATACTAGTTTTATCACATTTTTCTTGGCGTCATTCCGAATCTAATGAGGTATCACAGTCTCTATTATAAACCATTTTGAACTTGTCGACTAGACTAGACTATTGAGGTTGGAAGGTTCGACGCTTATGTAAAGGCCCATCAAACGAAATCAGAGAGTAGAAAAGTAGACCCCGTGCTCCAAAGTGCAAGCTTTGGCTGCAACCGGGATTGGTGCTCGGATGAAGAAGACTTTAAGTCCTAGAACTTGTGATTCTTGTGTGTGAACTTGTGTGAAAATATTTAAAATAGTATGTTATAATTTTATGTCATCAATTACGAGGTCGAATGTCGGAGAGATGTATAGATATCATATTTACATTTGATACATGATATGTGGGCGAAAGTTTTAGTATTTTAGGAACTCACGTACTAGGTATCTCTCCTGTTATCGTTAAGATAATCTGTGTAATTCGTACGAATATGCTTATATACTTTTAAGTGCTGATAATTATGTATCTAAATGGTATCCTCATTCTAATAGTACCATCTAACAAGTTTAAATTGATTGACTCATACGAACACGTGTGGCGTAGGTATAAAGTGCTGAGTCACCTATATTTTATTAACCTTTAACTACTTAATGTAAGATGATTTTCGTCATGGTATTCCAAGCTTTGTACTAGTTGTGTGTGTTCTATTCAGCAGCAAACCACTCTTATCCTTACCGTATCCGTATTATGACATTCGCATAAACTTCTGTATAATATGTATAAAAAGGAATCCCGATTTTGCCATAGTCATAGTGCCATAACTTGAGGACGACTTTACTGATTCCAAACATCATTTTTTTTAAAGATTTCCTATTGTAAATTCCTTACTTCTAGGCAGTAGAAGGTTATTGGAATCTGATTTCTGAAACCCATTTTGAAATTTAACGAAGTCCGTGACAGACAATTTCCTTTTTGTTAAGGCTTTTTTGAAATTGTATAAGAATATTTTACAGCCTGTTGTTTGTAGATTTATTGCAAATTTAATCTTGGTGGTTGAATTCAACAAAATTTCGTAGTGTATTCTCCGGAACTGTTCATGAGGGGTGTTGGTGTGGGTCCTGGTGTTGCGAGTGTTCATAGGCTCTGGTAACCACGTATCATCAGATCGTCCTTGATTGTTTACAACGTTAGTATTGTAAAAAGTAGGTACTTACCGCTTAAAAATTAACCCCCAAACGCTAAGGGGAACATATTTGCCAAAATTAATATTCATTTTGTGAACATTTTACCCGACAAGGCAGTGATTGAATTAGAACCATACTTTTCCCAACGTGAATATAAAAACGGCAATCACTATCTCTATCATTACATGTTATAAAACAAACTCCGCTTAAAAATGCTGCCTAAACCCTTTGAGATATAAGAAAATGATGTATGGGGGAATTGTTTCTTATTTAGGTTGTGGTGGTGGAATAGGGTCCCATGGGTAACGGAAACGGGATCAGAATTCCACGCGGGTGAAGCCCGGGCAACAGCCAGTACTTCATAATTTGTTGATTAGAATAAGTATCCGGCCACACAGCCATTACGTCGTAACATTTTGTACGTAGATAATCTTTTATGTCGAAATATTTTACTGTCTTCCTGCTCACAAGAAGGCCTAAAATAGATTAGCTGATAATCCTTTTATCTTGAATGCACTTCACTATCGCTTACTTAAAATTCCTAGACGAAGACTTACGTAATGTATTCTGGATCCTTTATAATGTTTACATTTCGAGTTAAGCCACGGACGATGTCATTGACTTTTCAAATCCAAAAAGCTCCCAGGACCACTAAACTGTAATTATAGTATGGAATGTCTCGTGGGCAGTTGGATGCTTTTAGTGACACGTGACTGAGCATGTCGATGGGTTGAATTCATTTTCTATACTAAACATTTTTTGTTATGGGATAAAAAGGTGGCCTAGCGCTACATAATAACAGCGTTTATCGTAACTCAAAGAACACGTTCAGCTAAGGTTTAAAAACATAGCTCCATTGTAAGTTACTTACTTTTATTCATATTCAATCGATTCAATATTTTGTCATTGTTTTGTATCCTGAAGTATGATAAATGTATATTACACACCAATACATTATTATGAATGAATGTTGAACACCGGGGAGGGTCGACATCACGTAATCGGAGAACTAATCTCCAATATCTCGTCACGTGCGTGGGTGCACTTCTCATTCTTCATCAAACACAATATCGCCCCTTTAAACATGGGAATAGTAGGCATCACGGATTGGTTATAGAATTGTGTACGGAACACACACATACAATTTGTATCAGTTTACTTTTTTCTGTCCGCTTTGCTACGAATATAACACATATACAAGTATTTCAAATCGCTACTTAGTGGATCGTGACTATTTGGTAACCGAGTAGGTTGGCATATTGCAAGGTTAAGGAATATTAACCAGATCAATCCTAAATCGGGAGACCATTCTTCATAAATAGACCGCTTTGTACCTCGAAGAACACGGTATGTCGTCGGTCCCGGTTGCCATACGAATAGCTGTGGCATTCGTTACGAGTAGTTGGACTGCTCTAACTACAAAACTTCGATATCGCCATGGGTTGTGGAGGGTTGATACGCTTCACTTAATTTATCAAAGTTCCGTAGTTAGACTGAATCCCGGCCTCAACTTATTGAAGGAAGGAGGAAAAGGCTTGGAGGAGGAATAACACATAGATTTTAAAATAATCTTACTTGTTTATTGCCTGTCTCGAAATAGCGACTGTTTCGTATAATTGGTCGTGATTATTGGTTAACATCTGAGGGTTGATTTCCCTAAAGGGCAATTCGCAGGTACACACCACAATGAACATGCAACAAATATTATGCTTATCTAGATTAAAATCTAAATGTAATTTTCAAACCCTAATGCAATTATAAAATTGATGATGTTTGGGGGTTATAAAAATAATTGAAAGCGGATAATAGGAATAGAAACCGCGATCACAATTCGATCATATTGTAGGGCCACTACTAATGTTATGCGAAAGGCTTCAGTGCCTTTTTTTTTCTTTTTTTTTTCGTGCGGAAATCCCTTCGGATACCCCCCCGCCGGCCAGCGGGGCGGTTATGTCGGGCTTGAACCGACTAAAACCGCACGCCGTCTCGGGTCTTCAGACGCCGGGGTGTAAGGTTGCCCATAGAGCATATATCCCTCGTACCCCGACTGACCCTGGGCCATCTCCGGTTTCGAGAGGGCCCCCTCGGGTTTGGAAACCACGGTGTCCCCGTCTGACTTCAGTGCCTTGCGCATAAAATTAGTACGGTACATAACAAAAGTAAGGTCGTACCTTTTTTTTTCTTTTCGTGCGGAAATCCCTTCGGATACCCCCCCACCAGCCAGCGGGGGCGGTTATGTCGGCCTTGAACTGACTAAAACCGCACGCCGTCTCGGGTCTACAGACGCCGGGGTGTAAGGTTGCCCATAGAGCATATCCCTCGCACCCCGACTGACCCTGGGCCATCTCCGGTTTCGAGATGGCCCCCTCGGGTTTGGGAACCACGGTGTCCCCGTCTTGCCCCGGTTTGGGGAAGGGGCGCTAGTCGCCCCACCGTCCCGGCGTGCTTCTGCTGGGGTGACAGGCGGCCTCACCCGCCACCCCCAGGCCTGCGCTCATGGAGGACGGAGGTCGAGTAAGCTCGTACCTCGGAAAGCACACGAAACCATAATCGTAGTTAGAAGATTCAATCTACCCACAAAGAAACTATTCGTTCTATGAAGATTTACAGTAAACAGTAAGCAATTACAAATGTCACTAACAAAAAATGCGCAAAATTGATTTTGATTGATTGATTGATCAACACGCAATTATGAAAATGCGGTATTTTTTTTATCGTTTCGGAATACTTTCCATAACTTACCGTATTATTTTCACTGTGAATAAGTAGTATTTTGATGTACAACACTTTCTATTCTGGTATTGATGTGATCTAAGCCTTGCATTATCATCATCATCAGAGCGTTAGCCCCCGTTGCGTCCAAAGCTTGCACCTTGAAACCCGGGGTTCGCTCTCCTACTCTTTCTCTTGAACTTATCTTGGCTTATGTTTGAGCGACTGCCGCCTGACCTTCCAAGTTCCTGGGGAAAGCCTGCGTTAGAACCTCGTCCATCAATCAGCAGGTATTCCGGCTTGCGGGTCAGCTTCGCTTGGGCCCCTAAAATCGTGATGCTGAATCGTGATCGAGGCCTTTATTTAATTTTATTCGTCTTATTATGAGCAGGAAAATCTTAAAAGTATGTGTATGTTGTATATAAATGTAATGTCCTGTTAAAAACCTAGTCCAAATATGTTTTTGTTTTAAAAAAAGCTACAGAAAACAAATCCACTACCAAGTAAATTGCTCGAGTGGATATTGGTTACATCAGTTATCTGATAGATACGATAAGATAAGGGTTAATAAAATAATTAATAAAAAGCGTTTTTACAAACACTCTTTTATTAGAAAATTTAGTTGCCCTTAAACGAAAATTATAATGTTATGCAAGGTTTATGTTGTTATGCTGCTTTCAAAAGCTTGTATCGCACAAGTAATTTTTCTATTTGCGCTAAAAGCTTTTGAAATCAGCACAGCCCATGCCTTAAATTATTATTTTTGTTTTAGTGAAACTACATTTTTGAATAAAAGCTTGTTTTCATTTTCAACTTTTTAGTTTTAGGAATATCATGTAGCACCAGAGTGACCCTGAATACCCTGTAACAACAAAGAGTTCGCCAAGACAAAAAAAAAATGCGCAAACTCAATAAGTTTATCTTTTAGCTTAGGAGTTCCTATGGCCACCTTCCTACTCCAACTTCAGACCCGGACTACCAGTTAATTTCCGAGGAATTTGTCAAGATAAAACCAATAAGCCTAATGGCCCAAACTCGATAAGTTTATCTTTTTTAGTTTAGGAGTTCCTATGGCCATCTTCCTACTCCATCTTCAGACCCTGACTACCATCTAACACCTGAAAGTTTGTTAAGACAAAACAAATGAGCCCAAACTCGATAGGTTTATCTCGTTTAATTTAGAAGTTCCTGTGGCCACTTTCCTACTCCGTCACTAGACCAGCTCCATGGTCCATTAATGTATTGTCATTAAAACTTAACGTGTATGCAAAATTTAAGCTCAATCAGATGCCAACAAGTGGTCCAAAAATGGTTTGCAAATTTTGACGGAATATGTATTTGGTCGTATGTGTAGTAATGAAGTAGTTGAATGAGGATAATAATAGTTTTTTTATTTTCTCCCATATAACATTTCAAACAACAATACGATTATAGTTGAGAAGGTTTTGGGAGACTGATATCCATACTAGGTAAGTACCTGTGATATGGATAACCGGGCTTCCATTCCACAGAAATTCATACTGAGTCATAGCAAAAAAGTACATACAGGAGTAGGTCAATTTAAAGATAAAAAATTAACAGCGAATGTAGCTTAAGAATAGCGTATGTACAAGATGAATAGCTGTCGAACTGTAAGTAAAGAACTGTTTTTATAAAGTTCCACAGTAGGGAAGAGACAATGAAGTTTTAAGAACTGCTTGTTGAGCGCGCTCAAGTTTCAGGAGTGATGTTGGCAAAGCGACTCGTATGTACATACGAACAGTGCAAGTTGAATAAAAGCTTCTAGAATTAAAAGTAGCTTAACAATGCAATATGTTCTTCTCCAAATCCGAAGGATATTTTCGTTGTCAAGTTTTACGTCGGTTCAAAGAGACAGTCCCATTAAATTAATCTTTTATTTATGTTTATGTAATATTAGTGTGGTCATTAGCCTAAACAAGTTTTTTGAAGGTCAATGTAATAGTTTGCATACATATTTTATTAGTTCGATCATCGCAGTAATATGACTTTATTTATATTTTTCACTTTCATAGGCTGGAGAAACATGTGATAAACTGGGCACGCGGTTTTCACGTGCTTAGTGCTTACGGCTAGACCTGCCCACCTTGAATATACATGTGAATCTTTATTTTTATTGTACTTTATGTCCACATTTTTTTAATGCATTTACATGCAATTACATGTCAGAAGCTGGAATAGGATGTTTTCATGGATTTGTATGACCTTCTTTAGATGGATTTTTCTTTCATGGATTTTACTGGTGGTAGAAATTTGATGACTCAAATTTGTCACAAAATTCGTCCGGGTAGGTACCACCGTGCACGATTGCGAAAAACCCTCCATAGTAATCCAATTTCGGTTTGATTGCGTTCAGGGGTCAGCAAGTGCATAGCCGGGCAGGGGGATTGTGGTCGCAGCACTAGTGGGACCGGTGGGTGTCACGCGGTGCTGCGACGACAATCCTCTTCTGATGAGGCCGTCAAGCTGAGTGCCACCATTGTTAACATGGTACGTGTATGTAATGGTGACCCTCTTTCCTGAGACTTTACCTTCAGCTTACCATCAGGCGAGGTGAAGTCAAATTGACGTGTCCTAAATATAAAAAAAAAAAAAGAAAATTCTATATTTCTATTTAGCATAAATAGTTGTAAACTTTTCATGAAGGAGTTGTTAGTACATTTTATGTAAATTATTGAGACATTTTAATAGTTATAAATGTGTCCTGAATACTACTGTGGCCGGCCTTACTCATCATCATCATAGCAACACAAATAGCCTGTGGTCAGTTGTAGGATAGTTAATGAACATGGCTATATCAGCCATTATTAATCGAAATAATTGTCTATTAAGAGGTATTTGTTTAAAAAAATATATAATCGTGTTTGTTGTTAGACCTGGTGCTTCATGTTTGTGTCAAGGTTATAAATAAACAGTACGTTGTTTAATAATAAATAATCTGAATTGTTAAAACCCATCACGGTTGATTGCTTAAATAATATGACCTACGACGGTCTGTTTTTTTTTGATCGAACAAGTGACCTTAAATTTAGGAGACATCTCAATGATACCCATTTGGTCATCACCATCACCTCATTACACACGTTATAATTATTCACGTTTTTCTCGTTTCATGATCTCATTAATTATTATCTCTTTGATGTGTTTCGTCATTTACATGGTACCACGTAAATGATTTAAAAATTCACCGTCATTTCATTATCTCGTTTATTAATTAGGCACTATATATTTTGATGTCGTTCGTCATTTACATGGTACCTGCCTCATTAGTGCATCAAAGATTTTATGGTCAAAGCACTCAATCCAATGTTTACCCACGACATCAGACAATTACCGTACGAAGTATGAATGTACTTTTATTGAGTGATAAACGATTATTTTAACTGAGACAGTGTCTGGCTGGTATACGCCCCTAGTGAGGGTTATCAGTCTTAGTCATAGTCATAACATAATTCAATCTCTGCGACTGTTAAGTAGTTTTGGTATTATACTAACATTTTAGTTTAGTAATACATACTATACTTAACACTCAGTGTATGGGGTACTAGCATATTCGGGGCCAAGTCAAGCAGGTACTGCACACCTGCCGAATAATGCCTCGGGGTTGGTAATTTAGAAAGTAGAAGATCATTGAGCAAAACTCATAAAATACTCGTAAGATGCAAGAAAGTGTTACGCCTTACTCTTGAACGTGGCTTTTACTTAACCGCTTAGCATGTTACCGCAAAGAATTTACACCTAGAAACAATTAAAAAATCGGGTTTAAAATCTTACCGTGAAATCGATAATTAATAAAATGTATTCATCAAGTCTTGATTTATACACGTACACAAAAAATACGATTCCTTTTATTATACTCGTAACAATATGTTATATTAAAAAGGGTTCTATGGATCCCTAATTCACTGTAACTTATTATGGGCCCCGTGTGTGCACATCGTTTAATGAATAAAATATGTGATAGCTTAGACGGTGTTAGTTTAACCGCGCCTTATGGATACCCAGTGAGGGGTTAAAATGTGTTTTTTTTTAGGGTAGACAGTCATTCACTTTTTTCACCACGTTTTTATGATCTCACATTCTTGTGTCTCTTCGGGTGGAATTTTGTTACCTATTGATTTTTAACCAACTTTCTGATAGGATTGAATTAAAATTAGAGGTGCCCCATGCAAAAAGAACAGTTACTCTGTTTTTAAAATTGGTCATCAATTTATTTTCTTCAGTGATTTTTTTTTGTTTTCAAAGTTTTGTTTGTGTTCAATTTAATAACCGAAATTCCTCTTTACCACTCGAATTACGCTTAATTGCTTTTGTTAGGAATGGGTTTACGTCGGAAGGGAAATGGCCAGGATTCGAACCAGGCACCTTTCGATCGTAAGGCGAACTCCTTAAACACTAAGTTACCAACGCGTTAAAGGATCTTGTTTTAGTTAGTAATATTTCATCAACGAACCTATCAAGAGACAGTGCTGGACATAGACATAGCTGAGCCACAGCACCCGATTCTTCGCCTTCCGCATCCAGTCTATTCCAGTTTCCTTCTTTAGGCTGATCTTCAGGACGTCCCACCATCCGTTTGCCGATTAGTAAGCTTCTCTCTACTTCAACAATATACTTACTATGTGACAAACTGCGATGCTTCAAATAAAAAATACGACGTCACAACATAACCTGTTTAGTTAAATGGGCACTAACATGAAATCGTAAAATCGTTAAGGGCAAAGCAATTTCTTCAAAGTTACAAAAGTTAAGCCGATGTTCACAAGAAATCGTAAAAGACATCTCTTGTTTTAACGCGTGAAGGGTATGTCTAGTGAACGTTTAAAGTGTAAAGCTATTGAATTCATTACATGTTCTGAGCTCAGGAATGGATATTTTATTTAATGGTCTTTTTATCTGAACGGGGTGTTTCAATGGTAATAAACGTAGATTTAATGTGATTGATAGGAGAAATACCTTATTTCATATAAGTGATATTATATCGCAGCCATCTGATTAAATTAACCAGTTAATGTGACGTCTAGGCTGTTCACTAAACTTCGGCATCCAATGACATGGTTAGGCTCATAGTTAATTGAACTAGAATCACCCAACGCTTAACAAGTTGGGGTATTGAAAGTCAGCCTTTTGAAGAGGACTGGTCAAGAATCAACCAAGTGATTTAAATTTAGTTCAGTTAGTCAGCCGGCTCAAGATTACTGGCCAAAATTCAGACAAGAGATTCAAATTTACTTCTGTTTTTTCATTGTAGCGCTAGTGGTGAACAACACAGAGCGCGACACGGATATATTAGGTTAGGAAGTTATGGCGGAGGTCTCGCAGAGACCGCGATGTCTTCAACTCCTATAATGGGGGACAAAATATTACATAGTTGGGGAAATGTAATAATTTACTGATCTCCACCTTATTCACGCGCAATTATCCTGCTTTTTTATTTGATTACACAAAAATCTTAATTACACACATTAGAACAACTATACACATCTCGAAGATCCATCAACCATCAACAGTCGCCGTGATCACTTTCAAGTATACAACAATATCTTTTGCAGGGCTTTGGTAACTTTAGCACTTACATGAAAGCCAGGCTTGAAAGAGGATGTGAGTATATTAACTTTACTACTGCAATGAAGTTAAGAACAGAATACATACTTAGTAAAATAATTACTTTTATCAGGCTCATTAATCATGTTTATGGATTTTGTTGTGTTTTCGAACACTTTGAACTGGACAAAACACAGAAACAAGGTAAATATCCCGATAATAGTAATTATGATAGTAGGTAGTAAGTACGATCTGGTCAATCCAAAACCTAACAGTATTTTAGGTGTTGCTAGTGAGGCAGGCGGTAGGTACCCGCAGTATGTTCATGATATAAGATACTTAAGTACTAATCCTTTTTAGATCTAATTCCAAGGATAGGAACCGAGATTGTGCGTTGTCACAAAATTTTACTCTATCATCCTCATTATAGTCATTATGTAAAACGTGAGAACTCAGTTTAGTCACCATTAATAAGACTGCTAGTATTCTCGTTGGAATGTAAGTACCTACGTAGCTTATTGTATATTACTTAAATCAAAACAATGTTCATCGAGTTACAAGCTCACAAAGGATAGCCAGTCAGTGGCTTTTGTAATACATATATTATTATGTCTATCAAAGTATATAGATATGAAATGCTTTACGAGCATAAAAGTAATGAACCTCGTATAAAAGATACCTACCTATTTATACGAGTCCAAACGATAAAGTTTTGATCTCTACACATAAAGCAATTGAACTCTCAGACGTTCAGGCTGCAGTTCCAGGTTC
The DNA here is from genome assembly GCA_946251805.1 of Cybosia mesomella. Classification (NCBI taxonomy): domain Eukaryota; kingdom Metazoa; phylum Arthropoda; class Insecta; order Lepidoptera; family Erebidae; genus Cybosia; species Cybosia mesomella. The sequence goes on from OX276398.1 coordinate 26,311,283, forward strand.
AACAGTAGTTGCTTTGATTTGATGCGTTGCAGCTGCGCTTAATGAACGTAGATATCGTAGTGCCCGGTCCAGTTCAACGGGCCACATTTCGAGTGGCAATCGAGACTCCACTTGGGGCCAATTAGTCCCGACTTTAGTTATTAATATCAAAGAAGTGAGATAGCAGACTTTTTTAATTCAAATACCTTATATGTCATGGTTTTTCAATAACAATTTATTTAGTGTCGTAGAGTGTTACGACGGCACCTTCACGGTGAAGTGAAAACTTCAGATCACCTTTTGAAAATATTTTGCGCCCAGTGAAAGCATTTTATTGTTACCTCTAAAACCGCGGGACATGCCAAAGCGTACCAGTATAAATAGCTCTAATTCAATATATATAGGTACCAAAATCCTCCCCATACCTGTAAACTCGCTGCCTGCTTCAATGCGCCAAATTATACATTGTCAGTCAAATACAACTGGCGTATACAGTCTAAATTGCTTGTCTCTTTTGAAATATAGCTAAATCTACAGTAGAGTAAACACCTTATTGGTTACGTAGTACGGTTTAAGTCTGAATACACAATTTTTACCGTATTCCGCTAAATCAGTATGATGATAAGAAGCGATAACTCACTGGTTACTGCATACCTCTTGCGAACGATATCGTTGTCAAGTGGATGAATGTTTGCGGCAGGTAAACTTTGTCGTATAGAATATTAACCATGGAGCCTCAGAATGATGTTTTTTAACCTTTTTGTGCACTTGTAGTTTATGTCAGCGGTTTGCGATCGTCTGTTGCATTTTTTGCTGATCCATTATTAGTATTATTACAGACAATGCTCTGTAATTAATACTAATACATCTGTAATTTTCACGAGCTGTCTTGTGGTTTCACTGGCCTGCACCATCTGACCTCCTAAGGGTTCTAGCGTAATGGTAAATAGCCTGTAACCTTCTCCAAGAACTAGGCTATCAAATGCAAAAATATTTTTTCTAATGACATAGCTAGCAAACAATCTCTTCGGCTTTATTAGTAGTAATATTGATGATGAGTGAAATACCTGTTATTACAATAATACTTTACTTACCTACGATACAATATAAAGCAGGTGGCTTATAGAAACTGGGTGTTTATAAATATGCAATTTAGCACTGAATATTGAGAAATTGAATTCCACAGACCCATATACGCGTTACGAATACCATTGTAAGACTTCATAAGAAGGAAGATTTTCATTTTAGCAACTCCGAACCACGTGAGCTGCTATATTTTTACACCACTCTGTCCTGAAAAGTTGTGTAATATTTTCAAGGTTAATACCCTGAAAATATAGAAATAAAGAAACTTCATTAAGTAATCTTAATAAAGTTTCTTTATTAAACCATGAATTTTAATTGCCTGAACAGATTTGAATGTATGGGGTCACGGTCTTACAGGCACTCTTTGTTTGGTTAACGCTTTCACTCCCCGCGCCTCTCAAAACTCGCTATATAAATTTTATTTTGCGATGGCATTTGGCTGTTAGGCGTCGTGTGTAACCTGGCACCTAGAACATTCGCTCCCGGTCTACCCCGAGGCCAGAGCTGCCTTACATCATCCCGAGTGTCACTGGCTCGGCAGGGCAGTTACTTTTTTGTCTATGATTCAGGCTTGTGCGTCACTGGACAGCAGAAAATTTGACAAGGCAACGTAGTAAAAAGAATTTTGTATCATGTGTACTACAGTTACAATTTGGACCTTAAAATCATGCTCGACCGTGTGTCCCGCCCCCAATGAGCGCCGGGTCAATAGAAACGAAGACTTTTCGGCCTTATTGATTATTTTATACTATTTTGGCAAAAAACAAGCTCACAGCCCACAGCCCTTCTGATTACTGTGGTCTAAGACCGCTTACAATACATCACCAAAGGTGTCACCCGTAGTGCAGAGGAAAAGAGTTAAAATATATAGAAGTTGGTAAGACCTCTGACAATTCCTCAAACCATATAAAATGCGACAGACTACACTTCAATTTTAAGTTAGGGGAAGAAACAGTCGAGTAAAAAACATGGGTTTGCGTTTAGTTAGGGAGGTAATACAATACTATCATTCGATGACATGCCAGTCATTCATAGTATGTAGATACGAGTAACAACTGTTATGTGATGAGGTCTTGTTTGTTCATTCTATGACGTGGGTAGTAAATACAATATGTTTAATTTTTTTCATTTGGTTTCGTAATCATTTCATCAACTATTTACTTCTGACGCACGGCATCTTGCTGTTTTTTTCTCCCCTAATTTCACGTCAACTAAATATGTCGGAAAAGGTTTAGTTCATTTTATTGTGCCGTAAAGTTGGGTTCATAGATTGTGTTGTATGTTATTGACATACAACACAATCGTTTATGTTATTGATAATTGGGCTCCGGGTGAAAACGAGGGTTTCACCCCTGTCGTGAAAGAAAATACACTGAATAAGAATTATTTTTTACTTATCCAAATAGCTTTAAAAATATTGCCAGGATATTGAGAAATATTGTGAGCTTGTTCTTGTGTTGCAATAAATTATATGGCTAGAATTAAAGCTGATGCACCTCGTAAAATTATTTTTCCAGCGCCCATGGTTTTTGATGAGAGTATCCCGTGATACGCTGATCTAATAGCTTAAAGGACTGCTATAATATAATATGGGTAACTGAGACCACCTAAGATTTCCTATGTTGATTTTTTTTGTTTACTCGTGTCAAATATTTACATCAATAGGCAAACATATGAAGCTATGCATTTCAAGGTAGTTGAAATATTCAGTAACTTCTTTCATTGACAACGTCAGTAAAGTTTTGTGTTCAGGCTCTACTTATCTAACACAATCTGTTTAATCAGTGCAGCATGACTAATAGAGATGCTAAGAAGGTAAAACAAGTAAAGTTTGATTACGAGTTCATGTATTTGTCACCCACATGCAAACTGTGAGTTGATTACAATGGTTGGATTTTAGAATTCGTCATATATACGTAGGTAATCTAATAGCGACGCAGAAAGTTTTTATCTTCTACAACACAGGATTTTTTTCATCTTGTTTATAACTGAGTTACCGAATGTTCCTGTCAAATATTAAATTCTGCCTATAAATGGTGCCGCAGCAAACTTATCGCTTTGTACGATCCCAGTTGAAAATCAGCAACGATTAATAGTTGTAGAACCTGTAATTTACCCAGTTTCGTCAATTTGATAACAGTTGAAAACACATGAACGCAATTTGGCCACTTCTGACGGAACGCTTCGCTCGTTCGGTCCATTAAAATGAATGTTTCTGTTTGTTCCTCCATTATTAATTTCATTGCGATGAAAATTTGGGAGGTTGTTGTGCACATCCTTGAGATCGTTTCAGACGTATAAAATACAAAACTATAGCATTGCATCGTACGCCAGGCATTAGCTTTCTATTAACCTTTTTTTTTACTTGTACAGTTCGTCCGATTGTGATGAAACTTTGGTACGTTACTGTGCAATTGTAACCTTTGCGTAGTAATTAAAACTTTTACATATTGCCTACAGACATTTATAAAATAATATAATGAAATGTAAATATTATGTAAAACAATAACTAGGTAGGTTATTGTGTGAATTGCGTTCATACATTGCAAACTGCCGATCATTGTGTTAGTAGGTACCTCCCTACCTATAGAGAAAGTAAAGGGCCATTTTCTAGCGACTAACAGTGTGGGAAAATTGACGTTATGTTGTCAACGTAATCTCCCTTTAGCAAGTAGGGTTGTGACGATGTGTATTAGACTCACCCCTGAATTAAATAACCACGAACATATTTAGAGGGTGCGAAACTAAACAAAGTTATTAGATAGGGTTTTTTCCATTGAAGTGTGGTGGTAGTTGTTGAGGAAAGCATTTCTTGAAAGATTCATGAGCTAGCATGATGGAAGCAGGAACATCTATTAAAAAATATATAGTTGATGCTTTTCGTGTGAAAGCCTTCGGTATCACGTTGACTGATGTATATCAATAAATTTAATCCAGTTTAAGGTTCTAATAGATATTTTCTTCCTCGCATGAACGAAAAGGGACACCACTAGGCACTTTAAGCCAACAGCAGAGAACTGCGACTGTTGCTTATCTGGACGATGCAGCTATCGTGAAAGTTAGCTCGATCGAATCCGCTGTCTTTGTACGAATTAGTGGATAATGTAACCGCTCCTCCCAGGGTAATTTTAAAATAGGTTTCTTTCCTCGCAGTCCCTAAGTGCTACCATTCACGTCCGTTGCTTTAGGTCTGTCTGCCAGTCATGTCGCTCTATGAAAATGTAGAGACGTTGAATCTTTCGCTTCTTTAATTTGACTTCTTCAGTGAAAGTCTGTAAAATAACCTAATTAGTAATTACTTACTTATTTAAAATATGCGGCAATAATGAATTTTGTCTCAGTGTTCTGCATATAATTTATCTGATAACTCATTTTTTATTTATACATTTGTTAATTCTGTAAGTAATATGACAGAACATTTATAAAGATATTAGATTGATTAGGATCAATATTAAATTTATGAGTAGCTACCTTTAAGAGTAATTGATGAAGAAAGTCAATTATTTTTCATACCTCTGGCACACACTTGCTCACGGCCCACCTTATGGGAAGCGCTTACCGCGGTCTATGGACGTGTGCAACACCAGAGGCGTCACACTCGCCCTGCCGACCCTGTAAAAACCTTCTAATGCCATTCTTGAATCTTCATGTCATCTAATGAAAAAGAAGTATTATAATTATCACAATCGCGTGTTAGTTTTTTTTTAGAAATGACCCGCTCAGGAACCATTCAAGTTTTAACTTCAAAGTTGTACAACCGGGAATTTTGAGTTTAGGCGAACTCAAGTTCAATGATGAGTATTTTAACTGAGCTTGGAGTCCTGAATACAATTTGATGAGGACGCCCGACGTCGTCGTCATTAGTTGTATAGAATAGACAGTAGGTACATATCTGAAAACAATGGATTGTCGAGTTCACCTTAACCTATTTGATCGCTGTTCATTTAACTAGTTTTTAAATAAATAAAACATAATTGCATAATGATGAACCCAATACAAATATTCCTACAAATGAAGATGAAATGTATCACAAGTCGGTTATAAGGTCAAAAGTGTATTGGCAAGCGCGCAATGCAATATGTGTAAAACGAGTTGTTTGAATTGTGTGTGACTCGAACATAATTGGTGCTAATGGTACCTAGATAAATCTCTAGAGTTAGCCATATCTTTACAAATTTCGAAGCCCGGTGATTTTTTAACCCCCGACGCAAAAACAATGGGGTGTCATAAGTTTGACGTGTCTCGGTATGTGTCTGTCTGTGGCATCGTAGCTCCTGAACGGATGAACTGATTTTGATGTACAGTTTTTTGTTTCAAAGGTGAAATTAGTCGGTAGTGTTCTTAGCTACGTCGGCGTTTTTTTTAATTACTAAATCAATTCGGCGTAAAAGATCATCTTTTAATGACGTAATCATCGCATCATATGGACTCTTAAAAGGCTACAGGGTGCAAGCGACAACGACGTATGGACCGGAACATCACAGTGCTGTATGTAACGTGTTCATGATTTTGAATAGCACCTTTTTTCTTTGAAAAGTCGATGTCGCTAGCGCTGTTTTGGTTTTTAACCGTCGATATGTGTATATTACCTTCAATTCAAAGTATTCAAACTTTACGAATGTTCAAAAATTCTACAATATTTCTAATATGATTCTATTAGAAATATTGCAGAATGTAAGTCCATCCACGTGCAGTTCGATTTCTACATTTTTACACTGAAATTGGTAGTTCAGTTCACCTTATTTACGAAACCACTCTGGTTCCATTTACATTTTCGACATCATATTCATGAGAATGAAATGTAACAATGTAGTAGTAGGTAACCATATAGGAGGTAGGTATTTATAGGTGCGTCTCTAGTTGATTAATTAGTTCGCAAAATATAAATAATATAATGGTGAAAACATCATGGAAATCGGTGCAGTAGTTTTTGAGATTTTACGCGAATAGACAGCCGCGGCGTAGGACTTTGTTTTTTAATGTGTAGTGATAGTGTTTACTTAATATGGGACATTGGGTGTTTGGGAACTCATTAGGATCTTCGGGGCTAAAGTGAATAACATCTTCAAGCTAATACACCTTTATTTCCCGTGCGGAAATCCCCTTGGATACCCCTCTGTCGGCCAGCGGGGAGGTTAAACTGCTGATCGGCGAACGAGGCTCTAGCGCAAGCTTTCTTTTCGGGACTGGGAGATCAGACGGCAGTCACTCCCGTAAAAGTCAAACAAACCCAATTATGGGAACGAGGAATAGAGTCCAGGCTCCGAAGTCCAAACTTTGCATGCAACCGGGATTGGTGCTCGGATGATGATGACTTAATATCTACACAAATATTAAAATCTTAACGAGAAAAGAAACGAGTCAAAACTGTACATTGAATATTTTTCAAAAAAAATAATTGATGAGTGTTCTAGGAGCGACACCGATGCCGGAAATGTAATTTTTGTCTGATTGTCGGTTTGTCTGCTTTTGATTATCGATGTCCGAGCATCATTTGAAAACCCCTGAACAGATTTGGTAGAAATCTTTCATGAACATTTTGCTAGGGTAGGGTATTTATCAATATGTATAGGTATTGATACATACTACTGTAGTGTAGGTATGATATCACTATACAGTAGGTATTATATTTGTAGTTGTATTTAATCAATCATTGTTGCTCTCAATAATGCACCTACTAAGTTTCTCTCTGCACCACCTTTGGTTGACTGGTAGAGAATGCCTGTGGCATTAAGTCCGCCTATGTACTTGTGCATAAAGCTCAATAAATAAATAAAAAATAAATAAACTGCGCTATATACTACTACTATACTACGCTATTATAGATATGATAGGAGCAGTCGAGCAAAATCGGTACTAACAGTCGGGCAGAATTGGTTTCAATGTTACAATATTTCTCTATTTATTACGAACGAATTGTTAATGAAAACGAGTGTACCTACTACATCATCTCATCCGGCCCGTCAAATAAAATAACATAATACTTACGTTTTAGTATCGAGACTGCAGAAATAAGTATACCTTGATGTATTTCGAAGTTAACGCGTACGAAGTCACGGGCAACAGCTAGTGGGACATAATAATAAGCGATAGTAATTCACAAAAGTAGAGGAAGCCCGTGTGTGAGGACAGAAGCAGATGTCGGGCTGCTGTCTCTACCTACCCCAGAGGGAAAAAGGCTTGAGTATTTCATACTTATGGTAATGAGTGCATATGGTGTATGAAAGTAAATAATCGTGGTGATAAGCAGCATAGGTCATGTTACATAATAAAAGTATTGACACACTTGTAGCCAGGCATGCGAGTACTCCATTTACACACTTGGCAAACGTGCTGGCTCTGAAAAATGCGAAACGAGTCAGAATATTATAGTATGTGCCTACTGATGTAACTGAGTTTAATATTATGTGTGAGTTGTAACAACAATATAACAATATTGTTTTTTAAATTTGTTAGTCAAGCTAAATCAAATTGAACGGCGGCGCAGGCAATAAGTTTACATCCGGTTTCTTTTTTCACCTCGCCTCAACAGTAGTTTTGTTAAATTAGATAATATACTTAGGTACATTGGAATTTTAATCTACAGGATCAAAGTAGGTAGTCTCTACTCCGAGCATTGATAATGGTTTTGTGGTCAAAAACGTCTCATACTCGTAATACATAAAATGTAAATTAGGCACCAGATTGTGGTCCATTCAAAATAACTACATCTGGTAAACATTGTTAATTGTAGGGCACAGAAGGTGGGCCCTACTTTCGTTCACGTCTTAAATTATTATGAAGCTAAATTGCTTGTGTTAGGAGTGGGTTTAAGCCCTGACTACTGTTGTATCATTCGGGGCTAGGGGCACAGATATGACCATAATGATAATATTTGGTAACTGAAAATACAGTTTTTTTATTTTTGTTATCAAAACTATACCACTACATTAAACGTGTATAACTAGTATTGCATACCGAGCAACACCACGAAAAAATATCCCAATTTGCAGTCACAATGTTCAAAATTTGACAAGGTGATGATTTTGTTTACAGAAATAATTACAACCACAGAAACTGTGAATCTATTTTTTTTATTTGCATAAATTGCCAGTTCGACATTAACGCTATTGAAAGCCGGCAATATGGTATAATTTTTAACGCAAGTGAAACTGACGGAAAACGTACACTACAACATGCAATACAACTTATTTATACCTACCTACCTACCTATATCATGTTATATGTATGTATAATATAAACCTCTACATAAGACGATGCTTGAGGGGTTCACTTGTGGCAATCCGAATCGTATTAAGCCCTCGGGCTGACCTGTCATCCGCAGAAATCCAAATTTCAATCGCTTTCGGGATAGGACTCAGGTTAACGCACTTGGTGGAAACGAAATTACATTAGCGGAGATTGTACTATCTAAGTAGTCTTAAAAAAAATTAAAGTATCTTTTGTGACTTGCAAATTCGTTGATATAAATAAAGTAACTACCTTTTTTTTTTTTTTTTTTTTTTTTTTTTTTTTTTTTTATCGTGCGGAAATCCCTTCGGATACCCCCCCGCCGGCCAGCGGGGGTGGTTATGTCGGGCTTGCACCGACTAAAACCAAAATATTTTTAGTGCATATAAATAGACCTGTCTAATTTCATCATAAGGCAAAATCATGAACTAATGGCCGAGAAAACACCGCATGCTACCAGGCTGCCACCCGGCCACCGTCACGAGCCGCTGTGCAATGTTTCGCGCCACGAATCTCTCAATGCTGATTGGCTGTTAGGATGGCGTGATGTATGAAACCGGTCGTGTACGATAGCAGACGCTCATACGATAGTGCTGCCGCCGCACGGTGCAACAGTCACCAGTCACGATGACGTAGCTTATCCGCACGTTGGAGCCGCTCACGCCACGTTATGTCCCGCCCACTAATCATGAAGGTCACCGTACAATCTTGTTGTACCTAGATATTCTTATAAAAATCGATAAACAATAACACAAATGTTTAGTTTAGTTTAAGTTTACATATGACTAACAAATATATTATCTAAATTGATTTACGAAGCCGTCAACCATGGGCACTGGTGCTAGGTAGGCTAAATAAAACCACAAGGTTGTCACGATTACATTTGTTAAGCCACTTTTGTCGTTGAATGTACCTACCTACCAAAAATAAATCTACGATACTTTAAATATTTAGGAGAAAACTGACTTGATAAACCTCGTGACAGGTGTAATAATGTAACTGGTGTTCTTAGATTATTAATCTAAGCTGGTGTTATTCCAGTTCAAAATATTATGTGGATAGTGCTATCTAGCACTAAGACGCTAGATCTATGAATATAGATATAGTTAAGTAATAAATTAATCACTTTAGCTCTTTTACCTTTCATAAAATAATAAACAAAACATGAAATATATTAAAATTGTCCTCTGGGGATTATAAAACTACTTATACATTCATTATTAGGTAAAGAAAAAACGTTTGTAAATATTTCAGTGTTAATCTACTTTTATCGTTGACTACATATTAGTGCATTTTTATACGCTTTTTAATAGCTTCACCTGTATGTTTGTTTGTAACCGACTCCTTTGGGCGCGATTTTGACCCACTTTAAACGGCCAGATTTCGTTCAAACTTTATAGATTCATCGAGAACCGATGACAATACACTAATTTGATAAAATTATTCCATTTTTCAATTTGCAAAAAAAAGGTTTTTGTTAATTTATATAATTTTCATCTATAGTCGATAAGGATAAAATTTTAATTTTCAACCATTATCTTTAGCCGATTTATCTAATAATAACAAATTGTCGAACACCAAAGAGAATTTTTAATTCAAAAAGCATATAATAGTTTAAAAAATCTCAAAAAAATAACTTTTTATAAATAAACAAAACTAGAAAGTAGTTAGGAAATAATAGTTTAAAAAACTAAAAAAACACGATTTTTATAGAAAACCGAACTAAAAAAATAGAAAATAAGTTTTAATAAATTTAAATTAAGAATAGTGTTAAAAGTTTTAATAAATATAAATTAATAATAGTGTAAATAAAAAATATGTATTTTATTTTAAAAAAAGCGTGGGGTCCTTTTTAGGATATTATCAAAATGATAATCACTCTATTCATGTCTGTCAATAACATCTAATCTATTGACCCATGCACCCCACGCTTTTTTAAAATTAAATACATTTATTTTCATTTACACTATTATTTATTTTTATTGAAATTTTTAACACTTCTTAATTTAAATTTATTAAAACTATTTTCTATTTTTTTAGTTCGGTTTTCTATAAAAAGCGTGTTTTTTAGTTTTTTTAAACTATTATTTATTAATTTTGCTTGTAGTCTGTGGTTTTGTTATTTTTATTTTGACTTTTTGCCCATCTTAACATGGCTTGAAGTCACTTTGATGTAGTTTGTAGTTTCTCTTTTACTACCAAATCCCTGTTCGGCTAAAATTAGACCTTCTTAAATTTCACAGACAAGGGACAGGTTAATAAAATTCTTTTGTAAACATTCGAAGTGTTTTTTTTACACTGGTGTTGTATTTATAAAATTCAGTCATGGTGCAACATCTTACTCTCACAGAAAACAAACCACAGAAGCAATTTTTGCGTTTCAGAAATAAAGCGAACAATAAGTTAATGAACTCAATATCAATTTATTCCGCTAGAGAGGTTTTATAAAAGAACCATTGTCATGCATGATTCGTGGTAGCTTAAGTGTGAATGGTGTTATACACTTGTATTATTAATTATAGGTATTGATAGTGGTCTATAAGAATGCATTATTAATGTTATTTGGTTGTGCGGATTCATTTAATGCACTATCATAAGAGATTATAGTATAGTAAAACTGTTGTATTACGAATACAATTACAATAGTTTACTACGATATCATATGAATAAATTACGCAATCTCTTGTCCATTACAATGGGACACTTAAGCTTTTCATAAATTAGTCTAAGTACTTTCATCAATTTCCTTTAAGGAAAAAATAAATAAATTGTTTGTAATTCTAATTATATATTAAGTTATTTTGTTTTACTTTTATGAATAGGTATATTTATTTTTGTGTTATGGTAGGTATGTACTGCATAAAGTATAAACTTTGTCTCTTTTGTAGCTTATATTCTACAAATAAACTTTTAACTTGAAAAACTCAGAAAATAAAAAGCCTCTGAATAGCTTTGCTTATTGTTACATCCAAACATCGACAACTAACAGGTAACAAACACGCCAAAATATAATACAATATACCTTATACATGGTAGGGCTTTCATTTTCCTTGCCTAACGTGACCATACGTCCCGTTTTGAACGGGACTGTCCTTTTTATCGGTTCCCTGCCCGGTGTCCCCGAAAAGAGCTACGGGATGTAAAATTGGTCCGTTTTCGCAACAACAATCGTAACCATCAAAAAAATACTAGATGTTGCCGTCCGTTCACCTGGGTTACAAAAAATAGCCCACGACCTATTCTCAGACCTACCAAATAAAACACAAAAATTTCATAAAAATCGGTTGAGTTGTATAATAAACACTGCGTGACGCTTTTTTTATATTAGAAGATAATGTTACATTAATTTAGGTTTGTTTGGTACGAATGCACCAGCAGTCTTTTCTTTAATGAACAAATTGTGGACGTCTGAAACCCAGTTACAGGTTTCGGCCTAGCAGGCGTTGTTGATATCTAAAGTGAATCTATACTATACTAGCGGCTCGGTACCTTTTTTTTTTTTTCGTGCGGAAATCCCTTCGGATACCCCCCCGCCGGCCAGCGGGGGCGGTTATGTCGGGCTTGAACCGACTAAAACCGCACGCCGTCTCGGGTCTTAAGACGCCGGGGTGCTGTAAGGTTACCCCTTAGAGCATATCCCTCGCACCCCGACTGACCCTGGGCCATCTCCTGTTTTGAGATGGCCCCCTTACTTGCTCTCCACTGTGCCATCTGCTAATCAGAGGGACACGTGGAAAGCTTCCGAGCAGCCCTCAACAGGGCCGTCCTCGCCTCGGTCGTAGTTGGCCGTAGGCGGCAGCGTCTCTCCCGCCCTAGGAGAGAGGCGCTGCCCCTTGCTTGGTCCCCAACCAAGCACCCCTAGCGGCTCGGTACGTAGCGAAGCACGTAGGTGCTTCGCTACGTCAAAATGATCCGCCATTTATTGAATTCATTTGTCACAAAAAATGTGATAAATGAAGAACCGCTCGACCGATTTTGTGCAAACTTCACATAAACCATCTACTAAATAGTCCGAACAAAGCCTAAACATTTGGTTTGGATAGGTGAGCCCGTTCTTGAGTTATAAAATTACAACGAAAAGTGGCATTGATTTTTATATATACTACTAGCGACCCGCCCCGGCTTCGCACGGGTGCAATGGATGTTATTATATATATAAACCTTCCTCTTCAATCACTCTATCTATTAAAAAAAACCGCATCAAAATCCGTTGCGTAGTTTTAAAGATTTAAGCATACATAGGGACATAGGGACATAGGGACAGAGAAAGCGACTTTGTTTTATACTATGTAGTGATATACTATTACTAGCGACCCGCCCCGGCTTCGCACGGGTGCAATGGATGTTATTATACATATAAACCTTCCTCTTCAATCACTCCGTAGCAGCAAGTAACATAATGTTTTTTTTTTCAAATTTTTATATTTGAGTTGATTGAATGAAAGGTAAATTGCAGTTTCCGATTTATGACGTATTAAAAAAAAACTACTTACTAGATCTCGTTCAAACCAATTATCGTTGGAAGTTTGCATGGTAATGTACATCATATATTTTTTTAGGTTTATCATATTCTCTTATTTTAGAAGTTACAGGGGGGAGGGGCACACATTTTACCACTTTGGAAGTGTCTCTCGCGCAAACTATTCAGTTTAGAGAAAAATTATATTAGAAACCTGAATATCATTTTTGAACACCTATCCATAGATACCACACATGTATGGGTTTGATGAAAAAAAAATTTTGAGTTTCAGTTCTAAGTATGGGGACCCCCAAAATTTATTGTTTGTTTTCTATTTTTGTATGAAAATCTTAATGCGGTTCACAGAATACGTCGTCTACTGACCAAGTTTCAACAGCATAGATCTTATAGTTTAGGAAAAAAGTAGCTGTGACATACGGACGGACAGACAGACAGACATGACGAATCTATTAGGGTTCCGTTTTTGCCATTTGGCAACGGAACCCTAAAAACAGCATCAAAATCTGTTTCATTGTTTTAAAGATTTAAGCATACATAGGGAAATAGGGACAGAGAAAGCGACTTTGTTTTATACTATGTAGTGATATACTATAATATTATTAAGGGGAAAGATTTGATTGTTTGTTTGTTTGTATTGAATAGGCTCCGAAACTAAATTTTTTTTTACCCTTAGTATGCTACATTACCCCTGAGTAACATAGGCTACTTTTTATCCCGATATTCCCACAGAATCAGGACTTACGCGGGTGAAACCGCGCGGCTATGCTAGTATTAAATAAACTGCCAGGAATTTTATTCTTACTTAAAATCATGGCTAGCTGTATTCAATTAAATTTATATAGGCAGGTTGGACTGACCTGAATTGCATATATTTTTCCAGATCTGGGACACATCTGGGTAAATTCAGATGGATTAGTAGTCTCTGATAGTATCCTAAAATTGGTTTATGGTAATTACTCGGCTCATGCAAATGTCTTTAGGGAGGAGGTGTTAACACTATACGCACCTCCTTTTCGCTTTAGTAACATAATAAAAATTCAGAATCTGAATTTCCGGATGTATGACCTGCTCTATGCAAATGTATGGAGTTATGTTATGTTTATGATATATGAATTCAGCTTCTGAAATATTCCTGTCCGGGATGCTGGACGCACGTAAAATTATTTTGTCAGATGAATCTGAGATATGTATAATCTGATTTATGCCTGTTGTGTGAGGAGGACGCCGGTTTTGTATAAAATTTAGAGCTTTTTGAATTCAGTTTCTGAGTTGAAATGCTGAATACAGACAGTCATTCCGAATGTGTGAGTACAGCCTTAACCATTTTTCGAGTTTTGTGTCTATATAAACGAGTGACGGTAATTATGCCTAATGGTATTGGGTTTTACCCCTTATTGTCTTGTATTTCATTGCAGTAGTGTGGCGTTTTTCTATCAAACATCACGCCACACTACTGTCGTCATACCACTATTGATTACCGTTTTTTAGTTTACTTAACAGGAAACGCTGGTCTACCTTATATAATAATTCAACCTCCGAAGCAATAAACAACTCTTTGCCTTGGCAAAGGGAAAATTTGTTTTGTTTTTTTTAGGTTGCCATTTATCTGCTGCTAGGCCTTATTTTTGGCTCAACGCAAAAAACCTAATCTTTAGTATTAAGAAATAAACCAAAAAAATTTAAATAGTCCCTTTCTATAGCGAAAATTATACCAATTAAGTTAAGTGGAACCGTCCTAGCTGCCTGATATTTATATATTGCAGTAATTTAAAATATAGTTTTTTTATGACTGACGTGTTGGTCAATGGCTTCCCCTTCACCCCTTCATAGGGTTGGCATTGATCGTCGGCCAATACCCAACGTGGCGGGAACACATCGCTCTCCGTACTCCTCTGCTTACAGAGGAGACAGGATGAGCGATGCTGTTAGTGGTGAGATGGCCCAGGGTCAGCCGGGGTGCGAGGGATATGCTCTATGGGTAACCTTACACCCCGGCGTCTGAAGACCCGAGACGGCGTGCGGTTTTAGTCGGTGCAAGCCCGACATAACCGCCCCCGCTGGCTGGCGGGGGGGTATCCGAAGGGATTTCCGCACGATAAAAAAAAAAAAAAAAAAAAAGGTACATTACATTTTAAAAGCATTTATTTTAATGTTATTTTTTCTTAGGGATTCAATTTAAAAAAATTAAAATCTGGCTTTACTACTAAGTACAGATCATGTTGACAGAGTTTTCTTATTATATTAGCCGTAGGATCCATTTCAAGTACTTACTTAGTTTTAAAGTACATAATTTCATTATTTAACATAAACATAACATAACATAACTTCACGCCTGTGTCCCCGAAGGGGAAGGCAGAGGTGTATTCACACCCACGATTCGCCAGTTATGTATTTAGGTCCCAATGTAATAGGGGGCGAGCCTAGTGATTTCATTATTTCAGTTATCAAATACAGGAAATAGTTTAGAATTAATGTGTTTAAATACACATTTAGTTACATCTTTAGTTGCTATGGAGCAATAAAAAGAACTTGTCGCCGGCGCCGCCGCCGGATAGATATAAAAAATTTGATCCCGTACAGTAAGCCAAGCTCTCCGAAAGTCCTCTAACTAGAACAAATCCCAGGTGCCCGGACAGATGGCAACTGGCAACCCTACTTCGTGTTAACAGCCCGTTTTGCTTCTTCCCCTCAAGTGTAAATTATAAATCCTTCTTACATTGTTGATTTAATTACGAATACGTCACATGCTACACAGATTTCGTTTACCTTGAATCATACAGTCGGTCGATAAACAACACTACTACATTCACTCCGTACGTTAAAAATACACACATAACGTTGTGTAAAAAATTATTGGCACTTAAACGTAGACTTAATAGAAGCGGGGTTCTTCAACAAATAAATGGGGGGGTACAACAATAGGGACATTGTAATAAAAGGAATGATTTATTGAAGTGTCAAAATGATACGGGTTTTTTATCCAATTAATTCTATGGTACAAATGTCTGAATACTCGTAGCTAAAATGTATTTATGTTATATTTCATTTATTTTAAGTTTTTTTCAGTAATTTATTACATCATGTCACAGGCCAGAAATTTTTCTGCATCAGTTACGGGTTTTATGATAGTAAAATTTTATTTATATGAATCGATCAATCTTGCCGTGAAATAGTGGATTATTCTTCTGAAGCGGTTACATGTAATGAAACTTCTTACGCAGTGATAGCATCTTATCGATATTTTTGCCAGTAAAGATATTGCTTCGTTGGTTTTTACACTTAATCTTAAACAGAATATAAAACCGTACTTCGACGAACCTAAAATGTCATTACTGGATATATAATACAAAGATTTTATCTAATATTTTTTTCATTTTGTATGTGTCTACGATTATTCTATGGTAATTAAATCAAGTCTGTCGCTTACGTGTCAAAATTTTGGTAACAAAAGCGGTAGGTTTAGTGGTTACGTAATAGGTATGATGAGTTCATTTATTTGTTTTTAATTTTTCAAAAGTATCTACGATTACTTTACACTAATTAGATCGAGTCTGTCGCTTACTTTCATGTTAGTTGTTTTTAATTGTCTGAATATTAACTTCTGGATCGGGTTTTATCTTTAACATTTAGGTCAATAAACTTGTTACATCGGTTGAACCTTGGATTTGCTTGTTATTTATTTATTTTTTATCAGTCTGCCAATATCTTGCCCCACGAAACACACCTTTTTTTCCAGGATTATGGCTATTGATAACATCTTGGGTTTTGTCATATACATATTTGTATCAGTTATCTTTTACTTAAAGTAGGTGTCGTGGCGGTGTGTAAATCTATACCTACTTACGTCATTCTTCTTGGTTAGTAATGCAAGGCCACTCACCTTTACAAGGCTACAAAAATTTGATGGGTTGAGTGTCAAAATTAGTTTTACAAAGGTTGTGTTGTTGTAGTCCGTGACTTCACCTAACTTACGAAAAAGTTAAATATATATTTTGTATGTTTAGTAGATAGTTTATAAAAAACTGGCCAAGTGCGAGTCGGACTCGCCCATGAAGGGTTCCGTAGCAGCAAGTAGATTTTTTATATTTGAGTTGATTGAATGAAAGGTAAATTGCGGTTTACGATTTATGACGTATTAAAAAAAACTACTTACTAGATCTCGTTCAAACCAATTTTCGGTGGAAGTTTACATGGTAATGTACTATATTTTTTTCAGTTTTATCATTCTCTTATTTTAGAAGTTACAGGGGGGGGGGGACACATTTTACCGCTTTGGAAGTGTCTCCCGCGTAAACTATTTAGTTTAGAAAAGAATGATATTAGAAACCTCAATATCATTTTTGTAGACCTATCCATAGATATCCCACACGTATGGGTTTTTTTTTACGTGTGGAAACCCCCCCGCCGGCCAGCGGGGGCGGTTATGTCGTGCATCGACTAAAACCGCACGGTGTCCTGCCCAATTGCCGGGCACCCCGGGTAAGCCCTCGAAAGGATAACCCCAGGGTTACCGGCGGACCTTGGCCGCCAGCGCGGCCTCGCCTGGTGGGGTCGGGTTTTAACCCGCGTCGGTGAGTAGGCAGGCGTGTGTAGGTAAGACACACACGACACACCTCCGCCACGGCCTGCTTCTGTAAGGACGGCGAGTCGGCCTACTACCATCTTCAGGCCCCGATAATGGAGGTCGGTAGTCCCGGGCGTAGACGAGTCTGCGGCGCCTCGCCGCAGACTGCGGAACTCGGGGGGCAGGGTTCTCTCCCGCTCACTCTCCGCAGTCTCTTTCGCGCGCATAACCTGCTCGCAGAAAGAGGCGGCGGCGTGCCACTTGCTCCCGTCGAAGACCACGGTCCTCACCATGGTCTCCAACGAGAGAACGTCCACGCCCAGGACCGCAACGAGATCCCGGCGTTGACTCGCCCACGCAGGGCACTCCACCAACGTGTGGAGCGCCGTGTCTTCGCCAGGATCCTCGCAGTGCTAGCACTGCGGCGTTGTCTTCCAGTGGATGCGCCACAGATACTTACCGAAGCACCCGGCACATCCGGTAGGAGAGGTCACCGTGGTGCCTCTCCAACAACTCCTTCATTATTGGTCTCACCGCCGCAATGGTGGATTCCCCCCACCTTGGATGCTCAAGTCGCACCCTCCATGTCTCCATGAGTTTCCGGCGGAGCTGGAACCGCTGAGCCCTGATTTCTCGGGGCTCCGGCCTATGGCCCCGCTCCAGCGCCTCCCTGCGCCACTGGTACAGCAACGCAAGGGCTCTCGCTTCCAGGTCCCATGGAGGGTCCCGGCTAGGAGACATGCCACCTCGACGGAGATCGTGCGATACCCCCTGATGACTCTGACGGCCATAGCTTTTAACGGGCTGTTTAGAACACATTTCACTTCGCTAATATAATTTGGAGAGTATGCTTCCCGTCGGGCTTGAGCGAGCCGAGCGCCCTAGATCACTCACTATACTCTTAACTGAGTAAGAAGTTGCAAGGGCACACTGCTTTGAAATTGCACTGCTAAATGCAATAACAAAACGCTGCTAAAAAACTGAACTGATACGTCCATACTCTGATAAAATTGTAGGATACTGGTAACTTCATATTAAAGTTATGAAATAGAAAGATAATATTGAATTAAACCCATTTAATTATATGTATTTATTTACTGTTGTTTACTGTGTTATTTACTAAAAATGTCAAATGCCATTGTCATCATCCAAGTCTTGCATCCAAACCTTGCTTTTGGAGCCCGGGGTCTGCTCCCTTACTTTAATCTTGTTTATCTTGCCTTTTACGGGTGTGACTGCCATATGACACCCCTAGAGGAAAAACCTTGTCATTCAGCAGGTGTGTACCGGCTGCAAGCCACAAGTGCAAAGGAGGTTGGCTTGGCCCCCGAAGATCTTGATAGGAACTCACACACCGTAAATATGTTAACACTACACGTCTTTTTCCTAGTGATAATATCTTCGCTGAATTCAACTAACTACGTACAGTCGAGTCGTCCTCAGACATTGCTGAACGCTAACAAATTTACAAACGATATTTGCATTAAAATAAATCAATAAATAATAATTGATATACATATAATTATTTTTGTAACAAAGGGGATGGAAAATCTGTATGCAAGGAGTTGATTTGTGATAAAAAAATGACATATTTTTTATCTTAAAATATCTATCAATCATGCATGAGTCTGAAAGCGGAATAATACGAAAAAGATAGTTTTCATGAGAGTATCGATTAGTTCCGGATTTACGATAATTTATTAAGAGAAAACTATGCACTATAGTAAGTAAAACAGACAGACAGACAGACAGACATGACGAATCTATAAGGGTTCCGTTTTTTACCATTTGGCAACGGAACCCTAAAAATACTAGACACGTAACACCTAGGTATTTGTTAGTCAGTACAAGGCCACTGACGGCTCACCTTTGCAAGATAATTACACTATTTTTCGGTGTCAAAATTATTTTTCCCAAGCAAATGATTCATTTGCTTAGGAAACTTCATAATAGGTACGTATATTATGTAATATCCCACGTCTCCGTCCTCAATGAGCGCAGGTCTGGGGGTGACAAGGTGGAGCCGCCTGTCACTCTAGCAGAAGCAGGCCGGGGTGAGGGCGCTGGGCGCCTCTCCTCTGTCCGGGGACACCGTGGTTCCCAAACCCGAGGGGGCTATCTCGAAAATGATGGCCCTGGCTCAGCCGGGGTGCGAGGGAATTGCCTTATAGGCACCTTACCCCCCTGCGTCTGAAGACCCGAGACTGCGTGCGGTTTTAGTCGATTCGATTCCGACATAACCATCCCCACTGTCCGGCGGGGGGGAAGGAATCCGGGGGATATCCGCACGTAAAAGGTTGTGCAAGCTCACAAAAAGCTTATTAGTCTGTAGTTTATTTAATTCATAACCTCTCATTATCTCTAGTTGTTGGTAACATATTCTTTGCCAGTTATACATTTTTTTCGGTATACGTACGAGATACGCAAAAAGGAATCGACCTACAGTATGATCGAAAATGAGCAGAGTATGGCAAATTAGTCACTAATCGTATCGTTATCATTACACGAAATCACACATTGAAATAAAACAATATTTAACTGAATCTATCGCGGTTCATTTGATGTTAGGATGCTTCGCGAGGACACAGATTAATAAATAGTTACTAACGTAAGCGAGGATATTGAGATTAGAAAACAGTGGCACTCGGGGAGTGCCGGCAAAAGTGATAATTGAACAATTATGTGTGTATTTTTTGAATCGGCTTCGCTCACTGCCTCCCTCTGTCCCTCCATCTGGCCCTCCCTCCGTCTCTCCATCTGCCGCTCCCTCCGTCCCTCTATCCGCCCCTCCCTCCTTTTTGCCACCCCTCCCACTCTCCCGCCCTCCATCTATCCATCCATTTTTGAATATGGAAAGCGTTACAGGACGTAACGATGACGCGAGTTCCATGATTTTTGTTCACCCAAAAAGCGCTCAAGGCGCCTATTGACGTTTTCACTTCGAAAAGTATCCTTATTTTAATAGAGAAGATGGTTGGAATATACCACCAGCTTGGGACCCAGTCATTCGCTTAATTAATTCCAAGTAAAATCAAAATACAATAAGATTTCATGTTACTGGGAGCTAATTCACATTTTCTCATGTACGCCGACGACATCAAAATTTATAAGGAGTGTCACGGTCCCCGCGATTTCTTATCTTTGCAGGATGACCTCAACCGACTTGCCCTATACTGTTCCCTTAAAACTACAGCTTAGTCTACCCAAATGCAAAGTAATAACTTACACAAAAGAGAGAATAGTTGTAACTCATAGTTATACGATACAAGACTTTACTCTGCAAAGGATTAATAGCATTCGCGACCTAGGTGTTACCCTTGACTCTAAACTACATCTGGACCTACACATTGAAAACATTGTAAGTAAGGCATACCAAATGTACGGCTTCGTCATGAGATCCTCTAAGGACTATAAACGCCCCTCTACCTTATTACTCTTATACAACACTCTAATAAGATCTCAGCTTGATTTCGCTGTCCCAATTTGGGATCCTATATATGATAAGTATATAGAAAGACTCGAAAGGGTTCAGAAAAAGTATCTACGTGCAATTCATTACAAATTACACCACTCTAAATATCCTTATCAACATTTACTTAAGGAGTACAACTCGATGAGCTTGGAGTCTAGACGCAAGCTTCTTATGTCCATGATGTTGCATGGTATATGCCATAACAAGTTTGACTGTAGCATCTGTAGCATCACTAACCAATATGTTACGCGGTGCCCAGAACTGTACTGCAGCGAGAGGTTCGCGTACCGCGGCTGTTCTACACTGGAAGGTGCAGAACGAACGCGGGCACCTATTCGTCATCTTTTAGAGACGTACAACACACACCTAGCCGATGTTGACATATTCGCCTCGAAATAATCTACTGTCTATATTTATATACTATTGTTATAAACATAAAATTCGCATGCATTTTACTCACTTGCATATAATATTACTTTGCGGACATTGGTGTGGGTTATGCGTTTACCTAACAGACACATTTACTGTATACTTCTAATATCAATGTATAACGCATAACTGTTGAATGTTCCAATAAATAAATTATTCTGCGTAAATAGCAACACCTACAATTCAAAATAGTTCGAGAACTTTGAGATAACTTACACTTCAAACTATAAGACAACTACCACCTTCAGTCTCCCGGTGACCATGGCTGTAAATAAACTAACATCACATAAACCGTGATTAAATCCGTTAAAAATAGTTTTATTTCAAGGTCAATATTTTTGATGTTACAGTTTTATTAATATGCGGTATCAATAACACAAGCAATTTAGCCTAGCTGGAGGGGTTAGGGGGAATATTAGTAATATCGGTTACTAATATTCTTTAAAAAAAAAAACAAAAAGATCCAAGCTGTTCGGATCCTTTTTGCTTAATTACTTTTTTACGCCATTGCTGCATTGGTATGAAATAAAATAACAAAAACGATCCAAAATACGTGAATCGTTTTGTGAATATATCTATAGTTAATTTTATAGCATTGGATTAAAATAACTAAATAGAACCATTTTAGTAACATAATATAATAATGTCATTAGTATCAAATTATATAAAACAATAATTATGTGATAAGTCTATACCTGTAATTACATAATTACTTGCCTCGACTGACTGATTCCTCAACGTAGAGCCTAAACCGCTTGACCTACAAATTTGAAATTCCGGCAGTAGATGCTTTTGATGTTGCAGGCATCCACCAAGAAAGTATTTTTGGAAATCTCACTTCTAATGTGGCAACATAAGCTATGAACGTTTGTATGGAAGTCCGTCATTTTCGAAGTTAGAAGCACAAAATTTCACTCACCGGCTTTTGCTTAGAAATAAATGTATACATATATAGCGTTTTTTTTTAAATTTTACTACTAAGGGGTAAAAAAGGCGATCACCGGTATAGAAAGTCCATAATTTTCGAAGAAGCATATTTAATATAGCTGCATTTGGTTAGAAATAAATGTACACGTGTATCGGTGATTTTCAAAATGTCACTCCTAAGGGGGCAAATAAGGGATGAGTTAGTTATATAATATAACAATACTTAAGATAACAATATTTTAAAAGCTTTACATTAATTAATGGAACAAGATTTTCATTCATACTCGTATCAGAAAAAATACGATTTTATATGAAAATATTTTTGTGCTATGAACGTTTGATTTTGCTTAAACTACCAACACCGTTTAACTTGCAACACTATCAGTTTGCCTGAGCAATAGAATGTAAACCTTGTTTGTTTGAAAAATTTGGTATCTGACAAAATAACAAAAACAATCCAAACTACGTGAATAGTTTTTGATATAAATATTATTGTTAATTGAATAGTTTATGTTATCGCATTGGAATAAAATAACTAAATATAATCATTTTTCTAATAAGCCTGTATTCAGATAACAAATTAAATGAAGAAAATGTACTGTTTTATTACTTAATTCCATAAAATATGACTAATTACCATGTTGGATCGTTAATGCGAAATTTAATATAAGCTTAGTATAATTGAGAATGACTTAGCTAAAACGATCCAACCCCACATTTACTTAAATATTTATTTATTCCCAATAAAACTTATTTCTATAAAAAGAACAAGAAGTTTTACAATTATGTCCCAATTCAACAAAATCACAAAATAGAATATCAATGAGCAAATACAATTTAAAGTTCAATCTTCATTATCTTAAGTTTCATTTTGTGGGTTCCCTTGAAGTTCTTTTTTGCATATCTGTGTCCAATTACATGTAGGCAATATTTACAACCAAAGATTTATGTTTATGATTTATGTACATACATACTTTACCATCACAGATTACCTAATATAATAATAGATAATACTACTATATCACTGCTACTACCAATTCATAAAATATACGATTTATAAATCTAAAAGAACAAGTAGGTAGGGACAGAAATTAAAATAAATAAAATTTAATTATAACCATGAGCTAGTGTTTTCTATAATCAAATTAGAGATAAAAAATAAAATAACAGATATTGCGAGTATGTTCTAAATTTGAAACAGACGTAATATACGATTCAACCGTTAATTCATCCTAAATGGTGATCTTCTTTCTATTTTAGGTGTTCTGGGAGATGTCAAAAAAGAGTTCCAAATCGGGGATGACCTCGCTGGCTTGCTACAGACGGTATTCATCATTGCCTACATGGTATTTGCTCCTCTGTTCGGGTACCTCGGAGACAGATACTCGAGGCGTGCCATCATGGCTAGTGGAGTAGCGCTATGGAGTATCACAACTTTAGCTGGCTCCTTCATAACGGTACGTGTTGCTACTAACATTATTATTCTAATTTTAATTACGATTTGAAACAAAATGCTTATATTACCTATCTTTTATTTGCAAGAATAACAAGGCTCATTGGATCGTTATGGTGTTCTTACGATGGGGTTCCAGGTATACCCTTCTGAAATCTTTCTATAGCTGAAACTGTTATTCCTCGTCAAACAATTCATAACACCATAATTACCATACATTTCAGCAGAAATCGTGCTATAACAGACAAAAATCTTATGGAAGTAGGTACTTTCTGACGTCATGCATTCAATTTAAAAAATCTTAAAAGAATCTATATTAAATAATCTAAGAATTATCTCAAGTAAGCAGGCTTGGACGTGAGTCCAAGCATGCTTACCTGCCTGCCTGCCTGCCTGCTCAAGCCTGCTTGAGAATGAGTGATCATTCTCCATAAAAATTAAGTGCAAATTATATACAAGTCTCTAGTTTTTTTGTATGTTGATAGCGCAAAATTATTTCATCTAGTTATCGAGCTCAGCTTCAAGTAAGAACGGAATTAGGAATTAATAAAAGCCTTGAAATAATCTACTCACGCTCGATGTGGTGAAAACTTTTTGAGAAACAAGATCTGACAAGAACAGACTTCAGCATAAAAGTTCACTAATATGACAAGGTTGCCGGTCATTGACCATTTAAAAATAGACGAAACACTTTATACTAAACCAACAACTATAAATAGTATAATCACATTAATCACTGAAATATCCTGTTAATGAATATTCCCAAAAATAAAACTAATTTTAATCTTTAGCCAATAAGACACATAGTTGCCAAATAATTCGTTACAGAAAATTAATTTGTCCTTGCTCCAATCTATTTTGATTCATTGTATTCCTCTGCAACTAAACCACAAATCTTAAAAATAGAACGGGCGCAGCGTGCTCTTTTGGAGATTTATACATACTTACTTACTTAGACATATCGCTTCTCATCAGATAAACTTTCAGCTGACTAGCTTGTGAATGTAGCTTGGATTACTCCACTAGAACTTATTCCCGGTATACAAAGTCTACGTCCTATACCCGGTCCAATCTTGCAAAACCCTTTCATAACCCCTCTTGAAGAACCCCATAGTTGTCTGACATTTGACTATTATAATTAAAAAAAATGTACTTGTTATGATACAAATATTAAGGGTAAATGATCATAGCAGCGTGTATTATGTATACTATCTTATGGGTACGTAAATTGTTAGGGCACTGTGGAATGTCTTATCCCTTCTTTTTTCTCTCATCGACAGTATAGAATTGTTAATATTCATTCTAGGACTATACACTATTCACGGTATTCCGCGGCATGGTGGGCATTGGTGAAGCGTCATATTCGACGATAGCGCCAACCATAATCAGCGATTTATTCGTCGGCAATGTGCGGTCCAAGATGTTGGCCATATTCTACTTTGCCATACCTGTTGGCAGGTAAAGTTTGCATTTTTCTCTCTTTATTTATATTTATTCATAATAAACTACAAATAATGTCAACTGCTACATTACTATTTGGTTACTAGAAGAGATTTGGTGCGAGTTGCCAAATTTTGTATATCAAGGCTCAATCGGCAATTCTACGCAATATGCTGTTGGGGTTGTCACGGACACTGCGATATGAATTCACAAGAGGTCCTTCTGCATTTTATGTAGGTGTTACACTTCTGAAGCATATTTCCAATGCTTGGGAGATTACGCAATATGCCAATGGTGTATTCTGCGTAGTCTGTAAAGCTTTTGATTGCGTTGAACGTATAATACCTTATTGTGAAAACTAGCTTATTATGGTATCAGAGAATCGGCATATGTTGATATCAATGGAAGTCGGTCCTCTAGAGCATATGTATCTATGGGTGTAGGAATCAAAGTAACCATTTGATTTTGTTTTATATTGTAGCGGCCTTGGTTACATCGTTGGGTCTGTGGCTGGTTCCATAGCAGACGATTGGCGGTATGGTCTCCGAGTGACTCCTTTTTTGGGTGCAGTCGCCGTGTGTCTCATCATATGGGTCCTACGAGACCCACCTCGAGGGATGGCAGAAGATAGTCAAATGGAGGCAACTTCATACAAAGACGACGTCCGATCCCTTATTAAGAAGTAAGTAAATGTTATATCATGAATTTTTATCGTAAAACAGGTCTGGCTAACAGGCTACGCATGAGTTACTGACATTTGAGGTCAAGCGTCTTAGAGCAAATTTGATGATTGAAACTTATCTTATGTATGTATTAAATATTGACTTGCAATCATCACATTTGCGGTACAAAAATGATATAGTAAATATTGATGCAGACGTGATACAGCAGAAATGTAAAAGGATTTAGTATGTTGGTCGTTCATTCGTTGACTATACTGTGTTTGTTTTGTGGAGGTTTGGACTGTGAATGATTCTTGTGTTCTAGACAGTTCTAAATATAAGTTGTGTCGCCACATGTTCAATTTAAGTGGAAAAAAACCTAACTTTACACTTTGGGGCTCCATGATTTGCAATAATATTTACTCGAATTAATAAATTAGCTTGTGACCACGGCCAGTGATACCTGGCTTAGACGGCAAGCAGTTCAAATGTATACTTTGTTCGCGTTAGTTGCCGTAAATCTAATTGTAATTATAATTAGTTTAGCTGTGCAAGTAACACCTATATAAAACAAAGGTAAATGATACATTTACAAGTGAAAGATGAATATAAATGTAGGTAACATGCATCAATATACGATACAAACTTACCTATCCATTGATATAATTGCGCGTTAGCATCAATACAACGAACAGGACCCTTATTAGGCCTTCCGCTGCGTCGTGCGTTTGCACACAGGCGGGCGCCTGTTTCGTGCAAATAATATTGAGCTAATTTAGCGCATACAATTTGTACAAGATCGTGCAAAACAGTCCATACGATTTGCACGACGTGCGGGCGCCCGCATTTGTGATACGCATAAGGCAGCATACAGCCTTAGGATACTGAAAAGTTTGAAAAACATTGATTGAACTATACATTTATGTTCGTAATGTAATTTTTTTAAGTACACATTCCTAATATTTTATTATTTTGTATCTTTTTACAGTCCATCGTTTATACTGTCGACGATCGCGTTCACATGCGTAGCGTTTGTGACTGGCGCTTTGGCATGGTGGGGACCGCAGTTCATCTTCTTAGGGCTGTCTATGCAACCTGATATGAATATCACAATAGAAAGGTACATTTCCTATTAGAACTAATTTAATATATAAATCCAACTGACAAGCTAGCTAACAGAGGTGAAGGGATAATGGAAGGAAGGGATATATCTAACATGAATCCTTTCCACATTTTTTGTTAGTCCACTTTGCTATTTACTATGCTTTTTAACTAAGAATAGGATCGCGCTGGGGAAAACTTCAGTCACATGTGTGGATTTCTATACTGTCAGCAGACGAATTAGCAGATAAAAGCACTGTAATTTTGATGAAATTTTATTTCTAAAGATTAGTGTGTGTTAAAACACTAAACATGTTAAAACTGAAAGTAATTACACCATTGAGCTGATGATTGTTACACCATCTCACTTATGAGCTGGTTATTTTTTGAAGAATGCACACTAGGAGGTGATGACACCACCCACTCTCTTTGTTTTCGCATAGCCTACTCAAAGGTCATGACGTAGACACGTACGGTCTTATTACAAAAAACGGAATAAAGTCTGGTTTAAACCCGAACTATAAAGTCTAAGCTTAAACTCAAGACCATGGTTTAAACTTCTTCTTATTACAAAAACTGAATAAACCGTAGACTACTTAGTACCATGATTTAAACCTTGGCTTCAATAAAAACCACAGATAACTACAAGTATTGTTCGTTCATTATGACACCATTTGATCGCAACATTCCATACCCTCCAAAAGCAAAAGTTTTCTGAAGTCATTGATAAATAATATTTACTAAGATTGGTGAAAAATATATTTACAACATATATTTTCATTAAATTCAACTTAATGGATAATAGTTATTCTTTATTTAGTAATAAAATATCACTATCATGCCTTTATTTAGCAGTCATTGTTTTAAAATATTGGAAGATCTATGGATGTTAAACGGAAATAAGTTTTCCCGCGTTGTTCGACCTCGAAACGAATTACGAAACTTTATACCTACTGTAAGTTGTATGTTGCATAGTAAAATTAATTATAAAGTGGAACAACAAAAGAAAAGGAGATACCGGGTATCCCCGAGGATCCTGAGCCAATTCATCCCTAAATAAATCAACAACTCTCATAGCAAAACGTTTGGAAAATCTATACTGCCTAAAAGCTGCCTCAGATAGTTCCACAAAGGGGTTCACTCTAATACGATGTCTGTTAGGTAAGCGTGGTATGTCCAATATCTTCGATATCCATTTCATCAATGCGTTAATATCCATTACGAGCAAAAATATGTACGAATAATAACAACCTAAATAATAGGATTCTTAAATGACAACTGACGTATGTGACTATTGTGATTACACTTTAAACCAACGTTAAACTAGGGGTCACGCAGGTTTATCTTTGGACCAAAGATAATCTATGGTTTACTCCTACGAGTAAAACACTTTTTGTAATATGACTGTATTTAGACCATGGTCTAAACACGATTTAAACCTGGTTTTGCAATTAGACCGTGTTTTGTAATAAGACCGGTAACAAAACAACAAATGGTAAATAAATTACAATGGTAACAAAATTGAGTTTGACAGTCCTATTATCAGTTGAAACGCAAAGTAAGTTTTCCGTCATAATAAGTCTTATATTTGAAAGTGGATTAATATTATATCTTCAAATGAAATTCTACTATTAATGGTTTACCTAAATATTATCGGCTTCCATTCTCAACGAACACATCTGCCGCCACTGCTAGTTGTTTTTTTAATCTGTCACATGATTAGAAGGGAAAATAACAAAAATAACAATATAGGTACATACCATGGTCTTTAACAACATTGTAACTTGTAAAAAATCTAATTCTGTCTTTAAAGCAGTATACTGGCGTTCACATAACCACAGTTGTAATTTTTATTGAATAATAAATTTAAAAAATGTAAATTAAATATGTAGGTAATTTTATTAAAATAATTTTAAGTGATAATAAAATATACTTTTGCTTACCTACGTATAAACATCATGAATATTGTGTTTCTAGTTTGTGAAGGCATGTGTATTGCGATATGATTAGAATTAAAAATCACAATAAAATAATTCAAGGGTCTGTTAATGATTGATAATAATTAAATGGTCATGATGATTATGATTACCTTGAATATATCCAAGTGTGATAGAATCCAATTATCTCTTTGTCGTTAAATTCAAATTTGGGATTTAAAAAATTAACTACTACTACTACGTTAGTAGATAATATTGAAATAAAACTATTTTCATCAGCTTCTATCGCGATTTATTTGGTGTCCCTATTCTCCCGTGACCAAGGCTGCTGACAAGCAGCCGACGTCAAGCAAACGTCAAAATCAGTGAAATTATAAAATATCACCAAATAAATTGCGATAAACGCGTAAACATATAACAATATCAAGATGGTAATATACAATCGTGTTGTGTGGGTCTGGGGACAGCGTGTCGTACAAGTTCGGGCTGCTGGGCATGTTCGCGGGCTCACTGGGCGTGCCCCTGGGCTCGGCCATAGCGCAGCGCCTGCGAGCGCGCGTTCCGGACTGCGACCCGCTCATCTGCGGGTTCGCCCTGCTCGCCTCCGCTCCGCTCGTGTACTTCGCGCTCATCTCCGTCTCCTCCTACGTCGGCCTCACCTACTTCCTCATGTTCGTCGGCATGACCACTCTCAATCTTACCTGGTCAATTGTTGCCGATATTGTACTGGTGAGCGTTTTCTGCCTTTAGTTGACCCGTGAAGGTGTAGTTTAATTTTTTTCTTTCTACGCTTCAAGGGCTCAAACGAGCTATTTAAAGCAGAAATCGATCACCGGCTCGAATTGTTAACCGAAGAATATTCTAATGAGATGACGCGATTTCACATTTCATTGTAATGCACATTATACACGGGAATTTACATTTCATCGAGGCGCTATTTATAGATTAAGCTATTTATTGTGCACACGCTAGGTACTTACATCATGTGCCGATTTGTTACATAACCGATATGATAGACTTTTTAATATTCTCCAAATATGCAAGCATGAAAAGCAAATCGATACCATTATGGCTGATTTTTTTATAATCAATATTGTTATGTATTTATTTATTTTAGCATGACAAATACTATATATCATTGATATTTTCTTGAGTAAAAGATAAATATACTCAATTTTGAAACAGCCTAAGTTATGACTTGATTGACACTGTAACGATAAATCGTTACGAGATATGTTAGCCTTTCTCTTCTATTTCAAAAGATTATAAAAAGCGATGTTAATTTAAACGGACTTTGAGATTGAGTATTAAATTTTTTACTGTAAGTACTTATATCAATAATTTCGTATTACGAATTTGTTAACTGATGATAAAACTGACGAGGCGTAACATAACATACGATGCTTATAATGCCGTCGCTCGGTGAGTCAGTGCGGTTACAGATTTAGCGTACTTTCTATGCGTTTTATGCTCGTTTTGGCATACGCGCTACATTTTGCGCTTCATCCAGTAGTACCAAGGGTACGCGTAGGCGCTGTTTATGCGTATATGAGCTTATAACACAATATAGAATAAAGAAGAAGTGTCCTTAACTCGTTGGTACGGAAACTAGTGTTGTCAAACACTCACCCATGACCAATCATGTTACACTTCATTGGTAAGCATTTTAAACAGACGATACCCTAAAATTAAATATCAAGTTATTAGCCAATCACATTGCAAATGATGTTAAAAAAAATCCGTTCCCGCAGGGGGAACGCACAGGTAGATTTCGTGAAGCAATTAATATTATTTTATATAGAGAACTACGGACTTTAAACAATTTTTCGTGAAGTTAACATGTTTAATTTTTTTTTTTCTCGAAAACGGTAACTTTTAGCGAAAAACTTCAGACATTTATTTTAGAATTAAAAATGGTCTATCGATTAAAAATGTTTCCTACAGCAAGAATGTTCACCGGTTAGAAGTTATGATTTTTTTCCTGAAAATTTTTGGTTTTTCCCTCCTCCACTTTTAGTTGAAGTTTTAATCTTATAGGTTTATAATTAAAAGTTGTTGGTATTCATGTATACTATGGGATAAAATTAGAACGGTTCGAATATCTTTCATGGAACGTGAAATTTTGAGGAAAAACTGATTTCACAAAAAGTGAGGCCCTACCGTCCCCTTAGGCCGGATTCCACCCGTTCACGAACTTAAACTAAGTTTACACCCAAGCAATTTTTGACCGCAGTTTGAAAGCGATCGGGGCAAAAATGCGACCGTGAGAGTGCCGCAAATTTTGGGAAGTGGAACCATACATATATATATATTATATATATAAACTTTTTGACCAGTGGTCATTTCGGACTCAGGGGGTCATAACTAGACCTCCTATGAAGATTTTTTTTTTAAATTCGACAGTAGTCAAGAAACCTAATAATATTTCATCGAAATCTACCTAAAAATTCAAAGCATTGTCGCACAAAAGCTTCATATGCAGGACACTTGCTCTTGATTGTATATTCCGTGACTTATAAGCGTGTATACACTCATTCGAGATGCGCATGTATTAAATACAATGACTTCTATGGAAACTACTAGGAAAAAAAATGGTATCGATTTAAGACCACTGCTTGACCACCCTTCAAATTGCTATCATACAGATGACATTACAAAATGGCGCGCTATGTCTATACAGATAGTTGTGAAAATTCACTAACCCTGAGGCCCGTTACAAATTCGAAATTGAAAATTCGTGCCACCTAGAAACCAATACAATTTTTTTTTCTTAACATCTTTTCTACTATATATAGAAGTCATTGATCAAAGGAAAAAAAACAAGCTTAAATGCACTGAAAAAACGCTAAACTGTAAAACTGTAACCGCGCTAAACGCATGTGCTGACCGTACCGATACTTTGCACGAAGGGTGTCGCTAATCTTCGGCGGGATCACGATGGTGTCGGGGCTGCTGGGCGTCCCGCTGGGCTCGTTCCTGGCCACGACGCTGGTGAAGCCGTTCCCGCGTGCGCACCCCATCATCTGCGGCGTCGGCCTGCTCGTATCAGCGCCGGCCCTTACGCTCGCCCTCGTGCTAGTCCGGGGATATTTCGTCACCACATTCGTCCTTATATTTATTGCCGAACTCGCTTTGAATCTCAACTGGGCAATTGTAGCCGATATGTCGATGGTAAGAGACGCCCTCCGCGGGGACGCTCTTGACACACACTCGGTTCTGTATAAACACGGAACCGACCATGTCCAGACGCGGTCCGTTGAGGCTTTTTTTGTTTCGTTAGTAGCTGTTTTGTTTTGTGATGGAATTTTTATTTTTACTGTAATTGGGTTATTATTGTTTGCATGTAGCATGTCATGTGTATGAAGGTAATATTTTTTCATTAGTTATTTATTATTGCTTTGTATATGATGCTTAAGATTCAGTCACTCATTAGCACATATTGACGGTTCACCATTGCCTAGTTGTGATACATTACATAGTAAATAGAATTAATATTTTCGGAATTTGCGAATCTCATTGGAATATTATATATCATTCGAGTTCGGTGGACCGACTTCAATTTGTGTGGAAAGCGCCATCTATTGATTTAAGCTTATACCGTGTTCTGTTTCTATTCTCTACTGGAGTATTGCATTTTATAATTTATTCAATTTACAATAGATGGCGCTAATGTCAATATTAGTTTATCATAATAGTGTAAGTTTTAGAAGTGACTGATATTTAATGCATTAGGCAATTAGTAATCATTATTTTGGTAGTTGATGCATTATTACCACAATTGACATAGCAATGAGAACATTAACTCTATGATCACTTAAGTACTACAGCAACTAAATTGGTTTACTGGAGTGGCGTGCATTTAGACTGGACAGGGTAAATATAATATAAGAGTATCATTCTGAATTTCAACATGGTCTTAATTTAGAATATCAATAGTTCGACTACTCATTGCTTCGACCGAAAATTTATTTTACAAGCATTAGTCCGATAAAATACACTTCGACAAGACTCATCTTTGAATTAACCTACTTCTAACGACTACTTTGACAGAAACCCTTCTTCGATATGCACTTGTCCGACGGAACATAACTTCGACACAATACTTGAAATGTGAAAACAATAATTGAATTTACCTCTATTACAATTTATTTACAATAATATTACAAGTTGGTTAAGATATGCTTACTTTGGTTCTAGATAACGCTGTGTAGAATGTTGTTATTTATTACTTCAGTAAGATGCCTTTGCCCTTTCATAATTACGATTTCACTTTGATAGCTATTATATATCAGCCTTAATAGGATTACTATTATAAATATAAATTTGTTGACTGTGTCAATTGTGTGCGTTATTTAACAAAGTATGCATTTACAACAATACCTACTAATTGCTCGCGTGAATGAACCATAACGGTAGAAAACCTTTGAATGTGTAGTAAATTCAGTTCGATGTCGAATATGTAAGGTATGTAAGTCTAGCGTAAATACGACCTAGGATGCGATTAGGTAATTATTTGTTTATGATACAGCGTGTTTTTTTTAACTGGGACAGGGAACTCTGAAACCACAATAAATACAAGGAAACTGTCTTAGGAATAATAAGTTTTTTTTTTATTCATAAGGATTTACATGAAATTGAGTTGAACTCAGTTTTTATGAAGATGAGAATATTTTGGTCAAGCGTGAGGCTAGAACAAAAAATTAAGTAAGTATGCGAAAATCGTTTAAAAAAAAGCCTATATAATGGTTCCTAAGACATATTCTTTTTGTCTCATATGGTTTCGGATCTCCTCACACTGTCCCAGTTAAAAAAAAAACATTGTATTTTGTAGTATAAAATGCACGCCACTGGTTTATTGCTATTCTGTTAGGAAATATTGTCATTAGTTACATTATTAATGGGATATCAATGGAATGGAAGGGTGTACCTACCAAGATCTTCAGGGCCAAAGGCAACCTCACTTACCAAACACAGGACAAGGCTCCGGCACAGGCTTTCCTTTCGGGGTCGGGAGGTCAGACGACAGTAGCTCCCGTAATAGGCAATACGCCGAACACAAACTTTATTCCATTAAGACAAAGTTGAAATTAATATATAATATTAAAATCTTATTCGATAGCACAGTAACGTGTTGTTGCATATTATTTTAAACTTTGTCTAAATGGAATAAGGTTGGTATTTAAATACCACTTAAAAACTGCTCGAGCAATATATCAGCCATCTGTTTAAATTAGGTCAGTTACCTTGCTTCTCCTATATTACCAGATGATCTCGGGAAAGAGACGTCCCTGTATGTATGTTTAGTATAAAAACTTTGGCCCTAATATCATGGACATATGAGCCATATTAGTAATAGCATCTATAAAAAAAGTGTGCTTTTTTTGTTGAAACATGAATTGCTATATAACTGTCCTTGAAATTACAGTACGTGGTGATACCACCGCGGCGGTCTACAGCCGAAGCGTTTCAAATATTAATATCGCATATGTTTGGTGACGCTGGAAGCCCTTACTTAGTTGGAGTTGTAAGTATATCATTGTGATATCCTGAACTAGTTTTAGTGAGCTCACATACATGACACAGTTATGAACCTAGGGGGAACGGACAATCCAGTAAGGGTCGATCTAGGCGTATCTCATCGAGGTCATATTTAGGAAACGCCAGGTCAAGAGTAGCCACAAAGGACAAGTATATGTATTTAAACAATTATGAGAGTAGAATAAGCTTGTATGCCAAATTGTGGTAGACTGAGACAACACTGTGACGGTGTGTATTTTCTTAGGAGTGTGTATTCAAATATCGGGATGATTCATGATTTTGAATTATTTTTCAGATCTCGGAAAGTTTAAAGAAATCATTTTCACCGACGGAAGCGCCTTCTCAAGCAGTTCAGTTCAATTCACTGCAGTATGCCTTATTTGTTACCTGTTTTGTTGAAGTCGTTGGGGGTGTATTCTTCTTGATCACTGCCTTTTACATAGTCAGAGACAAATTAAAAGCTGACAGAGCTATTGCTGGTGAGTAATACATTGTACCTTAATAATATGCTGTAAAAGATCACTTATAGACATGGATCAGGCGGTCAATATATATCGCGATCCTGTCAATATAACATTGCTAATATGGATGTGCATATGCGCGAAGGCGATTCGTATCTATATTGACACTGGATCACGATAATGGATCGCGATATTTATTTAGTCTAATCCCTGCTATATACAATATTCCGTAGTTTTCCAAATACATTAATGCTTCAACATTAAATAACATCTTAACTACATATGCACCTTTCAGCGCCTTTTTTTTTTTTTTTTCGTTCGGAATTCCCTTCGGATACCCCCGCCGGCCAGCGAGGGAATAATTATACAATTAGTATATTATTTCTATAATATGGGTAACTAGTATAGCATTAAATCATTTATTCATGCTTTTAACTATATGTATAATATGTATTTATTTACAAAAAAAAGTATTTAAGTATGTGTATCCGCATTCTAGAACCCATATGACAAGCTCTGCTTAGTTTGGGTCTAGATGGTGTTGGTGTACCTTGTCCTAAAATATTTATTTATTTATAACTAGTACATAATGATTCTCTTATTTTTGTTATGTCACTTTCATTGTAAAGAAAAAATGTAATAACATAAATTAACATGTAAACTGGTAGATATAATAGTAAAAGAAATAATAAAATAATAATTTACATTAATACAATCAAGCAGTCTTCTTTATTTTGCTCATCAGTTTAGGTAGCACTCACTCAAATAGATCTGACATTAGAATGTTTAGATATAATTCACATAACTGAGACCGTTAATTGTTTCAGTTGCTTCGAAAATTGTGTAGTATTTAGGTGAGTTGCTTACAGCAAAATTGTACAAAGGCTTTTTGTAAATAACAGTAGCTATTTAGGAAACCTAATCCGATATTCCATCCGAATTTCGCAATAATAATAAATGATTGTTTTTATTTGTACAGAGGCAGACGCACGAAGTAGTGAACCATCACACAGTACAGCCCACGAAGACATAGCGGAAGTTGAATAGTGAGTTATGAACTCGTAGTTATGATATAGTGGCGACACAAAAGTGAGAAAAGTACTTTGTTCCAGGTATATAACTATAATTAAGCCAGCTCTTTTATAATTATATGGACTTTTTATGTTTAGCTGTTGATTTGGCTCAAATACGTTATCTCTAATTATTAATAATGAAGTACTAAAATTGTATAATTTATTTATAATTTATCCCGACTTTTTGTATCGATAGGTAACAAAAACGCAATACCATGTTAAACTTATGAGGTAAAGGATAATGAATATTTTAAATGAGTCCATAAAACTTGTAAATGGTATTTTTACCTTTAATCGGGACATTTTCCTATTTATATTGAGTTCTAGTTCTAAAATCTATAATTTCTACCTATTTTTGAGTCAAATTAACTACTGCATCTTATGCATTTCTGTTGCATATGCATGCATTGCAAATTTAGACTTTTTGTTTCGAAAATAGTTATTTCTGGACTAAATACTTAACTTTAATAGTTCAACAGTGAAAAAGAATATTCAATCTAATCTAACGTCTAATGCTTTCTAATATGATATTTGGAATTTATATGTTTGTCGAATAATAACTAAAACACATCCGAAATATATTATCGTACAAATGTAAAATCGAAATATATTATCGACCAAATGGGAAATCGAAATATATTATCGAACAAATGTGAAATCGAAATATATTATCGAACAAATGTAAAATCTTAAATCTCAAGATTTTAAAATTAGATTGATCGTGAATTTCAACTGATAGTTGCAACACAATTATTTTAGAAGACTGAATCGTAATGCATATTGCTGAAAGAAGGGTGGGTTATGTTATAATTGAAAATTATCGTAAGTATTTAGGATTTAGACATCACAGTATCTTCTGTTACCTATTGTACCTACTAAGGAGCCTGTGTGCCTATGGTTGGTAATAAAGCTTTT
Organism: Cybosia mesomella; assembly: GCA_946251805.1. NCBI lineage: Eukaryota > Metazoa > Arthropoda > Insecta > Lepidoptera > Erebidae > Cybosia > Cybosia mesomella. The sequence continues at coordinate 26,348,030 of OX276398.1, forward strand.
TTCGATAGAAAGAAACCGGCCTACAGTCAGCATGGCTTGACAAGTGGGTAACGAAGTACATGTTCACAATTCTAAGCAAATGCCTGTTGTCTTTGTGTTGATTTTATACCTCAAATATTTTGTTACATATAATTCAGCATCTATTTATTTTATTGTTAATAAGAACATTTATTTATCAATGAGAAATTTTATGTTCTAATTATTTAACAGTGTTCTAGTGTGGTAATATTCTTGCAGTTTATGAAGCCTTGCTGAAGTTTCTAATCGAAATAAATGTGAATGGAGATGTTTGTTGTCAACGCCTTACGAAAGGAAATAATAATTGTGACTGTTTTGTGTACGAGGCAATATTTTCAAGAATATTTTAGAAACGCAAGGTTAAACTGTAACGAATATCATAGGAGACTGAATTTTTTTAATATATGTGTCTAAATATTCTTATGTCATGTTTAGCTGTGCACACAGGGGGTGTACGCAGCGAGTTAGGAATTGAAATAAAAAATATAATTTATTTTTGATAATAGTAGTTTTATTGACTTTAAAACCAATTATCATTTTAAAACCAATTATCATTATATCCACAAGATCTATTCTCAAATTAACATGATATAAAACTAAGGCGGTGGTAATCAAGGCGGTTTAGAATCCTTATAAAGTAATTTAAAATTAGCGCTCTGTATTCAAAATAATATAAGAACGCGGTTAGACAGTCAATAAATATCGAATCGCGTTTGCACATCAATATTGTGTCAATATTAATAACTAGCTGATGCCCGGTGGTCGGTTTTACTTTTTTGGTAATCCGGTTCTATTTAACCAATTGCAACCAGACAATGCAGATTTTAAGTCAGACCAAAACCTTTCTAATCGTAAAAACCGCGTCAAAATTCGTTCAGTAGTTCTTGCGTCCATCGCGAACAAACAGGCAAGAATCGTTTATGGCCGGGAACAGCCCGCATTTTTTTTGTATCTCTAATGTCAAGACACAACTAACTTTAATTTTATAATAGTATAGATGTCATTAATATATATTGACAGGATTGCGATATAATATTGACTTTCTAATCGCGCCCTAAGAGGTTTCATATAAAATAGGTAGTCTCTTTGTCCAGTGCAAAGATAGAAAAACCAAATGTATGAGAATTTCAAGGCTAACTTAATTATTAATATGGCACTAAATCAACTATGCATTCATTAGCAATTGAAAATAAAATTGTCAACAATTTATTTTGTTGATGTACAACATTTCAGTCTCATTAGCTGTAAAACGTTTAAGGAGGTACTTGAGGCTACCTGAAAATACAAACTTGACTGAAAGTTAGTGGGCCCAAGCCAACCATCGAATTCAAAGCCTAGTTTGTCCTTATAGAAAATTATTTTTCACGAAAATATTGAAACACAGAAAAATAAACTCATCTTATATTCAACATTATAAGGGTTAAGCTTTCATAAAAAAAATTGTGGAACATGGGTTTGTTACGGCCATCCATTCTTTCCACCATCATTCTTATCTTAGCGTTATTCTCAGTTGTATTCAAGGTTGCCAGAGTTTATTTTAATCTATTTTATCAATCTATAGTTTATTCTATATTTTGGATTTTAAAATTTCAATAGTCTCCAGAACATGATAAATTTGACAAAATGAAATATTGAGGAATTGGTAAGGCCCTAAGCCAATCTTCAATATTATATGCGAAATGTATAACATAAATTTTGTATAATTTCAATGGTGGCCTTCAAATACCTAAACTAAAATGTTTTACAGTTTATCACATACCTATAATAGGTAAAAATCTTTTACAAGTATCAATTAATTAACAAGTGTCACATCAGACAGGTAGGCACACAGTTTGCAACGAAAGCAACTGAATACGTATATTCAGATAGAATCTAAACATTGAAAGAAACTAACTTTATAAAATATGAATGACTTATAAGGACTATGACACAATTGTTAAGTCTGAATTTCTCACAATTTAAACTGAAGCATCCAATCAAGGTTAAGTATGCAGGTCATTTGCAAATTTATAAATTTCAATCATTTTCTTTGCAGACTGTACTAATTAAAATTAACAATCATTTAAAATATCACATATCTTTCTAGACATCGAACAATAATCACAAACAATTGAATAAAAAAATAAAAGATAGTATTTAAAACTTAACAAACAGGAACCCGTCGTAAAAACACATTGTACTTCTAAATTTCACTGGAATGTAAGTCACTCATACATTCATAATTATAAGTAACCTGACAATAGAAATAATTAGAACCAGTCATATATTTAATTGTCAAATTTGAATAAAAATATTAAATTTAATTGTCAGAACAATAGCTATTAGTTGCTGAGGTAGTGTCATCATGCTTCTCATCAGAATTCATGCGCAGTTTTTTAGGTATAGGTTCACAGGAGCTGAAACTGTTACTCAAAGGCCTTTTCGCGGTCGCCACCAAGCTGATAACTGTGACAGTGTCAGGGTTGCCATTCTCATCATCTGTACTTTTAGATGAAACCGTCAATTGAGTCATGCCATTCAATAACAATTTTTGTGAAAGTAGCTTCTCCACTCGTATTATAACATCGTGATCCTGATGAAAATAAAATTTGAATTTAATGCAATCTTTCTAATTTATAATTGTTAAATTTGTCTTAGTAGAACTATAAAACATAAATAAAATAAATCACATTTCACTCTAAAAATAACTTTTGATATTTGGGTTTCTTAAGATTCTAATATTCCCGGTTCCTAAAATAGAATTATAACATTTCCTATATTGATCCCCGCGGGAACATTTCACTGCAATAAAAAGTAGTGCGAAATTTCATCCAGATATATTCAGTCGTTTTTGCCTGAAAGTTTAACAACCATCCATCCATCCATTCATCCTCAGAAAATCACATTATAAAATAAAAAGATTTTAGGATTTTTCAGACTTACCTGCATCCAACTATGATTCAGTATTTGATTGAGCGTGATTCTTCTTTCAACTTGGACTGTGAGCATTCTTTTCATTAATAACTTGCCTTGTAAACTGATACCTTTCCAGTGGGCATTAGACATCCTGTACTTTCCACTTATGATTTGATCCTTGAGGGTTAAATCTTTATAGTCCGCAGAAAATGGGAGGTACCCTACGAGGCTGAAAGGGAAACACCTGTTGTAGATGTGTCATATACTCAGTATTACTCTTATGATTTTCGTTAAGACTGCAAGGTAGGATGATGATAATGACAACAAAGTAGTAACAAATTGCAGTCCGGAGGCAGTATTTTGAATTGCATCAAAACTGACAACTGATTAGGCAGTTAACATTTGGGGAAATCATAAGCACTGAGGATGACTTAACAGCTCAGTTATAATACTTGGTTATATGCATTGCCAGTATAGAAAATAATAGATTCAATGATGCATTTATTTATTAAGATGTTTGAATACCATTTCTGTGCAGTGAAACGAAATGGAGAATAGTTTTGTATAACTGTTACAGCGGAACACTGACTCCTAAGTTACAGGAACACCTTGTTTGGGAGTCAGGGTTTATACAATTTGTTTCTGGACTGTATCTCATGTACCTTGTACCATGTTATATTATAGTGTTATCGAAGTAAAATTCTGGTTTTATATAGATAGGTGCACCTGTCCTGGACTAGCAGTGACATGATGATGGTGACATATCTTTGGCCAATTAAAGGCGCACGTCATAATATGCATGCGGTCAGTGTGCACTCACGGAATAGCTGTGGCGAAGACTGTTTATGTACCACATGTTATAAAGTTAAGCCGAAGAAAATTGTTTTAAATGGATTCTAAACTACTGCTGCAGCAACTGCATCCAAACTGCAATTTGCAGTTAGCTTACAGTTTAAATGCAGATCATCCAAATAGAAAAGACAGTGATTATTACCATATAAAAAATATTACTCCAAGACTCCATACATCAACTTCGGGACCATAACACCTTTGTCCATTAGCCCCAAGGACCTCTGGCGCTAAGTACAGTGGTGTACCACACATGGTCTTCATGAATGTGTCTTCTCCAACAAATTTGCTCAAGCCAAAGTCTGTGATCTTCACTAGGGTGCTCTCGTCCTTACTCTCTAAGAGCACATTCTCAGGCTAAAAGTAAGTATGAGGTCATATAAATGTTTTCACGTCCCCAGTACGAAACGGGTACCTTTGCTGCGTAAAAACCTATGGACAAGCTAGCAAATATGCATACACTGAAGGTACATAACTACACTACTTTATCCCATATATTTTATTGAAAGATAAGTGAGTTCTGGCACCAGTGGGATCTTACTCTATATTGATGTATTTGTAATTCTATCTAGATTACAACAGTATACTAGTTTTATCTGGTGTAACCGTAGACCGAGAATGTATACATCAGGGATGTTAAAGAGCTCCGTAACCGTAACCGAATCCGTTATAAAAGTTTCGGATAGGGGCGGGGTCTAAATGAGACACGTTATAACAAGTTGTTTTTGATCGGCCGAGGCACAAGCCGCGCGAGTCTTTTGCATTGTTTGTTTTCTTTTGTTGTTTAGTCATAACTGGTCAGCAATTTTACGAATACTTATTTCGATGAACTGAAAGAAAAGTGTTGTGTTACTAAATAAATAAAATTGTTTAATCTGTACAAAATGTAAGTCTAGTGATAGATTAATAAAATAAATAATACAAGAAAGCTATGATTGTTATGTTATTATACTTAAATTATAGTAAATAATTATGTGCCTTTTTTTCTATTTTTGTGTGATAATCTTAATGCGGTTCACAGAATACCTAGCAAGTTCCAACAGCATCAGTTCTTATAGTTTCGGAAAAAAGTGGCTGAAAAAAAATGACGAATCTATAAGGGTTCCGTTTTTGGCCATTTGGCTACGGAACCCTAAAAAACTATCGCTATTTCACTACCTAGGACGCTGATATAGCCAGTCTTAGTCTACGTAGTCCATTGAAATGTTACATGAGCTTTCCATTTTTTAGAGGACGCAATTTTATTTTTGGGACATGTGTGTCAATTCATTGCTAACTCTTTTCCCCGCCACCGATGAGGATCATTTTTTTAAGTGGTATCCCCAGTAGACCTATTTTGACCGGATTCTCATGAGCATTGACTAACTCAGTAAACTTTGGAGTGCTGTAACAGCGTTTTAAATGAATGAAATTAAAAAAAATATATAAAGAAAAATTTTACTCAAAAGACCATCTACAAGAATGCTCTGAGGTATTTTTTTTGTTAAATGTATTAAAAAAAGTTTAGAGCAAAAAATAAAATTTTTAGAGAAATTTTCTCACTGTTTTGCTTACGAGGGTCAAACTGAAAGTTCTTAGAACTGGCCACTTATAAACAATATAATAAAAAAATAATTCTAAAATTTGAAAATAGAACTCTTTGCCAATATTACTGAGTATATATTTCATTCATTTATCATTTGTTTTACGATTTGGCGGCAAATTGAAAATTGTCTGTGACACGTTAACATGAATTTAACACGAGAAAATTTTCGTGCAATGATTTTTTATGACTTTCGATGTCATTTAAGTCAACAAGAAAGTTATGATAGACTACGATTGGCCTTTCACGATGAAGCCCCATCTCGTGCGACTGTTTACAACTGGTTTAATGAGTTTAAACGTGGTCGCACTAATCTCACTGATGATTTACGTGAGGGACGGCCTTCTACGGCGACGACTGAAAATAACATCTGTGTTGTGCGGCGTATGATAGAGACTGACAAAAGAGTGACCTATCAGCAGATTCGGACAAGCTTAGGCATCGGTATGAGACAAGTGCACAAAATCCTCCACGAACATTTAGCGGTCAGGAAGCTTTGCGCCCGGTGGATACCTCATAATTTGACTGAGGCTCAAAAACTCCATCGTGTGGATTGGTGCCGTAAAATGATTGAAAGATTTAACGGAGGTGACTCTAATGCTGTGTTCGACATACTAACAGGTGACGAAAGCTGGATTTACTGTTATGATCCTGAAACCAAAAGACAATCTGCTCAGTGGGTGTTTCCTTTCGAGGAGTTGCCAACTAAAGTGAAGAGAGATCGAAGTGCGGGAAAAAAAATGGTGGCCTCGTTCTTTGGAAAGATAGGTCATTTCGGAACAATTGTGTTAGAGGATCAAAAAACAGTTTCTGCAGAATGGTACACTACCAATTGTTTGCCACTTGTCTTGGAAAAAGTTCGAGAGAAACGACCTCGCAGTAGGATCCTCCTTCACCACGACAACGCCTCGTCGCACACCGCCAAGCGAACGATCGACTATTTGGCGACATCAAACGTTGAATTACTGGGTCACCCGCCGTATAGCCCCGACCTCGCGCCTTGTGATTTTTATTTATTTCCAAAAATTAAAGAAAAACTTAAAGGAAAGCGGTTTATGAATGCTGAAGAAGCGGTGGCTGCGTATCGCGATGCCATTGAAGAGACCCCTAAGGACGAGTGGGCAAAGTGCTTTTCCCAGTGGTTCCATCGCATGCAGCGGTGTATTGACGTGAATGGACAATATTTTGAAAAGATATAATAAAACTAATAACTGGCTAATGTAATCAGTTTTTGATTTTCTAAGAACTTTCAGTTTGACCCTCGTATAACTTCTTTAATTTTAAATTTAGGGCAAAAGTTATATGAGCATATTTGTAGGCAAAGCTACAAATGATGTCTTTACGAATTTTTGTAGGACGCATAGTTTCCGAGATATCCCGAGAAAGGTGTTTGCTCCCCTTTTTCCAAGATGGCGGCTGGGGGACAAGGGCGGCAACCCCACAAACTTAGGGTTAAGCTTCTATTGACCCAGTGACACATATCCCAAAAATAAAATTGCGTCCTCTAAAAAATGCAATATTAGGTCCTCAAATTATAACATTTCAATGGACTAACGGGTCTAAACGAAATATTTACAAAAAGTCAAGTATATTTATTATGTCAAGATCAATAAACCGATGATCGATCACATTTTTCCTATTATTTTATCTATGTATACATACTAATTAGCGTTCGTACACCAACATATCACAAAATAAGCACTATATTGTACCTGAAAAAATAATTTAAGCCTTTCTTTACAGTATCAGACGATAAAAGAATACATAGGCGAAGTTTGTAGGTAGGTAACATTGTTTAACGAATGAAAAACTACATACCTTACTTCATCAATAGGCAGGTGGAAAAAATAAAGGTTCTTATTTGATTTGTTGGATTCGCAACCATACACTACATACGGAGTACATATACTAGCATAGATTACTAACCCAACAAAATTTGAATGTATGCATACGTTATGTGGGCGTGGACGGCTGTTGACAAACCGCCTGAATAAAGTATAGGAGCGGTTCTGGAGTACGAGTACGAGTAGGTACTTAGAGCGCAAGTACATTGAGCGCGTGAGACCTGCTGGCACTCGCAGCAATATAATAACCTTGCCCACTTGTTTGTTGAACACTATTGTTAACATAGACTCCTGAGCACTAGTTAGTGATTTAAGAGCACAAGACATTTTTAAAAATTTGCTCACGTGTCAAACATACTACTTTTCACATAGATGAGTGAGAAAAGTGTTTAAGGTTACACAGGTAAGGGAAACAATACTACATCCACACTGGTCGATACTACGTAATATTATAAATGCGAAAGTAACTATGTCTGTCTGTTACGCTTTCACCTCTAAACCGCTTTTGATGAAATTTGGTATAGAGCTGGACTGGGGCTTGGGAAAGGACATAGGCTATGTTTGATCCCGATAACCGATATTATAAACGCGGGCGGAGCCGCGGGCATCAGTTTATACTAATTTTCAAAAAACGCGGCGCGGCGGGCGCAGCACCGCGCTTTCGTGTTTTCCACATACCCCACACTTTTCCTCACGCTCGTATCAAAATGCGATTTTACTGAGAGTTTTTACGAAGCAAAGGTACCATTTCGAGCTGGCGAGGCGAAAATAATTATTTAAAGAAATAAGACTAGATTTTTTCCACTAGACTAGTAGAATAAAAAAGTTTTTTTTTTTAATCATGTGAAGTATATAGTCATAGACGGTTTAGTAGAGAAGTCATAGTCTAAAGTGAATCTGATGCCTTATGTCGAAATATATAAGGCGCATAGATAATTAGACAATTAAATAAATAGATAAAAAAATATGATGAACAAAAATTTCATGCTCAAATTAAAGGATTGAACAAAATTTGGGAAGCTAGCGGTGCACTATACAGATGAACAAAAAAAACAATAAAAGATCTGGTCAACCAATGACGGGTGCCATTTGAGCCCATTGCTGATCTTGTAACCACCAAAGACACCTAAAAAATGCTTCCTGTGCAGCTAGAGTACATTGTCAAGTTGTTTGCTGATCATTATACAACCAGTATGATAGACTATTTCAATTGGTTTGATAAAAAAATAAGTTTACCTTGAGGTCCCTATGAGTGATACCTGTAGTGTGCAGGTATTTCACGGCTAATACCATCTGTCTGAAGAGAAATCTAGTGAATTGTTCTGTCAAGTGGCCCTGTTTAGTGATCCTGTCAAATAGTTCTCCTCCTTGCATCAATTCCATTATAATGTAGACAGCTTCACGGGAATCAAATACTTCTTCTGTAGAAATTATACAGGGCTGGAAAAGAAAGTTTAAATGAATTGGCAGTGAAATTCAACTAATATTTAAAATAACATTTTTTTAAAACCTGATCCCTTGAAATCAACTTACTGGTGGGGCTAACGTGGCTCTAGTAGAATTTCTCAGAAAGCTTGACATTGGCGTCTCTGCCATTAACAATTTTATAAAAAAATAATTTTACTTGTGGCATAATTGCGGTGCTTCTTTTGATTACAGAAAACAATAATTAAAATAAGAATATAGTTACCAAAGAAGCATAAGCGTCAAAAGATACTTACATGCCTTAGAGACTTCATAATATTGATTTCATTCATAATTTTTGCAGGGTCATTCAAATGATTCATCTGTCCATTTGTTAGTCTGCTCTTTTTTATTATTTTCATAGCATATTTTGTGCATTTTATCTGAAATAATTACATATTAATATATATCAAGTATTATGCAAATGTTAGTGACATTTTAAAATTTATTTAGTACCTTGTTGTAAACCAATTTCACTAAGCCACAGGCACCTTGGCCTAGTGTTCTAGAAACATAATACTTCTTAGAGATTTCTTTAGGAACTTTGTCTTGTTCATTCTTCAACAGATCTTTGAATATAAAAACTGAAAAAATCAAATATTCATTTCTATTATCAGTGAAATAAATAAAAAACTGTTTGAAGCAGACAAGAAATTGAATAATGGTATTAATACAGCTAGAATGACTCATAAATTTTTCCACTAGCTGTTGCCCGCGTGGAATTCTGATCCCATTTCGCTACCCATGGGAACCTATTCCACCATCACAACCTGTATAAGATACACAATTCCACCATACATCATTTTGTTATATCTCAAAGCGTTTTTGTTGAAAGCTCCCAAGACTGTTTTTTTTTCATCATCTCCAACAAATATCATTGTATTTTAGCCAATGGATATTGGTTAAAACTATATTTATATAAACTTGACAAATTATTACTAAAACCTTGAAATTAAATAATTTTTAACCGATTTTATTGATGATTCAATCGATTATTTGATGTTGTTTTTTATTTACATTGAACCCAACATTCCCGTGCCTTTCAGCAGCCATGGTCATGGGTCAGGCAATGATATACTAAAACCACTCTATCCATTCTAGAAAACAGCTTGAAAATAGGTGCAGTAGTTTTGAGTTTATCGCGAACAGACAGACGCAGCGGAGGACTTTGTTTCATAATATGTAGTAATTATGTACATTTGTATGTGCCTATTTATGTTTCCTTCTGTACTAATAAATCAGATATAATCAACATCTGATTTATTTGTTTGGGCCAAATTGCAAATCCACATCTTAATAGCAACAAAAACCATATTATTACAAACTTTTAACAATTCCATGAGTGATGGATATCACATCGTTATCATCTAACACCTGGGAATTTCCCTTGCCTATTTTCTTCCCATTAATGAATGTACCATTGTATGATAGATCAGTTATAATCGCAGGTGAAAGTGGTTCTCTGAAAAATACCAAAAAATATATTAACACATGCTATTTTCAACTTGCGAGAAAATAATATACGACATTATCTGTAATTTGTAACTTACGACAGGTCCCTTCTTATGACGAACTGTTGTTTACTGACACTACTTATTATATTCTCCTTAATCATATCTTTTTTCAAAACTAAGCTACAGCTTAAGGCTCTTCCGAGACTAAACTCTGGTTGAATAAGATCTGGTAAAGACAAAAAAATTGAAGGTAGGTTTTTATGAATATAAATTAAGAAGCAGCGAAGGACTTCATATTGAGTTCTGGAAGTTCTTACCGTAGTAATCAGGGTAGTTCGCCGTTTTCCAGCAATGTTTCCCAGTTCTTGAATTTTTTGTAGAATATAATCTCCCCCATATCGTAGGAATGAAAGATGGAGTATTTTGTTGACTCCACTCAAGTTGAGATTGGGTCTGGGTTTGAGTTTCAAAATCAGGCAGAGATACGTCCGCCATAGCCAGTGTTGCCAGAGCCTAATCAGCCCAGGTTGCCATTTGTAGGTTCAAATGTTGCCATCTGAAACCAAAGGTTGCCATTAGAAAAAATCTGTAAAAAAATCTGTTTTTATTTTAATAAAAATATTTATGCATATACCTATACCTATTGCGTACTGTTTATTGTTCTGCATTTTGGTTGATAAAAATTGAAATCCTCGAAGACAAACCAAAAACACTCTTTGTAGTTGAAATTACCTACTTAGGTACCTTTTTTTTTTTTCTTGCGGAAATCCCTTCGGATACCCCCCCGCCGGCCAGCGGGGGCGGTTATGTCGGGTTTGAACAGACTAAAACCGCACGCCGTCTCGGGTCTTAAGACGCCGGGGTGTAAGTTTACCCATAGAGCATATCCCTCGCGCCCCGACTGACCCTAGGCCATCTCCGGTCTCGAGATGGCCCCTTACTTGCTCTCCACTGTGCCATCTGCTAATCAGAGGGACACGTGGAAAGCTTCCGAACAGCCCTCAACAAGGCCGTCCTCGCCTCGGTCGGAGTTGGCCGTAGGCGGCAGCGTCTCCCCACCCTAGGAGAGAGGCGCTGCTGTCTCCGTTCCCAGGGTGCACCGCGTGGAGGTCCCCAACCAAGCACCCCAAAATACCTACTTAGGTACCTTTCGTCGATTTCATGCGCATTAACTTATGACTCCATGAGCAATCTTAAAAAGCGTCTTATTCCTATCCTAGGTACCCAAAAGGCTGGGAAGGGCGCTGATTATAAATAATGAATGAATGATGATTCAATCAGTAAAATTGGTTTTTCAAGGTATAAGTATAGGTAGCTTCTTCGAATAAAACAATAAAAAGAGAACTTACTAATAGATTTAAAAACAAAAGTATTTGTAAACCACGAAAACTTTCTTCCGTATATTACAAAATTTACAAAGTACTCTTTCACTTTCTTTAAGTTTCTTTACACTGCACTGCACACTGCACACAGACACATCTTCCATTTTTGTTTTGTTTTAGAGTTTTCATAAAATAACTTTTATCTCTAGATTCACCAAAATAGACCTTTTGAATGTAGAAATACGGGTACAATTTGTTTGTCTACTAATTATGTATTGATTTCAATTGGGAATAAAAATGCGTTCAAGGTTTTTTTTTCTATTCGATATTTTTTTACTGATGATCACGCGACGAGTCGAAAAGTTGCCAAAAAGTTGCCATTTGAGCTTGGTTGCCATTTGGTTGCCACCAAGGGTCAAATGTTGCCAAAATGGCAACCAAAGTTGCCAAATGGCAACGCTGGCCATAGCCGTCCTTAATTCTTAAATTATCGACTCAAAATTATAGTTGAAACTTTTGAAAGAAGTTTGTAAAAGTTTTAAAACTTCAGCGCCCGGTAAGTGTACGTTTGACATTGTTTGTTTTTTTTTTATTAAGGCTTTGGCATAAAGCCTTGCGTAATCCTAAATATAGAAACCACAGAAACAAATTAACGATACAATACTATATAAACAAAAATAAAAGAAAACAATAAAGAAAAAGAAAAAAAACTTCACAAACAAATCAAAATATACTTATAAAAGTTATTTACAAATCTCCTACTGTACATGAAACGAAATCATAAATCCTACTATATACATCCAATGTATTAGTAATAAGCGTTGAAGATTAAATTTTGTAGAAGACAAAAATATAAGGTCAAGATCACAAAAATAGTAATTGCAATATTTACAAACAGTGTTCATTAATTTTAACCTAGATAAATGTGTAGAAAATTTACAATATAATGTATGATTGCATGCCACAGACATTATTTTTTTTATTTTAGTACTTTTTCTTTAATATTTAGATAATCTATGTAGGGAGTTTTATTTATGTTCAGTTTGGCAGCACTATAGGTACTAAGATAAAAAGAATTATCCACTGTGACAGCAACCGGGTCTTTATTCCATAGGTGTTAGAAAATGGGGTGCTTGGTTGGGGACCTCCACGCGGTGCACCCTGGGCAACGGAGACGGCAGCGCCTCTCTCCTAGGGTGGGAGAGACGCTGCCGCCTACGGCCAACTCCGACCGAGGCGAGGACGGCCCTGTTGAGGGCTGTTCGGAAGCTTTCCACGTGTCCCTCTGATTAGCAGATGGCACACTGGAGAGCAAGTAAGGGTTAATAATTTTATGCAAGGGTTGTGCTGATTTCAAAAGCCTGAGAAAAAGCTTGTGCGATACAATCTTTTGAAATCAGCACAACCCTAACATAAAATTATTTTCGCTTCAGTACAACTGACGGCCTCTGTGGCGTAGCGGTAGTGCATTCGACTGCATAGAGTAATACTTACTACGGAATTCGACTGCTACGACAGGGGGCGCGGGTTTGATTCCCGCTCAGTGCAAATATTTGTATGCATGAATATGTCGATTTGCATTGGTCTGGGTTATATATGTATGTATTTACAACAAAAAAAAGTGTATAAGTATGTTTATCCGCATTCTGGAACCCATAACACAAGCTTGTTAAACTATGCTTACTTTGGGACTAGAAAGCGCTGTGTAGAATGTCGTAGACTATTTATATTTTCTTTATGAAAGCTTGTTTTTATTTCCATAATTAGTTTATCTTAGCTTTTACGAGCCCATGCCTCTTACATCAATGAGCAGGTGTAGCGGCTTGTAAGTGAGGTTAGTTTTGGCCTCCTAAGTTCTTACTTAGTGGGCATTATACTCATACACCTCTTCTCTTAACCCAATGCTACAAGGATAAGAGGGGGCAGTGTATCAAACAATTATCTGAATTATGCAAATCCATAAAAGAACAAAACATAAAGTTTGGGTTGGTCGATAGCGGGGGCGGTTATGTTGGGTTTGAACCGATTAAAACCGCACGCCGTCTCGGGTCTTAAAACGCCGGGGTGAAAGGTTGCCCATAGAGCATATCCCTTGCACCCCGACTGACCCTGGGCCATCTCCGGTTTCGAGATGGCCCCCTCGGGTTTGGGAACCACGGTGTCTCCGTCTTGCCCCGGTTTGGGGGAGGGGCGCTAGTCGCCCCACCGTTCCGGCCTGCTTCTGCTGGGGTGACAGGCGGCCTCACCTGCCACCCCCAGGCCAGCGCTCATGGAGGACGGAGGTCGTTAAGCGACCTCCGGCGCCTGAGTCACCTGCGACGCGCGGCGAGCAAGTTGCGGGCTCGACAGGCCGGGAGAGTTCTACATCTCTCCCGGGCGCGCTCCGCCATCTCCTTCGCGAGCATTGCATGCTCGCAGAAGGAGGTGGCGGCGGCCCACGCGCTCGCGCTCCGCACCATTCCCGCAATCATGCTGCCGAGCGAGAGGACTCCCACCCCGATGGCTGCCACGAGGTCACGCCTCGGCGCCTCCCACGCCGGGCAGTCCGCCAGCGTGTGCAGCCCTGAGTCCTCGCTCGCGTCGCAGTGATGACACTCAGGCGTTGGTTCTTTCCTGATAGGTCTCAGGCAACTAGCTTGTAACAACTCTGATACTGTTTTGAAGAGACGCGAGGTACAAATAGGATACCGGCACGCTTCGGTAAGCTTAAGTAGGTATGTGCACTATGCATAAGGATGCCTTGATATCTCTAAGGACGTTGCAGCATGCCAAGGCATAGTTTCAGATAGTGTGCGCTTACATGTAGGTAACCCTTTTCTTGCCGATACCGATAAAGGGCGCCGGGCCTTTAGTCGTCTTGAACGACACCCACGGTAAGAGATAGTAACGCCCCGATCTTTTGACGTCTACTGTTATAATATATTATTTTAGTTTCTATGCACGTGCCTTAAATACCCGTTAATTTTTCAAATGTTAGGTTAGTGTTGATTAGACACGTGATGTACCTGATCCCAGATTCATTAAAAGTTAGCAACGTTAGGGAGAGTTACGTTTTAATCCAAATATAAGGGGAACGATTCAACTGTAGGAAGGTACCTACAGAATAAAATTTGGCTGAAAAAAAAGGCCGGTTGACCGTTTTTAACCGACTTCCAAAAAGCAGGAGGTTCTCAATTTGTCGGAATCTTTTTTACTTTCATTTTTTCATGTACTCGAAGATGTATGAACCGATTTTGGAAAATTCTTATTTTTATTTCAATATGTCCCAGGTGGTCCCATTTAAATTTTATGAAGATTTGATTATAAGTTTCGGAGACAGACAACAGAACTCTTCAATAAATGCCAGCAAATCAACCGTGATTGCTACTATCGCATATCTAGGCATTGTTTATGCTATTACATAACATAACATCACGCCTATATTTCCTATATATGGGTTCGCAGTTCAAGTGCGGGTGGTGCCATATAAATGAATTTAGTTTCACTAAAAAAATAGAAATAAGTAAAATTAAAAACTAAAATAATACCGACTTCAAAAACCACTAAAACAGGCACTAAAAAAGAAAATAACTGAATTACAGATTTATTTCAAAAGACAAAAACACGCGTAAGACTTTGCTGTTGAAGTAGGTGCCAAGTCAAATAGGTACCTTTTTTTTTCTCGTACGGAAATCCCTTCTTATACCCCCCCCCCCGGGCCAGCGAGGGTGGTTATGTCGGGCTTGAACCGACTAAAACCGCACGCCGTCTCGGGTCTTCAGACGCCGACGCAGGTGTAAGGTTGCCCATAGAACATATCCCTCGCACCCCGACTGTCCCTGGGCAATCTCCGGTTTCGAGATGGTCCCTCGGGTTTGGGAACCACGGTGTCCCCGTCTTGCCCCGGTTTGGGGGAGGTTTATATTTTAGTTTGTTTAAATATGATATTTATAAATCTATACTAATAAACAATTTTAAATTGATTGTGATGTACATTGGAGATATTTAAAAAAAAGACTTATGTGAACGATTGTGTTCACAAAAATATTTTTTTTCGGTATTCTTGTCAGTTTGTCTGGTCAAATCTGCCGTATATTTGATTGCAATTGGTTAAGTAGAACCAGAGATATGACCACAAAAGATATTCGACCTCCGCGTTGGCGGAGCCACGGGCATCATGTAGTATAAAATATAATTGATGATTTTCCTTTCTTGAATATGTACTACTTTTCATAACAAATACCCCAGAATACTTCCAAATGATTCCAGAAGCCTGCTTGAATAAATAATTACTAGCCACTGAATCCCTTGCGATCTATACACATAGATACAGATATAGAGATATAGAGTGCGTAAAGTACCTAATCCAGTCGAACAATATAAATAATATTAGGAGGCCATGTCGCGACGGCGCGTTCTGATCACCGTCTGACCCCTGTGGCTAAATCGCTCATTAGTTGATTTTCTCTTTCATGGTAAATATGCCCAAATTTCAATAACTGCCTTCAAGTACTTAAACATCGGCGTCATGATTCTGGCACGTGTAGACATTTTTTTAAATTAAATTCTATATTTGAAATTGCGTCTCAATCCAAAACTCAAGTTTTACCATGTTATATTTTATTGTGAAAGTTTGCATGGATGTATAGGTAGACGGATGGATGGATGGATGTTTGTTACTCTTTTACGCAAAAACGGCTGAACGGATCTGGCTGAAATTTGGTACAGGGATAGATTAACACATGGGCTTATCCCTGGAATAGGTTACCATGGGAAATCGGGATCAGAATTCCACTTGTGCGGAGCAGTGGAGAACAGTTAGTTTATTCCATATATGTGTAAGTTAGCACACACCAATATTGGGTATTAACTATTAAGACTTTGCATTCCTGATCCTTGACATGCCATAAGGACCTTAGGCACATCTTTGAACTTTATCAAGGGTTTGTTTAAAGATTACGAGCATTATGAGGGTCTTAGATGAGCTTATAATCAGGCTGGGACTTCGTGAATTTTCTTCAATAATTAATTTATGAAAGGTCTGGCAGGTTAAGTCCTTTAATAGGTTAGGGTGGGTAGGTTTTAGGTGTTAGGTATAGCTAGTCCCTCGATTCAAGTCTCTCAATTTTTTTGCGGAGTTTCTTATTATTCTGTATACATATATTATATTCTTATAATCCCGGGTTGTTCAACCGGCAGCGTATTAACATCGATGACACTATTTCTTCTTGGTGCACTACATCTGCTGGCGTACCACAGGGTGGCGTTTTATCTCCACTACTCTTCGCTGTTTTCATAAACACCATCACAAGGGATCTAACTTCTTCCTACCACCTTTACGCAGATGATCTCCAGATTTACTCACAAGCTCCTCTGAATAAGTTGAACCAGGCTGTTGATACTGTCAATGCTGACCTAAACTCCATCTGCAAATGAAGTGTATCGTACGGCCTAATGGTAAACCCGAGCAAGACCCAGGTCATCATTGTTGGCAGCCCTTGGATGGTCTCAAAAATAGACTGTTCATTGCTTCCACAGGTTGCTTGCAACGGAACAAGCATCGAATATAGCGATAAAGTTAAGAACCTAGGGATTTTCATGGATAGTTGCTTAACCTGGGGTCCTCAGTTGCAGGAAGTCAGTCGTAAAATGTTTGCGGCCGCGGGGTCCTTGCGTAGGCTACGTAACTTCCTACCGATTGCCACCAAGATTGCGTTAGCACAGTCACTTCTCTTTCCCATCCTTCTCTATGCAGATGCCAGTTATCTAGATCTCACTGAAGACCAACTAAATAAGCTTGAGAGACTCCGGAACCTCTGCATAAGATTCATATTTGGTCTTCGCAAATATGATCACGTTTCTGAATATCGAAAAAAGCTCAAGTGGTTACCTATCCGCCTTCGCCGGAATGCTCACATACTCTCCTTATTGTATAGTATACTTTTCAACCCTGCTACTCCTTCTTACCTTAAAAAACGTTTTAACTTTTTGAACGATACACATTTCAAGTTCTTGAGATCGGCAGAGAATTTGAGATTAAAAATGCCGGGGCATTCTACAACTTTCACAGAAAAATCCTTCTCCGTTCAAGCGGTTCGTTTGTGGAATGCTTTGCCGGTAGTTATTAGACGTGCACAATCTTTATCGGTGTTTAAAAAATCCGTTAGCGATCACTATCTGCGAGACATCGGCTATATCTAGACATTGGTTACTTCTTATATCGTATGATATATATGTATGGGTATGTATGTAGTATATTGCGAATATATATGTATATTGTGTAATTGTAGGTGTGTACATATTTATAAGTAAGTATTTGTATAGTTTTAAAATAATGTTTAGTTTGGCAATGATCTGAAGTGTACCTATATTTAGGTACCTAAATTGATTAAGTACACCACACTACCCATATACGAATTCCGACTTTTTTCTTCATCCAATGGTTGCCTGTAAGAGATTGCCACAGTGCGATAAGGCCGCCAATTGTATATACCATAATGTAATATTTGTATTTCTTTTTATCTTATTCTTGGTGTACAATAAAGAGATACTACTACTACTACTACTACTACTACTACTGTTTAGGACGTCATCCGGCCTTGGCCATCATTTAAGGATCGTCAGCATATGCGATGGTGGCCCATATCTCCTGGAATTCACCCTAGCTTTTCACTATCCAGCGGGGTGCAGTCAATTGACGGACTGTATATAAAAATAATAGAAATATGTTTAATAATTTAACAGTTAGATACAGTCAACGAAGGGCACGCCTCAATAGTGGCGGTAAGGCCCATCATGGAGAATTGGCTAGAGAGGCGACACGGAAGCCTCTCGTACCGAGTGACGCAGGTGATCTCCGGTAAGTGGAGCTTCAGGGACCACCTGCATCGGATCAGGAAGGAGCTAAAGTCTGAGTGTCATCACAGAGATGCGAGCGAGCACTCGGGGTTGCACACGCTGGTAGACTGCCTGTCGTGGCAGGTGCCGAGGCGTGACCTCGTGGCAGCCATCAGGGTGGGAGTTCTCTCGCTTGGCATCAAGATTGCGGCAATGGTGCGAGCGCGTGGGCCGCCGCCGCCTCCTTCTGTGACCATGTAATGCTCGAGCAGGAGATGGGGGAGCGCGCCCGCGAGAGATTAAGAACTCTCCCGGCCCGCCGAGCCCGCAACATGCTCGCCGCACGTCGCAGACGACTCAGACGCCGGAGGACGCTTAACGACCTCCGTCCTCCATGAGCGCAGGCCTGGGTGTGACAGGTGAGGCCGCCTGTCACCCCAGCAGAAGCAGGCCGCGACGGCGCGCGGTTTTAGTTGGTATTCAAGCCAGACATTACCTCTCCTGCTGGCTGGCGGGGGGCAGGGAGTATCCGAGGGTATTTCCGCACGAAAAATAATGTACTTAGATATATTCGATTAAAAAGCAACGGTACGTTACATTTCTTTATCCATACCTTCGGAATATGTAACACGAAACTTCGCCTTTGCCGACGGATGCGTGACGCATAGCAAGTACCTACGTATATAATATAGGATTTCTTAGTATTATGTTGTACTAGCTGTTGCACGCGACTTCGTCCGCGTTAAATGAGGAATAGATCAAGGTATGTTTACTTCTGCAGTTCCGAACCTAACATGTATTAGGTTACCCATTTCATCGTTATCTTTTCAATCATTTATCATGAATGAATAGAGGTTCATATGTAACATTGAAATTAATTCTACCTGTTCCCTATTATAATAGCGTGATGATAATTATTATCAAAGGTTGAATCTTTTATTTTTTTTATTGATCTTTTACACGTAAGTAACTGTAGTTTAGAGATTTCATATTACCTTTCAGCTATAGCGTGATGATGTATAGTCCGAACGTTCAACATGCCCGAGTTCTATCGAACTGCAGAATTTCGTGATGATCTGCTTCGTAATAATAAAGAAATGATATGATAGATTTGGTCGATTTTACCCTGCTGCTCCTATCACACTTATAATAGCGTGATGATATATAGCGCAGTTTATGACCATACCCTAGAAGAATGTTCATGCAAAATTTCAGCTGAATCTGAATAATAAAAAGCAGACAAACAGATAAACAGAAAAACAGACAAACATTCTAAAAATCTCATTTTTGGCATCGGTATCGTTCCTAGAACACATAGCAATGCTTTTTTTTGTATAAAATATATTTTGTACAGTTTTCACCTCTTTACGATTTTACTATATGTATGATGCTTATAAATGTATGTTATATGAAACCATGCTATGATACTACAAAATAATTCACTATCCTATCTATAGGTCGGTTATCGTTTTTGGTCATATCTTCGGTTCTACTTAACCAATTGCAATCAAATATACGGCAAATTTTAAGTCCAACCAAGACCTTTGTATTAGAAAAATCCGCATCAAAACTCGTTCAGTAGTTTTTGCGTCCATCGCAAACAAACAGACAAGAATTCCAAAAATGTTATTTATATTTGCTTTGTTGGTCGGAGCTGCTAGTGATAAATAGCCCCCTTTTTTTATGGAAACCCCCACGGGCTTCACCTCACCGGTGCCAGCGATGAGGTGAGTATGTCGGAATCGAACCGAATAAAACCACACGGTATCCTTTCCAAGCCTGCATTGCCGTGCACCTCAGGTACGCCCTCGAAAGCATAGCCCCAGCGTTCCCGGCGGGCTTCGGCTATCGCGGCCTCGCCTTTGGGGTCGTGTTTAATCCCGCGTCGGTGAGTTGGCAGGCGTATGTAGGTTCTCTTCCGCTCCCTCTCCACCGCCTCTTTCGCGCGCATTACTAGCTCGCAGAAAGAGGCAACGGCGTGTCACTCACTCCCGTCGGAGATCACGGCTCTCACCATGGTCTCTAGCGAGAGAACGTCCACGCCTAGGACCGCACCGAGTTCCCGGCGTTGACTCACCCACGTGATAAACAGCCCCATGATATTCCTAGCGTGATTATCGGTTGCATCTGAGGTTTTCACCTCGGAGCCCAGAAACGCTTACTCTGTCTCCTTCTTTTGATTTGGCTAATACGGCTTTTGTGGGTGCGGCTGTTGTCTAACCGCCCAACCCCTAGAGCAAAGCCTGCACCAGAGCCTAGTCCGTCCAGCTGGTGAGGTTGGCTTAACCCTGACAGTTTTGGAAACCCCATAACCCTGGTAACAAATAGTTAATAGGTAACTAGGTAGGTACCTATTGTTCATGAACATATACTGGCGCTGAGCGCTGGGACCGACGCGTAGTGCTGTGCTCCCGTAGTGGAGCACAGCACTACGCGTCGGTCCCAGCTCTAGTCCCCTGCCGCCGAGCGCACCGCGCGCCCCCCTTTTTTTCCCTTAGCAGTTTTGTTATTGTTTATTTCCACGATGAAATAATTTGGAATTGTATCAACGAAGATGCCTATATAATTGTTACTTGTCAACGAATTAGTTGTGAATTCAGTTATCAAACCTGCGGTGAGAGTGCATTCGACATCATTTCGTTGTACATTGACATGAATTATGAATCACAGTAGTAGTTTTACTACATTTATGTTTACTGTTTTGTTTTCATTTATAGTATAGCTATAACTAAATAATGCCCACGGTTCCTCCTGCGTGCATTCCTGATCACGTTCCCGCCACTTCTGGAAACTTGTGTTATTTCAAACTATAGTTTATCCTTGTACCAAATTTCAGCCAGATCCGTTCAGCTATTAGACCGTGATTGAGTAACAAACATTCACATATTATCTTTACAAACTTTCACATTCATAATAAGTGTTCGCGACAGACACTTAGTGAAAGTGATTCGTGATCCGTATAAATGAAATTGAAAATTAGTGAATCGTAAAACCAGTGATTTGTGACAAACAGTAAAATGATCTTAGACATTCAATCAACACAGCCACCGTACGCACGAGACGGTCGCAGCACCCCTTTTTTGTTAAAAGATATAAGAAATTTAATATGTAAAATCACTGTATAGTAAATTAGTAAAATCAGCCATAAAAGCGCTGTTGTGTGAAGTAAAGTTTATGCATTATATAGAGTCAGTGAGTGGCTACCACATAACAACCCATGTAATACCGTACGATGTATAATATTTGTGTAATCGACCAATAACGTCGCATGATAGAGCCCAGCCACTCATAATTTCGATTGTAAACTGCTGTAATTAGTAAACAATAGTAAATACCTATTAAAAACCCTTACCATGGGATGGGTGACCGCCCTACCCATCTTGTTGCATTTACACATTATAATTCTTGTACATAGTTCGTTAAATATAAGTAAAAAACTGTAAAATAGATAGTGAAAAATGAATGTAAATTTCCGTATAATTTGTTCGTATTTTGACGGCCCTCGTCATGGTAAAGTTCGAGAGTACTTAAGCTGGCACAACATTTTGAACGATTGCGACATCTTAGCCGAGTCGCCAGCAATAGTCTTCGAGATAACACTCAGACTTTGCACTGATCAGATGGGCCATTATTAAAGCCATATTATTCAACCGAATTCTGTGTCTTATTTACTGGTGTTCCTGTTCAATCTAATTCGGAACCGTACCGCTCGCGGTCGGTTTATCCTTTCGCTTAGAGAGACGCACAGGGACGAGTATTTATACTTTCCCTGACCTCGTTCGAAAGATACAGTCCACACCTCCGCTGCATGGCAGGGAAAGAGTGTGCATACTGACGGCCAGTCCCTTTAAATGTACCTAAGGCGGACGTAAGCTGATCGCTGGTGTTTGAATCTGCGTTTATGACCAGATAGAACGTCACGTGAGGCCCGTTCGTCACATTTATTGGTCCTTCGAGCCGGATTAAGAGCCTGCTGGCCACATTTATGTGGTTCATTGCGAGCCGGATTAAAGCGTTGCTGTCCACTTGTGGATAGCTTCCAGCCGGACGTATCGCATGACAGCCTGCTTTTCCCGTGCGTCTAAATTCTCGTCTAATTAGAGTCAGTGTTTTTAAAACAGTAATTAGAGTCAGTTCCGCGTATCTATATCCGTTCTTATAAGACAAAATAGTCAAATAGTATACAGTAACGTGTGCGCGATTTATATCCGTATTATCACCAGTAAATAAGCCAGTTTTAACCAGTAAACTATAGAATCAAGTGAATCTGCGTTAAACAGTAAAAACTACAGAATCAGTGAACCTGTGTTAAGTGTCGTGTGAATTAGTGCCAGCCAACATGCCGACCACCAGATCTAAAGCTTCAGAACCAAGCCAGCCTGAGAAGACTCTGGCTCGAGAAGAGATCCTCCGCCATGAGCAGCCGCCACGCTCACCCTCAATACCAGTCGGATCCGAGGTAAGCGCGCCATCGTGCATGACTCAACCGTCAACCAGTACACCACGGCCCCCTAGCGCCAAGACGCAAACAGATATCAGTAAGAAACCGTGGTGTCTGGAAGAGAATAGATCAGACAGTACGTTACGTCCAGTTGAACAGAAACCCATAGAAGGAGTACGTACCTCTGAGTCATTCAGCCGTGAGCCATGCGTGACGATTAGATCCAGATCTACTATACATAGTAAATCGAGGGCGCGCAAGCGTGCATTGAAAGCTCAGGAGGAGATGCTAAAAATTAAACTGCAACTAGCTGAGGTGGCACTACGCAGGGCTGAAGAGTCAGCCGAAGACACTGATTACGATGATGATGCCCATTCAAGGTCCGAATATGTTCGTTCGTGGTTACAAGAAGATGCGCCCTCGACACGACTCGGCTTAGAACCACGTTTCGTAAGTGGACACCTCCAGAAGGAGACCCACGAAGATGAGCCTCAGAAAGAGGTTCCCATCGTGCCCCGGGATGGGGGCACAGCCGAATTAAATGAACTCCAAAAGGAGGCACCAATGGTACCCCGGGTTGGGGGTACATCCGCTTATATTGAGCCTCAGAAAGAGACTCCTATCGTGCCCCGGGTTGGGGGCACAGCCGAATTTAACGAGCTCCAAAAGGAGACACCTTTGGTACCCCGGGTTGGGGGTACAACCGCTTATATTGAGACTCAGAAAGAGCCTTTTAACGTGCCCCGGGTTGGGGGCACAGCCGAACTTACCGTACAGTCAAATGAGAATTATTTGAAACCGTTTATTACCGAACTTACATCTGCTATAGCTGCGCTCGCTGATAGAAAACCGATGGAGGCTTCATTTACGTCCTCGTATCCATCGGCATCGAAGGTCATAATGACTTTACCAGTGTTTGGCGGGTCGCATACCGAATGGCTGTCATTCAAAGCAATATATGACACCACTAAGATGTATTTTAATGACATCGAGAATACAGCTAGACTCAGACGAAGCCTTAAAGGCAGAGCTCTAGAAATTGTTAGTTCCGAACTTATAGCAAATGCACAGCCGGAGCATATTATCCGAGAACTTGAGCTCCAATTCGGACGACCTGACTCCATCGCTCAATCAGAAACCGATAAACTAAGAGCATTGCCGCGATGTACCGAAGCCCCTAAGGACATCTGTACGTTTGCCAGTCGTATAAGGAGTAGCGTCGTCACTCTTCAGGCTTTAAAGAAAAACCATTATCTGATGAATGCCGAATTACTACGAATACTCACAGATAAGCTGCCTAATTCACTCCGTGTGCAATGGTATCGCACGTATACCGAAAAGTATAACTCTACTCCTGATTTAGCTTCGTTCAGCGAGTACGTAACCGAATATGCCCGCTATTGTAGTGCCTTCGCACCAGCCGAGACTATCAGAGATAACAGAGATAACCGAGATAACCAGCCGAATCGTCGTGTCCCTCAGAGAGCCTTTACGGCCACTGAGCGACAGACCGAAGATAAGATCACACGTAAGTGTAGGATATGCGACTCTGAGGGGCACTACGCATCGAACTGTGAAACCTTCATCAAAGGAAACTCCGATAAGAGGTGGGACTTGGCGAAGAAACACAAACTATGTTTTCGTTGTCTTAAATTCCGCCATAGCGATCATAGATGTCAGATCAGGAAGTGTGGTGTAGACAACTGTCCGGCCTCTCACCACAGATTACTTCATTACAGTAAACAGAAACCTCAAGAAGAGACAGTTGCTAGTTCATTTATCCGATCAAGTAAGCAAGCCTTTTTAAAGATAGCACCAGTCAAACTCTCCGGACCGGCGGGAGAGATATTGACGTACGCTCTCCTTGACGATGGATCTACCATATCCCTCATAGATAGAGATATAGCTGCCGAACTGGGAGCCCGAGGTAAGACTGAACCGTTTACCATCAAGGCCATTGGGGATACAGCGATCGATCTACCGGACTCACGAAGAGTCGAAGTTTATATAGGCAACCCCGATGGTACCAGCATCCCGTTGACGGTGAGAACCGTGCCCAAGCTGCAACTCTCGTCACAGACCATCAGCGAGACGGACATTGAGGACTGCGAACATCTGGCAGATATCAAAGATCAGCTCGTCTACACCGGAGGAACCCCAAAGGTACTAATAGGCCAAGACAACTGGCACCTTTTAATATCTAGCCACACCAAGAGGGGACCTCGCCAACAGCCAGTTGCCTCGCTCACAGCACTAGGATGGGTGCTGCATGGAAGCCACAGCCGAGCCTTAGGTCACAGTATACATTTTATCAATCGACTCTCAACCGTTGACGACAGCATTGACCGTCAATTAAAAGAATATTTCGCAATAGAATCACTTCTAATCAACCCGCGTCGCCCGAAATCCGATCCGGAACAGTTAGCTGCGAACATTTTAGAAAACAATACCGTTCAACTAACCGATGGCCGCATACAGACCGCTCTTCTATGGAAGAAGGACGACGACGTTATGCCAGACAGCTATAATAACGCTGTTAACAGACTAACTTCCATAGAACGAAAATTAGATCGTAATTCAGATTTAAAATCGAAATACACCGAACAGATTGAATTACTCATACAGAAAGGGTATGCGGAGGAAGCTCCGAAGCCAGCCAGACCAGGTAAGACCTGGTACTTACCGCATTTCGACGTACACAACCCTAGCAAGCCAGACAAGCTAAGGATAGTCCACGACGCTGCCGCCAAATCGGGAGGAAAGTCTCTCAACGACTTCCTACTAACAGGCCCGGACTTATTACAGTCACTCCCAGGTGTCATGATGCGCTTCCGTCGCCACCAAATCGCCGTGTCAGCTGACATCACCGAGATGTTTATGCAGGTTCAGGTGCGTCCAGAAGATCGGGACGCACTAAGATACCTATGGAGAGGTAACCGGCGGGAGGGAGCGCCAGATGAGTACCGTATGAAATCTATCATCTTCGGCGCAGCCAGCTCACCTTGCACCGCGATCTTCGCGAAGAATTGGAACGCGAAGCAGCACTCAGACGACTATCCCGAAGCAGTGAACGCCATCGTCAACCATCATTATATGGACGACTACCTTGACAGCTTCCCAAACATAGAAGAGGCGATACGCATCACCACACAGGTACGTGACATTCACAGAAAGGCCAAGTTCGAGTTACGAAAATGGGTCTCTAACTCCGTACAGCTGAAAGATCGATTAGAGAACAGTCCGAACCACACTGAATGTGTAAATATCACATCTAAGGCCCAGGAAGAGAAGATCCTCGGCCTGATCTGGGACCCACAGACAGACACTCTAAGTTTTAATTTAAAACTAGCCAGACTGCCTGACAACTTAGTAAACAAGACGTCGCCTACCAAGAGGGAAGCTTTAAAAATAATTATGTCGTTGTATGACTCGGGTTGGCATCACCGGTCACCGTGAGAGCCAAACAGATTCTCCAGGAGGCATGGCGCCTAGGCACAGACTGGGACGAACCGCTAGACGAGAAACTTTCAGCCCAATGGAGCGTATGGACAGACCATCTACAAGCTCTCAAATTCGTGAGGATACCTAGGTGCTACCCGGGATACACCGATCGTCATACAATTCAGATGCATGTTTTTTCGGATGCCAGCGAAGCAGCCTACGCTGCAGCCATCTACTGGCGGACCGTCACCCATGACGGACAGGTGAAAGTCAGTCTCGTCACGGCAAAGGCGAGGGTGACCCCATTAAAACTCACGTCGATCCCTAGATTGGAGCTGCAAGCTGCGGTGATGGGAACTCGATTAGCTACAGCCGTCACCGAGAGCCACAGGATTCAGCCAGACTCTATTACCTACTGGTCTGACAGCAAAACAGTTTTAACTTGGTTAAGGAAAGGCTCTCGTATTTATAAACCCTTTGTAGCTCACAGGATCGCCGCCATAGAAGATAGCAGTAAGGTCGAGGACTGGAGATGGCTCCCGTCAAAGTCAAACATAGCAGACTCAGCCACTCGCGATGTACCTGCTAATTTCACATCCGATCACGAGTGGTACAACGGGCCGGCCTTCCTATATAAGGATGCGACAGACTGGCCAACCGAGAAGCCGCTACTAACCGAAGCCACCGGCGAAGAGAGAGTCACCACCGCAACAGACGTAAGTGCCTCAATAATTGACGTCACCAGGTTCTCCAGCTGGGAGAAGCTTCTACGCACCACCGCCCGGGTGCTACAGTTTATAGACGCACTCCGAAAACCTCGGACTCAACAGGTGGCCTACAAAAGGACGATCAAAAACAGAGAAAAGGATCCCGATTGGCGTCACACCGCTCGGCGAGTAAAGGTATCTAAAGGGCCAGTGTTACCCCAGAACACTGTACCCAATCAGAATTTTAAAATTTTAACCGCTGAATACCTTCACAAAGCCGAATTACAGCTTGTTAAATGCGTACAGAACACCGCATTTAAAAGGGACATCGAAAGATTAAAAAATCAACAGGAAGTGCCTCTAGACAGTCGACTCCGAAAACTCCGTGTTGAGCTCGCAGACGGAGTAATCGTGTTAACGAGCAGAATATCAGCAACACAAGACGTGTCCGAAGCAGTAAAAAGGCCACCAATATTAGATGGAGGACACACAATCACACAGTTGTACATAGACTGGACGCATCGAAAACTGCATCACAGTGGTACCGAAACCGTTATCAATGAGGTACGCCAACATTACTGGGTACTACGCCTACGGCCGACGACCAGGTCGGTCCTTCATCTATGCTTGCAGTGCCGCATCAGGAAGGTGCAGCCACCTGAGCCAGCTACTGGTGACCATCCGAAGACACGCCTTGCGCACCACCGCAGGCCTTTCACCTACACTGGGCTCGATTACTTCGGGCCGCTCAGTGTCACTATCGGCAGGCAACACCAAAAGCGCTATGTGGCGCTGTTCACCTGCCTGACCTCCCGGGCAGTCCACCTGGAAGTCGCCGCCAGCCTGAGCGCGGACTCCGCAATCCTAGCTTTGCGGAGGTTCGCCGCGCGCCGAGGCTGCCCTGCTGAGATATACTCAGACAATGGCACCAACATGCATGGTGCCGACCGCGAGATGCGCGAGGCTCTGTCTCGCGAAGCCGCTCATCGAGGCATCGTGTGGCGCTTCATCACCCCCGCTGCTCCCTTTATGGGGGGTGTCTGGGAGCGTCTAGTACGCTGCGTAAAGACCGCACTCACTACGGTCCTACACGAGCGCCATCCCCATGAAGAGGTGCTCTCCACTTTGCTGTGTGAGGTGGAATACACAGTGAATAGCCGCCCCCTCACACACGTCTCCGTGAGCCCCGAAGACGACGAGGCTATAACCCCGAACCACATCCTACTCGGTGGTTCCTCCCGACTTTCATCGCTCGGTGAGTTCGACTCTACCGACATCGACCACAAGAAGCAGTGGCGACGCGCTCAGGCGCTCGCCGACATGTTCTGGCGCAGATGGGTGCGCGAGTACCTACCCGAGCTGCAACACCGGCGGGAGCCCCATGGGTCGGGCCCTCGCATCGAGGTCGGCGATCCTGTCTTGATCGCCGACGGTCAGCTGCCCCGCAACACTTGGCCAAGGGGCCGAGTCACCGCCGTCTACCCAGGCGCCGACGGTCAAGTCCGGACCGTTGAGGTGCGCACAGCCGGGGGCGTGCTCAAGCGCCCAACTAAGAAGATCGTGCCACTGCCTAAGTGATGTCGCTCACCGAGGAATGCAGCATCACAAGCGGCCGCGCCTCACTCTGCTGCACGGCGGGAGAAATGTTCGCGACAGACACTTAGTGAAAGTGATTCGTGATCCGTATAAATGAAATTGAAAATTAGTGAAT
Organism: Cybosia mesomella; assembly: GCA_946251805.1. Taxonomy (NCBI): domain Eukaryota; kingdom Metazoa; phylum Arthropoda; class Insecta; order Lepidoptera; family Erebidae; genus Cybosia; species Cybosia mesomella. The sequence continues at coordinate 26,376,574 of OX276398.1, forward strand.
CGTAAAACCAGTGATTTGTGACAAACAGTAAAATGATCTTAGACATTCAATCAACACAGCCACCGTACGCACGAGACGGTCGCAGCACCCCTTTTTTGTTAAAAGATATAAGAAATTTAATATGTAAAATCACTGTATAGTAAATTAGTAAAATCAGCCATAAAAGCGCTGTTGTGTGAAGTAAAGTTTATGCATTATATAGAGTCAGTGAGTGGCTACCACATAACAACCCATGTAATACCGTACGATGTATAATATTTGTGTAATCGACCAATAACGTCGCATGATAGAGCCCAGCCACTCATAATTTCGATTGTAAACTGCTGTAATTAGTAAACAATAGTAAATACCTATTAAAAACCCTTACCATGGGATGGGTGACCGCCCTACCCATCTTGTTGCATTTACACATTATAATTCTTGTACATAGTTCGTTAAATATAAGTAAAAAACTGTAAAATAGATAGTGAAAAATGAATGTAAATTTCCGTATAATTTGTTCGTATTTTGACGGCCCTCGTCATGGTAAAGTTCGAGAGTACTTAAGCTGGCACAACATTTTGAACGATTGCGACATCTTAGCCGAGTCGCCAGCAATAGTCTTCGAGATAACACTCAGACTTTGCACTGATCAGATGGGCCATTATTAAAGCCATATTATTCAACCGAATTCTGTGTCTTATTTACTGGTGTTCCTGTTCAATCTAATTCGGAACCGTACCGCTCGCGGTCGGTTTATCCTTTCGCTTAGAGAGACGCACAGGGACGAGTATTTATACTTTCCCTGACCTCGTTCGAAAGATACAGTCCACACCTCCGCTGCATGGCAGGGAAAGAGTGTGCATACTGACGGCCAGTCCCTTTAAATGTACCTAAGGCGGACGTAAGCTGATCGCTGGTGTTTGAATCTGCGTTTATGACCAGATAGAACGTCACGTGAGGCCCGTTCGTCACAATAAGTATCAGAAGCAAGCAAGCCTGCAAGCAAGTAATGCTCGAGAAGGAGGCGGCGGTACGGGTCCGGGAGAGTCTCAGGTATCTCCCAATCCGCAGAGCCCGCGAGGCGTGAAGGTGACTCAGGCGTCGGAGGTCGCTGAACGACCTCCGTCCTCCATGAGCGCAGACATGGGGGTTACAGGTTGAGCCGCCTGTCACTCTGGCATAAGTAGGTCAGGGAGGCGTCGCGCTGCGTGCCCTCCCTCTTTCCGGAGGCAAGACGCTGATACCGTGGTTCCCAAACCTGAAATGGATTCTCGAAACCAGAGATAGCCCTGGGTCAAGCTGGATGCGAGGGAAATGCCTTACATCCCGTTTGAAGACCCGAGACGGCGTGCGATTCTAGTCGGTTCGAATCCTACTTAACCACCCCCGTTAGCCGGCGGGGGGTATGCAGAGGAATAGACGCACGAATAAAAGGGAAGAAAAACGGTTATAGTTACCTTCCATGGGTAGCGTAGTAGGAGAAGCCATCCTTAATAATAAATGTATTATTACTTATTTCTTATGGAATTCATAAGGAGGGGAGCGGGCCTGGGGCTTCATAGTGTACATTTTAGATGCAGCCTGGTTTGGAACTCAGATAATGATGACTAGTATGATAAATGTGAAAGTAATTCTGTCTGTCTGTCTGTGAAAGATATAATCTCCCCTCTAGATATAATTTGATCAAGAACTGAGAATCGTAAGATTAGAGGAGAATACACGTCTTACTTTTGTTTACAGACAGCACTTTAATGCCACACGTTTAGTTTATCCATAAATCATTTCACCATCCGTTGTTCGGCAGGTGAGGTTCGCTTGAAGACCTTCATAGATCTGACCTTCATAGACCTGAGATACGGAGAGTCTTAGGACTTTGACGGACTCTAAGCTAAGTGATATCCGAGTAGGTTAACACGTTGCAAAGTTAAGCAATACAAGCCTTTCTTCGTCCGCTTCTTTCTTTGACCTTTCTTAACACATCGAGACCCCTCCGTGCCTCAGAGAGCACGTTAAGCCGTCGGTCACCGATTACCATACGAACGTCTATGGCAGTCTTTACGTTAGTTGAAACCCTAAATAGTCCGGCAAATGGTCTAAAGAACTTCGAAATCGTTAATGGGAGGATGTGGAGTCGCTGCATGGAAAATATCGAACTTCGGCCGCATCGTAGTTAGACCAAAAACTCGACCCCAACTGACTTGGAAAAAGGTTCGGAGGATGATGATGATGAAGGCGAGTTTTAGGAGTAGGAATAACAGTATTAAACAAATTTAATAAAGACGGAGAAACAAATAAGTAGAGAAGTTTATTTCAAGCTTTTCTCAATTTCATCTATCTTTTTATACCAACGGAGGACATAAACCTTAACATTTAGTACTATGATTTAACATAACATAACATCACTTCACGCCTGTATCTCCGAAGGGGTAGGTAGAGGTGTATTACACACCCACGATTTTGTTTTTTATTTATGAGTTCCACATCAAATATTGATAACAGTGATTCACTACCAGACACTTTTAGATGCAGAAAGGGTTACAAAATTTATTGAGGGCACTTTCGGGTCAGCTATCTCACTAACGCAAGCACTCATGACGGTCAGAGGTAATTCAAAGTGTAATACTTTTTTCTACATCGTTTGTTTAACCTACTTCTTCCTGAATTCATGTCGGCCCTGTGTCCAGTAGAAGCACGTATTCATAGTAATTAATAGAGCTCGGCTTTGCACCATATGAATGAGGAAGATTTACCTGTTCAATTAAGTACGGTTTACGACAGAACTGGAGGCCTATTCTGCTACCTTTCGTTTGCAGCTAGCTATGGGGTTATAACGCTTGCAACAGTGTTCATATGCTTTGGTAACCGATGACAGTCTTTCTACACCATATGATAAGTAGTGCAATATTTACTTTAATATGTTTCAGTCGATTGAGAAACCTGTAAGCAATTTGACAATGTACTCTAACTACGCAGAAAGCGTTTTTAGGTCTCTTTGGTGGTTGTGCGGGGTGCGCGGGGTGCGGGGGGCGCCAATTAACCAATCATAGATTATAATTAGACCAATCCTCAAACCAACCAACGGGATCAAAGGGCTCGCGTCATTGGTTGATCAGTCCAATTATTGGCTTTTTGGATGGACCATCCAAAATGCATGGCAGGCACTTATGACTTGTATAGTATTTTTTTCTTCAAATGCTACGTACGTAGCATGTCTACAACGTTTTATAGTAAGTTTATAGAGCCAATTGTAAATATAATGTCACTAAATAAGTAGTTTATATAATAAAACATTGTAGTTAAATAAACAATAATTTATTTCATTGATAATTTTTATTGATTTTAGTAACACTTACCTACAGATATTACACATTAATATGTACTTATATATAAGTAAGTATGCTTATTATATGCCAAGTAAATATGAAGACAAGATGCTTTTTACTGACTATTGTTCTAAAGTTAATACTATAAATTTTGGATAACCAAAACAGCGTTCAATGTAATTCGAAGTGAAATATACTAATAAATACATTATCTTAACGTTGACCATCTAGAAAGACTTCTATTCTATGACTAGATCTATTTACTTAGATGGGTAAGTTTATGTTAGGTACAGAAATTAGTAGTGCATACTATGCAACCGACGAAACGAAGATAGCTCCAAAAATAGATCAATGATTGAAGCATTTTTCATTTTTAAATTTTCGGTAGTGAAACCTCAATTAATTTTGACTACAATTACAGTATCTTTGTTGTCCCGTAAACGGTTATATTATTTACAGCAATAGTTATATGAAATGGTTCTCATTGATGAGCTTACAATAATAAATAATGATGTCATAGCCGAATTAGCATGACTCCCGACACGGTGACATAACTAATACAACTGTAATTGACGTGACAGCTGTCGTTGTGACATTTATATAATGCTGACATGTTGACATTTCTTCAAAATACAACAAAGGAAGATTTGATACAAAATCAGATACTTATTTATCAGTTCAGTTTTTTTTTATTGCGGATAATATTGTTGTGATGATAGTCATACTGAAGTGAAGACAATAATATTCAATTCAGAACTAGATATAATTTGCTCTTGCGAAAATATGACTTTGGTAACAATACCTGTCTCAGACGGTTCTACTCGCGTTTAGAAACTAAACATTATATGAGTTATAAATATACATAAAGGTACCATATTATCAGTAGTGTTAAAACTAAATACAGTATTTGTATTTGTAAAGAAAATTATGAATTATATGAGATCAGTCGTAAAACTAGGTCATAGGAGCGGTACGTCGGGAGTCGGAGCCGTTCACTTGCGGAAACAGGAGATGGGGTTGAAGTAGCACTGGCGGAATCGAACCTGTCTCTTGTCGGCTCGCCACTCGCGCGCCAAACGTCCGTCTAAGTTCCGCAGTCCCCAGCCACGGGGCTCCGCCTTCGGCCACGAGCGGCTCACTCTGGCCATCCTGAAACATTCATAATTTACATCTCCTCTTGTACTTATTTCCTAAAATTTTAGAAAAATTGACAATGAGCACATGAGCTCATATAATGGCTAGTCGTACACTGTCTAAGCGAAAAATATCCGCATGTAAGCGTATTATAAAGACATGTACATTGTACATTTACCTTTTTTTTTTTTTTTATCGTGCGGAAATCCCCTAGAAATCCAATTTAATTAAGCCCTGTAAGTAAATAGGAGTATGCATACCAATTACCCTTTTTGGGGGCTAATCATGGTGGTCATACACAAGACCCACTGTGTGCGAACACCAAGAGCCAGCATACAGATACAAATCAATTTTGATAAACCCTGTAAGTTCAGAAAAGTCTGTATACTAATCAATCCTTTTGGGGGTTAATCATGTGCCTGTGGTTAAAGGTATCCGGACACAAGAGTAGGTGTGAGGTTTAAGTCGGTAGATTTACTTAGTCTGATACTAAGTGAACCGCTTTGTTTTCGAAATTACTATAGGTACCTCAAATCGGGAGAGATTTAGAACTCTCCCGGCCCGCCGAGCCCGCAACATGCTCGCCGCGCGTCGCAGCGACTCAGGCGCTGGAGGTCGCTTATCGACCTCCGTTCTCCATGAGCGCAGGCCTGGGGGTGGCAGGTGAGTCCGACTGTCACCCCAGCAGAAGCAGGCCGGGACGGCGAGGCCACTAGCGCCCATCCCCCAAACCGGGGCAAGACGGGGACACCGTGGTTCGCAAACCCGAGGGGGCCATCTCGAAACTGGAGATGGCCCAGGGTCAGTCGGGGTGCGAGGGATATGCTCTATGGGTAACCTTAAGACCCGAGACGGCGTGCGGTTTTAGTCGGTTCAAGCCCGACATAACCGTCCCCGCTGGCCGGCGGGGTGGTATCCGAAGGGATTACGGCACGAAAAAAAGGGTACCGAAACGTATTTCGTTAGCTGATAATTATTTTTTGTAAATACGTATAGAAAGACCCAGATCAATGCAAATTTACATATTTGCACTGAGCGGAAATTAAACCCGCGACTTCTGACTTAGCAATCGAATCGAACGTTATACCGTTACGCCACAGAGGTCGGCACTCGGAATAAATACGACCTTGTGTGAAACATGGGTTAAAGGAAGTTAAAATGAACAATAAGCAATTTCATAATAACGCTGCACCTAAAGGTAGCACGTGACTGTTGAGCACGTGTGACTTCGATATGTTCAATGTTGTTTCTCAGGAAGCGATAATAGCTCTCTGCATACTGTAACCTCGACTAACCTAGTAACAGTAATTTATGAAAAGATTGACTTCTACACTCAAAATTCTTAAAAAAATGCTGTGCCCTGAGAGTGCATATTATGTAGCGATCCAAATCGTTCTGGAACAAGTGAGAAAAAAAAATCTCATTTGTGAACAACCACCAACCCAGTTCTTGTGGTTAACATTTACAACTGAACAGGGTAGATGGGCTGCAATCGGGTTAAAGGATTTTCTTTGTAAACTTATTCCCTGGCGAAGCCGGGACCAAAGCTACTAGTGTTGAATAAAAATATAAAATACTATTGAAATAAAACTATTTTTAACGGATTCTATCGCGGTTTATTTGATGTTATTTTATATTTTACATTGAACCCGACGTTTCGGTTGCTTTTCAGCAGCCATGGTCACGGGTAGACTGACCATGGCTGCTGAAAAGCAATCGAAACGTCGGGTTCAATGTAAAATATAAAATAACATCAAATAAACCGCGATAGAATCCGTTAAAAATAGTTTTATTTCAATGTGTAACATTCGCGTAAACTACCGACAATATCATATAAAATACTAGCTTTTGACCGCGACTCCGCACGCGTGGAATTCTTTTCCCGTTTCAGCATCCCATGGGAACCTATTCCAGGGAAAAAAGTAGCCTATGTGTTATTCAAGACTATAATCTATTCCTGTTTTGTTTATTTTATTAAATTTTTGCAATATCCGTTCAGCGGTTTTTGCGTGAAAGACTAGCAAATATTCATACATTAAAACTCAAAAACTATAATATTAGTAGGATAGTATGAAGAATTTATTAGATAAAACAATTACCTCTCTTCAGCGTCTAGTTGTAACAACAGTTTACGCAGAGCGGCAGTATTGATGGCATCCCACGAGCCTGGCAGCGCCATATCCCCATCTGGATGCGTCATTATAGTGTTTTCTGACTGGTCGTCGTCTGCCTCCTGAACAAATAACGGTTTCTTAAGCCTCTGTAATGTAGCGTCCGTAAAGATTTATGCACACAGACACCCATTAGTTTCACATTAGATGTCTATAATCCAATAGATATTTACGGTGAATTGTGTAGGCTGCCATCCCTGCAGCCTACACATATTTATTCACTCATGGACGTCAAAATGATGAGATTCAATATTTTGATACCTACACAATTTATTTTTGTTTAGAAGGAAAATGCATTTAGTGAATCAGTTAACTTGGTTGAAGCAGATGGAATCTATCTTATAGAAATGTAGTTATCTAATAAATTAAACAGGAGTAACACACTTTAGTTTTAATATTCTCATCATCATCTAAAAGCAGTTCCCGGTTACATTCAAACCTCGGAGCCCGGGGTTCGCTTACTCCTTCTTCTCCTTTACATTTGGTCTTTGCGGCTTTTATGGGAGCGACTGCCATCCGACCTCCTAACCCTGAGAGGAAAGCCTGCACCAGAGCCTCACCCGTCAGCAGGTGTACCGGCTTGGTGGGGCCCCAAACATCTAGTATTAATAAACGATAGAGTCAAAACCAGTTTGTGAGATCATTACAAATTGAGTGAGAACATTACCGCTGGTCTGCGGCCCACATTACATCGAGTAGGAACAGCAGTTGAAAAGATATCGGCCGGAATCCATCGAAAAAGTATCGTTGTTAAATCAACCCTTTGGGATGTATTTCATTAAAATAGAGGTCGTCGTTATTGTCATGACACGTTAGTTACGATGTGGTTAAAAAATAAAAGTAGGAAACGCTTTCTAAATCATTCTATACATAGAATGATTTAGAAAGCGTTTCCTACTTTTAATAAGTTATATGCCAAGTAAAAATGGGACAGTATATTCATCCAAAATTTGTAATACTTAAAACTCCCACGCAACTGTTTTTTTTATGGGTGGCAATTTTTACCTAAATATTCAAAGTATAACTTACTATAGGTGCAGCAGACACTGTGACAAATAGCAATGCCAGCACGCTGACAAGGATGGCCATGCACACGTTGTAACCAGTCATCTTCATGGTGATGCTTTTAACTGTAAACAACTTATTGAATTAGCAATTATTGAGTATTTTCCCTCAGAATGGGAAGACTTTATTAGGTAGATTTCGATGAAATCGATCTACCTATTGTTTCTTGACTTCTGTCGAATTTAAAAAAAAAATCTTCATAGGAGGTCTAGTTATGACCCCCTGAGTCCGAAATGACCACTGGTCAAAAAGTTTATACATATATATATATATGTATGTATGGTTCCACTTCCCTAAATTTGCGGCACTCTCACGGTCGCATTTTTGCCCCGATCGCAAGTTCGTGAACGGGTGGAATCCGGCCTAAGGGAACGGTAGGGCCTCACTTTTTGTGAAATCAGTTTTTCCTCAAAATTTCACGTTCCATGAAAGATATTCGAACCGTTCTAATTTTATCCCATAGTATACATGAATACCAACAACTTTTAATTATAAACCTATAAGATTAAAACTTTAACTAAAAGTGGAGGGGGGAAAAACCAAATTTTTTCGGGAAAAAAATCATAACTTCTAACCGGTGAACATTCTTGGCGTCGGAAACATTTTTAATCGATAGGCCATTTTTAAGTCTAAAATAAATGTCTGAAAAGTTTTTCGCTAAAAGTTACCGTTTTCGAGAAAAAAAAATTAAACTGTTTAAAGTCCGTAGTTCTCTATATAAAATAATATTAATTGCTTTACGAAATCTACCTGTGCGGGAAATCTTTCCCTGCGGGAACGGATTTTTTTTTATTGCACTTACGTAAATGTCCTACGGCATACCGCGCGACGCGGGCAGACCGCACTGTTATGTGTGGCGTTCACACACTAAAACCCCTACGGTATGTCATACTCGAGCTGAAACTGTACAAGAATATATCCATGGCGACCCCCCTCCCCCTCGCGCTTGTGTTACTGGCACCTGCACCAAAATACTCTCAATTAGGCAACGTCCAGGCACACAAGAACGTCGCCTCTTCGCGGGTGGCTAGAACGGCGGGTGGAGGGCTAACCCCGTCCCTTCCACACACAGCCAACTCAGGGCGGCATGAGCTTCAACAGAAAACTCGGTTGATTTTTTGTCATTAAAATAGTTTCCCCTCCACTCCACTCACTACTCCTCTCTCCACTTCAGTTTTCACTCCACTCCACTCCACTCTCCACTCCATTCTCCACTGATCTCGACCTCACTGCTGTATTGAATGTTCAAATTTGTAACGTTACATTACAGGCGAATGCTCACAGCGAGGGAGCACCTTAACCTTAACAAATGTTTGATTACTATTGAATTCATAAAATGGCCTTAATTCTGTTGCTTATCTCGCCAAACTAAACTGTCTCTAAAACCGTCGAAATTTTGTTCTATTTGCCGTCGAATTAAATCTAGACTTTATAAAAAGGTAGTCTTGTTTAGAGAGTTTTGTAACAACAGAATTGGCACTAATATATATACGGCCTTTCAAAATATGTATTCCAAAATTCCAAACAAAAGATATTTGACATTTGACGTCATGTTCGATCATGCACTCGATAATTTCACATTTTCTGTTTGATTTTGAAGAGTTTCCTGCTGCTTATCCGGAGTTCTAGGTCCAATACTAATAAAATGTATGTGGGACCAACTAGGAGTTAACACAAACCCAATGCAAAAATAATTTTCAAACTCGGTTCATGAACGACAGAAATATCGACGAACACACAAAAAAAACATAGATATAGACGAACATAGAACCTCCTCCTTATTTAACTTAGTTAAAAATAGCAACTATATCCGATCAAACTTTTGATATTTACATGTTGCAAATTGTTATGCGTATAAATAATATTATAAGTTATAGGCCAAAATATATTAGTCTAAATGATTGTTATGCCTAAAGAAAAAGTATGCTATCATATCGCTATACCAAAGTATTGTTATGTCTTTAAATTTTGGCATAAAATTTAAGCCTGTTATGCTAAAGCAAATAAGGACCAAAAAGTTATGCGTTCGAAGGGATTCCCATTTAATATGTAGGCACACCGATATTCATGGAAGCAAATTAAAAGTAAGCAACTAGTTTCCATCTCTATGCGTCATTTAAATCTACGTGAATTATATCATAGCCTCTCCGATTAAAATATTTCGTAACAGTGTTTCGAATTTGTTTAGGGTGTATAGCCCTTAATAACTTTATCAAATTACATAATTATTGTACGTTTGTTTAGGACAAGATAAGGTACCTATAATCATTTCCATAGTATTGAATAATAGACCACATTCATGTTTTTGTACAAAGCCGGTTGGTAAGAAATTCATTAAACGGCGCATCTGGTAATAATTGGTTACTGTCGCTTTCGTACCGTTTTATATGAAAATTTATTAAAATTTACTTAGCGACTCATTAACTTAGTAAACCATCTTCCTAATTGCTATTACGGAGAAATTAGAAATTAAATTAGGTACCTATTTACTATTATATATTTCATGAGCTTTCCTTCTATGGTTTTTTTTTCAATATTCTCTTTTATTTCAGAATAAACATTGTAGAATTTGTACATAAAAAGTATTAGAAAAATGATAAGACGTACAGTAAGCACAATAATCACCTGTCTAAAAACAATGTGGACTGGAAAAGGCATTTGACAGTCACGCGGAGGCCAGGGCAAGTTTTCGGGAATGGTTGCTATGCGGACGTCCTACCAGGAGTTTTATCTATGAAATGATGTGCGAAACTAAGAAAATATTTAAGTCGCGTCTGAACTGGTGTCAGTACCACCAAGAGCAGTTGAAAATGGATTTACTCGCCTCTCAGCATTGCAATAGCCTTTATTGCAATGCTCGGTGGATTTTGGAAAATACAAACCGCCTGAGGAGGCGACCTGTACTTCCAGTGATTGTGGGCGGCACGAATATTCCGAAAGAAATTGCTAACGAATTTAAAAACAGTTTTATAATTAAGTCGCCTCGGGGACCATCACTATCATCGGTTTCGAGAGCGGCAAGTGGGGATTGTTTAGGGACCATAATTACGGCATAATACGTAGTATTAAAGTCGGTAAAATCCATTTCGAAAGGCAAATCTCCTTACCACGATGGGTGGATGCGTGGGATTGGGAACATTCACAGTACGCCAGACCACATGTATTTCGCATCTTGGCCATGTTAACTATACATTTCTCACTCTTACATTCCTGAGGACATGATGAGGATAGTGATTGGCCCGTGGTGAAAAACAAGGCTGGTGAAACAGCCACATTGTATTTGAAGAGTGCCGTTAAATTATTCACAGTTAGAGAAACACCTGTTTACGCTTGTTTCCTCGACCTTTCCTCCCAGGCCGTTCGACCTTGTGTCATAAGACATCCTGTCGATATATATGAGGGAAGCCCATATGTCGGATTAAATCATTCATATTTTTCAATATTGGTATGGGAACGAGAGACTGATAACGTGAAACGGGCGGGTACGTCGTGGGGTGAGACAGGTGGAGCTTAGCTCTCCCTCAATTTTCAACCTATACATAAACAATCTGACCGAGGCGCTCAGCGTACAACATGTCGGTTGCAAGATAGACGGCGTATGTTTCAACAACAGTAGCTACGTGGATGACATTTTGTTGCTGAGCGCCGCGGTCTGTGGACTCAGAAAGCTGTTGACTAGGTATATGCGAGGGCTATTCATAAGATTATGAGTTGATTTACAATTGTACAAAAAAGTCAATGCACGATTTTTGGGGCGGGCAGTAGGAAACTGACCGAAGTGCCACCATTACATTAAATGGGTCACAATTGACAAAGGTAGAAGAGTTGAAATATCTAGGTCATTTCGTTACACCCCTCTGGAAAGACGATGCAGACATTGAACGGGAACAAAGGGCGCTGTCGGTCAGAGCGAATATGTTGATACTCAGATTTGTACGGTGCTCGACTGAGGGGAAGATAACTCTTTTTAGAGCCTACTGCACCTCTTTCTACACCTGCAGGCTGTGGTCAGTTTATACGCAAAAATCGTACAGCGCCCTTCGTGTCCAGTTTTATAACGCGTTCAGGATGGTGATGGGACTCAGCCCGCTTTTGCAGTGCGTCCACATGTTACGATTTGTGGAGGCGCGTGTAGATTGCTTCTATACAACAATGCGCATAGGAGTCATTGGTAAGAAACTGTCAGTTCGACGCACGACAGAGAGAACGCTCTACATAACCTAAGAAAGCTGATCTTAGCCGGAGTCTCATCCTTCTTCCTGCCAAATGAAATTCGACTACTGTATACATCTATCTTTTATATAAATAATAATGAATCGCCGCATAACTTCCGAACGACTGCATCAAATTGGATAAAAAACTAATTATGTTCTTTATGTCAGTACAAGTATGTATGTTTAAGTATGTTTGTATCAAAGAAACAAATTTGAGTGTCCACTGCTAAGATGCTATTAGTATATTTTAGTTCCTAGAATAGTACCTTGAGGTACACTCATCTTTAAAAACGATCTCACAACTAATAGTAACTATCACTTAAGGGCTCCCTGGGCTGAGCTCATAAAACGTTTAAGTGGCTGATGGTTTACGTCCGAGACCTTCAACCGCGACACGATACTCTCGTTACGCATACTGGGAATAGAAGTGAATTTTTTTAAGAGATTTTCATAATTTAAGCTAGTTCAGAAGTGGACATTTTACAGCGAAAATGTCCATAAAGGTGTTTGAATAAGTAATTGGAGAATTAAAAGTATTAAAGTATGAAAAAGAAACTACAGCTAATAGTCCTGAATATATATATTTATATGTAGGTATGCATATGTATATTTACATTGGTCTGAGTGTTTTCTTAGTGTACTATTAACCAAAATTACTAGTATGCCCGTTAACCCTTCAGTCAAGCTAAATTGCTTGTTGTAGGAACACTTCTAAAACAAGCAATTTAGCTTGTGACTAGTCGGAAGTGAACACACGTACACTTCCGTTTATCCGTTTTCTAGAAACCATATTACGAGCTAGTTGGGGCTAGTGTCCAATATTTTGCTTTCGGCATCATCATCAGAATAGCAGCACCGCTCTAATTAGTAGATAAGTGGACATTTTGCGGCCATAAATGTGTATGATTGATAAAAAAAACTACAGCAACGTTTTTCTCACCATTTTTGTATAATTTTCGGTGTATGCAGTACCAAATTCATTATTGTAGAGTGTTATTATTACAGGGGTTAGTCTATCATTTTTGCTTTTTACAACATGATCAGAATAGCGGCACGGCTCTATGCAATAGACATATAAAAAACAAAGATTAAAACTAAACAATCTTCTGCAAAAAACATTTCGCCCAAAATATAACCGGACTGGTCCATCCATTGGGATCAAAGGTCCTAGCAACAGTGGATAACACCGATCTTTCAGAACGCAGATAATCCTGATATGCTGACTGTACCTGGCGTCCAATATCGACCAGTCCAGGATGCGTTCACATACCATGTTGACTAGCAGCATCGCGCCAGCTGGTCTAAAAGATCGGTGTTATCCACTGTTGCTAGGACCTTTGATCCCAATGGATGGACCAGTCCGGTTATATTTTGGGCGAAATGCTTTTTGCAGAAGATTGTTTAGTTTTAATCTTTGTTTTATTATTTGATTGGTGTTGGTCCTATCAATACGCGGTACCAACATCAAACAAATAATAAAACCAAGATTAAAACTAAACATAGACCTTTTGAGCTAGAAGTGTCTCTGAATAATAAAATAATAAAAAAAACCAGTCACTATTATTCTGTTTCCATATCGTTTTCAGTTTACAGCAGTTACGATCGACATGTTTCTATTCACGAGCGCACCTATATCGCCTTTCACCTTCACTCAACAAGACAGATATTGTGAAATGTGACATTCAATACTGAACTCCAATTTAAGATAGGTGTCAGGACGACTGACTTCTTGATAAAAGGCCCCTGTTGGGCCATTTGTCGATGTCGGGTCTGTCGATTCAATTGGTCAACTATTTTTAGAATACTTAGAAGACAATATTGATCAATAAACTATTGCCTGCGGCTCCGCCCATATGAACTACCGATCTCGGGCTCCACAGGGCGTGTAAAGTATTTTCGGGTTAAAAAGTAGCCTATATGCTTTTCTAGAATAGAATCAATCTTTATTCCTTATCCACAGCGGTTGTCTTTCTGGCGTGATTGAGAAAATTCATCCATTCGACGACCTTTGTGGTATAGTGGTAAAGCATTCGACTGCTAAGTCATAGGTCGCAGAATCAATTTTTTTTTTTCGATTTCTGAAAAGACTCGACGACCTTTATGGCGTAGCGGTAGAGCATTCGACTGCTAAGTCATAGGTCGCAGGCCAGATTCCCGCTCAGTTCAAATGTGTTTTTTCACATTCTAGAACCCATAACACAAAGTTTTTTAAGCTATGCTTTCTATGGTTCAAAATAGCGTTGCGTAGAACGTCCTGAAAAATATTTATTTATGTATATATTTATTCATCTATCTATCAAAACTTTTGCATTTAATTGGTATTAACTAACCCGACAGATGTTTTCCTGCCTTAACTATGGTGGTTGAATTTGGTACAGTTATAAAAAAAAAACAGAACATTTATAATTTAACATGTATTATTATTGAAATAGGTACAACATTCTTGTCGGGGTGTGAGGGATATGCTCTATGGGCAACCTTACACCCCGGCGTCTTAAGACCCGAGACGGCGTGCGGTTTTAGTTGGTTCAAGTTCGACATAACCACCCCCGCTGGCCGGTGGGGGGGTATCCGAAGGGACTTCCGCAGGAAAAAAAAAAACGTACAACATTCTTTCGGGGTGCGAGGGATATGCTCTATGGGCAACCTTACACCCCGGCGTTTTAAGACCCGAGACGACGTGCGGTTTTAGTCGGTTCAAGCCCGACATCACCGCCCCCGCTGGCCGGCGGGGGGGTATCCGAAGGGATTTCCGTACGAAAAAAAAAATGTACAACATTCTTAGTTCTTTTTTTCGGGAGCGTATATAAATAGTTTTATTGGTATTCCGACACGGGAACAAGCGACATACAACTGGCCATGTGAAAAACACGGATTTACAATAATGTCAATCGCGCCAACTACAAACGACTGACATCTACCTATGTCAAACGCCATAAGGTTACATTATGAAAGTTAATAATTTCGTTAAGTGGTTCAAATTTTCTAGTTTTCCGCGCAACTGTACTAACTTTTGCTTTCATAAGAACCATCTCCTTAGAATAACAAACACAACAAATGTAAACAAATGTATACATAAACTTGAAAAATGATATACTAAAACCTTCCTTGACAAACGCTCTATCCATTGGTGAAATCAGCATGAAAATACGGTGCAATAGTTTTCCAGTTCATCGAGAACAGACAGACAGACGCGGTGGATGACTTTGTTTTATAATATGTAGTGATGTACGTTAATAATATCATGGCACAACAGAAATACCGCCGTGAGAGAATTGTACAACTGATGTTTCATTAAAAGTTGATCGAATTTTCACTTGAGTAGGTCGCAACGCTGTATATGAACCAGAAAATTAATATCTTCATTTGTGTCATATCTTAAAAGCCAAAGTAAAATTTATGATATTTTACTGCTTGGGTAATTTACATTTGCTTTTTCAAATAATTATTTATCAAACAAAGTTCTCAAAGAAAATCTAAGAGTCTTCGAGAGTCTTGAGAGTGACGACCGGCTTTACTAATTAATATACTTAGACCTGATTTATTAATTACTAGCTGTTATCGCACGTTTCCGCGCCCCACAGGAACCTATTCCGTTTTGGTGTAATTAGTGTAATAGTAACAAACATCCATCCACTAAAGCCCACTGAGACCTTCGGGGCCTAGGCTCATCTTCTGATTGACGGACGAGACTCTGGTCTAGGATTTCATCCGGGGCTGGAAGATCAAACGGTTGTCACTCCCATAAAAGCCGTACAAGCCAATCACAAGGAGAAGAAGCACGTGGACCACGGGCTCCGACGTGGAGACCTTGGATGCAACCGGGAGTCACGCTAAGATGACGATGATGATTCATCCATTTATCTATCCAAACTTGCGCAAATATTCTAGTAGTAAAACTTTGATAAACAGGATATTATTGAGCTGAGCGAAGCGAAGCTCTTATACGCGGGATAGCCACTTCTTTGTCGTTGTACTTCTTTTCTCCTGCTTGACCGAACTTGACCAAATTTACCACGGTGATAGTGTGGACACTGAGGAGAGTTTTGAAGCGAGATGGTTCGTGTCTGATGTACCATTGAGGAATAATCACCGAAAAACAGTTTCACTTCAGTGTTCAATTCAGAATGTGAGTTAGTTACTGCGCTAGTATGGAATAAAATACTTCTTAGTTACAGTAACAGTATGCAGCTAACTTACCACAATATCAACTGTTCTAGTCAGATCACTGTCAGACGGTACTTACACGTCCCACACGCCAAAATAACAGCCTTACTCATATTTATTCATATTATATATTTACGTACGTTGAGGCCCTCGCCTGGGCCGGACAGTCGGAGCGATTTCATATTGTTTTATTTCAGTGTCGGGATTTCTTCACCGATGTCAACATGTCGTACACACGAGGTTGTTCAAAAAATTATGTGCTACAAATTAATTTTAATTTATCTGCACTCAGACTCTGACGTCAGAAGTAGGTACTCCTAGTAAACAAATAAGACACACTGAACACATGCTAAGTATCCTCTCCTACTTCCTACTATATATTAACGTGAACGTTTGTGAAGATGTTTGGATGTTTGTTAATCAATCACGCTGAAACGGCTGAACAGATCTGGCTGACATGTGGTACAGGCATAGATTATAGTTTGGAATAACACATAGGCTACTTTTTATCCCTGGAATAGGTTTCCACGGGTTTTGGGAACTAGAGTTAAAATAAACTTTGCTATTCATCATCTGCCTGCCTTTATTGCAATTAATTGCAACAATTGGGGTCGGCGTTAATCACGTTGAATTTTATACTTTCCTGTCAGAAGCAATCTCCCCATTTACTCCGTTCCTTGTCATGTCCTCTTTCACAAAATTGAACCATCTTTTCCTGGGGCTATTTCTGCTTCTAAACTTTTCTACATTTATAGTTAATAACAACATTACTGTCATCTCTTCTCATATGTCCATGTCCACTCGCTTCCCACTTCGAACTTCTAATATATTCATTCTTCGTTCTATCCTGTCTCGTCACACCACACATCCAGCTTAATTACACATATTGCTTTTATTATTACTGTAATAGGGATTTTTACAATGTTTGTGTGTTGATTCGAAAAAACACACAAACACGGTATATATTTCGATTCCAGTAATAACAGATTTAGTTTAGTAGCAGACGCAACTTGAACCCGCGACCAATCAATCAATTATTTAATTATAATGGCTTCTGCAGTAGAATCACCGCAATTTCGCCAATGTCAAGTAAAATATAATAAATGTTTATAAAATTATTAATGGCGAAGACGCCAATGTCAAGTTTTTTTTCTAAATCACAACATGAATATCTGAACCCGCGACCAGTCACTTACAGGGGGAATTTGTCAAATTTCATGAAGTAGGTATTAATAGCAAATTGTTGTTCCGATACTAGTATTGGTTCAGGGACTAATTGCCAAGAGCCTCGACCAACATCTCAATAAGCTCGCGTTAGTCAGTTGGGTCAAGGGCTTGATGCAGAAAGTACTCCTTGACACGGCGCGCATAGTGAGGAAGTTTCTTTCCCTCGAGCCCTAACCACCGGTTGCTTGGTCCCTGTACGCTATGCGGTGGGGTACTATCTATCTATACTATTATAACATTGTAAATTGGTTGTGTCTGTATATTGGAGATATTTAAAAAAAAATTGGGTTATGTTAAATGAACGATTCTAAACACAAAATATGTCTTTGGGAATTCTTGTCTGTTTGTCTGTTTATCTCTTCGTCTGTTTGTTCGCGATGGACGTTAAAACCACTTTTTTTTTTTTTTTTTTTTTCTGATCGGTTTTCATGCGGTTTTTTTCTATTAGGAAGGTCTAGGTAATTTAAACTGGAGTTATGAACAAAAAATGATAACTAGTTAATTATTTTTAAATAGTATTATTTTATAGACATATTTAGCTAAGAGCCATCTCGATCATATCGGCTTTCGAGTAAAATATCCGCATCAAAATCGGTTCATCCGTTCGGGAGCTACTATGCCACAGACAGACACACACGTCAAACTTATAACACCCTGTCGATTTTGCATCGGTGGTCATAAATTACATTATTTGCAATTTCCCCTGTGAGGGCGTAACTATTCATGGGTCAAGTCTGGTGGAATTAATATCTATGAATACATGGAGTTTATGTTGACTTCATAACAAAAATCAGGTTGGAACGTACAAACTTACGACGAACGTATATAGGACTTGTAAAACTTTAATATTTAGGTGAGATTATTTCTTTCTATAGTAATTTCTTGAAGAAATTATTTATTCCTCAATGGAATAAAACCGCAATTGACGGCTTCAAAAGGCCACCACAATAGAACGATTGTTTGTTTTGTTTAGCGTCGTTAATTAACGAGGTTCGGTCAATCGACGCCAAATCATTTAATTTATTATTGTTTACTACAACAAAAATATGCGTAGGTACCTTTTTTTTTTTTTTTTTTATCGTGCGGAAATCCCTTCGGATACCCTCCCGCCGGCCAGCGGGGGCGGTTATGTCGGAGGAGGAGGAGTACGGAGAGCGATGTGTTCCCGCCACGTTGGGTATTGGCCGACGATCAATGCCAACCCTATGAAGGGGTGAAGGGGAAGCCATTGACCGCCGCCCAGGGTGTACCGGTCGCTCCGATTCCGTTCCCCCCGGACTGCAGCGGGATCGGAATCGGAGCGACACTCGAGGAGGTTACCCTACACACACCCCAATATGCGTAGGTACCTGTAGTTTAGATACCGCAGAAGAAATTATAAATTAAATACAGGATGATTCACAATTCCTGGTAACCTAAAGGACTTACTAGTTTAATTTTTAATTCCCAATTAATACCCAAATTGCACAACAATTAGCCCTAACGTATACCTACACATAACACATATAACATAACATAAACTCACGCCTTTATCCCCGAAGGGGTACGCAGAGGTGCTAGCACCCACATACCTACACAATGAATAAAATATTGTTATTTAAGTCTATTATAGCGTGAATGTCTCAGACTATTTGCATGATAATGACAATGACATACAAAATTGTTGAAATAAAAATAAAATGTAACCTTCATAATCTATTTTTTATTAGGTCTTTACCTATGAAATTGCCGAAATTTTCTTAAAAAATCATGAGTTCGCTATTCCTGTAATTTAATAGCTATTTCCATTATTTATATTTTGTTTGATCATTCATTTAATAAAACGAAAGTATATTATTAAATATCTCCATTGTATAGATACAACTAGTTTACAGTTTTATAATAGTAATAGATTTGGATCAAACCAATCAAACTAATTCAATTTATAATACGTCATTTACAGAATGATAGCACCCTCCAATAAGAACCGCTTTAATTTCGATATAAACTTAAACAAAAGCTCGTTTGTACCGTAAAATTATTATTAAAATGTCATCGGGCTGCTTATTAAAAAAAAATGAATGACATGATTACTATCATGTTTAACAATATTAAGCTGTGGCATTTAGTTTGCAACTGTTTCCTTCTAGTAGATATTAAAGCCAAAAATTTCAAAAGCACAAGCTCATAAATTACAAAACATTGAAAGATGAGGATATTTATTTATTGTATACCAGGTAATCATAATATACGAATAGATGAGGAAGCAGTACAAAGAGCGGTCTTATCGCTTGAAGCGATTTCTACCTGGCAACCTTTGGATGGTAATTTGTTGGTAGGATTGAGCGGTAGTTGTTTGGCGTACTAATTGTAGTTAAATATAATAGGTACATAATACACATAAACAGTAAATTATAATATATAAAAGATAAATTATAATATATACACACACATATATACATACATCCATCCATATATCTATTTATATATACATACAAACAAATAATGTATACCTACATATATTATTATATATGTAGGTATTATACTTACCTAAAAACATGTAAACGTATTTCAAAAACTTGCAATAGAACAACATGTTCACAGCGATAAATAGTGTTCCCTCACCATGGACTTAAAATTGGCTAAAGTCTGAGCTTTTCTTATCTCCACTGGCAGTTTATTCCATAGACAAATGGCTGTAACTGTGAAGGTTGTCGTAAAAAGCTGTTGTATGCAACGGCATCTTCAGTCTTAAGTTTTCTGATGACCTTAAACCTCTTGTATGAGTATCGTGAAGGAACTCGAAACTTCCTTTAAGATAGGAAGGGGTTGAAGGGTTAAATAATATCTTAAATAGCAAACCTTTGTGATGGGATTGATTGTGATTTAGGTCTTTGAAATATTTTTTACAAGATTCTTGCCGACGTATACAAACGATAATGCGAATTGCCGTTAAAATTTGTAAATGTTATTGTTGGTGTTGTGTTACATGTTGTGTAAATGTTATGTTTAGGGAGGCAAGATCATCTAAGATTGGTTTGCTCCGGTTTTGTAGAGCGTTCTCTTTTTCGTACATTGGCTAACCTTTATAGAGTAAAAGTAAAGTCCTTGTATTTTTAAATATTAAAACTATAGCTTCGGTTTTAACCACTCTAAAAAGATTTCAAGCTGTATACGTGTTTGTCCTAGTCACACTACTCTCACTTTACATTTTCCTAGAATAACTCGTTATTTTATTTTAATAACAAGTGGTAATACAAAACAGTTGAATAGCAATATAAATCATAATTTTTATTCTGGGGCAGACTGGATGTGAGCTGGCGTTGAATCGGGTGCTATGGCGCACATTGGCTGTGGCCCATGGCTGGAGATAGGCCTATCCTAATGTATTTCACAAATCATCTCCCAATGGATTACAATAGGCTATTTGATAGATTAATCATTTTTAAAACATGCACATGGCAGAAAGTTATATGAATAAAAATCGTCCATGCGGTTATCAAAATTGATCTCTTTTATATATTTCATTGAATAAAATGCCATTGTACCAAACGTTAAAGGTTTCGTATACGACCTTTCTCATACGACATTCATAACATGCCCACGGGGGTTCGTATCACAATACGCGCAAATGACGGTCACCCTACGGATTTGGAATCACCTTGATAAGTAATTGGATATATGAGACACCATTTATCTATACACCACAAGTTTTTCAAAAATGTGGATATGTGTCAAATATGACGACTTCTGCTGAGTAGCGGTAGAGCGTTCGACTTCTATTGTTGGATTCCCGCTCAGTGCAAATATTTGTATTCATGAATATGTATATTTGCATTGAATATGTGTATTCACAAAAACATGTATCATGTATGTTTATCTCAAGTTTATCCGCATTTTAGAACCCATAACACAAGCAAGTTAAGCTATGCTAACTTTGGGTTTAGATAGCATTGTGTAGAATGTCCTACAATAATTTTTACTATGTTGAAGAACATGGAGTGTCGTATCACAGTATCGTATCGTATTACATACATACATCCTCTTTCCTCTTTACAAGACTTTGCCCTCTGCTTACCATCAGGCGAGGCAAATTCAAATTGACGGAACCTATATACAAAAAAAAACATACATACATCATACATGCATACATACTCTTTCCTACTTTCAAGACTGCCTTCGGCTTACCATCAGGCGAGGCGATGTCAAATTGATGAGTCCTATATAAAAAAAAACTAATAGCTATAATAATTGCGTCTGGAGGTCTGGACAATGAATTTATTATGAAGAAAATCTCACTCATTTTGGCGGGAAATTGATCACAGAACATACGTACGACTTGAACGCAACGCTGGCAGCTGGCACACACGTTCATGTATACTTGTACAAGTCTAGACTTGCGCAAGTTTGGAATCGAAAGTTGGAACTTTTTTTGAGACTTGTACAAGTCTGAAACTTGCGCAGTTATCTTCCAACACACGTTCAAGTATACTTGTACAAGTCTAGACTTGTACAAGTATACCGCAACGTGTGTGGCCAGCTTAAGCTTTCACCCCTAAAATAATGATTAATAATACTGCGTTCGAAATATGAATGGTTTTGTTCTCACTGTCTCTGGCCCACTCACTTTCATGAATTTATAATGGGATGAATCCATTATTTTATCATTTATGACAGTGAAACCACTTATAATATTGAATTGTCGGATGTTTACTAGAATATTACTCATTACTCATTAAAATAAAACCCCATAACCATGACTGATGAAAAGTATTCAAAATATCGGGAATAGTCTAACGTTAAAAATAGTTTGATTTTAATCACTAATAATACTATTTACCATTAGACCGAATTTTTCGAAGTGAAAACTTCTTTGGCGGCGTTGTGCACTTTTTTGTAATGGGTAAAAAACGTTAAACTCGCGTCAGGACACGTGCAGGTCTCGTGTCCTGATTCGAAAATTCGTAAGTCGTTTGCAGACAAATATAGAAGCGCTAATTTCACACTGCACTTAACAACCTTGGTGGCGCGTTCGTCTAATGAGTAGTCGTTGACTTCTTCAAGACTGAGATCGATTCCGACCGAGGCCCAAGAAACACTTTTTGTCATATATAACTTATTGTAATATTTATTCTATTTTGTGCCATAAATATATAAAATGGAAATTAAACAAAGTGCAATTTCACAATGAAAAAAGTGACGAAGAAATAGCGAAAGAAAATGAGTGAGTACTTTAGAAATATATTGGCGATGATGGTTCTGGTAATAATGATGTTGATAAAGTCATTGAAATTATGGATGGAAGTTGATTTTTCTGGGAGATAAACTTTTTAATGTAAAATAATTGTGATAGTTCTGAAGTGTTAAATTTTTAATGTAATATAAATTGTCATGTATGTGTACGATAGCGTAATAAATGAATATTGTATGTTACTACATAAATTATAGTACTTTTATTCTGATAATTAAAGCAATTCGTGCAAAATTATCCCTAACCATTCCAAAATATCAAAAATGCACAACGTTATTATTCAAGTTTTCACTTCTGCCAGCACTCCCGGAGTGCAACCCGTCGTTTTTTTCGTTGCGATTGCTGTTAAGTTTAAGCATGAATCTTTTGTGTACTTATGTACAAATTCAAGCCAACTGACCAAACTCTCAAGAGGGAATATGAGGCTCGTCATAGAAGTAATAACAGGACACTACAGACTAAACAGACACCTAACAGTGATCGGAGTGAAAACTGACCCCAATCGTCCGGAGTGCATGGAGACAGAAGAAACCAGTTTCCACCTGCTGGCCGAATGTCCCATGTACTCACTAATTAGATGGGAACTGCTGGGATCGGACACACTGGACACGGAGGAGTTGAAGAATCTGAGGGTGGAACAGATCGTAAGATTCTGCAAGGACACAAAAAGGTTTGTAGAGGCGCCGTGAATGCTGGAATAACCACGCTCTCCCCAACGGGAGGGCAGGGGAAATGGATGAAGTGGCCCACAAGCTTCGTGGGTGGATCGTCCGTCCGGCTTCCCGTGTCCCCAATTGTAATAATATGTACAAATTCTGTTTCAGCAGTGTACGCAGTGTATGATAACATTTTAGAAAGAATTGTATTATTAGGCTCTAGTATATACATACTTAAGAGATCTATTGAGTATCACCGGTTATTTAAAAGTAGATAATCTTGTAACATAAGCCTCGTTAGGAGATTGGAGATATTATAATAAAAAAGCAATGTTTTCCCTGAACAAAAATAGTGATTTAGCAAAATAAAGAATTAACAAGAAACTACCCGCTATACCTTTTTTCGATTCTAACAGAAAAAATATATTTTAAAGGGATACCTTGAAGAAGGTATAACTTTGAGGGACTAGTAGATAATAAATTGCGACTAGTAGAAAATAAAAACGCAGATTAGAGACACGACAGTCTTAAGACAAGCTTGTCGGCGTGTAGAACTGTAGGTATTAGACTGCTTTGTCTATTAAACGTTTTTTCAGCAGTATGCGCACTTTCATATTTTTTGTAAAGCAATAGTTTGTCTTAAGACAGTTTTACAAATTTGTCGTGTCTCTTATCTGCGCTCAGTGCGTCCTCAGTGTGTTCTAATGTGGAGCTTGACGTATTTGATACACATTTCAAGTTGATGTGGTTGGTCGTTTTTGTGAAATAAAGACAGACGGATTCTTACAGACAGACGGATAACCGACTATTCATGTTTTCCTTTTGAAGTACGGAACCCTAAAAATACTATTTTAAAGACTTTAAGGTCTACAGACGTAAACCTAAGAATGCGCCAGTAACACTTACTTATATGTTTCTGTTAAGGCGAAGACACTTTGTTCACGTGTTCTTTGTACGCGGTTCTTTCGTTTTCGTTGTTTTTTCGTTTGTTTTCTTTTGTTTACACAACATTTATTTTGTTTGTCACTAAAAACTCAACACTAACTCTTTGTCCGTTTCAGTCTTCTCACTATATAAGTGATGACAAGGAGCTGGATTACCCCTACATTCTTTTCACGAGCTTCGGAATATTTTTGTATGACTCGATCTACAACTTCTTTCCACCCATTTCCACCCTACCTTTCTTATACGACACAGTTTTGTGAACGCCTTTTGTCTTGCGGCTTTCAACGTAAACTAAAGAATCCTTCTGAATAAGGAGATTGATTGCTTTCAGTAAATCACGTTATACTTCCTAAAGTTGGTCTCAGAGATAAGAGTGTTCCTTTCTCAACTATCCCACAACTTAAATAAAGCAGAGAGAAGGTATTTGAGATAAAAAGTGAGTATCGAGTTAAAGGCCTTTGACCAGCCCTTAAGTTTACTTACAAACAATTTACTCATCCAATTTTAAGTTTGCTGAAGATTGGAGAATGTAAGATATGTCGACATACGTACTAACCACAGACCAGATGAAAATCTACGCCATTAGCTATAGGGTCAAAAGCGGTACCTATTTGGCAATTTTGACGCGGTGCTTGACCATACTTTTATTAGAATAAAATAGGACAAACGTTAACCGAAACACCATAATATTAGTCATCACAAATAAGTATTGAACTTTATACTTCTAACAAAAATCAAATTATTATTTTATTTATTTATTAAAAACTTTATGTACATGTGGATGTACAAAGGCGGACTTAAAGCCAAAGGCATTATTTACCAGTCTACCTTGGGGTGATGCAGAGATAAAGTGAAGTATGTACTCGTACGGTTTTGACGTTACATTATTATTATTAGCTGGTACAATAAATAACTATATGCATAATATACAACAACACACACATATAAATAAGAACACAAGAAACACTTTTTGTCATCATATAACTTTTTGTAATATTTATTCTATTTTGTGCCATAAATCTATTGATATAAAATGGAAATTAAACAAAGTGCATCTATTAAAGAATAAAGTGACGAAGAAATACCGAAAGAAAATGAGTGAGTTCTTTATAAATATATTGGCGATGATGGTTCTGGTAATAATGATGGTGAAAAAGTATTTGAAATTATGGATGGAAGTTGATTTTTCTGAGAGATAAACTTTTTAATGTAAAATAATTGTAATAGTTCTGAAGTGTTAAATTTTACAATGTAATATAAATTGTTATGTTTGTGTAAAATAGCGCAACAAATGAATATTGTATGTTACCACATAAATGATAGTACTTTTATACTGATAATTAAAGCAATTTGTGCAAAATTGGAGAGGCCTATGTCCAGCAGTGGACTGCAATAGGCTAATTGATTGATTGTGCAAAATTATTCCCTAACCATTCCAAAATTTAAACGTTAATATTCAAGTTATCACTTCTGCCAGCACTCCCGGAGTGCAACCCGTCGTTTTTTCTAAATCAGTTTGTATTTTAAAATGTTGTAAAACTCAAACGACTGATATAAAGAACTTGATATAAATAGTAGAGTATAGCCCAAGTCACTATGTTTAAATACAAATAGAAAGAAGCATTAAACCACTGCAACTAAAATGATTAAAGTCATAAAAACATTACCTTGACACAAAATCACTAGATAGCTACTATTCCCATTAGACGGGATGGGTAATTATAATTTTATTGACCCCGATGTGGCATACACAAGTCGACATAAGATACAACATTTAATAATGATCTGAGTGAGCGACATCGTATTAATATGCAAAGCGATCAAGCTGAACGAATACGCTGCATAAAGCAAAACGCTTTCATCTTGCATTTTATTAGATAAAAGTAAGTTAAGTAAGTATAACTTTTTAATAGTTCATTTGAATACTAATTAATTTGATGTGGAAATTTAGCTGTATTTTGCTGGTATTGGTAACAAGTAACTAAATGGTAATGTATATATTAAATCCTAACTGTTCTTCCCGATAATAAATCAGTCGATGATAAATCAGTCGAGCCATTTTCAAGTTTTGAGCTTATGAACAAATTTAACTACTTTTTCGTATTCATATACAAGATCGTATGTACGTACCTGTGTGCGTACGTAGTGTGATGTACAGTCAACGACAAAAGTGACTTACCAAAATTCTAATTTATTGATCAGCTCGTGAACCTTATTTTTTTGCATTTATGTCGCTGCTAATCTATTTCAACCGAGCGTCAATCCCGGCTGCATCAATGCTAGCACTTTCGAGCCCAGGGTCTTCTTTTTGGATTGGTTTGTTGGCTTTTTTGGGAGCAACTACCTTGTTGGCATCCCAGCCCCAAGAGAAAAGCCTGCGCCAGAACCTCATCCGTTGTTTAGTAGGTGCACCGACTAACAGCCAGGGAATAGCTTGAAGGATGTTGATTTGGGAGCTGTTCCAGTGATCTCTAAGTAATATACCTACATATGCAGAAAAACGTTACGATAACGTTGACATTGATTATTGTAATCGCTGAAATGAGATTGATAGCCAATTGTTCAAATTCATCATAAAACCAGGAAATGTATTGTAAATTGCTGGATAACCTTTTGTATGAAGAAATATTTATTCGATAAAAAAGGTCAAACTGTGCACATCTCTTTGTAAGTTGTTCCTAAAACGCTGTACGAGAGATACTGTAATATACAAAAGTGACATGAACCTTTTCCAATGGAGCGAAGATCGTGTATTCTAGTAGTGGCAGTTCGCCTTTCATTTTATCAATTGTGTAGAATCACTTGTAAGTTCAAAGGTATTCGTGGTGATGATACTGGCAAACTACGGGGACTAAATGCTGTCGTCCTCAAGGAAAAGGCTAAGTGACGTCTGGTCAATTTTTACATCTTAAAACTTTGAAGAAATATTTAGATATTTATAGCAACTATACGATACACTCGTAAATGCTCCAAAATTTATCCATCCACTGTTTAATGACAATTTAATTGCAGATTGAGAATACTAGCATTGGTTTTAAAATATACCCTCATTTTTTAGCTTTAGCTCGAAATTTGCTTTTTCACTTAGTCGGTTTTTAGTTTAACGGCGGCAGAATTGGTTGAGATCCTTGACATGTTATCGTGTTGTAACTAATAGTATATGAAAACCACATCATTTCATTCCAATATTATAAATAGGAAAATAATAATGGATCTTTGTTTCTTTGTTATCTTTTCACTACTCTGATCTGCTCTTCTCTTTTATTTCCTATTACACCAATAGCTACCCAATATACGATATAGTTCATTTAGAATTCCTGTCCATCCAAACGTTGCCTGTAAGATATTGCTTTTAGCGACGAGGCCGCCATTTGTACATATGTTAATTAAGTTTACCACATATGTACAATAAAGTTTATCTATCTGATCAAAATGAAAAACCGAATGAAAACTAATGAATAAAATGTACGAAAATGTACGAAACTGTATGATAAGTACAATAGATTAGCCATTAAAATATAAACTGTACTTTCTTTTAAATTAAATTTTTAAGCATTTTGAATGCTTACTTTTTCTAAAGATTTAGATCGCAAAAAGAGAACATCTAGAACGGGACTTGAACTCGCGACCCGTCCCTTACAGGGGGAATGCTCTGACCAGCTGAGCTATCTAGACACGTCCCAGATATTCGAAATTCTCCGATATATTATATACGTCTTAAGGCGAAGCTGGAGCCATCTACCGTAATTCTTGCGAACTACGGAAACAATGAATAACTTTACAGTCATTTTTGAACATTGTTTTTTGATGACTCCGCCTAATTAAAGTAAATTTATTACGGTAGATGGCTCCAGCGTCGCCTTAAGACGTATATAATATATCGGAGAATTTCGAATATCTGGGACGTGTCTAGATAGCTCAGCTGGTCAGAGCATTCTCCCTGTAAGGGACTGGTCGCGGGTTCAAGTCCCATTCTAGATGTTCTCTTTTTCCGATCTAAATCTTTATAAACTGTTCTTTCAAACATTATTTGTCATCCGCGCAAACAGAATGAGGTTGAAGTAACTCCTAATGTTCTTTTACAAATAATGCTAGATTAAGAGTCATGTAAATTTGTAAATTAAACCTCATGTTTATAATTACACTGAAAAGGCTTAAATACCTTTTCCAGTTGAAGAGCTAGACGAAACTGTAGGCACCGCAGAAAAATACTTAGGTGCAAGTTGTTTTAGGCCTACAAAGGTTTCAGAATAACATAGAAAAAATCTATAGTATATCTATTCTGTCTGAGCTCAGATTGAGAACTAAAAACAATTCCTTGTATTATTTTAAGAGGAACTTTTATTCGCCATAAAGCGCAGAGATTTCTCGTCATAAAATGCAGAGACTTACTTTAAATAAAATCGTTTTTGTTTTCGCTTAAAGGATGGGTCGGGTCACTGATTTTGTGTACTTATAGGTAGGTATGGACTTAAAAAGGTAGCTAGGATAGACTGGATGCGAATGGATCGGGGCCTTGTTCAGCACTGGACTGCAACAGGCCAATTGATTGTTATATAAATTGGATATGAATTTAGTAAATCTTGACCTGGGAGTATTTAAGTAACGCAAATGAAATATGATAAAGGTACTTATCCATTTTAGTTTTAACAGTTTCTGTGCTGATGATATGCGGTCAAAATAATTACTACAAGTTAAGGCGAGCGTCCCTGAGGAAGGGTGTTTTTAGATTAGGATTTTCCGAAAATGAGAAATCCCTATATTCTGAAAATCATATATGTTATTTTAGGCTATTCAAACTAGTATTTTCAGTTATCCGATACACGATGACTATTACTTCCCTGGATAGAATTTGCTCTCAAAGATTCTAATCGATCTAACCGAAAACGGATTCCAGTTTTATTTGAATTGTGTTCAGGTTAGAAAAATAAAAATGATACCAAAATGAAGGTCATTGATTGAAGATTGAAAAACTGTTATCAAAATTTAGATACATTCTGAATTATACCATGAAAATTCATAAATTCCTACGTTTTCTACCTATATGACACATTCAACAGTTCACAGTCAATCAGTCCCGAGCGGAACGTGTTGGAGGCACGACGTGTGTCAGTTTGCGGCAGATGCACAGCGAAATGGTACGATTTCTAACTCTACTTAGCGTAAACGCCACATCGTAGAGAATGTGCCAGTTGTACTAATCCAATGATAAAAAGTTGAGACTCGAACTTTTGCGAATACAATAACACTATAAGTACACTGTTTTCTGTAAAGTATAAGTTGTGTTAATAAATAAGTAGTATTCATTGCAAAAATATTAAGACTAAATCATGTATCGGTATTATAATTTTATTAAATGTGTTATGACATTAGTCCATTCAATACCAGAATTTGTAATGATTATCATTGGTACTAATAGATATCGAATGTTGGTACTAAATATTGGGAACGTAGCCTAGCTGTGACATAATTTAAACTGACATGAACCTTCAACACTACCAAATACCTGCCTCTGAATATCTATAATGTTTTCATTGCTGATGAAACTTTTACTTTGGGGCCTAACCTCATGAATCCGAGCTCCAATCCCGGTTGCATCCAAAGCTATACAATTCAGAGCCCAGGGTACGCTCTTCTACTTCTTCTTTCCATTCCATTCCTGGTTAATTTTGACTTTTACGGGAGTGACTCCCGTCTCACATCATGCTTTTGCCCAGACGCTCTACGGATTTTAATGGTGCCCATGGGTATATGGAACCCATGGGTGTATGGGACCCCATAGGTATATGGGACCCATGGGTATATAACCCCATGGGTAACGTATATGTATGGGGCCCCATAAGAGTATTGGGTGCCATGAGCCAATGTCACGCCATGGGTGTATGGGCCCCATGAGTGATGTATGTTTATGGGGTTTCATAAATATATTAGGTCGTTACATATGAAATTGCCGTTTTTCTTGAAGAAATTGGAGGAAACCCAATTTTCAGTACTAACAATTTTTGAATTTTTTTAGGAATGACATATCCAAATTTTATGTTTTTTTTTATGTATGAATGAGACAACATTAAGCTAACAAACAGCAACTTTTATTACATTTTTGAATAGTGACAGCTGTTAAGTAATACGAAATTTATCAGGAGGTACTGTTTTTGAAGATCGAATTAATTTATCAAGCGGCCAATAGAAACAAAATTTCATACAGAGTTGTAAAATCTTGAAATCAACTTTCAAACAAAATATAAATAATGGAAATAACTATTAAATTACAGGAATAACGAACTCATGAATTTGTAAGAAAAACCCGAGACGGCGGCGTGCGCTTTTAGTCGATTCAAGCCCGATATAACCACCCGTGCAAAAAAAAAGGTATGCCTCCACCATGGGTTTAGGGGGCCCATGGGTATATGGGGCCCCATCAAGATCTTACGGCTTAGCGCCCGGGGTCCACTCTTCTATTGGTTTTTCATAGTTTGGTTCATATAAGCTTTTACGGGAGCGACTTTCTGATAGCTATATTACAATATTATAATTATTATAATTCTTCTTTCCCACTTTTTAAAACATGATTTTTAATTATTTCGTTTCTGAACTTCCTTTTTTTCTTATTGTACTTTTCTTTACTTTTTCTTACTTGATTTTAGGCATTTACCAGAACAATGACTTCTGGAACTGGACTAGAGAAGCTGTTTAAAACAATAATTGTGTCACGGTTCTTGGGTGAGAGGGGAATGAATTTGAAGATGAATGAATGAGATGAGTTTTGAATTGGGAACGGGATGCAGTAACTAGATAATGAGTAAAGAATTTTGACACCTATTCGTATCGCAATAAAGCGCCCTTTTGTAATATCAAGAAAAGTCGCGCATTGTTTCTGGTCAAGTAGTGGTCTTTCATGATACCATTTTTTTGTTCCGTACAGTCTGGTATAGTGAGACTGGTACCGCAGTACTGCACCCTAGGTGGGGGGTGGTGGGGGACGGGGTAAGAAAGAGCATGAGTCGATGAGATCGATGTATTGATATTGTCGGACAGATCTTACGATATCATTAAACAAGTTTAAGGCCTGATATTATACAAATCCCTATTTAACAACTTTTGGCTATACATGGCGTCGTACGCGTGAATTAAATTTTAAATTGAAATTGGAATTAGTTAAATCAGTATACCTTTATTTTATTTTTATTTTTTTCGTGCGGAAATCCCTTCGGATACCGCCCCCGCTGGAGAGCGGGGGGTCTCCAGCGGGGGCGGTTATGTCGGGCTTGAACCGACTAAAACCGCACGCCGTCTCGGGTCTTAAGACGCCGGGGTGTAAGGTTACCCATAGAGCATATCCCTCGCACCCCGACTGACCCTGGGCCATCTCCGGTTTCGAGATGGCCCCTTACTTGCTCTCCACTGTGCCATCTGCTAATCAGAGGGACACGTGGAAAGCTTCCGAACAGCCCTCAACAGGGCCGTCCCCGCCTCGGTCGGAGTTGGCCGTAGGCGGCAGCGTCTCTCCCGCCCTAGGAGAGAGGCGCTACCGTCTCCGTTGCCCAGGGTGCACCGCGTGGAGGTCCCCAACCAAGCACCCCAAATCAGTATACCTAAATGGTTTTGTTGACGTGTCTTTACGTAAACAAAACCGAAAAAAAAGTTCTGCACCTGACATATAATTGTTTACAACACGTTCGTAGACTCAATTACTTTTGCTACCTTTGTTTCTCACAAGTTTTTGTTTAACTTGATTGTTTACTTGTTCCAGATCTTCAGAAGCTAGCCTGGGCTTGGGCCCCGAAGATCTTAGTGGGTGCGGGTGACTACACTACACTAAGTTTCAGTTAAACTTAGCTTACTGAATAAAACTTTATTATTTAAAATTAATCCCTTCTTTTCACGAATTTTACTATTTGCGATATTCCAACTTATCGTACGGACGTAATACCCGTTCATAACAGTAATCACATTTTCACGTAGATATTTCACGGGAAATGTACAGAAATACCGTTTACCTTGGCAGAATATTTCCCATTTTGAAGGGCCCGATGGCCACTTCCACCCTTTATTTTCCGTTCGGAAATCCGCCCTGATACCGATGTACGCACGCCGTCTCGGTTCTTCAGGGTGGCCAATAAGGCCCATAAGACATTTATCTCGCACCCTGACAGACCAGGGCCATCATGGTTTCGAGATGGGCCCGCGAGCGACCTCCAACGACTGCGTCGCCTCCACGCCTCACGGGCTCTGCGGATCGGGAGCGACTTGATTCTCTCTCGGCTGCCACGAGGGCCCTTCTCGGCAGATACCACGCTCTGCTCACCGCCGTCAGTACTCCGGCTGGTCACGGGAGTATCCGTGACGTACGGTGGTTCGGGGGGCTCGTATGGAATGGCCGGTTCTACACACCACTCCCAAAAGGGTACCCTTTAATGGTAGAGAGGCCTCCCCAATAGTTCGGGTAAGGTTGTAGAAGCCATCTGAGGCCAAAAATCATTGACAGCCAAAAAATCAAATAAATGTTAATATTTACAAATATTTCACAAGTTTTAAAGTCAGTTTTATTTTCAAGAACATCAGCCCTGGGGACGATTGGGAACAAAGGTAAAATTTTGTCCCAACGACCACCATGGGTGGCAGTTTTAGCAGTAGCCGTTGGGAATAAGCCTTTCGGAGGCACGTTGCAAGTGTTGTACCGCTTGCGCGGCAATATATTCAGTAATTACGATATTAATTAGCATGCACGTGACTGACTGTTTTACAAATTGAACTTCATGTATTATATAAACAATTTTAGTAGTTATGCAGTTATGCAATGGAAACTTGTGTTTACTATATAAAAAAAAAAATTATGTTAGTGTTTGGGTAATTGATTAAAAATAAATAAAAACCGGCTAAGTGCGAGTCGGACTCGCGCACGAAGGGTTCCGTTCAATTATTTATAAAAATGGCAAAATAAAAACATTTGTCGAATGGGTAAATATTTGTATTAATAAAACTAGTTCCACCGTAATTGTTCAGTTAGTGAGTTTTTTGTCCTCGGTAGTTTCATGGAGTGGGATTAGTGAACCAAAATTTAATAAATCTCGTTTCATTTATCGTAAGCGTTGTTCCCGGTTGGATCCGAGGCTCAGGGCTCGGGATCCGTTTACTTCTTCTCCTCATCTTGGTTTGGCTTATACAGCTTCTATGGAAGCGATGGCCTCGTCCGTCAACCAGCGGGTTTACCAGCTTGCAGGTGAGGTTGGCTAGGGGCCCCAAAACACCCCAAAAATCTCATCTTACTGGTCAAATGGAACAATTACGGTTAATACGAATAAGGGATTATTCTGTATAAAACTCCTTCAGAAAATGACACTAGGTGAATCGTTTTATATACGATTACTTATTTTACTTGTCACTATGCGTGGGCCTTTGCAATTGAATTCTATATCATTTCCGCCCAATCTATTCAAGTGATACAATTTTACTGTGACAAGATAACAATACGGTATCATGATTTTCATTACATAGCTTTTACGCGTCTACCGGTTTCTTTGCTTACTTCTTCTAAATCACACAACGGATTTTTATAAGGTTTTCACCGTCATTTAGATATTTTTCTGCGAAAATTTTGTATCCATAGTACATAGCCGGAAATAGACAGGAAATCATATTACAACCGTGCGAAGACGGGGTGGGTTGCTAATAAAGCAATGAAAAGGCTTGTGCGTGGGCATAGAAACATTAGCCTATTAAGATCTAAAAATGAAATCCCAAGATATAACCACCTACTTCTGGTTTTGAATATCGGTTTGTCTGTTAAATTCACTTTGTATTGATCATATTGCTATTCCAGGCGAGAAAGGAATAAAATATGGGTGAAAAGGGTATTTTTTGTGCGAGGTAATTATTCGTAGGACGAATGCGGAACAAAATCACATATCCAACCAACGAGCAGGCAATATTATTTACCTAAAAAACTGTAAAGGTACCGAAGTTATTTATTTGTGTGGCATAGGGGTAGAGCGTTCAACTGCTATGTCAGAGGTCGTATTTGCATTGATCCGGGTGTGAATGCAAAGTGCATGTGTACCTATGTATCTACAAAAAAATTATATAAGTGTCATACATCAATGTAAATAACAAAATAACATCAAATAAATCGCGATTGTTATCTGGCCTATGTTATGTTAGAATCCGTTAAAAATAGTTTCATTTTATATAAATGTATATAACTTTGGTTATGTATATTACTAGTATACATACATACGTTGTCACGCCTCTATCTCAATGGGGTAGGCAGAGACTGCATGTTTCCACTTGCTACGATCCTGAAATACACCTTTCACTTCTTCTAGTTTCATAATTGTTTTCAAACAACTCGGTTGCGGGTACTCTGCGGGAACTGATTGACATACGTATAGACATACGGTCGAGCATTACCGAATTACCCATTCAACCACGCTTTTTTTTTTTTTTAACGTGCGGAAATCCATTCGGATACCCCCCCGCCGGCCAGCGGGGGCGGTTATGTCGTGCATCGACTAAAACCGCACGGTGTCCTGCCCAAGTGTCCATTGCCAGGCCAGGCCACCCCGGGTAAGCCCTCGAAAGGATAACCCCAGGGTTACCGGCGGACCGTGGCCGCCAGCGCGGCCTCGCCTGGTGGGGTCGGGTTTTATCCCGCGTCGGTGAGTAGGCAGGCGTGTGTAGGACACACACGACACACCTCCGCCACGGCCTGCTTCTGTAAGGACGGCGAGTCGGCCAACTGCCGTCCTCAGGCCCCGATCATGGAGGTCGGTAGTCCCGGGCGTAGACGAGTCTAGGGCGTCCTCGCCGCATACTGCGGAACTTGGGGGGCAGGGTTCTCTCCCGCTCCCTCTCCGCCGTCTCTTTCGCGCGCATAACCTGCTCGCAGAAAGAGGCGGCGGCGTGCCACTGGCTCCCGTCGGAGACCACGGCCCTCACCATGGTCTCCAACGAGAGAACGTCCACGCCCAGGACCGCAGCGAGATCCCGACGGTGACTCGCCCACATTCTTATTGCACTTTTGTTCCATGTGTGATGTGCGTAAGTATCACAGGTAAAGTGCTCACCGTCAGATAACTGGCCGTGTCCTGATTTGCTATTCAAGAAGTAAGAAATAATGTTTATATCTAGGTATGTTAAACCGCATTCTAAAACTCATAATACATAACAAGCTAGTTAAGGTAAGAATACTTTGGAATCTAAATAGCGCTGTGTAGTACGTCGTAGAATATTATATATAAATATAATGTATTTCCTCGTTTATTACACATCATTAACAGAATATCAAGAAATATTTCCCGTCGTGATTGGGGTGGAATATTTTTTTTTGTAATAAATCTTATTATACATATCAAATACCTGTCAAAGTGAAATAGCGTTGCGTAATGATTTCGACTATAACGTGAGGAGGCGCGGGTTTGTTTACCACTCAGTAGAAATATTTGTATGCTTGAATGTCTATTAACATTGGTCTGAGTATACAATTTAGTTACATTCACACAAAAAGACCTTTATATCTGTTCTAAAACACAAAGTTCAAGCTATAGTTAGTTTGGTCTAGATAGCGCTGTATAATATTATATATTTACTTATTGCAGGGGGGTTGTGGTCGCAGCACTAGTGGGACCGGTGGGTGTCACGCGGTGCTGCGACGACAATCCTCTTCTGATGAGGCCGTCAAGCTGAGTGCCACTATTGTTAACATGATATGTGTATGTAATGGTGACCCTCTTTCCTAAGACTTTACCTTCAGCTTACCATCACGCGAGGGGAAGTCAAATTGGCGTGTCCTAAATATAAAAAAAAAAAAATTACTAGCTGACCCGGCAAACGTTGTATTGCCATGTATATTATTTCTAGGAAACATTTATTTATTGAATACGATTTATTTAATGTTACATTAACTATTAATGAATGTACTTTATTCCCAAATAAGTATTTATTAAATGTAACAAAATATTTATTCAAGTTGTCTTCAAAGAAATTAAGTTATTAATAGTTAATAAATGCTTCTATCAGTGAATTGGTAAAAACAGTGACTTAATATTGTATTCGATTGCTTATTATTTGACTTACCTTTCACAATAATGAAACATGTATATTTATTAAACACGTACACGTTTTCGTTTTGATTTAAAACTATTTCCAAAAAAACGTTAAGTACAATATATACAGGTACGGGTTTTAGTCGGTTCAAGTCCGAAGGGATTTCCGCACGAAAAAAAAAAGATAAAAGAAAAAAAAAGGTACGGTAATGGCCGTTGTTGGCGGGAGATCACAAAACGTATGTATGAGAGAAGCACAGAGAAATTAAAATAATACGTATAACAGTGATCGTAGAGAGTTGAAAATTCAGGGTTGTATGTATTTTCTAATGTAAATAAAAAAATTAAAAAAAACATCTAAAAATTAAAAAAAAAATTAGCATTTAGGGGGACGAAAAAAAAAGTTATCCGATTCTCAGACCTACCCAATATGCATACAAAATTTCATGAGAATAGATTAAGCCGTTTCGGAGGAGTTTAACTACAAACACCGCGACACGAGAATTTTATATATTAGATTATGTGGTTTTGTAACATCAGATGCAGCCTTTATTTAAACCTAACTAAACTAACTAGGTATTAATGCGTGGTGTGTTATGTTTATTCAGTGAAACATGACAAATCATGAATGTTCATTGCAATTATTAATACGTAGTATTCACTACATCTGTATATATAATATATCTATACTAGACTGTTTAGTGGGTTTGTGTTTACTTAAAAATACCAAAAAGCTCTGCATCAAGATGCCCATTCAAAGATGGTTTTTATCTACTTTATATTTTCTTTTTAGATTTTTTTTACGTATTTATTCCCAAGCAAAGCAAGGTTTCGGGCCGCTAGTTATGTAGAAAATTATTATAATTTTAATCTTAACATTATAAGATACGTATCGAAAGAGTTCTAAAATATACGTTTTTATGAAATAGAATTTTGTTGTAAACTGGCGTATATAATACGTAGCGCCATAATGAAAACAGGTTTCGTTTAGAAATATGTTGTGTTATCATAAACATTATCAGCCATATATTTTAAGGACGTTGTTATTCTAAATATTTTTTCTTATATGTAGTCCCTCTTTTTTGTATGGTATATTTTACTAGCAAATATGGTAACGTGTGTTCATAAAAGAAACACACATTACCATATTTGCTAATATATCCATATGTTAATATATGCCATATTAACTTGATATTTGCTTATATATCCATATGTGAATATATGCCATATTAACTTTTAATTTCAAGCTGCAGGAGCCTAGTGGCTAAAGCGCCGGATATGCTGTCGAGAGGTCGCCAGTTTTAACGGTCATTACACTACCGAAGTGGGCCTTCCCCTAACAGAAGCAATTTATTCAAGTAATTACAATTACTACATTTTCCTCTTCAAAAAATTAAAATAATACCATGAAAAGAAAATATAAATAAAAAAGGCAAAGCCCTGCCAAAAAACACAAACTAATAAGTGATCATTGTTACTCATAGCGCTGTTAGGATTGTAATAATATCCCTTACATCTAAATTTTCATTAAGGCATTAAAAAAAGTTATTAAGGCATAAAGACACATACATACATGTACCTTTTTTTTTTTTTTTTTTCGTGCGGAAATCCCCTCAGATACCCCCCCGCCGGCCAGCTGGGGCGGTTATGTCGGGCTTGAACCGACTAAAACCGCACGCCGGTGTAAGGTACCCTGAAAATATTGCTATCCGTTTTTGGGCAGTCGTGTAAAAACTAATAAAATTATTTGAAGTTTATTTATCGAAGACTACAACACACACTGGTCTAACAACACAGCACAACTCCTTAAGTATTTTATGGGTGTTTGAAAGTAACGATGAGAAGCTAGTTTCACTCAATATTAATAAAGTTTGCCTTTTATCTTCAAGATGCAGCCGCGTAAAGATTTTTTAATTGTATTGGACACTTTTTAATTACAGGGAAAATTGCTTATATATTTGGTGTAAAACAGAATAGCATAGTAACTACATTTTTAACAACAACAAAGGTTGCTGAGCTCTCAGTAGTTTACAAACAATCTTCACAATGAAATACATCAATAAATAAATTATGGACATGCCGGTAGTATTTTTATGTCGTATATTTTTTATTATATAATGTTGAATAGTCTTAATTTTATTAATGTTGATTTGTTTGTTTTATAACTAAATTAATTTTATAAAATAAAAAGACACCAAATTAACATTTTTTGAAAACATAAGGATTAAAATTATTATGTAAGCGAATAACTGTAAAAGTATTTTTATATTCTTCAGAGGTATTGAAGAATTTCAGAAATTAAAGATTAAAAGTTTTGTTTATTATTTCATTACAAGTATTATGACTAAGGTGATCTGTAACTTGAAATGTGTTGACGCACTTCTGTTGCTAACTGTAACATATTCTCAGTTTTTTTTTTTTTTTTTATATCATTTGAAATACTTTTCTTTATAATAAATGAAATTATATCAAGTTTTGTTTTGAACAACTTGTTGATTTCTTGACAAAAGAATATCACGAGTTATCGTAAAATATAATAAAAAAAAAATATGCACCGACACGAGAGAAGAAGATCTAAAACATTCCATTTAATTTTAAATGAGGTATTCATAGTAACAATATAAAATGAGAAGAAACACTCACCTTCCCCAATGACGAGATAAACTCACTGCGCGAGTAGTGTTGGGATGTAACTAACGACCACACTGTCGTACGTCGAGCGGCTGAATGTGCTGCTTCCGTGGTTTACCTCGATGGTTGTCGAAAGCAAATGAGAGATGCGAGGTGTCGACGCGGCTTATATACCGATATGGTACTAGGCTACGCTGTGTCCTCACTTGCGTAGATGATGCCGTAGACCTCTACATCGCTACGCAAGTGCTACGACTGTATTCCTTTAATTTAAAACTGATTAAAAATAATACTCCTGGAATTACAGATTATGTTCAAGAGTTCATTATAAACTCAATTAAAAGTCTAATTAAATGGTTTAATATTATTTGATTTTCCGTCACTTGAAAAAGTTTAATTTGATTCCGAGTTTGATGTTTGAGTGTAACTAGGTCTTTAAATTACAAATGAGTAATTTTTCCGCATATTTTCATAAGTTCCTGAATGACTGGGCAGAGATGTATTACACCTATATTTGGCTAGCTATATATTTTATATTTTAAGAGTGGGTAATTTGAGTGTTTTTGTAGCTGCACCAAAATCTACGGGGCCCAAATCCTGACACCTCGGACCTTACGGGGTTCGGATATCAGACAGCAGTCGCTCCCATAAGAGCCATATAAACCAAAGGAGGGAAAGGTGGAATGGGACACTGAGCTTCGGGTTCGTCTGGGGATGAGGATGAGAGGGCAAACTTATTACCGTCTACGAGGAACATTTTCAGACTTAGTGCAGCTGCTAAGAATTACCGGACAGAAAAATGTAATAATATTTTTTCTGACCCGGGACTCGAACTCAAATTTACGATTATACCTAACTAGCTGTTGCCCCCGGCTTCGTACGCGTGGAACACTGATTCCGTTCCCGCTACCGATGGGACCATATTCCACCGCCACAACCGATATAAGATACACAATTCCACCATACATCATTTTGTTATATCTCAAAGGGTTTAAACCAGCGTTTTCGTTGAAAGCTCCCAGACTGCTTATTATTTTCCGACACCTTTTTTTTATACTAGTGGTATAGGTGGCAGACAAGCACACGGCCCACCTGATTGGAAGCGGTTACCGCCTATGGACGTGTGCAACACCAGTGGCGTCACACTAGCGATAGCGCTGCCGACCCTGTAAAGGAAAGTGGATGGGAAAGGAGTTTGGGAGGAGATGGGAAAGGAGTTTGTGCTCCGGCACTCTCACTCACCAAACGGAACGCAATAGTTCAAATACTGTTACTTGGCGTCGATATTCTGTGAGAGGGTGGTGCTTCCCCGGTCGAGTCTGCCCATTCATGCAACGGCCAAAATGACTGTTGCTTGACTCTACCACCTACAAATATATTATTACATTATATTTTGGCCAGTATATACAAAAACTTGACAAATTATATATAAAAAACCTTCCTCGAAAACTACTCTATCCATCGGTGAAAACAGTATGAAAATCGGTGAAGTAGTTTTTAGTTTATCGCGAACAGACAGACGTGACGGAGGAGTTTGTTTTATAATATGTATTGATAGTGATGTAGTAATTAAAGGCAAAAATACTAGCGATATTCTGCATTATCGTGACAGTTGCTTTATTTTCCTGTACATATCTATCTATTTATGACATTATCATCTTAACGTTGTCCCCGGTCGTATTCGAGGCTTTCACCTCGGACACCAGGCTCCGCTTTCTCCTTCCCCGCCTTTTGGTTATTCGGCAGCTGTAGTGGCTGGCAGATATTGCTTTTTAGGGCTCCAAATGCCCAATAAACATCTATCTATTAATGTGCGCAATAGATTCTTTGTGATTATTACCTTTTTTTTTCTTTTTTTTCGTGCGGAAATCCCTTCGGATACCCCCCCGCCGGCTAGCGGGGGCGGTTATGTCGGGCTTGAACCGACTAAAACCGCACGCCGTCTCGGGTCTACAGACGCCGGGGTGTAAGGTTGCCCATAGAGCATATCCCTCGCACCCCGACTGACCCTGGGCCATCTCCGGTTTCGAGATGGCACCCTCGGGTTTTGGAACCACGGTGTCCCCGTCTTGTCCCGGTTTGGGGGAGGGGCGCTAGTCGCCCCACCGTCTTTGTGATTATCACCTACTATGAAAATTTGAACACATTACTTTACGTAACTTAACTCTAGTTTAGTTTAGGCTAATCACAGTTGTAATGAGATAGGTAGTTGATTCCAATTGGTTAACGTAGAAGAAAATAGTAGCGTGAAACAAAACCGACGTAAATGTGTCGGCTAATACGAATGCGCGTAGTTACTTAACGGTTGGTGAATCCGAATAAGGAGACAGTTTAAACGGTTCACTGCGATCGTAACAATTTTTTGTAACGTGTGCATGCAATTGACAATAATCCTTACTAATATATAAATGTGAAAGTAATTCTGTCTGTCTGTCTATCTGTTACGCTTTCACTCCTAAACCACTGAACCGATTTTGCTGAAATTTGGTACAGGGGTAGATTAGACCTTGGGAAAGGACATAGGCTATGTTTTGTTGCGATAACCGACATCTACGCGGGCGGAGCCGCAGGCAAAAGCTAGTACAAAATAAAACAGCTATATTTTAGTGAAATATTGAATTCCCAATACGAGTATCTTTGATTACTCACTGGGAAGTCTCAACAAAGTGTATGCAAAAGATTACTGAAATAAACGTCATTTTATTTTTTATTTATTTTTAATTCATTTAATAACTTTTCCTATAAATTTAGATCAGAAAATGTCAACATCCAGGATACTTTGACCAAATCAGCTACTTGGACACGTCCTGAATATTCATAATTCTCCTATATATCCTATACATCTCGGGATGACGCTGGAGCCTTCTATCAAAAATCTTACGATCTAACAGAAACAAGTTCTGACTTGGATGATAGCTTAATCAGATTTAAATAGTTTTTATTTATTTATCTCTGAAAGGTTTTTATTACAGACTAGCTGACCCGGCAGACTTCGTACTGCCTCAATCGATGACAAACCTTTTAAACCTTCTCTGGACCTCCACAAACAATTCAAGACCAAAATTAGCCAAATCGATCCAGCCGTTCTCGAGTTTTAGCGAGACTAACGAACAGCAATTCATTTTTATATATAAGAAGAAGAAGAAGAAGAAGACTAGCTGACCCGGCAGACTTCGTACTGCCTCAATCGATGACAAACCTTTTAAACCTTCTCTGGACCTCCACAAATAATTCAAGACCAAAATTAGCCAAATCGGTCCAGCCGTTCTCGAGTTTTAGCGAGACTAACGAACAGCAATTCATTTTTATATATAAGAGAAGATTACTGCCAATAATGAGAGGAAATATTTAGAGATAGTTTTTACTTTAATAGATCCTTGACAATTTTGCCTTTCAGTCAACATCCTTTTAATGAGATTGCCGGCAAGCCATACATCACGCGTGGTGATAAAATTGTCGTTCAATGTGACATGATAGGCTTTAATAACAATTTTGACGCGAATGGCTCGCACCGATTATTATGCTTCTATAAACAGGATCGAGATAACAGTGACAAATAGGCTTACACCACTCCATATTGTTTTTTAAATCATACTCACGCCTTTCTCTTTGTGGAGTAGGCAGAGACAATTGTCCATCATCATCATCATCATCATCATAGCAGCCGTAGGAAGTCCACTGCTGAACATAGGCCTCCCCCATTGACTTCCATTATGACCGTTCTGTAGTGGCCGGCATCCACCGAGTCCCTGCC
This sequence comes from Cybosia mesomella, assembly GCA_946251805.1. Classification (NCBI taxonomy): domain Eukaryota; kingdom Metazoa; phylum Arthropoda; class Insecta; order Lepidoptera; family Erebidae; genus Cybosia; species Cybosia mesomella. Next base: position 26,419,114 of record OX276398.1, read on the forward strand.
CTCTTTATTTTATTCTTACATATGTCACGAGGTACTACTGTCATCATCATTGTTTTAGGCATGAATAATACATGAAAGGTAAGAGGCAAAAGTGTACAGCAAAGTTGCTTAGATTACTAAGCAAAATCATACATACGTATCAACGCGATCACAGAGCAAAATCTCGTATCAACTCTAAACTCATAATTTACCATCGTCTTTATTACTCTTATCGGTAAATTTGAAAAACGCTAATTATACGTGTACCCACATTCATTTCTATCAGAAACAGGTATAAAACTTTGGTTGTTCTTACATTGAAAAGAACGAATACCGTAAAGCCGAACACTCGTGGAGGTAACCCTTCGTGCGTTATCTGCTAGCGTAGTCAGCAAGATACCTCATACGTGATCTATTTCAACTCATCGGACGCGTAGGCAGATTGTTCCCTCTTATTATGCAAAGCACTTCGATGTATTGAGTATATACTAATTGTGTACTTTGTAATAAAACTTCAACGCAAAAGAGTCAGATAATAATAATAATAATAATAAATATTCCACGACATTCTACACAGCGCTTTCTAGACCCAAAGTAAGCATAGTTTAACTAGCTTGTGTTATGGGTTCTAGAACGCGGATAGACATACTTATATACTTACTTTTTTTGTAAATACATACATATTATGCATAGAAACACCCAGACCAATACAAATAGACATATTCATGCATTCAAATATTTGCACTGAGCGGGAATCGAACCCGCGCCCCCTGTCGTAGCAGTCGAATGCACTACCGCTACGCCACAGAGGCCATCGATCAGATGAAAATGAAACGCATATTAAACATTATATAAAATTAGAGGTAGCATAAGTAAATGGGTGAATACAACCCTACTAAAATCTTCGGGGCCCAAGCTAACCTCACCTGCAGATTGACGAGAAGGTTAGGAGGCCAAATGGCAGTCGCTACCTTAAAACCAAAGGAGCCGTGGAGAGAAGGAGTGGATTATTGAAGCTTGGAGTCCAAGGTGCATGCTTTGAATGCAACCGAGATTATATAGCGCTCGCATGAAGAAAGGAGTTTTTCTTACGAAGTTCCGTCTCCACACAAGTTCATACCTGGATGTACGGACCCTCAATTCACAATATAAATATCACAGATTTTTATACTTCTTCTCTTCTTCATCTGAGCCACAATCCCAGTTACATCCAAAGCTTTTTCGTATGCAATATAATACAAGAGGATGTGGGAGCCCGCTACGAAAACACAAACAATCACAGACTAAATGAATGGCACAGACTTTAAGAGGTTGCCTTGTCAACTGCCTGCATTGAGTATTCCGAGTGCGATCCAAACAAGGAACTGGTGTAAATTACAAATTATCTGTTTGATTTGACACTTAATTATTCTGCAACTTGGAGACTTCGCATTCGTTGATTACGTGATTGTAGTCTCAGCAATACAGGACTGGTGTTACACTAATACAGACAGTTTGTTTCAAATAAATTCTTTGTCGTAGTTTTTCACATGTTTTGCTAATAGGTTCTGTATCAGCGAATTTATGAAGTCCTAGACATAAGGCATTCACGTCTTGTAATTACAGGTCCTTATATCACTAATATTGTATTGTAAAATGATGGCCTTCAAGGCTTGTAACACTAAATATAAAATCAAGAGCAAGAACCTTACACCTCGTCACCAGACTCTCACATATTAAACCGACCATGTCACGTAAAACCTTGTACCAAGCTTGTACTTGTTATTGAAAATTAGTATTGGGGTTGTCCCAGAAGTAAATGTTATTAGTAACCAATCGTGTTACGAATTTACCTACGAAACATCTTAACAGTATTGTGGCACACAAGTGATATCTAATTTGATTCTCTTTAATTCTATATTCCGTGGGTTGTATTTACAGGTCCTTACGTCATAAATAAGTTCTACAAAGTTTTGAAAAAAAATTTGAAGAAACGACTGCCTTCAAGGTTTGTAATTACAAGCCCTTACATCGTAACTTTTAACATGTTTCATCCACAAGTACGGAATTTGTAAAGAATTCGTATAATGGCTGTAAGTACAGCCCTCGTATATCGACGTCTTTTTCACGTGAACGATTTATACAAAAGGCTGAGTTTTCGTTACACGAATCACAGTAAGTATTACCTTTTCGATCAATTCAATTAAAGGTATTTGAATGAATGTAATCGTACTGAGCTTCCACAATAGAGGTTCTTCTAATCACAATATGCTTTATGATATACCATTAGGTGCGAGTACAGGATAAGAGGGAGGGGGGGGGGGATAATTAGACAGATTCTTGTCGAGAGGAGAGGCAAATTATGTAGAGAGGTTAAGACACACTAAATTCAGCTTAGAAAAGTTCTTGAAGTTGAGCTTGTGTAGTGTACCTAGTTGACAAAGAAATAACAACCCTGTATACCTGCTGATTACCGGACGAGGTTCTGGCGCAGGCAGGATTAGAAGGCAGACGCTCACGTAAAAGTCAAATAAATCAAATTATGGAGAGGATGACTCTGAAATGGAGCCCGGGCTCCTAATCAAGTTTAGGATGCAACCGAGATATGCGCTCGGGTGAAGACAAAAAATTGCTTGAAGTACTCGTAAACTGTAGGCAGCACGTTTAAGCTTATAATAGCAAAATTGTAAGCTTGAACGTCTATTTTCTTAAGTGTTGTAAATTACCGAAGGTCTAAGATCGCCATTATTAAATTGATGATCAACAACTTTGTGTAATAAAGTTACAATTACACTCACAATTTATGAGGCAAAATGCAAAAAGCCGATATTCCGTTCCTGGACCTTCAATTAAGTTTTTTTTTTCATTAGATAGATAGATAGATAGATAATTCTTTATTGTACACCAAAACATTATGGACACAAATTTGGAACATTTACAGTTAAATGCACAATGGGCGGCCTTATCACTAAAAGTGATCTCTTCCAGGCAACCTTAGGATGGACAGGAATGAAGAGTACATAATATAAGTGAGTGATGGTGTAGTTTTATAAACATTTAATATAATTCGTCACATGAATAATAATGATATAGTATACAAATATATAGATACATACACAAATAAATAAATAGAGTGTGAATATGTGGAGTGTTTTCATAGACTACAAGGTAATGATTGTGTAACATTTATTTGAAAATATTTATGGATTGTGTCTGTCTAATGGTTACTGGTAATGCATTCCATAGCCCAACGGCCTTCACAGTAAAAGATTTGCCATAATAGGTGGTAGATTGCACTGGCACTTCCAGCGTCAAGTTCTCAGATGACCTCAAGGATCTCACATGTGTGTCACGAAGGAATCTAAAACGTTCTTTAAGATACGTAGGAGTAGTGGGGTTCAACTTTCTCAAAATTTCTTGAAACCTTCCTTACTTCTGACCTGCCCTTCTTATATTATGTTCAATATTTTCTCAATTATTCAAACGGGAACACAATAGAGTGTATCAAACCATAGTTATGTTATATAACTGTATTTAGTGAAGTCTTGTACGTATTCAAAATAAATGAGGCTGATCCACATTTTGTTATAAGACTACCATTAAATTCTGGGAGCTTAAATATGTGTGCTCTCCGAAGCATGGAGGCACTCTGCTCCAATAACAATATGTGGCCACCCACCCAGAAATTGATCGTCTCACCGATTATTAAGTAAGACTGGTCTAAAGAATGAAATTATTTCGTTGGATGTTAGACTGCGGTACGGAGGAGGTAGAATATAAATAAATAAATATTCTAGGACACATTACACAGCTCCAAACCCAAGCTATGCATGGCTTGTAATGTAATAAGAGTTATGTATGGTGGTGTAATGTGGATAAACATACTTATTTTTTAAATGAATTCATACATATTATACTTTTTTTTAGCGTGTGGAAACCCCTACATAAAAACAACCAGTTCAATGTAAACAGATGTCTATTTATATCGGTTGGCTTCTGAGGGTGCTTCACTACTCCGTGCATACTAATATTTTTGATATTCTGAAGCTGCGAAACTGACGAACTGTGAGACAGATCGTTACTTTCGAACTCTATCGAAAAATTGCAGTCGAATAATACTTGCATTGTGTTGTGTTTGTACTAGTGAGTGGAGTCACTAGACTTCTAGTTCTAGGAGGAGGAAAAAGTGCTGTTACCTGTGTCGACGACTCTCGAGACGACTGCATTAACATATTCAATGAAGCTATTTTTTTTGAACAAATAAATACGTTTTCGTAAGATGCCTTTGTTTTGAGCGGCACATAAAAACTACATACTTAAATAATTTAGAAAAAAACTAACTTTCACAGGTTTTTTTATGAAAAAAGTTTTCGTATTCATATACGGCGAATTTTGTGAGTTTGTATGTATGCGGTAGGTAATTTTCGGAACCACGGCACCTATTTGAAAAATAATTTCACCATTTGAAAGGTACTTTATTCTGAATGGACATGTGCTATATAATATAACATGTATGTACAGTAACACCTGTACAACTGGCAGTTCAATTGACCTAGGATTTTAGCATTTATACGAGCTTTTCCTGTACCCAATTTATCAAACAGGCTACGTATGTTAAATGGTAGCCCCATGGAACATACATCCAAAACTTCGGGACAGCACGAAATACGAACCAAAAGACATTGGAGGCCCTGGTTTCAATGGATATAAATATATGTTATATATTAGGTAAAAACCGAAGTAATGTAGCAGTCGCTCGCTGGCAATCTATAAGCCATAGTTTTGTATATTCATGTTTTATGTTAGGTCACGGGATGTCTGAACAGTAATAAACATAAAAGCGGACAGCTACACACCTATTAACTAACGATGATGAATTGTGAAACTACACATAAGCCTAAAAGGTTTAAATGATAGTACGGAGTCTTCACTTTTTAATATTTTTATGCCACTATACCTAAGTGCTTAAAAAATATAAGCGTGACCAACATAATAAACATATCGTTGTATGTCACATTTTAGGTCCATTGAGATTAAGTTAATAGAGAATAAAACATGTGGACGTTTGGAGGTAAGACAGCAGTCGCTACCGTAAGGCTAAGATAAACTAAATTATGGAAACGAGGAGTAGGAAAGTGGACTATGAGTTCCTGAGTGCCGAAATTTGCGAATTCGGGTCGTTTCATGGTAGGGTTTAGGCCGAATTAACAGTCACGTGCCATCTTTAGGCCCGATTGCGAGTTAAGTGCATTTCATGGTTCCGATTGCGCAAAATTTCGATCCGCAATTGCGGATATACGTTACATAGTGGCCTATTGATACTTACCTATAAAAATGTTCAGTCATATTTTAAAACGCTGTCGTGTTGGCGTTTATCTTTTAAATGTGAATTCAAGAACTCGTTTTAGTATAATAACTAAAATGAGGTATATAGATGTACGCTCAATTTCCCTCCGTTACACTTTTCGCTACCTTTTTACCATCCAATATACGTTTCAATTATCTACCCTTCTTAACGATACTTGAAAAGGGCGCAGAAAGATCCCTGTCATTATCCTTAGTAATCCGACTGAGGACACTCCTACACTACTTTGTCGGATAGGTGTACCTGATAGATGCTTGAGGCCTTGAGTTGTATTTCATACCACAAAATACATACAGAACTTAAGCTTCATCAAATGCGTGTTCGAGCAACGCAAACATAGACTCCGCTCCTGGACACGAATTTTAGTACACGCGGGTATAGTACGTGGTCGAGTGTCATCTGTTAATGGATGTTTACGAGTTTAGATGCGAGTACCATCACTATAATGCATCTCATATAATGCTCATGTAGTATTTATTTTTCTGCCTCACACTTTTCTTCATAAATCGCCATTGGCGGCCTTAATGCGACATCCGTGTATAAGGCAAAAAAATGCAATACATATATACGTTTAACTTCTGTATACTTGTATTGTGTGTCCATACAGCGAATGAGATGTCCACAGCTGGTTAAGAGGCGTTGTTTTATTACCATAAGTGCTATCTGACCATCTACCGTAATTTGTGCGAGTATAGTAACAACGTTTTTTTGTTTTGTTGCCATGTCTGCACTACCCTACTTTATGTTACGTTATGTTATGTTTCTTATGGTAAAACTCCGGAAATCAGATCTATACTAAATATTATAAAGCTGAAGAGTTTGTTTGTTTGTTTGGTTGAACGCGCTCAGGAACTACTGGTTAGAATTGAAAAAATCTTTTTGTGTTAGATAGCTCATTTATCGAGGAAGTTTATAGGCTATTATTTCATTACGCTACTACCCAGGAGAGTGGAGCAGTAACCATAAATGTCAACAAATCGGGCAAATTTCTATACATTATTGTAGAAATAATAAATAATGGCCATGTTCGGGATAAATGGGTGCCACGGGGGCGAAGTATGCCACGGGCGAAGTCGAGGGGGACAGCCAGTACATAATATAGGAGTTTATAGCGGGGTGTATGGGTGTCCCACCTAGATCGTTAGCATAAGACAACCTCACTTGCTAGCCTCATCTGCTGATTAGGGGCCGAGGCTCTAGCGCAGGCTTTTCTTATCGGGGTTGGGAGTCAGACGGCCAGAGGATGAAAGTTAAGGTACGCCATATCTAAAGGAGGAGAAACAGTAAGCGGACCCCAGGATCCGAGGTGAAAGCCTCAGGTACAACCGGGAACAAAGTTAAGATGATAATGATGATGATAGACATGTATAGATCTTGATCAATTGTAACGTTATTAAGGAGTGACCTTTAATATTTACCACTAGCTGATGCCCGCGGCTCCACCCGAACGAAGAAGAAGGGCATTAGAAGGTTTTTAGAGGGTCGGCAGCGTGAGTGCGACGCCCCTGGTGTTGCACACGTCCCAATGCCACGGTAACCGCTTCCCATCAGGTGGGCCGTGAGCTTGTCTGCCACCTGAGTGGCATAACAAAAAAAAACGGATGTCGGTTATCGTTTTCTGGTCATATCTCCGGGTCTACTTAACCAATTGCAATCAAACATACGGCAGATTTTAAGCCTGAACAAGACCTTTGCAATAGAAAACATCCATCAAAATCCGTTCAGTAGCTTTTGCGTTGCACCTCAGCAACTCAACTCAGTTGGAATCGGCTTTCTGTCAAACTACGAAACTCCTTTGTAACCCATTGGCGATATTGAAATTCTGTAATTCAACATTGTTCTCGGACTTTTTAGGGCTCCAATTACCAGTAACAAATGCCACAGAAGTTCGTATGGCAACCGCGACCGATGTCTTAGCTTTCTGTCGGAGCGGTCTCAGTGTGTTAAGAATGGTTACCCATCCTAAGACTGACCTCGCTAGTATTGCTTAACATTGCAATGCGTGCAAATTCGATTACCACACTTACCACTGAGAAACGAGCCTCTCATTCTCGTAAATTGGCGGACCTCCTGTTATGATTTAATTGTTCCACAAATTCATACTATTTACTTTGGTATCATTATGATAAACTTCTCAATTATTCTGTACTCACTGGTTTTTCCTTGTAATTACTCGGCTTAAACGGATTTGGTATTTCTGGAAAGGGTCGTGTTACGTCCCTTTTCTGCATAATCAATATTATAAAACCACTCGCAATAATGTACTTCATCGTTACTTATGTATCCTTGACCTGTTAGTAAAGTTGAAGCTATTGTGATATAAGTAAGACTTAAAGGCCCAAAACTAACACACCTGCTTTTCTGTTACCCACGAACTTAGGTAATTGTTTCATTTAAAAGGGAAAGTAGGCTATAACAAGGATTTTTTTCAAAGTTAGAGCCCCGTGATCTCCAGCCCAGAAAATTGCGTCGAAGCAACACTCCTTGCTTCTGATTCTTCCGAATCTCAATCCCAGTTGCATCCAAAGCAAATGACTTTTACAGGAGCGACTGCCGTCTGATTGACGTCTAAATACTTTGTATCTGGTGTTCATTTGGTTCCCCAAAGTTTCATGGGCATTGATGGATTTTTCAGTAGACTTGTATGAAATTGGGCAGTCAAACAATGACTGATACCTCTGAATTTAAAACTCCTCTTTTGTGATGACGTCTGTCGCGTAGTGCATTCATAGTGCATTCGACGGCTAAGTCAGAGGTCGCGTATTCGAATCCCGCTCATTACATTTGAATTGGTCTGGGTTGTTTCTATGTATAATATGTATTTATTTACAAAACGAGATGTAGATATTCTAGAACCCTTATGACAAGGTTTGTTTAGTTTGGGTCTAGATAACGCTGTGAAATATGTCTTAGAATATTTGTAGAATATTTATTTATTTACTTTCCATCAGTGCAAAATAAATAAAATGTATGCACATATTTGATTTGTTTGACTTTTAACCAAAAAGTCAAACAAAAGCCGAGCGTGGAAGCCTTTCTTTATGTTTACCTTTATTAGAAGTAATCAGATAGCAATTAATATTTCAAGCTCAAAGTGTTTCAATATATTATAACAATTTTAATCAAAGTATGACGCAATCAACTTCCTACAACAGTTTTCATAGAAAGAGGATGTTGTGAGATTGTGTAATAATCTGCTAAACGTTTCTTCTACGTGTGAAAACTTTGTTCTTACATCGTGATACTGATTTCTTATTACCAGCTTTCTTACATATTCCTGGCAGATAAGGTTTTCAATGTCGGTAAATGGACGCGCTGCTATTCTATACACCCTAGGAAGACACAACAAAACTCATACTCGCCTATTATTTGAATTTCTTGTGGTGGTTCCAGCCCAGTTATGTGATCGTCTATATAGTTGAATCTATGTATAAAGAACTTAGTTGCTTCATCACAGGATAACTTTAATGCTTATGAGTGTGAGGATAGTCTTTGTGGCAAATGAAATTAATTCAATCGCGTCGGATTATGCAAGTGTGCAGTGTAGTGATGGTATTCTCAAAATAACAAGTCATATATTCACTCCAGCTTACTTTTAATGGACCCTTAGGTAATTAACAGAAAGAAGTCGTTAAGACCTTCATGAATAGATTGTCTAGAGTTAGTAATATTTTATGACAAATTAGGTCTAGTAAGTGTTCCTGAAGAGTGTATATGTCTGTTAATTGAGTCAATGACAATGTCATTTCGTTGCTCAAATCACTCTGGCATTTACGGGATCACCCTACGGCCTGGCTCAAGGCTCCTACGCATAGGATTATGGGGCCTCGAATTCAACTCCTTTTCATCGCTGAGAAGCGGTCAATCAACACGTCCTAAGACGTGGAATATTTTTTTTTATGGCGCATTAAGCAGCCTAGCCCCATGACCATGGTATAATTTTTATATTATATATATATCAGTTAGGGTTCTATTCGGCCGAATAGAGGTCGGAGTTGATTCGGTAAAAGAGGAATGTGTTTGCTTATGCCCAGATTTGATGCTAACTCCGACTACTTCTGCACAGTTCAGTTCTGACCCAGAACTGCTATTAATTTCAGGCCGATCTGAGATTCCGCTATGGCTAGGGGTTCACAATGAAAATCCTTTTATTGTATAGATATCCACCAGAATCCCCGCTAGGGAACGTCATCTCGTCAGCGCCTTAGTGGTATTAAAGTCCCACACTAGTTGCAAGTTTTAATTCATATAAAATGTGCTATCCTAGACTTTAAGCATTGAAATAACCACTGTCTTGCAGTTTAATAAATAGACTAAATGAATTTAGTGTCCAGACTCTGTGATAGGCTATCATCTCCAATTCTTGTTATTAAATAGATTAATTACTTACGAACAGCTCGATCTTTCTGACTCTGGCGTGCTCCTTTGAGTTCATTTGAGACCATCAGCTCAAAGGTCAGTTATATATTATGCATTTACATATTTGAAATTAATTCCAAGACTCTGGATTACTAGAAATCATACAGTGCCTGAGTATAGCTTGTGTTATTACTTGTATCGTATATAGAATTGGCTTCATTCAGTTAGGTCAGACAGTAGCTTGGTTATTACTTGTACCTTAGATAGGATTGGCTTCATTCAGTTAGATCAGATAGTAGCTTGGCTCATCAATCTTTCAATCTCGTTCATAGAATACCTAGTTTCGTGTATAATTCATAAAATAAGCCTAGACATGTATGATGGTGTTTTGCGGATAAGACTCGTACTTTATACATATTATTTACAATGTAAGTCGCGTTCAGCGTGACCTTATTAACTGAATAATTATCATCCTTTAAAACTCCATTTTACTATCGCCAAAATGGTGAAGGGAATTAAATCTAAATCATTGAAAAAGCAGATATAAGAATTTAAGTATATTTATTTCATAAATGAAGTTAATAGAATCTGGGTGGATTATTTAGATCAGATGTGGCCGATTAGAGTCACATCTAGACCGAGCTTTCTGTTCCTATGGCCAAAAATTACAGGGAAAAACGAAAACTCAAAAAAAAAACCATTGCAACCATATGCCATTAATACTTAATTATAACACAAATATTTACACAAGACTTAAATCTATTTATGATAAAATTACATGCACAATAATTTTCACGGTTATCGTGTGCTCGATGAAATGTTATTTACTTGTTAGTTATCCTTTAATCTAATGCCGGATAATGTGTCTGGGTTTATGTCTGACCCAATACACAATGATATATATATATATATATATATATATATGTATATATATATATATATATATATATGTGTGTTGATTTCATTGAAATCATTTCAGTAGTGACTTACAAACACAAGAATGGTTTTGTTTAGAACAGAATAACATGACTGCACTTAAATTAGTTATAATTTATTATTTTAAGCACATTATAAAAAAAAAAACAATTTATTTTCAGGATTTAAAACTTGATCTTGAATACCTTTACAATTTCATCTTACACAGACACAATTTAAAACAGTTTATACACATTTATAAACACATCAGTTCAAAACTTTATTCATAATATATATAATGTTCTTAATTTAATGCAATTTTCATGAATTGTATGGGCTGATCAATTCATTATATTTAATTAGATGGTTGTATGGGATCTAATGGAATCGCCATCACTCTCGTCTGTGCTGTCCTGAGACATTTCCACATTATCAGTATAATAATGATTAAAATGATTATTATAATACATATATGTATGAAACTGTTGGATCCCAATACGATCTGTATTTAGACAATAGCTCGTATTCTGTATCGGTCATTAGGTCCATTATTAATAACTCGTTTGATTATGTTTAGCTAATAAAGTCAGTCAATTATAAAATTCTATGTACAAAGTTTTGAACACTAAAATTATGCAATTTAGTATACTTTACCAAAATCAGCTTTCTGCTAGCACTCGTTAATTATTATTCCCGCCTAACTCTTATACAATCATTATTTAAATATATTTATTACAAGTGAATAAAACTAGTTCACACAATACAAGTAAAATTATCTAAACCGGACTAGCATTAACTAGTCAAATCTTTCTATTAATCCTCTAGGGAGCTCACTACGAGATATGTCTCTCGACCTAGGGTTGAAACCGTTCTGCCTCTCTGTCGTCGTTCCTCGAGCGTCGCCAGCGCAAACCAGATTCTCCTGGCTCCGCCCTGCATTCTGCATTCTGCCAATGGAAAAAATCAAAGCCAGTCAATTGTCAATTATTGGTTCATACTTCAGCGTCGTTATGGTGTGTCTTACCCGCCACAGAATTTGGCGGCAAAGTCTCCACGATAATAATTTTTTGTGCGTGTTGATTTATGGGCTCGGATGTGCATTTTAAAACTCTTACGAAATGTCTCCCTTTTACAAATTTATGACGGTTTTTAAGTGTTGAACCCATCAAATTTCGTAAGATTTGAGGTCATTATTTATTCTTCTCAAGTTTAGCACTGACATTTAAAATAGTTCTGGAATGTCCGGTGCCAACTTTATTTGAAGCAGATGTTGTTAGGCGATAAGAGAAAAAAAATAGGGTTTGTTTTGGCAATGAAACGTAATCTATTTTTGTATTATAAATGGTGAATAAGTATCTACAATACCTGGCCATCTCATTCTGTTTGGAGATGGGGTTCTCTAACCATGATTTCTGCTATGAGTGCCTCACCTCTGTTAAATACCGCTGCTACGTAACATTATATTGCATCTCATAAACATTTTAGAATTTCAAACTTGCGACGTCTGACTTAGCAGTCGAATGCTCTGCGCCACAGAGGTCGTCGAAAAACCCTAGACTCTGGTATCAAAATTAATGGCATGGGCAACCAACTCATATGCCAACAGCCATTCAGTAGTTTTAGCAGCGCATAGCACTTACACTTACTCACAAGACAAACTGACATTCTACCAGTGGAATCGCTTCGAAGCGAACCTTCAAAAGTCGGAAATGTTTGGGAGTGACATTATTTGTTTCACGTGACATAGCGACAAATAGTATCTCAATCATACATTTCGGACTTATGAAAGTTCGCTTCGAAACGATTCCACTAGTAGAATTTCACTTTCTCTTGGCCCTCAGATATTCGAAATATAAATAAATAAAATTTGTAACCACATTTGTACATTTACTTATTGTAATTTAAAATAAAAATATTCGAGTCCTTCCCTTAAATAAATAAATATTCTACGACATTCTACACAGCGCTTTCTAGACCCAAACTAAGCATAGTTAAACTAGCTTGTGTTATGGGTTCCAGAATGCGGATACATGCATACAAATATTTGCACTGAGCGTGAATCGAACCCGCGCCCCCTGTCGTAGCAGTCGAATGCACTACCGCTACGCCACAGAGGCCGTCAATATGCCGTAAATTATGAAATTAACATTTATATATTAGATTCGAAAATGCATCAAAAATAACTTTCAAGTGCGTTGAGCGTGGTAGTCGCCCGAGCTAGCGTTCGATATTACACGGAAACATTCGATGAAGTAGGTACAATTTCCTTCCCGGACCGCCGAGCCCGCAACTTGCACGACGCGCGTCGCAGGCGACTCAGGCGCCGGAGGTCGCTTAACGACCTCCGTCCTCCATGAGCGCAGGCCTGGGGGTGGCGGGTGAGGCCACCTGTCACCCCAGCAGAAGCAGGCCGGGACGGTGGGGCGACTAGCGCCCCTCCCCCAAACCGGGGCAAGACGGGGACACCGTGGTTCCCAAACCCGAGGGGGCCATCTCGAAACCGGAGATGGCCCAGGGTCAGTTGGGGTGCGAGGGATATGCTCTATGGGCAACCTTACACCCCGGCGTCTGTAGACCCGAGACGGCGTGCGGTTTTAGTCGGTTCAAGCCCGACATAACCGCCCCCGCTGGCACGCGGGGGGGTATCCGAAGGGATTTCTGCACGATAAAAAAAAAAAAAGGTATATACAAATAAACATTTTGATATTATATTTGACAGAATAAATGTAACTTGGACTTGAAAAACGTAGCTGGCATAGACTCGATGAGCAAGGCGGAGGATCGGGTGCTATTTCGTACATTGGGAGAGGATTATGTCCAGCAGTGGACTGCAATAGGCTAATTGATTGATTGAGAATAATAGTATATTATGCAACTAGTGAATAAAGGACGGATTTAAAGCGAGGGCCGTAGATGAGTCACGAGCAAGTGAAGGATTCTAATGATTGAATCACGAGCGCAGCGAGTGATTCAACTGTTAGAATCCTGAAGGACGCGAGTGATTCATGGCCCTCGATATAAATTCGTACTTTATTCAGGAGTTGCATACTATACTTTATACCATGACTACGAGAAAAGACATAATTTAAGCGAAAATAGAAATTTAATCAAGAAATAAGAATTGTTACATTAATTGAAATGGACATTAAAATTAGAGCAATGACTGAAATTAAGCGTAATTTTCTTATTATTATCATTAGAGTGGGCAACTTGTGAAACAATATTCTTTGTTCTAATGTTCTTTGCTGCCTTTATAAGAAATAAATATTGTTTCACAAGTTGCCCACTCTAATGATAATAATAAGAAAATTACGCTTAATTTCAGTCATTGCTCTAATTTTAATGTCCATTTCAATTAATGTAACAATTCTTATTTCTTGATTAAATTTCTATTTTCGCTTAAATTATGTCTTTTCTCGTAGTCATGGTATAAAGTATAGTATGCAACTCCTGAATAAAGTACGAATTTATATCGAGGGCCATGAATCACTCGCGTCCTTCAGGATTCTAACAGTTGAATCACTCGCTGCGCTCGTGATTCAATCATTAGAATCCTTCACTTGCTCGTGACTCATCTACGGCCCTCGCTTTAAATCCGTCCTTTATTCACTAGTTGCATAATATACTATTATACCATACCTACTCTAAAAAGCTTATTTTATTCACGCAAAACAGTGAATAAAAAGGCCTTTTATTCACTGTTTTGTTTTTATTCACTGTTTTGGTGTTTGAATTTGGAACACAAAAATATATCCGGTCTCTATTTCAATGCTTACACAAACTCCTTGCGCTAAGATTCGAAATTCAAAACTCTTTGGTGCAAATAAATTCTCGAGATTTGATTGGTCGATATTTGCGACAAGGAGTTTGGCATTAGATTAAAAACTGTTTTGTGTTCTTTGCTGCCTTTGAAATAAATATTGTTTCACAAGTTGACCACTCTAATGATAATAATAAGAAAATTACGCTTAATTTCAGTCATTGCTCTAATTTTAATGTCCATTTCAATTAATGTAACAATTCTTATTTCTTGATTAAATTTCTATTTTCGCTTAAATTATGTCTTTTCTCGAAGTCATGGTATAAAGTATAGTATGCAACTCCTGAATAAAGTACGAATTTATATCGATGGCCATGAATCACTCGCGTCGTTCAGGATTCTAACAGTTGAATCACTCGCTGCGCTCGTGATTCAATCATTAGAATCCTGCACTTGCTCGTGACTCATCTACGGCCCTCGCTTTAAATCCGTCCTTTATTCACTAGTTGCATAATATACTATTATATATAATAAAATACTTTGTTAATGGAATTGGAGCTTATTAACCAGACCATAATAACAATAAAATCCGTGTGATTAATTATTTCTACAACAGTGATAACAACTTTGTTTTTGGCCATTATACGATTTAAAAGTCAAAGTCACAGATTTAGAGTTGGTTAGATACGCCAAGCTATCCGTCCCACGACGTGTCACGCAACTGCAGTCACCCACCTACAAGCCGGTATATCGAATAAATTGACGGACGAGATACTGGCCCTTTTTTTCCGTGCGGAAGAGTCCCCTCGCACCCCTGCTGACCCGGGCCATCTACGGTTTCGAGATGGCCTCCTTGTATTCGGGAAACACGCTATCCCCGTCTAGCATCCGTTAGACGTTCTGCGGATCCAGAGAGACCTGAGTCTCTCCCGGACCCTCTCGACCACCTTCTTTTGGAGCATTATTTGTTTGCAGAAGGAGACAGCAGCATCCCAAGCGCTCGCGTTCCACCATCGCCGTGAGCAAGACGCTAAATGAGAGGACTGCCACGTCGACGGTCATCACAAGGGCTCGCCAGATTGTGCAGCTCTGAGTACTCGCTTGTATCACAGTGATGGCACTCAGACGTTGGCTTCTTCCTGAATAAGATCGGACCGAAGATCTAAAGTGTAAGCTTTGGGTGATATCGGGATTAACACGGGGATGATGATCATTTTAGTCTATATTCAACTTTGGTGGTTGTTAGTCAACATAAAATACCAAATTGTGCTGACTGACGCATTGTTATTGAAAGGATGTTGTTTATAAAGCGCATTATTACTAAATAGCTTGTGAGAAGTCTGCAGTGGTGGCAAAAAAATGACCCACTAGTTTTACATACTATTGAATGCACACGTTTTACAGCAAACGCCAGGTTACGTGGAAAATAAATGTCTCGGAGGCGCGTGCCAATAGTGTCACTGCTATGATGGCCAAGCTTCAAGGTGAAGGCCTTGGACGCAATCAGGACACAGCACTTTTTTTTTTTTTAACGTGCGGAAATCCCTTCGGATACCCCCCCCGCTGGCCAGCGGGGGTGGTTATGTCGTGTCTCGACTAAAACCGCACGGTGTCCTCCCCAAGTGTCCGTTGCCGGGCACCCCGGGTAAGCCCTCGAAAGGATAACCCCCAGCACTGTGATAATTATGAATGTCTGGTATTTAGCCAGCTCTACATCTTTGGCCAAAGTGTAGCAATGTTTTATTCTTTTTAATATCGAGATAACAATTATTCTTGTGACGTCCACATTGTTTAACGATTTATAGCTTTTTCCAGGTATTTTTTAATAATTTGATGATGTATATGTCTGCACAAACTTTTACAAAACACAATACAATTTTTTTTGAATAAATTGCAACATTTTGTCTGCTTCCTATGAATGAATGGTTCGGTGGACATTGAATGTGTGTGACCATATTTTCACCACACACAATTTTAATCTAATCGAAATTAATCTATAAAACTAACAGTAAAATCTGTACCTTATTAATTGTTTTACTGGATTTGTTTATCTATTAATTTATTTTAAATTGCTGCATGAATGAAGTGATGAAATGAAGAAATGAAATGAAGACAAGTATATTATTACTTGTCTACTAGATGTACCGCATAGGCGGTAGATCTATATAATTATGAAAAATGAATGAAAAAAAATGGAATTTCATCCCTCAAAGGGTGAAATACGAAATTTCTTCGTGTGAAACCGGGACAGGCCTTTAGTTATATGAAAATAGGATTATTTATTGCGTGAATACCTTTTTTTTTTTTATCGTGCGGAAATCCCTTCGGATACCCCCCCGCGTGCCAGCGGGGGCGGTTATGTCGGGCTTGAACCGACTAAAACCGCACGCCGTCTCGGGTCTACAGACGCCGGGGTGTAAGGTTGCCCATAGAGCATATCCCTCGCACCCCGACTGACCCTGGGCCATCTCCGGTTTCGAGATGGCCCCCTCGTACTCTAAATTACTTAATATTCAGTATTCTACAGGGTTTTCCGGAATATTAGGTCGATAATTCAACATCTTCATAATTTATTTAAAAAAAAACTAAATTTCTACACGTTTGTTTTCCTATTACTCTTATTGAATTACCCAATACCAAGGCACAAGTCGATTATTCGAAATCACGTTCGTACAGAAAACGTGCTTAAGAGTTTTACATAATTATGTTTTTCTTTGGTCTGTGGTTCTACTATTCTGTGGTTTTACGTATATTTGAGTATCAAGAGCTAGAGCCTCGTTTGTCAATTAGCTGGTGAGGTGGGCTTGGGCCCCGAAAACCTTGGTGGGGCCCAAAAAACACTGCTGCACACTCAAAACTACTGCACCGATTTTCATGCTGTTGTCACCAATGAATAGAGTGTGTCTCGAGGAAAGATTTAGTAAGTATACAATTATTTGTCAAGTTTTTGTATATATTGGCTAAAATATAATTGTGCTTGTTTGAGGTGTCGGAAAAAAATAAGCCGCCTGGGAGTATTCAACGAAAACGCTGCCTAAACCTATTGAGATATAAAAAAAGATGAAAGTGGAACTGTGTATCGTATATAGTGTGTGGTGGTGGAATAGGGCCCCATGAGTAGCGGGAACGAGATCAGAATATATAATATTTGTTAAAAAAAACTCATAGACTGAACCATATTATTCTTATTTACTGTATTATCTAGTTTCAAATTGTTACTGTCAATCTGTAACGTCGCAATAAAACCCTAAAAACGATTTCTACGAAATTTTAAACTTAATAAAGGAGTCCAACATTTATGTAATGTGTAATGTCCAATTTAAACAAGTTTATACAACCGATAACCACAGGATCGTTAGAAATGTTGTGTGGTGTTGACCGCGGCTCCGAAAATGTTACATCGTACGGTTGAACAAACAAGGGACGAGAGGATCTTACGAGGTCTATTAAAATATTGAACATTCTCAGCACGTCATGTGTGAGTGGTTATTCTCAATACATGTATATTTCAAACATTTCTTTATGTCTATAAGAGTTTTAAGACGTAACTTGAGTTCCTGTAGCTACCTTATAAAAAACCACAAGCTAACAGTCTTGTGGTTGGTGTAGTTGTAGTTCTGTGTTAGGTGTCTAAGGCCCAAGCTGCTAGTCGGTACACCTACAGATTATAACGGCCGAGGCTCTAACGCAGGTATTTTCCTCTCGGTGTTAGCGGCTCAGGCGGTAGTCGCTCTCGTAAAAGTCCAGATAAGTCAAATTAAACGAAGGAGAAGCGGACCCCAGTCTCCATGATGAAAGCTTCGGATATAATCGGGGAACAAGGTTGAAATCCAATATAATGAAAAGGAAATATCAGGAGCGATTAAATATTTTGCAATAAGTAATCTATTTTATTTTTCATAAAAGAGTAACGTGGTATTCAGACATTACTATTATATTTTTTAATCCCTCTAAGTAAAATGCTTAGGAGTGAGTTAAGGGCGCACAGTGTTTTCCGAAGGCCATGTTTCGGACATCACATTTTTATTGAAAAACCTCATAGATATGATCATTCTTATCATCATTATCATCCTTCTAGATTTAGAGTTTTTTTTTGAAAATCTTTAATTTTACCTCCGAATATTATTAAAAAAAAAAACAAATTACTCATAAATAACCATAAGAGACGTTAGTGACGTTCAGTTCAAAGCATAAAATAATATTAATTGCTTCACGAAATCTACCTGTGCGTTCCCCCTGCGGGAACGGTTTTTTTTTGTATGTTTAGCAATATTTCCAGCAATTGTGAACCATTTTTAACAAATTCTTTTTGAATTGGGTTTGGCTTTACTCCGAGGTGATCCTATATTAATTTTAATGGTGAAATCTTAAGTGCATTTTTGTCTTTAACTGGCGAGTCTTGGGTGTGTAATACACCTCTGCCTATCCCTTCGGGGATACAGGCGTGAAGTTATGTTATGTTTGTTATTAGCGGTATTTGCTAGTTGCTATTCTGGTTTCTGAAGTATTTTTTTTTACAGAACCGAGCACTACAAAAGCCACCTGTGATCCACACGAATGATTCTCACACAAAATATTCAATGTAGAGACATCTTGCAAAGTGATCACACAACTTAATTACAAGTATAAAAGCAATTGCGCCATTCAGCCGCCTTGGTTTGATTATAGTTCCATCCGTAAACTGTCAATACGACAAATTTTCTCTTCATCTTGAGGGGTTTAATCACAATATATGCTGAGATTGATAGTGACCCCGGAAATGAAAGAAATGCGGGATGAATTAATTGGTAACAGGTCCCAGGAACTATTATGCGATTAGCACATACCCCTTAGTCACTCTTGTATGTTATTCACTACCTTCAAGTTGTGGTGTAAGGAACCGCGAATGTATACTTATACAAATTATACAATATTACTTTGAGAGAGAGTTCTTGTACCCAAAACGGCCTAACTACCGGTCTGACCTAACGGCTTTATAATTTCGATATGAAGACCAAAATACGAGGAGTGAGATATAATGATTATTAATTACTAGTTTAGAATCTAAGTGCTTGATCAAGTATGCAGGCACGTGTAAGGGGGCAGGCAAGCCATTGCCTCACACAACATATACTGATGAATTGATGATGTATTTACAAAAGACACGTCTAATGTACTCTAATCGCATTTTTGCCCCGATTGCTTTCAAACTGCGGTCAAAAATTGCTTGGGTGTAAACTTAGTTTAAGTTCGTGAACGGGTGGAATCCGGCCTAAGGGGACGGTAGGGCCTCACTTTTTGTGAAATCAGTTTTTCCTCAAAATTTCACGTTCCATGAAAGATATTCGAACCGTTCTAATTTTATCCCATAGTATACATGAATACCAACAACTTTTAATTATAAACCTATAAGATTAAAACTTTAACTAAAAGTGGAGGGGTGAACATTCTTGATGTCGGAAACATTTTTAATCGATAGGCCATTTTTAAGTCTAAAATAAATGTCTGAAAAGTTTTTCGCTAAAAGTTACCGTTTTCGAGAAAAAAAAATAAACATGTTAAAAATATTGTTTAAAGTCCGTAGTTCTCTATATAAAATAATATTAATTGCTTCACGAAATCTACCTGTGCGTTCCCCCTGCGGGAACGGTTTTTTTTTGTATGTTTAGCAATATTTCCAGCAATTGTGAACCATTTTTAACAAATTCTTTTTGAATTGGGTTTGGCTTTACTCCGAGGTGATCCTATATTAATTTTAATGGTGAAATCTTAAGTGCATTTTTGTCTTTAACTGGCGAGTCTTGGGTGTGTAATACACCTCTGCCTATCCCTTCGGGGATACAGGCGTGAAGTTATGTTATGTTTGTTATTAGCGGTATTTGCTAGTTGCTATTCTGGTTTCTGAAGTATTTTTTTTTACAGAACCGAGCACTACAAAAGCCACCTGTGATCCACACGAATGATTCTCACACAAAATATTCAATGTAGAGACATCTTGCAAAGTGATCACACAACTTAATTACAAGTATAAAAGCAATTGCGCCATTCAGCCGCCTTGGTTTGATTATAGTTCCATCCGTAAACTGTCAATACGACAAATTTTCTCTTCATCTTGAGGGGTTTAATCACAATATATGCTGAGATTGATAGTGACCCCGGAAATGAAAGAAATGCGGGATGAATTAATTGGTAACAGGTCCCAGGAACTATTATGCGATTAGCACATACCCCTTAGTCACTCTTGTATGTTATTCACTACCTTCAAGTTGTGGTGTAAGGAACCGCGAATGTATACTTATACAAATTATACAATATTACTTTGAGAGAGAGTTCTTGTACCCAAAACGGCCTAACTACCGGTCTGACCTAACGGCTTTATAATTTCGATATGAAGACCAAAATACGAGGAGTGAGATATAATGATTATTAATTACTAGTTTAGAATCTAAGTGCTTGATCAAGTATGCAGGCACGTGTAAGGGGGCAGGCAAGCCATTGCCTCACACAACATATACTGATGAATTGATGATGTATTTACAAAAGACACGTCTAATGTACTCTAATCGGCGGGCTCTTCCTTGACAGATAATTCGTAAACCGTGTAAGGACAGATGCAGATGGCGGGGCTGTTGTCTCTGCCTACCTTGGAGTGAGCATTTGCATGCATTGTTTAAATAAAATAGGCCACATAAAAGAAATCTTTAAAACTATATTGAAAATGCTAATAGAATCGAAGTTGCCGCATATTCTTTAGAAAGCCGTCACTAAACATAAATTCAATGAGCATAGAACTAAAAGGCCATAAAATTATACTTAAATGCTATAGGCTTATATACATAGGTGCCAGTGCCTGGAGGCTACATTTCTTACCATCTATCAACATAATTTATTCCCTCCGTCGATGTCTGTGTTAGAAGCAGTTAGAAAAGAGATACTGTTATCCTTAAAGAAAACAAAATAAATTTCTCCTTAAATGGTACTTGAATAACTATTGATGCTGTAGAAATGTGATATGTTACCCGCCTTCACGGGGGTTACGGTTGAGTCCATTACAATCCACTTACTATTTACGACTTGTATAAACGATTCTCACATGGGTTAGTAACTTTGCTGCGTGGCGCCGTTGATTTATTCCACTTAAGTACCTATTGATATTGGGCGGACAAGGGTTGTATTGTACACTAGCTGTATAACCGGCGTCACCCGAAAGCCGACTATTCTATAGATAATTTATAGACTATTGTATAGATAATATTCCAAATTAAAATGAAGATTGTTTCTCATATAATAATGAGAAAATATTATTCTCTTGAAATGTAAAAATGCATTGTATCATTATATTCTCTCGTCGTGCTTGTATGAACTAACATTCCGTCTACGTGAAAAAAACGCCAAATACGTTAAACAGAAGGAACTCAGTTTCTTCAATAGATATCTATATAAATGTAAAGGTGAGTCCAGATTAAAACATAACATAACATAAACTCACGCCTATATCCCCGAAGGGGTAGGCAGAGGTGCTAGCACCTACATTTCGCCAGTTTATGTTTAGGGCCCAATGTAATAGGTGGCGAGCCTATTGCCATTAACCGGGCACTTATAAACCTGCGATAAATACACACATAACTTCGAAAAGCATCGAAAAGTCATTGGTGTGTGCCATGGTAATACCTGGGATCGAACCCTCGTCTCAGCAGTCCTTTACCCATACCACTAGGCTACCGCGAGATCTATACGAGTATAACACGTTTACATTATTTAACTAGGGCCGCAATGCATTCTGCCGTTGCAATGTTGAGCTGAGAGTGCACTACATAATTACCTATTCTATTTTCACGCGCAATTTATTTTCAATTGAATACCATTGAATTGTTTTTTCGGTGATTATTCCTGCGTTGCTAGACTTTTTTTTATTTTCTTTTTCTTTTTCTTATTAGTTAAGCTGCAAATTTTGGCGCCAAAATCGTGGTCTCAACATTGATCATTTTGGAGAAATAAGATTTAAAATTTTTTGAAGGGAAATTATTCCTCCATGGTATGTTCGATTTTCAATATTATTTTTTCTTAACCTTCCGGGTATTAAGTTGTATTTACATGCCAAGTTTGGTCAAAATTGGTTGATTACTTTAGGAGGAATAGCGTCACAACCGAAATACACCGAGTGGAGTATAGAGATCTTTTCGCTCAACAATGCTAATAACATTGTGTCGTAAAACAAGACTGTACACATTAAATCATTACTATATACCACATTGCTAATAAGATATGTTATAGTACATTACGATATTAGTGCGTAAGATGGTTATAACATGCGAGGCGGAATTTCAGCCCGAGCCGAAGGCGTAATTGAGCCGAGCATGTTATAACCAATACGCACGTATATCGTACGACGTTTTTTATCTCATTTGCGAAGAAACAGAAAAAAATACATTTTATATTTTGTTCATTTTTACTTATTGAAACAGTGAAATTAACACCGCGCTAGCGCTGCCTACTGACTGGCGCCGTGCGGCGATTAGTTCGAAATTTGAATAGCAACAGCGCGCTGCTCACTAGCTGGAGTCGTGCGGCGGCGATCAGTTCCATATTTGAAATGGCAAATAATACTGTTATGGAATTTGTATGGACTATAACTTAACTATTTGCTTTGGTAACACACGCGTTTGTTATGACCCGCTTTACATATTTAAAACCGGTGGAATTACATCAGCTTTACCAGCAAGGGTGTTAAAAAATAACTTTATTACACGACATGTTTTGTTATACAGTCTGGATTCACCTTTAGATGTCTAATTACAATGGTCATTGAACGTTTACATTTCATTCGATGTGGACTATGATGCGGACAGTCAGGGTTGAAGATAATTGAGAAATTGGGGACCATGTTGTCGGTGCACTTCGGAATTAATTGCTTGTCAAAACATCTCGTAATTGTCTACCTCGCACTTCAGAGCAAAGATTGGTTCCCTCTATCTGAGATGGTTAATTAATGAAATTCTAGAACCCTTCTAATAGCATTTCCTCTTTGGTTTGGGGGGGGGGGGGGATCAGCCGGCAGTCGTTTCCATAAAAAGCAATTAATTTTAAGTAGGTAAGGTATTTACTAAATATATCATTTCGAACATTAATAAATTGCAACCAACTTTATTATACTACTTTAATAATAAAGCCGAAGAGTTTGTTCATTTTAACGCGCTAATCTCTAAAACTACGTGCGCGATTAAAACATTATTTTTGGATTTCATAGCCCAGTTTTTGAGGAAGTTTATAAGGCTATATAATATGCCCCTTAGGAGCCAAACAGTAAGAAAACAAAGCAGGTGGTGCCACGGGGTGGAATAGAACCGAATACAGCGAATGAAACTGTGGGCTGTGCCCCACGTTTATAGTAGCTAGTCAAATATATTTCCAGTAAAACGAGGTAATAGTAAGGATATAAAAGACAAGGAGGATATGAACCACGGCAATTAAAAGCAGATATCTCGAGATTGCTATCTATGCTAGGAGAAATGATGAAGGTAGAAATCTCGGGACTTCAGTGGAACACAGCAATATTTTTACAATGTGGTTTTATCGGTAGCCATCAAACAATATAACCATTAAAAAAATATATTTATATATGTATAAAAGCGCATAGAAATTTATAAGTATGTACCTCCATAAAATGTTCAAAGTTTAATTTTGCGTTTCATTAAATAAAAAGAATGCACAAACTCTGTAAACTGTGCTGAATAGTGAATACTAATATACACAGTTATTTACCACAATCATCAGCTGTAGCTCCCTGCGACTTTCTCCTGTTCCCAAAACTGAAGAAACCCATGAAAGTATAAAGATTTAGGTACTACGATTGGTTGTTGGTAGAACTAATCGCTATATCAAAATGCTTATCAGAAGTACTTGGAAGATTGGAAAATTTTGAATACACCGCGAATATACCTAGGTACTATTAAACAATATATTAAACTTTTTTGTATTAGATAGGCAGATCATAGCTACCTCTTTGAAGCGAAAGTAGCCTCTTCCCGTACAGATTTGCGCCAAAGTGGTGACAAGAAGAAACATCCGATAATTGGCTCCTTCCACGTACAGACAGCATATAGCTGTCTGATATGAAGATTATCGGAAGGGTATTCCGTCTTTACACAAACTAGTTAGGCTATGCTTACTTTAGGTCCAGAAAGCATTGTGTAGAATGTCAAAGAACATTTATTTGATATTGAAGTGAAAACTTCTTTAGGCGTGTTGAGCACTTTCGATATGAGCACTTTTTGGATGAACAAAAATCATGAAACTCGCGTTTTTTTAGTCGTCACGCCACCTCGAACTCTTCGCCGAGACGCTTTCCATATTTTTAGGGTTCCGTACCTTTTTTTTTTTTTTTTTATCGTGCGGAAATCCCTTCGGATACCCCCCCGCCGGCCAGCGGGGGCGGTTATGTCGGGCTTGCACCGACTAAAACCGCACGCCGTCTCGGGTCTTCAGACGCCGGGGTGTAAGGTTACCCATAGAGCATATCCCTCGCACCCCGGCTGACCCTGGGCCATCTCACCACTAACAGCATCGCTCATCCTGTCTCCTCTGAAAGCAGAGGAGTACGGAGAGCGATGTGTTCCCGCCACGTTGGGTATTGGCCGACGATCAATGCCAACCCTATGAAGGGGTGAAGGGGAAGCCATTGACCGCCGCCCAGGGTGTACCGGCCGCTCCGATTCCGTTCCCCCCGGACTGCAGCGGGATCGGAATCGGAGCGACACTCGAGGAGGTTACCCAACACACACCCCTAGGGTTCCGTACCTCAAAAGGAAAAGCGGAACCCTTATAGGATCACTTCGTTGTCCGTCCGTCCGACTGTCAAGACCGTTGTTCTCAGGAAGGCGTGGAGGTATCTATATATCTACTGTCCCTTGGAGCTGTGAAAAAATCAAACTTCTAAGCCAAAGCAATCAAAAGATACAGCCGTTTATGCCGCAAATTTCCGAAAATTTTCGAAACTCGCTCGCGAATCAAAACCTACAGGGTACTTCCCGTGAACTTAGAATCTTGAAATTTGGTGCGAAGTAACGTCTTATAGTACTGATAAAGGAAAAATTGCGAAAACCGTAAATTTTTAGTTACATCATATAATAAAAAATATTTTTATAAATGTTAAAGTTTACTTATATACCTTTTTTTTTTTTTTTTTATCGTGCGGAAATCCCTTCGGATACCCCCCCGCCGGCCAGCGGGGGCGGTTATGTCGGGCTTGCACCGACTAAAACCGCACGCCGTCTCGGGTTTTCAGACGCCGGGGTGTAAGGTTACCCATAGAGCATATCCCTCGCACCCCGGCTGACCCTGGGCCATCTCACCACTAACAGCATCGCTCATCCTGTCTCCTCTGAAAGCAGAGGAGTACGGAGAGCGATGTGTTCCCGCCACGTTGGGTATTGGCCGACGATCAATGCCAACCCTATGAAGGGGTGAATTGGAAGCCATTGACCGCCGCCCAGGGTGTACCGGCCGCTCCGATTCCGTTCCCCCCGGACTGCAGCGGGATCGGAATCGGAGCGACACTCGAGGAGGTTACCCAACACACACCCCTTACTTATATACCTACAGGTTTGTACGGAACCCGCGGTTTGTGAGTCCGACTCGCACTTGGCCGGTTTTTTTTTTATAATAACGCCATCTTAGCCATGGAAGAACGGAGGGAGGACGATTTAAAAATACACGTATTTATTTAAGTTTTGACTTCTGTGCCGGCAGAAATGCCACTTCCGGAGTGCCACTGCCTTTTTATTAAACTCATCTTCATCGTAGCGTATTCTACTGGTAATATCCGAAGCTTCTTTTTTGGAGCCCGGGGTCCACACTAGTTCTGCATTCTAACGATGTATAAATCTCCTTTCAATTGTATATTCTTTGGGTGTGTGATCTTTTGCTAATTCGCAGACTTCCTTCTCGGTCAACGGTAGTCGCGCCCGCAATAGCCATGGTAATTCACATAAAAAGAAGGATTACAAAAGCGGACCTCGGGCTCCAAAGTGCAAGCTTTAGATGCGACCGGGACTGACGCTGTGTCGATGAGCATTAAGTACACGAAAGAAAACATTAAGTACCTGTACTTAATGTTTTCTTGAAAGTATTCTGTAATAATAGAACTCCTCGCGAGGGAATTGTTGAGATAACTGTTATTATATAAACAAGGGTGGGTCAAAATTATTTACAGTCAAGGTCCAGCAGTTGTCTGGGGATGCGGGCAATTAAGAAATGAAGGTCAATATTTGGACTCCGTTGCTTAAATAAACCACACTGAGCACAAGTTTTGTGAATTTAATTCCCCAAGTCCACAAGCGGTTTAGATTACTTAAACTATTAATTGAGTACGCACGAATGAGTACTGAACGAATGACAAATTAAGTGTGTAAGTGGAACCATTGGCCGGGGTCGACTTCGAAAACGTACACTGGCCAATTTAAAAAAGACAGATGGTATTTCGGCTTTTATGGGAGCGATTGATGAGATTGACTTGGGCTCCGGGATCTAAGTCAATCTGAGGTCTCGGTCGGGTGCCATGCACCCCTAAGATCTCAACATGACTTTTAGAATTCCATTTTATTGAGCTGAGAGTAAGACGAAGTCGAGCGCTACTCCTCCTAAAGTAATCGAGCAATTTTTACCAAACTTGGCATGCAAATACAACTTGATACCCGGAAGGGTTAAATTTTTTTTATTGAAAATCGAACATACCATGGAGGAATAATCACAATTCAAAAATTTTAAATCTGATTTCTCCAAAATGATCAATGTTGAGACCACGATTTTAGCGCCAAAATGTGCAACTTAACTATTGGCTTAAGACAGAAAAAGAAAATTGAATATCGGTCTAGCAACGGAGGAATAATCACCGAAAAAACAATTCAATGGTATTCAATTGAAAAAAAATTGCGCGGGAATTGTAGGTAATGTACTCTCAGCTCAACATTGCAACAGCAGAATGCATTGCGCCCTTTTTTTTTATGTGCGGAAATCCCTTCGGATACCCCCCCCCCCCCCCCGCTGACCAGCGGAGGTGGTTATGTCATGTATCGACTAAAACCGCATGGCGTCCTCCCCAAGTGTCCGTTGCCGGGCACCCCGGGTAAGCCCTCGAAAGGATAACCCCAAGGTTGCCGGCGGACTTCGGCCGCCACCGCGGCGTCGCCAGAATATTTTTAAGCCCAAACATTCTCCTCAACAGTCAATCATAAATGTATACCTTGTTTGTACACATGATGCACTAGCAGCTAGGTAGGAAAGAGTTCGCATTTACGTTAGATAACGAGCACTCTTGTGAATGATGTGACCACACTTAACACAATTTGTTTCAGTCATATTTTCGTTTTCTGTACGTGTTATTAAAACGTAACGATTTTCCAGTTGCGTCCAAAGTTTATATTTTAGAACCCGAGGTCCACTTATTGGTTTTGATTGGTATGTCGGTTTTTGCGCTAGAGACTCTTTTCGTTATTTTGCAGGTGCAGGTGAGGTTGGCCCGTTGGCTTGGACCTCAAAGATGTTGTTTGAGCACTGTACACGTATCATTAAACAAGTATAAGTTATATTCATTAGACTGCTCTTATATTGTTATTGCTATGGTATATCGACAAACAAGCAGTCTACAAGCTATTACAGATACAAGACAAGGTCCTAGCCACTGTCCACCGTACTACTTAGGCAGAATACATATTTCACTTTTGCTTTTGTGGGTAAAGGCATCTGCGATATGGTCCCCCAACCCGGAGAGGAAAACCTGCGAAAAAACCACATCCATCAAACAGTAGATGTGCCAACATGCAGGTGACTAGATCTACATCTTACACGATTTAAATCATCGCGAAAGTGTTCGTCTATTTTTTTATTTATTTTTTATACCACTAAGGTGGCAGACAAGCACACGGCCCACCTGATGGGAAGCGGTTACCGCGGCCTATGGACGTGTGCAACAGCAGTGGCGTCACACTCGCGCTGCCGACCCTGTAAAGGAAAGGGGATGGGAAAGGAGTTTGGGATGGGATGGCAAAGGAGTTTGGGAGGGGATGGGGAAGGAGTTTGGGCTCCGGCACTCTCACTCACCAAAAGGAACGCAACATTTTAAATACTGTTACTTGGCGTCGACATTCTGTGAGAGGGTGGTGCTTCCCCGGTCGAGTCGGCCCATTCATGCAACGGCCAAAATTACTGTTGCTTGACTCTACCACCACGATCACCTTATACGGATCATAAAAATTATAAACGTCTTATAAAAATCTGTTTAATCTATATAAGGTATAAATACTTTTATCACCTACATTTGCTACTTTTGTCTCAAGAAATTCGTACTAAGGAGACACATGCGTTAAACTCACGTTGCGACTATCCCGGTGCATCGAGGAGTATCGCTTCACTCAATCCAGCTAGAGGGATCGAATAACGCTCGCTTCTATAACAATAATTAATAATAAATCAACCCTCAGCTATATTCTAGAGATATTTATGAAATCCTTCGTTAGATTATATTTTAAATCATCCGCTGGCTTTAATTTTAGTCTGACTATTTTATTTTGAAGCTGTAACTCAAAGGTTTAATATCCAAGTCACATGCTTCAAAAATAGTTCGATGTCCTAGAATATTTCTTTATTGAAATGTCAGCGGGACAACATCGACTCCTTCTTCCCTGATTTGTGGAATATAGTGAAAATGGTGGAAATATTTGGAGGAGACCTTTGCCCCGCAGTGGAACAAAATGGGCAAAATAAAATAAAAATTCGAGGTCCACCTGCGTAATATAAATATCAAATAAATCAGTTTTGTATAGGCCTCTACAATCTTTTTCACTATCTTCTCACATCTTCTAGATAAAATAACATCAACTTTGTTTTCGGAAATGTCATCACGTAAGTTTAAAAATTTGTAAAAACATATAACTATTTTTATAACTCGGCATACATTTACCGACTGTGTTTATACAACACTGAATCAGGTTTACAGGAACCTTTTATGATTGCGCTATTCATATGAACAGCTGGACACGCATGTCACAAATACCAAATACACTTACATATAATATGTTTTAGCTCACAATTTACAAGATCCACAAATAGGTTTACTTGTTACTTTATGGAATTTTGTTACTTAAACGAGTAGCTACTGGGTAGTTTATTCTACTCGAATATTAATAAAATGAATATGTATGTCCCCATCTCTAACTAGAACCATTTATACTGTCAGAAGTTTACGCTAATTTTTACGCGATTTATTTGATGTTCTTTTATTATTTACATTGAAACCAACGTTTCAAATGTAGAACCATTAAGCTCATAATTATAAGCAATTATAGCACTCATATTGATCATTTAAGTGGTATAGAGGGCCTTACCAACATCCTTGAGGCCTAAGCCAACCCCACCTGCTTGTCGGTGCACCGGCTAAACAACAGACGAGGCTTTCATGCAGGCTTCCCTCTCAGGGTTGGGAGGTCAGACGTAGGTTGCTCCCGGAAAAACCAACATTACGATTCAAACAACAAGCAAAGCTCGAGCTCCAAAATGAAAACTGAGAAACCGCTATAAGGGTGATGATGATCGTTAAGGTCTTTTGAAATTGTAATGAAAATTAAATTGTATATTGCTTGATTTCCGCTTGCAGAAAACAACGTAATATATTTTGACATAAACGAGTCTATATTGTAAACATTTTCGAACACATTAGAGCCGTTTTCGAGGCCGTTTCATATGGTAATGCTCAATACTCTCAAAAACAGTCTAAGGACGAAAAATTGTTTGCTCTCAAGATCGTTCATGCAACGGCAAAAAGATGTAGTACCTTTTTTTTTTGTTTTTATCGTGCGGAAATCCCTTCGGATACCCCCCCGCGTGCCAGCGGGGGCGGTTATGTCGGGCTTGAACCGACTAAAACCGCACGCCGTCTCGGGTCTACAGACGCCGGGGTGTAAGGTTGCCCATAGAGCATATCACTCGCACCCCGACTGACCCTGGGCCATCTCCGGTTTCGAGATGGCCCCCTCGGGTTTGGGAACCACGGTGTCCCCGTCTTGCCCTGGTTTGGGGGAGGGGCGCTAGTCACCCCACCGTCCCGGCCTGCTTCTGCTGGGGTGACAGGTGGCCTCACCCACCACCCCCAGGCCTGCGCTCATGGAGGACGGAGGTCGTTAAGCGACCTCCGGCGCCTGAGTCGCCTGCGACGCGCGGCGAGCAAGTTGCGGGCTCGGCGGTCCGGGAGAGTTCTAAATCTATCCCGGGCGCGCTCCGCCATCTCCTTCGCGAGCATTACATGCTCGCAGAAGGAGGTGGCGGCGGCCCACGCGCTCGCGCTCCGCACCATTGCCGCAATCATGCTGCCGAGCGAGAGGACTCCCACCCCGATGGCTGCCACGAGGTCCCGCCTCGACGCCTCCCACGCCGGGGGGCGTTATTAACATTATTTTCGACTATATGTTAATCTCTGTTGCGTTCAAAGCTTGTACATACTTTGGAGCCCGTGGTCCGCTCTCTTACGCTTTGCCAATCTGATGTAGCTTATCTCGGCTTTTACATGAGCGACTGCCGTCTGATCCCCAACCCCGAGAGGAAAACTTGAGCCACAGCCTCATCCGTTAATCAGCAGGTGTACCGGGTCACACATTTTTCTGATAAAATACTGTGGTTCTGTTAAAGAATATTAAAAAGAGACTGGTTGTGGGTGAACACTATGTACGGTACTGTTATTTCAGTGGAAGCCATAGAAAATAAGGGCCCTGCTTGAACAATTTATAATTTATATTAGGTACTACATCTTTTTATTTCGTGTATCACGAAGTGCCTCTCTACCTCCGCCGCATAGTCGGGGCGTATTTGACGGAGAGAGCCGTCATCTACCCAACCGTGACCGGTCTCGGTCGGCGTGAAATGTCGTGCGGTGTTCCACAGGGATCGGTCCTGGGGCCGCTCCTGTGGAACATCGGATACGACTGGGTGCTTCGCGGTGAGCTCGTAGGCGGTGCCGCCGTCACGTGCTACGCGGACGACACGCTCGTGACGGCGTGCGGGGCGACGTACCGCGAAGCGACCCTAAAGGCCACGACCGCGGTTGCCCAAGTCGTTGAGCGGATCCGGCGGCTGGGTCTCGAGGTGGCTCTGCATAAAACCGAGGCCCTTTTCTTTCATGGTCCTCGGAGCAAGCCACCCGAGGGATCCAGTCTCATCGTGGGATTAAATCGCATCGGCATCAAGCCCCAAATGAAATATTTGGGGCTCGTGCTCGACGGCCGATGGGACTTCGGAGAGCACATCCGAAGTCTGGCCCCCAAATTGAAGGGCACAGCTCTTGCTCTGGCTCGGCTGTTGCCCAACAGGAGGGGGCCCGATGACTCCTGCAGGAGACTCTACGCGGGGATCGTGCGGTCCATGGCCCTATATGGGTGCCCAATATGGGCGGAGGCCCTGAGGGCCAGAACTGTGCGGATGCTGCGCGCTCCGCAACGAGTTATGGCCATCAGGGTCATCCGCGGGTACCGCACGATCTCCTTCGAGGCGGCGAGTCTCCTTGCCGGAACTCCGCCATGGGACCTGGAAGCGAGAGCCCTTTCGCAACTGTACCAGTGGCGAAAGGAGGCGCGGGAGCAGGGATGGAACCCCGAGCCTCGAGAAATCGAGGCCGTGCAGTCCCAGCTCCGCCAGGCCATCGTGGTGGAGTGGAAGGAACGACTTGGGCGACCAAGCGCAGGGCACGCCGCAATAGCGGCGGTAAGGCCCATCATGGAGGACGGAGATCGTTAAGCGACCTCCGGCGCCTGAGTCGCCTGCGACGCGCGGCGAGCAAGTTGCGGGCTCGGCGGTCCGGGAGAGTTCTAAATCTATTCCGGGCGCGCTCCGCCATCTCCTTCGCGAGCATTACATGATCGCAGAAGGAGGTGCACCATTGCCGCAATCATGCTGCCGAGCGAGAGGACTCCCACCCCGATGGCTGCCACGAGGTCCCGCCTCGACGCCTCCCACGCCGGGCAGTCCGCCAGCGTGTGCAGCCCTGAGTCCTCGCTCGCGTCGCAGTGATGACACTCAGGCGTTGGCTCCTTCCTGATCCGATGCAGGTGGTCCCCGAAGCACCCCTTCCCGGAGATCACCTGCGTCAGTCGGTACGAGAGACTTCCGTGTCGCCTCTCTAGCCAATCCTCCATGATGGGCCTTACCGCCGCTATTGCGGCGTGCCCTGCGCTTGGTCGCCCAAGTCGTTCCTTCCACTCCACCACGATGACCTGGCGGAGCTGGGACTGCACGGCCTCGATTTCTCGAGGCTCGGGGTTCCATCCCTGCTCCCGCGCCTCCTTTCGCCACTGGTACAGTTGCGAAAGGGCTCTCGCTTCCAGGTCCCATGGCGGAGTTCCGGCAAGGAGACTCGCCGCCTCGAAGGAGATCGTGCGGTACCCGCGGATGACCCTGATGGCCATAACTCGTTGCGGAGCGCGCAGCATCCGCACAGTTCTGGTCCTCAGGGCCTCCGCCCATATTGGGCACCCATACAGGGCCATGGACCGCACGATCCCCGCGTAGAGTCTCCTGCAGGAGTCATCGGGCCCCCTCGCTGTGCCCTTCAATTTGGGGGCCAGACTTCGGATGTGCTCTCCGAAGTCCCATCGGCCGTCGAGCACGAGCTCCAAATATTTCATTTGGGGCTTGATGCCGATGCGATTTCCTCCCACGATGAGACTGGATCCCTCGGGTGGCTTGCTCCGAGGCCCATGAAAGAAAAGGGCCTCGGTTTTATGCAGAGCCACCTCGAGACCCAGCCGCCGGATTCGCTCAACGACTTGGGCAACCGCGGTCGTGGCCTTTAGGGTCGCTTCGCGGTACGTCGCCCCGCACGCCGTCACGAGCGTGTCGTCCGCGTAGCACGTGACGGCGGCACCGCCTACGAGCTCACCGCGAAGCACCCAGTCGTATCCGATGTTCCACAGGAGCGGCCCCAGGACCGATCCCTGTGGAACACCGCACGACATTTCACGCCGACCGAGACCGGTCACGGTTGGGTAGATGACGGCTCTCTCCGTCAAATACGCCCCGACTATGCGGCGGAGGTAGAGAGGCACTTCGTGATACACGAAATAAAAAGATGTAGTACCTAATATAAATTATAAATTGTTCAAGCAGGGCCCTTATTTTCTATGGCTTCCACTGAAATAACAGTACCGTACATAGTGTTCACCCACAACCAGTCTCTTTTTAATATTCTTTAACAGAACCACAGTATTTTATCAGAAAAATGTGTACATGGGCGTCACCAAGATATTCTGACCCGGTACACCTGCTGATTAACGGATGAGGCTGTGGCTCAGGTTTTCCTCTCAGGGTTGGGGATCAGACGGCAATCGCTCATGTAAAAGCCGAGATAAGCTACATCAGATTGGCAAAGCGTAAGAGAGCGGACCACGGGCTCCAAAGTATGTACAAGCTTTTAACGCAACAGAGATTAACATATAGTCGAAAATAATGTGAACATTTGGATTCATTTTAGTTATGTAACGACATGCTGTAGCTCAAGTCATGATGTGTATTATACCGATAGTTAAGAAGGTAAAGGATGCAAGCGACATTGAATGTTCACAGGAAACCGATCCTAAACGGTATCATAAACACTTTACGGAAATGCCATTTTCTTGTGAACAGTTTTTTTTATGTTTGTCGTTTATACCCTTTCAACGGTCGAAATGTAATTGAAGCCATAGGCTTCTGTTTAGTGAAAATAAGATAATTATGTTCTTGAATATCATGTCCTTAGCGCTGGTCAGAATACGCCTTGGGACTTAGTATTCTGACAACAAGACAGGGTAGTCCCTCTGTTGTTGTCAAGGGACACATTTCAATTGATAGATAAATGAATAGGTAATTTTTTTCTGCTGTTTTTAATTTGTGATGATATGTAATGTTTTTGACTTTTTATGTGTTATTGTAAGTATGTTTAATAAAGTATTTTCTTTCGTTCTTTCTAATTAACCGTCACCATTATAGATTAAAACATAAATATAATAAATCTGTTCGGGAGTATGGGGCGCCACCAGGAGCTTTGGGGCCAAACCAACCTCACTAGCAAGCCGGTACACCTGCTGATTGATGGATGTAACTCTGGCACAGGCTTTCTTCTTGGGATTGGGAGGTCAAACAGCAGTCGCTTCCATTAAAGCTGTATAATTCAACCCAAAAGGAGGAGAACGAGTAAGTAGACCCCT
This sequence comes from Cybosia mesomella, assembly GCA_946251805.1. Taxonomy (NCBI): domain Eukaryota; kingdom Metazoa; phylum Arthropoda; class Insecta; order Lepidoptera; family Erebidae; genus Cybosia; species Cybosia mesomella. Next base: position 26,453,672 of record OX276398.1, read on the forward strand.
AGCTCAGAGATGAAAGTCTCGTATTTGTTTTGTTTTCGTTCGGAAATCGCTTTGGATAGCCCTCCGCCGGTCAGGGGGGTGGTTTTGTCGGGCTTGAACCGACTAAAACCGCACGCCATCGCGTCTCGGGTCTCATAAACCATATCCCCCGTACCCCGAACGGTTTGATACCCATAAGCAAATGTGATATTCGAAGATTAATACATATTAGGTCGTTACAGAGGAAATTGCCGTTTTTCTTGAAGAAATTGGAGGTTACCCAATTCTCAGTACTAACATTATCGCATTTTTTTTAGGAATGAAAAATCCAAATTTGATGTTTTTTTTTGTGTATGAATGAGACAACATTAAGCTAACAAACAGCAACTTTTATTACATTTTTGAAAAGTGACAGCTGTTAAGTAATACGAAATTTATCATCAAAATGGATAGCATTTAGGAAGTACTGTTTTTGAAGATCGAATTAATTTATCAATTGTAAAATCTTGAAATCAACTTTCAAACAAAATATAAATAATGGAAATAACTATTAAATTACAGGAATAACGAACTTATACATTTGTAAGAAAATTTCGGCAATTTCATAGGTAAAGACCTATTATTAAGCCCTATACATACGAACGAACAAAAATAGTGTGGACGTTGCATATACGGACGTACGCGTTTCCTTTATCATGCGATACCCTGTTGCGACATCATTGAAGGAATAGATATAATAGATATTAATCATGTATTTTCTGTACTTCCACCCCTATCATAACATTTTCCTTGTCTACCTCAAAGTCCAGGATAACTTGTGTAAACTGTCCTTACTTTAAGTTAACAAATATTGATATGTTCGCTGGAAAAATATCTGAAAATTCGTATCTCTCCCCCGTACCACGTATAAATAAACTAGGTTTATGAAATATCTGTAAAAAAACTCATTATAATAATTATATTCGTGTGTTTTAATTTAATTTAAAGATAACCTATATTGTAAAATACTTAAAAAAAAAATTCGGTGATTGCAGGGAACACTGAACTCTATGCCAAAGTACCATTCAAATTTATTTATTTACAGAAATGCTTTATTTTCATGCTTAGCGTATTTACCATTTTGAATTCAAGTAAATGAATAATAATAAATAAATATTCTATGACATTCTACACAGCGCTCTCTAGACCCAAAGTAAGCATAGTTTAACTAGCTTGTGTTATCGGTTCCACAATGCGGATAAACATACTTATATACTTTTTTTGTAAATACATACATATTATACATAAAAACACCCAAACCAATGCAAATAGACATATTCATGCATACAAATATTTGCACTGAGCGGGAATCGAACCCGCGCCCTATGTCGTAGCAGTCGAATCTCCACCGAGGCCGTAAATATTCCTAATGTATTTAGTAGATGATTTATACTGTTAATTAGCGGTAATGTCACCACACGCCGGCAACATCGTTCCCAACTCTTTCAAACATTACCAACGGTTAACTATCATCTATTATCCTAAATTAGTACACGCCTAAAAGGCATAATCGTGACTCGAGAAAGTTCTCCAGCCTTATTGATTTCCACCATGAGCTTCCAATGGAAACTTTGAGCTGTGCTCACGATAATTTGGCACAGAAAATATAGTTTGATTAACAGCCAGATGATAATATTAGTTATACGGTTCCGTTGATTCATTTTACGTACACCGTTGCTCTAATGACTTCTAGATTCTTCTCTATATTCTAAAATAACGTTTCTAATTTAGAAACAATTTGGTTGACAGTTAATTTGGAAACTTTACTTTAGAAATTAAATCCGTACTTTATTTATTGGAAAATGTAAACTATCTGGCACTAAAAGCTTTTGATAAATGAAAATCTACACTCCTTTATTTTAGTACCATAAACCGAGGAAAATAAAGCTCAAGAGAGTGTGAGCGGGAAAGTGGTGAGAGTGATGGATACTATGTTAATCTGTTAATTGTCCACATGATAGTTTTGTAGTTTAGTTCCATTAAAATACTGGTAAGAACATTTGTATAATATATATGGAGCATCGATGGTATAGTATTTAAAGCCTATAATTTAGAATGTATATTATGAATTTTAATCAAATTAGGGAATTATAAAACTTTACAGCAATCATTTTCATACATTAGACGACCTCTGTGGCGTAGCGGTAGTGCATTCGACTGCTAAGCCAAAGGTCGCGGGTTCGATTCCCGCTCAGTGCAAATATGTATATTTGCATTGGTCTGGATGTTTCTATGTATAACATGTATTTATTTACAAAAAAAAAAGTATTTAAGTATATTTATCCGCATTCTAGAACCCATATGACAAGCTCTGCTTAGTTTGGGTCTAGATGGCGTTGTGTACTTTGTTGTACAATATTTATTATTTATTTATTATTTATAATATTCCAATGAGAAAAAGGTTGGTACATATTTTAGTGTTAATTAACCTTAGTAGTTGACTGTACCTAATCTCTAGGTACTATGATATACCTACTGTGAAATGATATTATGTGGGTCTGCAAACGTTCGCCGACAGTCGTTTCTCCTTTGGACTGATCACCGACAGGAGATTCATCGATAGAACGTTCACCTATGGATGTTTCGCCGACAGAAAGACTTTTCAATTATGGAATATTCGCCGTCAGGTCGTTTTGTCTACGATGTTGTCTGGGTTAGGTTAGGTTAGAACTGTGACCCTAACAGAGTGAGTGTGACCGGAACCACTAGTCCGGAAAGTTGGATTTCGATAGCAAGCTAGTAGCTTTTTGGTGGCTTTGTAGTTTGGTATCGTATCGTCGTGTTGGTGAAACACTTAGTAGCTGAAAAAGGCTGTCGTCGAAAGTGACGCATATGAAAGGTTCTCTCGACGAAATGTCCACAGGTGAAAGACCCTGCTGGGGAAACGGAAATAAATGAATCATCCTGTCGACGAATAGTCCAATGGCGAATCGGTCTTAGGAGAACGGTTGCAGAATCATATTATGTTATGGTTAGTGTGAAATCATTAGTTTTACAGCTTAATTGAAATCCGGTATCAGAGCATACCTATTCGTCAAAATAAGAGTAAACTCCACTTTATGACTTAATTACTTTCACCATTAACAGCCAGATGATAATTTTCTGCCAAATTAAGGTACTCGTACTATATAATTTAGTTTCTGTGCAATGCAACTCTAAGAATGAAGGTAATTACTAAATTTTGGTTCACTAGGTTTAATTATGTACCAAATGTTCTTTGATTAATCCCCAACTTTGAATATTTAGTACATTCCTCTCAACGTAATGGCAGAATTATCAGAACTTCAACCTATCTTGAACTGAAAGTCAACCTTTCGAAGAGCTTCATGGTTGGGATATTACTTTTATACCTCGTTATTGGCCAGACTACTGCACCGATCCCTTGCCTTTGAAGACTGGGGTAATAATAAATTAAGAGCGCTCGAACTTAGAAATGAAATAAAACAACCTGTTTTAGTTATATTAACACAATTTTTATTACATTTTAAAGAATATTTAATGACAGTATGTGTGGAAAATTATATCAGAAAAAATTCCACCGCGACTCAACTGTAGAAGGTGTATTCTGGTGAACCAATTTTGGAGGACGTCTACGCATAAATGGGGCTCAATTTCACGAAGAACGTGAGTTATGTTGGCCTTTAGGGCAGCAATTGACTGTGGTTTATCTGCGAACACTAGAGATTTCACGTAGCCCCACAGAAAGTAATCGAGCGGTGTTAAGTCACACGATCTCGGCGGCCAGTAAATGTGGCCACCACGCGAGATGATGAAGCCCTTGAACTTCTCATTCAATAAATTTAATGTTTCCCGTGCTGTATGGCAAGTGGCGCCGTCCTGTTGGAACCACATGTTTATAAGATCCATACCACCTACCCTAGGCCACAAAAAATTTGTTATCATCGTCCGATATCGGTCACCATTGATAGTGAGCGCAGCTCCTTGCGCATCTTCGAAGAAATAAGGGCCTATAATGCCGCCGGACCAAAATTCACACCAAACAGTTACTTTTTCGGAGTGTAAAGGCACCTGATGAATCTCCCGCAAATTTTCATCTCATCAAATCCGGCAATTTTATTTGTTAACAAAGTCGCTTAACCAGAAATGAGCATCAGTAAAGATGATTTTTTTGCAAAAGCAGGATCAGCCAGATGCTCTAACGCCCAATCAGCGAATACACTGGAATAAAATGGTCATTGGGTGAAAACCCAAATCTCGGCGCAAAATCGGCCATGTTGATGTCGCAGAAAGACGCAGTTCTTGCGCACGACGCGGAATGGACTGTCTGGGATTTTCTCGCACACTGTTTCGAACGGCAACAATATTCTCCAACGATCTTGCGTTTCTTTGACGTACAGGAACTGTTTCATCGATCACTGTGCGGGCTGCCAGGAAGTCGACGGGAGTCGTGGTTCTTTGTTGAAATGATGAATGACTCGTTATAACTCAAAAAGTATATTTTTTAAAGTTACATTGAAACATTGGCCCTCCCTTCGAGACTTCGATACAAACAGACGTGATTTTGAACGCTCCGTGTTTTAAATTCGTAAAAAGTGGTATTAACTCAGTAGAAGTATCTAATATCGATCTAATTGTTTCCTTCAAAACAGTGTGTAACGATTGAATAACAAATAAACCTATAAATAATCTATTAAAGTGTTAAAAAAAACAAAAATAAACAAGAAATTGTCGGTACTTTGAAAGTGTTTTGTGTCATTTCGAGTGTGTATCTACACTTCAATTATTCAAGATCAAAACTATTATAATAATATAAACATTTGCAGATTTCTATAAACATTAGAACGGATTCACCTATTTCAACAAAATATAATAGGAAGTGATTGGTTCCGAGGTTGAGGGTCTCTCCCTGGGTTGCGCCGATAAAGTGCATCGAGATCAATCCTGACACGGGTGTTTTCTTTTTGAATTGGCTCACCAATTCTTATTGAAATTTGCACTACTATCTATCAGTTTACAGACTGTTATTATCGTAAAACAGTTAAATTTTTATCAAAACGTTTTGGGGAGGTGGATCCTATGTAAGCCTAAGTAACTCCTTTTGAATTTAAGCCTCGATTGCCGCCCCAACCAAGTTGAATCTTAAGCTTCTGGTTACTTACTGGTACCTACTGTGAAGTAGACGTTTCGTATTATCACTGTTTTGTAATTTACTATGCCGCTAAAAAGAACACCACCTCCGTCGCTATCACAACAGGCGCCCCAAACGCAAGCTGACACTTTGCCTGCTGCGCTTGAACAGGCATTGGGCATACCTCTTAGTGCTTCTGAGCCTTCTATAAATCTTAGAATGGACGCTTCAAATATAGATGTATCACCTGATATAACCTTTAGAAACGCAAAGCGCAAGCGGCTGGAAAATGCTGACGACAGCAAATTATCAACTTTCATGCTAGACATAAAGCAAATGTTCTCTGAATTTAGGCAACAACAAAATGAGAAGTACGACAAATTGTTTGCTCTCGTAAGTGATATAAGGGGCTCCCTTGACTTCCTAACCAAGCAACACGATGACCTCAAGACTCATGTAGAGGTCTTGGAAACGAAAAATAGAGAAAGTCTGTCATCTATAAAAGATCTTGAGACGAAGCTGGAAAAAATGGAGCAAAGCGCTAGGTCCACCTGTATTGAGATTCGAAATATTCCAGGTGGGAATGGTGAAACTAAGACCTCCTTGCTAAAAACAGTAATTGAAACTGGCAACATAATGAACCTAACCATTCACCCTAAAGATGTAAGAGACGTATTTCGTATAAAGTCTAGGGATCCCGCTATAAAGACAATTATTGTGGATTTTGCCTCAGTTATCCTTAAGGACGACTTTTTAATAAAATTTCGCAACTTTAATAGAAATGGACGTAAACTTAGCACGGAACATCTCAAATTGAGTGGCCCAGTGAAGCGTGTCTTTATATCAGAAAACTTATCTGCAAGAAATAAGCGTCTATTCTTTTTGGCTCGGGATGCGGCTAAAGCAAACTCATTCGATTTCTGCTGGGTCACACATGGAAAAATATTTGTTCGCGAAAAACCGGGAAGCCCCCACTTGCAAGTGAAGAGCGAGGGTGACCTCGCGAAAATTGTAAAGGCAGCGTGACTAGAATTCAGTAAAACTCGGTCCTTGTGTTTGTTCCTATCTTTTATGTTTAACTGTATTGCTTTGTATTTCCGATTCCCGAATTCAGTAAAAAATGTTTTCACCTTGTTCTGTATATCGTATTACACACATTTTTCACACCACTCACACATAAACAACACATTCTCTTTTGAGAATCTCACACACACTATCTACTCTATTTATGCGTCCACGAAAAGATTTAGAATTATACTTTATTTTAAATCTAATGCTTGCCAACCTTATATGACACTACCTAATCAAGTTAACTTTATCCCTGAACAGATCAGACTACACCTGCGTTCCTGTTTCCTGTGTTGTATTCTCAACACACTATGAATGATTTAAACTCTATAAGTAATGAGGTTGAACTTGTCTCTGCCTCTGATAGCTACACTTGCTCGCCAGAGACAAGTGACAAGTATCTATGCCCTAAAATACATGATCTTAAAATACTACACACTAACATACAAAGCTTGAATTGTAATTTCAATGGCTTGGTAGTACTCTTGAATAGACTTTCTTACTTACCTGATATCGTCGTTCTGACGGAATGCTGGCTGAGCAAATGTCCAGATATTCCCTTCCTAAATGGATTCCACTCCCATCAGACAAATTATAAAAATCAAAACGATGGTGTGCTTGTGTATGTTAGGGACTTTCTAAATGTTTCAGTTGAAATACCGATATTTGATGAAGCTACCTGTATTGTTGTCAAATTTCCTAATAAGGCGGCCATCGTTGGTATTTACCGCTCTCCATCATACAAAGATTTGAGTCGATTCTTTAGTAGTTTGGATTATCTGCTGAGGACGCTTTCACAATTCAAAACTGTTGCTGTAATAGGTGACATGAATATAAATATTGCACCGGACAGCTCTGATCCCTATCTGGATGAATACCTAAATCTTACAGCATCACATGGCATTCTTCCTGCTTACACTATTCCGACCAGGTTGTTACGGTGCCTCGATCATGTGATACTACGTTCCCAGGCTGCTGCTACTGCACTAGTGCTTGATGCTCCGATTACAGACCACCGTCCGGTTGTTGTGTTCTGTAAAATTAACTTAATAAAAAATGCTCGTGAGGTCTATAAAACAAGAACTGATATGCCAGCGGTTGTAAAATGTATTAACAATGCTGACTTTTCTCATATTTTAAATTTACAAAACCCAAATACAGCCACGGAATCACTTGTGTCAATACTGTCCACTGCCATTAAATCTAACTGCTATACCTTACAAAGTCCATGTAGGAAACATGTTATTAAACCTTGGATTACCCCTGGTCTTCTAAGATGTATACGTCACCGTGACAAACTATACAGAAAGTATAAAAACAATCCCGGAAATGAGTCACACAAGCTGGTTTTCTGTCGCTATCGAAACTTCTGTAATGACCTCTTAAAAAAAGTCAGATGTGAGTACGAACGTTCTAGGTTCCAGAAGGCCAGAAATAATCCTAAGGATACATGGCGTCTTATTAAACAAAGTGCAAACCTAGGTCAAAACAAAACACCGTCGTCGGAGCTATTGGGGTGCTGTGGGGATCCTTCTGAGTCCATAAACGCAGTCAATGACTATTTTGCCGATGTGGGTAAACACTTGGCGTGTACAATTAAGGAATCCACATTTTATAAACAAGTGTCTGGTTCTGTTAATACCCTGGTTACGTCAAAATCTGTAAAGCATCCTCCTCTTACCTCATTGGCACTTTACAACGTAGATTATATAGAGCTAGAAAATATTATTCTTAATCTCAAGGACCAAAGCGCAGCTGGACTGGATGGTATAACTGCTGCCGTTGTGAAAGCTACTAGACATGTTATAATTCCGGTTCTTGTTAACATTATTAACTTATGTTTTTTGAAGGGTATTTTCCCTGACATATTAAAAACAGCAGTTATACATCCGATCTATAAATCGGGCACCCGTGACAGTGTTTCAAATTTTAGACCCATTTCATTACTTTCAACAATTTCGAAAATCTTCGAAAAAGTTCTAAACACCAGATTGATTGAGTATCTTAATAAATCCAAAATTTTAGCGACGAACCAATTTGGTTTCAGGAGAGGTGTATCCACAGAGGATGCCGTGTTAGAGCTATCTGAAACTATTATTAACAACTTTGAAAATAGGCATAAAACAATAGGTATCTTCCTGGACCTCTCCAAGGCCTTCGACACTGTTTCTGTTCCTATACTCCTTTCGAAACTGGAGGATATCGGCATACGCGGCACGGCACATGATGTTTTTAGCAGTTACCTGAATGATCGTAAACAGTACACTAAAATCGATACCTACTTGAGTAACCAAAGGTCTCTTGATTTTGGCGTCCCACAGGGGAGTGTTCTAGGACCAACCCTTTTTGTCATATACGTCAATGAGCTGTGTCAATTGAATTTACCCAACTGCAAAATAATAACATATGCTGATGACACAGCTCTCATAACTCACGGACGTAACTGGAGAGAGGCTCGTGAAAATGCTGAGCTCTGTTTGAGTTTCGTCATGAAATGGTTGACCATTAATCTTCTGACCCTAAATATTAGTAAGACAAAATTTATTTCTTTTTCTATCAATAAATCAAGCCTGCCTCGCGAGCCTATTGAAGTTCGTGCTCATACATGCTCTAACAGTATCTTGAGCGTAAATTGTAACTGTGCAAAAATAGTCAGTACTCATATCATCAAGTACTTAGGTGTACTCGTCGACCAACACATAAAATGGAAAGAGCAAATTGACGCTACGGTGGCACGTCTAAGAAAGTTAACATACATATTTAAGAAACTTAGAACTGTGTTGAACTTTAACAGCTTAAAAATGGTCTACTTTGCACTTGCTCAGTCAGTGTTGGGGTATTGCTTATTGGTCTGGGGAGGAGCCCACAAAACCGATATGTTACGAGCCGAACGTGGTCAACGTACTGTTCTAAAGGTACTCGCAAGAAAACCAAGGCGATTCCCAACATTGGCACTTTACTCCTTGTGCCAAGTTTTAACAGTGAGACAGCTGTTCATATCGCAGATTATCCTTCGCAAACAAACAAATTTAATATATAACTCAGATATTTATGTCACTAAACGTCGCTCAGACAGAATATGTGATGTAAAATACCGAAGAACTGTAATAGCAAGCCGTCATTTCAAACACATAAGCTCAAAAACATATAATACCATAAATAAAATAATGAACATCTATCCTATGACGAAGGGTGTATTGAAATATAAACTTGACAGGTGGCTAAAGACTCTTTCTTATGACGCAACGGAAGAACTTGTATCAATTTGATGTACAAAAAACATACACACACACACACACACACAATGCACCCTCACACACATACACACCCTTTCCACACATACTTATACTTACATATCTACACACAACATTCTGCATGCAATTTAGTTATAGTTATTTTATAGGTTAGTTACAAGCGATTTTAACAAATTTCTATTTGGTTTTGTATCACTGTATTTGTTTTTATATTTTAATTTTTAGTTTTATTTGATGTTATTTAGTAAGTCTGGAACATTTATCTTTTCCATCAGGAGAGTGGCGTTGATGGCTGTGCCACAGTATACTACTTTTACAGCTGTCATCGATCCAATTTTGCTTATGTTTATTTTATTGTTTATGTTCCAAATAAAGTTTTTATTTATTTATTATTATTGAATTAGTAGGTAGGTGACAATGTATGTGGTACGATGTATCAGAGCGAGTGTTGGGGCCGATCGGTTACGTTGCCGCCGCCGATGCGTAGCTTTCGTTGTGTGCGTTTCTACTGTCGATGTGTGCGTCAACAATCACCGACCCGGTTGTCTCAATTTTTTTTATCAAAAGACGGATTGTGGATTCTGTAGGACGGCCATGAACGCCATAAATTGGACGCAACGCACGGAAAGTTAGGCGAATAGAGCACTGGTTTTGATAATAAATTTTAACAATTTCTACGCGTTTTTGAAGCGTGTAGCATTCCATGGTTTGGAAATGTAATTCCACTCGTCCCAACCAGTGACGGTGTGGTAGGGAAGAGTAGCAAAAAAAACCACTTGTCCCCACCGGGAGGGACAACGTGGTAGGGATAAGTGGAACAGCCCCCCTATTGACAAGCCCTTTACTAAGCCTCCATTGGCTTGGGATCTTCCGAGTGAGGAATACATGGTTACCGAGGTTTGTAAGGATGCCCACACTACAGGGACCTATTGTCTTCCAGGCCTCGACGGGGAATCCATCAGCTCCGACAGCTTCCCAATTCTTCATGCGTCCAAGCGCAGTCTGAACTTCTTCAGGCGTTACCAGTGGAGCTACCCTTCATTTGGAAGGACGTCCGGTGTCGGCACCTCTTTATACTGCTTGTTTACCCACTCGTGGATATAAGTACGCCACCTCTCCTTCACCAATACCACCAATATATACCAATCTCTTTGGAGATGAAATCCTTAGTTTTTCATCTCCAAAGAGATTGGTAACCAGCGCTGAGAGCCGCTCGTAATCACAGTTAAAACATGACGGAGCTAACACCATTTCCGGTATCGCTTGGGGCCACGCTTTCCTGTTTAGCCTCGACCAATCAGGATCGATCACGTCGTTTCTCCCCTCCAACCGCGCCTATAAATACGCCAGTGACTCAAGACTCTACATCAGTCGCAGACAAGTCGCCGCTGAGGAAAGTTCTACGCACTCGTCGCCGCCCGGACTTGACAACTAAAGATGTCGACCGCAGTGATCGACGAAACGTTTGGAACACACTTTTCATATGGACCACGGACAAACAGCCCGGAATCAGTATATTCTACATGCAATACCGGCCGTGAAAGCCAAAAGATGTATAACTAATAATTCAGCATAGTTCGAGTACTTTGAGATAACTTTCACTTCAAACTATAAGACGATCACCATCTTCAGTCTCCCCGTGACCGTGGTTGCTGAAAAGCAACCGCAATATCGGATTCAGTAGAAATAATACAATAAAATCAAATAAATAGCGATAGAATCCGTTAAAATTGTTTTATTTAAATAAACTATTTATATTTTGATGCCAGAAATTGCCATTTGATCACTCTGGATAACGTTGAAGTACGTTAATAAATAAATATCATGTAGTTATAAAAAAATTAACAAATTTTTTAAATAGTGTAACCCACATTTTCTACATGTCTACAGTGTCTCGCACTTTTCTTTCAATCTAAAGAATAGAGACACGTCGATGCCGTAATGATTTGAACGCAGCTCGGTCCACTGTTCGCACACTTTTGTTCTTTATTACAAAGCAGATCTCGGCTGACAGAACATGTACAAGCTCACAGCCGCTGGTCTATAGAGAACAACATTTCAAGGGTGATTTCTATTATTCCATTGCACACATTAGAACATAGAACAAAAGCTTGTTTGTGATATTCTGTGGCCTGGCGGAAGAGCGTTCGGCTGTTACGACGGAGGCTTCGATGCCCGCTCAGTGCAAATATTTGTATGCATATGGCTATTTGCAGTCTATTGTTTGGATGTTTTCTAAATCATATTTATGTATTTACGAATATATATATGATTTATTATACTAAACTACTACTGCTAGTTTATTTATATATGGGTACAATGCAACATATAGGCATCCGACAATGTCATACTCTAAAGTCGTAGGAAGTAGCGGCACCCACACTTGCTATTCCCGTTTCAAAGTTAAGAAAACCTGTAGGTGGCATCTATACTCCACTAGCTGTTGCCCAAGGCTCCGCCCGTATGGAAGTCTGGTCCCATTCCCTCAACTCATGGGAAGCTTATTCCAGGGATGAAAAGTACACCTGGAATATATGTACATTGTGTAATGCAGACAATACAATAATTTATCTCCGTACCAAAATTCAGCCAGATACGTTCAGCCGTTCGAACGCGATTAAATAATAAACATCCAAACATCTACGCAAACTTTCATATTTATAAAATTAGTCAAGGACATTAATAATGTTACATAACTTACAGTTTCTATGATGTACGTGTGTAAGAACGAAAGAAAGTGTAGAACACTACTAAAGCTCATCATCTTCACAGCGATAGTCCCGGTTGCATCCAAAGCTAGCACTTGGGAGTGCGGGGTCAACTCTCCCACTCTTTCGCTTAATTTAGATTATCTGCGCTTTTGTGGAAGCGACTAAAGTTTATGCCAGAGCCGCGTTCTTTAATCAGCCATTTTACCGCCTAGCAGGCGAGGTTGAACTAAGCCCCGAAGATCTTAATTAATCTGACCATAGATTTTTTTTGCAAAAATGTTAAAAAAAAGAACTTTGTATTTTCCTACAATCTAGGTATCATTACGATCCTTACAGTGAATTCTCAGTTGCGTCCAAAGTTTGCCCTCTGGAGCTCGGGGTCCGCTTATTGGTTTTGGGATGTCGACTTCTCCGTTAGCAACTGCCGTCTGACTTCCCAACCCCAAGAGGAAAGCCCTCACCTCCACAGCCTCGCCCGTTATTTAGCAGATGCACCGACCACCAGGTGAGGCTTATGTTCCAAAGGGTTCAACCTACAGTCTATACACCATTCAATTCAATTCAAATTCACAATTCAAGTAAATATTTTAGTGTTCAGGCACTTTTGTCGTTGAGTATACAATCAATCACACCTCTTTTCCAACGGGTAGAGGCCACGTGTTCCACTTGCTACGATCCTGGCATTCACCTTTGGCTTCATTTGCTTTCATAATTGTTTTCATACATGCCGTATGCATGCATTACCGGTTGCGGGTACCCTTGACCTAAATAATTATTCAGTTGCGTAATATATAGAAAGTTTCATTTCAAAAATGGCAACTTGCCATTTTTCGACGGTTCTTTTAACAAAAAATAATTATACAACAGCCCTAGAAACCCTTTCAATTTCACACGGACAGGAATATAAATGTAGTTATATAGAACATATGAACTCATTGATAATACAATCAACCATCAAGCCGAAACAACATCAAAGATATTATGTTTGTAATACACAACAAGCTATATAAATTAGAATAAAATTGTTCTACAAAACATGGGAATTCTATGTAAATAGCTAGCGCATAAAATATGAACAAATAAATATTGATTGAAATAAACATTGATGAACTTTTGTGTAGAACAGTAAAGATAAAATTCTCGCAAGAAGGGATGCTGTAATCTGAAACACACGATTTTACCTAGTTTCGCAACGATTTATATTTCAATTATGTAGTTTAATTTTAAGCACCATGTTAACCATTGGTTTAGGAAATAAATTATTTTAATAATGAAAACTATTTATTAATCTGAGCGCTATCAACTAATAAGCACCATCTAGCGTTGTAAGAGTGACTCTGCCTCAGCAGCCAACTGAGTGGTCTGCCTACGCAATAGCCATGTTTGATTTCAACTTATTCTTAGTCTACGGATTTCAAATATCACTATTAATGTCGTACATTTTCACCAGATGTCACAGTGCTGACGTTTTTGCTAACTTTAGCTACACTTTTACTCATTCAACAAGAAAAATAAAATGTTCAAGAATAGAAAAAACATCCTGTAGTTAAAATATTATATAAACTGTGCCAATTAAATGAAAAATAGTAAACCGGCGCCAAAATTACATCCATTATGATACAAAAAAAATTATAACTACATTTTTGTATGAAAATTATTCCGATGTCAACTACCCAATTTGTCATAGGATCCAAGCTTCCCATGGTTCTTAAGTCAACCCTGGTTACGTATGCCGTCGTATCATGGGAACTCTGCTTTGGGTTGATGAGCGATGATTGTGGCTAATGCAAATTAACTGTAATGAATTAGCTATGTGCTATGTAACCATATCCCAGCGAGCGAGAATTAATACTTGTATTTTCTTGCGTTTCTTAGTTACTCACTCACTCACTGGTACTCACTGATACTAGGGTACTTTAGAATACTTTTAGAAAGAGATTTTTAACACCTATAAAATATGAAAACTATCACTTTTAATGACATTATTATAATTAATAAACAGTATGAAATTTCAAACATGTGTTTGCTATTTTTGCAGTGTTGATGTTTTGTAAGTCTGACTAGATTTTTTAAATATGCATAGTAGCTAGGTTGGTTTTTGATTGCTTAGTAAGAGACTCGATTTGATCCATTAAAATTGGTAGTTTCAATAGCTGCGAATAATAACACACATACTTATGGAAGACATTGCTACTACTAGTTAAGAAACTAAGAGTGGCCCATATTTTGGTTAGTCGGTTTCTCAACGTGTCTCTCTCTCTCTACCCTGACCTACACTGATAAACCCACCCCAGTCTGATAAAGACCTCCTGCCAGCCAAGCCGTTAGCATATGGTGTTCATGCAATTGAACAAAGGGAACCCAGAGGTTTAAACTTGGAATAAAAGATGAGCACATATTAACAATCAGTCGATTATTTTGAGAATAATTGGATTCTATTGAGCATTAATTGTACAGGAACTCGACCAGCTTAAGCGAATATTTGTTAACTAACTTAACTGTTTGCTTGCTTAAAGTTCCCATGGCTTGTAAGAACTTGAAAGATACAGTGATCCACCTTAAGGTATGTCATACCCCCGCTGGCCGGCGGGGGATATCCGAAGGGATTTCCGCACGTAAAAAAAAAAATCCTCAGCCACTTACAGCCGTCTAAAGAAAATCTTGTTGAGATGGTGGAGACAAAGCTTCAGTGTCTACTTGTGGGAAAGTGGAAGTACAAGAATATAACGTCTCCAGCTATACCTAGACTTTATCTTGACAACCACGACTTAAATAATTAATATTCTAGTAAAGTATTCAATTCAGTTTATAGGATAGATAATTCAACCACACCCGGAGGGACAGAACTTCAAATTTATAAAAAAAGTCAAGTTACAAAGCGGTGTGCAACTTATACAATTTTGCCTTATATCGCTTCTGCCCCTAACATATTGTTATAATACATTTTCGGTATATTTGTGAACATTATTATTTGTGCAATTTCACAATAATATCAATCATATTGCAGTCCAATGGTGAACATAGGCTTCTTCCAATGTGTGCCATAGCACCCGATCTTCCTCCTTCTGCATCTAGTCTTTCACAGCTTTATTTTTCACTCCATCAGTCCATCTGGGGGCATCCTACCTTACGATTACCGATTTATAGTAACTTAGTAGTCTGAACTATTTGTTAGTACCTTTTTTAATGCAAAAATATCCTATATTTTTTCTATAATTTTGACTACCTACTCGATATTATGAAAATTATCGTCAGCTAGCATTTGTATTATTGTTTCCGGTAAACTGAATAATTGATCAAGTCGGTGGATCCTAAAAAAACACCAAAGGTTTGTTAAACCTTCATTATTATCTTACACATGTACCTAACCAAATTTAGTAACATGATAAATATGCTAATAACGAAAGCTCAAAGACCTTGTAGTCTGTTTGTTTTGTTTTAGCAAATTACTTGATAACATAATAATAATCTCATGGCATCTAATACACACTAATTGAATCGCTGTGAAAGACCAACGTCCCCACATCTACCTCCCAAAGGATTAGGTTTCTGTCTGAGAAAAACAAAACATAATCGTGAATAAACCGGGAGATACATACTTTATTGATATGACCGTTTTACTTTGTACTTATGAGTGGAATGTGAGTTCTGTGCTCGCACAATTTATATTTAAGAAGAACAAATTAGTTTGGTACTATAGAAGCAGTTAGATAGAGTTGGATTATATGTTTTTCGGTTCGACTTGACTGCTAAGTCAAGAGGTAATGATTTACACTGAGCGGGTTCGAATCCTGCTCTGTGCAAATATGTGTATGCTTGAATATATTTATTTGCTTTTGTTGAGGTTGTACTATGTATAAATATGTATATAGTTACAAAAAAAAAACAAAGTATGTTTATTCGTATTCTAGAACCCACCCTAGAAGCTAGTTATCACTAAGAATAGATAGAGCGTCTCAAGCTTAACAGGCAAATTCTTAAAATCGAAATTATAACGCAACATAACATCCTTACATCTCATGTTATCGACTAGCAATAATTGTTTACTTGGATGAGTTAGAAATAGATTGCGGATTTGCGGATTACGGATTTGCGGTTGGATATGAGCCATAAAGACAATAAAACCATTATTTTTTGCAACTTTATTCCATATTTACAGGGTATCAATTTCTACACTATAATTTAGCATACGAGCTTCAAGATGATAGAAATAATCATTTGACTCTAAATTAAACGCTAACTGTATTCTTTTGACAAATACAACCTATGACAGGATAAACGCAAGACCTGTAAATTGTTTGTCAAGAACTGGCTCTTGAATCGGTTTCCATCACTATTTTATTTTTCGTCTGAATAATTTAACTTAACACGGCTTCTTCTGATGATCTTTCTGTCGGCTATTTTATCGGGTCTATGGGTAATTTTATTTAGCCTAGGTTCCATGGCATTAGGGATTATATTCTGGACTTCTGACTACATTGATAGAAAATGAATAACAACCATGTACCTACTTATGATTATTTAGGAATCCACAAATACAGAATATTGAGTACGTCAAAAGGTAATATTGGCTTTTGGTGCGATAGAACCATGTCATAGCAAGTTAATAAATTCTTTCATTTAACAATATTGAGGCTATATCCAAGAAAAATAAGCTTACTTAAACGCGCAACTAAATCTGTAGTTTGTTCATTAGCTTAGCGTTTAGTTAGGGCTACTATTTTATGAAAAACAAATTTACTTAGTTTAGTTTAACTAAATTCAGTTAATAAAAAAATGTATTTGGGGTCTTAAGTCTTACAATTATTCCGATGCCGGTTGTAATAACTATTTGAAAAATATAAATTTTAAATACATTTTCCACAAAACCTTCATCCCTGTATTTCTAAAAGTATACTAATTGATTGGCACGTTGACACACATAACACTAGGTGCACTTAAATATAAATAGAACGTATCTTTGGCCAAGGAAAGAATGATAAATAAAGCACTTAAAAATGACTCCACTAAGATCTTCGGAGCCCTAAACCTGGTGATTGGCAGACAAGGCTCCTACGTTAGCTTTCCTTTCAGGGTTAAGAGGTCAGTCGCTCCCTTAAAAGCCAACCAAGCCAAATCGTGTAAAAGAGGATAGGAGAGCGCCCTGGGCTCCAAAGTGCAACGCTCGAGTGAAGAAGATATAAAAAATACTATATTTTTTAAAAACTAGCTAGTTACAGTGCAAATGACTTCGACGTATAACGTAAAAAACGTAGCGGGCCAAAGTAGTTATTATTTTTGCAATTAAGAACATATACATATGTGGTCGTAAGTTAGAAGCAGGTGACTGCATTGAAGTAACAGCGAAGAACTCGCCCTCGACTGGTTCCTCCCTGACCTCGCCGTTGTAACGCACTCTGAGAAAAAAAAAGTGTGTTAGGTCTACCTGATAAGTGTGTTAGATTTACCTGAAAAGTATGATATATATACCTGAAAAGTGTGTTAGTCTGATCTTTCATCCCAGTCAGGACTTTCTAGCTTTGAATGGGAAATCCTACCAAGGTTTACCATACAAAAAAATAGCTTCAACTTATGATCTTCTATTAAAATGAAACAATTATGTTATCTTAATACTATCGTCATACTTTGTTCTAGTTCGCACACACCGATGAGTATATGTTCTGTTGCACCCGTGCTTACATTAAGGCAGACGATTTGGCCTCGTTTTGTGTGAAAGCTGCCAATGTTTCGCAGTATAATATTTTTTCTCTAATTGTAGTGTGATAAGAGTGATAATGCTACTACTAAAATGCTACAATAGCACATTGCAAGGTTAAGCAACACTAACCAGGTCAATCTTAGGATGGGTGACCAGTCTTAACACATTGAGACCCTTCCGTGCCTGGGAGAGCACGTCAAGTCATTGGTTTCGGTTGCCATAAGAACATCTGTGGCATTCCTTACGGGTAATTCGAGCCTTAAAATATTCGACAATCTGGTCTAACTATAGAACTTCGTTATCGCCAGTGCGTTATCGAGGTGCGATGGTTAGTTAGACACGACTCCATCTGAGCTGGGAAAAGGCGGAGGTTGTCTATTTTAAAGTCATGTATGTATGTTCCGTAGCTATGTTCTATATCGCTACGGCACAGCATGTCTACGTCAGTGCTACGTACTCGGCTACACGTGCTACGAAACGCGTTACGTATGAAACATTCTGACTCGCGTCAATATTTCTGGTTAAGTGCGTATTTACTTCTCGTACCTTTTTTTCTTCTTTTTTTTTTCTTCGTGCGGAAATCCCTTCGGATACCCCCCGCCAGGTAGCGGGGGTGGTTATTGCGGGGTTGAACCGACTAAAACCACCTTTAAAAGTTATACTTATATATGCACAATATTCGCCAGTTTTTACGATATACGTTGCCAATCAAGTTGACTTATAAGGCTATTCACAAACAAAGTCAGCACATACATTAGCACAATAATTATATTAATAATTCTTGGAAGATATTTAATGGTAATATAAACCTACTCATCATCATTAACTAAACTTTATTCCCGGTTGCATCCGAGGTTTTCATCTTGGGTCTGTTTATTCTTTCTCCTGCTGCCGATGTGACAGTTATGGGAACGATACCCGTCCGGCCTCCCAACTCTGGGAGGAAAGTCTGTGCCACAGCCTGGTTCGTCAATCAGCAGGTATACCGGTTTATAGGTAAGGTTCGCTTGGCCCCGAAGGTGTTAGTGGGATCCTAAACACCCTAAACATGTGTGTGTCATATACATTATAGTTTCTTAACTACAATGTACATGAAATGGCAGTCAAGTCTAGAAGGGTTTACGCGCCGGACAAGCAGAATGGAATTCACCTCAGTTTACCATCAAACGGGGTGCAGTCAAATTGACGCACTAAACATGAAAAAATAGTTTCTGTTAATTTTTTGATGTTCTCCTAAGGCTCGAGACAAACAGAACGGAGGCACGTCCTAGACGTGGTTTTGTAAAAATCGCTAGCAAAACTGTTGATGGTTGGTGGTTGGCACTAGAGTAGAAAAGGGGGATAATTTGAAAAATGAAAGAGGGGAAATAATTTATTATTTTAATAATAATAATTTATTATAAGCGTCGGTAGGTCCCGGATACGAATCCTGGCCATTACACTACCGACGTGAACCCACTCCTAACACAAGCAATTTAGCTTAGCTGGAGGGGTTAGAGGGAATGTTAGTAATTACGGTTACTAATATTCTTTACAAAAAAAAAATTGGTTTTTCAATCGTCGCTCAACGAACCCCGTCCTACATGAGCGCAGGCCTGGGGGTGGCAGGTGAGGTCGCCTGGTACGGCCAGCAGAAGCAGGCCGGGGTGACGGGGCAACAAGCGTCCCCTCTTTACGGGGCAAGATGAAGACCCGAGTCGGCGTGCGGTTTTAGTCGATTCAAATCTTACATAACCACCCTCCCAGGCCGGCGTGGACGATTCGGAGGGATTTCCACAAGAAAAAAAAAAGAAAAGGTATTAAGGTATTTCAATCATTAGTAGCTGCAGTATTATGTTAACGTAGTATATTGTTACAATGTGCGTAATATAAAGGAGCAGACATATTTATGAGACGGCCTTATTACCCTGTATTTTACTCTTCATATCTCATACAAATTGTTGGCGCCACGCCTTGTCTTGAATGACTTGGCAGCATTACTATTTAACGTAGTAAATCTCTAGTAGTATTTTTTAAATAATCTATATAAACAAAAATGAGTCTCTAAATTCGTTACTAAGTGCAAATCTTAAAAATGGCTCAACAAATTTAAATGCTTACTTTTTATTGTGTTCGGAATTATAAATAAAAAACGAAAGATATTGGTGGGATATAGCAAGTAGAGAGAGAGGTGAAATTATCTAGGCTAAAAAAAAAGGCAAAATGTGCTAAATAAAAAATCTAAAATATCTACTAACCATATCGGTGAACTCTTCCTCAGCAAGCCTAAGTGGTGCAGCACGTGGTCCATCACGATCCAGTCGCTCGTAATGCCGCGGTCCTTCCTCATGCAACGCCTTCTGAAGAGCCACCAGCAGTCGGTCAAGGACTAAGGCCGCTCTCTTCTGAGGAACCACCTCCTATAAAAAATAAATACAGCATTAAACGGAATTTGAGTATTGACTTGTTTCCAGGACATTAATGGTAGTGGTGAAAACTGTTATATATCTTTGTGGTTAATCCTCCGCCGCCTTTACCCAACTCATTTAGGGTCGGCTTTCAGTCTATCTACGAAACGGCTGAACTTCGTTTTTTTTTTAACATCACTGGTATTTCAAGTTATGTAGACACGGGTAACCGTGGACTATGTGCTGATCAGTTGCCTTTATAGCAAGGTAAAGAGAAATACAATTTCATGAAATCTCACCGTGTAATCATCGGTGTAAATGGAGGCTGGTGCTGCGAGTGCACCCGTCAAAGCCAGGAGTAGTAGAGACACGGGACTGCACATCATCGCTGGATTATCATCACTTAGACTCCACCTGTTCATGATATTTGGAAATAATAATTACCTCTTACGTAGTTATACAGTAGCTCTACAAGTTTCATACGATGATATAGTCGGAAGTTTACGCGAATGTTATACATTGAAATAAAACTATTTTTAACGGATTCTATAGCGGTTTATTTGATGTTATTTTATATTTTACATTGATCCCGACGTGAGAATATAAAATAACATCAAATAAACCGCCATAGAATCCGTTAAAAATAGGTTTATTTCAAAGTTTCATGCGAGCTCAGATTTATATGGACACTCTAGTGTTTTAGATTCATAACGAGTGTTTTGATGTATTTTTATTCTTCTCGAACTTTTTAAATTGAACGTCTCCTTGGGCTAGAGAACCTAGAACTTATAAAACTATTCACTTTGTATTCATAAAATTTAGACAGTTATTGAGATGTTGGCCCAAGCGGATTTATATTTCACTAGCTGTTTTCCGCGGCTCCGCCCTTCCAAACTTAACCTATACCCGGGATAAAAAGTAGCCTATGTGTTATACCAATTTGCAGGCAGATCCGTTTAGCCGTTTTTGCGTGAGAGACTAAAAAAAATCGGTCCATCCAACCAAACTCATATTTATACTATTAGTGGCATGGTAGGGAGACATATTCAGAGCAACATTTATTTTATATTTGTTTTTGTACAACTGTATATTTAATTTTTATATGTGACATTAAATACGCACTAACTCAGAAGGCTGTAACAATAAAATAAGATGGTTAGTAACGTTGCGGCAATAGATCCTATTTTTCTTTATGATTAGGTCAATAAAGTGTTACGTTACAAATGGCCACACACGGAAAAACCAAAATGCAATGTAAATAGATTAGAAATATTAATTCCTGATTCGTTCATTCCTGATTCATTAACTTAATAATATATGAGTCTCTGGGAAATAAAACAGGAGCGTGATTTAGTAAAATTATGTTTTTAAAATTTATGATTTCAAAATCTACGAAAACTTATACAATTAAAATATAAAAATCGAATCAAACTATGAGTGATTCTGAACGTTTAATGATCTCATGAAAACGTACTGTAGGTTCTGTTTTATTAATAGGTCATACGGAATATGCATAAGTAGGCGTTGATAAGACTCAATTTCACAATTCAGGAAGCGGCCATAGGACTCTTAACTCCAAAATCGAAAGCAATGTAATGCTGAGCGTGGATATATTCTGGATTTTCGAAATATTTTATTAAGGTATTTGTGGCGATCATTCATCAAAACATTTTATAATCATGACAGCGGTTTCGAATAATTCACAATAATATCTATTGGCATTTCATTCGTTTTTTTTTTATTTGAACTATCATCATTTCTTCCTAAACATTTTAAAAAATATGCCTACGTTTATTGATCTATAATAAAGGTATGATAACAAAGGTGTATTGTCAGCGAAAAAAACCTTAACCTTGAAATTTGTTGTGTGTCAGTCAACTCAGTCAGATCTAACTACTACATATTTTACGGTATTTATAAAGAAAACCCATAAGTGTTATTTAAAACGAAAATAGAAAAAATAATGATCATACGAGCTTTTGCGATGAATAATCTTCAATCATTTAAATAGTATCAATTCTAAGGTTTATAAATTGAAGTAAGCACTCAAAATCGAGCTCGTATGGTTTGAGAAGTTAAGCTCTTATTTTCAGAAAACTTATCTATTTCTTTTCGAATAAAGATAACGACTGGGACATTCGTTTATCTATGTTGACGTTCGAGTATCAAAGGTTTATAAATGTGTATTTCATAAATGGTACCTATATATACTAGACTATCTGTTGCCCGCGGCTTCACTCGCGTGGAATTCTGATTCCGTTCCCTTTACCCATGGGACCCTATTCCTCCACTACCAGAACCTTTTCTTACCTTTTCTTTCCTTTGTTATATCTCAAAAGTTTCAGCGTTTCCGTTTCGGTGCACTAGTTTTTGTGTTTATCGCAAACAGACAGACAAACGTGACAGAGGGCTTTGTTTTATAATATGTAGTAATATTGTACAACCATAAAATTCTTTGAACTTCGATAATATATTTTTTTAATTATATTTTTATATTAAAAAAGATTGACGGGAAAATTAGCTGTCATTTATTTTTAACGCATTTCGAAGTTTATCATTCATAGTGAAAATCAAGTTAACGCAAAAAGATTTCAGAGCGATGATTTTCTATTATTTGTATATATGTATAAAAGTGGTATCTCTTCTCAAGATTGTGCCGCATGACTGCAAAATGCTTTTGGACCGGAAGCACCTCATCGCAGTACTGTGCGACGATGGATTGTTGAGTTCAGTAAAATACATGTGTAATTAATGACGAAAGTCCTGAAGGTCGCCCTTCTACTGCGACCACCGGGGATAATGTGGTTACTGTTAAGCAGCTTACCGAAGAAAATAGACGCATTACCTATGAAATGATTTGGGAATATCTGGGGATGGGTATGAGCCAGATTCAAATAATTTTACACGAAGAATTAAAAATTAAGAAACTTTATTGACGCGGGATCTCATACCAACTGACACCAGAGCAGAAACAGGCTCGTGTTGAGTGGCTACCAAAAATGTTACTTAAGTACGACCACGGACTTTCAAATGAAGTTTATGACATCATCACTGAAGACGACATGTGATTTTGTTGTTTTGGACCGTTGTTTTGAAAAAGCAGCAGTCCTGTGAATGGGTACTTGAAAGTTAAAAAAGACCAACAAAATTGATACAGGCGCGAAATGTCAGTAAGAAAATGATAGCAATGATCCAGTTAATGGTGACTGGTTAATTCTTTGCACTCTGTGCTTTAGTTTGGCATAGAGTAGAATGGAATTTGGAACTGAACAGCAATAGCTTGAGAAACCAGGGTCGAACTATACCTTGAACTGGCTGTTATTGCAAAGGTGAGAGTCCAGCAGACTCAGCATGGTGGGGAGGACTCGTGTCTCTCGAGTCTCTTCGACGCTTCGGCCAATGAATTAGCAGAGGCATATCTCACGTGACCAAAACGATTCATTACATTGACGAAGATACTGAAGAAGCGCGAGTCTACAGCTCTACAGTACAGTGCTATGCTCTGGATCTATTCAAGTGCTACGCGAGAGAAGTCATGCTATTTCACTATTCAATTTTCACTAATGTGTCCTGATAGAATATAAATTGCCAATTTATATTCTATCAGTAAGTATTGAGTATAATTATTAGTTAAATATACAAGAAAAAAAAAACATAAAATTAAGTAGCAAATCAATAAAATAACATTTCAAGCTACGTGAAAGCTTTAAGTTTCGTTTCGCTAATTGATCTAATAAAAATAATAGTCGTGCACTTTATTGTACTTTAAAGCCTTCTTATTCAACATCAATAAATAATTGACGAAATATTCTGATTCTGTATGCAACCATCATACTAAGTACGGGTTAAAATAGTTTTTTTTTACTTTAGTTATTGACAAAATTAACAATTAGGGCTTTGCCAAGTCAGTTTCCGTACCAATATTAATAAACCAAAATATTGTAAAAAATACTCACAAAGAAAATCCGTAATTGCTTGTGTAACGTCTAGAAACTATTAGAGTTACTA
Source organism: Cybosia mesomella (assembly GCA_946251805.1). Taxonomy (NCBI): domain Eukaryota; kingdom Metazoa; phylum Arthropoda; class Insecta; order Lepidoptera; family Erebidae; genus Cybosia; species Cybosia mesomella. The sequence goes on from OX276398.1 coordinate 26,477,905, forward strand.
ACTATCACTTTTAATGTTAACTATGATTGTGTTCAAACAATCAACAGGCTTCGACAATTCGATCCGTGACGGGAGGCATCAGCGGCGCGCGAAAGCTTATGATAGTGTAAAGCTATAAACGCGCCGACGAAGCATTTATAAGCCCGCGCCCGAAGCACCCCAAAGTGTGCAACCCACACCCGGCGACTATTGGTTTGCTATTGACTATTTTAACTATTTTGCACGCACATACGCCTTGGTATATGGTATGTGTTGGTGGTACCTGAGGATAAAAGGTTGCTACGATTCTTTTGCACAAATGACATTTATTTTGATAGAACCTACTAGCATATCTAATTCTTTTACTTTTTAAATAATTGTAAACTACAGTGTTTTGTAATATATGTAATGTATTTTTTTTTTATGAAAGTGGCAAAATAAAAATAACAATATAGACTCTATCGATGGTGAAGCGCTTTACTCGTTGTGGGTTCGATTCTAATTATAATTATTTGTGTGATTCACAGATACTTATCCGACGTGTCACTCGGATGCGTACTTAAAACACTTAGTTTGAGATAAAAAGCAAAATACCTACTGAAAATTTCACGCTAAGTTAGCACAGGTTTCTCGAGACTGAAAACTTTACATCTCAGAGAACCTCTAAATCACATTTGTAATGGGACATCATATTGATTAGTTAAATATACACACAATAGTATGCACTTTATTGCACTTAAAAACTTTTTAGTTTTTTAACATTAATAAATAAATATTCTGACTCCTGATTCCGTATGCAACTGCTATCGTATCAAACGGTAATTTGTATGTTAGTGCCGTAAATCATTATATTTATTATTTACTTACGGTACTTCCATTTCATCTGGGGTCGGTTCCATGTGGTTTTCTAGTCCATTCATGCTGATTGACCATCATCAAGCCGTTGACCCAAACATAGTAACCATCTACCTAAATTAGAAAGCAAATACAAATTAATTTTTATTTAATTTAATTTACAAATTATTTTATATTTAAATTAGTATGCTTAATATTACTATAGATTTAGATAGGCAAAGTCCCGTCCTACATGTTTTCTTTTTCCTATCTGCAAAATAAAGCAAAAGAAAGCAAATAATTTCAAACACTTATAAAATATTTATCTTTCTTCGTTAATATTCAATTTGATATACCATGAGCTATTTAAATGTTTTTCTATCTCATAATGAAAATAGGCTAGTTTTTATAATAATGTAGATTACATTTAAATACAAGAAAGGACAATTCTGGTTTTAAAAAATTTGGCACACGTACCAAATTCTTTTAATTTAATTTAATTTAATTCTTTTAATTTGCTGGACTAACACATAAGCACATATCCCAACTTATGTTTAGCAGTTCTCTAGGAATAACTCTTACTTTCTCCAAGGAACTCTGACAACCCTACTCACTAACACCGTCTCACAGTGTGGGATGTTACCCTAGTTGTGGACATCCTGTTTTATGAGTTTATCTGAGAGATAACAATGAAAATGAAGCTCCTATCAAAACTCCCATTGATGTATCTATCATAGTTTTTTAGGTATAAAAAAACTAAGAAAAGTCCATAGAAACCATAGAAACAATTTCTATTTTTTTCATTTATACTAAATGTTCAATGGTTTGATAGTAAATGTACTTTTACCCGGGGTGCCCGGCAACGGACACTTGGGGAGGACACCGTGCGGTTTTAGTCGCGACACGACATAACCACCCCCGCTGGCCGGCGGGGGGGGTATCCGAAGGGATTTCCGCACGTTAAAAAAAAAAAAAAAAACCCAGATAACCACCAATTTACCAGATTTACCAGATACTTTACCCAGATAACCCTGAAACTATTTGTCATTACAAATATTCATAATATTTTAATATGTTATTACTTACGGACATTAAGTTAAAAAAAAAATCGGGAACACCTGGGAAAGCAGGAAAATGGGCGGTGTTATAACACCTGGTAGGATTATGCGCTACTATACTATGTACTACGGAGTATTATAGGATTGGATATAAAAAAAGAAAATTAAATTAAATTAATGGTATTTATTTTTACTAATTTGTAAGTTTGTAACATACCATAACATTCATCCCAAAGCCAGGAAAGGGTGATTACACGAATCCCAAAGCACATCGACCAATCAGTCTGACCTCCTTCACGCTAAAGACCATGGAACGCCTATGCGAGAGGGAGTTGAGAGATGGTGCACTAAAACAGCTACCCCTACATGCAAACCAGCACGCATACAGCTCCGGTAAGTCTACGGAATCAGCCCTCCATCTGGTAGTCAGCCGTATAGAGGAAGCGGTCGAACAAAAAGGCATTTGCCTAGGAACGTTCATTGACATCGAAGGAGCTTACGACAAAACCAGCTTCACCAGTATTAAGGCCGCCGTGTCAAAACATTGAGCGGAACCGGTACTATCAGACTGGATAACAAACATGCTCAGCAAAAGATAGTTCGGGGAAGTAGATCAGACAGCTCTAGCCAAAGGCTGCCCGCAGGGTGGAGTTATCTCTCCCCTTCTGTGGAATTTAGTGATAGATGACCTAATCACAAGGCTGAACAAAAACCGAGACTACACAATAGGCTACGCCGACGACCTAACAATCCTTATCTCAGGGAAGGTAGCGGGAACGGTCTGTAACCTAACCCAACAAGCCTTACGCATCGTAGAAAAATGGTGCGGGGAATTCGAACTATCGGTGAATCCGAACAAAACCGAGTTAGTCATGTTCACGAACAAAAGGGTATTAGGCGAATACCGATTACCCAAACTCTTTGACACGGAACTCCAACTGTCAAAAGAGGTCAAATACCTTGGCGTTATTCTTGACAGCAAGTTAAAATGGAGTAGCGACCTAGACAATAAATTAGAAAAGGCCGGGATTACCTTCTGGCAGTGCAGAAGAATGATTGGTAAAAAATGGGGGCTAACACCGAAAATCATCCTGTGGCTTTACGAAACAGTACTCCGCCCCATGATAGCGTATGGCGCTATCGTCTGGTGGCCAAGGACCGAAAACAGCACAATAGCGGCTAAACTACAACGGACGCTTGCCAGGAGAGGATCTGACATGGTGGTAATGGGACCTGAGCCCATAATACCGATCCCCTTTGCATACGAACCATGGTAAACAAACGAACGAGAGATCAAAACAACAGCTATTGGATAAATCTGGAAGTTTGCAGACAGGCGAGGGAAGCACTCCCTGTGCTTGAAAATAGACTGACCAGGCGTCTTCGACAACTGACCAAACGGCAACTGCGCACGGCCACAGATGCCATCACAGGGCACGGCTCCTTCAATAAACACCTTTTTATTTTAGGAATCACCGACAGCTTTCTCTGCAGAGCCTGCATGAGAGAAGAAGAAACAGCGGCACACGTGCTTCTACACTGCCCTGCAACCTTCACATACAGGGTTAAGTACTTCGAAAACACAGGTACGCTCCGGGAGATCGCCAGCAGCGTGAATAGCTTGCTGGCGTTCTTCAATGAGTTGGGGTGGATCTAATAGAATGCCCACCCTCACGCAAAAATCGTGCCTTGTCGTGGAGTTGCGAATACCAGCCCGTGATACCATACCATACCATACCATACTACACCCCTGTATTCTCGAAGGAGTAGGCAGAAAAGTATTACATACCCACAATTCGCCGGTTATGTTTAGGTCCCAATGTAAGTTTGTAATTTGTGTAAAAAGCCGAGTATGCTAAGGAAAAACAATTCTTCGGATGGAAATAAACAACACACTTTTTACAAACGAAATTATTATTCGTTGAAATTCAAGGATATGGTCGAACCTGTCAAATCAAGAACTTGCCCTGTGAGCCGTGGGGCTAGTCCACGCTTATCTTTTTTTTTGTATGTCTTTAAAAAAGCGTTCGTAACGGCCTTCGAAAATTCAGATGATCGTATTTACCTGCATTCTGTCGATATAGCAGGCGTTGGGAGTATCTATGTATATATTTTTATCGTGAATAGAGGTTTGTTAGGAAGTCTTATATTTTGATCAAATCTATCTACGCCACCCATATTCTTATTATATTTTTTTATTACGGAAGGTTGATTGATCATAATGTATTTCTTTTGCTGTTGAGAAAATCGTTATACTTTATATAGAGGCTCAACTGTATGTGCATTGGATGCAACAGTTACGGGGCTATTATCGTTCCACTTGCAAATCAAGATGTCTGCTGGATTACTTGAAACTGCACTGGGTTTTAGCACTTGCCTGTCGAGAGCCCTTCCCAATGCCACATAATATTCATCATCGAAGATGAATAAAAAAGAACTGAACTGAACTCTGATAAGAACGAAACGAAAATATATAAATGATGAACATAAAATGTATATTCAAAACATAGACACTTGTACGAAATATTTTAAGTGAAAAACAATTTAATGCTCCCAAGCATAATACATACCTACTATTGGATATGCAGCCAACTTACCTTAGGTTTTCCACTCGAACCCTGCCCCTCGAGTTTCGCAGTCTGCGGCCAGGACGCCGCAGACTCATCTACGCCCGGGACTACCGACCTCACCACGCCTGCCAACTCACCGAAGCGGGATAGAACCCGACCCCACCAGGCGAGGCCGCGGTGGCGGCCAAAGTCCGCCGGCATCCTGCGGTTATCCTTTCGAGGTGATTACCCGGGGTGCCCGGCAACGGATACTTGGGGAGGACACCGTGCGGTTTTAGTCGATACACGACATAACCACCCCCGCTGGCCGGTGGTATCCGAAGGGAATTCTGCACGTAAAAAAAAAAAAGCTATATAAATCTTTAGCTATAAGATATGTGCAAACATGTAGTTGGTACCTTTTTTTTTTTTTTTTATCGTGCGGAAATCCCTTCGGATACCCCCCCGCCGGCCAGCGGGGGCGGTTATGTCGGGCTTGCACCGACTAAAACCGCACGCCGTCTCGGGTCTTCAGACACCAGGGTGTAAGGTTACCCATAGAGCATATCCCTCGCACCCCGGCTGACCCTGGGCCATCTCACCACTAACAGCATCGCTCATCCTGTCTCCTCTGAAAGCAGAGGAGTACGGAGAGCGATGTGTTCCCGCCACGTTGGGTATTGGCCGACGATCAATGCCAACCCTATGAAGGGGTGAAGGGGAAGCCATTGACCGCCGCCCAGGGTGTACCGGCCGCTCCGATTCCGTTCCCCCCGGACTGCAGCGGGATCGGAATCGGAGCGACAGTCGAGGAGGTTACCCAACACACACCCCCATGTAGTTGGTACCTCCTGCATGCCCATTTCGGTACATAAAATTTTAATACATGGAAGGCAAATTGTAGAATCCTGTCCATTATCAGTAGGCATGTTATCTGAGCAAGCAGGTGAGTCGAGAAACAAAAACTGGCGATATAACCGTTGACATCAGACCAGAAAACTAGACCTAAATGCCACGATTCTAGATTTGTTTCACCCGGCTTTAGTTTCGTCCGACCCATACTTATCTTCATTAATGTTAAATGCTGATCGGAAGCATTCTTGGGGTGGGAAGTGACTTTTTTTGGTAGTGGTTTCTTAACCACTACCAAAAAAAGTCACTAAGGACAACGTACGTTGTTACGAATATGAGCATGAGAATAATAGATAAAATGAAGGCGGCTCCCTTTGTTTTAACTATATAAGAAACAGTAGTACAATCAGATACTGAAGATGATTAATAAATACAATAGTTGGAATGCTGGCTATTCATGACTGACTTATAAAGATGTTAGAGAAAGAAAGTTTGTATTCAACTTCCTCTGGGTTATAATATAATTTTTATGAGTAACACCAATTATATCTATTACGTAATTTATCTACCTATTATGTTAAGCTGAAGAGTTTGTTTGTTTGGTTGAACGCGCTAATCTCTGGAACTACTGGTCTGAATTAAAAAAATAGTTTTGTATTAGATAGCCCATTTATCGGGGAAGGTTATAGGCTACATATCGTCACGCTACTACCCAGGAGAGCGGAGCAAATTTGTCCGATTTGTTGACATTTATGAATACCATAAATGTCAACAAATCGGACAAATTTCCATTTAGTGTTGTATAACTAAAAATGTATGTTTGGGATAAATGGGCGCCACGGAGGCGAAGTATACCACGGGTGAAGCCGCGGGGCACAACTAGTTAATGTTTATCCCAGATGATTTCTATCTTTATTATCGAACAAAAAGGTTTTGTTTTTGACAACCCTATTTATACACCATCGCATAAGCTAGATATACAGATTTTTGATGTGATTTAATAGGAATATAACCCAGTTCAATTTTTTTTTAAATTGCGAAAATTAATTAGATAATTTGTTTGTAAGTATTTTTTATTTTAAATTTTTTTTTTCTCTCGTTTTATTGCACTTATGGAATTGACATTTTTACGCAATTGCATTGCCAAATTGAAAATTGCCAGAATTTTTTACAAAGAGAAATTTCATTTTTTACTGGAAATATTAATAAAAATTATTTCGGGGCAATTAACGACTTAGGTGAAAAAAATTGTATCTGCAAACTTAAGTGAAATGTTTAAATAGGTATTACTTTTTATGGTGTGGAATAATATACTCTACTTGAATCTGGCAAAACATGATAGTGTCCCCAACTAGGGTAAAATCCCATACTGTGCGTCTGAAACAGAACATACAAACAGCAAATAATTTTTGCTGTTTGTATGTTCTGTAATTAGGCCATGGATTCATACATACATATGTGACTTCTAAACTGTAGAATACTACTAGTAGTAGGGATACCTACTTCTGTGCCAAAGCCGTATATAGGCCAATACTAGGACAGCTTATTACTGCGATTTTTCGTTGCATTGTTTAAACGATGTCTTTTCTTAACTTTAAAACCCTCACGATTTTAATGCCTCACGTTAACTTTTGAATTTAGGTAAACACAATAACAAACAAAAGACAATTTTTTTGCAGATGAAGTTTCTTTATCTACAAACATTACTTAAACAATGATATTCATAAAAAAATAGTGACCTATGCTTTAAAAAAGTGGTATGAATTCAAAAAAATAAACGTTAGAAATTGAAAATCGTGAGAAAATTTAAAAGAAAAGATATCGATTGCACAAGGAAACACGTTACAGGTTTCCGCTGCAACGAAACATCACAGTAACAAGCTGTCACTCTATAGACATGTGGATGAAAGGTGTTTGAAGATACTAAATTCAATGTTACGGCTTTGGCACTGAAGTAGGTATCCCCTAGTTGTAGTAGGGTTAAAGTGAAGAACAAGGAATATATAACTAGACGGTTTAAGGTGAGGTTGTCATTGTTAAAATTATTATTCTATAGATTTAGATCGGAAAAAGAGAACATTTAGGACGGAACTTGAACCCGCGACCAGTCCCTTACAGGGAGAATGCTCTGACCAACTAAGCCACTTAGACACGGCCTACATGTTCTCTTTTTGTGATCTAAATCTATAGGAAAAATAAGCATACTAATTGCTTACAAATTTCATTGAAAATAATTATTTAAATTTTTTTTAAGGGTAGCGTAGAATCCAGCAAGATATACTTACAAATTCGTATGCGATTCTCTCTGGTAGGTGTTGGGTGAGAGAGTGTCTCTTATTCTCATACATTAAGGTGTATTGTTTTATAAGACTACGTTGGGGCTGACATGGTTGATAATAACCGAAAGCCTCTAAAGATCAAAGACTTCAGAAATAAATTAATTATTATTTTTGTCTTTCTCTTGTGACAAGAGGAAGCTCGTGAAATGTGACAAAAACGCAGATGGGAGGCTGTTGTGTCTGCCTACCCCAAAAAGGTTATATGAATGTATGCAAAAATGACACCTTACATCATCTATAACAGAGATACCTTGTTTTTCACTTCGAACTTAAAGTACCAACAACTGGACGGGTGCCAATAATAGCCGGTTGAGTAGTTACCGTAACACAAAACCCTTATAAGATAAAATTATTCTACAAGTTGATATTTTCGCTCATATGAAAATATCATTGGTCATTACAAATCCATTTTTTATCCCAACAATGAGCAGATGTATCAATGACGTAGGAGGGTATTATAAGAGCTACGTGTGGGCAAATTAGCTCTCGTTCTTATTTGTACCGAGTATATATTATTAAATTTAGTATTGGGACATTTCTATACCTTTTCATCAGCATAACAATAAAAATAACAGCTTACATTATGTACGTTTTCGTTTTATACGTTTCCATTTTTTTTATTTAGATCTGAGAAGTTAACCTCTAGGACGTCCCTTCCCCTTCGCCCCAAAACGTATGTACAGAAGAAAATATTCAGGACATGTCCAGAGAGCTTAGGAAGCGGTCTTCAACGTTTTACAAATCAAGGGCCAAAAAATTTTTTTTTAGGCACAGCGGGCCGCGCCATTGATATTTATATAAGAATTCTTTTATTGGCAATGGTCAGGATGATTAAACAAGTAGATAAGAAAACATACATTTATTGAGCCAACATCAACAAAAAAAAATACAATGAAATAAAAATCAATACAATGCAATTGGTCAGTGAGATGTCTGACACTGCTTATTTTTAACCAGTTCATCAATATCTACTTTAATATTGCTGGTTGCAATTCTCAAACTGTTCTCAAGGTGAACATCGGTGATCCTGGTCCTCGTTTTGGATTTCACGTTTTTCATGCGTGAAAATAACTGCTCACATGTATATGTGGATCCAAAAAGTGATATTGTTTTCAGTGCATGATCTCTGATTTTGGGGAAATCTGTAATGGAGACGTATTTCGAATAGAAATCAAGCAAATCAACATCAAATTTATTTTTTAAGGTTGAATTGCACTGTAGCTCTATCAATTCCATCTGAAATTCTTCCGGAACTTCTTCAACCGAAACGCTGAATGGACGAGCAAATAAATTCAGATACTTTTCGTCTATCCGATAATCAAGGAATCGCGAATGGAATTGTGTTTTCAGATCCTGAAGTGCAGAAATATATTTGTCCATATTCGAAATCTGGAATAATGACAGATGAGGAAAATGCGTGGTAATGTTTCTTTGGAACTGGCTGATCCATAGTTCGAGTTTTAATTCAAACGCTTTTAAAAAATCAAGTAATTCGTGAACCAAATTATTATTTCCTTGTAATTTCTGATTCAAGTCATTGAGTCATGTGATATCGGTAAGAAAACCCAAATCGGCCAGCCATTCTTCATCGCTGAAATGAGGCACTGCTTTATCTTTACTTTGCATAAAATCGGCAATTTCTTTTCGCAAGTCAAAAACTCGTTTTAACATTTTACCTCGGCTCAGCCAACGAACATCGCAGAAATAAGTAATGTAACCGTATTCACCATTGATCTCCTTTAAAAATTCCTGAAACTGCCTGTGATGCAAGCCTCGAGATTTAATGAAGTTCACAGTTTTTACTACAATACTCATAACATCTTTGATATCAACAGACTTTGCACACAAGTTTTCTTGATGAATGATGCAATGGTACTATACGAAAGAAACATCAGGATTATTTTTCTTTACTAAAGCAACAAGTCCTTCATTTTTTCCAACCATAGCCGGAGCGCCGTCCGTAGTAATCCCAGTGAAATTTGACATATTTAGCTTATATTTATTTACGACGGCATTGAATGATTCATACAAATCACTACCTTTTGTGCTGCCTTTCATTGGAACTAATGCAGCCATTTCTTCAGTGACAACAAAATTCCTGTCAATGCCGCGAATAAACACAGCCAACTGCGCGGTATCAGCTAAGTCTTTACTCTCGTCGAGCGCAACGGAGTAATAAACGAATTGTGACGCACGTTCCGACAACAATCTTTCTATCTCCCCTGCCAGGTCTTCTATCCTCCGAGCTACAGTAACACCAGACAAACTTATTTTGGAGTAAAGTGGTTTCTGTACGGGAGATAACACTTCTGCTGCATCCTCCAAACATTCTTTTATGAATTCACCGTCAGTAAATGGTTTTGACTTACGTGCAATTTTTTCTGAAATAATATAGCTTACTTTTACTACTGCCTCACTGTCTTCATTATGTCTGCGGAATTAATGCTGCTGTCGTTCAAGTTGTTTCTTCAGGGACTCCACCTTATCAATACGAAGTTGTCCTTGAAGGTAAGCAAACTTACTTGAATGTTTGGAATCGTAATGATGTTTGATATTATATTCCTTGGTTACAGCGACCGATTCATTGCATACGAGGCAAATCGGCTTTTGCCAACACAAACAAACAAATATAAATTCGTCCATTTTCTTGAAATAATCGGCGCTCATCCGTAACTTTGCATTTTCGACTAGCACTGGCTGCCATCGCACAACACATGCCGTTCAACGCTCGGCACTGACTGACTAGCTAGCGAAATACGCAACGCGTTCCTGTCAAGCCGCGCGCGCCGCCACCCCCGCCCCCGCAACCCGCTATAACAGCTTCCACCACTCCACTACCACTCTCATGGCGCTGACAATAGCAACTTTATTTTGAACAATGATCCTGGTCAACAACAGTTTACACGTGCAAGCAATCCCAATTTGTAAACAAATGAACGAATTTCTTAGTAATTGGTATGCATGATGCTGACAGTCGAGTTAATTGTAAAGTCTAGCAGGTTGGCTGCAGTGGTCAGCGCACGGCATAAGGGTCGTAGTCTGGGCTTCAGAATTAAAATGCACTTTGAAGACGAGCAAACGTTTATTCCGGTTGATAGCAAGGAGCAGGCAGTTACAAGGAATGCGAACAGTGTTACTGGTTAATTAACTTAAATTACCAATATAATCAAATTATACGGATACCTTAACTAAAATATTATTTCTAACACTTCCCCTTATTCCTATAATTATACAAAGGTAGCATGCTCTAAATATCATTATCTGTAGTATGCACAAATTTATAGAATACAATATCAAAATGAAAAAACAATGCATCAAGATTCAATTCAAAAAATGCAAATAAAAACATACAATGCATGCAAACTGCAATCAAGTTTCATACAATTTTCATGTGCAAATACAAACATTATGTCCACAATTCAAAAATTTTACATGATCTTTACATTCATATCTCTAATGAAGCCATAATGCTTTTCAGAAGCCAAGGGTTTAGTCAAGATATCTGCTGGCATACTGCTGGTAGGCAAGTATTTAAATACTTGCCTACCAGCAGTATGCCAGCAGATATCTTGAATCTTGAATCTTGAATGATATCAGTACAGAAACGTAATGTAACTGTTAACAGTTACATTACGTTTCTGTACTAAATCCTTAATGAAATGATAACGCAAATCGATATGTTTGGTTGTCTTATGTGAATATTCTTTCAATTGCAACAATCTTTGTGCACTTTGGTTATCGTTATACACAATCTATCCACCTGCATTTGATCAATTTCAGACAAAAAGTTCTTAATAAAACAAAGTTCTTTGCACACATCTATCATGGCAAGCAATACTCAGCCTCAGTGCTAGATAGTGCAACACAACGTTGATTTCTTGCTTCCCAGCTTACAGTGTTAATGCCTAATTTAACATGCACCCTGTATATGATCTGCGATCATAAGGATCGTTAGCCCAATCGGCGTCTGCATAAGCCACAATATTTAAGCTTTCACTTTTATGAAAATACAATCTATAATTAATAGTACCAGCTAGATAGCGTAGCACACGTTTTGCAGCCACCCAATGACTTTTATCAAACTTTGAAATATATTGACTAAGTTGGCTGCAGACAAAAGAAATATCTGGCCTAGTGCAGACAGACAAATACATTAGGCATCCTACAAGCTGTCTATACTGATATACATTATCATCAATACAATTATTGTCTGATTGTGAACTAAGTTTACAATTTAGAGGCATAGGGGTAGATACTGGTTTACACTGTGACATTCCAAATCTAATTAACAGCTTTTTGATGTAATTTGACTGATCTAAAATCAAAGTATCTTCAGTCCTAGTAACATTCATGCCTAAACAACCTTTTAACAAGCCTAAATGTTTTACATCAAATTCCTTTTTCAATAAATGAAAGAAATTCTGATTTTTACAATTTGAAAACACATAAAAATCATCAACATATAATGCCACAATAGTAAATTCACGTGTCTGAATAATCAATCCCGTTTCTCTGGGTAAAGCCTCGCGCGACCAGCCGAGCTTTGTACCTATCGAGCTTTCCGTTAGGATCACTCTTTACCTTATAAATCCACTTACATTTGACTACATTTGTGTTAGGAGGCCGAACAACTAATTGCCAAACATTGTTGTATAACATCGAGTTATACTCTTTGTCCATGGCTTCCCTTCACTTAGAGCTATCGTCTGAAGACATTGCTTCCTCATATGTTTGTGGCTCAAAAATAGAACAATGCTCAAATTGCCCTATTGACATCATTGACATGTCATAGTCACAAACATACCGTTGCGGTGGGATACCTCGCGTACTGCGAATAGGATTGCTGCGGACAGTCACAGTTGACTCTGGACGAGTCGCAGCTTCCCCTTCGGTAGACGCCTCAGCAGGTGAAAGAACGTAGTCAGGGCTGACATCAGCACCAAACCCATCTTCCGAGCTCGCGTCGCTGCCGGTGCAGTACTCGTCAGACTCAGAGACAACCGAAATAGGAGACAAAAATTCATTATCTTTTGAATTTTGTAGGTTCATCTCACTGTCAGAACTCATCCTATCACTACACAATATGTTATCAGGCTGCAAATTAATATTTTCAATTAAAGTTTCATTGTGACTAGAATCTGAGGCAATGAGATATCATTATTACTATTACAGCCAATTACATTATTATCATTTATCTCATTATTATCGTTTAATTCATTATTATAATTAATGTCAATGCATATTATATCAGAATTAAATTCATTATTATTGTTATTAATGTCATGAGATAAAACTTGTTTAAAATCTTTATAAAATTTACTTTCTAAAAATTCAATATTTCTAGAAATAATTACTTTTCTAGGATTGCTTGGCTCTATCAATCTATAACCTTTGGAAGTTTCACTGTACCCAACAAATATACATAATCTAGATTTAGCATCTAACTTTGACTGAGTGGGCTTTGTTAATAAGGAGTAGGCAACACAACCAAACACACGAAGGTGCTTAAGGCTGACTTGATGTCCGGTCCATACTTCTTCAGGAAGCTGGCCTGCCAGTGCTGCTGTAGGGCTCCGGTTCCTCGGGTACATAGCAGTTATTGCAGCCTCTCCCCAAAACCGGTTACATAAACCTGCTTGCCTAAGCATGCACCTAGCCTTCTCCATTATTACTCGGTTCAGACGTTCAGCAACTCCATTTTGAGCTGGACAGTATGATACTGTGGTCTGATGAATAATGCCCTCCTTCATCAGGTACTCTTCAAACTTCGCACTGCAAAACTCACCTCCATTATCGGTTCTCAGGCATTTGATGTGTAAACCCGTCTGTTTCTCCACGAGGCTCCTAAATTTAATAAAATTAGACATTACCTCATGTTTGTTTTTCAACAAATATCCAAATGATTTTCTTGAGAAATCATCTGTAAAGGTAAGAAGATAACGAGCTCCACTCCAGCTGCAGTCTCTCATCGGTCCGCACACATCTGAGTGCAAGAGCTCCAAAAGTTGGCTAGCTCTTCTTGGCAGCAGACAGCTAAGACGTATCCCAAGGGTGAGCCCTTGGGATACGTCTTAGCTGTCTGCTTCCCCTCAATGCAAGCTATACATGGAGAATCTAGTTTATTGTTCTGAAACATAACACCATGATTAGAACATTTACTTAAGGTTTGCAGTCCTTTTGAGATAAGATGCCCCATCCGTCGATGCCATACTTCTCCAGACACACATGCAGCAGTCCTTGCACTCTCTGCCTCCTGCACTTGATGTAGGAGTGCTGAAGAGTACTCCTGAGCTGATACACCTGATAATTTTAAATACCCTTCACACACTTTGCTGACAAAACAGGCTTACCATCAATCTTACATTTATTATAGATAAAACAGCCATCCCCCTCGAAAATCACTGTCATTCCCCGTTCAACCATCTTACTCACTGATAGCAGATTTGCTGACAACTGTGGTACATACATAGTTTCTTTTACTAACCATTCGCTACCATTAATATTTAAACTAACATTACCTTTACCTTCACTGACCATCTTATCACTATTTGCTATTGCAATTAAACTATTTTGAGCAATAAGACTAAACATAGTTTTCTTCGTGTTGGTCATATGCGAAGAGCAGCCCGAGTCCACGATCCAGTCATCCGTCGCGGTGAAGCCTGAAGCTAGAAGTGTCTGCTGTTCTGCATTATCAGCTTTCTTTGTCTTCAAATTTTCTTTCTTGTTATTCTTTAATTTGAAGCAGATGCCCTTTCTTCTTACAGTAATTGCATGCGACATTTTTTTTTGAATTACAGGCAATGCAGTATTGTCGTTAGATGTGGATGCATTTCTTCGGAATTCCTCTTGAAGGAGCCGGGTACGGACAAGCTCGCTCGATAATTTTGAGGTTAGGCATGCGGTTTCCAAGCCGGATACTAATGCTTCGTACTCGGTCGGTAGCCCAATAAGCATGATTTCAGCCACCTCGGCATCTTCTGTGTGCCGTCCTATGTCTGCTAGCTGCTGTACAATTGTCATTATACTATTGATATATTCAGTCATGCAGCTGAAATTCGTATAATCAATTTTGTATAACGTTCTGAGTAAGACTACGCGTCTATGAAGCCCTCTATCCTCGAATATGGTGCTCAGCTTATCCCACGCCTCTTTCGACGTTTTTGCAGAATAAACATGCTGGTAAAGCGCGGGTTTAATGGATAAGCAAAGCCGAGCAAGTACTTTTTGATCTTTGCCCACGTCATTGTCCTGACCAAGAATACATAGCCATAATCCTTCTAGCGTCAAAGCCATTCGCATGGCAAACTTCCACGTGGGGAAGTTAGACACACCTTCCAATTTGTCAATTTGGATATTATTCGCGATGATTCTCTCATTGTTGCTTACTGGTACGTTCTGTGTGTTGTTATTAGATGATTGTCCAGCATCATTGGTCATGATTTAAGCGAATAAAAGTGAAGTGAAAAAGCTGAGAGGTTAGGCAAGTGTGACGCGTGGTAGGTAATGTATTACGACACTTACGATTTCCTTTTCCAACTGGGAACAAAACCTGTAAAGTCTAGCAGGGTGGTTGCAGTAGTCAGCGCACGGCATAAGGGTCGTAGTCTGGGCTTCAGGATTAAAATGCACTTTGAAGACGAGCAAACGTTTATTCCGGTTGATAGCAAGGAGCAGGCAGTTACAAGGAATGCGAACAGTATTACTGGTTAATTAACTTAAATTACCAATATAATCAAATTATAGGTATACCTTAACTAAAATAGCTAGGAACTAAAATACCTTAGCTAGGATAATAAAGCGACAAAAGAACGTACACAGCTGTGCAGTTTTCACTAATTTCGGCAACCTAAAGGTACTTTTTATTACTTAACTGTAGTCGTTATTGAGAGTGCTGTTGGCGGGCCGCAGAAAACATATCGGCGGGCCGCGGGTTGAAGGCCCTTGGCTTAGGTGGTCAGAGTATGATCCGGTCAATGGCGCTGTATGGCGCACCAGTGTGGGCGGACGCCCTGACTGCCCGCAATAGGCCCTACCTGTTAAGGGCCCAGCGTATCGTGGCGGTCAGGGTTATACGCGGGTACCGCACCGTTTCGTCTGAAGCGGCCTGCGCATTGGCCGGAACACCCCCATGGGACTTGGAGGCGGAAGTGCTCGCCGAAGTTTATCGGCAGACGACACAATATAGGGCGGGTAGTGGCAGTCGGCCCCCGCCCGAAGAGGTCCGCGGGTGGCGAGATGCCGCCCGCCAAGCCATCATGGCTGACTGGTCGTCCCGGCTGGAGTCCCCGAGTGCAGGTCATCGCACCGTGGCGGCGCTCCAGCCGGTCATTGTCGAGTGGACGGAGAGACAGCACGGGACCCTTTCCTTCCGACTGACTCAGATGCTTTTCGAGCACGGCTGCTTCGGAAAGTATCTGTACTCGGTCGCCAGGAGGGAATCGAGTCCCGCCTGTCATCACTGTCCCTGCCGCGAGGACTCGGCGCAGCACACGCTCGAGGCTTGTCCAGCTTGGGCGGTGCAGCGCCGAGACCTCGTGGCAATAGTGGGAGTCGATCTCTCGCTGCCGGCCATCCTGCGCTCCATGGCCCGCAGCGAGAGTTGTTTCACCGCGGTCGCATCTTTCTGCGAGGAAGTCATCTCGCAGAAGAAGGCGGCGGAGAGGATCAGAGAGGCAGACGGCCTCGCAGATCTAATCCGCCGCCGGCGAACCGGGCGGCGTGCGCGCGCATTCTTGCGCCACATGCCGCCCTAGTGTGGCCGCGGGTGGATGGGCCAGGGTTTGCCCTCCACCCGCAGTAGAGCCCCCGCGAAGGGGTGATGTCCCGGTGTGCCTGGACATCGCCTAGAAGACGGGCCCGCACCGCACCTTTGCGGGCCAGCGCTTGGGTGTTCCGTCGATGAGTGCGAAGTATTTCCGACGGTCCACTCACTAAGTCGCGGTGTATGGCACACGGCAGGTTGTTTTAGTGTGGTGAGAGCCCCACATAACCGCGCGGCGTCCCCGCGCTGCGCGGTATGCGGAAGGTACATTTTTTCCTGCCTGAACAAAAAAAAAAAAAAAAAAAAAGGTGGTCAGAGTATTCTCCTCGAAAGGGACTTGTTGCGGCATCAATTTCTGTCCCGGATGTTATTTTTTTCCGATATTCCGATCCGAAAGTTAGCATACCAATTGCTTCGAAGTTTCCATTTTAGTCATCATCACAGCGTTAGACTTAGTTGCAGCCAAAGCTTGTACTTTGGAGCTTGGGGTCCGTTCTTTCTCTTGATTTGGCTTATCTTGGCTTTTACGGGAGTGACTGACGTCTGAGAGCAAAGCTTGCTCCAGAGCCTCATCCGTCAATCAGCAAGTACCGGCTTGCAGGTGAGGTTGTAAAAAGATCTTGATGGGGCCTTAAGAACTCGGAGGCGAATCGCTAGTAAATAATTTATTGGATTATAGTTAGAGCTATGTATATACCTATTTTAGTTTGTATTGTAGTAACTAGTTTTCTTTGCCCTTGGTTTGTATTTTAAATCAAAGTCATAAAATACACTTCCAGCGAGACGTAAACATCTAGCAGCTTAAGCTTCCACATTTATAACATAATATTAAGTTTTCTTATTTAGATTTATAACCATCCAGCAAGTATAACTCAAGAACTTTGCTGGAAGGATAGGGAAGGATATTACATAATAAATTCTAAGTAAATTCTAAGCCTGCTTAGTGCAATAAAACCCATTACGATTTTCTTTTTATAAAAAGAAACGCTCTTCATTACCTGTCTAACATTGCGTGTCTGCCGTGCATTCGAATGCATTCCACAGATATGAATTGAGATTGTGTAGTACCTACTCTGGTTTAGTTTATTTTAACCACCTAACAATAATTTATTTTTAAACTGACGGTTAATTGCCTTGAATAGCCTGCATTAAACAGTGAACGTCACCACGGTTAAAATTGGATTTAAACAATTAACAGTAACAACATTTTACTCAAATAATTTCATTGCGTGGAACAATTCATTGAATAAGTTAATAATAGACTATGTTATATTTAAACTAGGCCCAAAGAAAAAAAAAACAAGATTTAAAGGGTGTAGCCGCTAAGCTTAATTTTATAAATTTAAATTATTTAAAAAAATTAGATTAATTTTATTATTATTAAGTTTTGAATTAGATTTTCTTAGGGTGGCAATAGACCCTAGATACGCCTATGCCCGTTTGCTGTTCCTACTTTCGTTCATCGTCGTTTTAGCGTGCTTCGGGGCTTTCACCTAGGAGCCTGTGGTCCGCTTACTCCTGCTCCTACTTCAGATTTGGCTTACACGGCTTTTACGGGAGCGACAGCCGTCTGAACTCTCAACCCCAAGATTAAAGCTAAAGGCCCTAGCCCCATACACCCAACTTGTACTGTTTCTACTTTCCTTGCAAGTTAATGATGAGTTATCTTATAATTATGAGTTATCTTATAATCGCACTATATATCCTATGTGAATATTAAACATTGAATGGCTATACAAACACTCACTTTTATCAGTCAAGGGATTAGCGGAGAATATATATCAAGTGTCATAACACGTTGATATGGTCAGTATTCAAACTAAGTCATTATATGGTTTCGATATTGAGCTTTTGTTGGTTGGCTAGAGTGCAAACTCATAAAATATTACCATCAATAAGCTATAAAAGGGCGCCAAAGTGAACATATTAATATCAGAAAAGAATTTTCCGCTAAATAAAAAACTAAATAGGACCTAGTTATTATCAGCAAACAAGCTCAAAGCTTACTGATGGTGAGCTACTGAATGGATTCACTCCTAACACAAACAATTGAAATTAGCTGGTGGGGTTCGGGGGAATATTAGTAATTTTGATTGCTAAAATTCCTTTAAAAAAAAACTTCCTACAGTTCTACCTCTGCTATAGAAATCCTTCGGATGAGAATCAAAGTTTATTTTGGTTATTATAGTTTATATATAGTAGTAAGTTCATATTTTATGGGCTTTCTGTGCTCTTTTGTATTTCTTATTTGACGTAAATGAATCATTAACGTTTGGTCACTTATCTTAATCTTCGCTTTGAAAAACATAGAATTAGTCTCGCTTTTCAAGCAGTGTGCCCTGCAATATTGCCTCTAATCCTAATGTTGTTCGAGTCGAATTTGTTTTCACTGTGGATTCATTCGGCCACGGGGCTCATCATTAAAATTTATCATTAATATTCATTTAATATTCATCATAAAAATGTTAAAACGGTGACAGGTGGCTCTACGTGTCGCCCCCAAGCATGCGCTCATGGAGGACGGAGGTCGTTGAGCGACCTCCGACGTCTAAGTTGCCACCGCGAGGCAGCGGCAGCCCACGCACTCGCGCTCCGGACCATCGCTGTAGAGGAGGAGAGGATGAGGCGGGCCCTCGAAGTGGGAGTCCTCTTCCACTTTGAGTCATCTTTCATCACAGTGATGGCACTCAGACGTTACCTCCTTCCTGATCCAATACAGGTGCTCCCCGAAGCATCTCTTCCCAGAGATCACCTGCGTCAGCCGGTACGAGAGGTTCCCGTGTCGCCTCTCTAGCCAGTCCTTACCGCCGCTACTACAGCGTGCCCAACCTTATTCGTTGACACTAAGGTATATTTAAATTTCTTTTAGACTATTTATTAAATTTAACTAATGTCTCTTTCATTTTGTACATGACGTAATTGATATGTCTTTTGTTTAGAATATCTTTGAAAAGCTGTATATATTGGAGCTGATTCTCTTGTTACAAACTGTCTACACTAGACTACGTTTAAAGTTTAAATAAAATTTGACGGCGAATAGAATAAAATTACAGAATTCGAATAAAGTAGTATTAGAGTTATTTTAGTTTAGGGAGATGAGCAATAGAATCAGCGCCTTTGTGTGAATTCAACAGTAAATGAAATATTTGTTTTTAAGTTTTAGGCTGTTATTTTTTATATATTTTCACGCAATTTTGTACTCCGATACTGAATTTTGACGCTCTGTAGCATCACCCACTTTTGATACCTGGATATGATCATCAACTTTTGACACTGACTGACACCATTACCTACCTGGTCCAGACACGTCGTTTATAATGAGTGCCGATGTTGGCGCACGGACGTTTTGAGTTTTCACCTAACAAGGATTAAATTAATCGACGTGCATTACATAAATAAATAGCTAATACTGGATGGTACGATTATATTTAATTTACATTACCTTGTTTATTGCTTAAAGTTAATATACAAACGAAGGGCTGAAGAGGTCGCAGTTAAACGAGGGTGGGCAAAATCGTAAATGCAACACGGGCTTCCCATTGCGGTAATGTGCGGTCCATGTCGCCCAGCGAGGGGCCGATAGCTAATCATTTCGGTCACTTAACTGTTACTAGCATCTGAAGAGTGATTACCCAAGTATGCAATCAATCCAGCGTACAGTTGCTTGTGAAGTAGATGTCATTATGTAAGTTCCATTGTTATATGCCAGTGTTTTTGTCAAGGACCATTTTTATACCATTCGGATGCTACAATTTCTAGGGTTATTTACGTTAGGTCCTAATTTCGTTACGTAACCACACCCTTCACATTGATCATACTTTATGTAATAAAAATTATAAAATGCTTTTAACTGACGTTGACGCTGGTGGTACCTATATATTATATTTTTATTGTTGTCAATACTTGTGTTCTTAGACCATTCAACCATCCAGAAGCGTATGTTGAATTAAAGCAGCAATAAATAACTATAATTTCACTTGGTCGCAGTTTCATAAAAAATAGTCTTGGAAGCTGAAACTGTTGAAAAAATTTAAAGACATTTTTTACCTACAAAATTTTCCTGCAGAATATCGTAATACACTTAGTTTAAATTGAAGGAACTATTAAAGGAAGTCGATGAGTTCTGTTCGTGGACAAATGGACTGAGGACGAAGCCCAGTAAGTATCACTGTCTATGTCTGGGTAGACGGGACACCAAATTTACCTCTTACGACCCGGGACTCTTCATTGGGGGTAAACCAGTTTCCATAGTCGCTGAATCGGTGCCATTTAAATTTCTTGGGAGAAAGATAGACTATAAAGGACGCACACCATCCTTAGATGAAGTTGTCGATACGTTTATAAATGACCTAAATAAGATAGATCAGATACCATTAAACAATATCAAAAAAGCTTGGATATATGACAACTACTTAACATCACGTCTGACTTGGCCTTTTCTGGTGTATGAATTCGGTAAAACCTTACTGGCGAAAATAGATGCAACTGTCATAAAATCGCTAAAATCGTGGCTTGGACTAGCGCACTCTGCTGATTCCTCTGCTCTATTTAGGGATCAAAATAATTTTGGGATGAAACTTAAGAAACCATCGGAGCTCTATAAACATCTTAGAGTTACCAAAGCCCACATCTTAGGAAAATCCCAAGATGTCACAATCAGGGCACTCCCGAAAGATAATAACGCGTCCGAGCTTGAATCTAGACTTCTATTCCATAAACGATTTATGATAGGGGCCCAGTCAAACAGAGTGGGGTTGGGAGTACGAGAGCCAGAAAGGGACCAGGATATACTTAAGTCCTTTCTAAAACAAGACGAAAATGATAAATATCGAGTGCACGCGATGAATTTGGAAATCCAAAATGAATGGTTGACAATGGGAGAGTTCTGCATACCGATGGCCTTAAAGTGGCGCACCTTGATCTATGACTGGTCGCCGGCCCTGTTAAAATTTTATCTTAACGCCTTTCAGATGACCCTCCCAGACCAGAGTAATCTGGTAAGGTGGGGGAAGGCCACAGAAAAACAATGTTATACTTGTGGTGAGGCAATAGGGACGGCTAGACACATATTAGTAGGATGTAGGGTGCTTCTCGATAGAGGCCATTACTCACGCCGCCACGATAAGGTGCTTATCATCATACGTGAAGCAATGAGTCTGGCAGTAGCTAGAGCCCAAAAAGGATTGACTACTAACAGACGTCATATCAACTTTGTGTCTGAAAGTTCATCCATAACACCCAGGAACAAACCTTATTCAATCTTAGATACTGCCCCAGATTGGACTCTCCTAATCGACACGTATGAAAAGCACTATAAAATTCCGGAGGATGTTGGGGTTTCGTCATCTAGACCTGACATATTCCTATATTCTAAGAGGTTAAAACATGTGGTTCTTGTGGAACTTACTGTACCGTGGGAAACAAATATACCGAAGGACCACACAATAAAGAAAAATAAATACTATGATCTCACAAACGAATTAATCAAAAACGGTTACGTGGTTAATTTGTATGCAGTGGAAGTGGGAGCGAGAGGTATACCAGCAAAATCTCTCTATAACCTACTTAAAGATCTAGGCCTATCGAGAGCTACAATAAGCTCATTACTAGGACGAATGTTTAGACCAGCGGCACTAGTAGGTTCGTATCAAATTTGGTTAGGCAGGGAGGGGAACTTGGGTAGTGAAGGTGAGTGTTGATGTACATCAACAAAAGGGGCCCCTTCTAAACCTACACTTGGGTCGCAAGTCCCAGGCACTGTCCCGAGTTCCCAACTCAGCAACGCGATGGACCCGGCACCCGCACGGAGAATCCATGGATTGCTAAGATTACGGTCTCCTTGTTTAAAATTAATAAGATACCTATTATCATTTGAGATATAGCAGTGGTTGGTGGTAACATTAATCTATAAATAAGTAAGATATACTTTTCAGATATCACGCCCCCAAGACAATGTTGGGAATTAAAAGTATTACACTATATGCCACCTCCACAAAATAAACATAGCAGCAGTGGCAATTAGCAAATGTTTTCAAATCAATCATGAGAAAAAATCCAAACCTACCCTCTGGAAGCAGACTTCCTGATAAATGTGGCA
Source organism: Cybosia mesomella (assembly GCA_946251805.1). Lineage (NCBI taxonomy): Eukaryota > Metazoa > Arthropoda > Insecta > Lepidoptera > Erebidae > Cybosia > Cybosia mesomella. Next base: position 26,500,377 of record OX276398.1, read on the forward strand.
GGTAAAGATCCACACACCGTAATGATTCTAGGTGCCTATACCTGATTAGGTGTACTTGCCTCCAAAATCGCTGATAGGTTGTGAGTCGTGGGACTACAAATGCATATTATAAATTGAAATCGTGAAACCTTTGTTCTAAGCGACTTGCGGAAGAAAATTTAATTGGCTACCGCCGCTCTGAAATAAAACTGCACCCGACAATGGCCATGAGGTTAAAGTTTCCTCTCGGTGTTAGAAGTTAGACGGCAGTCGCTTTCCATAAAGTAGGTGAGCGAACCCCGGGCAAGTGCAAGCTTTGGATGCAACAGGGATTGGCCCACGGATAAATATAAATAAATAAATATTCTACGAAATTCTACACATCGCTGTCTAGACCCAAAGTAAGTATATTTTAACTAACTTGTGTTATGGGTTCTAGATTGCGGATAAACATACGTATTTACTTTTTTTAGTAAATAAATACATATCATACATAGAAACACCCAGACCAATGCAAATAGTCATATTCATGCATACAAATATTTGCACTGAGTGGGAATCGAACCCACGCCCCCTTTCCTAGCAGTCGAATGTACTACCACTACGCCACAGAGGCCGTCAATGGATGGAGATGACCATGCATTTTTCAATCGCCAGTAAATACAATGACTAATACATCACCTGTTTTTGTATTTGGCCAGACAAGTTGAGCCACCCGGCTTGATGGTGAAGAAGGCTGAATCACCCTTGTCACCAATCCAGGTTACATTATAGTTTTAAAACGGTGAAATTTAGTTCCAAGGTCTTGAAATATGCTTGACAGACTGTTCTCTTAAAAACCCTTTTTCTCGGATCCATCCCGGACTCGAACCAACTAAAACCGCACGCTGTCTAGGGTATTCATATACCGGGGTGTAAGGTAGCCCATAAGGGTTTTTTTTTTTTTTTTAGGACACGTCAATTTGACTTCACCTCGCCTGATGGTAAGCTGAAGGTAGAGTCTCAGGCAAGAGGGTCACCATTACAAACACGAACCATGTTAACCCATGTTTCCATTGCACCCTGTCTGACCCAGGGCCATCTTCGATTTCGAGATTTCCCCCACGGGTTTGGGAGCCACGGTGTCCCTATGTTGCCAACGTTCCGGTCTGCTTCTGCTAGGGTGACAGGCGGCTCCACCAGTCACCCCAGGTCTGCACTCATGGAAGATGGACGTCGTTGAGTGACCCCAGACGTCTGCGTCGCCTCCGCGCCTAGCGGGCTCTGCTGTCACCTTCTACTAGTACTACTGCTACTTGCCCACAGAAGGAGGCAGTCCACGCGCTTGCACTTCGCACTATCGCTGTGAGCAAGATGCTGATCGAGAGGACTCCCACTCCGAGGGCCCGCGTCTGCACCTCCCACGCCAGGCACTCCGCCAGCGTGTGCAGTCCCTGCTTGCATCACAGTCATTCTCTTAAAACATCTGGGATTATAAAAACATGTATTTAGGTATGTATTAAAGAAAAAAGGTACAGAATTGAGGTGCAATCGATTGCACCATATGTGGATGACATATCAGCCCTGCACGTGTGGTTATGAAAAAAGGTGAGCTTGAAGAACTTATCAGACCATCAACGAGAGCTAACGACAAGTAGGTACTTGAAGAGTAAATACATTTTCAACAGAAACATTAATATATCTTATCTAAAGTGATTCATATATATTATAAAATTGTAAATTAGTTAGATCTGTACATTGGAGATATTAAAAAAAAACTTGGGTTATGTTAAATGAAAGATTCTGAACACAAAAATATTTTTTTGGAATTCTTGTCTGTTTGTTCACGATGGATGCAAAAGCTACTAACAGGGGGGGGTCACTCCGCCGATCGGCGAGAAATTATAAGTACATGCCGGCGGCAACCCCGGGGCTGCTTATTCAGTGGTTGCCCCGCCGTGGGCCGCGACACTCGCTCGCTTGTCTCCCGCATACCAACGTCGCAAGCGCATATTGTATACGATGTATAAAATAAGGGCAACGAAATATTGCATTGCTGTGGGTTGCAGAAACAATGACCAAAATTCGGATTGCACGTTTTTAATAGATGAAATTTCAAATGATTTAATAGATGAAATTTCAAATGATTTAATAGATGAAACAAGATCAGTTTCAGGCTTAGACGAGACTAATCTATTTACTAGATACAAAGCATTCAACAACCAATCTAGTTTTTATGGCAGCTTAAAAATGCCACCAAAAGATTTTATAGAGTATGTACAAAATTTAGAAACCACTTTCATAGAAAATTTTGAAAATTGTGTTCAAAGTAATCCAGGCAGCAAACTTATAGAACTTTTTAGAAATATACCTCCACAATCGCCATGTGCAGGTTTCCCAGTGGAATATTTATTAAAATTGTTTTGTAGGTTTCGCATATATGCAACAATTAAATTTAACAACCGGCAATTTAAAGATGGTAAAAAAAAAGTAGTTAGCAATAAATACAGGTCACGCCCGCGTTACCTTTAGTATTTACTTACGTAAACCAATAAAAAGTAATCAGTAAGTAAATATATTGTTTTTTCTTTTTTAATGAATTTGGTAGCTTCCTAGGCTATAAAACGCTTATCAGCCGGTCTAAACCAACTGTGACACGTGACTCTTTCTCGAGCGAGAAATTATATTAGGTACCTATCTCTTCGGTTCAAGCCCGACATAACCGCCCCCGCTGGCACGCGGGGGGGTATCCGAAGGGATTTCCGCACGATAAAAAAAAAAAAAAAAAAAAAAAAGGTACCTATCTCTTGGGGTGCAACTGGTTGGATCACCTCCAAGTTTGGTGCACCCTGGGCAACGTGGGCGATGACGCATCATTGATTGCTCCTCTGGAGTAGCTGGCGTCAACGTCAACGGCCAAGAGTCTGACCAACCGGCCCTTTTCAGAGTCAGCTGACCCCATTGCACGAGGGGGTCGGTGTATGGCGGGCCTTCAAGGCCCGCGGGGGTGGTCGCTCCAGGTACCCCTCTGCTGTTATCAGAGGGGACACTGCGAATGGCACAGGGTCAGTCGGGGTGCGAGGGATATGCTCTATGGGTAACCTTACACCCCGGCGTCTGTAGACTCGAGACGGCGTGCGGTTTTAGTCGGTTCAAGCCCGATATAACCGCCCCCGCTGGCCGGTGGGGGGTATCCGGAGGGATTTCCGCACATATAACTTTTTGTGCACTACTGTGAAAAAGTGACGGGTGTCGTTATGTCCTGCAACGAGAGTTGCCAAGCAATAAGCATAGTTGTGCTAGACGGGTACCTTATTCTGACATAGTCGATGCTTGCGCCACAGAATAGATAATAGTGCAAAGCTACCGTATCCGCTTACGATCAGGCGGACCGTACGCTCGTTTGCTACCGACGAAGTTTAAAAAAATGACAACCCTATCTTCGGCAAGGTGCGGAGTAATGTCGACCTTCGCGCCGGGCAATAGAACTCAATGACGGCGCGGCTGGCGTGCGGTCCGTTGCTAATAATAATTAATAGGCACGTAAAAAGGCGGCATTCGTGAACATCCAAACAAAGGGTCTTCTGTAACATAACATAATATAACATAAACTCACGCCTATATCCCCGAAGGGGTAGGCAGAGGTGCTAGCACCCACATTTCGCCAGTTTATGTTTAGGTCCCAATGTAATAGGTGGCGAGCCTATTGCCATTAACCGGGCACTTATAAACCTGCGATAAATACACACATAACTTCGAAAAGCATCGAAAAGTCATTGGTGTATGCCATGGTAAAACCTGGGATCGAACCCGAGACCTCGTCTCAGCAGTTATTAGTAAGGTCTTGGTCAGACTTAAAATCTAGATATGACCAAAAAACGAAACCAACCTCCGCGCGGACTTCAGCTAGTGTCGTATGAATTAGTTTGCTAAAACTCGTAACGTTTCCACTGTTAGATAAATTATTAGACATTAACTCTTGGTTAAAAAGTAGCCATGACTTGCCTGTCTTGGCTGTTCAACATTGAAGATCACCATAAGGTGTATGTTACCATAACGTCAACAAATTTTACTTCTTGATCAAAAGTATAAGACCCTATCATAACCTCGTTTCTTTGTTGATTCTTTGTTTATTATACCTAATACGAGCACCAGTCCCAGTTGCAGCCAAAATATTCACTTTGTGGTTAAGTGTGGTTACGCTCTCCGTCGCCTCCTAATTGGTTTATCTTGGCTTTAACGGGAGCGACTGCCTTCTGACATGGTATTTTGATAATTTGAATGGCTTATTCTGAGATGTTTCATGCAGAAAACGCTTTTCGTCAAAATGTGGCTAAACTTCTTTTGAGAAAACCGACACCCTGAAGGTAACTATTCAACATTTGAATTTGAGTACGTTTTTAGAATTAGAGGTTAGTTGACAGTACTTATGTATTATTTATTTACATCGTAAACAAACGTAGGATAATTAGTAATTATATAGATAAATTAATTAGTAATCCGTAATTAGTATTAGTATTTCCGTTGACACCTCCAGCTACGCTAAATTGCTTGTGTTAGGAGTGGGATTCGAACCCGGGACCTGGATAAATCTCAAAATACTCATACATCCGGATTGGTTCTCTGAATTTAGAGCCTGAATTTTATATTATTAATCTCTCTCTGATTAGTCTTCCTCCTTGCCTTACACATAAGGTAAAATTCAGATTGATCAGTAGTCTCTGGTAGTCTCGTAAAATTAGTCTATGGTCTCGTATTATACAGCTTAATGCAAATCTCTGTATGGAGGGGGAATTATTATTAGTCGCACTACTTTTCGCTTTAGCAACATAGTAGAAATTCTGAATTTAATTTCCAAATATGTGTGCCGCTCTATGCAAATGCATGGAGTTACGAGCATTATGAATTCATAATCTAAAAATTCCAGTATGGGATTCCGAACGCCTGTAAAATTATTCCATCAGATCGATTTGAGAAATGCATAATCTGATTTATTCCTGATGTACAGTAGCAGACAGGTTTTACTTAGAATTCTGAGCGTCCTGAATTCAGCTTATGAATTTAGACTCGGAATCCAGAGAGCAATTCGATTTTAAAATCGATTTAGGAACATGAGTATTTAATTTTTATTGTAATGTTAATCAACATGATTTGTGGGAAGGAACTGAAGGAAAATTAGTAGATAGTAGATATAATTATTAGGTAAGAAAAACACAGCACTCTTGAAACAATAAATTATTTAACTTTGTCTTATTACAGGTTGACGTCCATTTCGTGACTATCGACATAGTTTCGATTAAAAATATGTTTACAACTTTGAGTATTGAACTCAAATCTTTACAACATTGATGTTTAATTATTAGACTACTACATAATAATATCGATTTTAAAACATCGATGTTCCATTTAGATTACCATCGACTATCCAGCATCCTTACCTCTCTCTGGCTGCTTGTATTTTGTGACGCTCCTTGTTTTGAGATTTTGTGCCTGTGAAATAAATTGAGATCGTCGATAATGTGCGTATTTATATCATTTCAAAAGTATTTGGAAAGTATGCAGTTAAATTACAATCTAAAATAAACATTGTTTTCTGACATCAGGGCGCGAACGAAATCACCATCGGCGACATCTGATAAAGATAAAAAGAAACCGAAGGAAGTCAAGAAGAAGAAAGGTGATTCAGGTTCTAGCAGCAGCAGCAGTGGCAGGTATTATATCAATAGAATTTTAAGAATTGGCAGATTGTATCTGAGTATGGTTAGGTTATGTTTAGACAGTAACATTTTTGACTCTGATGTGATAGGAAAATACTAAGCATCGGCATTTTTTTCACACCTACATTACCAACGTATGACCAATATAATACGATAAGACGCTGCCTACTTGAAAGCTAATAGAAAGTAATTTGATAATTATTAGTGAAGCTGTTGGCATCTCTCTCATTTAGTATACCTTAACACACAAAAATGTGCCATACCTACTCTTAAGCATGACATCAAGGTGTGAGTAGGTTCTGATTGAACACAGTCCCTACAAAATGTGTCTATAGTTCATCAGAGAGCAGTTCATCAAGGTCATCACGATCGTCATCCAGCAGTTCCGGCAGCTCGTCGCGGTCATCTTCATCGTCCAGCTCTTCTAGCAGCAGTAGCAGCAATAATGACCGCTCCAGACCAAAAAAGAAGTTAGTATAAATTGTATAACTTAGGCTGCAAGCACAAAAACGGCCTACCAAATAGTTACCAGCTGAAAATCGCCCAACGTCAATTGGAAAAAAAAAACAATGTTAAACCAGTTTGCTAAACAAACCATTTTCAGATGAATCTAACAAATTTTTTATCAAATTTTGGTAAGACCTGACTTGTACTTGTAGCCAGATATATAACCAGTAAGTGCCATCCACTATCTAACTAAATACTGTGTATGTGTTTACTGAAGTTGTATTAGTATACATACATACATACTGTTTCTATCAGTGGTGAAGCTAAATACTGTATTGGGGGAAACCTAGGCCTTAGCTAGGACCTAAACTCCTCATAGTTATATATTATGCTAATATAATATAATATGTAAATATGTTCAAATAATCCTTTGTTGTCATTAATTGCTTATTTAAATAATGTTTTATAGTCCAATGGTATATAGTTAAGTAAATACCTAATGTTATTACTTCTTATCCTAATATAAAATATATATATAATATTATTCTTTTTTATTGAAACTAGCTCTTATCAATGAAGTAATATTTAATTTCATTGCATAGAATTTCACCGAACAAAAGCCCAATTAAGGACCGCCGTGAACCAGAGAGGGATAAGAATAAAGATAGGTCACCCATCGGTGACAAGAAGAAACTATCAGCACCTTCCTCTAATGATAAAGCTAAGAGTAAGGAGAAGCATGACAGGTATTTATTGTAACCTTTCCTTTTTCTAAACACTATACCTGCCAGTTGCTGAGAAGATCCACCAGCAATTGGCTAATTCATATAATTAAGATAATAATTATATTAATCTCCTCTGTCCTCTTTTTTTTATAACAAAATTGTGGCTAGATGTTATCTTGTGATGATTATGATTGCTATAAGAGTGACAAGCCTATGTCCAGCAGTGATAGGCTTATTGATTGATATCATCTCTGTCCTGGAATCTTTACAAATATACAATTAACAGAACAATGATAAAATCAGGAACATACATGACATTTTACATAGTTAACATAAAATAGAATTTAAAAAAAATTGTACAGAATAACTTTTCTATCTGCACAGATCACCAGGCCGCAAAAAACGTGAACGGTCACCACCTCCACGTCCCACAAGAATCCATATCGGACGATTGACATTGAACGTGTCCAGAGATCACATTCAAGAGATATTCTCAACATACGGGAGTGTTAAAGCTGTTGAGTTCCCAATGGACAGACTACATCCACACAATGGTCGAGGCTATGCATATGTGGAGTTCAGCAATGCAGATGAAGCCGAAAATGCCATGAAGCATATGGATGGAGGCAAGAAATATTTAATTCATATTGTTTCAGAGTCATAATATATATTTGCCATGTAGTTATTCAGGATCTTTGCAGCTTAAATGCATGGTATTGTTTACCAGCATGAAAAATCATCTATTGGATGAGAACCCCCATTTAGTAATGTTACTGTTGGCATCTTTAATGAGGCCTTCATTCTGTAGACTCCATTATTATTATTTCCTTTATTTCCATATATAAACTTATTAATTACATCTATTTAAAAATATAAAAAACAGTGCTCCACCGGTATCGGGTACAGGGACCAAGCTACCGGTGGTTAGGTCTCCAGAGAAAGGAACTTCCTCACGATGCGCGCCGTATCAAGAAGCACAGCCTTCTGCATCTGGCCCTTGACCCAACCGTCTAACCCGAGCCTCTTCAGGTGTTGGTCGAGGCTCTTTGCTATTAAACCGTTCACTGACACGACTATCGGCACAATGATTGCTGAGTCAACACTCCACATGTCGACAATCTCGTGGGCCAAGTCCAAGTACTTAACTTGTTTATCCTTCTCAGCTTTCACGAGATTCTCGTCATGAGGGATGGTAACATCAGCAATCAAAGCTCGGCGTTCGGATCGGTCTATCACCACAATGTCAGGCTTGTTGGCTACAACAGTCCTATCAGTGATGATAGATCGATCCCAGTACAATGTGATATGACTATTTTCTAGAACCGGCTCAGGAACATACCTATAGTACGGCACCTCAACTTCCACAAGGTTGTATTTCAGAGCAAGTCGCTGGTGGATTATCCTGGCTACTTGATTATGTCTGTGCAAGTACTCGCCGTTAGCAAGACGAGAACAGCCGGAAGTAATATGCCTGAGGGATTCACCTGGCTGGTGACACGCTCGACAGATGTCAATTGTGCCATCCCTCATTATATACTTCTGGTAGTTATTCGTCTTGATAACTTCGTCCGCAATCGCACAGACAAAACCTTCAGTTTCCCCAAAAAGGTCACCGAAACGTAGCCAGGACACGGATGCCAGTAGGTCTACTTCGGGCCTGTGGAGGGCCCGATAGAATCTACCGTGTAGCTCCTTACTCTGCCATACCTCCCTTCGGCTGTCAGTGCCGACTACTATAGGTCTGCGCCAGTTCTCCTTAGCCAAACCGAGCGGGGTGAGCCCGGTATCTACGTTGACTACATCACGGTGCATATCCACGTTCGACTTAAGAAAATAATCTCTGAGATTGCACACCTCGCGATTATGAAGGGTCTTTGCACTTAAAAATCCCCGACCCCCACATTTCCGCGGTATGTATTATTATTATTTCCTTTATTTAAGTTTAAATACATATCAATTATATTTTTAAATACATTCTATATATATAAAAAAAAAAACAAATATATTTAAAAATATAAAAAAATAGTGGCCCACCGGCATCGGGAACAGGGACCAAGCTACCGGTGGTTAGGGCTCCAGAGAGAGGAATCTCCTCACAATACGTGCCGTGTCGAGGAGCACTGCCTTCTGCATCAAGCCCTTGACCCAACTGCCTAACGCGAGCCTCTGGAGATGTTGTTCGAGGCTTTTGGCAATCAGTCCGTGAACCGATACAACTATCGGCACAATAATCGCCGAATCCACACTCCACATGTCGACAACCTCGTGAGCCAAATCCAAATATTTTATTTGTTTTTCTTTTTCGGCTTTCACAAGATTCTCGTCATGTGGAATGGTGATATCGATAACTATTGCGCGGCGCTCTGATCGATCTATCAACACTATATCAGGTTTATTAGCTACAATAGTCCTGTCAGTGATGATAGATCGATCCCAGTACAACGTGATATGCCCATTTTCGAGAACTGCGTCGGGCACATACCTATAGTACGGTACCTCTGAATCCACAAGGTTGTACTTTAGAGCAAGCTGTTGATGAACAATCCTGGCTACTTGGTTATGTCTATGCAAATACTCGCCGTTGGCAAGACGAGAACAACCAGAGATTATATGTCTAAGGGATTCTCCGGGACGGTGGCACGCCCGACATATGTCAACCGTACCATCCCTTAGAATATACTTCCGATAGTTATTCGTCATCACAACTTCGTCCATAATTGCAAACACAAAACCTTCGGTTTCCCCAAATAGGTCACCGAAGCGTAGCCAAGACACAGATGCTGGTAAGTCTATATCAGACCCATGAAGAGCCCGATAGAAACGTCCATGCAACTCCTTGCTCTTCCATACATCCATGCGGTCATTAATACTTAATACCACAGGTTTGCGCCAGTTCTCTTTAGCCAAAGCTAGCGGGGTAAATCCGTTATCCACCCTTACTACATCACGATGCATATCAGCTTCATTGTGTAGGAAGTATTCCCTGAGGTTGCCCACCTCACGGTTATGGAGGGATTTGGCATTTAAAAAGCCACGTCCCCCGCATTTCCGTGGTATGTACAACCTCATCACAGATGAACGCGGATGATGCATTCGGTATGCAGTAAGAAGCGTACGGACTCTCCTATCCAGGGTGTCTAATTCCGTCTGAGTCCACCTGAGTATGCCGAAGGAGTACATTAAAACCGGCATGACCCAACCGTTATAGGCGCGCACCTTATTACCGCCTGACAAAAGACTTTTGAGGACTTTTTTCAAGCGGCCAAAGAAACGTTCCCGTAACGATTGCTTCATGCTAGCTTCTGTAATGCCTAACGCCTGCGACATACCCAGGTATTTATAGGTGTCGTTTGCAGAGAGAGACCTGAGTTTTGTGGAATCTGAGAGCTCAACCCCATCAGATTCCACAATCTCCCCTCTTTTTACATGCATGACCGCACATTTGTCCACACCAAATTCCATCCTGATAGATTTACTAAAGGTTTCGGTCATCTTTAGTAACGCTATCAGTTGGGAATTGTTGGGGGCAAATAATTTAAGATCATCCATGTAAAGGAGGTGGGATATAACCTGACCGTCTCTCCGCAATCGACAGCCTAACCCTGAACTCTCCAGCATATAACTAAGAGGGTTAAGTGCCAGGCAAAACCATAATGGACTACGACTATCACCCTGGAATATGCCCCGCTCTATCCTTATCAGCCCGCCATTCTCGCAGGTCCGTCGACACCCTGGATAGCAAAGGACCGTACTCCATTGCCCCATACATGCCTTCAGGAAGGTACATAGAGTTGTATCAATTTTATACAACTCAAGCACCCTCAAGAGCCACGTATGCGGCACGGAGTCATAGGCCTTTTTATAGTCTATCCAACATGTCGCCAGGTCCTTACGATTACGGCGTGCCTGTTGGCTAATGGCCATATCAATTATAAGGAGCTCTTTAGTGCCACGAGCCCCACTTCTACATCCATTCTGAGAGATAGACATGATAGAATTGTCGGTTAAATGTGAAGATATTTTTACTCTCAGGATGGATGTAAGAAGCTTATAGACCGTAGGAAGACATGTGATCGGTCTATAATTTTTAGGGTCCGTAGCACTACCGGACTTGTAAAGAAGGTGGGTTACACCAGTGGTCATGAAATTGGGAATCAATCCTGATTCAATACATGATTGGAATTGAGATGCCAAACGACCGTGTGAGCTTTTCAGCCATTTTAACCAAAAATTATGCAGTCCGTCTGGTCCCGCTGACTTCCAGTTAGGCAACAGACGGACTGCATCGGTTACATACTCAGTATAGTAACCGGATCCATGATCTTAATAGGCTCACACGATCGCTCAACATCCTGCATCCAATCACCCTCCGTATGACTGACGGGCATCGACCAGATATTACGCCAGAATGTATTAGTAATATCATCATCTGGTCGACACACGTCAGCCCCAGTCGAATCAGGACGCTCCCAATCTCTGTAGACCCGCCTTTGGTCCCTTTGGAACGTGCGATTCTGAGAATATCGCTCCACTCTTTTTTTATACCGCCGAATCCGGTTTGCCCACGCATAAACTTTTTGTTTCAGGTAGTCGATACGCTCTGTGACTCGTGCCAAAAATTCTCGAGGCCTAATATCAGACCCCGAGAACGCTCGACTCACAAAGCGCATCACTCTTGGGCGGGTATTGCCCGACCTGAAACAAATGAGCTTTCCAATGAGTGCCCTAGTCTCGGTGATACGTTGCTCAATTCTAAATTGCCAAGCCGGCACAGCAGATTTCGGTCGAGTAGCTAAGTCGCACTTTGGAAATTGAACATTAGCTACTCGACATACTGCGACGGCCGCGCAATAAAGAATTGAATGTGTATCACCGAGATCTTCGCTATTATCAAAATAATCTGATAATAACGAATCCAGGGCACACACTAGCGCTACATTTTTTTTATGCGTTGGCAAATGTGGTAGGCGAGGTCTATTAACAAAAGGCATGGAACGATATTCCCGCATAGCACATTCCAAAGCACTCCTTAATTGCTCGTCGTACTCGGTACTTACGTCTATAGCCCTGGTATCAATCACTTCTTCGCTACAGATGTGTTGTGAGATGGTCTCCGTGGCTGGTTGTCTCACTGTTTGCGGAGAGGGTGTGGTACCCGGGCTACTTCGTATGTTAGAGCGTAGCCTCTCAAGTACAGAGTCATCCAACAAATGACAACGTTGGATGACCCGCACTTGATCCGATAGCCGTTGTGCGGATACGTTTACAGTTGGTTCAAGTACCTGAAACAAAGGCAACATACGAACACGGTACGCAGTGAGGTTGACTCCTCCCTCTAGCCACAAAATATGCCCGCATGACGTTTTCGTTCATAGAAGTAGTCCATCGCATGTGGTGCACATCACCACCGGTAGCGGGGGCCCTATTCGAAGCCGGTGGGCGTCGGGGCTCCAAGCCAGTCGGTGGCCGGCCTCTCCCCTGCCGACGCACAGGTGTTGGCGACGTCGGCGGGGAGAAAAACTCGTCGCTGGAACTTGAGCTCGACGTCCCTGTCACACCCAGAGAACTGGCTGGTGGCTGCGGGACGGAGCTGAGCGACGAGTCCGGGGTTGTTGGGCGTGCTGCTGCTCGTGCCTTGGCTCTTGTTATCATAATCGATACTTATTTTTGTGCATTTTTAGTATTTGTTTTTGACAGACAGAAACTGTCATGTCAATAATTGTTGTGAGATATAATATTCTTGCTTACATATTTGTTGTATGGATCAATTTTATAATACTTTTTTCCCTTGATGGTTTATTGCACTATTGTAGTTGATTATATATTTAACAGATTTTATCTAAATTTAATTTGATTTAAAGCACAAAAATAGCTGACTGGTTGATACTAGTGTTGTTATTATTATTATTATTATTTCCAACGGGGACGCTGGTGATCTAGCAGGTGATCCACCCACCCTACTTTAATGGGTCATTTCACCCATTCCTTCCTTTCAGGAAGGATATGGTTTCCAGCAATTACGGTGTTACCTGTATTCGTGTGAAATCTCACAATCTGGTCCACCTTCAGATCTTCCAGGTCTTCTGTCCAACCACATTGTCTCCCATCTTATCAGTGAGTACACTGGGCAAGTCCTGTTAACACTTCTATGTCTAGAGCGCTTTAACAGCTGGCTCAACCTGTTTTCATCAGCTCCTTACCTGGCCAGTTCATCAGCTAGTTGTCTTTGAACTTTGTCTAATTCTAGTTTGTTCCACCTACGCAGGCTCTATGCCACCATAGACTCCATATACAGCTTCTTACCAACTCAGAAAAAGAAAAAAGAAAGTCATTTTGACTATATTATACTATTTTACTTCAAATATATAATGTAATGACTTATTCGCCCTTCCAGGTCAAATCGACGGGCAGGAAATCACAGCCGCTCCGGTACTGATACCTTCCCGTCCGCGCCGGCCTTCACCGCGTCTGCCGCCGCCCAGACATGTGCCTCCACGGCGACACTCACCACCGAGGTAGGTTTATTTTGAGTTTGATTTTATTAGCATGAACAAAATATATGATAGAATCTTTCACTTACATTCACATAATTCTCACCTACGAGGGGAGGTACAAAAGTTCGCGGAATTAAATATTAGGAGGAAACAATATTATATAAACTCTATGCTCAGTTATAGTGAGACCTCTATAGGTAAAAAAAAATAAAAGCTTATGTCAAGACTGTCTTTTGTTTTTTCGATATCGCCTTGAAAGCAAATTATTTCGGAAACAATCGGTCATTATCAGAGATCGGAATAGGTAGAGTACCTACAGTTCGAAGAAGTTAGTAACATAGAGTTGATAATACCTCATCTAAAATCCTGGAATCAAAATATGACAATTAAAATCCCGGATCATGGAAGCATAAATATATATAAATATACAATATAAATAAACAAACACAAACACAGGGCCAATTCTCGTAATAAAAAGATTTTTTAAATTCAGTATCTATCTAGTCTTGATCTACCAATCAAAAAAGATGTTCTCGTAAAAAAATGTTGAAAATATTAAAATTTTGTTACAAGAGCACTAGATTGATACTGATTTTGAACATCTTTTTATTACGACTGAACTTTGAGTATAGTTACAAATTATTGATTTGAAGAATGAGATCCGATTCTCAGCACTCCATGGATTGCTTCCCGTGCGTCTTTAGATTCCGATAAGACGTGCAATACAATACAATTTTTAGGGTTCCGTAGTACAATTCTGTCAGATTCAAATGTTTTAAATAGTCGGATTAAAACTAAGTTGGAATTGTTAACTTGAATATTAAATACATTTAAACTTATTATGCCTACATTTTGCTGTACAATTTGGTTAATAAAGTTTAGGTAGCGGCGGTCTCTATTGTTTCTTAATATCTTTTGCTACACGAATAAATGCGGTATGATTATTATTTATACATTTTCTCTTATTCAAGTAAGCGTTCTGTGAAAGAGACAGCAACCATCGTTTTCTATTATAAAATGTGCGGAAGTATACTACTGAGTAATATTCTGTTGAGTGCGAATATGTGAAACAGTTTTGGGGAACCTCAGTTTTGACCCCAGCTTGAATGGAATTGAATTGTATCTGCTTTCTGTATCTCTTTTCAGACAACATTTACATTTGTGCCCTATAGGCGGCAGGACGGCTAAAAATAGAGCTATTTCGTTGTATATTTTGGAAAAATGTACAACAACTTTATTATGGTTCTTATTTGAGAGATCCGATTCTCAGCACTCCATGGATTCACCGTGCGGTCGCCGGGTCCATAGCGTGGTACAGAGAGGAACACCATGACGGCGACTGGGATTTGCGACCCAGATGTAGGTTTGGGGTGGCCACCTTGTGATGCATCAGCGCTCACCTCCACCGTCAGTAGTGTTCCCCCCCCCCCTACCTATCCAAATTTGGTAAGATCCTAACAATGCCGCTTTTGATATACGTTTTAGTAAAGAGCTTACTGAAGCTCTTGGCAATCCGAGGTCTTTAAGTAAGTTGTACAGGGATTTAGCTGGAATTCCCCTTGCTCCTACTTCTACGGCGTAGAGTTTAACCACGTAGCCGTTTTTGGTTAACTCGTTAGTCAAATCAAAGTATTTGTTTGTCTTTATAGCGTGGTCTTTAGGTATATTAGTTTCCCACGGTACTGTGAGTTCTACAAGCACTGCACGCTTATGCGATCGTGAAAAAAGGAATATGTCGGGTCTGGATGATGAGGCACAGACATCCTCCGGTATCCTATAGTGCTTCTCATACGTGTCCACGAGTATTGTCCAGTCAACGGCAGCTATCAAAATTGAATATGGCTTATGAGGTGATTTCTTTGAGCAGCCTTCCTTTACAAACGCAATGTCATTTCTTTAGTTTGTGGTTAAGTCTTTTTTAGCTTTAGCTACCGCCAAACTTACAGCCTTTAAAAAAAGAAGTTTTGTATGTAAATATAATGTTTTCTTTTTTTTTTAATTTTCATTATTATTAGCATCGGCATCTTCCCAACCTTTTCTCCAATATATTGGGGTCGACTTCAATATCAGTATTTTACGTAAAGTGACTGCCATCAGATCTTCATAACCAAGTATGAAACAAGTATGATCTTAGTAAGACCAGCTGTTGTAGGACTTTTCTTTGCGACTATCGTAATCTGTGGATGGTAACCCATCCAAGGCTCAGTGAGGCGAGCGTTGTTCAACCTTTGATACCCTTTTTATTACAATATAATCAGGTAAATAACATACATAATGGTACAATTGCGAATTCTAATTTGAGTAGTATTATTCTAATTCGCAGTAGTTCCATCATTTCATTATGACGTATAAATGGTACTAATGCGAAAGAAAATTCGCAGTAGTACCATCATGGAACTGAGCAATGGAACTAAGGCGAATGAACGTGGCAGAGTCCATCGGAGATGACCCTCACCCTGGAAGGCCGGTCGAAGCTACGTCCTCAGATATTGTGCAAAAAGTCGAAAAGCTCGTACTGGAAGATGCTCGTCTTAAAAAGAAATAGTTATCTGCCTTAGTTGGCGTATCAGATACGACTGTTTTAAGGATCCTGCACGATCATCATGACCATATGCCGAAAGTTAGTGCAAGGTACCCAGAATGCTATCGGGGTGGGAGTCCTCTCGCTCGGCAGCATGATTGCGGCAATGGTGCGGAGCGCGAGCGCGTGGGCCGCCGCCACCTCCTTCTGCGAGCATGTGATGCTCGCGAAGGAGATGGCGAGAACCCTCCCGGCCCGCCGAGCCCGCAACATGCTCGCCGCGCGTCGCAGGCGACTCAGGCGCCGGAGGTCGCTTAACGACCTCCGTCCTCCATGAGCGCAGGCCTGGGGGTGGCAGGTGAGGCCGCCTGTCACCCCAGCAGAAGCAGGCCGGGACGGTGGGGCGACTAGCGCCCCTCCCCCAAACCGGGGTTCCCAAACCCGAGGGGGCCATCTCGAAACCGGAGATGGCCCAGGGTCAGTCGGGGTGCGAGGGATATGCTCTATGGGCAACCTTGCACCCCGGCGTCTGCAGACCCGAGACGGCGTGCGGTTTTAGTCGGTTCGACCACCCCCGCTGGCCGGCGGGGGGGTATCCGAGGGGATTTCCGCACGAAAATAAAAAAAAAGGTACCCAGAATGCTAAAACCACTACAGATGCAATAAAGAATTGACGCATCGAAACATGTTTTAGACCTGTGAGGCGATAACCCTGAAGTTACTGGAGATGAAAACTTGGGTTCATCACTTTGAACCTGAGTGGAAACAGGAGTCGATGCAGTGGCATAAGAGCTATTAAAGAAAAAAGAAGGGTTTGTTGCTCTCGCATGACAATGCACCAGTTCACAAGAGCCATGTTGCGACTGCTGCTCTCGCCAAGTGTGGCTTCGAATAGCTGGTCCACCCCCCCCCCAATATAGCTCAGATCTGGTCCTATTTGTTCCCAAATTTGAAAAAAGAATTACGAGGCAAAGAGAAAAAAGATCCAAAAAATGTATTAAACTTGAATTATATTGAAAGAGAAAAATAATGCAATTGTTTTATTTCATTCAGAACCATTTCGTTCCGCGAATTTGTGTACCTCCCCTCGTACTGCAGCTGAAAACTTAATTCACAGAGGCTCACCTTTGACCTCTATCTCACCTGGTCGTAATTTTAATTTCACATATAAGTAGTTATTTCAGAAAGTTGTTATTCCACCCCTAATCCATCTGAATACTTCCCCCATTTGGCAATATTTTTCCATTGAATGAAGTAGTTTGAAAGTTTACACGATTCCCTCCGCAGGTACCGCCGGCGCAGCCCGCTGCCGCGAAGGCGCTCGCCGCCACGACGCCGCCGCACGCGCTCACGCTCGCCTCGCGTAGCGCCCCGCCGCCGACGCTCCAGGTCTTCCTCCTCCTCCTCCCGTTAATCCCCCAAAACACACACATTTACAGACACGAAGCCCTTATCACTTTGCATGCAAATCTTACACAGACTAAGCAATGTCCTCCTTGTTATATACTTTGGAGGTTCATGAATGTTACCAACCTATACGACACATTCCAGAAATACCCCAGAGGTAAGTAGGAACCTTCTTCCCATTATATGAGACCTTCGTCAGTATGTATTTATTGTAAGACTTGTTTGCCAAGTCGATGCAGTGAGCAGGTAAGTATAACTGTGTCTAAATTTTGCACCTTGATTTATTTGAATAAAATTAACGACATGTTTCTTGTTATAAAAGCTTGCAAAATGGAAACGAGTGAGTGATCAAAGCAGATGAACTGTACATGAATGACTTAATAGTGTGAAGTGACATTGTAATAGAATTGTATTTACCTTGTTTTGCTAATAAAACTGTATTAGTAACATGATTTTTAATATTTCTTCCCAGATCCAAAGATCCCGTTTCCAATACCAAATAGGATAAGTGTTTTTTATTCTTATCTGTAATTTGTAGTTACTATGAATAATAATAACACTATTGTTAAACAAATTGGCATTTTATTTATAATAATAAAGTTAGTAATGTGAGTTTCATCAGGTTTTATGTCCAATAATTTTACAGTATGTTTGGTAATCAGCAACTAAAGTTTTTCCCCTATATAAATGATTTTCTTCTAGTTGCAACTCTCGTACAGATCTATAAAGAAAAATTAAACTCAAGTAAAAAGGTTATGAATCAAACTATTATCATTTGTATACATCATTCACAACAGTTATAAACTCACTGCTACATATTTAATTAATGCAGACGATCTTTTATTAAAATGAGGGTAAGTAGACATTTATCATAGACATTATATCTCGATACTATAGCTATGTCAAAAGCATACCTCGAAGTCATACTTTGGATTCCTTCGCCCTCTATGGTAAGTGCATGTTCTGCTGTGCTTGCATTGAGGCAGACAAATTAACGTCGTTAGGCGCTACACCTTTTCAATATAAGATCATTGAATACAGACATTACATGAACACTTACGGATATTGTATCCTCATGTTTTTGGGTCCTCTTACTGGATTCCAGGCTGAAACTGGTGTTTTATTGGCAAGCATTAAACCTGCCACCCCAATATATAAACCAAGTTCTTGACATATTTTCTCCTAGAATACAAGTAATGACAAATATTATGTTTACTTGCCATTTATGATAATAATGCAAGTAACCTATATTCTTGTACATTAGCCTTGAATAAATGCAGATTCATTTGTATCTCAATTTTTGTAAGCTACATGTTTATTCTGACTGGCCTTAAGAGTTCATCACGCAATTTGCAGTAGCTAAAAAAAAGTTGAAAGGTACCCTCCACTCTGCAAGCATGAAGTCAGCATCGCTAAGAGCAGATGTCGCTTGTTCAACATGATCTATGCTGGAAAAATGAGACAAGTAGTTTTCTTCTAGGAAATTGACGAAAGAAGTTGGTTGGCTTATAAATTGTTCAATTATATCTTCTGGACTGTGAGTAAATTTCTGGTTCCTGTTTTCTGCATCTATAACTGAATGAACAACAAATATTTAGTGAAATAAATATGTTAATATGAAAAAATAAAGCTGGATGTATGAGGCCCCCATCAAGATCTTTAAGCCCAAGATCATCTGCAAGCCTGTACACCTGCTGATTAGCAGACAAGGCTCTAGGGTAGGTTTTCCTTCAGGGTCGGGGGCCAAACAAAGTTTTGCAATCTGAAGAGTGGCCCCTTTTTTTTTTTTTTTATCGTGCGGAAATCCCTTCGGATACCCCCTCGCGTGCAAGCGGGGGCGGTTATGTCGGGCTTAAACCGACTAAAACCGCACGCCGTCTCGGGTCCACAGACGCCGGGGAGTAAGGTTGCCGAGCATATCCCTCGCACCCCGACCTGAAGAGTGGCCCCTGGCTCCTAAAGTGCAAGCATTGAATACAACCAGGATTGGGGCTCAGATGATGGATGATAAAAAACTGCTTGATCATTAATTGAATATAGAATAACAAAATCATACCTTTAGGATTTAATACTCTTCCTACTCCATGTAAAATGCTAACTGTTTGATCCTTTCCCAAAGACATAAATTTACTAGAGGACTGTTTTTTCTTCTTAGTCCCTTTACTTTTTGTTTCTTTTTCTGGTAGTATACTGGTATCCATATTCAGCTTTGACCCTCCTAAAAATAAAAAGATTATTGATTTTTCTACATTACCTATGAAGAAAAGACTTTGACTTTCATTCTTTGTTAATTCACCTTTTAGGCATGCAAAATGTAAATTCAATACTGCTGATCTGATATCTCCCACAGAAGAATTGACTACAGATTCTATGACATCAGTTGTTGGCGTCATATACATTGCAGTATGCTTTTTACTTATTATAGTTGCCACCCTTTTTAATGCTGATTTCAAATTTGTTGGAGCAGCACTGTTAAACCTAGAAAATAGTCATAAAAATTGATAAATGTAATTGTGGACAATTACTTAGCAAATTCAAATATCACAAAAAATATACTTATTAGTATGTAGGTACATTACTTACATAATATGATGTATATGGTATTGCTCCTTCAAACCTGGTGTGAAAATGTTGACAGCACTGTTTTTGCTATTTGTATGTGACTCTGAACATATAAAAACAATTGGAGATTTAGCTCTGTATTTATACTGACTGAAACAAAATTTTATTATCATATTTAGAATCAACGGAATGTATTTAGTCAGCACTGCTACTACAAATAATTATCAATAGAGTAATTATAAATACAGGCATTACTTACTGCAATACATCTGTAAATTCTGAGGGTGTCCTTATAAATGTATTAGGAAAGTCTTCAACTAAGACTAATTTTCTACTATTATCATCTATCAGAGACATAAAGTTTGCTGCATTGAGTATAAAATCCATAAATTTTAATGATTGCTTTTGTTTATATTCATATTCTCCTGAAAAAAATACATATATACATACATAAACATTTTTCAACAAATTGTTTATGTATTTTGTTAGAAATTCTAACCATTATCTGATGGGATATCTATATCAAGGGGTGTAATCCATTCAGTAACTCTTATTTTATGTTTAGCTGCCAGCACTTTTAATGTTATAGTCTTCCCGCAACCTACTGGTCCAGTCATCAGCAGTATATCACCATTGTTATTATTACAAACAGACTTAATCCACTCATCAACTTCTTGAATTTTCTTATTATGGACAGCTAAGTCTTCAACAGTCACTGGCTCGAAGTTCTTTATCCAATTTTTGTGATCATTAATCACTACCCCACATTTTTTAGGAGATTCAGTAGTCAATGCCTGCAACAGTTATAACAAATAGAGTAATAATACAAAATTAAACCACCCATACTGACTGACATACAGTAGGTACAACTATAATTCACCTGATCAACTTCAAAATCTGTATTACAAAAGCTTTTTTCCTCTTTTCTGGATTTCTTTAATGGAATCTCGTCATCACATTCAAACATAGGTCTGAACCACTTATCCTGGAATAGAAATAAATATTAAATTGATGTATACCAATAATAATTATTTTGAATTCGAAATATTTGTATTCTATATTGAAATTAAATATCTGAAAAACGTAGTACCTTATTACTCTTGGACGACATATTACAAGCTAAATTGTTATAATAACCGGATTTTGTTTTCAAGCAGTTCGTTTTCTTTCAATATTATCTTGTGAAAGTGACACTGACAGGAGACCACTGTACTTTTGATTTCTGCCGTTCGTGATTGGGCAAATAACGCGCTGGTAGAATAGCGTTAAAATTATGCTCATAACTTATGCTGAAGCTAAGTCTTTAGATTCCACATGATTCTCTTCATTACTTTTTAAATCCTATCCTATCGGATTCCATGTCACGGAGATCTCAAGTGGATGTTAAATACACGGACTTCTCCAAATGTTTTGATAAAATAGATCACAGCGTACTTATGGACAAGGTGTCTTCTATGGGTATCCATGGCAATCTCTTCAGATGGTTTACGTCTTACATAGAGAATAGGTGCCAGACTGTGGTGCTGAATGGATACTCATCGAAAGTAAGGCACATTCCCTCGGGTGTGCCCCAGGGAACGCTTCTAGGACCACTCTTGTTCAACATCTTTATCAATGACATAGCGTCTTGTTTTCAATGGTCCAAGATACTACTGTACGCTGACGACATGAAAATCATGAAGCAGATAATCTGCTTCATGATCTGATCTGATACGTCATCTGCGAGAGTGTTAATACACTCTCGCAGATGCCCTCGCACTGCAGGAGGATTTGGACCGGTTTCAAAATTACTGTGTGGTGAACAAGCTTGACTTAAATGTGTCCAAGTGATACACATGCACTTTTACGCGTAAACCATAGCCTATTGAATACATCTACATACTTCGAGATACTCCCTTAGCCAGGGCTAATTCTGTCAGAGATCTAGGAGTTACTTTTGACAGCAAACTTCTCTTTGACTTACACATCAACAACAACAATCAGCAAGGCCACGAAACCACTAGGTTTTATTCTAAGAATCTTAGCCGATTTCAATAGTATTAAAACTATCAAAATTTTGTACTGCTCTTTCGTTCGTAGTATCCTTGAATATGCCTCACAAGTGTGGAACCCTACTTACAACACCTATAATGACCGTCTTGAAGGTATACAACGAAAATTTTTAAGATACATTCAATTCCGATCAAACTGTTATCTGCCTCTAATAGAGCGCCGTAGAATAGCGGATCTAACATTCCTAATGTTGATCCTTCATGGATCAGTGGATTTACCGGAGCTGGTAAAAAAAGGTGGGCTTGTACGCGCTACCATTGTTTTTACGTAGGCCAAACTTGCTGCACCTGCCTAAGGCAAGAACTACCTGTAGACAAAATTCCTATCTACTGCGAGCCTGCCGTACGTACAATGTGACATGTCGAAGCTAGACTTATTCTTCACTAGTATCTCTAAAGTAAGGAAAGCATTATGTGATCACTTTGAGGATTAGGTAATTTTCTTTTGTTAACCATTTTACTACTTACTATTTTGATTTTTTCCATAACTAATTTTTACCGAAATGTAAATATACCGTATAATTGTGTGTGTTGCCATAAATTCTTATATAACTATAAAAATACATGTTATCGGTGAAAACTTTTAATTGGCCTTCATTATGTTTATATAATTTTGTATATTTTCATCTTTTAGCTGTAAGTTTTCCGAAGATGTTAAAATAAATAAATAAATCCCGTACATTGCGTACGTCACTAGGAAATGAATAGATTGATTCATTTGCTTGAACGTTTCTTCTTATATACCAGTTGCACGTCATTAGGCCCTGTTCTTACAACTTTCCTTGTTCCTTAATGATCCTTAACATAAATTGCACCCATGTAACTTCTTAATGTACGGTAAAGGTGCTCTTCTGCTACCGACAGCAACCGCAGGCGGCATTGCCGTCTATGTATTTCTACTGAGCCTATTCCAAGATTATTTATTGCAGTTGCGGCACGCATTCCGCCACCCCTGATTGCGGTACCAGTCACCAGTAGTGTCCACAGAGTAAGTAATATACTACGTAAGAAGAGACCGCACTTAGAACATTCGTTTCGAGCTCACGCACACATACACGTTTGTACTAATTTATACTACCAACTGATGCGAAGGCCATCAAATTGAAAATGACATATACGTAGTGCTACCAGCCTACTCAAAAAAGTATCAGTGAAGTACCTCAACCCATCGACATCGATAGTGATGCGCCGCATTGAATCGATATCGATTAAATATTTTTGGCGGTTCCCATACAGAAATTTAAATTTAGTGTTAAAAATAAAACACCCAGCAACAACGTAAATTGTATTTATTATGATTGTTATAAAATAGGTACAAGTAGCAAGAGAATTCCTACTGTAAAAACAGCGACCGGTAACGGTTATATTCATTTATATAGTGTTTTACTTCAGAAAAATTACAAATTTAATTGTGTTAATTAAAAAATACCTTTAAATTAACTTAAATAAAATAAAAGAAAGGGAGAGACTGCAACTTTAGGCATCGATAAATTCCTCCCCATCGATCTCTACTGGAACCGTGCCCAAAAAAAAAAAACTAAATATAACTATTACAACTCAAAAACAACTCTATATTACCTTACATAGTATTTTACTACAAAAATATTACAAAATATAACTGTTTCAACGACTTTTCATTTATTTTGGAATCTGGAAGGTGTTCATATAGTAATGAACTCTGCTGTAACTTTTTATTACTTCAAACGTAATTTAGTACATAGTTTTCATAAACTTACCGGTCTGGATTTATAGGAAATTTCGATAAAAATATGTTGGACCCTATTAGTCTTCTTTTGTGGCAAATCTCACATTTTTTAGAACCCGTTGATTCTGACATGTTCGCAGATAAGTTAATTACACTACACTGCATAAAACTTACAAATAAAGTATGCAAAGTTCAAAAAAGAGTTATCAAACACGAAACGTCCATTTTGATTTTCTTTGAAATTTATTTTTTTATTCTTCATCTGTCACAGATAACATAATTTTCATTGACATTTTTGCATTCTATATAATCTGTGAAGAAAAAGTAAGAATTGCCAACATTCAGACGTTCAGACATTGTGTGCGAATGTTGGCTAAGGATATAGTCAAACGAAAAATAGGCCTTAATTCCATAGACAGAAGGGATATAATTCTTTGAAAATTTTTGTAGCTCAAACTAATGTTCTAAGTGTCTACCCACTGGTAGTGTCCTACTGTCACTGACCGCAAAGCATCAATACAGTATATCTACATCGCGTTGCGTTGACGAGTTCATAAATGAACTTTCCATAAGAAGGTGAAGAAATCCCATCCCAGCTATCTGAATGAACTGGCTATAGATCATATTTAGAACGCCATAGGAAAGGAGCTGTTATCGCCTTCCTCTTCTAACAAAAGACAATTGTAAATTATCCGTAGCGTTAAACACGTCTGACATTCTGTTTCGCGTAAATGTACGAGATCTACTGAATTGAGTAATTCTACCACAAGAGCGGTGACTACAG
The DNA here is from genome assembly GCA_946251805.1 of Cybosia mesomella. Lineage (NCBI taxonomy): Eukaryota > Metazoa > Arthropoda > Insecta > Lepidoptera > Erebidae > Cybosia > Cybosia mesomella. The sequence goes on from OX276398.1 coordinate 26,524,748, forward strand.
CCACGGTGCTCGGTATGCAAGTGTCCGCTACTACAAGTGACACTACGGTCACCCGCAGGGACCGGCGGCAACGCTTGCCGGTTGGTTACGGAATAACATCTTAAATATCTTAAAAGAAAAAATTACGTACCTGTACTGTACGTACAGGTAAGTTTTGATGGTTTTCACTCCTATACCAAGTTGAAACATTTAGTAAGCGGAAATCATCGGTGCAAAAACGCACAAACCAGTATAGCCAAAGTAGCGCTAGCGTAGCTAACGGGTATCACAGGTAATTTAACAAAATCTATGTCTGATTTTATTATACACATTTAGGAAGACTGATCCGATGTTAAAATGTTTATGATTTTATGGCGTAGTTACATCAATTCAATGCTTTAGAAAATTAAAAATACATCTACTAGTGAACATTTTATAAAGTACTAACAGTGTTCCAGACTAATTAGTTTTTGCTACATATTGCCTGTAAAAAAGGAGCAGAGTATTTATAAACGCACCTTTGAATTACGTAAAATTGACAAATTTAACATAGATTTTTCTATCTTTTAGTTTTAAGAGCAATTACGCACATTGAGTTACTGAATTAAGGGTAGCTTAATGTATTAAGCTTGTAAGTGGATTATTGAAATAAACCAATTAATCCAATCCAGTGATATTGAAATAGTGGACTAGTAACCTATGTGTTCTTGTTTATTTATTTTGCAGAAAAATGCAGGCAATCAAAGCTCTGGGAGCCACAGCTCCCTCTACGTTTTTATCTGTTGTAAGGAAGGGGGCTTTAACTCCTGTTGTAGAACAAATACGTCAAACACACTTACCTGCGCCGAAGCCGAACGAAAGACGTCCATACTCACCCTTCCAAGATGCTACTAACATGGCTGAGATGGCAGTGGCTAGGCTTGATGATTTACTGAACTGGGGAAGAAAGGGTTCAATATGGCCTATGACATTCGGTTTGGCCTGTTGTGCTGTAGAGATGATGCACATTGCTGCTCCTCGCTATGACATGGACAGGTACTTATAATAATTACTTATAATTATTCAACATCTTAAAATATTATTATATCTTAATATATTAATTAACTGAAGTATTAGGATAGTTAACCAAATTTACAGTTAAAATTAAAGTATTACTTATACTATATTATATACACTATACTTTAATTTTAACTGTAAATTTGGTTAACAACTATCCTAATACTTCAGTTTATAATGTTGAATGTAATAAGTTTATTAGATGGATACATAACCCATAACATTATTATAATGTTTACCAACCAATGAGTTACAATACAGGGTATCTATAAAAGAACATGACCGGGGTTTTAAAAATTCATATCTCACTAACTATAAAAGATAGCAAAATTTAGTTGATTTCTCTGAAAAGAGTAGCTCAAAAAGTTTTACTCATACCAATTGTTATTATTATTATTATTTAACTAATACACTAGCAGCCTAAGCTGATGCGTGTATATCACTGCACTTGTGTTTTTAAGTTTGTACAGTGTTTGTCCAGTCTATTTTTAAAAATGTTGACGTTAGGAGCACTTATCACACTTTCCGGTAGAGAGTTCCACATTTGCACCACGCGGTTTGGCAGGAAATGGTACCTAGGGTTGCTGGCACACCGAGGCTTGCTTAGTTTCATTGAGTGGCCTCTTAGATGTTTGTTGGATGTACATTGTATGATGTACCTGTAACAAGGAGACGTTTGAGTCGAAACATAAATAAACCATGGATGAATCACCATGTCTTAGATATGATAGATAGGAAAAAACGATTATGGAGAATATACTCACTAAACGGTACTGATGAGTCATACAAAGATTACCGTAGAGTAAATAATAAAATTGTGTCTTTGGTTAAGAAATTAAGAATGGAATTTGAAAGAGAAGTTGTGAATAGCGGACCTAAATCCTTTTATTCCTACATACGCCGACAGCTTTCTTCAACGATAGCAGTACCCCCGTCACTGAACGATGATACTAAAAACTTAACTAATGACCATAACACAGTAGCCAATGTGTTCGCCAAGCAATTTGAAAAGGCGTACACTATAGAACCACCGCATATACCAATTCCACCTATAAACATGCCCCGCATTGCTGACTCTATTGAGACAATCACAATTACACCAGATATTGTATTCAAACCCTTAAAACATTTAGTGATACTACATCGATGGGTCCTGATTCCTTGCCCTCTATAGTTTTGAAGCGATGTGGCATGGTGCTCTGCCATCAATTGTCACATATAATGAATTTATCACTCAAAACCGGAAATCTGCCTCAGGTGTGGAAAGAGGCACATGTCACTCCTATATACAAAAAGGGTGACAAGTGTCTGGCAGTCAACTACCGTCCCATCAGCCTAACAAGTATAGCGTGTAAAACCATGGAAAAAATATTAGCGGCAGAAATACGGCAATTCATCAGTAAGGAGAACATTATCATAGATGAACAGCATGGGTTTGTACCTAAAAGGTCCACTGTCACAAATCTACTTAATTGCCTTGACAAATGGACGTATAATTGGAATAATAACCAACCGACTGACACTATTTACTTGGACTATGAGAAAGCATTTGATCGAGTGCCTATCAGAAGGTTAATAACAAAACTTGAACATTTTGGAATCCGTGGACAGCTCCTGCAGTGGATATCTGACTTCTTAACAAATAGAAAATTCAAGGTTAGAGTGGGGGACATACTTTCAGAAGCTCACAGTGTACACAGCGGCGTTCCTCAAGGATCTGTGATTGGACCTATCCTGTTTGGTATATTCATTACTGATCTCAGAAGCGTCATCAAGTCGGACTTGTTTTTATTTGCCGATGATACCAAAATAATGGGGAATCCTCTTATCAGTCACAATATTATACAGCAAGACTTAGATCGCGTAGTACAATGGACACAGGACTGGCTTATCACACTAAACGCAGCAAAGTGCACAGTCCTACACATTGGCAGTAACAACCCGAAATTGCAATACAGTATAGACTCAGTGGTAATGCAACCCGTAAGCTCCCAGAAGGATCTAGGGGTAACCATCACACATAACCTCAAGTGGGAGGAGCACATCATGAACATAACCAAAAAGGCAAATTCCATGATGTATATGATCAGAAAAGCGTTCTATATTATCACCAAGGAATTGTTTCTTAATATCTATAAAACATACATACGACCTCTGCTGGAATACGCCTTCCAAATTTGGAGTCCATACTTTAAAAAAGACATCTTATTATTAGAAAGGGTGCAAAGAAGAGCCACTAAAATGGTCACTGGTTTGAAAGAGATGTCGTACGAAGAACGTCTCCTGGAACTCAACCTAACCACACTGGAAGAGAGAAGGAAGAGAGGAGACCTCATAGTAACGTACAAAATTTTAAACAAACATTACAATGTATTAAACATTGAAAACATCTTCCATGTTAGTACATCATACAATTGGGAATGTTTGTATCAACTGTTGGCGGCGCTGCAGGGCGTTGACCTTGAAATGATGTCGCGAAATTTGAAATGATGGTGACTCCGCAACAAAAGGCTCTATGTGTTATTTGGCTCATAGAAACGAAATCTGTAGTTACCGTACAAAGAAACTTTCGACGTAACTATGGTGTTAACCCGCCTTCTGACAAAACCATTCGTCAATGGTTCAGTGCATTTAAGGAAACAGGAAGTGTTTTGAAGCAAAAGTCGCTGATTTTTTCTTCTGTGGGCATATCAAGAATCTTGTGTATGCAGAGAAAATTCGTGGTGTTCAACATCTCAGGGAACAAATAGTCAATTGTGTGGCAACCGTCCCCCCAGACATGCTCGCCAGGACATGGGAAGAGGTAGAATACCGTTTAGATGTCTGCCGTGCCACTAACGGGGCTCATATAGAACTTTACTAAGTGTTAAAAAAAACTTGAAAATGTAAGCATTTCAGTCATGTATAAAACATGTATGTATGTTTTTTATTTCATTAAAATATTTTGCCTCTAAACCCCGGAGTTCTTTTATAGACACCCGGTATTCTGCTTATACTGTGTCTTAAGGCACAATTTCATTAAAAAAGTAAGTTAGACAATAAAAGATATTTATATGTTTTGTAACCATTTGTTGGATTTCACCATACCTATAAGCTTGTAGGCTTCTAATAATAGTTTGTAGTACTTTAGTAGTGAAATTATTTTTCTCATTAAGATATGGTGTAGTTTTCCGTGCCTCACCACGTCAAGCCGATGTGATGATTGTAGCTGGCACACTGACCAACAAAATGGCTCCAGCTTTAAGGAAAGTTTATGATCAGATGCCAGACCCACGATGGGTGATTTCTATGGGCAGCTGTGCAAACGGTGGTGGATACTATCATTACTCATATTCAGTAGTAAGGTAAGTTATAACTTGCAATGAATAAAAAGCAGCATTATAATGTAATAGCAGATATAACAAGACTACATTGCCATCACCTCTTTCCCATTGGGGTAGGCAGAGATAACATGTTTCCAGCTGTTATGATCCTGGACTCTTGACTCTTGTGTATCTGTATATTGCTGGTAATACTCTCTTCCTCCTTTGGTGCCTTCTCAGTTCTGGGAAATAAAAACTTACTGTTTGTGACCAATGTTAAATGGTCTAGGCCAGCTGTAGCAAAATCAGGGGTGACACTGGTGCATTGTACACCCTGCTAAAATGATTTTTTTTTTGAAGAGCTCTTTAATATCTGTGTAGTCTTTTGAATAAACCATAGCAAGGAAATCACGATTTGAGTCTCCATTAGAGAATGTTTTTTTTTTTAATTGCAGTTTATATACATCCCAAGTCTTCTTTTTAAGTGTGAGAATGAACCCCTTGAACTGAACCTACCTGTTTCTGTACAGAATCTTATGACCCTTCTGCTTTTAAAGTGTAAGAGTGAACCCTATGAACCTATTTGTTTCTGTACAGATTCTAATGATCTGTTCCATCTGAAGATCCTCTAGATCCAACCCTGCAGGCTGCCATAATGCTGGAAGTGATTGCTCCCATGTTGTTGACGCATGTATTTATATCTTATCTTCTTTAGTCCAGCACTTGCATAATTTTGGGCTAAAGAAGCTTTCGGGCGGACAAAATTGTGCATACGAGCCCCGTATCCTTCTTTAGCACAGCACATACACACCACGTTGGGCTGATGAAGCTTTGGCGGAGACAAATTGTTATGTCGCTTGCCGCGTCACACCGTGTCAGTTTATCGAAATGTTTGAATGAACACTGAGAAATTTGTGTTTGTTTTGGTTAGATATTTTTCTATCTTACGAATTAGTGAGCGATTCGACAGAGCCCCGGAGCAACCGAAGCCCTCTACGGGGTTCCTATTTGTTTGTGCAATATCATGAAACCTAACACGAAGGGTATGGTCTCCTTCTAACCTATATGTATCCGAGTCGGCGTGCGCAGTGTCCAAGAGTTCGCTTCGCTCTCTTATTTTTGAATATATATATATATCCTATACAAGTATAAATATTCCTCAAAATCCCTGTGTTATCCCTGTGTGTGTTGGGCTGAAGTAAATTAATGAATTTTACACGAATAAATAAATTTCATTTCATTTCAAAGTAGGATACGCCGATCGTTTTCACAATAAATAATCATAAGAAGCATTTTTTGTAAACACGCGTTGGTGATACAAAAAGCCAGTCAAGTTCAAACTGGCCAAACTGTCATTCATGATTGTAATTATTTTAATATTTTTACAGAGGTTGTGACCGCATTGTTCCTGTTGATATCTATGTGCCTGGTTGTCCACCAACGGCTGAAGCTTTGCTCTATGGAGTTCTTCAATTACAAAAGAAAGTTAAGAGGATGAAAACGCTTCAAATATGGTACAGAAAGTGAATAAATAATAATCAATAGGATGTATATGATTCTCTATTTATGTAAATTTATCCCTTTGTTGTGCAGTCAATAAACTGTAGTGAAAGTATTATTTGTGGTTATATTTCAATTGAATGTGGAAAGAGGAGGGATAGTTGACACTCTAAGAAAGCCTCCTCCTCCGCCTCCTCTTTAACCTATTAATGGAGTGGCCAGGCGATCAGGATGAATCTTACATAGGTTTTCCTCCTCGCAGCCCCTCGAAAAGAATATCTTGTGCCTTGTTTGGTATAGGCAGGCCTCACCCGCTCTATGTACTTCCGCACCTACTCGTTGCGGGCGCCCGGGTCAGATATTTTATTCGCACGCACGATTGTTCGAATTTTGTTCAGTTAACAGGGTAATCTATGCTATTATGCCTGCTTTGTGTGCAATGTACCTATGGGTGCGAATCCAACTGATCCAATAAAGCCATTTCTTTTATCCACCTGCCTATTAATGAAGAAAGGTAAGTCATTTTATAAATTCACGATAGTTATGCAATATTACCTAGCAGGTAGACATAAACAAATGGTTAGTAAATAGTAAGAAATATTGTCTAAATATTTCCTACATTTTGTACGATGTAATATAGGTAGGTATAATGCGATTGCAGCGCCCTCTATGTTTGTTGATTTAATCGTATGATATTTCAGAAGACATTCATTCAAATTTGTGACCTTAGATTAATAGACATATTAATAATCTAAGTTTGTGACGTAAGAAGCTATTTTTAAACCTAAAAACCTAATGAAAGCTTAACTAATTTCGATATGACTGATTTTAGGCTAACTTTTATAACAATCCGAGGTCTTTAAGTAAGTTGTACAGGGATTTAGCTAGAATTCCCCTTGCTCCTACTTCTACGGCGTAGAGTTTAACCACGTAGCCGTTTTTGGTTAACTCGTTAGTCAAATCAAAGTATTTGTTTTTCTTTATAGCGTGGTCTTTAGGTATATTAGTTTCCCGAGGGGTAGCTCCATCGTAGACCTATCGTTCGCGAGCCCCTCGTTGGCGCGACGTGTTCAGGGCTGGCGCGTCGTTTTGGGGGAGGACACAAGTTCGGATCACCGATACATTCGGTTTGACGTGTCCCCCCCTGCGAGCGACGCGCCGGCTGCACGGCTCCACCCGAGCCACGTTGGGCGCTTAAGCGACTTGATCGGGAGCTCCTCCTGGAAGCCGCCATCGTACAGGCCTGGGCCCCTGCGCCGGACAGGCCTGTCAGCGTAGACGATGAGGCGGAGTGGTTCCGGGAGGCCATGACCCGTGTCTGTGACGCGGCGATGCCTAGGGCTCCGCCCTATAATCCGAGGGGTCAGGTCTACTGGTGGTCGTCGGAGATCGCGCAGCTCAGACGAGCCTGCGTGATCACGCACCGCCGGTGGGCCCGATTCCGTAGGAGGCGTCGCCGCCCCGCAGATGCGGAGGCCCGAGAGGCGGAGTTGTACGAGGGATACAGGGAGGCCAGACGAGCCCTCCGAGCGGAGATAAGGCGTTCCAAACGGGACGCCTTCCGCGAGCTGCTGGAGACGCTGGAGCGGGACCCTTGGGGGCGGCCCTACCGGATGGTGAGGGGCAAGCTGCGCCCCAAGGCCCCGCCGTTAACCCGGTGTCTCCAGCCAGATCTCCTCGGAGGAGTTGTTGGCTCCCTGTTCCCAGCGCGGGCGGTGGAACATGTTCCACCGCAGATGACTCCGCCTCGGTTGCGCATGGCGCCCGACGTGGAAGACGACGACGTGCCCGAGGTCACTTGGGTAGAACTAGAGCTGGCGGTGAGAAGGCTAAGAGCCAAACACACCGCCCCGGGACCCGACGGCATTCCAGGCCGAGCGTGGGTCCTAGCTCTAGTCGACGACGCTCTCGAGCCCCGACTGAGAGGGCTTCTCAGCGTATGTTTGGAGCGGGGCCAGTTTCCGAAATTGTGGAAGACGGGGAAACTGGTCTTCATCCGAAAGGAGGGGCGTCCGGCGGACTCGCCGTCCGCCTACCGGCCCATAGTGTTGCTCGACGAGGTGTGCAAGCTCTTTGAAAGAGTAATTGCGAAGCGCCTCGTCGAGCACCTCTCAAGAGTGGGGCCGGACCTGGCGGATGGCCAATATGGCTTCCGCCAGAGGCGCTCCACCGTGGATGCCATCATGCGCGTGAGGGCTCTGGCGGAGGATGCAGTAGCCCGGGGTGAGGTGATGTTGGCGGTGTCCCTGGACATCGCCAACGCGTTCAACACCTTGCCCTGGAGTTGCATTAGGGAGGCGCTCGTGTATCACGAAGTGCCTCTCTACCTCCGCCGCATAGTCGGGGCGTATTTGACGGAGAGAGCTGTCATCTACCCAACCGTGACCGGTCTCGGTCGGCGTGAAATGTCGTGCGGTGTTCCACAGGGATCGGTCCTGGGGCCGCTCCTGTGGAACATCGGATACGACTGGGTGCTTCGCGGTGAGCTCGTAGGCGGTGCCGCCGTCACGTGCTACGCGGAAGACACGCTCGTGACGGCGTGCGGGGCGACGTACCGCGAAGCGATCCGAAAGGCCACGACCGCGGTTGCCCAAGTCGTTAAGCGGATCCGGCGGCTGGGTCTCGAGGTGGCCCTGCATAAAACCGAGGCCCTGTTCTTCCATGGGCCTCGGAGCAAGCCACCCGAGGGATCCAGTCTCATCGTGGGAGGAAATCGCATCGGCATCAAGCCCCAAATGAAATATTTGGGGCTCGTGCTCGACGGCCGATGGGACTTCGGAGAGCACATCCGAAGTCTGGCCCCCAAATTGAAGGGCACAGCTCTTGCTCTGGCTCGGCTGTTGCCCAACATGAGGGGGCCCCATGACTCCTGCAGGAGACTACGCGGGGATCGTGCGGTCCATGGCCCTGTATGGGTGCCCAATATGGGCGGAGGCCCTGAGGACCAGAACTGTGCAGATGCTGCGCGCTCCGCAGCGGGTTCTGGCCATCAGGGGCATCCGAGGGTACCGCACGATCTCCTTCGAGGCGGCGAGTCTCCTTGCCGGAACTCCGCCATGGGACCTGGAAGCGAGAGCCCTTTCGCAACTGTACCAGTGGCGAAAGGAGGCGCGGGAGCAGGGATGGAACCCCGAGCCTCGAGAAATCGAGGCCGTGCAGTCCCAGCTCCGCCAGGCCATCGTGGTGGAGTGGAAGGAACGACATGGGCGACCAAGCGCAGGGCACGCCGCAATAGCGGCGGTAAGGCCCATCATGGAGGATTGGCTGGCGAGGCGACACGGAAGCCTCTCGTACCGACTGACGCAGGTGATCTCCGGGAAGGGGTACTTCGGGGACCACCTGCATCGGATCAGGAAGGAGCCAACGCCTGAGTGTCATTACTGCGACGCGAGCGAGGACTCAGGGCTGCACACGCTGGCGGACTGCCCGGCGTGGGAGGCGCCGAGGCGTGACCTCGTGGCAGCCATCGGGGTGGGAGTCCTCTCGCTCGGCAGCATGATTGCGGCAATGGTGCGGAGCGCGCCCGGGAGAGACTTAGAACTCTCCCGGTCCGCCGAGACCCGAGAGGTCCCGAGAAGGCGTGCGGATTTCCGCACGACAAAAAAAAAAAAGAAGGTATATTAGTTTCCCACGGTACTGTGAGTTCTACAAGCACTGCACGCTTATGCGATCGTGAAAAAAAAATATGTCGGGTCTGGATGATGAGGCACAGACATCCTCCGGTATCCTATAGTGCTTCTCATAGTGTCTACGATTATTGTCCAGTCAACGGCAGCTATCAAAATTGAATATGGCTTTTGAGGTGATTTCTTTGAGCAGCCTTCCTTTACAAACGCAATGTCATTTCTTTGGTTTGTGGTTAATCCTTTTTTCGCTCTAGCCACCGCCAAACTTACAGCCTCACGTATGATTTCTAATACCTTATCATGACGGCGCGAGTAATGACCCCGGTCTAATAGCGTTTTACAACCCACTAGTAGGTGCCTAGCCGTACCAGTTGCTTCACCACCTGAGTTACATGTTTTATCTGTGGCTTTTCCCCATCTGACCAGATTGCTTTGGTCGGGGAGGGTCAACTGGAATGCATTTAGGTAAAATTTAAGTAAGGCCGGTGACCAGTCGTATATTATGGTACGCCATTTTAAGGCTAATACAAAATTCACCTAGGGTCAACCATTCGTTTTGCATTTCTAGGTTCATTGCGTGCACCTTATAGGTGTTGTTTTCGTCTGCTTGAAGAAAAGATTTTGTTATTTCTTTATGTGTTTGTCTCTGAATATTACCTAGACCTACTCTACCAGTCTGCGAGCCTATCATGATTTTTTTATGGAACTGGAGGCGTGGTTCGAGCTCCGATGCATTTTTATCTTTTGGAAGGACTTTTACTATTTCGTCTTTAGATTCCGATAAGACGTGCATTATCCATATATTATACGTCTGGAAGTCAGATTAACCACGTAAATTGAATTATCTAGCAATGTATACTCTAACATTTACGCTACGATGCAGGCCATGCCTTTTGACGCGGTCCACCAATTGTAGTATATTTAAAACAGAGGCAAATAGCTTTTTTTTTAAACCACTCACTCAGCGGTTACCGCGGCCTATGGACGTGTGCAACATCAGGGTCGTCACACTCGCGTTGCCGACCCTGCTTCTTCGTTTGTCACACATCTGCTTATTTGCATGACACACTGAGCGTTCCTTTTGGAATAGCCACCGCTCGCTAAGTAGGGGGCTCGTGACTAACACACTGCCAAGTTAAGCAATACTAGCCAAGGCATTCTTAGGATGGGTGACCATTCTTCTGACATATTGAAATCCCTCTGGGCATTGGAATGCGTGTTAAGCCGTCGGTCACGGTTGCCATACGAACATCTATGGCACTCCTTACGGCTGATTGGAGTCCTAAAAGTCCAACAACTGGTCTAATTAGTCACTTGGCCGCTTTTTTTCTCATTAAAAGGTCACAACATAGGTCGGACGGAGTAGCACAGTTTTGCAAATTTTTACTTTCATAAATGGCAAATATAAATAACATTAATACTGAACTGGACCAACTGGAAACGACGAAGTCCTACTCTTGTCTTCCGGAAGACTGCAAGCTATACATCGATACTGAAAAAGGCATAACACTATTCCATTTAAATATTCGAAGTATTAACATAAACTTTGATATACTAATACTTACTGAGTGCTGGCTCCTAAAGATTGGTAACTTGCCTAGCCTGGAAGGATACATCACAGTATACTACTATAAACCAAAACCAGAATGATGGCATTGTCATTTATACTAATATAAAACTAACGTGCAAGGTAAATGAACCAATCTATAAGGATGGCAACTGTCTAGTTTGTAAAATAGACCATAGTGTAAGCATGGTAGCTATCTATATACCGGTCACCCTCACTATCTAGTAGAGAATTTTTTTATAATTTCATAAATAACCTTAATGACGTCTACAACAGCCTAAGAACTCGTAACGTAATCCCATCGTAATCCTAGTGTGGGACCTAAACATTGACATAAGCTCAACTTCCACAGATCCATTGTGCGAAGAATATTTAACATATAATGCCACGCATGGTCTTTTTCATACGCATTGCCGACCTACGAGAGAAAACTCGTGCCTAGATTACTTTTTTATAAAATCAGAATCTCCATCAACAACAATAATCTTGGAGACACACATAACGGATCATTTGCCCTTTGCCTTATATATTAAAAAACATGTATCTTGTACGAAGCTCTTCAATACAAAAACTACAAAAATATCAAAATGGACTTAGAAAATGCCAACTACGCAAACATACTATCTACGACTGATGCAAACCTAGCGATAAATATGCTTGCCACACTACTTTCAACCACAATCGCTAAACAGGACTTCAACGTTCTCCAGAAAGAGTTTTAAAACCTTGGATGTCACCGGGCCTGGTTAGATGTATCAGAAACCGCGATAAACTTCATTCTAGATCCAAAAAGGCCCCAGATAATATTACTCTAAAATTAACTTATGTTCGCTATCGAAAGTTCTGCTTATTCGTAAATTAAATAAATAAATATTCTACGACATTCTACACAGCACTTTCTAGACCCAAAGTAAGCATAGTTTAACTAGCTTGTGTTATGGGCTCCAGAATGCGGATAAACATAAACTTTTTTTTTTTTAAATACATAAGTACATATTATACATAGAAACACCCAGACCAATGCAAATAGACATATTCATGCATACAAATATTTGCACTGAGCGAGAATCGAACCCGCGCCCCCTGACGTAGCAGTCGAATGCACTACCGCTACGCCACAGAGGCCGTCAAAAACATTAAAAACACAAAATTAAAACTTGCCTAACCAATTCGACAACGCTGGAAATGATCCTAAAGCCCTGTGGAAAGCCATCAGAGACATATCATCAACTCAAAAAAGCAAAAACTGCTAAAAGGAACTTTTGAAATTATCTAACAGCCCAAAGATGTCTACTGACTTTGTCAGTACCTACTTTAAGGATATTGGAAAGAACTTGGCCGAAAAGATTTGTTCGTCAACCAATCTTACTGAAAATACCATCTCCCTATTATCACTTGATCCAAACAGTCCATCGGGCTCACTGGCACTCCTAGAAGTATCTAACACTGAAATTGAAGCCATGATCTTAGATCTACGCACCGACTGTGCTACAGGGTGGGACGACATTCCATTTTAGATACTTCGGCAAAATCGCAACGTGTGAATAACTTGTTTGTAATCTTGCCATAAACACTGGTGTTTTCCCGGATTTATTCATAAACTCAATTATACATCCAATCTACAAGAACGGGGACAGGGACTGTGTAAGCAATTACCGGCCCATCTCGGTACTTTTAGCGTTATCGAAAATTCTGGAGAAGATACTCAACCGAGCTTCAAAGACATTCTTGGAGAGTTTTAGCATACTAGCACCGAATCAGTACGGCTTTCGCTCAGGTATTTCCACCGAAGATGCAGTTATGGATTTGACAAATAAAATCGTCGAAACTATAGATGCAACAGATGCTTATGCATTTTTCTCGACCTCTCGAAAGCTTTTGACACAGTCTCTGTACCTATTCACCTAGAAAAACTACAAAAACTGGGTGTACGAGGTTTAACACATGACATTTTTAAAGATTATCTCACTAACAGGCGACAACGTGTTGAAATTGAGGGTTATCTTAGTGATGAGGCATGTGTGACTTATGGTTTTAAGCAGGGAAGTATTTTAGGCCCTACCCTCTTCCAGGTATATGTTAATGATCTCTGCTCAATACGCCCACCCTATACCAACATTTTCACGTACCTACGCTGATGACACTGCCATCTTTATCTGGGGTCCAAACTGGCAAACTGTAAAAGAGCGAGCCGAATACTCACTATCTAGAATTATGAGCTGGTTGACCAATAATCTCCTAACTTTCAACTTAACCAAGACCAACTATATAGCCTTCTCACTAACTAAAACTACGGATCCTAGCCAAAACTTCTCTATAAAAGCACACACCTGCAAAAACTATAGCGAATGTACCTACATGCCTAGAACTCAACAGGGTTGAACAGGTAAAATACTTGGGAGTAAAGTAACAGACAATAGATTTAGTTACAGGAAGAGTAAGGCGTCTTATTAACTCCTTGCGTGATGCCCTACCTCAGGATAAACTAACCAAGTTTATCTGGCTTTATGCCAATCTGTAACACAGTACTGCATCACGGTATGGGGTGGAGCAGTCAAGACCCAACTCCTTAAACTGGAGAGGGCACAGAGAGCGGTGTTGAAGGTCATGACCAAAAAACCTTACAGGTATCCCACTGTAAGGTTCTCTCGGTTCGTAAGCTATTTATTTTGCAAACTACTTAGAAAGCACCGTACTGTTCCCCTTCCAGACCCTAAAAAACGTAGTCAGTCATCGTGTGCCCCCGTGTGACCTGCAGAACCTCCGTTGCTAGAAGACAAACACGCAGTATAAGCTGCAAATGGTACAATGATACAAATAAAAAACTAAACATCGTTGGCCTAAGTAGACGTGAAGTTAAGGCGAAAGTTATCCAGTGGCTCCAACAACTGGAATATCAAAAATGAGAGAAGACCTTGTTACTTACATAGCCTAACCCACCTCATGTTTCTATATTATGATCACAAAAATCACACACACCACACACTTCAGACTTTTTTAATAACAAAGATAATGAATCTTTGTTATTAAGAAAAATAGCGACAATGTAATATTGCATACAAAATAACGTCACCGCTTGCACGACTGAACACTGCTTCCCAAGATACAGGCTATTTGCCTAGTGTATGTAATTTTTTGTGAAAATAAATGATTTTATTTTTTTTGTTTACCTAGCCTATTTTCGCTGAGCCGTTTCCATTAGAGCTGCGCTGAGCAAGGCTAGATAAATGAAGTGAGTCTATTGGTTCTTAATAAGTGCCTAACAATTCAGTTGCAGGATTTGAACCGCACTAATAGACGTACATACAAGTTAAATAAAAGCTTGTAAAAACACATACCTCGTTACGTATCCTCGCTCATCTCTGGTGGAATTCTGATATTTTGGGACTAAGGGACTTTTGATTTGAATGTTTTGGTAGAGTAATCAAATTTCAGCTTTGCGATGGCGCTGACCGTGTCGAAATAATCCACACGAAATAAATCAGTTAGAAAAATCTTATCTACTCTCTCGTTTTTCTAGTCTTAGGGAGCCGTCTCCAAAAACGAGAGAACCGCGACGATATATCGTCGTATACATATATATACAATCTAAGGGGCAGTCTCTACGAGCGAGAGAATCGCGGCAGATCCACGCTCTTACCACGCTTCAGAACACGAATATGTGGCAGAACGATAATATCGCCACGATACTCTCGCTCATGGAGACGGCCCCGTAAAGTTAAGGTTGGAACAAACAATCTCTGGAGTGTTTGTAAAATTGGTTGGAATGTATATTAAGGATGGATAGGAACAGGATAGGTGATAAAAATGCTTATTGGTATAAAAATCAAAAGTTTTAATGGTATTTTCTGAATCGCACCAAGCTTTCATTTACTTTTTAGTATACAGAATGATTTTGAATAAACTATAATAATTACACTTTTGAGTCATTCTTGAGATTTTAAGAACACAAACCGTTAGTGTCTGTTAGACAGATTCTAAATCCAATTTTGTCTGACTCAATGCCCTTTATTTGATTTTGATTCATGGCACATAACACTTCATCGTCGTTATGGTTCACTAAAGTAACACATAAATTAGAATACTCATACACAAGTACAATTTGAAAAGAATTCATGATTTATGATGAATACAAATTTGACCATTATTGTATTACTGTTACATCTAAATATCTGAGAAAAGACACTACTTGAAGTCAGACAAAATGTATTTCAAAATACAATAATATCACATATTTTAAATGCATTTAAATGAAACAACTGCTACAATCGGAAACGTGTTCTCTAATCGGATCATAAATAAATAAATAAAGTTCCACTGGTACAATTGAAAAACCATTGAGATTTTTAACGGAAGAATAAAGTAATCTCCCGATGCAATAATAATTTATGGGATTTTCTTTTGTATGACGTTAAATAAACCAATTCTATATTTTAACACTAATTTACATACTAATATTTACAGGTATTTATAAGTATATATAAATATGTATAATTATATCGATAGCGATTCTGATAATCCTATCCTTCACAATAATCAGCAATTTCATGTATAATTAACTAATAATGGTCACAATAACAACTCGATAGATATTTTCATGTAAATAAACAAGCAGTAGTGTAGCGGCCGGCGCGCCGAGTCCTCGTCCAATATTGCACAAACCGGGGAAGTGCGCGCACTTCCGTCCGCGGCCGGCAGCGACGTCCGACGGTCCGTAAGCGACGTTACAATAAATAATTCTCTAAACCGATAATGCGAAACGATATACATTAAATTAGTCGTACTCTCACTTGCGACGTCGTTTACGCTACTTTATGTACAGTGTGCAATCCGTTGGGGTCGCTGCTCGCTATCATCGCGGCTCCTCCTTCTTGAGCAGGTCGAGCGGCGCTAACGGAGCCAGCGGCGGTGCCAGTGGTGCCATCGGCGCCAGCGGCCCGTGCGCGCCCAGCGGGGGCAGCGGCAGTCCACGGTGCAGCAGCGGGCCTGCCTTCAGCTGCTGGTGGTGCGCGTACGCGCTCAGCATCTTGGCGCGGTCCTCCTCGGCGCGAATCGCCGCCTCCACGATGGGCGCGAACCGCATGTGCTGCAGCGGGTCGAAGCGGTACGCGTCCCACGGCGACGGCGGTGGGTAGGCGGGCAGCGTGGGCGGCGCGTGGCGCAGCGGCTCCTTGCGCTCCTCCTTGACGTCGGGCACGCCGTTGCGTAGCGGCGAACGGACGCGCACGCGCTCGAGCTCCCGCTCACGCTGGTCGCGATGCTCGCGCGCCTTGCGGCGCTCGCGTTCGTCGCGCTCGCGGCGCTCCCGCTCATCGCGCTCGCGACGCGCCCGCTCGCGCTCGTCGTGCTCGCGGCGAGCGTCGGGAGCGGGCGCGGGCGGGCGCGTGCGCCAGGCGTCGTGCAGCGCGCTCACGGCGCCGAGCTGCGGGTGGTGCACGCCGTGCAGCGAGGAGGACAGCGCCAGTTCGCGGCCGTACGGCGACAGGGCGAAGGGGCCGGCGCCGGGGTAAGGGCCCGGCCCGTAGCGGGCGAACGGCGACACCCCTGAAACGCGCACGGCTCGGTGAGAGGCTGCGAGCGCGGGGTCGGGCGCGGGCACGGCGGGGCGCCGGAGCGTACCTAAGTGCGGGTGGTGCGCCAGGTACGGCGCCGGCGGCAGCTCGTAGGGCGAGCGGTACGCGGGCGGCGGCGGCGCGGGCGCTGGGAACACGCGCAGCTTGTCCTTGTCCAGGCTGTTCGTTACGCTCGCGCCGCCAGATTTCTCCTTCTGCTGATGGTTGTAAATCTCCCAGGCGATCCTCACGTGCATCGCGTTCCATTTTCCAGTTTTCTGTTTAGAAACAACGACGATTGAGATCAGATATATTGGAGCCAAAAGAAATTTTAAAAAAATATATAAAATATAAGCATGCATGAAATAAAGAAGTGCTAAGAAGGAGACCTACCGCAACAGCAGGACGTGGTGGTGGTTTAGAGGCGGAGTCGCTTGCGGCTGACACTACGGGCTGTTAACATTATGCGATGCAGGGTTAATGATCGTAGCAAATCAAAATTTATAGTAAGCGTAAGCTAGAATTAGAAAAGTTAAAGAAATTATTAAATTATTATGATGTAGGCATGTTGCTATTTATGTATGAAAAATTTTATGGTGAAGATTCTATACTACGAATATTGAATGTATCTGAGGGATGGGTACCATCTTTTTTCTTACTTTACAAATATCCATGTAATAGATGTGCAAACTGAACATATAGAATTGAACATGGTACAAAAATTACCTTCGGTGCATAAGCAGTGATCGGCGCGGGAGGCACGTAGGGCCCGGTCGGGTGCAGCAGACTAGTGGAGTACGGGTAGCCGAGACTGAGACCAGTGCGATATAAGGATGTCATTTTCCCCACATCCTTGAACTGAAAAAGTAGGTACATGTTTTATATACTAAGCAAATACTAATAAATATTCTAAGACATTCTACACAGTGATATCTAGACCCAAAGTAAGCATGGCTTAACTAGCTTGTGTTATGGGTTCTTGAAATAAACAGCCACATATAAAACACCCAGATAAATATAAATAAATATTTGCACTAAGCGGGAACCAAACTTGCGCTCCCCTGACGTACTTTTAACTCTTTCAAATTCATTATTGTTTTAAATTCTTATGATTAGTCTTTTAAATTATTCAGATATTAAGATTATACTTTTCCTCTATTTACGCAACCATTGAGTACACCTATCTAGAAATATTTTAACTACATATTAATGATGTGTCGGATAGTTAAAAATGTATATCCGCGAAAACGGGTCCAACAGACCACTAATACAAATACACAAGTCTTTCTCTCTACTATCTAGTGAATCTAGAGTTATTGTATGTAATCACTGTATTAGGGACGGGACAAAGTCCCCCAGTCCCTTCTTTGCACGCAAGGTGTCTTGTCCGCGTCTCGCAAACAATAAGGTTTCTGTATGTTTTAAAATAGGGCGCAAACGTCGACAGTGTCGTGTCCGTGTCTCGTCCGCGCCTCGTCTTAGGTTTATTTTGTGTCGCGACGCTTCTGTGTATTTTTTATGAAACACATTGAAGGGGCGCCGCGTTGCGTGTTTGCCTTGCGTCTTATCTGTTTGACCCACCTCTTAGGGAATAAGGCTCGGTTAAGCCTCAAAATATGATACAATTAATGGCTACTCACGCTTTACAAATGAGATGCGAGCTCGTGAGGATAGTTCCAAGCGTATATAAGTCAGTTTCACTCACGAGAGGCGCATGGGGCGCGTGCGGGGCGTGCGGAGCGTGAGGCGCGTGAGGCGCATGAGGCGCGTGGGGCGCGTGCGGGGCGTGTGGCACGAGGAGTTGGTGCGGGTGTGGCGCGTGCGGTACGCCCGGTGCGTGCGGGGCGTGCGTCGATGCGGGATGCTGATGCACGTGAGTGTGTTGATGCTGATGCTGGTGGTGGTGCATCTCCGTCCGGACTCCGGATACGGCGCCGGCTGCAGCAAGGAAGCGATTGTCCAGCTCCCGTCGTAGTAAGTCCGCACCAGGGCCTGGAAAAAATCCCAGACATGTTATTATGAAAGTCTCGACTATTTATACTGTTTACTGATGGCACTTGTAGAACTTATTACACATATTGAATTAAGTCACTTGTTCTTGTTCCACAACGTTTATTTATGAATGATTTTGCCGTATGGCATGTTCAAAGGTTTTATTACTACCAACCAATGGCGTGTTCTCCGAGCGTGCAACTTAAGTTAACAAATAATATTAAATACTAGCGGATACGGACACATATCTTAACTTTTTTACTTAATCTGTGTCATTGCGCTTGAACATGAACTGATAGTTGACGCCACTTGACGCTTTGGGAATTAAAATACCGGCCAAGTGAGTGTCGGACTCGCACCCCAATGGTTCCGTACCATTATCTATTCTATACAACATTAGACACCATATTATACCTTTTAGTATTTGTTGTTGTTGCAGCAACAGAAATACATCATCTGTGAAAATTTCAACTGTCTAGCTATCACGTTTCATGAGATACAGTTTGGTGACAGACAGACAGTGGAATCTTAGTTATAGGGACACGTTTTTACCCTTTGGGTATGTAACCCTAAAAATAATTTGAATGGAATTTAATAATTTCCATTGCTGTATAATCACCTATATACAATTTAAAATAACCGTAAAAGAGCCGCCATAAAGTAATGTATACGGATCTTTTGTCTGCCTCGAATATCCGCCGATACGGATATGGATATCCAGCACATCACTAATTAGTAAATAGCACACAGTTCGAAAACTTACTTGTTTGGAATAGCGACTCTGCGGAGAAAGGGTTAGGATTTGGCGGTGCGAGTGGGGCACCGAACAACGGAGGAGCTGGTGCAAACCCAGAAGTACGCTCTACACCCGTTGGCCTGCTGAAAGATAAACGACACACGTTATTGAAAAACTGACTATGCATTAATTGCATCAGTAATGCCAAAATAAATGTTTTGGTTACTGTAGCGAAAATTCAAACCTTCACCGTGGGCGTTGCTTGTCACTGACTGACACATACTTGTGTGTGTATCAGTTTACAAATAAAGAACTTGAGGCTCTTTATCTTCATTCCATTGTACCGCGGTGCTTAGAGTAGTCAATTATAATTAAGTTTCCGTCACCGGATTAGTTTGAATTCGATCACGGCATGATTCATCATCATCTTAGCGTTGCCCCTGGTTGCGTCCAAAGTTGAAACTTTTGAAACCCGGGGATCGGTTTCGATAGTTGAGTGGTAAGTTGGCTCCCACGAGAGCGACTGCCATCTGACCTTTCAACCCCTCAATCAGCAGGAAAATCACTGACACGAAAGAAGAAGCAGGCGTATCGACTTGCAGGTGAGGTTGACTTAGCCTCGTAGGTCTTGGTAGGGTCCCATACTGAAGTCGATCACGCTATGCTTTTTCCAATACCACTTAGGTGGCAAACAAAGACACGGTCAACCTGATGGGAAGTGGTTACCGCAGCCTAGGACGTGGGGCATATCATTCGCGCTGCTAATCCTATAAAAAACTTTCTAATGCCCTTCTTGACGCGCTTGGGAAAACGACGGCAGAACGATCATTTCACAGCCTGAACAAGCGCATGATTGAAGTTCCTTTCATACCTCACTGTGCGCATCGTTTCGATTGCAACTAAAGACATCGAATATTTTGTTTTGTATCCATAAAGAATAGTAACGCTACTAGTTTGTACTCACGTCACCCCCCAGTGCGCGGGCGGCTTGGCGCTGGAACTGATGCTGGGCACCGTGGGTACGGGTGCCAGCGAGTGCGTGAGGTGCGGCGCAGTGGGCGCGGCGGGGGTCGGCGTGGGCGCCGCCAGCGGGGCCGTCAGCGGCGGCCCCAGCGGAGGACCCAGCGGCCCCACCAGGGGCGTACTCAGTGATGATGGCAGTGGACCCTGGATATTGATTTTTTCGTATAGTAAAGCCAACGATGCGTGAAAACGTTGTCGGAAGTTGACGCGAACAAGTTACGCAGAAATAAAAGTATTTTTAACAGATTCTATCGTGATTTATTTAGTGTTATTTTATTATGTACCATCCTAACGTTTCGGTTGCTTTTCAGCAACCATGATCACAGGAAAACTAAACATGATACTTAGTTGTCCCTTGGGCTGAGTCTCAAAGTACCTGAACTTACCAGCTTGGGATTCAGTCATTCACTTAATTAAACCCAAGAAAAAAAAATACAGCAAAACTTCACGATATTGTAAGCTCATTCTGCGTAAATAGTAACACTAACAATTCAACAAGGTTCGGGTGCTTTTGTTCTTGTGAGAACGGATCTTTAGAAATTTATTATATTTGATTTTTAAAATTGGTGATAATTTCTTACCGGCAATGCAGCTGTCAGCGGTGTAGGCAGTGGGCCGGCCAGCGGCGCCACTAGCGACGGCGCGAGTGCCGGAGCCGAGGCTCCCGACGCGGGCGTGCTGCGCGATAAACTGCTAATATTGCTGCTGAAATCAGGCGTAACATAGTCTAAATATTTATGAACATTTTTCCTACTACCTACAAATTTACGTTACCCTTTCCTAATGAAGTCAAAGATCAAGTAGATATATTTTTTCAGTTTAGACCATTCAAACGGTACTTACGTAAAATAATCAGAATAAATCATTAACTTATACTGTACTGACTACCGATTTGGAACGAGGCCCTGTCCTGACGAGACTGATATGAAACTCAGTGGGTTTTTTCTTATGGTCCTTTTACATACATGTTTACTAATAATTACATATTTTATTTGAGTAGCCTAGTAGAGCAAGTAGAGTTTTGGTAAAGTTTCACTTGAAATAAACAAATCAACCAGTGTAGTAGGTTTAGTTTAAACTATTGCCATCAACATGATGAAGAAGACTACCTAGAAATTGAGCAGGTTCTTTTTATGTCTAGTCTTTATATTATTGTTACCCAAATAATATAAACACTAGACATAAAAAGAACTCTCAGATTTAAAAATAATACAGAGTAGCAGAGAAGTTATCCAGAATAAATAGAGAACATTTTGTTATTTTAGCTATTGATTAACCAATTACAAAAATGCAAAATAAATACTTTTAAAATGTTCCCACCAGTTCCTAAATCTGGGTAGCTTCCTAAAAAGGGCTATTACTTGACGGTTACATCAGTCAAGCTTAGCTCATACGCTTACACCATTAGATACAGACACAGAAATAAGTTCATATGTTATATGTAAATAAACGTCTACTTAAAGAATATCTCTTTAACAATATAATGTAGGAATATATTACCTAACTGTTCCATTAAAAATCATACATAAATGTATGTTAAAATAAGAATTAGTGCTGCTTCTATTTGGGGTCCTACGCGATGACTCACATTTGAAAAAAAACGCGCGACGTGTCGAGGCTTAAATGCACTTATTTCTTTCTAGAGTGAAAAAAGTTATAGCAATAAAATTCAAAATTTTTATAGAGAGATCCGATTCTCAGCACTCCATGGATTCACCGTGCGGTCGCCGGGTCCATAGCGTGGTACAGAGAGGAACACCATGACGGCGACTGGGACTTGCGACCCAGATGTAGGTTTAGGGTGGCCACCTTGTGATGCATCAGCGCTCACCTCCACCGTCAGTAGTGTTCCCCCCCCTACCTATCCAAATTTGGTAAGATCCTAACAATGCCGCTTTTGATATACGTTTTAATAAAGAGCTTACTGAAGCTCTTGGCAATCCGAGGTCTTTAAGTAAGTTGTACAGGGATTTAGCTGGAATTCCCCTTGCTCCTACTTCTACGGCATAGAGTTTAACCACGTAGCCGTTTTTGGTTAACTCGTTAGTCAAATCAAAGTATTTGTTTGTCTTTATAGCGTGGTCTTTAGGTATATTAGTTTCCCACGGTACTGTGAGTTCTACAAGCACTGCACGCTTATGCGATCGTGAAAAAAGGAATATGTCGGGTCTGGATGATGAGGCACAGACATCCTCCGGTATCCTATAGTGCTTCTCATACGTGTCTACGAGTATTGTCCAGTCAACGGCAGCTATCAAAATTGAATAAGGCTTTTGAAGTGATTTCTTTGAGCAGCCTTCCTTTACAAACGCAATGTCATTTCTTTGGTTTGTGGTTAATCCTTTTTTCGCTCTAGCTACCGCCAAACTTACAGCCTCACGTATGATTTCTAATACCTTATCATGACGGCGCGAGTAATGACCCCGGTCTAATAGCGTTTTACAACCCACTAGTAGGTGCCTAGCCGTACCAGTTGCTTCACCACATGAGTTACATGTTTTATCTGTGGCTTTTCCCCATCTGACCAGATTGCTTTGGTCGGGGAGGGTCAACTGGAATGCATTCAGGTAAAATTTAAGTAAGGCCGGTGACCAGTCGTATATTATGGTACGCCATTTTAAGGCTATGGGAATACAAAATTCACCTAGAGTCAACCATTCGTTTTGCATTTCTAGGTTCATTGCGTGCACCTTATAGGTGTTGTTTTCGTCTGCTTGAAGAAAAGATTTTGTTATTTCTTTATCTGTTTGTCTCTGAATATTACCTAGACCTACTCTACCAGTCTGCGAGCCTATCATGAACCTTTTATGGAACTGGAGGCGTGATTCGAGCTCCGATGCATTTTTATCTTTTGGAAGGACTTTTACTATTTCGTCTTTAGATTCCGATATATTATATTTTAGTTACTCTTAGGTGTTTATAGAGTTCTGATGGCTTCTTAAGCGTCATTCCAAAATTATTCGCGGATCTATATAGTGCCGACGGGTCGGCCGACTGAGCTAGCCCTAGCCACGACTTCAGTGTCTTCGTGACACTCGCATCTAGTTTTTTGAGGAGGCTCTGGTTTATATCATATATAAGAAACGGCCAGTTAAGACGCGAGGTTAAATAATTGTCATAGATCCAAGCTTTTTTAACATTACTTATTGGTTGTTGGTCTACCTTTTTTAAATCGATAATGAAACTATCAATTAATTCGTCCAAAGCTGGAGTGCAACCTCTGTTGTCAATCTTTCTTCCGAGGAATTTAAAAGGCACGGTTTCAGATATAGTTGAAACGTTTTCCCCGCCTATACTAAGCCCTGGGTCATATGAAGTATACCTGGTACCCCGCCTACCCAGACATAGACAGTAGCATTTGCTAGGTTTTGCTCTCATTCCATCTGTCCATGTACAAAAATCGTCTTCTCTACGCAGTAGGTCCTGGCACTGCTTTGGGTTACGAGTCAGTATTGCCAAATCGTCCGCGAAAGCGAGGATAGACTCCGTATATTTACCGTTTAGCTTAAACCGATAGCCCCACTTCTTGTCGTGTGTGGAAATGTTGTCTATTAAAATATTTATTACTATATTGAAAACTATAGGTGATAAACAGCAACCTTGGAACAAACCCACATTATAATTTAAAGGTTGCGTGTATCCATCTTTGGTATTAATCACAAACTTTAATTTACCATAATAAGAGGATATTATTTCCCAAATGATGGACGGAAAGTGATACCATTTTAATGCAAACAACATAAGCTCGTGTTGTACTGAGCCAAAAGCGTTTTCTAGGTCTATCCAACAAACTGTTATTTGCTTTTCATTTGATCTGGCATCTTTTAAACTTTCCGCCAGTAAAGAATTGTGTTCCAGACATCCTGAAATTCCGGGTAGGAACCCTTTTTGGTGGTTTGGTCTGAAATAGTTATTATTGATCATGAAATTTGTCATTTTAAATTGAAGCCATGAGAAGAAAATTTTAGAAATTGATTTATTATCTTCTATTTTTTAACGTTAACGTATTTAACGTTACAAATAGGACCGAGCTTACATCGAACCGCGTTCTACATGTTGTGTACGTACCTGAAACTCTCCCGTTCCCGGTTGGGACTAGGTCCTCGGGGTGAGTAGGACAGAGCTTGACCCGCAGCCCCAGTGGAGCCCGGGGTGTGAGGCCGCACGCCCTTCGGTGTCTTTGGCGCCACCAGCGGAGAGGCAGACAAACTCGTTCTCTGTTAGTATAAAAATAGAAAGGCTTAATTATTATTGCATAATATTAATATAATATGAAATGAGAGCAAAGGTACCGCGTGAATAATGTTTGGTGCGCCCTATAGGCCCTATATTCAGGGAATTATGACCTTGGATTTTATTTCATTTCAACACAAAATAGTCACATAATGGCCCTTATCACTTAATATGAAAGTAGATTGCACCATTACCAGTGAAGGAACAACTTTTTTGTATGTATGTAGCTTCTCCTTGCTCATTATTAATTTGTAAACACAATAATTGTAATGTATTGCTGGTTAAAGAGTGGCCCTAAGTTATAATTGCGTGGCTCTACCTATTGTCTTAAGCACCAGATGAAATTAAGCTTTTGAATTTCATTATTGTTACTTTGTGACTTAGATGTCAATATTTGAATATCTTTATATATAAAAATGAATTGCTGTTCGTTAGTCTCGCTAAAACTCGAGAACGGCTGGACCGATTTGGCAAATTTTAGTCTTGAATTATTTGTGGAGGTCCAGAGAAGGTTTAAAAGGTGAATAAATATGGAAGTTGTTATCGATTGAGGCATTACGAAGTCTGCCGGGTCAGCTAGTAATGTATAAAATAGGTTTTAATATTAATACAATAATGAATACTCACCGTGTCAGCAGAGTTTCTGGGGGAAGCTGCTGCGGGGGGAAGGTAAGGACTGTGTTGCAAGGTAGTGGCATAAGGAGCGTACAGTGGAGGATATGACGACCCCGTATATACAGCTGGTGGCGGGTAGCCATTGGAAGCCATAGTTGAAATGACGGATGGACTTTCGGTTCGCGAAGGTAGTTCACTAGATGATAGTGGAATTTGCCTCGAGTCTACGACAGGGGGTGCCAGAGGATGGCTGTTATTGCTGTTGCTACTAGTTGTCACTTGTGCAACACTTGTTGGGGGACAACTTGACGTCGGTAACTGCTCAACGTGATTACTTGATAAATGTGAAGACACAGGTGGCGCAATAGACGTAGGTTGCAGTGGTAAGTTGAGACCAGGGTGTGATTTAAGGCTTGTTGTGTATGAAGACATCGTGGTATTTGCAGTAGAAACTAAAGGCAACGAGGGAACAATATGATTCGGTACCGACGTCGCTAAGGAACTGGGCGTATGAATTGGGAGGTGACTTGATAGACTTGTAACGGAATGACTGTTTGCTGGATGACTTATGTGAGTGACCGGGGATTGATTCGCCGTAGAAGATTGAATGTGACTGATGTGGTTAGATATGCTGAACGGTGTGAGATGCGAAGGTCGATTCGCATATACAGATTGAACGGAATGTTTCTGTAAACTCGACTGACTCTGGTAAGCTATTGAGTGACCGTGAATACTGGAACTTATACTTGAGTTTACATGACTAGACCCGATCGATGGGGTAGGAAAGGGGCGAGAGGTCGGTGCGGCCGGTGATAACGACCGTCCCGTGAGAGTTTGACTCGGAAGACAGCTCGGCATTGTAGACGGCGTCGTAGGTGGTGGTACGCTTTGCGTCACACCATTGACGCGGTTCGAGAACGAGGTAGGAACGGAGGGGTGTGTCTGAGCTGCGAGCGGTGGATTTCGAACGTCATGGCCAGCCAACACGGGATGCGCCGGAGCATGCGGAACGCGGCTCGGTAGACTAGGGTGTGGCATTTGCACCGTACTCGGCGCTACATGCGGCCGAGGCGTGTGGTGCGCACTGTGATGTGTGTGAAGGTCCAGTGGCGCTGGAGGCTGTTCTGGCTGTTCCATTCGCGTCTCATGGTTTGTGTGCCTGTAATCAGGCAACGCGGCGGCAGCATGTGACTGGGACTGAGATTGATAGGCGGTATGTGAAGGAAAGAGCGGTGATGGTGCTTGTGGAGCGGGTGGCGCTGGTGTTGGACTGTCCGCGGATGCTCTTGCACCGGGCTGTAATTTGCTGTTACTGACGGGTCGTTCGGGCGTATCCGGGCCGGCGGCGCCGACCGGTCTTGCGGGAATTTGCGTGGCGGCGTGACCGTCGAGGGCAGGAATGTGCGCGCCATTAGTACGGTGCGGCGTATCAGCACGGAAAGGCGGAGGAGGAAGAGCCGGTGGCGGCAGAGCTGCGGGTGCGGGCGAAGGCGCTGGCTGCGGTAGTGGAGCGGGCGCAGGGCTGGCACTGCCCCCCACCGGTGCCCGGGACAAGGCGAGTGCGCCCCCACTGCCACCTCTGGCTACTAATTCGTTTTTAGTGCTTCCGCCTGTAGCCGCTGCTGCACCTGTCACCCTGAATAGAGAGCCTGCGTCCGATGCCTGAAAAACAATAAATCAATATATAATATAAAAGAAAGTGTACAATGTGCGTGCCGCTGAAACTCAGAAATCAGTCCCGGTACGAATATGGGAGTTATATGGTGTGGTAGCGCTCTATCTCCCGTCCATGAAGAAGGTTATCGTTTTAACTTGAAGATCGTGCTTTCGAACATATAGGATCTGGAAATTTTGCCCTCTAGAAGTTTCTAGAACAGTCCAATTATATCCTTTTAGGATTTGGTGGCGATATAAGACATTTAGACAAGCCAGTATAAAAATATATCCCTTCATTACCTTATTACCTACGTATTGTTCGAGAACGTTCTAGGTACTTAGAGGTGCTGGCCCAGGGTCAGTCGGGGTGCGAGGGATATGCTCTATGGGCAACCTTACACCCCGGCGTCTGTAGACCCGAGACGGCGTGCGGTTTTAGTCGGTTCAAGCCCGACATAACCGCCCCCGCTGGCACGCGGGGGGGTATCCGAAGGGATTTCCGCACGATAAAAAAAAAAAAAAAGGTACTTAGAGGCGCCGAGGCGTGACCTCGTGGCAGCCATCAGGGTGGGAGGCCTCTCGCTCGGCAGCATGATTGCGGCAATGGTGCGGAGCGCGAAGGCGATGCTCGCGAAGGAGATGGCGGAGCGCGCCTGGGAGAGATTTAGAACTCTCGGCCCGCCGAGCCCGCAACTTGCTAACCGCGCGTCGCAGGCGACTCAGGCGCCGGAGGTCGCTTAACGACCTCCGTCCTCCATGAGCGCAGGCCTGGGGGTGACAGGTGAGGTCGCCTGTCACCCCAGCAGAAGCAGGCCGGGACGGTGGGGCGACTAGCGCCCCTCCCCCAAACCGGGGCAAGACGGGGACACCGTGGTTCCCAAACCCGCGGGGGGCCCTCTCGAAACCGGAGATGGCCCAGGGTCAGTCGGGGTGCGAGGGATATGCTCTATAGGCAACCTTACACCCCGGCGTCTGTAGACCCGAGACGGCGTGCGGTTTTAGTCAGTTCAAGCCCGACATAACCGCCCCCGCTGCCCGGCGGAGGGGTATCCGAAGGGATTTCCGCACGAAAAAAAAAGGTACTTACATCATCCATTGATACATCGTGATATCTTGGGGAAGCGTTTCTGCTATTTTCGGGACTTGCCTGTAAAAATAAAAATAAAGTAAAATTAAACATAGTAATGCTTTAGTTTAAGAAACCTGAATCGGGCAATGGAGATAATAACTTTACTCTTTACTACTGAAGAAATACTTGAAATGTGACGGTGTTCGAGCATAACGTAACGTAACGCATGTTGTAATACGTAAGTGTTAGGGTTAGCGGCGTCTTGCTCACAGCAACGGAGTAAGTAATGCTCCAAAAGGAGGCGGCGGAGCGGGTCCGGCAGAGATTCAGGACTTTCCTGATGCGCAAAGCCCGTGACGCGCGTAGGCGACATAGGCGTCGGAAGTAGCTGAATAACCTCCGTCCTCTATAAGCGGAGGCCTGGGGGTGACAGGTGGAGCCGCCTGTCACCCTAGCAGAAGTAGGCCGGGACGGGGGCGGCGGCGCGCTGCGCTACCCCCCCCCCCCTCTTTCCGGGGGCAAGACAGGGACAACGTTGTCCCTAAACCAGAGGGGGCCATCTCGAAACCGGAGAGGGCCCTTATGGTGGACCCATAAGGCATTTCTCTGCGACTGAATTGAAATTTTGTTATGCACCTAACGGTTCAATTTTCTAGTAAGTTGTAAGTTTTCAAATACTTGGAGAACATTGTAAAAGTATTTAAAAGTCAATGGTTATTGAGATATAAATTCAATTTGATTATGAGCCAACGCAGAACGCCGAACTTATACCAAACGTGTCGCGTTTGAGTATTAGATACTTACTACGCTATTAATAGTTGTGGCTGCTATCACGCATATCCACTACTACATTAATTTACTGTAGTCATTTAGCCAACAGACCGTTAGAATGTTAATGCTAAGTAGTTAATTCGTAGTACGAATGAAAAGGTGTGCCGTGCCAGAGTAAGATTTGTTTGTGTTTTAGTCGTATTTTTCTATTCACTTCGTCTACCTGCCGACTAATCCCTCTACTTGTTAGACAAATTTAAGTGAGCTTTAGTAAGTGGTCCTACCCTCTAGAAACATGGCAGATAAGATAAATATCAAAACATACTCGTAAACACTGCAATAATCGCGCGAAGGAATGTTGAAATAGATTTTGAAAAGTGCGCCTTTTTTCTATATTTAATTGGACGCATTGTTTGCACAGAAGCGAAAGATATTGAGTGAACAATACCACCCCACTTAGTAAAAACTACAGCCATTGCCACAGGAGATGTAAGTGCGAAATGAAAGAATAAAACCAAATTATTTTAAATATTAATTAGGGGTTTAAAGTAACTTCAGATGGGAGTCAATGACATATCTACTTTTCAAGTGAGGGGAAGGGTGATCCGTGATTGATTTTAACAGTATGAAGGATCTTTTTGCACAGTAACATTTTTAATGTTTACTGATATAGAGAAATATAATCTAGAGCCAGCCAGGGATATGAGTTTCCAGCTCCCAAAAATACAGTTTTAGAAATATCAATAGAGCTTAAAGACCAGCCAATAAATAAGGAAGAGGCATAAGTATCATGATCTAGCTTAATGCAGTCAACGAGAGGCAGGTAGGTTTTCTTTGTGTTTAAACTTTGGGTTTTCACAGTCCACAATGGGCAAAGAACAGTGTTGCCAGTGGCCACCAACTACAGGAACTGTGATTTAAGCTAATTATGATAATAATGAATTTAAAAATTACCTAGAACGACTTTTTAAAGTGAGTTACATTAAAGCAGGAAAAAGTATGTTAGGTATACACCTCAAATGCTTTTTCGATGGATCAAGCCGCAGCTGGTGATGTCTATGCATAATCTATACAGATCTATGCATACATCGCAACTGTGGCTTGAAGAGGAACGTGCAAGGACCCGTAGTACCGCTTGTTGCCGCTGTTAGGTACCAAGTTGTGATTAGTATTCATGCTATGTGTGCCTATTGTTCGAACCTAACACAATAACCGCCTTCGGCTTTTTTGTATTCGTTAGATGAAGATGAAATCACGTCTGGCACGAAGATATGCTAATAAGAATTATAAGTAAAACGATTGTCTGTTAATATTCTTACGAAATAGTTTATACGTGTATACACTCAAAATATTTGAATGAACAGTACAAGACATTGCTATCTATAAGTTATACTTTCAAGTCCTACTTCAACTTTACATAAATAATGGTTCGCCATTATTTTATGTGACTCACGACCGCAGGTGGTTGTGTTGAGTATTTTTTTATACGGTGTCCAGAAAAGTGAAATTAGAAAGGATTTTTTGTATAGGAACTTAAGTTACATCCACACTTGCCACGGATGAGCAATAAAACCTAATCAATATAAAAAAGTATACAATATTCATTAAATTATGAAGGTACTGATTCTTATAATTGCTCTTTTAAAGGAATTATACCTGTCAAACAGCCAGAACAAAAGACTTCTAATAGTAAATATTAGACCTAACAACATAATGAGAGTTTAAACGGAACTTAATAAATGGTAATAATTTCTGGAACAATAAAAGTTTATTTATTTTACGGTGCGGGTTTCAAGTATTTAAAGGGAATGGAAAGTAATTACCCAGTGATATTTACGAGCCAGCGCCGAGAACGACTCAATAAAACTAGCTGGCTAACCGCGCCTTTTACGACGGACACAATTTAAGTAGCATTGTCTCTTAAGTCTGATTTGCTTTAGTTCATTAAAATGTTCAATTATAGATTTTAGCTTTATTTAAACATCGGCGGGATAGATTTTTCTTGCATACACGTAAGGTTAGGGGGATGATCCATCTATCCACAATTTATTTCCGGAAATGAAACATTATACAAAAAAACTTTATTTTTAGGGTTCCGTACCTCAAAAGTATATCACTCTCTTGTTCGATTTTCTCAGGAACGGGTGGACCTAATAAGTTGAAATTTATACCAGATACTGATGTCTATAAATAGCCATTGAGTTCTATGTACTACGTATAGTCTCTATTAGGTGTATAAAAGTCAAGGTCCTGAGTCAACACAACACGATAAAAAGATATGGGCAAATTTAGATTTTCGCGAAAACTTGTAAATAGGTACCGAAGTTTACCTTAATTTTCAACTAAGAAGACAAGTAATTATAGTTCCAAATCAAAGTTAAGCTACTTTTTGATGAGAATAACACGAATTTTAACATTCTATCGGGCTATAGACTCTCTCTTCCTCTCTCCCCGTGACTACGGGTCCATGGCTGCTGACAAGTAACCGAAACGTTGGTTAATGGTGTAAATAGTTTGGATATAAAAATAATATAAAATAAATAATAATAAAGGAAGGAGTTTTATTCGCGTAAGCTTTCGACGATACTTTTTGATACATCATTGCTTTAAAAAAGGTTGGATTTATAAATCCTAACATTTTTAAAGCACGAGAAAGCAAGACAGACTGCACAAAATGGCGAAATGGAATAATAATGTAAATTATCGATTTCTGCCAAAAAGTGGTATTTCTGTAACCCATAGCTGTTCCACGGGTTTAAAGGAATAACAAGCCTCCAAATATTAACACTTGAAGCTATTCATTTCTATTCTTTATCCGGAGACAAACGGGCAAAGAGCCGGAAGAAATTGTCAATCGATAGTATGGAGAGAACAAATCGTTTCGGGTGCGTTCCGGCAATTGAATGTTTAGCCTTATCCGGTGGGGGTGGGTCGTCGCTCCGCAACAATGGAGTGATAAATCAAGTATGGGCCGCGCGTGCCAGGCGGGCGGCCAGTGTCATGCCGCCAGCCCGGTCCGGCGCGGCGGCAGTAAAGCGTCCTCCAGCCTTTCCCTTCAATACGGACACTCAAAGGCGCCGGCTTCTTTTCTCGTTTTATATTCGCTGTAAAGCAGAACATCAAATGAAAATCTATCTTACACTTATTCGTTATGCATTTTATTTTCTATGGGTACTTACGATTCTACATACCCAAAGGGATAGGTAGAGATATTTAAACATCCTTATTTTGATTTACCCAATAATGGTTTTCTTATGTATAAATAAATTAAGATACTAAAAAACCTTAGTATATGTCGCAAATAATTTGTTTTTAGGCTCAAGTGTTTATTGGAAAACGGAGTATTTCAATCAACGGCAGTAAAATAATTTTGGATGATTTTCAAAACTACGTTGTATAAAAGATAATAATAATTCAGTACGATTAGCGCGATGAGTGATGCCGTGTCGGCAAGTTATAATAGTTGCGTCGAGCCCACCTCCTCGGAGATAAACACGCGACTTTAAATAAACCAGCTATAAAAATAAACCAGTCGCGCATTAGTCAACCTTGTCAAAATAAAACTAAGAATATTTACACTAACTAAAATTCAAACTTATTTTTCGTCACAGAATTATGTCTCGAAATTAGTATATTTTTTCTTATCAAATCCCATTAGTAGAGTCGTTAAAGCAATTAACTCAAGGATATAAAAATAAAATAACCTACGTTCAAAATGTTGCACACCCACACAGGCGTTTATAAAAAGTTAATAACCATTAATATGAATGAACTTTACGATTCGAATTAATTAATTCGTATTCCGAATTCAAAACGGCAAAGTATAATCTCGCGATCCCAGCCTCAGGGCCGATTTACCGCCTCCTCCTCACCCACAGTTGGGAACAGGGAGAGCCGGAAAAAAATGGCGTGATAGCTTTTCGCCCCTCATTCCAAATTCTAATACTTTCACAAACTTTTAATAGGATGGGACTTAAAATTCAAGGAGAATTTCATCTAAAGTTCAGGCATAGCGATCCGTAACCCCTGTGGTGATTTTAGAAGTCAATGTAGTATAAAAGCTTTATTTCAATAGCAGTAGATTTGTCAACAATCTTTTACTTCTTTGATTTTGAAAGATGAAAAGGCGTTAAATTAAAATTCTTTATTATTACTGGTGATTCATTTATTGACGTTTATTGAATTGTGTAACAAACTATGAATATATTATGTATTTCATTTTAGCAATTTGTAACAGTTTGCACAAATTGTAAACGATTGGATTTTATAATTAAATTTTTACAAATTCCCAATCATGGGGTATAAGAAATAAGTACATAATTGATTTATAGGCCATTTCATGAAAATGAGTAAGTGTGAAATTAATTTGTATTTTTTGCCTGTTCATTCTTAACTGAAAATTAAAAACAGTGTTGGCGAGAAAACAGATGTAAATCATCAGTTTTTTTATAATTTCTGTAGGTAAAAAGTTTATGCAAATGTTATAGGATATTCTTGTTAAAATAATTTATCATGTCATATAAGGAAAGTGTTGCGCAGTCACTAAGTATTCAGTTGACATAATATCAGAGTTGTTTGTTCATTCATAACCTGAATTTAATGGAGCATACAAATATTTGGTTTTGTGATCTTTAATGTATTATCTTGTCAAGATTTTTTTAATTCTATGAATATATTTGTTGAATATGGATGAGTTTCCAAACGCGAGACTTCCTACCAGGCATATCAATACAGTCATGTTTATTTCACGTGAATAGTTATGAGTAGTAATATATATAATACTATATTCAAATTTTATGACTATCAATAAGTATTGGTAATATGCAAGCGTAATTAATAATTATTAATTATAAATGTATATGTATAATTATGTAGTGTTTTTGTTCATATGTAATGGAGACTTAGAGCAATTGAGACTAATTTAGTGAATTAACGATGCGAATAAAGTTAAACAAAGTCTTATTAGTAGATAGTAGATAGATAAGAATAGTCGTAAAATGAAGTCAACTATTTACGCAACGCATATTTGCTAATATTTTAAAACAGCTTGTTCAGCCTGCAGGTACCACTTTCTAATGTGTTAGAGATAGAAAATATTGAATAGAGATGACACTGCAATATTACATTTTAAAAAAATGTAGAAAATATGTGATAGCAAAAAAAAAAACAATTATAAAATTTAACACGAGACTGAATGACTTGATTGATGCATGAATAATTCAACTTTTTAGATGTATCACGACTCCACCGCTCTGTCGACTGCGACGAAGGCACTACGAAACCTTTATGGTGGAGTTGAGCTTTATAGTATCTCAATATGAATTTACCTCGCCTGATAGTAAGGTAAAACCAGACGAGGTCTCGAAATTCAGACGTATCGCTGGGGAAAATGATTTTTGATTTTCACGGCAAGTCCTGGCTCTTTTATTAACAGCCTTGTTGGTCCTGTCCTGTCTCCTGCGGTATACGAATATGTGCAATCGTGAGCTCCTTATGCGAGTCAGACTGTAATTAAATAAAAGCCCCAAATTGTTACCATTACAATACAAATTGTCATCATTTTGACATCAATGTGGTGATAACATTTTTTCCAGGATGGCCTGTAGTTTTTCAATTTGGAAATACATAGCTCCCTACAGTGTACTACAGCGAAATGTACCTACTGTGCAATATAATATAGTATTATGTTATAGGTATATTCAAAACTAACTGACACCGTTTACTGAACCAATTGCAATCAAACATACAGCAGATTTTAAGTCTGACCAACTAATCAGCGCATGCTTGGAGCGGGGCCAGTTTCCGAAATTGTGGAAGACAGACGGGGAACCTGGTCCTCAAAGGTGAGGCTTTGCCCGACGAGGTGTGCAAACTCTTTGAAAGAGTCATTGCGAAGCACCTCATCGAGCACCTCTCAAGGGTGGGGCCGGACATGGCGGATGGCCAATTGGCTTCCGTCAGAGGCAGCTGCACCGTGGATGCCAACATGCGCGTGAGGGCTCTGGCGCAATATGCAGCCGCCCGGTGTGAGGTGATGTTGGGGTATCCCTGGTCATCGCCAACGCATTCAACACCTTGCCCTGGAGTTGCATTAGAGAGGCGCTCGTGTATCACGAAATTCCTCTCTACCTTCGCCACATAGTCGGGGCTTATTTTTCGGAGAGAGCCGTCATCTCCCCAACCCTGACCGGTCTCGGTCCGCGTGAGATGGCGTGCGGTGTTCCGCACGGATCAGTCCTGGGGCCGCTCCTGTGGATCATAGGATACGACTGGGGCTTCGTGGTGAGCTCGTAAATAGTGCCGCCGCTCGTGACGGCATTCGGGGCGATGTATTACGAAGCGACCCTGAAGGTCACGACCGCGGTTCCCCAAGTCATGGAGCAGATCTGGCGGCAGGGCCTCGAGGTGGCTCTGTATAAAACCGAAGCACTGTTCGTTCATGGGCCTCGGAGTAAGCCACCTGAGGGATCCAGTCTCGTAGTAGGTAGGAGGCACTGCCATCGGCATCAAGCAAAACATAACATAACCTAAGTTTTTTTTTTGTTAAATATCTCAGTACAGACACAACGAATTTACAATTTTATAATAGTATATATATTATATATATATATAGTATACAGTGCGATAAGGTCGCCAATTGTATATACCATAATGTAATATTTATATTTCTTTTCATCTTATTCTTGGTGTACAATAAAGAGATACTACTACTACTACTATAGATTCAAAATTCATAACGACTCTCCTGTGATAATGTCCATTAAGATTGTGTTTTTATCCACTTCACATAGTAAATATCAATGTATTGAAGTCGTTTTCTACTGTTTGGATTATAACTGAATGGTGTTTTATGGCGACAACGTAAGAAAATACGGCCATTTTCATCTACATTCGAGGGGGTAGAGCAATAGAGGTGTGCTTGCCAGGAATGAGCGGTCTGCGAATGAGATCTACTTCCCTAATGCCATTGCTTTGGGCGTCTTGTTCATTTCTTTTTTGTTTTATTTATGTATAAGTAAAATATAATTCGAAGAGCAAGGAGGACCATAATTATACACATCTATTTTGTAGTCTTTTTAAATATTCTCTCCGAATACAGCACCGTTTCTGTTGTTTTGCGAAAGCTCAGACCTATCTGGTAACAAAAATGTGGAATACGGGTGACGGAAAAGCGTTCTTGTCAAGCCTTTTTGACCGTCTAAGAGCCCAATAACAGTTGATAGTATAAACACGAAGTTGCCAAAACTAGTTTTATAAAATAAAATCTGTAATATATTTATAGCATCAGAGGCATTCACCTCGGAATCCAAGGTCCGATTTTTCTTTTTTTTTCTTCTGGTTTGGCTTATACAGCTTTTATAAGAACGGCGGAAGCGAGAAGATTTATTTACAGGATATTAATTGTACAAAATAGCACACGCACATTCCTAAATCATCGCTAAGAATGTATACATATAATACACATATTGTGCTATATTTTCTGCTTACTTGGGTATATCGAATCTTCCATACTAAAACCAGATTTGTTTTAGCAAAGCTAAAAATTACATAAAAGTGAAGAAATTACATAAAATTATGACTCTACCAGGGTCTCAGTGAATAAGTCAACCTCACCTGCTGGTCGGTACACGTGCTAATTAAACGGATGAGACTGTGGTGCAGCAAGCGTTCCTTTCGGGGTTGGGGGTCTGACAGCTGACGTCCCCGTAAAAGCCAATATCAGCTAAATCAAGAGAGGTAGAGTAGACCCCAAACCGAGACTAAAGCTGTGATGAAGATGATATTTGCACACTCGTTGGTTAGCCTAACCTATACAGGTGCCTACTTCAAGATAAAAGAAAAAAACAAACAATTAAAGCAAGTTGATTGGCAAGTCGCAACTATAATATTATGACGTTCATTGTGCCATAAACACAAGTCCGGAATCGGCTCTACCAGCAGTTATTCCTTTAATAACGAGTCATGTTTGCGTTTTGGTAGTTCGTGACTGAGCGCAATAACGATTCTATTAGTTTTTCAATGCGAATATGTGTAAATTAAATATGAATTCTATAGCAGGTCGTTTCCATTGTTCAAGTTAATCTCACTGAAGTAGGGTGTATGTATGCTAACGATACCGGTCACGTAAGGCCTTTTGACTCACGGAATGTTGTTACAATAGGAATTTGATATTAATAAATTATTATATTTATAGCATTCTTGAATTTTAAAAACAATACAATTTTCGTTTTTTATTCAGATCAGTGTTGTATAGTATCAATACCATTGGGTAATAAATCAACCTCACCTGCTGGTGTACCTGCTAATCAACAGACGAGGCTCTGACACAGACTTTCCTCTTGGGGTTCGCTTGGGGGTCGCTCTCGGAAAAGTCGACATACCAATCAGAAACAATAAGCGAATCCCCGGCTTCAAAGAACATTAGACTCCTTAGAACGCAACTGGGAAATAGCTTTGAAAATGATGAGTGTTGTATAGAAGTAATGTTGATAATAGATTTAACACAATAGCAAAATTCTTGATAGATTCCGTAAGACTTACTGCCATTAAGTTACCTGTAACTGTTTGTCAGGTTCATTTTTGGTCGGTGTCGGTTTCTGTTGACTTTCTTTGTCCACCTTGACAGCAGTGGCGGTTGAGTTTTTAAGTTTGTTCCCTGTCACCGAACCATTTCCCTCCGCCTTTTGTTTACAATTCTTTTTCTTCCTTTCTTTTTTGCCACTGCCTTCTGCATTGTTTTTAGCAGAATCCTTGATCCTCACTATGGTAACTGTGTTCGACTTTTGGTGAAATGTTACTTACGGCTTTCTTAAGAACGTAGATCATTTAATGTAAACATTAATATTGGCGTTATCACTAACACAAATTTCACAAAATATTTAAATTTGGAACACCTTGTTTATCAGTGATAAACAACAACTTGGTCAATACACTTGACATACAAACAGCAACATTAATTTAGCATATCCACAATGGCTATCACTGCAATCCGTTACCACTGAAATCCATATAACAGTATCTGACACAACCTGTATAATTGGTTCAACAGAACGAAAATAACGATATATCGCGAACGTATGCGAGACAAGGAAAGAGATCATCCACAAATAACGAGTAATACGGCCAACGTGCGGGCCGAGAGTGCGGCGCGGCCCGCAGCCGGTCGTCGCCCGCTGAACCCGCACCCCGCGTCTCGCGCACGCGCCGCCTGCCGCCCGCCCAACATACAGTTTCGTTGAATATTTCTTGCTACACATGTAAAATGCCGACGCTTACCAATGAATGTGGGACTTGGGAGTAAATATGTCAAAAGTCGACTTTTATTTTGTATTTGAACTAATTTTAACACACTAATTTTAACTCTGCCACTTATACACTTCCACTTTAAATATAATTTATTATAACATATTTGTAAAATCTGCAGAAAAGTCAAATAAGACCTTGATTTTAGTCGTAACTTGAGAAATATGTACTAAATTTTCCAAATTGACCTCGTAGTGTTAGATTTATCTAGACAATATATTTTAATTAAATATAATTAAGCGTTGTTAAATAAAAAAAAAAAAAAAAATCTTTTTTTCGTAATTATTTTCTGTTTGTTCGCGGTGGACGCATATATTACTGAACGGGTATTGATGCGGTTTTTGCTATTAGAAAGGTCTTGGTCAGACTTCAAATCTACATTTGATTGCAATTGGTTAGATAGAACCGCAGATATGACCAGAATACGATACCTATTTATTATTACGAGGGGTACGCTTGCAATACTTTAATATTAGAATGATTAGATCTTAATTTGAAACTATTTATTCGACCGAACATAAATGTATAAAATCCCTCTTAATTTTGACTCAACAATGATGCGTCTGAGATTTATGAGATAAATAACGGCCTGTCTACGGCAACCTCTCAAATTTCCCTAAAGAAAAATATAGATTATTATGCCGTAGAATTGTGATACACGTAAAATATTAACGTGGTAGTGTCCCGAAGGGAAACTAAAATTATACAAACGAATCTTTTTGCATCAATAGTGACACAAAATATTCGAGTCAAGAGTTGAGAGTAGAAATTGATATAATGTTATACAAAGCTTTTTATGAAGAGATAAATACTCTTCACATCTTTCGCGCTCAGGGAGAAAAGAGATATCCTCGTGCTTTTCACAAATATATTAAAAATTCAATAAAAATGTTTTTATGTATCTTCGCGAAGAGCTTTTGTTTTGTTTATGATTTTTTTTCATTAGCATTTTTTATTTAATACAGCCACTTGCGGGCCGCCAGAGTCTCCGCCCATACTGGGGCCCCGTACAGGGCCATGCTTCGCACGATCCCCAGGTACAGTCTCCTAGTGGGGGGCGTTGGGTCCCTTAACGTTGGGCATCAGCCGCGATAGCGCGGCCGCAGCCCCCCTCAGTTTCGGGACTAGACTTCGGAGATGAGGCCCATCCCATCGGCTATCGAGTACGAGCCCAAGGTACTTTTTCGAGGGCTTACCCGGGGTGCCCGGCAACGGACATTTGGGGAGGACACCGCGCGGTTTTAGTCGAGACACGACATAACCACCCCCACTGGGCGGCGGGGGGGGGGGGGGGGGGTATCCGAAGGCATTTCCGCACGTAAAAAAAAAAGATTTTTTAATTTAGCTCCAAAGTGTTTTTGGATCAAACAATTTTACGGGATTGAGGTTTACGACTAAATATGGGTTTTAGACAGGAACTGAACTACGTAATCACGCAATAGAACTAACGACAAACAACACTAATGTCTATAGATTGAGTTATTATGTTCAGCCTAGGGGTGTAACTTTCTATAGAAATAAGCAGAAACACATTGGAACGAAACCGATATATTTATTATTATACTCTATGCTTAAGTCCAGCGTTAGCCTTCATCAAGCCCTCACATTGGACCTTTTAGGCCAACTGCGTGGATGTTTCACTAAAAGAGAGCCAAATAGGGGAGGAGCAGTCTAGGTATTAGTCAGGCTCCAAATAAATATAGGTCAAGTTAATCAGATAGCTTTAATATTTTCGAAATAGAAAATGTTCTTACATCTAATAATCTTTGTGAATTGATAACCCAGCAAGCTATATTACAAAATAAACATATAATATTACAATATATTATGAAGAAGACAAAAGTTAGATTACCTACGTTCAATCACATGATAAATGGAAGTAAACCGATTGTTACGAGTCAGAGGGCAAAAGTTTATATTTTGTAAAATTGAAACGTCCCGAACGGCAGTGAGCCGGAAATTCGCTCGCGAGCGACAGCAGTGTTGTTTATTTTTCCTCTCGTTTTCCCACTTTCGGTAGCAATAAAAATGAGTAAATATTTTTTAAAGCTAACGAAATATACATTTCATTGATGGAATGAAAACAAATATTCTTCGAACCAATTTTTGCATAGAGTATTTTAGTTTATCTCGTGGGAAAATTCTGCATACTGTTTCATATTCTGGAAATTAATTGTAATAGAATATTTGACGTGAATTGCTCGAGGTCTTTTGTTACATAGCATGGATTATTGTAGCATTTTAAAAAGACGTCAGGTTTATTACGAATACATCTCGGGCCCCGAAGATCTTGGTGGGGTTCACGGCTCCACTCGGCTTAACTGGAGGGGTGGACAAGAATAATTGCAGCCTTTTCTTAAGTTATTTATCATAGTTACCTATGTGAATAACATTTCAATCTCTGTGGGATGCAAATAATATACGCGATTAATAGTTATATATTAATTTGTATATAGATGGTCTAGAATTCAAACGTGCTAAGTGCAAAGTTTTACACTTAGCATATTTTTCTTTTAGATCATCGATATAATGTTCCTATTTGAACGTGTAAAATTTTGCACCTAGGACGTTTATCTTCTAGCTAGACCATCGATATATATGATTGATGATTGATTAAGAATTGTATGTATGCTAAGGTTGGCTTAGCATGACATTAGAATAATGTTAGTGCTCAAATTATTCAACATAAGAAGGTATATTTAAAAGAATTATGGGGTACTTGTCGTTGTATAACCGACGGTACATGTGAGAGTGAGCGTATTTACTAATACCAGAAGCAATTAGGTTTCCTTCAGAATGATACAACGTTGATTACGCAGATTGAAATCACTTCTCCCCTTGCGCTTTGTTAATGGTGCAATAAAAACAGCGCTTATCGATTTAGCCATCCGTTAAGACCGCGCTCCAAGGCATAATAATTTAATATCCAAACAATGTTGCGTCAGTCGATGTAAATTACAGTTCTCAGCGGTAGAATTATATAATGACAAGATTTGTTAACCGCCCACTAGCGGAGTGACAAAAGTAATTAACACTTACGATACTCTAGAGTGCTCTGTTTACGACGCCTGAACCTCAGGGGCCTCTATTTGAGCTCAGTATTTAACGAGGGAGCAAAACGAGCCCTCGATTAAGATCGAACCACGATTTTTGACCCTCATTTCTTTAATCATTACAGACTGAAATTTCTCGAAAGAAATATTTAATAAAAAAACTAAATACATAAAACAATATCACCGTATGGATATTTTTATTCACCGAATAACACTCCAACAACGACAAACAAGGGTGAGAGATGCGAACGGGAGGTAACTGGTATTGAGAGTCAGACAACGACCGCAGGATTTATTTCGAGCCTCATTCAATTTGCGGTAAACGTATTGTTGTATTGCTTTTTTATATCGCTCACTGAAAAAACGTTGAGCATTAAAAACAATTCGGCATATTTGATACCTCATCCTTGACGTGTTTAATTTTTTGTCATTAACAGCAATCGCTAGCGGGACTTTAACTATGGTAAAAAGAGAAAGCGCCGGCAAAAATTTGAAAGTGTTTCTAAAGAACAGACGAGGACACACAAGACAAAGCGATTGCGAGGGAACGCACAAGACATACTAAGTGTCTACTAACTGTTCAATCGGAATATGATGAGGATGAACGATATTCGACCGTCACTTGCTATTGTGTTTTAAGTAAAACAATTTGTATAGAAAATATTAGTATGCCGTGGAAAACAAATCGGAGACAGAGAAAATAATGACAAGCAACAAATAAGAATTAACTGAGTCTACATAACAATGATTTGCCAACATGAAAACAGGATTTATATTATTCAGAATTAGAATTGATGACGACATGTTGTAGCCGTATATATGTTACTGTAAAAGCCCGAACTACGGTAAATCCTAAATTTTTTCGGTAAATCTTAGAATTTACCCACACGAGTTGGTAACTGTTATATTGTTTTTATACAAATCAATAACGGCGCTTCGCCGGTAGCTGCCACGGCACGCTCGCTACGCTCGCTCGGCTCGCGCTCTGTTGGGGTCACAATTCTAACCTAACCTAACCCGCTTTACTTATTTTTACAATAAGCAAATGCTTTTTTTTAAAACTATTTTTCAAAAATAAGTAGTGGGTTAGGTTAGAACTCGCTCGGCTTGCGCTCTGTTGGGGTCACAACCCCAACAGAGCGCGAGCCGAGCGAGCGTGCCGTGGCAGCAGCCGGCGCAGCCTCGGAATTGATTTGCATTTTTTTTTACGTGCGTAAATCCCTTCGGATGGACCCCGCCGCCCGCCAGCGGGGGCGGTTATGTCGTGCATCGACTAAAACCGCACGATGTCCTGCCCAAGAGTCCATTGCCGGGCACCCCGGATATGAACTCGAAAGGATAACCCCAGGGTTACCGGCGGACCTTGGCAGCCAGCCCCTATCATGGAGGTCGGTAGTCCCGGGCGTAGATGACTGCGAAACTCGAGGGGCAGGGTTCTCTCCCGCTCCCTCTCCGCCGCCCTTTTCGCGCGCATTACCTGCTCGCAGAAAGAGGTGGCGGCGTGCCACTTGCTCCCGTCGGAGACCACGGCCCTCACTATGGTCTCCAACGAGAAAACGTCCACGCCCAGGACCGCAACGAGATCCCGGCGTTGACTCACCCACGCAGGGCACTCCACTAACGTGTGGAGCGCCGTGTCTTCGCCAGGATCCTCGCAGTGCTGGCACTGCGGCGTTGTCTCCCGGTGGATACGCCACAGACACTAACCGAAACACTCGTGTCCGGTAACCATCTGGCACATCCGGTAGGAGAGGTCCCCATGGTCCCTCTCCAAACACTCCTTCATGATCGGTCTCACCGCCGCAATGGTGGATTTCCCCCACCTTGGATGCTCAAGTCGCACCCTCTATGTCTCCATAAGTTCCCGGCGGAGCTGGGACCGCTGAGCACTGATCTCTCGGCGCTCCGGCCTATGGCCCCGCTCCAGCGCCTCCTTGCGCCACTGGTACAGCAACGCAAGGGCTCTCGCTTCCAGGTCCCATGGAGGGGTCCCGGCTAGGAGACATGCCACCTCGGCGGAGATCGTGCGATATCCCCTGATGACTCTGACGGCCATCGCTTTTAACGGGCTGTTTAATACAGCCACGTTGCGGGCCGCCAGAGTCTCCGTCCATACGGGGGCTCCGTGCAGGGCCATGCTTCGCACGATTCCCAAGTACAGTCTCCTAGTGGGGGCGTTGGGTCCCTTAACGTTGGGCATCAGCCGCGATAGCGCGGCCGCAGCCACCCTAAGTTTCGAGAACAGACTTCGGAGATGTGGTCCGAAGTCCCATCGGCTATCGAGTACGAGCCCAAGGTACTTCATCGTGGGCTCGATGCCGATGCTTACGCCCCCTACGGTTATGCTGGTTCCCGCAGGTGGCCCCCTCCGAGGCCCGTGAAAACACATAGCCTCGGATTAGTGGAGAGCCACCTCGAGTCCCAGCCGCCGTATTCGACCCACGACTTGAGCAACCCCTGCCGTGGCCTTTAGTGCCGCGCTTCGGTGCGTTGCTCCCCGCGCCATCACGAGTAACGAACCGCGCAGCACCCAATCGTATCCGATGTTCCACAGGAGTGGCCCTAGGACCGACCCCTGCGGAACACCGCACGATACTTCTCGCCGCCCTGGGGAATTGATTTGTATAATAACAATATAACATTTACCAACTCGTGTTGATAAATCCTAAGATTTACCGGAAAATGTTAGAATTTACCGTAGGTCGGGCTTTTACAGTCACATATATACGTGAAAATGTGTGACAATATGAAAAATAATGAAGCGTTGCGCACAACATAGATAGTAAGCGTTAAAGAGGTTGTAGATTTACAGTTGGGGTGAGGGGGATGCAGTGGAGGATGCAGTGCGAAGCGACATAAAATTTTCAACGACCACGCTGAGTATCTGACGACATTATCTAGCCGTTTGCAAGTGCTCTACTGCTTTTCTATCTTTTGAATATAACTTATCGTAATACTACTGAGAATTTAAATAAAATTATATTAAATAAGATGAATCGTTTTATAGCAAATTGAGTATTTTGATATGTAAAAAAACTAGGTCATAAAGCTTATAATATATTCATAGTGATAGTAGGATGTAATTTATAAATATATGTTCAAGAATTTTAATGAAGCATTCAATACGCGGATGTTCATAAAAACTTTAATTCATTGACATTATTACCTCTGTAACACCTATAAAATAGAATATAAGAAACATATATTTGGTATGTTTTAATCTTCCAAGGAATCAAGACTAGAACACATATTTAATTGGACAAAATAATATTATGATTAGAAAGTACAACATGACCTAATATAAAACCAAAACAGAATATCAAACGTTTAAGTAAGGTACTATATTGCAATAAAACCGTAATGTATTCCGGCGAAATGAATACTGATAATTCAAGAGCTTTGTTCTCCAACGTAATTTTTAAAGAGAGCGCTTAAAGGAAAACGTAATAACTTTATGGCTCGGAGGAAAAGAAAATTATTTAAGTATGAGTACGAGTAAGTAATAAGGCAAATACCTACTGTAA
This sequence comes from Cybosia mesomella, assembly GCA_946251805.1. NCBI lineage: Eukaryota > Metazoa > Arthropoda > Insecta > Lepidoptera > Erebidae > Cybosia > Cybosia mesomella. The sequence continues at coordinate 26,569,305 of OX276398.1, forward strand.
AAGTAGAGATGGAATAAGAGGGCCAGCTGTGCAGGGGCGAGCGGGGACAGGGAGATCTGACAATCTCGTTATAGATGTGAATAAATAATGAGTAAGCATTAAGCTCGCCTTTCCCGTGCAGGGGGCGACTGCCGAGTTGCCTTTGTTGTCGGCGCTGTTTACTGCGCCGGGGATTGCGCCCGCCGCAAGCCCAATTTATTCCGCTAATCGAGCCTTACCTCGCTTGGCTTAAATTAATTAACAACGACTTAACCCTACCATATTAAATCTACATTTTAGTTATTTATATTTATTACTAGCTGATGCCCGCACCTTCGCCCGTGTGGAACTCGATTATCGTTTTTTGGTCATATCTCCGGTTCTACTTAACCAATTACAATCAAACATACGGTAGATTTTAAAGCTGACCAAGATAAAAAAAACCGCGTCAAAATCAGTTTAGTAGTTTTTGCGTCCATCGCGAAAACATAATTATAATAATCCTTACTAATATATAAATGTGAAAGTAACTCTGTCTGTCTGTCTGTTCGCTTTCACGCCTAAGCCACTGAACCGATTTTGCTGAAATTTGGTACAGGGGTAGATTAGACCTTGGGAAAGGACATAGGCTATGTTTTGTCGCGATAACCGACATCTACGCGGGCGGAGCCGCGGGAAAAAGCTAGTAACATAATAATAATGATATATAACAAATAACATAATTAAAAAACGTCAAAAAAAAATATTCGTACAATGTTAAATTGCATTTGTTCTTAGTTTTTTTTATTATTTGCCAATTATCTTCTAACATATTTCAGAGTTTGATTTTTTTTCCATAGATTTCATCATCAATCTGGTATAAATTATATGGGGCTGTTAAGGTACTTGCTGTCTAACAAAAAAGGAACCAGTGGATGTAGGATGGAATAATTATCACAGAAAATACAAAAAGAAATGAGGCATGGAAAATCTCCGGGACTGTGGGGCGACTAGCGCCCCTCCCCCAAACCGGGGCAAGACGGGGACACCGTGGTTCCCAAACCCGAGGGGGCCATCTCGAAACCGGAGATGGCCCAGGGTCAGTCGGGGTGCGAGGGATATGCTCTATGGGCAACCTTACACCCCGTCTGCAGACCCGAGACGGCGTGCGGTTTTAGTCGGTTCAAGCCCGACATAACCGCCCCCGCTGGCCGGCGGGGGGGTATCCGAAGGGATATCCGCACGGAAAAAAAAAGGCATGGAAAATCTCGTTTTTGATGTCATTTAAAAAGCAATTAGCAGTGAGTGCAGTTACTTTGTTATGCAGGTTGATTACATGGTAAATATTTCTTTTGTTTATTTATTAGAAGTCCGACACGAGGCATCTGTGCGTTCGTGCATTCTTATGACTTCAAAGGGGAGTGGTGATACACGCGCGCCCACGACCAGGTGGACATGTCAACATTCCATTTAGTTACCAACTGCCAATAAAGTTTAGGGTAGTGCATCATACTCGATTTAAAAAGATTGCTTATCTTTTTAAAGAAGAAGATATTTGTGATTTCATGAATAGTTCCGAGATAAAAAAAACAACAAGCGTAAGTACTTAATCCTGTATAATACATAATAAATTTTATACACACTGATTGACGTTAGGTTGTTAATTTGGTGACATTTTTCAACAAGAGAGACTTTCAAATGTTGCAAAAGAGGATTCGCTCAAAGAGAAAGAGAACTTCAACGCAGGCTTTGTGCGCTAAATTGCATTGAATGTCATACATAACGCATTCCGCAAGCTCAAAGGGAGTGTAATTGAGATCTGCCGGCTCAATTTAAAATGTATCTGTGCAAATTTGAGCAAAACGCAGCATACGACTCATGAAACGACGTAGCTTCACGGCGCCACTAACCTATGTTCAGTGTTCGCGTTGCAAATCGCGCGTCTATCCACTCGTGTCGCTTTGCGCGACTTGGTCGTTTGCCAGCTCCTTTGTTTTATCGCTCTTTCGAACTATTTGGCATCTAAACAATGTTTCTATTTAATGATACAGAAAAATTACATCGGATATTTCAATGTGTCATCGGTGACAGTTTTGATTTTGATTGTTTAATTAAAATTCTGCGGTAAAGTAAATACGAATAATGAGACAAATTTATACTGACCTTGTGTCAGTGTTGTAGTGTCAAAGTTGACATGTCTATTAATTTGCTATGGTTCAGAACTTTATAAAACAAGACCAGTAGTCAATCACGAGTGTCTATTATTTCCCTAATAAAATAATAACATCGTAAAAATGAGCAACAAACCAAAAGAGATAAAGAGAGAACATAATAAAAACAGTGCAATTTTAGGGGTATTTTGTCGAGGTTATATCCATAAAGCGAGTGGAGTGAGGGTGGACGACCCACCTCCTACCCCCGGTGGGCTGTAATGAATAAACTCAGCCGGAGGTTCTATCATTTTATTTAATTCCGCAATGGGAGCGATCATACCTTAAACACTTAACAAACTGATTTTTGTCAGTGTTGTTGTGCATTTTATTTTCAATCATTTTAATATTAGCATGAAATATTTTAGGAATACAAGTTTTTTAAGCGGGCTTTGTACATTTTACTGTGTTGAATATTTTCAAAAAAAAGGTACTTGTATGAATGACTAAAGTTTAAGCTCTAAAAATTGATGAGATGATTAAAAATATAAAACTTACTAGAACTACATACTTACATACTGTAGAGCCAAAAGATTTCTTGTAACAAGAATATTTAATAGGAGACGAAATGGAGTGGAGAATATTCACACATAAAGTAAACCTGCGCTCGGAAAATATTTCTGCGAAACATAAAGAGCTGTAAAGCTCTGTAGAATCTGTAGAACAAAGGTATTAAAGCGAATTTTGAAGCTCGCTGCGCGAGAATACAGGGAAAAGCGACTCTATGGTACTGCTAACTCATTTTGTTTGCTCTTCGTATAAAAATGTAGTTTGTTTCTGAGCGTTTGTAAACGGCGGGCCGACAACTGCGGGTTGGCTTGTGTTATTAAGTTTTTCGCAACGTATTTTATTTTTGCTTAAATTATCAAACGAGTTCAGTCACATAAATTTATTTTATTACTTATGAAATATTGAAAGGTTTATGCTTGTAATAAGATGCAATTATCATTAGGAATTTATATTGTTTGTATTTTAATTGAACGATGTAGATGTAGATGAGATATAAGAATGGTCAAAGTTGTTTTGAAGTTTATGAACATTGGATTTTATAACATTTATAACATAACTAAAATTAAATCGAATCGTGGGTGTGTATTACACCTCTGCCTACCCCTTCGGGGATACAGAAGAGAAGTTATGTTATGTTATGTTTTGCTATAATTATGACATTCCTATACAATTCGCATCCCATAACTGTACGGAGTAATTTTCGTGCAATTTAAAATTGGTGCGCAAAATGGAATATCTCAATTCTCAATTTACCGGACACGGGTGCTTCGGTAAGTATCTAAGGCGCATCCACCGGGAGACAACGCCGCAGTGCCAGCACTGCGAGGATCTTGGCGAAGACACGGCGCTCCACACGTTGGTGGAGTGCCCTGCGTGGGCGAGTCAACGCCGGGATCTCGTTGAGGTCCTGGGCGTGGACGTTCTCTCGCTGGAGACCATGGTGAGTGCCGTGGTCTCCGACGGGAGCAAGTGGCACGCCGACGCCTCTTTCTGCAAGCAGGTAATGCACGCGAAAGAGACGACGGAGAGCGGGAGAGAACCCTGCCCCCCAAGTTCCGCAGTCTGCGGCGAGGACGCCACATACTCGTCTACGCCCGGGACTACCGACCTCCATGATCGGGGCCTGAGGACGGCAGTTGGCCGACTCGCCGTCCTTACAGAAGCAGGCCGTGGCAGAGGCGTGTCGTGTGTCCTACACACGCCTGCCAACTCACTGACGCGGGATAAAACCCGACCTCACCAGGCGAGGCCGCGGTGGCGGCCAAAGTCCGCCGGTAACCCTGGGGTTATCCTTTCGAGGGCTTACCCGGGGTGTCCGGCAATGGACACTTGCGGAGGACACCGTGTGGTTTTAGTCGGTCCGATTCCAACACGCTCAACCCATCGTTGGCACCGATGGGATGAAGCCAGGTCAAGAAAAAGAGAAGGATTGCATACAGAGGATTTTTTTTTTCAAATCAATAGGTTCGATTCCTGGCTAGGAGATTTATTTTGAAATCCAGTTTGAGTTTTTATCAAAGTCGGGCTCGAGACTCCTTTGAGCAGTTTTCGCTATTTCTCATAGTTTCGGATTCGGCCATCCACACCTAGTTAAAAGAATCACCTGAATATTGCCATAATGCTATATGTGGCATCTTAAATCATTATCTTTCTCGTATATTGCCATAACTCTACATGTAGCATCTTAACGCATCATCTTTCTCTTTAAGAGAAACTCGATCACCTAACTTATAAATGGCACGTATGCGTAATGCGCACTTTCGAAATATGTAATATCAAATATCAGCGACTACCCTACAACACTGTCTGTGCAGGGTATTTCTTAAAGCACAACTGTGCTGTACGAAATACCACTGTTAAAGTTCTTAACTAGGGTGAATTAGCTTGGCTGTATCTACATCCTATGATGTGATATGAAACATATTTGCATAATTAACGAGTTAAATTAAATTATGTTATACTGTTACTGCATGTAGTGACTCAGCAAGACATTTTAATACGTTATGTTAACGTCTCGTGCGTTGCTTAATACCAATTTTTAAAGTCTACCAATACCAAATAGTGACAAAATTATTAAATCCTCATCGACACGGATGGGTGATGATGCGAATTCTCTTATGTCAATAATATTACAAATTCCATAATTAAATGTATTTAAAGTCGTTTAAGTAAGTTTTTAGATATACTCGCACATATTTTGGCATGAATAATGTAGGTACATTATTTGGCGTGTACCAAATTCGACTGATAACCATTGTTATGCAGTAAATTTCAGCAGCAGTAGGTCAGCTGTACAAAAAAACTTTAACAATTTAGCTCTCTCTGCATAAATTAGATTTGGACAAACATTTTGTCTAAACTCAGAAACTGAAAGAGATTCGGAAAGAGGAAAGTGAAAGAAATTATCATGAACGCAAATTGTCGTAATCGCTTGTGTGGTTCATAGAGTCCATAAAACCATAATCTTTAACTGAAATCAATATATAAATGAATAGACATAAAAAGTAGTAATGCTATAATATGGACGGCGGTGGATTACTAGTTTCAAAATAAATTTACGTAGTAACGAGAGTTGAAAATAGAGAAGGGAAACTAAGCGAAACGACGAACAGCAATGAGGCGATGCATAAAGACGCTTCGAGACGAACGGAGTATTAAAACAACGTACCTAGTGGTCGACGCATTCAGTTTACTGGCATAAAGAGGGAAATAATCCGACACGACGAACACTAAAGCATCGCTGGATGGTAGGTAGTTACTTACGGTGTTCATAATATTATGATGATAATGTGTATGTTACATTTTATTAGAAGTATGTCAAAAATACAACCCTACACAATCATATTACCATTAAAGCTATCAATAAAACATTATTATTCATGAAAAACGAGATCCATGAAGAAAATTAAGTGGTGTATTAATGGTTTTGACGACAAATTACTATAAACGGTGGTCGTGATCGGAGGCGTGGGAGTCGAGCGAGATGGGGACGATAACGGCGTGTCGGCGTCGATAAGAAAGTTATTTACGACCCTAAGTTTGGTAAAAATGTTTATAATGTTTTTACAATTTGTTTTTCTGTCGACAAAATAATCAATTTCAAATGTGCAAAAGAACTATAACCATTTAAAGATGTGTGTACATTTTGTTGGAAGTGTCGGTAAATGTGGTAAAGTGTCTTTTGAAACGGAGTAGGTAGGTATATACATATGAATTCCGATCTGTTAATCGTGTGATAGGCTGCCCAGACCCGCCATCACCAGGCCATCAGGATGATTTGTAGTAGAGGCTTTGGAGGATTAAACAAATAATATAGGTAATGGTAAATCACAAAAATATTATAAACGCGAAAGTTTGCTCACACAAAGCTTGTCAAAGTTTTTCACGCAAAAGCTACTGGACTTTATCTCGGAAGTAGCTTCCAAGCGATCGTGTTCAGTATTTCACGCGGGCAACTGCAGGTTTTATATACATTTGAATCTACGTAGAAACTAACGGATCGATTTGAGGTATTAATTCCATTAATAAACATAACTTAAAAAGGAATGTTTATCATCCGTAGATATCACGCGACTTGAAATACGAATCGTCGTGATGGGATTTCATTTCGTGGACAATGGCACAAACAAACCTATTTTTCAACTGACTAAACTGTCATAACTCCTTCTGGTTCTACTCACACCTTGTCTATCATGATATCAGAACTGAATAAAAAACAACCAAAATCACTGAGAGTACCTACATAGTTAAATTGAGTGGAATAACACGATAGCCTCACGATGACATTTACTGAAAGGATCCATATCACTATTTTTTTATTCACCTGTGGCTAATCACATAGTAAATTATTAAGGACAACATCGACAAGTTATTAATAGTATTAATTTAATAATACGAGTAAACAAATTGATACAAAAAATATGAACTCATTGTCATAACAAACATATTTGCTGGCTGGCACATTCGGGAAACTCGAGCGACAGGCACGCTCGAATGAGTTCCTTTTGGACGTAATACAATCTTTTAAGCGATGCGGGAAGAGATACGGTATATTTAAACACCTGTCATCCCCCTCAACTCTCTATGGGTTGCCTAACTTAGATTACTTTATAATAATGCTGGGAAATTTCATTCTCTAGACGGATGTACAAGTTGGTCGTTGTCGCCAAGTTAGCGTATTATTAATAATCGCTGGCGATGAGTTTGTCTTGCTTTCTAACAATGTCGAGTAACATCTTACTTAAGGGGTGTCCATTAATTACAAAAGGCGTTTAGGGAGGGGGGGGGGGGGGTCAAGCCAAACCTCACCCAATCTCAAGTGGGGGAAGAACCCTCATACACAAGGAAAAAACAAATTTTGACGTAAGAAATATTGTAATCTTGCATGAATATAACTTGCTTACATACAGTGCGATGTGAAGATCATTCATAAACAAATAATGTCAACCTTTTATGATAAAGATGCAGCACTAATAATTTTCAGTAAAAAAGAAATCTCACGTGTGATTAACGGAGGGGGTAGGAGGTCGAGCATTATCTCAAAATATCTCACCAAAGGGAGAGAGGGGGTTGAAATATCGCCAAAATTACCTCACGTAATTAATGGCCGCCCTTACGCAGCCTCATGCCACTAACTAATGGAATAATGATGCCGTGCCGCTATATACAAAAACCTATTTATTGTATATAAATAGTGTATGTACTATTCAAGATTATAATCCATCTCTGTGAAATTGCATCCAGCTTGTTGAGCCGTTCCGGCGTGATTGAATAACAAACATGCACCTCCAAACTTTCGCATGTATACATATATTAATCACAAACACGGAGTACTTAATTGAAGTGCCCAGTGTTTGTGTGTCGCGATAGTAGAGGTAGCAGTTTTAACAAATAAACTAATTATGGCGCTTAACCACAATGCTTTGATAAAACGAATCCTTCTATTCGCCCCAAACTAAGAGAGTACAAACTAATGAAACAAACGTATAAAACTGATCGGCACTAAGGGAGTTGTATACTTAATTTAAGTAAAGCAGTGTATGTCGGACTCGTGGGCCAGGGGTGTATGTGTAACATTCTGACAAAGTTTGCGGCCGGCTAATTACGGTCAGTCTCGGGTCGCACACGGAAAGACGACGTGCAAATAGCTGAACGGCTTATCTGCGTAACATGTCGAGAGTACTGTCCATCCCGGTTAATATGTATAATGCAGAATCAGGCGCTTTAATAAAATCATGCTATTTAGTAACACTAACTTTTCGTTAGAAGAAAATATGAATGCTACGTGAAAAAAAGGTGAACTTTCTAAATCAACAATTCCACTCACTATTCACTAGTGCGGCCGCATCTTAATAAAAACATGGTAGATGTGGTGTAACCCTTTACCAGTTGTAAAATATAATATCATAATACCATTGCAACATAGCTCATATGCAACTTCAGTAGTAAATGCCTCTGCATTCAAAGCGCGCTGACATGCATTTATCAGAGCGGGAGCTCAAACCACAGTCGGGTGCAGTGACAAACGGAATCGCAGAGTGCATCCCGAGTGAGCTGCTGATCCGTGGAGAGATATCTCAACCTCGGCGTCGAGTGCGAACACTCGCCTGCCTACGGATGATTACTGGTCTCGTATCAGACACCCATTTCGAAAACAGTATCTGTTTTACGCTTTTATTTGCAACGACTATAAACGTTATTAATATTTTAATAAATACTTTAACCCACTCCTGGTGGTTGATAGAAACCGAAATATAAAAAAAAACCACGTGCTTGGTATTGAACAAAAGTTTGAAAATAGTTATAAGCATTTGTGTTTGAGGTTCAGTCAACATCGCTGCAAGTTGGCTCTTATCTAAGTCGGACCAGTTAGACTGAAGCACGGCGAAGTAATAGGAATCTCTGTAGAAGTTTGCAAGTGGGTGAACGTGAGGGTGGCGGTAAGGTGGGGTAGCGGGGCAAGGCGCCTCTTGTTATTACACCCTCTCACCTACGCAAGGAGTTTCTGTTTAGAGCTATAGTGTAGTGTAAGATTAAGACGCTCTTAGCTTTGCTGTTAACACTCCAGCTTCGGTTCTACTGTGTGAATAGCGTTGTTTTAGGTGAACGACACTTTCCATACATATTGAAATACAATTACAAGATTCATTGGAATTAGTGGTGGGTAACCACATACGAGTTGGGCTACTTAACAATATAAACATTGTTTTGTCATAAATAACACACTCCAAAAAGTATTTAAATGTGGACATAAAAGCTTACAATAGAAAGAAAATAAATCACCCACTGAGAAAACAAGATGTCAAAAGTAAACTGAAACCAAAATCGTTTACTTCACATTGTTACATTTCACCACTTCGGTTATAAATAAAAATGCCGAAGAAAAGCCAGATAAGACGACAGAGAAATAAGTTTAACCGAACGGGAGAAAGCATTATCATTGGCTCCGAGCGAGGAACAAAAGAAAATGGTGGAGAGCGAGCGTACGAGAGTACTTTATAGGCGCGTAAATATGTTTTATATCCCTCTACTGTCTGTTATACACTGGAGCGCCGCCGAACTCACCCCCAGTGCCTCCCACCTTCACCCAGAGGGTTGCCGCGCACTCGGAAATGCCGAGCTTTAATAAAACATATATTTTTGCGAGCGAGGAAAATACTGGGGAAACTCGCAATTTGTTCTTTCACTTTATGCTCGTTTACTAGACAAAAGTAAAACATTCTAGATACATTATGTTAATCACGTTGTTATGTAGTTTAATATAATTACAGTTGTAATTATATTAAACGTTGTAATAATACAACGATGTTTGGTGATTGCTCGTTGATGGGTGAATTGTTTAGTGGGTGTTTTCACACTGTGTCACATGTCACAAAGCGTGTCGTAATGCTAGTCGCATCGCTTTGCGTAGTAGCGGTGCAGAACCATGACATTGTAGTACTTAATGGTGGTGTAACGTTATCTTACGAGTCACAGCAACGGTCACAACGGGTAAGGACAATCTATTGTCGTATATATGGGTACACCAAGACCCTACTTTAACGTTAATTAGCTCTACACAATAAGATGTACAGTATTGAAATGAATGTAAACATTTAACATCAATATCCTATAGAAGCAACAATATAACTGTGATCCAATTTTTTTTTTCATAATTGCTGATTGAAAAATTCTAAAGCACTTTTCACAATGTAAAGGAAAGTAATTTTTTTAAGAAATAAGCTAACTTTGAAAGACGATAAAAGAGAAGTAGCGATTAAGATAATGTTGAAAACGAATTTATGTTCCGATTTCGTGGAGTAGATTAAATTATTTTCTTGTTGCTTTTAAAACGAGTTCTAAAGGAGTCGTAAGCGGCCGCCCAAGGAGAACACTAAAGAAAACTGGTGTCTTGGATCGAGTTCGTTTTGCTGTTGCCACAAAACGACGCACAGACTGTGCCATAAAATATTACACCAAACGAAAAAGAAGTTCTTTCAATTAAGCGAAGCAAGTTTGCGAATGGAAATTCAGTGAGTGGGGTTTGATATAGGTACTAAACGTTTTCTTCGCAATAATGTTAGTCTATGTGTATTAACAGATTAATATCAATAGCTGATCGATTTATCGCTTTGTCCAATCGTATTATTAAAATTGAAAGATTACAAGTTGACATTGCCGATTCCGGTCGGTATTAACTGTTAAGAATTCATGACTTTATTAATGAGGTGCGAAATTTAGGACGTCCCCCCATAACTGTCAGTGGCGCGCCCATTGCTTACATGAGTGAACGACTATCCGTTCAAATAGATCAGAAATGATTCCTACTAGGCGACTTTTTCGGTGGGTAGCGATTTGGGGATCCACAATGGCGGATTCGCGGTGGCGATACGCTCGTATCACGTATTCTGTGTGAAGTGTTTTGAGTAGGGAGCGGAAATTGCGGCGGAAGGAGCAAGCGGGCCGTTGTGTAATTCACTCCGCTTAGGAGCGGATCAGCAAATAGTGACAATGGATAATAAATTGAATCACGACATACGATTTTCAATAAGTGGGTCACATATTAGTATTCTTGATCGCTTAACTACATAAATGTAAATAATATATTGCTGTCCACCTAGGAAGAGAACATGTTGGCAGTGGTTTGGATGGAGAACGAACCCGCAACTGTCGGCGCTTAATAGTTACTTATATAATTACCGCATAAACTATGTTATTACATACATGTACAATAAGTAATTCCAAGCCGATTTAGAGAAACACTATTATAATGAATAAAAACATAACTGTCAATAGAGTTACATTTTTATAGCTAAGACGCAATCCAACACGCATTTGTTCGTTCTCGAACTATTTGCTCATTATTAAAACAGGATTGTGAAAGTAAACATATTGAGACTTGGTCAGAAGGAACAGTCCTGCTGCGTGTACATTATTAATGGTGAAGTTGGTACGTTAGTTGCAATAGCTGTTAACGGTTAAGTTACGAGTGCCCAGACCGACGGATTGTGGTTATGCAGGGGCGGGCTGGTCTACCCCGCCTGCACTACTTGTTACCGACTTCTGTTACTACTAAGCTAATAACAGAGTTTACCGAGCCCGTGGAGTTCGCCTACATTCATGCTTTAAGCCATATTCATAACATTACTGTTTTCAATAAACTTCTGAAGGAAGTTAAATTTCAGTAACTAAATTGATATAAGAACTTGTTTTATACATAATTACGTCTACACGCCTCCTTTCCATTAGAGTTATTATTATTAGATATAATCGTGTTATTTATACACAGAAACAAAAAATTTATATGTAAAAAATGGTTGAATGAATAGTTTTTAATTAAAATTCCTAATAGCAAAGTTGAGGCCAATATATAAGAAAACCAACACGGATCGTGGGAACAGTGATATTAAAATATTTATTTCTATCACGTATATCCATTTTTATACTAATTCACACAAATTTATTTATATGAATGCCAAGCCAAGGCTTATAGGCTATGATTACTCTACTATCCAAAGGAGCGAAGCAGTAATCTTATATGTCAACAAATCGGGCAAATTTCCATACATTATTGTAAAACTAATAAATTACAGGCATGTAGGTATGAGTTAAATAGTTGCCACGGGGGATCGAATTATGTCACGGGCGAAGCCGCGAGAGACAGCTAGTATATTCTTAAAGTTCATGAACTTTAACTCATTTAAGCACAAAAGCACGGCTACTAGAGCTTGATAGTTTGATGACAAGGAAAACAAGATGACATGATAAGTAAGCCTTAATATTGTCTTGCAGTAATACTTAAATAAATAAAACTAAGTTACTTCCAGTCCGAAACTGTGCCACATGATGTTATGGATGGAGGAGTACGCAAAGTTGACGTTTGAAATGTTGTTTCGGAAGCATCTACGTAATTAGTCAAACGCGACTGGATTTGCATTTCAAAGTGGAGGAATAATTGAACTTAGAGTGCAAATAGCCCAAGCGGAATCCGATCGAGTTAGTGGCGCAATCTAGCCAAGTGTAGCGAGCAATGGCAGCGCGCGGTGCTACACCATCCTCTCACCTATACAGCGCTCAGAGCCCCGAGCGATGTGCTCAACTCCGCTGTCAACTTCACAGCAATTCAATTAATCGACTTCGGCGCAACACAGAGTTGAGACTGATTTCCTCTTCAGATATCCATTTACTGCCATTACTATACACTTCAAATTCATATTCGATTACGTCTCACGTATGCCTCAGGGGAGAAATCCTATTTAAAGTTTAATAGACATTATAATAATGATGTGTCACCTATTTAGGGTTCCATACCTCAAAAGGTAAAAAAGGTGTATCAAAATCAAGGCTCTGAGTCAACATGATAAAAAGATTTAGGCAAATTTAGAGTACCAATAATTGACAACTTTTATTTTTCGGAATTTTCCCTTTACGTGTGCTGAAAGACCTTGCTTTTAACCAAAATTTACAATTCTGGGTCAACCGGAAGTACCCTATAGGTTTTGGGTCGAAAACCTATTATGTCAGTTCCCGTTGACCTAGAATCACGAAATTTGACAAAAAGTACTTACAGCAAAAATAAAGGATTTTTTTTTAAAAGAAAGTTGATAATTAAGGTAAATTTTGGTACTCACAAGTTTTTGTAAATGAATGTACCAACACTTCAGGCGCGAGTCCACCTCGCACTTGGTCGGTTTCTTTTGGCATTCTTTTCCAGCTTTATCTTGAATACAAGTTTGACATTAATAAAAGCTTTAAGGCAGTCAATTAGCAATGAAATATTTTATTATATTTAAAGGGTTTAATTTAATTAATCTGGGGTACTAAAAATGTTGTAGCCAATAAATTGCGTTATGTGTCTATAATAATATATATCTCTATAACTTGGATAACGATGCGTTTTGACTTCTTAAGTCTAAGATTTGTCATTCAAATTGTTCAAATTTTCGTCTCACCGGTAGGGAATTAGTTAAGCCGATTGAGTGCAATCAGTCAATGGATATAAAATAAAAAAATTGCGAAATTTGATTTGACAGATCGTGACGAGATAATTGAATTTTGCAATTTAAAATATCCAAATACAAAGAGATAACCACAACAAAATATGCATATACACATATTTAGTATAGCCTGCAATGTAATTACCTGTCATGCAAGAAGAAAAATCTGAGAATGCATTTAAGATCAAGAGATGAATGGCCTAATAAAATACTTATACTTGCTTTTCAGCGGAGAAAATTGAGAGAAATGGAGGGTGGGGCCTTTCGGACGGAACAGGCAGCGAAGCGGCCAGATAATTAGATTAAGGGGAACGTGGTCGACACGGGGTTGCGGCCGTTTCCCGACAATGGTATCAGTATTTTAAAGCGAAATTGCACGACTGCCGTCACAGATTGTTTTCGATAATTTTTTATTCATCTTAAAACAACGAGATTTAGTGTAGAATATACTTTTTAATTATTTAGTTCTGCTTTAAAAATAAATGCTGTAGGTGTGGAATTGCGCCAAGTGAAAAAAAGAGTACTTAAAACTAATAGAATTATTTTTCTATGAAACCATTTTCCAATTTTATGTCTATGCAAGAAGAATAAACATAAGCGGTAGTTAGTGACGTTAAAGGCGGTGTAATGTATTTAATTACGGCCACTTTAAGACTGCGCCAATCTCGTAATTACTGACAGAGCGACGTAATCAGCGCTCCTTGCCATGTCGACATACGTCGGAGAGAGCTTAAACTCTGGGCGCTTTTAATTCACATTTCACAACCTGTTGACGACTTAGTTAACTCCCTTGAGCGCGTACGACCCGACTACAAAGCGGACTTTACCCTTCAAATTCTGACTATATACGTATCAAGTGCCTGAACGTTTGACTCTACAATAAAACGTTACGGTACGCTTAGCTCTTAGACAATTAAAGTCAGATCCAATTAATTAAGCTCACAATCCAACTAAACAATTTTGTAAACAGGTGCTTAGAACATGGCGTTCCGCCCGCGAGATTAATCACAGTGCTCGTAAGTCCAGCTGGGTAATAAACTGAGAACGAGCAACTTCGCCACTTACATTACACGGACATTTATTTCCAACGCTCTGTTTCAACTTTTCCAACTCTGAAAGAGTCGAGGAGACGGACCCGTATAATTAATTTACGCGTTTCGCAAATACCGTTTAGAAACATTCACTGCAGTTTTAGGGAGAAATATTAATGTACTTGCCTTGTCATCGTCGCCTTCGCTATCACACTGTAAAAAGAAAAACACGCATTTTAGTTGTGCAGGGAATATCAAAACTCACTTACTTTAAATAGTTCATGCATTATGATTAATGTAATTCATATTATCCTCGCCTGTAGTACAAAGCTGCAATTTGCAGAAAGCTGTCAGTGTAATGAAACGGCGGAAAGTAATTATCATTTATCTAGAGTACTTCCACCTTAAAAGCGTGCATATAATTTCATATAGATAATTGGTTCAATAATATTGTCAACTTCAATCTTGAATAATGAGATATTTTATGTCATGTATTTTGTTAATAAGAAATAATACGAGCTTTAAGAAACATTTCAATTTTTTACATTATTCTACACATGACTAGAAAACAAACTGGGCAAAGTTTTATTGAGTGAAAGACGGCTATAATCATAACATAAATCGACGAATATATTACTAGTTATTTATGAGGTAAGTTCAAACCGGGGGAAACAACAAGGGACCAGGCTGAGATATTACAATTTCAAATAAATACAGAACATGAAGTATTCAGGACGGGCGCAGGTAATGTTATGTAGTATGGAACAGCACCGCCTCGACAAATCTCGTGATTTAGCTGCGATACGCGCCGAATATCGAACAGGGTCTATGTGTGTTGCGTGATCTGGGTAAATTTGCACACAGTAATGTAGAATTATAGCTATAACATGTCTTTCTGATCACAGCAGTGGTTAACTCGGTTTAATTCATTTATAGTTCATTGATTCCTACGTTAGTACATGTCGGGTGTTGATGATTAGAATATTTAGTTTACGAAAATACAATAAACATAAAGCAGTAAGCACTCGATTAAAAATATTAGAAAAATCGTGCATGGTGGTAGAGAAGTACAGTTAGCTTATCTACTTTGTAGCAAACGGACAACATTGATAATACTCACGATATAGCCTTTTCCGGAACTACAGCGGCTACTGGCCTGTAGGCAGGAGAGAGAAAGCGAACATATGAGTGGATTGGAGTGACTAGGGGTGGTGAAGTTCGTCTCGTCTCTCCTAAGATTAAACTTGTCTGAATGCTTTATTTGTAACATCAAACGTTTGGTAGCAGTTTCTGATTTACATATAAATCTATTTGTTAAATAGGAGAAACGAGATTGTAGAGCAACGAAATAGAAGATAACATTTTATTTCACGATCTAACACTCAATACAATCACAACACTAAGTGATTTGTTGACATGCATATCATTGTAGGTATTTTTTGTTATATATGAAGCACCATACTAGTTATATTTGTGATCTTAGAGTAAGCAGAACGCAGATACAGGTTTACCGTCGATAAAGATTTTAAAGATATTCTTTTCAGATAGTAAAATGTCATGACAGGTCTCTGTAGAATTAATCTTGGTGTGTATACTACGCGCTAAAGTCACAGCCAGCTTTGCAAGTTGGTAATGGTAGGTAATAGGGCGCAAGGAGAGATACTCACGTCACTAAGACGATCGCGGGAAGAATCGGGATCGCGAGGAGCCACTGAACTACCCGTTAGTCTTTCTGAGGCCCGTCCACTGTCATCCGACGTACCAGCGTCTTGAAGCAGCGTAATACCCTGTATAAAAGAAATGCAGGGTAAATATTATGCCCGTACTTAACAGGGCAAGAATTTCATAAGCTTTCTTACGTACTTAAGTTATAGCGCCTCGTGTATAGATACCTTAAGAGCAATTCTTTTACAAAAAGGGGAGCAGAGGAAAAGATTTTTATATAAGGCTCACGAAATTGAGCGGTAACTAAGATATAAGAAAACTTGATAAGACGGACCGGGAAAGAGAGGCCGCGGACGGGATGAGTGGAGTCGACCCAAAACGTAACTTGCCCCGGGCTCCGACAATAAAAAGAGTTTTCCATTTATCACATTTCGCGTCTATTTTACGGTAGGATTCGGAAGGCGCTCGTTCAAGCGGGGTAGCGACTGGGGTGCTTAGCGACGAGCGCTATACAGGACTACTTAAAGTAAATAATACCAGTACATATAACACCTTGTAAATGGATAACCTTGAAAAACCTTTTGAAATATATTTCCAGATTGTTACAGCTTTCGCTAGCAATTTTGTCCTTTTATCGTGGATGGCATGAAAAGGTAACATGCAAACAGACAGAGTTACTTTATATGTATGGTGGTCCGTTGACTAAAATGGGTAAAAAAATAAATTCTTTACTTAAAAACCCATTGTGACCACCACCACCCAGATGTGCTGATAGTATATTATTACAATTTTTACAGCTACATTATCTACACTATTGTAAAATTGTAAATTCGTTGTGTCTGTACATTGAAGATATAAAAAAATAATTGGGTTATGTTACATGAACGATTTTTAACACAAAAATATATATATTTTTTGGAATTCTTGCCTGTTCGCGATGGACGCCATAACTACTGAACTGATTTTGATGCGATTTTTTCAATTAGAAAAGTCTTGTTCAGACTTAAAATCTGCCGTATTTCTGATTGTAATTGGTTAAGTAGAACTGGAGATATGCTAGCACAAAATAAATTACAAGAAATCATCCTATATGTAATTACAATTAGGTTGTACCGATAAACTTTGCATAAAAAAAAATTAAAATACTTTTTATTTCTATTTGTGTTCCAGTCAAGTACGATCGGATGTGAATGTGTGGTATCAGTGAAATCAAATATGAATACGCACTACAAATAAAACTAAGAAATCTCAAGATAAACATTATGGAAGTATTGTGATAATAATAATCGTATAATACAACAACCCTCCGTTACCCCCCGTACGTTATGGCTTGTAAAAACAATAAAAGTTGAATATGTTCACCTCACATAATAGACAACAAAGCGACATACGCTCAAGATTATGTCGCCAAGTCTAATAAAAGGGATTGCTTTCCGACCCTTTACATACATAAAATGAGTTAAACAAAGTCGCACATATCAATTTAATCCGTATCTCGTAGGCGAGTGAATTGAGTGATGAGTGAAAAGTAATCCCTGAATAGGTCGTGTCTTTCGGAGATGTAACGGGGAATGTTGCCACATAATTACTTTCGCTCATTATCGTACTCTCCAATTATAGCAATAACAGAGCCGAGTTTCACTACTGTTTGTGAGATTTGTAGTAAACATTTACCAATGGCATTACTTAATAGAATCATTAAGGTTATTTACGGCAGTAGCAGATTCTTTGGAAAGTCTATATACTTATGTAGAAGCTAAACAGTGTGAAGAAAGGTATGATTTCCAAATTCTCCATTCGAAGTACTACAAACTGGCAGTAAAACTCTTGGAATTGATTCAAATTTTTAATTACACAGATCGAAGCGACCGACACGAATACAGGCCTTTTCATAATAAAGGCCGTGAATCAGGACCTGTAGACAAAGTGACATTCTACTAGTGGTATCGCTACGAAGCGGACTTTCAAAATGCCGATATATATGGGAGTGACATTATTAACACGTGACATGTCGACAAATAATGTCTCTTCCATACATTTCGGACTTTTGAAGGTTCGCTTCGAAGCGATTCCACTAGTAGCACTTTCTGTAGGCCCCCAGGTCTAAAATAACTTTGATTGCGAGGCTACGATATAAGGCGCACGGCGGCGGCGGCTGCCAGGCGGGAAGCAGTCGTGCTCGACCGTCGACACAACCGCTAATTGAAACAACGACCGCAGCCGAGCATTACTTATTCATGAGAAGTCCATATGGCGGCGAAACGTGACCAACGAGATAAATCATTCAATTACATTTTTCATGAACAGACACTCCAGCGGTTATGCACTCTCGACTCAATACCGGATAATAATTATTCACATTATGAAACCGAGGAGGGTGGAAGTACGCTATTGACAGATTGTTTTATTGTTGAAGGTTCTATAAATTATTTTATTACATCTTAAGAGGTACGTCAGGGATATCGCAATGAGAAAGTGCAAGCTCTAATGACATTATTAAGCGGAAGGCTGTCACTGAGGTGATGAAGGCGCAGTGTTGTTAAGTGTAGTATTGCATAATTTATTTATGTTACAACACGTTACTCCTCTTGGAAGTCGGCGGCAACTTGAACTCTATTTTATAATGCAAGGTGCATTGTTCTACGTAGACATTATTCAGTTATATCATCACACGGTCAGAACTCGTTTTATAAAGGTTCAACTAAATGATAACTAAGACGTACAAAAATATTAGAATATAAACTAAAAAACGGTGGATTAACAGATCCCAAAAGTGTAGCAATAGGGTCCAATATAAAAATGAAACTGTGTTTTAGTCCGTAAAAATTTACAAATAGAATTTTGCGACAGTCCGCTCTAGAATTAAATACGCGGCGGCAGGTGGAATGGGCGGGTATGTGATTGAATTAATATTTTCAATGTGCCGTCGGCAGCAGAACAGATTTATTAACATTTGAACAGTTGGTAACTGAAATAGGAAATCCACAAAGCTATTACAATCTATTAACTATTTACATTTTCAATCAGAGTTAGTAAGCTCCCTGTTTCAGCCGCAGGTAATAATTTAAAACGGATACATATAGAACATGAATAGTTAATTAATTAGTAAATTATTGCAAATCAAACGTAACAAGCTGCTAATAATGTTTGTTTACGTAGTTTCAATAAATAAAATTAATAATGTAAATAGCGTGTCAGATATCAATTTTATTGTAGTTGATGAGGGTGCGTAGTAAAGTCCGTGTTAATAATTTAAAACGTCTATATAAAGTCAAATACTCTTTAGTATAAGCAATATTTTGAAGGTGCGATTGTGTAAGGCATTAATATGCAATTTCAAGTCAGTATTGTAATTCAAGCTATAGTCGTTGTGGTTATGCATTACATAAACTTGTTTGACATTTTATTTCGTCTGAAGCTCAAGTTCTCAGAACAAATCCCGCCGGCTCTTGGCAAACAACCTGAACATATTGTGGCTTTATTCTATCTAAGAAAATATAAATAGAACTGAAAGAATAATATAAGTTTTATTATGAACCTAAATGTTGAGATGAACTACTAAGTATGCAGTGTATGCACATTGTTATGAATCCAAATAAAATACATCATAGATGTATATACTAACACTACTTTATCATGGGGTTAGGCAGATAGTTTGCCACTTCCTACGATACGCAAAGGGTAATAGCTGAATAGATGCCTCATTGCAATAGTGGGATAGTTGCCCCGGTTTTGGCTACACTTTGTTAGGGACGTTTAGCACTTAACTATATTTGTAAGTGTACCTTTTTTTTTTCGTGCGGAAATCCCTTCGGAAATCCCCCGCGCCGGCCAGCGGGGGCGGTTATGTCGGGCTTAAACCGACTATAACCGCACGCCGTCTCGGGTCTAAAAACGCCGGGGTGTAAGGTTGCCCATAGAGCATATCCCTCGCACCCCGACTGACTCTGGGTCATCTCCGGTTTCGAGATGGCCCTCGGGTTTGGGAACCACGGTGTCCCCGTCTTGCCCCGGTTTGGAGGAGGGGCGCTAGTCGCACCGCCGTCCCGGCCTGAGTGACCTCCGGTGCCTGAGTCACCTGCGACGCGCGGCGAGCATGTTGCAGGTTCGGCGGGCCGAGAGAGTTCTAAACCTCTCCACTGCGCCATCTCCTTCGCGAGCATTACATGCTCGCAGAAGGAGGTGGCGGCGGCCCACGCGCTGGCGTACTTGCTGCAATAATGCTGCCGAGCGAGACGACTCCCACCCCGATGGCTGCCACGAGGTCACGCCTCGGCGCCTCCTACGCCGGATAGTCTGCCAGCGTGTGCAGCCCTGAGTGCTCGCTCGCGTCGTAGTGATGGCACTCAGGCGTTGGCTCCTTCCTGATCCGATGCAGGTGGTCCCCGAAGCTCCCCTCACCGGAGATCACCTGCCCTGCAGATCTAAATGTCATAAAATCGTTGGTACAGATGTACACATTTCGATCATGTGACCGAAAATCTTCCGCGACGCAACCCTAATTGCCGTTAAAATTATATTGCTAAATATTGAGTATTGAATATTTTTATTACTAATTGTGCTTTTAGTTAACTTGTAGCTTCTTTGCATGTATAAGAGATTATATTAAACTGTTTATTACATTTTATTGTTGAATATTTTTTATTTATTCTGCAATTTAAAAGGGCAACTATCCGTATCAAAAAGGATAGTCGCCCTAGTTGCTTTCGGGGGTAGATGCTTCTAGAGCGCTCTGAGGGCAACTATCCGTGCTACATAAGCTGCACAGAAGATTCAAAATAAAAGTAAATAATTGTTGCAGTAAATAATAAAAACTATTTACTAAAATTTGTTATTCTTCAAATAACATAGTAGGTGTCTCTCGCCGCGCGAGACAACTATCCTTCGAAGCAATTTTAACGTTAGGCGACTATCCAACAGTGTCGGCGTCTATCCCCCCTTATTAATTATCGAATTGATTAATTATATTGACAAAATAGTCTTCTTTAATAGATGAAATACCTATGTTTTGATATACATGTCGCATTATTCATATTAAGAGCATATGTTTTTATATCTGGCTTTCACCTTACATCTTTCGCTACTTCTAACTTTATGAGCGTTTCCATAAATATACGCCAGTTGCTGGCACTTTTGAGCTAGTCTTTCGTTAAAACATCTTTAATTTGACCTAGATACGCGCTTCGATCCACATTTTCTATCATACTGTTCAACGTTGGCTATAATGAGCTACGCTATAATATCACTGCTTTGTTACTTAAAATCACTAAATTAGGAGGTAAATACCATACTATTTATGCCTACTCAAGGAATTCTATCTTTCAATTCGTTCAATGAGCTATCTGGGCAGCATTATATCATTATACGCCATTGTCCACTGCATTTCAATATTTCAATGAATAAAACAAGGGAAATGAAACGATATCGACGAAGCGCATCAAGTTCATGACGTTATGATTAAATTTTCAATGGATTACTAATTATTATTGAACTGTGGACTACTGTCGAATTTCAATTAATGTTTAATGAAGACATCGTTTACCAATAAATCAATTGAAATTGCAAAGCACTTCGCAGTTAAACATATCGATTACGTAGCTTCGCTTCAATGACGGTGAACGAGAATTAGTTTTGAAATAATATTGAATTAGTCACATCGGTACATTATTTCTACTGCATCTTATCAAAGTTTGTAGGTTTGTAAAGTTATACTAAAAACACTACTTTTTACAAAACTGATTAGATTACGCTGGGGCTTTTTTTTAATTTCTCACGTATGTACTTAATAATATCAAAAATATAAATATTTAAATGTTTTATCACGACATGGGCCGCTTGTCGTCTAAGATAAGACGAGTTGGGGGCGACATAAGCAAACGGTAATATCGTCCAGAAAGGGGAAATAAAAAATATTTGGCATTGGCGTCGGGTCGCGTCCGTGGCGATACGGTATTTTCCGGAGACAACACAATAAAGACGCTCCTCTGTCGAAAGCAATCCATGTCCCGCCGCAACCAATTTCATGTTAACATACAAACATAGCTAGGTCTGTACGACAACAAAGAAATTCTCCTTGGAAAAAATACGTTTACCTTTTAGTGTATTGAATATGAAAAGATAATGATTTAGTAACAATGCTATCGGAATATTTGGAAGGGACGAAGTATTTGTCAGTAGAGTGAGCAATCAGTTCCTTGAATCAACGAAGTACAGTTTAACTATTTCCAGCATTCAAGCTTCTACCGCATATATTAACGTTAATTACCAAATCATCACACATAATAGAGTTGAGAGTACAAGTAAAGTATTAACTGAACTACTCAAATAATTGAGAAGAGAATTAATTAAATTAAAGTTAGAAGCTAGTTGGCTTGAGTGGTAGGTGTTTGAAGCGACTTTTACTATCTCGTCGTCTAGAGAGGGAGCGTAACTTAATGATCGCGTACGGCGCACTAGGAGGCTATATTCTATTCGATGGCAAATTGAATCTGCGAAGAGCTATTAGCCGACACCGCAGCGGCGCGCGTTCCCAAATCGTGCCAAACGATCGTGCTCATTCCCCACTCTTCTCACGCCAAATATTGCTTGAACCGTGATATTATACGGTAATTTAACAAAGTTTTGATAGCATTTATTCAAACGTATGCAATGCAAGCAGGTATTATAAACTTTATGTTAATGAACTGTAACTATCAATCGACTTCAGAGAGCGTTTTACATGCACACCGTTTCCGACAGTTTCATATTGAAGCTGGCATAATTTATTCTGTCCACGGCGCGGTGCGGAGCAAGATTTTCCGCTTTATTCAAGCAACAGCACGAGTGGCGGGAGGCAAATTGGATGGGATTGCGACATATCTTGGCTGGCGTTGGCGTACTGTCTAAATTCACGGGGGAGCACACAGGGTAAACTGCTCGCATTCCGCTCAGAGTGCTCCTTTCGAATCAGAAATGTGAACCTATTTAGAACTCAAGCACACACTTCGACTCAAGAAATAAATATTCGATTTTCCCGAAACGGTCCGGAATATAAAGTAGGTAAGATTTTATTATATCATAACGTATCTACGGAATATAGGTATAATATCTATGGGTTATTGTTAAGTGTATATGAATTGAATAAAGGGAATAGGATCCATTAGATAGACGAATCGGTGTCCGCCGCCGTACAGCACTCGCAATTCAGACCGGCTCAATGAATAAGTAAAATACAGATTTAATGTGGAATATATAATGTCTTTAGACATCACTAATAAAATTTTAAGAATTTCTAGTAGGTACCTAAATCCAATCGTTATCAATAAAGAAACATTTTTATTAAACTACCAACTAACTACGTAATACCGCTCCAACTAGAGTTTAATGATATATTTTTTTCTAAAATAACGGGCTTACTAAAAACCACTATAACAACAATGTAAAACATAATGATACAGTAGCCGCTCCGACATTTTAGCTAAAAAGCAGCCTATTATGCGTTAGGAATAAATTGGACGACTACAAATTACACAACAAAGTTGAAAATTACGTTTGCTTGTACCGATCGTAGCGCTACATAACTGTTTTAGTAATTAAGTGCTAATGGTTTGGGAATCCGTTCCATCGTGTAAACACTAGCATTTTGCAATTGTTTATTTGGTAGCAAAGTTGAGGATGAGACGAGACGCGTTGACAAGTCGATTGGCGGTTTGCATACGGTTTATGACTTTGGCGAGAAAGTGGATCCCGGAAGAGGCAAACTCTGTAGCTTACATATTTAGATTGGCTGTATTTAGACTTGATGTGTGATCACTCGACATATTTAACTTCGGAGCGTATGTTACGCCTGAGATCATTTTGCATTCAGTCAATTTTGTATTTTGTGTGAATAATATAATCTGATTTAATCTTCGTTTGTATGTTGATTTTTAAATATATTGATCTCAGTAAAGATCTCCTTCTGGAATTTACAGAATGTTTAAATCAAGTGCACCGCTGGACACAATTGATGTGTGTAGTTACATAATCCGAAATTTGTTTCGCAACAATTCAGTTGTTTCTATATACGTTTTCAATTGTGTTAAAATACTTCAGACCGTATTAGCACAATTTCAATGTATTGTTAAATTATTATTTGAGTGAAAACAAATAAGTCCAACACATTCCTCGTACAGTAAACAAGAGTCGTACATACAATGTTAGTCCCGTTGTTAGTACATATTGGCATTTTGCACAATATCAATTATGTTGGACTTTTGTGTGTTCTGCGTTAACATGATAAAAGTCGCTTAAATATGTATGTACACACGGGATACTACATTCAAAACAAATACCATTATAGTGGACAGACGGCTATTCGCATGCTAAGCGTGACATGGCAAACATTTAAATTAATAAATGCTTATTGTTTAGTTCTTGTTTCACCACTGACTTATAAAGCTATTCGCAATAAGTACATTTAACTCCGGTTATTCTTACTGACTGCATAAATTTACGTGTATGTTTTCAAGGTAAACTTGGCTACTAAAAATAGTTTGAATAATGTTTAGCTTACTAGGTTCAAAAATGTTTAGAAAAATAAATATGATATTTGCACTAAGTTATTTGAGTGTAAAATTATGTATATTATGGGAATTAAGTGATTGAATGCGGAATACTTTCATAAACTTTTAATGTGTGGTGGTAACATGTTTAAAATAAAGTGTATAAGTTACTATTTCACAGCAGGTAAGCACAACAGGTGAAGCATTACATTATTTTGTCCATTCAAATCAAATGATAGAGTAAATACAAGTAACGAGTTACTTATAGACCACCTTTATTAGGCGTTGGTGAAACGAGAACGCATAAATAGGTGTTACTTACATGAGAGTTGACATTGTTGGGCGGGTGATTTCGCCCTGAGTCGGTTGCCAACGCTGCCAGAGGCAAGCGAGGCTTTGTCGACAGAGCGTTTGTGCGAGGTGAGGAAGCGCATTTTACAGCAGCCTGTCAACAAATATACACACGTTTCAAACTTAAACAAATTCATCACGTTAAAGATTAACTTTTATTTTTAAAACATTTCTGCATAGTGCAGGTGTATTAAACATCCAAATTTTGTCACACGTAATAGAGAGCCAGCTTATTGCCGGCAACTTTTCCCTGATTCTTGACTCGAAACGTAGAAAAATGTACGAGACAAAGCATATAAAACTTCTTTCTTGAACCAGAGATTTTATGCACAGCAGTCGCTGAGGGAAATCTAATTTTAATAAATTACTAGTTTGTCAACAATACACAGAAAATGGGAAGTAGATAGCAAAGTTAATCTAGTCACTGAATGATAATATAGAGCACACGTCAAGAGTAACAACAATTATATTTTTCCAAAGAAGCTGAAAATTGGAATGAATGTTGGTGATACTATTACCTAATATCTGGTTGAAAAAAAAACCGAACGTAGCTCGACGTTCGGTTTTTTTTTATGTCGACGTAGCTACATCGATTTATCGCCTCTGAAACCCCGTCCGAGATTCAGATTATAAATATATAAGGTGTCACAAAATTAGGTCTCTGAATTTGGTGAGATGACTTGGTATCGACAAAATATGTATTTGAAACAAACACATATCCAAGAATTGCTCGTTTAAAGGTATTAGATAGATGATGAAATTGTATAAAATCCCCAACGATCCAATTGGCCACAATTTTTGTATTCAAGGTCAAATGTCACATATATCCGTTTCATGCATTTTTTTAAACAGTAAGTAATAACTTGTATTGTAAGATAAAGTTAAAGATCAAGTAATTATCTATAAAAATTGTTCGTTTTTTTAACTGCAAAAGACTTAAATTGACTATTCGTTTTTTTTTTGTCAAATAGGTAGTGTGGAAGTGTGCGCACTTTTGTTTGAATACGACTTTCCTACGGTCTGGGGATTCGTAGGAAAAAAAGGAAACATACTTTTTCGTAGAGAATTTTAAACACACAATTACAATTGACCTTTAACCTTGACCAACTTTTTTTGCATCGATGGAATCGACTTGGATTTTCCATAATTTCATTTAATGGTATATCCAACGTTCATGAAAATTTTCAGCTTCTTTGGAATTAATGCAAGGATGAAGTCTACTTTGACTGGATTATAATGTGTGTAAGGTTTATCAAACTCCCGTAAAAGTCGAAATAAACGAAATTATGGCAAGGAGGAGTAAGAGAGCGAACCCCTGTAAATCGTTGCATCGTAGCTCCCGAAGGGATGGACCGATTAAGCAGCGGATTTTTTTTTTCGAAAGACCATATAACATATATGATCGAAATAGTTTTTAGCTATAAATAATTTCCTGTTTTAATTTTTAAATAAATTTTTATTAAGACGATGTATGTTGGTTTAGTGCCAAAAAAATGTGATGTGTGCACTGTGGTCGAGGTATTAATAAATTTTATACTTATGGTGGGTGGAGCCGGTGGCAGAAGCCAATTTATTTTTATATTATGTTTTGGCCAATAAAGGAGGGTTATTTTCTTAAATAATTTATGAATGAATTTACCGTGAATAGGAGTGATAATATGGTCAAAAGTGACACCTCGTCGGCAATTGGTATGCATTTTTTGAATGGACCTTATTTTTATTGGAATGATTAGTTTGTACAGTAACAGTAAGTTTGTATAGCCAAGAATAGAAGTTAATAATAAATTAATAACTCTTAACTCACTATCATGGATGCCAAAGACAGTGCGAAGTGCAGTTACATAATGCAATACGCATTTTGTCTATTAGGCCACTATACGAAAAATGGTAACAGCAGTAAGTATTAGGTAACAGATTTGTTACCTCATACTTACTATAATTATATATTATTGTTGCCCGAGGCTCCACCCGCGTGGAATTATGGTCCCATTCCCATGGTAAACTATTCGAGGGATAAAAAGTAGCCTATGTGTTATTCCAGACTATAATCTATCCCTGTATCAAATTTCAGCCAGATCCGTTCAGCCGTTTTTACGTGAAAGAGCAACAAATATACATACATACACACAAACTTTCGCGTTTAGAATATTAGTATGGATAGTAGGATGTAAATATAATCTAAATGTAAAGTGAAAATAACTTAAATTTAAATAACCTTATCATTATTTAAATAAAAATCAGAAAGTGAAATGTGTGCATGAAACACATGCTGCCGTATTTTTACAATTTGTAGGGGAGATTATGTTTGGCAGTGGTGACACAATGAGGGTCCCCAGTAACATATTTTTGAACGTCCCCGAACTATTCGAGCTTCGCCTCGTCGAATCCGACAGCGTGACTAACGGGACACGGGGATTTGATTTCATTTGATTGAAAAAGTTGAGGGATCGACTACGTTTGCATATTTTGTTGTGTGGGTTATGAGTACGTACAAGCACTGAGTTAAGAGGTACTTTTGACGTCCACCAGGAATTCATAATTTTTTCGATAATGTGTTCAAAATAACTTTATTATCTCTTAAACCTCACCTACACAATGTATTGGATTTAGTGACAATAGTACTTAAAACATGAAAAACATCTCTACCATTGTCTGTCACTCAACCGATTTTTTATTTATTTATGAATTATTTTAAATAAAAATAAATATAATAAGATTTCAAAAGTGAAATTAAAAAAGAATAAATTAGACATTGTAATTTAATAAGTAAAACTACATAATATTTAGTTTTTATAAAAAAAATCCGAAGTATGGGGAGCCCCCAAAATTTATTGTTTTTTTTTTCATATCTAACTAAACTAAATAAAACTAAAATAAAATTAATGATTAAAAAAAATTACATATAATATACTTGTCTCACATATTTCACGTCTCCAACCCTGGCTTTTTAGGGATTTTCTTTAGAAAAGCCCTATTGCTATCGAGTTGTCGTCGTCGTTGCCAATTTTCTGTCACGGTTTTGGGTATGAAGGAGATGAGCTATCGAGTTGCTGTTTTCAGTAGTAGATTCGTGCTGGGGTGAACCATTGCAAGATAAAGAAAAAATCGCAGAAAATAGCAAAAAAAAAAACGCAAAATCGAAAATCCCTTGTATTCGGCTGAGCTCGTCTCAGGAATTCAACTTGTTTCTATTCCCTTAAAAAAGACGTTTATTTACCTTTATGGGGGTAGTAGCAACTTTGAGCACAATTTACCATAAAGTTTAAGAGTTTGGAGCTATGGCTGCCCAGCATCACTCATTTCAGTTAAGTTATTCTGTGAATGTTAAAGTGAATGTGATTTCTCCGATGATAAGTTTTAATTTGTGATATTTTGCCTAAAGGTTTAATTTTATTTCTATATATACTGTTATTTGTGCATAGATTCTCATATCTATTTGTTAGTTGCATACGATTAATACTATCACAACTATTCCTGTTTTCGCACCAAAAATATCTACCCTGCCATATCTCCCCTGTGTCTTTTGGTACTGATACCATAAGTGGCAGGAGAGATATGGCAAGGAAGTTTCTATCCTAAAGTATTATTGTATTATTAAAGGCTGCTTTAAAGTATATCTGATAAATTTATTATTATAAGATGTATAAAACATATATATATATATCTTTCATAATGCAAATTTATTATTATAAGATGTATAAAACACATATATATCTTTCATAATGCACCCGTAAACAGTACATCTCGTGTTTCCCCTGTTTGAGTATCTGCTCTGGTCTCTTAAAAAGTTATAAAACAAGATATAATGAATAAATTTACAAGGCACTTTGCAGATCTTACAACCAACTTATCAAATCTACTCTAATGTTATAAAGAGCAAAGATTTGTATTTCCGGCTTTTGTATTTTTGTATGTATATTTGTATTTAAACTTATAAACTACGGGAATGATTTCAAATATTATTTTACTGTTAGAAAGCTACATTATGACTGAGTAACATAGGCTAGGAATATTTTTTACTAGGAAACATTTGAGATCCTTAGAAATGCCTACAAGGTGTAAAAAAATAGTCATACAATTTCTTTCATCGCATGCGCTGCGGAATGTGTTTATGATAGCACAAAAAATGTTCTATAATATTATAGAACATCAATATCTACAAAAAACTTCGCGAGACCATAATGTCCAACTATTGTAGTTATGTCACTATTGTTTTACATTGTTGAAGTTGATAGAAATGACGATCAATATCAGAACATGTTATCCATAACTTTGATTATTATGGGGGATGATAGTTCGTTGGTTGCAATAACCGCGATCTACGCGGGTGGAGCCGCTTGCAACAACTAGTTAGATCAATATTTTTATCAAGGGGCACCTCTCTGAACAATCACGGACTTCTTAACTCGTGTGTTTCTGTTTAGCCTTGTTGTATAAATGAAAACAACATGAATTGATTTCAAGCATAATACAAATATATATATTACTAGCTGACCCGGCAGACTTCGTACTGCCTCAATCGATAACAACTTCCATATTTATTCACCTTTTAAACCTTCTCTGGACCTCCACAAATAATTCAAGACCAAAATTAGCCAAATCGGTCCAGCCGTTCTCGAGTTTTAGCGAGACTAACGAACAGCAATTCATTTTTATATATAAAGATAACAAATAAGTTCACGTGCAAAATAACTAAACAAGCGACAGCAAGACTGTTAGGTGCGGTTAATACAGAAGAGACGTGACGAGGACGTGTGACGTGGCGCGGACATTTGTCACGTCACTTCATAAATTATACTGAAGTGGCAGAGACGCGTGGCGCGATGTGGCGGTACTATACCGACTTTTTGCACGCCATAATTTATCCTGTACGTTGCGGTTGCTGTAGTTGGCATTACTGTACTCATACAGAGCAAGATATTGCCGCGCCAGTTGACAAAACTGTATATGCTCCTTATACGACGACTTGCTTGCGACGGACGTGACGCGCGACACTTGTGGCGGTGGCGCGTCACCTAGTGGCGGGACGTCGGCTGGAGGCGCGGGCGCAATTGTCCTTTACGACAAAAACGACGCTATGCTATGAGCTATATTGTGATACTTTGATTATCCGCCACCGCCACACGTCCTCACCACGTCTTATCCGTTAAACCACGGCTTATATATCGACCAAAGAATCTTCATTAAGCAATGCAAGGCAAAGGATCATAAAAATAGGTGAATAGAGTATTTACCTGTTTTATGATCCTTTTAATTTTGCCTAAAAAGCATGTGAAAGAATTTGTTCAATAAAATAAGGAAAATATATAAAGGATATACCTACCTAAGTACTTAGTGTAGAACAAATAAAATATAAAAAAAATATCAGATTTTAGAGTCAATTATATTCTTTATAAAAATCTTAGTTATACAAACGACACAAAGGGAACGCTTATAGAGAATTAACCATTGTACACGCGTAACCCTTCACCCTCGATTAAATAACTCGAGGGTGTGTGGTAAATTGGTGTGAGAGTGTTTAGTCGGACTTCGGAACGAGAACAAGACGTCCGAGTGCGGTACAACCTAATATCTACAATCTACATTTTTTCATTTAAGTGGTACCGTGTGCGAGTGCGACACGTGCTGCCATGCCGTGAATAAATAATAACAAAAAACTACGTTTTACACCCACTACTAACTCGCACCATTTTGTAAACATTCACGAAGTATTTAACTATATTTATAATAGACAGTTATTTTCGTTTCTTTTCTTTGTTTTACTTCTATAACAGATAAATCCGGGCAAATAATAGCTAAGAATACGTATAACATAAAGAATACAATTCAATTGCCCACACAAGATAATAAAAAGCAAAAACGGAGAGTAAACTTCATTTTACAAGGAATAAATCTCTTCAGAACTGCGACGAAAGCCAAATTCTCTCGAGAACTTTGTGACTTCCACAAAAGATTTTATACAATTCATTTCAGCCTCATATAAAAAGTTATCACGAATTCACAGAAATCGGGCGAGCTATTTTTCTGCCGACGGCGACTGCGGTGCTTCCCTTGGGAACGGAAGCTCGATTTTAGATTCGTTTGGACATCATATTCTTATTTTTATTCAAGTAGTTTATCATTAAGAATCAGCTATTAGTTATCACTTCGACATATTATAAAGAACATACTACTGTAACTCGTGCTTTAGTAATTATAATTATGTAATGTGTTAATAGAGTATAAACGTGACGAGCAGTGTTTACAAGTCGCTGTCAAATAATTAGCATCGGTCCGTCCATACATAATAACTCAGCAGTAGGCCGCGAGGTAATCGTCCACCTACGCGAATACGCCAGTCAAACCTCGTGGAGTCGGTTGCCGACAACGGTCATGTGCTGTAATTGCTTGACCAACAACATATTAATCACCAATGTGACATTATGATACCACCATTATAAAGAAAGATGATTATTTAATCATGATAGACTATATGTTATAGTAATTTGATTTATTATTAATATTATTACTAAGGTAATGAAGCCACTCATATTGAGCAAAAAAAAACTTATCTTTTAAAAATCTGGTAATAAGTTACATTTATAAATGTTGGATATCTATACATGTGTACGTATAAATATACAAGAAGATAAAATTGTTGTATAATTTTCCAATATTATAGCAGATAATATAATAATTATAAGACTAATTAACATAAGTACTTCAGTCTGAGGTAGTATTAGGAGTATACTGTGAATATTTATTTTAAATTAAAAGATAACTTAGCTTATTTTAATAGTTAATTAAAAACCAATTCTAACAAAAGTACCTATTCAGATATTATTTCGATAACAAATATCAGGTATAATAATGTACAGGGGTGTGTGTTGGGTAACCTCCTCGAGTGTCGCTCCGATTCCGATCCCGCTGCAGTCCGGGGGGAACGGAATCGGAGCGGCCGGTACACCCTGGGCGGCGGTCAATGGCTTCCCCTTCACCCCTTCATAGGGTTGGCATTGATCGTCGGCCAATACCCAACGTGGCGGGAACACATCGCTCTCCGTACTCCTCTGCTTTCAGAGGAGACAGGATGAGCGATGCTGTTAGTGGTGAGATGGCCCAGGGTCAGCCGGGGTGCGAGGGATATGCTCTATGGGTAACCTTACACCCCGGCGTCTGAAGACCCGAGACGGCGTGCGGTTTTAGTCGGTGCAAGCCCGACATAACCGCCCCCGCTGGCCGGCGGGGGGGTATCCGAAGGGATTTCCGCACGATAAAAAAAAAAAAAAAAAAAAAGGTATAATAATGTACACCACACCGTTGAATGAGTCCGTTTGTGTGCAGAATATTAAGCTGTCAGACGCATGGAAGAAATCATTACCTACAGTTTGAAATTATTTTCCTCTGGATAAATTCAAAATTTTATTTTGAGATTACTCTGGGAATATTCACTACATGCTCAATTACCTCGCTAAACAGGCGCGCGAGCGGTCGGCAATGCTAGCTTTACATACAGCTACAAGATATTTTATATAATTTATACAAGCATGCAAACAAACCTTTAGTACTTAAAATAAACTAGTTTATTAAAATAACAGATGGAAACATGGCTTAGTTCTATGAAACAAGATTTATAGTCAATATAAATTATTATTTGAATGATTCCGATTTCTATAAGTTTGTCATTGTTATTAATATAGCCATTAACCTTAACCTAGGTTAGTGTCAGTGATATTTTTGTGTGTAGTTTACTGGTAGACATTTCATTCGCATATTTTCGCATTCTCATATTTTAAATATGAGAATGTAAATATATATATATATAATAATGTATGAAAAAACATGAGTAATTCCGAGAAAAACTCCCGATAAAAAAACCGACTTCACCCTTTAGATAAGTTCAAACGAAAGAGGAATTGTAGTTTACATTACAAAACGTTTCGTTAAGAAATACAAGACCTTCATTTGCCAGCGTTATTTGCGAACATAAGACCTTGCAAGCACAATCATACTTAGTCTGGGTCACGCGGAGCGCACCAAATTGCATTTTGTTTTTAATCTTGTAGCAGCCGCGGGTTCTGGCAAGAGCCTCAATTTGCCTGAGCTGTTTAATTAACAGCGACACGGCGGGTCATTAATTAAGTCATCAGACAAGCCGCCGGCGAGGGCTAGCACTGCGCGGATTAGGCACTAAGCTGCGTGATAATGAACGATCATTCTACTTTTCTAATAGCTTCAACATGATAATTTAAATTTCATCAGGACATATTTTTGATTACAGCATAATATTATGAGTTAAAATTGTAGCTGATATACAATCACATGTATTGTTATCTTAGACAGTCGATAATATTACTATGTCGATATCAAAATTACACAATAATGATTGAAAGCAAATATGTATTCTTTATCAAGTCGTCGGTAACATAAATATAGATTTATATAATTAGACTATAATATTTATGATACTTATCGGGGACATCAAATCAATTTTTAATCGATGTATAAAATTAAACTATCTCTTATTCAATATCTGCAGGACAGTGTGGAACTCACTGAAATCTGCAGCTGAAGGGCTTGTACCATTTAAAGACGGCCGTGAGGAAACTGGAGAGGATTCACACTTCGCCTTCACATTCTGCAGAAGATCAGCTGTGTGCCGGCAAGCGCTAAACTAACTAAAGCTTCCATGAGCGTGGGCCCGAGGGCGATGGTTATAGTTATCGCTCTAGCTAAAGATCAGGTCGAAAGTGGTATAATATTATATCAATAGTCTGACATAGCCTCTTCACCATGCGACTGTGCCCCGTTGGCTGCAACAACCTTGTACCGGATATAATATAAATGGCATTTGAAAAACAATTACTACTGTCATGAATTGAATTGGTTTTAGAAGAAAAAAAATGCTTAACAGGGACTCGTATAAAAAAGAAACAAAAAGGAACAAAAGAACTATTATTTATTTTAGGCCGACGCGACGGTAGAGCCCATTGTGCAGGTAAGTCGAATCGTAAGTACTTTTTAAAGCTATGGTTAAATAATAATATACATTACCGCAAACAGATGGGCCACAGCAGATGTATGTGTAATTACTAGCTCAGGTTATGATAAGATACATTACTTCACGTAACTATATTAGAAAAAGCTTGGCCCATTACATAGAATAAAAAATCTAAATAAAAGACAACAATATTAGTAGACAGATAAATAAATAGGAAGAAACAATAGGGTTTCCCTGTAGAGATGGGTCGGAAAGCGGCACGTGGAAACATGAAGGGATGTAATCGAAATGTTTGTAAATGTATGTCGCGTGTCAATAGGCGATTATCCGGCTGTCAACTACCTCCACGCGCCGTCACAATATGTCCATGGTCATAAAGACTAGTTTTAATGTGATTTGGGAAGTTCTTCGAAGCATTTTATGTAATGACTCGTGTTTAATGACTAGCTGCATTGTTTTGAATAAAATCATACTTTGCGTTTCAACTAAGAATAGGACTGTTAAGTCGACACACTTCGAACCCTTTGAGAGAGGTATGCAAAAACAAATAACACATTCATTATTTACAGTACCTAGGTACTACATGTTATTTTAAGAGCTATTTGGTTGAGGAGGAACATTTAGAAAATATGTTTATAATGGCTGCCCTTATCGCCAAGTTAGATCTCTGCGGTGAGATTTTTTCAAGTGGTAATTTTACTTAGTTTTACTATTATATATAATATATATAATAGAGTTAACCGGTAGGTAGTGTAATAATAATGTATATACACATATACATCCCGCTATTATAGTTATGATAGGAGCAGTAGAACAAAATCGGTCTTAACTGTTATTGATGATAACTTTATCATATTATACAAGGTAGATCTATACAAAATTTTGTAGTTCAGCAGAACTCAGACATGGTCAAAATCCGGACTATAACTCATCACGCTATACCTTAAGGGTACTGAGCAGTAAAATGTAAAATCTCGAAAATCTACAGAGTTACCCACGTATAAAAGATAGTTGATAAGAGGCGCATAAACATTTCATAATGAATATCATCACGCTATTATATTAAGGAATCGGACAGAATTGATTTCGATGTTACATATTTGTCTATCTATTTCGAACGAATTGTCAATGTAATGCGAGTGCCCGTTAAATAACATAACTTTATACTTACGTGTTATTAACTTATTATCGAGACTGCAAAAATAAACATACCTTGATCTAACGCGTACGAAGTCGCGGGCAAACAGCTAGTGATTATTATTTTTCTGTTGGCTTTACTAAAATTGACATAATAAGCGAGTGAAGCTTATGCCAGTGTGATCCTAAATTTAATTGAAACGCATGGTGCATTATTATATTTCATTTGAACAGAAAATATTACTGTTTCGCTATTTGATTCTAGCTAAAACGAATACAAATCAGTGCTAAAATGTTGTTAGTGCATTTGCATAATAAAATAAGCAGTGGAGTTCAATAAATATAAACAGAATGCATTATGATTGTATCAATAGCAATATCACAAATCGTGCCGATAAGTTTTATCATTCGGAGTCGGAGCAAGACACGACTGTTCTCGACCAACGACATCGCCTAGCTACTCAGTAAACATTTGCTTTGGCTGACGTGTATTTAGCGATAATAGAGTAATATATTTATGTAGTATGTCACAAATGTTTATATAATGTCGCGCTGTGGACACTAATTCTCGGTTCACGCTATATTCTGTATACATAATCCAATGTACAAATTGTTACCTATGTTGAAACAAAAATACATTAACGGTGATCAGTGTAATCACATTATTATACAAATTATAGTAGGTACACTGACACCAATACCATCATTACTATTAGTAACGACCACTAGATTGGTAAGCGCAGTCATAACCAATGATAGTCAAAAACCTTACATAGTGGACTTCCTAGGGCTGATATGATGATGATGACAAAAAGTTCTTGTTTATATAATATCATTGGTAATAATAATTATTAATGAGTGTTACGAGAAAGCTAAACAAGGAACGCTTTCAAAGTGAGGCGTTGAATACAAGGCGTATGTTGTACATAGTATGTCTTTGCTGTTTGAATCTATTTATATAAAAATTAATGCCACTTTTCGTTGTAATTTTATAACTCAAGAACGGGCTCACCTATCCAAACCAAATGTTGAGGTTTTGTTCGGACTATTTAGTAGATGGTTTATGTGAAGTTTCACAAAATCGGTCGATTGGGAAAGGACATGGCTATGTTTGGTCGCGATAAATGACATCCACGCGGGCGGAACCGCGGGCAACAGGTAGTTTAATATAATATGTGAAGCTGTTGCTAAGCGAAGTGTAAACAAAATCTAACTAAAAACAGTAAAAAAGGATAGTTTTAAATTTTATAAACCACGTTATGTAACAAAGTAAGGAGGAATAATAGAAAATAAAATAAGGTTTATTTGTTTTAAATTCATTATTTTAAGCCAAACAACTGGCAGTTTTAATTACAACACACTGGTATCCTAATCCTATAAAAACCTACTAAACATAAACGTACAAATGAAATTATACATACATACATATAGTTACGCTTGCTATCCAGAAGGGTTAGGTAGAGGTGAAAAAAGACCCACAGTTCATCAATTTCTGTATGCGGTGCCACGTAATAAGGGGTGAGCCTTTTTCTACATGTATATTCACCATGAATTCCGTTATAATACTTATCGAATGATTTTAAATGGATTTATTTCCCACACTATTCTTTTAAGATCTAAACCTGATAGAAATAAAATACTAAATTCAATTTCAGAGAGGAGTAAAAGTCAAGTAGTCTCAGAAGTAGCAGCAGCTAGGGCGACATATTCACATTGGGCTCTTGCGACTCTCTTCAGACTATTACATCGCGATGGCTGAGAGGTTGTGCGGTCGATGTTGGGCAGATCGCCGAGATACGTCGCGACCTACTAGCAACGGTCCGACCCACGCCGAATATCCCCCTGACACCGCTCTCTTAAACGGCGACATCGCGATTCTTAACACTTGAGCACTTGTCAGATCTTATAACGAGACTCTTGAGTGGGTGATACATTTAACATTAAAATTTGGTTCGAACGACGTTTTATGTTTCCTTTGATCTTTCTAGTACTTGAATAACTTTTCGTTTTATTACTTTCAGCGTTTTTAGAAGTGTACGATATTATATTAGAGTGTTAATTTTTTATAAATGTTGCAAGCTTGTCTCATAAAATGAAGAATGTAACCACTTCTTTAGCTTTTATCTTTACACAGACAGTAAATTAGATAAATATTTGTTATAAAAGCGTGTTTTACTTACTCAAAAGAAGTCAAACTATAAGAAATAGTTAAGTGCGACATTATTATTTGTTGTCTTTTAAACGATGCAGTAATTTATTTGAAAATTGCCGACTTGTTCGACTGTTCATTTTAAGCCTATGAGCACGAAACGCCATGAAAAAGTATCATGCATGCACATAATAAATAAATTATTTTCTGATTTCCAGATACTTTAAATGTATGTTGCAATCTAGTTTATTATACGAATACGATACAATGACGTTTATAATATCGTATGAGTCGCAGCATAAGTAGGTATATAACATTACGCATTAAGCAACCATAAAGGTTTTAGTATAACTACACTGGTTCGAAATACGGCCAAATGAATAAGGAATTGAATCATAACATTTGTTAATTTTTTGATGATACAATGAAAATTAGATCTGAAATAACAATCAAGAAGACTAATTATGATTTAGTAGAATGTTACTAATACATGTCTCTTACGCTAAGAAAATATAGATAGGTAGTCAATAATAAACGAAATAAATATAATGACAAACCCAGGAAAGTGTCGCACTGAAACCTACGCCTGCGATACGACACCGTATTAAACTCGAGATATTAGTATATTTGTCTTCTCAATTACGGGTCAAGTATCTGGCTACAATCAACTCATTATCTACTCACGAAGGTCAAGGTTGAGAATTCCCGCAACGTTGGTTCATCGCCATTTTGGTACAATTTATGCAATTTACTAGCATAGAGTGAACCGCGTAGGCGGAGGAATAGTACGTATTCTTTCATCTATAACTATTATAAAATTGTAAATAAGTTGTGCCTGTACATTTGAGATATTTAAAAAACATATCTGAGTTATGTTAAATGAACGAATATAACACTTTTTTTTAAAATTCTTGTTTGTTTGTTCGCGATGGACGCAAAAACTACCTACTGAACGGAGTTTGATGCGATATTGTCTATTAGAAAGGTCTTGGTTAGACTTAAAATCTGCCGTATGTTTGATTGCTACTGATTAAGTACAAGAGTTACACGTGTTTTGAACTAATCATAATAAATATCACATTATACTACAGTAGTTCATAAAATAAGTATGTATGTAAAGTAATACACATAGCAGATTACAAATAAATTACTTGACAATACACAATTAGTTCGAGACCCGAATCAAATTGGCCTAAATAAAACATGAAATGAGTGGCAATAAAAGCGAAGCGACGTAAGTTTAAAGTTTACTCAGGTAAGTATTTATGTCACAACGTGCCAATATTGTGCTCAGGGGAATACTACAACGGGGATGAGTCGAAAACGTGTTCGGTGTGCCTGAATGTCGATACTCCGGACGATCTTTGTGGCTTGCCTTCTAAGGCGAGGGATATCTATTTTGTATAAAAGTATGTGCGTTATTTAACAGCTTGGTATACTGGTTGTCGTCTTTTGTCGCCTTATTATCGAAGTTTAAGCTCGAGATTTTGTTTTAAGTGCACACTAATATTGTAAACGCTAAAATATCTCTTATGAACTGTTTGTAGCCTTTTGACGATTGAACCTCGGAACTTATCGTAATGAAACATGACAATCAGATAGTACGAGGGTCAAACTGAAAGTTCTTAGAAAATCAAAAACTGATTACATTAGCCAGTTATTAGTTTTATTATATCTTTTCAAAATATTGTCCATTCACGTCAATACACCGCTGCATGCGATGGAACCACTGGGAAAAGCACTTTGCCCACTCGTCCTTAGGGGTCTCTTCAATGGCATCGCGATACGCAGCCACCGCTTCTTCAGCATTCATAAATCGCTTTCCTTTAAGTTTTTCTTTAATTTTTGGAAATAAATAAAAATCACAAGGCGCGAGGTAGGGGCTATACGGCGGATGACCCAGTAATTCAACGTTTGATGTCGCCAAATAGTCGATCGTTCGCTTGGCGGTGTGCGACGAGGCGTTGTCGTGGTGAAGGAGGATCCTACTGCGAGGTCGTTTCTCTCGAACTTTTTCCAAGACAAGTGGCAAACAATTGGTAGTGTACCATTCTGCAGAAACTGTTTTTTGATCCTCTAACACAATTGTTACGAAATGACCTATCCTTCCAAAGAACGAGGCCACCACTTTTTTTCCCGCACTTCGATCTCTCTTCACTTTAGTTGGCAACTCCTCGAAAGGAAACACCCACTGAGCAGATTGTCTTTTGGTTTCAGGATCATAACAGTAAATCCAGCTTTCGTCACCTGTTAGTATGTCGAACACAGCATTAGAGTCACCTCCGTTAAATCTTTCAATCATTTTACGGCACCAATCCACACGATGGAGTTTTTGAGCCTCAGTCAAATTATGAGGTATCCACCGGGCGCAAAGCTTCCTGACCGCTAAATGTTCGTGGAGGATTTTGTGCACTTGACTCATACCGATGCCTAAGCTTGTCCGAATCTGCTGATAGGTCACTCTTTTGTCAGTCTCTATCATACGCCGCACAACACTGATGTTATTTTCAGTCGTCGCCGTAGAAGGCCGTCCCTCACGTAAATCATCAGTGAGATTAGTGCGACCACGTTTAAACTCATTAAACCAGTTGTAAACAGTCGCACGAGATGGGGCTTCATCGTGAAAGGCCAATCGTAGTCTATCATAACTTTCTTGTTGACTTAAATGACATCGAAAGTCATAAAAAATCATTGCACGAAAATTTTCTCGTGTTAAATTCATGTTAACGTGACACAGACAATTTTCAATTTGCCGCCAAATCGTAAAACAAATGATAAATGAATGAAATATATACTCAGTAATATTCACAAAGAGTTCTATTTTTTTTAGATTTTTTTTTTAATTATATTGTTTATAAGTGACCAGTTCTAAGAACTTTCAGTTTGACCCTCGTATTATTATTAACTTTGGTCACGTAAGATGGGGTCACATACAAAAGCTTGTGTTTGTATTAAGTAGCTTCGAATCTTATTAGATTATTAACCTAAACTAAGTTAATGAGGACATTACTATTATTCCACCTAGAAATAGTAGAAAATGTCTGTTCCGTTCGTATTCTATGTAGGTTATGCGCGAGTCTGGAAGTTTAATAATATTTATGATTATTACTTTGTAGTTTACGAAGTTAAACTCCGTAAAAATACAGTCGTGAGCGGCGGTAAAGTGTTATTGTTTCTACTACTTATTACTACACTGTCATTGTTTCACAAAAGTATGAACCAAATACGCTGAACTGAGCATCATTTGCTATCTATATTCGTTATCAGTTAGTTTTCCTAAGGAATAATAATTATATTCTACAATTTTAGAATCTAATATATCTTCGTAACAGAAAACAAACTGAACAATAAATAATGCCATGCAAGAAAACACTGTGTAGGTAATAAAATAAAAAACAATATTCGCCAGATTTCAATTAAGTAAGTCTATTTTTGTAAATAATAAATTTTAGAAAAAGCCATTAAGTTGGTTTGTAAAAACAAAGAAAATTTTATTACAAGCTCACGGTAGAATCTTAAAATCCGATGACTACGATATTTCACGCTCGCTAACTTCTATAATATGCCCCATCCAATTTTTCTCGATTGCTTATCAGGTAGACAGACTTCGTCGAACTTTTCAAATTATTTTTTAAACGTTCTTAATTTTTTGTGCTTGCAGCATAAGTTACTAGGTATATAATTACAGTTTTCTTTTTGTGTATGTCTAAAGCTGTTAATAGAATACCTTTATAATAAATAAAATAAAAAAATAACATTTAATAAGTAATGAGTGCTTGACCGAAGCTTAGTAATAACTACCGCTATAACATAAGTCGTAACAGTGGTAGTATTACTGAGCTTTGTTGTTGTAATAATGAGGTAGAGAGAAAGCGAAAGTTTATAATTATATAATTTTAAGACATATTTAATGGCACATACTGAAATGCCATGCAGAAGTAACCAAATTCATTTTAACATTTTCAAACGTAAGTGACAATAATTATTTGCATGAACGAATATTCGCCCATACAAATATTGCATTAAGAACGTCTATACTAGTCTAGTCTATTCAAATAAATACAAAATAAGTTTTATTGGTTTTATTATAAAACATGATGGATCTCGCTTACGTATTTCTGACTGAAGGCATCAAAACCGTGGGAATACTATAGTTTAACGCTGAGGTAGGAAATTGTTGATATTCAAGAAGCTGTCCATCGCTCAACAGGCGTCAGACGACGTGGTCACGCTTGAATGTTTTTTATACGGTCAACTGTACTTTTATCCACCGTGAAACTTTTGATGACGATACGAATTTAGATGGATGACGACATCCTTTAAAAGAATATACAAGTTCGGTAAAGATTTAATTAAATAGACCTCCCAATTGCTGTGTGAGTAAATTACTACATAATAAATAAAGCAATATCTTTTTTAATGTTACAAGGTAAATTATTATACTCTCCCGTTGCCTACGAATATGTATTAGTTTACGAGTAACAAATCGGATGAATTAAATGTAGTTTAAAACATTGTGCTTTTTGTTTGTATTTGTAAGCGTGATTCATTATAGAGAGAATCTAAATTTTGAAGCACATTGCATACGTTCAATATTTGACGGCCATTCCAGGTTTATTTTGCCTTTGTCCGTAAAACGTTGACGTCATGTAGTCACGTCGTGTTCAATAACGAACAGACGTAAATGTAACTTTTCGGTTTTTACAGTTATGCTGTATTTTTATCGAACAAACGATGTGTGTACGTTATCAGATTAAAATGGACAAGTTTTTTGGAACTTTACTATTTTTACGGCTACCAAGCGATGAAGTGGACGTCGAAATATTTTTTGGTAATATCGATGAATAAATCTACCTATTAACCATCAACAATCTAAACGCGTGTTTACATAATAATATGCTTCTTTAGCCCAGTCCTTGCAAAGACGCTTTCGGGCGGACAAATTGTGAAAACGATCCACGTATCCTTCTGTAGCTCATCACACACCATGTTAGGCTGAAGAAGCTTTTGCGGAGACAATAAGTGTTATTTCGTTGCAAATGGTTATTTGTCCAGGTCGCTTCCCGCAGCACGGGTCGCCCCGCAACTGATACTTTTGACAATTCGCCGTGAATCAAATTGTTTTTATGTTGAAATTTTAAACGTAGTTTGTTAAGTATAGTGTACTTGATTTCCAGTATGTGTGAGTGGAATGTGAATACGTTTTTTCTATCTTACGAATTAATAAGCGATGTCGACGGAGCCCCGCTTTGCGGGACATATAACAAGTAACCTAATGCTATTTTCTTATTCCAACTAATTTATTATTATGTATAAAACTATTTATTATTCTAAGCTATATCTATCTATGTCAGGGTAAGCAGTGTCCATGAAAATGTGTGGCGGTTAGTTCATGAAAAGTCTGAGTTTGTAGCTCATTTAATTTCAAATTATAATACTTGTTCACCTCAGTTATTAAGTAAATACTAGTCGCTAGTGTATCGCCGGATTTGTAGTTGCTACCTCTCGCTTGAGAGGACGATACCTTCAGTACTAACGTTACTGCTTTGTCAATAAACAGAACTGAGTTTAGAGTGCTTTAGTAGAACATTTACTTACAGACCATTGTAAGTAGAAATTGCATAAGCATTGCACACCACATGTGAATTAAATAGGAGCAAAGAAACCTGTTTCGTCCTATAATATACGCGCGCGCCGCTTCAACGAGCCACAAACGGCAAGCCTGTCGCTATAATTTAAAACGATAGCAGGGAATGTAGTTTTATTGTGCATATACGAGACTTCAATGTACTCAACATATTGCCATTCGAGGACGGCGCGATAAATGAGCACAAATGAGCGAAAGCCACTTAGACCAAATTTACACTTTGTGGGAGACCGCGACTGCACCTCGCTTGTCGAGAGCGGCGCTCGGTACTTAGACAGGCGCGACCGCCAACAGTCAGCTGCTCACTACATCACACACAAGCATTATCTACATTATACGTATAGATAATTATTATACAAGATACAAACAGGTCTTTTTTTGTAAAGGAACAAAAAAGACCTACTTTCATTTACGTTAATAACAACTAAATTTCACTATCTACTTTTTACACGCAGGGTTCATTCGTTGGGTCAATGCACTTCCGAGGCGACGTCCAAAGCGATTACGAAGCGCCGTTTTTATAATGGAAATATTTTAGAAGAATCCTAATATCCTAGTAATTCCAGAATTTTCATTCCTATTCTAAATCAACCAGATGTTGATGGCAAGAAAATGTGACAATAGATGTCGTCAGCATGTTCGTAGATAATTATCCAATTTTTGACAGAGATGCAAAAATGATGATATTACAAGGTTGTCGAGTAAGGCGGACAAATGTAAACAAGCTTTAGTGATTCTGGTATAATACCTAATAATTAACATTCACGCAATGCATGAGGCTAGAGAATAGGTCTACGGTTTAGTATTCTCGTCTCACTTTGTCATGATCGAAATGGTGGTGCTAAAATAGGATATGAAACTTTTGTGCATTATTATGTACTCACCTCTAGATCTTCATA
The DNA here is from genome assembly GCA_946251805.1 of Cybosia mesomella. NCBI lineage: Eukaryota > Metazoa > Arthropoda > Insecta > Lepidoptera > Erebidae > Cybosia > Cybosia mesomella. The sequence continues at coordinate 26,612,839 of OX276398.1, forward strand.
AGTGCGAAATGCCATTATGGCGAAACCATCGATGATGTCCTCTTCTCCGAGCGGCTCCCGCGACTTCTTCCTCCTAGCAGGAGGACGAGGCGGCTTCTCTCTCGTCGGAGACTCATCCTCGCCGCTGTCTCCATCCTTAACTTTGCTCTCTCGCTGTGCTTGCATGCGCTGTGCCCGCTCCCTTCGCCTATTTCTCTGATTGCGCTGCTTCACTTCGTTTTCCATCGTTCACACATTATTCGAATCACCCGACCACCGTGGCTCACTACACTAAAGTCCGCACTACACTTTTATCACACATGGTTATCCGATGTTCCTACACCGCGATATTTAACAAAATACAATTGCACACAGAAAAAGACACTGGCCGTTTCCAATGGCGGATCGTACACCGTTGCCGCATTGCAAGTAAAATGGCCGCGTAGCACTCCACGGGCTGCCTTTTTTCACATTCACGTAAATGGAGGCATTATTACACTTAAACTAAAACATACAACTATATATTTTAACATGAACTAAGACAATAATACGATAAATTAACTTTATACATTATTCTCTGTGTTCAGAATCAGTCAATAGTCAATACAATGAAAGGTGTTACACGACGCCAACGCTGCGTTGCGGTCGCGATGGTGAACTAAAACAGTGCTGCCAACATAATACACAGACATTCCGCGATACTGGGCGTCATTGGCAATGTGGCGATTCGTTGTACTCTTCCAACTGGTAAGTCTATCTCTTTTACGACATAAATAATAATTTTAAGTGGTCGATATTTTACTTAACAACCCGAGTATTATTAATCATTTAATAATAACCTCCTAAATATGAAACATCTCAAGGTATTCTTAAAACATTAGAAACATCATTTCTCTTGTTATTTGTTTAGGATATTTCTATTTGATCTGCTATGTTGGTAATGCGTACCATATAAGTTTTCCAACTAATCATACTCCGTTTTTCAATGTATGGGATTGTGTCCTACTTTTACTAACACTGTGTTAAGATTAAAGTGGAATAAATTTTGTTGAAAAAGATCCATTAAAATGAAGTTGGTGCATGTGTTGATTTTGACATTTCTATAAGTGGCTGCGTTCACGATTTGAAAGAAGCAAGTAGGTAATGAAGTTGTATTTTATCGGGGCTTTATTATTTGGATTTATGGATATAATTTCCGTCACATTCACAGAGCTAAGTTCACTGCTGTGTGCCTGACACTTATTACTAATATGATGATAAGATGATTATCGAGAATACACAGCTACAAAGTTGTAGTTGTATAATGCTATGTAATGATTTAAGTGAACATAAGTAGTACTTTTTAATATGTTAAGGACAGGCTGCTCTTGATGGCTCTATATTTGTATGCAAAAGTGCCCCTCGGTCTTCACCGCGCTGGAATTAAAGGTGAGGTGGGTTGGATAATATGGGTACCCTATCACTTACCTGGACTTAAGATTATTTTATTATTTTAGTCTTTATCTCTCTGTATGTGTCGTAGCGGTAGTACATTGCATTTGACTGCTACGTCAGGGTACGCGGGTTCGATTACCGCTCAGTGCAAATATTTAACATAATATAACATAACATAAACTCACGCCTATATCCCCGAAGGGGTAGGCAGAGGTGCTAGCACCCACATTTCGCCAGTTTATGTTTAGGTCCCAATGTAATAGGTGGCGAGCCTATTGCCATTAACCGGGCACTTATAAACCTGCGGTAAATACACACATAACTTCGAAAAGCATCGAAAAGTCATTGGTGTGCGCCATTGTAATACCTGGGATCGAACCCCAGACCTCGTCTCAGCAGTCCTTTACCCATACCACTAGGCTACCGCGGTTATTTATATGTATGAATATGTATATTTGCATTGGTCAGGTTGTTTCTATGTATAATATGTATGTATTTACAAAAAAATGTGTCTAAGTATGTTTTGTCCGCATTCTAGAACCCATAACACAAGCTAGTTAAGCTATGCTGACTTTGGGTCTAGACAGCGCTGTGTATAAAGATTTAAATTGAAAAAAAAAAACAAACGTTTTTTTCACAATCTTGCAAAAAAAACATGAAAAAAAACTTGGCACCGTCCTTTTTTTTCTAAATTTGTTTTTTTTTTGCCAGTTATTTGAAACACAATAACTAAAATGGAATACAACATTAAATGTAACGACCTCTGTGGCGCAGCGGTAGTGCGTTCGACTGCTAAGTCAGAGCTCGATTCCCGCTCAGTGCTAATATGTATATTTGCATTGGTTTTTTTTTTATACCACTCAGGTGACAGACAAACCCACGACCCACCTGATGGGAAGCGGTTACCGTGGCCTATGGACGTGCGCAACACCAAGGGCGTCACACTCGCGCTGCCGACCCTGTAAAAACCTTCTAATACCCTTCTTGAAGAACCCCATATTGTAGTCGCTTGGGAAAACACACACACACACAGCAGGGAGATCATTCCACAGCCTGAGGGTGCGCGGAATAAAGTGCCTTTCATACCTAACTGTACGCACCGTTTCCGGTCGCAACGTGTGAGGATGAATTCCCTGTCTGTGGCGAGCGGTGCGATTATAGAATGTGGCCGTGGGCATCATATCATGTAATTCTTCTGAAGACACCCCATTATAAAGGCGGTAGAAAACGCACAGGGAGGCGAAATCTCTCCTAAGGTTAAGAGGTTCTACACTGCCTGTAAGTATGGGATTGTCGACGATCCTCAGCGCCCGTCTTTGCACCGAGTAAACGGGTCAAGTTGGTATTTGGGTGCTCAGGCAAAAAGGTGACAGCAGTACTCCATCTGGGGCCGGACTTGCGACTTATAAAGAAGAAGTCTTTGCTCCGCAGTGAAGTACTGCTTCGCCTCGTTGAGCACTCCAAGTTTCTTAGATGCCAACTTGACTTTGTCTTCCAGGTGACTACGGTACTGGACCTCGCTGGAGATGTCGACACCGATCCCGATACTTTTGGAGATTTTAAGATGTGTGTCCAGGAATTGTGGCGCTACAATTGTGGTGCTGGTCTGGGTGTTTCTATGTATAATATGTATTTATTGCCAAAAAAAATATTTAAGCATGTTTATCCGCATTCTAGAACCCTCTGCTCTGCTTAGTTTGGGTCTAGATGGCGTTGTGTACTTTGCCCGAAAAAAAAAAAAAATGTTGTTTTGTTTTTAATTAAGGTTAAAATTATGTTCAAATCAATGAGTAGCTATTATTATGCACTTGGAAAATACTTATGTGTCACAATCATCTAAATCAGTTTCAGTAGCTATAGCTACGCTTGTTTTATCGGCATCGGAATCCTTGACGTGTTCTGTGTCTGTATTTGTTTCATTTCATTCTGAATCAACCACTATAGGTAGGTACTATCAGGGACTCTACTAACTTCTGCTCGTGTTAATACTGTTGATGATTGTACTGATTGCAATTTCAAATTATGCGTTTCAAATAATGTACAATATTTTCCTAGCCCTGTTATTTTTCGGTGTATTACATTATTTGGTATTGTTTGGTGAATGTCGCTGTACGTACTAAATGTTTTCTCACACGCTATGATAGTACCGTAGACCAATATATTATTGATTTATGTTAGTAGGGAGCGAGAGAAACTTGACGGCTACTACGACGACAAAGCAATTGATTTGCAAAGTCCTGCCCACCGAGCAATGTGATTCAATTTTTTCACCGAAATCCCCGTCCATAAATGGTAAACTTCAGTAGGTGTTGCCAATTCTTTTAAGACATAATGTGGTATTTAACAAAAATGGTATTATATTATGGTACAAAAAAAAGTAAAAATGGTATTATATTATGATACAAAAAAAGTAAATAAATAAATCAACTCATATACGATAACCGCCTTAACATAATTGTATTTTCGTACTCTTGAAAAAACCAATTCTAGAAAATTACGTTTTTTTTTCATGTTTATTAAACGATTTCTTTTTTCATCACAGAACAAAAACCGTTTTTCACAACTCTTGTTGTGTAGAATGTCGTGGAATATCTATTTTCAATTATAAACACAATTTAAAGCTGAAATCATTTTCTGGTTATTTGACATTCCCTGTAACGAATGGTAATTTAAAATGAATTTAATCCACAAAACACACATAATATTATCTCATGGGCACCACAATCTCGAGATACTTCCTGGATGTGGAAGGGATCAAAGAACGATTTCCATTTTTTTGTGATCTTTCACACTTCTTTTGTCTTTTACGGGATGGTAGAAAGGTAGTCCTCTGTCGATCTCTCTTTACAGGCTGCAAGAAGTTTTTTAAAGGAAATTTTGTGATGTGGTAAATGGCTAAATTTGTTCCTTACCTATACAGCGATAAAAACTCTTCAGTTACCGTTTATCATTAAGGGTCAATTCACACTGAAAGAGCAGCGGCCGACAGCGGCCGGCGCGGCGCGAGCTGCCGGAATTTGTTATTAGAAGTAAAAAAGTGCAGAGCAGTCTCGCGGCCGCGCCGCTATACGCCGCGCTGCCTCTCCTTTGGTTTTGAATGACTAAGAACTATAATACGTAGATAAGATTTAAAAAAAAACTGTGAACTGCTGAGCGACTTGAACTGTTGAAGAGAACTGTATGTGCTAGTTATTTAGTTATCTAGTTTGTGGTGAGCGAATAAACATCTTCGTTGTATAAACGGCATTTAATTGTACCCCGCGCACGTAACAATATTTTTAGGCAAGGAAATAATATAATTTCAACTTGTAATAAAATATATCAATACCAGTCATGAAAAAACCAGATCTAGGTACTGTCGCCAGGAAGGAACGACTTGGGCGATCAAGAATAGTGGCGGTAAGGCCCATCATGCCTCCATGATGGGCCTTACCGCCGCTATTCTAATCCTCATTGGCTAGAGAGGCGACACGGAAGCCACTCGTACCGACTGACGCAGGTGATCTCCGGTAAGGGGAGCTTCGGGGACCACCTGCATCGGATCAGGAAGGAGCCAACGCCTGAGTGCCATTACTGCAATGCGAGCGAGGACTCGGGCCTGCATCGCTGGTGGACTGCCCGGCGTGGTAGGTGCCGAGGCGTGACATCGTGGCAGCCATCGGGGTGGGAGTCCTCTCGCTCGGCAGCATGATTGCGGTAATGGTGCGGAGCGCGAGCGCATCGGTCGACATCGCCTCCTTCTGCGAGCATGTAATGCTCTAGAAGGAGATGGCGGAGCGCGCTCCGGAGAGATTTAGAACTCTCCCGGCCTGCCGAGCCCGCAACATGCTCACCGCGCGTCGCAGGCGACTGAGGCGACTCAGGCGCCGGAGGTCGCTTAACAACCTCCGTTCATATATAAAACAAATTCGTGTTAGTCATGACCGGGATAAACTCAAGAACGGGTGGATCGATTTTAATGATCTTCGAATTTTTAGGTTTGTCTTCGTCTCTGTGCCTTTTTGTGTTTCTTTTTTGTAGAAATCGCGGAGATATTCACTAAATAAATTTAGCTAATAAAGTAACTAACATAACTGTATTCTAAGGCAGAACGAAGTGTGCCGGGTGAGCTGGTCTATATATATAAAACAAAGTCGTATTTGTGATGACAGGGATAAACTCAAGAACGAGTGGTCCGATTTTCACATAATCTTTGATTTTTTAAATTTGTTTCAGCCTGTACTGTGCCTCTTTGTGCTTTTTATTTGATTGTAATCCTCACGGTTACCCCATCGCCAGCCAGTGAGGGTAGTTACGTCGGACTTGAACTGACCAAAACCGCACGCCCTCTCGGGTCTCTAAACCAACATAACTTGACTCGAAGGTGGAACGAAGTTTGCCGGGTTAGCTAGTGATTGTATAAAATTAGATTAAAATATAGCTGTTTAAGTTTATTCGGTGATCTGTTTGGCTACTCTGTTCTTTACGCTGCTCAGTGGACCAGATAATAACTGACACCAATAGTTATCGGGTTGACATGTTGTATAGGCAGGTATGGCATCCCACGTTGAATTTTGTATATATAAATTTTCTAATTAGATATAAACGTATAATTTAGCTTTTGTTCTCGGCTTCAGCAACGGGTGATATGTAAAATTATTATATCTGAGGCCTCGAAGTTAAAACACATGTATACAAAAAAAACATGATGACATGACAACTGACATAACATGACAACTGTTTTATAGACTAAAATTCATAGTCTGGGTGACCGATTACATGTCCTCGTCCCGAACTTAGGATCCTTTTTTTTTACGTGGGGAATGCTGTTACGCACGGCACCTCCGGCTACGGGGCAATAGCCGGCGATCGTGTGTGGGGCTCTCCCATCCAGCAGCTGGATTGGCATACCCACTAAACCTCACGGTGCGCCATGCTCTGCGCCTTGTCGGGGGAGGGGGGGGCCTGAAACTATTTTTGTTTTTGTATTTGCAGTTGAAAGGAACTTTTACTCTGCAGGAACAGTATTCATAAATTAAATGTATCTGACTCTAGTCCCAGACGAACAAAGACTGCATGTTTGCGTGCAGTATGCCATGTTAAAACAGCTTTAAATACGTTAATTTGTTAAATACATTGGGACTAATACACCGTACACTAATGGAATAAATAAGGGAAAGCAAGAAAGCGGATCCCGGACTTCGAGGTGGAAGCTTCGGATGTAAACGAGACACTTGCTTAGGGGATGATCATGACACTTATGGAGATTGGAGTAACGGTTCATTTAGGTAATTCGACAGTCCCTTGCGACCTGAGTTGTGGATTTGACACTTCGTGGGGATTCTTGTGTATCTCACATAGCACTGGGCGTGAGCCTTTGACCTTAGTGTACTGTGTGTACTTTGACGGGCAAGTCGCGGCACTGGCAGTCAACCTTGATTTAGCAAATGTCTTCGATCAGGTCTGGCACAGGTTTCTTTTATCCCAGTTATTGTCTTTGTGATTTGCTAGAATCTTGGCAATACCCACACTGGTCGTGCCTACCTTACTCAATCTATACTGGAACAACTGGTGCGTGAATTCGAGACTCTACCATTAAGACACAAAATGTGCATTTAACGTTAAGAAAACCTTATTTACTTTAACTTCACAATATTAGGATAAGTGAAGAGAAGTAAGCCAAAAGTACTGAAACCCTTGGAGCTGGTATATCAACCAACTTCTTAGGTTATGATGATCTTCAGAAGATAAGGCAAACTTTAATGTGTTCAACAGTGCGAAGCAGTACATCACTGCAGTTACAAAACTAGCAAATGACGCTTCTTTATAAGACATACATTCAACCTTATATTTAGTAGACCTTCTCTCACCTTTGGTCTGGAGTACCTGAACACCATCTTGAGCAGTTTGACTGGGTACTGAGTAGGTAAGTACAAACACGAGCGACGAGAAAGTAATGAAAGTATTCTTTGTATAAGTCATTTCTATTTGTAAAAACCATAAATATCTTATACTGTTTATATTCTAGATCAACAGCAAAGATATGTATCGCGTCCTATACATCTTATTTATATCAAACTAGTACTTTAGACTGTGTAATATATAATTTATGGATTCGCGTTTCGTCTACATAATGATAGAGGCGTTAATCATTCAGTCGAGCTTGCGGTATTACGTAGAAGACACGTCTGCTATCGAAACACGCGATATGGAATTCAGTTAGATACAACATTACTTACACCCAAATACCAACTTTGTGATTAATTTATCCGCAAAATTATCAATTCACACTGTGCCGTCAACTCTGATCCGTGATCATTTTCGTCCGATTAGATTCAGGTATGTAAATATGTTTATGAATTAAATGAATTTATACTTTAACTACACAGTGTTGTGGTGTAAAAAAGATCATCGGTCCCAAGTTTGAATTGTTCATAGACAATTTAAGCATTCTGTGTGTTTCCTGAAGTGCTAATACGATTATGTAGTGTTTAATACTTTAGCAATTTAAGTTAACAAAACATTATGGTTCCAACGAGCTGTATTGTTTGTTTTCGTTTTAATTTTATGCCGCACACTATAATGCCGGTTGTACACGAAGGGGTGGCTAAACGAATCTAGAACCAAATGACTTTTTTTACTGTCGTAAATATAAAACATGCGGCGTCCCCTACTAAAATCAAATTGATTTACTAACAAAAGAACGTGTGAATTTGTTCCGTTACTACTTAAATTATGTATAATATGTAATTATTATGTACGTATACCTACTATTTTATAAATGATTAATGACATGATTCAATACTGATCCATGAACATAAATGTATTAAGACATTTAGCGCCCACTTAAAAACGACACATATTAATTTACAATAACTTTGACTGACATAATAATAAACTTATATAACTTTTATTACATGTTATTAACATATTAATGAGATAGTAAAATATTTATTTATCATATTTTATTTTAAGATGTCATCGTAAATTGTTACGGCTGTTTATTCAGTAAGTGGGCTATTTATTTTAGCAGGTAAGTAGGTACATACGTTTATGAATCTGTAATCATAATAATAAACAGATAATGTTTGATATAGTATTTAATGATTGATGACTTTAATTAAGCAGGTAAATAATTCGCGCATACAGATAATTACTCGTACTGTAGAAATAATGAACGACTATTTTCGAGCTATATAATGTATTCGTAAGTCAACGGGATAAAAACCGAAGCGGGATAAAACCCGACCCCACCAGGCGAGGCCGTGGTGGCGGCCAAAGTCCGCCGGCAACCCTGGGGTTATCCTTTCGAGGGCTTACCCGGGGTGCCCGGCAACGGACACTTGAGGAGGACACCGTGCGGTTTTAGTCGAGACACGACATAACCACCCCCGCTGGCCGGCGGGGGGGTATCCGAAGGGATTTCCGCACGTAAAAAAAAAAATGCATCGGACTTGCGATTGAGACTCTCCAGGTTTGAGTTCTTGCCATTACAACACCGACGTGAACCCACACCTAACAAAAGCTATATAGCTTAGCTGGAGGGGTTAGGGGGAAATTGTTTCGTTTTTAGGAATACTAGTAGCTTATAGTATTATTTTCATATAAACCAAAAACAGACAAAGCAAACAGTAAAAGGAGGAATGCGTTTGGCATGTAAACGCTTTGCAAAACTAGGCACTGAGGGGATTTTCGCACGAAAAAAAAAAGTTGCTTACCTATTACTTGTGTATGGTCCATGGCTCGGAGAGGGAAAACAGGAGCGTGAGAAAAAGGATTTTAAGGGCGAGAAGGCCATATTTCTTATTTTTCGTGATGAAATCGCTCCTGATTCCCCCCCGCCGCAGCGAGGGTGGTTATGTCGGATTCGAACCGAGTAAAACCGCACGCCGTCTCGGGTCTTCAGGTCTTCTTCGGGATGTAAAGTGGCCATAAGGCATTTCCCTTGTAGCCCGGCTGACCCAGGGTCATCTCCGGTTTTGATATGGCCCCCGTTTGGGAACCATGGTGTTTTCGTCTTGCCCCCGGAAAGAGGGGGTGGGGTAGCAGCCCCGGCATGCTTCTTCTAGGGTGACAGGTGGTTCCACCTGTCACAGGCTTACGCTGATGTAGGACGGAGGTCGTTCAGTGACCCCCGATGCCTGAGTCGCCTCCGCGCCTCGCGGGGTCTGCGGATCGGGAGAGATCTTAATCTCTCTCGGACCCGTACCACCGCCTCCTTCTCGAGCATTACTTGCTCGCAAAAGTAGGCGACGGCAGCCCACGCGTTCGCAGTCCGCACCATCGCTATGAGCAAGACGCCGAGTAAGAGGAGTCCCACTCCGAGGGCCGCCACGAGGGCCCACCACGGCGCCTCCCACGCCGGGCACTCCGTCAGCGTGTGCAGCCCTGAGTCCTCGCTTCGATTACGGTGATGGCACTCAGACGATGGCTCCTTCCTGATCAGACACAGGTGGTCCCCGAAGCACCCCTTTCCAGAGATCACCTGCGTCGGCCAGCTATTATTCTAGAGATTGAAGCTTATTTTAGTACTGACTTTTGGTAGGGCACGAGGGGAAAGATTTCGGCTAAGACTGATTTGCTTTGGTTTTGTAAAGCGTTCTTTCTTTCCACAGTGCATGTCAACAGTTTGATAATATTTTAGAGTAGTTAAATCCAAAGTCATAGTTGTAACTAATATTTTTTAAACCTACGGTTTCAACTACTCTATAAAGGTTAACTGTCAGTCCGATGTACGAGAGAGAAGGCTCTACTAAACCGAAGCAAGCCGATCTTACCCGGACGCTCATTCTTTATCCCGACTCGGAGTGCCAAATCAAAATCCGGTTAGGTTTTTTTTGTATAATAGGACACTCTAAACGACTTATTTAGTTTACGGAGTCTCCTTCTAATCTTTATTGCTGGCGTAAAATTTAATGTATTCTCGTATCTCTAATAAAGTAAGCCCCCATTTACACCCAAATAAAAGCAGGCAAAGGAATGTATGGAGTAAGATAAGTTGATAGAAAAATAAATGCAGGTATATGAAAGCGGTTTGGTTTAAATGCAGCGACGAGAGTTAAATAAAAAAGTCATTAAAAGAAACACTGACTACAAAAAGAAAATAACTTGAAATTATGACAGCCGGTCAACGTTTTTAGGCGTATCCGGTTCTACCATATATCCCGTTCTACTTACCCAATTGCAAGTCTAACCAAGACTTTTCTAATAGAAAAAACCGCATCGAACCGCAAACAAATAGACAAACAGATATACAGACAAGAATTAAAAAAAAATAGTTTACAGAATCGTTTATTTAACATAAACCAAGTTTTTTTTTAAATATCTCCTATGTACAGATACAACTAATTTACCATTTTATAATACCCGTAGCATAGGTATAGGTAGATTACAGTTATTCTCAGCCGATTGTGATAAAATTTTGTATGCACGTTTAGTTTGGATGACAATGTATTAATATGGTACCATGGAGCTGGTCTGATGATGGAGTAGGACGGTGGCCATAGGAACTCCTAAGCTAACTAAGATAAACCTATCGAGTTTGGACTCATTAGTTTTGTCTTGGCAGACTCTCTGGTATTACATAGTAATCAAGGTCTGATGATGGAGTAGATCGGTGGCTATAGGAGCTTCTAAACTAAACAAGATAAACCTAGTGAATTTGGGCTCATTTGTTTCGTCTTGGTAAACACTTGAAATATAACTAAAATAACACTAGGAAAAATCGCAGTAGAATTCATTTGGTGAACCAAATAAATGAATAAATAAATATTATTTTCAGGTTATTAGTAACAATGAAGCCGAAAACCCTCGACCGAGTAATTGTGCTTACAAGCATAATTGGAGTTCTAATTTCAACTTATGCCTTGCATGTGGAGATGGCGGTTGAGACCCAACCTGGGTACAAGGCTTTGTGTGATATTTCTGAACACGCCAGCTGCTCCCGAGTTCTTTCTTCAGAGTAAGTCGACCTTTATCACCGTTATTAAATACGCTGTCACTAAAGCACACATTACATTATCTAAGGTAACAAGACGACCACTGCTCGTCTAACTGCCTATTGACAAGTGTGCAGTGAACTTTAGTAGTTAAAAAGGTAGAGAGAAGGATTAGAGTTCCAGTTATGAATCAGATAACGATGGACCTTCATTAGAAACAATAGAACAAGAGTCATGTCTGCACAGTCTGCACTGTCTACAGTCGAGACTTCTCCAGGTTTGCAGGAGACTTCAGTTTGCCGTTTCAAATGGACTTAACGACATACTTTTTCCATTTGCACATAATGCTAATCCTACAAATATTAAAAGTGTGAAAGTTTGTGAAGATGATTGGATGTCTTTTACCCCATCATGCTGTAACGGTTCAACTTATTTGGCTAAAATTGAGTACAGGAATAGATTATAGTCTGGTATAATATATGGGCTACTTGTATCCCTGGAATAGGTTCCCTTGGGAAGCGGGAACGGGAACAGAATTCCACACAGGCGAAGCCTCGGGCAACCGAGTGTCTGTAATATAAAATTTAATGGTGACAGAGGATAAAACCAAATCATGGAAAGTAGGAAATCGGTCTCCGAAGTTCAAGCTTTGGATGCAACCAGTATTGGTTATAGGGTGATAATGGAGGGTTAGAGTACTGTTTAAATAAAAAATAAATTTTCTTAACCATCAATCGGAGGTACATGCGAGCTTATACAATGTAATTACTTTTCAGGTACGGCAAGGGATTTGGATTGTTACCACCGGAGTCTAAGCTAAAAGTACCAAACTGCATCTATGGAATCATCTTCTATTGCCTCATGATATTTTTGTGTATGTATAATCATCAACATGTCTTACTTCTGGACTCAATCCTCTCATATTTAGGTGGATTAATTTAAGTCGAATCATAGTTATCATCAATATTATAGTAAATCAATCTCAAGTATGTAAGTTCCGGCATAATGCTTGTCATTTTTATAGCTAGTGGGCTGGTTACTAAATTAATTACGAATCACCATGTAGATAAGCCTCCTTGTGACCGTACCTGCTGCAAAAACGATCGCGTCGCAAACAGTAAAGGTAAATAATTAAAAAAAAACGTTTCAAAAGTTAGAACTGTAGTCTATGGATCAAAATCAGAATTGCTGTGGTAGTTTGGTAGGAAACACATGGGTGTTTAGAAATAGAAATAAATAATAATGAAGTTGATCATTAGGAGCAATCATTAATTTAGGACGTATAAAAATATATTTTCTCTCTTTCATCTGACCTTTTCGTTTTTTGTTTCGCAGAATTCTAATAAATCTTCATTAATCTTACGACTTTACTCCACACTTTAAAACATCTGTAAGATATATTCGAAGCTCATAAACGCTCTTTTCTTTAAATCTAAACCAAACCATAATAAAGTAAAAAATAATACATAAACGCTATTCACTTTTACGACGATGCGACGGACGTTCAGATGAAAACTGATAAAATAAAGCTGTCGTTCATAGAAACATAAAAACTGTATAATTAATTGAAAATGACAACTCAATAATGCGTTATGTAAACGGATGTTTTAATAAAGTGTCATGTTATGAGTCGGCTACTTATCTAACTAATGGTTTTATTATAAAGAGGACTTCCATAGTGGAAGTTATTGTAATTAAAAAGTTGTATATGTAGTAGAGAGAGGCAATTACCGTCGCAATTCAAATAATCGACATCGCATTAAGACCGGTTGTTCGGCGGCGTGCAATTCGCACATAAACGTGGTCCGTGGTTGGCGGCTTCGTGACTGCCAAGAGAGAGAAAAATATTATGAAATCCTGCCACAGATTAATAAATAGTTACTACGTAAATCCTGCGCAAGTGGTACGCTGCTTAGTGTGTCCATTTTATAGTACATTTCTTAAGACTTTAGGATTTTTGTACCTACCTCTGATGATGAGGCTGCTCATGTGAGTTTCTGATGTTGTCCGACAGAATGTCTAATCATGCGCTGAACAGAAGCGGACCAAGCCGAACCACGGAATCGGAATAGTGGTACATGATTCGGATGATGTCAATATAAGATTCTGGAACCCCTTGGGTCCGCAGAGCCCAACAGATCATCGCGCGAGGAACACAGTCTTTCTGCATATCCAGAAATAGGCAATGCAGAAGCGTATTCTTTGTCCTGTATTTCTCCGCGACAATACTTAAGACAAAACTCTCTGTGGTATAACTGTTATCGTAATAAGCATTTGGTATGACGTTCTAGGGAACTGCGAAATTTTACATGCCAATATGATTTACGCATTTAGGGAAAATGTATAGGTACCTACCAATACTAATTTGAGCTCGTTAGTTGTATTTATCAGTGCTTAGCAAATGTTCTATAATTATGGAATTTGTGGCTTAATTAAAGTTTAGTTATGATGGGTGCTAGCAATGCCAACTAGTAACAAAACATTATCCTCTGTAGAGCGAATGAGAACGTCAAACTGGAATCATTTAATATTCCCGATAGCATTACAATAAAATATTTCTCTATTTGAATATTTAGAGGGTTTGCGTGAGCTTTTATTGCTTCGCTAAAATGTTAATTCCGTGAAACACGCTCGTAAATGGTTGGAATCGTAGTGGGCATTGTGTTATTTTAGTCTGATATTGAAATAAGCCACGGCCGCTTTGTTTGATCTCATAGATTGTAATAACTTGGTTTTGTAATGTCGAGTACTCATAATCGGTCATTGTAATTGTTAGAATACATGATTTAATTTTATGAACCATTCACTTATAATAAAGCTTAGGTAGCGCGGCTTGGGGTGTGTGTTGGGTAACCTCCTCGAGTGTAGCTCCGATTCCGATCCCGCTGCAGTCCGGGGGGAACGGAATCGGAGCGGCCGGTACACCCTGGGCGGCGGTCAATGGCTTCCCCTTCACCCCTTCATAGGGTTGGCATTGATCGTCGGCCAATACCCAACGTGGCGGGAACACATCGCTCTCCGTACTCCTCTGCTTTCAGAGGAGACAGGATGAGCGATGCTGTTAGTGGTGAGATGGCCCAGGGACCCCGGCGTCTAAAGACCCGAGACGGCGTGCGGTTTTAGTCGGTGCAAGCCCGACATAACCACCCCCGCTGGCCGGCGGGGGGGTATCCGAAGGGATTTCCGCACGAAAAAAAAAAAAAAAAAAAAAAAAGGTAGCGCGGCTTAGTATTACAGACTTAATTGGCATTTTCATAATGAGGAAGTATTTGTTAGTGTCAAAGTCAGTTATATAGTTGATGGGTGGGTTGATATGGCTAGTAAGTTACAGTTTCTCAAAGGAAATGCTTCTTTTCTGTGTAAATGAATAAAACAATATAGTACATTGTAGGATATTACACAGCGCTAATTAGATCCAAACTAAGCGTGGCTTGAAATGTGTTCTAGAATGTGGTTAAATACATTTATATACTTACATATATAAGTTTATATATCTTTGTAAATCCGTTCCCGCAACCCACGGGAACTCCTTCCCGGTCATTGTAGGGTATCTACATTTTAGTCCTGCCAAACTACTTTTGGTTAAGTTCTTTTACCAACGGAACCGGCACCAATGTGTGCAAACCTATTTTTCACTAAAGTATTTTAAAGTTATGCTTCCTCTCTGTGTTAAAATTTAGATTTGGCCTTGATTGCAACAGAACAGAACACAATTTTATATGATGATGATTAATATCGCTATTCGCGATTATGATGCAATAATCTTAGTTTAGATATAAATAATAATAGGAATCTGATTCCGCAATAAATCCTCGTCAAAGATAAATTTAGGTTGTTTGGTAATTCTCACGACTTTTATTTCAATTACTTATGTGATTGTGATGAAAGTATTATAATGATTACGGAATATGAAATCTAGAGGTTAAACCCACACATTTGAAAATTAAACAATATTTCTATTACACAAATTAACAAAAGATAAGAACAACAATAATAACGATAATTAACTTCATAAGAGATAACCCAAAATTATTAAATACTTAAGTATAGCCGATCTAAATCTATAAGATAAAGTAAGCATACAAAATGCTTAAAAATTTAATTGAGTAAATTAGGGTCCTATATTTTTAAGGTTGATGACAGTAAACAAGTTTTAAAAAAAGGTACTTTTCTCTAGTGCAACCGTTGAGTGTATCAAATACGTACACATAAGTGGAAATACATATATTTGCTTGGGAGTCTTAATAGATAAATATGTGAATATAGCGTTGTTCGAATAAAAATATATTTATATGTAGGTACGTGTCGAATTGATAATCTCCTTTTTAAAGTTGATTAAAAATAGTGACGTGAATGGTCATAATTGTTTAACATAGAACAAGCATAATGAATGTCAGTAATCAATCGTGATTGCGAGTTACGATGAAGTTACAACACTCCCGATTCAGTAAAATTAAGTTTTTAAGACGTTTGATTTTATGTTATGTTACGTGGATTTCAAAACTTACGAAAACCTACAAACATAACAATCTATTTACAAACACAATCAACCGTGATCCCTGAAGTAGGTTTTATAACCTCACGAAAATGTAGATTTGCTTTGACAGTTCGTCCTGAATTCCCCCCAAAAATTATATTTACTTTTATAAAATTGAAATTACGCGTTTTAAAAGTCAAAGACAAAATTGACTCCATTAAAACGGCACTGATTAAACGTAAAAATAAAACAAAGGCACTCCGGGAGTGCCGACAGACATGTTGTTTATTATGAATCAGTTCGAAACTTCATCAAGGTCAGAACAAAATAGTTCATCAGCTACAACAAAGATGGCGTTGTTATAAAGAAAATATGGTAAGCGTCACAGTGACGATGATGCGAGTTCCAGGATTTTTATTCACCCAAAAAGTGCTTAACGCGCCTAAAGAAGTTTTCAATTCAAAAATTAGACTAATGTTTAGCAAATGAATCACGGTTTCGAAACGCGGCCCTGTCCAGAAATACTCCGGCAAAAAATTCAGCGGGCTGTTTTTTTGGTCTATTTACAAACATGTTTACCTACATCATCCAATTACATTGTTTTGTTTGAGTAGTATAGTGGGAGAGCAAACAGTTCAGATCCAAGCTTGTTTGTCGTCTGTTACTGTGGTGTTACTGAATTGGACCCCAGCATTATGACTTGTGGCACACAAGTGATAGCTGCGGGATGCTTGCTCCTGATTTTATATTTTCCGCTATTTTTTATCATATAACGAGTGTAATCAATTATTGTAATTTCAGCAACGTTCGATCAGCTGTTGGTGGTACGTCTGATGTTTATCTCCGCCTTGTCATCGATTGTAACCAGCGTGTACTTGGCTTATCTTCTAGCTTTCGTCCTCCATGATTTCTGCATAGTCTGTGTCTCAACTTATGTTGTTAACGGCGTCCTTACAATATTAGTTTATAAAAAATTTAACGCCCTGGCTGGAAAGAATAAATGAGTATTAAAAATATTGGTAAGATAGCTATTGTTTTGGTCAATGAATCACAAGAAAAGTTTAAGTGGATAATACCAATGATCTTATAATATAAATGACGTAGATAAGGTAAGTACCTACTGGCTATCAAAAACGGAACTCAAAACCAGGTTAGAAAGCCTACCTCAACGCAAGCAAGAGTGCGACAGGATATTATGCACTAATGAGTGAGTGCGAAAGAAAAAAAAGTAGGTATGACTTCTGTCATACAACGCGTTACTTTTGACATTGCCTACCTACCTCGTTTCAATATAAGATCATCGGGTAATACAAATTTTATACTCGCTAAATATTCTAAGTGTTAACATATTTTTTATGTTTATAGTGAACTTTTGTTTATATATACTAAATACATTGTCGTGCACTTATAAGTAGGTTGTGCCCAAAATTATATGCTAATAAAAAAAAAATCTTGAAGTTGGCTTTTTACTATTCATTGTGAGGTTTGCGATTAAAAGTGGAGTAAGTAATTGTATACAATGGCAATGGTAAAACGGGCTAACAATCATTTGACAACTGTAGGAAAAGCAAACTTTCTGTTGGTCAAATGTTCTGTTGGTCAAACGTTCTTCGGTCAACCGTTCATTCATTCAAATCTATAAAGTGAAAAATTAGGTTGGGATCCGTTAACTTAAGACTAAGTTTTGGTATAACGTACGAGTTCCGTACGTTATAAGCAATATCTATATCTAGGCACTGATATAGATATTGCCAGCAAATACTGTTACCGATATGAGTTATTCGGGCTCCTTTTGTCTTGTTACAATATTATTTAAGCATTACTTAAATTATAGCATGAAATCACGAACTAAATGTAGATTTTGATATTTTTAAATTTGTGTAACCTGTGTGACCCTCAGTTGACCTGCTTAGGGCCTGTCTGAGTCAAATTGTAATTCAATGTCGAAAGGGATAATAAAGGAATGATTCAGTACAAACTGTGAAATTTAACAATTTAATAACAAAAGTGTCAACTAATGTGATATTTGTTTAGATTACCTACTGTTATTAAGTTGGGGTTGGCCATTTTAATTTTAAACATGAAAAGGACTTTTTTCTATTATCTTCTATTTTCTAAAATATAAGTAGCCTAAGGTACGACTCATAACAAAATGAGCTATCTATTGAGATATTTTTCTGAGATATTTCACTGGTGGTAGAAATTTGATGACACAAATTTGTCACAAAATTCGGCCGGGTGGGTACCACCGTGCACGATTGCGAAAAACCCTCCATAGTAATCCAATTTCGGTTTGATTATCGGTTTGATTATATTAATCCAATTTCGGTTTGATTGCGTTCAGGGGTCAGCAAGTGCATAGCCTGGCAGGGGGATTGTGGTCGCAGCACTAGTGGGACCAATGGGTGTCACGCGGTGCTGCGACGACAATCCTCTTCTGATAAGGCCGTCAAGCTGAGTGCCACCCATTGTACACATCTTACGTGTATGTAATGGTGACCCTCTTTCCTAAGACTTTACCTTCAGCTTACCATCACGTGAGGTGAAGTCAAATTGACGTGTCCTAAATATAAAAAAAAACAAACAGACATACAAAATTTTCAAAAATTGTATATTTATTATAAGTAACACTCATTTGCATAATTATTGCAGTTACATCTTCCGCTGCATTTGCAATAGTTAGATTGCAAACTTCCATCGATATCAGCATCCTTTTTTAAAACCGCACGGCGTCTCGGGTCTTAAGACGCCGGGGTGTAAGGTTGCCCATAGAGCATATCCCTCGCACCCCGACTGACCCTGGGCCATCTCCGGTTTCGAGATGGCCCCCTCGGGTTTGGGAACCACGGTGTCCCCGTCTTGCCCCGGTTTGGGGGAGGGGCGCTAGTCGCCCCACCGTTTCGGGCTGCTTCTGCTGGGGTGACAGGTGGCCTCACCTGCCACCCCCAGGCCTGCGCTCATGGAGGACGGAGGTCGTTAAGCGACCTCCGGCGCCTGAGTCGCCTGCGACGCGCGGTGAGCAAGTTGCGGGCTCGGCGGGCCGGGCGAGTTCTAAATCTCTCCCGGGCGCGCTCGCGCTTCGCACCATTGCCGCAATCATGCTGCCGAGCGAGAGGACTCCCACTCCGATGGCTGCCACGAGGTCACGCATCGGCGCTTCCCACGCCGGGCAGTCCGCCAGTGTGTGCAGCCCTGAGTCCTCGCTCGCGTCGCAGTGATGACACTCAGGCGTTGGCTCCTTCCTGATTCGATGCAGGTGGTCCCCGAAGCTCCCCTTACCGGAGATCACCTGCGTCAGTCGGTACGAGAGGCTTCCGTGTCGCCTCTCTAGCCAATCCTCCATGATGGGCCTTACCGCCGCTATTGCGGCGTGCCCTTCGATATCAGTATCCTACAATTTTTTTAGTTTCGGCCTTATGCTTTGAATGAACATAACGTTGATAACGAGGAGGCTGTCAAACGACAGAGAGCTAAATAATTATTATTTGTATTTAATTACGTAAACATGCATTTTTGAAAGATTATTCTAAAAAAAAGAAATAATTACAGAATAGCCTTCATAATATTTATAATAGATATTTATTAAATGTTATATCGCACGGGCTTTTTGGCCAACCGCATACTTCGATGGATTAGCAATAATCATAGGTTTTAAATCAATTTCATTCACTTAATGGTGATGTTACCTACATAGCTACTATTATTATACAAATGATAGGGTATCATTACTATCAGTATACTCACTTAATTCCTCTACACCTAGTTCATCGTTGATCAGTCCTCTCGGGTTGACCAACCGTAACGTGATCACGCGCTTTCTTTATAGTTAGATTTCCGCTAGGGGCCCCATTCAGTAACGCTACGTTTTCAAATTATGTGATTTCAATTCGATTAGAAAGAAAAATACGTAGCAAGCGGAATTTCAAAAAAAAAAAACATTTTTAAAGCTTTTATTATGTTCTTGTTAATATAAAGAACTTAAAATGTAAAATAAAACTAGCCGAAACTCGATGGAGTTGCATCGTTTCATTACAGAGTTCCTATGACCACCTTCCAGCTCCATCATCAGACCCTGGTTACCATTGAAAGTCAAACTTCTCGTCAACACGATTCAAACGAGCCCAAACACGATGAGGTTGTGTCGTTCCTATGACCACCTTCCAGCTCCATCATTAGATCAGCACCATGTAATCATAATATTGCATTGTCACGCGATTTACACATGTATGAAAAATTTCAGCTCAATCGGTAACCGGGAAGTGGATCAAATTTAATTCGCAAGATTTGATGACAAACAAACAGGTGAAGCTGAATAAAAGCTTATAAAAAGCCATTTAGTACCTACCTAACTTATGATGTGTCAAAACAAAACCTACTTACGTTTTCATGAGGCTATTAAATCTTTAGAATCACTCATAGTTAAATTCCTATACTGGTGGTAGAAATTTGATGACACAAATTTGTCACAAAATTCGGCCGGGTAGGTACCACCGTGCAGGGGTGTGTGTTGGGTAACCTCCTCGAATGTCGCTCCGATTCCGATCCCGCTGCAGTCTTGGGGGAACGGAATCGGAGCGGCCGGTACACCCTGGGCGGCGGTCAATGGCTTCCCCTTCACCCCTTCATAGGGTTGGCATTGATCGTCGGCCAATACCCAACGTGGCGGGAACACATCGCTCTCCGTACTCCTCTGCTTTCAGAGGAGACAGGATGAGCGATGCTGTTAGTGGTGAGATGGCCCAGGGTCAGTCGGGGTGCGAGGGATATGCTCTATGGGTAACCTTAGACCCTGGCGTCTGAATACCCGAGACGGCGTGCGGTTTTAGTCGGTGCAAGCCCGACGTAAACGCCCCCGCTGGCCGGCGGGGGGTATCCGAAGGGATTTCCGCACGAAAAAAAAAAAAAAAAAAGGTATAATTGGGTAAAATGATAATTATACGTATAGGTGCTAAAGTACTTTGTAATATTATATTAGTTCAGTGGAGACGAGCGGAGACACGTGAAAAGAAGACCAAACACATGGATAATTGGAACTTATACCTGTTTTATTTAAAACTAACTGACGCAGCAAACTACGTTCCGTCTTAGAATCAAGTTATGTTGGTTACCTTATAAGCTGAATTTATTTCGTGAATATCTCGTTGCACCCTGGCTTTAAAGACCCGAGATGGCGCCGGCGTGAGGATTTGGTTGGTTCGAGTCCGACATTACCACATCCGCTCTGGGGTAATTCGTGAAGATTTCTGCAAAAAAAGACCCGCTAAAAGGCACAGTATAGGCGGATATAAATCTGAAAATCAAAGATCAAGAAAATCGGCCCACTCGTTCTCGAGTTCATCGCGCTCATCACTAACACGACTTAGAAGTAAAATAGTTATAGTTAGAAGGTAAATACGTCCATACGTATTTATGGTCCCACCCAGATCTTCGGGGCCTAAACCAACCTCACCTGCGAGCCCTTTGGCGGCACTCGCAAGCTTTCCTCTCGTTGGTAGAAGGTCAGACGGCAGTCTTGTAAAAGCCACGATAAGTCACATCAGGTGCAGACAGCATAGGAGAGCGGACCCTGGACTCAGAAGTGCAAGCTGTGGACGCAACTGGTATTATATGTAAGTAAGTATATACTTCTTCGCGGATTTTTCTGTTTAGAGTCTCTATGATCTTTGCGTTGATTTGATTGTTTATTATTTGACATTAACGAGATTGTACAGTCCTACAAAATTTAGCGATAGCCCGGTGGCGTACGTAACGGACTGCTGAGACGAGGTCTCGAGTTCGATCCCCAGTCGCCCCGGGCACACACCTCTGAGTTTTCGTAGTTATGTGTGTATTAATAAATGTTAATTATCGCTCGCTTAACAATGTGCCCGGTAGATGGCAATAGGCTCGCCCCCTATTACATTGGGACCTTAACATAACCGGCGAATCGTGGGTGTGTAATACACCTCTGCCTACCCCTTCGGGGATACAGGCGTGAAGTTATGTTATGTTATGTTATGTTATGTTACAAAATTTATTAGTATTCAAAAAAATATCTTTATATTCGTATAACTGATCCTCTCCCAAAGACTTTCACAATGGAACAACAACAACTTAATGGGCTTTAGGGGGTGTGGGGCTGCACTGCCTGGCGTGGGAGGTGCCGAGGCGTGACCTCGTTGCAGCTATCGGGGTGGGAGTCCTCCCGCTCCGATAGCTGCAACGCATGATTGCGGCAATGGTGCGGAGTGCGAGCGCGTGGGCCACCGCCGCCTCCTTCTGCGAGCATGTAATGCTCGGGAAGAAGATGGCGGAGCGCGCCCGGGAGAGATTTAGAACTCTCCCGGCTCGCCGAGCCCGCAACATGCTCGCCGCGCGTCGCAGGCGACACAGGCGCCGGAGATCGCTTAACGACCTCCGTCCTCCATGAGCGCAGGCCTGAGGGTGGCAGGTGAGGCCGCTTGTCACCCCAGCAGAAGCAACCCTCCCCCAAACCGGAGCAAGACGGGGACACCGTGGTTACCAAACCCGAGGGGGCCATCTCGGAACCGGAGATGGGCCAGGGTCAGTCGGGGTGCGAGGGATATGCTTTATGGGCCCACCTTACACCCCGGCTCTGAAGAACCGAGACGGCGTGCGGTTTTAGTCGGTTCATGCCCGACATAACCACCCCCGCTGCCCGGCGGGGGGATCCGAAGGGATTTCCGCAGGAAAAAAAAAATGTATAGCTGTGTTTGAACAAAGAAGGAAAACCAATTAGTTCACACCTTATCAATGTAAAATACTACTAATTTATGTACATTCGTTATGTACTCACGTCTACTTTTTGTTATAAATGGTACTAGACGCAAAGTAGCAACAATTCGACTTACTCGACTATTGCATAATTATAGTATCTAAGCAAATATGCTGTAACTATGTGTCAGGCAGTCCTGAATGTTGTAGTTGGTACATACTGTACATAGTGTAGATATTCACTTCGATTGTCTCTTCCACATATTAAATTATTGCAAAATCTTTCACCATTCTGAAACTTCCAGTATCTTTTCAATACAGAACCTAGGCAGCTCCTGTCGTCTCAGATCCAAAAGTAGGTCTAACACCTTATCGGAATCATGAGCTATCTACCAATTAGTATGTAATATTTATGTAGATTCGAGGATATTAAGGTCTTCGAATGGATAAGATTAGGAATGAATACATTCGAAGAAGTTTAAAAGTAGCGCCAATAACAGAAAAGTTACGAGGAAATCGCTTGTTCTGATTCGGACATGTAATGCGTAGGGATGAAAGTAATATCGTAAAGAAGGCATTAAGTATGGAAGTGGACGGTTACAAGGGGAGAGGAAGAGCTAAGAGGAGATGGATGGACTGTGTGAAAGAGGATATGGTTAGGAAGGGAGTGAATGTTGAGATGACCGCAAGCAGAGATGAATGGAAAAAGCACACATGTTGCGTCGACCCCAAATAAATTTGAGATGAGGGCAGGAGGATGATGATTTATGTAGATTCGAGGGTCTCCACATAATCAAATAAGGTCAACTTAATTCAGCATTTCATTTCTGTTAGAAATAATACCAGCACATATTTTAGTAAGATAGAGTAAAGTTAACATATAATTTATATATGTTTGAGGAGGCCAATGCCAATAGGCACACCGAACTTAGGGACCTCTTGTAACCCTATGTTTAGGAATAAAACATAACATAACATAACATAACATAAACTCACGCCTATATCCCCGAAGGGGTAGGCAGAGGTGCTAGCACCCACATTTCGCCAGTTTATGTTTAGGTCGCAATGTAATAGGTGGCGAGCCTATTGCCATAAACCGGGATAAAAAGCTATTATTATTAAATAAAAGGCTATTATTATTATATTTTAGTAATATATTTTAGTTTTCAACATAATTGGCGTTCCTAAAAAAATATTAAACTTTCAATTTTATTTTTACACGGTTTGTGATTTGTGAAGTGTAGAGCCATCTCTTGATAAGTAGTGCAACTATTATGGAATTTGACTAGAGCGTCATCTGTTATCAAAAAGAACAAATTGATGTGTACGCTAGATGGCGCTGTTCTGTATTATTGCTAAGAGTACTGTTGACTTGTTGCTTGTTGCATTAAAAAAGGCGAGTTTTACAACAAAACAATGTGTTTATAAACATAATTCTAATGATAAACAAAACAACTGTATAGAACTAACACGTTAATGTTTCCAGTTCTAAAAAATGACTATTATGATTTCAAAATATAACCATCTATTCCTGTATCGTGTTGAAAATAACACAAGAATAACAACATTAGAATGATCGTATTTATAAAGCTGATGTGTGTGACATCGGCTTTTTAGAACTTTTGACATCAAGAAAATATATAATTGGATGGATGGATGAATTTAATGCTTATTTATTGTCTTTATGATCGCTGTTTTTCAAACATTTTCATCTCTGAGAGTTAGGTTAGAACTTCAACATCGCTGTAAAGACATCAAACGTGTTTCTAGGTTTTTTGGGAATGAAAGACAACATCTGGTAGATCTTTGCCTGGTCAAGCAGAGACCCTGATTTGCAACGGATAGGAATGGTGGCTCTTATGGGATGAGAGACAGTTTCATCGTCGGCGAATTCACCCAAAGACGTACTTATATCTAGTCTAGTTCTAGTCGGCCTTGTTGGTAATCTATCACTGTCTAGTACGTACCCAAAACACTGAGTTCTGATTTAAGGCACGATCCGACCCGAAATTTATATTACGGATTGTTGTATTATATTGAATCAAGTACGACCGCGTTCATCAAAGAACAAAGAAAAGCGTTCATATTATTTACTAGCTGATGCCTGCGGCTCCGCCCGCGTGAAGGTAGATTATCTTTTTTTGGTCATATCTGCGGTTCTACCTAACCAATTGCAATCAAATATACGCCAGATTTTAAGTCTAATCAAGACCTTTCTAACAGAAAAAGCCACATTAAAATCCGTACAGTAGTTTTTGTGTCCATTGCGAACAAACAGACAAGAAATTGAAAAAAATTGTGTTCAGAATCGCTCATTTAACATAACCCAAGTATTTTTTTTAATATCTCCAATTTACAGACAGCTAATTTACAATTTTATAATAGGTAGTATATTTTATTTTAATTTACAATTTTATAATAGATAGATGGACTTAGAAGGTGACGGCGTGAACTCGCATATTGAGCATAGGTGAATATTCGCATATTCACCGTGACGTGTATATAATATTGTCGGAAGTTTACGCGAATGTCACACATTGAAATAAAACTATTTTTAACGGATTCTATCGCGATTTTTTTAGGTACTTTATATTTTACATTGATCCCAACGTTGAATTAACATAGTTGGGGTACTTTGAGATAACTTGCACTTCAAACTAGACGACAACAATCATCTTTAGTCTCCCCGTGACCATGGCTGCTGAAAAGCAACCGAAACGTCGGGATCAATGTAAAATATAAAATAACATGAAATAAATCGCGATAGAATCCGTTAAAAATAGTTTTATTTCAATGTGATACTTAAACTAAACCTTAGTTTTATAATCATACACATTTGGTGAATAGGGAGACGTACCTTTTTTTTTTTTTTTTTTCGTGCGGAAATCCCCTCGGATACCCCCCCGCCGGCCAGCGGGCGCGGTTATGTCGGGCTTGAACCGACTAAAACCGCACGCCGTCTCGGGTCTGCAGACGCAGGGGTGTAAGGTTGCCCATAGAGCATATCCCTCGCACCCCGACTGACCCTGGGCCATCTCCGGTTTCGAGATGGCCCCCTCGGGTTTGGGAACCACGGTGTCCCCGTCTTGCCCCGGTTTGGGGGAGGGGCGTTAGTCGCCCCACCGTCCCGGCCTGCTTCTGCTGGGGTGACAGGCGGCCTCACCTGCCACCCCCAGGCCTGCGCTCATGGAGGACGGAGGTCGTTAAGCGACCTCCGGCGCCTAAAAGGGAGACGTACCTAATTGGTGTACAATTAAAATATACAAACGGCAAATTTAGAAATTTTGGGTTGGTCGGATGTAAGAGTGAGGAACAGGCCACAGAGGCAAGGGGTTATTTTAATGGCACATGTATTAATTCTATGAAAGTACGAGTGTAAACTTGCGCCAATCTAGGGGACGAACAAAAGCCAAAAGCATGGAGTAAATATGCTCCTGATAGTTCTGCTTATAAAAAAAACGGTTCCGAAGCAGCAAGTAAATTTTTATGTTTGATTTGACTGAATTAAAGCCAAATTGAGGTTCACGATTTAGGACGTATTAAAAAAAGGGTTGTGTAGTTTTATGAAACCACGGTAAAAGTGAAACTTTTTTTCACATTATAGACTTTAACTAAAAAATAAAACAAAATAGCGTGGAGCACTGGCAGAAATGAGTAATAGTCTATACACTACACGGTCAGCTGCTGCTGCGAACTATAGGCGCCGCCATATTGGCCTTGGCTGCTATGACGAGCGCCTTTCACTTTATCCCTACTCCGCGGCCGACCGTCACGCGACATGCAACACACAGACGAAAAAGTTTGAGACGATGTAATAAAAGTTTCACTTTAAAAAAACTACTTACTAGATCTCGTTCAAACCAATTTTCGGTGGAAGTTTATATGGTAACGTACATCATATATTTTTTTTAGTTTTATCATTCTCTTATTTTAGAAGTTACAGGGACACACACACACACATTTTACTACTTTAGAAGTGTCTCTCGCGCAAACTATTCAGTTTAGAAAAAAATGAAATTAGAAGCTTCAATATAATTTTTGAAGACCTATCCATAGACAGGATATAATATCCATAGATCAGGGATAACTGAAACTCAAAAAAAAAATTGAGTTTCAGTTCTAAGTATTCCCCCTAAAATTTATTGTTTTTTTTTCTATTTTTGTGTGAAAATCTTAATGCGGTTCACAGAATACATCTACTTACCAAGTTTCAACAGCATAGTTCTTATAGTTTCGGAAAAAAGTGGCTGTGACATATGGACGGACAGACAGATAGACATGACGAATCTATAAGGGTTCTGTTTTTTGCCATTTGGCTACGGAACCCTAAAAACTGCATAAAGATGAAATCGAAGAGAACGAATTAAAAAAAAAAACAGATAAGAAAGAACGGAAAATTGAAAAGAACAAAATTAAATTAAACAACTTCTCAAACAGCACTAGGATGATCCACTATTTACAGAATTCATTGAAGCTCATGTCAATGAGAAAACAATATGAAAGGAAACTTCAAATCTGCTTCTAAAAGCGATGATGATGATAGTGGGATCGATTCGAAACAGTATTAAAGAGGCAATACCTGAGGAAACTGATATTGTTTAATTTCAAAAGAATCTTACTACACACCATTACACAGGGAGAGGGCTAGCTGTCAAATCACTGACGGATGCGTTTCGTTTTACGCATATTATTTATATTAAATTACGTTCCATTACACTATGGTTATGTTTTTAGCATATTTTATATTAGAATAAATGATCATTTATCATATTTCTGTTTCAGAGTTCGCCGGCAATTGAAAGAAATATAAAGCTTACTTTGTCTGTTCACTGTTATCTCATCATTTGTCAAATTTGTCACTCTTTACCTTTTGCAAAAGCAGACTTACCTCAAGACAGTTATACGGTTTAACGACCTTAGTACGTATGCTTTGTTTGCACGCAGACGATCTGATACAGCTGTCGCTGGACTGATGGGCCAAACGGAGCGATTAAAAGCCACTGATTATACCACTCAAGTAGCGAACATGAGGTATTTCACATTGTTTGAGTAAGCGCGCAGAAGAAGCTTTGAGCGACTCCCGACAAGTTATCTTCATTTCATTTTGTGTTGTCAAGTTTATTTGAACATATTGTGGTTTGTAGTCAATTTTGAACACATTTTTTTTTACAGAGAATATTAGTAACCGAAATGACTAATATTCCCCCTAACCCCTCCAGCTAAGCTAAATTGCTTGTGTTAGGAGTGGGTTCACGTCGGTAGTGTAATGGCCAGGATTCGAACCCGGGCAATACACCCTCGATCGTAGGGTCGAATCCTTAACCACTAAGCTACCGACGCTTTAAAGTCATCCATGGTCTTGGCATAATATTAATAGATTTAATAGGTTTTTTTTGTAACTTGGACACATCAATAAGTCTTTACCTCGCCTGATGGTAAGCTAAAGGTTTAAATATAATAATGCAGGTGTACAGAGCTCTAGCAACACCTTTGGAGCCTAAACCAATATCATCTGCTAGTCGGTGCAGTTACTAAACAACGGACGAGGCTATGGCGCCGGCTTTTTTTGGGTCAGTAGGTCAGACGGCAGTCGCTCAAGGAAAAGCCGAAACACCAACCAAAAACAGTAAGTGGACCCCGGGCTCCAATATAAGTATGCGTGAATAAAAGTTTGTTTCAGATGTAATTGTGTGTGGAAATATCTTCCGACCAGACCCCCCCCCCCCCGCCAGCCGGCAGCAAGCTAGCAAGCAAGGTGCAGGGAGCGGTATTGTGGGCCGCCATTATTATTATAAAATATTATTGGATATTAGTCATTTAGTATGTGGCGTGGCGTTGTCATATTTTTAGCTTTTGGGGAGGTAGTGGGTAATTATGATATAAGGAAATGGCATTTTAAATGCCATTAGTGCATTTATTTTCATCAATATATCTTTTTTTACTTTATGTATTGTTGTATTTGGGATACCTTTGTGCCTGTTATGGATCGGACACTAGTTTTGTTAAATACTGAATACTGTATAAAGAAACCATTCTGTATCATATAGGTACATACCTAATATGCTAGGCGGCTTTGTAACGTAACATTAATTAGTAAATTAATCGTATTCGCAGGAACATCACAAACTTCCGGCCGTAAACTTGACAATGTGAAACGGCAAACGCACACATAACAAATATTCATTGTAATCTCGTGCTGTTTACGTAATAATGATCATTGTTAAGATGCTGTAACTAAACGAAGATGTGTTCTTTTAAGATTACGATTATGTCAGGATTTTATCAATCATGTTCTTCATCAAATTCTGTAGCCTGTAGCCTTTCTAGGATTGGTTTATGTTGGCTTCTACCGATTGCCGTCTGACCCTCAACCTCGAAGAAAGTCTGCGCCCGACTCTCTTCTGTCAATCAGCAGGTGTGTACGGGCTTACAGGTGAGATTGGCTTGGGGTCCGCAGATATTTGTGGGTACAACATACACTCAAAAAGCTAGTTAAAGGGTAATGGTGAGATAATGAATGGAGTACTTGAAGGTAAGCTTTGAAATTAGGTGATCAAACTAGAACTGTTGTGAATAGTTAGTCACAATGACTCATGTTAAGTCAGCTACGACGCCCACAAATACTTACTTAAAAATTATGCGTTTTTTGCCAAAGCACCCACGCACGCGTACATTGTAAGTTTAATAACATTTTAAACGTTTTTATTCCTCTTGATGTGTCTATTTTTATTGTGTTATCCATTTTCATAAAAACTATGTGTCTATACATTAATATGTGAAGCGAAAACTTTGGAAAACTTTTTATATTAAGAACTAGCTTTGCCCGCGATTTGGTCCGCGTTGTCTTAGATCTGGGTTTCAAAATTTATAGCGTGGAACCCTGAACTTCTAATCTCTAATTCTAAAATAAAAGTAGCCTAAGTTACGCCTTATAACACCAGCTATCTGTAGTAAAAATCCTGTCAAAATCGGCCATGCCGCTTAAGAGATTATCTACCCGGAACAAATTAATATAAAGACAGACAAGTTTTTATGATTGTATTTTTGTTTTATGTGCCGTATATACATTCATATGCAATAATTAAAAAACTGTAATGTTAATATTACATACAACGTCTAACGTCTACAATTTGGTACATTGTCAATGTAGATCAATCCGAAGTATTGACAAAAATAAATAAAAAATCGCGGAAAGGGACCCTCACCATCACACCTGGAGGCAAGATGTATTTGTTAGTTATTTGGGGTCTCAGGAATAGAAATCCGGTCATAGTTGCCGGTCCTCGGATTTTGCATTGTCATGAGTGTGACGCCCCTGGTGTTGCACACGTCCATAGGCCGCGGTAACCGCTTCACATCAGGTGGGCCGTGACCTTGTCTGCCACCTGAGTGGTATAATATTTTTTTAAATCAAACAAATAATGATGCATTTGTGCACGCGCGCAGCTGACAATAGAACAAATAAATAATATGTAATAAATAAAATAAGGAAATTATATGCAATGACAATTGTACTTACACAAATATAAATTAAAACTTAGTTTCAACTAATAATACAACTATACACAGAAATAACTCAAATTTAAGAAATGAATAAGTTAGGGGAGTTTTTTTTTATTCGTCTGGAAACCCCAGGCGTCGGCAACGATCGTCGCACCGACGATGCGTCGGCAGCGATGGGGTGACCGCTTATCCCTGATTTCTCGGCGCTCCGGCCTATGGCCCCGCTCCAGCGCCTCCTTGCGCCATTGGTACAATGACAAATGAAAATGACAACAGCCACGTTGCGGGCCGCCAGAGTCTTTGCCCATACGGGGGCCCCTTCTTCTTCGCACGATCCCCAGGTACAGTCTCCTAGTGGGGGCGTTGGGTCCCTTAACGTTGGGCATCAGCCGCGATAGCACGGCCGCAGCCTCCATCAGTTTCTGCGTTTCAAATTAGGGGTCTATATTTTTTTTTAATAGAGTTTGATACAGACCTGAAGGCCGATTCACGTGATCTACCTGGCCCGCATACACCCCCACGGAAGGTTATTATATATGAGTCATCCCATATAAACTATTGAGGATAGTGGCGGGTCGCTAATAGTAAAAATAGCGGCCAAGTGCGAGTCGGACTCGTCCATTAAGGGTACCGTAGCAGCAAGTAACATAATAATGTTTGAAAATCCGTTCCCGCCGGGGGGAACGCACAGGTAGATTTCGTGAAGCAATTAATATTATTTTATATAGAGAACTACGGACTTTAAACAGTTTAATTTTTTTTTTCTCGAAAACGGCAACTTTTAGCGAAAAACTTTTCAGACATTTATTTTAGACTTAAAAATGGCCTATCGATTAAAAATGTTTCCGATGCCAAGAATGTTCACCGGTTTTTTCCCGAAAAATTTTGGTTTCCCCCCCCTCCACTTTTAGTTAAAGTTTTAATCTTATAGGTTTATAATTAAAAGTTGTTGGTATTCATGTATACTATGGGATAAAATTAGAACGGTTCGAATATCTTTCATGGAACGTGAAATTTTGAGGAAAAACTGATTTCACAAAAAGTGAGGCCCTACCGTCCCCTTAGGCCGGATTCCACGCGTTCACGAACTTAAACTAAGTTTATACCCAAGCAATTTTTGACCGCAGTTTGAAAGCGATCGGGGCAAAAATGCGACCGTGAGAGTGCCGCAAATTTTGGGAAGTGGAACCATACATACATATATATATATATAAACTTTTTGACCAGTGGTCATTTCAGACTCAGGGGGTCATAACTAGACCTCCTATGAAGATTTTTTTTTTAAATTCGACAGTAGTCAAGAAACC
The DNA here is from genome assembly GCA_946251805.1 of Cybosia mesomella. Taxonomy (NCBI): domain Eukaryota; kingdom Metazoa; phylum Arthropoda; class Insecta; order Lepidoptera; family Erebidae; genus Cybosia; species Cybosia mesomella. The sequence continues at coordinate 26,644,170 of OX276398.1, forward strand.
AATAGGTAGATCGATTTCATCGAAATCTACCTACCTAAAAAAATAATATTTGAGTTGATTGGATGAAAGGTAAATTGCGGTTTACGACATACACTACATTACATATTAAAAAAAAACTACTTACCAGATCTCGTTCAAACCAATTATCGTTGGAAGTTTACACGGTAATGTACATCATATATTTTTTTTAGTTTTATCTTTCTCTTATTTTTGAAGTTACAGGGGGACACATTTTACCACTTTGGGCGTGTCTCCCGCGCAAACTATTCAGTTTATAAAAAAATGATATTAGAAACCTCAATATCATTTTTGAATGCCTATCCATAGATACCTCACACATATGGCTTTGTGGAAAAAAAAATTTTGAGTTTCAGTTCTAAGTATGGGGACCCCCAAAATTTATTGTTTTTTTTTCTATTTCTGTGTGAAAATTTTAATGCGGTTCACAGCATACATCTACTTACCAAGTTTCAACAGCATAGTTGTTATAGTTTCGGAAAAAAGTGGCTGTGACATACGGACGGACAGACAGACAGACATGACGAATCTATAAGGGTTCCGTTTTTTGCCATTTGGCAACGGAACCCTAAAAACGGTATTGATGAAGGACCGCATTTGGTGCTGTTGTGATCAGACTACCTACTAAAAAGTAACCGCATATTTCTCGCATCAGTTATTTAAAGGTGCAAATGAAGTATGCTAATAGACTGGAACTACTGGTTCGAGTGACTAATGTTTGTAATATTTTAGTGGTATACGTTCGTTGTTCCGAATTTGCACACAAAGTGATCCCACGCAGCTGTTTTATTTTCGACGTGCCTTTTTACTGCTAAACATTCAACACGTATTGTACAATGGTTGTGCTCGAGTTGACTTTGTTGACAGATCTTGAAGAACATAGGTCTTCAAATGTTGAAAAATAGTAATAGGAAAGAAACGGAACAAAATGTTTGTTGTTTTTACGTTTTGAAAATTTTACCGCTTTACAGGAAAACTCTGAATATTCATAGTACTTGCTATCCAAAAATCTATTTAGGACCTCTTTAATTACGTAAATATTTCGTAGGTAAAGATCAACTGGCGTACACTACTTTGGGAAACCCTAAGGATATGCAAAGACCAGAATACATATTTTCACTTGTTACGATTCTGGCATACATCTTTCGCTTCTAATACTTTCATACTTATTTCAAATCATGCTCACCGGTTCCGGGTACTATTGACCTGGCCTTTCTTTAGAACGTCCTCGATCTGATCGATATACCTAGCTTAGGCTTGGGTCGACCCATACCCTGATTTAAGAAAACGAACGGAAGTTTTAAGTTTAGGTCGGATAACTTCTCTTCTCTCTTCTCTTAATAACTTAACTTAGTTGTGTCATGCTGTTCTCACAGCATGACACTACTAAGTTCTTTCTTTTTTCATTCAAAGACAGGCCTTCAAAGTTTCTCACATATATGGCACATGCAACAGCAAGTAGCAAAGTTGTTTAAGTATCAATACAAAACTATGCAAGCACTGTAGCAGTCCTGCTGTCATTCATCTTAATGGTCGCGGAACCATTTTTGGTCTGTCGGTATTGACCTTAGCCAGAGTGGCCTAGTGCAGATTGTGCCATATATGGCACATGCGACGTGTTTTCGGCCACATAATCATAGCTTAGTCAATGTTAAAGGACTTGTAGGCCGTTTGTAATAACAACATTTTTACGTGTAGGAGGTAATGAGATCATTGTCATGTCTCAAGCTAGTAGGTTCGTGGTTTTAGGTGTTAATTTAAAATGTTGAAGGTTACTGCGTAATTAATATGTAGTTGATTTGGTTAAATAATGAATTGGAGGTACATTACCTCCTGATCCGATCCGAAACTAGCGAATCGGACAGCGTGTGGGTAATTTCGCATTATAGTATATTAGTTCAAATTGTTGTAAGACTGAACTATACATTTATAAATAAGTAAGAAAATAAAGCACTCTTATTTTATTATAACCTGAAGTTTTAATATATTTAAACTTTCGCCAATCGTATCACCATTTGTACATATAATTATAATAATTGCAGACACTGGATTACAACGGTAGCAATATTTAAGTAAATAAAAGATACTTTATCTCAAACTAAGCTGACCTAGCAAACTTCGTTCCGCCTTAGAAACAAGTTAATGTTGTTTACCTTATTAACTGAATTTCTTTCGTGAATGTTTCATACTTTCAATTATCCTAATTGCTAGTATAGGCACAGTATCCCCAGGTAGTCATCTCAAAGCCGTAGATGGCCCAGGGTCAGCCTGGGCGTGAGGGAATTGCTTTATTTGGCCACCTTACACCGCGGCATTAGGTACAGTCGGGGTGCAAGGGATATGCTCTATGGGCAACCTTACACCCCGGTGTCTTAAGACCCGAGACGGCGTGCAGTTTTAGTCTTTTCAAGATCCACATAACCGCCCCCGGGATTTCCGCACGAAAACCAAAGGGACCCGAGACGGCTTGCGTTTTTGGTTAGTTCGAGTCCGACATAACAACTCCTACTCTGGCTGGCGGTGGGATAACCGTGGGAATTACAGCAAAAAAATAAATAAAAAAGGTACAGTATAGATTTGATTCCAATTTAAAAAAACAAAGATGAAAATCGGTCTACCCGTTAACGAGTTTATCGCTTTCATCACTAACACGACTTTGTTTTATATAGATTATTTAATTGAAATTAATTTAACAGAGTGGACTTCACTCATATAAATAACCCACATTATATGAATTGATCGTCCTCGTCGTGGATGAGTGCCGGCTGGACAGAAATTCTCATCATTATGTTCATCTTAGCGTTATTTCTAGTTGCAATCGAGGCTCTCAACCACAGAACATAAATTCCTGTACTATGTACTATTTATACTGTGGATTGGTGGCACTTGGTGGCACTTGCTACACATATGGAAATAATAAATAAATAAATATTCTACGACATTCTACACAGCGCTTTCTAGAACCAAAGCAAGCATAGTTTAACTAGTTTGTGTTATGGGTTCCAGAATGCGGATAAACATACTTATAAACTTTTTTTTGTAAATACATACATTTTGTACATAGAAACACCCAGACCAATGCAAATAGACATATTCATGCATACAAATATTTGCACTGAGTGATAATCGAACCCGCGCCCCCTGTCGTAGCAGTCGAATGCACTACCGCTATGCCACAGAGGCCGTCATAATTAATCGATTGTACTTTTCAACGCAACTGTAATGAAAAACCTATGAGAATGCCGTCAGGTTTCTATTTATTTCTCTATACTATTATAAAATTGGTAATTAGTCGTTCATGTACATCGGATATATTTAAAAATAAATGTTGTTAAATGAACGATTTTAAACACAAAAATATTTTTTCTGGAATTCTTGTCTGTTTGTCTGTTTATCTGTTTGTTCGCGTTGGACGCCAAAACTACTGATCGGATTTTGATGCGGTTTTTTCTATTAGAAAGGTCTTGGTCAGACTTAAAATGTTCGATTGAAATTGGTTATTATTGGTATTAAGAACCGTAGATATGACCAAAAAACGCTAACCAACCTCCGCGAGGGCGGAGCCGTAGGCATCGGCTAGTAATCAAATAAATTTAGTGGAAACGTAGGAGTGATTAATTATTTCAATATCCTGTTCCAAAACTTGGAGCATGGAGTCCACTTACGCTTTCTCCTTCTTTCACTGTTTTTTAAGAATATTAGTAACCGATATTACTAATATTCCACCTAACCCCTCCAGCTAAGCTTAACTGCTTGTGTTAGGAGTGGGTTCACGTCGGTAGTGTAATGGCCAGGATCCGAACCCGGGACCTCTCGACCGTAGGGTCGACTCCTTAACCACTAAGCTACCGACGCTTCATTGATTTATATTTATGGTTTTATGGGAGCGATTGCTATCTGAACTCCCAACCCCGAGAGGAAAATCTGCGCCAGAACCTCGTGTAGCAGGAATCTCAGCAGGTGTACCGACTTGCTTGAGGTTGACTTGACCCCTGAGGTCTTGGTGGGGCCCTATCGACTCGCCTTCCAATTTAAACAAATATTTGTGATCTTCACTAGAAACGATTACTCCATAAGTGTATTATTGACTGTCAAAAACATCAAGCGAATATTACAGCCCACGGTCGTATGAACATCATGACCATTAATACCACACGTTAATGTTACGAATCAATGAATTAGTAATGAACTTCCTGTTTCATTACTGAAATGGAAAACTATTGATGTGCATTATGTATCGGTTTTGTTCTTAATTCTTTAATTGAATACCTACTATGTAGTAGTGGCAGTCAAGAATCACGAACGAAAAGATTAACGAAAAACGTTAACATTTCTTACGTTTTTGTAAGCGTACCTTCCTCCTTTTGATTTGGTTTATACGGATTTTATGAGAGCGACTGCTATAAAATTTCCTAACTCAGAGCCGAAAGTCTGCGCCAGAGTCTCGTCCATTAATCAACAGATATATACAGGCTAGCAGAGATTGACTTGACCCCGAAAATCGCTGTTAGGCCCCATACAATACTAATATAAACCTCGTAAAGAGCGATAAGTGTAGACCAATAAAAAAATATACTACGTACTTTAGCACTCACGTGTTCATATCTACATCGCGCAATACAATTGATTGCAAGGTAAAAATTAGGCCTTAACAGGTTGCAACGAACTCGTAGTGCTGGGAACCAATCAAGCTGTTATAAATTATGCATGCATATCAGACCGGTGTTAGTTAAATTAGTGGACAAATGTGGGGCAATGGATTTTGTAACTTGAACAGTTTAACTGTGTGGTAGTACTATGATATTAACTTAAGTGTATTTATCGAATTAATTTTTCGTGGGATCGCATTGGATAGTATTTAAAAGATGTAACTGATATAAGGCTATCTATATAACAGAATGCAATTACTTGCCTAAATATGTTTAAAAAAAATAAAGGCCAAGTGTGAGTCGGACTCGCCCATGTAGGGTTCTGTAGTAGCAAGTAAAGTTTTGATATTTGAGTTGATTGAATGAAAGGTAAATTGCGGATTACGATTTTTGACGTATTAAAAAAAAACTACTCACTAGATCTCGTTCAAACCAATTTTCGGTGGAACTTTACATGGTACATGTACATGTACATTATATATATTTTTTAGTTCATTCATTCTTAGTTATAGTTGTATAATTATTGTTGTGTAGTTTATAGTTCGTTCATTCTTTTATATTAGAATTTACAGGGAGGGGGGGGGGGGGGGACACATTTTGCCACTTTGGAAATGCCTCTCGGGCAATCTATTCAGAAAAAAATTATATTAGAAACTTCAATATCATTTTTGAAGACCTATCCATAGATACGTATGGGATCTTAATGCGGTTCACACAATACATCTACTTACCAGTTTCAACAGCATAGTTCTTAAAGTTTCGGAAAAAAGTGGCTTTGACATCCGGACGGACAGACAGACAGACATGACGAATCTATAAGGGTTCACCATTTGGCTACGGAACCCTAAAAAGGTAAAAAGGTACCCAAAATATTTATATATTTATTCATAATCTATGTATAGAATTACAGAAACTATAATGCATATTCATGCGTACAAATATTTGCACTGAGGGGGAATCGAACCCGCGAGCTCTCACGTAGCAGTCGAACGTTCTACCACCACGCCATATACTCAATACAACTATTCTAAATGCGAAAGTTAGGTACGGATGAATCGATGCTCACGCTAGATCGGTTGAAGGGATATGACTCAGAACCGATAGGCACATAGCAAATAGGCTGTTTTATCTGGGGAATAGTATATTATGTGGGTGCTCTCTTAGGTAGTAGCGTGATGATATATAACCTATAACCTTCTTTTTTTTTTTTTTACGTGCGGAAATCCCTTCGGATACCCCCCCGGCCAGCGGGTTGGTTATGTCGTGTCTCGACTAAAACCGCACGGTGTCCTCCCCAAGTGTCCGTTGCCGGGTACGGTAAGCCCTCGAAAGGATAACCCCAGGGTTGCCGGCGGACTTCGGCCGCCACCGCGGCCTCGCCTGGTGGGGTCGGGTTTTATCCCGCTTCGGTGAGTTGGCAGGCGTGTGTAGGGATAACCTATAACCTTCCCCAATAAATGGGCTATTCAACAAAAAAAGTTTTTTTTCAATTCGAACAAGTAGTTACTGAGATTAGCGCGTTCAAACAAACTCTTCAGCTTCAAAATATTAGTATAGATATAAGAAAACATAACATTAACAAAAAATTATAATAAAATAATAAATTGTGAAAGTGTCACGGACCGTGTGCAAAATTCTCACAAACCTGTCAACTGTTTTAAAAGAGCCGGCCCTGATATGAGTCGTGGGTGGATCTCAAGTTTTGGTGAACTGAAATAGGCCGATTGGCATTTTCGATGACACTTCACAGTCGCTGCACCCAATATGGACTTGTGCGCTTTCAATTTAATATACACATTCGACTTCTAACAAATATTATGGAAAATGAAACCTTGTACGAGTTCGACGCCTAGATTGTTGCGTATTCGTTATTCTGAGAAGCTATGATATTGTGTGTTACTATTACTGTGGTTCATACCTGGTTGAGTATTGGCAATCACTAGGTCCATGGAATGTGGATATACGATGTTTTGGTGCAGACTTTTCTCTCAGGGTTGGGAGGTCAGGCAGTCGCTCACGAAAAAGACGAAATACAAATCAGAGATATTTAGAGAACCTCGGGCTCTGCACTGCCATGCCGCCAGAGTTTCGTCCGTCAACCGGCAGGTGATGATGGCTTTTGGTCCTTTGATGGGCCCTTTGACGGGCCTCATAAACCCTGTATCTGGAATTACATACATAGGTATATTTATATACATACGAGCAGACACTTAACATACTTTACAATTAATTACATTATCATGTAAACATCTCCAGTACAATTCTAATTATATTTTGCCTCATATAAGTCTGATCACGATTGAGGAATGACGATCAGACATCTGGTATAATCGATTTATATGCAATAGGTACCCTTTTCATTACTTATGCATTAAATAAATATTTTAATTACACCAATCATTAGTGTGATCACCTGATCACATGCTTATTACAAGCTTTTATTTAACTTGCACTTGCACAATCTTGGAAGCCTTATTGGGTTTCCTGAAGTTTGATTGGACTTACATTTGGTATACTTGTGTATCTTCGGTGACAATGCGATAATATAGTACTATGAAGCTGATCTGATGACATAGTTCGAAGTTGTCCATAGGAATTTCTGAGCTAAACAAGATGAACAAATCGAGTTTGGGCTCATTGGTTGCGTTTTGGCAAATAATCTAATGCTACATTATCATGTAGCATTAGATTATTTATATCTCCTAGCGGCGATAGCCTAGTGGCGTACGTAACGGACTGCTGAGACGAGGTCTCGAGTTCGATCCCCAGTCGCCGGGCACACACCTCTGACTTTTCGTAGTTGTGTGTGCATTAATAAAACTTAATTATCGCTCGCTTAATAATGTGCCCGGTAGATGGCAATAGGCTCGCCCCCTATTACATTGGAACCTTAACATAACTGGCGAATCGTGGGTGTGTAATACACCTCTGCCTACCCCTTCGGGGATACAGGCGTGAAGTTATAAAAAAAAAACATGATATTCAGTGGCTGAAGCTGTAGACGGTAGGTGGTCATAGGAACTTCTGAACTAAACAAGATTAGCCCCTCATGTTTGGGCTGATTTGATTTGTCTTATTATGCACTTACTAGAAAGCTTGTTTTATAACAAGTCTTTTATATTCATAATTTTATTTTTATTTAGGTGTTAGACTTAAACTCACAATAATTATATTCATTACTGTCGTATGCTCAAATAACAAGATTTCCTACAATCGACTTTTATGATTTAACAGGATTACAGGCCCGAACATTTCACAACGTTATAATTCCAAATCTATTCATAAGCAGTGAAGTGTTTAAAAAACCTACACTTGATTTTTTTAATAGTATTTTTTATTATTTTATTGTATCATTATTGAACTGATATGGTTCTCCTGTAGCTTTGACAGAGGAGAGGAGAGGCGAAGATACAAGAAGACGTGCAATGTTGGTTAATTGGGGCTTACAAGTTTGTTAGAAATTTTGGAGCTATTTGATCAGTTCGATTCACCTACTGGTAAGCTGTTGTCATACATGCTGTATAGTCTCTTTTCCACTGGGAAAGAAAAGAAAGATAAAAAATATTCTTCGACGATTAAGGTACACGTTTATTGAGATGAGCAGACACCACAAGACTTGCTTTCTTTTGGGCTAGTTCTCTATGAAAAAGTATAACCAATCACGTTACTATTTTGAATGGTGCGATCCTACTATCCTACTAATATTATAAACTAGCGGCCCGGTACGTGCTTCGCTACGTCAAAATGATCCGCCATGTATTGAATTCAAGGGCTTACCCGGGGTGCCCGGCAACGGACACTTGGGGAGGATCAATCCCTTCGGATACCCCCCACCGGCCAGCGGGGGTGGTTTTGTCGTGTATCGACTAAAACCGTACGGTGTGCGCACGAAAAAAAAAATTCTGAGAGATTTTCTTAATATTTTTTTCCGTAAGAACCTTGTAAAGAGTATTAGAAAACTACAAAAAAAAATCAGCCAAATCGGTCAAGCCGTTTTCATGCTATGCCGTGACAACGGAAAACGGGTTTCATTTTTATATATATAGATGTGAAAGTTTCTAAAAATGTTTATATGTTTGGATGTTTGTTACTCTATTACGCTCAAACGACTGAACGGATCTGGTTGAAATTTGGTACAGGGAAAGATTATAATCTGGAATAACACACAGGCTATTTTTATACCGGACATAGGTTTCCTTGGGAAGCGGGAACGGGAACAAAATTCCACGCGAGTGCAATGAAGCCGCAGGCGAGTTTTGCAACATTAGTTTCCATATTTAAGAGGTTTAAGGGCACTTCCTCTTGATTTTATATTCCGTGGTTATAACAATAAGGAAAACAGAGATTATAGTGATTGAAGCTTTGTAGACTTTCTAAAGCCTTGTACGGAGTAAACATTCCAATGTACACGTAATCTAGGTATCTTGAATACGACCCGAGGGGGCCATCTCGAAACCGGAGATGGCCCAGGGTCAGTCGGGGTGCGAGGAATATGCTCTATGGGCAACCTTACACCCCGGCGCGGTCTGAAGACCCGAGACGGCGTGCGGTTTTAGTCGGTTCAAGCCCGACATAAGCACCCCCGCTGGCCGGCAGGGGGGCAACCGAGGGGATTTCCGAACGAAAAAAATAAAAAAAATGTATCTTGAATACGCGTACAGGTATATACGCGAACAGTGCACAATGCATTGCTGGATGAACGCGTAGTGGAGAGTCGGCCAGCTAGATCTGACTGGCGAGAATTCACCGCGAGGCGGGAGTCGACACGCGTTTTTAAATTGTATACGCGTACTGTGGATACGGACTATCGTTCCTGTGTACGCGTAACCGACTAAGAGTTCCAATGTACACGCAGTCGGTTAGACCGTACAAAGCTGATAGTGATCATCAAACACTATTACGAACGTATTAAATATCCTGGTGCAATGGACAAGTTGATGTTGTACAACATAGGACAAGTACTTAAGTAATAAGGCAGTAGATATTGAAATGATTGTGCAACTCGCCCTGATGATTAAGTTAGTATTTGTTGAATTGAAGATAATTTTTTTTGTACAATAGCACAAGGTTTTCTAATAAGGTCATTTAGGGATCCAGTGGATACATTAGTTATTAAGGGTCGAGGGGCTGAGCGTGGACTAAATGTTTAAGAGGTTATCTGACGTTATAGAACTTGGTCAAATTTTAAAGTACCGCTTTCGGTTACATGGTACAAATTTGTAAATTAGCAGTTATACTTGTATTGGCAGCATAAATATTGATGCGCTTGACGCTAAATTATCAAAATTTTTGTTGCTGTTGATGGAACATAGGAATAATGATTTTTATATCATACTAGTTAGTCTTTACCTGCGGCTCCGCTTTGTATTTCCTTTACGCGCAGGAACCTATTTCTGGAATAAAAATAGCCTATGCGCACTAGCGTGATTTGGCCCTCGAAGATCGTGGTGGGGCCTATTTGATTGATGATATTATGACTAATGGAAAACATAAGAAGCGAATATGTTAAAACATCTTCAGAAATCTTTAAATCATGAGATGCATATGTTTACTAAATCTATAATATATCTATCATTCCTTAATAATACTAGTAGTCTCATTTATTATGATTATTTATTATTATTAGGTAACTCTTTTGTATATTCCTTGCCTCAATTTGGTAAGGCAAGGACAGAGGTTGAATAAAATGATTACGTTTGTTTAAAGGTGATTCATGAAACACAAACAATAGGGCCGTATCAAACAGATGTATCTGTTTGTCATGATACAATACTTGTATTGATTTTGCCAAGCCTCATTTGAAATGTACAGATGGCAACTCTGATAGATTTCAGTTTTATAAATCATCTTAGTAGATAGTTTTCTAATAGAAAATAATCTGCAAATTGATTATTTTATCATCCGAATTATACATATACATCCACATCCACCTATACATCCACCTAACTATTTAGACGACTTATACCGTCTAAATAGTTAGGTGTGAATTATGCAGAAAAGACTTATGCCTTATGGCATAATCGAAGGAAAACTGTACGTACCGACGAGTTTTTGCTCTGTGACCGCGTCGATACGTACGATTTTGATTTGATTATTCCTTTTCTGTATTAGTAAATAAATATTCACGTCTTAGGGCTGTTTTTGATATTATAGTGGTGTATATATAATACAAGAATTGCTCAATCAGTATTATAAGATTATTATATAGGTACTACGTCGTACTTCCCGTTACCCACCAAAACCGTGCCTTAGGAGCAGAGGAAATAAAAGGCATTAACTGGGTGGCTTATACTTAACAAAAACATAATTTCCTCACTGATTAGAAGTGGCAAGCACAAGCTGCTAAATCAATTGAAAAAGCCTACAATTGACCACGGTTATCATCCATGTCTTTCCATTACGAACTAGGTGGTAATATAAAAGTCAATTAAATCAACCGTTTCATCCGAATGTTGTAACAATAAAAACCATAAACAAACAGCATAATACTCAGTTTCTGACCTTTTGTCTGTCATCATCACCGAGAATGTTGTCACAGCCACTCTTGGTACTTTCGTCAGCTGAGCAAACACAGGTATCGTATCTTCGTAACTGTTGGTAATCGTTCGGCGTATTACAAATGTATGCCTCGGGGTATTTATTGTCTGATCACTTGTAGAAGCGGTTGCGGTAGTAATGTGATAATCATTTGTTTTAGCATCATGTTGTCGATATTTTAGTTGACAATTCAAAGTTACATTTGGGGTTGCAAAAGTCAGAAAACATAATTTCGTTTTTGGATTTCTAGAGGGGGTTAGTGTAAAGTTAAACCCAAGTTTATGTTGTCTCAACCCTTGTCCCGCGGCACACATTTGCACCACCATGTGGTTACGCTATTTCGGGCAAACTATGTGTCCCACAGAAAACTTGTAAAAGCAGTTTTGTTGCAGATTAATTTCTCTACAACTTTAATTTTGTGATTTTTAGTAGTAAAATTAAAGATCACAAAGTTATTAATGAAAATTTTGAGTACAATTTTTCTTTTAACCAGATCGACTATTTTCAATTTTGATTTACTTGTTATTATTTTCTGGGGTTGTATGGGGCCCCGCCCCATTAAGATAATCGGGGTAATCACTATCACCTACAATTGAGGGGTATATCTGTAGATTGATAGACCAAGCTCTAGCGCTGATCTTTTCTTTCGTGGTTGGGGATCCAAACGGCAAAAGTCTGATAAAAGTCAAAACTCATGTTATAAGCTTTTATTTAGCTTCACCTGTCCCGATGTTTGTCATCAAATCTTGCAAATTAAATTTGATCCACTTCCTGGTTACCGATTTAGCTGAAATTTAGCATACATGTGTAAATCGCGTGACAATGCAAAATTATGATGACATTGTGCTGATTTGATGATGAAGCTGGAAGGTGGCCGTAGGAACTTCGCAATGAAACGACACAGCCTCATCGAGTTTGGGCTTGTTTGATTCTAAATTTTTAGTCCTTTTTATTATCAAGAACATAATATAAGCTTTTATTTGAAAAGTTTTTTTTTAAATTCCACTTGTTACTTCTTAACTTTGAGTTAGTACCGATTTTGTGCACATATCAGCAGTGTATTTTTGCGTAATATCCCAATACGCGGCCGAATACAATTAACGAGTATATTTTGCAAAAGTGTAATTTACAGTTATAAATCTGTCAGTTATATGGTGCAGTGATCATTTTATCTGGTTTTGTTTATTAATTTATGACAGTCAATAACTATAATTACAGGAGAATTACAAAGTTAAGCCGATATTAACTATAACTGCATGTAAGTCGCCCACGCATTGCTCGGGGCTAAACGACTTTGTATTGTCGTATAATGTTTGCAACTTATTTATGAGGTTATAATGATGACTATAGGTCATTATTATCAGCGTTGTTCCCAGTTGTATCCGAGGGTGACACTTCGGAGCCATGTTCCACCAAGTTCTTTGAGGCCCAAGCCAATCTTACCTGCAGGCCGGTACATGTGTAAATAGGTAGTATGTGACAGACGACTCTCTGGTGCAGGCTTTCTTCTCGGGGCTAGGAGATGAGACGGCAGTTGCTCCCATAAAAGTCATATAAACCAAACCAAAAGGAGGTGAAGGAAGCAAGCAGAACTTCGTGAAAGTCTTGGATGCAACTGGAAACCACGCTAAGATGATGATGATAATAATTTAAATCTATAAAATGATTTTCCCCAGATAACGTTTCAGTCAGTGTGTACTGCTTCTCACACGAGTTGAGTTATTAACATAAGTGATTTAATAAGTTCTAAACTTAGTTATAGTTGAAGTTGAAATTTTAAAAGGGAAAACGTGATCAGTTTTTCTCTACAGTGGCTAAACATCCGACAAACATGATATGTTGGGCAATTACATGACAAGCCAGTAGCCAACATACCTAAGTGTAATTTCAACATAGAGGCGGTGACTGACATACTTCATAGGTTACTACGGCTCCGCCCGCTTGGAAAACCTTTATCACAGGAAATTACTTATTCCCGAAATAATGAGTACCTACATACCTTTCCTTTTGTTCTTCTGGTGGTTCTCTATTCACCTGTATGGACCAAATTGGTGAAATCAAAGTCCTAAGTAAACATGATAAAAAGATATGGGCAAGATTTCTACGAAAACTTTAAAGTATCAAAATTTACAAAATTTTATTTTCAACTTTTTCTGGTGCGTGCTTGCACTTCGCCGGTTTTTTCCAATGGTCTACCAGAATGTCTTTACATCCTATATCTATCCAGTTTGCCAGTGTCGAGTATTTAACTTACATAATCGGAATAATGGCAAGAATTATTTCGAAATGTAATCAGACATATTTATTTGATGATAAATATCTATTATTTTACTCATAGTCAGGGGTCGTTTGTTTCGTGATATACTTATTAACAGATGACCTTACTGTACTATGAAATTCTATAGAATTTTATTGTCAAGTCTGTCTCCATCTTTACCTGAGCATGTTGAACACTGATAAAAAACACAGCCCACATCCAATTAGATGGCAGACGTCGTTACCAAAACACAAATTATATTTATAATGATCATGCGCTGGAAAAAAATGTAAGTGCTGCTTTGTTTTGGAGACGCAGTTCTTATGGGCGCTTGAATGTGGGCTGTCTAATCAATGTAGGGAAAATTAATCTAGTTTAAGCTGTTGCTCGCGGTTAACGTCGCTCGCCCCGGTAAATTCTAAATCCCGCAACCCATCGGATTTCAGATATGAAAAGTAGCCTATGTTTTATTCCAGACTACTTATAAATCTATCCCTGTACCAAATTTCAGCCACATCCGTTCAGCCGTTAGAGCATGATCCAGTAAGAAACATCTAAAAATGCAAACATCTTCACAAACTTTCATATATATAATATTAGTAGGAAGTGGGATAGGATAGGATGTAAAAATCAATGTTGTTTGATCATATTCTATGCCGTGTTGTATAGCGTTCATTCTTGCACTTATGGGAAGGTTATTAAACCCGATAGGTAGCGCTGCAATCAGAGGGCCAATTCTCGTAGTAAAAGATGTTCAAAATTCAGTCTCAATCTAGTCTCGATCTCCCAAATGTCAAAAAAGGTGTTCTCATAACAAAATTTTTAAAAATTTTGTTATGAGAACACCTTTTTGACATTTGGGAGATCGACATGATATCATCTCTAGATTGAGACTGAATTTTGAACATCTTTTTATTATGAGAATTGGACCTCAGGTTATTAAGACGGCAGCGCCTCTCTCCTAGGGTGGGAGAGACGCTGCCGCCTACGGCCAACTCCGACCGAGGCGAGGACGGCCCTGTTGAGGGCTGTTCGGAAGCTTTCCACGTGTCCCTCTGATTAGCAGATGGCACAGTGGAGAGCAAGTAAGGGGGCCATCTCGAAACCGGAGATGGCCCAGGGTCAGTCGGGGTGCGAGGGATATGCTCTATGGGTAACCTTACACCCCGGCGTCTTAAGACCCGAGACGGCGTGCGGTTTTAGTCGGTGCAAGCCCGACATAACCGCCCCCGCTGCCCGGCGGGGGGGTATCCGAAGGGATTTCCGCACGATAAAAAAAAAAAAAAAAGGTTATTATCAAATTACCAAAGGCATTTGCAATAACGCCAATAGCGAGCTCTTCGAACATATCCGAAGCGAGGTCTCTCGCCTGAGTGTAAGACGGCAATACCTTCTAGAAAAACTAAAACGATTCAATAAAAGAAGTAGCAGAATAGCGGACCGTGAGTTTTAAAGCGCGTGCTTCGGATGTGACTGGAATTGGCAGGAGCTCGGATGAAGAATGACGATGAAGAGATAAGAGATACTTACTCATTCGTTTTCGATAGATTTATGAATAAAGTTATAGGATTCAATAATAATTTGATATTTATAAGTGTGTAGTAGATAAGTACTTCTATTAAATTTTACGTTGATTTTATGACAAAATATACAGTCATCCCAGAGATCCTGCCGCATCGAAACTATATTAGAAGCAGGTCAATAGTATTTATTACAAGTCGTTGCGTTTAACGATCTCATTACACGAGCATTACAACAAATTATAAACATAAATAAACATAATACTATAATGTGGTTTACCACGCTTTGTAACAACAGTTATTGTTAAATTGTCCCTGGATTTACCTTTTAACTGGATAAGGTATGATCAAAGTTGGTTGCTAGTGTTTAAAGAGGTTCAGTGATTAAGGAGTCAGGTTTACGGTCAAAGGTCCCGGGTTTGAATCCTGACCGTTACGCTACCGACGTTAACCCACTCCTAACACAAGCAATTTAGCTTAGCTGGAGGGGTTAGGGGGAACATTAGTAATTTTGGTGACTAATATTCATTAAAAAAAAATTCGTGTTATATTTATTCATGTATGGTTATGAATAAAGAAATGTCACATAACGTTGCTTTTTAACCGAATGTATGAATGTTTATCCAAGTTCTAGTAACCATAATGTAATTGATTCGACGAAGAAGAATATAAGTATAGCTTGTAAGCTATACTTATATTCTTCTTCGTCGAATCAAGTCCCAGTGGCATCCAAAGCTTGCACTTTGGAGCCCGGGGGCCCACTCTCCGACTCGTTCTTATAGAGAGGTCCCGGGTTCGAATTCTGGCCACTACGATACCGACGAGAATCCTACTCCTAACACAAGCGATTTAGATTTAGATATATATTTACAGGACTAAAGGTCATTCTAAATAATCAGTATATAATATGTCGATACAATTTATACTATGCATTTAATGGGTTTATGGATTATATTCTTATCATCATCATCATCATATCAGTCGTAGGAAGTCCACTGCTGAACATAGGCCTCCCCCATCGACTTCCATTTCGACCGGTCTGTAGCGGCCTGCATCCACCGAGTCCCTGCGCTCTTTGCTAGGTCATCTGTCCACCTTGCGGGAGGCCTTCCTACGCTGCGCTTGCCGTTACGTGGTCTCCACTCAAGAACCTTTCTGCCCCACCGGCCATCGGTGCTCCGAGCTATGTGCCCTGCCTACTGCCACTTCAGCTTGCTGACTCGCTCAGCTACGTTGGTAACTTTTAGGTATATTCTTATGGGCAACCTTACACCCCGGCGTCTGTAGACCCGAGACGGCGTGCGGTTTTAGTCGGTTCAAGCCCGACATAACCGCGCTGGCACGCGGGGGGGTATCCGAAGGGATTTCCGCACGATCAAAAAAAAATATATATATATTCTTATGGTTGTAATAAATTATTTCATCATTATCATCCTCATAGCGATTCCCTAGTTGTGTCTAAAATTTGCACTTTGGAGCTCGAGGTCCACTTATCCTCTTGTCTGACGTCCCAACCCTGAGAGGATAGCCTGCGCCAGAGCCTCGTCCGTTGTTTAGCAGTGCACTGACTTGCAGGTGAGGTTGACTTGGGGCTCAAGGACATCACAGTATATGGGCCCTACCAACATTGGTAGGGCCCATATACATAACCCTACACCCAAATTACATGTATTATACTAAAATTTATTAAAAAGTTTGATATTTCACACGAGTTGCCATAGACAAGTTTATGTATTGCCGATGATGGTAGGTTCTGTGTACCGTTCCAAATTCGAAATTCAGAATTCATTCCCACCTTGACCGTGTTACCGTGTGTGTGGTACCGTGACAAAACCGTGTTCTTATTCGTCTAGTAGGTATACTTAGAGTCATAGTATTTTTTACTCACTGGCTAACGTCATCCGTGGGCTGATTGAGGTCTATAACCGGCAAGGAAAATGTACATCGCACACGTGTGCGTCTCGGAATTGCAAATGAAATATTTTCTCAAGCTTATCGCTTGGTTACAGTCCATTAAGATATCCGCCATGTCCATTTGTATGACTACTAAAGGGACAGCGGCAAAATGATAGCTCTGATTCTGTCATTTCTCAGCTATGACGTTGTATTTTAATAAGTAAATTCAGTATCTATTTCGTTCGTGTGCTTTTCTTTTTTCAAGTTTATTTAGGAACGTTGAGTTGTGTAAGTATTCCAATTGAGTTGTAATAGGTGAAATTTACCCAGTGTCCAAGGGCCTGTAATTTTAATCAGGATTATCAAACGCACCCTACTTATGGTACACAGTACTAGTCTTTCATCAAGCTTGCACTTAAGAGCCCGGGGTCCGTTCTCCCACTCCTTCCTTCCATAATTTGGTTTATTTTGGCTTTTAGAGGAGCGACTGTCAACCCTTAGAGGAAAATCTGCACCAGAGCCACATCTGTCAATGTCAGTCAACATAATATGTACCAGCTTGAAAGTGGAGTGCTTTGGGCCCCGAAGATTTTATAAAATAAAATAAAATAAACGTATCCATTCGGTAAAAACATCGAAATCATCGTAGAATAGAACGACTCATACTGCAATAAGCGATTAGCGTTACTTGAACAATAATACGTTTGTAAACACAAATAATAATAATAAAAATAATAAATCTCTTTATTGTATGTACACAAGAATAAGCATGCAGAACATAAGCTGGAACAGTTTTGAGATATATACAATTGGCGGCCTTATCGCACAGGGAAATCTCTTACAGGCACCCATTGGATGGAGAAAAAACAGTAATAAAAGATATAGGGCAGTTTCTGCTGTACATAATTATGTTATTTCCATATAAGCTCTGACATTTAAATATGAACTTACAAATACATAAACTTATCATTATATATATAATTTATACTAAAACGGTACCTATTTCTAGGTACATCATATATACAATATACATACATTAAAAAAAGACAGTGTAGAATAAAGAGAGAGAGAGATGTGAAGAGAGAAGTAGAGAAATTGATGACTATTGTTCCTGTAGATGTCACACACTTAAAATATAATATTTGTTTTTCTACAATAAGTTGGGTGTGTGAGTTACTAGAAACCAAACCCAGATCCACTATCCGTAGGTCAGGCCTCCGTCACTCGCTCAAGGCCGCGCGCTATATACCTAGCGCTCGCGTATCGTCGACGATACAAACAGGCAGAGGGTTGCCGAACGCCCGCCTGAGCACTCGCGTCGGACCGCACTGTACGTTTCCCGCGCTTACGCTTCGAAATGCAGAAACCACGTAATTATTGTGCAGTGGATGGGTGTAAAAGTCAAAAAACAAAGGAAAATTTGTCGTTCTTTTCATTGCCGAGAGACGAAGAACACCTATTTTAAATCTTAACTATATGAATGTTGTCACCGTTTATTTCTTTAAACATATAATAAGCAGGTATGTAAATCGTAAATTAAAGGAGTTTTTTGAGTAATGGGTAATGTCCGTTATTTTTAGATTTCTTTGATATTTTAGCTATGGGTAGGAATAAGCGTCTATATATAGGTATTTAAACTATCATGGTCATTCACATTCGTATTAAAGTTATCGGAATATTTACCATGTTGTATATTAGGCATTGCGACAGCTTCAAAACAATACAACATGGTAAATATCCCGATAACTTTAATACGAAAGTCTATAAATAGGTATATCTGCTGTGGGGTGTGTGTAACCTCCTCGAGTGTCGCTCCGATTCCGATCGCGCTGCAGTCCGGGGGGAACGGAATCGGAGCGGCCGGTACACCCTGGGCGGCGGTCAATGGCTTCCCCTTCACCCCTTCATAGGGTTGGCATTGATCGTCGGCCAATACCCAACGTGGCGGGAACACATCGCTCTCCGTACTCCTCTGCTTTCAGAGGAGACAGGATGAGCGATGCTGTTAGTGGTGAGATGGTCCAGGGTCAGCCGGGGTGCGAGGGATATGCTCTATGGGTAACCTTACACCCCGGTGTCTGAAGACCCGAGACGGCGTGCGGTTTTAGTCGGTGCAAGCCCGACATAACCACCCCCGCTGACCGGCGGGGGGTATCCGAAGGGATTTCCGCACGATAAAAAAAAAAAAAAAAAAAAAGGTATATCTGCTGTAAATTATTTCGTATTTTATACCAATGGTTGAACAAACTGACAAAATAATTATTTTTTTTCTAAAGATTTAGATCGGAAAAAGAGAACATCTAGGACGGGACTTGAACCCGCGACCAGTCCCTTACAGGGGGAATGCTCTGACCAACTGAGCCACCTAGACACGTGTGTGAAAAAAGTAAGCATACAAAATACTTAAAAATTTAATTGAATTAGGAACCTCAATATCATTTTTGATGACCGATGAGGAGGGGAAATACAGAATCCTATTACTAAGACTTCACTGTCCATCTGTCTGTCTGTCCGTCCGTCTGTCACCAGGCTGTTTTTCATGAACCGTGATAATTAGTATACCTTGAACCGTGACATAGTAAATAATGTATTTATGTTGCCGCTATAATGTCATAATGAATCGGCCTGGTAGCACCGTATTACAAATGTTAAAAACCGTTGATTTTCCGTCGCTTTGCTCCTGTTTTCCTTATGATTATTTGTTAAAATTATTTACGCGATTTAGGATATTTTCGAATATAAAATTTAATAATAGAGAATTCCGAGAAGGAAAAAAAAATCATTATATAAAACTAAAACATATTTGATTGACAAATATAAAACACGGTTGATTCGTAACATTCATTTTATTACAATAATCACCATAGGTACAACCCTAGCACATTCTTACGATGGCGTCACTCGCACGGCGGGCAACACAGTTTCGACTCTATGAACGCGTGTTTAAGGTACTATTCTTCTCATTCTGTGCAGCAGGTATTATTATTAAAATTTTGTAGGTGAATATAGACTAGGTATTTTCGCTTTTGTATGGGAGTGATGTATCTGTTACGTTAGTAACTATTTATTAATCTGTGCGTAGGTACAATTTGATAGAAACATCTCTGTCTTTTTCTCTAATTTTAAGAGCCATGCTCTTGTCGGTGAAGTAGCCACACTATTCTTTCCTCTGCCAATCCTTTGACCCGATACGAGCCGACTTCTATCTTTTCCTTGATCTGTTCCATGTTAGTTCTCCAAGAGATATCAGGATCATAAAATAATAACTACATTTTAGTTGCCATATCTAATATCCGTACTCCAAGTAATTGCGATTGGACATTTAGAAACTTGTTAAATGGTATCGGTTTGAATATGTCATCCTACTTAAGTAGGGTTACCTCATTTCAGGAATGGTCCTCAGGATTTTAGGGCTCTTCTCTTCAGGATTTTTTTTTTAACATAAACACATAAACATAACATAACTTCACGCCTGTATGCCCGAAGGGGTAGGCAGATATGTATTACATACCCACGATTCGCCAGTTATGCTAGGTCCCAATGTAATAGGGTACGAGCCTATTGCCATCTACCGGGCACATTACTAAGTGAGCGATAATTAACATTTTTAATACACACATAACTACGAAAAGTGAGAGGTGTGTGTGCCCGGGGCGACTGGGGATCAAAGTCGAGACCTCGTCTCGGCAGTCCACTACGTACGTCACATTACGTACGCTACTTATAGGGACTAATTTCAAAATCAAGTTTAATCCTGTCAATTGCACAAACAAAATCAACCCTTTAAGTATATGTTTGGTGTCGTGGACTACTATGTAAATTACGTTTGGGAGAGAATTTGCAAAATTTCGAGAAAATCTTCTTCGATTTTTCAATGGAAATCAGGGTTTGCTCCGGACGTTTAAATTAACCTACCTGGTAACCCTATACTCAAGACCGATATTTGCGCAATACGAGAACAACATTGAAGATATTTCAATGTGTTTATATATATTGTAATTTTATGTCTTCGTGTGGGCGGTCGGCGCTAGGAACCAATTTACGCAATACCGTCCTTAAAATTCCGACCAAATTGTAATTAAATTATAGAACAAATCTTTCTACAAAGGCACTTTAGCAAAAGGATACACTGATAAGAACTACCAAAGTAGCTTGCATGGTTAACATTAACGGTAAGCGTAATTAAGTTTAATAAATCATATCTGATTCAATAACTTTAATTTACATCAACAAAAATACGAGTAAAAACATTCAAGTATAGATATTTAAGATAGATGCATATTTTACATCTACCTAAAACATCTATACTTGATTGTTTTGAGTAGTTGATCAAGGTTTTGGATGTGAGATCTAGGAGTGCCTTCGCCATGATGAGCCAAAGGTAAAAGGATACTACCCACCTTTTCTTGAGTTCTCGAACCGTCAAGCGTCGAGTCTAGCTTTTATAGTTTAGATTTTATTAATAAATAAATAAGTCGATTTCGAAATTGACTCACACATGATAATTAAATACCTTCTGAAGCCTAAAAATATTGAAATTTTTAGGCGTAGATTTTTTCAGACTTACTTTATAGGTCTGTAAGATAGTTTACAATCAGAATAGAAGAAAAAAAAATTGAGCAATGAACTAACATTGTTCTAGAATATTTTTTCTTCTGTTACTGAAAGTCTGCCACTTCCTAGTGCCTACTATGAAATCCTTGGCAGTCTATATTGATAATAACAAGGAATGCTTTTTTTCTGGTGTTCATGAACTCATCATGGACGTACGCATGCTGGGTAGTGGTTATTTATTAGGTGGATCATCGTTTGCGGCAGATGAAACGCTATGTTTCCTCTGTAACAAAACATGAAGCAAGAAAGATATAGTTCTTTTAAACCCCCCAGAACTTGTCGCACATATAATTTAACCTTTAGAAAAACAAAACCGAAATCCATCAAAAATAATTGGGTTAGTTGATGTACTTACAAATCAATTTCCTTTATATAACTAGTAAAATGGATGAAATAGCGCTCTTCAACTAATTATTTTTATTTTGGTCACACATTATCTACTATGTTCTTACTTCTAAATAAAATAAATATTCTACGACATTCTACACATCGCTTTCTAGAACCAAAGTAAGCATAGTTTAACTAGCTTGTGTTAGGGTTCAATATTAGTGTAAGGTAGGGTCCATATCATTTGTGTATCTACTACTGTATCTTCACCAACGATTCCAAAATAATTTTAAAATCATGATGTAATTTTGGAGTCGAATATTTTAAGCTCTAAATGACTCGCAAGAGTTGAAGATTTATTACTGATGTCAATTTTGTCTCAAGCTTGCGTTTTTCGACTCGAATTTTTACCTTTTATTGTAACTAAAAAAAGCAAAGTAAAATAGTCATGCTATTTTAAGTATTACCTATATTTTAATCTAAATAACCCTCTACTCCAAAACGACTAAAAATCACGGTGTATAGTTGCTTAAGAAAAGATAAATTCAAATTTTATTAGTAGGCCAGACAACATAAACATTACCCAACAAAGGGCATATAAGGCATTTAATTATGCCGTTTAAGAATATTCTTTGTTTAAATAACGGTGGAACAGCATCGTA
Source organism: Cybosia mesomella (assembly GCA_946251805.1). Lineage (NCBI taxonomy): Eukaryota > Metazoa > Arthropoda > Insecta > Lepidoptera > Erebidae > Cybosia > Cybosia mesomella. Next base: position 26,666,650 of record OX276398.1, read on the forward strand.
TGAAGTGTATGACTATATTTAGAAGAGGGTCGATTGAACAAAGTCCGATCGAGTTCTCGACTTGGATTATGACATACTCGGTAATGTTTATGCAAAATGTCGCCCACGCCTCATTGGCATGCATCTGGGGCTGTTGTGATAAACAAGGGCGGTGGGCAGCCGGTCCTCCCACTGGCCTGTTTAAAGGTGTCTGAACTTTGTAAGTTTCGCCTATTTTTTTAAAGAGTCCCTTTCAAACAGTTTGAAGATTGTTTTGAAACCGAAATCCTACTCTAATAGTGACAGTTTGTTTGAAATGGATGGATGTTTGTTACTCTTTCACACAAAAACGGCACAGATAACTTATGGTCTGGATTAGGATATAGGCTACTTTTTATCCCGGGTATAGGTTCCTTTGGGTCACGGGGACGGGATCAGAATTCCACGCGGGTGGAGCCTCGGGCGACAGTTGTTATTAAAATTCCTGTTGACACCTCCAGCTATGCTAAATTGCTTGTGTTTTAGGAGTGGGTTCACGTCGGTAGTGCAATGCACAAGATTCAGAACCGGGACCTCTTGATCTTAAGGCCTACGACTCCTTAACCACTAAGCTACCGACGCGCTTGAACAATGAACAGACAGCCCTCGAAGCGTACAGTATAAATATCCGCATAGTGATGTTTGATTTGCTTATTAGCTATAGTAGCGTAAAAATATGTTTAAGTAACTGTGTATTTACACTGTGCATGGGTTTAAATTACTTTTCGTCCCTGATATTGTTTATTTTTTAAGCATTTTCTTTTTTAAACTGTCTTTATAATTCTGTTTTCTGATGAAGCGGTAGCGCTCTAGCAACATCGTGTAAACAAATTACATTAAACAACACATCTTGTGCAAGTTACAATATTAAAATTTTGATTAGGTGAAAGTTTTGTCAATACTAATTCTGTGCCCGCTACCCGCAGGAACTTATTCCTGGGAAAAAATCCCTATATGCTATTCCATACTATAATATATCTATGTGGGAAAATTTTATACGGGTCCATTCTGCTGATTTGGCGTTATTGAGAAACAATCATCCATCTATTCAAATTTTCGCATTTATAATAGTAAAGTATAATAATTTGTGAATCAAACGACGAGCTCTATTTACCTACTAGCTGATGGCCGCGGCTCCGCCCGCGCGGATGTCGTTTATCGTTTTTTGTCTCTTAAGAAATTGCAATCAAATCTATGGTAGATTTTAAGTCTGACCAAGACCTTTCTAATAGAAAAAACCGTACTAAAATCCATTCAGTAGTTTTTGCGTGCATCACGTACAAACAGACAACAGATAAACAGACAAACAGTCAAGAATTTTCTTTTAATATCTCCAGTGTACAGAGATAACTAATTTACAATTTTAAAATATTACAAAGAAAATAATTCCAAAAAAATATTTTTGTGTTCAGAATCGTTCATAAAAAAAAACTATAATTTACAAACACAACTATTTCTAATCGTATAGATGTATTGTATGAATAGATAATGCAATACCATCATGGTCACATATCCTGTACTGTTGAGCGCGCTCTAGGATGCTTTACACCCATATAAACCAGGTACAGAGGACCTCGGGGTGGGAGTCCTCTCGCTCGGCAGCATGATTGCGGCAATGGTGCAGAGCGCGAGTGCGTGGGCCGCCGCCACCTCCTTCTGCGAGCATGTAATGCTCGCGAAGGAGGTGGCGGAGCGCGCCCGGGACAGACTTAGAATTCTCCCGGTCCGCCGAGCCCGCAACTTGCTCGCCGCGCGTCGCAGGCGACTGAGGCGCTGGAGGTCGCTTAACGACCTCCGTCCTCCATGAGCGCAGGCCTGGGGGTGGCGGGTGAGGCCACCTGTCACCCCAGCAGAAGCAAGCCGGGACGGTGGGGCGACTAGCACCCCTCCCCCAAACCGGCGCAAGACGGGGACACCGTGGTTCCCAAACCCGAGGGGGCCATCTCGAAACCGGAGATGGCCCAGGGTCAGTCGGGGTGCGAGGGATATGCTCTATGGGCAACCTTACACCACGGCGTCTGTAGACCCGAGACGGCGTGCGGTTTTAGTCGGTTCAAGCCCGAAATAACCGCCCCCGCTGGCACGCGGGGGGGTATCCGAAGGGATTTCCGCACGATAAAATAAAAAAGATACAGAGGACCTTAACCTTACACCCCGGCGTCTGAAGACCCGAGACGGAGTGCGGTTTTAGTCGGTTCAAGCCCAAAATAACCGCCCCCGCTGGCCGGCGGGAATTCAAAGGCATTTCCGCACGAAAAAATAAAGGTACAGAGGACCTTACCTACATTCTTGAGGTCCAAGCCTCACCTGCGAGTCGGAGCAACTGCTAAGCAACGTTCATGGCTTTCAGGGATGATTTCAGGGTCAGATAGCAGTCGCTCCCGTAAAGGCCGATATTTTTTGTAATTTTTTTTGTATATTTAGGACACGTCAATTTGACTTCACCTCGCCTGATGGTAAGCTGAAGGTAAAGGCTCAGGAAAGAGGGTCACCATTACATACACATACCATGTTAACCATGGTGGCACTCAGCTTGATGGCCTCATCAGAAGAGGATTGTCGTCGCAGCACCGCGTGATACCCACCGGTCCCACTATTGCTGCGACCCTGCCCGGCTATGCACTTGCTGACCCCTGAAGGCAATCAAACCGAAATTGGATTACTATGGAGGGTTTTTCGCAATCGTGCACGGTGGTACCAACCCGGCCAAATTTTGTGACAAATTTGTGTCATCAAATTTCTACCACCATATATCAATCAAGTCACGCAACTCGGAAATCGCCCTGAGGAAAGCTGATAAACATGTCAGCTATTTTGGTTGGTAGCAACTGAGGGAAGATGCCCTAATGTGGAGCGTCTCATTACACCCAAGCACTTTAAATATGAAATGAGTGGGCCGTTCAAACGTCGTTATTGCAGACAAAGGAAACACGCAGTAATTATCGACTTGTTGTCAGATGACAACATGGTCATGTTCCTTGTTTGGTCTTTGGGACCGCATGAATCCTTAATTACGAAAGTTATTGATATATCATGGGTGTGTAATACACCTCTGCCTACCGGCATGAAGTTATGTTATAACATATAACATAAACTCACGCCTATATCCCCGAAGGGGTAGGCAGAGGTGCTAGCACCCACATTTCGCCAGTTTATGTTTAGGTCCCAATGTAATAGGTGGCGAGCCTATTGCCATTAACCGGGCACTTATAAACCTGCGATAAATACACACATAACTTCGAAAAGCATCGAAAAGTCATTGATGTGAGCCATGGTAAAACCTGGGATCGAACCCGAGACCTCGTCTCAGCAGTCCATTACCCATACCACTAGGCTACCGCGGTTTTTTGTTATGTTATTGATATATTATTTATACGACTAACCAAAAAAGAAGTATAATGTTTTCACGGTTTACGTATGTATGCGAGTTTCTCTATTCTTTATTATCTATTAACTGTGCCCGCTACTTCGTGGATTTAGTTTTCTAGGGTTTTAGTTCTTTTGCGCGGAAACCTAATTCTTTTTCTAAAATTAAAGTAGTCTATGTTATGCCTTGTAGTATTACCTATCTACCAGTGAAAGTCTCATCAAAATCGGCCCAGCCGTTCCAGAGATTACCTAAGTCAAACTGTAAATATAGACTGACAGAATTTAGAAAATTGAATTTTTGCTGTAGGTATCGTGTAGAAATTCATTGGAATCATTGAAAATCTTTTATTTTCATATTACAAACAGATACCTCAATTGTATTTATTTGTATTTAAGCGGCGATAGCCCAGTGGAAGCGGCGATAGCCCAGTGGTGTACGTAACGGACTACCGAGACGAGGTCTCGAGTTCGATCCCCAGTCGCCCCGGGCCCACACCTCTGACTTTTCGTAGTTATGTATGTATTAAAAATGTTCATTATCGCTCGCTTAGTAATGTGCCCGGTAGATGGCAATAGGCTCGCCCCCTATTACATTGGGACCTAAACATAACTGGCGAATCGTGGGTGTGCTATACACCTCTGCCTACCCCTTCGGAGATACATACGTGAAGTTATGTTATGTTATTTATTTGTATAGATAAATTCTCATCGGTCCGATTCTGACATACCCACCTTATCACTGGCAATCGTGGGATGAAGCCCGTGGGAGTTTCCGCACGATAAAAAAAAAAAAAAAAAAAAGGTATTGTTAAAAAAGGATAAATTTTATGTCAGGAATTATTTTTACTCATAGTAATTCTTGGTCCTTTACATTTACGTTGATAATCTTTAACACACATTATTTCTACTATATAAAGAGGTACACAGTGACAATAGTAACTACATAACCATAGTAGCAAGTTCCACCAAGTGCCATCAATCTCCAGTATAAACATAACCATATTTGTTGACGTTTATACTATTAGGTACGGCAGTAAACAAAACCCACAACTGCACTTAAAAGCGTGTATGGGGCCCAACCAGGGTGTATGCGGCCCTTTCAAGATCCTCAGAGCCCAACCTAACCTCACCTGCAAGCTTGCAGCACTTGCTGTATGATGGATAAGGGTCTGGCGCAGGCATCACCTAATTGTTGGGCGGTCAACCAACATCTTGCCCCTAAAAGCCGAAATAAAACCAAATTATGGAAAAGAAAAGTAGAAAAGAAAATACGACTGCCCTATAATTTCTATTTTGCGTTTAATGAGTGTCATGTAGTGTGACATGTGTATACTTTTATGCGTTTATTAATTATTTTTTTATTAATTTATTGCATACAATTTATTAAATAATATATACTTTTTTTTGACGTGTGGAAACCCCGTCGGACTTCATACCATCGGCGCCAACGATGGGGTGGGCGTGTCGGAATCGAAACGACTAAAACCACACGGTGTCCTCCCCAAGTTTCCATTGCCGGGCACTCCGGGTAAGCCCACGAAAGGATAACCCCAGGGAAATAATATATACTTGATTTAATATTTGACATAATTATTTCTAATTTTATAAAGTTTTTCTTTAATATATAATTTAATATTCGACATAATTGATTAATTTGCAATTTTATAATTGACTAGCATCACCACGCGGTTTCACCCGCGTAAGTCTTGATCCGAGTCTTGATTAGTCCACAATAGGGAATACACTAACAAATAATGGATCACTGTTATCCGAATTAATAAACTAATTATAGTTTTACGCTCACACACTTTTATAATAATGATGCCTACTATAAAAGTGTGTGAGCGTAAAAGGGCAAACTTTGGAGGCAACTGGAATTGACGTATGAAAATAAGGTCTCTTAAACGATGTACCTTTTTTATGTGGAAATCCCTTCGGATACTCCCCCGTCGGCCAGCGGAGGCGGTTATGTCAGGCTGGAACCGACTAAAACCACACGCCGTCTCGGATCTTCAGACGCCGGGGTGTAAGGTTACCCATAAAGCATATCCCTCGCACCCCGACCGACCCTGGGCCATCTCCGGTTTTCAGATGGCCCCCTTCGGCGTAAACGATGTACCTTTTTTTTTTCGTGCGGAAATCCCTTCGGATACCCCCCGCCGTACAGCGGGAGCGGTTATGTCGGGCTTAAACCGATTAAAACCGCATTAAGATTTGCTTCTAAATTATATAATTTTAATTGTAACCTTCTTTGCTCACGCATTTTATGTATCCAATGTTTATAATAATGACAAAGCTTTGATAGAAATCGCAAAGACGTGTTTAATAGAAACCAGTTCCTAATGTAGTATGACCAGATTGTTCATTCAGATGATAATATGATCATCTTCGCCAGTGTCAGTTAATTTGAATAAGATATTAAAGTTGACGGTTGAGGCTGCGTCCACGCAGTTTTCCAAGTTAGTCCTCGCGACCCCCACTCTTGCGCACTACACGAGGAGAGGTTCACCGGTGTCATACTAAAGTTGTAGTGTCTCTGTCTTACTCGCGACCGCGTGTATCGATCATTACGCCATCGATTTCCACCGATACATTTTACGTATTTTTCTGAATGAAAAATTCTTTTAAAATGTTTTCACAATAGTACGCGCGGGAATGTTTGTGCCATAGAGCAGTTTGGTGTTCTTTTAACTGTCTGTGTGAATAATTTTCATTGTTTCAGTGTAGTGACTGAAAGTTTGTTGTAAATACTGTTTTTATTGTGTTGTTTGTGAAGTTCACGTGTTTATATTTGTTCGAGGTTCGTAACTACTTAATATATACATACACACCACATACATTATATTATATCGTTATATATTTTTTTATCCGTGATGATATCATTACTCTATAATATTATGTTTGGGCATTAATGGAAAATATGAGTTTATGAATAATTATATAAACATGACGACATATGCAAATTAACTATCGCTATTATTTGCAGTGTAATAAAATGTATAATGAATAAAAAGAAGTAGGTATATAGTGTCCTGACGCATTACGGGGACGTATATGGAATGACATACGGTAGTAAAGAAACGTTATTCGCTATTGTATTAACAGTTATTATTAAGGTTTTTGGGCCAAAGACTTTGCGATAGTCCCAAAGACCGTGAAAAGACTGCGGAGTGTGGAGAAGAACAAGCCAGTAAGCGGACACCGGGTTCCAAGGTAAGAGCCTCGGATGCGACCAGGCTGGTCAACGCTAAGATGTTGCTGATGAGTTATTATAAAGATTTTTTCGATAACAGTTTCTTATTAAAGAATTATGTGAACTAAAGGCCTACACTTTAGTTCACTTAATAAACACATAAAAGCTCGAAATCCATTTAGATTATAAAAAGGTTAATGATAATAATCCGTTTATTTATCAGCAAAAAATATCATGTACACCTTCTTAACTGATCCTTGAGATTTAAGTCATTTCACAAAATATCACTCACGAAAATCAAATCGTAGCAATGATTTCCCCATTACCGAAATTCATCACTCGTATTACATATTTAAATAAGCTATCCACCTGCCAAAAACCAAAATTCTAAAAACACTATATATATGTCCACATCTCATATTCTCTATTTTACATCATGACTAATTCGTATGATGACATACTAGCACACCTAGTATAGCTTCTTCTGATTTGCAAGCCCGAAAACGTATTTGTTACCTAAAATAAAGCACAAAAAAAATCCAAAAAGGCAGACTACACCTGGTAATAGCACCTGTTAACTATTAGCTAAATAGGTACCTAAACCCATAGCATCCCAGAAATAAGTTCCTGTACGTCGCGGACCGGATTAGGATTCCACTTGGACAAAACCTCGTATAGGCTATTTATTTAAAACAAGACGTTCTAAAATGTGTATTTAATTATCTAAACTTAGTAATAAAGATGCATAAAGCTCGAAAAACAACACTAATTTCTCAATTATTTTTATTTTGCTATTAGCTTGAGAGCTATAAAATGACAAGTGTAGTGTGTAATACATATTTTAGTATGTGTTAAATACATGTTTATTGACGCATGTAGGTGTCTCTGGTTATGTGGAGACATTACCATAAACCTTCACATTGTACATGCGATTATGGTAATACTCGTTTCCTGAAGTATAAATGGAAATATATGTACGAAGAACGCTATAAATAAATATTTATTTATTATTTGACAGGACAATCAATTAGTTGTCTTGGTAGAGGTGTCTTATTTATTAATAATAAAATTTGATGAGTTTTGAGAAGCTAAAATGGAATATAAATAAGTCTATTTGCATTGGTCTGGATGTTTCCAAGTATATGTATAATGTGTGCGTATTTACATAAAATGTATCTAAGTCCGCATTCTAAAACACATAATACAAGCTGTGCTTACTTTGGGTCTGCGTAAGCGCTGTGTAGAATGTCCTAGTTTATTTGTTTATTAAATCTTATTTATATCTGTTAAAACCAAAACCTCACCTGCAACGCAGTACACCTGCTGATTGACAAGCGTGACTCTGGCGCAGGCTTATCAGGTCAGATAGCAGTCGCTCCCATAAACGCCGTATAATTCAGACCAAAACGAAGAGAAGTAAACAGGCACAGGGCGTAAAGACAAAGGCCTCGGACGCAATCGGGAACAATGCTTAGATGATGTTGAACCGGATTACCGGTCTAACCGGTCAATCACCGACACCTAAATCATCCTTATGTATTAATTTGTATTTGTATTGTATTGTATTTGTATTTGTATGTATTAATTATTAAACACACACGAATTTTCATCAGCTTTCTTATAAAAGTGGCGAATTTCCTTATAAGCTTTAAACACCACCTTTTAGGGGTTAAATGTTAAATTGTCGCAAAACGTTGACATTCGTGTACGTATACATAGTCAGTAGAGTCGCTATCGGTATAAGCTGAACACATTAAAAGTACTGAACACCGTAGCTCTAAAACTTTACTTTCAAAATAATATACAAACATTTTATAATATTAATTTTATCCTCTGAAGATTAGAATCAATTTATTTATTGATTTATTTATTTCAATGTAAAGATTGTTTGCAAAATTGTTAGTGTTCAGCTACTTCTGGGGGTGACTGTACCAGCTAGTAGGGGAGGTTGACTTGTGCGCCGAAGAGCTTGGTGAGGTCCTCATACACCTATGGATAGATAAATATCTAAGGATAAATTGTATATATTATTATTATATATATAAATTGTGTAATTGATATCATTAGAATATCTAAACAGACACGTTTTTACTGTTTTTAGTGACATCTAATCCTTAATGGACAAACATGCACGATGTATCATTAAATAATAAGCCTCATTTACATGAAGAACACATAACATAAACATAACATAACTTCACGCCTGTATCCCCGAAGGGGTAGGCAGAGGTGTATTACACACCCACGATTCGCCAGTTATGTTAAGGTCCCAATGTAATAGGGGGCGAGCCTATTGCCATCTACCGGGCACATTATTAAGCGAGCGATAATTAACAATCATTAGGTAATGCACACATAACTACGAAAAGTCAGAGGTGTGTATCCGGAGCGTATTTTGATGATCTCTATTGAGTAGCGGCAGTGCTATCGACTGCTAAGTCAGAGGTTGCCAGAGGTTGCGGGTTCGATTTCTGGTCTGTGAAAAGATTTATATGCATAAATAAGTATATTTGTATGAGCCTGGGTTTTAGAAACAATATATTATCTTACTGGTGGTAGAAATTTGATGACACAAACTTGTCACAAAATTCGGCCGGATGGGTATCACCGTGGTACGATTGCGAAACACCCTCCATAGTTTTTTTTTTTTTTTTTTTTTATATTTAGGACACGTAATCTAATTTCGGTTTGATTGCGTTCAGGGGTCAGCAAATGCATAGCCGGGTAGGGGGATTGTGGTCGCAGCACTAGTGGGATCGGTGGGTGTCACGCGGTGCTGCGACGACAATCCTCTTCTGATGAGGCCGTCAAGCCGAGTGCCACCATTGTTAACATGGTACGTGTATGTAATGGTGACCCTCTTTCCTGAGACTTTACCTTCAGCTTACCATCAGGCGAGGTGAAGTCAAATTGACGTGTCCTAAATATAAAAAAAAAAAAAAAACAAAAAATAGTATATATTATGTTTATACGCATTCCAAAACACATATCAGAAGCTATGCTTAGTTTGGGTATAGCGCTGTTTAATGTGTCCTAGAATACCTCCAAGAATGAATTATATAGTCAATTAAACGCTAAGGTACACTTTGGAACGCGGCTTAACGGAAGTCGCGGCCTGCGCAGGAAACGTACCGAACTGACCGATCAGCTGGAAACGTTACGTTATCTGTGTCGACTATTGTCTTTGGACGAATAATTTGTTTATGCCATTGAAAATATAATTTTGTTTGCGTAATTGTTTAGTGAATTACAACGTCAATTCTGAAACCCAGGTATGCGCGAAAATGTAAGAGAAGAACTTCGATAATAATAATAAATAAATCTTTAAGTACATTCTACAAGGCACTAGAAATCGTGGGTCCATATGAAATGTTTAATGACAGTACAGGAAGCTCGTGAAATGTGAAACACAGAAGCAGATGGCGGTCTGTTGTTCCTGCCTACCCCCGAGGGATAAGGGCGTGAGTATATGTATATGTGTAGATCTAAATCAAACTTGTTTAATTAATGAAACTTATCTAACTTTACTCTGTTTCTATTTATTTTATACCACTTTGGTGGCAGACAAGCACACATACAAATTACAGTCTGGAATGTCACAAAGGCTATTTTTATCCTGGGAATTGGTTCTTGACGTTGTCGGAATTGGAATGGAATCGCGATCGGGAACGGGACAGTACTTCACGCGGGTAGTGTTACGGGTAACGGTTCCAAGTAGTTAATTAAAGTTTACTGTCGTAAATAGATCGAATAGATAAATGTAATGGTTATACATGTTTTATTTTTGACTTCATATTCCTGAATCTTAGTCATGCGATTGGTGACAAAAAGTGACAAAGCATTGACGGGGGCGTTGTTATAATAATATTAGAAGAATGTTGTGCTTGTTTGTCAGTGATGCGCCCACACACGGTTTGCCGATCACGAAGATACTTTTATTGTGTTACGCGGGTAATAATATTATGCTATTCCCAGATCAATGATCTTTGACATTAGGTGTTAATTCAAGATCATTTGAATCGAAAATAGATATTTTTTTCGTACAGTCAGCAAGTAAAGTTTACAGAAATTTTACAAAATTGTAGTTGACTGACGTGAGTGCTTCATTTTCCTGCTTTAATAGGTAGAAACTAGGTGCTTATTGTAAGTATTGCTACGATAATCAACGAAATAATTGTTTATTCGTATTTTCATTGAGATTAAAAAAGGTTTCCTGTAAATTGTAATATATTTTAACACATTTCAGTCGGGGTGCGAGGGATATGCTCTATGGGCAATCTTACACCCCGGCGTCTGTAGACCCGAGACGGCATGCGGTTTTAGTCGGTTCAAGCCCGACATAACCGCCCCCGCTGGCCGGCGGGGGGGAGGAGGGTATACGAAGGGATTACCGCACGAAAAAAAAATGTATTATTTACATTCGTTCATTTTTGGAGAATGTTAAATTCGCCTTTTGGTCCGATTCTTACGTCATGAAATACAGAACTCACACACATGACTTAGTATAAGAGACAGGGATTTATAAACATTCCTATCCTCATACTCATAGTTATTTTTGTTATAACAACTTTACACAATAACAATTTTCTCATTTGCTCTTATTAGTATCATAAAGTATTCGTATTATTATTACATTGTACTAACATTCTCGTTAACCTCTTGAAGCTAAGTAATGGTAAGTGGGTTAAAACGTTGTTAGTATACCGCGCGGCGTTCGAACCCGCAAGCTATCGAACGTAAGTCTTACTCCTTAGTGTTAATACTACAGGAAATACAGCCGGTATAATAATCAAGTTACCAAGTCACTTTTGTCAATAATTGTACTTGCTTAATCACAAGGGGCGAATGATATATGACTTATAAGCTAAATATTTGTATCTTTGAAACAAAAAGTCTATCATTTATTTTATTAAGTTTTATTAAGTTAGCTAGCTATTAAACAGAATTTATTAAGCTATTATGTTACGACCCGTGTGTATGGGAGAACTTAGGGCTCCAGCCAACCTCATCTACAAACCTTTAAATCTGCTTATTTACAGACGAGGCTCTGGCGCAGGCTTTCATTTAGAGGTTTCCCTTCAGACGTCAGTCGCTGTCGACCATAAAAGCCATGTTCAAGAATCAAGAGGAATAAGTAGGGGAGCGAACCTGTGACTACAAAGGATCCCATTTACCCATAGAATGCTACCTATATTTTAAACGACAAAATAATCTTTTGAATCAATAGTTTGTCAACAAAGTTTTTACGACAACTGTAGCTCAATCATTACAAACTAATGCTTGTACAGATTCACACACACTTAAAATCTCAGTTCTAATTATTCAGTTGAACCGAGTCGTAGCGACCTAATGCGTTTATAAGGACTTATTTCCTCTAAGCAGCTAAATAAACAAGAAACGTAGCTTAGACAGTAGGTACCTACCTACGACACTGTTTCTTAGAAAACGATTGCTTATCATGTAAGGATGTGACTAACATAAAGCCTGCCAGAGTTTTTACTAAAATTAGATGTAGTTACGTGAGTATGTAGGAAAGTCGTCATCTTGTATCAAATTTTCATATACGGTTATCAATATTAATGCTTTTGCTAAGTGACCGTAACCAAGTAGGTTAACATATTACAAAGTCAAGCAATACTATTGTCGGAAGTTTAGACGAATGTCACACATTGAAATAAAACTATTTTTAACGGATTCTATCGCGATTTATTTGATGTTATTTATTATTTACATTGAACCCGACGTTTCGGTTGCTTGTCTGCCATGGTCACGGGAAGACAGGGAGACGGATGGCTGGGCCCTAAGTTCTCCCTTACAGCCGGGTGGTAACATAATAGCTTAATAAAATCTATTTAATAGCTAGCTAACTTAATGAAACTTAATAAAATTAAATGATAGGTTTTTTGTTTCAAACATAAAAATATTTGGCTAATAAGTCATTTATATCATCCGCCCCTTGTGATTACGCAAGTACAATTATTGACAAAAGTGAGTTAGTACCATTACTTAGCTTCAATAGGTTAACGAGAATGCTAGTAATATAATAATACTTTTGGATACTTACAAGGACAAATGGAAAAAAAGTTATTGTGCGACTAGATATAAATTAAAAAATAGTTTTATTTCAATCAAACAATACTAATCAGATCACTACCACGTCTTAGAATGGGTGAGCATCCTTAACACATTGGGACTGGAAGATACACGTACCCACTAAAAGACCTACCTAAACGCAAAAATCTTGAATAAACGTCAAAAGTTAGCACTGGCCAACCAAAAAAGGATTGATCAACAGATGACCCGAGCCCTTTGAGCCTGTGGTTAGTTTTATATATCTTATCTTTTTTTTTTTTTTTTTTTTTTTTCGTGCGGAAATCGCTTCGGATGCCCCCCCGCCGGCCAGCGGGGGTGGTTATGTCAGGCTTGAACCGACTAAAACCGCACGCCGTCTCGGGTCTTCAGGTGCCGGTGTGTAAGGTGACCTAATAAGGCAATTCCCTCGCACCCCGGCTGACCCTGGGCCATCTACGGCTTCGAGATGGCCCCCTCGGGTGTGGGAACCACGGTGTCCCCACCTTGCCCCGGAAAGGGGGGGCGCGCGTCGCGCCGCCGCCCCGGCCTGCTTCTGCTGGGGAGACAGACGGCCTCATCTGTCACCCCCAGGCCTGCGCTCATGGAGGACGGAGGTCGTTGAGCGACCTCCGGCGTCTGAGTCGCCTGCGCCGCGCGGCGAGCATGTTGCGGGCTCGGCGGGCCGGGAGAGTTCTAAATTTCTCCCGAGCTCGCTCCGCCGCCTCCTTCTCGAGCATTACTTGCTCGCAGAAGGAGGCGGCGGCGGCCCACGCGCTTGCACTTTGCACCATGGCGGCAATCATAGCGCCGAGCGTGAGGACTCTCACCCCAGTTGCCGCCACGAGTTCTCGCCTCGGGACCTCCCACACCAGGCACTCAGCCAACGTGTGCAGTCCCGAGTCTTCACTCGCGCCGCAGTGGTGGCACTCAGCGGTTGGCTCCTTCCGGATCCGAAACAGGTGGTCCCCGAAGCTCCCTTTGCCGGAGATCACCTGCGTCAGTCGGTACGAGAGGCTTCCGTGTCGCCTCTCGAGCCAATCCTCCATGACGGGTCTTACCGCCTCTACAACGGCGTGCCCTGCACTTGGTTGCCCAAGTCGTTCCTTCCACTCCACCAGGATGGCCTGGCGAAGCTGGGATTTCTGGGCCTCGATTTCTGGAGGCTCAGGATTCCATCCCAGCTCCAGCGCCTCCTTGCGCCACTTGTAAAGGGCTGCAAGGGCTCTCGCCTCCAGGTCCCATGTGGAGTTCCAGCAAGGAGACTCGCCGCTTCGAAGGAGATGGTGCGGTACCCCCTTATGACCCTGTTGGCCATCCCCCGCTGCGGTTCCCGCAGCAGCCGGGCATTGTTGGCCTTCAGGGCCTCCGCCCACACTGGGCACCCATATAGGGCCATGGACCGCACGATCCCCCCGTAGAGTCTCCTGCAGGAGTCATCGGGTCCCCTCACGTTGGGCAGCAGCCGCGCCAAAGCGTTAGCTGTGCCCTTCAGCTTGGGGACCAAACTTCGGAGATGTTTACCGAAGTCCCACCGGCCGTCGAGTATAAGCCCCAAATACTTCATTTGGGGCTCGATGCCGATGCTAATGCCTCCTACCATTAGGCTGGATCCATCAGGTGGCTCGCTCCGAGGCCCATGAAAAAACAAGGCCTCGGATTTGTGCAGAGCCACCTCGAGACCCAGCCGCCGGATCCGCCCCACGACTTGGGCAACCGCGGCCGTGGCCTTTAGAGTTGCTTCACGGTAGGTCCTGCCACACGCCGTCACGAGCGTGTCATCCGCGTAGCATGTGACGGCGGCACCGCCTATGAGGTCACCGCGAAGCACCCAGTCGTAGCCGATGTTCCACAGGAGCGGCCCTAACACCGACCCCTGCGGAACACCGCACGACATCTCACGCCGACCTAGACCGGTCATACTTGGGTAGATGACGGCTCTCTCCGACAAATACGCCCCGACTATGCGTCGAAGGTAGGGAGGCACTTCGTGATACACGAGCGCCTCCCTAATGCAGCTCCAGGGCAAGGTGTTGAATGCGTTGGCGATGTCCAGAGACACCGCCAACATCACCTCACCCCGGGCGACTGCATCCTTCGCCAGAGCCCTCACGCGCATGATGGCATCCACGGTGGAGCGCCTCTGGCGGAAGCCATATTGGTCATCCGCCAGGTCCGGCCCCACTCTTGAGAGGTGCTCGACGAGGCGCTTTGCAATTACTCTTTGAAAGAGTTTGCAAACCTCGTCGAGCAACACTATGGGCCGGTAGGCGGACGGCGAGTCCGCTGGACGGCCCTCCTTTCGGATGAGAACCAGTTTCCCCGTCTTCCACAATTTCGGAAACTGGCCCCGCTCCATACATGCGCTGAGAAGCCCTCTCAGTCGGGGCTCGAGAGCATCGTCAACTAGAGCTAGGACCCATGCTCGACCTGGAATGCCGTCGGGTCCCGGGGCGGTGTGTTTGGCTCTGAGTCTTCTCACCGCCAGCTCTAGCTCTACCCAAGTGACCTCGGGCACGTCGTCGTCATCCATGTCGGGCGCCAAGAGCGACCGAGACGGAGCCATCTGCGGTGGAACATGTTCCACCGCCGGCGCTGGGAACAGGGAGCTAACCACCCTCTCGAGCAGCTCTGGTTGGATACACCGGGTCAACGGCGGGGCCCTAGGGCGCAGCTTGCCCCTAACCATAAGGTAGGGCCGCCCCCACGGATCCCGCTCCAACGTCTCCAGAAGTTCGCGGCGGGCCTCAATTTTGGCCCGCCTTATTGCCGCTCGGAGGGTCCTACTGGCTTCCCTGTATGCCTCTAACAACTCCGCCTCTCGAGCCTCCGCATCTACGGGGCGGCGACGCCTCCTGCGAAATCTGGCCCACTGGCGGCGCGTGATCACGCAGGCCTGCCTCAGCCTCGCGATCTCCGGCGACCACCAGTAGACCTGACGTCTAGGAGTATAGGGTTGGACCCTAGGCATCGCCGCATCGCAGATGCGGGTCATAGCCTCCCGGAACCACTCTGCCTCATCATCAATGTCGACAGGCCTGTCCGGCGCAGGGGCCCAGGCCTGTACTATGGCGGCTTCCAGGAGGAGCTCCCGATCAAGTCGCTTAAGCGCCCAACGTGGCTCAGGGGGAGCCGGTGTTGCCGGCGCACCGCTCGCGGAGGTGGAGACGTCAAACCGAATGTATCGGTGATCCGACCTTGTCTCCTCCTCCACAACGACGCGCCAGCCCTGAACACGACGTGACAGCGAGGGGCACGCGAACGAAATGTCCACGATGGAGCTGCACCTCGAAGTTACGAACGTGGCTACGGCTCCCCGATTTAGGACAACTAGGCCGAGTCTGTCGGCCCAGTTCTCCAATGCCCTACCCCTCCTGTTCGTGAGCCGGGAACCCCAGGTCTGTGACCACGCGTTGAAGTCCCCAAGCACAAGAACCGGGTGAGGGTGACAGGCATTGACGACGACGGCCAGCTGATCGAGCCATCGCTCGTATGCAGCTAGGTCTCGGTTCGGCGTGAAATAAGCGGCCACGACCGCTATCTCCCCGACTACCGCCGCCACGCAGCCGGGTTCCCTTGCTACCACGACAAGGGGAGGGGTACCGGTGGCGGCGTTATGCACCAGTGCCGCCGATCCATCCAGGTCAGTCTCCCAGGCAGGCCCGAGAAACTGGTGAGTGTATGGATCGGCGACAGCGGCGATGTTGATGGACCACTGTGCCATGCTCTGGAGCAGAAGGGCCTGAGCATCGGCACCGTGGCCTACGTTCATCTGGAGGATGCGGAGTTGGGGATCCATTATTGGACCTCCATCTCCGCATCCCGCCGTGAACTGGGGGCGGAAGGCCGGCCTCCTGGCCTCGGCCCCGATCCGGCGCAGGCTTTACTGCCAACCCGGTGGTCGGCAGGCTTGCCCTCCGCTGCACATCTGAAACAATGCACTGGAGCGTCGCACACACCCGCCTTATGACCGGGCTGGCCACAGCGGAAACAGCGGTCACCCACCGTTAACTCCGCCGTGCACTGCACTCCCACGTGACCCACCGACAGGCACCGGAAGCACCTAGCCGGTCGGGTCTGCAGGAGCCGCACCTGCACTCTCAGGAAGCCTTCGACCAGGAGGCGCCGCTCGTCGGCAACCTTTTGGGCCGCCGTGATAGGGCAGCCGACAACTGCTGCCCCCTGTCCACCAGGGCCGAAGCGTATTGCTCCGACCTTCACTGTATCCAGGGGGCAGTCCCCGGCCTCCGCCACGGCGAGCCTCAGCTCCTCCGCCGTGACGGAGTCGTCCAGGCCCGTGATGCGCACCTCAGCGCATTTAAAGGGCCGGGACACTCGGATGTCAGCTGCATCCAGCGACTCCCTCAGCTTAGCCGCTAGGGCGTCAGCCTTGGGGCCACTGGTGGCGCCGGGGACCTCGAGGAGCCGGGCTCCTGTCCGTGTGTTTTTACATCGAACACCCGGAATCTCGAGGGCCTTGAGGTCGACGTTGGCCTTGACTTTCGCCATGACCTCGGCATACCGCATGCCTCTCTCCGCTGCCTCCGCAGTCAAGGTGACGACGACTGCGGCAGATTGAGGAGCTTCCTCGGCGCTCCCATCGCGGCGGCTGCGGCCCTTTTGGCTTTCTTAGCTGCCTTTTTGGCAGCCTTCCGCCTCTTCTTCCTATCTCCTACTACCTCCCACCCCCCTTCCAACTGGCGCCGTGTGGAGGCGGCCGGAGCTAGGGCTACGATTGGGGCTAAGGCTGGGGACGTCTTCCCCTTTCCTTTCCCTTTACCGTGGGTGACCTGAAGGTAGGTCGGTGTTGGCTGGCCTGGGAAGGCCTCCCTTGTAGCTGGACGGGTAGTTGGGCCCGCCCTGGCTACAGCTGCGCAGCCGGCCCCTGACGGCGCCAGAGGTGGACGGCGATACACGCTCTCCAATGCGGAGATGCGACTCATCAACCGCTCCTCCAGCGCAACCAGGAGCCGAACTACATCGGGCTCCACCGGAGGCACCGATGATTCCGGCAGCGTCGGTTGCGACGATCGCGCTGGCTGCACCAGCTGCGCCGGCCTTACCGTCGGCGGTGACTGGGCGTAATGTGCGGGCTGTGCCAATTGACCCGCCGATGGCGCAATAGCCTCGCCTGCGCTGGCAGAGCTCGCCGCACCTCTCTTGAGCTCCTCGAATGCTGCGGTGAGGCGGGCCATCTCTTGACGAGATTTAGCCAGCTCAGCCACGAGAAGCTCATTCTCTTCGGCGATATTGACTGCGATGCTTATTATCGCCTCTTGTTCGGGGCTCGGGGATGATGGAGCCAGTCGCCGGAGATTTTCCAGCGACTGTCGAGTCGTCCTTCCTGGCTCCGGTACTGCCGAGGTGGAAGTCTTCACCGGCGTTGCCATCGCAGCCTTTTTTGGTACGGAAGGCGCCTTCGGTAGCCTATCCGCCGAAACCTTCTTGAGAAGGTCGGCGATAAGCCTTTCGCTTTCCGCGCTCTTAACTGCCAGCTCTTTGTCGCCAACCTTCGCCGCCTTCGCAGCTTTGTCCCGACCTTTTGTGGGCGGTCGTCCTCTGCCCCGGCGGCCAGTACCCACTTTGGCCGCCGGGGATGCCTCGTCACTAGAGGCCGACTCCACCATTGAATTATCGGCGCTCCGTGTGGAGTGCCGCTTCCGCTTTTGTCCCAGCTGGAAGAGTTCCACAGCTGAGACATTCAGAGGGCTACTCGCCCCGCTCGTGCTCAATGCGATGTCGGATTCCGACATTGCGCTGCGCATATGCGCGACCTCCGCGCTTGTGTTGGGGCCGGATTTTGAGCTCTGCGCCGTGCTCGTTTGGCAGTGGTTGTCCCCCCCAGAGTACGTGGGACTGCCGGAGCCGACTGGCTCCGGAAGGGATTCCCCAGACGCAATGCGCCTGGGACCCTCCTGGGTAGAATTATTATTTTCCTTACCCATTGCCATTTTTTTAAGTTTACTGTCCTTCGACATGACGCCCTCGGGACTGAGTTCCCCCCAGCCATTCATCCCATTGCCGGGCGTCAGAACGTGGGATTGAGGTGATTTTTATAGAGGTTTCCTTCCTCGCAACTCCGAAGAGCCACCGGCCCTGTCAATTCAGGGTTACGGCTTGGCCGGACGGTGGTCTGCCTCAGACCATTGTTCACCACCTATGAACATGTTCAGCGGTGGTGAACCCGTTCGCCCTCCTCTCCAATTCTCCACTGTGCCTTCTGCTAGTCAGAGGGACACGTGGAGAAGCACCACTGAAAACGGCCCAGGTTGGGTCGTTCCCGCCTCGACCGGAATTAGCCGGAAGCAGCAACACCTACCCTCTACGGAGAGAGATGTTGCCGCTCTCGTTGCCCAGGGTGTACCACGAGGAGGACCCGGCCTAACACCCCATATATATCTGTATCTATGACTGACGCGCCTCTACCGTCCTTAAAGAGACCCAAAAATGCTCACCTAGAGCTCTGCTCATCTAGAGTTCGTTGTCAAAATTTGGTTCATAGTTATACCATTCTATGGAATGTAGTCCATTCGAATGAAACTATTGTTTTCGCCTAATAAAGTGTCACTGACTGAGGATGTTTGCATTTACTACAGAGTTCTAACACAGTGGAACTACGTACAGTGGTCCATCGCCTTTGATGTTTTGCGAAATGCCGCCACTGTCATATTGTTTTGTATTGAAAATTTCAAATCCATTATAGTATATTCGTAACACCAACCCCGAAAATCTCGAAAACGATACCCATATTGATTTCATTGAAAATTTCTAGTCCACCATCTTTTGTCGCGAAATGGATAGTATAGCCATCTTGGATCTCGAACAAATCTCAAGAAAGATGCAGCCGTTGGTTCAAAAAGTCGTTAACGTCCTCCATTTTATTATCTCAGTTTTTATCTCTGAACAAAATACCTAAATATACATATTTTTATTATTAATTACCACTCACCATTCTTCCGTGTCTAGACTAGACGGCTGCGTAGGACAACTGTTAGAAAGGAGTTCGACCGACTGTGGTTCTACTATAATGATCATTCAATTATCACTTCAAAACAAATATGAGTATTATTCTTGGTGTTTTTCTAATAGAAATTGCAAACTTGGAATTCCGTTAAAATTTCACATACCTTTTAAAATGTTATGATCCACAAGAGCCGGTTGGAGCTTGGGGCTAGTGTGTCAACGTCAACGCATTCCTACTGCGGTCAATTTGAACTATATATTTACTGGTTTATGTATATAAGTAGGTACTAGAATTGCACAAGTTGTAATAACTGAGACTAAACCAATTATGAAACTGATGAAACATAACTTTCACTGGTGGTAGAAATTTGATGACACAATTTTGTCACAAAATTCAGCCGGGTGGGTACCACCGTGCACAAATGCGAAAAACCCTCCATAGTAATCCAATTTCGGTTTGATTGCGTTCAGGGGTCAGCAAGTGCATAGCCGGGCAGGGGGATTGTGGTCGCAGCACTAGTGGGACCGGTGGGTGTGACGCGGTGCTGCGACGACAATCCTCTTTTGATGAGGTAGTCAAGCTACATGCCACCATTGTTAACATGGTACGTGTATGTAATGGTGACCCTCTTTCCTGAGACTTTACCTTCAGCTTACCATCAGGCGAGGTGAAGTCAAATTGACGTGTCCTGTATAAATAAAGAAAAAAAAACTTAGTTTTTTTCTTAAGAAAATTAGTAACCAATATTACCAGGTGCCCTCTAACCCCTTCAGCTCCGTTATATTGATTGTATTAGCAGTGTTTTCACGTCGGTAGTGTAATGCCAGGATTCGAACCCGGCACCTGCTAGCGACACTGTAATGTTTAAAATTTACGTGTTACTTCATTCATTCATGCAATCATTCAAACTCATTTTGAATCCTAACAAATGTACCTACCTACTTCTTTTAGTTTCGATCTCTCAAACAAAGTAATACTCGTAGATAAAAATGTACTAACTAAAAAGCTGCAGGAAATGCCATAATGCCCATCCTGGTTTCATCTTTACTAATACGGTATTTAAAACTGCCATTTAGATATTTCATATATAACTTTATAGGAATAAAAGTTAGAGGCATTTTGACTATATTTAAAATATTGTACGAATTGTTGTCATCCTAATAAAATGTACCGTAAAAACATATTTTATTAATTTTCAGTATAAAATAAGTTTCTTTTTGTTAAAAAATCAAGATTAAAATCTCACTTTTTTGAGATTTGATCACGTGCTTATAAACGCTCTGTGACGTCACACATAAGTAAACACTTTTTCAATACAGGCTGTCTGCATTTCCTAGTGTTAATCGACTGGTTCAATTATTAATTACTAATAATGTTTCACTTTTATCTTATATATCTCAAAATAAACCATTATTTTTGCAACTAATTTCAATAATTATATAAACGTGCTTTAAGTCGCTTACTTACTTTGATGTGACATCACATGTCACGGGATCCGTTATGGCGCGTACTTTTTTTAAATCAAACTTTAATATCGATTTTTATCGTAAATAAGACAGTTTTCAAAAAAATATTGATGCAATCTGCATTTTTATGTTGTAATACATAATACAGAACTATTTTTTAGCTGTAGTCAAATACCCTAACCCTCAAACTCTGTAGAAATCAAACGGCTCGGTGTGCCGGCGGCTCTACCAGGGTTCACCAGCTCAACCTGATAGAACTTTGAAAAAACATTACCTTCCAGCCAGGTAATAATTAATATGATTTTATATCGATTTCTGTTTACTAATAGACAACGGTATGACAGCTCGGACTGTTTGTCACTATTCAATAATACAGTGATGTTAGCTGTTATTAATATAATTATCTATTTATGTATGATGAAGTTAAACTAATGAATCTTTTATTTTATTAATTGTAGTTCGTAGTGAACAAACATATCATTGAACGCGGAATATTTAAGAGTTTGGTACGGATTTACTATTAACTTTATTATTCTTTATGTTAACTTTAATGAAATAAAACTATTTTTGACGGATTCTATCGCGATTTATTTGATGTTATTTTATTATTTACGTTAAAAATAGTTTTATTTTAATGTGTGACGTAAACTTCCGACAGTATCATCTTGACTTATTTATATAAATAACAACGTAATTCCAGATTTATAAATAATAATAGCAAAAGTTTCAAAATATGCCTTCATGTCTCAGCTCTAGCTCGAAATTAGCTTTTTCACTTTACTGCTTTTTAGTTAGTGTAAGTGTTCCCTTTTTATCTACCACACGATGGACCCGGTGCATGCATAGTGAATCCATGTTAAGCTTAGAAAGAGTTTTCTCTCCATTTGAATGTTCATGAGATAGTCGGTATCTGAATTCATTATTTGACATATTGTCCCGGTTATTGTCCCACGCTCTTACCTCGGAATCCGGGGTCTGCTTAAGGCTTTTACTCCTCAACTTCACACGGTTTTGGGCATCCATAGTAGTGAGACCATTGGCACGCATGTCATCTACAACGTCAAGCAAGTGCTTCTTGGTTCTACCTTTCCTACCGGGTTCAGTGTAGTCGGCATAGCCAGACATTTTCTACCCATGCAGTAAGGCGATCGCCTGTTTCTGTAGTGTGTTTCGTCATTTTTTATTATTTCGAGGTAAATATTATAATGAAAACCTTTACTTAACTTTTCAAAAATCATAATATCTTCATCCTGAATCAATTATCTTTTACTGGAAATGAATCTATCTATACTATTGTGAAATTGTAAATTCTTTGTGTCTGTACATTGTGTCTGTGTTTTGTTAAATGACCGATTCTGAACATAACAATATTTTTTTTGGAATTCTTGTCTGTTTGTTCGCGATGTACGCAAAAAGTATTGAACGGATTTTGATGCGATTTTTTCTATTAGAAAGGCCTTGGCTAGACTTAAAATCTGCCGTTTGATTGCAATTGGTTAAGTAAAACCGGATATATAGCCAAAAGACAATACCTGATCTCTGTGCCACGGGTATTAGCTAGTTAGTTAGGTATAAGTCTTTGAATCAATCTGAAAAGTCACTGATTCGTATACTATCAATGTGCTGACCCCAGCGAAGTGGGTTCCGATCAGTGGAAAATCAAAACTACATTAGTGTAATACAGTACAGAAACCTTACGAATTTGGCTTTTTATTGACACAGGACAAGTATGTACTTAACTAGTCAAATAACATTCCATCACGTTAAAATCTACAGTATCATAATTCAAATGACTAAGCCTCCGTTTTCCTGGTGACACAGCGAGACCTGAGCCAAGACCTTCAGAGGATGGTCACACTGTGATCGCGATAGCCTTGTTTTTGCCGACGACTACTCATGCGGTACAACCATCGCCAGCGGTCTATCTGTCCATAGCAAGGTTTCTAAAATGTAGGTTGTATCATATTTCATAAAGTGTCTTTTGCCGTCATGTAGATGTATACATGTTGTGTAAGCTTCCTTTGTTTTATGTTACGTTTTAATTATGATGTTGTTTGGTGTAATGTGCTAGTTAACTGTTAATCCTATTAGAGTCTGTGTCCAATTACGCAATTATATTGGGTGGGTGTACGGGCCCTACTAGGGCGTACGCGCCTTACCCAGACCTTTGAGTCCCAAGTTAACATCAGCTGCCAGTCGGTGCACCTGCTGAATAATGGACGAAGCTGTAGCGCAGGGTTTCCACTGGGGGTCGGAAGGTCAGGCGGCAGTCGCTCCTGAAAAACCGACATACCATTGAAAAAATATGAGCGGATCTGGGGCTCCAAAGTACAAACTTTGGACGCAAGTGGGAAATCGCTTGGAGGATGAGGATTAAAGACTACAAATGGATAAAAGGTCACGACTGCCCAAACAAGAGTGTGATGTTTTGAACTATTGAGCCGTTTTGGATGTATGGGAGTGTAGTTAGAATCCTTACAACCCCTGTCGGGAGGTTCTCATTTTCCGTCCGCGAGGAGGTCGGTTTTCGTTGTTTGGTTATATTTTCGGTTCGACTTAACCAATTGAAATCAAACATAGCGCAGATTTTAAGTCTGACCAAGATCTTTCTAATAGAAAAAACAACATAAAAATTCGTTCAGTAGTTTTTGCGTTCATTTCCAACAAACAGACAACAAATAAATAGATAAACAGACAATTTTTTTTATGTTCTCCAATGTACAGACATAGCTAAATTACAATTTTATAATAGTATAGATGAAGTAGCTTTGGAATGTTTTAAATTTTTTATAATTAGTAGTTTGTTTTTCGCCAAATCACGGCCTACATCTAAAATCATATTACAAATGTAGCAATATAAAAACAGTTAATCCTTTCAAATGGGTAAATAATTTAACTTTGGAGGATTATGACGCAGAAACGATCACATAGTAATTATTAAAGTCTTAACCAGACAATGCTGATGGTCTAATTTTATGGTTAGGCTTACGGTCATACCTTGAGATTTGTAGTTCAATTTCCTAATAAAAGTTCTAATTTCTATTCAAAAGCAAGCTTGTAGGCCTTAACGGAAGTACTATTAGAAACTTAAATGTGTCACTATGTAGAGTGTGTGCCAAGACAGAACTTATGAGTTCAAACTATGGACGTGCAGTGGCCAACGTTCTACTACATCATCAGACCAGCTACCCATGAAGCTGGTGTGATGATGGAGTAGACGTAAACGTTTAGTTTGGATGACAAGGCCGTTCAAAGCTTCGCTACACCAGAGCCTCGCCCATCTATCAGCAGGGGTACTGGGATTAGCGCTCGAATGATAACAAGATGGGTTAATGAATCTTAGTGGACCTTGGAACCAAATACAATGGTTCCGTAAATCACGTGTATGTACCACAGATACAATGTTCAAACATGGAAATTCAAAGCTTTTGTTTCAAGTGAATCATTGTCACCAAATGCTTGGTTCCCTGAACTGAGGCAAGACAAACAAATAGGCTAACATCCGGACTTGGCAACAGTGTTTGCTAGTCTGGTATAAATGGTTTGTAACAATGACATGCAAAAGAGTGTTCATCCGCGTCATTGTAGGTACTTATCTTACTCTTTTAGACGGTGTTTGTCAGGTGTTTCTCATTGATTTAACAGGTATGTAAAAGCCAATCAATCAATAAACTCCTTTGTTACATATCAATAAATTAAAAAAAACCTTTCGAAATCCAGCTTTTATTAAAAATTAAGTTAAACATACTACAAAGATAATAATAATTTGATACAAGGGTTGTGCTGAGTGTGCTGACTTCCAAAGCGTGGGTCATTGTAATATTGTTCCTTGAATATCGAACAAACACTCATATGCTTTTTTATAAAAAGCTGTAATTTTAACATTACAAACAGAGGCTACATTTTTATTTATTTGTAAGGATAGATTATTATCCTTTTCGTTAGTATTCATTTTTATTTAAAGTTTTATTTATTTTGTTCATGGGTAAATTTCTGATTTCATTAGAGACCTTCGTGTAGAAGTGTATACAGTTATTGTCGGAACTTTAAAATACAACAAGACTTCGTGACACTGTGAGTGATGTGTGACATTCGCGTAAGCTTCCGACAATATCATGTAGAAGTACGGACTGCAAACAGCAAAAATAATACGATAATTTTATTAGAAGATCTACAAACCAATTAATTAGGTTAACTTAGGGCTACGAGTAGTGTATACCCACGCAAGCACTTACTTAGCCCCCTTTTTGAAACATGCATATCTAATGACCATATAGGATAAAAGTTGAAAGAAGTTGGCTATTATATTTGCCTACTATGTATTATTGTTATGTAGATATATCAATATCCCTATTCTATATCTATATATATCTATTCTCGATGCGCAATGAATGGAGGAAACAGTTATTTTACCTTGAAATTTTGGCCATATTTATGAGCAGAGTGAAGTAGTATTGCCAGTTTTAATGAAATAAGATATCTACGTATCTGTTACTTGTAACGTATACATAATTTATTGCATGGTGTTGTGATGGTGTAGGAAAACATCGTAAGGAGGTATTGATATTTTCCTGCATACCTTAGAATTTTCATTATAACGCTCTTGAAGTTTTGCGAAATTTGAGTTTGACTAGTAGGTACTGATTTGGTCCTAGTTCATTTACACTGAGTCTAAACTAATGATAATGATGAGTGGCGCACCTTGATCTATGACTGGTCGCCGGCCCTGTTAAAATTTTATCTTAACGCCTTTCAGATGACCCTCCCAGACCAGAGTAATCTGGTAAGGTGGGGGAAGGCCACAGAAAAACAATGTTATACTTGTGGTGAGGCAATAGGGACGGCTAGACACATATTAGTAGGATGTAGGGTGCTTCTCGATAGAGGCCATTACTCACGCCGCCACGATAAGGTGCTTATCATCATACGTGAAGCAATGAGTCTGGCAGTAGCTAGAGCCCAAAAAGGATTGACTACTAACAGACGTCATATCAACTTTGTGTCTGAAGGTTCATCCATAACACCCAGGAACAAACCTTATTCAATCTTAGATACTGCCCCAGATTGGACTCTCCTAATCGACACGTATGAAAAGCACTACAAAATTCCGGAGGATGTTGGGGTTTCGTCATCTAGACCTGACATATTCCTATATTCTAAGAGGTTAAAACATGTGGTTCTTGTGGAACTTACTGTACCGTGGGAAACAAATATACCGAAGGACCACACAATAAAGAAAAATAAATACTATGGTCTCACAAACGAATTAATCAAAAACGGTTACGTGGTTAATTTGTATGCAGTGGAAGTGGGAGCGAGAGGTATACCAGCAAAATCTCTCTATAACCTACTTAAAGATCTAGGCCTATCGAGAGCTACAATAAGCTCATTACTAGGACGAATGTCTAAAGCGGCACTAGTAGGTTCGTATCAAATTTGGTTAGGCAGGGAGGGGAACTTGGGTAGTGAAGGTGAGTGTTGATGTACATCAACAAAAGGGGCCCCTTCTAAACCTACACTTGGGTCGCAAGTCCCAGGCACTGTCCCGAGTTCCCAACTCAGCAACGCGATGGACCCGGCACCCGCACGGAGAATCCATGGATTGCTAAGATTACGGTCTCAGTAGAGTTGGGCGATACGTATCGATACTATCAATACTCGTATCGATATAACTCCATGCGAAACACGAAATATCGACGCTATACGCTACGATAAATCGACGTGTATCGATATTTTTGCCCATCTCTAGAACCGAGCTGGTGTTCCTCTCTGTACCACGCTATGGACCCGGCGACCGCACGGTGAATCCATGGAGTGCTGAGAATCGGATCTCTTATATAACCACACTATATATTGACAGGCATAATTATTATTTGGTATTTTGTGGGCTGTATGTTTAATGTCCGATGGAGAATAATCCTTCTATCTAATACTCGCTTTATAAAGCATTTACATAAAGATATAAAGAATGGCCCTTGTACTTTACCAGACAGCACACGTAAATTGGATTACTTTTATGTACTTTGAACCTCTACCACTTAATTGTACATTAAAAGTAATATTATTGAATTCTTACGATCTGATATTTGATATTAAGTAATTTATATTTCATCTTTTTCGTCTTTTATACTTCAATGCCTCCCTAAGTTTTTCTGATTATGTACGTGTATATAAGCAAAACATTACATTATTATCTAGTAATAGCAACAAACAAAAAGCGGCCAAGTGCGAGTCGGACTCGCCCATTAAGGGTTCCGTAGCAGCAAGTAACATAATAATGTTTTTTTTATATTTTTAAATTTGAGTTGATTGAATGAAAGGTAAATTGCAGTTTACGTTTTATGACGTATTTAAAAAAAACTACTTACTAGATCTCGTTCAAACTAATTATCGTTGGAAGTTTACATGGTAATGTACAGCGTATATTTTTTTTAGTTTTATCATCCTCTTATTTTAGAAGTTACAGGGGGGGGGGGACACACATATTGCACCACTTTGGAAGTGTCTCTCGCGCAAACTATTCACTTTAGAAAAAAAATATATTAGAAACCTCAATATCATTTCTGAAGACCTATCCATAGATACCACACATGTATGGTTTTTTTTTTCTATTTTTGTATGAATATCTTAATGCGGTTCACATAATACATCTACTTAACTTGGTAAGTAAAACTTTTAAACTTAACTTTTAACTTTTTAACAGCATAGATCTTATAGTTTAGGAAAAAAGTGGCTGTGACATACGGACGGACAGACAGACAGATATGACGAATCTATAAGGGTTCCGTTTTTTGCCATTTGGCAACGGAACCCTAAAAAACCACGAAGGTACCACCACACAATAACCGACGCTAAGATATATAACAAGATCAAGCGAGACAACATTCAAAACAAAGAATAACAAATCTCCAACTAACCAATTTAAAAAAATTGAAGGTAATAACAATTTATAACATCAACATGATATTGTTGGAAGTATACGCGAATGTCACACATAGTTCTAAAGATTTAGATCGGTGTCTAGGTGGCTCAGTTGGTCAGAGCATTCCCCCTGTAAGGGACTGGTCGCGGGTTCAAGTCCCGTCCTAGATGTTCTCTTTTTCCGATCTAAATCTTTAGAAAAAAGTAAGCATACAAAATGCTTAAAAAAATTTTTTATTGAGTCACACATAGTTTTTTTTTTAACCGATTCTCGAGTTCAATGTAAAATATAAAATAACATCAAATAAATCGCGATAGAATCCATTAAAAAATATTTTTTTTTCAACTATTATAACAATAAAAAATCCGTTCCCGCAGGGGGAACGCACAGGTAGATTTCGTGAAGCAATTAATATTATTTTATATAGAGAACTACGGACTTACACACGCAAGTAAACACAGTAACATTTTTAACACATGTTTAATTTTTTTTTCTCGAAAACGGTAACTTTTAGCGAATAACTTTTCAAACATTTATATTAGACTTAAAAATGGCCTATCGATTAAAAATGTTTCCGACGGCAAGAATGTTCACCGGTTAGAAGTTATGATTTTTTTTCCCCTCCACTTTTAGTTAAAGTTTTAATTTAAAGGTTTGTAATTAAAAGTTGTTGGTATTCATGTATACTATGGGATGAAATTAGAACGGTTCGAATATCTTTCATGGAACGCGAAATTTTGAGGAAAAACTGATTGCACAAAAAGTGAGGCCCTACCGTCCCCTTAGGCCGGATTCCACCCGTTCACGAACTTAAACTAAGTTTACACCCAAGCAATTTTTGACCGTAGTTTGAAAGCGATCGGGGCAAAAATGCGACCGTGAGAGTGCCGCAAATTTTGGGAAGTGGAACCATACATACATAATATATATATATATATATATATAAACTTTTTGACCAGTGGTCATTTCGGACTCAGGGGGTCATAACTATACCTCCTATGAAGATTTTTTTTTTAAATTCGACAGTAGTCAAGAAACCAATAGGTAGATTGATTTCATCGAAATCTACCTAAAACAGAAATTAACACTATAAAGAATTAACAGCTCTCTGTATCTACAATATTCATACAGTTATGATGTAATTATTTGTTCCGAAAATGGAATACGATAATTACTTCTTCTATAAATAACCAATGCCGCACATTACCGTTAAAATTTTACGTTTATGAATGAAGCCTTTTCATTGGAATCTTTTCGGGGTAAACTTGTACAACGACATTGAATTCCTCCACCCACTAATATTTCACTTTATTTCTATATTCGGAATGCGTTATCTCGTGACAGTCCCTCAGTAAGTGTCGAGGCTACAGCGACTATGACCCCAGACCCCAAGCGCCCACAAATCGCGAATTGTGAAGGTTATATCAGGTGTTGATAGGAATACAGAATGAGGTTAATGAGCTAATGTGGGTTTTACCTTGTGTAGCGTGTTGGAAACAATGGCATTGGTGACGTAAGTACTGAAGGATACATTTCTTTCTAGTGTTACTCGCTTACTATCTATGATTTATCATCTTCCTCTATGATTATCTTATGATTTTTCTATCTATGATTCTCTGTGTTGTAAAATTTATTCCTATTTTTTTCTAGGATGACCACAACCTTTTAAACCAGCATTCGCTCAAAGTTTCTGTTCACAAAATCCCAAAATTAAAAATGAATATAATTATGTAAATGAAAAAAAAAACGACGGATTGCACTCCGGGAGTGCCGGCAGAAGTGAAAACTTGAATATTAACATTGTGCATTTTTGTATTTTGAAATGGTTAGGGAATAATTTTGCACGAATTGCTTTAATTATCAGTATAAAAGTACTGTCATTTATGTGGTAACATACAATATTCATTTATTGCGCTAATTTATTATCGTACACAAACATGACAATTTATGTTATTTCAGAACTATTACAATTATTTTACATTAAAAAGTTTATCTCTCAGAAAAATCAACTTCCATCCATAATTTCAACGACTTTTTCACCATCACGATTACCAGAACCATCATCGCCAATATATTTATAAAGTACTCACTCATTTTCTTTCGCTATTTCTTCGTCACTTTTTTCATTAATAGATGCACTTTGTTTAATTTCCATTTTATATCAATAGATTTATGGCACAAAATAGAATAAATATTACAAAAAGTTATATGATGTCAAAAAGTGTTTCTTGCGCCTCGGTCGGAATCGATCTCAGTCGTTTAGAAGTCAACGACCACTCATTAGACGAACGCGCCACCAAGGTTGTTAAGTACAGTGTAAAATTAGCGCTTCTGTATTTGTTGTCTTACGATCAGGTCACGTGTTTACTGACGCGAGTTACCCATTACAAAAAAAGTGCACAACGCCGCTAAAGAAGTTTTCACTTCATAAATAATGTTTCCCCTGGTCACGCTATAACTTGAAAACGACTTTGGGGATTTTATTCTGTTTTTGTTAAATTTTCTAATACTTTAGAAAATTGTACAGAAAATTGAAAAATTACAGAAAACCACATAGGTAACATTTTAGTATTTCATGCAGGCGGAGCTGCGAGTAACAGTGAGTTATACATATATAATTTCGTTCCCATTGAGTTCCATAATGCCGTCTCGGTTGCTTTTCAGCTGCCATGGTCACGGGGAGATGAAACGTCGGGATCAGTGTAAATAGTAGAGTAACACTAACGGCCTCTGAGGCGTAGCGGTAGTGCATTCGACTCGCGTCCCTGTCGTAGCG
Source organism: Cybosia mesomella (assembly GCA_946251805.1). Lineage (NCBI taxonomy): Eukaryota > Metazoa > Arthropoda > Insecta > Lepidoptera > Erebidae > Cybosia > Cybosia mesomella. The sequence goes on from OX276398.1 coordinate 26,697,427, forward strand.
ACAGGGACGCGGGTTCGATGCCCGCTCAGTGCAAATATTTGTATGCTTGAAATATGTCTATTTGCAATGCTCTGGGTGTTTCTATGTATAATATGAATGTATAAACAAATAAGTTGAATTCCTGAGATGAGCTCAGCCGAATACAAGGGATTTTCGATTTTGCGTTTTTTTTTTTTGCGATCGCGATCGCAGGCTTATAAGTGCCCGGTTAATGGCAATAGGCTCGCCACCTATTACATTGGGACCTAAACATAAACTGGCGAAATGTGGGTGCTAGCACCTCTGCCTACCCCTTCGGGGATATAGGCGTGAGTTTATGTTATGTTATGTTATGTTTTTTTTTTGCGATTTTTTGCGATTTTTTCTTTATCTTGCAATGGTTCAGCCCAGCACGAATCTATTACCGAAAACAGCAACTCGATAGCTCATCTCCTTCATACCCAAAACCGTGATCGAAAATTGGCAACGACGACGACAACTCGATAGCAATAGTGCTTTTCTAAAGAAAATCCCTAAAAAAGGTTAATTATAGTTTTATTTCAAATAAGTAAATGTAGTTTCTCTCAACTTCAAAGGCATTATTAGCACCACGTAGTATTTAAATTAGGTTTAATAGATAAACCTATAGATAAATCTACACAACTAGTGACAACTATTGTGAGTGCAAGAAGTAGAGAAGAAAAAAAATCTCCGTAGGATACTAGAATTTATACTATCCATATTCATTCGAGCCTATCACGACCTTGCAAAGCTGTCCACTAAATTAGGAAATGAGACATTCCATATCGCTGTAACCTGTACTAATGAAACCCACTCTATCGGGTTACGTATTTTTAGCAAACATTTGTGGAGGCCTCTTTTTAATATCAATAACTACTTTGCATAATCTAAAGGTTTATGTAATTTGCCAACATTTTCGAGTATTACAAGTTTAAAGTATAAATTGAGATTCTCCAGGTTATATGTCACAATTTGCTTAGGAAATTAGCCAACTAGGTTTGGACGTTGCTTCTTCTGACTCGTGTTCTAAAAGGTATGGAGGTTCCTGACATAAAGGTATTATTAGGCAAACATACAGACGGACAACGTCCTGAAGTGATTCTTTCCGTTTTCCCAGACATACAGATGTACAACGAAGGGATCCTATCCGTTTTCCTTTTAGGTACATACCCCTACATACCGCCCCCGCTGGCCGGCGGCAGGGTATCCGAAGGGATTTCCGCACAAAAAAAAAAAGAATTTTCAACCAACTCTCCAACTATGTAGCTCAACTTGTGTTTATTGGATCCATGATATCCTGAATGGGATTTGAATCCACAAGGTCTCGATAGCAATTCCAGCCCCTTTACTTTACCGCTGAACTTACCGATAAAAGCTCTTGACGACTGAGCATCTAAGCATGTCTATACTAGCTTATACAAATTTAAATTAGTTATGTCTGTACATTGGTAATGTCAGACTTTAATTTGCCGTAAGTTTGATTGCAATTGCTTAGGTAGAACCGGAGAAATGACCAAAAAAAAAATAAAGACTTCCGCGGGGGAGGAGCCGCGGACATCAGCTAGTTATTGATAAAATTCATGAATATGTGTACGTTTACACATATCTAATGAACGGCCTTTAAACATTTTTAAAATGGAGACTTCGTGTAGGTCCTTGCAATTAAAATATTGATTCCTTGTAACGGACAGATCGACAAATGGCACCACATTTATAAAAACGATAGTTAAGGACGTGTGAAACAAATAACTTATTGTTGTACAGTGTATGTAGCATTGATTTCGTTTATATGGGAACGGATATCTCTATAGCACTTAGTTTCACTTTAATTAAAAAGGTTACTCACTACAAATTAAGCTTAAATAATTAACTCGTTAAAACCATTCATCAACTAACATTTAACTAAATAAAGACCTTGTTAAACTAAGCTTAAAAGCAATTATGCAATCTAATTGGAAAAACGTGTGTAGCCAACTAACCTGTATCACTAAAGATCTGCATAAAACACAGTGTCGAAGCCGGCACACTAATATAGCTATGTTTTCCCACGAAGAAATACCATACAGTAATGTAGCCGTGTCACCCATCATAAGATGGTCTCCAAATGTAAAACGAGATTTCTTTTAATCTTAATGCTATACCGGTCATTTTAGGCTGGTTCTTAATCTACATAATATATTAATAGAGATGACATGACTAGGCTTGTCAAAACGTTTACATAACGCCATGACGCAATTTAAACAACATGTGCATGGTGACGAGACATTTTTAGCACGAGAAAACGCAAAAGGGTTATGCGTTATTTCTTTGTTGATTACCGGTTACTTAATTAATTAATGTGGTAATGGTGCCAGTCTCCTGATGCGTTACCAGTGTTACCACAGGATAAGAGCGACGTGGAGAAATTTCTTGATTCCTATTAATCTTCTAAATAATTATTTTTGATTTATAGTTCTCTTTAGTAGATATCGAATCTTATTTTAGGTAAATCTTTTGGTTATCTAATACCTTTAAACCTTTACCTATTTCGAGAACGTTAAACCTGGCTCGGTCTTCCAGATATTGTTTGTATTCATATATATAATGTGTATTTTAATTGATACGAATATTGATTACGAATATAAAGTAATTTCGATATCAGAGTAAAAAAAATATCGGTTGCAATTTTTGCATCAAAATTGGGCAGAATTTAAGAAAATCAACCAGAGTAGATCCTTAGAGAGTCTAAACTTTAGACCTAGACTAGGTCAGTCCTTTTTGGGAAAAACTGCGTAATTTTGAGGAATGATGACACTGTGTAATGCTCGATACTGTTTTGCTATTCTGTTTGACACATAACGTGAGTTCACTATAGTACAAAAAAGCTCTTTTTGTGTCAAATGTGACTTATAGTTTGATACATTTGATAATTGATCACAGTTAATAAAGTTTTAATTATAGTGACAATTTATTCGTGTTTCAATGCCAAGGTGTGGCGGTGTAGGTGTGTATAACGATACGCAAACAAATCTGTCGCATTGTTGACCTTTTTTGTTGACGCGATGCGGTATTAATAAGGCAAGGCAAGGTATTACCTGGCCAATTGTCCTTGAGCATACATTTCCTTTTTGCTAGAAGACCAGGGAAATGTAAGTTTATATAACGTAGAAAGAAAGAAAGAAGTTGTTTACTCGTAGACCTTCGAGATACGCATAGGAATAAAATAATTTAGTTATCCTAGGCACCGATGGGGTGGAGGACCGCACCGTGAGGGATTCCACACGTAAAACAAGGAACCTAAACTGCCACACATCGAAGACAGTCGTCCAAACCGTATAATTTATTTTTCTAGGGTTCCATACCTCAAAAGGAAAATACTAGTTCAGTTCAGTTCCAGTCCAGTTTTGTACGGAACTCTCAGTGCGCTACCGTTTTTTTGTGATTCTTTTTTAAGGAATTAATGAATATTGACAGCATTAAAAATATAACCTTAACCTTTATAAAAAAGTTCAATATGAAGATACTATATTATATTATAGAAATATTATACTGGTTTTCTTTTTTTGTTACCCCTTGATAATAACAAGAAGAAAGCTGAATTAATTATTTTTTAAATTCTTTGTAAGAGTTTGGTATAAACTAATTTGTTAATCATATCAGAATTCATAAAATTAGCAACCTTATACTACTAATTAACTACTATAAATATTATAATATACATTTTAAAGTGTCTTTCTTTGGCCACTTAACCACAAATTACTAAAAAATTATCACTTCAACTATGGTTTACCTGCCATTAGTTACGCATTGAGTAATTTAGAATGACGTGCCATACATAAAAATTACGTTAGTATAATCATGTTCAGCTTTAATCACACTCACACCAATAAAATTGGAGAATTTAAAACGATTAATTTGAGATCTCGATGTGAACGCTAGTCTGCTCTGCAATATGTTATTTACTTATTATAAATCATTACGGAAATAAGCTATGTTTTAAATTTGATGTATTAATGTCAATAGTTAATGATTTCGATATAAATTTATATTGATTTGCTTACATAATGGCTGTCACAACAGTCGAAATGGTTTATAATGTGGAGTAATTGGAACATCGAAGTTCACTACGTGGTAATTACTGTCATTAATTCTGTGATATTACGTTGCATAGTAATTGTAAATAGGCTAATAAATTTATGGTTCGATTATGTAGAAATTTCATTGATAGTGGATTATCGGACTGTAGAAAACTTAATAGCCGTCACATTTGATTGAGTACGTAGTTATTTGATTTAATGTTGAATGTATGTATAGAAATCGTTGGTTTGACGAGACACCTGTGTTCAAAAGCCCTTAAACTCAAGTTGTTCTAATGATGTACACTTTTTTCAAATGACTACATATTATGAAACAAATTCCTCAGTCACGCCTGTCTGTTCGCGATAAACTCAAAAACTACTGTACCGATTTTCATGCTGTTTTCACCAATGGATAGATTGGCTCTCAAGGAAGGTTTAAGTATATAATTTGTCAAGGTTTTGTATATATTAGCTAAAAATTAATATTTGTTGGAGATGTCGGAAAAAAATAAGCCGTCTTCGAGCTTTCAACTAAAACGCTGCCTAAACCCTTTGAGATATAACAAAATGATGTATGGTGGAATTGTGTATCTTATATAGGTTGTGGTGGTGGAATAGGGTCCCATAGGGTAGCGGGAGCGGGATCAGTATTCCACGCGGGTGAAGCCGCGGGTAAAAGCTAGTATTTTATCAGAATTTTGGAATGGTATTGAGTAGTTAAATAAGCATTCGGCCCGCCTACTAATAAGAGGTTAGACGTTTACAAACATTAGCGACACAAAAGTTGTGACTTCCGCGTTTTTGACCTTCCCGTCCTCCAATGGAGTTCTTACATCAGCAGAAACTTAATTCAGGCACATTCTTTAACAGCAACTTTTATTACATTTTTGAAAAGTGACAGCTGTTAAGTAATACGAAATTTATCATCAAAATGAATACCATTTAGGAAGTACTGTTTTTGAAGATCGAATTAATTCATCAAGCGGCCAATAAAAACAAAATTTAATACAGAGTTGTAAAATCTTGAAATCAACTTTCAAGCAAAGTATAAATATAGGAAATAGCTATTAAATTACAGGAATAACGAACACATGAATTTGTAAGAAAATTTCGGCAATTTCATAGGTAAAGACCTATTATATAGTTCCCAAATCGAGAGTTCAAGTTTACCACGGGACTTTCTGTTATGTCTACCCTGAAAAGATTTATACATGAAGATTTGTATATTTAAACTCTACAAAAAAATAAATCACGTAAATCATCTGTGAAAATGTAAAAATAGATTAGAATAGAGCCTCTTTTTTTTTTTTTACGTGCGGAAATCCCTTCGGATACTCCCCCGCCGGCCAGCGGGGGTGGTTATGTCGTGTATCGACTAAAACCGCACGGTCTCCGAGTCACGCTCCCCAAGTGTCCGTTGCCGGGCACCCCAGGTAAGCCCTCGGAAGGATAACCCCAGTAGTTTCTGAGATGAGCGCGTTCAATTAAACAAATAAACTCTTCAGCTTTATAATATTAAGTATAGATACATTTAGTATACACCCAGACCAAGTAGGGTACTAAGAGGACCTAGCATGAATTATTTGAGTGTATATATCTTCGGGGCACAACCCAACCTCACATACAAGCCAAGCATCTGCTAATTGGCGGACAAAGCTCTGGTGCAGTCATTTCGCTCAGGGTTGGGGAGTCAGACGGTAGTCGTAACCGTACAGGCCAAATAAACTAAATCGTGGACAATAGTAGTTGGAAACTAGAACTTGGGCTTCAAGGTGCAACCAGGAAATGGAGCTCTGATGATGAGTGGATATTAAATTTTTTCTTGCCGACGTCAGGTGCACAAATTTCTAGGGTCACTTGTACGAATTGACCCTTTTTGATTCCAATATTTTTTACTGACAATTCGGACACCATTAAATGTTAAAGCTACTTTGTACAGTTACCATAGTACACAATAGCTTTAATATTTTGATAGTGTTCCAAAACTTTCAATTATGTGTGTTCAAAACAAGTGTTCCTAGGAATTGGCGTGTCCCTATCGTCGCCTAGGCTTAATTTTATTCTAAAAATAGTTTACAGTATTTAATCGAATCAAATAAAAATAATAATAGCTTCATAATTTATGACCGAATACGAAATGTTGATTAGCATAATACTGGCTTGAGAATTATCCCCAGTTTGACCATATTTGGTACACACACAAATCTTTACAACCTCTTCATCTACAGTAACACACATGTTCTTCAAAATTATTATCTTTTAAAACAACTTCAATATTAGTTGCAAGTAATAAAAAAAATTAGCATTTTTATAGTCGCTTTTAAAAGAAATACATGACAGGTTTTTGTTTAATATAACTTAACAACAACTAATATATCTTTTAGAATTGAGGTTTTGAGGTTCTCTTTAGATGAGCAAACACTAATTCGGTTAGATTCACAAGTTGAATATATTACAAAACTTTACCGCGCAATCACTTCCATAAAAAAGATTCTCTTAAATCCGTGCTCGATAGCTCATGAATTATTTATTATCGATTAGTATCAAATGAGATATCGAGTTTGCAGTGTCGTCAATCGATGAGCTGCTTACAAAGTCAATGATAAACCGAGTAACAATTCCTTTGTTTCTTTCCCAACTTCAGAAATAGGTTTTACTGGATGGGAATGAACCTTACATATAAGGATTTGGGTGTGACAGCGATTATCGTTCATGACATCAAAGAGGTAAGTCAACTCTGATAACCGCAAGTTATTCAACAGCATAATGTAGACTTACACACACACGTATATGAAAAAAAATGTCAGGAACTCTTTTTTGCCAGGTTGGGAATGAACATAGAAGTAGCAAAAGATACGGCGAATAATGAAACTATTATCTAAATTTAGAACAATATAATATTTGCAAGGAATGGAAAAAGAACCCACGACCTCTGAATTAGCAGTCGATCGCTCGAACGCTACTCGACATAGGTCATTACCTGATTAACAAATTGCTATCACATTGTGTAAAATTTGCTAACCTTCAATCTTAGTACTCCATTGTATTACAATTAACGTTACTTATATCATAAGAGGGTACTCGTTGAACAGTTGCGCAAGCGCAATTCAGGCAGACGGTGGACTCCTACGCATGCTCAGAACAAGTCGTGGCACTCGTTGAAGTTGTAATAGAGACACGCTTGGATGAATGATTCCATATTAATTTATACAGCACCTGACCACTTCTATTGCGAAACGACTATAATCTCTTTTGTAATCTAACGTTTGATTTCATTGCATTATTCTGTAAGTAAAGACAAGTCGCGAATAAAGAAAAGAGCCATATAAATCGCGGGTTTCAATATCTGTGAAATAGGGTTTAGGGCTTGTATTAGAGCTTTCAGTCAGTTTGTTTCGAATGATTATTATCTACATATTATATCCTTGAGAATTGGGACTCTGAATGTTGCTAGGTTCGATACAGGGATAGATTATAGATCCTTTACGTTACGTAGGAATTTCACGCGGGCGGAGCCGGGGTAACAGTTAGTTTATTCATATTGAACCATCCGTTTTTTTGCACATGTGCATAAGCTAATTATCGACAAAGAACTGTGATTATAACATAACTAGCTATGTAAAAAAAAGAAAATGTTACATTAGGTTGCGTAGACATGCTAACTACATGAAACGAGAAAGAAGTTAATTAAGCGTTGATGAGTACCACGGAAAAGCGAATTGGCAAACGGAAGGTGGTAGGCCCGCCATGGGATAGACTGGATGCGGACGGAAGATCGTGTGCTATGGTGCACATTTCGAGAGGCCTTTTTTATATTTAGGACATTTGTCAATTTGACTTCACCTCGCCTGATGGTAAGCTGCAGGTAAAGTCTCAGGAAAGAGGGTCACCATTACATACACGTACCATGTTAATAATGGTGGCGCTCAGCTTGACGGCCTCATCAGAACAGTATTGTCGTCACAGCACCGCGTGACACACACCGGTCCCACTAGTGCTGCAACCACAATACCCCTGCCCGGCTATGCACTTGCTGACCCCTGAACGCAATCAAACCGAAATTGGATTACTATGGAGGGTTTTTCGTAATCGTGCACGGTGGTACCCACCCGGCCGAATTTTGTGACAAATTTGTGTCATCAAATTTCTACCACCTATGTCCAGCAGTGAACTGCGATAGGCTAATTGATTGATTGATTAGTAACACGGCATATGGTGTCAAGAGAAAGTGCCCCGCAGTTACCACATCATGTGCCGGAGCCTCGTCCGTTGAAGGGCAGTTGTTACTCTATAACGCTCAAACGGCTGAACGGATCTGGCTGAAATTCAGTACAGGGATAGATTGTAGTCTGGAATAACAAATGCGCTACTTTACTTTCTTCCATGGGTTGCGGGAATGGAATTAGAATTACAGGCGGGCGGGGTTTTTATAAATTCAGCAAATGGTACCATGAGACATGGTACTTTATGCCTGCCATCTGGAAATCAAAGTTATTGTAAAATCCAAAGATACAGACTATTAAAAGCTTAGACACTATAATTTCATCGTAAAACGTCAACAAAGCGAGCTTTAATCATTTATTATGAGGAGAAAACGTGTTCACAGTTACTTACAACCGTTAATACCTGAAATGCAATAAATATCTTTCTACTTAAGCTAGGTATGGAGGTCACACGTCGAATGTGTGCCTCCTCTTTCGTTTGATTCCGAAAATGTCGTTGCATTGGCAGTTCTTCAAATGCTTATGGCGCGTCCCTGAGCAAGACTGCGCAAGCAACTTTTAAAGAAGATTTAACAAACATAAAAAAAAGCGGCCAAGTGCGAGTCGGACTCGCCGATTAAGGGTTCCTTAGCAGCAAGTAACATAATAATGCTTTTTTTTAAATTTTTATATTTGAGTTGTTTGAATGAAAGGTAAATTGCGCTTTACGATTTATGACGTATTAAAAAAAAAACTACTTACTAGATCTCGTTCAAACCAATTATCGTTGGAAGTTTACAAGGTAATGTACATCATATATTTTTTTTAGTTTTTTTATTATCTTATTTTAGAAGTTACAGGGGGGGGGGGGGACACATTTTACCACTTTGGGAGTGTCTCCCGCGCAAACTATTCAATTTAGAAAAAAATGATATTAGAAACCTCAATATCATTTTTGAAGAGCTATCCATAGATACCTCACACATATGGCTTTGATGAAAAAAATAATTTTGAGTTTCAGTTCTAAGTATGGGGACCCCCAAATTTTTTTGTTTTTTTTCTATTTCTGTGTGAAAATCTTAAAGCGGTTCACAGAATACATCTACTTACCAAGTTTCAACAGCATAGTTCTTATAGTTTCGGAAAAAAGTGGCTGTGACATACGGACGGACAGACAGACAGACATGACGAATCTATAAGGGTTCCGTTTTTTGCCATTTGGCAACGGAACCCTAAAAACGATTAAGTGCAATTCGAGATTACGTACTAAGGGTTCCGAACACTACTATATTAAAGAACAATCTGGCTAGCCCACATCTGCCGAAGCCCCGATGGCCGCAAGCGAGTCCTAGGGTAGAGAATCGGTACAAGGATGGTGGAAGGCCCCCCAGCCAGTTAAACTCACTACCTGAGAAAGGTAGCTGATTTAGACTGGATGCTTTGATATTAATTTCAACTTAATACCTCCACCAGTTTCTGAGAAGAAGCTCTTATCAGACAGACAAACGGACATCTAATTGATACTAGAAAAGAGTTGATCCTAAAACCCAATCAAAGAATAATGAGCCGGGCATCAAAGCAGTGTGACCTTTGGACGAAACCGAAAAATCGCTAGGACGATGATAATGACTAGGTTGATCTACTTGTTCCATAGAAGGACTTGACATATTTAAAAAAAAATCGGCCAAGTGCGAGTCGGACTCGCCCATGAAGGGTTCCGTAGCAGCAAGTAACATAATAATGAGAACAATTTGGATTTCGAAATGGTAGATCGGCAGCCGATGCAGTACAGCAACTAACAGACAGTATAGTAACTAAGCTTGATAAAAAGAAGAAAGTACTAACGGTGTTTCTTGACTTAGCAAAGGCATTTGACAGGGTCTCTGTGCCACTCCTACTGAAGAAGATGGAGAGACTTGGAATCCGTGGCACACAGCTGACATTATTCCACAGTTATTTAATAAACAGATATCAACGCGTCAAAGTGGAGGAATGGCTCAGTGACGACTGTGAGGTTGATACTGGTGTTCCACAAGGAAGTATACTGGGCCCCACCTTGTTTCTGATATTTATTAACGACTTATGTCAGTTAAACTTATTTAATGGACTTATTATCACCTTCGCAGACGACACAGCACTCCTTTTTTACGGGGACACCTGGGAGGAAGTTTACCACTCTGCTCAGGTTGGCTTTTCCAAAGTTATCACTTGGCTAACAGAAAATTTACTCACACTAAACACAGACAAAACCAAATATATACAATTCTCACTTTTTATCAAAGTGATAAAAAGTGGGTGTAAGATTTTGATTTTTTATGCGTAATTTTAAGACTTCGGTGTCCACCTGGTTGGTGGCCTGAAGTAAAAGTGGTTGTGACATACGGACGGACAGACAGACAGACATGACGAATCTATAAGGATTCCGTTTTTTGCCATTTGGCTACGGAACCCTAAAAATTATTTTGCGGGTCCAGGTATTTCGTTTCAATTAATTTTTGTACCAAGTACTTCTCCTACAATTTCCTATATTTTACTACTAAGTATTCTGGCCGTCTCATAACACAAATCAATAGCAGTTATCCGTGTACTTTTATTATTTTTAAAAGCGTAACGTTTTTGTCCGGGCACTGAAGACAGTTTCGCTGACAAGTTTCCTTTCCTGTCTAGAGGTCGGAGTGATTCACGTACGACCTCCTTTTATGGATCATATCTGCAGTCCGGGGGGAACGGAATCGGAGCGGCCGGTACACCCTGGGCGGCGGTCAATGGCTTCCCCTTCACCCCTTCATAGGGTTGGCATTGATCGTCGGCCAATACCCAACGTGGCGGGAACACATCGCTCTCCGTACTCCTCTGCTTTCAGAGGAGACAGGATGAGCGATGCTGTTAGTGGTGAGCTGGCCCAGGGTCAGCCGGGGTGCGAGGGATATGCTCTATGGGTAACCTTACACCCCGGCGTCCGAAGACCCGAGACGGCGTGCGGTTTTAGTCGGTGCAAGCCCGACATAACCGCCCCCGCTGGCCGGCGGGGGGTATCCGAAGGGATTTCCGCACGATAAAAAAAAAAAAAAAAAAAAAAAAAAGGTTGAGTACCTATATTAATTCGGTGAAACAGATCGGTAACTCGATGTTTAATTATTATAGAGATATCTTTGCTCTTATGATAAAGATGTTATTTATACATGGCAATAATAAAATATCAAACTGCTTCAATGTTCTACGTTGATTTTTAGGTAGATTTCGATGCCCTATTGGTTTCTTGACTACTGTCGAATTTAAAAAAAAATTCTTCATAGGAGGTCTAGTTATGACCCCCTGAGTCCGAAATGACCACTGGTCAAAAAGTTTATATATATATATATATTATATGTATGTATGGTTCCACTTCCCAAAATTTGCGGCACTCTCACGGTCGCCTTTATGCCCCGATCGCTTTCAAAGTGCGGTCAAAAATTGCTTGGGTGTAAACTTAGTTTAAGTTCGTGAACGGGTGGAATCCGGCCTAAGGGGACGGTAGGGCCTCACTTTTTGTGAAATCAGTTTTTCCTCAAAATTTCACGTTCCATGAAAGATATTCGAACCGTTCTAATTTTATCCCATAGTATATACAGTATACTATGGGATAAAATTAGAACGGGTTTATAATTAAAAGTTGTTGGTATTCATGTGAATACCAACAACTTTTAATTATAAACCTATGATATTAAAACTTTAACTAAAAGTGGAGGGGGGAAAAACCAAAATTTTTCGGGAAAAAAATCATAACTTCTAACCGGTGATCATTCTTGCCGTCGGAAACATTTTTAATCGATAGGCCATTTTTAAGTCTAAAATAAATGTCTGAAAAGTTTTTCGCTAAAAGTTACCGTTTTCGAGAAAAAAAAATTCAACATGTTAAAAATGTTACTGTGTTTACTTGTGTGTGTAAGTCCGTAGTTCTCTAAACCACCGGTACCACCGTGCACGATTGCAAAAACCCTCTATAGTAATCCAATTTCGGTTTGATGGCATTCAGGGGTCAGCAAGTGTATAGCCGGGCAGGGGGATTGTGGTCGCAGCACTAGTAGGACCGGTGGGTGTCACGCGGTGCTGCGACGACAATCCTCTTCTGATGAGGTCGTCAAGCTGAGTTACCATTGTTAACATGGTACGTGTATGTAATGGTCACCCTCTTTCCAGAGACTTTACCTTCAGCTTACCATCAGGCGAGGTGAAGTCAAATTGACGTGTCATAAATATAAAATATATAAAAAGAAATACAAACATACAAGCATCAGTAATTCACAATTGTAACTCTAATTATCAAAAAAATCACTCCCCGTGACCACGGCTCTGCTGAAAAGCAACCGAAACGTCGAACATAGTGTAAATATGAAAAACATACTTTTTAAAGATGTCATTGCATAACATGTTTCCTGCCTCTGAGAAAAATCGTTCAAAATATACCGAGCTTCTAGGAGACGACAAAAATATTCACCCAATAACCTCATGTTAGGGCTTGGCTTTAGCTCTGATGCAATTGAACTTTTGGTTTCAATTATGGGTTAATCGGGCAGGCGTATTAAAAGTCTTCTCTATCTGTATTTAATATTTATTTTACTTTTTCATAAAGTTCTTACGCCATTACTAAGAGCCTATTTTATTTCTTGTTTAAAAATCCACATGACAGCTTGACTGACATAAGCTGCGTTCCAAACAAAAAGTCTTCAAGCATTCGTTGTATTCTAACACCCTTCCTCAATGAATGCTTAAGAATTTACCTTTCTTACAAAACTGTAGCATTAATCTTAAAGTAACTTCTAACATAACATGTCTAATAGAACCATAACTAAATAATAGTAAATATTATTAGGCACACTGCTACCTATAACACTATATTCTAATATAACATATGATATATATCTTATGATATACTTACTGCTTCATTTCTCTAAATACAAACCTCTGCATAAAGTTTCAAGTACAGGTTTACTTACAACTTTTGTACACAGGTCAGCTAATTGTTGTTTAGTGTTAACATATTTCAAAATTACAATTTTAATCATGACCTTTTCTCTTACAAAATGGTATTTCAAATCTATGTGTTTCAATCTCTTATGATATTCAGGATTCTTTGCAACATGAATGGCAGATTGATTATCAATATTCATTACAAAGTTTTCACACTGAATACCTATTTCTATTAAAAGATTTCTAATCCAACAGCCTTCAGCTACTGCTTTTCCTAGAGCGACATATTCGGATTCTGTAGATGACAAAGCTACACATTGTTGTTTTGAACTATACCATGACACTGTGCATCCATACACTAACATTATACAACCTGAGGTAGATTTCCTATTCTCTTCATCACCACCCCAACTGGCATCAGTATATCCAATCAAAGGTTCATCTATGTTCTTTTTATATATTAATTTGTAATCTAATGTTCCATTCACATATCTCAGAACTCTTTTTAATGCTTTCCATAAGCTAGCACTTGCACTGACTTGGTAACGACTTAAATAGCTTATTGCATAACAGAGATCTGGTCGAGTTCCTAACATTGCATACATTAAACTTCCGATTAACGCTCTACATTGTGTAACTAACTTCTTATCCGGGGATAGATCTTTTTCAATTACTAATCCTTGCTCCATTGGTGTCGATATGGGATTACACTCTTCCATTTTATATCTTTTTAGTATATCTTCTAAGTATACCTTCTGATCTAATTCTATACAATCTTTTCTTCTGTTGATATTAATTCCTAAATATTTATTTTCTGAACATCCAAGATCTGTCATCTGAAACTTTTTCTGTAATGATTTCTTTAACTTGATTATATTGTTTTTATTTTTGCCAATTATCAACAAATCATCGACATAAAGTATTACATATAACTTCTCATTCCCTTTATAATATAGGCAGTAGTCTGCTTTGCTTCTTACAAACCCTTCCTGTATCATAAAGTTATTAAAACTTGTATTCCAATTCTTTGGTGATTTTTTCAAACCATATAATGACTTCTTTAATTTTAACACCTTGTCATTGTAACGCTTTACCCCTTCTGGTATCTTCAAATACACTTCTTCTTCAATATCACTGTTGAGAAAAGCACTCTTTACGTCCATCTGTGTTATGTCTAAGTCAAACTTGTTGGCTATAGCTAAGAGGATTCTTAAGGTGGGTAGTTTAGCCACAGGAGCATAGATCTCAGAGTGGTCAAAATTATCCTCTTGTTGAAAGCCTTTTGCTACTAGTCTAGCTTTATGTATTTGATTTTCTTGATTTTCATTTTTCAATTTGAAAACCCATTTCCCTTCTACAACTTTCTTTCCTTTTGGTAATTCTGTCACAACCCAAGTATTATTATTTTCTAATGAATGCAACTCTTTCTCTATTGCTTCTGTCCACTTCTGTGAGTCTTTGCTTCTCATGGCCTTTGCATAAGTAAGCTGTTCTTCGTTCATTGCCGTGTATAAATGGTATTCTTCTCCAAATCTTTTAGGTTTCTTTACTAATCTAGTACGTGTTCTCACTTGCTGTATATCTTCTTCATCAGTCTGTTCATCTTCTTCAGGATCGAAATATAATTCTTCTTGGTCTTCTGTAAGTGTCTGCTCACTTTCTACCAATGTTCGTTCTTGATCTTCTATTAATGTATGTTCTTCTGTACCTGCGCCTTGTTCTCCTATATCCGCTTCTTGTTCTTCTGTATCTGTCTCTTGTTCCTCTCTATCTGTGTGTATACATTCCAAATTTTCCTTCTGCTGTTGCTGCTGTACTTTATCTGTTATATCTTTTTCATTGTTTTCTTTTATAAATACTACATCCCTGTAAGTTTTTACTTCTTTTGTGTTTGGTATCCAAACCCTGTATCCTTTACTATCAATACCATAACCTACAAATATGCCCTTCTTACTCTTAGGGTCCCACTTTTGTCTTAATTGTTTTGGAATATGTACTGATACTTCAGTCCCAAAAGGCCTTAATTTATTTATATTAAAACTTGTTTTAAATAACAGCTCAAAGGGTGTCTTATCTGGTATTGGTGAATTTCCTGTCCTATTTATAGTGTATACAGCTGTACTCACTGCTTCAGCCCATAGGCTCTTCTGTAATGTCTTGGCTTGCAACATAGTTCTGACCGCTTCTACTACTGTTCGCATTTCACGTTCAATTCTGCCATTTTGTTCTGGAGTGTAAGGAACTGATTTTTGATGAATAATCTCCTTTTCATGTAGGTATGACTCAACATCCTTATTTACAAACTCTAAACCATTATCTGACCTAAAACATTTAATTTGAAAACCTGTCTCTGTGTGAAATCTGGGTACAAAATTTTTAATCAATGAACTTACCTCATTCTTATTTTTTAGAAAATAAACATATCTATAGCTGCTGTAGTCATCTTTCAATAATAAGAAATAATTAGAACCCCCTATAGATGAACTCTCCATTGGTCCACACAGATCCATATGTATTAACTGTCCGGGCAACGCTGCTCTATTCTCACTTTTCTGAAATGGCAACCTATGCTGCTTTCCTTCTAAACATGATAAACATTGATAATCAGTTTGCTCATACTTAATATTATTATTTTTCAATAAATTCATAACATGTTTAAAATTTTGGTGAGCTAATTTTTCATGCCACTCTTTAAGACTTGCTAGTGAAGTTAATGCTACTTTCTTAGAATCTTTGAAGTCCATAATGAAAAGGTTGTCACGTCTCTTTGCTATACATGTAATTAGACCATTATCAAAAAACTCACATCTGTCCCTTTGAAATGACATAGTATAACCTCTATCCACAGCACACCGTGCTGAAAACAGATTTGTTTTTAAATCTGGTACATGTAACACATTTTTCAATGTTGAGTCATAGATATCATTTATAACAGATGCTTGAACTTTTATGTTACCTACACCTAATACTGTAAGTTTACTACCATCTCCAATGATTATATACTTATTTCTTACCTCTGTATAATCGTGAAATAGGTGCCTATCATTACACATGTGGTCAGAAGCCCCAGTGTCCAAAATCCATAAATTTTTATAAGTACTGCCTAGTATGACATATGCTCTATCAATGGTACGAGACTTATCTGTCTTATTTCTATTGAAACAGTCTTTATATAAGTGTCCTGTTTTACCACAATAATTGCACTTTCTTAACCTACAATCACGCTTGAAGTGTCCGACTTTTCCACATGAATAACATTTAGGGGCTGTAGCTCGCTGTTGTCCTTTCTTCACTGTAGCTAAAGCTGTTGACTTCTCTTGTCTGTTTGCTTCCGTTCCTTGGACACGCTCTTCTTCAACTAACAATCTTGCCGTAAGTTGTTTCAGTGATTGATCAGCCTCTGGAACAGACTCCCAAGCCGACACAAAATACTTGAATTCTTCTGGAAGGCTCATTATTACTTTAGTTATTACCATTTTATCAGAAACTTTTTCTCCAAACGCAGATAGTTTATTAGTAATATCTTCTATCTTTGCAATAAATGTCGCCATAGGCGCCTCATACTGTATGTTGTAGAATTGTTGTTGGACTAAATGTAAGCCAACCTTGGATTTGGATTCATAAATTGTCATGAGCTTCTCCCACATTTCATTTGCTGATTTGCACGTAATTAAATAGGTTAACACATGTTCCTCTACACGTGTCGCGATAATTTCCTGTGCCTTTCTATCTTTTTCATCGTTCTTCGAATCTTCGCGTAAAGGTGAACAAACAGCATCGTATAATCCTTTTGCTTTAAGTACTATTGTTATCTGGAACTTCCATGCCGCCCAATTTTCACCTTTAAGTATAATGGCGCGATCCATTGTTGAACTTGCAGTACGTCGACAACGGATTTCTTTTTATTTTTCTTACTTCTCTATCTGTAGCCTTTATGTAATGAGTGTCTGGGCCCATAACCAATTATGGGTTAATCGGGCAGGCGTATTAAAAGTCTTCTCTATCTGTATTTAATATTTATTTTACTTTTTCATAAAGTTCTTACGCCATTACTAAGAGCCTATTTTATTTCTTGTTTAAAAATCCACATGAGAGCTTGACTGACATAAGCTGCGTTCCAAACAAAAAGTCTTCAAGCATTCGTTGTATTCTAACAGTTTCTTCTACATTGGGCAGCTTCGGTGCTGCTAGTGCTTCGTAGCAGGAGTAGGAAAAACTAACCTTCTTAGTAATCATTCAAAGGGATTTATTAAGGAAAAGGAAAAGACGCTTCACACAAAAACCACACGGTGTCCTCCTCAAGTGTCCATTGCCGGGCACCCCGGGTAAGCCCTCGAAAGGAAAACCCTAGGGTTACCGGCGGACTGTGGCCGCCACCGCGGCCTCGCCTGGTGTGGTCGGGTGGTGGTGGTGGTCCGGCCATTTCAGAATGCGCTACGAAAATACACCGAACTTCGGTTGCAGTTCGTATTTGATTCAGACCACATGCGGCACATCCCTAGGCTGTACATTGGAGATATTACAAAAAATACTTGAGATGTTAAATGAGCGATTCTGAACACAAAAATAACTGAACGTATTTTTTGGTCAGACTTAAAATCTGCCATTGCCGTCTGTTTGATTGCAATTTGTTAAGTAGAACCGGAGAAATGACCAAGAAACGATAACCGACCTGCGCACGGCCGGAGCCGCGGGCATCAGCTTGTTGGTTAAATTCAGGTGAAACGCAGGATAAAGTTAGTAAGTAAGTTATCAAAGTGAAACGCTTGATAGGTATTTACTTAATGATGGCCGGGTTTTAATGCTAATAATGAAGACTCTTTTAATTAAAGATTGTCCCCGAACTTGTGAATATTATTGGTTTATTGACACCTGTTTGTTTATATTTAGCGATGAGTGAAGCAATCATAACATCCGATCATATTAATGTGGCGTTTGACCTGATATATTTAATCATTAAAATTGGGTTAATTTAATCATATGGTATCGAATTTATTCAAAACGATTCTATTACTTTTAGGCTGATGCTTTTAGATGGCCCTGGGCCCGACGTCTGAAGACCCCACACGGCGTGAGGTTTTAGTCAGTTCGAATCCGACATAATCACCCTCGTACCAATCGGGTAGTACCCGGGGGGATTCCCGCACGAAAAAAGAAAAATAAAGACAGCGGACTGCCTTAAGGTGAACTTATTTTAGTGTTACTGAATAATGTGAATAATATGGCTCTTCTCTTCATGCGAGGACCAGTCCCGGTTCCACCCAAAGCCTGCACCTTGGAGCCTGAGGTCCGCTCTCCTACTCCTACTGAACAGGAGTTCATGGTATGGTTTGTTTTGGCTTTTACGAGAGCGACTGCCGTCTGACCCCCCAACCACGAGGGGTAACCTGCGCCAGAGCTTCGTAGGTCAATCAGCAGGTGTAGGTGTGAAGATCTAGACTGTGCCCTATACACCCAATATCTATCTATACTATTATAAAATTGTAAATTAGGTGTGTCTGTACATTGCAGATATTTAAAAAAGCTTGGGTTATGTTATATAAACGATTCTGAACAAAAAAATATTTTTTTGGAATTCTTGTCTGTTTATCTGTTTGATCGCGATGGACGAAAAACTACTGAACGGATTTTGATGCGATTTTTCCATTAGAAAGGTGTTGGTCAGACTTAAAATCTGCCGTATATTTTATTACAATTGGTTAAGTAAAACCGGAGATATGGTCAAAAACGATAACCGAACTCCGCGCAGGCGGAGCCGTGGCCATCAGCTTGTGCTTTAATATGGTTGTTGAAGGTTTACCTATAATAGGATCGATGCGAACTTTATAAATAATTGGTAGTTGGACTCGGAAGTACATATTATTATTATGTACTAGCTGTTGCTCATGATTTTGTTCACGTGGTACAGTCGCCATCGGTAGGTATTAGTTTAACACATCCCAAGTTACCGACCATCTTTTAGCTCTAAAGCATTACATAAAATAATGAACAAAATTAAAAAATGTTAAATTGTTCCTCTGAAGATAACAAAAATAAATGTACATCAATTTATTTATTGCTTTTTGCCTTTAGGGTAACATTAATAATAATATATCTCTTTATTGTATATACCAACTTTATGTTTCTGTAATCTTGTTCTTGTACAAGATTACAGAAACATAAAGTTGGTATAGTTTTGCGGCATATACAATTGGCGGCCTTATCGCACAGAGCAATCTCTTACAAGCAACAAAAACAAATGGAGAGAATAAGTGAATAGAACTAGGGCAGTTTACGGTGTACATATTAAACATTCGTCTAAGTGCTAAAATTACCACCTGAAGTTAGTGTTCAGTAACTTCTGAGGGCGACTGTACCTTTCTTTTTTTTTTCGTGCGGAAATCCCTTCGGATACCCCCCCGCCGACCAACGGGGGCGGTTATGTCGGGCTTGAACCGATTAAAACCGCACGCCGTCTCGGGTCTTAAAACGCCGGGGTGTAAGGTTGCCCATAGAGCATATCCCTCGTACCCCGAAATTCCCAACTCAAAGAAACTTATTATTGATTCTAATAATAAGAAAAAAATAAAAGATATTTAGGGGAAAAAAAATATAAGGACGTATTTATCTAATTCATCGTAGATTCCGGACTAGCTGCATATATGTTACCCTGGACATTATAACTTCATATCTGCAAGAATTTAACTACATATTACAATCAAAGTACGGGCAAAATATACAACCAACACAGCCTCCACACGTTGTAAGTCATCATTATGTCGTTGTTGCCCGTGAGCCGTGAGGTACTAATGAGGAAACGAAGCCTCAGGAATGTCGATGCCTGCACTTGATATGATGCCAAAGGTGAACAGGTTCTCTTGTGTATGGTAGCTTCTGAGTTGTCCAGGGATGAACTCTAGGTGGATATGTTAATTCCATGGCATGTGAAGCTTCATATTATCGTAAATCTGTGATTTGTATAAGTTTCTTTCGCCTAGAGTACAAGTAACCGAAGTTACTAGTCACTAAATTGTTTGTGTTAGGAAAGGGTTCTCGTCGGTGGGCTCGTAAGACTGACTCCTTAACCATTAAGCTACCGACGGTGATGCTTCAAAATAATGAATGGTTGAGGAAAATATAACGCCTTTAGTGAAAAAGCTGTCAAAATGATAATAACATAATCATTGACGGCCTCTGTGGCGTAGCGGTAGTGCATTCAACTGCTACGACAGGGAGCGCGGGTTCGATTCCCGCTCAATGCAAATATTTGTATGCATGAATATGTCTATTTGCATTGGTCTGGGTGTTTCTATGTATAATATGTATGTATTTACAAAAAAAAGTATATAAGTATGTTTATCCGCATTCTGGAACTCATAACACAAGCTAGTTAAGCTATGCTAACTTTGGGTCTAGAAAGCGCTGTGTAGAATGTCGTAGAATATTATGAATATTATTATAAACAAATACTCTAGGACATTATTCAGAGCGCCACCTAGAGTTCTAGAATACGGATAAAAATAACTACTTATATTTTATTTTTAGATATCATAGAAACTCCCAGTTAATTGCAAATAGACATGTTCATGCGTATAAATATTTGCACCAAACGGGCACCGAAACGGCAACCAGTGCCGTATATAGCAGTCGCACGCTCTACCACCATGCTATAGGTCGTCTAAATATAGTTTATGAAAAATAATACTTTTAGCAATATAATATAATATTTACATAATAATGTATTATTATATAATAATGTATTATATTATATGTATATTACACATAGATTGTATTTACATTGTATTATATTATATTGTATTGTACATAATTGTAAAGAATGTATATTGGTTTAAAATGAAGATCTTAAAGTCTCTATGCACGCAAGTCATTGTGTGTAGTGTGTTTGCAGCCACTATAAAACAACATTGTGTGATCTTCTACAGTAAAATATGTGTGTCGTATCCGGTTATCATTACAAGCAGGATACCATGAGGGGTACATAGTAGTGATAAAATTTTATGTCACCGAATGTTTTCAAAGGAAAGGTTTAAGCTTGCGACTAGAAGTTATTTTTTTATAACACGTAGGTGGCAGATAAGCCCAGGACCCACCTGTTGGGAAGCAGTTACCGTGGCCTATGGACGTGTGCAACACCAGGGGCGTAACAATTTGAAAGTACTCAAAAAATCTCGCTCTGCCGATGCTGTAAATCATGTCGAACAATTTTTCTGAACGTTATTATAGGCAGTAGAACACGCACAGAGAGGCAAAATCTCTCCTATTCTCTAATTAGTTTTTGCTCAAGAATTCGTCGGCGTTATACAGTCCAGACGTTATTTTCTATCTCCAGTTCCCTTTCAAAATACCTGCCAACGTGCAAGAAAAATATCATGATGATCGGATTTTCAGTTTAGTCGTCAAAGCGTACAAAACAAACTTACTTTCGCATTTATAATTCTTATAGTAATATGTTAATATGTTATAGTATAAAATTTTGAAAAATGTTGATTAATGCGCCTGATAGATGGCAATAGGCTCGCCCCCTATTACGTTGGAACCTAAACATAACTGGCGAATCGTGGGTGTGTAATACACCTCTGCCTACCCCTTCGGGGATACAGGCGTGAAGTTATGTTATGTTATAAAATTTTGATAATCGTCTCAAAATTGAAGAGACACAAATTATTATGCCACAAATCTCAAACGATTTCACAGTCAAAAGCAAGTAGCGCAATAAAAAAACGATTAACTGTATTGGTATTTTGATCACAGTTTTTATTTGATATGAGGTCAACGCTAAAACGAATTACGTGTGATTTTTATGTTTAGTACTTTAAGAGAATGATTCAAACAAGAAGACAAGTCATAGTTCGAAATAAACAGTCAATAATAGACTATAAAGTTCCGACTATGGATATTTTAACATACATAAACTATTTTATACATAATTTATATCGTTTTACAACACCGAGGTCAGTCTTATATATGTGTTATGGTGCGATTCATCGTACGACTCTACGCGTATCCGTTAGCCAGTGAGTTAATGTTACCCATAGAAAACAGTTAGTGATAATTTGATGAACACCAGAGAGAGCTTTTTGCTATGTAGAGCACGTCCATATGACGTCAACCCGCCTGATCATAAGCTATGAGACAAGGAGTGGACACTTGGACAGTCAATAAACATCGCGAACCAATATCGTGATATCGGTGTCAATATAGGTAGGAATTGAGTTTGCACATCAATAATCTCAATGTATATCGTCATGATTGCGAATATCACGATATTTATTGACTGTCTAATGCCTGCCTTAGTAAAGTCTAGAGATTATGATGATTGAAGAGGTGAAGACAACACTACACGACACACAACATAGGTTGCTTTTAGCTATTTGGTTCGCATTCGCGAAAGTAGATTTTCACTTCACAAGAACAATCCATCATCATTACCAATCTCGCTTGCACTTGGCAGCCAAGGGTCAGCTTTACAACTCTTTCCCCTCCTTTTCATATTTTGATTATCTTAGCTTGTACGGGAGCGATTGCTTTCCGACCTTCCAACTCCTGGAGAAAGCATGCGCCAGAGCCTCGTCCATCAATCAGTCCATTTTTAAGTAACAATTTGTCACAATTTTTGCTACAAAACTTGTCCACTTAAAAGAGCAATGGCTACCTTATAATAAATCTTATTCTGAATTTAAAAAACGTAATATATTATATTGAAATTCTGCACGACGTTGGAGGTCATCGGCATAGATATCCGTTAACAATGTTGAATATGGCTTGCGTTCGGGTGATATGAAAGTTTGTCCACGATGTATCGTAGTCATATTGACATGTTAACAATAAGACGAAAATGAATTTGTGCAAAAAATTACTTATTAGTATCTACACCGATTTGCCGTATCCGATTTCGGGAGCAGATAAAATCTTTAAACATGACACTTTTTATTTGGTTATTAAAAAATGAAAACGTCGATATACATATGTAGGTATCAAGTGGCGATGACCCATAGAGTTTATCGAAAATACAGTTAGGAAAAAGTATCGGCTTTCAGCTCATTCATTCTTCATTAGGATGAAGAATTGGAGAACTGAGGGCTTATCATGACGTGTTGAAGCGTTTGTGTTCCGGGCGAGAAAGAAGGATGGAGCTATATTTTTTATATTTAGGACACGTCAATTTGACTTCATCTCACCTGATGGTAAGCTGAAGTTAAAGTCTCAGGAAAGAGGGTCACCATTGCATACACGTACCATGTTAACAATGGTGGCACTCAGCTTGACGGCCTCATCAGGAGAGGATTGTCGTCGCAGCACCGCGTGACACCCACCGGTCCCACTAGTACTGCGACCACAATCCCCCTGCCCGCCTATGCACTTACTGACCCCTGAACGCAATCAAACCGAAATTGGATTACTATGGAGGGTTTTTCGCAATAGTGCACGGTGGTATCCACCCGGCCGAATTTTGTGACAAATTTGTGTCATTAAATTTCTACCACCAGTAAAATATTATATTATTACTATATAGGGTCACCCCTTTGAAAGCCTCCAAAGGTCGCAAATCGCTCGGGATCCGCTCTCCTACTACTCTTTATCATTTTCGTTAGACGTATTGGCCATTACGGTAGCGACTGCAATCTAATCTCCCAAACACGAGAGCAGCAGCAGGAAAGCCTGCGCCAGAGTCTGGTCCGTTGCTTGGCTGGTGTACTAGCTGACCCTTTTTCAGTAACGAATCAAAGAAGCATTTGATTATGTAATTAGCCATCTTGAAACGACCTTGAGCAAGCTGTTAATCTTTCACGCAAAATTAACTTCATGGTAGAAATAGCTTCAAAATAATGAAATTGCAATTCACTGTTTTGAGTTTAATGCTCTGTTTTAACGTGATTGTATCGATTTTATTGCCAACATTTTTCAATTAATCTTACTGGAATTAATTTGGTGTACCTTAGAGGAATTTAAGTCATTGTTGTTTTGATTGTCTAGTCTAAGGTAGATAAAAAAAAGAAAGACGAAAACAAAAATGAACCACTATAAATGTATGTTGCAAAATGCTGCACCAAAAAAAAACTGCATCTTAGAGATCTTATAGATCATCTGAGCGCAAGTCCCGGTTGCATCCAAAGTTTGTACATTGGAGTCCAGGATCTGGTCTCCTACTCCTCTATTATTGGTTCATCTTGACTTGACTACCGTCTGTCCTCCCAACCTCTAGAGGAAAGCTTGTACCAGAGTTTCGTCCGTCAATCAGCTTATGTGCAGAGTTTTGCAGTTTTATTGGCTTAAGTGCCGAATATTTAGTGGACCCCATACGCCCAATTACTTCTAACAACTAATGTATGGTATCAAAAAAGAAGAAAGAGTATTAATGTAATTATCAAATCCTTCTATAATCATTATGCAAATTTAATGTTATGTAATATAATTATAATATTTTTTACCATGAACTAGTACTCCTAATGATAAAAATACACCCCTGCTTTTTCCGTTTAGTCACGGCGTCTTCGACTATGGTAATGAGTGTTTATACAGTCGTCACATCGACGCCATCTGCGAAGGTCAGATGCTATTGTAAACCAACACGCCAAGTACACCAACATTTGATCAAAGAACCTGATACTTACTCCTAATTCGCAATACGGTATATTGTTATTTTTATCTCATTGACTTTAATAGATTTGTGTCGGCCGAGTTATATAATTATATTGTTTATAGCTATAATTTTATTACTAGATTAGATTTAGATAGTCAGTCAGCCTATTGTATTCCACTGCTGGACATCATCACCATTCTCATAGCGATTTCCCAGTTGCGTCTAAAGTTTTGCTCTTTGCCGTTTCGAATGGTATGTCGGCTTTTCCGGGAGGGACGCCGTAGAGGAAAGTCTGCGCCAGAGCCTCGTTCTCTCAATGTGCGCCATAGCATCAGGTTGTCTTAAACTTAGAAGGTTTCTACAGGGTCGGTAGCGCGAGAGTGACGCTCTGGTGTTGCACACGTTCATAGGCCACGGTAACCGCCTCCCATCAGGTGGGTCGTGTGCTTGTCTGCCACCTAAGTGGTATAAAAAAAGGACTCGCTTGCTCTAATGGTTATCGGTTCTTCTGCTGTTGTAGCCACTTTAGATTTCTTTATTTTGCGAGCTAACTTTTGCTATTGTCCTTAAAAAAAACCCGATCTTCCTTTACTGTCTTTCATGCAAACCCGCCGATTTCGAGTGCATCTGCATACAGGGTAGATCCCTTTATGCAGTACTAGATGACCCGGCAAACTTCGCTCCGCCTTAGAATCAAGTTATATTGGTTACCTTACTAGCGGAATTTATTTCGAGAATGTCTCCTTGCACCCCAGCATGAAAGACACGAGACGGCGTGCGGTTTTGGTCAGCTCGAGTCCGACATGACCACCCTCGTTGGCCGACGGGGGGTAACACGTGGCGATTTCCGCAAAAAAAGCGGAGACAAATTTAAATAAGTTGATTGACTAAAGAATTAATTAAAAATTATAAAAAAACGCCCGAAATCTATACATCTATACATATAATAAAATCGTAACTACGTGAAAACTGTTCATTGAATATTTTTCCATAAAAATAAATGATGTGTTTTCTAGGAGCGAAACCGATGTCGAAATTGTGATTTTTAGAATTTTTGTGTGTTTGTCTGCTTTTTATAATCGATGTCCGAGCATCACTTGAAAACCGCTACACAGATTTAGCTGAAATTTTGCATGAACGTTCTTCTGAGGGATGGTCATAAACTGTGCTATATATCATCACGGTATTATAGGTATGATAGGAGCAGTAGAGCAAAATCGATCCAAACTATTATTGAGGAATGGGGCGGAACTGATTTCGATGTTACACATTGCTCTGTCTATTTTGAACGAATTGTCTATGTAAAACGAGTCTACCGCATCACCTATAACCAAACACTGACATGTTAGTATCGAGACTGCAAAAATAAACATACCTTAATCTATTCCAAGCTTAACGCGTACGAAGTCGCGGGTTACAACTAGTAGCTAATAACACTCCCGATTTATTCACCTTTCAAATAAAAAAAATCTAAATCGGTTCATCAGTTCGGGAGCTAAGATGCCATAGACCGACACTAACACAGTCACGTCAAACTTTTAGTAGTTTTTTCGTCTGGGGTTAAAAACCAAATAAGAAATGAAAATCACGATATTGTTTAACAAAAATTTTAGATTATAAAGTTTAAGTAAACATTAGTCTTAATATTTTATGTTGCTAGTTCAATTTGATAGCAGAATAAATAACTGCAATATTGGAGGTCGATTCCTCAACCTTGAGTTACGGCTGTTACCAGAGTAAACACGCTATTTAATCAAATGTAAATTGGTTTACTCTTGAAGATCCCAATAATAAATAAAATAAAATATAAAATTATAAATAAATTAAACTCTTGCTTGTGCCGCCTGTCGAATAATATTAGACTTAACTGAATATACCTTAAAGATGTAACTCCATAAAACAATTGTAAATACCGAATCAACTTAGTAAAACAAGAATGAAAAAATTGTAGCACCAGTTGTATACAAGTTACCTAGACCCATGTCATTTTGTTTACATTATACATGTCAATATTCTAATTCGAACTACCTAAATCGTGTATAACAATTGTTATGATTTAGGGTGTTCTAACATTAATATTGGCAGTGGGGCTTGTCCACGAACTCAGGCCTCCCGCGTACCAGGTAGCTTGGCTGCGCAGCTAAGTTGCAGTTGAAATATTTGAGCAGCCAGTTGTGATCCTTTTGTCAAGCGCTATGGACGTGGAAGAACAAAATAAATCTGGCTTCTACAAAAAGTGCATGAAGACGGACGACAGCCATATACATTGGCGTATGCTCGCTCTGGCTGCACGCAGCCAATGGGTGGGTGCAATCAGGCGCGTTATATTGGCTGCCGCAGTACGGAGTTCGTGGCTGCTCAAGGGGCTTCCACACCATATAATTTTATGACCAATCTGACTAGATTGACAATCACATTGAATCATGTAGAAGCCCCATTAGTGCGCGGGCTCCCATACAGCGTCACCTATATATATAGATATATTCCACTGGTTGCCACAGCCTGGTTGATGCAGCCAGGCCCGCTGCCTAGTGCGCTGCAGCCTAGAGTTTCTTTGTAGGATAAAATTCATAATGAATGCTGATATTATACAAAGATTTAACGCATGTTTTTTGTTCACAGTGACCCAGTAATGTGCTGACATGCCGATAACAGCCGTATCGCACACGACGCCGCCCGCGTCGCCGCCACTCATCACCGCCACTTACGAGGATGTTTTAGCCACCGTACGTATACCATGGTCTATTGGATTTTCTGGTTTGGGTATCCTTGGTCCTCTATTATTGTACATTATTGTGAGACTCATGTGTAAGAGTTGTCATGCTTATTTAAATTAACTCTGATGTCGTGCACAGTTTCAAGTGGCTGGGTCAACTGACCTGAGTAACTATTCAGAGTACGTCACAGAGTAGCACTAAATGTTTAATACTTCCACCTCGGTAGGAACTAAGGCAGTAAAGAAGAAGAATAGGTACAGAAGAGAAGCATTGTCACTTCTATTGCTCAGGGTGTACTACGATACCACTATCTATGTCTTCTGAGGCCGCGCGTTGACCCATAGGTGTCACGCATGCGGTCGCAAGTATTTCGTGAAAATCGTATGTATTTTTTGGCACGACATTCGCAACATGCGTGCACTCGCATGAGGCAGCGAACAGCCTGAATCGAGTATACGCAGATAAATTGCCAGATGTATTTGTCATAAATAATTACTTTTCATTAGCTGGTATTATAATTAAAGAGGTCCAGAAAGCATTATGACCTCAGTTTTAGATGATGTCACATTTTAGCAGATGAACTATTCACGGTCTCAGTGGCGTAGCGATGGTACATTCGACTGCTACGACATGGGGCGCGGGTTCGATTCCAGCTCAGTGCAAACATTTGTATGCATGAATATGTCTGTTTATCCGCATTCTAGAACCCGTAACATAAGCCAGTTAAACTATGCTTACCTACTTTGGGTCTAGAAAGCGCTGTGTAGAATGTTGTACAATATTTATTAAGTATATCGGTGTTCAAATTTGACTATTCCCATTTTATTATTGAAGTATTAGTTTCATTGAAATGCGTTCCTCCTGTTTAGATGCTTATTTTCCACGTAACTAATAAAAGTAATACATACTGACAGACATTCTAGAATCAATCAACTCCGCATTTTATCATCTGTAGTCTCTCATAAATCCCATGTTTCTATATTTACACAATGTTATTTCTGCTGTTTCATCGCGTTAAGGCTGTTGCTCCGCCCCTGTGGGTTGTAGCGTGTTCGGCTCGACAAAAAATCTCACTTTTTACGTCGATTGTTGGCATAAAAAACAACGGCGAAAAAACATATCATCTGTATTAGGTATACATATCAAATAGTAATTAAAAAATCAAGAAAGTGTTTTTAGGGTTCCGTTGTTTTGTTGTTGTCTGTTGTCAGTATGACGTTGAACTGTCCGTTCGTCAGTAAGTCATAGCCACTTTTTCCGAAACTATAAGAACTATATCGTGAATCGTGGGTGTGTAATAAACCTCTGCCTACCCCTTCGGGGATACAGGCGTGAAGTTATGTTATGTTTTTTTTATAAGAACTATGCTGTTGAAACTTGGTAAGTAGATGTATTCTGTGAACCGCATTAAGATTTAAGATTCACACAAAAATAGAAAAAAAAAACAATAAATTTTGGGGGTTTCCCCATACTTAGAACTGAAACTCAAAAAAATTTTTTCATCAAACCCTTACGTGTGGATATGTCTTCAAAAATGATATTGTGGTTTCTAATATCATTTTTTTCTAAACTGAATAGTTTGCGCGAGAGGCACTTCCAAAGTGGTAAAATGTGTGTATCCTACAGGGGGTCCTTCTAAAATAAGAGAATTATATTTTTATTTTTTTAATATTGTACGACAAAGTACACAACGCCATCTAGACCCAAACTAAGCAGAGCTTGTCATATGGGTTCTAGAATGCGGATAAACATACTTAAATACTTTTTTTTTGTAAATAAATACATATTATACATAGAAACAGCCAGACCAATGCAAATATATATATTTGCACTGAGCGGGAATCGAACCCGCAACCTTTGGCTTAGCAGTCGAATGCACTACCGCTACGCCACAGAGGTCGTGAATAGTTCATCTGCTATGTAAAAAAAAATGTGACATCATCTAAAACTGAGGTCATAATGATTAAACACTCAATGACGTGACAGAGACTGACTTTATTCCTTAATAAATTAGTGCCTCTTAACTAAACTTGGTGGCGCTACACGTAGGTAAATTAGATATTTTTTACAAGTTCAACAAGAATGATAAAAGTAAAAAAATATGTGATGTACATTATTACCAAGTAAACTTCCACCTTTAATTGGTTTGAACGAGATCTAGTAAGTAGTTTTTTTTTAAACCGCAATTTATCTTTCATTCAATCAACTCAAATATAAAAAAAATATTTGCTGCTACGGAACCCTTCATGGGCGAGTCCGACTCACACTTGGCCGGTTTTTTTCTTTGCTACTGTGCTGATAAATAATCGCGTTTCATGATTAGCCGTCAGATAAAACAGCCACCCTACTGTAGGAGGCTACTGTATATTAATTATTTATTTATTATGTTTTCACAATAATTATCGTAATCTACCTAATAAAGATCGAAACAGGCGTTTGTTGATATACGAGTATGTTACCTGTGGGGAAAAGTTACCTTTGCCCACAGGTAACATACACCCGGCTCAATTTTTTTATACGAATGAATAAACACTCTTATTTTTGTTAGTCTTGTATTGTATTATTATAAGCGTGCAAACTTCACTATTATTTTATAATATTTTATTTTCGGTCCCAATCTCATTCAAACAATTAAATAATGATATTATTTACCGTGCTTATATTTTTTTTTCCAATTAAACTACTGAAATATTAGATTAATATATTTGAGCAACACAATTGTAGATTAATTAATTTAAACACTACTACTACATATGTATTACTTAAACATTAAACTAATAAAATAAGTTTTAATAAACTGGGTCCCCTTGACAGGGAACAGCCCGTATTCACGCACTGGTAAGCTATGGAGAAAACTGCCCTCATGACGCATGACGCATGATCAAACGCGACGAATTCGCCTTGGCAGCTTAGTGGTTAAGGAGTCGAACCTACGATAGAGAGGTCCCGGGTTCTTATCCTGGCCATTACACTACTGATGTGAACCCGCTCTTAACACAAGCAATTAAGCTTAGCCAGCAGCAGCCGGAGGGGTTAGGAGGAATATTAGTAATTTCGGTTACTAATATTCTTTAAAAAAAAACTGCTGAGACAACTATACTATAAATACTGAAAGGATTTTAGTAATATTTATCAACTCTCATTCATAAGAACATGAAGTGTAGCTAGTTTTTAATTATATTATCATTTAAACTTAATACACTTGGTTTTTTTGCACTACTTACACTTGTTAATTATAATTAATAATTAGCTACACTTCGTGTCCCTACTCCAAAAAATATTCATTAGACAATTGGATATATATTATGGTTGCGGTGTAATTAAAAATGTAAACAGTTTTAAATAAATGAAAGGCACTGGCTTTCATTCGAGGCATTCAGTTTCATTTACAAAAACTATTTTATCTTACAAGTGAGCATTGACTTTTACATGACTACTCCTGTTCAGCCATCATACATTAATATTAATATTATGAATCCGAAAGTAATACTGTCAGTCCGTTTGTTACCTTTTCACCCCTATACCGCTGAGCCTATCTTGTTAGTTTTTTTCTATAAAGCATACTACCTTACTGAAATTTACTAGTTTTCCCATTGATCTGAAGGGTTTTTATTATATATTCAAATGTACTTTATATTTTGTAAATAAATAGGTAAAGTAATTATTCTATTAAACTAAGCATAGTTTGTTCTTCAGAACACGAATTAAAAATCTTGGGTAATTTTTAAATTATAAATATTAAATATTCTAGGACAAATTACACAACGCCATCTGGACCCAAACTAAACAGAGCTTGTCATATGGGTTCTAGAATGCGGATAAACATAAGTAAATACTTTATTTTTGTAAATAAATACATATTATACATAGAAACATCCAGACCGAGTGTAATTCATAGTTGCGAAGTTCAATATCGCGATGTACGTTACAGCGAAAGTTTACTATTGCGACGGACGTTGTTGCGAAAGTTCATTATCGCGATGTACGTTACAGCGAAAGTTTACTACTGCGACAGACGTTGTAAACGCTTACAGCAAAGTTATCTCCTTTCCTTCTCCTTCCAACTCTTCAGAACACACCACTACCACTACAGGACAATATCAACATGCTCGGTATGGATGTTCGCTACAAACTCAACAACGAAAATTACATCGAGAGCGTTATTAAAACAGCTTCACGTAAACTCGGATTGCTGAAGAGGGTGAGGCGGTTTCTCACGCCGGGGCAGCGGTGTCTTCTATATAAGACTCAGGTTCGTACCTTTTTTTTTTTTTTTTTTTTTTTTATCGTGCGGAAATCCCTTCGGATACCCCCCCGCCGGCCAGCGGGGGCGGTTATGTCGGGCTTGCACCGACTAAAACCGCACGCCGTCTCGGGTCTTCAGACGCCGGGGTGTAAGGTTACCCATAGAGCATATCCCTCGCACCCCGGCTGACCCTGGGCCATCTCACCACTAACAGCATCGCTCATCCTGTCTCCTCTGAAAGCAGAGGAGTACGGAGAGCGATGTGTTCCCGCCACGTTGGGTATTGGCCGACGATCAATGCCTACCCTATGAAGGGGTGAAGGGGAAGCCATTGACCGCCGCCCAGGGTGTACCGGCCGCTCCGATTCCGTTCCCCCCGGACTGCAGCGGGATCGGAATCGGAGCGACACTCGAGGAGGTTACCCAACACACACCCCACTCAGGTTCGTACCTGCGTGGAATACTGTTCTCAACTGTGGGATGGCTCCGCCCAGTACTTGTTAGACGCTCTCGATAGATTGCAGCGACGGGCAGTCCGGATCATTGATAGTCCTGAGGTCACCAGTACCCTAGAGCCTCTGCAGCTGCGTAGAGATATAGCCTCCTTGGCAGTATTCTATCGCATATACCATGGTGAATGTTCCGATGAGCTATTCCAATTGATTCCTCCTTCTCCCTTCTTGTCCCGAACAACACGTGCAGGACTTAGGTGTCATCCTCATACAGTGCAATCGATACCACCGCGAACCAAGCGGTTTGGTGACTCCTTTTTTTGTCGGACCATAAAGCACGGGAACGCTTTACCCACACACGTGTTCCCTTCTACCTACAATCCTGGGCTCTTTAAGCGGGGCGTGAAAAAACATCTGTTGAGGCCGTCTAGGTAGGGGCCGCCATTCTAGGGACAATCTTTGGAAATGGTGGCCACTACTTTTTGGACTTCACCTCAGCTTACCATCAGGCGGGGTGCAGTCAATTGGACGAACTAAATATAAAAAAAAAACTACGGCCCTTGACGTTTCAGTCAAACGCTCTACTATCACGCTATCTTGGTCGTCAAAAGAGAGCCTTGTGCGTTTGTTTGCTACCTTAATAGTAAACAATAATAAACAGATCCCAGGAGCTTCCCGACTGCGGCGAAGTAAAAAAGCAGGGTTATTATTAAGGTATGCGGCAAGAGTTCTGAGTTAGGCTGTACTTTGTAAACATTAATTGTGAGTATGATGCAATCTCCACTAGCACCGAAGGATAATTTAATGGAAATTTAAGATGAAACTGGGTTTATTATTACAAATATTCAAATTTAAAAAAAGTCACTGACACAGTAATAATTCATCATAATATGGCATAAATTAAACGAAACATAAATAATTCTCACATCAAAAATAGATTCGCGATGCCAAATCAGTTTTCACATGCAACAAAATTAATAAAGCAAGTGAAGAAATAGCACACAACATCACACAATTCACAATATTTACACACATCACGGAGTGCACACACCGATTCGCTATGTTAATTCCTTATCACCTTGACATGTGATCCAGGGATTACTGAAACGCAACCGAAGTATATAGCGGACACACACTAACAACTGATCTACCTTAAAGTGCTTAAAGTAGCGAATGGATTGCCCCACTGTGTGAATGGAAAATGGTCACAATAAGGCAAATGGACGTGCTACAATCCACCTGCATACAATAGCTTTGCAGTGTAGTTGAGTTCCCAGCTTCCGACGCGCGGCCTTCTCGTTAATGTTCAATTGCGAGTATCACGTAATGAATTAAATATAAAATAAAAATCGGTAATATTTTGTCGTACAGGTGTTAATTGTGAACAACGTGACTTCCATATATGTGAAGTGAATATAAACATGTCGAATTTATGATGTTGAAAAGTGATAACATACCATTTAAATATTTTTATTGAATCGTAAAATATATAAAAGTTTGGAATAGATGCAACCGTGAATCGATAAAATTGTGCGTGTAACGGTTTTGTTGAGTGAAACCTTGGGTTTTTTTTATTGAGAGCAATCTAATTATAGTAACGTATTCGATCTTTTGGTGGTATTTTCTCACGAATGCTGCTGTTCGTAAAGATCGGTCACGACATCGTCAGTTTACTCACGGACCTATTTTTTAGCTGTTGGTTCGATTTCACGCCGGCGATTTAGTGCTACTTGCCAATTAGTTGTATTAAGTATAGCTGAGACCTACTTAAACTAAAAAAATTGCAAGCGTCAAATTAAAATCTGTCGGATCACCAATTTCGTGTGTATTTTACTCGACTGTTTTATTTAAGTGATATGTTACTATCTCACTTAATTTAGTTGTTTTAGTTAAGAAATCGATGTCAAGTGATGGCGTGACTAAGGGAAACAGGAATTAAAATAAATAAATAAATAAATATTCTAGGACAAATTACACAACGCCATCTAGGCCCAAACTAAGCAGAGCTTGTCATATATTATTTATTTTTTTCAAATTTGATTTAAAAGACTGACAGATAAAAAAGGAAAAATACAACTTCTATATATGTATGACTGTTCGGAACAAAAAAATTGGTATAGATTTTTGGAACACAACTTTGACGCCCCTTTCTGTTGCTGTCATTACCACAGAATATATTAAATTCATTTTATACGATTTTACATGAGATCATCACCTGATACCTGTAAAATAGTGTAAAGGCGCCAAAATTATGAATCTATAGTGAGGCATCCCGTATCACTCCCTCGTTCCGGCCTCACCCCCGAAGTATGACATACTCTTTATTCAAACTGCTTGTCTAGTAAACATAGAAGGCATTAAAAAAATATAAGTTACCCGTATCGAACAGCCCTAATTGACATTTTCATTTGTAACACAATGAAATAGTAGTTTTATTTTCGTATAGTCTGTGCTCCACCAACATCGCCGGGGCCCAAGCCAACCTCACTTGCAAGCCAATTCACCAGCTAATTGTCGGACGAGGCTCTTCGCCTACGTTCCTCTCGGGGTTGGGAGGTCAGACGGCAATCGCTTCCATAGAAGATCTTGGTAAGACGTATAAGTCTAACTGAAAGAGTTTTCATGGAAGTGACTGTCGTCGGTCTCGTATAACTCGCCTAGACTTATACATCTAACTAAAAGACGGAAAAGGCGTAAGCGGATCCTGGGCTACGAGGCGTAGGCCTCGGATGCAACCGGGAACAACGTGAAGATCATGATGATGTATTTGTAAATAATTCGTTCGTAATCAAGTACTTAATTAGTTTTTAGCTTAAAGGCACTTCGTTATGGGGTGTGTGTTGGGTAACCTCCTCGAGTGTCGCTCCGATTCCGATCCCGCTGCAGTCCGGGGGGAACGGAATCGGAGCGGCCGGTACACCCTGGGCGGCGGTCAATGGCTTCCCCTTCACCCCTTCATAGGGTTGGCATTGATCGTCGGCCAATACCCAATGTGGCGGGAACACATCGCTCTCCGTACTCCTCTGCTTTCAGAGGAGACAGGATGAGCGATGCTGTTAGTGGTGAGATGGCCCAGGGTCAGCCGGGGTGCGAGGGATATGCTCTATGGGTAACCTTACACCCCGGCGTCTGAAGACCCGAGACGGCGTGCGGTTTTAGTCGGTGCAAGCCCGACATAACCGCCTCCGCTGGCCGGCGGGGATCCGAAGGGATTTCCGCACGATAAAAAAAAAAAGGCACTTCGTTATCGATATTCGCAGCTATTCTTCTACAATAGTGAACCTTGCAAGTGGTCAATAATAATGCTCACTTAATTGAAAAAACTGCATCCTAATTAATAATTTATGTCGAGGCCTTCGTTCAGTTGGTTTATATTATACAATTAACTCAGGTACCTTACCTAATTGACGTCTAATAATCTTAATTGTATCTACTATAATCAACCGAATTGTCGTTATAGTACGGAAGAGCCACCTATGCCTCCGGTGCCAGTCATGCAAAAAAATAATTGATGTTATGATAGTTTGCAGTTGGAGATTTTAAACACTCCATTTACATTAGTATATAGATAACTAGGAATTTAGTGCAGGGTGCGACTGAAATAAATTGAGCTGAGCGAGCAGGACTCTTACTTGAAAAATAAGGCATCTTACAACGGTCGCGCGCATAGCAAAGGCCGCGCGCTCGTGAAATTGTTTTTTGATGATTATTCCTCAATGGTACATTGTATTTGAACAGTTGACCCCTCTAAACTCTCAGCGGTGTCTACACTATCACCATGGCAAATTTGGTCAAGATCGGTATTGTGGTTCCGGAGGAGTACAGTCTCGACCAAGCGGCTTAGCCACGTGTAAGAGCTTCGCTTCACTCAGCTCAATAATAGGAGCAGGTATATGGGGCCCCACCAAGATCTCCGGGGCCTAAGTCATACTCATCTGCAAGCCGGTATACACCTGTTGATTGACGAATAAAAAAGGTGAATAAATCATTCAATTTAAAACTAAACACTTTTTAAATGACCGTGTATTGTTAGTTTAAATATGTTCAAGATCATTAACATATCCTGTATATTCTATAAATTCCGTAACCTTCGCAGGTCAATGCTGCATTAAGTACAAAACAACGGCAAAATCATGGTTATATTTTACTACTGTTTGATTTTATAGAGTTCTCAGTCATTATAATCATTACCATTTATTATTATGTGCCATGAGCCCCTGACCTTCAATCTATCAGTATCATCTTTTTTTGATATCATGACATATTAACTGTTGCCCAAGACTCCTACGCGAGGTATTTTGATTCCCGCAACCCTTGGGAACCTATTCCAGGGATAAAAGTAGCCTATGTAGGCTATATTCTTTCCCTGTTTCAAAGTTGTGCCAGATTCGTTCAGCCGTTTGAGCGTGATAGAGTAACAAACATCCAAACATCTTCACAAACTTTCGCATTTATAATAGTAGGATAGCAAGTAGGATGAAAATCACACACGAAAGCTTATAATACACAAACATTTATTGACACGATACACCCATACTCATAAATATATCCATTTTCTTCAAATCAAACCTAACCACCAAAACCATAAACAAAACCGGCCATGTGCGAGTCGGACTCACGCACGAAGTATTCCGTACCATTATCTATATAATGGAAGCCCCCTTACTTTATTTAATTTTAATGTAATTATTTATTTTAGAAGTGACTATAAAAGTAAATATTCTGTGAATAACCCAAGCTTCTTTTGCCGTTATTAATATCGAGCAAAAAACGGGAAGAAAATCACCATTAAACGATAGTGATTTTTTTCCCGTTTTTTTCCCTCTGTAATGTTTATTTTATTCTGTTTTTAGTATTTATTGTTATTTCAACTGTCTAGCTATCACGGTTCATGATATACAGCCTGGTTACAGATGGACAGACGGACAGCGGAGTCTTATTAATAGGATACCCTTTGGGTATGGAACTCTAAAAACAAAGCACTTTAAAACTGTTTACGAAGAAGCATTCTAAACGTTACAACTCATCCGCATAGCTGTCAACTACTGTCAAAGTACTCAAAAGCCTAGAATCGTCACCACGTTGAATGGCATGCCAAATCTTTGTGTCTAGAAAACACCAGCATTTTAGACACGTAACCAATATCTGTACCATCTATTCCTCGTAACCTAAAGTTGTTCAATATCTGAACAAGCTGGATAGCATTTTCAATTTCTCTGCGCGATTATTTACGTTACAACCTTAACCTACTATATCTCGCCGTTAATATTCAGCTCAGTTAGTTCGGATATTCTTAAATCTATTAAAAACACAATATGTAAAGTGTGGTTGCCAATTCAATTAATAGAAAGGTCAGCTCATCAAATCCTATGTAGACACCTCCTAAGCTCCTGAATTTATGAGCCCTAATACAAACCCTACACCAAAGTCGAAAAATAGTAGTTGGTAAGTCAGTAATGAAATTGACACATTTTGGGTATTCATTAGAATTTGGGTATTCATCAAAAATATGCTGTTGCCCGCGGCTTCACCCGCGTGAAATTCTGATCCTGTTCGCGCTACCCATGGAACTCTATTACACCACCATAACCTATATAAGAGATAGCGTTTTGTTGAAAACTCCTAGATAGCGTATCCAATACCTCCAACAAATATCACTATATTTTAGTCAATATATACAAAAACTTCACAAATGATTTACTAAAATCATCCTCGAGGACCACTCTATCCATTAGTGAAAGCAGTATGAAAATCGGTGCAGGATTTTTTGAGTTTATCGCGAACAAACT
The DNA here is from genome assembly GCA_946251805.1 of Cybosia mesomella. Lineage (NCBI taxonomy): Eukaryota > Metazoa > Arthropoda > Insecta > Lepidoptera > Erebidae > Cybosia > Cybosia mesomella. The sequence goes on from OX276398.1 coordinate 26,735,422, forward strand.
GACAGACAGACGCTGCGGAGGACTTTTTTTTATAATATGTAATGATAGTGATAATAAAACACCTTTAAGCTGCGCGTGAATGAAAGATCTGATGAGGCTGACCAGCTAAAGGCCACCATTATAGCATTATTGGTTATGGTGGAGACTACCTTTAGTTTACCATCAGGCGAAGTGAAGTCATATTGACGTGACCCATATAAAAAAATTAAAACAAGAACAGCTAAATAATGATTTCATACATAATTATTAAACTAAAAAAAATGTCGCTATACAAGTTTTTCATCGTCAACCGGTTCTTTTGCGTGGTTTCTTTAACAGAATTCAAAAAAAAAGTAGGTTTTCAATTGGTCGGAATCTTTTTTATGTATGTTCATTGATATTTTTCTATTATTGGGTATTAAAGGAGATGATTCATTCAGAGACCTTATGTTTTAATATAATTCACTAAACCATGCACATTTCTTTGACGCACATCTGATGTGGTGAGCGAAAGTGGTCATTATATTTACTTATATTAATAAATATTCATTATAAAATACATAATTAGTAGTGTAAGTAGAGTATCTTACATGACACTCTTATAAAACTCTAAGTCAGTGGGCCACTTGACTCCTAGTTGTTTTAATAGGGCGAATGTGGTCCCAACATTTGATCAAAGGTCTCAATTCGCCTGCTGTCGAAATTTAGAGAGGGCGACATGTCCTTTTTACTTGTCATTCATTTTTCATTCTATGAGTGGTGTGTACTTAGGCCGGATTTTGCTGATGAATGTAAACGCGTTTAATCCTACTTAAACTGCGTTTGCAGATTTGATTCAATGAAGTTCATTAAAAGAACCCGAGATTGTTGAAGGACCTAACATTTATTAAGTATTGTTACGCAAATGATATTCATCCTATGGATTCCATAAAATGTCAAAATCGTGGTCATAAAGTGGGAAATATTTACTTTACTGTCATTCGCACACTGACAATAATAAATGCTGTTATACTGACAGCCCGACATAATAATATACACCCCAGACTCAGCCTCAGTTGCGTGACTCGAGTCAACAATAGTGCCAAGAATACGGCAATAGGCTCACTCCCTATAAAGTGGGACCGAATACAAAGATTAATGAAATGTGGGGGTTAATTCGCCTCTGCCTAACCCTCCAGAGATAGAAGCGTGATTGAATGTATACTGAAAGCGCGTCTAACATAGATAGTCACTTCCCGAACCGCGTAAATCCCTAATAATATAAGTAGGAAGTGCGTGTGGTGACAAATAAATAATATCTTTTTCCTTCAAAGAAGTTGTATAATTTCGTCGCCTTATACACACGTGGTACCCAAACCCCCCGGTACTACAGTACAGAGCCTGCTAGGTAATTCTATTGTGTCTCTTGACTACGCGTTTTATTACTCTACAGGTAAATTTTCAAAGTAAGCTACTAATGGTCCATCACCGTACAACATGACACAGCAGTAATTTACGATGTGTGTACTTAGTAGGTAACTTACGCAACACGATTCACGCACGTTGGGCTCAGTAGCGACAATTCAAGAATAGCTAGTTCACCTTGCACCGTGGGAGCGCCCATTTTATGTAAATTCCGACCATTTAACTATCGCATTTCTACATACAGACGAACTAAGTCAATTGAGTAGATGAAAGGTCGTATTTAGATTTGCAACTTTTACTTGTCTCGAGAGATTTTCACGCAATTTTATATTTTAGACAAGTTAATAGACGAATGAATGCAGATTAAAGTAACAATAGAAGTGTGTGAAGTTTAAATTTCAAATTTCAGGATATTTATTAACATACTTTAGATTTACGTTCTGTTAAACACTTCAATTGGATATACCTACAACTTTATAGCTCCAACACTAATAAGGAAGTAGTTAATTTCATAATTGATTATGCTGATACCTCTTTCAAATAAGAGATGGTACGGATAATGAATAATTTTGTTTAAAAAATGGTATATGTGTTTGGTCAGCTAGATGTTAGATATTAAATTAGATTAAAAAGGTAATCTTATTAAAATTAATCCTAAAATTTTCTTGATCAAACAAATTTAGGCACTTAATAAGATTATTTGGTGAGTCGCCATTTGTTTTGTTTAAAGTAGGTTAATTAGTGGAGACACTTTGCTAGCTTAAATTTTAAATAGAAGTACCGTAGAAATACAGGTAAAAAATCTTAAAACAATTCATAGATGTATACTGTAATAAGTAAGAAAATACTGAAAAAAAAACCTATATGCTGAAAACAGCAATAAGAGAGTGTACTACATATTTATGAATTGTCCAGTAGGTATAATGTTATTTTCTCGCTGTACGTCCGTCCGTGAGTATTGAATTAATGAATAATTAACTGATCTTAATTACAGACACACGTGCTAAATAGTATAAATTATTCTAAAAAATGTCAATAAAAACGTTCTCATGCTCGCTTTCATCAGTTTTCGCTTGACGAACCATGAAACCCATTTCCATTGTTATATTAATATGGTAGGCATTCTTAAACCTTCCGTTATACAACAATCCCACGTAAAAAATATGTTAAATATTGTTTGAACCTGCGGATACACATATTTACAAATGCGAAGTTGACTTTATTTCGTTAATTCGTATATCTATACACAATAGGATATTTTATAAACTTGTACCTGTGAATAAACACTTTTGTTGCATATTATGCTTCCTTTGAACATAAAGCTACATATATAAATATTTCATCCAACCAATTTTGTATTCAATTCAATTCATAAATCTCCAAATCTGGGACATACTAGGTACATAGCACCTTCTGAGCCTAAACTTAGCATAAGTACCTTGAAATAGAGAGTCTAGAATCCTGATAATCGTGCTTCTGTTTTGTTTATACCATTTGTAACATATTATACATAGAAACACAGAACCGAGAGCGAGATTGTTAAATAAAATATTAAAATATAAGAAAGAAAGCGTCTCACAAGCACGTCACTGCTCGGATGGCTTGGTAAAACTAAGAACGCATTTCACTAACGATAGGAACAGCGATTAGAGTGAAGACTTTTACTGAATCATGTTCTTCATCCGAACCCCAAATCCAGCTGTATCCAAAGCGCACATTTTGGAGTCCGAAGTTCGCTCTCCTGCTACTCCTTTTATTGGTTGGTTTTGGCTTTTATGGGAGCGACTGCCGTCTGACCCCCTCAACCCAGAGAGGAAAGGCTGTGCCACAGCCTCGTCCATTTACCAGCAGGTGTACTGGCCACTTCATGTAAAATATCGAGGTTTCAACCGTTTAATATAAAGACTAAACAACCCCAACCTAGTTGTGAAAAAGGCTCGGCAAAAAAAACTGCGCGGCGCAAAAAGGCTTGTTTGTTTAAAAACTTAATGTTCACTTTTGTGAGAATACATTGTAAGTAGATATGTTTATTTATTTTAATAGGAGTATGTCTGATGAGCAAGTGTTACCGTGTGTGAATGTGTTATTCAAACGTGTATCTGTCCACGTGATTACGTTCTATTTTTATAAGTTAATATCTTCTGCACGTGACAAAGATAGAAAACGTATGAAAACAGGCTTTGCGATTATGCTATGGCTATTTTACAAGGAATATTGAAGTTTAGAAATATGGGACTTGTGAATATTTATCTTACGAAGAATCTACATATTCTACATACCACAGAATTAATTAGAAGTTATCAATAACTTCTACGTACGAGTTTTTTTTTTAATATTTAGAATACGTCAATTTGACTTCACCTCGCCTGATGGTAAGCTGAAGGTGAAGTCTCAGGAAAGAGGGTCACCATTAGTACACGTACCATGTTAACAATGGTGGCACTCAGCTTGATGGCCTCATCAAAAGAGGATTGTCGTCGCAGCACCGCGTGACACCCACCGGTCTCACTAGTACTGCGACCACAATCCCCCTGCCCGGCGATGCACTTGCTGACCCCTGAACGCAATCAAACCGAAATTGGATCACTATGGAGGGTTTTTCGCAATACCCACCCGGCCGAATTTTGTGACAAATTTGTGTCATCAAATTTCTACCATCAGTAGACGAGTATACTAGACTGGCTGTTGGGAATGTTGGGATCAAAAAAATTGGAATAGATTTTTGGACGCTACTTAACACAACTTTCGCGCCACTGTTTGTTGCTGTCATAGCCATAGCGGGTAAAAAAAAAGGAATATATAAAAATAAAAAAATAAAACACCACCAGCGACCAGCGTCACGTGACGCGACGAGCCCGTGACGCACGTGGTAGGCGTGCAGTCCTTCTCCTCGCAGTATTCTCCAAGCGGATGTGTGGGAAATACCTTTATTGCGACCAGCGTCACGTGTGCTAGTCGCGTCACGTAATTTTTAAGGTAGATTAACTACTAGTGGACTAACTAGAAGTGGAGGGGGGGAAAACCAAAATTTTTCGGGAAAAAAATCATAACTTCTAACCGGTGAACATTCTTGATGTGGGAAACATTTTTAATCGATAGGCCATTTTTAAGTCTAAAATAAATGTTTGAAAAGTTTTTCGCTAAAAGTTACCGTTTTGGAGAAAAAAAAATTAAACTGTTTAAAGTCCGTAGTTCTCTATATAAAATAATATTAATTGCTTCACGAAATCTACCTGTGCGTTCCCCCCTGCGGGAACGGATTTTTTTGTGTCAAATACATATTTTGTCGATACCAAGTCATCTCACCAAATTCAGAGACCTAATAATAATACTTATAATATATATTATATATATATATATATATATAATATATATAATATATATAATATATATATATATATATATATATATATATATATATATATTCTTTAGTAACCGAAATTACTAATATTCCCCCTAGCCCCTCCAGCTAAGTTTAATTGCTTGTATTAGGAGTGGGTTCTCGTCAGTAGTGTAATGGCCAGGTTTCGAACCCGGGACCTCTTATAATATAATATTATCGACTAGCTGTTACCCGCGTGGAATTCGGATCCCGTTCCCGCAACCATGGGAACCTAATCCCAGGATAAAAAGTAGCCTATGTGTTATTCCGGACTATAATATGTCCCAGTACCAAATTCCAGCTAGATCCGTTCAGTCACTTTTGCGTGAAAGAGTAACAAACAACCATACATCCATCCATTCAAATTTTAACATTTAGTGGGATTACTGTTGTTCGCGGCTCCGCCAGTAGCAAATAATCCCGTGCCCGCGAACCACGCGAACCGCGAGCCTGTAACTACTTTTTACCCCGTTAATATTATTATTATTATTTATCAGGCTGGCAGTCGCCTGCAACTGATAATGCCTGTATCCAGCTTCCTTCTTTTTATTTTGGAGTTGATTTGATGCAATATTCATCCAGTCTGTTTTTAAATTGTGTAGTACTGTCAGCTGATACGACATACTCTGGGAGCTTGTTCCACACTCTGACCACTCTGTTCGCAATGAAATGCTTGTGAGGATTGTTGTTGGAGAACCTAGTGCACAACTTTAGATGGTGTCCTCTAAGATGGACATTTTCATTACGCACAAACATGGTGTCATAGCTCTTTATGTCATAGTGACCATTCAAGATCTTAAATGTTTCGATCTCCACGGCTCCTGCGATTCTTCAGAGTTGGGAGTTTTAGCATCGACAAACGCTCTTCGTATGTCCGTTGTTTGAGCTTCTTAGGGACTTTGGTAAATCTTCGTTGCACTCTCTCAAGGAGATCTATATATCTTTAACCAAGTAGGGACTGCAGACTTGGAATGCGTATTCTAGTAGGTATAGGTCTTATGTAAGTTTTGTGGATTTTTAACATCATTTCTGGAGTTAAGGTTATTAGTTAATAGTTAGTAGTAGTTCCAGACTCCGTTCAGAGATCCGTTCAGCTATAGCTAATATTGCCTCACGTTTACGCCCATTACCTCTTCAGCAAAATTATTTGCAAGATAAAAAAGCAAAGTCAAACGAAGGTTTGCTTATTGAAACGTAAAGTTAATGACTCAAAATATGTCCTAATATGTTATTCAATACTCAATGTTAAAGGTTTGTAACGTACCCGTATTGGGCAGTGCAGTCACCTTGCAACCGGGATCGCCTTGCGGTGACTCAGTCCGCGAAACTCGATACATATGGTCAGTCAAGCGCCGCTTGTGGCCAGACAGATAGCGATTCTGCATTTAATATAATATCTGTCTACGGGCATAGCTCTGATCAAAATTATTTATGTAATGTTTGTGCTGAAAAAAAAGGAACTGGTTAAGTAGAACCGGAGATTTGACAAAAAAATGATAATCGACCTCCGCGCGGGTGGAGCCGCAGGCATCAGCTAGTAGTATAGATGGATAGCTATTGACCTCCGTCCTCCATCAGCGCAGGCCTGGGGGTGGCAGGTGAGGCCGCCTGTCACCCTAGCAGAAGCAGGCCGGGGCAAGACGGGGACACCGTGGTTCCTAAACCCGAGGGGGCCATCTCCGGTTTCGAGATGGCCCCCTCGGGTTTAGGAACCACGGAGTTAGTCGGGGTTCGAGGGATATGCTCTATGGGTAACCTTACGGTCTGTAGACCCAAGGCGGCGTGCGGTTTTAGTCGATTCAAGCCCGACACTACCGCCCCCGCTGGCCGGCGGGGGGGTATCTGAAGGGATTTCCGCACGGAAAAAAAAAAGAAGTGCTCCGTGACTGAACGTAGCGTAGATTAAATGACGAAGGATCGTAGCTTATGAACTTCACTGGGATTAAGTCCCGATTTATACCTAATTCGCCAAGGTTTATTGGCATTATCGTGGCTCATTGCTATTGGCCCTAGATTATAGGCTATACATACATGTGATTGGAATTAATCCTAACCATTCATCTCCATTGACCTTTTGTCTTGCTCTATTGGTTCAAAATAATTGAAATCCATCAATAATGAGGTTAAGCTGAAAGAGAAATGAAAACGTTCATTCTTAACATTATTTATTTTAGCCATTAAGTGTGTGGCGTAGTGGTAGAGCGTTCGACAACTGGGTGAGAGGTCGTGGGTTCTATTCCCGCTCAGTGCAAATATTTGTATGCCATAATATGTATATTTGCAGATGGTCTGGATGTTTCTATGTATAATATATATGTATTGACGAAAAAACCATCTAAGTATATTTATCCGCAATCTAAAACCCGTAGCACTAGGTAGTGAAGCTACACTTACTTTGGCTCTAGATAGTGCTGTGTATGATATCACAATATTTATCTATATTGAGTGTCTATTGATGAACACAAGCTTCATGGCATTACTCGTGCTTTACCGTTGTTACCTCATCATTATGGCGACATATATTATGAAACTCTATATTATGGTAACTCTACATATAAGAAGACAAAAATGTCTCACTTTGCGTTGCATTTCCCTGGTGGTATTTCCCCAGTCCTTCATGACTTCCTTTCTTTGACGTACGATAAAGAACTTTAATGCTTAACCCACACCGCCAATTTCCTTTTTCCTACGATACCGGGTTCTTTAAGCGGAGCGTGAAAATGTATCTATCTAGGCCGTTAAGGCTTACTACTAATTTAGGATCTCAATTGATAGACTATACTTTTTGGATTGCACCCTAGGTTCTTACAAGCTACCTTATCTTTTCACCAGCAGGATGCAATCAATTGACGGACTGAATAAAAAAAAATCAGGAAATTCCTAAAAACAAATGTTATAATAGTTGTGCATCGAACCGATACGAATGCATCATCAAGTTACGTATTTACAAACAAAGCCTGATTACGTGGTCACGTAACTGCGATCTATTAATATTATTGCGTTTGCGCATACATTGTCTCACAGCCATTATAGAGCTGTTAGCTTTGATTTTATATTCTGAGTATCTACTGCTTGAATATTATTGGCTAAAGGCTGGAGTTTATGCATTTATTTGAAAAAGTAAGTACATATTTTTGACGACCTCCGTGGCGTGGCGTGGGTATAGTGTTCGACTGCCACGTCTGAGATCACAGGTTCGGTTCTCGCTCAGTGCAAATACTTGTATTCAAGAATATGTCTATTTGCATAGGTTTGAGTGTTTCTATGTTATATATGTATTTACAAAAAAAATGTATTTAAGTATATATCCGCAGTCTAGAACCTACAACGCAAGCTAGTTAAGCTATGCTTACTTTCAAAAGTATAGAAATGCACTATTTGAAATATCAGTTATGGTACAGAGTCATAGTCTTCTAGTATTTCTAAACAAGTGATGATTCACCATAAAACAAATATGTCGTTTGTATAACAGCAAGAGAACGGCCTTGCTCACCCAAAGGGTCAGGCATCCGGTCATTGGGCCAGTTTGCTCTCAGTAACCACTCTCGGTTTCGAACCTACTTAAAAATGAGTACCTTCAAACAAGTGTTGTGTAATAACGAGGCAAAAACAATGTCTGACTGATCCTATTGATGCTATATCCGTTTTGAACTTTAGTTATCTTTAAATTGTATCAGATGTACTACCGTCTTAGTGTATTTATTTACGAGGACCACATACTAGCTCATGGATGCTTAAAAAACAGAGTCTCATCTAGGAGATGCTACCAGACGAAGGAGAGTAGACACTAACTTCAAAATTGTATTAAAATATGTAAAATACCTAATTAGTGTTCGCCCATTGTCGAAAATTCGAGGAAAACATGAATTAAATTGGAAGAAAAAACGGTTTCTAATTCGCTACTATTATAAAATTATTAGTTGTGTATATTGGAGATATTTTGAAAAAATACTCGGGTTATCTTAAATGAAAGATTTTATACAATTTTTTTTTGAATTCTGCTCTACTGCTCTACTCTGTTTGTATGTTTGGTCGCGATGGACGCAAAGCTACTGGAAGGATTTTCATGTTATTTTTTATTTGAAAGGTCTTAGTCAGACCCAAAATCCGCTGTATTCATTCATCATCAACCTACTCTAGTCCACTGCTGGACATAGGTCTCTCCCAATGAGCGCCATAGCGCCCTGTCTTCAGCTTGCCGCATCCAGCATCTGCCCGTAGTCTTTCGCAGATCGTCATCCCACCTTTGATTGCAATTGGTTCAGTAGAACCGGAGATATAACCAAAAAACGATAATCGAGCTAGTTTCAGGCATCAGCTAGTTTTAAATAATATTGTTAATAACTAGCACAAAATAAATTCATAATCTAGTTATTAAATTGTAAGTTAATTTTTGTGTGGTAATGGTTCTGATTGCCATGTATTGTAATTAACAAGATCCGGTGTTGCCCCGGTCGCATAATTGTGTACAACGTACCAAGGTGTAATTTGAAATTGTGAATGAAATAATTACAGCTATATTAATGGGGAGCTTGTTAACATTTTTTATCTGATATATGTGTTTTTATGTTGATGAACTGCAATAAATTGTAAGGGTGGATTAGACTAAAAATCTGTTTAACTAAACTGAGTTTTCACGTTTTACTCAATGACGGTCCCTTTTTTTTTTTTTTTTTTTTTTTTCGTGCGGAAATCCCTTCGGATACCCCCCCGCGTGCCAGCGGGGGCGGTTATGTCGGGCTTGAACCGACTAAAACCGCACGCCGTCTCGGGTCTACAGACGCCGGGGTGTAAGGTTGCCCATAGAGCATATCCCTCGCACCCCGACAGACCCTGGGCCATCTCCGGTTTCGAGATGGCCCCCTCGGGTTTGGGAACCACGGTGTCCCCGTCTTGCCCCGGTTTGGGGGAGGGGCGCTAGTCGCCCCACCGTCCCGGCCTGCTTCTGCTGGGGTGACAGGTGGCCTCACCCGCCACCCCCAGGCCTGCGCTCATGGAGGACGGAGGTCGTTAAGCGACCTCCGGCGCCTGAGTTGCCTGCGACGCGCGGCGAGCAAGTTGCGGGCTCGGCGGACCGGGAGAGTTCTAAGTCTCTCCCGGGCGCGCTCCGCCACCTCCTTCGCGAGCATTACATGCTCGCAGAAGGAGGCGGCGGCGGCCCACGCGCTCGCGCTCCGCACCATTGCCGCAATCATGCTGCCGAGCGAGAGGACTCCCACCCCGATGGCTGCCACGAGGTCACGCCTCGGCGCCTCCCACGCCGGGCAGTCCGCCAGCGTGTGCAGCCCTGAGTCCTCGCTCGCGTCGCAGTGATGACACTCAGGCGTTGGCTCCTTCCTGATCCGATGCAGGTGGTCCCCGAAGCACCCCTTCCCTGAGATCACCTGCGTCAGTCGGTAGGAGAGGCTTCCGTGTCGCCTCTCCAGCCAATCCTCCATGATGGGCCTTACCGCCGCTATTGCGGCGTGCCCTGCGCTTGGTTGCCCAAGTCGTTCCTTCCACTCCACCACGATGGCCTGGCGGAGCTGGGACTGCACGGCCTCGATTTCTCGAGGCTCGGGGTTCCATCCCTGCTCCCGCGCCTCCTTTCGCCACTGGTACAGTTGCGAAAGGGCTCTCGCTTCCAGGTCCCATGGCGGAGTTCCGGCAAGGAGACTCGCCGCCTCGAAGGAGATCGTGCGGTACCCTCGGATGACCCTGATGGCCAGAACTCGCTGCGGAGCGCGCAGCATCTGCACAGCTCTGGTCCTCAGGGCCTCCGCCCATATTGGGCACCCATACAGGGCCATGGACCGCACGATCCCCGCGTAGAGTCTCCTGCAGGAGTCATCGGGCCCCCTCATGTTGGGCAACAGCCGATCCAGAGCAAGAGCTGTGCCCTTCAATTTGGGGGCCAGACTTCGGATGTGCTCTCCGAAGTCCCATCGGCCGTCGAGCACGAGCCCCAAATATTTCATTTGGGGCTTGATGCCGATGCGATTTCCTCCCACGATGAGACTGGATCCCTCGGGTGGCTTGCTCCGAGGCCCATGGAAGAACAGGGCCTCAGTTTTGTGCAGGGCCACCTCGAGACCCAGCCGCCGGATCCGCCTAACGACTTGGGCAACCGCGGTCGTGGCCTTTCGGGTCGCTTCGCGGTACGTCGCCCCGCACGCCGTCACGAGCGTGTCGTCCGCGTAGCACGTGACGGCGGCACCGCCTACGAGCTCACCGCGAAGCACCCAGTCGTATCCGATGTTCCACAGGAGCGGCCCCAGGACCGATCCCTGTGGAACACCGCACGACATTTCACGCCGACCGAGACCGGTCACGGTTGGGTAGATGACGGCTCTCTCCGTCAAATACGCCCCGACTATGCGGCGGAGGTAGAGAGGCACTTCGTGATACACGAGCGCCTCCCTAATGCAACTCCAGGGCAAGGTGTTGAACGCGTTGGCGATGTCCAGGGACACCGCCAACATCACCTCACCCCGGGCTACTGCATCCTCCGCCAGAGCCCTCACGCGCATGATGGCATCCACGGTGGAGCGCCTCTGGCGGAAGCCATATTGGCCATCCGCCAGGTCCGGCCCCACTCTTGAGAGGTGCTCGACGAGGCGCTTCGCAATTACTCTTTCAAAGAGCTTGCACACCTCGTCGAGCAACACTATGGGCCGGTAGGCGGACGGCGAGTCCGCCGGGCGCCCCTCCTTTCGGATGAGGACCAGTTTCCCCGTCTTCCACAATTTCGGAAACTGGCCCCGCTCCAAACATGCGCTGAGAAGCCCTCTCAGTCGGGGCTCGAGAGCGTCGTCAACTAGAGCTAGGACCCACGCTCGGCCTGGAATGCCGTCGGGTCCCGGGGCGGTGTGTTTGGCTCTTAGCCTTCTCACCGCCAGCTCTAGTTCTACCCAAGTGACCTCGGGCACGTCGTCGTCTTCCACGTCGGGCGCCATGCGCAACCGAGGCGGAGTCATCCGCGGTGGAACATGTTCCACCGCCCGCGCTGGGAACAGGGAGCCAACAACTCCTCCGAGCAGATCCGGCTGGAGACACCGGGTTAACGGCGGGGCCTTGGGGCGCAGCTTGCCCCTCACCATCCGGTAGGGCCGCCCCCAAGGGTCCCGCTCCAGCGTCTCCAGCAGCTCACGGAAGGCGTCCCGTTTGGAACGCCTTATCTCCGCTCGGAGGGCTCGTCTGGCCTCCCTGTATCCCTCGTACAACTCCGCCTCTCGGGCCTCCGCATCTGCGGGGCGGCGACGCCTCCTACGGAATCGGGCCCACCGGCGGTGCGTGATCACGCAGCCCCGTCTGAGCTGCGCGATCTCCGACGACCACCAGTAGACCTGACCCCTCGGATTATAGGGCGGAGCCCTAGGCATCGCCGCGTCACAGACACGGGTCATGGCCTCCCGGAACCACTCCGCCTCATCGTCTATGCAGACAGGCCTGTCCGGCGCAGGGGCCCAGGCCTGTACGATGGCGGCTTCCAGGAGGAGCTCCCGATCAAGTCGCTTAAGCGCCCAACGTGGCTCGGGTGGAGCCGGTGCAGCCGGCGCGTCGCTCGCAGGGGGGGACACGTCAAACCGAATGTATCGGTGATCCGAACTTGTGTCCTCCCCCAAAACGACGCGCCAGCCCTGAACACGTTGCGCCAACGAGGGGCTCGCGAACGATAGGTCCACGATGGAGCTACCCCTCGAGGTCACGAACGTGTCCACGGCTCCCCGATTTAGGAGGACTAGGCCGAGTCGTGCGGCCCAGTCCACCAGTGCCCTGCCTCTATGCCCCGTCGCGCCCCTTTCGTGTCGGGAACCCCAGGCATACGACCAGGCGTTGAAGTCCCCGAGCACAAGGACCGGACGGGGCTGGCAGGCATTGACGACGACGGCCAGCTGACGGAGCCATTGCTCATATGCAGCTTGGTCTCGGTTCGGCGTGATATAAGCGGCCACGACCGCTATGTCCCCAACCGCCGCCGCCACGCAGCCGGGTCCCCTTGCAACGACGGCAAGAGGAGGGCTGCCGGCGGCAGGGTTGTGCACCAGTGCCGCCGACCCATCCAGCGCGGTTTCCCAGGTAGGCCCGAGGAACCGGTGGGTGTATGGGTCGGCGACAGCGGCGACATTTATGGCCCACTGTGCCATGCTCTGGCGCAGAAGATCCTGAGCATGGGCACCGTGGCCAACGTTCACCTGCAGGATGCGGAGTTGAGGATCCATTACGGAACCCCCATCTCCGCATCCCGCTGTGAACTGGAGGCGGAAGGCCGGCCTCCCGGCTTCGGCTCCCCTCCGGCGCAGGCCTTGCTGCCAACCCTGTGGTCGGCCGGCTTGCCTCCCGCTGCACACCTAAAGCAGTGCAGCGGGGCATCGCAAGTGCCGGCCTTGTGACCGGGTTGGCCACAGCGGAAGCAACGGTCACCCGCCGTCACTTCCGCCGTGCAGTGCACCCCCACATGGCCCACCGACAGGCACCTGAAGCACCTGGCCGGTCGGGCCTGCAGGAGCCGTGCCTGCGCCCTCAGGAAGCCTCCCACCAGGAGGCTCCGCCCGTCTGCGACCTTTTGGGCCGCCGCGATAGGGCAGCCGACAACTGCTGCCCCCTGTCCACCGCGGCCGAAGCGTATAGCTCCGGCCTTTACTGTGTCCGGGGAGCAGTCCCCGGCCTCCGCCACGGCGAGCCTGAGCTCTTCTGCCGTGACGGAGTCGTCCAGGCCCGTAATGCGCACTTCTGCGCATTTAATGGGCCTGGACACCCGGACGTCGGCTGCGTCCAGCGACTCCCTCAGCCGAGCCGCTAGGGCGTCGGCCTTGGGGCCACTGGCGGCGCCAGGGACCTCAAGAAGCCGGGCTCCCGTCCGTGTGCTCTTGCACCGGACACCCGGGATCTCGAGGGCCTTTAAATCGACGTTGGCCTTAACTTTGGCCAACACCTCGGCATACCCCATGCCCCTACCCGCTGCCTCCGCCGTCAGGGTGACGACGACGGCCGTGGTACGAGGGGCACGGAGCTTCCCCGGCGCTGTCTTCGCGGCGGCCGCGGCCTTCCTGGCCTTCTTGGCGGCCTTCTTGGCGGCCTTCCGCCTCTTCTTGTTGGCTCCAGCCACCTCCCAGCCCCCTTCCAATGGGGTGGAGGTGGCCGGAACCACGGCTGGGGCTGGGGCTGGGGCTGGGGCCAGGGCTGGGGACGTCTTCCCCTTGCCCTTCCCCTTGCCTTTGCCCTTCCCCTTACCCTGAGCGGGAGGGGGCTGAGGAGCCGGCTCCGGCAGGGTCACAACCGCACCCGCAGCCGGGCGGGTGGGGCCCCTCTTGGCTACAGCCGAGTAGACGGCCGCTGGTGGCGCCAGAGGCGGACGGCGGATGGAGTCCATTAGGGCCTCCATCCGACACATCATCCTCTCCTCCAGCGCCTCCATGTAGGGGAGCCAGGACTCCGCCGGCGGTGCCCTCGGCTGCGCCGGCCGCACCGACTGTGCCGGCTGCTGGACCGGTTGCACCGGCCGCTCCGGCCGCGTCGACAGCGCAGGCTGCGCTGACCGACTCGCGGACGAGCGAGTCGCGCGCGCCGCCTCCGCCGGTTGCGCCCGCTGCGCCGTTTGAGCCGAGCTCGTCATCCCCCTCTTGAGCTCTTCGACGGCTGCAGCTAGTCGAGCCGTCTCCCGACGGGACTCGGCCAGCTGCGCCGCCAGGCCCTCATTCTCGGAGGCGATGTCGAGCACAATGCTCAACATCGCCTCTTGCTCAGGGTTTGGGGACCCCTTGAAGGACGCAGTTACCTTCTGGAGTCTCTCCATGAGTGACCGCGTCCTCCCGCATGGCTCCGACACCGGCACCGCTGAGGTGGAAGGCCTCGGCGGTGACTTTCCCGCAGCCCTTCCAAGAGCCGAGGGGGCTCGGGTGGATTGCCCACCCCTCACGCCACCACGCGCCCCTCGGCGGCCCGCAGCCACCTTGGACGCCGGCTTCGACGCCTCGTCGCTGCTGGAGGAGGAGGTCGTCCCGGTGAGGGTAAAGTCCTCGTCCGAAACGTCCCCCCCCGCCCGAGCCTTTGCGCGCCTCCTGCGCTTACGGGTCCGCGGAACGCCCAGACCCGCCGGGCTGCTCGCCCTGCTTCGCTCGTTGGCGGTGTCGAATTTCTCCGACACCGCCGAGGTGTTTGGCGCTACCTCCGCGCTTGATTGCTGCGCGATCTCCGCGCAGACTACGTTATTTTCATCGTCCTTGTTCATGCCATTGTCTAGATTTTTATTTGTTCGGTCCGTTTTATTTTTGATTATTTGGTGAATGTCCATAGCATATCCCACGAGTATGGGGGAAAGGTGGTCCATCCAGGCGGTGCCCCCTGCACCTGGATAAGCCTATATACTATGGAGGTCGGCTGGTATCCATAGGTTTTTACGACTTCGCTGTCGGGTGTTATAGACTTTTCCTTGTCGTGGGCCGGCCAATAAAGGCAAGCCCTCCGGTCAGCAAGTTCACGGCGTACCCTTCTGGAGCCACCAGTCAGGTCGTTGTCGATCACCTGCCGATTACGGAACGCGAGAGGATGGCTAGTCCTCTCTCACCGGCGGCGGCACAAGTGCCCGTCGGCCCCTGCGTTAGCAGTGGGCCAACCCGCCCCTGGATCCCTCAGGACCCTATGGTGGCCTCAGCCACAAACACCATCGCCCATCCTGTCTCCTCTGAAAGCAGAGGAGTACGGAGAGCGATGTGTTCCCGCCACGTTGGGTATTCGCCGACGATCAATGCCAACCCCATGAAGGGGAAGCCATTGACCGCCGCCCAGGGTGTACCGGCCGCTCCGATTCCGTTCCCCCCGGAATGCAGCGGGATCGGAATCGGAACGACACGCGAGGAGGTTACCTAACATACACCCCTCAATGACGGTCCCGGACCCTTATAGGATCACTTAATTTTCCGACTTTCAAGACCTTTTTCTCAGGAACGCGTTGATTTCAACTTGATACAATAAAGGTATCAAAGGTACAGCCGTCTGCTCCGCCAGGCCATCGTGGTGGAGTGGAAGGAACGACTTGGGCAACCAAGCGCAGGGCACGCCGCAATAGCGGCGGTAAGGCCCATCATGGAGGATTGGCTAGAGAGGCGACACGGAAGCCTCTCGTACCGACTGACGCAGGTGAAATCCGGGAAGGGGTGCTTCGGGGACCACCTGCATCGGATCAAGAAGGAGCCAACGCCTGAGTGTCATCACTGTGACGCGAGCGAGGACTCAGGGCTGCACACGCTGGCGGACTGCCCGGCGTGGGAGGCGCCGAGGCGTGACCTCGTGGCAGCCATTGGGGCGGGAGTCCTCTCGCTCTGCAGCTTGATTGCGGCAATGGTGCGGAGCGCGAGCGCGTGGGCCGCCGCCACCTTCTTCTGCGAGCATGTGATGCTCGCGAAGGAGATGGCGGAGCGCGCCCGGGAGAGGTTCAGAACTCTCCCGGCCCGCCGAGCCCGCAACATGCTCGCCACGCGTCGCAGGCGACTCAGGCGCCGGAGGTCGCTCAACGACCTCCGTCCTACATGAGCGCAGGCCTAGGAGTGGCAGGTGAGGCCGCCTGTCACCCCAGCAGAAGCAGGCCGGGACGGTGGGGTGACTAGCGCCCCTCCACCAAACCGGGGCAAGACGGGGACACCGTGGTTCCCAAACCCGAGGGGGCCATCTCGAAACCGGAGATGGCCCAGGGTCAGTCGGGGTGCGAGGGATATGCTCTATGGGCAATCTTACACCCCGGCGTCTGTAGACCCGAGACGGCGTGCGGTTTTAGTCGGTTCAAGCCCGACATAACCGCCCCGCTGGCCGGCGGGGGGTATCCGAAGGGATTTCCGCACGAAAAAAAAAAAAAAAAGGTACAGCCGTCTATGTATTTCACCAAATTTCTCCAAATTGCCCTTGGCTGCAAAACTTATAGGGTACTTCCCGTTGAACTATAATCATGAAATTTGCAAGGAGCAGTCTTATTTTTTTTTTTTTTTTTTTTTTATATTTAGGACACGTCAATTTGACTTCACCTCGCCTGATGGTAAGCTGAAGGTAAAGTATAGCCCAAATAATGGAAAAAAAACCGAAAACTGTAAACATGTAGTTACCCACATCACAAAAAAAAACTGTTATGTCTATATGTCAAGATACTTTTCTCAGGAACGCGTGTAGGTATCAAGTTGAACTTCATATGAAATACTCAAGTCTGCAACGTCTTAAAACTGTAAAAAATCAAACTTCTACGTCAACGCAATCAAAAGATGTTGCTGTTTATGCAGCTCTAGCTGCCCATGTCTCGGCTTCACACGGGAATTAATTCGTAAAAAAAGTAATCCTACGACACGATTGCTGGCCCTAAATTCAGTTTTGTATGGAACCTTCAGTGCGCTGGTCCGTCTCGCACTTTTTTCACTACCTGTTATGTTTTCCTTAAATTTAAAAAAATGCCGAATTTGTTTCATTAATGGGCGATTTTTTTAACTACAATTGAGTCTCAATAATGCGCCATTTCTCATGTGCCAATAATATTTAGGATTAACTTATTATAAACTAGCTGTTACCCGCGACTTCATTCGCGTTATGTTTGGATTGATCAAAGTATGTTTATTTCTGCAGTCTCGATACTAACACACACACACAAGGTATTTTATTTAACGGGCCGGATGAGGTGATGTAATACGTTCGTATTACATTGACAATTCGTTGGAAATAGAGAAATATGTAACATAGAAATCAATTCTGCCCGATTCCTTAATATAATAGCGTGATGATATTAATTATGAAATGTTTATGCGTCTTTAATCAACTATCTTTTATACGTGTGTTACTCTGTGGGGATTCAAAATTTTACATTTTACTGCTTACCTTTGAGATATAGCGTGATGAGTTATAGTCTAAAATTTGACCATGTCTGAATTCTGCTGAACT
Organism: Cybosia mesomella; assembly: GCA_946251805.1. Classification (NCBI taxonomy): domain Eukaryota; kingdom Metazoa; phylum Arthropoda; class Insecta; order Lepidoptera; family Erebidae; genus Cybosia; species Cybosia mesomella. The sequence goes on from OX276398.1 coordinate 26,753,081, forward strand.
ACAAAATTTCGTAAAGATCTACCAGGTAATAATAAAGTTGTCATCAATAAATAATTAAAACCGATTTTGCTCTACTACTCATATCATACCTATAATAGTGTCGCTTTAAAGCGTCGGTAGCTTAGTGGTTAAAAGGAGTCGACTTAGCTTAGCTGGAGGGCTTAGGGGGAATATTAGTTATTTCGGTTACTAATATTCTTTATAAAAAAGAATATAGCGAGATGATATATAGCGCAGTTTATGACAATACCTTAGAAGAATATTCATGCAAAATTTCAGCCAAATCTGTTCAGCGGTTTTCAAGGGATTCTCGGACATCGAAAATTAAAAGCACACAAACCAACAAACAAACCAAAAATCTAAAAATCATACGTTCGGCATCGGTATCGCCGATTATTTTTTACACATCAATTATTTTTTTGGAAAAATTTTCAATGTACAGTTTTCATCTCGTTACGATTTTATTATATGTATATATAAATGAAAAATGAATTTCTTTTTACATACACTCAAGCCAGCAAGTGCATGCTGAAGGGGTAGGCAGACAACCCACATTTTGCTAATATTATTTTAGTTCAACCTTGAGGAGCTGTATGCTTACAATCGCATAGAACAGCCATATTCTTCACCGTATACCACACCTGTTGATTTATGTATTTCATCTAAATTAGTTTTAGGTGGGTACTTACGAACAAAATGATTGTTATTATGATTTTTATTCATTAACTTTTTGTATCTGATACAATTATTTCGACGAACAACATAAATTAACTCGTATAGTCTAAAAACAACGATTAATTATAGCAAATGTTATTCTGAAGATCGTTAAAACAAAAAAAAGAAAATCATTAGGAACGATATAATTGAACACCATAGACAATTAATTGTACGCACGTAAAGAGACGAGAGAGGATAGTAACATTACACAGCGGTATTTAGACCCGAAGTAAGGATAACTTATAATATGGGTTCTTGAAGGCGGATGAACATTACGTAGGGACCTATTCTTTTTTGTAAATACATACTTATTATATAGGGATATATGGAGTCCCACCAATATATTCAGGACCCAAGTCAATCTCACGTTGTAAGCCGCTACTACGTTTCTGATTGACGGATGGTCGTCGGTTGTTGGGAGACGGGTTGGGTTGAGAGGTCAGATGGGCGTCTTTCTCGTGAAAGCCGTATAAGCATAATCAAAAGGAGGAGAGGAATCATCCGCTCGCGGAGAATCCGCGTCACACTATAAAGAGCCTTAGGCCTACGCTACACTTAACGGAAATTCCGACGCGACGGAGCGACTGATCATCCGCGTTGTTAGTCATTTATATGCAAGAACATGGTATTGGCGTTCCGAAGCAGAAGGTCTGCGACGGAATTGTTATGTAGGTCTCACTGTGCGTTTGAATGCCGGGGAGCTTCCATTAGCCCGCAGGCATACTATCTTTTAATTCTGATATTTTTTATTCTGACGACATCTGCCATGTAATAACAATAAATGTTAATAAAATAATAAAATATAAATATTCTATAAAATTCTACACAGCGCTTTCTAGACCACAAAAGTAAACATAGTTTAACTAGCTCGTGTTATGGGTTCCAGAATACGGATAAACATACTTATATACATTTTTTTAAATTCATCCATGTTATATATAGAAACACCCAGACCAATGCAAATAGATGTATTCATGCATACAAGTATTTGCACTGAGCGGGAATCGAACCTGCGCCCCCTGTCGTAGCAGTCGAATGCTACGCCACAGAGCGAACTGCAAATATTGTATAATATAGCCAAATCCTGTTCTGTTCGGCATAAGATTAGCACATAGCTGTGATATATTTCTTCATTGTTGGTACTAATTCTCTTCTGACTTTGAAGCTTTTGTGTTTTACATAATGTTAATTCCTGAATACTGACAGACTAACAATTATCGTATGAAATTAAAATGTTACATCGTTCAGAGGGTTTACCAGAACTGAGAATTGATTACGCTTTTGAATTTGATTAAGAGTCGAAAAATTTAAGGTCATATAAAGATTTCGCGTTTCGAATTTGGAGCTAACCGATTGGGAAAGGAAGTGAAATCAAACGGGTATAAGGATATAGGGCAAGTGGATATAATAGCAGCTCGGCAATTTTTTTATCCCAGGGATAAATGTCTGAGAGTCACGTGACCCACAGACACTTATCCCTGGGATAAGTATAGTAATAGTATAAAATAAAAAAATATTATTCATTATTTGTCCCCGCATATCTCAATATTGGAAACTTCATTCAGTCGGCTTGACCTTTGGGGCGCGTTTTCGTAAATAAGCTCATTGTTCTCGATGAATTGTTTATTAACTTCCTCACGAAACATCAAATTATGCTAAAATATTAATACATCTTTTCTTCCAGGAAATACAAAAATTATCATATATCTATCATTTATAGCTATCATTTGTTAAAATCAAACTGAGAATTAGTACTAAATAACGTTGTTTTATTATGCCGGTTGAAAGTATTGAGGTAACCTTTTATTGTAATCAATCAAATTTTAGCAAAAAAGATACGAGTAACTGTAGGTCAAATAAGTAAGTACCTTTTTTTTTATTGTGCGGAAATCCCTTCGACGACCAGCGGGGGCGGTTATGTCGGGCTTGAACCGACTAAAACCGCACGTCGTCTCCCGGTCTACAGACGCCGGGATGTCAGGTTACCCATAGAGCATATCCCTCGCACTCCGACTGACCCTGGGCCATTCGCAGTGTCCCCTCTGATAACTGCAGAGGGGTACCTGGAGCGACCCCCGCCCCTTCCTCACGGGCCTTACAGGCCTGCCATACCCCGACCCCCTCGTGCAATGGGGTCAGCTGGCCCTGAACAGGGCCGATTGGTCAGACTCTTGGCCGTTGACGTTGACGCCAGCTACTCCAGAGGAGCAATCAATGATGCGTCATCGCCCACGTTGCCCAGGGTGCACCAAACTTGCAGGTGATCCAACCAGTCGCACCCCAACCAGTCGCACCCCAATAAGTAAGTAGCTATATTGGTAATTAGCTAACTGGGTATACCTTACTAGCATTTAGAATACTTCTTAGGTTACTATATATGATTTTAGATTGACATGGTCATTTACATTAAAATTAGAATTATAAACGGGATATTTACCATGTTTAGTATCTTTTTCGAGAATCCGATATTTCGGCACTGTTACAAGTACCATGATCACGGATGTACTAAAGTTCTGCAAGCTAGTTGTTACTCGGCAAACCGTATCGGTCTACCCTCTTCCTCACTCGTTTCTGACGCGCGTCACCACTACCACTGTCCGCGTTCTCACTACGCACTCGATCACGTTCACGACACACAACACTCACAGTATCGGCTCGCGCGGTTTTTGGAATTGCAGTTTGTTTGGGCGTTGTGAACATACGGATCACTGGATGCCAGACACTTCCGTGTAGTGTAAGAGGGTAGACCGATACGGTTTGCCGAGTAACAACTAGCTTGCAGAACTTTAGTACATCCGTGATCATGGTACTTGTAACAGTGCCGAAATATCGGATTCTCGAAAAAGATACTAAACATGGTAAATATCCCGTTTATAATTCTAATTTTAACTTCTTAGGTTACTTTTTATTATTGTAATTTAGTACTTGTTACACTGTCCAGGGTTGTTGGCAATGGTAGACTATACCTGAAAAAAAAAGTATTCGAGCTGTATCAACTTTTCAGTACCTACAGTTTTTTCTATTGTCTTTTTTTTAATAAGCAAAATAATTCCACAATTCCACATCGAATATATATTACACATAGGTATACATACAAGATCACAATCTATCTTGACATAAAAAATACCACAACGTATTTTTAAATCCGCGTAGATTAAAATCTATGAACGTAATACAGGTAAAGCACGCACTTACAACTTGAACTATTTCGAAATTCTTTTGTTTGTTTGTCGTTCTTTTGTTACGTTTCGAAACTAATAGCGAAGTGGAATGTGTGTTAAATATTTTGATTGATTGCTTTTAATAACAACACTAGCGATGCTTTGTGGTTTCACTAACGGTAAACTTGAATTTTGATCCTTTCGAAGTGTTAGGATGCCTTTTTAGGGATTTTCTTTAGAAAAGCCCTATTGCTATCGAGTTGCTGTTTTCGGTAATAGATTCGTGCTGGGGTGAACCATTGCAAGATAAAGAAAAAAGAAAAAAAATATAAAAAAAAATATAAAAAAGAAAGATAAAATAAAAGAAAATCCCTTGTATTCGGCTGAGCTCGTCTCAGGAATTCAACTTGTTTAGCAATTTCCACCTCAATTGGGCTGATGGGCGATTATATGCATAGTACTAATAGGTATATTATCGTGGCTGTTAATATCGGTATAGCCTAACATAGCATATACATGCTGCTTGGGAGTCCGTAGCTACTACGTAAGCCGGTGCTGACAGGGAACCGGTCTAATTCCTTGTCATCAGATACGTTGAAGCGTAAGCAATCATATAATGGTAAAATATAATGTCAAATATGTCAGAAAAATTATATGCTATGGTAGGCTTTCCCGTCTACGCCCTACCGACCTCCATGATCGGGGCCTGAGGACGGCAGTTGGCCGACTCGCCGTCCTTACAGAAGCAGGCCGTGGCGGAGGCGTGTCGTGTGTGTCCTACACACGCCTGCCTACTCACCGACGCGGGATAAAACCTGACTCCAGCAGGCGAGGCCGCGCTGGCGGCCAAGGTCCGCCGGTAACCCTGGGGTTATCCTTTCGAGGGCTTACCCAGGGTGCCCGGCAATGGACACTTGGGCGGGACACCGTGCGGTTTTAGTCGGCACATGCACGACATAACCACCCCTGCTGGCCGGCGGGGGGGTATCCGAACAGATTTCCACATGTAAAAAAAATAATATGGTAGGCTTTGCTGGAACTTATAGTCACGACGGGTATAATGTCGGGCTCCCGGGTGTAGCCAGTGATGTTGTATTAACCAGCAACCACCCTCATTTAACGGCAGATATCGCGCTTTAGTCGCATTCAAATAATTTTGTTTTTGAGTACAAAGGTATTCTCTATATATCTATATCACGGAACTTCCTCTAAACAACCAATCTTCTCTTAACTACAATGTCCTCGCACGAATGGCTTGCAGGTGTTGTTATAACGCTTTTAGATTACGGTTACCGTTCACCACCAGTTGGAATGTATCAATACAATGAAACGTCGGGCATTTGGTGCCCTGAAACGCATTGATTCCGTAATTATGCCCGAAAACGTCATGTGACACTTTTTTGGCCTAAACCCTAGTTCCTTTTCATGTGGGCCCGAAATTTCGGATCTACATTTCATACACACTTTGATGTAGATACTTGTTGATGCTCTGTAACATGAAGACACCTTCAGAACTAAGCGGAGGTCCCATGTAGGTCCGTGACTGTCAATACCTGAGATCTGTTAGACCGCCCCGTTCCATTACATCGGGTGGAACGAAGATCGTACATAGATAGCTTCTATTGTATGAGCTGATGCCTCAATTTAGGGTTGCCAAAAAATTTTAACAATTTAAAAGGTGTAAAAAACATTTAAAATTGTAATCAAACAATATTTTTAACAGATGTTATCGCGATTTTATGTATATTTTGTTTTTCATTTCATGTTGGGTAAAATTTGTTCTATTTCAATGTGTGATATTCGCCTATACTAAATAATATGAAATTTTATCTTCTTTTAAAAACCCGCAATGGATTAACAGTATATTTAAAAAAGTGTATAATTGTGAACAGTCTTTGTAAGAAACCCGGCTGAACGGCTGAATTGCTCTATTCATCCATAGTACTTCTGAATTCAAATGGACATAGAAATCCCATCGACAGATCTCAAGGTTAACTAGTAACGTCTTGATATAGAATTATAGAAAATCAAATTAAATTATACAATGAACATAGTTATAGCCAATGGATACTTTTTTTTTTTTTTTTTTTACGTGCGGAAATCCCTTCGGACACCCCCCCGCTGGCAAGCGGGGGTGGTTATGTCGTGTCTCGACTAAAACCGCACGGTGTCCTCCCCAAGTGTCCGTTCACACACGACACGCCTCCGCCACGGCCTGCTTCTGTAAGGACGGCGAGTCGGCCAACTGCCGTCCTCAGGCCCCGATCATGGAGGTCGGTAGTCCCGGGCGTAGATGAGTCTGCGGCGTCCTCGCCGCAGACTGCGAAACTCGGGGGGCAGGGTTCTCTCCCGCTCCCTTTTCGCCGTCTCTTTCGCGAGCATTACCTGCTCGCAGAAAGAGGCGGCGGCGTGCCACTTGCTCCCGTCGGAGACCACGGCCCTCACCATGGTTTCCAACGAGAGACCGTCCACGCCCAGGACCGCAACGAGATCCTGGCGTTGACTCGCCCACGCAGGGCACTCCACCAACGTGTGGAGCGCCGTGTCTTCGCCAGGATCCTCGCAGTGCTGGCACTGCGGCGTTGTCTCCCAGTGGATGCGCCACAGATACTTACCGAAACACCCGTGTCCGGTAACCATCTGGCACATCCGGTAGGAGAGGTGCCCATGGTCCCTCTCCAACCACTCCTTCATGATCGGTCTCACCGCCGCAATGGTGGATTCCCCCCACCTTGGGTGCTCAAGTCGCACCCTCCATGTCTCCATAGCCAATGGATACTTAAAGTATGTTTGTGTGAATACTTTAAATCCAGCAAACGCACGTTAACAGGTAGCAGCCCTATATACAAGGCGATCCTCCCCATTAGCGGCAGTCTAAATATTGTATTGTACGTCCGTCCTAAACACTTCATTGTTTCGAACGAGGCGTGTGTCCGAGTTGATGGCCGAAGTTGATATGGTTGGTAGCCTGGGGCGGTACGTGCGCTTGTGAACCGAGTAAGTGCCGATTTCTCTAACGATCACCCTATTTTTACCCGACTGCGCCAGCAAGGGTGAAAATAGGGTAAAATGGATGTATGTTTGTAGTTTTCGTTGTTCCATTGTAATAGCTGGACAGATTTCTATGAATGAGGTCTCAAATGAAAGGTATTCATCTCCCGAGTGGCATAGAGTACATAAAGTTTGAACAAAAACCATACGCTAGATTTTAGTATAGTAATCATACATATATATTAAAATATATTGTTTTTAAATATTTTCACTTAAACTTATCGACAAGGGTATCAAAATGAAGGAAATTAGGAGAATATGAATTTATAAAGGCATGTGCCATAACTAAAAAGTATAAAATAAAATAAATGATTAAAAAATCAAAAACCCGACTGCTGCTGAAAAGCACGAAACAAGTTTGATAGCAGGCGGTACCCATTTGCAAATCATAAACCGAAAGAAAATTTATTTATACTTGTAAATTTAATACTAACTCAATTAGTTAATTATCGTGAATGGTTTATTTTGATAAATCGCTATCAGAAAATAATTATGAGCGAGGGGAATGAAATCGTATCACATGATTTATTTGTCCGCCATTGTATAAATGTATTTACCATAATTTGACGTTAATTGTACTTGATTTATTTGCAATTAGCAGTTCATTTTAAATTGATTAACATATCAGTTAAGTTGAATGAAGGTATATTCAACGACAGAAGTAGTTTTATAAATTATAATTTATTGATGGTATTAATTCTTAAACCTTTCAATAATAAAAATATGCTCTTAAATAAAATGAGTAAATGTCAAATAAATATTCTAGGATATTTTATACCAAACAATCTACACCACAGACTAAGCATAGCTTGTAATGTGGGTTCTGGAAAGCATATTACTAATATACTTTTTAAATACATACATATTATACATAGGAACACCCACACCAATGCAAATAGGCACATTTATAGACACAAATATTTTCACTGAGCGGGAATTGAACCCGCGCCTTCTGACGTTACCGTCAAATGCACTACCGCCACGCCACAGAGAAATATATTAACTTTGCGCTCTACGGATTATAAAACTATGTACATAAAATCAAGGGATTGATGTACATACCAGCTGACCTGACAAACTTCGTTCCGCCTTAAAACTAAGATATGTTGGTTACCTAATCAGTCGAATTTATTTCGTGAATGTCTCATATTTTTAATTATCCTAATTGCTAGTGCATCTAGGGCCATAGGGGCTATCTCAATTCCGTAGATGGCCCAGGGTTAACCGAGGTGCGAGGGAATTGACTTACACCCCGGCATTAGAGACCCGAGACGGCGTGCGGTTTGGGTTAACTACCCCCACTGGCCGGCGATAGTGAAACCGTGGGGATTTCCGCAAAAAAAAACTACAAAATGGCACAGTTTAGGTGGAGACAAATCTAAAAAATAAAAGATCATGAAGATGTCCACCCGTTATCGAGTTATAAACGGTATCATTAACACTACTTTGTTGCATATTGTGTATATAGCTGAATTCTGCGGCTCCGCCGTTATCGGTTTTTGTTCATATCTCCGGTTATACTTATCCAATGGCAATCAAACATACGGTTTTAATTCTGACCAAGACCTTTCTAATAGAAACAACCGCACCAACATCTGTTCCGTATTTTTGCGGCCATTGCGAACAAACAGACAAGAATCTCAAATTAAATATTTTTGTTTTCAGAATCGTTCATTTAACGTAACCAAAGTAGTTTTTATCAAAAATCTCCAATGTACAGAGACAACTAATTTACAATTTTATAATAGTGTAGATTCCAAAGTAGAAAAAGTTTGTAAATATTTTAGTGCTAATAAGCAACTTTAGTAGGTGACTGTACATAACGATAATTTGAACAATTTGACTGATTTGGCTTGTTTATTGGATTTACAGGCATATAACGAAATGCGACTGAGGCAATCGCGTAACATGCAACAATATACAATGAACTTGAATGTTGCAACATGAAATCGTGTGTGTAGTGTTCTTCACAAACAAAATATTCAAACAAATGGGGTGTGTGGGGCGCCATAAAAACCCTTCGAGCCCCAAGCCAAGGTAATCTGTAAGCAGGTACACTTGCTGATTGATGGACGAGACTCTGGCTGGGAACAACGATAAGATGCTGATGAAAACATCCAAACAAAAAACGGTCTCCCCGTGACTGCTTTTATTGACTTACTACGATCTCGATAGGCACTAATGTTAACGGGAATTAACGCTATCATGTATGGCCGGGACGGTGGGGCGACCAGCGCCCCTTCCCCAAACCGGGGCAAGACGGGGACTTGCCTGACGTTTCGACCAGGTTGCACTGGCCAGGCCAGCTATATATCGATACGTGGATGTATGAGATGTAGAAGGATAGGTACTTGTTTTTCTTAGACGTAAAAGTAGCCGTGAGATCAGATGGTTCCTTGTCACACTGTGTGTACCGGAAACCTACTCATACGGACAGATACCTATACGCCACGTCTCTTCACCATCCCCAATAAAAAAAAATATATACCACTCAGCTGGCAGATAAGCTCACGGTCCACCTGATGGGAAGCGGTTACCGCGGCCTATGGACGTGTGCAACACCAGGCGCGTCACACTCGCGCTGCCGGCCCTGTAAAAACCTTCTAATGCCCTTCTTGAAGAACCCCATATTGTAGTCGCTTGGGAAAACCACAGCAGGGAGACCATTCCACAGCCTGAGGGTGCGCGGAATAAAGTGCCTTTCATACCTAACTGTACGCACCGTTTCCGGTCGCAACGTGTGAGGTGTGGTGCGATGATAGAATGTGGCAGTGGGCATCATATCATACAATTCTTCTGAACACACCCCGTAATAAAGGCGGTAGAACACGCACAGGGAGGCGAAATCTCTCCTAAGGTTAAGCGGTTCTTCATTGCCTGTAAGTATGGGATTGTCGACGATCCTCAGCGCCCGACTTTGCACCGAGTCGAACGGGTCAAGTTGGTATCTAGGTGCTCCGGCAAAAAGGTAACAGCAGTACTCCATCTGGGGCCGGACTTGCGACTTATAAAGAAGAAGTCTTCTATTTGCCATCCGTTATGACCTCACTCAAGAATAGAGCTTATGATCTCTGTGACCCTGAACATCTGGAGCGAGAGCTGGATCATGTTCAGGAGGTACTTAAAAATAACGGCACTACCTACCTAACGAGAACTACCTACCTAAAACGATCTACCAAGATCTTAAGGGACAAGTTAACCTGACCTACTAGTGAGCGGACTCCGGACTCCAATCATTGGTAACATTTTGTGTTGCGTGGTAATCGATCCGTTGCGTCATCCACCATCTTGACTTTAAGGGTCAATTGTTGTTTATTGAATAACTCTTTTTTTTTCAATTTCACATGAAAAATAATAATCCCTAAGTTGTTTAGAATTAAATATCCTACAATTATGGTTCTCGTCAATTTTTCCAAGGATTAATATTTTCCGATTTATACTCCAAAAGAGGGGACGAATTTTTGTTTGATTAAAAACTCGTTTATTTTCAATTTTACATGAAAAACTGTTTCAAACCAAGTTGTTTGAAATTGAATTTCCTATAATTTTATTTCTTACAAGCTGTACCCGCGACTTCGTCCACGTGGATTTCGATTTTTAGAGATGTGTTTTTTTTTCTCTCCGTAAGAACCATCCTCGTACTTCAAGAAATATTATAAAAGAAGAATTATCGAAATCGGTTCAGCTGCTCTCGAGATTTGCGCTTAGCAACAAAGTCAGCGATTTTTATATTATAGAGATACATTGTTTAGTACCATCGATATTTTTCGATTTAGACCTGCGAAGCGGCTATGAACAATTTTGACGTTTAAATTATCCACGATTCACTGATAGACGGGCCTCCATCCGTCGCGCCCTAAAGAGGCCTAAGAATATGGACTAGGCAATTATCAAGATTTTTGAATTATACTATACTGTACACATTGTACACTCACTGTACATGGACTATCTTTTTAGTCTTATAAATAGACTACGCCGCTGGTCTGTTGCGTTTAATCATATTCTACAAGTCTCGAAATAGTAAGTTTATAATTTTATTGATCTCTTAGTGCGAGTGTGAATAATTATTTTAAAATTAATCTAAAAGGCTAAACTCAGGGTTTTTAGATAAATTTTAAAATATTTGTACAATTAAAAACTTGCTATCGGAATAACGTTGTGAATTTACTACTTTACGTATAATTTCTATTTTAATTGATATAATAAAGAAGCGAGTTTTTATGACTGTATAATATATAATTCAAGGACGCCATTAAATATACCCGATTTTTTAGAACTTGTTCTTACGGATATGATGGTAGCCTTGAATATTTTTTATCAAATTATTAGTTTTTTTTTTAATAAATTCAAATAGTAAAAGTAATTTTGTTAATAAAACTTTATGTTACACCAGTTTTTGGAATAATTTCATTTTGTTTATTTGATCTATATTTTAGTAAATGAACAAGTTTGGCTAAGTAATTTTAACATAGCAATTTGAACACGTGTGATATTGCAGAGATGACTAGAAAGTGAGCTGTCCAGTTTTAATTGTAGATCTACCGACTGTATTTGTTTATTGGATATGATTCACAACATTTTCATAAATACTGAAATAGGTGGTAATGGTCGTTTTCTGAAATGCAAAATTGAATTTGAGTCTCGAAAACCCTTCTTACGCGCACTGTGCAGTACAAACTGTGCGTAAAGTAATAATTATGAGACTGACCATAATGCTCTGAAGCTCCAGAAAAGGCATAAGGTGTAAGGCATAATCGGGTCCACGTAAGGCGTGAATTAAACAGAAAAGGTAAGAGCTATGGCTATGCAGGCGACGATCAGACGTGGATTTTGCTTTGATTATATGCCTTACGACTTGTGCCTTTTCATATATAATTATTGTCCCCACTGCCTGACTGATCGTATTCTTCGAATCGCAACAGCTGGTGTAAATCTTAACCATGACGTGCATGTGACGACGTTTTGCTATCGCGAAAGCATACAAATGTTTATCACTTTCTTGGCGTTATTATTCCACAAATAACTGACAACTTCTCACCTATCCATACACGAAGCAGATTTCACCTATGAAAATGAACGTGTTTAAATTAATAAGCGTTTTCACGTTTTTTCAAACGAATAAATAAAAATTGAGAAGTGTAGTGGAACGGAATTGCAATGGTGAAATTCGGTCTTAGTATCGATCAGGGTACATTCTATTTGATCTCTCTGCCCAGTGCCTTTACTTTGGATTCCGGTCTTCAGCATCAGAAGAAGTAAGAATATTGGCCCGCTCATCGTCTTTTACAACAAGAAGCTAGCATTTCGTGAGCCCACCCCTCCAAGACACTCCTTAGATCTAAAAACAGGATCTATAGTCCCGTGTCCAGTCTATAATTAAATACACTATACATAAAAGACAAATCAGTAACACGCCTTACGAAACCAAGTGTAAAAACCATGACCGATTTAAATAGGTATAAGTACTCCGTCAGACAATACGGTTGCACCCACCGAGTGTAACGATGCACCCGTTCGGTGCACAATGCGACTCGTCACGCTGCGTCGACCACCGAAGGGCACGGCCTTAGCCAGTGATAACCAGTTATTACCTCACACGACGTTAATTATGTAATAATTAATCGAGTGTTAAAATAATTATGTATGATATTAAGTAGGTGTAGAAAAGAGGGTTGCTAGGCGTTGATAATTCCTAGGGGGGAAGTAGCCCGTGTCTATGATCATTCATCTATATAAATAAAATAAATTCGTGTCAGTGATACCGTTTATAACTCGAGAACGGGAGTTTCATGATCTTTGATTTTTTAGATTGGGCTTCGCCTATACTCAGCCATATTGGATTTCTTTTTCCAAAATCCCCACGGTTACCCAGTGTGGGACGTTATGTTAAACTCAAACCGGCCAAAACCGCATGCCAGCTGTCTCGGATCTCTAATGCTGGGATGTAAGGTAGCCAAATAAGGCAATTCCCTCTAACCCGGGCTGACCCTGGACCATCTCCGGTTTTAAGATGGCCTTCTCGGGATACTGTGCCTATAATAGCAAATAGGATAATCAAAAATATGACACATGTAACTTTACCCTAAGGCAGAACGAAGTTTGCCAGGCCAGCTAGTTCTGATTAAAGGGGGTAGATTACCACTTAAATTTCGCTAGCTGTTTAAATTACCTGGACCTATATCTTAGGGACGACGAGTTAATCCAACGAAAATTATAAAAATCAAAGTAACTAATTGCTTTAAAATTTCGCTATAGAACATATTCATTAAAAATAACGCAGACATAGTAGCAGCCAACAGTTAGTAATTAAAAAATAAGTAATCCTCGATTACAACATTCTTTGATTGTTGTAGAACAAGTATACAAATTATGATAATCACCTACTGGTCGCAAGGTGAACAAGTGTTTAATCTGACGATAGCCCCCTACTACGGTGATTGACATCTGATGCTATCACGCCATTCATGAATGAACCATGATCAAAATAAGAGGTGACGCCGCCAATCAAACGCTGTGATACATTGAGGTAGTTTTTGCATTAGAACCTTTTACCAGTATCAAATAGTCGATCGATCGATCGTATTAATAATATTCGTCACTTATTTGTAAGGTTGCCAAATTATGAAACAGAAATATACGGAAAAACATTGTAAAATAGGAAGGTATTGTAAGGTAGGAAATGTTAAAATTGTAATTTTTTTGTAAAAGCAAGTGTTCGTCATTTGCTCTAAATTAAAATATAAGCCATAGCTAACTTTTGTCTCTGCCTGCCTTGGTGGGAAAGTAAGTGAATGTGTATTTATTTATTTAGATGTTTTAAATTAATAAATTTGAAATAATCCCTGGGGCATATCATCCCACTTTTGGTGCCAAAAAAAAACCGCCATTTTAATTATTCTTTAATTTTAATGTTGGTACCCAGTGACACTGGCACAATAAAGACGAATCTAAAGACAATATCATTCATCGAAATCGGTTACGCTATTTTGTATTTACGAGGGAACACAGCGACATAATACATACATACAAATTAGACCTGCCTTTTTTCGCCACACTCGGTCAATAATACATCAATACTGATAACATCAAACAGCAACATACGTTTAATTAGTAATCGTCGGTATGTTGTACACAGATGTGTATATCAATCCATTTCAGTCTCAATCCTAGACGAGACGAGAGAGATAACGTCACCACGTGTGGTGCAAACGATACATCTTCGTACAATTTGTCAATGGATGTATTTTTCGAGGGGCACTGCCTATGCTGAAGCCTTATTGTTCTTATCGTGTGAATATATGAAGTGAAGCCAAATGGCGATATTAGATTGCGTGAATTGACAAACAGTTACTAAATATTTAACATGTTATTTTTGTCTGATTGCTGGTGTTTATAAGCGACTCGATGTTGGATAATAATTTAGATTATGCCTGTTCATAATCTGTAGTCAAACTATAATCCGAAGTTCCTGAATAATATTAAGATAATTATTTAAATAAGACAACGACATATCGAGTTGTATACCATTTATTTGCGACAAAACATTTTACACGACTACCCTTTTTTTTACGTGTGGAAACCCCCACGGGCTTCACCCCATCGGTGCCGACGATGAGGTGGGCGTGTCGGAATCGGACTGACTAAAACCACACGGTGTCCTCCCCAAGTGTCCATTGCCGGGCACCCCGGGTAAGCCTAAATTATACTCGTAATACCGAATACCTTACAGTTCCATCCCATTCCAAATTCGAAGTTCAAAATTCATACCCGCGTCAGCCAAGAACCGTGACACTATTTTTATTCCGAACAGTTTGTCTGGTATACATAGAAACCATTGAATTTGACGTGAAATCAACTACTTTCTCTACATTAAAAAAAACACTCAATGCAGGCTAATGGTTTATGTATTTACTTACCTATAATACACTTATATAAATGTTAAGTTTGTATACGCTTCAAAAATTTAAAAGTCCGTTCAAATTTTCTCAAATTTTGACACGATACACAAGGCGCTTTCAAAGATGGTTTTATCCATTTTTCGCGTTGGATTATAGGAATTTATTCGCGTGTGAAGGCGGAACCCGGACGGATTTTTTTTATGTTCTTAATCAAATCAACCAAAATATGCATACAAAAATAAAAATTACGATTAATAAACAGTATAAAAATCGCAATCGGGGCGTTACAAAGGCTCAAGCTTGAGCATCGCTACTCGCTAGCTAATAACTTTTGAAGTCACGTGCCATATTTTCTTTAACGTCCCCCTGTGGGTACACAAATGGAAAAACTTTCCGTGTCGTTTATAATCAATGCCATCCATAGACTACGTAAGCACGTAACTTCGAATAGACCCGTATCTCACAGACCGTTATTAATGTACAGCTGCACTTGAGGACCGACCTACCATGAAACTCAAAAAAGGTGAACAGGGGTGAACCCTAGTGACGTACTCGAGCAGTTTAGAGATTGAATTATACACGCTTCGTTTGAATTTCGAAAAGTTTGGCTGAGGAAGTTATGAAGACCAAGAAAATTAATTGGTTTTAAAGATTAAAAAGAAATGTTTTTGTAATTCATTTTTGAAGAGACCGGTTTATATTTTTAAGGGATTGGCTTCTGGAATTCATATTTGAAAAATATGGTCAGAGTAATTGAAGATAGTATTGAATTGACGCGAATAATATATACTTAGGTAGACACAGAAAAACGATGTGTTGGAGTAGGAATAGATAAACTCACATTCCAATATAGATGAATCCCCATACCTATATTAAGACATCTGGTTTGGCAACCCTTATCGATATTATGCGTTTTCTTAAGAAACTATATAAGATCTGTTAAATGTTTGTGATACTTGTTGTAAATATTTATAGAGAAATAGAGAGAGAGAGAGAGAGAGAGAGTGAGAGAGAGAGAGAGATCGCTATTGGTATTAGTGTTGTTAGTGTTTAGCAACTTATGAGGCCGACTGTACGTTAAATAAAGAAAAGTATTTCAAATGTTTCACAACACTAGTTAATATCTACTTACCTGGTGCGTTCTAACGTTGGGTCTCAACGGAAGCGCAAACGTATGGACGGAATACTCATCGTGATTTACTACATACACAGCATTGTGTGCCAAATGAAAATGTTAATCCACGCCTCATTAAACAAGTTACAGCTAAGCCTTGATTTTCCTTCAGTTAATTATTAACAGAGTGCTAGAATGCACGATTTCGCAAATAGTTTCTCATACCACTAGACGTGTGCCTACTAATTTCAGTTCTGGAATAATTTATTTAATATTTTGTGTGTAGGTTACCTAGGATATTAGTGATGTTTTTAAGACATTACTCAATTATTCGTATAAGTTATGTGGACAGTTAAGGTGATAAGTAGATAACAAAAGTGAATAGTGACTTTTTGTGTGGTAATTACTTACCGGGAAAAGTGAACATTTTATGAATTTTAATGGTAACAGTTTTCCCTCTTAGTGCTCATGGCTCCATCAAGCGACGGCCGCGCGTACTACTTCAGTATATGTCACATCCATCTAACCATATTAACTACGACTTGTATAAGTTTAACTATTCGGTAAGAGATGGCGCTGTGCGCAAACTTTTACTAGAGCCAAACTCATTTTTTTAAAATCAATACATACATAATGTTATAATTATTTATTGACGTATTATTGTATTCAAAATATAAATGCATTATTTTATGAATAGGCTGGAAAATAATTTCAAAATTTTAGAGATTGGGTCTGTTGTTCTTGGATTTGGCTCCAGGTGTATTCTGATTTCTTTTTTATGTTATCTAGTTTGTTATTAATAACGTTGTAATGTGTGTTTTTCTTTCTTTTAGGCTGAGCCTGGTGATACAATAGCAACAACCAAAGAAGGTTAGTAACGTTTCCATCTTTTTAACCGACTTCCAAAACGGAGGAAGGTTCTCAATTCGTCACCGATTACTGGAAGACGCCTGAACCGATTCGGAAAATACAGATTTTTTAGACAAAAATACGCGTAAGACTTTTCTATTAAAGTCGGCCTCGAATGACATTGAATTTTTACGTTGTGTGTGTCCGAGCTTGGCACCGACTTCATCAGAAAAGTTCTAGGCAATTTTTTTTTTTAGTTTGTCTTTTGAATTAAATCTGTAATTTAGTTATTTTTCTTTTTTCAGTATTTAGTGGTTTATTTGGATTTTTAAGTCGGTTTTATTCTTTTATTAAAATTTACTCAATAATGAATAATGTAAACGAAAAATCTTCATAGTTTTTCGAAGTAGTCAAGTCAGTCCCCTTCTGATTAGCTTTTCTCCAGTTTAACTTTCTCTTCTTATTATTAATAATAATAATAAATATTCTACGACATTCTATACAACGCTTTCTAGACCCAAAGTAAGCATAGTTTAACTAGCTTGTGTTATGGATTCCAGTATGCGGATAAACATACTTATTACTATTTTTTTTTGTAAATACGTACATCTAACTACTTATCGTCGTCGTTAGACTAGACTTAGTTGTCTGCAGTACAACCTGACGAGGATACAGTAGGCGACTTTCGACCGATTTCAGCTACGTTAATGTAATTTTTAGGTGAACTGCGTATATTGAGTACACAATTTTCTATATTAATGTAAATATTTTAATTTGCAGAAGAATGGGTGACGCGAAAGAAAAGCGAAGTGACAACAACACGTCAGATTGCGACGAGAGTCAAGCGCGAACTAATATTAGAAGATGGCCGTATTCTCAGAGATTCTGGTCCTAAGATATCCACCTCCGTCAACGAAGACACTCACACCACCAATTACCAACAGACTGAAGTAAGTACATACAAAGTACTGCAAGTCGGTACACCTTTGTTTTTTTTTTTTTTTTCGTGCGGAAATCCCTTCGGATACCCCCCGCCGGCCAGCGGGGGCGGTTATGTCGGGCTTGCACCGACTAAAACCGCACGCCATCTTGGGTCTTAAGACGCCGGGGTGTAAGGTTACCCATAGAGCACATCCCTCGCACCCCGACCGACCCTGGGCCATCTCCGGTTTCGAGATGGCCCCCCCACTTGCCCTCCACTGTGCCATCCGCTAATCAGAGGGACACGTGGAAAGCCTCCGAACAGCCCTCAACAGGGCCGTCCTCGCCCCGGTCGGAGTTGGCAGGCGGCAGCGTCTCTCCCGCCCTAGGAGAGACGCGCTGCCGTCTCCGTTGCCCAGGGCGCACCGCGTGGAGGTCCCCAACCAAGCACCCCCAAGTCGGTACACCTGCTGATTGAAGGACGAGGCGCTTCCATAAAAGCCATAGTAGCTAAACTAACAATTCAATAAATAACTACGTACCTTGTTCAAAAGACAGGGGTGAATGCTAGCCAACCGACTAGCCACATGCTAGTCGGTGCCTGCTAGACAAGGGGTGAGACTCTAGCACAGGTTTTCCTCTCGGGATTGGTAGTTAGAAGGCAGTCGCTGCCGGAAAAGCCAACAAACTATTCAGAAACAATGCAACCCAAAACAACGCTAAGACGATGATGATAGATTTTTTTTTGTCTTTGACGCCTCGGTTTTATACTGTTTTTAAATGTTGCAAGCGATGCCGAAGTCGACAATTCTGTCAAAGTCAAATGAACGAGAGGTTAGTGTGGGATAAAATAAACTAAATAGAGTGTGTAGTTGTGAATCTGGTGTGAGGTAACTTAAGTCCTAACTATTGAAAAAAATATTACAGACGATATAAAATGGACACATTTTCTTGGACGTCTCGATATTTACCTACATGGTTAATGCAATAAGGATTATGATAGAAAGTAGAGGTCACGTGAAACTTAATGATCTTAGAGTTTTTTTTTTTTAAAGAATATTAGTAACCGAAATTACTAATATTCCCGTTAACCCCTCCAGCTAAGCTTAATTGCTTGTGTTAGGAGTGGGTTCACGTCGGTAGCGTAATGGCCAGGATTCGATCCCGGGGCCTCGCGATCGTATTGTCGACTCCTTAACCAGTAAGCTACCGACGCTTATAAGTATAGTTTTACGACAACAATCACAAGATATTACTATAACTTGCATGTTGCACAAAATAAACAAAGAAAAAGGAAAAAAAACGGTCTAAGTATTTGACATAATTGAAACATTGCTCTTAATTCTGTCCTATAAACAGTCTGTCTTATAACATGTCAAGTCATTGCATTCTCTATTAAAATCATTAATACTGCGTCTGAAAAAGTTATTACTAGTATAAATAGTTTTACAGAAAGGAACAGAGAATAGTTGATGTAAGCGGGAGTTAGGCATTGGGTATCCTAAATGATATTCTTTCTTAAATGTGAGGAGAATCTACGAGACTATTTAGAATTTTAAATAGATAAACTTGATCAAAATGTTTCGTCAATCTTTAAGCCTTGTTAATGAGTAGCGTTTTAAAAATAGAGAAAAAAAAGCGGCCAAGTGCAAGTCGGACTCGTCCATTAAGGGTTCCGTATCAGCAAGTAACATAATAATGTTTTTTTTTAAATTTTTATATTTGAGTTGTTTGAATGAAAGGTAAATTGCGGTTTACGATTTATGACGTATTAAAAAAAACTACTTACTAGATCTCGTTCAAACCAATTATCGTTGGAAGTTTACATGGTAATGTACATCATATATTTTTTTTAGTTTTATTATTCTCTTATTTTAGGAGTTACAGGGACACACATTTTACCACTTTGGGAGTGTCTCCCGTGCAAACTATTCGGTTTATAAAAAATTGATATTAGAAACCTCAATATCATTTTTGGAGAGCTATCCATAGATACCTCACACATATGGCTTCGATGAAAAAAAAAAATTAAGTTTCAGATTTTTTTTCTATTTCTGTGCGAAAATCTTAATGCGGTTCACAGAATACATCTACTTACCAAGTTTCAACAGCATAGTTCTTATAGTTTCGGATAAAAGTGGCTGTGACATACGAAAGGACAGACAGTGTAACAGGGATAGTTGAATTTAAGGTTTATTATAAGTTACAAGTTATTAGAAGTTTGTAGTTGGTTTATAAGGTTATAGTAAATCAAACATGAGACTAGTTTTACCTTTCATGTATTAAATGTTATAAATTGTATGTGATCTCAAGGCTGAGTACGCATAATTTTTAATAAGATTGAAATTAAGGAAGTGAAGTTAAGAGATGTGAAGGACGGCCCGCGGCAGCCAGGAATCTGCACTTAGCTCTGCCCGGCGTGTCGCGCTGGCATCCACCGCTGCGTGACTCGCTCGGCGGACCTGAAAAGAGAAGGCAAAGCTTTCAGTATGTGAATACATAATGCTAGTGCAGGCCGAGCATACCGAAGGCGTAAGAAAGGTGGCAAGCTTCCCCAGGCACGTGATGCTTATGGTCATTATTGCAAAGCAGGCAGGTCACAGCCTTTGCAAGCAGCAGGAACAGATGCACAGAAACATAGATGACACTGAAGGATTGTTCACCATGCGGTCACTGACCGCATGGCCCGCACAGGTTATTGTCCTTTTGACAAGCGCGAAAAGGGAAAGCATGCCTTGCGTGTAAGCTACACAATTAAAACAAATAGATACTGCTCACGTAAAAAGCAGCATCCCAATTAGAAAACTTTGCCACGACTACAGAGGTGTAGTGTGGCATGATAACATTCTATATAATTCCAATGGATAAATGTTGGCAAGCCTCGCTCACGTAAAAAACGAGGCGATGCCTGGAGTAGCTTAGCATAGCAGTGGGAACCTGACGTGGCACCATTGGTGAAGATGAAGAGGCCACGGGGAATATCCCTGGTGGGCCATTGGTACCACGTCACCCTCCAACACTAATGAGCACTCTGTATAAAAATGATTAGCACACGTAATGTATAAATTGTAAAATTCTCACCAACGGCTCAGTACCAGAGCTATGCACTAGTGGTAGCGATGCAGAAAATTAGGGGCTCGCAAAACCGCTGCACCGTAATTTATAACGTCGGCTGAAAGCAGCGACTTGGTGGGAGTTCATAGATAATGAACCACAGCCGATAGGGTTGACCACAGCTAACATAGACAGAGTCGATGAAAGAATACAGATAATATTAGTAGACTATGAATCGATATCAACTAAGGAATCGACTACATATTCCACTAATATTCTTAAAGTACAATGTGCATTGTTACACAGACAGACATGACAAATCTATAAGGGTTCCGTTTTTTGCCATTTGGCAACGGAACCCTAAAAAGATACTTAAAAAAAGAGATATTTTCATTATGCCAACAAAAAATTCAGTCCTTCATTGTGTAGTTAAAGATGTTAAAGGGGCAACACAAAGATCTGTGGGAACCAATCCAACCTCTTCTGTTAAATGGTGCACCTTCTGACCGATGGACGAGGCTCTGACGAAGGCGTCCTTTTCGGGGTTGGCAGGTCAGACGGCAGTTACTATCACAATGTGTTAGTTATTTATTATTGACCAAATTAGCCGAGGTGTAAGCCTAGGATACAGCAAGTATTAACGATAAGATCATGATGAACGCATAGTTGAAAAGTTACAGAATTAAAAAGCCCATAACAACTTCATAAATTTTCAACTTATTAAAAAAATTTTTTGCAACTTAATGGGCGTGTGGAGACAGTCAATACCTAGGTATATAGCGATCCTCTCGGCAGCATGATTGCGGCAATGGTGCGGAGCGCGAGCGCGTGGGCCGCCGCCACCTCCTTCTGCGAGCAAGTAATGCTTGAGAAGGAGATGGCGGAGTGCGCCCGGGAGAGATTTAGAACTCTCCCGGCCCGCCGAGCCCGCAACATGCACGCCGCGCAGGCGACTCAGGCGCCGGAGGTCGCTTAACGACCTCCGTCCTCCATGAGCGCAGGCCTGGGGGTGGCAGGTGTGGCCGCCTGTCACCCCAGCAGAAGCAGGCTGGGACGGTGGGGCGACACCGTGGTTCCCAAACCCAAGGGAGCCATCTCGAAACCGGCGATGACCCAGGGTCAGTCGGGGTGCGAGGGATATGCTCTATGGGCAACCTTACACCCCGGGTCTGTAGACCCGAGACGGCGTGCGGTTTTAGTCGGTTCAAGCCCGATATAACCGCCCCCACTGGCCGGCGGGGGGTATCCGAGGGGATTTCCGCACGAAAAAAAAAGGTATATAGCGATACTGTCAATGATATTGATGTGCAAACGCGATTTTTATACGTAATATTATAAAGCTGAAGAGTTTGTTTATTTGTTTAATTGAACGCGCTAGTCTTAAGAACGACAGATTTGAATTGAAAAATTGTTTTTGTGTATGATAGTCTATTGAAATAAAACTATTTAGTCTCCCCGTGATCATGACTGCTGAAAAGCAACCGAAACGTCGGGTTCAATGTAAATTATAAAATATCATCAAATAAATCGCGATAGAATCTGTTAAAAAATAGTTTTATTACAATGTATGACATTCGAGTAAACTTCCGACAATATCATATGATAGCCTTTTTATAGAGGAAGGTTATAGGCTATATATCATCACGCTTCTACCCAGGGAAGTGGAGCAGTAATCATATATGTCAACAAATCGGGTAAATTTTCATTCATAATTGCAAAACTAATGCATGTATGGATTAAATAGATGCCATGGGCGATCGAAGTATGTCACGGGGAAGCCGCGGGGGAATATAGGATCGCAATATATATTGACTGTCTTCACGGGCACAATAGTTCATACCCTAATATTAAATCAATTTCAGTGTATCATAATCATAATACATTTCTTTGTCAGCACCGTGTACCTGACAATGAGGTTGGTGAAGAAGCTTCGCCTAATGAAATCGAGACCGGCGGTGGCGACGCGATTGGTGCTCCACCTGACGGTAAATAAACATTATATTTTATCATTTAGGTATTCCTTTCGGTTCAAGCCCGACATAACCCCCCCCGCTGGCCGGCGGGGGGGTATCCGAAGGGATTTCCGCACGATAAAAAAAAAAAAAAAAAAAGGTATTCCTTTAAGAATGGGTGAATGTATGATATGAGGCTCTACCACAATCATCGGTACCCAAGCCAACCTCATCTGCAAGTCGGTACACCGGTACACCGGCTGATTGAAGGCTCTGGCGCAGTCTTACCTCTCAGGGTTGAGGGGTCAGATGGCAGTCGTTCCCGTAAAACCTAGATAAACGAATCATTGAGCACTAGGAGAGCGGACTCATGCAGAGCTGGAAAGTTCAAGCTTTGGATGCCACCGAGATTGGCGAATGATGATGATGATGATAGTATTTTTTATATATAAATTTAGTAACCGAAATTACTATTATTGCCCCTAACCCCTCAAGCTAAGCTTAATTGCTTGTGTTAGGAGTAGGTTCACGTCGGTAGTGTAATTACCAGGATTCGAATCCGGGACCCATCGATCGTAGGGTCGACTCCTTAACCACTAAGCTACCGACGCATATTTATCATCCCAATTTTTTCACAATATAGACATTTAGCTTATTTGGGGTTACAAGAATACTAACAATAAAAAACAAAAAAGAAACACATGTTACTACGATTTTTTATCTACGAGTATAGTAATATTATAAAGAGGTAAAGTTTGTGATGTTGTGAGTTTGTAGGGGGTAATCTCTGGATCTACTGAACCGATTTAAAAAAATCTTTCACCAATAAAAAGCCACATTATTTGTGAGTGTCATAGGCTATATAACTTCACAGTACTACTCAAGGGAGCGAAGCAGTAATCATAATTGTCAATAAATCCCGCAGATTCCCATACATTATTATGAAAACTAATAAATTACGGGCATATAAGGTTTAAAGGGGTGTAAGGGATGCAATGGGAGTTCGAAATACGCCACGGGCGAAGCCGGGGAGGGCCAGCTAGTTTATTATATTTTTATTTTTAATCAATTATAATTAAAAATTTCTCAGAAGTGGACGGTCTTCTCCTCGGGGGTGTAGTAGCTCCGGCTGGTACGAAAGTGTTGGTGACGTCATGTGTGGTCGCAAACCCGGATGGCAAAGTACGAGAGAGTAAAGACCGCAAAGTGCTGACCAGGAACATCACAGAACGCGTGCAGGAGACCGAGGAGCAAATACACAAGGGAGACACGACGCATGACGTGAGTCCTAAGTTTAATTTTTTACACCATTTTAGTTAATTTAATGCGGTTACGAGCATGACGTCAAAAGCGCTAAATGACAATTGGTATACAATTTGTCAAAAGCGCGCATCGTCAAAAGTACATAAGGTCAAAACCGTACATCGTCAAAAAGAAATAAGGTCAAAAGCGTCAGGCCTGCTCATGGAGGACGGAGGTCGGTTAAACAAGGAACGAGGCTCTAGCGCAGGCATTTCTCTCTGGATTGGGAGCTCTGACAGCAGTCGCGCCCAGAAAAGCCGACGTACCTATTAAAAACATTAAGCGGACCTCGGGCTCCAAAGTGCAAACTTTGGACACAACGGGGAAATAAATAATAATAAATAAATATTGTACGACAAAGTACACAACGCCATCTAGACCCAAACTAAGCAGAGCTTGTCATATGGGTTCTAGAATGCGGATAAACATACTTGAATACTTTTTTTTTGTAAATAAATACATATTATACATAGAAACACCCAGACCAATGCAAATATACATACTTGCACTGAGCGGGAATCGAACCCGCGACCTTTGGCTTGACAGTCGAATGCACTACCGCTACGCCACAGAGGTCGGCAGAGGGAAATCGCTAAGAGAATGTTGAAGCAGAATTCATCGCCATCTATACATTTTATTTTAGTGTTTAGCTGTCAATTTATACGTGCTCCAATTTTGTCGGTATAATATTTTATTTTATAACACATAACATAATAACTTCACGCCTGTATACCCGAAGGGGTAGGCAAAGGTGTATTGTACACCCACGTTTCACAAGTTGTGTTATGCTAGCGATATAGCGTCGGTAGCTTAGCGGTTAAGGAGTCGACCCTACGATCGAGAGGTCCCGGGTTCGAATCCTGGCCATTACACTACTGACGTGAACCCACTCCTAACACAAGCAATTAAGCTTAGCTGGAGGGGCTAGAGGGAATATTAGTAATTTCGGTCACTAATAATATTTAAAAAAAACAACATTTTTAAAACACACATAACTACGAAAAGTTAGAGGTGTGTGTGCCCGCGGCGACTAAGGATCGAACTCGAGACCTTGTCTCTGCAGTCCGTTACGTACACCACTGGGCAATCGCTTTTTAGGGATTTTCTTTAGAAAAGCCCTATTGCTATCGAGTTGTCGTCGTTGCCAATTTTCTGTCACGGTTTTGGGTATGAAGGAGATGAGCTATCGAGTTGCTGTTTTCGGTTTTAGATTCGTGCTGGGGTGAACCATTGCAAGATAAAGAAAAAATCGCAAAAAAATCGCAAAAAAAAAAAAAGAAATCGCAAAATCGAAAATCCCTTGTATTCGGCTGAGCTCGTCTCAGGAATTTAACTTGTTTTATAATAGTTGATTATCTTTTCAATTACATTTGCCTTTCTTTACAATACCTTGAAGCATTCAAATGATTGTTTTTTATTTTAGTTTTGTTATTTTCCTTTGTTTGATTGAACGACTCTGAGATGTATTATTTCATTGATTTTTACTGACATGTTCGACACCTATACACCAAAGATTTAGGCTTTAGGCTAGATACGACAAGCCGGCTAAAGTTTGGTGAACCAGCGTATCACCAAACTGGTACTTACAGTGCATAAAATTTCCACGTCTGTACTCGTTTCTACTTCAGTCTACGTTCAACTTTGCTTTGCTGTTCGGTCTACAAAACCGAAGCAATCCGATTTTAACTGGACTTCTCGAGACGTGCCAGGTCGAAAGCCGGATACTGTAAATGGCTCTCGTGACATCATAGGTGGAGGTGAACAAAATGACACGCTCGGTTTTCATACTACTTGATGCACATGCGTTATCTAGTGTACGCTACATCTATGTAGTACGCGATAGCACCAACATGGGCCAATAACAAGCGAATTTAATAACATGTCAGAGAACCTCGATTGCAGCAATTTACAAACGCTTTTAGCCTTTCGATGATGCTCTTATCTAAAACCACAAGATACAACGCAGGGGACATGTCAGCCCGTCGTTGTGTCACAGGTTCGATTCCGAACTTTGATATCGGCTGATAGCCGCTAATGGAGCCATGGGAAGCTGTTTTTATTAGACTGTTGAGCTATTTCTGTATGGTGAATATTTTTAAACAGTTGTGTGTATGTAAAGCAGTCGTTTTTCCAGATTTATGTTGTTATGTGCTCGTGGGTAAGTGGTAAACGAGTAGGTTAGTACATTGCTAAGTTAAGCAATTCTAGCTAGGTCAGTTTTAGGATGTGTGACCATTCTTAATAAACCTCTGTACCTTTTTTTTTTTTTTTCGTGCGTTTCGGAAATCCCTTCGGATACCCCCCGCCGGCCAGCGGGGGCGGTTATGTCGGCCTTGCACCGACTAAAACCGCACGCCGTCTCGGGTCTTAAGACGCCGGGGTGTAAGGTTACCCATAGAGCATATCCCTCGCACCCCGACTGACCCTGGGCCATCTCCGGTTTCGAGATGACCCCCTTACTTGCTCTCCACTGTGCCATCTGCTAATCAGAGGGACACGTGGAAAGCTTCCGAACAGCACTCAACAGGGCCGTCCTCGCCTCGGTCGGAGTTGGCCGTAGGCGGCAGCGTCTCTGCCACTCGAGGATCGAGGCGCTGCCGTCTCTGTTGCCCAGGGTGCACCGCTTGGAGGTTCCCAACCAAGCACCCCAATAAACCTCTGTACCTCGGTCCCATTTGACTTACAAACATCTGTGGCATTCGTTACGGGTAGTAGGCCTCCTAAAAAGTCCGACTACTTGCCACTCTACCATGACATGCTGGTGAGAAAGAGACATGGAGTTGTATAAACTCTATAGCTCAATCCCTTATACACGAACACTTATAGCCTGCCATGTTAGGCCAACTGGTCTAACTACAGAACTTGGATGTCGCCAAGGGTTGTGGAGGTCTGATGGCAGCCGCTTCAGGTGAAAGTCTTTCGTAGTAAGAATGAAAGCCGACTCCAACTGAGTTAGTAAAACGCTCGGAGTACGATGATGTTTTTATGTTTTTAGGTAGCCCGACATGGGGTGCTTGGTTGGGGACCTCCACGCGGTGCGCCCTGCGCAACGGAGACGGCAGCGCCTCTCTCCTAGGGTGGGAGAGACGCTGCCGCCTACGGCCAACTCCGACCGAGGCGAGGACGGCCTGTTGAGGGCTGTTCGGAAGTTTTCCACGTGTCCCTCTGATTAGCAGATGGCACAGTGGAGAGCAAGTAAGGGGGCCATCTCGAAACCGGAGATGGTCCAGGTTCAGTCGGGGTGCGAGGGATATGCTCTATGGGTAACCTTACACCCCGGCGTCTTAAGACCCGAGACGGCGTGCGGTTTTAGTCGGTGCAAGCCCGACATAACCGCCCCCGCTGGCCGGCG
The DNA here is from genome assembly GCA_946251805.1 of Cybosia mesomella. NCBI lineage: Eukaryota > Metazoa > Arthropoda > Insecta > Lepidoptera > Erebidae > Cybosia > Cybosia mesomella. Next base: position 26,780,452 of record OX276398.1, read on the forward strand.
GGGGGTATCCGAAGGGATTTCCGCACAATTCACACACAATTAAAAAAAAAAAAAAGGTAACCCGACATAACCACCCCCGCTCGCAGGCGGGGGAGTATCCGAAATAAAAAAATAGTTAAAAAAAAAAGATAGCAATTTCTTTGAGATTGTAGGAATCTCTATTCGCCACGGCTCATCATAATACGATTGGTATAAAATGCGTTCTCTATTTGTAAAAATTTAACTTTCTATCTTCACGGTTATTTCGCTGAAAAATGGAAAACTGTTTTAATCATTATAATAATAACGTTGTGCATGAAACAGCTGAGGTTACGGTATTTTATTTTCGGTTTTCGCAAGCTAACGTTGCGAAACATTGCTATATGGACTATCGTGCTGTATGAAAAGTTTCTGTGCGTGTGTAGGTACCAATCACACAGAAGGAAGTGGTTCGGTACTTTCTTTCTTTGTCGTACTATAAAGAACTGAAATGGTCTACCTGCACACGTGTTTCCTTCTTCTTACAATCCCGGGTTCTTTAAGCAAGGCATAAAAAGGCATTTGTTCAGGTAGGGACCAACATTTTAGAATTGACAGCATCTGGAATCTTTTGGACTTCACCCTAGATTCTTACCATCCAGCGGGGTGCAGTTCATTGACGGAAGAAATGTAAAAAACTCTTTCTAAACAGCTGGATTTTTTTTTTGCATTTTGACCTTTTTTAGTTCATTTGAATGGTTTCTTCATAGATATCGTATTCTAGAGATAGGTCTTTAGCAGCAATATGCTGATTCCAAAATATCACGTTCTTGATTTCAAAAAAAACTTTTTATTCAACCACGCCTACGCTGAGCGTTTGACATTATATCACGGATCGACGTACGCAAGTAAACGTCAATGCAAACATTACTGTTAATTTGACATGTGCCCTGGTAATAAGTAATACGAAAAAACTTATTGATAATTTGTTATTCATAATAGAAACCTAATATTTAGTACTTCAAGTCATTTAATTCTTTTAAATAAACTGTTTTACTTCTGTTCTTGTAGATATTTACTTCACAAACCAACTTTAAAATAAAATTAAGGTCCGCTAAAGCGGCGAGTACTTGACCTTTTAGCCAACTCACGCGGTGTGGATACATTTTTATCGCTATAATATCTTAGTTGTGTCGTTCCTATGGTTCCTTTATATTTGGCTGGTGGTGTCGTAATAGCCAAGGCGGTGGAATTACAATTAAGAAGATGCGGGTTCGAATTCCCGGTACTTATTCTTCCCATGTGAACGCACTCGTAAAACAAGCCATTTAGCTTAGTCGGAGGGATTAACGAGAACGGCCACTTATTACTAATTAAATGAAGTCATTCAATCAAGTGGATCACAATGTGATACTTGTGATAGTCAGAATTTACATTTATCTACATTTAATGCCGGGTTCGGCAATAAGTGTAGTGGTGCTATCCCATTATCGATCAACGGATGAAGCTCTGATGCAGGTTGTAAGATCAGAGGGCAGTTGCTCCCAAAATAGCCAGCCAAACCTAAATATGAAAAGGAGAAGTAGGAAAGATAACCTCGAGCTACAAATTCCAGACTGATATAGAGAGAATACTGATACTGAGTCTGACAGACAGACAAATTCCAAATCCAGACTTTCATGAGAGAAAAAAACTTAATAACAATTTGCCGTACCCAGGAATGTGACTAATGAGTAAGGAATCTTTGAACCTATTAAATCAATTTAAACCATCTAAACATTCAAATAAAACAATTTTCTAAAATATACCTCGGTTACTTTTAATCGACGGTACAAAGGATAAATTGATATTTTATTACATTATTCAAATGTAATAAAACCTAGTTCAATACGCTGTTAACTAATACAGTAAAGTAAAACATTACATACATAAACTCACGCCTATATCCCCGAAGGGGGTAAAGTAAAATTACATTGAAATAAAAACCAATTTCGATGGATTATACATATATTATAAAAAATCGGCCAAGTGCGAGTCGGACTCGCCCATGAAGGGTTCCGTAGCAGTAAGTAACATAATAATGCTTTTTTTAAATTTTACATTTGAGTTGATTGATTGAAATGTAAATTGCATTTTACGATTTATGACGTATTAAAAAAAAACTACTTACTAGATCTTGTTCAAACCAATTATCGGTGGAAGTTTACATGGTAATGTACATCATATATTTTTTTTGCTTTTTCGTTCTCTTATTTTAGAAGTTACAGGGGGGGGGGAGACATACATTTTACCACTTTGGAAGTATCTCTCGCGCAAACTATTCAGTTTAGAGAAAAATGATATTACAAACCTCAATATCATTTTTGAAGACCTATCCATAGATACCTCGCACGTATGGGTTAGATGAAAAAAAAAATTTTCAGTTTCAGTTCTAAGTATAGGAGCCCCCAAAATTTATTGATTTTTTCTATTTTTGTGTGAAAATCATAATGCGGTTCACAGAATACATCTACTTACCAAGTTTCAACAGCATAGTCCTTATAGTTTCGGAGAAAAGTGGCTGTGACATACGGACGGACAGACAGACAGACAGACATGACGAATCTATAAGGGTTCCGTTTTTTGCCATTTGGTAACGGAACCCTAAAAAGGAGAGTTATGTATTTAAACTGTATTTTAACAGGGTCTAGAACAAACACCGTTTAACCTTCCTTTCGTTTATTAGTTATTGCTGCTGTTAAGAACCTTTAAAATAAAACAATTTTTAACGGTTTCTATCGCGATTTATTTGTTGTCATTTTATTATTTACATTGATCCCGCCGTTTCGGTTACTATTCAGCACCACTAAAATGAACAAATAAGTCGCGAAACCCTCCATTAAAAATTGTTTTATTTAGATTTTGTAATATTCACGTAAACTTCCGACAGTATCATTTTAAGAACCTTGTTAAATATAAAGCTTTCAACCGTTACAGCAGTCACAGTCACTGACGGACTTACAACAATACATATCGTTGCGAGCTTTCCGCAAACTTGTTACGAAGGTCGTAGGTTTAATGAAGGCAGACATATAACGGGACTTAAGAATGCTTTTATATTTTACTAGCGTCGCGCCATGGTTTTGCCCTACTGCAATTAAAAGATTTCTCACATGAATACTCCAAATATTTTCTTTCATACAAGCCTTGTCTTGACAATTAGACGCTGCGCAGACCACGGCGCGGGGTGGGCAGAATGCCGATAAAATGGAACCCGATGGAATGAGAGAATAATGAGAGCGCGCCCAAGCATTTTGCCTATCCCGCACCGTCGTCTGCGCAACGCCTTACGAACACAATCAATCAAATTCGCAAACTGAATTTCGTCAAACTTGCATTTATTCTCTTTTATTTTTTGTCACTTGGACGTAAGTCATCCTCGGAGTAAATTTTCTTGTTAGCTATATCATTTCCATGCTGGTAAAACGGGGAAACATGACAATTATTTAACTGTACCTTTTTTTTTTTATCGTGCGGAAATCCCTTCGGATACCCCCCCCCCCGCGTGTCAGCGGGGGCGGTTATGTCGGGCTTGAACCGACTAAAACCGCACGCCGTCGCGGGTCTACAGACGCCGGGGTGTAAGGTTGCCCATAGAGCATATCCCTCGCACCCCGACTGACCCTGGGCCATCTCCGGTTTCGAGATGGCCCCCTCCTAACACACGTACAGGAAGTTTTTATATAATCAGATTTGTTGAAACCTTAAAAAATCGACCTCTGAGGATAACTTCTGATTCCGTTCACTAGATAAAAATATAAATAGTGTAAAATATCGTCGGCGCCTGTTGTATCGTCTTTTTGTCTTAACTTTAGCCAGTACGGAGAACTTGAAATTCATACCTATGACTCACGACCCGCACAAGATACACCATTTTTCTTTAAGCACTTCACGCCTACGAGGCTTTTTGTTCGTGTAATGAGAAAGTACGATGTACTAGTACGTTTTATTTACGCGTAGCATAAACTTGGTCCTAAATGCTTCGTACTAATGTTGCGATATCATCAATTCTAAAGTCAATCTGGTTTAAAAAGATAATTAACCTAAACTTTTATGGTTTCTTAATACTTTGTTGGTCTCAATTAATTCTTTATTTTAATTCTTTCTTCATATATTTTTATAAGGTCTTTATTATACGAACCTACAATACCTTTTTTTTTTTTCGTGCGGAAATCCCTTCGGATACCCCCCCGCCGACCAGCGGGGGTGGTTATGTCGGGCTTGAACCGACTAAAACCGCACGGCGTCTCGGGTCATAAAACCTACCACAAGTTTATCGGTTCAAAAGCATAAATAGAATTAATTATATTTAAATTTAGTTTTGATAGTCCACTTTATTTCCTTGTTCCGTTGCGTAAGACGCGGCCAGAAATAAATATTTTAGGTCAATCAAATTTTGTATTGGACTATCGTAAAATTAGCCTATATCCGAAGCTATGTTTGCGAGAAATACAGATCGCGTCCCTACAGAAGTACTTTTCCTGTGTGCAAAATTTCAGTCAAATCCATCGAGCCGTATTTGCGTGGTTGAGTAACAAACAAACTCACTTTCGAATTCATAATATTAGTTAAGATGATAACTTAGAAAAGTACATTAATCGATTCTCAAATATCAAGAAACGAATTACCCGTGTTATCTCATTCACTTCGTGTATCAATATTTTACATAGTATTTATAGACCATCTTCCCACACAAAATAATCAGGTTAACATAATTCCTTGCTATTTTATTGCATCTTTGCGACATTGTTAAACCACAGATAAGGGATGTCAGTGCGTGCGATTTTATTTTTTGCAAGTGAGAAACAATAGTAAGATACGAAGCATAAAATGGAGCACCGCTTTATTCAGATGAGCGTTCACATAAATCGATGGGGATTTTGAAATTATAATTTGTTCACGGAGATAGGTCGCCGCAGGCGCCGCGCCCACGCACGGGTTCGTCCTGCCGACTGCAACTCTCGGAAAGACCTTTGTTGCGTACTATTGTATTAACTATTAATGCTATCAACTGTAGCTGTGTTGTAATTATTTAGGAAAAATTCAAGTTTTATAAATTTTTGGATCTAAAATCAGTTTTTAACAAAAAGATTTTAGTAACATATTTGAAGTACGGGACTGAAAGTAAAATGATCGTTTGGATATCTTTTGGTGGCATTATCAGAGACCAACAGATATACCAAGAAAGACCATCTATCTATCTAATACCTTTAAAGGAGCAATTCTTGTTTATAAATATAATCTGAATCTTGGATATCTAGAAAACCTCGACATAAAAAAATCGAGATATTTTGTTAAAATACGTGACAAATCAATTACAGAGTTATATGCTGAATAATAGATATTTATATGTTCAATACAATGTATAATATACATTACTAGCTGATGCCAGCGGCTCCGCGTGGATGTCGGCTAAAGGTACATCAAAGACAATTAATGATCTGAAAGAAATTCAACTTTGATAATTCTATTTTTGGCCATATCTCCGGTTCTACTTAACCAATTTCGATCAAACATGGACATATAAGTCTGACCAAGACCTTTCTAAAAAAAAGCCGTATCGAAATCCGTTCAGTAGTTTTTGTGTCAATCGCAAACGAGAAAACAAGAACGTCAAAATTTTTTTTGGGTTCAGAATCGTTAATCTAACTTAACTCAAGTATTTCTTTTTATATATCTCCAATGTGTACAGTCACAATTAATTTACAATTTAATTATAGGTATAAAGCGTCGCTATAAGTATCGTATAAAGAGTCGGTCTTACGATCGAAAGGTCCCGGATTTGAATCCTGGCCATCACACTATCGACGTGTACCCACTCCCAACACAAGCAATATAATTTAGCTGAAGGGGTTAGGGGAATATTAATGATTTCGGTTAGTAATATTCTTTAATTAAAAAAAATTACAGTCATCTATGTTGTTCATTATAAATCAATTCGAAACTTCATCAAGGTTAGAACAAAATAGTTCATCAGATACAACAAAGATGAAGTTATTATAAAAATATGGAAGGCGTAACGACACGGTGACGATGACGCAAGTTTCATGATTTTTGTTCACCCAAAAAGCACTGAAGACTGTCACTTCAAAAAATCCTACGAGGCTTCTTACTGCTCTGTGTCAGTTCACAAGTCAGTACCGTGACCCGTTCGTGTTGCAATCGCCCAGTAAACTGCACAAGTGCTGGCAAAATGAACAAATTATTTATTTATCTGTCAGTTCGGTACTATACACCTAGTATTGCTGCAATAATGTTTTGATTGCGCTGACATTTTCACGCGTTTGCATTTTGGTAATTTAGAGCTTTGATTTACTTTTGGGTGAACCACTAAACATTCCAGTAAATTATTGCAAACGTATACCATGACTTAAGTGTGCCATAAATTCGATCGTATACAATTAACTTCAATGCAATTCGATTTGAAACGTGTACGTCGTTTAGTATCGAAATTAGGTTCACATTGCCCATTATTTCGCGTAAGATCAAATAGCAAAATTTATTGTTACAATGTAGGTAAATAAAAAATGTATGCAATCGTACGCAACTAGTATATTAGTCGCCTCATCGTTTGGCCTTTACTCTGCACATTTGACCCAGATGTTTGTGTACAGAGATTGTGACATCGAAAGTGATTTTCTAACGAAAGTGATCGCCCATTTATTTTAGGCCCGTTTGTTGCCCGGACATTTGCTAAGGGCGACAAGCCCTTAGCAAATGTCCGAACAAATGTTGCACTATCTGCTAGTTACATCTTTATTAATACCCTAATAGGCAATAAATTTTGCGCAAATTTAAAATTGGTGCTGGATCTTTTGTTAGCTAGTAACTATTTCGGCCATTGCCTAGCATTAGCCCATGTTATTTGTGATCGGCTCTTCTCATCATTCTTCGTCAGGCTTTTCAATTCTGGGACGTGGAGTCACTTGGGCTTTCGTTAGGTCAACATTGAATACGGGCACCCAATCTAGTAGGGCCTACTAGGCTTTTTTGGGCAAGTATTTATGTGTATTACGCTGGTATATATCTATATATATATATGTATATATATATTTTTTTGTGTTGATTCAGAACCTGGACCAGCGACACCTAATAGGGATTATAGACCTCAGTATTTGGTATAAATTTCAAATATATATATATATATATATATATTTGTTAGTTTGACCGTACCCAACTAGGTGGTGTTAATAAATCTAAAATATTGTGCTGGTAGTTCAAAAATGTTTTCCAATCTTTATCTTACCTTCGCAGCATCGGTAGAAAAGAGATGAGAATATTAGATAATAATATGAGTACACACTTATTGCTCTGAAAAATGCTAATGATTACATAATTTTGATTCCCAATAAAGAAATCAGCCATTGATTGAATAGTTATTCGGTTTCGGTGCAATTTTTTTAAAGATCCGATAGATATATAAGTATAAATCCAATATCTATTAAAAAATTCTAATTAGAATAATATTATATGGAAATGTAATCATGTTTTCTTTCTTATTACAAGGAGAATCGATAGTTTAAAAAAAGATTGAAGCAATGCAATTGAATAGGGTTCGATCGCGTTCCCGACATAAAAGACAATTGGAAACGAATTGCAATCCTACTAAACCTATTTTTTATTCAACGCAATTTGAACAGTGCCTATCTAAGCACTCGGCTTTGCAACGTTGGCTAGTAATTTGACCTTACGCCGAGCATTAGTAGGAGTGCCCGGCGTGCTTTCAACGCGGATAGCAATAAAACCACAAAATATGTGTGCTTCACATTTACAAAATACTGCGAAACTTCATGGATGTGGTCTTCTTTGTACACTCCAGAATGAAATTGGACCGATATGATGCCATTTGTCTCGTGCCTTGAAATGAAGACCATTTAAGCAACATATTCGGCTTGTATAGCGAAAATGAACAATTATTTTTCATATTTCTTATAGAGTACTTCAAGTTTTTGCTAAAATTAAGTTTTCAGGAGACTTCCAATGTGCGTTTTAGATATTTAATTAGGGTTAAACGTATTTATCATAAAATTAGACAGAATCTTTTATCGATTTTGCATTTGACGTTTAAATGATCGAGCACACGTTGAGTGCCTCCTCCAATGATAGATACAGGAGATTTCCTAGCCAACTCCACGATTATAACGCTAGATGAGCGCTGAGGTAGCCGCTCTCAGGACAATAATTTAAGATGTTTAGATAACATCTACAAGCCTCGTGCGGTGTGCCCAAGAATTCATGTGATCACTTCTTAGATCCAATCTTAGATATAGCCTCTGCGAGGTGATGTTACGAAAAATTATCTCTGACTATGGGACCTGTTTACTGTCAAAGATTATGAATCCCCGGAGCTCGCATTTGCGTGTACCGCGTCTACCCTATATTAATATTTATATGTATGATTTGCACACTAAACAAATCTAAAACGGACTGTTGAATTAATGAACTTGGATGTTGGCCTATTATTATATTGTTTGCGGCGTTTGAGGGCGAAAGATTTACGGCTTATTCTCTCAATCTATTGTTCTCTGCATTAAATTCTTACACAATGGTAGAGCTTCCATTAATATTTCTATTTAATTAAAAGCACTTGACTAGCGCATTGCATCATAAGATTTATTGATTCTATAATTTCAGTTAATGTAATTTTGTTACTGACCGTATCGTTGGTTTGCGGACCTGTGTTTTGTTTTCATTCGTCAATGAACAATATTTTCGAAGTGTACATTATGATCGGCCTTGACTTTTTGAAACAAAAGTGAGGGCGGTGCAGGTGCTTTTATAGATAAATCTGAAATACGGCGTTGCTCGTTCACAATAATGTATAGTTATGATTGCGTAGCCCTTACTGTATGTATCGTTATAATTGCACGACCACGTTTACATTTAAAGTACATTATACAAATAGCTTCGATTACCATTTGATATCAAACTACATCTAAAGGTGATTAGAATGTAAAAATAGCTTTTCAATGCGTCCGCCAATTTGCTTTGCGAAACCTTAACAAGATCTTCTCGTTGTAAGATGATAAGCGGTTAGTTACCATTTACTACTCAGCATAATATTTAATTGAATCAGTGAGGTCCACACCTTGAGCTAAAATATAACAATACATATCTACACCTGCAGAAAATAGTACTCCATCCATTTATTCCACATTTATCGAATGAATTCTAGCAGTCAACTGCTGGAATATTCATAAAGCCTAATGGCACCACGGTTGTCGGCAACACGAATAACGTTTCCGTTCTTGACATTTATTACATTTATATTGACATACTCACCAGGTTCTATTACGCGGGGATAATAATAATGTTTTATTTTGACATTTAGGAATTTAATGTAGTTTAGTTTATTGGTTGCAGGTTCAGGCGTGGTTGCTTCATGCCTTCTTTGGTTACCCATGTTGTGTTATTTGCTGTATTTATTAGTAGCTTCACTATGTTCTACTTTATTTCTTGTGAGCTGTTAGAACAAACAGCTGTTTACTTTCGTACAATTTATACGTTTTTTTTGTTATCCAGACCTACTTGAGCATATTTTATATTCATACGACCTTTGCGAATTTAACATGTACATACATAATTGCGTTGTTGAACTATCGATAGCACCGTTTGATAGTTGACCTTGAAAGCTATGAAATCTTGCGTTGCTGTTCAATATTTCATATCAAGATTTATTTATATTGATAATGCGCTGTAGTGCTTAAGATCAATATGTTAAGCACTACAGCACATTATCAACATTACCATTCTAATCAGGAGTCACAGACAACAAGAAGAGAGAGTAACAACAAGCTCAAGATACCTGTTTCAAAGGGTTTACTCGTGAAGTTCACAGGGCAGGAATTAAATGAAAGACGTTCGTCGCTTCTTGTAAAGGGGTTGCCCGCTGAATTCTAGATTTCCGTTTTGTGTTGCAAAGTACGAATTGCCAGAAATATTATTTAGTTTTTTTACTGGCTTCAATTATTCTGACTGTCTAAATAATGGGGAATTTATTCAGTTTATATTATCTTTATTATGAAGATACTAACGTAAACGTAAGTATGCTAGATCCTAAGATTAGCTCTTCAAATTTATAAAATATTTTTTTAACATACTTACACTGCTGGTGCCAAAAAAAATTAGTTATAACCTATTCAACACCTTTTTTTTTTTTTTTTTTTTTTTTCGTGCGGAAATCCCTTCGGATACCGCCCCCGCTGGAGAGCGGGGGGTCTCCAGCGGGGGCGGTTATGTCGGGCTTGCACCGACTAAAACCGCACGCCGTCTCGGGTCTTAAGACGCCGGGGTGTAAGGTTACCCATAGAGCATATCCCTCGCACCCCGACTGACCCTGGGCCATCTCCGGTTTCGAGATGGCCCCCTTACTTGCTCTCCACTGTGCCCTCTGCTAATCAGAGGGACACGTGGAAAGCTTCCGAACAGCCCTCAACAGGGCCGTCCTCGCCTCGGTCGGAGTTGGCCGTAGGCGGCAGCGTCTCTCCCACCCTAGGAGAGAGGCGCTGCCGTCTCCGTTGCCCAGGGTGCACCGCGTGGAGGTCCCCAACCAAGCACCCCAACCTATTCAACACCTGGGTTTCTGTTAATAAAATGAATTAATTGAAATAAAACTACTTTTAACGAATTCTATGGCGGTTTATTTGATGTTATTTTATATTTTACATTGAACCCCACGTTTCGGTTGCTTTTCAGCAGCCATGGTCACGGGGAGACTAAAGATGGTTGTTGTCTTGAAGTTTGAAGTGAAAGTTATCTCAAAGTACCCGAACTATGTTGAATTGTTGGTGTTACTATTTACGCAGAATGAGCTCACAGTGTCATGAAGTCTTGTTGTATTTTGTTTTTTCTTTGAATTAATTAAGTGAATGACTGGGTCCCAAGCTGGTGGTACATTCCAACCATCTTCTCTATTAAAATTAGGATGTTTTTTAATTTCAATAGCTTCGCGGAGCATCCTAGGTAGGATCGATAGAATCCGTTAAAAATAGTTTTATTTCAATGTGGTAACATTCGCGTAAACTTCCGACAATAAAATGAATTAAGTTGGAAATAACAGGTTGGCAAGTACCAGCACTGCTCAGTTCAAATTAACCATTTCAGGGTTATTATTCAAATAATATGGTATGTATAAGGATTCAAATGAGAGGTGTGCGTGCTTTCTCCAATTTTATTGCTATTCAAATGTTATGGAGTTGTGGAATTTTTGCGCCTCCACCCGCGTGGAATACCGATCCTTGTTCCGCAACCCATGGAAATTCTAGGGATAAAAGTAGTCTATGTGCTCCAGACTATAATCTATAGCTTATGCCTGTACCTAAATTTAACCAGATATTTTTAGGCCATTCGAGCGTGAGTTAGTATCTTTTTTTTTCAAGCGAAATCCCTTCGGATACCCCCCCCCCCCCGCCGGCCAGCGGGAGTGATTATGTCGGGCCGGAACCGACTAACACCGCACGCCGTCTCGGGTCTTCAGACGCTGGGGTGTAAGGTTGCCCATAGAGCATATCCCTCGCACCCCGACTGACCCTGGGCCATCTAACAAACATCCAAACATCTTAAAAGAAAATCATATTTAAAATTTAGTTTTAGTCGTCTTTCTGTCTGTACTGTGTGTATGTTTGTATGTATCTGACCTCCTCTAATTGTCTCACTATATCGTATGAATAGATAAGTGTAGCGCTCATCAGGTAATTAAAAAAGTTATAACACGAAAGAAAAATAATGTTCACGTTTGCTTCTCGTTTTTCGTAATAGTCAATGGTATTAATGAATGCTTATTTTTATCCTTAACTTTATGTTAGTTGCAAATAGACAAATCGTCCCGATTAGAACTAATATCAAATCAGATTTTATAGTGCAGTGCTAGGTTTGATATCATAGAAATTAAATGAGATTCACTTTGCAGTTAACTCGTGTAGGCTAAGCTTAGCGTTTTAGTGGAGGATGTGTATAATAGTATGTGTGGTGTGATTTTGTATGATGTTGTTGAGCTGGCTCCAGGTCAGCGTTAGAGATCTGAATTAAAAAAAAGTTTTCGACAAATAGGCTTGAATAAAACTTATGTCAACACTAAATACTGTACGCTCATTTGTTGAAAATGATCGATGAACAACAATTTGCTAATACCGGGAGTTAATGCTGAAGTTTTTTAGTGAACCATGAAGTATTCCTAATGTTTATTTCTTAAATGGTTTGTCTTGTCTATCTATCATTTGTTGTTGTGTCTCAACGCAGATTTATTTGCCAACGCAGATTTATTTTTAAAACAGCTTGAATCCAAATGAATCGCATAAAAAATGTTTGTTTGTATTATGCGATTGTTTTAAATGTAATTTCCAGTAATGAAACATCTCTTAAAAAGGTGCTGTCCATTCTGAAGCATCTTTCCAATTTTTCATAATATACTGATATATTATATTTGTATTATTATAGAACTTTAGTTAGCGGTATTGTGTTAGATAATATGCAAATAAACCTATTGAACACATGCCCTAATAGCCACGTAAAGGGCGGAATCCGTTGAGAATTGCAAAAACACGTTAGCAATTAGAGTTAAGCACTACTTGGATCCTTGTTGGCAGGGCAGGGGCGGGAGTGAGGTCCTATTCGTAATAGAAGAGTCGGCCGGACCCAAGGTTATTATCCATTCAGAGCCGACAGATTGCAAGATATGGTCTATTTAATAATATAGGCAACGACTTACAAATGCAGTCCCGTATTCTATGTATAGTTTCATAGTTTTATTTGAAGTACCTTAAGGATTTTCTCCGCTTTAAGAAAGTATAAGGTCGTTTATTGTGCGATGCAAATGGTGTGAATCATATGACAATAATCTAATAAATAATCGATGTTACCTCTTCGTAGAAAATAAAAATTCTGTCACATGAATTTAGATATGTTGATTTAATTACTTAAGGTACTGTGACCTCTTTTTTTTGGGGTATGTCGATCTTGAACCGACTATAAACGCACGGTGTCTCCTGCGTCAGCCATGTGGTGCGGGGAATCTGGTGTGTCATAGGAAGGATATCCCAGAGACCCCGACCGGTTTCGGTCGTCAGCGCTGGTGACTCTGACGCGTTGTTAGGGATACAGATGTAAAGGCGGTTGACAACGATTTCAACTAACCGTATGGCAACTGTTGACGGTTGTTTCATTTTGGATATCAAATATTTTCAACGGCCGGAAATGGATAAAAACGTTTTTTATTTAATTAGATAGCTTTCTCATTGGGAATGGGAAAAATAGATAAATATTATGAACCTAATCGATATTTTTTTATTATATACTAGCTGATGCCCGCGCAGATGTCAGTTATCGTTTTTTGGTCATATCTTCGGTTCTACAAAACAAATTGCAATCAAACATACGGCAGATTTTAAGTCTGACCAAGACCTTTCTAATAGAAAAAACCGCATTAAAATCCGTTCAGTAGTTTTTGCGTTCATCGCAAAGAAACAGACAACCTGCCAAGATTACCCAAAAAATATGCTTGTGTACAGAATCGTTCATTTAATATAACCCAAGTTTTTTTTTTAATATTTTCAATGTACAAACACAACTAATTTACAATTTTATAATTAAGATAAATAAGATTATTAATATAACTAATAAATAAGATTAAATACTATATACCTAAAAACCATTAATCCCACAATTCTGTTATATCAAGAACAGATAAACGTATTTTTTTTTTTTATATTTAGGACACGTCAATTTGACTTCACCTCGCCTGATGGTAAGCTAAAGGTAAAGTCTCAGGAAAGAGGGTCACCATTACATACACGTACCATGTTAACAATGGTGGCACTCAGCTTGACGGCCTCATCAGAAGAGGATTGTCGTCGCAGCACCGCGTGACACCCACGGGTCCCACTAGTGCTGCGCCCACAATCCCCCTGCCATTATATTAGATGTATTATAATATATCGTATTATCATATTAGGTGTATTAATATTCACCATATAGAAGCAAATATGATGGCAATTGAAGTTTATGTAACTCTGAATACGGTCCTGGCATTAATGTCATCTGTATTTTAATTCAAGAGGTTTTGCGATGTGGGTGTTCATTTAAAGTCATTATCACTAAAAATATTGCAGTTACAAGGTTTCTTTATTAATAAAGCGAAACATGCATTATGGATCCATTTATTAACACTTGAGTGCTGCATACTGAAACTGTGGTGATATTCTGATAAACGATTATTACCGATGTACGATTATCGTGAATTCTAATTCGTGTTTTAGAATATATGTATATTTTCAGTGATCTTTAGTTTTACTCGTGTAAAATTTACGGCGTCCTTTTATTTGTATTTATAACAGTGCGGTACGTCGGACTCGAACCGAAAGCCACACGTTGTTTCTTGAAGTCTGCCAGGTGTTGTTATATACATTACGTTTAACTTACGATATTCCGACATTTCTAAGTCGATATATCCGCAATGTGTTTTACCAAATGCCCACCTGTGTTGCGAGAACTAGCTACCACGCCTATTCCTAAGCGTGCTTTGGCAATATATTCCGTGAGGATGTACAATACTTTGTGCGCTAAATCCCGCTCCTTTGTGCGATGCCCGGCTGCGTACGCGCTGCGCATTTCCGAGTTCTCAGGGCTGGCTCGGCTAAAATGATGTTCTTATTTCAAATGAAAAATATAGGTGAAAATTGGGTGGAAATTACGCGATATACCTTTAATAAATTTTAAGCGTAACCGTTTTCTCTATTTAGTGAATGCGAAATACAAATTAAAACGCGATATTTAACGTGATTGGTTAGGTAGGTACCTATATTTTATTTTAATGAGATTTTTGACTCGATTGATATAAAACAAGTTGAATTCCTGAGACGAGCTCAGCCGAATACAAGGGTTTTTTTTTTATCTTGCAATGGTTCACCCCAGCACGAATCTATTACCGAAAACAGCAACTCGATAGCTCATCTCCTTCATACCCAAAACCGTGACAGAAAATTGGCAACGACGACGTCGACGACAACTCGATAGCAATAGGGCTTTTCTAAAGAAAATCCCTTTTTTTTATATTGCAATGGTTCACCCCATCACGAATCTATTACCGAAAACAGCAACTCGATAGCTTATCTCCTTCGTACCCAAAACCGTGACAGAAAATTGGCAACGACGACGTCGACGACCAGTCGATAGCAATAGGGCTTTTCTAAAGAAAATCCCTTTTTTTTTATCTTGCAATTGTTCACCCCAGCACGAATCTATTACCGAAAACAGCAACTCGATATCTCATCTCCTTCATACCCAAAACCGGGACAGTTATTTTTTTTTTTTTTTATCTTGCAATGGTTCACCCCAGCACGAATCTATTACCGAAAACAGCAACTCGATAGCTCATCTCCTATATACCCAAAACCGTGACAGAAAATTGGCAACGACGACGTCGACGACACTCGATAGCAATAGGGCTTTTTTAAAGAAAATCCCTAAAAATATCGGAAATCATTTTTAAAAGTTTCAATGAAATAGTTGATTTTCATAAAAGTACGTAAGTTTATGGAATCAAAGCAATTTTATTAATTTTGTAAAATTAGTATTAACTATTATGTTCAACTTAAGATTAGTTCATAAGGGAGTATAAAACGAAGGTATAAATTAGTTTGCACCTGCCAGAGATAGAAACTGACAAAATTTTAGAATTGCGATGAGGCTGGAATCTATTAGCACCAATCTATGAATAAGGAAGCAAGTTTATCTTTCAATTCAGCCACTAGTTGACCCATTCCATCTTCCCACGGGCAATAAATACGTACCTACCTGCCTCTTTCCCATTAGAGTATACAGACACACACATTTCCACGGGAAATATTCGTGTAAAAATCTTATAATTCGATTGTAGCGCCATAACAGACAAAGAAAATAAACAAACAAACTTAGCATATAAACAAAATCATTCATGCATCGTATTCCAATTTGGAATATTATGTACACTCCAGCAAAAAGGTGTTTGTTCAACAATTCACCCGGTCTGAGTTCATAACACCCACGTTCGGTAGTATGGTTATTTACGAGCATATCCGAGAATAAATCGTTCGGAAATTGACTTTAACTACAGATAGGGATCATTAGCATAACTGCTTACCATCGATCGATAGATTTGCGTCAATCATTACCTATCCAATATGTGACTTTGTTAGGAGCATACGTAATCTTAGATAGACGAGGATGTATGAGGTCTAACCAAGATCTTCGGGCCCAAACTAATCTCAACTGATAGCTGGTACTCCTGCTGATTAATGGATGAGGCTCTGGCACAGGCTTTCTTCTAGGGGGTGGGGGATCAGACGGCAGTCGCTCTTGCAAAAGTCAAGATGTGGCGATACCACATATACCCAGCGCCATCTAGCGACAACAAGTTGAACTACTTCGATACTACTACGTCACTACCAATACTGAATCGCGAAATTGAAGTTCGCGCGCTGGTATAACATATATACAACATTCCAACGACAACCGTTGAGCCGCGGCCCGCCAGGCGTGATCACCTTGCCTGGTCGGAGGATCCTCCCTTTGTGTTGGTGGAACATCACACCCCGTTCCTCCACAAAGATAAGGCAAATAATGGAGTTGTCCCGGACTTTTAAGATGCAACCGAGTTTGGCACTCGAATGTAGAAGACATTCGGAGGCTATTTACTATAACTAATTTGAGAATGCTAAATAGTTTTTAGGTCTCAACAAAAAAATATAAATTATAATGTAATACACAAAAAAATATCAACGTAACTTTTTAAATAACGCCTCATTGAGTAAAGAAGCTTCAGAATAACATACCGCCCTAGATCGCACCAAACATTCGACCAACTCACTATCTCTAAGTTCACCTCACCTGCCCATTGGTGCAATTAAACAAAAGCGTAGACAATGCACGAGAGCACAATGGCCGACCCCGATGTCTCGTGGAAACTGTCACGCTATAGCTTTCTATTGATATCGCTTTACGTAGCTACGCATTTTTCTAGTCAACACACCGTGTATCATTTGTGAAGTAGCCCAATTATAGAAGCATTGAATATTTTTGATGTCTGGCCTGATGGCCTAAGTACCAATGTTCGCCATTTGTTAAAAAATCAACTAAAGTCACTGTCGAAAATATTACATTTTAGAAAATGTGATTTGAAGTGAGAATTAAATGTTGCTTCAAGTTTTTTTTTTTTTTTACAGAATATTAGTAACCGAAATTACTAATATTCCCCCTAACCCCTCCAGCTAAGCTAAATTGCTTGTGTTAGGAGTGGGTTCACGTAGTGTAATGGCCAGGATTCGAACCCGAGACCTCTCGATCGTAAGGTCGACTCCTTAACCACTAAGCTACCGACGCTTTAAACGCTTTGTTGATAGCTAGGTGCACTAAAGCACAGTGCCATTATAGGTATATACTGTGACTAAGGCTTGAAGGCTTGCGGTTGACAAATAGTAGAGAAAATGGTTACCAAAGTTTTAGCTTAGCGTATTAAAAGCTACCTTCATAGATTGTTGTTTTGCTGTTTAGTAAAATAAAAATGTTACAGTAACATTAATAGTCGATTGTTGTTACCGCGTAACCGTGAGAATGACTGCGTCCTCTGTGAAAGTGAAAAACATAGTCTTTAAGCATTTAAATATCGGATTACGGGTTTTCTTCGTTCACGAAGAAAAGATTACTAAATAAGGCTTACATTAACAAGATAACAAAACGAAACAATAATAAGGCTAATTCCTCCGCCTGAGTACACTGAGCTTTGTCAAATGTATATCATTGGGCAATTCATTTCGAATATTTTGAGTGTTATAAGCTAACGGTGTCAGTAATACAATCCGATAACATTGCGATTGACCACTATGTTTACCTAGGACAGACGATCCAGTTAGGTAAGTCCAACTTCGAGAAAGAGATCTCTCGTCGAATCCAGCTCGGATGGGCAGCGTTCGGGAAGGATATATTCGCGTCCGAAATACCTCAATGTCTCAAGACGAAAGTCTTTGACCAGTGTGTGTTGCCAGTTATGACACATGGAAGCGAGACGTGGTCCTTTACTATGGGTCTTATAAGAAGTCACCCAGCGAGTAATGGAGAGAGCGATTTCCCTGCGCGATCGAATCAGAAATGATGAGGTTCGCAGAAGAACTAAAACAACCGACATCGCTCGAAGGATTGCATCGTTGAAGTGGCAGTGGGCGGGATACATAGCGCGGAGAACCGATGACCGCTGGGGCGGAAAGGTTCTCGAATGGCAACCGCGTACCGGACGACGTGTGGGCAGGCCCCCTACTAGGTGGACCGACGATCTAGTCAAGGTCGCGGGAAGCCGCTGGATGCGGGCAGCGCAGGACCGATCGTTGTGGAGATCCTTGGGGGAGGCCTATGCCCAGCAGTGGGCGTTGTTAGCCTGACATGATGATGATAATGATGAACATTGCGATATAGCATTATTTATTACCAATGTTTTCTAAACCCATCTATGAATGGCCTGTTATAGGGAATGTCGTTATCCAAACTATGTATGTCTATGAATTAGTTGGGTTTCTGTGGCAATATTTTTGTTCATTTAAGCTAAAGCTTTGCTTTGTAAAGTTTTTAACTACTAATTAGTATTCTTATTCGCTTTTCCAACTAAGGTGAGAAGCTTGCAGTGAATTTAACCCCAGCAGCTAATGGGCGACGTGTGTGCCTGGAATTCACCTAGTTAATAAGTTTATGGTAAACTTAAAGTATATTACTACTGCGCAACTGCATTTTAAGCGGTAAATATATCAAATAGGTGGTTTTTAATGTTATTAAAGCCTTACACGTGGCCTTCCGACTTCATCCGGTATAAATACTGCTAGAATATGAAAAAAGCAAAAAAGAATTGTTGGAAAACGCTAAATTAACTATTACTAGATTTACTAAAACACGTCTACACAATGCCGCAGTAAAAGAAAAGTCCTTCAAATGGTTTGTCTTTCACTAGCTGTTGCTCGCGGCTTCGCTCGCGTGGAATTCTGATTCCGTTCCCGCTTCCCGTGGAAACCTATTCCAGATATAAAATGTAGCCTTTGTATTATTCCAGACTATAATCTATCTCTGTACCAAATTTCAGCCAGATCCGCTCAGCCGTTTTTGCGTGAAAAAGGAACAATACCCATACATCCATACTCACAAACTTTCGCGTTTATAATATTGATAGGATTACTATCAAAATCAGAAGAGTTAAATATCGATGTTATAGTATGCTCATTTTGTAAATGTTCCATTACAAATTAAATATAGTAATTCAAAATTTAACGCAAGTACCCTTAATCAAAAGGTCGATGACATCAGATTAGATTAGGGCGAAGTGGTTACAAGTAAGTTAAAATTTAAGCACACTCCATGAGCACAAGTTTGTTGTATGGTATAATTTATAAAATTTAAAACCTTATAAGTCTACACAGTTATTTTAAAATAATGTAAGTTCTTTGAAATTTAGACGATGAGAAAGCATAAAACGTTAATTCAAATGTAATTATTTGAAAACATAACATAACTTCACGCACTTCCCGAAGGTAAGTGGAAGTGTATTCACCCACGGTATACACCCACGAGTCGCCAGGTATTTTTAGTTCCTAATATAATAGGGGGCGAGCCTATTGAAATCTACCGGGCACATTACTAAGCAAGCGCTAATTAACATTTTCAATACACACATAACTACTGAGTCAGAGGTGTGTGCCCGGGGCGACTGGGGATCGAACTGTCCTCAAGCTAAAAGGCGGCTTCTGGTCAATTTTCACATCTTAACTTAGAACCAATATTTATATATATATCGATAGTAACTTTATTCTCGATAATGCTAAAAATATATCCATCATCTGATACTTATATGACAACGTAATTGCAGATTTATAGAAAATTTTAGCATACGTTTTAAAATATGCCGTTATTTTTCAGCTTAGGCTCGAAATTTCCTTTTTCACTTAGCCGTGTTTTAGTTTGAAGATGGCAGTTATAACATAATGATGATGATGACCTTTATTCCCTAAGGATTCGGCAGTGGTCAGCCTCTATTTACTCCTTTCTATCACTTGCCTACATTTCACTGGTCACATTCGGTCTCAATTCAGCAAGCTATATTACGGTGTCATGTACTCAAGGGTTTGTTACTCAATACCGCCAGTATGGCTGAACGGTTCTGAATGCAATTTGACACAGAGATAGACTATAGTCTGGAATAACATGTAGTCTTTTACCCGGGAATAGGTGCTTGTCTATCCCGTGATCGGGATTAGTATAACAGCTACTGACATCCGATATTAAACCGCTTCCTCGCTTCACTTACACCATACCAAGTACAATAATTTCCTCTGTTTCATTAGCTACCTTCCCCGCGATAACGGTAGCGGGCCGTGGGACTATACGCGCATTACATCTGTTTAATTATTGTAGAGCTGCTCTACGCAGCCGTAGAGCTGTCAGTCATGTACTTACTCTACTTTTATTTGATTGTTGGGTAGAGAAACATTTGCGATGTTCTTTCTTAAAGTTTTTTACTGTTATTTTATTCGATTTCTAATGTAGAGAACGTCTGTAGGTGCTATTTGAGAGGACAGTATAACAGTTACACGACTTAAGATCTACACATATTTGACTACATATTTGAGAATAAATGAACGGCAAATTTGCAGTATTAATTTAGAACGAACTTGCTTGAATAATTTTTCTTAACCACTTTGAAATAGAGCGGATTGCCAAGATCTTCGGAGCCCAAGTCAACCTCATATGCAAATGTTTCCTATCGGAGTTGGACGGTCATTCGTCAGTCGCTCGAGTAAAAGCCAAAGTTATGGAAGGAGAGCAGACCGTGGACTCCAAAGTTCAAGCTTTGGATGCAACCAAGATTGGCACTCGGATGAAGAGATTGAAGAGACTAATAGACTAGAAATCGAAGACCCGCCTAGCATTTTTTCGATGAATAGTGTTTATCTGTGGGTATTTACTGGAGCAGATGGTGATAAAACTTCGAAATTAATAATGTTTACAGAATATTTCGTATTTTTCCTAATTGAGTAATTTTGGGTTTTACTGAAAATTTTTTGATTAACCGTAGTTAGCTTTTACAATAATATATAAAAATTATTGTTTCTTTGTACGTTTGTCCTCTATGCATTTCGATATCTGATTGTTCTTCAAAATTCGGTACGTCGTTATTATGCACATACCCGTGAAGGATTCTAAGGAATATAAAATTATTTACAAATGCAAATCAACGCATCCCCAGTATGCGTTGTATTGCCTTTGTAAATATTTTGCTATTCTATTGACTGATTACAAATTAAAAACTATGTAAATAAGGTTTTTTTTTTTTTTTTTTTTATATTTAGGACACGTCAATTTGACTTCACCTCGCCTGATGGTAAGCTGAAGGTAAAGTCTCAGGAAAGAGGGTCACCATTACATACACGTACCATGTTAACAATGGTGGCACTCAGCTTGACGGCCTCATCAGAAGAGGATTGTCGTCGCAGCACCGCGTGACACCCACCGGTCCCACTAGTACTGCGACCACAATCCCCCTGCCCGGCTATGCACTTGCTGACCCCTGAACGCAATCAAACCAAAATTGGATTACTATGGAGGGTTTTTCGCAATCGTGCACGGTGGTACCAACCCGGCCGAATTTTGTGACAAATTTGTGTCATCAAATTTCTACCACCAGTTAATTACGTAAATAACTTCAAAATTTACTCTTTTACGCAATAATGGAAAAAGAGTTTGGTTGAAATTCGGCAAAGATAGAATCTGATTATAGTCTGGAATAAAAGATAGTTACTACTTTTATACCGGGAATAGGATCTTGTGGGTCGAGAATGGGGATTGTATTTCACATGGGTAGATCCGCATGCAACAGCTAGTATTATAAATGAGAAAGTGAGTTTGTTTGTTTGTTACTTTCTCACGCCTTAACCAAGCAACTGCTCATCATGAAATTTTGATAATAACGTATCAGGGCCACAGCAAAAGATAGAAAAATTAACATGAGCGAAGCCGCTGACAAAGGCTGATAACCATCCAGGGACCTAATAAACCACACACATACAATTCCATGAAACTCATTCCATCCGTTTACCAGTTCAGGGATATACCTACACACGTAGAGTTTTCTATAAACAAAGATAAAATAAGCAAATGATGATCTTCATATATCTATCTAAATACATAAAACAAAGTCGTGTTAGTCATGACCGGGATAAACTCAAGAACGAATGGACCGATTTTTATGATCTTTGATTTTTACATTTGTCTCCGCCTATACTGTGCCTTTTTGTGTTTTTTTTTTTGCGGAAATCTCCATGGCCTGTGGGGGTGGTTATGTCAAACTCAAACCGACCAAAACCCCACTGTCTCGGGTCTATAATGACGGGTTACAGGGAGATATTCACGAAATAAATTCAGCTGATAAGGTAACCAACATAACCTGATTTTAAGGCAGAAAGAAGTTTGCCGGGTCAGCTAGTTGTCAATAAATTAATTTAATTATCATTTTGTTGTACTAGCTGCAAGGATAAGGCATAGATACCATCGGTCACAGTTTCTCGGTAAAACTTCTCTCGGCCTACGATAAAAGCAGCTTTAATTATAAAATTGTCCTTTTAAAAAAATAGAAAATGCAATAAAAAATAGAGATGATGGCAAAAAAGCAAGACGCGCAGGCTCGCACCTGCCAATGGAGCATCGAGATACGCCGTTTTATATTTAGAAACCACTTTATTTAACTCACCGCCAAGCTTAAAGCTCCCGATAAAAAAGTTAACTTAGTGCACTTGCGGTGCATCGTTTATTAACAACCATTTACTTTTCGCCCATGATTGTATCAATTGGTTGCGTGGACGCAGACGCCGCACGTAAAATGTGTTCGAAAAACACCTCCTGCGCACCATGAGTGCTTCTTTACGTCACGGGAGATATTATATAAAAACTACACAGAAACAAAGAGTTTGCTATAGTAGCGAACCCGACAGATGATGAACTATGCAATAGAAAAAATCACAAAAATTATTTAAAGAATTCTAGAACATTAGATGCAGCTTAACCTATTAGGTTCAATTGTGAACCTAAACCATCCAGGGATCAGTCCTTCACAGGGTGTTCAGTGATATATATGCATGGGTAACAAATATATGGCCATGCCGCTTCTGCCGGGCTCCGGCAGGAAGGTTAGACTCAAGAAGTCTCTAAGAAAGGCTTTATACAAAGAAGAGTTAGAGCTTTGCAAAATTAAATTGTGAACACAGTTGTAGGAGATTTTGCACATAGGCTACTTTTATCACGGAGATAATTTCCTGAAAGTATCCTGGAATAAGTTCGTGGATGTATTTTTTTTAATCACCATGATACTAAGTAGATTTTCAAAATCTAAATCAAACACTGCAACATAACACTGCGTCGTTAATTGGTATACACACTCTCCAAAACACCAAACGTGCACGTGTGAATTGTAAAAAGCTATATTTGAGTCAAAAAAGTCCAAGTATCTAGATGATGCCGTGGTATGCGTTATCAGGTACCCCACGTCGTAGGAGATAGTGCACGGCCTCGCAAGACGGGGTTCAGTACACAGCGCGCCTGCGGACCGAGAGCTCGCTGCAACCGTTGAACTCTTTTTCACAATATCGCTCTATGTTGACTATCCATTCGTATTGAAGTTTCTTTTGTTCAAACAAGGATATAAAGTAGTGTATAAAAACTGAAATTTTATTAAGTGTATGTGTTGTGTTCCTTCTGGATTTTTTTTCTAGTGACATTTGTATAGAATATTTTGTGTGACGACAAAAAATTGCATTCAAAAGGTGAGTGACATGATAACTGTAACTTTGTAGTTTATGAATTGTCGTACAGTTTACCTAATTGAAGGTCTATATTACCCTCTAGTAGATGTGTGGCATTTGCGTTAATAGTTGCGTGATGTGCAGTCGTTAATATGCATAATTTGCGAGGATAAGACGTCAGGTATCAGCCGGACGCCGGTCAGCAATCCTGTTTTATAAATTATCCTTTAAGTTTCTAGGAAGTTGTTCACTATATCTTCGTTGGGTTATTCTGATACACATTTACATCGTCTCTTAACTGCAATTTCGCAAAAATAAACACATTACTGTTATATAAGTCGTGCAAATTGTTTCGGCAACTATGTCGTTACTTATTAGATACAAATCATGCAATCCCTGTAGAGTAATAATTGGTCAATCTTGAACAGTGATTCGTCTACTTTTAGTCCAATTAATAAAATGGTAGAGTTACATATGTAGTCCATGAAGTAAGTTATTAATGTTAATGTGATGTATACTAATTATTTAACACTAATTTTATTCATGAACATTGTATAAATAGTAAGATATTTATACAAAGTTTAACTTTGTATACATATCAGAATAAATAACCATAAATAAGTATATATTAAATATTTTGTTAGTTTATCTACTAGGTAGGTATTTTCCTTCCTATAATTTTGTGAATATGATTAGATTTTTTCCTTATATTTTTTACATTTAAGTACCTACGTAAAGATTATAAGTAATATAAGTATTCTCAAAAAGGGATTTAAAGTCCTTGATGTGAATATTGTATGTACATTAATGTACACTACACATTTATAAGTGATTAAACGTGTTTAGAACAATACATGGGTATGTGTAGTGTACATCTTTAAAAAAGAAAACAAGATTATCTATATTGTCATTAAATTATCACACACTGATCACCACATCTTTATATCGGTAAGTATAACCGTAGGTACCTTACCTATACTATAAAATTAAAAGATGATTTTTTTGGCTAAGATATGTTGAAAGGGAAAAGTAAAATAATTGTTTAATGAGAATAATAGAATGATAAGAAGTAATTGTGAAGTGCAACGAATCGACCTTGGATTTCAAAAGTTTGAATACTGAGGAAGCAATACGTACAAGGATAATTTGATTTTAAGTCGGTTACAGAGACAAATATATTGTATATATAAATGTTTAATGTATATTGCAACACATATACTTAACCATGTTCGCAAGTCTAATGTTTCGTGTTTTTAAGATTTGAACTTTCCAAATGTCATTGCTTTTATTTCTACACAGACACAATTACTACGTACAGCGGAGGTAATACAGACTATCGTATACGACAATATTTATGGAAATTATATTGATATACAATTACATTACATTAGGGCAATCGTATGTTCTGCTACAATGAAAAATTCTACACTAGGTTGTTCCTATCCAACCAAGAAATTGTTGTTAAAGAGGTTTTAATATAAAAAGGAATTATGATACAATAAAATGATACAAAATACCGATTACTGCCGCAAAATTGAATGTGAACCATGACTTAAGCATCTTTTAAGTATATTTTGCACTATGAAGATTGATTAAGAGTCATTCCAAATGAAATTATACCACCGAAACATCGTTGTTTTAAAGATATCTCATGTAGAATATATTTGTATATTATATATAGATATATAATGTAAATTATAATTATAATATTATATTATGTTATAATATTATTATTAGTGTGGCCACCGGTAATCGTGGACTATCTTCTTCATCCGAGCTTCAATCCCGATGCATCTTAAGTTTGCACTTTGGAACCGGGCTGACCATTAATTATAATTTATACTAGATATGTATCTATAATTTAAATATATACCTATTGATTTTGATCATAGAATGGACTTGAATTAATAAAATTAAGCAACAACTCAACTAGGGTTTGTAATTAATGGGTTATCGGTTTGATTCCTGTCACATAAGGAAGAATGAGTGTAGACCTCCTTATACATTCAGCTTAAACCAGGGATTATCATAGGTTTAAATCTCGAACGTGAAACTTTAGCAAAGTGTGCAAAGTATTTATTATAAAATTAAAGAGTCAAAGTTATTCGCATTAATTTCAATGAACTTTACAGTATACGTTATGTTTACAAACGTTTACGCTCAATATATAAGAAATGTTTGCAAGCAGGGAGTTATTTCGAAAGCGAACCACTTGCGGCGACCAGCATTCTTACATCTTGGATCTCGTCAGACCGGGCCGACGGACTGGGGCGAGAGGGGAAGACGTGTCCTTAAGGGCCATCTCTTTCACAACAGTCCCATAAAATACAAAAGCTATTCGATGGCGTAATAGGAGATACTGCGTGTTGTAACATTCAGAATGAAAGGGTTTGAGTAGATTATTGTTTCTTAATAATTTTATAGGAGTTTCTACACAGCGCTAACTAGAACTAAAGTCAGCATAGCTTAACTAGCTTGTGATGTGGATTCTAGAATGCAGATAAACATACGTTTTATTTTGTATAGAAATACAATTATACATATTACACATAAAAACACACGGCCAATGTAAATAGTCATAATCATGCATATAAATATTTGCATTAAGGAGGCTTCGAATCCTAGGTTTGAATTGTACAGAAAACGGAAGAGGCATAAGGCGTAAAGCATAATCAAAGTAAAATAGTACTGGTTTAGGGTAGAGCTGGTTTTGAGCTATTTTTGTCATTGACTGTACATATTTATATTTATGTTGAT
Organism: Cybosia mesomella; assembly: GCA_946251805.1. NCBI lineage: Eukaryota > Metazoa > Arthropoda > Insecta > Lepidoptera > Erebidae > Cybosia > Cybosia mesomella. The sequence continues at coordinate 26,807,004 of OX276398.1, forward strand.
CAATCAATTTCCAAAGGGATGCTAGTTAAGTTTACGTTCCATTTCACTTACTTGATGATGAAATATATCTTTTAACGTTTCCTTTCTATAATTATTCGCACATGATGACTAGTACAGCGATGATATTGGCTGCTTGATAACTAATTAATATTACAAGGTACACACTACTCTGTGGCGTACATGAGGCTTGGGTTCGATATCCGGGTTGGCCAAAATGTAATTGGGTTAGGCAATTCTTATCAGCGACACGGAGTCTGCAGATTGTCTGTGTGTACAAAATACATCTCTGCTAACCCTTTTGAGAATTTTGTAAAGAGTGACCCTCCAGCTTAGCTTAATTGCTTGTGTAAGGAGCAGGTTCACGTCGGTAGTGTAATGGGCAGAATTTGAACCAAGGACCTCTCAATCGTAACGCCGACTCCTTATTAACTAAGGTACCGAAGGCGCTTTTTACTAATTCGTCCCAAGCGCCCACACGTGTTCTGGTGAAGTTTTACGACTTTTCACTAATCTTAAACAGAAAGTGGTGAAACTGTGTAACCTATAGCTATTCAAACAGTTTCTGTACAGAACATTAAATATAATGTTATTGCATCGACTTACTGTTGTTTGATTTAGTTGTTAGCTACAAACTATGGAGCTACTAAGGAGCCTAAAAAGTTTTCTCTTAACACAAAAAAATAAAGCAAACGTAAATCGTCGCCATCGGTCTAACAAATCAAGGCACGGGTATACGAAGGTTAACACGGGTTCTGTATTTTCACTAATCTTTAAAAGAAAGTGGTGAAACTGTACCTAAAGCTATTCAAACAGTTTCTGAATAGAACATAAAATATTTTATTATTGCAACAACTTACTGTTGTTTGACTCAGTACTGTACTGACATTTTGATGGGAGAGTGTTATAGTGCCCTGACATGGTACTTAACTGATATCTCATTCATGAAGTTATAAAGGGTGATTGCATATTGAGTAGTAATGCTAATGATTTGTTGTTATAATAAAGTTTAATAATGTGAATTTATGTTTCTTGAACGATTGCCAAGTCTGCCTATTCGCGTTAAGCTATATAGCTAGTTGAAATATGGCTCTTATACGGCTACGAGTTTAACAGTTGTAGATTAGTTTATATACAGGCTGTTGGATTATAAAGTACATAATCATTATCATTAACCGAGAGCCAATCCCGATTTCATCTAAAACTTGCACTTTGAAGCCCGTTCTCCTACAACTCCTTTCTATAATTTCGTTTATCTTGGCTTTTATGGAAGCGACTACCGTTTATGTCGAAAAACAAAAATCTGAAAAGAACATACTCGTAAAAATATGTTTTTTCTACTGTTACCGTTTCTTAAAGCGTTAGTCGATAGTCAGTTCACGCACAATTACATAAAAGACTTTCCCGAACATACCAATTCCAAAAGACTACTTTAAAAATTTGCCAAAAACGTACAAGGAAAGCTACTTTTCGAAGCCTTCTCGTAAGCGATGTGATAATGACCGCGGAGTCGGTACAAGTCGGTTAGTCGTTGCCGGACACTGTTACGTAAACTTAGGCAAAAAAGACCAAACGTAGAACGTGCTTACTGCTCACTCAATAGTCGAAACCAAAGACTTAGAATAGGCAAGATGTCGCAAGCCATCCGTTATTGCGTGTTACCAAAATGGTGCAGTGCAACTTAGCTTTATACGCCATACAGTGTTTCTTTTTTCCACTTTTTAGTCTACGTTAAACCTTTCAAGTCGAGAATTAACATGAAAATTCCCAATTTTGTTGGCGGACACATTGCAATTGAAACAATTCTGTCTTCGGTGAGAATGATTGCGAAATGAATAGTGTAACGTCATCGTCAATGCTAAGATTAAGTCATCCTCACTTGTGAGCCAGTGTACCCACTGATTGATGGAATATGCTTTGGTGCAGGCTATTCTCTCGGGATTGGAGGATCAGATGGCAGTCGCTCCCTTTAAAACCAAAATAATTGAAATATTGGAAAGGTGAGAGCGAGCGGCTCCATATAACAAGCTTTGAATGCAATCGTGATTAGCGCTCGAATGATAATTATACACTCCGTCGGTGTTGGGCAAAAATTACACATTCGATTTTCATACAATTTTTTCTTTTAAATATTCTTTCCGTCAATTGACTGCACCCCGCTGGATGGTGAGAAGCTAGGGTGAAGTCCAGAAGATATGGGCCACCATCTCAGATGCTGACGATCCTAAAATGGTAGCCCCTAACTTGACGGCCTCAAAAGATGCTTTTTCACGCATATTTATTGCATATGCCGCATTGCGATATCTAGTATACTCGAAATCTGTGGTTTAAACGTAGTACATGAGTGATAGTATCCTAGTTATACAATAGTCTATTTGGTTTTATTGGTTCTCGATAACTTAATGTTGAATTGTGCGTTTGATGGGTAGAAAGTTAATAGAACTTTTTGTTGGTGGAGACTTCCGATGTTTGAACTATGCAAATGCGTTTAGGATGTCATTTACTTACATAATCGTTACGCTTTATTCGAATAGTATTAAAGAATTAATTATGTCAACGGAAAATTGTGCTGAACATTTTTCATATATCAACATGGGTGTCTGTCTTGGGTCAAGTTGACCTCACCTACCTGAGTCACAGGAATGAGAATCACCACTGCAGATACTAATATGATATATACCAATATGGTACCAATGGATTCCCTCGGTTTCACGAGGTTACTTTAACATACCCCGCAAAAAGATCCGAAATTGCGGGAAGAAGGAAACACTTGTAAATAATTCCAAATCTCTACAAGTTCCCATACAAGCCCAGGCGCATCGAATTTACAAAGAATTGATACGTAATTTTTTTTTATTCCATGGTCATCAGGTCGTCTGCCCTTTTTCAGTTTGGTAACAAGATGAATTTTAACTCATTAAGAGCCTAAAGTGCTTGTTACGTTGTTCAAAACCAGACAAAACAAGTCTTGACAATAAGCATTGTTGCCAAACTTCCATACGTGTGATGTCACCGCGCTGTTTAAGATGGCTTTGTCTTTTAAAAATATATGTTTGACTTATATAGATTACACCCGGATTTTGATTACACTGATATTACAATAGGGTAGTTTGTGGTGTATAGAGCACTACCAATATCTGTAGGGTCCAAGCCAAATTCACCTGTTAGCCGGCACTAGCGCTGATGATGATTAAAAGCCAAAATTAACCGGGTAATACAAGAGAGGAGTGGCAGAGATGCAACCAGGATTATAGCTCGGGCGAAGTAGAAAAGAACGAGATATGACGTCATACCTTGTTATTTCAAACAAGTTTCCATAAAACTTACCGTTTTGAAGTTTAATAAAAAGTACGAAAAATACGGTAGTTCATTGTTCTGATAATAGTTTATGTATACTGTGCATATTGGCTTCCTTAGGCCCAATGGGTAGAAGACTCTTTAAAAATAAAACTTTCTGCGGAATTCAATAGATATCGTGTTAATGTCTTATTTATAGATTTTAATAGGTAATGGTAATGGTAAAACTCTAACCATTAGGTTTGATTTATCTGTAATGCCTTCCGGACTTTTTATTCATTATATTACATTTAAATGGAATGTGTGATTAGACACGATTAGCTAATAAAGATTGGAGAAAGAAAATGTAACATATACTATTTATTGAAACAAATAAATATTTAGTTAATAGTCTTTTCCTTACCGCACCATAAAGGCTTTGGTTTCTTTACCCGCACACGTGTTTCTTTCTACCCACAATCCTCCGAGCGGAGCTTGAAAAAGCTTGACGGCCTCATAGCTGAGGTCCAACATTGTAGCAATACTAATAGCTTACCATCAGAAGAGGTGAAGTCGTATCGACGTAACGATTTAAAAAAAGTTCAAATTGTGAATCTATACCATTCAGGGAGTTATTCAAACACACACAAAATTTCATCAAAATCAGAGTTCAGTGACATACACCTTTTTATTTCACCGTGCTGAAATCCCCTCGGATACCCCACCGCCAGTCAGCGGGGGAGGTTATGTCGGGCTGGAAACGACTAAAACCGCACGCTGTCTCGGATGCTGGGGTGTAAGGTGGCCCTCAGGCATTTCCTTCGCAAGTTCAGTGACATACTCACGTCCAGGAGATTTTTATAATATAAAACTATATTATCTATTTTGCTATTTTTAAAAATGATTATTATCAACTATTAATACAATCGAACTATTTATTAAAGATGTAAGCAGTACCTATATTATTATATACCTAATTTTTCGTTTTTTTTTTTTTTTTTTTTTAAAAGAATATTAGCAACCGAAATTACTAATATTCCCCCTAACCCCTCCAGCTAAGCTAAATTGCTTGTGTTAGGAGTGGGTTCACGTCGGTAGTGTAATGGCCAGGATTCGAACCCGGGACCTCTCGATCGTAAGGTCGACTCCTTAACCACTAAGCTACCGATTGAAAGTTGTATATATATGGGGTTCGAACCAGTACCTTCTAACTGCAAGTTCAACGAAAAGAAATCCAGTCCAAACTCTGGTGGTTATTTTATAACTTCAAACAACACTGTTTTTAACTTACAAAGTTTGTATGTTCATTATTAAATTTTAATGCATCTATGTATGTTTTTTTTTCAATTTCATTATTATGCCCTCAGATTTAACGAGTCAAAAATATTAAATTTGCATTTTGATTATATACTTCTTAATAAAAAAACATAATATACATATTATATACAGCAATCATTATAACACATGCATATTTACTTGCGTATTAACCTTCAGAAAAGAAAAAACCTCTAGAAATCCTTTGTGCGACTTACTATACTATGCTAGATGAGCATGAATTAAATATAATACTTAAAAAACAAAATAATATATTTCAAATAAGTGATATACCTAAAGATGTATATAACATATCGGAGAATTTCGAATGTCTGGGACGTGTCTAGATAGCTCAGCTGGTCATAGCATTCCCCCTGTAAGGGACTGGTCACGGGTTCAAGTCCCGTTCTAGATGTTCTCTTTTTCCGATCTAAATCTTTAGAAAAAGTAAGCATACAAAGTGCTTAAAAATTTAATTGAAGTGATATACCTTTTTTTTTTTTCGTGCGGAAGTCCCTAACACTAAATATGTAAGGCACTTGTTAGTGGCAGGCAAAAAGAGGTCGACCTCGCAGAACATACACTGGTCAAATTGATGATGTTGGTCATTGAAAAAATGGCAGGTCAAAAGCTCTCGAAATTGGCGGACTTGCATGTAAGGTTTAATGGCCGTAGAGGAAGCTCGTGAAGTGTGTAAGGACAGAATCAGATAGTGGTCGGTTGTCTCTGCATACACATGACAGAAGAAGTGAAATATATGTGTATAATATATTAATATATTATCATATTTTTCACAACATTCGGTAACAGTTAATTGGCGAATTGAAAATTGGATTCTCATAATATGTTAAACATTTAGAAAATTAAATTTTTGAAATGTGATCTATCATATGGATTATACGCTATCATAGGATGAAGATTATATAAAAGAATAAAACATTTTACGTAATGGTACGTGATTTTCATAATATTATGATGAAAATAGACAGTTATTTCTTATAAAAGACAGACAATGAATACTAATGTCTAAATTTTGATTAATATCTTAGAAACGCTATTTGAATATTTTATTAAAACGGGAAGAGCTAATCATTGTTACGTGTCTTATGATTTTTTACTTCTTAAGTTTATGTTGGGTGTTTTTGGAGCCCATCAAGATTTTAGGGGAGCAAACACCTCACCAGATGATTGACAGACAAGAAAAAAGCAGGTCAAACGGAAAAGGTAACTGAAAAACTAAATTTTGATGTGTGTAACTCTCCGCTTGAGTTCAAATGGCACTTGAACGGTTCTATGGTAAAGTTATGAACCTTTTTTTTTTTTTTATACCCCCCCCCGCCGGCCAGCGGGGGCGGTTATGTCGGGCTTAAACCGACTAAAACCGCACGCCGTCTCGGGTCTACAGACGTCGGGGTGTAAGGTTGCCCATAGAGAATATCCCTATGTGGCTATGTATGTAAAACAATTAAGTGTCATATTTAAAGAAATAGTACGAAGAAGAACTAGCTACTGTCAATAGTGTCGGTAGCTCAGTTGTTAAGTAGTTATACTTAAGATCGAGAGGTCCCGGGTTTGAATCCTGGCCATTACTACACTACCAACGTGAACCTCCTCCTAACACAAGCAATTTAGCTCAGCTGGAGGGGTTAGCGGGAATACTAGTAATGCCGGTCACTAGTAGTAACTCTTTAAAAAAAAAAAACTTTTTAGAAACCACGTTTTCAACACTAAAAAACCCACGTTTTGAAATTTCACATTTCAATTCACGCGGGCGCTTTGAAATTTTTTAATTATTGAATATCTAAGGAAAACGATACATTAAAAGGATTAAAGCGCCCGCCCCACATTTTTTAGTGTTGAAAACTTGGTTTTTTTAAAGTTTTTTTTATTTATTTATTTTATTAACTACTGACTATTTCTGATGATTAAATATGAAAATGTAAGGTGGCATTAGCCTACATAAAAAAATTCAGAGCTTTAGGGTGATCAGAAGTGGTCGAAAATTAAGTGTCAATTTTTGGCTTCAGAGGGAAAGAAACACAGAAACACAGACACGAAGTGAAACTAAGAAAAACGTGGTAAAAAAAATAAAATATTTTGCTGTTTGTGTTGCCTGTTAGATTCTTATTGTAGTAAGTGCGCTGTCGTTCTACGACTTGTAATTTTCGTTGTTTTAGTATCTAACATTAAAAGTGCCATACAAGGAGCTTGTTAATGTGCCAATTTGTCAAGTTAAAATTTTAATGTCCCTTACGTTTAAAAGCCTAACTGTGTTGTACCGTCGTGCCTATCTAAAAATGACAACATCATCGATAGGTAAAAAATTCACAAGAACCTCAAAGAAATAATAATACCTAAACCTATGATTGGACTTAAAAAGTATTAAGTAAAGCGCTTTGCTTTTCCATAATAAGCGTAAATTAAATGTTATAAAGCATTTAAATGACCGCCATCTGGCCTTGAGTGGACCGCGGTCAACGCACGGAGAAAGGCAGCCGACCGCCCTGATGATGTTATGTAAACGTAAACAAGTTAGAAAATGATTTCGGTTACGATTACCGAGTTAGGCTTTGATATTTCGAGGGCAATAACTGGCCTTCAGTACCATGTTGGTGAAGAGAGAAAGTGTATTCGATAATGATATTTGTGTGTGTGTCTGTATATCTATGTTTTGCTACTTGTACTTATTAGTTGGTAACTTTTTATTAACATTAAGTGTACCCAATCACTGCCAAACAGTCAAGTGGCTAAATTATAAATCAGATCTTTGTGGCTTTTTTTAGAAAAGAAATAATATCTTACCAATAGGTATTATAAATAATACATTTTGAATGGATGGATTTTTGTTACTCAATCACGCCAGAACGGCTGAACGAATCTTATATGAACTATGGCAATGGTATAGATTATAGACTGGTTTAGCACAAAGGTTACTTTCAATCCCGTGAATAGGTTCTTCATAAATAATTCCGAATAAATAATTAAATTAAAATAAAAGCAAACATTTTTAAGGGGGGGCAAAAAATTACCGTTAGATAATGCGAGCAGCGTTCCGTAACCCTTCGTTCACGAGTTCGACTCACACTTGGCCGATTTTTTTCAATAACGATAATTAATTTTTCATTGTTTTTAACCGGATTCATCTTCATTGACGTATTAAATAACACTCGGTTTTTATTGTATTAAGCAATGTTTTAAGTTTTAAGACATCTTCTCATGTCTCGAGATATGTTGTCCATTATAGCAGTGGTTACGCGTATACGTGTCTAATAAATAAATTCATTTTCAACCGACTTCAAAAAAGGTGGAGGTTCTCAATTCAACTGTTTTTTATATTTTATTTGTTAAAACCTTGAAATATATGCAATTTTCTTTTTTATGTAAAATAATGAGGAAACCGATGTCGACCAAATTAAGTTTTGCTTGTTAACACCTTCATTATCATCCTTCGAGCCTTTTCCCAACTGAATTGGATTCTGCTTCTAGTGCAACTACAAAATGTATTATATGATAAAAAAAAATACGAAACTTGATAGGCGAAGGTCGATCTAAAACGGGATCTAACACTACAATCATTCTAAAAAATCTTACATCTGAAATTACAATCAAATTTGAAACCTATCTCTACATTAAATTAGCTATTGTGTGTAACCCAATACCTTTAACGATTGTCATATGACTCGATGACATTCGAAATGTAAATAGTTATTTGATACATAAATATGATATCTTTCATTTGAAGGTTTCGGAATAGATTTAATATATATGCACACGAAATATCAAGAGTTTTAATCGTCAGATCACAGCTACAAGTCTGTGTCTTTTAGAAGCCCATATTATTTGACTTTAAAATGAAAAGATTGCACGGGCGTTACTAGGTTTAGGCTTTGCTGGGTGTTAAGAAAAGAAAACTGACAAAAGAGGCATTATTGTTCAAGTGAAAAAAAAAAGTACATTCGGAAGTGGTTGAACCCCCAACGTTAATAGTATTGCGTTTTTTGTATTTATTTCTTTTGTAACAATAATATGTTTAAATCATTTAAAAGATTTCTTAGCATACTTCAATTTGTTGATCAAAATGAAATGATGATGTTCAAATTCTAGATGCAATATTCTACAATCAATGCAAGAACACACCTCGTTACATAATTTTTGCAATAACATCTGCATTTTTATGACTATGCATGGATTACATGGAATTATTGAGGTTATTAAGTTACTTTTGTGAGTATTGAAAGTTAGAAAGTAATATCACGGCTTAGTAGTCGATTCGCACTAAAATGTGTAAAACTTTTCATACGAAACGACAATCTTTAATAAAAATATTTTTAGTGGTCGAATCGCACGGTTAACCTCTAAACAAATAATAATCTTTATAATTAAAAAAAAAAATTATAGTTGCAAAGCAAAAAGCTAAGTTTTTTTAAGGACTAGTTTTTTCTTACTTTCCTATGATTAAATAATTTCTTATGTAATAAAACTTGCCCTGGGATTTCCCGAGTGTGTTTTCGTAGATCACTACTGGTAAATATGTTGAATATCAAAAGGATTTATGAATTCTACTACGAATAACGAAATGTATTTAATAGGTTTTTATAAGTGTATTTTTTTTACAAAATACCTTATTAATTTTATCTATAGCTAGTTTTTAAAAGAGGTTCGCTGTTGTCTTTAACGTCTAATAGGGGTGCGTGGAGCTATAAGTTTGAAAAAGATTGATTTTACCGTTTTAAGTTCCACAGGTGTGAAGCAGAAGGTTGCGACGTAACCGTATTGCTAGTGTTATCGGATAATTGCACAGTTTTGTTGCGACTCAGGATTAGATCGTATCAGCCTGATGTATAGGCATGCGGTGCCCCCGAGCTTTGCTTATTGATGAGCTTTGCCTCCAACTTGCCGGGATTATTTACCTACAGTATAAGGGTTCTCGCACATGGTAGAATGGCTTTTACTGAAATATACATTTTAAGCGAATGTTGCCAATTTTGCTTTTATGATGGTCCGGTCCGGTTTTTACCTTCTTACTTGATATTGCCATCATATAGCAGTAGATATGCTGTACTTAAATTATCATCATCTTCCAACCGTTTTACCCAACTGGATTGTGGTCGGCTTTTTAGTCTAACTCCGAAACGGCTGAACTTTGATATTTTCCCTAATGCGACTACCACCTGTCCCATGACCCGCTGATGTCAAAGTTCTGTAGTTAGACCAGTAGTCGGACTTTTTAGGGCTCCGACTACCCGTAACGACTTCCATAGATGTTCGTAAGGCAACTGCGACCGACGGCTTACGGGGCTCTCCTAGGCACGGAAAGATCTCAATGTGATAAAAATGGTCACACATCCTGAAACTTATCTGCCTAGTATTCCTTAACTTAACAATGTATTAACTTACATGGTTACTTGCTCACTGGTCATCAGTCATCATATATGTACGTTGTATGCTGCTCTTGCGCAGTGCTTGTAATTGTCTTCGTGCGATTTGTAAGTGCAGGTGGTCTAAGATCCATTCATCTCTTAATAACTAGCACTGGTATAATGCAAATGCAGAAATTATTTGCCATAGTTTAGCCATACAAGACATGGTTTACCAGGCCTAACCCTGGTGAGAAACCGTCTCGTGGAAATGCGACCAAAGTGTTCATAATTTTCGGCATCCGTGTACATCTTTAAAAACTTCCTGAAAAAAAAGAGATAACCTTGAAATGGTTACCCACTCGTTTCGTATCCTTAAGGTGAAAAAAATACTTGCGTTCATCAGCCATTTTGGCTGTAAGAACGCTTTAATGTGTAGTTTTTTTTTATTTATGTTATCATCGTCTTAGCATTGTTACTGATTGCATCTAAGGCTGGTAGTCAGGGTTGTGTTAACTCCTTCCCCACCTCTTGGTTTGGCTGATACAGCCTTAATGGGAGCGACTTTGACATCCGAACTATTAGAGGAAAGCTTGCGCCAGTGCCTCGTCCATCAATCAGCAAGTGTGCCGGCTAGCTAGTTTTTATATTTAACTAATTATATGTTACACAAAAATATTTTAAGAGTAGGTAGATGTGCAAATTGTCTGAAGTAATATCGATATACTCGTATATAATACTGCCTTTCGTTACGAAGGTAGTGTTAAACTGCACAAGTCAGAGCCGTTCGTTTGCGCTTAGAGAATAATATATGTCAATTAAATTCTCAGTGATAATTAGCCTCTTATTACACTGTGCAGATAAAATTGATAGATACTTACATACAATCACGCCTCTTTGCCATTTGGGGTAGGCAGAGATAACATCTTTATATTTGTTACGATCCTGAGATAGGTCTTTCGCTTCTTCTACTTTAATAATTGTTTTCATTCATGTTTGCCGGCTTCTTTGGTAGTATTTTTAGCTCATCGACCATCGTCTTTGTCATGGCGAGTAATTCGAGCAGCTATTTTAATTATCCCATCCTCTCCTTTCTTTCCTACAATCTCGACTCCTATAAGCGAAGTAGCAAAGAAAAGAGGAATTAATTATTTACTTAAAATATGAATGTAGCCAGGTTTTGAACAAGTAGAGTAGCTTTTTTTTTTATATTTAGGACACGTCAATTTGACTTCACCTCGCCTGATGGTAAGCTGAAGGTAAAGTCTCAGGAAAGAGGGTCACCATTACATACACCATGTTAACAATGGTGGCACTCAGCTTGAGGGCCTCATCAGAAGAGGATTGTCGTCGCAGCACCGCGTGACACCCACCGGTCCCACTAGTGCTGCGACCACAACCACCCTGCCCGGCTATGCACTTGCTGACCCCTGAACGCAATCAAACCGAAATTGGATTACTATGGAGGGTTTTTCGCAATCGTGCACGGTGGTACCTACCCGGCCGAATTTGGTGACAAATTTGTGTCATCAAATTTCTACCACCAGCTTATATGCATATTTGTTGTTTGGGTACATCACTAGTCGAGTAAAAACAAATTTAAACGCACAACCTTTTTATACCCCAGATCCTTAGAACCTAATCATTGGAACATCAAAAACAATATTCCGAGAATACAAAAAGGGCCTCATTATGCTCATATCGTGAATCCTAATGTATTTTTCCTGGATTCAACCCTATTAAGGCCTTAACAACTTCTACATATACCCTTTTTGTATTTTTTGATATTGCGGTTTCATTAAAATAGTTTTGGAACCCAACAAATAAAAAGTTCAGGACTGTCTCGATATAATAGTTTCATCAAATTTCATCTTTCCCATAGAGAATTAGAGTTCACACATATTAATTTTTTATTGGTGTTCAAACTCGTTACGGTTCGGAAAGCGGTTCGCAAATATAATAAAGTTGTATAGGGCACCAATGGTTATTTACTTCTTCTAAAATGTTTTTGAGAATAAAATTACAGTAACTGGTTTAGCATGTGTGAGAAAAACAGCAAAGTGCATAAAACCGTATTAGAAAAATGATGGCTGCTTTACTCAAACACATCTGTTTTCTTCTTATGGTTCTAGATTCTTGAAGTAGTGCGTAATAAAGCATCTGTCGAAGTCGTCAAATGGCTTTTACTTTCATATACATTGCTAATACCAATATCAATCTTCATAAATTACCTACAGATAAAAATCATCTCTACCACATCTTTTAAACAAGAAACACCACATCCAAATTGGTTTATTCATTTGGAGGTTACAATAACAGACAGACACACCACACACAGTTACGTTAAACTTAAAACACCTGTCTTTTCATATCGGGAGTTCAAAATAACCTTACCTGTATTCGAAAAGCAAATAAAAATCATCTTATTGCCTCAACAACTTGTAGTCGTGCGTGAAAGTAACTAGTGTAGGTACTCAGATGGCTATCGCAGTGGGTGTCATAGGTAAGGCTGTTAAGATATTATCATCAGCCATTTCGTTACCATCATTGATCATGTTGCGCAACAAAGCGATAACGATTCGTTTAATGCGTCTATTATTAAATTGTCCTTTACATAATACGAAACAAAGACACAAAGTAACTATCGTTATTCGAAATAGTTGGTACATAGCGATCGTTAAGGAGTTCATGGATATGGAACCACTGATTCCGACCGTAATATGGATAGTGTCGAATAAATAAAAATCAATGTATGTTCGTGGTTTATGCGCTGCTGCCGTAGGTACCGTTCATCCGATTGCAAACTTTGTCAAGTTATTGGTAAATATATATGATTAAATTGTCCTTTATATGAACGAAAAGTAGATACAAAGTAACTATCGTTAATTGAAATAGTTGATATGTAGGCATTTTTAAGGAGTTAAATGGCTATGAGACCACTGATTTCGAAGAGTACTTTCAATCTTCGTTACCATCTATAAACTAACTAATAAAAATAAATTTTTGTTTGTTCTTATTTTATGCGTTGCTACCGTACCGTTCATCCGATTGCAAATTTTATCAAATTATTGCCAGATAATATGTTATTGAATGGTCCTTTACATAATACGAAACAAAGATACAAAGTAACTATCGTAAATCGAAATAGTTGATACATAGCGATCGTTATGGAGTTAAATGGCTATGGGACCATTGATTCCGAGCCTGATTCCAATCTTTGTTTATAGATAATATCTAATAACTAAAATCAATTGTTTGTTCGTATTTTATGGGTTGTTTCCGTGCCCTTCATCCGATTAGAAATAAATTGTTTTTCCTTTTCGGAATACCAACATATTTACGTTTCAATTGAATTTTTAAGCAATTAGTATGCTAGGTTTCTACTTAGGAAAAAGAGAACATCCAGGACGGGAATTGAATCCGTGATCAGTCTGTTACACGGGGAATACTCTGACCAACTGAGCTACCTGGAGACATCCTAGATATTAAGGGACTGGTTGCGGGTTCACTTCCCGTTCTGGATGTTCTCTTTTCCGATATAAATCTATATTTTCGTTTGCCTAAAAGAAAACTTTTTACAAAGGGAACATGAACGCCACTGAACCCAAACTTCCAAGAATGGTACATGAAAAAGCAAATCTAATTCAACCAGCGTATACCACAATTAGACGAATATCAGCGAAGTTGTCGGCATAAAAACAAAAGGCATTGTAGTGCTCTCCACGGTTGATTAGTCTGAGGAGCGCTTGCGGAACGAAGTTACCACCGGAGGCTTTGTTGGACTACTTGCCTCGCGCCTTGCCACGCCTATACTCAGTGTTTGAGGGTTGACGGTTGTTGCCATATAATAATTGGAATGGAAATAGAAAATAAATATCTCATATGATTATGATTATAGTATCTATGAATAGAAAAACTTTTGAAACTGCAAACCGTTACACCCGCTGATTGACTGACACAGTTCTGATGCAGATTTGCCTCTCAGAGTTGGGAGGTCAGACGGCAGTCGCTCCCAGAAAAGCTGTATAAGCCAAATCAAAAGGAGGAGAAGGAGTAAGCAGACCACGGACTCCGAGGTGAAAGCATCAGATGTAACCAGGAACAACAAGACGATGATGATGATGATGAACTGGAGAAGTGGAAGAGTGGTCCCCGGGCTCCATAGCTTTGGATGGAACCGGGGTTGGCTCGGCTGAAGGAGAATACTCACCGCAATTAGTTTTGATATGTGTATTCCTTAAGTACAGTGCAGAACAGTTTCCATTTTTTTTTGTTGATAGGCCATCGTTTGACCACTGTCGCACCTTACCAGTCTTACCAAATCACCCATGACTTGAAGTTTACCAAGTTATAACAGTTCTAATAATAAGGCTGATTATGAACTCCCAATTGATTGTATTCTGTGAAATGTAAGAGAAAATGTTTTTTGATGACTCCAGATAAATTCTTTAAAAATATCCGTACGGCTATCTTTTAATTAGCGTAAATTTTCATTATTTAATTAACTTGTGATTGAAATATAAAAAACGCTTTATAATGACTTGTATTACACGCTTCTAAATTACAGTCAGTACATTTTTTATTTTTTTGTAGGTATCAGTTTCTTATAAGTAAGTGCCTGCAACGTGACGAGTATTCTCGATCGAGTTCATTAAATTATTTTTAGTGTAGTTCATTCAATAGTGTAGATTGCACGATTCAACATTCCTTAGAATTAATTGCTTAAAGTACTTTTTATAGCAAGCAATATCTACTCGTCTTGACGTTACCTTACATGAAAATGTTTTTGGTGGCCCTATATAAATACCGCCTTTTAAGTTATAAGACGCCTTTAGTCTTTCTCCGTTTTGGGAATAAGAAACAATGGGTCATTCACTAATTAATACGTTCATAGCTGCAATGGAATGTTTTCATTATGGTTATATAATGTTATAGAGACTAGAGCAATTGTGAAATGAACCTTCTATTTTTATGGTGTCGGAATTTCGTCGGTTAACCTAATAGTAAAAACGAAACATTTTGCGTAATAACTGATCAAACTGATGTTATACCTAATAACTGACTGTTGCCCATTGCCTTACGTTTCCACGACCCTAAAGGAGCCTTTTTTTTGGTGCGGAAATCCTCTCGGATGCCCCGCCGGCCAGCAGGGGTGGTTATGTCGGGCTTGAACCGACTAAAACCGCACGCCATCTCACAGGTTTTCAGACGCCAAGGATTTCCCTCGCACCCCGACAGACCCAGGGCCATCTCCGGTGTCGAGATGGGCCCCTCCGGTTTGGGAACTGCGGTGTCCCCATCTGACCCCGGAAACCTGCCACCCCCAGGTCTGCGTTCATCGAGGACGGAGGTCGTTGAGCGACCGCCGGCGTCTGAGTCACCTACGACACCTACGACCCCGGGAGAGTTCTAAATCTCTCCCGGGGCCACTCCACCACCTCCTTCCCGAGCACTACATGCTCGCAGAAGGAAGTGGCGACGGCCCACGCGCTCGTGCTCCGCACCATTGCCGCAATCATTCTACCGAGCGAGAGGGCTCTCACCCTGATTGCTGCCACGAGGTCACGCCTCGGTACTTCCAACGCCGGGCAGTTTCCCTGCGTGTGCAGCCTCGAGTCTTCGCTCGCGTCGCAGTGATGGCACCCAGATGTTGGCTCCTTCCTGATCCGATGCAGGTAGTCCCCGAAGTTCCAATTACCGGAGATCACCTGCGTCAGTTGGTATGAGAGGCTTCCATTTTGCCTCTCTAGTCAATCCTCCATGATGGGCCTTACCGCCGCTATGCGGCGTGCCTTGCGTTTGGTCACCCAAGAGGTCACCCAAGAGGTCTCTGCTCCCGCGCCTCCAGGTCCCATGGTGGAGTTCCGGCAAGGAGACTCGCCGCCTCGAAGGAAATCGTGTCCAGCAGTGGACTGCAGTAGGCTAATTGATTGATTGATTGATCCCCTGATGACCCTGTTGGCCACCGCCCGCTGCAGAGCGCGCAGCATCCAGATACTTCTGGCTTTCAGGACCTGCGCTCATATTGGGCACTCATATAGGGACATGGACTGCACGATCCCCCCGTACAGTCTCCTGCAGGAGTCATCGGGTTCCCTCATGTTGCGCAGCAGCCGCGCCAGCGCGATAGCTATGCCCTTCAATTTGGGGGCCAGATTTCGGATATGTTCTCCGAAGTCCCATCGGCCGTCGAGCAAGAACCCTAAAAGGAGCTTATTAAAAAAAAAAAAAAAAAAAAAAAAGGTACAACTTACTATTTATAAATCTGACAGTTTATATGTAGATTGGTTTGTTACTCTTTCACGTAAAAAATATCAAATAGCACTTTACCGGGATAGCCAGTATGTGAATATATTATATACTTATTATGCCGGGAATAAGTTTCATTGGGTGGTGGGTACGGAATCAGTTCGGGGTGCGAGGGATATGCTTTATGGGCAACCTTACACCCCGGCGTCTGTAGACCCGAGACGGCGTGCGGTTTTAGTCGGTTCAAGCCCGACATAACCGCCCCCGCTGGCCGGCGGAGGGGGGGGGGTATCCGAAGGGATTTCACGCGTGCGGAATCGCAGGCAGCAGCTTGTAAAAATAGAGATTTGAGATGAATATATACTTAATTTTAAGCACAATAGTCTTAGCCCGTAGAGATCCAATCGTGATGTTATCGGCGATCGTGGGAATATTATCGGCTAAATTATAAGTATTATCATTAGATTGATTGTTTCATTGCCAACTTCTTAATCAATGTCAGAGTTCGAGGTAGTTTCACTTGCCACTATAAACCGACCGCCAAAATTATTTTTAACGAATAGCAGTCACGAACTATGAGTTCAAATTGCTATTAATGAAAAAAGGTTAAGCATATGTTCATCTCAGGCGAACAAAAAACTTGATTGCATAATTTTTCAGTTTTAGAAAACTGTTTTTCGTAACAGCGTACAAAATATAGATACGTATTTTTACGAGACTGCCGTCTGACCCCTTATTCCAAGAGCCAGATCCTCGTTCGTCAATCAGCAGGTGTACCGGCTTGCTGGTGAAGTTGGCTTGGTACCAAACGTCTTGGTAGTACCCCATACAGTCTAAATAAACTATTTACACTAAATTATTCGTAGATAATTCAGTAGTTATTTACGGAGAAAGCTCTTAGTATGCACAATATGCGAAGCGAATACGAAAAACATGCAGACCAACCGAACTGAGATGAATCAATAATTAACGCTTACGCTTAATAAAGCTTACGTAGCTGGAACTGTTAGTAAGTTAGTAAGTTAAGTCAGCTTTTCGTGCGAAAATCCCTTCGGACTTCGCCGTCCAGCGGGGCGGTTATGTTGGGCTTGAACCGACTAAAACCGCACATCGTCTCGGTTCTTAAGACGCCGGGGTGTAAGGTTGCCCATAGAGCATATCCCTCGTACCCCGGCAGCTTACGTACCAACTATACAACTTATCGTAAATTTCATGCGAATATTAAACCCGGTTTATGCATAAGATTTGCTTTTACCCAGCTGGGTAATTGCTTGTAACTAAATTCCTAATTTCTAATCCTAGTTCCTTGATTAATAATTGGTGTGTTTACGTGTATTGCAGTATTAACTGAGTGATAAAAGTGAAATGCAATGTATTAATAATTGAAAGTAAGAGAGATGAAACTTAAAACAATGCATACAACTCCCGTGCAAAATTGTGACCCCGTTTCTATGCACGCAAGTTATAAAATTAAATATATAACGCAATAAAGGCGTAAAATTCGAATTCGAATTTGAATGAACTGGGTGTCAATTCTTAAGAATCCGATTGCAGAACACTATTTCACGATTCATTCATTTATTGACATATACCATCACAGTTAACTTTTAAATATGTCAGACTTTCGCACATTGTCAAACTGCAAACATTTTTACTGCAAATTATTTTCATTCGCACTTCTGGGCTCCTGAAAATCCTGAAATACCATCTCCAGTAGACAAGTTTTAGTTTAAATTTTACTAGTGACATGAATAATTATAAGTACTGTACTGGGGCTTGTCGCAATATTTGGATTACATGACAAGGTATGAATCAAATAAAAATACATATACAGACTTTTTAAATTTCAAGATGGTTGGCAATGGCACCCTTGAAATAAGCCCTAAAGTAATACAAATCATAAATAAAGAACACGAGAACAGAATTAACAAGAAAGCGGAACAATGAATCATCTTTCAGTATTCCGTAGAAATCGCCAGCACTACAGAATTGGGAATTTCTGAACTTATGTAAGACATAGTCGACTTCACAAACCAAAATCTAGTGTTACTTTTTGGATGCTAAATGAAGTGAACTAAAAGAGTAATGGTGCCGCTTACAGTGAAAGTGAATTACATAACGATAATTTAAACACGTGTTTACCTGTACCGAATAATCACATGAAGTGTATTTGGTCACATATTTGTAATGACGTTAAAATCGGCGCCAATAAAAAACCGGAACATTCCACATTAACATAATTCTATATTTGAAATAGGTATTAAACGAATTTTAATTAAAAATTGTAATAACAGCGCGGCGGTAATCAATTTTCAATTCGATAGGTAAAAACGTGTTATTGTAGCCATACGCAAGAATATTTTTTTAATTTCCTAAGTTTTACTGTTATTTGAATACATTTTACTGTATCATGTGATTATTTTATGTAGAATGTATTTCAATTTTGATTCATCTTGCACACCGGTATATTGATCTCTCAAGGTTTGATTAGATATAATAGAGTTTACTAGCACATAATATATGCGACTATCGAGAACAACTAGTAGTGGTATATTTTAGAGTTTTTGACATAATATATTTCCATCTGAAAAGATCTTAAATATATGTCTCAAAAGGTTTCGAGCTCGAATCCCATCCAATATACTTACCACTGACGTGAAGCCATTCTTAAACACATGAATTATAGCTTTATTAGAGAGGACAGCGCGAATACTGAGTAAGACCTAAATTAAGAGTCCTTTCCTTTCCTTTCATCCTACAAAAGAAGTTTTGTAATAAATAAGTCATACGCAACTATTTATGTTAATATCTGTTTGTTGCCTGTAACTACAAAAAAAAATCTAAATTGTTACCTAGTTACATATAAATGCACTGTGGCATTTATCATAGCAACTAGTCCAGGCATTTATTTTAAAAACTACTGGCTGAATTTTAAATTGCGTATCCCATTATAAAAGTGAGCTTTATTTGGCACTTAACAGAAACATTATACAGACCAAACGAATTGAGTGACACTAACTTTTAAACTTCCGCGTTACATGGTATACTTACAATTATGTTAACGAGAATCAGAAACACAATTTCTATAAAATAATAGCATTTTCGGGTATTGGGCCCAGTAAATCCGTCAAAAAGACCCTTATTATTAAAAATAATGGGTGTGAAGACTGGTTTTAGGATGAGCTGGTATACAATGCATCCACGCTATACTTAATACAGTAGTAATTGTCTTGGTTGGCTTTACATCTACTTAAATTTTTTTAATAAACTGATAGCGGAAGCTCATCCTTCGTTCTGCTATATATCATATTAGTTACGACATTGTTTGATCGATAAAAAACTTCTAGTATCGAATTCTGAATAAAAAAATATATTAGAAATCGAAAGCGACGTAACATTTCACTTCCTTGTTTGATTGATTGTTAACGATAGCTTTGCATTGCTTGATTTAATTTTTAGTCCTATTATGTAAAAGTCTATTTTATTTTTGAAAACATTCATAACAGTTGTGAAGATTCCTTAAAAACTGAAACATTATCATTTGATTCCATCTACAGAAAACTACGATTAAATACATGTAATGAATTCATAGTCCTATTGTGTAAAAGTTTCTTAACTATTAAAAACATTCTCAACAATCGAGAAGATTCCTAAAAAACTATCACAATTTGATTCCATCTACAGAAGACTACGATTACACTACACTCTGTATATAATCAGTTGAACCTTTAGAGTGCCAACTCTAGTTCCTAATAGTACAGGTGGAACTCTACTGTTCTGACCGGTATTGACCGATCAGTCATACTTTGATCTGAAATTTCCTGAAGACTACATTTAGGATATTATGTATTTTGCAATATGTTTTGTAACTGTGTGACCAGAGTACCATTAGGATAATAATTTAAAATTAATATAAATAATTTATAAAGCAATTTTTCCCCTAGTCACAATTCTGTATCATTTCATTAACCGATCAGCTTACCCTAGCAACAATTTGACGTAACACAGATTAAAAACTATATGTTCATGCTGTACAAATAACTGTGAGAGGAGTTTATAGAGTTCCATTACGAAACACATAACAAATAGTATTCTATCCTGTAGTCGAAAATAATTCTGTGGTAAATTTTCTGTACTATGTGTGTCTATCCGCAACAATTCAGGTGAAATATATGTAATCAGTGCTGTGTAATTACCTATATTTTATAGTGAGTTGTAATAATACCGTTACATTGAGTTATTGACCTCTAATCGACACTTAAAGTAACTGTAATCTAACATTTAATTTGTACATCTTTGTTTTTTCCACGTAGTAAACTGACCCATCGGTAAATAACGGCTGATTTTCTCGTTTCTGAATAATCAAAGTTCAAATACATTACTATCGATAGAAAACATCAAAGTGAAATATCTACGAAACCAGTTTATCCAGGTTCCAGATACGATAATTGCTTAACCAAGTCTATGTATAATTATTTCCAAACTTATAATTGGTTATAATTGTGAGAATGTTCAACACGGTAACGAAAAACCATTGCGATGTCTGCACATGTTTTTAAAATAAATATTATATAATAGACTAACGATGGATCTATCGACAGGAAAGCTCACTTGTAACGCGAAAGAGATAAAGTTGTATCTTGAAACGCGACTTTTTATAATAAGTTAAGTCTAAGTTTTATTAGTCATTGACTAATATGACAATAAAATTGTGACAATTGTCATAATTGGAGATTTTACAATTTGATTGATAATGTCCACTGTAATGGATGTGCTGTTTATAATAATTCAAGAACACCACGATCTGAAGCACTTAGAATACGAACGTGAGACTGCCTGCGGTTCCCTATTCATCGTTATTTTATTTTGTTTGATTTTCATTAATATTTTACTACTACAAACTTCGTCACTATAAAAGCATACATGCATTTTGACACGCACACACGCACACATTGAAATGTACGGGTTTCAGAAACTAGATAAATGAGTTACTGAATTATTCCACCTATCTGATATAGCATATATAACATACTAGCTGTTGCCCGTGGCTCCACCCGCATAGAATTTTGATCCCGTTCCCGCAACCCGTGGGAACCTATTCCCGGGATAAAACTAGCCTATGTGTTAGCCGGACTATAATCTATCCCTCTGCCAAATTTCAGCCAGATCCGTTCAGCCGTTTTTGCGTGAAAGAGCAACAAAGATACATACATACATACTCACAAACTTTCGCATTTATGATATTAGTAGGATAGGCACGCCTTTTTGTAATGTCATCTGTAGGACAGCTACAAAAAGTTATAGGTCGGGTTGTGGTCTTTCATGATACCAACATTTTTATTCTGTACCTACAGCCAGTCTACATAGAAGTATACATAGAATAGGTATGTACATATCAGTAATCGAAACGATAAAATTAATAAGAAATCGAATGAAACTCGAGTGGTAACCCTGAGGAATGAACTTGACGATTGTGTTGTGTGGTGCAGCGGTGCGGGCACAAGCGCTATAACCGCCGGCGAAGCAATGAGGAAGCGGCGAGATGTCGCCCGCAACCCGCGAGCAACGGCAACAAGCTCACTCTCCGCACTCGGTTAATCACAAACCCACGTAGATGCGCTTTAATCGCTGCGATAAATAATGGTTCTCGATTAAAACTCGATTCAGATTTGAATGATGAAACATGTTCGGCATTTATCGATGCTGCTAGTGGCGATTCAGTTCAGGGTTTATTCACAAGTGTTCATTGTAAACTATACTATATATTATTCAAATAGTATAAAGAACAAGGTCGATGATTTTGTTTATATGTTTTGGCATTTCTTTGGAACCACTGCACTTATTTTGCAGTGGTAGAGTCAAGCAACAGCCATTTTGGCCGTTCCATGAGTGGGCCGACTCGACCGGGGAAGCACCACCCTCTCACAGAATATCGACGTCAAGTAACAGTATTTGAACTGTTGCGTTCCGTTTGGTGAGTGAGAGTGCCGGAGCATAAATTCCTCTCCCATCCCCTCCCAAACTCCTTTCCCATCCCCTCCCAAACTCCTTTCCCATCCCCTTTCCTTTACAGGGTCGGCAGCGCGAGTGTGACGCCACTGGTGTTGCACACGTCCATAGGCCGCGGTAACCGCTTGCCATCAGGTGGGCCGTGTGCTTGTCTGCCACCTTAGTGGTATAAAAAAAAAACTATAGGCCGAATATATAAATATAGACTATAGGCCGGAATAACACATAGGTTACTTTTGATTCCGGGAATAGGTTCCCATGGGTAGCGGGAACGGGATCAAAATTTCAAGCAAGTAGAGCCGCGGTCACCAGCTAGTAGGTTATATTATTATGTGGCTTGAGTTCAAAAAAAATCATATAAACCGAAGCGAAGCAAGGGCGGGTTTCTAGTGTTATATGGAGTCATGACTGCCGACTTTTCGTAAGCGCTATAAACCTAATTTTACACGTGTCCGTACGTTTTTTTTTATTCTAAACCGGTGTGTAATTAAGTTATCAGGATGCTTCTACGGAAGCCGATTTTTTCTGTTTCTTAACGAGTATTACCTGAACGGAATGCCGGATAAGTTATTAAGTTTTTATTTGTATATGAAATATCATCGCATAATTGTGTATTTTTGGTTTGTGAATACCTCCAGATGAGAGGCATTCAAAAACCTAGGATAGTTTTTGCTCGCTTCGCCCAACCTAGCAGAGTCCGAATTTGTTTAGAAAATCTTATAAGATCATGATAATGAGTTCTTGATCTGGATTGTCTGTGAGTATCTGGCAATTTATACTTAAGTATATGATTGAATAATATAACTTA
The DNA here is from genome assembly GCA_946251805.1 of Cybosia mesomella. NCBI lineage: Eukaryota > Metazoa > Arthropoda > Insecta > Lepidoptera > Erebidae > Cybosia > Cybosia mesomella. The sequence goes on from OX276398.1 coordinate 26,830,014, forward strand.
AAAAATACTAGTTGTTGCCTGCAGCTCCACCTGCGTGAAATACAGCTCCAGTTCTCACGAACCACAGGAACTTATTCCCGTGATAAAAGCATTTACGCTATTCTAGACTATATATATAGACTAGAAAAAAAGCCGCGGTAGCCTAGTGGTATGGGTAATGGACTGCTGAGACGAGGTCTCGGGTTCGATCCCAGGTTTTACCATGGCACACACCAATGACTTTTCGATGCTTTTCGAAGTTATGTGTGTATTTATCGCAGGTTTATAAGTGCCCGGGTAATGGCAATAGGCTCGCCACCTATTACATTGGGACCTAAACATAAACTGGCGAAATGTGGGTGCTAGCACCTCTGCCTACCCCTTCGGGGATATAGGCGTGAGTTTATGTTATGTTATGTTATGTAGACTATGATCTATTTCTATATCTATATCAGATCCGTTTAGCCGTTCTGGCGTGATTAAGTAACAAACATCCTTCAATCCACCCAAACTTCCGCATTTTATATATATATATATATCTATTTTTTTTTATACCACTAAGGTGGCAGACAAGCACATGGCCCACCTGATGGGAAGCGGGTAACACGGCCTATGGACGTGTGCAACACCAGTGGCGTCACACTCGCGCTGCCGACCCTGTAAAGGAAAGGGGATGGGAAAGGAGTTTGGGAAGGGATGGGAAAGGTGTTTGGGAGGGGATGGGAAAAGAGTTTGGGCTCTCTCTCTCTCACTCACCAAACGGAACGCAACAGTTGAAATACTGTTACTTGGCGTCGATATTCTGTGAGAGGGTGGTGCTTCCCCGGTCGAATCAGCCCATTCATGCAACGGTCAAAATGACTGTTGCTTGACTCTACAACCTACAGTGACTCTACCACCTAAAATTATATTAGTAGTAAGATGATCCAATAACAAAAGGACACCAAGAAAATGGTTTTATATACGCACCGGAAAAAAAGATTTTGTATATCATAAAGCATTAGAATAATAAAAACTATGTACTGATTTTTTTTTAATTATACCAAATGCAATATATTCATAGTAAAGGCAGGACAACGTCTGTCGGGTTAGCTAGTTGAAAATAAATCAAGTACTTAAGTCATTTTTTCGTATTTTTCGTATATGAGAATCCATGCGTAACCTAGCGTAAATGCTTTACCAGTGCGAGTCATCTGCAATGAAGCGGATATTATTGTTGCTGAAGTTCCCACATTTGCGTGCACGCAGAAAGTTTTAGAAAAAGTAAAAGATAAATAACTATGTAAGTGTCTTTTTTATGGTTGTTTTTTTAATATTTGAAATAAACACCTTCCAATAATAGCACAGTATATATATTTGGAGGCAAGTTTGTAGTCGTTTCGCAATGCTGCTTCGAAAAGCCTTCGGATTTCCTGAGATACGATAAAAAATGATTTTTTTACTTTGAGGAATGTTTTTCGTAGGAGCCAAATACTTTTTTTAGCGTACGCTTATAAACAAAAATTAATATGTAGGCTGCTGACACGTCTGTTCTCATAACATTGTGGCTATTTCGCTAACTTGCAAACTCATAGCTGATTTGTGAGCTGTTTTGAGCTGATCTTTAGATCTATGCGCAAATTTTCTAGGCAATAACTTATCAAAATATAATTTATGTTACTTATATAGGTAGGCTTCTCCTTGTTATACAAATAAATCGTATTCGTATCCATTAAAATTATGGTAAATTTTAAATTATATTATTATTTATAATATTACTTTTTATTGGTAAATAGGCTCGCGTTTGACCACTATTTTCATTAGTTTAGCTCATTCTGCGCAAATAGTAACACCAACAATTCAATATAGGTATTTAGGATACTTTGAGATAATTTTACACTTCAAACTATAAGACCACGACCGTTTTTAGTCTACCCGTGATCATGACTACTGAAAAGTAACTCAGCCGTCGAGATCAGTGTGAATAATAAAATAACACCAAATATATCGCGATATCTAAATGAATCCGTTAAAAGAGTTTAAATTCAATATGTAATATCAATCTGAATTATACAGCGCTCAGATTAAGTATTACAAGCATTGTTAAAACTTTCATTTAAAAAAATGTAAGTATACGAACAATAAAAAAGTAATAACAATTGTTTACTGGAAAATAGGTTTTACTACCGTAGCGAATATTGGTTGGAAACTTTTTTATTTATGTATCATTTTAATAGACCGTCAATGGAAGTAAAGATTTTATTACAAGTAATAAAACATAATGAAAATAAAGTGATAAGATAATTAACTAAACATCTCGACGTATAGTAAATGTCAAAAGTAGAGAATCAGTTTCAGATTTGTAAAATTTATTTCTACCTCTATTTTGCGCTATCTACTCCGATCTTCAATTTTATTATTTCCCTTTAAAAAAATAAGCACCTAGTGTCATAAATGCTTAAACATTTTAAGAAACAAAGTTAAAATGCGTTTGTTCTGTATAGATCACATGTATAGCACGTACAAAACGTCTAAAAATATACTACATAATAGCTTGACCACCAATTCCTAACACGGTTTCATCCTGAGAATACTCCGGCAAGAAACTCAGCGGGCATTTTTGCGATCTATTGTTAATTTATTGACTGAGGCCAAGTAGTACTCTACTAGGCTACTCAATAAAAACATAATATAGCTGCAAAATAATAACAGTTTGAAATTCTTATTTGAACAAAGTGTAATTTATTTTAATGTTGGTTACCATCCGTTAAAAATAAACAGAAACTATTAAAAGTAAGTCTCGCCTATAAATATGAACCACAGTTAGCTAGAACAGCCAATGTTACACAATGCACGTTTACATCTGTTTACGAAGCTTGCTTGTAGTGTTACTTCTATTTGTGATATTTCTTATAAGCTGTTAAAACCCGTTAATTTTTTACGGTCATGAGAAGAATAAACTGTATGTGCTTAATGTTTTCGTTGGGTTTGTGGCAGACACAAATTTAAAGTTACCTGAAGAAGAAGGCTGTTGTAAACTCCCACAATTCACACCTATTACACCTATGTTAATATACTCATCAACGTTTTCCTAGCATTGTCTTTTTTTTTACTACTCGTACCATAGGTTTCGCATTACGTACTAGTATTTTTACTAAACCCTCCGACTAAACTCAATTAATTACTCGTTCTAGGAGATTTTGAATACAATTTTCTTGCGTTTTGGTGTATGGGTGTGTAGACGCGCATCATGCACGAGTGACAGAGAAGCTTGGAGTTAAAATTGTTTGTGTCAAAATACACGAAGCTAATTGTTATATTATTCGTCGTAGCGTCGGTAGCTTAGACTACGATCGAGAGGCCACGGGTTCGAATCCGGGCCATAACACTACCATCGTGCACCTACTCCTAACACAAGCAAATTTAGCTTAGGTGGAGGGTTTAAAAGGACTACTGGTATTTTCAGTTACCTTTTTATATAAAGAAAGTGTTTTAACTACTCTATAAAACTCTCAAACTGTAGGTGTACTGTGCGATAAAAAACGCTATTCAAAAAGTCGAACTTGGTCGTACTCTTCTTCCGATGCACCGATACAAAATTCTAGCACAGTATCTTGTTTCTTTATTGTAATCGTGCTTCCTATAATTTTAGAAACAGGTGAATGATGGTGGATAGGCTGTTACGAATGTTATATTTTTTGCTATAAACCACAACCGCCTTGATGTTGATGACAACTTTGTGGTTTGTATTAGAAGATTGGTCTTACGTGAATCAAAGGGTGTATAAATAACTAGCGTTATGTGCCTACCAACAATCATTATACGTGTCTTAGCAACAGGTTCTTGAGTAAGATTGTAGAAAATCGCTATTATATTGACTATTGCAATGATGTAAAGGATAATAATTATGCTAAATAAACCAAGCAAATTTTTGGTCAAGATTAGAGGAGACAGGAGAAATATTGTTACATAACGTAACTTCACGCCTGTATCCCCGAAGGGGTAGGCAGAGGTGTATTACACACCCACGATTCGCCAGTTATGTTAAGGTCCCAATGTAATAGGGGGCGAACCTATTGCCATCTACCGGGTACATTATTAAGCAAGCGATAATTATCATTTATTAATGCACACATAACTACGAAAAGTCAGAGGTGTGTGCGCGGGGCAACTGGGGATCGAACTCGAGACCTCGTCTCAGCAGTCTGTTACTTACGCCACTAGGCTATCGCCGCTGGAAATATTGTTATTATTTCATTATATCATTTTTTTTAATACATTGAATGAAAAAGAAATATAATATCTAAATATAAAAAAAACAATGTTTCATGAGCATAGGGTACAGGGACCAAACTACCGGTGGCCACGGCTCTGTTATTATAATATTTTCAAATAATATAATATTAACATAGATTTCGAACAGTCTTTAAATGATGGTAATTAATTAATTAGTCGTTGCATGGTGGAAATCAAATTATAAAAATTAATTGGGAGGTGGTATTTCCCCAGACATATCCGGTTTATTAGTTCTCTCCCCATTGATCTAGATAGTGCTGTGTAGTATATATAGTAAGTCTCAGGTGTATGGGACCCCAACAAGATATCGGGGCCCAAGCCAACTTCATCTCCAATCTGTTTAATAAATGTATTTTCTTACTTTCTTTCTTTCAAGCCGTTGTACCTGCTGATAGATACATGACGCTCTGACATAGGTTTACATTTTCTGGTTGGGTGCCAATTATTAGGTAATCTGAGTTTAAAGTTTCAGGCATGAGTTGTTTTCGTAAATGCTAACCAAAATATAATGAAAGGAGTGGACACTCTACAAATAAATATATGATTTTAGATTTACATGATCATTCGAATTTGTATTATAATAACGTGATATTCACCATGTTTACTTGTAATATCGAATTTTCTATATTTCAGCACTGATTTAAGGGCCATGATCACTGATCACGGATGGCAATATTGGAAACTCGATATTACACGGATTATAATATCAGAAACTCGATATTACAAATAAACGTGGTAAATATCCCGTTAAGAATTGAAATAGTAACTCTACAATATACCCACTAATAAAATGTGAAAATCGTGAAAGCGAAGAAAATTTACAACAGAATAAAACATTCCAAAACGGTAAAGAAAATCACACACACATCATGTTATACATCTAACCACCCATTCCATTTTGATACCAATTGCAAACACTTGTATCATTTAACAAACGTATTATTACCAAATTTATAATTCATTCACTTCATTTACATATTATGTTAGTTGTTATTAACACATTGTAATCATACAAGGGGCGTTCTCGTCACGGAGTGTGGTGTCGACAGCGAATGTGTAGTCAACCTGCGGTAAATCGTTTGACTAGCCACCGTTCACCCTGATGAATAGATTAGAGTATTATTTGAACACATTAGTGCCGCCGTTTGCACAGGCTTGTTTCGATGACGAATGAGGATATCGAAACTTTGAGAAGCAAAAGGGTGCAACAGTAACGACTTTTGAAAGAGAACAAGTCCTAAACAACCTCATGAACAATTTACACTGTAGTCATTTTCCTGTCAACTGTTGTTGTAGCTTGCGACATTTAGCTTTCAAGCTGATACGATAGATGAATTGAATTTAAGTTTTGTGGAACTGTGAAGCTTAAATAGTACTGCCGTTATCATCAGAGTCGTCGGTTGAAACTCATTTTATTATCTGTCTCGCTTGATCTATCTATACTATTATTAAATTGTAAATTAGCTGTGTCTGTACATTGCAAATATTTAAAAACACATGGGTTATGTTAAATCAATGATTCTGAACACAAACATTTTTTTTTGAATTCGAGATCGACGCAAAAATAATGACCGAATTTTGATGTGGTTTTTTTTAATAGAAAGTTCCTGATCAGAATTAAAATCTGCCGTATTTTTGATTGCAATTGGTGAAGTAGAACCGGAAATATGACCAATAAACGATAACCAACCTTCACGCGGGAGGAACTGCAGCGAGCATCAGCTAGTTCTTCATATAAAGTGTACAGAGCCGTTGGAATGCCTTTAAGCTGGAATAATCTTGATGTGGTATTAATACGAAGACTAGTACCTACATGTACCTTTTTTTTTTTTTTTTCGTGCGGAAATCCCTTCACCCCCCCGATGGCCAGCGGGGGCGGTTATGTCGGGCTTGCACCGACTAAAACCGCACGCCGTCTCGGGTCTTCAGACGCTGGGGTGTAAGGTTACCCATAGAGCATATCCCTCGCACCCCGACTGACCCTGGGCCATCTTACCACTAACAGCATCGCTCATCCTGTCTCCTCTGAAAGCAGAGGAGTACGGAGAGCGATGTGTTCCCGCCACGTTGGGTATTGGCCGACGATCAATGCCAACCCTATGAAGGGGAAGCCATTGACCGCCGCCCAGGGTGTACCGGCCGCTCCGATTCCGTTCCCCCCGGACTGCAGTGGGATCGGAATCGGAGCGACACTCGAAGAGGTTACCCAACACACACTCCTACCTACATGTACCTACAGCCTCCGTGGCGTGGCGGTATTGAAAGTGGCCGCTACGCAGGAGGCGCGGGTTCGAATATTTCATCAGTGCAAATATTTGTATGCATGAATATGAGTATTTGCATTGGTCTGGTCGTGCCTCGGAGAGCACGTTAAGATGTCGGTCCCGGTTGCCATACGAATATGTATGACAGTCGTTATAGGGGAAATGGGTGAAATGGCCCCACATAGAAGGGCTGATCACCCGTCTGGTCAAACGGCGTCCCCACTGGCAGTATATACCTACATGTCACTCTATATGGGTCACGTTATGAACACCAACCTATTACAACATCACAGGATGTTAAGACTTCAACTAATCCGGTATCCGGTGTGATATGGACAAATGGACATAGCCCTTACATGCCTTTTTTTTCGTGCGGGGGGTGGTTATGTCGGGCTTGAACCGACTAAAACCGCACGAAGTCTCGGGTCTTCAGACGGCGGGGTGTAAGGTTGCCCATACAGCATATCCCTCGCACCCCGACTGACACTGGGCCATCTCCGGTCTCGAGTTGCCCCCTCGGGTATATATCGCACTTACATGCCTTTTTTTTTCGTGCGGAAATCCCTTCGGATACCCCCCTGCCGGCCAGCGGGGGCGGTTATGTCGGACTTGAACCGACTAAAACCGCACGCCGTCTCGGGTCTACAGACGCCAGGGTGTAAGGTTGTCCATAAGTCAAAAGTCAAAAATCATTTATTCTGTATGAAACATTAATACGGAACTTACAAAACGTCAAAAAAAAAATTAAACGAATGTTTGGCAAATGGACCACACCGGTTCGAAACGCGGCCCTGTCCTGAGAAGACTCCGGCAAGAAACTCAGCGGGCTGTTTTTTTTTTTAGGTCTATTTACAAACATGTTTACTTAACCTAATTACAATATTTCATTTGAGTAGCATAGAGAGAGAGCAAACAGTTCATATCCAAGCTTGTTTGTCATCTTAATAGTCTTGAATTTTATAATAGCCTTTTTGGCAGAGTTTACTTTTAATTTGTCATTTAAATTTATGAAGAGGTAGATTCTTCATTTCACTAGGAGCATTTCCATAGAGCATATCCCTCGCACCCCGACTGACCCTGGGCCATCTCCGGTTTCGAGATGGCCCCCTCGGGTAGCACTTACATGCCTATGTGCTTTTTGTTTATTAAGTGCTATTTTTTTATGATAACATCAACATGGGTGTCTTCGGCACCACCAAGACCCTTGGAGCCTAGCCAACTTTACCTGCAAGCCCGTATACCTACTGATTGACGGACGAGGATGGCGTAGGCTGTCCTCTAAGAGTTAGGAGATCAGACGGTAGTCGCTCTCATAAACGTCGGATAATTCAAATCCGATACTCCATACTCCATACTAGTCCATAGTAATCCAATTTCGGTTTGATTGCGTTCAGGGGTCAGCAAGTGCATAGCCGGGCAGGGGGTTTGTGGTCGCAGCACCAGTGGGACCGGTGCATGGGTGTCACGCGGTGCTGCGACGACAATCCTCTTCTGATGAGGCCGTCAAGCTGAGTGCCACCATTGTTTACATGGTACATGTATGTAATGGGGACCCTCTTTCCTGAGACTTTACCTTCAGCTTACCATCAGGCGAGGTGAAGTCAAATTGACATGTCCTAAATATAAAAAAAAAAACCAAAAGAAGGAGATGGAGTAATCGTATCCCGGAGTCCGAGGGGAAGGCCTTGAATGCAAAGGGAAAATATGATGATGACTGTTTTTTTTCTTGTAATTATAAATAATCAAATATCTCTAAGTCTTGTTTATATTTTATGGGATACCAATCACAATACTTATATACTAAGGGCCCACCCAGTTGGCACAAATTCCAATGTTCGCCTTCTGCTACTGGAATGTTAGTATTGCTCCAGTTTTATGTATAACGCCACTCACATTGTTATTAGAATTCTCTAATATTAAGTAATATCCAGTTGCTACTAGTTAAAACTTCGCCTGTATCCGTCAATTTGTTGGATTAGTTGATTTTATGAATGTCGTCGTTGATACATACGAGGTGGTAGATAAAGAAGTTTGTAGTTTCATTTTAAATTATTTTAGAATAGATAGACATGTCATATAAGATAATAGAAAGTAAAAAAAGTATAAAAAACGTTAAAGTACTTAAACTATGTATGTGTGTGTGATGTATGTTTCCCACTGCGAAATTTCCTCAAAACCTTGTTTATTAAAAACATATTCCGTACTTGAAATATAAAGTGCTTTAAGTGCTGTATTTCTAAACCATACTTCATTTGGGTGTGAAAAGTCATAGTCAAGTCATTATCATCACGTTCAATCAAAATGAACATAGTATATGTTCTTTTTAAAAACATTATTAAACAATAGGCGATTATATGACAACCAAAGAGGACAAAAAGGTATTAACGGCGGCTTAGCGATTATGAAAATATGATAGATGATTCCATTAAGAAAAACCCCTGAGAGCTTTAATAGTAATTAATTTTATCAACGCTCAATAGTACTTCAGAAATATGTATAGTTGTCAATCAGTCGTCACGTGATCCCACACAGGTCGAGCAATGTTAGGCTTTTGTCTCACTGCAAGCATACTAGAGCGATGCTTTTTATTTTAAATAAATAAAAAAAAAAGAAAAATCGTGGACATGGGCGTAAAGAGTTGAGGTGCAATCTAGAAAAAAAAAATTTTTTTCTTATGATAACTAAAATCAGCTTTATCGTTAGTCTGGAAGCGGAGAAACATGAGAAATATAGTTTTCGTTCGATTACATAATATTCATAAAAAGAAAACTTTGCACTAAGTAATTAAATACACAGTATATACCTAAAGGTATGTACACAGTATAGTGCATTTAATTACAGCGATATTAATACCTTTTTTTTTTTTCATGCGGAAATCCCTTCGGATACCCCCCCGCCGGCCAGTGGGGGTATGTCGGGCTTGAATGGACCGTCTCGGGTCTTCAGACGCCTGGGTGTAAGGTTACCCATAGAGCATATCCCTCGCACCCCGAATGACCCTGGGCCATCTCCGGTTTCGAGATGGCCCCCTCGGGTTTGGAAACCACGGTGGCGATATTAATACCAAAATAAAATATTAATGATAATCGAATCCACATTAACAAAACCAGTCAACGTTCTTAGTATTGATTAAAATTAAAAAAAAAAAAAATTTTAACGGATTTGACAACTACCGAATGCTTTGTACTAATCTTTGCAACTACTTTTCTGTCTAGGTTTTGTTTATTCACTCGTGTCGTGTTTTCCGATGCATTTTCAGTACTCGCCTAGTTCTGTCTCATTTTCAAAGATCACTGTTTTGATTCTTACGGATTTGTGCAAGGATCGCACTTGATTGCTTTCACACAGGAGACCGAAGATCACTCACCTAATTGACTTTAACGCTGCATACTGTGGAAGTTATAAGTCCTCACCAATACTTCATACCTTGCTTTTACTAAAAGTCAGGTCTCAGATTTCCTAAACTTACGAAACATTCAGTAAGGAACTGATAACTCTGAATCTACTAATTCACAGCATTTTCATCTCATTACAATTATGGCCCAAGATTGTATGGAATCGTTTCCATCTCCTTTATTGAATGCGTAATTCTATTTGGAATCAGTCGTTCATTTGTAGAGTACTATGCAGTATTCATTCAAACCGTTATTAGTTTAATATAAAGCCAATACTTCAGCGTTTGGCTAAAAAGCAAACTTGCCAAAATGATCTCACCAATCTGGGTGAAACTGTGAAGTTTCACCCAGATTGGTGAGATCATTTTGGCAAATTCCTAAAAATGTGGTTAGCTGCTCATTTACTTCTCAAGACTACTAAAGACAAAGAAGTCAAAGAAGTCATACATTTTCATGTGAATAAATAAACTGCGTTGAGACTAGGTCATCATTCGCTGTTTTATATTACCTTCTTGGTACGGTGATAAACGCTCGAAGCTAATTCTTTTACCAAGTAACGTTCGCTTTACCAAATATCTGACAATAGTAATTAACTGATATATGTGTCACTTCGCCTAAGTCCAGTAGTGGACTGCGATAAGCTAATTGATAATTAAATGAATATTTTGTTTTATGTTATTAACTAATAAAGGATTTTTAATATACATATTATGATCTCTACTATCGGACTTAATATATACAGATAAACAAAACTAAATTAATAAATAAAAATATTTACAAGATTTAAAAAAAAAAGGAAGGGAAAGGAAAAAGGGGTCAGGTGTCGAAGACTTCCTCCCCATCGATGTCGACTGGTAACGTACCCAAAAGGCTGGCGGCATTACCCCGTTGGATGGCAATACCAATCCTTTGGGCAAAAAACAGGCCAGCCCTTTGGTCACGCGAAGCATCGACCAGTCGCTTTGCAATTTCCGTGTAAAGCGACCGTGCGCTCGGACCCCACGAACCCAACGTTTCGACCCCAAACGGCTCAAATATATAATTGTTGGTTATATTATCATATTTGCGCCGTTTGAGGGTCTCCGCAGATGCCGCAGCAGCACAGGCGCAGCCCGTCGTACTTGGAAGATGGGAAGGCGCAAGGGTGTCGACGCATGTTGCGTCCCACACCAAAGGCCTGCCCATCTTCCAAGGCACCAAAGACATACCATCCGCTCTCTTGCCATCATCGCGCACCAAACCAACTGGTTCAAGGATGGCTGGGACGCCGACGGTGACAAGAGCCCGGCGGATTAAATCATTTGATTGATTAATGTATTGCTTGTCTAGCCGTTATCGGCCTCTGTGGCGTAGCGGTAGTGCATTCGACTGTACGACAGGAGGAGTGGGTTCGATTCTCGCTCAGTGCAAATATTTGTATGTCTATTTGCATTGGTCTGGGTGTTTCTATGTATAATATGTATGTACTTACAGAAATAGTTAAGTATGTTTATCCGCATTCTGAAACCAATAACACAAGCTAGTTAAACTATGCTATCTAGAAAGCGTTGTGTCTAATGTCGTAGAATATTTATTTAATTTACGTCTACTGGGCGCATAAAAAAGATGGAGATAAATATTCTACGACAAATATAAATATTCTACGACATTCTACACAGCGCTTTCTAGACCCAAAGTAAGAATAGTTTAACTAGCTTGTGTTATGGGTTCCAGAATGCGGATAAACATACTTATATACTTTTTTTTTTGTAAATACATACATATTATACATAGAAACACCCAGACCAATGCAAATAGACATATTCATGCATACAAATATTTGCACTGAGCGGGAATCGAACCCGCGCCCCCCTGTCGTAGCAGTCGAATGTACTACCGCTACGCCACAGAGGCCGCCAAAAGGAGAAAGGAGATGTCATCTTTAATATCATCTATACTATCAAACTAAAGTTGTGTCTAAAGAAAACTAAAGGTATGCCTGATTGTGCCCTAGCATAGCGACGAAATCAAAAGCTTATTGCTACTCCAACATTTCTTGGATAACTAACATACGATTTAGTTTCAAATCGCTAATCGCTTTCAATGAGACAATTTCCTTAAAAAGCGACATGCAATATCGTGAAGTACAATCGGTTCAAGTCTAATTATGCGACGTCACAGTATTAGATAGCTGCAGCTTGGCGCACAATCGAGGTGAGCAACCTCACCGCATCCCATTGTCACAAGCTGACATGTGGGAATGTAAAGTGAAGCGCATATTTGTGGAGAGTCACTACGACTAGTCTTATGTATTGTGAAAACTTAATTACTTAGTAAACAGGATCGTAAACTTACAGCCATTATACAGATGCTATCGCGATAACAGCAGCATTATTCTTGCTGCGTTTTAATTCTTATTTTTTGTCTTTTTCCATCTTATGACATTTTAAGTTGTGTGAAACGAGACCCGAGGGTCAATTCTCGTAATAAAAAGATGTTAAAAATTCAGTTTCAATCTAGTCTCGATCTCATGTCGCTGTCCCAAATGTCAAAAAAGCTATTCTCTTCAAAACAATATTTCAATATTTCAAAATTGTCCGAGTAACAGAAAAACAAATAAAAAAGTTATTTGGAATGTATGACAAAAATTCTAGTTTATCAAAAAAATGTTGAGGGCAGGGTTATTATATACGTTCATCTAATGAACTGTATTTTCACTGTGGCTTCAATAAAGTGTATTATGTCAAAGATATATAGATATATATAAGCTATAATATAGGTGAGAATTAATCAAGTCAGAGCTAACAAATTGTTAACCTGGCTTTATGATAAGCCAGGTTAACAATTTGTTTGCTCTGACTTGCCATTTTTTTGTCAATTTGAACAAAAACTACTACAAAAACCTGTAATTTTCGTTCCGAGTTCGTTCCTGGTGCAAATGATGGCTTTTGCACCAGGAACGGAGCGGGAGTCACCAACTTTGTCGTGGATACGGCGCCCAATTTCTGCAATTATTAACTAATACATTCGATATCTTTAAAACAGTTAATAATTTCAAAACATCTTTGTCGTGGATACGGCGACCAATTTCTGCAATTATTAACTAATACATTCGATATATTTAAAACAGTTAACAAATTCAAAACAACTTTGTCGTGGATACGGCGACCAATTTCTGCAATTATTAACTAACACATTCGATATATTTAAAACAGTTAATAAATTCAAAACATCTAGTTTAACCTTCTATTTTACAGATATTTACGTAAACATTACGTATTTTCACATCACTTCAAAGTATCCGCATTATACAGGCTATAAAGTCGACTAAATGTCTGTACGTTCATGTTTGTAGAAGCAGGCCCAACTTGAGCGTTAGAACACAGTTCAATAGCTGAGATCGTAATCGCAAAGGCCTTTCAATGTATAATTGATACTCGAGTTATGTTATCAATAGACATTGTAGTCAAGTTTGTCGTGACAGTTAAGGAGAACTGCAGCACTGCTATTATTATAGAAAGCGTTATGCATAAACTAAGCCCATATTACGTGCGGACGATGACGTTTAAGAGAATCTGATTCCAATGCAAATTGAATTGTATCAAGACTGGTATGCAAAGTCAGATCCTACGCTGATAATTAAGTGGATGCTCTGTTGTCTTGTTCTTATTATACAAAATAAACTATTGTGTTTTTTGCTAGTCACGTTGCATAATTTTATAATAAGTCACATTGTTTGTGGGTACAAGGTTTTGCTATACGTAGCACATTGTTTTGTTTTGTTAGCAGTTCCTCAGTAATTTCTTTCGGAAGTTGCGCACCTTTTTTTTTTTTTTTTTTTTTTTTTTTTATCGTGCGGAAATCCCTTCGGATACCCCCCCGCCGGCCAGCAGGGGCGGTTATGTCGGGCTTGCACCGACTAAAACCGCACGCCGTCTCGGGTCTTCAGACGCCGGGGTGTAAGGTTACCCATAGAGCATATCCCTCGCACCCCGGCTGACCCTGGGCCATCTCACCACTAACAGCATCGCTCATCCTGTCTCCTCTGAAAGCAGAGGAGTACGGAGAGCGATGTGTTCCCGCCACGTTGGGTATTGGCCGACGATCAATGCCAACCCTATGAAGGGGTGAAGGGGAAGCCATTGACCGCCGCCCAGGGTGTACCGGCCGCTCCGATTCCGTTCCCCCCGGACTGCAGCGGGATCGGAATCGGAGCGACACTCGAGGAGGTTACCCAATACACACCCCCGGAAGTTGCGCACCTTCCTTGTGAAATTTTCTTCATTATATTGATTTATTTACATACTCGTGTGAGATGCGTTTGTTGTAACGGTGTTACGTCTTTTAATATTCAGTTTAAGATAGTGGGACATTCATTGTGAGTTCTCGTTTGGGAGCTTGAGGCTTTCAAACTTGATCGTCCATAAAATAGTTTTTCGATTAAGTTAACGTATTAACGTTAACACATGGGAATCTGTTTTTTATTGTTATATTGATTACGGAAAGAATACGTTTCACTGTTTTCGGAATAATAATAGCCAGATTTGTATTTTCATTATAATGTTTGATTCCATCTAAGTATCTATGTACATGAAGCCAAAAATGCAAGATTGTTATTTTTGATTCTATTTACAATTACATTACAGTAAATCTTATAAAAAGACGTACATTTTTCACGCGGATGGAGCAAGTAGTTGGCAGAGAGAAACTCTAACTAGACGTTGACCTATCTAATACAATATCTAAATAAATGTTGAATCACATTAAGCGTTCTCATAAGAATGTATTTATGCCACATGTTTTATCATTTATTTAAGCTCGAATGAAGAAACCTCACCACAAACACATAAACGAGTAATCCAAATCATTTATATGTCAATATCTCCATTGTATTGAGGTGGACTTATTACATATAATCAGCGTGTCCGCGTCTCGAATACCGGACCACGAGATTGAAATAACTAACTGTTACTGGTTAACCTATTCATCTAATGAAAACGCACGAAGTAGGTGCTTTCGACAAGTTATAGTTTAAGGTATTATTGACGGTTGATAAATAAATGGTTTAGGCTGGGTTTCGCTAACGAAAACGCGGGCTAACGTAGTTCAAATTTAATAAGTTGTTAGCATATTTCTGAATTTCAGTTGCGCAGTTTAAATTTAATTACACGAGTTTATAATATTTCAATACTATCAACAAACAAACAATACCTACTATTTTTAGTATAGTTGGTGTCGTAGCATAAACTTGTTGCGTGTTATTGTGAAGTCATTAGCTCGAATGGGTTATGTAATGGTTCAATGAGCTTTAAAGTAAAGTAATCGGATTTAATACGGATTCGGATACCCGGTAGACGGCAATAGCGAGTCTATATATATAGTTTTCCCTGTTATGTTATGTGGGACTGAAATTTATAGCAGGTCGGGTATAAAATGCCTCCTCCTTCGAAGAAATATTGGAATCGGTGAAAATGGCTTTTAGAAACACAAAACCGAACAGTGAAGATAAAACTGTTTGTCCTCCTGGTCCATTAGTGCAATATTTTCTACCCGTTTCTCGAGCGGCAGTACGTGCCTACCTACCTCAGTAACGGGACCGCGAACATAATCGTACCTACTTCCTTTAGGACAGTTATGAACTGTGGTTATGAAGACTCCCGCGCACTAAGTTCTTTCTCACACCGCATATAACTCTCACTTCGCATTATTACTGAGAGCGATACGCTTGTACAAGAGCAGTTACGGTCGTAACGGATACTTGTAATGAGCTGGTGACTGAATATTTTAATGAATGTAATCTGATATTTAGAGTTTTTAATCACGAAGTTTGATGTGTTATTTAAAAAAAATTATTCGGTGGCATTTAAAATTAAATTTAAAATCTCAATAAAGCATAAGACTATTAAGGTGGAATTTTATTAATTTTTGGTGGAATATAATATGAATTAATGAATAATAATAATAAATATTCTATGACATTCTACATGGCGCAATCTAGACTCAAAGTAAGCATAGCTTAACCAACTTGTAATACGGATTCTAGAATACTTAGATATATTTTGTTTGTAAATATGTAAATATTATATAAAAACATTTAGATCAATACAAATATATATATTCCTCTGACTTAGCTTCGAACGCTGAACCGCTACGCCACAGAGGTAGTCAATTGTGATTCTTCAAGAAGAATTGTACATATAAACACTTAATTCATCCTAGCTTTGCTGATCTAAAGTAATATTAGTTTTACCGTCTTATAAGATTTGACAGAGACATAGATGGACAAATAGCCGTTTTCTATTGCGCAATTAGAAAAGTATATTTTCTAGTTCGATGATATAGTTCGTCAGGTTGTATCAAAGTATCAACTTTCCATGCCCACGGACATGGAAAGTCGAGAAAGTCACTATTTGAGACAGTCGGGATCAACGGCTTCGTTTGAGCTTCGCTCAGTTATAATCGGTCACTCATCTTTGTATCAGCCTCTAAAAAGATTCCTTTACCTCTCATGGAACTACAATGCAGTATTAATTATTATGTGAATGGTAGGTGAATAGGTATATGTATATCAGAACACGTAATGATGAATGCAGGTGCTGAAAAGTAATCGAACCTTAGGGAAACAGTGGATATAGGTAGGTACAAAAAAGAAACGAAATTAATTGCGAGAGGATCCGTCAAAGTTATATATTTAATTCTTGTTTTGTTAAAATTGTTAAAGGTTTTTTATGCTTTCAATCATTTCTACACACCGGGTGAATACATTATTAGACTTATACATACAAAACGTTTGAGCAATACCTACGTTCATTATGCGTACAGCTAAATAGTGCAATGCTCTGCCTGAGTCTATGTTTCCAAAAAGCTTTTTTTCTAGAAAAACGTGTTCCATCATTGATCACATCACCAACCAACTAACAGGTGAGACAGAAGTCAAACGCGTGCCTATTGCTAATCAAAAACCCTGAATATCGTCTTCTTTTAGGTTTCTACTATTAAGGTATATTTATGTTATTATTTTTTATATATAAAGGTTATCAATCACCTCTGAATGTTAGACTGTATCGATCATGCTATAAAATTGCACATACCAAAGTTGAAATTCTTTGGAAACCTAGATTTAATTTTAGTTAGGAACATTAATCCTCCGATAGGATCATAAGTATCTGACGATAGCAAAAACGAGGAGCAACCTTCAACTGATGAGCAAAAATGATTAACAGTTTCTTATAAATTCTTGGCAGGGAATAAACGTTTATATGCCCTAAGATTTAAAGATCTACTTAAACAAAGCTAATTCAGAGTGTCAGTAAAGTAGTCATTCACAGTAAGTGAGGCTCATTTGGACGGCATCCTGTTTTCCTTTTATTGTATGTCTGAGTATGTACATTCGCGTAATTCAAGCGAATCGTTTAATCTAATTACGATGGCGCCTCGCTGCTCTGAATGAACGTGCAACCATTCAAAAATATCTACTTTGTGGTTGCAGAGACGATAGAATTAGAGCAGATAATATAACATGATATTCAATTGGTGGTTTGAATTTACCGTATAATACATTGTTGAAAAGTAAATAAAACTTATTTTCAATTTTTGAAATATTTTTTCATATTTCTTTCACTATCTTCACATTGTGTCCTCTAAAACAATAAGGGACTTATAACTAACACTAATAAAATTACACATAATCAATTAATAATACAAACAAAAACCAAGAAAAAACTTACAACTAAGCAAACCAAGTAACAACAAGAAATCAATAATATTTACATAAACTACTGTAGCGTTATAGTTGGGTCCTGTAGGCTGAAGAACTCTTTTTTTTACGTGCGGAAATCCCTTCGGATACACCCCCGGCGGCCAGCGGGGGCGGTTATGTCGTGCATCGACTAAAACCGCACGGTGTCCTGCCCAAGTGTCCATTGCCGGGCATAATCTTCCGTTCGTATTTCGGGCTCGAAGTTCTAGACACATTTTTCATGGTAGGTCACCAACTTTAAAACATATCTACTGAAGATTACCGTTGAAGTTGGTTCGTTAAGTAAAATTGAAACTTGAGACGGTGTACGGGGCCGCACTAAAATCTTCGAGGCCCAAGCCAATATCAGTTGCAAGTCGGTGCACCTTCTGATTGTTGGACGAGGTGCTGTCGCAGGCTTTCTTCTCGGTGTTGAAGAGTCAAGCCAAGATAAAGAGAGCGGATCCCAAGTTACAAAATGTAAGCTTTGGATGCAACCAGGATTTGTGACAACCTTTATGCACGCCTGTATCCCTGTATCCTTGACGGAGTAGGCAGAGGTGTATTACATACCCATGATTCGCCAGTTATGTTTAATTCCCAATGTAATAGGGGGCGAGCCTATTGCCATCTACCGGGTATATTACTAAGTGAGCGATAATTAACATTTTTAATACACACACAACTACGAAAAGTCAGACGTGTGTGCCCGGGGCGACCGGGGTTCGAGGTCGAGACCTCGTCATTGCCGCTAAAGATGAAGAAGATGATGAAAAAACTACTTTTTAAAAGCACCTGCCATGAGCTAAGAAACAAATCGAATTGTATTTTATAACCACACTAGTTTCACTAACTTTATAACTACGACCATCAAAATTTATGTCCCTGTATTGTACAGTCTAATGCCACGTTCATAAAATACTGCATTTCCAATAGTAGCCGCTATCGATGTTGAATACAAATGAACCCTTGTATGTGAGCATATGAGTACGGGATACCAAGCAAAGTACATTTGCAATTATTCGTGGAATAGTACGTGATATGGGAGGGTGGTGAATGAATACTGATTTTAATTATATATCAGGAATTTATATAGGCGTTTTGGATAAAGTATGGTTGGGCATTTAATCGATGAAAGTATAATAGTTACTCCAACAGGAGTCTGTCACGAAACAATCCTTCTAATATTAGAAATGTGAAAGTTTTTGAAGATGACCCTCTGTCCTGAGACTTTACCTTCAGCTTACCATCAGGCGAGGTGTAGTCAATTTGACGTGTCCTAGATATATTAAAAAAAAAAAGTTTGTTCCTCACCCTTAAACGGTTCGACGGATCTGGCTGAAATTTACTACAGGGATAGACTTTAGTCGCGAATAACATATGGGTTACTTTCTATTCCTGGAATAGGTGTTCCTGGGTTGCGGGAACGGGATCAGAATCCTGCGCGGGTGAAGCCGCGGGCAATAGTTAGTATATCATAACGAAGAAACAAAATCATTTGTTGAAGTGTGAAATTACGCGCTTTCAGGGTACAATAACTTCCCCGTGATAGGTAGCCATGACGGAACACTGAGTGGTTTAGTCGGTTCGCTTTCGACATAGCCTCGGGGAGGTGGTAACCTTTTTTTTTTCATACCATCGGATACCCTCCCTCCCGCCGGGCAGCGGGGGCGGTTATGTCGCACTTGAACCGACTAAAACCGCACGCCGTCTCGGGTCTTCAGACCTTCAGCCGGGCTGTAAGGTTGCCCACCCCGACTGACCCTGGGCCATCTCCGGTTTCGAGATGGCCCCCGGCGAGGTGGTACCCGTAGGGGATTACACATGTAACAAAAAAGAAAAGAAAGGAGTACAATTACTCACACCTGTGTTATACCCATATTTGATCTCATTATGGAAAGTAATCTTTCTCTTTCTTTATTTATAAAAATGAATTGCTGTTCGTTAGTCTCGCTAAAACTCGAGAACGGCTGGCCCGATTTGGCTAATTTTGGTCTTGAATTATTTGTGGAGGTCCAGAGAAGGTTTAAAAGGTGCAATCGATTGAGGTAGTACGAAGTCTGCCGGGTCAGCTAGTATCAAATAATAATAAAAAGGTTAAACGATTTATAAAAGATAGTCAAGTGGAACATGATGGTTTATCAACAGAAAAACGTTTTACGTATATAGTCTTAGGTATTTGTCGGTACGATGTAATATACAGTTTGCTTATCTATTAGATAAATATAATGGCTTTAGATGAAAGCTTAGAGTCAAAAAGCTAAACGCGTGAATTCGCTAACTGTATCAATGTGATTGTCAAGGACTATTACATCGTGAGTGTTTTTGTTCATGTGGGTCGTGGGAACAGCTTACAGGTATAACAATGGAGACATACTGTAGAGTAAAGTTTTGCGAAAAATACATAATAATAATTATTAAATTGACTAGCAACACTTAGATATTAAATTTTATTAGTCTGATTAACCTAGCTCATGGAAATTGCTATTACAGTAAGGTCCAACATTTTTTTTTTAGTAACCGAAATTACTTGTGTTCCCCCTAACCCCTCCAGGTAAGCTTAATTGCTTGTGTTAGGAGTGGGTTCATGTCAGTAGTGTAATGGCCGGGATTCGAACCTGGGACCTCTCGATCGTAAGGCCGACCTTAACCATTAAGCTACCGACGCTATTAGTCAAGCAATCATACAATCATTAAATGTTATTTTAATAAAAATAACTATGTTTTACTTTTTGATCGAGTCTTTAAATTTAACACTTGTACCTGTTTTTCAAATTGGACATAGTGTTCAGGTCAATAGCCCTGATTTTGGAGACATCATACAGTTTTAGTAGGATCGACCAGTGATCCTTTGGATTCAACGCCGACATAAGCGTTTCTTCGTGCCCTTAGCAAGAAAATCCGGAGATTTCCACACGGTAAGAAAATAACCTAACTACTTGACAACAATACCATATACATAGCTCATATTGTCAACCTTCTCTTGTTGGTAGTATACCTACATTTATTATAACCTTTCGACTTTGTTTATTTACATTCGGCCTTCACTTTCATTTATTTTTGTATCTACCAATAATAATTTCCTTGTCATCATGTCAAAAGTTGTTCAATTGAATGTTTAGGTATATAAGCAAACCGGCAAGCACGAGCGCTTCTCCATCGTATAAGTAAGAACTTTCACAGACCATACCGGTGACCGGCTCACCTTGTCGACTCCCCGAACAAGTAATTTCTCCTTCAAGTCATTGAACAAGATCCCTGCTTTTTCTTTTCTTTGCCACTTATGTAGGCTACCAGTAATGATCGGTTTCTCCCTATTAAAGGTTAGTAAAATTGCAATGCTGTTCAAACGAGAAGTTGACTTAAGAATTATAAAGAGCGAAGCATTGTAACTAAATTATTCGAAGTTGACATTAATATTTTTCCAAATGAAAATAGAAAAACTGTTTCTGCTTGGTTTTTCTTTCTTTACATTGCAAATAGAACTATTTACTCGAATTCCTTGTCTCAAGTTCACCTTCTAAATCATGTCCCCTCAAATGCAGAGGCCCATAAATAACATTTAGTTGTTGATAAAAGGATGATGCTGCCAAGAGCGGTACAAAGTTTAAAGTTGATAGTAGATCTTGAGAAGCACGGACAGGACTATAGACCAGCGTGAAAGGAAACTATGTAGTCGAAGTAGTTGCAACACGATACATACGGTATAGCGAAATTGATATCATAAATTGTAACTGTACCTGCCAATTAAATACTTATTTAGAATATAAATCAAGAGACTGGTTAGCAGAGATTACTTTACTGCTGCTTTTAATCGTTCACGAAATCGTTGTTCCTAGCGACAAAGTACCGTAAATTTTAGTCTGTTCTTACCAACATATTTTACGTGGATGAGACTGTATATTTCATTGAAACAAGCTATTAAAGAAATATATGGCTGCTTCGCGGTTTAATACTTTACTCGACGACTGGTGGAGAGTCAACAAAAAATAAATCACTGTGTACGTACACAATACATAATTCAAGAGTATACCATCGCGTCATAAGGTCTGGTGCGGTGGTCACCGAGCGCTACCAAAGCAGCGTCGCTAAACAATTCGTTACTCATTTCGTCCTAGACAACACGGATGTGTATGGCACAGATGCTGGGGATTTATCACACGTTCTATAGCAATAAATAACGACGCTGGGTGGAGAGGAACAGAAAGGTCAGCTCGCGGAGCGAGCGGCAGCGGGCGGCGGCTTTCTCAAGGCCGATGCACAACTTAGATATCAAGAGTCGTGGCGTGTTCGACCCCACCTGTATATTTTACCTACCTGTCGATTTTATTACATTCTTATTTGAATAACTTTGTTAGGTAAACATGGTATACAGTCATGATATAGGTAATTACACATACACACTACTAAATATTACACATTGATATAAAACTATTTTTAACGCATTTTATCGCATTTTACTTTTTTTCATTTTTTTTTCGTGTAAAACTGATCCCTGCTTTTGAGCTGTTTTTTAGTAGTCATGGTTGCAGGGAGACTAAAGATGTTGTCTCATAGTTATCGATGACGTATCGATAAGCGTAAGTTAACTCAAAGTACTCGAATTATATTGAACGTGGTGTTACTATTTACGCAGAATGAGCTTACAGTGACGTTAAGTCTTGTTGTAGGTATTTTGCTATTTCTTGAGTAAACCTTGGGTAAAAAATAACACCAAATAAAACGCGTCATAAGTTAACTTCATAAAGAAATGTTTCTTTATTTAATTCAACGATTTTGTTGTCAACTAAAATTAATAAAAAAATGCAAACCCCTGTAAGGGACTGGTCGCGGGTTCAAGTCCCGTCCTAGATGTTCTGTATTTCCGATCTAAATCTATAGAAAAAGTTAGCATACTAATTGCTTCAAAAAATTTCATTGTCTTAATGTGGCGGAGTAATCATATTTAAAAATGATTGTAAAATCATTCATTGTTTTCGTAGTTCGCGAGAATTACGGTAGATGCCTCCAGCGTCGCCCCAAGACGTATTAATATATAGGGAAATTTCGAATATCTAGGAGGTGTCTAGGTAGCTCAGTTGGTCAGAGCATTCCCCTGTAAGGACTGGTCGCGGGTTCAAGTCCCGTCTTAAATGTTCTCTTTATCCGATCTGAATCTGCAAATAAATGAAAAATAGTTGCGGTAATTTTGCCGATCACCCTGTAAAGACTAGTTTCACCGATCGTTTTATTATGAATTACTATTTTAATTTACATTGAAGTAATAAATTATTCGTATAAAACGACAATGTTGGTTGAAAAAAAGCGATTGTCGGTGACTTTCAGCGTATCCCGAAGGTCGGTCATTACTCGTTACCAAGTGATCGAGGACGAACACCGAAGTATATTTTATAAAAGAAGCTTATCCTGCGAATTGAAAAATCAGTAACTCGATTAAAAAGCAATCAGAAGCAAAGTTTGACAATAATGTTTTTTATGAAATGGATAATGCATTGATGTCCGTATTACTATCTCAATGGAATAATATAGGAATTGTTGTAAATGCCAGTAATTACATTTTACATGGTGGTTTCGCTGTGATTTTGTGTACCGTTTAGCTAATAGAATAAGACTCGTCGGTTTCCATAGTTTCTGTGGTATTTAGAATAAAAACGCAATTAAAATATCGTAATCGTACTTTATTTATGTGTTTTTATCCCGAAGCTGGAATTTGTATAAAAAATTTGATAGACAAAACAAAAGAGAAGCTCTCTTTTGTCAAAGTCAGATAATTGTGAAATTATTTCTAAGCTTTTTAAACCAAGTATCGCGCATTAAATCATTAGACAAGACGCAAGACAGATGTCTTGTGAAAGTGGACGATCACCGATTCATAAGATAAAATAACGTATGGATTGGCAGACTAGCTTCTATTATCCGATGCGCAAAATCGTGATAATGTTAAAATGCAACGCAGAAGAAATTTTTAATTGCGCATTGATAGAATCATGTATGTAGTTTGTTAACTACCTATTGAAAATGAGCTGAAAAGTTACCGGCTAATGTTCAATCCACACAATTTGAAAATTGGGAATTGGTAAGCCAGAAGCAATCTGTAGACATATCTCTTAGAAAACTATAGAACGCTTTGGTGGGTCAGAAGACAGTCGCCAATATAAGTCCAATTAAGTAAAAGAGTACAAGAGTGGACCTCGAGCTCCAAAATGCATCTAAAGATGAAACTGGGACTTACGCTGTGACAATGAAGAAATCAAGTGTCTTAAATTTTGGTAGAAATAAATAATAGGTGTTGTTTAATTAAGAAAGACCGATCACTCCATTCTAGATTTGACGTAGAATTCATTGAATACCATATTAGCTTTATACAATTTAAGTTTCGTGTTTTGTAAGACTCTATTTGAATTTAATTAGTTGGATGATAGGGCAAGATGCAATGGTAGCGCGGTCAGCATCGCATTCCCACACAGTTGAGTCCGTTTTAATCTTCTGATCAACACTGTGGGATTCATTAAATTAATTATTACTTAGTGGTATTTTTTTAACTATTAGTATAGTAAAAAAATACTCCGGTGACTTAATGTTAGACAGTGAACTTCGCAAATAAACATTCGCGGTATCGAAAGTGTAATTCGCGCGTTGGCGATCGTATCACTAGTGTTGTGTAGCTACAATATTCAGTAGGAATAAAGTTCGGTTTCGAGTAAGAAGTCCCGGTTTGCGTTGCTTATCATCATCATTATCCCAGCGATAATCTCGGTTCCACTTCATACTATCTTCGGCATTTCTGATAGTAAGACCATTGGTAGGATGTCACCTTTCAAGACGTTAGGACTGCATTTCTTGGTATACCTCTTACTGGGGTGCGCGAGTTCGATTACCGCTTAGTGCAAATATTTGTATGCATGAATATGTATATTTGCATTGGTCTGGGTGTTTCTATGTATTAATATGTATGTATTAACAAAATAAAAAGGAAATAAGTATGTTTATCCGCATTCTGGATTTCTAGTTAAACTAAAACTACACTGCTTACTAAAGTAAGCATACTTTGGGTCTAGAAAGAGCTGTGAAGAATGTCGTAGAATATTTATATATTTACTATTCATCGCATTGCAATAAAATTTGTCAACTTATAGCTGCCATTAGCATGAAGATTATAGACACAGTTTCGACCCGGTAGGTGAAATTGCAATCGGGTTATCGAACTTTTAAAAAAGAAAAATACTTCTGAAAAGTAAGTTCTAGGTAATCACGGGATGTGCGAGGGATATGCTCTATGGGCAACCTTAGCACCCCAGCGTCTGTAGACCCGAGACGGCGTGCGGTTTTAGTCGGTTCAAGCCCGACATAACCGCCCCCGCTGGCACGCGGGGGGATATCCGAAGGGATTTCCGCACGAAAAAAGAAAAAAAAGAAAAGGTAATCACGGGATATAAAACACGTAACATTCTATTTTTAAATACTGGCCGCCATTAAAAGATACCTATCTCACCGCACATTACGTCATGTAGAATTGTCAAAATAATAAGATTACAATAATGTAAAACTGTACCACAGCTGTATTCCACATGAATAGCGTACCATATTAGGAATATTTAACTTTGCAAATATGTTATCTTTTATTTTTATTGATGTTTCTTACCTTCCAGTCTTGTTCTTTTTTTATACCACAGACAAGCACACGGGTTACGATGGGAAGCGGTTACCGCGACCTATGGACGTATACAACACCAGGGGCGTCACACTCGCCGCGCGCTTTATGCTTAAAATATGTTTTTATACGACTTCTTATACCAGATCGCCGCCAGTCGCTTTATGGTTACTGAAACACCTTAAATTATTATCAATGTAGGTAATATAATAAATTAAGGCACTTCCCCGACTATACATCCTTGAGGTACGAGGGTTCCCAAACCCGAGGGGGCCATCTCGAAACCGGAGATGGCCCAGGGTCAGTCGGGGTGCGAGGGATATGCTCTATGGGCAACCTTACACCCCGGCGTCTGTAGACCCGAGACGGCGTGCGGTTTTAGTCGGTTCAAGCCCGACATAACCGCCCCCGCTGGCATGCGGGGGGGTATCCGAAGGGATTTCCGCACGATAAAAAAAAAAAAAAAAGGTACGTTTCCTCTGGGGTGTGTGTTGGGTAACCTCCTCGAGTGTCGCTCCGATTCCGATCCCGCTGCAGTCCGGGGGGAACGGAATCGGAGCGGCCGGTACACCCTGGGCGGCGGTCAATGGCTTCCCCTTCACCCCTTCATAGGGTTGGCATTGATCGTCGGCCAATACCCAACGTGGCGGGAACACATCGCTCTCCGTACTCCTCTGCTTTCAGAGGAGACAGGATGAGCGATGCTGTTAGTGGTGAGATGGCCCAGGGTCAGCCGGGGTGCGAGGGATATGCTCTATGGGTAACCTTACACCCCGGCGTCTGAAGACCCGAGACGGCGTGCGGTTTTAGTCGGTGCAAGCCCGACATAACCGCCCCCGCTGGCCGGCGGGGGGTATCCGAAGGGATTTCCGCACGATAAAAAAAAAAAAAAAGGTACGTTTCCTCTCTGGCAAGACCAGTAAATATTCACAGATTTGTGACTAGCTTCAATGTAAATTTAATTTTAGAAAAGTTTAAACGAGCAATATGTTTATTATGAAATTATGTAGAGGCAAAGTTAGTTGCAAATTAGAATTATGTGGTACTTGAAACCAGTTACGACTATATTTTTCCCCCTTCTCTCTCTCTCTTTTTTCGTGTTTTTTTACGAGTTTAATAAAAATGTTGATTCTGTTTAAAAAATATTTGAAAGACCCCAAATAGCAATACAAACTGTATGAATATTTGTTGGTATATTGGTTTATTGCACGTAACGCTACCTACCTTACCTAGCGACGCGTTCCGCTCGGAGACACGCCTAAAAAAAGCAACAAAATACAAAAAAAATAGTGAATGTACACTAGCTTCTTGTTACTTAGATCCAGTAGGTACCCAATCCAGTGAAGAATCTTACACTCCTCTTTCAATACGACCCTTTTACTTATTTTTGCTGCTTTGAACTAAGTTAGTATTCAATATCAATAGCATCAATTTGAATACAAAGTATCTAGTTAACATGAAAGATAATTTAAATACATTTCTTCTACGGACCTAGTTAGATATTATAAAATAATCCTTTATTGACAAAACTCAAGCTTGCAAATCGTTAAATAAGCAATTAGCTTTATTTGCCTATATTCACAGAATTTTATCGATTAATAAGCGTCTTATACGTTTGAAAATCGCGTGACAATCTACAGCGATCGTTTAACACTCACGATAAATCACTCAGTGTATCCTCTTTCGACGGAAATAATCTTTACACTTCTACGCTAACAAGCTTACAAAGAGAAACGGGATAATATTCTCTATTTGGTTTATTACTCGTGTGTTGGATGAATGATGTGGGTACCTCGAAAAAAAAATGAATCGATTTTAACGAGTGTTTTGTTTGCGTGGATGGTCATTAATATTGAGAAAGAACGCATTATTATTTGCTCTGGGGGGGTAACCATGAACGCTTAATAGCAATTAGACCTTAATTGAATAGTTTCGTACTAATACTATGACGTCATATTTAAGTCGTTTAGTTTCACGTTCCAAATGTCAGCAAACGAACCAAACGCGAACGTGTTTCAGTTTAAGCATGCCATAGTACGAATCGTAGCAGTTAATAAACTTGTATGGAATTACTCCGAAACTGAACTGTTACTGGTAAGGCCCTTCAACGTATATTGAACTATTTAGGTGTTATTGTGTACATTTTTACTATAATTCACGCAAAGGTATACTACTTGATAAGCTGTTTAGAACAAAAATGGTTTCAGGGTTCAAGGGGTGAGGCGGGAATGAATTTTGAATTTTGAATTCGGAACGGGATGTAGAAACTAGATAAATGAGTTAATGAATTTTGACACCTATCTGTATAGCACCAGCGCACTTTTTTGCAATGTCATCTGAGTAGCAGTTAATATTTCACACATGCCTCAATTCTCTCAAAAATTCCATGCGATAGAAACTGTCTTCATTACTTTTTCTGGACGTGAAACATCTGTTACTAATAAATCGTACTTAATTAAACATTAATCTTTTTACTATAAAGTTGAGTACTTACTATGTTGCTAAGATAGAGTTTGCACGATACCATCTAAATTCAGGGTAAATTGTCACCGGCGAATGGCAACTAAGTGGATTGTCGTGTCGTCTCCCACTGCCCTCTTTATTGCTTCAACTTTAATCTTGCTCTTATTTTGTAATGAGAAGCGGCACAATATTCAATTAAATCAATGTCATGGTACGGTCACATGTTAGATAAGTATCCAGTGTACTATTGCGGATAAATCATGCTTGCTACAGTAGTTGCATATGACAGGCAAGCGTGCGGTGTCTTTGAATAAGTACAATGGCAATCCGCAGTCATTATTTATTCTATAATGAAATGAGTGAGTACAGACATTTAAGTTAATATTTAAATTAGTATAAATGATCCTTACAATAACGATTTCAATTAATGTAATTTTTCCTTGTTAATAGTTCTAAAACTATTTGTGATTTTTAGAAACTGTTAATTTAGAAAATGAGTATATATACTGCTCTACATTAAGCCAAAACCACCGCTACATTATTTTCAAATCCCTACCAATATTTTGAAATTAATCATACAAAAAAAAACCGACCAAGAGCGAATCGGTCTTGCATACGAAGGGTTCCGTACAGTAAATACAACATTAGACACTATATTATAATAACTAAACATTCTGTAAAATATTTCAAGCGTCTACTTGTTATCGTTATTAATATTGAGCAGAAAACTGCAAAAAATTCACGTTTTTGATATGAGAGCCCCACTGAAATATGTAATTTATTTTGTCTTTAGTACTTCTTGTTATAGCGGCAATAGAAATACATCATCTGTGAAAATTTCAACTGTCCAGCTATCACGGTTTATGAGATACAGCCTGGTGACAGACAGACAGGCATACTTACAGTGGAGTCTTAGTAATAGGGTCCCGTTTTTACCCTTTGGGTACGGAACCCTAAAACAATCTTGTAAAAATCTCCCAATGGCATATTTCGGTTATGCGTTCATACCTTTTTTTTTTTTTTTTTTTTCGTGCGGAAATCCCTGGGCGGTCATACCTTTTTTTTTTTTTTTATCGTGCGGAAATCCCTTCGGATACCCCCCCGCCTGCCAGCGGGGGCGGTTATGTCGGGCTTGCACCGACTAAAACCGCATGCCGTCTCGGGTCTTCAGACGCCGGGGTGTAAGGTTACCCATAGAGCATATCCCTCGCACCCCGGCTGACCCTGGGCCATCTCACCACTAACAGCATCGCTCATCCTGTCTCCTCTGAAAGCAGAGGAGTACGGAGAGCGATGTGTTCCCGCCACTCTGGGTATTGGCCGACGATCAATGCCAACCCTATGAAGGGGTGAAGGGGAAGCCATTGACCGCCGCCCAGGGTGTACCGGCCGCTCCGATTCCGTTCCCCCCGGACTGCAGCGGGATCGGAATCGGAGCGACACTCGAGGAGGTTACCCAACACACACCCCTGGGCGGTCATACCTATTAAATTACTTACGATACTTTACCTTCAACTAAATTATAATCATTACGTATTCTTCGTTAACTTTTCTGAATCATACATTTAAGTAGATACGGTTTTCACTGCCATTATTTTTATATATTACTAGCTGTGCCCGCGACTTCGTCCGCGTGGATTAAGATTTTTAGGGTTTTATTTTTCTTTGCGCGCAACCCTAATAGTTTTTCCTAAAATTAAAGTAGCCTATGTTACTCCTTGTTATATTACCTTTCTGCCAGTGAAAGTCCCGTCAAAATCGGTCCAGCCATTTCAGAGATTAGCCGGAACAAACAGACAGACAGACAGACGGACAGACAGACAGACAAAAATGGTAAAAAATGTTATTTTGGTGTATATACTGTATATATATTCATTTATACATGTAGTAAAAAACGGTTATTTTAATATTACAAACAGACACTCCAATTTTATTTATATGTATAGATGTATAGATTTTCTATATATAAAAATAAAGTTGATTTAAATGTTATACTCGTCTTCAACAGATGGCGTTGTAAGGGTTTCTAGTAGTTTCTATTAATTTCTATTAGCATTGCGGTGCCATTTAAAGTGGCAATGTTACCAGCTTCAAGGTACATTACCGGTTGGTGATAATGTTCTGGAATTTTATCAATCTTTTACTTAGGTATGTTAGTTTAGTTCTTTACGGTAATTTTAGTTTATACTTCCTCATTTAAACATACCTAAATATAACTAAAAAAAAATACTATAATTAAATCTAACTAAATAAAAAATACTATAACTAAATCTTTTTTAAACCACTACATGGACAATTCCCTAAGAAAGTCTTAGATCAGGGCAACATAGACACGGAGCTATCTTTTAAATGGATTAAAAAGCAACAGATATCTCCAAGCATTGAATCCTCCATATTCGCCATACAGGATCAAGCTGTTATGACACGACAACATCAACGTGACATACTCAGAGAACCAGTAGATGGAAAGTGCCGCTTATGTACGACCAAGGATGAAACAGCACAGCACATAATAGCTGGATGTGAGAAACTGGCGGGGACGTACTATGTCAAAAGACATAATAATCTCGTCCAGTACGTCCACTGGTGTCTGGCTCGAAAACATCTTATGGAGGTGTCTAACTTATGGTGGAAAGAAAATCTCACACAACCACAGGTCAAAGAGAACAGTTCAGCGAAAATTTTATGGGAAATACCTGTTCAAACTGATGTCACTGTAAGGCACAATAGACCGGACCTAATCTACACAGATAAAATCAACAACAAAACATACCTAATAGATATAACAGTACCATCGGATTATAATATCGGTCCCAAGGAAATAGAGAAACTAAGCAAATACCACCTATTAAAAACAGAAATCAGTCGTTTATGGAATACACACACAGCAGTCATACCGATAGTCATAGGAGCAACAGGAACAGTAGCCAAAAGCATTAAAAAATACATACATAAGTTAGACGCAAATATTGATATAGGCATCCTTCAGAAACAAGCAGTAATACACACATCAGCCATACTCAGCAAAGTGCTTGGAGATACCGTCTTTGTAAACAACACACAAGACCAAACCACACAACAATCACCTAACACACAACATCTACCAGTTACACCAGATTTACAAACAAGAGGCAGAGAAAAACCAAGAGGAAGAGGTATTACACGCACACAAACAATACAAATACAAGAACAGTCATCCACGCTAGAATCATTTAACACACAGTCAACACCCGACACACTGCTTTCGTCATTCACACAGCAACCAACAATCACGCAACGATCAGCAGGCACAGTCAACTCACGAACAGTGTCAGACATGCAAGAACTTTCTGTTGATATGGAAAGAAGAAGTGGAAGAAGAAGGATCAAAAGCACACAGGCATCAAACACACATCACACGACAGACACACAACCACACATTCTGCCACACAACACTTGTAGAAGAAGAGGAAGGGGACGAGGAAACAACACAACACGTGCTAAAATATAGTAGGGGGAATGGCTACCTTCTTTCTCGCGGGCTGCGGGACGAGGTACCCATTAACACTGACACAATATTGTCGTGAAAGAGAAAAACTCTTGAAAAAATTTAACTAAATCTAACTAAATGAAAAATTCGCTTAGATTATTCAGTTTTAATTTATTTATATTTACAAAATTGTGAAAACTTGATTTGATTAAAAAGAAAGTTGTTAACATAAATGCATTCATGAATATCGTTACCTAACGCGTGGTACAGCTAAATGTTATTTTGTAGATAGTAATTGAGATAAAAATATAATTCAAGTGAAGCATACTTTACAAAAATTAAGTTACGTGTTTTGCGAAAAAAAAGTTAAATAGCTTTAGCTTTCTATTCCATATAAAGAAAATAAATACTTCTTGAATTTTTGCAACTGATGGATATACTTACATCCACACATCCATGCAAACTTTCACATTTATAATATTAGTAGGTAGTTCCAAAACCCGAGAGCGCCATCTCGAAACCGGAGATGGCCCAGGGTCAGTCGGGGTGCGAGGGATATGCTCTATGGGCAACCTTACACCCCGGCGTCTGTAGAACCGAGACGGCCTGCGGTTTTAGTCGGTTCAAGCCCGACATAACCGCCCCCGCTGGCTGGTGGGGGGGTACTCGAAGGGATTTCCGCATGGAAAAAAAAAAGTTAGGTGTGATGTGAATAATGAAGGAAAATATCGTTCGATATGTTATTCATCTCCGGTAGTTTATTTACCGAGACTAGGGCATTAACTACAAATAGGTAGGTTAGGTTAGGTTATATCATATCATACTAAACCTGCACTTGGGTCGCAAGTCCCAGGCACTGTCCCGAGTTCCCAACTCAGCAACGCGATTTACCCGGTACCCGCACGGAGAATCCATGGATTGCTAAGATTATCGGTCTCATATCGTATCATAGGTCAATGTATCATTATACAGGGCTCCACCAGGATTCTTGAGCCCAACCAACCTCACCTACAAGTCGGTACTTCAGCAACGGACGAGGCTCTGGCGCAGTCTTTCCTATCAGGGTGGGGAGGTCAGACGACAGTCGCTCCCGGAAAAGCCGACTTACCAATCAAAAATACTAAGGACCTCGGGCGCCTAAGTGAAAACTTTGGACGCAGCTGGTACATCACTATTAGAGTGATGATGATGAGGTAAAAAAAAATCGATTCCGACATACTCACCTCATCACTCAACGGTGAGGTAAAGCCAGGTTCCAACACGGAAAAAAGGTATCATTGCTAATACCAGTATATTTTATCCCAATATTGACATACTGGACCATCAATTTGGCTACAGGCCGCATGAAGGTCTACTTTGGTAATTACATTGTTTGCATTGATACCATACACCCTGCTTAGCAAGATTACAACCAAAAGAGATACTCAAGTAATTACCGGTACTTGATAGAGGAATACATATTATTACCATCCGACAAACATGAGAATTTGAGTTAGGAATAATTCTAACTCAAATTCACGAGAGATTAAGATTATTATTAAGATTTAAGACTGTTCTTATAACTATTACTTTTTTTTAATTAAAATAATTAACTGATAAAATAATCAAACGGGTTTAAAGTCGTCTGTCTTCGCGCCGACATATATATATCTTATATAATATAGTCTGGTGTGGTGTAATATGTTTTATGGTACGATATATTATGGTGTAACTTATTATATTGAAGTACACTTTGTTGTATAATTATTATACAAAAGTGCATACTTACCGAAAAAGGCAAAGCCGTTCGTAATATTTTTGTTTTTATATTCCATATTTCTATGTCTGACTACTGTCTTCTATAATAGAGGCATTAGCCTAGTATTGAATACAGCTTCTGGTTCAATGTTCCTTACTGCTTGACTTTAGAGTTGTAAGCATCTGTCTAAAATGAGTACTTGACTCAAATTAACATTTTTTTATGCTTCTGGGAGAATTCCAAAGTAGGTATATCAATTTTGGGGTGCGACTGGTTGGATCACCTCCAAGTTTGGTACACCCTGGGCAACGTGGGCGATGGCGCATCATTGATTGCTCCTCTGGAGTAGCTGGCGTCAACGTCAACGGCCAAGAGTCTGACCAACCGGCCCTTTTCAGGGCCAGCTGACCCTGACTTTGCACTAGGGGGTCGGGGTATGGCGGGCCTGCAAGGCCCGCGGGGAGTGGTGGTCGCTCCAGGTACCCCTCTGCTCTTATCAGAGGGGACACTGCGAATGGCCCAGGGTCAGTCGGAGTGCGAGGGATATGCTCTATGGGTAACCTTACACCCCGGCGTCTGTAGACCCGAGACGGCGTGCGGTTTTATTCGGTTCAAGCCCCACATAACCGCCCCCGCTCGCCGGCGGGGGGTATCCGAAGGGATGTCCGCACAAAAAAAAAAGGCTTATCAATTTTGAATTTAATGAAAAGCTTTTTATTTATACAAAGCTATATTTTTTTAATCCACTACTCCCATATTGCAGTACATAAGAAACAAAAAAATAGACAACGAATCTTGTTAATTACATATATTACTTTAGAGATATCAGGGTACATTTTACATGAGACAAAAGTAGGTAATCGTTTCATCAAAAACGTTAAACGTCTTTACAAGTTTATGAACGTGAAACACCTTTCACGCAATTTTCTCACATATACGTACAATTTAAATACAACATCATGTTTGCGAATGTTAAGATATAAATCATTGCCATTCTAGTGAACGTGCCGAAAAATATGCGTTTGCGCAGTGATATATTTTGTACATGTAAAAAAAAAAATCTGAACCGTATGGAGATAGAAATATCTCAAGTCTTATTAATTTTTGCATGTGGGCTTGATTAAATTCTGCAGCTTACGCTACACTTGATGGAAATTCCGTCACAGATTTTCCGCGTTGGAATGTCAGTAAGTACAAGTTATTGCATATAAGTACTACAATTACAAAACACAAAAGTCACAAAACACATCAGAAACAAAAGAAATCAACTTATTTTTAACTAACTTACCTACTTATATTATTTACTTAACAAACTTATTTTATAAATTATTTTAAAGTAAAAAGTCTTTATTAATTCCAATGACATCCATCGTAAAATAAATATAACATTGATGAATCTATTATTAATCTATTAATCAAAAAAAAAAAGCCGCGGTAGCCTAGTGGTATGGGTAATGGACTGCTGAGACGAGGTCTCGGGTTCGATCCCAGGTTTTACCATGGCACACACCAATGACTTTTCGATGCTTTTCGAAGTTATGTGTGTATTTATCGCAGGTTTATAAGTGCCCGGTTAATGGCAATAGGCTCGCCACCTATTACATTGGGACCTAAACATAAACTGGCGAAGTGTGGGTGCTTAGCACCTCTGC
Organism: Cybosia mesomella; assembly: GCA_946251805.1. Taxonomy (NCBI): domain Eukaryota; kingdom Metazoa; phylum Arthropoda; class Insecta; order Lepidoptera; family Erebidae; genus Cybosia; species Cybosia mesomella. Next base: position 26,864,617 of record OX276398.1, read on the forward strand.
CTACCCCTTCGGGGATATAGGCGTGAGTTTATGTTATATATGAGAGTTTATGTTATAATTTTAAATTAATCTGGTAATTATAATAGTTTCACCTCGTAACGATGTCGGAAGCCGGCCATATAACAATTTTACATATCTTATGTGTATTAGATAGTCGTTATTATTACTTAGTGAGTAAGTTATTCATACTTAACGTCAGTGTAGATGAGATTAGCGTGAATATAAATAAAATAAATATTGAAATCTAAGCTTAAAACTTATGTGACATAAAGATCCTACTAACTGTTACCCGCGGCTCCGCCCTCGTGGAATTCTGTTCCTGTTCCGTTTGTGTTATTCTAGACTATAATCTATCCCTGTGCCAAATTTCATCCAGATCCGTTCAACTGTTTTTGCGTACATACACCAATACACATTCATAATATTAGTAGGATATATCATTCAATTTACTTTTCGTAGCAAGCAGTGTGATGTAAATTTGTCCTTTAATTGACAATCTTATTTTGAAAAAAATTAAACAATTGTAGAATTATCTGAACTTTGATAATTTCACAATTGTTTCCACTTTCAAACTAATAATATCTTGGTCATGTGCGTGTGCGTTCTGTTGATGGCTTCGATGACAGATCATGTCAGTGAAGTCACAAATAAAACCTTGGAGTTAATAAATTAATGTTCTCTCCAGGCCCAAGTATTTCCGGACCTCTTTTCTTTGCCAAACCATAAAGACTTGAATTCTTCACCATCACACCGTTTCCTTCTTTTTACAGTCCCGGGTCCTTTAAGCGAGGCGTGAGAATCATCTGCCGTCAGCCGCTGTCAAACTGAGGTCCACAATTGTAGCTTTATTTGTAGCTGCAATGTTGACCCTCATACCTAAGACTTCCTCTTTAGCTGATCATCAGGCGACGTGAAGTCATAGATAGATAGATAGATAGATAATTCTCTATTGTACACCAAAATCACTACGGATACAAATTTGGAACATTTACAGTTAAATGCACAATGGGCGGCCTTATCACTAAAAGTGATCTCTTCCAGGCAACCTTAGGATGGACAGGAATGATGAGTACATAATATAAGTAAGTGTTGGTGTAGTTTTATAAAAAAAAAAAAAAAATTGAAGAATTATCCACATGAATAATAATTACATAGTATTCAAATATACAGATACATACACAAATAAATAAATAGAATGTGAATTGTTGTCTGACTACAATAGAGAAAGGTAATGATTCTTTAACATTATTTTGAAAATATTTATGGATTGCGCCTGTCTAATGGTTACTGGCAATGCATTCCATAGGCCAACGGCCTTCACAGTAAAAGATTTGCCATAATAGGCGGTAGAGTGCACTGGCACTTCCAGCGTCAAGTTCTCAGATGACCTCAGGGATCGCACATGTGTGTCACGAAGGAATCTAAAACGTTCTTTGAGATACGTAGGAGTAGTGGGATTGAAAAGAACGTTATATAATAATGCCAAAATATGAGCATTCCTGCGAAGACGAATTGGGAGCCACTTGAGTCTGTTGCGAAATTCAGAAACATGATCATATTTACGTAAGCCGAATATGAATCTAATGCAAAAGTTTTGGAGACGCTCAAGCTTATCAAATTGCTCCTCGGTGAGATCAGGATAGCTGACATCGGCGTAATCTAGTATAGGAAGAAGAAGAGATTGAGCAAGCGAAATTTTAGTAGAAGTTGGAAGTTTCGTAACTGCCGCAAAGCCCCTGCTGAAGCAAAAAGTTTCCGACTTGTTTCTTGGAGTTGAGATCTCCAGGAAAAGGTATTGTCGAAGTAGATGCCCAAGTTTTTTACATTGGTACTAATTGGTAAAATAGCTCCTGCAAATTTGACTTGTGGTAGTTGCAACCAGTCAATTCTCGAAACTAACTGTGGACCACCTATGACAATTATTTGTGTTTTGGTCGGATTCACCGTGAGTCCATAATTTATACTCCACTCGGAAATATGCTCTAGATCCATGTTGATCGTACAAATAGCTTCTGGTAAGTTACTTAAGGGAGCTTGTGTATAAATTTGCAGATCATGAGCGTAAAGGTGGTAGGATGAAACAAGTTTTTCAGAGATGGAATTTATAAAAATTGTGAATAGTAAGGGAGATAAAACGCCACCCTGCGGTACGCCAGCTGTAGTGTTGCACCAAGAGGAATAGGATTCTTCGATGCGAACACGTTGCCGGCGACCAAACAGGTAACTACGAAACCATTCAATAGCCGTTGGAGATATGTTAATAGAGCTGAGTGTACCAAGCAGAATGTGGAAATCTACTGTATTAAAGGCATTACTGAAATCAAGTAAGGATAGAAGAGTAAGTTTTCCACTGTCCATGCCTTGTCTTATATCATCAGTTATGTTAACCAATGCTGTGGCGGTACTGTGTCCACGACGGAACCCAGATTGAGAAGGGTTCAGAAGTGCATTTTTATTAAGGAAAGAACTAAGTTGAGTGTGAATGAGTCGCTCAAAGGCTTTGGAAAGGAATGGAAGAATGGATATAGGACGGTAATCAGTAAATAAGCAGGGTTTGGATTTCTTCGGTAAGGGAATTAACTATGCATCTTTCCAAGCAGACGGAAATGTTCCACAGGATAGCGAATGGTTTAGGATATGGCAGAGAACGTGAAGGATTTCATCAAGAATAGGTAAGATCATATTCCTGCTGACACAATCGTTCCCCACAGCATTGGATGAAATTGCTACTATACTCTTCTTAACATCACAAGCGGTCAATTGATCGAAGACAAAAGGTGGATATGTAGGAGTTGGAATAGATGAAAGATATTGCAATGTATTTGTTTTAGTAGCCCCATCAAAATTGGGCGAAGCAGAGAAATGTGCGTTAAGTGAATTTATATCTAAGTCTTTAGGAATAGAATTTGAACGTGACCTTCCAACTCCTAATGTATTTAGAAATTTCCAGACTTTAGCTGGAACTCCGTTCTCGATCGAAGTATGAATGTGTTGGCGTTGCGCATTCCTACACACCTTGTTGCAGCGATTTCTAATGGTCACATATTTATCCCAATTTGCTTGCGTGGAACGAAACTTATACCTCGTCTTAGCTGCAGCTTTTTTGGATATTAAATCTTTAATATCTTGGGTAAGCCAGGGTGAAGGCGGATGCCTTAGTTTAATTGCACGCATGGGAGCATGTATGTCATAGAGCTGTATTATTTTGGATGTTAGGATGTTTACTTTAGTATCAACGCAATTTGACAGTAAAAGAGGTTCCCAGTCTATCTTGGCAACATCCTCGCGGAGTTTAATTGGATCTATGGCGTTAAAATTACGTTGAAGAATAATTTTAGGCTTTGGTTTGGGCGGACGAATTTGATAGGAAAGAAAGATTAAGTCATGATAAGAGAAGGCGTCAGCTGCATATTGACCATGCATAGCTACATGATTAGGTGAAGAAACTAAAACTAGATCGAGAAGAGAAGGGACACAGTTAGGAAAATGATGAGTGGCATTGAGAGTTAGAATGAAAAGATTACAAGATTCTGTAATGCGTCGAAGGGAGGAAGAACGTGAGTCATTGAGTAAAAGGCAGGTGTTGAAATCGCCCATTAAAATGACATGTTCGTAAGAAGGCAAGAATGTTTCTAGAATATGTTCAAAAGATGCAAAATAATCCACACGTTTAGATGGTGCATAGTACACACCAAGAAGAACTTTGGTATGATTCAGTTCCAGCTCTAGGAGTAAATATTCGCCAGAGTTTGATGGTGGTGGTTGTGGCGACATATCAACAATAACGAATGGAATCTGAGACCGCAGGTATATGGCCACACCACCATAACCATCACGTATGTTAGTCGTGCGATCATTCCTAATAAGTTGAAACCCTGGCAGAGAGTAAGAAATAGATGATAGACAGGGTTTTAACCAAGATTCGGTGACCACAACAGCATGTATATTTTCACAGTCAAAGGTTGCCAGCATATCCGGGAAATGAGCAGGAATACTTTGGTTATTTATATAGACTACGTTGAAATTCCTCGGAACATCCAGAAATTGAGACCGAAGAGTGTCCGCAAGTGACGGTGAACGGTCACTGACAAAACTGTCGGTTAGGCTGCTTGTTGATGAAAAACTATCATTATTACCATCAAAGGCGTTCATTAATTTTGTAGTGTTAAATATATGAATAAATAATTTTATAGGTATATAAATATATATATAGTGTCAATTTAGTACTATGAACAAATAACAATATATAAATTATATTAATACAAAAAATTATGCATTCTGTCCACCCGCTAGTCGCGTGTTACAATAATGGAAAGCATTTAAATAACAATAATTGAGATACAAATAGTATCAAATCACAAATATATCGAATAACAAAGTTACATAAAGGATACTGATTAATAAAATAGTAAAGACCTAACAGCATTATGCCGGGTAGCAAGTATAAGCATCATAATTATATTCTAAATTAGTGATATTATGAAAGACAACTAAAAAGGCCAATATCCAAAACTAAAAAACAAACGATAAAGCTTTAAGTATTGTACTACACTTCAAATCGAACATGGAACGCTGCACCATATTCATTCACTGATGACTTTGAATTTGACCTTCACAATAATACGTAGGTACTACACAGGATAATCAGCCTACGACATAACATTGTTATTGTATGTAATTGTGTGTTATTGTCGTAAGTAATCGCGAATATTTAACATAAAAATAAAACAAATCTCGTCAGATTAAAGAAATCGTTCAGAATAGATGCACTTATGATGTTATTGTAGTTCATCCTGGTACATGTACCCATTTAGTGTTGAAGAGAGAAGAAAGTTGTGAAAAATTTATCGAAAGTTTACGTGAATGTTACACATTGAAATAAAACTATTCTCAACGGCTTCCACCCGGGGCCCTGGTTGCTGAAATGCAACCGAGACATCGGGATCAGTGTAAATAATAATGCAATTCTAAGAAAAAATGAGCACGGTGGAATCCGCTAAAAACTTTCTCACTACTCAGCTGTGAAGTGTTTAATGTGTTTAAATAAGGCCATATTATGAAACATGTAATCAATACAGTCGCCCTCGGAAGTAGCCGAACACTAACAAATTTACAAAGGATGTTTTCATTGAAATTTATCGATAAATAAATTGAGGTATAATTATTTTGTAGGTAGTCTCTAGTGAATAAATTTTAGGTTTTTTCATTTTTGATGATTATATTATGTATAGTTTTAGAACCAAAAAGTAACTAGGAATGTGTTAAGCTAATACCGATAGCGAGCGTACATGAATGACAAGTTACCCGACAATACTACATAATAGTAATAACTATATATAACTTTTAAAGCTCTTATTTTTTCGATACTGCACGTCGCGTCTTTACAGTGGTGGTTGTAACTGCAGTCTTTTCATTGTCAGAACACTTTATTTTGTCGAGGTCTCGGACAGAAAGGATTCGATGCCGGTTACCGTCCGGGCCGAGTACATATACCGAGCCTTCCCTGGTCCAGCATTTGTTTACACCGAACTTATCACGGGCGGCCATAAATGCACTATGACGTGACCTAGTCAAAAACTCGGAAAAAGTGACACCTGTACCTTTTAATTTAGTTTTGGAGAACCATATACTGTCCCTCAATGCCATATTCTGGATTTTAACCAGTATACATCTGGGCTTCTCGCTGGTAGTTTGACGTCCCATCCTATGGCACCGTGTGACGTCACTAGAGGAAAAAGATTGTAATTTTAGGTGTTCCTGAATAACGCCAGCGACTACTTCGGCTGTGTCTTCACCTTTTCGCTCTGCGATACCATGAAGGAGCAGCATTTTGCGGCGGCTGCGCGTCTCCAAATTGTCCACCTCACGAGTCACAGTATCAAGCCCCTGCGAAAGCGATTTAAGCGCCTGTAAAACAAAAGTCTTAAACGCCGCAAACTCTTCCACCAGGCTCCCTGTAGTAGATGAAGACTTTTCTTGCAACTTAGCCTCGAATTTTGCCATCCTTTCTTCAAAATATGACTGCATGTCAAGTATAGAAGCTTCCATTATGCGTTTGTGTTATAATGCGTGATCCGATTAGGGAGATAACACTCAACCAGCAGGTATACTAGGTTATTTACTGTATTTACTCATGTAAGTACTGAAAACACTGTATTTACTATTTTAATTAGATTTTTATATGTAGCACATAAAATAATAGTGTTATCGCAACTACCCTACACTTTCAAAAAAAACAAGGGTTAGCCGGGGTGTGAGGGAAATGCCTTATGGGCTACTTACACCCCGGCGTCTGAAGACCCCAGACGGCGTGTGGTTTTAGTCGGTTCGAATCCGACATAACCATCCGGGGGGACAATATTGACAAGCCCTGATAAAAAGGATGATTTGATTAACCTTAAAACCATCTAAGTATAACAAAAACTACACAGAAACTCATCACAGTTTACGAAATGTTTTATTGTGTAGTAATATTTCCCGTGACCCTTACTGAACTACACGTCTTCACGTCTACCTGCTCATAGTAGCGTAAACTAGTGAACAATACAAGTAGAAATCGTGCGTGACTTTATATTTGACTAGCATCGCCATGCGCGGTTACACCCGCGTAAGTCCTGATTCCGTGGGAACATCGGGATAAAAATTAGCTATGTTACTCAGGGATAAAGTAACATACTAATGGTGAAAGATTTTCTGAAATCGGTGCAGCAGTTAATCGAATACAAACGAAAATTATTTTCTCTTTATAATATTGGTATAAAAGATTTGCACCGGAGAGAAAACGTTACAGCGATGCTCTCTTTCTAAACAAGTCACGTTCCTCGATTATCTTTTAACCGTAACCTTTTTTATTTGCGAGTTTCAACGGAAACTGTAACCTGTTTGGATAGGGTAGAATAGACTAGAGATAATTGGGTTTTTTATATTTAATTACTTACCACGTTCTCATGTATAGGTACAGTGATGTATGGCAGGTGAGGCCGCCTGTCACCCCAGCAGAAGCAGGCCGGGGCGGCGGGGCGGCGGGGCGACAAGCGCCCCACTTTCCGGGGCAAGATGGGGACACCGTGGTTCCCAAACCCGAGGGGACCATCTCGAAACGGAGATGGCCTTGGGTTAGCCGGGGTGTGAGGGAAATGCCTTATGGGCTACTTACACCCCGGCGTCTGAAGACCCCAGACGGCGTGCGGTTTTAGTCGGTTCGAATCCGACATAACCATCCGGGGGGATTTCCGCACGAAAAAAAAGAATCACTGAAATTGATCTTGGATGATATAATAAATCTTCCATACATACAAATAAATGGAATTGAAGGGTCTGTGTGTAATGTTTAAATGACAGCTTTTGAGTAAATACAAAGAAATGTTTATACGGTACTTATTCGAAGAAACTAATTTTTCAAATTTTTGTCTGTCTGTCATTCTATTTGTTTGACTTGGCTGATCTCTGGAACAGCTGGACCTATTTTGACGGAATTTTTACTACCAGATACCCGATGTTAAGTGTAACTGAGACTAATTTTTTTTAGTAAAATAATTAGGGTTCCATTCAAGAAAATTAAAACCCACATCTAAATCCACGCTAACGAAATCGCGGTCACACTTAGTTTAAAATATAATGGACAATTTAACTGTAACTACAATTTGCTCGGCAAAATGAACATAACGTTTTTTGAGACATCGCAAATAAAGGTATATAATTATACACTGCTAAATAATATTTTAATAACTTGGGAGACCATAGCAGAAATACATCTAATTCGCGATCAAGGGCAACGACCGTACATACCATGAGAATTCGCGTTAGTTAAAATATCTAGTGTACGCTTGAATAAATAAGACCAAGCTTCACAAATTACACAGTGCGTAGACATTTTTAGCTTTACTAAACACCAATAAATTTACAGCTAGTCGTGACTGGTGGTTTGCGACTTTTAATGGGAATACACGTAAAAGTAACGTCTTGCTCGCCGCGCGTCGCAGGCAACTCAGGCGCCGGAGGTCGCTTAACGACCTCCGTCCTCCATGAGCGCAGGCCTGGGGGTGGCGGGTGAGGCCACCTGTCACCCCAGCAGAAGCAGGCCGGGACGGTGGGGCGACTTGCGCCCCTCCACCAAACCGGGGCAAGACGGGGACACCGTGGTTCCCAAACCCGAGGGGGCCATCTCGAAACCGGAGATGGCCCAGGGTCAGTCGGGGTGCGAGGGATATGCTCTATGGGCAACCTTACACCCCGGCGTCTGTAGACCCGAGACGGCGTGCGGTTTTAGTCGGTTCAAGCCCGACATAACCGCCCCCGCTGGCACGCGGGGGGGTATCCGAAGGGATTTCCGCACGATAAAAAAAAAAAAAAAAAAAAAAGGTATAACTACGTGAAAAGAAATTGTAAACATATCTGGTGTTACAAGCTTGCATATCGATAATTATAATCGCTGGTCATGTTTGGACATCAATTTAATGGGGTTTGACGCAGAATGTGCACTACGCGACATTTTGAATAGTTGGACGTTTGGCTACTTACACGTATCGATCGTAAAGTCGCAAAGTGTACACTCGATAAAATCTACATTACACATTTGGTGCACTTCTCATAACGGGCACTTCGTAGAATGGTGTGCGTATGTGCACATCTCAAAATGAGCACTTTGCAAAATGTGCACATCTCGAAATGCGCTCTTTGCAAAATGAGCACTTCGCAAAAGGTGCACATTTTTATTGAAAATGGTTTTATTAAATATGACTCGTCTGGCGTTTCATATTGACATAAGACAATCAGAAATTCCTTTTGCATTGAATACTCGTAACTTTTATTAACAATCTACATTTGTCTACTCTCAAATCTTAAACGGAATTCCATTTTTAAGTTCCTAAGTACTCGTACTTACTTCGAGTTATTAAGGAAGCAGTAAGAGTGGTTTTGCGGTCATTGTATGTAGCCATGAACAGAAAATACCACCGTTTCGGAATGTAACTGTAACCTCAAATTGCTGGGCAAGCCTCGACACTATAACTTGAAGATTGACGCGGCCCTAATAATAGAGCGCCGTGCGATATTCATCGCTAACTGTTCTCTGATTGAATTTCATCGTTCGTTCAACAACTAATTATTATCTGTGATACGCTATTACTGCATGAATGTTGAGGAAATTGAAAAGCCTTGGTGTTTCTAACATTCTTAAAAAATACCTCACCTGCAGGCCGGTGACTGACGAGACTTTTGGCGCAGGTTTTTCTCTCTCGTGGTTGGGAATTCAGCCAAGCCAAAAGCAGTATAAGGAGCGTCGATCTCCAAGTGAAAGCCTCGGATGCAACTGGGAGCAACGCTAAGATGATGATGATGATGATGCTATTACTGCGTGATTGTTAAGAAAATTAAAACCCTTACATTTCTAAAATTCTTGTGCACTTAAAATTGCACTTCGTTAACTTTTTAAAACGACTCGAAATGAAGCTAAGTATGTTGCCCTTTAGAGTTGTAGATAATAACAAAAGCCTGTTGGCCACAGATCAATTTCCGAAGTCCTTGCGGCTTCTGACGCAACAGTTTTGTAACTTAAGACTAAAACGGTGAATGCACTTGCAAGTGTTGCGAAGTTGTGGCACGCCCGGGATCCTACTTTATTAAATGACACCATCACGAATTAGGGCCACGATTCACAACAAAGATGAACTTACATGTATTAAAACGTGGATAAATAATACTTAAAGTCGTAAATAAAATCTTTATTTATATAATACGTATTACTATCTAATAATAATCTATAGAAATAACATTATATTGAACAATTTATTACACGGCAGGAGTTAAAGCAAATGAATGTACAGGATATATTTCATCTGGAAAACCCTTTTGACATACAGTTATGACTATGTTCAACTTAGCTTCTTTAAATATTTTTTCCATCAGAGCATAGGGACGAGTCACTGATGAATCGTTATCATCGTATTCTATCTCAAAACCAGTCGCTATATTTTCCTTTACAACAATCACTCCATTCTTATTAAGAGATTTACTACATCTGTCAAAAAAATCGACCAAATCGTAATCTTTTAGGTGCCCTAACACCCACTGACACCAAATGACGTCATAAATTTTATTCGGCTTGAAATTCTGAAGACCATTTTTATATAGTGTTCCAAGTTTGTCCGTATTCTCTTCACCGATGAATTTTCTAGCTTTGGAAAGAAACTTTTCATCCTGTTCAACTAAATCGACGGTATCGAAATGTGGCATCAGAACATACTTGCTTACCCTTCCTATTCCCGCTCCACAGTCCAGAACTAGTTTGGTGGCAGGTGGATTTTCAAGTGCAAAGATTCGTTTCAAAAACGCCTTTGATCCTTCAATGTCGGTGTCTGAAATATGACCAAAGCCACCGAGCACACCGTTGATAGTCGCGGGAATATTTGCCCAATAACTAGCAGCTTTTTTGTAAAATTGACTTTCGCTCATCGTTTCATTTGACAATCGCTGTCTTTCACGACGGTTGTTGTATTTTTTTCTTGTTCTTGTCAACAGACCTTTATAATTTTATAGCTGGCCATGATTATTGTTACCGTGTTTCATAGAGTTTGGTAACTTTAGATATTTAAAACGAACCCACGTAACACGGCACTGAAGATTCGTGGTCTCTTGACTAATGAAATAAATCTTTGTGGTCACGTGAAAGATTTGTCCTGTTATTACTGCCGTTGATTGAATATACTTGAGAAACTGAGAGACACGAGTTTTGTCCGCCATGCTGAGACTACAGGTCATATCCTGAGACTTACCACTTCTAAAGACATATGAGATGAATAGAAATATGCCTAAGATTGGACAAAACCAATCGATTAAGAACGGAAATCGATTTTCTTCACGCAGTATATTTGTTGTAATTTTTATGCAGCATGTGTTTGTTTATTTATAAAGAATTCATAATACTGTTTAGTTCAAACCGAACTTTTTACTTTATTTATCTAGCAACCTTAATAACAATAATTTATTCCGTTTGTTACAGGCACTAATTTTAGCAGTAAATGAAACTGCTGAAGAGGATATTCGAGATGCTCTGAAGTCGCAGACCGAGAACCAACTCGCGCTAGTTACGCGAGGTCCGAAGCTTGTCAAAGATACTATTGCTTACAATACTACCATCACTACTGATGACACGGTGAGTAGAACATAACATTATTTTAATGTTTTGGTAAAAATCGGGTGCATGGGGTCCCACCAGGACTTTGATGCCAAGGCAACCTCATTTGCAAGCCGGTACACCTGCAGCAGGCTTTCCTCTCGGGTTTGGGAAGTCAGACGGCAACTGATCTTATAAAAGCCGCATTAGCCAAATAAAAAGGAGGAGGAGTAGGCTGACCCTGGTCTCCGAAGAGAAAGCCTCGGTTAGAACCGGGACTAACGCAACGCTGTGTTGATGGGCGTCAGAACAACAGATGATTAGCTAGTCCTTTCCTACTTCCTAATATCCCACTATAATTAAATAAACTAGCCGATGGCTGCGGCTTCACCCGCGTGGAAGTCGGTTGTCGTTTTTTTGGTCATATCTCCGGTTATACTGAAACAATTTAATCAAACATACGGCAGATTTTAAGTCTGATCAAGACCTTTTTAATAGAAAAATCGCACCAAAATTCGTTCAGTAGTTTTGCGTTCATCGCGAACAAACAGAAAAACAGACAAGAAATCCAAAAAAAATATTTTTGTATTCAGAATCGTTCATGTAACATATCCGATGTACAGACACAACTTGGTAATTTACAATTTTATAATAGTATAGAAGATGTGAAAGTTTGTAAAGATGTTTGTAAGTTTGGATTTTTGTTACTCAATCACGCTCTAACGGCTGAACGGATCTGGCTGAAATTTGTTACAGGTATAGATTAAAGTCTGGAATAACACATAAAGCTATTTATCCCTGGAATAGGTTCCCAGGGAAACCGAGAATGGGCAACAGAATTTCACGCGGGCGAAGCTGCGGGCAACAGCTAGTGTGTAATATAAATCAAATCATGTCAAATGGTAAATACCAAAAATTACAAAACAATGTTTGCCGCCAAGTATTGATCTTACAAGCATATTATCTACACGTTGGCTATACTTGCTGGCCCAGCATCTTAGCTCGTGTACACTGTGTACAGCATCTTGGCCCGTGTACACTGTGTACAGCTGCCATAAAGTTTGTGTGGCAACTCGAAGAAAATTTGTGAATGCTAACCTCATAACTGTTACGTTTGTTGTCACTAAAGTAATACACGCTTCACAAAGTTATAAAAAGTTTCAAGTTGTTTCACAAAGAGGTGTTAGAAGTTTTATTAATAAACTGTAACACACTTTTTGTATAACCTTTAATATTTAATTACCCACGCTCCTCAACTACTAGGTGGGTAGTTAAAGTTGGATGTGTCTGGTTACGTAGTCGTATGTAGTTTCGAATGCCGTCCTTGCGACGCGAAATCCATTGTTGCGATTAGAGTGCCTATTAGAGCGACTATTGGTTCCGGCGCTTCTGGGTTCGGTTAGGTTAGACTGTGACCCCAACAGAGCGCGAGCACAGCGAGCGAAGCGAGCGTGCCGCGGCAGTGGCTGGCGAAGCGCCGGAACCACTAGTCTGGAAAGTTGGATTTCGATAACGTGACTATCGATCGACACACAAAAGGAATGTCAGTATTGAATAAATCTTATCCTTTTTTTTAAATTTTTTTCATCTGTTACTACATATTACAAACTAATAATAATACATTCATGCTTTAAAAAAATACCAATGTCTCATTATCACTCTCTCAGTGTTGTGTACTGGTTGCATCCGAGGCCTTCACCACGGAGCCCAGGGTCCGCTTTTCGGCTTTACACCCTCCACTTCGCACGGCCTTGGGCATCCCTGACAGTGAGACCAAGTAGAAATATGTATGAATGAAATATCTGTCGTTTTCCATGTAAATATGTAAAATACTTGTGGAAAACATTCGTTTTAGGTAGGTAGGACAAAACTTTGGAAAAAAACCATCTAAATTAGTCCATGCTCGAATTGTAATTTGTTTTTTTATCTCGGTTATATAGATACGCAATTCACCATCCGCTTGCGTTTCAGGAAATATTTTTAATTCTTGTTCAAGTACAGTATTATGTATTGTATTTAAATATTATTATATATATGATAGGTACTGTTTTTTTTCAAACATTATTTAATTGCGGTTAGCTAAATTGTTAACTCAGTTGGTTCTTTAAATACTTAGCTCCTCCAGCGAAGCTATTTAGCTTTTTGCTTGTGTTAAGAGTGACTTCACATTTGGCCGGAACTCCCCCTTGGGACAAGGAGATGGAAGTGCTCGCCGAAGTGTATCGGCGGACGACGGAATACCGGGCGGTATGATATAATGACGGCATGCAGTCTTCGCCCGAGGAGATTCTCGGCTGGCGTGAAGCCGCCCGCCTTGAGATTCTGGTGTGGTTGTCATCCCAGTTGGAGGCTCCACATACTGGCTTTGCTGCCGTGGAAGCGCGTTACCGGCTCATTATTGAGTAAGCAGCGGCAGCACGGGACCCTTTATTTCGGACCGACCCAGGTGCTTGCTTGGGAGTCGCAGCGCCGAGCCCTCGCTGCAGTCATAGAGAGTGACCTCTCGCTGGCGGTCATCATCCGATATATGGCCGCCAGTGACAGGAATTTCAGGTCCCCCCGACGAGGCGCAGAGCATGGCACACCGCAAGGGTTTTAGTGTGTGAGACCCACATTTATACGCGCAGTCTCCGGTACCCGGGGTCTCTCGGACATAAGGCTGACTCCTTGACCACTAGCTACCGACGACGCTTCCTTATTTTTTAACACAAAAAAATACTGACTTTAAAGTCGTTAATGCAAGTGTTAAGACAAACAATCGTATTTATGAATAGCGGTATACTACGGTATTTTAATTGTTTATTCTGTGGCGTACTCCGTACTCCTGTGAAGTCGTATTAAGTTATTTTAACGACTTTTGACAAGTAAGCTCTGTGAGCTATAAAACAAAATGCCAAGAACTTTTATGGCTACAGAGATTTCATAAACGAACGCAGAATGTGCACGCTGACCGAATGTACGTGGGCACCTCACCTGTTTATTAACGTACGAGGCTTTTCTCTCGGGGTTGGGGGGTCAGACAGCACTCGCTCCCGTGAAAGCCAAGCTAAAAATCAAGAGAAAGATTAGGAGAGCGGACCCCGGGCTCTAAAGTACAAGCTTTCAGCACAACCGGGACTAACACTGTGTTCATGACGATACACACATGAAATTTCAACAAAATCGGTTCAGGATTAGCCCAAGAAAATTTCGTTTCTATGTTATGGTGAAAAAAGTGTGTATTTTGATTTCCATGGATCTGCCCGCGTTTAATACTGTATTCGCCCCCATGACCGAAAAAAATGCCTTGGCTTGTGCTATTCCAGATCATAAATTTGTGTCAAATTTCCTCCAAATTTGTTCAAACGTTCTGATAAGATTGAGTAACAAACATTTACTTATCTATCCAACGTTTCGTAATTTTGATAGTAGTTAGATTTATAAAGTTGTTACCGAGAACCGCCGCTTCCGCAACTCATTGGAACCGATTCCAGGTTTACAAACTAGGCAATGTGTTATTCCAGACGATAGTGTGTCCCTGTACCAAATAAAACATCTTCACCAACTTTCACGTTTATAATATTAACAAAACAGTTTTAGGATAGAGTACTTTAACATAATTAACAGTATTATGATACCTCACAGGAGGAACTGCGGGCATTGCGGCCAGATGGGACGATAGTCACCGAGACACGACACACGAAGGAGCAGGAACGACTTTGCGACGAAGAACTGTCTAAGGACGAGGTAAATATAAATGAAATCGAATCGGCACGTGGTTTCACCCGCGTAATTCCTGAGGCAATATCGGGATAAAAAGTAGCCTATGTTATTTACGGATAATGTAGCATGGTAATGGTGAAAGAATTCTTGTAATCGGTTCAGTAGTTTCATAGTTTTTAGATTACAAACAAATAAATATTTTCTCTTTATGATATTAGTATAAAATATCTGGGTGACCGAGTTGTCGTTGTTGTGTTAGGGTTTTTTTTATTTTCAACGTTTTCCAAAAATAAATACATATTAAGTATACATAGAAAGACTTAATTTATTATTTAGGTATAATAATTTTAGTATTTATAACTAATGGGTGTATGGGGCCCACCAAAATCTTCGGGGCCCGAGTTATTCTGACGTGCAATCTGCTGATGACGACCGAGGCTCTGACGCAGTATATCCTCTCTGGGCTCGGAGGTCAGATGGCAGTCGATCCCGTAAAAGTCAAGATACTCAAACCAAATTATGGTAGCGAGAAATGCGAGATCAGACTCCGGGTTCTGAGGTTCTTTGGATACAACCGGGATTGGTACTTGGATGAGGTAAACGTAGCAGATGAGTTTAGATTGATAAATGCTGATCTGTTTTTAACTATTTCTCATGCTGATTTAGATCGGAAAAAGAGAACATCTAGGACGGGACTTGAATCCGCGACCAGTCCCTTGCAGCGGAATGCTCTGACCAACTGAGGCACCTAGACACGTCCCAGATATTCGAAATTCTCCGATATATTATAATTACACGTCTCGGAGCGATGCTGGAGCCATCTACTGTAATTGTTGAACACTCATTCCAAAAAACGACTAAGGTCGGATTGTACGATATCGGTTGTCCGATGATAATAGAGATCGCTCTTCAATACCGAAGCAAGCCAATCTTAGCCCCAATCTCACTCTTCTGAGCCTACGGTACCCAAACCTGCCTATTGTATTATGCCCATGCAAATGCAAGAAAAGGCGATAAAATGTTTATCGTTATCGAATGAACGGTTCAACAACGCATGAAATGCGAACAAACAAATAAACTTTGGTTTATGTATTAGATAGATTTACCTACAGTAAAATAATTCAGTGAAAGCTTAAAATCAAGAGAAATTTTATTAAAAGTCCTCGAAATAATTATAATACATTTTGAATGACAGAATATTTATTATAGAAGTAAATAAAATATCTATTGGACGCTTAACTTTCTTGTCAATAATAGATTAATTTATCAATATTGTATGAATTCACCTTCAATATAAAAATAAATGCTAAATGACTGGTGAGTTCTGACTATTATGACAAGATAAAGTGATTGATGATTTTTGAAGTTTAATTTTGAAAAAGATATAAAGAATGACTTAACATTACTGTAATATGATATTGTCGGAAGTTTACACGAATGTCACACATTGAAATAAAACTGTTTGAAAAAAAAATTGAAATAAATAAACAGGGGACCAAACATTACTTAAGATTTGATAAACCACAGATACTTGCCAAAGAAAATCGATTCCTACCTAAAATGCTCCGCGAAGCTATTGAAATTAAAAAACATCCTAATTTTAATAGAGAAGATAGTTGGAATGTACCACCAGCTTGGGACCCAGTCATTCACTTAATTAATTCCAAGAAAAATCAAAATTCAACAAGACTTCATGACACTGTGAGCTCATTCTGCGTAAATAGTATCACCAACAATTCAACATAGTTCGGGTACTTTGAGATAACTTACACTTCAAACTACAAGACAATAACCATCTTTAGTCTCCCCGTGACCATAGCTGCTGAAAAGCAACCGAAACGTCGGGATCAATGTAAAATATAAAATAACATCAAATAAATCGCGATAGAATCCGTTAAAAAATAGTTTAAAAAAATATTTATTGTAATAGGCTGTTATTAGTGTGAATCTTGAATAATAGCATTTGTGGAGTGTACAGGCCCCTTACAGTTTAGGGGCCTAAGCTGCTCGGTGCACTTTCTAAACATCGGACGACGCTCTGGCGCAGGTTTTCCTCTGGGGGGGGGGGGGGTCAGGAGGCAGTCACTCTCGTAAAAGTCAACAAACCATTAGAAACTAATAAGCGGGCTCCACCGGGGACACAACTAGGAAATTGCTAGAAGGATGATGGAAAATAGCATTTGTAACCCTATGACGAGAGCCTTGTCCGCGCCTCATCCTCATCATCAGAACGCCAACCTCGCTTGCAGCTAAAGCATGCATTTTGGAGCCCGAGGGTCTTCCACCCCGTCATTTGACGACCTTTGTGGCGAAGCGAAAGTGTATTCAACTGCTAAGCTGGAGGTCGCGGGTTCGATTCCCGCTCAGTGCAAATATTTGTATGCATGAATATGTCGTGGGTATAATACGTATGTATTTACAAAAGAAAATGTATCTAAGTATGTTTATGGGCATTCTATCACCGCATAACGTCTAGATAGCGCTATGTAGAATGTCGTAGAATATTTATTTAATTATTCTGTTAATCCCTTCTGTTTTTTACGGGAACGACTGCCGTTTGACCTACCCTGAGAGAAAAGCTTCGTCAGAGCGTGGTCCGTCAATCAGCAGGTGTACCTTCCAGTTCAGGAGAAGTGGGCTTAAGCCCCGAAGGTTGGCAGGCCAGACGGCTGGTGCTCCCCTAAAAGCCATAATAAGCCAGTCCATAAAGAAACGAGAAGTAGGAAGTCGGACCTCGAGCTCCAAAGTGTAAGCTCTGCAACCAGGTTTGGCTCGCGGATGATGATCTAATTCCTCACGAATAGACCTGCAGATACCATCTACTAATATTATAAATTAGCTGACCCTCGCGACTTTGCCCGTGACGAACTTCGATCCCCGTGGTACCTACATGCCTGGAATTTATTAGTTTTACAATAAATACTTATATTATTATACTATACTACTTATAATATTTGCCCGATTTGTTGACATATATTATTACTGCTCTGCTCCTCTGGATAGTTACGTGAAGGTGATGATATATACGCTATACCCTTGCTCGATCGGTTATGTAAAACAAAATATTTTATCAGTTCGAACTAGTACTCGTAGTACCTGAGATTAGCGCGTTAAACCAAACCAACTCTTCACCTTTATAATAGTAAGTAAAGATTACTTCAGTATGTTTTAATTTGATATTCTCTTAGGCGAAGTCACTACCAAGTGACGAAAGCGTGGCGGAGGAAACTGGCGGCACGGAGAGGCGGATGCGGGTAGACCTCGAGAAGAGCACTGATCTGATGGCGGGTGGCCTTAGAGTTGCTACGCAAGTCAATTCACGTTCTCGCACTGAAGAAGGTAAGCTCCTAACATTAATTCCTATAAGTAAAATAAGTATGTACCTACCTAAGTACTTATTGTTTGGAAACATAGGATAATACATACTAAGGTAGGTTAGTGGGTGCGCGTCGCAGACGACTCAGGCGCCGGAGGTCGCTTAACGACCTCCGTCCTCCATGAGCGCAGGCCTGGGGGTGACAGGTGAGGCCGCCTGTCACCCCAGCAGAAGCAGGCCGGGTCGGTGGGGCGACTAGCGCCCCTCCCCCAAACCGGGGCAGGACGGGGACACCGAGGTTCCCAAACCCGAGGGGGCCATCTCGAAACCGGAGATGGCCCAGGGTCAGTCGGGGTGCGAGGGATATGCTCTATGGGCAACCTTACACCCCGGCGTCTGTAGACCCGAGACCGCGTGCGGTTTTAGTCGTTTCAAGCCCGACATAACCGCCCCCGCTGGCACGCGGGGGGGTATCCGAAGGGATTTCCGCACGATAAAAAAAAAAAATTTAGGTTAGTGGGTAGGTAAACTATTGAAAGTTATAAAACTAACTGAAACGCTAAACTTAACATTTAATAAAATACAACCAAAGTAAGATATTCCTCAAGCTGAAGACAGGGCGCTATGGCGCTCATTAGGGGAGACCTATGTCCAGCAGTGGACTAGAATAGGTTGATGCTGATGATGATGATGAAGATATTCCTCTTTTTTTAAAGTCTGCTTATTAGGTTCACTTTTTTATTAGACTTAGACACTAACTTCAATGGACTACATGTATATTATATTGTATCATTATTATGTGTCTCGGGTTAAATTTTTCATAATTTAGTTTATACTAAAGTGAGTGAAAATTATGGCCGTTGTTTTCTTTGCAGTTGAGAGAGAAGGCCAACCAAACATGGATGACGACTGGGACAGTTTGTCAGTGAGAATGCGACGACAGCGTCGTCTTCGTCAGATCGGTAAAAAATAGAACTATTACAAATTTGCTTTGTTAGTAACGTATTATAGTTAGTAGTTCAGCTATTCGCCCACAGATGGCAACTGTAGCAGAAAGTCATAATAAAGGTTCACTTTTATTTGCATAGGGGGCGCTATACTAAATTAATATACGTACTGAAGTAAAACTATGAAATATAATATTTACCTACTCTGAATAATGATGCCGATGCCAATGTTGATTAGCCTTATTTAGGACATAGAATTAACCCGAATTCCAAAGACATGAGTTTGACATTTATCGCAATTTAAATTAAAGTGATTTTCATAGATTGAATATAAATATACCTACAGTTTTGGTTTGTACGATCAGATACAAATACAATTTCAATAGGTAACTTTTCTTCTTTAAACCTAGGTTTACTGTAATTCTATGGTGTAGAAAAAAGTGACATACCTAATTATATTTCCACAATCACATAATATCTTTAAAATAGATTAGGTAACTACCAGCCTTGATTAAGCACCAACCATAGTGACTAAGTTTTTCAAATAAGTAGGTAGGTATCGTGTTTATGTAGATCACCTTCCGTATTCATCCAAACGCATAAAATTAGAACTTTCTCTAAAATTTATTGTTAGATAGATAGATTAAATAAGTGTAAAAAAACCAGCAGAATACTTAACTCATATTTTCTTTAAATCTCGGCTTATATGTAAAAACTAATAAAAGTTATAATATTATTTGCCTAGATGAGCCATTTCATTATAATTTCTATTGTATTGTCAACAAACATGGATTGGATGATGATTTATGGTGTTTTAATTCGCTACAAATAGTATATTATACTAAATTAGTTAATTCTTAAATAGCCTGGACAGGTATGTGTTCGTTTATGCGATCATTATGTTAATGGGTCAGTGTGGTTCCAGTGTGTCCATATTTAGTGTTGTGTTGTGTTGTTGTGTATATATAGCCTTGACAGGTGCGCGGCACCGCGTGGCGGTCTGTCCGAAAAATGAAATCTCTTGAAGTTTTTACATGAATGTTAAGTAGCAACTTATGTACCTGGTTCAATGCGATAAATCACTGCTTCGTCTGCCTATCTGCACTTAGATTGTAAATGTGAAAGTACAGAGTTATATTTGGGTATTTTTCGTGACTCCATTTTCATGCTGAAACTTTTTACTTGGTAAGGAAATTTGACAAAAGGTTATACCAGCGATCGTTCAACATTTTTTTTTTTCAAAGTTTATATTGAATCAATAAATCAGCCTATCGCAGCACACTGCTGGACATAAGTTTCTCCTGATGTGCTCCATAGCCTTCCGCATCCACCCAACTACCGTTTTCAGGTCCTCAGTCCATCCGGCTGGTGGACATCGTACCTTCCGTTAGTCGATTCGCATTCTCCACTCTAGGACTTAAAAAATATAAACCTAGTAGTCAGATACTTTAGTATTAACTGGGATATTATTAAACGTAGCGAGCCGAAGGCGAGCAAAGCGCCTTTGGTTTCAAAGTTGCATTTCAAACAAATGATACTCCTCCGAGACCGTTTGACCGATCTCGACCAAATTTGCCACGGTGATCAAGTAGACATTACTGAGTGTCGTAAGGGGACGAATAATCACCGAAAAACCAAATCAATGGAAAAAGTCGACCGGTCACGTTGACCTATTGTTGGATAGGCAAATCTCGCTACGCTTAAGTTTGGGTTGATTGCCAAGCTGGCAGCCGTCCTAGTTTAATGTAACAATTTCTTCTAACTCAATAATTGAAGCGGCAAGTTATGTCCTATATACTGTCGTATGTCTTTAATACTGTCACCATACTCACTGGATCTATACCTAATTAATATGCGCTATAGATAACTACTGCGCACTGTACTTCTTGTACGCATACCTCAAGTATATATAAAGGCATCATAATTAAAAACATTTAAATTAACCCAACACGTATATTCAAATTCAAGACTTCTGGTTGGTTGGAATATATTATGGTCTCCGCTACAGCCAATAGGAACGGTCGTAGTAGCGAATGTCGGGTAGCAAACTTAGTTCTCAATAACTAGTTGCCTTAAATGTTCAAGATAGGTAGGCGCCGTGGGCAGACCTGGGTTGCCTAAGCAATGAAATAATTATACATTTTATTATACGCTATATCCTTATATGAGGTAAGAACACAAGTAGTTTCTTAACTATAAACAAATTGATACGTTTATAGTATTCCCATTTAGATTAATTGTTTTATAAAAGTGTCTTATAATAAGTTATAAAACCGGTTTTGTTGAATTTTATTGGAGAGTTTATGGAAGTAGTTAGCGGGTCCAGTTAATTTATTAAAGCCTATCGTGTTTTATAATGCTCAATTGTGACGCTTTATGACGCGATTATAGAAATAAATCAAATATATTAAACAAGGAATTATTACTTAATATCTGGGTGGGTGTTTTTTTTTTTGATGTTGTGTAAGAATGAAACCTAATTAATGACTCGTTTAAAAGTATTTACTTAATAGTGTAATATGGATTTTATTATATCAATTTGTCTTAATGACAAATTCGTATTAAGTAGGTACCGGGGTGGCAGGTGAGGTCGCCTGTCACCCCAGCAGAAGCAGGCCGGGACGGTGGGGCGACTAGCGCCCCTCCCCCCAACCGGGGCAAGACGGGGACACCGTAGTTCCCAAACCCGAGGAGGCCATCTCGAAACCGGAGATGGCCCAGGGTCAGTCGGGGTGCGAGGGCTATGCTCTATGGGCAACCTTACACCCTGGCGTCTGAAAAGCCGAGACGGAGCGTGCGGTTTTAGTCAGTTCAAGCCCGACATAACCACCCCTGCTGGCCGGCGTGGGGGTATCCGAAGGGATTTCCGCACGATAAAAAAAAAGAAAAAAAAAAAAAGAAAAAAAAAAAGGTACTTAGGTACCTATTTACATACGATAACAAGTAAAATAAATTAATACCGTAAATAAACGTATCTAATTATACAAATTAGATGTGGAGAATATTGTTCATATTTTATGCGTTGAGGTGCCTATACCGTTTGCATTCATCCGATTACGTTAAAACCTTGTCAACATTATTGCCACAGATTACCTATTAGATATTGCTTTCACTTATATTTATTAAACCCGGCAGGTGGTGCGGTTATCGGCTTATAGGTTTATTGCACAGTTATAGGATATAATCTTCTTTTTTGTTTGTCGCGTTTCGTTTTTTGTTGTCGTTTGGGCGTACAACAGTTACACACGCTATGTCTTAATTAAAGTTACTTAATTATATGAACTACTATCGATGCATCTATAAAATGTTTGTAACGTTAAAATAACAGTTTCGATGAATTTATATGAATCTATACACGATAAGTACAACAAAAACCATTTGTTTTTAACTTATGTCTATCTGTCTCTCTGTCTGTTTGAGTTAGGTAAGTAATCTCTGGAACGGCTGGACTTTCATTGGTAGATAGCTAATATTATAAGGCGTTAGTTATAAGGTTATAAGGTTATAAGGTAAAGTTATAAGGGTTCTGTGTAAACAAATTAAAACCCAGATCTGAGTCCATTCGGGCGAAGTCGCGGGCACAGCTAGTCAATAATATAAATAATAATGTAGGATTCAGTGTAGAAGAAGCTAGGCAAGGTATTTTTAGTTTCAAACTAGCTGATTATATATATATATATTATATATATATATTAAATATATATATATATGTTCTGTGCGAATTCGATTCGCACAGTGAATGTTGTAAAAAAGAACATCCTATAACTCGATGGAGGGCCACCGGAGGAGCATGAGAACGGGTCCTAGGCTCCAAAGTTCCAAAGTGCAAGCGTTGGGTGCAACCACTCAAATGATGATAACACTGGTAGTATGATTCGAAATATATTTTTTTTCAAACACAAACTCACGGCCCACCTGATGGGAAGCGGTTACCGTGGCCTATAGCAATATGTAGGTATTGGCAATTCACTTCCAATACATATTTTAAGCTCACTTTGTTTACCAGACAAACCCTCAGTGGTTGAAGGTATACCCATATGTATATTGTATGTGTGATGTTTTGTTGATAAATAAATAATTTCTAAAACGTCAATATTTATTCCATTTTTCTACGATTTTTTTAGAAAGTGCTTTTTTAGAAACATACATACGAGTACTTCAAAAGTTTTATAATATTTGGTCAACCAATTGCTTACGAGAAATGTCAATGTATCCTTAAGCTTGATCAAGGTTTGCATAGTAGGTATTTAACACTTATAATTTATTCATTGTTCAAACTGAGAACTTAGTGCAGCCTATAACGGCCTTGCCACAACAGTTAGCCGACATGCCTCGCTATTGTGTTAGGTCCGACTTGATCGATCGACTTGCTCACCATTCGACTCTGATATATTGTAAATGCTTCCTAGTTCTAGAGCACAGAGGACAAAGTGTACCTACAGCATGACATGACAGGTAAACAGCTGAAAGATTGCTTTAAAAGATACGTGATGTAGAAAATGAAAATTATGTAAAAGATCTTTTCAAATAATCGACACACAAATGAATAAACAATGCCGGAGTTTAATATAAGCAGATTAAATTACTCATACGAAAAATCCAACATTAAATTTCGACGCCAATTTCTATTAGCTCTAATTTAATCTCATTTCATAATGAGATTAAATTGTGTAGAGCCCCGCTAACACGTTCTGGGCCAAGTCAACCTCACCGCCAGAATACCTTTTTTTCGTGCGGTATTCTCCTTGGATACCTCCCGCCGGCCAGCGGGGCTGGTTCATACCTGCTCATTGACAGAATTCCGTAACCGTTCTCCTAAGACTGATTCGCTGTTGGACTGTGCATTGACAAAATGATTCATTTATTTTCGTTTACCCAGCAGAGTCTTTCACCTACTTGACATTAAACTAAAGGAACCATTCGTTTACGTCACTCTCGACGGACCAGGCTCTGGCGCAGTCTTCCCTCTCGATGTTGGGGGCAGATGTCGCTGTTATAGCCAAAATTAAAATATAAATAATCTACGACATTCTACACAGCGCTTTCTAGACCGAAAGTAAGCATAGTTTAACTAGCTTGTGTTACGGGTTCCAGAATGCGGATAAAAATACTTATAAAGATTTTTTTTTGTAAATACATACATATTATACATATAAACACCCAGACCAATGCAAATAGACATATTCATTCATACAAATATTTGCACTGAGCTGGAATCGAACCCGCGCCCCCGTCGTAGCAGTCAAATGCACTACCGCTACGCCACAGAGGTCGTCATAGCCAAATATAATGGATCATGTGATTCCGGGCTCTGAGGTGAAAACCTAGAATGCAACCGGGATCATCACTAAGACGATATCTGATTAAATATATCCTTAACAGTCATACTGAATTTTAATTGGTTGACTATCATCTAGAATCCACAATGACACACCGAATTCACTTTCACCTTCAAATCTGGTTAGTAATCTAGTTTTTGAGAACAATTATGGAGTTTGTAAATGCGTGTGGCACGTTTATAAGAGATTTAAAGTGGCCAATTTATTGTTACATGCCCATCAAACCTAAATATGGAAAGTCATTGGGCCTACGCATTGATGGATGGTTGTGACATATATGTAGGACTGACTCTACCGCGTATATATTTTAGCTGACAAAATTATGCTTTTGAGAAAAGAAAGAATATTTCCTGACTAACATTCCGCCCTTTTTTGAAAGAGAGCTAAAGAAAACATGTTTTTCGTGGCACGGTAGGAAAAACCGTCAAGTTTGAGTGAAAAAGATAGAAACAAATTAGATATACTTGGATTTTTGAACCTACCTCCGTGCTAAATGAAATACACTACTACTATACACTGAAATACTAATTATTTATTTGTTTCCAGATATATATTATATTATAAAGTTATATTATTTTAATCAATTAGTTATATAAATGTGACCTGTCATAGCTTACAATTGAAGGATTTAAGAAAACTGTAATGACGTATTTCCTTCATTTTTGGCGTTTACGAGGGTGGAATGGGCAATAGGTTGAACCGGATCACTATTCGGTCTCACACTCACGGTCGAAGCCGCGGACAACTTTATATTTATATTAGTATGTTAAGTTAGCTTTCTGGTGCTTTCTGGTATTCTATGCGTATAACAGCAGTGCGCTTTGTCGTAAAATGAACAGAACAAAGAGGTATTTTAGCATTGAATAGTGTGATAAAACATTTAAGTTCAGAAAGCATAATTTAATGTTCAGATAATGTGATTCAGACAGCGTTTGTTTAATAAATGTGTGTGTTTTGATATTTGCACATGTAGTATTGGTATTGAACGTATTGTGTACTTGATATACACAAAGATATAATTATTCCAATAAGTGTTTTTACTACACACATAACTATGAAAAGTCAGAGGTGTGTGCCCGGGGCGACTGGGCATCGAACTCGAGACCTCGTCTCGGCAGTCCGTTACGTATGCGGGTACGCCACTGGGCTATCGCCGCTTATTCTATTACTATGTGTAATGATAAAAAAAAGTATCAAAAATAAGATTTCATTATGTAATTAATGACTGAGAAACTTTTGTTATGATGAGATAGAAGGCAGCAATCCCGACGATAAAAAATAATAAAAGTCGTAGGACATTTACACAGCGCTATCTAGATTTAAATAAATCTTGTAATAATGGATTCTAGCATAACATATACATAACATAACTTCATGCCTATATCCTCGAAGGGGTAGGCAGAGGTGTATTACAGACCCACGTTTCGCCAGTTATGTTTAAATCCCTCTGTGGCGTTGCGGTAGTGCATTCGACTGCTACGACAAGGGGCGCGGGTTCGATTCCCGCTCAGTGCAAATATTTGTATGCATGAATATGTCTATTTGCATTGGTCTGGATGTTTCTATGTATAATATTTATGTATTTACAAAAAAAGTATATAAGTATGTTTATCAGCATTCTACAACCCATAACACAAGCTAGTTCAACTATGCTTACTTTGGGTCTAGGAAGCGCTGTGTAGAATGCCATAGAATATTTATTTATTTATAAAGATAAAGAAATACGTTTAACTAGATTACACTGTATGAACGATAATGTCAAACGAAATGATTCTATTGCCATCTTCCACAGCACATTATACTTAGCGAGCGATAATTAACATTTTTAAACCACACATAACTACATAAAGTGTGAGGTGTGTATCTACATACTGGTATTATTATATAGAAATACCTAGACATATGGCATATAAATATTTGCACTGAGCGGGTATCGAACCCGCGACCTCTGACGTAGCAGTTGTGCACTCTATCGACACGACACATAGGTCGTTATACAGCCACAGGTGCTTTCATGCCCCCCTAATCGGAATGACTAACACGTAACGTAATCATAACGTGAACAGGCGCATTCATATTAGCCGATACATATATAAGTAAGCATAATTTTACGTCCGTTCTTTCTTCTATCTTAACCAATTGATATCGGCCATCATGTTACGACTGTGATTGAAAGTCGTTTCAAAACAGAATATATATATATATATATATATATATATATACTGTCCTCAAAATGTTTAGTGTACCTTTTCAGTCACATTACCCCACTGTCAGTTTGCACTGCCTTCGGTTGTTTTGTCGTAAAAACTTAACGACCAGACGGACAGCCAGAATAATAGGTATAGATCCGTTCCATGTAATATTAACTGTTGTCCGCGGCTGCACCTCCGTGGCATAATGATCCCATTCCCAGCACTATCTAGACATGGCAGACATGTATCTACTCAGGCTAGAATAAATTAGGACTTTTTTTATAACCTTACGTTTTTCTTGATAATTAGTATTTAAAGTGATATTAATGGTCCAAAGCTTTTTTGATTAGAGGCCGGAATCCGTTCTCCTCCTCCTCCTTTCCCTATGGATTGGTTTATCTTCGCTTTTGCGGGAGCGAATGTCGTCTTAACACCCAACGCCAAGAAGAAATCCTGCGCCAGAGCCTCGCCCATCAATCAGAAGGTGTAAGGCTATTAGTTGAAGTTGATTTAGGCTCCAAAGAACTCCCTACAATTATGGTATTATTATTTTCACACTGGTTCTAACTTAGACACTGACAGAATATAATTATTTTCTCACTAAGATGATTCGTATCCAAGCGTATTCATTACTAGATACTTGAAGTAAAATTTCCACATCTCAGTGTGCAAATTTTAATTGCAGTTTTCGCAATGACGTCAAGCCTATAGGGCGTGTAAACTCGCTTGCGAAGAGCGCCCGGTGCCGTTAAGTTTCGTAATCGCACCGAGCTTGTGTTTTATAATACTTATGGATATACCAACTGATAATAATACGCTGTAGGAGATCCAGTGATATTTTTAAAGATCACTTCGAATGTTACGTTTTTTTTTAATATTTGGGACACGTCAATTTGACTTTACCTCGCCTGTTGGTAAGCTGAAGGTAAAGTCTCAGGAAAGAAGGTCACTATTACATACATGTACCATGTTAACAATGGTGGCACTCAGCTTGACGACCTTTTTTTTTACGTGCGGTAATCCCTTCGGATATCCCCCCGCCGGCAAGCGGGGGTGGTTATGTCGTGTATCGACTAAAATCGCACGTTGTCCTCCCCAAGTGTCCGTTGCCGGGCACCCCGGGTAAGCCCTCGAAAGGATAACCCCAGGGTTGCCGGCGGACTTTGGCCGCCACCGCGCCTTGCCTGGTGGGGTCGGGTTTTATCCCGCTTCGGTGAGTTGGCAGGCGTGTGTAGGGCACACGACTCGCCTCCGCCACGGCCTGCTTCTGTAAGGACGGCGAGTCGGCCAACTGCCGTCCTCAGGCCCCGATCATGGAGGTCGGTAGTCCCGGGCGTAAATGAGTCTGCGGCGTCCTCGCCGCAGAATGCGAAACTCGAGGGGCAGGGTTCTCTCACGCTCCCTCTCCGCCGTCTATTTCGTGCGCATTACCTGCTCGCAGAAAGAGCCGGTGGTGTGCCACTTGCTCCCGTCGGAGACCACGGCCCTCACCATGGTCTCCAACGAGAGAACGTCCACGCCCAGGACCGCAACGAGATCCCGGCGTTGACTCGCCCACGCAGGGCACTCCACCAACGTGTGGAGCGCCGTGTCTTCGCCAGGATCCTCGCAGTGCTGGCTCGTTGTCTCCCGGTGGATGCGCCATAGATACTTACCGAAACACCCGTGTCTGGTAAATATCTGGCACATCCGGTAGGAGAGGTTCCCATGGTCCCTCTCCAACCACTCCTTCAAAATCGGTCTCACCGCCGAAATGGTGGATTCCCCCCACCTTGGATGCTCAAGTCGCACCCTCCATGTCTCCATGAGTTCCTGGCGGATCAGGGACCGCTGAGCCCTGATTTCTCGGGGCTCCGACCTGTGGCCCCGCTCCAGCGCCTTCTTGCGCCACTGGTACAGCAGCGCAAGGGCTCTCGCTTCCAGGTCCCATGGAGGGGTCCCGCAGCTTGACGGCCTCATCAAAAGAGGATTGTCGTCGCAGCACCGCGTGGCACCCACCGGTCCCACTAATGCTGCGACCACAATCCCCCTACCCGGCTATGCACTTGCTGACCCCTGAAAGCAATCAAACCGAAATTGGATTACTATGCAGGGTTTTTCGCAATTGTGCACGGTGGTACCCACCGGCCGAATTTTGTGACAAATTTGTGTCATCAAATTTCTACCACCAGTAAACTACTACTGCAGTACAGGGTCTTGCGCTGCCGCCGTCCGCAAGTGTCCGTAAGTGATAAAAGTAAATTTTGAGCTAGAGCTGAAAAACGACGGTATTTTTAAATGCTAGTACTTTCTATGAATCTAGAATTAAGTTGTCGTATATCAGTAGATGGATATTTTTTAAGCCTTTACGAGAATAAAGTTACTATTGTTTAATATTAATAGCTATTTGTTTACAATTACACTGGTGGTAGAAATTTCATGACACAAATCTGTCACAAAATTCGGCCGGGTGGGTACCACCGTGCACGATTACGAAAAACCCTCCATAGTAATCCAATTTCGGTTTGATTGCGTTCAGGGGTCGGCAAGTGCATAGCCGGGCAGGGGGATTGTGGTCTCAGCACTAGTGGGACCGGTGGGTGTCACGCGGTGCTGCAACGACAATCCTCTTTTGATGAGGCCGTCAAGCTGAGTGCCACCATTGTTAACATGGTACGGGTATGTAATGGTGACCCTCTTTCCTGAGACTTTACCTTCAGCTTACCATCTGGCGAGGTGAAGTCAAATTGACGTGTCCTAAATATAAAAAAAAAAAACAATTAAAATGCGAAAATTAACCAGATGTCGCTCAGCTGTTAGTCGGTGCATCTGCTAAACAACGGACGAGGCGCTGGCACAGGCTTTCCGTTTTGATTTGGGAGTTCAGGCGGCAGTCATTCCCGGAAAAGCTGACATACCAGTCAAAGCAATAAGTGGTCTGGGGCTATAAAGTACAAAATTTTTGATGCAACTGGAAAGCCGCTATGAGGATGATAACTATTTTGATTAAGCATTTAAAATAACCCGAAGACGATGTAGAGTGTAGGGGTAAAAGGTGGCAAACGGAACCTCGGGGTCCAAGTGATAATAATAAATACTAAATATTCTAGGCCAAATTACACAACGCCATCTAGACCTAAACTAAACAGAGCTTGTCATATGGGTTATGGGTTTTTTGTAAATAAATACATATTATAGATAGAACATCTAGACCAATGCAAATATACATATTTGCACTGAGCGGGAATCGAACCAGCGACTTCTTACTTAGCAGTCGAACGTACTACCGCTATTAATACCATAGAGGTTGTCATAGTTGAAGGTCTCGGATGCAACTCGGATTCAAATAACGAGGAAAATGAATACACCAATATTCGTCGTCGGAAATGTATGAAAATTGGTTGGTTTTATAGCCTCCTTGACTTTTAGTAGATTTTAATTATGTTGTTATCTAAACTCAATTAACTCATTACATATTAAAAAAAAATTTAATTACATCACACACTTTTATTTTTTTTACAAACTTTTATGTAACATAAAATTTTATCAGAAAATAATATAAATATAGTGTAATTGGAGACTGATGTATGTTGATACTAGGTCTGCAAGGCGAATCGCTGCTTGCAATGTTGAGCTGAGTGAGACATCGTGAATCAGATTTTGAAAATTTTGAACAGTGATAATTCCTCCGTGGCAAGTCCGATTTTGAAAATTCTTTTTGAAAGTCACAACTCTGGACATGCTTTCTGAGCGTGTAAAGTTTGGTCACAGTGTCTCGAGCGGTTATTATGTAATTCCATCTGGAATTTTTTTAACGGTGATCTTTCCACTGTGGTAGCATTAATTTTTTCAAAATATATCCATAAACCTTCCTCTGATTGACCTCTTTAATCATGCCAAAGTTGGTTCTGATTGGATTAGTAGTTTAGGAGAAGACCTGTGACAAAGAAAATCCTGAAGTCTGGTATGAGGAGCTTTCGCTCGACTTAGTCTCACTCAGCTAATATAATTAATAAATAAAAAAAAAAAAATTTAATGAGGTTTAATATAATATTATCTACTACGAATTTTATATCGTAATATTTTGGCAGTCACCTAATAAACGCTCATTTTATGGTTCCACTGCAGTCAATAAATAATGAAAGAAATTTTGAACTTAAATAATAAATAAATATTCTACGACATTCTGCACAGCGCTTTCTAGACCCAAAAGTAAGCATAGTTTAACTAGCTTGTGTTATGGGTTCCAGAATGCCGATAAACATACTTATATACTTTTTTTTGTAAATACATACATATTATACATAGAAACAACCAGACCAATGCAAATAGACATATTCATACAAATACACATTAAAATATTTGTACTAAGCGGGAATCGACCCGCGCCCCCTGACGTAGCAGTCGAATGCACTACCGCTACGCCACAGAGGTAAAATAAAGAATTATGAAAAAAAAAAACTGTTATTAGCATGAACAAAGATAAATTTAGACAAATTCTATGACGGGCTTCTTTATTATGCGAAATGTTTTGAGTTTTTTACACACTCGAAATGCTGAGAACAATAATTTACAAAAAAAATCATGATTAAAAAACCACACCCAAATATTGTTTAATTATTTTGGGGTAGGTTAGCAAAATGGTGTTTGCCTTCACATTTTGGTAATTATTGTGTAATATAAATACTATATTCAATTAATGTTATTTCCGCATAGTATATAGTGGACTTTTAATGGTATCTCCGTAGAAAAACCTATTTTACTTGAAAATGGAACAAATTCATATGTATGAAACGAGGCAAATCACTTTGCTTTTCCACACATCCTCTCCTGTGCTTCAATGTGAAGAAATATCTTTGCTTTCCAATACAATTAGTGATATATTTACTAACACGAGACATCTAGTTAGTTACTCAATTATCATAATTTCTATGATGATGTGCAGAACCAGGTTGAATCATGAAATATGTTCGTGTCATTGGAATTTCGCTCTTAACATTTGTGTATACCAAAATTGGGCAACACAAAAACTGCCTAAATACAATATTTTTAATATCTACTTGAGTTAAATGACCACTTAAGCTTACACAACAATTACATAACACCATAAAAATAATGTGAACCAATACTGACCTAGAAATTATCATTCAGTGAATAGTTTGCACGATAATGTCCCGTAGCGGTTAAGTAAAGTTGTCTCGAGTATACATCGCATTGACCTTCAGTAGTTTGGCAAACTTATTGACTGAATGATTACACCATAGCGTGTATGGTACAGATGCGACGCGGGCGGTCACTCTACTGTAAGACGTAGCGCGTGCGCCCGCGCCGCCGTCGGTCCGCGCTCACACGACATTTTGTTTCCAGATCACGACAAAGACTACAAGCACCCCGTCGAATACGATATAGAAGAAGAAACACGCAAGAAAGAGACGTCAAAGTGGCTTGAAAATCATTTTGGTAGCGAGTCCCGCTCATCACACGACTCCATAGCCGAAGAAATCGGACGACGTCCCGAGACCGGCTTCTACACTAAAAATAAGGTTGAGGACGAAGGTTACTACGGGAAGACTTCATCTGTGCCACCACCCCCCGTTTATGGGGATAGAGTGTTACGCAAAACAAAGTCGTCTACACCATCGGATGAACGACCGGCAGCACCTGCTAATAGGACCGGTGGCTATTTCAAAGGTGTGGCGGACTGGTCACAAAGACGCGCCACCAAGCCTAGGATGCCCGAGCCACGCAGTTCATCTCCATCCCCACCGACAGTGCGTTCGCCGTATGCTAGTGACGACCGATTAAATGGCTCCTCGCCAAGAATTGTGTACGGGAAGCGTGATTCGCCGCAGGGGAGGTCATCGCCAAGCGGCCGCCGTCATCCGCCTTCACGCGACGACTCGGCCTACGTGTCTTCGTCGACAATGCACAGTCCACCTCGAGGCTCGCCTTTCCGACCACTCGAAGCCGACCGCTCATTCCGCGAGCCCTCAATTGAAGACGACTACCGGCCTACCGCACCGGAACGAAAACGACAATCGAAACAAAGACTATCAGAGGAGCATCGCTACGACAGTGGTTACAGGAGTTCATCCCGGAATGAGAATTCAGGAAGGTCACGTGATAGTCGAGAGGAAGCAGCAGTAGAGCCACCACCGGACTACTCTCCTCCTAGGGAGAGACGTGAAAGTTCCGATAGAGATCGCACGCCTCCGCGTCGACGGGACCGAGAGGAGCGAAAACAAAATCAAAAGACTCGATTTGCTGATAATGGCCGGCGTCCATCACCAGCTCGTAAATCGGTTGGATCGGCTATTGGGAATTCGATACGGAAGCTAGTTGGGAAGATTCGTTCAGCGTCTGCGGAACGGCGAGGCAGGTGGCGCGGTTCTCGCACGCCGTCACCGGAGCACTCATCACGCACTTACAAGCAGTACGGTGGCGAGCTGGCGCCCCCCGTCGCGCCACCGCACCGCTACTATCTTGGAGAGGATCCGTTTGCGCCCAGCATCTACGGTCGAGAGCATAAATACGAGGGCAGTTCAAGACGCGCCGCCGCCGCCGACGCCCGCGACCACCGCGAAAGGTAAGCGAACAATCATTACCTATTGTTATTAAGTACTTTGATGAAATTAGTGGTGGGCTTCAATTAGTTTAATTATTTCTGAGTCTTTTTGTGCCAACATTAGTCGATGATGTGCTCCAGCCAGTAGAGAAAACGTAGGCAGTATGAGCTATTGTTTATATCGATCAATAAAACACAAGACAATAAACAACGTTGAAATAATTCTGTTCTTTTTAAATTTGGTCTTATTGAATTTTTATTTAATGGCGAGGACTACTTTTAGATTATGATCGTAGATTGTGATGATGTGAGATATTCATTTAATAAAAAAGATATTCTAGTGGCCTTAAACAGAATGTTGTCCTACTATTGAGTCGTGCATCCACCTACATTATAATAGATGAAACCTTTAATTAATGCTTTGTGTTTGTATTATCATAAAGTTACAGCTTTTGATAGAAGCGAATAGTAATAAATATATTTCGCGTTAACGGAAAAACATGTGGGCTGAACAAGGTTTGTTACGTAAACAGAGTTTAACATGGTATTTTCAAAAGAGTATAGAAGTTGTACGAGCAGTTTCGACATACGAACTTTGTTCTATTGTTTACTTGGTACATACTGAGGTAGCGAGATTTACCTTGCAGTACCTAGCATTCTTTACTTCGTATTCACTACAATGAATAGTTGAACTCATTAGTGCCATTTTCATCTATTGTGGAAACAGAATGAATCCTCAACACACGTTCTGAAACAATATAATTTACTTTATTTGTAATAAGGATTTTCAATAAGTAAATTGAATTTAATCAGAAGTTATTTATTATTTACACTATTCACGAAGTTTTAGTTGCTTTTTAGCTGGTGACGGTTTGTGAGAACCATAGAAATATCTCGCATTTTTTCAATAAATTAATAAATAAATAATATATTTAAAACTATCTTTCCACCCAGACTTCGATGCAGTGAATATTTATTTATACCTGTGACCATGGTCTGCTGACGAGCAACCGTAACGTCAAGAATTAGTGTAATAATAAATGAAGGGACAGCGAGTAATGTAACTTTAAGTCATCACGTCCATAGGCCGCGGTAACTGCTTTCCATCATGTGACCCGTGTGCTTGTCTGCCACCTAAGAGGTATAAAAAAACCAAAAAAAAAACCTAAGATAATCAGGAGAAAGACCCCGGGCTCCAAAGTGCAAGGTTAGGATGCTACCGGAATCAACACTGGGATCAGTTTAAATTCAGCTTGTGTTAATGGAATGTTTAGCATAACAATTATCAGTGAACAAAGTGCGACTATTGCAAACTGTTCGCGTATGTTGGTATAGTCAACGATAAAAGTTGCTTTAGAAATATTTACAAATCTTTATTTACAAATTAGTTTATGTATGTCACAGGAATTTGATAAACACAGATTTGATCCCTTTTGAGTATAAGTTATCAAATATGTGAAACCGCCCGCACTGATACGGATAGATTAGGTTAGGCCAGTAGTAACCCTTTAACCTTCGTGGTTTCATGATGCACTTGATTTTTTCTGACATGTTTTTTTTGTCCTTTTACTGAACTATAGATAGTAAGATAGATAGATACTCTTTATTGTACACCAACCAAAGGATGGATGTGGAAGTGGATGTCTAAGATACTTAAAAAATAAACTTGTACAATAGGCGGTCTTATCGCAATTTCCGATCTCTTCCAGACAACCTTTAGATGGGCTACATTGATAGAATTGGGTAGTTAAAGTGGTATATGATTATCATATACCACTATTTTGTTGTTTGTATGCTGTTTTTATGATAAAAATTAAAAACTATTTTCGGAGTTTGATGAAATAATTTAGAAATTTGACTAAATATCTAATTTTATCATATTTTTACGACATTTATAAGTCGTTTTATAATCCTCAGAGGATTATATACACTTATTAAATATAGCAAATGTCATCAATAAATTAGAACTTGTTAAAACACTTTTATTGTTGATTGTACATGTGATACCTACGTGACAATTATTTCAAATAGACTGCTGCAGTTTACCCGAAGCTAACTTTATTCATATGCATAGTATTCTTACATTCCAAGTCATTTCAGAAATTGCGGAAAGTATTCACATAATGTAAACTGTGTCAAACTTCGCAGGCTTTATTGTGACCAAAATGGGATATGTTGTGAAGTTTGTAAGGACCTCATTACTTTGAAAGATGCCTTATCTATATAAATATCTTTACCAAAAATGAATGACGACCTTTGTGATAGTATGTCGTTGCTCATAGCGTTATTTTCTTCAAACTGGTTTTTTGTTTATTTGAAGCGCTTATCTCTAGAACTACCAGTGTTAGAAAATTATTTTTGGATTTGATAGCTCTTGGGGAAGGTTGCAGGCTATTCAACATTACGCTATAACGTTCAGGAGTCGAGCAATTAGAAAAAAATACACGGGCGTGCGATGGGAAACGTAGAATTGAATCGAGTATGACAGGTAACACCGTAGGGCACAGTTAGTTATTATACACATATTAAATAATATCTAAGTACTAGCTTCAAACATAAAACGCATTGACGATGGTAATTACTGCTGTAATATATAAGGACTGGTGCAATTCAATACAATTGTGTGGTATTGAAATATTTATTACTATGTATCGACTGATGGCACTCTGGTTTTAGTCGGTTCTGCTTCGAGTGTTGTGTCGACTCCATATGAGGACATAGGTTAAACATTACTGTGATTCGCCAATATCGCTTAGATCATTAAGAGAATGAGGCCCCGTATCAAGGCCTGTTGGTTGGTTAGCTAATAGGTTGGCTAAGATAGGACGACAAAGAAGAAGATCAGAAGGTGAGATAGTAGTCAAACGTGAAACCATAACCAAAGATATATATTGAAATTTTATTCTTAAGGGGCTAAAATACGAAATCTTCGCGTACGAATTTGAAATGCTCCGCTATTAGTAAATACATCTTAAATAGCTTGGTAGTTTGCGATACTACTTTTCAGGATTTAGTACGCAACTCGTCAAACACAAAGAAATTTGCAATTTTTTAAGTATATTTTAACAGCACATTTTAGTACTGATTCGTTGATCTACACAAAAGTATTAATCAGTGAAACCTAAATTTTTTTATGTTTGTAATCCTCATTTTCGTTCCAGCTGGTCAAAGTGGTCAAGTCAATAGAAAGTTCTGTTTTGTCAAATGCTAAAATAATAATGTAAATAAGTAAAAACCACAATATCCGGTTTGTCCCAATTGGTCAAGCTGGTTTTAACGGCTCATTTTGGTTCTGAGTCGTCAATGAATGCAAAAGGTTGCTGATGAAGCATGAGAACTAAATTTGAACGACTCTTCAACATTCCCTTGCGAAATTTGCCATGGACTTACTTGACTGGCTTGACCTACAAATTACAGACAGGCTCCATCAATGAGAATAGGTTATATTTACAAATGACTATGAGATAACACGAACACCATTCACTGTATCATATTACAACAGCATTTAAAAAAAAACAAAGAAAATTGCAATCCAGCGGTTATTAATAAATACAATAGTTTCACCGATCAATCTCAGCTCCTTCAATTAAATCAACGTTCCGGCATATCTTGCCTTTTTCATTCGTCGCTGTCCATGGCTATGGCCTAGTAAGGGTATATTAGCTTTATATTTGTAAAGGAACCCTTATTAAGTGTACGGTCTCTGAGTCATTCGTATTTGTCAAGTGAAGCACACGCTTTATTAAGAAGTATGTACAATGACAATGTACCTGTGAGTCATTGCGAGGAAATATTCTGTAATCAACACCTGTTATGTGTATAGGCGGAGTTTGTATGCTAATCAGTTGTTTATAATTATTTTAACAAATTATAATTGATACTAGTTTTGATATCCTTTGAATAAGCATTTAACATATCTTCAGCTCCCAGTGGCCCCCACAATGTGTTGATGTCCATATTACTAAAGTAACAATGTATCTAATACATTGTGCGTCCATTATTTTATTTAATATTCTAATGCTTTAGTTGAACAAAGACACATTTATATACTTAAACAAGCATGGTCGGCAGAGGTGTGGGAGGAGATTCCCCATTGAATCTAATTATCAGAGCACTGACAAGATTGCGAGTTTTTGCGTCTTACAAGACAATAATTGTACGTGGGCCTGCCTTATTATCCCAACATAACATCACGAACGCCAATAAATCTTTTAAGAAACAAAAAAATAACTTATTCAATTGTTTTTGTAATGATTTCAGGGGTCAATTCTCGAGCACACTGGGTCGATTCAGCCATTCAACAAGTCGATTGAATCCAAACAGCGAGCCTGAAGAAGAATACGCACGCAGCGCGCAGACATTGCCAAGGAAATTGCACGACCGTAAAGAGAAAACCACCGAAAAACCAAGTTCTAACAAATATTGGCACCGGCTTACGCCCAACAAACGGTCAAACAGTGCTGTCAATATATCTAACAACGTAACAGCTTCACCAGACGGTAAAATTAACGGGTTTCCGCCTGGACCTGCAAAGCCGGCGCGGGCATACAAAGCTCTCAACAGGAGCAAGAGTTTTGCTATGGGAGCTCCTGAACCAGAGACCCACCCACGTTACGTATCTGCTATGAATCGAAATTACTCAACTATGTATAAGTCAAACCCCCATCTAAGTCGACTCGATGAAACACCAGAACAGCTAATAAGTCCAGGGATAGTATCTATCATCAATCGTAGCCAACGAGACCTTGCTGATGCAGTTTCACGCGAAACGGAGCGTAGACGCGATGGTCTATTCGGAGCTAGATATGGTAAAACGACTCCAGTAACCAACGGTCATACGAATGGATATAACAAATCCTACGATGAAACGGACAAAAAAAAGATATTTTTAAAAGGTCTACGTGAACGAGCGCCAGAATTGTATCAAACTCTGCACGCGGACGACGATTCGGATGGTAGTAGATTATCGTCTCGATACGGTACACCGTCGCCACATTATAAAGATCGCATATCGGAGGAAAGGAAAACGCCTTTATACAAGACAGAGTCGCTCAATAGA
The DNA here is from genome assembly GCA_946251805.1 of Cybosia mesomella. Taxonomy (NCBI): domain Eukaryota; kingdom Metazoa; phylum Arthropoda; class Insecta; order Lepidoptera; family Erebidae; genus Cybosia; species Cybosia mesomella. The sequence goes on from OX276398.1 coordinate 26,902,829, forward strand.
GAAACGAGTCCATTCATATCCCGCCTAGACACAAGATTAAAATCGCCGGCGATACGGCGCGGCAGTAATAGTAGCGATAACTTTTCAGAAACGTATCGGTATACGACTCGCTCAGGTGACCCCGAACGTCCAAGTGTCACCGATACTGTTGAAACCGTTAGTAAGAAAATTGTGCCATCCAGAGACGGCCGCTCAAAGGAGATTATTGAGTCAAGGGAAATTAACTCAGTGACTAAAAGTAGAGGATTTAAAGGGGAACCAGTGTCTAACGTAAAGTATATAGAAAATGGTATTCGACCTCCGCATGCATATGAATCTAAGAATGGACCTTTGTACTCAGAACGAAGGAATTACAAAGTGATTGAAAAAGTAAGAGATTATTAGTACATGTAAAACTGGAGGGGTGTTAATTATAATTGTTTAATCTGCCATATTTTTTGAATTTATTGAATCAATCAGAGTCATACACAGACTGAATCTTTGAAACGCTTTAGTTAGTAGGATATCTAACTTTACTATCATCACAGTAACTGTTGTTAATGTTCGATTAAGGTTTGGTACTCACTGATGAAACGGCACGGTGGGACATTTTAATTTAAATTCAACAAAAGAACAGAACTGGACGTTTTATAACTGAGATGGTAATGTTGATTCCTTGAAATCAGATAGCTCTGCCAAGTAGATTAATGCTGTGGATAAGTCCGTAATTGGCTGACTGACCACCAAATTACACTCCTACTTGCATACTGCATGCCAACTGTTGATTTAGATTAGAAGTTTGCTGAAACGAGCTGACTATATTTGTCGAAAGTTTATGCGAGTTTTACTCATTGAAATTAAACTAATTTTAACGGATTTAACACAATTTTTCGGTAGCTGTTCAGCAGCCATAGTCACGGGAAGACTAAAATCACCATCTTGACGTCGTCGTGCCGTATCGTTTTCTGTACCGAGCCTAAACGGCTTCGTGTTAAACGTGTAAAAAGTCATAGAGCTTTACTAATTTAACTTTAATATTGGTCTAATTCCGTCCAGTGTAATGAATTTATAAATTAAATATTTTTGGATACTTAATTTACGATCGAAAGCCTTAACTTTGTGAATAGCTTTATACTTGTAATAACATATATTGATATTGTATAAGTAAATAATACCTAAGTAATAATGAATTAGATAAGATTTTATAATAAAAATGTATCAATAAATATTATAATGTGTTAATACGCACTAAGGTTTGATGTTTTATTTGGTATTAGTATACTGCAATGAAAGGTTCTTATAATATTTGTCAGAGAACTAGTCTATATAATGTCACTAACGTTGACGGTGGCACCATGAAAGTCTGACGGATTAAAAAGCTCAAAATCAAATATGGCAATGGGAAGACACGGCCATGGCCTATGAAAGGTTGTGACATCAGTATCATATAAAGAGGATGAGGAGACTTAGAAAATAAAGAAAAAATGGGCCTTGACTGTCTCATCGATGTGGCAGACAGCTACTTAATGTTGTATTAAGTATGTAGAAGGGAACTGTACTTCCTTGGTTAAACCGCTCTATTGTAGCTAACAATTTATTTAAACCACTTAGAAATTTATTTTGACGAGAATTGACAAGAAAACTAATAACTGTTCTTTATTTAAAATTATAAAATTGAAAATTAGTTCTGTCTGAACATTGGCGATATTTAAAAAAAGCAACGTGGGTTATGATAAATGAATGATTAAGAACAAAAAACAAATTTTTTTTTGGAAATCTTATTTGTTCGTCTGTTTGTTCGCAATGTGCGCAAAAACTACTGAACGGATTTTGATCCGGTGTTTTCTATTAGAAAGGTCTTGGTCGGATTTAAAATCTGCCGTATGTTTGATTGCAAGTGGTTAAGTAGAACCGGAGATATGACCAAAAAACGATAACCGACCTCCGCGCGGGCGGAGCCGCGGGCATTAGCTAGTTATTAACAATAATACCTAAATAATATTTGTTGAAGAAATATTATTTAAGTATACAATAATAATTATAGTAAAATTATGTTCTGTATAATAATTACTGTACTCATTACTATCCAGAACAATACTTGAAGACTGGGCGTGACGCCCAGCATTTGCAGTATTTTGCAGTTGACGCTTCTCTACGTTTAAAGGATGGTTCCGATGAGACATTGAACTATTATTTACTGGTCTGTTGCGACATATTTATTAGATCATAAGTACCAATAGTAAAAAGTAGGATCGGCAAATAAAAATCTCAATATGTGCGTGCCTACTTATAGAAACAATTCTGATTATATTAAAACTTCATGCAGCAATTGCCAGCATTAATTGGATGAACAAGGCAATTTGGGTGCACGTACGCGACGGCGACGAGCTAACTTTAAATTACTTTTGGATTGTTACCACATTGTTACTATTAGAACTAGACAAATGACAGGTGAACTGTGTAGTAAATATAATGTATTTACTTGACGTTCAATAGTCTTTAATAATTGTAATAGTAATTAGTAAGTAATGCATTTACTTTCGTTCCTATCTCGAGCAACACGTGCAGAACTTAGGTGACACTTTCATACGGTGCAATCGATACTATCGCGAACTAAGCGGTTCGGTAATTCATTTCTTTGTCGTACAATAAGTAACTGTAATGCTTTATCCACACACTTATTCCCGGGTTCCTCAAACGGGTCGTGTGAAAAAGTATCTGTAGAAGCCGTCAACGTAGGGCCCACCACATCTGGAAAGGTGGCCACTACTTTTTGAACTTTACCTCAGCTTGCCATCAGGTGGGGTGAAGTCAAATTGATGAATCCTACTTCCTGCTAATATTATAAACGCGAAAGTTTGTAAGTATATATGTTTATTACTCTTCACGCCAAAATGGCTGAACGAATTTGGCTGAAATTTGGCTAACACTAGGCTACTTTTTATAGGTGGAATAAGGTTTTCATGGGAAGCGAGAGCGGGAACAGAATTCCAAGTGAGTGAAGCCGCGAGCAAAAACTAGTTAACAATAAAATATAAAAAGTAGTACAGTCTACGACAGAAGTCGCCTAACAAATTCTAATGTATTGATCACTTTAGTTCTTAACCCTTTCATAAAGAAATAAATAAAACATGAATAATATTAACTTTGTCCTCTGGGGATTATAAAACTACGTAAACGTCCACTATTGATTAATGAATTCCTATTTAAAAAAAGGTTTGTAAATATTTTTATGTTAAGCAACTTTTGTCGATATCTGTACCTACGGAAGCAAATCGGGGTGTACCTATCGGCCCTACCAAGATCTTCAGGACCCAAGCCATACTGGCTAATTGCCGGCTTTTCTCTCGAGTTTTGGGGGTCTTTCATCAAGAATATAATGAAGTAAGTATTTTTCCACAAAACCGAGTATCTACGTCGCTAAAGTAGTCTTCCAGAAAGGATCCAGGTTCGAACGCCATCCGGTACAACATTTGGCATGAATTCACTCGTAATACAAGTCATTTAACTGTTAGTACTAGTTAAGATTACTTAACCAGTACAGTTAAATGTGACAGTTAAATGTATTTCGAGTGAATTAACAAGCCAGGTTAGTCTTAGGATAGATTCTTTAACATTGAGACCACTCTGTGCCTCAGAGAGCATATTAGGCTATCGGTCCCGACTGTCATACAAACATTTGCGATAGTCGTTACGGGTAATTGGATCCCTAAAAAGTCCGACAAGTGGTCAAACTACAGAACTTCAAAATCGCCAATGGGTTGTGGAAGTCAGATAGCAGTCGCTTCACTGAAAATATCGAAGTTCGCCTGCTTCATAGTTAGATCGAAAAGCCGACTCCAGCTGATTTGGAAAAAGATTCGGAGGATGATGATAACATCATTCTGGCTAGATTTAATTTCACATTTCATACTAAAAATCATTCCGCACCAAAATTCTTACTGGTATACAGTTCGATGGAAAACTATAAAAGTATAGAATCTCAAAGTTTATTTGCTGAAACGGTAGAAAGATCTTGGGAACAAGTTCTTAAGGAAGTCCTTTGGAAACACGAGCCACCACTTACCGAAGTGGTTTTGAATTTTATTGAAGTCTTGCGGACGTAAGGTTTTTAGCAGTGAGTTGAAGTAATGCGATTTCTTAAAGCCTTTTTATAACAGGGACTTTAGAAATATAATGTTTCGATGTTATAAGTTGTTGAAATAAAACTATTTTAACGGATTCTACAGCGATTTATTTTGTGTTATTTTGTTATTGACACTGATTCCGACGTTTCAGTTGATTTTCAGCAGCTATAATCACGAGGATACTAAAGATGGTGATTATTTCATAGCTTGAAGTGTAATTTGTCTCAAAGTACCCGAAATATGTTGAATTGTGGGGTTTACTATTTACGCAGAATAAAAAGCTGCTGGTTAATGCTGAAAAGCAACCTAAAGTGCGTCGTCGGGATCGGGATGAGTGTAGCCGATAGAGAGATCCGATTCTCAGCACTCCATGGATTCACCGTGCGGTAGCCGGGTCCATAGCGTGGTACAGAGAGGAACACCATGACGGCGACTGGGACTTGCGACCCAGATGTAGGTTTAGGGTGGCCACCTTGTGATGCATCAGCGCTCACCTCCACCGTCAGTAGTGTTCCCCCCCCTACCTATCCAAATTTGGTAAGATCCTAACAATGCCGCTTTTGATATACGTTTTAATAAAGAGCTTACTGAAGCTCTTGGCAATCCGAGGTCTTTAAGTAAGTTGTACAGGGATTTAGCTGGAATTCCCCTTACTCCTACTTCTACGGCATAGAGTTTTTGGTTAACTCGTTAGTCAAATCAAAGTATTTGTTTGTCTTTATAGCGTGGTCTTTACGTATATTAGTTTCCCACGGTACTGTGAGTTCTACAAGCACTGCACGCTTATGCGATCGTGAAAAAAGGAATATGTCGGGTCTGGATGATGAGGCACAGACATCCTCCGGTATCCTATAGTGCTTCTCATACGTGTCTACGAGTATTGTCCAGTCAACGGCAGCTATCAAAATTGAATAAGGCTTTTGAAGTGATTTCTTTGAGCAGCCTTCCTTTACAAACGCAATGTCATTTCTTTGGTTTGTGGTTAATCCTTTTTTCGCACTAGCTACCGCCAAACTTACAGCCTCACGTATGATTTCTAATACCTTATCATGACGGCGCGAGTAATGACCCCGGTCTAATAGCGTTTTACAACCCACTAGTAGGTGCCTAGCCGTACCAGTTGCTTCACCACATGAGTTACATGTTTTATCTGTGGCTTTTCCCCATCTGACCAGATTGCTTTGGTGGGGGAGGGTCAACTGGAATGCATTTAAGCAAGGCCGTTGACCAGTCGTATATTATGGTACGCCATTTTAAGGCTATGGGAATACAAAATTCACCTAGAGTCAACCATTCGTTTTGCATTTCTAGGTTCATTGCGTGCACCTTATAGGTGTTGTTTTCGTCTGCTTGAAGAAAAGATTTTGTTATTTCTTTATCTGTTTGTCTCTGAATATTACCTAGACCTACTCTACCAGTCTGCGAGCCTATCATGAATCTTTTATGGAACTGGAGGCGTGATTCGAGCTCCGATGCATTTTTATCTTTTGGAAGGACTTTTACTATTTCGTCTTTAGATTCCGATAAGACGTGCATTTTAGTTACTCTTAGGTGTTTATAGAGTTCTTGGTGGCTTCTTAAGCGTCATTCCAAAATTATTCGCGGATCTATATAGTGCCGACGGGTCAGCCGACTGAGCTATCCCTAGCCACGACTTCAGTGTCTTCGTGACACTCGCATCTAGTTTTTTGAGGAGGCTCTGGTTTATATCATATATAAGAAACGGCCAGTTAAGACGCGAGGTTAAATAATTGTCATAGATCCAAGCTTTTTTAACATTACTTATTGGTTGTTGGTCTACCTTTTTTAAATCGATAGTGAAACTATCAATTAATTCGTCCAAAGCTGGAGTGCAACCTCTGTTGTCAATCTTTCTTCCGAGGAATTTAAAAGGCACGGTTTCAGATATAGTTGAAACGTTTTCCCCGCCTATACTAAGCCCTGGGTCATATGAAGTATACCTGGTACCCCGCCTACCCAGACATAGACAGTAGCATTTGCTAGGTTTTGCTCTCATTCCATCTGTCCATGTACAGAAATCGTCTACTCTACGCAGTAGGTCCTGGCACTGCTTTGGGTTACGAGTCAGTATAGCCAAATCGTCCGCGAATGCGAGGATAGACTCCGTATATTTACCGTTTAGCTTAAACCGATAGCCCCACTTCTTGTCGTGTGTGGAAATGTTGTCTATTAAAATATTTATTACTATATTGAAAACTATAGGTGATAAACAGCAACCTTGGAACAAACCCACATTATAATTTAAAGGTTGCGTGTATCCATCTTTGGTATTAATCACAAACTTTAATTTACCATAATAAGAGGATATTATTTCCCAAATGATGGACGGAAAGTGATACCATTTTAATGCAAACAACATAAGCTCGTGTTGTACTGAGCCAAAAGCGTTTTCTAGGTCTATCCAACAAACTGTTATTTGCTTTTCATTTGATCTGGCATCTTTTAAACTTTCCGCCAGTAAAGAATTGTGTTCCAGACATCCTGAAATTCCGGGTAGGAACCCTTTTTGATGGTTTGGTCTGAAATAGTTATTATTGATCATGAAATTTGTCATTTTAAATTGAAGCCATGAGAAGAAAATTTTAGAAATTGTATTGGTTAATGCTATTGGTCTAGCGTCTTTTGGACTAGTTACTATTTCTTTCTTTGGAATGAGCACAAAATTAGCCTTGCCGAAGGCCGCTGGGACTTCTTTACTCGACCAGATCCTATTGAATATGCTTAGAAGATGTTTACGTACCGATGGGCATTTTTTATAGATAATGTAAGGTATGCCATCAGGCCTTGGGGCGGTTTTTGTTGGTTTCTTTTTGATTTGGTGTTCTATTTCGTCTAAGCTAGGTGGATTACAGTCAAATGTGAAATGAGGGCCTAATGGTTTTTGCGCGTTTGGTTTACTGTATTGTTTTTCGTATTTAGGCACCTCATAATTACTTTTATAGTAGCTATGGATCTGATCGTTACTTAGCAGTAGCCTATCTTGCTTTCTGTCGCTAAAAATATTCCTCGAGTACTTAAACGGGTCCTTATCGAACTCTACTTCATGTTTTGCTCTATTAAAATTATTGTTTTTATTTATTATTTGAACAGAAATTCCTTGAATTAATTTCAGTATGGACCTTAAAGCTCTGGCCAGTTGATGACTAAGTTGATTATCGCCCATAGCTTTAGCAAACCGTAGTCGTTTGATAAGGTCCCGCTTTTTCTTTCTCATTTTAATTTCGAACGCGTTTTCTCGGTTTTTTCGCGCGTAAGGTAATGATGGTGGGTAATGCTCATGTAGGTATGAGTAAATGCTAACCTGGAAAGATTCTATCTGACTGTTTAAATCCTGCTTTGTTCCGGGATGCTCTAACAGGATGGCAAAGTTTTGGTCGTGGGCTTTCCAGGTGGTCGACTTTAAAGAGGGAATGCTAAGACGGGCCCGGATGTTTATGGGCTCCTGGTTTGTGTCAAGGGTTTTAAATTAATGTAATTTTAAAGCATATCTGGCTAATATTTGATTAGTATACTAACTTTTCCTATAAATATTATCGGAAAAAGGTGGTCGCCTGATAGCAGGTGATCACGTAGCTTACTTTTAACTCGCGTGGTATTTACATACAACCTTCTTAGGTCCTCTGTGAAGAAGCCCATAGCGAAGTCTCTTGAGGAAACTATATCAGTGAGGTCATGCCAAATTTTGAGTATTATAGTTATGGCAATATGCATACTCATGCTTCGTAAGATCTGCTTGATGAGGGTAACTTATTGCCGGCCGGCTATATGACACTATACTAAAGGTTATGTTTAACTGAGTTTAACAGACTGATGACAAATGTGAATTTCAGAAATAGCTGTATGACGTCACATTCTGATATGAGAAATGAATGTTGCAAGGTCTTAATCATGGCTCTTGTTATTTGTACTCTCGTTACACACGAGACAAATACAACTAATTCATTCATATGAAATCCAGTACAATAAATTATCAAAATATTCGAAATATTCCTGTTGGGGTACGTACACAACACGGCAGCATTAGCGAACGCTTAGCTACACTAGCTTTATTAGTAAATTCAATACATTTATCACAGATGGCGCTATAACAAACATTGTTGTTCATATAAATGTTAGCGCACAAGGGTTCTCCTTTTGATTAGAGTCAAATGATTCATATAAAATGTTCTTAGGTAGAATTACTATGTTGAAATGAACTTGTTAACTAAAAGTACATACGTATCAGATACTGAAGGCTTATAAATACAGTGGCAATAATGCGAATCTAGCGATCAGCGTGAGTAAATAAATGTTACTAATGCCGTTTGTTGACGGTTTGTATTGGTATTGGTATGCATGAGTATACGGTAATGTACGACAGTTTATGAATACGTACTTAGGATTATGCAATGCCAGACGACGATTTAGGAATGAGACCAATTTAAAACTACCTGTGCTATCACGTTGTACTGCATTGTACCTACTTACCTACATTCCCGGGTTCTTTAACCGAGCGTGAAAAAGCATGTGTCGACGCCGTCAAGGTAAGGACCACTATTTTAGGGACAGCATCTGCAATGGTGGCCACTACTTTTTGGACTTCACTTCAGCCTACCCAGGCGGGGCGCAGTCAAAATGGTGAACCATATAATAAAGTATGTGTACTTATGTACACACGTAAGAAGTTATACCTACTTCTTGAAAGCAACATTTATGAAATTTTGGATTAAATATATGACATCATACGAAGCCGATACGTAAGCGAAACATATGAAAGCGATTCGTTTGACTCTTTTGATAGTACTTTACATAAAAAAATAATAATGACAGAATGTCATCGATGTCAGTTTCTGTCATTGTTTAATCATGTCGTACGTATAATTTTTATTGAATGAATATAATTAACTAGTTATCAATAATTTCTAGTTTTCACATTTTTCCCTTTTTATATGTCTCATAGTCTACCTTGATACCAAATATCAAGTTTCTAGCTCATCTGGAAGTGGGTTAGGTTTTAGGGTGTCGGTTTTCAATGGTTTTTCGTGACTGTGTGCGCGCGCATCGTAAATATTTACTCCGATCATTTTTCCCTAACGCGCCAAAAGATGTATAACTTCAAAAAAATATTTCGTTGACTAAAGCTGGATTTCATCAGTAAAACTGGTGGAGAAGCAGAAGACCGGGCCTCGGGCTCCAAAGTGGCTTCAGACGCTCCCGGTTTTGTGCTTGGATGAAGAAGAACACAGGTGTAGATAAGGTATTAGAACTTTTCATATTCCATCTAATTGGCATGTAAATTTTCAAATGACTATACCGCAAAAGTTTATGGGCAATACATATTGTTATTATTTATTTCTTAAATTTGATATTCTTTAAATTAATCATAAACTAACATTTCTGTGAAAAATGAGAGATATTTTGTTATCTGTATGTTGTAGGTTATATACTTCTAAATGCAGTAAAACACTCAGCCGTTGTTGCAAAATATTTATGATAAAATAAAGTACGTCGTTTTTAAAATGAAGTTCTTAGAATAGAATAGAAAGTTCTTACCTATTCGATAAAATAAAATGATAATTTTCATTATTAAGCTGAGCGAAGCGAAGCTCTTATACGTGGCTAAGCCGTTTGGTCGAGAGTGTACTCCTCCGGAGCCACAATACCGATCTTGACTAAATTTGCCATGGTGATAGTGTAGACATCGCTGAGTGTTTAGAGGGGTCAACTGTTCAAATACAATGTACCATTGAGGAATAATCATCGAAAAACAGTTTCACGAACGCGCGGCCTTAGCTATGCGCACGACCGTAGTAAGATGCCTTATTTTTCAAGTAAGACTCCTGCTCGCTCAGCTCAATTTATTTCAGTCGCACCCTGCACTGAATTCCTAGTTTATAACGTTACAGTTTATTTATAATTTATGCAAACTATTCTTATACTGTTTTTGTAGATGTTTAACGTTTTTCAAAACGCTGATTCGATTTCACGTATCGATTTATTTAACACTTGTTTTCAATTTCTGTAAATACCCGTTTTATCGGTAATTGACGGTCTAGAGCGTTTCCTATAGTAAAGTTATGTACACAAAATGTAATATCACGGTGCGAATCTAATTAAAAGTGACAGAAATCAAGATCAGGATAACACGAATTAGTTACCTGGAAACAAGAATGAAAATCTCATAACACGGATGAAGTCTACATGACACTAATGATATTGGAACTATTTGAACCATATTATATTTTATGATTTGAAGTAATTTTTTGGGATAATCTGACAATAGTGTACACTGTTGAAGTGTTATGGATTTCATTCCGGTAACCAAACCATGGATCCTGCATTGCTTGTTTCTAGTCATGAAGAATGCATTAAACTGTGTTCCTCTCGCAGTGATCTGGTTGGCACTGCGGTCAAAAAGGGGAACCTTATATTCTTAAAATCTTATATTGACATCATCCGAGCTATGTACCAAGATTGCGATTCCGTGGCTCGGACCACTGTCCGTGACACGAAACCCTTCCCCATCACCGTCGGTATATACCAGGGATTCATTCTTACTCTGCCTTTGTTCAGTGTGCTACTCTTTGTCGGACAGCATCAGAAACTCTTATTAGCAGCCTCCACGTATACTGATGATATCTCACTGGTGGATATGGATAGGGGTATATTGAATTGATATAGTGAAGAAATGGAAGGAGGCGCCTGAGAACGGCAATCTGAAGCTAAATGAGGCCAAGTCCGATAACAGCATAAAACAGTACACATAAATAATCATCACTGGCATAGGTGATGACTTGGTCAAGCGCCCCGACCAGGGTAATTACCTGGAATCTATACTTCACGCAAGTGGTGACATCGATTGTGACCCATCATTACCACTTTTTACTTCTCCACTTCCATATGAAGTGGAGAAGTAAAAACCGGAAAGCATACCCCCATCACCGAATACCTTCCTGGTAGCTTGCGCCAACTATTCTACCAGGCACGCAACTTCTGCAAGCAGAATAATTAATTGGTAATTACCGGCCTTGTCAATTTAAAAATCCATCTAATTTTATCCATTCCTTGGACCCTGTTCTTAGTGATTTGAAGTCTTTTAAGAATGTTGCGCTCGCCCACATCAACATTGACATTTGTGAACACTGTCAGGAGCCTTGCTCCCTAGACTATCTGGAGCTTCTCGCTCATCACGGCCTTTACCCAGGTCACACTTTCTAAACACATGATCTGACATGCCTTGATCGCGCTAACCTGAAGACTGTATCTCCAACTAAGGTCCTTGTTCTGAATTCCACTATCACAGACCATTTTGCAATTATTATATCGATCTCAATATATTTCGAAAATAGATGAAGAAAAACTTGCTTCTCACTACCATTAATTTTGGTCCTGTATACACTACAAGTGATCCCAATATGGCAGCGCACATTCTTACTGAATCTTTACGTCTAGCAATAAAGAATAATACAACAGTTATCACTCTATCTCGTCGACGGCGACCTATTAAACCCTGGATCACCCCTGGTCTAATCAGGTGTATGCGCCATAGGGATAATCTTTATAAGCAACTTAAGAGAGAACGATCCAGTGTAACTCTACAAACTACGTACAAAAGATATCACAACTACTGCATTGCACTACTTAGGAAGAGTAAAAGGGACTATGAAAGGATGGAACTTAAAAGGGCCGGTAAAAATTCGAAGCAGCTTTGGAACGTGATACAATCTATCACGAATACGAGGAAATGTGGAGTTCTACCTTGGCTCTCTTAGATACGAGTGTTGGTGGTCAATGTACCGCCGATGATATCAACTCTTATTTCATTACCATAGGCAAACTATTAGCTGAAAAACAACACCCAAGTTCTTTAACACCCAGTACTGACATCGGCTGTGGGGAGTCATTTGTGCTCCTTGAAACCGATGAGGAAGAGGTGAAACGTCTGATCGAGTCTCTTAAGAATAACTCTGCGGCAGGATGGGATGGTATATCCTCTACATTCTTAAAAATATACAGATATATTCTTGTTCCTCCAATCACCTTTATTTGCAATCTCTGCATAATATTCCCTGACATCTTTAAGAAAGCCTTAGTACACCCCATTTACAAATCTGGTGGTCCTAATCGCGTTGAGAATTATAGACCTATCTCGGTGCTGCCTGCCATGTCTAAAGTGCTAGAGAAAATTCTGAATACAAGGCTTATGACTTACTTAGAAAAACGAAACTGCTATTAGAACATCAATTTGGGTTCCGAACTAATCGGTCCACTGCAGATGCCGTGCATACACTCACAAATCACATAGTCACAAGTCTTGACAGAAAACAAAAATGCGCCGCGTTTTTCTTAGATCTTGCTAACGGTTTCGATTTCTATATTACTTACTAAGCTGGAAACACTTGGTATAAGGGGTACTCAACTGTCCCTGTTCCGAAGTTATCTCAGCAACAGAAAACAGAGTGTTAAGATGGGGTCGCTCATAAGCACTGAAATGACACTCGAATATGGCGTCCTCCAGGGCAGCATTCTGGGACCAGCTATGTTTCTGATCTTCATTAATGACTTGTGCAACATAAAACTGCAACACGGGCAATTAATCTCGTATGCAGACGATACGCTTGTGTTCGTATCGAATACATGGTCTGATACTTTTCGCCTTGCCCAAGAAGGTTTCGATACAGTTAGAGTTTGGCTCAATGCTAACAAGCTGTCTCTAAATGTTAATAAAAGTAAATTGGTTGCTTTTAGTATGCGCAGCCGCGCTGCTTTAATGGACCACTCCTTACAGGTAACTGTAGAGGGATGTTCAGACTGCAGCAATCAGGGTTAGTCTGCGGGCAGCTGTATGCGCGTAGAGAAAGTAACCTCCATAAAATATCTTGGCATTGTGATCGATTGCAATCTTACCTTCAAGGAACACACAGTCCAGCTATCCAAAAGAGTCCGTAAACGTATATACATCTTCAAGCAACTTCGGTATTCAGCAGAGGCGGAGGTCATGAAGGTGTACCTAGCACAATGCCAATCCATATTGGCATACTGTGTTGACACGTGGGGAGGCGCTGCACAATCTCATATAATGCTAGCTGAACGTGCACAAAGGTATATCCTGAAAGTTTCCCATTTCAAACCCCGCCTTTTTCATACTTCGGAACTCTATGAGCTACTACAACTTACTTACGGTAAGACAATTGTTTGTTCTTGCTGTGATAGTCAGGCAGCACCCCATACCCCTTATTTATACCCATACGCTCGTCATTTATTCGAAGATTTTTTGCATTTCTCGGGCCTTATCTCTATAATAAACTCCACCAGTCACTGACATTACATGTTCTTAATCATCATAATTGTAAAATGAGGGTTCAAAAATGGCTACTACAGCAAAATTATCTCACAACAGAAACATTGATCGATATGCCTACATAGCGGAATTATTCCACACTGGCCGACTGTTGCCCACCTCGCCGGGTTTATCTTGCCGCCTGTCGTAAACTACGGGGGAGGCGTGAAGTAGTTGAATGAGGATAGTAATAATTAATATTAAAATTATACAATAAAATGACAGTTAACGACTACCCGGATACAACGAGGGCTTACTAGCCGGACAAATATTATTATGCTAAATAGGTATTCTTGTGCTAACCCTAATCTTATTAACTTCATCCTTTGCCAACAAATTGTTTAAACTAAATAGAAGTAGAATAGGACCATTGTTGGAATACAATAATGCGGATATGAGCGTGGATAACATTTAAAATCATAATAATATTCGGAGTTATCTTTGACAATTCGATGAGGCAGCCTCTGGACTTAAAGTTCGGTCCTTATCTAATGTACTGTGATCGGACAATTATTACTTCCTTTTATATTATAAAATTAAATTATACTCGTAATCATCATCACCATCTGAGGCCTTCGCTTACTCCTTAGTCCTTCTCCTACTTTTGGTTTGACTTATACTGCTTTTGTGGGAGCGACCGCCGTCTACCCTCCCAACCTCGAGAGTACAGCCTGTGCTAGAGCCTCATATGTCAATCAGCAGGTTTACTCACTTTCAGGTGAAGTTGGGTTGGGCCTCAAAAACACGCTTTTTTTTTTACGTGCGGAAATCCCTTCGGATACCCCCCCGCCGGCCAGCGGGGGTGGTTATGTCGTGTATCGACACGCTAACATAAGACGATTGTACGTAAATAATAACCACACTTATTTCTGTTTAGAGCCTTGACATTAAAAAGGTTTATTTTAAATGACAAGCATGTATTTATACACACGTTGTATTCATTAAAAAATAGGCACCAGTGTCCGGTATTACGACAAAAAGCCTTAACACCCAAAAGCCTTTATGTAACCGTCCGATTATAAACTCATTTCTATTGCGAAATGTCAATTATACTAAAGAGGATTAAAATTAGAAGCTTGTGAAACCCTCGATATATTACACTGTTTAGATTGTAATAGGTTATGTGGCTATTCATGTGCACTAAGCCGGTAAGGGTATTCTACAATAATAATTCACGCATATCCTTGTTGACGCATTTAGGGTTATAGTTAGATTTGTGTAGTTTATTGACATTTACGAGATTTATTCGAGAGAAATAGATACAAGTTAGTTCGTTTTCAAATAAAAAAGAAATAATGTTTTATGGATTATTTTCATGAATTGAAATTTGATTGTAATGAATAAAAATAATCATTTTTTTAAATAAGCTTTTATTCAAAAATATTGTCGCACTATAACGAAAATAATAATTTTATGCAATACCTGTGCTGATTTCAGAAGCTTATATCGGACAAGTTATTTCTCTGTTTTCTATTTGCGCTACACAGTGAAATTTCTTCAGCAATCGCCAGGTATACACTGACTGCCCGAGCTGTCGACTGCTCTTGCGTTGTTACCTGACTATTCAATTGAAATTGAAATTGTGACTTGTTGAGTAGTAAATACTGTGTTGATACCAACTGCTGCAGTTCTTACCTACTGCTCCAGCAGATAACAATGGCACCGTTAAGAGCAGTCCGTGTATGTTGATCACTGGCTAACTGCTCGAACAGTCCATGTATTCGACTGCTACGCCGGAAGTCGCGGGTTTGATTCCCGTTCATTGTAAATATGTTATATTTGCATTGGGTGTTTCTCGTATGATATGTATTTATTTACGAAACAAAGTAACTAAGTATATTTATCAGCATTCTAGAACCCACATGACAAGCTCTGCTCAGTTTAGGTCTTGATGGCAATGTGTAAAAAAAACCATCTGACATAAACAACAACTACACAACCAGGGGTCTTACCATGATGACTCATAAACAGTTCAGTATCAGAGCAATTTAATACAAGTTTACAACTGAATTGCTATGATCCGAACTACGGCATTCTTAAACTGAAACGCGTTCGTGTTTGGTTCGTTTTTTGACATTTTGAACGTGAAACTGAACAACTTAATACGACTCAATGAATGAGTACGAAACTATTCAGTTTAGGTCAGCAATTGAAATGTGTGAGTGATCTAAGCGTTCATGGTTAGCCCCCAGAACTTGTGTAATATATACACTACTGCGGCAAGGAAGCCTGACGAGGTTGGAAACAGTCAGCCAGCGTCAGGGCGTTTGGTAGAGGAACCGACAGACGTTCCTAGCCTACTGTACGTAAGTTCATTATAATGCTTATCGTTCATTTGCATTTAAAAACTGCAATTAACTAGTAAATGTCTGATAATAGTAAATACACATCGTTTTAATAAACAAGTCACTCCTGCATATTAATAAATAACTATTCTAGGACAGCTATTCAGCGCTATTTAGACCCAAAGTATAGTATAGCATAGTTTAACCAGCTCTACTCCACTTGAGGATGGGAGTCTGAAGGTAGTCGCTCTAGCGTAGGATAGTGGACATCAGGTGCAACTTTGGATGCAACTGGGGCGTATGACCGGGGACAGAACCCATGGGTATGAAAATAATGACGTATAGTTTAGAAATCCAAAATTCATATACACTCATGAATTTAAAAATTTTCATACGATGTATACACGAGTAGTTCACTATGGCTGCGTTTTGGCCTTTTTTTAACGTGTGAACTGCACCCCATCGGTGCCAACAATGGGGTGGGCGTGTCGGAATCGGACCGACTAAAACCACACGGTGTCCTCCCCAAATGTCCATTGCCGGGCACCCCGGGTAAGCCCTCGAAAGGATAACCCCAGGGTTACCGGCGGACTTTGGCCGCCACTGCGGCCTCGCCTGGTTGGGTCGGATTTTATCCCGCGTCGGTGAGTTGGCATGCGTGTGTAGGACACACACGACACGCCTCCGTCTTGTCCTGTTTCTGTAAGGACGCTGCGTTTTGGCCTTATATAGATTTGAAAGACACTCAGGATAACCTTTAAGATGATAATAGTGATCTAAGGAAAATGGCTTAAACGCTTATCACCAATATATGAAGTTTATTTTATATAAATATATTTAAAAAAGCCGCGGTAGCCTAGTGGCATGGGTAATGAACTGCTGAGACGAGGTCTCGGTTTCGATCCCAGGTTTTACTATGGCACATACCAATGACTTTTCGATGCTTTTCGAAGTTATGTGTGTATTTATCGCAGGTTTATAATTGCCCGGTTAATGGCAATAGGCTCACCACCTATTACATTGGGACCTAAACATAAACTGGCGAAATGTGTTTGCTAGCACCTCTGCCTACCCCTTCGGGGATATAGGCGTGAGTTTATGTTATGTTATGTTATGTATTTTATAATTATCACGTCAATATGAATTCACCTCGCCTGATGGAACGTTAAACGTAAAATCTCGCGACTGAGGGTCACCATTACAGATACCGATAATGCTACTGTGGTGGCTCAGCTTCGGGGCCTCATCAGATGCTTTGTCACGACCAAAGGACCAGGGACTGTAGGAAGAAGGAAACGCGTGTGCTGGTAAAGAATTCCAAGCCGTAATAAAATCGTAAACATGAAGAAACATGCCTGGTCATTAGCATACTAGATATCCCTGCCAGAGGTCACGTCAAGACTGTTGTTGATACGTTTGAAACATTTACTTTATATGCCTACTAGCTGCACACCCTGCCTTCGCCCCACCGTAAAAATAGCACCTTAACCGTGCACTTTCCTAAATTTTTCTTTTATATGGCTTTTTTATTATTTTTTTATTGGAGAATATTAGTAACCGAAATTACTAATATTCCTCCTAACCCCTCCAGCTAAGCTAAATCGCTTGTGTTAGAAGTGGGTTCACGTGGGTAGTGTAATGGCCAGGATTCGAACCCGGGACCTCTCGATCGTAGGGTTGACTCCTTAACCACTAAGCTACCGACGCTCAATTTAATCCTTGTCCTAAAAATAACAAACACAAAAAAATAATTATACAATTTGGTGAAGTCGTTCGGAAGTTATGCGGTTGAAAGCGTATTGTAAAGCAATTTAAAAATAAGAATAATAAGAATAATATTTATTTGTGAATATGGTTGTTTAACATTGTTCTTATAATAACATGGTGTACATGTGAAGGTTCAGCATATTCTGCCATTCGTGGCGTTCAAGTTTATTAATCTTCTTCTCTTATATATAAAAATGAATTGCTGTTCGTTAGTCTCGCTAAAACTCGGGAACGGCTGGACCGATTTGGCTAATTTTGGTCTTGAATTATTTGTGGAGGTCCAGAGAAGGTTTAAAAGGTTTGTCATTGATTGAGGCAGTACGAAGTCTGCCGGGTCAGCTAGTGTGAAATATAAATTAACTGTCATAAGATCATGCATATTACTGTCAATTCAAATTATTTTTAGATTACATATTTCTTCATTATATCCTGTCAAATATTAGAAATTATCAGAATATAAAAGATTATTCATAAAATTTAATGTCAAATTCGATATAAATATTGCTTTACAATAAAGATAATACAAGGTTGTAGCGGCGATAGCCCAGTGGCGTACGTAACGGACTGCTGAGACGAGGTCTCGAGTTCGATCCCCAGTCGCCTCGGGCACACACCTCTGACTTTTCGTAGTTATGTGTGCATTAATAAATGTTAATTATCGCTCGCTTAATAATGTGCCCTGTAGATGGCAATGAGCTCGGCCCCTATTACATTGGAACCTTAACATAACTGGCGAATCGTGGGTGTGTACATCTCTACCTACCCCTTCGGGGATACAGGCGTGAAGTTATGTTATGTTATGTGTTATGTTTATATAAGTATTTTTTTTAGGCTGCAAATTTAGCAATATAAATTTTACAGTGAAGACATAAATAAGTAGCACGTAAATAGTTAATGTATAGTCAACGACAGAAATCGCTTAACAAATTCTATTCTATTGATCACCTTAGCTCTTAACCCTTTCATAAAAAAATAAATAAAACATGAATAATATTAACTTTGTCTTCTGGAGATTATAAAATTACTCAAACATCTCCTATTGGTTCATGTATTTCTATGTAAAAAAGGTTTGTAAATATTTAGTGTCAACCAACTTTTGTCGTTGAATGTACAATGCGATTGCTGAAGGCAATTTCTTCCAGGCAACCTAATAATAATATTTATTACCATCAGCTGATGCCAGCGGCTCCACTCGCATGGAGATCGGTTATCGTTTTTTGGGCATATCTCCGGTAGATAATCAAACATACGGCAGATTTTAAGTCTGACCAAGACCTTTCTTATACAAAAAACCGCATCAAAATTCGTTCTGTAGTTTTTGCATTCATCGCGAACAAACAGACAAACCAAACAAGAATTCCAAATAAATATTTTTATGTTTAGAACCGTGCATTTAACACGACCCTATTTTTTTTAAATATTTCCATGTACCTACAGACACAACTAATTTACAATTTTATAATACATAGTAATAGTAAAGTAATAGTATTACGAAAATAATTGTTTATTACTGTTGAATTATATTATTATTTTTGAAACAAATGTATCACTTGTACTTTCCCACAATTTTATTTAATAACTAGCTGACCCGGCAGACTTCGTACTGCCTCAATCGATAACAACTTCCATATTTATTCACCTTCTAAACCTTCTCTGGACCTCCACAAATAATTCAAGACCAAAATTAACCAAATCGGTCCAGCCGTTCTCGAGTTTTAGCGAGACTAACGAACAGCAATTCATTTTTATATATAAAGAAGATAACATCTGACCCGTTTCGCCTCACGGCATTCTCAAAGGTTTTTAGATAATATTTATTTACTTGTTACAGTCACCAAGTATAGTCCAACTAACTATACCAAGTATACTTGCTGACTGTAACATGTATATAAATATTATATAAAAAACCGTTGAGAAGGCCGTGAGGCGAAACCGGTCCGTTGTAATCTTTATATATAAAAATGAATTGCTGTTCGTTAGTCTCGCTAAAACTCGAGAACGGCTGGACCGATTTGACCAATTTAGGTCTTTAATTATTTGTGAAGGCCCAGAGAAGGTTTAAAAGGTGCTATCGATTGAGGCAGTACGAAGTCTGCCGGGTCAGCTAGTTATTATTATAAAATTGTGGAAAAGTATGAGTGATCCATTTGATTCAATATGTGTAGCAAGTTCCACCAAGTGCCATCAATCAACAGTATAAATAGATTATTCTTTTTATTTATACCTTTACGTAGATCTTTCCAAATAGCGTAAATCTTTCTTCGTTCAAGCGGTTCGTTTGTGGAATGCTCTGCCTGTAATGATTAGACGCGCACGACTACATATAGATTTATTTTTTCACCCTTCTTTAGGATATAATAATATAAGTTGTATGTGTATGTATGTTTATGGGTATATAATTATACATGTATTTGTAGGTGTGTATATATTTATAAGTATATGTATAATTTTATAACAAGTTTTTGTTCGTACTGTGAAGTGTACCTATATTTACGTAATTTGACAAATTCACGGTGTACATTAGTACTACCCCAAATATGCTTTCCGACTTTTTTTTCCTTGTAAGAGGAAAAGGAGGTTGATGTTGGAGGTTGAGGAGATTGCTAAAGTGGGATAATTCCGCAAATTGTTTATACCCACATAATCTATTGTTTTTATTGTACTTATTTCATTCTTGGTGTAAATAATAAAGAGATATACTAGTATTACTATTTTACTAGCTGTTTTAGAGATGCCATTCTCGTGATCCACAGGAACCTATTAAGCCGCTTTTGTGTAAAAGAGTGCCTAACAAATATCCATATTTAAAACTCTTACATTTTATAATATTAGTAGAATATTATTATGGGCAAAGAGAAAAAGTATCCAGATATTTATCATAATACACGAATTTAATTCTTAGTTGTAACTTGCGATCAATGGTGTAGCGAAGATCATGTTCATAGTTCATGTTGTGAGCACCGCCGCGGTCACTTTAGCACATTGTTTCTATGCAGCACAGCGTGTAGTGTGTTCGTTAGTGCTTAGTGCAGTTATAAAATTATCTTTGCCTCATAAAAAAAATATACAACATGGTTCGTGTTTTATCGTATGTTACATTCCGTATATTGTGATAAAAATTTGAAATAAGAACGAGTTTATTTTTTCAGGAAGCCTTAAAAATAGCGTTGTTTATCTTGGCTGTGGCCAGGTACTGTGATTCTGCAAATATTTTGTATGTGGTACCTTTTACATCGAAGTCTCATAATATTATGTTAAAACCTATTGGATTAGAATTAGCTCGAAGAGGGCATAATGTTACTGTGATTACTGGCCATAGGGAGCCAAAGCCTCCTCCAAACTACCGCCAAGTCATGGTTGATAAAAAAGAAATTTGGGATGTCATTGGTAAGAATACAATCAAACAAATCTTTTTTTTAATATTTGAAACAAACCAAAAATTATATATTTTGGAAAATTTGATTAATCTATTTATACTGTTGACTATTTATACTGTTGTCCGATGACACTTTATGGAATTTGCTGCACTGTTATAAAAACCTTTGACAATATCGTGAGGCGAAACCGGGGTTCGATTCAGTAAAATTACGTTTTTTAAACGTATGATTTCAAAACTAAAGAACATCAAAATCTCAAAATCTAATTGAAAACGAAATTAACTATGAATGGTTCTAAATGTTTAATGACCTCACTAAAGTGAAAGTAGGTTTTGTTTTGATATTGATCATTTTTTCTTACTTATCGAATCGAAATCACGTGTTTTGAAAACGTGGCGTACTTAATCGGGCCCCTGGTTTAATAAACAAATATTGTGGAAAAGTACCAGTGATTTAATTCAACATTATAATGAAATGTTACCATTGTCAATTGTCACTGTTTACGGTGTATTTTTTTTAATAAGAATATTAGTAACCGAAATTACTAATATTCCCCCTAACCCCTCCAGCTAAGCTTAATTGCTTGTGTTAGGAGTGGGTTCACATCGGTAGTGTAATGGCCAGGATTCGAACCCGGGACCTCTCGATCGTAAGGTCGACTCCTTAACCACTAAGCTACCGACGCTTCAATATTATATTTATATTATACATAAAATATTGGATATACTATTATAATATTGGATATATAATTGGATTATAATATTATATGAATCATATAATATTATAATATTGGATATATTATATTTATGTTATACATATAAATTAAAAATTTTGTAAGTCTAACCTTGGCAACCTTATAAGCATTCAGAAAGGAAGGCTTTTTGAATATTTCTCCCTTTAGGAGATGCGAAATTTTTCCGTGTATACTAGGACAAGCCGCTAGCATTATACAAGTTGGTACCTACGGTAAGGCCCTAGAGGCGTCAATGTTTCTGTTTTAATCTCTGTATCTCATTATACTTGAACTTTGTTTCTATGCGAAATAACTTTCTTTGAACCCAACCAAATTGTGACGAGAAACCCAACACCTTCCTATATCTACAACACCATCGCTTATAATATTGGGTTCACTATCCATTTGCATTAAAAAAAACATAAAATATTTTGGCATATGGTAATTTAGACTAATGATATTTTATGCATAATTTTTTTATCTCTGACCAATTTAGCATATTTGTCTTAATCATAAATAAAATTAGCATAATCATATTTAAGCATAGCTTTATCAATTCCGGCGCTTCGCCGGCCGCTGCCGCGGCACGCTTGCTACGCTCGCTCGGCTCGCGCTCTGTTGGGGTCACAGTTCTAACCTAAACTAACCCACTTTACTTCACCGAAAGACTACCAAAAAAAAACTTTCGAAGTAGTGCTCATTCGAAGATGTATCTTGTCTAACTACAAATAGGGACATCACCAACCCCAGTGAAAAATAAGAAATAAAGTGACAAACATTCCCGCCATGAAAAATTTTTTGAACAAACAATATGAATATACTTCGAAAAATACTAAAATTATCAATTTTTCATTATATTAACATATATATATATACATTATTCCTTTACAATTTATGCAACTCCTTCTTATGGCAAAACATATTATACTAAATGATAGTTATGCTAACATTTGCCTTATTCCAAAGGATTATTATGCAGTAGTATTATTATGCTAATGAAAGTTATGCGAAAACGTTATGCCAAACTAAATTCTGCCTTAAAATTTTATGCCAAGAGGAGGGATCCCATAATATTGTTATATGTTGTTTTTAGTTGCGTGAATATAAATCAATATTTATTATTATCATAATATAGTAGTGCGCACAATGTCTACGTATACTAGACAAGCAGTTCAGATCAAAAATTGTGACACACTTCGGGGGTGAGGCGGGAACGGGGGTGGGGGCACGGGACGCCTAATCATAGATTAATAATTTACTACTACTTCACTACTTTACAGATGATAGATGATGATCACATATAAAATCGTAAAATCTGGGTGGGAGTTTTGCGGTTTTTTTGTTTCGACGTTTTCTAAAATTGAAATCAGCTAGATCGATTTATCGCCCCTGAAACCCCAATTTCATGAACTAAACAATGTGCACGGTAGATGGCAATAGGCTCGCACCCTATTACATTGGGACCTTAACATAACAGGCGAATCGTGAGTGTGTAATACACCTCTGCCTACTCCTTCGGGAATACAGGCGTGAAATTATGTATGTATGTAAAGGTATATACAAAAATTGGTCGTTTAAAGGTTAATCTATAAAACTAATTTAATATTCTCTGTTGCAGCTATGATAGCAACAAAAAATGGCGTCCAAGTATCCTGGATCCTGGAGCATCCAAAAATCTATACTATTTTTTTTTGTTCTGAACAAGCAGTCAAGTATAGAAGTCATTGAGTGCGCATCTTTTTACAACTATTTCATTAAACTTACGCACACAGCTAAACATTAAATACACATAAGAGAAATAATTGTTAGTTCCCAAACCCGAGGGGGCCATCTCCAAACCGGAGATGGCCCAGGGTCAGTCGGGGTGCGAGGGATATGCTCTATGGGCAACCTTACACCCCGGCGTCTGTAGACCCGAGACGACGTGCGGTTTTAGTCGGTTCAAGCCCGACATAACCGCCCTCGCTGGCCGGCGGGGGGGGGGGGTATCCGAAGGGATTTCCGCACGAAAAAAAAGAAAGTATTTTGCATAGGCCCAGGGTCAGTCGGGGTGCGAGGAATGTGCTCTATGGGCAATTCAAGCCCGACATAACCGCCCACGCTGGCCGGCCGGCGGGGGATGCGAAGGGATTTCCGCACGAAAAAAAAAAAGATATTTTGCATAATTTTTAGGGTTCCGTAACCAAAGGGTAAAACGGGTCCGTCCGTCTGTCACCAGGCTATATCTCATGAACCGTGAAAGCTATATAGAGAGTTCACAGATGATGGATTTCTGTTGCCGCTATAACAAAAAATACTAAAAACAGAATAAAATAAATATTTTAGGGGGGCCGCTCCCATGCAAGTTTTTGCCATTTTTTTTGCAAGATAATAACAACGGCTACAGGTGGACGCATGAAATGTTCACAGAAAACTAAGTTGTATATTCACTTCAAAAATAAAGAATTAAATTAAAATTAAATAAATTAAGGGGGGCTCCCATTGTTTAGATAATAGTGCGTAACATTTCGTGCGCGAATCCTACTCGCACTTGGCCGGGTTTTACGCAAATTAGATTAACAAGTTTAAACATTGAACATACTTTTATCAAGCTAATTTTACAGTTTGATGCTCAGTGACTTATAACATATTGATTTCAAGCAGTAGGTATAATAAACAAGTGGTGTTTAGTCTAATCATTTCGCTTTCTAATTACAAATAACAGTCACTTATGGTATGATGTAGTAGTTCAGCACTTTTGTTAGTAGTAGTATATGTATTCATAAATTACGTTGCTGACTGTACATAAGAAGTAAACGTTTGCAAATTTATGGATATTACTTCTACAGGTGGTGACAGACCAAACGTTTTCAACATGGTAGACATATCAGCAGAAGCATTCCACAAGATGATCCTATGGGGTGGAGGACTTGCATTCACAGAACTGACTCTAAACTCAACAGAAGTCCGAGCTTTTCTTGCCGAAGACAATGAATTTGATCTTGTCATCTGTGAACAATTCTTTCTAGAAGCAATGAATATCTTGGCCTACAAATACAATACTCCCTTAGTGCTAGTTACGACTTACGGCAACTGTATGAGGCACAACATTGTTACACGGAACCCACTCCAGTTAGCGACAGTTATTTCAGAGTTTCTGGACGTTAGAAACCCGACAAGTTTCATGGCTAGACTGAGAAATTGGTATTTTACTGTATACGAATACATTTATTGGAGATTCTACATCTTGGAGGAACATGAAAAGCTTGTGAGGACCTACTTGCCGGATTTGCCCAAACCAGTGCCCAGTTTATACAACTTGCAAAAGAATGTTTCGCTGATGTTGATCAATGGGCATTTTAGTTTTGATCCGCCTGCAGCCTATCTTCCTAATATTGTAGAAATTGGTGGTGTGCATTTATCTAAGAGTGACAGTCAACTACCAGAGGTAAGTAACTTTTTCTCAGGCTACTATTTATTCTGAAACATAACAATAATTTTCTATTTATGGTTAATAGTTAATAGTTGATTATTATATTCCTAACCACTCTAATTTATTTCTGATTAATTTCAATGTGGAGGTGGGTTCCAAGACAGTTAAACTTTCACTGGACATTTCCGAGTGTCGTTACTCGTTGTGTTCGTGGGCACTACTGTTGATCCTAGAGTACAGGAGTTACAATAGTGGGAATGAGGGTGGGATAAGTCCTATTATCCTCAAAATTTTAACTGTTCGTTCAGGATTCCATTAATTTCTTGAGATTCCACTACAGGAGTCAATACATACAAGACCACTAAAAACGAGTAAGCGGAAACTGTAAAAAATGCCAATAAATTAATCATTTAATGTCTTAATTGGAAGACGAATAGTTACAATTTTAACTGATTTACTTAAACATGAAGTAAATAAAAGAGTTAATAAATCGCAATAGAATCCGTTAAAAATAGTTTTAATTCAATGTGTGACATTCGCGTAAACTTCCGACAGTGTCACAGAGTTAATATTTTCAATTTATTTATCTTAGTCCGCGTATGCTAGGAATAGCAGTGTCAATCTTAAATAATAAATAAATACGTAGATTGAAGTGTGTGTTATTATTCCAATAATTTGTATTTGTGATAATTTAAATAGATAGTGATTAATGAAATAGCGAAATAAAAAAGAACTTAACTAATGTTGGAATTGATTTGATTAATTGATTAATTACTTACTATCCTTTTCTTATTATTGATTCGGACCTACTTTGTCCACTTTAAAAAAGGAAAACATGCATGATTTTTTAAATATCTGCAATGTACAGACACGACTAATTTTCAATTTTATAATATTACACGTAAATAACAATGGTTTTATAAATTACACAACATTAATTTTTGTATTCTGACTACAATTTATCCGATGGATTGTCGTCTCAACTATTCTCAAACATCCAAACTGTGTTCTAAAATGTGTATGGTCACGCAGCAGTCAAGAGTTTACATGCGTGATAATACCATACAATCACAGATATACTTATTTTTCTATTACAACAGATGTGTGTGCATGTAATTTGTAACGTAATAACATGTCGTTTATATAATGTTTTTTGCTATCACACTTATTCCAAAGATCACAAACGGTACGTATATTATCTAATAAGTGCTTGATGACAATCAGCTTCTGATGTTAATGGTACACTGTCAAGAAGAGTACCCGGCTAAATGACTTCCGATTAAAAAACAAAAAAAGTCCAGTACTAAGGTTTCGTTTTACAGTGTCGTCGTTCTCCTTTTAAATAAATAAATAAATATTCTACGACATTCTACACAGCGCTTTCTAGACCCAAAGTAAGCATAGTTTAACTTGCTTGTTTTATGGGTTCCAGAATGCGGATAAACATACTTATATTCTATTTTTTTTGTAAATTCATACATATTATACATAGAAACACCCAGACCAGTGCAAATAATAATAAATATTCTACGAAATTCTACACAACGCTTCCTTGACTTAAAGTTAGCATAGATTAACTAGCTTGTGTTCTGGGTTCCACAATGCGGATAAACATACTTATATACTTTTATTTTGTAAATACATACATATAAAACACCTAGACTTATGCAAATAGACATATTTATGCATACAAATAATTGCACTGAGCGGGAATCGAACCCGCGCCCCCTGTCGTAGCAGTCCTTTTAAAGCTTAGTGGTTAAGGAGTCGGAATTTATAACTAACTCCACCTTACGATCGAGAGGTACCGGGTTCGAAACCTGGCCCTTACTCTACCGACGTTAAACTACTATTAGCACAAGCAATGTAGCTGAACTGGAGAGGTTAGGGGGAATACTAGTAATTTCGGTTACAAATATTCATTTAAAAAAAGAACTTGAGACAGATGTTTGAGGGTGGATTTGATGTTTGAGGTCATGTCAGTCCCCCCCCCCCTCTTTCCAGGGCAAAACGGAGACACCGTGGTTCCAAAACCCAAGGGGGCCATATTGAAACCGGAGATGGCCCAGGGTCAGTCGGGGTGCGAGGGAAATGCCTCATGAGCAACCTTACACCCCGGCGTCTGAAGACGAAAAAAGTCATGCCAGTCAGTCATGGTCCCGAATGTTCCACAATATTTAAAATACTGTCGAAAGTTTACCCGAATATTAACTACATAAGTATTGAAATAAAACTATTTTTAACGGATTCGATCTTGATTTATTTTGTGTTATTTTATTGTTTAGACTGTCAACTTCAACATTTCAGAGGCTTTTCAGCAGTTAATTCCCAGTTTCAGTCGCCATGACATGACCAGTTTTATTTCAGTGCATATTATTACACAGTAAATACAGGACATTAACCTGTTCGTAACAGAAACATTTTCAAATATTATTGTTATTAAAAAGGGGCTTGCCATCAATTGAATTGTTTATTACGAAACACGGATTTACTTGCAAATGCAAATTAATGATAATGATAGTTGTATTTTATCTGTTACATACATTAATTAATTCATAGTCATGTCATTATAGTGATAAATTAATACAATTTAATCATACAATATAATAAACGATACATAATAATTTATCATAAATTATACTTACAGAAGTAGGTATTCTTAAGGCCTTTGTTTAACCTAAAATTTATTAGAGCGTTACGTATAATTTAGTATAAATTATAACGTATAATTTATTATAATAAGGCAAAAACATTAGTTATGAACGTACAACAATTACGAATACAGAACATGAAATAAAAAAGTACTTATACTAAGTACATGGAAGTCGTTAACAGAGATGTGACTTCCATTTAGTACAGAATTCCTACTTACAGAACTTAAACTCCATACAATGCAAGTTGGATTATTTTCTTTTTTTATATTTAGTACACGTCAATTTTAAGAACAAGTCAACCTCTACATCAAACCGATACACATGCGAATTGACGGACGAGGCTCTGGCGCAGGTTTTCCTATCAGGGTTGGCAAGTCAGACGGTGGTCACTCCCGTAAAATCAAAGCAAAGCTAAGAAGAGTCGGAGAACAGATCCCGATCTTCAAAGTGTATGCTTTGGATGCATTCGGGATTGGCGCTCAAATTCAGAGAAAATTCAGGTCTCATACAAAATTACTCCCATGGAAGTAGTTCTGTTATCGTAATCGTATCGTTGTTTCTGTGTTGTTCCAAGTCAATTACATTCCTTACATGTAATAAGGATTTGAAGCAGAGTACAAGAATAGACTTGAGAAGAAAAGGAACGGGTATTTGGTAACGGCAAACAGTTAACACCTTGGTACCAGAGACCAAGACCAAAACCATGTATCATAGCTATATGTAAAACTGTATAAAATCGATAGATTATAATATATGATTCTGAACCCGACTAGGTGTGTAGTAACGGTCAAAAGTGTAGCAACTGCGTGGAAGGCTATTTCTGCTGTGTCAAAAAGGGCGTCGGTATTATAGCAATACATCTGATATTGAGAAGTTACATAGATTTTATAATTTTATAACGAAAAAGGTATTTTCAAAATTTTTCAAGTATTTTGCCCGAGCGCATTTTTGAAAATGTAAAATATTTTTGCCGACCGATTTTTGTGTCATACCAACCTGGATAAAAAAAAATTATACCTTCTTATGTCTGCCAAGATTAACGAAAAACTGTTCAGAAATTGTTGAATTCGCCTACACTCCAAAAAAAAACAAAAGGAACCTTTCGGAGTCGCCTGGCAGACGCCTCAGCGCATGTTAGACTCCTATGGCCGAGATGGCTTTTCGCTTATGTTATTATATATAGCCCACTCAGCACCTGTTCTTCTAACCGTTGGAACTTTGCGAAGGGGGTTTCCGCACAAAAAAAGAGAAATAAGGGTCACAGCCTATTCATTGGGGTGTAACATAGATTTAAATGTGCTTACGGCCTCTGTGGTCTCTGGTCTGGGTGTTTCTATGTATAATATGTATGTATTTACAAAAAAAAGGTATATAAGTATGTTTATCCGCATTGTGGAACCCATAACACAAGCTAGGTAAACTATGCTTACCTTGGGTCTAGAAAGCGCTGTGTAGAATGTCGTAGAATATTTATTTATTTATTTATAAATACGATTTTTAAATAATTTCGTGGTATCAAAAGTTTTTTGATACAGAAGATGCTACAGTTAATTTTCCTAGTATAAGATTTTTGGACATCTGGACAACTCCTTTTAGCGCATCCAACAATTTTCAGACAGATTGCTATGTTACCGATCGGTAAAATTCGATCAGGTCAAACGATATGCAGAAATAGTCTGATATTGGTATTTTCGAGTTCAGAATAATCTATCAATTAGAAGCAGTTTTCGCAGTATTGCTGAAACAAAAAATTTGTTCGTGGGCTCTCGTACTATAATTATATAATGACCGCCAAACTTCTAGACCATGTACTCAAAAAGCTGCGCAGAAAGCGTTTTTTAGGTGCGCAAATTAACCAATTATAGATAATATTTACCCAATCATGGGCGTTTGAGACCTTTGAGGTTTACGTCATTTGTTGATTAGTCCATTTATTAGTTTTACCAGGCAGTTGCACTTGCACGATCTTTCCGAATTTTGTTCAAGATGTTTGCTAGCGCTTATACGCTTAATTGTAATAATATATCCGATTTTCTTAAATAATTTATTCGAATATTTTCATCCAGGATATCCAAAAGTTGTTGGACAATGCCAAATATGGAGTAGTATACATGAACTTTGGTTCGAACGTGCGTAGTTCTGAACTACCCGACGAGAAACGAAATGCAGTTCTCAATGTGTTCCGTAAACTCAATCAAACTGTGTTGTGGAAGTGGGAAGACGACAATTT
Source organism: Cybosia mesomella (assembly GCA_946251805.1). Classification (NCBI taxonomy): domain Eukaryota; kingdom Metazoa; phylum Arthropoda; class Insecta; order Lepidoptera; family Erebidae; genus Cybosia; species Cybosia mesomella. The sequence goes on from OX276398.1 coordinate 26,932,733, forward strand.
AAAGAACAAACCTGATAATCTTATTGTAAGGAAATGGTTACCACAAAAGGAAATTCTATGTAAGTATTAATATCTACAGAAATAAGTACATGAAAATTACGTCTGAAACTTAATTTTGCCAGCATATTATGAACTGTCCGAATCGTTATCACTGGTACTGACGATAACACGGTCTTCAAAAAAGCATCTCTTCTAACTCGAATTCCTCCATAAGATCTAAAAAGCAACGAGCTTTACATTGTTACAAGGGCTTAAGGATGCGGTAGGGTGGAAATGTATGTACCACCACCATATTGTATACCACAGGCACACATTTCCGCTCTACCGCCTTGGGAAATTGAGGCGTAATAATTCCCAATTCAGTAAAAAAAAAATTGAATGGTAAGAAGAGCGTCTTGGGTAGCACAAGCTTTCGACAATTGTGGTGGTAAAATCAGTCTTGGCAGAGTGACTGGGGAGGTGACATGGCGATAAGCTTACACTGGGAATTTTACAGACTGGACTACTTAGGGAAGTACAACAATATATTACGGTTATCCTTTTTTTTTTAACGTGCGGAAATACCCTTCGGATACCCTGCCGCCGGCCAGTGGGGCGGTTATGTCGTATATCGACTACAACCGCACGGTGTCCTGCACAAGTGTCCATTGCCGGGCACCCCGGGTAAGCCCTTGAAAGGATAAAGCCCTGCAATGTATATATAAATAAAACAAAATCGTGTTAGTGATGACCATTTATAACACGCGAATAGGAGGACCGATTTTAATGATTTTTATTTTGTTGGATTATTCTTCTCATCTTGAGGGACAATTTCTATTAAAATATCTGGGACATTTACCTACGTACAAAAACTCAATTGTAATGTAAAAAAAATACAGAGAGCCAATGCCAACAATTTGACATTTACTTCGACAATTACTAACCCCAACGTCATAGACAAGAATTACTTCATAGACATTTATTTCACAGACAAGTTTAGTTAAATAACTCTTTGTTTAAATCACGTTTTACTTTGTTTTAATCCCGTAAAAAAGGGAGTGCCGACAGAAGTAAAAACTTAAACAATTGACTTAAACAATGTGTGTATTCTTTGAATCGTCTTCATTCAATCGTCTTCATTCATTCCTCCACCCACGGTTACCTTACCGCTGGCTAGTGAGGGTAGACCCGAACCAACCAAAACCGCACGCCGTCTCGAGTCTCTATTGCCAGGGTGTAAGGTAGCCTAATAAGGCAATTCCCTGGCGCCCCGGCTTACCCTGGGCCATCTATGACTTCGAGATGGCCCCCTCGGGACATTGTGCCTATGCTAGCAATTATTAATTAATTATTAAAAATATGAGACATTCACGAAATAAATTCAACTGATAAGGTAACCAACATGACTTGATTCGAAGCTGGAACGAAGTTTGCCAGATCAGTTAGTATTTACATAAAATATATCATGTATAACCTATTTACCTGACAAAAACCTCATGGAAAGTGACAACCGCAACGACGATTAGTTTTGCAATAACGTCGGTTAATTGCTGTTATATGATGATGATGAATATTCAAATGCTATTTTTATGAGTAAAAAGTCGTAACAATCTCGTTAATGGTCATGTTTTCACTTATGTATGATAGCACCTGACTTTAAGAATAAATAAATATAAATAAATATTTGACTTATTAAGAATGTGAATTGATAACCGCCTATAATTTATATTGATCATTTGTAGGTTAACCATGCGTATTGTTTAATGCAATCTTACCATCGCCAATCGTCGTACGACATCTTCGTGTTTGTAGATAGATTCTCTTGTTACAACTTAATCTTTTTTTTGTAGGTCATCCGAATGTGAAAGTATTTATATCACACGGAGGTTTAATAGGAACACAAGAAGCTACCTTCCACGGAGTTCCAATATTGGGTATTCCAATTTATGCAGACCAATATAACAATTTGTGGCAAGCTCAGTACCTCGGCTATGGTAAAATTCTCGAGTATCGTGACATCAATGAGGATGTTTTTGGTAAAGTGTTGAACGAAATGCTTACAGATGAATCTTACATGAGAAATGCCAAGGAGATGTCAGTACGGTTTAAGGACAGGCCAATGAGTCCGTTGGACACAGCTATATTTTGGATTGAATACGTTATTAGACATAATGGTGCTAATTATTTTAAAAATCCGGCTTTGGAGTTGAGCTGGGTCGCTTATGCTATGTTGGATATTTACGCTTTCGTATTAGTGACTGTGGTTACAGCGTTATTCTTAGTTTTCAAAGTTATCAAGATTCTAATAGGTTACGTGACAAGGAAAGAATCTAAACACCAGAAAATCAAAACAAATTAAATCATTTATTTTGAAGATATAATGTGATAGTATTACATTTAGGATTATAAAACAATTCATGTTGACCATCGTGACTAGTGATATTATTATCTTCATAATTATTCTTTCTTTGGAGCCGCACTTGCACCCCGAGAGTAAAAGCTGCACCACAGGTTCGGTCGATATTCATAAGGTATATTGATAGTGATACATAGTGAAATTAGTGTCTTATTATTATATAGTTCATTGACGTAGCTAAGTATTGGAGTGTAAGAAGAAAGGAGTATTCTTATTATAGTAGTTTCTCATCAAAGTGACGTGGGTGAGGGCTCTGTGGCGTAGCGTTAGTGCATTCGATTGCTACGTCAGGGGGGGGGGGGCGGCTTCGATTCCCACTCAATGCAAATATTTGTATGCATGAATATGTGTATTTGCATTGGTCTGGGTGTTCCTATGTATAATATGTATATATTTACAAAAAGTAAAAAAAAAGTATAGAAGTATGTTTATCCTTATTCTGGAACCCATAACACAAGCTACATAGTTAAACTATGCTTACTTTGGGTCTAGAAAGCGCTGTGTAGAACTTCGTAGAATAATTATAATATTTATAAAGTAATTTATTTAATAATAGTTAGGAATGAGGACATAAGATCTTTTAATAGCATTTTGTGTAGTTTTGTTATTATTGAAGCAAACCTTACAATAAATATGTCTTGACGAAATCATGTTTTTTCATTTAATCCTGTTTTTATAGGATGTTCATTGCAGTAAAAAACTTACTGGTTTGACTTCCTGGTCGACTTTTTTATTTAAAAATAGGCGCTACATCTTCCAATGGATCTCCAACACACAAGATGTATCAAAGTCATACGATCTATATTTTTTTTAAATTCAAATGTGCATATAATGATTTTAATAATGTTTTAAGATCTTTATTCTAATAATGAGCTGATAACAACATATTTACACAACTAAATGTTTTTTTTTTGACTTATTCAGGGTGTAAAATTATTGTTACTTCGGGCCACCAACCAGGTGGACACCGAAGTCTTAAAATCACGCAAAAAAAATCAAAATCTTACACCCACTTGTTATCACTTTTCTCGACGTTTCACATGATTCTAAGTCTAATTAACCAAAAAAAATGTTGTGTTGGTCTGTCTATTGGTCTGGATGTCTGGATGTCTGAATGTCTTTTTACGCAATAACTCAAGAACCACTTATCCGATTTAAAAAATTCTTTCGCCAATCATCTTGTTTGGTTAATGGGAAGAACTGATTAGATTTTGGGGTTTGTACGTTCAAAGTTTCGGGTACCTACCATACAAATTGTCCCTAAAAAATCATTTTTTTGTGTTTTTGACGTCGAAGACGTTTGATTTGATTTCAGTTTCTTGATATTTATTGCTCAATATATAAAGACGCGTCGAATAATACGCATAAAACCTAAGGTCTGTAATTTTGAATAAAAATACTGCAACAAAAATATCTAAGTTTGGCTCGAAGTTTGACAATCACTGTGTGATTTCCGCCCCACTAGTTTTACCAGTTATGTTAGTTCAGCTTATTTGTAAAATTATAACTTGGTTTCTTTTTGTATTACATTAATTTAAATTTATTTTGGAAATTGTTCATAATTATTAATTTTATTATGCATTCAATAAATGTATAAATAAAGATGATGGCAAAACTAATCCATCACAGCTGAACGTATCGTTTATAATTAGACAAATATTTGAACAAGCCCTTGGTGTTTGGACAAAACTCAGCTCGGTTAGAAGGCCTTTTGTCCACGGCCGCCGACAAACTGCAATGAGGGAGGACTATTACAGAGTTATGAATTTCGAATGCGTCTCACTTAGATTGAGCTCCACTCTCTCCTTGATGTGGAGTCAGACTTATAATACCATACGCTGTTTGTATTTATTTTTTTGTATTATGATGTCAGCACTCGTTCGAGCTATTGAGGTTTGATATTCTTTCTCTTGTTTTTTTCTTCTTTTATTAACAAAAGATTCGCGTTTGAGCACTATCTCAACTGTTGGTAGATGATGTCGATGATGGAGCACGGTTTCTGTCTTTATCAATTTATGTGTTACTAGCGACCCGCCCCGGCTTTGCACGGGTGCAATGGATGTTATTATACATATAAACCTTCCTCTTCAATCACTCTATCTATTTAAAAAATCCGTTCCCGCAGGGGGAACGCATAGGTAGATTTCGTGAAGCAATTAATATTTATTTTTTTGCCCCTCTATGACCTATGCTTCTTCTATGACCCACGCCGGGCGCATTTTTAACATGTTTAATTTTTTTCTCGAAAACGGTAACTTTTAGCGAAAAACTTTTCAGACATTTATTTTAGACTTAAAAATGGCCTATCGATTAAAAATGTTTCAGACCCCAAGAATGTTCACCGGTTAGAAGTTATGATTTTTTTCCCGAAAAATTTTGGTTCCCCCCCCCCCCTCCACTTTTAGTTAAAGTTTTAATCTTATAGGTTTATAATTAAAAGTTGTTGGTATTCATGTATACTATGGGATAAAATTAGAACGGTTCGAATATCTTTCATGGAACGTGAAATTTTGAGGAAAAACTGATTTCACAAAAAGTGAGGCCCTACCGTCCCCTTAGGCCGGATTCCACCCGTTCACGAACTTAAACTAAGTTTACACCCAAGCAATTTTTGACCGCAGTTTGAAAGCGATCGGGGCAAAAATGCGACCGTGAGAGTGCCGCAAATTTTGGGAAGTGGAACCATACATACATATATATATATATATATATATATATATATAAACTTTTTGACCAGTGGTCATTTCGGACTCAGGGGGTCATAACTAGACCTCCTATGAAGATTTTTTTTTAAAATTCGACAGTAGTCAAGAAACCAATTGGTAGATCGATTTCATCGAAATCTACCTAAAAAACCGCATCAAAATCCGTTGCGTAGTTTTAAAGATTTAAGCATACATAGGGATATAGGGATATAGGGACAGAGAAAGCGACTTTGTTTTATACTATGTAGTGATTTTTATACCTTAAACACTGATCTTTTTTACCATAATGTGTAAAATTGGCTTGTTTTAACATACTATACAGACATACTAATTAATACGATAAAATCTATTCTTGTACACTGATTACATAAGTACGCTATTAATAAACCGGTTTGATGAATCAGGAGGCTTTATATATTAAATGCTTTTTATAACCACATTATATTTACGTTTTCAAGTTAAAATAGATTTCATACATTGGAATTGACCAGTTTTAACAATGAGACATTAATCTAAAAATACGATAGTATTTTTAATTTGTTAGTTAGTGATAAAAATAACTTTGCTCACTTGTTGAAAAAATACGCAATGTCGCAAAATAATACATATGAATTGATAAATAACAATGCAGATTCGCATTGAGTAAAGTAATTATGAAGAGAAACTGGTCATAAAAATGTACGATTATCTTTTTCTACTGCCATCAATCACAATGTAACCGCTTCCCATCAGGTGGGCCGTGAGCTTGTCTGCCACCTGAGTGGTATAAAAAAATGACTTCTAAATACTAGAGAAGCTATTTAGAATTTGTGTCGCGGTTCCTGGGTGAGGCGTAAATTAATTTTCAATTTGGAACGGGGCGCAAAAATTAGATAAATTATTTAATGAATTTTGAGACGTATCTATATAGGCATAGCTTGCCTTTTTGTAATGTTATCTGTATGACAGCTACAAGAAGTTATTGGTTGGATTGTGGTTTTTCGCAATAACAATTTTTGGTTCTGGACAGCCAGATCCCCAGTCGCCCCGGGCACACACCTCTGACTTTTCGTAGTTATGTGTGCATTAATAAATGTTAATTATCGCTCGCCTAATAATGTGCCCGGTAGATGGCAGTAGGCTCGTCCCCTATTACATGAACCTTAACATAACATTGCGAATCGTGGGTGTGGAATACACCTCTGCCTACCCCTTCGGGGATACAGGCGTAAATTTATGTTATGTTATGTTGTCAATATTTTTTTTCTCCTTTTATCACACGATTTCGCCCATTTATTAAAATAACAATTATACATTATATTCATAAAATCTCTTCCATAAATAAGTACAAAGACATCTACGTCTAGTTTTATTTAAAGAAATACTAAAAAGATAATACATGAGAGGGTATCCAAGTTTGTATTTTGACGTCGCAAGTTTAAGCACAATTTTACGGGTATTGCCTATAAATTCCAAAATAAAGAATAAGTTCAGCTCATACTTAGCTAAGAGTTACCTTAGCTAAGCTTGAACAAAGTTAAAGTATGGTATATAAATCTCACCCTTAGAATTGATGCGTCACGAGCCTGATTTTTCAGCTATTTCATTAGTCGAACAGACTTGCGAGACATGCGTCTTGCCCGCAAAGGGTGGTAGAAACTTGATGGTAGAAATTTATAAATACTATTATATTTATATATACTATAATAACTTGATGGTAAACACTGGTGGTAGAAATTTGATGACACAAATTTGTCACAAAATTCGGCCGGGTAGGTACCACCGTGCACGATTGTGAAAAACCCTCCATAGTAATCCAATTTCGGTTTGATTGCGTTCAGGGGTCAGCAGTGCATAGCCGGGCAGGGGGATTGTGGTCGCAGCACTAGTGGGACCGGTGGGTGTCACGCGGTGCTGCGACGACAATCCTCTTCTGATGAGGCCGTCAAGCTGAGTGCCACCATTGTTAACATGGTACGTGTATGTAATGGTGACCCTCTTTCTAGAGACTTTACCTTCAGCTTACCATCAGGCGAGGTGAAGTCAAATTGACGTGTCCTAAATATAAAAAAAAAAAAAAAAAAAAAAAAAAAAAAAGGGGTATGCAGAAAGGACCTTTGTAGTAAGTTAACCACACGTTTAACACGGATAACAACGTAACTAATGTTATTTTTACTAACGGTGGAAACGGATTATCATCATTCCGCTTCCTACTTCTCCTTTTCATAATTTGATTATCTTAACTTTTACGGGAGCGAATGCCGTCGGAACTTCTAACCCCATGAGGATTGCTGGCACCAGAACCTCGTTCGTCAATAAGCAGGTGTACCGGCTTGTAGGTGAGCACGGTTAAAAACAAAAAAATATCGTCGTGACCTCGCGCCAAGTATAAAAAACTTGTTATAATCACGAAACTTGATCATGGTTCAAGTTTTAATTATAGGTCCAAAGTGGTCACTGCGGTTAAACGGCAACTTTGTATTTCGAACTCTAGGAATTATTATGAGGCGTGATCCAGGCACTTCTCGAACTTTTAACCTTGTCAATCTATCCACGTCAATCAAAGAGCCAAGAGTACATTGGAATTTAAATTTAAACGAAATCAGTTTTATCTAAACTATTATAAAATTATAAATTAGTTCTCTGTACATTGGAGACATTTAAAACCTATTTATTGTACATTTTAAATTTTGAGTTATTAAAAAAATACTACCTGGGTTATGATAAATCAACGATTCTGAACACATTTTTTTTAACTCGTTTCTGTTATTCTTTTTGTTCGCGATGGACGCAAAAGCTACTGAACGGATTTTGATGCGGTTTTTTCTATTTGAAAGGTCTTGGTTAGATTTAAAATTTGGCGTATGTTTGATTGCAATTGGTTAAGCAGAACTAGAGATATGAACAAAAAACGATAGCCAACCTCCGCGTGGGCAGAGCAGTATACTAATATTCATGTATAACCTTGAAAGGTAACATTATACAGGAGGTCCCATAAAAAAGCATCACCCTAAAAAACAGGTATTGTTAACGAAGAAAGCTTCGTCATCATCATCATCATATGGGTCGAAGCTTACACTCTGGAGCCCGGCGTCCGCGTACAGTTTTCCCTACTCTTGGTTCTGCTTTTACGACTTTCATGGGAGCGACTGCCGTTTGACCTCCCAACTCTAAGAGGAAAACCTCCTTCAGAGCCTCGTCCGTCAATCAACAGGTGTACCGACTTGCTTAGTGAGGTTGGCTTGGGGCCCAAATTCGAACTCCTTACCCATTAAGCTACCGAGCATCTAAACCTTATTGGTTTCTCTATTGTTACGATCTCTCACACTGGCACAACTGTGATATGATATTGCGTGTCCCTTTTTTTTTCGTGCGGGATACCCTCTCGCCGGGCAGCGGGGGTGGTTATTGCGGGCTTGAACCAGCTAAAATCGCATGCCATCTCAGGTCTACAGGCGCCGGGGTGTAAGATGGCCCATAAGGCATTTCCCTCGCACCCCGATTGACCCAAGGCCGTCTCCGGTTTCGAGATGGCATTACGAAAACAAGAAAGACTCTAAAAAGGGCAAAAAGTGTGACGAGTGAGCACGAAGCTATGTTTCATGCAACAATATCACATTTGTATATTTATGTATCTATACTATTATGAACTTGTAAGTAAGTCGTGTCTGTACGTTAGAGATATATAAAAAAATTACATGGGCTATGTTAAATTCTGAACACAAACATTTTTTTTTTTGGAATTCTTGTCTGGTTGTTCGCGATGGACGCAAAAACTAATGAACGAATTTTGATACAGTTTTTTTATTAGAAATGTCTTGGTCAGACTCGTTGTATGTTTGATTGCAATTGTTTGAGTAGAACCGAAGACAAAAACAATAACCGAAATCTGCGCGGGCGAAACCGCGGGTATCAGCTACTATAATAAATATTTGTTAAAAAGCATACGAAATGTTAAACGAAACAAACAGGATTGCTTTTAATTTAGATTTCAATGCTATTGCTATAAAAAAAATCTTGTTTACTAACAAAAAATAGTGCCTATATTAAATAATGATAATGAGTTTGTATTAAATTATTAACATTCCATTTTATAAAGTAATAGCTAATGCCCGCGGAGGTCAGTTATACTTTTATGGTCATATCTTCGATTGTACCTAATCAATTACAATCGATTATACGGCAGATCTTAAGTCTGATGAAGATTTTTAGATACCCAGTTTCTTACTTAAATTAATCCTGTATCTCGTTATCCAGTAATTTTTTACTCATTTCATTTATGAACTTATTATTATTTTAAGTATCTAATTATAGTATCTTTACTTAATTAATTAATTTTTATTTACTTTACTTAATTACATACTTTACCTAATTACAATTACTTACAATTAGTTCACATTCCTACGTTTTTTGAGATTATTACTTTTTTTAGTTATATATGACCATAAAAAAGGGCTTAACAAACTGCTTAAGATATTATACATGTATACATGCATATACATGTATTATACATATACAGTATAGTAGTTAGAATCTCTTTTCATACAAACTCTCAACCATTATTTCACCCCCTTTTTTTTTTACGTGCGTAAATCCCTTCGGATACCCCCCGCCGGCCAACGCGGGTGGTTATGTCGTGTCTCGACTAAAACCGCACGGTGTCCTCCCAAGTGTCCGTTGCCGGGCCCCCTGGGTAAGCCCTCGAAAGGATAACCCCAGGGTTGCCTGCGGACTTTGGCCGCCACCGCGGCCTCGCCTGGTGGGGTCGGGTTTTATCCCGCTTCGGTGAGTTGGCAGGCGTGTGTAGGGCACACACGACACGCCTCCACCACGGCCTGCTTCTGTAAGGGCGGCGAGTCGGCCAACTGCCGTCCTCAGGCCCCGATCATGGAGGTCTGTAGTCCCGGGCGTAGATGACTCTGCGGCGAGGACGCCGCAGACTCGCGTAACTCGAGGGGCAGGGTTCTCTCCCTCTCCCTCTCCGCCGTCTACTTCACCCCTTAGGGTAAAAATTTTGAAAAACGCATATATATTTATTTTTACCCAGAAGTAGAGTGTAGGAGAGAGTAGGAGTGTGGACCACGTGTGCCGATGACAACATGGCTTTTCATATAGCCGAATGTCTCAAGTGCACAAATCACAAAACATTTTGCGGTCTGCAATTTTTGATAACGACAAAACCTTGAGCCTCTCGTTTAAACTGAAATTCGTATATATTGGTAGATTTATTGATAATCTTTTCACTGTTTCATTTTACAGTGTGATCGGCTTATATGGTTTATAGACCATTTAATTCAGTACCGTTATGGATCACCGTAGCCTGTGAAACTTTGCAACCACAGGTCTTTTCGTACATTTAGACGCAAACAGCTAGTTTTTGTTTTTCCGGCAACCGCCAGGCTGCATGGTCATGCCGCTTCCGCCACACCCCAGGAGGAGAGGTAGACCCATGAAGTGCTGGCTTGGGATCGTCATAGACCGTCGTAGATGCGTGCCAAGACATGCCCAAGATGGTACGAAGCGGCGGAGGAAACGACAGAAAGCAGACCCCGGGGTCTGAGGTGAAGGTTTCGGATGCAACTGGGACTCAGCGCTGAGATGATGATGATGATAATTAATAATAAGGACCCTAAAAATTGACTGAGTTATCGTATACTATTTTTCTTTTTTATCTTATTCCTTTTCAGTTCTTTTTTCTTTTCACTGAAGTTGCTGCCCGTCACAACAAAATCTATGGAGACTGAACAGTATCTATAAAATTGTCTTTGTGTATGATACTCAGACTAGTGAAGTCTAGTGATATCATTTCAATAGCGTTTGGATTTAGTGCAAAGATGTTTGGATGTTTGCCAGATGTACCTCCAAATTATTCGAGGAATATATCCTGCCACAATGAACAATAACGACTTTGGATGTAGTTGGGTAGCTAGTACTGACCCAGGGAGTAAATTTTAGGTAGATTTCGATGAAATCGATCTACCTATTGGTTTCTTGACTACTGTCGAATTTTAAAAAAATTTCTTCATAGGAGGTCTAGTTATGACCCCCTGAGTCCGAAATTACCACTGGTCAAAAAGTTTATATATATATATATATATATATGTATGGTTCCACTTCCCAAAATTTGCGGCACTCTCACGGTCGCATTTTTGCCCCAATCGCTTTCAAACTGCGGTCATAAATTGCTTGGGTGTAAACTTAGTTTAAGTTCGTGAATTGGTGGGATCCGGCCTAACGGGACGGTAAGGCCTCACTTTTTGTGAAATCAGTTTTTCCTCAAAATTTCACGTTCCATGAAAGATATTCGAACCGTTCTAATTTTATCCCATAGTATACATGAATACCAACAACTTTTAATTATAAACCTATAAGATTAAAACTTTAACTAAAAGTGGAGGGGGGAAAAACCTAAATTTTTCGGGAAAAAAATCATAACTTCTAACCGGCGAACATTCTTGGCGTCGGAAACATTTTTAATCGATAGGCCATTTTTAAGTCTAAAATAAATGTCTGAAAAGTTTTTCGCTAAAAGTTACCGTTTTCGAGAAAAAAAAATAAACTGTTTAAAGTCCGTAGTTCTCTATATAAAATAATATTAATTGCTTCACGAAATCTACCTGTGCGTTCCCCCTGCGGGAACGGATTTTTTTAATTTAAACTTAAAACTTTACTTAAAATTTAAAATTTTCAATGATTTTCAAAATGATTTAAATCTTCTTATCTCAATATTATCTCGATTTCAAAAGTGCATTGTATGACAGAAGTTATAGTTCAAGTCATATGTTTGCGTTGTGACCTTCTTAAGCGGCAGTACCGTATCTAACTTTTTAATATTGCATATTTTATATAATTTCAAGACTTTTCATTTCATTTTTGGTCTCCTATATATATATATATCTATTTTTAGAAGTATAAAAGCATATTAATCAATGCCAACAAAATAGTAACCCTCAAAAAGAAACTTTCATCTGCATATTTAACAATCATTAATTTATCAGCCGCCTGTCTGCGAACATCGTGGAGGTAAATGTAAAACTAACAGACTACGGTAGCGATAGGACGTAGGTAAATTTAAATCAATACGTTGCCAACAACGGGCGATGTTAACGTGGACCTTTTTTGTCTAATGCCTTGCTAATACTGGCCGTATCTATGTTGATGAGAACTAAAAATAAATCTAAAATTTGCTGAAGCAGACGCGAGTAAGATTCTCTAATCCGTCCAAAAGATCTCTGTGGCATAGCGGTAGTGCATTTGACTGCTAAATCGATTTCGATTCCCGCTCATAGCAAATATTTGTATGCATTGGTCTGGGTGTTTCTATCTATAATATGTATGTATTTACAAAAGAAAATGAAACTAAGTATGTTTATCCGCATTCTAGAAGCCATAACAGAAGCTAGTTAAGCTGTGCTTACATTGGGTCTAGATAGCACTGTGAAGAATGTCGTAGTAGAATCCAGTGAAATAACAAGACCAGGGTGTACTTCATCCCACCTCCTTCGCGAGCATGTAATGCTCGCGAAGGAGATGGCGGAGCGCGCCCGGGAGAGATTTAGAACTCTCCCGGCCCGCCGAGCCCGCAACTTGCTCGCCGCGCGTCGCAGGCGACTCAGGCGCCGGAGGTCGCTTAACGACCTCCGTCCTCCATGAGCGCAGGCCTGGGGGTGACAGGTGAAACCACCTGTCACCCCAGTAGAAGCAGTCCGGGACGGTGGGGCGACTAGCGCCCCTCCCCCAAACCGGGGCAAGACGGGGACACCGTGGTTCCCAAACCCGAGGGGGCCATCTCGAAACCGGAGATGGCCCAGGGTCAGTCGGGGTGCGAGGGATATGCTCTATGGGCAACCTTACATCCCGGCGTCTGTAGACCCGAGACGGCGTGCGGTTTTAGTCGGTTCAAGCCCGACATAACCGCCCTCGCTGGCACGCGGGGGGGTATCCGAAGGGATTTCCGCACGATAAAAAAAAAAAGGGTGTACTTCATCAGTTGCATCCAATAAGCTATTAAGTAATCATTGACGTGAATAAAGAAAGCAGATATTTTTTTACCTTTGATGTTGATTTACTTTTTTGGCAATGAAACTTGCCCACTGAGGTTTGAATGGAAACAAGTTTAGTAGAAAACAGTTGTTAATAGTTTACCTATTTTTATTATTATTAGTCTATTTTAGCCGAAGCAAGCCACTCTTTGCCAAAATATACTCTTGAGTTAAGCGAAAGATTGTCCGATATTGTTAACCTTACGTAAGAGAACTGTGCACCTATTTTCAATAGCTATTATTATAATTTATACACTGTGGACTGCCTGGCAAGAAATCTGCACTGAGCCATCGGCAATCTATGCTGCGTAAGCTTCCGATTGGACCGCAAAGCATGCCGACTATGCTTAAAATGGAATCGTTATGGTATCAATTGCAGTCAATGCAGTCAAAACCCTTTCCCTTTGTATAGCTTGATAATATTACCATCACACATATCCCTCTTCCAAGCACTTACACAATAGATTAGACAAGATCGATACCATGCTCTCAGGCATACGTAATTATTTTGGCTTGGATGATTGAGTTTCACCACGGTAGATTGTGTAACTGGCCATACGTCTGGTTTAGGTATTTGATTTAGGTTGTTTGAATAGCCTCCAACTGTGCGCATACATTGGAAAACGTGTTATTGATAACATTTTGATATTTACGTGTTAATTTACAAAAAAAAACGGTTTTCAAATTTTTTCATTGAAATATACAACTATTAGCTGATGCCGACATCCACGCGGTTTCACTCGCGCAAAAAAAAAGCTGTCCAAGACAGCTTTTTTTTTCAACACCTTCAACAAATATTATATTTTCACCAATGTATCCAAAAAGTTGACAAATTATATACCAATACCTTTCTCGAGAACCACTACCACTAAAGCGTATACTATTATTTTGGTATAGCCAAGTGAGTACAATACGGATGTGTTACATAATAATTATACATACCATTACGCAATCTGCAAAGCCGAGTCTAAATTAGAACAAGGCTGTTTCGAGCCACTAAGCTTACAGCCCTGTCCTCACAGTCCTATTTTGATATCTTCGGATATGTCTATCCTTTTGCAATATTAATTACTCTGTGAATGGAATATATTAGATCGTTACATATGAAATAGCCGTTTTTCTTGAAGAAATTGGAGGAAACCCAATTTTCAGTACAAACATTTTTGCTTTTTTTTTGGAATGATTAATCCAAATTTTATGTTTTTTTTTTGTGTATGAATGAGACAACATTAAGCTAACAAACAGCAACTTTTATTACATTTTTGAAAAGTGACAGCTGTTAAGTAATACGAAATTTATCATCAAAATGGATAGCATTTAGGAAGTACTGTTTTTGAAGATCGAATTAATTTATCAAGCGGCCAATAACGACGAAATTTAATACAGAGTTGTAAAATCTTGAAATCAACTTTCAAACAAAACATAAATAATGGAAATAGCTATTAAATTACAGGAATAACGAACTCATGAATATGTAAGAACATTTCGGTAATTTCATAGGTAAAGACCTATTATTTAATTATAATACTATCCTACTATATCTATACAAATAAATGAAAATTCTGTATTTCTGTCTGTTTGAATTAGGTAATCTCTGGAACGGCGAAAGGTTACCTAAAATATGCATATCGATGCATAGATGCGCCGGGCAGAATCCGCAATAAAACACGTTTTCTTTCTTCTTTCTTTCTTCTAGGCCGATTTTGACTTCATTTTGACTGGTAGATAGGTAATATTATATATTATAAGACCTTTATTAGGATCCAGTCTCATCGTGGGAGAAAATCGCATCGGTATCAAGCTCCAACTGAAATATTTCGGGCTCGTGCTCGACGGCGTATGGAACTTCGGAGAGCACATCCGAAGTCTGGCCCCTAAACTGAAGGGCACAGCTCTCGCTCTGGCGCGGCTGCTGCCCAACATGAGGGGGCCCGATGACTCCTGCAGGAGACTCTACAAGGGGATCGTGCGGTCCATGGCCCTGAAGGGGTACCCAATATGGGCAGAGGCGCTGAAGGCCAGAAGTGTGCGGATGCTGCGCGCACCGTAGCGGGTGATGGCCATCAGGGTCATCCGCGGGTACCGCACGATCTCCTTCGAGGCGGCGAGTCTCCTTGCCGGAACGGTGAAGCTGCGGGTAACAACTAGTATATAATAATCTACCTCCAATTTTTCAAAACTACACAAAATAGATCATTCAGTTATAGGCGCAAAGTTATCTAAGCAGATTAACTGTTCCGAAAAATATTTTTTTGGGAACACAGCTTCGAAAATGCTCACACTGTATCCCTCATCATCCGAATATTTATCCTTTAGAGTCCGGGATTCGCTCTCCTGCACTTCTGTTCCATAAGTGGTTTATTTTGGCATTTATGGGAACGACTGCTGTTTGATCCACAACCTCGCGAGGAAATCCTGCGCCAGAAACTCGTCCGTCAATCAGTAATAGGTGTGGTTGGTTTGGGCCTTGAAGATTTTTGGAAGTTCAAATATTTGCACTGAGCGGGAATCAAACCTCTGACTTCGCAGTCAAAGGCTCTACTACTATGTCATACTATATCATCATCAACCTATTCTAGTCCACTGCTGGACATAGTTCTCCCCTAATGAGCGCCATAGCGCCCTATCTTCTATACACGTATATTTGTCTAACCCAAAAATCAAGATTACTTTTATCTATACTAATATAGAAATAATAATATTACAAAGAGGAAAGATTTTTGTTTGTTTGGAATCGATAAACTCTGTAAATTGTCCCTGAGTAACATTGGCTACTTTTTATCCCGATATTCCCACGGATTCAGAACTTCACGCGGGCGAAGCCGCGGGAAATAGCTGGTTAATAATAATATACAAAATATCTAATACGTCTAATGACAGTAAACGTAAAGCAAACGGCAAAAGTTGGTTAACACTAAAATATTAACAAACCTTGTTATACATAGGAATACATTTATAACTTTTTTTTAATAATTATTCTACGACATTCTATACAGCGCTTTCTAGTCCCAAAGTAAGCATAATTTAACTAGCTTGTGTTATGGGTTCCAAAATGCGGATAAAAACTTATATACGTTTTTTTTGTAAATACATACATATTATACATAGAAACACCCAGCCCAATGCAAATAGACATATTCACGCATACAAATATTTGCACTGAGCGTGAATCGAACCCGCGTCCCCTGTAGCAGTCGAATGCACTACCGCTACGCCACAGAGGCCGTCGTGGTATATTGTACATGAACCAATAGTGGATATTTAAGAAGTTTTATAATTCTCAGAGGGCAAAGTTAATATTATTCATGTTTCATTTTTGTTTTATGAAAGGCTGATCAAAAGATTAAAATTTGTTAAGCGACTTCTGTCGTTGACTGTATATATGTACTTACAATAAACCATAGGTGACTAACTTGCAATTGCATGCATGCTTCGAATAAAGTCTAATAATATACCTTAATAACAGAATACCTGAATACGAAACATTATAAAATATTAACAGGTGTGAAATTAATTCAATAAGATTCATCTCCTCTTTTCACCCAGCGATATTCACGCCTCAATTATTCATACTTAAATTAACGTAGTATTCAAAAGGCATACCTTGTTCCTATTTAATTAGTATCAATTTTATCTGCAGACGGCATGAGAATAATTATTCGCCGCACTGCATTATGTGGAGACTACAGATATGCGACATTGGACTATTTCGAGGCCGAGCCTATTTCATTAAGAGTTTGCAATTAAAACTTCGCAATCTCGTACCGTTCAGTAGGGAATTAACGCCAATGTGAAGCGCTTGAGAAATGAAAATCAGTCATGACTTTACCTACTTTTGAAAGTTATTGGAAAACCTATCTACTTTGAAACGAACTCATTTTTGAACGCGCAACGGTTTACGTGATTCAAATCCTATCATACCTCCGACTTCGTATCCTACTGCCTACTAATATTATAAATGTGAAAGTTTGTGAAGATGTTTGGAATTTGGGCGTTGGTTACTAAATAATGCTCAAACGGCTAAACGGATCTGGCTGAACATTAGTACAGGGATAAATTGCAGCCTGGAATAACACATAGGCTATTTTTTATCTCTGGAGAAGGATCCTATGGGTTAAGGGAATGAGATCAGAATAGCAACAGCTAGTTTATTCATAGATTTAAAAAGTCTGATCAGCCGAAGAAACGATGGCTGGTCGACATCGACTCCTCTGTCCCATATTGGTGGGATGTAGCAAAAGTAGTGCGACAAAATATCCGAACAAAAATAGTAGCACTCCGGGTGTGACGTTATGTTGCCTTTGCCCAATGGTTAAGAGGTGCGATTGTATGTACCATTCAATTCATTTTTTTAAGTAAGGCAGGTCTGTCGCCTTGAAGATGACGAAAATTTAAGCCAATGACAGAAATGCGATGGAGATCCGTGTAGTATAGTAGATTTCGAATCTCCTTCGCATTTCTGTCATTGGCATATGTAAGTTTTAAAACATAAAATAGATAGAAAATGACATTTGATGTAATAAATAATATTGTCAAAGGTAGAGGAAAAACAGCTGCTGTCAAATTGATTGATAGACAATGATTTGATTCATTGATTCATATTCGAGGTACATAATAGTCATGTTTTCATGAAGTTTCAGTTAAATCAATCAAAATGTCAGCAATTCAGTTGGTAAGTGTTTTTATTCATAGTGGTCAGTATTGGTATAAAGTAGGTATAAGTAGCGTAAGTATCACTTAATTTAGAAATAAAATTATTTCGAAAGATTTAGATCGGAAAAAGAGAACATCTAGGACGGGACTTGAACCCGCGACCAGTCCCTTACAGGGGGAATGCTCTGACCAACTGAGCCACCTAGACCTAGTTGGTCAGAGCATTCCCCCTGTAAGGGACTGGTCGCGGGTTCAAGTCCCGTCCTAGATGTTCTCTTTTTCCGATCTAAATCTTTCGAAAAAAGTAAGCATACAAAATGCTTAAAAATTTAATTGAAATAAAATTATTTATTACTTCTCTGACCCTTGAGACGAGCATCCGATGTTGCGGGCAGAAGTTTCGGGAAAGCATTTATCAAACATTCGAGCCCGATGACGGCACGTAACACTTGATTCGGCCCAAGTTCAGTGTATGTACTAAAGGGGCCATCTCGAAACCGGAGATGGCCCTGGGTCAGTCGGGGTATGAGGGAAATGCCTTATGGGCCACCTTACACCTCGTCATTTGAAGACCTCCTCTGCTGGCCAGCAGGGGAGTATACGAGGAGGTTTCCGCAGGGAAAAACCTACCGAAAAAAATCTGAAGTAACTTCATGGCACGTAAATGCTACGTCTCTCATTTGCGTATCGTGCGGGTCCGAAGTTTCAAATGTATGCTTCATGGTAGCCACACTGACAGCTATAACAGATAAAGATGATGTTATGACGAATGGACTTTTTGTTCAGAAAAATGCACGTGAACGTGAAGTGTTATCTTACGTACGTGATAGTTTTATTAAATTGCCACCTACGTAAGATAACGTTTAAGGATAGATTATGCTGTTTAAGCATATTGTGGGAGTAAATGGGGCCCCATCGAGTTTTTTGGGGACTAAGCTAACCGCACCTGATGATTGATGGCTCTGGTATAGGTTTTTTAAATAATAAATAATGATAATATTCTTTTATTGCTTGAAACACGGTCAAGTAAACAGATGTTAATTAATTGAAATATTGTTCTACATGTTTCACAGAGTTAACTACTAATAGAGAGATAAATTAGTCTATGTTAGGTACAAAATACAAAAAAAGGGGTGACAGGTGGAGCCGCCTGTCACCCTAGCAGAAGCAGGCCGGGGCGGCGGGGCAAAGAACGCTCTTCCCCCGAACCGGGGCAAGACGGAAACACCGTGGTTCCGTCTTGCCCCGGGGCAACATCGTGGGCCTTCTCAAAACCGGAGATGGCCCTGGGTCAGCTGGCGTGCGAGGGAAATGTCTTATGGGCCATCTTACACCCCGGCGTCTGAAGACCCGAGGTGGCGTGCGGTTTTAGTCGGTTCAAGTCCGACATAACCTCCCTCGCTGGCCGCCGGGGGATATCCGAAGGGATTTCCGCATGAAAAAAAAAAAGTACAAAATAATCACTGAAAATAAAATTAAAATAAACATGTCAAAATGAAATAAATTTTAAACAGCTTGTCAGTGATTAATTATCACAATGAAGTAAAAAAAAAAATTCGGCAATAGACATCCATAATCATGATTATAAATCCAATATTTTAGGTACTACAAAAAAAATCGACAAATAAATTATCAGTCCAGTATAACGTCAGTTCAATAAAATATTAGGATTCATTATTACAATTTATCAGGAAAAATTATGGCGATTTAAAGGAATGTCAAAGTTCAAGTCTCCTCTGCGAGTTAAGTAGACCCCGGGCTCCGAATTGCAAGTTTTGAGAGTAACCGGGATTGGGGTTAAAAAATAACAACTAACTTGTGCTAACTATAAATCATTTATTTTCACTATGTTTTCTAACTAAACTTCTGTATGAGCGCTATAAACAAATGAATATCACTTGATATAATAATAATGAATTCGTACTGTAGACTGAGAATTTCGTACATATATGTATGTTAATATAACACTACGTTCAACATCCGTGAATGGGTTTTTATTCCTCGCGTCTATGTCCGTTGTCGTAACTCGTTGCATGTAAACTTTTTGCTTGGTGAGTACGGGACAAAAACCCTGTTTGTACGTTACGATAAATGTGGTGCAGAGTATGGAATTTAATGCGGAATATTTTAAAAAAATATTCATGAAATATGTTAATGTTTTGAAAAATTACCTAGATTGTCCGGTAGAATAATGTGCTGATGGAGGCTATGTTCTAGTATTTCGTGTACACTTCTCAAGGGGTTAGGACTACCTTATGTGCTATAAGATTGTTAACAAGATTATGGTCTCTCTGATGGTATTTTATTTTAGCGGGGACGCTGACAACTGGATTGACGACGAATTGTACCGTACAGTCCACGTAAGTCATTGATCTCTAATAAAATTAATGTATCCGATTTTAGATTTTTTTTTCTAATTGTCTTTTTTAGAAGATTCAAAAGATTAAGATTTATATTGAATATTACACTGAAATATATGTTTGTGTATTAAAATTGTAATTTCATGTATGTGTGTCTGTGTAAATACTATTCTTTCTCGCTTTCCTACACACGTCTATACTCCTTTTTCTTATTCTCCACGATCTCCTCTCGACGGTTTGCGGGATGAAATTTCTTCAAGAAATAAGCAGTACCATTGTACTATACTTTCCACTATCCATTGTATATAATGATATTATTGTGTATGCATTATTTTTTAAATAAATAAAAATATGAGCGATAAAATAGTAAGCAGTAGTCACTTTCCAAATAAAAAAAAAAAAAAAAAAAAAGGGGCATGTCCACGGATTCGTAGCTAAGTAGTGCCCGACTAGTTCAACACATTGCATCTGGTTTTGCTACAGAACTTTGATATCACCAGAGAATTGTGGAAATCAGATGGTAATCGCTTAACGGAAAACATCGAAGTTCGGTCGTTTCGTGTTAGATTGAAAGCCGACCCTAACCGAGCTGGGAAAAGAATCGGAGGATATATTGTAATCGCTGACCATGTACTTCGGGCTGTCTAATAGCAAGCAATCTTCGTTGTATAAGTCTTGATGTGAATCGCGGATATTTTGGAATTAAAAAATTATTCTTTTAGAAATCTGGTTCGCTTTGTGTCCGTTTTCGTTTCCGTTTTCGGTTCCACACATCATTATACTCATGTTATTTTCCAAGGTAGAAAGAAATAGCCCGGCACTAGCTTCTGTCCTAATGTATCTCAGGAGCGTATTCTACTATCATAAATCTTTCACACAGGCGCGCACTGATTTCTGGTGCTTCTCACTTGCCCTTTTTTTCCCTTGACCAATTTGGTCAGTGTGTGTTTTTCGAGATAGAATACTCCCATTTTTTTTTATACCACTGAGGTGTCAGATAAGATCACGGCCCACATGGTGGGAAGCGGTTACCGCGGCCTATGGATGTGCGCAACACCAGGGGCGTCACACTCGCGCTGGCAACCCTGTAAAAACCTTCTAATGCCCTTCTTGAAGACCTTTTTCAGTACATAGTAGGAACTAGACCTAAACTAAGCATAGCTTGTTATATGAGTTCCAGAAAGCGGATAAACATACTTATATAATATTTTTTTCCGCAAATCAATGCAAATAGACATTTTTGTGACGGCCTCTGTGCATGGCGTAGCGATAGTGCATTCGACTGCTACGACAGTCGGCAAGGGTTGGATTCCCGATCAGTGCAAATATTTGTATGCATGGACATGTCTATTTGCATTGGTCTGGTTGTTTCTATGTATAATATGTATGTATTTACAAAAAAAAAAGTATATAAGAATGTTTATCCGCATTCTAAAACCCATAACACAATCTAGTTAAACTTTGCTTACCATGGGTCTAGAATTTTTTTTATTTATTTACTATGCGAGAATTAAACCCCCGAGTATAGCAGTCGAATGCACGTCGCCATGCCACTGAAGTCCTCATAACGTGAGAACGTGGACTTTATATCTATGAGCCTATTAAGTTGACAATGAGTTTCAAACCACTGAAATCTTGAAAACATTTAACATCCAAGGCATAACTACATTGCTTGCCAATACAGATTGGTTTGATATAATTATGAAGATATCAAACCAGCCTGTGTAGCCTATACAGATTGGTTTAATATAATTATGGAGATGTCAAACCAGCCTGTGTAGCCACCATAAATCCGAATATTAGGTCTGGAATCCGTGTATAACGATTTCTGAGCCCGTATTAGAAGCCTGTCCGCAGCGTGTATGGATAATACCTTCCGTAACTCATTCCTGTTCATCTTTTATTAGGGCTCGTTTTTTACCAGATATTATTCAACGAAGCAGCGTAAGTGAAACAATTTTGATTTACACATATCATCCTATCTTTACAGGTCACGTTATATTTTGCAACGTTCTTACTGCAAGCCTTAACATTTAAAATGTATTATTAAGAATAAGAGTTACTTTACTCACTTACTGAAAATAATATATATCTCTTTAAAATATAATAATTTTAATTAGTAAAATTAAAATTATTTTTATTAGGTTCGATCCTGTATGGAGTACTGCTCGTACCTGTGTGAGTGATGGCTCAGCTAAATACCACCTGGAAGACACCTTGAGACAATAGAGAGACGAGCCAAGAGGCTCAACAATAACGATGCACTCGTCGAGAATAGGCTTCAGAGCCTTGAACATGCAAGTTGCAGGATGCATTTCGGAGAGTGTGCGGTGGAATTGCACAACTTGATACCTCCAAGCCCTTTCCACCAACGAACGACCAGACGCACAGCGACGCGCCACCGCTACATGGTGGATATTCCACTCATACGCACGAAACGTTTCGGCGACACATTTATTATGCGTACAGCTAAGGAGTGGAATTGCCTGCCTGAGTCTGTGTTTCCGGAAAGCTATAACCTTGGAATCTTCAAGTCTCGAGTGAATAGGTTCCTTCTAGGCAAACGTGATCCATCGTAGACCACATCGTCACTTACGATCAGGTGAGATAGAGGTCAAACGTGAGCCTATCATCCATAAAAAAAAAATTAAGCTATGACAATTCACAAGAATGTACAAGATATGAATGCACACCTCATGAATAGGCTGATAACAACCTAATAAATTATTATGTAATGTTACTGACTATCGAACTATATACATCCTTTAGTAATAGACCTAAAAGATGTATTAAGAATATAGAAATAGGCATCACTTTCAGTATGATAGTAGTAACATCAGCTGAAAGTTCACTAAATTAACTTATTTTTTTGCACAAAGTAAACGAATTTAGCCAGTAATTAGACGCCATGTTGAAAATAATGGATAATTATAACTTTTGTACGACCGTTGTAAAGTAAAGTTGTACTTAAAACATTTAAATGAAATTAATTACTATCTGTATTATGCCAAATTCGACATTATATTTTCCTTAATCTAATTGAAGTACCGTAAAACCGTACGATGTAACGTGGAATATTTTAAATAATACCTACCTACTATACCACAATAATACCTAAATATAGTTATGGGTAGTCCACATGTTTTTTTTCGTCTGTGGGGGAGTAAGAGACCCAACCCCGAGAGAAATGCTTACGCGGTACGCCAAAGCTTCATCCGTTAAACAGCAGGTGTACAAACTTACAGGGCCCCAAGGATCTTGGTGGGGTCTCACACACCCTTTACAAATAACAACTAACTTCCAATATGGGGGACATAATAAAGTAACTTATATACCTACAAACAAAATATTCAATTCGCAAACAAACTAAATACAACAGTATATCATGTTTACATAGAAAATGTCAAAGGGGCCTCATTGTTAAAGTTTGACCGTAACAAAATTTAACATTAAATTACAAACTTACGAAGTTTAAAATAATGGCTTCAATTGAAATTTATTTTAACATTAATTTGTTTCGAGTTTGTATTTCAGGAGCAGATGCAAAAATAGAGGTAATTTCAAAACAACTTCAGTTTTTTGTTCCTTTTTATGAAACTGTGGTGAAGTTAAAAATAGGGTTATGTGTTTGCCAGAATTGTCGTAATTGTATGTATGTGTTTGACCTATCCCTGTGTTTCCTCGTAACTACTATACGGCTAAACAGATTTTGGTCAATGTTATTTATGCCGTTAGATTTTTCTTTATTGCGCGAGTGTCACTGGGTTTATTAAAACCATGAAAAATTCAGAATGTTGGGATTTTCTAGTCAGTTTAAAATCAATCCTGTTATAAAGTATTCATTTTTTTAATATTTACTCCGTCAGATTGACTGCACCCCGCCTGATAGTGAGCTAAGGAGCTGAGGTGAAGTCCAAAGAGTAGTTGCCACCATTTCCAGAGATTGTCCCTAGAATGGTGTCCTACCTAGACAGCCTCAACAGATGTTTTTTCACGCCCCGCTTAAAGAGCCCAGGATTTTAGGTAGAAGGGAACACGTGTGGGTAAAGCGTTCCAGTGCTTTATGGTCCGACAAAAAAAGGAGTCACCAAACCGCTTGGTTCGCGATGGTATCGATTGCATTGTATGACGATGACACCTAAGTCCTGCACGTGTCGTTCGGGACAAGAAGGGAGAAGAAGAAATTAATTGGAATAGCTCATATCCTATAAAAAGCAAACCAAAATCAAGAACACCCTTAGTGAGATTAATAAAAATCCATTTCGGCAATGTCTACAGGCTAGGGCTTTTTGGCAAAGTTTGAGCATGAAAGGTAAATAGTAATTATTTACCTTTCATGCTCAAACTTTTTTTAGACAAAAAAATAACATTACAGACAAAATATTACAATTCATAGAAAAATTATAGCTATGTTAATTTTCAAAATCTTTAAAATTAACCAAGTTCGATTTCAAAGTTTTATAACTTGCCTTCCAGTTTCTATTTGGTAGGTACATGGAGCTTTGTTCTCATTGGGTAGGTACTATGTGAACTGAATATGATACTAAACTTTCACCTAGTAACTACAGGTAGATTTTTCATATCCTGAGGGTACAGTTATTTTCGAATGTTCTTATATTTTCAAAATATTAAAACTGGTTAATGAAATACTAGAAATATTTCATGATCAAAGATTTATCTCTTTGTTTAGTAAGTTAATCAATTAAACGGAATTACGGAGCAATCTCTTGGCGCTAATTATAACAGATTACATTAATCTCGCTATATAGCAGTCCTGACAGGGCGTGGTCATGATGCTCGCGTTGTGATATTAATTAATTACAAATTTTTTACCACGATTTACTTTCAAACATTTATAATGTTATTAACTGAGATAAAGTTCAATGACTGTCCATCGTTTTTAGTAAATATTGATACTGATTCTGTTACGCATCTCTTTAAATTAAATTGTATCTGTGGCTTTTATTTCAATTTCGAAAATTGAAGAGTTAAAAGTAATAAAAATGTAAACGAAAAGAGGACATTAAATGTGAAATTTAATGTACTATCACAGTAGAAACGAACTTTATATTGAAATAATTCATTAAAGAAATGAATTAAATTAATTTATAATAATTAATTAATTTTGTAAAATTCAGAGGATAAATTTAACATTAATCAATTTAATTTCGAATTTTTTTTAGAATAGTTTTGAGAGTTTTATTTATACAGCAGAATCGACGCCATGGCCATATAAATTTATGTTAACCACCCCCGCTGGCCAGCGGGGGGGGGGGGGTATCCGAAGGGATTTCCGCACGTAAAAAAAATAAAAGTCGATTTCCCGGCAATGATTTTGATTGCGGTATCTCACTATAATATATTATGGTTTTGGTCGGTTTGACTCTGATGTAACCACTTCATTAAGCCCTCGCAGCTGATAGCGAACTGGTACTGGAAAAAAAAAATATTTTGTGACCAAATTTTTGACATAGACATGGATATGACAGGGGTGTGTGTTGGGTAACCTCCTCGAGTGTCGTTCCGATTCCGATCCCGCTGCAGTCCGGGGGGAATGGAACCGGAGCGGCCGGTACACCCTGGGCGGCGGTCACTGGCTTCCCCTTCATGGGGTTGGCATTGATCGTCGGCGAATACCCAACGTGGCGGGAACACATCGCTCTCCGTACTCCTCTGCTTTCAGAGGAGACAGGATGAGCGATGGTGTTTGTGGCTGAGGCCACCATAGGGTCCTGGGGGATCCAGGGGCGGGTTGGCCCACTGCTAACGCAGGGGCCGACGGGCACTTGTGCCGCCGCCGGTGAGAGAGGACTAGCCATCCTCTCGCGTTCCGTAATCTGCAGGTGATCAGCAACGACCTGACTGGTGGCTCCAGAAGGGTACGCTGTGAACTTGCTGACCGGAGGGCTTGCCTTTATTGGCCCACGACAAGGAAAAGTCTATAACACCCGACAGCCAAGTCGTAAAAACCTATGGATACCAGCCGACCTCCATAGTATATAGGCTTATCCAGGTGCAGGGGGCACCGCCTGGATGGACCACCTTTCCCCCATACTCGTGGGATATACTATGGCTTACATAAATTCACAAAATAATAATAATACGGATCGATTAATGACAACGACAATGGCAAGGACAAAGGACTTAGAAAATGACGTAGTCTGCGCGGAGATCGCGCAGCAATCAAGCGCGGAGGTGGCGCCAAATACCTCGGCGGTGTCGGAGAGGTTCGACACCGCCAGCGAAAGAAGTAGGGCGGCAAGCCCGTTAGGATTGGGCGTCAAGGCGCAGAAGCGCAAACGGCGCCCAAAGAAGCCAGCCCAGCGACCAGGGGAGGGCGTGTCGGATGAGGATTACACCCTCACCGGGACGGCCTCCTCCAGCGACGAGGCGACAATGTGGGCGCCTAAGGTGGCTGCAGTCCACCGGGCGCGAGGAGGTTTGAGGGGTGGGCAACCCAGCCGGGCCCCCTCGGCCACTGGGAGGTCCGCGGAAAAATCGCCGCCGAGGCCTTCCACCTCGTCAGTGACGGAACCGAGCGGGAGGACGCGGTCTCTTTTGGAGAGACTGCAGAAGGTGACCGCGTCATTCCAGGGGCCCCAAACCCTGAGCAGGAGGCGATGTTGCGCATTGTGCTCGACATCGCCTCCGAGAATGAGGGCCTGGCGGCGCAGCT
This sequence comes from Cybosia mesomella, assembly GCA_946251805.1. Taxonomy (NCBI): domain Eukaryota; kingdom Metazoa; phylum Arthropoda; class Insecta; order Lepidoptera; family Erebidae; genus Cybosia; species Cybosia mesomella. Next base: position 26,959,543 of record OX276398.1, read on the forward strand.
GGCCGAGTCTCGTCGTGACACGGCTCGACTAGCTGCAGCCGTCGAGGAGCTCCAGAGGGGCATGGCGAGACCGGCTCAACCGGCGCAGCGGGCGCAACCGGCGCAGCGGGCGCAACCGGCGCAGCGGGCGCAACCGGCGCAGCGGGCGCAACCGGCGGAGCCGGCGCGCGTGACTCGCTCGTCGGCGAGGCAGTCGACGCAGCCAGAGCAGCCGGTGCGACCGGTGCAGCAGCCGGCACAGTCGGTGCGGCCGGCGCAGCCGAGGGTACCGCCGGCGGAGTCTTGGCTCCCCTATATGGAGGCGCTGGAAGAGCGGATGATGTGTCGGATGGAGGCCCTAATGGACTCCATCCGCCGTCCGCCTCTGGCGCCACCGGCGGCCGGCTACGCGGCTGTAGCCCAGAGGGGCCTCACCCCCCCGGCTGCGGGAGTGAGTGCGACCCTGCCGGGGCCGGCTCCTCAGCCCCCTCCCGCTCAGGGTAAGGGGAAAGGCAAAGGCAAGGGGAAGGGCAAGGGGAAGACGTCCCCAGCCCTGGCCCCAGCCCCAGCCCCAGCCGTGGTTCCGGCCACCTCCACCCCATTGGAAGGGGGCTGGGAGGTGGCTGGAGCCAACAAGAAGAGGCGGAAGGCCGCCAAAAAGGCCAGGAGGGCCGCGGCCGCCGCGAAAGCAGCGCCGGGGAAGCTCCGTGCCCCCCGCACTACGGCCGTCGTCGTCACCCTGACGGCGGAGGCAGCGGGGAGAGGCATGGGGTATGCCGAGGTGTTGGTCAAGGTGAAGGCCAACGTCGACCTCAAGGCCCTCGAGATCCCGGGCGTCCGGTGCAAGAGCACACGGACAGGAGCCCGACTTCTCGAGGTCCCTGGCGCCGCCAGTGGCCCCAAGGCCGACGCCCTAGCGGCTCGGCTGAGGGAGTCGCTGGACGCAGCCGACGTCCGGGTGTCCAGGCCCATTAAATGCGCAGAAGTGCGCATCACGGGCCTGGACGACTCCGTCACGGCAGAAGAGCTCAGGCTCGCCGTGGCGGAGGCCGGGGACTGCTCCCCGGACACAGTAAAGGCCGGAGCTATACGCTTCGGCCGCGGTGGACAGGGGGCAGCAGTTGTCGGCTGCCCTATCGCGGCCTGACCTGATCCTGACCGGGCATGGATGTTTTAACGGCCGCCTGCACCGCATGAAGCTTGTGGAGTCAGGGTTCTGCAGCTGCGAAAGTGGTGACGAGGAGACGAGGGACCACGTGCTGTGGGAGTGCCCAATGTACGAGGACATAAGAGATGAAATGCTGCGGGACTGGGAGCGAAAATCCGAAGGACCGGTTCACTACAGTGAACTGGTGAATAGCGAAGAGGGTTTTAGGCGGCTCAAGGTCTTCGCACATCGCTGGCAGCACCGAAGAGCCACCCAGTAAGTCTAATCCCAGGAAGAGCCCAGGCGAAAGGTCGCCGTATTTGTGACTGTGACGCCCCAAAAAAGGGGAGAGGTTTCAGGTGGAACAGGGACGCGTCAAGAAATTTGTAGGGAGCCTCAAGAAGCGCAGCCGGGAAAGAGCAAACGCAAGTACCGGCTGTGTCTCCCGTGATTCGGTCCGTTATGCCGCAAGGCGGGAAGGACCATGGGAAGGTTGGAGGGTATGCCCTATCGCGGCGGCCCAAAAGGTCGCAGACGGGCGGAGCCTCCTGGTGGGAGGCTTCCTGAGGGCGCAGGCACGGCTCCTGCAGGCCCGACCGGCCAGGTGCTTCAGGTGCCTGTCGGTGGGCCATGTGGGGGTGCACTGCACGGCGGAAGTGACGGCGGGTGACCGTTGCTTCCGCTGTGGCCAACCCGGTCACAAGGCCGGCACTTGCGATGCCCCGCTGCACTGCTTTAGGTGTGCAGCGGGAGGCAAGCCGGCCGACCACAGGGTTGGCAGCAAGGCCTGCGCCGGAGGGGAGCCGAAGCCGGGAGGCCGGCCTTTCGCCTCCAGTTCACAGCGGGATGCGGAGATGGGGGTTCCATAATGGATCCTCAACTCCGCATCCTGCAGGTGAACGTTGGCCACGGTGCCCATGCTCAGGATCTTCTGCGCCAGAGCATGGCACAGTGGGCCATAAATGTCGCCGCTGTCGCCGACCCATACACCCACCGGATCCTCGGGCCTACCTGGGAAACCGCGCTGGATGGGTCGGCGGCACTGGTGCACAACCCTGCCGCCGGCAGCCCCCCTCTTGCCGTCGTTGCAAGGGGACCCGGCTGCGTGGCGGCGGCGGTTGGGGATATAGCGGTCGTGGCCGCTTATATCACGCCGAACCGAGACCAAGCTGCATATGAGCAGTGGCTCCGTCAGCTGGCCGTCGTCGTCAATGCCTGCCAGCCCCGTCCGGTCCTTGTGCTCGGGGACTTCAACGCCTGGTCGTATGCCTGGGGTTCCCGACACGAAAGGGGCGCGACGGGGCATAGAGGCAGGGCACTGGTGGACTGGGCCGCACGACTCGGCCTAGTCCTCCTAAATCGGGGAGCCGTGGACACGTTCGTGACCTCGAGGGGTAGCTCCATCGTGGACCTATCGTTCGCGAGCCCCTCGTTGGCGCGACGTGTTCAGGGCTGGCGCGTCGTTTTGGGGGAGGACACAAGTTCGGATCACCGATACATTCGGTTTGACGTGTCCCCCCCTGCGAGCGACGCGCCGGCTGCACCGGCTCCACCCGAGCCACGTTGGGCGCTTAAGCGACTTGATCGGGAGCTCCTCCTGGAAGCCGCCATCGTACAGGCCTGGGCCCCTGCGCCGGACAGGCCTGTCTGCATAGACGATGAGGCGGAGTGGTTCCGGGAGGCCATGACCCGTGTCTGTGACGCGGCGATGCCTAGGGCTCCGCCCTATAATCCGAGGGGTCAGGTCTACTGGTGGTCGTCGGAGATCGCGCAGCTCAGACGGGGCTGCGTGATCACGCACCGCCGTTGGGCCCGATTCCGTAGGAGGCGTCGCCGCCCCGCAGATGCGGAGGCCCGAGAGGCGGAGTTGTACGAGGGATACAGGGAGGCCAGACGAGCCCTCCGAGCGGAGATAAGGCGTTCCAAACGGGACGCCTTCCGCGTGGAAAGGAAAGGAGGGGCGCCCGGCGGACTCGCCGTCCGCCTACCGGCCCATAGTGTTGCTCGACGAGGTGTGCAAGCTCTTTGAAAGAGTAATTGCGAAGCGCCTCGTCGAGCACCTCTCAAGAGTGGGGCCGGACCTGGCGGATGGCCAATATGGCTTCCGCCAGAGGCGCTCCACCGTGGATGCCATCATGCGCGTGAGGGCTCTGGCGGAGGATGCAGTAGCCCGGGGTGAGGTGATGTTGGCGGTGTCCCTGGACATCGCCAACGCGTTCAACACCTTGCCCTGGAGTTGCATTAGGGAGGCGCTCGTGTATCACGAAGTGCCTCTCTACCTCCGCCGCATAGTCGGGGCGTATCTGACGGAGAGAGCCGTCATCTACCCAACCGTGACCGGTCTCGGTCGGCGTGAAATGTCGTGCGGTGTTCCACAGGGATCGGTCCTGGGGCCGCTCCTGTGGAACATCGGATACGACTGGGTGCTTCGCGGTCAGCTCGTAGGCGGTGCCGCCGTCACGTGCTACGCGGACGACACGCTCGTGACGGCGTGCGGGGCGACGTACCGCGAAGCGACCCGAAAGGCCACGACCGCGGTTGCCCAAGTCGTTAGGCGGATCCGGCGGCTGGGTCTCGAGGTGGCCCTGCATAAAACCGAGGCCCTGTTCTTCCATGGGCCTCGGAGCAAGCCACCCGAGGGATCCAGTCTCATCGTGGGAGGAAATCGCATCGGCATCAAGCCCCAAATGAAATATTTGGGGCTCGTGCTCGACGGCCGATGGGACTTCGGAGAGCACATCCGAAGTCTGGCCCCCAAATTGAAGGGCACAGCTCTTGCTCTGGCTCGGCTGTTGCCCAACATGAGGGGGCCCGATGACTCCTGCAGGAGACTTTACGCGGGGATCGTGCGGTCAATGGCCCTGTATGGGTGCCCAATATGGGCGGAGGCCCTGAGGACCAGAACTGTGCGGATGCTGCGCGCTCCGCAGCGAGTTCTGGCCATCAGGGTCATCCGAGGGTACCGCACGATCTCCTTCGAGGCGGCGAGTCTCCTTGCCGGAACTCCGCCATGGGACCTGGAAGCGAGAGCCCTTTCGCAACTGTACCAGTGGCGAAAGGAGGCGCGGGAGCAGGGATGGAACCCCGAGCCTCGAGAAATCGAGGCCATGCAGTCCCAGCTCCGCCAGGCCATCGTGGTGGAGTGGAAGGAACGACTTGGGCAACCAAGCGCAGGGCACGCCGCAATAGCGGCGGTAAGGCCCATCATGGAGGATTGGCTGGAGAGGCGACACGGAAGCCTCTCCTACCGACTGACGCGGGTGATCTCAGGGAAGGGGTGCTTCGGGGACCACCTGCATCGGATCAGGAAGGAGCCAACGCCTGAGTGTCATCACTGCGACGCGAGCGAGGACTCAGGGCTGCACACGCTGGCGGACTGCCCGGCGTGGGAGGCGCCGAGGCGTGACCTCGTGGCAGCCATCGGGGTGGGAGTCCTCTCGCTCGGCAGCATGATTGCGGCAATGGTGCGGAGCGCGAGCGCGTGGGCCGCCGCCGCCTCCTTCTGCGAGCATGTAATGCACGCGAAGGAGGTGGCGGAGCGCGCCCGGGAGAGACTTAGAACTCTCCCGGTCCGCCGAGCCCGCAACTTGCTCGCCGCGCGTCGCAGGCAACTCAGGCGCCGGAGGTCGCTTAACGACCTCCGTCCTCCATGAGCGCAGGCCTGGGGGTGGCGGGTGAGGCCACCTGTCACCCCAGCAGAAGCAGGCCGGGACGGTGGGGCGACTAGCGCCCCTCCCCCAAACCGGGGCAAGACGGGGACACCGTGGTTCCCAAACCCGAGGGGGCCATCTCGAAACCGGAGATGGCCCAGGGTCAGTCGGGGTGCGAGGGATATGCTCTATGGGCAACCTTACACCCCGGCGTCTGTAGACCCGAGACGGCGTGCGGTTTTAGTCGGTTAAAGCCCGACATAACCGCCCCCGCTGGCACGCGGCCCCCCCGCGTGCCAGCGGGGGCGGTTATCCGAAGGGATTTCCGCACGATAAAAAAAAAAAAAAAAAAAAAGGTATAATATATATACCGGGGTGTGTGTTGGGTAACCTCCTCGAGTGTCGCTCCGATTCCGATCCCGCTGCAGTCCGGGGGGAACGGAATCAGAGCGGCCGGTACACCCTGGGCGGCGGTCAATGGCTTCCCCTTCACCCCTTCATAGGGTTGGCATTGATCGTCGGCCAATACCCAACGTGGCGGGAACACATCGCTCTCCGTACTCCTCTGCTTTCAGAGGAGACAGGATGAGCGATGCTGTTAGTGGTGAGATGGCCCAGGGTCAGCCGGGGTGCGAGGGATATGCTCTATGGGTAACCTTACACCCCGGCGTCTGAAGACCCGAGACGGCATGCGGTTTTAGTCGGTGCAAGCCCGACATAACCTCCCCCGCTGGCCGGCGAGGGGGTATCCGAAGGAATTTTCGCACGATAAAAAAAAAAAAAAAGTTATAATATATATAACTTTTCAGATTGAATGTGAAGCAGCTAATGAATAAAAAATAAGATGAACCTTATAATAGCTACGCGTGTTAAGTGTCCGAATTATCAGTAAAAAAATATTTAAATAAAAAAACCGACCATGTGCGAGTCAGACTCGCCCATGAAGGGGAACCCTTCATGGGCGAGTCTGAGTAGGAGCAAGTAAAATTGTTTTTGTGGGTTGATTGAATGCGGTTGCGGTGTGAGGCTTACGACTTATGACGTGTTAAAAAATAACTACTTACTAGATCTCGTTCAAACCAATTTTCGGTGGAAGTTTCCATGGTAATGTACATCATATATTTTTTTTAGTTTTATCGTTCTCTTATTTTAGAGGCAGGGGTGGCGGGGAACACACATTTTATCACTTTGGAAGTGTCTATCGCGCAAACTATTCAGTTTAGAAAAAAAATGATTTTAGAAACCTAAATATCATTTTTGAAGACCTATCTATAGATAGGATACGTATAGGTTTGATGAAAAAAAATTGTGTTTCAGTTCTAAGTATGGGGAAACCCCCAAAATTTATTGTATTTTAGGTAGATTTCGATGAGGGGTGTGTGTTGGGTAACCTCCTCGAGTGTCGTTCCGATTCCGATCCCGCTGCAGTCCGGGGGGAATGGAACCGGAGCGGCCGGTACACCCTGGGCGGCGGTCAATGGCTTCCCCTTCATGGGGTTGGCATTGATCGTCGGCGAATACCCAACGTGGCGGGAACACATCGCTCTCCGTACTCCTCTGCTTTCAGAGGAGACAGGATGAGCGATGGTGTTTGTGGCTGAGGCCACCATAGGGTCCTGGGGGATCCAGGGGCGGGTTGGCCCACTGCTAACGCAGGGGCCGACGGGCACTTGTGCCGCCGCCGGTGAGAGAGGACTAGCCATCCTCTCGCGTTCCGTAATCGGCAGGTGATCAGCAACGACCTGACTGGTGGCTCCAGAAGGGTACGCTGTGAACTTGCTGACCGGAGGGCTTGCCTTTATTGGCCGGCCCACGACAAGGAAAAGTCTATAACACCCGACAGCAAAGTCGTAAAAACCTATGGATACCAGCCGACCTCCATAGTATATAGGCTTATCCAGGTGCAGGGGGCTCCGCCTGGATGGACCACCTTTCCCCCATACTCGTGGGATATGATATGGATATAAACCCTAATATATATGGAAACCGGACCGATCAAAAACACAACGACATAGGCACGATAAAGGACAAATGAAATGACGGAGTCTGCGCGGAGGTCGCGCAGCAGGCAAGCGCGGAGGTGGCGCCAAACACCTCGGCGGTGTCAGAGAAATTCGACACCGCCAACGAGAGAAGCAGGGCGAGCAGCCCGGCGGGTCTGGGCGTGAAGCGGACCCGTAAGCGCAGGAGGCGCGCAAAGGCTCGGGTGGGGGAGGACGTTTCGGACGAGGATTTTACCCTCACCGGGACGACCTCCTCCTCCAGCAGCGACGAGGCGAAGCCGGCGTCCAAGGTGGCTGCTGGCCGCCGAGGGGCGCGTGGTGGCGTGAGGGCCGGGCAATCCACCCGAGCTCCCTCCGCTCTTGGAAGGGCCGCGGGAATGTCACCGCCGAGGCCTTCCACCTCAGCGATGTCGGTGGCGGAGCCATGCGGGACGACGCGGTCACTCATGGAGAGACTCCAGAAGGTGACCGCGTCCTTCCAGGGGTCCCCAAACCCTGAGCAAGAGGCGATGTTGAGCATTGTGCTCGACATCGCCTCCGAGAATGAGGGCCTGGCGGCGCAGCTGGCCGAGTCCCGTCGAGAGACGGCTCGACTAGCTGCAGCCGTCGAGGAGCTCAAGAGGGGGATGGCGAGCTCGGCCCAAACGGCGCAAAGGGCGCAGCCGGCGGAGCAGACACGCGTGACTCGCTCGTCCGCGAGTCGGTCAGCGCAGCCTGCGCTGTCGGCGCAGCCGGAGCGGCCGGTGCAACCGGTCCAGCAGCCGGCACAGTCAGTGCGGCCGGCGCAGCCGAGGGCACCGTCGGCGGAGTCCTGGCTCCCCTACGTGGAGGCGCTGGAAGAGCGGATGATGTGCCGGATGGAGGCCCTAATGGACTCCATCCGCTGTCCGCCTCTGGCGCCACCAGCGGCCGGCTACGCGGCTGTAGCCCAAAGGGGCCCTGCCCGCCCGGCCGCGGGTGCGGGTACGACTCTGCCGGTCCCGGCTCCTCAGCCCCCTCCCGCTCAGGGTAAGGGGAAGGGCAAAGGCAAGGGGAAGACGTCCCCAGCCCTGGCCCCAGCCACAGCCCCAGCCGTGGTTCCGGCTACCTCCACCCCATTGGAAGGGGGCTGGGAGGTGGCAAGAAGAGGCGGAAGGCCGCCAAGAAGGCCGCCAAAAAGGCCAGGAGGGCCGCGGCCGCCGCGAAAGCAGCGCCGGGGAAGCTCCGTGCACCCCGCACTACGGCCGTCGTCGTCACCCTGACGGCGGAGGCAGCGGGGAGAGGCATGGGGTATGCCGAGGTGTTGGCCAAGGTGAAGGCCAACGTCGACCTCAAGGCCCTCAAGATCCGGTGCAAGAGCACACGGACGGGAGCCCGGCTTCTCGAGGTCCCCGGCGCCGCCAGTGGCCCCAAGGCTGACGCCCTAGCGGCTAGGCTGAGGGAGTCGCTGGATGCAGCCTACGTCCGGGTGTCCAGGCCCATTAAATGCGCAGAAGTGCGCATCACGGGCCTGGACGACTCCGTCACGGCTGAGGAGCTTAGGCTCGCCGTGGCGGAGGCCGGGGACTGCTCCCCGGACACAGTGAAGGCCGGAGCTATACGCTTCGGCCGCGGTGGACAGGGGGCAGCAGTTGTCGGCTGCCCTATCGCGGCGGCCCAAAAGGTCGCAGACGGGCGGAGCCTCCTGGTGGGAGGCTTCCTGAGGGCGCAGGCACGGCTCCTGCAGGCCCGACCGGCCAGGTGCTTCAGGTGCCTGTCGGTGGGCCATGTGGGGGTGCACTGCACGGCGGAGGTAACGGCGGGTGACCGCTGCTTCCGCTGTGGCCAGCCCGGTCATAAGGCCGGCACGTGTAGCGCCCCGTTGCACTATTTTAGATGTGCAGCGGGGGGCAAGCCGGCTGACCATAGGGTTGGCAGCAAGGCCTGCGCCGGAGGGGAGCCGAAGCCGGGAGGCCGGCCTTCCGCCCCTAGTTCGCAGCGGGATGCGGAGATGGGGGTTCCATAATGGATCCTCAACTCCGCATCCTGCAGGTGAACGTTGGCCACGGTGCCCATGCTCAGGACCTTCTGCGCCAGAGCTTGGCACAGTGGGCCATAAATGTCGCCGCTGTCGCCGACCCATACACCCACCGGTTCCTCGGAGTCGTCGGAGATCGCGCAGCTCAGACGGGGCTGCGTGATCACGCACCGCCGGTGGGCCCGATTCCGTAGGAGGCGTCGCCGCCCCGCAGATGCGGAGGCCCGAGAGGCGGAGTTGTACGAGGGATACAGGGAGGCCAGACGAGCCCTCCGAGCGGAGATAAGGCGTTCCAAACGGGACGCCTTCCGCGAGCTGCTGGAGACGCTGGAGCCTGGGGGGCGGCCCTACAGGATGGTGAGGGGCAAGCTGCGCCCCAAGGCCCCGCCGTTAACCCGGTGTCTGCAGCCGGATCTGCTCGGAGGAGTTGTTGGCTCCCTGTTCCCAGCGCGGGTGGTGGAACATGTTCCACCGCAGATGACTCCGCCTCGGTTGCGCATGGCGCCCGACGTGGAAGACGACGACGTGCCCGAGGTCACTTGGGTAGAACTAGAGCTGGCGGTGAGAAGGCTAAGAGCCAAACACACCGCCCCGGGACCCGACGGCATTTCAGGCCGAGCGTGGGTCCTAGCTCTAGTCGACGACGGTCTCGAGCCCCGACTGAGAGGAGCGGCGGTAAGGCCCATCATGGAGGATTGGCTGGAGAGGCGACACGGAAGCCTCTCCTACCGACTGACGCGGGTGATCTCAGGGAAGGGGTGCTTCGGGGACCACCTGCATCGGATCAGGAAGGAGCCAACGCCTGAGTGTCATCACTGCGACGCGAGCGAGGACTCAGGGCTGCACACGCTGGCGGACTGCCCGGCGTGGGAGGCGCCGAGGCGTGACCTCGTGGCAGCCATCGGGGTGGGATTCCTCTCGCTCGGCAGCATGATTGCGGCAATGGTGCGGAGCGCGAGCGCGTGGGCCGCCGCCGCCTCCTTCTAAGCCTCCTTCTCAAAGGTAGTTTTCAATGAAATCGATCTACCTATTGGTTTCTTGACTACTGTCGAATTTAAAAAAAATTTCTTCATAGGAGGTCTAGTTATGACCCCCTGAGTCCGAAATGACCACTGGTCAAAAAGTTTATATTTATATATATATGTATGTATGGTTCCACTTCCCAAAATTTGCGGCACTCTCACGGTCGCATTTTTGCCCCGATCTCTTTCAAACTGCGGTCAAAAATTGCTTGGGTGTAAACTTGGTTTAAGTTCGTGAACGGGTGGAATCCGGCCTAAGGGGACGGTAGGGCCTTACTTTTTGTGAAATCAGTTTTCCCTCAAAATTTCACGTTCCATGAAAGATATTCGAACCGTTCTAATTTTATCCCATAGTATACATGAATACCAACAAGATTTAGTTATAAACCTATAAGATTAAAACTTTAACTAAAAGCGGAGGGGGGAAAAACCAAAATTTTTCGGGAAAAAAATCATAACTTCTAACCGGTGAACATTCTTGGTGTCGGAAACATTTTTAATCGATAGGCCATTTTTAAGTCTAAAATAAATGTCTGAAAAGTTTTTCGCAAAAAGTTACCGTTTTCGAGAAAAAAAAATTAAACATGTTAAAAATGCGCTCGGCGTGGGTCATAGAAGAAGCATAGGTCATATTAATTGCTTCACGAAATCTACCTGTGCGTTCCCCCTGCGGGAACGGTTTTTTTTTTCTATTTTTGTGTGAAAGTCTTAATGCGGTTCACAGAATACATCTACTTACCAAGTTTCAACAGTTCTTATAGTTTCGGAAAAAAGTGGCGGTGGCATACGGACGGACAGACATGACGAATCTATAAGGGTTCCGTTTTTACCCATTTGGCTACGGAACCCTAAAAAGTGTCAATACGGACAAGGGTCTCTAAAAATGTATGTTCCTAGCATCGGTTAGCATAATTCTTGATCATCGCAACCAGCATCAGAAAGTATTCTTTACCACCAATTTACTTCTTATGCTGAAACGAACAATAATTTTAAATATACCAATCTAATGCGTAAAGTGAACGTTTTTGAAATCGGTTTTAGATTTAAAGACAAAATTGATAGTGATGAAACTTAAAATTGAAAAATATGGGTTCAAGCCCGACATAACCGCCCCCGCTGGCTGGCGGGGGGTTATCCGAAGGGATTTCCGCACGAAAAAAAAAAGGTACTATTTGGTTTCTGTTTGATAATATATTTCCATGGATTTAGAGTTTGCAAATTTGTTCTTGGTAGCATGGCGACCACATAGTTTGAATACTTTTACTAAGCAGAGGACTAGGACCAGGTACAGAGATCGATTCCCGATTCCGTAGGAGGCGTCGCCGCCCCGCAGATGCGGAGGCCCGAGAGGCGGAGTTGTACGAGGGATACAGGGAGGCCAGACGAGCCCTCCGAGCGGAGATAAGGCGTTCCAAACGGGACGCCTTCCGCGAGCTGCTGGCGACACTGGAGCGGGACCCTTGGGGGCGGCCCTACCGGATGGTGAGGGGCAAGCTGCGCCCCAAGGCCCCGCCGTTAACCCGGTGTCTCCAGCCGGATCTGCTCGGAGGAATTGTTGGCTCCCTGTTCCCAGCGCGGGCGGTGGAACATGTTCCACCGCGGATGACTCCGCCTCGGTTGCGCATGGCGCCCGACGTGGAAGACGACGACGTGCCCGAGGTCACTTGGGTAGAACTAGAGCTGGCGGTGAGAAGGCTAAGAGCCAAACACACCGCCCCGGGACCCGACGGCATTCCAGGCCGAGCGTGGGTCCTAGCTCTAGTCGACGACGCTCTCGAGCCCCGACTGAGAGGGCTTCTCAGCGCATGTTTGGAGCGGGGCCAGTTTCCGAAATTGTGGAAGACGGGGAAACTGGTCCTCATCCGAAAGGAGGGGCGCCCGGCGGACTCGCCGTCCGCCTACCGGCCCATAGTGTTGCTCGACGAGGTGTGCAAGCTCTTTGAAAGAGTAATTGCGAAGCGCCTCGTCGAGCACCTCTCAAGAGTGGGGCCGGACCTGGCGGATGGCCAATATGGCTTCCGCCAGAGGCGCTCCACCGTGGATGCCATCATGCGCGTGAGGGCTCTGGCGGAGGATGCAGTAGCCCGGGGTGAGGTGATGTTGGCGGTGTCCCTGGACATCGCCAACGCGTTCAACACCTTGCCCTGGAGTTGCATTAGGGAGGCGCTCGTGTATCACGAAGTGCCTCTCTACCTCCGCCGCATAGTCGGGGCGTATTTGACGGAGAGAGCCGTCATCTACCCAACAGTGACCGGTCTCGGTCGGCGTGAAATGTCGTGCGGTGTTCCACAGGGATCGGTCCTGGGGCCGCTCCTGTGGAACATCGGATACGACTGGGTGCTTCGCGGTGAGCTCGTAGGCGGTGCCGCCGTCACGTGCTACGCGGACGACACGCTCGTGACGGCGTGCGGGGCGACGTACCGCGAAGCGACCCGAAAGGCCACGACCGCGGTTGCCCAAGTCGTTAGGCGGATCCGGCGGCTGGGTCTCGAGGTGGCCCTGCATAAAACCGAGGCCCTGTTCTTCCATGGGCCTCGGAGCAAGCCACCCGAGGGATCCAGTCTCATCGTGGGAGGAAATCGCATCGGCATCAAGCCCCAAATGAAATATTTGGGGCTCGTGCTCGACGGCCGATGGGACTTCGGAGAGCACATCCGAAGTCTGGCCCCCAAATTGAAGGGCACAGCTCTTGCTCTGGCTCGGCTGTTGCCCAACATGAGGGGGCCCGATGACTCCTGCAGGAGACTCTACGCGGGGATCGTGCGGTCCATGGCCCTGTATGGGTGCCCAATATGGGCGGAGGCCCTGAGGACCAGAACTGTGCAGATGCTGCGCGCTCCGCAGCGAGTTCTGGCCATCAGGGTCATCCGAGGGTACCGCACGATCTCCTTCGAGGCGGCGAGTCTCCTTGCCGGAACTCCGCCATGGGACCTGGAAGCGAGAGCCCTTTCGCAACTGTACCAGTGGCGAAAGAAGGCGCGGGAGCAGGGATGGAACCCCGAGCCTCGAGAAATCGAGGCCGTGCAGTCCCAGCTCCGCCAGGCCATCGTGGTGGAGTGGAAGGAACGACTTGGGCAACCAAGCGCAGGGCACGCCGCAATAGCGGCGGTAAGGCCCATCATGGAGGATTGGCTGGAGAGGCGACACGGAAGCCTCTCCTACCGACTGACGCAGGTGATCTCAGGGAAGGGGTGCTTCGGGGACCACCTGCATCGGATCAGGAAGGAGCCAACGCCTGAGTGTCATCACTGCGACGCGAGCGAGGACTCAGGGCTGCACACGCTGGCGGACTGCCCGGCGTGGGAGGCGCCGAGGCGTGACCTCGTGGCAGCCATCGGGGTGGGAGTCCTCTCGCTCGGCAGCATGATTGCGGCAATGGTGCGGAGCGCGAGCGCGTGGGCCGCCGCCGCCTCCTTCTGCGAGCATGTAATGCACGCGAAGGAGGTGGCGGAGCGCGCCCGGGAGAGACTTAGAACTCTCCCGGTCCGCCGAGCCCGCAACTTGCTCGCCGCGCGTCGCAGGCAACTCAGGCGCCGGAGGTCGCTTAACGACCTCCGTCCTCCATGAGCGCAGGCCTGGGGGTGGCGGGTGAGGCCACCTGTCACCCCAGCAGAAGCAGGCCGGGACGGTGGGGCGACTAGCGCCCCTCCCCCAAACCGGGGCAAGACGGGGACACCGTGGTTCCCAAACCCGAGGGGGCCATCTCGAAACCGGAGATGGCCCAGGGTCAGTCGGGGTGCGAGGGATATGCTCTATGGGCAACCTTACACCCCGGCGTCTGTAGACCCGAGACGGCGTGCGGTTTTAGTCGGTTCAAGCCCGACATAACCGCCCCCGCTGGCACGCGGGGGGGTATCCGAAGGGATTTCCGCACGAAAAAAAAAAAAAAAAAAAAAAAAAAAAAGGTACAGAGATCGATTATAGTCTGGAATAACACATAGGCTAGTTTTTGTTCCTGAAATTTCTTATGGGTAGCGAAATAGGAATCAAAATTCAACGCATGCGAAGCCGCGGGCAAGAGTTAGTAAATCATAAAAACAAATTGATTCGGCAATCTCTGTACGCTATGCCATACCATCTCCTATCCTACTACTATTATAAATGCGTAAGTGGTAGTGTTTGTTGAAGGCTGAACGAATCTGGATGTTATTGGGCAAAGAGATAGATAGTCTGAAATAGCACATATTCCGCATTCCGGGAATAGATATCTCTCACTGGACTGGATCAATAACTCACGTAAGTGGAGCTGCAACATGTCTTCCATGAGTTTTATAGTTACTGATTTTCATTTATCAATTTTATCACAAACTGAACTACTATTATTTTACCTCTGTTTTTTCGAATGATGAACGATGCTGATAATAATTTTCCGATTGACCATGCAATATAATATGGAAATACATTGTAAAGGTAATTGAAAATTCCTCACACAGCTCAGAGAAAAATTCCTTTCATTTTTCAAGTTTTATATTTTTAAATCGCTTTACGCCAGCAGTGAAACCAATTTCATAGAGCGACTTAGATGGTACCTACACAGATTATCTCGTATTTCTAGGTTCTCGAAGTACAAGACTATTCCATTTACGTTTGTGGAGATATTCTGAGGTTCTAATTTTGGAATGTCGCTTCAGTTGGCACTTTATATTATGCAGTTATATTGTCGTCTCTACAATTTATTATTAAGATGCCTATAAATATACTGTTAGTTTACTATTGGAATAATTATCATTACAATTATAATTATACCTGCCATAATTATCGGGCTATAGGTATACCACGCAAGAATATTTAACACATGGAACATGGTAAATATCTCCATAATATTAATTATATTTGAAATTCGAATGAACATGTCACTGTAAAATTATTATTGTAGTTCCAGTTGTAATTAGTTCCATAAAATTAGTGAGATGATATTTCGATAGGTTTTGTTTCACTTGTAGGTTAGTACTGTCATTGATGTCTATATTACTAAAGTAACTATTATCAAACGCCATGGTACACGGAGAAAAATGTCTGACCAGTTGCATGTAACGATTACGTTACACATTCATTGAAGTATATTTTACTAAAGTGTGACGAGTGTCATTAAATTCCATTTGTTCCTTAACCAAACTAATTATGGCGCTATGGAAAAAAAACACTAATTACGCCTGCAACTAATAAGGATCATCCTTCTATGGGATGTTTCTCTAGAAATACTGTTCTTGTTAAATATTTATTTCAAAAATATTTAGATGATTAGTGAGGCACCTATAGTCACAAAAGTGAATAAGTGGGCTATATGAAAATTCAAAATAGTATGTTCCACGTTCAGAAAATAATTAGACTCAAAACAAAAGCCTCGTATAACAACGGTCAAGAAGAGAATTCACGTTTTAACATCGTCAACGTTCTCGACTAAAATAGGAGCTCAGAATAAAATGTATGCTAATCTTACATTTGCATATGACTGGGAAAATCACTGGCCCATTAAAGAGAGCCGTATCTTAGACGTGTGAAAGGATGGAGTGGTTAAAATACTGTTAACAAGGGCCGAAGACGTGTCATTATAGGTCTAAGACCTTCGTATTCTCTCGTCGTTTGTCATGCAAATAGAGATTGAATAATTTATGGTAGATTCATCCCCCTGTGTAACGAGGATCAGCATTGTTGGGTAAATCTAATAGTACGTATCGTTCTAGCTAAATACCTTTTACATTGTTACCTCAAGCTTTTTGTTTGATGTACGTATGTCATGTAAAAGGACATTTCGATTGGAAAAGGAGGTTTTTTTTTAACGTGCGGAAATCCCTTTCGATACCCTTGCCGGCCAGCGGGGGTGGTTATGTCGTGCATCGACTAAAACCGCACGGTGTCCTGCCCAAGTGTCCATTGCCGGGCCTACTAGAAAGTCAAAGGGATTAGAGGATTTATTCACTACAATACATTTATTTTGATCGAATTTAATATGAGGTTTTGTGAAAATGCTGTATTGTTCCCGTTTAAATTCTTAATTTATTTTTAATAAAATAATAAAATAATTTATCATCATCATAACATTGATCTCGGTTATTTCCGAGGCTTTTACCTCGAACCCCAAGGTCAGCTTTCTTCTTCTCCTCCTAATAGGTACTGCTCTTACAGGAGCAACTGCCGTTTGACCTGCCAACCCCGAGAGGAACAGAGCCTCGTCTGTCATTCAGCAGGTACACCGGCTCGCAGACGAGGTTGACTTTGCCGTGTAGGTTTAAATGCTTCTCTGGTTTTATTTTGTTTGAACATATACCCAAACAAAATAAAACAGGTAAGTATAAAAATTATGTTTTTGCGAGTACGACACAATAATAAGTAGAACACTGACGACACGACGACACCAAAACGTGGCCCATGCAGGGTCACGTGTCGGTGTGCTAGTTTAAATTTAATATTTCACTCGTCTTAGCAAAGAAAAACCTTAAAATATTGTAGTTTGCGCGATGCAACGTTGTTCGCATTCATAATACTGTGGTTTTTACCCCTTAGCATAAATAAAGTGAGACCCTGTCCGCATACTGTTTTCTTTTTATGTGTATTGTTATAACTTTCAGTAAATTTTATTTGTGTCATTTAATATTTCGGTAAGATAATTTTTTAACTAGGTAGTGTAGAGTAAGCTTTCCTGGGGTTATCCTTTCGAGGGCTTACCTGGGGTGCCCGGCAATGGACACTTGGGCAGGACACCGTGCGGTTTTAGTCGATGCACGACCAAACCGCCCCTAAAAAAGGTAGCGTAGAATGTGGCTCTACCAACATCCTTGAGGCTCAATCCAACCTCAACTACAAGTCGGTGCACTTGCTTAACAACGGAAAAGGTTTTAGTATAGGCTTTCCTTCCAAGATTGAGAAGTCAGACCGCAATCGCTTCTGGAAAAGCCAACATACCAATCAAACCTTTGAAGACCTCGGTAGCACAGCGGTATAGTGCGTTCGACTGCTAAGTCAGAGGTCGCGGGTTCGATTCCTACTCAGTGCAAACATGTATATTTGGTCTGGGTGTTTCTATGTATAATATGTATTTATTTACAAAAAAGTATTTAAGTATGTTTATCCGCATTCTAGAACCAATATGACAAGCTCTGCTTAGTTTGGGTCTAGATGGCGCTGTGTAATTTGTCCTAGAATATTTATTTATGTAAAATTAACAAGTGGACCCCAGGCTTCGAAGTGCAAACTTCGGACGCAGCTGCGAAATCGCTATGAGGATGATGATGGATTGATCGGCGAGTAATGATTATGCTTCCAAAAACAGTTATTTATTTTATTTATTTTTTATTTAAAATTTATGCACACATAATAAAAACATTACAGAAATTGGATGGTGGAAAGAATAGTACAATGGTACAGCTCATTTCTTAAAGAAATTTCTTCCAGCAGACCGGCGAGAGGAGATCGTGAAAAGCAAAGGGGTAGATACGTGTGTATGATAACAAGAGTGAATACATTAACACACACAAACACGTAACACAAACATACATATTAACATAATATAAACTAAACATGTAATATATAAACCTAAATATTATATAAATCTTAAGGCTTTCACGGCCGGCGTTGCATGAAGAATATACTGCTTCCGGGCTGTTTGGCCGTGGTCCATCGGAAACTTATATTCCAGACGTTTCGTCGATCACTGCGGTGGACATCTTCAGTGGTACACGTCGGGACGCCGTCGAGTGTGGAGAACCAAGGTTGTGGAGAAATAGTGATTGCGGACTTTACTTTTAAAGACTGATCTCGAGTTGTTCCCTTGGATGTCAGATGGAAGTGAATTCCACAGTCTGACCGCTGGCACAGAGAAGGAATAAGAGTAGAAGTTAGTTTTGTGAGAAGGAAATTTCAGAATGGAGCGTAGGCCTGACCTGCACGTATATCTGGCTCCTCTAAGATGTTCTTGGTCCCAGCAAACCTCACACACGCGAGCCGGTATGGCCTGCTGATTGACAGACAAGTCAGTAGGCTTATCAGGCAGGTTAGTAGGCTGTCAAGTAGGCTTATTTTTCAGGGTTCCTCAATCCAGAGGACAGTCGCTCCCGTAAAAGCTAACTAAATCATAGGATGAAAACTGAAAAGGAAAACAGACACCGGGCTCCAAAGTGTAAACTCTAGATGCAAGTTTAAATATGTGTCCAAACACATATTTATATATTTGGATAAATATGTGTTTTATCCAAACACATATCCAAATAGCGTTTGGATAAAAAAGAAAAAGATTATGCCACAATACAAGTTTCCAATGGACCACGACCAAACAGCCCGGAAGCAGTATATTCTTCATGCTAAATATTATATTATACATACAAATACATATACAATAAATAACGAAATATGCATATATATGGACATGAGTAGTTAGGTCACAAGGTAGAAGAGAAATAGTGATTGCGGACTTTACTTTTAAAGACTGATCTCGAGTTGTTCCCTTGGATGTCAGATGGAAGTGAATTCCACAGTCTGACCGCTGGCACAGAGAAGGAATAAGAGTAGAAGTTAGTTTTGTGATAAGGAAATTTCAGAATGGAGCGTAGGCCTGACCTGCACGTATATCTGGCTCCTCTAAGATGTTCTTGGTCCCAGCAAACCTCACACACGCGAGCCGGTATGGCCTGCTGATTGACAGACAAGTCAGTAGGCTTATCATGCAGGTTAGTAGGCAGTCAAGTAGGCTTATTTTTCAGGGTTCCTCAATCCAGAGGACAGTCGCTCCCGTAAAAGCTAACCAAATCATAGGATGAAAACTGAAAAGGAAAACAGACACCGGGCTCCAAAGTGTAAACTCTAGATGCAAGTTTAAATATGTGTCCAAACACATATTTATATATTTGGATAAATATGTGTTTTATCCAAACACATATCCAAATAGCGTTTGGATAAAAAAGAAAAAGATTATGCCACCGAAATAGGTAGATCTACCTAAAATCCAATACGTACCAAAATCGATCCCAATATCAATAGCCAAAGATCCAAATATCAATATATTAAAACTTTTTTTGCAGAAATCCAAAATATGTGTTTTCACTCCTCTTGCTCAAAAAGACCGTCATTGTGGCGTATCCGAGCGAAGAAAAAATAGCAATTCTTCCCCTAGGCCCTAGGGGAAAAAGTTTTTTTTTTAATTTTTGTATGTCAAATGACAATGAGCCTACAAAAACGAAAAAGTCTTTATTCATAAGTAAAGACATCATGAATAAAGACTCGACTTATTACTGTTTCATAAAAAAAGAACTTCATTTTAATTTTGAAAATGGAACTACAATCGGCGATCTCGGTAGTGACCGTAATTAATTTTACAATAGTGAAAATGTCATCATCTAGTGAGAATGGAGACCCTAATTTACAAATAGAAGAGAAAGGAAAAGAAATAATTTTCAATCTGTTGCCGTCAAGGTCACAAACTTACGAAAAGTTAATAAAATAAACTACATATTTCATATTGTATTGGATTGTTTTATTTTCTCGCAATCGTAGTGAAAAGTATAGTGTAACACACGGCGCTAAAACCCATTAAAACTCGGTTTCTATTTACTCCCTCGCTAAAGCTCGGGAGTAAAACTACCTCGTATATAATGGGTCATTTTAGCTCCTTGTATAACAATCTACTATTTAGTTATATATCTAACTCAATCTTTAATCTAACACATCTGTTGTGCCGGCTTTAGTGTGCAGTGTATCTTGTGACAAATAGGCCTGTTGCAGCTGCTACCATTTTATTCTACCTATTCCTTTCTCTCTCTCTCTCTCGTCAGTCTATGTCTTGCTCTGTCTTTCTCTTTTTGTTTCCTTCCATGATATTTTAATAAGGTTTTTTTGCAAAGCTCTAGTTTTAAAGGTTGGTATTTATATTTTCTTAATTAGAGCGCCTGTCGTTTGTTTTATAGCACTCTGCATCTCTGTTCATCATTGCATAATATTATTTTAATGTTATTAAACTAAATTTGCCTGTACATCTCATGGTTAACCCTAATTCTTTAATATTTTACAAAGCACTCATTTTGAGATTTGAAAGTAAGTGCTTATGTAACACCCTATTTTTACATAATTATTAATATAATATTATTTATATAATCTGTTTTCTTTTAGTGTCGTTCCCAAGTAAGTATCACGGAGTTTAGTTATAAGGTAAACTGTTCTCCACGTTGAAATGTAGAGCTGCTTAAACTACTACACATAGTAGGACGAAGAAAAAATGTTTTTTCAATACACTTACTCATAATATGGCTCTAATCACACCGCAATTAGGCACATAATGATACCTATTATCAAACTGTGGTTTTTTGATTGTTATTAAATCACGAGTGGGATAATAGATTTTTTTATTATATTTGTTGTTTCATTATTCTTAAAAAAAAATCGATACAAAAAAGATCGCGTTCAATAGAACAAATAAATTAATATACCTACCTATTGCTTATTCATTTCATGCAACTTCGTATTTAAATAGAAAATTTCATCTTGTACGTGTATAATAAACAAAACTTTCACTCAAATATAACTTTTGTTTTCTCTCTGTTTAAAACTTTAAACAACAACTTAAACAAGAAAAAAAACCTCATTCTTTACTCTGTGGTCAATGCGCATAAAAAAAAACTAATTTATTGTTCCCACCAGTACCAAAAATTTTCACAATTCGTTTCCTATTGAAATTAAATTATTTTTGTTTTATTTAGTATTATATTATTCATAAGTGTATTGAAAAACGTCGTATGATACACGTCTGTATTGTTGATTACCGTCCTCGGTTCTCTTTAGACCCTCACCTTACAGCTCGGGTCTCAATAGCACCTCAGCGGTAATCACCAACTTTACACACTTGTACCATAATCTACTATTTTTTGGCAGAGTTTAAATCACTCGACGTTTTAGCATGGCTTATTCCAAACGAATGTGAATAATGTTTTGAATAAGTTAATTTTGGTACTAAAATTGTTTAGTTAAACGTATTCTGCTTCGTATTTCTTCATTCTTTTATACATTAGTTATTAGTTAATATTGTCATGCGTTGCGATTTATTACAGTCTATCCCTACAGTCGTATATTATCTTGAAATGACTACAAGATTATTCTCGTTATCATTTCTTTTACGTATTGAAGAGTTTCTTGTTCTTTCTTTTTTGACGGCTTTGACCCCTTTTATCAACATTTGACAGATGAGAAAAAAATATACTTACTATACATGACAATATTTAACCTATGATTTGTATGATAATTGTAACCATATTGCGATACGTTAAGGTCGCTATTACCTTGACACGTCACTAGAATACGCTTTTATAGATTACGACGATTGTGGCCCTGACGAAAAGGTGACGTCTATACGTGAAGTTCAACTGTATGAAGATAGCGACAGAATAATGTTTTAGTTGTGTAAGTAGTAATTCTATGGCTCGGTTACTGGGGAAAGTGGGAATGAAGAGGTTATGTTGTATTGCGCGTATTTTTTATAACACTTATATTATGTAATAATTATGGTTTTATTAGCAAGTACATTATAGAACTGAGTAAACATTTTGTGTTGATATATTCTGCTGAAGTTGTTGCGTTGTACGAGAACTAATATCGGAATGTGATAATAGACAAACAACGCGCAGTAAACAACTGATAGTGAATGTGCCATTTAATCAGTTCAGTGTGGTAAAATAACTATAATGGCCATGTCGGTGACTACAAAATGGTTATCTTTGTGTAAAAATAATTTAAATATCAGAACACTGTCGACGACATGTTCAACAAAAGCGAAAGTAGTATTTAATTGGGAAGATCCACTAAATTTAGAAGGACAATTACATGACGACGAAAAAGCGATACGGGACTCGTTCAAAGCTTATTGTAACGAGAAACTATTGCCAAGAATAATCGAAGCGAACAGAAATGAAGTCTTTGATAAAGTAATTTACAAGGAGCTCGGTGAGATGGGAGCACTCGGATGTACTATTAAGGGATATGGCTGCGCGGGTGTCAGCTACGTTACCTATGGATTAATGACGAGAGAATTAGATGGAATCGACTCAGCATTTAGATCAGCGATGAGTGTTCAAAGCAGCTTGGCTATGGGAGCTATTTACAATTATGGTAGTGAGGCACAAAAACAAAAATTTCTACCTAAAATGGCTAAAGGAGAATTAATTGGGTGTTTCGGCTTGACTGAGCCAAATTTTGGAAGCGACGCTGGTGGCATGGTAACAAAAGCCAAGTATGACTCCAAGAACAAAACTTATGTCTTATCAGGATCAAAAACGTGGATTACGAATTCCCCCATTGCAGATGTGCTGGTCATTTGGGCTAAGGACGATGAAAATAAAGTACGAGGTTATATCGTTGAACGTTCGCAAGTCAAAAAAGGGCTCGACACACCAAAAATCAATGGTAAATTTTCTTTGCGTGCGTCGGCAACCGGCATGATATTGCTCGACGAAGTGGTTATACCGGAGGACAATATATTGCCTAACGTAGTGGGTCTGAAGGGGCCGTTCGGATGTCTCAATAACGCGCGATATGGGATCGCTTGGGGCGCTCTCGGTGCCGCTGAAACATGTTTGCGGATCGCCCGACAGTACACATTAGATAGGAAACAATTTGGGCGACCGCTCGCTTCAAACCAGCTCATACAGAAGAAACTGGCTGACATGTTGACAGAGATAAGTATTGGATACCAAGCTTGTCTGAGAGTTGGACGCCTGAGGGATGAAGACAAGGTTGCACCCGAAATGATTTCATTACTTAAAAGAAATAACTGTGGTAAAGCATTGGAAATCGCAAGAAACGCAAGAGATATGCTTGGTGGTAACGGAATCTCAGATGAGTATCATATTATCAGGCATGTGATGAATCTTGAAGCTGTCAACACTTATGAAGGGACTCATGATATTCATGCGCTTATATTAGGGAGAGCTATTACGGGAATAGCTGCATTCTAAATTCTGCTTGCCTGGCATTCGCATAAAATATTGTTATTGTTAATAATAAAATAAAATGGCTAAATTGTCTTTATCTTCATTCAGTTACCGTAACATATTCTAAATCCAATTCATGTAAAGTGATAAGATAATAGTGAACTTATAATGATTAAATTAGAAACAAAAGAATAAGAAGAAAAAATATTTCTTGGAGGCGCCGGGTATCGATCCCGGTACCTCTCGCATGCTAAGCGAGCGCTCTACCATCTGAGCTACGCCCCCGATGACTGGCTTGTACGAAATACAGAATATATATTACAATAAGGTTTGACTTCCTAAAACAAGGCCACTATTAAGTGGCCTTGTTTTTATTTACTTATTTTATTAATTTATTTAGTAGTATTAACTACTAAATAAATTAAATGAATAAATTAGTTATTATTTGATAAAAACGAATATTATACAGACTAGATTTTTTGGGACATAAAAAGAAATCTGCTAAGGTGTCATCGTAATCATCGTCATCATCATCCTCCGAGCGATCTCCCAACTCAGTTGGGAGTCGGCTTTTCAGTCTAACTACGATACGGCTGCACTTCGATATTTTCCATGAAGCAGATGCCATCTGACCTCCAAATATCATTGGGGATATCGAAATTCTGTAGTTAGATCATTTGTAGGACTTTTAGAATAGAATGTAATAGAAGAAATCGAAACATATTTTTGGTATGTAAGCGTTTTTGGAACTTACTACAAACGCTTAAGCATCACTATGCTTTTATAGCTTTATATAAATAGTTTTTCAGAATATTTTAGCTTTACTTTTTTATACCACTTGTGGCAGTCAAGCACACGGCCCATCTGATGGGAAGCAGTAAGCGTGGCCTATGGACGTGTGCAACAATAACACTTATTTATGGCAACAATTAGATTGAGGGCTGCAGGTCTGAAAAGTAACTTTTAAGCTCGTACTGCACCTTATAGTACTACATAGCATCTATTGTAACATAAAGTCGGTAGGAACGCTCTTGTGGAATAAAATTTAGTGTCTGCTTTTCTCAGTGAGGATTTAGCGATGAGCCGTATCGTAATAATATTCCTCCACAGAATATTTATTTTAATAAGACGATAAGAGAATTGGGAGGGAGACAATCTGACGTAAGATTAGTATGCAGCGTCTGTTGCTATAGGTACAGGATTATACTTAATGAAGTTATACTTGATTTTCATATGGAAATAGGATTATATTTATAATATGTTATTTTAAATTACTTAAATGCCATACGGTATTGTCGACATTTTACGCGAATATTACACATTGAAATGAAAATAGTTTTTAACGTATTTTATCTCGATTCATTTGGTGTTATTTTATTGTTTTGAAAAACCTAAATCTTTTATTATTTCTATGTACCTAGTTAATATACTAGAAACTATGAAACTGCAATTGAATTTGATTACGAATATGATTTATTCACTTCAATTTGAAAAGTATTAATTTCATTGCAAATTTCCTACGTGAAAACAGTACAATTCATAGATTAGATAATTTTCGAAAAGTAAATAAAATAAGATCTTAGATAAAAGAGAAGAGCTGCTACTACAAATATACACAATATTTGTGTATGTCTTAGAAATATATTTATTTCCCACATAATTTATTTTAGATAATATGTACATATAAAAAATATCTGTTTCTAAAGAACAGGGAGGTTCGATGAGCTCTTCCAATTAGTTCTATCTTCTCCTTTCCTATACAGAACAATACTTGCAAGGCTGAGGTATCAACCACACACGGTGCAAACAATTCCATCAAGAACCAGGTTCGGCACCTCTTTTCTTTGCCGCTCCTTCAAGATTTGAAATTCTTTATCAGCACACGTGTTTCCTTCTTCCTACAGTCTCGAGTCCGTGATAAAGCATCTGATGAGGCCGCCACCATTAGTAGAATCATGGGTGTCTGTAATGATGAACCCCATTCCTGAGACTTTACCTTTAGCTTACCATCATATTGACGTGTCTAAGATAAAAAAAAACTTTAATTAGGTATGAAATGATCATTCCGTTACTGGTCCCAGTTGTATTCAAAACTTGTAATTTGGAACCCAAGCTTCTCTCTTCTACTCTTTCTCTTGATTTGACTTATAGTGACTATTATGGGAGTGATTACCATCTTACCCCCCGATCCCTCAAGAGGAAAGCCTGCGCCAGAGCTTCATGCGTCAATCGGGTATAGGTGTGACTAGCCTCATGGGCCCCGAGGATCTCTTATCTAATTTTTATACTTACTTTCAATACAATGAATTACCAGGTGGTAGAAATTGGATGACACAAATTTGTCACAAAATTCGGCCGGGTGGGTAACACCGTGTACGATTACGAAATACCCTCCATAGTAATCCAATTTCGGTTTGATTGCGTTCAGGGGTCAGCAAGTGCATAGCCGGGCAGGGGGATTGTGGTCGCAGCACTAGTGGGACCGGTGGGTGTCACGCGGTGCTGCGACGACAATCCTCTTTTGATGAGGCCGTCAAGCTGAGTGCCACCATTGTTAACATGGTACGTGTATATAATGGTGACCCTCTTTCCTGAAACTTTACCTTCAGTCTACTAAAAGTAAATTTTTAATTGAGTTTTTTCGTATGAAAATTTAAAATAATATTCGCAACCCAATTTGTTTGTTTGACGTAACTTCAGTGAATTCTGCACAACGCAATTCGTATAGACGCAACTTGTCTTTCCGTACTCCGTGGATGAAAGAAAATTACTAAACTTCATAAACTTCTCACTGACCTTCTGCTAGATATATTGAGAGCGGGTAATGTGGTCTGCTATACTGATAAAGTCCGATCTAGCTTGAGCTGCCAAGTCGTAAACTTTATAGACTTACAAGAACTCCACGGACAGCTCTCAAGTTTCTCTACCGACAGAATAGTGATAATTCTGTGCTCCACACTACTGACAAGTGGAAACGAACTAACATCAGTAGCAGACTGTTAAGTATAGGACGTTAAATCTCCTCTGTCATGTAGCAAAAGAGAAAAGACAGAATTAATATAATAACAAAGTTTTATTAGGTAGTATATGGGCTCACCAAGATCTTTGGAGCTTAGTTCATAGATATTACAAGTGAGAAAAAACAATTCTCACCAGTTCCATTGAGCATGCTAATGGAAAGGGTGAGAAAAAAAATCTCACCACACTGGAACTAGGGAGAATAACCCAATTTAGTCCGTTAAAGTACAACGACTCAGCGACGAAACGTAGTGTACGAATAAATCTTTCTGGTTTTTGTTAGACTATACTAGTGTTTAAATGTATTTTATCTGTTAAATAAACTTTAAAAAAAAACTTGCAAGCCCGTACGAGGCTCTGAGGTTTTTCTATCAGGCCTAGGGATCCGACCCGACCCCACCAGGCGAGGCCGCGGTGGCGGCCAAAGTCCGTTGGTAACCGTGGGGTTATCCTTTCGAGGGCTTACCCGGGGTGCCCGGCAATGGACTCTTGGGGAGGACACAGTGTGGTTTTAGTTGTCCCGATTCCGACACGCCCACTCCATCGTTGGCACCGATGGGGTGAAACACGTGGGGGTTTCTACACGTAAAAAAAAGGGTTGGGGATCAGACGGTAGTCGCTCCCCTAAGGTGTAAGATTTTGGTGCAACTGGGACTATCGCTGTGATGATAATAATGACATCTCTCATCTCATCTATCTGTTCCTTTTTTTTTAGTATCATGTGTGTAACAAGCAATAGTAAATGTGTGCAATAAATAAGTCAATATTTATGATTTTAGATTGACATGGTCATTTACATTAAAATTAGAATTATAAACGGGATATTTACCATGTTTAGTATCTTTTTCGAGAATCCGATATTTCGGCACTGTTACAAGTACCATGATCACGGATGTACATGGTAAATATCCCGTTTATAATTCTAATTTTAAAATAAGTCAATAATGTGAATCCATGGGTACGTGCGTGGCGTCTCGTTTCTACAAAGGCGCCATCGGAATATCAGCGCTGCTCATCATAATATATGTTTAGCATGTGGTGGGCAGCATTTAAGCTGAGATGGCGACCATTTTAGGCTCGCACACCTAGTATCTATATGTGTATATTTATATTTTTGTTGTAACCTATCTGTGCGTGTCCTTAATAAACTTATTTTCTTTCTTTCTTCTTTCTATCTATGTGTTAATACGCAGTGGATCATCTCGGACGCATTTTACAGTGTTCCCTTTATGTATCGTGCAGTTATCTTTTTTTTTCGTACTACTATACGGATTTGTTGAGCCCCAAAGATTCGAATGGGCCCCAATGCCCACATACACCCCGTTAAAATATATAATTTTTTATTTTTGTTTTTTTTTTAAAGAATATCAGTAACCGAAATTACTAATATTCCCCTCCAGCTAAGCTAAATTGCTTGTGTTAGGAGTGAGTTCACATCGGTAGTGTAGTGGCCAGGATTCGAACCCGGGACCTCTCGATCGTAAGGTCGTCTCCTTAACCACTAAGCTACCGACGCTTCAGTAAGTATGTATCAAAACAAACTATTATCCAATATACTTTATCTACACTCCAATCGAAAAATTCGAATTACGAATTCAAAGACGATTCTATACATACGCACTTTATAAACACATATACATAAAGTTAAAAATAAAACTTATTATAGTACCGCCAACTGTATCCTAAAACTCATTATAGCACCGCTATCTTTTTTCATTCATTAAACTAGTCTAAGGTTTTAGGCTGAATATGAAAAAAAAAAATGCGCATGTGTGCCCATGTGCAGTTCGAACTGTGAAAAAAATGGCGCACGCTAAATTACTTCCTTGTAACCTACCTACTTGGTTTAATTTCAATTTTTCCTATGAGTGAAGATAAAGTAGTGTATGAAACTGCATATAACTCAGGTATTAAAACACTCGAGTCAACCTATTATCGCATTCGGCATTGCGTCATGCGATAAACAGACTCTCGTGTTTTAATACCCCTTCTTATATAACAGTTGCATAAACTACTATTATTGGTATACCCATATTATTCCATCGTTCAGAAGAATAAAGATACTGCAACGAAACAGTAGACAATTGCGCAGAAAAGAGCACTTTTATCATCCTACATCTACTAAAACATCATTTTATGTACGTGATGATCACTATTATTATTTATTATGTAAATATTAAGGTTGGTTGAGTCGCTGCATACGAATCATCTCTAATAAAGATGATGGAAGGAAAATCGGGCTGGTTGTATCAGTGATACAGTCCTTTTAATTCTCCTTTTCCTCCTCTCAATGAATGTTAAATACTCTATTAGAAGTTTTGTTTTGTAAAGTATACTGTTAATTAATTGTATTGAACACGAAAACTGATAATCTAGGTTTTGATGCATAAGCAACAGTAACTGTGTTCCTTTCTTATTATAATAAAACTTAAGCGAACCTTATACTAAAATTTAAAACGATGTATACTATACTATACTGTTTTGTATGTATATTACATGCATAATATTACGCGGGCGAAGCCGCTGGCATCCGCTAGTTTAGTAATAAATATTAAAAAGTCATAAAGATGTAGTGGTGATCACGCAGATTGAACACATTACGTATTTAAAAAATGTTTCTGTGGTAATTTACCCTCAGGTACTAGGTATGTTTAGCATTAGTTCCGATTGCATCCGGGGCTTTCAGCTTATAGTCCGTGGTCCGCTTTTACGCTACATCCGTTTTTATTCGACTTATTTTGACTATTACGGTAGCGACTACTGTCCAATTAAAGCCTGCGCAAGTATTTAGTGGTAGCAAGTGTTCCAGCAAGTAGGTAAAATTGGCTCAGGCCCCGAAGATGTTAAGTGATTAGAGAATTTAATAAAATTCTAGTGTTTATACAATTTACCTGAACATCAAAACGCATTGAATTTATCTGTTTGCTTATCACTGACATTAAATTGTTTGCTTGTGATAACTCCCTGACAGCATTTTATCTAAATTATCTGGCAATACAAGATAATGGACGAAAATGACTGTGAAAATAACACAAAAAGAACGCAGAAATTTATTATTTTTCTTCTCCACCAGCGGTATGGTGGGCAGTATTGTCCCACATACCCACTTTTAAGTTTTCATGATGCAGAAGTGTCTCACTTCTTGGGAGTGGTTTTTACTACCTACCAAATATTTACTTCCTTTATCCTCTTTTTTTTTAACGTGTGGAAACCCCCACGGGCTTCACCCCATCGGTGCCAACGATGAGGTGGGCGTTTCGGAATTGGACCGACTAAAACCACACGGTGTCCTCCCCAAGTGTCCATTGCAGGGCACCCCGGGTAAGCCCTTGAAAGGATAACCCCAGGGTTACCGGCGGAACTTGGCCGCCACCACGGCCTCGCCTGGTGGGGTCAGGTTTTACCCCGCGTCGGTGAGTTGGCAGGCGTGTGTAGGACACACGATACGCCTCCGCCACGACCTGCTTCTGTAAGGACGGCGAGTCGGTCAACTGCCGTACTCTGGCCTCGATCATGGAGGTCGTTTCCTTTATCCTCTAGTATAATAATTGTGAAATGACTCGTCGGTTCGCAATATGCGATCATCATTTTTTCCGTTGTATCACAAATACTCGCAAGGAAAACACCCATTGTGCAATTCTGTTTAGATTTTGGGTATCCTAACAATGTATTTATATTTCATTACCATCTCTGACATATAATTATTTTGCGACGTTATCAAACACAGAAGTTGAGTTATGAACGTTATGATTTTATTAAAATTCTTCAGTGTTTTGAGGTTTATTTTCACGATATGAAATGTAGGCTCTACGTACTATTTGTTCCATGTATACATTTTATATAACTAAACTAGTACGAACAGACGAATGCTTGTCTTAATATATTTTACTAGCTGCGTAGCTACTTTTTTTTGCGCGATTTTTAGGGTTTTAGTTTTTTTGCGCGGAACCCTAATTATTTTTCCTAAAATTAAAGTAGCCTATGTTACTTCTTGTTATAATACCTTTCTGCCAGTGAGAGTTCCGTCAAAATCGATCCAGCCATTTTAGAGATTAGCCGGAACAAACAGACAGACAGACAGACGGGCAGACAGACAAAAATTGAAAAAAAAAAAAATTTTTGGTGTATATATATTCATATACATGTAGTAAAATACGCTTATTTCAATATTACAAACAGACACTCCAATTTTATTTATATGTATGTATGTATGTATAGATAAATACACCGCATAGTTCTGTCATCCATACACAGTACAGTATAAAGCTGTATCAGTAAAATTGATATTTACTTTTCTAATTAATTACGTACCTTTTTTTTTTTTTTTTTGTGCGGAAATCCCCTCGGATACCCCCCGCCGGCCAGCGGGGGCGGTTATGTCGGGCTTGAACCGACTAAAACCGCACGCCGTCTCGGGTCTGCAGACGCCGGGGTGTAAGGTTGCCCATAGAGCATATCCCTCGCACCCCGACTGACCCTGGGCCATCTCCGGTTTCGAGATGGCCCCCTCGGGTTTGGGAACCAAGGTGTCCCCGTCTTGCCCCGGTTTGGGGGAGGGGCGCTAATCGCCCCACCGTCCCGGCCTGCTTCTGCTGGGGTGACAGGTGGCCTCACCCGCCCCCCTAGGCCTGCGCTCATGGAGGACGGAGGTCGTTAAGCGACCTCCGGCGCCTGAGTCGCCTGCGACGCGCGGCGAGCAAGTTGCGGGCTCGGCGGACCGGGAGAGTTCTAAGTCTCTCCCGGGCGCGCTCCGCCACCTTCTTCGCGAGCATTACATGCTCGCAGAAGGAGGTGGCGGCGGCCCACGCGCTCGCGCTCCGCATCATTGCCGCAATCATGCTGCCGAGCGAGAGGACTCCCACCCCGATGGCTGCCACGAGGTCACGCCTCGGCGCCTCCCACGCCGGGCAGTCCGCCAGCGTGTGCAGCCCTGAGTCCTCGCTCGCGTCGCAGTGATGACACTCAGGCGTTGGCTCCTTCCTGATCCGATGCAGGTGGTCCCCGAAGCACCCCTTCCCGGAGATCACCTGCGTCAGAAGGTACGAGAGGCTTCCGTGTCGCCTCTCCGGCCAATCCTCCATGATGGGCCTTACCGCCGCTATTACGGCATGCCCTGCGCTTGGTCGCCCAAGTCGTTCCTTCCACTCCACCACGATGGCCTGGCGGAGCTGGGACTGCACGGCCTCGATTTCTCGAGGCTCGGGGTTCCATCCCTGCTCCCGCGCCTCCTTTCGCCACTGGTACAGTTGCGAAAGCAGGTCCCATGGCGGAGTTCCGGCAAGGAGACTCGCCGCTGCGAAGGAGATCGTGCGGTACCCTCGGATGACCCTGATGGCCAGAACTCGCTGCGGAGCGCGCAGCATCTGCACAGTTCTGGTCCTCAGGGCCTCCGCCCATATTGGGCACCCATACAGGGCCATGGACCGCACGATCCCCGCGTAGAGGCTCCTGCAGGAGTCATCGGGCCCCCTCATGTTGGGCAACAGCCGAGCCAGAGCAAGTGCTGTGCCCTTCAATTTGGGGGCCAGACTTCGGATGTGCTCTCCGAAGTCCCATCGGCCGTCGAGCACGAGCCCCAAATATTTCATTTGGGGCTTGATGCCGATGCGATTTCCTCCCACGATGAGACTTGATCCCTCGGGTGGCTTGCTCCGAGGCCCATGGAAGAACAGGGCCTCGGTTTTATGCAGGGCCACCTCGAGACCCAGCCGCCGGATCCGCTTAACGACTTGGGCAACCGCGGTCGTGGCCTTTCGGGTCGCTTCGCGGTACGTCGCCCCGCACGCCGTCACGAGCGTGTCGTCCACGTAGCACGTGACGGTGGCACCGCCTACGAGCTCACCGCGAAGCACCCAGTCGTATCCGATCCCTGTGGAACACCGCACGACATTTCACGCCGACCGAGACCGGTCACGGTTGGGTAGATGACGGCTCTCTCCGTCAAATACGCCCCGATTATGCGGCGGTGGTAGAGAGGCACTTCGTGATACACGAGCGCCTTCCTAATGCATCTCCAGGGCAAGGTGTTGAACGCGTTCGCGATGTCCAGGGACACCGCCAACATCACCTCACCCCGGGCTACTGCATCCTCCGCCAGAGCCCTCACGCGCATGATGGCATCCACGGTGGAGCGCCCTCCTTTCGGATGAGGACCAGTTTCCCCGTCTTCCACAATTTCGGAAACTGGCCCCGCTCCAAACATGCGCTGAGAAGCCCTCTCAGTCGGGGCTCGAGAGCGTCGTCGACTAGAGCTAGGACCCACGCTCGGCCTGGAATGCCGTCGGGTCCCGGGGCGGTGTGTTTGGCTCTTAGCCTTCTCACCGCCAGCTCTAGTTCTACCCAAGTGACCTCGGGCACGTCGTCGTCTTCCACGTCGGGCGCCATGGGCAACCGAGGCGGAGTCATCTGCGGTGGAACATGTTCCACCGCCCGCGCTGGGAACAGGGAGCCAACAACTCCTCCAAGCAGATCCGGCTGGAGACACCGGGTTAACGGCGGGGCCTTGGGGCGCAGCTTGCCCCTCACTATCCGGTAGGGCCGCCCCCAAGGGTCCCGCTCCAGCGTCTCCAGCAGCTCGCGGAAGGCGTCCCGTTTGGAACGCCTTATCTCCGCTCGGAGGGCTCGTCTGGCCTCCCTGTATCCCTCGTACAACTCCGCCTCTCGGGCCTCCGCATCTGCGGGGCGGCGACGCCTCCTACGGAATCAGGCCCACCGGCGGTGCGTGATCACGCAGGCCCGTCTGAGTTGCGCGATCTCCGACGACCACCAGTAGACCTGACCCCTCGGATTATAGGGCGGAGCCCTAGGCATCGCCGCGTCACAAACACGGGTCATGGCCTCCCGGAACCACTCCGCCTCATCGTCTATGCTGACAGGCCTGTCCGGCGCAGGGGCCCAGGCCTGTACGATGGCGGCTTCCAGGAGGAGCTCCCGATCAAGTCGCTTAAGCGCCCAACGTGGTTCGGGTGGAGCCGGTGCAGCCAGCGCGTCGCTCGCAGGGGAGGACACGTCAAACCGAATGTATCGGTGATCCGAACTTGTGTCCTCCCCCAAAAACGACGCGCCAGCCCTGAACACGTCGCGCCAACGAGGGGCTCGCGAACGATAGGTCCACGATGGAGCTACCCCTCGAGGTCACGAACGTGTCCACGGCTCCCTGATTTAGGAGGACTAGGCCGAGTCGTGCGGCCCAGTCCACCAATGCCCTGCCTCTATGCCCCGTCGCGCCCCTTTCGTGTCGGGAACCCAAGGCATACGACCATACGTTGAAGTCCCCGAGCACAAGGACCGGACGGGGCTGGCAGGCATTGACGACGACGGCCAGCTGACGGAGCCATTGCTCATATGCAGCTTGGTCTCGGTTCGGCGTGATATAAGCGGCCACGACCGCTATGTCGCCAACCGCTGCCGCCACGAAGCCGGGTCCCCTTGCAACGACGGCAAGAGGGGGGCTGCCGGTGGCAGGGTTGTGCACCAGTGCCGCCGACCCATCCAGCGCGGTTGCCCAGGTAGGCCCAAGGAACCGGTGGGTGTATGGGTCGGCGACAGCGGCGACATTTATGGCCCACTGTGCCATGCTCTGGCGCAGAAGTGCCTGAGCATCAGCACCGTGGCCAACGTTCACCTGCAGGATGCGGAGTTGAGGATCCATTATGGAACCCCCATCTCTGCATCCCGCTGTGAACTGGAGGCGGAAGGCCGGCCTCCCGGCTTCGGCTCCCCTCCGGCGCAGGCCTTGCTTCCAACCCTGTGGTCGGCCGGCTTGCCTCCCGCTGCACACCTAAAACAGTGCAGCGGGGCATCGCACGTGCCGGCCTTGTGACCGGGTTGGCCACAGCGGAAGCAACGGTCACCCGCCGTCACTTCCGCCGTGCAGTGCACCCCCACATGGCCCACCGACAGGCACCTAAAGCACCTAGCCGGTCGGGCCTGCAGGAGCCGTACCTGCGCCCTCAGGAAGCCTCCTACCAGGAGGCTCCGCCCGTCAGCGACCTTTTGGGCCGCCGCGATAGGGCAGCCGACAACTGCTGCCCCCTGTCCACCGCGGCCGAAGCGTATAGCTCCGGCCTTCACTGTGTCCGGGGAGCAGTCCCCGGCCTCCGCCACGGCGAGCCTAAGCTCCTCAGCCGTGACGGAGTCGTCCAGGCCCGTGATGCGCACTTCTGCGCATTTAATGGGCCTGGACACCCGGACGTCGGCTGCATCCAGCGACTCCCTCAGCCTAGCCGCTAGTGCGTCAGCTTTGGGGCCACTGACGGCGCCGGGGACCTCGAGAAGCCGGGCTCCCGTCCGTGTGCTCTTGCACCGGACGCCCGGGATCTCGAGGGCCTTGAGGTCGACGTTGGCCTTCACCTTGGCCAACACCTCGGCATACCCCATGCCCCTACCCGCTGCCTCCGCCGTCAGGGTGACGACAACGGCCGTAGTGCGAGGGGCACGGAGCTTCCCCGGCGCTGCTTTCGCGGCGGCCGCGGCCCTCCTGGCCTTCTTGGCTGCCTTCTTCGCGGCCTTCCGCCTGCTTTTGCTGGCTCCAGCCACCTCCCAGCCCCCTTCCAAGGGGGTTCTGGTGGGGGTCACTGGAGCCGCGACTGTTGCTGGGGCTGGGGCCTGGGCTGGGGACGTCTTCCCCTTGCCCTTGCCCTTCCCCTTACCCTTCCCCTGAGTGGGAGCGGGGCCCTGAGCGGGAGCGGGACGACGAGCCGGCTCCGGCAGAGCCTCTACTGCAGCCGGGCGGGTATTACCCTTCCGGGCTGCAGTCGCGTAGCCGACCACCGGTGGCGCCAGAGGCGGACGGCGGATGGAGTCCATTAGGGCCTCCATCCGACTCATCATACGCTCCTCTAGCGCCTCCACGTACGCGAACCAAGGCTCCGCCGGTGGTACTCTCTGCGGTGCCGGAGGGCTAGCCGGCTGTGCCGGCTGCTGCACCGGTTGCACCGGCCGCTCCAGCTGCGCCGACAGCGCCTGCTGCGCCGACTGCCTCGCAGACGAGCGAGTCATGCGCGCCGGCTCCGCCGGTTGCGCTCGCTGCACCGGTTGCGCCAGTTGAGTCGGGCGCACAATCCCGCTCCTCAGCTCCTCGACGGCTGCAGCTAGTCGAGCCGTCTCCCGACGGGACTCGGCCAGCTGCGCCGCGAGGGCCTCATTTTCGGAGGCGATGCCGAGCACAATGTGCAGCATCGCCTCCAGATCGGGGTTCGGAGACCCCCGGAAAGACGCGGTCACTTGCTGGAGTTTCTCCATCAGAGACCGCGTCTTCCCAACTGGTTCCGACACCGCCGAGGTGGAAGGCCTCGGCGGTGACTTGCCCGCGGCCCTCTCAGGGGCCGAGGAGACTCGGGTGGATTGCCCAGCCCTCGTTCCACCTCGCGCCCCTCGGCGGCCTGCTGCCACCTTTGACGCAGGTTTTGATGCCTCGTCACTGCTGGAGGAGGTCGTCCCGGTGAGGGTGCAGTCCTCATCCGATACGTCCTCCCCCAGCCGGGCCTTTGCGCGCCGTCTGCGCTTACGGGTCCGCTGTACGCCCAGACCCGACGCGCTGCTCGCCCAGCTTCGTTCGTTGGCGGTGTCGAAACTCTCCGATACCGCCGAAGTGTTTGGCGTTACGTCCACTCCTGAGTGCTGCGCGACCTCCGCGCAGACTCCGTCATTCTCAATGTCCTTACTCGTGCCCTGGTTGTTATTAATTGTTCGATCCTGTTTCTTGTGTGTATTCATGTTTATATCCATAGCATATCCCACGAGTATGGGGGAAAGGTGGTCCATCCAGGCGGTGCCCCCTGCACCTGGATAAGCCTATATACTATGGAGGTCGGCTGGTATCCATAGGTTTTTACGACTTGGCTATCGGATGTTTCCTTGTCGTGGGCCGGCCAATAAAGGCAAGCCCTCCGGTCAGCAA
Source organism: Cybosia mesomella (assembly GCA_946251805.1). Taxonomy (NCBI): domain Eukaryota; kingdom Metazoa; phylum Arthropoda; class Insecta; order Lepidoptera; family Erebidae; genus Cybosia; species Cybosia mesomella. Next base: position 26,995,167 of record OX276398.1, read on the forward strand.
GTTCACAGCGTACCCTTCTGGAGCCACCAGTCAGGTCGTTGCTGATCACCTGCCGATTACGGAACGCGAGAGGATGGCTAGTCCTCTCTCACCGGCGGCGGCACAAGTGCCCGTCGGCCCCTTCGTTAGCAGTGGGCCAACCCACCCCTGGATCCCCCAGGACCCTATGGTGGCCTCAGCCACAAACACCATCGCTCATCCTGTCTCCTCTGAAAGCAGAGGAGTACGGAGAGCGATGTGTTCCCGCCACGTTGGGTATTCGCCGACGATCAATGCCAACCCCATGAAGGGGAAGCCATTGACCGCCGCCCAGGGTGTACCGGCCGCTCCGGTTCCATTCCCCCCGGACTGCAGCGGGATCGGAATCGGAACGACACTCGAGGAGGTTACCCAACACACACCCCATTAATTACGTACCTACATAGAAACGTTCATTGCTCCACCATTTAATTGTTAGGGTAGAAATATGACAACGGGCTCTTTATCTTAATTAAAAGCAAATAATCTTCTACGAGAATTTGTATGGCTGTATTCGGCTGTCTCTAATCTTAATGCAGTAATTACTGAATTTTAATTAAAAAGTAAATAAATAATTGTATTTAACTTTAATGATAAAAATAATTATTGCGTATTGTAGATAAAAGTAAAGTTAGCTATAAAAATAATGTTTACAATGATAGATAATTAAAAATACTATTATATTTTTTAATTCCACTTACCATGTGGCAGACAAGCACATGAACCTCTTGATGAAAAGCAGTTGTCGCAGCATATTTATTATAAACGTGTGTATCATCAGGCGTCCTGGTTACTGCACAGAAAGAATATTTTTTTTTTTTTTTGGATACAATGTTATCCAGACTATTATTGAAATTCAGTCTATGCTGCCACTCTTAATACGAAAAGTTAAACCGTTGGAACTGGACTAATTACTGGCTAAATTGAGACGGCAGAACTACTGTGAGTTCTACTGTGAGAACTTCTGTGAGAACTACTGTGAAACTTCACGCAGTTAATGGAAAACTCTTATAGCATTCAGCTTGTCGCACTATATTTTTGGTTATTCTGGAATCCGTCATAATGGATTCCAGAATAACCAAAAATATTCAAAGTTTGAAAATTCACACGCTACGAAAATATTTGTTACATAACATAACATAACATAAACTCACGCCTATATCCCCGAAGGGGTAGGCAGAGGTGCTAGCACCCACATTTCGCCAGTTTATGTTTAGGTCCCAATGTAATAGGTGGCGAGCCTATTGCCATTAACCGGGCATTTATAAACCTGCGATAAATACACACATAACTTCGAAAAGCATCGAAAAGTCATTGGTGTGTGCCATGGTAATACCTGGGATCGAACCTCGTCTCAGCAGTCCTTTACCCATACCACTAGGCTACCGCGGTTTGATATTTGTTATAATGGTATAACACTGAAAGGTCTCGCAAATCAGATATTTTTTTGAATTAGCAACATTAGCAGTAATCAGGTATCTCTGTTTAAAACTTACACATTGCCTATTTAGTTTTCAATGAGAAAGTTAACGATGCTATTTTATGTTAGGTTCTTATTCATTTTATTACTCAAAGCGAAAAGTGACGATAACCCAGTGGTGTACGTAACGGAATACCGAGACGAGGTCTCGAGTTCGATCTCCAGTCGCCCCGGGCACACATCTGACTTTACATATTTATGTGTGTATTAATTTCGCTTACTTAGTAATGTGCTCGGTTGATGGCAATAGGCTCGCCCCCTATTACATTGGGACCTAAACATAACTGGCGAATCGTGGGTGTGTAATACACCTCTGCCTACCCCTTCTGGCATACAGGCGTGAAGTTATGTTATGTATATTACTCAATGTAATCTCCTGTAAAATTGCTATTATGTAAATATCTGCAGTTTCTTTGCTACCATGTATAGCTAAGAGCAGTTAAGATACGATCATATTAAACTCCTAATTCAAACAAACAGAGCACTCTATGAGTGTGTACTTAACCACTGTATCTGATCTTAGGGTGGAGCCAGTAAATCAACATTAATACAACTCAAACGTACTCAACGCGTCATCTTGTGAATGTTCTCATGTTTCTACCTCTCCGACAGCCAACTGATCTTTATAAAGTTATTTAAGTGGTTACCAAACTTTACATAATATAGTTACCATTTTTACGTTAATACCATTGTATTTCCATTTCAATAGTACGAACATTAAAATATAAATTACTATTAAACAAGTAGCGACGAGAGAGTAAAAGTCAATAAAAATCTGACAGTCAATGGGTGCCAGTACGGATTTTGCTGTATAATACACTCAAGGCGTTTTAACAGTTTTCTTTAATCTCATTATGTATCAGCCGTAAACTGAAATACAGATCATACGAATTGATCACCAAATCCAATACTCTTACGTTCTACACACTTAAACACCCATATGAACAAAAACAATTGTGTTGCGGCGACAAACGGATATAGCCCACAAAGACGACGTAACAAACCCGATCTCCCAGCTCGTTATTTTAAAATATTTATTTTAATAATGCGATAAAATGCCGGGGAGGGGTGAGAGTGGTTTCCTTGCAACATTGTGGCGGCTTTGTGGTCCCTTTGGTACTTATTTAAATAAAGCGCCTGACGAAAAACACAAAGTATACGCTTTTTGATGGAACAATACATATTGCTGTAAGAAAATTGATGATACGTTAAAAAAAGTTCTGTTGATGTTTTGACATTTTGTGGATGTTTGTTTACGGTGGATTTTTTTTAAGCAACTGAAATTACTAGTATTCCCCCTAACCCATCCAGCTAAGCTAAATTCCTTGAGTTAGGAGTGGGTTCACGTCGAACCCAGGACCTCTCGATGGTATTTTAATATTTTGTAATTGATTAAGCGTTTGATAATGCTATTATGATTTAACAATCCAAATTTTATTCAAAGCTTTTATAAAATTTAAATCTCTAATACCTTTAAACGAGCAAGTCTTGTATATATATATATATATTATCTGAATCCCGGAAACGGCTCCAACGATTTTCCTGAAATTTAGTTTACAGGGGTTTCGGAGGCGATACCTAAATCGATCTAGCTAGGTATTTTTAGAATACGTCGAAAAAAAAAACCAGCAAAGTTCAGTCCTCCAGATATTCAAATCTTTATGAAACGAAATATCTTGAACATAAGCGTTAGGATTTCGAAAAGGTGGTCGGTACTTTGGAATGTGTTATTCTAATACCGAGGACAACTCTACCACAATTCTTTACACAGATCTTGAAAAATAATTCATTCAAAACTTTCTAAACTGTCATTTTGGAAATTGGAACTGTTAGGCTAACGTTTAAGTTAGACTCCAAACGGAGTGATTGAGCTAGTCCATTGTTCAACCACCATCTACAAACCTCTAGCAGCTCTTTGGACGCATTCATCGAATCTGGTCCTCCTATAGATGTAAATTAGGATGAAAATTCAAAAGAGCACTTAGTTTTAAACCGGAATCGGGCCACTTCAAGTATTAATTGCTTTTCGTGGCTCATTGTGATTCAGATCTGTGAGAGTGAGATGCAAATTAAGCTGAACTTTGCTACTGCTCCACTTTTCTAACGGAAATGTGAAAACTTTCATAAAAAACAACGTTTGTAGCATAAAAAAGTCTATGCGCAATTTACTGGGACAGTTCTTTTTCCAGCCAAATTGCGGAACATGTTATGTATTTAAATTGGTATTCTTGGATACTAGCCTTTTAAAGTGTCATACACGAGTTCTTTAGTAATGGCGTCACTTCTGTTGGACAAGTGTTGTAAGTCTGTGAATTTATATTTTGATTTTATCTTGTTTTAATTGTTTCAGAACTTTTTTAAATTATTCAATATTATTATGACTTGAACCTAATAGTATATGTTAATTTTGGAAATGAAACAACTAAATTGGCTTTAAAGTCGACATACAATTTAGGGACAGTTTAGTGAAAATGTACAACAGAATCGACACCATTGTTTAACTTTTTTCGATTGATGTGATTTAAACGTTAACAAATCTGTTTAAGTAACAGTAATTCAATATTCTTCATTACATTTAAGTTCTGGGTGAAGTATCAACTTAATCATCATCAACCTTCTAGCGTGTCTTCCGGTTGCATCCGACGCCTGAGGCCCGGGATCTGAATGTATTTCCGACTTTATCTTCTCCACTTCAAATTAAATATAATATTAATTTCAGGAATTTCTCTTTAATTTCAAAAGGAAACTCAGTTCTGCAAAGTAACTTCAATGGCAAACAGAATTTTTCGCATTTAATATACAGGGGACTTTGAATCTAACGATCCATCAAGATTACACAGGTCAAGAAAATGCATAAAAAGCTTATGACATTAAAATGTACATTAATATCCGTCCAGCGGATAAAGTCTGTCACCTGTACATAAACTAAAGTAATTACTTACCTTATCTCAATATTCTAAGGTATGGATTACAGCAGTCAGCAGTTTAAAAAGTATGTCTAGTTTATGTAGTTATCATCCTCTCATGATCTTCAATCATTTATTTCCCGTGTATCGACTTATTTCAGGACTAACTTATTGTTGAAGATGATAACCGTCTCGTCGTTATCCATTCGATTGTTGAATGGAACCGTGAATGTGTTCATTGAAATGAACAAAGACACGGTATCACTAAATATTGGATTCAGCATTCCATTGTTTCAGTTGAAAATCAAACGGGTTACATATTAATTTACTTAAAAGAAAAATCCCTTGTAGAATATTCGAAAGATTATTAAATCATGTGCTAATTTTAATCTATTTTGATATTCTATATGACCAAAGAATTAACAATTATTTATCCATTTAATTATCAATAGTAATTCCTTATTTTTCAACTTAAATTAAAGTTTAAATTGTGCTCATATATTATTAAAAGTATTTGCTTCAAACATAATATTACGAAACGACTTATAAATTGTAAAATTGGATCAAATTCATGTTCAATTATTTTCTAAATAATCTAATTAAAATATTCCAAACATGGTAGCGATTTCAAAATAGGTATAAAATAAAATCTTTTTTGTAATTTCGTATCTACTCGTATAGTAGGTATGAAAATAAAAGCAGGTACGTGTTCAAATTATATTTAAATAGTTTGGCGTATGAATAGGGTTTCAACTTTTATTCGCCAAACTCATCTAAAGCACATCTGCTGCACATATGAGAAACCGATGGACTCTCGTCTCATAGTTGCAACAAACAAATGGGCAACAATACGATACGACGACCACCAGTGGTAGGTACGATAGGACATCTGGGGTGTGTGTTGGGTAACCTCCTCGAGTGTCGCTCCGATTCCGATCCCGCTGCAGTCTGGGGGGAACGGAATCGGAGCGGCCGGTACACCCTGGGCGGCGGTCAATGGCTTCCCCTTCACCCCTTCATAGGGTTGGCATTGATCGTCGGCCAATACCCAACGTGGCGGGAACACATCGCTCTCCGTACTCCTCTGCTTTCAGAGGAGACAGCCCGGCGTCTGAAGACCCGAGACGGCGTGCGGTTTTAGTCGGTGCAAGCCCGACATAACCGCCCCCGCTGGCCGGCAGGGGGGTATCCGAAGGGATTTCCGCACGATAAAAACCAAAAAAAAAGGTACGATAGGACATCAGTAGATCGACTGATTGTTATCTCGGTAAATGATAGGGCGACGGAATTTTTGATAGGCAGACGAACGATAGTACAACACAACTTTCACTCCACTAACTAAAGCGCTGATTAAAACCTGGAAAGTAGGTTTTTTAATATTTCTAATTATAGCTGTAACCGGGAACAACGGTTGTATGATATATATATATATATACTCATATACATACATATATTAGAAATATTATATTATGATTATCGTGCCATTACGTGCCATTATTATAGTGTACGTTGTCATAAGTGATTGATTCTCACTAGCTGCTGCCCGCGGCTCCGCCCGCGTGGAATTCTGATCCCGTTCCCGCAACCCATGGGAACCTATTTCCGGGATAAGAAGTAGCCTATGTGTTATTCCGGCCTATAATCTATCCTTGTGCCAAATTTCAGCCAGATTTGTTCAGCCGTTTTTGCGTGAAAGAGTAACAAACATCCATCCATCCATCCATACTTACAAACTTATGCGTTTAAAATATTAGTAGGATGGTAAAGCGTGATATTACATCATTACTCCTGTACATTCCATGAGTATAAAATATTGAACATGGCTTTCCATTTTTAACGGATTCTGTCGTGATTATTCTATGCTATCTTATTATTTATATCGATCCCTAAGTTTCGATTGCCTTTCAGCAGCCATGGTTACAGGGAGACTAACATGACGATTATATCATATTTTGAAGTGTAAAGCTACCTCGAACTATCCGAACTATTGACCAAACCAACTGGCGTCAAAGAACAAATAGTATACAAAACACCAACACTCAACGAAGTCTGTGATGATCACAACGTTTATACCGGATTTGACCTTTTTTGCAAATAAATTGAATACCTACAGTTCAAATTTTGTATAGAAAATGTTGTCGAGAAAAATGTTCATTGTAGTTTCAAACTCTTTAATATTGAGTCACGTAACCAATTTTCAACTAGTCACAGAATAGACTAGGTGCGTAATGCATTCTGCTGTTGCAATGTTAAGCTGAATAATATGTTCGCCAATTAAGCGGAGATATTGTAACTGTAATTAACGGCACGGAACGTATCGAACAAGGAGTTAATTAGTAAAATACAATTGTGAGCACGGGATTGGTTTTGTGTTGTCAGCGAATACATGCACGGCGTTAACGAAAACGTAAATATTACAGAATAACTGCTGATAATTTATTGCTACCCTCATTAAATTAATTGACGTTATATGAATACATAAACATACATACATAAACATAAACTCACGCCTATATCCCCGAAGGGGTAGGCAGAGGTGCTAGCACCCACATTTCGCCAGTTTATGTTTAGGTCCCAATGTAATGGGTGGCGAGCCTATTGCCATTAACCAGGCACTTATAAACCTGCGATAAATACACATATAACTTCGAAAAGCATCGAAAAGTCATTGGTGTGTGCCATGGTAATTACATAATAACAGTCCATTACCCATACCACTAGGCTACCGCGGTCTTATTTATATTTAGTTATATGAATAATATTCAATTTAATCTTATATTAGTGAGTAATTAGTAGAATTTAAGTCATATTGAGGTGATGGTCAGGGGTGTATGCAGCTCTATCAAGATCTTCAGATCAACCTCACCTGCAAGCCGGTACACGCCTGCTGATTGAAGAACGAGGCTTTGGCGCCAGCCGCCAGCCGAGTAGAAATAATAATAGATAATATATATATTTATATTATATTATTTATATAATAATAGAAATATTAACACCAATACTAATAATAGAACCATCAACAAAGTCAGCGCAACATAACATTATTGTCTATACTTCCCTGAAAGACGGCATCTACTCAGTTACCTCCTTCCTGGTCATGTCTTCTTTCACATATCCTTCTTTTTATTGGCCTTACTCTATTCCTAAAGTCTCTACATTCATTTTTTTTTATATACCACTAAGGTGGCAGACAAGCACACGGCCCACCTGATGTGAAGCGGTTACCGCGGCCTATAGACGTGTGCAACACCAGTGGCGTCACACTCGCGCTGCCGACCCTGTAAAGGAAAGGGGATGGGAAAGGAATTTGGAAGGGGATGGGAAAGGAGTATGGGAGGGGATGGGAAAGGAGTTTGGGAGGGGATGGGAAAGGAGTTTGGGAGGGGATGGGAAAGGAGTTTGGGCTCCGGCACTCTCACTCACCAAACGGAACGCAACAGTTCAAATACTGTTACTTGGCGTCGATATTCTGTGAGAGGGTGGTGCTTCCCCGGTCGAGTCGGCCCATTCCTGCAACGGCCAAAATGACTGTTGCTTGACTCTACCACAAACCTTTCTTGTTATTTTGTTGTTACATTACTCTTTTCTCTTCCCATACTATGATCATCGAGCAACTCACTTCTCAACTTTTCATAATCATAACTCATAAAGTAATGTTATGAGTTAGTTGCTATACTAGCTATCTTGAACAAAATGTCTAATGACCACAATTATTTATATCGATGATACATATACACAATGGTTTTAGCGGTTTTTGGTAGCTTAATTTGGGCTACTTAGACCCTAATCTCTGCTAGGACTACGCCTCACTTACCGTTCCAGCTCAACGACCTAGATAACGAGAAACCATTCAAAACCGATAGATACTAAACTACCTTATCTATAACTAACAACGGTATAAAAATTCGCGTAGATAACCTAACGTAAGATGCGATATTTTTGAAGGAGGTCATTAACCGATTCCATTAACATTTAGGTACATTGCAAATTACTATAAATCCAGATTCTAATCATTGTTTAAACTTGGTACATTTATGGCAATTGCCCATTTTCACGGAACGACATCAAGTCGGGCCCTGTTCAGTACACAACGAGATTGCTTGTTTAATTTTAACAATTACCATATTTTTTAAGTTAACATCTGTTGTTGTACCCCTTTTAAGGAGTTTCATTATGATTTTTGGTTGTTCAATTTTATATTGTTAAAGATTTTTCTAAATCATAGACGTGTAAATGTATGTATTGCGGTAATATGAAAATTTTAATGTCATTTGCAGTTGTTGCAGTAAATATTATATTACTATGCTTAATCGATACATTGCAGGTTCTTACAACAAACGTACATATTCTCACTTCATTTTCCCTTTGGAGTTCTATTCTTACACTTTTCACGAACTTCCTCTACTTTCATTAAAACTTTCATGTAAAACCGCCGGTTCCTAGTCGGTGCTTTTGACCTGTACTTTTTTCAATACATTACATCATTAATTTGATCCACGTATGTTCTGCTAGGTCGACTCTTAACCTTTTACAACTGCTTTCCATACTAAGTGTGTCATTGGCTCAGTAGTCATTCGTTTTACAACAAACCAATATAACATATTAACACTAAATTAACCGACTGTTGCGGGAAGAGAATACGAGTACGTACTTTAAAAGTTATCGTCGAGACCACATCAGATGTAGAGTCAGGTAAGATACAGCCTGTCACTAGTGTAAAGTTGAAACGCTCGGAGCGCTCGTGACAAATTGTTATAGTAATGAGAGCTGTACTTACCACATATAATGCTCCCTACACACAGTCATTCAAGACTTTTATTAATAACGTATGCAACTAATTCATATATTAATACAGAAATAAGTGTACAGAACACCGTCATGATCTTCAGGGCCCAAGATAGCCTCACTTGCAAACTAGTACAGGTGTACTAGTTTGCAAGTGAGCAAGAAAAGCTTGCACTAAAGCCTAAACCGTCAATCAGCCGGTACTGATTGACGGTCTAGGCTTTAGTGCAAGCTTTTCTTTTGTGGTTAGGTTAGACGGTAGTCGTTCTCATAAAAGCTAAAATAAACCAAATCATGCAAAGGAATAGAAGGTGTGCAAACTCCGGGTTCCAAGGTGCAGGTTTTGAATGCAACTGGGGTTGGCGCTTGGAGGAAGAACAACAAGAGACATGAGTGTTATCTATCAATCCTGGTCAAAGATTGGAATATACCTTTGAATTGCCTGACTTTTCGATAAGAAGTATACAATACCATGATCAATGAAATATCAATCAGGCATCACTGATTCGACATACAGATTACAAAAACTGTATTCATTTGAGTAATAAATTACCAAAATAGTTTCTATCATTTAATAATACGGTTTAATGTAAAGGTAAAACTTTTAATGTTTTGTTGATAATATCGTACCCATGTTTTTCACTCACACGTAAAGCTATTAGATGCATAAGGGGTCACCCTAGTTTGAAACCGGAAATATTGGATACATTCCCTATTATTTTTGTATTATGAGTAACTGTTATTTTATATTTGCGTGTGGTACTTATGTATTAATTTTTCATAAATAATATCTTGAATTTATAAATTCATAATTTTCATTTGTTAATTAAGTCTAGTAGTCTCTACATGATATTGTTGGAAGTATAGACAAATATCACGCATTTTAATAAAACTCTTTTTAACAGATTCTATCGTGATTTTTTTGGTGTTATTTAGTAGCAGATATACTAGAATGTTTAGTAATAAGTAGGGACATTCCATATTGACAAAGGAATAATAATCCTAAAAAATATAATCAGTTAAGTAGAATATTTCTACGGTTGTCATACGACAAAAGCTAAAACAATCCTGAAAGAAAATTAACTAAACCTATTTATTTTAAAATACCATCACTTCATATAAAATAGCTGATTTTTCCATTCAGCCCCGAAGTTACTATGCCTCAAAAATAGTAACATACATATTTTAGCAGTGTATAGGGATCCTAACCTATCTGAAAATGTAGGTATGTATAATTTGCAATATTTGCGAACCAGTAGCCTGTTACCGAAAGTAGCCTGTTCGGCTAGCTGTATGGTGATTTTCTTTCCGAATGATTTATTAATGTTATAGCTTTTAACACTATTCGCTTATTGCATCATTGTATTTATTTTCTCTCACTGTCTCATGACATCATAATAACCCACATACCTATTATTAGTAACCATGATAACATATATTTTAGTGGTAATTTAGTGTGAGCACCCGGAAAAAATACTTTTATATGTTTAGTATAAGGATAGTGATAAGCATTATTATATTTATATATAATACATTCACGATTAATTCGTTATTTAGTTATTACATTCTCGGTAGCAGAACGGAATATTAAAATGTAGTATATAGCCCGATTGAAAATAATGGAATCGGCTCTTATCATGAAGGACCGGGTTCGTTAAGTGACTAAAAGAGAACCATTTATCTAAACGTTCAAACTGCCAGTGTACTTTGGCCCAGCTAGTAAATATTCTTATCATGACGAACCAGGGCTGAATAGAGATGGAGAGCCCCTTAGCTCAACACTCAAACTGCCAGTGTGCCCAGCCAGTAATTATTCTTATTACAAGGGACCAGGACTGAAAAGAGAGTCACTTCAGTCATTGGTTAGACTGCCAGTTTCCTCTGGCTCAGCTAGCAATTATTCTTATCATGAGGGACCAGTCCTGAAAAGAGAGCCACTTGGCGACATCAGCCAAACCGTGCGTGTGCTTGCTAGTAATCATAACGTTCGTATATTTTGATTAATTGGCAGTTTGAATAGTTTGACAGCCTCTGTGGCGTAGCGGTAGTGCATTCGACTGCTACGACAGAGGGCACGGGTTCGATTCCCACTCAGTGCAAATATTATATGCATGAATATGTCTGTTTGCATTGGTCTGGATGTTTCTATGTATAATATGGATGTATTTACAAATATAATTGCGGCGATAGCCCAGTGGCGTACGTAACGAACTACTGAGATGAGGTCTCGAGTTCGATCCCCAGTTGCCCCGGGTACACACCTCTGACTTTTCGTAGTTATGTGTGCATTAATCAATGTTAATTATCGCTCGCTTAATAATGTGCCCGGTAGATGGCAATAGGCTCGCCCCCTATTACGTTGGGACCTTAACATAACTGGCGAATCGTGGGTGTGTAATATACCTCTGCCTATCCCTTCGGGGATACAGGCGTGAAGTTATGTCATGTCATGTGCTATGCTATGCTATGCTATGCTATGCTATGTTATGTTATGTTATGTTATGTTATGTTATGTTATGTTGTTATTTACAAATTTGTTTGTTGTGTTGTTTTGTGTTTATCTGCATTCTGGAACCCATAACACAACCTAGTTAAACTATGCTTACTAGATAGCACTGTGTAGAATGTCATACAATATTTATTTATTATTAAGTAAAGTAATTAAATTGAAGATAAACGTTACAACTTTTTTGCAAGAGTTACATTTATATACAAATGTAATGCATATTTGTATCTTTCTCATACGATGTAAACGAACCAAAGGTAATCTATTAGTTTTTTAATGAACTAATCTATGCGCAAACATTTACTAAACTTGATTATACACTGAATAAGATATCGCTCAAAAATATGCGCTGTGTTCAAAATTAATACCCAAAATGACAGCAGTGCCGTGTCAAGTACTCGACAGTACATCGTTAGTCGAAGAGTTTTCTTTTGTCTCAAGGGTTGGGAAACGCGCTTGTTATTCCCGCTTTTGTTGGTGACCCCGCCCGTGGCCTTCTTTTAACTTATTCATTGCGTGCTTTTTCACGTCGAGGAGCTAAGATATATACTGAGATACAAATAAACTATACCGCAAAAACGGCTTGAAATTAGCATTTCAGATAGGACGTTGTATTAGGTTTTATGATGGTAGCGAAATGAGACACAAGTATCATACTACCACTTTTATATTTATTTGAGAATGAATGAATCACAAGCATTAGCTTGTGATTCATTAGAACTTCTGAAGGTTAGCTAATTAATAAATAAAATGAAATTATTTATTATCTCAAAAATGAAGTAACAATGAAAGTCTTAAAACTAAGGCCTAATTATATTCTCCCATGAAGTAACTGTAACTGGTTCCCAAACTAGGCTGAAGCCTGTATTTTGGGAGTCGAGAGTCATTTATGAATCGTGTGCTATACACATTATACAGGTAAGATATAAAACAAAACAATTTTTATTTTAAACTCAGAATAAGTATAGCTTAAAACTATATTTCACATTTATGTAAACATTTTTAAGAGCGACAGGACTTATTTGGTGTGAGGCTTTGTGAGGGTGGGTTTGCGTATGTGTGTGAGAGGGTATGTTTGTTTATGTGCGTGCCTACGAGTGTATGAGTTGTGTGTGAGAGAGATAGTGTATACGTGCGTATGATTAATGAGTGATTGATCGGTGAATTGGATTGGTGTGAAATCGAATGTGGAATGAGTTGTTGTTTATTCTATGAATTTAAGTGACGTTTCAGTTCCTTCATAATCCAACTGGAGTAGCCAAGCTGTTACTATCTTTTTAACTTTGTATGTATTCATTTTAAATATATTCAATTTTTTATTTATGTTGCTATACACTTCACAGCCCAAACTCTGGAACTGATTTCTGGCAAAAGAAGTTCTGTACCGCATAATTTATCAGCCGAGTTATCTATTGCGTTTATTATGGTCAGGTAGAACTGCGCCATGGCGCACCCTTAGGAATTGATCTGAGGAACAAAGAGCTGCCACACTATCAGGAACTTGCTGTCTTCGTAAAGTTTAGCAGCGGGATAACCTTTCGGTCGCCTGCTCATAACTTTGAGCACAGCCCTTTGTGCCCTTTCCGATGCAAACTGCAACAGTATCATAGTAATTAGTTTTATTTTCTACAAAAAATGTGGTCGTGAGCGAATAAGAAGACTTTAAATATACATATCGATAAAGGAGGAGAAAAATGAGTAGGGTTGCATTGAAAAGTTGATTTCGCCAGAATTGCGGATTGCCCTTTTAGCCCCGAAGTATCGATATGCAATAAATGCACACATATTAAAAATGATAGCAGTGGGTAAAAATAACATTAATAATCTTTCTTTGACACTCATTCACATTTACATAATTGGTGTTTAAGTCCCCAACATGAGCAGTTCAACGTGAACTCGCATAGTTGGTAACTGTTTTCTGGAGAATTTTCTCTCCTGTCTCGAGTAAGTGTATGTAGTATACCGTAGGCGGATGGGATAGGCGGATGGAGAAATAGACAACCACTGTCCCATTTTACTCATAGTGGACAACTTTGTCAGGAATTCAGTCCTTCATGGGCATTGGAACGAGGGGTTGGGGTTAAAGCCCGTTCAGAACTTATTACTTCTTAAAACAAGATTATTGATTATCCCTATGTCATTCTTACGATTATTAGAAACTGGCCTTACATCTTAATTATATTCACTCCGTGCAAAGCTCAGATGTTTGAGATTACACGCAGTTAGCATATAATCGAAAATTCAATCTATTTCGTGATGCTTAATGCCAACGTGGCATTAGGTTCATCTTGTACGTGTCTGACTGACAGACAACGCATTCAGAATTTCTATTAGGAGTAAATTCTTAAGACCATTCTAAGCAATGACTGTGTAACAATATCTGAATATTACGTAATAGTCAAATCATTCTATAAGACTATTTATTTTTGTTCACGAGAAATGATTTTTCATCTCTTTCATTCAAGCACCAATCCTGGTTGTATGTAAAACTTGTGCTTTGGAGCCGGGAGCTCCTACAACTCCATTAATTGCTTTACATTGACTAATGTGGGAGTGACTACCGTCTGACCTCCAACCACGAGAGGAAAGCCTGCGCCAGACCCTCGTCCATCAATTAGTAGATGTACCGGCATGCAGGTGAGGTTGGCTTGAGCCTCAAATATCTTAGGTACCCAGAGAGCCCTCGCTTAACGACCTCCGTCCTCCATGAGCGCAGGCCTGAGGGTGGCAGGTCAGACCGCCTGTCACCCAGCAGAAGCAGGCCGGGACGGTGGAACGACAAGCGTCCCTCCCCCAAACCGGGGGACCACCGTCTTGGTGTCACCACACCGTGGCTCCCAAACCCGAGGGGGCCATCTCAAAACCGGAGATGGTCCAGGGTCAGTCGGAGTGCGAGGGATATGCTCTATGGGTAACCTTGATGGAATGTTCAGACGTGACAGCTGAGAGCGCGGACGTGTTTTCTGTTATTTACGATGAAAACAATTAAATAATTATAATACTTAATTATTGTAAGACAATTGCAGTGTAAGACTAAATAACTGTGTCGTGTGATCGCAAGTGCTTGGTTTTTCCGCGTTATTCATTTCTGTGACTAAGCAGAAATGAACTAAATCGGTAAACGTGACAAGATAAGTAAGTATAGCTAGTGTGGACTCTAGCCCGTTTGGCCGAAGCCAAAAGAAGCGCCGAAGTCCGCCACCAACACCACAACCTGTAGACCAGCGAGTAAACACGGAAAACGAGTTACCAGCCGAAGTTGTAGCCACATCAGAGATCCAGAGATGGATGAAGGCAATCGATGTGAAGCTAAACGAAGTTTGCACCATAGTTGCGGAGGGGAAGATGAACTCGGACCAAAAACTCCGAGTTACAAATCTGTGCCGTGAGGTCTGCACCGGAACATCCCAGATGGCTGTTTTTTACCAGGCTCTGAAACAGAAAACAGTTGTAGCCCATGAACGTATCCAGCACCTGCAGGAACAACAGAATGTTGTTACCTCCGGGGAACAATTTAAATAGGTCGTTGAGGAGAAAATGAAACCAGCCGAATCTTCGTACGCGAATATGGTGAAGAAAGGAGCCGATAAACTCGTCCGTCCCGCAAACCTAAGCGCCGTGGCCATCTACCCAAGTGATAGAAACAAGACCAGCGATGAGACAAAGGCTTTAGTTCAGAAAATTATTTCACCGGAGGAACTGAAACTCCAAGTCCGTGGCCTCAGGAAAGTCAGAAATGGGGGCGTCATAATAAGCACGGAAGGGAGAGGAGATGTCGAAAAAATAAAGAACTTCGACAAATTTGTAATATCAGGCCTTATAATTGAAGAACCTTCCAAGCGCAGACCAAGAATTGTAATTGTTGGTGTCCCCATAACTCTAACCGACGAAGAGGTGCGTGAGTGCATTTATGAGCAGAACCTAGCAGATAAAGTACCAAACTACACACGGGAGTCCTTCGCAGCAGTAAAGTTGAGCCACAAATCAGGTAAGAAAAACCTTCCCACCTGTAACTACATCTTCGAAGTACCTCCTGCCATCAGAAAGGTACTTATAAACCAAGGGCGCATCTTCATTAACTGGACTTCGTGTCCGGTGAGGGACTTCACTATTGTGACCAGATGTTTTAAATGTCAGATGTTTGGACACGCCGCTAAGTTCTGCCGTGAAGAAACCGACACTTGCAACCACTGTGGAGAAGTAGGTCATTCCCACAAGCAGTGCACTAAGAAAACTTCTCCCCCAGTATGTGCGACGTGCAAACGTTTTAAGAGGAAGTGCGACCATCAAACAGGTGATGACAGTTGCCCGGCTCGTAAATACGCGGAGGCTAATTATATAAACTCAATAGACTATGAGGGCGCCTAAGAGCGTCACCAAACCAACTATATTTTAAGCACATTAGTAAACTAATTTATTTGTATTAGTGTTAGAGTTAAATAATGACAGCAAATCAACTGGTATGTGATCTAGACAGTTTTTCCGTGTCGGAAATGAATATTTGTAATGTTGAAGACTGTAAACAATTCCTACCCACGGGAGGCAAATTACTAACACTACTAACACAAAACATTCGAAGTATAAACTGCAACATGATTGTGTTTATCATAATATATTGCATGTTTAGATAATGAATGAATTTTATAACCGTAAATATTTGCACAGCTAGTAGAGGTTATTAGACACCTTTTTTTTTCGTGCGGAAATCCCTTCGGATACCCCCCGCCGGCCAGCGGGGGCGGTTATGTCGGGCTTGAACCGACTAAAACCGCACGCCGTCTGGGGTCTTAAGACGCCGGGGTGTAAGGTTGCAGGTTATTAGACACCTTTGCATATTATGATTTTATATCATCCTTATACTTATTTTCTTTTATGAAAATAAAAATGATTTGATTTGATTTAAGCTAAAAATAACAGTAAAGTTCTGTTTGTAAAATCACACATCAAAATCGATCAAGATCGGGCTATTAGTGTTTCGTGGCAGCGGTTACCATGGTAACAAGGGTTACAAGGGTTGTGCGTATCAATACAAATAATATTATTATTATTGCTATATTATGCCCGCGGCGCCGCCTGCGTGATGTAGTTTTCCTGTTCCTATTCCCCACAGGAACCTGTTCCCGGAATGAAAAGGTATAATCCTACGTGTCAATCCAGGAAATGGTCTATCTATAATTTTCATCCAAATTTGTGCAACGGTTTACACTTGATTAAGTAACAAACATCCAAACATCTAAGCATTTTCACAAGCTGTCACAGTTATAATATTAGTAGAATATTTTCTCAGTACTTACCTACTTTACGACATCAACATCTTCCTTTTCGGTAATTATCTATTAGGTCGTTACATATGAAATTGCCGTTTTTCTTGAAGTAATCGGAGGAAACCCAATTTTCAATACTAACATTTTTGCATTTTTTTTAGGAATAACAAATCCAAATTTTATGATTTTTTTGTGTTTGAATGAGACATCATTAAGCTAACAAACAGCAACTTTTATTACATTTTTGAAAAGTGACAGCTGTTAAATAATACGAAATTTATCATCAAAATGGATAGAATTTAGGATGTATTGTTAGATCTTGAATTGTAAGATCGAATTAATTTATCAAGCGGCCAATAAAAACAAAATTTAATACAGAGTTGTAAAATCTTGAAATCAACTTTTAAACTAAATATAAATAATGGAAATAGCTATTAAATTACAGGAATAACGAACTCATGAATTTGTAAGAAAATTTCGGCAATTTCATTTATTTGTATTTTCCCATGTTAGTACTGATTCCACTGATCCTTTTTTCCGCTTCGAAAATTATCAAAATAGTGTCGCTTTATATTTAGTTAGAAACCTCTTTTCCTCAGCATTCATCATCATCATCTTAACTTTGATCCCGGTTGCCACCGAGTCTTTCACCTCGGAGCTCTCCCTCTCATTTACTCTCATCTCTCCTCCTAAAACCAGTATATTTCAGCCAGCTAGCATTTGGTTATTTTCCTTGAATTGAAAAATCCCCAAAGCCATGTGTATTGTGAAACTACACACGACATTCCGCCGAGCTGGACTCGAAACTCATATAAACGGTGCGCACCTCGCTAGCATCAGTTATGGATGCAAAATTTTCATAAAACACCTGGCCGTACCCGACCTATCTCAATTTAAAAAGCTGCCTGTTTTACGAGCGTCACAAAAAGCTACCGCGTAGTATCCGGCCGTACGTACGGACCATCTTTGCTTAAAAATTCAATATGGCTAAACATACTTGGACTGTGGGATATATCACGTGGAAGCAATTTGAACACCTCTACACCGAGCAGTAAACGTTATTTATGGTAAGCTCACGGCACTCAGTGGATAGCCCACATTGAGTTTCAAAGGATTTTCGCCGGTAACGGGTTTTATTATCGGTATTGTCACTTACTTACATCATCGGCTAATGTTTAGGCCACTGTTGTTCGGTGCAAGCGATTTCAATGTTTATTTTTGTAAGAAACTTATCATCGTCATTTTGGCGTTCTTCCCGATCGCTACTACATCGGGGCCCGGGTTCACTTACTCCTCTTTTTTGGTTTCAATTGGTTTTTACGGTTTTTAAAGGAGCAAATACCATCTGACCTCCCAACCCCGAGAGGAAAGCCTGTGCTGAAGCCTCATCCGTCATTCAGCACGTGTACTGGCATAAAGTTGGGGTTGACTAAGCCCCGATAGTCGTGATGAGACATTTTATTTTAGTGATAAACTATCAAATTGTTATTAACGGTAATAAAATACAGTATTTCTTAACATTAAAATATGTTATTTTTAATTTGATTTGTATAAAAGTTAAAGGACATAACTATAGTAGTTATTCTTCATTACAAAATTCCAAGCAAATGAATTGTAAGTACCTTTTTTTTTTGTGCGGAAATCCCTTCGGATACTCCCCCGCCGGGGGCGGTTATGTCGGGCTGTAACCGACTAAAACCGCACGCCGTCTCGGGTCTACAGACGCCGGGGTGTAAGGTTACCCATAGAGCATTTCCCTCCCACTCCGACTGACCCTGGGCCATTCGCAGTGTCCCCTCTGATAAGAGCAGAGGGGTACCTGGAGCGACCCCCCCCCCCCCCGCGGGTCTTGCAGGCCCACCATACCCCAACCCCCTCGTGCAATGGGGTCAGCTGGCCCTGAAAAGGGCCGGTTGGTCAGACTCTTGGCCGTTGACGTTGACGCCAGCTACTCCAGAGGAGCAATCAATGATGCGTCATCGCCCACGTTGCCCAGGGTGCACCAAACTTGGAGGTGATCCAACCGGTCGCACCCCGAATTCTAAGTACCTAAAAAATAACACTTTGTACGTAATAAAATTAATTTCATCAAATCAAAGCTTCCGTTGGGACAAAACAAAACGACGAAGTAATTTAATTCTAGTTCCTTTCAAGTATATTAATTGCATACCTTTAATTTCAGAAGGTACGATATTTCTGATAATTGTGAACTACATTTTGACTGACATAAAACAGATTTTCGAGTTAAAAGAAGTCGAGAACAACCCTTTATTTTGATTTGTCCTTTGTTCTCGTAAATGAAAGGCCATTCTGCAGATGACTATCTTACAACTAAGATAATGGCGAGCTTCCCCAATGTTATCTTAGTCTCATTTTTGAAATGTTTTACTATAAAAGTACTTGTTTAATACGTTGACTAATAATGTCGTGCCGAGGGTACACTGCGCCACAGTGTTTCACTAATGCAGTCACTATCGAACACATTGTTAATTTGTTATTACTATCAGTTCCAATAAAGCAGTTTTTAATTTATTTTATTTTATTCATGTTAAAAGATGTAAGTACTAAAAGCATAGCTCTCTAGTAATTTTAACACAATAGTACTTAATCTAAATTTTAACCCTATTCCAATATATTCCACACATACTTACATTTTTAGGGATTTTCTTTAGAAAAGCGCTATTGCTATCGAGTTGTCGTCGATGTCGTCCTCGACGTCGTCGTCGTTGCCAATTTTCTGTCACGGTTTTCGGTATGAAGGAGATGAACTATCGAGTTGCTGTTTTCGGTAATAGATTCGTGCTGGGGTGAACCATTGCAAGATAAAGAAAAAATCGCAGAAAAATAATAATCGCAAAATCGAAAATCCCTTGTATTCGGCTGAGCTCGTCTCAGGAATTCAACTTGTTTTTACAAGCAATCACTAAATATGCACTTGCGAAAATTCATAAATGGTTTACAGTTGTATTAACAGTTGTTGTAAGATAATGTTTGGTTTCCTAGTAAAATAAAATTAAATTAAATACTTACTTAAAAACATTTTTGAGAGGAAGTAGGGTATAAAAGAATAACTTGCTGATAGTTGTTCCTGGCAGGGAGTGTAGAATTGATGTATGAGCCCCACTTGGATGCATACAGCTTTACCAAAACTTCTGGGACCCAATTCAAACTCACATTCAAGCAGACGAGGCTCTGGTGCAGGCTTTCATCCCAGGGTCCCAACCCTCAGTCAGTGTCAGACAGCAGTAACTCCTTTCTGATAATTTAATAATTAAGTCTTAAACCTAATAACAATTATCCAACTAAGTAACATATTGATTTATGCGTTACATGAGGGGAATTCAATGTGAAATTATTATTTAGGAGGGAAACTGAGAACTGCCTCACGATAGAAACAAAATAAACCTTAACGAATTTCAATTAAAAGGATTGCTGAACCAAACCCCTAAAATTAGGCAGGTTATAATTTTGTTACTACACGTGTTTCACATCTGAAATGTGAACTCTTTATAATTTAAAAGTACATGTTTGAATTTTTGTCTCTAAGAAGTCACCATTTCTAAAATCAACGCTACAATCAATTTTATTGAAATTTAATGTTAAATGGAACTAAGTTGTCAGTCCCTGAGAATTTCGCACTTCAGTAATGAGCTTTACAAACATTTTATTCGTAAATCCTCTTAACCCTTTTCGATACTACAATCAACATACACGAAATTTCTAGCTACTATCTGGAATATTTAAGTTAAAATTCGAGGCTTAAAACTATATTACTTTTTTTTTATAATTAGTAATTTCATTTCACTTCCAATAAAACGGCAATATATAGATCACGACTTGAATACCGTTTATATTTCATGCATACGGCGAAATAGTCAGCTAGGTTTTTTAATTAAAATATTGAAAATAACAGTTATTGCAACTCCTTGAAATGAGTTAACAGCACATAAACAATTATAGACTAACGCATTAAAGTTGTACGGAAAAATAGAATATAACTTATATATATTATTATCATCTATCAAAATTTGGAAAGCAGTTAGAATAATCAAGGATAACAATATAATAATAATAATAAGACTACGCTTAATATGGCTGTACCTAAACACAAGTTTGCTCTTAATAATAATAAACAACATGTGGAAAACGATCAAAAGATTTACACACATGACAATACATTTTAGCACAAACAAAGATGTTGTAACGATTCCTAGAAAATACGTTTTTCGGAATAGCCACAACATGTATAAACCTAGAGAGAGTAATACGGGTAAAACCCACATAAGTAAAGATATTATAAATAAATTCCTTTGTTTAAGCACTGGCAGTCCATATATTTCACTAAACACTATCTTCGTGTAGAATGACATCCAACCCATTGATACAATTTCTGTTAAGACATACACCAGATATATCACAACTAGATATTTCACTGGCGAGTTAGCATCATAAATATATTGTTTAAGTTCGTATTCCACTATTGACTGTATATTTTTCGATAAAGTTAATTGCATTAAGATTTTTTGATTCAATTTTCTTATTATTGGTAGGCGAACGAAAAGACAGGTCTGTATTATTAAACAGATAGCGGACAGCGAAATACCGGCTATCCACGGATAGTCTGTTAAATTTTTTGACATTCTAAAGTAGTGTTTGCGTTATGTTAGAAAATCGACTGGGGCTTATTGTATTGTATTTGTCCGTGCATTTAAATTAAATGCTTTATTTCCTTGACGTTGCTATAAATAAATACCTACGGTGTTGTCATGTCTAGAATTATTTATAACCAAAATAAAACAAAACTTATGTAATACATAAGTTTTGTTTTATTTTAATAGACAACATTTTCTTGGATTCAGGAGTGCGAGATGATAAAACCTGTGTACGATTTAAAAAAATAAACGAAATTACAAACATATTTTTATACGTCGATAAATTTTTGTATACCTAGTGGATTTCTTATCCCCTTCACACTGGACTAACTATATACGGAATATTTATCAATTTATACGCATAAGTCACTAAGATAGGCAAAAAATTTAATGGGTTTTCTGTTAAAATTTTTACGTAACATGTTAGTCAGGCATAAGTGCCCGTTTGACGGTAACCGCCTTCACCCGTGGTGACTGGTGACTGAATGAGGAGTTAAATAACTGCTTCGAGGATGTTTAAACGTGAGTATATGAATCTATTAGAAGTGATTGAGTCTGTTAGAATTAGAATCTGTTAGATGGTTTTTGTTTACCGATTGCAAAGCACTGTCGCATTGCGGCGTGCAACATAGAGTTATTTGAATGAAAACCGATAGACTGTTACAAATAAATCACGAGTTGAATAAATGATTAGCATTTATACGACACCAACTGTCGCCTGTTCCTGCAATCCAAGGGAACGATAAATTTAATTTATATATCAATATAGGTATATTATATACTTAATTTTAAAACGACTAATTCAAACGATAACTTTATCTAACTCTACTAGTAATAACTCTACTACTCTAACTTAAACTATGTATTATTGAAAACTATAATCTACCCCATTTCGTGTACTAAATTTCAGCCAGATCCGTTCAGCTGCCTGAGCATGATTGAGTAACAAACATCCAAACATCTTGACAAACCTTCACATCTGTGATATTAATAGAAAGTAGGATACAGCCCATTGGTCGTGATATTGGGGTGAATAAAAAATCGGCATTTGACAGCAGCAGCTGAAGTTTGATCCCTGGTCATGTATGTCGTAAACCATGTGTATATTAGAAATGGTTATTTTTTGTTAAAAAGGCGGCGGTAGCCCAGTGGTGTACGTAACGGACTGCGGAGACGAGGTCTCCGGTTCGATCCCCAGTCGCCCCGGGCACACACCTGTAACTTTTCGAAGTTATATGTGTATTAAAAATGTTGATTATCGCTCGCTTAGTACTGTGCCCGGTAGATGGCAATAGGCTCGCCCCCATTGGGACCTAAACATAACTGGCGAATCGAGGGTGTGTAATACACCTCTGCCTACCCCTTTTGGGATACAGACGTGATGTTATGTTATGTTATGTTATGTTATGTTATGTTATGTTATGTTATGTTATGTTATGTTATGTTATGTTATGTTATGTTATGTTATGTTATGTTATGTTATGTTATGTTATGTTATGTTATGTTATGTTATGTTATGTTATGTTATGTTATGTTATGTTATGTTATGTTATGTTATGTTATGTTATGTTATGTTATGTTATGTTATGTTATGTTATGTTATGTTATGTTATGTTATGTTATGTTATGTTATGTTATGTTATGTTATGTTATGTTATGTTATGTTATGTTATGTTATGTTATGTTATGTTATGTTATGTTATGTTATGTTATGTTATGTTATGTTATGTTATGTTATGTTATGAAACTACCGCATGTGCCAGATATTTACGGGTGCTTCGGTAAGTATCTATGGCGCATCCATCGGGAGACAACGCCACAGTGCCAGCACTGCGAGGATCCTGGCGAAGACATGGCACACCACACATTGGTGGAGCGCCGTCGTGGGCGAGTCGACGCCAGGATCTCGTTGCGGTCCTGGGCGTGGATGTTCTCTCGTTGGAGACCATGGTGAAGGCCGTGGTCTCCGACGGGAGCAAGTGGCACGCCGCCGCCTCTTTCTGCGTGCAGGTAATGCGCGCGAAAGAGACGGCGGAGAGGGAGCGGGAGAGAACCCTTCCCCCCGAGTACCGCAGCTCGTCTACGCCCGGGACTACTGACCTCTATTATCTTGACCTGAGGACGGCAGTAGGCCGACTCGCCGTCCTTACAAAAGCAAGCCGTGGCAGAGGGCTGTCGTGTGTAGACACACGCCTGCCAACTCACCGACGCGGGATAAAACCCGACCCCACCAGGCGAGGCAGCGGAGGCGGCCAAAGTCCGCCGGTAACCCTGGGGTTATCCTTTCGAGGGTTTACCCGGGGTGCCCGGCAACGGACACTTGGGGAGGACACCATGTGGTTTTAGTGGGTCCGATTTCGACACGCCCACCCCATTGTCGGCACCGATGGGGTGAAGCACATGGGAGTTTCCACACGTATAAAAAAAAAAGTCAGTAGGTTGCCGAAAATATTATGAAAATTTTATAAAAACTCTTAGGATAGCTTAATAATATAATTTAGGCGATAAGAATTCATTTGATTAATGATTTGTTAAACTATACTCATAGCTAAATGGTGGAAAATCATGAATATGTTTGATTAGGTTATACTGACAACCTCAAGAGATTGAAATTCATGACTAAGGTTCAGAACGTTTACAATTCTACTCAAAAGCAGCTATTGATACAAGCAATTTTTCTAATGCACCCACACGTAAGCATTATCGTGATTAAACTCTTCTATAACCGACCTCGTATATATTTGCCAAGCGTTTCAAAGATTTATACAATCTACATTTATAAGTACGATTGGGATTTTGGCTGCATACTAAAACCAGTATCCATGAGAAGAAATTGTACTAAGATGCAATTCTTTTGGTTTTATATTTTAGGGGCAGATAAATGTATGAGTATTGAAATGCTTGTAGGTATTTGTGCAGCTATTACTATAAGTAATTCTGCTACTTTGCGTATTTCTATGTACATATTTACTTTTTACATATCAGAGACTAGCGGCCCGTCCCAGCTTAACACGTAAAAATGTCCTATAAGGGTGAAACTTTCCCCCTTAATGCATGCCAAGTGCCAAAATTTCCAATTTTTAGACCCAGAGGTTTAGGTTCTATGTTGATTAATCAATCAGGACAAGTAATGATATTATATAATAGTTACATAGAGTATATCGATATTTATAACCTATTCTGCTTGTTCACTAAATAAAATAGGAAATACATCAGAAAACCCAAAAAATCTGTCTTTCTGAAAATTTCCAATAGCAGGCTGCTGGAAATTTCGGGGTGCTCATTAGCCCAGTCGATAAATTGCACGTTGTGCGAATAACAAGCAGGGTTCCATCCTAACGTCAGGCCTCACATAAATTAAATTTATAATCAACCCGACTCCACCAAATGAAATTAAATTATACCTGCCAGCGCTTCGGCAAAATATTTATATTGCGTTCCTTGAAAAACGGTTTAACTCATTGGCTCCATTTCAAAGGGAGTCGAGAAGTCAATTTATCACTGCATTGTAGGGTATCTGAAGATTGTGACGTGTTGATATTATTAAATACAAGTCATTTGTGAACAGTCTGGACCCTTTTTCAATTTACGTTTCATTATATCAGTATTAAAAGGGGAGAGTTTGTTTGTTTAGAAGCCACACGAAATGGTTTTACCTGTTAAGCATTGAGTTGTTGCCAATTAATATTTGTTTTTTTTTTGTGTTTACCATCTGTATAAAACTCGGATTTTCTGATAACATGTATGCTAGGCGCATATGTATAAATCGATGTCTCGATGTTGTGGAAGTCAGATGGTAGTCGCTTCAGGTAAATTATCGAAGCTCAGCCGTTTCGCAGTTAGACTAGAAGCTTAACCTTTGAGTTTTTTCCCAACTCCGAAAATCTTTTTTTTTAATATTTTTTTTTATACTTAGGACACGTCAATTTGACTTCACCTCGCCTGATAGTAAGGTGCAGGTAAAGTCTCAGGAAAGAGGGTCACCATTACATATACACGTACCATGTTAACAATGGTGGCACTCAGCTTGACGGCCTCATCAGAAGAGAATTGTCTTCGCAGCACCGCGTGACACCCACCGGTCCCACTAGTGCTGCGACCACAATCCCCTGCCCGGCTATGCACTTGCTGAGCCCTGAACGCAATCAAACCGAAATTGGATTACTATGGAGGGTTTTTCGCAATCGTGCACGGAGGTACCCACCCGGCCGAATTTTGTGACAAATTTGTGTCATCAGATTTCTACCACCAGTAAATCTCCAAAAAAAATGTCTTATGTTTAAAAAAAGCGGACAAGTGCGAGTCGGACTCGCCCATGAAGGGTTCCGTAGCAGCAAGTAACATAATAATGTTTTTCTTTTTATATTTGGGTTAATTGAATGAAAGGTAAATTGCGGTATACGATTTATGACGTAAAAAAAAATTACTTACTAGATCTCGTTCAAACCAAATTTCGGTGGAAGATTACATGGTAATGTACATCATATATTTTTTTTAGTTTGATCATTCTCTTATTTTAGAAGTTACAGGAGGGGGGGGGGGGACACACATTTTACCACTTTGGCAGTGTCTCTCGCGATATATATATTAGATATATTATATTATATTAGAAACCTTAATATCATTTTTAAAGACCTATCCATAGATAGTAAAGTATGGGTAAAAAAGTAATAGCAAACGTATGGGTTTGATGAAAAAAATATTTTTGAGTTTCAGTTCTAAGTATACCCCCAAAATTTATTGTTTTTTTTTTTTTGTGTAGAAATCTTAATGCGGTTCATAGAATACATCTACTTACCAAGTTTCAACAGCATAATTCTTATAGTTTTTCAGAAAAGTGGCGGTGACATACAGACGGACAGACAGACAGACATGACGAATCTATAAACCTAAAAACGATGGTTGCCCATAATATTATCTGCGTTTAATTAAAAGTTTTATATCCATGCTACATTCTGAGTATTATCAAAATGAATTTAATATGTTACGGTACCATCAACACTAATTAGCTCTGGGGAACAGTTTACAAATAAACAAAGTTTGTTTTATGAGTTTCTATAATGTCATGAAGTAACATTTTATGAGGAGTACCATTATCCACAGTTAAAGGGATCATAATTCATTTCGGAAATTATCTGATGATAAAAATATAGTAGGTTCTTTAAGGAAATTAGATTTAAGAACTTTATATATGAACTAAAGCTTCATAAAAATATTTGATATTTATTTTTGTTTGCGTCCACGTAAATCTCATTTTTGGTTAACTTAAATTTGCCTAGTTGGTATATTCCCTTTTTTTTTTTTTAACGTGCGGAAATCCCTTCGGATACCCCCCCGCTGGCCAGCGGCGGTGGTTATGTCGTGTCTCGACTAAAACCGCACGTGTCCGTTGCCGGGCACCCCCTAATCAAATATATTTGAAAAATGAATTCTCACGGATTGAATATGGTTTTGTATGTGTCGCTCTACGTTGTCACCTCAATGTTTTATTCATACCATACGATATTATCTAATCTCACGATCAAATAAAAAATTCAGACTTTACCCGTTATAGAATATCGGATGTGACATGTTGTATTCCTGAGAGATATTGTCTGATACCTTTGTGATAGTATTGTTTTGTATACCTTGCATAGTTTTACTAGCCGTACCGGTTAGTTATTATTCAAATTCTGATACTAGCGGCCCGGGTTCCATCACATATTGGTTTAAATTTTCAAACAATCGCTCATCATTTTTTTCATCCCATTCGGATTTTGAACTAGAATTTTGAAAAATGCCGATACACAGTACGTTCATTTCCAATCAGATGTAAGTATATGATTTTGCGCTATTAAGTTTGTAAATAAAAGACTGTCAGTTAGTCTGTTAGTCGGAAAAAGTAACCATCATATATATGTATAGATTGAGCGTGTACAAATTGAGCCGCTTGTATTTAGATCAATTGGAGATCACATAGGGAGCGGCCGGTACACCCTGGGCGGCGGTCAATGGCTTCCCCTTCACCCCTTCATAGGGTTGGCATTGATCGTCGGCCAATACCCAACGTGGCGGGAACACATCGCTCTCCGTACTCCTCTGCTTTCAGAGGAGACAGGATGAGCGATGCTGTTAGTGGTGAGATGGCCCAGGGTCAGCCGGGGTGCGAGGGATATGCTCTATGGGTAACCTTACACCCCGGCGTCTGAAGACCCGAGACGGCGTGCGGTTTTAGTTGGTGCAAGGCCGACATAACCGCCCCCGCTGGCCGGCGGGGGGGGGGTATCCGAAGGGATTTCCGCACGATAAAAAAAAAAAAAAAAAAAGGTACTATAAATATTTATTCACTTCAATAGAAGATCTTGGGCAAAATAATTAGACAGTATTACATTCCTGCAGTAAGTACCATCTAAAGAATTTTACTCTCTATTTCTGAATGGAAATATTTTTATATTTTTACTAGCTGTTGCCCGTGGCGCCGCTCACGTGATATTCTGATTAATTTCACCTAGAGATATAAAAAATTGCCTACAACCCATTCTCAGAACTACCAATTTTAAATATTTTTTTTTAATCGAAATCTGTTGATCCATTTCGCAGGACTGCAGCCACAATCGATGTGACACGAGATTTTTTTGAGATTGAATAATTAGTGTTCTTACACAAACTTGAAAAGCTGATAGCAGTGACGCGCGAACCACTAGACTGAATACTCAGATAGTTTTACAACAATAATAAATCACGTAGTTGTTTGAAAGTTTCACCGTTTGTACGCTGAAATGTCTTCGCATTTTAGTCGGGTAGTTAAAATATCTGCAAGATTGCACGTCAGGAAAGATTGCAACACTTGGCCAAGTACTTACACGTGTAACTTCAGTGCATCAATCAACAAAAGTATGTAGTTATATTGAAAAACAAAGTCAGCGTCTCTTGAACAAAGTAAATAAAAGTTGATAGCTTTTAGTTTGATCCTTTGTTACGATGTTCAATCTTTATGGTTATATGAATTAAAACTACCTGGTTCAAAAATATGATGGAACTTGGCTGTATAGTTACAAAAATATTATAAAGATTAAACAAAACTTAAAATTTAAGAAATATGTAGGTATGAAAGGTTGTCTGGTAGAGATCGCTCTTAGCGATAAGACCGCCCATTGTACCTTTTTTTTTTCGTGCGTAAATCCCTTCGGATACCCCCACGCCGGCCAGCGGGGGCGGTTATGTCGGGCTTGAACCGACTAAAACCGCACGCCGTCTCGGGTCTTCAGACGCCGGGGTGTAAGGTTACCCATAGAGCATATCCCTCGCAGCATAGAGCATATCCCTCGCACCGTCCATTGTACCTACAATATATTTAGACTTAAGTTATTTTATATAATAATATATATGGTGTACAATAAAGAGTATTCTATCTATCTATCTATCTATGTACAAAATAAGTTGTTATTCTAAACTAGCTATTGCCCACGGTTTAGACCATGTAAGTCCTGATTTCATAGGCATATCGACATAAAAATAACCTATGTTACTCCAGGATAACGTAGCATTCTAATGGTGAAAGAATTTCTGAAATCGGTTCAGTAGTTTTAGAGTTTATTGATTACAAACAAACAAATCTCTTAAAGTCCTCTTTATAATATTAGAATATAAATAAGATAAAAAATCATAATGGACAAATTTAATCTTCACTTAGCTTTGTTGTGTTATCTCATTAATTAAGAATGCATTAGGTCAAATACTTATTTATAGCAGTAACTCCAATTTTCCAATAATATGGACCTGCGTATTCATAGACTAGTTAATTGTCAGATAAAATAAAATAAAATGAACATTTTCATTGATTATAATATTGTGCCAATTTCGTTTAGTTGTCATATTCTATTAAATATTTACAAATACAACAATGATTACTTTATTTCCAAGTTGAAGCAATAACGATCATACTTTTTAACATCAAGAGTTATAATTTTAATTAAAAGACTCTTTGCGTGGCTCAAAACGACTCCAATTAAAACTATGTCTTCGCCTCTCAAGTGCAGCATAAAAGACTCGAAAGGTCGGGTAAAAAGGCTGGAGATAATTGCTCCTAGTACCTACTGTTTAATTATTGTGGCTTGTCTATTTAAATATTTAATTGCAACTGTCATTGAGGACATTTAGGAGGAATGATTATGAGTTGTGTTTAACAATATTCGCGTTAAGAATATTCTCCTTATTTAAGTATTATTAGGTAGTCTGGAAAACTGGGGTGTGTGTTGGGTAACCTCCTCGAGTGTCGCTCCGATTCCGATCCCGCTGCAGTCCGGGGGGAACGGAATCGGAGCGGCCGGTACACCCTGGGCGGCGGTCAATGGCTTCCCCTTCACCCCTTCATAGGGTTGGCATTGATCGTCGGCCAATACCCAACGTGGCGGGAACACATCGCTCTCCGTACTCCTCTGCTTTCAGAGGAGACAGGATGAGCGATGCTGTTAGTGGTGAGATGGCCCAGGGTCAGCCGGGGTGCGAGGGATATGCTCTATGGGTAACCTTACACCCCGGCGTCTGAAGACCCGAGACGGCGTGCGGTTTTAGTCGGTGCAAGCCCGACATAACCGCCCCCGCTGGCCGGCGGGGGGGTATCCGAAGGGATTTCCGCACGACAAAAAAAAAAAAAAAAAAAGGTAGTCTGGAAAACTCGTTAAAACTGAAGATTATAAAAACTGTTTTAAAAGTTTATTAGACAGTGTTAAGGATACTAGTCTGCCTTAGGATTTAGAAAATACGCTTCATGTTTATTATGAACGTGGCAGAGCTGTCTTTATGGCGACGGGGTGCAGTCAAATGACGGACTTAATATTTAAAAATAAATGTTTTTTACTTGCGGAAACTCCCTCAGTGTTTATGGTTAAATACGTTACCGTACGAGGGTTTTAATGCTGAAGGAATTCTATGATATTTTATTAAAGTATTTCGAATGAAATCTTACACTGTACTGTAATTAGATTGTTAATGAAACTATATTTTTATAGTAAAAGTAAAAATATACATGGTATTACAATATGTGTTTTATTATTTTTAAATTATTACTAAACACAACAACTAGAAGTGGTCGAAGTAAGCCAACGGTAGTAGTGTAGAGTGGGGTTCAAATCCACAATTTCTCTTTTGCGTGGCAAATACCGTAGCCATTGTCATAACTCTACCGCCGCTAATTTTTTTTATAATCAAGGAACTAAAAGAAACACTCAAAATGTCACCAGTGTTCGGCATTTTTTCTAAAAAAGTTAATTTAAATGCTATTCATCCCTCAAACACAGTGTAGCATATTAAATATATAAAAATTTTAAAGCAGACTTTCTATTGTACGAACTTCTTAATGCAAACAAAGAATTCAATGAGAGCAATCTCACATTAATAATCTTGCCACGTCTCAATTTTTCACTGAAACTTGACAATTTTCTCTAAACAAAAGCCCGACATCTGTTTTCGAACTGGCTTTTCATTAAGCGTCGGGAGTTTGGCACTCTAGTTCAAAGCGTTGCTGCGTCTGCCAACTATTACAACATTCTGTGAGCAACATTCAATCATTGTGGTCTTGCTACCTTTTGTTTTGAGTACCAACGGCGATTTATCGACGACTTCAAGATTTTAAGTACTCGCTTTTATTGCTAGCTTTTCATTATTGACTTTGTTACTATTCTATTTGAACTACGATGGAGAATTAATTATTTTCAAAGCAATTACTATTCAATTGTCAGTTAATACAAGTTCGGTTTCTAGACGCAATCGTGCGTACAAAAGTAAAACGATAAATCAGCTGCGGCCCCTCCTGCCTTCTTTGCCATGGTTGTTTTGACTTACGAAGTCTGGATAGTTGATCAATTCGAAAAGCAGTTTATAAGTGAATTCCAGGCAAACTTTTTCTTTAAGAATGCAGTATGCGACGAAGCAACGTTCAAATTAAATCTGAGCTAATATTGTCAAAGTTTCGTTGATAGTATCTCTCCCTGCGTGACAATAACAATAAACGTAAGTACAGTCGCATACACAAATTATGTAAATCTATGCAAACGGAACAAGAGACACGAAAAAAGTTAAAACTTAATAATGTAGGTGACGTTATCTGGTGAAAATTTTACACCGTGCGCCATGAAAATGTTACGTGCTTCCCACGAAGATTTCAGTTTTGTAACTACTTGTACCTGTCGCTTCGCTTCTGAAATTGTGTTACTTTAGTATATACATTTACGGTTAAAACAGGGAGGCTACTATCATGAAGAGTACATCTGAAATTTAGGGACCACACAAACAATAACGTAGTATTCAGGTGCCATGAAGTTACTTCGGATTTCTTTCGGAAGAGTTTAGGCCGAACAAAGTATCACGTGCCGTCTCAAATTTCGATTGCGAAGGAGTAAGCGGGCCCCGGGCTCCGAGTTGGAAGCCTCGGGTGCGACCGGGAACAATTTTAAGATTACTATGATGATGAAACCCTGTATTTGTTCAAATATTTCCAAATGGCGAAATGTGGGTGCTAGCACCTCTGCCTACCCCTTCGGCGATATAGGCGTGAGTTTATGTTATGTTATGTTATTTCCAATTTACAAATCGTGAAACAAACGAGCAAACGAGTTTTAGAGTAGGGACCGCGAATCAGCAATTGGAAGGTGGGACGCACCCCAGGTCGTCCATTCCAAGGTGGAACATCCTTGAAAAAAGTAGCTGAGATAGCCTGGATGCGCAAGGCGAGCGGATGCAAAGTGGACTGCAATAGGCTAATTGAGAATATTATAGGCACAGAAAACTAATCGTAATCATAATAAATATTCTACGATATTCTACACAACGCTCTCTAGACGTAAAGTAAGCATAGTTTACCTAGCTGTGTTATGGGTTTAGATACATTTTTTTAAAATTCATACTTATTATACTTAACATGCAAATATACATATTCATGCATACAAATATTGACACTTTGCAGATATCGTACTCGCCACATCTGACTTAGCAGTCGAACCGCTACACCATAGAGATCGTCGAATGAATCAAATATGATGCGAATATAAAGAAAGCACATGTATGTTTTACGAGTTTTCTTATCTCTAACCTTAACTTTGTTGGTTGCTGGTCATATGGGGTTCTACGAATGGAGGTTCTTATCTAAATATTAGCAGTTGTTTATCCGTTTGTCCTTTACATTCCGCGAGCGTAGTTGCTTCATATCTCTGTCCAGTCCTTGGTTTATACCGGTCATGCATACGTGATACTGAAATTGAGTTTGTTTTGAGGTATGCCTTTATTATCTTAGTTTTTCTCTTATTTCATTGTATGATTTTATCTGTTATTTTTTACTCTTGCAGAACACAAGATCAAATTGTCTTTCCATTATAATAGAGACCATAAGAAGAAGAAGTGTCAATGGACACACTCTTTACTCCGTAAGTTTTTAGCAAATTACGTTAAATGTAAATTATGTACCTATTTGCACAGATTACCTAATTGTTAAATAAATAAATATTCTACGACATTCTACACTGGAGCGGGGCCATAGGCCGGAGCCCCGAGAAATCAGGGCTCTGCGGTCCCTGCTCCGCCAGGAACTCATGGAGACATTGAGGGTGCGACTTGAGCACCCAAGGTGGAGGGAATCCACCATTGCGGCGCGCGGTGAGAACGATCATGAAGGAGTGGTTGGAGAGGGACCATGGGGACCTCTCCTACCGGATGTGCCAGATGGTTACCGGACACGGGTGTTTCGGTAAGTATCTGTGGCGCATCCACCGGGAGACAACGCCGCAGTGCCAGCACTGCGAGGATCACTGGCGAAGACACGGCGCTCCACACGTTGGTGGAGTGTCCTGCGTGGGCGAGTCAACGCCGGGATCTCGTTGCGGTCCTGGGCGTGGACGTTCTCTCGTTGGAGACCATGGTGAGGGCCGTGGTCTCCGACGGGAGTAAGTGGCACGCCGCCGCCTCTTTCTGCGAGCAGGTAATGCGCGCGAAAGAGACGGCGGAGAGGGAGCGAGGAAGAACCCTGCCCCCCGAGTTTCGCAGTCTGCGGCGAGGACGCCGCAGACTCATCAACGCCCGGGACTACCGACCTCCATGATGCCTGAGGACGGCAGTTGGCTGACTCGCCGTCCATACAGAAGCAGGCCGTGGCGGAGGCGTGTCGTGGGTGCCCTCTACACACGCCTGCCAACTCACCGAAGCGGGATAAAACCCGACCCCACCAGGCGCGGCCGCGGTGGCGGCCAAAGTCCGCCGGCAACCCTGGGGTTATCCTTTCGAGGGCTTACCCGGAGTGCCCGGCCACGGACACTTGGGGAGGACACCGTGCGGTTTTAGTCGAGACACGACATACCCACCCCCGCTGGCCAGCGGGGGGGTATCCGAAGGGATTTCCGCACGTAAAAAAAAAAAACGACATTCTACACAGCGCTCTCTAGACCCAAAGTGAGCATAGTTTAACTAGCTTATGTTATGGGTTCCAGAATGCGGATAAACATACTTATATACTTTTTTTTTGTAAATACATACATATTATACATAGAAACATCCAGACCAATGCAAATAGACATATTCATGAATACAAATATTTGCACTGAGCGGGAATCGAACCCGCGCTCCCTGTCGTAGCAGTCGAATACACTACCACTACGCCACAGAGGCCGTCTAAGTTGGTTGCTATTAGTGTCAAGCAAGATAATAATTGTTATTTCTTAAAGTTGAGAGTAATTAGTTGGTAATCTATGAATAAACTACCTACTTACCGACTCATTTATGTAACGGCTATGACTGAATGGGTAGTGTACTGCCCTTCTTCGTTAACAGAATAATATTATATAGAAATATATATCTGGCAACCCAATATCAAAACTGCAAAGCTATAAAAGTTTCCTGTATAGCCAACAGTAACGCAACAAATGAGTATAATATAGGCTAATCTTCTCGTTCATTGGGTCTAATCATGACTGGCAAATACGGGTGTAATAAATACTTGCTTAAGACTTTGAAGATTTTTTTTCCATCTTTCGTTTATGTATACTTTTTTTTTTAGTTGTACACTTTGCTTCCCTCTGTTATTTTCTTTTTTCTACCTCTACTGCTCAAAGGTTTGCGGGTAGAGAACTCTTTTAGAGTTAAGCAATTGTAAAACATTTATATCTTTTTCTTTTTGTGTACAATAAAAAATTAAGAATTAAGAAGATAAAAAAAAAATAGCGTGTCACTAGCACGGTCTAACCCTATAAAAAGTTAAACAGCTTAAGAAAAAATACCACACCACACTAGAGACCTAATATTACACAGACACTACACTACCCTACAGACATTAAAGTATACCTAGTAAGTGTCAAATTGAATCGATTCATTTACATAACATAACCTCACGCCTGTATCCCCGAAGGGGTCGGCAGAGGTATATTGCATACCCACGATTCAATATGACCCTTACTGTCCTTTCATTAAAATTGAAATTGAATCTATTCAATTTGACACTTACTGTACTTTAATGTCTGTAGGGCAGTACAATTTCGTGAAAATAAATGTCATGGAACGTCAGAACAGCTCTAAAAAGCAGGCTGTCTAGCAAATGCTGAACAAGGTCCTCTTTACACGACTCCTGAGGTACTCTATAGTAATTGTAGGCTAGCAATTATTATTTCTTAATTTTACAAGTGTAAGACGTCAGTAGCGGTCCGATTCCGACACGCCCATCCCATCGTTGGCACCAATGGGGAGAAGCCAGTGGGGGTACCCACACGTTAAAAAAAAAAGTCGTCAGTAGCTTAGTGATTCTGGGTACGAATTCTGGCCATTACACTACCGATGTGAGCCCCTTACTTTTTTTTAGTTTCATCAGAGGAAATGTTCTACGGTAGACAACGCAACGCGGGGAAGCCTCGCGGTTATGTGTCTCTCACACACTAAAACCCCAATTGTTCAATTCTGCGCCTTGTTCACTCCTAACACAAGCTATTTAGCTTAGCTGGACGGGTTAGGGGTATACTAGTAATTTCGGTTACTAATATAATTATTTAAAAAAAAAGTGTATCCTAAATGTCAATAAATATTCATGTTTTTCTTTCTTCAGACTCAATAGGGATGTGGACTATTTTTGGGAAAGTGTTTAAAACCATGCATAAGTACCAAATATAGCCCAAACTATTTATTATAATTTTTTTAATACAACTAATACCTTTAAAATAAGTTATTTAAAATTCCATTTCAAATTTCGCGCGAAAACGTGGATACCTGTCAAACGCCCGCTGTGACGTCACTTGTTCCTACACATTGTCGAAGTTGTATGTAATAGAAAGTTATTTCGTAGTTTTGTGTTAATTTTCTAGTATATATATATAATAATCTATGGTGTTAATAAGATGGATTCTACGTTTTATAAATGTTGTGCGGTGCCGCAGTGTGAAAGTGCTACTATTAAAACACCTGAAAAACTATTTATTCACATTCCACGTACAAAAACGATGCGGAAAATGTGGCTTCAACTAGCCCGTCGGGATCCGGCACTTGTATCTACACAAAGTAAAATGATTTATGTGAGGATCATTTTGATGTAAGTTTGATAATATTTGTTAGATTTCCTTGTATTAAAAGAATTTTTAATACATTTTTTTTTCTGCCTCGAGGAACTAAAAAGAAATGAAACAATTTGTTAAAAAGATAAAACATAACCTCTAAATCATATTATTTTATTTTATTATATTCAATTTAACTTTTCGAGTTTATAAATACCTACGATTACTATTATTATGTATCCTGAGTATATTACTTACATGGAGGTCTTCACATTTCTAAATTCACCAGAGCAGAAGTTACTATTTGTTGCCAAGAAATTAGCCACCGTAAAGCAATCAATTCTTGGCAAATTTGAACTATCTGCCTTAATATATCCACTTTCCATTGTGGGAAAACCTTTAAAAATTGATTCAAAAAGATAATTGAGCAAATTTCGAAGAAATTTCACGGGAATCACAGTAATAATATTATCCAAATATCAACAAACACCATAGTACTTGACAGCAAAAAATCTTGTTTGGCAACAGGTGACGTCACGCATTTTGATTGGTGTTCATTGTCACGTGACTTGAGGGTGAAATATTTAATTACATTTTATTAATTAAAAAAATTAATCCCTTGTTTATTGAAGAAAATATTGTGTTTTTTATTATTTCTATTATAGAAACTACCTTTTCGTGGTAAAATTGTATACTTATTTGAGTACAGTCCACATCCCTGAGCTTTGGAGATCTTTTACCGTGTGGTCGACATTAATTGACTTTGCGTTACGTCGAATTTCTTTCATTCGAACATTCAGTTTTAGGATAAAAATAAATTTATCTTAAATCGACTTTACTAACATATTGCCACTTCCAAATATGAACTCCACATAATCTGATTATAAGGTTATCATTACAAGCTAAACTGATGCGAACGAATTTCATTAGGTTCGCGTGGGCTGTAACGGATGCAATGCAAATGGAATATCCGTGTATTTGGCGATTAGATGTGGCCCAGATCTGACCGGATCTTGTGCCGGATAAGCCGAGTCGTGCTTCACTTGGTCGATGTCCTCTTGATTTACGAATATTTTGTTACCAAGTTCGATATTCAACAATGTATAGAGAGATTTTAGCCGGCCACCAAGGAAATTTACCGTTTTTGTTAAAATGTACGTAGATTGAGAGAAATATACATAAATATAACATTTAAATACAGAAATCACGATAGAATAAAATACACTTTTGTAATTAACTTAAAATC
Source organism: Cybosia mesomella (assembly GCA_946251805.1). Classification (NCBI taxonomy): domain Eukaryota; kingdom Metazoa; phylum Arthropoda; class Insecta; order Lepidoptera; family Erebidae; genus Cybosia; species Cybosia mesomella. The sequence continues at coordinate 27,032,522 of OX276398.1, forward strand.
TGAAGCTGTTGTACAATTTGAAGCCTTATCGCAATATGCTGTTTCAGGTCGGCCTTACGATCGAGAGGTTCCAGGTTCGAATCCTGGCTACTACCGACGTGGACCCACTCATAGCAATTTAACTTTGGTGGAGGGGTTAACGGGAATACTAGTAATTTCGGCTTAGTAGTCGATTCGCACTAAAATGTTCGCACTTCGAGTGTGAAAGGACCCTTTTTAAAATAAATATTTTTTTGTGGTTGATTCGCACATGCTGAATTCATTAAAGTCCTTTTTTTTTTAAAAGGTGTGACATGTATTAATATTATTAAGATTGTCTAGTACATTTTTTTTAAACTATGAAAGTAGAAGTTCTGAAATGTTTCGCCAATATTATTTGGCATCTGCCTACATCAATGGAAGAGAGGCGTGTAACAGTAATATTTGTATTTAAAATGATTTTGAAACTCCAGTATCTAAATTTACGAAAGTATTCACTAGACTGATAAGTAGTTTTAGCTTGTTATTTATTATAAAAAATCTATATTAATAAGAATAAAAACTAAATACTTAGCGATTATTAATGTTTTACGTCACTGGTCATACTTTTTTCTAACAAACCCAGACCAGTAGAATACCGAAAGGGTTAGAAATCTTTTAAGTACTACTGAGAATAATTCGTAAACTTTCATAAAACTGTTATATTTTAAACGAACTGATGCAATATACTACTTCACAAATAAAGTATTTCTAGTACATGTTTTGCCTTGTCACATAAATTCAAGTTGGCACTTTTCTAAATAATGGGGCGTATGAAAATTTTAATATCCTCATGACAAGCGAAACTATTACTCTGAGAAGGTCGTGTCTTCAATATTTTATGAACACTTAAAACTAAATTGAATTTTTCTCAGGTTTGAAAGTCTCGACGAAACACCTGCTTTAAGTTATGTAGGTAATATAAACTGGGCAAAAACTCGCCATTTATCAATTTTTACTGCCATAAATTAGTCTGTATTTGTTTGCTATTGTTTTATTTTACCAAATACCTAGGCAGCAAACATGAAATGAAGTGTAATTCAGTAAAAACCTTCTTATACTTTTTTATAAATGATGTTAAACTCTTTTTAGAACATAAAACATATCGTAATATTGATACATGATCAGTCATCATCACCACCAGAACGACCGTGACGATGGCTACTGAAAAGCAAATGAAAGGTCACAAAAAATGATCGATCGCATCCGAGGTTCCTACTTCGGACTCGGGGATCCGACTTTCACTACGCGATTTAATCCCTTTGGTGTACTTTTATTGCATTGTATTGCAACATATAACTACTATTGACCCATATAAATAAATTATTTCGTATTATTATTTGAATTTTCTATCCTTTTTTACATTCCCCCATCCTTCGGTGCTCGCATTTTAATTTAAAAAAAAATGATAAGCTGTAAATATACACACATACAGAGGAGGCTCAAGCTCGCGGTTCATTATCAGTTTTTTTGTCTATGTTGTATTTCCCGTTGCAAAAGCTTGGCATGTTTTTGATACACGGATGCAACGCTCAAAGGAACATCGTCGTATCCCAGGATTGAATCTGCCGTACTTTGTGGATTTACAAAAATTGTAGCGGGTATTACCACGCGCTCCACACCTGAATGATGAAAGTAAAACATAATTTTATCTTGTACTGCGTTGTGTGATCGTTTACGCGATAAGGCTTACAATGTAGGTATCATTGTGAGAATTGTTTGTTAAATCCATATAAATAAAAATCGATGAAATGTATGTACGCGCATAACTTCCGAACCACTACACCAAATTGTTTTTTTTTTTGTGTTCGTTATTGTCAGGACAAGGTTTATATGAAATATTTTTATTTGGAAAATCCACGGGTAAGGTGCTTTAATTGTACCGGGGCGAAGCTTGTATATTTTAAATTTAAATCGGAATTCTTCTTATACCACTAAGTTGTTAAACATTCATAGGGCCATACATACTTTCATAGGGTTTGCCTTTCTGAAAAAGCTGCGTCACAAATATGTTTTTGAAAATCTTATGTATATTCGAAATAACATTTCAATATTTTTCATAGTACACACATGGTATAAATACGAGACATGAAAACAATCTTGTAGATTCTGATAGTCGACTCCACAAGACTAGTAATTTATTCCAGGGTAACTATATGCTTCTACTAGAAGCTCCCTAAATGGCTATTAGGTATAAAATTCAAGAATATTTAGTCGACAAACCAGCTTGGAAATGAACTATTTACTCTACCATGCTATTTAAACAAAATATTGTAATCAGTTTAAGTAATAATGTTTGTAAATAGACCAAAAAAAGAGTTTCTTGCCGAAGACTTCTCAGGATAGGTTTTGAGTCGGTCCATTTGCTATATTAGTCCAGTTTTTATCTTTAACTAGCTGACCCGGCAGACTTCGTACTGCCTCAATCGATAACAACTTCCATATTTATTCACCTTTTAAACCTTCTCTGGACCTTGTGACGGTCCAACCATCGAGATTGCATTGGCGGTCTGAGGATGGGGGCTTGCTGTTCAGAACGGCTTCAGACGTTGCAGATTAACATTAAAATACCCTTCTCACTGCTCATACATTGTCGGCCTAAAAGTAAAATAAAAATTATAAGGACAATTCAAGACTTAATGATTTCTTTTATTAACTTTTAATATAATTTTGGTATAATCTCATGTTAATTTGGTTACAAGACAATTTAAAGAGTAGGAACAGTTGAAGTGAATTTATTTGTTTAGGCTGATAGCTTCCGTTATTAATTTCAAATAGTTGGTAGTGGCTTTAAAACATATTGTTTTATGGCAACTCAGAAGAGATGACGTGTAGTGGCGTGATTATAGGAAAGGTGGGTAGTAAGAGGTAATAAAAGGAGCGTACCGGGGAATATCGGAATGAGTCTTCAAGAATTCGTCGCGAACTATAAGCAAGCGGAAGCTCTACCCGTGCAGCCTGCGATCAGTCGCTGCTCAGCTTAGGATATAATAGGAAGTGATAGGAAACGCCGCGAATCTATAACTGAGAAAGTAAATTAGGGAAAAGTTCATCGTAATTTCAATCCGAATTTTAGAAAGCCTTGTAGCCTGCGTTTAAATCTGGTGGTGAGTTATCTTAGTTTCTGTTCTTCTAATTCTTAAAATGTTGACTGTATTTAGGTTTCATAAATTGTATTCATGATAATTTACTTTTGTGGGTTGGAGGTAGAAAAATAAAATAGAATATAAATTTTCCTTTGAAACCTAAGATTTATATATCTGGTGTGGTCGTGGTATGTGAACTGGGTTGACTTTGGCCAAGTCAAGTCAGGGATCAGACTGTGACTATGCTATGATAGCGTTCTCTGTCGATTCATGCTGGGTTTAGAGTACTCGAGGCTCTCTATCTGGAATGAGGTGACTGGGAACACTTTTATTGCCGTTAATCTATAGGTATGTAAGCAATTTGCTACTAACATTTTCTTTTAATGTTACCTTACCTAAATCTAGATGGCTAGTTTCTATAAGCCTGGGATGTCTATTGTAGATTCTTAGCCTGTATCTGTAATGGCATTTATTATTCAAAGTGTGATTAATGGGATCCATGAAACGTGGACAGTTGCCACAAGCTCGCGAAACCTTACCATATATATTACCATGTCAGTTTACAGCTGGTACCCATATCAGCGCTAGTAACTCATTGGCCGTGTTCTAGATGAACTGCCCAAGGGGTTACCCAATTACTGCCTGTGTATGAATACACTACAGCAATGATTCGAGCTATACATTCGTTAGACTGGATATATTTGCATCTAACCTATGGGCACTCATTCCCAATTCGGTACTATTTTTATTTTGTAAAGCACCAAGGTTGTGCATAACTTAAAAGTAGTATGCCTTCAGCTTGGAGAGGATTGGTTGCTCGTTGGGGGCCTGGGGTTTTGGCGGATGCGGCCTCCCCGGTTCCAGCAATGGAACCGGTCATAGGATTCCTTATTACCTATAAAATTACCCCATCCTAGCAGTCTACACATATCAACAGATGCTTCATTTCATTTTTCCGGCTACTCTGAGATAATTTACTATGTAGGTTATCTCAAGGTAACTAATTATTAACCACATATGTATTTAATCACACAATTTATTTACTTGACCACCAATATTTACTATATCTTTGTCTAAATAACTCAAATTGTATATAAAAAAAAAATTACATTTCCTTTGCAGGGTCCAGTTATGGTAAGACAACTCCATATTGTGTGTGTTATATCTTCACTTCTACCTAAACTAAATGCTTATATATCATACTGTGAAATTGAACTAGCTTGCATTTAAAGGTACACAAAACTTAAAATGTCTATATCTAGGATCACTTAGGAATGAACTTAGTATTCAGAATTTTATAAATATCACTAATTATCACTATAGAGACTAGGTAGCTTCTAAAATCAAAATCTTAAATCATATTAGGTTCAGGGATTCAATGTAGTTGTATAGGAACATTATTTAATTTTATTGCTAGATAGAATAATAGTTATAGGAGTTAGATTGAAATCAGTGTTCTCAATACCATGTACTCTTGTCTTGTCTCAATGTACCAAATAAAGGACTATGAGTTACTACAATGCTTAAACACAATGTATAAAGGGTTCCATACTTAGAAATATTTAGACGATCACAATAAAGCCAAACTTTTAATAGTATCTGCCTAAATTTGGAGGATATAATAGTAACGGATACTCTCAGTGCCTTCAGCACTGTAATCAGTTGCTGCATTCAGGTCCATCGTCTCAGCAGTGGGCGGTTCAAATACTTTCGGACACATTAAGGTGGGGGAGCGTTACAACCTCCACAAATAATTCAAGACCAAAATTACCCAAATCGGTCCAGCCGTTATCGAGTTTTAGCGAGACTAACGAACAGCAATTCATTTTTATATATAAAAAAAAAGATGTTTTGTAAGTGCCGTTTTATTGATCTTCATAAAATGAATGATTTTGGACTTGAACCTCTTGAAAAAACCATGGCAGGGGGATTTCCCCCTGCCATTCGACCACTTGAGATCCCATAATGCAAGTATTTAAAAAACCGAATATTTGAAACCATATAGGTATGTATAACCAAAATAAAATAAAAATGTTCGAGCACGCATCAGTTACAGTAGCGCCTGCTGTAGAGACAGTCAAATTTATCTGATTGGTGCTGGCCCGCACTCTGAATACCAAGTAACGCTTGCGTATTTTAGTGAACGTTCGGAAATCCGTTTATTAAATTTTCGCGTTGCTTTCCTCTGAGAGAAACTGCGCATTTTTAAGAAGTAGTGATTACTAAAAAGGTATTTATCAACAATCTTTGCTACGTCATGCATGTGTAGGGTATGTCAATGTACTTTTGAACACAACAATTCTACTGCACCACGCTGTATGGTACTAAAGTGACGACCTGCCCCTATAAGTTTTCAACACCTAGTTCACTCATTTATATTTTATTAATTTAGGTGTCGATGTACGTGCATATTTCTTTCCAATTACAAGCACATTTTACGCTCTTGGGGGTGAAATTTCTAAAAATTATTTAAAAAAATTACAGCGTACAATGCATCAAATGTTGATAATTTTAAAAAGATCAAGATCAACGCCACAACCAGTGTCTTTAATTTTATTGCCAACACATTTTGGTATAGCTGGCTCAGCTCAGTCCCTATAACAAAAAAACGACGAGTTGCACTCCGGGATTGCCGGCAGAAGTGAAAACTTGAATATTAACGTTGTGCATTTTTGATATTTTGGAATGGTTAGGGAATAATTTTGCATGAATTGCTTTAATTATCAGTATAAAAGTACTATCATTTATGTGGTAACATACAATATTCATTTATTGCGCTATCGTACACAAACATGACAATTTATATTACATATTACAATTATTTTACATTAAAAAGTTTATCTCTGAGAAAAATCAACTTCCATCCACAATTTCAATGACTTTTTCACCATTATTATTACCAGAACCATCATCGCCTTTTTTAAATAAAGTACTCACTCATTTTCTTTTGCTATTTCTTCGTCACTTTTTTTATTAATAGATGCACTGTGTTTAATCTCCATTTTATATCAATTTATGTTATGTTTAAATATTACAAAAAGTTATATGATGACAAAAAGTGTTTCTTGGGCCTCGGACGGAATCGATCTCAGTCTTGACGAAGTCAACAGCTACTCATTAGACGAACATTAAGTACAGTGTGAAATTAGCGCATCTATATCTGTTGTCTTAGGATTTTTTGCGATCAGGTCACGTGTTTACTGACGCGAGTTTAACCTTTTTTACCCATCACAAAAAAGTGCATCGCTAAACAAGTTTTCACTTCAACAATACAGCCAAGAACAAACAAGTTGTTGGTTCTTTTTGTAGTAACACAATTTTATTAGAAACAACATTCCTTCAACGAGCGAATATTGGTTTTCGATAATATTTCAATTCGCAGATCAACACAGAGGAATATCTCCATAATTTGTTGAACATTTCAATCAATCAGACTTGGATATTAGGTTTATATTTGGTCTTTATGGAAACCTTGCCTTCTTAATAAGATAAATTATTAATGAATTCTGAAATAATATTAAGCTGGGAGCTGGGACACAAGTGGATACCACTTCTAAGGATTCGTGTTATCTGCAACCAACTCATTACTGTTCCTACTTCGCTGAAAGTTATTTTTTATCTCGCAATGTGCGAAGAAGAACTCATGGAGGCGGCGCATCTTAGTAGCGCATCTTCCTCGCACAGCTACCTAGCGTAGTATTGGTGGAAACGGTCATATATTTGCGTAGCGTAGATTTCACATCTTCGCAGCATAGCTGCATAGCACATCCCTGGTGGAAAAGCAACCTTATCCTCTTGGTTTTCGCAACACAAACAAAAACGACTAGACAAACCAAATTAAGATTTTTATTTATGAGAATCGTTTTTAATGCATTTCGTACGTCCGTTCTCATTGGTAGCAAGTAAAACTCCTATTAGGTATATTACAAAACCGAGGAGCCCTCCGAGCGGAGATAAGGCGGGCCAAACAGGCCGCCTTCCGCGAGCTGCTGGAGACCCTGGAGTTGCATTAGGGAGGCGGTCGTGTATCACGAAGTGCCTCTCTACCTCCGCCGCATAGTCGGGGCGTATTTGACGGAGAGAGCCGTCATCTACCCAACCGTGACCGGTCTCGGTCGGGGCCGCAGAGGCGACACGGAAGCCTCTCGTACCGACTGACGCAGGTGATCTCCGGGAAGGGGTGCTTCGGGGACCACCTGCATCGGATCTGGACGGAGCCCATGCCTGAGTGTCATCACTGTGACGCGAGCGACGACTCAGGGCTGCACACGCTGGCGGACTGCCCGGCGTGGGAGGCGCCGAGGCGTGACCTCGTGGCAGCCATCGGGGTGGGAGTCCTCTCGCTCGGCAGCATGATTGCGGCAAGGGCGCGGAGCGCGAGCGCGTAGGCCGCCCCCACCTCCTTCTGCGAGCATGTAATGCTCGCGAAGGAGATGGCGGAGCGCGTCCGGGAGAGATTTAGAACTCTCCCGGCCCGCCGAGCCCGCAACTTGCTCGCCGCGCGTCGTGGCGACTCAGACGCCGGAGGTCACTTAACGACCTCCGTCCTCCATGAGCGCAGGCCTGGGGATGGCGGGTGAGGCCGCCTGTCACCCCAGCAGAAGCAGGCCGGGACGGTGGGGCGACTAGCGCCCCTCCCCCAAAACGGGGCAAGACGGGGACACCGTGGTTCCCAAACCCGAGGGGGTCAGTCCTGGTGCGAAGGATATGCTCTATGGGCAACCTTACACCCTGGCGTCTGTAGACCCGAGACGGCGTGCGGTTTTAGTCGGTTCAAGCCCGACATAATCGCCCCCGCTGGCCGGCGAGTGGGTATCCGAAGGGATTTCCGCACGAAAACAAAAAAAAAGGTATATTACAAAACCCAAATATTTAGGTGTTATAGTGCTGTCAATACAATGTACAAAAATAGTCCCCTCACTAAGAGTACAGAGCCCCTGTGTAGGGAATTCTGAAATCCATTATTCACTACCAAGGATATTCTAACTTCAAGGTTGTTTTGAAATTAGAACCTCGGTTCCCTAAGCTTCTAAAGGATTGTTTCCTGGAGTAACAAAGCCGTATACAGCTAATGCACATACAATGTGCGTAAGTTTTTCTGGTACAAAGTAGGTATTTTTGTTTAAAGAAAACTTCTTTTTAACGGATTCTATCACGGTTTATTTGGTGTTATTTTAATATTTACACTTATCCCGACAACTGGAAAGCAACCGGAACGTCGGAATCAGTGATTTTAATCATGTAAAATAGCGTAAACTTCTGACAATATCAAATTATTATTAGGCTTCTATAGATTTGTTTCTAAGTTAGAATGTTTGAGGCTTTCACTTCGGAGCCCAGGGTCCGCTTACTCCTTCCTCTCCTCTACGTTTCACTTATGTGGCTTTTATGAAAGCGACTGCTGTCTGTCATACCAACCCCAAGAGGAAGATCTACACCAGAGTCTCATCCGTTAATTAGCAGGTATACCGGCTGGCAGGTGAGGTTAGCTTGGCCCCGAGGGCCCCTTGGTACACCCCAAACACTCCAAAAGTTTGAAATAAACGTGTAAATTAAGGAGGAAATGGGAGCCAAGCACTCAATACAAATTGTTATCCTTAAAGTCTACCAACAAGTACTACATATCGCTCGGCCGCGTAATTCCATTAATGTCGGGAATACATCATGGGGAGGCATTTCTCGTCTCTGGATTTACGGCCAGCGTCAGATGAAAGGGCTAGGTCGGCGTCGTGCTACCTCGTTTATTAGCACACTTATATAAGTGCTGAGATTTATTGTGTTTTCTTCAGGGTTTTGCGCGTTTTTCTTTCCTGATTCACTTAGTTGTCATTTCAACGGTGAGTTAAAGTCACTCGTATCTATTTACTACTACTATTATAAATGCGAAAGGATGTGCAGATGTTTGGATATTTGCTTTTAGGGTTCCGTTGCCAAATGGCAAAAAATGGAACCCTTATTGATTCGTCATGTCTGTCTGTCTGTCCGTCCGTATGTCACAGCCACTTTGTTTATGAAACTATAAGAACTATGCTGTTGAAACTTGGTAAGTGGATGTATTCTGTGAAGCGCATTAAGATATTACACAGAATAATAGAAAAAAAAACAATAAATTCATCATACCCATACGTGTGTACGTATTGAGGTTTCTAATATGATTTTTTTTTCTAAACTGAATAGTTGGCGCGAAAGACACTTCCAAAGTGGTAAAAAGTGTGTAACTTCTGAAATAAAAGTATGATAAAACTAAAAAATGATGTACATTACCATGTAAACTTCCACCGAAAATTGGTTTGAACGAGATCTAGTAAGTAGTTTTTTTCATCATCATCATCATCAACCTATTCTAGTCCACTGCTGGACATAGATCTCCCCTAATGAGCGCCATAGCGCCCTGTCTTCAGCTTGCCGCATCCAGCATCTGCCCGTAGTTTTTTTAATACGTCATAATTCGTAAACCTCAATTTACCTTTCATTCAATCATCTCAAATATAAACACTTTACTTGCTGCTACGGAACCCTTCATGGCCGAGTCCAACTCGCACTTGGCCGGTTTTTTTTCAATCACGCTCAAACCGATCAACAGATCGGACTAAAATTGTGTACAGGGATAGATTATACTCTGAAACAACACATAAGTTACTTTTTATCCCTGGTATAGGTTCCCATGGCTTGCGGGAAAGGGATCAAACGGAACCGTAGGCCAAAGCTATTTGGTTATAATTACAAAATGTGGCCCGAAAATTGGCAAAAACAGTACAGTATGATTCCAGTTGGTGTAACTGCTTCCAAACCGAATTCCAGTGATGCGGAAGTATTCTATCAGGCATCACATGAAGAGTTGACGTTTTTTGTTGATTTCTCTTCATAAACCTTTAATATCAAATTCTATAATAATTGTAATACAAGAATCAATTGCTACAGAGAGTTAAAGGGAACGCTCCCTTTAACTCTCTGTTATTGAGCTAAACGAAGTTCAACATTTTTTTAAAGGTTCCGTATGAAAACCTGCGTCAAACAGAAGCTTCTGCTTGACATTAAGCTGATCTGAACATCTTTTTTGGACCGACAGTTTTATGTTACAGCGCTTTTTTTGTGGAAATTCCTTATTTTTTTTTGTTATAACTTATTCAGTTTGTTCAGTGTCCAAATAAATATATTTTGTTTTATTCAAGTGACAATGAGCGATCCACCGTGAAGATGCCCAAAATTTTAGAGCTATCGCTACCTAGATCCAAATTAAACATAGTTTTTAACATGAGTTCCTGAATGCGGATAAACATATTTAGTTCTTTATTTTTGTAAATATAACATAAAGAGGAAAGATTTACGTTTACGGGTTTTTTTATGCTAAGCGGGATAAAACCCGACCCCACCAGGCGAGGCCGCGGTGGCAGCCAAAGTCCGCCGGCAACCCTGGGGATAGCCCCAGGGTTGCCGGCCAGGATAACCTTTCGAGGGCTTACCCGGGGTGCCCGGCAACGGACACTTGGGGAGGACACCGTGCGGTTTTAGTCGATACACGACATAACCACCCCCGCTGGCCGGCAGGGGGGTATCCGAAGGGATTTCCGAACGTATAAAAAAAGAGGAAAGATTTGATCGTATGTTTGTTTGCACTAAATAAACTCCAAAACTACTGGACCTATTTCAAATTTTTTTTACCTATTGGGATGCTACAATATCCCTGAGTAATATAGGCTACTTTTTATCCCGATATCCCCACGGGAAAAGGTCTTGCGCGGGTGAAACCGCGTGGTAGTGCTAGTATTATATGGAAATGAATATTTTATAAAAATCGCTTAGTGTTTATGTTGAAATTCCTGTGTTTAGGATTCTGTCTAGACTGGCCAACTTCTAGGCAACGATATAGTTGACAATTCAACGATAGAACCGGCGCAAATTCGCCCACGGAGGCAGAATATAATAGTTTTAATTGGCATACGAGTCTTGAGAACGTCAAAACCTAAATAGAATTTAGGAGGATGATGAGAATTTAGAACAACAAGAGTTTAATATTATTGTGTTACAAATTTGAATAAAGAGCTGAATACAAATCTTCAGGCATTAGAAAAACGTAAATTTCATTCAAATTGAGTTATTCCCGGAGTAAGCTTTCTTCGTTTTGTGTCGAGAAATAATTTATTTTTTCTTATATTTTGTTGAACCAAGAATATGTTATTGTCGTAATCATCGAAAGCGAATGGTAATTTAAAACATATTTAGCTCGAAAATAGACATCATGAAGCGCACGTACATGAAATAACGAGGAAGGGTCTTCTCCCCAATCTCGTGAACCCCTCATATAAAATGGAATTATTTTTAACATGTCAGTCTTATTTTTAAAATCGATGACGTCATTCAAATTCCTATTGATATTCAATAGAAATTGAAGATTCAAAAATTCTTTTATCATTGCGTACTATTGAAACAGTTGTTCATATTGCTCTAAACAAAGACCAACCTTTATATATTTTTGAACTAACCGTCGTCGGCACTATAATCTTCTTATTCAACCTTTCTTTTGTTTTGAAGTGTTCTAGGGTTCGTGTTCGATAAAGGCTTTGTACGAATAAGGGCCAAGGGTTGATAATCTATATCAGTTTGTGTGCGACCAAAGGGATCGTTAATATATATTATACGTACTCACTGAGGTGAGATTTGTATGTGTTTTCAGTATGAACCAGGAAAAATAATATCATCGATCTTTTGAAAGAACACGATATTCAACTTTTAACATAACATAACATAACTTCACGCCTGTATCCCCGAAGTGGTAGGCAGAGGTGTATTACACACCCACGATTCGCCAGTTATGTTAAGGTCCCAATGTAATAGGGGGCGAGCCTATTGCCATCTACCGGGCACATTATTAAGCGAGCGATAATTAACATTTATTAATGCACACATAACTACGAAAAGTCAGAGGTGTGTGCCCGGGGCGACTGGGGATCGAACCCGAGACCTCGTCTCAGCAGTCCGTTACGTACGCCACTGGGCTATCGCCGCTTTCAACTTTTAAGTGTGCTTAAAATTGTGGCTGTGAGCTATTACTTTTCCTGTAAGGGAAAAAAGATTTTATTTGAAATCACTGCGCAACGTTGCTATGAAATTTTTGCTAATGTGGCCTTTGAAGGGAAAATGAAAATTGTATAAATATTAAAAAGATGAGAGTCCCCATTTGAATGATGGGTTCGCAGTATTTGACATATTTGGGCAAAAAAGTGCGGTTTTAATGGACGGCCAAAAATATTTAATCTGCGTAAAAGAAGAATATTTTTAGTACAATACATTATTTTCATTCAATTTCATTACGGATCCACATGTTACACAATATACCTATTAGTAGTATTTTTCTACATATTGCCTGTTGTGAACATGTGTCATATTAAATCATTCTGTAGGTATGCATAACTTTTATTAAATAATTTGCATTTGAATAATTCCAGCTAATGAGTCGTCGATGACACGAATAAATAATGGAATATCATCGGTATTTGAATAATAGGCATTTGGTAATTTCACATACCATTGAAGCTGGCCGTTCGGCCAAATCCGGCCTGTGGTTTGCCTGAATATCAACCTTGCTGTGGAAACTTCAAGATAACATACATCGTATCAAAAATTCAAGACAATCCTTGATTGCTTTTGAAATTAGCGACCACAAACATAATGATGCTGTTTTATCTAATACTAGCTCTTGCTCGCAGCTTCGCCCGCATGAAATTCAGTTCCCATGGACACCTATTCCAGAGATAAAAAGTTATGGCCTATGTATTATTCTAGACTATAATCCATCCTTTTACCAAATTTCAGCCTTATCCGTTCAGCCGTTGGAGCGTGATTGAGTAACAAACATCCAAACATCTTCACAAACTATCACATTTATAATATTAGTAGGAGTAGGATAGGAAGTAGAATATACAAATCTCGTGTCAGTGTTTGGTATTGAAATCCTCCGAAACGGTTTGACCGATTCTTATGAAATTTTTGTGTGTAGTAGGCCATTAGCTATTTTTTACACCCCTAGGTTAACGGGATCAGAACTACATGCGGGTGGTAAGCGCGGATAACAGTTTGTATTATATAGAAGTTATACCAACGCAGTTCTAGATACATTTTTAAATAGGAATATTCGCGTTGGCTGACGAATGGCTTATGCTGCAATAATCCCCTTTTCATGATTTCCCTCTAGAGAAGGCATCAAGTTTGAAGTAAATCTGCGATATCTCCTGTAATGTTTCCCTTGGCGTTTCCAACCGAACTCGCTGACCGTAAAATTGTAAAAACTACCATAAATCTTTGCCTTTTACTTCGTTTTTCAGTCAGGGAAAATCAAATGGAGAGGTGGCCACACAAAAAAGATGTATATCGTTTTGCGATCAACTTATACATCCCATACTCGAAATACGGAATGTATTAGAATGTCTTCATGGTTTTGGATCGAATAGGTTTCAAAATTTCGTAAGTAATGCAGCCATGAAAACAGGTTAAATTTTTTACCGAGTTCATTACTCCTTCACATTATATCTTATACTACTTTGACATAATATTATACATTCAAATTTATTTTTCTTATACCTGTGGACGGAGCATAGAAGATCACATTTTATTTTAACATCTTTGTGCACTATGTCACAGAATAAATAATAGTACAAGACTATGTTCTACGATATAAACTGATTACCATTTATCGAGCAATTAGTACCTACGATACGATAAAATTCATTATATCAAAGAAACTTCTCAACAATTTGAATGAAAATTCAATAGTAATAGTTCTGCTTTCTAAGTTTATCTATAGGTATCCTGCTCTTGGGGTGCTTGGTTGGGGACCTCCACGCGGTGCACCCTGGGCAACGGAGACAGCAGCGCCTCTCTCCTAGGGCGGGAGAGACGCTGCCGCCTACGGCCAACTCCGACCGAGGCGAGGACGGCCCTGTTGAGGGCTGTTCGGAAGCTTTCCACGTGTCCCTCTGATCAGTAGATGGCACAGTGGAGAGCAAGTAAGGGGGCCATCTCGAAACCGGAGATGGCCCAGGGTCAGTCGGGGTGCGAGGGGTATGCTCTATGGGTAACCTTACACCCCGGTGTCTTAAGACCCGAGACGGCGTGCGGTTTTAGTCGGTTCAAGCCCGAGATAACCGCCCCTGCTGGCCGGCGGGGGGGTATCCGAAGGGATTTCCGCACGAAAAAAAAAAAAAGGTATCCTGCTTTTCTTGCGTGCGGTTTTAGTCAGTTTAAACCCGACATAACCGCCCCCTCTGGCCGGCGGGGGGGAATCCGAGGGAATTTCCGCATGAAAAAAAAAGGTATCTTGCTTAGAAAAAAAAACAGAAAAATTACAAGTGAAGTTCGGTCACCCGTGTACGCGTATAGGTACCTACTTAATTAAAAAATGTTGTCTTTCAAGCAAAGATTTTAAATTCAATATTGCACAATACGCGTGTCTTACCATGTCGGAACACTATTTTGTAGTTTAATTTCGTTACTCTAAGTACCTCTTCCTTCTTGTGAATAAGAAGTCTTTGTCTTAGTTTTAACCTTTGAAAGAGTCACGAAATAATGTCTTTAAATATTCTTCGTAATAAACCTAATGAAAAAACTGTTAAATATACACATTTCTACTGTTATATAAATACATTTTGTGAATTTCGATTATCATTCAGTTCATTAATGATAACAATGCAGATAAAAGCAACTTAAGTAGGTACCATTTAGTAATTAATTGAGAGTTCACCTTCCTATTCATATTAAGTCTACTCCATACAATTAACTTATACTTGTAGCTGTGCGGCTCACTGACTTAGGAGTAAACTGACGCTAAATTAGTTTTCAGCATAGCCGCAAGATGGAGGAGTTATAATAATATCCTCTGTAAGTTATTATAACATACAACCTTATTATTAGGTTAGAAGTTAAATCAATAAATAATTAGAAAGGTAAGACTACACCACTGGGGTACCAAATTCAAAAAGATTTTTTCAAATCGCACTGGTAGTTCCAGAGATCAGCGCGTCCAAATAAACAAACTTTTCAGATTTAATTTAGGATATTTTTCTCATCGTTTGCGCTTTAAATTTTCAGCTTATGAATTGTAGTCCATACATTGAATCAGCTTCAACTACGCGACATCTGTGCAGATAAAGTGTTCATGACAGCTTCACGAGGCTTTCATACCGTAATATGTATTAGATTGTGGCAACTGTGCCTGATGGACTGACAATCTCCCAAATTCACCTCGAGTGACATCTTGTCGTCCAACGCTATAAGATCTCATATGACAATTTAAAATAAACATATTATGACATAAGGTGAAACGGCTATGGTTTTCTCAATATTTATCGATTCGCTTGCTTAGGAAGTATCACCTCTCAATATTTCGAGATTTCAACACACCGGCAAAATAATCTGAAAACATTGACACAAGGGAATGAGTTAGTGAAAACCGTGGTAAAGGAGCAACGACATGCAGATTCACAATTACACGACAAAACCGTGCTTACAATTCTTTCATCGCAATTGAAAGTTGCTCAATCACTTTGAATATTGGTTGCGCGTAAAACAACTTTTTAATGAAACCAGGGCCCAACCGAAAAATACCCCAAACCTCAAACACGCAAAGCTGAAGAACTACGAGACTGGAATAATGTCTGGGACAGAAAAAACTTTACGCTTTGAACTCTAGCGAGGGTAAGTGTTTTGCATTTCGACCCACGCAGCCTGCATACCAATGCGTAAAAGGATTGATGTTTGCAAAGCTACAGAAAAAAATATCCAATCTTTACCTAGCGAGTAACTGTTTAGAGACTGGCTTGACATGTTTGTGTTGCAGAGAACACTTTTAGTTTTTACTTTAAGTACACTGAAGTGAAATGTTTGTCGTTGAGTGTAGGGCGTAGTTTAAAATGTAAATACATAGTGTACCCTATATGTGTAGCCCAAAACACACTTTGGACACACTACATTAGTTTGTTTAAAATGAGGTTGTTTTAGTATAAATTTACTTAGATTTATATTTATATTGCAAACAAAAGGGGATTCCGAAGAATTTATTCAAGTTTCATACCATTTTGGATTACTACAATCACAAAACGATAGACAGTCACGATAAAGTTGTAGCCACCCGTTCAAAGACTTTACTTGGCAACCCGATAAGTATATCTTTAAAATTGTTGCTATAAATATGTTTAAAAGTACTTACTTCTTTTTTTATTTTATTTATTGCATATTAACGTAACATTTTATTTTCATTTTCAATTGCACTAACATAACATAACCACGTTATTTGTGTGCTACATTGAATGAAACATGTAAACAAAATGCTAAAGTATTACCCAAGGTTTTTTTTCTTCTCTTTTGTACAAAATATATTAGGTATACATTTACATTAGCAAAGTCGCAAAGTCGTAAAAACCTATGGATACCAGCCGACCTCCATAGTATATAGGCTTATCCAGGTGCAGGGGGCACCGCCTGGATGGACCACCTTTCCCCCATACTCGTGGGATAAGCTATGGACACAAACATACATATCACAAAAAAATACAACGATCGACTCAACAAAAACAAAAACGGCACGAAAACGGACATCGAGAATGACGGAGTCTGCGCGGAAGTCGCGCAGCACTCAGGCGTGGAGGGGACGCCAAACACCTCGGCGGTGTCGGAGAAATTCGACACCGCCAACGAGCGTAGCCGGGCGAGCAGCCCGGCGGGTCTTGCTGTAAAGCGGACCCGTAAGCGCAGACGGCGCGCAAAGGCCCGGTTGGGGGAGGACGTGTCGGATGAGGAATGCACCCTCACCGGGACGACCTCCTCCAGCAGTGACGAGGCGTCAAAGCCTGCGTCAAAGGTGGCAGCAGGCCGCCGAGGGGCGCGAGGTGGAACGAGGGCTGGGCAATCCACCCGAGTCCCCTCAGCCCCTGAGAGGGCCGCGGGCAAGTCACCGCCGAGGCCTTCCACCTCGGCGGTGTCGGAACCAGGTGGGAAGACGCGGTCTCTGATGGAGAAACTCCAGCAAGTGACCGCGTCTTTCCGGGGGTCTCCGAACCCCGACCAGGAGGCGATGCTGCACATTGTGCTCGGCATCGCCTCCGAAAATGAGGCCCTCGCGGCGCAGCTGGCCGAGTCCCGTCGGGAGACGGCTCGACTAGCTGCAGCCGTCGAGGAGCTGAGGAGCGGGATGGTGCGCCCGACTCAACCGGCGCAGCCAGTGCAGCGAGCGCAACCGGCAGAGCCAGCGCGCATGACTCGCTCGTCTGCGAGACAGTCGGCGCAGCAGCCGGTGCAACCGGTGCAGCAGCCGGCACAGCCGGCTCGGCCACCAGCACCGCAGAAAATACCACCGGCGGAGCCTTGGTTCGCGTACGTGGAGGCGCTAGAGGAGCGTATGATGAGTCGGATGGAGGCCCTAATGGACTCCATCCGCCGTCCGCCTCTGGCGCCACCAGTGGCCGGCTACGCGACTGCAGCCCGGAAGGGTAATACCCGCCCGGCTGCAGTAGAGGCTCTGCCGGAGCCGGCTCGTCGCCCCGCTCCCACTCAGGGCCCCGCTCAGGGCCCCGCTCCCACTCAGGGGAAGGGTAAGGGGAAGGGCAAGGGCAAGGGGAAGACGTCCCCAGCCCTGGCCCCAGCCCCAGCCCCAGCCGTGGTTCCGGCTACCTCCACCCCATTGGAAGGGGGCTGGGAGGTGGCTGGAGCCAGTAAGAAGAGGCGGAAGGCCGCCAAGAAGGCCGCCAAAAAGGCCAGGAGGGCCGCGGCCGCCGCGAAGGCAGCACCGGGGAAGCTCCGTGCCCCTCGAACAACGGCCGTCGTCGTCACCTTGACGGCGGAGGCAGCGTCGAGAGGCATGGGGTATGCCGAGGTGTTGGCCAGGGTAAAGGCCAACGTGGACCTCAAGGCCCTCGAGATCCCGGGCGTCCGGTGCAAGAGCACACGGACGGGAGCCCGGCTTCTTGAGGTCCCCGGCGCCGCCAGTGGCCCCAAAGCCGACGCCCTAGCGGCTCGGCTTAGGGAGTCATTGGATGCAGCCGACGTCCGGGTGTCCAGGCCCATTAAATGCGCAGAAGTGCGCATCACGGGCCTGGACGACTCCGTCACGGCTGAGGAGCTTAGGCTCGCCGTGGCGGAGGCCGGGGACTGCTCCCCGGACACAGTGAAGGCCGGAGCTATACGCTTCGGCCGCGGTGGACAGGGGGCAGCAGTTGTCGGCTGCCCTATCGCGGCGGCCCAAAAGGTCGCAGACGGGCGGAGCCTCCTGGTGGGAGGCTTCCTGAGGGCGCAGGCACGGCTCCTGCAGGCCCGACCGGCCAGGTGCTTCAGGTGCCTGTCGGTGGGCCATGTGGGGGTGCACTGCACGGCGGAGGTAACGGCGGGTGACCGCTGCTTCCGCTGTGGCCAGCCCGGTCATAAGGCCGGCTCGTGTAGCGCCCCGTTGCACTGTTTTAGATGTGCAGCGGGGGGCAAGCCGGCTGACCATAGGGTTGGCAGCAAGGCCTGCGCCGGAGGGGAGCCGAAGCCGGGAGGCCGGCCTTCCGCCTCCAGTTCACAGCGGGATGCGGAGATGGGGGTTCCATAATGGATCCTCAACTCCGCATCCTGCAGGTGAACGTTGGCCACGGTGCCCATGCTCAGGATCTTCTGCGCCAGAGCATGGCACAGTGGGCCATAAATGTCGCCGCTGTCGCCGACCCATACACCCACCGGTTCCTCGGGCCTACCTGGGAAACCGCGCTGGATGGGTCGGCGGCACTGGTGCACAACCCTGCCGCCGGCAGCCCCCCTCTTGCCGTCGTTGCAAGGGGACCCGGCTGCGTGGCGGCAGCGGTTGGCGACATAGCGGTCGTGGCCGCTTATATCACGCCGAACCGAGACCAAGCTGCATATGAGCAGTGGCTCCGTCAGCTGGCCGTCGTCGTAAATGCCTGCCAGCCCCGTCCGGTCCTTGTGCTCGGGGACTTCAACGCCTGGTCGTATGCCTGGGGTTCCCGACACGAAAGGGGCGCGACGGGGCATAGAGGCAGGGCACTGGTGGACTGGGCCGCACGACTCGGCCTAGTCCTCCTAAATCGGGGAGCCGTGGACACGTTCGTGACCTCGAGGGGTAGCTCCATCGTGGACCTATCGTTCGCGAGCCCCTCGTTGGCGCGACGTGTTCAGGGCTGGCGCGTCGTTTTGGGGGAGGACACAAGTTCGGATCACCGATACATTCGGTTTGACGTGTCCCCCCCTGCGAGCGACGCGCCGGCTGCACCGGCTCCACCCGAGCCACGTTGGGCGCTTAAGCGACTTGATCGGGAGCTCCTCCTGGAAGCCGCCATCGTACAGGCCTGGGCCCCTGCGCCGGACAGGCCTGTCAGCATAGACGATGAGGCGGAGTGGTTCCGGGAGGCCATGACCCGTGTCTGTGACGCGGCGATGCCTAGGGCTCCGCCCTATAATCCGAGGGGTCAGGTCTACTGGTGGTCGTCGGAGATCGCGCAGCTCAGACGGGGCTGTGTGATCACGCACCGCCGGTGGGCCCGATTCCGTAGGAGGCGTCGCCGCCCCGCAGATGCGGAGGCCCGAGAGGCGGAGTTGTACGAGGGATACAGGGAGGCCAGACGAGCCCTCCGAGCGGAGATAAGGCGTTCCAAACGGGACGCCTTCCGCGAGCTGCTGGCGACACTGGAGCGGGACCCTTGGGGGCGGCCCTACCGGATGGTGAGGGGCAAGCTGCGCCCCAAGGCCCCGCCGTTAACCCGGTGTCTCCAGCCGGATCTGCTCGGAGGAATTGTTGGCTGCCTGTTCCCAGCGCGGGCGGTGGAACATGTTCCACCGCGGATGACTCCGCCTCGGTTGCGCATGGCGCCCGACGTGGAAGACGACGACGTGCCCGAGGTCACTTGGGTGGAACTAGAGCTGGCGGTGAGAAGGCTAAGAGCCAAACACACCGCCCCGGGACCCGACGGCATTCCAGGCCGAGCGTGGGTCCTAGCTCTAGTCGACGACGCTCTCGAGCCCCGACTGAGAGGGCTTCTCAGCGCATGTTTGGAGCGGGGCCAGTTTCCGAAATTGTGGAAGACGGGGAAACTGGTCCTCATCCGAAAGGAGGGGCGCCCGGCGGACTCGCCGTCCGCCTACCGGCCCATAGTGTTGCTCGACGAGGTGTGCAAGCTCTTTGAAAGAGTAATTGCGAAGCGCCTCGTCGAGCACCTCTCAAGAGTGGGGCCGGACCTGGCGGATGGCCAATATGGCTTCCGCCAGAGGCGCTCCACCGTGGATGCCATCATGCGCGTGAGGGCTCTGGCGGAGGATGCAGTAGCCCGGGGTGAGGTGATGTTGGCGGTGTCCCTGGACATCGCCAACGCGTTCAACACCTTGCCCTGGAGTTGCATTAGGGAGGCGCTCGTGTATCACGAAGTGCCTCTCTACCTCCGCCGCATAGTCGGGGCGTATTTGACGGAGAGAGCCGTCATCTACCCAACAGTGACCGGTCTCGGTCGGCGTGAAATGTCGTGCGGTGTTCCACAGGGATCGGTCCTGGGGCCGCTCCTGTGGAACATCGGATACGACTGGGTGCTTCGCGGTGAGCTCGTAGGCGGTGCCGCCGTCACGTGCTACGCGGACGACACGCTCGTGACGGCGTGCGGGGCGACGTACCGCGAAGCGACCCGAAAGGCCACGACCGCGGTTGCCCAAGTCGTTAGGCGGATCCGGCGGCTGGGTCTCGAGGTGGCCCTGCATAAAACCGAGGCCCTGTTCTTCCATGGGCCTCGGAGCAAGCCACCCGAGGGATCCAGTCTCATCGTGGGAGGAAATCGCATCGGCATCAAGCCCCAAATGAAATATTTGGGGCTCGTGCTCGACGGCCGATGGGACTTCGGAGAGCACATCCGAAGTCTGGCCCCCAAATTGAAGGGCACAGCTCTTGCTCTGGCTCGGCTGTTGCCCAACATGAGGGGGCCCGATGACTCCTGCAGGAGACTCTACGCGGGGATCGTGCGGTCCATGGCCCTGTATGGGTGCCCAATATGGGCGGAGGCCCTGAGGACCAGAACTGTGCAGATGCTGCGCGCTCCGCAGCGAGTTCTGGCCATCAGGGTCATCCGAGGGTACCGCACGATCTCCTTCGAGGCGGCGAGTCTCCTTGCCGGAACTCCGCCATGGGACCTGGAAGCGAGAGCCCTTTCGCAACTGTACCAGTGGCGAAAGGAGGCGCGGGAGCAGGGATGGAACCCCGAGCCTCGAGAAATCGAGGCCGTGCAGTCCCAGCTCCGCCAGGCCATCGTGGTGGAGTGGAAGGAACGACTTGGGCAACCAAGCGCAGGGCACGCCGCAATAGCGGCGGTAAGGCCCATCATGGAGGATTGGCTGGAGAGGCGACACGGAAGCCTCTCCTACCGACTGACGCAGGTGATCTCAGGGAAGGGGTGCTTCGGGGACCACCTGCATCGGATCAGGAAGGAGCCAACGCCTGAGTGTCATCACTGCGACGCGAGCGAGGACTCAGGGCTGCACACGCTGGCGGACTGCCCGGCGTGGGAGGCGCCGAGGCGTGACCTCGTGGCAGCCATCGGGGTGGGAGTCCTCTCGCTCGGCAGCATGATTGCGGCAATGGTGCGGAGCGCGAGCGCGTGGGCCGCCGCCGCCTCCTTCTGCGAGCATGTAATGCTCGCGAAGGAGGTGGCGGAGCGCGCCCGGGAGAGACTTAGAACTCTCCCGGTCCGCCGAGCCCGCAACTTGCTCGCCGCGCGTCGCAGGCAACTCAGGCGCCGGAGGTCGCTTAACGACCTCCGTCCTCCATGAGCGCAGGCCTGGGGGTGGCGGGTGAGGCCACCTGTCACCCCAGCAGAAGCAGGCCGGGACGGTGGGGCGACTAGCGCCCCTCCCCCAAACCGGGGCAAGACGGGGACACCGTGGTTCCCAAACCCGAGGGGGCCATCTCGAAACCGGAGATGGCCCAGGGTCAGTCGGGGTGCGAGGGATATGCTCTATGGGCAACCTTACACCCCGGCGTCTGTAGACCCGAGACGGCGTGCGGTTTTAGTCGGTTCAAGCCCGACATAACCGCCCCCGCTGGCACGCGGGGGGGTATCCGAAGGGATTTCCGCACGAAAAAAAAAAAAAAAAAAAAAGGTATACATTTACATTGGGGTGTGTGTTGGGTAACCTCCTCGAGTGTCGCTCCGATTCCGATCCCGCTGCAGTCCGGGGGGAACGGAATCGGAGCTGCCGGTACACCCTGGGCGGCGGTCAATGGCTTCCCCTTCACCCCTTCATAGGGTTGGCATTGATCGTCGGCCAATACCCAACGTGGCGGGAACACATCGCTCTCCGTACTCCTCTGCTTTCAGAGGAGACAGGATGAGCGATGCTGTTAGTGGTGAGATGGCCCAGGGTCAGCCGGGGTGCGAGGGATATGCTCTATGGGTAACCTTACACCCCGGCGTCTGAAGACCCGAGACGGCGTGCGGTTTTAGTCGGTGCAAGCCCGACATAACCGCCCCCGCTGGCCGGCGGGGGGGTATCCGAAGGGATTTCCGCACGATAAAAAAAAAAAAAAAAAAAGAGGTATACATTTACATTATCTCTCAATTAATTAACAAAACGTTTAAACGCTGGATTATTTTATTAAAAAACGTTCAAAGTGCTTATTATTAAAACAGTAGAAAAAGCAAGTTTAGGGTAACGGTGAAGGGAGATCAGGGTCTTTAGATATAGCCAGAAAAAACTTTCTCGCACATCCGATAAAATGTTTTGTGCGCGTGTAATCCTCTAAAATTCTGTGTGATTTGTCTCTCGTGCGATAAAACTTGTCCCAAAAATCGGATACGATAAGTAGCGTCGTTTTTCACAAAAGAACATAAAAACTCTCATTTATTCCACAATCTTTATTATTTTCTTCAAAACATTTTTGTTGTTCAGTAATCAGGATCCAATATTTTGATACAATATTATCTTTTGTAGCATTAAAGATATCTTAAAACTCGTTTTCAAAGACAGGCTTTTAAATTACATCATAAAATATTAGAGCGACTTTGTGCTTGGTTGGAGTCGTGTCTTATATAATTAAGGGAGTGTAATAAGGTTTTTCCATTTACATAACAAATTTGTAAAGGTTTCTTAAAAAAAAAAGGAATCGTCGGTAAATCCTTTAGCAAACCCAATTTCTTTTTATTTTGCAATCTTTTTTTGGAAAGGACACAATAATACAGAGTATTACTCTTACATAAGTTCTTGGCATTGTGAAACATAGAAGAATAAACTGTAGACGATGTATTGCAAATATTATTAATTTGTCATAATACTCTGACCTATTTTGCTGCTCACTGTATGATGAAACCGCTCTAGGCAAGCGTCGAAGGTCTGCCAGGGTTTCCGGCTAAGCCAGAGCCGCAGGCAACAGGCTTTGTTGATGTAAAACCATGTCTCTTTTGCCGCCGCTATCTCTAAATTATTTCGTACATGGAACACTAAAATTTCATCACGAACATTAAACAACTACTAGATTTCTATTATGTATGTATCTCTATTGTGTTATCTAACTTTTTTATTCCTAATCTAAAGGGCCATTTTTTTTTTGCCCGAATCCTCATTTATCCGAATGGTAACTTTCACCGATCTTAATGTCACATTATATCACATGTCATAAATGAGGGGTCAATTAGGGAAATATGATTTTCAGACAAACAATTTTAGGAGAAGAAAGTGGTCTTCTATTTTACAGTTCTTTTTTATTTTGTTGTTATTAAAATACTACTTGTTGCCCTCGGCTCTGCCCGCGTGGAATTCTGATAACGTTCCCGTTTTCCATGGGAACCTATTTCAGGGATAAAAAGACTATAATCTATCCTTGAACCAAATATCAGTCAGATATTCAGCCGTGTTTGCGTAAAATAGTAACAAAGTTTCGCGTTTATAATATTAGTAGGATTGTAACCTGTGACGTGGAGATATCTTTTGTATCCTTTTACTTAAATACCACATAACTTTTGAATTAATCTACTATTACACTAAAATAAGTTAGGTTAGCTAACGTGTCTTATATTAGTTCTTTACTAACTTCCCGCCCGCGGCATCGCCTGCGTGGCTATCGGTTATCGCCACCAAAAGTTTTTTTTTAATTTGACGGTTTCCCATACAATAAGCTTTCAACGCCTATTGCACCCTCTCAGATGTGATATTTTCAAAATATCAAATAAAGTAACATCAACCCGGCTGACCAAAAAGGGATAGGTTCCCGTTTTAAAAACATCTTTATATCAAAATCTAAATATTGTTAGTATTTAAAATGCATTTTCCTGTTACCCAAAATAACAATATTATAAAGTGGGAAATAAATAACATATTTAAAATGTAAAATATAAACAGACTCCATTACTGCCGATAGAACTGATAAAGGTTTAACGTAGAATCCATAGTTGGTGCAAAGTGGATGTAATTTTAAATGTGGCCTTGAACGACCGAACCTGGCTCCAAGTATCCTTACCGGTTCGCTTGGGTGTACGTGGTGTTCGTAAAATTTCCGATGTTAGCCTACCAGCATCTCTGTCGTCGGCCCATGGCACTGAGGAGGAAGGGAGAAAGCGAGTGAGTTCACCGTTTGCATAGGATACCTTATATCATAATTATTGCCAACTATTTTAAAAATACAATATTTATAAAGTAACCTAACCTGAAAATAATATATGCATGATGATGACGATATCAGCAATGGCCCAATCGGTTAATTGGGCCATTGCTGATGGTCGTGATAATTTAACTTTAGAAACCTTTCAAACGGTTTGGATGGGGATTGGTTTTCTCCTTTCAGCGCTGCGGGCTCCCCTTTATAGTATAAAAGCAAAATCTTGAACTAATTCATCCATGTACACTAATTGGCCAATCAAAAATTCAATAAAAGGAATGCTCAACCAGTCAGCCCTTTGAATGATTTGACGTTTAAACAACCTATTATTGGTTGAAAGGCACGCCTCCGCCAGTCGCATCGACACGTTTCGAAAGAGACCTAAAAATATGGACTACGCAATTGCTAAAATTTTTGAATTATACTACAAAATTCTTCAGCCGTTCTTGAGTTATAATAAAGTGCGACTTTACCCCTTTTTACCGCCTTAGGGGATGAATTTCAAAAAAATGTTTCTTAGCTCACCACTACGCATCAAAACAAACACACCCTTCAAATTTCAAGTCTGTAGGACCAGCGGTTTAGGCTGTGCGTTGTCTCTATGTCTGTCAGTCAGTCTTGACTTACAATTTTATAGTATGAGATGATGATGATAATTCATTTACTATTAAAACTTTGTTATAATCTAATATTGTCGGAAGTTTACGCGAATGTCACACATTGAAATAAAACTATTTTTAACGGGTTTTATTCTATCGCGATTCATTTGATGTTATTTTGTATTTTATATTGATCCCGACGTTTCGGTTGCTTTTCAGTAGCCATGGTCACCATCTTTAGTCACGGGGAGACTAAAGATGGTGACCATGGCTGCTAAAAAGCAACCGAAACTTCGGGATCAATTTAAAATATAAAATAACATCGAATAAATCGTGATAGAATCCGTTAAAATAGCTTTATTTCTATTTGTTATAATTTAATATTCGTGTACCAGTCAGTGCCTAATACTCAATATATAACATACATAAATATTTATTGCTTAATTCTATTTAATACTATTGTAATTTTCAATGTACAGTGGTTCATAAACTAGTGTAATTAATTAACTAGTCTTACATGGGCCGTAGCCTTTTAGGACGACCTGCAAAAAATCAAAACACAATTTACTACTTTAAAAAGACCGAAGAGCGCGTGTTTCGGACTTGTTTACACGTGTTGCCTGATTGATTCGGTACTCAAGCGCTCTTTAGATACAGAATACTCTATTGTTATGATGTTGCACTGTCGTGTTGTCCGAAGTGGTGCACGAGTGCCTTGTCCGTGAAGTTGACAAATGCCTCCGGCACGGTAGGTGTTTGCCGACGCCACTTGATATAAGGACGTACGAAGCTATCTGATATACACCATGATAACTTGAACTCTGTGTTGAGATGTGAGGCTTCTTTATATAATATATTGGAACGTTACGTAGACACTTCTTGAAAATCTATACCACGTAAGTAATAGTTCGACGGCTACGTCAAAGCTCGTGGGTTTCATTTACACTTACTACATGTATTTGTATGTATGAATATATGTATTTGCATTTATGTATCTATTCATTGATCCCCATTAGATTGATAATAGACTAAGTTAAAGAAAACACACACATAAAGTAGCATATTGTTGAATGTACAATGGCCCTAATAGCTAATAGTAATTTCTTCTGGCCTTACCACACACACACACCTTACCACACACACACACCTTACCACACACACAACACACTTGTTAAAATGGCGGTCTTATAGTTACGAGTATAAGCAAATTCTTACAGGCAACCTTTCGATGGGAATTAATCCTAGATGGCTTCATTCCCTCTTCTGTTTTGAAATCGTCCGCGACTTCAAAACTGTCCGCGGTCACGCGGAGTTAATGAAATAGGAAGACAATATGGCCACTCACCAGAAGTAGCTGATCCGTCTTCTGTTCCGGAACCCCTGTTATATGTATATGTACCCTAGCTAAATATATGTGTTTTTTTTTTTATATATTTGGTCCGTCCAATTGACTGCACCCCGCCTGATGGTAAGCTGAGGTAAAGTCCAAAAAGTAGTGGCCACCATTTCTAGAGATTGCCCCTAGAATGGCGGCCCCTACCTAGACGGCCTCAACAGATGTTTTTTCACGCCCCGCTTAAAGAGCCCAGGATTGTAGGTAGAAGGTAACACGTGAGTGGGTAAAGCGTTCCAGTGCTTTATGGTCCGACAAAAAAAGGAGTCACCAAACCGCTTGGTTCGCGATGGTATCGATTGCACTGTATGATTATGACACCTAAGTCCTGCACGTGTTGTTCGGGACAAGAAGGGAGAAGGAGGAATCAATTGGAATAACTCATCGGAACATTCACCATGGTATATGCGATAGAATACTGCCAAGGAGGCTATATCTCTACGCAGCTGCAGAGATTCTAGAGAACTGGTGACCTGAGGACTATCAATGATCCGGACTGCCCGTCGCTGCAATCTATCGAGAGCGTCTAGTAAGTACTGAGCGGAGCCATCCCTCAGGTGAGAACAGTAATCCACGCAGGGACGAATTTGAGTCTTATTTATAAGACACCGCTGCCCCGGCGTGAAAAACCGCCTCACCCTGTTCAACACTCCGAGTTTACGAGGAGCTGTTTTAATAACGCTCTCAACGTAATTTTTATTATTAAGTTTGCAGCGAGCATCCATACCGAGCATGTTGATACTGTCCTGCAGTGGTAGTGGTGTGTTCCGAAGAGTTGGGAGGGGAAGGAAAGGAGATACCTTTGCTGTAAACGCGCATGCCTGTGTTTTCTTGGCATTGAACTCGACCAGGTTCTCAGATCCCCATTGGGAAATGTGGTCTAGGTCCTGATCGAGCTCAATGACAAGTTGCCGTCTTCTCTCCTCGATGTCAGTCTGCTTGGCCGCTGAATTTCCGAGATAACGCCCATGCAAAGTACTGTCATCTGCATAGCAATGTATGCTGCCCACGGACAGCATATCATTGATATGCAGAAGAAAGAGAGTGGGCGATAAGACGGACCCCTGAGGCTCACCAGCATTAACCTGCATGAACTCAGAAGCCCGGCCGTCACAAAGGACTCGAATGCTGCGCTCATGCAGAAAACTGGCAACCCAGCTGCACAGTCGAGATGGCAGACCGTAGGTCGGGAGCTTGGCAAGAAGCGAACTGTGCCAGACCCTATCGAAAGCTTTGGCGATGTCAAGGCTGATAGCCAGTGACTCGCCATGCTTGTCCATAGACTCACCCCAGAGATGTGTGACGTACGCCAGAAGATCCCCCGTTAACCGTTTTGGCCTAAAACCATATTGCCAGTCGTTAATTATGGAGTGATCTTCTAGGTAACGCATGAGCTGTGCGTTAACAATGTGTTCAAACACCTTGCTGAGAACTGAGGTGACAGCTATGGGTCGATAGTTGCCCGGATCGGACCGATCTCCTTTTTTGGGGACCGGTTGTACGTTTGCCTCTTTCCAAGCCCCTGGGACCAATCCCGAGGAATAAGACAGGCGATACAGTCGCGTCAGCGTTGGAGCTAACTCCGCTGCGCATTTTTTGCCGCAGCGACGGCAGAAGCACAATCCGATGGGTCACTTCCATCAAAGCAGCGCTTAGACCACGGAACGGATGCGAAATAGTCTCGCATGCCGTCCCAATCCGCTGACGAGTAATGCCATAGCCGTCGCTTTATCACCATAGGTTGTGGAGGTGCAGTAACTGGCACGTTGGTGCAGACCAGACAGTGGTCGGAGGAACCCAGTGGAGCTCGTACCGAAACTCTGTACTGGGCTGGGTGGGTCGTCTGTAGAAGGTCTAGCAAAGAGGGCTCATGACTTGATATGTCTGGTATCCGGGTGGTCTGTTGTACCAGTTGAGTCAAGTCATGCGTCAGTGCGAATGCGTGGGCGGCCCGTCCCGCATGGTCAGTTTTGAGAGAGCCCAGCCAGGTCTCGTGGTGGGCGTTGAAGTCTCCCAAAAATACCATTTCGGCGGTCGGATACCGCTCCTGCGCAACATCTGCTGCCTGACTCAGGTGGTCGAAGAGTCGAGTTGTCTCGGTATCCCCGTGATGGGAGTGGTATAGGCACACGTAAACCCGGCTAGAAGAGTCATGGTCCACGTGTAGCCAGAGGACAGAAAAGGATGGGTCCTCTAGGCAGCGCAAGCGGCGACAACAAACATCCGCCCTGATATACACGCACACCCCGGCTTTTGCAAGGAAATTTTCCTCTACCACATAGCTGGGGTAGAGTAAGTAAGACGTATCTTCAGGGCGACGTATTTGCGTCTCGGTGCGAAAAAACAGTGCCGGCCGTACCGTCTCAAGGTGATGGTGGACGGCTTGGAGGTTTGTATGGAGTCCACGAATATTCGTGAACTCCACCTCAAAAAGTGATGTGTTGGTGGGAGAAGGGTATGCCGCTGTGTTATGTACTTCATTTCTCATTTGCGCTGCCATAATTATCTTAATTGGTTAAGTTTGACAAAGCGCAGGGTTTGGTATCGCCTACGGATGCATGGCATGGCGGTAGCCGACCCGCCGAACGGAAGGGCCCCCGTACCCTCTCGAGTGTGATCGCCGGACCCACCATCCGGTCACCAACCGGTACGACGAATCACATCGGGATTATGCGCGACCTGGTGGGGCAGCCTCCCGGGTTTGTTAGTCCCGGTTGGGCCCCTGTACTATGTCGCGCGCGGCCAGCGGCACCACCGTTTATACGGGTCTCCCTGTCAGGCGGGTCGACCCACGCCATCCACACTAGACTCCGCCAATACCCCACTGGTCCCACAACTGCTGTGTCGGCTGGGTCCTCATCCCCGGCTGTGCAACTGCTGAACCCTGAACACAACCCAACCAATGTTGGGCTATTTGGAGGGTTTTCCACAGTTGCATGGTGGTACCCACCCGGACCATAATTGTTCCACCAGTTTCCAGAGCCATGTTGGCCGCGCCAGTGATTGCTAGATCGCGTGTCCGCTCTCCACGTGGGTCAGGTGTTCGACCCGGACGTATGGTTGGATTAAAGAGAGCATATATTGATATACTACGTTAACTGTACCGTAGTCCCAACCCCTTTTGTTTTCCGTAACCAGGATCCGGAGCTCCACTGGTCATGGCCATATTCCTCTCGTGCGGTGGTTGCCCGAAAGCACAACACACACCGGCAAAAGGTCCATAGGGATAATAAATTGATCAGTATCAAATTGTAATGTGCGGTGATCGCATCCAATTGCAGCGAATGCACGCGTGGCCGAATTGTGCGACATCTCTCAACCGAATCTTTTTCAACAAGTCGTTGCCCGCTTAATCACATTTATTACTAAATATCTTCTATTATAGGTAAACTTGTAATGAGGGTAGTAAAATATAAAACTTTCAAATTCAGAATATTTTCTTACTTTTTTATTTTGGAGTGTTAGTAGAATTGAATAATTAATTTTTGACCACACATTTTGACTTCAACTTTTGAACAAATTTCTTTCAAATTTGAAAAAGACTGATAAAGAAATGCGAATTTCTAAAAGAATTTGAATTTTAAGACGATAAAGAAAGCTTATAGATGATCGAACACGACTTACAGTGATTGATTTATGAGGTATCTAACTCCCAAAGGAAATAAATTACCACACCGATAGTTTTTCTATGATTAAAGATTTAAATTATTGAAGGTAAATTTTCAAATCAGGTGTAAGGAAGATAAATGTTTTTTGCTCATGAAGGACGGAGATCATTTTAAGAGCTCCGAAGCCCGGTGCGCCTTCTGCGGTACGGAACAGTGCTAATTCCTCTCCTGATCCTTTATCGCTGCTTCTTTGGCGCGTATCAATGCCTCGCAAAAGAAGACGGCGATTATCCCCACACTTTCGCTGTCGATCACGGTCACTAACATGGTCTGCAACGTGAGGCTTCCTGCTTCAATGGCTGTTACGAGGACACGGCGCCGCTTCATCCACACCGGGAACTCTGCTAGTGTGTGAAGCGGTGGCGTATCCATGGAACAGCCTCAGCGCTGGTGGCACTCACCAAAGCCGAGAAAAGAGACGGCCTCTGTGGCGTAGCGATAGTGCATTCGACTGGTACGATAACGGGCGGGGGTTCGGTTCCCGCTCAGTGCAAATATTTGTATGCATGAATATGTCTATTTGTATTGGTCTGGGTGTTTCTATGTGTAATATGTATGTATGTATTTACAAAAAAAGTATATAAGTATGTTTATCCGCATTCTGGTACCCATAACATAAGCTAGTTAAACTATGCTTACTTTGGGTCTAGAAAGCGCTGTGTAGAATGTCGTACTACATTTATTTCTTTTTATATAATTATTACATTGTTTAAAAAAAGGCAGCGATGCCCGGTGAATAACTTCATCAGCCGGTAGGAAAGTCTACTGTGATGTCCAGCCATTCCTTCTTGGATCTTAGCGCCGCAATGGAGGCGCGGCCTTGGGTGAATGGAAGGTCCATTTAATAAAAGCGGATCTCGGCCCACTAGACGTAATCACCTAACCTGGTCAGATAATCTTACCTTTATGTCGGAAGAAGTTCATTCCTCTACAAATGAATCAAAAATTCGCCAATCAATCCCTTATACAGAATCCTACTACGGATCTTTACGTAGAGTTTTATTACCATCGCAAAAATGAAATTTTCGTTATCGAATACAAGCTGAACTGTCTTTTATCTATCTGCGAAAGGAAATCATATCTGATGCGATATATATTGAATATAAAATATCTTCGGAAACCACCCCAGATTTGTTTTAATCTTAAAGTGTATATACAACAAGTGTGTATACACAAAGGTTAGAGATGTTGAGGACGGTAAACATAGAGAATGTACTTAAAACTGTACCTAAATTAGGTATAGTTTTAAGTCGATAGCCTATGGGACTGCGGACCACATCTCCAAAGTCTTGTCCCGAAACTGAGGGGGGCTGTGGCCGCGCTATCGTGGCTGATGCCCAACGTTAAGGGACCCAACGCCCCACTAGGAGACTGTACCTAGGAACCGTGCGAAGCATGGCCCTGTACGGGGCCCCCGTATTTGCGGAGACTGGCGGCCCGCAACGTGGCTGTTCTGAACAGCCCGTTAAAAGCGATGGCCGTCAGAGTCATCAGGGGGTACCGCACGATCTCCATCGAGGTGGCATGTTTCCTTGCCGGGACCCCTCCATGGAACCTGGAAGCTAGAGCCCTTGCGTTGCTGTACCAGTGGCGCAAGGAGGCGCTGGAGCGGAGCCATAGGCCGGAGCCCCGAGAAATCAGGACTCAGCGATCCCAGCTCCGCCGGAAACTCATGGCGACATGGAGGGTGCGACTTGAGCATCCAAGGTGGGGGGAATCCACCATTGCGGCGGTGAGACCGATTATGAAAGAATGGCTGGAGAGGCACCACGGTGACCTATTCTACCGGATGTGCCAGATATTTACCGGACACGGGTGCTTCGGTAAGTATCTATGGCGCATCCACCGGGAGACAACGCCGCAGTGCCAGCACTGCGAGGATCCTGGCCAAGACACGGTGCTCCACACGTTGGTGGAGTGCCCTGCGTGGGTAAGTCAACGCCGGTATCTCGTTGCGGTCCTGGGCGTGGACGTTCTCTCGTTGTAGACCATGGTGAGGGCCGTGGTCTCCGACGGGAGCAAGTGGCAAGCCGCCGCCGCCTCTTTCTTCGAGCAGGTAATGCGCACGAAAGAGACGGCGGAGAGGGAGCGGGAGAGAAGCCTGCCCCCCGAGTTCCGCAGTCTGCGGCGAGGACGCCGCAGACTCGTCTACGCCCGGGACTACCGACCTCCATGATCGGGGCCTGAGGTCGGCAGTTGGCTGACTCGCCGTCCTTACAGAAGCAGGCCGTGGCGGAGGCGTGTCGTGTGTGTCCTACACATGCCTACCAACTGACCGACGCGGGATAAAACCCGACCCCACCAGGCGATGCCGCGGTGGCGGCCAATGTCCGCCGGTAACCCTGGGGTTATCCTTTCGAGGGCTTACCCGGGGTGCCCGGCAATGGACACTTGGGAAGGACACCGTGTGGTTTTAGTCGGTCCGATTCCGACACGCCCACCCCATCGTCGGCACCGATGGGTTGAAGCCCGTGGGGGTTTCCACACGCTAAATAAAAGAATTACAAGGTATAGTTTTAAGTTCAGGCTTTCTAAGTTTTATTATAACACTATTCACAATAACTTCATAAAGCAATAGAAATAACCCAACATGAATTACCCACATAGATTCGGAAACGAAAAAAAAAAATCTGTGGCTTGTCTTCATCATCATTACTTTGAGCAATGAGATGTTCACTGCTGAACATAGACTTCTCCAAAAGCGTTCCAAATGGGCGGTATTGGGCTTTCTAGTGGCACCCTATCAGATCGATTTATTTAGTGGACGTACATCCACTCTTATTTTTTTTATTTATTTAAGATTTATGTACACACAAAATAATCATAATATAAACTGCATGTTGAAAAATGGTACATTGGTACTGCTTATTTCTACATAGAAATTTCTCCCAGCAGACCGGCGACAGGAGATCGTGAAGAACACGAAAAGAGGTGTAAATGTGTGTATGATAACGGGAGAGAAACACTTAGGTACACACACAAGCTTATAGTAGTATTAAGTTTACAATAGCAAAATCATACATATATATATATATATATACATACATATATAGATATACATACTAAACATAATTTACATAAACCTAAATATATCATGTATACATACATAAACATACATAATACAATAAATAAAACAATATCCATGCATAGGGAAGACCTCCGTCATATCTCCTCCACTCCGCGAGTTAGCGTCACAGAACAGAAGAGAGATAGTGTTTTCGAACTTTACTTCTAAAAACAGATAATGTGTTGCTAGCTCTAATGTCAGATGGTAACGAATTCCATAGTCTAATCGCCTGCACTGTGAAGGAGTAGGAGTAGAAATCGGTTTTATGGGAAGGGAATTTAAGGAGAAAACGGAGGCTTGATCTGCACGGTGCATCACAAGCACGAACAAATGAGAACCTTTCCTTCAGATAAGATGGTGTAGAAGGGTTGTGCAGGATACCAAAAAGAAGACAAAGAACCCGGGTGTTTCTACGAAGGCGGATAGGGAGCCACTTGAGCTCTCTGCGAAACCGCGAGACATGGTCGTACTTCCTCAGATTGAATATGAATCGGATACATAAATTTTGTAGTCTCTCCAGTTTGCTTAAAAGATCCTCAGTGGCATCAGGAAAACATGCATCAGCGTAGTCGATGATGGGCTGAATAAGAGTTTGGGCAAGAGAAATTTTAGTTCTGACAGGTAGAAAGCTCTGAAGACACCTCAGGGAGTGGAAGCTGTAATGTACCTTCTTGCTAACTTCATTAATGTGAGGATTCCAGGATAGGTTAGCATCAAAGAGTACACCCAAGTTCTTGGCAGTATCCGAGTAGGGTATCCGAGTTCCATCCAACGTTACAGGAGCTAAAGTGGAGAAATCAAGCTGCCTGCGCATGTGGGTGCTGCCAATGATCATTGCCTGTGATTTGGTTGGGTTGATACGCAGTCCGAATGATTTGGCCCAGGCACTGATACGGTCCAGCTCACAGTTCATTGCAGACACTGCAGAGGGTGCATCAGGTGCAGCAAAATGACAGTATAGTTGCAGGTCATCGGCGTAGAGATGATAGCTAAATGAAAGTAGGCTGGTAACAGAGTTGATGAAGATGGAAAATAAGAGAGGAGACAGGACACCGCCCTGAGGCACACCAGCAGCTAGCCCACACCAGTCAGAAGCTTCCTGGCCTAGGTGTACGCGCTGCGTCCGTCCCCGGAGATAGGAATCAAACCAAGAGATAGCATTAGAGGAAACATTAATACTCTTCAAAGTACCAAGCAATATGTCAAAATCCACAGAGTTAAAAGCGCTGCTGAAATCCAGTAATATTAATAGTGTTAGTTCTTTCTTTTCCATAGCCCAACGAATATCGTCAGTTACTTTAATTAGAGCCGTAACTGTGCTGTGACCTTTACGGAATCCAGATTGGAAAGAGCTGAGAAGGTTAGAGGAGGATAAAAATAAGGACAGTTGTCGGTGGACAATATGCTCAAGAACTTTTGAGAGGAACGGAAGAATGGAAATTGGCCGAAAATCAGTCACTGTGGAAGGGTTGGGCGATTTGGGTAATGGAATGATATATGCTGATTTCCAGGAGTCGGGAAAGGTACCAGAGAATAGGGAATAGTTGAAAATATGCGTTATAATAGGAAGTGTAACAGGAAGAAGTGGAAGAATCATACTTGAGCAAATTTGATCAGAACCAGTAGCGGACGAAGAAATAGACAGGAGAGATTTTTGAACTTCTGCTTCAGATACAGGGGTCAAGTGAAAAGGTGGAGTCTGCGGGGTAGGTACTCCAGACAGAGCATGCAGAGTGCACTGCTTGATATCTGCGTCCAGCGAAAGTGGTGGTAAAGAGAAGTGGTCATTCAGCGCACACAGGTCCAGTGCCTTCGGGTCAGAATCGGTTGATTTGCCAATGCCAACAGACCTGAGGAATCTCCAAGTGTCCGAGGAGTTACGACCATGAAGCGATACATGGAAATGGCGTCGTTTAGCATCCCTACACAATCGACTGCAGCGGTTGCGCAGGGTCTTGAAAGCGATCAGGTTCTGATCCGATGGGCTGCTCCTGTAACGCCTCCTGGCTCTGTCCCTGCGCGCCATAAGGTTTTTGATCGTGGCAGTCAGCCAAGGTGCCGGACTGCGTCCAATCCTGACGCGTCTCAGTGAGGCGTGCCGGTCGAACAACTCTATAACCCTCAAACCGAAAATGTCCACCATTTCATTGACGTCTATGGAATTGAATATGGGCGTCCAGTCGGTATCACCAACGTCCCGCCGTAAAGCCTCCAGGTCGACACCCCTGAAGTTGCGAAGTAAACGGTACTGTGCCTTACGTTTGGGAGGCCTGATCCGATAAGAGAGATATAGTAGGTCGTGGTGAGAAAAAGGGGCACACAATTGGCCGTGTGTGTCTACATCGTCAGAGGAGGAAACTATAAGGAGGTCAAGTAAGGTGGAAGGATGACCAGGAGGATGGTGAGTGGCAGAAAGTGGCAAAGATTTAAGGCTGTACGAGGACAGAACACCCAATAGTTGACGAGACCGGCCGTCCCTCCTCAACAAGCAGGTATTGAAGTCACCCATCAAGACCACGTGATCATAGGAGGGAGAGTGCTGGTGCAGAAGACTCTCGAGATTATCGAAATAATCGATGTACATGTTAGGACTATAGAATACCCCGAGAAGAACCCTGGTGTGGACCAACTTAATTTCTATGAACAGGTGCTCGGCTGACTTGACGGTGTAGGGAGTGGGCGATGCACTAACAATATTGTAGGAAATGTTGTCACGTAAGTATATAGCTACACCACCGCAACCCTTACCCGTTCTATCATTTCGGATCAAGACGAAACCAGGAAGCGAGACGAGAGCAGAAGGTATGGAAGGTTTCAGAAATGATTCCGAGACAAGTATAGCATCGAGTGGGGAGTTGCCAAACGACGCCAGGAGGTCAGTGTAGTGGCCGAGCAGACTCTGTGCATTGATATGGACCACGTTAAGGTTCTTACGAAAATTAGAGATTATGGAAGCGATTTCATCGTGCAGGATGACAGCAGGAGTGAGAGAGTCACCATCAGCGCTAACAAAGCTATCCGTATCTGAGGAGCATGAAAAGAAGCTGCTATTTATGGTGTCGAAATCCTCAGAGTTATGCATATATTAAAATAGATATATAAATACGTATAGATATACAGTACAAAAGATAGATAGATAAAAAAAAAAAAAAATTAAGAAAAACAATCTAAGTTCTACCTGCGATCTCACCCACTCGCTAACCCAGTGGAAAAAAAATATATATTTAGATAAATTTTAGTAAGTCGTTCGTGCTTATCCGAGAAAAAAAAAAAAAAAAAAAAAAAAAGCCAATATCAATGTCAAAGTAAACAGGTAACAAAAGCGTAGAAGAAAAAAAAAAAAAAAAAAATTACAAAGTGGTGAAATAGCACGAAAAACGTCACTTTACACAGGTATAATAAAACAATATTTCACATACGCTTCAATAAATAAAATACTTATCTCTAATGCAGCTTAATAAACAATAGATCACTGACAGAGGTCAGTGCATTAAACATGCTTCACACACTGAATGCAATAATAAATTTAAAGAAACGGAACGCAGCTGTCAAAATTCTGGCTGACATGACAATGTCATCCTCCGGGTGACAACTGTGACAAGTAAACAAACTTTGAAATTAGGAAAATACATAATTGAATTGTATTTTGCATGTAGCCGATATATCTAGGTTGTAGGATTGAATTTGAATTGACGGATCTGGAAAGCTGTCAAAAATTTTTTTCCTTCGTTTTTAATTTATTAACATACTTGAAGAAAATAAACGAAATAGTGGATAGCTGGCACACGAGGGAGTGAAGTTTTTCCATCCAAAATTAATATTTTGGTATTTTTTTATCTAAATTTAAAATTTGTCGAGCAGATTGTAAGTACCTATAGTAAATAGTATTTTAGTTCAAGGAAGGCGTCCATAATGGAGTTCATGGACGCTCTCCCTCCCCCCAAACCTCCAGATATTCATCATCCTCCGAATAACATGGATGTAGTTGTTGCGTCAGCAAAGAGGCAGTTGTGCCATAAAGAGGATTCAAATCATGCTAGGAAAATTCATGTTTCTAACACAGAGCTCCCCAAAGCGTCAATTCAACAGCTATTTATTCACCCGACTTTGGTTGTAGGGGTTAAAGCTTACAAAAACTCAGATAAAGGTCCATTTTTGGTCCACGTGTCAAAGGTAGAGACAGCTCCCTTGACTGCGGCTTCAATCGCTATGAGACCTATCAAGTTTGGCCAATTCCTAAGCAAATTTAATGTTCGTAATATCTGTTCTGATGGCATAAAAAAAGTGGGGAGAAACAAGGTTTCAATTGAATTTGAAACTTATATTGACGCCAACAATTTTCTCGATCATCCTTTACTGCAATCAAATGACTACGTTGCTACAATCCCTACATACAACATTACCAAAATGGGAGTAGTTCGT
The DNA here is from genome assembly GCA_946251805.1 of Cybosia mesomella. Lineage (NCBI taxonomy): Eukaryota > Metazoa > Arthropoda > Insecta > Lepidoptera > Erebidae > Cybosia > Cybosia mesomella. The sequence goes on from OX276398.1 coordinate 27,070,382, forward strand.
CAGGTGCCAGTAGACCTGGCCATGGATGAATTTGTAGATTCTCTTCATTACACGAAAGGATGCGGTGAGGTTCTGAAAGCCCGCCGCATCAACAGAAAAACTTTAGAGGAAGGTAGAACTGTTTGGGTTCCAACTCAAACGGTAGTTCTCACTTTTGAAGGTCAATTCCTCCCTGACAGAGTGTTCTCCTTTCACACCTCTCTCCCAGTCGTCCCATACACATTTCCAACTATTCAGTGTAACAATTGTTGTCGTTTCGGCCACATTAAAAGCCAGTGCCGCTCTACTCCTCGCTGTTTTAAATGTTCCCAAAATCACTCAGGTGAGGAATGCGACGTTGGGGAAAATAGAGCCTCCTGTCTTCACTGCTCTGGTCTTCATTATGCTACCAGCAAGGATTGCCCGGAGCAGGGGAGACAGAGATCCATCAAGATTCTCATGTCACAGGGCAACATCTCTTTCCAACAAGCTTCAGCTCAGATTCCCAACGTCAGAAGACCGTACGCTGAAGTAGCTCAGTCCGCAGTCCCCTTTCATTCAACTTCTTCTCAATTCCACCTTCCTCAATCTAGCCATCCTATAAACATCTCTTCCTCCCCTCAAAGGCGATACACTAAAACGGTATACTCGCAACCCCGTCCAAAAGCCCCATTGGGTAGTTCTTACGACAGGGCAGCCCATCAATCAATCGTTAGAAACGAACCATCTACTCTTCCCAATGGCTGTGCTATCCTGCCCCAATCAAATCCCGGTCCTGTAGTCCAGGAGGCTCTTTTGGGAACCCTTCTCAACTTAATCCTTGAAATAATCTCCAGCCAAAACCATAATCTACCGTCCCACGTTGCCCAAAAACTATTCAGTATTATCAGCTCCCTCAATCCTCATGCCGCAGACTACGGTCCTTCAATGGAACGTTAAAAGCATTCGAAGAAGAAAGCCTGATCTTCTTCATCTAATTAACAAATATCATCCATTTGTTATTGCCATCTCAGAGACATGGCTAGTGCCTGGGGCTCGGTTCAGAGTCCCGGGATACTCCTGCCTTCGGGATGACAGAGCGGATGGATATGCGGGCAGCGCTTTACTAGTAAAGCGCTCCCTCCCCTTTTCTTATCTTCCTCTTCCTTCTATTACCCCTGAGATCAATGTCGTGGCCTTAAGGGCTTTCGAAATCTCGTTCATTTCTATATACATCCCTCACCCTCATTCTAGCATGATTGCTGATATCTTATATGTTATTTCATCTGTTCCTCCCCCTGTACTCTTGTTGGGCGATTTTAATGCTCATCACACTTTATGGGGTTCATGGCATGATGATGATTTTGGATTAGCAATCCTTGAAGCGTTTGATGAAGCAAATCTTTGTCTCATCAATGATGGTTCTCCAACTCGCAGAGTCTATCCTAACCAAAATCCCAGTAGTGCCGTGGATCTATCCGTCTGTTCACCATCCTTAGCCTCCTCACTCTCCTGGCATATTTTACCTCTTTCTTATGGCAGTGACCATTTTCCTATAATTATTTCCATTACCAATAGAGCAGCCCCTGCTTACAATTTTTCCCCTTCCATGAAATATCGTCTGTCTGATGTTGATTGGTCCTCTTACGCTTCTATTCTGGACTCCAAAGTTGGAGCTCTGCCGTCTCCTGTTAGCAACAACCTTGTTGATTGCTATTCAAAGTTTTCAGATACAATAATTGCATCAGCTGATGAATTATTTCCTGTTAAAAAACGTCATGAGTTTCGAGTCTCAACCCCTTGGTGGGATCATGAATGTTCTGCTGCGGTAAAAGAAAGGAAAAACGCTGAAAAAAAATACAATTCTGCCATGACTACAGAGAACTTTCTTTTTTACAAACAAAAAGTTGCACTGGCAAGAAAGCTTTTTTCTAAGAAAAAGAAAGAAGGCTGGCTTCGCTTTTGCGAAAGACTTTCCCCAAAAACTCCTTCTACTCTAATTTGGAGACAAATTAAGCGTTTTAGAGGGTCTCTTAACATTGTCGACATCTCGTCCAACGAACCTCATGTTTGGCTTGAGGACTTTGCGAGTAAGATGTCCCCCTCGTTTGTTCCTTATGTTGACTTTTTTCCTTCACCTCCAATTCATATCCCAAGCTCAAACTTTTTGGATCGTCCATTTCATCTTTCAGAGCTGCAGCTGGCACTTGACGGATTGGTAGATTCTTCTCCGGGTGCAGACGGGATCCCTTACTCTTTTCTTAAAAATGCCTCTGAGATTGCCAAATCATATTACCTGGAGCTAATAAACCTTTTTTTTGAAATTGGTTTAGTTCCTGAGGCTTGGAAGTCTCAAGTTATTATCCCAATCCTTAAGCCAGGGAAGAACCCATCAGATCCGAATAGTTACAGGCCTATAGCCTTATCTTCTGTCATGGCCAAAATAACGGAACACATGATTAAACACCGCTTAGAATGGTTTATTGAAAATAGTAGTTTATTGGCAAAGACTCAGTATGGTTTCAGAAAGGGTATGAGCACAATAGATAGTCTTAGCTTACTCACATCCGACATCCGTCTCTCCATTTTAAAGAAAGAATTCTTGCTGGGAGTTTTTCTAGATATTTCCTCAGCATATGACAGCGTCCTCCTTTCGGTCCTCAGGAATAAACTCATCAACCAACTATCCATCCCTGAGAAATTAGTCCGTTTTATCTGTAACCTCTTTATGGAGAGATCCATTATGGTCAAACATCAAAATTTTAAAATTCCGTCAAGAACAGTTTGGAGAGGTCTTCCGCAAGGTTCTGTTCTTAGTCCCTTGCTGTACAGTCTTTACACTTATGATCTGGAATTATCGGTTATTCCCCTATGCCAATTATTACAGTACGCTGATGATCTTGCTCTATATGTCACCGATAAATCTTTAGAATCGGCTGTTGGCCGTTTGAATACATCTCTTAGCTATTTGTCTATCTGGCTTAATCAACATGGGTTATCCTTATCAGCTTCCAAAAGTAAAGCCGTGGTTTTCACGAGGAAAAAACAAATTCCTCCTGTTTCTATTGTAATTGATAGTGAGATTATTCCTTTGGAAAATAAAGTGAAATTTCTAGGTGTTTGGTTGGACTCCAGACTCACCGGTACTGTTCACATTGATTATGTGGCTCAAAAATGTGAAAACAACATTAATATTCTTCGCTCCTTATCTGGTGTATGGTGGGGTGCGCATCCCTACACTCAAAAACTCCTATATAACGCTATAATACGTAGTCACATGGATTACGGACTATTCTTGTTAGACCCTTGTAATCTGTCGGGTCTTCAAAAGTTAGATAAGATCCAAGCTAAATGTCTACGCATTATACTTGGTGCTATGCGTTCGTCTCCTATCAACGCAATGCAAGTTGAGTGTGGGGATCCCCCTCTAACTTTGCGCAGACAATTTTTAGCCAATCGGTACTTTTTTAAAATTGCCCAATCTTTAGACCATCCACTTTTTCGTAAGCTAGACGATCTGTCTCTCTTCTATGATTCGCATAATAATCGCTCAAATTCGAAACCTCCCTGTCTTCTCAGTGCCTACCTTTATTTTTCACGTCTTTCTAACCCACTTTTTCAATCCCGCTTATTGCCACTGTACTCAGTTTCTTATGATTCTCTCATTTATCAACCCAACATCATTCTGGACTTCAGTATTGACAAAGGCACTATTGAAGCGAATAGAGTTTTTGCCAACATAGTCCAGACTTCATATAAAGATTGGGTTCTTCTTTACACTGACGCTTCCAAAGTTTCTAACGATAGTCCCGTTGGTGTTGCAGTTTGGATCCCTTTCACTCATATCATACTAAGCTACAAATGTCCCCCTATTACTTCAGTTTTTACAGGAGAAGCCCTCGCTATATTAGAGGCCATTCGCTTCATTAAATCGCATAATTTATATAAGGCTCTCATTTTTTCAGACTCCAAAAGTTGCCTTCAGGCCATTTTGTCCAACCCCTTCCGATCTAAATCTAGTTTCCCCGTAATTCTTCAAATTAGAGAGGAGCTGCTTCAATGCCACCATCTGGACATCAATATCATCTTAGCCTGGATTCCTGGTCACTCGGGCATTCAGGGCAATGAAACTGCTGACTCTTGTGCCAGGTGTGCCATTGAAACAGGCTCTGTCGATCACAACCAAGTTTTTTGCCATGATATCTGCACCACTTTTAAGTCAACGTTGGTTGAATCCTGGAATAAGTTTTGGCAAATTTCAAAGTCAATTAGAGGTAAGTTTTACGGGGATATTCAACCCTCTATTCCCTTTAAACCCTGGTTCTCTAATCATAAATATAGGCATTTTGATAAACCGATCACATCCACAATTTGCCGCCTTCGCTTTAACCACTCTTGCACTCCTGCTTTCTTGGCCAAACTGAGGATTAGGGACTCCTCGCTTTGTGAATGCGGTCTGGATGAAGGGCACGTGGACCATTTATTTTTCAGTTGTCCTAGACTGAGATTCTCGCTTTATGATGTTCTTCCTACTCACGTTCCCCGTCCTACTTCCTTTAAATTGCTTCTTTCCCTTGTGCATTCCCCTTTTGTAAATTTTTTGTATAGACATATTAAAATGAATAAAATTAAATTGTAAGTATTTAATTATGTATATTCCTATTTTTAGTGATAATTTTTGAGTTTTCGTCTTTAATAACTAATCTAACATAAATTCACATTCTTTGTTAGTTGCAACTTTGCAACTCGACTTGGGGAGTGTTTAAGTTCCTCTTTTGCCATTTGTCGTCATCTGGCTACTAGTATTTAATCTGTGGTCGTCATATTACTCGTATAATAAAATAACGCGCAACTGCTCCACAAGGCCATATTCAAGAATTGAATTGAATTGCAATCTGCTTGATTACATGTTTATTTTTTGGCCTATCTTTCCACCGGTCAAACTTCCTTTCGTTTACTGGTCTATCTCTAACTCGACACTGGCAAAATTGTGGTGTTTGCTCCACAAGGCCATAATCAAGAATTGAATTGAATTACATAATGAAAGTGAAGTGTATGATTTAGAAATAGAAGGTATTAGAATAAGAGTGATTTGCAATAAAAATGAAAAGTGACGCAGGTACTCCGATGTCTCGAATACAGCAGTGACAAAGTACGGGAATGATCGGTACTTGATGATTGCACGAAGCAAGTTGGAATGTTAACTCATTCACGACGGCGAGATGGCTTGGCTGCTCTTGTAGTGGTTTTAGCAGCGGTGTTTCTGGATGACGAGGCAGCAGCTGGCCTTGGAGACCTATCAGGCTTGTTGGCGGTGTGGGGGAATTGCGCAATGAGGGCATCAAGCTCAGTTCTGCATTCGATTTTCCGACGAATCTTGTCGGGAGTCAAAATTACTATTTTGCCCTCCACCGACCAACAATTTTTGATGCTGAAGTGTTGCCTGGCTGCAGTGAATACACGATGCCGCGTCTTGGTTAGGAACTCGGATAATGTAATAGCTGTGCCCTTGAGAGACGTCTTACCATCCCAGACTGTGTTCCGCTGCTCCATGTGATGAAATCTTACAAGGACTGGACGCGTTTTCTCACGTGCTCCCCCCAGCCTGTGACAGACATTGATATGCTGCACACCAACCTCAGGGAGCTTCATCTCGGTGGAAATGATTTTGTGAACAGACTCATGTAGGTTCTCATTGAGCTTCTCGGGGATGCCATGGAACAACAGTACCTTCCTCCGCATGATGGTTTCATGCCTGTCTAGCCCCAGTGAGAGAAGTTCTACTTGCGCCTTTAGTTTTGACAGGGATTGCCAAACAAAGTTTTTAAAATCAATGTACTCACGTGACAATGACGCAAGGTCGGGGGGTGCAGGCACAGCTTCAGGGACAATCCTTAGCAGCTTCTCATCATACTCCTTCATACGGGTGCTGAATAGCTTCTCCAGATCTTCCAGGCCATTGGCAAGTTTGAGATCCATAGTTCAATGAAGAAAAAGCCGGCCAAACTTGATTTGGAAAGTTGATTGTGATGCAGGAAAGCAAGTGCAGGTGGGTTTTAGGCGAGGTTAATGTCAATGGACATATGTAGAAATTATTTTATAATTCTAAATTTAAATAATTAGCTGCTGCTCTAAATTTGCGTGTGTATAGTGTGTACTCTTCTAGTATGGAATCTGTTTTCGACACTTCATTTTTAATAACCCCCAATGCAAAAACGACGGGGTGTGTGTGTCTGTTTGTGGCATAGTAGCTTCCGAACGGATGAAGCGATTTCGATTTTGTTTTCTTTTTTGTTTAAAAGGTGAATTAGTTGGGAGTTTTCTTAGCCATGTCAGACTTTTTTTTAATTTTTAATTTATATTTTTTGGCTTAGAAATCTCTTTAGCAAAATGCTGTGTTCATTTATTTAATAAGCATTCATTGGATTGATTAATTGAAAAAATAACCACCTGCGTTGCGTAAGAAAACTTTGGTATTCCGTATGATGTGTCAAAATAAAACTTACCTATCTTTTTTTGAGATTATTAAAGTTTCAAAATCCCTCATAATTTGATTCGTTTCCATTTAGATTTTGCAATTTTAATTTAAAAACGCAATTTCAATGACTCGGGCCCCAAATTTTTCTGTAAAACCTCAGTAGGTTTTACATAAAAATTTGAGGCCCGTCAGTTTTCTTTAACAAGAATAAAAATTGTCGTACCTTTTTTTTCTTTTTTTTTTATCGTGCGGAAATCCCTTCGGATACCCCCCGCGTGCCAGCGGGGGCGGTTATGTCGGGCTTGAACCGACTAAAACCGCACGCCGTCTCGGGTCTACAGACGCCGGGGTGTAAGGTTGCCCATAGAGCATATCCCTCGCACCCCGACTGACCCTGGGCCATCTCCGGTTTCGAGATGGCCCCCTCGGGTTTGGGAAAATTGTCGTACCTGTAACATACCAAAGAGTCATACCTTGAAATCTAACTAAACTTTACCTATTCCAACTAAACTAATTTGCAAATGATATATATAATTATGCCTAATTAATTAGGCAGTTGAGTGTTAACACTCCACGTAAATTCGATAACTGTCAATAACTTAGGGCGAAAACACAACTGCGCGGTGCAAACTTTGCAGCGGAACACGCCACGCTGCACCGCTGATTTACACATACTCGTATTTTCAGTATAGCATTTACTGACTAAATATTTAGATAGTAGGATGAATTTCTATGCGAAACTACCTTCACATTTTGAAAAACACATACAGTCGAATTTAGAAGTCGGTTGAAATGAAAGGTTTAATTACAGCAGAGTAAAGTGTTCGTGAAGTAAGGACTACTTACCCCAAAGGGAAAAAGGCGTGAGTATAAATGTTTGTGTGCCTGGTTATTTTGTATCTATATTATTAAATATCATTCCATATTATAGCCAAAACCATTAGGATATTATGTGGCCCCATCAATATCATCAAAGCTCTAACCAGCCCTACCTGCAAGCTAAGTACACCTACAGTACTTGTACTGATCGACGACATAGGCCCTGGCGCAGGGTTTTTCAAACGGTAGTCGCCCACGTAAAGTCAAAATAAACTAAGTATGAAGTTGTAGGAAAACAGTGCTAAACAAGTAACTAAACAAAATGTCTTTTTGGTACCGATTAAACGAAACTTCTGTTCGCAACTTCTGATGTACGTTTCATAGTAGTCCTAGTAAGGGCTTACTATGACGCTTTATAAGCGTTCGTTTTGCGGGCGAGATATACGGATGTTGCTTTACATACTTCTGTCTCAGATCGGGCTAAACAACATAATAAGAACTGTCTATAAACAACTTCGTAGCGGCGTAGCACTCGTAGATCTATCTACGAGTTTTACACACACAGTTTACAAAACATAAGTGTGTAGGTATTGTAAATATGTTAGTATAAAGGTATAAACCTACCCATATGTATTTTCATATCTCTGAGTGTCTGTTGCTACGAGTGGTGAACAGAAAACAAAGAAGAGGTGTCATGTTAAAACTCAAGTGAAATGTATTATTCAGTTCCCGCCTCACAAAGACAATTCGGCTTTTGTTTGATACTGACACGAAACTGAGATCATGCAAGACGGCGCACATATATTACTTACTTTATATGCGCCATACAAAACTTGATAAATGTGCTTTGTGCGTCATAGGTGAGTCTCAATCTTTTCGGTTTAAGATAGTTGTAAGCAATTCCTTCGTACTATTTGTTTGAAGAACAAAATGTGATAGGAACAGGTTTTATTTTAGCTTTCGATATCAGAACAATACATACATACATATACTACACATACTTACACCTTTTTCCCTACGGAATAGGCAGAGACAACAGCCCGCCGTCTGCTTATCTTATGTGTATACAGGACCTTTTTTTTTTTTCGTGTGGAAATCCCTTCGGATACCCCCCGCCAGCCAGCGGGGGCGGTTATGTCGGGCTTGAACCGACTAAAATCGCACGCCGTCTCGGGTCTGCAGACGCCGGGGTGTAAGGTTGCCCTTAGAGCATATCCCTCGCACCCCGACTGACGCTGGGTCATCTCCGGTTTCGAGATGGCCCCCTCGGGTTTGGGAACCACGGTGTCCCCGTCTTGCCCCGGTTTGGGGGAGGGGCGCTAGTCGCCCCACCGTCCCGGCCTGCTTCTGCTGGGGTGACAGGCGGCCTTGTATACAGAACCTGCCGATAAAAGAGTATAAAATGTCACAAATACCAAATTCGTAGTTATACAACACTGCAAGTCACAAACCATATTTTTTTACAATCAAAATTTAGCTTGAAATTTAAAAAAACTATGATGAATTCTTGTCAGCGAGCCAGCACATCAGTGCCAAAGTGGAACAAAGTTTTTCATTACTACATTTTGATTTTGTTAAAACTATGCTTAATTTGGTTAATTGGAAACGAGTTTCGGGCCTGACAAGTCTGACAATTTAGACTAAATGCACTAATATGATGCATACAGCAAGAAATAATTAAAATCTCCTTGTAGGCAGGGGTCAAGTGCAGAAAAAAAATAGATGTTTGCTACAAAAAACTTTTTAGACCTTTTGTCAGTTTGTTTTTCTGTCTAGTTGTCCCATCTAAGCTCCGAAATGAGTGAGTCGATTTTGACAGAATTTTATTGACTGATAGCTAATATGATAAGGTGTAGCTAAGACTACTTTTATTTTAGGAAAAGAATTAGCCGTGAAATTGTGTAGAAAATAACGCGGATGAAGTCGTGGGTTGCAGTTAGTTCAAATACATTTGGGCGGCCAATGTCTAGCACTGGGATGCCATGGGTTAGTTGCACTACCTTCTGGCCAGCGATTCCCGGCATCTATAAACACTGACCACACCAGAGATATCACTCGCAACTATTGACTTTGTTCCATGTAGCTAAATTATTTACGTTGTTGAATGATTTTTTGAATCTTTTGAATTTAATGTGTTAATTAACTACCCATTTAAATTTGTGTCAATTTATTCACAATCCATTCTGATTTAGTAAGAATTTAATTTTAATTATGTATATTATAATATTATATAAATAAACATAACATAACATAAACTCACGCCTATATCCCCTAGCACCCACATTTCGCCAGTTTCTATATTATATATATATTTAAAAATATTATAAAAAATTGCTGTGCCCAAACAGGGCTTCATGTTGAGACCTGCCATAATTTTCAACATCTGTACACATGAATGCAATAAAGATTTTGACTTTGACTTCACTCAATGAAAAATCCTGAAAAAATCAGTACGATGCAACCACTTTTCTGTCCTCGGGACACTTCAAATTTGAATCAGATTGCCGTAATAGCCTAATTCTCAGGACGCGCTAATATTATAGTTACTATTTATTAGAATAAGCCTAACACATCAAGATAGCCATGCATTGTCATGAATGATGACGGTGCGAAGGTTTACATTTATAATTTCTAAGTCTATTATCTTAAACGATAACCTCCATCTTAAATTCCTCATAAGCCATAACATAACTGCAAATGTCACCAACACTATGGTATCGTGTTCATAACATGCCCCATAAACACCCTTCTATGCTAATGGTTTTAATGATATTAAATTTAATAAAGCACTTACCATGAAACAGTTTCAAATGTCGAGCGAAGCAGTGGGACGGAATAATGGAACTTTATGTCGGTAAAAATTTCAAACAAGTCCCAACTTCGACATTAGCCCGTGAATTATAGCGGTCTCCTTGGTGTCATTTGTGAAGTTTGAGTCACAACTTGGTGCCCAGGGAACGGATTCTTTCAGTTGTTAGTTTGCTCTGGGCGGTAGCCAAGACCTCTCGCTAGTATACCTCTCAATTTGTACAAAATTTTTAGGTATTATATGTGGTGATATCAATAAAATGTAGGACACGTAATTTTATTCTTAACTAGCTTAACTTCGTCCGGGTGGATTTAGATCTTTAAGATTTTTTGCGCTGATTTTTTGTTCGTAAATAAAAGTAGCTTAATTTTGCTTAATAATATTTCCTACCTGCCAGTGAAAGTTCCATCAAAATCGGCCTAGTAGTTCCAGAGATTACCTAATTCAAACAGACAGAAAAGCTGGTGGTAGAAATTTGATGACACAAATTTGTCACAAAATTCGGCCGGGTGGCTACCACCGTGCACGATTGCGAGAAACCCTCCATAGTAATCCAATTTCGGTTTGATTGCGTTCAGGGGTCAGCAAGTGCATAGCCGGGCAGGGGGATTGTGGTCGCAGCACTAGTGGGACCGATGAGTTTCACGCGGTGCTGCGACGACAATCCTCTTCTGATGAGGCCGTCAAGCTGAGTGCCACCATTGTTAACATGGTACGTGTATGTAATGGTGACCCTCTTTCCTGAGACTTTACCTTCAGCTTACCATCAGGCGAGGTGTAGTCAAATGGACGTGTCCTAAATATTAAAAAAAAAGCAGACGAAAACTTTAAAACATTCTTTTATTTTTAATGTACCGTACACTCACATACATTTAATTCAAAACCTGTTATTTTAATAATTAAACATAGACACTTGAATGTATTTATGTATTTGTATAGATAGATATATATTTAGGACTCACTTTCCTAATTTAATAATATAAAATTTCGATAAATTTTGAACTTTTTTGAACTTTGATTATCTCTTTTACTTTAATAACAGAAAAAATACATTTATCTTATACACTAGTAGTAGTGTTACAAAAACCAGAAAGATGTATTTTTAGACTACTTTCGTCACTTAGTCGTTGTACTTTAACGGAATACATTAATAATTCTACTACTACTACTAAACTCTAATAAAAATCACAATATTGTAATAGGCATTTTGACTATATTTAAAATATTATACGAATTGTCATCCTAATAAAATGTACCGTAAAAAACATATTTTATTGATTTTCAATATAAAATAAGTTTCTTTGTTCAAAAATCAAGATTAAAATCTCACTTTTTTGAAATTTGATCACGTGCTTATAAACACTCTGTGACGTCACACATAAGTACACACAGTTTTTCAATACAGGCTGTCTGCATTTCCTAGTGTTAATCGACTGGTTCAATTATTAATTAATAAAAATGTTTCAAATTCAAATATCAAATATTTCATATTTCAAATATCTCAAAATAAACCATTATTTTTGCAACTAATTTCAATAATTATATAAACGTGCTTTAAGTCGCTTACTGTTTACTTTGGTGTGACGTCACATGTCACGGGATCCGTTATGGCGCGTACTTTTTTTAAATCAAACTTTAATATCGATTTTTATCGTAAATAAAACAGTTCTCAAAAAAATATTGATGCAATCTGCATTTTAGGCACTTGTGCCGCCGCCGGTGAGAGAGGACTAGCCATCCTCTCGCGTTCCGTAATCGGTAGGTGATCAGCAACGACCTAACTAGTGGCTACAGAAGGGTACGCGGTGATCTTGCTGACCGGAGGGCTTGCCTTTATTGGCCGGCCCACGACAAGGAAAAGTCTATAACACCCGACAGCAAAGTCGTAAAAACCTATGGATACCAGCCGACCTCCATAGTATATAGGCTTATCCCGGTGCAGAGGGGCACTGCCTGGATGGACCACATTTCCCCCATACTCGTGGGATATGTTATGGACATTGAAAACAAACATATTAACAAAAAACGGCATGGAAACCCCAAAAACAACGAAATCGGCATGATAAAGGAAAACGAGAATGACGGAGTCTGCGCGGAGGTCGCGCAGCAGTCATGCGTGGAGGTGACGCTAAATACCTCGGCGGTGTCGGAGAGTTTCGACACCGCCAACGAGCGAAGCTGGGCGAGCAGCCCAGTGGGTCTGGGCGTGCAGCGGACACGCAAGCGCAGGAGGCGCGCAAAGGCTCGGGCGGGGGAGGACGTGTCGGATGAGGACTTTACCCTCACCGGGACGACCTCCTCCTCCAGCAGCGACGAGGCGTCGAAGCCGGCGTCCAAGGTGGCTGCGGGCCACCGAGGGGCGCGGGGTGGCGTGAGGGCTGGACAATCCACCCGAGCTCCCTCTGCTCTTGGAAGAGCCGTGGGAAACTCACCGCCGAGGCCTTCCACCTCGGCGGTGTCGGTGTCGGAGCCGTGCGGGAAGACGCGGTCACTCCTGGAGAGACTCCAGAAGGTGGCTGCGTCGTCCCAGGGGTCCCCGGACCCTCAGCAGGAGGAGATGCTGAGCATTGTGTTCGGCATCGCCTCCGAAAACGAGGCTCTCGCGGAACAGCTGGCCGAGTCCCGTCGAGAGACGGCTCGGCTAGCTACAGCTCTGGAGGACCTGAAGAGGTTGGTGGCGAGCTCCGCCCAGCCGGCACAGCCAGCGCAATTGGCGCAACCGGAGCCGCCGGCGCGGGTGACGCGATCGACGCGGTCGACGCAGCCGATGCCGGCGAAGTCATCGCAGGCGGAGCAGCCGACGCAGTTGGTGCGGCGGCCGGCCCAATCACCACCGGAGGAGCCCTGGGTAGCTGCTACTCGAGCGCTGGAGGAGAGGATGATGAGTCGGGTGGAGGCCTTAGTGGACTCCATCCGCCGTCCGCCTCTAGCGCCACCGGTGGCCGGCTTCGCGGCTGCAGCCCGGAAGGGCCCCACCTGCCCGGCTGCGAGTGCGCCCTTGCCGGAACCGGCTCCTCAGCCCCCTCCCACTGAGGGTAAGGGGAAGGGCAAAGGTAAGGGGAAGGGCAAGGGGAAGACGTCCCCAGCGCTGGCCCCAGCCCCAGCCCCAGCCGTGGTTCCGGCTACCTCCACCCCATTGGAAGGGGGCTGGGAGGTGGCTGGAGCCAGTAAGAAGAGGTGGAAGGCCGCCAAGAAGGCCGCCAAAAGGCCAGGAAGGCCGTGGCCGCCGCGAAGGCAGCGCCGGGGAAGCTCCGTGCCCCTCGAACAACGGCCGTCGTCGTCACTTTCACGGCGGAGGCAGCGTCGAGAGGCATGGGGTATGCCGAGGTGTTGGCCAGGGTAAAGGCCAACGTGGACCTCAAGGCCCTCGAGATCCCGGGCGTCCGGCGCAAGAGCACACGGACGGGAGCCCGGCTTCTTGAGGTCCCCGGCGCCGCCAGTGGCCCCAAAGCCGACGCCCTAGCGGCTCGGCTTAGGGAGTCATTGGATGCAACCGACGTCCGGGTGTCCAGGCCCATTAAATGCGCAGAAGTGCGCATTACGGGCCTGGATGATTCCGTCACGACAGAAGAGCTCAGGCTCGCCGTTGCGGAGGCCGGGGGCTGCTCCCCGGACACAGTTAAGGCCGGAGCTATACGCTTCGGCCGCGGTGGACAGGGGGCAGCAGTTGTCGGCTGCCCTATCGCGGCGGCCCAAAAGGTCGCTGACGGGCGGAGCCTCCTAGTAGGAGACTTCCTGAGGGCGCAGGTACGGCTCCTGCAGGCCCGACCGGCCAGGTGCTTCAGGTGCCTGTCGGTGGGCCATGTGGGGGTGCACTGCACGGCGGAGGTAACGGCGGGTGACCGTTGCTTCCGCTGTGGCCAGCCCGGTCACAAAGCCGGCACGTGTGGCGCCCCGCTGCACTGTTTTAGGTGTGCAGCGGGAGGCAAGCCGGCTGACCACAGGGTTGACAGCAAGGCCTGCGCCGGAGGGGAGCCGAAGCCGGGAGGCCGGCCTTCCGCCTCCAGTTCGCAGCGGGATGCGGAGATGGGGGTTCCATAATGGATCCTCAACTCCGCATCCTGCAGGTGAACGTTGGCCACGGTGCTGATGCTCAGGCCCTTCTGCGCCAGAGCATGGCACAGTGGGCCATAAATGTCGCTGCTGTCGCCGACCCATACACCCACCGGTTCCTCGGGCCTGCCTGGGAAACCACGCTGGATGGGTCGGCGGCACTGGTGCACAACCCTGCCGCCGGCAGCCCCCCTCTTGCCGCCGCTGCAAGGGGAACCGGCTGCGTGGCGGCGGTGGTTGGCGACATAGTGGTCGTGGCCGCTTATATCACGCCGAACCGAGACCAAGCTGCATATGAGCAATGGCTCCGTCAGCTGGCCGTCGTCGTCAATGCCTGCCAGCCCCGTCCGGTCCTTGTGCTCGGGGACTTCAACGCCTGGTCGTATGCCTGGGGTTCCCGACACGAAAGGGGCGCAACGGGGCATAGAGGCAGGGCACTGGTGGACTGGGCCGCACGACTCGGCCTAGTCCTCCTAAATCGGGGAGCCGTGGACACGTTCGTCACCTCGAGGGGTAGCTCCATCGTGGACCTATCGTTCGTGAGCCCCTCGTTGGCGCGACGTGTTCAGGGCTGGCACGTCGTTTTGACGGAGGACACAAGTTCGGATCACCGATACATTCGGATTGACGTGTCCCCCCCTGCGAGCGACGCGCCGGCTGTACCGGCTCCACCCGAGCCACGTTGGGCACTTAAGCGACTTGATCGGGAGCTCCTCCTGGAAGCCGCCATCGTACAGGGCTGGGCCCCTGCGCCGGACAGGCCTGTCAGCATAGACGATGAGGCGGAGTGGTTCCGGGAGGCCATGACCCGTGTCTGTGACGCGGCGATGCCTAGGGCTCCGCCCTATAATCCGAGGGGTCAGGTCTACTGGTGGTCGTCGGAGATCGCGCAGCTCAGACGGGCCTGCGTGATCACGCACCGCCGGTGGGCCCGATTCCGTAGGAGGCGTCGCCGCCCCGAAGATGCGTAGGCCCGAGAGGCGGAGTTGTACGAGGGATACAGGGAGGCCAGACGAGCCCTCCGAGCGGAGATAAGGCGTTCCAAACGGGACGCCTTCCGCGAGCTGCTGGAGACGCTGGAGACGCTGGAGGAGACGCATCCGGTAGGGCCGCCCCCAAGGGTCCCCCTTGGGGGCGGCCCTACCGGATGGTGAGGGGCAAGCTGCGCCCCAAGGCCCCGCCGTTAACCCGGTGTCTCCAGCCGGATCTGCTCGGAGGAGTTGTTGGCTCCCTGTTCTCAGCGCGGGCGGTAGAACATGTTCCACCGCAGATGACTCCGCCTCGGTTGCCCATGGCGCCCGACGTGGAAGACGACGACGTGCCCGAGGTCACTTGGGTAGAACTAGAGCTGGCGGTGAGAAGACTAAGAGCCAAACACACCGCCCCGGGACCCGACGGCATTCCAGGCCGAGCGTGGGTCCTAGCTCTAGTCGACGACGCTCTCGAGCCCCGACTGAGAGGGCTTCTCAGCGCATGTTTGGAGCGGGACCAGTTTCCGAAATTGTGGAAGACGGGGAAACTGGTCCTCATCCGAAAGGAGGGGCGCCCAGCGGACTCGCCATCCGCCTACCGGCCCATAGTGTTGCTCGACGAGGTGTGCAAGCTATTTGAAAGAGTAATTGCGAAGCGCCTCGTCGAGCACCTCTCAAGAGTGGGGCTGGACCTTGCGGATGGCCAATATGGCTTCCGCCAGAGGCGCTCCACCGTGGATGCCATCATGCGCGTGAGGGCTCTGGCGGAGGATGCAGTAGCCCGGGGTGAGGTGATGTTGGCGGTGTCCCTGGACATCGCCAACGCGTTCAACACCTTGCCCTGGAGTTGCATTAGGGAGGCGCTCGTGTATCACGAAGTGCCTCTCTACCTCCGCCGCATAGTCGGGGCGTATTTGACGGAGAGAGTCGTCATCTACTCAACCGTGACCGGTCTCGGTCGGCGTGATATGTCGTGCGGTGTTCCACAGGGATCGGTCCTGGGGCCGCTCCTGTGGAACATCGGATACGACTGGGTGCTTCGCGGTGAGCTCGTAGGCGGTGCCGCCGTCACGTGCTACGCGGACGACACGCTCGTGACAGCGTGCGGGGCGACGTACCGCGAAGCGACCCGAAAGGCCACGACCGCGGTTGCCCAAGTCGTTAGGCGGATCCGGCGGCTGGGTCTCGAGGTGGCTCTGCATAAAACCGAGGCCTGTTCTTCCATGGGCCTCGGAGCAAGCCACCCGAGGGATCCAGTCTCATCGTGGGAGGAAATCGCAACGGCATCAAGCCCCAAATGAAATATTTGGGGCTCGTGCTCGACGGCCGATGGGACTTCGGAGAGCACATCCGAAGTCTGGCCCCCAAATTGAAGGGCACAGCTCTTGCTCTGGCTCGGCTGTTGCCCAACATGAGGGGACCCGATGACTCCTGCAGGAGACTCTACGCGGGGATCGTGCGGTCCATGGCCCTGTATGGGTGCCCAATATGGGCGGAGGCCCTGAGGACCTGAACTGTGCAGATGCTTCGCGCTCCGCAGCGAGTTATGGCCATCAGGGTCATCCGCGGGTACCGCACGATCTCCTTCGAGGCGGCGAGTCTCCTTGCCGGAACTCCGCCATGGGAACTGGAAGCGAGAGCCCTTTCGCAACTGTACCAGTGGCGGAGGAGGCGCGGGAGCAGGGATGGAACCCCGAGCCTCGAGAAATCGAGGCCGTGCAGTCCCAGCTCCGCCAGGCCATCGTGGTGGAGTGGAAGAAACGACTTGGGCGACCAAGCGCAGGGTACGCCGCAATAGCGGCGGTAAGGCCCATCATTCATCATCAGGATTGGCTGGATAGGCGACACGGAAGCCTCTCGTACCGACTGACGCAGGCTTCGGGGACCAGCTGCATCGGATCAGGAAGGAGCCAACGCCTGAGTGTCACCTCCTTCTGCGAGCATGTAATGCTCGCGAAGGAGGTGGTGGAACGCGCCCGGGAGAGATTAGAACTCTCCCGGTCCGCCGAGCCCGCAACTTGCTCGCCGCGCGTCGCAGGCGACTCAGGCGCCGGAGGTCGCTTAACGACCTCCGTCCTCCATGAGCGCAGGCCTGGGGGTGGCGGGTGAGGCCACCTGTCACCCCAGCAGAAGCAGGCTTGGACGGTGGGGTGACTAGCGCCCCTCCCCCAAACCGAGGCAAGACAGACAGGGACACCGTGGTTCCCAAACCCGAGGGGGCCATCTTGAAACCGGAGATGGCCCAGGGTCAGTCGGGTTTGCGAGGGATATGCTCTATGGGCAACCTTACACCCCGGCTTCTGTAGACCCGAGACGGCGTGCGGTTTTAGTCGGTTCAAGCCCGACATAACCGCCCCCGCTGGCACGCGGGGGGGTATCCGAAGGGATTTCCGCACGATAAAAAAAAAAAAAGGTAGATTTCGATGAAATCGATCTACCTATTGGTTTCTTGACTACTGTCGAATTTAAAAAAAAAATCTTCATAGGAGGTCTAGTTATGACCCCCTGAGTCCGAAATGACCACTGGTCAAAAAGTTTATATATATATATATATATATATATATATATATGTATGTATGGTTCCACTTCCCAAAATTTGCGGCACTCTCACGGTCGCATTTTTGCCCCGATCACTTTCAAACTGCGGTCAAAAATTGCTTGGGTGTAAACTTAGTTTAAGTTCGTGAACGGGTGGAATCCGGCCTAAGGGGACGGTAGGGCCTCACTTTTTGTGAAATCAGTTTTTCCTCATTAATTCACGTTCCATGAAAGATATTCGAACCGTTCTAATTTTATCCCATAGTTATACATGAATACCAACAACTTTTAATTATAATCCTATAAGATTAAAACTTTAACTAAAAGTGGAGGGGAGGAAAACCAAAATTTTTCGGGAAAAAAATCATAACTTCTAACCGGTGAACATTCTTGATGTCGGAAACATTTTTAATCGATAGGCCATTTTTAAGTCTAAAATAAATGTCTGAAAAGTTTTTCGCTAAAAGTTACCGTTTTCGAGAAAAAAAATTTAACATGTTAAAAATGTTTCTGTGTTTACTTGTGTGTGTAAGTCCGTAGTTCTCTATATAACATAATATTAATTGCTTCACGAAATCTACCTTTTTTTTTTTTTTTTTTTTTATCGTGCGGAAATCCCTTCGGATACCCCCCCGCCGGCCAGCGGGGGTGGTTATGTCGGGCTTTCACCGACTAAAACCGCACGCCGTCTCGGGTCTTCAGACGCCGGTGTGTAAGGTTACCCATAGAGCATATCCCTCGCACCCCGGCTAACCCTGGGCCATCTCACCACTAACAGCATCGCTCATCCTGTCTCCTCTGAAAGCAGAGGAGTACGGAGAGCGATGTGTTCCCGCCACGTTGGGTATTGGCCGACGATCAATGCCAACCCTATGAAGGGGTGAAGGGGAAGCCATTGACCGCCGCCCAGGGTGTACCAGCCGCTCCGATTCCGTTCCCCCCGGACTGCAGCGGGATCGGAATCGGAGCGACACTCGAGGAGGTTACCCAACCACACACCCCTCACGAAATGTACCTGTGCGTTCCCCCTGCGGGAACGGATTTTTTTTTATGTTGTAATACATACAGAACTATTTTTTAGCAGAAGTCAAATACCCTATTGTGATTGTTATTAGAGTTTAGTACAAACTACCACAGAACAAAAGTGTACTATGTAGGCATTTGTATAATAAAACGAGATATGAGTAGTGTTTGTTTTGAGGTGATAATAAATTTTACATTTAAAATGAATATTTTTTACATGTAATTGATCAGGTATTCCATCTCTATCATCCTTCAATACTACAGCAATATTGAACGGTCAGAAAAGTTTCACAGTAAGCATTTAGAAAGAAAAACAAATCGCAATTACGCTACGCTGTGCTTAGACGTTATCAGACGTTAGGAGTTTCGAAACTCGCCCCACCGAACGAAAATACTGAAGCAACATTCTTATAGTAAATTGACACAGTTCAATCACATCATCGAGACAAAAGATCGGTAGTTTCGTTCATGTATTAGGTAAGTTTTAATTGAGTTTTTGCAACACCCTTTCGTGACTCAGAATTGTTGCGTTGTTCACCGCTTTGCTTTAGTTTTATTAGTTGTTATTGCGTTACTACCTTCTTTGTTGTGTATGGTATGTAGTTTGTTCGGCATTAAGATATTAAATGCATATTTATTTCTACACAGATTTATTAGTTTTATTCTAAAATTAGCTGTTAACTGCGGCTCCGTCCGCTCGGAGGTCAGTTGTCGTTTTTTAGTCATATATCTGGTTCTACTTAACCAATGACAATCAAACATGTGACTGATTTTAATCTGACTGAGATCTTTCTAATAGAAAGAACTGCAATAAAATCCGCGTAAAAAAAGTATAATTTTGTGATCAGAATCGTTCATTTAGATAGATAGAATACTCTTTATTGTACACCACATATTATTCTATACAATATCTTAAGTCATAATATATTGTAGGTACAATGGGCGTTCTTATCGCTAAGAGCGATCTCTACATTTCCCAAGTATTTTTTTTTAATATCTCTAATATACAGACACAACTAAGTCTCAATTTTATAATAGTATAGAAGTGGGTGTATGGTGAGAGCCTGTACTGACGCGAAGACGATGATGGACGTTTGGGGCCATCCATGATCGAACCTGTAAGCCAATACACCTGCTAATTGATGGACGAAGCTCTAGCACCGACTTTCCTCTTGGTGTTAGGGGAACAGATGGCAGTCGCTCTCGTAAAAGCCTACCGGACCAATGAGAATAATGAAGTAGGAGAGTGTACCCCGGGCTCTAAAGCTTTGCATGTAACCGGGATTAGTATGAAATGGAGAAGAAGAGAATTAGTGAGATGTGACTTATCTTGACTTTTATGGGATTTTTCTATCCATCTAATTTTTCTTCTTTTTTATGGGAAAAAGAGAACATCTAGGACACGGGACTTGAAAACTCGCGACCAGTCACCCCGAGACGTATACAATACATCGGAGAATTCCGAATATCTGAGACGTGTCTAGGTAGCTCAGTTGGTCAGAGTATTCCCCCTGTAAGGGACTGGTCGCGGGTTCAAGTCCCGTCCTAGATGTACTCTTTTTCCGATCTAAATCAACAGGAAAAGTTAGCATACTAATTGCTTCAAAATTTCATTGAATTTTAGGGGTAATCCCCCCCCTTTAAAACGGCTCCTTACACCAAGCTCGACTATTCCACCAAGCTCGAGTGTAAAGTCTACGCCAGAGCTCGTCCGTCCATCAGCAGGTGTACTGGCTTGCAAGTGAGGTTAACTTGAGCTCCGAAGGTCTTAATGGAGTTGCACCCTAGTGAGGAATTCTTATATTTTTCAAGGTTTTTCACGCCGGAGCAGCGGTGTCACAAATTCGCCCCTGCGTGGAATACTGCTCTCATCTCTGGGATGGCTCCGCACAGTACTTATTAGACGCTCTTGACAGATTGCAGCGGCTTGCTATCCGTATCATTGGGAGTCCTGAGATTACTAATAGCTTGGAACCTCTGCAGCTGCGAAGATACATTGCCTCTCTGGCTGTATTTTACCGCCTCTACCACGGCGAGTGTTCTGAGGAGCTCTTTCAACTAATCCCACCTTCTCCATTCTGATCCAGAACAACACGTGCTGGACTGCGATGCCATCCGCGAACGGTAGAACTCAACGGTTCGGTGCTTCATTTCTTTGTCGCACGATAAAGAGCTGGAATGCTCTGCCCGCGCACGTGTTTTCTTCTTCTTACAATCCCGGGTTCTTCAAGCGGGGCGTGAAAAAGCATCTTTTGAGGCCGTCAAGGTAGGGACTACCATTTTAGGATCGTCAGCATTTGGGATGGTGCCTCATATCTTCTGGATTTCACCCTAGCTTCTCACCATCCAGCGGGATGCAGTCAATTGACGGAAAGATTTTATTTTATTTTTATAAATACTTAATTTTATTCTAAATATGAATAAAACTTGCAAGTAATTAATTACGCGCCAGCTGGTTGAATGCTAAATCTAAAACGGGTCACATACGGCCAGTTCATTTAAATGTAAATCTCTTTGTAATTCATAATGAGGTGAATTAATATACTTCACTAATCAAGTTAAGATACTTGCAAATTAAGTGCTTTCAAATTTGAAATGCAAAAAATTCAATTAAGAGACCTTAAGCAAAGCGGAAGGAGTCCAATTAAAACTATGTCTTCGTCGGAAACTGGTAAAAGGTAAAGTGGATAGACAGAGCAGCATTGAAAAGCACTTTAAGGCCTTTTAAATTAAGAAAAGTTTAAAATATTGGGAATTTAAAATATAAAACCGAAGTAAAGTTATAGCTATGAGCCAGTTAATGAGGAAATCTACGTCCAAAATTATTAAGCAGATGACAAAGATTTTCAGATAGGGGTATTTATTCTTTTTTCACTTGCTAACCTTTCTAATTTAATGTTAAAAAGATAAGTTTGGAGCCCCTCGTCTCCCCTCGTCGTCTGTGGCGTAGCGGTAGAGCGCTCGACTGCTAGTCAGAGGTCGCGAGTTTGATTCTCGCTCAGAACAAATATCTGTAGATATGCATAAATATTTGCATCGGTGTCGGTATATATATTTGTAAAATAAGTATGTATCTAAGTATTTTCCCGATTTCGTTGGGGTGAGCTTTCAGTCTATCTACGAAACGGCCGAACTGTGTGCCTCACTGATGCATAAATATGTGTTGAGATAATCCATAACAGCTTTGAATGAATTGCCTCTGTCAAAAGTCCCCTAAACATTGATTTAATATATTGTTCTATTAGAATTATAAACAAGAGGAAAATGCCTATCCATTTCCCAGGAACTGATTACGGTAGACGCCACAATATGTTCCATAACTCGTTTTTTACGCTTCACTTAACACAAGCGTGTACTAGCTGGAGTAAAGTGTGAATAAATCTTGTTTAGTGGCATCGTGCCGTTTCTAGGCCATAAACACGACAGCGGTCAACAAACAATGTGCTTCGTGTTCAAGAAGCGTCATTTATCGTCTCTGCAAAAAGTGGCCACGGTCGCAATATCTACGGGCCTTATTTAAACTGAAGCAAAAACGTGTTAAAATAGGTAGTGGAGTTAGTGACGTGGAGAGTAGAGTTCATTAAAATGTCACTTTTTATTGTAAGTTAATTTCGATCTGAAGTTGAAGGGTGGTAATGAATATACTTGATTTTTTTTTTTAAATAATTAACCCAGAAGTTATACTAGGATTTTTAATATCAACTCAGCAACTCAGGTGCGTCGACTTTGACGTAAACCAAATTATAAAAAAATCTTGTTTATCATGTAATACCGTTAAACGAGCAAGTCTTGTATATTTTTTAATAATGTGATCTTACAGAGTAAACGATGCAGCTATCATATCAGTTTGGAGTTGTGCAAATATCTTTAAAAATTATATACCAGGTGGACACACTTTACGTGTCCACCTGGTATATAATCTGAATCTCGGAAACGGCTCCAACGAATTTCATGAAATTTAGTATGTAATGAGTTTCAAAGGCGATTAATCGATCCAGCTAGATTTTTTTTTATAAAACGTCTTACATTTTTGTTTTTTTTGAAAAGCTGAGCGAACTCCAAATCCTACTAATATTATAAGCGCGAAATTTTGTGAAAAATACGGCTGATCGGATCTGGCTGAAATTTGGTTCAGGGATAGACTATAGTCCGGAATAACACATAAGCTACTTTTCATTCCAGGAATAGGTTCCCATGGGTAGCGGGAAAGGGATCACAGTTACACGCGGGCGTAGCTGCGGGCAACAGCTAATATTTAATATTTATGTGTAATTTATTTTTCTTGTACCACTAGATAAATGTAGGTATAATTTGTAAAATGTAAAAAGTGTCATATTATAATTGTAATATGCGCCGTTGTGTTTCATAATAAAACTGATTTTCTTGCTTTTTTCTTTCTAACCCACTTACCCCTACCGCGTCGCGTCGAATAAATCAATTTAAAAAATAAAAATTACGAGGATAGTTTAAAGTATTTTTTTATATCGTGATCAGCTGTTCAGGTGTAAGCCTGTCCCTGGAAAGTGATAACCAACTTAATTATTTTTGTACGAATTAAGTTTTAAATTTCTGATTTTTATAATGAGTAATTCAAGGTAAGTTTGTAACATAAGATCACATTATTTGAGGAATTTTGTAATTAGAGCTAGCGACATCTGTGAGACACAGTAGCAACTGTTGCGAATGGGTCAATGCGATTTGGATGCCTGGCTGTGGTCCGTTCGACGTAGTTCGGCCAGTCACCGCAAGCGGTCATGGGAAGCGTTGTATCCAGTCTAAAATTATCGACATCCTATTTCGAAGATATTAGATTTGATAGATGGTTCATGAACACTCTGCAATTAACTGAGTATATAAACATCGTCGCAGAGTCCCTAGTATTTTTACTTTTGTTGTTACTTTGAGAGAGATCACTCTCAGTTCTACTGCTCTTATTATATTTATATTGTGCTATCAAGTTTAGTTTTTTTTGGAAGTTTGGAGGTTATAACTGTGTTTGTGTACCGTTTTTTTTTTCGTGCGTGAATCCCTTCGGATACCCCCCCCGCCGGTCAGCGGAGGCGGTTATGTCGGGCTTGAACCGACTAAAACCGCACGCCGTCTCGGGTCTACAGACGCCGGGGTGTAAGGTTGCCCATAGAGTATATCCCTCGCACCCCGACTGACCCTGGGCCATCTCCAGTTGCGAGATGGCCCCCACGGATTTGGGAACCACGGTGTCCCCGTCTTGCCTCGGTTTGGGGGAGGGGCGCTAGTCGCCCTACCGTCCCGGCCTGCTTCTGCTGGGGTGACAGGTGGCCTCACCTCTCACCCCCAGGCCTGCGCTCATGGAGGACGGAGGTCGTGAAGCGACCTCTCCCGGGCGCTCCGCGCGATCTCCTTCGCTCGCGCTCCGCACCATTGCCGCAATCATGCTGCCGAGCAAGAGGACTCCCACTCCGATGTGTGTTTGTGTGTTTGTGTACCCAGCATAATACTGGTAAGTGAGCTTTCGTACATCGATGTCAACTTACTCTCATTATGGGGGTTATTGTATTCATGAGAATTTTGTATCTTGGCTGCAGGGTCGTTTGGTCAAGTTATTATCTCAAGATAATTCAGTGAATCCGGCTTCGGCTCTGAGGCCGACAATACACGAGGTCCCACCTACATACTATCGGGGAGCAGATCCGGGACTTGCAGCGCCGCAGCACAGCCACTGGTGACCCGCTGGGCTTCTGAGCAAAAAGGTCACGCAATTTATTTTATTACTAAGTTTTACCAAATGCTGACTGGCGCCTGGTGAGGACGACACCTGAAACTAGCTCGTGGATACAAGACAATCACTTGAGTACCTGTCTGCTTATCGGAGCCTGTATGATCTCTTATGTATCTGTGAATGAACCTGAGCCTCTATCAACTGTTCTGTATCTGTCTGTGTCACCTACTACTATATCTCTGTCTGTATCTTTACACTGTGTCTGTTTTCCCTAAGTACATGTATGCATAAACTGTTCATGAGTTTCATTGGAGATCAGCTAACCTGTGCACCAACCTTTTAGTAACGGCGCCCTGGGATTAGAAGCTCATTTGCTCACCTGGTCTAGTCGGTGAAGTAGCCAGCATAAGTAAAAAGGTTACAAGTTCTCGATTACCTGAAACCGAATTGAAATCAATACAGCAGAAGATCATGATAGAAGTGGATTTTCCTACTGCGTCATTTACGACACGGCATTTTCCGGCTCTCCTTGAAGTGAATTTTTTTTTTGTTATTTTTTAGCTCATTTGTGGATCTAAACTGTGGATCCAAGTTGAGGGAGGCGATTTGAACCAATTTTATAACGTATCAATCAATGCAAATAAACTATTCATGCATACATTTGATAATCATCATCGCATTACGTCATTATTCCCACGATTATACGGAGGCTGGGTTTTTTTATTTGCATAGCAATGATGAAAAGTTAAATAACAAAATTAAATCCTGATGGAATGCGCTAAAATTCAAAAATACAAGTTTTATATCAATGAATAATGTTCGCGTAAACTTTTAATAAAAATTAATTATTAAATTGAAACATCACAAAGCCACATAATTTAAAATTAAATCTCATAAACGCAAAAAATATTCACATCACGCTATGATATAAAAAGTCTGTCAACGAAACAAATAACTACAAACAATTGAATGTTTTATGGTAATACTTAAAAACTGGATAACGGCTGGCCTATTAAAATTTCAACCTTTATTCATCAATTTAAAAAATAAACCAATAAATTAAAACACCGACGTGACTTACCCAAGGTTATTCTCTGGATGCTGCAGTACTCATAAAAGTACGTAGCCGATAAAAATCTGACGTAAAACTTCGTGAAAAGATGGGGATAATTGAAAAACCTGATCTCTCATTAAAATCTCTCGCCTCCGTCCGTTTCAAAATTAAACACGGGCATATCGCAGTCACGTCGCTCGGTGGTTCTGCCCACTTTTTATGAGCCCCGTCCAAGAGTCGTGATGGCAGATAATTTAAGATTCCTTTTTACTTTGATTCAAAACAAAGGATTTCCCTCGTCATTTTGAATAATTTAACCCGGCAGCACTAGAAGTTCTATTTACTTTTTATGATATCAAAAGTCTGAAGCTGAAGAAGCTATTTAAATTGTGAAACATATCAATGAATTTACTGCAGTACAATAATTATTACCGTGTTAACGTTTAATAACATAGAAGGTTTTATTCCTCATGAGATAACACTATATAGGTTAATCGTTATCTATCACGTTTGAATTGAAATACTTGCCCAGACGTTCGTAACGTTAAACTGAAATTCGAAACCTTGTTACCGTCGAAACATATGATAAGCTAATATTTTTCTAGACAGCAATAAACAACTCAAGATGAAATTGAAGATAACTTTATCCTTCATCACTACTTTTAAAAACCTCACGTCCATTAATTGAGCAGTGCCATGCACTTTCAACGATTTTAAAAAGAGAACTTTTAGTTTTTAACTGAAATAAACCCTTTCTGGTTGTATGCCACAATATGCACGATGAAGTAATCCCTTTGGAGACGCTCCCGCCGGCCAGCGGTTGTAATACATTCATGTACAGTCGCCATCGGTATCAGCTTAATACTTTCTTTTTACTTTCTTATATTAGAAAATACCATCCGGTTTGAACTTCAAATAATTAAAGTTTTCGTCTTTAGTTTGCACGTCATGCAAATCGTATGAATTATTTTGCACGATTTTGTGCAAATTATCTGCGCGAAATTAGCTCAGTATTAATTGCTGCGAAGATGCTTAGAGTCTTTGCTTAACAGATTTGACTATTGCTGATAGTTGTGAAAAAAAGTTATCTGTATCATCGTCAAAATCATGTTAGTATGGGAATTGAATTTATCCTTTAATATTTGAAGTAAATAGTCTTACAATAATAATATACTCGTAAAGCAAAATAATTTGAATGTATACTTTTGCTGATAGATTAATAATCTAGCCCAGTGGTGTACGTATCGGACTTCTGAGACGAGGTCTCGAGTTCGATCCCCAGTCGCCCCGGGCACACACCTCGGAGTTTTCGTAGTTATGTGTGCATTAAGAAATGTTAATTATCGCTCGCTTAATAATGTGCCCGTTAGATGACAATAATAGGCTCGCCCCCCATTAAATTGGGACCTTAACATAACTGGCGAATCGTGGGTGTGTAATACACCTCTGCCTACCCCTTCGGGGATACAGGCCTGAAGTTATGTTGTTATGTAAAAGTATACATTCAACTAACATATCAACACTCTATGAAAAGAGCCCAATTAAGTTATCACATGAACGAATAAGCGGCTCACGGTTTTAATCACATTTTATTTCATAATTTTATTTTATATGAAACGAACTATTAAATTTATATTTGCATGAATTAACGAGAAATAATTATTTTGATCATTGTATATAGATACAAATAAATAGAATTGAAGTGTCTGTTTGTAACATTTAAATAACCGGTTTTAAATAAATGCATATGAGTATATTTGCGATACATATAGCAAAGCAATTTTTAAAGTCTTTGTCTGTCTGCCTTTGTGTCCGTTTGAGTTAGGTGATCTCTGTAACAGCTGGGCTGGTTTTTGATGGGAAATTCATCGGCAGATAGGTAATATTATAAGACGTAATATAAGCTACTTTTGTTGAAGAAAAGAATTAGAGTGCGCGCAAAAAAAATCCTCAAAAATCGAGATTCGCGCGGGCGAAGTCGGATACAGCTAGTTAAGTAATAAAAGTACTATATTAATTCAATATGCTTGAACTATTACACACATTTATATGTACCTATAGAAACTTTAACACCCTGTTTAATCTCTGAGGGGTTGATTTTCAAAAACTAGATAAGCCTATGCGTTATTACAGACTTAAAATTACCCTATAATACACACCTGGATACAAACCTGGACACCATAGGATACAAATAATGAATATGACATCTGAGGCAGATTAAGTTAAGTTTACTGTATTTGTATTTTAGGTACACTTGGAATGGGGTGCTTGGTTTGGGACCTCCACGCGGTGCACCCTGGGCAACGGAGACAGCAGCGTCTGTCTCCTAGGGCGGGAGAGACGCTGCCGCCTACGGCCAACTCCAACCGAGGCGAGGACGGCCCTGTTGAGGGCTGTTCGGAAGCTTTCCACGTGTCCCTCTGATTAGCAGATGGCACAGTGGAGAGCAAGTAAGGGGGCCATCTCGAAACCGGAGATGGCCCAGGGTCAGTCGGGGTGCGAGGGATATGCTCTATGGGTAACCTTTTACCCCGGCGTCTTAAGACCCGAGACGGCGTTAAAGAAAAAAAAATAATAATAATAAGGTACACTTGGAATCATTATTGCCAACATGTATTCTAAAATTATGAAGAGAGGCCGATTTTTGTGAGTTTGTTTATATGTTTGGGGTAATCTTCGGAACCACTGCACTTAGCGGAAAAATTCTTTCAACATTTTAAAGATACATCATTATTTCTGATGGACATAAGCTACATATTATGTACTAGCTAATAACCGCGGCTCCAAACGCGCGGAGGTTGCATATCGTTTTTTGGTCATATCTCCGGTTCTACTTAACTAAAAGCGCGGCGATAGCGTACGTAACGGACGGCTGAGACGAGGTCTCGAGTTCGATCTCCAGTCGCCCTGGGCACACACCTCTGACTTTTGGCAGAAGTGAAAACTTGAATATTAACGTTGCGCATTTTTGATATTTTGGAATGGTTAGGGAATAATTTTGTACGAATTGCTTTAATTATCAGTATAAAAGTGCTACCATTTACGCGGTAACATACAATATTCATTTATTGCGCTATTGTACACAAACATGACAATTGTTATTACATTAAAAATTTAACACTTCACAACTATTACAATTATTATAGTTTAATTTCCATTTTATATCAATAGATTTAAGGCACAAAATAGAATAAATATTACAAAAAGTTATACGATGGCAAAAAGTGTTTCTTGGGGCTCGGTCGGAATCGATCTCAGTCTTGACGAAGTCAATGGCCACTCATTAGACGAACACGCCGCCAAGGTTGTTAAGTATAGTGTGAAATTAGCGCTTCTATATTTGTTGTCTTACGATCAGGTCACGTGTTTACTTACGCGAGTTTAACTTTTTTTAAGTTTTCACTTCAAAAATTATGTTCAGAATCGATCATTTAACATAACCCAATTTTTTTATATCTCAAATGTACTGACACGACTAATTTACAATTTTATAATAGTATCATCATCATAGTAATCATGTGTGAATTGCATTAATAAACTAATATAAACCGAAGCGTAGCGAGGGCAGGTTTCTAGTTTCAAATAAATATAGAACTATTAAGTCGATTTTCATAATAAAATCACAATTGTTAAAAGTGACATGGTTTCAAAACTTTTGCAGGCACGCGACTCACGCTACGACTTCTAATGCACAACGAAACGAAAACTTTAATGCTACCTTAGCGTGTTTGAAAAAAAAAACTTTAAAAGATCTCCTCACCGATAAATAATCGGAGTTGATGTGATTTGTGTGTTGTAAGGGGGCAGTACGGTTGGCATTAAGTTAAAGACGTTAGTGGGCAAAGGTGTTATTTTGCTGGTTCATACCATCAATTAACAATTTTGCATAGTATTAACTCATTACGTAAACTACTGTAGTGTCAGCATTATAAGCTTACGTAATCGCCTTTTTGCGTCCAATAGGTGTGTTTGGTTTTTGCTCCCTAGGTATTATAGTCAGCGACAAAAGTACATCATCAAATTCTGTTTCGAGCAAATTAATTCATAATTTCTATTGTTCTTATACAAATGCTATTTAACTACTTAGTGAGCTCTATTATAATTATTTTTTTCAATTTTTATTCAGATTTTGGTATCTGTGCAATTAACATCTACTCTTCACGCTTGTTGTACATACGATAATGGTAAGAATGCAAAAATCGAAGTGCAAAATACGGTCGCACGATAAAGAGTTAGAATGTTTTACCCGCACATGTGTTTCCTTCTTCTTACAATCCCGGGTTCTTCAAGCGCAACATGAAAAAACATCTGTTGAGGCTGTCAAGGGAACACCATTTTAGGATCGTTATATCTTCTAGACTTCACCCTAGCTTCTCACTATATAGCGGGGTGCCATTAATTGTCAGACAGCAAATTTAATAATAATAGTCCAAGGCATTTCATGGATATCCATGAAATGCCTTGGACTATAAACGTGCTAAATCATCTTTTTATATTATTTGCTTCTACTTGAAAATGAAATTAATTAATAAACAAACTCTTATCTAGAAGGTAAATGCAAATATGGATATTGTACTCATACAGGGTGGTTTAAAAGATAATTGGCGTGATATAGCAGCATAGTATTCTTATGATCATATTGCGTGTTTATTAGGAACTTTTTTTACACGCTAATCTTATTATATTCAAACTCTTGATTTTGTTGCGTGAGAAGAGTGTAATACATAGTCCGAAAGATATTGAAGTTAATTCAATCTCAAGAGAAGCTTCATTGAATCTTTGTGTAGCAGAATATTACATTTGCATAATTCATCCAAGGTCTTTCCATTACCTAACGACCAGACGATACGCCAACACTATACACGGTGAATGTTCTGCTCATAAGCACAAAACATTTTGGCAACACCTTATTATGCGTATAGCTAAAGAGTGGAATAGCCTCCCTGAGTACTGTGCTTCCGGAAGGTTACCTTTTTTTTTTTTTTTTTATCGTGCGGAAATCCCTTCGGATACCCCCCCGCGTGCCAGCGGGGGCGGTTATGTCGGGCTTGAACCGACTAAAACCGCACGCCGTCTCGGGTCTACAGACGCCGGGGTGTAAGGTTGCCCATAGAGCATATCCCTCGCACCCCGACTGACCCTGGGCCATCTCCGGTTTCGAGATGGCCCCCTCGGGTTTGGGAACCACGGTGTCCCCGTCTTGCCCCGGTTTGGGGGAGGGGCGCTAGTCGCCCCACCGTCCCGGCCTGCTTCTGCTGGGGTGACAGGTGGCCTCACCCGCCACCCCCAGGCCTGCGCTCATGGAGGACGGAGGTCGTTAAGCGACCTCCGGCGCCTGAGTTGCCTGCGACGCGCGGCGAGCAAGTTGCGGGCTCGGCGGACCGGGAGAGTTCTAAGTCTCTCCCGGGCGCGCTCCGCCACCTCCTTCGCGAGCATTACATGCTCGCAGAAGGAGGCGGCGGCGGCCCACGCGCTCGCGCTCCGCACCATTGCCGCAATCATGCTGCCGAGCGAGAGGACTCCCACCCCGATGGCTGCCACGAGGTCACGCCTCGGCGCCTCCCACGCCGGGCAGTCCGCCAGCGTGTGCAGCCCTGAGTCCTCGCTCGCGTCGCAGTGATGACACTCAGGCGTTGGCTCCTTCCTGATCCGATGCAGGTGGTCCCCGAAGCACCCCTTCCCTGAGATCACCTGCGTCAGTCGGTAGGAGAGGCTTCCGTGTCGCCTCTCCAGCCAATCCTCCATGATGGGCCTTACCGCCGCTATTGCGGCGTGCCCTGCGCTTGGTTGCCCAAGTCGTTCCTTCCACTCCACCACGATGGCCTGGCGGAGCTGGGACTGCACGGCCTCGATTTCTCGAGGCTCGGGGTTCCATCCCTGCTCCCGCGCCTCCTTTCGCCACTGGTACAGTCCGGAAGGTTACCTAAGAATCTTTAAGTCTGGGATAAATAGGTTACTAAACTTCATGGCACAATGTCATTAACTAGCAGATGAGATAGTGGTCAAAGACCTATCAATAATAAAAAAAATGTGAAGCAATCACCAAAATATCATGTGATCAGGTTTAAGAATTAGAATCAGAAAATCAAACATAATTCACTACTTTTTTGAAAATGCAACTGCTGTGTAATGGAATCTGTCAACTGCGGGTTTTAACATTTTAAAATAAATATTTCATTAACAGTTTCATTCTCTCTCTCTCTTAATCTAAAAAACAATATGCGAACATGGAACATAACACCGACTTCCATGAAAGATGGAAGGTTCTCAATCCGTCAGAATCCTTTATTTTTTTTCCTTTTTTTTCTTGAAGACGCCTGAACCTATTGGAAAATTCCGACTTCAACAGAAAAGTCTTTCGCAAATTTTTTATCTCTTAATTTAATTTTGTAATTCAGTATTTTTTTAGTGCATTTCTTTTAGCAATTTTGGAAGTCAGTTTTATTGTTTTATTATAGATAATCGAAATTTTCTTTATTGAGTGAAATCTTCTTTATACGCGTTGAGCACTTTTGGGTGAACAAGAATCATGGAACTCGCGTCATCATCACGACATGCTTTCCATATTCAAAAATGGATGG
This sequence comes from Cybosia mesomella, assembly GCA_946251805.1. Classification (NCBI taxonomy): domain Eukaryota; kingdom Metazoa; phylum Arthropoda; class Insecta; order Lepidoptera; family Erebidae; genus Cybosia; species Cybosia mesomella. The sequence goes on from OX276398.1 coordinate 27,102,364, forward strand.
ATGGATGTAGGGAGGGATAGACACGCAATTGTTTAAGTTTTCACTTCTGCTGGCACTCCCGGAATGCCACTGTTTTTTCCAGAAGAAAACCGACTTCCTTAAACGTAAATAATTATCTATGTTACATAATAAAAAAAATATGCACCCACCAATGTGTTGTGCAGTTGAGTTTCATGAATTTCCCACGAATACCCACACTATTGTGATTTATTTTATTTTATTCATAACTTTCTTTTAACGACCTACAATTAATAGCAAACTATTTAACATGTTTTATTCATAGCTTTATTGCCATTTATTTTAAGATATTTAATTCGTATTATTCATTACATGTAAAGGATTGTGGTGTAAATAATGTATTTCAATTAGCTTGATAAGTTAATTTGATAAATCATTATCTTACCGTTGTTCCTGGGTACATCCGAGGCTTTCACCTCGGAGCCTGAGGTCCACTTACTCCTTCTCCACCTTTTAATTAGACTTTTTTGGCTTAGTTAAATCTTAACTTTAAAAATAAATGGAATATCTTGGCTTATGTATGATCATTATGATATCAACGGTATGATAATGATCATACAAAAGCGATTGAGTTCCACCGTTGCGTGTAATATAACAATTCCGGAGGTAAACAAATATTTAGGTGACATATACAAATAGTTACATGACTGCGCTGCGTGCATTAAAGCAATAATTCTCTGATACTGAAAACGTTACTTTTAAATTAAAATTGTTTCTTGGGTCTTATTTCAATATACAAATTGTTAAATAAACCATTATTTGCCAATCCACCAGAAGGTGTTTGGGGCCCCAAGCTCCCCCTCCTGAGGACGGATGGGGTAATATAATAGTATTATAAATCATTTATTTGTAATAATCAAGACTCATTTAGATACATTAAATTAAATAAATAAATAAATTGCATTCACAGCCTATCCTCTATGGGTTCGGAGGTGAGACGGCATTCGCTCTCATAAAAGTCGTATACGCTAAATAAAAAGAAGGAAAAGTAGTAAAAAAGTCCCGGACTTCGAGGCGGAAGCCTCGGATGTAACCTGGAATAACGCTAAGAAGATGATGATACTGCTTCATCTGACCCCGGTAGGAGAAGAAGATCGAAGAAATACTGGCTTGACGTCATGAGAGATGATATGCAAGCTAATGGTCTCACTGTCTGGGATACTACTGGGGAAAGCTTCGGCAGAAAACCGGGACCCTCGTAAAGATTATAATGAAAGACATATTTATGTCAAAGCACTCTAGAACGTACAAGTCTTATTCACATATTTTATTTGGCTAGAAGAAAAGTAGCTTTTTGCACAATAAAAAAACCAGCCAAGTGCGAGTCGGACTCGCCCATCAAGGGCGGAACCCTAGCAGCAAGTAAATTTTTTATATTTGAGTTGATTGAGTGAAAGGTAAATTGCGATTTACGATTTATGACGTTTTAAAAAAAAACTACGAACTAGATCTCGTTCAAACTAATTTTCGGTGGAAGTTACATGGTAATGTACATCATATATTTTTTTAAATTTTATTATTCTCTTATTTTAGAAGTTACAGGTGGGGGGGGGGGAGACACTTATTTTAACACTTTGTAAGTGTCTCTTGCGCAAACTATTCAGTTTAGAAAAAAAATATATTAGGAACCTCAATATCATTTTTGAAGACCTATCCACAGATATGCTACACGTATGGATTTGATGAAAATATTTGCGGAATTTGTGGCTGTGACATACGGGCGGATAGACAGACAGTCATGACGAATCTATAAGGGTTCCGTTTTTTGCCATTTGGCAACAGAACCCTAAAAATGAAATAAGGTATTGCTTAAGGACTCCTGAATCGTGGTAGCGTATTTGGCAAGTTTTTTTTCACTAAAACAAAACCAATTTGATAAAGTAGCGGCCAGGGCCCTTCTATAGTACTAGTAGATTACGTGGTTTGAAAAAATTACATGAATTGAGGCGTACTCTGTAGAAAGAATCGATTCGCGATCAAAGTTATTTGACCCGCTTTCCGTAGTACGTTGGGCTTTATGATTGTGTTCCTTCGAATAATGAAACAAACACGATACAGAGACTGGGGTTTTCTAATTTATTAAAGAAAAGAGTGATACAATGAAAAAAATTCCGTAAAATAAAGTGAATTTTAATAATAATAATACTATTCCAGGACATACTAGAGTTTAATAATATTATTAGTGAAATATTGTCCGTCCAACTACGAAGTAATTATATAAAAGTAATATCAAACTCCGTTCCGTATTCACCTATTCACCTCTCTTCATAAATCTAACACACAGCGAGCGATAAAATTGCTGAATGAATCAAGCTAACTGTATTTTTAAGTTTAAATATCTCTCTGACTCTCTCAAAAGTATTCGAAAAGTGGGATACATTAAGTTAGAAAAAATTAAAAAATGTATCCTTTCTGGAAGATTCCTCCTCAGCGTCAGACTTCGTTACCAATATAATCTTGCTTTGCTTGTTTTATTGATGAGCATGATAATATCATCACATCATAGAAAATGCCTGTCGTAGTATTTGAAAACTCTTGACAGATTGCAGTAGTCACCGCTATCCATATCATTGAGAGCTCTGAGGCTACCAACCAGAAATAACACATACATATAATAGGAGAGTAGACGGACCAAACCAACTAGCGGGTACACCTACTGATCAATAGACGAGGCTCTGCAGGCTCTTCTATAGAGATTCAGACGGCAGTTGCTCCCATGAAAGTCAAAATACGTCAATCAGAAAATGAAAAGTGGATCCCGGGTTACGAGGTGCAAGGTTTGGTCACAACAGGGATCATCGCTAAAACGATGATGACATTATAATTCAATTAAATATTATGTAGTTCTATCAAATGTTACTCAGAATATGTCTTACCTACAAATTATTAGAATGAACCCTAAACCAAACAACTTGCAAAGTCATACATATAAAATCCAATAACAAAGAACCACAGAGAATAGGATGTATCACTGAAGAACATAGTTTAAATTAAACGTTGGAGAGGCAGACAACAGTAATAACACAGTTGTACTGTTGCCAATCACTGTAGTTGTGTACAACATGTAGAGAAGTGTTCGGTAGTCTTAACTCACCGGAGCTCGATACAAACTCGCTTCTACTTGTATTTGATTTAAGAACCCAACTGAGTTCCATGTTAGTTACCAAATCGTTATTAGTCAGTATGTAAGTGAATGTTTCATAGAATGAAACATACTCAACGCTAATTATCTTGTCGTGGTAGTCATGAAAACTCATTGAAGCGGGATTGTTATATTTTTTTTATGAATAATATTACCTATTACTATGAGAGAGTACGGTGGGGTACATAAGTATATACCCATAGTACACTGTACCTACTATACGAAAACCAGGATTGATTTGACACTCATAGACCGGGAGTTGATGACAGAAAATTCCAGGTAATTCGTACCAATTTGGTGACTCTTTATGAGTCTAATTACCTATTGATGTAAAGAAAAAAAGATGATCATAACGCTGGTACCGGTAAAATAGTTTTGCAAAATTAAATGAAATAGTCCTTTGCCACGGTGTAAAATATACATTTAAATTAGTGCTTGATTCTTAATACAACAGGATCAAATAGATATTACCAATGACTTTAAAATCACACATGGCTGGCTCATAAATACCAGCAAAGTTCGGATCGAAAAAGGAAAAGGCTTTTTTTTTTACGTGCAGAAATCCCTTCGGAAACCCCCCCGCTGGCCAGCTAGGTGGCGTGGTGGTTATGTCGTGTCTCGACTAAAACCGCACGTTGTCCTCCGGGTGGGTACCACCGTGCACGATTGTGAAAAACCCTCCATAGTAATCCAATTTCGGTTTGATTGCGTTCAGGGGTCAGCAAGTGTATAGCCGGGCAGGGGGATTGTGGTCGCAGCACTAGTGGGACCGGTGGGTGTCACGCGGTGCTGCGACGACAATCCTCTTCTGATGAGGCCGTCAAGCTGAGTGCCACCATTGTTAACATGGTACGTGTATGTAATGGTGACCCTCTTTCCTGAGACTTTACCTTCAGCTTACCATCAGGCGAGGTGAAGTCAAATTGACGTGTCCTAAATATAAATAAAAAAAAAAAAACCCGTGGATAGATCAGATTTCCTTATGGATCTCTAGTACCTCTGTGGCCTAGCGGTAGTGCAGTCGACTGCTACGACAGGGGGCGCGGGTTCGATTCCCGCTCGGGGCAAATATTTATATGCATGAATATGTCTATTTGCATTGGTCTGGGTGTTTCTATGTATAATATGTACGTATTTACAAAAAATAGTATATAGGTATGTTTATCCGCATTCTGGAATCCATAACACAAGCTAGTTAAACTATGCTTACTTTGGGTCTAGAAAGCGCTGTGTAGAATGTCGTAGAATATTTATTTATTATTTATTATTAATGTATTTATTTCATAATTGCTTATCTTTAAATTCTAGCAAAACCAGGAAGGAGATACAAAGTATAAATGCAAAGATATTTAGTAGGAGAGGCAGGTCAAAGTCAAATAACTACAAACAATTGAATGTTTTATGGTAATACTTAAAAACTGGATAACGGCTGGCCTATTAAAATATCAACCTTTATTCATCAATTTAAAAAATAAACCAATAAATTAAAACACCGACGTGACTTACCCAAGGTTATTCTCTGGATGCTGCAGTACTCATAAAAGTACGTAGCCGATAAAAATCTGACGTAAAACTTCGTGAAAAGATGGGGATAATTGAAAAACCTGATCTCTCATTAAAATCTCTCGCCTCCGTCCGTTTCAAAATTAAACACGGGCATATCGCAGTCACGTCGCTCGGTGGTTCTGCCCACTTTTTATGAGCCCCGTCCAAGAGTCGTGATGGCAGATAATTTAAGATTCCTTTTTACTTTGATTCAAAACAAAGGATTTCCCTCGTCATTTTGAATAATTTAACCCGGCAGCACTAGAAGTTCTATTTACTTTTTATGATATCAAAAGTCTGAAGCTGAAGAAGCTATTTAAATTGTGAAACATATCAATGAATTTACTGCAGTACAATAATTATTACCGTGTTAACGTTTAATAACATAGAAGGTTTTATTCCTCATGAGATAACACTATATAGGTTAATCGTTATCTATCACGTTTGAATTGAAATACTTGCCCAGACGTTCGTAACGTTAAACTGAAATTCGAAACCTTGTTACCGTCGAAACATATGATAAGCTAATATTTTTCTAGACAGCAATAAACAACTCAAGATGAAATTGAAGATAACTTTATCCTTCATCACTACTTTTAAAAACCTCACGTCCATTAATTGAGCAGTGCCATGCACTTTCAACGATTTTAAAAAGAGAACTTTTAGTTTTTAACTGAAATAAACCCTTTCTGGTTGTATGCCACAATATGCACGATGAAGTAATCCCTTTGGAGACGCTCCCGCCGGCCAGCGGTTGTAATACATTCATGTACAGTCGCCATCGGTATCAGCTTAATACTTTCTTTTTACTTTCTTATATTAGAAAATACCATCCGGTTTGAACTTCAAATAATTAAAGTTTTCGTCTTTAGTTTGCACGTCATGCAAATCGTATGAATTATTTTGCACGATTTTGTGCAAATTATCTGCGCGAAATTAGCTCAGTATTAATTGCTGCGAAGATGCTTAGAGTCTTTGCTTAACAGATTTGACTATTGCAGATAGTTGTGAAAAAAAGTTATCTGTATCATCGTCAAAATCATGTTAGTATGGGAATTTAATTTATCCTTTAATATTTGAAGTAAATAGTCTTACAATAATAATATACTCGTAAAGCAAAATAATTTGAATGTATACTTTTGCTGATAGATTAATAATCTAGCCCAGTGGTGTACGTATCGGACTTCTGAGACGAGGTCTCGAGTTCGATCCCCAGTCGCCCCGGGCACACACCTCGGAGTTTTCGTAGTTATGTGTGCATTAAGAAATGTTAATTATCGCTCGCTTAATAATGTGCCCGTTAGATGGCAATAATAGGCTCGCCCCCCATTAAATTGGGACCTTAACATAACTGGCGAATCGTGGGTGTGTAATACACCTCTGCCTACCCCTTTGGGGATACAGGCCTGAAGTTATGTTGTTATGTAAAAGTATACATTCAACTAACATATCAACACTCTATGAAAAGAGCCCAATTAAGTTATCACATGAACGAATAAGCGGCTCACGGTTTTAATCACATTTTATTTCATAATTTTATTTTATATGAAACGAACTATTAAATTTATATTTGCATGAATTAACGAGAAATAATTATTTTGATCATTGTATATAGATACAAATAAATAGAATTGAAGTGTCTGTTTGTAACATTTAAATAACCGGTTTTAAATAAATGCATATGAGTATATTTGCGATACATATAGCAAAGCAATTTTTAAAGTCTTTGTCTGTCTGCCTTTGTGTCCGTTTGAGTTAGGTGATCTCTGTAACAGCTGGGCTGGTTTTTGATGGGAAATTCATCGGCAGATAGGTAATATTATAAGACGTAATATAAGCTACTTTTGTTGAAGAAAAGAATTAGAGTGCGCGCAAAAAAAATCCTCAAAAATCGAGATTCGCGCGGGCGAAGTCGGATACAGCTAGTTAAGTAATAAAAGTACTATATTAATTCAATATGCTTGAACTATTACACACATTTATATGTACCTATAGAAACTTTAACACCCTGTTTAATCTCTGAGGGGTTGATTTTCAAAAACTAGATAAGCCTATGCGTTATTACAGACTTAAAATTACCCTATAATACACACCTGGATACAAACCTGGACACCATAGGATACAAATAATGAATATGACATCTGTGGCAGATTAAGTTAAGTTTACTGTATTTGTATTTTAGGTACACTTGGAATGGGGTGCTTGGTTTGGGACCTCCACGCGGTGCACCCTGGGCAACGGAGACAGCAGCGTCTGTCTCCTAGGGCGGGAGAGACGCTGCCGCCTACGGCCAACTCCAACCGAGGCGAGGACGGCCCTGTTGAGGGCTGTTCGGAAGCTTTCCACGTGTCCCTCTGATTAGCAGATGGCACAGTGGAGAGCAAGTAAGGGGGCCATCTCGAAACCGGAGATGGCCCAGGGTCAGTCGGGGTGCGACGGATATGCTCTATGGGTAACCTTTTACCCCGGCGTCTTAAGACCCGAGACGGCGTTAAAGAAAAAAAAATAATAATAATAAGGTACACTTGGAATCATTATTGCCAACACGTATTCTAAAATTATGAAGAGAGGCCGATTTTTGTGAGTTTGTTTATATGTTTGGGGTAATCTTCGGAACCACTGCACTTAGCGGAAAAATTCTTTCAACATTTTAAAGATACATTATTTCTGATGGACATAAGCTACATATTATGTACTAGCTAATAACCGCGGCTCCAAACGCGCGGAGGTTGCATATCGTTTTTTGGTCATATCTCCGGTTCTACTTAACTAAAAGCGCGGCGATAGCGTACGTAACGGACGGCTGAGACGAGGTCTCGAGTTCGATCTCCAGTCGCCCTGGGCACACACCTCTGACTTTTGGCAGAAGTGAAAACTTGAATATTAACGTTGCGCATTTTTGATATTTTGGAATGGTTAGGGAATAATTTTGTACGAATTGCTTTAATTATCAGTATAAAAGTGCTACCATTTACGCGGTAACATACAATATTCATTTATTGCGCTATTGTACACAAACATGACAATTGTTATTACATTAAAAATTTAACACTTCACAACTATTACAATTATTATAGTTTAATTTCCATTTTATATCAATAGATTTAAGGCACAAAATAGAATAAATATTACAAAAAGTTATACGATGGCAAAAAGTGTTTCTTGGGGCTCGGTCGGAATCGATCTCAGTCTTGACGAAGTCAATGGCCACTCATTAGACGAACACGCCGCCAAGGTTGTTAAGTATAGTGTGAAATTAGCGCTTCTATATTTGTTGTCTTACGATCAGGTCACGTGTTTACTGACGCGAGTTTAACTTTTTTTAAGTTTTCACTTCAAAAATTATGTTCAGAATCGTTCATTTAACATAACCCAATTTTTTTATATCTCAAATGTACTGACACGACTAATTTACAATTTTATAATAGTATCATCATCATAGTAATCATGTGTGAATTGCATTAATAAACTAATATAAACCGAAGCGTAGCGAGGGCAGGTTTCTAGTTTCAAATAAATATAGAACTATTAAGTCGATTTTCATAATAAAATCACAATTGTTAAAAGTGACATGGTTTCAAAACTTTTGCAGGCACGCGACTCACGCTACGACTTCTAATGCACAACGAAACGAAAACTTTAATGCTACCTTAGCGTGTTTGAAAAAAAAAACTTTAAAAGATCTCCTCACCGATAAATAATCGGAGTTGATGTGATTTGTGTGTTGTAAGGGGGCAGTACGGTTGGCATTAAGTTAAAGACGTTAGTGGGCAAAGGTGTTATTTTGCTGGTTCATACCATCAATTAACAATTTTGCATAGTATTAACTCATTACGTAAACTACTGTAGTGTCAGCATTATAAGCTTACGTAATCGCCTTTTTGCGTCCAATAGGTATGTTTGGTTTTTGCTCCCTAGGTATTATAGTCAGCGACAAAAGTACATCATCAAATTCAGTTTGGAGCAAATTAATTCATAATTTCTATTGTTCTTATACAAATGCTATTTAACTACTTAGTGAGCTCTATTATAATTTTTTTTTTCAATTTTTATTCAGGTATCTGTGCAATTAACATCTACTCTTCACGCTTGTTGTACATACGATAATGAAAAGAATGCAAAAATCGAAGTGCAAAATACGGTCGCACGATAAAGAGCTAGAATGTTCTACCCGCACATGTGTTTCCTTCTTCTTACAATCCCGGGTTCTTCAAGCGCAACATGAAAAAACATCTGTTGAGGCTGTCAAGGGAACAGCTTCTCACTATATATCCATTAATTGTCAGACAGCAAATTTAAAAATAATGGTATATCCATGAAATGCCTTGTACTATAAACGTGCTAAATCATCTTTTTATATTATTTGCTTCTACTTGAAAATGAAATTAATTAATAAACAAACTCTTATCTAGAAGGTAAATGCAAATATGGATATTGTACTCATACAGGGTGGTTGAAAAGATAATTGGCGTGATATAGCAGCATAGTATTCTTATGATCATATTGCGTGTTTATTAGGAATTTTTTTACACGCTAATCTTATTATATTCAAACTCTTGGTTTTGTTGCGTGAGAAGAGTGTAATACATAGTCCGAAAGATATCGAAGTTAATTAAATCTCAAGAGAAGCTTCATTGAATCTTTGTGTAGCAGAATATTACATTTGCATAATTCATCCAAGGTCTTTCCATTACCTAACGACCAGACGATACGCCACCACTATACACGGTGAATGTTCTGCTCATAAGCACAAAACATTTTGGCAACACCTTATTATGCATACAGCTAAAGAGTGGAATAGCCTGCCTGAGTACTGTGCTTCCGGAAGGTAACCTTTTTTTTTTTTTTTTTTTTTTTTCGTGCGGAAATCCCTTCGGATACCCCCCCGCGTGCCAGCGGGGGCGGTTATGTCGGGCTTGAACCGACTAAAACCGCACGCCGTCTCGGGTCTACAGACGCCGGGGTGTAAGGTTGCCCATAGAGCATATCCCTCGCACGCCGACTGACCCTGGGCCATCTCCGGTTTCGAGATGGCCCCCTCGGGTTTGGGAACCACGGTGTCCCCGTCTTGCCCCGGTTTGGGGGAGGGGCGCTAGTCGCCCCACCGTCCCATCCGGAAGGTTACCTTTTTTTTTTTTTTTTTTTTTTTTTATCGTGCGGAAATCCCTTCGGATACCCCCCCGCGTGCCAGCGGGGGCGGTTATGTCGGGCTTGAACCGACTATTTAAGTCTGGGATAAATAGGTTAGTAAACTTCATGTCACAATGTCATTTACTAGCAGATGAGATAGTGGTCAAAGACCTATCAATAATAAAAAAAATGTGAAGCAATCACCAAAATATCATGTGATCAGGTTTAAGAATTAGAATCAGAAAATCAAACATAATTCACTACTTTTTTGAAAATGCAACTGCTGTGTAATGGAATCTGTCAACTGCGGGTTTTAACATTTTAAAATAAATATTTCATTAACAGTTTCATTCTCTGGCAGACTATTAATCTAAAAAAACAATATGCGAACATGGAACATAACACCGACTTCCATGAAAGATGGAAGGTTCTCAATCCGTCAGAATCCTTTATTTTTTTTCCTTTTTTTTCTTGAAGACGCCTGAACCTATTGGAAAATTCCGACTTCAACAGAAAAGTCTTTCGCAAATTTTTTATCTCTTAATTTAATTTTGTAATTCAGTATTTTTTTTAGTGCATTTCTTTTAGCAATTTTGGAAGTCAGTTTTATTGTTTTATTATAGATAATCGAAATTTTCTTTATTGAGTGAAATCTTCTTTATACGCGTTGAGCACTTTTTGGGTGAACAAGAATCATGGAACTCGCGTCATCATCACGACATGCTTTCCATATTCAAAAATGGATGGATGGATGTAGGGAGGGATAGACACGCAATTGTTCAAGTTTTCACTTCTGCTGGCACTCCCGGAATGCCACTGTTTTTTGCCGAAGAAAATCGACTTCCTTAAACGTAAATAATGATCTATGTTTCATAATAAAAAAATATGCACCCACCAATGTGTTGTGCAGTTGAGTTTCATGAATTTCGCACGAATACCCACACTTTTGTGATTTATTTTATTTTATTCATAACTTTCTTTTAACGACCTACAATTAATAGCAAACTATTTAACATGTTTTATTCATAGCTTTATTGCTATTTATTTTAAGATATTTAATTCGTATTATTCAGTACATGTAAAGGATTGTGGTGTAAATAATGTATTTCAATTAGCTTGATAAGTTAATTTGATACATCATTATCTTACCGTTGTTCCTGGGTACATCCGAGGCTTTCACCTCGGAGCCTGAGGTCCACTTACTCCTTCTCCACCTTTTAATTAGACTTTTTTGGCTTAGTTAAATCTTAACTTTAAAAATAAATGGAATATCTTGGCTTATGTATGATCATTATGATATCAACGGTATGATAATGATCATACAAAAGCGATTGAGTTCCACCGTTGCGTGTAATATAACAATTCCGGAGGTAAACAAATATTTAGGTGACATATACAAATAGTTACATGACTGCGCTGCGTGCATTAAAGCAATAATTCTCTGATACTGAAAACGTTACTTTTAAATTAAAATTGTTTCTTGGGTCTTATTTCAATATACAAATTGTTAAATAAACCATTATTTGCCAATCCACCAGAAGGTGTTTGGGGCCCCAAGCTCCCCCTCCTGAGGACGGATGGGGTAATATAATAGTATAATAAATCATTTATTTGTAATAATCAAGACTCATTTAGATACATTAAATTAAATAAATAAATAAATTGCATTCACAGCCTATCCTCTATGGGTTCGGAGGTGAGACGGCATTCGCTCTCATAAAAGTCGTATACGCTAAATAAAAAGAAGGAAAAGTAGTAAAAAAGTCCCGGACTTCGAGGCGGAAGCCTCGGATGTAACCTGGAATAACGCTAAGAAGATGATGATACTGCTTCATCTGACCCCGGTAGGAGAAGAAGATCGAAGAAATACTGGCTTGACGTCATGAGAGATGATATGCAAGCTAATGGTCTCACTGTCTGGGATACTACTGGGGAAAGCTTCGGCAGAAAACCGAGACCCTCGTAAAGATTATAATGAAAGACATATTTATGTCAAAGCACTCTAGAACGTACAAGTCTTATTCACATATTTTATTTGGCTAGAAGAAAAGTAGCTTTTTGCACAATAAAAAAACCAGCCAAGTGCGAGTCGGACTCGCCCATCAAGGGCGGAACCCTAGCAGCAAGTAAATTTTTTATATTTGAGTTGATTGAGTGAAAGGTAAATTGCGATTTACGATTTATGACGTTTTAAAAAAAAACTACGAACTAGATCTCGTTCAAACTAATTTTCGGTGGAAGTTACATGGTAATGTACATCATATATTTTTTTAAATTTTATTATTCTCTTATTTTAGAAGTTACAGGTGGGGGGGGGGGGGGAGACACTTATTTTAACACTTTGTAAGTGTCTCTTGCGCAAACTATTCAGTTTAGAAAAAAAATATATTAGGAACCTCAATATCATTTTTGAAGACCTATCCACAGATATGCTACACGTATGGATTTGATGAAAATATTTGCGGAATTTGTGGCTGTGACATACGGGCGGATAGACAGACAGTCATGACGAATCTATAAGGGTTCCGTTTTTTGCCATTTGGCAACAGAACCCTAAAAATGAAATAAGGTATTGCTTAAGGACTCCTGAATCGTGGTAGCGTATTTGGCAAGTTTTTTTTCACTAAAACAAAACCAATTTGATAAAGTAGCGGCCAGGGCCCTTCTATAGTACTAGTAGATTACGTGGTTTGAAAAAATTACATGAATTGAGGCGTACTCTGTAGAAATCGATTCGCGATCAAAGTTATTTGACCCGCTTTCCGTAGTACGTTGGGCTTTATGATTGTGTTCCTTCGAATAATGAAACAAACACGATACAGAGACTGGGGTTTTCTAATTTATTAAAGAAAAGAGTGATACAATGAAAAAAATTCCGTAAAATAAAGTGAATTTTAATAATAATAATACTATTCCAGGACATACTAGAGTTTAATAATATTATTAGTGAAATATTGTCCGTCCAACTACGAAGTAATTATATAAAAGTAATATCAAACTCCGTTCCGTATTCACCTATTCACCTCTCTTCATAAATCTAACACACAGCGAGCGATAAAATTGCTGAATGAATCAAGCTAACTGTATTTTTAAGTTTAAATATCTCTCTGACTCTCTCAAAAGTATTCGAAAAGTGGGATACATTAATTTAGAAAAAATTAAAAAATGTATCCTTTCTGGAAGATTCCTCCTCAGCGTCAGACTTCGTTACCAATATAATCTTGCTTGCTTGTTTTATTGATGAGCATGATAATATCATCACATCATAGAAAATGCCTGTCGTAGTATTTGAAAACTCTTGACAGATTGTAGTAGTCACCGCTATCCATATCATTGAGAGCTCTGAGGCTACCAACCAGAAATAACACATACATATAATAGGAGAGTAGACGGACCAAACCAACTAGCGGGTACACCTACTGATCAATAGACGAGGCTCTGCAGGCTCTTCTATAGAGATTCAGACGGCAGTTGCTCCCATGAAAGTCAAAATACGTCAATCAGAAAATGAAAAGTGGATCCCGGGTTACGAGGTGCAAGGTTTGGTCACAACAGGGATCATCGCTAAAACGATGATGACATTATAATTCAATTAAATATTATGTAGTTCTATCAAATGTTACTCAGAATATGTCTTACCTACAAATTATTAGAATGAACCCTAAACCAAACAACTTGCAAAGTCATACATATAAAATCCAATAACAAAGAACCACAGAGAATAGGATGTATCACTGAAGAACATAGTTTAAATTAAACGTTGGAGAGGCAGACAACAGTAATAACACAGTTGTACTGTTGCCAATCACTGTAGTTGTGTACAACATGTAGAGAAGTGTTCGGTAGTCTTAACTCACCGGAGCTCGATACAAACTCGCTTCTACTTGTATTTGATTTAAGAACCCAACTGAGTTCCATGTTAGTTACCAAATCGTTATTAGTCAGTATGTAAGTGAATGTTTCATAGAATGAAACATACTCAACGCTAATTATCTTGTCGTGGTAGTCATGAAAACTCATTGAAGCGGGATTGTTATATTTTTTTTATGAATAATATTACCTATTACTATGGGAGAGTACGGTGGGGTACATAAGTATATACCCATAGTACACTGTACCTACTATACGAAAACCAGGATTGATTTGACACTCATATACCGGGAGTTGATGACAGAAAATTCCAGGTAATTCGTACCAATTTGGTGACTCTTTATGAGTCTAATTACCTATTGATGTAAAGAAAAAAAGATGATCATAACGCTGGTACCGGTAAAATAGTTTTGCAAAATTAAATGAAATAGTCCTTTGCCACGGTGTAAAATATACATTTAAATTAGTGCTTGATTCTTAATACAACAGGATCAAATAGATATTACCAATGACTTTAAAATCACACATGGCTGGCTCATAAATACCAGCAAAGTTCGGATCGAAAAAGGAAAAGGCTTTTTTTTTTACGTGCAGAAATCCCTTCGGATACCCCCCCGCTGGCCAGCGTGGTGGCGTGGTGGTTATGTCGTGTCTCGACTAAAACCGCACGTTGTCCTCCGGGTGGGTACCACCGTGCACGATTGTGAAAAACCCTCCATAGTAATCCAATTTCGGTTTGATTGCGTTCAGGGGTCAGCAAGTGTATAGCCGGGCAGGGGGATTGTGGTCGCAGCACTAGTGGGACCGGTGGGTGTCACGCGGTGCTGCGACGACAATCCTCTTCTGATGAGGCCGTCAAGCTGAGTGCCACCATTGTTAACATGGTACGTGTATGTAATGGTGACCCTCTTTCCTGAGACTTACCTTCAGCTTACCATCAGGCGAGGTGAAGTCAAATTGACGTGTCCTAAATATAAATAAAAAAAAAAAAACCCGTGGATAGATCAGATTTCCTTATGGATCTCTAGTACCTCTGTGGCGTAGCGGTAGTGCAGTCGACTGCTACGACAGGGGGCGCGGGTTCGATTCCCGCTCGGGGCAAATATTTATATGCATGAATATGTCTATTTGCATTGGTCTGGGTGTTTCTATGTATAATATGTACGTATTTACAAAAAATAGTATATAGGTATGTTTATCCGCATTCTGGAATCCATAACACAAGCTAGCTAAACTATGCTTACTTTGGGTCTAGAAAGCGCTGTGTAGAATGTCGTAGAATATTTATTTATTATTTATTATTAATGTATTTATTTCATAATTGCTTATCTTTAAATTCTAGCAAAACCAGGAAGGAGATACAAAGTATAAATGCAAAGATATTTAGTAGGAGAGGCAGGTCAAAGTTTAATGAATCGCGTGAAATAGAACATGGCAAGGAAACGAGTAACTGAGGAGATTATAGTAAAGTAGGAAAGATAATGACATATTGCACCGACCCCTAATATTTCGAACAAAGGCAGGTGGATTATGATGAGTCACTGACGCGGCACTAAACATTTTAAACCTAAGTAATAAATCAAAATAAATAACATATGAATCTTGACTAATGGCTTAACTTGCCAACTGTATGTTTAATCGACAATTTGAAACAAAAACCCCCTTAACAAGCATCAATCATGCCAGCATGACTGCATCAAACGAAACATGTACGCTAAAAATTTAAAAAAATATATTAAACCTCTATGAAGAGGGATAGTGAGCATCACTGTCAGGCTAATGCCTATTGCGTACCCAACAAAGACATGAAAAATGGCCGCAAGTGGAGACATGAATGGGATAAAGGTACCTCTTATCTGTTCGTAGATTCAACATCTCATGTCGGCGTATTCACACAGTGGAGGGTTTTTTGTGTCGTTGATGCATGGGGAGGCATTAGATAACTGTTTATAGTGTAGAATGGGTTCGACCGACACGTTCAACGTTGTGGGGTTTGGATTATAGAAAGAAATGATATGCAAGGTGTAAATGTCCTAACGGATGTTGAATACGTTCATGTGGAAATTTTTGTTTATGTAAAGCTATGTTTGTTGTAATGTTTTGAAAACTGATTTTATTACTATATTAGATATATAGTAAGAAAAAAAATTAACATCCTAAGTAAGCGACCGATTTATTCCGACCCGGGCATCGAACCGAAACCCGAGTCCTCTCTCCCCGTTACGCTAAATATGCGCAAATAATTTTAATCAACTAACAAGAAGGCTTAATACTTATATAATATAATATAATAAAGAAGACTTCTACTAACATGCAATACCACAAGTACCATTACTAACATTAGTAGTTTTGTGTAGTATTATTAGTAGTAATAGTGGCAGTACCACAACTATTAGCTGTTATAACAATTTAGGTAGTTTTTACGTTTACGGTTTTTTTTAATGCTAGCCGTCAATACTGAGATATTGCTACAAGCTATTATGTAACTTGTACTGTTCGTATGTATGTTGTACGTAAAGTTTGGAAACCGGTTTTCGACCATTTGTTGACATCCGATTGAGCTAGAGCAGGACCTTCTAAATTAAACATGATAAACCTATCGAGTTTGGGCTCATTTGTTTTGTCTTGACAAACTCTCTGGTATAAATCTTTAGGCTTTCACGGCCGGCGTTGCATGTAGAATATACTGCTTCCGGGCTGTTTGGCCGTGGTCCATATGAAACTTGTGTTCCAAACGTTTCGTCTATCAAAGTGGTCGACATCTTCAGTGGTACAGGTCCGGGCGGCGACGAATGCGTAGAGCTCTCCTCGGCGGCGACTTCTCTGCGACTGATGTAGAATTTTGTGTCACATGCACTAAAATAATAATTTTATGCAATGGCTGTGCTGATATTAAAAGCTTGTAGCGTAAATAGAAATTACTTGCACAATACAAGCTATTGAAATCGTAGTGCAACTGATATTTTCAATAAACTCTTGTTTTTCAAAAACTTTTTTATAAATTATTTTATTATACTCGTATATAAACCTTGCCTACGAAAGTGTATGACAGAGTCTTACTAGTTAATCAGTAGCCGTACTAGCTCGCAGGTAAGGTATGCTATGGTCCCGAAGTTCTTAATGGAGCTCCATAAACCCTTAACTACTATATTCAAACTATTTAACAAATATATTTTTGCCGTATCAAACTATATAATACGCCCACATAACTATAATTCGATTAACCCAATTAAATTAACTAGGAGAGTGCATTGAACTGTGGTACAGCTTGTCCTTATTCGTGGTCGCGTGCCCAGAGCTTTGGCGTGATCGTAACATTAACAGTCATTACACAGAATTCCCCAATAATAAGCTGGCTGAAACATTAGCCGTCGGCTACACGAAAACAGAATTAATAATGGCCAAACTTTGCGGTTAATTCAGTCCACCATCTGTGCAAAATGTCTGGGAGATTTTCTTTTACATTTTATCTCTCATAAGTAATCAGTAAATATAGCGTCATTAAGCCCTCGATGCTGATGCAAACGGCTTTCATTAAATCAAAGTTTTTTCTTTACATTCATATTACATGAAATATGTTTAAAATTCTTCCATATATCTATTAGAATTAAGTTTGAAGATTTCTAGGGAGGGACTAATCGTTTCATAAATTGGAATAAATTACCATTGCAAATATAGGGGTAATGTTTAATTATATTTTGTTTTAATGCGATGTTATGATAAGTTATGTATAAATTATAAAAATAACAAAAACCAAAATAAGGTGGAGCGGTTAACGGACTCGAGAGGGTTAAAGCACGTGACAATGTATGATGTAGATATTAGGGAAACACGATTTCTATTCATTAGAATATCTTCTTCAGTCTATCCTGGTTGCAACCAAAGCTTGCACTTAGGAGTTCAGAGTCCGATTTCTTTTGTTTCTCCCGTTTTACGAGAGCGACCCGCTAACTCTGATAGAACAGATAATGAACAGATAGAACAGATAGTTAATGTTACAAGGCGTAACATAAGGTACTTTAACTTTAGAAAAAAAAATTAGGACTCCGGGCAAAAGAACAAAAACCATAAAAATCGAAATCCACAGCTAGTTTATAAATAATATTATGATGTTTTGAACTGAAAATCATCATTTTTAACGTCGTCGATCCAAATAAGTATAAGCACTTACACAAGTTCAAATCTCGCAAGTATAAATCAAGCTGGTAATAAATATGACTGGTTGCAAGTCTCCTATAACAACTGTATCTCAACGTATCGCATCAAGAAGATTGGTTCTGAGCAATTTCGGTAATGCACGACTTGGCTCGCCGAATAAGGACGGCACCGATTTTGATTGAAGGGTAAAATGATAGTTTCGTGCACACATAAGTTAGTCAGGAGGATAATAAAGAATGGTGTGTTGTATCTATAGGATTCCTAATATCGATCGACATAGGCTAGATTCCGTCGCTGAATGTAAACGCGTTTAATTTAATTTAAAGTGCGTTTGTGCATTAGATACTCAATGAATTTCAGTCAATTAAATTTTAAAAAGTTTAGTTGTACGGTTTTTGACTAGTGAAATACCACAAATAATAATAGTTTAAATTAACTGAAAAACCACGCTTTAATAGAAGACCAAAAAAGCTCTGGTAGGATATACCCAATCCAAGTATTTGTTATATTATAAAACTACGTATATTTGCATTGATCTGAGTGTTTTATATATAATACGAATGTATTTACAAAAAAATCTAAGTATGTTTATCCACATTCTAGAACTCATAACACAAGCTAGTTAAGCTATGCTTACTTTGGGTCTAGATAGCGTCGTGTAGAATATCCTAGAATAAATTATTATTCATATAAAATGTTTACTGTGCTGAGTAAGAAAGAAAAACACCTTGGTTTTTATCATATTTCAATGAATTTGTATTCCGTATCTTTTTATTTTTCGTGCGGAAAATCCCTCGGGTACCTCCCGCCAGCCAGCGGGGGTGGTTATGTCCGGCTTGAACCGACTTAAAGCGCACGCCGTCTCGGATCTTCAGACGCCGGGGTGTGGCCCATAAGGCATTTCCCTTGCATCCCGTGTATTCCGTATCTCATAATAATTTTCATAGATAGTATTTGAATAAGATCACCTTAAGTCAAACAGGGCGTACGTCACCAAGCTTAGTTAATAGAGCACTTGTTGTCGAGATGAAATCTTGATTTATTCAGTTTATAAAGACACTAGGGCAGCACTATAAGGTCTTTAAGATTAGGTATACCAGCTAAATCTGTGTATAACCTGTTGATAGACCTTAGCCTATGTAGAACGATCGTCTAAAGATGCGTTAGAAGGTTCATACCAGGTTTGACTGGGTAGGGAGAGAACCACGAGTACTGAAGGTGAGACCCAACACCTGCACGGTCAATCTATGGAATGCTAAAAAGTTCATCTCCCAAAGGTCTTTTCCAAAATAAGTAATTTTCCAATTCCATTATTGATTGATTGACGGTACGATATATGAAGGTCAGACGGTAGTCATTTACGTGTAGGTCAAAATAAACCATACCCCGGACTCCAAAGTACAAGTTTTGGATGC
This sequence comes from Cybosia mesomella, assembly GCA_946251805.1. Taxonomy (NCBI): domain Eukaryota; kingdom Metazoa; phylum Arthropoda; class Insecta; order Lepidoptera; family Erebidae; genus Cybosia; species Cybosia mesomella. The sequence goes on from OX276398.1 coordinate 27,121,642, forward strand.
AACTGGGATAGACGCTGATGCTGATTGGCGGGATGATGGAGCTGATGATGATGATGACTGATATATTTTGTGCCATAATCTAAAAAGACTCATAAACACTACTTTAAATAAACATAAGTAGACGTAATATGTTTGTGTAACCCTACCGTAACCCCTGGGTATGTTTAACGTTAATTAAAATTATCCCCGGCATGTCAACTCTTAGGACATATTCATTACCCCTTATCTAGGCATCTGAAATCAGAACAAAACCTCCTTTGTCGAGTGCGAGGGGTTAAGATTAACGGGCAAGGTACAATTTTATTAGCATTTTTCCTCTTTCCGGGGTGCCAAGCTCATTTCCTCTCTTGTAATTTATTGCGGCGGCACTGCGAGCGAGAAATTAGTGATATCAAATACCAGTCATAACCTCCTCCCGTATTTACTCCCAGGAAATTTAATTTCAGATTCGATTAAAAGAGGATTACGATGAATTAAAAATGTTTCACGTTCAAAAAAAATACTTTGGGTGAATTTTAACATCTATTGAAGTCAGCTAATCCCTGTTTAAGACAAAAAGTAATTTTGAACGGACGCTTTATCCTTTTCTAATATAAAAGAGTGGTCGTCGTGAAAGAACAGAGTACTTTGTGGTGTACTGAAGCACTTTGAGTAATATTTACATACATACGCGTGTAGAGAATATTTCGTGCAAATTTTCAAGAGAAAGTTGCTGTATTTTTTTTTATTGTTCACAACTTCTGTAAAGAAGCATCCTCATGATACCAATGCTGGTTAAATTAAATAACTCATTAAATACTTACTATTTATTAATTGATTGTTTAAATGTTTTCTTTTATGACGATGAAGATTGTTAATATAGCAAACACAAATATCTTACAGAAAAGAAAACAAAATATTCACGATATTAAATGTTTTGTAACAGCAAACAATTCATTCCATTAAATTGTTACCTCCATATTAATTTTAATCAGAACAGATTGGTTGTACCAGAGAATAACATTTAATAAGTTCAATTTGGATGTGAGCCACTATTTCAACAGAATTTAATCAGCTGCATTTATTCGCGAATCTTAATTTTAATCACTTCATTTATATTACTGACCCATGTCGCTGTGCCGGCTACGAATAGTCATTTATCATTTGCAATAGTACCCAGGCGTAAAAGACGATTATGGGATTATATTAAGTGGATAGGTTAAGGCGGAGTCACATAGGCGAGATATTAATTCGGGATGGTTGTATATCGATGAATTTATGATAAAAGGTATGAATAGATGAAGGTGGAGTTGAAGGGTGAAAGGTGATTAACGTCGCAGGAGGGGTAGACCCGAGATATGCTGACTTGATGTCACGCTGTAAGGAATAATATGCTGCTAATGGTCTGCATATTAGGAACGTAGAAGACCGGGTGAAGTGGAGTAGAAAAAGCAGGAAAGTGGACTCCGGGCTCTGAAGTGAGAAAGCCTTGACAAAGAGGAATCTGCACCAGAGTCTAGTCTGTTAATCAGCAGCTATACCAGTTTGCAGGTGAGGTTTGTTGGGGCCTTGAAGATCTTGGCAGTCCCCATATACTCATTACAATCATTTGGACCACACGGTCCAATTTATTGTAATGAGTATATGGGGATAACCTTAAATAAGTATCTGGCCAATGCTAGCTCCCTCCTTACCCTCAACTCATTATATCCAACCATACCTAATATAAATAGTGTTGGATACAATAAAGGTTAAAAAGGCAAACTCTATAATATTTTAAATATAAGTATCTAACATATTTGTTTTGAACGCGCTCCAACATGAGATTATATTTAACTTCATGTGGACTCCAGATTACCGCATTGCATTCTAACTGACTTCTAACTAATGTATTATATGATGTGATTATTGCTCTGATGCTTGTAAATTCCTTAACTGTTCGTAATAAAAATTCCAAATTTCTAATTTATTGAAATAAACTATTTTTAACGGATTCTATCGCGGTTTATTTGATGTTATTTTATATTTTACATTGAACCCGGCGTTTCGGTTGTTTTTCTGCAGCCATGGACACTCTAATTTATTATTTTTATTTATATTTATTTTATATACTCAATAGCTATTGCTCGCGGCTTAGCGTGGAATTCTAATCCCGTTCATGCAGCCCATGGGAACCTTTTCCCCGGGATAAAAAGCCTATTTATTATTCCAGACTATAATCCATCTCTGTACCAAATTTCAATAAATGCGTTCATCCGTTAGAGCATGATTGAGTAACAAACATCCAGACATCTGCACTTTCTCTACTCGTAAGTCTTTTTTTCAACAAGTTTTTTATTACACAACTTCAGACCAGACTAGGTTTGACTTCTGGGTCGGACAGAATATTGTTAAGATATTCTTATAAATATAAATATATAGATAAAATAATTAAAATTTATTTTATTAATGACTAATGGAATTGTAATAATAAATTGTAAGCTGAAACTGCATTGCAAGAGTCAATTTTGACACACAATTGATACAGTGCAGTACAGAAAAAATCAAATAACCCGAGTGCCCTAAAAAGACCGAAACAAGTTTGATAGCAGGCGGGACCCATTAATTTTCTTTCGGTTTATGATTTGCATCTGGGACCCGCCTGCTATCAAACTTGTTTCGGTCTTTTTAGGGCAGTCGAGTTATTTGATTTTTTAATTAATAATTTTATTGTATACTTTTTAGTTATGATATATATATTTTTGCAATCCCCTTTTAAAGTTCTTCATTCTGATACCCTACTCGATAAGTTTGAGTGAAAATATTTTTTTGAATAACATACATTTTAGCGCCAAAAATCCACCATTTCGTTTTTTTATTATTTTGATATACCCAGTAGCACTCTCACAGTAAATACGAATCTAACGATACCTCTCAAGCTAAAATCCATCGAGAACTTCAGGCTGCAGAGCGTGCCAAACAATTATACATACATACATATTGTCGAAAAACATAACCCTCCTTCTGGCGCAGTCGGGTAAAAAATAATGTAGGCACCAGAAGGTAGCATCGAGAAATCGAGGCCGTGCAGTCCCAGCTCCGCCAGGCCATCGTGGTGGAGTGGAAGGAACGACTTGGGCGACCAAGCGCAGGGCACGCCGCAATAGCGGCGGTAAGGCCCATCATGGAGGATTGGCTAGAGAGGCGACACGGAAGCCTCTCGTACCGACTGACGCAGGTGATCTCCGGGAAGGGGTGCTTCGGGAACCACCTGCATCGGATCAGGAAGGAGCCAACGCTTGAGTGTCATCACTGTGACGCGAGCGAGGACTCAGGGCTTCACACGCTGGCGGACTGCCCGGCGTGGGAGGCGCCGAGGCGTGACCTCGTGGCAGCCATCGGGGTGGGAGTCCTCTCTTTCGGCAGCATGATTGCGGCAATGGTGCGGAGCGCGAGCGCGTGGGCCACCGCCACCTCTTTCTGCCAGCATGTGATGCTCGCGAAGGAGATGGCGGAGCGCGCCCGGGAGAGGCTCAGAACTCTCCCGGCCCGCCGAGCCCGCAACATGCTCGACGCGCGTCGCAGGCGACTCAGGCGCCGGAGGTCGCTCAATGATCTCCGGCCTCCATGAGCGCAGGTCTGAAGGTGGCAGGTGAGGCCGCCTGTCACCCCAGCAGAAGCAGGCCGGGATGGTGGGGCGACTAGCGCCCCTCCCCCAAACCGGGGCAAGACGGGGACACCGTGGTTCCCAAACCCGAGAGGGCCATCTCGAAACCGGAGATTTTAGTCGGTTCAAGCCCGACATAACCGCCCCGCTGGCTGGCGGGGGGGTATCCGAAGGGATTTCCGCACCGCAAAAAAAAAAAAAATGGTACCTGAAGGTGGGGGTGTGTGTTGGGTAACCTCCTCGAGTGTCGCTCCGATTCCGATCCCGCTGCAGTCCGGGGGGAACGGAATCGGAGTGGCCGGTACACCCTGGGCGGCGGTCAATTGCTTCCCCTTCATAGGGTTGGCATTGATCGTCGGCCCAACGTGGCGGGAACACATCGCTCTCCGTACTCCTTTGCTTTCAGAGGAGACAGGATGAGCGATGCTGTTAGTGGTGAGATGGCCCAGGGTCAGTCGGGGTGCGAGGGATATGCTATGTGTAACCTTACACCCCGGCGTCAGACGACCCGAGACGGCGTGCGGTTTTAGTCGGTTCAAGCCCGACATAACCGCCCCCGCTGCCCGGCGGGGGGGTATCCGAAGGGATTTCCGCACGAAAAAAAAAAAAAAAGGTACCAGAAGGTGGATGGCGGAGCGGGCCCGGGAGAGATTTAGAACTCTTCCGGCCCGCCGAGCCCGCTACATGCTCGCCGTGCATTGTAGGCGACTCAAGCGCCGTCCTTCATGAGCGCAGGCCTGGGGGTGGCAGGTTCATTCATTCATTCATTTATTCATTGCCTACTAAGTGTACATAGATGTTTACATATATATTTCAGTACTTAGGACTTAGTGCCCTTTTCAGGCATTGCAATATTGAGGTCACACTTTACAGGTGACTCATATAATATACTATTAATTTTACCAATGTTAAAAATTCAAATTAAATTACATTACATTAGATTCAACAAAGATAATAATTGGTTGGAATAACAATAACAATATGTTAAATTCTGAATTGCTTATAACTAATACTAATAAGTCAGATTGTGCCAAATAAATATAATGCTTAATGTCAATTATTTGATTATTGAATCAACTTATCCCCCAAATAATCCCCCGTTGAGTAGTAACATTTTTCAATTAAATACATTTTTAGTTTTCTATGAAAGAGTGTAATACTTTCTTGGTGTTTGATAATGTTAGGGAGTTTATTAAATATTCTAACTGCCATATAGTAGGGACTTTCATTTAACATTTTTATTCTTGATGGCGGTAGGTGTAGTCGCTTTTTGTGTCGGGTGTTTATGTTGTGGATGTTTTCCATAGTATCAAAACTATTGATGTTTTTGTAAACAAAGTCGCATATATCAAATATGTATATTGATGGTAATGTTAATATTTTATGTTTGATGAAATTGGGCCTACAGCTTTCTGTGTTGTTTATTTGTACTATGATTCTGATACATTTCTTCTGCATTATAAATAGATCGTTTATATCGACACTATTTCCCCAAAGCATTACCCCGTACCTCAGCCACGAGTATGCATATGCATAGTAGGCTGATAAAGCAGTTTGTGTGTCTGTGTTTCTCTTAATCTGGAAAAGGGCGTATGTGAATTTGGATAATTTAGCTTTGACGTGTTCTGGTTAGGCCGCCTGTCACCCCAGCAGAAGCAGGCCGGGACGGCGGGGTGACTGGCACCCCTCCCCTAAACCGGGGCAAGACGGGGACACTGTGGTTCCCAAACCCGAGGGGGCCATCTCAAAACCGGAGATGGTACAGGGTCAGTCGGAGTGCGAGGGATATGCTGGGCAACCTTACACCCTGAAGACCCGAGACGGCCTGCGGTTTTAGTCGGTTCAAGCTCGACATAACCACCCCCGCTCGCCGGCGGGGGGGGGGGTGGTATCCGAAGGGATTTCCGCACGAAAAAATAACAAAGGTACAGTTATAAATTCAGTACATACAATGTATACAATTTTTAAAACTTTAAACTGTCAAGCTGACGGGCCTCTAGCTTTTTTTTCCGCAAAATATTAATGACGAATATTAATAGTATTCCCATTAACTACCATAGCTAAGCTGATAGCAAGACCTTTCTAATAAAAGAAAATCACATCGAAATCTGTTTAGTAGTTTTTGCGTTCATCGCGACCTAATAGACAAGAATTCCAAAAAATATAATGTTTGTTCATTTTTTTTTTCACACGTGTGTGGTATCTATGTATAGGTTTTCAAAAATTATATTGAGGTTTCTAATATAATTTTTTCTAAACTGAATAGTTGCAAGAGAGACACTTTCAAAGTGGTAAAATGTGTGTCCCATGTGTAAAGTTACAGGGGGGGGCCCTGTAACTTCTAAAATAAGAGAATGATAAAACTTAAAAAAATATATGATGTACATTACCATATAAACTTCCACCGAAAATTGGTTTGAACCAGATCTAGTGAGTAGTTTTTTTTAATACGTCATAAATCGTAAACCGCAATTTACCTTTCATTCAATCAACTCAAATATAAAAATTAAAAAAAATACATTATTATGTTACTTGCTGCTATGGAACCCTTCATGGGCGAGTCCGACTCGCACTTCGCCGCTTTTTTTTTTAAGTTAAGTATTTATTTTTAAATATCTTCAATTTACAGACACAACTTATTGACAACTTCACTATAGTATAGATAGACAGATAGATGAAAATAAAGTAAATGAAGGCTTTAATGTATTCAGCTTGACTTAAAAAGATGCTAGTGAACTAAATATGGACGATATAAAGAGCAACACCGCCAGAAGACTTAATCTCATTTGCAAAGCTAAACTAACTTTTTTCACGTAAGCTAAGCTATCCCAGCCCGGTCCGTTTCGAGCCATGACTCTGAATTTCACTTTAATTAAATGAAAACAGTAGAATGGTGGATCTCGTCACTCGGTTGAATAGTTAGTTTTTATATTATTCGCCTCTGTGTCGCATATTCAGATATTTTAAATGGCCATTCGTTTGGAGGTGGATTTATGGGTGACTTCGTTTCCGCTTTTTCGAAATCTATTACTCGGCGCCCGGGAATTATTCCCAGGTACAAGTGAAAAATTTCGCTCCCCACCGGCTCGATGGAGCACGGTATATTTTCTGTTTGAAAATGGAACGCTGGTTTATTACAAACGTGAGAAACACCACATAATTGTTTAACGAATATTTATGAGGAAAGTGTGATTACTGCACGTAAATAATATACATAACATTGTACTCTATTATTGATAAATTTAACTAGCCGATGCTCGTGGCTCCGCCCGAGTGGAGGTCACTTATCGTTTTTGGTTATAATAAGACCTTTCTTAAAATCTGTTCAGCAGTTTTTGCGTCCATCGCGAACAAACAGACAAACAGACAAGAATTCCAAAAAAAAAATGTTTTTTTTAGAATCAATTTCAGATTTTAAGTCTGACCAAGACCGCACGTAAAAAAAAAAAAAAAAAGACCGCATCCATAATCCGTTCAGTAGTTTTTGCATTCATCGCGAACAAACAGAAGAGTTCCAAAAAATATTTACGTGTTCGGAATCGTTTATTTAATATAACCAAGTTTTTTTTATATATCTCCAATGTAATAATGTTTATGTAATCTTGTTCTTGTGTACATACAATAAACAGATTTATTTATAATAATTTTTTCCTTTACTAAATTTAAAATACATATTAATTATATTTTAAATACATTATTATTATTATTAAATAAATTACAAACACACATCACTATTTTTTTCATATCAGTTGAAAGTTTTACAATATCTTTCAAATTGACGAAATAATTATCTAGACACACTTAAAGTTACCACCCTGTATATTCGTTACAGGTAATGTGGTAGGTCAATTATCTCAGCAAATTATTAAAGAAATTTTGTCAGTTGTTACGTAACATTACATAATAAAATTATGGAATGTTATTTCTTATCTTAGAAACAATGCGTAACCTGTTATTACTTTGTTATTATGGTAATTATAAAAAGCGGCGAAGTGCCAGTCGTACTCACCCATGAAGGGTTCCGTAGCAGCAAGTATCATAATAATGCTTTTTTTTTAAATTTTATATTTGAGTTGATTGAACGAAAGGTAAATTGCGGCTTACGATTTATGACGTATTAAAAAAAACTACTTACTAGATCTCGTTCAACCAATTTTTGGTGGAAGTTTACAAGGTAATGTAAATGTACATCATATATTTTTTATAGTTTTATCATTCTCTTAATTTAGAAGTTACAGGGGAGGGGGGGGGGGGGGGACATTTTACCGCAACATTGGAAGTGTCTCTTGCGCAAACTAATAATTACGTTAGTAACTATTTATTAATCTGTGCTATTAAGTTTAGAGAAAAATTATATTACAAACCTCAATATCATTTTTGAAGACCTATCCATAAATACCCTCACAAATGGGTTTGATAAAAAAAAAATGTTTGAGTTTCAGTTCTATGTATATTTTATTGCGGTTCACAGATTACATCTACTTATCAAGTTCTTATACTTTCGGAAAAAAGTGACTGTGTCATACGGACGGACAGACAGACAGACATGATGAATCTAGGGTTCCGATTTTTGCCATTTGGCAACGGAACCCTCAAAAGGTACGGTAACAGTATTGTCCAATGAATAATATACCAACGCATTCAAATGTTACGCATATTTCGTAGTCATTTATTTTCTTCCATAACATTGTTAGCGTCTATTATGGAATGAGTATGTTATACGACCAAAAATAGTAATACACGGACTTTTTGTGTACGTAGGCACATTTTTTATTGTGAACAGTAGTGTCTACAAGTTTATTAAAATTGTTTTATTTAGCACGAAACGTACATCTGAAACTTCGAACAAGAACGCAGGACCGCGCTGGATGGCGGGGTGAAGGGGGGTTAGGGTATCTGTGGGAATTTCCGCACAAAAAAGGTACCATGAAGTAACTGAAGCTGCCGAACGAAATGTTACGTGCCATTTTAGGACTCGATTGCGGGGTAAATACGTTTCATAGTACCAATTGCCCGAAATTTTTGTATGTAATTTGGGATGTATGTTTAGTGGCAGGCCTACTGGTAACTGCAATTTGTCAAAATTTGTTTTTCCCATTGCATTAAGACAACGTAATTAAATGTGAAATAAGCTTTTCTTTTGATAAGTGCTGCTTTGTATTTTTTATTTTCGTTTCACTTTTTTTTTTTTTTATATATAGGACACGTCAATTTGACTTCACCTCGCCTGATGGTAAGCTGAAAGCTCAGCTCTAAGCTGAAGGTAAAGTCCCAGGAAAGAAGGTCACCATTACATACACGTTCCATGTTAACAATGGTGGCACTCAGCTTGACGGCCTCATCAGAAGAGGATTGTCGTCGCAGCACGGCGTTCCACCCACCGGTCCCACTAGTGCTGCGACCACCATCCCCCTGCCCGGCTATGCACTTGCTGACCCCTGAACGCAATCAAACCGAAATTGGATTACTATGGAGGGTTTTTCGCAATCGTGCACGGTGGTACCTAACCGGCCGAATTTTGTGACAAATTTGTGTCATCAAATTTCTACCACCAGTAAATATATATGTATATACTAAGAGTCTGATGTTGCCAAATGCTACCAAGCGTGCCATCAATCATGCTGTCAATGGGCTGGGACATTATTTCACTGGTGTTCGCATTTTGGTCGAAATTCGACCATAATCATTATCGAAACTTTGAAAACGCATGTAGGTATATCGTGGTATACCAAAATATATTTTCGGTAAGTTTTAGCAAGTGTATGCAGTAAAAGTAAAAAATAATAATAACTACAAATAAAATTTAAAAAAAAACGTGTTGGTGTTTTCATAACTAAGACGTTAAAGTATACAGTACACTAGCTTTTTGAATTCACTCCTAACATGAGCATTTGGCGTAGAGGTATAAACGCGATTTCTAGTAATGGCTGACCCACGTAACCTATTTAAAAAACTTCACATTTGTAACACTTAGGTGACCCATTTAAACAACTTTAAAATACTTCAAACTTTTGGTTTCGTATTTATATTTTGGGCATCATCACAATATTTGCTATAAATGCTATTTCTCCTGTTTAAACAAATTTTATCTCGGGATGCCCGGCAACGGACACTTGGGGAGGACATCGTGCGGTTTTAGTCGAGACACGACATAACCACCCCCGCTAGCCAGCGGGGGGTATCCGAAGGGATTTCCGCACGTAAAAAAAAAAAAAACTGTATATTTTTATGATACTGTAATGAATGCTATGTGCGCCGTAATTGTTGTATATATCAGAGTACTTACCAACAACTGGATGTATTGTGAATTGTGTAATATATACAATGTGGCTGTACTTTTATAATAAATAAATAAACTAAACCTTGTATACTACAGTCGGATCTAGGAAAATATTTGACATTTTAGTTACACACACATAACAATAAAAAATTCAACCATATCCTTTCACGAATAATTAGGAAGTATCAATATGCAACATACGTTATAAACTAGGCTGATGAGGTAAAGCCCGTGGGGGTTTCAACACGTTAAAAAAAGGCCGATTTCTCTCAAAAACACTTCATGAGATTTCAATAAATCCATTTGAAAATAGTTCTTCACAAATTGACACCGAAACGTAATACTAGCTATTTTTTTACAATAGCCCGGCGTTAGATATTTAAAGGGGAAAATTCGGCAGTAAATCCGTTCCTAGCTTTGGTTGTCGAGCCGTTCCACTGTCAATTAAGTAACAGGTAGTGGCACGAAGGCAGGTGTCAAGTGATAGTAATTAAGTAGAAGATACGTCCGAATGCGGTTTACACGCAGACATAGGATATCATGGTCGATATACGTGACTTATGACTATATATGATTTTTTTTAAAGTAAAATGTGGCATAGCCATACATTCGATCAGATATTGGCACGTACGTAATTATACCTCTGCTGCTGAGCTAGGTTTGTCACCTGTATTTCAGCACACAGAACCTTTAACCCCAAAATTCTTGTCATGTATTCAATACAATAATATCACTAAGCTAAGAAATAATGTAGAATCGGCATTTATCATCATCATTACAATAGATCAGATATACTATCCAGAAGTTACGTCTAAATGTTTTTTTTTCTTCAATTTGATTAGTTAAACGTACAATCAACGACAAAAGTATCTAAATAAACTCTAATTGATTGATAACGTTTCATTAAATTAACTTTACCTCTAAGGATTACCTACTTATACACCAATTATTGATACATGCACTCCAATGTGATATAACTTTGTAAATATATGAGTATTAATCAACTTTTTCGATGACTGTACCTTATTGTTCTTTTTTTTTCGTGTGGAAATCCCTTCGGATACCCCCCCGCCGGCCAGCGGGGGCGGTTATGTCGGGCTTCAACCGACTAAAACCGCACGCCGTCTCGAGTCTGCAGACTGTAGTCGTTGACTGTACCTACCTGTCGAATGTCCCCCTCATGGGTTCAGTAGTTTTAAACCAACGAAAAAACGGAGAAGTTTCTCAAGTCGACGCGTATATTTTTTTATGTATGACCACGCATAACTTTTTACAGAGTAGTCCGATTTTTATGATTTCTGGTTAAGTCAGTAGGTGTATGAGTAACCATTCGCTTTCATAATATCTACCTATATATTTTTTCTTTTTATAGAAAAAGATAAACATTGCAATTTCCTACAGCGTGCTTTTGAGGTTCTACAAAGTAAACAATAAATTTAAAAGCGAAATTGAATGAAATGCAAAGTTTTTATCACAAAGAACTTAATTACACCGAGAAAGTTTTGGGTTTAAATGTGGAATTTTTACTCAAATTTCCCATCATATTTGAAGCGTTTGGGAAAGGAAAATATTATGACAATTTCCTTCTTCCGGAAAATTAATTACTCAGAAAGAGAGAAGAAAATGGAGATTTTAATAATTACATCTTGTGACGCAATTTAAAAAGAACTTCTAGATTTAAAAAAAATACAACATTATTTTTTTTAATAAAAAGCCTAAAGAATCATATATACCAGAAAGGAAATGAAGATTTTAATAATTATATCTTGTGAAACAATTTAAAAAGAATTTCTAGATAAAAAATATATACAATACTTCTTTTTAAACCCCGACGCAAAAACGACGGGGTGTTGTAAGTGATTGTCGTGTCTGAGTGTGTTTGTGTGTGTGTCTGTCTGTGGTATTGTAGCTCTGGTATGGAAGAACCGATTTTGATGCAGATTTTTTTGTACAAAGTCGATAGCATCGAGTTGGTTCTCAGCTATAAATATTATTTGTAATTTTTTTTTTATTAATATAAGATGACTAATGTACTTGTACGCATACCTTCATGTGAGGTAACGGTATCGTATTTGGTCATTATGTTATGTTATTCAAATATATACGTACCTTAATTAATTATTTTTTAATTGAGAAAAGCAGCCCTAGCATCAAAATGTTTACTAGTACGTAACTCCAAGGTCAAGCGGCTGCATCGTAATAACAACCGTACGGACGAGCGTTAAGATACATATTTGCACGCAGTGGTCGATCACGTGGACAAGTAGGCATCTAATTCGTACAAGTATCTAAATTTTCCAGCCAGTGATTCAACTGTACAAACTATGAGGTAATCTGTGGTAGTGCGGTGAACAAGCATATCCACACACGTAAAAACAAACAATAGATTACAAATGTAATGAGAGAAATATTGTAGAAGTTTACGAAAATTTTAATAAAATTGAAATAAAACTATTATTTAACTGATTCTATTGCGATTTATTTGGTGTTATTTTATTATTTACACTGATAACACCAAATAAATCGCGATTCAGTCTGTTTAAAAATAATTTTATTACAATTGATCGGACAAAATTTAACCTTATTATAAGAAAAATAATCGAGTGCTATAGCGCACTTTGGGAGAGGCATATCTCTATCATTGGACTGCAATATATTGATTGATTTATTGTGCAGATAAATATATACACATATGAGAGTGTTTTCTCTGTGAAAGCAAAACTGATAGGTAATCCAAATACTTGATATTCTTTCATGGATTGGTGTTTTTTTTTAAATAATAATTTAATTTATTGGTTTCAAATGAACATATACATAACGGTGTTAGATGCATACAGAAAACATAGAATTTTTTTTTTAAGTATAAGCCAATGATTCTCTGAACCCCACAATAGGATACCTTGTGTTCTAAATTGTTATAGCCTCATTTATATAATGAGGCTCGTCCGCAGGTGTAAGCATGTGGATTAGCTAGTAGTCCTAATTTCCAAGCTGCTTAGAAGTGAAACTCCATGTTCAAGTCGGTATCTAATGAATCGGCCAATACCTGAGAATTTTGAAAAGTCGAATGCGTGTGCAAGTGTGTTATACCTATCGTCGACCACATAATTACTTACCAGCTTGTGAGACAGTGGTTAAACGGGAGCTTGTCATTATGAAAAAAGTATGTTTTAAAGGATTTTGCTTATCTTGATACCTCAAAGCAGCAGCAGTATGAAAATTAAATTAAAATACTAATTTTGAATGTATCAAAATTCTATTTTTCAATTTTAATATGTATTAAATCCATGTGGATTTAATAAATAGTTGTAAAATGTTTCGATAAACTTTTCTGACAGAAAAAAAAACATGCATCCAAAATGTAATTTACTGCAGAACTGAACCGAGGCCTACAAAGTTACTTTTCTTCATCTGAAATAGCCCTTTATTCATAACGGTAGTGAAGTATTGGTAGTAAAAACTAGACTGCCTCAAAATATTTCTTGGCGAATTGCCAAGAACACATTGCCCGAGACGGGAGTCGGATATGAAATCGCGAAACCACAAGTGCCCACTAAGGGTAATCGTCTGTTCATGCTATTGGACTAGTGAAATAATAATATTTATAACTCATGTCATCGTAAATCCTAGATTTTATTTGGTGACAGCTCTTCAGAGACTTAGAAATAAATATAATATATAAAAGTAACGTACAAATAGTACAAGCAGATTCAAAACAACTATCTGTGAATCAATCAAACAGAGAGTCATGTAAGCCTCGGTCAGGTGAAGGGGGTTTCCGCACATGAATCAAAGCGGATCATGTAGGCTTCAATAATAGGTTCAACAGTAACAGGGCTCTACCAACATCTTTAGGGCCCAAGCCAACCTCAGCCGGGATGCGAGGGAAATGCCTTATAGGCCACCTTACACCCTGGCGTTTGAAGACCCGAGACGGCGTGTGGTTTAAGTCGGACATAACCACTCCGCTGGCTGCCGGAGGCGTATCCGAAGGGATTTCCGCACGGAAAAAAGGGTCCAAGCCAACTTAGTCGGTGGAACGCTTTCCTTTCGGGATTGAGAGGTCAGACGGTAGTTGCTCCCGGAAAAGCCGGCATACCAAAGACAATAAGCGGGTCCCGGGCTCCAAAGTGCAAACTTCGAACGTAATTGTGAAACTATATGGATGATGATGAGGTAGGCCTATAATATTTCAGCCGACGCAATGATGACTAGCTGAGGTGAACTCTTCAATGCCAACCGGGCAGACAAAATACATGAACATAGTGTTATCACATCTTGAATCAAACTTCAAAAGCCTTCATATAAAAATGTTTACAGGTAGCAATGTTCTTGGATAAGTTTACTCTGAAATGGCAGTGTAAAACCGAGAAATCGCTATCTGTGCTCATATCGTATACTGCATCAAGTATAAATATTATTTAATCATTTATACATTTGTTTGACTTTCATTTCTTAAATTATGTTATCCGATGAGTTAATACGTCTTCTCAAATAGGCATTAATTTAAACCATCTACTAGGATAGTATCATAATCAAATACAGATTACTTGTTTGTGTGGTTTTAAACTGTCTCCCAACAAATGATACACCCTTGTTGATCACCACATAATGGATACTACCCTTCTTACTAAAATGATCCATTTTCTATGTCGAGGCAAGATAAACTGACGAGTTAATATACTATGCGATAAGAATTCAACCAAAATAACGATGAAAAATATTAACATCTAAATAACCTCCTGAGGTGTAAACATGCCGATATCTAAAAGGGGAGAAATTTTTCATTTATCTATCGTTACACAGTATAACCCTTGATTAGATTTAAAGAATGGCAACAAACCTAGCGAAAGTGGGGTTCGACGAGACTTCATTATACATTTTTCTTTCTGTTTCTTCCCACCCTATTCTTCCCGTAATCATTGCGTTACTATGGCATGTCTGCGGAATTAAAGATAAAAGTCGAGGTAATAAAAGGGGAAATAAGCGAGAGATTGCTATGATATTAAAATATTTCAAAAAAAAAAGTTTTGGAACTCGGAACATTTGGCCGGAATATTGGAGATAATATGCCAAGAATGAATTTACATATAAATTAAAATAAGATTAGCAGCATTAGAGAAACCTCGAAAACACTTCGTGGGCTTGCCTGAATGCCTTAAAAATATTTTATGCAAAAATTATGGACGCTAATATTTCCTACAAGTAAACAGTTCACTCGACTTGAAATTCTTTTGCTGAAGAATTTGCTAAAATAGGTTTCAACTTATAGTTTCCTTTGCTTCAGTTGTACTGTAATTATTGTTTCTAGAAAGTATTTTGCACATATTTCGTTTTGCAGATTGCTGCATTACGGCAAATACTTGACAAATATTTGTCCAACTAGGTTACAATTTTAATCGTGGTCGTATTTTGGCTACGTTATATGCTTTGGCTCAGAACTTTGCTGCATTACATACATATTTTGAATACCTCCTTTGATAATTTCTTTGCTCAGGCAAGACATAAACTTAAGACCCACAACGTAATTGCGGCTACCTATCTGAAAATGCGTTGTGGCTCGTATACACGTCTTTCGTATGTATAATATACGTCATTAAATAAATATATCCGTACAATATTATAGTCAAGCTGTAGTTATTCTACAGATTAGACGAGTGAGAAGATAGTATTTTCTACTTGACTGCAATTAGAATTAATACTATCGGGATAAAACATAACATAACTTCACGCCTGTATCCTCGAAGGGGTAGGCAGAGGTGTATTACACACCCACGATTCGCCAGTTATGTTAAGGTCCCAATGTAATAGGGGCGAGCCTATTGCCATCTACCGATCACATTATTGAGAGCGACTATTAACATTTATTAATGCACACATAATTATAAAAGTCAGAGGTGTGAGCCCGGGGCGACTGGGGATCGAACTCGAGACTTCGTCTCAGTAGTCCGTTACGTATGCCACTGGGCTATCGCCGCTTTTTATTATATTTACAACCTCACACTGTGATCACGTTAGGAGCCGAGTAATAAGCAAAAATAACACGAGGGCAGGCGGGTGATGCAATGCGGTAGAATTTAAAACCAAATTCGGCAGGTGGAATCGTCGGGCACAGCTAGTCTACGATAAAATCATACTGTTCTGCACTGTGTTATGTTCTTGTGTAATCTATTAAAACTTGCCACCTAAGTACCAGCACGACGGAAATGGCAACGCTAAAATGAGGCTTCATAACCAGCAGGGCTCCGAGAGCTGCCAACTCTCTGAATGAACAAGTTCGTATAAAACTTGGCATTATTTCACAGGCAAAAATATTTATATAGAGTGTTATTACCCTGAGCTAGACTAGACTGTTTTTCAAGTTTCTTGTGCACTAGCTTTGTTCGTGGCTTCGTACGCGTCGACTTTTATGTGGGTGTTAATTTTTTTGCCCGAAAAGTTAATATTTTTTCTAAAAAAAGAAGATACCAGTGAATTGAGAACCTTCCTGCTTTTGGAAGTCAGTTAAAAATAGAAGTATCCTAAATTACACCTTATAACATCAGCTATCTACGGTAAAAAATCCTGTCAAAATTGGTCCAGCCACTTCAGAGATTACCCGCAACAAACAGACAAAAAGACAGACAAAAAATCAAAAAATAGTTTTTCGCATCCATACGCAATCATTAAAAAGCTATTTAAATATAACAATAGGATACTCCAATTTTTGATCCAATTATTGATGTGTATAGATTGAAATCAGACTTCAATTATATTTATGAATTTGTTTATTCACAATGAATATGTATGTAAAAAGTTATTAATAATGTATATCTACTTTTCATATTGAATTTAAGTTTATTTTTCAGTTTCATAAAGAAATATTATAGATAATAACATAACATAATTAGTAAGAATTATTTAAAAAAGTTAAAATTATTATTTCTAGTCATAGTCTTGTGCAGCTGCTGTTCAAATAATTGTTTAGTTATTTGTATAGTGCTGTTGTACTCCTTGGTATGTCAACGAAGTGAATCGAGGTGGCACTAGAGTGGCACAACTGTTTAAAAATCCCTTGTTCCGATATCGATTAACGGTCAAAAAGAATGCCCTACTTTTCAGCCTTGCCTACACTATAATTTCCAGTTAGCAATTTCTATTTAAGTATACGTTTGCTTTGAAATGTGTTCAATCTTTCCTTTTACTTGTCAACCTTGTGTTTTTTTTTTCATTTATTGATTGCTCCCACTGACATACTTTCAGCTTGTTACAAATAAAAATATTATTTCTAGGAAAATATATTTCCCGTACTATTAGAAATGTGAAACATTTCAATTAAATTACTTTTCCTTATATTAACACTATTCCCAAAGTTTTTATTAGGTTTAGTAGAAATAAATAACATGATGTTCGTATATATTTTGAAATAAAAAGAAAAAGAAGATTGTAAAACGTGGTAATTCTAGAATTGATATTTTTTTAACTACATCTATAGCCTAGTGGTATGGGTAAAGGACTGCTGAGACGAGGTCTCGGGTTCGATCCCAGGTATTAACATGGCACACACCAATGACTTTTCGATGCTTTTCGAAGTTATGTGTGTATTTATCGCAGGTTTATAAGTGCCCGGTTAATGGCAATAGGCTCGCCACCTAAAACATAAACTGGCGAAACGTGGGTGCTAGCACCTCTGCCTACCCCTTCGGGGATATAGGCGTGAGTTTATGTTATGTTATGTTATGTTATGTTATCTATAAATGTAAAATATCCCTAAACAGTGTTGATTTGTGTATATAGTCATCTTCAAGGACTCGAACTTTATTTAATTTATTTGTGTTTTATTTATACAAAATAAGTGAGCTCCTTTTTCAGCATCCTGATACCTTACTGTAATTAGATTTTTACTTAGATTTATATATGTGCATTATGAGAGTCCGTAGCTACTACGTAGGCTGGTACTGACAGGGAACCGGTCTAATTCCTTGTCATCAGTTGAAGCGTAAGCAATCATATTATGGTAAGATATAATGTCAAATATGTCAATTCTTTTTTGAAGAGCACTCGTAACTGACATTCAGTATATAGTTTATTTATTCAATAACCGATTGGTAAATACATTCAAGTCCGACAACTAGTCTAAATATAGAACTTCGATATCGCTAATGGGCTGTGTAGGTCAAAATCGCAGTTGCTTCATAGAAAATACAAAAGTTCGCCCGCCTCGTAGTTAGACTGAAAAGCCTCACCTGAGTTGGGAAAAAAAGGATGAAGGATGATGATAATTGATTATACATTGCGTATGAGCATTAAATTAATGAAATTTTAAAGTAATTAGTATGGTGGAATGGAAAAAGTGAACATTCAGGACGGGACTTGAACCCGCGACCAATCCCTTACAAGTCCTAGATATTTGAAATTTATTTTCCGATATGTATTGTGTATCTCCTAAGACGTATAATATATATCGGAGAATTTCGAAAATTTTAGTTTATATAATTTTGTTTTTAGTTAATATGTTTTGCTCTAATTTGTTAGTAGTGTTTACTCACACACAGTTATATACAATATACCTACATACAATAACACCAAACAGTTACGATTACCACGATACTTTAATTAAAGTCATTTCTGAAATTGGATTCAAAATTTTCAGCTACGTTACCTCGCACGAACTAGTTTTGGTAGTAGCACTCAAAATATAATGAGTTTTTAATTCCCGTAAATACCATTTTTATTCGAAGCTTAAGGATTCTTGGACTAGCTTTGTAATTAAATCATTCATTCGTAATACGGTTCCAAGAAAATACATCACGAGAACGATTATTTTCGACTTTCGTTCATAGTACAACTTAAAAAGTTTATTTGGTAATCTTCTTTTTTTCTGACATTAATGTCGTATGAACAACAGTTGTTTTCTATTAAAATATTTGGAAGGTGAGTTTTACCCATAATGGACTTTTGATTACACAAAATCACACAAAACAAACTAGGTATCCAGTCTCACAAAGTTTTTCACTTATTTGTAATAATAGGTCATTATCTATGAAATTGCCGAAATTTTCTAACAAATTCATGAGTTCGTTATTCCTGTAATTTAATAGCTATTTCCATTATTTATATTTTGTTTGAAAGATGATTTCAAGATTTCACAACTCTGTATTAAATTTTGTTTTTATTGGCCGCTTGATAAATTAATTTGATCTTCAAAAACAGTACTTCCTAAATGCTATCCATTTTGATGATAAATTTCATATTACTTAACAGCTGTCATTTTTCAAAAATGTAATAAAAGTTGCTGTTTGTTAGCTCAATGTTGTTTCCTTTATACACAAAAAAAAACATAAATTTGGATTTGTCATTCCTAAAAAAATGCATCAATGTTAGTACTGAAACTTGGGTTTCCTCCAATTTCTTTAAGAAAAACGGCCATTTCATATGTAACGACCTAATAAACTTGTTTAGTTCAGTTTATGTCAAACAATAGAAAAATGCGTGTAATAAAAAATCTTAGCTAATAGGTTCTATCGTAAAAGGTACTTTGTGGTTTCGCCCGCCGTGCTTGATTCTATTCAGGCGCCAGCCAGCGTGTGACGATTCTCTCTCCTATCTGTCCTAAGTTTTTTTTTGCTCAGCTCCCAAGAGTCATGAGCCATTCCAAAAAATTAGGCTATCAAGACGGTAGACAGTAGTAGCGTCCGCAAGGGTCAAGTAAGTCAAATTATGGAGGACCAGGTGATCCAACCCTGGGCTCCAAAGTGCCAGCTTGGATGCATCCGAGTATGGCACTGGGATGATGCTCACTGTTTAAACGCATACGCATATACAATGCGAATGTAAGTACCTTCAACTAAGTATGTTTGGAAATCTCATAGAAAACAACGCATTGTAATAAATTAGGTATTAAGCTTTACTAAGATTTATACAAAAATGTGCTAACCGAATGGAGTAACGAAAATCGCCTCTGTAGATGTATAGAAATCAACGTACAACTCTCGTTGGAAGTGAACTCGTAAAGCAATCAACTTTGCAGTAAGTTTACATCTCGGCCACTGGCTTGTAAACTCTAGCGGTAAAGCAACGAAACTTCTTGGCAACTATTAGGTACCTATATAAGTTAGAACATTTTTCGCTACAAGAGAATTGTACATTTTACACTTTTATCACTTATGTGGCAGAAATGGTACAGCCACGTTCAAATATTCAAAATTGGTGTTCGATCTTAAAATTTGTTACGTGAAAGAATTGTTACAAAGAACAAATTTGCTTTCAGAGGTTTGGACATGGGAATTTTCAAATGTAACTAGGAAAGTACAGTCAGTAACGAGAGAGTATTAATGATAGAGTCATGTTTTCCCAGTACAAGTAGGCCTGACTTGGGGAAATACTATCCTCTCACTAACTATCAACAATCATCATTATCGCCCGAGTACCAGAGCTTGGTTGGTTTACTCAACTTTTACGGGAGCGATTGGTGTCTGACCCTCCAACTGCGAGTGGAAAACCGGTGCCAGAGCATCATTCATTAATCAGCAGGTATACCGTTTCACAGCTGAGGTAGGCTTGGGTTCCGAACAATTTGGCGGGGCTCCATACAACCTTAGTATCCACGTTATGTAACAGCTTTTCTTGTCTTCATCTTACTCCGTGGTCGATAGCAATGCGGGAGTGACACCTCTGTTGTGGCAAGTGCTCATATGCAACTGCCAACGATTACCATCCAAGGATTTTATTTGGATTACGAATCGTTCGAATTTAGAGCTTTACTGAAGCCAATGCAAAAACTATAAACAACAAAGTTATAGTTTAAAAAAATATTCAGTCACTTTGAGAACCTCTTCTTTTTTTACAGTCAAAAGTCCAAATGAAATGCAAAATAAAGTCGCAAATAGAAGCACAGTTTGAAATAATCTCTTGCGTACGACATAACGTTAGTAACCTATTTCAAATTCACCCCGTAATTTTTAAGACTTTAACACTGAATTACTACTACTTATGCTCTCCTTGTATTCATTGACCAGCATTTCTGTAACCTAATGGGGGTGAAACGGGCTTTCGCCTTTGTTCGTGACGTTTTAAGGCTCTGTGCCATTATATGCGATAATGGACTTTATATTACGATAATTTACACCTTTTTCTTTTCTTTGTTTCCTTTCTTACTAGGTTTTTGAAGGGATACCTATTGTTTATTTAGTTTTAACTTATCATGAAGTAGCCTAGGGAAGACTATGGTAAATACTTGTTTAATTAATCTTCTTCACCAGAGTGCGAATTCCGCTTACATTCAAAGCTTGCACATAGTGGCAAATCTTACCCTAGAGATTTTGAAAGAAAGAAGAAGGAAAAATACTTTTTTCGTAAATAGCAACACAGAAAATATCATTTTAAAATCCGATACATTCATACATGAGGCATTTTGACTATATTTAAAATATTGTACGAGTTGTTGTCATCCTTCTTTTTTTTAAAAAAATTGTGAGATCTCTTAGTAGTAATAGTGAGAAATCTTGATTTTTTAACAAAAAAGATACTTATTTTATATTGAAAATTAATAAAATATGTTTTTTACGGTACATTTTATTAGGATTGTTGTCATCCTAATAAAATAAAATTGTTAAAATATCAAGATTAAAATCTCACTTTTTTTGAGATTTGATCACGTGCTTATAAACGCTCTGTGACGTCACACATAAGTAAACAGATTTTCAATACAGGCTGTCTGCATTTCCTAGTGTTAATCGACTGGTTCAATTATTAATTACTAATAATGTTTCACTTTTATCTTATATATCTCAAAATAAACAATTATTTTTGCAACTAATTTCAATAATTATATAAACGTGCTTTAAGTTGCTTACTGTTTACTTTGGTGTGACGTCACATGTCACGGGATCCGTTATGGCGCGTACTTTTTGAAATCAAACTTTAATATCGATTTTTATCGTAAATAAAACAGTTCTCAAAAAAATATTGATGCAATCAGCATTTTTATATTGTAATACATAATACAGAACTATTTTTTAGCAGTAGTCAAATACCCTTAGGACCGTTGACAGAGAAATTTTTAAACACCTGGCAACACTGTTTACTTTTATTCAGTATTTTTTTTTTTAATATTTAGGACACGTCAATTTGACTTCACCTCGCCTGATGGTAAGCTGAAGGTAAAGTCTCAGGAAAGAGGGTCACCATTACATACACGTACCATGTTAACAATGGTGGCACTCAGCTTGACGGCCTCATCAGAAGAGGATTGTCGTCGCAGCACCGCGTGACACCCCCCGGTCCCACTAGTGCTGTTACCACAATCCCCCTGCCCGGCTATGCACTTGCTGACCCCTGAACGCAATCAAACCGAAATTGAATTACTATGGAGGGTTTTTCGCAATCGTACACGGTGGTACCCACCCGGCCGAATTTTGTGACAAATTTGTGTCATCAAACTTAGTTAATAAAATCAAATTAGTGTCTCTCGCGCAAACTATTCAGTTTAGAAAAAAATATGGGGAACTCTAAGTATGGGGAACCCCCAAAATTTATTGTTTTTTTTTCTATTTTTGTATGAAAATCTTAATGCGGTTCACAGAATACATCTACTTACCAAGTTTCAACATTATAGTTCTAATAGTTTCGGAAAACAGTGGCTGTGACATACGGACGGACAGACAGACAGTCATGACGAATCTATAAGGGTTCCGTTTTTTGCCATTTGGCAACGGAACCCTAAAAACCGCATTAGAATCCGCTCAGTAGTTTTTGCGTCCATTGCGAACAAAAGAAAAACATATAGACAGGCAAACAAACAAGAAATTCAAAAAAACTATTTCCGTGTTTGGAATCGTTTATTTATCCTATGTACATTTCCTATGTACAGACGAAACTATTGTTCAATTTTATAATAGTAAAGATGATAAAATAGTACTCGCAATTTCATTCTGCTCTACAATAGATGTTAGTCATATAAACTTATGGGTCCCACCTGTTACTAGTATGAAGCGTTAAGCTACTCTCATTGCAAGACTCATAACTTTTCAGAGTCAATATTGATATTTGCTACTAAAGTGGGTATGTATATGTAATTTTGATACAGATAGATTAGTTAGTTAATCAGTTATCCTTGGGGACGTGTTGCATATTCAAAACATAGGGTATTTACCCTATGTTCAGTCAAACAGCAATAGAAAACAGCCTGATGGTGATGGGCTGGGCTGCCAGGACTTGCGATTCATGTGCATGTAGAAAAATAAGCACTAATATTTTAGAAATCAAACTAGCTTCTACTAAAAATATTTTTGATTTTATGAAGATTTCTTGACCACTTTCCATATGAGCACTTTCTGGGTGAAGAAAAATCATGAAACTAGTGGTTTTTTTAACAGTCACGGAACTTCAAAATCGTCATCGATACGCCTACGTCACGCGAGACGTTTTCCATTGTCTTTTATAACAACGCCATCTTTGTTGTAGCTAGATGGATGGAGAGAGGGAGGACGGAGGGAGGTAGGGTTGGAGGGAGAAACGGAGGGAGGAAGAGATGCAGGAAGGGAGGTACTGTGGTGTCTGAACCTCATTTCACACCACGATGCGGTTACCTGGCCATCATGTGTCAGAGTTTAAATAAAACTATTGTACCGTTTAAGTAAATTGAATTAGGAACGATATAAAACAATCGCTGCCTGGACATTCGGGATCTGAACGGGCCTAGTGGAGCCGTTCCGATTGAAGCTGAGAAAAGTATCCTGGGAAGATCCCCGCTTTAAGCCCTATCCTTGGGCCGAGACCGCGATATACGTCCCAGTTCGCTATTTAAAGTTAAAACAACCGCGTAAATCCCTAATAATATAAGTAGGAAGTGCGAGTGATTAATAAAATAAATAATATTTTTTCCTCTTAAGTTGTTATTCTTACATCACTTCACACACGCGTGGTACCCAACCCCCTGGGTACCACAGTACGAAGGGAAGTACGGATTACGGATGGAGGGATGGATGAACGGCGGAAGGGAGAGATGATGGTGATTAAAAAAATACACGTAATTGTTCAAGTTTTCACTTCTGTCGGCACTCCCGGAGTTTTAAAGTTCTCCTGCTAATTGACAGATAAGGCTCTGGCACTGGCATACCTCTCAGGGTTGGAAGGTCAGACGACAGTCACTCTCCTAAAAGCCGTACAAGCCAAACCATGAGGAGGAGAAAAAACTACGCTAAGGCAATGATGATGATGTCTTATCACCAAAAGTATAATATCGGTGTGTTAAAACATAAAATCACTTTAAAAACAAACTATAATGCTATAAAATTACTGGTTGTAGAAATTTGATGCCACAAATTTGTCACAAAATCCGGCCGGGTGGGTCCCACCGTGCACGATTGCAAAAACCCTCTATAGTAATCCAATTTCGGTTTGATGGCATTCAGGAGTCAGCAAGTGCATAGCCGGGCAGGGGGATTGTGGTCGCAGCACTAGTGGAACCGGTGGGTGTCACGCGGTGCTGCGACGACAATCCTCTTCTGATGAGACCGTCAAGCTGAGTGCCACTATTGTTAACATGGTATGTGTATGTAATGGTGACCCCCTTTCCAGAGACTTTACCTTCAGCTTACCATCAGGCGAGGTGAATTCAAAATTGACGTGTCTTAAATATTTAAAAAAACAAGGCGAAATTACAAAAGCAAGACAACCACAAAGTAAACTGAGATATGAATTCAAACAACATTGTAGATGACACGAACATTACACTGTTTGTTAAACGTGATTAAGATCTAAAACGAGAAAATAGTAGACCGTTGCCCGGCAATAGGATAAATCGTAGGCTCAAAATAACAAATGGATGTGATAAATATAACACCAGGGTAGCCTGTCGACTTCTACCAAACGATAATTCTTCTTAACAATTCCTTTTGGTAGTAGCTGTTGTTGATTTATTAAAACCATTTAATAAAGTCTTTAGCACTAATAGTAGCAGAGAATATGTAAGTATGACGAAGAGTAATAAAACTTTTGGACGTTTTGGTTAATATTTTCATTATGTTAGCCACCAGCTGATGCACGCGGCTCCGCCCACGTGGAGGTTGGTTATCGTTGTTTGGTTATATCTCCGGTTCTACTTAACCAATTGCAATCAAACATACCTCAGATTAAATCTTTTTTTTCCGTGCGGAAATCCCCTTGGATATCCCCCCGCCGGTTAGGTTATGTCGGGCTAGAACCGACTAAAACAGCACGCCATCTCGGGTCTACAGACGCCGTAAGGTTGCCCATAAAGCATTTCCCTCGCACCCGGACTTACCCTGGGCCATCTCCGGAATCTATAAGTAACGTTTTTTTTGTTTTTCGTGCGGAAATCCCCTCGGATACCCGAGGAGCGGTTATGTCGGGCTTGAACTGACTAAAACCGCACGTCGTTTTGGGTCTTCGGACGCCGGGTGTAAGTAGAGTAATGAATTCAATGGTAAATAACTATTATACCAACATTATAATCCTGACTATCGAGTATCATAATATCGGTAATCTAGCGATTAATGTGACGTTGAACATCGCGTCGACCAATATCGAACCGCGAAATTATGTGTTCCATAAATGATAATCACCTGTTCGGCTGATTGGTCACACTGATTGAGTAATCAACTGATCATGCCATTTGTGTTTGTTTAAGATTTAATTCTGATGTCATAATCCGTGTGAACTGTGTTGTATGCTTATTTGAATTAAGCGCGTGGGCCGCCGCCACCTCCTTCTGCGAGCATGTGATGCTCGCGAAGGAGTTCGCGGAGCGCGCCCGGGAGAGGTTAAGAACTCTCCCGGTCCGCCGAGCCCGCAACATGCTCGCCGCGCGTCGCAGGCGATTCAGGCGCCGGAGGTCGCTTAACGACCTCCGTCCTCCATGAGCGCATTCCTGGGGGTGGCAGGTGAGGCCACCTGTCACCCCAGCAGAAGTAGGCCGGGACGGTGGGGCGACTAGCGCCCCTCCCCCAAACCGGGGCAAGACGGGGACACCGTGGTTCCCAAACCCGAGGGGGCCATCTCGAAACCGGAGATGGCCCAGGGTCAGTCGGGGTGCGAGGGATATGCTCTATGGGCAACCTTACACCCCGGCGTCTGCAGACTCGAGACGGCGTGCGGTTTTAGTCGGTTCAAGCCCGACATAACCGCCCCCGCTGCTCGGCGGGGGGTATCCGAGGGGATTTCCGCACGAAAAAAAAAGGGTATGTAGATATTCAGACATTATTATTGTTTAATGTATGACCAATATTGAACTGTCAATATCAAAAGTGCAGCCATAAGTTGGCTAAGGGAGCTGTTTTTGTCCCAATATCATAAGACTATCGCACAATATCTTACGCAGAACACAAGTTATCATACACGGACCATTGTTGTTGAATATGAAAAAAAAACACTCATGGGAAGAATTTAAATTTGAAAAATTATGGTAATTTATGTTTTTAGGGTTCCGTTGCCAAATGGCAAAAAACGGAACAGTTATAGATTCGTCATGTCTGTCTGTCTGTACGTCCGTATGTCACAGCCACTATTTTCCGAAACTATAAGAACTATGCTATTGAAACTTGGTAAGTAAGATGTATTCTGTGAACCGCATTATGATTTTCACACAAAAAAAAAAATACAATTTGAAAAAATACATTAAATTTTGGGGGTTTCTTAGAACTGAAACTCAAAAATGTTTTTTCATCAAACCCATACGTTTGGATAGGTCTTGAAAAATGATATTGAGGTTTCTAATATCATTTTATTCAAAACTGAATAGTTTGCGCGAGACACTTCCAAAGTGGTAAAATGTGTGTGTCCCACTTCCACCAAACCAAACTTCCACCGAAAATTGATTTGAACGAGATCTAGTAAGTAGTTTTTTTTTTGATATGTCATAAATCGTAAACTGAAATTTACCTTTCATTCAATCAAGTCAAATATAAAAATTAAAAAGAAAAACATAATTATGTTACTTGCTGCTACGGAACCCTTCATGGGCGAGTCCGACTCGCACTTGGCCGCTTTTTTGTATTCCTTATTAAGTAGATTTATGATGTGTTAAATAATAATACTAAAGAAAGAAAAGTGTAGAAACTGTAAAAGAAAACTTTTTACCCTTCCACGTAAAAACGGCTGAACGAATCTGGATCTAATTTGGCACAAATATAAATCATACTCTGGAAACATAGGCCGAGAATAGGTTCTTGTGGGTCGTAACAGGATCAATATTTTACGCAAGTGGAGCCGTGAGCAACAGTTAGTACTGTATATCACTTGCTAGATACAAGTAATCTTGCGCCTTCGACATCTATTACCGAAAGATTATCAGGTGCTATAGCTCAAATTGCGAGAGATCAATCTCCTCAGTGGATTGTAATACGTTAATTGCTTCATTGATGGATAGTAATCGTGGACGGGCAGTTATTGATATAGTAGTTACTTAAATCGCCGGTATATAAAGGGAATAGAATGTAGGATAAGTAGTCATAATGCTCAATTTTAAGTACGAGCATTTTTTTTGTGACGACTTTACATCGATATCGACTTTATGATAGACGTGAAAAAGTATTTTTTGTTATTTTTTTCTAATATCGATGATGACAAATTAATACAAAGAAGCAAAGAAGTTAAGTTACTGCATAATTATATACTATAGTTAATTTATAATTATATAAGATTTATTTTCTTTTTTAAACGGACCTAGTTAATTAGCAAAAAGGGTTGGCGGTTAGCTCTGAGTGTTTAACAGTTCCTTGCAGCGCAGTGTATATACCTCAATTTGCCCAAAAAATGGCTGCAAAATGATTAGTAATATTGGTAATGATCAGTGGTATATACGATGAAATTGACAAAGTGAACGAAAATAGCATTTACAAAACTTTAACATAAAAGTATTTGTTAACAACCAGAGAAGTTTCCTTATTCTTACAACCCCGGGTTCTTTAAGTAGGGTGTGAAAAAGCATCTGTTGGGGCTGTCAAGGTAAGGGCCCCCATTTTAGGATCATCAACTCTAACTCCTTACCATCCAGCGGAGTGCAGTCAATTGACGGACTGAATGATATAAAACGCTACATTTTAAAATTCAGAGATTCTCAATATATTCACCAGTCACATGATTGATTCATGCATTCACTCCAATGTTCGATTCTGTTTCAGGCACGATTTGAAATATGGGGCAAACGATTTTCAAATCATCTGTACCTTAAGAATCAGGAGAACAAATACCTTCGCATCCGTGCCATCAGATTAGAAGATGTATTTGTAGATATTTGTTTCCGTCTAAATAGATTGCTATAGGCGACAGTGAAATATTATCCTTTGTTGTTAAATTATATTATTAATTATCTTCGGTTCAATGAGCTGAGTTCCTTATCTTTTGGGATGTTGTTTCAATGAAGCGATATATTTTCTAAATAAGACGTAGTTATTGAAGTCTTTGTTATATTCTAGGAAATGGAAAATGCGAAAAAGGAAGTGACTTCTGTAATTATCACTATCTATTGAGTACAAAATGAATACGTACGTAGCATATAACAGAGTGAAGTTAAGTCTTCGTTCTGTTTGATTAAGAAATAGTTATTTCATATCTATGCTATTATAAAATTTTAAATGCCTGTACATTGGAGATATTTAAAAAAACTTAGTTTATAGATTTAGATCGGAGATAGATTTAGGACGGGAGTTCGACCCGCGACCAGTCCCTTATGCTCTTACCAACTAAGTCACCTAGACACGTCCAAGATGTTCTAAATTCTCCGATATATTTTATACGTCTCAAGGCGACGCTGGAGCCATCTACCGTAATTCTTGCGAACTGCGGAAACAATGAATGACTCTACAATCATTTTTAAACATTGTTATTTGATTACTCCGCCACGATAATTAAATTAAATTTTTAAGCAATTAGTATGCTTCATTTTTCTATAGATTTAGATCGGAAAAAGAGAACATCTAGTACGGGACTTGAACCCGCGACCAGTCCCTTACAGGGGAAATGCTCTGACCAACTGAGCCACCTAGACACATCCCAGATATTCGAAACTCTCCGATATATTTTATACGTCTCAAGGCGATGCTGGAACCATCTACCGTAATTCTTGCGAACTCTTACTACTACTATTTACGTTATGTGAAATGCACGATTCTGAACACAATATTTTTTATTATTCTGTCTGTTTTTCTGTTTATTCGCGATCGACGTAAAAACTACTAAACGGATTTTAATGCGGTTTTTTTATCAGAAAGATTTTAGTTAATCTCAAAATCTGCCGTATCTTTAATTGTAATTGGTTAGAACTGGAGATAGGACAAAAAAACGAAAACCAGCCTCTGCGCAGGTGGTGTGCGGCCATCTGCTAGAATACAAATATGCTAATAACATTACTTGTTTTAAAGGGTTTATTAGTATTTTGTTCCAATTCCGATAACAATGGATATTTTTGTAAGTGCGTATATACAATTAATCACTAAATATGCAATAATAATACGTATTGAATTTAGTCAATTGCACTTCAATCAATCAATTTGCCTATTGCAATCCATAGGCAAATTGATTGAAGTACAATTTTATTGCAGTTCACGTCCACTGTACTAAATTTGTCTGGACTTGATACCTATACTTCTATACTAATATTATAAAGAAGCAAAGTTTGTGAGTTTGTGAGGTTGTAGGGGGTAATCCCTGGATCTATGGATACCGATAGGAATAGAGAGCCACATTATTTATGAGTGTCATATCATCACGCTACGATTCAAGGGAGTGGAGCAGTAATCATTAATCTAGACAAATCCGGCGTTATGAAAACTAATTAATTACGGGCGAATATATTATGGATTAAAGAAATGCAACTAGGATTCGAAATACGCCATGGGCGAAGCCGGGGAGGGCCTGGGCAAGTTCTGAATATGTCCAAAAATCTTGATTACATTCGCACACGATGTATCTATTGAATCGGTTTGTTTAATTTCAGAGTATTCAGTAATCCCCTACAAAATGAGTACCGTAATATTATTAGGGAATAATAAAATTAAACACAAACTAAATCTACTGAAAACATAAAATCTTTATCCTTTCTTAAATTGGATACCTAAATCAAATATTACTTTACAAAAGAGCCCATTTATAAATTTAAATATTAAATATAATATTCGTCATTAGATACTTATTTATGTAGGATTAGGCAAACCCCTTGCCTTCAATGTCATCCACATGTGGGCTGGGCCTCATTTATTATTCACTACTTATGTGGACGCCTTGATGCCGTAGTGAACTTGGTGAAAAATGATTTATACAAGTCCGCTGTCTGTGGTAGCTTCTAGTTCCTTAGAAAACATTAATAATTATGATTTTAGTTAGTTATACGTACAGTCAAAGACAAACTTTACATATTCCAATTTTTAGATTACCTTAGCTCTTCAAGCTTTAATAAAATAATTAACAAAACATGAAATATATTAAGACTGTCCTCTGGAAATAATAAAACTGCTTATACATTAATAGTTAGTACATGTATTCTAATGTAAAAAAGGTTTGCAAATATTTTAGTCTTATTGTTATAGTAGTATTTTATTCAACTTTTGTCGTTAACTGTACAAACATACATGTAATAAAACGGTACTTCAAAGTACGTTACATGGTATGGTATGGTTTCGCGAGCTGGTATCCGCAACTTCACGACAAGACGCGGTTTTTGCGTGAGGGTGGGCATTTCATTCGATCCACCCCAACTCATTGAAGAATGCCAGCAGGCTATTCACGCTGCTGGCGATCTCCCGGAGTGTACCTGTATTTTCGAAGTACTTAACCCTGTATGTGGCGGTTGCAGGGCAGTGTAGGAGAACTGCCGCTGTTTCTTCCTCTCTCATGCAGGCTCTGCAGAGAGGGCTGTCGGTGATTCCTAAAATAAAAAGGTGTTTATTGAAGGAGCTGTGCCCCGTGATGGCAGCTGTGGCCGTGCGCAGTTGCCTTTTGGTCAGTTGTCGAAGACGCCTGGTCAGTCTATTTTCAAGCACGGGGAGTGCTTCCCTCGCCTGTCTGCAAACTTCCAGATTTATCCAATAGCTGTTGTGTTGATCTCTCGTTCGTTTGTTTACTATGGTTCGTAGGTATGCAAAGGGGATCGGTATTATGGCAAGCTCATCTGCTGCATCATTGCCGCGCGAGCCGCTGTGGCCCTTAATCCATTGCAAGGTTATGTTGTTGAAATGGCCTATTTGGTTCAGTTTACGATGTCACTCCAATATTAGTCCCGAGTTTATAATAAGGCTGTTTAAAGCTTGCAGCACGGCCATGCTGTCGGAGAGTATGCATATTGAGTGGCCTTCCACTATCCTGGCCATTACCGCTGAAGCTGCCAGGGTAATCCCCATGCATTCAGCTTGAAATACTGTGTTATGGGTCCCCAGCGGTGTTGAAATGGATACATTAAGGTCCTCCGAGAAAACGCTGGCCCCGGTGCCTGTACCAGTTTTTGATCCATCTGTGAAGATGCGTAATTCCGTTGGGCATAAAGCGTCACAGCGGTGGTCGTCATGAGGTTGGATCTTGTATTTTTTGTCGAATACGTGTTGTTTGGGTACACGATCATTTATTGCTCCTATCATAGGTATCTCCTTTGTGAGATCTGTGAGCAGTGAGGTGTGTCGTGTGTTCGCTCCATAGGTTGAGTGCCCTTAGGCGTATAGCCGCAGCTGTTGCTTCTTGGCGGATGAACAGTTCAAGGGTGGGAGTCCGAGCATGGCTTCCATTGCCGCGGTGGGGGTAGATTTCATGCATCCAGTGGTAGTATAAGTACCTTACATGTAGGTACTTTCTTCTTAGAGCAATACTGGCAATGTAATCCATTTTTTTTTCTTTCATTGTCGGTACAAAAACTATGTAACGGAACTTGCATGGGTGGAAAACAATATTTTTTGGGATCTCACTTTTTACCTTTTAATTGATAAATCCAAGGATTTATTTTTTGAGATTAATTATATTATGAAATTTAAAGTACTTTAAATCCGAAACTGTACTTTAATATCTGAAGGGCAGAGATGCACTAACTTGCAGGTGAGGTTGCTTTGGGCTTCGAAGATCTTAGTGGGGTCCCATATACTCAATATAGAGTTATAAAGAAACCAAAACTAGAACATAGAATACTTATTGTGTTAAGAAATTTACTGCGATAAAGGTTTCATTCTACGTGGGCGGAAATATTTATACACAAATAATTTAAAAAAAGAACTTCTTGTAATGAATCGATACTGTTGTGCCTTGGTTGATTTAAACTGAAATTTACCCTATCACGAATGGCATTCACCATTAATCAGTCTCGTTAAGCAGACAGAATTGCGGCATAAAGGAGAAAGTAGTAGTACGCCACAGACGTAAGATACATTACCACATGCAATCTACATAGAAATTGACTAGAATCTGTATACACTGTATACAAATTACCTGTATATACAATATACCATATACAATATAACATACAATATAACAAATATTCAATACTGTATACAATATAAATAGGTATGTGGACTCTAGTCACTAGGTAAAATAACTAATACTGCATGATATTTTATATGCCTATCGGTGAAACCGATAGTACCTATGTACCTACCCATTTTTTGTAAATCATAATTATCTTACCAATCACCTATGATCTATGTTACCAAAAAAATGAAAAATATAAGCCTTTCATACATTAAAAATGAGAAATTTGACAATATTTGTTACTACATTTTTGTTTGACATACTATGTACATAATATGGTTTTCACGTTAAAGTTTTCATAAGAACTTTACTTTACAGAACAAAAGAATAACCTAAATGATATTCAATTTTGTGAGACTATATCAAAATAAGGTTTTATTTTTTATGTACATTCAAATACGTGAAATTTGAAGAAGAATGAAAACTGAGGTTTCCAGCGAACAAGAATACATAAAAGCCATTCCATCATGAAGGTATCATATCAGGTGATGGTCTGCCTGTTGTTGAAATAATGAAAGTAGGGTGGTAACACAATAACACTGAACCCAAACCAAAGGAAAGATTTTCTTAAGGTGGAGTTTACTCCATGATTCTTCTAATGCTTACACTACCATTTACGCTTGTTCAATGGTAATAATCAACTTGGATTTTCTTCCGATCTCTCTTTTTATAGCTGAATATAACATAATACTTCACACAAAACTTCGTGTGGATATTTGAGTTTCCCTCAAGCAAACATTATTAGCTACCAATTATTGTCAAACAACAAAACTAATAACGGTTTTTCCGACGGGTTATGTTCTGACCGCTATAACTACCCACATCGGCCGAAGCGGAGGCGTGTCGGCATAGAACCACGAGCTGTCGGTAAGCTTGCAATTACTCACAGTTAACGTACGGCAATGTTTACCCGTAATCCTAATGAATGCGTGTAATTCTATCAAGGTGAAGTGTTTGAATTTCGAATTGAAGTCAAGCATTAAAATTTGTAGTGTACTTTGAGATTATTCCCACACTAGAGAATAATGTTTATGTGTTGCGGGGTTTTTCCAAACGTACGATTGATGAACACGAACTGTACTCAGATTTGGAGCACTATTCTGATTCTCCTGAGGTAAATAGACGTCACATGGATTAAAATGCATAACAGCTTTGTTGGTCCCATGCTGATTTTATGTGTAATCCTAAGTTCGTGTGTTCGGTTTTCGGTCTTTTTGATCTCATACCGTTTTTCAATGTTCAAGTTTAGTCCCCGTTTATGCACTCCTGGTAAACAATACATTTCTCTGAACATTACATAATTCTAAAGTACTTTTGATGCCAACATGTAGATGTGCTATATCTTAACACAATAAGGCAAATTGGAATGTCAATTACTTTCACATATTTTGAGAATTAATTTCAAGAAATGTATATTTTCAGGGGCCTTACCACGACGCGCTAAAAATAATTCAGTTTCCGGCCGCTCAGCCGAGGGAGAGATATGGAGAAAAAAGTGTGTGTGTACTTATCTAAGCACGTATGAAGTAATACTTCTTGAAAGCAACATTTATGAAATTTTGAATTAAATATATGACATGATACTTCTTTGTGAATACGTTCGACTCTTTTGATAGTACTTTTCATTTTAAAAATGACAGAATATGTCATTCTGCCATTGTTTGTTTATGTCATACGTATATTTTTTTATGAATGAATTTAATAATAAACTAGTTATCAATAATTTTCAATCTTTGTCAGTACTTAATCCGTTAAATTTACTCTCATAATTCTTCCCTAACGCGCCAAAAGAAGTATAACTTCAAAAAAAAGAAAAGAAATAAAATGCACCCGATGCCGGTGGGCCACTATTTTTTATATTTTTAAATATATTTGTTTTTTTTTGTATAGAATGTATTTAAAAATATAATTTAATATGTATTTAAGTTTAATAAAGGGAATAATAGTAATATATTATTTATTTTTACAGATAATGAAATCCATCTTGTTAGTAACATTTTTAACTTAATCGCTATGTTAGTACTTATATTCTACTACAGATTTTGTTATTTTAAGGATGTGCCTCAAAATATGGCACTCATGGTTCCTGTTTACAAGAACTATGAGCATACTGTTGCCACTGCCACGCAATCCATACATCATCGACGTCATTTTCTTGCGCCAGAAAGCTGTAAAGCTGTCGGTACGAGCGTGAGCGAACATAGCCGACGCGCTACAGAAGCGCAATACAGTTATCATCACTACACCCCAGCTGGGGTGCGTGGAGTCGTGTCTTCAGGCGCTAGGCCTCTGCCACGAAGATTTCATCTCCTCCTCTCAATAGAGGAGGGTCTTTGGGCCGGGTTATAGTCCCATTTTTCCATCGTGGGCCGGAACTCCCTCTTCACGCCGCTTCGGCGGA
The DNA here is from genome assembly GCA_946251805.1 of Cybosia mesomella. Lineage (NCBI taxonomy): Eukaryota > Metazoa > Arthropoda > Insecta > Lepidoptera > Erebidae > Cybosia > Cybosia mesomella. Next base: position 27,156,391 of record OX276398.1, read on the forward strand.
CGCCCCAGCCAGGTGAGATGACCGGCTACCCGGTCAAAGCCCAGCTGAGGGCGTACCTGCGACAGAAGCGGCGGCTGCTCGGGGTCCCGGCGCCTTGGTTTGTCTTCTTATGTTGATCGTCTGCCTGCTTGCCCGCCCGCGCTAGCCACATAGCGCAGGTATCGCAGGGGAGTACCCGCGAATGTCGGCTGCGGAGGACGGACTCGCTGAGGACAGACGATCGAGTTATGTACACGGTGATATAATTAAAATAAAATAAAATGCATATGTGAAAAGAGTCAGTGTTGAGGTGAGGCCGCCCGCTCTGCGAACCGGCTAGGTATCGATTCGCAGAGCGCGGCGGGCCCGCAGCTGTTGCCGCGGCGGGACGTGCGCGCACGCAGCGCGGCCGGCGCTCGGCGCGGCGGCCGTGCATACACTGGCCTGCGATGCGGCGCGCTTGGAGGCGGGGCCGGCGGGGGCGCGCCAGACTGCGCGGCGCCACCGGCTCCGCGGGACGCTATTGCTGTTGTTATAGTGTGCTACTGCGGTAGCACACAAGCGGCGCTTGAGGTTTACCCCGTAATAAATCCGCTAATCCTGGGAATTTGCGTCTTTTTTGGGGGGTTGGAGTCTGCTATGTGGTCGTAGGCCCGTCAGCGAGTAGGTCGCGGGGCAGCTTGTGGCGGTCAGGTGGGCGAGCGTGCCACGGCGCCAGTCCGCGGATGTGGCTCCACGCGGACGTGTCGGCGCGCTCGAACATCCTTCGGGTGAGCGACTTTACGAAGTCGTCCAGGCTCTCAACTCGCAGATCTCGCTGGATCACGTCGCCCCTCACGTAGCGAGGCGCGTTCACCACCTTTCTCAGGGTGGCCGACTGCTGCTGGCGGAGTAGGGCGCGGCTCGTCTCGCTCGTGAGGGCGAACCAGGCTGGCGCTGCGTACGTGAGCTGTGAGCGCACGTACAGCTTGTAGATGCTGAGCTTCACGCGGGGTGGGAGATTCGAGGAGAGCGCTGGACGTAATAGCGCGCGGGTAACGCGCGCCTTCGCGACCACACTGCTGACGTGCCTCTTCATGGAAAGCCGCCGATCCAGTGTGACGCCCAGATACGTCACGGACGGCTTCCACGGTATGGGCTCCATGTGGAGGAGGAGTGGCGGTGGGAGCTTCTTCTTGGTTGAGATGGTTATCGCCTGTGTCTTCCCCACGTTCACCGACAGTCGCCATTTTGATAGCCACTGGGGCAGGAGGTCTAGGCTTTTTTGAATTTTTGACGCGGCGTGTTTAGCGTTGAGGCTGGTCGCGGTGTACGCCGCGTCATCGGCATATAGGGCGAGTAGCGTGCCTTCTGCTACTGGGATGTCGTCGGTGTAACATGAGTACAACACAGGCGATAAGCAGCTGCCTTGCGGTACACCTGCAAGGATGGGGTGCAGCTGGGAGGTGGCGTCTTCCACCGCCACTCTGAAGGTCCGGTTTTCCAGGAACGTGGAGACCACCTTAACGATCCGGCGGGGCACCTGGGATGTGACAGAAGCGCGGCAGCCGCAACAGCGCTCTGAACGCTTTATTATACTGTATACGCAGGGCATTGACGGAGCGCTGCGTATAACTGACCCACAGTGCACTCGAGTACAGGGACGTGCACTAGGCCTTAAAAAGCGTGATTTTTACGGTGTCTGTACACCGAGCAAACCTGCACAAATTATGTAATAAAAAAAATATATAAATAATTCCTTCTATAATCTTATAATCTATAATAATTATTTATAATCTTAAAATATATGAAATGGGAAACTGGCGTTGCTTGTAATCGGTCACCGTATGACACTTTAAATTCATGGGTGAATCCCCTTAAACCATTAAGCTTAATTTTGACGTTATAATGTGATTCATTGTTTTTCTCTTTAAATAAGTTCAAATCCACCTCAATAGAAGAATACTAGGACGATTGCCAGCTTGGCAATCAACCCAAACTTAAGCGTAGCGAGATTTGCCTATCCAACAATAGGTCAACGTGACCGGTCGACTTTTTCCATTGATTTGGTTTTTCGGTGATTATTCCTCGATGGTAAGACCGATCTGGACATTCGACGTGTCCCCCTTACGACACTCAGTAATTTCTACTTGATCACCATGGCAAATTTGGTCGAGATCGGTCAAACGGTATCGGAGGAGTATAATTTGTTTGAAATGCAACTTTGAAACCAAAGACGCTTCGCTCGCCTTCGGCTCGCTACGCTTAATTATATGTTTTGAGATTTACTGGGACTGATTAAGATTACTACTTAAGAACACTACTATAGATGTTTATACTTGGACACCACTTAGCAAAAATAATATCCTATTAATATTAAAATCGGAAAGTTTGTGGGGACTCATATCTATATGTCTCGAAATGTGTGTATATCATGGATAAGTTCAGCAAGAATCAAGTAGTAGGTAAAAATCTTTAGTTTAAAACCTCGATATTTTACTACCTTCATAAGCAAGAAAATCTACATGAGAATAGCTCTATGAATTTTTTTTTATTTAATATGTAAAGTTGTTTGCAAAGTACCCTTTAAGTGGTTACGCTATTTGTACAATACCCGTTAAACTTAATTATGTTTACGCATAAATATTACTTAAACAATTCAGACATGTGTGAGGAGGTACTTAGTTGCCTTAATATTACACAAGTTTGTATGTGTTAGTCCTTAGTCAGTTGTAATTTGGCCTGCTTTAGATACGGGCTCCAGTCGCCCTATTTCTTGTTTGTACGAACTTTAATGTCACGAAGTTTGACCAAATAGACACAAACTATTGGAAGTCGATATGTAAGTTCCTAACAGTTATTTGCATTTTAAAGTCAAAGATAAAACCCTGGAAGTGGTTTACAATCCACAATCTATACTTACGAGTAATAAGCTAAATTTAAGACATTATATTTCAAGAAAAGATAAAAAAATTGAAATAGTACTGTTGCATTTATTTTGGTATTTTATAATTTACATTGAACCCGACGTTTCGGTTGCTTTTCAGCAGCCATGGTCACGGAGAGACCAAAGATGGTGGTTGTCTTGTAGTTTGAAGTGTAAGTTATCTCAAAGTACCCAAACTACCTATGCCGAATTGTTGGTGTTACTATTTACACAGAATGAGCTCACAGTATCATGAAGGCTTGTTGCATTTTGATTTCGAGATAGAATCTGTTAAAAATATTTATATTTCAATGTGTGACATACGCGTAAACTTCCGACAATATAACAAAATCTTTTATGAACTTTTATCAAGTAATCTTGTAAGTTTATAAGAAGAACTTTCAATTTCAAAAAAGTTCTTGGTTAACAACTAGCTGATGCCTGCGGCTACGCCCGCGTGGAGGTTGGTTATAGTTTTTAGGTCATATCTGCGGTTCTACTTAACCAATTACAATCATATATACCACAGATTTTAAGTCTGACCAAGATCTTTCTTTCTTTCTTTCAAGACCGCATTAAAATTCATTCAGTAGTTTTTGCATCCACCGCGAATAAACAGACAAGAATTAAAAAAAAAATTGTTTTCCGAATCGTTCATAAAAAAGGAATGAAAATTCAAAATTCAAGAAAAGATATCTTAAATATCTTTTTTATTATTATATTATATTATATTTTCAAATATTTCCAATGTACAGACAACTTCCCAATTTCGACAGCCTCTACGGCGTAGCGATAGTGTGTTCGACTGCTACAGAAGTCACGGAGTCGATTTCTGCTTAGTGTAAATATGTAAATTTGCATTGGTTTGGGTGTTTCTATGTATAATATGTATCTATTTACAAAAAAAGTATCTAAGCATGTTTATCCGCATTCCAGAACCACCCATATGACAAGTACCGCTTAGTTTGGGCCTAGATGGCCTTGTGTAATTTGTCCTAGAGTATTTATTATTATTATTTATTGTGAAAACAATTCCGGCATTCTATGTATAATACCACACTTTTTGTTGGATTCATCTTGTTTGTGTTTCTTGTTGATGTGACAACGTCTTATAATTCGATAGAGCCGGCTGCATGCACGAAAAAATGAGGCGTTCCATTTAAGGCTTGAAGTGCAAGCGAGAGCGCGGAACGAGCGACAAAGAGACACAATCGGCCTCCACGTTCGGCAGCGTTCGACATCTGTCTCAGGCTTGAAGTGCAAGCGAGAGCGCGGAACGAGCGACAAAGAGGCACAATCGGCCTCCGCGTTCGCCAGCGTTCGACATATAAAATTAAAATTTTCTTTTGAAAAATGCAACCATTCCATCAGTATTTTCTTATGACGTTGACACGTTCAACTATCGTCAGTAAACCGACTTTACAGACAACCGATTTTTTTATCAAATGAATATTTGAATTCATCAACATCCGAGCGCAATCCGTGTTGTATCCAGAGCTTGCACTTCAGAGCCCAGGGTCCGCTCTCCTCGCTTAACGACCTCCGTCCTCCATGAGCGCAGGCCTGGGGGTGACAGGTGAGGCCGCCTGTCACCCCAGCAGAAGCAGGCCGGAACGATGGGGCGACTAGCGCCCCTCCCCCAAACCGGGGCAGGACGGGGACACCGTGGTTCCCAAACCCGAGGGGGCCATCTCGAAACCGGAAATGGCCCAGGGTCAGTCGGGGTGCGAGGGATATGCTCTATGGGCAACCTTACACCCCGGCGTCTGAAGACTCGAGACGGCGTGCGGTTTTAGTCGGTTCAAGCCCGACATAACCGCCCCCGCTGGCACGCGGGGGAGTATCCGGGGGGATTGCCACACGAAAAAATTAGGGTCTTTTTCGCTCTCTGGTTCCCTCATAATTTGATTTAACCTGACTTTTACGGAAGCTGCCGTCTGAACCGATCGAAAAGCCTGTGGTAGAGCCTCATACGTCCAACAACAGCATGTGTAAAACAACAGTGTACCGCCTTGCAGGTGGAATCGATGCGGTCCCAAAGATCATGGTGATGCCCCGTACACCCACAGAAAGAAAGGCATGTCAATCAATATGTTAATTATTTACGTAATCCATCTATCTATACTATTATAAAATTGTAAATAAGTTGTGTGTGTACAGACATTGGAGATATAAAAAAAAAAGATATATTTTATTTGAAATATGATATTTATATTCTGATCGATTCTGAACACAAACATTTTTTTTGGATTTCTTGTCTGTTTGTTCGCGATGGACGAAAAAGCTACTGAACGGATTATGATGCCATTTTTTCGACGAGGTCTTAGTGTGAATTAAAATGACTTACTGTATGTTTAATTACAATTGGTTAAGAAGAACCGGAGATATGACCAAAAAACAATAACCGATTCCGCGCAGTCGAAGCCGCCGGTATCAGCTAGTATGATATAAACAAATAATCACAACTGGTATTGTGTTGTGTTAACTCATAATTACGTTGGATAATTAAGCCACTATGTAATTTCCGACACATATTGGGATACTAGTTTCAATAATGCGATTATATTATGATTAATAATTATTTTACTAATCTAAATCACATCTGGTGTACGAAATTATAATGTTAATCCAGGTAAACGACCATGCATATGCAGGTATGCAGGTATGCATCAATAATGGAATTATTTACTTATACAGGTCGCTATCCGCAGGTTGAAATCCATCCGGATAAAATACCTTGCAATATTGTGCTTTTATTACTAACGTAAATAATAGCTCAATGCCTTGCAAATAAAAATTATTTCTCTAAGTAGATAAAGAAGCAGAAAAAGTGCTTTTTATCTACTCAGAGAACGAGGTTTTATTTTTTTCATATTTCTTTTTAGTGCTCACCTATGCTGCCCTTTACACAATTGTCTAGACTTCTAAGATTAGTTTATTTTGGTCAGTCAATTGTAAGATATATTCGTACTCGCGATTTAAAAAAAATCTTTTATTCAGTAAACTACGAGTATATTAAAGATGTATGTAAATATGTTAGTTCTCTATTTAGTGTTACCTTTTTATCCATAATTTAAAGTGAGCTCACCTCCGCTTGTTGGCAGCCTATGCTGGCCAGCATCCCCCTGCATCAGAATCCTGCTCCTCAGCCCGCGGGCCGTCTCGCCCCTACGCGCCTACGCGATTCTTAATTACACTCTAGGGGTAGGACAGACAAGACTACGTGGAGTCGGATTTGCAGCATTTTTTTTATTGTATGTATAATGTTTTAGGACTAACAATTATATTTACTTCTTGAAGTGCTATCGGCGATAGCCTAGTGGTGTACGTAACGGACTGCCGAGACGAGGTCTCGAGTTGATCCCCAGTCGTCCCGGGCACACACCTCTGACTTTTCGTAGTTATGTGTGTATTAAAAATGTTGATTATCGCTCGCTTAGTAATGTGCCCGGTAGATGGCAATAGGCTCGCCCCCTATTACATTGGGACCTAAACATAACTGGCGAATCGTGGGTGTATTATACACCTCTGCCTACCCCTTCGGGGATACAGGCGTGAAGTTATGTTATGTTATGTTATGTTGAAGTGCTATTAATTGTAGGTTTATTAGCTTTTCAAGAAGTAAATATAAATAAAAACAATGTTACCTAAATATTTGAGATTATTTCAGTCTCTATGGAAGGAATTATAGTCATGTGAGTAGATTAACCGAAGCAGTAACTTTAGGCAGTTACGTGGTCGCGTTTCGTTTTTGTCACGCGTCATCCATTATTTGTATATCACTATGTAGAGTGGCTTATAAATATTTACATAATATTTTGTGACTACACCGGCCTGTGTTTACTGACGATGTATAAATTATACATTTCCATAATGTGGAGAATAAAACATAATAATGTAGATTTATTTTCTTTTAGAGTTATGTTGTGCACGACGGAGATCTATAATTGTATATTAAGTGAATGTAAAAACGAGAACAATGTGACGACATACAAATAAAGCTCGGTGCCATTTGAAAAACCTTACTCAGTTCAGAATTCTGCAACTCATTGGATATTAATGGTGGACTACCCTGTGAGGTGGGGTTGGGTATTTGTAACCCTTTAAAAGTATTATTTTAGACGCGTCTATTTATAAAAAATATTATTTTGAGGGTTCTGTAGCCAAATGGCAAAAAAACGGAACCCTTGTAGATTCGTCATGTCCGTCCAATTGTGATCTATTAATTCAGAAAAATCAATCAGGTTTAAAAAGCCAATTGCAACATGCGTGAATTGGACTATGTCTTATTAGCAGTAGGACATTTTCTGAATTAGGTTGAAATTAATTCTACCATTATTATAGGTGTACAGGGCCCTAGCACCATCTTTGAGTCTCAAGCCAACCTCGCCTGCAAGTCGGTGCAGGCTTCCCTCTCCGAGTTGGGAGGAATGACGGCAGTCACTCCCAGAACAGCCGACATACCAATCATAAACAATAAGCAGACCAAGTCCAAGGCCAAGTCGGGCTTTAAAGTACACACTTAGAACGCAACACGGCAATCGTTATGAGGATAATAATGATTTCTATCATTATTAATCTAAAAATAATGAAGACAATATACCAACACAACAAACTTCAAATAAATCATTATTTCTAGGTTTTGATAAACTTGTAAAGGCGAGAAAATATATTTTCTAGAAACAGTAAAGTGGAACGGAAGCGGCAGAACGTAGGAAATCGAGTGCTGTACGTACGCTTTTATTTATTTTAACATCATGTCTGCTACATCCGGAAAACAATCGTTCCTACTATCTGCTGATAACTCCCTAATATATAGCCGTTTGTGCTAGGAATTATTGAGATAAAGATCGTGCTTTTATAGCTGATGTTGTAAGAGAAAATTGATAACTTTGTCGTTATTGTTTTTATATTATTGACGTTAGTGATGAATGAGTTGAGACATGAAAAATATGTTATTCGGATATTGAGACTAGTTTCGTGTCGATTCCTTTTAAGATTGTAATATTATTATGTTTGAATAATTTGCGTAGATATTTAATTGAACGAGCAGTTCTTGTATATATATATCCCACCAAAAACATACGTGTTAAAAAGGGGGCCAAGTTCCTAGGTTGTTCATCTAAAAAAGAGTTGAAATCCAATCCAATGCCAAGTATAGATGCACTTTAAAATCGATCATTATTATCTTCATCAACAGCCTGATCCACTGGTAAACATTTGCTACTCCCAACGGTCCATCTGGCCGAAATTCACTTTACCATAACTTAAAATATGGTATAGTTGTGAAAATACGTAGATACTGGGTTAAAAATATCTAAAATTATAATACTTCTTAATTTGAACTTGGCAGGTTTTCGTGCTGTACGTAACATTTGATTAATTGTATAATTAAATTATTTCCTTTATTTAACTTTAAATACTTATCAATTATATTTTTAAATACATTCTACATAAAACATAACACATAACATAAACTCACGCCTATATCCCCGAAGGGGTAGGCAGAGGTGCTGGCACCCACATTTCGCCAGTTTATGTTTAGGTCCCAATGTAATAGGTGGCGAGCCTATTGCCATTAACCGGGCACTTATAAACCTGCGATAAATACACACATAACTTCGAAAAGTATCGAAAAGTCATTGGTGTGTGCCATGGTAAAACCTGGGATCGAACCCGAGACCTCGTCTCAGCAGTCCATTACCCATACCACTAGGCTACCGCGCATTCTATAATAATATAATTAAATTAACCTGCCAAGTTCAATATATATATTTTCACAACTATACCATATTTTAAGTTGGGTGTATGGTAAAGTGAATTTCGGCCAGATGGACCGTTGACGTGAATACGGTGGCGGGTAGTGGCTGGATGCGGAAAGCGGCGGACTGAGTGTAGTGGGCGAGTTTTGGGAATGGCAAATGCTTACTAGTGGATCAGGCTGTTGATGAAGACGATTATGATCGATTTTAAAGTGCATCTAAACTTGGCATTGGATTGGATTTCAACCCTTTTTTGGGTGAACAATTAGCCGATAGGAACTTGGCCCCCTTTTTAACAGGTATGTTTTTGGTGGGATTTTAATACTTTTTTTCAAGAATATTTTACAATATTTTATACGCCCTCCCCCCTCTGCTCCTCCCCCCCCCTCCTCATCGTATTCTCATTGTATCACTGGTTCATAAATATTTAAAAAAAAATCGATATTCGATTAAGCCAACTCACGCTTGACCGATTTCTTAAATTTCTTATGAAATATTTTATGCGCGCGGCCTGTTGCTGGAACTTGGCCTGCACACTACCTTGCGCTTAGATAATATTTAAATTATCTGAATCGCGGAAACGGCTCCAAATTTTTTTATGACATTTACTATACAGGGGGTTTCGGGGGCGATAAATCGATCTAGCTAGGCTCCATTTTTAGAAAACTTCGAAAAATGTCAGTCACTAGTTATTCATTTGTATGTTTAAAATTGCTTTAGAAATATAGCAGACAGATTCAGCATTTTAAGTTTATAGATTTGGAACAATTTTAATTTAAATCTGACTAAGTAAAGTCATTGCAGGTTGAAATTCATTCATTGGTTTTTTAATTTTCTTTTTTATTCATTAGATAATATCCTTCGCCTACTTAAGTAATAATACACGGGTTGTGATAACTTGACTAATTTGATCCTTTTGCTATCATTTTCTTTTTGTGGTTAACAGTGGTATATCAAGTAATTTTATTGGTACTTTGTTTGTGGCTTACAAATTTAAATGGACCTTCTCAGTGTCCGTTTGAAATCTGAACGATTACTGACAAAATTCGATCCTAAAAAACCTAAAACAATAGGTTTCATCGAACTACCCTCAAGTTTAACGAAGCTACGTAGTCTCTATGACGTGATTGTGGATACGTGACTAAGTGACATTTGTCGAGCTGTCAATCAGTTGCCCTTTTCGCTTGTAAGTAACTATGTAGGGTAACTAGTCTAGTCTGCAACATCGCCCTCGTCATCAATATCAGGACACCAGAGCAATGTCTCTGTTAATCTGAATATGTCTACTATATTCAATAGGCATATTTAAATTACCAGAGACGTATAAAAAAATAATTGTGTACTGTTGTGTACGATTTTTAAACACTTGACAAATATCTAACAAGGAACCCTTATATTATCGGAAGTTTACGCGAATATCGCAAATTGAATTAAATTTATTTTTACGGATCCTATCGCGATTTATTTGATGTTATTTTATGATTTATGGATAGAATCCTTTAAAAATAGTTTTATTTCAACTTGTATATTGTCATATTTTAGTAAACTCATTTAAACCGATCTTTCTTATAATTATAAGGTAATCAAATCATATAAATTCTAATTAATATCGTCGAAGGATTTGGCAGAGGTCTCCAGCCTAGTGAGGTTGCATGTTCGTGTAGTGATGTCACTATAGAGGTCAGAGTCACATTTTACCTAATTAAAACCCAAAAAATTACAACTGTAAGAAACCATTATATTACATGCTGTATGAAAGAAACCATAGCGACTTCTAATTTGGCATTAACGCCATAATAAAAGGTCTTTACCTATGAAACCTTACAAATTCATGAGTTCGTTATTCCTGTAATTTAATAGCTACTTTTTTCCATATTTTGTTTGAAAGAAAATTTCAAGATTTTACAACTCTGTATTAAATTTTGTTTTTATTGAATAAAAACAGCACTTCCTAAATGCTATTCATTTTGATGATAAATTTCGTACTACTTAACAGGTTTCACTTTTCAAAAATGTAATAAAAGTTGCTGTTTGTTAGCTTAATGTTGTCTCATTCATACACAAAAAAAAATCATAAAACTTGGATTTGTCAGTCCTAAAAAAATGCAAAAATGGTATACTTTTTATAACGTCTCGGGACCTATCGCGATTAATATAGAACTTACTTTTGCCGACTCCAACCAAGAGTCAAGCCGTGACCACGGGTGCTGCAACGCATCCGAAACGTCGACAAAAGTAAGTTCTATATTAATCGCGATAGGTCCCGAGACGTTATAAAAAGTATTAATTTACACCGCGATAGTTTAACATAACATAATCTCACGCCTATATCCCCGAAGGGGTAGGCGGAGGTGCTAGCACCCACATTTCGCCAGTTTATGTTTAGGTCCCAATGTAATAGGTGGCGAGCCTATTGCCATTAACCGGGCACTTATAAACCTGCGATAAATACACACATAACATCGAAAAGCATCGAAAAGTCATTGGTGTGTGCCATGGTAATACCTGGGATCGAACCCGAGACCTCGTCTCAGCAGTCCTTTACCCATACCACTAGGCTACCGCGGTTTAAATATAACATTTGCAAAAATGTTAGTACTGAAACTTGGGTTTCCTCTAATTTCTTCAAGAAAATCGGCAATTTCTTATGTAACGACCTAATATCAAGCTTTGGGTGATATATATACATAATTATACTTTGAACAGTAAGAATTTAAAACAGTAATTATTTTTTAAATATGTTTCAACAGAATTCTAACACACAAATATTTAATGTGTGAATATTTTATCTATAAAAATAAGCAATTGCATTTATTTTACTATATTTCATGTGAAAATATGTACATGAAATTCCGTATCAGTAAACACGTGAACACAATACTTGCGATTGTGAACTATGATAGAGATCATTACACTAGGAAAAAATCCGCTGTGAATTTAAATAGGTCGTGTATCAACGTTTATTATTGTCCTTCTACCGATGATTTAGTATCTGGATGACCGGGCATTGCTCGTTTTTTTTTCGGCGTTTAAAAAGTAAAACCTAGCTTGTTCGATTTATCGCCCCGAAACCCCCTGCAAACTAAATTTCAAGGTCATCGTTGGAGCCGTTTCCGAGATTCAGATAATATTATACATATATACAAGAATTGCTTGTTTAAAGGTATTAGATAAGTCACGTTTTACAAGCAGCCTGTAGACCTCTCATCGAGTCTTTATGGCGTCACTACTATTATCTATTATTAATATTACTACGCGGTTTAGCTGGAATTTCATAGGGTCTTTATTATTCTCGTTTAGAATATCTAGTGGTATTTGCACAATAGTTTAAGCGCGCTGCTTAAATCATATGGATTTTGTTTGCACGATTATGTGCAAAATATCTATTAGAAATTATCTCAGTATTTTTGCACGTAACAGGCCCCTACTTTCTGAGCAAATAGTAGTAGTTATTATTGGTATAGCTTAGACACATTTGTTTTAGTCTTACATTCAATATCACATTAGTGTATGAAGCTGAGGTATACTTTAAAAGTTGTCGGCGTTGCCGGCCCACTCCGTTCAGCACAAAACTTTTGAAATTATTCCTCGGGGCCACGATAATTTCCTTTCTAATGCTAAAGTTGAGAACTCTTCAAAAAAGTTTTTGGGACTTTACGTGAATTCCTTTTTATTTCTTATAAATCTAGAAGAAAATACAATTTATGGCGTCTACTTAACTTTTACGAGAGCAAATGTTAATCATAAAGATATTTTTTAAGTTTTAGAGATTTATATCTTTGAGGCTAATTTTATAAGTTAATATCGTTCAAGTTGAAATAAATCTGTGTAAGATATTCGTCTTCTGGTGCCACTTTACCTACACGTTACTCAATATTACAGACTAGCTATTACCCGCGGCTCTGCCCACTACTAATTCTGATCCCATTCCCGCAACCCATGGGAACGTATTCCAGGAACATAAAGTAGCCTATGAGTTATTCCAGATTATAATCTATCGCTGTACCATATTTAGCTGTTAGAGCGTAATTGGGTAACAAACATCCAAACATACTAACATCTCCACAAACTTTCACATTTATAATATATTAATATTAAGAAGTAGGACAGGATAGGATGACATTAAATCTAGTGTGAAAAGTGGAAAAATTTTTTCTCCTTTCTCTTTTTTTTCCTGCTGCTTTTTTTGCTCACTGGATTTAGACAATATTGTCGATTTTAATATTTGGCTTCATCTATCACGCTGTCTCAAAATATTTCGAACAATGATTGAATTCGTTGTTGCCTTTTTAGTTGGCACTACCGTTAGTGTGCTCTAGGGCGGAGTCGATCTCCTTTATTTTTTAAATTTAATCTTCATGCATATAGTACATTGGCCATTACATACATACATACTTCATGCCATAGGCATTCTCTACCTTTCAACCATAGGGTGGTGCAGAGCTATCACGAGGTAGGAATAAAAATGATGTATACGCTAAATTATGAAATATAAGATAAATAGGTGCATACAAAAAACAAAATACATAAATGAAACATATAAATAAAGAAAAATAAATACTATATAATAATACACAAACGAATTAATTAAAACCGGTTACGTGGTTAATTTGTATCCAGTGGAAGTGGGAGCGAGAGGTATATCATCAAAATCTCTCTATAACCTATTTCAAGATCTAGGCCTATCGAGAGCTACAATAAGCTCATTACTAGGACGAATGTCTAAGGCGGCACTAGTAGGTTCGCATCAAATTTGGTTAGGCAGGGAGGGGACTTTGGGTAGTGAAGGTGAGTGTTGATGTACATCAACAAAAGGGGCCCCTTCTAAACCGACACTTTGGTCGCAAGTATCAAGCACTGTCCCGAGTTTCCAACTCAGCAATGGACCCGGCACCCGCGGAGAATCCATGGATTGCTAAAAATATCGGTCTCCATAATTATACATAATATGACAGGAATATATATATATTATTCCATATATATAAACATACACACATTTACATTTACACATAACATAAAATAAATGAGAATAATTACATCCGTTGAGATGACTCTGCTAATTCCTGGAAAAGTTGTAGCCGTACTTTTGACTTGAAACATCACGACTCCAGCTCATCCTGATTTCAAGGGGGAGCGCGTTCCAATAAACTACCTACAGATTGAATGAATAAAAAGGACTCAAAGAAACTAGTAGTACGGCAATGACATAAGAGAAGATGGTTATTTGAAGAACGAAGATTTCTGTCATGGTTTGTACATAACAGTTGGAAGCAAGAAGTCAAGTAAGTGGGAAATGTAGAAGAGTTAAGAATGTTGAAAAGAGTAGGGAGCTTAACTCTTGACTATTTTATATATTATGATCAGTAAACAGTCAAGAACCATCTGTACAATCATTGAAAGCTGTGAAGACTATTAGCAAATGTTTGGTTTGCTTAGCTATACTTATAACCCCAAAGATTGAGGTTCATTTTAGACAATTCAGGTGTGATTTCAGGCAGATCTAAAAGTATAACAAGTCAGAATATTCGTGACTAGCTTTCACCAGCGGTTTCGCACGTGTGGAATTCTGTTCCAGTTCCCATGGGAATCTATTCCAGGGATAAAATGTAGCCTATTATTTATCTCTGTACAAAATTTCAGCCGGATACATTCAGCCGTTTTTGCATAAAAGAGTAACAAACATACACCGTACATCCATACATCCATAACCACAAACTTTCACGTTTATAATATTAGTAGGATTTCATTTATTACATTACTTATCACATCACAATAACACTGTGATGCAACGCAAATTCAAACCCGTACTAAAAGGGTCGTATAATAATAAACTTCAATAGACTCAGGAGTGCCCTCACTGGAATTCATGGGACCGAATACCATACAACGCTAACGAGCGCTAATGAATGTCGATTCCCCGTTAATCTCTACGTATTCGTATTTCCAATGAATACCGAGAAGTACCATATTAATTTTAAATGGAATTTTGTATTTGAAATCTAGGCAAGGTTTCCTGATGTCAAAATTTTCTTGCAATTCTTTTTATATCAATGTTTACTGGTGATTTATATCAACCATCGCTCGTAGTGATTGCCTTGAAGTTTGCATTTTGGCCCAGGCTCCAACTCCACTTATTGTTTTGATTGGTAAGTGGGTTTTTCTGGGAGAGGCTTTTTTATATGTTGGTCACGTCTATATATTATGCTTTTTCACGCCCCGCATAGAAGATCCGGGACTGTAGGAAGAAGGATACACGTGTGTTGATAAAGAATTCCAAACCTTTATGGTGCGGCAAAGAAAAACGGTGTACTGCTTGATTTTTGATGGAATTATTTGCACCGTGCGAGGGTGATATCCAGTCTTGCACGTGTTGTCCTGTATAGGAAAAGAGAGGGTGGATAATTATTAATTGAAAGAGCTCATCGGAACACTCGTAGATGTAAGTATGTCATGGTAGAGACGGTGAAATACTGCACAGGAGGCAATATTCTTCGCTTTTCTCCTCAATGTCAATGCCTGACCACAGTGTGGTGGTTCAAGCCCAGTTATGTGATCGTCTATATAGTTGAATCTATGTATAAAGAACTTAGTTGCTTCATTTCAGGATAACTTCGATGCTTATGAGTGTGAGGATAGTCTTTGTGGCAAATGAAATTAATTCAATCGCGTCGGATTATGCAAGTGTGCAGTGTAGTGATGGTATTCCCAAAATGACAAGTCATATATTCACTTCAGCTTACTTTTAATGGACCCTTAGGTAATTAACAGAAAGAAGTCGTTAAGACCTTCATGAGTAGATTGTCTAGAGTTAGTAATATTTTATGACAAATTAGGTCTAGTAAGTGTTCCTGAAGAGTGTATATGTCTGTTAATTGAGTCAATGACAATGTCATTTCGTTGCTCAAATCACTCTGGCATTTACGGGATCACCCTACGGCCTGGCTCAAGGCTCCTTTTCATCGCTGAGAAGCGGTCAATCAACACGTCCTAAGACGTGGAATATTTGCTTATGCCCAGATTTGATGCTAACTCTGACAACTTCTGCACAGTTCAGTTCTGACCCAGAACTGCTATTAATTTCAGGCCGATCTGAGATTCCGCTATGGCTAGTTGCAAGTTTTAATTCATATAAAATGTGCTATCCTTGACTTTAAGCATCGAAATAACCACCGTCTTGCAGTTTAATAAATAGACTAAATGAATTTAGTCTCCAGACTCTGTGATAGGCTATCATCTCCAATTCTTGTTATTAAATAGATTAATTACTTACAAATAGCTCGATCTTTTTGACTCTGGCGTGCCCCTTTGAGTTCATTTGAGACCGTCAGCTCAACGGTCAGTTATATATTATGCATTTAAATTAATTCCAAGACTCTTGATTACTAGAAATCATACAGTGCCTGAATATAGCTTGTGTTATTACTTGAATCGTATATAGAATTGGCTTCATTCAGTTAGATCAGATAGTAGCTTGGCTCATCAATCTTTCAATCTCGTTCATAGAATACCTAGTTTCGTGTATAATTCATAAAATAAGCCTAGACATGTATGATGGTGTTTTGCGGATAAGACTCGTACTTTATACATATCATTTACAATGTAAGTCTCGTTCAGCGTGACCTTATTAACTGAATAATTATCATTCTTTAAGACTCCATTTTACTATCGCCAAAATGGGGAAGGGAATTAATCTAAATCATTGAAATAGCAGATATAAGAAATTAAGTATATTTATTTCATAAATGAAGTTAATAGAATCTGGGTGGATTATTTAGATCAGATGTGACCGATTAGAGTCACATCTAGACCGAGCTTTCTGTTCCTATGGCCAAAATGACAGGGAAAAACGAAAACTCAAAGGAAAAAACCCTTGTATGCCATTAATACTTAATTATAACACAAATATTTACACAAGACTTAAATCTATTTATGATAAAATTACATGCACAATAATTTTGAACACTAAAATTATGCAATTAAGTATACTTTACCAAGATCAGCTTTCTGCTCCCACTAGTTCATTATTATTTCCCGACTAACACTTATACAATTATTATTTAAATTTATTTATTACAAGTGAATAAAACTAGTTCACACAATACAAGGAAAATTATCTAAAACCGGACTAGCATTAACTAGTCAAATCTTTCTATTCATCCACTAGGGAGTTATCTACCAGATATGTGTCTCGACCTAGGGTTGAAACCGTTCTCCCTCTCTGTCTTCGTTCCTCGAGCGTCGCCAGCGCAAACCAGATTCTCCTGGCTCCGCCCTGCATTCTGCATTCTGCCAATGGAAAAAATCAAAGCCAGTCAATTGTCCGTGATTGGTTGATACTTCAGCGTCGTTATGGTGTGTCTTACCCGCCACAGAATTTGGCGGCAAAGTCTCCACGATAATAATTTTTTTTGTGCGTGTTATGGGCTTTTAAAACTCTTACGAAATGTCTCCCTTTTACAAATTTATGACGGTTTTTAAGTGTTGAACCCATCAAATTTCGTAGGATTTGAGGTCATTATTTATTCCTCTCAAGTTTAGCACTGACATTTAAAATAGTTCTGGAATGTCCGGTGCCAACTTTATTTGAAGCAGATGTTGTTAGGCGATAAGAGAAAAAAAATGGGTTTGTTTTGGCAGTGAAACGTAATCTATTTTTGTATTATAAATGGTGAATAAGTATCTACAATACCTGACCATCTCAACAGTGCGTCCGTGATATCGCCCTTGCAAGGTACTGCCATCTGCATAGCAATATATACTGCCAGCAGACAGCATGTCGTCTGACATCCGACCCCGAGAAGAAAACCTGTGCCAGAGTCTTGTCTGTTGTTTACTGTCGACCCCGCACCCCCTGTCCTAGCAGTCGAATGCGCTACCGCTACGCCACAGAGGCCATCCTCCATTGATAAGTTACTATTTTATTTATTTTATTTACAAGTCTTTAGATATCTTCGTAGAAGGATGACGATCACGCAAATCAATAATGATATCACTGGCCTATGGAGGTCAGTGAATGATATTGTTTAAACCACAAAACTTTATGCAGTCAGTAACAAACAGTAGCAGGTTTTATCATAGACGGCCTCTGTGGCGTAGTTTATGTTTATCCGCATTCTGGAACCCATAACACAAGCTAGTTAAAATATGCTTACTTTGGGACTAGAAAGCGCAGTGTATAATGTCGTCGAATATTTATTTATTTATTATTATAAAACTAGCAACTCGCTCTCGCTCATCTTCGGTTCATAGGAGTTTCTTTTAACTCAAACTATGTCTATTTAAGGGCGGCAAGCTCAAGACAAGGCGCTATGGCTCCCATTAGGGGAGACCTATGTCCAGCAGGGGCTTGTGGGTTGATGTTGATGATGATGATGTCTATTTACACAAAATACATTTTAGTCTATGTCCATTGGGGATAATGTACCTTTCAAATGGTGAAAGAATTATGGCAATAAGTGCAGTGGTTCCGTAGATGACCCCAAACAATATAAACCTAACCCAAAACAAAACCCCAAAAATTCGGCCTCTCTATTTATTATATATGTATAGATACGAGTAGTAAAGATATCACTAGGAATTTATCTTTCTTCTTTTAAATACCATCGAAGTCGTATTATATAATTCATGTCGATTTAATTTGCAGCTAATTTCTATAAATTGAAATAGCGAATAATTATATTATTAATGCTTATAAATTGTATAATTCAAAAACAAAATGTTGTACCAGTTGAGGTGAGCAAGCATAATTTTGTGTATTTTATGTGAACACCGGGCACAATAATGTTTTCAAACATCTGCGTAGATGTCAGTCACACACACCCGCATTCGATATATTATGGGATATTTTCCGTTTGTTCTATCTTTTGCCTCAATAAAAGCCATAGTTAGTTTAAAATCCTGGTTAACCTTTGTGTGATTTTTGAGTTATCTCATAAAGAGGAAGTATTTAAATTCATGTTCATCCTTTAAACCACTTAGTATACTAATTATATGGATGAGACCCAACCTTTGTTTTGTTTGTGAAATTTAGTGTACAATATGTTACTTTTAGAATACTTTGTTATTTGTTTCTATGGAACAAACATTAATAAATTAAGTATGAATAAAACATTACAATCAAATTACAAATAAGTTTCTTGTTTAAAGAATTACCTATTAGGAACCGTAATTACTGGTATTCCCCCTACAGCTAAGCTAAATTGCTTGTTTTAGTTGTGGGCTCACGTCGGTAGTACAATGGCTAGGATTCGAACCCGGGACCTCTTTATCGTAAGGCCGACTGCCTAATCACTAAGCTACCGACGCTTTAATCGAGTAAATAGAAAGAAAAGTATTTTAAAGATGTAGTATTACGCTGGCACAGTAGTCACAAAATCATTACCAACCATGTAGGAAACTGATCACAGTGTAGTTCTGTAAATTTAAGTTGACTTTTGTTAAAATCTCATAGTTGCGTAGGTATGGTATAGCAATATAAAGGACTCTATTAATGAAGGTTATCGATTAGTCTATAGTCTACTTTTCGATATCCAGCTCCTTGTTAACAAATTAATAATTATGAAGCTACTGCGTATGTTATATTTTGTAACTATTTTAAATAGTGAATTAAGTTCCTCTTCATTATACTTTGTACTTGTTACCGGAATCTTTAGACACTCAATATATTAGAAGTACCTAGCACTTAGGTATTACTACCTACACTCTTCCTAAATAACTAGGGCGACCCCATTCACCAGAAGAAAAACAAGACTATAACTGACAACTATATTGTACAACTTATTACAGTTTTCTGTAAGGTGCAATTGGTTAGACTTACCAAAATTGAAGCTCTGGGAGTTATGCCAAATCAAAATTTTTGCAGCCCAGGCTAACATCACCTGATCGCTGGGACGTCAGCTGATTAACGGACCTGTCTCGAGCGCAGACTTTCCTTTCGAGGTGCAAAGGTCAGACGGTAGTCACTCCCGTAAAAGCTGAGATAAGCCACATCAAGAGAAGAAAGCTTAGGAGAGCGTGTTAAGGCCATAGGATAGTAAATAATAAATTCTAATAACTTTAGTAGTGGACTGTAATGATTTAAAAATGCTAGGTTCTATAAAACAATGCACCCGACCGACAACTTAGTGCGCGCGCGTCGACGTGTGTTGCTGCGCCCCCTGTCCGTTGTGTTCTGTCTTGGCGTCCCGGTCGCCGCCGCGCCGAGCCAGCGCCCGCGCTAGAGATGCGACCCTCACTGCTAGTGACGGTCGTTGTGTGTCATAGACATTCTGCCGGGCCACAAATGAGAGGGCATATCCGGTTAAATGCTCTTCTGATGGTGCCTGTGCTTGTCTGGATGTCAGCCACCCTTGTGACTCCGTCAGGGCCTGGATGGAGATGTGTGATTCTTCCAAGGACCCAACGAGCAGGTGGGAGAGCGTCGTCCTTCACGACGACCAAGGTGCCTTCCGTCAGCTGTCCTGATGACTTCTTCCATTTTATCCTGATCTGTAGCTGAGAAATATATTCTTTGTAAAATCGTTTCCAAAAGTGTTGACGCAGGAGCTCTATGCGTTTGTATCTGGGTAAATGCATTGGATTGCAGTCAGCCAGTGGTGGTTGAGGTAGTACAGATGAAGATCGACCAATTAAGAAATGGAATGGAGTGAGGGCAGTAAGATCAGACGGGTCTGAAGAGAGAGGCGTTAGAGGCCTTGAATTTAAAATGCCTTCAATTTGACATAATACTGTGTACATCTCTTCATATGTGAGATGAGCTATGCCTAAGACTCGCCTTAGGTGATGTTTTGTTGATTTGACTGTGCTTTCCCACAGCCCACCAAAATGTGGAGAGTGTGGGGGAATAAAGTGAAATTTAATGCCTTGTTCTGCTGCACTTTCACAAATTGAGTTTCGATTCTGTGCTAAGAAACCTGTGATAACATTTGACGCTCCTACAAAGTTAGTGCCATTGTCTGAATATACATGGGTAGGTTTCCCTCTACGGCTGATGAATCTATTTAGTGAAGCTAAATACGATTCCTTTGTCAAATCGGTAACCAACTCCAAGTGTACAGCTTTGACCGCGAGGCATACAAATATACATATGTATGATTTTATTAATTGACTACCACGCCCCTTACGGTTACTGATCATGATTGGTCCGGCGTAATCTACCCCGACATTACTGAACGTGAAATCTGAATGCATGCGAGGCTCAGGTAAGTTACCCATGATTGGTGCGACTGTTTTACCCTGAAATCGTCTACATGTGATGCAGGATTGTACTGTTTTTCTGGCTAGGTTGCGACCACTGATGGGCCAGTATGTTTCACGTACATGGGCGAGTAGAAGTTGTGGACCAGCATGGAGAAGTGTTTTGTGGTAAGTAGAGAAAATAAGTTTGCAAATGTGATGATTGGCATGTAAGAGCATTGGAAACTTTTTATCATACTTGAATCGCGAATTAGCGAGCCTGCCGCCCACGCGGATGATTCCGCTGGTGCTATCAAAAAACGGATGTAATGAACTTAATTTGTTTTTTATTTGTAAAGTTCTATTTGTTGAAAGTAATTCATATTCATTGTGAAATGAATTTAATTGTGAAATTTTTACTAAATTTAATTTGGCTTGATTTAGCTCCTTTGTTGTTAATGAAATAAAGTTGTTTGAAGCTGAATTACTTTTCAGTGTTTTATTTCTACAATTGTTTATGAATCTTAATATGTATGCGGTTATGCGTGTTAATTTTGTGAAATTAGAGTAATTAAAGGTGAATGAATTGTTGTCTATCTGTGAGTAACACTGGTTAGTGTTTTTGTGGTTCTGGGGTTTCGTTTCTGGCAGGTCAGAGTAACTGCTGATTTGCCCAGGTGGTGGTGGCCAGTTGCTATCATCATCCCTGAGAAAGTCTGGCCCCGAAAACCATACGTCTGAATGTATGAGGACTGATGCTGAGACACCGCGAGATATGAGGTCTGCAGGGTTCTGTTTTGTAGGTACATATCGCCATGTATGTCGATGTGTAGTGGTTTGTATTTCGTTAATTCTATGACTTACGAATGCATTTAGTTTGTGTGGTGACAACTTTATCCATGATAGAACAATCATTGAGTCACTCCAAAAGTAACAGTCTGAGATAATGTGTGAATTACGGAGAGAGTCAATGACCTTGTAAAGGCGAACAGCTGTGAGTGCTGCACAAAGTTCTAACCGTGGAATTGTTAGTGTTTTTAGTGGGGCTACTCTACATTTAGCTGTTAGTAGTTGTACATAAACCTCACCATTTTTAGTGTGTGTGCGCATATATACACAGGTGCCATAGGCATTCTGAGAAGCGTCACAGAATATGTGTAGTTGTATATGTTTAGGTGAATCATAGAAAACTCGTCTTGGTATGATTAATTGTTTCAAAAGTGATAGTGACTGTACAAACTTTATCCATTGTATTTTTATGTCATTAGGGACACTGTTATCCCACTGCAAGTTTAGTGACCATATTTTTTGCATTATTATTTTTGCTTCTAAGACTAAGGGACTTATGAGGCCTAAAGGGTCAAATATTTGACCAATGATGGACAATATTTTTCTTTTAGTAATATTGTCATTGACTGAGTATTCCATGTGTGTTGAGTATGTGATTGTATCTTGGGTAGGGTTCCAATAAATACCTAATGTTTTTGATGTATCTTTTGTACCTAAATTGATGTTGCTGTGTAGTGAGTCTGGTGATAGGTTTGCTTTCTGTAAAATATCTAGATTGTTAGACTGCCACTTTCTGAGAGGAAATTGTGCTGATTTTAGAGCTGTATTTACTGAAATTGCTATGTCTATCAAACGCGATTTCTTATCAGATCCTGATAATAGATCATCACAGTAGAAGTCGTGTATGATTATCTCTGACACTTCCTTGTCATGTTGGCAGTCCACTCCCACCTGTCTGATGCAACGTGTGGCGAGGTAGGGTGCTGAGGCTGTCCCATATGTTACTGTGTTTAATGTGTATGTATCCAGTGACTTTGACTCATCAAAACGAAATACTATTTGTTGTAATGGTCGTTGTTCTTTTATAATTTCAATTTGCCGGTACATTTTTTCTATATCGGCTGATATTATGTATTTATGCTGTCTGAATCTTATGAGAATTGAAATTAAATCATCTTGTACTACTGGTCCTATTGTTTGTATATCATTGAAGGAAATTTTGTTAGATGTTCGTGCCGATGCATCAAAGACCGCTCTGAATTTTGTAGTAGTGCTGGTGTCACGTAGAATGCCATGATGTGGTATGTAATATGATGGTGTCTGAATGTTTCTGTTTGTGTTTTTTGTCATGTGACCTAGGTCAAGATATTCTTGCATGAAAGTTAAATATTGTTGTTTGTATGAGGGGTCTGATTTGAAACGTTTTTCTATATTTAGAAAACGATTCTTTGCCTGATTGTATGACTGGCCTAAACAGTCTGGTGATTGTTTAAGAGGTACGGTAACCACAAATCTGCCATCATCATTGCGAGTTGTGGTGGATGTAAATATATCTTCACATGACTGTTGAGTAGTCTGAGATACATCTGAAGGAGTAGATATGTTTTCTATTTCCCAAAATCTGGTTATGTTTTCTGATATCTGATTAACAAAGAATGTTGAGTTCTGATTGCTGTTTTGAGTCTGAGCATCTGAGATGCAGCCTGATATCAACCAGCCTAACTCTGTTTCTTGTAGGACTGGTTGCTGTTTACCTAATGGTATTTTTCCAGTACCCATGACTTGCCAGAATACATCTGCACCCAGCAACAAGTCAACAGGAGCTGGAATGTTAAAGTCTGGGTCTGCTAGTTGTATGCAACTAGGTATTTGAATAGCATCTCTGTGTATGTATGTCTGTGGTATTGAATTGGAGATCTGATTGATTACATGACACAATGTGTTTGTGCTGTAATTATTGTTATGTGCTGATTGAATCTGAATGTTGGTATTTTCTGTAATGTTTATGCACTGATTGTTGATACCCATGACAGTGGTGTCAATAGTGTGGATGGGCAAGTCTAGTTTTGAACACAGGTGCCTAGTAATGTAACTTGAGGTGCTGCCATTATCTAGTAGTGCCCGTGCTGGGTGTGGCTTTCCCTCTTTGTCCATTATGTTGATTTGAGCGGTTGATAGTAAAACTGTTTTGCTCTGCGTGTGACTGGTGTATGTATTTGATGATGATTTTGGTGTCTGTAAGTGTAAAAGTGTGTTATGCTTCTGGTTACAGTACTTACATGCTCCTCCTCGGCATGACTTGGTTTCATGCCCAGGGTGTAAACAGTTAGAACAGACTTTTAATTTTTCAACCTCTTTAATTCTCTGTTCGATGGGCATTTGTCTGAATTTTTCACAAGAAAATAATAGATGATTCTGTTTGCAAATGGGACATGTAGGTTGTTTTGGTGTGTGATGTTTTGTGTGTAACTTTGGGTTTTGTCCACCTTGAATATCTGATTTGCTGGTGTTATTTGTCTTTGTTTCTTCTAAAGTTTCTAATAAATCTGCACGATTTTTCAGAAACTTATTCAGGCACTCAAGTGTGGGCATGTTTGTGAGTGTGTTTTTATGTTCTTCCCAATATCTCAATGTCCTAGAGTCCAATTTACTGGCTACCAAATATATTATTAATGTATCCCAATAGTCTGTTTTTTCACCTAGCGTGGCTAATGCTCTGAGATTTTTCTGTACTGTATCAGATAATTGCCTCAAAGACACCGAAGATTCTTTTTGAATGTGATTTATGTTGAATAATCCATGAATATGATTGCCTATGAGTTGTCGTTTATTTTCATAGCGTTCACACAAAAGCTTCCATGCTACCTCGAAGTTGTCACCAGTCATTTCTATGGACTTGATAACTAATGTTGCACTGCCTGATAGCGAGGAACGTAAGTAGTGAAACTTTTGTATGTTGTCTAGTGTTTGGTGTCTGTTGATAAGTGACTGAAATGTTTCCCTGTACTCGAGCCAATCATGATGGTCGCCCGAGAAGTGTGGCAAGTCAATGGTAGGTAACTTAATAAATGATTTGGTCACACCTGAATGATCCTTGTCTGACCCTGGATTGATTACCGGTTTGTCGTTCAACTGAATCAGCTCATATGCTTGTGCCAATAGTAACTGGTAGGTGTTCTCGAACTGTTCGCTTACTGGATCTGGTTCATCAGCGAGTTCTGAAATGTCCATTTTTAATTCTATTAATGTTTGTATGTCATGAAATTTCTCATGAATTTGTTTGAGTTCTGAAATTCTGTTTTTTAATTCTATTAGTTGAACATTTGTTAATGATGGATTGGTCTGAATGTGATGAATGTGTTTTTTAAATGAAGTTAATTTTCTCTTTATGATGCCACGTTGTTCCACTAAATCTGCGTCAGCAGCTTTAGCTTCAGTAGCCATGTCTGAGAAGAAATATGAGAGGCACTAAACGTAGGTAATAAGAGAAAAAAATTGCAAGTAGGTGAATGTTATCACAAGTGTTCGAACAAAGAATTGTGCAATACTCAAATTAGCGTGCAGTGCAGAGATTGGCGAAGCTGGGCCGTGCAAAGCGAGGGGGGCAAGAGAGCGAACACATGGCAGGCGAAGACACGTGCACGCGGCGAGTGACCATGTGGTGACCACACCCCGCGATGACGGCAGCGGTTTGCGCTGCACAGCCACACTGCAAGCGATTGCGATGCTGTGAAATGATATTGGTGGTATTAGTATAATGAAAAGGTTAGACAGTTTTTATGAGCAGGGATGATTAAAAAATTGTGAATGAGGTTATGAGTATTTCTGAATAATTAAGTGATTAAAATGGAATGGGGCCTGATTGTTCTGAGTAGGTAAATTAGTTCGTCTGATTGAATTGCTGATGCAATTTGAGAAAAGTGGAAGTAAAGGTAGTAAAAAGTTAATTGGTCTGTATTATCTGACTGATGCTGAATAGGCTGCGATGCAAGGAGAACGCCATGGCTGTGATGTGATGATCTCGCTGCACGTGGCTTTGTCGAAATTCACGCGACACGTGGCTGTCGATCACGAAGTCCAATCTTCAATCGATCATTGCGTCGCGCTAATGAAGTCTGCTGTGATGTGATGACCACGTTGCGCTTGCACGTGTTGCACGCCGCTGTTCTGAATTCTGTTGTTTCTGTAATGGCGGCGGCGACCGGGACGCGGCGCGTGTAATACTATTTCGACATTGGGTGCACTATTTCCGGCGATAGGACCATGTTAAGGCCATAGGATAGTAAATAATAAATTCTAATAACTTTAGTAGTGGACTGTAATGATTTAAAAATGCTAGGTTCTATAAAACAATGCACCCGACCGACAACTTAGTGCGCGCGCGTCGACGTGTGTTGCTGCGCCCTCTGTCCGTTGTGTTCTGTCTTGGCGTCCCGGTCGCCGCCGCGCCGAGCCAGCGCCCGCGCTAGAGATGCGACCCTCACTGCTAGTGACGGTCGTTGTGTGTCATAGACAGAGCGGATCCCGGACTTTAAAATGCAGGCTCTCGATAGTTATCCAGATTGCATCGAGAGCTTGCATACTGACGATGAATATAATCAAAGTTCAAAATCGAATCACATTTATTTGCCGTGATTTGAAAAATGAATCTCTCATTTTCTTCTTATCCAGTTAACAAAATTTTATCAACTTGATAACCAACTCGGTCTGCTCGGACTCTTAGTCCGTAGTCGAGACATTAATCTTCTCCATGTCCATTCTTTCTCGCTCATTAGACAACGTACGGAACATAAAATGAGGAAGGGTACGGAAAGGTCGGCCTTATAATGCTTGCACGATACAAATTAAACTCTAAAGCTATTTAAAATATATATTTTTCCGAGTAATGCGGCTTCATTTGAATGTATTAACTTACTTTTTTGCTCTATGTACTGTTTGATGAAGCAATACGTATGTATAGCATAACATCATAACATAACATAAACTCACGCCTATATCCCCGAAGGGGTAGGCAGAGGTGCTAGCACCCACTTTTCGCCAGTTTATGTTTTAGGTCCCAATGTAAAAGGTGGCGAGCCTATTGCCATTAACCGGGCACTTATAAACCTGCGATAAATACGCACATAACTTCGAAAAGCATCGAAAAGTCATTGGTGTGTACCATGGTAATACCTGGAATCGAACCCGAGACCTCGTCTCAGCAGTCCTTTACCCATACCACTAGGCTACCGCGGTTTTTTATGTATAGTTAGGAGCAAAAGTCTTGATAACGTACGCTACGTTGATTCGCAGTAGGGCTTTTTAGGCCTCTTTAGCGGTAAGCACGGGGCGCGACGGTGGAAGAGCGCCAATAGACCAATCATATAATATACGTATAAAACTAATAACAGGCTCAAAGGCCTTGCGTCATTGGTTGATCGGTCCTTTTATTGGTTTTTTGATTTGAAAGTTAGTACGCGAACTTTTTGACGTTTGTTCAAAATGTTTGCCTCGAGGTATAGGTACAGTAGCTGGCTGTCCGAGCGGGGATAAGGCGGGCCAAACAGGCCGCCTTCCGCGAGCTGCTGGATACTCTGGAGCGGGACCCGTGGGGGCGGCCCTACCGGATGGTGAGGGGCAAGCTGCGCCCCAAGGCCTCGCCGTTAACCCGGTGTCTCCAGCCGGAGCTTACACCCCGGCGTCTTTAGACCCGAGACGGCGTGCGGTTTTAGTCGGTTTTTTTTAAGAGATTTCCGCACGAATAAAAAAAAAAAGTACAGTAGCTGGCCGTAGTGCAAGTCGGACTAAGTTCCGCTTGCTTCGGTTTTGTAAAGCGTTCTCTCTATCGCACATCGTATGTCTTCAACTTGATATCTCTTAAGAGTAGTTAAATCCGAAGCTATTATTTTAAAATGGTACAAAGATGGCCCAGGGTCAGTCGGGGTGCGAGGGATATGCTCTATGGGCAACCTTACACCCCGGCGTCTGCAGACCCGAGACGGCGTGCGGTTTTAGTCGGTTCAAGCCCGACATAACCGCCCCCGCTGGCCGGCGGGGGGGTATCCGAGGGGATTTCCGCACGAAAATTTTTTTTGGTACAAACCGCATTAACTAGTAGGTACATTTTCACGAGGGGTGTGTGTTGGGTAACCTCCTCGAGTGTCGCTCCGATTCCGATCCCGCTGCAGTCCGGGGGGAACGGAATCGGAGCGGCCGGTACACCCTGGGCGGCGGTCAATGGCTTCCCCTTCACCCCTTCATAGGGTTGGCATTGATCGTCGGCCAATACCCAACGTGGCGGGAACACATCGCTCTCCGTACTCCTCTGCTTTCAGAGGAGACAGGATGAGCGATGCTGTTAGTGGTGAGATGGCCCAGGGTCAGCCGGGGTGCGAGGGATATGCTCTATGGGTAACCTTACACCCCGGCGTCTGAAGACCCGAGACGGCGTGCGGTTTTAGTCGGTGCAAGCCCGACATAACCGCCCCCGCTGGCCGGCGGGGGGGTATCCGAAGGGATTTCCGCACGATAAAAAAAAAAAAAAAAAAAAAAAAAAAAAAAAAGGTACATTTTCACGAAATATCATGAAAATGTGCCTAACAATAGTTAGGCAAAAAATTTTGACATCGAGAACTTGATGACATATGAATTTTAAAAGTGCACAAAATAACATTGGTTTTTTCCCTATTACACGTACTTTAATTATTCAAGCGATTCGAAGCAATTGGTAAATTGTTGGTCAGTCCAGATGGCATTTTCTGTGTTGTTATCGTTTACAACTGCACCTAAAAAATTAAATAACAACCTTTCTAGTTCGTCTACGAAGTTATTACGAACACGAACTTAAAACTTACGCCGTAAATGTATACACCTTTGATCTAAGTTACCCCTTATTACACATAATTAACCTAATAAATAATATAAATATTCTACAACATTCTACACAACGCTATGTAGACAAGCTTGTATAATAGATTCAAGTATGTACTAAGATACTTTTTTTTTTAATTCATGCGAGGGCATTGCCTTGTTTGGCCACCTTACACCCCGGCATTAGAGACTCGAGACGGCAAGCGAGACCCCCATTGTGACCAGCAGTGATTTAACCGTGGGGATCACAGCAAAAAAAAAACACAAAATGGCAGAGAAAAATCAAAAAATTCAAACATCATGAAAATCGGTCCACCTGTTCTCGAGTTCATCGCGGTCATCATTAACACAACTTTGTTTTATAGATTTAAAAGGATTTAGATAGGACATTTACGAATATCAGGCGATAAGATAGCCAACATAACTTGGTTCCAAGACGGCACAAAGTTTACCGGGTCAGTACCGGTCAGGTACATAAATATTATACATAGAAACATCTAGATCAATGCAAATTTTCATATTCACGCGGGGATCCAACCTGCGACCTCTTACTTAGTAGTCGAACGCTCTACCGCAACGCCACAGAGGTCATGGAATGAAACTGAGCACACAATTTTGAAACAGACCAACATAAAACTCGAATTTAGTTTATTAAATACATGACAGAAAAAAAACGCGGTAATACGATTTCAACGTTTAAAAATCCGAACATCACACAAAAAGCTTCGATATTTGATAAATACGGCTCTGATGGAATATAAATTAAATAAGTCGTAGGATCTCCTCGCTGAGATTTTTATTGATGGACGAAATTTATTTGAATGGCACCCGCAGTGTGCTTCGGGAGAAATATGAAAGGCATTACAGCAAAAAGGCCCTTCCAAATTTATGAGCATCTCTTTCGTTGTTAGATAACGTTCGAATTTTTATAGAGAGACGTTTTCAAAACGTTATATATTGGCTTAAATGTCTGAAACTGAAGTTCAACAGTATACTACCATTGATATTTCAGTTGGGTGTATGAGGCCCAACCAAGATCTTTCGGTGCCCTGCTGATTGTCACTACAGGCTTGGACCTTCCACTCGGAATAAGGGCGTTGGACGGCAGTCTATCTAGGTACATTATGCAATATGAATTTTAAATTAGCACAAAGTACAAAATATCATTGTTTTTTTTCCCAATTACATGTTCTTTAATGATTCAGGTGAATTCTGAAAATAAGGTAAGTTTTGTAAATTGTTGGTCAGGTATAGATTGTGTAAATTTTTTTGGGCCATAGTGACTGCTAACTCTTAGGACCAGGGTTCAATTTTCGTTCAGCGCAAATATGTATATTGGCATTGGTCTCAGTTTTTCAATGTACCTAGGTATAATAATGTATTAATAAACAAACAAGAAAGAATTTAAGTATGTTTATTCACATTCTAGAACCCATATGACAAGCTCTAAATGGCGTTGTGTAATTTGTCGTAGAATATTTATTTATTTATTCCTGTTTGGTTTTTGGAGTAGGTGAGCGTCCGCTCTGAAGTGCAGGATTGTAAACATCGGGGTTGGCACTTGAATGAATAAGAGAACAGCCATTGATATTTCAAAGAGTTATGTAACACCAACAAGTATTCTGGCATCTGTATTTACTGTGGACTAAAATATCGATTAGCTGCTTAGAACCTCGCGAGGCTTTGATAACTACATTGAATAACTACACCAGCTAATGATGTTATAAGGCAATAATTAGACCTGTGTAAGTAAGTAGAGGCATGTTAGTCTTATAATATATGTATGTATGATCAACATTTTCAGCGTAGTTTGTAATGCGATGTATACGGGTTTCATTTAAAACTACTGATTTTCAATTTCTTGCGCAAAAACCTAATTCTTTTTAACCGTCTTCCAAAAAAGAGGAAGGTGTTTATTTTTTTTCTTTATTTTTTTTTATATATGTTCACCGATTACGCGAAGACACCTGGACCGATTTGAAAAAGTCTTTTAGTTTTAAAGGGGTATACCCTTCATAGGTGGTCCCATTTAAATTTTGTAAAGATATGATGATAAGTTTCGGATAGTTGAAATCGGTGCTGTCGGCGCTAGGACCTACCCTACATACCTTAGTCTTACGCGTAAAACTTTTATATTTATATATAATATATGACTCACATATTTACTTTTAGCTCTAAAATCTCTTGAACGCAGTGGTACCAAACCTTCCTCTACTTTTTGTTTAAAGATAACTTTTACCGTAAATGACTTATATTCGTACTTGGCATACAAACAGCTAAGCTTAATTGCTTATGTTATGGTCTCGTTCGCAAATCCGACATCTTAGCCTGTTTAGAGGCTACCATGCACCGCAATTAATTATAAAAGAAACGCATTCACTGCAACAAGAACAATCATAAAAACACTCCATCAATGTGAAATATATTCAAGCAGAAATCTTTTCTACAAAAAACTAGCGCAATACAGCAAATATCTACATTTTTACAAAGTCAAGTAAGCATACCGCGACTGGGAGTCCGGGGTAAAACGCTACATATATTTTTGTAATTAATTTCCCAGGTGTGTAGTAAACACCTGTAGAGAGCCCTGTTCTATGTTTATGTTTAGTCCCCGGGTACTTTTATGAACATATTAAGCTCTCAAACATAAAATTTTCTTTAGTTTCTACCACACGTGTTTACGGGTTACTGGCTACTTAAACCTTTGTAGAAATCTCGTACTTTAGTACATAATCCTGTTTATGCAGTACTTAAAACTTAGAATAACAATTGACTAACCTTCGAACGTCACTGTAATTGTGCATAAAGCAATCAATTTTATCATTGAAAATATATCTATTTTCAACATATCATCATATCATTAACGATTAAAACCACAAGCGAAAAAAGATGGTTTACATGATATTGTCGGAAGTTTACGCGAATATTACACATTGAACGACTTCTATTTGCGATTTATGGGGATTAATAACCCCTATTATACTTATTATTTGTTAATGACCAAACCAGTACAAAATGGTCAAAACATCAGACAACTCCACTGAGTATTCAATAGCTCCCGTAAACATAATTTTATTTAAACGGCAGGAATTTAATCGCGAATGTTTAAAAATAGGTTTAATAGTGTCCACTGTGTGATTAGAATACTTTCTTGTTACTTTTGTTTGCTTTTTAACCTATTTGCTTACAACTTTTTCTAATATAATAACATTAAAAGTGAAATCTTTTAATCGGCTCTCAATTGAGTAATCTGCTTATTTTTACTGATGTTTTTAAATGTAAGTCTTCAATACAGTAAGTCTTCAAAAAATGACGTGCGTTTGAAGCTACCCGACACCCCAGTCAAGTCTCTAGGCGTATCTCTACTCTATAGAAAACATCACTTGTGTTTTTGCCGGTGAGTAGGGTTGCCGGAACTCCTCGAGGGTCTGTCCCGCTAGACATCTTAGACATACATTATAAAAATGTCTGTTTGTTAGGGCCGACAAACAGTTTTTTTTTTATATCACTTAGCGTAAGCGAGTCGGCCTTACGATCGAGAGGTCCCAGGTTCGAATCCTGGCCATCACACTACCGACGTGAACCCACTCCTAACACAAGCAGTTTAGCTTAGCTGTAGATGTTATGAGGAATACTTGTAACTTCAGTAACTTAAATCCTTAAAAAAAACGCGTTGTATTTACGTCAACTGTAGGAACAACCAGACCAATACAAAGAGACATATATTTATGTTTTTAAATATTTGTACTAAGCGGCATTCGATTTCTGACGTAGCAGCGTGGTCGTCATATTTTTATTTAGTTACAAAAGCTTATCATTTTACTTAAAGACTGACATATATTGTGTCTCACTAAGATGACGAAAACCGTTGGTAAAATTTATACCTTTTAAATGAGGACACGCGTAAAATATAGTTCTTTTTTTGTGTTAAATGTCAACGCGTTTATCTGGGGCACTGTCCTAGGAGTATCATTACTCAGGGCTCATATCGTACTGTGGGTGTGTTTTTGTGTTTCAGATTTTTGTTACTTATTTATAGAATGTACAGTAACCGGTCCGGTTAAGATCAGTTGCTTCAGTTTTGTAGAACGTTTTGTCTATTAAACATTTTTTGCTGAAAGATACCGTGAAAATGTAGTAGAAATGTATTAAAATGACTATATTAACTAGTATATTTTAACGCTATTTCATGTAATAGAGCCTTTAAATGGGCAATTGTATATATATATATATATATATATATACATATATATATATATACATATATATATGTATATATATATATATACATATATATATGTATATATATATATGTATATATATATATCTGATATATGTATATATCTGAATCTCGGAAACGGCGATTTTCATGAAATTAAACATACAGAGGGTTTCGTGAGCGATAAATCGATCTAGCTAGGTTTCATTTTTAGAAAACTTCGACGAAAAAATACCGAGTGAAGCTCGGTCACCCAGATATTATATATTAAGCCGTGAAAATGCAACATTTATATTTATTCCATCATTTCCAATCTTGTCGCAACTCAGTTGGGATTGAGTTTCAGTGCTTTACATGCTCCCTGAGGCACGGAGAGGTCTCGTTGTATTAAGTAGTAGTAATAGTCACCCATCCTAAGACTGACCTAGGTAGTATTGCTTAACCTTGCAATGTAAATTTAACCGTTATTGAAATAAAACTATTTTTAACGGATTCTATCGAGTTTTATTTGATGTTATTTTATTATTTACATTAAACCCGACGTTTTGGTTGCTTGCCATGCCATGGTCACGGGGAGACTAGAGACTTCAAACTACAAGACAACAACTATCATTCGTTTTCCCGTGACCATGGCTGCTGAAAAGCAACCACAACCTCTGGTTCAACGTAAACAATAAAATAATATCAAATAAACCGCGATAGAATCCGTTAAGAAATAGTTTTATTTCAATGTGTGACATTCGCGTAAACTTCCGACAGTATCATGATAACCACTATTTTCATAACCGAAATCAACAAATGATAAAAATGTCTTATGATTCAACAAAGCAATCGAACACAATGACATGGACTTGATACTCAACACAATCAAAAGGTACCACCGAAATCAACAGAGGATAAAAATGTCTTATGATTCAACAAAGCAATCGAACACAATGACATGGACTTGATACTCAACACAATCAAAAGGTACCTTTTTTTTTTTTTTTTTATCGTGCGGAAATCCCTTCGGATACCCCCCCGCCGGCCAGCGGGGGTGGTTATGTCGGGCTTGCACCGACTAAAACCGCACGCCGTCTCGGGTCTTCAGACGCCGGGGTGTAAGGTTACCCATAGAGCATATCCCTCGCACCCCGGCTGACCCTGGGCCATCTCACCACTAACAGCATCGCTCATCCTGTCTCCTCTGAAAGCAGAGTACGGAGAGCGATGTGTTCCCGCCACGTTGGGTATTGGCCGACGATCAATGCCAACCCTATGAAGGGGTGAAGGGGAAGCCATTGACCGCCGCCCAGGGTGTACCGGCCGCTCCGATTCCGTTCCCCCCGGACTGCAGCGGGATCGGAATCGGAGCGACACTCGAGGAGGTTACCCAACACACACCCCAATCAAAAGGTACCTAAAAAGGTTTTAAATTTGGGACCAAATATATTTCTGCAAATAGTTTTGTACAAACCACAGTACTTCAGGACCTTTTAGACCCTTGCTCAAAGCTATTGATTTGAGCAAGGCTTGTGGCTTGTGCAGGGTGATGACAGGTAGTCCTGACAATACCCTGCACAAACCACACTTTATAACTTTTCGGGGCAACTAGATTACTTCAGGCAATGTGGTCCCTATACCCTTGAATCTTGATTTTTTTAATACCACTTACTTTCTTATAAAACTCGCCAATGGTCACTTTCACTATTACTAATATTAATATATAACCATGATATTGGATCGCGGATTATTTGATTGATCCAATATTTCTTCATTGGTTTCCTCTATTGTGGGCGTTTGGGATAGTGGAAATTCAAAATAATACAGCAAACACGAACTAAAAACACGTCACGATTTTGTGAGCATCCGCCATGTATTGACTGTCAGACAAACATAAAAATTGCATTACTCCAATCTCTATCCTGTTACCCTCTGTAAAATAAAAATACACCAGTAGTGGTAGTAACTTCAAACGAAAAATTCCTTTCTACTAATCGCGCCTATAAAATAAAAACTGATCCGCTCCCGCCAATACAGTTTTTCAGGGGGTATCGCACCAACTCCTTCAAAACGGCGATACGCTTTCTCGCTCAGCGTCTTGCCGACAGTGATGGTACAGAGTACGAGCGCGTGGGCTACCGCTGCCTCCTGCTGCGAGCAAGTAATGCTCGAGAAGGAAGCGGTGGGGCGGGTCCGGGAGAGACTCAAACGTCGGAGGTCACTCAACGGCCTCCGTCCTCCTCCGCGCTTCACCTGAGTATGACAGGTGGAGCCGCTTGTCACCTTAGCCGAAGCAGGCCGAGGCGGTGGCGCGTTGCGCGCTCCCCCCCTTTTTCTGGTTGCGAGACGACGACACCGTTGTTGCCAAACCTAAGGGGGCCATCTCCAAACCGGAGATGGCCCTGGGTCAGACGTGGTGCGAGGGAAATGGTTTATGGGGCAACCTTACACGGCATGCGGTTTTATTCAGTTCGAGGCTGACATAACCGAGACGACATATCTAAGGGGATTCGCGCACGGAAAAAGAAAGAAAAAGCCTGGAAGAATCTTATCCTATGATAAAAGTATGTGCATATTATAGACTATACTCTATTGCTATGCTAAATTTCATTCAGATCCATCCAGCCGTTTTTACGCAAAAGAGTAGCAAACATATTTTAAAAGATAAATAGTAACTGTTATCACTAGTTTTCCAGTTAATCCTGTCAGCTAAGCTAAATCGCTTGTGTTAAAAGTGGATTCACGTCGGTAGTGTATTGGCCCGGATTTGAACCCGGGACCTCTCAATCGTTAAGGCATAATCTTTTAAGAAACCTTAAACTACTCATCTGTTGCCTAAAAATACGTTATATTATTATTTTACTACACAGCTTAGCTGTATTGGTATTGTATTGTCTATTTTGAAGACATTTGTAGTACCAAAAAACAAAAGGGATTAAAAATCGTATCGATGCACATACTCCGACACTCCACTAAACTTGATAAATGATAGCTATCTAAGAATCTCTAATAATATCTAAGAATATCTAAGAATGTGAAGTGCCAGGTAAGGCACTTCACATTCTATCATCGCACCGCTCGCCACAGACAGGGAATTCATCCTCACACGTTGCGACCGGAAACGGTGCGTACAGTGAGATATGAAAGGCACTTTATTCCGCGTACCCTCAGGCTGTGGAATGATCTCCCTGCTGTGGTTTTCCTAAGCGATACAATATGGGGTTCTTCAAGAAGGGCAGTAGAAGGTTTTCACAGGGTCGGCAGCGCGAGTGTGACGCCTCTGGTGTTGCACACGCCTATAGGCCGCGGTAACCGCTTCCCATCAGTTGCACACCATCCCAACAGGTTCCTGGCTTAACAAAAAACTAAGCGGTTCAGCTATATTTATGAAATTAAAAGTTGAATGACATTTGATAATTTTCTCAAGGATCAGTATGCTATATTTTAATTTCATTATACTAGATGAAAAAAAATGGCCGTAGATCTCCAATGTATATTATTATATCTAGTTAGACTAACTTCAGATCATTATTGGTAATAATAAGTTGCATAAACCCATTCACTGGCTTTGTATCATTAAGAGTAGGCTGCCTTTAGTCTAGGGCTCCAGCGAAATCGCAAGCGTTACGCCATTCATACATACGCCGCATAGAAATGATACACTTTCGGTAATAAATTGTTATGTAGAAAACTGATCAGATTCGTTTCGGCTTGATCCAGTAAGCCTGGCTGCTGTGAAAAGTTGCACGTTTTATATAGAAATTAGCAAAATAATGCTATGCTATTAGATTTTTTATACTGAACTCGTCAAAGTGACTTCACCCCGCTAGGTAAAAAGCAGTTAGTGAAGTTCAAAGAACGTAGTTTACCATTATAGATGCTAAGTGTTTTTGGTCAATTGTAAAATAATGATATACAGTTTGACGGCCTCGATAGCTGCTTTTTAACATCCCGCTTAAAGGAGCCGGGATTGCAGAAATATGAAACCGTGTGCTAGTGAAGAATTCCAAGTCTTTATAGTGCAGCAAAGAAACAAGATACCGAAACATTTGTTCCTAGATAAAATTATTAGCACCCTGCTTGAGATTAATAATTAAGCTGAGAATGTAAGATCTCAACACGATCAGCACATTAAAAAGTTCTTTTCTTTGAAGAGGTTTCCTGAACAACAAGTCCATTCTATTCGGGTCCATTATATTGTGGGTCATTCGAGCCTATAGTTGTATTTTTGAGCTTCAAGTCTATATGTTTGAATCTATGTTTGAGTACGAACTCAAATGAAATTTACTACACAACATAACATAACTTCACGCCTGCATCCTCGAAGGGGTAGACAAAGGTGTATTACACACCCACGATTCGCCAGTTATGTTAAGGTCTCAATGTAATGGGGGGCGATTTACTAAACACAAAAACGTGAACTATTAGTACAGTCAAGCTATCCGTATGTCCCAAAATGATAGAAATGGAGGCAATGCTATCTGCTAATTGCTTAGACCACTTTTGCCCAGACCACTGTGTGGTTTCCATACAAAAGCCCTATTGACAAGAAATGGTGGGTAAAGTTCCATATGTGCAACAAGCGATATTGCAAGGTTGATTCCAAATTGATTACTGTCGTATGTATAGATTGATACGCGGAAACTGTACAGATGTAACTTTTAATAAGTGTATACCTATTCAATTCCTTTGATTAGTTAGCCCCTAAGTACATAAGGTACATATTAATAACACAAGACAAAGAAGAAGTATTTTATCACCTCTACCATGGCGACTGTTCCGATGAGCTCTTCCAATTAATTCCACCCTCTCCTTCCTACACAGGACAACACGTTAAAGGCTGAGGTATCACCCTCACACGGTGCAAACAACTGCATCAAAAACCAAGCGGTTCGGCAACTCTTTTCTTTACCGCACCATTGAGATTTGGAATTCCTTTCCAGCACACGTGTTTCCTTCAACCCACTATTCCGGGTCTTTAAGCGGGGCATGAAAAAGCCTCTGATGAGGTCGTCAAGCTGAGAGCCACCATTGTAGTACTGTCGGTATTTGTAATGGCGACCCCTATTCCTGAGACGTCATATTGACGAGTGCAATACAAAAAAAAAAAGAAGTAGATTATATTTTTATTTTCTTTCCGTGCTGAAATCTCCGAAGAACCTCCTCGTCATAGGTACGACGAAACGAAACGGCTTTGTTGAAGGTGAACCAACTAAAACCACACGGTATCTCCTATTCTAGATTCTATTCTATTGTCAAGAGACGTGGTTTCTGCGGAGCAGAAAGTTCAAAAATCCTAACCATTATTACTGGTAACATCACCTTTTTGGAGGAGAACTCCTTACGGCTCGAAGCGTCCTGGCTATTGCTAGCCAGGTTTATAATTTAGCTAGACTGTTTCTAGTTTGTGCCTCCCATTTTCAACAGTGTGTAAATAACTCCTAATCTTCTACACATACTAAGCTTCTAAGTTAAGCCTAAGGTAAAATTTTGTATTTCAACCAAGATTTTTTTTAATATCAACCAAAGTAATATAATATTCATCACATCGAAAAATACGTTATGAAATACGGTTGAATATTCTGTGGAAGTTGCGTCATTTTTCAACTAAGTATATGTGTGCTGCTTCATTTTATCTCATGTTACCGTGAGGGATGGTTAAATCCGGATTAATTAATTCTGAACTTGGAGAGTGCGTTGAATTCAACCCTTTCGATAATTCCTGCGGTGTATGTCCTCCCCCTATCATTGGTATTGGCTAATGTATTAGAAACGTGTAAATTTCATCGTATATACACCATGAATAGGAAAACACATATGTATAAAAAGTATTAGTTGATAACATTGATTTATAATTTTAAAAACATACTGTAATATCAACAATATTATAAACCATAAGGAAAGATACAAATTTATATCGCAAGGATGTATATCATCTTCTTCTTTCTTTCATCTCACTGTGGGTCATCTTCCGCAGTTGTTATTGTACGCTTTCCAGTATTATTGGCGACTTGAACGCTAATACGGAGTGTGTTCATCAATATTATAACTGTTGTCGAAAAAATATGCAAACCACGAAATATAAAAAGGCAATTAATCTGCATTGCCCATAAGCTGTGACGTGTATCTTTGAAGGATTTTCTTTTCCTCGTTTAGGAAAAAAACCTTAAGTTAGGCTGTCAATTAAGTTACTTCCGTTACGATTCCTTTATGTTTAATAGATTTAAGAAGAGCCATCAATTATAATCAAATTACAATTAGGAGTTTACTCGTTCCAAATCAAAGTTGGAAACATCAATACAGCTGGTGGATGGGCGGGTAGTATTGTTTGAAAACACGTTGAGCACAGGTGTTGCTTTTCCAATTTAGCATCACTCGGCGAAAGGGATGTACGCCACCAATTTTCATTTCCCGAACAAGCCACATGCGACGCGCGACGATTATGCCGCAAGCGTATTGTGCGGCTGGACTTTTGAATTGTTGATTAAAATTTTCATGCCAATGGGTGTCACCTCAGAGTTTTTCTGTCTTTTAGTAAATATGGGGAATAAATGATTGACTCGGTGTTCAAGCATATATATTTTTAAGCGTTTAAAATGGTTTAAAGAATGTTCTTTTTTTTTCATTTAAAACCAAAAAAACCTGCAGAATTTTTAAAAAGATAAACATTGTTTTAGTTCAACTAAATTATATTTAGGTACACTAATTAAGGGGGGTGTGTGTTGGGTAACCTCCTCGAGTGTCGCTCCGATTCCGATCCCGCTGCAGTCCGGGGGGAACGGAATCGGAGCGGCCGGTACACCCTGGGCGGCGGTCAATGGCTTCCCCTTCACCCCTTCATAGGGTTGGCATTGATCGTCGGCCAATACCCAACGTGGCGGGAACACATCGCTCTCCGTACTCCTCTGCTTTCAGAGGAGACAGGATGAGCGATGCTGTTAGTGGTGAGATGGCCCAGGGTCAGCCGGGGTGCGAGGGATATGCTCTATGGGTAACCTTACACCCCGGCGTCTGAAGACCCGAGACGGCGTGCGGTTTTAGTCGGTGCAAGCCCGACATAACCGCCCCCGCTGGCCGGCGGGGGGGGTATCCGAAGGGATTTCTGCACGATTAAAAAAAAAAAAAAAAAAAAAAAAAAGGTACACTAATTAAGGGGTGCCTTGGGCAACGTGGGCGATGACGCATCATTGATTGCTTCTCTGGAGTAGCTGGCGTCAACGTCAACGGCCAAGAGTCCAACCGACCGGCCCTTTTCAGGGCTAGCGGACCACATTGCACGAGAGGTCGGGATATGGCGGGCCTACAAGGCCCGCGGTGGTGGTCGCTCCAGGTACCCCTCTGCTGTTATCAGAGAGGACATTGCGAGCGACGTGTTGCGGGAGAGGATTAGAACTCTCCCGGCCCGCCGAGCCCGCAACATGCTCGCCGCGTTTCGCAGGCGACACAGGCACCAGAGGTCGCTTAACGACCTCCGTCCTCCATGAGCGCAGGCCTGGGGGTGGCAGGTGAGGCCGCCTATCACCCCAGCAGAAGCAGGCCGGGACGGTGGGGCGATTAGCGCCCCTCCCCCAAACCGGGGCTAGACGGGGACACCGTGGTTCCCAAACCCGAGGGGGCCATCTCGAAACCGGAGATGGCCCAGGGTCAGTTGGGGTGCGAGGTATATACTCTATGGGCAACCTTACACCCCGGCGTCTGTAGACCCGAGACGGCGTGTAGTTTTAGTCAGTTCAAGCCCGACATAACCACCCCCGCTGGCCGGCGGGGGGGTATCCGAAGGGATTTCCACACGAAAAAAAAGGGTACACTAATTAAAAGCTGAAAATTCGATCAGATGTATAAATATTTGAATAAACAGTAGAATAATATTTGAACTGAAAGTTACCACAAGATAATATTACTTCGTACTATTTTTGAGCCCACCATTGGTGTAAATATTTAAACAGGTCATTAAGTCGAGCCAACATTTCACTGAAGCTTATTCAAACTCGGTAAATACAAGATCTTAAGAAAACGAGAAATTCTCTCTGAAAAGACAGCTTGTCAACTACAAGAACAAAAGTAAACATTTCAACTATTCTGGTATCTATTGTCTTGTTTGAGCTATGAGCGGCGGCAACGAAACGCCACTCTATTCGAATCCAACTTCCTTTTGGAAAAAACTTCACGAAAGCATCCCATCTCGGTTTGTGAGAAGATTGCAAAATATTCTTGTCCCCCCGGTGTCATTTGCCTAACTTTCCAGTTTGAGTAAGCTTAAAACCTCAAAGTTTTTGCACTGAGTATACTTTTAAGTTTTTCTGATGGAATATTTTGATATTTGGTCGGAAATATTCGCTAACAATAAACGCAAACAACTTTTTCTTTAAAGAGCCTGTTTAATGTGCTTTGCTGAAGATGTTGGTGGCCATGTCTGTACCGAAATTCGTTCTTACTTATAATTGTAGGTTAATATAAATAATAAACAAAGACAATAAATTAACGTTTGAATTGAGTATCAAGTTATTTTAACACTAACGAGCAGTTGGTACAGTCACGGTCAAAAGTAACGTAACAAATTCTTATTTATTTATCACCTTAGGTCTTAAACCTAATACACAAAACATAACATATATTTACTTTGTCCTGTGAGGATTATAAAACGACTTATACAACAATTTATTAATACATGTATTTCTAACTAAAACAGTTTGTAAATATTCTAGTGTTAATCAACTTTTGTCGGTGACTGTATTTTATTATCACCTTTCTTTGTTAGATTCCAATTAATTCTGCGTTGGAGGTATATCTTTGTATTTTGGTATAACATATCTATCACGTTTGAAAGATAAAATTAAATATAAACAAGTATTATAGTAAATATTAGATGTTATATATATATATATATATATATATATATATATATATATATATATATATATATATATATAAATATATATATATTTATGATTTCATTTTCATATGATTCGTATTTCTTGTTGATTTGAATTTGAAATTAAATAGAAACAATTTGTTTTGCACGCACGGAGTTGCAGTGCACGGAGGCTTCTCGGTCCACGTGAGGCTCATATAAAGCCTTAAGGCCCTGTCTGGACGCAAGCTACCATAATTATGCTTATTTTTTGTTTCTAAGATTATTTCTCTCTCTCTCTAAGATTACTGATGCTAGACAGTTGTTTTTTTTATGTATACAGCTAATTATCTACTGTTCACGCACATCCAAAAACATTTTGGATAAATAGAGCAGTTTCTTGTTAAATAATTGCAAAGAAACACTCTTTGAAAAAAAATTTTCGTTTCAATTATCTCTATATTTTCAGCGATAACATATATATTTTTTGTTACAAATATAAAGAAAATTTAATCAGCTAGTGGAATATCTACAAATTAACATCCTCAAATCCGTCATATTTTTTAAATGATTTATTTATCCGTTTGCCGCCAAACAAATCAAACAAATCAAACAGAGAACAAAAATTTATTTCAAAGAGTGTTTCTTTGCAATTTTTTTAACAAGAAACTGCTCTATTTATCCAAAATGTTTTTGGATGTGCATGAACAGTAGATAATTAGCTGTATATATAAAAAAAATCAACTGTCTAGCATCAGTAATCTTAGAGAGAGAGAGAAATAATCTTAGAAACAAAAAATAAGCATAATTATGGTAGCTTACGTCCAGACAGGGCCTTAAAGAAGTGTCCGTGCTCATACCCTTCCATTGGGCCTCAAATTTAGAGGTATCAAGTACTGCACATGCGCGTCGATCTGTGTTGGCCAAAACTAATGGGGTGAAACCTTTATCGCATTATTATTATTACAACTGTGACATGTTTCAAATTTAAACATAGATATACTTTAAGTTTTATCATTCAGTAATAAAGTTAAGTAAGTGGATGTAAGGAGATAAGTAGTAATATCTTTATCTTTTCTATTTATATTTGGTCCGTCAAATTGACTGCACCCCGCCTGATGGTGAACTGAGGTGAAGTACAAAAACTAGTGACCACCATTTCCAGTATTAACGTTAATTAAAGTTTAATCAAATAACCCTTTTAATATTTTTTAGAAGAAAGGTACTGATTTCTCATAAAGCCTGCTTTTCTCTAATAGTTGTAAAATTCTAGACAAATATGCAGAATATTTTTTACCTAAAAATATTAGAATTATGTTAGCACTTCGTTCGCAAGGTATTGTTAAATACGCATAACTAACTATATACCTTTGTAATCCTTAATGCGTGACGACACCATGCATTCAATTTCAATGAGATTTTGATTAGTTGAGTTACTATGTGTTTCTGAGTTGGTCAAATAAAAGGAATGGCATTGCAACAAACGATCGGCAACAGCTAGTGTGATATATAATATGATTACCTTAGATAAATATTATTAAGAAAAGAGTCTCATGCGATTCGAGAGTTCAGCGATAAATAAGAGATAATGGCCCATTTCTCGGGGTATTATTATGAAAAAATGAGATCCTCTATTGTAAGCCTGTCTATTGGGTAAGCTATTTGTTATTGATGATGTATGTATTAAATAGTAAACTGTTATATGTTTATATTAGTGCGAGGGATAAATGCTTAATATCTTCAATATAAGGGAGTAAGAACAGCTTCAGTAAAAAAAAAATTAAGAAACTTTTTTAAAAACACGCTTTTATTAAAATATTCAGTTCTACTTATTACTCTTCCTCTGTTTTGTATTTGCTCTACTAGGTTTTGTACTCAGCACAACACTTCCATAAAAAAATATTTTTTGAAAAAGCTTGTTCTAAAAAATACTTTTTTAACCTTTTTAGTTTAGGTTTAATGTGTGCCTTTCTAGTAAATGCTGCACACTACCAAGCATTTGGAACACACACAACCATATTAATTACATAAATTTATACCGCCAATGTCAAATGTATTATTTATAATAAGTTGTACATTATCATTTTAAGTTATTTACAATTTACATTATATTTACAATTTATATTTATTGTAATATATAAATAGATACGATCCGGAGGCGAGTCACCCGACTTCTCTCTCAATCTACGCCTTATGTCTTCCACAAAGTGTATTACCTCCACGCTCCAACAGCCCATCGTCTCCACCACGAAGAGAATGAAATGATACCGGGCCTGTAACGCCTCGTACGTAACCCTCTTCCCAACAGCTGCATCCTCAGCAGCAGCAGCTGCAACTAGACCTTACGACAGAGGTGGCTTGGAGCGACAGTGCTGACGTGCGTGGCATTCCATACCAGGTACTTGCCGCTCTTCCACGGCACCAAAATCAGGCCATCCGGTGTTCAGCTCGCAGACCTGCTAAGAACGGGCGGCTCAAGCAAGCACGGGACATCTGCCGTCACAGACATCTGATTTACCTAAATTTACACCCCAAATATCAGGTTAAAAAAGTAATCTATCTAATCTGCAAAACAGCACCCCTTGAATTAATATTGGAACCTACGAGTACGTAGCGGTGAGAATTTCGTGACGTATCGCTTACATCGCGATAACGATGTCGCTACGTGGTATAGCTAAAGATGATCTTAGTTTCGCAGGTAATTTATATCCTATCTGTTGTGCCGTTTGAATATTTAGATCAAAAAAAGACAGGTTGATTATTATAATTAGCTTTAAACTTTCAGTTTCCATGTTATGTCTAAGGGAATTAACGCGATTATGCTGAGGGTTTTCGGCAGAATCTTTTAAACCACGTTATTTATAGCAGATTTTTGGGATTAAAGTGCAAAAAAATGTGTATAAGTATGCTTATCCTTATTTTAGAATATATATCACAAGTCTGTCCTAGAATATTTTAATTGTGATTTTTATTTCCTCAAATTAAAAAAAAAAATTACCGGTCTGTGGCTTACATGGGTTTGGAAATTCAAGGTTCCATTGACATTTGTATGTAATATTTTATTTTATTTCTTATTATCACTTAAAAACTAACAGTACACAAATTAGTTCGAAATAATACCTAAACCGCTAAGCTTTGCATAGTGCTACACATTCAGTCAGTACAATTAATAATTTTATAATAAGTAGGTAGGTGAGGTACAAAAATATTTATAACAAACAAGTTAGACATTACCCTTATCTATTTGTTACAACTTACAGTATTTGTAAGGTATTTTTTGTAAGGTAATTGGAATAGGACATTCACCAGAGACAGTTTACGCCAGTACTAGGTGAGTACAAAAATGAAATAGCACCAGTACGTACAGTTCAATTTAAAATAATGTAAACTGGTCGTGGGTTCAAGTCCCGTCCCTGGATGTTGGTTTTACCGATTTAAATTTATAATAATGTAAAAAAGAATTGGTCTAT
The DNA here is from genome assembly GCA_946251805.1 of Cybosia mesomella. Classification (NCBI taxonomy): domain Eukaryota; kingdom Metazoa; phylum Arthropoda; class Insecta; order Lepidoptera; family Erebidae; genus Cybosia; species Cybosia mesomella. The sequence goes on from OX276398.1 coordinate 27,201,371, forward strand.
ATTAATTTATTATTATCTGTTGTAGAGGCTTAAGACTATTTTGAATCGGTTATTTAAAATATATAATATGATTTATAATTTTACTAGCGCTAATACTTTTTACAGTACAACAGTCTAACGAGTAGTAAAAATAACAAAAGGTTGTAGTCAAGCATATTTACACATAAAAAGTATTCGTGCTATAACTAGTAATATAGATACCAAATTGTAGTGTACGGTGTACGAACACGATTCAAAAGCGTCCAATCAGCCTGCAGAAACGCAAATCCCCATATCAGTACGTAGGATGTGATGAAACCAGCGTCATAAAGTGCTTGAAGCGATTGTTGCTAATTAAGTGCAAACAGCTTCGGTGCTGAGAGCATGTGCTTTCATGGATATTTTTCCACTTTTCGTGTACAGGGATTGACTCAGATGAAAGGTTTGCTATGAAATTTTGGAATTAAAATGAATTGGATATAGACATGCATCGTACAATGAAAAGTATTTGTTTATTATTGGGATAATTAGATGAGGAAATGTATAGAAAGACTCTTCTATCAGGTATCAATTTTACAAGAGACCACGGTATAGGGATAATACTTTTTTGGGACTCATTAGTTGAAATTGCGAAGGATTATGGTAAAAGCACAATATCAACATATTTTGTACTAATAATGCTGAGTGCTCAATATAGAAAATATAGTCTTAAGACAGACTATTGCTCTAAAGAAACATTTGAAAGTGCACACACTTAGAACAAAATAAAGCTGTCTAATTACCTACAAGTCACGTCGAGACAACTGTCTGTAGACTATATTGTCTCAAATGTGAATATATGTCCTATTGATTGATTATAGTCTGTGATAGTACATAGGTTAGTTTTTATCCTAGGGATGGGTACCTGTGATACCGGTTACCGGTTAAGTAGATCAGTATTTAACGCGAGCAGAGCTGTGGGCAATAGGGAGTGTCAATTAAAAGTATATTATTAAGTATTTTATGGAACTTTTGGTAGTGACGTTGAACTTAGCAAAAGAGTTAATAGTCTTGTTACCTGTTTATCTACTATTTGAATAATACGGCATAAGATATTACTTTTTCAGCAAGTTGAAACCACATTTAAACTTCCTAGTGAAACTTCGCCTGGAGCAATTATTTATAATTACAAGATTTTGCATGAGTACCAAAAGTTTATCCAAATCAGATCCCAAGACTCCCCGAGAAAGCTGGAAGTTCTGTTTCGTTTGATCTCAAGTAACTTACCAAGTAAATAGCTAGATAAACTATACTTAACGTCAACTTTTAAGAATAATGTTCAATATTGTTTAATTTGATAAAGTATGAGCATCTGAACTTTTATGATTATGTGCTGTGATTGAAAGAATTTTTAGATGAGAACCTCTATGACCTGGCCGTACAGCGTTCGACTGCAACCTCAGGAGACAGCAGACAGGAGACAGTCGTAGGTTCGAACCCTCCTCAGGGCAAATATAGCTATGCAAAATTATAACTATATCTAGTAGTCGGAATGTTTCTATGTAATAATATGTATATATTAAAAATGAATGTGTGTACAAGTATATTTAAATTAAAATTTTAGGAGCGTTTAATACACTATAATTGATATTTGTACGCGTCTCAACTTAGTGATAGCTTGTTTCTATTAACTTTGATATTATAGTAGCCGTGCGGCAAGTATTCTATAACTATACTATTATAAAATTGTAAATTCGTTATGTCTGTACATTGGTGATATTTAAAAAAAACTTGGATTATGTTAAATGAACGATTTTGAACACGATTTTTTTTTTTTGGAATTCTTATATGTTTGTTTACGATAAATGCAAATACTACTGAATGGATTTTGACGTAGTTTTCTCTATTGGAAAGGTCAGACTTAAAATTTGCCGTATGTTTGATTGCAATTCATTCTGTAGAACCGGAGATATGACCAAAAACGATAACCGACCTCCGCGCGAGTAGAGCCGCGGGCATCAGCTAGTTGATATTATGATTTTGAAATCATGAAGCCTCTAAAATAAGCTTGTGTAAGGCATTCTAATCAGACACCAAATGTATTCATTCATTCATATTGGGCTGTAGGCACACGTGCGTGTAAATCTCTTTTAATGCGCTTATAGTAGTATTATCGTTTGCAAGTAAACTCGAATTAGGTAGACTTGGGTGGGTAAGCTTTCTCGTATGAACATTATAACAGATACTGCGCTAGGTCCATAAACATCGTAAATTTTTTTCGCGGCTTGCGTTGCATTTTTACCTTTTTGTACTAAAATTTTAAAATGTATCTAATTTCTTCATTATATTCACTCATCTTGACGATAAGAAAAACAAATGAAAATTTTCCTAATTTGAATTTGGAATTATCTTTTTTAAAATTTAAACTTTTAAATGATATCAAAACCAGGCAGGTACAAAAGTGTAACTAAAGATGACACATTTTGATTTCATTACCATTATCATAGTATTGACGCTCAAAACTCTAACACTGTATCTGAAAGGTAGATCAACATGAAAATCAACTAATCTGATATTTAACATTGCAAGTAGGTACTGTACGCTCAGACCCGAGACGGCGTGCGGTTTTAGTCCAGGTTCAAGCCCGACATAACCACCCCCCCTGGCCGGCGGGGGGGTATCCGAGGGGATTTCCGCACGAAAAAAAAAAAAAAAAAAAAAAAAAGGTAGGTACTGTACGCTCATTGTTTAAAGATACTCGATGATCAGGAGGCAGTGTTCAGTGTCTCAGTGTTGAGTAAGTATATTAAATAAAATAAAAAAGCCTTTTATTTCCTACAAATTAATTTTACATATAATTTTTACATTTACTTATCTTTAAACGCTTAACTAAAGCGTCCTCCAAAGATGCCCATTTGTCTCTGTCTTGTGCAGTCTGTTTCCAGTTTGGGCTGGCTACTTTTTTGATCTCGTCATCCCAGCGAGTCTGTGGTCTTCCTCGGTTTCTTTTACCTGGAGGTCCATTCCAAAAAGTCACTTTTATGGTCCATCTTCGGTCTTTAAGCCTCGCGACATGACCAGCCCATCTCCATTTAAGTTTTTGTGCGTATTTCAATGCATTTGTTGTTTTGGTTTTTGATCTTATTATTGTGTGTCGTATTTTGTCAGATTTCTTTAGTTTAAGCATGCTGCGCTCCAGTCCTCTTTGTTTAGTATATTAGGTTGACACAAATTTAAGGAACATCTGTAAAATCCATTCTAAAAATTAGTCTCATAAAATCATTTAAAAGTAGACAAAAAATTGTTGGTGAATATAATTTTTTTCGCAATGGTGGGCAGAATGCTCCAAAAACGAAGCTGTATGCAGGTTTTTAACAGCATATATCTTTGCTTTATGATAAAACCTAAATCTTACTCTAAATTAAAAAAAAACAAAAATCCTACGTCAAAAATGGTCTCATAACAAATAAAATACGGCTGCACGATAACTTGAAATGCTTGTAGTTTTTGTGTGACGCTCAAACAAACACATAAACAAACCATAATCAACTGACATTTTAACAGGGTGGGTTTGCCAGATATGGTTTTTAACTGTAAAATAACAAGCTTCTGCAGGTTTAGTCCTTTTTTGCATAAACATAGCTTGACAGTAAAGTAAGTCAGCAAAGTTGTGACTACGGAAACATGATGTCCTTTTTCACCTTGAAAAAGACAAATGATTACCGGTTCACCGCTGCAAACTTTCTTCCCTTACCAAGTTAATTTAACATAACATAACATAAACTCACGCCTATATCCCCGAAGGGGTAGGCAGAGATGCTAGCGCACCCACATTTCGCCAGTTTATGTTTAGGTCCCAATGTAATAGGTGGCGAGCCTATTGCCATTAACCGGGCACTTATAAACCTGCGATAAATACACACATAACTTCGGAAAGCATCGAAAAGTCATTGGTGTGTGCCATGGTAAATGGGATCGACCCCGAGACCTCGTCTCAGCAGTCCATTACCCATATCACTAGGCTACCGCGGCCAAGTTTATTTCTCATATAGAAATAAGTTATCTGTGAGTCAAATCTTTTTAATACCATTAATATAATAAATAACTAGTCTGGCCATAAATACTGTTACATCAAAAGTTTTCTTTCTTTTCAACTTTTTAATTATTTTGAATTTGGAACACGTATATTATTATAAAAACTTCTTTCGATTTCGCGCCATTTCACATATTTATTCGTGTTCATTATCGAATTACAATATGGAATGGTATGGGGTGTTAAAGAAAATAGGATCGCAGTGATCGCCTTGCACAAAGTGGGTATTGAGCGTATATCGTACTATAAATAGATACAACAGCACTTCGTCTGTCGATGACCAGAAAAGATCGGGGCGGCCGCGTGCTGTTAGAATTACAAAGGCTATTAATGCTGTTAAAGCCAGAATTCGTCGAAACCCCATAAGGAAGAAAAAAATCTTATCGCCAGAAATGAAGATTCCCGCTAGGACTCTGTCATGTATTATAAAACAAGACCTGAAGCTCTTTGCTTATCGTCGATATACAGGACATGCCCTAAATCAATCTTTACGATTAAAGAGAGTGGATCGATCAAAGCGCCTTCTGTAGCGATACGCAGGAGAAAGGCACAGAAATATCCTCTTTACCCATGAAAAAATTTTAACGATTGAAGGACACTACAATAAGCAAAATGATAAAGTGTAAGCACACAGTTCTAAGGAAGCTGCTCAAGTGGTTGGAAAGGTTCAACTTGGTCATCATCCTGCGTCAGTGATGCTCTGGTGGGGCGTGTCTTTTCAGGGAGTCACAAAGCTACATTTTTGTGAAAAAGGCGTGAAAACTTCAGCCAAAGTGTATCAAGATACTGTCTTGGATCATGTTGTGAAACCTCTCAGCAATACACTTTTTAAAAATATACCGTGGACTTTCCAGTAGGACTCTGCTCCTGGTCAAAAGGCACGAACTACCCAAGCCTGGTTAGAAACCAACGTTCCGGACTCTATAACAGCTGAAGACATTGAGTCTCTTAAAAAATCTATGGAGCAAGCAGTGGCAAAATTTCCCTTGGAAACAGTGCGTAAATCCATAGATTCGTGGCCAAACAGATTAAAGGCCTGTATAAAAGCCAAAGGAGGCCATTTCGAATAAAATATATTTTTATTTAATGCTAAGACTTTAATATTAATTGAATAATATTACATTACTTCATTTAAAAAAATGCATTTTCATTTGTAACTGGACTAGGTAGGTATATACCCGTCTGAGACTACCGGATCAGTGACGTAATACCCAGGTTGACATTTTTAGTTATTAATAATAATTTCTCATCAAACTTACAAAAGTCCTTTTAAAGTTCCCGATACGATCTTTTAATAACACTATGGGGTTGAATCTGATCACTCACGGGCTGGTAATTCCTCTGGGATGGTTTATGTGAAACTCAATGCCTAATAAAGACACACGTTTCAAACCCCGACTGTGTCAACAATCGCGGTAACTGAAGTCGATGAAATCGTGGGTAAAAAATATAATATGGTCACACAGCAAAGTATTCACAATATAATATTAGTGTTTAATGTATTAGAACAGGTGTAGGTGCTATACAACTAAATTGGACTCAAACCCCATCAAACAGTAGATTCTTCGGGTTTTCTTTTACTCTTGAGATTTCTGAGTAATTTGAACATATTTATTTATTTTTTAGCTCCATATTTTTGTACTTATATGGCTTCTTACATAACTGTTAGTAATTGTACATTTCATTGGATTATACTCTGGAACCTAATTACGTTTACGTCTCAACTTAATGACAGGGTTACCTAAATTAACAATAAAGTTTGTGGGACTCTAGTTTCTTTTTGAAGATCAGTTAGTCTTGACAAGTGTCTGTGCTGGGAGTTCTGACTAGGTTTTTTGGTCTACTGGTTTTTAGTAATTAAATTATTTATTGTACTTCAAACCAGTCAAAGTTAAAAGTTATTTAAATCATCAAGCATACATAGATATCATACCTACTTAATTAATAATAGGTACACTTCAGGCCATTGACTTCAAATATTAGTACTTATAGTATCTTTTTGTTCATAAATTTACTTATTCAATTTGTTTGCTGTTTTATAAACTATTTTATGGGACTATTAGGAAACTTACTTCCATTTTAAAACTAACCGAGACATGAAATACTTACAATTACTTATACATAAGGGCACACAATATTATGTTGCAAAATATCATTATGTGCAACCTGGTCAACGGAACTAACGCCGCCATTCAAATGTTTTCTGATCTTTTCCTTGTCACCAGACTAAACTAGACCGTTATTGCAGTCACGATGATATTAGTGGCCATAGCCAGTGACAATGGTCTAAAGCGAAGTGTTCCCTTGCCTCTCACTAGCGCATTTTTTTATTATTCTGATATTTTAAGTAAATGGCCTGAAGTGTACCGACCACGAAATTCAGTAGGTGCTTGATGATAGAAATAACTTTGAAAATAATTGATGGAAATACCAATGCAAAATGACTTTAAATTTAAAAAAATGCTCTATTTTATATTAGCCTTAGAAAAATATCCCCAAGAGCGATTTGTATTCAAAGTCTGTGAAATATAAAAATAAATTGGCCAAAGCAACACGCACTATCTTGTTGTTCCGAACACAATGATTTATTCACAAATTGTAAGCAAACGAACGTTTCAGACGTGGTTTCAATGTAAACGCTCGACTTCTGAAACCTTAATGAAGTAAATAAAACATGATTATCTATAGACTTCAAAGAGCAGTCGTATCGATGAGACTTTCATTTTATTGTTCACTTTTTATTCAGCTTCATTACCATGTACTACGTATTATTTTGCTGTAACCACATTCTGATCAGTTACACTACTTTGCACGTATTTGTAATGTGCTGCAAAACTAAAATGATACCAAAACTCTGTTTTGTAAGATTAATAATTTGGGTACTACCTCACCATGAGTACTACCTAATATAAATCAACGTACGCAACTACGAACGAATTGCCCGCCTGTAAGCGCATTAGAACATACAAGCGTCGTGTTCAGTTTAAACTATAATTATATGCATTACATACGTTGAATTACATTTAGCGTTTCTGTCTAATAGTTGCGTTTAATCAATGTTTATTACTTAACATGAAGGAGAGAGGATGATGTGAGGTGATTAATAGTGTTGGTACATTGAGAAGTAAGCTTAGACTATGTATAGTGATTTCAGATGATAATATTTTTTGTCGACAGTTAGGCGCTAGCAATATCTCTGTTATAAATTCAAACGTTTGTATGGAAGGATGTTTGTATGTTACCCAATCACGCCAGAATGGCTGAACGGTTGGACAAAATTTAGATAGATTGTAGTCTGAAATAGCACACTTTTGTTCGATATAATCAGAGAGGAGAATTTTTATAAATAATAGAAGATTTTTTAAAATTATTATCGCATCACTACATTCACATTCACTTACCTACTCGTACCAGTCTCTCGATAACTATAGAGAGTCTAAACAACATGGGATTTCGCCGCCTTGTTTTACATGGAAGTGACGCTAAGGGTGAATTTTGCCAATTGGTTCCTTGAAAAGTACCTAGAAATAAGTCCAGTTTATTTAAATTTGATCACAATTACTTCCATTAGTGAAATTTGCCCTAAGAGGTGAGAAATGTAAATGGTTATTCTCTCATAATGCTTAAGTTATAACGGATGGCTGTAGTACTGAGCATATTAAAATATTACTGACTTCAGTTAGGTTGCACCAGTTGATCAATAGTAAAGCCGAAACTCTGTTACGAGCCCGCCAGAACTAATAATTCAAACTTAGGTAATCTACCAATTGGGCACGCCGCAATAGCGGCGGTAAGGCCCATCATGGGGGATTGGCTAGAGAGGCGACAAGGAAGCCTCTCGTACCGACTGACGCAGGTGATCTCTGGGAGAGAGCCATCATTGCGATGCGAGCGAGGACTCAGGGCTGCACACGCTGGCGGACTGCCCGGTGTGGGAGGCGCCGAGGCGTGACCTCGTGGCAGCCATCGGCGTGGGAGTCCTCTCGCTCGGCAGCATGATTGCGGCAATGGTACGGAGCGCGAGCGCGTGGGCCGCCGCCACCTCCTTCTGCGAGCACATAATGCTCGCGAAGGCGATGGCGGAGCGCGCCCGGGAGAGATTTAGAACTCGCCCGGCCCGCCGAGCCCGCAACATGCTCACCGCGCGTCGCAGGTGACTTAGGCGCCGGAGGTCGCTTAACGACCTCCGTCCTCCATGAGCGCAGGCCTGGGGGTGGCAGGTGAGGCCGCCTGTCACCCCAGCAGAAGCAGGTCGGGACGGTGGGGCAACTAGCGCCCCTCGCCCAAACCGGGGCTAGACGGGGACACCGTGGTTCCCAAACCCGAGGGGGCTATCTCGAAACCGGAGATGGCCCAGGGTCAGTCGGGGTGCGAGGGATATGCTCTATGGGCAACCTTACACCCCGGCGTCTGAAGACCCGAGACGGCGTGCGGTTTTAGTCGGTTCAAGCCCGACATAACTGGCCGGCGGGGGGGTATCCGAAGGGATTTCCGCACAGAATAAATGAACAGAATAAAAAAAATGTACAGAATAAAATATTTTATTCTAAATTTAATTTGGACAAAACACAAATGATGACGATTTAACTGATCTAACCATTGCTGATAGTAATGTGAAATCATTCTAAGTGCTCAAAATGATTTCCTAATTTTCATCAATTTACTACACTTATTACAGTCAAATCCATGTTTGTATAGGAATCCGGATTCTCCTTCATAATTTTAATAAGTATTCTACGACAATCTACACACCGCTTTCTAGACCCAACGTAAACATAGTTTAACAAGTTTTTATTATGGGTTAAGAATGCGGATAAACATAATTAAATAATATTTTTTGGTAAACGCATACAATTACCCATATCAATGCAAATAGACATATTATATATATGCATACGAATATTTGCACTGAGCGGGAATCGAACCCGAGCCCCCTGTTGTAGCAGTCGAATGAACTACCGCTACGCCACAGAGGCCGTCAATTTCAGAGTTGTTTCTCATTACTGTGACATCCTCTTTAGAAACACTTTCGTCAGTTCCACGACTATATTTAATTGCATTTGCAATCTGACGTAAACGAATAATCATTTGCGACCCCACAAAGTGGTATTGAATATTTGAGTATTTTGAGTGTTCGAAAATTACATGTTTAGTACATTGAGTGATTTCGCCTTTAATTATATTAATATTATTAATATTTGATTCCTAGCGTAATGAAGAATATTGATTCCTTGCATATCATATAATAATTGTCCACTACTTGAAAATTTCAACCCGCAATCTACAATTCCCGAGAAAAAAGTACCATAATTGTGTTAGTAGAGACAATAATCTGTCTCTCAGCCAAATTTCATCCACATTCGTTCTGGTATGATTGAGTAACACACCTATAACCATTCAAGCTCCGGCATTTATAAAAATAAGAAGTAGGTAATATTGATGTGTACCCATACTAAGGTTTGCTCTCTATAATCCAACCATACGTCCGGGTCGAACACCTGACCCACGTGGAGAGCGGACACGCGATCTAGCAATCACTGGCGCGGCCAACATGGCTCTGGAAACTGGTGGAACAATTATGGTCCGGGTTGGTACCACCATGCAGCTGTGGAAAACCCTCCAAATAGCCCAACATTGGTTGGGTTGTGTTCAGGGTTCAGCAGCTGCACAGCCGGGGATGAGGACCCAGCCGACACAGCAGGTATTGGCGGAGTCTAGTGTGGATGGCGTGGGTCGACCCGCCTGACAGGGAGACCCGTATAAACGGTGGTGCCGCTGGCCGACCGCGGCATAGTACAGGGGCCCAACTGGGACTAACCAACCCTGTCTGCCCCACCAGGTCGCGCATAATCCCAATGTGATTCGTCGTACCGGTTGGTGACCGGATGGTGGGTCCGGCGATCACACTCGAGAGGGTACGGGGGCCCTTCCGTTCGGCGGGTTGGCTACCGCCATGCCATGCATCCATAGGCGATACCAAACCCTGCGCTTTGTCAAACTCTGCTGTGGCGTCTGTCTCCTCTTTTTTTCACGCCTTCACTTCCTATTAAGACAATTATGGCAGCGCAAATGAGATATGAAGTACATAAGACAGCGGCATACTCTTCTCCCACCAACACATCACTTTTTGAGGTGGAGTTCACGAATATTCGTGGACTCCATACAAACCTCCAAGCCTTACGTGTGCCTATACCGCTCCCATCACGAGGATACCGAGACAACTCGACTCTTCGACCACCTGAGTCAGGCGGCAGATGTTGCGCAGGAGCGGTTTCCGACCGCCGAAATGGTAGTTTTGGGAGACTTCAACGCCCACTACGAGACCTGGCTGGGCTCTCTCGAAACTGACCATGCGGGACGGGCCGCCCACGCATTCGCACTGACGCATGACTTGACTCAACTGGTACAACAGACCACCCGGATACCAGACATATCAAATCATGAGCCCTCTCTGCTAGACCTTCTACTGACGACCCACCCAGCCCAGTACCGAGTTTTGGTACGAGCTCCACTGGGTTCCTCCGACCACTGTCTGGTCTGCGCCAACGTGCCAGTTACTGCACGTCCACAACCTATAGTGATAAAGCGACAGCTATGGCATTACTCGTCAGCGGATTGGGACGGCATGCGAGACTATTCGCATCCGTCCCGTGGTCTAAGCGCTGCTTTGATGGAAAGGACCCATCGGATTGTGCTTCTGCCGTCGCTGGTGAAATCAGCTTGGGTATGGAATATTATATTCCACACACTGAGGTCACCAGCGCCCGCAGAACTCGGCCTTGGTTTGGGCGCGAGTGCGCTGATGCTATTCAACGGAAACGGTCGGCGTACCGCGCGTGGACTAGGGCACGAGTCGAGTGCGATCCGAATGCAGGGCACCTCAAGGCGGCGTATAACAGGGCCACTAAGGACTGCAAGAGGGCATACGTCAGAGCGGATGCCCAGCGCATAGCACGGCTTGGTCAGCAACTCATGTCACATCCCGCGGGTAGCCGTGGGTACTGGCGACTGGCCAAAGCCGTGCAATCCAACTTCTGCCAGCCTTCGCTGCCCCCGTTGCGTTACCCTGACGGTTCACTGGCTCACGAGCCGCAAGAGCAAGCAGATATGCTGGTTAACCTCTTTGCGGCTAACTCCCGAATCGACGACTTTGGCTTGCAGCCGCCAACACCTGTCACTTGTGACCACTCAATGCCTGATATTCGTATCAGGCAATGCGACGTCCGCGCTGCACTACAGTCACTCGACGTCCGGCAAGCCAGTGGCCCTGATGGTATACCAGCGGTAGTTCTTAAAAAATGCGCAGCGGAGTTAGCTCCAACGCTGACGCGACTGTATCGCCTGTCTTATTCCTCGGGATTGGTCCCGGGGGCTTGGAAAGAGGCAAACGTACAACCGGTCCCCAAAAAAGGAGATCGGTCCGATCCGGGCAACTATCGACCCATAGCTGTCACCTCAGTTCTCAGCAAGGTGTTTGAACACATTATTAACGCACAGCTCATGCGTTACCTAGAAGATCACTCCATAATTAACGACCGGCAATATGGTTTTAGGCCAAAACGGTCAACGGGTGATCTTCTGGCGTACGTCACACATCTCTGGGGTGAGGCTATGGACAAGCATGGCGAGTCACTGGCTATCAGCTTTGACATCGCCAAAGCTTTCGATAGGGTCTGGCACAGTTCGCTTCTTGCCAAGCTCCCGACCTACGGTCTGCCATCTCGACTGTGCAGCTGGGTTGCCAGTTTTCTGCATGAGCGCAGCATCCGAGTCCTTTGTGACGGCCGGGCTTCTGAGTTCATGCAAGTTAATGCTGGTGTGCCTCAGGGGTCCGTCTTATCGCCCACTCTCTTTCTTCTGCATATCAATGATATGCTGTCCGTGGGCAGCATACATTGCTATGCAGATGACAGTACTTTGCATGGGCGTTATCTCGGACCTTCAGCGGCCAAGCAGACTGACATCGAGGAGAGAAGACGGCAACTTGTCATTGAGCTCGATCAGGACCTAGACCACATTTCCCAATGGGGATCTGAGAACCTGGTCGAGTTCAATGCCAAGAAAACACAGGCATGCGCGTTTACAGCAAAGGTATCTCCTTTCCTTCCCTTCCCAACTCTTCGGAACACACCACTACCACTGCAGGACAGTATCAACATGCTCGGTATGGATGTTCGCTGCAAACTTAATAATAAAAATTACATTGAGAGCGTTATTAAAACAGCTTCTCGTAAACTCGGAGTGCTGAACAGGGTGAGGCAGTTTTTCACGCCGGGGCAGCGGTGTCTTTTATATAAGACTCAAATCCGTCCCTGCGTGGAATACTGTTCTCACCTGTGGGATGGCTCCGCTCAGTACTTACTAGACGCTCTCGATAGATTGCAGCGACGGGCAGTCCGGATCATTGATAGTCCTGAGGTCACCAGCTCTCTAGAATCTCTGCAGCTGCGTAGAGATATAGCCTCCTTGGCAGTATTCTATCGCATTTACCATGGTGAATGTTCCGATGAGTTATTCCAATTGATTCCTCCTTCTCCCTTCTTGTCCCGAACAACACGTGCAGGACTTAGGTGTCATCCTCATACAGTGCAATCTATACCATCGCGAACCAAGCGGTTTGGTGACTAATTTTTTTGTCGGACCATAAAGCACTGGAACGCTTTACCCACTCACGTGTTCCCTTCTACCTACAATCCTGGGCTCTTTAAGCGGGGCGTGAAAAAACATCTGTTGAGGCCGTCTAGGTAGGGGCCACCATTCTAGGGGTAATCTCTAGAAATGGTGGCCATTACTTTTTGGACTTTACCTCAGCTTACCATCAGGCGGGGTACAGTCAATTGGACGGACTAAATATAAAAAAAAAAAAAAAAAAAAAGGTTGACTGGATGAAATTCTCATGATAATCACATAACCGTAAAACAAACATTATGCTATAAGACACCTATACATTATACACTCCATCTGAATTAAATAAATACTATATCTTAATACCTTTTTTTTATTTATTTTTTTTTATCGTGCGGAAATCCCTTCGGATACCACCCCGCGTGCCAGCGGGGGTGGTTATGTCGGTCGGGCTTGAACCGACTAAAACCGCACGCCGTCTCGAGTCTACAGACGCCGGGGTGTAAGGTTGCCCATAGAGCATATCCCTCGCACCCCGACTGATCCTGGGCCATCTCCGGTTTCGAGATGGCCCCCTCGGGTTTGGGAACCACGGTGTCCCCGTCTTGCCCCGGTTTGGGGGAGGGGCGCTAGTTTTATTGTGGATATAATTTTGCGCGTAAAGCTCAACTGAGACACATCTACCCCGGCATTTGAAGACCCGAGACGGCGTGCGGTTTTAGTCGGTTCGAGCCCGACATAACCTCCCCTACTGGCCGGCGGAGAGGTATCCGAGGTGAACTCTACACGGAAAAGAAAAAAAGGGCTACCCTATATCAATCTGTAAATGATATATTCTTCTGTGAGTATGCGCCCCACCAAGATCTTCCGGGCCTTTTTTTATTTCGTGCGGAAATCCCTTCGGATACCCCCCCGCCGGCCAGCGGGGGCGGTTATGTCGGGCTTGAACCGTCCGGACCTAAGCCCGTCGCAGCTGCAACCCGTTACACACCTGCTGATTAACGATAAGTTTGAGGTTGGAATGTCAGACGGTAGTTGCAAAAGGAAGAAAACAAGTAGGCGAACCCTAGGCTTGAGCGAAGCCTCGGATGTAACTGGAAACAACTCCTAGATGATGATGATGATGATTCTTCTATGAGTATTAAATACTCATATACAGTAGGTACTGTCTTTTATTTTCAAACATTACGCAGATTTTATAAGCTTTTGTTTAGCTTCACCTGTCCCAATGTTTGTCATTAAATCTTGCAAATAACTGACTTTTCAACAGCCATAAAATAAACATACTTTTAATTATATACATATGAAGGTAAATGTACAAATGTGGTTACAAATTTTATATCTAACTAAACTAAATAAAACTAAAATAAAATAAATAATTAAAAGAAACTTAAACCTAAAATGCATCGAGGAATTCCTCCGCATTCCATGCCTCCTGTGGTAACGTGCCCAGAAGACTGGCAGCAATGCCACGTTGTATGGCAATACTTATTCTCTGTGCTAAAAAGAAGCCAGCCTTCTGGTCACGAGAAGCGTCGATCATGCGTGTTGCAATCTCCCTGAAGAGACTGCGAGCACTCGGACCCCAAACGTTTCGACTCCAAACGGCACAAATTCATAATCTCCAATTAAGTTTGAGTATTTGCGCCGTTTGAGAGTCTCCGCAGAAGCAGCAGCAGCACCGGCACAGCCAGCCGTGCTGGCTATATGGGTAGGAGCAATGGTGTCGACGCATGTTGCGTCCCAAACCAGAGTCCTACCCATTTTCCATTTACTGATTGAGCTGAAATTTTGCATATATGTGTAAATCACATGACAAAGCCATATTATGATGACATGGCACTGATCTGATGATGGAGCTAAAAGGTGACCATAGGAACTTCGCAATGAAACGACACAACCTCATTGAGTTGGGTCGTTTGAATCGGCTTGACGAGTAGTTTGTCTTTTAATGATAACCAGAGTCTGGTGATGGAGCTGAAAGGAAGGAAGTAGATAGGAACTCTGGTAATGAAACGACGCAAACACGATTTTCGTCTCGTTTGATTTTAAATTTTTTGTTATTTTTAGTTACAAGAACATAATAAAAGCTTTTTTTTAAATTCCACTTGTTTATATCAAACACAGCGTTTAAAACGTTCGTCTGCTACTTGAAAAATGTGAAAAATAAAGTATTTCAGTAATGCACGGCCGCTCCATGGGGCTGGCAGCGGAACTATCAGGGAGGAGTGTTGTAGAGCTATCTTGTCACACAACCACTCCCTTACTCTTGCACTTCTTATTTATGAGCACAACAAGATACCAGAATAAGTTCCCTATTTGACTACACATTAAAATATTACGTCGTATAATGTGGCAGTTTTCAAAAGGCAAATTTGTTTTGAAGATAAATTCGAAGTCATTTTATTTGATATAGGACGAAGATTACTTTATGTACATACCCCCGAAACGCATAATATATCGGAGAATTTCCTGAGTATCCCAGTTGGCCAGAGTATTGCCCCTGTAAGGAACTGGTCGCGGGTTCAAATCCCGTCCTGGATATTCACTGTTACTGAACTAAATGCATTCCGAAACTATAAGAACTAAGCTGTTGAAACTTGGTAAGCAGAATATGTATTCTGTGAACCGCATTACGATTTTCACACAAAAATAGAAAAAAACAATTAGTTAGGGAGTCCCCCATAATTAGCACTGAAACTCATTTTTTTTTTGTCAAACCCAGTGTGGGTTATCTATGGATAGTTCTTCAAAAATGATATTGAGGTTTCTAATATCATTATTTCTAAACAAAACACCAAAGTGGTAAAATGTGTATGTAGCTTCTAAAATAAGAGAATGATATTACAAAAAAAAATATGATGTACATTACCATATAAACTTCCACCGAAAATTGGTTTGAACGAGACCTATTATGTAGTTTTTTTAATACGTCATGAATTGTAAACCGCAATTTACCTTTCATTCAATCATCTCATATATAAAAAAAATCCTTGCTGCTACGGAACTCTTCATGGACGAGTCCGACTCTAGCTCTACTAGCTAACTCTAACTCTAGGTAGCTCAGTCTGTAAGAAACTGGTCGCGTCCTGGGTGTTCACTTTTTCCGAACTAAATCTATTGCATCTATTTAATTCTAGAAGTGCAAATGAAGCAGCTTGGTTTTTAAGTTGTCTCACTGAACAGAATTAAATAGTTGTAACGAATAAATCGTTAGTTTTTCTTCCCTTTTTTGGATTTAAACTAAGTTAACCCTTTTTTCTAAAGAATTAGATCGGAAAAAGAGAACATCTAGGACGGGACTTGAACCCGCGACCAGTCTTAAAATGCTTAAAAATTTAATTGAATTAATTAGGCGGAGTCATCAAAAAACAATGTTTAAAAATGACTGTAAAGTTATTCATTGTTTCCGTAGTTCGCAAGAATCACGGTAGATGGCTCCAACGTCGCCTTAAGACGTATATGATATATCGGAGAATTTCGAATATCTGGGACGTGTCTAGGTGGCTCAGTTGGTCAGAGCACTCCCCCTGTAAGGGACTGGTCGCGGGTTCAAGTCCCGTCCTAGATGTTCTCTTTTTCCGATCTAATTCTTTAGAAAAAAGTAAGCATACAAAATGCTTAAAAATTTAATTGAATTAAGTTAACCCTTCTCCACATGATAGATCGAAATCAAATGTTAAACTGAAGGTTTGGAAGTAGCTTAGCGCTAATAAAAAGCCAGGTCACATTTCCAACGAACTTAAAAGTGCGGGAGAAGAAAGGTTATCAAGTGGTTGCTAGTAACAAACTCCCTTCACTATTAGTAACGATTTCGCCAAAGTGCGATGAAGCCACAAGACTGGATATCCACCACTTCCATACAATTTATTCGTGGCAGTTCCGAGGCGAAGCTTATGGTCTGTTCAGCAGTAGATCTCCTACAACTGAAAATAAATGATAATAATGACATAATATTAGCAAGTATTTTCAATAACAACATAATCTTGTAGCCATCTGTAAAAATATTGAAAAAATAAAACACTAATATTGAGCAATACCTATTTGAGTACGCTATCACATTAAACGATTTGCAATAATCATTCGTTTAATATCTATAAGTCATATTGAAATCTCATAAAAAGAGATTTATGACCGATTTAACCGATTCAAAGAAGTCTAAAGGTTTCATTTCCACCCATTTAAATGAAGTGAATATTCTGGAAAAAGGATAAATTAAGTTTTAAATATATGGATGAGTTTTTTTAAATATCTGTACATCTTTGTCGTAGTGACAGGATCTGATGACAAAACGAACATATGGCGTGGGAAAATTCGATTTATTCAAAGATGATCAGCCATTTTGAATATAAACTATATAAAGTTACATAAAAGTATTCCTTTTGAAGGTTTTTCTATTCCCTTCCTGAAAAGTATTAAAAAACTCGTGGGAATATTGCCCCTGAATACTTATATTTATGGCGGAACCACATTTCGTAATTTGTTATTTGGTATGCGGCTAGGCTGTATTTGCCCAAATATTTGACATGTGACCGTCATTTGTTATTTGATGCACCAAACATGCCAAATAAATATATGTGTTACTGCTGTTACCCTGGTACTAGCAGCTTATCTATATCCTTTGATGTGTGTCAAAAAACGAATGGATGGTGGTGGACAAGTAGACCTTATACGCGTATTTGCTATTCGCGCTGATGCGTTATGAGGCTTCCATACTTTATCGTATGCGGCAGAAAAGGCGAATAATGAATAACACATAGTGAAGTGTGGTTCCGCCATCAGAGTATAATCTAATATATAAAATTCTCGTGTCGCGGTGTTTGTAGTTAAACTCTTCATCTCCCTAAATGTTAAGGGTAGTCCACACCAACTTTTTTTTTAAAATTAATTCTGGCCACCAACCAGGTGGACACCGAAGTCTTAAAATCACGCAAAAAAAAATCAAAATCTTACACCCACTTTTTATTACTTTTCTCGACGTTTCACATGATTCTAAGTCTAATTAAGCAAAAAATATTTTGTTTTTATTTTATTTTTATGGATATCTGGATGTCTGGATGTCTGGATGTCTGGATGTCTGGATGTCTGGATGTCTGGATGTCTGGATGTCTGGATGTCTGGATGTCTGGATGTCTGAATGTCTGGATGTCTGTTTACGCAATAACTCAAGAACCACTTACCCAATTTAAAAAATTCTTTCGAAAATCATCTAGTTTGGTTAATGGGAAGAACTGATTAGATTTTGGGGTTTGTACGTTCAAGGTTTCGGGTACATAACATACAAATTGTCCCTAAAAATTCATTTTTTTGTGTTTTTGACGTCGAAGACGTTTGATTTGATTTCATTTTCTTCACATTTATTGCTCAATATATAAAGACGCGTCGAATAATATGCATAAAGCCTAAGGTCTGTAATTTTTAATAAAAATACTGCAACAAAAATATCTAAGTTTGGCCCGAAGTTTGACAATCACTGTGTGATTTCCGCCCCACTAGTTTTTTAGATAATTTTTTGTTTAATTTTTTTTTATGAATCAGCATTAGAAAATACACACAATCCTGAATTTTCAACCCTCTACGATCAACCCCTATTTTTCCATCGCGATATTTATTTTCATTTTCTTTTGGTTTTATTTGTGTATCGATCGTAGCAGTGACTGTTATACGTATTATTTTAATTTTTCTGTGCATCGCTCATGTTAATTTTTTAATTTCCAGTGCAATAAATAATAATATACATGGCAAAACAACATTTGCCGGGTCAGCTAGTATTTATATAAAAATTTTGAGAGTATGAGAGATCATCTGTTCAAAATGGAAATAATTATCCTAATCTAATTCCATGCGGGTGAAGTCGCGGGTGTAGCTGGTGTACAACATATATGTCCCCCAAACCGGGGCAAGACGGGGACGTCGTGGGTCCCAAACCCAAGTGTGCCATCTCGACTGGCCCAGGGTCAGTCCACAGGTACACCCCAGCGTCTTAAGACCGCTTGCGTGAGACGTAACCGCCCCCGCTGGTCGGCAGGGGGGTTTCCGAGGGGTATTCCGCACGAAAAAAACCGGCCAAGTGCGAGTCGGACTCACCCATGAAGGGTTCCGTAGCAGCAAGTAACATAATGTTTTTAAAAAAAATTATTATTTAATTTATTTTGAATTTATCAATTATATTTGAGTTGATTGAATGACGTATTAAAAAAAACTACATACTAGATCTCTTTCAAACCAATTTTTGGTGGAAGTTTATATGGTAATGTACATCATTTTTTTTTTTTTAGTTTCGTTATTCTCTTATTTTAGAAGCTACAGGGGGGGGGGGGACACATTTTACCACTTTGGTGTTTAGTTTAAAAATAATGATATTAGAAACTTCAATATCATTTTTGAAGACCTATACCACACACGTATGGGTTTGAGGAAAAAAATATTTATGAGTTTCAGTTCTAAATAAGGGGAACCCCCAAAATTTATTGTTTTTTTCCTATTTTTGTGTGAAAATCTTAATGCGGTTCACAGAATACATATACTTACCAAGTTTCAACAGCATAGTTCTTATAGTTTCGGAAAAAAGTGGCTGTGACGGACGGACGGACAGACATGCCGAATCTATAAGGGTTCCGATATTTGCCATTTGACAACGGAACCCTAAATAAAAGGTACATAATATTAGTAAAGTTAATAATATGTTTTATATATATTATCAACAAGCTGACCCGGCAAAGTTCGTTCCGCCTTAGAATCAAGTTATGTCGGTGAATGTCTCATATTTATTTGCACAGTACCCGAGGGGGCATTTCAAAGCCGTAGATGGCCCAGGGTCAGCCGGAGTGCGAGGGGATTACCTTATATGGCCCTTTACACCCCGGCATTAGAGACCGGCATAGGGTAACCGTGGGGATTTCAGCAAAACAATAACAGAAATTGGCACAGAATAGGCGTACACAAATCTAAAAACTTAAAGAATATGAAAATTGGTCCACTATTTCTCGTGTTATAAACGGTCATCACTATCATATATATATATATATATATAGATTTCTTAAACCCCGTACAGTGAGACATGAAGTCACGCACGCGTCTCTTGGGATGAAGAAATGATCAACTTAATGCTTACGAGCTGACTTCGATGTAATTGAATCACTATGACGTTCGACCACTTTAGCCGATTAGATATTGAGATTGAAGGAATAATTTGATGTACTTATATATATTATGAGTTTCGTTTTATAATCTATTTATAACAATGTCCTTTGAACCCACATTTTGTAAAATAAAAGATTTAATATGATTTGACTATAGATATTTCGTTTTAACAATTTTCTATAATAGTGTAAAATGAAATCTATACATAAAATACTTTTTTTTTAAATACCTCCAACACGCAAGATCAAGGTGCTTCGATAAGCTAAATCATCATCATCATCGGTTGCATCCAAAGTTTGCATTTTACAATAAAACCTAGAATTTAATTGTATTGTATAGGAATATACCGACAAGAGTTGTTCTGGTGGTAGAAATTTGATGACACAAATTTGTCACAAAATTCGGCCGGGTTGGTACCACCGTGCACGATTGCGAAAAACCCTCCATAGTAATCAAATTTCGGTTTAATTGCGTTCAGGGGTCAGCAAGTGTATAGCCGGGCAGGGGGATTGTGGTCGCAGCACTTAAGTGGGACCGGTGGGTGTCACGCGGTGCTGCGACGACAATCCTCTTCTGTTGAGGCCGTCAAGCTGAGTGCCACCATTGTTAACATGGTATGTGTATGTAATGGTGATCCTCTTTCTTGGACTTTACCTTCAGCTTACCATCAGGCGAGGTGAAGTCAAATTGAAGTGTCCTAAATAAAAAAAATAAAAATAAATAAAAAAAATTAGCCTTTCAATTTACCTCGCCACTAATAAGGATAAAATTCTGAGCAGTAATAGCACACGGCAAACTTAAGGAAGGATCAGATCTCTTCTTTTTTTGGGAGCTTTCCGGTGTCTGCTTAAGCATAACACCGATGGAACGTATTTGGCAATATTCATTATTAATTTTTAACAAAATTTTCTAAGACATAGGTACGTAAAAATCGGGGTGTATGTTGGGTGGGGTGTATGTTGGGTAACCTCCTCGAGTGTCGCTCCGATTCCGATCCCGCTGCAGTCCGGGGGGAACGGAATCGGAGCGGCCGGTACACCCTGGGTGGCGGTCAATGGCTTCCCCTTCACCCCTTCATAGGGTTGGCATTGATCGTCGGCCAATACCCAACGTGGCGGGAACACATCGCTCTCCGTACTCCTCTGCTTTCAGAGGAGACAGGATGAGCGATGCTGTTAGTGGTGAGATGGCCCAGGGTCAGCCGGGGTGCGAGGGATATGCTCTATGGGTAACCTTACACCCCGGCGTCTGAAGACCCGAGACGGCGTGCGGTTTTAGTCGGTGCAAGCCCGACATAACCGCCCCCGCTGGCCGGCGGGGGGGTATCCGAAGGGATTTCCGTACGATAAAAAAAAAAAAAAAAAAAAACGGTACGTAAAAATCAAATCTGACAATTTAAGTAAAGTTACTACTATTTTTACCTACCTTCAGCACATGATAACTGAAAAATGGCCGCCGAGCCAAGCTAGCAGGTATGTGTACACTCTTGGTACATACTAACATTACTTTATCCCAAACATTTTATTACTGAGAAAGTCTAAAATTACTAACATATTTAATCATAGTTTTTCCATTAACGAATGCTTAAATTGAAATAGGTAACACCTGTATCCATAGTACCCACTATATCATTAAACCACTGTAACAATAAGTTCACCTACCTGTATTTGCTAGTGCCATAAATATCTATATTGTGAGGCTTTACTTCAAACACTTTTAGAAGAACTTTAAGTTCTTGGGCGGTACCTACTCTTAAGTTTAGAGTAAGTTTAGTAGCAGCGTTTTTGTGCAAGGTTTTCCTTCTTATTATTTGTAGTTTCGAAGTTTAAGTGAAAACTGTGAATTTAATAATTGAAATAAAATTAAAATACAATCCAGAATCGTCTATAAATATTTCTCTTGTAAGAGAAAAGCCGATTTTTTTGACTATTTTATTGCAAAGCACTTAACTATAACCGTTACCTACTTCTATTACCTACTACTACATATTTTCTGAGGTATATTTATTCACTAAATCTGCAGTCTTTGTCTACTTAAGGAAACTACGGTCATTAAAAAGATGCAAATATTCATCAGAGAATTGAACTTAAAACCTTTGGTGTATCGGCAATTACATCTAATTATTTATGTCACTGTGCAAACTGTGATCTTTAACTTGAATAATAATAAACGATTAAAATAATTTAAAAACAAATATACTAAAATACGAGCGTCGTAAAATAATATTTTCAAACAATACTTCAGAAAGTATCGCATAAAATCTTAAGCATCTAAATTACTTATTCAATGAACAGCAGAAATTTCAGATTAAATACTCTTAAAACTTTGCTTTTTGAGACAATAACCATTATTACCTAAATGGATACTTTTTTGTAAATAATAAAAGTAGCTTACTCTGAAGGCAGTTACGAACTTTGAAACTCGCTAAAGCCTCTCTTATCAATGAAAAAGAAAAGGATTAAAGTTGTGAAGAAACATAAATAACAGTGAGTAACCGGTTTTAGATGGATGTAAAAGTTTTTATCGAAGGTAAACATTACTAAACACCTTTATCTCGCACAACTTGATTTGAGGAAAATGCACGGATGCCGATTTGATATTGGGAATGACATTGATTCAATTCTTGTAGCAGATTCTGGAGTAATCAGTTTGTTATAATATTATTACATTACTAATGGGCTAACAATAATAGTCAAAACGTGTAAGCAGGGGTATTTTCATCGCTAAGTGTATGAATAGAAATAGAAATAGGTGATATTATTTTAGATAGTATATTTAATCATATTTTGAAATAAAACTATTTTAACGGATTCTATCGCGGTTTATTATTATATTTTATATTTATATTTTCAGCAGTCATAGTCTCCTCATGACCATGGCTGCTGAAACGCAATCGAAACGTCGGGTTCAATGTAAATAATAAACTAACATCAAACAAATCGCGATAGAATCCGTTAAAAATAGTTTTATTTCAATGTGTGACATTCGCGAAAACTTCCGACATAATTATGTTTTAATAACTATTTAATACTAGCCGACCCGACAGACGTTGTCCTTGTATTATTGATTTTGGTATAATTATTATTTTATAACTGTTCAAAATATAGTGTTCGTCATTCTAATGCTTTATGATATACAATCAAACACATTTTGTCATCATATAACTTTTTGTCATATTTATTCTATTTTGTGCCATAAATCTATTGATATAAAATGGAAATTAAACAAAGTGCATCTATTACCACATAAATTATAGTACTGATAATTAAAGCAATTCGTGCAAAATTACTCCCTAAGCATTCCAAAATATCAAAAATGCACAACGTTAATATTCAAGTCTTCACTTCTGCCGGCACTCCCAGAGTGCAACTCGTCGTTTTTTTTATATATTGTTCACGTATAGGTAAAGTCTCAGGAATGAGTGTCGCCATTACAGACACGGATACTGTTACAATGGTGACTCTCAAGTTGACGGCCTCATCAGATGCTTTTTCATGCCCCGCTTAAATAACTCGGAACTGAAAGAAGAAGGAAACACTGGTGCTGGTAAATAATTCCAAATCTTGATGGTGCGGCATGGCTCACATGTCAGTCGCTCCCGTGAATAAATAAGTCACATTAGGAGTAGAAATCGTAGGAGAACGGACCCTGGGCTCTAAAGTGCTAGTTTGGGATGCAACCGATATGATGATGATGATGATTATAATATTCTTGCAACTCCTATCTATTCTCAACGATCATAATAACTTGTAACTTTCTTAATTCCAGATAGGTAATTAAAAAGTTAATGAAATTACACTGTATCTGTGATATTTCAAATCAACCTAGTATTTAATAGGCTCTAGAATGTAATCTAAATATTGATTCCAATTAATTCCAATAAATTTCTATCAAGGTTAAACCGGTACGGTAAATTTATACCAAGTAAATTAATCTAATGTAAACAATTTAGAGGCTGATCTTCAAAGATGATTATTATTTGATACTAAGAAAACATTATACGCTAAATTAAGTTTACTAATGGCAATAACCCTACAATACAATATAAGCATTGTATTGTAAGGTTATTGCCATTAGTAAACTTAATTTATCAATATAAATTATTTTATAAGAAAGTGAAAAGTAAGCTTTTCACTTTCTTATAAAATAATTTATAATGTAACTGCGATTGTATCGAGTGTTGTTGTATTCAAATAGCACAGAATTATTTGTAAGCCATATAAATAGTGTGTTCTTAATTAGAATGTACTTGGTGTTTGTAAATTGTATTTTGGTAAAGTTCTCAACAATAATAGGTCTGGTAAATACTGTAATTATTTTTTTAATACACGGTTAATCGCAAAAGATGTCAGCATCTCTCCGGTTCTATCTCTCAGTTCATCATCAAATTGAAGCATAAGTGATGAAGAAAAATAAGCAACATACATAACATTACTTCACGCCTGTATTGCCAAAGGGGTAGGCAGAGGTTTACTACACACGCATGATTCGCTAGTTATGTTTAGGCCCCAATGTAAAAGGGGGCTTATTGCCATTTACCGAGCACATTAGTAAGCGAGCGATAATTAACATTTTTTCTTGTTGTTAATGTTTTAATCATAGGAAATAATATATAGCTTTGAAATAAAACTATTGTCAACGGATTCTATAATGATTTATTTGCTGAAAGGCAACCAAAACGTCGGGAGCAGTGTAAATAATAAAATAACACCAAATAAATCGCGATAGAATCCGTTAAAAATAGTATTTTTTAAAAGAGTAAGATGCGCGTAAGGTTCCAATAAAATCATAATTTAGAGCTATATTCGTCACTCAAGTTACCCTTAACAAAATAAGGCAAAGTTTTATATTTAAGTCATGAGAAATACTTTTGTAATTCTTCCCTTACTTCCGTTCTAACAAAATATAAATGTATTTACAATCAAAGTAAACAACAGACAAAAAGTTTCAATGCCGACAGCTATGTAAACAATTGATACTGTTTGTTTTTGACCACTACTTCTTGTTAATATCTGTAATCAACCGTGAATTCGAAAGTAAACTACTGGTTCACTAGTGGTTCAGTAATTTTAGGTTTGAAGGTATAACTTGGGTCTTGTTAAGGAAATAATTCAAATTTTGGTAAAGTCAAACGCGCTGTTTAAACCTCGTCATGTATTGACTGAATAATTCATATTGTTTAGGACCACATGTTTATTTAGGATGATATTTTGGTGAAATATCAAATTCTAACATCCATAGAACAATCTAAGTTGAGTTGATTAATGTAGGCCTCGTCAAGATATACCTGTCTTTATACATTATTCACTAGTTTCAGAATATTGCTAGAAGGCTTAAATAACAGTGCAGGATGTCAGTCGACTTAATTCCGACATATCGTATTAAACCGCGCAATAGGAAATGTTTCATAATTTTGATTTCTTATGACTACTTACTACACACATACATACATACATACTTTCACACTTCTTTAGAAAATCTCCGTCCTCTGGTTGTAACATATTTTAAGCTTCGTTATTTATTTCAGCGACATCTGTTGAGTCGTCGTGGAACCCTAACCATACTAGACTTATGGACGTAACGATCATACTATCGATGGGGACTCTTAGTTTTTGCTTGTGAACGCGAGATGGCGCCAGATGTGCGCCCATTTATCCTAGAAGCTATTCCATTTTGTTTACTATTTGGGGAATACTAGTGTGGTTTCGATCCTGGATCATTCTGGTGCATGTGTAAGAGTCTGATTCAAAACCCGGATGTTGAGTGTTTGTACGAGAACTTTCAACTCGAAAACCTACAAATAGGCACCGGGCGTAGAACAGAGATCTTTGAGCTCTTTTGATCTTTTGAGACTGGTCTATTTGTAGCTGCGTTAATTCTTGTGAAATTTAATCTTATTGAGACATTATCGATTATTGAGAGCTGTCGTCGCCCCGATTCTGGGTATTGCATCTGCTTGCTGTCTGAAGAAATCTGAAAGTTGAAAGGGCTGGACAAGTGAACGAGAACAAGGAGAGGCCGGATTCTGGTACATTGCAACCTTCAGGCATCCTACGGTTCGCAGATCGCACCCAAGGCCTAACCAGCTCACTTTGAAGACGGACCGCCTTTGGCAAGGTCATGTATTGATTTTTTGATTATTCTAACCATGTAAATAACCTTACTTCATTAATATTGTTATAACTTCAGCCCAGCATCTTAGCTGCTCCGAAAGGGAGCTTAAGAGTATTATAGGGTTAGTAGAAGTCTTAGGAAGGTGGCATAAGCAAGAAGATTGTGAATCACCTTCAGACCAGCATCTTGGCTGTTCTGAAAGGGAGCTCAAGATTTTAATAACATTTTCAGACTCCTCAAGAAGATAACCTAACCAAAGAATTGTGCATCAAGCAATTTAGGGAGTTGAGCTATTGTATTGTAATATTAGATCAGTACTGGAGTTCTGTCTTGCTTGTATATGTATGTACCTACATGGTAATTATATGTATGAAACCATTTCTGTCTTGTTATTAAAGGTATCCTAAATACACTAATTTAATTGATAGTTAATTCTGATTCCTCTTTTCATGTATTTATTGCTTTGACAAAGGCGCCCTGGGATCTATGAGTTTTTGCTTCTTTCTCGACTGGGTCAGCCGGTGAAGTAACCAAGGGTGGTTTGCCGGATACAAAGTTGGCGCCCAACGTGGAGCGCCAACTTTGTAACCGTAATTGAACATTTTCATCATGAAATCATTGAACATTTACTATGTTCAATGATTTTTTTTAAGCAATTAGTATGCCACTTTTCCTACACATTTAGATTCCATAGATCTAGAGATCCTATAGATTTCCTAGATGTTCTCTATTTCCGATCTAAATCTATATCAATTATGTTTTTTTTTTGGAGTTCAGAGTACGACTGATCATACAGTACTTTAATCGAATTCATCAAATCGACACTGTCTTCAATATTTCTTGATTGAATTAAATAGGGATAATATTATTAAATTTACTATGGGGAACTTATCCCTAAATATTAAACTTATTGTGGGAAATCCTACTGATATTATAAATGTGAAAGTTTGTTTAGTTGTTTGGATATTTGTTACTAAATCACACTTAAACGGCGAACGGATCCAACTGTTCTAATTTGGTACAGGGATGGAATAACACATAGGCTACTTTTTATCTATCTAATAGGTTCCCATGGTTTGTGGGACCAGTATTATAATTTCACACAAGCGGCACCGCAGGAACCAGTTAGTTTATCCCTAATTTAAACCGAAGATGCAAGAGAAAAAAAAAATAGAACTACATAGGCTTTAATATAAACAATAGTCAGATCCTTTAACTCTGTGTCATAAATATATGTTTCGGAAGTTGGAAATAGAAAGTCAATATTTGGCAATATGTGGTCGTGATGAAGAAGAATGTAAAAATTTAACATAACCATTTAGGATCAGTCTTCGAAAGTTCATTATGTAAAATCAATGGAAATTTATTTACCTTAATATTGCCCCTTACTTTAAAAATGGTCTTTAACTTGTGAAATGTTAAAGAAGTAGGTAATGAAGAGTAAAATAAATAAATATAATGTAGCAACATCTATTTTTAACGTTTTAAGGCAAATTAACATTGCCGATATTCTACTTCAAGGTAGTTAAATTGAATAGATTAGGTAAATATATTCAATTTAACAACCAGTAATTAAAAAAACCTATATATAAAAACAATCTTTCGATGAACTGTAATTATTGGGCGTATCAAGTAATATTTTTGTATTTCACTTGTGATAAGTAATGTTCCTTAATAAATTTTTTAATATTTGTAAAGTTTGTGCAAGTCTTATTGTTTACGGCAACACGTTCCACAGGCTTACTGCTACAATAGTAAAGGATTACAATTTCTGAGGTATGCATGTAGTATGGAGTTATAATGGGTATGCATGTATATGTAATAAAGTATTACTACATCTGTAATACCATTACGCAATTTGAAATTTAAAATTATTCAAATTATCAAATTGCGTAATGGTAATTAAGTTCAGCTTGTGTATCAGAATTTAATTTAAACTTCTATCCTAACTAGGCCTCCAAGGGATTTACAGTATTTGTGCCGCACATTCCGTTAATTCCCAACGGTCTGCGTTTTAAATTTAAGTGGGTCTAGGAATCCCTAAAAGTTTGCTTTGCAAGAGCAATAAATGATTCGTAGGGTACAATTTAAAAGCAAGTGAGTATTGACTTGCAACGTAACTATATTCCTCTTGAGCAGTTTCACGTTGCATACTAGCATCTAAATGTTATAGATGCTATCATAATATTACCTTTATTTCATCCTAATTCTTGTCAGGCTGCTGATTTTAAACGAAAGAACTCGCTGCACCTTCTTTAAAAGTAAATGTTCATGACCAGAGCCGATACATACGTGGGTGCAGAGATGAAAATAACCGTTCTTACTTCTGTATGTTTGTAAGGTTTTTTTAGTCAAAAAAAGTCTTCACATCCCGTTTATTGCTTGCTAAGTGATTAATCACCGCACTTTTCAACCACCAGCAAGTAAACACTAACCCCCACTACGGGTACAGCCTTTAAAAAAGATGAAACCATTCAAAGAAATGAAAGTGTATAAAAAATATCTAAATGCTAAAAAAAAAAACCAAACTGCGTGTGAAGAATAAATCGTTTTTTTAATACCTAGTCCAGTACCGGGACACATACAAATATAAACATAGGATGTGAATATTGGGTGCAGTGTCTAACTTTATCTGAACACCTACAATACTGTGACAAAGGCAGGAATTCAGTATTTAAATGAAGCACGTTTGGTTTTACCATGCGCTTGGGAAATCAATGATCCGGATTCATTCGGAGCGAGTGGCGACGTTGACCTACTAAAAGAATTCTGTTGTCCGACAAAAATTAATAAAGTGGAAAGCTAGATCAAAATAAAATATAAAAGGATGTTTGAACGAGAATATTGATTAAATTTCTACGGTCAAGGCAGGGAAATTTTACCATAACATAACATAACATAACTTCACGCCTGTATCGCCGAAGGGGGTAGGCAGAGGTGTATTACACACCCACGATTCGCCAGTTATGTTTTACATAGAAAATATAAAGTTCTTAAACATCATTTAGTTCTTACTTTTAAATGACGTTATTTTTTACTTCACCGAAGCGGGATAAAACCCGACCCCACCAGGCGAGACCGCGGTGGTGGCCAAAGTCCGCCGGCAATCCTGGGGTTATCCTTTCGAGGGCTTACCCGGGGTGCCCGGCAACGGACACTTGGGGAGGACAGCGTGCGGTTTTAGTCGATACACGACATAACCACCCCCGCTAGCCGGCGAGAGGGTATCCGAAGGGATTTCCGCACGTAAAAAAAAAAACTGTTTACCAGACGTTTCGTAACCGTGGAATTAAGATCCCGTTACTCATGGGAACCTATTCCATGAATAAAACTTACCAATGTGTTATTGAAGATTATAATCAATCTTTGTACCAAATTTCAGCAAGATAAAGCGTGATTCAGTAACAAATATCCAAACTTACAAACATCTTAACCAACTTTCATAACATAACACAACATAACTTCACGCTTGTATCCCCGAAGGGGTAGGCAGAGGTGTATTACACAGATTTTCATAATGATAACCAAACAGAAAAAGAAAATCATATATTTAAAAGCAAAAGTAAAGCAGAAGCAGAATCTCAAAAGCAAAGCAATAATGAAGAAAAGAAAAAAAATGCACCTTAAATTTTATTTTGTACAACTGTACTCACAAATAGATTGGTTTCTTTTCATGAGAATTCCCTAAAGTTAATCAAGTTAAAAATGAGAAAAATCCTCGTCATTTTATGTCAACGGCCTTATTTCTATCTCTAGTGAAGAGGCTCAAAGGAAATGTTTACATTTAATCTTACGCGGTGAATATAAATGAAATATACTCGTGTTATTTAATTTTTATGAATGAATCCGTAAAATGTCACCAATTATTAAAAAATCACCGGGTCTTTATCCGGGCGAAATACATTTTACATGGAGTTTTCGATGATAGTCCTGAGGCCTATCATGAAACATGCATCCCCAATTGCGGACCAAAATTTCGGGCAATTGGTACCATGAAACGCATTTAAACAGCATACGCGCCCGCCAAAAAAAAAGAATACTTATTTCGAAAGGTCGAAATGTTATCATACTCTAATACAAAGGAATTTATTTTTAACTAGCTGAAGCCCGCGGCACCACCCACGTGGAATTCTACTCCCGTTCTCGTTACCCAATACACTTATTACAGGATAAGAAGTAGCCTATGTGTTATTCCAGACTATAATCTATTCATATACCAAATTTCAGCCAGATCCGTTCAGCCATTAAAGCGTGATGGTGGAACAAACATCCAAAAATCTTCACAAACTTTTTTTCACACACTTGATGGTGCCCGCGGCTCCGCCCGCGTAAAATTCTGATCCCGTTCCCACAACTGATGGGGATAAAATAAATATTTCCGGGATAAAAAGTAGCCTATGTGTTATTCCGGACTATAATCTATCCCTGTGCCAAATTTCAGCCAGATCCGTTTAGCTGTTTTTGCGTGAAAGAGTAACAAACACCCATCCATCCATCCATACTTACAAACTTTCGCGTTTATAATATTAGTAGGATATGCTGGCTTATAATCATAAAAATATATTGTAAACAACAACCTCCTTGATATTTTTGATTATGAGTGAATCACATACATTATGGTCCCGACCGAATGAACGAAATTCGAAGTAACTTCATGGTGCCTAAATGAAAATAATTTCGTTCGTGTTTCGTGCGGGCCTGAATTGCGGATGTAAGTTTCATGGTAGGTCTACTGGAGGTAAACTGGAAACAGATGTGGCAACTCCCTTTTTTGTTCGATTTATATGCGTTTACGGTTCGATTTATATTCAGATGAAGAAGAAATAAGATAATACAGTTTATATAAATAGTTAATATCTATACTTTTGAATATCAACTAACCCTAGAAACTTAATTTGTTTTTAAAATTTTAGATAAATTTAAAAAAGAAGAAAAAAATAAACATGAAATTCAACAATTTTTCAACTCAATAATTTTTTAGAGCCTCCTTACTTTAGATTATTCCACTTTTTCCACCCAGGTACTATCTTTCGGGGGTGCTTGGTTGGGGACCTCCACGCGGTGCACCCTGGGCAACGGAGACGGCAGCGCCTCTCTCCTAGGGCGGGAGAGACGCTGCCGCCTACGGCCAACTCCGACCGAGGCGAGGACGGCCCTGTTGAGGGCTGTTCGGAAGCTTTCCACGTGTCCCTCTGATTAGCAGAGGGCACAGTGGAGAGCAAGTAAGGGGGCCATCTCGAAACCGGAGATGGCCCAGGGTCAGTCGGGGTGCGAGGGATATGCTCGATGGGTAACCTTACACCCCGGCGTCTTAAGACCCGAGACGGCGTGCGGTTTTAGTCGGTGCAACATATCCATATGTGCAACATAGACATAACCGCCCCCGCTGGAGACTCCCCGCTCTCCAGCGGGGGCGGTATCCGAAGGGATTTCCGCACGAAAAAAAAAAAAAAAAAAGGTACTATCTTCCGGGTGAATAAAGTGGAAATTATAGTCTCCTCATACCAAAGACATTATTTCACCTACACTTTATCGCTCAGGTGAAACAATTCGAGGGGTGTGTGTTGGGTAACCTCCTCGAGTGTCGCTCCGATTCCGATCCCGCTGCAGTCCGGGGGGAACGGAATCGGAGCGGCCGGTACACCCTGGGCGGCGGTCAATGGCTTCCCCTTCACCCCTTCATAGGGTTGGCATTGATCGTCGGCCAATACCCAACGTGGCGGGAACACATCGCTCTCCGTACTCCTCTGCTTTCAGAGGAGACAGGATGAGCGATGCTGTTAGTGGTGAGATGGCCGCGGATGCGATTTTATTTATTTATTTTATTTATTTTATTTATTTTATTTATTTTATTTATTTATTTATTTATTTATTTTATTTATATTATGGATGCGGTTTTAGTCGGTGCAAGCCCGACATATCCGCCGGCCAGCGGGGGGGTATCCGAAGGGATTTCCGCACGATAAAAAAAAAAAAAAAAAAGAAAGGTGAAACAATTCGACATATTTGGTTGATGTCATTTATTTATTCACCTTGATTTTTAAAAGATAACAGTTTCATTACGCATTGCAGTCTGCTACTTTCAACTTAAGTTTTAAATCAGGAATAATTACGGTAGGCTAAGTTATGTATGTTGGTATATCTAATGGTCTCAGGCCGCCAATGCGTCACGCCGGGGTGCCCGGGGGCAGCGTAAAACACGTTTGCTAAGACCGAAACCCACCTGTGCTCAATCCTATAAATAAATACCTACCTACATCTACTACGTCCCCCGTCGGGACAATCTATTTCATTTATTTATGAAGTGAGGCCGTAAAAAATATCATTATTATTTATTTCTTATGATACTTCTTCTAGCAGTACGCTTATATAATGAAATTAACTATAAATAAAGATTATGCGGTTTTCTTATATAATAGGTCTTTACTTATGAAATTGCCGAAATTTTCTTACAAATTCATGAATTCGTTATTCCTGTAATTTAATAGCTATTTCCATTATTTATATTTTGATTGAAAGTTGATTTCAAGATTTTACAACTCTGTATTAAATTTTGTTTTTATTGTCCGCTTGATAAATTAATTCGATCTTCAAAAACAGTACTGCTTAAATGCTATCCATTTTGATGATAAATTTCGTATTACTTAATAGCTGTCACTTTACAAAAATGTAATACAAGTTGCTGTTTGTTAGCTTAATGTTGTCTCATTCATACACAAAAAAAATCATAAAATTTGGATTTGTTATTCCTAAAAAAATGCAAAAATGTTAGTACTGAAAATTGGGTTTCCTCCAATTTCTTCAAGAAAAACGGCAATTTCATATGTAACGACCTAATATTTCAATAATAATTGGTATTTTTACATAGTTCAGGATTTGTTAATGAAAATAGAATCTTAATTAGTGAATAATGAATAACCAAATGGAATTGAAATGATGCTTACCAAATTAAAAAGTTGTGATGAATGTTACATTAATATTATCATTATATTTTTACTTAACTTTGCAGTCACCATTCTATGAATGTGCACTATTTTATTACATTCCTATACTGTTCATTCGATTGCGATGAAACGCTCAAGGCCTCAATTTTGCTATTTTGTGTTACAGTAAGCCACTGTCTTTGTACTGATACTCTCAAAAAAATCTAAGTTATTTTAAGCTTTAATAGCATAAGAATAAAGTCTAAAACAAAAAGCATCTTGAAGAGTGAATGAAAATGTGTGATGAACTTTCTGCATTCATTCTTTTCTTCAATTTTAAACTTTAAGAGTATTTGAATAAAATCTTAAATCAAATGGCATTTTTACAGGGGCAGTAGTATGGCAGTGGCTTGCTTTGACAGAAAAAAAGCAGAATTGAGGCCCAGGTCATTTACGTTCATGAAATCTTCACTTAAGATTAGTTCTAGAATACAATCTAATTAAAACTAGTTACAAGTCTCTGGATTTGTAGTATCGCTCAAGAATACATTTAAGGAATCAGCTAGTAAGGGATGATACATACACAATACAATACAATTACTATATACTGAATGGCATTTGAATTGGCAACCCCAACTGAATAACACGTCTCGCTAAGATTATTGACTGAAAAATTTATAAAAATTCGCAAGAAGTTCGTAAAAACAGTGCTAAATACAGTTTATCGGTACATAACATAACCTACAAATAGTGTACGAAGAAAATACCAACAATACCTGGCTGTACAGTGAGTTAAACAACAAATACTTTTTCATAAATCAGTTACCTATTTTTGAAAACACGCACACATTGATGATTAACGGTTCAGTAGCTACTTCAGATTTTTGAAAATACACACACATAGCAAAACTGAAAAAATAAACAAGATCATCTGGTTTGACGTTTGACGTAACGAATCTGAATCTCCCAACCAGTAAGCACCAAAGTTGCCATTATACAAAACCAAATACGTCAGGAATTCTCATACTTATTACTGATATTCTCGGTGGTTGTACAGACGAACTAAAGAAGTGACAGCAGATTTTTGCAAATGCTCTGATGACATTAGGGGTGCGTTCGAAAAGCGGAAGTTAGATTAATTAATATTTAAGTATACCAAATACCCGTTACACTTGGATCTGTCTTATATGTTCTTTGAATAACACTTTGAAAGGCTGCATATATTATATAAAACTAGTGGTGAAGTTCAACGGATAAATATTTTAACCTGTGACGTTCCACTGCGAATATATTTCTTTGCTTGGAGCACTGCATCCACTTACGGGTATTTTAAATCAAACATGCCTTTAAAGAGAACGCCTCCTGTTTCTCCAGCTACATCTGGGACCTCTGTAGCAACCGTAAACAAGATAAGTGCAGCTGCTCAGCCAACGGATGCGGCAGAAGATGTGTCGTCCTTGTATCATTGTGTGTCGGCACCTAACCTTCATGCAATTTCGGCTAACTTAACAGAGCGGAAGAAGAGGAAATATCAGGAGGATAGTGCTAGTATTACCACCACGATAAAAAACATGTTCACGGAATTCTCAAAGGACCAGAATATACGCTTTCGAGAGTTACAAGATACAATAACGCAAATTAATGAACAAAATGTTGAACTCCGTAAAAGTGTGGAAATGATGTCAGCAAAATATGATGATTTCCTTCATAAAATTGCGGCTCTTGAGAAAGATAGAGAAGAGGACAAGAAAACAATCATGCAATTGGAAGAAAAAGTCGAACTGATGGAGCGTAAATCTCGCATGGCGGGGGTCGAAGTTAGGAATATTCCTAAAATCCAACGGGAAACAAGAGAATCCCTCAGCAACATTATAGTCACGCTCGGTAAGACACTTGATGTGAGGATCCAGTCTAGCGATATACGTGACATATACAGAATCAACTCTAAAGACAATGCTAATCCTGTGGTGGTTGATTTTACATCTGTACTTCTGAAAGATAAAATAATAGCGGGAGTTAAATCTTTCAATAAAAACAAGAACAATGAACAGAAACTCAACACCAGCCACATCAACTTCCAAGAGCAAAGAAAACCGTTGTTTATATCGGAAACACTCACGCAAAATTCACAAAGGCTATTCTATCTAGCAAGAACCTTCCAAAAGGGCCATGATTACTCTTTTTGCTGGACTGCTAACGGAGTGGTGTACCTACGTAAGGAAACTGGCTGTCCTCAGATTCGCGTCACATCGGAAGACGTCCTTGAGTCGTTAAGAAAAAAACAATGACTATTATCAGTGTATGTGAGCAGTATCAATGATGTCTTAATAATCCTAATTGGCTGTGTTTCCCTATTGTTAAGAAAATATGCTCTTTTGAACAATTTATATTATATCTCAGATTTTTGCATGTCTTTAGTTAAGATCACACTCAAACAAAACACACTATACACATATTATTACACACGTTTGACAGTTTCACAAGCACACAAAATAACAACACCCAATAAACACACACTACATACACATTACAGGAAAAACACTAAATCTAAAAACCTAAAATATTTTACTCAATTAGTGGTGGAAATACAGAAACTCATGTATAACATCGTAGGTAATAACCAAATGAAATCTTACCGTTTTGGTGGTCATCCGTTTGAGAAACGCATATCTAGACGGCATCCATGGCTAATCTGAACAATATATTGGAGGATGTTGACGGTTTTGCTGTCTCGGAATCAGTGACATGCCAAGTGGACGAGTGTAAAAAAATATACCCAAATCGGCGGTCTCTGTCCATACTTACTCAAAACATACGTAGCATTAACTGTAACTTCGCAAGCTTTCAGGTATTTATGACAAGACTAGTAATTGATTGGGACGTAATAATACTCACGGAATGCTGGCTGTCCGGTGCACCATCAGTTCCAAACATTAAAGGATACAATACGTACGCATCCACAAAGAACCCTATACAAAATGATGGTGTTGTGGTGTATATAAATGACCAACTTACCTATTCTATCGAAGAAATAGAGATGCAAAACTGCAACAATCTTCTTGTAAAGATTGGTCATAATGATACTGCAATATTGGCAATTTACAGATCACCTTCATATTTTCACCTAGACCCTTTTCTAAAATCTTTAGATGTTGCCTTGCAGAACTTATCTGGTTTCAAAAACATAATCATTATGGGTGACTTAAATATTAACATTATTTCTGAAAAAACGGACCCAGAAACGGATCATTACCTGGATCTTACTAGCTTCCATGGCTTACTGCCAGCTCATAGTTTTGTTACTCGCGACGCTGCTGGGACCTGCGTGGATCACGTAATGCTTAAATCTAAAATCCCCTCCGTCACTATGGTTCCGCAATCTACTATCACAGACCACAAGGCAGTTATACTTTTCCTGAAGAATAAAATCTCCCACCAATTTGCATATCTGACACATACACAAATTGATCAGGAGGGTTTGAGCAGGGACATACGTAATATTAATTTTGACCCAGTATATGCTACTGAGAACTGTGATACGGCTATGAGCTATATTGTTGAGGAGTTAAAAACAGCTCTAGGTAATAACTCAAAAAAAGTAATATTATCACGACGCAAAAGGGTAATTAAGCCTTGGATCACACAGGGCTTGTTACGCTGTATGCGGAATAGGGACCATTTACATAAAAAATCCAATGATGCTCTGGGTAATTTAGTTCTAAAAACGACATATACTCGATACAGAAATTACTGTAACTCAATTTTAAAAAAACTAAAACGAAATTATGATAGGGATCTTATACAAAAAGCTGGTTCAAACTGTAAGAAAATATGGGAGGGCATTAAACGGATAACCAACACCAAGAAAGACAGGAGTTACCCCAAAGAGTTACTTAACATATCAAACACACCACAAGACTCGGTTGACTCTATAAATAGTTTCTATTCAAACTTGGGCGCAACGCTTGCTAGCAACATAATGAATGCCAAACCCAATCCCACAGAAGAGAAGAAATCTATAAATGGTCCAATTGATTCCTTTGTACTCTTAAATACAGATGAAAAAGAGATAGCGAGTCTCATAACAGCACTTAAAAGCGAATGCTCAGTGGGTTGGGATGGCCTGTCTAACGAATTGCTGAAGCAGCACAAGGACATACTTGTCCCTCACTTAACATATATTTTTAATAAGTGTCTGTCAAACGGAGTCTTCCCTAAAGTCCTTAAACGGTCGCAAATCCTACCAGTTTATAAGGGCGGGGACAGAGAGGGTATCGAAAACTATAGGCCAATTTCAATTTTGTCATCACTCTCCAAAGTTCTAGAAAAAATCATTAACACTAGATTGATTGACTTCTTGGAGAGCACCAACATATTATCCCAAAGTCAGTTTGGTTTTCGCAGAGGTCGATCAACTGATGATGCAGTTTCCGATCTTACCAATCACATCACTACCAACTTGGATAAAGGTAACAAATGCATATCGATATTCTTAGATTTATCAAAAGCTTTCGACACCGTCTCTGTCCCAATCCTGGTAAAAAAACTGGAGAAAGTGGGTATCAGAGGGATACAGC
Source organism: Cybosia mesomella (assembly GCA_946251805.1). Lineage (NCBI taxonomy): Eukaryota > Metazoa > Arthropoda > Insecta > Lepidoptera > Erebidae > Cybosia > Cybosia mesomella. The sequence goes on from OX276398.1 coordinate 27,238,804, forward strand.
TGCAACTTATCTCTGATTATCTTAGTGATAGATCTCAATGTGTCAGGATTGGTCCATATACTAGTACTTATTTACCTGTAACGTATGGCGTTCCGCAGGGAAGCATTCTTGGTCCAACGCTGTTCCTTATCTATGTCAATGATCTGCTATCTCTGGACTCGTTTCATGGAAAATTAATATCTTATGCAGATGATACGGCACTTATATTTACAGGCAAAACGTGGATTGATACCTATAATTCAGCCCAAAGAGGTCTGAATACTGTCTCACAATGGCTCAGACGCAATGTTCTTACACTAAATGCCGTGAAGACGAAATATCTTACTTTTTCCATCTGTGGCTCTCCAAAATCAGATGCAACACTGACTGCGCATTCTTGTCCATCTTCTCCCCTCACTAACGTGGTCTGTGACTGCAAACCTCTCCAGCGTGCTCAGACCATTAAATATTTGGGTGTTATGATTGACGAAAATTGTAACTTCAGAATGCATATCCAATTGATAAGTAAAAGGATACGTAAACTTATCTACATGTTCAAGACGTTGAGATATGTGGTCGCTACGGCTGCTCTGAAACAGGTATACTTCGCTCTGTGCCAGTCCTTGATCACTTACTGCATTGCTGCGTGGGGGGGCGCAAGTAAATCGATACTCATCCAGCTTGAGGTGGCGCAAAGATCGATACTGAAAGTCTGCACTTTTAAACCTTTTCGCTACCCAACCAAACTGCTATATGAGCAGTGTGATGTTTTGACCGTTCGACAGCTGTTCCTACTCAGAGTAGTCTTAAAACAACATTCCGCACTGGAGTATAAAGCTTCTCTTCAGGCAGGGCGAAGAGCTTACGCGGTGAGCGAGCGAGCTCCCAGACCAAGAACTTCATTCATACGTAGGTTCTTCCCTTTCCTGGGTCCCTTTATATACAACAAAATAAATAAAATAAATAAAATATACCCGTTGCACAAGTCAGAAGCCAAGGAAATCATTTACCAGTGGCTCAGTGGACTGTCTTATGATGAGACAGAGAGCATATTAAATATTCCGGCATGATTCGAGTTCGGGGTTTACATAGCTAATTGAATTTTAATGTGTTGATGATTTTTTTTCTACACTACACTACACTACTACTACATACTATCTACATAATACAAACCTCCACCATGGTCATACATAATCATCCACACAAACATATTCACACACACTCACTCATACACACACGCACACACAAACACACACGCAAACGCACTCACGCAGGCACACGTGCGCTTGCTCATTCACATTACACAAGATTATAATTATTATTTTTAATTTCGGTAATTTCTTTAATACTATTTTCTATTTGCTATTTAAAATAAGATTATTACAAGTTTATTATATTATTATGCATGTAACTTTGAAGAATTTACTACACCTAATTTAATTTATTATTCATGAGATATAATGCTATTTATATACATAACTTTCTTGCCCTTTGTACCATAGCTATGTCCGATATCTTGGCAATGTTTAATATTGTATAAATGACCAGTATTTTGGGGTTGAACACTCTGCGTGCTGAAATACAGGCCTAAAACCTAGCTCAGCACCAGATACATATGATAATTAAATACACAAAAATAAATTAAGAATCACGAATCCTTGTAACCATAATGTATTTCTTGGGCTAAATAAATATTATTATTATTATTATATATATATACATTTAGATTGACTTTTGTAACTCTTTATTACTTTATTATTTGCCTAACGATCAAGAGGTCCCGGGTTAAAGTCCTGGCCATTACACTGCCGATGTGAACCCACCCCTATTTTTTTTTAAATACGGAAATCCCTTCGGAGACCCCCCTGCCGGCCAACGGGGGCGGTTATGTCGTGCATCGACTAAAACCGCACGGAGTCCTGCCCAAGTGTCCATTGCCAGGCACGTCGGGTAAGCCCTCGAAAGGATAACCCCACCCCTAACACACACTTAGGGGGAATACTAGTAATTTCAGTTACTAAAATTCTTAAAAAAATCGAAAAGAAAACTTCTACTTTTAATTACTCCAGACATAATTTAAAGATAAACTTTACTTGATATAGTTACTATAAACAAAGTTATATGTAGTTTAAACGCCAGATATAATAATATATTCCTTTTAGCGAGTGTTGTATATAGGTTCAAAGCCACATCCATCAATTTTCACGACTGTCATAAAAAGCATTTTGATTACATTTGCAGACGTCATGCAATGCAATGAAAGTGTGATAAGAAATCAATAAACTTCGTAGGTATTAGGGGTGTGAAAGGGTAGAACAATATGCTTTCTTCAACTTCATACTGAAGAATGCTCACACGAAGAATGCTGTAGATTTCCATAGATATAGTGTTTTGAGTTGTCTACTATTAAATCATTAATTAATTATAATAGAATCCTCGTTCGTTCTTATAATTTATAAAACTTAACAGAAATTTAGTGTTTGAGGATTCAAAAACAATAGATATTTAATAGCGCAAAACTAACTTGATAAAAAAAAAATCCGTAAACACAAATCGTTATTTATATATGAAACACATTATCGGATGGAAGAGAGCACCTGTGAAACTTCAAAAAGATTCTAACTTAAACTTACTTTTTTGGTCTTAATAATAAGACATTATAAAATCATCAGTGTCACACAAATAAATGAGCCTCTATCTCTTTAAATAACAAATTAAACAACATAAAAGTGTAAATTTCCAACTCGAGTCTCATAAATTGTTGTAACACAGCACCAAAAGCATCAAATTTTCACTAATGAGTCTTTATCTCGCAGTAAATTTCGAAATAATTCACAATATAACGAAAAATCTTGTCGGAAAACAGTAACTGTAACACGTTTGCGTTTTTTTTTATCATAAAATCAGAAGATTTGGGATGTCCCGCTAGTTTTTAAGACCAGAGATACGATCAAACCACAGAACGCACCGTAACTCCTGTATTAAATTAGAGCCTACTAAATTTTTGAGAGTTGTTGGTGAAGTTAGTCCACAATGAACGTCCTGCTTTATATATACTTATAGCTATCATTAAATAAAAAAAAAACCCGCCTACATTTGAACACTGGGATCCACTCTAGCTTAACGAATTAAATGCTAATTATTTAAGTGCTCATTAGGACTAATTTAATGAACTTTTTGAGAGTAGCTGTAACTGAAGTCAACAAAATTTACAGTCGGGGAAATGGAAGTCGTTTCCACAAAGTGACGCAACTAAAGTGCCGCCAGAACTTGTAGTGAACGCATGTGTTCTACGTTCACTTTGTTACGTGCGAGTGTCAAGTAAATTTTACTCGTCAAAGTTTTTAGCAATGAGTAAAGCGTGCAAGAGTTAAACTTGCTTGTTTTAGTCAAACTTCAATCATACTCTATCACAGAAAGCATCACCTGTTATTAGGATTTCAATGAAAGAATGTGTGAGTGATACGATTTCGACAAGTGTGTCTCGAGTTCGAAAATACAGAAACCAGTTTTTTTTTTTATTAAAGTCTCTTGACTTTGAGGCACGAGACCTCCCGGGACCAGAAGCCTAGTAATAAGGTTATACAACTTTCGTAGAGCTGTGCTCTCTTCTTTCAATCTTCTTTTGTGCGGAAATCCCTTCGGATACCCCCCCGCCGGCCAGGTGGTTATGTCGGGCGTGAACCGACTAAAACCGCACGCCGTCTCGGGTCTTAAGACCAGGTACACCCTGGTTGTCCATAGAGCATATCCCTCGCACCCCGACTGACCCTGGGCCATCTCCGGTTTTGAGGTGGCCCCCTCGTGTTTGGGAACCATGGTCTCCCCGTCTTGCCCCGGTTGCTTGCCGGCCTGCTTCTGCTGGGATGACAGGCGGCCTCACCTGCCACCCCCAGGCCTGCGTTCATGGAGGACGGAGGTCGTTAAGCGACATCCGGCGCCTGAGTCGCCTGCGACGCGAGTTCTGATTCTCTCCCGGGCGCGCTCCGCGATCTCCTTCGCGAGCATTACATGCTCGCAGAAGGAGGTGGCGGCGGCCCACGCGCTCGCGCTCCACACCATTACCGCAATCATGCTGCCGAGCGAGAGGACTCCCACCCCAATGGCTGCCACAAGATCACGCCTCGGCGCCTCCCACGCCGGGCAATCCGCCAGCGTGTGCAGCCCTGAATACTCGCTCGCGTCGCAGTGATGACACTCAGGCGTTGGCTCCTTCCTGATCCGATGCAGGTGGTCACCGAAGCTCCCCTGCCTAGAGATCACCTGCGTCAGTCGGTAGTCTATAGTACCTATATCTATAGAAGTTAGTACCGTTTTTAGGGTTCCGTTGCTAAATGGCAAAAGACCGAACTCGTCATGTCTGTCAGTCTGTCCGTCCGTATGTCACAGCCAGATTTTTCCAAAACTATAAGAACTATGCTGTTGAAACTTGGTAAGTAGATGTATTCCGTTAACCGCATTAAGATTTTCATACAAAAAAAAGAAAAACAAAATAAATTTTGGGGGTTCCTCATACTTAGAACTGAAAATCACTAAATTCTTTTTCATCAAACTCATACGTGTGGCATAGATTTTCAAAAATTATATTGAGGTTTCTAATATCATATTTTTCTAAACTGAATAGTTTGCGCGAGAGATACTTCCAAAGTGGTAAAATGTGTCCCCCCCCCCCGTAACTTCTAAAATAAGAGAATGATAAAACTTTAAAAAATATATGATGTATGTAAACTTCCACCGAAATTTGGTTTGAACAAGAGAGATCTCGTTCAAACCAAATTTCGGTGGAAGTTACGAGAGTAAGTAGTTTTTTTTTAATACTTCATAAATCGTAAACCGCAATTTACCTTTCATTCAATCAACTCAAATATAAAAATTTTACTTGCTGCTACGGAACCCTTCATGGGCGAGTCCAACTCGCCCTTGACCGGTTTTTTTATTTTTTCTAACAACAATTAAAGTCCCTCAAAGATTTAAGAGATGGTTTTATATTGGTATTGAAATTGTGTTGATTTTTATTTTTTTTAAATATTAAGATTTTTAAGAAAACACCTGTATAGATAAAAACGAGCAAAACCAATTTTCATTTAAATAAAAATCTATATAAGCTAGTCTCTCTTCTTAAATATTCGTATTTACACAAAAAATGGTCGCAAAGTAAGCGTCTCTGGATTTCACCTTTGAGCTAAAATGGGAAATTATACTTTTCGGTAGTGCACGTAGGAATTCCTCGACGCAATGTAAGGTCGGCGAGTTGACTACCTTTTTTTTCCGTGCGGAAATCCCTTCGGATACCCCCCCCCCGCCGGTCAGCGGGGGCGGTTATGTCGGGCTTGAACCGACTAAAACCGCACGCCGCCTCGGGTCTACAGACGCCGGGGTGTAAGGTTGCCCATAGAGCATATCCCTCGCACCCCGACTGAGACGAGTTGACTAAATAAATCCTGGCGTGATCCATCCTGTATGATATGCATTTTATGAAGAAGCGGGGCGGTCGATTATCGTTTTTTGATCATATCCCCGGTTCCACTTAGCCAATGGCAGCAAACAGATTTTAGGTGTGACCAAGACCTAGAGAAAACGCGTCAGAATCCCTTCGATAGTTTTCGCGTCCATCGCCAACAGCCAAGTTATTTTTTATATTTCCAATCTACAGATAAAACCAATTTACAATTTTATAATAGTACTAGTTGATGCCTGTGGCTTCACCCACGCGGAGGTTATGTCGTTTTTAGGGTTTCGTACTTTTTTTTTTTCGTGCGGAAATCCCCTCGGATACCCCCCCGCCGGCCAGCGGGGGCGGTTATGTCGGGCTTGAACCGACTAAAACCGCACGCCGTCTCGGGTCTGCAGACGCCGGAGTGTAAGGTTGCCCATAGAGCATATCCCTCGCACCCCGACTAGGGTTTCGTACCTCAAAATGTAAAAAAGGAACCCTTATAAAATTACTCTCTTGTCCGTCTGTCTGTGTGTCACCACCGATTTTCTCAGGAACGACTGGATCTAGGAAGTTCAAATTTATACCAGATAGTCCCTATTAGGTGTCCCTACAAGGTCCTGAGTGAACACTATGAAAAGATATGGATTAATTTAGATTTTCGCGAAAACTTATAACTACCAAAATTTACCTTAATTGTCAACTTTTTTCCGCAATTTTCTCTTTACTTGTGCTGAAAAATTTACAATTCTTGGTCAACCAGAAGTACCTTATAGGTTTTGGATCGAAAACCAATATATTAGTTCCCGTTGATCTAAAATCACAAGCAGAAAGCAAGGTTTTACAGCACAAATAAAGGATTCCTTCCAAAAAAATACAAAAACTTGAAAATCAAGGTAAATTTATAGATACTGTAGTCCGCTACTGCTTCTTTCCATGATTTGGTCTATTTTAACTTTTACAGGTGCGAGTGTTGTTTGATCACTTAACCTTGAGAAGAAGGCCAGGTCCTCGGCCATCACTCAGCAGGTGTACAGTTTGGATGGATGGGTTGAATGTATGTATGGTCGGATTTCTGTTAATCAGTCATGCACAGTGGCTGAGATCTGGATGAAATTGGGCAGAAATATAGATTATAATCCGGAATAGCACATTCATCATGGAATAGCACATTTATCATCATCATCATCTCAGCGTTGTGTCCTGATTGGTCCTAAGAGCTCGGGGTCTACTTTCCTCCTTTTTCTTCTTCACTTCACATGATCTTGGGCAACCATGGTAGAGACCTGGTAGTTAATCTGGAATAGCACATTGACTTTTTATCACGGGACAGGGGTCCTGTGGGTTGCGGAACTGCATATTTGTCGTTACAACCATTTGCCGTCATGGTATACGAATCAGTTATACCTACTACCAAGAACCGCTTATAGAATGTTTCACACTAAAAAGTCTTAAATATAACCTCCTTGAATTACGAACGTTGGAAAAAACTCAAATCCTATATTACTCGAGAATAATGTTGGGCACACGAGCCTCTCAAAAAAATACATCAGCGAAAATTGTTTTCCGCCCGGAGGTAGAATGTTTGCGAAGATTACTTTCGCTGATCGTCCGCGGCGGACGATTTTCTTATTTTATGAGACGAACGGGCGAGGCGAGGAGGTGAGAATAGTTCAGCGTGGTAATAGAATGTGTTTTTGAAGTTTTGGTTAGCTTTTTCTGGGTACAGTGCAGTATGATAGTGACAAGAAGCGTAATGTAATCTGTGTGATGCATAATCAGTGGTAATATTTTGTACAAATAAAGGACATCAGTGAATAGGCCTCTGTGGCGTAGCGGTAGTGCATTTGACTGCTACGACAGGGGGCGCGGGTTCGATTCCCGCTCGGTGCAAATATTTGTATGCATGAATATGTCTATTTGCATTGGTCTGGGTGTTTCTATGTATAATATGTATGTATTTACAAAAAAAAAAAGTATATAAGTATGTTTATCCGCATTCTGGAACCCATAACACAAGCTAGTTAAACTATGCTTACTTTGGGTCTAGAAAGCGCTGTGTAGAATGTCGTAGAATATTTATTATTTATTATTATTATTTATTAAAATATGACAGTGAAAATAATACAATACTTTTTCAAATAAAATTATAATTGTAATTTTTATCAATCTGTCAATCTGTTCATCAGACTGATTAACTTGATATTCTTGCGCGTGAACGTAGTATAAAACAGAGACGAAATATAAAAATTCTGATAATTACCTATTTTTAAAACATAAAGTAAATGATTAGAATCCCTGAGATTTTCAACAGGTTTAAAAAACGCTACGCTGTAAGGTTTCCGATAAGGGACGGCGGGGTGACTAGCGCCCCCTTCCCAAACCGGGGTAAGACGGGGATACCGTGGTTCCCAAACCCGAGGGGGCCATCTCGAAACCGGAGATGTCAGAGGGTCAGTCGGCTTCCGAGGGAAATGCTTTATGGGCAACCTTAAACCCCGGTCTCGGAAGACCCGTTCAAGCCCGACATAACCACTCCCGCTAGCCGGCGGGGGGTATCCGAGGGGATTTCCGTACGAAAAAAAAAAGTCCGGTAGGCATTTCTTATGTATACATACATGATACAACAACTTAGTCTGTTTTGCATATTTTCCGTGCTTAAAATAGTGTCATTAAACATACATTAAACCTTTCATGCCGACCCGGATACTTCCGCCCTACCCTTGTTCAAAACATCTGATTATTGTTTGTTCAATGAGTGGCCTCTTAGAATAGACCCTAACCGACCTTCCCATTGATTTGATTGATTAATATTACTATTTCAATTAACCAGTCGTATTCCACACGTACGGCGTAGTTATATCGACTACGTTGATTACACTTTCACATTAATTTGTCGTATCTAATTCACTATAGTCTACTATAATATAAAGGTAATATCGTTTTTTGTTACCAAAATAATATCACATAGATTTCTGAACCAGCGTATTAGGTCTCCACTAAATTTAAACATCAGACTACCGCTTTAAATTCATCGTTAACACTGAAATAGCCTTCAACTTACAATAGTTCAGTTTATGTGGGTACTTTCAGGACCTGAGGTCCTGAAAGTACCCACATAAACTGAATAGTTTCCAATTACGAAAAAATGTACAGTCAGCCATTGAAAACCCTAACCCTTTTTGTGGTTCGATCGAAATAAAACGAGGCAGCCGCTTTGCCGCCAGATTCAGGCTATAGTTAGGATCCGGCTACTACGTCGCATTGAGGCACAAAATGGAAAACCCGGAAAGGTACCCCAAGGACCGAGTGAGGCTCTTTATGTAAATTCGCAGTGTACAAAAGGTAGAGCAATGTAAAAGAGAGATGGGATTCTCAGACATTTTCTAGCTCAAGCACAAAACCAAATGGAGATAATATACACAAACTAAAAAACGTATCGGTTTAAAATCCCATTAATACAAGTTTGTGAGAATGAAAGGATGACTCTTTCACGCAAAAACAGCAAAACAAATCTGGATATAATTTGGTTACTTTTACCCCGGGAGGATCTTTTTTTTTCGTGCGGAAATCCCTTCGTATTCCGCCGGCCAGCGGGGGCGGTTACGTCGCGCTTGAACCAACTAAAACCCCACGCCGTCACGGGTCTTCAGACGCCGGGGTGTAAGGTTGCCCATAGAGCATATCCCTCGCACCCCGACTGACCCTGGGCCATCTCCGGTATCGAGATGGCCCCCTCGGGTTTGGCTCTTGCCCCGGTTTGGGGGAGGGGCGCTAGTCGCCCCACCGTCCCGGCCTGCTTCTGCTGGGGTGACAGGCGGCCTCACCTGCCACCCCCAGTCCTGTGCTCATGCAGGACGGAGGTCGTTAAGCGACCTCCGGCGCCTGAGTCGCCTGTGACGCACGGCGAGCATGTTGCGGGCTCGGCGGGCCGGGAGAGTTCTGAATCTCTCCCGGGCGCGCTCCGCCATTTCCTTCGCGAGCATTACATGCTCGCAGAGGAAATGGATCCCTTCCCGGAGACCACCTGCGTCAGTCGGTACGAGCGGCTTCCGTGTCGCCTCTCTAGCCAATCCTCCATGTTGGACCTTACCGCCGCTATTGCGGCATGCCCTGCACTTGGTCGCCCAAGTCGTTCCTTCCACTCCACCACGGGTGTACCTCACTTCGGAACCGGGGTTTGATACCGGTTTTTACTCTTCTACTTTACTTGGTCTTTATCATGACGGCATTGAGACCATTCGCACGCATATCATCTTCTAAGACATCAAACCAGAACTTTTTGGATTTAACCCTCCTACCGTTGGTTAATAAAGAAATAAATTAGAATACCTATATAAAAACCGAATGTGTTTATGTGTTTTCTCGCATATTTACTTTAAATAAAATTTACTAGAAATGTATTCTGACAGCACGCAAGAAAATTCAAATCAAAACAAAATATAGACACTTATAGGAGAAAAGTTCGAGGACCATTGAAGTCCTAGAAAGTTATGTTTCGTCTTTGGAGATTAAAGAAAAATAAAGCGACAGAAATATTAGTATTACTGCTGGTCCATATTCTTACTTTTGGCCCTGATTGCTTTAAAATTTCATTGAATCAATGTGGCTTAATAATCAAAAAACAATGTTTAAAAATGAATGTAACATCATTCATTGTTTCCGTAGTTTGCACGAATTACGGTAGATGGCTCCAGCATCACCCCAAGACGTGTATAATATATCGGAGAATTTCGAATATCTGGGACGTGTCTAGGTCAGTTCAGTGGTCAGAGCATTCACCCGTAAGGGACTTGTCGCGGGTTCAATTCCCGTCCTAGATGTTCTCTTCTTTCGATCGAAATCTATAGGAAACCAAAATAAAATCAAATTTTGGATATAAGGAGGAGGAGAGCGAACCCAGTATTTAAAGTATAAGCTTAGGATGCCACTGTAATGTGCGCTTGGATGAACTTGAACTTACAGGGATTAGATTAGTACTTATTAGAATTAAAATATTTCATATCAGATACTGTATATTAAACTATAACAAAAGCAATACATAACCGGAAACATAATTGTAATAGACCGCCAAACGTTGTCTAGGGACCGCAAGTTATGGACCAGACCTGTAACTGCGTATATCGGTATCGAAATACTCCCGGAGGACGACCTCAGATACCCAATACTAGACCCTTATATAATAATACAATAAATATAGTTTAACTGATATATTTTATTAGAACATTTAGTTCTGCAACTATCTTAAATAATTTCGGCTGAATAGGGAAACGAATTTCTGAATTTGATATATATTTACAATTTATGTGCTTACACTAGTGTGTTATATCGTTTCACAAAACATTGATACATCTTTAGCTAACATCAGTATTTAATTTGTATCGAGTTTTTTGATTATTTATAATTTTACCATTACCATATAATTGTTTTTTTTTTTTAATATTCTCAGATTATAATAATAATAAAAATGCCTATCGTGCTTTGCAAGAAAATACAATTTACTTTATTTCTAGAGTAACTTAAGAAGAAACTCAGATTCGGGTCTGCTAAATCTGATAATTCAGACTCAATCCACCAATTGGGTATACATCAAAATATTCTTCATCGAGTCAAAAATCTTGAACAAACGTCAAACACTAACTGGCCAATCAAAAAAACAATAAAAGGACTTATCAACCAATGACGCTAGCCCCTTGAGTAGTGACTGACGCGACTCCGCCTTCGCACCCCGCACATACCACCAAATTGACCTAAAAACTCGTTCCACGCATCTAGAGTACATTGTCATGATTTTTGCCCTGATCTTATCCTAGTAATACCCTAATAGCCAAATTCTTCAAGAAGGTAACACGCCTTTCTACACCACTGGGCTAACATGAACCTCTATATTTACCTACGTACCACAAAAGATGCAAAATTTAACTGATTTTAATTGGTTTAATTTAAACTGATTAGGGGTCTTTAGAAACCTTTCTAAGTGTTATAACATCGTCAAGGCCATGTTTGTGCGGGAATAGACCGTTCAGAAAAGCGTCGGTAGCTTAGTGGTTAAGGAGTCGACCTTACGATCGAGAGGTCCCGGGTTCGTATCCTGGCCATTACACTACCGACGTGAACCCACTCCTAACACAAGCAATTTAGCTTAGCTGGAGGGGTTAAGGGGAATATTAGTAATTTCGGTTACTAATATTCTTTAAAAAAAAAAAAAAAAAAAAAAAAAGTGATATCTATCGTAAAAAGAAAATATATTTTGTTACAATTTTTCGATTTTAATGAAGAAAATGATATTACTGAATCTGGGCTAATAAGAGTCAAGTTACGAGTAATCAGAGAATTCTAGAAACTCCAACAACTACGCACAGGTTATTTTTGTCGAAACATCAATTTTATTTCAGCAAAATAAATTAGCTATCTTAGAATGTTGCTCATAAGGTCTTGATGTTTTCGTCATTCTGTGACATATTAAACTGTTCCATTTAAATAATAATAACCCTCACCTAATGGTATAATTGCATGTCCCTAGCAAGTTTACGACTTTTAGTGACATTTTTTTATTATTACTATATGTTGTCCGCAGCTCCGCTCGCGTGGTTCTGAATAGTGAATTCTGATAGTTTTATTAGGTGTGCAAATAAATAGTTAATGTTCTATTCTCAAAACTACTGAAAATACACACAAAATTTCATAAGACTCGGACAAGTCGTTTCGGAGGAGTTTTGTTACAAACACAGTTATGTTCCTATTTATGTATTAGATTAACCATAAACACGCCTCTTAGATTAGAAACGTATATTTAAAATTGTAAAGTCTGAAGGATAAAAGAGAAATATTAAAAAAGTACTTTTCGTTACCAACTAGCTTATGTCTGCATCTCCTCCCGCGACCTACAAAATCTAATTCTATAGAATGCTCTAATGAAAATATATGGAACAAATGTCCAATTAAATATCTAGCTAAAACGAAATTTACTAAAGCAAACCTTAGACAGATTCAATCATTAGAAACTAAATAATATTCAACTAAAGTTTCTTATAGCTATCATTATATTCTATATTCTGGAGACAACAAAATACAATTTAATTTTACTATATTCAAAGCGTGTACTGCTATATAACTACAGTATATTGTAATAGCAAGACAACTTCAACTAACTCACTAACTTGAAATGTAGCGTGTTCCGCGGTATAGCAGAACCCTACCGTGATTGGCATCATACTATAATAATATTAATATACTCGTACATAAGCCTCTTATTGTCTTTAGAGTGGGTGCTCGTTCAAATCCGGGTTTTAGTAAATATAATTAATAATAGATTGAGCACTCTAGATTTTCTTTGTAATAGCATATAAAATATTATTCAATCTATTGCAATGAATATTAGAAACCGAAATGACTAGTATTCCCCTAAGCCCTTCAGCTAAGCTAAATTGCTTGTGTTGGGAGTGGGTTCACATCTGTAGTGTAATGGGCAGGATCCAAACTCGGGACCTCTCGATCGTAAGGCCGACTCCTTAACCTTTATTTAATGAAATATGGACAATTACATGTAAGAACCTCTTGAACAGACAGACAATTTTAGGTGTTGACAACAGCGCTACTTACCATGTCTAAATTTTTGTTATCTATTAATTTGTAGTAGTTTGTTTGTAGTAATCCTTGTTCCTTGGAATCGGTTTGACGGTTTTGTAGGTGTACAAAGACACCCGGTTTCTACTTATACACCTATTAAAGTACAAAAGGAAAAATGAAACAAATATGTGCTTGTGGACATATACAGTCCGTATAGAGTTACAAAACTTTCCAATACTCGAAAATATTTCATTTAGAGAAATATAGATGAGATTGCATCGAGAACTCAGAGTAACGCTGCTTATACCTTTGTTCCCAAAACAGAACGGTAGTTTCCATCTTAGTGATAGTTGAGGCGACATATCAAGTTTGAACATTTGACTCAAATTGGACAGCTGAGTCTAAAATGCTCATAATCTGTATGAATATGTCCAGCTTTATTATGCTTCATTATATTGTATTCTTCCTTTCAAATTATTGTTACTTGTGTTAGATCAAATATCTGAAATGTTCATTTTTGTATACAGATAATAATAGTTTAGTTTAATATACTAATGTATTACAGTTATTGTGTTCCGTGAACACGGAACATAATTTTCTCACTCTATGGATCAAAAAAACTTCAGAAGTATCCAATCAACGAGCTGCATCAGCATAGCTTACTTTTTTTAAACCGCTCAGGTAGTAGACAAGCACCCGGCACACCTGCTGGGAAGCGGTTACGGCGGCCTATGGACGTAAATGCAACACCAGGCGCTCCTTCACACTCGTGCTGCCGACCCTATTATTAGAAACTAACAGAGTTCGAGATCATTTTTCTGGGTAGAACTAATGATTGATTGTTCGATGGGTATGCACAGGTGGAATGGCGCTTTTCTGAGCCTCATTCCACCCTGAGTGTGTGTGGGTGAATTTGATCATATCAAAAAGTGATACATAAGAAAATATATTGTTCACTAAAAACAAATGCACAATTTTTTTACATGAAATGTACCAGAGCGCGGCCTTATCGCAAATAGCAATCTCTTTCAGGACAAACTTCGGATGAACAGAAGTGTAATCACGTCAGTAAGGTACTGGGCAGGATTGTCTGTTGCAATTTTTACGATAGTAAGTTCGATTACCTAGGTGTTATGCTACCAACATGCCTCAATATATTGTTACAACGACCGTTGATATCTCAAAAACTACTGATCTAATCTTCTGGAAATTAAAACGCATTGTTAGTTACAAAATACTCTACCGAACAGTGTAGAAAAATCTAGAAAAATCGACATAAAATCACAACTACTTCGAATACCTATACCTACTTTACCTACAAATGTTGAATACATGGTTATTCACCTTGAATGCCGGCGCGTCTGTGTAATTACTTTTCTCGAACGCTCTACTTAGATACCTAACGTGCCTTATCTCTAGATGATTCCGAAACATTCTACCCTCCTTATTCAGAGCTATAAAAAGCGCTCGGATATCGACACGCAGTCAGTTAATTTTCGGAAGCGGAAGCGTACACATTTTACCGAAGCGATACCTGCGACCTAAGCAACGACTGTGGACTACTGCGAACTCCTAAGTGACTTGAACCGTTAAAGAGTACTATGTGTGCTAGTTATTTAGTTATCTAGTTTGTTGTGAGCGAATAAACCTCTTCGTTGTATAAATGGCATTTAATTTATACCCCGCGCACGTAACAATATCGATACCTAGGACGTATCCAGGTAGCTCAATTGGTCAGAGTACAGGGGACAGTGGAAATCCCTGTAAGGGACTGTTCTCATGTTCAAGTCTCGTCCTAGATGTTCTCTTTTTCCGATATAAAACTATGGGAAAAATAGTATAATTTTTCAATTTTTTTGAGCAATTAGACTTCAAAAATTTCATTGAATTAATGTGAAGTTGTAATAGTAACGTCCTTCATTGATTCCGTAGTTCGCAAGAAATACGGTAGATGGCTCCAGCTTCGTCCCGAGACGTATAATATATCGGAGAGTTTCGAATATCTCGGACGCGTCCAGGTAGCTCAATCGGTCCGAGTATTCCCCCTGTAAGGGATTGGTCGCGTGTTCAAGTCCCGTCATGGATGTTCTCTTTTTCCTATATAAATCTATATCGAACTAAATATTTATCGCGTTTACCATAAAATTTACTTATAATTTATTTGACACGTTTATTGGGTAAAAATAAAGCAATGACAATGAAATAAATCATACGTGTATAATAAATTTCAAATAAATTTAATAATCTCGCAGACGTGACGTTGCTGATACTGACATCAGCACATGTCAGCTTTCATGGAGACAACTGACATGTGCCTCAAGCGACATCTGTCAGCGCGTAATAAAAGCTTTTGCAATATAAACATTATTCTAAACTGTCATTCTTTTTGAGAATTTGTCGTTTGTCGGCACGTCGTCGTCGTTTTGGTTCCAGTTGTATTTAAGACACTGTGGCGATACCAATATATACCCAGTGACATCTAGCGACAGCAAGTAGAATATAGCTAGTAGCTACGTCGATACTACTACGTCACTACCGATCCTGCATCGCGAAAATGAAGTTCTCGCGCTGGTGTAATTTATATACAACATAAATACGACAGTCGTTGGGCGCCGTTCGCCTTGCCTGGTCCGAGGAATATCTCACCTTGTTCCTCTACAATACAATACTATTTTCTATAAATTTAAAGAAGAATTGTATGGGGCAAAACCAAGATCTTCAAACAGTATGCCTGCTGATTAACTGGAGGGCTCTGGCGTAGATTATCCTCTCGAAGATGGGTCAGCCGTTAGTCATTCCCGCAAAAGCCAAGATAAGCCAAATCAAGAGAGATAGTAGAAGAACGAACCCCAGGCTTTAAATTGCAAGCTTTGGATGAAACTGGGACTATCGCTGTAATGATGATGAAGATCATTTTACCAAGACCACAATTATGTTGAATTTCATTAACCATCGTCACTTGTGAAGAATAAAACTACCACTGGCGACTAATCTGCGAAAATTAGTTTTTACGCTTGAATTGCATTGCTTCTTGAATTTTTAAAAAGCGGGACTTTTGGTTTGTTAGATATATTCAATGTAAATATTCAACTTATTATTTATATTGTATATATATATTCAACTTGGCCTGCGTGGCCAAATCAGAAACTATGACGAATAGCGAATAACACTCAAGGGACTCTCGAGCCCGATTTTGAAGAAAACCAAAACTGTATCATGAGATTAAATAAAACAATTCTCTTAGCCGAGAATCGAACCTATTGATGTTGAAAAAAAAACACCTCTGTATTATTACAGTATTCGAAGATGCCGCTAATATGGAACGAATTCTGGGAAGTAATACCATACGAAGAACTTAAGGAAAGGTCTCATTTTTAACCAAATACTGTTTTATTTTCCTTACGTTACCTATATATTCCATCTTAATTGATTAAAAATTTTCAAAATGATGCCCATTTTTCTCAATACATAACTGGATTCTACGTCTCAAGTATTACACTGCGTTCAGCATTAGGTACAATATTATTGATTCCGTTTTAAATACAATTTATTTAACATTGATTATAAGCGTCTTTGTCTAGAAAACAAGTAGTCGACATTAAGATTCATGGGGGAGGGTCCCATCAAGATATTGGTTGCCCAAGCCGTGTACACAATGACTATGACATCACTTCTATTGATATTGGCTGTCCTGTACTGGATTGAATAATGTAATTCGGTCTAGACAAATAATGTACTAAACATGACTTTTAGTAATTCATTCATACTTATGTTAACAGTTAGACCCTCCGTATCTCGGAGAGTATGTTATGCCGTCCGTCCTTGTTGCCGTACGAGAATCCTGTGTCTTTTTCCGGGTAGTTGAACTATTCGAACGGCCTGGTCTAACTACAGAATTTCGAGATCGCCAGTGATTTGGTGAAGTCTGATGGCAGTCACTTTATGGAAAATATCGAAGTTTTGCTGTTTCGTACTTAGATTGAAAAGCTAAAAATAATTTTATTCATGATTGATATTTAATAAAGGGGCTCGTGGCTAAGTGGTAACCGAGCAAGTTAACACATTGCAAAGTTAAGCAACACTATCCAAGGTAGTCTTATGATGTGTGACCATTCTTCTGACCCCTTCATGCCTCGGAAAGCACGTTAAACCGTCGGTTTCAGTTGCAGCACAAACATCTATGGCAGTCATTACGGTTAGTTGGAGCCCTAAAATGTCCGACAAATGGTCTAACTACAGAATTCTACAGAATTTCGATATCGCCAAAAGGTTGTGGTCAGATGGCAGTCGCTTCACAGAAAATTTCGAAGTTCAGGCGCTTCGTAGTTGGTTTGAAGCCAATCCCAACTGAGCAGGGAAAAGGCGGGGATCTCCTCCCAGCCTGATAATTTATGATGACATATGAACGAATGATAAGTTATGCTAACAATTTGCAAAATTTTAAAATCAATAATTCGCACTTTATGTAAGCCAAAGTATCAAGAAATCAAGAGAAACAGTAGAGGGTGAAAGTACACGTGTTCGTCGAGAAGGAAAAAAATGCTTTGTTCTAAAAATGTCATCTGTACGTCCGCTCTGTTAGGAGTTGATATTATTTTTTCAAAGGATATCTTATTTTTAGCGAAGACCGACGAAATAAAGGAAGGCGCTTTCATTTGTAGAAAATCGTTATAATGGCTGCTTTTTACCTGTCATCGATGTCTGTTTTAGATTATGCTTTTGTTATATTGAAATCTTTTGTTTCGTTTTTGTATTTAGGTGTAAGCGTATCTGCATTATACTTATGAACTTGAATAACTATAGCATTCTGGACTGGCTTGTGGTGTATGTTTATCGATGATAACAAAATGCATTATACACATTGTTTAAAAAGTAAATCTAATTAAGCTTCAATCTTTTTTATCTTTTGCAATGCAGGATAAAAATTCCATCTGACAGTAGGCGGTTACCTGTCCGTAAAAATATCTTAGAAGATGGTATGCGAAAAATTATATTCGCCGCATTAATTTTTTTATAGCAACTATTATGCTTATGAAAGTGTAAACGAGTTCAATACAATTTATAAGGTACTTTAACCTAGTTCCAGGTGTTATAAAATGATGTGATGACTAACATGTCAAAATAGATGTCATGTATAAACTTATCTATATACAAACTTATCTATTTACTCCCCCGCCCGCCAGCGGGCGCGGTTATGTCGGACTCGAACTTACCAAAAACGCACGCCGTCTCGGGTCTCTAATTTCAGGGTGTAAGTTGGCCTAATAAGGCAATTCACTCACACCCCGGCTGACCGTGGGCCATCTAAAGCTTTGAGATGACCCCTTCGGGATTCTGTACCTATAGTAACAATTAGAATAAGGAAAAATATGATACATTCACGAAATAAATTCAGCTGATAAGGTAACCAACATAACTTGATTCTCTGCCAATGCCACCATTTTAAAAACTGTATACTGTGCCCTTACACAGTCAATTCTATCATATTGTATATTGGCATAGGGAGGAGCACTGAAATCGACTCTACTTCCACTGGAAAAAGCACAAAGAACTGTAATTAAATGTATTCATGTTAAATAGGAAGCCCTTTAGATACCCGTTCGACCAATTGCCAATTACAAGGCCTTGACACTTTCTCAACTATTTGTGCTCTAAGCATTTCATCATACTCGTGCAATTCTTGAGTATGATCCTATGGCTTACATCTTAGCCCGAAGAAATTATGTGATACGGTTGTGCACAGAACTGCGCTAGGAGAACACCGTCTACTATAAATCCAAATATGCTTAGAAATTGGTTGCAGCATCTAAATTATGATGATACAGAAAATTTACTACTAGTTCTAAGTTAACTCAAATGATACAATCTCTATAATTGTTGTTTATTTTTGGTCAATTTATTTAGTGGTTCTCTTTGTTAATTTCTATATCTTTTGTTTTATATATATTGCAGTAAATATTTTATTCTATTTGCTGGTTGTGAGGGTTCATGTGAGCCATAAATATAGATCGAAACTGTTTTATCTAGTTCACAATTAAATTATGCATTAAGAAGTTTTATATATTTACTATTTTATATATAAGAAACGCTAAGAAAAATATATTTTATATTTTTATATTTTTGCTGTACATTTGTATTTAATTGTTTGAGATAATAAAGTATTTTTATTATTTTTTATTTATCGTTTATTTATATAGCCGATTGATTAGAAACTAAGTAAATATTATATTATTATTATGTAGGACCTAAGGAATACAACAGTTAGACCAAGAGTGAAGTTTTTGCAGTAATCAGACGAATCAATAATATGTAACTAAAATGTAAAGAAGTCTCAAAGAGGCTTCCTTCTTTAGATAAATATATATCTAAAGATGGAAAGATGAGTAAATTCAGCTGCACTTGTTGACTATGCTTTTAGCAAGTTCAGCTGAAATATTCAAAAGAATAATGTCAAGATTATGTGAAATATTTGATCCTGACCTGTGAAAATAGACCGTATCATATGTGATCAAGATTTCTTACTTAAATAATATGCCTTTTGTTTGTTAACAAATAGAGTCGGAATGCAATGATGAAAAAAACCAAGGGAATAATTTTTGAAAATATCTGTGTTTGGTTAAGTTTTCCACTTTAGAGAAAATAAACGCCAATATATTTCAAGTCCACATTTGGCACGCAAATCTTTATTTTTTGTAGCTAAATAAATCTCTGGATTTGTTTTTCAAGCCCACGTCAGGGCATGTTCTATTGGTGCGTACTATCTACCTACTCAACAATGACGCCACATTATTCACACCAGTATATTTACTTATATCAAAATGATGTGTTATGAAAACTCAATATTCAGCTGTTCATATAACATTCGTAATACGATAAATGACAAAACGTATTGTCAAAGAAAGATAACATAAGTATAAGCAAAATTGCTGGCATGACGAGCCCGCATTTTGATGTGGTTTATGTTTATTTTCGATTTCACTTTACGCAGTATACGTGAAAGAGGGTTATAAGATTAAATTTAATGATAACAGATGAAACGTAAACATTTTAATAAGAAAATGGAATGTTTTATACATACATTTTCTAATTTGAAATGGGGTTTTATATTAATGTGTTACAAAATACAGACATATCCTTCAAGCAAATAACTTTATTTATACGTTGTTAGAACGTCCACACATATAATCTACTCAAGGTTTTTCCCCACCGAGGTATACTTACAGCACGCCGGTTTATCTGTTTCTGGCTTCCTTACACACTATTTAAACTGACGATTGAATATAAATATTTTATACAATATATGAAATACTTTCCTAAAATTATGTTTACAGAAATTCCTAGTAGATACGGTCCTAGTACAGTGTAAGTCCGTATTTAAACTTTCTAGCGTTTATACCAGGTTCATCCCATACGATGATTACACAAATGACCACTAGCGTAATTCTGTTAGTACGTTCTTGCTTTCATCATTCATAAATTTAGACTAACAGACATAAAAATAAGTTAAGTATTTTTTTCTGATATTTTCACATATACCGCATGGTTTGCACTGACAGTGAGAGAGAAAGTGCTGTTTCCAATGATAAATTATACATTCGTTCATTGATTTACGCAAAATGCAGTACAGACCTTACATTTTATTGTCATTAATATTTTACGATCTAGTGTTTAGTAAGTTAATATTAATTTTAAAAAAAACGAAGTGAAATAGTGTATCGATAATAACCTACTGTACAATAAATTAATGTTTTTTTAAGGTGAATTTGGATCAACCGGAAAGTTGAAAAAATTGGAGAAGATACTTAATTATAAGATAAGAACAGACCGAGATTTGGAGCTTTCAGGATTTCTTATAGCACCAATAGTGATAACTTTACCAGTTTTAAAGTCTAAACAGAATGTGGAAAATAACATAAAAACAAAGGGAGATTATAAAGATAATGATATCGTTGATGATGCTGATATTTTAGTAAAAAGTAAAACTCAAGAGGACAACAATATCGAAGAATATTTTAGACAAGCGTTAGATAGAGGAAATGATAAAAGAACAGATTTAAGACAACTCAACGCAAACAAAACTGTGGACATTATAGAAAATTTTACGACTGATAGGAATCCTGAAGTAGATAATGAAGTTACTATGCTTGAAGTAGCTACCTCCGAACCAACTATTGCTGAAAAAATGACAACAGAATTCTACACAACTGCAGAATTTAAAGGAATCTATCCGGATGCATATTATAACAACAAGAAGTTAAATTCTTTAGCACTTACTATCCAAAGGCCATCTTTTGTCTTATCTCCTCCATTAGACAAACAATGGAAAATTTTTACTCTGTCTACAAATGTCAGTATATTTAAAGAAAATATAACTGAACCAGTCCTCTCAGATTCATTGAACAATACTGGAAATCCATCAGTAAATGAGACTGTCAGTTCAATAAAAGGTGTCTATCCAGCTGCCTTATATAATAACGCGGAGATTGATCAGTTATCAATTACGACAAATTCTTACACAAATGAATTGCTTCTGCCGCCAACACAAGATGATAGATGGAATAATTTCTCTTCATTGACGAAAAGGTTACAGGCGTCAAATGAATTCAGACCATTAGCGGGTTTGTATTATGATGGATTTTTGCAAAGACCCATAATAAAAACATCAGGTTTCATGCCGTATAATCGTTAGGTATTTATTTTATTTCTACTCTTTTTGTATGTGATTTAGATTCAAAAAATTCATAGTAAGAAATGTCTATTGATTACATTCATCGATCTTAAAAAACTAAGGTTTGAAGGAAATTTTAATAATTTTTTTATAAAATTATAACTTATTGACTATAATTTTATTCATTATTGATATCTAATAAAGGGGCTCGTCGCTAAGTGGTAACCGAGTAGGTTAACACTTTGCAAAGTTAAGCAACACTAACCAAGGCAGTCTTAGGATGGGTGACCATTCTTCTGATATATTTAGACCCCTTCGTGTCTCGGAGAACACGTTAAACCGTCGGTCCCAGTTGCAACACAAACATCTATAGTAGTCGTTACGGGTAGTTTGAGCCCTAAAGAGTCCGATAAATGGTCTAACTACAGAATTTCGGTATCGCCAAAAGGTTGTGGTTCACAGAAAATATCGAAGTTCAAGCACTTCGTAGTTGGTTTGAAAAAGCCAAACCCAACTGAGTTGGGAGAAGGCTCGGAGGATGATGATCGATATCTAATAAAGTGTAAAAGAAATACTTAATTATTGTAACATGAGGTACGACTATGTAAGCGATAACATTCTGACATAAATAAACGAATGCTAGAATCATAAAACCTGAACAATGCCGGTAACTACAGTAACTCGACAAGACTGTAAAATTAGTATTGTTGGAACACACTCGTAAAGCAAGCAGTAGCTTTTGTATTTCGACTCATGTGTGAAACATTGTCATGAAGAGCTGTACTATGTGAAATGTGTTTTATTATTTAGTCTTAGTGTACTTTTATTACTATTTTGATATGATGTATATTGCAGATACTACTTAACGAGCACTTTTGATTGGCTTGAATAGATTTAAATGAAATATTTTTATTCTATTACTATTTTTATTTTATTTTTATTTTTATTTTAATTACGAACAGTTCTGATAAAAATGTTGGAAAATATATTTGTTCATGAAATATTTTTGAATCATTTTTTTTAATATCGGTTAATTTGAAATGAAATTATCCAATAAGACGTTTAATGCAGTTACATTTCTATGAGTTTGAAAACCATCAATAGGTGTCATAATTTTAATATTTACTCTTTTCTTTAAATAAGTTACACGTACCATTAGTTAAGTAGTCTATAAAAGAATTGAACCAATTTTTCGGGATGTCTGGCGGCCCGCATCGTGGCTGTTTTGCACTGTCCGTTGAAAACGCTGGCCGTCAGAGTAATAAGGGGTTACCGCATGATCTCCATCGGGACGGCATGTCTCCTAGCCGGAACCCTGCATGTTAAAGCGAGGGCCCTAGCATCGTTTTATCATTGGCGCAAGGAGGCGCTGGAGCAGGGCCACAGGCTGGGACCCCGAGAAATCGAAGCCCAGCGGTCCCAGCTCTGCCAGGAACTCATGGAGACTTGGAAGGTGCGACTTGAGCAACCGAGGTGGGGATGAACTACCATTGTGGTGGCGAGGCCAAGTTATGGTGGAGTGGCTGAAAAGGCACTGCAGTGACCTCTCCTACCGGATGTCATTGATGGTTACCTGTAAGTATCTGTGGCGCATTCAGCGGAAGACAACACCGCATTGCCAGCACTGCGAGGATACACACACACACGGCGCACTACACATTCGTGGAGGTCCGGTCCTCTTTTGGAGAATCTCTCGCTGCAGACCATGATGAGAGACTTGGTCTCCGACGGGAGCAAGTGGCACGCCGCTGCTTATTTCTGCGAGCAGGTAATGCACGAGAAAGAGGCGGTGGAGAGGGAGCGGGAGAGAACCTTGCCCACTGAGTCCCGCAATCTGCAACGAGGACGCTGAAGACTTGTCTACATCCAGGTCTACCGACCTCATGATCGGGGCCAGAGGAGAGGAGAGAGGAAGCAAGCCAAGATGAAGGCGTGTCTTGTGTGTTCTACACACGCCTGCCAACTCACCGACGCGGGAACAAACCCAACCCCAAAGGTGACGCGGCGATGGCGGCGGAAGTCCACCGGGAACCCTGGGGTTATCCTTTCGAGGGCGTACCCGGGTTGTCCGGCAATGTACGCTTGGGAAGGACACCGTGTGGTTTTGTCGGTTCGATTCCAACATACCCACCTCATCGCTGGCACCGGTGGTGTGAAGCCCGTGGGGGTTTCCACACGCAAAAAAAGAAACGGGGCTCACAACTGTCTAAGTTACTTCGATCTACGTATATTTTATTCTGAAGTGTTTTATCATAATCTAAAATGCATATTGTAATACTCTAATGAGTTCTCTATATTATTACGTATACGTATATGAGGTAGCCGAAATTTAAATGTCAATCACAATATTAAAATTGTAAAAGTTACATCCGTAGAAAGTTAAGTTACCTCTTACTTATAGATTTACGTTTCAGTATTCGGTGTTGTAACTGGAGAATAAAGTTAAGCTGTTTTATTTCTTTACCGAGTGTTTTACTTCATCGTCTGTGAGGTATGTTTAGCAGCTGCGGTGCGGTCGGCAACAGAAACAAGAGTACAGGTGACTTTTTGCACATTTATTATTCAGCTGACAAAGTCACTCGCCATTCGAACTTCCCTATAAAATGTACTCGAGCAGGGAGTAGATTTTCCTTTAAAGTGTTATTGCTGGCACAAAATAGGAAGCCCCAATCGATTTTTAATTTTGAACTATTGGTTTTTTGCATTAAACGGTATTTTAACTTAAGCTGTCCTTTTATTTTTTGTGAAAAGTTTGTATATTACCAAATAATAGAACTATAGATATGCCGGTTATGATTAAATGTTTATGCGGCTGTTATAATATGTATATGTGTATTTTAGTATGTTTATCCGCATTTTAGAACCTATAACACTAGCTTAATAAGCTATGATTACTTTGGGTCTAGATAGCGCTGTGTAGAATATCGTAGAATATGAATAAATTTTATTTATTTTTATTTACTGTACAAATTCAACATCAAAATGCCACTTTACAATGTTTAAAGATGATTTTATAATGTTATTTTGTCAACTTCTAAGCTTAAAAAACACTTTAACCAAAAACCGTCATTAAAATCTTTTTAGTAGCTTCTGTTTGTCTTTATAATGAGGTTATATCATCAATATTCAAACTTAGTTTTTGTCTCTTCAAACAGTACCCTCGACAAATCGCCGTCTAGAATAAGATATTAGGGGACAGAACTTGACGCATTGACCCCTTTTAAAAGGTTAATGTCTGGCGGCTCCACGCACACCACCTGAATACTAACATGGTAAGATGCTTATTTTATAGTTTCGGCACTCATGGTGATAAGGGAAAATTCATGTAAACCTATGTTTGAACCTATTTAGACTATGCTTGTAGGTACCTATATAATAAAAGAGCCCGCAAGGCGCGGAACGACCTCCGCCCTCTATGAGCGCAGGCCTGGTGGAGACAGGTGCAGCCGCCTGTTATCCTAGCAGGCCGGGGCAACGTCGCGTTGCGCCCCTCCCCCCCTTTTACTAGGGTAAGACGAGGACACCGTGGTTCCCAAACCCGCGGGGGCCATGTCAAAACCGGAGATGACCCTGGGTCAGTCGGCGTGCAAGGGAAATGCCGGGTCACCTTACACCCCTTACACCACCTTACATGTGAAGACTACGGTTTGCAGTCGGTTCGAGTGCGAAATATCCTCCCCCGCTGGCCGGTAGTGGGAGGTGGGGGGGATATTAGGGTATTTCTGCATGGAAAATAATAATAAATAAAGGGTAAGGAGGTCAGACGACAGTCGCTTTTGGAAAAACTGACATACCAATTAAAAACAATAAACAGGCTCCAAAGTCCAAACTTTGGATGTAACTAGAAAATCGCGAAAATGAGAATGATAAATCATGACACAAGTATGGAGGACTGCTATTGGTGTATATTAGACCTCTTTACTGCTTACACTTGAAAAATACTTGACGCCCGGGACTACCGATCTCCATGATCGGGGCCTGTGGACTGCAGTTGACCGACTCGCTGTCCTTACAGAAGCAGGCCGTGGCGGAGGCGTGTCGTGTGTACACACACCTGCCAACTCACCAACGCGGGATAAAACCCGACTCCACCAGGCGAGGCCGCGGTGGCGGCCAAAGTCCGCCGGTTACCATGGGGTTATCCTTTCGAGGGCTTACCAGGGGTGCCCGGCAATGGACACTTGGGGAGGACACCGTGTGGTTTTAGTCGGTCCGATTCCGACACGCCCACCCCATCATCAGCACCGATGGGGTTCTCCCGTGTGGAAACGCCCACGGGCTTCTGCCCACACGTAAAAAAAAAACTCTCTGTAACATACCACATCCTTTAAAAGAGTTTTTTGTTTCAGCAGGATTTTAAAAAAGTTTGACTGCACCCTTATTTTAAAGCTCGTTACGCAAAATGCACAACAAAGTATGTTCTAATTTCGAACCACTCGGTACTGAGCGCATTCCTACTGCAGTATGCAGAGCGAATATTCTCCTCTCGTTTATCTCCCCACCTACATTTTCCCTTTAACCTTTTACCGTTTTATTGCAGTATATCGCTTTAATCTGTTGCTTTAGTTCAGTCGGTTCTAAACTACAAACATTAATATTTCGGGTATTTGTTTATTGGTTTTTCACCGGGTTCTATTTTAGTGAAAAAGATCACATATAGCTACAATTTCGTACTTCAATTCCAAGATAGAGTAGCTCATATGATTTGGACGAGGAACTTTTATAACGCCATAGTGTGCTTGGTTGCCGCGGAGTCAAGTTAGCAAACATCGTAACCGTTACGCCGGCGCCGTAACACTGATTTGCCATCTTTTTAACCGACTTTGAAAAAGAGAACCTCCTTTTTTCAATTCGAATGTCTGTATTTTTTATATATGTCATATGACACATGTATGTGGGCATAACTCTGTCATTATACGGATTTGCAAAATTCTTGTATTGTTAGACAGACATTTATCCGAAATAATACCATTTAAATTTTGCAAAAATCTGATGATAAGTTTCGGAGGCAGACAACGAAATTCTTCGATAAATGTCAGCAAATAAAGCTCGACCACTGATACAGCATATTTAGGCATGGTTTATGCAATTTCATAACATAACAACATGCATGTTCCCGCTGTTTATTGGACCGGAGACTCCAGAGATCAAAATTAAATAGATAATGTGAAATGATGGAGGTATTTCTAAATTTTTGACCATACTGTGAAACGTGAACATTTCTATGGTCAAGGACGTGCAAGAATTGCCTAGACTTGGATCACGTAGGTAAACAACATAACTTCTTAACAATGTATAGCATGAAGGTCCCGTTCAAGTTGTTGAATATATTATACCGATCCGATGAGGGACCTTACTATGGTTACAGATATACTGGATTGGGCTAGACTTGGACTACGAAGGCAGACTTTGGAACTCCATAACGACGAACATTACGAATGTCTCTTTTAAGGTATTGAACGAATATTCCTGATCCTACAGGTACTTTATTATAGAACCAAGCCATAAGCTGCCTTTTTTAATGATCTGTCGTCGCGTGGTCTTCTAGATTTCAATGTTTAAAAGTTTTTTATTATGTACCAACTCACAAATGCGTAAGTCTATTTTTGCTACATTCAATACTCTCTTTGAAGGCTGCATATTTTCTTATTTGAGAAAGGTGTTTCTCCCTTTCTTGGTTTGTCTCATTTAAATGTCGTTGTCACATTCGAGCAACGCGTTAGGAGGTTCACCCGAACTCGCTTTTTACGCTATATTACGTTGACTAAAATGGGCAAAAGGAGTACTTATTGATAAAAATATTAAACCGAGTTCAAAAAGGCACAAAAAGTGAAAAAATAATTAAGTAATTCAATTAATTTTCAATTTAATACACAAGACAAAAAAATATTAAGTAATTAAAAGATCCAAAAGCCCGACCGCTCTAAAAGACCAAAACAAGTTTGATAGCCGGCAGGATCTATTAATTTTCTTTCGGTTTATGATTTGCAAATTGAACCCACTTGCTAGCAAACTTGTTTCGGGCAGGTGTTTTTTAGGGCAGTCGGGTTTTTGATTTTTTAATTAATAATTTAATTGTATACTTCTTAGTGATGATATATATATATATATATATATATTTGAAATCACCCCTTAAAGCTCTTCATTTCGATAACCTACTCAATTAGTTTAAATGAAGATATTTCATTTCATTTATTCATTAACAATTTGTTACAATTGTGTCTGAAGTACAAAGTATTAATAATAATAATATATTATTAATTACTTTACTTAATTAATATTACAATACACTTTTTAATTTTTAATATTTTGAAGTCATTGTCAGGCGGCTCGATTGATATTACCTTTTTGCTATGGCACCGACTTCAACAAAATAGTCGTACGTATATTTTGTTATTCGAATTAAATCAAAATTATATTAATCTTAAATCACTAATTCACTTTTCGTGCCTTTTTGAAGTAGGTTTAATTTTTTATCAAAGAGTAGGTACTTATTACAAACAGACGTTTGTTCACACATACATTCCGCTAGCTATGTTTCTCATTCACAAGTTATAGGGGCGAGCCTATTACCATCAACCGGACTTTCCTTCATGGGCTGTGTATTTACTGTACGATGATCTTAAATACATTACAAAGAGTACAAGCAATTATCGACCTTATTTCTAATTTGTAATAGACATTTATTTATATCATATGGTTTTTAGTTATCTGCTAAAGTTTTTCTGTAATAGAACATACTTACGTAGTAACTATTTAGTAATCTGTGATACAATCCACATGGATTGAACCCTTTTAATTATTTTATGCCTAGTAGATGTTCCAATGGTCATAACAAAAGTCGTATAGTAACGTTTATTACTTCTCCTGTGTTCCGGTGTAGATCGTTAAAATATTGATACCAGTAGCTCCCACGAGATGCTGTCCGCAATGAAATGTTCGAATAACTTTGAGAAGCTTACGTCAATGTTTTAAATTTGAAGCACAAAATCTGCTCTGCAGCAGGTCTTGTATTACAATTCTTGTTCAAAAATGTGGTTAATTTTTTTACATAGTATTTCATATTCATGCTGTGATAAATTTCTTACAGTCAAGAGTCATTAATTTGGGTTTATGACTATAATTATAAACATTGCGACTATAATATTGTTCACAACTTACATGTCTGGAGTCTGTTATCTGTGAATTATACGAAAAAATAATTCAATGTTACAAACGACCCAACTAAATTTGGGGCAGTGGTATTAATAAAAAATCTGTCTCTGAAGTCCAGGACAGGTATGTTCCCTGAATCTAATATCAGTGATCATTATTTTTTGTACTTCACTACATGGTATAGAACAAAGTCGCTTTTCTTGTCTGTCTGTCCCTATGTATACTTAGATCTTTAAAACTACGCAAAGGATTTTGATGCCGTTTTTACGGTTCAGTAGCCAAATGGCAAAAAACGGAACCCTTATAGATATTTTTTTTTACCCGTCTTCAAAAATGATTTTGAGGTTTCTAATATCATTTTTTTCTAAACTGAATAGTTTGCGCGAGAGACACTTCCAAAGTGGTAAAAGGTGTGCCCCCCCCCCCAGTAACTTCTAAAATAAGAGAATGATATAACTAAAAAAAATATATGATGTATATTACCATGTAAACTTCTACCGAAAATTACTTTGAACGAGATCCAGTAAGAAGTTTTTTTTTATACGTCATAAATCGTAAACTGCAATTTACCTTTCACGCAATCTACTTACAGAAGCAGGCCGTGGCGGAGGCATGTCGTGTGTGTCCTACACACGCCTGCCTACTCACCGACGCGGGATAAAACCCGACCCCACCAGGCGAGGCCGCGCTGGCGGCCAAGGTCCGCCCCTAAGCCTGGTGTTATCCTTTCGAGGGCTTAACCGGGGTGCCCGGCAATGGACACTTGGGCAGGACACCGTACGGTTTTAGTCGATGCACGACATAACCGCCCCCGCTGGCCGGCGGGGGGGGGGGTATCCGAAGGGATTTCCGCACGTTAAAAAAAAGCCGCGTGGCTGTGTAAATTTACCTACAAATACTTCATAATTACAAGAACCATAAATTCTCATCAATATTATCTATTAGGCGATGATAAAAACTTGCACACACATCAAAACCAGCCGATACAAAACATCTCTTCGAATAATTCTTACATCTACATATCAGATAGTAATGAAATCTGAGCCCCAGATACGCGGAGCTCGGATTATTGAGCAAGGCGTCAGGCTCGCACCCTCAATGCGGTATTACATATGATTTATTTTAAAGGGTGAAGGTACTCAACATGTTTCCTTAGATAACTTTTGCACATCGTACGTGTATGCCTAGCTCGTTGAATCTGAATGTGTGAGGAATCTGTGAAATGATTTATTGTTCTTCGCATTGCCTTGTTACCGACACTTGTGGTTCTTTAAGGCTCTTCGTTAGAATTGATAAGTGGATTGTGTAGAAGCTATTCTTGGTACATAAAGCTATTTATTTTTTCTGAAATACTCCTGACATCACCCCACTGTAAGTGATAAGCTTATATATGACGAGTTAAGACGCTTATTAAGGCGAATAACACGATAGGAAATTATGTATAAGAGTACATAGCATCACTACCTCCATTGCATCACGAAATTAAAATACATTCAAATACGATATCACACAAATAACTCCATACCACAAAAATAGCTCACTGTTCCATACGGAAACGGAATCTAGAAAACCCGAGACGACTTCTTAAAGTAATATATTATGTATACAGTCACCATTCAACTACGATATCACAAAAATAACTCCATACCACAAAAATAGCTCACTGTTCCATACGGAAACGGAATCTAAAATACCCGAGACAACTTCTTAAAGTAATATATTATGTATACAGTCACCATTCAACTACGATATCACAAAAATAACTCCATACCACAAAAATAGCTCACTGTTCCATACGGAAACGGAATCTAAAATACCCGAGACGACTTCTTAAAGTACTATACTATGTAATGCAGTCACTAAAATTAACAAAACTCTCATCCTCCTGTGGTACTCCTACAAAATTCGGGTTAGACTCAACAGTATTAGGTCAATCTATTCTCAAGGCGGAACACAC
The DNA here is from genome assembly GCA_946251805.1 of Cybosia mesomella. Taxonomy (NCBI): domain Eukaryota; kingdom Metazoa; phylum Arthropoda; class Insecta; order Lepidoptera; family Erebidae; genus Cybosia; species Cybosia mesomella. Next base: position 27,269,566 of record OX276398.1, read on the forward strand.
TTCGTTATATGTTATTTGCCTTTTTATTTCGTCCTATGCGGCCGAACATACAACGAAATGTTGAGGGAAAATTCGCCTATATTTGTTTCATTCGCACTCATACGCAGAAAAACAAATGAAAAATATTTCGGTGAACAAATAATAAATAAATATTCTACGACATTCTACACAGAGCTATCTAGATCCAAAGTAAGCATAGCTTAACATACTATAAACATACTTAGATACTTTTTTTTGTAAATACATACATATTATACATAGAAACACCCAGCCCAATGCAAATATACATATTCATGCTTACAAATATTTGCACTGAGCGGGAATCGAACCCGCACCTCCTTTTTTTTTTACCTGCGGAGATCCCTTCGGATACCCGCCCGCCGGCCAGTGGGGGTGGTTATGTCATGTATCGACTAAAACCGCACGGTGTCTTCCCCAAGTGTCCGTTGCCGGGCACCCCGGGTAAGCCCTCGAAAGGATAACCCCAAGGTTGCTGTCGGACTTTGACCACTCGCCTGGTGGGGTCGGGTTTTATCCCGCTTCGGTGAGTTGGCAGGCATGTGTAGGGCACACACGACACGCCTCCGCCACGCACCCCCTTACGTAGCAGTCGAATGCACTACCTCTACGCCACAGCAGCCGTATATATAATAACACATAAATAATTGTCTGATGACTGATAAATCCCCTCCGTATTTCCTACAATCACGAGAAACGAGTAACCACGTACGTACCACCATAAACTCGCTATTATGCTCTAATATCACGTCCTAGAAATTTTATAAGTGGAAAATGAAGTGAGAGAATTAAATTTATAATGACTTGCGCGTTACTCAGACCTTGCGGCGGTTCCGAACCAATGTAAAATTAATTTCTGTCTGTCTACACATCAAAGGAATTATTCCGCTCTGTATTAGGATAAGTACAATTCACACTATAATATATTATGTTCAAAATTTTCTAGACAGTAAAGCAATTGGGATATTTGGCTAGGAAACCCCATCCCCATACTGAACAAGTAGACGGGGCAATACTACTTTATAGGCAAAAGTAGGAGTAGCTGCTTCAGAATAATGTTCTACTAAAGTGGAAATAGCCCACATTTTTTTGGACTGTTTTTTACCTTTTGATTTCTATAGAGGGATGGTTGAATTCACCAATTGATTTTGTGTGATTGATTCACCAAGTGGAGATTGGACATGGCCTACCACAGTATATCTTAGTCAATTGAGCTCCGACAAAATTACCGTTACGACGTGGTACCTGGACGCCCCCACGGCAAAATAGATTATAAAACAGACAATAAAATTTCAGAAATAGTTCATAGTATTTCCGAAATATATATAAAACCAAATAATTATATATTATTTTTACTTTTCTTATAATATATTGTTCCGAGCGAGGGATCAGTGATTGGAAGGAATAATAAAACGGTTGACGTATATGGGAAAATTATTAGTGAAAAGTATAGAACCTTTTTAAGTGAATTACGTATCTTTTTTTTTCCTGCGGAAATCCCTTCGGATACCCCCCCGCCGGTCAGCGGGGGCGGTTATGTCGGGCTTGAACCGACTAAGACCGCACGCCGTCTCGGGTCTTCAGACGCCGCGCCGGGGCTACTGCTTATAACCTCGTTTACATTCGCGCCAACGCGCGAGCTATGGGGCGAGCTAATGAATTACATTCACACTCTCGTGACGCGGTTTAGTCTTTGGACTATCAACTACGGAGGACTTCAATATGTTAGCGTCATCAGCTCTATGTTTAGTATGTTTACTGAGTTTCTACTGCTACGAAACTAATTTACAAATATACAAAAAAAAATGAACCATGAATGAAATGAATGCAACCAATGATATAATGAATAAATACAAAAAATAATGAAAAATAACCGAATGAAAGCCGTACACGAATGTAAACACGCCGCGAGCCTCTTTGAATGGAGCCCAGAAAACCGCTCCGGACGCCAGCGCACGAGCCGAGCCGTTACCGTTTGCACTCGTGGCAGTCGCGGCTCGTAGTTAGGTAGACAAATAGTTGACGTATAGTATTTAAATAAAAAGAAATATAAATTCAAATATTCAAAAGCTTAGAATTTGTAAAAACAAAAAGGTATCGAAATTACAGATTTTAAAAGGTTCGACGGGTATAAAAGCACCTTGTGGAGCCGATAGAAGACAGTTCAGTTTGGAGAGTTTCAGACTATAAATCATCACGCTATAGCTAAAAGGTGATGAGATGTAAAATATGAAATCTTTAGAAAGTTTTAGGGATAAACCTCTATGTCTATATTTTTAGATCGGAAAAAGAGAACATCTAGGATGGGACTAGAACCCGCGACCGGTCCCTTACAGAGGGAACGCTCTGACCAACTAAGCCACCTAGACACGTCACAGATATTCGAAATTCTCCGATATATTATATACGTCTTAAGGCGACGCTGGAGCCATCTACCGTAATTCTTGCGAACTACGGAAACAATGAATGACTTTACGACTGTAAAGTCATTCATTGTTTCCGTAGTTCGTAAGGTTTTTAATCATTGTTTTTTTGATGACTCCTATTTAATTCAATTAAGGTCAGTCGCCTTAAGACGTATATAATACATCGGTGAATTTCGAATATCTGGGACGTGTCTAGGTGGAGTCCCGTCCTAGATGTTCTCTTTTTCCGATCAAAATCTATAGGAAAAGTAAGCATACAATGCTTAAAAATTTAATTGAACCTCTATGTCTTCAAGATAAATTATTGAAAATATGACGATGAAATAGGTAACCTAATACATGCTGGGTTCGAAACTGCAGAATTAAACATACCTTGATCTATTCCGAAGTTAATGCGGACGAAGTCGCGGGCAACAGCTAGTTCACATATATATAACAACATAACTCATAACATAACATAATATCACGCCTGTATTCCCGAAGGGGTAGGCGGAGGTGTATTGCACACCCACGATTCGCCAGTTATGTTTAGGGCCCAATGTAATAGGGGGCGAGCCTATTTCCATCTACCGGGCACATTACTAAGCGAGCGATAATCAACATATATATAAATCCTACTAATATTATAATCATACTAATATTATAAACGCGAAAGTTTGTGAGTATGTATGTATGTTTGTTGCTCTTTCACGCAAAAATGGCTGATCTTCTGATCTGGATCTGGCAGAAATTTGGTAGAGTAATAGTCCTTAATAACACACATGGCTACTTTTTATCCCGGCAATAGGTTCCCATGGGTAGCGGGAACGGGATCAGAATTCCACGCGGCCCGAACCAACAGCTAGTTAATATATAATAAAACTAACTAACTGAATCTATCAGGTTAAGCCTGTCTTAAAGCACTTTTGAGTGTCTTTCGATTCTTCGAACTATGAAAATATTACATAAATTTTACGACTAATTCCACTCAACTCCTCTAAAAGGCTAAAGCTTCAATAAAATTTTCAATAAACTGAATAGGTTGAATGAATATAATAAACCCATTTAATTCGTTATCAAACCGGGAATAAGACGAAATAAACGGAGCACATAAAATATGTGGTATAAGGCTTCACGTAAGTTTTATCCAATGTTATTCACAGACATCTATTTGTACATTGGCTTTATTGCTAGCCTTTACTGGTCTAAGCTTGAGAAGACAAGGAATGTCTCTCAAATAACCAGTATTATGTTTACTAAAAGACTTTGACTTACGGTTTTACTTTACCGTACAATGTGTTGTCGTTTTTGGAACTTTCAATTTAATTTACACTTATAGTAATATAATTTTTATATATAAAACATAGTGATGACCGGGATAAACTCAAGAACGAGTGGACCAATTTTCATGATATTTAATTTTTTTTAATTGTCTCTGCCTATACTATTTCATTTCGTGCTTTTTTTTTTGCGAAAATCGCCACTGTGGCCCTCCGCCGGCCAGCGGGGGTGCTTATGTCAATATATATGGCATAAAAACTTACGCCGCCGTCTCAGGTCTTTAGTCTCGGGGTGCAAACACATATTCACGAAATAAATTGAGCTGATAAGGTAACCAATATAACTTGATCCTTAGGTGGAACAAAGTTTGCCGGGTCAGCTAGTACATACCTACCTACCCACTTATTTAAGAAAATAATAATAATTTGAGTTGAATATCTGCATCGTAAAAATGAATATGAAATCTACATATATTTTTAGGATGTAAATAATTGGGAATTGATATTAAAACACTTTATGGAAATTTATTAATAATATATGTAATTTATGTAAATATTACGAGTTAGATAAGGTAGTTAATAAAAAAAATGTTTATTTCTTTTGTTTTGGATCAGTTCGGATCTGTGTGTTTTAAAAAACTGTATTAGTGTGCCAGTGTCGAAGGTAGATTTCGGTTATTTGGACAAGCTTGTAAAGGTTTTTTTACAACTTTGTACATTATATGCCATGGTATATAATGTACAAAGTTGTCAAAAATCATCATGATCCTTGATTATGAATATGTTTATAATAAATAATAATATATATAGCCCCAAATTTAATCCAACAACTACACGTACATTCTTTCAGTCGACTTACTGAAAGAATGTACGTGTAGAGCAATCGATTAGTTTGATTTCCGTTCATCATATAAATAAATGATCATAAATCATAATTATTATTCTGATTTATGATTATTTAGTTGTATAATGAGTAGAAACCCCTTCTCACATGATGATTTTTAACTTTCTAAAAGAGAGAACAGAATAATAAATAATAATGGAACAGATAGTTAATTATCATTAATAAGGGTTAGGTACATATTAAAGTTTTCTTTTTTATTTGCAATAGAGTTTTTTATCAATCCTAATAAAATATGTTTAGTTCAGTCTTTTTAGGGTTCCGTTGCCAAAAGGCAAAAAACGGAACCCTTATAGATTCGTCATGTCTGTCTGTCTGTCCGTCCGTATGTCACAGTCACTTTTTTCCGAAACTATCAGAACTATGCTATTGAAACTTGGTAAGTAGATGTATTCTGTGAACCGCATTAAGATTTTCACACAAAAATAGAAAAAAAACAATAAATTTTGGGGGCTCCCCATACTTACCTAGAACTAAAACTCAAAATTATTTTTTTCATCTAACCCATACGTGCAGTGCGTACGAATATCTATGGATAGGTCTTCAAAAATGATATTGAGGTTTCTAATATAATTTTTCTCTAAACTGAATAGTTTGCGTGAGAGATACTTCCAAAGTGGTATAACTATTTACCGTTCATTCAATCAACTCAAATGTAAAATTTAAAAAAAAGTTATTATGTTACTTACTGCTACGGAACCCTTCATGGGTGAGTCCGGCTTGCACTTGGCCGCTTTTTAGGGATTTTCTTTAGGAAAGCCCTATTGCTATCGAGTTGTCATCGACGTCGTTGCTAATTTTCTGTCACGGTATTGGGTATGAAGGAGATGAGCTATCGAGTTACTGTTTTCGGTAATAGATTCGTGCTGGGGTGAACCATTGCAAGAAAAAGAAAAAATCGCAAAAAATCGCAAAAAAAAAAACGCCAAATCGAAAATCCCTTGTATTCGGCTGAGCTCGTCTCAGGAATTCAACTTGTTTCTAATTAAAATAGGTATATCATTCGTGAAACATCAATTCAAGCAACGTTACATAATTTTGATTTTTACACATTTTTTTTCGAAAACTTTAGATTAAACAAACAAAACACCTACTTAAACACAATGCGGAAACAAAATTAAATTAAGCGTTGGTTACGTACATTGTATTCGTAGGTACACAACTCACGGATTGTTCAGTAAACAAGTTCAATTTCGGTAAAGCAGAAAAGCGAGGATGTTTGCGGTCTACCCACCTGAGCTATGATGCTGTAGAATATTTTTAATTACATGCAAAACTTCAATGCAATTATATTAAAAATTTTGAAAGAAGGATGGATTGCCTGAAAAAATACATGGTAAAGAAAAAATTCATGAAGGAGATGGTCTGATGATAAAGTCTGGAAGAGAATGAATTATTACGGTGACCTCAAATAATCAGGATAAAGGCAAGCAGATAATGATATTTTCAACTGCAACTCTTTCTTACAATTTGTAAGTAAGCAAATTTGTATTACTGCACTGATAGCGGAGTGGATTAGGTAATTACCTCACTAAATGTTACCATATTGAGTATTGCGGGTGATCGTGACATGAGGGAATTATTTGTCTGCAGATATTCAATATTTTCATACCACAAGAAAGACACGGTAAGTGTCTGCCTATTGTCAAATTTGTGACTACTGTGTCTTTGATTAACTTGACAATTCTCTCTAAAATTTATAATTCAAAACAATTTCGAACTATGCGCTTTATCTAACTCTAGAACAAAATTATAGACGGCCTCTGTGGCGTAGCGGTAGTGCATTCGACTGCTACGACAGGGGGCGCGGGTTCGATTCCCGCTCAGTGCAAATATTTGTATGCATGAATATGTCTATTTGCATTGGTCTGGGTGTTTCTATGTATAATATATGTATTTACAAAAAAAAAAGTATATAAGTATTTTCATCCGCATTCTGGAACCCATAACACAAGCTAGTTAAACTATGCTTACTTTGGGTCTAGAAAGCGCTGTGTAGAATGTCGTAGAATATTTATTTATTTATTTATTCTAATTTTTTAGGTTAAGTAAGTACTGTTCTCATTTATTTTGTAACATGTCCAAGTATGCGAGAGAAAATAATAATGAAAGTTGCAAGGACCATAATTATGAAAAATATTGGTTGTTTTAATCTTGTTTATCATCATATTTTAGAGGTAATGAGAAATAGCTAAAATCTAGAATACAAACTAAAATACATCTAAATATAATGTCATTTAATAGTATCAGGTTGTTCAATATGCAAGAGTATTTTCTGTTGAAATTACGGTATAACGGGCATAACTTCTGAAATTTTCATCTCAACAGCGATACGAAAAGAGTTATTTAATTGTAGTTCAAAACGATGAAAGCTGACATATATAGCATTGTCAGACAGGTCATGCCTGTACAGCAACTAACGAGAATTCTTCACAAAGCAGCATTTCTGGAAAACTGGCATTTTAGCATTAAATGTAAATTTCAATGTAAATATATTTTTCTATTATTATCTCACGGATTTTGGAACTTCAAATCCCAATGTTCACTAATTATTTTCTATAAAATGACAGGCAGCAATTATTATATTTGCACTATTTTGTAAATACAGAAGAAAAGGAGAGTATTAAATTTTACAATTACACTTTAATACTGATACTGAAGTCATTATAACTATAAACGCCGAACTGATACAACATTGGAAAGGCATACGCATATAAAGTTGTCAAGATACATGTAATAAGTGTGCTGGTATATATTATACGAGTGGATTTGGATATATATTTTTTTTTATATGTAGGACACGTCAATTTGACTTCACCTCGCCTGATGATAAGCTGAAGGTAAAGTCTCAGGAAAGAGGGTTACCATTACATACACGTACCATGTTAACAACGGTGGCACTCAGCTTGACGGCCTCATCAAAAGAGGATTGTCGTCGCAGCACCGCGTGACACCCACCGGTCCCATTAGTGCTGCGACCATAATCCCCCTACCCGGCTATGCACTTGCTGACCCCTGAACGCAATCAAACCGAAATTGGATTACTATTGAGGGTTTTTCGCCATCGTGCACGGTGGTACCCTTTTTTTTTTTCGTGCGGAAATCCCTTCGGATACCCCCCCACCGGCCAGCGGGGGCGGTTATGTCGGGCTTGAACCGACTAAAACCGCACGCCGTCTCGGGTCTACAGACGCCGGGGTGTAATTTTGCCCATAGAGCATAACCCTCGCACCCCAACTGACCCTGGGCCATCTCCGGTTTCGAGATGGCCCCCTCGGGTTTGGAAACCACGGTGTCCCCGTCTTGCCCCGGTTTGGGGGAGGGCGCTAGTCGCCCCACCGTCCCAGCCTGCTTCTGCTGGGGTGACAGGTGGCCTCACCTGCCACCCCCAGGCCTGTGCTCATGGAGGACTGAGGTCGTTAAGCAACCTCCGGCGCCTGAGTCACCTGCGACGCGCGGCGAGCAAGTTGCGGGCTCGGCGGGCCGGGAGAGTTCTAAATCTCCCCCGGGCGCGCTCCGCCATCTCCTTCGCGAGCATCACATGCTCGCAGAAGGAGGTGGCGGCAGCCCACGCGCTCGCGCTCCGCACCATTGCCGCAATCATGCTGCCGAGCGAGAGGACTCCCACCCCGATGGCTGCCACGAGGTCACGCCTCGGCGCCTCCCACGCCGGGCAGTCCGCCAGCGTATGCAGCCCTGAGTCCTCGCTCGCGTCGCAGTGATGACACTCAGGCGTTGGCTCCTTCCTGATCCGATGCAGGTGGTCCCCGAAGCACCCCTTCCCGGAGATCACCTGCGTCAGTCGGTACCGTCAGTGGCTTCCGTGTCGCTTCTCTAGCCAATCCTCCATGATGGGCCTTACCACCACCATTGCGGCGTGCCCTGCGCTTGGTCGCCCAAGTCGTTCCTTCATGTTGGAGTACCTGAACAAAAGAAACATCATTAAAGCACACAGGTTAGCGGTTAAGGCAAACAAACACAGTTCTACAAGTAAATATTATTTGAGTTAATTACACATCAAATATATGAGTGGGGAATTAGTATATGTCAGATGAGAGTTAAAATTTAGGGGTCGAGGATACGGTCAGTATATCATATAAAGAACCATTCCTTCTTGGTCACTCAAAGAATATGCAGCTATGTGTGTCATTTGAGATTTTGAAACATTATTTTCTTATGATGGGTGTTTGAATGAAGAAGACCACGTAAAAAAACATTTAATTTCAGGATTTTGCACAACTCTATAAGAGACCGTAATCTTAGCAATCCATGGATTCTCCGTGCGGGTGCCGGGTCCATCGCGTTGCTGAGTTGGGAACTCGGGACAGTGCCTGGGACTTGCGACCCAAGTGTAGGTTTAGAAGGGGCCCCTTTTGTTGATGTACATCAACACTCACCTTCACTACCCAAGTTCCCCTCCCTGCCTAACCAAATTTGATACGAACCTACTAGTGCCGCTTTAGACATTCGTCCTAGTAATGAGCTTATTGTAGCTCTCGATAGGCCTAGATCTTTAAGTAGGTTATAGAGAGATTTTGCTGGTATACCTCTCGCTCCCACTTCCACTGCATACAAATTAACCACGTAACCGTTTTTGATTAATTCGTTTGTGAGATCATAGTATTTATTTTTCTTTATTGTGTGGTCCTTCGGTATATTTGTTTCCCACGGTACAGTAAGTTCCACAAGAACCACATGTTTTAATCTCTTAGAATATAGGAATATGTCAGGTCTAGATGACGAAACCCCAACATCCTCCGGAATTTTGTAGTGCTTTTCATACGTGTCGATTAGGAGAGTCCAATCTGGGGCAGTATCTAAGATTGAATAAGGTTTGTTCCTGGGTGTTATGGATGAACCTTCAGACACAAAGTTGATATGACGTCTGTTAGTAGTCAATCCTTTTTGGGCTCTAGCTACTGCCAGACTCATTGCTTCACGTATGATGATAAGCACCTTATCGTGGCGGCGTGAGTAATGGCCTCTATCGAGAAGCACCCTACATCCTACTAATATGTGTCTAGCCGTCCCTATTGCCTCACCACAAGTATAACATTGTTTTTCTGTGGCCTTCCCCCACCTTACCAGATTACTCTGGTCTGGGAGGGTCATCTGAAAGGCGTTAAGATAAAATTTTAACAGGGCCGGCGACCAGTCATAGATCAAGGTGCGCCACTTTAAGGCCATCGGTATGCAGAACTCTCCCATTGTCAACCATTCATTTTGGATTTCCAAATTCATCGCGTGCACTCGATATTTATCATTTTCGTCTTGTTTTAGAAAGGACTTAAGTATATCCTGGTCCCTTTCTGGCTCTCGTACTCCCAACCCCACTCTGTTTGACTGGGCCCCTATCATAAATCGTTTATGGAATAGAAGTCTAGATTCAAGCTCGGACGCGTTATTATCTTTCGGGAGTGCCCTGATTGTGACATCTTGGGATTTTCCTAAGATGTGGGCTTTGGTAACTCTAAGATGTTTATAGAGCTCCGATGGTTTCTTAAGTTTCATCCCAAAATTATTTTGATCCCTAAATAGAGCAGAGGAATCAGCAGAGTGCGCTAGTCCAAGCCACGATTTTAGCGATTTTATGACAGTTGCATCTATTTTCGCCAGTAAGGTTTTACCGAATTCATACACCAGAAAAGGCCAAGTCAGACGTGATGTTAAGTAGTTGTCATATATCCAAGCTTTTTTGATATTGTTTAGTGGTATCTGATCTATCTTATTTAGGTCATTTATAAACGTATCGACAACTTCATCTAAGGATGGTGTGCGTCCTTTATAGTCTATCTTTCTCCCAAGAAATTTAAATGGCACCGATTCAGCGACTATGGAAACTGGTTTACCCCCAATGAAGAGTCCCGGGTCGTAAGAGGTAAATTTGGTGTCCCGTCTACCCAGACATAGACAGTGACACTTACTGGGCTTCGTCCTCAGTCCATTTGTCCACGAACAGAACTCATCGACTTCCTTTAATAGTATAATATGTTCTAAATAAATGCGTAAACAGTATGTAAATCAAAATTTAAACTTATTTTAATTAAAACAATCAAATACAACATAATAACATTTACATTTAGCGTTTCAAACGCAATTTAAACAATTACCTGATAAGTCATATCAACGGCACAAACAAACAAGCTTTTAATTATTTTTTACCATTTCAGTCATTTATTTGGATTATTCCGTATTCATCCCATGAAATCTCATCCCATTTCGAAATTTCTCAACTAATGTCAATTTTCATTCCTATTTTTATCAATGTGTCCTTTGAGGTCGGGTTAATAATTTATTGATCGAATGTATTGCAGAAACTACTTTCACTAATTGGTTCCCGTTGAAAGGTTCTTTAAGCTGAAGTGGTATTTCGAGGTTACCGCCTCCATTGTTCGTAAATAATTAAACGTAAGTACTCCCGTAGTAAGTAATTATTTTTCTTCGGAACTCATATATAATTCAATACTTGAGAATGTTTCGACGTTTGGTTTAAAACACGTGACTTATATGAAACCAATTTACTGACGATCAATGTCCTATTTACACTCATCTGTTTTATCAGGATTGGAAGATTTATAAAAAACAATCTAATAAGACCTTTTACTAAATATTTAGATCGGAAAAAGAGAACATCTAGAACGGGACTTGAACCCGCGACCAGTCCCTTACAGGGGGAATGCTCTGACCAGCTGAGCTATCTAGATACGTCCCAAATATTCGAAATTCTCCGATATATTATATACGTCTTAAGGCAACGCTGGAGCCATCTTCCGTAATTCTTGCGAACTACGGAAACAATGAATAACTTTACAGTCATTTTTAAACATTGTTCTTTGATGACTCCGCCTAATTAATTCAATGAAATTTTTAAGCATTTTGTATGCTTAATTTTTCTAAATATTTAGATCGGAAAAAGAGAACATCTGGAACGGGACTTGAACCCGCGACCAGTCCCTTACAGGGGGAATGCTCTGACCAGCTGAGCTATCTAGACATGTCCTAGATATTCGAAATCTCCGATATATTATATACGTCTTAAGGCGACGCTGGAGAAGACCTTTTACGATTTAATTTCATTCATTAATTTTATTTCAATCATTCGTTTCATTTCATTCAGTCGTTACGTCATTGCAGTTTTATCATTTTAATTATTACTAGCTGTGCGCCCTGGCTTCGCCCCGCTATAATAATATCACCTTACCAGTGGCATTTCTAAAAATTTTTTTCATACAAATCTTGCCCTGACAATAACGAACACAAAAAAAAAACTAATTTGGTGCAGTTATTCGGAAGTTATGCGCGTACATACATTTCGGCGATTCATTTTTATTAGGGTTCCGTAGCCAAATGCCAAAAACAGAACCCTTATAGATTCATCATGTCTGTCTGTCTGTTCGTCCGTATGTCGCAGCCACTTTTTTCCGACACTATAAGAGCTATATGGTTGAAACTTGGTAAGTGGATGTAATTTGTGAACGGCATTAAGATTAACACACAACAATAGAAATAAAAATACAATACATTTTGCGGGTTCCCTATATTTTGAACTGAAACTAAAAAAAAAATTTCATCAAACCGGGTATCTATGGATAGGTCTTCAAAAATGATATTCAGGTAACTAATATTTTTTAAACGAAAAAACAAACAACTAAAATTGGTTTAAACGAGATCTAGTGAGTAGTTTTTTTAATACGTCATAAATCGTAAACCGCGATTTACCTTTCATTCAATGAACTCAAATAAAAAAAAAGTACTTGCTGCTACGGAACCCTTCATGGGCGAGTCCGACTCGCCCTTGGCCGGTTTTTTATATACATAAATAAAAATGAATCGCCGAAATGTAGTGTGTTAGTTTGAAGAAGTTAACATCCAGGGCGGGACTTGAATCCGCATTGACACTGAGATAAGATAGAAGATATATATATAAAACTAATTCTGTATATATTTTGAGTATGTATATGAAATAAACACTATTTCTTTATAACTTTCATCTACATTTTATTAAATTTAACAATAGTGCCATCTATACAATCTTTACGTCCTTCCTATAATAGATAATACACATCATGATAACTTTTGATGTAATATTTTCTCGCGTTCCTTTTCGCAGCACGGACAAAGTAGGGTCATAAAATACATAACCTAATCTTTTTCCAAGTGCCGGAAATTTCAACAGGAAAATATCGATGACGTCACGTTTCCTGAGATAACGCGAGTGTATGACTGTTTATTTTTGTTACAAGTCACGACTTAGGACGCGACACGATTATGCCAATATACGTGGTGGTTAGATATATTTTTGTAATAAAATTGTGTTTATTCGATTTTCTTTCGACTTCAAAATTAAGGTTAATTTTGGTTAAGAAATCAGTTTTATGATCGAGAGGTCTCGGATTTGAATCGTGGCCCTTACGCTAGCAACGTGAACCTACTTCTAATACAAGCAAGTTAGCTTTGCGGGAGGATTTAGTAGGAATACTAGTATTTTCGGTTACTAGTACTCAATAAAAAAAAAACAAGGATCAATATCGGTAATTCCTCATCATCATCTTACTGGTGATTCTAGGGCTCGTGACCAAGTGGTAACCAAGTAGGTTAATACACTGTGAACTTGATTAATATTTCCCAGATCAGTCTTATGGTGACCATTCTTTACACATTGAGACCACTCCGTACATATTTTTTGTCGTTCGGATATCCCCTCTGATACCCCCCGCCGGCTAGCAGGGGCGGTGGCTTGAATCGATTGAAACCGTACGCCTTCTCGTGTCTTGAGACGCCAGGTGTAAGGTTGTCCATAAAGCATTTCCCTCGCATCCCGACTGACCCTAGGCCTTCTCCGATTTCAAGATGGGTCCTCCATCTTGCCCCGGAAAGGGGGGGGGGAGACCACTCCGTACCTCGAAGAGCACTTTTAGCCATCGGTCCAGTTGCCATTCGAACATCTGTAGCATTCGTTACGGGTAATTGGAGCCCGAAAACACGGAAAGCTGGTCTAACTACAGAACTTCAGTATCACCAGCGGGTTCCACAATCCAATGGCGAAGGCGGATAGCAGTCGCTTCTCAGGAAGTATCGAAGTTCAGTCGCTTTGTAGTTAGACGAAAAGCCGACCCCAAGCCAGTTGGGAGAAGGCTCGGACGATGGTGACAAAAATATGTATATGTAGACTTACAGTCTTATTCATAAAAAGTTATGGGAGGTTTATAAGACTGCTATAAGGTGATCGTCGAAAATTTGTATTCATAACAGCATTTTAGCACTAATATGCTCTATAAACTCTCGATAAACTTCATATAACTTATGGAAGGCAGGAACCTACTATAGCCGTGCCATAAAGCAATATTAGGAGAAAAGATGGCCGACCTGCGCAACAGCTGATGTGTTTGACAGCTCTGATTAGCATCGTTAGATACTTTGTTCGCATTAGTTTGGTGAATTATTGAATATATCTCTAATATCTCTGATTTGTTTCCAGACAATCACAAGCCTTTATTATTATTATTATCTCCTTTATTTAATTTCTATACATATAATTACATTTTTAAATATATATATAAAAAAAAATACAAATATATTTAAAAATATAAAAATAGTGTTCCACCGGCATCGGGTACAGGGACCAAGCTGCCGGTGGTTACGGCTCCAGGGTGAGGAACTTCCTCACTATGCGTGCCGTGCCTAGCAGAACGGCCTTCTGCATCAGGCCTTTGAGCCAGCTGCCTAACGAGAGCCTCATAAGGTGTTGATCGAGGCTCTTGGCGATAAGTCCATGTGCTGACACGACTATCGGTACAATATTATTATTATTATTATTACTTATCTAGGTTAGTTACTTTGTGGAGTTTGTGGTAAATTTATTGCGGCAGAGTGTTTATCAGTTTCTAGTGCCTAGATGTACTTGAAGCTATTGAAAATATTAGGAATCTGCGACCAAAAGTTTATCGACTATAAATTTATTAGGGAGCCAATGAACTTATGTCTTCACTGTCTATTTTGGTAGGAGGTGGTGGACCACCACCCGTTTTAATTGGGCAAGGGTGCGTGGGGCCCCAAGCCCCAACACATTTTCGTCTATTAATCTCTTATAGCGACACTATAGTTATCGAAGGCTTATAGAACAGTTATGAATACAATATTTTAAAATACGTATGATAGCGTTATGAGACGTTTTAACTAAAGTACGCTATAAACCTTCGATAAGCATTTTTTATGAATAAGACTGTTAATTATTAATAAAAGATAAAAAAGAGTACTTATTTTATAACAATGTAATATATGGCATCTAAAAACTATGATCTACGCAATATATACTACCAATTTATCGAATATAATATTTTATTAGTCACTTACTTGACTTGACCTTACCTTTATGATATTTTCTTTTCAGACACGAAGTGACAGTGTTGTATGTCGTGCATGTTAGTTCTCACTACATCAATCATGTTCTTATACATACTTTGCGGCACAGGAATTTATGTGCATACTGTTGGAAAACTCTATTTCTGTTAAAAGCACATACATTAACAAGTTCTACTGAGAAAAAAAGCGGCCAAGTGCGAGTCGGGCTCGCCCATGAAGGGTTCCGTAGTAAGCAAGTAACATAATAATGTTATTTTTTAATTTTTATATTTAAGTTGATTTCATGAAAGGTAAATTACGATGTACGATTTATGATGTAAAAAGAAAACTACTTACTAGATCTCGTTCAAACCAATTTTCGGTGGAAGATAACATAGTACATCATTATATTTTTTTTTAGATTTATCATTCTCTTATTTTAGAAGTTTCGTAGGGGGGGGGGGGGCATATTTTACCACATTGATATCCCACACGTATGGGTTTGATGAAAAAATATTTTAGAGTTTCAGTTCTAAGTATGTTTTTTTTTCTCTTTTTGTGTGAAAATCTTAATGCGGTTCACAGAATACATCTACTTACCAAGTTTTAATAGCATAGTTCTTATAGTTTCGGAAATATATATATATATATAAGACAGACATGAGGGGTCTATAAGGGTTCCATTTTTTGCCATTTGTCAACGGAACCATAAAAACACGTATAAATGTTGTCACAGAATAGATTTTGCCACATGCAGTCAATTACTTCTATTAAAACTACTAAACTGGTTCCACCTAACAATTTTGGTATCGCGATAGACCACTACCTGAATAGTAACAACGGTGATACAGATGACATTACAAAAAAGTGTGCTATGCCTATACAGATAAGTGTAAAAATTCATTAATCCATGTATCTACAGTGCCTCGCGTCTTTCCAAATAAAGAAGTGATTGCCAAACTATAGAAGATTAGTTTCATACTTTTGCTTGTCTAGATAAACATTAAATTTATTTATTTATTATATTATTATATTATATTTATTTATATTAATTAAATTAAAACCGCGGTAGCCTAGTGGTATGGGTAAAGGACTGCTGAGACGAGGTCTCGGGTTCGATCCCAGGTATTACCATGGCACACACCAATGACTTTTCGATGCTTTTCGAAGTTATGTGTGTATTTATCGCAGGTTTATAAGTGCCCGGTTAATGGCAATAGGCTCGCCACCTATTACATTGGGACCTAAAACATAAACTGGCGAAACGTGGGTGCTTGCACCTCTGCCTACCCCTTCGGGGATATAGGCGTGAGTTTATGTTATGTTATGTTATGTCTAGTATAACATAGAAATCATTGCATGTAGAAAGTATTCATTACACTAAAATATTATAAGCATAACTTATTTATTTTTAATACACACTTAACTGCGAAGTCTGAAGTGAGTGCTCGGGGCGGCTGGGGATCTAACTTGAGACCTCATCTCGGCTATCAGTTACGTACGCTACTGGGCTATCGACGCTGACACTGGGCTCCAGAAGATTTCAAAATGATTATGGGTCAAATAACTAAGTCAGTTTCTTTTTACCGCTAGCTGTGCCCACAGCTTTGTAAGGGTTTTCTATTTCTATCAACCCACAAAATTTTATTGAGACTCTAATTATTAGGGGTATATTAGTGGTAATCTTCCATTCAAAACTTAAAGGAGGCGATATTGATTTAAGAGAATCTCACCCTTTTCTTGATGCTTTATTTGTCCAAAAAGCCTCCCTTTTTCAGAAGAACAAATATTCCTATCAGCATAAAATTAAAGTAACTAAACAATTCTCCCTTTAATAACGCAGGCACTACTTTTCATACTGCGCTAAATTCACTGACGCGTGTGAAAGTGCAGACAATAGTTTTTCATCGGGACCTTTAGACTGTAAAGTCTAGTGATGCGCGAATGTCAATATGATGTTAACTGTCAGTGACCAGACGTTCTCCATTCTGAGTAAACATTTGTGATACTCAGGGTCTCAGCTTGTCATTAATGTCAGCGGTCAATTACTCTTCACGTTACGTGAAGGTTTCTGACGCGTAAGAGTCAACGTAATGTTGACTGTTAGTAGTAGACACATTGGACGTTGAGTACATTATTCTGAAAACTGTTTTACGTTGGTGATACAGAACAGTTTGACAGTAATGCATAAGTGAATATTTATTAGACAACACATGAAATTTATCTGACGTCGTGCTGGCTTGCGCTATATTACTTATTTTTAATGGCAGTGTTATTATTATCACAGTTATGTAAAAGATTGTATGCTTTTAATTATTATAAAAATCTTGTGAAAACGAACACTGCGTAACATAATCCAATCTCAAAGAATCTTCAAGGTATGATTTTATACCAACTCATTTCAAGAAGTTGGAGTAGATTGGGTTGCTTTTCATATTTATAATCTTCGGTAAATTAGATGACCTTTAAATATGACAAGTAGGTATATATTCAAAAAAAATCTGCATAATTTTAATCATGCTCCTAAACGCATAACGCACTAGACTAGATTTCTTTTTAATTATTATAAACTTTCGAGCATATTATATATGTCATAACTTGCATAATATGGTACTATTATTATTATAGTATTTTCTTTTACATTTCGCAATATAAACAGAAAGAGATTCTTAAGATAAACATTATTTGGTAATAATTACCAATAATTATTACCAAAATGTTTATTTTAAATTAAATAACCTAACCTTTATCATTGTTATAACGAACAAAGAAACCGTGAGTATATGCAAAACACTTACTCAAATAAAACCATTTTCTACAAATTACTTAACTACTTTGACGCATGAGTGGAACTAAGCAAACTTTTGACTGATACTTTTATGAAAATTTTACCTCGAGGTGGCGTAGTTACCAACTTTCATATAAACAGCTCTGTGGAAAGGTGAACAAGTTTAGTTTAACTCTAATTCCGACACTCTGAGGAGATGTATTGTAGGTAAACTTTCTATGTCGACGTTTAATTAGTATATAACTTAGACCATTCGTTTTAATTTAGTTGTGGTTGATTTCTGTATACCTAATTATTTCATTATCTGAACTCCAATCCCAGTTACATCTTGAACTAGACCTCTGGAGCCCGCGGTCCGCTCTCCCATTCCTCCCTTCCGCAATTTTGGTTTATTTAGGCGTCTGCTTGAGTGACTGTCTTCAGATCTCTCAACCTATCTCAGAGCCTCAAAGGCTATGTCAGAGCGTCGTCCGTCAATCAGTAAGTGTACCAACTTGCAAGTATGCTTATATTCCATTCCATTCATTAATTTTTTTTTATATATTTTCGCGTAAATAAATGAGTAATCAAAAATTGGTTCACGCCATTATGTGTACTGAGAACCATGTTAGGTGAGGAGAAACCGGATTCCCATATAAACATGAACTTGACAATACCCTCGCACCCGCTGCTTACTGACCCTGGGCTTTCTACGCTTTGAGATGGCCTCCTCGCTTGTGGGTTCCACGGTGTTCCAATCTTGCCCCGGAGAGGGCGGGCGCGCGTCGCGCAGTCGCGGCCTCTGCCTATTTCTACTAAAGTAACAGGCGGCCTCATCCGTCACTCCCAGGCCTACGCTCATAGAGGTCAGAGGTCGCAGAGCGGCGGGCCTGGTGAGAACTTAGGATAAGATTTAAAATAAATGACTTGATACATACGTAATAAATGGCCTACATTGTCAGATTTGTCAAGTCCGAAACTGAATTTCTCGTTTGACAAGATAACATAGAAAACAAAAACAACACTGATGTCTGTTATTGAATTTATTTCGTATGGATGAACCCTTTATCATGAAAGTCGATCGTTTGTCGTTGTTTATACGTTAGGTTCTAGCTTTCAATCTAATAATATGATCGTAAAAGGGTCACGTTCCTTTGAATGGTATCTCTTGTGTAGTGCAGATGTCAACGCCGTTTTATTACGAATACTGGACACAGAACGAACAATAAACAGCCATAAATAAATTGTGATGAATGTATTTCTTTTGCGGCAAATAAATATATATTCTACGATATATACCTATTATTTTTATACAGGCTATATAGCCGTGGTAGCCTAGTGGTATGGGTAATGGACTGCTGAGACGAGGTCTCGGGTTCGATCCCAGGTCTTACCATGGCACACACCAATGACTTTTCGATGCTTTTCGAAGTTATGTGTGTATTTATCGCAGGCTTATAAGTGCCCGGTTAATGGCAATAGGCTCGCCACCTATTACATTGGGACCTAAACATAAACTGGCGAAATGTGGGTGCTAGCACCTCTGCCTACCCCTTCGGGGATATAGGCGTGAGTTTATGTTATGTTATTTATACAGGCTATGGATAGGCTTTAGAATGTGGATTAAGATACTTATTTACAGAAATACCCAGACTACAGCAAATACAATATATATGATTTTCATGTATAGAAATATTTGCATTGAGTGGGAATTCAACATAAGACCTATAAAGTACCAGGGAAATGTTAGATTACCAATGAAATTGTTATGATCCATTTAAATGACTTACAGTTTAATTTATCTTTATACCTAAGTCCTATATTAATCACAGTCTAATAATATTAATATTAAAACTAATAATAATAACCACGAATCACTTTCAAAGATATATAAAATTGTCGTAGGTATACAGATACTCGTATTTGACCGAGCAACGAAGCGAGCAAAGTGGTGAAATGGTATTATTTATATCGCCACGATGGCGAAACAACGCTGAGAATTTTACCTCACATCTGCTAACAATACAAATACCATTCATACAACATAAAAAATTATTCGTCTTCACGACGTATTTGAAATAAAGGAATATTGACACGTGTTAATTATTGCAAAATGAACTCTATGGACGTCTAAATTATCTCATTGGTTAATGCGTATTAAAATAATTTATAAAGGGTTTAAGAACCAAATAAGATGTAATTTGATTTCTTTGTCAAGCTTTGATACGAGACTGTTGGTTAGTAAACGGACGCGTTTACCAAATTTTGCACGATTGAATGTCGCTATGCTTTGCCTGACAATGAGTTTGTATTACGTAGATTGAGAGTTAAGTGTTAAGCGTGGCATGTTGCATGGAAGGATAGTAATTTAAGGTTAATGGTGTGTATATAATTAAAATATGCTTAATTT
Organism: Cybosia mesomella; assembly: GCA_946251805.1. Classification (NCBI taxonomy): domain Eukaryota; kingdom Metazoa; phylum Arthropoda; class Insecta; order Lepidoptera; family Erebidae; genus Cybosia; species Cybosia mesomella. Next base: position 27,289,688 of record OX276398.1, read on the forward strand.
GAACTAGTTAAGATGTTTGGTTTAAAATAATATTGGCATGCTATTTTAAGTACAAGGAAGGTCTAATGCGTAGGTCATTTCTCAAAAAAAAATACTACCTGATACCCAAGCGACGAGGAGGCGTGTGACGCCACAAGGAAGCATCAGGCGGGGAGTCAGTGGAATATAAAAACTGATTTCGAACGGGGACATGAGATAGTTTTCATTGTAGCTGGTTGAAGTGCACACGCTCTGTTAAAATAGTTGGTAATTTTGTTGGCTGTGTTATGCTAATATAATTGGTGATTCTTTTGGCGAGTTGTGCATACTAGACAGTGACAAATGATAACGCTCTTTGGATTGAATATCTAAAGATTCCTATATTTTATAAATACCTTTCTCAATAAAACCCAAATTCCTGAAACGTGGCAAAAAAGAACTGGTAGGTAACATAGCCTTAAATTCTGGAATTGAGTCTGATTTCGGAAGCGTTTCAACCACCTATTTCCTATAATCTAGGATCCGTGGAATAGTTTTAGGGGTTTTCGCAAGCTATTCCATTCCTTTTCCTTAGTTTAGTTCGCATTGTTATTCCCCTACACACAATTCGCACACAACACATATCAAATCAAACACACCTGCTATCTTTGGTACGGGATAGTAGACCGAGGTAAACACTAGCCATTTGAGTCTAGAATTATTTAGGTTAATCTGTCGAGGCGGATTAATAGGACTCGTAGGTAACATCATACCAAATACGTTTATTAAAGTGATAACTAACCGAAGTGAAGTGTTACGTAAATTATATCGCGTTAAGTCTTTGTTTACAAGATAATTATCATAAATAACTTAATCAATCCAACAGCAAATCCATTGTGTTTTAATTAAAGTAACCGTGAATTTTATAGTAAAGTTGTGGATAAATACGTTATTCAATAATTAAAAATAGATATATCGAAAATAGTTCCAGAACATTGTCTGAATAAATCGTGATAGTTTGTTATATAACTTTAAATATATTACTAAATAATATAATTGAAGGTTTCTGGTAAATTTCTACTATTTTATAGTATATTGGTTTGAATAGCAACATAAAGAACTGTGGTCTGAATTTATATAAAATTACGTTTGGAAGTGATTTAAATGATTACGTGAAATATCATTATCATTATAACATTTTATCTAGGCACTGTAATCAAACAATTAAGTGCATTATAACATGGCTGAATACATCATTCGAGAATTAGAGCAAGTATAAATAATTATTCCGTTATCAGTTATAGAACATTGATTTGAGTGGGCAGAAGTTGACGAGTAATATAATAGAGTAAATTATCTAAGTGGCTGATTATTCATCTAACATTTGCAATATATCGAGTAACACAAGGAAATAGTATCAGTAATACAAAGAGATGGTCGTTGGTGAACTCAATTAAAATTCGACTTGTAAAGTGCAAAGAACACATAAGAGACGACGTGTGGTTTTAGTAGGTTCATTCAGAGACATCTGAAATATCATTATTTGCACACAGTTTTCTAACGAGAGGGAGTATTTTAGTCGAATACAGCAATAAATAAATATATGTGTTACAATCAGCTCACTTAATAGATAATTTAAATAGAATTTTAGCTCCTGGAACCATTTGGGTTTTCAGTTTGAGCAAGTTATCAGTGTGTAACATTTCTGGGGTCTGCCTGAAATCCATAAATTATATTTACAAGCTAAAACAGATGAACTCGTGCTAAATCAGTATTTATACCAGTCTCGAACGAAACCTACATTGGAATGCAGGCAAACCTAGATATGTGAGGCGATTTACGACGGGTCGGTTAAACTTGTAATGGTATTAATTAGTGAATACTAATATAAAAAAAAAGGAGAAGAATACTATTATACGTTTAGCGTTAGTGGAGGTACTGATAACAGAATTAAATTACTCTTGAAGGAGAGGAGGAGAAAATATGTTGATTTAATATCAACCACCAAAAAAAATATATATATGAGCTCACGACAAAACATATGAAATATAAAAAAATACAGGCCATTATCATATAATCTGGATCCAGAAAACCTCAGTTACCTGGTAGATACAATCTACGACCGTAAATGATAACTTGACATTTAAATCAATATCGTATATAGAAACTAGATTTTATGCAGATAGAGTTCATTTTATTTCAACAAAACTCAAAAGATTAGAACATTAGTTAATATATAATATAAACCGAAGGTTAAATTAATTCAGTGAGGAGAATAATCACGGCGTACATTATTTAAAATAAATCGGTTAGGAATTTAATTTCACAGTTTAGTTTTATGTTTAGTTAGGTTTAGACGATTACAGCCAAGCTAGTGACGAAGATAGCCTTAAAGGCCATTTCCCGTTACAGTTTTTGGTGCCGTGACCAGGATTCTTGTCTAGTATTAAATTTTAATACAACGAGAAAAGAACCAACTTATAAATTACTACAAAACATACCACGCAGAATATCAAATTTTTATTTATTACGTCCGAAACTCATAGGAATAGACTTTTAAAAGAGTACAAAACGCGTATTCATTGTTTAAAATCTATTCTTTATCTATTGTTTAAAAAATATTACACAACGTAGGCAATTACTAAAATAGTAAGACTTTCTAAAAAGGGTCCAATACACAATACACCGAAAATATTACGGATATCATAAACATAGGCAAAACTTGGGTCAGTCTTTGTCTATATTTAAGCAAACTAAAACTTTTGTTGACGCACGTGTAAACTCGTAACAATATTTTTTTGCCTTACGATTCTCATAGACATAGTTAACAAAACGGAAAAAATACAATAACTCGATACATTTGGACATTTCAAGGGGTCTTAAAATAGGACCTTTTATCACGTACGAAACTGACATTCGTAAAAACTTAAAAACGCACTTGTGAAAACAAGACACTTAGCAATATTAGAAGTTTGAAAATCATTAATTTCAAAAAGGTTTGACAGTTTATTAGGATAAGATAATAAACGAACTCAAAAAGGTTAGGCGCACTTAACACACTTGGTGTTATTTAATCTTAAGAATATTCTTTGAACACTCGAAAAATATTCAAAACGATAAATTTCAAATACTTAACTTCTACTCGAAAAATATATTCGGATAACGTATCTAAGTGAATACTTAAGAGCAATTCTAACAACAAATAACCAATACAAAATTGAGAGTATTTATTTTCACGTGGGAAATAATATATTTTAATAACAAACCATGAGCGGAAAGAACATGCGTAATAGTCGTAGAGGGACTAGCGGTACTAATAACATGAATAGTGCAAATCAGACTAATCAATTGTTATCTGAAATATTAAATAGACTTACGAGATTGGAAAACGAGCGAAATTCTTGAGGGATCTAAAAGATTATTTATCTATGACGGGACAAGACCTAAATACAGAACGAACATTAAGTTTAGCAATAGAATCATTATCAGAGGAAGCTAAAATTCGTATGAATATTTATAGAGATTATTGGAAGTCGTTTAGTGATTTTGAATCGGATTTTCAGAATGTATTTTGGAGCCAGGCAGAACAGGAAGTAGTAAAGTCTAGATTTATGACTTCAAAATATAATAAACAGAACGGGAGTATGGAGAAATATTTCGCGGAGCAGTTGGATAAAGTTTATGCTTTATCATTGCCTTTTACGGATGCAGAAAAGATAAATACCATTTTTAGGCAGTATCCTGAACATATACAAGTAGCATACTTTAGTAGACAACAACCTATGACAATCAAAGAAGCAGTTGAATTTTTAAGACATCTGGAAAGAAATATAAGTGTAGATAGGCTCGGTCGTTCACAGTCACAGAGTTCGACAGTAAATAGATATGAAAGACCACGCGGTGCAAATGTAAATATAATAGGATATAATTCCACGAATCGCGGACGAAGCAATAATACACGGGGTTATTTTTATAGGAATTATAACAGGCTGGGTCGAGGTGTAGCATACGGTAGATACTCTAATATACGGGGAGGCGTTAAACCAATTGAATTTAGACCGGAAACGAAAGATCAAAACACAAATAATAGCGAGAATAATACGGAAACTAATTCTAGTACTAAGTAAAAAAGGTAGTCATTAAGTTAAGGTGGAATATGTGGGCTCCAAAGTTCAAAATTTCGTTTTGGTAAAACAATTATTCATTAAAAAAAAAAAAAAATATATATATATATATATATATATATATATATATATATAAAATATATAGTTCCAATAAGACCAGCTGTAGGAGTAAAGGAGTTTGTCCGATTAATGACTTATAAGGCAGAAACGTTCCGATGTGTTCGAAATCAAATGACAATAATTGACTTATGCAAAATAATAAATCATTCAAACATTATTTAAAGGCGCTGACATTTTAGACTGCGAAAAGGACTCACATATTTATTTAACAAAAAAAAAAAAAAAAAAAACGACAGTTTAGGAGGCGTGAATTTAACAGGTCTATTAGATGCAGGTAAATCTTGTTATAAATACATATATTCTATGCAGGATACCTATGGTAAAGTTAAACGATTATATACATTGCGGAATCTTACAGAACGAGTTACATAACATCCACTAATTGTTATACCCTCATGGAACCCAAAACTAATAAAATAAAAGGAACTTACAACACTATTAATTTAGCGAGATATTATATAAAGAGTAAAGAGATTGAGTCGAAGGAATGCATCTGGGAACTAATCCTAGAAGCAGATCTTCAAAAGAAGTCTATTTCTAAGCGAATCAACTTAATTTGAAGTCTGAGGAGGCGACTGAAATGGTATTATTTATATCGCCACGATGGCGAAACAACGCTGAGAATTTTACCTCACATCTGCTAACAATACAAATACCATTCATACAACATAAAAAATTATTCGTCTTCACGACGTATTTGAAATAAAGGAATATTGACACGTGTTAATTATTGCAAAATGAACTCTATGGACGTCTAAATTATCTCATTGGTTAATGCGTATTAAAATAATTTATAAAGGGTTTAAGAACCAAATAAGATGTAATTTGATTTCTTTGTCAAGCTTTGATACGAGACTGTTGGTTAGTAAACGGACGCGTTTACCAAATTTTGCACGATTGAATGTCGCTATGCTTTGCCTGACAATGAGTTTGTATTACGTAGATTGAGAGTTAAGTGTTAAGCGTGGCATGTTGCATGGAAGGATAGTAATTTAAGGTTAATGGTGTGTATATAATTAAAATATGCTTAATTTGAACTAGTTAAGATGTTTGGTTTAAAATAATATTGGCATGCTATTTTAAGTACAAGAAAGGTCTAATGCGTAGGTCATTTCTCAAAAAAAAAATACTACCTGATACCCAAGCGACGAGGAGGCGTGTGACGCCACAAGGAAGCATCAGGCGGGGAGTCAGTGGAATATAAAAACTGATTTCGAACGGGGACATGAGATAGTTTTCATTGTAGCTGGTTGAAGTGCACACGCTCTGTTAAAATAGTTGGTAATTTTGTTGGCTGTGTTATGCTAATATAATTGGTGATTCTTTTGGCGAGTTGTGCATACTAGACAGTGACAAATGATAACGCTCTTTGGATTGAATATCTAAAGATTCCTATATTTTATAAATACCTTTCTCAATAAAACCCAAATTCCTGAAACGTGGCAAAAAAGAACTGGTAGGTAACATAGCCTTAAATTCTGGAATTGAGTCTGATTTCGGAAGCGTTTCAACCACCTATTTCCTATAATCTAGGATCCGTGGAATAGTTTTAGGGGTTTTCGCAAGCTATTCCATTCCTTTTCCTTAGTTTAGTTCGCATTGTTATTCCCCTACACACAATTCGCACACAACACATATCAAATCAAACACACCTGCTATCTTTGGTACGGGATAGTAGACCGAGGTAAACACTAGCCATTTGAGTCTAGAATTATTTAGGTTAATCTGTCGAGGCGGATTAATAGGACTCGTAGGTAACATCATACCAAATACGTTTATTAAAGTGATAACTAACCGAAGTGAAGTGTTACGTAAATTATATCGCGTTAAGTCTTTGTTTACAAGATAATTATCATAAATAACTTAATCAATCCAACAGCAAATCCATTGTGTTTTAATTAAAGTAACCGTGAATTTTATAGTAAAGTTGTGGATAAATACGTTATTCAATAATTAAAAATAGATATATCGAAAATAGTTCCAGAACATTGTCTGAATAAATCGTGATAGTTTGTTATATAACTTTAAATATATTACTAAATAATATAATTGAAGGTTTCTGGTAAATTTCTACTATTTTATAGTATATTGGTTTGAATAGCAACATAAAGAACTGTGGTCTGAATTTATATAAAATTACGTTTGGAAGTGATTTAAATGATTACGTGAAATATCATTATCATTATAACATTTTATCTAGGCACTGTAATCAAACAATTAAGTGCATTATAACATGGCTGAATACATCATTCGAGAATTAGAGCAAGTATAAATAATTATTCCGTTATCAGTTATAGAACATTGATTTGAGTGGGCAGAAGTTGACGAGTAATATAATAGAGTAAATTATCTTAGTGGCTGATTATTCATCTAACATTTGCAATATATCGAGTAACACAAGGAAATAGTATCAGTAATACAAAGAGATGGTCGTTGGTGAACTCAATTAAAATTCGACTTGTAAAGTGCAAAGAACACATAAGAGACGACGTGTGGTTTTAGTAGGTTCATTCAGAGACATCTGAAATATCATTATTTGCACACAGTTTTCTAACGAGAGGGAGTATTTTAGTCGAATACAGCAATAAATAAATATATGTGTTACAATCAGCTCACTTAATAGATAATTTAAATAGAATTTTAGCTCCTGGAACCATTTGGGTTTTCAGTTTGAGCAAGTTATCAGTGTGTAACATTTCTGGGGTCTGCCTGAAATCCATAAATTATATTTACAAGCTAAAACAGATGAACTCGTGCTAAATCAGTATTTATACCAGTCTCGAACGAAACCTACATTGGAATGCAGGCAAACCTAGATATGTGAGGCGATTTACGACGGGTCGGTTAAACTTGTAATGGTATTAATTAGTGAATACTAATATAAAAAAAAAAGGAGAAGAATACTATTATACGTTTAGCGTTAGTGGAGGTACTGATAACAGAATTAAATTACTCTTGAAGGAGAGGAGGAGAAAATATGTTGATTTAATATCAACCACCAAAAAAAAAATATATATGAGCTCACGACAAAACATATGAAATATAAAAAAATACAGGCCATTATCATATAATCTGGATCCAGAAAACCTCAGTTACCTGGTAGATACAATCTACGACCGTAAATGATAACTTGACATTTAAATCAATATCGTATATAGAAACTAGATTTTATGCAGATAGAGTTCATTTTATTTCAACAAAACTCAAAAGATTAGAACATTAGTTAATATATAATATAAACCGAAGGTTAAATTAATTCAGTGAGGAGAATAATCACGGCGTACATTATTTAAAATAAATCGGTTAGGAATTTAATTTCACAGTTTAGTTTTATGTTTAGTTAGGTTTAGACGATTACAGCCAAGCTAGTGACGAAGATAGCCTTAAAGGCCATTTCCCATTACAGTGGCTCCATTTCAGAAGTGGCTGAATTTACTTTCATTTGTCAGTTTGTGTAACCGTTAACAGGTTGCATTTTTCTTCAACTATTTTCTGACGTATTTTCTGCTTTTGGTGATATAACTTGAAATTTTTGAGTTTTTACAAAACATTTTTTTTATAATCCTGTATTGCACGTAAGAACTGTATTACAGCGCGAGGTGCCCGGGCCATGGTTGTTCTACACAGGAAGGTGCAGAACGAACGCGGGCACACGGGCACCTATTCGGCAGACGATATCACCTATTTAGAGAAGTTCAATATACACCTAGCCAATATTGACATATTCGCAAACTCACACTTCAAATTTAAAGCTGCAGCAATTGAAATTTTAAAAACCTCGAAATAATCTACTGGCTATATTTATACATACATATACTTGTTTCTTATAAACATAAAACTCGCATGCTTTTTACTCACTTGCCTTTAATATTACTTTGCGGACATTGTTGTGGGTTATGCGTTTGCCTAAAAGACACATTTACTGTACACTTCTAATATCAATGTATAACGCATAACTGTTGAATGTTCCAATAAATAAATCCTAACCATCCCAACTTTTATCGTAAATGCGCAAGTAAGGTTCGAGATTTGATTGGCCGAATTTATAATAACGCCAGAAAAGCCACGGGTTACAGATAGTCTTATAAACCCACCCTGAATACTTCTACAGTCAAGGAGAGTACGTAACGGAGATCAAGGTCGGCCATAAACTTACGGCGTTCTGTACTTATATATTATTTTATGTTATATTTTAGAAACCCACAATATTATTTATCTCTCTACTCATATACTTAATGTATACTAACACAAATTTATTCCACATCAAAGGTTTGTAGATATACTAAAGACATAATTACGACGGCGAAAATATTTAATAATATTTGTATAGCATTTACGTCAATCTAAATAAAAGGTTTTCAATCATATTTGCATCAATAAGTTTTCATTCGAATAAATTATTTGTACAACTGTTTAAATTACCGAGATTGCAAACCGTCTAACAACAGCGCTCACCCTTAGCGTGATTTGTTGAAAAAAAAGGCAAATCGAAGATTTTCGTACACAATCCCGGAAATTTCCATATCTAAATGGAAAACCGACCCGGAACAATCAATTTATCCTCCAATATCCTCCAGCGGTTTCTACCACCTGTACAATAAATATTTATACTTCTTTCCCTCTTGTGTCGAGAATTCCTGAAACGCAAAACTTTTTCTCTAACAACGATTATGATTTGATGATCCCTGTCTAATTATGTGAAAAGTAATAACTTTTTTGCTTTGAAGTGACTGATGAAAGAAGCACACATTTAGATCTTTATTTATACGGTGCTTAGATTAAAATCAAATCAATATAACTAATTCTGAACAGTTGCTGGGACAGTTTGGGTAAGAGTACTACAATAATTTAATAACAATTACGTCAGTTACGGATAAATATGATTTACTGGTTCTCTTACCGTTTCTTTCATAAAATTGCTCAACGTTATTCATACCCAAAGGTACACCATTATTTTGTATCCACAAAAGCTCAAAAACTCAAATTAAAATTCTTGGCAATGCGGCTGATCGACGCTACACGTGACTAGAAGGCTGAATGTTCTCTTGCTCAAAGAATTGGCATTGCCATCCAACGTGGCAATGCTGCCGGCCTTCTGGAAAGATTACCAGTCTGTGAGGATATGGAGGAGTTTTACGACGCATGAATATAAATAATAAACACATAAATAGATATTTTACGACATTCTACACAGCGCTTTCTAGACCCAAAGTAGGCATAGTTTTTAACTAGATTATGTTATGGGTTCCAGAATGCGGATAAACATAATTATATACTTTTATTTCTACATACATACATATTAAACATAGAAACACCCAGACCAGTGCAAATAGACATATTCAAGCATACAAATATTTGCACTGAGCGGGAATCGAACCCGCGACCTCTGACGTAGCAGTCGAATGCATTACCGCTACGCCATTGAGGCCGTCAATATTTGTTTTGTATCGTGTTATTTTTTAGTTTCAATTCACTATAGTTTAATTACTTAATTTATTAATTGTGACTGAAATAAATATTTTTTACATTCTAATAAAGAATATTACCGTTTAATTGCTATCAACACCAATCTACAAAAAAAAAACTACATTTATACGCGTAACACAGTAGGAAAGTTTACATTTGCACTCGACTGAACCTGGACATTCAATTCAATATAGTTGTAACATGCGACTTGTAAACTAAATCATAGTTTGCCAAACAGAACTAAATTTTGAAAGTGTAAATAAATTTTGTTAACAGATTTTTGTTTGGTTCTGACATATCGTCGGTATTAACTAGTTAACACAACAATTTAGGTAAAAAAGTTAATCAAATTGTATTGTTTTATGTTTTCGAAAGGGAACTCGTGTACGAGGGTTTTATTCTTATGGCCTGATATAAAATACATCTAGACTAGGAGTACTTTTCTTATCTGTTAATTAAATATCGTCAATGGAGGTCGTGACCTTTATACTGTTTAAATATTACTGGCACAAACATAAGTCAGTATTTCATTTTATGGTTAGAAAAAGGTGGTGGCCTCATATTTGAGCTAAGGTGTAGGATTTGTAGAGAACTTAAGACTAGAATTCACGCATTCACTTAAGTTTATAACCTTGAATACATATTATTATTATTAGAACGCTATGTGCTATGATGAGATTAAGAGTGATAGGTTAGGGCGTGTAGAGTTCGAAGCTTGGGTCTCCATAAGATCTGATAACTTTTATACAGTGCAAGGTACATGGAGACTCGTCTTGGCGTCATTTCACATGAATATGTTTTAGGTGGGATAGTGTAATCTCCGCAAGAAAGTATTTTGGCGGCAATCGGATGGTTAACAAAGTGCTTGTTTATTTCCAAATAGATATCTCATTACCGTTTAAATTTTTCAGTAAATAGGTAATTGAACTAAAAGGCTATTACAAATTCAATTAAAATTTTTAAGCAATATGTATGCTTACTTTTCCTATAGATTTAGATCGGAAAAAGAGACAGGGGGAACGCCCTGTAAGGGTACCAGCTGAGCCACCTAGACACGTCCCAGATATTCAAGATTCTCCGATATATTATATACGTCTTAAGGCGACGCTGGAGTCATCTACCGTAGTTCTTGCGAACTACGGAAAGAATGAACGACTTTACAGTCATTTTTAAACATTGTTTTTTGATGACTCCGCCTAATTAATTCAACAGCATAATTTTACACTCATCAGAGAAGAGAACTTTGCTCCGCTGGAGGTTTTAGGAATTTAGGTGCTCACGTGCAAAGTTAAGGCGCGCTCTTCGATGGTCTGCAGTTAATTTCGGCCCGTTTGCTGGCTTGTGCGGTACCAGTCCACGTTTCTTCAACCTTCTTCTAATGTTTGAGTCACTTACAACCACTCTACATACAACATGAAGCTTCTGCTGCAGTTGAAAAGCGTTAAGGCGTCGATTTCGTAAGGAAGTTGTTACAATAAATCTATCATCTCGCTCAGAAGTGACCCGATTTCTGCCAGATCCTGAACGGCGGGTGAACAAACCTGTCTCCCGATAGCTTTATAGACTCTATGAACAGAGAACAGACTTAGATGCAATCTTTCAGCCACAACACGCTGACTAAGTCCAGTATCCAGCAATGCCAAATGTTTTAGAAAGAAAACTTTTAACCGCCCCCGCTGGCCGGCGGGGCCATCCGAAGGGATTTCCGCACGTAAAAAAAGACGTCCCAAAGTCAAAGTAAACAAATAAAGAAGAAAAGTTTCAAGATAAACGCTAATTTTTAGTTTCATAGGTGAGATGTACTCCAACTCTAAAAACACATTTGTCTCAAAACAATGATTTTTAGAATAAACAAATGAAATTCTAATTTTGAATTAAGAATTTTCGCTTACAACTGTAATGGCCTAACTGCCAGCTATATAATCATGTGATTTTTTTCATGGAATTAAAACTCTTTTGTGTTAAATTAGGACAAATATCATAAAAACTGAAGTGTTTCGATTTTTCTGAAGAGAAGTATATTAATTTCCTGTGGTCCACCCATGTGAACCGCTTAAAAAATAATTTCTCGTGGTTAACCTGTGTAGTTAACCACCTGGGTGGACCACGGGAAATTAGTTCTTCCCATGGTTCATCTGAATAGACCACGGGAAATTATTTTTCCGTGCAATAAAGCGTGAAGAACTAAGAGCTCTTGTCCATAAAGGGGACCTATATTCATCAGCAGGAAAAAAGGCTACTGAATTACTTGCCTGAGTCTTCTCAAGGCGGGGCCGTCTAAACAGAATAAATTGTCGTCAAAATGATTCAGATAATGAGGACTTCGTTATCTGAGAAATATCTCAGCCCACTGAGATATTTGAGAACTGAGAACCGAGAATTCCTAAATTCCCGGTTCTCTCTATAAACCTACCTTTTCTTTTTTTTTTTTTTTTTTATCGTGCGGAAATCCCTTCGGATACCCCCCCGCCGGCCAGCGGGGGCGGTTATGTCGGGCTTGCACCGACTAAAACCGCACGCCGTCTCGGGTCTTCAGACGCCGGGGTGTAAGGTTACCCATAGAGCATATCCCTCGCACCCCGGCTGACCCTGGGCCATCTCACCACTAACAGCATCGCTCATCCTGTCTCCTCTGAAAGCAGAGGAGTACGGAGAGCGATGTGTTCTCGCCACGTTGGGTATTGGCCGACGATCAATGCCAACCTTATGAAGGGGTGAAGGGGAAGCCATTGACCGCCACCCAGGGTGTACCGGCCGCTCCGATTCCGTTCCCCCCGGACTGCAGCGGGATCGGAATAAACCTACCTAATACCTCTTTATAACATAACATAACATAACATAAACTCACGCCTATATCCCCGAAGGGGTAGGCAGAGGTGCTAGCACCCACATTTCGCCAGTTTATGTTTAGGTCCCAATGTAATAGGTGGCGAGCCTATTGCCATTAACCGGGCACTTATGAACCTGCGATAAATACACACATAACTTTGAAAAGCATCGGAAAGTCATTGGTGTGTGCCATGGTAAAACCTGGGATCGAACCCGAGACCTCGTCTCAGCAGTCCATTACCCATACCACTAGGCTACCGAGGCTGGACCTCTTTATAAATATATATAAAACTGTTTTAGTTATGGGAAGGTATACCTTTTTTTTTTTTTTTTCGTGCGGAAATCCCCTCGGATACCCCCCCGCCGGCCAGCGGGGGCGGTTATGTCGGGCTTGAACCGACTAAAACCGCACGCCGTCTCGGGTCTGCAGCCGCCGGGGTGTAAGGTTGTCCATAGAGCATATCCCTCGCACCCCAACTAACCCTGGGCCATCTCCGGTTTCGAGATGGCCGCCTCGGGTTTGGGAACCACGGTGTCCCCGTCTTGCCCCGGTTTGGGGGAGGGGCGCTAGTCGCCCCACCGTCCCGGCCTGCTTCTGCTGGGGTGACAGGCGGCCTCACCTGCCACCCCCAGGCCTGCGCTCATGGAGGACGGAGGTCGTTAAGCGACCTCCGGCGCCTGAGTCGCCTGCGACGCGAGGCGAGCATGTTGCAAATTAAATGAAAAAATTAATTTAAGAACACAAATCGAAAAATTTAAGATGAAAATACATGTAAAAGTGTCCAGAGTTGGGTTAAATATAACGTATACTTTGAAACAATATTCCTAAAAACATCCGGGCTTTGATAGAATGTGATAAACACATTTTTCTTTATTTCTGTTGAAAAGCACAAAGCACTGGTAAAACAAGTCAATTTCCTTTTTGTTTCGAGTTTCAGGGCCATAAGTTCTTCGCACTCAATTTAACATCAGTTATTTATTACATCTTTACCTCACTTAAAGTGTATTTTATTTTTATTCGTTCAAATGTATACCTGTAGCTGGCCTGCCATTAATAAATCTTCTGGGACCTCTAAGTGCGAAAACTAGGAGCTAATGTACAAGTAATAAAAAAGCTTTTGCACTTCTACACGTTATTCCAATTTGAATTAAATAAATGGCTTAGACATGCATAACATTCACATTTCACAGAGCTTTCTCTGGTTTTACCTTTGTAATGATATTTTTATTGAAGCCACAACATATGTCAAGCAAATAAAACCTGGGTCTTAAAAAAATATTCCATTGTAATGTAATACGAGAGATTTATTTGAATTCAAAGGTTTAAAAGCACGCATTACCTAAATTAATGTATTTAGAATTTAGGTGCAGTGAATAGTTTATTTAGTTGTAAACTTTTTCATTTTATAGAATCGGAGTTCTATTGACGGCAGTCAGTGTGTGATGTTCCTGCAATACAAAGGGTGGATCTTCAGACCAGGCAAGGAGATCACGCCTTGCCGGCTGCGCCATATGCTATCCACCGCGTTAACTTCACTTTCGCGATGCAGGATCGGTAGTTGGCGCCGGATACATGCGGTATCGCCACATATAAATTCTTTTTAATAGTTTATTGCTATACTTACATTTTATACCAGTACAAAAATAATTATTGTTTGAAGTTGTTTATCATCTATACAAATAAATAATGCTGTTTGTTTGTAAAACGCGCAATACTTGCATGCCGTGCCCAAATGCAGTTTCCATTAGAATTGATATTGGCCTAAATAATACTACCGTTATAGTGTCAGGACGATAGTGATAGCATGTGCTAATGTGGGGTCTCGTTTCAGCTTGTGGCTTACTGTTATTGGATATCCGTAGTCGGGATTGTATCCTACTAATTACATTCATCACGAAAATTATACAGTTTATTGTACACTAAAATTATTATACGTGGACATGGAACATTTACAGGCAAATGCACAAAAAGCGAACGCTTAAATGCAACTTTTATAAGAGTTTAATCTTCTTTTATAACGAGTGAATTGTAATAATATGTTCTAAATTTTGTCCGCCCAAAAGGGACCTAAGGGATAAAATCCAAAATTTTGCCTAGCCAAGCCGAAATGGGCCGGTAGTTATGTTTGTATATTTTATAATTTTAGCAAAACCATTCTTTCACGCTTATGCTAAGTTGGCTCATTATAACACAATTTATTTTATCGGTTATGGTCCCTACTAATGGACTTACTATCAGGGGTGTCGAAGACTGGCCGAAATGGAGGAAAAAAAGCCGAAACGCAAACCGCGGGCTCCGAGGTGAAAGCCTCGAATGTAATCGGGATTTTGCGTTGAAATAATAACGAGAGTAATAAAATATCGGTAAATCTATAGGTATAAGTACTATTATAAAATTGTAAATTAGTTGTGTCTGTACATTGAAGATATTTAGGAAAAAATACTTGGGTTGTGTTAAATGAACGATTCTGAACACAAAATAATTATTTTTGGAATTCTTGTCTGTTTGTGTGTTCGCGATGGACGCAAAAACGACTGAACAGATTTTGATGTGGTTTTATCTGTTAGATAAGTCTTAGTTAGACTTAAAATCTGCCATATGTTTGATTGCAATTGGTTAAGTAGAATCGGAGATATGACCAAAAAACGACAATAATAATAAATAAATAATAAATATTGTAGGACAAAGTATACAACGCCATCTACACCCAAACTAAGCAGAGCTTGTCATATGGGTTCTAGAATGCCGACATAACATAACATAAACTCACGCCTATATCCCCGAAGGGGTAGGCAGAGGTGCTAGCACCCACATTTCGCCAGTTTATGTTTAGGTCCCAATGTAATAGGTGGCGAGCCTATTGCCATTAACCGGGCACTTATAAGCCTGCGATAAATACACACATAACTTCGAAAAGCATCGAAAAGTCATTGGTGTGTGCCATGGTAAGACCTGGGATCGAACCCGAGACCTCGTCTCAGCAGTCCATTACCCATACCACTAGGCTACCGCGGCTCACTGCGGCTCACTGCCGACAAACATACTTAAATACTTTTTTTTTCATAAATAAATACATACTATACATAGAAACACCCAGACTAATGCAAATATACATATTAGCACTGAGCGGGATCGAATGACAGATTAACTCCGTGCGGGCGGAACCGCGGGCATCAGCTAGTGTCATATAATATAAGTCGAATGTTGAACTTTTATATTTTTTACGAGTTTTACTGATTCTACAGCTTTAAAAATGTTTAACATACAAATATTGAACACTTAACTTTCTATCACTTTACTTCTGGTAACAGCTATACAGCAGGAGTGAACATAATTCATTCAAAAGCGCAGGTAGAACGAATTTAACTATCTTTTTGTCTATTTTCAGATCGAAGATCACACGGAACGATTGCACCTTAACAGAATATCAATCGTTAATTGAATTGAAATATGTAAGAAACTGATTAAAATCGTGTGAAATAAAACAGTGACAGGATTTACTATACTAATATAATAGTAATACGTGCTTATTCTTTAGTGGCTAAGTGGTTAAGGAGCTGGCCTTACGATCGAGAGGTCTCGGGGTCGAATCTTTTTCATTACATTACCGACGTGTACCCATTCGTACATACATAAATACAAGCAATTTGATGTTGATGGACTAGCTTAGTAGGCAATTGTACATAATGACAATGGTAATACGGACTAACCTTCATTTGGCAACTGTAGAAAAAGCTAACGTTCTGTTGGTCAAACGTACTTTGGTCAGCCATTAATCCGGTCAAATCTATTAAAGTGAAAAATTATGTTGGGATCCTGTATTTGGTAGAACGAGTTTTGGTACGGGTCTCGTAGCAGTAACGCCTCGTCTTGTTTTTTATATTCGTTCCGTGAATTGACTGCACCCCTCTGGATGGTGAAAAGCTAGGGTGAAGTCCAGAAGATATGGGCCACCATCCCAGAAGCTGACGATCCTAAAATGGTAGCCCCTACATTTTCGGCCTCAAGAGATTCTTTTTCACGCCTCACTTGAAGAACCCGGGATTGTAAGAAAGGAAGCACCGAACTGCTGAGTTCAGGACCGTATGGTTTCCACCATGTGCGGGTGGCATCGCAGTCCAGCACGTGTTGTTCTGGATCGAAAGGGAGAAGGTGGGATTAGTTTAAAGAGCTTCTCAGAATACTTAACGTGGTAGAGGCGATAAAATACAGCCAGAGGGACAATGTCTCTACGCAGCTGCAGAGGTTCTAAGTTATTAGTAATCTCAGGACTCCCAATGATACGGATGGCATGCCACGGAGCCATCCCAGAGATGAGAGCAGTATTCCACGCAGGGCGAATTTGTCTTGTACAAAAGACACCATTGCTCCGGCGTGCAAAACCGTCTCACCCTGTTCAAAACTCCGAGTTTTCGTGAAGCTGTTTTGATGACGCTTTCGATTTAGTTTTTATTGTTCAGTTTGCAGCGAACGTCCATTCCGATATTTTATAGTCCAGCACTTTTGTAATCTAAATGCATGTCATTTTCGGTACCCAATTATTGTAAGAATATACGTTGACTTTCATAATTTCATATATTTCATTAATTCATAATGTTTCAAATTATCACTTTATTACTATATTGGATCTAATACTCCCGAACAATATAACATTATATCAATTATATGTTCGTGCCGAGTCGCAATCATGATTACCTTACTTCACGTGCTGAAGGTCACACGCGTAGGCACTGCGAGTAATTTCTCAAGGCTTCACAATTTTACCAAAAGGAGTAAGGTAACCACGTCACATTATTGTTCGTAAGTATTGTTTCTTTACTGTTGTACCTCGTTTCTTTACTGTTGTACCTCGTTTCTTTTCATAATGTTTTCTGTTTTCATTTTATTTACTTAGACATTTTAGTAGGGGCTAATTAGGCTAACAACACACGCATTGTTACGTGTGTAAATACTCTGGTAATTCTTCTCTATTCATATGTCACAATGTTCTGATTACCAATGTAGAACGTTGGACTGCTATGTTAAAGGCCGCAGGTTCGAATTCCAAGCACAATAATTTCATTGAACTAATGTATGTGTTTAAAAAATATGTACATATCCAGTGTAAATAACATCATCATGACCCGTGCTTCATTCAGTGAAACACAGATAGATTCTTAAATTACAGACTATACCACTATTCCAATTCGTTTCTATCAATTTAAAATGTTCCAATTTAAGAAAAACAATTAAATTAACTCATCAAAGCTAAATATTACCTACACAGTTTCACGATGTTTCGATATAGCAGCATATTATCTAATTTACATGAGGGTTATCCTTTCGAGGGCTTACCCGGGGTGCCCGGCAACGGACACTTGGGGAGGACACCGTGCGGTTTAAGTCGAGACACGACATAACCATATCCGAAGGGATTTCCGCACGTAAAAAAAAAAAAAAGGCACCTAATCATAAGTGTATTACTAAAGTCACATACTGGACTGGAATCGTCGATATCGAGAACCTCACCGAACGCGATATTCCTATCACGTTTGAATGTAGAAAACAAGCACATGTTCAATACTGTGTGCACACATAATGAGCAAGATTTGGAGTGCATTAAGTGTGCATTAAGTGTGTATTCTAATGCGACTACGTACCGACCACTTCAATGTGGAAAAAAACTTAATATCTATGCTGTTAAGAAATTGTCAATAGAAAATTCTAATCACTCTCTGCTCCACAGTTTTTTTTTCTGTACGGTAAATCCCTTCGGCTACCCCTCCACCGACCAGCGGGGGTGGTTATGTCGCCATCGGATCTTCAGACGCCGGATAAGGCATTTCCTGCGAACCCCGACTGACCCAAGGACATCTTCGGTTTCGAAATGGCCCCTCGGGTTTGGGAATGATGGTGTCCCCGTCTTGCCCCCGGAAAAGGGGAGTGGGGGGGGGGGGGCTCTGCTATACCCTGGCATCGAATACGACGAACCAGGATTCTCAACTGGTTTCGGCTTTGTGGTTCACTTTTTGGCCCTTGACGAGGCTCAAAATCTTGTATCATCTGCCCTGTAATATAAAACCAAAATAACGACACGTCAAATAACATTGAATCTCTAGTAAATTTCCTATCCTACTTCCTATTAATATTATAAATTTGAAAGTTTGTGAAGATGTTTTTAATTTTGAATGCTTGGATGTTTGTTACTCAATCAAGCTCTAACAGCTGAATGGATCGGGCTGAAATTTGGTACCGTGATAGATTCCTGTCTGGAATAAACCATAGGTTCTTATCCTGGGAATAGTTTCCCATGAGAAGCGAGAACGGGAACAGTATTCCACGTAATTAATTTATATTTCGCCTTAAAACATTAGTAAATAAGTGGTATGTATGCATTGTAATTATAGGGTAAAATAAGCTGATAATACACTCATCATCATCATCATCATCATCATATCAGCCGTAGGAAGTCCACTGCTGAACATAGGGAATACACTAACATAATGAAATGTTAATGGACACTTGGAAAGGACACAGTGTGGTTTTAGTCGGTCCGATCCCGACACGCCCACCCCATCGTCAGCACCGATGGGGTGAAGCCCGTGGGGTTTCCACACGCTAAAAAGAAAAAAAAGGGGTGTGGGTATCATGCCACGAAATAGCACTATTATTATTTATATTGAAATGCGATAATTTCTGAAAACTATGACAATTCTATTCATAGATGGTGAATTTCTAAAGTTACTATCATTCCATCGTTAATCCTCAGTTTCATTCAGCTGCCTCAGAACCCACTGGTCCCCTAAAATTGGCACTCTGTGCTACTCGTCCCCTCAAATGTCTGAGGTTCCATCAGCTCTCCTTTCTCCTCCTAATGTTGGTTATCTCAGCTTTCACGGGTGCGAATGCCGTCTGACTCCCGAAACTCAAGAAGAAAGCCTGCACCAGAACTCTGTTCATGAATAATTATCGTGTGTACCGGTTGGCAGAGCACCCGATCTTACTTGGGCCCAGTACATTTGTGGCGATAAACTGTTTTCTTCTTTTTCTATTCAATATGCTTTAAAATAAAAATATAACCATATTCTTTAAAAAGTTTGCTTTTCAATTTCATGGATTTTGAACACAATTATCAGGGCCAATACAACTAAATATCATTGTGTGACCGTTCTTCTGAATACAAAAGCAAACTTTTTCAGGCCATATTGTTTAATTTAATGTATCGATAAATTTATTAAAATTTCATATTCTCTTCAATCAATTAGCCTATTGCAGTCCACTGCTGGACATAGGCCTCTCCCATTTTACGCCATAGCACCTGATCCTCTGCCTTGCGCATCCAGTCTATCCCAGCTTCCTTTTTCAGGTCGTCCGTCCATCTTGCTGGGGGACGTCCTACCTTCCGTTTACCGATTCGTGGTCTCCACTCTAGGACTCGTTTGCTCCATCGGCCATCGGTTCTTCGGCAGATGTGACCAGCCCATTGCCACTTCAGCTTGCTTATTCTGCGAGTTATGTCGGTGACTTTAGTTCTTTGTCGGATGGCCTCATTTCGGATTTAATCCTTCAAAGAAACCCCAAGCATAGCTCGCTCCATAGCCACGACTACTAGTGCACGACTTAAAAGTTGCGCAGTGAACTTTTAAGTCGTGGACTAGCCTCACTGTCAATGTCCATATTCTCTTACCAAAGACAAAATTCATTCGGACCTATGTATTGATTAAGGACTTATTTGCTAGTTTAGAGAGCTTTAAGTATTAACGGGTTATTATAGATAATCAGTCGTCGCTTACCGCTTTTCACGCAACCCTTTCCATTGCTTAAGAACGCTAGTAATACCAAATGTTTCAGTTGCACGTTTAAATGGTAAGATCTCCAGTACTCTTGCGTACGCAATGCAACACGAATGGATTTAAAGTTTGATGAATTTAGGTATCAGTTAATGAATAAATTATTATATTTATTTCAGGTAATTAACCCATAAGCATTATAACAAATCATATTGAAGTTAAAATAATTATAACACAGTGCGACACAGCAAAAATAGCATATTGAGGTATGAAAGAAACTTCATTCCGCGCACGCTTAAACTGTGTAATAATCTCCCTGCTGTGGTTTTCCCAAGCGATTACAATATGAGGATCTTCAAGAAGGTTTATAAGAAGGGTTTTTACAGACAGCGGCAGTGCAAATGTGTCGCCCCTGGTGTTCATAGGCCACAGTAACGGCTTCCCATCAGGTGGGCCATGTACTTGTCTGCCACCTAAGTGGTATTAAAAGAAACTACAATATACAATAATAACAATCAGTGAAAACTTGAAATTAAACCAAATTAAAAAGTGGTTACCGTGAGTCACGAACTCTTTCAACATTGGGACCACCTAAAATCACACACTAACTAGATAATGCAATGTTGGTGTAGTATGACTTTCCCAGCCAGCTGGCTTCGATTTGAGTTGAGCTTATGTTGTATATTTTATTAAGATGTGGTATCGTAATTCATAATTTTTTTTATTACGTACTGTTCAATCATTGATGTCTCAATCCCTGAACAAAGAATATGTACTTGTTATGTATGATACAGTATAGTAACAGAATATTTTCTGCGATACCAGATTCATATTTTTTTTAAAGGATATTAGTAACCGAAATTACTTGTATTCCCCCTAACCCCTCCAGCTAAGCTAAATTGCTTGTGTCAGGAGTGGGTTCACGTCGGTAGTGTAATGGCCAGGGACCTCTCGATCGTAAGGTCGACTCCTTAACCACTAAGCTACCGACGCTTCAAAAATATTACATTAGTGCTACCTTAAACTACATATTATAAAACGTCCTCCACCACGTCTGTCTGTCTGTCTGTCTGTTTGCGATAAACTCAAAAACTACAGCACCGATTTTCATATTGTTTCACCAATTGATAAAGTGGTTCTCGAGGAAGGTTTTAATATATAACTTGTCAAGTTTTTGAATATATTGGCTAAAATTTAATGATATTTGTTGTAGGTTTTCGAAAAAAAAAAGCGTATAGTGGAATTGTGTACTTATATAGGTTGTGGTGGTGGAATACGAACCCATGGGTAGCGGTCAGGGACTTAAAGACATATTCATAAAGGTTACATAATTATATGGGTTCCACTATGAAAGTGTTACACTTATAAATGTGGTATGGAATCTGTTAAAAGTTACCACTTTCAATTTCAACAGTTATATATATGTAACAGATAATTATCTGTTAACAGTATTAATAAGTATTCACCGAAAGGCTACATTGCCAAATTTACTATCCTTTTTTTTATGGGGGTGGTTATGTCGTGTCTCGACTAAAACCGCACGGCGTCCTCCCCAAGTGTCCGTTGCCGAGCACCCCGGGTAAGCCCTCGAAAGGATAACCCCAGGGTTGCCGGCGGACTTTGGCCACCACCGCGGCCTCGCCTGGTGGGGTCGGGTTTTATCCCGCTTCGGTGAGTTGGCAGGCGTTTGTCACGACACGCCTCCGCCACGGCCTGCTTCTGTAAGGACGGCGAGTCGGCCAACTGCCGTCCTCAGGCCCCGATCATGGAGGTCGGTAGTCCCGGGCGTAGATGAGACAAATTTACTATCCTATTATATTTATAATCTATTTTTTTAGATAAAGGTATTTTATATACCCCTAAGTACCGTAGGACGTTATTTCTGTTACACTTAATAACACTTATTAACACATAACAATATAAAACATACTACTTTGAATATGGTACACTTTCGTATCTGTTACATTTATAAATGGGTTTCTTCTAAAACAGTTTCAAAAAACAGTATTAACACAGTTTACTACGGTTACAGTTTGGGTCCCTAGTACCGGTACATGGCGTGTGTGTTTCAGCGGATTACACAAATGGACACTGCAATCAAGTTTGACTATGTGCGGCTTTCTCCCTGACAATATACATTCATTAAAATATACTCCACTAATTATTTAAGCAACAAATATATTTAATTATTATAACAATGTCTTTCAGTGAATGATATTCTGGATTAAACTCCCGAGGCTGACAGTGATGCTGGGCTTTCTTTTACAGAATTCTACAAATAATACGGCTAACGCCATTAGGACCTCCTCCACCTTTTCTGACCGAGAGCATCATCAAAAAGCCTCGCGTAAACTCGGAGTCCTGAACAAGGTAAGACGATTTTTCATGCCGGAGTAGCGGTGTCTTCTATACAAGACACGAATCCATTATGGCCTGGAATACTGCTCTTATCGCTGGGAGGGCTCTGCTCAGTACTTACTAGATGGTTTCAACAGGTGTCAGCGACGTGCGGTCCGCATTATTGGGCCTTTGCAGTTGCAGTTGCGTAGAGTAGAGCCTCCTTGGTAGTATTTTACCACCACTACCATGGCCAGTGTTCGATGAGCTCTTCCAATTAGTTCCACCATCTCCTTTCCTATACAGGACAACACGCGCTAGGCTAAGGTATCACCCTCACACGGTGCACTCAATTCCATCAAGAATCAAGCGGGCTGGCAACTCTTTTCTTTACCGCACCTTCAAGATTTGGAATTCTTTACCAGCACACGTGTTACCTTCTTAATACAGTCTCGGGACTTCACCTTTAGTTTACCTTCAGATGAGGTAAAGTCATATTAATGTGACCAATACAAAAAAAAACGATTTATTTTGCTAAATATGGTATAAATCGAAGGGGTAGATATAATTGTATCAACAACACCATAAGTGATTATCTTCTTCATAGCCAAACTGGGAAATCCCAGTTGCGTCCAACAATTTACCCTTTGGAGCCCCAATCCGCTTATTACTTTTTATTAGCATGTCGACTTTTCTGGAAGCGACTGCTGTCTGATCTCCCAACACCGAGAGAAAAGTTTGCGCTATCCTTAGCTGGTGCACTGAGCCCCGAAGATATAAGTGGCCCCCATTCAATATAACACCACTATGAGTATATAATACAATTTCACAATGAATACTTAATATGCTGTTCGATACCTTACCCACTAATCGTGCTGGGAGCTGTTGGCCCCCAGAAATATAGATAAAGTGGGTCATCGTTAACTACATCGTCTCCAGGGATTAATGATACCATAGTTCCCTTAAATTTCTCTACCTGATACCTTGCGGGCGATCGTAAACAGCGGTTGGCAAGATAGATAAGCAAACAAAGTTTCTATACCTGTTTGTTGTTGTAAATTGCGCATAAATTAACTAGTTTTGATACATGATAAATGTATAAGTCAACACAAAGTCCAATGTTATCACTAAGATTGATTCAATAACATATTAGGACAGACAAAAGGACAGCTTCGAATTCTCTAACATCCCAAATCAAAAATAATTGCAATGTCTCATTAGATAATTTAAACCCACATTCTCAGTTTTTCGCAAAAGCTATATCTTTAATTTAGTGGAATCCAAATTAAGGGATGTAAGTGGAGCATCGAGGTTACTTTTTAGTAACGATGTAGTGGCGTAATAATTATATGGAAATTATGTTGAATGATGAGTAATGTAGCTTACTGGGCGCAGTATAATATATCACAAAATATATTAATATATGCACACTATATGTTTCGGAGAATTTCGAATTATAATATAAAGTTAGCACTAATTGCTTCAAATTTTCATTAATTAAAGTATTTTCCATAATCACTGACTTCCTGGGACTAGGAAACAAGCTGCATAAATAGATGAAACATCTCAATAGAACTTGAAAAGTGGTTTCTTTGTACACATATTTGGAGGTTTCACTTACTACGTCAAAGAGTAATGTTGTAATTTCTAAGAGGAATCCGTCTAATACATTACAAGTGGACGATAGTAGCTCCCAGATTGAATACCGAACTCACTAAGCATGTTATTAGTAAAATGTTACCCTTATACACGCATTCTGATTCGATAAAATGATTGAGAAAGTTTCCGGTGCTCGTATTGGCGACATAAAACTAATTTTATTGATATTCGTCGCTCTTACTTTTACAATTTTATCCGAACCTTAGCCGTAAGTCGTAAAGCTATACCTCCCATGACCAAAAGTTTCTGTGGAATTCTTGAACGTACCGCCCTATATCAAAAATTTACCGACTTCGGTGTCTTTTCTACGAAGTCTTTTTTTTACCTTGCGTCCATTCTGAACGTTAAGTATTAGCTTCGGAGGCGTTCTTGCGTAACCATTCATCGTTTTTTACATTAAATTTTCACCGATTATATCACGGCTTTTGTGATTACCGTGAAACTTTTATCTTGTGAAATCTCATATGAAAGAAAATTGTTTTATATACTGTGGCCATTACACAAATTTGCCTCTTGTAACTTGTTTAGTGTAGCTTATTCATTATTTTCAGTATAAAAAACGTCTTTAAAATTTTCAAACCTATATAGTAATTTAACATCAGGGATCGTGTATACACTCATTGCAGCGTATGGTTGCATTAAAAGAACGAGAGCTATGTATAAACAAGTGTACACAACGCAAAGGAAATAAGTGGGTATACATACCTTTACATACAAAAGAGACGAAGATGTATGTATAGGTTTCCCTGGCCGTGTGTACATCCCAAACTTTGGACCTGCACGAAACACGAACAATAGGCGTAACATGTAGCTATTATGAAGATACTTCGGATTTATCTCACTAGAGTTTAGGCTGAACGAAATATCACGTGTATGATAGCAGAAAAAATGCATTTCATTGTAACAATTTCGCGAAATTTCAGTTCACAGCTTCGGATAAGTATTAGATTCGGATGTTCAATTCCATGTCTTTGTAGCGAGGTCTGAAAATGCATCTAATAAGGCCATCAAGCTACGGATCTTCATTGTGCATTGATGACACCTATATTACTGGCCTTCATTCTTGAGATTTCACGTTTTTACCTTACCATCGAGCGAGATGAAGTCATTGTTGTAACTTTTTTTTTCATGCGGTAATCCCCTCGGATACCCCCCCGCCGGTTTGGGGGAGGGGCACTAGTCTCCCCGCCGCTGTCCCGTCATATTGCGGTACCTTTTTTTTTCCGTGCGGAAATCCCTTCGGAAACCCCCCCGCCGGCCAGCGGGGGCGGTTATGTTGGGCTTGAACCAACTAAAACCGCACGCCGTCTCGGGTCTACAGACGCCGGGGTGTAAGGTTGCCCATAGAGCATCCCTCGCACCCCGACTGACCCTGGGCCATCTCCGGTTTCGAGATGGCCCCCTCGGGTTTGTCAACCACGGTGTCCCCGTCTTGCCCCGGTTTGGGGGAGGGGCGCTAGTCACCCCACCGTCCCGGCCTGCTTCTGCTGGGGTGACAGGAGGCCTCACCTGCCACCCCCAAACCTGCGCTCATGGAGGACGGAGGTCGTTAAGCGACCTTCGGTGCCTGAATCGCCTGCGACGCGCGGCGAGCATGTTGCGGGCTTGGCGGGCCGGGAGAGTTCTGAACCTCTCGCGGGCACGCTTCGCCATCTCTTTCGCGAATATCACATGCTCGCAGAAGAAAGTGGCGGCGGCCCACGCGCTCCGCACCATTGCCGCAATCATGCTGCCGAGAAGACTCCCACCCCGATGGCTGCCACGAGGTCACGCCTCGGCGCCTCCCACGCCGGGCAGTCTGCCAGAGTGTGCAGCCCTGAGTCCTCGCTCGCGTCACAGTGATGACACTCAGGCGTTGGCTCCTTCCTGATTCGATGCAGGTGATCCCCGAAGCACCCCTTCGTGATACACGAGCGCCTCCGTGGCGATGTCCAGGGACACCGCCAACATCACCTCACCCCGGGTGTAGTATATTTAATACATACCGTCAATGTTTGTCTATGTATATGTGGGTATCTAAGAAATAAATCAGTATTGAACCAACATATGTACGTGTGTTTCACTACATGGTGACAGCGGTGCGTTATTTTTTACAAACTTAAGTGGTAAAACATATTCAAACCAGTAGACATTCGTTATAAGTGCATTAGTACACTGTGCTTTTACGTAATAATTATGGAACACGCGCGTCCTCCATCAGAATTCAAGGTGGTCCGGCCGCACGGGCCTAGGCGTGGCGGCAATAGCGGACACTGTTCGAAGTGTTTCTCAAAGCTTCAGGAGTGAGCAAAGAGCCTAAGGAAGTTCAGGCTAGCTTGTTGGTCAATCTCATTGGTTCAGCCGGTTACGAGGCGTTTACGACGTTACTTTTGACGAAGGTGAAAGTGAGGATAACATAAACTGTGTTTTAATTTAATTTTATAAATTTCTTTAATGCAAAGCCGAATATCACGGTAAGAAGGTTTAAATTTTTTACTCGCAATCAAGAAGACGGCGAAAACATCGATCAATATGTAACTGCGTTGAGGGTACTTAGTCAACAGTGCGAGTTCGGTGACTCGCATGAAAGTTTGTTACGAGACGTAAACAATACGGCGAGAGATCGACTTCTTCGTACTGAAGACTTAAGCTTGGCAAAGTCAGTTCGAATTTGTCAGGCGGCCGAGATTTCTCGGGAAGAAAGTAGCTGCGTTGACGGTGTCTTAGACACCGTGCAGGTGAACGCAGTTCAGGGTAGCAGTAGTTATAGAGGTGGTCGGTCTTCGAGCGGCCGCCGGCGCGACGCAAGCGGCAGCGGCGCGGGCTTCCGCAGACCGGTGGAGGCGCGCGCGCCGCATAGCGCCTGCTCGCGCTGCAGCGCCAGGCGGTGCGCAGGCGACGAGCGATGCCCAGCACGTAACGCGTCGTGCTATGTTTGTAATAAGGCGGGACATTTCTCACGTGTATGTGAGCAGAAGAAGGTAATTCGCAAGGTTTTAAATTTGAGTGTCAGTGCCGAGAGCAGTGCTAGTGAGGACAGCGATCGAGACATTTTTTATATCAATACTATTGATTTTAACCAAAAACTATTTAAGTCCTATAATGAATGGGTTGAAGTTGTAAAATGCCGAGGAAAAAATATTATATTAAAAATAGATACAGGTTCTATGATAAATGTTATCTCGAAACAGGATTATGTAAATTTAGGTTTATCGATTCACAGTACCTTACGACGTTTACTAAGCGTGTACACTCCTTCACAGGTAATCGGTTGCCAATTATAGGTATTGAGGAGTTACCGATTGTTTACAATAATAAGCAATATTTTTTCTCTTTTGTTGTGGCTGATTTAAATTGTCACAACGTTTTAGGTTTAGAAAGCTGTATTGCGTTAGGGTTAATTAATCAAGTAAATGCAATAAATATTGAAGAATTCTCTGATTTGTTTAAGGGACTTGGAAAATTACCTGGTAAATATAGTATTGTAATAGATAATAATCTTCAACCCGTTGTGTGTCCTGCTAGAAAAATACCATTAGGGCTCAAGAGTAAACTGATGGATGAATTACATAGAATGGAAGGGTTAGGTGTAGTTAGGAAGGTGACACACCCGACCGATTGGGTGAGTGCAATTGTTCTAGTCGCAAAAAAGGATGAAAGCATTCGTGTATGTTTAGACCCTCGACCTTTGAACCGTGCGGTACGGCGCGCACAGTACACACTGCCGACTGTACCCGAGCTGGCAGCGCGTTTGCGAGGTGCTACCGTGTTTAGTGTACTAGATGCACGATGTGGGTTTTGGATGGTGGAACTAGATGATGCCAGTGCTGACCTGTGTACGTTCAGCACTCCGCACGGCAGGTACCAATTCTTACGTTTACCGTATGGCATAAATTGTGCACCTGAAGTTTTTCATGCGAGGCTTAGGCAGCATTTAGAAGATTTAGATGGTGTTGAGTCATTCATTGATGACGTCATCGTGTGGGGAAGTTCTGTTCAGGAGCATGACTGCAGATTAAAGTGCCTTTTACGACGAGCTAGGGATGTAGGTATTAGGTTTAATCGTGAAAATGTAAATTCGGTGTACCGGAAATTACATATCTGGGACACAAGTTTGATACGAATGGTATGCGGGCGGATGACACTAAAATTAAAGCCATAACGGAGATGCCTTATCCAAGTGATAGGAAGGCCCTAGAAAGATTTTTAGGTATGGTCAATTATCTCGCAAAATTTATTCAAAATTATTCGGAGAGTGTAAAGGTATTAAGAGCTCAGTTAAAAAAAGGAGTCCTTATGGTTATGGGAATCGCAGCACTCCGAGGCCGTTGATAATTTAAAGAGTAAACTGAGCAGCGCGCCAGTGCTGGCACTTTATAGTGAGAATATACCGATAGTGGTATCGGTGGATGCATCTAGCGTGGCATTGGGCGCGGTCCTGCTGCAGGGCGGGCGGCCGGTAGAGTTCGCTTCGCTTACACTTACCGAGACTCAAACTAGGTATGCTCATATAGAGAAGGAGATGCTGGCCATAGTGTTTGGGCTCGAGCGGTTCAGGCAGTATGTGTATGGTCGAAGTGACGTCATACGGACCATAAGCCACTGGAGGCTTTATTCGGTAAGCCATTAGCCTCGGCTCCAGCCCGGCTGCAAAGAATGATGCTAAGAGTGCAAGGTTATGACTTTAGAGTAGTATACACGCCGGGTAAATATATGTATATAGCAGACACGTTGTCCCGAGCTCCTTTGAATGAAATGATGCATGACCGAGTGTCTGCTGAAGTTGAAACACAAACATGTTTTATGTTAAAGAATATGCCATATAGCGATAAGAAAATGGGGGCCATTAGAAATGAAACCAAAATAGATGGGCATTGTAAATGGCTGATCAAGTACATAACTAACGGTTGGCCAAAACATAGATGTGATGTTAATGAAAAAATAAAGGTTTTTTGGCCTTACCGGGAGCAGCTTAATTATATGGATGGGATTATATTGAAACGTGAACGTGTGTTTATTCCATACGCATTGAGAGATGATATGTTGTCGCGCATGCACGAGGGACATTTAGGTATCGAACGGTGTAAGCGGCGCGCGCGCGATGTCATGTTCTGGCCGGGGCTGGGCGAGGACGTGGAGCGCCTGGTGCGGCGCTGCGACACGTGTAGGCTGTATGCACCGCGCCCGTGCCGCCAGCCTTTCCTGCAGCACGCTGTTCCTCCATTACCCTGGCACAAACTAGCTTCTGATACATTTGAATATAAAAGAAAAAGTTATATACTTTTGGTGAATTATTTTTCTAATTATGTTGAAATAGGACAATTAGCGAATACAAATTCTAAAAATGTAATTAAATTCATGAAGGAACAGTTTGCTCGGCACGGCATACCATCGGAGCTAGTAACTGATAATGGTCCGGCTTATAGCTCACGAGAGTTCAAAAACTTTATGCGTGATTGGGAAATAGGGCATGAAACGTCATCCGCACATTACTCCTCAATCAAATGGTAAAAGTGAAAGAACCGTTCAGACAATAAAAATATGCTGAAGAAATGCGTGGATTCCGGTCACGATTTTTACATGTCTTTGTTAAATTTTAGGGCCACACCAAAAAACGGCTTAGATTCACCTGCACAAATTTTAATGGGTAGGCGTTTAAACACAAAATTACCTATAAGCTCAGAGTTGTTATGTGAAAAAGTAGATAGTAATAAAAATTATAATGCATTGATGTCTAACAAAGATAAAGTTAAA
Organism: Cybosia mesomella; assembly: GCA_946251805.1. Taxonomy (NCBI): domain Eukaryota; kingdom Metazoa; phylum Arthropoda; class Insecta; order Lepidoptera; family Erebidae; genus Cybosia; species Cybosia mesomella. The sequence goes on from OX276398.1 coordinate 27,319,684, forward strand.
AAAAATTACGATAGGTCAGCGAAGCCGCTTAAGCATCTGTTACCTGGTGATAAGGCAACCTTAATCACCAATGGTGTTAGGAAACCGGTTTCAATAGTAGCACATGCATCACAACCTCGCTCGTATATAGTGGAAGATGAGCTGGGCAGACATTTTCGGCGTACTCGTAGTCAGTTAGTAGTCCGCTCAGCTAAATCCTTGGCTGGTGCCGACAAATTTCCAAGGCGAACTATTAATTCATCTAGCACTGTCAATACCGAATGATCGCTACGCCCGAGTATGCGTAGGCGTAAACAAATATCTGTTATTGGACAGCAAACTGTAGTTTTAGATCCTGATGGTGATAGTAGTTTGATCGTTACACCACAAAATCCTCAGGTAGCTGGTGGTAGTCAGCCATTACTGCTAGACACTCCAGCTTTTGACACTCCAGGTGGAAGCAGTAGTGACCAATCACCGTCGCCACCTACAGTACCTATTACAAGGTCGACGGAAAGAACTGCACGAATGCTTATGCTTATGCTAATCTATATAAGCAGATGCTTTCAGAAATCGATTAATTAAGTATAGTTTATACTGTGTAACCTGGCTATGTTTTTGTACAATTTACTTTTCAGTGGTTGTAGTTCAATTTTTGTTTATATTATATGTGTTGATATTTTGTTTACTTTGAAGGGAGGAGATGTAGTATATTTAATAAATACCGTCAATGTTTGTCTATGTATATGTGGGTATCTTAGAAATAAATCAGTATTGAACCAACATACGTGTGTTTCACTACACCGGGCTACTGCATCCTCCGCCAGAGCCCTCACGCGCATGATGGCATTCACGGTGGAGCGCCTCTGGCGGAAGCCATATTGGCCATCCGCCAGGTCCGGCCCCACTCTTGAAAGGTGCTCGACGAGGCGCTTCGCAATTACTCTTTCAAAGAGCTTGCACACCTCGTCGAGCAACACTATGGGCGGGTAGGCGGACGGCGAGTCCGCCGGGCGCCCCTCCTTTCGGATGAGGACCAGTTTCCCCGTCTTCCACAATTTCTATATTGCGGTACCTCACACCAAAGGAAAATTAAAATCACTTTAGGGATACCGCACACACGCAATAATATTGACAATAAAATACACACTGCCAATAAAATTGTACGTGTGCGGCCTATTATTGAGTGATAAACACATCATTTTTTCTTCATTTTTTTTATTAATGTCAATATTATTGTGTGCTGTTAGCCTCACAGTATGAACTAATAAAAAAGGCAATACTTCAGTTTGATAGCTTATTGTTTAACATTGGACACCTCAGTGTTCATCATTGAACAATGACCTATCAATTATCCGTAGGACAAATAATAATTTGATTAGTTAAACACCATTGCCTACGGGTGCAGGCATTAACAAAGTAAAGATTACGTAGTTAATGTAATAACTACGTTATGTTTCGCTGTTTAGATTAATTCAGTTGAGTAATGAAAACCATGTTCAGTAGTTGCGTTAAAAATGTCAGCAAATTTCACGGTGGTATTATGATTCATTGCTCTCTGTAAAATATGCTGATAGAAGTTATTCTCCATTGGTATGGTTAATATTCGTATGAATATAATTTCCATGTATGCGTCATTTCTTTTCATTTTTTCTTAACATTGGACACCTCAGTGTTCATCATTGAACAATGAGCTATCAATTATCCGTAGGACAAATAATAATTTGATTAGTTAAACACCATTGCCTACGGGTGCAGGCATTAACAAAGTAAAGATTACGTAGTTAATGTAATAACTACGTTATGTTTCGCTGTTTAGATTAATTCTGTTGACTAATGAAAACGATGTTCAGTATTTGCGTTAAAAATTCCTGCAAATTTCACGGTGGTATTATGATTCATTGCTCTCTGTAAAATATGCTGATAGAAGTTATTCTCCATTTGTATGGTTAATGTTTAATGAATTCGAGTTGCTTTAATTAATGTGATTTATTTAGTTAAAATTTAGCTTGGAAAACAGCCAGCGATGTTAAGGCTTCCAATGAAAGAAACATAATCTTTAGTGAATAATATGAAGGTTCAAAAATCATATTATTATCATAGTAAACCAATAAAACTATTTAAGTTAGTGTTGAAGTTTTAATATATACATGTTACTGCTAATGTGCGTAAATCAGGTTTTATTACTATTGACGTCGAGTCCCGCCACTTCCCCACGTCAAGTTGCCGCCACGTCGAGTTCCGCCACGTCAAGAAGTCCCTTTAGTCGCATTATGTCCAATTCGCAAAATGTCCAACTGTCCAGTTCGCAGTAGGTACAGTTCGCAATTGGTCCAGTTCGCGATTGGTCCAGTTCGCAGTTGGTCCAGTTCGCAATTGGTCCAGTTCGCGATTGGTCCAGTTCGCAAATGGTCCAGTTCGTAATTAGGGATCCTCCTTGATTACGAGAAGCTTTTTTGACAACCTTCTGAGAGGCTAGATTCAGGTCGAAGTAATAATGCATGTAATTTATGATCAAAACTTTTATTTAAAAAAAAATCTAATGAAAGTAATTAATTTTAATCAAAGATTTGCTTTGATTTAAATAATTTGCAATAGCTGGCAATAACAAAACGCGGACATGTTTTTGTCTTGTAAAAATCATTGACAAATAGGTGCTAATATCAATTAGGGAGGTACTTGATGAACAAAGTGACCTAACACGAAGGGTAACCCTTCTAACCTATATCTATCCGTGTCGGGGCGCGCGGTGTCCACGAGCTCGCTTCGCTCGCTCCCGCGGCTTCAACCTACTAGGATTAAAATACCTATGTTGATTCCATATTATAAAAATACTAATGACTTAACGTGATTATTCGATTTCAAGAAAATATAAATATAACTACCTACTATTATACTTGATTCCAGTTTATAAAAATACTTATAATTATGTTTTGATCATAATTATTACCAAATTATGATAGGTATGATACATATTTTACATATTATTTGTTAAATAAAAGTGTTGATCATTAATTATAAATGCATTTTTACTTCGAGCTGAATCACGCCTCGCAAAAGGTTGTCAAAAGGGCCTGCCGTAATCAAAGACGACTCCTATTTTATGAACTGGACCAATTGAGAATTGGACATTGTGAGAATTGGACGTTGTGAGAATTGGACAATTTGCGAATTGGACTTTGTGAGAATTGGACAATTTGCGAATTGGACGTTGTGAGAATTGGACAATTTGAGCCCGCTGGACATTTTGCGAATTGGACATAATGCGACTAAAGCAAGAAGTCTCCACCACGTCAAGTCACCGCCACGTCTACTTCAAATTCTTAAAAAAGTGTCTTATTACCGCTATGTCTACTTAAACATTTTTATTTGTACAGTCGTAAAACAAATATAAAAATGAATCCCTATTTCCCTTGGTCACGGAATGCATCACGTGTAACTGCTGGACCGATTCCGCTAATTCTTTTTTTGCTGTTCAGTTCAAAAAGTTCAGAACATTGCGCAGTAAATTTGAAAAAATTAACGACCATATTAACTATTATAATGTAACCTTAAAGCGTTTGTTATACCTACCAGCTGCTTGTAATTGGCGTTATTGACATATTGATTGACACATTAAATTCAATATTCATAGTTAAGGCAACGTTTGTCGGGTCAGCTAGTTCTAAATAAATAACAGTTTTATGATGTACAGGTACGCCACTACGCGTCCCCAGGGTCAGTCGGGGTGCGAGGGAAATACCTTATGGGCAACCTTACACCCCGGCGTCTGAAGACCCGAGACGGCGTGCGGTATTAGTCAGTTCAAACCCGACAGAACCTCGCCCGCTGGCCGGCGAGGAGGTATCCGAGGGGATTTCCGCACGAAAAAATAAAAAAAAAGGTACACCACTACGATTATCTCTTCTGTGGCATAGGGTTCTACCAAGATCATCTGTGAGGGTTTTAGGGGAAGGTTGTATCTCGGGGTTGGGGGGTCAGATGGCAGTTACTCGAGCAAAAGTCAAGAAGAGTCATATCAAGATAAGACTAGGATACGGAACGCCGGGCTTCAAAGATACAACCGAGAAAAACCAGTGTTGATATTTTAATAAAGAAAGTAACACTATTTTATGAATGATCTTCTGCCGATCGTGTTGATAATAAATATTTAAATTATAAGATGTGCATTTTAGCTTAGCACAGTATCTTATTCCAATAGACCATACAGTACTCTATGATATCGATACGAGAAAAACCTCATTCAATTCCACACACAATGGTTTAGTACATCGAGAATTTACCGTTGTGTGTTCAGAGACGACGACAAATCCAAGTCGGATCCGATAACGAATTGGATACAGTTGCATTACCGCTTTGGGACTCCACTAGTGATCCCCTATCAAATGTTACAGTTTTATCGATATTTAGATTTACGATTACGGTTTGGTACAGTAATCTTGTGATTGGGATGTTCTCGAAAAAGGAGTTTGTGTAAATTTATGAACTTTGGAAAATTTATCCTTGGTGTTTAAGTAATACCTTAACTAATAATGGTCTTTTGGCACGCTTGCTCGGTGTTGGACAGATTCGAAATTCGATAGATTCTTAAACTGGACGAATCGCTACACGGCACAAAATCAAAATCGTGCACTAAATAGATAGAAAAGAATCGCTGAAATGTATGTCCTGATAATTTTTTTTAGTGTTCGTTATTGTCAGGGAAAAGTTTGTACCATAGAAACTTTTTGGAAAGTCCACGGGATAACATTTAGTAACAAATAGTTAGTACAAAATAAAAAATGTCAAATAAGTGGCAGTGAAGAACGAGATGAGCGTAATCAAATTTAATGCAAAGAAAATTTTATATTTAGAACTTTAATTTAACATAACTTTAACGCTCATTTAACATCACCCAAGTATCATACATACTTTTCGTTTTCTAATGTTTGAACGTGGCCATTGTTTTCATGTTTGCCGCTGATGTCAGTGATTGCTTGAGGGTAGTTTTTTTTTGCCACTTAGCTGGCATACAAGCACACGACTCACCTGATGAGAAGTGGTTACCGTGGCCTATATAAGTGTGCAACACCAAGGGCATCACACTCGCGCTGCCGACCCATCTGCTTGAAAAAAATATTTGTTCTTTTAACATTCTTTAGTAGATGGAAGGTGGAGAGAACGCTCTACAAAACAGAAACAAACTGATCTTAGCCGGACTTTCACTCTTTCTTCCGACGGTGACGTGCCAAATTAAAAGTACTGTGACGTGCCACGTCAAACACAGTTGTTGAATTTATAATTAGCTCTTGATATTTTTATGACATGATAATTAAAATTTCAAGTGCTAATTATTAATATTAATTATTTAGAGCTGTGACGAGGTTAAATCATAAATGTTGACTAATAGGAGTATAAAAGCCTGTTTGACATAATTAGCAAACATAACATAAACATAACATAACTTGACGCCTGTATCCCCGAAGGGGAAGGCAGAGGTGTATTACACACCCACGATTCGCCAGTTATGTTAAGATCCCAATGTAATAGGGGGCGAGCCTATTGCCATCTACCGGGTACATTACTAAGCGTGCGATAATTAACATTTATTGATGCACACATAACTACGAAAAGTCAGAGGTGTGTGCTCGAGGCAACTGGGGATCGAACTCGAGACCTTTTCTCAGCAGTCCGTTACGTACGTCACTAGGCTATCGCCGCTTATCTAACATAATTAACAGCCAAATCAAAAAAAAAACCTTATTAGCATATTAAATTATCCTACATTATTTTTACGGTTTATTTCCTTTTTAATGGGTGCCATTAAATATACTCTTTAATATGTCTGGAATTTTTGAAGCACAAGGGATAATGTGCCTTTCAAATAATGAAAGAAATCTTCAATAAGTGCAGTGGTTTCGAAGATTACCCTCAACACTTAATCAAACTCCCCCCTTTCTTTATAATATTAGTATGGATTATGGTTTTTAAGTGGCTTAAGAATAATATTTCAGAATATTGCCAAACGAATCGTAGTAGAGGTAGAGAGTGAATATAGCTGTCTTGCAATATGTGCGAAAGACTTGTGGCGCGAATTGTGACGTCTCACCGCGCAATACGCTTCTTCTCGGATGGTTGCCAAACACACAGCATGCAAGTCAATCAATCATTTATTTGCATACAATATGGTTACTAATTGAGTGCGCAGGGTCCAACACCTTTGGGCCCAAGCCAACCTTACCAGCTAGTTCGTGCATCTGCTTTATAACGGAGAAGCCTCTGGTGCAATCTTTCCTCTTGGGGTTGGGAGATCAGACGGTAGCCGCTTCCGGAAAAGCCGGTATACCTATCAAAAACAATATGCGGACCCTGGGCTCCAACGTGCGAACTTTGGATGCACCTAGGAAACCGCTATGAGGATGACGATGGTGATGGTTCGTTTTCAGATACCACCCTTGTAACCATATTCGATGCAAATAAATGATTGATTACCTTTTAACAACATAAAACGATTATAACTTTCAAATACATTTAAAGCAATATTAAACATAGTATTTCAAGTTTTATTTACTAGTTCCTGTCCGTGTGAAATACTGATCCCATGCCTGTGACTCACAGGAACCTATTCTCGGGATAGCTTATGTGCTATTCCAAACTTTAATCTATCTCTGTGCCAAGTTTCATACAGATCCGTTCAGCCGTTTAGCGTGATTGAGTAACAAACGTCCATACTCGCAGCCATCCATCTTCATAATTTTTTTGCATTTGTAATATTAATAGGACTATTCTTCTCCATTGTATTTAAATAATAGCTGGATGCAATGCCTCCTTCTTTATTTGATGATAAAAACCTTCAATTTACCAGAGCTTTATAGGGAAGAAAATAAATGCCAAAGGGAAAGAAACGAAAAAACTTTAAAAAAATAAGCATGTTCTTGTTCGGTAATAAAAAGAACTAATTTTTTTAAATCAAACGGGCCGAAGTCATCGGGTTGCGTTATTTCATTACGGAATTTCTATGACCACCTTCCAGCTCCGTCATCAGACCCTGGTTACCATTAAAAGACAAACTAATCGTCAAGCCGATTCAAACGAGCCCAAACTCGATGTGGTTGTGTCATTTCATTGCGAAGTTCCTATGGCCACCTTCCAGCTCCATCATCAGATATGCACCACGTCATCATAGTATTGCATTGTCACGGGATTTACACATGTATTAGAAATCACAGCAATCGGTAACCAGGAAGTGGATCAAATTTAATTCGCAAGATTTGATGACAAACATCGAGGTAGGTGAAGCTAAATAAAAGCTTATAAAAATATAAACTACTTAAAACCTACAGCTTGAACATAGCCTATGCAACAAATAAATATAATAAAATACATATAATTCATGTGTATACATGAATAATACACGTATAAGTCGCCTGTGTGTTAATCCAGGATATGAACTATCTCAAAGCATTCATGATTCTCCACACAGATTTATTGATCCGTGCACGGAAAAATAGTATAAATACACACGCATTCTTTGAGGCTTACCAATGTAGAACCACCCGTAGACTACGACGTGCTTACAAAATAACATCGTGATTATTGGTAGCCATCGAACAAGAAACGCCTCGATGTTGGTAGCAAAAGGAGACGTATCAGTGAAGAGATTTATCACTCGCTTTTATGTTTATGAAAACAGGTCGGTAAGTACTTTGGGCGCCTCTTGGTCTATATCTTACGTACCGGTTATCATTTCATTATGTGTAAATAAAAATAGTTATTTTCTGGAGTTTAGTGCACTTTAGTAGTCATACTCAATAGTAGTATAGCCTTTAATCACACTGTTACAAAATACTGTAACAAAACCTCCAAAAAAAAACCAAATTGCATACGAGTATAACGAGATATTAATATGTTTTTCAAGCAATGTCCCCGCTATGTTAGAAGTTTGTGTTATGATTTTTACGTCTTTACGTGTGAGTCGATTCAGGTAAAAAGTTATTGAATTATTCATACAATTGTTCTCCAACTGATTATTATTTGCTTCAATACATTATCTAAGCTGTTAATACATTCATGCCATCAATCACTTCTTGATTATACTTTTAAAAACTCAACACAAAATTATTTTTAAGCCGGATTATAAAGAACGGAAATATCGCTGAACTCACATTTAAATAAGATTCCGACGCATTTGAGAACCTCTTCCTTTTTTGAAGTCGACTATAAAATAAAAAGTCTTCAGTAATTTTTTTTAGATCAATGGATTCTAAAGGTAAGGATTTAATTATGTTAAGGGCAGCTATTAAAAATACCATCACTTTTAAAGTTAGCACCCCTTGCAGACTTAACGAAAACCTAAACTAACCTGAAATATTAACTCAGAAACTTGAAATTTACTCACGAGGATAGATATTAATATCCAGACACTATATAACTTGCAACCTTCCTGTAAAATGGCATAGAAATTGAGCGAAGCGTCTGTCTAATAACAGCCACGCAGAAAACGGAAGTGGGTTCAAAGCGACTCCCCTTATGTCATTGTGTTGGTTACTGGAAGTTACGAAATAACTTCGTAACTAGCGCCTAACTACGGAAAATGGAGTGAACGTATTCTGCATTAATGTTGTTAGTACTGTCTCGAATATTTTTATATTCTGACTTTGTAATATGTTGTACTTTGTGCACACTATAAATTTGTCTTATTAATATAACTGGTCTGAAGGGCATACCGTCTGATTATTATTATATGTTTATTTGATTATATACACAGTTCTACAATGGCAAATAATTTATATTAAAACTATAAAAAATATTCTAGAACAATCAATGCCACGTCATCTAGACACACAGTCAGCATAGCCTTACAGCTTGTATTATGGGTTCTAATTTGCGGATAAATATTTCAGATATTTTTTTATAAAAACATGTAAATATAAACATAAATAATTATTCTACGACATTCTACATAGCGCTTTCTAGACCCAAAGTAAGCATAGTTTAACTAGCTTGTATTATGGGTTCCAGAATGCGGATAAAACATACTTAAATTTTTTTTTTTTGAAAATACATACATATTATACATAGAAACACCCAGACCAATGCAAATAGACATATTCATGCATACAAATATTTGCACTGAGCGGGAATCGAACCCGCGCCCCCTGTCGTAGCAGTCGTATGCACTACCGCTACGCCACAGAGGCCGTCAAATATATAGTTATACATTTCATCAGATTTAGTTTAAAGATTTAGGTTAAATACGTTTCTATTAACTTACAGCGATCACCATGGTTACCGTGGTCTAGTCTAGTAACTCATTAAACACAAGTTAACACAGATTTTTGCTTCTTAAATCGTGAATAACAATGCATACACAATGCACGAAGACATAAGTTGTTATACTCAACAACAGAGAAGTGTTGCCTAGAATCTTACATTCATAACATAACTTCACGTCTGTATCCCCGAACGGTTAGGCAGAGGTGTATTATACACCCACGATTTGCTAGTTATGTTTAGGTCCCAATGTAACAGGGGGCGAGCCTATTGCCATCTACCGGGCACATTACTAAGCGAGCGATAATCAACATTCATGTTATGTTTAACCTTCTTGAGTGCTGCTAACGGGTTGAAAAATGTCTAATATAAGTGCTATCAAGACTATCAGAATCTACTATCTTTACTATTGAAGCAGTAATCATTAAAACAGCAATTACTGAATTCAAAAAAGGATGATGTTTGTTACAGCAAAAGAAATAATACATTAATTACCAAATGCACCCTTGCAATTTTCGTACATCAATGTCCGACGCCTCACTCTACCACAACATAGACACCTTCATATCACACGTATTCAGAACAGCAGTGCTAAGTACTTCGCGAAGTTTCACCCTCGGGAGGCTGTCCTAGTTGATAATCATAACGAATGTCTTAAAGGAATTACTCAATTAGCAAACGTTCACTTTGTCTTGCCCGCCTTGTTAGCAAGTAACAAACTTGTTTTGTCCCCCATATTATTAATTTACATTCTTGCATTAAGCTTTCATAAATTGTTTCGAGATAATTTTCAATATTTTGTGATAAATACCAAACAAATAATAACTTATGCTCAAGCTGAGAAGAATTGTAGTAAAATAATAGTTCCTTACAAAATTATAACTTTCATAATTATTAAATACATAATTAATTGAGGGCCACCCGGGACTAATATATCGGAGAATTTCAAATATCTAGCTCAGTTGGTTAGAGTATTCCCCCTCTAAGGGACGACTGGTCGCGGGTCCCAGTCCCAACTTGGATGTTCTCTTTTTCAGATCTAAAACTATTAAATAAAATGCTTCAAAAAAGTGATAGGAAAATCTTATTATTTTAAATGATTTCATATCAATTTCTGTCAAGAAATCAATACAAAGGTACTATACGAATCATGGAAAAATGACATCTTGTAGGAACTTAAACTTAAATGAAAGAGTAATAAATATCATTTTTTATCCACTGTTAATCTAGTATCGGTCGGTCGGCTAAGATCTTCGGGGACCAATCCAACCTCACCTGCCAGTTGGTACACCTGACGAATAGCGGACGAGACTCTGACGCAGGCTTTCCTTTCAGGGTTGAGAGTTCACACGGCAGTCACTCCTATAGCCAACACGTCAAATAAAAATAATAATAATAATTTAATAATAATAACTTATTTAACATAATGAGTTACTGATACATATCAATTACAACACAAATGAAACAATCCAAGCAACACATAGATTTGTAACGTTGTCACCTGTACTAGTGATAATACACTGTATCACAGGTGTCAGCGCCCTCCATAGGCAGGGACAATGAAGGGGGTGTGTGTTGGGTAACCTCCTCGAGTGTCGCTCCGATTCCGATCCCGCTGCAGTCCGGGGGGAACGGAATCGGAGCGGCCGGTACACCCTGGGCGGCGGTCACTGGCTTCCCCTTCACCCCTTCATAGGGTTGGCATTGATCGTCGGCCAATACCCAACGTGGCTGGAACACATCGCTCTCCGTACTCCTCTGCTTTCAGAGGAGACAGGATGAGCGATGCTGTTAGTGGTGAGATGGCCCAGGGTCAGCCGGGGTGCGAGGGATATGCTCTATGGGTAACCTTACACCCCGGCGTCTGAAGACCCGAGACGGCGTGCGGTTTTAGTCGGTGCAAGCCCGACATAACCGCCCCCGCTGGCCGGCGGGGGGTATCCGAAGGGATTTCCGCACGATAAAAAAAAAAAAAAAGGCAGGGACAATGAACAGTATACATACGCTGGTAGGTATGATCTATAACAATTTAGGTACATAATACTCTTCAAACACAATCATTATAAAAGATTAACTTATTAGATAAAATTGAGAGTGAGTATGTGAGAGTGTAGTCTTTGAAGTGTGTGTGTGTTTTTAGGTAGGTTAGAAGGAGAAGAAAAGCGGACCCCAGCCCCAAAAGTGGTAGCTGTAGAGGCAACCGGGACAACGGTAGGATGAAGGAGATTGTAGTAGTAGATAAGGGAAGTACGTGTTTAAATTTTGTAGCAATCGAGTCTTAAAAAAATAACCATCGTAATTAAAGCCTTGGGGAAGCTTTACTATGAGACAGATGCTAGGAAAAAAATAGGTGATAGGTACAGTTTCTAAGGCACTTAAAGTAAATTTTGGAATATTAATGAAGGGAAGATAAAATTCAACTCGTCACTTTTTACCAAGTAAAAAAGGAAATAAATTATTCATTTTGCATAAAGAACCAAATTATCATTAATTTAAAATGTTATTTCTAAACAAAGACATATTTTTTCAACTTATTTATAACAAGGACATTTTCTTTAATATTGGTTCTCTCAGTTGAAGAGAAAAGGCTTTATTGAATAAAGTAATTTGTATTGGTTGTCCAATTATGTTTACTTTTTTTTTTACTGTATTGTAAGGCAGAAGGGCTTAACTAATAGTCATGTACAAAGTTTTTGAATTCATATTAATTCGAGAAAAGTACTTTGGCTTGAACTTCATGGGTAAATGCTAAATCTGTTGAAACATGTACGTATAGGTTGCCCTTACCGGGTTGCCCAAACATTCTCACCTCATAATCTGTTGTGTCAATCTTTTTTCGTTCATCTAATTATATTTATATATTATCTTTATCTCTACAATCGATAAATAAATAATCGATGGCGTAACGTAGCTCAAAGTAGTGCAAACAATAAAGTTGATTTAAAGTTTGCGGTGAGCAGAAGTTTCTCAACTTAAACGTGTACTCAGTCTACTTTGTTTGATACTGATTTGTTTGCGTATTAACTGCTATTTGCCAGTAGTTTGTTCTTGGATAGCAGTCAGACTTATTATTGATGGCGAGAAGCGTAACGTGTCGACGTAACGAAGCATATTCTAACGTAACGAGGCATTAGCTTCCAAATTCTTTCAGCTATACTGGTATAGCGGGTACAACCGCACAAAACAACAAACAGCCTTTATTATATTTAAGTAATAGGTAGGTGATTTTATTTTTGTACCAACTGTAGTTTATCCCGCTCCGGGTTACAAATTTAGAACAGCATAATTACCTCATTTAATGTCCTGATGATTAATGTCACAATTTATGAAACAATTTTTGTCTAGAAGAGGACTTTAGGTGATGCGAAGTTAGAAAATAAAGTTAACTTTACATATGTAAAATGTAAAGGAAAATAAATTAAATTGTATACAGGTATTGGCTTATTTGCGAGGGATATGCTCTATGGGCAACCTTACACCCCGGCGTTTGCAGACCCGAGACGGCGTGCGGTTTTAGTCGGTTCAAGCCCGACATAACCGCCCGCGCTGGCCGGCGGGGGGGGGGGGTATCCGAGGGGATTTCCACACAAAAAAAAAGGTATTGGCTTATTTATTTTATATTCAAATAAATCAATATTTGAAATACGAAATATTTCAATATCTAAGTATTAACAAAAATACTTACAATTTAGACAATACCTTAAGTCCAGATAATTTGTACAACTTGCAGATAACAAAACATTACATTTAACGGAAGGGAGCGAAGTTGAATCAGAATACAAGACCGTGGGCCGTGTGCTTGTCTGCCACCTTAGTGGTAGACAGTGTGAAGTCATATTGTTAATGTCGTAAGACATGTTGGCTCTGAACATCCGACAGTGAGAGTGTGAGATAATACACATCAGGAACTGTTCGTAACGTTTGTTGCCGACAATGATTGATTATAACGAAATTCAAGTCTCTTTATGGAATTCATGTTAGCAGATAGTCTTATAATTATAATAATGATGTGGGAGGTATGGAGCTCGAAAATCTGGTGGGCATCAGGATCTGCGAGGCCCAAACTAACCACGCCATCTAGCTAGTACATACTTGCTGACTAACGGACGAGGTCTGGCACAATTTTCTTAATTATAGAACTTGAGCTACATCAGAATTTAAGAATTCAATATGCCCTGAAATATGTTTTACACAAGAGTTTCTGTTTTAGAATTTAATTAAAAATATTCTATGAGATACAACTACCGGTCGGGGTGGGGTCCTTTCGCTCGGCAGGCTCTGACAGGTGAGGCCGCCTGTCACCCCAGCAGAAGCAGGACGGGGTGGCAGGGTGACAACCACCTCCCCTCCTTACCGGGGCAAGATGGAGACACCGTGGTTCCCAAACCCGAGGGGACCATCTCGAGACCGGAAATGGCCCTCGGTCAGTCAGGGTGCGAGAATGTGCGGAAATGCCTTATGGGCCCACCTTACACCCGACCGTCTAAAGACCCGAGACGGCGTGCGGTTTTAGTCAGTTCAAACCCGACATAACCTCCCCACTGACTGGTGAAGGGAATATCCGAGGGAATTAGCGCACAAAAAAAAGATATAGCTACCCATCATTTGCGTAATTGAAAAAAAAATACATATTTTGTTATACTTAAAAGGAAAACCCCTATCCTATTCCAACGTTAAACGGTGATAACTCGTATTTATCTATTAATAAAGACGAGGCCTTCTTTCGCAACGCTCATTATTTCTTAATAATACCTATAGTCTCGTAAATCATCACTAATCCACATTGCTTCTGAGTTCCCCCAGATTGAAATAAGGCCTTGAAAGAAATGGTTGTGGGATTACAAACAACACAAAATTAAGTGAGTTTGTAATTTATTTCGAGGCCAATGGAAATATCTGCCTTTGAGATATTTCTGAGCTATTTTGTATTTAGATAAATACATTTTACAGTAGGAATAATAATTAAATCATTATTAATTTCACTATAACTTTGGTTTTAAGGGCCAGGGGTGAAGTAAATTGAGTATAATTCTTACGCCATTGTTTTGGTTTCACTAATAAATTATGTTCCAACTTTAGCCCAGTTGAATTAGCTCAAAAAAGGGGCAGTACTAGAAAAAAATTAGACGTAACAATTTTCCTTGGGAATTCGTTTTGGATAACCGGCAATCTAAATTATGTTTTGCGTGGTAATCGATCCGTTGCGTCATCCGCCATCTTGATTTTAAGGGTCAGTTTTGGTTTATTGAATAACTCTTTAGTTTTCAATTTCACATGAAAATGGTAATCACAAAGTTATTTAGAAATTTAATTTCCTACAATTTTGGTATAAATCGAAAAATATCAATACCACCAAAAAATTACAAGAACCAAACTTTTTTCAAATTCAAATTCTATTTCAAACGACTTTTTTTAAACAGTTTTTCTGTTGAATGAGCTGTTAATCAAACAAAAATTCACTCCCTCTTTTAGAGTATCAATCGGAAAATATCAATCCTAGGAAAAAATTATAATACTAAAATTGAAGGGTATTTAATTCTAAACAACTTTGTGATTACCATTTTTAATGTGAAATAGAAAATAGACGATTTATTCAATAAACAACAATTGACCCCTAATTCTAATTTTTTCAGGGTCAAATCTTAATTCAAATTCAAATTCAAATTCATTTTATTTAGGATAAAGAACAGTTTTATACAGTACAACGTAACGATGATATCTACAGTAGTAGTTCGATAAGGCTACTTTCCTATCTTGATTTCATTATTTGACTTAAGTTTCGTCTAATTTTTTAACATCAATATACATAATTCAAATCTATGTGAATAAATATTAAATCTATATTTACGGGGGCATCCTCAAGATTTTCAGTGCCCAAGCTAATCTCACCTTTTTTCTCGAGGTGGGTCAGACGCTACCGCAGTTGCTGCCGTAGAAACTAACCAATCACCCAATCACCATCAACCAGAATTAACCAAATCATGGCTAGGGGGAGGAAAGCGAAATCCAGGCTAAAAACACATTGGATGCTACCAGTATTGGCGCTCGGATTATGATGATGATGATGATTAAACTATACCTTTAGCTTACCATCAGGCGAGGTAAGGTCATATTGACGTATCCAATAAAAAAAAACTACATTTTTAGTATTGTATATTAGGATTAAACTGGAACTCGGACTCCGACGTGCAAGTAGAACTAACGCGAAGATGTTGATAATACACTGATTCACTTATTCAATTAATCAAATAGAATAATAGTCCTTAAGATTTGACATTAAACTAGTAAATAATATAATTTTACATTATAAATCGATCACTGCATAAGAAATAATATGAAGGAAGATCACAAAGAAAAAAAACTAATTCCAAAAAAGTGTGTGTGTATACTTATATACATAAGTATACACACACACTTTATGTAAGAAGTTATATTTATAATAATAGCAACATTTATAAAAATTTGGATTAATGAAAACCAGTATTCTTAGTTGGAACGGAACGCAGCCATTATCTCACAATATTTGGAAAAGTTTCATTAAATTACAAGTAAATATAAATATATGACATGATACTCCATTCTGAATTCGTTAGACTCTTTTGATAGTACTTTTCATTAAAAAAAATGACGAAATGTCATCAATGTCAGTTTCTGTCATTGTTTGTGTCGTACGTATAATTTTTAATGAATTAATATAATTACCTAACCAGTTATCAATAATTTTCAGTTTTCAGATTTGTCCTTTGTATATAGTCTATACCTTGATGCCAAATATCAAGTTTCTAGGTCATCTAGAAGTGGCTTAGGTTTTAGGGTATTTGATTTTCGTGACAGTACTCACGGTGTGCGCGCGGATAGTAAAATTACTCTCATTTTTCCCTAACGCATAACTTCAAAAATATTATATTTAAATGATGTGAACAGACCTGTATGTCTCTTTATAAACTCGATAACCATCTCATTTGTAAACAGGTCAAGGCATGTGCATAACTCACGTTTTCACCTATATGAAAAAATTATACCGACCGTTTCTGTGCAGACCCTTCTATATAAGAGCCCAAGTAGACGAATATCTTCCTAGTTGCATTGGTTCTGTAGTAGAAAATGTTTTAAAATTAGATTACGCAGATGTCTTTGATTTACCGTGGTCTGCAAGATACAAGGACTTCATTATGCAGAAGAAAGCGGAGAAATAGATTAAAGAGGCGAAAGGTCTCCCTGGTTCGCTGGACGGGGAAAACTCGCTTATAGCTACGATTCATACTACCCTAAGTTTTGCCGCTGGAGGATTGGGCAGAGTGTGCCTTCCTCTAACACTAGTACCTCCTCCAGATATAACATCCGTGTGTGTCTGGACATTACTCTGTCAGAAGACAGAGCGTGCATCCCACTTTGTGGCCCAGCGGGGAACGCCCGGAGGCTGCACCGACGGTCACCGGTCACCTCATTTTTAGCGCAGCGCACAGTATGGCAAACTGCAAGTTATTCACACCTAGGTCAATGATCTTTTTTACTTTGGTAAATATTTATGAAAATATAGGTTTTCTCATTTAATTATTCATAATACTTTAATTTTCTGCTGTATGACCGCAAACCATTGGTTCTGGATAACAGTCTGCTGCAACTGGTGGAGTGCTTAGCTACGGTTATGTGACTGACTTCTGATCACCTGCAAGAGGAGGAGAACTTTTCGCTATGGATCAGTTGATCCTGACTTTCGAGGGAGCATCTGCCATCTGTACCCCCACCCCATGAAGAAATCTTGCGCTAGAGTCTCGTCCATCAATAAGCAGGTTTACCGGTTTGCAGGTGAAGTTGGCTTGAGGCCTGATAATCTTGGTGGTAATCCCTATACATTCTTGGCAAGTTGTTCTCATTTGACAGGTTAATAGTGATTTAATACTCCCTTTGTTCAAAGTTACATTTTACTTTCTTCTTATTGGTGCAATAAGAGCACTATATAAATTCATGTAATATGTACCTATACTTACAAAAGCACTTCCTTTGCAAATCTTTTCATGAACCGCATTATCTCTACGAACTGAAAAGAAATGACGCATACATGGAAATTATATTCATACGAATACATTATTCATAAAGTAAAGATGTACATCAAACTGTAAGCTGGCTTAAAACGTATTTCAGAGGACGCTCTGTAAACACTACCCTTGGACTGAGGTAAATGTTCCATGAAATTACCTCAGCATTTTGCCAGCAATGACATTCGTTTTCAACTGGCAAATTCCGACTTTATGCTCTAAAGCAGATCTTGGCCATTGTATAACTAGATTATACTAGTCAGTGACTTCAAGAACTTTATTCTTAATACTAGAAACAAGACATGAATCATACTCTGATAATTTTAGTAAAATATGACTTTTCCAAAGACATAGTACTAGTATTAGCTATTAATACTAATATTATTAATGAGAATCAAAATCTGTCTGTTTTTCTAAGCAAGCCTGTGGACCTGATTGTAATAAAACTTCACAGTAAGGTAACTGGTGACTAGGAACAATTTCCTAATGTCTTGCTACTTTTAACTGACGATTTGGATTGCATCCATTAGGGTCCTAACACATAAACACGACATGACGACGTTGCGTCGTGCTACGATGCGGCATCGTGGCACGCTGCGATGTGTGCCGTTGTCAAACTAAAAAGCAGCTATGCGACAAAAGCAACTTCCGAAATGAGCTGAAAAACGCAGGAATATTTTTAAACCGGTGCTAGTTTTTTCAATAAATATTTAATAACATTGACATATTATCAGAAGATGATATTTTTGAGCTTTTATTCGTGAATAAAGTGGCTATTTTAATACATATAATAAAATCGTAACGAGGTGAGGACTGCACATTGAATATTTTTCCAAAAAAAAAAAGGTGTATTTCAGAAGCAATACCGATTGCGAAAATGTGATTTTAAGAATTTTTGTCTGTAAAGTAGACAATCTTTTTAGTATCAATGTCTGAGCATCACTTGAAAACCGCTATACAGATTCGGCTGAAATATTGTATGAACATTTTTCTAGGGCATGATCATAAACTGCGCTATGATGATAGGAGCTATGGCGCATAGGCTATGGCACAGGTGTGATAGGAGCAGTAGAGCAAAATCGATCCAAACAATGATTGATGACAACTTTATTATTACAACGTAGATCTTCCGAACTATAAATCATCATGCTATACCTGAAACCAGTGGACTACCAGTGGAATAGGTTGATGATGATACCTGAAAGGTAATGAGCGGTCTTTTTCCGTGGTACGGTCGTTTAGTCCGGCCAGCCGGACAATGGAAGAATTATTTTTTCGATTGTCCGGTGAAGATACTGATTGGCCGCTTGTAAACTTCAAGAACTGTACTTTGGTCCGGTTGACACAACGAAAATCTATTTTGCTTAATAACAGTTATAAAATCCCTTTATGTCAGTAGTACCATTGATGGTACTAGTGACACACTTGTTACTAGTACCATTAAAAAAAATACAATATATTCCATCCCGTGTTTACTCGCTGAAGTGCCATTGATGGTACTACTGACAATGATGTTTGGAAATAGTGAATCCAAGAAGATTGTTCCTTATTTCATACAGTTATAGTTTTTAATATTAGTCTTGTCTTTATTACAATAAGATTACAATGAACACTATATTTTCCATGGGCCAGTTGACCGGTCAAAGGAAAATGTATTTTTTTCCGCTGTGCGGTCAACCGGACCACGGAAAAAATCATTCTTCCTGGCTGGCCGGACAAAACGACCGTACCACGGTAAAAGAGGGGTAATGAGCACTAATGAATAATGAGTTACCCACGAATAAAAGATTGTTGATTAGAGACGTATAAACATTTTGTAATGAATATCATCACGCTATTATATTCAGGGATTGGGCAGAATAGATTTCGATGTACATCTCTATCTATTTCGAACGAATTATCAATTTGAAACGAGTCCACGACATCACCTCATCTGGCTTGTTAAATAAAATAACGTAACACTTACGTTTTAGTATCAAGACTGCAGATATAAACATATTTTGATCTATTCCGAACTTAGCGCGTACGAAGTCGCGGGCAACAACTAGTGATTAATTTTAATATTTATTCAACATTAAAAAGTGAAAATTGTTCAGATATCAACTAGCCGCCTTTTAGCATGAGGACGACATATGGCATCTTTTTACGTCTCTTGTTGTAAATTTTCACGATACAATGTCGCATCGTAAAATGATCATATCATCTTTATGTGTAACCCTTATAATCAACATCAATATCGAAAGTGGAGGAATATTAGCAAAAGTAGTTGAAAAAAGTTGATAGCTAAAATGTATACCATCATAAACGACACCAGAATAAAGTGAGCTTTAAAAAAAGGGCACTAACTATAAAAAAAAATCAAATCAATTTGATGTGTTTAAATTTTATCTCATATCTCTTATTTAGGTAAAGACTGGATATATATATAATAATAGAAAATACTTTTGCCCACTTACACATTAGAAGTTTTGGAATCAATAAGGCAGAAACGAACATTTTCTGATGCCATCGACGTGAAATAATCAGGGGATTGTGGAGTTGCAAAGGCGGGATATGTTGCTACTTTTGTGCAGGGTAAGCAAACCATCCGCCATTTTCAATTATTGAAAGATTGAGAAAACAGTTAAGAAAGTTTTGTATCCTGTAGTTATTTTGTTTGCAATAGGGATTACACTATATAGGACTCTCAATTGCAATATGTTTTAGATACTGTAATCCGAAACAGACCTATTACATTCATTATATAGAAACAATAGCGAATGATATAATAGCTGCTACAGTTTACTTGTGGTTACACAGCTTTATTCCCGGGTGCATTTTAAGCTTGCACTTTGGCGCCCTGGATTGTGTATCTTGCTCTTACTCTTGATTTAGCTTATCTTGGCTTTTGCGGGTGCGACTGGCGTCTGATCTCGCAACCCCGAGAGTAAAGCCTAAAGCCCTGTCAATCAGCAGATGCACCGGCTTGCAAACAGGGTCTAGCTTGACCTGACTGTCTTCGTGTAACTCTATGCACTCATCAACTAATTTGTTTTCGAAATTATAATTTACAGGGGGTAAGTGGGTCGGTAAATAAACCAGCTTATGTATCTTAATAACTTATCTACAGACCATCTAGTACAGTGAAACCAATCCTGACACAAAAGTTGGAGGGGTTGAAGTAATTTTAGTATTATTGTCTCCTACGTTACTAATAGTCTTTTTAAGAGTTGCGTAATAAAACAAGTTAAGACAGTATAATCAAGCACAAAAAGTCTACGTGTTCTATAAATCTTTATTATATGAAATGCTGGGACCTAAACAAAATTTTACTGCGCTATGTAATATTGGCCTATTACGCTTGTTAACTATTGGTATGTCAACTATCGAGCATAAAATATGACCCATTTGAGAGATCCTGTCTGTAGCTATATTATCGCCAGTATTACCGAAACCATAACATTAATTAACAAAATTAAAAGGGGTAAGTAGTAATCTAAGCGTCGATCCCGGTTGCATTCGAGGCTTCACAGTCTGTAAGATTTGGCTAATCTAGTCAAGTATGATACATTGTGAGAGCAACTGTTTGGACTCCCAACCACTAAAAGGTCGCATCTAGCAGATGAAGTTAGCTTGGGCCTCCAAAGGTGTTGGTGGAGCCCTTTTCACACCCAGGGTGAAGCACATAGTAGTCTTCTTTCTATTTAAAACCATCCATCTACTTGGAACCCTAAAGGACATCGAAGAAACAATCGAAGAAAACATTTTAAATGGAGCTCGTCAATATGACTTCCCCTGTTGTAAGTGAAGTCTGAAGAACGAGCATCACCATTATCAATGCCAAAAAATGTAATCTTCAGAGTGACCGACTCGTTAGTAGATTTTTCAAGGACCACTTAAAGAATGGATTTGTAGGAGGTTTAAATGCGTGTTTTGGTTGTTTTTCATCGGATCGATCAGCAACATACCGGTGTTATTCTTTGTAAAAAAATTGGGTTGCATTTGACCATATTTCGTAATAATTAGAGAATTCACAATTGCGGTAATAGCCACAATGCTGTCAATATTGCATATTGTTAATCTACTTCTTAATAAGTTCCAGGACAAAAACCCATCATTTATGCACAATCGACATCCATCTATTTGGGTATTTACAAAAATAATTACATTCAGTAACAAATGGCATTCGCAGTCCGCAAAGCGGCAATTCTCCTAACTATTCCCCGGTAGCAGTATGTGTTGCGAAAAGAAATATGACGCAATTTTGGTAATGCTTAGTTGTCGAGCCACAAGGGAATGAAAAATTCAAGGGGCCGGCGTACATTACCGTACCACATTGCTAAGAGCATTTGTTCCCTTCCCAAATTTGAAGAGAGGAATATTTTTGGAAAGAATATAAGTAATGGCATTCACTTGTCCGCTTTCTATGATGCTGTCGTCGCGACAAGGGCTCAGGTGTTTAGTTTTGCATTTACAAATATACTTACAATATTTGTGTAGTGCCTCACTCGAATATAAGTCTTGAATATTAGATTTTTTCTCACAATAAGGGCGGGTACGTTCATTGTGTGGGTATCTAACAATATCATTCTGAAGGAAGTATTTCTTATTTGCTTGAGAAAATATGGGAAATAGGTTGTTCTTTGTTACGAGTGTCTCGTTAAGATACGACATACGTTTAACTCTGAATAAATAATATTCTCATCTTCTCCTTTAATTTATAAAAATGTACGTTGAACTTTTTTTTGGGGAAGGTACATATTATATGTCATTTTTTAACGATATTATTAACTAATGATTCACATAATTTCGTCACAAACAAAAATACTATCGGGATGACCATTGACATTTTACGCCAACGGTTCTTTCAGTTCGACATCAACCTGTGACTTTTAGTTCATATTACACGTACCTAATAGACGTAAAACTATACTTATATCTATAAACGAAAACATCTGGGTGAAACCTCCACATTTGTTAGTTCACTATTCATTCAAGATTTTTGCAGTTTGCGAACCCATACTGTAAGTCGCCCACCAATCATCCCATCTTCATCTGTGGGACAGTTTTATATTTGTATAGTGGCTCACAAGTAGGTATATCATCATATACCCACTTGGTTCTCTGGAAACCAAATTATTAGTACTTAGCATTTGACTCAAGAAATAACTACTCGATAAATTATTATAATTTGGAAATAGTACAAATATCCATTACCCAAATATATATTTATTTACCTGCAAAATTTTGTTTACGATCATATTAAATTCTTATTTCATATAATACATTAAATTGAGAACATAATGCATAGTGTGATTTATCGATGAAAACAAAACAGTCCTCATGGTCCATATTCCTTTATCAGAGTATGGCACACAGGTGTACAGTACTGTGAACACTACAACTATGCCTCCCCGTTGCATAAAGTCTGCCAATTTTACAACTTCTATACATTAGGCACTATAAAAGTGTCATCCGTACAATACGTATTATTTTGCTGTTGAACTTCTTTTAATTTATTTATACAAAAAAAATACAAAGATTATTTACATTGCATTTTCTCGCCAACCTGCAACGTTTGATGGCGAGACGCGCTCGTATTTCATACAAATAGTTTATCAATAATTCCTAATGGTTTTTCATAACCAAAACATAATAGCTTTCTAATGAATGCACATGAATGTTTGTCGTTGTTGTTTTGAAACCAGGTTTTAGGTATCATAATGTTTGTTTAACGTATCATATCAATCAATTATTTGCAGTCCACTGCAGGACATAGTCAAAGTCAAAGTCAAAGTCATAGGTCTCTCTTGATCCTCCACCATCCAAAGAATTGTGTATCTATTACTACTGTTCAATTCACAGGACGAGATCATCTTTCTCCATAAGGAACAAGAAAAAAACATAAAAATATTAAATAATTATATCAACTCATGTATACTATTACTGACATATTTGACATGTAGAAATTTACAAATCATCAATCTGACCGTACATTCAGTTCAAAACGCATGTATCCACTCTAACAAATTACTTTTCACTTGCTGTTTTATTATCGTTAAACATCTGGACAATCCCCTACTAATACCCCAATACAAAAGTGTTATTTATGAGACGATTCACAATAGTGTTTCGATGCAGAACTAATACATTTAGCACTCGGGAAATAAGAAGGGGAGGCAAACATCGAGAAAAGTGACGTCACAAAATGCATTATGTCAGTACGGAAATCTGCCGAAACATGCATTATTAAATTTGCACACCGCTCTTTTACTGGGAGATTTTCTTCAAGGGTCGTTTCTGCTCCTTTGATGGAAATTGGGGTTATAAATGTAAAGGCGACGTTGAAATGCTGGAAAAACCACGTTTTTGAATTAAGAAGTTATTCGTTTTTGAGGTAGCTGTGTTAGCTTTTTACAGTATTTCTATGATTATAATTAAATCCATTTAAAAGTTCTGTTACTTCGAAAAATATATACATACATTTAAGTGTGATTTACGATTATGCCTTATAACGAGATACTTTGCTCTTAAATTATTTAATTATTTTATGGCGAATTAATATGGCTGAATTGATAAATAATAAAAATAATAATGTTAACTTTGGCCTTTTAGAATTACAAAACTACTTATACATCTAATACTGATATATTCTACTCCAATATAATATAAGGTTGTACATATTTTTCCGGTACAGTCGCCAACCAAAGTAACTTTTGTCGGTGACTATACACTGAAGCTTGCTTTAAGTTTAAACACATTTCAAGTGGCACGAACTGAATAGGTATCTACAGATATATATAACAGTACAAACACCTATCTTAGTGTAATAGACGGAAGGCAGCTACGAATGAAATGGGTACAGTCTGCAATTTATAGACATCTGCAGGTAATACCATGTGCTTTCCTACAGTGTAAGTATTGTGTAGAGCGTTATCAACGGTTGAATGTATTCTAACTCGCAAGAATAAGTTTTTTTTTATTAAAGTATAATCGGAAAGCACTTAATAGTAGTTCAATTTAAACGATAGAATATTAACCATGTTGGGGTGATCGGTTGATTTCTTGGCCTCCCAGCGCGTTTTTCAAGCCTCAATACAATTGGCTAATACAATAGGTATATGCCCACTCAGCCTCTGAATCTTGAAGCGTCGGTAGCTTAGTGGTTAAGAAGTCGAACCTACGATCGAGAGGTTGAGTTCGAATCCTGACCATTACACTACCGACTTGAACCCACTCCTAACACAAGCAATTTAGCCTAGCTGAAGGGGTTAGGGGGAATATTAGTAATTTCGGTTACTAACATTCTTTAAAAAAAAGCGGCCAAGTGCGAGTCGGACTCAACCATGAAGGGTTCCGTTGCAGCAAGTAACATAATATTGTTTTTTTTTTAATTTTTATATTTGAGTTGATTGAATGAAAGGTAAATTGCGGTTTACGATTTATGTCGTATTAAAAAAACTGCTTACTACATATCTTTCAAACCAATTTTCGGTGGAAGTTTACATGGTAATGTACATCATATTTTTTTTTAGTTTTATCATTCTCTTATTTTAGAAGTTACAGGGGGGGAACACACATTTTACCACTTTGGAATGGTCTCTCTTGTAAACTATTCAGTTTAGAAAAAAAATGATATTAGAAACCTCAATATCATTTTTGAAGACCTATCCATAGATAGCACACATGCATAGGTTTGATGAAAAAAAAATTTGAGTTTCAGTTCTAAGTATGGGGAACCCCCAAAATTTAATGTTTTTTTTCTATTTTTGTGTGAAAATCTTAATGCGGTTCACAGAATACATCTACTTACCAAGTTTCAACAGCATAGTTCTTATATTCAATTAAATTTTTAAGCATTTTGTATGCTTACTTTTTTCTAAAGATTTTAGATCGGAAAAAGAGAACATCTAGGACGGGACTTGAACCCGCGAGAAGAAAACTTTCGGAGAAAAGTGGCTGTGAGATACCGACAGACAGACAGGCAAACGTGACGAATCTATAAGGGTTCCGTTTTTTGTCATTAAGCAACGGAACCCTAAAAAAAATCTTTTCCAAACTCAGTTTGGGTCGACTTTCAGTCTAACTACGAAATGGCCGTACCTCGATATTTTCCTTGAAACGATTGCGATCTGACTCACCTCCACAATCCACAAGCCACTGGAGAAGTTCTGTAATTAAAACAGGTTGTCTGACTTTTTTGGCCTCCAAATATCCAAATCCATGCCATAGATGTTATACCGACGGCCTCACGTGCTCTCCAAGGCATGGAGGGGTCTCAGTGATGTGTTAAGAATGGTCACCTATGCTAAGACTGAACTAGCTAATATTACTTGCAATGTGCTAACCTTACATGAACAGTCAGTAGTGTAAAAAACAACCCTCGGGGCAATATATTGTATCAAACGTCAAACATCAGTATTATAAACATCTCGAATATGCAATACACAGAATAATGTATCTCGTATACTTAAAGCCAGCGACCAACATTGCCATATCTCCACTCTGCGGTAAGAAATGCAAGCAATCTCTATAAATCGAAGTTATCTTCATAAATATCCGTTGACCCGCAGCAGGAGTTCTCAAATTGATTCTACGTGATACGGAATACGAAAAGCATCTATATTTATTTTACTCTCTGGGCGAGGGCTTGATGCGTGAAATGTTTTAATAACATGGAAACCGTTAGGGATTTTATCGAACCAACTATTTTTTTATCGGAATTATAAATAGACTAGAATGCTCTTAAAGAATTGATCAGTTTATGCGAAACAAATTAAATAGTTCAAAAATTTAGGTATTGGAAACAGGGGTGTGTGTTGGGTAACCTCCTCGAGTGTCGCTCCGATTCCGATCCCGCTGCAGTCCAGGGGGAACGGAATCGGAGCGGCCGGTACACCCTGGGCGGCGGTCAATGGCTTCCCCTTCACCCCTTCATAGGGTTGGCATTGAACGTCGGCCAATACCCAACGTGGCGGGAACACATCGCTCTCCGTACTCCTCTGCTTTCAGAGGAGACAGGATGAGCGATGCTGTTAGTGGTGAGATGGCCCAGGGTCAGCCGGGGTGCGAGGGATATGCTCTATGGGTAACCTTACACCCCGGCGTTTGAAGACCCGAGACGGCGTGCGGTTTTAGTCGGTGCAAGCCCGACATAACCGCCCCCGCTGGCCGGCGGGGGGGTATCCGAAGGGATTTCCGCACGATAAAAAAAAAAAAAAAAAAAAATGGTATTGGAAACAAGATTGGAAACTCCAAAGTATTTATAAGGGTACCCATTTGAATACCTAAAATTATAATACCTAAAGTTAAATAACCTAAGTTCAAAATACCTTTTTTTTTTTTTTTTTTTTTTTTTCGTGCGGAAATCCCTTCGGATACCGCCCCCGCTGGAGAGCGGGGAGTCTCCAGCGGGGGCGGTTATGTCGGGCTTGCACCGACTAAAACCGCACGCCGTCTCGGGTCGTAAGACGCCGGGGTGTAAGGTTACCCATAGAGCATATACCTCGCACCCCGACTGACCCTGGGCCATCTCCGGTTTCGAGATGGCCCCCTTAATTGCTCTCCACTGTGCCCTCTGCTAATCAGAGGGACACGTGGAAAGCTTCCGAACAGCCCTCAACAGGGCCGTCCTCGCCTCGGTCGGAGTTAGCCGTAGGCGGCAGCGTCTCTCCCACCCTAGGAGAGAGGCGCTGCCGTCTCCGTTGCCCAGGGTGCACCGCGTGGAGGTCCCCAACCAAGCACCCCAAGTTCAAAATACCTAAAATCTAAATACCAAATGGTTTAAAATACCTAAACCACTAATACCTAAGTACTTAATACCTAAATTTGAAATACCTATTGGACTAATTACCTTTTTTTTTTTTTTTATCGTGCGGAAATCCCTTCGGATACCCCGCCGCCAGTCAGTGGGGGCGGTTATGTCGGGCTTGCACCGACTAAAACCGCACGCCGTCTCGGGTCTTCAGACGCCGCGGTGTAAGGTTACCCATAGAGCATATCCCTCGCACCTCGACTGACCCTGGGCCATCTCACCACTAATAGCATCGCTCATCCTGTCTCCTCTGAAAGCAGAGGAGAACGGAGAGCGATGTGTTCCCGCCACGTTGGGTATTGGCCGACGATCAATGCCAACCCTATAAAGGGGTGAAGGGGAAGCCATTGACCGCCGCCCAGGGTGTACCGGCCGCTCCGATTCCGTTCCCCCCGGACTGCAGTGGGATCGGAATCGGAGCGACACTCGAGGAGGTTACCCAACACACACCCCTGGACTAATTACCTAATGTTTAAAATGCCTAAAGTTAAAACTACAAAGGTTGAAAGGTTACCAAAAAATGATGTCGCACAATGATTGTTGAGGGTACCCATTGTTAATTATTAAAAATTAAAAAGCATACATACTTGTGTTTTCATTTATATCTCATCATCATATCAGCCACACACAGTCTACTGCTGAACATAGGCCTCTCCCATAGACTTCCAGAATGACCGATCTAAAGCAGCCCGCATCCAGCGCTTTAAAAAAAAGGGACACTGCCCACCGCTCCGCTCCCGCCTTAGCCTTCGTGGTTATTTTTTTATAACCACACATACAAGGATTTGGAACTTCAGGATTGGAGCAGACAAAGTAAGTCAAACAACCATTAGGTATTTTGAACTTGGGGTGTGTGTTGGGTAACCTCCTCGAGTGTCGCTCCGATTCCGATCCCGCTGCAGTCCGGGGGGAACGGAATCGGAGCGGCCGGTACACCCTGGGCGGCGGTCAATGGCTTCCCCTTCACCCCTTCATAGGGTTGGCATTGATCGTCGGCCAATACCCAACGTGGCGGGAACACGTCGCTCTCCGTGCTCCTCTGCTTTCAGAGGAGACAGGATGAGCGATGCTGTTAGTGGTGAGATGGCCCAGGGTCAGCCGGGGTGCGAGGGATATGCTCTATGGGTAACCTTACACCCCGGCGTCTGAAGACCCGAGACGGCGTGCGGTTTTAGTCGGTGCAAGCCCGACATAACCGCCCCCGCTGGCCGGCGGGGGGGTATCCGAAGGGATTTCCGCACGATAAAAAAAAAAAAAAAAGGTATTTTGAACTTAGGTTATTTAACTTTAGGTATTATAATTTTAGGTATTCAAATACTTAGCCATTTTAAACTTTCGGTATTTTAAATTTAGGTCAACCCACCATTAGGTATTTAGATTTTAGGTATTTTGAACTTTGGTTATTTAACTTTAGGTATTATAATTTTAGGTATTCAAATACTTAGCCATTTTAAACTTTCGGTATTTTAAATTTAGGTCAACCCACCATTAGGTATTTAGATTTTAGGTATTTTGAACTTTGGTTATTTAACTTTAGGTATTATAATTTTAGGTATTCAAATACGTACCCATCTATAACGGGCCGTATCTGGTGATCAAAAATGTTTCACCAAATGTTGAGATATTAAAGAATTGTACAAACTATGTAGTTCATAAAAATTGAAAAGGATTATATTGTTCTTAGCTTTATTTTTAGGGATTTTCTTTAGAAAAGCCCTATTGCTATCGAGTTGTCGTCGACGTCGTTGCCAATTTTCTGTCACAGTTTTGGGTATGAAGGAGATGAACTATCGAGTTGCTGTTTTCGGTAATAGATTCGTGCTGGGGTGAACCATTGCAAGATAAAGAAAAAATCGCAAAAAAAAAAACGCAAAATCGAAAGTCCCTTGTATTCGGCTGAGCTCGTCTCAAGAATTCAACTTGTTTAACACTTATTATTTTATATTATACACGATAATATAAACGATAATATTTTATAAACCTACTCTATATACTTACCTATTTATTTATTTATTTAAACTTTATACACATGGGGATGTACAAAGGCGGACTTAATGCCAAAGGCATTATCTACTAGTCTACCTTGGGGTGATGCAGAGATAAATTGAAGTAGGTGCTCGTATGGTTTAGATGTTACATTATTATTATTAAATGGTACAATAAATACAACAACAACACAACAACAACAACAACATAATTTCACGCCTGTATCCCCGAAGGGGTAGGCAGAGGTGTATTACACCCGCGTTTCGCCAGTTATGTTTAGGTCCCAATGTAATATGGGTCGAGCCTATTGCCATCTACCGGGCACATTACTAAGCGAGCGATAATCAACATTTTTAATACACACATAACTTCGAAAAGTCAGATGTGTGTGCCCGGGGCGACTGGGGATCGAACTCGAGACCTCGTCTCGGCAGTCTGTTACGCACACCACTGGGCTATCGCCGCTTTACAATAAATACACACAATACACGCAATACACGCAATACAATAAATAACTATATGCATAATATACAACAAAACGCATATATATATATTTTTTTTTATACCACTAAGGTGGCAGACAAGCACACGGCCCACCTGATGGGAAGCGGGTACCGCGGCCTATGGACGTGTGCAACACCAGTGGCGTCACACTCGCTCTGCCGACCCTGTAAAGGAAAGGGGATGGGAAAGGAGTTTGGGAGGGAATGGGAAAGGAGTTTGGGAGGGGATGGGAACAGAGTTTGGGTCCAGCACTCTCACTCACCAAACGGAACGCAACAGTTCAAATACTGTTACTTGGCGTCGATATTCTGTGAGAGGGTGTTGCTTCCCCGGTCGAGTCGGCCCATTCATGCAACGGCCAAAATGACTGTTGCTTGACTCTACCACTCTAAATATATATACATTGAATATAATATAATATTGTAAATATAATATTGTAGTTATAATGTTGACCCTGAGTCATTATAAAGCTGACGTACTTAGTGTTTGAACGTAGCACGGCTAGTGGACATCTTGACTTCGAGAGGAAGCGCATTCCAGAGAAGAATAGCCTGCATAAGGAAAGACGAATGGACTAGACTAGAACTATGAGTGGGACAGAGGAGAAGATTGTTAGCTGAGCTTACTATACATACTTTGTGTCTAATTAGAACCCATTGTAAGCGAATATAAAGAAACGTATAATGGCAATGTAATTAGTTTTAAGATTATTAGTCTAACCTAAAATATATCTTATTAATTGAAATAATACCTACTGTCCCCAATATTATTTGATCTTTTTTGCCGGGGAAGGAGTAGGGTATTGTTATACGTGAAATATGCTAGTATATAAGTATATAATCAGAGTGTTCAGTAAAATAAAGAACAGTTAATAAACAGCAGTCAGACGTTTCATTTCTTCTCAACACATCTCTTTATAACTTATTACTCGTTGACTACTTTTTTCCCCAACCAATAACAGTGTTCACACACACAGTAACACTCATTTGGGTGTTACTGGATGAGAATAAACCTTATATTCGGTTAGTCTGATGGCAGAATAGTATAAAGTTAAAATAAATATTTAGTAAATTTTAATTCAGTATATTGTAAATAGACTACAAGTTAACCTTAGTTTAACTGAAATTGTGGTAGAAAAGTGTAGAAACTCGGTAATTATTAAATAAGCAGACCAGTGGGTACTTTATGAACGAGGTCACAGGAAACAGCTGGCCTGAAACATCGCATTAGAGTTCACACTAGCATTTTTTGAAGTGTAAACGAATCACGTATTCACAAACGGTAGTAAAAGCAAATCGGTTTCCTTGTACCACTGATGAAATTTTCAAAAGAAGAAAATAGTACGTATATCGTAATGTAAAGTTGAATTTTAATATTTAATTTGGTTTTCTAATTGTGAATCTAAGAGACTAAAAATTATCCCGCAGAAAAACCCAATACCACTTTGCTCACCCTGGATATTGTATTTGTGATTTCATGTTCAGCATTCACGCTCTCTATGTGAGGTAATAGTCTCTGAGAATAATTATATAAATGAAATATCTTATAATTTGTGGATCTCTTGTATTTACATTTATATTATGCTTTTTGGAAGACGTTTGGTTAACCAAACGATATTATCAACGGTAGTATCGACTTTTATCTTTTTTTTTCCGCTAAAATTAAGCAGAAAAAATAAGATTTATTTATTTTTTTGCCAATATATAGTAGAGGGTTGGAACATTAATCAATAAATAATAATAATGAGAATAAAGTTGATACTACTTCCTGAACTGGATTTGGATTATAAATATATTATTTTTATCTATACATATAACAATAGTTTCATATTTTACTTGGTATCAACTTCAAAATTTTATGAAACAATGAATAAAAACTTAATGAACTGGATTTGGATTATAATCATATTATTTTTATCTATGCATATAACCATAGTTTTACATTCTACTAGCTGATGCCCGCAGCTCTACCCACGCGGAGGTCGGTTATAGTTTTTTGGTTATATCTCCGCTTCTGCTTTACCCATTGCAATCAAACATACGAAAATTTTTAAGTCTGACCTTGCTAATAAAAGAAATTAGTTCAGTAGGTGTTGCGTAAACAGATCGTGAACAAATACACAAACAATAGAATAGAATACCAAAAAATATTTTTGTGTTTAAATTCGTTCATTTAACATAATTCAAGTATGTTTTAAATATCTCCAATGTACAGACACAACTAATTTACAATTTTATATTAGTATAGACTTGATATATACTTCAAAACTAAATAAAACAATGAGTAAAATAACGTGATACAGAGTAGTACGAATCAATAAATAAGTATTAAATATTAATGGGCAATATTTATGTTTTACTTTGTACATAAATCATTTTTGTGATTTATATAATATATAAAAAAACATCTTAGCTCTCTCCTGCCATCACAGCATACGAGCTAGTCTTAATACTAAAGTATAACAATAGATGTTTCTTTAAAAAAATGAAGTTTTATAAAAATGTCAAACAGATAAATATACTATCGCCTAAAATATACAGCCCCATTAATCATTTGCTCAGTAAAAATCATATACGATCACAGCTCGAGTTCGATGTACCCGTACGCTTTCTGAATACGCACTGAAAGTAGCTCTACCTACCTCAGTCCTTCGTCCCGAACCTCTCTACGTGGTGGGGGCGTGTGACGAGAATCGGAAATAGGATCGGAATGTTTTGTGGTTATTTCGATTGAACCCTGAAAAGGGGTACCTACACTTGAAATTTCAAATCGATCCACGACCAGTTTTCTCGTTAAACATAGAGGTTCTCCCTCAGGTAAAAGCTTGCTTTCTTCCCGTTATAAAGGACGAGTGGGTCTTAGTTAAGTTTGGCAGGTTTATTTATGGTAGCGTATAATAAAAAAGAAAACTAATTTTGGGTAAAGTAATAAACATTGTTCCCTTTTTTAGGATTTCGTAACGGATGCGGGTTAGATAAGATGGTATATGATGTTCAGCCAGATGTGAGGTTTTATTTTTAGATTTTACCTTCCATGTTTTCTGACAAAAATGTTAATTAACATGATAATACATGTAATGTAAGTCTCTAGATTAATGTAATGTAATGTAAGTCTCTAGATTAAATATATATCATAATCGTATATACTTGTTTGGCCTAGTGGTAGAGCGTTCCTTTCTCACATCAGAGATCCCGGGTTAGATTCCCGCTCAGTGCAAATATTTGTATGAATGAATAAGTTCAAATTACATTGTATTGCTGGTTGTTTCTATGGATAATAATATGTATGTAGGTATTTACGTATGTTTATCCGCATATTACAAGTCATGCTTAAGATGACATATACGTTTTATCAATTTTAAAATGCATTTTTATTACAAATACAATGTTTTACACATGATTTTATAATAGTTGATTGTAATTTTGATGATGAATTGATGTTTCTGGAACTGAATATTATTGATTATGCATTTTATTAGTTTCGACCTTCAAACGTATAAAATTGGTTTTATCACAAACCATTTATCATGAAATGATAAATATCAGACAAGATTGAAATATTTAGATAACAGATTGAATTGTTTGTCCATCATCAATGAATATTTCATTAGTATTATGCAATTTGTATGATATTCTTTGTCTGTCTACAATGCATGTTAAGTAAATCAGATCGTTCATGAATATTAATGGCTTGGTTGCCCAAGGGCCTTTATGTGCTTAATATTTAACTATCGCATTGATATTCGGTCTCGTAAAGTACCATTTATTATGCATAATAATGATACTGACTGAAAATTATGACATATCGCCGCATCTGATTCTGAGGTGTACCTAAATAAATAAATACAAATAACGTTAGTATAGAACATTGTTGACACGACGACGCTAGCTGGGTATTATTGATGGGCATAATTTATCGTATTTGCCCCGTGTTCTAAGGGGAATGCGAATGAAATCACGAAAGTACCACCCCAAAATTTATGATCCCCGCTTTGAACCTTTGATGACTACTAATTTTTCAACGGCACCTACCGAAAAAATTGACAGCCAAGAACTTTCTTTACGTACTCCATCGAAGAGGTATAAATTATTAATTGACGCCGTTTTTATGTAGGGTAGCATGATTGATGATGGAAATCAAAATCAATAGTAATATCAGTAAGCCAACGATCTAGTTGACATGTTTTATTACTGTATTCTTTTATTTTCTAAATATTGTCAAAAAATCACACGGCATGGAATTCGATACGCTTAACTGAAAATCAGTCTACCAATTAACTGATCCCAACAACATTTTTCACATTTATATATTTTGATCGAATGAACTGAATGAATGAACTGACCAATTAACAGGTCGTTTGATTTTCCTACCGTTGCCTCTGTGGCGTAACTGTAGTGCATTCGACTGCTACGACAGGGGGAGCGTGTTCGATTCCGCTGTGCAAATATTTGTATGCATGAATATGTCGATTTGCATTGGTCTGGGTGTTTCTTTGTATAATATGTATGTATTTACAAAAAAGAATATAAGTATGTTTAATCGCATTCTGGAACCCATTACACAAGCTATTTAAACTTAGCTTACTTTGGGACTATAAAACGCTGTGTAGAATGCCGTAGAATATTTATTATTTGTTTATAATTATTAAACCGTATCGTTTAATTGCCATTATGTACAATTAACTACTCGTCTAAAGGCCACTTTTAAATAAATGCTTGTAGAGGCAGTGGTTTTACACACGCGTTCGGACACTTAATATGTCTAATCTGATCTTTCCTTGAATTTTATTGTAAGAAATTTCAGAACTAAACCATTTATTGATAAACTATAACAGTATTTCGGTTTTGTAATTTCAAAACCTGGTGAGGGACAAGACACAAGTTATTCATTTTATCGTTTTTACGTTTTATAACTTTGTTTTTTTTTAATTTCAATTTGAAAAGTACTTTAAAAAACCGGCCAAGTGCGAGTCGGACTCGCCCATGAAGGGTTCCGTAGCAGTAAGTACATTTTTGAAAAAAAAAGATTGAATGAAAGGTAAATTCCGGTTTACGATTTATGACTTATTAGTTCCAACCAATTTTCGGTGGAAGTTTAATGTACATCATATATTTTTTTTAGTTTCATCATTCTCTTATTTTGGAAGATTTTACCACTTTGGAAGTGTTTCTCGCGGAAACTATTCAGTTTATAAAAAAATGAAAACCTCAATATAATTTTTAAGAACTATCCATTGAGTATTGATAACCCACACGTACACGTAGGTAGGGTAGCTAGGGTTTGATATATATTTTTTTTGTATTTCAGTTATAAGTATTTACCAAAATTTATTGCTTTTTATCTATTTTTGTGTGAAAATCTTAATGGGGTACACAGAATACATCTACTTACTAAGTTTCAACATCGTAGTTTTTATAGTTTCGGAAAAAAGTGGCTGTGACATACGGACGGACAGACAGACAGACATGACGAATCAATAAGGGTTCCGTTTTTGCCATTTGGTAACGGAACCCTAAAAAGTACTTTGTAGATATTTGGACAATAACAATCAATGTTTTATGGTTCAGTTACAAGGATTCCCCCCGCCCCCCATTGAATCATCTTAACTTCTTAGCGTTTTTCTCGGTTGCATCCGAGGCGCACCAATTACTCCTTCTCCTTCTCTTGTTTTGACATGAATGCCTTTAATGGAATCGACTGGTCGTCAATCAACAGGTGTATCGGCTTGCCGGTGAGGAATTCTTGACCCTGAAGTTCAGCAAAAAATTCAGAAGCAGAAAAGTTCAGAAGCAATTAGTGTTGCTAGTAGATGTGGTAGTTCCTTCAAAGTTTTATGTATATCGGTATATATCTAATACTTGACGTTTCTTCGTTTCTATTAGCGTCACTTTTTTTTACTATGCTTTTATTAGCTTCGTATGAATGTTTGTAAGTTTCTATGTAACGAAATCTTTGAACTGAATTTTGGAGCACTATAAAACGACGGATTGATGTAAAAAAAATCCTCACTTATCCAAGGACAAGGACTGACAATACATATTTTTTGACTATAAATTCAATATGATTCAACATTATGTACGAATATATATAAACACATAGTCGATATGAAGATATTCAGCTAGTGAAGCTAGTGAAGGAATGAGATACTCAACATCTTCACCGTTAGGATTAGTTAGTTACTACATGCGTGAGTATTTCTTGATTTACCTTTTGTTTGTGTTTTAAATATATTTTCTAGGTGACCTTTTCGTAGTAATGTAATACTATGACATTTATTCGTTCAGAAAGTTAACGTAGGAGATAAAAGACAACATTTTTGATTATTTTGTATCACGTACGTAATTTTATAAGATAAATATTTATCAAGCATAAAACTACTAAAATACACAACTAAAATAATGATTTAGTAGTTACGTTGTATATGTTTTATTAAGTTTTTTAAATCTTAATATACTATGCATTTAATGGGTAAGCTGTGTAATGGGGTCTGTGAGGCTCCAATAAGATCTTCGGAGCCCAAGCCAACCTCATCTGCAAACCGGTATGGTATACCTTTTTTTTTTTTTTTTTTTATCGTGCGGAAATCCCTTCGGATACCCCCCCGCCGGCCAGCGGGGGCGGTTATGTCGTTGGGTAACCTCCTCGAGTGTCGCTCCGATTCCGATCCCGCTGCAGTCCGGGGGGAACGGAATCGGAGCGGCCGGTACACCCTGGGCGGCGGTCAATGGCTTCCCCTTCACCCCTTCATAGGGTTGGTATTGATCGTCGGCCAATACCCAACGTGGCGGGAACACATCGCTCTCCGTACTCCTCTGCTTTCAGAGGAGACAGGATGAGCGATGCTGTTAGTGGTGAGATGGCCCAGGGTCAGCCGGGGTGTGAGGGATATGCGGTATGGTATACCTGCTGATTGATGAGACTCTGGCGCAGGCTTTCCTTGTGGAGTCCGGGGGTCAGATAGATCAGACAGTATTCGCTCCTGTAAAAGTCACCATAAACCAATAATGGAAAAATAGGAGAGCGGACCTCAGGCTCGAAAATGAAAGCTTGGGTGCTACTGGGACGATGATGATGTCATTATCATCATCCTCATAGCGAGTTCCTGGAAGCGAATGTTTTGGAGTTCAGGGTCCCCATGGTGTTTTTGATTAGTATATCGGTTTTTCCAGAAGTGACAGAGAGTAAAGCCTGTGCCACAGCCTCGTCCATTGTTTAGCAGGTAAACCGAATAGCAGTTGAGGTTGGTTGGACTCTAAAAATGTTGGTAGACCTTTACACCCTATTTTTATGATGTATGTCTGAATAAATAAATGTATGAATCAAAAGAAACAAAATTACAACTGAAACGATCCCAAGCCATATATTCCAGATTCCTATTAATAAAAGAGATCAAACGATTAGTATAATCAGATTGATCTCTCGTTATTCTGGAGCGGAAAGTCTCGGCTGTCAAACGCCAATTCGCCTGCAACGAATGGACAACCGGGTTGTAGAAACCAATTTTCCCACTGACTAGGTAAGTAGGTAAATTCGTAATTTCATGGCGCATTAATTCCCAAGTAGATCATACAGCGGTCCGTCTCCCAATTTGCATTTGTTGTGTTGTCGTGTTGGAAGACAATTTCCCCGAATTTATTTTTAGTCAAAATTTGGTTAAGGGACGCTTTGAAGGAACCAAACACATTTAATCTACATACATAATAGAGATTTGTTGGTTAGATATACTTACACTACCTTGCTAGGACTTGTTTTGTGTTTGTTACCTCTAAAATTTATTTGCATTTTAATGTCTTTATTTTAATGTTTTTTACTAAATAAGTTTTTTTACTTTAGAACAAACATAATTACAAACGTACTCTTTAATTTTGAAAGTTTTAGTTGAAAAAAAGCGGCCAAATGCGAGTCGGACTCGCCCATGAAGGGTTCCGTAGCAGCAAGTAACATAATAATGTTTTTTTTAATATTTATATTTGAGTTGATTGAATGAAAGGTAAATTGTGGTTTACGATTTATGACATATTAAAAAAATACTACTCACTAGATATCGTTCAAACGAATTTTCAGTGGAAGTTTACATGGTTATGTACATCATATATTTTTTTTAGTTTTATCATTCTCTTATTTTAGAAGTTACAGGGGGAAGTTACACACATTTTACCACTTTGGAAGTATCCTCTTGCAAACTATTCAGTTTAGAAAAAACTGATATTAGAAACCTCAATATCATTTTTGAAGACCTATCCATAGATACCACACACGTATGGGTTTGATGAAAAAAAAATTTTATGAGTTTCAGTTCTAAGTATGGGGAACCCCAAAATTTTATGTTTTTTTTTCGATTTTTGTGTAAAATCTTAATGCGTTTCACAGAATACATCTATATACCAAGTTTGAACAGCATAGTTCTTATAGTTTCGGAAAATAGTGGCTGTGACATACGGACGGACAGACAGACAGACATGACGAATCTATAAGAGTTCCGTTTTTTGCCATTTGGCAACGGAACTCTAAAAACGATTAATTGAAATATATTTACCTCTGACTGTTTCAATAAAAGACGAGTTTGCTGAAAATGAATTGTAATTTATTGTCCGACTAAATTATACAGTATACTAAGTTAAGGTAACTTAATAAAACTGGCCTGGGGATGACGGCTGACCTAGCAAATGTCGGGCCCAGGTTGGCCGCGTCTTCGTGTTTCTGCAAGCGCCTCTTTATAGAGGAGGGGTGATTTAAATCCTCAACAACACCTTAAGGCTAAGAAGGAATGTTGATGACTAGATCCACGGTTACACAGGCCGATGTGAAGAAATCCCGTGTGGTTTTAGTCGGCTGGAGTCCGACATACCCACCTCACCGTTAGCTCCGGTGAGGCGAAGCCCGACAGGGTTTCCGCAAGCAAAAAAAAAGAAGGCTAACTTAATTATAGTGGAGTAACGTGTCATTTACGAAACTAGTAGTTTATAAAAAGTGCAATACAAGAGTATTGCACTTTGCTAAGCTTAAAAACATAAAATTAGTAAACAGAATAATCAGGCTAAGAACAGAATCCTGTACTGTTTTTCTATTGACTTGGCAGAACAGTGCCGGCTAAATGAATACACAAATACAAACTGATATACAAAACACACAATTCAAAATGGATCTGCAACGAATAAATATAACTTTCATAAGTACACATACGGAATTCCGTACCATGTCGAATTAATTTGACTCTCTGTGCCTGATAGCATTGTCTGACATATGTCCAATGACCTGAACAGCCGTTATAAATAGATACTTCGAGTTACAAATAATCGATACCGAAGCAATTAGTGTTGCTAGTAGATGTGGTAGTTTCTTCAAAGTTTTATGTATATCGGTATCTATCTAATACGTGACGTTAGTTTCTATTAGCGTCACTTTCTTATTTAATATGCTTTTATTAGCTTCGTATGAATGTTTGTAAGTTTCTATGTAACGGAATCTTTGAACTAAATTTTGGAGCACTATAAAGCGATGGATTGATTTTAAAAATTTCCTCACTTCAAGGACGGATGACAATACATAATTAAATTATTTTTTTGTTAAAAAGCATTAGCTAGAAATTCAATATGATTCAACATTATGTACGAATATATGTAAACACATAGTCGATATGATGATAGATATTAAAATGACAATGACATTATTTTCTGATTCTGTATAGCAATGAAAAATTATTTGATATTCAAAATATTCGACACCTCATCCCTTCCAATTTGGCTCGTTGTTGCTACCGTTCAGAACGTAAATGTAAATTACTAATTTCGTGAATCGAAAATGAAATGAGCAGACACTGGTCATGTTCAATGCGATGCATTACTATATTTAATTGGAAAGCAATTAAATTTGTTGCTTTAATATTTTTCTGTCAAATTACACTTCGCGGTGAGGTATTATTGTGTGTCTATTTTGTGAAGCAATGTTGGCCTTTCGTAGTCACATTGTTAGATATGATACTATAATGAAAATATATTTCTAGTAGTGGGTGGTGAGTGGCTCACCGGCAAGTAGGTATACCTGTTGATTGACGGATGATGGTGATTGAAAATGTATTTGAAATAATTTTGGTATACCATAGA
This sequence comes from Cybosia mesomella, assembly GCA_946251805.1. Lineage (NCBI taxonomy): Eukaryota > Metazoa > Arthropoda > Insecta > Lepidoptera > Erebidae > Cybosia > Cybosia mesomella. Next base: position 27,359,340 of record OX276398.1, read on the forward strand.
TACTAAAGTGAATATAGATACTTAAACTATCATGGTCACTATCATTTGTATTGGAGTCAACGGTGACGGACACTCAAAAAAAGACATGGTAAATATCCCGTTGACTATAATACTAGATTTAATGTTGAAAAATTAAACCATATAACCATCAATAAATAGGCCAAGCATCTAAACAAATTTTAAGAATTATTATTAAGAATTACAGTAGACGGCTCAAATATCACTTGAGACGTGCTGTGGCGGGTTCAAGTCTCATCCTGTATGATATTGTCGGAAGTTTACGCGAATGTCACACATTGAAATAAAACTATTTTTAACGGATTCTATTCCCGTGACCATGGCTGCTGAAAAGCAACCGAAACGTCGGGATAAATGTAAAATATAAAATAACGTTAAATAAATCGCAATAGAATCCGTTAAAATAGTTTTATCTCATCCTGTATGTTGACTTCATAAATTAATTAAAATTATATAATAAGAAAAAGTGTATGTGTAAGTGTATTAAACTCTTGACTGTATCTGTGAATATTTATCCGTGTTCTCAAACTCATAATACAAGCTAGCGTTATATAACATTTCTTGGAACATTGTTAAATTAACAAAAACAGTCGCCACGTAATTGTTAATAGAGCAGAGTAACCAATATTGAACCGACGCGCGGTGCTTGAATTGGAACACTTCTGAGAAATACAGAAATGGTTCAATTTAAGCACCAGTTCAATATTGGTCACTCTACCCTAATATTCTGTTTATCACTTTTGTATAATATAACTTATAATTGATATAAACACGGAATATCTTTTCAGTAAACTTGCGTCAGCAACGATAGATTTGATCAAGATGACAGTTAGTTATGACGGCGTGACAGTGAGATAAATGTTCCCTCGTTGCCGAACTCTTGGCAACGGCTCTAGACGTGAAATTATTGCTAGTAAAACAACCATCCTGTAGATTTTGTTTGTTCAATTTGGATTATCCCATCCGACTGTTGATTGGTTAGTTTAGGCTTCAGATTGAGAAACAAAGTTTTGAAATTTAATGGCTTATCTGTAGGATAAAGTGTGTTTAGGTGAAGTAAATAAATGTGAATGATGAGATATTTTTTATTTATATGTCATATAGTTATATAATCTGAATCTCGGAAACGGTTCCTACGATTTTCATGAAATTTTGTATGCAGGAGGTTTCTGGGGCGATAAATCGATCTAGCTTGGTTTCATTTTTAGAAAACGTCGAAATAAAAAACCGATCTATTACCGTGACTGAGCGTCACCCAGATATTAATGATTATGTGTTAATAGGTATTCTTCTTCTCAGTCGATGCACTCTTTACAGAGCGGTCGTGGTCAACTGCTAGTACTATCTGGTACAGATGTCACTCGCCGTATGATATCTCGCCATTTCTTCCGGTTCGCAGACATTCTGGTACACTCATGCAAGGGTCCGCCCACTGCAGATTTGATTTGGTCGGTCCATCGCATGGGTGACCTCCCACGTGGCCTTGTTCCTTCTACTTTGCCCTGGACGACAAGACGTTCAACGGAGTCATTGCTACGCCTCGATACATGGCCGAAAAATTTTAGTATTCGAGTCTGAACTAGCGTAGACAGACGCTGCTTGATGCCGAGCTCTTTAAGGATGGACACGTTGGTTCGGAATTCAGTCCATGATATTCCGAGCATTCTTCTCCAGCACCACATCTCTAGAGCGTCTATCTTTCTCTTCTCAATTTCTCGAAGCGTCCACGTCTCGGCAGCGTATAAAAATATGGGGAATATGAGCGTTCGGACGAGCCGGATCTTGGTATTTTTAGTAGGTAATATTCCTATTCTTCCATATTCTTTTCATTTTGTCCATTGCAGTTCTCGTCATACCCATACGCCGCTTCACTTCTTCCACGCAACTGCCACAGTTTGATATTAAAGCTCCCAGATAGATGTAGGAGTGGACCACGTTACAGTTCGCAATCTTAGTCACTTCGGGCGAGTTGTCATTGACGCGGTCAACTACCATCATTTTGGTCTTTTGACGGTTGATCTTCAAACCAAACTCCAGACTCACGCGTTCCATCTTCAGAAGCAACTCTTCCATACGGCGTGGACAGGTGGCAAATAGGGTGGTGTCATCGGCGTAGCGCAAATTCCCGATCCTGTGGCCACCAACCATTATTCCATCAGCCCAGTCTTCCAAGGTTATCCTCATTATCAGCTCCGTGTATACATTAAACAGGAGCGGCGATACTATACACCCTTGTCTGACACCTGCACTCGGGTGAAAATCACTAGACAACATATCATCTGTCCGCACCGAAGCTGTTCCTTTTTCGTATAGCTGCCTGAGAAGATGGACAAGATGTTTGGGAGTGCCCATTTCGACAAGTGCGTTCCATAGTTTTGGCCATTTAACCGAGTCGAACGCTTTGGAGAAATCGACAAAGCAAATATAAGTCGGCTTGTTAAATTCTCGTGCCTTTTTGATGATCTGGCGAACTATGAGGATTTGTTCTCGAGTCCCCTTTCCCTTTACAAACCCGGCTTGCTCTGGTGCTCCCCAGACAGATATGACTTTAACCTTTCATTGAGAATATGAAGCATTATTTTGCTTGCGTGCGATATCAGTGCAATCAGACGGTAATTGCCGCAATTCTTGGTGGAACCCTTTTTATGTAGAGGATTGAAGACTGTGTGAGTCCACTCCCTAGGCCACACTCCTGTCCGCCAAATCCTGTTGCACAGGGTGTAAAACATATGGGTGCCGTGTTCTCCCGAGGCTTTTATAGTTTCAATCGGGATGGCGTCTCTGCCTGTAGCCTTCCCATTCTTGAGATGTTTAATGGCAGCTTCAATCTCAGACTTGAGGATATCAGGCTCTTGATCATCATGCCTGGGTTCTGTATCTGGAAAGTTTTGTGATTGCGGGTCTTGGAACAAGGAATGACAGTAGTTCTTCCAGACTTCAGATATCTGAGCTAGGTCTGTTACTACTTCACCTCTACTGTCTTCTATAGCCCAGGTTTTTGATCCCAGCGTTTTCGTTATAAAGCGAATCTTCCGATAAAGATCCCCAGATTCATGCTTGTACGCGTGGGCTTCTACCTCTTCGCAGATTCCACAGAGGTAGGAGTTGTAGTCTCGCCTGCATTCAGCTTGGATTCGAGCAGACAGTGAGTTGAGGACTCCAACATCCACCCCTCTGGTCTTTATCACTCGTCTTTCTTCTACTAGTGCGAGCGTCGCATCTGTCATCCAATGTTGGCGCTTAAGTCTTTCATTCGGTGGCTCAGATTCACGAACTGCATGTTCAATGAGATATTTTGTTCGGACCCATATCACATCCGGTGTCTCTTCCGCAAGGTTTGCGCCTGCCCATTCCACCCATTTTTGGTCTATAGCTGCTCGAAATTTAGGTCCATCCTTTACTTCAAGTCTCCTAGGCTTGTCAAGAGTTCTTGCTGCTGTAAGTTTGAGTTTTAGTTTTGAGACAAGCAGCTGATGGTCGGATCCGCAGTCTGCTCCGGGTAGTGTATGTGCGTTTATAATGGAAGTTTTCCATCGTGATCGGATTAGCACATAGTCAATTTGATTACGGTAAATTGGCAAAACGGTAAAATGGTAAAACGGTAAAACGGCAATTTGGCGACGTCCACGTATACAATCTTCTTGGATGGTGTTGGAATTGACTATTTGCTATCGCCAAGTCGTTCTCAGTTGCAAACTGTATGAGCCGCTCACCTCTTTCATTACGTACCCCCAGACCAAATCTACCGACGCACTTGCTAAGGTGTTCAGATTTTTTTTCCAATTTTGGCGTTAAAATCACCCAAGATTATAAGAAGTTCTCTATTGGGAATTTTAGCAATGGTGGTCTCTAGTACAGAATAGAACCTCTCAATGACGTCGTCACTTGCAGTGCTTGTGGATATACTTGTGGATATATAGACTTGGATGATGTTTAGATTTACTGGGGATGCCTTCAGTTTAATCCGGATTATTCGGTCATCAATTGGTTCATAGCCGAGAACACTACTCCTTAGTCGCTTTGGAACAAGAATTGCAACCCCATTCCTGCTGTCAGTGTCATTGCCAGAGAAGTAAATGATACGGCCATCTGTAAGGAAATGACCATTGTCCCTCCAGTGGGTCTCACTCAGTCCACAAATGTTTAAGCCACATCTGGTGATCTCTATCTCTACGATGTCGAGTTTTCCGGGACTGAGTAAGCCTCTTGTATTCTATGTTCCGAGTGTCTGAGTCTGCCGCAGCTTCAAGGTGATTCCAGTAGTAAAATTTCCGTGGGGAGCCTGGTCTCCTACTCCTCCATGGCCGGTATCCCATTTCCCACCGCGTGCCCCGGACGCAGCACGGCGCCGGTTGCTAAGCGGTTCGCATGGCGGTCTAAATCTCTTCGGTTGTACTTTCATGTTGACTATCTTGGGATATTAGCTGCAGTGGTTTCCCGTTGCCTTCTGCGCTAGTCGTTTAAGGACTATTTATGCCCTAAGGCTACTGCAGCCTCTTCTAGCCGGTTGTCCAAGCTAGGTGTGTGGTTATACCACCACGGCTCGGTCGCCAGAGCCTCGTCCGTTATCTAGCAGGGGGCACCGCGGTAACTGACGCCACCGCCGCCGACTAGTAACGTCGGCGCGGGCAGGTGAGGTTGACAATTGGGGTCAGCAGATGTTTAGGCTGTTCTCCCCCTTACCCCCCAATAGGTATTAACTTAAATGAATTTTATACTTTTAACTTTATTTTGAACTCATAGTTTACATAAGTATTATAAAACTGTAAAAATATGAATATTGTTTTAAAAGTTTAGATGGAAAAAACGAATAATAAAAGCATATTTTCGGGTGTACTAGTGACTACAAAAGTGATTTTACTGTTTTATACAATACGAAACTATGTGTATTACATAGTTTCGTATTGTTTCTGCCTCGTATCAGTAAGGCAGAATACAAGGGCCTACCCCACTTCCGAGGGAATCGCACAAGGCATCTACAGGATAAGGCTGAATTCTATCCGACAGGAAACAATAGTCTATGAAAAAGTACTCAGTTTACTGTCAACCTTGTATACTGTATACCCTATTGCTTCGAACCAACAAAACTTAGTTTAAAAATTTGAGTATAATTTTCGTAAAAAGAGAGGCGAAAGTTTTTCCTTCACGTATTGTTATATAGATTATATGGCTGAATCGCCATAAAATTCTCATTCAGGGTTTTTTATATATGTATTTAGGGGTACTTTAATAATATAGACATCAATGGATTTAGGTCTGTAACAAACAGTACCTTCTTAGGAGATTGTTGATCTAAATCTTTAGCTTTGTACGAAAGTAATGAGTACGTATTTCATTCAAAATTCGCAGAAAACCAATGAAAAACATAATAAACTTTAATGAACATAAATAACGTATAATTGCTAATAAATTATTATATTGTAGATAATTAGAACAGCAGCTTTTAAAGCAAAGATTATTTTGCTGACTGTATTTAGGTAAAAATCAATGACTTATATGTATACTAGACATGTTGTTTAGAATAAGTGAGGCGGGAAAGAGGGAGGGGTATCGGACGCAAAGACTAGATTAAATGCGTTAATTAATTTGGAAACCAATGTGTAGTTATAGCGCGTCTTTTTAGGGTTCCGTTGCCAAATGGCAAAAAACGGAACCCTTATAGATTCGTCATGTCTGTCGGTCTGTCCGTCCGTATGTCACAGCTATACACTTTATTCCGAAACTATAAGAACTATGCTGTTGAAACTTGGTAAGTAGATGTATTCTGTGAACCGCATTAAGATTTTCACACAAAAATAGAAAAAAAAACAATCAATTTTGGGGGTCGCCGTACTACGAACTGAAACTCAAAATATTTTTTTTCATCAACCCCATACGTGTGTGGTAACTATGAATAGGTCTTGAAAAATGATATTGAGGTTTCTAATATCATTTATTTCTAAACTGAATAGTTTGCGCGAGAGACACTTCCAAAGTGGTAAAATGTGTGCCCTGTAACTTCTAAAATAAGAGAATGATAAAACTAAAAAAATATATGATGTAGACTACCATGTGAACTTGCAACGATAATTGGTTTGAACGAGATCTAGTAAGTAGTTTTTTTTAATACATCATGAATCGTAAAACGCAATTTAGCTTTCATTCAATCAACTCAAATATAAAATTTAAAAAAAGAAGCAACATTATGTTACTTGCTGCTACGGAACCCTTCATGGGCGAGTCCAACTCGCACTTGACCACTTTTTTTAATACCATCTGTATGATTGTCATCATCATTACCATCTTGATTTGACTTTAGCTTTAATTTTGACTTAGGAAAATGGTGGCCTGTAAGTTTTGAACTTTGTCTCAGCGTATCATCAAGCAGTTAAACGAGTTAAACATTAAAAAATCTACGAAATAAGTTTAAAATTCTCACAAATTTAAAATATTGTTGAAACTTGTTTTATAGTGTAGTATAAATTAATACCCTTATAATTAATTATACTCGAATCAAACAAGATTCATGCTTTATTGGTTATTAAAGAGTTTATGCCCATAATTGAGTATAAAATACTTTTATGCAGACTTCGAGTCCTATCTTATGAGTTCTACGAATTAAAACTATGAGGTCCAAAAATAATTCCGAATATGATGTGATTAATGAATTATAATAGATTATAAGTATTATTAATAATGATAATCTATCAAAATTTATATTGCATATATTATGTATTGCATGTATCGCATATGTTATGCAAAATTTGAATAAATAGATGTGGGTGTTTGTTACTCAATCACGCCAGAACGGTTTAACGGATCTGGATGAAACTTTTGCACAGAGATAGATTATAGTCTATTCTGAAAATAAATTCCTGTGAGTCCCGGGAATAGAATCATCATTTCACACGTGGGCTCAGACTGTGATTCATTCTACAAATAATGATATAATATTTTTATATAGCATGCAATGTCAAAGTCAAAAATTCGTTTCATTCATCCTGTATAGACCATTAAAACGGCAATCACATAATGTCAAAAAGAATACAACTAGACTAATGCTTAGCAAATGGACCAACGATTCGCAACACGGCCTCGTCCTGAAAAGACTCCGGCAAAGGAGACGGCATTTTTTTAGGGTTCCGCACCTTTTATTTCTCTTTCGGAAATCCCCCCGGATACCAGCCTTCAGTACCAAGGGCGGCTTTAGGTCATAATTAAATATATTTCATCAATATTTTAACTTGCATATCTTAAAAGTCGGCTCGGCAGAAAAATAATATACTTACTTTTATAGACAAATTATAATACTGTGACATCATCATAAAATATACCCGATGTAACATAATTCTTAAGGGAATTCCAATAACCGAAGCGAAATGTAGGCGAGTCGCTATTATATAATAAAAATAATGATGAAGGGTATACTATAACTATCAAAACCCAAACTAAGTATCGCTTGTAATATGTTATGGGTGTGTAATGCGGCTAAATATACATAAATACATTTGTATTGTAAATACATACATATTATACAAAGAGGGTGTACAGGATATCAACGAACATGTGAGGTTGACTTGGGCTCCTAAGACATTGGTGGGGCCCAATATACACCCAAGCTAACCAACCTAAAAAACCTTCAACGATATGCTGGCCTAAACTCACACATAACTTTACCCACTTTGAATATAATTCAATCGTTATAATATGCCATACAATAGTATCGATTAACAATTTACGTGAAATGTATCGGACATTTACACAAAGGTATACTAGGAATTTACCGATTCTCGAAGCGACAGAACTGACATTCGTGCGAGCCTGTGACGCGTGTCGGTGCCGCTACGAGCTCTACGAGAATCTACGAGGTGCTACGAGTTCAGCATACGAATTACTACATCGACCACCCCGTAGTTCAGAGTGGCGAATTGAATTTAATCAATAAATTATGAAGCACTATAATAATGGGTCCACTATTATTTTATAGTGCTTCATAATATATTGATTCATTTTATTCATTGACCTCATTCTGATTTTAGATGGATAAAAAAGCCGCGGTAGCCTAGTGGTATGAGTAATGGACTGCTGAGACGAGGTCTCGGGTTCGATCCCAGGTTTTACCATGGCACACACCGATGACTTTTCGATGCTTTTCGAAGTTATGTGTGTATTTATCGCAGGCTTATAAGTGCCCGGTTAATGGCAATAGGCTCGCCACCTATTACATTGGGACCTAAACATAAACTGGCGAAATGTGGGTGCTAGCACCTCTGCTTACTCCTTCGGCGATATAGGCGTGAGTTTATGTTATGTTATGTTATGGATAATTTTTAATTGTACACCAAAAAATATAGAGTACAAACATAAATAAGTAGTACGCAGACAATTGAATGTAATATGGGTGGCCTTAACGCTAAAAGCAATATCTTCCAGGCAACTTTGACTTAAGTTTTGAATTTGACTTTGATCAGGAAACGTCAAACGTGTTTCCTTGAATCAGAAATCAAACTTGTGAAATACTTTATAGTTGGCACTTTGTCTTATAGCGCGACAAATTACATCGAAGTAAAATTGACAAAATATCAAAATGTTTATAAACCCAAACTTATGCTAGACTTAGACTAACGAAGTAATATTAACAACTTTTTTACACCACATGGAGACCAGCCATTCAATGATAACAACAAAATTATTGAAAATTTTCTGCCTGTATTTAATAATTAACAAATAATTTTAACAATATGGTTAAAATGTTAACTGAAGAGCTATAAATTAAATACACTGACGGGGCATTATCATTGTACATTATAAAGAGTACTCCAATATTTTACTCAAATTCATTTGTAATGTGCCGTTTTAATTTATGAGACCCAATCTGCTTATTTAATTTATTAATATTTTACCTCGATTCCTGCTGTGTTGTGACGGTACTTGTATCTATGCATTTATTAAAATTGTAATGAGGTGAAAACTGTACATAGAATATTAAAAAAAAAATTGTTGTGTTCTATGAACAATAGCGATGCCAAAAATGTGCCTCAGCAGAAATTTTGCATGAATATTTTTCTTCATCATATCAGCCGTAGGAAGTCCACTGCTGAACATAGGCATCCTCCATTAACTTCCATTTCGACCAGTCTGTAGCGGCCTGCATCCACCGAGTCCCTGCGTTCTTTACCAGGTCGTCTGTCCACCTTGCGGGAGGCCTTCCTACGCTGCGCTGGTGGTGGTCTCCACTCAAGAACCTATCTGCCCCATCGGCTATCGCTTCTCCGAGCTATTCTATTATATATATGCTATTCTTCTTAGGTATGGTCATGAACTGCGCTATATATCATCACGGTATTATAAGTGTGATAGGAACAGCAGGGTAAAATCAACCAAATCTATTATCGATCATATCTTTATTATTACAAAGCAGATCATCACGAAACTCTGTAGTTCGATAGAACTCGGACATATTCAACCTTCAGACTATAAATCATCATGCTATAGCTGAAAGGTGATGAGTAGTAAAATATGAAATCTTGAAACTACAGAATTACCTTTTTTGTTTTTTCATGCGGAAATCCCTTCGGATACCCCCCCGCCGGCATGCGGGGGCCGTTATGTCGGGCTTGAACCGACTAAAACCGCACGCCATCTCGGATCTACAGACACCGGGGTGTAAGGTTGCCCATAGAGCATATCCCTCGCACCCCGACTGACCCTGGGCCATCTCCGGTTTCGAGATGGCCCCCTCGGGTTTGGGAACCACGGTGTCCCCGTCTTGCCCCGGTTTGGGGGAGGGGCGCTAGTTGCCCCACCGTCCCGGCCTGCTTCTGCTGGGGTGACAGGCGGCGTCACCCGCCACCCCCAGGCCTGCGCTCATGGAGGACGGAGGTCGTTAAGCGACCTCCGGCGCCTGAGTCGCCTGCGACGCGCGGCGAGCAAGTTGCGGGCTCGGCGGGCCGGGAGAGTTCTAAATCTCTCCCGGGCGCGACTTCAGAATTACCTACGTGTAAAAAATAGTTGATTAGAAACTCAACCTGTGATCGTAAATATCATCACGCTATTATATTAAGGAACCAAGTAGAATTTATTTCGATGTTACATGTAAACATCTATTTCTTCATGATAAATGATTGAGAATATAACGATGAAATAGGTAACCTAATATATATGTTAGATTCGAAACTGCAGAAGTAAACATAGTTTGATCTATTCCGAATTTAACGCGGATGAAGTCGCGGGCAACTGCTAGTTCAATAATATGGCGGCACTAACGCTTGTAATCGATTCTTCGGTAAGTCAAATTTAATTAGGTGATCAAGGAGTGCGATGAGACGTAGCGTTCAATATAAACTAGAAAGTGTTTATTTGAAAGTAAGATTATTTTTTATTTGCAATTTTTGTATGATTAGGTATATCTTCTTTTTTTAGTCGGTTCAAGCCCGCTGGAGACCCCCCGCTCTCCAGCGGGGGCGGTATCCGAAGGGATTTCCGCACGAAAAAAAAAAAAAAAAAAAAGGTATATCTTCTTTTATTTTAAAATAGAAGGAAATAAATTTGCGGCTTATTGTAGTGGGTTTGCATTAATGAGAGGTAATAACTACGATTCATTATTGAATATCGATGCTTCAAAGTAATTATCTTTAAAAGGCTTTTGGCGTCTAAAAATACATCCGACTACTATAAGTATATTCAAAGATTTTTGTTAAATTTTGAGTTTAATTCGGTTTCTAAATTAAACATATTTAAATAAAGATTTGCACACCATAAAAAAAAAACATTTTATAAAAGTTAACATAACAACACAATGTTTTCCCTTAACTCTCGCGTTTAAAACTAGCTATGTGAAATGAGCTCTCAGCCAAGCGAAAAACATTTTATTGTTTTATTACGAGTATGCAAATATAACTACGGTAGCATTGCGGTTAACTGCAAAATAAAATGGCTACTGACTGCGCGTAGTTGCAATTCTTGTATGTACAGTCACCCCTCAAAACTTACTGAATATCCAGCGGAGTACAGTCATTTGAAGGGATATAAAAAATAATTCCTAAATCCGAATTGAAATAAATCATTGTCGTCACAGCGTCAGTCTCCGTTGCATCCCTAGCTTGTGCTTTGGAGCCCAGAGTTCGCTCCCCCACTTTTCTTTTCCTTGTATCACATCTTGGCGTTTCCGAGAACGGCCGCCGTCTCAGCTCCCAACTCCAAGAGAACAGCCTTCGAAGATCTTGGTGGGCTTCCAAAACAACAAAAGAAGAAAAAAAAAGTATTAATATACTCAACACCATAGTAAACTTATGGCCATAATTATAAGACTATTGATAATGTATACTGTAAAGCCTTTTTGATAAATAAATGAATAATTACTATTATTTTAAGTTACAGGCTAAGATAATCGGTAATTGTACACCGTGTGTACATACGCATATTATGTTAACAAAGGGTGGAGGATTTGACAAAAAGTAAGTATTACAAATACATCAATAGTAATATTTCAAGATATACTATGTACTACATTGAGACCCAATTAGATTATTAGTCGACCTCTGTGGTGTCGCGGTAGAGCATTCGCTCATTGCAAGTAGTATATTTGCATTGGTCTGGGTGTTTCTTTGTATAATATTTATTTATCTACAAAAAAAAAAACCAAGTATGTTTATCCGCATTCTAGAATCCATATGACAAGCTCTGCTTAGTTTGGGTCTAAATGGCGCTGTGTAATTTATCCTAGAATATTTATCTATTATATATATTTCATTAGACCCAAACTAAGCATAACTTGTAATATCTAAAATGTAGGTAAAAATATCATCGTTATCTTACCGTTGTTCCCGGTTCCATCCGAGGCTTACACGTTAGAGACGGCCTCTGTGGCGTAGCGGTAGTGCATTCGACTGCTACGACAGGGGGCGCGGGTTCGATTCCCGCTCAGTGCAAATATTTGTATGCATGAATATGTCTATTTGCATTGGTCTGGGTGTTTCTATGTATAATATGTATGTATTTACAAAAAAAAAAAAGTATATAAGTATGTTTATCCGCAATCTGGAACCCATAACACAAGTTAGTTAAACTATGCTTACTTTGGGTCTAGAAAGCGATGTGTAGAATGTCGTAGAATATTTATTATTATTTATTATTATTTATTATCACTCTACCGCTCTGTCACATTCGCAGTAACTCGATAATGTGTCTGCAACTTGGAAACCACGGTATAATTGATGCGTAAGGTTTCTATAATCACACATTGAATAGTGTCAGCTTGTAAAATACTCATTGCTCTAAACATGTCTTTCTTTAATGACTGACCTTGTGTTGCAAACCGGTACACCACCCAGTTGATTGACGAAGAAGGTTCTAATGCTGGCTTTCCTCTTGGAGTACAACTCGGAGAACGGATGGCAGTCACCTCTGTAATAGCCATATACGCCAAATAAGATTAAATAGTAGGTCTATAAATAGGCGGGTCTCGGGGTACGAGTTTACCTTGGGATCCGGGTCCCGCTTTCCCAAGAAGATGATGATGATGACGATACCAGAACGGCTGAGGTAACTTAATTGGCAGAGAAATCTTTTAGTATAAGACTACTTCGTTCAAGTACTCTTCAGAATGTTAACTTCAAAATTTACAAAGTTATATATTTTTATGTAGACAAAATGTGAGGCAAGTTAGGAGTTTATGCATCAACACGTAACTAATCTTGTCTTGAGTTTCGATAACGGAATATTATTAGCTAAGGAAGTTCGACGTGCCTACTTAACGTCTTAAGAGCCGGTTTTTATCTATCTTAGCCAATTTGGTTAACAGCTTTAAACAACAAATGTTAATGAAATTGAGAAAGAGTGTATGAAGTATATTTCAGTATACTTATAGACCGTGAGATACCTCCTGAGAGAGTAAAAAACATTTGTGGCATTTCAAAATGAAATAGGTACTTATGTAGACCCGAGACGGCGTGTGGTTTTAGTCGGTTCAAGCCCGACATAACCGCAGCCGCTGGCCGGCGGGGGGGGGGGCTATCCAAAGGGATTTCCACACGAAAAAAATATGGCACTTACATACAGTGGACCCCCGGTAATCCGACCAAAGTTTTATAGGAGAATGTTGGACTATCGAATTTGTCAGATTATAGAGCACCGCCTAAGACCGGGGTATATATATAGTCCAGAATATTCTGAAGAAGAGTACCTTGTAATCCGACAAATTCTATATAAAATTATTCTATCTGAACCACAAATCATACTGCATAATATGTATATCGAATTCAGGAAATTAACAATACAAAAGAAAGCTGTGCTGTACATTAGTGAAAATTTCAATTTTTTTCAGATTTCAAAGTTATGCTTACGTTCAACAGCAATAAGCATGTCGAATTACATGGAACGCCGGACTAGCCAGGAGACGGGTTTTTTCGGGGTCCACAGCTGTGCATATATCATACATACATCATCATACACAAATGTAGGTGAAATGACAAAAAAAAAAGATATAAATTGACACTGAAGTAAAATTTTGATGCACTGAGTAGAGTGGTGATAGAGTTGTTTTCCGTTTATCCGCATTCTAGAATTCATTTTACAACTTTAACTCAGATGGCGCAGTGCAAAAGACTTGATGAGTCTCAAATTTCTTAGTTTTGTATAACCTCACTCATATAGGTGCTAATTAATTTATTCAACCCCAGTCAGATATTCAGTTTAAGCTTCTATAAGTTAACCCTTAAGTTGCAATTTGATTCAGATTTTTAATTACCTTTGTATTGTAATCTATACAAACATGTTGAGTAAATAAATTATACAATTCCATTATTGATTAAATCCCATTGGAAATGGGTCCACACTTTTTAAGTATCGGCAAAAAAAAGCCACTCTAAGCTTGAAATACGAATTTATTTTTAAAAGTACTTAGAGAAGTCGGTACTTTATATAATTAACCGTCTCAATACGATCTTTTCGCATGCTCTATAGCGTGCCAACTCTATTGTAAACCCGTTCTTTGTATTCTTACGAAATTCTAAAACTAATGAGACCCAAACACGACCGAATGAATTTGCTATTCGAATTTCAAAACATTATTTAAGTCATTAGATGAAACAGGTCATTACATTGATGTTTATTCAAAATATTGAAGCTAAGATCAAAAAAGAAAAAATGTTTCACCATTTTCATGGTGGCAAAAATAATTTGATTTCAGTAGAGGGATGTCAGCAGTTGATTTTAAATTTAACTTTTCTGAACTTGGCAAAGTGAAATGGATTTTTTATGTACCTCCAAACATTAAGTGTTTATTTTCGTTAGGAAATTTCTTTTACTTATTAAGCAGAAAAAGTGCAAACATGTTTGTGAAGTGTTAAATATTTTTCTTAATATTAGAAGCATTTCAGTATTTCGGTAATTATTTAAGGACAAAGAATTTGGCTTCATATCAAGATGGGAGACTCGTTTTAGAGGGCTCGTTTGTTTTTCTCCAAAGCGAGAGGATTTCACCAGTAATGGTGAACAACGGTCTGCAAGGTATAATGCAAATAAATGAAAATGAACTATAAAATGTCTTACTACACTCTCTTCTAGCTAATTGCTAATCATTTTAAAAAATATTTAATTTTATCCGTAATTATGAGGTATTCCGTCAAGCACACCCAATTAAATCACACCCAGACGAAGCACACCTAAAGTATTCCACTTAGCACACCCATAGGTGGGCTTCAAATAAAAAATTAAAATTACATTAAATTTAAAATGACTTACATGAGCTATGTTTTGGAACAACTTATAACACGTCCATCACACAATGAATTCAACAGTCCGAATTAGCAGACATTAGTTCCATCTGTATCAGTTTTGAACGAGTTAATGCATACAAATCCAGCATTTTAGTCTCGGAGCTTACTCCCTAGAATTGTTAACTTGTTAGCTAACTAACTTACTCCCTAGAATAGTACATGAGATATGCACAGTCATAGAGATAGGTAAATATAAGCTTCGCATTATAATGTAAAACCTATAAAAACTGAAATGGTAAACAACTTGAAGTCTTTCTTTAACTGCAGACGGACAGTTATACCGTTACTATAAAGACTCCGTGTTGACTATGGAACGTTTAAAGTACTTGCCGCGTACTCACAGATCAGCGCCTGTTTGGAAATATCATCAAATGTAGGTCACTCAATAACTTAAACTAAAAATTTTATCAGACATTACCTCCAAGGAAGTTGATACTGCCTAGAGATGATGTCTAATAAAATTTTGAACCTTATAAAAAAAATTGTATGTTTGGAAAATAATCGTGTTCGTGAAGGTGAAGAAATTAAATAGCTACAAGCAGCACGTACTAGCCGTGTCATTTCTGTGGACATACCAGTAATAGCTTTTTTGTGTATTGTGATTTTTGATATCCATACCAACAAAATAACAAAAATCTTGTTTATTTTATTGGACTACAAGCTCCCGGTCTATAACGGTTTAGCAGATAACGCATTGTGTCATCTACAATCCAGTATGTTCGGTCACATGGAATATCACCAGCCCACGGAGTTGTAGTTTAATGATCAGGATTACATTCAATATACGTACTAGAGATTAATTTACTAGATATTATTACATCTTCTGTTTATAGGAAATAAGCGGTATGTTTATGCTAAATATATATAAGTTGTCACCGAAATAGGTCTCTGAATTTGGTGAGATGACTTGGTATCAACAAAATATGTATTTGAAAAAAAAAAACGGGTAAAATTAAAAAAATATATATAAAAAATATAAAAATAAAAATAAAACACCACCAGTGTGCATTGTGAATATTAAACAAGCCCACTCTTGTAAAAGTGGACTCGTCTGTCCACAATTTTTTTTTGGTAGGATCTTCCACTAACCACTTACAAAATCTTAACCGCGGATCAAACTGCGGTAAGGAGCTCTTGCACCCGCAGAAAGTGGCAGGCGTGCAGTCCTTCTCCTCGCAGTATTCTCCAAGCGGATGTGTGGGAAATACCTAAATCGCGACCAGCGTCACGTGTGCTCGTCGCGTCACGTGACGCTGGTCGCTGGTGGTGCGTTTTTTTTTTTTTTTTTTTATATATATTTTTTTATTTTACCCGAAATTTTTTTTGGTTCAAATTCACATTTTGTCGATACCAAGTCATCTCACCAAATTCAGAGACCTAATTCGGTGACACCTTGTTTATATAATCTATCATCCTCCGAGCCTTCTCCCAACTCAGTTTGGCTCGGCTTTTCAGACTACTTAGACTGAAAAGCGGCTAATCTTCGATATTTTCCATGAAGCGACTGCCACCTGACCTCCACAACCCATTGGCGATATCGTACATATCCATAATAGACCATTTCTAGGAATTTTTAGGCCTCCAACTACCCGTAACAACTGCCATACATGTTTATATGGCATCCGGGACTCACGTGCGTGCTCTCCGAGGCACGGAGGGGTCTCTATGGTTCAGAAGAATGGTCACCCATCTTAAGACAGCCTTGGCTAGTGTTGCTTAACTTTGCAATGTGTTACTACTACTCGGTTACTACTTAGCGACGTACAATAAATAATCAAATATTAAAAAATCTCGTAATACTATATATTATATATTATGATAAAATCGTGTACCTATGTATATATATCATGAACACTCGAAGAAACAAAGTACTCGTAATTTGTGGGAATGATGGTATTTTTCATGAAGCCGTTATTGGAGAAAGTCTTATTTGCACAATTGGGCCAGTAGACAAAATGAGATTCTATGAGTGAAATCGCTTCGAAGTGAAGCTGTTTCTATTGTTATCAATGGAATCAGGTGACACTTCGATGATTAGAATAATATTATTGTAATAAAATTTAAAAAGGCTCGCTTAAATTTCATCAAATTGTTGTAGTCGTATTAATGGTTATGTCAATCCCATAAACTACTGAATTATTTAAACTGGAATGAATGACATAAATGAACAGTCAAAATGGTTACAGTCTGGTTAAGGAAAGTCTTATTTGTACAAGTTATGAATTCCATAAAGGAACTACCAGTATCGTAACAGTCTGGTCAAGTAAATTTGTAGAATGCAAAGGAATTATTTACTTTCAGTATTCTCACGAATGACCTCAAACATATTTCATACAAGGATTGAAGTGGTTCAATTGTACAATAAAGAAAGAATATAACTGAGATAATTCTGATGGAGTTGTATTGATAACCAATTGATCTTTTTCGAAACTCGGAGACGTAATAATATATTTTCGTAGATTATAATAAAGATTTCAATTCAATAAATTTTATTTAACATTGAAAACTACAGCCAAATAACACAGTGCTGTTCTGAAAAATGAATAAAAGATAAATTTAGTTCTTAAAAATCAATAATGGCACTTGTTTATAGACACAGCAGCGTATAAAACGACTCTTCAGTTATTTATTGCCATTTAAGACGCCTATTGCTTGATTCCCACATCTTACGCCCACAAGCACGAAATCCCTGTAAATAAAATAAAACCCGGTAATGGCGTTACGTTTATTGGTGTTTCCTAAATTAAAGAGAACGGCACTGCATTAAGTGCTTTCTTATGTGAATTTTATAGATATCTGTTGAAAGGTAATTATTTTCTTTAAACATAGAGTATTGGTGCGTTTTGGTTTTTATTTAAGTTATATGGTATAGTCGGCTACTGCTATAATTCAACTGTTTTAATCCTTCTAGGACTAGATCAAAATGATCTATTTTAATATGAAACTCGTCATCCTCATAGCGATATCTCAGTTGCGTTCAAAGTTCACAGTTTAAAGCCCAAGGTCCCCTTATCGTTTTTTATAAATATGTCGATTTCTTAGGGAGTGACTGATCTTACCTCTCACTCTGAGAAAGTTTGGGAAAGTTTGCACCAGAGCTTTATTCGTTGTTTACACGTGCACCTTGCAAGCGCACACGCACCTTGCAGATGAGGTTGGTATGGAGCTCAAGAATGTTGATAAAATTTCCTTAATGGATTTGAGGGGCTGTTGTGGTTATTGTACGCTTGCTAACGCTACCATGCGCTCGTACTCTGCTCTTCGACTTTCTGCCCTGTAGTTTCGGCGCTATACTAGCTCTTTTTGATTCCCTTGAAAAACGGAATATTTTTTAATTATGGTATTTTTTCATCATACCATAATTATTTTCTCTAATAAACTATTATTTAACGCGTATTTTCTATACACTATAGTTTTGATGTTTCATATGTGCTCAACATCATGCGAAGGCTCAATTTTTTATGAAGTATTACGGTTTGCAAGTACTTGGTAATTTTTTTGTAGTTAGTAAATAGTTTGCAAGTGCATATTGTAGATGATTCCGCAGGGGCATCCTCACCACCAAAATCTGTCTTGCATTCTTGTGCCTCTTAAACGTCGTGTTCTCGTTTTTCTAGCCGTAACGTAGCCTTTATGGCCTTTAAATTTTTATGTACAACCGACTAACTTAATAACGACAAACAATACAAAATTAACTATAAGTCGCCATTTGCGTTGCATTATATTAACATAATACCGGGTGTCTATAAAAGAATTCCGGGGTTTTAAAAATTCATATCGCACTAACTATAAAAGATAGCAAAATTAGTCGATTTCTCTGAAAAGAGTAGCTCAAAAAGTTTTACTCATACCAATTGGGAATGTTTGTATCAACTGTTGGCGGCGCTGCAGGGCGTTGACCTTGAAATGACGTCGCGAAATTTGAAATGATGGCGACTCTGCAACAAAAGGCTCAATGTGTTATTTGGCTCATAGAAACGAAGTCTGTAGTTACCGTACAAAGAAACTTTCGACGTAACTATGGTGTTAACCCGCCTTCTGACAAAACCATTCGTCAATGGTTCAGTGCATTTAAGGAAACAGGAAGTGTTTTGAAGCAAAAGTCGCCGGGTAGGCCGAGTGTGTCTCAAGAGAAAGTGGACAGAATCCGAGCTTCATGTTCATGAATTCGTGATGTTCAACATCTCAGGGAACAAATAGTCAATTGTATGGCAACCGTCCCCCCAGACATGCTCGCCAGGACATGGGAAGAGGTAGAATACCGTTTAGACGTCTGCCGTGCCACTAACGGGGCTCATATAGAACTTTACTAAGTGTTAAACAAAACTTGAAAATGTAAGCTTTTCAGTCATGTATAAAACATGTATGTATGTTTTTTATTTCATTAAAATAATTTGCCTCAAATCCCCGGAGTTCTCTTATAGACACCCTGTATAATGTGGCTGGCTGTGCGGTTTCTGCTTTACAATAGTAAAGCCTAAACAATTTACGAATACAAATTTATTATAGGTTTTTCGTGGTAGAAACAAATTGTTATTGCTCGCAGTCATCCGGCAGCTGGAATCCCATTCTAAATGTCATAGGAATAGAAAATTACTGCTAAACAAAAATTAAATAATATTTAAAATCTTCATGATTGTTTCATCTTTGTCTCAGTAAAATTATTTTAATACACTTAATAATCTTTATCTCATCATTATTAATAATATTATCAAAACTGTAAATGAGAACATTATTATTGTTGTTTATGTCGCTAGTTTTCTGAATAAATCTTAGTAGAATTCTAACATAAAATTACTTCTACATAAATGTTTTGCACACATATTAAAAATAAAGGAATATTAAAAAAAACAGTTAATATTTTGTTCAAAATTTCTAAACAATAGAAATACTTAAATCAGTTCCGACGTCTTCATTGCGCATTGATTTGACAAGCCCATGGTTCTGAGCAGTGCTCTTCAGAAGCGTAAATAATATAATATTATGACAGCACCCTCAAGTTACTTATAAGAATAAATAGCTGTAGTTTTTAAACTAACCACTTGCGAAACTTTACGCTGCATTTCCCAAGAGAATATGAAAACAAATTGTGTTTAAGTCAAGCTAAACTTTTAGACCTCAAGAGTGCCATCTATTTAAAACTATAAAGTAAACTAACAGAATACAGCCCCATTTGTCATAATACCTTCTATGTATCTCAGTTAAAGCCGCAAAACGTTACAGAGTAAAACTTAAACAACATAAGTACCTATTTTTATATCTAATCATAACTGAGGAACTATTTTGACTGTCAGAGAAACTTATTTTTTACAAAGTCTCGATCTCAACATGCACTTGTAACATGACTTTTCTCTTACTAAGCACATGTTTTTTTTTTGTTTTAATATACTTTATCATAAAGAGTGTAGCTTGCTTGTATGGTCTGGTTTGGTTTCTTTATCCGTTACTAACATTTAGATTGATTTGCGTAGGTCTAGTCTCAAATCGTATAATATTAATAAATAATGTGAATTGATTCCTATAAACACTCATAGAGCTAAACTACCAACGACAAAAGTGGATTAACACTTAATTATTTACAAACATTTTTACATTGAAATACATGTACCTTTTTTTTCGTGCGGAAATTCCTTCGGATACCCCCCCCCCCCCGTCAGCCAGCGGGGGCGGTTATGTCGAGCTTGAACCGACTAAAACCGCACGCCGTCTCGGGTCTCGGGTCTACAGACGCCGTGGTGTAAGGTTGCCCAAAGAGCATATCCCTCGCACCCCGACTATCCCTCGCACCCCGACTGAAATACATGTACCTCATAATGAGTATGTAAGTTGTTTTATAATTCCCAGAGGATAAAATTAATAAATTTCATGTTTTGTTTATTATTTTATGAAAGGTTTAAGAGCAAAACTGATCAATAAATTAGAATTTGTTAACCCACTTTTGTCGTTTTCTGTATACTTTCATCTAAAGTGGAGCAGTTCATCTGATGTTAATGATTCATTTAACCATAAAACGGTAATTTCTTTTAAAAATGATGTTAAGCTTAGAATAAACTGAGATTATTTACTTATTTTTAACTTATGAAACCAATAGCGCTAACGAATAGATAAACTCGAGATAAAAGTACCTCAGAAACCGAGCATATAAGTCTTTCCTAATGCATCATTAAGTTCAGATGAAATGCCTTATACTGATTTTGAGCTAACTATACTAACAAAGCCTGCCTAAAATTCTTCATTATAAAATAGACAATATTTAGAAACTTTACAAAGAGGTCGTATTCAGTACCTTTTTAATCCATCCTTATCCTTGCTTTAATATGTTCCCCGCTAGAAGCAATAAGGCTAAACAGTATTTCGATTACACTCAGTTCGCTTTAATATTCGAGGAATATTGAAGCATCGGCGAAAATAATTAGTACCTACCAATATTTTCAGCCTCATTTAACTTAAAAGTACTTTGAGTATAATCAATTAAAAGTACCACAAAATTAATTATCCAAGTCGTGGTTATACAGCTTAAGATTAAACTAAAGAAATTACAATAAGACTTGGCTTGTAATTTATTTTAAACGTATTTTATTACCTGTAGTTATTTTCTGTCTTTCCATTATTTTCTAACATCAAGTTTACTTCACAATAGCATAGGCCCTTATTAAAGATTCAACCATCTTTAATAAGGGCCTATACTATTGTTATTATTGATGTATGATTGATGATTATGTTATTACATGACAAAAAGCAGCTGAGGAGATAAAGTCTGACAGGAAAGAACGGATGTTTTTGGGGGGAATAAGATCTTCGGCCCAAATCAAGAGAAAGAGGAGGAGTGTATGTGTTCAGAAGTTTTTTTTTTTTTTTTTAGCAACCGAAATTACTAATATTCCCCCTAACCCCTCCAGCTAAGCTAAATTGCTTGTGTTAGGAGTGGGTTCACGTCGGTAGTGTAATGGCCAGGATTCGAACCCGGGACCTCTCGATCGTAAGGTCGACTCCTTAACCACTAAGCTACCGACGCTTGTCCGATATGATGACCGCGGCCACATTCTATCAACGTACCGCTCGCCACAGACCTATTCACCTTCACAAGTTGAAACCGGTAATGGTGCGCACAGTGAGATATGAAAGAAACGTTTTCCCAAGCAACTCTATGATGGGGTTCTTCAAGAAGGGCATTAGAAGGTTTTTACAGAGATGGCATCGCGAGTTTTGCGCCCCATGGTGTTGCACACGTCCATAGGCCACTGTAACCTACACCGACACTCCAGGAGTGTCAACAGAAGTGTAAACTAGAACAATTACATGTGCTATTTTGAATCGTCGTTATACATTCCTTCCTTGGAGGGAGGGGCCTCCAAGATAGTATGGAAGAAAATGACTGGTGGTAGAAATTTGATTACACAAATTTATCACAAAATTCGGCCGGGTAGGTACCACCGTGCACGATTGCGAAAAACTTTCCATAGTAATCCAATTTCGGTTTAATTGCGTTCTTGCGTTCAGGGGTCAGCAAGTGCATAGCCGGGCAGGGGGATTGTGATCGCAGCACTAGTGGGACCGGTGGGTGTCACGCGGTGCTGCAACGACAATCCTCTTCTGATGAGGCTGTCAAGCTGAGTGCCACCATTGTTAACATGATACGTGTATGTAATGGTCACCCTCTTTCCTGAGACTTTACCTTCAGCTTACCATCAGGCGAGGTGAAGTCAAATTGACGTGTCCTGAATTTAAAAAAAAATATTCATTGGCCTCAAATAACTAATTGGAGTAAGGGTAGGCGAAGAATGATTAGGTTATCTATTTTCTTGTATGATAATTACTATACCTACTAGCGGCACGCTATGATGGCCTTTTTGACACGTTCAAATAGTGATGTGAAATGTTAATTTAAAATAGAAAAAAATCTCTCTCTCTCTTTTTGGATATATCATACATTTTTTAAATTTCGAATTTCGAAAAACATAAATGCCAATTTGTGTCGTAAATTAGTACACTGCACCTCACTAGTGACAATAAAGAACAGAAATTTACTCCTTCAAACTTAGTATTTATTTTTACGAAACTACATGAGCGGACAAACGTCAAAACGGCCAACGTCATAGCGTGCCACTAGTTTTTTTAAAGATTTATTGATTTTTCACTCCTGATCTTTAGTGACATTTTTCTATATACCAATAGGCCAGAAATTTTTAATAAATCCTACTAATACTATAAATGTGAAAGGTTGTGAAGATGTTTGAATATTTGGATGTTTGTTACTCAATTAAGTAATTAACAGGTGAATGGATATGGCTGAAATTTGAAATAGCTACCCATGGGTAGCGGGAGCGCGATAAGAGTTCTGAGTGGGCGAAGCCGCGGGTAATAGCTAGTAATATATAAGACTTTCATTTATCATTGTGAATATTGAATATTACGATCTTAGAAATAACGTCTGGTTTAGTTAAATTCAATCGATCATTTGCCCCCGATATCCCGCTACACCCTGTCCCCAATAATCCCTTTGATTGACCTTTCATAATTAATTTAACCAAATGATACTTATAGAAGTAAAGCACTGCAGTTCAGAAATCTATTAACAAGAGAATTTACGATCAGCGTACGATACGCAGAGGGCACGTCATTATGTCCATCCTATTCACCCACAGATGAGTCCAGTGAGCCCACATCATAGAATAAATGCAATCAGTGTCCGGCACGTTCGGGCATGTCCTGTCAGAGCCCACCGGTGGGGCCTTGTCTGCCCCGAGCTCCGCAACGCCCATTATAAGTCGTTGAGAGATGTCTGCGTGAATTGATTGTTCGTAATATGTGATCTGAATGTAATGGATCAACTTTATAGACAATTAAGTACGCCAGTTTGTTCACGGGAATTCGGTACGATGGTACAGTCGCTCCTAGAAGTGGTTGAACACTAATAAATTTACTAAAGATCTTTACATTGAAAAAAAATACAATGAATTATAAATGATTTTTGTAATCTTCAGAGGACAAATTTAACATCTCAAGTTTTATTAAATGTTTTACGTAAAAATTTAGTGCAAATGTGGTCGGTAACTTAGAATGTGTAAAAGTAATACTTACCTTTTTTTTTTTTTTTTTTTTTTATCGTGCGGAAATCCCTTCGGATACCCCCCCGCCGGCCAGCGGGGGCGGTTATGTCGGGCTTGCACCGACTAAAACCGCACGCCGTCTCGGGTGTAAGGTTACCCATAGAGCATATCCCTCGCACCCCGGCTGACCCTGGGCCATCTCACCACTAACAGCATCGCTCATCCTGTCTCCTCTGAAAGCAGAGGAGTACGGAGAGCGATGTGTTCCCGCCACGTTGGGTATTGGCCGACGATCAATGCCAACCCTATGAAGGGGTGAAGGGGAAGCCATTGACCGCCGCCCAGGGTGTACCGGCCGCTCCGATTCCGTTCCCCCCGGACTGCAGCGGGATCGGAATCGGAGCGACACTCGAGGAGATTACCCAACACACACCCCAAGTAATACTTACCTATGGCGACTGTGCAGAACATACTTCAGTAATCTAAATCAAAGAACTATTGTAATATACTGTTTATACTGGAGATTGATGGCACTTGGTGGAACTTGCTACACATATTGAATAAATCACTTGTACTTTTCCACAATAAGGTGAAACCGGTAAGGTTCAAATAAATAAATAATTGTGGAAAAGTACAAGTGATTTATTCAATATTGTAATATATTTTCTTAATCTATTACCGTTATTGATATTTATTTTATACATCGTGATGCGAACTTCATTAGGATAATTATTATATTCTCAGAGACGAGGACCACGGGAATAAATACAGAGTTGTGGAATATGAGAGCAAGATAAATGAGGACACCAAAAGCGCCGACATGAATCTTCGATCCGTGACGTAAGTTAATGTCCAATGCACTCGAGAGTAACCCAAATAACGCCACGGTCCAACACAAATGTAGGAGATATTTATGCAATTTATACTGTTGATTGATGGCACTTGATGGAACTTGCTACACATATTGAAATAAATGTATCACTTGTACTTTTCCACTATTATATTTAATCAATCAAAACCTGACCGGTTTCGCCTCACGGCACATATAGGTCTTTACCTATGAAATTGCCGAAATTTCCTTACAAATTCATGAGTTCGTTATTCCTGTAATTTATTAGCTATTTCCATTATATTTTGTTTGAAAGTTGATTTTAAGATTTTACAACTCTGTATTAAATTTTGTTTTTATTGGCCGCTATAAATTAATTCAATCTTCAAAAACAGTACTTCCTATCCATTTTGATGATAAATTTCGTATTACTTAACAACTATCACTTTTCAAAAATGTGATAAAAGTTGCTGTTTGTTAGCTTAATATTGTCTCATTCATACACAAAAAAAATCATAAAATTTGGAGTTGTCATTCCTAAAAAAAATGCAAAAATGTTAGTACTGAAAATTGGGTTTCCTCCAATTTCTTCAAGAAAAACGGCAATTTCATATGTAACGACCTAATATATATATATAAAAATTACGTGTCACGTTGTTTGTCCGCGATGGTCTCCTAAACTACTGAACCGATTTTAAACTTGATTTGCACACCGTGTGCAATTTGATCCAACTTGAAAGATATAGCTTATATCTCAATGTATAGTCGCAATATTTAATTACAAATGTGTCAACAAATCGGGCAAATTTCCATTTATTATTGCGAAACTAATGCATGTATAGGTTAAATAGGTGCCACGGGCGAAGTCACGAGGGACAGCTAGTATGGTTATCTGAGGTTCACAATACTTGGTGACTGTAACATATGGTATGGTATCACGGGCTGGTACCCGCAACTCCAAGACAAGGCGCGGTTTTTGCGTAAGGGTGGGCGTTTTATTCGATCCACCCCACCTAATTTAAGAACGCCAGCAGGCTATTCACGCTGCTGGTGATCTCCCGGATCGTAAATGTATTTCCAAAGTACTTAACCCTGTATGTGGCGGTTGCAGGGCAGTGTAGGAGCACGTGTGCCGTTGTTTCTTCCTCTCTCATGCAGGCTCTGCAGAGAGGACTGTCGGTGATTCATAAAATAAAAAGGGGTTTATTGAAGGAGCCGTGCCCCGTGATAGCAGCTGTGGCCATGCGCAGTTGCCGTTTGGTCAGTTGTCGAAGACGCCTGGTCAGTCTATTTTCAAGCACAGGGAGTGCTTCCCTCGCCTGTCTGCAAACTTCCAGATTTATCCAATAGCTGTTGTGTTGATCTGTCGTTCGTTTGTTTACTATGGTTTGTAGGTATGCAAAGGGATCGGTTTATGGGCTCAGGTCACACACCATATCAGATCCTCTCCTGGCAAGCTAATCTGCTGCATCATTGCCGCGCGAGCCGCTGTGGCCCTTAATCCATTGCAAGGTTATGTTGTTGAAGTGGCCTATTTAGTTCAATTTAAGATGGCACTCCAGTATTAGTCTGAGTTTATAGTGTGGCTGTTTAAAGCTTGCAGTACGGCCATGCTGTCGGAGAGTATGCGTATTGAGTGGCCTTCCACTCTCCTGGCCATTACCGCTAAAGCTGCCAGGGTAATCCCCATGCATTCAGCTTGAAATACTTTGTTATGGGTCCCCAGCGGTGTTGAAATGGATAAATGGATATATTAAGGTCCTCTGAGAAGACGCCAGCACCGGTGCCTTTTTTTTTTAAGTACAAGTGATACATCTATTTCAATATCTTTATGCAAATCTATTAGGATATGTTGCGTTTGCACCAAATTGCTCTGCACGTTTGTAAAGCTCACCTTTAAAGATCTCATTTTTTATGTTGTTTGATAGTAGTATAGTCACACTTACACAGTAAAAATGGGGTGGATTTAATAAAACTTGAATACTTACACCTTTTTTTCGTGTTGAAATCCTCTCGGGTACCACCTCAACGGGGCTAATGTTGAGCTAGCTATGTCATAATCGAACCGACTAAAAAACCATACGGTGTTCACGGGAGCCTGTAGACCTAGGCAAGTGTCAAAAGCTATAAGATTGCGGGATGTACTATCAATCCCTTATGTACTATTCAATGCTTCAATAAATCTAGTAATACATAAAGCACTCCTTCAAGACCTACCGAATTACAAGCATTTCTTTTGCTTATGGAACTTTAACCATTCTTCCTTTAAATTTAAATAAGAAAAATCAACATGCAGGACGGGACTTAAACCCGTGTTAGTCCCTTTCTAGTGGAAAAATTCTGACCAACTGAGCTGCCTGGACCCGTGATAAGCTGAAATGTTGGTTGGGGTTCAGGACAACATCGAAAACATGCATGTTGTTGAATTTCCATAATTAAAATTTATATGAAAAGTTAGTACACTAATTTAAAACTTCATTGATAGAAGCATTTTCTCTTAGAAATTAATATTCTACATGAATTGCCAAACAAACAAAAGGTTCATATTCTTCGAAACAAAAGTCTACAAAGTTTTATTTTATTTATAACAGCTAAGTAATTTTATTGCATCTAAGCAGTTTTCAATCTAAGTGAAAATAAAATTAGTTTTAGTAAATGCGAGTTTAAATGAACTCAAGCTCGGGGTTTAGTAGAGATTAAATAAGAAAACTATTTTCTCTTCTAACTCAGTTAGAGAACGATCTCAAAAGCTTAGCAATTTTATTTTAAAAAATGCTCAGAATTTTTTGTTCGCAAAGTGGATTAGTATTTACGAATTTGTACTTTTTTACCTAGTTCTGACGATACGACACAAATACGTAGGTCTTACCACCATGTTTCTTCTCATTTAATGGTTTTAGACATAGGTTTCATATAGGTGTACAGGGCCCTACCAACATCCTTGAGGCCGAAGTCAACCTCACCTGCAAGTCAGTGCACCTGCTAAACAATGGACGAGACTCAGGCGCAGGCTTTCCTTTCAGGGTTGGGAGGTCAGACGGCAGTCACTGTACAGACAAACCAATAAAAAAAAAAGTGAACCTCGAGCTCCAAAGTGCAAACTTTGGACACAATTGGGAAATCGCTAAGAGTCAAAGTCAAAGTCAAAGTCAAAGTCAAAGTCAAAGTCAAAGTCAAAGTCAAAGTCAAAGTCAAAGTCAAAGTCAAAGTCAAAGTCAAAGTCAAAGTCAAAGTCAAAGTCAAAGTCAAAGTTAAAGTCAAAGTCAAAAGTCAAAAAAATTAAAAAAAATTAAACATGTTTGTCGCGGGTTCGAAACGCGGCCCTGTTCTGAGAAGACTCCGGCAAGAAACTCAGCGGGCTGTGTTTTTTTTTGGTCTATTTACAAACTTGTTCAGAGAGGTATAGATTCGCGATGAGATATGGATTTAAAAATCGATATAGGATTTCAGGTAACATTATTTAGAATCACTGAATCCTACAGCCATTTAAGCGGGGGCGTGAAAAAGCATCTGGTAAAGCCGTCTAGCTGAGGGCCACCATTGTAGCATTACCCGTATCTGTATGGTGACCGTCATGCCTGATACTTTACCTTCAGCTTACCATCAGGCAAGGTGAAACCATATTGATGTGACCATTATAAACAAAGTCTGAATGCTCTTTATAAATACTGTTGTTCAGAAACTTTAAATATTGCTTAAAGGCATACGTACTCCCTCCGTAACGTACGATCTCCATGATCGGGGCCTGAGGACGGCAGTTGGCCGACTCGCCGTCCTTACAGAAGCAGGCCGTGGCGGAGACTTGTCGTGTGTGTCCTAAACCTCCTGTCAACTCACCCACGTGGGATAAACCCGACCCCACCAGGCGAGGTCACGGTGTCGGCCGAAGTCCACCGGTAACCCTGGGGTTATACTTCACGATAAAAAGAGAAAAAAAAGGCATACGTAGGGATGACATGTGCCAATGGTTTAACTGCCACGGAAGCCAAGGATCATGCGAAGTGGAGAAGGAAAAAAGGAAAGTGAACGTCAGGCTCTGAGGTGTGGGCCTCGGATGCAATCAGAACACGCTGAGATGATGATGATGATAAGTAGCTGACACAGCTTTAACGAAACAAGAACAGCTATGTATATACATATAAATCTCAGTTCAGTTTGTTGGCTCTAGTTATCGAGTAAATAACAGAGATACATGACAGGCTAACCCTGTGAAAAAAAATTACAAAAGTACTTTTAATCAAAAGTTCTACAATACATTCATTCAAATCGGATGAGCCGCTTCAAAAGAGTTTGACCAGATACACCATGACATGAGATTTTTATATATTAGATGTATGGACATGTAATTTATTACTATTTACTTTGTATCTAATGTTATTAATTTATAAGTCATTCATTCGATAATAGCTGTCCCCCGCGGCTTCGCCCGTGGCATACTTCGCCCCCCTGGCACCCATTTATCTCAAACACGCCGGTAATTTATTATTTCTACAATAATGTATGGAAAGTTTCCCAATTTGTTGACATGGCTCTATTGCTCTACTCTCCTGGGTAATAGCGTGATGATATATGCCTATAACCTTCCTCGATAAATGGGCTATCAAGCACAAAAATATTTTTTCAATTCGAACCAGTAGTTCCTGAGATTAGTTCAACCGAACTCTTCAGCTTTATAATATTACGCCCACCCCTGTTTCGCACGGGTGCAATGCTGATACTAGATATACCACAGAGCGAGCGAGGACTCAGGGCTGCACACGCTGGCGGACTGCCCGGCGTGGGAGGCGCCGAGGCGTGACCTCGTGGCAGCCATCGGGGTGGGAGTCCTCTCGCTCGGCAGCATGATTGCGGCAAAGGTGCGGAGCGCGAGCGCGTGGGCCGCCGCCACCTCCTTCTGCGAGCATGTAATGCAAAGACTTAGAACTCTCCCGGTCCGCCGAGCCCGCAACTTGCTCGCCGCGCGTCGCAGGCGACTCAGGCCGGGACTCAAGCCGGGACGGTGGGGCGACTAGCGCCCCTCCCCCAAACCGGGGCAAGACGGGGACACCGTGGTTCCCAAACCCGAGGGGGCCATCTCGAAACCGGAGATGGCCCAGGGTCAGTCGGGGTGCGAGGGATATGCTCTATGGGCAACCTTTACACCCCGGCGTCTGTAGACCCGAGACGGCGTGCGGTTTTAGTCGGTTCAAGCCCGACATAACCGCCCCCGCTGGCACGCGGGGGGGTATCCGAAAGGATTTCCGCACGATAAAAAAAAAAAAAGATACCACAGAATGTGAACAATTCATAGATATTATTGGACAAGGATTAATGCTGTATTGCTTAAAATCGCTTCGTCATAAACTATTTGTCCTCGTAAAAAGTAAAGGACAAAAATATTTATTGTGAGTTATCTCTAAGAGATAGATACATACTATCGCGATTTTTTTGTCGACCTTTTTAAGCTGTACAATACTGTAATACATTATTTTGATCTATCTCGAAGGGTTCAGCCAGCGTATGCAACTTACATACAGCGTATACCTACCTTATTTCTGCAAATAGTGCCAATAAATATTTCATTTTATTTCGTTATTATTACACAAATTATCGAAACTCAAAATACTCACTATCAGTTTAACCAATCCTGTTACTTATAAATTTTACCAATCTCCTAAAATGGTAAAAATCGAGTTCCAAGCGTACCGCTGTTACAACGTCAGCATATTGCCCGGGCCACGTTCCACTTGTATTATGAAGTCCTATTTTGCAGTGACATTTTTCGTTCAACACAAGCCAATTGGATTTTTGAAACGTGTAAATTCGATAAAACACAGACCGTGGAGAATGAGTGAGTTATAGCCATTGCCGATTGGGGAACGCAATAGTGGAAATATAAAAGAGTTCGGTATATCATTTTAAACTGAAAACTCGATGGCATAGTATACCTTTATAAGTCACTGTTTTTTTTTTCTTAGTGTTACTCGTACTTTTTATTGCTCTATGGGCAACCTTACATCCCAGCGTCTGTAGACTCGAGACGGCGTGCGGTTTTAGTCGGTTCAAGCCCGACATAACCGCCCCCGCTGGCCGGCGGAAATACGAGGGGATTTTCGCACGAATAAAATGGCATTCAATGCCGCGAATGTTTTGCTCTTAACCAAGATTGGTAAGTAAATACAATTTCGGCTTCATCCGCGTAAAATACTAATCCTGCCCCCACGACCCACAGGAATCGTTTTTTTTTATAGAATATTCGTAACCGAAATTACTAATATTCCCCCTTAACCCCTCCACCTAAGCTTAATTTGGTTGTGTTAGGCGTTCACGTAGTTTAATAGCCAGGATTCGAAACCAGGACCTCTCGATCGTAGGGTCGACTCCTTAACCACTAAGCTACCGAGAATTCAGACCATAACTTATCTCCGTGCCAAATTTCATCCAAATCCAAATTTCATGAAGGAGTAACAAACATCCATCTTTCCAATAATGTGGACAGCAATTAACGTGATATCTTTCTATTCTCTAATTTATTCATCTTCACAAACTTTCACATTTATAATATTAGTAAGAAATAGAATAGGATTATGTACTTACTACAAAATAAAATAAAGACATAATTTTATTTTCAACTTTTAATCTTGAAACATAAATATCTTTGAACAAGATAATCTATCACTTGGTGTGACAACCAGCACGATATTGCACGAAATACAAAATTGCTCGCCGGTCCCGGTAGGTAATAGCGGGGCGCGTCATCAGCGGTAAATGCAACGAGGAAATTCTGCCGTGGACATGTTCACCCGTCTTGAGCGGCCTTACGCCTCTGTAGATGCGATTATCTGTATGAAATAGTGAATCAGAAAATTTATTGCTGAGCGCAAAACTGGGAAGGTCGGCCGGGTAACGCCAGACACAAACACTTGTCACTATTCACTTTTGATGAAATCAATAATTGCTACTGTGTTAGATTAATTGAAATAAAACTATTTTAACGTGTTATATTATTATTTACATACTTGCTTTTCAGCCAAGTCAAAGCTTCCAGTCTAAATCTGTAATCATTCAAAAACCGGACCAGACCATCAAAATGAGTCGGACTCGCACAGGAAGGGTTTCTTTCCACCGAACAGGATATAAAACTAAGTACTTTTTGAAGGAACATGTATTTGTACATCATATTTTGAATACATAATTTAGGTTATGTAACTTTTGCGGTTTTTAAGATACAGCCCGCTGACGATCGGCCTATAGTAAAGTCTTAATAATTAAGTAAAAGTCTTGGTCGGTGAAGGTTTTGAATATTGTTAATATTATACGTATGAATAATAAATATCCGTAAAATAACAAAAAAATAATTTAAGGCGAATTATAAATAAATGTAAAGAAAACTAAACCTAAAAGATAGAAAACTATTTACATACATACGTCATCGAATTCCTCCGCATCATCACCGAGTGGTAATGTTCTCAGAAGACTGGCAGAATTGCCACGTTGAATGGCAATGCTAATTTCTTTGTGCAAGATAAAGTCCAGCCAGTCTGGTCACGTGTAGCGTCGATCAGCCGCTTTGCCAATTTTTTATAGACAAAACGGGCACTTGGACCCCATGACCCCAACGTCTCAACCCCAAACGGCTCAAATATATAACAATATGTATGTATACAAATTAAAAAAGTCATCTCCACATCTTTCTTGTTCTCAACAATGCAACGGTCGCAGGTAATATATTTCAAATTTTCCAGTGCTATGAAAACGTTACGTGATCTCGAGTGGGCGTTCCGTTTGTCAAAATGGGCCAAAACATCTCCTATTACTTCCGTGTCCACGTTCAATTGCGTTAATGTCAAATATAATGCGTCATTGACACAATCCTCGTAACTCCACTTACGGCGTAATGGAGATACGAGGTTTGTGTATTAAGGTGTCGATTTACACAAGTTCGTTTTACTTAATGCTTCTCACGTCGAAGTCTGCAAAGCAAAGTTAATGGCTAATTCAGCCATATAGGCTCTTTTTCTTTATTTTTGTTATTTATTATTTCTGTCAGAATATTCCAAACCCAGTGAGCCCACCATTTCTACAAATTGTGAAGTTAAGTGGCAAAGTAGACCCCGGGCTGCAAGTGCAAGCTTTAGATGCAATCAGGATTGCCGCTCAGATGAAGTAGAAGAATATTTTAGGCAACAAACTTTATTATACAAGAGTAACATAGATAGAATTCTGACTTCAATTGTCAGAAGTTACATTAGTGTTACTTTTGGCATTTATAAATCTCGAGTTCGATCCCCAGTCGCACCGGGTACTCACCTCAGACTTTTCATAGTTATGTGTATATTAAAAATGTTTATTATCGCTCGCTTAGTAATGTTTCCGGTAGATGGCAATGGGCTCGCCCTCTATTACATTGGGACCTAAACATAACTGGCGAATCGGGGGTGTGTAATACACCTCTGCCTACCCCTTCGGGTATACAGGTGTGAAGTTATGTTGTGTTATAAATATTCTGGCACTTTATTTATAAATTTATATGATATTAGTATCAAGATCGCCAAGAAATAGTTCAAGGAAAGGATTCTAAGAGAGGAAAGAGAATAATTTCCTATTTCCTAGATTTGTACTTAGTAAATGATTACGTTTAAATCTAGGAAATAAAAAATGAGTTTCTCCTCTCCCACTGAGAACGCTGCTTCAATGAAAAACAAAAAATAACAGCAACGAGAAAATATACAAACACATCCCAGCACGCCATGAAATAGAATAAACCTCGTAATTTTGCTGATATATTAGTCAATTTGAATTTAAATGTCACTTCCTACTTATTAATGGGGGTGTGTTCTTTAAAATAATTTTCGAAGTTGAAAGTCCCCTTGATTTGCACCCGCCTTATATTTATTGCGAGCAGTATATTGCACTCAGCTAGGGTGGAAATGTTCACGCTATCATTATTTTTCATACGAGAATTCCTCTTTGGCTAGAAAATGTTCACTGTGGGCCGTAATCTCCCTGTATTTTATTACATTTTAAATTTTAATTATGTAATTATATTAATGAAGTATATACACCAATATTACTTTTTAAGGTTTAGTCCCTCAATAACTGCATCCCGCTGAATAGTAAGGGTCCAAAAAGGTCCAGACCCGAGTACCACCATTGCTTGGGCTGCTTCATGAAAACGCCGCCTCACACATTTGCTGTGTGCCCGGAGTAGATGGAGTAGCGTTTTGTCCTTGAAGTAGACATCGGTGCTGGCCATGGTTGGCAGCGATAGTGTGTGAACATCGACGCCGTCTTTTTTACGAGGCAGTGATGCGCGCAGAAGAGACGACTGAAAAGGTACGGGAGAGGTCTAGCACTCTCCCGTGTCGTAAAAGGATCGCAAAACAATCTCTGTATTCCATGAGCGCGGGGATTAGAACCCCAATAACGCGTTAGGGTCTTTGGGATTTCCTTTCTAGGGCATACCAGATTCCTCGT
Source organism: Cybosia mesomella (assembly GCA_946251805.1). NCBI lineage: Eukaryota > Metazoa > Arthropoda > Insecta > Lepidoptera > Erebidae > Cybosia > Cybosia mesomella. Next base: position 27,393,449 of record OX276398.1, read on the forward strand.
ACTACATGGCTGACGCAAGAGACACCATGCGCTTTTAGTCAGATCAAGTTGGACATACCCACCTCTGTTAGCGCTGGTGAGGTGAAACACAAGGGGGTTTCCGCATGTAAAAAATATGGGTGAAGTCCAGAAGGTACCAGCCACTATTCTATATGCTGTCGATTTCAAAATTATGGTACCTACCTTGATGACATCAACAGATGTTTTTTCACGCTCCGCTTATATGTATGCGGGTGGAGCATTCCAGTTCTTTATCGTGCGACAAAGACAGCCATATTTCTAATAAATCATCGGAGATATTGTTTAATTTTGTGTCGAAAGATTTTTTTTTTCTTTATTTAAGGAGTTTTAGTCCCTCGAGACTACGCCACTCTAATGTTGTCCAACTAAAATGTTGTCCAATGTCGACAACATTTTATTCCTTATAACTATGTATATAATATCTAATACATATTATGTCATATACATGACGATCTCCTTCTCATACCAACTAGAACTGTCGTGTGTCGAAAGCTTTGATCAAAAGTATACGGTTTACAGGTAAGAGATGTACTTATGGAAATATAAATAAATGTGTGAAGGCTGTAGGATATTTTGAAATTCGTCTAGATAATTCTGCCGAGAATTTAAAAAAATATTTTACAAGACTTTCTAGAGAGGTAGGTAAATTTGTCTACCTCTTGCCTACACATAATAGACAGCTGAAATAACTTGGGTACGATCCAATGTAGTGTAACCGTTTTCTATATTTACTGTCAAGTCAATCAAAAAGCAACTTTGTCGAAAGTACAAGTGCATACACGTGGCTTGATCGCTCCGTATTTTTTTCTTCTAAACCGATACTTTTTTAACTTATCGTGCCCAAAATTGGTTCTCACGAATAGCCCGGATTTTTCTCAGTACAAGCGTGAAATTACTTTTACAAAACAATCAAGTTACTTTGAACCACAAGCAAAAAAAACAATTCATCGAATTTGTCTTCCCTGACCTACGACACATAAGGTGTCAGGAACCGGTCACCGCGCCACCTCGTATCTCACGGACCTTGCCGAACGGACAGCGTAAGTACCCGAAGACGTGTGGTCACTAATTGAGCGTGCTACTTGAGTGCTACGGTCGAGCAACAACTACGAGTGAGCACTATCACTACGCGCTCTGGTACGCGCCATCTAGAACTGCATGTGTGCTACAAATCGCATCGAGTAGCAGCGGAAAAGGTACGCTTTAAAATGCATAAACAAAAAAGACCTTGTGCGGGGTGTCCCCAATTAATTACAAGCAATGAATTTATGACATGCTCAAACTGTCAGTTACATTATGATGTAAAATGCGCTAGCATGACTACAAGACTGTTAAAACAACTGTCGCCCGTAGAAAAAGGCACATGGTTATGCGATCTGTGCACTAGCAAAATCCCTAAAAGCGGCAACTCGGAAACGCCCATATCGGGTAGATCTAAACCTAATGTCGCTTCCCTGGTGAGTGATGAGGATGCCGCTAACGTCACTTTACGCAGTCAACCTCTGAACGATACATCTTGCTTTGAACGTGTCAGTCAGGAGCAGCTCTGTGACTTGGTGCGATCCGAAGTAACCAAAACTATAAAGAAGGAACTTCCCGCAATATTGAGAAATACTCTCGCAGCTGAACTTCAGCCGCTCAGCGATAAAGTAAGCGATCTTAGCTCATTTATTGAATTCGCTAACAATAAATACGATGAAATGAAAAAGTTACTCGAGGATAGAGATGACGAAATTAAAAATCTTCGGTCGTCGAATATTCTCTTGCAGTCGTCGGTCAAGGATCTCTCGAGCAGGCTGTCCGCGATTGAACAGCACTCGCGGGAAACGAACATAGAAGTAGGTGGCCTGCCAGAGTTCCGCTCTGAAAACTTACCGGATATCATCCAGAGAATAAGTGAGGTGGTTTCAAGTCCAGTAAGCGATGATAAGGTACTCGCGTGTTTCCGAGTCGCTAAAAGAGATAATCATAGTTCTCGCCCTCGAACCGTGGTCGCTAAATTTCCTAGTTTGCGCCAACGCGATGCCTTCCTTGCGGCTGTATCGAAGTACAATAAAACCAAAAAACTCACCGACGATAAATTGAGCACAGCGGATTTAGGGATTGGTGGCCAAAAGTCGCAAGTATATGTGTCCGAACACCTCACATCAGAACTGAAACAATTACATGCTGCAGCTAGACTAAAGAAAAGGGAACTGGGATACAACTATGTATGGGTGCGTAACGGAAAAATATACATGAGGGCCTCTGATGACTCGCAAGCAATAATGATTCGCAACCACGACACCCTCGATGGATTAGCGCCTAAGAGAAAGTAACAGCTGCTCTTGTCTCATAAAAATCGCCAACCTATCTAACGTCATCATGCTCCTCATATATTATCAGAATCTAGGCGGAATGAGAACCAAAACAAACTCAATTTACAAAAACATACTTCTAGCTAAGTATGATATTCTTATCTTCACAGAAACATGGCTGAAGCCCGAAATAATGAATAATGAATTCATAGATGAGAGATACCAGGTTTACCGACGGGATAGAGATTCTTCCATAAGCCATAAATCTGAAGGGGGTGGCGTGCTCATCGCTGTTGCAAAAAAGATACACTCAGCTCGAATTACCCACTGGGACACCAACGCGATTGAGCAAATATGGATCAAAATTGAAACCAAATCAAATAATGTATCCATCAGCATGGGTATTTGTTGTGTTTATGTCCCGCCGCCAGTTAAAGCATCAACTCTGCAACAATTTTTTGACGTCTCAAGTGACGCTATCAGTGAGATGGAGAATGTAATCATCGCAGGTGACTTCAACCTACCTTTCATTTCATGGTCAGCGGGTGAGAACTCTGAAGCAGTGGCTGCAAACTACGCAACTGATGTGAGAGGTTATATGCTGATGGACTTTATTGCTTTATCGGGTTTAAAACAGTTAAGTAGCGTAAAAAATAGAACACTAGATCTTTTTCTTTGTAATGTTCAGAGTCGAGTGTCAAAACCTGATACCTTATTAAGTAAACTTAATCCTGATCACCCTCAAATAGAACTAGAAGTTGTGAACACTGACTCACCACACTTAGCTCCCGCGCCCCGCACAGTGTACAATTTTTTTAAGGCAAATTATAACGAAATTATTCCCATACTAAAAACACCGACTGGCATTCCTGTTTCTCTAATTGTAACACAGTCGACGAACTGGTTCAGAAATTTTACGCAGTCTTGCGAGATGTTATACCGATTCATGTCCCAAGGCGTAATTTTAAGAAAACGAATATCCCAGTATGGTTCCCTGGAAGTCTTGTCAGAATTTTAAAAGAAAAGCATAAGTTACGACTGCGGTACCAAAAGTATGGCAACCCCCGTGATCAGCTGGAGTACGAACTTTTACGCACACGCGCAGGGAACTTACTTGACACATCGTACAAGTCCTACATAAACAATATTGAGACCAGTTTACATCGTAGCCCAAAAATATTCTGGAAGTTTATTAAAGATAAACGATCACATGGCTCTCAACTACCGTCCTCAATGACTAACGGTTCAGAAACGACCGACACAGGAACCGGCATAGCAAACATGTTTGCCGGCCATTTCAAATCTACTTATAGTGATGCACCCTCTCCAGTTCAGCCAACATCTTTTGGAGCCACTAATACTGTATCGACTATCATTCAACCCCTATCTCGCATCTTCCTCACCGAATGCTTAATACTAAAACATATTCGTAAACTCGATCATAACAAAGGAGCTGGTCCAGACGACATTCCTCCTCTATTCATCACACGCTGCGCAACGGCTCTCACATGTCCATTAAACAAAATTGTCACCAAGTCGTTAGAGTTTGGTGTGTTCCCGAGTGAATGGAAGAAAGCTCGCATAGTCCCGATTTTTATGAAAGGTGAAAATACCAAAGTTTGCAATTACCGACCAATCTCGATTCTGTCGGCGTTTTCGAAATTATTTGAGGCCGTTCTTTGTCCTATACTGTATAACCACACCAGCCATTTACTAACGGATAAACAACACGGATTCAGAGAAAGACATTCAGTTGTTACCAACCTGATCTATTATACCTCCACCTTACTAAAATCGATTGACAGTGATAAACAGATAGATTCTATCTATACCGATTTCAGCGCTGCTTTCGATAAAGTCAGCCACGAAATTTTACTTGCTAAATTAGCAGCGCAGTATGGTATTTGTGGAAAGTTACACAACCTGTTTGACTCTTACTTACGGGTTCGTCCACAAACAGTGGTAATTAGTGGCTTTGAGTCGGACCACTATTTATCAACCTCAGGCGTACCCCAGGGATCCCATTTGGGCCCAATATTGTTTGCACTCTTCGTAAATGATGTGGCAAAATGTATAAAAAACTCCACGTGCTCCATTTACGCAAATGACATGAAAATTTTTAGAGAAATTAAGTCTCAGTCTGAGGTGCAGCTGCTGCAGGATGACATAAATAGAGTTGTAAATTGGTGCAAGGACAATAAAATGACTCTCAATGTAATGAAATGTCAATATATCACCTTCACCAAAAAGAGAAAACCTCACATCGCCTCTTATACAATCAATGGCGAACCGATCGCTCGGGTTCATCAGATTCGCGACTTGGGCATTATTTTGGACCAACAACTCACATTTATCCCACATTATGACTCCATCGTCAATAGAGCTGCCAAAATGACGAACTTTATTAATCGCTCTACCACTAGTTTCAAATCCCACAAATCTAAAATTATTTTATTCTTCTCTCTCGTCCGTGGTGTACTCGAGTTCGGAAGTCAAATATGGAATCCCTGTTACACCATTCACTCCAACCGAATAGAATCGATTCAGAGATCTTTCACGAGGCGTATGGCATACCGATCACAAGGAATTAGCCACCGCCAGTCCTATAATGCTCGACTGAAGTTCTTTAGGATGTGTCCTCTTAGCTATCGTAGACGCATGTTGGATCTAACATTTTTACACAAAATTATCAATGGCGCGACGGTGTGTGAGGACTTGCTATCGTCAGCTAGTCTCAACGTTCCCCGTAGAGCTAACTCACGACTCCCTCACACCGAGATCTTCCACATTCCCTTTCTCAGAACGGTCACTGGTCGCAATGAACCTTCCAGGATGCTAAGAACCTACAACCAGTTCTGGAAACTGTACGATATTGACGTTTTCGGAAACAGCGCTGCCGGCTATAAATGGAGAATAATGAGAAATTTCAAATCGAAAATAATGCGGGTGATAATGTGAAATTACTTTAATTTAAGACCCATTACTATATTGTTTGTTAATTTTCTTATATAGTGCCATGTGTACTTAGGCTTACGAACGTTGTGCATATCTATAATTGGGTTATGTACTAGATATAAGTCCACAAAACCTGTTATTTAAGTTTGAAATGTAATATACATAATCTGTTGATGTGCCTAATAAAAAAAAAACACAATTTGAAACAATATTTACTGTTAAGTCAACTTAAAACCACATTTACTGTTAAGTCAACTTAAAAGTGTACTAAAAATGTGCTAAGGTTTTAAGTGTACAAAGAACATAGCAGAAAGCATGCTAAAGTAAAATGAGGTAATTAAATAATAACAAACTCTAAATTTATTTTAAGAAAATTAACTTCCTTTGACTTTTAGTATGTACTATGTAAAAATCTAATAAAAGAAAACATTTTTAGAATTATTCGCTACAACAACGAACCAACTGGTCCTTCAACCTAACTACCGTCCTATTTGCATAACAAACGTTTGTCGCCAGTCCTCTTTGATGTCAATACACAAAACTGCTCCGCTGCCGGTTTAACTAGCCTCTTCAAAGCCAAAGGAATTGGGTCCAATAATGTAATTTCTGGGGACAATACAACAAAATATATAGCCGTTGTTGAAGTTCGTATTCTAAAGCGCAAGGTTTATTATAATCATAATATTCTACTGACAACGTTGTTTTGTTTCTTTAAAAGATCGATGTTTTAATTGGAGTAGGTACGTGAATAATTGAAATAACATCTAAGGTTCACAACGCACTTGTGGCTAGCACGTTTACTTTTAGGTATGTTTTAGTCGGTTCAAGCCCGACATAACCGCCCCCGCTGGCACGCGGGGGGGTATCCGAAGGGATTTCCGCACGAAAAAAAAAAAAAAAAAAAAAAAAAAGGTATATGACACTAGCTGATACTCACGGTCTGACGAAGACATTTCTAATAGAAAACCGAATTAAAATCCTTTCAGTAGTTTCTGCGTCCATCGCGAACAAACAGATAAAAATTCTAAAAATAATAATTATATATTTTTACCCAAGTATATATTTTTTTATATAATTTTCCCGATGGCCAGCCGCATGCGGTGCAGTTTCATATAAAAATAGACATATGCGGAGGAGTATTCGGGGTTCAAATGGATGGCTATCTCCATCAATACCATTTTTAGTATCTTTACTTTTTTTTTCGTGCTAAAATCCCCACTGGCCAGCGGGGTACGGTTATGTCGGTCTTGAACCGACTAAAACCGCACTTCGTCTCGAGTCTACAGACGCCAGGGTGTAAGGTTGCTCATAGAGCATATCCCGCGAGCATTTTTAGTACCTTTTTTTTGTTTTTTTTTTCCCTGCGGAAGTCCCTTAAGATACCCCCCCGACGGCCAGCGGGGGCGGTTATATCGGTCTTGAACCGACTAAAACCGCACGCCGTCTCGGGTCTACAGACGCCGGGGTGTAAGGTTGCCCATAGAGCATATCCCTCGAGCATTTTTGGTACCTACCTATCACATATCGTACAGTATATATTATTCGACGCGGGCATGGGAAGGTTCATAAGAAATAATGTTTAGTATGTATCTGTTATTTATAATTGAATATTATTTATGCCCTGTGCTTTTATATCTTATATAAAAATCAAGTAGAAGAGATTATATTAGAAGCTGACTTCGGTAGGAAAATTGCTTCTAGGAATAATTAATGTTTATGTACTGGCTTTTAAGATATCAATAATCTCAATTTCAGCAACTTATATTTACCAGAATATTATTTACTAGCTGTGACCGCAACTTTATTGACGTGGACTTCAGGATTTGTGTTTTTTTTTTAGTATGGAACCCTAATACTTTTACTAAAATGAAGCCTAGGTTACGCTTTATAACATCAGCTATCCACAGTAAAAAATCGTTAAAATCCGCCCCGTTGCTTCGGACATTATCCGACAAACAGACAAAAAAACTGAAAATTTAAAAAAAATGTATTTTTGTTATAAATAGTATGTATACAGTAATCATTAAAAGCTATTATATTACAAATAGACAATTCAATTTTATTTATTTGTATAGATTTCTATTGGTACAACTCATGAATCTTGTATAAATACCAATATTGCCATAACAGAGGTATTTCTTAGAAGTCATAACTTCTAGTACGTAGAAAAACTTGAGCCTATAAAGTTCGTTTTTTGTCACCTGAAATTGGACTGGAATTGAATTCGTTATAAATAGAAGCAAATAATTTTGTTTTTGATATATTTTAGTACAATTTGGATTCCTGGTAATGTGATACTGTCGGAAATTTACGCGAATGTCACACATTGAAATCAAACTATTTTTAACGGATTCTATCAAGATTTATTTGATGTTATTTTATATTTTATATTGATCGCGACGTTTCGGTTGCTTTTCAGCAGCCATGGTCACGGAGAGACTAAAGGTGGTTGTTGTCTTGTAGTTTGAAGTGTAAGTTATCTCAAAGTACCCGAACTATGCTGAATTGTTGGTGTTACTATTTACGCAGAATGAGCTCACAGTGTCATGAGGTCTTGTTGTATTTTGTTTTTTCTTGAAATTGATTAAGTGAATGACTGGGTCCCAAGCTGGTGGTACATTCCAACCATCTTCTCTATTAAAATTAGGATGATTTTTATTTCAATCGCTTCTTGGAGCATCCTAGGTAGGAATCGATTTTCTTTGGCGAGTATCTGTGCTAGTATCTATCAAATCTTGAGTAATGTTTGGTCCCCTGTTGCACGTGTTCACATACAGCAGACTCTTTTGAGCGTTGGTGTTTTAAATCAGCTATGTATTCTTTGACGCGAGTGCCAATGCTTCGCTTGGTTTGACCAATATAAGAGAGCCCTCAGTCAAAATCTATTTTATACGTGCATATTTTATCCTGTAGAGGTAATTGGCACTTGACAGATGATAAAAATTTACATATATTCATTGGCGGCTTGTAGTATGTGTTAATTGAAGATCGCTTCAAGATGTAGCCAATCTTGTCAGTACGTATGGTAGGACGGCAGGCTGGCGCTCGACAGTGGCTGGCTTTTCTCGGGATCTGTGACTGATGCGCGGTTGTTTGAGCTTGTTGTCATGACTAGTAACGTGCTTACTTATTTACTTTTACACGTAAATCATACATATTTTGATTAAATACTTCAATAAAAAAAATCATTTGAACTGGTTTTTCCAGATCCTAGATCTCGCAATAACTCCTATGAAAAGCTTGAAATTTAAGAGTTGTTTCCTTGGCACAAGTTTTTTTATTATTTTTTATGTCTAAACTGCCATCTAAAAGTTCACTATTGAATCCCTTTTTTACGTTTGATAATCTCCACGCGTAGCAATTCACAGGGACCAACAATGGCATGGTAATATCGAAATTGAAGAACTAAAACCACATGATATTACGTCACAGATACCTGCTTCCAGGGACGCAACTATAACTTAGGAAGTCCCTAAAAGCTTCAACGGGCTTAACTACCTATATATCAGACATCAGATGATCTCACGGTAAAAATAAGAGGGGACTGCTTTCACCCCCTCCTGTTTATAGAGGCAAGCGCAGAACACCTCTCCCACCTGTCATCCCTACCATTTTCAACTTCTAAAGAACCCACTTGCAAACTGAGTTTTAAAAATAATTAGAACACAAACCATTAGTGAAATAATAAAAGAATTCTTAATTTGGTTGAATTGAAATAGTTGACATTCTAAATAGGCCTTAAAATCCACGAAACATCAAGTGCAAATAAAAGTGTAAAATTGCAAATTTTTACTAAATTATACAAATAATCCAGTTTCAATAGCTTCTCACTCTTTTTAACAACTTGGATTGTAATACTTCCAAAATGTCTAATAACCTTTCAAAGAGATTAGTCTATTAAATGAGTTGAAATGATTTTTCTTCGGATATTAAGTCCTTGGTACATTGTGCCATAGAAAAATAATACTATGCGAATTATAATGTTATCGTATCTCAACCTCCTCTTGTTGTGATGTTACTAAAACATTGCCAAAAATGATCTAAAATGCAGAAACAAGCATAAACATTGGAGAAAATAAACATCAAAATCCATCCAGATACCATCGTACGTTTTTACACAAATAGCATCTCTTGAAACGTTAAAGGACGTTAACAAATTAAATACAAGTAATTGAATATCGAAGCATCAATTGGTGATTGTTTGTGTTATCTTGTTAAAATATTCAGATTTGGACACAAACAAGTAAGAACAAATTTCGTATCGACACTTCGTTATCATCTATAAAATCGAGATCTCAACTCAAACGGACACTTGAGAGTTAGGGAAACAGATTTGTTATTTATATTTCGTAATAAACTTGATATCAAAGTTTGCTTGTGTTAAATTAAATTAGGCCGTACTATGGAAATGAACAAGTTGATGAGAATCGTGTTTATTGCTTTTGTTCTGAATGAAACACAACCTCTGTATATTTACTTACATTCATATTATAATTACCTTTTTTCTGTAAGATATTATTAAATTTTTAAAGGTAACTAACATACAATATTAAATTTCATACTTATTATCTTACCGGTTGCATCCGAGACTTTGACCCTGGAGTACTAACTCCTTCTTTTGTTTCACTTATACAGTTAGATGGGAGCGACTGTTATCTGGCCTCCCGACCCCGAGAGAAAAGTTAATATCAGAGCCTCGTCCGTCAATCAGGAGATGTACCGGCTGTAACGCTCCCCCTTAAGGTGTCCGAAAGTATTCCCCTCACTGATGAGACGATTGACCTGAATGCAGCAACTGATTACAGTGCTGAAGGCACTGAGAGTATCCGTTACTATTATATCCTCCAAGTTTAGGAAGATACTATTAAAAGTTTGGCTTTATTGTGATCGTCTAAGTATTTATAAGTATGGAACCCTTTATACGTTGTGTTTAAGCATTGTAGTAACTCATAGTCCTTTATTTATTACATTGAGACAAGACAAGAGTACATGGTATTGAGAACACTGATTTTAATCAATTCCTATAACTATTATTCTATCTAGCAATAAAATTAAATAATGTTCCTATACAACTACATTGAATCCCTGAACCTAATATGATTTAAGATTTTGATTTTAGAAGCTACCTAGTCTCTATAGTGATAATTAGTGATATTTATAAAATTCTGAATATTGAGTTCATTCCTAAGTGATCCTAGATATAGACATTAAGTTTTGTGTACCTTTAAATGCAAGCTAGTTCAATTTCACAGTATGATATATAAGCATTTAGTTTAGGTAGAAGTGAGGATATAACACACACAATATGGAGTTGTCTCACCATAACTGGACCTTGCAAAGAAAATGTATATAGTTTTCTTATATACAATTTGAGTTATTTAGACAAAGATATAGTAAGTATTGGTGGTCGAGTAAATAAAATGTGTGATTAAATACATATGTGGTTAATAATTAGTTACCTTGAGATAACCTACATAGTAGATTATCTCAGGGTAGCCGGAAAAATGAAATGAAGCGTCTGTTGATATGTGTAGACTGCTAGGATGGGGTATTTTTATAGGTAATAAGGAATCCTATGACCGGTTCCATTGCTGGAACCGGGGAGGCCGTCTCCTCCAAAACCCCAGGCCCCCAACGAGCAACCAATCCTCTCCAAGCTGAAGGCATACTACTTTTAAGTTATGCACAACCTTGGTGCTTTACAAAAATAAAAATAGTACCGAATTGGGAATGAGTGCCCAATTTCAACAAGTAGGTTAGATGGAAATATATCCAGTCTAACGAATGTATGGCTCGAATCATTGCTGTAGTGTATTCATACACAGGCAGTAATTGGGTAACCCCTTGGGCAGTTCATCTAGAACACGGCCAATGAGTTACTAGCGCTGTTATGGGTACCAGCTGTAAACAGACATGGTAATATATATGGTAAGGTCTTCGCGAGCTTGTGGCAACTGTCCACGTTTCAGGGTCAAGTGATACCGCGACCAAACGCTTTCAAGACACAATGCGAGCTTGTGGCAACTGTCCACGTTTCAGGGTCAAGCGATACCGCGACCAAACGCTTTCAAGACACAATGCGAGCTTGTGGCAACTGTCCACGTTTCAGGGTCAAGCGATACCGCGACCAAACGCTTTCAAGACACAATGCGAGCTTGTGGCAACTGTCCACGTTTCAGGGTCAAGCGATACTGCGACCAAACGCTTTCAAGACACAATGCGAGCTTGTGGCAACTGTCCACGTTTCAGGGTCAAGCGATACCGCGACCAAACGCTTTCAAGACACAAGTATTTTCCCCACACCGATAAAGACATAATAATAAGTAGGTAGGTAAGTATGATAGCATGTATTGCGAGGGCTTAGCCCAGCATGACATATCACTTACAATGAGACGAGCTCACATCCGTCAAACAGGATACATAGATCGAATTGGACATCGATCCTGTAAATAATTTGTTTTAAATGTCTGAATTAAATCAGGCACTCACAAGGACTGGATAAAGACAAAGGAATTGTCAAGAGTTAAATGAAACTGCTTTGTGAGACAATCATTTACTCAAGTAATTACCGTACCTTTTGAGCTTCTCATCTTTACAATGAAAGTGAGGTCTGTATTTGATAGGAATAATAGTCCAGCAGATGGCTGTATGTATACACAATACAACACAAGGTGGACTGTCTAATCTTGTCCTATCACCAGTTGAGAAACCGTATGATACTACAAGATAAGCTCAGTAGGGTTGAGCTAGCTAAGGGGCATCAGTCGTCACTAAACATCCCCTCAGACCGAACCAATATTAGCAATGAACTGAGTCAGAGTATGATTATGTTACCTTACTTAAATAAAGCAAGGTCTCACAACACACATCGATAATCCATTACTAGCTATTGTTGCGAACAGTACTGTTGTCTCGGAAGACTAGGCAAGTAAAGGGGACGCTACATTCCATCCACTAGAATAAACATTTAGTTTGTCTAGCACATAGAATGCGGTATCCAGCGCTGAACGGGCTCTACCCAATTGGGGTTCCCTATAATAAAAACAACGGTCGAATACAGCCATCCTCTGGACTCATCCCAGACAGACTGTTGAATTTCAGTAGAACCATCGTAAAAAATAAAATAGCTCAATTTCTCAAACCTTTACCTCATTCCAAGCAAACTTAAGAACTTGGGAGGCTCTTAAGAGTGCCTAGCACTACATATTTCGTGTACACAAGGGTATTGTGTAGTGTGCAGGATGAGTGTAATGATGAGTTTATAAAGTAATATTTTATAAGTTAGTTTAACAAGTCATATGACCCGTTAATCACACTTTGAATATTAAATGCCATTACAGATACAGGCTAAGAATCTACAATAGACATCCCAGGCTTATATGAACTAGCAATCTAGATTTAGATAAGGTAGCATTAAAAGAAAATGTTAGTAGTAAATTGCTTACATATAGGTTAACGGCAATAAAAGTGTTCCCAGTCACCTCATTCCAGATAGAGAGCCTCGAGTACTCTAAACCCAGCATGAATCGACAGAGAACGCTATCATAGCATAGTCACAGTCTGATCCCTGACCTGACTTGGCCAAAGTCAACCCAGTTCACATACCACGACCACACCAGATATATAAATCTTAGGTTTCAAAGGAAAATTTAACATTAAAACATCATAACATAAACTCACGCCTATATCCCCGAAGGGGTAGGCAGAGGTGCTGGCACCCACATTTCGCCAGTTTATGTTTAGGTCCCAATGTAATAGGTGGCGAGCCTATTGCCATTAACCGGGCACTTATAAACCTGCGATAAATACACACATAACTTCGAAAAGTATCGAAAAGTCATTGGTGTGTGCCATGGTAAAACCTGGGATCGAACCCGAGACCTCGTCTCAGCAGTCCATTACCCATACCACTAGGCTACCGCGGTTAGTGAATTTATATAATTTATATTCTATTTTATTTCTCTACCTCCAACCCACAAAAGTAAATAATCATGAATACAATTTATAAAACCTAAATACAGTCAACATTTTAAGAATTAGAAGAACAGAAACTAAGGTAACTCACCACCAGATTTAAACGCAGGCTACAAGGCTTTCTAAAATTCGGATAGAAATTACGATGAACTTTTCCCTAATTTACTTTCTCGGTTATAGATTCGCGGCGTTTCCTATCACTTTCCTATTATATCCTAAGCTGAGCAGCGACTGATCGAAGGCTGCTCGGGCAGAGCTTCCGCTTGCTTATATTTCGCGACGAATTCTTGAAGACTCATCCCGATATTCTCCGGTACGCTCCTTTTATTACCTCTTACTACCCCCCTTTCCTATAATCACGCCACTACACGTCATCTCTTCTGAGTTGCCATAAAACAATATGTTTCAAAGCCACTACTAACTATCGACTATTTGAAATTAATAACGGAAGCTATCAGCCTAAACAAATAAATTCACTTCAACTATTCCTACTCTTTAAATTGTCTTGTAACCAAATTAACATGAGATTATACCAAAATTATATTAAAAGTTAATAAAAGAAATCATTAAGTCTTGAATTGTCCTTATAATTTTGATTTTACTTCTAGGCCAACAATGTATGAGCAGTGAGAAGGGTATTTTAATGTTAATCTGCAACGTCTGAAGCCGTTCTGAACAGCAAGCCCCCATCCTCAGACCGCCAATGCAATCTCGATGGTTGGACCGTCACACGGCCCCGAAAAACATAGGTACACTATAGATATCAGTTACAGTTTTGCGAACTGTTACCGAGTTTGGGAAATATCATCGCGCGCTTATTTGAAGTTTGTGTTATGGCACGTTACAAATCAATTCAAGCTTACTTTCACCATTCGAAAATAACATACATAAAACTACTTAAAAAAAATGGAATTGAAACAAGAAAGAGTAATTTCTGAACTTTGCCTACCATGAGAAAACAATATGCAATACAGTCGTGAACAAAATAGCCTCGAACAACATCCATTGTAACTGAAATTTCGGTGCCATAAATCTGCTGTGTGTACCACAGTTTTCGAATGCAACGGACACAAATCTTGTGTACGTGTCGACGTTGGAAAAACTAAAACCAATAAAAAATTTGTGTGACTTGCATCATTTATATTTTGGATCTATTGATATTTGAAAATAGGTATTGAAGTTCTTTCACTCCTTTTACCCGTCGTTCTATATTCGTCTGTTTCTATATTTTTTTGTATGTCCACCGATATTTGCGTCATTTACCTATCAAACGATTTAAAAAAATATTTTTGCATTGAGTTTGGTGTTACTTTAAGTTGGTCCTATATAAATTTGATTGGTATTACAGAAAAATTCTAGGCTTATTTTTGTACTTAGACTTTAACATGAATTCAATTATTTTGCACTTTTCAGTGCTTTTTGGTTATTCATCATCATTATCGTATCAGCCGTAGGAAGTCCACTGCTGAACATAGGCCTCCCCCATCGACTTCCATTTCGACCGGTCTGTAGCGGCCTGCATCCACCGAGTCCCTGCGCTCTTTGGTTATTGAAGTCGCTTTAATTTTTTGATATTAAAATTGATTATATTTATTACTGACAACTCTTATTTTCTATTATTTACATCTTTTAAAGCAGAAGAAATAATGTCTTCATTTATACGTACATTTAATTTAAATAGATTTGTATTAATGGTTATTTCTTTAAATGAACTCTCCTTCATATAGTATCTATAAAACTCTAGTGAGTATCAATTTCATAAAATCTTTGTAAATATACGAACATCGCTTCGCTTTAGTTTTTGTTTTTTTTTAAGTGAAAACTTCTTTAGCGGCGTTGTGCACTTTTTTGTAATGGGTAAAAAAGGTTAAACTCGCGTCAGTAAACACGTGACCTAATCGTAAGACAACAAATATAGAAGCGCTAATTTCACACTGTACTTAACAACCTTGGTGGCGCGTTCGTCTAATGAGTGGTAGTTGACTTCGTCAAGACTGAGATCGATATCGACCGAGGCCCAAGAAACACTTTTTGTCATCATATAACTTTTTATAATATTTATTCTATTTTGTGCCATAAATCTATTGATATAAAATGGAAATTAAACAAAGTGCATTTATTAATGAAAAAAGTGACGAAGAAATAGCGATAGAAAATGAGTGAGTACTTTTTAAATATATTGGCGATGATGGTTCTGGTAATAATGATGGTGAAAAAGTTGTTGAAATTATGGATGGAAGTTGATTTTTCTGAGAGATAAACTTTTTAATGTAAAATAATTGTAATAGTTCTGAAGTGTTAAATTTTTATTTAAGATTTCATTATTCACACATAATTATACATAACAGTCCATCATAGATCAAAATGTATAAAAGAAAAATATCTAAACCGCAATCATATTATTATCCTGGTAAGTAGAGCGTACATAATTAATTTGCTGTTTAAAAAGATTATGGACGTCAAAAGCGTAAATATTCCAACAAACCAACTTTGCGAATGTGCGGCTTTATATTCACTGCCAATGGGTATTGAATGTCTTTCTAAACGCCACTCCACTCTGCTCTAATGAGGCTGTTCCATCCATTAAGCTATTCAGTAATTAGGTGCCAGTATGATGCCGCAGTTGCAAATGGACCGCAATGAGTGAAACAACTCGTTTATTCACATTACATGAGCCCCTGTAGGCCCTGACGCATTCAATGTTTATAAAGAAACCACAATTTGTAGAATAAAATGTATTTTTTTAAATAATTTTTTGATGCATGCGGTTTTGGAATAAGAACTTAGAATCTTAGTTCTTATTTAAAAACTGCATACGATAAAAAGTAATTTGTATCTGATACCAATCCTGAACATATTGATACAGTCGCTATATTTATTAGGTTATTACATTTCAAGTTCGAAAAATTACATATAATGAACTTACTGATACACATACGACATATAATGAAATTACATTAAAGAAAAAAAAAGCGGCGATAGCCCTGTGGTGTACGTAACGGACTGCCGAGACGAGGTCTCGAGTTCGATCCCCAGTCGCCCCGGGCTCTGACTTTTCGTAGTTTGTGTGTATTAAAAATGTTGATTATCAATCGCTTAGTAATGTTCCCGGTAGATGGCAATAGGCTCGCCCCCTATTACATTGGGACCTAAACATAACTGGCGAATCGTGGGTGTTTAATACACCTCTGCCTACCCCTTCGAGGATACAGGCGTGAACTTATGTTATGTATGTAAGATAAAAATAATACAAAAATCAGTTTCACTTTAAATAAAAATTACAATAATTAAAGTTATATTTATTACACTTCTACTATCGATTTACAAAATGCTGATTTTAATAATGACAAACAAAATTTAAACAATGTTAAATTTGTCCTTTGAAGATTACAAAATGAATTATACACCAATTTAAGTTATTACTTTATTTCAATGTAAAGATGTAAAGATTGTTAGTGTTCGGTAACTTCTGAGGGTGCCCTTGAACCTCGTTAGTATGGAAACTTACCAATCACGTCACCCAAACCAGTGATGTGATTGGTTATAATATTTAACAGAAACAAAACCTAAAAGTAATTATTAGTTTATAGCCAATCGCGATGCAAATTATGTTGAACATCTTCATAACACTGTGGAACAAAAGCGATTATTCCGAACCTGCCCCGAAAGCCTGACCCGGTCGCGGGTTAGGTTAGAAACTTGAAAAAAAATGTAAAATTGTTCCGAACGTAACCCTCTTCCTAACCTGACCCGACGTCTCGTTCCTATCATAACCCGAATTGCGCAGATACGTTTAATTACTTGTCTAGCTATTTATTCAAACAGCTTAGAAAATGACCTTCCAACCTAACCTATCCAAGTCGGATACTAAATATTAAATACTGATTTGACACATATGTACTTTTTATTTTGAGAAAGATTAGAGAGAATGACCAATATGCGCAATTCGGGTTATGATAGGAACGAGACGTCGCGGGTCAGGTTAGGAAGAGGGTTACATTCGGAACAAATAATACTTTTCTTTTCAAGTTTCTAACCTAACCCGAGAACTGGTTTTCGGGTTCGGTTCGGAATAATCAAACAAAAGTACCCCCCCGCCAGCCAGCGGGGGCGGTTATGTCGGGCTTGAACCGACTAAAATCGCACGCCGTCTCGGGTCTACAGACGCCGGGGTGTAAGGTTGCCCATAGAGCATATCCCTCGCACCCCGACTGACAAAAGTAATACCTACCGTATACATTACCTTGAGTTTATATTTCTAGGTATAAGCGTTTTACTTACTCACGTTCTCGAAAATATTCAAATACAATAAAAACAATAAAAAAATGAAATCAAGGAATAAAACGAGGGTAGTCTTTGTTATGACATCAAAAGGTCATCACATACTTGGTTGATGTTGATCTAAGTTCAATATGTATGCGAGGGTTGCGTACAATACATGGATATTTTATGCGAAATACAATTAGACACACGTGTGTGTGTCTATAAATATCTTTGGAAACTTACTGTAGAAAACAGTGTATACGAAATTGCAATATCTAAAAAATGTTATTCTTATAAAAATGATACTGTGACAGTTCATAGGACAAGTGTCCCTAGAGATTTGTGTCCCTAATGTCGGAGAGCGTTATTTTCTACTCCTTTCGTTTGCTATGATACTTCATAGCAAACAAAAGGAGTTGATAATCTAAAAAACATTAGAAATGATTATTTTAAATAACATCAGAAATAAATACTTATTAGAAATAATAATCTTTTTTTATAGAACATGAACTTTGAATTTTTAGGTCAAGATTATTTTTCTACATTATATTTATACAGCTAGATTCGCAATGCAATAAATAAATTCAGTGAGCAAAGTATCTGGCAATACAAAGTCATGAATACACTTTTTTAATCACCAGTATTTATAATGATTTTGTTTAAACTTTATCTACAAGTAAGTTGTTGCAACTAATTCACATCATCATCAACTTGGCGTTGGTCCCGGTTACTGCTTCTCCTTTTGGTTTGACTTAAACGGCCTTTATGGGGACGACCACCATCTGACCTCCAAACTTACTGCGCCTGAGCCTCGTCCATCAATCAGCAGGCGTACCGGCTTGCAAGTGAGGTTAGCTTAGGCCCCGGAGATTTTGATGGGGCTCCAAAAATACCCAACAGCTGCTTTTTAACATAATATTATTATTATGTGTACTACACATAATAATAATATTATGTTAAAAAAAAGGATTCAATCTAATTAAAAAAAAATTAAGACTCACAATCAATGGAAATCGAATAAATCCCGTAACCAAAGAACAACATTTATTCTTTAAAAACAAATTTCTCGAAGTTTATAAGATTGATAGCATTTGAGACACAAAAGGTACTATTTCGTTTGAATGTTGCTTAGTTAGTGCCCTCGCTAAGTCCCGTTGAATTGTTGTGTAAATACAACAAGGGTGTTCTCGTGAACTTGATAGAACTCCGAGTCTACAGCCATTATTGCTTTCTAAGAGCACTTCATTCATTATCTTTCTCCGAGCTTCAGACCTTTAATAGATATTTGGTTTATTGTGTTAGATAAATAGTAGATTATTCAGTAGCACAGTGATTTTGTACATTTGATGTTACATAGTACAATTAGCCCATTGAAAAGTTACATCAGGGGTTATAAAAGTCAGAGAATACAAATATTTTTTGTATGTCTAGAAGGGGTTGGTGTAATGTTAAACCCAAGTTTGTGAGATCGCAACTCTTGTCCAACGACCGCCATCTTGAAAAAGGGTGCGAAGTGTTTTTACTCTATATCGGGTAAACTATACATTGCACAGAAAATGTATAAAAGCAGTTTTGTTACAAATTAAATTATCTACACCTACATCCGTAAATATCTTCAATGCACAGACACAACTAATTTAGAATTTTATAATAGTATAGATAGAAAGTTAACCTGACTGTGTGTTTATCACTCAGTATAATATCGTCTAAAATAAAACCAAACAACACGGAAAACCAAATTCAACTTATAATTACACGACTGCTACAAAAAGTAGTATAATATTTTCAGAGTACATGTTGTATGCATGTGAGTTTATTTATCTAACCATAATTTTTAACGTCCTGAAAAGATTTTAATATAGGTATATCCTGTCTCCTCTGCTTTCAGAGGAGACAGGATGAGCGATGCTGTTAGTGGTGAGATGGCCCAGGGTCAGCCGGGGTGCGAGGGATATGCTCTATGGGTAACCTTACACCCCGGCGTCTGAAGCGGGTCTTCGGCGTGCGGTTTTAGTCGGTGCAAGCCCGACATAACCGCCCCCGCTAGCCGGCGGGGGGGTTATGTCCGAAACCTAGTAGTGTCTAGATGTTAATCCGAAGGGATTTCCGCACGATGAAAAAAAAAAAAAAAAAAAGGTATATGCGGTATCGCTATAATCCTTATATAATCCCGGGTGACACTGGTTACTTTTTGACCCATTTTTAGGGTTCCGTACCTCAAAAGGAAAAAACGGAACCCTTTTAGGAGCACTTCGTTGTCCATCCGTCCGTCTGTCCGTCTGTCAAGACCGTTTTTCTCAGGCACGCGTGAAGGTATCAAACTGAAATTTATATCTAATACTCAGGTCTACTGTCCCTTGGAGCTGTGATAAAATCAAACTTCTAAGCCAAAGCAATCAAAAGATACAGCCGTTTATGCTGCAAATTTCCGCAAATTTTCGAAACTCTCACGGGAATCAAAACCTACAGGGTACTTCCCGTGAACTTAGAATCTTGAAATTTGGTACGAAGTTACGTCTTATAGTACAGATAAAGAAAAAATTGCGAAAACCGTAAATTTTTAGTTACATCATATAGTAAAAAAATATTTTTGAAAATTTTAAAGTTACTACTTCTTTTCTCATGAACGCGTAGAGGTATTAAATTGGAATTCATATCAAATACTCTTATATACCTACAGGTTTGTACGGAACCCTCGGTGTGCGAGTCCGACTCGTACTTGGCTGGTTTTTTGGTAGGGTAGTCTTGTATTTTTTTCTAATTAACATTAGTCAAACAAGCTCCATATGCATTTAGATCGGAAAAAGAGAACATCTAGAACGGGACTTGAACCCACGACCAATCTCTTACAGGGGGAACGCTCTGACCAACGGACTCACCTACAAGGACAACCTAGACACGTCCCAGATATTCGAAATTCTCCGATATATTATAATAGCGACGCTGGAGACGTCTACTGTAATTCTTGCGAACTACGGCAACAATGAATGACTTTACAGTTATTTTTAAACATTGTTTTTTGATGACTCCGCTTAATTAATTTAATTAAGTTTTTAAGCAATTTGTATGCTTATTTTTCCTATAGATTAAGGTCGGAAAAAGAGAACATCTAGGACGGGACTTGAACCTTGACTTGTATAGCTACATATTTTTTGGTGTAAACTATTTGCGGGCCCTATTTAATAAGGGCACATAGACGTAAGAGAGAAAGTTAAAATTAATAAAAGTATGATTAATCAACCCGTGGCATTGTATCTTACTCTTAATGGAAAATAATTAAACAATGAGTTCCAGTCTGTAGGATGCTAAGTTCTCACTAGTCTTCAATTTTTTCACCAAACTGTACGAGCAAACAAAATAAAAATCGACTCCACAGCCGTCAATATGAAGAGCACAGTACTACTTAGAAAAGAATTCACCCAGTAAATAAAACAAGAGCACACCAATATATCGCTGAAAAGGCATTGAAACAAGAAACTTCAGAGAATACCCGCGGGAATAACACAACATTCCCAAATTTCTAAAAAAGAAAAATAAAAATCCTCGTCTCAGAAGTTGTTACCAGCCATAACTTGTCGGCTGAAGCTTTTTATAGAAACATGGATGAAATACAATCACGTAAGCGGTCCTTTACAAGTGAAAGGGGTGAAGTCAACTTTTAGTTCATAAGAATTGAGGCCAGTTACCCAATAACAAATATTTTTAGAAGCTTGTTGAATTTTAATAGAACCAACAGTTTGTATTGTACTTTTAATGAAAGGACTAGTGTTATTCCTAAGAGTTTAAAGCTATTGTTAAGTCTCAAAAGTTACCTAATATTAAGTGATAAAACAGGGGTTTGACTTCCCTTGCGCTGCTGTACCAGTGGCGCAAGGAGACGCTGGAGCGGGGCCATAGGCCGGAGCCCCGAGAAATCAGGGCTCAGCAGTCCCAGCTCCACCGGGAACTCATGGAGACATGGAGGGTGCGACTTGAGCACCCAAGTTGGGGGAATCCACCATTGCGGCGGTGAGACCGATCATGAAGGAGTGGTTGGAGAGGGACCACGGGGACCTCTCCTACCGGATGTGCCAGATGGTTACCGGACACGGGTGTTTCGGTAAGTATCTGTGGCGCATCCACCGGGAGACAACGCCGCAGTGCCAGCACTGCGAGGATTCTGGCGAAGACACGGCGCTCCACACGTTGGTGGAGTGCCCTGCGTGGGCGAGTCAACGCCGGGATCTCGTTGCGCTCCTGGGCGTGGACGTTCTCTCGTTGGAGACCATGCTGAGGGCCGTAGCCTCCGACGGGAGCAAGTGGCACGCCGCCGCCTCTTTCTGCGAGCAGGTAATGCGCGCGAAAGAGACGGCGGAGAGGGAGCGGGAAAGAACCCTGCCCCCCGATTTTCGCAGTCTGCGGCGAGGACGCCGCAGACTCATCTACGCCCGGGACTACCGACCTCCATGATCGGGGCCTGAGGACGGCAGTTGGCCGACTCGCCGTCCTTACAGAAGCAGGCCGTGGCGGAGGCGTGTCGTGTGTGCCCTACATACGCCTGCCAACTCACCGAAGCGGGATAAAACCCGACCCCCACCAGGCGAGGCCGCGGTGGCGGCCAAAGTCCGCCGGCAACCCTGGGGTTATCCTTTCGAGGGCTTACCCGGGGTGCCCGGCAACGGACATATGGGGAGGACACCGTGCGGTTTTAGTCGAGACACGACATAACCACCCCCGCTGGCCAGCGGGGGGGTATCCGAAGGGATTTACGCACGTAAAAAAAAAAAAAGGGGGTTTGACTTCACTATCGGGAAGAAACGTTACGTGTGTGGC
Organism: Cybosia mesomella; assembly: GCA_946251805.1. Classification (NCBI taxonomy): domain Eukaryota; kingdom Metazoa; phylum Arthropoda; class Insecta; order Lepidoptera; family Erebidae; genus Cybosia; species Cybosia mesomella. The sequence goes on from OX276398.1 coordinate 27,415,771, forward strand.
AAAGTACGGTCACTGTGCAGAAGATTGCAACGATTATTTCCACGAAAAAGGTGCCCAGAGGCAGCACTCTCCCGTGCCGTAGAAGGCGCACCGGGTGGCAGAGATCGCAGAACGATCTCCGTCCTGCATGAGCGGGGGGCTAGGGGTGACGGTCGGGGCTAGCCGTCACCCTAGCAGAAGCAGGACCAGGGTGGCGGCGCGTCGTGTTTCTGCACGCGCTTCTTTTAGGGGAAGGGTGGACTAGATCCCCCCAGAATGACGCGTCGAGGTCGCCAGCGCTGGCGACCGGTGCCGGTCGGGGTCTCTGGGATATCCTTCCTAGGGCACACCAGATTCCCAGAAGCCACATGGCAGACGCAAGAGAGGCACCGTGCGGTTTTAGTCGGTTCAAGTCCGACATACCCATCTTACCGTTAGCTCCGGTGGGGTGTGGTTTCTCTATTGTGGTTATCCTGCTAAAATTATACCCGTCCATGTGAAATTTTGTGAATATTTTTGGATGTTTCTTATTCAATCAAGTTCAAACGGCTGAATGGATCTGGCAAAAAATCGGTACAGGGATAGATTATCATAGTCCAGAATAATACATTGGCTACTTTTTATTCCTGGAATAGGTTCCCGTGGGTTATGGGAACGGAATTAGAATTCCAAGTAAAAACTTTCCGGTGTCTATTTTTTATCATTGATAGACCCCCATATGAACACTATCTTACCTATTGGGAAGTGATGACGTGGGTGACGATGGAGCACGCATCAAACAGAAGCAAACTTTACATTCGAAACTTGAAGATTCCCAGGTTATAACTTTTCGAAAGTACAGACTCAGTCAAGGAGTTCCAGACTTGTTAATATTTACTCGTTAAATAAATGACTGAATTAACAAGTTCTTTATTAAATAAAATATACAAAAGGAAGAAAATCACTAAAAGTTTTGAATTGAACACCAAATAGATCATCATTATTCGCACCCCGATTGTCGTTATAGCGGAGTTACCAGTTTCAAAATTATATGTCAGCAATCAAAATTACACAGGATATTATATAGAACGCGAGCTTTGTGGTTCATTACAGCCCTAAGCCTATATTAATAATTATGTACGATGTAGCAAGTAAGTTTCTCGCTGTTCATAAATGGGAAACTAAATTCACTGAAAGCCAAGATTAGGGAGTCGCTGGTAAATGAGTTTATAGCGTGCTAGTATACCTCCATTGTATCATTAGGGATCAAAGACTTGCGTTTCAGCATTAAAAGGTTTCTAAAAGAAAATGGTCACTTATTATACCTCAATTTACGTGTGATTTCATAAAGTCGACGAGTAATTTAATGCCATAAAATATTTCCCATGAGATTCATGATATTTTCGTGTTAGTGTCCTACTAATTTATAAATGGAAAAGTTTGTGAGGATGGATAATAATAATAATAATAAAAACTTTATTGACATAAAAGTATACATAGTTAACATTAGGTAGATCACGATACTATCTAACACAGCATGTAAAGAGGATCAGTATTTGTTAACGGTTTCTGATAAACCCTGTCTCTTAAACTAGGATATATCCTGTATCTTAAGAGACAGTGTTCGGCTAGTATTCATCCACATCACTTTCACCAGTCAAGAGTCTAAAGCCTGTGTCGCTCGACCTGTTCCATGCATATAATTAATTGAGAACTATATACGTAGATCTATTAGGTGTAACAATTTTTATGTACTTGTATGTGTATGAGGGTGAGTTTATGTATGTGTGTGAGTGTACAGAATACTTGTAAGTATGGATGAATGTGCATGTGTTGTAACATGTATGGTTGTATGTGGGTGAAGGGGTATTTGTAAGGCCGCATGTTTGAATTGAATCAATGTTTAAATGTTAGGCGATGTATGACTATAAGGACTCAATTTGTGAATAGTCCTGTTGAAGAAGCCATTTTGTCACTCTGGATTTTAGTTGTTTTTCATTTAGATCAACTATATTTAGCTTTTTGTGGATCTGTTTATAAATGTGTGTGCTTATTATATAGTACTGATGCTTAGCGAAGGTGGTTCTGTGAAGCGTACCCGAAGGATAATTTGTCCGTTTACTCGGATTCGAAGGAGCGACACTATTGTGTTTCCTAAGAACACATCGGAGCACGTATAGTTGTCGGACCGTTAATAACTGACAATCAGTATATAATTGAGCTGTGGAGTAACGAAATGGCCTCCGAGTCATTACTTTTAGAATTGCTCTCTGAGCTCTCTCCAATCTCAGAAAGTTGGTCTTTGTTGCTCCACCCCAAACAGAAATGCAATACCCTATAATCGATTGACACAACGTATTAAATACCATTTTAGAGTGTCAAAGTTAGCTGAGGCTCTGAGTGACTTGAAGATGTGGATAAGTCTCAAAGTTCTGGTGATTAAAGTTTTAAGGTGCTCATCCCATCGTAGTCCTGTGTCTATTTGTACTCCCAGATATCGTACAACCTCAGTCCTTCTGAGTTTCTGGCATGCACATGGCGCTGCTTGTTGGGGGCACGTGTGCGCTGTTAAAGAGAACGAAGGGTTCGGGGACGTACTTTGACGGAGAGAAAAAGGAATGTAGGTGGTTTTCTGATAGTTTAGGGTAAGTAAACTCGTATTCAGCCAATTTGTTATTTTACACATTGCTGATTCAGCGCTAGTTTTGACACTGTCCCAGGTTGGTCCGGAAACTATAATAGCTGTATCGTCAGCATAAGCGAACATTTGTGCATTTGTGAATGTCATATTGCATAGGTCATTAACATATATTTGAAACAAGATTGGCCCCAGTATACTTCCCTGGGGAACGCCGTAGGAGACAGGTTCTTCGTCACTAAGGTATTGATTAATTTTAACCCGTTGGGTTCGATTACGGAGGTAGCTTTTGAAAATTTCTAAAGTACTTCCTCTTACCCCAACACGTTCCAACTTTGAAATAAGCAAGGGAACAGAGACTGTGTCAAAAGCCTTGGTTAGGTCTATAAAGATACCCAGGCATTTGATTTTTTTGTCCAGGTTCCTAGCAACCAACTGCGTCAGATTCAAAACTGCATCCTCAGTTGACACTCCTGTGCGGAACCCATACTGGTTGTGGGATATAATATTATGAGTTTCTAAGAAGTTCTTGAGACGGTTTCCAAGGACCCTTTCAAAGACCTTAGATAGTGCTGTTAGGACCGAGATGGGCCTGTAATTATTGACACAGCCTCTGTTTCCCCCCTTATAAATTGGATGTATGATTGCTCTTTTTAGTGCATCCGGAAATATACCCTTTCTCAGACTGGTGTTGATTATGTGAGTTAGCGGCGGTATCAGTTTGTTCCTACTTTGTTTCAGTACTCTAGCTGAAATCCCATCCCAGCCTATAGCACAGTCGTCGCGTAATTGGAGAATGAGCGTCTCTAGTTCCTTTTCGTCAACCTCTAGCAGAGCTAGGGAGTTGCAGGGAGGGAGATGAGGAGTGTTTTTAGTATCTGGAATTGGTCTTGGTGGAGACTGACCGCGAGATAATATATCAGCCGCCAGATTTTTACCCACATTGCTCAGGGTGTTACAAACTGGGTTTATGGAGGATTTAGTGCTGCCAAGTATATTGAGTAGTTCGGTGGGACTAGACTTTGATTTGTGAGTATTTGTTATGTCTTTTATTTTTTTCCAAAGATCCTTAGGGTTATTTTTCGCTTTCTCGAGTTCTGTTTTTTCATAGGTGATTTTTAATTTACGAAGTAAATTATTACAAAAATTACGATAGCGCTTATAGGTGATTTTAATTATAAGGTTTTCTGGTGCCTGTATTGATCGTGTATGTAATTTATCTCGATTTCTGATACACTTTAGGAGACCCGGAGTTATCCAAGGCTTTATTATTTTCTGTCTCCTAGGGAGCTTCTTGTGCACAGTATGTTTGGATATTATTGTTGTTATTATATTTATGAAAACATTTATTAGTATGTTAGGGTCATCGACGTTGAATAAGTTAGAGAAAGTTAGAGAAGATGGCTATGATGGTGGCTTGTTCCAGAATGTTTCAAGAGCATTGACAGTTGCCTGCGGGTCAATAGGGCCAATAAGGACTATAATTCTTAGTAGAATTATAATTCACGTAGTGAATAACGTGTTATGTGTAATATTTTGTTATTAATATGTGTTCTCTGTTTATTCCATATTGCTGCGCTGCTGAAGATAAATAGATTTGTTTTGTTATGTTCGTGATGTTCTAGCGTAGGAGTTAGGCAATTATTTTTTTGTCCAATGTTGAGAGGTGTGATCTAAACTTTGTAAGAGAGTCAAATCGTTCTGGACATAAGCGCCGACGATGATTGAAAGTTAGTTTTCGATCAGACTCTTCTTTATAGAGTGAGTTCTTTCTCTTTAATGTTGATTTAAAAATAATTTAGTATTGTGTAGGCGACATAGATCACTTTATGTCATCTTTCGTTTTTAGTTAGGTAGGTCTTAAAAGTACTCTGTACTTTAAGTCCCATCAGGGCAAACATTAAAATGTGTCGTCAAGAGACATCAAAATAATTTATTTAGATAGTCGCGCTGTGGCTTGTTGCTTTTTGAGAGTTTTGCCAGGCCAAGAATGAAGCAATCTTTGTATTCGTTTTTTCAATATTTATTACAGTTTAATGGTTATAAATTGTAAAGATTGCGTCGTTTTTCTCATTGTAAGAGACAGGCGATTTAATGTTTTTTTTTTATCTGCTCACATGTATGACCATAAGGGCGTAGCTGGTTGTGGTGTGCGACCTCGTTCGACACACCACGGTTCGTTCACCTGGCCATCATGTGTCAGAGTTTAAAAATAAATACATAATACTTTTAGGTTTAGGTTTAAAGACATTTATTTCTCATAAAAACATAAAGTTCACTTAAAATGAGATTACAATAATTTAGAAATTTACAATAAATATTTTCCTCTATTCTGCCTACTTTAAATGATTATATTTTGTTGTACATAGTTTTTGACTTTACCCTTATACACATTCAAATTATCAATATTTTTAATGTTGTTAGGTAGTTTATTATAAAGCTGTGCTCCATCGAATAATATCGTTTTTTTACCATAGTTAGTACGTGGACAAATTAACTGAATATTGTCTCTGTTTCTTAGCAAGTGAATTGATTCCCTCTTAGATAAGTGTATATTAGTTTGGATCGAATTTGTTGTAATTTTTTTAACTAAAATGCAGGTCGTGTATATGTATAGTTAAGCTTTTGAATAGCTTAGGGAAGAAAAAACAATTGCTGCGTGGAGCTGCATTCGGCGGTGCGGCTGACAGCGGGCGACTAGACGCGCCGCCCGGGTCCGCCGGCCGAAGAGAAGATATAAGTGTATTAAATTTAGGCTCAGTCCTTGAGCGGAGTTCGCGATTCCCTAGTTCGCATAAATATAAATATATACGCGTAAAAACCTCCCTAAACCCGATATAGGAAGCTTTGTTGAAATAATAAATGATCATATAAAAATCTTCCTCTTGTGTTTATCTTATTATCAACACGAGGTATTGTGGCGTCCAACCCCCGGACGCTACACTACGTATGTTCAGGTGAAAAACTGTGATGTCTCTGTCGAGGGGTTTCAAGATATTCAGACATTCTTCGGGACTACATGTAAGAGCGTTTCCTTTAATTAGCGAATCGAGTTCGCTGTTTATATTGTTAGTAATAGCCATTGGAGTTATCGAACGTTCCAAAACGGGTCTTAGGCATATAGTCTTCCTCTGACAGAGACATATATTTATCTTTCGAGAGAATAGTAAAGGGAGCTGGAAAGTTCGTGTGTTGTCTTATGCATGATTCCAGGTAATTTTGTTCTGTGGGATTGGTGTGTTCTGTTTTATGTAGTGTGGTGGTTATATGTGTATGTATCCATGTGAAAGTAGCTATACATTCACAGATTGATATGTAAAATTGGAAGTATATTAATGAATGTAGGTGGATATCAATGTTAGGTTGTATGCCGTGGTATGGCAGTGTGTTGGTGTGTGTAAGAGTAAAATCATAGAGTATACAATTAAGTTGAAATTCAAAACTAATAAATACAGTAGAACATTTACTGATTTCCGCATTCGAAGATTGAATCTGAGAATTTTGTTTCTTTATTTCTGCAATATCGGACACAATCTTAGCCATTACAGTAGACTGATCGGTAAGTATCGTTGCTATGGTATCATCTTTTTCTCGCAGATTTGGAGCGGAAACTTTCGGTGAGTTATCTTGTCGGGGACGTTTGCTTCTACTAGTACTCGCAAAATCACTCAAGACTATTGCAGAGTTAATATCAGGTTCCGACTGAGTCTGCAACAGATTTTTTACTGGTGTTCTTGGTGTTTTAGGTGGTGTTCGTCTTACTCCAGCCATGACAACTTGACAGATTCAATATTGTTTGAGTGAAAATTCGTACCTTATCAAATAAATGCTAAGTAGTGAAGCGCGATGAGTCTCGGTTGTTAGATGCAAAGTCGTAGCCGGTGCTAAGTCGTAGCCGGTGCTAAGTCGTAGCCTGTGCGATCGTCCGCAGCGCTCCGTAGCTTCGCGTAGCGTTGATTTCGACCGCTTGTAGCCGACCGCTATTTGGCAGCTGCTTACACTATCACGATGGCGCGCTGGCGTAGCGTGCGGTCTATCCCACCACAGTTCTTTGGAAGTCGGCGGTTCAAAACCAACCAGTAACTTATCACTTTTCGGAATTGATTTTAACGATGTTGATGAAGTTACTTGTATCTCCCTCTAGGACCGCCTAGGGGGCGTCAACAACAGGTAAGATACAAGCAAGTGCAACAAGGAATTGGAATTGCTTGTAACGACCAATCACAAATTAGAAAGCACTGCGCCAAAAGGACGAGCGACACACGTCTGTTCGAATGTACGTCCGAGAGCCGAAGATAGAAAATTGTTACAGTACTCTTTCACGTTGAAATGGCTAAAAGGATGATAGGCTATACTACCTCTGATGTTAGTACCCCTGATATTGATAGCATTCATGCATCACCATAATCACTTAATCATCATAGCGCAATCCACTTTTCAACATAGGCCTCTCCCAATGTGCACCACACCACCCGATCCTCCGCTTGCCGCATCTAGCCTATCCCAGCAACCTTTTTCAGTCGTCGATCCGTCTGCCTGGGAGCATCCCAAATTCCGTTTGCCGATTCATGGTTTTCACAAAAGGACTAACTTACTCTCATGTGCTTCTTTGCTGACTTCTTCTATTGTATCGATGGTATATCGATTGTCAAATTTGGTTTTCCCAGTGTGCTCTAACGACGCGTTCTCAGAGGCGCTCATGAGTTCCTCCGATGTAAACGCATATGGGGGGACATAGTGAGCCTTCCCGAAAAGCGATACGTTACGTTATCCTCGGGTCCTCTCCGTGAGTAGCTCTCTGGCTTTGCCGTGAAATTAATTACTACACCACGATAGCAATGTAAAATCAATTATGTTACTCTGATAGCCCAACTCCAAATACCCGATGTGATGTCTTGTCCGTGCACAAAACCCACTGAGATGCTAGCCAAAGCCGACTATATATTCCAGGACTATCGCTTGTCGCCGAGATCTGTTTGCTGACCTACTAGCATTTAAACATTCCATTAACTACATATTACAGAATCCAGTAGCTTTTTTGATGGTTAGTGAGAACATGTAAGCATTATGGTTTTATATATGGTATTATTCTGATATTAGACATGTACGTTAAGAGCTATAGTTTGGGCAATAAATATGTAGTGTGATGACATGTGCGGCGTAGCAGTAAAGCGTTTAGCTGCTAAGTCAGAGGTCGTGGGATCAATTCTTGTTCAGTCTGGATTGTATGTATTTTACAAATGTATCTAAGTATGTTTTATTACAGGGAACAAACACGCTAGTTAAGCTGAACGTATGTGTCTAGATAGCGCTGTATAGTATGTCCTAGAATCATAATATAGAATTGGTTATTGTACAGACTATAATTACCAATGTTAGAAATGACTTCTTTATAGCATCGAACAGATTTATTCTATATAAAATCCTGATTAAATAATTCTACCGAGCTCCTCGAAAGATTCAGATAATTTTTTATAACCAAAAAAAGGAGTTTTCAAATGTTATAACTTTTAAAGGAAATTGTTTAAGGGAAAAGGGAAATTAATCTTTCTCTTAATTAGTAAAGTTAGTCGGACGTCGAGCGGGGAATTCAAGGCCGATAAATCAAGGTGTTGGTCTACTTTCTAACAAGTATAGTAAGAACCATTCTTTGCTTTTAACGTTTTCAATATTTTAGTACGCCCTCATCGATATTTTAGCTGTAACCGCTGTAACGTCGAGTGGGAAGTTATGTTGACGTCGAAGCCCTCCGTCGGTTTTCCTAAGTGTTAATGATAGAACTTGTGTGACTTATACATGGGGTCAGCACTAAATGGCCCCGCAGTGTTTCCAGTGGTTTTGAGTTTCCATTGAAACAATCTCTGGAATGTTGTGTAAGTTATGTGAGAGGATGGTGACAAGGCCGTGCTAGTAGTAAACGACAATGATTAAATAAAGATTCATATATGATATGCTCCCAAAACAACCAATAATTTATACAAAGTTTTATGACTTTAAGTTCAGGCGGAGTCATAAAATTGTGTCACCTGATTACAATAGTTCAGCAATGATATGCCTATTTATAATTAAGTACTAAACTTTAGTAACTGTAAGACTTGTTTAGTTAATTTAGGATCAAGGTACGTTGGGGTTGACGTATTCTTACTGGATCAAAACCCCAAAATAAATAAAAAATTACAAAAAATATATTTTTATGAATAATACAAGCAATTTGGCTTAGCTGGAGGGGTTAGGGGGAATACTAGTAATTTGAGTTACTAATATGTTAACAAAAGATTATTATATCATCACTCGAGCACCAATCTTAGTTTCATCAAAGCATACAAATCGGTTTATCTTCGCTTTTACAGGAGCGACCGACTGATCCCTCGAAGGCCATGAAATCTAAATATGTACAGTGGATACAGTCAATGATAGAAGTCGCTTAACAATTTTTAATCCTGTGATCACCTCAGCTCTTAAACCTTTCATAAAAAATAAATAAAACATGAATAACATTAACTTTGGCCCTTGGGGATAATAAAACCACTCAAACATCCACTATTGGTTCATGTATTCCTAAGTAAAGAAGGTTTGTAAATATTTTAGTATTAACTAACTTTTGCCGTTGACTGTACAGACTTGGAGTTCGCACTTCTCTTTTTCTGCCAACCGTTCCCGAGGATGCCCTGTGTACCTACGGCTATGCTCCAAACTAAACTATTAATAAAAAAACTATTAATATGTAATAGTACATGGTCAAAAATCTTAATAATGTACTCTAGATGAGCATTGCGAGTTTTTAGGTTTCTTTGATGGTAAGCGCGGGTGCAACATTGGTGGAAGCGCGCTAATCAATCTATTATTGATATAAAACTAATTACGTGCCCTTGTGTTGCACACATCCATATGCCGCGGTAACCGCTGCCTATCAGGTGGGCGGTGTGCTTGTCTGCCATGTGAGTGATATAAAAAAGTGCGCAAATTTTTAGGGATTTTCTTTAGAAAAGCCCTATTGCTTAGCAATAGGGCTTTTCTGAGTTGTCGTCGACGTCGTCGTCGTTGACAATTTTCTGTCACGGTTTTGGGTATGAAGGAGATGAGCTATCGAGTTGCTGTTTTCGGTAATAGATTCGGGCTGGGGTGAACCAATGCAAGATAAAAAAAAAATCGCAAAAAATCGCAAAAAAAAAAAGAACGCAAAATCGAAAATCCCTTGTATTCGGCTGAGCTCGTCTCAGGAATTCAACTTGTTTGACGTTTGTTTAAGATATTTGCGTCGAGAAGGATTAATTTCAGTTAGATTAATCATTTCAACTCAGTAACTTGTAACCAGTATGCGTATATGTTATGCGTTATTATTACGACCTAATTTATTATTTTACGGAACAACACCTTATCGCTTAACCCCACTATGTTATGACATCTTAATTCTATACCGTATAATTAGCGACATTCGTTTGGCATTTAGTGAACGTACCTTGCGCTCGAGTAGACAATTATATAATTGGAAAGTGACCCTTCGCCTTCAACGGATTACTGGTTAGAGCTGTCAAGGGGTCCAATCGACCCTCTTACAGTATTTGAAGACCCGTTTTCTAAGCGTTTGACATTTCGTTGGGGAACGTGAAACGAATTTCACGGTATTGAGAACTTTTGTGAGAATATTAAGTATTTTAAGTGATGTTAGGATGGGGAGGACGTTCAATTTAGTTGACGTAATATAGTGGTAATGGAAATGGTGTAAATGTTTAGTATGGTGGTTGAACTGACAATGTAGGGAAAAGGAATGTGTGGACGATTATTTTGTATTAACAATTATCAGTGTCCATTTTAATTAAGGCATTCTCTAAACGTTCTTGAACCTTTTGTAGTCACAATGTAATTCGTATATATGTATGAAAATATAATTGCGAGGGATATGCTCTATGGGCAACCTTACACCCCGGCGTCCGAAGACCCGAGACGGCGTGCGGTTTTAGTCGGTTCAAGCCCGACATAACCGCCCCCGCTGGGCGGCGCCGGCGGGGGGGTATCCGAAGGGATTTCCGCACGAAGTTACGATTTCGCGATATATACCTGAGTAGAAGTTGACCCTTGTAAGCGATGCAATAACTTAACTTTATTTTAAATTAAAAATAGGGTCTAAGTAAATTTGTTACTTATGCAGTGTGCGCGTTTTAAACGGCCCGAGAGGTACAAAGACGGGGACACCGTGATTCTCAAACCCGAGGGGGCCATCTCGAAACCGGAGATGGCCCAGGGTCAGTCGGGGTGCGAGGGATATGCTCTATGGGCAACCTTACACCCCGGCGTCCGTAGACCCGAGACGGCGTGCGGTTTTAGTCGGTTCAAGCCCGACATAACCGCCCCCGCTGTCCAGCGGGGGGTATCCGAAGGAATTTCCGGACGAAAAAAAGGTACATGTGCGCCACCCTCGCGCGCGCCTCTGTTTTTGTAAACTGACAGCCCGCATTGAGATACCGTTCAAAAACCATGTCTATACGAGCCCCCTCCCCCCCCAGACATACCACTGCCGCCATCTTCTTCGTAGTGGCTTTTGTACTGTCACGGGTACCGTCACTACCTCCCAACCACCTAACTACCTGGGAGGTAGCGGATAGTGATAAAAAAGGCAAAGGCAAAAAACCTCATACACTATGGTACACTGGTTCTATTATTCCTTCCTGGTCCCGTACTATCCTGGTTGGAGACCGCAGATGTTGGTAGGCGCTCGTCGTGAAGACCAGGTACAGGGTTCGCTTATAGTCCGGCCGGAAGTGAAGTATGATTGACGTATAGTCAATCCTCAAATTTGGACCCTGGAACGCACCATTACCCTGGAACGGATTGTGTGAAAAAACGAAATGAACACAGAAAATTATGTATTAATTTGCGACGGTGAAAATATACTACATAGAAAAGAAAATAAATGATTGAGCCAATCGCATAGAAAACCATTTAAATAGCTATTAGATGTTATGAATAAGATTAAGTACATGGTAACTATGAAAAAGCCATACTAATAGAACGAATTATGCAAAATAAAACCCAAGCTTAAAAGAAACTACGTTAAAATGCACAATCTGCCCATCATTATAAAAAAATGCACCACTTACTCAATCTGGGTTTTATTATGGTTCCGTTGCCAAATGGCAAAAAACGGAAACCTTATAGATTCGTCATGTCTGTCTGTCTGTCCGTCCGTATGTCACAGTCACTTTTTCCGAAACTATAAGAACTATGCTTTTGAAACTTGGAAAATAGATGTATTCTGTGAACCGCATTAAGATTTTCTTACAAAAATAAAAAAATACAATAAATTTTGGGGGTTCCCCATACTTAGAACAGATTTTTTTTTTATCATCAAACCCATACGTGTGCGGTTCTATGGATAGGTCTTCAAAAATGATATTGAGGTTTCTAATATCATTTTATTGTAAACTGAATAGTTTGCGCGAGAGACACTTCCAAAGTGGCACAATGTGTGTCCCCCCCCCCCCTGTAACTTCTAAAATAAGGGAATGATAAAACTAAAAAAAATATATGATGTATATTACCATGTAAACTTCACCGAAAATTGAATGAGATCTAGTAAGTAGATTTTTTTTAATACGTCATAAATCGTTAACCACAATTTACCTTTCATTCAATCAACTCAAATATAAATATTAATAAAACATTATTATGTTACTTGCTGCTTCGTAACCCTTCATGAGCGAGTCCAACTCACACTTGGCCTGTTTATAACACTTATTTAGGTGTAAAACTTTTAGGAACGAGCAGGGACGGCAATAACTGAACTACAAACGGTTATAATCTATATAGTCTCGTCCGCGTATTAAAAACCGATTTGATGATAAAATGGCCGTACTTTTGACTCGACTCGTATCGGGCGAGCATCTGGCGAGTGCGAGCCTGTTGGCAGCATGGCAGCTAGCCGGTTAGCCGGCGCAGCGATGACGTGTTTTGTTTCGATCAGCGCTTGCGCAGGTAATACGGTGCGTTCAATATATTCAACGTTATGATGACATTAAAAAAGGTAAGTTAGTTAGGTTTTAAGATATTGTATTTTTTTTTTCTTTAAAGAATATTAATAACCAGATTACTAATATTCCCCCTAACCCTTCGAGCTAAGCTAAATTGCTTGTGTTAGGAGTGGGTTCACGTCGGTAGTGTAATGGCCAGAATTCAAACCCGAGACTTCTCGATCGTAGGGTCGACTCCTTAACCCCTAAGCTACCGACGCTTCAATTTAGTTAATAGTTTAGTTTCATACTTATAGATTATAGAAGATTGTAAATAAATAGGTAATATTCTTCATTTAAATAATTGTTTACTGCATTGCACGAAAATTTAGGTACATGTACATATATACGTTACAGTACTCATTGTTATTTTATCAAAATAAAACGTTATGCTTTTTTATGGCGTTTTATCTTTCGCACTCGCATCCATCGCTTTCAACCCTCATATCTTCAGTCTAACATCTTCAGTCACCATCATCGTAACAGCGTTAGTCCCGGTTGCCTTAAAAGCTTGTACTATGGAGCCCGGGATCAACTCTCCTACTCTTTCTCCTCATTTGTCTTTGACGGGAGCGACTACCGTTTGACTAACTAACGTTGAAAGGAAAGTCTACACCAGAGCCTCGTTTGTTAATCAGCAAGTGTACCGGCTAGCGGACCACAAAGGTCTAGCTAGGGCCCCATACAAGCTACCCTGTGAGAGAGATCTCTCACAGGGTAGCTTTTTAATCGACTGGAAATTGCAAACCAAAAGACTTATTTTTTTTTGTTACGTGTGGAAACCCCACTGGCTTCGCACCCCACCGATGCCAACAATGACAAATGACTTGGGTGTACATCACCCGACTAATAGCTCAGTCGGGTGATGTACACCCAAGTCAGAACCATTAATAAATAGGCATTTTATACTGGGGTGCTTGGTTGGGGACCTCCACGCGGTGCACCCTGGGCAACGGAGACGGCAGCGCCTCTCTCCTAGGGTGTGAGAGACGCTGCCGCCTACAGCCAACTCCGACCGACGCGAGGACGGCCCTGTTGAGGGCTGTTCGGAAGCTTTCCACGTGTCCCTCTGATTAGCAGATGGCACGGTGGAGAGCAAGTAAGGGGGCCATCTCGAAACCGGAGATGGCCCAGGGTCAGTCGGGGTGCGAGGGATATGCTCTATGGGTAACCTTACACCCCGGCGTCTTAAGACCCGAGACGGCGTGCGGTTTTAGTCGGTGCAAGCCCGACATAACCGCCCCCGCCGGCGGGGGGTATCTGAAGGGATTTCCGCACGAAAAAAAAAAAGGCATTTTATACTTACATAATATATACATTATAGATCAATAAGTCCTAAATATTTTAGTTAAATTAATCCCACAAATATTATAAATTTGAAAGTTTGAATAGATGTATAGATGGATGTTTGTTACTCAATCACGCAAGAACGGTTCTGGCTGAAATTTAGTACAGGGATAGATAGATAGATTATAGCCTGGAATAGAACATATTTAATCCCTTGCTTTATCCTCCTTTTAAGCGGGAACTGAATCGAAAATCCACACGGGTGGAGCCGCGGGCAACAGCTAGTGTAAATGATATTGTCGGAAGTTTACGCGAACGTCAAACATTGAAATAAAACTATTTATAACGGGTTCTATCCCGATTTATTTGATGTTATTCAATTATTTACATTGAACCCGACGATTCAGTTGCTTTTCAGCAGCCATGGTCACGGAGGGGAGGTTTAAAAATAGCTAGTGTAAATATTATTTCAATGATCAAAGTAAAATATGATGAATGGTGAATTCTGATGATAGCAGAATTAGATCTCATCAAATTGTTGAAGGGATAAAGATTGTTCTCATAAAGGCAAATGGATTGTTGTATATTTTATAAGTAAAATGTATACAACGAAGACTAAGAGTGAAAGGTTCAATGACAAGATATTGGGACTGGAATAGATAATTGTAATCCCCAATGGGGTACGCGTACGTCCCTTCTATTATGAGAGAGATTAATATTATTGCGTAATTGAAATAGTGATATTAATATAAAATTATTCGTACTATAATACCAACTTCATTTTAAAACAATATCGTAAGGAAAAGCCTTAAAGCTTAAATACTCTTTCCTTTCCAATTTCACCAGTTTAAGTTTATAATTTTAAAGTTTGAAGGTAAACGGCATCTTTTTATAGTTGGTAGCCATCTAATAATAGCCATACAGAGTCTGTGAGCAGTACTTTTACATTCCTTCCATTCTTTGACATGAAACGGTACCATGCATTCTGAGAATAACACATAATTAGGAAGCAATTTGGACTCAGTAATAGCTTTTATAAAGTCACTTTACAAAAAGCAAAATCCTTTTAAAGTCCATACCTATCATGCGATACTTTCTTGGAAATTAATAAAATTCTTATTAAGTATGCTAGACTAGACACGACTGAGTAATTTAATATTAGCTTGCAGTCGCGTGGGCATTCTTGCAGTCTAATAGTGGTAGAGTCAAGCAACAGTCATTTTGGCCGTTGCATGAATGGGCCGACTCGACCGGGGAAGCACCACCCTCTCACAGAATATCGACGCCAAGTAACAGTATTTGAACTGTTGCGTTCCGTTTGGTGAGTGAGAGTGCCGGAGCCCAAACTCCTTTCCCATCTCCTCCCAAAATCCTTTCCCATCCCCTCCCAAACTCCTTTCCCATTCCCTTTCCTTTACAGGGTCGGCAGCGCGAGTGTGACGCCACTGGTGTTGCACACGTCCATAGGCCTCGGTAACCGCTTCCCATCAGGTGGGCCGTGTGCTTGTCTGCCACCTTAGTGGTATAAAAAAAAAGTATAAACGGAAAACATTTCAAAAATAAACCAATAAACAATAAATATCTAAGTTTCACGGATTATGAATATTCGACGATAAATATTCTACGACATAGTATGTCTGTGTATAGTATGAATAGCGCTCTCTAGACCCAAAATAAGCATAGTTTAACAAGCTTGCGGATAAACATACTTTTATACTTTTTTGTAAATACATACATATTATACATAGAAACACCCAGACATGGGTCATGGTATAATATATTCATTCATAAAAATATTTGCACTGAGCGGGAATCGAAACTGCGCCTCCTGTCGTAGCAGTTGAATGCAGAACCGCTACGCCACAGACCGCTAAAACTAGGGCTCACCGAGACGTATCTTATCTAAAAAATAATATCTATGAAAAACTCAAACATAAAATATCTAAGTGTGACCATTTATAAAACGAGAACGGTTGAGACAATTTTCATTTTGTTGAATTCGTTTTCACGCCTTGAAGGACAATTTAAATTAAAATATCTTAAAGATTTACGTAAAAAAAACTCGAATGTAAACAAAAATACAGAGAGCCAATGCCAACAAATTGACATTTGCTTCGACAATTTTCCACCCCAACGTCATAGACATGAATTACTTCATAAACAATTGTTGTTAAATAACTTTGTGTTTATTTCACAATTTACTTTTTTTAATACAGTCAAAAAATACTGTTATAATTGCTCATTTTTTTTAAATTGCATGTTCGCGCGCTTTGGATTACCTCATGCAGTTGTTTACTTAATGCTTATTGTATACAGATATTAAATAAGGATTGTTATTAATTGAAAACACTTACTGCCTGTATATTTATATGTTTGCCTGTATAAGTTGTTGTTTTCCAGATACAAGATAGTGCTTTTTCTGTTAAAAGAGATACGAAAATAATGCTGTAAACGGTGTTGTACGCGAACGTAGCCAGATCAATGATTCCGAAGCAGCACTCCTACCAGCCTCCTCACTAAGGAGGAAGCAAATGCGAAAAATGCGACTACGAGTAGGTAGTTTTCAAACCGTAGCCCCACTAGTCGCTTTCGCGCTCGGAAACCGCGTTACGAGGCACCGATATCGTCGTAAGTCAACGAAATTAACTTAAGTCTAAACAAAAAACAAGTAGAATTCCTGAGACGAGCTCAGCCGAATACAAGGGATTTTCGATTTTGCGTTTTTTTTTTTGCGATTTTTTGCGATTTTTTCTTTATCTTGCAATGGTTCACCCCAGCACGAATCTATTACCAGAAACAGCAACTCGATAGCTCATCTCCTTCATACCCAAAACCGTGATAGAAAATTGGCATCGACGAGGTCGACGACAACAACTCGATAGCAATAGGGCTTTTCTAAAGAAAATCCCTAAAAATCGCGTAGTGGAAACGTGCGTAAAACTTAATCATTAATTTATCAACCGTATCGAGTAAAATCCGATGCCAAACTAGGCCCGCAAAATCGGCACAATCAATTATTACTAGGTTAGGCAAAAGGAATACAACAAAATTATAAGTTTATAAAAAACACGAATTTGCCGTAAAGAATAAATAGGGAAAAATATAAAAATCTGTTCAAATAAGTTCTGGGAGCCGACCGGACACAAATCAGAAACACGAATGCAAAATTTGGACCAATTTTAGGTTGGGGGTCTACCAGACTCCACTTGCAAAAATCAATAAAAATGTTCATGATAGGCTTCTAAACGTTGTTGAGAGCTCCCCAAGGTATTAACATAAATTTCCAAATATTATTTTATTAAATTATTTCAGTAACCCAACAGTCCACCAAAGTGAGTTGCTCTTAACCAAAAAATCACAGTCTGGGAAAATTTTAGGTGAATTATACAGATCTCAAGCAATCCTATTTTTACGGAAATATTATCAAAATTAAATCCCACAAAGTCCCAAAAACAATTAAAATAGGCACTCAAATCAAAACAATCATGCAAATTCAATGGATAAATTCCGATCGCAAGCGATTAGGCAATATTCGACTTTTAGGCAAGATTAATCAAGTATTTAATATGAAATAGTGATTTATTTTACAAAGAGGGTAATCAAAAAATGGACGACCCGCTACGTCCCAACGTGTAGCAGTTATTACAATCGAAATCCGCGTGGTATTGCAATCGAGACAAAAGATCGATCGATTTCGAACAAAATACGACGATTACACAAATATATAAGTGGGTTGTTAACTAACCTTATTAATGACGGTCCCCTTATTAGGAACAAATGACCCAGTGATAATGTACCTTTTTTTTTTTTATCGTGCGGAAAGCCCTTCGGATACCCCCCCGCGTGCCAGCGGGGGCGGTTATGTCGGGCTTGAACCGACTAAAACCGCACGCCGTCTCGGCTCTACAGACGCCGGGGTGTAAGGTGGCCCATAGAGCATATCCCTCGCACCCCGACTGACCCTGGGCCATCTCCGGTTTCGAGATGGCCCCCTCGGGTTTGAGAACCACGGTGTTCCCGTCTTGCCCCGGTTTGGGGGAGGGGCGCTAGTCGCCCCACCGTCCCGGCATGCTTCTGCTGGGGTGACAGGTGGCCTCGCCCGCCACCCCCAGGCCTACGCTCATGGAGGACGGAGGTCGTTAAGCGACCTCCGGCGCCTGAGTCGCCTGCGACGCGCGTCGAGCATGTTGCGGGCTCGGTGGTCCGGGAGAGTTCTAAATCTCTCCCGGGCGCGCTCCGCCATCTCCTTCGCGAGCATTACATGCTCGCAGAAGGAGGTGGCGGCGGCCCACGCGCTTGCGCTCCGCACCATTGCCGCAATCATGCTGCCGAGCGAGAGGACTCCCACCCCGATGGCTGCCACGAGGTCACGCCTCGGCGCCTCCCACGCCGGGCAGTCCGTCAGCGTATGCAGCCCTGAATCCTCGCTCGCGTCGCAGTGATGATACTCAGGTGTTGGCTCCTTCCTGATCCGATGCAGGTGATCCCCGAAGCACCCCTTCACGGAGATCACCTGCGTCAGTCGGTACGAGAGGCTTCCGTGTCGCCTCTCTAGCCAAACATCCATGATGGGCCTTACCGCCGCTATTGCGGCGTGCCCTGCGCTTGGTCGCCCAAGTCGTTCCTTCCACTCCACCACGATGGCCTGGCGGAGCTGGGACTGCACGGCCTCGATTTCTCGAGGCTCGGGGTTCCATCCCTGCTCCCGCGCCTCCTTTCGCCACTGGTACAGTTGCGAAAGGGCTCTCGCTTCCAGGTCCCATGGCGGAGTTCCGGCAAGGAGACTCGCCGCCTCGAATGAGATCGTGCGGTACCCGCGGATGACCCTGATGGCCACAACTCGCTGCGTCCGCATCCGCACAGTTCTGCTCCTCAGGGCCTCCGCCCATATTGGGCACCCATACAGGGCCATGGACCGCACGATCCCCACGTAGAGTCTCCTGCAGGAGTCATCGGGCCCCCTCATGTTGGAGTGATAATGTACCTAATCTAATCCTAGTCTAATGTATGTTGAGGATGTATTATACAATAGATTACACAAATTATAAAAGATTTCACTTCCCATAGGATGTGTGTTCCACCGCAGCAATGGTTCCAAGTCCAACGAACGCGATGGGCGTATTCACTTTATTTTACAAAGAGATAACTATCTCAATAATTAATTTTCACCAATTAATCAACATTCAACAAACAAAAAATTAAAACAATGTTCCTTCAAAGCGCGTGGCAAAGCCAACCAAAATCGCGCGGACACTTGATCTACCAACGAGCTAACCTCGATCACTTCAAACAAAACCAACTCGCGATGTACTGCCAGCATACCACGCCCACTTCGTCCGGTACAGGCGTCGTTGATCCCGTACTACGAATAATGAGCGGGTACGTAACGAAAAAATAATATACAAACACCGACATGTTAATACGCGGTGAAAATATCAAAATATAAATACTAAATTGAATTAAAACTAAACAGGTGTAAAGGGATGAATTATCTCCAATTTTGCGGTTAAATTATTTCAAAAATACCTGATTGTTTGGAAATTTAAATTGAAAAACCATCAGTTGTAGTCGGACTAAGCACTTTAAAAAAAAATTTTTTTCACCCATCTTACATTTTATTAGATTAAATTTGTTGGGTAAAATATAATAACATAATTTAGTAGTTATATTCAGTAGGTGAAACCAGCCTTCAGACTGAATTTCACAGTAAAAATAAGTTCAACTAAACTGGGAATTGGAGTTTTACTAAAGGCAATTAATTAGACGCAGTGTAATTATAACTGAACTCAGTTTCTATCATTGGTGAAATGCGTTCTAAGAGAGTTTCACATACTGCTGACTCATGTTGATGTTTAATATATTATAATTCTTCTGTACGTGGATTTATTCCTAACTTCTGCTAAACGATTAGACCAATTTGGATGAAATTTGGTCTGTATATTTCAATGGATGCCGGGATGCTTTGAAAATACAATTGTACCCGGTAGCTTACTGTCGATATGTCACCAAATTTAATTAATTTGAAGCTAATTTTCTAGAGTCCGCTAGTTTAATCTAATAAAAATAAAAGTCATCTTCTTCTTCTTATATATAAAAATGAATTGCTGTTCGTTAGTCTCGCTAAAACTCGAGAACGGCTGGTCCGATTTAGCTAATTTTGGTCTTGAATTATTTGTGGAGGTCCAGAGAAGGTTTAAAAGGTTTGTCATCGATTGAGGCAGTACGAAGTCTGCCGGGTCAGCTAGTTATTTATAAAAAAGTCAAACATGTTAGAAAGTTAAATCATTATTTTATTAGATCCATAAATGCCAACTTATGTTCAGACATAAAACCGCCTTCTTTCATACCGACTAACTGATATAACAGAATATCAGCGAACTCAATAACATCACGCCTCATTTCACAATGACCTCATTCAATGCTATCGGATATGACAATCAAAAATCATTAAAACATAAGGCTTAACGATGCCATTAGAAGGATTTAATAAATCAGTAGGATCTAATTCGACAACGCACGCAATACTGTGCGGTTTCAGTTAATAAATCTTTCTCTAACTATAGCACATTCATTAAAATTTCTTCCAACGTGCGTGCGATAAACAGGAATACCTTCTCTGTCGAAAACTTCGACTTATCTCTCTCACGTAGAAGGTCGTTACGTTGAAATTATGGCCGTGGTTAAACACATGCTACATTTACTCGAAAGTTCATGTTACGCCCGAATAACTTCTCGTTTACCGGAAGGGTTCCATTTGGAGAACGCAAAAACACTTCGGGGGACTGCGTCAGACGCAGATGGCTCGCACTACATTATTATTTGATCTTTTTAAAGCGAAGAAACTGCGTATTCTGTGATTAAAAATTTAGAAGAGTCATTTTTGTGAAAGAAATATAGCTTTTTTTGCAAAAACATATTTTTATTTTGTTCGTCTGAATTTTTTAACGTTTACAATTATAGAGTCACTATACGAATGAAAATATCAATGGTAAATTTCAGAATAGGTTTGCAATGAATGTAAATAATAATAATAATAATAATCATTTATTTCAGGCAATATTTACATAACGATCTTAAATATGTAAACAGAGGCCCATATAAAATGTACTGTAATAAATACAATACTATACATTTACATTTCAATAATAATGTTTTTATGCTACTATGACAAACTAGCATTCGATATTTTTAAGAGTACTAGTAACAGAAATTACCTCGTTAACTCAGCACAGCTCAGCTAAGCAAAATTGCTTGTGTTGGAAGTGGCCTCACGTTGGTAGCGTTACGACTAGGATTCGAACCTGGAGACCTTTCGATCGTAAGACCGACTCCTTAACCGCTAAGCTACTGACACAAATCAAGTTTAACTCCATATACCTTTGGTTACTCCAACACAAAGTGGTACAAATATTAGGCAGTAGAAACTGTATCATTACATTGGCCAATCTCATTTCGTATACATTAACACCATAAATTTCACAACGATATGTACAAAACATGTACCTATGAGTTGGATGGAAATTAACAGACCACATTGCATTCCATAATGCTTATAATTAACGAAATAATACGAACCTCGTCGGTATATTCATTTAACAGCAACATCAAAGAGAAATATTGTTCACTCGATCGAATGATACGTTTAATTATGCCTTTAAACAGCATGTACCAATTATTGCTCTTTATGTAACTCGTCAATTAACTTTTTATTAATTAGTTAACTAATCCATGAAGTTATTTTTTATCATGGTTGGTTAAACGGTACCCTGTGGTGGAGCGCTTATTTATATATTTACATGTAAACAATTACATGCAAATAAATCGCTATAGACACTAGAGCAAGCGCTACAGGTTTTTGAGTTTGCAAAATCCGAATACCGACAATTGTTACCGTTCCATTCCTGAAACTCCTGATGTTTTTTTTTTACGTGCGGAATTCCCTTCGGATACCCCCCCGCCGGCCAGCGGGGCTGGTTATGTCGTGTCTCGACTAAAACCGCACGGTGTCCTCCCCAAGTGTCCGTTGCCGGGCACCCCGGGTAAGCCCTCGAAAGGATAACCCCAGGGTTGCCGGCGGACTTTGGCCACCACCGCGTCCTCGCCTGGTGGGGTCGGGTTTTATCCCGCTTCGGTGAGTTGGCAGGCGTGTGTAGGGCACACACGACACGCCTCCGCCACGGCCTGCTTCTGTAAGGACGGCGAGTCGGCCAACTGCCGTCCTCAGGCCCCGATCATGGAGGTCGGTAGTCCACGCCCAGGACCGCAACGAGATCCCGTTGACTCGCTCTCCACCACTCCACCAACGTGTGGAGCGCCGTGTCTCTCGTGTCGTTGTCTCCCGGTGGATGCGCCACAGATACTTACCGAAACACCCGTGTCCGGTACACACACACACAAACACAAATATCACAAACTCCTGATGATGATATAACTGAAAAATACTTCTTGCCACTAGGTTTTCATTTGTTTTCGTAAAAACAGTTTATTTTTTACTTTATGACGGTTTTTCATGATTCAAAAGAAAACTAGAGGTCGTACATTAATGTACCTCAATAAAAATATGTATTTTGAAAACACCAATCGCATGAGCTCCAGTGGACTTCAATCCGTTTAGTAGATCTCCAGTAAATGGGAAAAATCGTGATTTTCGTGCGAAATTTTGAAAGTTACATCAAGTCACTCACGTTTTGATTAATATGAAGAGTTGAAACTTGGACATGTTGTAGCTTTTGTGGGCATTAAAGTTTCCTGTTAGTTGTGTGTGGTTGTCGTAAACCAATCGTATGTATTGAAAAAGATGAAAAAAAGGCACAAAGGAACCATCACTCCTGTCGGCAACATGTGTTGACATTTCAACATGACAACATGATGTTATGTTATGTTATGTTAAGTTCTAGAAGTTTCTAAAAGATGACGTTAGCAACCTCAAACGGGAATATATTTGATTGCATTCTGTTTGACCGACTGAGAAATTGGTTAATGACAGTCGCCACACACTCGTTGGAGCGCGCAGCCCATTCAAGACTCGGTGCGAGGTGATAACAGGTTAGTGCTGGCATCATTTTCTCTCGACGTCAGAAGCAATTTCACAAATATATTGACCCTGACTAACACTATCATTACTTCATTGCACAAGCACTAAGACCCCTAAGATCCTGTAAGCGTTTGTAACTGCATGAAAGTTCAAGGGGTATAATAACATATTCTAAACTAGCTGTTGGCCGTGGCTTCACCCGCGTGGAATTCTGGTCCCGTTCCCGCTACCCATGGGACCCTATTCCACCACCACAACCTATATAAGATACACTCTTCCACCATACATCATTTTGGTATATCTCAAACGGTTTAGGCAGCATTTTCGTTGAAAGTTCCCAGACGGCTTATTTTTATCCGACACCTCCAACAAATGTCGTAATATTTTAGCCAATGTTTACAAAAACTTGACAAATTTTATACTAAAACTTTCCTCAAGAACCACTCTATCCATTGGTGTAAGCAACATGAAAACTGGTGCAGTAGTTTTTGAGTTTATCGCGAACAGACAGACAGACGCGGTGGAGGACTTCGTTTTATAATATGTAGCGATCTAATATATGCCCAAAAACACAGCATATTGTTTTAAAATAAAAAGTTTAATATCAAATCTCAATCAAATTTGAAATTAATTAACTTTAAAATGTCTACTCAATTTCTTAACCTACTTCAAACTAAAATTTGTATTATTTGTAGTTTTTTACTTAGAAAGTAAACAGCAAGATGTTCGTTGAAGACCGGTTCACAACTTGCGCGTGAGAGACGTTTACTTCGGCGAAGTTTCTTGAGTTACAGTCCACGCTAAAAGTAAGCTAATACTCAGTTAGCTGTAGGGTTCTTAACGGAGTACCGTGTGGTGCTTTAGTCCAACCTATCAATAACTATATACCAGATAATTATAATATATCTGAATTAGCTAGAAAAACTTTTGTCTGTTTGTTACCTTTTCAATATACCTTCAGAACAGACTCATCGTAATAAACCAAATTAAATCGATTTTATGATTCTATCGCGATTTATTTGGCGTTATTTCATTATTTACACTGACACTTTTCGGGTACTTTGAGAAAACCATTACTTTTAATCTCCCCGTAACCATGGTTGCTTTAAGCAACCAAAACATCAGGTTCAGTGTTATTCGGCACGATAACATTCTTGTATTGAATATTTCTAGAGACAATACAGTAATTAATGGATGGATGGGTTAAATAATAATTTATTAACCATGATTGGCAATTCTTAACCTGTCTTTTATTAACTTTTATTCTCTATAGAACTAAAACCAATATTTTAGTTATCGCCGGAAGGTAAGGCATTATGCTTATATTCATACGCACAAGTAGTTACCAGTGAGTAAGTATGGCAGTAGGCCATTTCATCGCGAACCTCACAATAAACCGGTTCCCTCGGTTGACTCTTAAACTTTCGAGATAATAAACTTTTTATGATCTTTCCCGGCCGCTATAAAAATATCAATTGTTGTTGTAAACCCGAGGTGTGTGTAGCATTAAATCATAACGTACGCTTCTAATTAAATATATACCTTGTGAGTCGTGTATGTATAAAATACTAGCATTGCCCCGCAGTTTCACCCGCGTAAGTCCTGATTCCGTGGGACTATCGGGATAAAAAGTAGCCCATGTTACTCAAGGATAAGGTAATATTCTAATGGTAATTGGTCCAGTAGTTTTTCAGTTTATTTGTTGAAAACTTACAAAGTAATCTTTCCTCGTTATGATATTTATGTAGACTGGCACTCGTACCGGTTTCTTGCGGGAATATTTCATATTTTACCCCCTCAGCGGTGAAATACAAAAATCTTTCCTTAATAAATGCTTACAACATTAAAGGAATCAACTACCAAAAATTCAACTATTTAGTCCCAGGGGATTAGCCTGAGAACTGGTATTAGTATATATGAATATGAGACGAATAGCAGATTCTAATATTTCAAAAACTCAATAATAGTGATCGCTTAGCATAATTGTATGGAGCATATCATTGCAGTTCTTGAATAGGCCTTTTTTCAGTAACCACCCAAAATCGAAGATAAACATATTAAACATACTTAGTTACAACAGTTCCTTTTTGCAAATACACACTTATTATATAAAGAACTGGTGTTTATGTAAAAAATAAAACAGAACTGCAGCTGTTTTCTTTTGCTGCATTAATCAAGTTTTAAGTGATATTTCAAATATGGAGAAATTTGCGCAGGTTCATGTTTAGGTAATTGGCATGGTATTGGAAAGGCACTCACATAAATAAAATAAAACATGCAAAAAATATGCTTTTTTTTATATTTAGGACACGTCAATTTGACTTCACCTCGCCTGATGGTAAGCTGAAGGTAAAGTCTCAGGAAAGAGGGTCACCATTACATACACGTACCATGTTAACAATGGTGGCACTCAGCTTGACGGCCTCATCAAAAGAGGATTGTCGTCGCAGCACCGAGTGACACCCACCGGTCCCACTAGTGCTGCGACCACAATCCCGCTTCCCGGCTATGCACTTGCTGACCCCTGAACGCAATCAAACCGAAATTGGATTACTATGGAGGGTTTTTCGCAATCGTGCACGGTGGTCGAAATGTGTGACAAATATGTGTCATCAAATTTCTACCACCAGTAAACATAATAACTCAACATAATATCGGTTAAAAATATACCTAAGTTTTATAATATTTGTAGCTAATGATCATTTGCAACAATAACGCTACTAACTAATAATAATTAATAGTTATTTATGCAACTGTGGTATAATGAGGGGTATTAAAACATGAATGTGGGTTTATCACACGAAGCGAAGCTGAGTGTGATAATAGTATCACATGAGTGTTACCTAATTATACAGTTGCATACAAGACTTTATCTACCCATGATAAACTAATAATACATCTTCAGAGAATGATGTACTGCCCTTTGATATTTTCCAATTCATGAAATCTTGGTACGCCTTTTCATACTGTTTTCTAGATTTTTCCGGTAGTAATTTGTTAGAAATGTCCTTTGCTGCATTCGAAATGTCTGGAGGTGTGTTATCAAAACTTAAATCGCTCATTTTCGTAAGTAAACAAAACAATTAGCAAAAATATTAGCGAAGAAAAATAGCGGGAATTCGAATTCGAACGAATAAGCTTTATTTTTTTTTTACGGCGCGCCGCCGCTGTGGTAGTGCAATGCAACGCGCGTGAATGACAGTTCTTTTTTTGAAACTCATATGCAGATTCCACGCATCGGGCGGTAAGAATGTGGCTGTCTGATGAGTAACCCTTTGCGCGGAAGACATTGAAAAAGCGAAAGGAGTGTTATTATGAAATTTCATACAACATTAAAACACCCGTTCGGATGATATTATGGTTATTAGGACATTGAATGTATTAATGTTGGGAATAAGCTAACTGTTTCAGAATCTTTTATAGAGGATTTAAAGCATGGGTGTAGATAAAAACTCTAATAGAATTTTCCAGATTCATAACATAAAAATAACAATACCAGGATTACTTAAAAAGTTATGTCCTTATTGTTTTAAATCAGACTTTCTCAAAAGTGTTTAACAAATACTTCAAAATGTTCGTACAAATGTTCAATTTGTTTGATGCTTTTATTTCTACTGGTCATCGTTTCCCTTTGATCAAGTTTTATCGATCAATGTACAAAATGACAAAAAGCACTCAGTTGATTAGTATTCCATCCTATTTTTAGAGTACCAATCAACTTATAAAATTGTATAAACAACGCGCTGAATTGAATATGCCTTTTCAAGAAATCTACAACGTCAATTTAGAAACACCGATCTAATTTCATATATTAATCAATTTCACAATTCTTCGTAGCCATACAATTCCACAGATACAATTCCTTAATTCGTTAATTTATCAAAACTTCTTGAATAGATTTTTTATTGAAACTAATTTTCTTTATAAATACAATACACAAGCACAAAGCCACGGGTACAATGACTTTATACAGGCAGAACGTACTTTTAACGAACGAAAAACCTGCCCTTGACCCATGATTTGGGGCTGGTGCGAAAGATGTTTTTTTCTGTCAGATAATCATCTACTGACTCGTTCGTTCCAAGCCACTGGTACATCAGTTTAAACCTTATTTTAGACGCTCAGGACGCATTTATGACTATTTGTGGTATCTAATCTACGAATGGAAACATGTAATTTTTTGTAATCATTGTCATCTGCCTACTTTTGCCCCAATCATTTGGGGTCAGCCACACATTTAGTTCATAGTTACTTCTTTCCTAGTCATGTCCTCTTTCACGCAATCTATCTATATATCTTTTCATGGGCCTACCTCTGCTCCTAAATCTACAAACATACACACTTTATAATGTCATTTATTATAATAATATACAACTTGTAAGCACAATTTTCTACTAAAACGAAATAAATACAAGATCACAGAGCTTACCATGACGCATTGAAGCGTTCGTGTTCCGGGTGAGAAAGAGAGATTGAGCCATTATAGGGTATTATAGCTTCATCCCTCTTGCCTGACCGGAACAGTAGATTGTTGTTGTTATAGTTTGTTCAGAATTGGCTTCTGAATCGGTTTTCATCGTTATTTATATATTTGCTCTGAGTGTGAGTGGTAGAGTCAAGCAACAGTCATTTTGGCCGTTGCATGAATGGGCCGAATCGACCGGGGAAGCACCACCCTCTCACAGAATATCGACGCCAAGTAACAGTATTTGAAATGTTGCGTTCCGTTTGGTGAGTGAGAGTGCCGGAGCCCAAATTCCTTTCCCATCCCCTCCCAAACTTCTTTCCCGTCCCCTCCCAAACTCCTTTCCCATCCCCTTACCTTTACAGGGCCGGCAGCACGAGTGTGACGCCACTGATGTTGCACACGTCCATAGACCGCGGTAACCGCTTCCCATCAGGTGGGCCGTGTGCTTGTCTGCCACCTTAGTGGTATAAAAAAAAGTGTTTCTATGCATAACAATGTATGTATTTAAATAATGTATCTGAGCATATGTATACGCATTCTAAACCCCAAATTAGAAGCTATGCTTGGTTTGGGTCTAGTATCTTGTCCTAGAATATTAAATTTGTTTATTTCTCCACATCATTATCTTTACAGGCTTCATCATCATCATCATCATATCAGCCGTAGAAAGTCCACTGCTGAACATAGGCCTCCCCCATCGACTTCCATTTCGACCGGTCTGTAGCGGCCTGCATCAACCAAGTCCCTGCGCTCTTTGTTAGGTCGTCTGTCCACCTTGCGGGAGGCCTTCCTACGCTGCGCTTGCCGTTACATGGTCTCCACTCAAGAACCTTTCTGCCCCACCGACCATTGGTTCTCCGAGCTATGTGCCCTGCCCACTGCCACTTCAGCTTGCTGACTCGCTCTGCTATGTTGGTAACTTTAGTTCGTCTACCGATCTCCTCGTTTCTGAATCGATCTCGTAGAGAAACCCCAAGCATAGCCCGTTCCATAACTCGCTGTGTGACCCCGAGCTTCCTTATGAGGCCCATAGTGAGAGACCACGTCTCGGCCCCGTAGGTCATCACTGGTAACAAGCATTGATTAAAGACCTTTGTCTTCAAGGACTGCGGTATTTTGGACGAAAAGACGCTGCGCAGTTTCCCGAACGCAGCCCAGCCGAGTTGGATTCGTCGATTGACCTCCTTCTCGAAGTTGAATTTGCCTAGTTGGACGGTTTATCCCAGATAGACATTGTGATCAACAACTTCGAGAGGTGAGCCTCCCAATAATACGGGGGTGGGCGCACATTGACATTTCACATGACTTTCGTCTTGTCCATCTTCATTTTCAGGCCTACCCGCTGGGACACTCTGTTGAGGCCTCCGGGCATAGTGCTGAGCTCCTCTAAGGACTTTGCCATGACTACGATGTCGTCAGCAAATCGAAGGTGAGTGATGTATTCGCCATTGATATTGATAGCGAATCCTTTCCAATCCAGAAGCTAGAAGGCGTCTTCCATTGCATTGGTAAAGAATTTCGGCGAGATGACATCACCCTGCCTAACTCCCCTCTGCAACGGAATAGCCTCTATGCTCAGATCCTGTACTCGGACCGACATTATACAAGCACTTCAGCACTTCGATATACCGATAGTCAATGTGGCACCTCTGAAGAGACTGCAGCACCGCCCAAGTCTCGATCGAATCGAAGGCTTTCTCATAGTCCACGAACGCCAAGCATAGTCGCAAATTATACTCCTCGGTCTTCTGTATAATCTGCCACAGCGTATAGATGTGGTCTATGGTACTATAGCCTTTACGGAAACCGATTTGTTCGGGAGGCTGGAAGTCATCAAACCTGCGTGCGAGACGATTCGTGATCACCCTCGAAAACAGCTTGTAAACATGGCTCAGAAGCGAGATGATCCTGTAGTTCTTCAATAAGGTTTTATCACCTTTCTTGAAGAAGAGAACCACCACGCTTCTGTTCCACGCTTCGGGCGTAGTACCCTCGAGCAGGACCTAATTAAAGAGCCTCTGTAGAGCTTTTAGTATCAGCGTTCCACCTGCACTCAGAAGCTCCTATGTCATTCCGTCCTCACCCGCCGCCTTGTTGCTCTTGAGCTGTTTGAGGGCCATCCTAATCTCATACAGGCTGATGTCCGGAATATCTTCTGTGTAGTGTCGGGTTAATTTGGCTGAGACTTTACCTTCAGCTTACCATCAGGCGAGGTGAAGTCAAATTGACGTGTCCTAAATAAAAAAAAAAAGGTATATAACTGCCCGTAGAACCTTTCGATCTCCCTCAGTGCCTCTGACTTAGTAGACGCAACACTGCCGTCGTCCGTCTTCAGCTTCGTTAACTGGCTCTGCCCAACAGACAAGTCTCTTGCGAACACTTTAGAGCCCTTATTTTGCTCTATCGTATCTTTAATATGATTAGTATTAAAGACACGAATATCGTGTCGCAAGGACTTAGATATCCGTCTTTTGAGCTGCCGATATGCTTCAGCGTCCTAGGAAGTCTGCAACGTCAATGAGCGTCGTTCTGCCATAAGGTCGAAGGTGAGATCTGATAGTTTTTGAGGTCTATCTTTCCGGCGGGGTCTGAAGAAGACTTTCCCTACCTTGTAGACAGTTTCTACCAACCTGCTGTTGACCTCGTCCACAGAAACGCAATCCTCAAGCTAGAGAACCGGTTTGCGAGCTCGAGTTGAAAGCTCTCAGGGTTTTGTATATGGGCTACAGTAGGTCGGAGCGTGAACTTGATTAGTCGAGACCTTTCCAGTTGGACATTGATATTCAATGTGCCTCTAACCATTCTATGATCACTTCCGGTTTTCACCCTTTGGATCAAGGAGACAACATAGAATATTCGTCTCTTTGTAGACATAATGAAATCGATCTCATTCCTCGTACAACCGTCGGGACTCATCCAGGTCCATTTTCTATGAGGTGGCTTCTTGAAGAAGGAGTTCATCATAAAGAGTTCCTCCTTCTCGAGAAAGTCAGCCAACCTCTGGCCCCTGGGATTTCTTCGCCCACATCCGAATTGCCCCACTCTCAACTCGTCATCACCCCTCCTACCCAGTTTTGCAAAATCCCCCATAACAACAGTGAAGTATGTTTTGGAAGTAGTATATTTGTAGTGTGTGTATAAGTGTAGTGGAAGTATGTATATTTGTATGTATGAGATGTCCTCATACATAACTTCCACTTCGTCGTCCGGGTGCGCCGAGGTCGGTGCGTAAACCTGTATGACCTTCAACGAGTACCTCTTTGATACTCTGACAATCAGGTACGCATGGTAAGGGATTTCCGCACGATAAAAAAAAAAAAAAAAAAAAAAAGGTACCCAACCCTGGTCGACACACTCGTGATACATACCACGTTGCTTACAAGGGATCTGTGAACGAGAAACCCGACACCACCTTGGGACTGTTGGTCGCCCTCCCGGTGGTAGAACAAGTTGCCAGACTTTAAGGTTCTCGTGTCCTCGTCCTCTCTTTGGACCTCCGATAAACCCACTATGTCCCAATGCAGCTTGTTCATCTCCTCTTCCAGCTCAATGATCTTCTCGTCTGTCCTTAATGTGCGCGTATTGTATGTCACCAGCGACAACCTACGTCGGTATTCCTTTGAGCAATTGCCTAGGGTTGTTTGACGGTAGCACCTCGCCCAGGAGCCCTCGGGCACTAGGGGCCGTGCTCCTCTGTCCATCATCATTTTGGGGGGATTTGTACCATAACCCGCCACGCTGGTCCAGTGCGTATTGGCGGGTCGCCAGAGCCTTCTCCGTTAATCAGCAAAGTACACCGCGGGCAGGCGAGGTTGTCTTGGGTCCCGAAAGATGTTAGTAGGGACTCCTTGCACTTACCCTACAGGCTTACCCTAATATAATAGTATGGTCCTTAAATATTGTAACATATTACAATATTTATTATTTATTCCCATCTTTAGCCAATAATGGATGTGTACTTCGTGCGGAAATTCCCTCGGATAGCCCCCCCCCGCCCCACCCCCAAAGGCCAGCAGGGGTGGTATGTCGGGTTTGAACTGACTAAAACCGCACATCGTCTCGGGTCTTCAGACGCCGCCGCGGTGTAAAGTTGCCCATAAAGCATATCCCTCGCATCCCGACTGACTCTGGCCCATCTCCGGTTTCGAGATGGCCCCCTCGGGTTTGGGAACCACGGTGTCCCCGTAACGGATGTGTACCTGTATTAAATGTAGTTACAAAAACCTCAATCATTTTTATTGATCATGAGTCAACCACATTCTACCATCCCAAATTTTCAGGTGCATAAATAATACAGCACATACTAGTTGCAATACCAAGCTCAGTAATGTTGTAGCTATTCTTATCCATTAGTCGAGTTCTTCAATAAAGAATACCACAATGGATCCATAACGACTGCATTATTAATAGGCTACAATGCTTTCGTCGTGGTATAAACAAACATGTCATTACTTTAAACACTCATAAAACACACCACTTTTATTAAAAGCATTTTAGTAAATAGCAAACATTCACGTGCAAATACATCGTTGGTATAATATTTTTAGTAACGAGGCGTACTGTGGTGTCATACACACTGTCGGAATTTCCATATCTAAATGGAAAACGGCCCTATACAATCAATTGTGTACCCACATTCCATTTGAAAAGTGCACCTGTGCTGAGAATATGGATTGTTTATTTTTGTTTGAATTGGAATTGAGAATTGAAATGGTTGGCCAGTAAAACGGGCGAGTTCACACTTTTGTCACGTAAGGTATATCACGGCCATTACATGTAAGTGGTATTGTTTCTTGGATATTGTAAGGACCTTGCGTGATTTTAGATGTGAAGGATACTGAATTTTTGAGTGCGGGTTTTCGATAATTGGTTTTTTGTAAGTTACGTTGTACAATATTAAATCGAACTTTCAATGTCACTTAGTTCACCATTAGTCAGTTAGAACGTTTAGCAAATCCTGTTTTTCTTCGCATAATAATTGTGTTTTCTTTTTCATTTCGTGTACATATATTTACAATTTTTTCTGATAGTTTGTCATGGTGACTTCATTCTGCCTGATAAAAAGCTGTGATGAAATAATTATTTCTACATACAAGGCTGCTAGGTAAATACTTGTTAACGTACTATCAATATAAATAAACCAGCATTTAAGATAGTAGTTAAACGTTGGTCTATCAATAATTTAAAAAAAACATTGTATATTTATATTTCAGTTCCAAGGTAAGTACACTAAAAATATAGCAATGAAACCAACAAATAGGTACAATGAACATTTGGGGTGTGTGTTGGGTAACCTCCTCGAATGTCGCTCCGATTCCGATCCCGCTGCAGTCCGGGAGGAACGGAATCGGAGCGGCCGGTACACCCTGGGCGGCGGTCAATGGCTTCCCCTTCACCCCTTCATAGGGTTGGCATTGATCGTCGGCCAATACCCAACGTGGCGGGAACACATCGCTCTCCGTACTCCTCTGCTTTCAGAGGAGACAGGATGAGCGATGCTGTTAGTGGTGAGATGGCCCAGGGTCAGCCGGGGTGCGAGGGAAATGCTCTATGGGTAACCTTACACCCCGGCGTCTGAAGACCCGAGACGGCGTGCGGTTTTAGTCGGTGCAAGCCCGACATTACCGCCCCCGCTGGCCGGCGGGGTATCCGAAGGGATTTCCGCACGATAAAAAAAAAAGGTACAGTGAACATCTTAAACATCGCAGAAACTGATTGGAACTAAATTACTCAATAGTATTTTGAAGACCATATATCAGCTTTGGAGCGGATGGAAAGATCGAGTAAATATTTGGTAAAAGGAAGAGATAATCCAATAATAGGGGTGTTTTTTCAGGGCTATGAGGAAAATACAACCTTTTAGTAGCTTCCAAAGTTCAAACATGTTTACATGAAATGTTCAATTTTTCAGTGAATGATTTTTTTAGCCCTAGGCTATATAATTTTTGGTTATAAATTTTACAAATAATTTCTCGCTAATATATATATATTTGTAAAATTTATCCGATGTAGATTTCTTTGAATATTTTTGACAAACCAAGGCTCAAACATCGTAGATATTATTATATACAGACAACATATTTATAGACAGTGTTAAATTTATAAAACAGGCAGTACATAGGTCATAATACTGGAGTCTGACGACCGGACTGGGTAGGCCCCAATTTAAAAGCCCCTGATCAATATATACCTCTACCTAGTGCAGGATACGTGTTTTATAAAATTGAGTAACTGATGATGACGTCACAGCAGCCACTACTACAAGGACTTGAAGATATTTCACCACTGCGTATTGCCGTTCAATAGCAGATGTCCTGAGTAGTCAACCTGCAGTAGGCGTTAACAATCCTTAGATGCAATTTGCAGAGTCAACATTGAAGCAGTCTTGTACACTATAGTGAACGTCTCACGAGCTAAAAACGTAAGTTTTTGTTTATATTCCAGGTCTAGATATTCTAGGTTTCTTGATAGCAAGGCAGAAATAAATGAAATAGTCATTCGGTTAAGTTTAAGAAAATTGTGTATTATTTCATCTGTCCCAAATTACATACTTTATTCAGATTCGGAGATTCATTTTTATTTCGGCTAGATTGTTCGTTATTAGAATACAATTGTAAATTAGTTTACATTTTTAGATTGTGACTTGGCCATAACTCCGACAAAACCAATTTGTACCATTTTTAGGGTTCCGTTGCCAAATGGCAAAAAACGGAACCCTTATAGATTCGTCATGTCTGTCTGTCTGTCCGTCCGTGTGTCCCAGCCACTTTTTTCCTAAACTATAAGATCTATGCTGTTGATACTTGGTAAGTAGATGTATTCTGTGAACCGCATTAAGATTTTCACACAAAAAGAAAAAAGACAACAAATTTTGGGGGTCACCATACTTAGAACTGAAACTCAAAAATGTTTTTTTCATCAAACCCATACATGTGTGGTGTCTATGGATAGGTCTTCAAAAATGAGGTTTCTAATATCATTTTTTTCTAAACTGGATAGTTTGCGCGAGAGACACTTCCAAAGTGGTAAAATTTGTGTGTAAAAGAAGTTACAGGGGGACTGTAACTTCTAACATACCATGTAAACTTCCAACGATAATTGGTTTGAATGAGATCTAGTAAGTAGTATTTTTTAAAACGTCATAAATCGTACACTGCAATTTACCTTTCATTCAATCAACTCAAATGTAAAAATTTAAAAAAAACGCATTATTATGTTATTTGCTGTTACGGAACCCTTAAAGGGCGATTCCGACTCGCACTTGGCCGCTTTTTTAAACTACTACTTGTAGTTACGACAGTCATAATTTTATTATCTCGTCAACCAATTAAAGTAATATTTTTTTTTGTATTTAACGTTGAATTCGGCTGACGTTGAAAAAAAAAGGATTTCCGCATAGAAAAAAAAGGTACAATTACTGATTTTTTACGATATATTCATATAATTATTTCAGTGTAACTACTGGGTACAAGAAAACTTCGTACAAATCGCACTCGCTTCAATTTTTTTCCTTGCGAGAATAGAAACTCCATGAGCATTGTCAGTTTTTATATATATAGGGCTTCCAATTTACGACTGCTACCCCAAGTATTACAATAGTCCAGAAACTATGGTAACGGCTTACTCCCAGGTGGAAGTGTATAATATTTGCCATGGAATAGGACACATTTAGCGGCAGTAGCAGTTCAATAAAAACATTATAAAGGATCTTATTTTACTTCATCCGAGCGCCTATCCCGGTTGCATACAAACCTTGCAATTTGGAGTCCGGGGTTCGATCTTTGCATAATTTTGTTTATTTTGACTGGAACGGAGCCTTGTTTGTCAATCCAGAAGGTTTGTATGGGGCTTGAAAGGATCACTTGTAGGTATATATACTCTAATTGTACATTTAGCAGGATAATTTATGTATACACGATTACTTAGATTTGAACATGATTACGCAATCGGTTTTGTTATGCTAATTTCTAACACATAATTAGCAATTAATAGATTTCTCTGTTCCGTAGTAGCACAATGGTTCTAAATACACATAATAAGGACTTGCTTATTACTTAGTTCAAATTACCTATTTACTGAAGTGAATATCCATTGTCGTCTAGCAGCTCAATTGCATTGCATTATGAATAATATTGCTACATACAACAAAGGATACCAATTCGCTGGGCTTAGGACATGTTGGTAATAATAATAATAACGAAAAGGGGAAAGAAAATAAATGATAAGAATAATAATAATATGGACTCAGCTATTATTGTACCGATAGTCGTATGTTTGCACGGACTCATCGCCAAAAGCCTCGATCAATGCCCACCTAGAGGCTATCGTTGGGCAGCTGGCTCAAGAGCTTGATGCAAAAGTCGGTTCTGCTAGGCACGGCACGCATAGTAAGAAAGTTCCTCTTTCTGGAGTCTTAATCACCGGTGACTTGGTCCCTGTATTCGATGCCAGTAGGGTATAATTTTTAGAATTCCGTAGCCAAATGGCTAAAAACGGAACCCTTATAGATTCGTCATGTCTGTCTGTCACAGCCACTTTTTTCCGAAACTATAAGAACTATGCTGTTGAAACTTGGTAAATAGATGTTTTTTGTAAACCGCATTAAGATTTTCACACAAAAATAGAAATAAAACAATAAATTTTGGAGGTTCCCCATACTTAGAACTGAAACTCAATGTTTTTTTCTTCAAACCCATACGTGTACATCTATGGATAGGTCTTCAAAAATGAGGTTGAGGTTTGTAATATCATTTTTTTCTAAACAGAATAGTTCGAAAATTGGTTTGAACGAGATCTGGTAAGTAGTTTTTTCTAATACGTCATAAATCGTAAGCCGCAATTTACTTTTCATTCAATCAACTCACATATAAAAATTTTACTTGCTTCTATGGGAACCCTTCATAGGCAAGTCCAACCCGCACTTGGCCGGTTTTTATATTTTTAAATAGTGTTTTTGTTTCGAAAAATATTTTTAAACATGTATTAATTTTTAAACTTACTATTTATATAAAATGAATAAAAAGAATAACAATAATAAGTTGTTATTGCATGAACACAAAAAAAAAATGTTTACTTACAGTTTCTACAGCTTGTCTTTATACAATTGGTTTATCGTACAGGGCAATCTCTTACAGGCAACCATTGAATGGATTCTGCTGTAAATTCAACTATAATAATTCAAATGTATGTTTTCTTAATCAATATAGATACGTTTTTGAAGAAAAGCAGCGGAAAAATATAGTTGCTGAAGAATGTTTACTCACATTTTTCAAAAACTACGCGATGAATTTTGAACTTGGGCGTGGGTGATTAAATCCGAAACTATGAGGAATAGCGAAAAACAAAGGAGTCTCGGGCCCGATTTTGATGAAAACTAAAACTGCATCATTGGATTCTTGAAAATTCAATATTCCTACCTAGGAATCAAAGCCGGGCCCTAAATACGCTTGGCTTAACGCTTGCTTGATTAACGGACCAAGCAAAAACAATAATCGAACCGCTGAAAGTGCAAATTTTGAACGTAAATTGGGAAATCGCATTGCAGATGATGTGTGACATTTAAAATAAGTGATGCTGAATACAATTTTGTGTAATATCCGAACAAAGTATTTAGTATATAGCCCAAAATGTATTGGAGAGACATTATTGGTCGATATGTCACGTGTAACAAATAATGTCACTCCCATACATTTTGAACTTTTGAAGGTTCGCTTCGAAGCAATTCCACTAGTAGAATGTCACTTTGTCTACAGGCTCAGGGCTGCACACGCTAGCGGACTGCCCGGCGTGGGAGGCGTCGAGGCGTGAGAGGATTAGAACTCTCCCGGCCCGCCGAGCCCTCCATGAATGCAGGCCTGGGAGTGGCAGATGAGACCGCCTGTCATTCCAGCATAATCAGGCCGGGGACGGTGCACGGTGGGGCGACTAGCGCCCCTCCCCCAAACCGGGGCAAGATGGCGACACCGTCGTTCCCAAACCCGAAGAGGCCATCTCGAAACCGGAGATGGCTCAGGGTCAGTCGGTGTGCGCACCCGCTGGCCGGCGGGGGGGCAACCGCCTTTGAGCTACCTGACGTTTTGAACTGGCTGTGAACACAGGCTATTTGGTTCAGTGGTGTAACACTTTAGTCGTCGAGTCCGTGAGATGGTACACTTGCTATCATACGTTTTTTTATTATTTACGATGTTCCGTTGTCCTGTTTCGATTACTTTACAACAGACTCTGTCCACGTTACCACAACAACACAGAATAAATTGAGATAAATCTGTTAAAAACTGTTACTGTTGCTGGTGGTAGGAATTTGATGACACAAATTTGTCACAAAATTCGGCCGGGTAGGTACCACCGTGCACGATTGCGAAAAACCCTGCATAGTAATCCAAGTTCGGTTTGATTGCGTTCAGGGGTCAGCAAGTGCATAGCCGGGCAGGGAGATTGTGGTCACAGCACTAGTGGGACCTGTGGGTGTCACGCGATGCTGCGACGACAATCCTCTTCTGATGAGGCCGTCAAGCTGAGTGCCACCATTGTTAACATGGTACGCGTATGTAATGGTCACCCTCTTTCCTGAGACTTTACTTTCAGCTTACCATCAGGCGAGGTGAAGTCAAATTGCGACGAAAAAAAAAAAAAACGTGTGGAGAACTCCAGCATCCGCCGCAGCGGCCACGTCTGTGACATCGCAGATAAAATACAGGAGTGTCGCCTTCGCTGGTGCGGCCGCGTTTTGCGGCAGCCTCCTTACTATGTGAGTAACACTATGTTATGGTCGGGCCCCGGTGTGAGGGAGAAACCCAAGACGTTTAACGTCGTAAGAGGTGACATGCATGCCTGGCCTCACTACCATGGAATCCCAAGATCGTGTGAAGTGGAGAAGGAAATTCCGGAAAGCGGATCCCGGGCTCTGAGGTGTATGCCTCGGATGCAATTGCGACACTACGCTGAGATGATGATGAGAGTTCGTTAAAAATAGTCTAATTCTAATGTGTAATATTCGTGTAAACCTTCAACAGTATCAACTTCGAACTTTACAAACAAACTCATCAAATATTTACCGCAAACTACACGAGTTGTGTAGTTTCATTATAATGTACTTGCAGTACATACCACCCAGCTGTGGTTACCCCTTTGGTCTTGAATCTCCAAAACGCCATGTTTAGCGAGCGTCTACAACGTAAATTCAAAACATTCCTTAAATTTCGAATTCCTTGAATAGCTGGTTTTGCTTGTGGATAACTGGACGGATGAAGGAACGGCCCTCGTGAAACTTACACCAAGAATTTTCATTTATCTTAGTTTTCAGTAAGTTGGAATTGAAAAATGTATAAACATGGAAGAATTACAAACATTTCGTGTACAAATATTATAATAGCCATATTTCCGGACGGAGCTTTTAATGTAACGTATAGTTAACAAAATATGAATAAGAATATAGCAGACTAGCTGATGCCCGCGGCTCCGCCCTGGTCATATGTCCGATTTCACTAAACCAATCGCAATTAATCACTCGGTAGATTTTGAGTCTGACCAAGACATTTAATTAAAAAAAAATTAATAGAAAAAACCGCATTAAAATCCATTCAGTAGTTTTTGCGTCGATCACGATCAATCAGACAAAAAAAAATTGTGCTTGGAACCGTTCATTTAACATAACCAAAGTTTTTTTTTTAATATCTCGAATGTAGACACAACTTATTTACAATTTTATTATATAGCAGATGCCGTAAAATTGATTTATCATTCGAAAAGCCACTTTAATAAGCAACAAAGCTCATGCCATTTTGTTAAGCTTAATAAAGCTCTAGAAAGCTTTACACAAAAACAAAAGTAAAACATACTGTCAATAGGAAAATATATGCATACTCACAACGAAGTATTGTTTTAATTGGCAGGATAGTGCTTAAAATATAAGCATTAACTGTGATGCATTTTGAGAATCAATTTCAACCAACATATCGCTGTTGAATCGGTTACAATTATATGAACATTACTCTTATAAAACTTATGTATAAAGAAATTAAAGATTTCCTTCTTGGATGTTACTTGGTTGATGCTTGGTGGTAAATACTAGAAAAAGTTCAAGAACTGCGTTATTTTGGAAAATATTCTACTACAGGAGGAAATTATGAATTGTAACTATATTGTTGGAAAGCGCTCATTTGGTACTCAAGTATCAGTCAATATGTGAATAAATGAAATTCCCCTCAAAATCTTTTTTCGAGAGCTATGAAAATATATTATCGATATACCTTTACAAGACAACATACAACATTGGGGGGGGGGTCGGTGTTTAGTCCTTAGTGGGGTGACTTCTGCCAGGGAATTTACCTTTAACTTAAATGCTAAGACGACAATAGCGTACGCCTAGGTGAGCGAAGCTAGGCTGTTCGGCGCGCACCGACAAGTGCTTCATATACGTCCCCGCCGCTCCCAGGCTGCCGCCGCGGCCTGGGTGCGGGCTCGCTCGGATACGTCCGGGCGGGTCGTCTCCTCTGGGCAATGCTATGGTTTATAACGAGCCTCGCTCATTCCAACTACCTCGGAACTGTAGTAGCTAAATATGATGCACGAGGGCGAATCTCCGGCGCCATAACCGGACCATCTGGCTAGGGGAAGAAAACCCCGATACAAAAATAACCCTTTGTGACTGGGCAGTCACCTGCGTCATGGACCTGCGCAGTTGAGCGCCGTACGCAAGGATGAAGGGATCCTGGGGGGCTGAGCCAAACGGCGCTGGCGGTTATGCGTCCGCGAGGCAACACGCCCTCTTTGGCCTGGATTTCAGGCTAAACGGTAGCCCCAAACACTAGCCATGGTTGGGGAAATTAGGTCAAGGTGTCCCATTAGTGGGCCACCGGCGAGGAGTGTAGGGTCCACGATAGCCGTCTTCGGACGACTATCGTGGTGGGTAAAGGTCATGCTGACGGGGTAAGTGAGGGTTGATCAGCCGTTGGGGGTAGGCCATTTCATGCCCCCTACGCCAACCCGATCGAGCCCCCGATGTCGCACTGTAAACCAGCCTTGCACTCCTATATCTCTTTGGTAGTCCTAGTGCCCCTCGAATTAAGTCGAGTAAGGCACTCCCAGTTGCGGGCTCCGTGGAGGGTGGGAAGCCAAAGGGACGAAATTAAAAACTTCACAATAACATGGATAGGCCAACTAATAATAAAAAAACGAACACTACAAATCCCAAGACTGGCAGCTCAGTGGTCCAGACTGCGGGTACCAGTCAAGGGAATGACTGCACACGCGCCTTCAGCGCACACTTGGCCCGAACCGGCAGCTCAGCGGCCCCGGCTGCAGGCACCGGGAAAGGCACCCACATAACTCACCACACCGCCCAAACTGGCAGCTCAGTGGTTAAAACTACGGGTACCAGGGAGGGCGAAAGCACCACACGCGCCCTCAGCGCACACTTGGCCAAAACCGGAAGCTTAGTGGCCTCGGCTGCAGGTACCGGTGGAGGCAAACCCACTAAACAAAAACTCACAACAACCACAGCCCAAACTGGAAGCTCAGTGGTTTTATCTACGGGTACCAGTGCGGGCACCGAAACTACCTTCACGGGAAGCTCAGTGGTTCCATCTACGGGTACCCGCGAAGGTAACGACACACATAAGGGGGAAACCCCTTTGTCACACAAACCTCCCCCAGGGGAAGGCCCCCGTAGCGTCAGCCCGGTAGCTTCTTGCCAACCGGAGGACGCTTTCTCGGAAGGCTGGCAACTGCCTAAGAGAAAGGGGTCAAACAGGACCAGGGCTCGTACCCAACCGACAGGCGAGGATGGCAAGGCAGCTGCCGAACCATCCAAACCGAAAAAGCGGAGGGTCCGAAAAACGAAGAAGGAGAGGCGTATGGCGGCCATCGCGTCCAAGTCTCTGCCTTCTTCCGCACAACCCTCTGTCTCGGCAACGAAGACAGAGGCAATCGGCACCCTCAACTTCGCCGCTGGTGGACGGAATATTCCGCCTACCAGTAACAAAGCGAAGGGGGCCAAACAGCGGCCGACTGGGAACGGTAACTCCTCTGCCAAACGTGCTCTCAACGAGACGACTTCGCCTCGCGGGGAGTACAAAAGGCAGAGGTTGGACCTAACCAAAAAGGTCGCCAGGCCAACCTACGCCCAAGCCGCGAGTACGCCTCTTGACGTCGCAATCACATGCGCGCGCACGGGGCGTATCGGCAAGGACGTATCCGAGGAAGTACTCACCGGGATACAAACCCGTATCTTCGGTGATGCCTTGGCTCGGAGGGAAACTCAGCCCCCGAAGTTTAGAGCCAAACCGCTCTATGCTGAGGGGGTCCTAAAACTGTGGTGTGCGGATGAATATACGCGCACATGGCTACAACGTGCCGTAAGCGACATGGCTCTCACGCCCAACGTCAAGTTGGTCGTGAAGAGCCAGACTGAGATCCCTCAGCGGGCACGTTGTGGTATACTGGTCCCTGATCCACAAGGGCTTCTGGAGGACGCGCGCAAAATTGGGCGAGTTCTGTCCTTCCAGAACCCCGAAGTGGAGGTCGCAAAGTGGACCTTGGTCAACGCGACCAAGCAAAACGCCGCGTGGTTCCTGGTGGTCGGAATCCCAGAGGACCAAGTACCGACCCTAATGAAGGCCGGACGCCGTCTCGCTTTTGGAGTGGGGACGGTGTACGTTAAGTTCCAGGGTCGGTCCGGCAGGTTTGCCGACGTCCCTCTGGGATGGGACCCATCCACGGCCACCATAAACCAGGAGCTCAAGCACCTGCCTGCGACAGAGGAGTCCAATCCTCTCCCAAACGCCCCCGAATCAAGCGGGGAGGTGCCTGCAAAGGCACCACCAACATCCCCCGCCAGTGTCGGACAGGAGGGCGCACCCATGGAGGCAGAGGATGCGGAGGACGTTCTGGCATCAATCTCCGGCCTCCTGGGGGACGACGTCGAACCGGGCGACTTGTTTGCGGGGCTTAAACTTGGGGAGGACGAAGTGGGAACGACCAATGATGGCGTCCCCTTCGTCGAAGACTAAAGTCCTCCAAGTGAACCTCCAGCACAGCCGTGATGGGACGGCTCAGTTACGTAAATGGCTGGAGGTTCAACAAACGGCCATTGCCCTGATCCAAGAGCCTTGGATCAGAGGGGGCCACATCCAGGGGCTCTCCAACTTAGGAGGTAAGCTTATCGTGACTGGCGAACATGATCTCCCCAGATCGTGTATATATGTCACAAAAAACTTAAAAACACAGGTCCTCACAGAGTTCTGTTGCAGAGATCTCACTGCCATAAGGCTGCATACACAGCTGGACGTCGAGGACAACGTGGTCATCCTCGCCTCAGCCTACATGCCCGAAAAGGAGGAGCTGCCCCCGCAAGACCTCGCCCGGCTGGTGGACCACTGCGAAAGGGAAAGGGTAGAGGTCATAATTGGGGCCGACACCAATGCTCATCATCCGCTATGGGGCATGAGCACTCAAAACGACAGAGGTAAGTCCCTTGTTGAATATCTTTTCACTACTAACCTTACCTTACTAAACACCGGCTCTGAACCGACCTTCGTCAACAAAAAGAGCCGTACGATTATTGATTTAACACTAGCTACTGAAAATGCAGCGGAAGCCATCATGGGCTGGCACGTCTCCAAGGAGGCATCCTGCTCAGACCACAGGTGGATTCGCTTTGATCTACAGGCGGGGACACTACAAACTCTGCCAAAACGCAACCCGAGAAAAACCGACAAGGTCAAATTTGAGCAGCACCTAGCAAATAGACTTGCTCAACAGCGCTCCCCACTGACCCTCGACAACATCATACAGATTGAGGAACAGGTAAACCACCTAACCAAATCTATAATAGACAGCTACCACATAGCATGCCCAGAAACCCTACCTCCCAAAACCCCAGGCAAACAGCCATGGTGGGGCCCAGAGCTAGAGCGCAAGCGAAGGAAGGTTAGAAGGGCTTTCAACAGGGCTATGAATACTTGTGCAGATGAAGACTGGGACGCCTATCGTTCAGCCAAATCCAGCTACAAAAAATGTATTAGATACCGAAGCAAACAGGGATGGCGAAAATTCTGTGGGAACATAGAATCATGCCAACAAGCAAACAGGGTAAGGAAAGTCCTAGTACAGACAAAACCGATGGCACTGACCGCCCTTAAAAAACAGGACAACACACTCACAACATCACCAGAAGAATCTAGACGCGTACTCATTGAGACCCACTTCCCTGGATGCGTCTTCACGACGACAATCAACTGGCATGATGAAACCATAACACCTACTGCCCGAGACTGGCAGTACGCAAACAAAGTGGTCACACTGGAAAAAGTCCAGTGGGCCATCAGTAGTTTTCACCCTTATAAGGCAGCTGGCCCCGACCGAATCATCCCTGCTATGCTACAGTGGGGCGACAAATTAGTCGCAAGCAGACTGGAGCGTATCTTTAAAGCCTGTCTGGCACACAGATACGTTCCGAAGGGATGGCGGGAAGTAGAAGTAATTTTCATCCCGAAGCCAGGAAAGGGTGATTACACGAATCCCAAAGCACATCGACCAATCAGTCTGACCTCCTTCATGCTAAAGGCCATGGAACGCCTATGCGAGAGGGAGCTGAGAGATGGTGCACTAAAACAGCTACCCCTACATGCAAACCAGCACGCATACAGCTCCGGTAAGTCTACGGAATCAGCCCTCCATCTGGTAGTCAGCCGGATAGAGGAAGCGAT
Organism: Cybosia mesomella; assembly: GCA_946251805.1. Taxonomy (NCBI): domain Eukaryota; kingdom Metazoa; phylum Arthropoda; class Insecta; order Lepidoptera; family Erebidae; genus Cybosia; species Cybosia mesomella. The sequence goes on from OX276398.1 coordinate 27,459,869, forward strand.
CGAACAAAAAGGCTTCTGCCTAGGAACGTTCATTGACATCGAAGGAGCTTTCGACAAAACCAGCTTCACCAGTATTAAGGCCGCCCTGTCAAAACATGGAGCGGAGCCGGTACTATCAGACTGGATAACAAACATGCTCAGCAAAAGAGTAGTTCGCCTTGGGGAAGAAGATCAGACGGCTCTGATAGCCAAAGGCTGCCCGCAGGGCGGAGTTATCTCTCCCCTTCTGTGGAATTTAGTGATAGATGACCTAATCACAAGGCTGAACAAAAACCGCGACTACACAATAGGCTACGCAGACGACCTAACAATCCTCATCTCAGGGAAGGTAGCGGGAACGGTCTGTAACCTAACCCAACAAGCCTTACGCATCGTAGAAAAATGGTGCGGGGAATTCGAACTATCGGTGAACCCGAACAAAACCGAGTTAGTCATGTTTACGAACAAAAGGGTATTAGGCGAATACCGATTACCCAAACTCTTTGACACGGAACTCCAACTGTCGAAAGAGGTCAAATACCTTGGCGTTATTCTTGACAGCAAGTTAAAATGGAGTAGCCACCTAGACAATAAATTACAAAAGGCTGGGATTACCTTCTGGCAGTGCAGAAGAATGATTGGTAAAAAATGGGGGCTATCACCTAAAATCATCCTATGGCTTTACGAAACAGTAATCCGCCCAATGATAGCGTATGGTGCTATCGTCTGGTGGCCAAGGACCGAAAACAGCACAGTAGCGGCTAAACTACAACGGACCCAAAGACTAGCCTGCATGGCAACCACTGGATGCATGAAATCTACCCCCACCGCGGCAATGGAAGCCATGCTCGGACTCCCACCCTTGGATCTGTTCATCCGCCAAGAAGCAACAGCTGCGGCCATACGCCTAAGGGCACTCAACCTATGGAGCGAGAGAAACACGCGACACACCTCACTGCTCACAGATCTCATAAAGGAGATACCCATGATAGGAGCAATGAATGATCGTGTGCCCAAACAATACGTATTCGACAAAAAATACAAGATCCAACTTCATGAGGACCACCGCTGTGAGGCTTTATGCCCAACGGAACTACGCATCTTCACAGATGGATCAAAGACTGGTACAGGCACCGGGGCCGGCGTTTTCTCGGAGGACCTTAATATATCCATATCAACACCGCTGGGGACCCACAACACAGTATTTCAAGCTGAATGCATGGGGATTACCCTGGCAGCTTCAGCGGTAATGGCCAGGAGAGTGGAAGGCCACTCAATACGCATACTCTCCGACAGCATGGCCGTGCTGCAAGCTTTAAACAGCCACACTATAAACTCGGGACTAATACTAGAGTGCCATCGTAAACTGAACCAAATAGGCCATTTCAATAACATAACCTTGCAATGGATTAAGGGCCACAGCGGCTCGCGCGGCAATGATGCAGCGGATGAGCTTGCCAGGAGAGGATCTGACATGGTGGTAATAGGACCTGAGCCCATAATACCGATCCCCTTTGCATACCTACGAACCATGGTAAACAAACGAACGAGAGATCAACACAACAGCTATTGGATAAATCTGGAAGTTTGCAGACAGGCGAGGGAAGCACTCCCCGTGCTTGAAAATAGACTGACCAGGCGTCTTCGACAACTGACCAAACAGCAACTGCGCACGGCCACAGCTGCCATCACGGGGCACGGCTCCTTCAATAAACACCTTTATATTTTAGGAATCACCGACAGCCCTCTCTGCAGAGCCTGCATGAAAGAGGAAGAAACAGCGGCACACGTGCTCCTACACTGCCCTGTAACCGCCACATACAGGGTAAAGTACTTCGGAAATACAGGTACGCTCCGGGAGATCGCCAGCAGCGTGAATAGCCTGCTGGCGTTCTTCAAAGAGTTGGGGTGGATCGAGTGAAATGCCCACCCTCACGCAAAAACCGCGCCCTGTCGTGGAGTTGCGGATACCAGCTCGCGAAACCATACCATACCATACCATACCTTTACAAGTATAAAATTGTGCCTCAGGATATATCTACTCAAATTTCAGCTCAGCTACAATACAAGAGGCAGTAAAGGAAACCCCAAGGCGTATATTTTATAAATAAGTAAACTCTTGCACGATTCTGATCTATAAAAAGACAGTGAAATAAGAAAGCCTATTCGCTTCAGGCGGGCTCTATACAAGTTAAAAAAGATAACTTAGTAAGATACCTACAATAATAAACATTATATGAATAAGTTAAATGACGTCGTATATCATAAGTTATTTTAATGTACACCATCGTATCTTTATAATGTGCGTCTATTAAAGTACTCTTAAAAATATACGATTTTACCCATGTAACCAATGACAGATACTTCTACCGATCATGAAGGCTTGTCTGTAATGGCGGCCTCTTCTACCAGCTAAAGCAGGAAGATTTTGCTTACAGTTTCTTCGAAAAGTACTTGTTTTATATAAACTGGCACCAACGACCCTATGCCATCATTGAATTGGCTATCACGAAATTATCCAAGAGATGTGTGTGCGTGTGCGCAGCCATAACAGTAGGCTGTCCTTGTAGTTCTGATGGATTCAACTTTGATATTACTTTTTTTTTAAACCCTTAGCTTATCCTTAGTTACCTAACCTTATTCAGCAATCAGAATAATAATAATTATTCTGATTGCTGAATAAGGTTAGGTAACTTTTAACCTTCTTTGTGCCTATGACTGAATAGGTTACAAAATATAAGGTAACAAAGTTTAATCTTCTTCGGCAGCCTTAATGTCCGTAACATCGCGGACAAAATGCAGGAGAGCCACTTTCGCTAGTGCGGCCACATTCTGTGACGACCGCCAGGAAATAAATTTCTGGCCATGGCACCACCGCCAAGCCCCGGTAGTAGGGGTAGATTAAAGCTGTACTGGCTTGAGGTCGTGGAAGGTGACATGCGTGCCAATGGTCTCACTACCATGGATGCCCAAGACCGTGCCGTACCAAGAAGTACAAGTCCGAAAGCAGATCCCGCACTTAGAGGTAAAAACCTTGAATGTGACCGGGACGTACGTAAATATGATGATGATGAATCTACTTCGGCAACCAGAATAATAGTACTCCGCCAAGGACACGAAGAAGTAATAATCTATTTTAATTACAAGACGGCTAGATATGTGATTAATAATAAATCAAATTTAAACTGACTCTCAGTATTCAAATTAAAAGCAATGCTAGTACTATCATCAATGTCATAACCTGAAAGTTACCAAACAAAACATCGACAGACCCATGAAATATAAAGTAGTTTTGCAAATCGGAGAGTCGCAAGGATTTCACTTGTTGTTGCTGAAGTACAGTTTCAATCCGAGCTTTAATTAGTTCATCAGATAATTTAGTTTGCGCGTAGCTCGTTACGCCAACGAAGTGGACAGGCTAATGCAGCTTGAGCCTATAATCTAATTACTCAACGAGACAAATACAAATTAGTGACGTTGCTTACCTGCTTACTATACTTCTGACGCTATAAAATATTTTTACGATCTTACTAAGCGGGATTATATAGCTTGAGAGGCATGAAAGTTGATGAATATAACAAATAAAGTGCGCGTTGAAAACTTTGTAAGAGCATGTGTTTGGATTTATGCATGAAATCAGTAATCTTTTTTCATATATAACAGATAAAATATTTGAATTATATAATTGATGGAGAGTATTGATTGGATTCTTAATTTGAGATACAGGGGTTTTAGGATATTGAATCTATTAAGTATATATTATTATTATACTATATTAACTATGGTTATCTCTCTCAACACTATCAATATTTTAAGAAACTAAAATACTTAAATACATAATACATGGAATTTCAAGAACGGAGAAAACCGTTCTTGAAATTATATATTTTAAAATTTTCACTCAAGAAAATTACTTAAGTCTTCATTTAAAACCGTGTGAATCTACGAGTAGAATGATGACTAAAATTTTCACAGCGTTCTCTTACAAACGTCTGTGTAGATATTTCTACAGAACTCTAAAGATAGATTTCACCAGTGCGAATCCGTTCGCCTTAATTGAGGTTTCACGTTTTACTCAATAATATTCATTGGGTATCAATATAATTACGATGCTATACGTGGAAAGTGTGAGATATAAAGCTGATTTAATGATTGTAATATATTTTTACTATTTATTCAAAGCGCAACAAGGAAAACCTAATTGAAAAATGAATGTGAAGTTGGTCAAATGTAGTTCCAATACTACCTATACGTAGAAGGTATCACAATATGTTACCATATTGTGATACCAGCCTAGATTGTATTGAAATTTATCGAAAAGTATGTACGTTACGGCAAACTTAACATTTTATTGTCTCCGTCGATTAAATCAATTTGTTTGCTTTGTCGCGTGACATGATACCATAAGGTAATTTATACAAGCCTATAATTTACAGAAAAATTATAACAAACGTAATATAAGAATGTTGGGAGTACCATCTTTACGTCGCGACCTCAATGGAGCGAGACGTGTCACATTTTTTTGTACTAAATAAAAATATTCCAGTGTCGTAAACAGTATATTTGCGTTGGTCTTTTGTTGTAAAACAGACAGTCTATTCGGTATCATGATATTATATGTTTTAAGTCGTACCTGACAAGATTTTCATAGCCGTGAAAGAATTACTTCATTATGGTTTTTATCAATAACATTCTTCTGTACAGTACATTGGTTACAAATAATTTTAACTGAAGTTGCTTTAACTATTTTCAAAAAAAACTACGGTCATATTATGACATACTGTTTAAAATACCTACGGTCGACTCATAGATGCTGACTAACTACTAACTAACTAATACACGAAATATCAAAAGGACAACTCACCTACCGTCAATGGTTTATTCAAGTATGGTTAATTGAAATAATGGTCCATTCACCTACTGTAGATTTATCAGTGGTCAATATTTGTAGACTAAATAAGTAAGTTACGAAACACACAAAAAATACTACCATGTCCTTCGTCGAAATTAAGAATGACATTCATTCAAAATGTCTTTGACACTTAGAAAAATCAATCCAGTGCGTAGTATTAATAAACCGTCTAAACACACGGGTAGTTGAAATATCCAATAACTCTAAAAACCGTTAGATTAATCTTCCGTTAGTGCAATTAATTTTAGTTCAAACTTAGGTGAATAGAACAGTAGTCGAGTCAACCAATATGCTTTATGAACATATGTAAATCAACAATAATTATGTTGAAAATAAGTAATAGGTGTAGTTGTGATGATTTAAGGATGATATGTAACCTATTACATTCATACATACATAAAATGATTTTCTTTCTACACTTTCTTTCACTCTCCAGGAGTTTATTCAAGTCTCAATAAAGTTTATTATTAATTTCCAAGGCATTATCAATCTGCTCGGTTACAATCTAATATACAAAAATTGTTATCGAACTAATCCGGAACGGCATGACCGATTCTTATGAAATTTTTGTGCATATTAAATCTATTTTTATACTCCTACACCCACGTGGGTGAATTCGAAGGAAGCAGCTAGTTTACTTATAAACTTGATTTGTAATACTGGTATTCAACATTTTATCATTGTGCCGGTATCCTAGCCTCCCTTACTTTCCTCTTCACATTCTTCTTACCCCGTTTTCCTCCACAAAGTAACTTCACTGGCTCAGTGCACAGCACGGTAACCGCTTACCGAAAATTGCTAGCGAAATTATACCAGTTAGGATGCTCCAGGTATCTTTTTTTCTTATTATTGACTCATTTATTATTTTTAGTCATATTATTCAACAACTCTACAAAAATGTTAAATATTAACATCACCACGCTCGTGTTGATTGCCATCCAGGACAGAAAAACCATCCATCATAATACAGGAAGCTTGGAGCTTTCAAAGACCATTAACTAAACAATGGTCCAGCCAAGGACTGAAAACCAAATGTCATTCTTTAGAACGATTATGTATACACACTTAGTATAGTAGGTATACTTAGCAACTACGAAGTAAAACTTCATGTTACTACGAATATTAACTAAATTACGACGTAGTTTCGATCGATGAACAATGTTCAAAAATACTCTCACGATAAACCCGATGGATGGGTGCATTTATTTAAAGACTAATAATGCCCAATGACCAATTGGAAGTCAGTAGCCGTTTACATTTTATTTTAATACGAGGGTGGTTTGATAGGGGTGTGTGTTGGGTAACCTCCTCGAGTGTCGCTCCGATTCCGATCCCGCTGCAGTCCGGGGGGAACGGAATCGGAGCGGCCGGTACACCCTGGGCGGCGGTCAATGGCTTCCCCTTCACCCCTTCATAGGGTTGGCATTGATCGTCGGCCAATACCCAACGTGGCGGGAACACATCGCTCTCCGTACTCCTCTGCTTTTAGAGGAGACAGGATGAGCAATGCTGTTAGTGGTGAGATGGCCCAGGGTCAGCCGGGGTGCGAGGGATATGCTCTATGGGTAACCTTACACCCCGGCGTCTGAAGACCCGAGACGGCGTGCGGTTTTGGTCGGTGCAAGCCCGACATAACCGCCCCCGCTGGCCGGCGGGGGGGTATCCGAAGGGATTTCCGCACGATAAAAAAAAAGGGTTGTTTGATAAGTTAGTGACATTTTGAATAATTTTTTTTTTTTTCGGTAAAAAAGCTTTCTATTTGTCAACATAATCGCCTTTTAACTGTATACACTTAGTCTAGCGTTCCAAATCATAGCTTTTCTCAAGGCACTCAAAATAGGCGTTTGTTTCTGTGATGACCTCTTCATATCGTACGACCTCTTCTTCGGTGTCACTTGTGATGATACGACCACAACGGAACTATGTCTTCTCAGCTGTAGTTTTTTATAATACAATTAGCAACCCGCCCTTGCTTCGCTTTGATTTATATGTTCTTATTTAATCAAGCTATAGTAATTTAAACATAATATGGCCTATGTCTATTGAGGATAAAGTAACATTTTAATCGTGAAAGATTTTCCAATAACTGCAGCGGTTCCGAAGATTACCGCTGGTGGTAGAAATTTGATGACAAATTTGTCACAAAATTCGACCGGGTAGGTACCACCGTGCAGGGGTGCGACTGGTTGGATCACCTCCAAGTTTGGTGCACCCTGGGCAACGTGGGCGATGACGCATCATTGATTGCTCCTCTCGAGTAGCTGGCGTCAACGTCAACGGCCAAGAGTCTGACCAATCGGCCCTTTTCAGGGCCAGCTGACTCCATTGCACGAGGGGGTCGGCGCATGACGGGCCTGCAAGGCCCGCGGGGGTGGGGGCCGCTCCAGGTACCCCTCTGCTGTTATCAGAGGGGACACTGCGAATGGGTCAAGGGTCAGTCGGAGTGCGAGGGATATGCTCTATGGGTAACCTTACACCCGTCTGTAGACCCGAGACGGCGTGCGGTTTTAGTCGGTTCAAGCCCGACATGACCGCCCCCACTGGCTGGCGGGGGGGTATCCGAAGGGATTTCCGCACAAAAAAAAAAGGTACCACCGGGCACGATTGCGGAAAACCCTCCATAGTAATCCAATTTCGGTTTGATTGCGTTCAGGGTCAGCTAGTGGATAGCCGGGCAGGGGGATTGTGGTCGCAGCACTAGTGGGACCGGTGGGTGTCAATCGGTGCTGCGACGACAATCCTCTTCTGCTGAGGCCGTCAAGCTGAGTGCCACCATTGTTAACATGGTACTTGTATGTAATGGTGACCCTGTTTCCTGAAACTTTACCTTCAGCTTACCATCAGGCGAGGTGAAGTCAAATTTACGTGTCCTAAATATAAAAAAAACCCCAAACATATCAACAAACTGACAAAATTCAGCCTCTCCATTATTAATATTAGTTATTTCTTCGTCCATTCTTTTTTGATTATCTCTGATATTAGTATAGATGATTCAGCGTCTAATGTACAGTCAACCACAAAAGTTTGTTAACACTTAAATATTTATAAACCTTTTTTACATCGGAATACATGAATCTATTGTGGTTATTTAAGTACTTTTATAATCCACAAAGGACAAAGTTAAAATTATGCATGTTTTGTTTGTTATTTTATGAAATGGTTAAGAGCTAATAAGGTGATCCATTGATTAGAATTTGCTTAACGACTTCTGTCGTTGACTGTACTTATCATAAATGATTTTCGTATCATATTTCATATTTTCTCAGTTGAGTTAGTATCATCGTAACTGAAAAGTGTACATATTATACAAAAACCCACAAATTACACAATTTAGTGAGACTCAATCAATCAATCAATCAATTAGCCTATTGCAGTCCACTCCTGGACATAGGCCTCTCCCATTTTACGCCATAGCACCCGATCCTCCGCCTTGCGTATCCAGTCTATCCCAGCTACCCTTTTCAGGTCGTCCGTCCATCTTGCTGGGGGACGTCCTACCTAGGACGTACCTAGTCCTGCTAGTAAATAATGAGAGTAAGATTACCAGAACACCTTTTCTGCGTTAAGTAATAGTCATCGAGATCAGCATACGATCGTTTAAATGTACCACAAAATATTAATCTTCTTTTAAACATTTCTGAGTAAAATACTGCTAGAACAGGTTCATTTTCAAACGGTTTATCACAATGCAAGCACTAAACCTGATCTCGAACTGAGTAATTACAACACTTACTATATTTACTTAGTTTTTACGACACGTATTTGGTATAGAAATAAAAAGTGCAATATTATTTTTAGAAATGACTTTAATCCTCCTTTACCTGGAAATAATTACAGACTTTAAAAATCTTATTCTATAATTTATTTACAGTCAGTATCAAGTTAGTTACAACCTTATTCACTATTTATACACAAAGAAAAAATTACTATTTTAAGTTATACATTCTGTGAACGCTTACCTACATTTTTACAACCTATATCACATTTTCATTTTATTTCTAGTGTCATTACAATAGAGGAGGTGAAAAACAATTACAATGCAAAACAGTTCAAAAATTATAAATTAGCCAACTTCAAAACTGAGTTTAATGCATAACATGAAATAATTGTTAAATGTTGATAATAAATAAATGTTATTCAATTTTCAATTTAACAATTAATGTAAAAAGTACAATTAATTTCACCTCATATTAAACTACAATTTCTGTGGTATATTATGTTACATATAGTTAGACAATAATGTGGAGAAAATAGTTCAGTTTTAAGACATCATGTTACTACAGCGCAAATATTGTACTAAGAAATAAAATAAGTTCCGGTTGATTTCAAAAACGTGCGGCAAAGTGTAGAAAATTCTGCACTACGTCGTGTGTGTGCACGCGTGCGGGCGCCTGTTTCGTGCAAATAATACTAACCTAATTTCATGCAGATAATTTGCACAAAATCGTGCAAATTATTAAGTAATTGCAGGGCGTGTGGGCACCCGCATTAGTGACATGCATGATGCAGTGCAGGCTCTAAAAACGCAAGTGCAATGTGCACCACTGATAGTTGCCAGTTTGACACTTAAATTCATGATAGAACAATATTTTGAGTTATTTCACTAATCACTCATATATTACTAATTTTTAAATGGAATTTATTTTGTATCTTAAAATCGTATTGTCAAGCGTTTTATGTACATTTAGATATGTTATTTGATGAGAATAAAATTACTGTATGATTAATGCAAAATATATTAAGTACCCATTATGTCACGCCTGCTATTTAAACTTATTTATATTTATGTAGTCAATTTATTTACACACAAAGACAGAGCCATAGTCTTCGTCTCAGTAAAAACAAATTGCCTAACAATAGAAGCCAATATTGTACTATTAAAAGCACAATCGAATTTGAATTTATATCGATCAAAATGTTAGAGGAGGCACTTTTGCCGAATTCAGTCTTCAATCTAATATCAACACAAAGGAAACTCTGTTAAGTTTTAACTTCTAACAACGCTAAACCGTTGTTTCTATAAGATCCGGGGAGGGTCAACAAAAACCATCTTTCAAATCTGGATAGCCCAAATCAGGCATTGCTCTTCTGGAACCATTGCCTCTTGAGTTCTCTACACGAACACTTCGTCCACCGCGACCTAAGCTAGCGTACCTTGTATCCGCAAGCTTGTCTCTCTGAGCCACCTCGTCGTAGTAACGAGCGTCGTTCAACCCTGCACTGTATTTCTGACTTAAGCTGTATTTATCTATTGTGGCATACTTCTGCACTGTTGCATATTGGCGCGCTGATTCAGGAGCACCGTTCGTTTTGGCACGGTCAAATGGTCTTTCTTCTGGAGGCAGAGCACCATCTAGCCTCGCTTTGAATTCTTTGTCTTTTCTTCGTCTCCTGCGGCATGTGCAAAGAGCAACAGTAATTGCACATATTAGGAGACCAACTCCAGCTAGAGCTGCCACGTAAGGTGGAGGCAAAGATATTCTGAATGAGCAATTAGAGTCATCCTCATCAAAGCTTGAAGGGCAGTGTGGACTTCCATCACACCACAGGGCAATGGGAATGCAAGCGTTTAACTCCGGACAGCTAAATGATAAAAAGTATCATATTAGTATACATTATAGCAATAAACGTGTTAAATAATTTAGGTTATTATGTGAGAAACCAACCTGTAACGACATTCTAATGATACAGCTGTCGGTACTATATTTGGTGAATCCGGATCATGTTCAAAAGAAGGCTTCTTCATAAGTTCAATCCATTTTATCGAATAGTCAGCCTGCTCGTGTTGTAGAAAATCAATAACATAGCTACGAGCATGAGGTTTTAAAGATGTTTCTAAAGTAGTTTGAGACGATTTCCATCCCGGTGAAAACAGTTCTATGATATTTGTGTCATCAGGACACACTTCTTTTGATTTTGATGTATCGTGAGCTTCGTATATAAATAATCGATTCGGAGTAGGGCAAAAAGGTGAAGAAGGTGTTACTACATAACCAGGTATTTTAACATACAAATATCTGCCTTGCACTGGAGTTACTTCATCACCACCAGGTTCGATGAGCCAGGGTCTATGAACGCAAGCTACTTCAGCCCTTACACTTTCTGATATAACATGTCTATCCCCAACAATTTCTGGTGCAACAGGCACTTGTCGCTTATCAAACAGTCTGATTTCACCACTACTTCCTCTAAGCCGTCTTTTTCCCCACCCTGAAGAGCACACTGTCTCATCACCGGGTCCTGTTGGAACAAATTTATATTCTCCTTCGAAAGCAAAGTCGTCGTAGTCTTCAGTAATGTTCATCATTGTCACAGTAAAATTAACTTCTATTAATGGTGCTGTTAGTGTGTGTATATTTATAGGTTCAGACCTGTTTGTACAAATGCAATCTCTTTGTATAGGTACTCCCTCCCAAGGATATTCAGTTATTATAATTTGAGCGAGTCCTTCACCGCCAAAGGTTCTCTTCGCAGGCCTATCGCATTTCCAACGACTAGTGCGTGAGTCTTTGTGTGTATTACAATATTTATTTCCAAAGTAAGTGCTTGTGAAGGTCAGCTGAATTCTTTCTCCTTGTTTAGCTTCAAATCTGAAAAATTATCATATTTCAATAACACAGTAGATGAATACATATCGACTTAAGTTATGAAATATTTGAAAGTTAAATCTCTAATTCTTACCTAAGAATACAAGTAAGATTTTGGGCACCACCTCTTCCATAGTAAAATATAGCACGAGGCGCTTGAAATCTGCCAGAATAGGTTTGAGCAGATTTAAAAACTCTGTCGCAGGCAGACTGTGAGTCTGCCAAAGGTTGTCCTTGTTCGCTTACATCTACAAACTCGTAACGAAGGAGGAAGGATACAGGATAAAGTGCAGATCCTTGCCGAAGTTCCTGCAACAAATACATGAAGTGAATAATAATAAATACAAAATATAATTAACTATTAAATAGATCAGCAATTATTGTATTTATATTAAAATACTACTGGATAATTTTGACATAAACTTGGACACATAGATGTGATTGTGATCAAAACTTAGTGTGAATTATTTAAAGAGCGTTCTTAGTGATAAAATATTCAACTACCACATTACCCGATTTCTTTAATAAATTAAATTCCAGTTTATTAATTTTTAAAGATATTTTTAATTTGAAACTAATATATAACCAAGGATGGTTCCATGATAGAGTAAGGCAGCGTGGTGTAGGAAAACTTCAAATACTTAGTTAGAAACTTGTTTCAGTCCTTCGTCTGTTGAATTTAATATTGAATAATAAAGCAGTTCTTGACTAGTGACTTTAACAACTTGCTTAAGACCAGGTTTCCTATATAAACTAGGACTGCTTGCTGCACAACTGCGTGATTTTGTAATATTATGTGTGTGGACCCGTACATTCAGAAATGTTTCAATTGGTTTTCCTTGAAATCTAAATTTGGATTTACCACCTATGCATTTTCATGAGTAGTCCTAATTTAGTTTGCACATAATTTCAAATAAAGACGATGAAATCATTATTTGCATATAAAATTAAAATCAGACTTAGTAAATTCGATATTTTCATCCAGAACTCGATAATATTGAAATTGTAACGCAATTCTTGTCGGTCTGATGGTATTGTTTGACAAATCAGTTTGTAATTTTTTAAACCTGAATTTTAATCATAATTGTTACATAGTTCAGTGAGCGACTAGAAAGTAATCAGATCTAAGGTAATGCATAACTTAAATAAATCATTACAGTATATATAATATATTTATAAAAGTTAAACAAAACCCTCCAGATTTCTCAAAAATCACTAAAATATAAACATGCATAAAAGCTGACAAGGCTAATTAATCTCTAAATTTTATAATGGCTTTCTTAAGTGCTCTATCGTGCCATAAAAATAACAGAACATAACTAAAGCATCATTCCATCACTTTGACAGGAGCAAAATAGTACGTCCACTTGCATTATTCACTATGGCAATTGCAACGAGCGCTGAGCGCGTGACTTATCTATCCTAGCCGCTATGAATGTTTCATACGTCAGAAAAGTTACAACAAGCCATGGGAATAGAGCTGAAAGGGTAGTGGCGAGGGAGAAAAAGAAACAATAGATAGTCACTGATGTAATCCCGTGTGAATTGCTACTGTGAATGTCAGAGTACGGGATCAATACTAAAATAGATAACTTTGTTTTGTATACATGAATCGAATGAATGTTTGTGTTTGTCAATTTTATTGTATTATTGTCAATTTTCTTTTTGCATTTTGCTCAGATTTTTAATGATTTGCATTATTAGCAAAGCGTTTACAATAAAAGCAGCACACTGCTTTCATAAAGAACTCAGTAACTTTTTTGGTAAATATATAATAAGTGAGACGGTGATATCACTATCGTCAATAGTTAACTTTCTAAACAATCAGAGTAATAAACATTAATTAGAAAGTATTTAAAAAATGACTTAAAATACCTTATGATTGACTGTATCTTACTTTAACTAAATATAAATATTAAGAAGTTTTCCAAACACAGCTAACATTTATCTGTGTTTATGAGAAAAGCTTTTCCCTGTATTCCGTTCACAAACAGAACGCGAGCTCATTACAATTGTGTGCATATATATATATATACATATGCACCAGATTGTAATGTGCTTGCTTATGTACTTACACAATTTCTTTTCTTAACAATTCCCTCTTCTGAGCATAAAACTTTTAGAACTGCACTACTATGTTCCTATAAAGTGATATGGTATTTTATTCCACGTGGTAGGCACTACAATCTCCTAGAATAACTAGAGGTAGTAACAGCTTCAACATTTCTGTATATCCTACTTCTGGGATTACTTTTTTCAGTACTGAATCACATTTGGGCACCAAACAATTTTCTTTTGTTAAATAAAAAATAGTAAAAGAATCGCAAACATCGGTTACGTCCGTTCTTTTTTTAACATTTTTAAACATTCACCCAAATTCTAATACTAAATAATTTGACAATTGCACGGTGTGAGTATTTTGCACAACTTTCCACAGAACTAACAATTTTAACGTTTACCAAAAAGAAACTGATCTGATAGTTAACTAGTCTATAGTATTTTCTTGACATCTTACAGTGCAACAATCATCTGATATTTTAAGCCGCATTTATGGGCCCTCCGCTGCCAATGCAACGTTCGCAGTACAGTTGGACTAAAAATTTCACGCTACTACTCACATCCATCGCTCTTTGCATACGTGAGTACATGCTGAAATGGGAAGATAAATATTTGCAGCAGTAATTATGTGAGCTTTGGCAGTTAGTTGTTTGCAGTCTGTTTGTGTCATTAATTATGTTGCTTAGTTCTTTTGTATTCGAGTTTCATATGTGTGAGGGAGATGAATTTACATTCGAATGAATATTTTTATTATCTCAAAGCAGTGCAGAAAATGTCAAATCCGTATTTTTTTTTAAGTATGCAGGTATGTAAATATTTATTACGTGCGTTTCCCCGCTATATATCTGTATATTACAATTATTAAGCGTAGCGAGCCGAAGCCGAGCGAAGCGTCTTTGGTTTAAAAGTTGCATTTCAAACAAATAATACTCCTCCGAGACCGTTTGACCGATCTCGACCAAATTTGCCACGGTGATCAAGTAGACATTACTGAGTGTCGAATGTCCAGATCGGTCTTACCATCGAGGAATAATCACCGAAAAACCAAATCAATGGAAAAAGTCTACCGGTCACGTTGACCTATTGTTGGATAGGCAAATCTCGCTACGCTTAAGTTTGGATTGATTGCCAAGCTGGCAACCGTCCTAGTATATTTATAATCAGGTGGGCATATGCTTGTCTGCCACTTAAGTGGTATAAAATATTCTTTTGGAAAATTATTATAATAAAAATGTTTTAAGTTTTAAGCTCTATGTACTTAATATTTTTTAAACATTACACATATTATTCCTAATCCTTATAACTATTTATGATTCCGAATTTGTATACACAAATGACATAAATACGAAATTAACTTACTTGTAAAATAGTGAGTGCGTTTCCTGTAGTGATGTAGCTCTCGGAGGGCGCGCACGGCCGAGTTGCTCTGGTTGCGTTAGACAGAAGCGCATGGTCACACAACCTCGGCGATTCCTCCCGACAGAACATTCCAAGTCGGGACTTCTTGTCACTCATGTCCAACTTTACAGAAAAAAGCAATTGGTTATTAAGAGAGACGAACTTCTTAGCATTCAATGGATTCACCGTGCGGATCCATCGTGTCGCTGAGAGAGAAACTCCGAGTAGATCCTGAGACTTTTGACACGGGTGTAGGTTTAAGGGAACCCTTTTCGACGGACAGCAATACTCACCACTACTCAAGGTTCTCTCCCTGCCTAGACAAATCTGGGATGAACCTGCTAATGCAGCTTTAGATGATTGTTCTAGTATAAGACGATCATTATGATAGTATACCTCTCGCTCCCACTTAATAATAATCCTTTTCTTCTTGTGATTTTAGATATTTTTGGCTTAGCATTGTTTTAGTTGTACTCGTTTTGTGAAAAAGGAAAGTTGATCAATTCACCCAACTGTCTTCACTTGTATAATTAAGTATCTACATAAATTAAAATTAAATATAACTACGAAGCTCTGAATGAAATATTTATTCAATCCAGCAACATTATTCACATAGTGTATCTGAGAGCGAACGGAAAAACTTTTCTGATTAAAGTGCCAACTAAAAATAAGTTGAACTAGAACCGCTTATCCATTCTTAATGCAAACCGAAGAATCTCGGATGAATGAAACGAAACACCGCACTGCAGTTGGAGGAACTCAGTAAAAGTGCTCAGACACATTAAAGAAAATTAATGTTTGGCTGCCGACGTCAAGTAGGGAGGTAGGTAGTTGGCAAAGTGAAATCGTACGAATAAAGGCGTGCGAATACCGCCCAATTTTGTATCGCTTCGTACTTATATCATCGCATTAATTTAGCCCGCTGCATTAATTTTAAATTCGTACATGCTTTTTTTTAACGTGCTTCACCCCCACGGTCTTCACCCCATCGGTGCCGACGATGGGGTGGGCGTGTCGGAATTGGACCGACTAAAACCACACGGTGTCCTCCCCAAGTGTCCATTGCCTTTAACTTCGTACATGCTAAACTAAATTCACATTTCATTACAATACATTCCTGTTGACTTCGAAATTTCTAACATTTAAATGCATATTCTATAAAATTTTATACGTATTACCCCAGTATTACGACTGCGATATCGATTTAAATATTTTATTATATTGCACGAATGCCAAGAACTGTTTTAGATAAGTAAGGAAGTTAGGCTATAACCGTTGTAATAGGAAATTTAATGTATTATTTGGGGCTTCGCTATCGCTCATCATATCTACACTAATATTTTAAAGAGGAAAGATTTGTATTTTTGCTATGTTTGTAACGTAAAACTCAGAAACTTTTAGACCGATTCAAAAAAGTCTTCCACTATTATAACACCTCATTATCCTTTATTATCTTTTTATCCCAATATGCATGGGGAACAGGACTTATGCGGTTGAAACCACGGGGCGATGCTAATTCATTATAAAGTCACTTTTTGATATCATTTTTTAATACCTATGAGAATAACTTTTATAAGAATCATTTGAACTGAAATATACTGAGATGCTGAGTTTTATTACAGAATCATAATATTTATAATTGCAAGGCTAAAGCTACACAGAGAGGTGTCAAAGGGCGATTATGAAATTTATAATAATGATTATCTATTGATTTAAAATTGTTATTAATTGTATATTTAATGTGTAATTTAAATTGTGATTTTATTTTATTTTTATTAGTGACATTCTTTAATTGACTAATTTATAATTCTAATTTTTGTTTCTGTTGATGACATGCATGTTTTGAAATAAATAATATGACTACGATAAATATTATAATGTGACTGCAATTCAATTTAATTTAAATTTAATTTAATGTATTTACATGAGTCTTGGTAACTTGAAATAAATGATTTATTATTATTCCCTTTATTAAGTTTTAAATACATATAAATTATATTTTTAAATACATTCTACAATATAAAAAAACAAATATATTATTACTATAAACAATTCTAGTGAGGTATGAAATAAACTTCAGGCCGCGCACGCTCAAACTGTGGAATGGTCTCCCTGCTGTGATTTTCCCAAATAACAATAATATGGGGTTCTTCACAAAGGGCATTAGAAGGTTTTTACTGGGTTGACAGTGCGAGTTTGACGCCCCTGGTGTTGCACCACGTCCATAAATAAATGAAAGAAAGGAATGAAATATTTCAACATAAAGAAGGTACTATGTGAATATTCTTAAGAACGTTTACTTAATGTAAATATCATTATACTATTAAGGTGTTAAGTGATAAATACAAGCCCTATTGATAATGTTGTCGATAAAACCCACCAAAGGAGGTCTATTAAGGCTACTCACTAGCAGGAACACAACACGAAGCAAGTAATGTTATTTAGTTGCGGTTTAGAAAGGTACTTCCCCGACAGGTCCACTCTAAATCCGTTATACGATGTTATCTAAGTTATTCTTATCTTAAAACTATTTTTTCGTAAGTAACATGGTCAGAGAAACAGAAGTTTAAGATGGTTTGGACACGTAGAGAGGATGGACCAAAGAAGTTTGTCAAAACAGAATTATTAGGTGAGGGAGAATGAGCAACCCGGTAATAGTCGGCACGTATGTCAATCAGATCGAAGACGTTTTAGCTTTTACCTTTTAACCAGCATGCAAGTGTGAAAACAATTATGAAAAAAATTATTAATACAAACATAAGTAAACCCAACTGCCTTAAAAAGACAGAAACAAATTTGATAGCAGGCGGAACCCATTATTTTCTTTCGGTTTATGATTTGCAAATGTTTTTCGCCTGCTAACAACCAAAATTGTCTTATCGGGACACCTTACATCCCGGCATGAGATCCCAGACAGTGTGCAGTTTTAGTCTGGTTTTAATCTGGGGAGATTTCGGCACGAGAAAAAAAAAGGTACTCTAGGTTACAATAGTATGGGCTTTCCTTAAAAATTTCTCGATTTAATATATGGATGCCCAGGTCAATCTTTACCGGGTTACCCATTTACTCTCAGTTCATTAATCTATTTGGTGAATCCTCTTCCGTATTTTCAGTAGTCCGAACCATTTGAGCATCCCTTTCTCTATTAGTTACTACATCTTCTACCATACCACAAAAATCCCTTATCAAGCTGTTCTGTTCTATCAATGTGACTCCAGCTATTTTGAACATATGAATGAGATGTTTGCTGTTAGTAACAATATGAAGCTCCTTTGTATAAGTACGTCCCTGATCATTCGAACACACACAGCGATGCAATCGGGTTAGAGAATTTCATTTTTTTTACCAATTTATTCCAGTGTGAAGCAGCGACTCGAGCCGCTAGTATTATATAAACAACAAAATGAGCTAGTATGCAGTTAATGTATGCATTAGATTCTTTATTCTCTCCGTAAGATGTGGTACAATACATGGCTGCAGTGCATATAAAATGTTTTATTATTAAAATATAACGTAACACAAAAGTCGAGCCCGCACGGTAGCTTCATATTGCACTGTATTCAGAGTGTATCTTAAGGTTAGAATATCCAAGTATATTAGCAGGAAAGAAAGTCCAATGTTACAGATTAACCTGTACTGCAGTGGATAAGTCATGCGGACTGTGTGAATCAATCATGTTCTTCGTGTTTTATACTTTCAAGATAGAAGTAATTTTCGAGTACAGCAGCAATCTCGTAATGGCGTATGAATTATTTATACTCTAATTCTCGCTGGTATTGGTCGGTATCGTATGTTTCTCAAATAACTTAAATAAATTATGATCAATTTATAGGAAAGTAAACTTTATTTGTGAGTATTAGATTATAAAATCGTATATATCTTGGCTCTTATGTAAATGTATATTTTTTTAGGCACTGTATTATTTATTCCAAAACAAAATCTAAAAAAATATGCTCATTAGAAAGAAACCGACTGTTGTAATATTATTCTGAAGATCTTACCTTTCTATCAAGATCAGCGTCCGGTGCGGCACCGTCCCATATAGTCAACTGTGACGAACAATCCTTCTGTTGATCGAATCCTGCAGGTTCAGTTCCTGCCGAGTGATACTTCACAAAGGAAACCCATACTATTTCATTAGCTCGGCCCTAGAAGAAAACAATAAGTTTAACAATCATCATTTACTGAGTTATGTTTAAGTTAGTACTTTTTACCAAATAACAAATCTATATTTTTGTATTCAGAGTGTTAACTAAACGCCGAAAAACAAGACAGGCAAGGAAGATAAAAAAACTATTTGCATAACTTTTTTTTCGATCAGGTATACATGTCAGTCCAGTTAAATTAAAGTATAATTTCATAAAAAAATCATCACTTCATCTAAAAAAATGAATGCGGCATTAAATATGGGGTTCTTCAAGAAAGGCATTAGAAGGTTTTTACAGGGCCGGCAGCGCCACTTACCCTTTTTTTAATTATAATAATAATTAAAAAAGCGGCCAAGTGCGAGTCGGACTCGCCCATGAAGGGTTCCGTAGCAGTAAGTAAAATAATGCATTTTTTAAATTTTAAATTCAATACTATCGCCTGTCTTGTTTTTCGGTGTTTAATAATATTTTATTTAACTATGTTAGAATCACAGCGTCACTACAAGTTAGTGGTCCTTATCTCAAAGAACTACAGCTTTGTAATTCTTTTTGTACATTCCAGTTAGACGTCATCTACCCAGTCACTACTTTTCGTTCTATGTCCTGTTTCATGCAGTCCATTCATATTTTCTTGTACAACCTCTGCTTTTAAAGTCATGTTCTTATAAATTTTCGCCTTATGTAAAATGAAACGTATTAATGTATCTTACATACTACAAACATTAGGACTCAAATATTTACACTTGCAAAACAAACTAAAAACATTGGTAAACCTGAAAGTAGTAGACACACGATGTATTCGGGGGTAGAGAATGCCTCGGATTCCTTAATACTCCACTTGTTTTGTCCGAGGACCGCAGTACAAAACGACATCGACCATCGGAGCGCACGTATGAATGGGAATCTTTGTCCACGTAGAGCACCTGCATCAAAATATATGATCAATTCCAGAAAGATTTGGATAGAATTCAATACAATCAATACTTAAGTGTATGGAAAATACTCGTATAAATGTAGTGTCAAATCTTTTATTGCTAGAAACGCAATCGTAAAAGCGATTGAACAATCAACAAAGCTGATTTTGCAAGAATGTTTCTTAGATTTCAGTTTTGTATAAGAATATTTTTGAAAAGAGAATCGTTTCCAGAATATTATTTTTAAACCTTCGAAATATTTCAAAAATGTTCGTAAAACATTATTGCCACCTGCCAGAGTCAAATACTGTTCGACGTATAATATTTACAATCCGAAAATCTCACCTGTACTTCAAGCTCAAATCCGGGTAGGTAACTCAGCGGTACCGGGTGAAAGGGATTATCGTACGGTGACGTATGAAACTCCAGTAACATATTGGGACCTCGGCTGACAATATCGGGTACGGCGTCTCCTCCACAAAGGCGTACCAATACAGGTGAATCGCGGGTAGGACCATCCCATACTGTGAGGTAATCCTGAACAACGTTGCACTGATCCCAAATCCTTTGAAACGTTAATGGATTAGTACTTTGACAAGGTTGTATTTTAGTAATTAAATGAGAACTATCCTTATGAGGAATAATATTGTTAGTAATTTGAATGTGTAGTTATTTAATGAACATTCGGTTCGGACAAAAACTCAAAATAACTATACTCGTAGAAGGTATCTACAAAATTCAGTAAAGTAAAAAATTTTGATCATAGGGCTCATAGGGATCAAGGGCAGGCCTTGTCCTCTTAGTGTTCATAAAATCATTTTACTTATAATGTTCTTTTATAAATTATGAAATATGTATAACTTAACACATTATGCGTCGCGACGACGGATATGAATAGTTTTTTCTTTCTAACCCGCAAGTTTTCAATTGTTTTTTCTCAGTACATACATCGCGCCATGCTTAAAATGTGAAAAAAATGTGAAAACGGTCATGTTTCAAGTGTTATGTGAGCGCATGACTGACGTTTGGTTTTACGGCGTTGTGCGCTTTACCGGTTAAATCCCTGACATCGGGCATTGATGTCATGAAGTTTTAAATTACCCTACTTAGGTACCCTACTTATTGGGGTGCGACTGGTTGGATGGGGTGCGACTGGTTGGATCACCTCCAAGTTTGGTGCACCCTGGGCGATGACGCATCATTGATTGCTCCTCTACAGTAGCTGGCGGCAACGTCAACGGCCAAGAGTCTGACCAACCGGCCCTTTTCAGGGCCAGCTGACCCCATTGCACGAGGGGGTCGGGGCATGGCGGGCCTGCAAGGCCCGCGAGGGGCGGATTGTCGCTCCAGGTACCCCTCTGCTGTTATCAGAGGGGACACTGCGAATGGCCCAGGGTCAGTCGGAGTGCGAGGGATATGCTCTATGGGTAACCTTACACCCCGGCGTCTGTAGACCCGAGACGGCGTGCGGTTTTAGTCGGTTCAAGCCCGACATAACCACCCCCGCTGGCCGGCGGGGGTATCCGAAGGGATTTCCGCACGAAAAAAAAAAAAGAAAAAGGTACCTACTTATTGTTATGTTAAGCATTTAATCTGTAAAATATTTATAATTACCCGACTGTCGGAGGACTGTGTTTTATTTCAATAAAACCGACAATAAAACAAAATAAGGAATTAGTTATAAACCGAGTATTCAGTAAGTTAAATAACAAAAGTTTAAGCGTAGGTTTCGTTTTGGCCTAACAATTTCTTTAATAAAACGTAAATAACGTTCCCAAAATCTTGGAGAGATAAAATAAATCAACAAAATTAGACTAACAAATGAAGCCTCATTGTAAGTGAGACATTGCATTAAAAATGAGATGGGCTAGTTCTTGTTATATAATGGTGAATGACAGTTACTTCATTTATAATATAACCAAACTTCACGCCCGTATCCCCTAAGGGGTAGGCAGAGGCGTATTACACACCAACAATTCGCCAGTTACGTTAAGGTCCCAATGGCGAGCCTATTGCCATCTACCGGGCACATTACTAAGCGAGCGATATTCAACATTTTTATAAATCAACTAGCTGACCCGGCAGACTTCGTTCTGCCTCAATCGATAACAACTTCCATATTTATTCACCTTTTAAACCTTCTCTGGACCTCCACAAATAATTCAAGACCAAAATTAACCAAATCGGTCCAGCCGTTCTCGAGTTTTAGCGAGACTAACGAACAGCAATTCATTTTTATGTATAAAGAAGATTAATAATCACGTGGATTGATTACAATCAGAGATTGTTTGAATGCTAACGCAGTCATATTTCTGCGCGTCACTATAGGGCAGACGGATAATCCCAACGCGTCAGTGGTGACTGGGGCTGTTCGTGTTCTCAGGCATTTCCTTTCTAAGTTACACGTGGTTCCTTATACCATATAGCTACTTTGAGTGTGCGGTTTTAGCCGGTTCGCACCCGACACACACCTCACCGTGAGTTCCGGTGAGGTGAAACCCGATTGAGTTTCTGTAAGAAAAAAAGGTACTTACTTTAGAACACGTTGACTCCTATCGTACTTCACTATTTGGTCTTTGATATGTATTTTGTGACTATTAGTTTGTCTCACTGCCAGTAAAACATGTTTATCAGCAGGTATCTGTAAAAAAAAAACAATCGTTACAGCAAATCGTCCTCTATGCTGAAGAAGTTACGGTTGAATTGAATTGTGAAACAATGTACATTCTAAACCCTAACACATTTAGCATTTATTATGTACATACCAGGTGTAACTGTTACGCAGATTGGTGTGAATTTTATATTAAATATTAATACAAACAACCACAAAAAGCTCACATAAGACAAGTCTTATGCGATTTATTATCTAAACAGAATCATGAACAACGACTGCTGTAAAAGCTTCGTTTCTTTATTTTTTAACTTTAGGTGTGACACACTCCCTCCCAAACCGGGGCAAGACGGGGACACCGTGGTTTCCAAACCCGATGGGGCCATATCGAAACCGGAGATAGCCCAAGGTAAGTCGGGGTGCGGGGCAACCTTACACCCCGGCGTCTGAAGACCCGAGATGGCGTGCAGTTTTAGTCGGTTCAAGCCCGACATAACTGCCCCTCGCCGACGGGGGGTATCCGAGGGAATAACCGCACGAAAAAGAAAAACTGTGACATACTTTTAATTTTAGTGCCTTACGTGTGTAAGTAACACACCCTACATATTTTAGAACATTATTCTACTCAACAGTTTAAAGAAGGTTAACACTAGGCCTGTTACTACGTTTTCTAAAAATGAAACCTAGCTAGATCGATTTATCGCCCTCGAAACCACCTATATATTATATATGTATATTTATATGTATTACATTTAATGCTTATATTTGTGAAATGACTTGATGACATACAAAAGTCAAAAATCATTTATTTTTGAAAAAGAAAAAGCCGCGGTAGCCTAGTGGTATGGGTAATGGACTGCTGTCTCGGGTTCGATCCCAGGTTTTACCATGGCACACACCAATGACTTTTCGATGCTTTTCGAAGTTATGTGTGTATTTTTTATTTTATTTAGACCCAAACATGGGATCTAGAATGCGGATAAACATACAACAGATACTTTTTTTTGTACATAAATAAATATTATACATAGAAAAGCCCAGATCAATGCAAATATACATATTTGCAATGAGCGGGAATCGAACCCGCGACCTATGATTTTGCAGTCGAATGCTCTACCGCTACGCCACAGCGGTCGTCAGTTCGTCGTTCGATTCGGAGTAGAAATATCTAATTTGACGTTGATAAATATTCGAATGAGATAAAACGACATAAAGCGACAATTTCAGAGAAATCACAGCAATACAAAGTCGTGACGTAACTTTATGTAAGCGTCAGTTTGTTTTGTTAAAACTTGTACAATCGCTGGAAAGAATAACATGATAAATAGAGGGTTCCATTTATCATGTTATTCTGTTATATTTGGTAATCCTACTTCTTACTAATATTATAAATGTGAAAGTTTGTATAAATGGATGGTTGGATCAATGTTTGTTACTCTTTCACGCAAAAACAGCTAAACGGATCTGGCTGGTATTTGGTACTGGGATAGATTAAATCTCGAATAACGCATAGGCGACTTTTTATTCCTGTAATAGGTTCCCATGGGAAGCGAGAACAGAATCAGAATTCCACGCGGGCAGAGCGTAGTAGTTAATATTGACAAAATTATTTACCTATGGCATTGAATAAACTACCTTTTTCTTAGATCAGATGATATTCAGGCTAAAAGCAAATTAACTATCCATGAAACTATATAGGGGGTAAATAGCATTAAATAATCTCTGTATTCATTAATATTTCTTAATGCTACGCAATATGTTTAGAAGAACTATTTGAGTTCATCTATTGAAATAAAACTATTTTTAACGGACCTATCGCGGTTTATTTGATGTTATTTTATATTTTACATTGAACCCGACGTTTCAGTTGCTTTTCAGCAGCCATGGTCACGGGGAGACTAAATAAATAATAATAATAAATATTCTACGACATTCTACACAGCGCTTTCTAGACCCAAAGTAAGCATAGTTTAACTAGCTTGTGTTATGGGTTCCAGAATGCGGATAAACATACTTATATACTTTTTTTTTTGTAAATACATACATATTATACATAGAAACACCTAGACCAATGCAAATAGACATATTCATGCATACAAATATTTGCACTGAGCGGGAATCGAA
Source organism: Cybosia mesomella (assembly GCA_946251805.1). Lineage (NCBI taxonomy): Eukaryota > Metazoa > Arthropoda > Insecta > Lepidoptera > Erebidae > Cybosia > Cybosia mesomella. The sequence goes on from OX276398.1 coordinate 27,484,600, forward strand.
CCCGCGCCCCCTGTCGTAGCAGTCGAATGCACTACCGCTACGCCACAGAGGCCGTCGACTACCGAGTACCGAGACTAAAGATAATAGTAACACCAACAATTCAACATAGTTCGGGTACTTTGAGATAACTTTCACTTCAAACTTCAAGACATCAACCATCTTTAGTCTCCCCGTGACCATGGCTGCTGAAAAGCAACCGAAACGTCGGGTTCAATGTAAAATATAAAATAACATCAAATAAACCGCGATAGAATCCGTTAAAAATAGTTTTATTTCAATGTGTAACATTCGCGTAAACTTCCGACAATATTATGAGTTCATCTATTTAAAAATCTCTGGTTATATTTATTTTAAGCCCACGCAAGGTTACTTTTCCAAATTTCAAAGCGTCGGTAGCTAGTGGTTAAGGAGTCGAACCCTATGATCGAGAGGTCCCGGGTTCGAATCCTGGCCATTACACTACTGACGTGAACCCACTCCTAACACAAGCAATTAAGCTTAGCTGGAGGGGTTAGGGGGAATATTAGTAATTTCGGTTACTTACTAATATTCTTTAAAAAAAAATAATTAACCAACACAATATCAAAGCATACACACCTAGAGGTTACTCGTATATCCGACAAATAAATCAAACAGGCTAAAAAATCCAACAGAAATTCAAGTATGCAAGAGCATCGACTGACTTATAAATACAACAATATATCACATTACAATAACACAGGCCATACACAATTCCATTCATATATATTATCCAATAGTTACCTTAGTATGTTCGATACGGTATGTACAGGTTGCATTGCGGGGATATACGCCGGGAAAGTTGGGCGACTGTATGCGACAGGCTCGAAGGTCGCAATCGCTCAGTATTCTGTCGCAATACGTTCCTTGTACCTGTTCACCTCTCCACGCACCTATTGTCGCGTTTCCGTAGCGTAATCTGGCTTCGCTTTGCCGAAGAAACTTATAAGCCAGCTTGAAATCGAAATTATAGCCCACACCCTGTGTAAGAAATGTTAGCAGTGAGAATAAAAATCTATGAAATTTTCAAAACCAATTATCTCGCTTTTAAAAGATCTTTTGTGTTACATTCAGTTGGGATTCACAAAATTTGAAAGTGATACTGGACATTTTACTCAACTCTGAGGCCAATTAATGATAGAAAATAAACTCTAATTCACAATATTGTAGTAGGTACAAGTTAAAGTCTCGGAAATTTTAATAAAATATCAAATATTAAGGGGCTTAGTAATACACTCACAAATGTAATTACATCTCCAGTATAAAAAAGATTAATCAATTAGAAGATCAAAATTGTATTTAAAAAGATTCTCCTGAAGAAGCAATTATTATTAAGAGACAAAGTGGATCACATTAACAAAATGTAGGGAGCCATCCAAAATGTATTAAATAGCGAAACGAAATTCCCATTATTAAATTAAGGAATTAAGGCCCAATAACATTATTGTAAGCGCGAGGTATCCTTATCCTGTGGTCCCGAGGGTGTCCGTAATCGTCGCCTAATTAATTGATCGAAACTTCAACCCTTGGTGCACATAATATGGCTGCTGGCACAAGATAAAGGAAAAGCAACGAACCGTTAAAAGCGGGGTGATGTGAAATATTAGTTGAGTCACAGGCGAAAACATGTAGTTACTTACATCACGTCACTAAAACACAAAGGGATGCTTAGTAAGTGAGTCTTAATGAAGATAAATACTGTTGTTCATTTATACGGATTAACTTTGCTGAGAGCAAAAAGTCTAATTAAACGCGCCCGGTTTGTTGTGTTAACAAATTGTATGTTAAACCGTACAGAGTTTTGCGTATAAGTGTAAAACTTATTCGTTTTACTTGGTATGTTGATTAATTCTGCCAAATAAATTTTAGAAGACTAAATCAAATCAAAGAAGAAAGAAGATTGACGAAACAGAATCAAGAGGTGACGATGAATAGGCAATTAAGGTGGTCAACCTTAACCGGGTGTACGTATTTCAATCAGATTGAGGACATTTTAGGCAAAAACCAAGTCAAGAATACCCGTAATCCGCAAGCCTGTATGAAAACGGTTATGAAAATAGACGAAGTAATATGTATTGATCCAGCTTCTTTATAATACTTTACATTTAACTTCTTGTAAATTGTAATAGAAACACACCCGAAACTATACGAAAAGAATAGGTGCAAATAGTGGAGGCAGCTTATGAGATGTACATTCGTGAATTGGGGAAATCGTGTGAGTACACATACTCACACGATTTCCCCAATTCACGATGTTAATACAGAAAACCAAAATTACTTTTTATGTTTTACGAACAGAATAATTACGAGGGATACCGTACTAATAACATGATGAAGAGTGGAAATACGAATAAACGAAGAAACGTAGAAAAATATATCAACATCGTACCTACCACATGTTCGGCTTAAATTTTGTGTTGTATATTTTGAACAAAATTTCGTTCAAAATACACAACACAAAATTTCATACTTAATTACTTATGTTTTGTATCCCCACCAAAGCAAATGATTCAGATAAATAAAAACGAATCACTTAATTTGTTGCTAAGCTCAAAACTTGGGAATGGCTTGATCGATTTAAAATTGCGATTGGTGAGTTTTCTGATCTACCTTAAATGATATTCTAGCCAACTATCACTAGTTCGAGGGTACAATATTGTTCATATGATTCACAAATAATTAGTTGCAAATAAATTTAAATCGGAAAAAGTTAACATTCTGAACAGGACTTAAACTAGACCCTTTCTCGGGATTCCGTTAGTTCGTAAGAATTTTAGTAGATGGGTACAGCGTCTCTCTAAGACGTATGAATTGATCCTCGAGGACGTGTCCAGGGGGCTCAGTTAGATTCTCATTCGCCTTAGAAAGGGACTGGTCGTGGATTCAAGTTCCATACCTGGTGTTGACTTTTTCTCATTTAAATTCATTAACCTGACTTTAAAGTTCTAATTTTAACTTTACATTTAGTATGTAATTGTATAAACGATGTTATGTATTTGCTTACTTCGTACTTCTTACTTAAATTGTGCGTTTTTAAATCTCAGCTACAAACTGGTAGGTACTCGTAATTCTCTTCAGCGGGAGTCGTACGAGTATGTACATTTTATACCGTTTATTCATATTCGCTATTCAATGGATACTTATAACTTTACCATCTGTACCACCAACCAGTGTAGAGACAAAGAGTTAATCTAAAATCTATGTTGTAGAATTCAGCACAGTTGTTTAGTTTTAATTTAAAAAAAAAACGGAATTTACAAAATAAAACTTCAGCATTAGAATTTTCTGTTTGTTTTTCAGTGATTTTGGTTTCTTCTTTCAAGATTCATGTAGATAAGTGGGACTGTTGTCCAATAATTTAATTTTAAGTTTCGCAGAAATTAATGAAAACTAACAAACAAATTAGTTTAGTTCTAAAAAAGAATTCTACAAAGAAAATATCAGTGATGAGTTTTCAGTGATATCGGTTTTCTTTTCTAAGACTTATGTAGATAGGTGAGAGGGGAGTATCAGATAACTTAAAATTCGCATAAACTTACAAAAACTAATAAAAAAAATCTCTTCGTGGTCAACTGAGCGTACAGCTAACTCAACCCGTGGGCTCAGTTGACCACTGCCTGTTTTTAGTGGTTAGCTCGGCCCATGGTCGACTTAGCCCACTACTTATTTAGTACGTGGGCTCAGTCGACCACTTAAATTTACTGCAGCCGACTTAGCCCGCGGGCTGTGTTGCCTGTGTTACTAATAATGGGTAAAGACAACCACTAAAAAAACTGACGGGCTGAATTAGCTGTGGGCTCAGTTGACACTGATGCTAAAAATAGTGATCCACCTGATCTAAAAAACATAAGTTACGCTATTTTAAACTATGTGATCTGCACAGATTGTTAAATTAAAATACAATGATGCTATAATCTAGCAAATGTGAGATCTGACCTGTTGGCTAAGCCTGTCTAATCTTAAAGTCATATTTATTGAATCTGATTCGCTGAAGTATACGGTGTATCCCCATGCAGAGCCACACCACTGCCCTGTAGGAGGCGATGAACTTCGCTCCACGATTGTCATGTGGCCGTCTGGACATCCATCTGAAGTGAACGACACAAATTTACCCACGGTAAATGTGTCAAATGTTAACTGGAACAAATTAAAAATGTTAAAATAGCCGAGTACTGTACACGTATACATAACAACACATATGGTATTGTCATTAATATCATGTACTAGTATAACCACTAAAACGATAAAAAAAATAGGTAAAATCGGAAAATGCCAAGTCGCGCGAACAAGCAAGTGCCACGTGCGCCAGCTGACGAATAAGTCTCGATATTAGCTCAACACATTCCAAGTTACCTTCCACCTCAGCTCTGAAACTACATAAAATAATAAACAAACATTTCTGAGTTTACTGTACATGTAATTTTCATCTTTAGCAAAGCATATATTTCAATTTCAATGCTCTGATTTGAATAAGTTGACTATTATGAATACGGAGATAGTACTGAAATATATAGAGGTTTCACGTATTTTTCTACTTCTATAATTGCAAAGTTCCGTGCCAGTTTTCCCTCACGAGGTGAAAATAACTCACTGACTCTCCGCATTACTGAACATAATATGTATTCACGGCTTCGCTAGTGCGGCAGTTTAAGTGATTACCGCGTACACTGACGCTGTATTATGGATTCGATCCTCACATGTGGTAATTTATCTGTGTGAATTCAATATCATTGTTCTGTCTAGGTGGAGTATGTAATATACTCATTAAATATAACATACAGTATTTGTTATATCCTCACAATACAAGGATAATTATGCTATGCTCATGTTCTTTAAGCTCCCAATGTTCTTTTACTTAATAAGCACATGAGTATTTTTCACTTTAAAAAATTTCACTTTCCATGATAATAATGTTGATGATATAAATCCAAAAATGTTAACAGGAAAGAACTTCAAAAACTGAGGGCGTAAGACCCGTATGATTTACCTCAGAGGGCCACTTGACTCTTAATTGCTTTCAAGGCTACAATTGGCCCAGTTGTAAAACCACAATCGGGCGAATGTAGTTTCAACATTTGATCAAAGACCACAACTCGCCTGCAGCTGAGATTTTGAAGGGGTCACGTGTACCCTAAGTCTAAGCTAGTCAAAACGTCAGCATTTCAAATATATGTATATACTCATACCTTGACCGCGTTAATACGAGTCAATATTATTGTATAGGAATACAAAAAACTCAATCTTTATTATCTCATCAAATATCACATCAAAAAAGGTCAGTCTAGTTCGTGTTCAAAATCGTTGTTTAAAAGTAACTATCGTCCAAAACTGAATCATACTTCAGATTACAATCACATATTTGACTTGAATAAATCCATCTGACGTGGGTTCACTTGTTATGATACAGATCACGTAGCATCTAAATACCTGTATAATGTCTCCGTAGTTTCCTCCCATTGCTGTGAAGTTGAGATGACAGAGGAAAGGAAGGTGGTCCTCTCGTGGCCGTCGTACTTCTAATTCGTATGTACGACCAACGTCCCCCATGTAAGTCCTGTTGCATGCTATGAAAGATAAAGAAGGTTGTTAGTAAAGTTCTATGTACAAATTCTATTAATTTTTATTAATACCTAGCCGATGACGTAACAGTTTTAGTGGTCACTTAAACAAATGCTGCTGTGTTAAGTATTATGGCTTCAATTATTTGTGTGGTTAATTATACAACAATAGAAAATTACAATGACCTATTAAATAAATGATAGTAAAACAACGGTACCAGCTACCGTATAGCTACCCTAATGTTCTAAGTCTAGGTAAACTTAAAACCTTTGTTATAAATAATTGAATAGTGCAGGTATTGTCTTAAGAGAGAAAAAAATAGCCAACAGCGCAATTTTTTTTTTTTTAAGAATATTAGCAACCGAAATTACTAATATTCCCCCTAACCCCTCCAGCTAAGCTAAATTGCTTGTGTTAGGAGTGGGTTCACGTCAGTAGTGTAACGGCCAGGATTCGAAGCCGGGAGCTCTCGATCGTAGGGTCGACTCCTTAACCACTAAGCTACCGACGCTTTCATATTTCATATTTATACTGTTGCAGTCAACTTGGTGGAATTTGATATATATTTTGAATCAAGTGACGTGTACTGTGCCACAATATTTATTTATCAAATCTGACCAGTGGCGCCCTATGTCATTTTCAAAGCGGGGCGAAACTGGTCAGGTTGCAGGCAAGTCACTGATAGTTCTGCCGAATATTGTGCGACGTGGCGGAGTAAAAGCCGAAACGCGGACCCCGAGCTCTGAGGTGAAAGCCTCGGATAAACCGGGACTCAATGGTAAGATGACGATGATGACATTTAAAGTATGATGGCTGAACTCTCCGAGTTATAGATTAGATTGCACGATTTATTCTATAAAACCATTCAAATCTGTTTGTAAGTTATAGGTAATAAATCGATTTGATTAGTTTAATTAATAAAACAGGGGTTAATAAAAGGGGGTTAATAGATAGTATGTTAATAAAACATTCACATATGTTTTATTAGTAGTGCAAGTGAAGTACTAAATTAGATGAAAAGAGAAAATAAATTTATATTTCAATAATATTTAAAGATAAGTAACAATTTTTTAACATTTCTCTCACTAGGATAACAATAAACTAAGATAATAATCTTATTTTAATAGCCTTGTTATTGCCAAACATCTTGGAGTCAGTTTCAAGTTCACCTAGATTCAGCTTAGTGCATTCTGTGCTTCCGGTATGACAAACTTGTGCCATTAAACTAACATGTAATCATAATTCTAAGATATCATAGATTACGTAATGGCTGCAGAGTGAATGATGGTCAGTGTTGCCAATTACAAAATGAAATTAAAATAATATAAGATGGTCTAAAAAATGCAAAACATATAATACGTAACACTGTATATCTTTGATTATAATTTACTTCATTTAAAATGTCATGGAATAGTTATATTATAAGTTAAACTGTTTTGTGTGCTGCAGTAAGCCAAAATAAACGCATTTTTCTTTCTTTCTTTTCTTTCTTTCTATTTGATTATAACAAATGTAAAACCTTCGGCAGTACATATACTTAATAACATGTTTTATTTTTCCTAAAATGATTTATTTTCCTTGTACTTCCTTAGTCCGCGGATATTGTATGACCAAAACACGCAACAAATATTGTACAAAAAATTTTTAGAGATATTTATAAAATATATGTCATATAATATACCTTGGTTAAGAATTTAATTTGATAATCATAATAGTGAAGTACTGTGAAGTTCCAAAAGGATTCTCATGCATAAATGCTCCAAGGGACTAGATATCAATAAAGTTTATGATAATTACCTAATTTCGCAAGTTTAATATGAGCGGCCATTGATTGACCGCTTATTTAATAAAATATTTTATATTCAATAAATAAAATTGGTAAATCTAGTTTCTTAGTCCCTAATCGTTATTATTAAAGTAAGATTGATTGTTTCTCGTCATATTCTTTCATTTTTGATACATATTTTATTATATCTTATGATAATGAGAAAAGTTTGATTCCAGATTTCAAGATGAATTGCTCAAATAATAAAATAGACGCAAGAAAGGAGAGCAGAACGGAAGTATGTTACATAAAACCTGCGTAAACCAAAGAAAACTTAGTCGACAATAAACAAATAAAGAAGTCATATACAACTCAAAACAGTATGAGAATGTATAAAACAATGATAATATAATAAATCACCAACTTATGGGGCACAAAACAGAAAGTTTCAAACACATCTAGAGTCAATAAAATAATTGAAAAATACTACTGAAGTTCAAAATACCTTTGTGTGCAGTGAGAATGGTAGTATTTTCATTGCTGTTGATACTTTTATAATAAAACAACAATCAACTGATTAAAACTTACGAGATTCAGCTCAGGCGCGTGGGCGAACGAGTGCTTTGCAAATGTTTAATTAGGTACTGCTGATTAAAGCAACTTAACTAACTTTAACGACGATACAATACTCATTCACATGAAATTTGTAACTAGTTATTTTCATGAAATATTTGAATTTGATATATTATAATCAATAAGGCTTTGTACTATATTTTCTGGCTCCGAATCACTAGGTGAGAAAAAGTTGCCAACACAAGTTAATATTTAAAAAAAAACACTTTTTTTGCAAAACAAGCTTTTATTTAATAATATTTCATTGTCACGCGGTATGTAATGTAATGCGTGCAAAATTTTATCGCTATCGGACACCGAGAAGTGTGACAAATGTAACTTGTTAGATTTGATTACAGACAACTGACAAGTAAATAAAAGCTTGTAATAATAAAAAGCTTCATTCTTATGATGTAAAACCCTCCCGAATAATATTATACCTACCATTGTGAGTCCAGCTTATTATATCGTACGGAAACGTATGCATCGTGTATGAATTCAGACTGGCTCCTTCAAATACAAGCGAGCAAATTGAGGAATAAACGACTCGGTTCAATATGAATTTGATACTCCGGACCAAGCTATGAAACACTAAATGAACTATTCGCATAGGTATATGACGAGTGTCATTAAATACGGTTGGAACAGCGATCAAAGGGATCCCATATGATTCACAATCATTTTACAATTCTGTCATTTGATCAAGATAATTTGGTAAAGTGCGTACTAATTTGTATTAATTCCCTAAATTCTACTGATAATCGAAAATTTGTCATAGAATCATCTATGACAAATTTTCGATTTATGTAGTACATTCTAATGAAATGCCACCAGGTTTGAAGTGTGAGGCCCACTCAATAATAATGAATTTTAGTTTTAAAGTGAAAACTCCTAAAGCGGCGTTGTGCACTTTTTTGTAATGGGTAAAAATCGTTAAACTCGCGTCAGTAAACACGAGAACTGATCGTAAGACAACATATATAGAAGCGTTAATTTCACACTGTACTTAACAACCTTGGTGGCGGGTTCGTATAATGCGTGGTCGTTGACTTCGTCAAGACTGAGATCGATTCCGACCGAGGCCCAAGAAACACTTTTTGTCATCATATAACTTTTTGTAATATTTATTCTATTTTGTGCCATAAATCTATTGATATAAAATGGAAATTAAACAAAGTGCATCTATTAATGAAAAAAGTGACGAAGAAATAGCGAAAGAAAATGAGTGAGTACTTTATACATATATTGGCGATGATGGTTCTGGTAACAAAATACCAGAATAATGATGGTGAAAAAGTCGTTGAAATTATGAATGGAAGTTGATTTGAGATGAGATAAACTTTTTGATGTAAAATAATTGTAATAGTTCTGAAGTTGATGTGTTAATGTATTTTTAATGTAATATAAATTGTTATGTTTGTGTACGATATCGCAATAAATGAATATTGTATGTTACCACATAAAAAGAGTACTTATATACTGACAATTAAAGCAATTCGTGCAAAATTATTCCCTAACCATTCCAAAATATCAAAAATGCACAACGTTAATATTAAAGTTTTCACTTCTGTCGGCACTCCCGGAGTGCAACCCGTTGTTTTTTTTTTTGAATGATAGGCTCACGTTTGACCTCTATCTCACCTGGTCGTAAGTGACGATGTGGCTTTCGATGGATTACGTTAGCCTAGAAGGAACCTATTCACTTGAGACTTGAAGATTCCGAGGTTAAAGCTTTCCAGAAACACAGACTCAGGCAGGCAATTCCACTCCTTAGCTGTACGCATAATAAATGTGTCGCCGAACCGTTTCGTGCGTATGAGTGGAATATCCACCATGTAGCGGTGGCGTGTCGCTGTGCGTCTGGTCGTTCGTTGGTAGAAAGGGCTTGGAGGTATCAAGTTGTGCAATTCCAGCGTACTCTCTCCGAAATGCATCCGGTAAAAAAACGATAGGCCTGCAACTTTGCGTCGATGTTCAAGGCTCTGAAGCCTTTTCTAGACGAGTGCATCGTTGTTAATGAGCCTCTAGGCCCGTCTTTATATTGTCTCCAGCGCTTCTAGGTGGTATTTAGCTGAGTCATCACACAGATACGAGCAGTACTCCATACAGACCCGTTTATATTTAAAATATGAAATGGGAAAATAAAACAATTTTGATTTATACTCGTAAACTAAAATATTACCTTTATAAAAATGGTCACAGTCAATTTATTAACCAAATTAATAAAATAAAATAATTCTCCTATCAATCGTCACCATTTTAGAGACATGATTAGGGCTTGGTTCTAGGTTTTAGGTGTCAGTGGTACAGTAACCCTTGGAAGTAGCTAGCATATTTAAAAAAAAAACCGGCCAAGTGCGGGTCGGACTCGCACACCGAGGGTTCCGGTCAAACCTGTAGGTATATCTAACCTTATAGACCTGAGTATTTGATATGAATTTCAATTTAATATCTCTACGCGTTCATGAGAAAAGATATAGTAATTTTAAAATTTTCAAAAATATTTTTTATTATAATATGATGTAACTAAAAAATTGCGTTTGTCGTATGTGTTAATTATCGCTCGCTTAATAATGTGCCCGGTAGATGGCAATAGGCTCGTCCCCTATTACATTGGGACCTTAACACAACTGGTGAATCGTGGGTGTGTAATACACCTCTGCCTACCCCTTCGGGGATACAGGTGTGAAGTTATGTTATGTTATGTTTATATATTTACCTATTCCATGATCATGTTAATCCCCTTAACATCGTTGTGTATCATGTGTGCGAAAGTTTAAAAACTTGTAGTATTTTTTTAACCGTGGATTGTTGCGTGAAATTTCACATACGCTTTTTTCCCTACGGGTTAGGCAGAGACAACAACGCACCATCTGCTTCTGTCCTTACATACTTCACGAGCTTCCTTCACTGTCATAAAACCTTTCATGCAAGCCCGCCGGTTTCGAGTGCTTTTGACCTCATTAATTTGATCAGTGTATATTCTGCGAGGTCGACCCCGGCTTGCCTGCCCACTTACATCTGCCTTATATACTTGGTGTCATTTGCTCAGTACTCATACGTTCCATGTGCCTAAACTACCTTAGTATTTTCTAACCGTTTTAATTAGTTATGTCGGAATAGAACCTTTTATTGCCAACAGAGTCGGTAGTTGAGGGGATTATGTAGATACCTAAGATACCTAAAAAGATCTGTTAAGATCTTGTAGTGATAATAACCATCAATCTTACGGAAGCTGTATTGTAGCTAGTAATACGATAACCTGGAAACTACTATAAAAAATTATTAATACATCTCAAAATGTCATGATTGATGTAAGCATGAGTTTAAAAGTGTTGGAGATGAGACTCACATTAGCAAAAAGGGTATACCTTTTTCTAAATTGCACTTATTCTACTGAAAAAGCGGTCAAGTATGATTCGGGAGGTACTCGTACTGCATGACTGCATATTTAGTTCATAGTACGAATACTATGAACTAAATATGCAGTCATGCAGTACGAGTATCAAATAATATAGAACTGTATGTAAGTTGGTGTCCCTATTACGCCTTTTGTATTAACATAAGCTATGGTTCATGGGTTTTAATCGAGCTTTAGAAGAAAAGAAAGAAATCATTTATTCGGAAGACTTTCAGACACGTACAAAAGATATCAGATCTCCTACTTTATAAATACAATGATATCTCGCTGGCGGGCCGAATAGGACCTGGTTTAGCATATGCCAGACTAGCATAGCGCTGGTTTTCAATCAGTCCGCTTGCGACTAAGGATGGCAATCAACCCAACAGTCTTCTTTTTATTCTTTATCTTGCATTAAATTACTACTACATAGTAAAGTATTTTTTCTGTAAGGTGGTCCATAACATTTTGCTATAGCAGTTACAAATTATTAGTTATAGTTGAATCACAAAAAGTAAAATAATAAATGGCCCAAATTTATGCAAGTCATTTTAAAACAGACCGGTCCGTACCTGTACTATTGTTAATCCTTTCAACACAAAAATAGGGAAATGAGAAGGAAAAAGATCGTGAATAAGCGCCGCTCACAATGGACTGCGGCCATATTTTTCCGATCTTTTTAGAAAAATGCCTTTTGTCCGCTCTGACAGCGCATTACACAGCATAAGACAAGTGTTCTGTTCCCCTAAACAACATTGTTTTCGTTAATGCGTTCTTTGTTCTCGTGAAATATCAAAACCAGTTCACTGCTTAATTATGTAAAATAGTACTACCTAATTTGGTTTGGTCCCTTTCGAACTAAATTCGTAACTTCTGATTATTCAAGTCCAAACAGAAAGAGGAGCCGTCGGAACCTTTTCGTCAGTTCGTCGTCATTGTATTTTAGTTATCACTTGCTAATTAGTCAACTTTTGTTAAGTCAATAAGTTTATTATTTCAAAATCACAGAACTGGGTTACAAAATTCTGTTGAAATCGTTTGAATTGCTTAAGAAATTGGTCTTAAATTACTTTTTCATTTATACTAGATAAAAGTTGACTATAGATGAGACTTGAAAGATTTACATTTCCCTCATATCATGTATATGGTTATATTGGTTATACTAGCGGCCAAGGCCGTCCCTATGCAGCGCCACCTACCGCATACAATTGTTAATTTAAAGATTTAGAAGAATTGGATTAATATAGAATTTCAGGCTTCATACTCCATAAGTAAAGATCTTTGCATATACATTTTCTACCATTAATCCATCCTCTTAGGAATACAATGTTGAAAAACGGCAATACACATGTAAATTTATTTTTAACCAGAAGTAGGTAGGTATGCGAAATTTCGAAACCGTTCATCCCTTATTCCACCCCTTAAAAGGTGAAATTTCATATTTACGCCACCATTATAAAAAACAATATACTAAACTTGCCGTAAAAGATGGGTTATTTTCTTTTATTTTTTATAGAAATAGGTTTTCTGTTTCGACTCAATTCGATAATAAGTAAACCATCATAAAATTGCTTAACAAAATTATATTCATACATATTCATAAGCCATAACCACCCACATGCTGAAATACACTTATTCTTGGAGCAATAAACATAATATTGTCATATTTGGACACAGTTTTTTCTTTGTTTGGAAAAGCAACCATTGTTTTTACGCAAAACGGCAAATAAACTGCTGAATAGTTAAAAGCGCTATCATTAGTAAAATGGGATGTTTCCCTACATCTATATGTGTAAACAAAGCCATGTTAGTGACGACCACGATGAACTCCAGAACGGGTGGACCGATTTTCAAGATCTTTGAGTTTTAGATTTTTCTCCGCCTGTACTGTGCCTTTTTGTGGGTTTTGTGGCTGAAATCTCCACGGTTAGCAGCCAGCGGGGTGGTTATGTTGGATTCAAACCGACCAAACCTCAAACGGTCTCGGGTCTTTAATGCCGGGGTGCAAGTAGACATTCACGAAACAAATTCAGCTAATAAAGTAACGAACATAAGTTGATTATAAGGCGGAACGAAGTTTGCCGATTCAGCTAGTAAATCCTACTAATATTATAAACGCGAAAGTTTGTGAGTATATATGTATGTATCTTTGTTGCTCTTTCACGCAAAAACGGCTGAACGGATCTGACTGAAATTTGGCACAGGGATAGATTATAGTCCGAAATAACACATAGGCTATCTCGGGTTTTATCTTTAGTCTCATCTTTCAGTTTTATCTCGGGAATATTATCCCATGGGTTGCGGCCTGCGGGAACGGGATCAGAATTCTAGGCGGGCGGATCCGCGGGCAACAACTAGTAATAATATATAAACAAAAGTGTATGGTTAGTGAACCCGTTAATACTCGGTAAAGTTTTGGTTAAAGGTTAAAATTCTGTTTAATCAGCAGGCTTGCAGGTGAGGTGTTATGGGGCCCCACACACCGGTAACAGGTAACACTGATCAGACTACGAAAAATGATATACCTTTTTAACCGACTTCAAAAAAGAAGGAGATTCTCAAATCGACTATTTTTATTTAGTGGAGCAGCTGCTGCGTGCAAAAATTAATATTCTACCAAAAGCTTTATACAAAAATCTCGTGAAAATTGAATTTATTATGTAGTATAACATATTACATACTACGCAATAAATTCAAAATGGTTAATGTAGCATGTATTAAATGAGGAACATTTAACGTTTAGCACTTTACAGTTTAATGATTACACAGCGCAGATACGAGTTTGTACATAATTAGTGCCACATATGTACTTTGCCTCTGCTCGGTAATGTAGCTTTGCTGGCAGTTATTTCGTATTGTGTTTACGTTCACTCCTCCCCCTTATTCGGTTTCTGACATCTCTTTTACGCATATTTTCTCCTCAGGAGAGTCGTGGATTACTATATACATAGTAATCCACGACTCTGTAGTGATTAGATGGTCATTAACACATGATTCGGTCTTCTACTTTATCCGTTTATCTCACAGCTCTGCGTGTCACCGTAGTGTCTTTTCATGTCTATGTCACTGTGCGTAGAATACACATCATCTATATAATCAACTACATTATTCTACCGACTACTGGGTCTTTAGGGATTCTGCGCCCTATTTGGGGTCAAGTTGTACAGGGAGTTACCGGCGAATAAAAGAGTTGAGTAGCCTTGATATAAACTTGTCGTTTATTATAGATGATACCCAAAAGCTAAACCTATCGTGTCGAGCAGGACGCAGGAACTGTCTCGGCTCTCGCATACATCGCGCTAGCTTACGAATCGCTGCCACTACATTCTTTCATACTACAGAGTGCTTACAGGTGCATAGAGGCCCACCAAAACCTTCGTCCAGCCATCCTCACCTGCATGCTGGTACACTTACAGATTGTCTGGTGTGACTTTCCTTTGGGGGGGGGGGGGGTCAGAAGATAGTCGCTCCCATAAAAGTCATATAAACCAAATGAAAGGAAAGGGAGAAGTAAATGGACTCCAGACTACGCGCCGGGAATAACGCTAAGATCATCATCTTCCTGTGTGATCCTGTTGATGATTATTCTATCAAGCTCTTTGAGCGGATTATTGCAGAGCGCCTCGTCGAGCATCTCACGAACGTGGGGCCAGATCTGGCGGACAACCAGTTCGGTTTCTGCCGGGGGCGCTCCACCGTGGAAGCGATCATGCGCGTTAGGAGCCTGGCGGAGGAAATAGTCTCGCGGGGTGGGGTGGTGGTGGCGGTGTCTCTCGATATCGCCAACGCCTTCCACACCCTACCCGGGAGCTGCCGTATCACGGAGTGCCTCCTTACCTCCGCCGCATTGTCGAGGCCTACCTATCCGAGAGGGCCATAGTTTACCCGAGCTGGCTAGGGCTAGGGCGGCGAGAAGTGTCGTGCGGTGTTCCGCAGGGGTCGGTCCTAGGGTCACTCCTGTGGAACATCGGATGCGACTGGATGCTGCGCGGTTCGTTGCTCGAGGGTGTCAGCATAACTTGTTATGCTGACGACACCCTCGTTATGGCGCGGGGAGCAACGCACCAAAGCGCGGCACTAAAGGCCACGGCAGGGGTTGCTCAAGTCGTGGGTCGAATACGGCGGCTGGGACTCGAGGTGGCTCTCCACAAATCCGAGGCTATGTGTTTCCACGGGCCTCGGAGGGGGCCACCTGCGGGAACCAGGATAACCGTAGGGGGCGGTAATCATCGGCATCGAGCCCATGATGAAGTACCTTGGGCTCGTACGCGATAGCCGATGGGACTTCGGACTCCGAAGCCTGGTCCCGAAACTGAGGGGGGCTGCGGCCGCGCTATCGCGGCTGATGCCCAACGTTACGGAACCCAACGCCCCCACTAGGAGGCTGTACCTGGGGATCGTGCGAAGCATGACGCTGTACGGGGCCCCCGTATGGGCGGAGACTCTGGCGGCCCGCCACGTGGCTGTATTAAACAGCCCGTTAAAAGCGATGGCCGTCAGAGTCATCAGGGGGTATCGCACGATCTCCGTCGAGGTGGCATGTCTCCTAGGGACCCCTCCATGGGACCTGAAGCGAGAGCCCTTGCGCTGCTGTACCAGTGGAGCGGGGCCATAGGCCGGAGCCCCAAGAAATCAGGGCTCAGCGGTCCCAGCTCCACCGGGAACTCATGGAGACATGGAGGTTGCGACTTGAGCACCCAAGGTGGGGGGAATCCACCATTGCGGCGGTGAGACCGATCATGAAGGAGTAGTTGGAGAGGGACCATGGGGACCTCTCCTACCGGATGTGCCAGATGGTTACCGGACACGGGTGTTTCGGTAAGTATCTGTGGCGCATTCACCGGGAGACAACGCCGCAGTGCCAGCACTGCGAGGATCCTGGCGAAGACACGGCGCTCCACACGTTGGTGAAGTGTCCTGCGTGGGCAAGTCAACGCCGGTATCTCGTTGTGGTCCTGGGCGTGGACGTTCTCTCGCTGGAGACCATGGTGAGGGCTGTGGTCTCCGAAGGGAGCAAGTGGCACGCCGCCGCCTCTTTCTGCGAGCAGGTAATGCGCGCGAAAGAGACGGCGGACATAACCACCCCCGCTGCCCGGCGGGGGGGTATCCGAAGGGATTTCAGCACGTAAAAAAAAAACCCCTATATCCATAGAGAGCAAGCAAGTGAAGATGTCCTTGAATACGTAACTAGATCATAATCCGACTACCTTCAAACTAGACTAGGGATACGATGCAGTTCGCCGATCGCAAGAAAATTGAGCTGAGCGAGCATTTATTTTTTTATTTCAAAATCTGAAAAATTAAATTTTTGCGCGCGCGAACTTTTTCCATCAGTTTCAATGGTAAATTTGTTTTTCGGTGATAATTCCTCAATGGTATGTCCGATTTTTAATTTTATGGTCTCAAAAGATGCCCCTAGACTGTCTTTATGACCATGCCAACTTTTGTTGAAATCAGATTTGTGGTTGCAAACGAGTATCCGATTTTGTAAGTGGCTATCCTGCGTATAAGAGTTGAATAGGCAAGCAACAAAAATGTGAGATTATGCAGAATTGAAGCTTTGCGACTATCTGAGATTTTAAGATTGTCTATCTCTATAGACAATTTTAAAGTCTAGTAACACAATACGTGGTCGTTTAGTAGTACATATTTTTCATTGTATCGGAAATTCACTTATGTCATATAATATTTTCATATTATTATAGACGACTTTAAAAAAGAGAATATTAAATAAATAAATATTCTAGGACAAATTACACAACGCCATCTAGACCCAAACTAAGCAGAGCTTGTCAAATGGGTTCTAGAATGGACAAATGCAAATTAACAAATTTGCACTAAGCGGGAATCGAACCCGTGACCTCTAACTTAGCTGTCCAACGCACTACCACTACGTCACAGAGGTCGTCTATCGATCAGCAATAGTTAACTAAAAAATGCCAATTTCGATAATAATCACAATATAAATGTTCAGAAATGAGTTTTTTATTGAAAAGAATTTGAGGGATAGCCCCTAAAGCTTCACCTATACTAGTACTATGAAGAGAGAGGTCGAATATTGTGAGTTTGTTTAGATGTTTGGGGTAATCTTCGAAACCACGGCACTTATAGGAAAAATCTTTCAGTAAGTATTTTAAAAAACAGCGGCCAAGTGTGAGTCGGACTCGCCCATTAAGGGTTCCGTAGCAGCAAGTAACATAATAATGTTTTTTTTTTAATTTTTATATTTGAGTTGATTGAATGAAAGGTAAACTACGGTTTACGATTTATGACGTATTTAAAAAAAAACTACTTACTAGATCTCGTTCAATCCAATTATCGTTGGAAGTTTACATGGTAATGGACATCATAATATTTTTTTTAGTTTTATAATTCTCTTATTTTAGAAGTTACAGGGGGGGAACACACATTTTACCACTTTGGGAGTGTCTCCCGCGCAAACTATTCAGTTTGGATTTTTTTTTTATTAGAAACCTCAATATCATTTTTGAAGATCTATCCATAGATATGTCACACATATATGGCTTCGATGAAAAAAAAAAATTGAGTTTCAGTTCTAAGTAATTTCCCCAAAATTTATTGTTTTTTTTCTATTTCTGTGTGAAAATCTTAATGCGGTTCACAGAATACATCTACATACAAAGTTTCAACAGCATAGTTCTTATAGTTTCGGAAAAAAGTGGCTGTGACATACGGACGGACAGACAGACAGACATGACGAATCTATAAGGGTTCCGTTTTTTGCCATTTGGCAACGGAACCCTTAAAAACATTATCCCAGAAGGATTTAGTTATACGAGAAAAAAAAACTCACATAAACCGAAGCCAAGTAAGGGCGGATCTAGTATAGTACAAAATTAAAAGGACATTTGAAATAAAGTACGTTCGGACAGAATTATAAAGATATCACGAAAAGGGCTTGTTCATAGAGTACACGAAAATATCCTCTCCAAGTTTCTAAAGAAAATAGTACGAATTACAACGTCTATCGGATATTTATACAAAATGTTTGGCTTTTAGGTCCGTCACCCTGCTTACGTCACCGATCTAAATTCTCGATCTGCCGCAAAAGGTTTTATCCCCTTCGGCCGCCATCGCGACTGTGATATCTCCTTTAACCTACACGTGATCGGATGTTTTTGACAATTTATCCCCATTTGCCGTTCACCTATCTAGTTAAAACGAATGGCTTGATTTGAGGTATTGAATTGATGATATAACTCAACCTTAACGTAAAATATTTAATTTTGTGGCCAGCTTAATTTGAATTCTTTTTTATTTTAGTCCGTCAATTGACTGTTCCCTGCTGTTAGGGTGTTATTCAGGAGGTAGAGACACTATTCCACATTACTGTTCTTAAAATGGTGATCCGCATCCTGACGGCCTCGATAGATTAGATAAGCGTCGGTAGCTTAGTGGCTAAGGCGCGACACCTTACGATCGAGAGGTCCCGGGTTCGAATCCTGGCCATTACACTACCAACGTAAACCCACTCCTAACACAAGCAATTTAGCTTAGCTGGAGGGGTTAGGGGGAATATTAGTAATTTCGGTTCTAAAAAAAAAAAATATCGTGTGACAAAGAACGGAAATACCGACCCGTTTAGTTCAAGATCATATTATTAGGTGTTGTTCTGAACTAACTGATGCCAACATCTTCACCCGCGTGAATTTGTGTTCCTGTTCCCGCAACCAATGGAAATCTATTCCAGGAATAAAAAGTATTCTATGTGATAGTCCAGACTATAATCTATCCCTGAACCAAATTTCAGCTAGATCCGTTCAGCCATTTGCACTCGTTTGCAGCAAACATAAACTTCTTCAAAAAAAAAAACACTTATAATATTAGTAGGAAGAATGATATGATTTCTATGCTAAAGTTTATCATTGAGACGAATGTTTATCCCCACCTAATTTATCACACAGTAATTCAATCCCTAACGATATCCACATTCTCGTCTAGAGTAATGAATAATACATAGCTTCGCGGTACTCAACATCAAAGATGATGCGGAAAAGAATACATTTACAGAATAGCGCAATAGTGGATATCTTTATTTCATAATATTGTTTTTTCTAAAAAGCACTTTATCACAGAAGCATAGGTTTTTCAGCGGTAGAAATCTTTTCTGCTCACTACTTAAAACTGCTTTCATGCTACTTTATTTTGCGATTATTATACCTATTTTAATATATTCTTCTAAATCTGTAATGCAGGGAATCAAAATAGAATAGTATTGTATTCATGTTTCCACATGCTAAATAGGAATTATTGTGGATAAGCTCATATCATCATAATCATTCTTGAATCAATCATGTTTGGATCAACGCTTGCATCCCGAAGTTCACAGGTTTAAAAAATTAATCAATGTTATTTCATCGTGAGAGCAAATTGTCGTCTGACGCCTTTTAAGTCACTAAGAGTCCATCCTCACTAATATTATACAGGCGATAGTATGTAACTGTATTTTGACATTTGCGCTAGCAAGCTGCGAGTGAAAGCTAATATGTTTTTAAAGAAGGAAAACAGTATTACATAAAACATGATACATCCATAAAACCCGTATTGGTTTATCTTGGGTGTAATATTGAGTGGAATATTGGTTCTCTCAAAATAAGTGGTGTCGATAAGTATTAGTAAAGTGAAGTACATGATGCTTATCATAAACTTAAAGCCATATAAGGTACGCAGTGTTTAACGCCGGAGGTCGCTCAATGACCTCCGTCCTCCATGAGCGCAGGCCTGGGGGTGACAGGCGGAGGCGCCTGTCACCCTAGCAGAAGCAGGCCGGGGCGGCGTTGCGTTGCGCCCCCTCCCCCCTTTTTCCAGGGGCTGGACGGGGACACTATGGTTCCCAATGTCGAGGGGGCCATCTCGAAACCAGAGATGGTCCTGGGTCAGCCGGGGTTCGAGGGAAATGCCTTATGGGCCGCTTACACTCTGGCGTCTGAAGACCCGAGACGGCGTGCTGTTTTAGTCGGTATTGAACCGACATAACCACCCCTGCTGGCCGGCGGGAGGATATCCGAAAGGGTTTCCCAAGAAAAAAAAATGGTATGGCTTTTTTTTCTCCACTGCATAATTCTGTCGTCATTATCTCTTTCATACTACAAGTTTCCTCTGATGTTTAGTAACTAGCTTGTTAAAAATAATTGCTACAACAAGAGTGCACCTACAGTTTTTATTAATCATGATCCCTAAAAAAATTACAGCACGCTTATATTTCGTCACACTTAGCTCATGGCAGTGTATTTAAATAATTCTTAAAATTAAAAGCCTCCCGAGCCCATCTGACCTCGATTTGGTTAATGCGGACATTTTTATCACAGTACCGATTTTTTCATTTAAATTTCAAATTGAAGGTAAAAAGGCCTATTAATAATTCTACCTACATATTACAAATATTCTACTTGTAGGAGTAGTCCTACTGATTGATATTTTAAATGTGAAAGTTTGTTTTTTATTTACAAAAAAAAACTAAACGGATTTGCTGAAATTTTGTACACAGGCAGTAAGTGTACTTAACACTTATGACAAAAATGCAAGTATCTACCGTATCGCAAGCAAAGACAGTACTTCCAGGAAAATTCAACTTTACAAAGTTTAATATTGGCTCTTTTAAAATAACGTGCACCTTTTTTTTTGTTTTTTGTTTTTTCGTGTCGTCGAATTCCCTTCGGATACCCCCCCGCCGGCCAGCGGGGGCGGTTATGTCGGGCTTGAACCGACTAAAACCGCACGCCGTCTCGGGTCTACAGACGCCGGGGCGTAAGGTTACCCATAGATCATATCCCTCGCACCCCGACTGACCCTGGGCCATCTCAAATAACGAGCACCTATCTCAAAATAAGCAATATTTTAAGCCGCTATAGGTACACTGATTATGGGGTGTGTGTTGGGTAACCTCCTCGAGTGTCGCTCCGATTCCGATCCCGCTGCAGTCCGGGGGGAACGGAATCGGAGCGGCCGGTACACCCTGGGTGGCGGTCGCTGGCTTCCCCTTCACCCCTTCATAGGGTTGGCATTGATCGTCGGCCAATACCCAACGTGGCGGGAACACATCGCTCTCCGTACTCCTCTGCTTTCAGAGGAGACAGGATGAGCGATGCTGTTAGTGGTGAGATGGCCCAGGGTCAGCCGGGGTGCGAGGGATATGCTCTATGGGTAACCTTACACCCCGGCGTCTGAAGACCCGAGACGGCGTGCGGTTTTAGTCGGTGCAAGCCCGACATAACCGCCCCCGCTGGCCGGCGGGGGGGTATCCGAAGGGATTTCCGCACGATAATAAAAAAAAAAAAAAAAAAAAGGTACACTGATTATCATAGGGTATAATATATTATATATTTACCTACGATAATTCCGGATTTGTGTCTGTAATCGTGTACACACTACATATTAATAATTCCAAAATGGCGTACTTGTGAAGCTTTTGATAGATAGATCGATAGATAGATCGATAGATAACTCTTGTTGTACACCAAAATAAGTTGTAAAGACAGAGTAGTATGGATCTATTGCCGTTGATTAAAGGCAATGAAATAGGTATTTTATTTCAAAATTTAAAAAAAGGTAAATAGCGCTACAAGTAATAGTTTATAAATACAAAAAAACAGTTTCACTATTAACTAAACGAAGCCCTATTACCGCAATTTAGGTACGTCCTACGAGTATTCCACCGAGACACACACGGCTATCTCACCTTGGGTTCGTGACTAATGATAGTCCATTTTGTAAACACCGCTACGGTAAACTTAACACCTTATTAAACGTGGGTTTTTTTGTTAATTGTAGCTATATTTTGGCTTAATGACCACCTACGGGGGTACGATAAAAGCGAAAGCTCGTTTCAGCGGTCGCTATAATTAAAGAAGGTTTATTGTTCGTCTCAGACTTTGAGTGGATGCTATTTAAAATTTCACGATGTTTGTGTGAATAATTCTGAAGGTTGTTAAGGAAATTCTTGTGTTGCATGTACAATTTTATTTAGAGGTACATTGTCTTTGAGTTCGCGTATGTGAAAGATGTTCGAATTTTCGCCTCGTTAGCTAAAACTGAGTGGAGTGCTGTAACCTCTATTTTCATATAGAATAACAGATCTATGCGCTCCATTAATAGAAGAGTCTTGGTGAATATTGTGACGAAAGGCGTGGTACTTTCTTTCTGTTTTGTAATTTGATAGTCTATAAATAATTTTAAATTAATAGTTATCTAAGATAATGTTTGCATTTTTATTAGTCTACGAATGGAATATTATCAGCGTACCTGCATCAGGGGGCCTAGACCAAGTCACATTCTATTGGTTATAACACCAGTGGAAAAGTCTTTAATTTATGGGAGTGACATTATTTTGCCGATAATTATGACATTATTTAGTCCATACATTTTGGAATATTGCAAATTAGCTTTGAAGTGATTCCACTAATAGAATGTCACTTTGTCTACAGGCCCAGTAGCTATATACTGGGTGTATAATACTCGTACATGGCACACTAACAAATAGTATTATTGAATTCATGTTCACAGGATATAATTTTCATAGGCTATATCTATACCATTATGAAATTGTAAATTAGTTGTGTATTTACATTTGAGATATTTAAAAAAATACTTCTTGGTCTATGTAAATTAACAATTCTGAACACAAAAATATTTGTTTTTGGAATTCTTGTCTGTGTGTATTTATTCGCGATGGACGAAAAAACTGCTGAATGGATTTTCATGCGCATTTTTCTATTAGAAAGGTTTTGATCAGAATTAAAATCTGTCGTATGTGAAATTGCAATTGGTTAAGTAAAACCGGAGATATGACAAAAAAACGATAACAGACCTCCACGGGGCGAAACCGGCATCATAACCTAATTTCATTTCATCTTATGTTATATTTCATATAATTTTCATTTGCTTCTATTACATTTATATAAAGTTCATTTTGTTAGTATTTCGTATGAACTTGAAGTTTCGGATCTGCGTTTCATGGTAGCTCCTGTGCTCTTATTAATTAAGTTTAAATAACTAGTTGTAATAAGACTCTGACCGAAGCAGTCAAGAAATATAGTACATCCAATAAAAGTAGTTTTAACTCAGTTCTGTGGCTCTATAAGACAGATGCAGCAGTCTCCCCTGAGAGAAAGAACTGTGCAAACTCATTGTAATCTAGTTCTTTCCATTCCCTTTGTGAGTACATTTTTTTTGTATAAGACAATTATCGTTGCAGAAATTTTCTGAGTAAAAATGTATTTTACGAGCGAGAAATGAGAGCCATTTTGGCGGAACTGCGAGGGGCCGATTAAGGCATGCTTTTCGGGAATTTAATTATGTTTGAAATAGTACCTGCTGTAAACTGGTTAACGCACTCGACAGAAATTATTCATCAGAGTAGTTTTACCGTGTTTCTCATTGGTAACTTTATTGTATTAGAATTACGTTTTATAATCTATCTCTATACGTTTAATAATATATATAACGTGGTTCAGAATATAAAAAAAACTATAGTTTTTATATATCTATTAAAGTTACGGGGATTAAAAAATGTTAATGCATACATAAAGCAATGAGTACTAAACACTTTTTGGCTTGCATAAGTAATTACCGTTGTTTCGAATTCATATTTATCTGACACTTTAAAGGGATAAAAACTGTATTCTTATACCATCATGAAATTTATCAAAGATACGATGGATAAGGAAGGGCAAGCTCCTTGAACCGCAAAATCAACATTTTCTAGTCCTTAAAGTCATATTATGCTAACTGATTCCGGCCATTAATGATGGGAATGACGGCAGCAAGACTACGGTGCATAACCTAAAAGGTTATGTTCGTAGTATGGTTATGTATTTAGGAGTCTATGTATGTATATACGTATGTTCCACTGTAGCTCCTAATATACTTAACAGATTGTAATAAATGAGGTATCAATTGATTCAACATCATGTTCTGGGTGCAATATGCAACTTTTTATACGAATAACATCAACATAACGGATGTTAGATCTAAAAATGTGAGATTTAAAAAAATGTTGTATACCACTCGTTCTATTTCTAGACTGCCGGCGAGACACACACTCTCTCTCTCTACTAATTTTGTCCGTGAGACCTGTCAAAGATAATAATCGCAGAGCGATTCTCGCTTGGCAGTCAGGAAACTCGCTTATAGTCCAGCGACAAAACTAATGGAGCTACCCCATACCTCGTTTGTAGTTGCTGGCTATATTAGTTTCTCATTCATCGCCGGAGGTTACAATCGATACTCGTTAAGTAACCGTGCTAAAAAGAATGAAATATTTTGTAGACCAATTGAATATTTATGTTAAACTATAAAAATAACCGAAGTGGGTGGCTTTCCAGTACGAATAGGCCGGCTCTATGTAAGTACCACCTTCTCCTCTAATATTGATGTTAAGTAGTATTATCCTGTATTTGTACGGTTAGTGCGACCATATCGGAAGCTTTAGCTCCGTATAATTCCGTTTTGGCTCTCTCCTTCTATTTCTTTCCCTTTGCCTTCGTGAAGCTAACCATTCATTTAAAAAAAAATCTCGAATTGAATTTTAATTAATATAATCATATTACGTTTAAAGCGTCGTGCGTCGGTAGCTTAGTGGTTAAGGAGTCGACCCTACGATCGAGAGGTCCCGGGTTCGAATCCTGGCCATTACACTACCGACGTGAACCCACTCCTAACACAAGCAATTTAGCTTAGCTGGAGGGGTTAGAGAGACTATTAGTAATTTCGGTTACTAATATTCTTTTACAAAAAAAAAACCACCTTATTGTATAAAGCATAAGCTTTTGAGTTATATAAGCAATGCACAAAGGATTCCTTAGAAGTTACATTAATCTAAAATAAATAAAAAGCTACTTTTAGATTTAGATCGGCAAAGTGAATATCCTGGACGGGACTTTAACCCGCGACCAGACCAGACCCGACTAGACCAGAAAAAGTCAGCATACCTAAATTAAAAAAAAAAACAGCATTTTTGTGAGAACCTATGCTTATATTCTGAGCCTAATATATAATTATACTCCGAAGTTAAATTATTTTTCACGTAAATATAATATAATTTAACTATAGGGATAGCTAATAAACCTATTATACCAGTCTGAATATTATTATAACTCAATAAATAAATATAAATGAAACTACCATCGAACTTTTTCTCCTTAGATTATTAATATGTCTTTTTCTCATACTATTGTATAAAAACTTCAATTTAAAATTACGTAGTCAAGATATCAAACCAAACTCAATTAAACCAGAGTGCCTGGATATTATAAATTTCTAGTATCGAGAATAGGTACATTTTAATATAACTCCAGTATTCATTTTATTACATTTTAATGAAATGATTCAAAGGCTTGGCTAAGTGACTACATAGTAATTTGCCAAGTTTTAAAGGAACGCTTAAATGAAAATTGTTTATGTTTAACATTAAATTCTCCTTGAACTCTCGCATATTTTTTTTACACATATATATTTCTTCTCCAACATTTAACGACAGGCGGATCTCGGGTATTAGTTAGTAGGATGGGTTTGAGACTATCCTGACTGCAAGATCTGTCCTTATTGATGACTTTGCCATTTAAAAATCAGTAAAAAATATTACCGTACGCTTTAAATGTGTTTCGTAAATTTCAGTTTAAAATAACGTAAAACAATCCTACTGCCCACTAATATTACAAGTGTCAAAGTTTGTGAAGATGTTTCGATGTTTGGATGTTTGGATGTTTGGGTGTTTGTAAGCCAATCACGCTTTGAGCTGTTTTAACGAATGAACGCCGCGGTGAGCTGAGAGAGTTATGTAGAATATACTGCTTCCAGACGTTTCGTCGATCACTGCGGTCGACATCTTCAGTGGTACCTTCATCAGTCGTAGCGAGTTCGCCGCCGAGGAAGGTTCTCCGCACTCGACGGCGTCCCGACGTGTACCACTGAAGATGTTGACCGCAGTGATTGACGAAACATCTGGAATATAAGTTTCCGATGGACCACGGCCAATCAGCCCGGAAGCAGTATATTCTACATGCAACGCCGGCCGTGAAAGCCTTAATATTTGTATATGAGAAAGTTATGTTTCTGCTAATAAATATAACTATATCAATTCATTATAATGATGTATAACGCAGCTGGAACGATGGCTTAAATCTATAAAAATATTATATAATATGCTTTGATGGAGTCCTCGCATAACTCCGAAAATGAATATTACATAAAAGCAAAGGGGCCAAGTCTGTTCATAGCTGACACAGCCACTCCATTGCCATGCGACGTAGCAACTGAGGCTATGAGAATAGCGGTAGCCAAATTAGTTCAGTGGAACATGTCAGTGAACTGTGCAAAATATTTTATACTTATAATTATCTAAACTGCCCTCAATTTTTTTTTAATCTGTCTATATTTATAACCGAGTTATATCCGAGAAGATTTAAAAAAAAAACATCCGAAATGAGAAATTACTCATTTTTAAAGTCGCTTAAAAAGTTGAACATAACTTCCTCACAACATAATTATAGTAGTCACTTTTCATTACTAAATATTTGCTCCTAGTACTTAGGTCCCATTGAAGCTACCGTTGCTAAGTAATTATAATTTTACTATATAACACATATTTATCGACTTCCCAAGGAGTAAACCTGTATATCAATCAATCAATCAATTAGCCTGTTGCAAAAGGTAGTCGGGATAGATTGGATGCGCCAACCGGAAGGGTGCTATGGCGTACAATGGGAGAGCCCATGTCCAACCTGTATATACAGTCGCCCAACACTTCCCGCGACAACTGGTTGATTTTTAACCTCACTCCGCAGTAAAAAATTCTGAAAAGTGGTTTTTTCTACGCCGATTTCGAAGTGCGATACACCAAAAGCTGCGTCTCGCCGGCGTCCATCTGCTGGCATATCGAACAGCTCGCGTTCTATTCGCGTGTGACCGTGGAAAAGAAAATAGTGACTTTCTGGCTCACTCAGCCACGTGCTTTTCCACAAAAGTGAAGTTTACTGTGGTGTTTGTGAGCGGATTTTTGTGCACGAGGTGTCCACGGCTGCGGGCAGTGGAGCCCCACCTGCCCCAACGCTGCGTTTTTCCGGGAAAGCGCTAGTTTCCCCGGGAAAATTTTTTTTCAAAACCCACGTGGCCACGTGCAACGGGAACCCGTGATCGGAGCCAGCTGAAATTTTGCAGGAAGGAAGACCCCTTCAGCCCAAGCATATCCACGGTAAAAAGAAAATTTTTCGTTAACCACCAGATTTTATAAAAGACTTAGAAAGTGTAAAGTTTGCACCATCATAGCAGAGGAACCGGAGCAGTTAGCGAAATTCCGCTACTGCTATATTTTGCGCGCTCGCAAGAAGACCTGGGATCCAGATTTTCAGATTTAATGGCTTATAAATTTGGACACAGTAATTGAAAATTCAAAATTTTGACAAATTGTTTGAAATTTGTATGAAATTGTTTTTATTTTAAATTTGTGTTTTGTGCATCCGATAGGCCTCTATTTGATACTAATTATACCATTTTTTCTGTATTTTTATTTTAATCTAGCTCGGAGTTATCGAATTTTTAGTGTTTTTTCTTAATAATTCTTTAAAGGGTAGAAATTCGTTATTTTTAGCGTCGGGGATAGCTTCAGACAGGTCTCAGCAACTTGCCTGAGCCCAAACTAGGCCCCTCTAGCTTCAAAAATAAGGAATTTCGTAATTTCCGCCATTTTGTATTTTTCGCCCCATTTTTTGGAATTAAGATTACTCCGGACTGGATCGGCCTATCGGACAGCGGTTTTCGCTGGTACCTGTGTCTTAGTGTATTCTTTGGGCTCCACCAAGTTTGGGGCGAATTGGGGCCAATTTTTTATTTAGGGCCAAAACCCCCCTCAGGGGATAGAGCACCATCAGCTGACCCCAGATATCGATTTTCGGAGCGCTGCGACCAACCGTTTAGGAGTTACGACTGGTCAAAGTTTGACCTCGGCTGCACGGCGGCCATCTTGGAAAATTTGTAACACCCGTAGCTCCGCGGCGGAGGGTCGTAGAAGCTCCGGATTTCGACTGGAGGCATCAGGGGAGCACCGGCTCTCCCGTCCTACACATTTCAGGGGAAAGTGGGCAAAATTAGCAAAAAAATTTGTCAAAAATTTTTTGACCGTTTTTGCTTCACGGAGTGGTAGAGGGGAACGAGCCATCCAGCAGGAAACTTTTTGCGGCTCGCTGGGACGCCTGGATCCGGAAATATAAGGGTTCAAAGTTGAGCAAATCCGCCATCTTGGAAAATTGCGAAACCCTATATCTCCGGAACCGGAGGTCACAGCGAATCCGGGTTTTGGCTGGGCGACTCGGCTTTCCTCCCCGCTTCGGACTAGTAGGTCGGGGGGCTGACCCCATCAAATTGGGGGGCCAGTTTTCGGGGGTCATCCGATTGGCCTGACAGTTACGTCGGGAGATAGATCTCGCCGAGACCTCTCTGGGGATACCAATCTCGGGGTATTTGGACCGCTGGTTCGCGGGGGAACTGGAGTTCGAAGTTTCGCCCCACTTTGGGACCACCGACTTTGAGGTCCGTTTGTCTCCGAACCCGTGGGCCTAGGGTCCTCGAGTTTGGGCTCTTTTTAAAGGGCTCGGGGAGCTCTATCGGTTCGTCACAAGAGGGTGACTCTACGTAGAGCCGGGAAGAAGTTACGCTGTAGAGCCGATTTTAGCGATGTAAAATTACTTAAATTTCTACAGAGCGTCTATCTCCTGAGTCGGGACCCTGTCAAAGGGCGACTTACGTTAGGTTAGTTATTAAATTAGAATATAAGTTACTTTTAACAAACTCTTTTTACAGAGGCGATTTTTTTGACATAACCAACTATTGTGACACTGTATATACAGATATTAAGTGACTTCACCTAACTCTACATAGGGTTGAACCCTATTAGCCTTAAGTAGACCTATTGATAGACATAAGACTATTGTCTTAAGACTTGTGCCTTTTGGCCATATTTTAAGTGACCGAGTAGTTGGGCTACTCAGACCTAAGTGTAACCTACACTTGCACATTTTACCCTTGTTCCAACCGAACATCAGTACCGTAAACAATTAGATCGACTTGGGATACACATACACATAAACCCACCCGCACTACACCATACACACACACACACTTGCAGATACACTCTACTTGCACTCATACACATAAACACACACACACGGTTGGCGATTACGTATGCCTGTCACGCAGGGGAAAAGCACAATTGTTTAGTCACAATAATTTTAATTTAGATTAGGACGATCCTGACCACTATTGTGGCAGGAACTTAGATTAGGTATTTTGTTTTGTTGTATTTTCGTGTAATTATTTATTATTTTATTGTGTCCACTCGACCGTATTGCGTGGACTTATACCTACAAAATGGCAGGATTAGTACAAAGATCTCCAATTGCCAAACAGGCGGGTCCCTCCCCCGGGAACTCAACTGCCGAATCATCATCTCCAAGGACTCGGCCTACTAAATCCGTTAGGGATAGCGTGGGGGAAATAGAGGTAATGACCTCGAACGCTACTCCCCCTACGCAGAAACCGCCAACTGTGACAACAAAAACAGTCACCAAATCAAAGGCGTTTACAATAAGTGCCGGAATTACCCGCAAGCCAACAGCGGACAAGGCCAAACCGACTCGCAGACCATCCGCAGAGTCGGCCGCGCCATTAAGTTCCCAGGAACTAGTAGATGAGCCAATTTCACTGCTCAACATGGCGGCAATTACCTCATTAACACCGGAGGACCGGTACACGGCGGCGCTGTCCTGCCTGGACCTTATAAAACAGGGATGTCTTGAATCTAAAAATATTAAGAAGGAAATCAAGACCAAAATCGAGACCCAGGAAAGAAACCTACGTAAAATACTCCTGGTGAATGAAGGAGAAAGGAAAAGATCCCTGGAACAGATAGCCGGACAGGACAGCGTCTCCGTACACGTCGCAAACCCAACCTCGGCTGGGGTCATAGGACCTAGCAAGCTGGAGGAAGAGATGATGAGGAGGCTCGAGGAGCATAGTAGGCTTCTCAAACAAAATGGCGAAGCCCTCGCCGAGATAAAAGGCAGCCTAGGAACGATCCAAGAGGGCAGGGGGTCATTATCGTACGCGGCTGTAGCGTCGAACACTGCTGGGGGTCGCCCCCCAACGCAGCCGGCGCTGCACTCGCTGGTAGTGACCTCAAAAGACGAAAATAAAACGGGGGAGGAACTTCTTAACGACCTGAGGCGGACCGCGCGGGAGGATGACGAGTGGATCACGGTTGAGCGGGTACGAAAAGCTAGGGACCGCAAGGTGGTCCTAGGTTATAAGACGGCGGAAGAACGCGAGAGGGCGAAAGGGGCACTGGAGAGGAGGCAGGGGACTCTTAACGTGGAAACCGTCCACAATAAGGACCCCCTGCTCGTCCTCTACAGTGTCCTAAAAATCTACAAGGATGAAGAGCTGATAGCGGCTCTTCGAGCCAAAAATAAAAGCGTCTTCCGAGACTTAAATCCGTCTCAAAATAAACTGGCGGTAAAATACCGAAGGAACGCCAGGAACCCGCTCACTACGCACGTCATCCTGCAAGTATCGCCCACGATATGGCGCAGAGCTCTAGAGCAAGGGACGCTGCATGTAGACATACAACCGGTCAGAGTGGCAGACCAGTCGCCGCTCATGCAGTGCTCCATGTGTCTGGGCTTCGGGCACAGTCGTCGCTTCTGCAAAGAAGCAGAGCCCAGGTGTAGCCATTGCGGAGATCAGCACCTGAGGGTGGACTGTCCTAAGTATAGGGCAGGAGCCGAGGCCAGGTGCTGTAACTGCTGGCGTGCAAAAAGCGACGATACAGCGCACGATGCCTTTGACCGGGATTGCCCGGTCCGCACCAAGTGGGACAACATAGCGCGGTCCGCCACGCAGTACTGGTAAGGGCACCCCCGTGAACGACCACCACTACAAGGTACTGCAGGCAAACCTCCAAAGAAAGAGGATCGCGACTGACGAATTCATTCTGGAAGCAGTCAGGAGGAAAGCGTCAGTCGCGCTCATCCAGGAGCCGTACAGGGACCCCGTCAGGGGCGGGATGAAGAGATACCGGGGAGTACGTGTCTTCCAGAACACTGGACCTGGGGCGGGCACTGTAAAGGCGGCCATCGCCGTCTTTGATCCGGACTTAGATGTGATACAGTGCCCGCAACTCACCACAGACAACATCGTGGTGGTGAGGATACGTACCAGGGCCTGGGAGGTAACCCTGGTGTCTCTTTATGCCGAGCCCGATAAACCCCTTCGCCCTTACCTGGACCAGCTCAAAAGAGTGACATCCAGGTTGGGCCATAGGCGGCTTCTAATTGGGGGCGATGCCAACGCGAAAAGTGCTTGGTGGGGAAGTATCGTTGAGGATGAGAGGGGGGAAGATCTGTTAGGCACTCTCGTAGAGATGGGACTACACATCCTCAACGATGGGAAGGTGCCCACCTTCGACACTGTCAGGGGGGGCAAAAGATACTGTAGTTACGTCGACGTGACTGCCTGTTCGGGCGACCTATTAGGACTGGTCGACGGCTGGAGGACCGACGAGGCCGTGGCAGCTAGCTCCGACCACATAGGCATCGTGTTTCACCTAAGGTTGGAAAAGTCGAAAGGGTCAAGCATCAGTAGAACAACCAGGCTGTTCAACACCAAAAAAGCAAACTGGGCCAATTTTCATGAGAAAATGTCCAGTTTTTTGGTGGAGAACAGTTTGGTTGTCGATGCAATTAAAAACATAAAGACCAAGGGAGAGATCGAAGAGAAACTTGAAGCATTTAACACGTGTGTAAAAACAGCTTGTGAACAGTCAATCCCGAAAGTGAGCAATAGGGAAACACTAACTATGCCATGGTGGTCGGAGAAGCTTTGCCGGATGAAGAAGGAGGTCGTAACCTTCAGGCGTCGAATCAGGAACGCGGCGCCCGTCCGTAGGCAGTGGGTCGTCACGCAGTATCTGGAGCGAAAAGACAGGTACGAGTCGGAGGTGAGGTTAGCACAGACTGCGAGCTGGAAGGTCTTTTGCTCGAAGCAAGATAGGGAAGGGGTATGGGAGGGGATATACAGGGTCATCGGGAGGTCCACAACAAGGGAGGGGGATCCTCCACTAACGCACAATGGGGTTGAATTGGATGCCAGTGGATCCGCGGGGCTGCTCGCCTCGGTCTTCTATCCGGAGGACCGGGTCGAGGAGGACAACGCGGATCATGAAAGAACCCGCGCGTTAGCCGAAACGGTTAATGGCGGGAGTGAACATGATGTTTATGACCCGCCATTCACCATCGACGAACTACGAGACGCGCTGGGCTCTTTCAACCCCAAAAAAGCACCGGGTGCCGATGGCTTTACCGCCGACATCTGCGCTCACGCGGTGAACTGCGCGCCGGAACTGTTCCTTGAACTGCTGAATAAGTGCCTGGCCCTAGAGTACTTTCCAACACCGTGGAAGGAGGCGACGGTAGTTGCTCTTAGGAAGCCGGGTAAGGAAGTGTACAACTCTCCCAAGTCGTACAGGCCGATTGGGCTTTTGCCTGTCCTTGGGAAGTTATACGAGAAAATGTTGGCGGCTCGTCTCAAGTTCCACCTGTTACCACGGATCAGTACTCGCCAGTACGGCTTCATGCCCCGGAGGAGCACCGAGGACGCCCTCTATAACCTGCTTCAGCACATACGCGGCAAACTCTTTGAAAAGAGGATTGTCGTGTTAGTGTCGCTGGATATAGAGGGCGCCTTCGACAGCGCATGGTGGCCAGCTATAGTAGCACGACTGGCAGAGGAAAAGTGCCCCGTTAACTTGAGGCGGGCAATCAGCAGCTACCTGAGTGAAAGGACGGTCCGGGTAAGGTACGCGGGCGCTGAGTGCAGAAAAGGCACCCAAAAGGGCTGCGTCCAGGGGTCAATAACGGGCCCCTTGTTGTGGAACCTGCTGTTGGACCCTCTGCTAAGAATGCTGGAAGAGGATGGGGACTACGCCCAGGCCTTTGCGGATGACGTGGTCCTCATCTTCGACGGGGACTCTGCGCAAGAGATCGAAAGACAGGCCAATACCTCCCTCGAACGTGTTCGGGCGCGGGGAGTCAAAAACAAACTTAACTTCGCACCGCACAAAACCAACGCGATGGTTATTACAAAGCGGCTAAAATACGACAACCCACGCCTGAACATGGGCGGGGTGGACATTGGCCTGTCTGACGAAGTTAAAATTCTGGGTTTAACTATAGATAGAAACATAAATTTTAACAGCCACGTAAGGAAGACGTGCGCAAAGGTTGCGAGCATTTACAAGAAGTTGGCACGGACGGCCCGGATCAGCTGGGGGCTCAATCCCGAGGTGATCAGGGTCATCTATACCGCGGTCGTTGAACCAATTATTCTTTATGCGGCCAGTGTGTGGTGTGAGGCAGTGAAAAAGCAATGCGTCAGGAAGCAGCTGAGCGCGGTTCAACGTGTGTTCGCCCAAAAATTAACGAAGGCCTACCGCACGGTCTCCCTGAACTCGGCATTGCTGCTGGCTGGGATACTCCCTCTGGACCTCCGAGTTCGGGAGGTGGCCTCATTGTATGAGGCCAAGAGAGGAGTGTCCCAGCCATGGCTAGGGGACAGGGAGATCGAGCGGTTGGCCCCCATTTTGGCGGCCCCGCACCCCGCGGAGCGCACGCGTCTGGAGTTCGACTGCGTGGTAGACGAGGAGCAACTTAATAACATTAGACCGCACGATATCCGCATTTATACTGACGGGAGCGGGATTGGGGGCCGGGTCGGGGCTGCTGTTTCTGTGTGGAACAAGCAGTCCGAGACCAAGGCCCGCAAGCTCGCTCTCGCAAGTCACTGTACCGTCTACCAGGCGGAGCTCCTGGCGCTGCGTGAAGCGGCGTGTGAGGCAGAGCGACACGACGTTGCCGCGCTTGGCATCTTCTCGGACAGCAGAGCAGCGCTCCTCAGTGTAGTCAATCCGCACTCTCATCACCCCCTATCCGTAGAGACCAGAGGCGCTCTTGGTCGCTGTAAACAGCTGGGCAGGAGCGTCTCCCTCTACTGGATTAAGGCCCACGTCGGCCTCGAGGGTAATGAGAGGGCGGATTGCCTCGCTAAGGAGGCCGCCCAAAAGCTAAAAAAGAAGCCTGATTATGACCAATGCCCCGTCTCATTCGTCAAGAGAGTCATTCGACAGGGCTCTCTTGACGAATGGAACAGGCGATACCAGAACGGTCAAACAGCCTCAACCACTAAAATGTTCTTCCCCTGCGCGACAGAGGCGTACAGGATCATCAGGAGGATTACCATCGAGAGCCAAACAACCCAATTCCTCACGGGGCATGGTGGTTTCGCCGAATACTTGACTCGCTTCAAGTGTAAGGCGGACCCATCGTGTGCCTGTGAGCCTGGGGTCTCGGAATCGGTGGCCCACCTCCTGATGGACTGCCCAATCCATGCCAAGGATAGGCTGGACTTGGAAATCGCCACAGGCGTTAAATTGGACACACAAGGCATCACACAACTCATGACACAACATACAAACGTTACAATCGAATATGCCAAGAAAATAGTGAGTATAGCCAATGATAGAAACAGGGTGTAATAAATTAAGCTAGCGCTTTATGCTGGGCATAATGTTGCCTAGCCTAAGATCATAGAATATAAAAATTGTAACATTAAATAACTCTGTAAAACAAAATAAAGTATAAAAAGAATAAAAATTGTAATAACGTGTAGATAGCTGTAAGAAAAATATGTATTAGTAAGCTAAGAAATAATTTAAGAACATATGTAAAGTTTTGTCAATAAATAATAAAGAAAAAAGGAATAAATAGAATAGTGTAGCTTAGGTACACGAATTCCCAGATGCCCCCATATCCCTGCAGAGAATGAAAGGTTGAATGAAAGTGCGAGAAGAATACAAGCGAGAACTAGTATGCCTAAGAGACTCGGAATGAAAGAGGAAAGCATAGGATTAAACTAGGAAGTCTTTAATTAAAAATGTCAAAATAGGCCCCGCTCCATAGCGGGGGTAGGTATAAAAAAAAAAAAAAACCTGTATATACCTACTATAAATAACTTTTCAATCATCATCCTCCTACCGATTTCCCGGTTGTGTCCAAAGTTTATTTTGTTACCAGGGGTCCGCTTATTATTTTGGATTCGTATGTTGAACTTTACAAGAGTGAATACCGTCAGACCTTCCCCCTAGAGGAAAGCCTATGCCAGGGCCTCGTCCATTTTTTAGCATACCTAGCAGGTGAGCTTGAGGCTGTATACCATGATAGCGAACTTTTTAAAGTTAGTCATTTTCGGCATTATTAAGGTCCACCTTTACAATGTTTTTCTTTTTGCTATCTGCAGTATTTTATTCAATTTACCCTGGGACACGTTACGTTTGTACATACTATATTTAAGAAATCAATTTACAACTCGTATATTTCCTCTTTCTTTCACATACTTGGCTAAGCCCTATATTTTTATTTAAATCTTCTCTATGAAGTAAAGGTGTCCCGAAGAAAGCTTAATATTGAGTTAAGCTCGTATATATTCACGTTTTTCCATTTGGCTGTACACGTCAATCGTTTCTAATAGATATGTTTCTATAGTGTACAATAAAGATATTTTATTGCGGACGTAGTTTATATTCTTGTTTGATGAGTTGCTCAAAACTCACCAACAAAATTCAAAAGAAAATCAATCATCCCTTTCTCGAACGCCTTAAGCTTCTTTCAATATCTTACTAAGTCGCTGGCTGTGGGGCCCGCAGTCCTTAGACTTCTTTAGTACCTTTTCTTTTGTGACAGATGTCAGCAAACCGAGAAGGGGAGACATATTAAAAATGCGTTTGAATGACCCACAATGCTTTCAAGAGATTTATACATTCAACTTTTTGTTATGAAATTCACCATCTTTTCCTTCGGAAAAATATATCTAAACCTGCCTCATGGCAAAATTTGCAACAATAAATATTAAAAAGAAAAAAAAATGCAACACGTAGCGGGCATTGTAGCTATAGAGTGGTGGACATTTTGGGTTAGGTATTTGACGCATTGGTAAGGCCCATCATGGAGGATTGGCTAGAGAGGCGACACGGAAGCCTCTCGTACCGACTGACGCAGGTGATCTCCGGGAAGGGGTGCTTCGGGGACCACCTGCATCGGATCAGGAAGGAGCCAACGCCTGAGTGTCGTCACTGTGACGCGAGCGAGGACTCAGCGCTGCACACGTGGCGGACTGCCCGGCGTGGGAGGTGCCGAGGCGTGCTCGTGGCAGCCATCGGGGTGGGAGTCCTCTCGCTCGGCAGCATGATTGCCGCAATGGTGCGGAGCACGAGCGCGTGGGCCACCGCCACCTCCTTCTGCGAGCATGTGATGCTCGCGAAGGAGATTTTCGGAGCGCGCCCGAGAGAGGTTCAGAACTCTCCCGGCCCGCCGAGCCCGCAACATGCTTGCCGCGCGTCGCAGGCGACTCAGGCGCCGGAGGTCGCTTAACGACCTCCGTCCTCCATGAGCGCAGGCCTGGGGGTGGCAGGTGAGGCCGACTGTCACCCCAGCAGAAGCAAGCCGGGACTGTGGGGCGACTAGCACCCCTCCCCCAAACCGGGGCAAGACGGGGACACCGTGGTTCCCAAACCCGAGGGGGCCATCTCGAAACCGAAGATGGCCCAGGGTCAGTCGGGGTGCGAGGGATATGCTCTATGGGCAACCTTACACCCCGGCATCTGTAGACACGAGACGGCGTGCGGTTTTAGTCGGTTCAAGCCCGACATAACCGCCCCCGCTGGCCGGCGGGGGGTATCCGAAGGGATTTCCACACGGAAAAAAAAAAGGTATTTGACGCAATCTGAAAAATTTGTCAGATGCTCTCCCATAATATCTTAATACAGAAACTTAGACCGGGCTGGGTGATAGCGGTCATTTAACAACCCCTATACTATCAAACGTTTAAATTTACAAAAAATATTATTCTTTGAGGCAACTTGTATTTTTTTAAAGTGAAGTTAAGTAAAGATTCATATCGGAAAAAGAGAACATTTAGGACGGGACTTGAACCCGCGACCAGTCCCTTACAGTAACGTTACAGTAAGGGACTGGTCGCGGGTTCAAGTCCCGTCCTAGATGTTCTCTTTTTCCGATCTAAATCTTTAGAACAAGTAAGCATACAAAATGCTTAAAAATTTAATTGAAGTTAAGTTAAGTATTGAAAAATAAACAAATGAATAAGCCTGGCCATTTGCGTAAAATTTTAACCTCACAAGATGCTGGCAAAACTATTTTGTCAATAAATACAAAACATATGCTTGAAGCAAGTTATATATATATATACCAAAATAGCACATTTTAAATATAAAACATTTTATATATTGTCAGGTAATAAGGAGTATGTGTCATTTTCAGATTGCCTCAGACACCTACCCAAAAATGCCTACCAGCTTCCGGACCTCTATCAGCTAGATTATAATAAAGGTGGTACTCAAGTTTGGCTTGATCTTTTGTAAAGTGATACTTACTTCATTGTAAAATAAGACAGATAAAACGCTCAATGTAACATACCAGAACATAACTTCACGCCTGTATCCCCGAAGGGGTAGGCAGAGGTGTATTACACACCCACGATTCGCCAGTTGTGTTAAGGTCCCAATGTAAAAGGGGGCGAGCCTATTGCGATCTACCGGACACATTATTAAGCGAGTGATAATTAACATTTATTAACGCTCAATGTAGTTAGGTTATAAATATTTGCCACAAATAAGTGTATGTGCGATTACTAATTCATTATACTAATCAATAGCAATATTGTTCTATAGCATATCTAATTCCATAACATGCACAGTACTCGGTGATTGCACAGTGTTTTACAACATCTTCATCGGCCAGTTCTATACATCGCATTTTTATTGAATTGTAATAAATATGATCAGTACGAGGGTCAAACTGAAAGTTCTTAGAACTGGCCACTTATAAACAATATAATAAAAAAATAATTCTAAAATTTGAAAATAGAACTCTTTGCCAATATTACTGAGTATATATTTCATTCATTTATCATTTGTTTTACGATTTGGCGGCAAATTGAAAATTGTCTGTGGCACGTTAACATGAATTTAACACGAGAAAATTTTCATGCAATGATTTTTTATGACTTTCGATGTCATTTAAGTCAACAAGAAAGTTATGATAGACTACGATTGGCCTTTCACGATGAAGCCCCATCTCGTGCGACTGTTTACAACTGGTTTAATGAGTTTAAACGTGGTCGCACTAATCTCACTGATGATTTACGTGAGGGACGGCCTTCTACGGCGACGACTGAAAATAACATCTGTGTTGTGCGGCGTATGATAGAGACTGACAAAAGAGTGACCTATCAGCAGATTCGGACAAGCTTAGGCATCGGTATGAGTCAAGTGCACAAAATCCTCCACGAACATTTAGCGGTCAGGAAGCTTTGCGCCCGGTGGATACCTCATAATTTGACTGAGGCTCAAAAACTCCATCGTGTGGATTGGTGCCGTAAAATGATTGAAAGATTTAACGGAGGTGACTCTAATGCTGTGTTCGACATACTAACAGGTGACGAAAGCTGGATTTACTGTTATGATCCTGAAACCAAAAGACAATCTGCTCAGTGGGTGTTTCCTTTCGAGGAGTTGCCAACTAAAGTGAAGAGAGATCGAAGTGCGGGAAAAAAAATGGTGGCCTCGTTCTTTGGAAGGATAGGTCATTTCGTAACAATTGTGTTAGAGGATCAAAAAACAGTTTCTGCAGAATGGTACACTACCAATTGTTTGCCACTTGTCTTGGAAAAAGTTCGAGAGAAACGACCTCGCAGTAGGATCCTCCTTCACCACGACAACGCCTCGTCGCACACCGCCAAGCGAACGATCGACTATTTGGCGACATCAAACGTTGAATTACTGGGTCACCCGCCGTATAGCCCCGACCTCGCGCCTTGTGATTTTTATTTATTTCCAAAAATTAAAGAAAATCTTAAAGGAAAGCGGTTTATGAATGCTGAAGAAGCGGTGGCTGCGTATCGCGATGCCATTGAAGAGACCCCTAAGGACGAGTGGGCAAAGTGCTTTTCCCAGTGGTTCCATCGCATGCAGCGGTGTATTGACGTGAATGGACAATATTTTGAAAGATATAATAAAACTAATAACTGGCTAATGTAATCAGTTTTTGATTTTCTAAGAACTTTCAGTTTGACCCTCGTATATACAAGATTTCGTATCCCCACGTCGCCAGTACGTCTAGCTTTTCAGACTTTTTTTAAATCCTAACAATTACCTCCGAATATTATTTAAAAACATATTACTCGTAAACTAACTATAATACTCGTTAATGATGTTCCGTTCATTGAAAGCACACCGTATGCAGCTCCATTGGAGACCTAAATAAAGATCGTACCTTTATTAGATACAGATTAATACACTTTTTATGATTTTTAGTTTTTTAATTTTTCTCGAAAGTTCCACCGTCTCGGGAAAAGTTATTTATACTAAAGTTATTCTCTTTAGACGTGCACTACGTCAATTTCACAGTCCAATTCCATGGAATCCAGAAGATAAATCAAATTACCTATCTTTGCTAGGGTCACCACTTTTCTAACCGGGTGTAATGTTACCAAATATATGTTATTTTTAATTAAACGAACAAAATAATGTACTCTAAGCATCAAGTGGCATAGTCTGACGCGATTTAAATGCCAAATGCATTGAAAATTTGAAAATGGAAAATAAATACATTCTTTTAATTTTTGCACATCTGATACGTTAACTATATATATGCCATCACGCCTTTACCCCATTGCTATTACCTACTGTTTTTAGTAAAGTGAAAACAGATCTGAGTATAAAAAAATGATATAGTGACCACCCTAATGATAAAAAATCTGGATGAATCTTTAAAAAATTGTGAAATTCTCTCTGACTCTTACTATTCTTCCCAACGTGCCAATCCGAACGCCGAGTACTTGTAGGTATTATATTTATGCAAGTTAGATACGAACAGGATACTTACGTGAACAGGACTTGGGCTCGTCGCTCTTATCACCACAGTCATCCTCCCCATTACAATACTTGTCCAGAGATATACACTGTCCCGTATCACAAAGTAACTCGCTCATCCTACACGGCGTCGACGTGCCCACATTTCTTGGAAATTTCAACTTTTTTATTGGCACAACCATACTAATATCAGGCAACGTCTCTATACTATCCTCGTTCACAAACTCTTCATTTAAATCCTGAGGACTACAAAGTTTTAAACACAGGAGCACAATCATGAGCAAAAAAGTTCTATTGCCGGTGACATCTTGGTAACTTTTTAGGTAGAACATTTTTGTTACTGTCATGCGTCTGAGGTCTTCATGTGGGCTGGATATTTGTTACAGTACTTCATCCGCTTGTTGGAACTTCGTCTTAGTACCTGTAACAAAAGATCGGTTGTTATTTTTTGTAGCAATTATTGACAAATATCGTCCTGAAATTCACTCTGACTCTAAAATTTCAAGTGTCGTCGTGAAGTTTAAAATCAATTATAACTATTTAATTATTTATTATAACTCATTCAACAACAACAGCACTTAATACAAAAAAATAAGACTAAAACAATTTCATCTTCACTCTGCCATTTGTATGATTGAACTGTTGGGTGTGATTGCCTGGATATGTTGTCCTTTTTTAAATTTATAAAGTGTAAATTTTTTCAGAGTATAAATCCCGAAATTCTGAATCAAACTATGGTTTGGTTATCAAGAATGGTACAAATACCAAACCAATCAAAACTACTGTGGTGTGTGTAAATCAGTAATGTAGTAGGTGGCATACGAACTTTAACATTCCCCAATGTTGTTTTCACAAACACCGTATATATGAATTAGGGGTATTAGTGCAATATTAACTTCCCATCAAAATCTTACCTTACCAAATAGCCTGAGATGCAAAACATTATTTATGGCTGTGTTTAGTAATTTCAAAGTTATTTCTGAACGTTTACATGTTCACTGTAACTCATTAAAATTATAGTGAGCAAAGTTTTATGCTAATCAATAGGACGGTAGCTTAAGCTGTGGCGTGTTGGCAAAGCCAGATTGCATTTACGTAATCACAATTCACAAAAGTAGGTAATTTTGATGTATATTACTTATTGTTCACGTTCTAGCTACAGCTGCCTTGTTTTATGACCAGCTTCGTATTATATTGAGGAAAGGATTGAGGAAAGGCTAATGTTCTGTCATATAAGACTCAAAGAAGCGTTCCCGAAAGGTAAACATTGTTCCTATCGTTGTCAATGTATGGCGTATTTTGTCAGCTGTGTATTATGTCTTAAGACGGAAGCACACTTCGTTGTGTTATGCGGCTTGGCTGTGTTCGTCCAAATATTTATCATTTGTTTTTGCTATTCGTGCTTCTGCGTTATGCGTGCGACTAAAGCAAATGTAGACCAATGAACCCTCGCAGCTTTGTCGTATGTATGCGGCTGAATAAGGCGAATAACAAATGACACATTGTCATAACGAAGTGTGGTTCGGTCTTTAAAACGTTTCAACACAAATAAGGAACATCGCGGAGCCTGCTATGCATAGAAATATTCTCTAACATTGACACCAGTTGTTGCCCACATAGCAGTTAATAGCTTGAAACTTCCTCGAAAGTACATGTTTCATGAACAGTGCTCTGTTTATATTGGACTTCTGTTATATTTATTGATTTGAGTACACTTGGAACATCTTAACATTACTAAAAGGTATATAATATGGTATAGTAATTAAATGTAACGGGTCACCTAACATAGACTAACCTGTGTGAAGTAACCTTTACCAACTCGCAGTTATCTATCTAAATATTTTCAAGACGAATATATTTTCACTTCAATAGATAATTGAATCACACTGGGCAATTTACTTAAAACTTCTAACTATTGAATGTTATATGTTTTCTATTACCGTAAAATATTGCAAGAAGACAATAAATTGATGTGGTAGAGTCAAGCAACAGTCATTTTGGCTGTTGCATGAATGAGCCGACTCGACCGGGGAAGCACCACCCTCTCACAGAATATCGACGCCAAGTAACAGTATTTGAACTGTTGCGTTCCGTTTGGTGAGTGAGAGTGCCGGAGCCCAAACTCCTTTCCCATCCCCTCCCAAACTCCTTTCCCATGCCCTCCCAAACTCCTTTCCCATCCCCTTTTCTTTACAGGGTCGGCAGCGCGAGTGTGACGCCACTGGTGTTGCACACGTCCATAGGCCGCGGTAACCGCTTCCCATCAGGTGGGCCGTGTGCTTGTCTGCCATCTTAGTGGTATAAAAAAAAAAGTGTTTTAGGTAACCTTTTAAATATTTTATCAACAATACACCGCTATCAAGCGTTTTATATGCATGAAAGTCTGTGCAAGCGATAGCTTTCACTAAACAGGTACTATCTACATCCTTTTAAATACCACAACTGCGAGTAAGCGAGAAATGGTTTATCTTTCTAATTTATCTTTGTCTAATATCCTTCTAGTCTAGATTACTGGAAGAGGGAAGAAAATGTGGAAACCAGGAGCATTTTGCTACGTCGCCGTCGACTGCCATAATACGCTATAAATCAACCCACAATATTAAATTTCTTTATCTAGGCAAGGTGTAGCACTTACAGGTGTGGAATAGAATTTATGGCTTCACATATGTTGGGAAGGGCCGCTGAATGTATTGCCCCACTTACTATAGGCCGACTGTGATTCGGCCTCGCACTTGCTTCCATCGTTTATATTTTTTTGTGATATTTTTGTCTTTTATGTTTAGTTGCGTAAGCATATAAATACGAAATATCATTTTTTCAACCGTAATAAAATTGTCAATTGTATTTATTTTTAGTCACTTTTGATGGTAAATGAGTAATGTAGATTACTGACATGTTAAATTTTACTTTTACTTCATTTGATTCTGAAAGTTACAATATTTTTACGGTTCCTGAGTACATCGAATAGACGGAGTAAATTTTTCAAGTGGACGCAGATAGACAAATCCGAAATTTCTAAGCTAAAAACATTAAGATATCATAATAGTTTAATGGCTAAAAAGAGATTTTTCCTTAAGATTACCGTATGTCATTACTTCCCAGAATTGATTCCTTATTAGCGACACCACCAAATGGCGTAATAATGCATGTGTGTGTTTTTTTTTTTTCAATTTTAACGGGTGCGATTTTTGGCTAGGAATATTGATTGCAGTTTTAGTTTTCAACAAAATTTGAATACAGTTCTAGTACAGTGACGAAGAACAGTAAGTTGGGACATGAACATGGGCTGAATGTACAAGTATGTATTTTATTTATAATTGACAGTTAAGCCATATTTAAACGATGTATTAATTCACTATAATATTATTTATAGAACTAATTTACTTAAATTATATTGTCGC
Source organism: Cybosia mesomella (assembly GCA_946251805.1). Taxonomy (NCBI): domain Eukaryota; kingdom Metazoa; phylum Arthropoda; class Insecta; order Lepidoptera; family Erebidae; genus Cybosia; species Cybosia mesomella. The sequence continues at coordinate 27,528,363 of OX276398.1, forward strand.
CATCAGGTCGAGCTGCAACTCTGTGTTTGTGACGACTTTTATTTATATTAAGAGTTGTTGAAACATTTCATGTTTCTTTATGGATCAACATAAATTATTTCAATGCAAAGGCCATCGGGGACTGTAGAAGTAAACTCATTGCTCGTTTGTTTTCAACTTGCTTTCTCATTTTCCTCTTTTTTTCATGTTACTTTACGTCTATTTATATAGCTATTCTTCTGTGTGCGAACTTCAAAATAGAATTTATCATGGAATAGGACACAGTGTTAGCAATTTTATGTTCGCCGCCGTCATAACGTGAATACAAATTTTCATAAGCGCTTGTAATCCGTCGCTCCGTTCGACGTTCAAATGTAAATTTTCCCAAATTCCTTCATTTCAATCCTTTAACAAAATCAGGAATTCAAATCATGGTTTTAATCTTGGAACAGATTTTGAGCAAAAAAGTTTTTATTACGCGTTTACATTTAGATCATAACGAACAAGTAGGTATTAGGTAGGTAAGTACTAAAAAAGTATCCCAAATTTCGATTATATGAGGATCTCTTTCTAAGATTTTGTTTTTATCATGTAATACATAAAGACTTTAAGTACTTAAGTGATAAAAAACGCTTTGGTTGAATCTTAAGTAATATTGTAAATGCGAAAATAAGTTTGTTTTATTTGTTTCTCAGCTAAAGGCTAAACGGCTAAAGGAATTTAGCTGAAATTTTGTATACATTTAGAGTACGATTGTATATAGCACATAGATTACTTTTCATCCCGGGAATAAAGCAAAAACAGGGGAACCACTGGTTCTCAAAGTACTTACATTATGCAGTAAGCTCTGAGTACACTAGATGAGATACAACCAAGTAAAGTGTAAATTTAAATACCGGTGACTACTAAGACATTCAAAGCTCTCCAAATAATATTCTAAGTATAAGTAACAACACTAAATGATAACATTTAAATATGAGCGCATAACCTAAAATTAGTTTAATTACATAACAGCTTTAATCATAAACAAGGATCTCGCTCAGTAAATTAGACATTAAAATAACGTTCTGTTCATCCTATAAAACGGAAATTAGATGCCATAGCTGTTTCTAATAAGTAAAATGTTGGTACAAACAACTGTTGCAATAACTAGGATTAAACATTCGGAAGTCACCAAAACTGTGACAGTGAAATGCAAATGAACTTAAAAGCGAATTTGTGTTCCCGAATGCAGAGCGCTTATAAAGGGTTTAAATTTGCAATTCTATTATTATAGATGCGATGCAGATAATACGTTGAAATGTAAAACCGATCGGATGGTTCGTCCACTGAGTATGTGAATAGTTAGATAACATTTGAACTGCGCTCACTGTTCGGTTTGTATTTACTTCAGCAAATCCTGCTGGTGAACGCCAAACTAACGAATTGTTATAATATTATTAGTGACCAGGTAAGGTTAGTGACCAGGTTGTCGTGAAACTTGAGATACACTCTTATAATGTTTATGAGAGTTACTAGCCGTTAAATTTGACACTGATTGTAAGTTTTGTTTTTCACAATACCGCTTCGTGCTTCAGGATGAAGTGGGTATATCGAACTCGAACTAACTAAAACTTCACAGGGTCTTGACACCTCTACCTATATGCCAGGGAGCTAAGTACGCCTTGGATCTCAGAGATATCCCAGTGACCCCGACTAGGCTGGGCCGCGACGCGTTGTAGGAGATCAAATATCAAATCGCCCAACTGCTAAGGCGCGCTTAGAGGACGGAGATCGTTAGACACGATACCTGTATATAGAAATGTCTCGGTGAAGTCTAGCTCCGAGCGACCAGCGGTAGGGCGGGGGGCAAAAATACTTTGACCGTGCGAATGAAACTATAGTGACTTCTACGCCATCTACTCTTCGAGGCAACATTATATATAATTGTGTATTAAAAATTGCCGGTCGGTGCCCTACTAATATAGCTACGCAAAGTAGGTATTGGTAAATTGAAGCTTTCAGGTGTATCTCATGGTGAAGACATCTCGGGATCAAAATATTAAAACTATTAACCTTTGAGTAGATTGAATGAAAAGACTGGAAACTTCTACTCACACAAATAGTTTTGATATCATATTTTAGATAAAGTATAAAAGTTTTTTCTCGATATGGAACAGAATTTACATATACAAACGGTACCTATTTTTCGCGTGTTATTATATTTCCTCTTCGATGAGTGTGTTAGAAGTTTTTTGGAGAATGAAAGAATGTATCAAATTCTCCTAAACTATATAGTGGTGTTAATTTAGCATCTAAGTAAATATCCCATTTCTGAAGATGTAAGTTGGTGGAGTGTATTCGAAGATCTGGAGGGAGGCTTCGTTCGGAACCGCGAACCAAGCGGTTTGGTGATCCTTTTTTGTCGGACCTAAAGCACTGGAACGCTTTACTCACTAACTAGTTCCCTTCTACCTACAATCCCGGGCCCTGTAAGCGGGGCGTGAAAAGTCATCTATTGAGGCCGTCTAGGTAAGGGTAAGGAAATGCTGGCCACTACTTTTTGGACTTCAACTCAGCTTACCATCAGGCGAGGTGCAGTCAATTTGACGGACTAAATATATACATATATTTATTAAAAAAAATAGTATATGCTCGATAGATATTCAATAGATTTTCCTCTTATCGTGGGGGGCCAGCCGATAGACGCTCCCGTCGTAGCCAAAAACAGCAAATAAATGATGGAATGCAGAACAAAGAAGTATTGGGCTACGAGATAAAAGCCTCGGATGCAACCGGGATCATCGCTAAGATGATGATGATGGAGCTAAGTGTCTTCTTAAAGCTGCCATCCTAATTTATAAAATTTTATAGTAAATTATGTTGACATAAGGACGTGATTATTATAATATATAAGTTTAGGGTACGATAGACCTGGCATGCTCGTGAGGTTTGTGAGGACAGTAGAAAATGGCTGTTGTTATCTCTGCCAACCTAAGTGCGTGAAAGGAGTCATTATGAGTGAGTTGAGACTAAAATCACTTGAATTTTTTATAAATCGCCTTTTATGTTTTAACAACGGATCTTTGAAAAATTTTAAAGCCTTTGTTGTCCTATACTTGTGTAGTCAATATATTCCTTAATAAAATTCAATATTGGGTATCTACTTACCGTCTAGACACCACTCAAACTTGAAAGTACTACATTTTTTTTAATATAATTAAATGATATACCTCCAAAACTTAGAGAAATGGCATCAGAATAATAATAAAAAATTATGAATATTCTACGAAATTCTACACAGCGCTTCCTAGACCCACAGTAAGCATAGTTTACCTAGGTGTTATGGGTTCTGGAATGCGGATAAACATACTTATATACTTTTTTTTTGTAAATACACACATATTATACACAGAAACTTTGAGACCAATGCAAATAGACATATTCATGCATACAAATATTTACACTGAATTACATGTCGTAGCAGTCGAATGCACTACCGCTACGCCACAGAGGCCGTCAGAAGATCTGATAACTTTTTTATAGTGAAAGCAATGTGCACATACTCATCCAGGCGTCATTTTTTTTTGTAGTGGTTATTTGGTGGAATATTATTTATTTTTGTAAGTTACCCACTTGTCCTAGGAATGTTTATTAATAATCAGCTAATTTTGTAGTTTTTGAAGTATTCGTGTTTTCAGTACCCCTTTAAACCTGGCACCAGTATGTATTTATGGGGATCAAATTATCCCTTCACTATGGAGAAGCACCTGCGGAAACACATGGTGCCGCCACCATTGGCCATCTTCTGCTAGGGTGACTCCGAGCTCGAACCGACACCACGAAACTCGTGAAGGACGGAGTTAGTTCAGAAACCTGGCCCCTGACTTTGTTCCATACAAAAATGATCAATCACTCAAGTCTTGCTAATGTAACAACAGAATTAAGAAATGATCCTAAAATGCCCCCCACAATACTCACAAATTGGGTCATTGATCCTCCCCAAACAAGATAATTTGGTAGACAGAGATAAATTAATGAGTAAATAAGCGTTGATAATGATCGAAAACAAAAAGTATCCGAACCCCTGTTTGCGAACGTACCATGACAAATGAATGCGCAGGGTGAAAAAATAATAGCACCATTTAAATGCCACCTTTTTGCAAAGTTAAATAAATTTACTGCCATTTTTTCTTTTGCGAAAGAAATTCTACATGGCACTATTTAGTTTGTTAGTTCCATTATGATGGTATTTCACACCTTTGTGTAGCGCTTTCTTGGTCGATGAAAAACAAATTTATACTGTTGAAAGAGAGTATTAAACCAGTGAGAAGGGATTTCAGTAGAAAAAATTCGTTCAACTAAACTGGGTTTTCAGGTATTGCGTAATGAAATTCAGTATAATTAAGTAAAATGTGACAACGTAGTTTAGTTTTAATTGATCTTAGTTTCTATCATTGGTGAAATCTGCGTTAAGTGCTACATCTTTACTTCATCTGATAAGGGTAGATATTCAGCTTGAGGATATCTTACCCACGTCATGAATACGAGTTATTTATACTTCAAGTTTATTGCTAGTATGATTGCCTTTAAACATCCTGGCAAACTGACTATACTAGCACAAGAATATATAATAGGAGCATTATTATTCTGTGGTAGTAGTGAATATCATTATCCCTTTATACTCATCAATCATAATCGCCCGAGCGCCAATCCTAGTTAATGTGTGGAGGCACGGGTTGTGATGTTCCTCCAACACAAAGGGAGGATCCTCCGACCGGGCAAGGTGATCACGCCTGGCGGGCCGCGGCACAACGGTTGTCGTTGGGACGTGGTATATACTCGTATGTTTTACCAGCGCGCGAACTTCATAGCTTGCACTTTGGAGCCCGTGGTCCACTTTCTCTGTTTCTCCTCTTCGGTCTATAGTTTGGTCTTGACTCTTAATCTTGACCCCGAAAGGAAAACCTTCACTATAGACTCGTCCGTGAATTAGCAAATGTATTGACATACATGTAAGATTGGCTTAAACCCCGAAGACTTTGGTGGAGCTTCACACATCCATATTATCCCTTTATTCAGTGGGGTTCAAATAGCCGCTGCTTTGACATAAATTCTATTCAATTTCAAATAATCATAATTATGACAACACGAATGTTGTCTTTGATAACATACTATGAAATTTTGTTAGATTTATCGATAAATTAGACAAAAAAAATGTACGACGTGAATAAGTTTGCTTTTGTATCCAGGAGAAAGGTCGCCCATCGAAGTTCGAAATCCATGAAATTTAAAATCAAAGTTTTTGAGTAATATGTATATTTTTTTCTGAATTTCAAGCATAAGGAATACAAAAATCATAAAATAAATTTTAAAACATAAAAAAAATGTTTACTTCGCCTTGTGTTACTATCGTTAATCCTTTTAACCAAGTTTAAATACATATGCAGGAAGTGGAACTACTTCGCAAGTCAAATGTTTCAAACATAACGCTACCACCATCATGGAAATAAAAAAGCTTTTACCATATATTTATATGTCAGTGGTTAAAGCACTAGAATCAGAAAACGAATGGCATGTTGATACTGTTACGTGCAAGGGCACTTAAAAACTGCATTAGCGTGGTTTTGTACTGTATAGCATAACAATTATAAACACGTTTATGTTCGAACTGTTGTTACATGCAATATATTCACTCTCTGAATATTACTCTACATTGTAATTACTATAACACTTGGTTTTTAATATAATAGCTGACCCGAAAACTCCATTCTGCCTTAGAATCCAGTTATGTTGATTATTTTATCAGTTGTATTTGTTTCGTGAATGTCTCAAATTTTGAATTATCCTAATTGCTAGTATAGGCCTTGTATCCCGAGGAGGCTATCTCAAAGTCGTATATAGCCAAGGATCAACCAGGTTGCGAGGGAATTGCCTTATTTGACATCCTTATACCCCTGCATTATAGACCCGAGATGGTGCGCGGTTTTGATCGGTTCGAGTCCGACATAAATACCCCCACTGGCCGGTGGTGGGGAAACCGTGGGGATTTTTGCGAAAAAAAATCACAAAATGGTACAGTATAGGCGAAGACAAATTAAAAAAATCAAATCGGTCCACTCATTTATTGGCTAGATTTCGTAAACCATACGTTTCCCAAACGTAATATCACTGAATCGGGCCCCAGGGCAAAGTTTAGTGGTTTTACTATGAGAAAATTGTCAGCAATTAATACTCAGCAATACTATAAGAAATTCTTAAATAAATACATAGATATACCCAGAAGAGTGCAAATATACATATTTGTACTGAGCGGGAATCTAACCCGCGACCTCTGACTTAGCAGTCGAACGCGCTACCACTGAACAATGAAGCCAGAAGCAAGTAAGATCCCTTCACCAGCTAGGAAAGAGCTGATGATCCTCAAACGCTTGAACTTCTTCATAATTTATAACTAAGAACCACCCCGATCATGTCAACTTTCAAAAAAAGACTGCTTAAAATAGTTAATTGAAATGTTACATGAGCTTTGCATTTTTTAGAGGACGCAATTTTTTTTGGGACATGTGGGTTCGTCAGTGCTTATAAGAATCCGGTCAAAGAGAAATGTTTAACTTAGCACCTCTTTTTTAAAGATGACGGCCGGAGGACAAGGGCGACAATCCCAAAAACTTGGGGTTAAGCTTCTATTGACACACACATGTCCTAAAAATAAAATTGCGTCCTCTAACAACTGCAATATGAGGTCCTTAAATTGTAACATTTCAATGGACTAAAAGTCGGTTCCATCCATTTGGAGTTATGATGCGACAGACTGATATTTAGATACACAAACAAACAGGTCAAATTTATAACACTCGTCGTTTTTCGTCGGGGTTAAAAATAACGATGACTGCATAACTCTGTATCTACTTCAGATTTCAGAGAGCCACTTCAATTAGGTCACCGCTCGCTTAGCTCCAGGCTACATCAAGCTTGTCTGTCTACAATTTATTAATTTACATAAATTGGAATATTCAGCAACAGATTGGTTAGATAACAATAACTTAGTTCGGACAACAAGCCAACAGTTTTATGAGAAATTTGACGTTAAAAGATAATTTATAGAATAACTTGTTAGAAACTTCAAAGTGAGATAGGCGGTGTTGCGGATGCGGGATTATAAATTTTAGGAGAAAGTTAAATACATAATAAATATTCTAGAATACATCACACAGCGTGATCTAGACTTATACTAAACAAAGATTGTTATATGGGTTCTAGAATGTGGTTACATCCAGAATTTTGGCGTCTACTCTTCCACTTTTTCTTTTGATTTCACCTGTGTTAGTTTTTACAGGAGCTACTGCCGTCTATTAGGGCCCCCAACCAGAGGTCTACTTATCAATTCAGAAACCAGCTATTTATCTATAGTGATCTACCTAGTTTATACAAAAACTATAACACAGTGTGTACATGTTAAAATTCGGTGAACTATAACATTCTTATCAAGTTTGTGCGTGTTTCTGCTTTTTAGTTTCAAGAATCTAATTAATAAATCCTGACATGTTACTCAAATTAATCGCATCTCAACCTAAACCTGCCAATATAATAATGCCTCGAGCTATTTCGCCTTCACTATGAATAGATCAGTCAATTATAACTTGATAAGGTTAATACATAACTATATTAGTTCTTGCTTAGTTATATGCACTAAAGATTGGGTTTACAATTTAGTGAATACTCCCTTGAGGTCCTGGGGAGAGGGATAGGTTAGTAACGTAAGCCTATAGTAGTTTAGTAAATGGGCCACCCGGTCTGCAACGCGGCCCCGTTTGGAAAAGACTCCGGTAAAAAACTCAGCGGGCTTTTTTCGGTCTATTTACAAAAATGTTTACTTAATCTAATTACAATGTTTTGTTAGAGTAGCAATTAGTAAACAGTGAGTTGCCAAGCTTGTTTGTCGTCTTAATATTCTTGAATTTTATTATAGTCTTTTAGAAAAGTTTTGTTTTGATTAGATTCCTAATTTTATTAAGAAGCTTGTTGTAGAAGCGTATACAAGAATGAATTACTAATCTTGCGGAGTCGACTATTCGAGTACGATACTAAAAAAGGTCAAAGGCCTCATTGTGGAGGCGCAGAGGCAATTCATGACTTTGAAAAGATGTTCCAATTGTATATATTACTAGCTGATGCCCGCGGCTCGGTTCTACTTAACCAACTGCAATCAAACATACGGTAAATTTTAAGCTTGACCAAGACCTTTCTAATAGAATAACTGCATTAAAATCCTTTCAGTGGTTTTGCGTCCATCGCGAATAAACAGGCAAACAGATAAACAGATAGATCAGAAATCCAAAATAAAAAAAAGTTCGGCATAGTTAATTTACTTAAGTATTTTTATTTATATCTCCAATGTACAGACACAACTAATTTACAACTTTATAATAGTAATAACAGCAGATTAAGTTAAACTCATTCTGCCAAATACAATTTGTAGCATATGACGTCTCATTCATATAACATACCTACGTAATACAAGAGTAAATACTGTTTAAATAGGTATATATTAATTACGTCCATCAAAGACGGCTGACCACTAATCCATTTACAAAATGTTACCTATGTTTCTTCTTCATTGTAAGTATAGCCCAAATTTAGCGCACACTTTTTCCTCGTTCAAGGAAATAAAAAGAAAATAATATATCGGTATTATTTTCTTTATTAACCTTCAATATCCATTAGCTTCAAGTTTCCAATACTAAGCCTCCATACGATTGGACTAGTTTAAACTGATTCAATAATTTGCATAAATTCAGTGTTCAAAGTGACAGATTGAGAACTATGAATTGCTTCGGTCGCCGGCAGCCGCTGGCGGTCCATGACCAGTATGAAAACTTTTCTGGCACCAGTTCAAAGCTACTACGTTATAAAAACCGGTGTCCACTAACGCTCAAGTAAGAACAACCTAACAAAGTACTACATGTTTCTCAAACAGTAACATTTTTCGTATTGTTGTCAGAACCGCATTCGGAAACCCATATTACAAACTTTGTTTAATTTGTCTACATAACGCTGTCTAGTTCATTGTAGAATCTTTCATACCTTTATAAATGGGACAATTTAGATGGATGTATGTTTGATTATTAGTCAATCACACCAAAACGGCTGATCGGAGCTGGATGAAATTACTACTGCTACTTTTTATTCTAATATCAGGTTCCTGTTGGTCGCTGAATTGGAAACACGCGAGTGGAGTCACCGGCAACAGCTATTATTAATAATTATTATTATATGACATAAATTAGTAAGTGAAGTGGTTTTTTTTAATATTCCAGCACTAATTTTATTTAGGTATTAAGTTTAAGACCGTATTTTAATACAAATCTTCAGGACTTAATAATATTTTTTTTATATAACTTAATAATACAACCGAACTAATTAGGCAAGAGAAATACCTTCACAGAGCTGTAATTACTGTTTATGATTAATAAAGCAAGTCTGTACAAATCAGGGTTCACGGTTTTATTAAGGTCACTTTCATTATGGTTCTGAGTTTTTGTAAATATAACAATAAATTAATTGACTAAGAAACTTGTTATACCTTTGTATACAAGCTTTACACACTTACAATAATGTTGTATAAAGTATAAGTTTTTTTAAACATTCAATTTATTTGACTACAAACTACTGTTGTGTTAAAGAAATATTAGTAAAAGAAGTATTGAAAATAACACAAAACTGATAACTACATTTTGATTACGTTTATGAGCGCTTTACTTTTTGTTTATGGCTAACCTTAAAACATCATCTGGTTAAATGTATTAAGATGGCCTTTAGTATCGGATGCAACGTGCGTCGACACCCTTCACACCTTCCCAGCACAACGGGCTGTGCCGGCGCTGCTGCTGCATCTGCGGAAAGCCTCAAACAGCGTAAATATTCCAACCTAGTAGGTGATTATGTTTATGACCCGTTTGTGGCCAAGACGCCAGGGTCATGGGGTCCAAGTGCCCGTTTTGTCTACAAAAAATTGGCAAAACTGCTGGTCGACGCTACACGTGACGAAAAGGCTGGACTTTATATCGCACAAAGAATTAGCATGGCATTCAACGTGGCAATGCTGCCAGTCTTCTGGGAACATTAGCAGTCGGTGATGATACGGAGGAATTCTATGACGCATGTAGATACCTAAATATTTATCTGTCTTTTAGGTTCAGTTTTCTTTAGAGTTATTTATTAGTAATTGTACATAATCATTTTAAGTTATTGTTGTGATGTGCTAATTAATTATTGTAGTATATTCTTCCTACACTTTTTCTTATCTATATATACGTATGTTATATTGTTTCACTATAATTACTGAAACTGAAGATGTTTATCCGCGTTCTAGTATCTATATTACGAGCTATGCTTCAAATAGTTTAGGTTTAAATAGCGCTATGTGTTTATATCCTGGAATACTAACTTTGAAACTAATCCAACTGCTTGCAAAAGCAAGTATTATAATATATAAGCATAGCTAATTGGTTATGGGACCCTATCAATATCTTTGGGGTCTAAATCCCCTCGCCTACACCTGCTGATTGACAGAAGAGGCTCTGGCGCAAGGCTACTTTCAGGGTTTAGACGGAAATTGCTCCCGTGATAACCAAAATAAGTAAATTATAATAAAGAGTAGTAGAGCTGAAAGCTCTTATACGCGGCATAGTCGTTTGTTGGTGACTGAACTCCTTCGTAATCACCCGTGCGATCTTGACCAAATTTACCACGGTGATAGTATGGACACTGAGGAGTGTTTTGAAGCGAGATGGTTCATGTCCGATGTACCATTGAGGAATAATCACCGAAAAACAGTTTCACGAGCGCGCAGCCTTAGCTAAGCGCGCGACCGTAGTAAGATGTTTTATTTTCAAGTAAGAGTCCTGCTCGCTCAGCTCAATCTATTTGAGTCGCACCCTGCACTGAATTCCTAGTTATAATGAACATAAAAAAATACTACAGTGATTGATAGATCGTCAACAATCACTGTAGTAGTTAGTGCGAGTTAGATCACTGAATGTGAGTGTGTATGTAAAGATGTATAGTTATTTCCTTGGCCGTGTGTACAAAACATCACCACCATCATTTGTATACGTAATAAATGTACGTAGCTTAAAAACTGAGACAGCTGAGATGGGTGCTCGAAGAAACCTTCCCAAACGTCGCAAACAACAATCCCACTCAATCTAAAGTGATAGTTTCTGTCACAGTGGCGTACCTACTTATTATAAGAATTAATTGTATCCATTTATGTCTTACTTCAACTTTGTGGCAACCGTTCCTGTTTATTAATGCGGTCCATTATTCAGAGGCAGCCGCAGATGAGAAATTGTCTGTACATTCTTGAAATATATTCATCTTGCCTCGTTAAAAGTAAGTTGAGTTGCAAACTTGACTTTAAGATAGTTGTCGTTCGTTTGAATTGTTCAATCTGGTTAAGTTGAAGGCTTGGTTTATTGTTGATGTTGTTTTAATCTGTTTTTTATTTCTTCGTCTAGGAGTGAAGGTTTAATACCGGGTAAATATTTATAACAGCAAGGGTATTGAACTGTTTGCTCACTCAATGCTATGAACATCATGCGTGGATTTGACTTATGTGGAACTATATTACTTTACATGGTACAGCTTGTATCCAGCAGTATTTTTAGAGATCAGCAGTAGAGGAATAGTTAGATAATAATACTCGCTTTAAAATGTTTGCCATTTTAAAATCATGGTCCTTGAATATTCACATACCGATGAAAATCGATTATGATTCAAGATCCCAGAACCGCTAGACATCACTTATTTTCTCACAAACGAAATGTATGGGATGAAGTAGAGTAAATATGTGCCTTGGGTGCATGCATACCTACTAGCTTATCACGGTGTTCATTTGTTAGTTATCGGGTGCTAAAGGTAGGTAAAAAATACTAGAAACTTCACTAATATTCGCAGTGCTGATTTTACGTATGTGTTAGAAAACAATTTAAAAAATCATTATCAACATTGCCAGGAACGTTCCGACGGCGGTCATTTTTACCAGAAACCTGGAAGTTCTCAAAAAAATTATTTTGTTAAAAATGAGATATTATTTAAGTTTGCCGTACGTTATTACTTCTTAGAATTCATTCCTTATTAGCAGCGCTATCGAATGGCGTAATAATACAGGGTGTGCTTTTTGTTTTCAAAATCAACGGCTTTGACACCTGGCCACGCCTTCCGCATTCAGTCTATGACTATTGCGTACTAAGAAATCCATATAGACGTAACAAGTAAAACAAAATTGGTCAAAATTACAAGTATTTCCATAACACTGCATCATTATTACCAACAGCACGTCCATATTTGTACAGGGCAGCATACACACTGGAGTACTGTCCATATAATTTTATTACATATAAGTGGTTAGTACAATAAAAGCCAGTTGTGCTCCACGACCACCGGCTTTATCATGCTGCCTGAATACTAAACAGTATGAAATGTGACTTCGAATATTCGCCGAGTTATTCACTAGGAACTTGCTTATTAATAACAGCGAAGGATTATTTTGTCTTCTCTTCATAAAATGAGATAATAATAATGAAAGAAAGAAAAGAAAGAAAGAAAAATGCATTTATTTTGACTTACTGCAGCACACAAAACAGTTCAACTGAAAATATAACTATTCAATGACAACATTTTAAATGAAGTTAGTTATAATCAAAGATATACAGTGTTACATAATATATATTTTGCATTTTAAGACCATCTTTATATTATATTAATTCCATTTTGTAATTGTAATAATGATAATAATCAGACATACTACACAGCACTGTCTAGGTCAAGCTAAGCATAGCTTGTAATTTGAATTCTAGAATGTGGATAAACATACTTAGATTATATCGGAGACATGACGATCATATGATTTACTGTATGTGTTTTTAATTCAAGGTGCTGCCTGCATCTTCGCCCGTTTAAAAACCTATTATCGCGGAAAATTGCTTTTTGGGTTATAAGCTACATTTAAATAAAATCAGTTTGGCGATCCATGCATGAAATGTGTGCATTTGAATAATTACATGTGAACACAGGTTAAAATCGACATCCAAGGTTAATTTATTCATTTATAAGTAAAGATCTATTCACAAACATAAGGGCCGTGCCCGGGAAATATAAAAAAAAGGCCGGAATTCAAGCTCCGTTGCCGGCCCGGGTACGGACATGTGTGACCGAGTTCATATGTATATGTACACAACTATATATTTTTGAGCTCCTGTTGGGGCACGGTCCGTTCACGGCCCGGGCACGGTCCTAATGTGTGTGCTAATGGTAACAATAAAAGCTAAAAGCTAACAGTTCATTTTTAATTATAAGCGCCAGTCCTTACGATTGAGTCCTGGGTTTAAATTCTGACTTTACACTACAGAATTGAACTCACTCTTAAAGTAAGCTATTTAGTTTAGCTGGAGGGGTTACATGTAATACTAATTTCGAAAAAAAAAACATGTTTATTTGTATGTTCATAATTATTTCATGCGCGTACAGTCACCATCGATATCAACTGTATAACTTTACATAAAATAATCATAACAAAAAAATAATATTAAATTTATCTTTTGAGGATCACAAAAATAATTATACATTAATTATTTATTGATTTATTTATTTTGTTAATTTGTTAGCGTGCAGTAACTGAGGGTTACTGTACCATTCATCTGATCCGCAAAAACTTTTTATACTTATTGCTTGCACTTGTGCGTTATAGGCATAATAAAATTATTAAGCCGGCAGGTGGCTCTCCAATCGGATTATAGGATTTTGTTTACAAAATATTCCCGTGCATAGCCGAGCTCAGGACGTTCAGCTAGTAAAGTTTATGAAAATGTATTCCGCCAAAGTGAAATACTGACTCCATTCCTGCAACCCACAGGAACCTATTTTCGGGATAAACAGTTTAATATTCCCGACTATAATCTGTCTCTGTGCCAAATGTCATCTAGATCCGTTTACCTGTTTTAGCATGAAAGAGTAACAAACATTCGTTCATCCAACCCTCTGTATTTTTTTTTACATAATCATCATTATCTTGATGTTGTTTCTAGTACCATCCGAAGCTTTTAACTCAGAGAACGAGTTCCCGTCCTATATGTTCTCTTATTGTCTATAGAAAAAGTAAGCATACTAATAACTAAAAAATTTAATTGAATTAATGAGGCGGAGTCATCAGAAAAACAATGTTTAAATATGATTGTAAAGTCATATATTATTTCCGTAGTTCCCAAGATTTACGGTAGATGGCTCCAGCGTCGCCTTAAGACGTATATAATAATAGGAGAATTTCGAATATCTGGGACGTGTCTAGGTGGCTCAGTTGGTCAGTGCATTCCCCTGGGGGAATGCACTGACTGACTTCATGTCCCATCCTAGATGTTCTCTTTTTCCGATCTATCAAAATCTAGCGGAGCCCGAGGTCTGCTTTCGCCTTTTCCTCTTTACGCTCCTTACTTATTTGGCTTACGTATACGGTTTTTATGGAAGCGACTGCCGTCTTACCTCAACTCTGAGAGGAAAGCCTGCGTCAAAGTCTTGTTTGCCAATTAGTAAGTTTACTGGCTTGCAGGTAAGGTTGGCTTGGCCCCGAAGGTCTATTGGGCCCCATAAACCCTGAAATTTCACATAGCTTTAGTATAGATTAGGATTCAGTAGGTTTACATTACGAAAATTCAGTACATAATTACCCTGAATGTAAAATTAATCCTATAGAGGATCCCTAAAGTTTCTTCGTCAAATGTGCTTCCGATAGTATTGGCATGCAAATTTCCTAAATGCCTCCATGCTCAGCCCGAGAGCTAACTACCATCGTATTTAGATAAGTCCCTCATGTAGTCCAATCTTCCTACAAATAAATGGCAAAGTGAAAACCGGTGACTTGTGTATGAAATACATAATTTATTCTTTTTATATTATTATACTATGTATTATCGGTGTGCAATAAAAAAAGATAAAGACAATTGATTATTTCAATTTGCTTTTCTTCTCTTTATTTGTTATTTATATAAATTATTAATAATTCAAATAGTTATTTTAGTTTAAAAGGTAAATTAATGTTGTAAAAAGAGGGGGGGGGGGATGATTATTGAGATTTATTTTTCTATTCTTACTATTTTTAATTTAAATAGTTGGGGCATACAAGGTTTAATAATGTATGCGCGCCCAATACAATTAAATCTATATTGGCATATATGCTGGTTCGCGATGCGTAGTCCTAGAAATTGACGATGCCGGTTCGAGACCCGTGTCAGCACAGAACATAAGGCACCTACCTCCGATCTCCAAACTTCACCGATGACGCCGCGTTGCTGCTGGTCTACGGAAGACAAGGCGTCGCCGATGTAGCTCACAGTTCCACAAAGCCAAGGCTAGTCAAAGTCACGTCACAAATTCACAGCGTTAGGATTGTACTGAGATTCGCGGGTTCGATTCGTAGGTCATAGGTGTATACGCGCGACGCGATAAGTTTTACATTGATCCACAGACTCGGCGCAAGTGGTTCGGGGAGCGTGTGCGCCGCGGGGACGTGTGTAGGCTCCGTTCAGAAATACGCAAAATAAGTACCCTCTATTCAAATGCTATTTCTGGGAAGCGACCCACAACGTCAACCATTTAATAAATTATTAAATTATCAAACGAGCGTAACCATTTCCCCCGGTTTGAAAGGTCCTACTTTCGAAACACAAAAAAGAGGAAAAAATAATAATAATTGCATATCATCATAACTCCACCAATGACTCTACAAGAGGGCTCTACATTATATCTCTATGCAGCGACTTAATCAAACTAGAAAACCCTAAATAACTTATAGGATAACTTAAACCTAATGTCTACACTACGATGCGATAGCGAACTAAAATTAAGCGACAATTATTAACGAACAGGTTACTACTGAGTTGGTAGAGGGCACAACTTTACTACCGGGCGACTTTGCAGAATACCACTTTGTGTCTTGACAGAAACTACTCGACAAACTCCCTTTTTGTCCGGAAAGGTTTCAGTAATCAAACCTAACGGCCAATGCAAGGGCATAACATTGTCCTCCATGGAGACCACGACCATACCAGCTCGAACCGGGTTGGTTGGAGTGTTCCACTTCTGTTTAGATTGTAAGGTGTGCAAGTACTCTTGGCGCCACCGTTTCCAAAATGATTGAACCAATTTATCCATTAGCTCATAGCGTGAGATGAGGTGTAGTCGCGTTTCATTGACTTCGCGCGAGGGAAGGAAGACGAGTGGTTTTGTATGTAAAAAGTGCGCCGGCGTTAATGCGGATGGTTCCGAAGGGTCGGCACTGAGCGAATAGAGGGGCCTTGAATTCAACAACGCTTCTACTTGAACCAACACAGTGTTGAGTTCATCAAACGTCAGAATTTGACTGCCTATCACCTTAAAAAGATGTGCCTTCATTACTTTAATTTGACTCTCCCAGCAGCCTCCGAAATGAGGAGCTCTACATGGGATGTTCTTCAGTGTGATGCGGTTCTCGGCGAGTTCTGACTCCCAACGAGGGCGATATTCTTTAGCCAGGAATTGGTAGAGCTCGCGGAGATATGATCGTGCACCAATGAAGTTTGTAGCATTGTCGGTATATAGACATTCCACCGGACCTCTCCGGGATAGGAATCGCTTAAATGCGGAAATAAAGCTCGCCGTGCTCAGGTCCGAAGCGACCTCAATGTGGACAGCACGCGTTGTGAGACATGTAAATAAGCATATATATGCTTTCCTAGCCCGTTGACCTCTACCACGCACGGAGGTGATAGATAGAGGACCAGCGTAGTCACATCCAGTGTGAGCGAAGGCCTTGGCTGCAGTCTCCACCCGAAAGTGCGGTAGATCTGCCATGATGGGGAAGACAGGCCGCGGCTTCGCTCGGAAGCAAACGTTGCATTTGAAGACGATTTGACGTGTAATACGTCGCGCTGACAGGATCCAATAACGCTGTCTTATTAATGAGAGAAGCAGATTGGGACCCGTGTGAAAATTCTTTATATGATAGTAGGTAACTAAGAGTTCTACTATGCGATCATGACGTGGTAGGAGTATCGGATGCCGCGAGTTAAAGTCTAACTCTGAATTAGCTAGGCGGCCACCGATGCGAATGAGACCGTCGTGCAGAAATGGACTCAACCTCTGCAAGGGCTTTGAGCATAGTTCATTTCTTGACAAGTGCTCTAAATCGGACTCGAAATGAGCTCGTTGAATCGATCGCATTACGGATAACTCAGCGTATTCTAAGTCCGATGCGGTAATAGGCCCTCTAGGAAGCCATTTTATGAATTTGTGGACGAAACAAATCATTTTTAAATACTTCATCCAGGAAGAAAACCTGGAAGCGCGGTTGTAAAGAATGTCTTCGGTAGGCGGACTCTCCACCGTACATTCGCGTGATATACCAGGTAGAGCTACAGGTTTCATTTCAAGTTCAAGCTCTGGTACTATATTGGGAACGAATGGTTTAACCGGCCATTCGGCGCGAGGCAGCTTAAGCCACGGCGGTCCTTTTAACCATAAAGGGTGCTGGACTAGTTGGGCTGGGGTTAAGCCGCGAGAGAGACAGTCGCTAGGATTCTCAGGTCCTTTGACGTGGAAGAAGTGTTCTTCCGATAAATTTTCGTGGATTTTAGCGATGCGATTGGCAACATAGGTATGCCAGCGATGAGGTGCGGAATGGATCCAACTCAATGTTACAGTCGAATCCGAAAAAGCTACAACAGCCTCAAGGGTATGCCGAGCTGCGTAGAGATCGACAACTCTTTTTATCAGAGTCGATAAAAGGAGTGCGGCGCATAACTCGAGGCGTGCTAACGACACGACCTTTAGTGGTGCGACTTTGGACTTTTGCGCATACTAGTGAGACAATGATTTCACCGTTTGGTTTAACGACGTGAGCATAAACTACTCCGCCGTATGCCTTCTCACTAGCATCGGCGTAGCCAACGATAGACACTTTGCAGTCTTCAATGACACCGAGATGTCGTGCGAATTTCATATGCGAGATCATAGGCAGTTCTGCCTGAAATTGTTCCCATAGTCGGATGATGCGAACGGGGTGGGGTATCATCCCATCCCATTTTGACGAGCCAAAGCTCCTTTATAAGTAGCTTGGCGTATAAAATCATAGGAGCCACGAGGCCCAGAACGTCAAAAAGACGCGCGATGGATGAAAGGATATTCCTTTTTGTGCATGGACGTTCATCAGGATTAACCTGGAAGGCGAAATAGTCATCATCCGGATACCAACGGAGACCTAGGATTTTTTGCGTTGGATCCATACTTAGATCCACGCTCTGCGAGAGTCGTAAGGAGTCAGGTATAGACTGAAGAACCTCGATACTATTACTTGACCATTTGGTTAGCTGAAAGTCACCTAGAGAGAATATTTTTATCAGTTCATGAGCAGAATCTATAGCTAGCGCAGTGCTAGGTACAGAACTGGCTATGTCATCCATGTAAATATCTCTTTCAGGATTTCACTCGCAAGAGGAAATTGGTGACCTTCATCCTGACACAACTGCTGAACAGTGCGGATAGCTATGAATGGAGAACATTTAAGTCCGAACGGAACGACAGAGAACTCATAGATCTGAAGTTCTTCATCTTCTCGAAAACGATAAAGTATGCGTTGAAGGGATCGATCCTCAGAACGGATACCTATTCGGAGGTACATAGCCTTCACATCAGCTGTAATAGCGACAGCAAAAAAGCGGAAGTTCAACAAAACGTTAAATAAGTCAGCCTGAAGGGCTGGACCAGCATGAAGGATGTCATTAAGCGAGACTCCATTGTTGGTTTTTGCGCTTGCGTCTAGAACCACACGAAGTTTCGTGGTGGTTTTATCCGCGCGAATGACAGCGTGATGCGGAATGTAATACACAACATCGCGAGCACGTGAAGCGTTCTCAGGGAGATCATTTTTCACGAGTGAAATATAATTTTGTTTAAGATACTCCTTGATGACGTCATCATATAGTATTTTGACATTAGGGTTCGCTTTGAGTTTCCGCTCTAGGCTAAGAAACCTGCGACGAGCAATCTCAAACGAGTTACCTAACGTCGTGGCGTTAGACTTCAGTGGCAAGGCAGCTACATATTTGCCCGACTGCGTGCGAGTAGTCGTGGAACAATAAAATTGTTCACAGTATGTGTCGTCTACACTCGTAGTAGAGCACGCCACAACTTCCTCGATTTCCCAAAACTTGCGCAGATCACAGCACGGGACAGAGGAGACTGCACATAATGACAGTGTTGCCGTCTCAGTTTCAGAAACGGGCGCATCCCCCATAAGAATGTAACCAAGCACAGTATCCAATGCGTCGGGACCTCCAGGTTCACTGGTAACGTGGCCTGGTCGCAATAACTTAGCGAACAGTTTCACACCCAGTAGGATGTCGATGTCACCTGGCACACCCCAAGTATCATCAGCGAGTAGTCTAGGATCGATATGATTTAAATCAGAAACGTTGATTTTATACAACGGTAACTGACCTGTGATCTGATCTAATACTAGCGCATCAATATTGTACTTAGGTTGCGCACAAAGCCGTGAGCTAAACGTGAAGTCGACGGAACCTCGTACCGGTTGAGAGGTACCACCAATACCCTTAACGGTGTTTATCGTGTCTTCACGGATAGGTAACCCAAGCATACGGCAGCAGCGAGTCGTTATATAGTTTTTCTGCGAACCAGGGTCAAGCAGACACCTGACCACAGTGTCCTTGCCTTTCTTACCTACTACTAGTACCTTGGCAGTAGCTAGCACCTCGGTAGTGCGAGTAGGCTGTAAGTCGGAAGCCGAATGTGTACATAAAACAACCTGATCTAGTGCAGCGGCAGCAGAACCCGAGACTGGGGCTGTGGAAGCGGCCGAGAGGGTGGTGGATGCGGAATGAATCTCGGATGGTCCCGATTGCGTCTGCTGTTGCTCAAAATGTAAGAGGCTATGGTGTTTACCGTTACATTTTTTACAAGTAGTCTTACTTTGACAGTTAGATACGGTATGCTGGTTACTCAGACAGTTACCGCACATGCGATTATCTTTAATGAATTTAAATCTGTCATTCGCGTTTAGTTTTTGAAAAGCGTTACACTTATATAAATGCGTGTGCGTTGAGTGACAGAGCGAGCATTTAGAACCGGTAGCAACGTACACCTGCGAAACCCTACCAGTCGCGGTAGCGGGCTTAGCATTGCTTGCGCTGCCGGTGGGACGCGGCTCAGAACCGCGCGGTGGCGCGGTGCGATATAATATTTTTATTTGTTCGCGTACGAACTTCACAAAATAATCATAATCGATTAACTGTGGATCTTTCTGAGTACGAAGGGACATTTCGTACTGTTTTGCGATGTCTGAATCTATTAGCTTAAGACCCAGATGCGTAAAGATAAAATCATCCATGTTATCTATTTTTAATTGTTTAAGTCCTGCAACGGTTGCAGTAAACTTATCAAATGCCTTTTCAATATTAGCAGGCGATGCGCCGGCCGACTTTAATGAAAACAGCTGGTTAAGGTAATTAACTGCCAGCGCACGATTGTCTAGGTATTTAGCGATCAGCGCATCCCAGACTACGCGGTAGTTCTCAGCGGACGGTGAGAGTCCAGCGGCGACATTCAACGCCTTGCCCTTTAGACAACTCAGTAAATAATGAATGCGTTCAGAATCTGAGAGATCTGAGTTGGTGTGAATAACCCGTTTAAATGTTTCATAAAAGAACGGGAAGGCTTGAATGTCCCCATCAAAGATCGGTAATTCGATTTTAGGTATTTTAATATGACGAGTATTTGAACTAGACTCAGAACCTTTCACGCTTGGCAGAGGCGAAGACTCGGTCAGCGAACACACCTTGTCTTTTATTTCACACACTAAATCGTCAAAGGCATTTAAAGCGCTATACGAAATTGTATAAGTAGAATCTAATTTTAAATTAAGTGCGTTCACATTATCCAAAATGCTACTAAATTCACTTCGCAATGTATCAATTTGCTTAACTTTCGCAATAAAACTGTTACGCAACCGTTCGGTAGATAACGTTTTCATGGAATCATAAATACTTTGAATTCGAGCGAAATAAGTGTCGCGTTTGCTTTCATAAAGCTTAAGTTTTGTGTTGTCATCCATGATTAACACCGATAACAAACAATGATAAATATAAACAATCACAAGGCTATAACTTTATTTAAAGCAATTATGGAATAACTTATTTTAATATACCTAGTTATTCTGATATTATTAATAATAGAAAATACTTAATTACGAGACAGAACCCTAATTATAAACAAATGCACAGTCCGGTATAAAATAAATGACCTGAAATTATAATCAATTAAAGTAAGTTAGGCATTTATGTAATACACATAATATAAGCACAAAAATACTACTTATATTAGCTATTACGCGAGACCGTACAGTGCAGTGCTTAATAATTAAGTGCGATACGAAATAATAAGCGAAAAATATACCTACGCTAATCTTAACGTAATAACTTAACGACGATAGATAATTATAATGCGTATGGAGTCCGTAGCGCGTACGTATCTATACCTACGAGAGCCCGTATTGTCTACAGGTACGGCACAGCAGCGTTAGCGCGGCGTTCGTAAATATAAATATAATGCGGGTAGTGATTATGACGATATGCAATAATGGAACAATTCTAGAACTTTTGTTGAATAATGTTAATATTTGATGCTTAACATATAATTAAACATATAAAAGACGAAGGACCAATTAGCCATATACCCAGCTATATTAGCTAAAACGGATATATCCGACTCGAAGGCTCAAAATGGGGCATACAAGGTTTAATAATGTATGCGCGCCCAATACAATTAAATCTATATTGGCATATATGCTGGTTCGCGATGCGTAGTCCTAGAAATTGACGATGCCGGTTCGAGACCCGTGTCAGCACAGAACATAAGGCACCTACCTCCGATCTCCAAACTTCACCGATGACGCCGCGTTGCTGCTGGTCTACGGAAGACAAGGCGTCGCCGATGTAGCTCACAGTTCCACAAAGCCAAGGCTAGTCAAAGTCACGTCACAAATTCACAGCGTTAGGATTGTACTGAGATTCGCGGGTTCGATTCGTAGGTCATAGGTGTATACGCGCGACGCGATAAGTTTTACATTGATCCACAGACTCGGCGCAAGTGGTTCGGGGAGCGTGTGCGCCGCGGGGACGTGTGTAGGCTCCGTTCAGAAATACGCAAAATAAGTACCCTCTATTCAAATGCTATTTCTGGGAAGCGACCCACAACGTCAACCATTTAATAAATTATTAAATTATCAAACGAGCGTAACCAATAGTTATTTAAGTGTTAAGAGTTTATTTAATTGCTTAGAAAAGAATAAAATAAATTATTTTAATGAAACCAATAAATGCTTTACTTAATTAATGTTATGATACTATTTTCAATTTTAATATAAATAAGCTGACCCGGCAAACTTCAGTACGCCTTAGAATCAAGTTATGATGGGTAAAAAAAAATACCTTTTTTAACCTTACACCACCTTACACCCAGGCCGGCCGAGACTGAACCCGAGACAGTGTGCAGTTTTGGTCCGACAGTCCGACAAAACCACCCCCACAGGCCCGCGGTGCGGTAACTTTGGGGACGTCAGCCAAAAAAAACACAAGTAGGCAAAGTATACCACCCGTTGTTGAGTTGTAAGCGAACATCACTAAACACGAATTGTTTTATGTATGAGATAATAATATCAAACAGTGTATTTATATTATTAATTATTAAATGTAAAATTTTGGTTAAGTTACGTTATATATGTATTTTTAAGGAACCGAATTTCATTAACGTTTTCATTTAAGATTTGAAATGAAATACCAAATATTGTTTAGATTACATTCTATTATCACATTGCATAATAACTAGAAAATATATTAAGAATAACATCAGCTAATATTTTTTGTTTATTTTAAGTATATACTAACAACTATGATAAGTACGGTAAGAAGTACGAATGCTGTTATTGTGTAGATAAACATACTAAATAATAAGAATATAAACACATATTATTAATAGGAGACACATAAGTACGTTACAGAGAATGATGACGCAATAATTTCAATGACCGTTTAGCTACGTAATCTCGTAGCGAGCCTACGAAATCTTGTAGCGGGGCATGAAACTCCTAATCTACACTTGGGATTC
This sequence comes from Cybosia mesomella, assembly GCA_946251805.1. Lineage (NCBI taxonomy): Eukaryota > Metazoa > Arthropoda > Insecta > Lepidoptera > Erebidae > Cybosia > Cybosia mesomella. The sequence goes on from OX276398.1 coordinate 27,551,535, forward strand.
GGTAAAGACAATCCTAATTATTATTGATGTGAGTACCGTTGAATATCATTTCAAAATCATTCCGCACTTAGAAAGGGTTGGTTTAATGTTATCTATACGAGTATGTTGGTTTTAGTCGGTTCAAGCCCGACATAACCGCCCCCGCTGGCACGCGGGGGGGTATCCGAAGGGATTTCCGCACGATAAAAAAAAAAAAAAAAGGTACGTTCTCACTAGGTCCAGTGTCAATTTGCCCGATTGTGAACCCCCAACTAGTGAGATTTATTTTTGTCACTTGTTCCATTATCAAGCGTTGAGCTTGATAAGTGACAAAACCAGTGACATTAATTTAAAAAAAAAACATTTCTCACTTGAATTAACACAGAGGAGCTACTGAGAAACGTTTGTCTCAATTGAAAAATCACTGGAACAAGTATGAAAATAAATTGTCAATTGTTCCATAGGACAAATTGAGACTGGAATTAGTGAGAATATGCCGTAAATTATAGTAACACTGCCTTCACATACAAATATACCTTTTTTTTTTTTTTATCGTGCGGAAATCCCTTCGGATACCCCCCGCCGGCCAGCGGGGGCGGTTATGTCGGGCTTGCACCGACTAAAACCGCACGCCGTCTCGGGTCTTCAGACGCCGGGGTGTAAGGTTACCCATAGAGCACATCCCTCGCACCCCGGCTGACCCTGGGCCATCTCACCACTAACAGCATCGCTCATCCTGTCTCCTCTGAAAGCAGAGGAGTACGGAGAGCGATGTGTTCCCGCCACGTTGGGTATTGGCCGACGATCAATGCCAACCCTATGAAGGGGTGAAGGGGAAGCCATTGACCGCCGCCCAGGGTGTACCGGCCGCTCCGATTCCGTTCCCCCCGGACTGCAGCGGGATCGGAATCGGTGCGACACTCGAGGAGGTTACCCAACACACACCCCACATACAAATATACCTAGAAAATAGAGAGAATAGAATTTCGGAGAGCTGTACTTCCGTCTTGACTGCAAAACATTCTTGATATAATATAACTATATTAAGTACTACGTGTGTTCACAAGACGTTCCTGAGAGACAGCAATTCGAACTCAAATGAAAATATTTTGTAGCGCAATAAGAGAGAACGCGTACATTAATCAGGAGATTTTCTTCGTAGTAAAAAATTTAAATGAGAATAGATTTTTCCTTTATAAATTTCATTTTGGGTCCTGTCGCTGAGATCGTTTACCCTCGCAGTTTGTCCGTAACGAAGTGTTCCTTCTAAACTGTTATTCCCAATTTGCTACGGTATGTTAGGCAAAGTAGGAAGGTATCTTTGAAATATTTTTTACCCCAAATTTAGTACCATTCTGTGTTTAATATTTTTACCTTCAACTAACTCATAAGAGATTTTTTATCCGAGTTACTAAAGAGCTAAAATTTCTAGTGAAATACTTTTTTCTTCTAACTTCTAAAAGATTTATGACAAAAAATACCATTTTTCTTTTTTTTGGTTTACATTTTATAAATCAAGTGGCTATAAATATATAATTATAAGTAAAGATAATTTCTTTATAGTCACTAGATTTAGGCACTAGAAAGGTCATTAGCTTACTTCTACATACTATGAACATTTCTTTTCATGCCAGAAATTTCTTTTTCTTATTTATAAACAACTGGTTTATCGTAATATATGTCATATTTATGGAAATGCTAAATATATATCCGAGATACAAAACATCCGAAGTATTTTTCATCAAACTCCTTATAACATTGTATAAAATTAATGACCCTTCAGACTGTTCTAACTTTATTATAATCTCTTCAGTGCGCAATCGCGCAACCAACCACATGATCCAAATTACACCGACGACGGAGAAAAATAGATCGACATTTTTCATCAGCAAACTTTCGTTAACAACTTCTCGGGCAAGCCATGCCTTCTTTATTAAGCTTCATATAAAATATATTGCACGTCTCATAATTGCCGGTTCGGCCGTGTACTCACTAAATTCTAAGAAAGTGTGATATCAGTATAATGGCCGTAGGTACCCGCCTATAAAGATAACATCGTTTCGTTTCGTTTGCCCCGCTGACCGACGCAACGTTGACATAATTCTTTACTCACAAACTAAGATAAAACTTCGGAAGAAAATATTTTGTTAGTACTCCCAAAGGTTCATGTATTTTCCTTATTTCAAATATAATATTACTCTATTCGATAGCATGTAAAAAATATTATAAAAAGACCCTCTTTGAAACTTGTTTGGATTAATATTGTGGGAATAAGTTGGCCGTGTATAATTTTCTCAGAAATTATGGATTGCCGAAGGGCGCTTTATCAATGCCTCGGTAATATATCGTTTCTCGTCTTATATTTTCTTATAAGAAATCAAGTCGGTTATGAATTTACGATCAAGAGCTTTTTTCTTGGATACAAGTTTAATAATTACTGAAACAATAATAGGTTTTCTTTTAGTAATATAATTACAAAATTCTCATAACATAATCCGCAAATCTTTTATAGTGACTAATTAATTCGAAAAAGATATTTAAAGATAAACTAGGTTTTAAAAATGTATATCAGTTTGATTATATTATTTATAAGAGGGTTGTGTCCCGATTGCATCCGAGGTCTTCACCTCGGAGCCCCGGGTCTGCCTTCCAACTTTTCCTCCTCCTCATCACACGGTCTTGGGCATCCCTATCAGTAAGATCAGTATTATCCACTTAATTAACAGCACCGCCTACTTGAAATCGGTTATCATTGTTTAGTCATATCTCTGGTTCTACTAAATCAATTGCAATCAAACATACGGCAGAATTGACGTCTGACCAAGACCTTTCCAATAGAAAAAAAAACGCATCAAAATCCATTCAGTAGTTTCTGCGTCCATCGCCAATAAACAGATAAACAGACAAAAATATAGAAAAAATTACAACTAATTTACATATTTAGATAAGTAAGTAAGATAAGTAAGTATATAGATAGTAAGCAAAAAAGCGGCGGTAGCCCAGTGGCGTACGTAACGGACTGCTGAGACGAGGTCTCGAGTTCGATCCCCATTCGCCCCGGGCACACACCTATGACTTTTCGTAGTTATGTGTGCATTAATAAATGTTAATTATCGCTCGCTTAACAATGTGCCCGGTAGATGCCAATAGGCTCGCCCCCTATTACATTGGGACCTAAACATAACTGGCGAATTGTAGGTGTGTAATACACCTCTGCCTACCCCTTCGGGTATACGGGCGTGAAGTTATGTTATGTTATGTTAGATAGATTAATGTTTAATGATCATTATCATTTCTTCTATCATCATTCGTGTTTGGAAAACATTTCTATAAACGATAAACAAGTCAAATTAGACATTAGTCAAGCTTTCCGGTCACTTCATGTATGTCAACCAACGAAGTCAGTTTAACACCGATGGTTATTAACAAACAAACAACATTTAAAGAAAGATGGTAAAGATTGACAAAAACATGAACCCCACAATTTTCACAACAAACAGAATATGTTGGATACGCTTTACTTGTTTTGAGCAGTATTGTATTTTGTTGGTGGCCATCATTGTGTTTTCGAGCATTTGTTTCCTTACGAAACGGCAGTTAAGAATATTTATTGGATGAACTTGTGGCGTGATGTCGCTTTTTAGCCAATTGTAGCCATTTTTATATCTACATGCTCAAGTTAGATATATCGATGGCAATAAAAGTTAGAATGGCAATTTCGATCGAGTTGTACTTAAACTTCTCTATTTATATTTCACGTTACAACTCTTACAGAATTTAAAAATATAAGTTTAATGTGTTTTTGTGAGAACAATATTCAAAAAGGTACGGATAAAAATAATTCACAGAGCTGAAAAAGGTATAAAGATTTTTATCCAAATCACTTAACCGCACCGCCAATCATTATGATCCTGTATAATCCAATTAAATCTGGAAGGACTACCATCAAAAAGTCTTATTAAAGTTTTACAACCCATCTTATGACGGACAGGACTTATGCAAATGAGTGAAGGGTAGTCTGAACGGCTGTGTGTCCTGGATTAGGGGACGGGACGACTCGGGCTGTTTTTGCAGCGCCACATGGTGTCGAGGGCTTTTAAACAAAACAAGCAACTAGGGGAAGGGGATAAGTAGCTAAGCGGACACATCTACATTTTTGGGCTTAGTACACACTAGTAGTGTGCACGTCACTTGTTTGGAGATTAGGTAGAAAGTTTATTTGATTACATAAAGGATTATATGTGGTAATGGAATAATTTATCCCATATATATTTTTTTTTAAGAATATTAGTAACCGAAATTACTAATATTCCCCCTAACCCCTCCAGCTAAGCTAAATTGCTTGTGTTAGGAGTGGGTTCACGTCGGTAGTGTAATGGCCAGGATTTGAACCCGGGACCTCTCGATCGTAAGGTCGACTCCTTAACCACTAAGCTACCGACGCTTCGGAATGCTATTGCAGTCGCTTCGGAAAACCACAGCAGGGAGATCATTCCACAGTTTGAGCGTGCGCGGAATGAAGTTTCTTTCATAATTTACTGTGCGTACCGTTGCCGGTGTCAACGTGTGACAATGAAATCCCTGTCTGTGGCGAGCGGTGCGATAATAGATTGTGGCCGTGGGCATCATGTTGAATAATTCTTCTGAACCTGATTTGAAATGACCCTTGTACGATATCTACATGAAGAGACACCCCGTCTAATACCAAAATACACATGTATTTTGAGAAAAAAAAGATCCCTTCTTCCCATAAACAGTATTTTTTTTAACTATCAATAGGATATAACTCCACTACTTAGAGGTACTTAGTAATATATATCTTTTGGCTATCTTGGACATTGCACATTCTTTAGCACTTCGAGTGGTTTCATCCCTCTTAGCGATAAGAATATACCTAGCCAAAAATCTAGAAAGAACGCCATTTATACAGATTGTTTTCCATACAATTTCAAGAGTTTAAACAACTGATTGTATGATTAATTAGACATACATAAATTAAGCAGTGTTTTGGTCAAGTAAAAGCATTACAAAATACTCCCGAAATATTTTCTTTCATCATTCGTATCGTATCTGACCCAGACGGTTATCTAAGTTCTCGTGGCTTTGTCAGTTAGAAAATTTCCCAACTAACACCACGCTTTTGTTATAAGTATATCGCTTCTAATCTTCCCTTGCTTTCACGGGTTTGTTTTATAAAATCTCCCCTGGGCTCGACATAGCTCCCCGCACCCGTCTCACTGCCTTCAGAGTACATTATCTATGTCAATACTGTGAAATGGGCGAGCCATTTTACGAAAACATTTTGGTATATCGCGTGTATCCTTAAAATAAGGACCCGTGTGGGAACCATTATATAAAGATTTCTGTTCCACAAACAGGGTTATTATATGGAGTTATGAACCGTTACGAAATCTATCCGGCATATTTTTTATGTAACCCGGACTTACCCTAATTGTATCTTTGTATGATGTTGTCACCGTCTCAGTTACATTTAAATTTTTTATTAATGCAAAACCACATACAAGAAGTTTATAATGTACTACCTAATGCCCGCGGCTCCGCCCGCGCGGAGGACAGTTATCGTTTTTTAGTCATATCTCCGGTTCTACGAAACCAATTGCAATCAAACATACGGCAGATTTTAAGTCTGACCGAGAACTTTCTAATAGAAAAAACCGCATAAAAATCCTGTCAGTAGTTTTGGCGTCCATTGCTAACAGACAATCAGAATTCCAAAAAAGAAAATTGTATTTAGTATCGTATATTACCAACCTAACCCAAGTATTTTTTTAAATTATCTACAATGCACAGACAAAAATAATTTATAATTTAATATTATCTACAGATTGGTTTGAAATTATCTACAAAGAAAGACAAGAATTTTTTACAAATATTTTTAAGCAAACCGTTATGGAAATGTGATACTAATATTGTCTGCAACTCTTTACGTTCTAAAATATTAAAACATTTGGTTTTAGTTTCATATAAATGGTTAAAATACGTAACTTCAAAATCCCACTTTAGTTGTTTACAGAAACATGCCCGCATATAATACTATGTCATTTAATACGAATACAGTTTTAGTACACTGCAATAACTGCAGTAATACCATACCATTAAACTCATTCAACTGCAATAAATGACAACGAACCTTTTCCCCCCATTAAAATCACAGTAGAATCATATTCCATTAATTATTAAAAAAAGCTGAACAAATAATATCATAGAAGTAAATCCTTGTATTAAAAGCAGTGTTCGCGGAGCGTCGCCGGGGCAGGCTTAATCTAGCGACCCGTTTGCTCGCCAAGCAATTATCTACGTGAAATAGTGTCCGTATTAGGAGCACTTACTTCGTACCGGATTAAACGGAATTACGTTAACTGTAAGTAGCCTTCTGTGCTGGTATTCAGTTGGAAATAACAGTACTGGACGAAACAATAATTCGCTGCCAGTGTGGCTCTGAATGACGACTTAGCTCCAATTGTGTGACACTAATTTTATTTCAATTGCTTTTGGAATGGATTTGAATAATATATTCGTTTCTAGCAGAGTTAGAGAGAGCTAGAAGGTGATTTAAATACTAGAGACATGTAGATACCGTGTCATGTTTTGTGACCCTTGTAAGTGTGTTATGGTTGACTGTTTTTCTTGGCATGACTGGGACAGCTTGGCTGGGAAGTACATCTTCATGGTACACTTGTTTTACACTGTCACTGACACTTGCGCAATACACGTTCTTTTTATTATTCTTACTCATGAAGAAGTAAGTCTGTCTCATCATGGCAAACAAGTCTGATCGCAATGAAAGGCAACCGTTCATTTGGATAACTAGTATTTAGTGTTATAGTTTTTATTTAGTTGCAGTGTACTAGCTCTGTACAGTACATAATATTCTTTTCAAATAATCCACTTTACTTTGGTACTCCATTTTTGAAAATGTGTTTGCTAAACGCATTAATGTCGATTAATTATTTTACATAGTAAATAATAAAATTAGCAGTATTCATAAATTAATTTGGTATTTTTTTTGCAATCCTTAGAGGAATAATAAAGAGAAAGTGCATTGCATAAGTTAAAGAATATAACTACATAAAAAATGAAACATTAAAAAAATGAAGAGATTCTGCGAGTTTAGGTTACAAACCGGTACGAAAACTATCCTGTACATTTTTTATGTTACCCTATTTTTTCTTAAGTATTGGATACGAAGATTGAGTGAAATATTTTTTCTAATAAGGGCAGTGGTTACAAAGATTTCCCCAAACGTAATAAACAAACTCACAACATTCAGCCTCTCTCTTTATAGTATTAGTATATATATATATATATATATAGTTTGGTACTTATATAATAAATAAAATAATAATAAATATTGACATATTTTGAAAGACTATTGAGATCAGGATCCTCTAATGAATAGTAATCCTCCGTGACCACCCTTATCACCTGAAAGACAACTTTTAGGCTGACAATAAATGGCACTTTTGGTTGGATTATAGTTTGGATTATTGTGTCAATAGCAAGCTAACTATTGTCAACACCAAAAATGTTAAGAGAAGAGATGATTTTATTTAGGAGCAGAGGTAGGCCCAAGAAAAGATGGAATGCGTGAAAGGGGGACATAGCACGGAAGGGAGTGACTGAGGAAATGACATCTTATGGGAATGTATGGAGGAAAATGACGTGTTCCGTTTGTGACCCTAGATATATTGAGACAAGAGCAGGCAGATGATGATGAAAGTAAAAAAAGAAAGGAAAAAAAAAACTATTTAGTTCATTAGTTCACCAAGTTAGTTGAATTATAATCAGCTTTTATACTTTGATGTAGATCTGGCGTTCAGAGAACGCTCTAACTGTAAAAACAATATGAAATTGAAATAAAACTATTTTCAACGGATTCTATCGCGATTTATTTGATATTATTTTATTATTTACATTGAAACCCCGAACTTCCCGCCGAACTCCCCGTGACCATGGCTGCTGAAAAGCAACCAAGACTTAGAGAATCAACAATATAAAAATAAATGTTTACAAGCAAAATTGAACTAATAGTAAGAAATAATATTTGGTAGGCCTCAATAAATAAACACATGTACGATTAGGTACTTTTTACGCAAAGTGAAATAAAGTTTGCATCGATTAACTTAAGTATAATTTAAGTAGGAAAGCTGTCTTCTGTTTACAAAATCACGTTAACTGTAACGTCATAACAATGTCGAGATTCACTACAATTTCCAGAATATATCGAAATATAAATTATTCCTATAAACCAAAATCAATAGCCGCCAATCAATATGCTAGAAGGCTTAAAATATTCTTTAGACTTCTCGTTCATTTTAAATGATCAACTAATTTTCCAATCTATGACGTTGTCATGCCAATCATGGTTTATAATTTATTCGTTGATAATAACCCATTTAACAAACAATAGTTCATCATAAATGAATCTAAACAGTTTAAAGTTTCAAACTTTTTATTCAAACCAGTTGGCATAAAGAACGCAATTTAAATAAAGAGGGTGTCTGAATAGACGAACAAATACATCACAATTCCCCAGTTATTAATCCCTCGTTGAATTAAAAAATCAATACACTGTATTTGGGGCATTTCCATTCATACTATACGTATATTTAAAATTCAAATAAAGTTCTAAGTTGAGTCTTCCAATTCATACCGTTTGATTACTGTTTTGAATACAAAAAGGGCTCGATTGGGGCTGCAGGGGGTTTTGTGTACGGTCAGTTGATCGATAACTGTCGCCCGAGGTTCTTTCGACGGTTTTTGTGTATTTATGATCAAAGCTGGTTTAAGTACTATGAAAATTTATTATGCTCTAGCTTTCTTAAACCTTTGCTTAACCATGTTATGCCGGTAACCCTTAGGGTATTTATGATTGTTAAATATTCAAATGATATTGCGGCTTACTGACAATTAACTTTTCACGCCAAGACCACTATCCCGTTTTTTTTTAAATTTGACATAAATATAATTTAGTATAGTATACTTTTCTCGTATATAACGGCAAATTTACACGCCAAAGGGTTTTGACTCGGGCAGAGCCGCGGATAACAGCTATAAAATAAATATAAATTTACTGCATTAGTTTTATTGTACGTATCATTAATACGGCATGATAAGGTGTACCATAAACTCTAGACGAATTCTTTAAACAAGTTGGTTTTAAAAGTCATAATCACATTCTGTTGAAAGCTACGGTTATAAAAACCACCCATGGTTTTAATTACAAAGTAAATAGAGGGGTTCAGCTATATTTTTTTGAATTAGTGTAGTGCATGTTGCTATTGTACAAAAAGGAATTATTAAAATGCTGTGCTAGCAATTCTTAAAGTTCATTGTAGCATTGGGAGTGGGTCTCTGTAAATAAAAATGTAAATATTCTTTACATTTTTGTTTCAGAGTTTCGGTTAATCTTTCTATAATGAAAACTTTCTGTACGTATGGCAATAAATTGCTCCTAAACAGTTGAATAGATATTCCTGAAAATTTATCGTATTCTAATATTCTGCTATAACCATTTATTACCTATTCGCACATCATAACACAAGTAAAATTAAGAGCACCCGAGATGGCGTGCGGTTTTAGTCGGTTCAAGCCCGACATAACCACCCCCGCTGGCACGCGGGGGGGGTATCCGAAGGGATTTCCGCACGAAAAAAAAAAAAAAAAGTATTGGTTAGGATCCGGGACGGTGGGGGACTAGCGCCCCTCCCCCAAACCGGGGCAAGACGGGGACACCGTGGTTCCCAAACCCGAGGGGGCCATCTCGAAACCGGAGTTGGCCCAGGGTCAGTCGGGGTGCGAGGGATATGCTCTATGGGCAACCTTACACCTGTAGACCCGAGACGGCGTGCGGTTTTAGTCGGTTCAAGCCCGACGTAACCGCCCCCGCTGGCCGGCGGGGCGGTATCCGAAGGGATTTCCACACGATAAAAAAAAAGGTAATGGTTAGAATCTAGATACTTGTAAAGATTTGTCATGTGATATCTAACTGTGTCATAAAAAAGAGTGTCTACTACGTCTTCTATTTTCATGAAAAATTGGAACCTCGGACCAAAGTGTGCTCGTATATAGTGTTGGATTTGGTTTATATGGCGTACTTCGACTACCCTCTGCGCTAGAGTCTCCTTTGTCAATCAACAGGTGTAGAGTTAGGCAATATTAGATATAGTTTAGATATAAAAATTACACTAAAATAATCTCAATAAGATTCTTTAATTATCGTTTATTATAATATGTGTATTGCCGCAAACTCTTAAACATCCTACTGATAATATAATAAATGTGATGGTTAAGATGGATAGACTTACTCTTTCACGCAAAAACAGCTGAACGGATCTGTCTGAAACTTGGTACAGGTATAGGATTTAGTCTGGAATAACACATATGCTACTTTTTATCCCTATGGGAAGCGGGAACGGGAACAGACTCCCATGCGGTCAAAGCCGCGGGCAAAAGCTAATATTAAATAAAGATTAAAATAAAATTGATATAGAGAGATTGATGTAAAATATTACTGTTCCCCGAATAGACCCCCCTGAACTAGATCTATCGAATACTTACACTATCCAAACGGATTCCTCTCAAGATCTTAGTGAAATCTGACCCAATTACGTTATAACTTTGTTGCAGTATTGATCCATTTGCTAACCAGATTAATTTATCTCTTTTCTGCCAATAATAAAATCTGGAATCAGTCAGATGACATGTGTGGTATGTCGAATACTAAGTCAAAGTTCATGAATCTGATTCCGCTTTGTTTCGCGCAATGCGAATATTTTTATGTAAGCGTAATCGTGGAGTAAGCGAAGCCCGGGCTCTGAGTTGAAAGCCTAGGGTACAACTGTAACAACGCTAAGAGGATGATAACTAGGAATTCAGTGCAGGGTGCGACTGAACTTGCCGATGGGACTTCGGACCACATCTCCGAAGTCTGGTCCCAAAACTGAGGGGGGCTGCGGCCGCGCTAACGCGGCTGATGCCCAATGTTAAGGGACCCAACGCACCCACTAGGAGACTCTACCTGGGGATCGTGCGAGGCATGGCCCTATACGGGGCCCCCGTATGGGCGGAGACGCTGTCGGCCCGCAACGTGGCTGCTCTAAACAGCCCGTTAAAGGCGATGGCCGTCAGAGTCATCAGGGGGTATCGCACGATCTCCGTCGAGGCGGCATGTCTCCTAGCCGGGACCCCTACATGGAACCTGGAAGCGAGAGCCCTGGCGCTGCTGTACCAGTGGCGCAAGGATGCGCTGGAGCGGGGCCATAGGCCGGAGCCCCGAGAAATCAGGGCTCAGCGGTCCCTGCTCCGCCAGGAACTCACGGAGACATGGAGGGTGCGACTTGAGCATCCCAGGTGGGGGGAATCCACCATTGCGGCGGTGAGACCGATCATGAAGGAGTGGTTGGAGAGGGACCATGGGGACCTCTCCTACCGGATGTGCCAGATATTTACCGGACACGGGTGTTTCGGTAAGTATCTATGGCGCATCCACCGGGAGACAACGCCGCAGTGCCGGCACTGCGAGGATCCTGGCGAAGACACGGCGCTCCACACTTTGGTGGAGTGCTCTGCGTGGGCGAGTCAACGCCGGGATCTCGTTGCTGTCCTGGGCGTGGACGTTCTCTCGTTGGAGACCATGGTGAGGGCCGTGGTCTCTGACGGGAGCAAGTGGCACGCCGCCGCCTCTTTCTGCGAGCAGGTAATGCGCGCGATAGAGACGGCGGAGAGGGAGCGGGAGAGAACCCTGCCCCTCGAGTTTCGCAGTATGCGGCGAGGACGCCGCAGACTCATCTACGCCCGGGACTACCGACCTCCATGTTCGGGGCCTGAGGACGGCAGTTGGCCGACTCGCCGTCCTTACAAAGCAGGCCGTGGCGGAGGCGTGTCGTGTGTGCCCTACACACGCCTGCCAACTCACCGAAGCGGGATAAAACCCGACCCCACCAGGCGAGGCCGCGGAGGCGGCCAAAGTCCGCCGGTAACCCTGGGGTTATCCTTTCGAGGGCTTACCCGGGGTGCCCGGCAACGGACACTTGGGGAGGACACCGTGCGGTTTTAGTCGATACACGACATAACCACCCCCGCTGGCCGGCGGGGGGTATCCGAAGGGATTTCCGCGCGTAAAAAAAAAAAAGGATGCGACTGAAATAAATTGAGCTGAGCGAGCAGGACTTTTACTTGAAAATAAGACATCTTACTACGGTCGTGCGCTTAGCTAAGGCCGCGCGGTCGTGAAACTGTTTTTCGGTCTCAATGGTACATTGGACTTGAACCATCTTGCTTCAAAACACTCCTCATAGTCCACACTATCAACGTGGTAAATTAGGTCAAGATCGCGCGAGTGGTTACGGAGGAGTTCAGCCACCAACAAACGGCTATGCCGCGTATAAGAGCTTCGCTGGATCACTGGTGGTAGAAGTTTGATGACACAAATTTGTCACAAAATTCGGCCGGGTAGGTACCACCGTGCACGATTGCGAAAAACCCTCCATAGTAATCCAATTTCGGTTTGATTGCGTTCAGGGGTCAGCAAGTGCATAGCCGGGCAGGGGGATTGTGGTCGCAGCACTAGTAGGACCCGTGGGTGTAACGCGGTGCTGCGACGACAATCCTCTTCTGATGAGGCCGTCAAGCTGAGTGCCACCATTGTTAACATGGTACGTGTATGTAATGGTGACCCTCTTTCCTGAGACTTTACCTTCAGCTTACCATCAGGCGAGGTGAAGTCAAATTGACGTGTCCTAAATATAAAAAAAAAAAAGCTCAATGATACGCTAGTAATTTGTTTTATATGCTCAGTAAAGAAGACATACTCAATAACAAACAAATGGGAAGTATTTTACTGTAAAAAGTATGTGTACCGTGATTATCCACATGATCTGTATAATTGTGAGACTTTATTTGTACTGTGGTATGCATACAAAGGTAAATTGACATTAATGCAATTGTGTCTTATATGCATTTGTATTTCAAATATACGATTATTTCATATCATTTACGTTCGATTCTGAGAATAATAGATCCGATTCCAACTAGCCATTGTTGTACCAACCAGTAGATTAAATCTATTTTCCCTGAAACGATTTTGGAACGTGTATATAAGGGAACGATATAATCCGTATTTTCGGAACTAGGTTTATTAGGATGAAGTTACTGTAAAAAAGAAGAATTTAATGGAATTTACTTAATAATTATAATACTAACTATTGCCCGCGGCTCCGTTTGTGTGTAATACTGATCCATTCCCGTGACCCACTGTAACCTATGAATTATAATTATAATGACACAGAATATGAGTCTAAGAAAAATAACAGAGGTATTGAAAAAATATTATTTTAAGTATGTAAATAAAAAAGTAGAATCATCAATGCAGATTTACCAATGGCAAAGATATTGCTGAACAAGATAAAAAAAATCAGCAGAATTGAGAATCCCCTCCTTTTTTGAAGTTCATTACAAAATATTCCTCTTTTGTTTTTTTTTGGAGCATTATTATTAAAAGACAATGAATTTTAGATAAATAAAATACAAAAAGTAGGATTGGCAAGTTGTAGACGTAGAACAAGTTGCGATTCGTGGTGACAACCGCAACTGGGGCACACTCCATTTATTTTTATTTTACGCTTTCTTTTCTAGAATTTTGCAGAACAAAACATGAAATAAATTGGAAGTGCTTTCTATTTCTTCAAGTAGCACTTAATAAACTAAGCTTTAAATCTTGTTTCAGAAGTAAATAATCAGAATATGGCAGTTTAAATCATTGAGATAAAAAAAAGAATATGATCACCGCGGGATGCCCTGGGAGATGTGAAAAACACGAGCGATAAAACTATTATTGAAAAACCATGACCTAGATACTATACGCGCTACGTACACACTGGGGAGTACGGGGAAGGGTATGGTGGCGTAAGAGAGCTTTCTTTCGTAATATGTATTTGACGGAATTAGTTAACCGAATTCCGTTAAGGCTACTGGATATCATGCGGTAAGATTAACGGTATTAACCCGGCGGGTGGTGCACCCGTATTTATGATATAAACTGTCACTATTGGGTAAAAATTACCACATTAAATGAATGCAATTATTATATTTTATTTAGGTGTAGGTATTAGTAAATATCATTTAAAAAAATATAAATTAATACACCATTTAAAATGATAACGTGATAGATAATTTATTATGTATTTGTTTATTCTCTTAGTAATAAATGTGGACTTAAATCGCTGAATACTGGAATTTTTCATTCATCATCATCATCATCATATCAGCCGTAGGAAGTCCACAGCTGAACATAGACCTCCCCCATTGACTTCCATTTTGACCGGTCTGTAGCGGCCTACATCCACCGAGTCCCTGCGCTCTTTGCCCGGTCTTCTGTCCACCTTGCGGGAGGCCTTCCTACGCTGCGCTTGGCGTCACGTGCTCTCCACTCAAGGACCTTTCTGCCCCAACGGCCATCGGTTCTCCGAGCTATATGCCCTGCCCACTGCCACTTCAGCTTGCTGACTCGCTCTGCTATGTTCTTAACTCTGGTTCGTCTACGGATCTCCTCATTTCTGATTCGATCTCGTAGTGAAACTCCAAGCATAGCCCGTTCCATAGCTCGCAATTTTTCATTATATACATGAAATTAGTGACAAAAATAGCTTTAAAATTTATAATAATATTAAATAGAAATCAATCACAAAACAATATCTTACTTACAACGTAAAAAACAGTAATTACTTAGTGGCATTATATATTATTATGAGATTGAATATTCAGTATTCATTGAAGATTCAGTGACTACTCATTTTGTTACTTTGTCTTTTCTGATGTATTTTCCAACTCTCAAGTATCCTCTTTATCAGACTCTGGCGCATTCTGGCCATTAGCCACTGCAGGAAGTGATAAACATATATCTAGACCATATTGCTCTGTCACTTTCGTGATCATTGTACTGTTCATTATGTTCTATTTCTGAGACTTCTTTTACGTCCCTATACTCGTTTTCAACAATTTCTATTATCTTAGGGTCTCATATGTAATTATAACCCACTATAATAACGTGATAAAAAAAAATGCTAGATAATTTTTAGTACACGAAAAGTCGCTACTAGGTAAAAACCCATTCTCACTTAATAAGTCTGTAGAAATAAAACGCGTGACACCAGCTGAAGTGCACTCGGGGAGCCTACTCTTTATTATTTTCTAGGAAGCTACTAAGAAAGAAAGCATTTTTTAGTTAATGACAAAAAAGTCAAGACTAATTTTCTAATTTCATGTACTTTTTTTTTATATTTAGGTCACGTCAATTTGACTTCACCTCGCCTGATGGTAAGCTGAAGGTAAAGTCTCAGGAAAGAGGGTCACCATTATATACACGTACGATGTTAACAATGGTGGCACTCAGCCTGACGGCCTCATCAGAAGAGGATTGTCGTCGCAGCACCGCGTGACACCCACCGGTCCCACTAGTGCTGCGACCACAATCCCCCTGCCCGGCTATGCACTTGCTGACCCCTGAACGCAATCAAACCGAAATTGGATTACTATGGAGGGTTTTTCGCAATCGGGCACGGTGGTACCCACCCGGCCGAATTTTGTGACAAATTTGTGTCATCAAATTTCTACCACCAGTAAACCTGTGGTATTTTTTACCCGGTATAAAAAATATTAGTAACCTACTAGTATTCCCCCTAACTCCTAGAGCTAAACTATTCTTCTTGTTGATGGACTAGATATAAAAGGTCTGTGGTTAACTTTGAATTAGGAATTTTTAAGGAATTTAATAATTGACCTAGCATAAATAGTATAGAGGCGATTAATCAATATTGAACCGCAAGTGCTTAAATTGGTACACTTCTGTGGTCCAATTTAAGTGCTGGTTCAATATTGGCTGTATGGCAACCGACAAAAACTTGTTAGTAAAATAAAATCAAAGCAACGTGTATCGACTCTATTCTGTAGCCTGGCCCGAAGTGGCCTCGAATATTGCTGTCCAATCTGGTCCCCTTTCTATGACGTTCATACGGGTGCCATAAAAAGCTGCGGCGCTGCTAGAGATACCTCGGCCACAATTTCAACTATGCCAGGTCACTGCAAGACTATAGTGATAGATTAGTAAAGTTTAATATGGTTTCTCTTCAGGCCCGCCGAAGAAGGTATGAAATCCTTAACCTTCACAAAACTATTCACTCCACCATCGATGTGGAAGGTTTGCTGTTCTCGGTCTGCATCAACATCAGGCACAGGTCGCGCTGTCTCAACGTATTTTTGATACAAATTTACAATTATAACACCTCTTTCTATAACCCTATCGTAAGGATGTGTCGCACATTTAACGAACTGAATGGGGTTGAAGACGTGGATGTATTTAATGGTAGATTCCCCAGTACCAGAAAATCATGACACCCTAATGGGAAACGGTTACCGCGGAATATGGACGTATGCAACACCAGGGGCGTCGCACACGCGCTGCCGACCCTATAAAAACCTTCTACTGTTCTTGAAGAACCATACCGTAATCGCTTGAGAAAGCCGCAAATGGTTTTTTTTTTAATACAAATTTAGTATTAATGTTACATATTTATGTTTCTCAGTTGCGTTTTAGTTATTTAAGCGTGGTAAATAGTTGTATTTTACCATGTCATCTATTTTACCTTTATCACATCATGTATGCTATATTTGGATTATACTTACTAAACTTAAAAAGTAACTGTTTCCAAATATTTCCTGTCATGCAATGGCAGAAATCTGTAAGCATACCTGCCAAGAAATAAATAAATAAAGAAAAAGTAAATGATTCTAAAATGATTCTCATAGAAAAGTTCAATTTGATAGGAGGTTCAAAATGGTTTGCGCTTAGTTATACAGAATTTAAAAATCTAGAATGTATTACGACAGCGACTGACGTCTGACACCACGAAAGGAAAATCTGCGTCCAATCTTGCGTCAGAGCCTTATCCGTCAATCAGCAGTTGTGGTTTGTGTGGCTTATAGTTGAGGTTGCCTTGGGCGCCAACGATCATGCTCACCACCACATACACCCTTGCAATCTTTTATAGTTTGAGGGTATTTCTGAAGTAGGGTGGGTACCAATTTGAAGAGGTATTTCTCAAACCGGGTAGCCAACAATTTGAAGAGGGTATTTTATTAAGTCAAGAGCAATTCTGATTAAATTTATAATTACGATAATGTTAAGCTCATAATGTTACTTGAGGTATTTTATTAGCATAATGTAATTCGTATAATGTAGAAGTTTTGTTTACTAAGTATAATTTTACAAAAAGAATTTAAATAACAGACACATTATGTCTGTTATTTTCGCAGTCAGAAACAGAATCTTTAGCGGTAAATTCTGTTTCAAATGTGATTATATACGTACCTTAAAAACCAGTAAACTAGTGTTAAGTTCTGTCGGACTACATTCAAGAGTCAGTCTTTGACTATGCACTGGTATCGTTGACTCTTTTTTAGCAAGAGTACTAGTAACCGAAATTATTAGTATTCCTGTTAACCCGTCCAGCTAAGGTAAATTGCTTATGTTAGGAGTGGGTTCACGTCAATAGTGTAGTTAGTGGGATTCGAACCCAGGACCTCTCGATCGTAAGGCCAACTCGGTAACCACTAAGCTACCAACGCTTGTTGTTGTTGACGTTGTATATATGCATATATTTGTGACACTATTGTGTTTCAAATTTTTTTTGATTATACTCAGACCGCTCCTTAAAAGAGCCAAAAGGAAAACACTAGCACATAGCAACCGTGTTTTATAATAAATCTTAACATAAATTATGACTCGGAGCTCTTTAAAACACTGTGAGGTAAACTGGAAAATATTATTTCACTTTTATGTTTATATTCTTCAATACTCGCTATAACATAACATTTTGAATCACATTGCAGAGGTCTAAAACATTTTACATCATAAACATTCACACGGTTTCCGCGGATCGGATTTCGAAGCAATAAAATTCCGTATACCTATTCCAAACCGTAATATTTTTTTCAGCCGCATTATATCCATGGCATAAAGCCATTTTGGCTATAATCACATATCTATATGCAAATCTCAATGGACATGAGACCATTTCGTGTGCTTTAATTGCGTAACGGATGGCCGTTCACACTCATAACAGGGGAAAATTATATCTTTATTAATAACTGCTCCCGTTTTCCTACACCGGTAATTTTATTAGAACGTTCATTCATTATTTATTTTATGGGAAACCATTTTAGTATGGCACTCCTATTAAATTCTTTAAAATCTTTTATGAAACAAATGTTGATTTTGGATTGAAGAATGTTAATAGGCTACGCCTTCTTTTTACTTGTTCTCTGAATGAAATCATAAAAATAGCATTATTAGTTGTATGTTACGATAATTAAGTACCACACTTATTGTATTAGGTAAGCCTGTAGAAATAGTGATATAGAGAAACAAATACATCATAATATTTTTTTTTTTAAATAAAACCTTTAATTACTTAGAGCCACGTATATTAGTCAATAACCAGTGAAGAATACATGTTAGCTCCTTTACAATATTTCAAGTTATATAAATTATAATTTAAGTCATAATACATATTATCTATTGTTGACCATAATAAGTTTTATTCACTAGCGATTTTAAATGACGAATGAAAACTGCGACGATTACGTACTTAAGTAACGTTTATCACTCTTTTCCAGTTCATCAAAATATTTTTCTGCAACGTTTAGTAGATCAAATCCCGAAATTAAATCCTAGACTGTCAGCAACTATCAGGATGAAGATTGTCACACAAAAAAGTAAATAAAGAAAAAACGTCTAATCTAGCAAGAATGAATCGTTAAATTATTCTATATATTTGTAGGTAACGCTATTTTCATAAATCTAGTATATTAGTTGAAGCGGCGATAGCCCAGTGGCGTACGTAAAGGTCTGTCGAGACGAGGTCTCGAGTTCGATCCCCAGTCGCCCCGGGTAAACACCTCTGACTTTTCGTAGTTATCTATGCATGAATAAATGTTAATTATCGCTCGCTTAATAACGTGCCCGGTAGATGGCAATAGGCTCGTCCCCTATTACATTGGGACCTTAACATAACTGGCGAATCGGGGGTGTGTAAACACCTCTGCCTGAAGTTATGTTATGTAATTGGAGCTCTTGAAACAATCTTTGACGCACAGCTTATTGCTTATTGGTAATATAGAATATAAATGTAAATTGCTTTACAAAATAAAGCGTTTTACTGAATCAATACTTGGAGCGTTTCTTAAGTCGGCTGTACGCATTAACAAAACATGTGCCAATATTATATACAATGTATATAATACAATAATAATAATAAGTTTATACAAATAATATAAGTACAATATTTTGATAATAATTCAATTGGGGTACGTCATGGAAAGTGCCAATTTGAATAGCACCATTTCGAATTGTACTCAAATTGTGCTATAGCTGTATATTATAATTTTTATCGCTAAATGGCATGCTCCGTCTAAGTATAACAGTAACAGTACCGCACATATCCTAACCTTTGGCCCAATGTGTACAGTCAGCATAACAATATTTTCCCAACAAGTAAATATTGTTTTTAAATACTTGGTTCACCGAACTTTGCCCGAGTTACATTATTTTTCAGGAACGATACCTATATAAATAAACTCAGAAAGCAGAACCTTATCTAAATAATCTAAACCTTCGTTCAAATCGTTAGAGCGGTTTCCAAGAAAATATAATTACGTATACAAAAATTGCTCGTTTAATGGTATAAGATAAACAAAAGTTGTAACTATGTATCTCGTGAAATACATTTTCAACAATGAAAAGGGTCCTAGAGACTGAATCCAATTTACTCGATTCACGGAGCGCCACCAGGAAGTAGCACGAGGTGAATTTCGACGAATACAATGATCGTATTCTTTGAAGCGTAACATGTAAAAGGTGCTTATACCTGACCACTGCATTGGTTTGTTCAATATTTATCTCCTGTGATTTATTTTATTCCAGAAGGTAACATACTTACAAACAGACAAAAATATTAATTAAAAAAACAAATACCCGACTGCCCTAAAAATACCGTAACAAGTTTGATAGCAGGCGGCACCCATTAATTTTCTTTCGGTTAATGATTTGCAAATGGGTCCTGAGTGCTATCTAACTTGTTTCGGTCTTTTAAGGGTCTCACGACACCTCTCAAGCTAAAATCCATCGAGCCGTTGAGGCTGCAGAGCGTGCCAAACAATTATACATACATACATTCTCTCAGAAAACACAACGCTCCTTCTGGCGCAGTCGGGTAAAAAGTGAATGTACTGAAATTTTGAGAATTATTTTCATTTTACTCATAAATTAGGTGCATAGAGAAGAACCGCTGAAGCTTGGAAGCTAGGAGGCATGAAGAATGACAATGACAATAATAGCATAGGCCGAGCGAAATGAAGGAGAAAAAACTAGAAATTAGGAGTCGTTTTGAAATATCTGGAGCTCGGTGCCATTCATACAGAGGTCCAATTTCATATATGGTCCAAGATCCCACTTTCACCAGAACTCACCTATTTTTACAAAGTAGTGGTTGAGTGTATGCATACTAGCTAGCTTGTAAGAGTAGCCGTTTATCAGTTATCAGGTGGTAGAAGTAGGTTAGGTTAGGTCTTATTAAACCATTCGATAGTGCCGCTGATAAGCAACGTATTCTGGGAAGCAATAATATATGGCAAACTTAAAGAAAGATCTTATTTCAACAAAATGTTACATTAATATGGGGGCTTCCAGGGTTCTGGTAAAAGTTACAGCCAACGGAACATTGCTGGCAATGCTTATAATTAATTTTTAACAATATTTTCTAACACTTACGTAAAAATCAGCACTGCAGATAAAAGTGAACTTCGTACTATATTTACCTAACTTTAGCACCTGATTACTGACAAATGACTGCTGAAACAAGCTAGCAAATATGCATACGCTCAAGATACATACTAGTTTATCCTATACATTTTATCCTTGTAAAAATAAATGAGTTCTGGGGAAAGTGGGATCTTACTCTAAAATCTACATGGTCAATAATCGCAAAAACCACTATTGCATCAAAACATTTGCACTCTAAGGGCCAAGGTATACATTATTGAGAGCAAACTATTTTCATTTTAAAATCTCGTTTAAAAAACTATGTTGACTCGAGGACACTGAAGTAAGCGAACAGCGTAATATAAAATAGGCCACCTTGCAAACAAAGCGCTCAGTCAGAACAAATTTACAGAACTGTTACAGTTAAAATACTTGTCCAATTTTATTTTAGTTAAACAAACTGCGCTTTTTAGATAAACATTTTATTAAAATATGCTTCCGATTGCAATATTGGACATTCGATCACAGGTAAGTAAAAAAATCCGTTCCCGCAGGGGGAACGCACAGGTAGATTTCGTGAAGCAATTAATTTTATTTTATATAGAGAACTACGCTATGACCCACGCCGAGCGCATTTTTAACTTGTTTAATAATTTTTTCTCGAAAACGGTAACTTTTAGCGAAAATCTTTTCAGCCATTTATTTTAGACTTAAAAATGGCCTATCGATTAAAAATGTTTCCCACAACAAGAATGTTCACCGGTTAGAAGTTATGATTTTTTTCCCGAAAAATTTTGGTTTTTCTCCCCTCCACTTTTAGTTAAAGTTTTAATCTTATAGGTTCATAATTAAAAGTTGTTGGTATTCATGTATACTATGGGATAAAATTAGAACGGTTCGAATATCTTTCATGGAACGTGAAATTTCGAGGAAAAACTGATTTCACAAAAAGTGAGGCCCTACCGTCCCCTTAGGCCGGATTCCACCCGTTCACGAACTTAAACTAAGTTTACACCCAAGCAATTTTTGACCGCAGTTTGAAAGCGATCGGGGCAAAAATGCGACCGTGAGAGTGCCGCAAATTTTGGGAAGTGGAACCATACATACATATATATATATATATAAACTTTTTGACCAGTGGTCATTTCGGACTCAGGGGGTAATAACTAGACCTCCTATGAAGAAATTTTTTTAAAATTCGACAGTAGTCAAGAAACCAAATAGGTAGATCGATT
Source organism: Cybosia mesomella (assembly GCA_946251805.1). Taxonomy (NCBI): domain Eukaryota; kingdom Metazoa; phylum Arthropoda; class Insecta; order Lepidoptera; family Erebidae; genus Cybosia; species Cybosia mesomella. Next base: position 27,573,585 of record OX276398.1, read on the forward strand.
TCATCGAAATCTACCTAAAAACGTCACCCTGATTCTGTCATTGTTAACTTTCTTTCGACCACTGCATGATTATAATTACTATCTCTAACATACACACTTCTATGTTCAAAAAATAATTTTGTACCTAATACAGCTACAATATTGCTACGATACAGCTGCAATATTACTGCAATTCAGCTGCGATACTGCTGTAAAACTTTTGTAACTAAAATTATAAATAAAAAAGAGTCTAGAATAGGTTGATGATGATGATGATGATGATGATGATTTGACCTTCTGATTCTTTTTTCACCAGTTGTACCCAGCTTGAAAAGTCGCTTTGCTAAAGCATAAAATACGAGTATATTATTATCATATAAGCCAAGTATATTTATGTTTTAAATAGTCAGTAAGCGTAGGTGATATACCTATGCTATGTATGATAAGCCTATGCTTAAGATAATGATAATAACTTTTGAATCATTAGAACTAGTAGTTCTATTATGCCTTCCTGCCCTATTTTTCTTTCGTACCAATTGAGAGTTCTCTAAAATGTTTTAATTTTTTTTTACATTACTCAATGTGAAACGGAATGCATTAGATATCAGTATACCAGAGAGGAGATACCTATTTAAGAAACGAAACTTAAATTTATACCAGTTGGGTATTTTAAAGCACATATCGAGTAGGTAAATCTAATTCTGAAGCTGCTTTTATTATATTGAAATTTACTATGTTACGTTTTAGTCAATTATTTCATGACTACAAAATAATAATAAAATGTGTAAATAATAAAATAAATAAATAAATAAATAAATAAATATTCTATAACATTCTACACAGCGCTTTCTAGACCCAAAGTAAGCATAGTTTAACTAGCTTGTGTTATGGGTTCCAGAATGCGGATAAACATACTTATATACTTTTTTTTTGTAAATACATACATATTATAGATAGAAACATAGAAACACCCAGACCAATGTAAATAGACATATTCATGCATACAAATATTTGCACCGAGCGGGAATCGAACCCGCTGCAACTGCTACGTCAGGGGGCGCCCCTGACGTAGCAGTCGAATGCACTACCGCTACACCACAGAGGCCGTCAAGGCACCGAGGCACCAAGTAAATCGCGATAGAATTCGTTTTTAATAGTTTTATTGCAATTAGACGGTAAATTAGTTCCTAACCACTCGTAAAAGAGTAGGTCAAAAGGCACTTGAAATCTTGTGCTTAAATGAAAGTAGGACCGACGTAGATAGTGGGGTGTTATCTTTGACTACCCTTAATTATAAATAAGAAAACTATTTAAATATATATAAATCCACCAATGAACGACCAGACGCACAGCGACATGCCACCGCTACATGGTGGATATTCCACTCATACGCACGAAACGTTTCGGCGACACATTTATTATGCGTACAGCTAAGGAGTGGAATTGCCTGCCTGAGTCTATGTTTCCGGAAAGCTATAACCTCGGAATCTTCAAGTCTCGAGTTAATAGGTTCCTTATAGGCAAACGTGATCCATCGTAGACCACATCGTCACTTACGACCAGGTGAGATAGATGTCAAACATGAGCCTATCATTCATAAAAAAAGTATACTAAGAACATAATAATGTATTTTTGTAGCACATATGAATCTCCGCTCAACACTATACACAGAAACCATTAGTATTAAATAAATAGCGTACATATAGGAATCCTAGACCCTAGTCTTCTCAATTTTCCTCTACGCATCAGAAACCTGGACATTGAAAGCCCGCGTTCGGAAAAGTATAGACGCGTTCGAAATGTGGTGCTGGCGGAGGATGCTCCAAGTGTCATGGACTCAACGTCGCACAAACGAGTCTATCCTGAATGAGCTGCATATCAAAACGAGGCTATCGACATTGTGCACGCAAAGGGTACTCACATTCTTTGGACACACAGCGAGGCGAGGCCCGGATAGTCTGGAGATGGCGATTCTCACTGGCCGTGCAGAGGGTACCAGGAGTAGACGACGCGCGCCGTCTAGATGGACGGATACGATTAGAGAGGCCACCAATATGACGCTGCAGAAGGCAATTCATTTGGCTCAGGACCGAATAGCCTGGAAGAGGTTGGTGACTGAAGTTGTTCAGCGGGGTCACGTCCCTCAGTCATGAGGACACGACCAAGAAGAAGAAGACATATAGGAAGAATTTTCAATATAAGAAAAATAAAAGTACGCTTATATTGTATTCTATCTTTATCCATTAATATTACAGTACAATATCAACATAATTATTTTCTCTATTCACGTCATGAGCTCACGGATGTTTTTCTTTAATTCCCGGGTTGCATGTGTACCGCACCAGGTGTAATAACAGCGGTATGGCTTATTCACTGATTATGTTAGTTCGAATAATGAACTATGATTAAGGTTTTTTGATCTTGAATTGATTCTTTAGCAAGGTAGTTGGAATAATATACTTTGAGTTTACTTAGTGGATGCAGAATTAGATATTAAATCAAGCAATTTCTAATTATATATCTACTAAATGCGAAAGTTTAGATGAATAGACGGATGAATGATTAATAAACTATTATAAAACTAGTCCTAAGCATAGTATGCTTGGCTTCTGTCATATAAAGCGTTGAGAATGCCGTGAGGCGAAACTGGTCAGGTGTAATATTTAATAAATATTAGTGTAAAAGTACAGGAAAATAATTATTTCAATATGTATTCAACTGTATTGAAATTAATGTTACTTATAGACCGAATTTCGGTATTTTTGTGGTGACTACGGTCTATGCTTTTATGATAATAAAGAAAGCTCGTGAGGTATGTAAGGACAAAAGTATATGGTGAGCTGTAGTCCCTGCCTACACCGAAAGGGGAAACTGTGTGAATACGTATATTTGTAAGTCAATACAAAAATTTTGTAAATACAACTGGATAATGGAAGAACTTAACGAAGTAATTCCGAAACTATATAAATTTCATCAAATAATCTTGGCAATTATGTATTACCAAACTTTGCGTCTTATATTTCTGATTAAAAGCAATTATGTGCATAAATTGAAATCGTTTACGCATCTGTTCCATGGAGACCGTACACTATTTTATGGAATTTGACACACACACAAAACATAGTTGATACAAAACTGATTGAAAAATACAAAACATCGAACGCAACATAGATACAAATACACAGAGCGCCCGGCGCTATGACATTTTCCCTCCACAATAGAGTTACGCTCGCCGCACCAAACAATGAACCCAGTCAATCGCGGTATCGCTGCTTCTGCAAACAACATTGGTGGGCGTAACAACAGGGAATTGTTACAAGTGTATATGGAACTTAAAGGTGAGTTTTGGTTGCGTCTATTGGATAGACGGATGGAGTTCAATAACGGCAGTCTCAGTTTTAGTCCGATATAATTTTAGTGTGCTGTGGATACCTACATATTTCGGACTATTCCGTTTACTTGCGCTATAAGACCTTGCATTTTGCCAAATTTCATGATTTTAGCTCAACGGGAAATGTCTTAAAGGTCTTGATACCCATACATTTGATTCAATTAGCGACATAAATGGCTGTATCGATTGATTGCTTTGACTTAGAAGGTTAGTTTTTTCACAGCTTCAAACCGTTGCAGACCTGAGTGATTTGTATAAATTTCAACTTGTTGCCTCTACGCGTTCCTGAGAAAAAGGTCTCAACAGAAGACAACAAAGTGATCCTATAAGGGTTCCGTTTTTTCCTTTTGAGGTACAGAACCCTAAAAAACGCTGATACACGCGTGCATTTATTTCTAACCAGAAGCAGGTTTACGAAGTTTTTTTTTTTATATATATATTTAGGACACGTCAATTTGACTTCACCTCGCCTGATGGTAAGCTGAAGGTAAAGTATCAGGAAAGAGGGTCACCATTACATACACGTATCATGTTAACAATGGTGGCACTCAGCTTGACGGCCTCATCAGAAGAGGATTGTCGTCGCAGCACCGCGTGACACCCACCGGTCCCACTAGTGCTGCGACCACAATCCCCCTGCCCGGCTATGCACTTGCTGACCCCTGAACGCAATCAAACCGAAATTGGAATACTATGGAGGGTTTTTCGCAATCGTGCACGGTGGTACCTACCCGGCCGAATTTTGTGACAAATTTGTGTCATCAAATTTCTACCACCAGTTTCGAGCTTCTTCCTTAGAAATGATGAACTTCCATACAGTCTACTGCAGGACACAGACCTCTCCCAATGTGCGCCCAATCCTCCACCTTGCATATTCAGTCTATCCCAGCTACCTTTTTCAGGTCGTCCGTCCATCTTACTGGGAAGGTGTCCCGTTCCACCTTTCGCAAAAGCGCCGTTTCTGCCGTGATGAATAGACTTCCGTAAAAGCAAAGATTAGCAAAATCAAGTGAGAAAGAGTAGGAGAGTGAACTACTGGCTCCGAAGTGCTTTGGGTAGAACCGGGACTAATGCTGTGATGATGATGAAGATGATGCACGTACTACGCGTCTGCTTCAAGTTTGCCGTTACCTGCCGCCGCCCTTCCCATACCGCACCTCAAACCAGGGTCTGGCTTGAGGTGCGGTATGTGAAGCGCGGGTGGAGGTAACGGCGAACTCGAAGCAGACGCGTAGTAATTCTAACACTCTAACTTTACAAATTTTCAAATTCCTATATACGATTGGGTTTCAATGTTCAACACATCATTATAAAGTCTTCCATGTATCAATTTATTTTCGCAAATTTAATCATTTTAAAGTCTATTTTGGCCCTTAACAGGCAGTACGAGTATTTTGATCAAGCCACTTAGTAAAGAGACAAGAAAATCTGTTTAAATCATAGTATACACACATAGTAAAAGATATTTCTATAATCTATAATCGGCGAGTGTGGATGGTACCGTCGGAAGGGGAAGACCTAGGCGCACATACCTGGACCAAATCGGGGAAGTTTTAGAAAAGGGGCAGGTCAGGAGTACCCTAAACCGACGAGCATGCATGAAGAATGTTATGAGAGTGAATGAGGCGAGAGAAGTATGTCAGGATCGTGGCAAATGGAGATCCGTGATCTCTGCCTACCCCTGTGGGAAACAGGCGTGATTTTATGTATGTATGTATGTATGTATGTATAATCGGCCATATTATTTTAAATTTTAATTAAAACTGAAAACGAATCTCTGTTTTAGACATATTTTTCAAGTATACAACATTTATAAGTAATATTTAGTTTACAAACCGAGAAGTTTATGTTTTGTTGAGTAGTCAATTTGATTTCGATTGTTTCTACTTGGTACAGTATCCTTAATGACTCCGTAAATCCATAAACCTTGAACAAAACTACCTTGACGTGTATCCACATTAGACGCCGTATACTTATCGATACAAAAGGCTTGATACTTTATGACATGGTGATATTTAAATTCATTCAAAATTAATTTCGGCTGTATGGTATCAAAAATGAATTTATAAAAACATGGTAAAACTGGATATGAATGGTAAGAGGGATAAGGATCAGGTGATATGGTATACATTGGGAGAGACACATTCTAGATGTGGCCTGCAATAGGCTAATACTATAATAGATTGATTGATTACCAAGTGGACATTACAAAGCTAAGAACACTTCGCTTAGCATTTAGTCCGTTTAAATTCTTACTCATTTATTTTTCTTAAATGCACCCAAACTACACATAGAAATATGCAGACTAACGCGGAGATCTATTCACGCATACAAATTTTTGCATTGAGCGGTAATCGAACCTGCGCGAACGTAGTAGTTGAACGTTGCAGCTGAGTTTATTAAGTGTATGTGTGTATGTTTGTTAGAGAAATAAATGAATCTATTGTGATAGGTACTACCCTAACCCTCCTCCATGAGCGCAGTCCTGGGGGTGGCAGGTGAGGCCGCCTGTCACCCCAGCAAAAGCAGGCCGGGACGTTGGGGCGACTGGCGCCCCTCCCCCAAACCGGGGACACCGTGGTTCCCAAACCCGAGGGGGCCATCTCGAAACCGGAGATGGCCCAGAGTCAGTCGGGTGCGAGGGATATGCTCTATGGGCAACCTTACACCCCGGCGTCTTAAGACCCGAGACGGCGTGTGGTTCTGGTCGGTTCAAGCCCGACATAACCGCCCCCGCTGGCCGGCGGGGGGGTATCCGAAGGGATTTCCGCACTAAAAAAAAAAGGTACTACCCTAACCCTAAAAAACGTTAAAAGAAATAATAATATCCTGATTTCCAGCATAAGTAGGAGGGGAATATCCAAGAAATGCTCGTTAGACATAGATGACAAGTATTGTGTATATATGGTCTTACTACCAGGAATGCTGAAAACCGGGCTACGTTGATGAATAAAAGCAGGAAATAGGACAAATCCTCGGATGCAAGCGAGGACAACGCAAAAATTATGGCGAATATTCAAAATTTAGCTGCCAGAAAGTTTTCGAGATATAGTTAAAAGTCAAGATTATTATTTGAAGTGAAATCGCACAAGTTTAAAGTTTCTTTTCTGGGAGATAAGAAGTTTTACTTGCACTGTGCAGTTGTTCGGCCGTAGGTACTTGAGAAACTTGTAGAAAATAAAGAAGCGGGCCCAAGTTCGGAAATAGTAACAAGGTGCGAGACAGTCTACAACTTTATAAGACTATAATCAGGGAGGGGCTCTTTCTGGCTTATTTTGGAATAAAATGAAATTATATAGGCTTACCTGACGTTGCTAAAATGTATGCAAATATCTTGATACATGTTTCTAGGAAAATTTGCAATAATAAATAGCTAAATATCTCATTAAAGTTGTCCTAACCAATTAAAATAGAAGTGATATGGCTATTCTTTTTTGGTCTTTTCGTTTAAAAATACAAAATAAACTGATCTATTGTTTCTATAAGGTCGACTTCGCGTAAACTCCCTACTTACATGTATTCGGTTTTACACACTCGGTGTGTCCATTCGCTCAGTACTAATTTGTTATCGTCGTCATTTATACACTCAAACTAGCTCACCAAAGCTTTTTATTCATTTCAGTCAGTATATTCTCTTTTAAGTCACACTACTTTTGTTATATATGTATTTTTGATTTATTAAATATTGTTGAAACGGATAACGAATAATTAATGTTTCCAACAGCAATTATGTAAACCTGCGGTAAAATGATACACATTAAAGCTAATACAGCGTTATCAAAGTCCTCGTAAACGGCTATCAGTATAATTATTACAGATAAATGTATATTTATTTTACAGATAGCATCAGACATAAACCATTTTGTTCACGGACGACTAAATTTATAAACAGATACCAAATATTTAAAAAATATTAGCTTACGAGTAGTAGGTAATAATCGGTCATCATTCGGCATACATTTTTATTATTATTTCTGCTGTTACAACATTTTCTAAGTTAAACTCAAAAATCGCTAGAATTTTGTTTAGCCCTATCTAATCTTAAGCGTTAAAAATGTGAATTTTGATATATAAGTACATAACAATTCACAATTCAAAAACAAATATTAAAAATAATAATATTTGTTTTTTTACATAACATAACATAAGATAAACTCACGCCTATATCCCCGAAGGGGTAGGCAGAGGTGCTAGCACCCACGTTTCGCCAGTTTATGTTTTAGGTCCCAATGTAATAGGTGGCGAGCCTATTGCCATTAACCGGGCACTTATAAACCTGCGATAAATACACACATTACTTCGAAAAGCATCGAAAAGTCATTGGTGTGTGCCATGGTAATACCTGGGATCGAACCCGAGACCTCGTCTCAGCAGTCCTTTACCCATACCACTAGGCTATCGGCATACATGTTTTTTTATATATAATGTATTTAAAAATAAAATTTATATGTATTTAAAATTTAATAAAGGATATATCTCTTTATTGTATGTACTTAAGAACAAGATTACAGAAACATAAAGTTGGTATAGTTTAGCGGCATATACAATTGGCGGCCTTATCGCACAGGGCAATAAAATACAAATATATTTTAGAGATAGTTTAGCTTAGTGTGATGTGCAACTCAGAATCGACAACATTATAATCCTCTCTTGAGACCAGGGCCTGTAGACAAAGTCACATTCTACTAGTGGAATCGCTTCGAAGCGAACCTTCAAATGTTCAATATGTATGGGAGTGACATTATTTGTTACACGTGACATGTCGACAAATATTGTCTCTCCCATACATTTCGGTCTTTTAACGGTTCGCTTCGTTGCGATTCCACTAGTAGAATGCGACTTTGTCTACAGGCCCAGGTTCCCAGGAACTTCAGCAGATATGGCAAATCTGGTTATTGCACGACCTATACGACACAGAAACTTCCCGAAGCGCCAAATCCGGCTAGTAAAACTGATTGCTAAATTGTCGATATATCCTATTACACTTACAATCACACTCGCTATCACACTTACAATATTAGTATTGTAAGTGTGATAGCTTGGTGATGACTGGATATTCAATCACGCTCAAACGGCTGAACGGATACAGCGATAGATTATAGTCTGAAAGTCTTTATTCCTGGAATAGGCTTCCAGGGGTTACGTGAACGGGATCAGAATTCCACGCGCCAGGAATAAATGAACAACACATAAACATAAACTCACGCTTATATCCCCGAAGGGGTAGGCAGAGGTGCTAGCACCCACATTTTGCCAGTTTATGTTTAGGTCCCAAAGTAGTGGCGAGCCTATTGCCATTAACCGGGCACTAATAAACCTGCGATAAATACACACATAACTTCGAAAAGCATTGAAAACTCATTGGTGTGTGCCATGGTAAAACCTGGGATCGAGCCCAAGACCTCGTCTCAGCAGTCCATTACCCATACCACTAGGCTACCGCGGTATTTCCATAAAGGGTCTCTTAGCACACACAAGTCGTTTTTTTAAGTCTACCGCGAATACCGGGAAATATATTTTTAAATATTTTTTAATAACTAGCTGACCGGTCAGAAGTTGTCCTGCTTTAACTATGAATATTGAATTTGGAGTTACACACAGCTGAAAGGTGTGCCGAACGCCATAAAGATAAGTATTAGAGTTAACGGGATATTTACCATGTGTTTTTAAGAGTGTCCGATATTTCGGCACTGTTGCAAGTGCCATGATCACGGAGGAACTGAAGATGACGGTTAACGGTTACTACTATATATTTATAATATAAGCATAAACACTTTACAAATTGAACGATATGTACAAGCGTGAATAGAGAGAAATGTCTGTATTCTGATTCAACTTGAATGCCCTCTACGTTTAATACTATGTCTTTGGATTTAACGATACATAAATCTATTCGATTGTCATTGGGGATTATCGGTCTTGAGTACATTCTAACTGCGTGGTACACGATGACGCTTCGATCAGACAATATTGCAGATTTCTTTTTGCATTGTCATGTTGTATGACAATGCTATGTCTTCTTCTGAGGACTTTATCTCAAGAGGCCTGTGATACGGTGATCTTCCATGACGCGTTTTAAATTTTGGAAATATTTGTTGTATTCGTTTTCTCATTGCATTTTAACTTATTTCCTAACCAGTTTCTGATTAAGAAATTGCTATGGATATATTATGAGAAGACATGAAAGTAATGTTGTTAAAAAGGTTCAAAGTATTAATATAGAGGGCTTTAAGAACAGATGTAGGTCTTTGCTTTCGGGTATTCAGATGCAAGGTTTTAAGGTTGCCCATAGAGCATATCCCTCGCACCCCGCCTGACTCTGGGCCATCTCCGGTTTCGAGATGCCCCCCTCGGGAAGGTGGCCCCCTCGGGAACAGATGTAGGCCTAAGAAAAGATGGGTGGAATGCATGAAAGAGGATATGGTAAGGAAGGGAGTAACTGCGGAGATAATATCTGACAGGAATGTTTGGAAGAGAATGTCATTGAAATAAAACTTTTTTACGGGTTCTATCGCACTTTATTTTATGTTATTTATATTTTACATTGATCCCGACGTTTCGGTTGCTTTTCAGCAGCCATGGTCACGGGGAGACATCAAATAAATCGCGATAGAATCCGTTAAAAATAGTTTTATTTCAATGTGTGACATTCGCGTAAACTTCCGACAATATCAAAGAGAATGTCATGTTGCGCCAACCCCAAATAATCGGTAATGATGATTTTGGCATTGAGAAATTGAAGGCGTCACATTAACGCCTGCATACGCACATTTTAGTACTGCGCACTGTGTTATGAGTAGGCGTTCACGAAACTCTACTTCAATACTCAAAATTCGGAAACTGGCCTTTAGTTGGGTATAGCATTATTACTAGGTCTGCAATTCATTCGGCTGTTGCAAAAATTGAGCGATGTAATTTCACCAGGACTTTTTCTAACGGTGATAATTCCTCAATGGCTAGGCCGATTTTCGTTTTCTTTTTTTGCCTCGTGTATATGAACAAATTACTTGATTTAATACCAATCGCGTGAATGAGGCTTTTTTGTTCATTGAGAAATCAGATTTTCCTAGCCTATGTCCTTCCCATCAGTAACATCTATGCTTGAATGAAATTTCATTGGAATTGGTTCAGCCTTTTGGGAGGAGAAGATGTTCTAACGAAATACACGAGTCGTCTAAAAGAGATCTTCAATCTTTCAGAGCTTCGCTCAATAATTTTATTTCTAACCCAGTTTGACAAAATTGCACAAGTTTTATCCTGAATATATGATTTAATCAAATAAACGTACCATTTAATTAACTTTAGTAGGTAGGTATACAGGGAAATCAAATTTTAATTCAAATGCCTAAGGACATATTTGGAGTATTACTATTCGTACGTGGGTGTATTGAAACAATTTGCACCCGTGATTTAACTTATAATCACCTAAGTTTTAAACCCCAACATACAGTACTTACCTTCATGTGAACAAACAACTTTAAGGAGTAACAGTTTTAGTAATATCGAGTTTTAGTAATATTTGCTACTGAAATTATACAGACGTATTTTTCTTGCAAATCCTACTAATAATTTAAATGTGAGTTTGTGAAGAGGCTTTGATGTTTGTAATTCAATTACGCTCGAATGGCTGAAAGGCTTTTATAGTCTGGAATAACACATAGGCTTCTTTTTATCCCTGGAATAAGTTACCATAGGTTGCAAGAACGAGATCTAAGTTCCACGCGGGTGGAGCTGCGGGCAATAGTTAGTTTATGTATGTATGTTTAGGCGATGATGATGAGTTGCCTAGCCAACCGTATTAGAAACTACAACGTAATCAATGACCTGTGCGGTTATAGAGCATTCGATAGCTCCGTCAAGGGTTGCGAATTCGATTCCCACTCGATGCAAATCAATCAAAGAGAATAATTCAGTGCATCAATGTTTATTAGCATTAATAGCATAGTAAAAAACAATTATGAGCTACTCGTAATTTAAGTCAATCGTTTCTGTCTGTACTAATATTATAAAGAAAAAGATTAGTTTGTTTGTAATCGATAAACTCTAAAACTTCTGAACGGATTTCAAAAATAGTTTCACCATTAGAATGCTACCTATATTGTCGCTGAGGAACATAGGCTACATTCTATCCCGATATATATCAACGGGATCAGGACTTATGCGGGTGAAATCGCGTGGCTATGCTAGTAATAAATATACATAAAAATGGGTGTGGGGTCGCCTCCAGGTCCTCAGGGTCCAACCAACCTCTATCTGCTGATTAACGGACGAGACTCTGGCGCAGGCTTTCTTCTAATATTTGGAATAGCAAACGGCAGACACTGGCGTAAAAGCCAAGATAGGCCAAATTAAGAGAAAGAGTAGGAGCAGAACCATAGTTCTTAATTACAAGCTTTGGATGAAATTGAGACTAACTCTGTGATGATGATGATGATGACGATGAAGGGTGATGAAATGCAATCTATATATATAAAATAAAGTCGTGTTAGTGATGACCGGGATAAACTCAAGAACGGGTGGACCGATTTTCATTATTTTTGATTTTTTTAATTTGTCTCCGCCTATACTTTACCTTCTCGTGTATTTTTGCGCCCCGCCGGCCAGTTGTTATATCGGTCTTTAATGGCGGGCATAAGGAGACATTCACTATATAAATTCAGCTAATAAGGTAACCAACATAACTTGATTCTAAGGTAGAACAAAGTTTGCCGGGCCAGCTAGTTATTATAATAGGATGTCCAAGTTACCACAGCTCTATGTAGATACAAACTAAGCATAGCATATAATATGGATTCTGAAATACGGATAAACATACTTTGTTATATATTTAGATAGGGTAAAGAGAAATCTAGGACGGGACTTGAACCCACGAACAGTCCTTGTAAGGCAAGTTCCCCTTGCTCTGACTAACCGAGCTACCTAGACGCGTCACAGATATTCCAAATTCTCCGATATATTATACTATATATTTGTTACTTTTAATTTTTTTAATTCATACATATTATAAATAGACACATCCAGATCAACAGAAATAGATATATTCATGCTAACAAATATTTGTACAAAGCGGGCATTGAACCCGCAATCACTAAATATAGTTGAATACTCTCCTGCCATGCCGAACAGATTGTTAAGCGGAATAAGAGTTAAGTAAATTGTGTTGCTACGCCGTTTTAAGATATGCGTGACTTCCAAACTGCGTAACGTCGTCCTTAGTAAAGACGCTATCGGTATTAGTTTTACTCATTCCAAGTTACTCTAAAAGAATACAAAAATTAAAAAAAACCTTAAATTTGTCTCCTGAATATTAGATAAATGATTATTACATCAGATGCTTATTAATTACTATTATTATTTATTTTGACGGCTTCTGTGGCGTAGTGGTAGTGCATTCGACTGTTACGACAGGGGGTGCGGGTTCGATTCCCGCTCAGTGCAAATATTTGTATGCATGAATATGTCTATTTGCATGTTTGGTTGGTTCTATGTATAATATGTATGTATTTACGAAAAAAAGTATATAAGTATGTTTTTCTTCATTCTGGAACCCATAACACAAGACTATGCTTTCTTTGGGTCTAGAAATTAGAATAAGAAATGAATAAAGAAATTCAATTTGGAATATTTAGTTATTTAAATATTTCAATATTAAAATCGTTCGTAATTTTTTACTGGTCAGCATCTACTGAGCGGGATTGTACCTTTTTTTTTTTTTTTTTTATCGTGCGGAAATCCCTACGGATACCCCCCCGCGTGCCAGCGGGGGCGGTTATGTCGGGCTTGAACCGACTATAACCGCACGTCGTCTCGGGTCTACAGACGCCGGGGTGTAAGGTTGCCCATAGAGCATATCCCTCGCACCCCGACTGACCCTGGGCCATCTCCGGTTTCGAGATGGCCCCCTCGGGTTTGGGAACCACGGTGTCCCCGTCTTGCCCCGGTTTGGGGGAGGGGCGCTAGTCACCCCACCGTCCCGGCCTGCTTCTGCTGGGGTGACAGGTGGCCTCACCCGCCACCCCCAGGCCTGCGCTCATGGAGGACGGAGGTCGTTAAGCGACCTCCGGCGCCTGAGTCGCCTGTGACGCGCGGCGAGCAAGTTGCGGGCTCGGCGGACCGGGAGAGTTCTAAGTCTCTAAAGAGTCTCTAAAGTTCCCAAGAACTAAGCTATCAAAACAAAAATAAGCATCATCTACATAGCAATTTCCTAGCGTTCGAAGTTTATAGTTGGCACCCAGGGTATGCTTATTGTTTTAGTTTAGTGTGTTGGCTTTTCTGAGAGCGCCTGCCATCTGACCCCCTAAAGCTGAGAGGCGAGCCTACGTCAGAGCCTCATCCATTATTTACAAGGTGCACTGACTAGCAAGTGAGGTTGACTTGAACTCCAAATGTGTTGGTACACCCAAATCAAATACAAAATATATTTTTTCAAATACAGTGGATAGTTCCAGGAATTAGTGCGGTCAAACAAACAAACTGCTCAGTTGTATTATTAGTATAGATCTTAAGAAAAGTTTAATTAACTGAACAAAAATAAAAAACATGATTAAAAAAACCGTAAAATATATTTTATAAAGATAATTGTATTGTTTACCTTACATTTGCATTCGTGTCTGCTGAAATACAAACTCCATTACGACACTCGCTGTACAATTGTCTGATATTAATTACGTTACACCAACACTAGCGTCACATGTATTAAAATAATACGCCGAAATTGGCTTTCGGTGTTTAGTCATTAATACACAGCTCCTGTTGCGGCCGTCTTACATCCTGCTCAATCTACCGCAACACGACTAAACTGTCCCAATTTGTAAGCATCATTTTGACAAATGAATGTTCAAAAATTACATAGTGCCGCCTTAATAACCATCTCTTTTGAGGACAAAGCGTGTCCCTTCAGCATACTGTCTCCACTTTTTACGAGTAAATGTCACAAAGAGTCGCTTTTATTCACATCTAACAAAAAAATAACAAAACGCCACGAATCGTCGCCGGTCCTATTGTCCGATGATGTGGGTAGGGGGACAGAATGCGAGCGCGTTAGCTACGCCGTAGACGCGTCGTATTGCCACTACGGCCGGCTCGCCACTGGCGGGGGTTACGCGAGCCCGGACCATTCACCTACACATCTACAGCAAGCTCCCGGACCTATAGCGACACGGCTGTTCACACACACACCTGCAGCATTTACAAGAGACCCGCGAGAGGAAGCAGGAAAGTAACATTTTTGGGCTTGTAAATGATGTACACACTAATGGTGATTTACTCACACACGCGCCATCCGACGCATAACTTCTCTTGTGCCTGTACACATTGAAGCGATTTAAACTTGTAATCCCTAACGTTAACTTGAATTCAATGATTTTAGTTTGTACTATAAACAAAAACGAGAGGATTTATAATGAGTAAATAAGTGTAAACTAAAAGCTCGCTATTTAAATATATGAAATAGTTTGTTGTTATTAATGTGCTATGTGGTGTTATAAATATCTGTTTTATTTATTTATAACTTCACGCCTGTATCCCCGAAGGGGTAGGCAGAGGTGTATTACACACCCATGATTCGCCAGTTATGTTTAGGTCCCAATGTAATAGGGGGCGAGCCTATTGCCATCTACCGGGCACATTATTAAGCGAGCGATAATTAACATTTATTAATGCACACATAACTACGAGAAGCCAGAGGTGTGTGCCCGGGGCGACTGGGGATCGAACTCGAGACCTCGTCTCAGCAGTCCGTTACGTATGCCACTGGGCTGTCGGCGCTCTAAATATCTGCATCTATATTTAAATGAACATAGTTGAATTCGATTATAATCGACTTCAGCGTTATTGCTTGTTAGACGCATGACATTTAATCGAATAGTGAATAGTGAATTGCAAGAGGCTTACAATTCATTTATGAAAATTAAGTGTCCTCATATTGATAATGGAAACATTCGTTTCTGAACTTAATCACCATCATCGTTTAAGCATTGTTCCCGGTTGCATCCGGTTTTCGATTTCGTTTATACGGCTTTTATGGAAGTAACTGCTGTCTGTCCTCTAAACCCCGAGAGGAAAGCCTGTGCCGGCCTTGTCCGTTAATTAGCAGGTGTACTGCCTAGCAGATGAGATTGGCTTGGGCTCCGAATATGTGAACTTTCTATACCCTAGATTGTAATATTCTATTAGTTATAGTCAGTGAACTACAATCGACCGTGCAGATAATGTAGTGGGTTGCGATATTGCCTGTAGAATAGCTTGTTTATTTTCATCACCATATCAGCCGTAGGAAGTCCACTGCTGAACATAGGCCTCTCCCATCGACTTCCATTTCGACCGGTCTGTAGCGGCCTGCATCCAACGAGTCCCTGCGCTCTTTGCTAGGTCGTCTGTCCAGCTTGCGGGAGGCCTTCCGACGCTGCGCTTGCCGTTACGTGGTCTCCACTCAAGAACCTTTCTGCCTCACCGGCCATCGGTTCTTCGAGCTATGTGCCCTGCCCACTGCCATTTCAGCTTGCTGACTCTCACTGCTATGTTGGTAACTCTAGTTTTTAAAATTGTTGTATTTTATAATATATTTTAACTGTTTGTTATCCCTAAATAATAAAAAATATATATATCCAGTCCATGGCAGCTCTTCTAAACCATTTGATTGCTGGGTGCCCATAAACTTTTGAAGATGAATCGTTCAAATAATCCGAAACTTGATATGGTTTTGTTGTTTTATAAGAAATCCTTTATTTAACTGCAAGTTCAACTCACCGGTTTCATGTAACCACAATAATGCATTGACTTCTGACTTATTTAAATATATATGCAATATTTGTATACATGAATTGTGTATTATTCTGGGTATTTTGATGTATAATATATACTTATTTATCAATCAATTATCCTGGTCAACTGTTTGACACAGGCCTATCTCAATGCCTGGCCAATTGATTGATTGATGTTTGTACAAAAATATATTTAAATTAATCCGTATTCTAGAAGCCATACTACAAAGTACGTATTCTTAGGATGGGTCTATATAGACCATTTGTCCAAAAATATAATAATATCATTTCAGTGCAATCAAACACTTGGGACTCGTCGGGTAAAATGGTGGTCCCTCTACCAACACTTTCGAGGCAAAGGTAAGGTAAGTACGTCAAAATTTGTTTCTCAGAACTATTAAAGGTAGCCTGGGTACTACCCCGTGCATTCCCCGTGCATGCATCTCCTTATCTACAAATAGGCATATATCGCATATTTTTTATGAGAAAACTTTGTATTTCAATTAGTATCCTTTCAAAGACTGTAATTTTCCAACGTTAACGAGTTACATTTTATCGAAAATTAATTGCGACATCTTCATTGAAAACTTTTCACTCAACTTTGATACCTACCTAAATTTTCGTTCCATGAAACTTTGACAATACAGAGTGTATCTAAAACTCTGAGGGAGGTTGACTGAGTAGCTGTTACGTAGGAGTAAATCTTAAACAAATTTTCTCTTCAATCACCCGTTGAAACCTTCTACTGGATTGCCAAAACATTATTAAGAAAGTTTCCATTTCGTTCTGCGCTCAGTTTAATTACACCAAATCAATAAAGATGGAAAAGACTTACAATATTATTTCCTCGCTTCATGAGTTGAGGACACTTTAATTAAGTTTGGTTGTACGCTTGCAGGGGAGTATGTGAGCGTACTAATAATTTCTACTCCATCAAAATTACCCTTTGGATAACATTAGTATAATTGGTAACTGATGTTTTAATTGTAATCTAACTAGACTCAAGAACATACTACTTTGGAAACGAAATCGACCTACCAATGCGACTTAACTCTGTCTACTTCTTGTACACAATTTAAACCACTATTTGGACGAACACTATTTCTTAAGATACAGACTCTGAGCCTAGTTTAGGTTTACAATATTAGGGTTTACAATATCCTGCACTATTTCTCCTAACTTAAGCAATGTTTTATACTTGTGTCAAAAAAAAATTGTATAACTTTTTGTGTCTAAATACAAAAAAGTCGTCTTCTTTCGTGTCTAGCTGCTATATCTTTTTGTATCTACTCTCCTAATCTTATTATGCCATTCTGAGTGTTACTTTTGCTGATGGCATCTTCTAGTTAGTGGATGCGAAGGCGGAGTGATCTAAAAACAATGTTTAAAAATGAATGTACCATCATACATTGTTTATTTTAGTTCGTAAGAATTTCGGTAGATGGCCCTGGGGTCACCCCAAGACGTGTATAGGAGAATTTTGGCTTTCTAAGACGTGTCCAGGTAGCTCAGTTGATTAGAGTATTCGCCCAAAGAGACTGGTCGCGGGTGCAAGTCCCGTTCTAGGTGTTGACATTTTCCGATTTCAATTTATAGGAAAATTTTATTAGAAAATAAAAAAAACACTCAATTTTTTCATTCAAGTATCATAAAAGAACTGTTATGATAACATCTCAGTCATATGATACTTATAAACGAGGGGCCCAACTTTGTTGGGGACCTCCACACGGTGCACCCTGGGCAACGGAGACGGCAGCGCCTCTCTCCTAGGGTGGGAGAGACGCTGCCGCCTACGGCCAACTCCAACCGAGGCGAGGACGGCCCTGTTGAGGGCTGTTCGGAAGCTTTCCACGTGTCCCTCTGATTAGCAGAGGGCACAGTGGAGAGCAAGTAAGGGGGCCATCTCGAAACCGGAGATGGCCCAGGGTCAGTCGGGGTGCTAGGGATATGCTCTATGGGTAACCTTACACCCCGGCGTCTTAAGACCCGAGACGGCGTGCGGTTTTAGTCGGTGCAAGCCCGACATAACCGCCCCCGCTGGAGACACCCCGCTCTCCAACGGGGGCGGTATCCGAAGGGATTTCCGCACGAGACAAAAAAAAAAAAAAAACGGGCCCAACTTTGTTAAGTTATGGAAATTTGCAGACCGTAAAATGTTTTGTGATTTGTGCAACTAAGACCTTCGGTCATATAAAAAGCCATGTTGCTATCGACACACGTGGTCCACACTCCTGCAGCGCTCTTCAACTTTGCCTTTAGTGATCGAGCATTGGTGAAACCGTGAAAAATTAGGCGGCTGAGGGGTGTGATTTGAGGGATTGCCAAATAAAACCGAAATTAACTGCACAGTCTCTTGGCAAAAATATTTTATATATATAAATAATTACTGGTTCTGTTTGATTGACTGACTTATTCACTAACACAGGGACCGCTAGAGCTACAAACTTGAAATGTTGGCAGTTGATGTCTTTTTTGTTGTTAACATTCAATGACGACCTCTGTGGCGTAGCGGTAGTGCATTCGACTGCTAAGCCAAAGGTCGCGGGTTCGATTCCCACTCAGTGCAAATATGTATATTTGCATTGGTCTGGGTGTTTCTATGTATAATATGTATTTATTTATATATAAAAAAACAAGTATTTAAGTATGTTTATCCGCATTCTAGAACCCATATGACAAGCTCTGCTTAGTTTGGGTCTAGATGGCGTTGTGTACTTTGTCGTACAATATTTATTTATTTATTATTTATTTATTCACTAAGGAACGCTTTTCAGGTACCTACTTCTACTCTGTGGGTGTAAACTAAGGATTGAAGTATTGTATAAAAGTCCATCATTTTAAAAATTTGAACCACGAAATTTCATATATCTGCTTCTGAATAAAAATAAATGTATACGTATATCAGCGTTTTTCAAAATGTCAACAAGCGGCGATAGTCCAGTGGCATAGGTACGTAACGGACTGCTGAGACGAGGTCTCGAGTTCGATCCCAAGTCGCCCTGGACACCCACCTCTGACTTTTCGTAGTTATGTGTGCGTTAATAAATGTTAATTATCGCACGCTTAATAATGTGCCCGGTAGATGGCAATAGGCTCGCCCCCTATTACATTGGGACCTTAACATAACTGGCGAATCGTGGGTGTGTAATACACCTCTGCCTACCATTTCGGGGATACAGGCGTGAAGTTATGTTATGTTATGTCGAAATTTCGTTCCAAAGGAGGTGAAATAATAGTTGAAAGTTTGAATGGAAAGTATGTCATTTTCAATAAAACGTGTTTCGGCGTTATTTGTTTTAAATCCGCTAAGTGGTTGAGGATGAGGTATAGGTTGAAAGTTTATAAGGGCATCTCTTTTTATTTTGAAAGCAGAAGCATGAAATGCAATTTTAAAGCTGATAATGGCTGAATGGTTCTGATTTATAATTTAGTCGATGGCGTAGTGGAATTGGATTAAACAAGGGAGTTTATCCCCTCAGTCCAGTCAAAATAGACATAAAAATAGTAATTAACATGCAGCTAAAATTGGTGGAGATCTAAATTAATCTATTATAAATATAATATCAAAAGTTCGCATCGACATAAGTCATGCAAAAAGAAAGAAATTCAAAGTCGAAAGTCTAAAATATCAGTTTTTTGCTTTTTTTCTCATAAAGAATAAGTTTTATCTTAAATACGTTTTGGACAAATTTAAAAATCATGCGATTATCTACAAAAATAGCTGTTGTATTTTCTTCCTGCGAATCACCATTCATGAGCTATAGAGATTCTAAAAGTTTTGGACTTGGAGTTTTTTTGAAGGTTAAAATGTCATTTAAAATGTATTTTATCGTACTACGACACCCCTTAAACACTTGTCTTTATTAAAATTAGATGATTAAACCCAACACCCTTTTGAGGGTTACTAACAATGTTAGCAAGGGTGGGGGTCTGACCACAGAAACCACTGGCAACATCAGTCATATTGTCGCCTAGGATCCAGAATGCTGCCTGCATATTACGCTAACGGATGTACTCATGGTGCCTTCTCTATTACAATATCCTCAATTTTTGAATATGGGCGGAATATGGTAATTACAATAATGAGTTTTGAGGGTAGGTATGGTAATTACGTGTGTCCCTGCTGCCCTAAGCTTTCATAGAACTACTAGGAACCTCATACCATGGACCATTATAGTTGTTTGGCGCAATACAATACCAAAATATATTACTACAAAAAGTACCAAGCACAGTGGAGAAAAATTGCTGACTGCAATGCGTAACAATGCAAATACTTTTTATTGCTCGACGCACGAAATATATTGCCAAGATTTAGGTCCTCCTAGCGTTTTTTAGATAACATCCCAAATTTTCATTCTGGTGTCTTGGGTTCCCTTATTATTTTTGATTGGTTTGTTGGTGTTTACGAGAGCAACTCCCATCTAACCTCCTTTGTAAGCATGGATGGATGGATGGATGTTTGTTACTCTTTCACGCAAAAACGACTGAACGGATCTGACTGAAATTTGGCACAGGGATAGATTATAGTCCGGAATAACACATAAGCTGTTTTTCATCCCAGGAATAGGTTCCAATGAGTTGCGGGAACGGGATCAGAATTCTTCGCGGGCGCAACCGCGGGCAACATCTAGTGTAAGGATAAATATGTAAACCTTCATCAACTATGACATAGAAATTAGACATTGTGCTCACAAGCTCACCTGACTGCCCCAAGTCTGAGATGCCACTCATAACCTGTACCTGTACTTGTAATAAAACCTGTACTTTAGAGCCCAGGTTTCGCTTTCTCTTGATTTGACTTATTTGTGAGTACAAATTCATACCAATACATATTCATATATTCTACTTCCCATTAAAATTATAAACGTGAAAGTTTGTGAAGATGCTTAGATGTTTGTTACTCAATCAAGCTCAAACGTCTGAACGTATCTTTTTTTTTTCGTGCGGAAATCCCTTCGGATACCCCCCTATTATGTCGGGCTTGAACCAACTAAAACCGCACGCCGTCTCGGGTCTACAGACGCCTGGCTGTAAGGTTGCCCATAGAGCAAATCCCTCACACACCAACTGACCCTGGGCCATCTCCGGTTTGGGAACCACGGTGTCCCCATCTTGCCCCGGTTTGGGGGAGGGGTGCTAGTTCAGGCCTGCTTCTGCTGGGGTGACAGGTGAACTCACCTGCCACCCCTAGGTCTGCGCTCCTCCTCCCAGACCTCCGGCGCCTGAGTCTTCTAGAACGTATCTGAATGAAATTTAGTACAGAAGTAGATTATAGTCTAAAATAATATTAACTTTTTAGTCCTGGAATTAGGTCCCACGGGTTGCGAGAACGAGATCAGAATTCCACGCGGGCAACAGCTAGTTAACAATATATCCTTTTAAGGACGAAATTAAACTGTCCTGTATTAGCCCCTTCGTTTCGGTCTTTTCTTCCAATATCTGAGTCACGTCTATTCGTCCGTAAGTCTTTGTTACCCTTCGAATCATAGCGTAAGTGGATTGAAAGGATGTTCGTCTGCTAATGCCGGACCGAAATGGTGAATATCCGGCTTGCAGTTTCATTGAAACTTTTTAGTAGAAATGACCGTTGGAATCTTTAGCTATCACTACAAAATTTTTAGAAAATACGGTTTTATAACTTTCTTTTATTTTTAAATTAAACCATTTGGAAACATAATGTAAATTCATAGGGATTATTAGTAACCGAAAGTACAATATTTCCTCTAACCCCGTAATGGCCAGGATTTGAACTCGGGAACTTTCAATCGTAAGGCTGACGCCTGAAACAATGTCACCGACTTTTCATCTATAACATAACCAATCCATAAGTAAAGAGAAGTAAGAAAAGAGAACCAGTCTCCAAAGTGCAAGCTATAGATACAACCTAAAAAACCAAAAATGTAATTTAACAAACATTGAAAATCAATGTGCTTGCCCAGAATTGTTTAAAATGAACATAAAACTTCCAACTAATGAGTACCTCTCCATAGAAAGGTACTAAGAGAAACATTACTATTCATTTATTGAAAGTAAACGATAACCCTGTAAGCTTAAGGAAACGATACGAGTGAATGTGGAAATCTGTTAAGACAGGCATATATGGAGCGTAACAGACATCCTACCGGTTATCTGGTTAGGGAATCGCTCTGTTGGTATCTCATTAAGGTATGTTGTACATTCAAATGAAAGATGTCGTATGTATTCAACTGCCAGGTGATATCTTTCTTCAGTTAAGGACATTTACCAAACGTATTATACTAAAAAAGATTTAATAGCTACCCTTTTTTTTAGCGTGTGGAAACCCCCACAGGCTTCACCCCATCGGTACCGACGATGGGGTGGGCGTGTTGGAATCGGTGTCAAGTGTCCATTGCCGGGCACCCCGGGTAAGCCCTCGAAAGGATAACCCCAGGGTTAAAGGCGGACTTTGGCCTCGCCTGGCGGGGTCGGGTTTTATCCCGCGTCGGTGATTTGGAACTTGCCACGCGTGTGTAGGACACACACGACACGCCTCCGCTACGGCCTGCTTCTGTAAGGACGGCGAGTCGGCCAACTGCCGTCCTCAGTCCCCGATCATGGAGGTCGGTAGTCCCGGGCGTAGACGAGGAGCGGCGAGGACGCCGCAGACTGTGGACTGTGGAACGAGAGAACGTCCCAGCCCAGGAACGTAACTAGATCCCGGCGTTGACTCGCCCACGCACGGCACTTCACTAGCGTGTGGAGCGCCGTGTCTTCGCCAGGATCCTCGCAGTGCTGGCACTGCGGCGTTGTCTCCTGGTGGATGCGCCATAGATACTTACCGAAACACCCGTGTCCGGTTAATAGCTACCCTTTGAAAACGAAAATTATGCACATTGCCGGTTCAGATATTTGACAGGCCATGGCTGGCAACAAACAAGAGCTGCGAGTCACGGAGATGAATATGCTGCGGTGGATGTATGGAGTCACGCGTAAGGATCGCGTGAGGAAGCAAATAAACCTCGGAGAGCACGTTAAGTCGTCGGTCTCAATTGCTACGAACATTTGTGGCATTCATTACGTTACGCTCTTAAAAGTTCGACAACCTAGTCTTACTACAGAATTTCGGTAGCCAGTGGGTTGTGGAAGTCAGATGGTAATCGCTGTACGGAAAATATCCAAGTCAGTCGTTTCGTAGTTAAAGCCGACACCAACTGTGTTGGAGGATGATGTCTGTACCAAAGTTTTATCACAATCAGATAACAGTATATTATAATGGAAACACAAAGACACATTCATTTTTATAATTATATACATCTATCGTATTTTCTGTATATTTTAGTAGGGTGCCTATGTCATTAAGGGCTGTAATTTCTAAGTATGTAGTGCCTTCCCTTTTAAAGGCTGTTAGCCTATTTTTGCTCTTTTGTCTTTCGCTTCACTAATGATGGATGTAGACTACTGATGAAGCTAACTCCTCTAAATTGCTTCTGAATAAATAACGAAGAAGTTTAGCGTATTTTATCAAGAAGTAAGTATATAGAGCATTTTATAGTCAAAATCTCGTCATATAATAGGTATTATATACTTTAAATATTCAATAACTAAACACATACGAAATAGTACCGACATGTAAAGTCGCCTTCGGAATTCGTTTTAGCACATTCCTAGTTACTAACCACCTTGATCTTTAAAAGACCGGCCAAGTACGAGTCGGACTCGCCCTGAAGGGTTTCTTAGCAGCAAGTAAAATTTGTATATTTGAGTTGATTGAATGAAAGGTACATTGCTTTTTACGATTTATGACGTATTAAGAAAAAACTACTTACTAGATCTCGTGTAAACCAATTTAAACCAAGTTTACATGACAATGTACATCATATATATATTTTTTAGTTTTATCATTCTCTTATTTTAGAAGTTACAGGGGGGGGGGGGACATTTTACCACTTTGGAAGTGTCTCTCGCGCCAAGTATTCAGTTTAGAAAAAAATGATAATACCTAATATTAGATACCTCAATATCACTTTTGAAGACCTATCCATGGAACCACACACGCAAGTTCTAAGGGAACCCCAAACATTTTTTTCTATTTTTGTGTATAAATCTTGATGCGGTTCACAGAATACATCTACTTGCCAAGTTTTAACAGCATAGTTCTAATAGTTTCGGAAAAAAGTGGCTGTGACATACGGACAGACAGACAGACATGACGAATCTATAAGGGTTCCGTTTTTTGCCATTTGGCAACGGACCCCTGAAAAGGAATATGTAAGATTTGCCCTAAGATGATTACAAAATTAATTATACATCAATTATATATTGATTTACTTCAATGTAAAGACCGTTTGTAAATTTGTTAGTATTCAGCAACTTCTGAGGAAGACTAAACCATGACAGTCTAGGAAGAGCAATGTGAAAACACCATGCTGTCGGTTCTTTTTACGGTTATCTTACTTTTGGCAAAAGATACTGTAGAGGTTTGATACGAAGGACAGACCTCTAAAGTCTAAGTCTCTCCTCTCCATCGTTTGAAAGGAGTGTCAAGCAGAAGAAAAGAATAAGATGTCAAAAATATAAAATGAATGTTATAAAAATATAATTAAAAAAGTTAAAAAAGTTATTTGAATGAGGTTTGGAGGAGTTTTAAGCGGGAGAAGAGTATAAGATGTCAAGAATATAAAATCTATGTTTTAAAAATATAATTAAAATAAGTACTAAAAATTTAATAAGATGTCTTAAAATGTTGTATGGATCCGGGTATCACAATACCTACCCGTTTAATCATAAATTTATAAATTCTAACATAATTTAATAATCTAATTAATCAAATTGTGATAATTTGATTAATGTTGTGACCCTTCTCAATTATGCCTTTTTTTATTTTTTATTTTTTTACGTGCGGAAATCCCTAAGGATACCCCCCCGCCGGCCAGCGGGGGTGGTTATGTCGTGTATCAACTAAAACCGCACGGTGTCCTCCCCAAGTGTCCGTTGCCGGGCACCCCGGGTAAACCCTCGAAAGGATAACCCCAGGGTTACCGGCGGACTTTGGCCGCCACCGCGGCCTCGCCTGGTGGGGTCGGGTTTTATCCCGCTTCGGTGAGTTGGCAGGTGACACACGACATGCCTCCGCCACGGCCTGCTTCTGTAAGGACGGCGAGTCGGCCAACTGCCGTCCTCAGGCCCCGATCATGGAGGTCGGTAGTCCCGGGCGTAGATGACTCTGCAGCGTCCTCGCCGCAGACTGCGAAACTCGAGGGGCAGGGTTCTCTCCCGCTCCCTCTCCGCCGTCTCTTTCGCGCGCATTACCTGCTCGCAGAAAGAGGCGGCGGCGTGCCACTGGCTACCGTCGGAGACCACGGCCCTCACCATGGTCTCCAACGAGAGAACGTCCACGCCCAGGACCGCAACAAGATCCCGGCGTTGACTCGCCCACGCAGGGCACTCTACCAACGTGTGGAGCGCCGTGTCTTCGCCAGAATCCTCGCAGTGCTGGCACTGCGGCGTTGCCTCCCGAATTATACCTAACATATTACCTAGTATTTGATTAGTCTCATGCACAGTGAATATGTTATTTAGTAACATTAATTGATTAATTGAATACAAGAAATACAATTATAAAAGTATCAGTGCTATCCATAAGCATTCAGACATTAACTACGCACAGCACATAATATAATTATTTTAATTAAAAATTAATAAGTCCCCGACACTAATTTATTTATAGCTAAGAACCACCTCGATCATATTGGCTTTCGAATAAAAAAAGCCGTTCTAAAATCGGTTCACCCGTTCGAGACCTACGAAGCCACAGATAGAGACACACACAGACACATCTACCGTATAATACCCCGTCGTTTTTGCTTTTTAGCCTTTTTGTCTATTTTTCTGTTTTTCTACAGGTTATTATCGATATCCGAGTACCATTGAAAACCACTGAACGGATTCACTGGAATTATGCGTGAATATTCTCCTTGGTTGTGGTCATAACCCTCGGTACATATCATCACGCTATTATAGGTCTCACAGGAGCAGCTCAGCAAAATCGATCTGAACTATTATTTATTGATTATAACTTTATTATTACAAAGCAGATCTTCATGAAATTTGGTAGTTCCGTAGAAATGATCCACATCCGGAATATAAATTATCACACTCTAGCTAAAAAGCAGTACATATATAACCTCGGAACTACATTAAATTACTTACGTATGAAATATAATTAATCTGAGACTCATAAATATTTCTTAATTAACATCATCTAGCTATCACATCAAAGAACCGGGAAATAACGGAAATTAAATTCAATGTTACATCATAAATAATTGAATAATATAACGATAAAATAACTAATAGTCCAGTGGTGTACGTAACGGACTACCAAGACGAGGTCTCGAATTCAATCCCCAGTCGCCTCGGGCACACACATCGGACTTTTCGTAGTTATGTGTATATTCAAAATGTTGATCATCGCTCGCTTAGTAATGTGCCCGGTAGATCATGTAGGGTACATTGGGACCTAAACATAACTGGCGAATCGTGACTACCTCTTCGGGGATACAGGCGTGAAAATATGTTATGTTATGAAATAACTTAAAACATGTTCGTATCGATACCTACTGCAGAAGTAAACATATATTTTCCGAACTTAACGCGGACGAAGTCACGGGCAAAAGCAACGAAACACGGTTAAACTTTTCGATTTCTGTTCTGTGAAAGTCTTTAATATGTTCAAGTTTTTATTTACCTTGAAAAGATGAAATCACTTGTTGTTTCTGTTTTAGTAGAATCGTTCAAAACTTTTAAGCCAACAAATTCTTAAGTAAGAACAGCTGTTGAGTGTGCTTCACAAAGTTGGGTAATAATAATAAATAATAATAATAAATTTTAATAACCGAGTGTCAAGGTATTATACCTACCAGCGGAGGAATATACTTTCAATTTTATTCATGGGTAAATCTCTATTTTATTCGTTATATAGATATGTATAAAATCCTACTATGGAATAAATGTCCTAAAATCAAAGTAAGAGAAAATTATTTATAATACTAGTTTATTTTGTGTGATGTGTATATGAAATTGCAACTTATAATTTGATTTTAAAACTTTGTTGCATATTTAAATATTTGCTCTCCATTTTACCACAAACACAACGGAAAATAAATTCTGAAAACGCGAAGCGTAGTCAACCCTTCATTCATTTCATGACAGCTTCGCGTGTGAAGTACACACAAAAGTACGGCCTCAACAAAAAACAAGCCATTCGTTCTCCTGTAAACGCACCCTAAGGCTACTACATGAAAAGGCTCACTGTAGAAGAGGCAAGACTGCGATCGCCGGACCTTAAAGGAGCCGGCTTAAGATATTGCTGTTATCGACCGTCCTTTGAGACTTTCTACCGAAGGAAATTTAATTTAATCGTATTTTGTTTTTTGCTAAACGATCTCTTTATGTCTTGGTATACGAAGTTTTGAATTTTGCATACAGAATTAGAAGGTCCAGATAGTAGTTGAATGTAGTAGCGATAATTTTACCAAGCCTTTTATTTGAATTGAGGAACCATCTTTTTTCACCTTGATTACCACCTTTACCTTAATGGCATGACAAGATTCTATTGTAAATTAAAAGTATCTTCAACCTTCTTCTTAACAGCTGTGTTCAATATCGTGACTATCTTAATAAACATAACGGGGTTTTATAACAATGAAGAGTTTCTTTAATAGTAATTTGGTAACTCAATTTTCTAAATTCTCATCAAACTCAATCTAATCAGACCAAACTAGAACATCTTAAGCTCTTGGGCGATTTTCGTCACCATATTTTAGCTTCATCATAATAATCTTGATCATTATTTGTCAAACAAAATACTCATTCAAATCAATCTAACAAGCCTAACTAAAGGTATCTGCATCCTTCATCAAATTTAGGCTTCGTGTCTAATTTCGGTTATCGTCTATCTTTAAATTACCAATCAAGTTGAATTTAACGAGCCCAAAATCGAAAAAAATATGTTAAGACTGAAGTTTCAGTCACTACCTCTGATTCCATCACCAGATCAGTTTTGGATTGCTTTGTTATTGAATTTATGTACGCTGGGTTAATTCTAGGAATCATAACTGCTTCAAATTATATTTTCAAGATTTGATCGGTCGGTCAGATGCAGCCGAAACGTCGGGTTCAATGTCAATAGTAAAATAACATCGAATAAATCGCGATAGAATCCGTTAAAAATTATTTTATTTTTATTTGATCGGTAATAAATAAAGTGATGTTAAAAAGTATTCATTATGCAGTGCTCATTTCCAGTTCGCACGAATCGATAGATTCTCCAAACAAATTATTCTGTGTCTCAAAATTATTAGATGAAAATTACAAATCTTATAATGAAAACAACATACGACTTAAAGGTAACTGTTTACATAGGATCACTTAACATTGAAAAAACAACAAAAGCAATCACAATAACACAACGAACATAAAACTTCCAGCGATCAGTATTTCAAGTTTTAAACCAAAGAATAGTATTCGGACATTAATCTCGGCATTCGTTCAGATTCACTACCAAAAGGCTGTAAGCAATTATCGTAAAAGGGAACTCTTTCGAAAATACCTACTCCATTATTGCTTCTATTGTATCCTTTCATAGGTCAATTGCTCCGTCGAAATGGATGAAGCCTGAATTGCACTTATCTTTGTTAAAGTCTTATTATAGCATACCTATACAACCACTTACGGTCTTATTACAAAATACGGACTAACTGTGAAAAACTCGTATAACAAAAAGCATTTTAGTGAATTAATTCATAGATTGTCTTTGCTCTATAGATAAACCTGCGAGACCCCTAGTTTGAAGCTGGTTTAAGTGTAAATCACATATGTCAAAGTATCCATTTGAGGTTAGCGTCAGATAAATTCGTGTATTTGTTTGGTCGCAATGGATAGTTGACTTGATGGATATTGAAGATATTGATGTCGTGGAATTATTGGTGATGTCACACCGGCCTAACAACTGATTCCAATTTTCAGCTCTTTTTTCTTTTGTTGTTCGATTGTAATTTATTTGTAACACTAATTTATTCTTAAAAAAGGGCGACTTATCGATTACATTAATCGCATACGATTAAGAAGGCTTCTAAGAATATATTAAATACAGTTAGTTTTGTTTACATCCTACATGTCATATGATAATTTTGTTTATTACTCGCACATTATATTACGTATAATGCGCGAGACCTTAGTTCCGTTTTACACATCCATAGATCTTCCAATATAACAATGATAGTAATATTGTATTAATGAATGAAATAGTTGTGTTTGTAATGGAATTTCCCCATTTTTAGCAAATATTATTCATCAATGACTTAGGAAAACTTTTGCTTTCAAAGGATACGGAGCGTTGCGATTGAATGATGACATAATGAACGAACAATATTTGTAGTAATCTGTGGTTGTTATTGAAGCCATGGTTCAAATCATGGTTATAGTAGTCTCCAGTTTTGTAATAAGGAGAAGTTTAAACCATGGCATGGAGATTAAATCTAGACTTTATGGTTCAGGTTTAAATCAGACTATTCCGTTTTTTGTAATAAGATCGTTAAAGTCTTGCCTTGAAATCTATTTTCATTTGATAAACTGATTACTATGGGTTGATATAAAACTATTTATAATGTATTCTACGAAATAAGTTTTGTATTTTTTATTATTAAGACTGTTGCAGAGATTTTGTGGTTTTTTTGCAGTTATGGTCATGGGAATATTATATGTCTCGAAAACAATTATGTGAAATAATTGTTTCCAGTCTTGAATATTAGAAACGAAGTAGTTTGGTCACCCGAGTCATCTCGAAACCGGAGGTGGCTCAGAGTCAGTCGGGGTGCGAGGAAAATGCCTTTTGGGGCAACCTTACACACGTCTGAAGACCCGAGACGGCGTGCGGTTTTAGCCGGTTGAAGCCCGACATAACTTCTCCCGCTGGCTGGCGGGGGGTATACGAGGGGATATCCACACGAAAAAAAAGGTACTTAGATCATAACAGTCAATAGATCTATTACAGTTTTTGTAATAAAATGAAATATCCAGCACTGATCACCTATCAAACAATGGTAAGAACATGGTGTTGTTTATATAGTTTAAGGTACTCGACTGATTTCTGCCTCAAGTGATAGTTTACATGTGATTGATTTACTCAATTTGCTGTATGTAAGTTTACGTAACAAGGATTCCAGACGAGGTTACTGTAGGTCAAAGGCTAACTTCCACTTATCCCCTCGTAGCAACACTCTGGGTGGCATAACTCATCACCGAGAATCGGATTAGAGACGGAATCCTATTCCACGGAATTTTGTTATGGATACGTATTATTCTAGGGACATAAATAACCGATAATAACATTTTTGCGTTGACCGTTAAAAACCGCACTTACTGTAGCTGAAATTATCTCAATATCGTCATATAAAAAAAATTGGATTCTTAGTATCATGATCTTATATCGAACCGGGCATTTTCTCAGGGGTGTATACCTACAATCAGTGGCAGATTGTGTGCCACCTTGGTGTTATAAATACATCTTTCTACCACGCTATTTCTCAGAAACTACTGTACCGATTTCTTCAATAGGGTTGGCAACGCATAAGGTGCTGGGTGTAAACTCAATACTGAGTTAAGCTCGCCTTTGTACATTGATAATATCTGTTTTGTTTAAAAATTGTTTATTGTGTGCGTACATACAATAAAGAATTATATTAAATTAATAATAGTTTAAAAAAAACTAAAAAACACGCTTTTTATAGAAAATCGAACTATAAAATAGAAAACAAGTTTTAATAAATTTAAATTAAGAATAGTGTTAAAAATTTCAATAAATATAAATTAATAAAAAAAATATTTTTCATTTAAAAAAATCGTGGGGTGCACGGAGTACAGATATAAATATTTTATTGACAGACATGAGTAGAGTGATTATCATTTTGATAAAATCTTAAAAAGCACCCCACGCTTTTTTAAAAATAAAATACATTTTTTTATTTATACTATTATTAATTTATATTTATTGAAATTTTTAACACTATTCTTAATTTAAATTTATTAAAACTTATTTTCTATTTTTTTAGTTCGGTTTTCTATAATAAGTGTGTTTTTTAGTTTTTTTAAACTATTATTTATTTCATAATTTTTAGTTTTGTTTATTCATAAATAAATTAACACGCTGCTGTGGCAACTATTTTAGAGTTTATAATGTGACATTATTCGCTACTACGTGATACAAAGTTGACGGGATAGATGGCGCTGTTATCAAATATTTACAGAGCTGTTAGTAAATATTTCGCGAATTCATTAGTTTAAATTATTTTGCAAATTAAAAAATGGAATAATTTTATCAAATTAGTGTATTGTCATCGGTCCTTAATAAATCTACAAAGTTTGAACGAATTCTGGCCGTTTAAAGTGGGCAAAAATCGCGCCCAAAGGAGTCGGTAACAAACATACAGGTGAGGCTAATAAAAAGCGTATAAAAAAGCTGTGTTGATTGTTTGTCATTACGTTGACCATCTACTACTATCTGAAGGCTATATGTACTGATCACCGTACCGTAGAGCCCCAGTCATGGTCACATATTGAAGTTGGATGCATGTTATCCTTACTTTTCGACTGATATAGCTGATTTCCGTGCAAAGCTGTATCGGCAAGTACGTTTATTGCTAACAGTAAGTTGTGTTACCACCCTAGCCTCGTGTTTCGAAGTTCTGAGACTTTTTCTAAATTCAATTGCCTTGTTTCCTCCAACTTTCAGGTCAAAATCAAATCATATCTTTTGCACAAATATTATATGATTTTAGATTGCCGTGGTCATTTACATGAATTAAAAGCACTCATTTTATTTTCAAACACAACACCAACCTAACACAAACAATTCAACATAGTTCGGGTACTTTGAGATAACTTACACTTCAAACTACAAGACAACAACCATCTTTAGTCTCCCCGTGACCACGGCTGCTGAAAAGCAACTGAAAAAGCAAAAAAGAAACGTCGGGATCCATGTAAAATATAAAATATCATCAAATAAATCGCGATACAATCCGTTAAAAATAGTTTTATTTCAAACAGTCAACTTATGGTTCATTAGCTTCCTGACATTGAGAGCGGCATCTGTTATGTAACTATGATTGAGTACACGATAAATGCGTTCACCGCATTGCGAAGTGCTACTTAAATGGAAACTTTGTCCATCTCTTGTAAGTTTTAAAACCCTAGATTGTATTTCCTACTGTAAGCAGTAAAATTTTATTGTCTATGGTTGAATTAAATGTGTGACTTCCTTAGATTGTCTTTATATATATATATATAAAATATAGAACTGATTTGTTATTCCATTTAAGTAATTTTTACTAATATTACTATTGTATTGATAAATTTTCTAAAAAATAGATTTTAATTTTACTCTGAGTAGTCTCTAATGATCCTCAAACTTTGATCTTGGGTTGTTTCGTGTATTCTGACTTTGAAACTGTCGGAACTTCCCAAACACTATATGTTTACCGTATGTGGATTGTAACAATTTTTATGCATCTTAGCGACATCTAGTAGTTCGTCCTAACAACTTAACATTCGTGATATCGATGAGGTCTCTGAATTTTACGCTTCTGGGCGCGAGATGGCGCCTGTGATTTGCCACTCCGCTTAAACGAGTATATTTACTTTTTTTTTTTTAAGAAGATTAGTATTGTGTCTAGAAATTTCCGTTTAGTTCCGGTGCTGACGGATTTCGAGAGGATTTTAGTAATAAGTAAGGCTTAGATGGAAGCCTTGACATGCACAAATATAGTTAATTATTTGTAGTTTATTTTTGTGTTTATTGTTACCTAGTTAGATATTTACTATCTTTGAGAAAAGGCGCCCTGGGATAAGTGAGCTCTTGTCACCACACCGACTGGGTCAGCTGGTGAGTAACCAGGATAGGAAAACTGGCTACAGGATAAGGTATATTTTTTCCTACTGGTTCAAAAAAAAATAGTATAAAATGCAGGTATACCTATCTATTTCGAGCAATTTTTGTATCTCGGAAACGATTTGAATCATATTTAATACACGGTAACCTATTGAAATATCGAATTTCTGTTACCCGAATCTTAAAACCCCGAAAACGGTTGATAGAACTTTTAAAAAATCGATGTAATGAATGACAACTTTCTATAATTCCGTTTTTAATTGCCCAGATGAATCAATTTCCAGGTGCACTAAAACCAAATTTTCAAATAGTATTTTTTTTGTTTCCCATATTGTCATAATCAAATATAGTTATACCAGATTCTCAGAATATTTTTATTTGTTTCCCATCGTACCATTTTCTAAATAAACTATTACCAAATTTCCATAATCTTTTTATTTGGTTCCCAAACAACCGTGTTCCAGCTAAACTATATACAGGTATAGTAAAACTCAGTAAATTTATACGATTCATTTATTAGGTACAGTAAGTAATTCAGACATTTACATTAATTTAGAAATTTCTTTTAAATATTTGACTCTTGACATATGTAATCAAAATTTGATATAATTATGAAAATAATACGTAATATTGTTAGGTCGAAATTAATTATCGTTAACACCCCGACTCAGTGCAATCCGACTCGGATAGGTTAGGTTAGTTAGTGGTTTTTTTTTAAACCACCCAGAAGTCGTCGAGCTTAGTTAGTAGACGCCATATGAGGTTTAGTTTTAGGTTTAATTGTGAATAAAAAATCTGTGTCGTATAATCATTTATTAATCAACATAATTCAAGTATAGGTAATATAAAAAAAATATTTTCTTGAAAGCAACATTATTATAAATTTAAATTTATATAAATTTATTATCTATAAATATATAAAATATATAAATAAAAGGATTTAGTTTTTGTGGATATCGTTTATTTTAATTCAAAAAATCTTGGTTTTAAAAATCTGGATATTGTTTGTCTGGATAGCAATTAACTGCATTTCCAAAATTTGTGTTTTAAAAATTCGGCTTTCGTGCATATGGATTACGGTCATCTGGATTTTGTGCATTTAGATTTCGTGTGTCTGGAACTCGTTCGTCTGGATTATAAAACGTCGTACAAATGAATAAATGGGCAAATGAAATTCGGAGTTGCGATTATGTTATTATGTAACTATGATTGAGTACACGATAAATGCGTTCACCGCATTGCGAAGTGCTACTTATATGGAAACTTTGTCCATCTCTTGTAAGTTTTAAAACCCTAGATTGTATTTCCTACTGTAAGCAGTAAAATTTTATTGTCTCAAGTTGAATTAAATGTGTGACTTCCTTAGATTGTCTTTATATATATAAAATATAGAACTTATTTGTTATTCCATTAAAGTTATTTTTACTAATATTACTAGTGTATTGATAAATTTTGTAAAAAATAGAAATTTAGCAAAAAATGGATTTAAATTTTCCTCAAACTTTGATCTTGGGTTGTTTCGTGTATTCTGACTTTGAAACTGTCGGAACTTCCCAAACACTATATGTTAACCGTAAGTGAATTGTAACAATTTTTATGCATCTTAGCGACATCTAGTGATTTGTCTTAACAACTTAACATTCGTGATATCGATGAGGTCTCTGAATTTTACGCTGCTGGGCGCGAGATGGTGCCTGTAATTTGCCACTCCGCTTAAACGAGTCTTTGGAGGTTATTTGTTCGGGGCCTCCACCCGAAGGGTTGCTTCGCAGTAAAAACGCACTGGTGTCTTTCACTGTTTATTGAGCCACAATCTATTGATTAGGTACTATAGATATGCTAGGGATCACAAACAAATTAGATAGGTACCTAAGAGCGAGCGGCAGAAACAATGTCGCTAGCGCGGGAGCCGACGCGAGAGAGAGTAGCTGTCAGTGTTGCCACACTAGTTTTCGGGTGCGTTCGGAACACCTAATCGGGTGCGTTCAGAACGCCACACCACCCCCCCACGGAGAAAAGAAAGTTAATCAAAAATTTTAAATCTAACGCGCCTATCAGAACGTGTTGTATATGGCTGCTTGGACGTATCTGTCGAAACAGTAGGTACCGGGGCAGGCGTCTGTGGTACTGGAGGAGTAGGGATGGGCAAAGGAGCTGTAAGAGGCGTAGGTGTGGTAAGTGTCGGGTCAGGTAAGTTAGGAGACGTCGGAGAACAATCTAAACGCTCAACATATGCGGGTTTAAGACGATCGACGCTCACCACTGCGGATTTACCTCTAACCTCGATGGTAAAAGTTTTACCATCGCTTGATCGATCCAAAATGGGATGAGGACCCGTATAAGGTGGCTGTAAGGGTCGACGGACTGTGTCGTCACGCAGGAAAACGTGAGAAACCGTAGCCAAGTCTTTAAAAATGAAGACTGACTTCTCAGCATGATGAGAGGCTGGTACGGGGCGAATGCTGGACATTCGTCGTCGCAATTCGACGACGAAATCAGCCGAATCGTCGACCTTATTAGCTGGAACTGGAACGAGCAACTCTCCTGGGAGACGCAAGGATTCGCCGTAAACTAATTCAGCGACCGTTGCTTTTAAATCCTCTTTAAAGGAAGATCTCATCCCTAATAAAACAAATGGAAGAGCAGAGACCCACGAACCACCGTGACACATTAGGGACGCCTTGAGTTGGCGGTGGACTCGTTCCACCATCCCATTAGCACAAGGATGGTAAGCCGTTGTGCGGATGCGTTTGGTGGCAAAACTGCACATTAAACGTCGAAACAGATCGGACTCAAATTGAGTGCCTCGATCAGTCGTTAAGACTGACGGTACGCCAAAACGTGCAATCCATTCTTTAGTGAAAGTGTCACAAACTTCTTCTGCGGTAATTGTACGCATGGGCCATACTTCGGG
Source organism: Cybosia mesomella (assembly GCA_946251805.1). Taxonomy (NCBI): domain Eukaryota; kingdom Metazoa; phylum Arthropoda; class Insecta; order Lepidoptera; family Erebidae; genus Cybosia; species Cybosia mesomella. The sequence goes on from OX276398.1 coordinate 27,609,539, forward strand.
CCATCTGGTCACTCTGTCGATAGCCGTAAGGCAGTAACGGAATTCGCTACAAACAGGCAACGGTCCAACTATATCGATGTGGACATGCTTGAAACGGCCAGATTGTGATTCGAAGGTACCCGGTGGAGTGGAAACATGTCTCGTAACCTTGCTGCGCTGGCACGCCTCACATGCAAGACACCACTCCTTGCAGTCTTTTCTCACTGAAGGCCAGACATACCTGTCCGTGACAAGGCGAGTAGTAGCTCGACGGCCAGGGTGACTTAAACTATGCAGTCTATTGAACACCTTGCGTCAAAGGTCTCGAGTGACGAACGGACGAGGTTTGCCAGTGGAAACGTCGCAGGTCAAGGAGATGTCTGTACCAGGAATCTAGAAAGAAATCTAGAAAATCTAAAGAAAGGAACCTTTGTCAACTTTAGGCTGGAATTGTTGAGCAGCAAATTTGCTAACTCTTCATCCGACTCTTGCGACTTGGCTAGAACCTCGTATTCCTGCTCTAGCGAGATAGCGTCTATGCGTGACATAGCGTCCGCAACGACGTTGTCCTCTCCTTTGATATATTTTATATCAGTCGTAAATTGGCTGATAAAGGACAGCTGATTGAGCTGTGAAGGAGGGAGTTTCTCTCGACGCTGTACGAAAGCGTACAGCAGTGGTTTATGATCGGTAAATATGGTGGCGTGCTGAACCTCGAGAATGTAGCGAAAATGCTGTACGCTTTCGTACACCGCTAAAAGTTCTCTGTAGTATGCAGGCCACTCAGCTTGTTCAGAAATCAGTTTTTTACTAAAAAAATGCTAACGGACGCCATCGACCTTCAATCTCTTGCTGTAAGCAAGCACCAATGTGTACGCTAGACGCGTCCGTGAACAATCCTAACGGAGCATTGCTCACGGGGTGGTGGAGAAGTGTGGCGTCGGTAAGGCTTTGTTTACAAGTCTCAAAAGCCTGATGCAGTTCGGGTGTCCAAGGAAATGGAGCAGCCCCCTTACTTTTAGACGCAACAACAGCATCGATCAATGGGGCTTGAGACTTAGCCGCGTGTGGGATGAAACGACGATAATAGTTGAGTACTCCTAAGAATCTCCTCATCCCTTGAACTGTATCTGGGGGACGGTAGTCCATTAGGGCTTGCACCCTGTCCTGGGGAGGACGGACTCCCTCTGCAGTGATTGAATGACCAAGGAATACAACTTCGCTAGCGCCCAGAACACACTTAGATGGGTTAACCACAACGCCGTAATCTTGGAAACGCTTGAAAAGCGTGCGAAGATGCCCCTGATGGGTAGCCTCATCTGCAGAGAAGATGAGCACGTCGTCGCTATAGGGAAAACAGAAGTCGAGACCCCTTGTGACCTCGTCGATGAACCGCTGGAAAGTTTGTCCAGCGTTACGGAGGCCAAATGGCATGAAAGGGTGTTCGAAGAGGCCAAACGGGGTAACGATGGCCGTTTTCGGAATATCTCCTTCAAAAACGGGAATCTGATGATACGCTTTCACTAAATCGACGGTGCTGTATACCTTCGCACCAGCGAGACTATGTGTGAAATCATTGATATGGCGTACGGGATATCTGTCGGGAACAGTCCGAGCATTTACGCCACGATAGTCGCCAGTAGGACGCCAGTGACCATCCTTCTTTGGGACCATATGCAAAGGGGACGCCCAAGGACTTTTAGAAGGCCTAACAATCCCCTCTTGTATCATTTGCTCAAATTCCTTCTTGGCTGCTGCCAGTTTGTTGGGAGCCAAACGACGTGGGCGACATGATACCGGAGGTCCTTCAGTTGTTTTTATGTAATGCACAGTGTTGTGCTTTATAAGCCTCGGCAGACCAGGAGGACGTGTAACGTCAGGAAATTCAGCAAGCACCTTGGAAAAACTTGAGTTCCCGATGGAAATAGCCTTGACACTGGTCTGTGACGTGTCAGACACGGAAACAGGTACGGACAGATCCGTGTTTCCATCCACAAGGCGCTGTCGTCGACAGTCGGGCAAAAGGTTGTAGTAGCTCAAGAAATCTGAACCAATGATCGGCAGGCTAACATCAGCAACCACAAAATTCCAGCGAAAGTCGCGACGCAATCCTAAATTGAGGTGCATGGTCATGCTACCGTAGGTTTTTATGGAACTGCCATTAGCGGCACTTAAATCGTAACCACTGTTCGAATACCTACCCTTTAACAGACGCCGAGGGAAACAAGAAAGATCCGAACCCGTATCTATAAGATACTGGTATTTGGACTTCTGGTCGGTCACTAAAATTCGGCGGCCGGGGTGAGAACAATCAGACGCCGCCTCTACTGATTGTTGTTCGAGTTTTCCTGTTTAGGCGGGACCCAGGAGCACGGGCTGGTACACTTGGAAGCCTTGCTCTTGAATTTCTTGTGACACCAGCACAAACCAGGCTTCCCAGCAGGTGTGGCGGAGCGCGGTTGGTTAGAATTCGAGCGAGACTGCGAACGAGAGGGACGTGCCTGACTGGAATTATTGGCAGAAAGAGATGAAACTTGTTTGCCTAACTCTTCTACTTTCAGTAGTAAAGAATCCAGCACTGTAGCACCACTGGATGAAGCACCTGATAAAGATGGAGTACTACAGGAAAATACCTGGTTAGGAGTAGCTACTTCCATCACCTTATCAGCCAGCTCTGCAATTTTGTCGAGGGCAAGATCAGATTGTGAAGCTAGAATAGCCTGGACCTGTGGGGGAAGTCGGCGCAACCACAATTGACGCAAAATGTTGTCATCTGACAAAGCTGCTCCGGCCAAAGAACGGAGATGGCGCAGAAACTGCGAGGGTTTTCTATCACCTAATTCCTCCTCGCTGATGAGCTGCCGGACACGTTGTTCCTCGGACATAGAAAGCCGCCTGATCAACTCCTCTTTCAATCTCGGGTACTGCTGACCTTTGACTGGAGGCTTGGTAATGAGGTCTTCAACCTCCGTAGCTAACTTGTGATCCAACTGGGCGATGACATAGTTGAACATGGTGTTGTCCGATGTTATACCAGCAATCTGAAACTGAGCCTCTACTTGACCAAACCATACCGCCGGGTTGTCTTTCCAAAATGGAGGCAATTTAACCGACACTTTACAAACCTCTGAACGTTGAGACAGGTCTTGGAGGCGGGTCTCAAGTAAGTTATTTTGAACTCGTAAGTTTTCAATCAGTTTCTGTAGACCTTCAGCCATATCTATTATCAACCAATTTACCACCGGGGGTTAAAATTGCAAAGCAAAATAAATTAAGGAGTTAATATGGCAACACCAACACCTATGTTAAATTAACTAACTTATGTTAAATTAGCTAACAGTTAGGGAGATAAGTTAATTAATCCACAAGCAAAAAGTATCAGTACCACTAATATTTAAATTAGGATATGCAACCGTAAGTTAGTTATATTATAGCAATTGGTTACAGAAAATCACTCAAGTGAAAATATGTCATTACTTATATCTAACACCAATGTATATAGATTAGCAAACACACAATACAAAATTAACAACAGAATATCAGAAATTGGAGTTAAAATATTGCCTGGTGGTTAGTAAATAACTACTCAATTTAGTAAAACACAGTATACAGTATAGTAAGTAAGTATTCAGTAAACAATTATTAGTAGTAGCCAGTAATATGCTGTTATTACACCAAACAGTTGTAACAGTCAAACATTTACAACCGAGCTTCCCAGGTTATTCGTTATTGTTTATATACAGAGATTATGCTGAAAACAATCATAAAACTTACCAGGAAAATAGGTAGTACAGAAGTTCAGATTTGGTAAACTTACACTAAAATTGTTCGAACTAAAATATTTGTTTACATTCCTGGTCGATCACCTGACTGAATGATGTATGGCACTGACCGATAGAGGTGTGGTACCGAACGAAGATTTCCGGACGATCGATTTTATTGGTAAATCAGTGAACGAACGAAACGAACCTTTGACCTGAAAAACCGGTGAATGTCATAGGTCGCGATGTCACACCACAATTCGAGTAGCGGAATGAGAAAGTTTCTCTACTAGGCGTTAGATGGCGCTCCAAGTACCGAATTGGAGAATGTTCTTTTAGGATCGCGAAACCTGAACATGAATCGACAGGAAAACGATGCCAAAAACTGCACTTTATGTCATTTGTATGCACAATGATAGTTTTTCAGCACTGAACACACAACACAGGGCTTCCTGACGCGCGAAAAAAGTCGACTTGCAGGCAGCACGGCAGACCGCTTCTTGCAGCTTGTCGAACCAAAGGGTGTCGGACCGGCTCGCGAAAAAAGATGTAATTTTCTGTGGATGCAATGATGTAGGGCTTCCCGCGGAATCCAGGATTTGCACACTGTTGCTACCTATGCTGCCGAATGTCGGTGGGCACAAAGTGGTAGGTACAAAGTTGACGCGTACAGCCGGCGGGCGGTCGCTGTTGATCGATCACGCCCGGAGTTGTGTGCCGTGGCGTTGGCCTGTGTAGGCAGGCACGGCAGATGAAAGAGCGTAGCTTAGATCTTGCGTACGGGGTCACCAGTTTGGAGGTTATTTGTTCGGGGCCTCCACCCGAAGGGTTGCTTCGCAGTAAAAACGCACTGGTGTCTTTCACTGTTTATTGAGCCACAATTTATTGATTAGGTACTATAGATATGGGGTGTGTGTTGGGTAACCTCCTCGAGTGTCGCTCCGATTCCGATCCCGCTGCAGTCCGGTGGGAACGGAATCGGAGCGGCCGGTACACCCTGGGCGGCGGTCAATGGCTTCCCCTTCACCCCTTCATAGGGTTGGCATTGATCGTCGGCCAATACCCAACGTGGCGGGAACACATCGCTCTCCGTACTCCTCTGCTTTCAGAGGAGACAGGATGAGCGATGCTGTTAGTGGTGAGATGGCCCAGGGTCAGCCGGGGTGCGAGGGATATGCTCTATGGGTAACCTTACACCCCGGCGTCTGAAGACCCGAGACGGCGTGCGGTTTTAGTCGGTGCAAGCCCGACATAACCGCCCCCGCTGGCCGGCAGGGGGGTATCCGAAGGGATTTCCGCACGATAAAAAAAAAAAAAAAAAAAAAGGTACTATAGATATGCTAGGGATCACAAACAAATTAGATAGGTACCTAAGAGCGAGCGGCAGAAACAATGTCGCTAGCGCGGGAGCCGACGCGAGAGAGAGTAGCTGTCAGTGTTGCCACACTAGTTTTCGGGTGCGTTCGGAACACCTAATCGGGTGCGTTCAGAACGCCACAAGTCTGTTTACATTCTTTTTGTAAGGAGATTAGTATTGTGTCTAGAGATTCCCGTTTAGTTCCGGTGCTGACGGATTTCGAGAGGATTCTAGTAATAAGTAAGGCTCAGATGGAAGCCGGATGTGGGGTTAGTTTTTCTGGTAAATTCGGTTTCGTGTGTTATAAATACGGTTCACGAACGTTAACCAGGACTTTTGATCTGTTATCTGTGGAGTAATTGAGTTTGGTATGTCATTTCTGCTGCGTGATTTATTGTGAAATTAATTCTTGGTTCAAAATCAGAGAGGCTGGAGACGTGAACTTTGTCAGGAAGAGGTCGGATTCTGTACACAGATCGCACTGGTTCACAGATCGCACCCAAGACCTGCGCGGCTCACCTCGGGGACGGACCACTTTAGACCACAAGTTCACGTTCTGATTTTTTATTTATTTTTACATAACCTTACTCGTTAACATTGTTAAGTAAAACATCAGCCCATCGTTTTGCTGCTCCAATAAGGAGTTCAGGAGAGTGTCAAGGTGTGAATAACCTTCTCCTAATAACTGTTCCACCATAGCTCAGACGAGCATCGTTGCTGCTCCGAAAGTGAGCTCCAGATTGTTTGAATTGTCAGATATCTCAAAAAAACCCAACCAAAAACTTATGTATAATGTTCTGTACTCAGATTAGCACTGGGTTACGAGTTGCTTTATGTGTATGTAATCTTTGGATAATTATACACTCTTTTGCAAAAAAAACGGGCACTTAAGCAAAGAACTATTTTATAGTTACTATTAGTTTGTTTGACAATTTTAGGTATTGTAATCCTCAGAATTTTATAAATTAATTAGAATGGAATAGTTTTCATCAATTTTGATTAAATTATTGAGAAATAATGTTCAAGCTCAAAACACTATTATTGTACCTTTTTTTTTTTTTTTTTTTTTTTTTTTATCGTGCGGAAATCCCTTCGGATACCCCCCCGCCGGCCAGCGGGGGCGGTTATGTCGGGCTTGCACCGACTAAAACCGCACGCCGTCTCGGGTCTTCAGACGCCGGGGTGTAAGGTTACCCATAGAGCATATCCCTCGCACCCCGGCTGACCCTGGGCCATCTCACCACTAACAGCATCGCTCATCCTGTCTCCTCTGAAAGTAGAGGAGTACGGAGAGCGATGTGTTCCCGCCACGTTGGGTATTGGCCGACGATCAATGCCAACCCTATGAAGGGGTGAAGGGGAAGCCATTGACCGCCGCCCAGGGTGTACCGGACTATTATTGTACCTGCTCGCTAAATAAAAATGAAACGCGTTAATTTCTTTGTTTTTCTTGAATACATTAAAAGCAGATAAAAGTTTAGTATTAAGTGTGACCCCCTCTTGCTGAAATCACAGCTTGCCTTCGTCTGGGCATGCTAGCGAGTATATCTTTTATGGTTTCTTGGGGAATACGTTCCCACGCCGCGGTAATCACATTCTTTAGCTCTCTGATGGTCTGCGGAGCCGGCTGCACTGATCTCACTCGTCGCTTCAGAACGTCCCAGATATGCTCTATGGGATTGAGGTCCGGACTTCTAGCTGGCCAGTCCAAACGACGAATTCCGACTTCTAGCATATACGCTTCCACATCGCCAGACCGGTGGGCGCGAGCGTTGTCGTCCATAAAAATTGAGTTTTCGCCAATTTAAATGAATGAATTAGAACTTCCGTTATGTATCGGTGTCCAGTCAGTGTACCGTTTTCGATAAAGACTAACTCCGTACGATCCATAGAATTGATTCCTGCCCACTAGCGAGTATATCTTTTATGGTTTCTTGGGGAATACGTTCCCACGCCGCGGTAATCACATTCTTTAGCTCTCTGATGGTCTGCGGAGCCGGCTGCACTGATCTCACTCGTCGCTTCAGAACGTCCCAGATATGCTCTATGGGATTGAGGTCCGGACTTCTAGCTGGCCAGTCCAAACGACGAATTCCGACTTCTAGCATATACGCTTCCACATCGCCAGACCGGTGGGCGCGAGCGTTGTCGTCCATAAAAATTGAGTTTTCGCCAATTTAAATGAATGAATTAGAACTTCCGTTATGTATCGGTGTCCAGTCAGTGTACCGTTTTCGATAAAGACTAACTCCGTACGATCCATAGAATTTATTCCTGCCCAAAACATAACAGAGCCCCCTCCATAAGGCGTGATTTCTTCAAAACATGCCTCTGCAAAGCGTTCTCCTCGTCTACGTAGCACTTGCCGACGTCGGTCTTCACCATGCAGAGATATGCTGGCTTCATCGGAGAATAATACCCTATCCCAATCTTCATGAGTCCATGACACACAATTTCGAGCGAAGCTAAGCCTGGCAACTCGATGTCCACGGAGTAATTTAGGGCCGCGTGCCGGGCGATGACTGTGTATATTAGCAGCGAGAAGCCTCCTCCTGACCGTCCATAGACTAATTTGCACATTTCTTATTTCTTCGAGGCTGTTCTTGAGGTCCACATAAGAAGATTTGCGATTTCTCAACGCTTGACTAACTAGAAAACGATCATCCCGTGGTTCGGTACATGTCTTTCTGCCAGAACCAGGCCTTCTCTTGACGGAACCGGTCTCTTGATAGCGCTGCCAGGTCCTTTAAACTGTCGACCGACGCACATTTAGCCTCTGAGCCACGAAGCATTGACTGCAACCTTCTTCAAGCAGCGCAATAATTTTGCTCGCTTTTATCACTTTATCTACCATTTTCGAGATTGCTAAACAGCAATAACAATACTTTTAAATGTCAAGGACATCAGATAATTTAATAAGAATTGACAAAAAGTTAATTAGAGTCGATATTAACTATAGGGAATTCGCGCCACAAACTATAGTTAAAAGTTGTTTTCTTTGAAAACCAGGCTCAGTCAAAAATTTGAATTTAGAATGTATCTTATAAACATTATGGCACTTTTATAACTGGCCAGTAACATGTTCAAATGATTAATACCTTATTGGTATTTAATTTTTTCAGCCAGGAAGAAAATCGATACCGCCCGTTTTTTTTTGCAAATGAGTGTACCTATGTATGAAACCTCAAATTTGTTTCTTTGAAGGGTCCCCTTGACATGCATAAATATAGTTAATTATTTGTAGTTTATTTTTGTGTTCATTGTTACCTAGTTAGCTATTTACTATCTCTGAGAAAAGGCGCCCTGGGATAAGTGAGTTCTTGTTACCATACCGACTGGGTCAGCTGGTGAGTAACCAGGATAGGAAAACTGGCTACAGGATAAGGTATATTTTTTCCTACTGGTTAAAAAATATACCTAAATATATACCTATCTATTTCGAGCAATTTTTGTATCTCGGAAACGATTTGAATCATATTCAATACACTTCAATGGACCCGTTACTTCACTACTTCACTACATTTAATTTGTTTGTAAGTTTCTCAACTGAGTCCACGGTTAACTTAGCCCTTGGACTCGGTTGTCACCTGTCAATTCCTTAAGGGCATCTAATATGCTTGTTAGAGTGTATAAAGTTTAAGAAATATTATAATATTCAATGGATAAAACACGCATACATTTCTCACATTCCGCTACATACAATAGATTAAAAGCTCTTAACTACCGACTCCCTGTTTCAAAGTTATCGGTTAGCCAACTGCAGCAAAACTTGCTCCACAGTGTTTCTTGCGAAACATAATAAATCTTTCTTACTGTCATTGATATTTAGCTCGTGCGAGGGATCCAAGCCACAATGGAAGGAGCTTTCGATAAATCATTTAGAAGTATTCTGTTTGCTAATACAAGTACGCTATATTATATTCCCGATTGCTGTAGACAAGATTAATCAATATCATTTTAAGTGATTTAGTGTGTTTGGCATTTGGTTTGCTTTGATATAAAAATAAACTTATTCAGAAATTACGCGTTGATAATTTAATAATTAAGGTGCTACGCTATTAGTTAAAACCGACTGACTCTTTGTACAAGCCTTTGGCTACTTTTGCAATTCCAAAAAACATCTGATTAATAAAATTAATTGCAACGCGACATTCAGCTGGTACAGCATTTGACATTAATTAAAAGTACACACAGAACTACGACTTCTGGCACGAATGGGTCACCGATTAATTTCTAACTTCATTTTCAGTGAAAAACAATAAAGAAAATGTAATTTAATTGTTTAAACTCGCAGCTGCGGTATTCAGTGAATAAAAATGGGTTCTGTAAGTCACGGTTCAGTCAATGAATACATTTTTACCCGACTACGGTAAATACTTTAAAATAATATAATTTTGACTATGTAAAATATATGGGTACCTATTTCAGTTTAATTAAGTCAGTACTATTATCTATTCTATGGTGTAGGATTTAGTTGGAATATTTAATGTAATAAATTTATATGTACCTATTTAGTGTAATAATGCAACTTTTGATTGTCAATTTTGTGTGTTTGATTTTCGTTTGATACTATTGATCAAGTACTCAGCAGTTGCCCCTTTATCCTCTTTATAGTGAATGCGTCTACTCTTACACTGTTACAGAGGAGACTACAATAGTAGTATAATTTTATTTAAGTATCATTCGCATTCCTTCACGAATGGTGTTTTTAAGATGGAACAATTTCATAACTAACAATTTTTGAACGTAATAACGACGCGCAAAACGCAATATTGTTATTGCTATCGATTGAGAAACACTAGTGACGAGTTATTATTTCCAGATTATTTCCTAGCAAGTGGTAGGTCACTGCCTCCTTCTGCGAGCAAGTAATGCTCAAGAAGGAGGCGGCGGAGTGGGTACAGGGCCTGTAGACAAAGTCACATTCTACTAGTGGAATCGCAACGAAGCGAACCTTCAAAAGACCGAAATGTATGGGAGAGACAACATTTGTCGACATGTCACGTGTAACAAATAATGTCACTCCCATACATACCTATTGAACATTTGAAGGTTCGTTTCGAAGCGATTCCACTAGTAGAATGTGACTTTGTCTACAGGACTAGGTGAGACTTAGGTCTCTCTCGATACGCAGAGCTCGCGAGGCGCGGAGGGGACTCATACGTCGGAGGTCGCTCAACGTCCTCTGTCCTCCATGAGCGCAGGCCTGGGGGTGACAGGTGGAGCCGCCTGTCACCCTAGCAGAAGCAGGCCGGGTGGCGGCGCTTTGCGCACCAGGGGCAAGACGAGGACACCCTGGTTTCTAAACCCGAGGGGGCTATCTCTAAACCGTAGATGGCCCTAGGTCAGTCGGGGTGCGAGGGAAATTCCTTTTGCCAATGGCTACCTTACACTCCGCTGTCTGATGATCTGAGACGGCGTGCGGTTTTAGTCGGTTCGAGCCCGACATAACCGCCGGCCGGTGGTAATCCGAGGGGATATACGCAAGAAAAAAAATGTCACAAGCACTCGAAGCCAGCGGGTTTGAAACGAATTTATTGATAGTAGAGGAAGCTCACGAAGTGTTTAAAGGTGAAAGCAGAGGTTGGGTCGTAGACTACAATACACTACATGCCTCGGTGAGAGAAAAGCGTGAGTAAATATGTTGTGTGTATTATTTTGTTTAAGTTGAAGTTGTATGTATAATTTTCTCACAGGCTTTACTTACTGTGAACACCATATGATTTTGATCTGTTCAACCCTGTCCTTAATGAAAGCCTACTTTCAAACGTAAAATGATTTAAGTAAACAATTGCTACATTTTAAATAAAATATAATTCTCAAGCTTTTGGATAGAAAATTTAATTAATTGATTGTCACCATACAAATCTGTAACGTGAAAGTTAATCTCCATAATATTAATCTCGATCAACCCGCAAATTATTCTGAAATTGAAGATACAAATCCGAGCAAAAAAGAAATTACCGCGTAGAATATCTTTAAACTTTTTTATAACGCCAAGGGTAGTCATTGGTATAAAATGAAAAGGACACCCCGTTACGATTTCCATTAACAGGGAATAGGAATGCGTCGAAGGCCCCGGGCACCAATAAATCAATCTACGAGGAGACACACCGCACCCGAATCGCTCTCAAAATATACAGTATTAAATTTTGTAGGCTACATGACTTCACTGGTTAGCTCGAAGCGAGTACATACAATTTCATGGACAGTACATTAAACGTCTAAACACAAGATACACGTTGTTTGATTATATTCTACACTTCGCGTTCTTACTATTGGATAAGGGTGTAAACGCATGAAGAACACAAACGATTAATTCAATCACTGAATATGTATTAGCACCGTCGTAGTTTAATTGATGCAAACGAAATTTTATTCCGTTTGTGTCAATTAAAGTAATAATAATTATAATTGAGCAGAGATTTGTTTATGCCGAAGTTTATGAGAAGAACACGTTCATCAGTTTTGTTGATTTGAAGGTTTCAGCTTCGAATCAAAGCTGACTGATGTTGGAGTTTGTATATTTGACTTGTTTAGGGTAGAAATAACGAGATCATAGGATCCGTATGCTCGCAACCTTTAAGAGAGATTGTGAAGTAACGGGTCCATTGAAATGTTATTTCAGTAGTTCGTACTTAGCCCTGGGGTTATCCTCTCGAGGGCTTACCCGGGGTGCCCGGCAATGGACATTTGGGGAGGATACCGTGTGGGTTTAGTCGGACCGATTCCGACACGCCCACCCCATCGTCGGCACCGATGGAGTGAAGCCCTTGGGGGATTCCACACGCAAAAAAAAGAAGTAATTCGTACTTCAACAGTTTATTTTATGTTTTCTGGAGGTGACTACCTTCTAACCTCCCAACTCCGAGAGGAAATCCAACGCCAGAGCTTCTCATCCGTCAATCTGTAGGTGTACCGGCTTACAGGTGACGTTGACTTGGCCCCAAAGCCCTGGTGGAATCCATACACCCCAACTGTCTTATAGACATAATTTTTTATATCTGTCCCGCATAATAACACAGGAGTAAGAAAGAACTGGAAAGAAATTTACAGTGCTTAATAAAACTGGTTTAATTGTGCTCCCTCATGGTGTTGGAATCCATATAATAAAGCATCATTATAGATATACTTACACGTTGTACATTTCGGGATATTTGCAACATAAAATACCAAACAAGGGGTAAATTTTTGACCGCCATGTATTCGACTGATTACCTACTGGGTTTTTGTGAAAAACAAGGAAAAGTATAATATTTTAACCTAATTTTACACATTGTAACATAAGATACCAAAAACAAAGAAGAAGCGAAATGTGTCTACCAGAATTGTAGCAAGTAGTATAATGTTAGATTAGTCCATTGGACCCCACCAGGCGAGGCCGCGGTGGCGGCCAAAGTCCGCCGGCAACCCTGGGGTTATTCTTTCGAGGGCCTACCCGGGGTGCCCCCCAACGGACACTACACGACATAACCACCCCCGCTGGCCGGCGGGGGGGTATCCGAAGGGATTTCCGCACGTAAAAAAAAAGTCTATTGAAATGTTATATTTTTTTTAGCCTAGCGTACAAAAGTCAGAGAGCTCTTTTTCTGGGGTTAGTCTAAAGTTAAATTCAAGTTGGTTGGGCCACACATACATCTATCTATCTTCAAAAACTTTCACATGTATATGAAATTGTACAATACAAATATATGTAAAGATGAAATTCAGTAATGAAACCCAATACCATTTTTATTTTTATTAACAACTAGCGGCGCGCTGTTTCACCGGCGTACGTCCTGATCTCGTGGTATTATCGGAATAGAAAGTAGCTTATGTTACTCAGTGATAATGTAACATCCTAATAGTGAATGAATTTTTAAAATCGGTCCTGTAGTTTCGGATCCTATTCAAAACAAACAAACAAGCAAATCTTTCCTCTTTATAATGTTAGTACAAAAAACGCTTTTTCTTCCAAACAAAAATATTTTGTCATCAAAAATATTTCCACAGGCAAGTGGATCATAAAACATTGGTAGAAATAGCCTGCCGTTACAACAAAACCTTTTGGAAATTTTAAACAAACTTGATTCTTATTCACAAAGACACAGGCAATAAAAGTTCGCCCCGAGTAATTCTACACTGTATCAATCACGTTGCAGTAGTAAAATTTGACGTAAAACTTACTTCAGGATACAAGTACCTGTGTATTCCTCGTTCTATGTTGAATTTACTTTCAAAGCACGTAGGTAGACACTTGCAGCCCTGTTCGACCAATCACTAACTTGTTTGAGACGAGAATACGTTTAGTATTAAAGTTTTATATTCTTTTTTTAATGTATATTATATGAGATGATAATGTTTGTTGATTAGCGGCGATAGCCCAGTGGCGTACGTAACGGACTGCTGAGACGAGGTCTCGAGTTCGATCCCCAGTCGCCCCAGGCACACAGCACTGACTTTTCGTAGTTATGTGTGCATTAATAAATGTTAATTATCGCTTGCTTAATAATGTGTCCGGTAGATGGCAATAGGCTCGCCCCCTATTACATTGGGACCTTAACATAACTGGCGAATCGTGGGTGTGTAATACACATCTGCCTGCCCCTTCGGGGATACAGGCGTGAAGTTATGTTATGATAATGTTTGGTATATTATGCTCCTCTAAGACGTTTTGGGTGAAACCAAACTTATCTGCAAGCCGGTAGACCTGCTGATTGACGGATGAGGCTTTGGCTCACGCTTTCCGATCGAGGTTGGGAGGTCAGACGTTAGTCGCTTCTATAAAATTCACATAAGCCCAACAAAAAAGTAGCGATGGAGTAAGCGGACCCCGGGGTCCGCGGGGGGTCTCCGGGTAGGGGTAACTTTCAAGTTCCATATGCAACTGGAAACAATGCTAAGATGTTGAGGACTAGAGATGATAATGTTAATAAACAGTGGATAAAAAATGGATGGTTGTAGTTTCTGATTTGGATGTATGCGGACCACAAAGTTTTACAACACCCAAGCCAACTTCAACTGCAAGCCGTTACATCTGCTGATTGATGAACTAGACTCCAGCGCAGATTTTGCTCTCAGGGCAAAAGGTTCAGACAATAGTCACTCATTTAAAAGTCAATATAAACTAAATTGTGTAAGGGATGGGTGGGAGAGCAGACTCCGGGTTTTAAATGCTTTGCTATGCTTTGAATGAACTAAAATTGGCACTCGAATCAAGAACAAGAAAACCGCAGCAATTATAAAATATCTTAAGAAAGTCTTAAGAAGACAGAGCAGTGACAGAGCACTAAGTAGTTGTAACTCTATCAAAGTATTTTTTTACAAAGCTAAGACGCTATAACGTGATACCTACGTACTGTTAGGTGATAGAAAAATAAAAGATAGTTTTTGTTGTGAATATGCGTACGAGTTTGTTACGCGGAAATCAAAGAGTACTGAACTTTTTTATAAACGTTGCCATGTTAAATTTGTCTTGTCATTAAGTCGTTTAATGAGTTAGGTAAAACATCCGTCTTCTTAACGTTGATACAATTAATATTAAAATTAACAAAGGCAAATAAAATTATTTTGAGCACATCGCGTCGCCTACACATATTATAATATTTTATATCGGCTTCTTTGCCTACCACTTTGTCTTCAATGCGTTTATACGCAAGGCTAAACAGACATAATATTGTGTTTTGTAAAGATACTGTATTATGTAGTAACTAGCTTTAATTACGTTAGGCTTCCCATTGTGGCCGGAGCCCCGAGAAATCAAGGCTCAGCGGTCCCAGTTCCGCCAGGAACTCATGGAGATATGGAGGGTGCAACTTGAGCAACCAAGGTGGGGGGAATCCACCATTGCGGCGGTGAGGCCGGCCATGAAGGAATGGTTGGAGAGGCACCACGGTGACCTCTCAAAGCGAATGTGGTACCCGGCAATGGACACTTCGCGGGGACAACGTGTGGTTTTAGTCGGTCCGATTCCGACACGCCCACCCCATCGTTGGCACCGATGGCGTGAAGTCCGTGGGGGTTTCCACAGGTTATATAAAAAAACGGCTTCCCATTGTTATCTTGAGTATCGATAAATTTAACAACAGGTAAGAGTAAAGAATAGATTGTGAATACAAATGGTTCATTAAAGATTTTCTTTATATAATAATATTAAAAATGTAATGTAGTGATTTTATGTGATGTTCAAACAAATAAAGGAAGCGGCGATAGCCCAGTGGTGTACGTAACGGACAGCCGAGACGAGGTCTCGATTTCGATCCCCAGTCGCCCTGGGCACACACCTCTTACTTTTGGTAGTTACGTGTGTATTAAAATGTTGATTATCCCTCGCTTAGTAATGTGCCCGGTAGATGGCAATAACCTCACCTCCTATTACATTGGGACCTAAACATAACTGGCGAATCGTGTGTGTGCAATACACATCTGCCTACCCCTTCGGGGATACAGGCGTGAAGTTATGTATGTTTTGCAAACAAATAAACTTTATATCGTACAAAATATAGACCTTTTGAGGTATAGCGTATTATGAGTTTTAGTTATCCACGTAGGGTATTTTTGGCACACCTGCTGATTGATGGTCCAGGCTGTGGCACAGGCTTTCCTTTCGAGGTTGCGAGGTTAAATGGCAGTCGCTTCCATAAAAGTCTTATAAGCCAATTCCAAGCCGGGCTCCGAGAGGCAACCCCAAATGCTACCGGGTACAACGCCAAGATGACGATAGCAGTAGTGCGTTCGACTGCTAAGCCAGGGGTCGCGGGTTCGATTCCCGCTCAGTGCAAATATGTATGTTTGCATTGGTCTGGGTGTTTCTATGTTTAATAAGTATGTATTTATAAAAAAAAAGTATATAAGTATGTTTATTGGAACCCATAACACAAGCTAGTTAAACTATGCTTACTTTGGGTCTAGAAAGCGGTGTGTAGAATATCGTAGAATATTTTTTTAATTTTTTTTCTTGTACCGATAACTAAACTATGGTAATTTCTACTATTCTAACAAACTGTTCTAATAATATAACGTTTCTAAATTTGGCATTAAAAATATAAACATGTCAGATACCAGAGGGATAATACAGTTGCCATTTAGTAAAAACCTTCCTACTAAAATGGTAGACATCGTTTTCTAGGATAACGTGTCCTCACAATGAATCCGATGCGAGCATCGTTAAGGTAAACAAAGGGACGGGTAAATGGATTTAAAGCTCGACATCCACTAAATCAAGTATGAACTCTGAAGATATGAGGCATAAGACATTTATTTCTTTACAGACTTACATTTGTGTAGAAAATTGAATGCCTACTGCTAAAATGAAAATGTCATAAATCTAATACTTATATAAAATTCTCGTGTCGCGGTGTTTGTAGTTAAACTCCTCCGAAACGGCTTGACCGATTCTCATGAAATTTTGTGCGCATATTGGGTAGGTCTGAGAATCGGACAACATCTATTTTTCATCAACTAATTTTTTTTTTTTAATTTTTAGATAATATTTTTTTAATTTTTTTTTTATGAAACAGCATTAGAAAATACATACAACCCTGAATATTCAACCCTCTACGATCAACCCCTATTTTTCGATCGCGATTTTTTTATCCTTTATTTTTAATAATTTTATTCAATTATGATTTTTTTCTCAATTCAATTTGATCTTCCGCCTTCGCCGGTCGATAACCGATCAACTATCAATCGATCAGTTATCCCCGCTAGATGTCTACCGTGGTCATCTCTCATCCAGCAAACATCAATCAGGAGTAGGGACGAGAACGAAGCCGGTCTCCTGTCTTACTCACTATACAGTTTTCGGCATACTTTCATTGTCTACAACGCTTTCGATTATAAGTAAATCCCCGCACACTTATAGTAGATAGTTATTTTTATTGAACTAAAAAAATGTTTCCTAGAAATAATATACATGGCAAAACAACGTTTGCCGGGTCAGCTAGTATTTTTATATTTTTTATTGTTTCATTAATATATTTTCAAACTATGCAACAGTAGAAAAGTAACAAAAAGAACTTTAGCCCATAAACTTCCCCAAGAACTGGGTTATCGAATAAAATAGTTTATAAAAACTAAAAAACACGCTTTTTATAGAAAACCAAACTATAAAAATAGAAAATAAGTTTTAATAAATTTAAATTAAGAATAGTGTTAAAAATTTCAATAAATATAAATTAAAAATAGTTTAAATAAAAATAAAATATTTTATTTAAAAAAAAGCGTGGGGTGCATGGGACAATAGATATAAATATTTTATTGACAGACATGAGTAGAGTGATTATCATTTTGATAATATCTTAAAAAACACCCCACGCTTTTTTTAAAATAAAATACATATTTTTTTTATTTACACTTTTATTAATTTATATTTATTGAAATTTTTAACACTATTCTTAATTTATATTTATAAAAACTTATTTTCTATTTTTTTAGTTCGGTTTTCTATAAAAAGCGTGTTTTTTAGTTTTTTTAAACCATTATTTATTTCCTACTTTTTTGCTTTGTTTATTCATAAATAAATTAACACGCTGCTGTTGCTACCTATTTCAGAGTTTATAATGTGACATTATCCGTGATAGAAACGTGATAGAAAGTTGACGGGGTAGATAGCGCTGTTATCAAATATTTACAGAGCTGTCAGTAAATATTTCGCTTATTCATTAGTTTAAATTATTTAGCAAATTGAAAAAGGAATAATTTTATCAAATTAGTGTATTGTCATCGGTCCTCAATAAATCTACAAAGTTTGATCGAAATCTGGCCTTTTAAAGAGGGTCAAAATCGCGCTCAAAGGAGTCGGTTGCAAACAAAAATACAAACCTACAAACATACAAACATACAAACATACAAACATACAAACATACAAACATACAAACATACAAACATACAAACATACAAACATACAAACATACAAACATACAAACATACAAACATACAAACATACAAACATACAAACATACAAACATACAAACATACAAACATACAAACATACAAACATACAAACATACAAACATACAAACATACAAACATACAAACATACAAACATACAAACATACAAACATACAAACATACAAACATACAAACATACAAACATACAAACATACAAACATACAAATATACAAACATACAAACATACAAACATACAAACATACAAACATACAAACATACAAACATACAAACATACAAACATACAAACATACAAACAGGTGAAGCTAATAAAAAGCGTATAAAAAAGAAATTTTCCAAATCACACAGGTGGTTTCAAAGTTTAGCGCATTCAAAAAAAGTCTTAATTTTTAATATTGGTAGGAAATTCGTAGGTATTCATTTTTCTTTTTGTCACTACTGGTGCGAACTGACCCTTAAGTTCTTGTTCTATTCATAGTTTTACGGTATACCTAAAATTCTGTTTTAGTGACTCAGTTTGTCCTTAGAACACTAAATAATATGACTTTGGGTGAACCCGCAACCCGTAATTCCCTACATTTTAGTTCTTCATTAGTGTACCGACTGTATATATATTTAGGGTGGTAACATTAGGTTCTAAGTATACCTGCCCGAGCTGATTTCCACAATTCGACGTTAAATACTTGTGCCTTTTCAGCCTATGGAGGGTGGTTACACTAAAATTTCACATTTTTATTACAATATAGTTTTAAGGTACTGGTGCCATACAAATACGTTCGATTCCGGGGTCAGAGTTAGTTACGAGGTTTAAGATGGATTGATTGCTTGAAAGTTTGTTTTTGAAGTGGTAGAGTCAAGCAACAGTCATTTTGGCCGTTGCATGAATGGGCTGACTCGACCGGGGAAGCACCGCCCTCTCACAGAATATCGACGCCAAGTAACAGTATTTGAACTGTTGCGTTCCGTTTGGTGAGTGAGAGTGCCGGAGCCCAAACTCCTTTCCCATCCCCTCCGAAACTCCTTTCCCATTCCCTCCCATACTCCTTTCCCATCCCCTTTCCTTTACAGGGTCGGCAGCGCGAGTGTGACCCCACTGGTGTTGCACACGTCCATAGGCCGCGGTAACCGCTTCGCATCAGGTGGGCCGTGTGCTTGTCTGCCACCTTAGTGGTATGAAAAAAAAAAGTTAGGACATGGCAAAGACACTTAGTGACTGAAGAAATGATGAATATATAGAAGAGGATAACATCAAGTTATTAAGACAAAGGCGATGATGATGCTAAATATAATAATAATAATATCCTATGACATATTAAACAGCGCTATATAGATCCAAAAGAATCATAGCATAGCTTGTAATATGGATTCCAGAATACGAATAAACATACTTGGTTACATGATATTGTCGGAAGTTTACGCGAATGTTACACATTGAAATAAAACTATTTTTAACGGATTCTATCGCGGTTTATTTGATGTTATTTTATATTTTTTTATATTTTACATTGTAAAATATAAAATAACATCAAATAAACTGCGATTGAATACTTGGATACATTTTCTTTTTGTAATATTGTAATGTTATTATACATAGAAATAACCAGATCGATACAAATAAAAATAATCATGCATACAAATGTTTACACTGAGCGCGAATCAAACCTGAGACCTCTGATGAAGCGGTCGAACGCTCTACCCAGCGCTACGGAAGTCATCAAATTGTTAGTTTTATAAAAAGTACAAGGCGTAGTATGGCTCTATAGTCAACTGGGTCTACTCGAACTCGGTCCGGGGACCCAGTTGACATATTCATTATTGCCTATACATATATAATTACTTGTGTACAATGAAGACATGCATTAGCGATTATTCAAAATTTTACCCCTAAGAGGGTGAAATAAGGGTTGAAAGTTTAAATGGAAATTTCGTCATTTTTGAAGTAAGAAGCACGAAATTCAATTTGAAAGCTTCTTATAGCTATCTTATATTTACCATTGGACCCGAAAGATGGCGCTGCATTCTGATTATAGGTCATTTTTTACGAATTCATTCCCGGGCGAAGCCGGGTCCCGGGCCACTAGTTTATTATATTTCTTTGATAAAATGGATCCGCTTGTAAAACTGTAGGAAAATAATATTGTTTTAAAACATTTATATAGTTCCTGTTTCATAAAAGTATAAAGTGTGTTCACTCATATTTTCATCCATTATTCCTGTCTAAGCTGACTTTTTGAAACTATCAATATACAGATAGTTCATCTCTCCGCCTCTCGCTACCCACTCCACTTCTCACCCCAATATTATGAAGCCAGCTTTTATCGGGCTAGACTCACGAAAATAATAGAGGTAATTTGGGCGTACATTTTAAATGTGGAAAAACTAACCCGAACGTTAAATTATCTGATTCAGCTATTAAGGAAATATTGCTGAGGATTGAGCGCTAATCGTAGTTTTGTTTTAAATATTATTGGAATTCAGTGAGGGATTTTATATTTTAACAGGAATCAATACTTTTATGATTCGGATCCAATACTCAATAGAAAATTTACCTTTAGTAGTATTAGCATAAGAGGAATGGAAGGTAGGTATCTCCAGTTGTCAATCTTTTGGAAGTATTGTTGTTTTCAATTCCAGGCAAAATCCCTCACTAGCGAGTTGCCGAATACGAGATTGTGCATTATAGCTATACACACCTACCACATACAAACAAATTAATATAGGTTCACTGCATTCAAAATAAACCAATAAGTATCCTATAATTTATTGCATTTTTTCTAACAAAATTATGGCCTAATTTAAAAGTAGACAAGTGAAACACTTCGTATGTTAATTTCAATGCTGTAAGATGGCTAATTCATTTAAACTCGTAACTTTATCGTAGAATATTGAAGTTTTAGGAATATATTACGAGTTTTTCACTTAACGTGTAATACTGAGATCAAAACTCTTATAGTATATTTTAAATGGCACTTTTCTTTATAAATTATTCACGAATCTATAATCATTAAAATAATCTTAATGTTATACGTGCCCTTTATACGTTTCTATCCCATGCCTTCAGGGTTTGGGGTTTCAAATTGCCCGAAATTCAAAAAAAATAATTTGAAATCAACCTGCTAATATTATAATAATACGTGAATTATAAGGTCATTTCATGCATTCTTTAGGCTAAAGTGTAACCAAACCCGCTTATTATTTTTCACCCGACTGTGCCAGAAGCAGGGTTATGTTTTTCGAGAGTATGTATTTAGGTATCTATAAGAATGTGTAACGCTCTGAACGGCTCGATGGATTTTAGCTTGAGAGGTATATAGATTCGTATTTACTGTGAGAGTGACAGTTGGTATATCAAACTATAAAGTTTAAAAAATGGTTAATTTTTGGCGGTAAAATGTACGTTATTAAAAAAATATTTTAACTTAAACTTATCGAGTAGGGTATCAAAATGAAGAGCTTTAGAAGGTGATTTCAAATATATATTATAACAAAAAGTATAAAATTGAGTTGTTTATTAAATTGTCAAAACACCCGACTGTCCTAAAAATACCGAAACAAGTTTGATAGCAGGCGGGACCCATTTGCAAATCACAAACCGAAAGAAAATTATTGGGTCTCACCTGTTATCAAAGTTATTTCGGTGTTTTTGGGGAAATCGTAGGGATTGATTTTTTAACAAATAAATAAATAAAATAAATATTGTAGTACACAGTACACAACGCCATCTAGACCCAAACTAAGCAGAGCTTGTCATATGGGTTCTAGAATGCGGATAAACATACTAAACAATATATATTATCTATATTTTTTTGAAAATAAATACATATTATGCATAGAAACACGCAGACCAATGCAAACATACATATTTGCACTGAGCGGGAATCGAACCCGCGACCCCTGGCTTAGCAGTCGAACGCACTACCGCTACGCCACAGAGGTCGTAAATAACTTTGTTAATTTATTTTTTGGCTCTTACGAGAGCGACTGCCGTCTTACCTCCCAATCCTGAGAGTTTTGTCTGTGCCAGAGCCTCCTCCGTTGTTGTTATCGACTAACGGGTGAGGTTGACTTTAGCCCCTAAGGTGCTTATAGGGCTTTGTATAGGTACCCAACTCGACTCGACTGGTATTACATTTGTTCATAGGCAATGATTACAGCTTACTAGCAGGTCTTGATAATATATTAAATAGGAAAATTCAATACCTTAAGATATAATTGAAATTTAACTATAAAACAGATAATACAATTATGAAATTCCTAAACTCTTTCGTACCCAACTTTTGTTGTAATGAACCAGAACTTTAAATAGCAAAATTGTTCTGAGACTTAATATATATAACTTAATGTGGGTTTTAAAGTTTCTCAATTAAGTACACGACTGTATTCTAGCTTAAAAGACTTCTCTTGTAGAGAGAAAATCGCTTATTTTCACACACCCCAACTTCTTAACTAATATTAAAAATACAAAATTAAGTTTGTTTTTTTTTGCAATCAGGCAACAATCAGGTAACAAAAAAGTACGACAGATAATTAGGTGCTAATTGTGCCTTTTTGAACCGGGATTGGAATTTTGCGCAGGCCAAGCATAGATTTTAATATTATTATAAAAATACTAGCTGACCCGGCAAACGTTGTTTTGCCATGTATATTATTTCTAGGAAACATTTATTTATTTAATGTTACATTGACAATTAATAATAAATGTAAAAATGTACTTTATTCCCAAATAAATATTTATTGAATGTAAAAAAATATTTATGAAAGTTGTCTTCAAAGAAATTAAATTATTAATAGTTAATAAATCCTTCTATCAGTCTATTGGTAAAAAAGCGGCCAAGTGCGAGTCGGACTCGCCCATTATGGGTTTCGTAGCAGCAAGTATCTTAATAATGTTTTTTTTTATTTTTATATTTGAGTTGATTGAAAGAAAGGTAAATTGCGGTTTACGATTTATGTCGTATTAAAAAAAACTACTCACTAGATCATGTTCAAACCAATTTTTGTTGGAAGTTTACATGGTAATGTACATCATACATTTTTTTAGGTTTTATCATTCTCTTATTTTAGAAGAAATATGGGGGGGGGGGGCACATATTTTACCACTTTGGAAGTGTCTCTCGCGCAAACTATTCAGTTTAGAAAAAAATGATATTAGAAACCTCAATATCATTTTTGAAGACCTATCCATAGATACCACACACGTATGAGTTTGGTGAAATATTTTTTTTGAGTTTCAGTTCTAAGTATGGGGAGCCCCCAAAATTTATTGTCTTTTTTCTATTTTTGTGTGAAAATCTTAATGCGGTTCACAGAATACATCTACCTACCAAGTTTCAATAGCATAGATCATATAGTTTCGGAAAAAAGTGACTGTGACATACGGACGGACAGACAGACAGACATTACGAATCTATAAGGGTTCTGTTTTTGCCATTCGGCAACGGAACCCTAAAAACAGTGACTTAATATTGTATTCGTTTGGTTATTATTTGATTTACCTTTCACAATAATGAAACAGGTATATTTATTAAACACGTTCACGTTTTCGTTTTGAGATAAAACTATTTCCAAAAAACGTTAAGTTCAATTATACAGGCAATGGCCGTTGTTGGCGGGAGATCACACACGTGTTTATTTACATGAGATCACTTAATTAACTAATAGTTAAAACTGTCTTTATTAGTTAATATATATAAATATAAATTGTGAATAAATAATTATTGCACTGGAAATTAATAATAAATTTACGATGAGAGTAAAATTAACATGAGAGATGCACAGAAAAATTAAAATAATACATACAACAGTGATCGTAGAGGGTTGAAAATTCAGGTTGTATGTAGTTTCTAAATTTCATTAAAAAAAATTAGGGGTGAACTACCCTTAACATTTAGGGGGATGAAAAATAGATGTTGTCCGATTCTCAGACCTACCCTATATGCACTCAAAATTTCATGAGAATCGGTCAAGCCTTTTCGGAGGAGTTTAACTACAAACACCGCGACACGAGAATTTTATATACTAGAAGATAGCAAAGAAAAAATACTTTTAACCACGACCCAGCCCGACACCCTAGCTAAGCTAAATTGCTGGGTGGGTTCACGTTGGTATTGTGGTGGTCAGGATTCGAACCCGGGACCTCACTATTGTAAGAACGACTCCCTTAAAACTAAGTTACTGAAGTGTTAAGATCTACATAATAATACAATATGGGGTTTTTCAAGAAGGGCATTAGAAAGTTTTTACAGGGTTGGCAGCGCGAGTGTGACGCCCCTAGTGTTGCACACGTCGATAGGCCGCGGTAACCGCTTACCATCAGATGGGCCGTGTGCTTGTCTGCCACTAAAATGGTATAAAAAAATTATATGGAGATGACACTTCATCCTTGCACATTTTGGTCTGGTTATCAGAACACCCTCAATTGTAGAGGTGGTAAATACTGTCAAAGAGATAATGTCTTTACACAATTGCAAGGGCTGAATGGCCTTAGTCTGAGCTCAAGAGTCTTAAAGATATGGATCGCGTCTGTCGAGAGCGTTTTAATAAGTTTCACTTAAGACTATCACGTGACTTCGTCCTGTGACGGTCCAACCGTCGAGATTGCATTGGCGGTTTGAGGATGGGGGCTTGCTGTTCAGAACGGCTTCAGACGTTGCAGATTAACATTAAAATACCCTTCTCACTGCTCATACATTGTTGGCCTAAAAGTAAAATAAAAATTATAAGGACAATTCAAGACTTAATGATTTCTTTTATTAACTTTTAATATAATTTTGGTATAATCTCATGTTAATTTGGTTACAAGACAATTTAAAGAGTAGGAATAGTTGAAGTGTATTTATTTGTTTAGGCTGATAGCTTCCGTTATTAATTTCAAATAAGTAGTCGATAGTTGGTAGTCGCTTTAAAACATATTGTTTTATGGCAACTCAGAAGAGATGACGTGTAGTGGCGTGATTATAGGAAAGGGGGGTAGTAAGAGGTAATAAAAGGAGCGTACCGGGGAATATCAGGATGAGTCTTCAAGAATTCGTCGCGAACTATAGGTTGCTGAAATTTCTATCCGAATTTTAGAAAGCCTTGTAGCCTGCGTTTAAATCTGGTGGTGAGTTATCTTAGTTTCTGTTCTTCTTATTCTTAAAATGTTGACTGTATTTAGGTTTCATACATTGTATTCATGATAATTTACTTTTGTGGGTTGGAGGTAGAAAAATAAAATAGAATATAAATTTTCCTTTGAAACCTAAGATTTATATATCTGGTGTGGTCGTGGTATGTGAACTGGGTTGACTTTGGCCAAGTCAGGTCAGGGATCAGACTGTGACTATGCTATGATAGCGTTCTCTGTCGATTCATGCTGGGTTTAGAGTACTCGAGGCTCTATCTGGAATGAGGCGACTGGGAACACTTTTATTGCCGTTAACCTATATGTAAGCAATTTGCTACTAACATTTTCTTTTAATGCTACCTTATCTTAATCTAGATGGCTAGTTCCTATAAGCCTGGGATGTCTATTGTAGATTCTTAGCCTGTATCTGTATGGCATTTATTATTCAAAGTGTGATTAATGGGTCATATGACTTGTTAAACTAACTTATAAAATATTATTTTATACACTCATCATTACACATGTACACGAAATATGTAGTTCTAGGCACGCTTAAGAGCCTCCCAAGTTCTTAAGTTTGCTTGGAATGAGGTAAAGGTTTGAGAAATTGAGCTATCTTATTTTTTTTTACGATGGTTCTACTGGAATTCAACAGTCTGTCTGGGATGAGTCCAGAGGATGGCTGTATTCGACCGTTGTTTTATTATAGGGAACCCCAATTGGGTAGAGCCCGTACAGCGTTGGATATCGCATTCTATGTGCTAGACAAACTAAATGTTTATTCTAGTGGATGGAATGTAGCGTCCCGTTACTTGCCTAGTCTGCCGAGACAACAGTACTGTACGCAACAATAGCTAGTAATGGATTGTCGATGTGTGTTGTGAAACCTTGCTTAATCAAGTAAGGTAACATAATCATACCCTGACTCAGTTCATTGCTGATATCGGTTCGGTCTGAGGGGAGGTTTAGTGACGAACTGATGCCCCTTAGCTAGCTCAACCCTACTGAGCTCATCTTGTAGTATCATACGGTTTCTTAACGTGTGATAGGACAAGATCAGACGGTCCACTTTGTGTTGTATTGTATATACATACAGCCATCTGCTGGACTATTATTCCTATCAAATACAGACCTCACTTTCATTGTAAAGATGAGAAGCTCAAAAGGTACGGTAATTACTTGAGTAAATGATTGTTATGTCTTACAAAGCAGTTTCATTTAACTCTTGACAATTCCTTTGTCTTTATCCAGTCCTTGTGAGTGCCTGATTTAATTCAGACATTTAAAACAAATTATTTACAGGATCGATGTCCAATTCGATCTATGTATCCTGTTTGACGGGTGTGAGCTCGTTCCATTGTAAGTGATATGTCATGCTGGGCTAAGCCCTCGCAATACATGCTATCATACTTACCTACCTACTTATTATTACGTCTTTATCGGTGTGGGGAAAATACTTGTGTCTTGAAAGCGTTTGGTCGCAGTATCGCTTGACCCTGAAACGTGGACAGGTGCCACAAGCTCGCATTGTGTCTTGAAAGCGTTTGGTCGCAGTATCGCTTGACCCTGAAACGTGGACAGTTGCCACAAGCTCGCATTGTGTCTTGAAAGCGTTTGGTCGCAGTATCGCTTCACCCTGAAACGTGGACAGTTGCCACAAGCTCGCATTGTGTCTTGAAAGCGTTTGGTCGCGGTATCGCTTGACCCTGAAACGTGGACAGTTGCCACAAGCTCGCATTGTGTCTTGAAAGCGTTTGGTCGCGGTATCACTTGACCCTGAAACGTGGACAGTTGCCACAAGCTCGCGAAGACCTTACCATATATATTACCATGTCTGTTTACAGCTGGTACCCATAACAGCGCTAGTAACTCATTGGCCGTGTTCTAGATGAACTGCCCAAGGGATTACCCAATTACTGCCTGTGTATGAATACACTACAGCAATGATTCGAGCTATACATTCGTTAGACTGGATATATTTCCATCTAACCTACTTGTTGAAATTCGGCACTCATTCCCAATTCGGTACTATTTTTATTTTGTAAAGCACCAAGGTTGTGCATAACTTAAAAGTAGTATGCCTTCAGCTGGAGAGGATTGGTTGCTCGTTGGGGGCCTGGGGATTTGGAGGAGGCGGCCTACCCGGTTCCAGCAATGGAACCGGTCATAGGATTCCTTATTACCTATAAAAATACCCCATCCTAGCAGTCTACACATATTTTCCGGCTACTCTGAGATAATCTACTATGTAGGTTATCTCAAGGTAACTAATTGTTAACCACATATGTATTTAATCACACATTTTATTTACTTGACTACCAATATTTACTATCTCTTTGTCTAAATAACTCAAATTGTATATAAGAAAACTATATACATTTCCTTTGAAAGGTCCAGTTATGGTGAGACAACTCCATATTGTGTGTGGTATATCTTCACTTCTACCTAAACTAAATGCTTATATATCATACTGTGAAATTGAACTAACTTGCACTTAAAGGTACACAAAACTTAATATGTCTATATCTAGGATCACTTAGGAATGAACTTAATATTCAGAATTTTATAAATATCACTAATTATCACTATAGAGACTAGGTAGCTTCTAAAATCAAAATCTTAAATCATATTAGGTTCAGGGATTCAATGTAGTTGTATAGGAACATTATTTAATTTTATTGCTAAATAGAATAATAGTCATAGGAATTAGATTGAAATCAGTGTTCTCAATACCATGTACTTTTTTCTTGTCTCAATGTACCAAATAAAGGACTATGAGTTACTACAATGCTTAAACACAGCGTATAAAGGGTTCCATACTTATAAATATTTAGACGATCACAATAAAGCCAAACTTTTAATAGTATCTTCCTAAATTTGGAAGATATAACAGTAACGGATACTCTCAGTGCCTTCAGCACTGTAATCAGTTGCTGCATTCAGGTCCATCGTCTCATCAGTGGGCGGTTCATATACTTTCGGGACACTGTAAAGGGGGGAGCGTTACAGTCCGCGTGGATTTAAATTTTTAAGGTTTTAATTGTTTTTGCACGGACCCATAATCATTGATCTAAAATAAAAGTAGCGTATGTTACGCCTTATAATATTACCTCTCTAATAGTGAAAGTCCTATCAAAATCGGCTCAGCCGTTCCAGGGATTACCTAATTCAAACAGACAGAAATACAGTCAGACAAAATTTTTATGGAATGCTTTTTTGTTATGTGTACATACATACACTCGTATGCATTTTGTAATAACCAGTTATTTTAATATTACAGACAGACACTTCAAATTCTTTAATTTGTATAGATTTAAATAATAAAAAATCAAAGTAAAAAGTATGAGCTCCATTTAAGGAATCAAATTTAAAGTCGCGTGTTGCCACACACAGCCATTCGCAATAGCCCGTATGCGTGTTCTTCTGAGCCCACTCTATAGGCAGCCTTTTGATATTACGTGTTGCAACGTACGCCTTACTGCTACCACGTTAAGAGCGGCAGCATTGAGGGGCGTATTTCCGTGAAGTCCGGGTGCGGCAGGGAGCCCGCGTCGAGTAGTGGTTGGCCGGATTATAATTATCATATATATAATATAGTGCATTATGCTGCAGACGTTTACGAAAATAAAAAAATTAATATAATTATATTCGGCTCTAGCAATGACGAGTGATGACTACTACCACTCAGATATTTAAGTCAAAGGCTTCAGAGCTTTTAGGGCCTGTGCTGCATCGTACGTGTGCACTCATGCGGGCCCCTGTTTCGGACAAATAATAATGAGCTTATTTCGTGCAGATAATTTGCACCAAATTGTGCAAATTATCTGCACGTCTTTCGTAAATCCACACGATTTGCACGACGTGTGGACGCTCGCATGACACAGCACAGGCTCTTATACTGAAACCGGTAGACTTGTATGATAGGTTTCGTGACCGTAGAGGAAGCTTGAAGTGTGTTAGGATAGAAGTAGAATATGGTAGGAGGTTGTCTCTGCCTACCCCAGAGGGAGAAAGACTTGAGTATATGTATGTGTGTATGTATTTTTTATTATTATTCATGTCCAAATCAAATCCATTTTTTTTTCCTATGATGTAACTGAATGGTTACCTCAAAACAATTACAATCCAGCTTATAAGAAATTTAAATTTTACTTAATATGTTAGTAACTTACAGAGTAAAGAATGTGTACATATATATATATACTTTTCTTATGGTCTCTATTATAATGGAAATTCACTTCGTTCCTGTGTTCTTCAAGGTTAGCCCTCACTGCACTACGTAACACTAATTTCACTAATAGTCCATTGAAAAGTTACATTTGGGGTTGCGTTTTTTAGAGGACGCAATTTTATTTTTTTGCTGTGTATCGGGGGTCAGTGTAAAGCTAAAACCAAGTTTGTGGGGTCGCCACCCCTGTCCCACGGCCGCCATCTTGAAAATAGGGGTTGAAATGGTTTTTATGATATATCTCTTAAACTATTTATCTGAAAAATTTGTTAACATTTTTTGTTGCAAATTAAATTCTCTACAACATTGGTCCAGTAACTTTTGTATTTTTTTATTTTGTTATTTTAATTTTTTTAATTATTCATTTTGCAATACTATTAATAATTAATTATTGACTATTATCCCACCCACGAGGTAGAGTCGACAATAGACATAATCCACGGTGATTTTCTAAATTTGAACTACTTCGTCCTCAGTCTTTTCGACCCTACACATCAAAAAATTAAAATTGCGTCCTCTAAAAAACGCAACCCCAAATATAACTTTTCAATGGAGTATAACGCATTCCAAGTTACTGACCACATTACCTTCAAAACTTTACATAAAAGAATAAACAAAAATTTATATATTTTTATTGATTCATTTGAAGCCGCGGTAGCCTAGTGGTATGGGTAATGGACTGCCGAGACGAGGTCTCGGGTTCGATCCCAGGTTTTACCATGGCACACACCAATGACTTTTCGATGCTTTTCGAAGTTATGTGTGTATTTATCGCAGGTTTATAAGTGCCCGGTTAATGACAATAGGCTCGCCACCTATTATTTATTTATTTATTTATTATATACTTTATTGTACGCCAAATTACAATATTTTTGTACAGAAATTAAGAAGACAGGATAAGTACAAAGGGCGGCCTTATTGCTTTACGCAATCTCTTCCAGGCAACCTTTGGATGGAAATGTACGTTGGTTGGAGTATTTGGTAGCTGT
This sequence comes from Cybosia mesomella, assembly GCA_946251805.1. Classification (NCBI taxonomy): domain Eukaryota; kingdom Metazoa; phylum Arthropoda; class Insecta; order Lepidoptera; family Erebidae; genus Cybosia; species Cybosia mesomella. The sequence goes on from OX276398.1 coordinate 27,639,846, forward strand.
TGGCGTTTAATTAAATAGTTACATCACATACATACTTACATAAATACCCATATAAATACATATCTACTTGAAAATATATCCATAACTAAAAATACACATACTTAAAAATACTTAATTATACTTAAACAATACATACATACACAGATACGATGAAAAGATACTTATAAGTTAATTATTCTATGCTACACGTGACACATTGGACAAATAGTGTTCCTTGACCATTCCTTTAAACTTCACTAATGTCTGAGCTCGTCTCATTTCCACTGGCAGTTCATTCCACAGGCAAACAGCTGTAACTGAAAAAGAGTTATCGAAGAAGCCCGTAGAATGCCTTGGCATTCCTAGGACTAATCTTGCCGATGATCTCAAACACTTTTCATGCGAATCGGAAAGGAACTGAAAGCGCTCTTTTAAGTAGAAGGGTGTTGAAGGGTTGAACAGGATGTTGTATAGCAGGGAGAGGATATGTAAGTTCCGACGCAACCTAATGGGTAACCACTGTAGCTGAGTACGGAACTGTGATACATGATCAAACTTGCGTAGACCATATATAAATCTTATGCATAGGTTTTGAAGACGTTCAAGTTTGTCAAGCTGGTTCTCCGTCAGATCCAAGTAGCTGACATCCGCATAGTCCAAAATAGGCAGGAGCAGGGAATTTGCAAGCGCAATTTTTGTGGTGATCGGTAGCAAATGTTTTAACCTTCTAATTGATCCCGCCGAAGCAAATTCTTTTCTGCTCACTTCCTGCAGCTGCGGACCCCAAGACAGGTGGGAATCGATAACTATACCCAAATTTTTTATCTGATTGCTTAAGGGAATCATAGTGCCATCAAAGAAAACCGAGGGAACATGTGTCAGGTCTATGTCTGTTCTAGAGCTGCCAACTACAACCACCTGTGTTTTCGCTGGGTTAACACTGAGCCCATAGGATCTGCTCCACGAACTTATGTGACGTAGGTCATTATTGATCCGATCAATCGCTTCATTCAATAAAGCTCTGGGTGCCTGCGTGTAGATTTGCAGATCATCTGCATAAAGGTGGTAAGAAGAATGAAGTTCATTAGAGATAGAATTTATAAAAATCGAGAAGAGTAAAGGAGAAAGAACGCCGCCCTGGGGCACACCGACACTGGTATTACACCAACCCGAAAAATCATCTTCGATGCGTATACGCTGCCGACGGCCACACAGGTAACTACGAAACCAATCTATCACCGTTGGAGATATGTTAAGAGAGCGGAGTATATGTAGTAGAATATCAAAGTCCACCATATTGAAAGCGTTACTGAAATCTAGCAAACAGAGAACAGTTTGCTTCCCACTTTCCATACCGGACCTGATGTCATCTGTGATATTCACCAAGGCTGTAACTGTGCTATGACCAGAACGGAAACCGGACTGATAGGTATTGAGGAGGTTATTTTTGGATATAAACGCACTTAATTGGTAATTGACGAGACGTTCGAGAACTTAAGATAGGAATGGTAATATGGATATAGGGCGGTAATCGGTCAGTAACAAAGGTTTGGATTTCTTCGGTAAAGGAGTAATCAAGGCATTTTTCCATGATGATGGAAAACTACCAGTCGTTATGGAATGATTTAAAATGTAACAAATAATTGGGAGTATTTCATCGAGGATGGGAAGGATTATGCTCCTGCTGATACAGTCACTACCAACTGCTTTCGACGTTATAGCCATGATGCTCTTCTTAACATCACAAGCGGTAAATAGATTAAAGACAAATGGTGAGTGATTAGGAGCTGGAAGCGTCGAAAGATAATTAATGGTATGTGCCTTTGTAGTCCTATCAAAATTGGACGAGGCAGTGAAATGCTGATTAAGAATATCAGTATCTAAATCTTTTGGAATCGTGTCATGACGTGTTTTTCCAACTCCTAGAGTTTTGAGAAATTTCCAGACCCTGGACGGGTCGCCGTTCTGAATAGAGTTATGAATGTGCTGGCGTTGTGCATTCCTACACACCTTATTGCAGTGATTTCGGGCAGATACGATCTCTGCCAGTTAGTTTCGCTAGGCTTAATTTTGTCTCGAAATTTAGCGGCAGCTTTCTTTGATATCAGGACCTTAACCTCATCCGTTAGCCACGGCGACGGTGGATGCTTAATTTTAATTGCTCGTATAGGAGCGTGCTTGTCATAGAGCTGAATGAGGTTCGTGGTAAAAAAACTAACTTGCTCATCCACAGTCGCCGAAGTAAACAGTGAGGTAAAGTCAATGTCGTTGGCGTCGCTGCGCAGACTGTCGAGATTCATGTCACGGAAATTGCGCTGCATGCAGATTTTAGGTTTGGCCTTAGGTGGACGGACTTTGAAAGATAGGAAGAGTAGATCATGGTAGGAGAATGCATCCGCTTCACATTGTCCATGCTTAGCTACTCTTTCTAAGGAAGAAACCATGATGAGATCGAGAAGTGAAGGATTGCGATTTGGAACGTGGTGAGTAGTTTTAGATGGAAGGATAGAGAGGTTACAAGAGTTAGCGATAGCGTTAAGGGTCGAGGAGCGCTCATCGTTTTTAAGGAGGCACGTATTGAAATCTCCCATGATTATAGTATGAGAGTAAGAAGGTATAAGATTATCTAATAGTGTTTCAAAGGAAGAGAAGTAATTAATTTTAGATGAGGGACAGTAATAGACACCAAGTAAGAGTTTAGTATGGTGAAGCTCGACTTCGAGAAACAAATGCTCCCCGGCATTCGGTGGAGGTGGTTGTTGTGACATGCTTATGATAGAATGAGGAATATGTGATCTGAGATATATGGCAACACCACCGGCACGCCTAACCGTACGATCATTTCTTATAAGTTTAAACCCAGGAAGGGTATACGAAACGGTGGAATGAGAGGGCTTGAGCCATGACTCGGAGACAAGGATTGCATGAATGTGTTTGAAATCAAAGGTAGCAAGCGCTGCAGGGAAATGCTCAGGAATACTTTGAGCATTGATATGCACAATATTAAAATTTCTAGGAACATCAGTGAACTGTGACTCAAGTTTTGCAGCCAACGAAGGCGGCTCAACAATAATTTCATCAGAGCTATCCAACGAATAAAAACTGTCAATTTCGCCATCGTCGGAGCTATTCACCGAATGAAAGCTGTCAGTATCACTATCACACATAACACACTATAATATATAAATATGATATGATAAAAATAATTTATAAATTTATACTTAAAATAACAATATTAAATAAAAAAATATTTATAAGCACTGGCACCAAAATACATTTGACACCTTCCAGTTGTGCTTCCATTTTAAACAATTTATACATGAATCTGATCAAAAACGTCCACCACATCCGGGCATAATATATTAGAGAATAAAAAGAAAAATAAAAAATAAAATTAAAATCACAACATTGGGACCTAAACATAAACTGGCGAAATGTGGGTGCTAGCACCTCTGCCTACCCCTTAGGGGATATAGGCGTGAGTTTATGTTATGTTATGTCATTTGAATATAAAGACCGCTTGTAAACTTGTTAGTATTCAGCAACTTCTGAGGGTTTTTTTTTTACGTGCGGAAATCCCTTCGGATACCCCCCCGCTGGCAATGTGAAATTTATGTCAACTGTAAACTTCCGTGCGTTTCAACATTTGGTAGTGTTACCGACATCTACGCGAGCGAAGCTGCGGGCATCAGCTAGTTGCATTATTAAGAGCCTAAAGATAAACATCTATTTCTAATTATGTAAATAACTCTCAGAAATTATAATCATTTGTTATATAACAACGCCAGAACAATAAAAAATTATGAGATTCGATCTAAATTAAACTTTTTTTGTCGTAAGCCGTAAACTTGAGAGTTCTTAAGGGAAAATCGGATTCAGTACAAAGGAGGCTTGATAATAATGCGGCAACTCCAATCTCTGTACTGTAATCATCTCCAATTTCCAAATTTCTGAAACTTTTTTCATCTTTGTACACATCTGTTTGGGTGCTTTGGTAGGTTTTTGATTTTCGTTATGGTCCCTGTAAGTTATAGAGAATTTGTATTAATTGAGGTCATTTAAGTATGTATATCACTGCTTCTGTGTTACACGTAATATGTTGTATAGAGCTTACAGTTAATACATTTATAAAATGTTAATTTCATAAATACTTTAGTACTTATAACGAAAGCGAGAAAATAGAGAGAAAATTATCACAAAGAGTGAATAAATCTCATAATGTGGTATGAGATTTGTTCACTCTTTGTGATAATTTTTAATGTTAGTTTAGTTTGGTATAATAAAGGTATCTTATTTTCCAAATTATCACTAAGAAATGAGAAGTTTCAGAATTTATTCTTATTTAGCTACCGCTGACATCTATCTATCTTTGAATCTCTTTAACGGCTTTAACGATTTTCATGAAATTTAGCATACAGGGAGTTTTGGGAGCGATAAATCGATCTAGTTAGGTTACATTTTTAGAAAACGTCGAAAAAAGAAACCGGTCAGAAAGATATTTATTACTTGTGAGTAGAGATGTTCAAAATATTTTATTCTTTGATTAATTAGAATATTAATAATAAAATGTAATAATTTGTATTTAACCCATTTTGTCCCACTGCTGGACAAAGACCTTCGCCAGATCTTTTCACTCCTTTGCTACATCCCACCAATCTGGGATAAAAGAGTCGAGTCCCACCAATGCAATGATTCCTCGGCCAACCGGGCTTCCGCCTTCCATCCACTTCCAGGGTATAACCAAATGAGGCCACTTATCAGGTGGCATTCTGCAAGTATGCCCGGATTTCAGTATGCCGTCAAATTAATTATTTGCGTAAAAGTTCTCTTGACAATCCCACTAATATCATAAATGTGGAAGTTTGGATGGATAGATGGATATATGGGTGGATGTTTGTTACTCAATCACGCCAGAACAGCTGCACAACACTGCTTTTTTTCGAAAAAATCTAGGTTTCTGGCAATTGGTATCACAAGCACGTTTTCACATTAGGGCGATTAAATAATGCGGTCTACTTGACCTGCTGCAATGAATTATCTAAGGTATACTTTGAGAATTTGACAAGCATTGGCAAGATGAGGGTAATCCGAAATTCTTATGGATTCTAGAACAAAAAGTAATTCCAACTTCTAAGAATTACGTTACTAGAAATTCTATTATATGACCAGGAATCTTACAGTACAGTAAACGATACAATAAGCTGGAGATGTCTGCAACATACAGAGTCTGTTTGTCCAACTTTAATAGATTTTGTTATAGAACTGCTAACCATGAAATGCTATAATTGTTTCTGTTGAAACTCAACTTCAATGGATTTAAAGAACTACTTTGTAGAGGTACATAATATTTAGCAATTTTATGTTTATAAAATGTCAATAAGTGAGAGTCATTTTAAAATAAAGAGATAATATTTAAATATTGGTAGCATCTTTAAGTGTATCGAAATGTAGGAAGTAAATATATTTATATACTTCAAATCCTACTCATATTAGAAATTCGACGGCCTCTGTGGCGTAGCGGTAGTGCATTCGACTGCTACGACAGGGGGCGCGGGTTCGATTCCCGCTCGGTGCAAATATTTGTATGCATGAATATGTCTATTTGCATTGGTCTGGGTGTTTCTATGTATAATATGTATGTATTTACAAAAAAAAAGTATATAAGTATGTTTATCCGCATTCTGGAACCCATAACACAAGCTAGTTAAACTATGCTTACTTTGGGTCTAGAAAGCGCTGTGTAGAATGTCGTAGAATATTTATATGAGGACGGATGGTTGGGTGTTAGTTACTCCTTCACATAAATACGACTGACCAAATCGGTATGAAATTTGGCATAGATATCGATTATAGATTAGAATTAGGCTACATTTAATCCAGGGAATGGAATCAGCAATTTCGTGAGCCGCAGGTGACAGCTAGTACACTATAGAACCCGTTGCTTCAAGCATAAAAACCTAATAGTTTTGAATTAAGCAACATTTAATTAATACCCAGTTTGAGAATACCTTATAACCTACACCATAATCACTGTCATGCATGATTAAGCCGTATACATTCTGGCCTTTCTGCCCGACTACGGGCATTGGCGTCCGCTTTATCTCCACCATACACTGGCTGATAAGAAGCTTACCAAGCGAACTTAATAAGAGTTGACGTAACCCGTCCGATCAAATGAGAATACACCTTTTGGACTTCAGAACATGGCTTCATTTAGATAAGCGGTCGGCTTTGGACGGGTCACTGGTTGAGAGGAGTTTATGCATGACGTCACTAGCTTTTTAGGTACACAATATGGAGGTTGCAAATGTGGTCAGTTGCCCCTTTTGTTCGTGGGATATATGATTAAAATTGAATGCCTTTATGACAGAATGAATATCTTACGAAAACAAAGTAAAGCAGTGACATCTTTTTGTAAATATGGTAAGTGATTTAAAAATTTAAATATATATTAGGATATAGTTCACCTTTTATTTTTATTTTCGCCCTTTATAATACTAATTATAAATATTCTACATTCCACACAACGCTTTCTAGACCCAAATAAAATTAAGCATAGTTTAACTAGCTTGTGTCATGGGTTCTTTTTTATAAACATCCACAACATATAAACATCCAGACCAATGCAAATAGACTAATCATGCATTCAACTATTTGCACTGAGCGGGAATCAAACCCGCGCCCCCTGTCGTAGCAGTCGAATGCACTACCACTACGCCAAAAAGACCTTCAAGGAAGGCCAGAAGAGGCGGTGAAAAAGGAACGGAAAAGTCTAGAAGACTGGCAAGCCGCCGAATCGCAATCAAATCTAATCTAAGAAATCTACATCCTCAATGACCGTGGGCCATTTTGCTTTTTTTCGGTGGCTGTGTCGAAATGAAACCAAATAAAACCGCACTGTGTTATTAGCAACAAAAAAAAAAAAGAAAAGCGGCGATAGCCCAGTGGTGTACGTAACGGACTGCCGAGCCGAAGTCTCGAGTTCGATCCCCAGTCGCCCCGGGCACACACCTCTGACATTTCGTAGTTATGTGTGTATTAAAAATGTATTATCGCTCGCTTAGTAATGTGCCCGGTAGATGGCAATAGGGTCGCCCATAACTGGCGAATCGTGGGTGTGCAATACACCTCTGCCTACCCCTTCGGGGATACAGGCGTGCAGTTATGTTATGTGTTATGTTATTAGCATTCGGGGATGCTAGAAAGGAAATCCCTAGACGAAAGTGAATCCAGGACAATGAGCGCGGTACCGATAACGGTTCAGAGGCTAGTCGCCCAAAATGTGCTTTGGAAAGTCGATGTCGCTTCCACCCTTTTACTTATATGCAAAATTATCTTCTTGTATTTTTATGCACCGTTTTTTTTGTGCGGAAATACCTTTAGTTTAAACCCAAGTGGTATTGTTGGCCTTCAGACACCGGGGTATAAGGTGACCCACAAGGTATTTCTCTCGCACTGAGGTCATCTCTAGTTTTGAGATGGCCCCCTCTAGTTTGGGACCCACGGTATCCCCGTCTGGCCACTGCAAAGAGGGGGGGGGGGGGGGGGGACACCGCGCCGCCAACTCGGCTGTATGCAATTCTAAAAATTTAAATCATTTTGCACGTTACACTATACAAACCAATATAGATAAATCTTTCACCCACAAGCCATAGAAGCACTGCATTTCTCTCTAATTACCTCTCAATAAGTAATTAGGGATGCATATATTCATAGTCATCATGTGATTGGGATACAAATAGCGACGATACATTCAACAGACTACTAATCACAGACGAGGGAATTCTGTCAACATATTTGATCAATTATCTTAATGTAAGCTGCCAACTGAAAACTCGGGAACGCACGAATTATTCAAGCATAGTGTAGAGAAGACATTATGTTGACTCATTCAATTTATGGCACGTTATAAAAAGAGATAGATCTACCTATGTCATTTGCGTTCTCTCAACAAGCCTTTTGACTTCCAAAAGGCTTAATAATGTGTTTAGTCCTGCTACAGATGACTCATTCGAAATAGAACTATGAGAAACTTTTGAGGGCCCTAACAACACTTTTGAGAGCCAAGCCATTATCACCTGCTAGTCAGTACACCTACTAAACAACTAACGTTTCTTTGCTGCAGGCTTTCCTCTCGAGGTTGGTAGGTTGAACGGCAGTCACTCCCGGAATAGCTGATATACCAACCAAAAACGGCAATAAGCAGACCTCAGGCTACAAAGTGCAATCATTGGACGCAACTGGGAATTCGCTATGATGATGACAACTACATTAAACTTTTACGGGCGCAGTGCCAGTATGACCCCTTACACCAGAGCTTCGTCCGTTAATTAGCTCCGTCAATCAACAGCTGTATCGGCTTGCAGTATTAGTTTGCTTGGGCCCAAAAAGTCTTGATGGGGACTCAAACATTTCTATTATTTATTGTGGGTTTTTTCTGTGATTTCGCTCTGCAACAACTCTAAATATAAATTAATAATAGTATATATAAAAAATATGTATATTATTTAAAAAAAAGCGTGAGGTGCATGGGTCAATAGATATAAATATTTTATTGAGAGACATGAGTAGAGTGATTATCATTTTGATAATAATTTAAAAAGCACCCCACGCTTTTTTTAAAATAAAATACATTTTTTGATTTACACTATTATTAATTTATATTTACACAGTCAGGTCATAAATTCTGTCACATGTTTAATATAAAATAATTGAAACAAGTTTATTCATTATGTAACCATTTATATACCAAAATGAACTTAACAAAACATAGATTCTTATGACAATAAATTTTATTCAAAATGACCTCCGTGATTTTGAATACAGGCCTTCAATCTGCGCGGCCAGTCGTCTATCGCAGCACGAACGAGGTCCGTGTCAATATCGGCGGCTGCCTTAATCAAGGATGTCTTGAGTGACTCCAAATTGGGATGAGGCTTTGAGCACGCCTTTTCCTCCAAGTGTTGCCATATCTTGTAATCTAACGGACTCAAATCTGGACTGGAGGAGGGCCAGTCTTTGTGCCGGATGAAGTCGATTTCTCGCGCCGCCAGCCAGTCTTGTGTGCTCTTCGCTCTATGAGCTGGCGCCGAATCTTGTTGGAATACCCAGTGCCTGTTATTGAACATGGTATGAGAAACAGGTTCCACAAGGTTCATCAGGACTGTATTTTGATACACAACTGCATTCGTTTTTACACCTTTCTCACAAAAATGTACCTCTGTTAAGCCCCAATAAGAAATTCCCAACCATACCACGAGCGAGGATGGAAAATGACTTCGTTGGACACGCGGAATACGGTTGCTCGCTTCTTCACTACTGTGTGCGTACGTACACCTTATCATTTTGTTTGTTGTAGCTCTCTTCTACGGTAAAAAATTTTTCATCCGAAAAAAGAATTTCCCGATTTTTTTTTCCCGCGTACCGCTTCAACAAAGCACGGCATCTCTTCAGTCTCAGGTCCATTAGACGAGCATTTAAACGATGTCCTGTTTTTCTTCGATATGCCTGAAGCCCTAAGTCTTCATTTAACACCCTTTTCACCGTGGTTCTGCTTAACCCCATCTGAAGGGCCAACAGTTTCTGCTTAAAAATGAGTAAAATTCTAAAAAGTATACATTTTTATTTTCATGAACAATTCCAAATTCGAATTCAATAAACTTTTTTGTGGCCAGCATTCTAAAAGAAAAGTTTTTACTGTGTGACACCTACCTGACTAGGTATTGAAATTTTTAACACTATTCTTAATTTAAATTTATTAAAACTTATTTACTATTTTTATAGCGGCGATAGCCCAGTGGCGTACGCAACGGACTGCTGAGACGAGGTCTCGAGTTCGATCCCCAGTCGCCCCGGGCACACACCTCTGACTTTTCGTAGTTATGTGTGCATTAATAAATGTTAATTATCGTTCGTCTAATATTGTGCCCGGTAGATGGCAATAGGCTCGCACCCTATTACATTGGGACCTTAACATAACTGGCGAATCGTGGGTGTGTAATACACCTCTGCCTACCCCTTCGGGGATACAGGCGTGAAGTTATGTTATGTTATGTTTCTATTTTTTTAGTTCGGGTTTCTTTAAAAAGCGTGTTTTTTTAGTTTTTTTAAACTATTATTTATTTCCTACTTTTTAGTTTTGCTTATTTATAAAAAGGTTTTTTTTAAAGTTTTTTTTAAACTATTATTTGCTTTGTTGAATTAAAAATTCTCTTTGGTGTTCGAAAATTTGTTAATATTAGATAAATTGGCTAAAAATAATGGTTGGAAATTAAAATTTCTGCCTTATGCTATAGATGAAAATTATATAAATTAACAAAAATCTTATTTATCCACTTGAAAAATGGAATAATTTTATCAAATTAGTATATTGGCATCGGTCCTCGATAAATCTACAAAGTTTGAACGAAATCTAGCCATTTAAAGTGGGTCAAAATCTCGACCAAAGAAGTCGGTTACAAAGAAACATACAGGTGAAGCTAATAAAAAGCGTATAAAAAGACGAACACAGTCTGTAGGCTTCTAACCAAACCTGTAAACTAACCTACATTTAATCTTCCTGCCTATTAATAATAAGAAGATTGCTGCACCCAAATGAGGTATATCCAACATTGTTTCCAGCCCAATTTCAGGTCGGAGCGTTCTCGCACTACGTAAATTTATGAGAGGACACGTGTGAAGCGGGCCGCGGTTTTAATATCAGTTGTAAATTAGAATGAGCTAGCGGATATTGCACAAATTGGCTCTGCACTACGTTTCATACTGTTCTCATGTCAGTTTATTGTTTTAGAAACATTGTTTGACATAGTTTATCGTCTATGTATATACCTATCTGAATAGTATTTCGAAGAAGTGGAAGTCTTTAACCCTACGTAATATTATAAATGTCAAATTTTGTGAAGTTTTTTGGATGTTTGTTACTTAATCACGATCAAACGGCTGCACGTTTTTGTCCCTGGTATAGGTACTGGGTGCAAGTGTGTAAATAACAATGCCCTCTTTGCGGGTTGAGAACTATTGACTAATTATGTGGAAAATATATTAGTCGAATTTTGTTCATGCTAGATAACCTATTTGCACAAATAGATCACTCACAGATCCCGCCGGCCTGGTTACCTTGCTAATTTTGACTGGGGTTTCAAGAATAGAGAAACTGGGTACGAAACGCAGTAATTGCGTTGTGAGTTCGGTGAGGTGCTTAACACTTCGAAGCGGTACGAAGTTCTTAACAAGACTGATCCTGGAAGATGGCGTGTGCAGCTCGTTGATAGACGCCGTTTTTTCTCGTGATCGCAATATACCCGCATACCAGTCGTCACAGGTACCCCAAGTTTACCAAGTATTATCTACAGGATATTGTCGGACGTTTACGCGAAAATTACACATTCAAATAAAACTATTTCGTACGGATCATATCGCGATTTATTTGATGGTAGTTTATTTACACTGAATCCGACGTTTCAGTTGCTTCCAGCAGCCATGGTCACGGGTAGACTGAAGATGGTGAAGTACCTGAAGTACCTGAACTATGTTGAATTGTTAGTGTTACTATGTACTCAGAATGAGCTTACAGTGTCATGATGTCTTGTTGTATTTAGATTTTTCCTGGAATTAATTAAGTGAATGACTGGTTCCCAAATTGGTAGTACATTTCAACCATCTTCTCTATTAAAATTAGGTTGTTTTTTTTTAATTTCAGTACCCTCGTGGAGCATCCTAGGTAGGAATCGATTTTCTTTAGCGAGTATCTGAGGTTTATCAAATCTTAAGTATGCCCCCTGTTACACGTGATCACATACACTAGACTTTGTAGACCGTTGGTGTTTTATGTCTATGCTATGTGTTCTTTGACGTGAGTGTCAATGTTTCGCTTGGTATGGCAAATAAAAGAGAGCCCACAGTCATAGTTCATTTTATAGACCTTTAGCACTTGACAAAAAAATGACTTATCTTCGTTGGCGGCTTATAGCATGTGTAAATTGTTTATCTAGTTAAACTATTGGACTAATACCCGCTATAACCGGTTCCCATAGTTTGCGAGAATGGGAATAGAATTCCACGTGGGCGGAGCCGCGGGCATCAGAACAGAAGAACTTTATTTTTTTGTGCGTATTAAGCGGCCCCACCTAGGTTTTTGAGGCTCAAACCATACTGGCTCAACCATAAAAGCCATCATAATCAATTCAAAACTAAGATCAATAGAGTGAAACTCGGGCTCCAAAGTCTGCAGCTTACATTTTGGAGCCCGGATTTCACTGTACTTCAATGCTTAGCCGGGACTAACGCTGTGATGATGATAATGTGTATTTTCTGATGTGTGAACTTCTCGTATTTAAGATGTCAGGGATCTGCTATTTTTTACCATCATGCACGTTTTTTACTTTTTTTTAAGTAATATTTTTATAAAATTTTAATTTAAATAGCACACATTTTAATTAAATTTCTTTTCCTCCCGTTTTCTCTTGATTTTTTTTTCAACACGGACGTATTAATTATAGTTGACGTTTACGTGACGTTCTTATCTAGGAGTTATTCGTTCTAACGAATAACTCCTACAAAATAACAACATATTTTAAAATTAGCTAAATAATAACAACTAATTCTGCCTAATTAAAAACGGGCAATGAAATTAAATCATAAACTTTTGACACTAATACAGGTATACAACCTTTTATTCAATCTAACTTTGCGAACAGAATAGGAGGCGGTAATACGGTGTTATTTCCTCATTAATGTGACTCTGGAACTTTGAAATGGGATTAAAAACTCCCTTGGGTATTTACGCCCTACCAATTACTTTACTAGGCCAAGTTTAGCCTAATCTAGTTAATAGTACTAAATCCTTATTAGCTTATTGAATTTGGTTAGGTATATAAAGAGACCATATTTCTGTTCCACATGAATTAATTGAAAACTTCGCCAGAAAAATAGTTATTTGTTCAACAAGTGAGCAAAGTTATTTTTTGCTGCGAGTGCCGAATGATTACTTATTATCGACTCAATATTATATTTCAAACAAATTGACCCAATGCCCCCTGATTAGCAATTAAGAGAACCAATCAAAAAGAAAATTAGATTGAACTAGCTGTATCTCGCGGCTCCAACTGCGTGGAATTTTGATTGCGTTGCTGCAACTCAAGGGAATCAATTCTAGGGATTAAAAGATAAGAAAAGAGAAAGCAGCTTTTGTGTTATTCCAGACTATAACTTATCCCTGTTCCAATTTTCAGCTAGATGTGTTCATCCTTTTGAGCGTGATTAACTAATAAACACCCAAACATCTTCACAAACTTTAACATCCTATTATAAATTAAGTTTAGATGGATGTATCGATGTTTTTCAAACTTTTACGTTTATTTTTTTTAATGATAAAATAATAAATAAATAAAATGTCAGGAACTATTAAAGGAAGTCGATGAGTTCTGTTCGTGGACAAATGGACTGAGGACGAAGCCCAGTAAGTGTCACTGTGTGTCTGGGTAGACGGGACACCAAATTTACCTCCTACGACCCGGCACTCTTCATTGGGGGTAAACCAGTTTCCATAGTCGCTGAATCGGTGCCATTTAAATTTCTTGGGAGAAAGATAGACTATAAAGGACGCACACCATCCTTAGATGAAGTTGTCGATACGTTTATAAATGACCTAAATAAGATAGATCAGCTACCACTGAACAATATCAAAAAAGCTTGGATATATGACAACTACTTAACATCACGTCTGACTTGGCCTTTTCTGGTGTATGAATTCGGTAAAACCTTACTGGCGAAAATAGATGCAACTATCATAAAATCACTAAAATCGTGGCTTGGACTAGCGCACTCTGCTGATTCCTCTGCTCTATTTAGGGATGAAACTTGAAACCATCGGAGCTCTATAAACACCTTAGAGTTACCAAAGCCCACATCTTAGGTAAATCCCAAGATGACACAGTCAGGGCACTCCCGAAAGATATCTAGACTCCTATTCCATAAACGATTTATTATGTGGGAGTACGAGGGCCAGAAAGGGACCAGGATATACTTAAGTCCTTTCTAAAACAAGTCGAAAATGATATATATCGAGTGTACGCGATGAATTTGGAAATCCAAAATGAATGGTTGACAATGGGAGAGTTCTGCATACTGATGGCCTTAAAGTGGCGCACCTTGATCTATGACTGGTCGCCGGCCCTGTTAAAATTCTATCTTAACGCCTTTCAGATGACCCTCCCAGACCAGAGTAATCTGGTAAAGTGGGGGAAGGCCACAGAAAAACAATGTTATACTTGTGGTGAGGCAATAGGGACGGCTAGACACATATTAGTAGGATGTAGGGTACTTCTCGATAGAGGCCAATACTCACGCCGCCACGATAAGGTGCTTATCATCATACGTGAAGCAAAGAGTCTGGCAGTAGCTAGAGCCCAAAAAGGATTGACTACTAACAGACGTCATATCAACTTTGTGTCTGAAGGTTCATCCATAACATCCAGGAACAAACCTTATTCAATGTTAGATACTGCCCCAGATTGGACTCTCCTAATCGACACGTATGAAAAGCACTATAAAATTCCGGAGGATGTTGGGGTTTCGTCATCTAGACCTGACATATTCCTTTATTCTAAGAGGTTAAAACATGTGGTTCTTGTGGAACTTACTGTACCGTGGGAAACAAATATACCGAAAGACCACACAATAAAGAAAAATAAATACTATGATCTCACAAACGAATTAATCAAAAACGGTTACGTGGTTAATTTGTATGCAGTGGAATTGGGAGCGAGAGGTATACCAGCAAAATCTCTCTATAACCTACTTAAAGATCTAGGCCTATCGAGAGCAGACAATAAGCTCATTACTAGGACGAATGTCTAAAGCGGCACTAGTAGGTTCGTATCAAGTTTGGTTAGGCAGGGAGGGGAACTTGGGTAGTGAAGGTGAGTGTTGATGTACATGAACAAAAGGGGCCCCTTCTAAACTGACACTTGGGTCGCAAGTCCCAGGCACTGTCCCGAGTTCCCAACTCAGCAACGCGATAGACCCGGAACCCGCACGGAGAATCCATGGATTGCTAAGAATATCGGTCTTACTAGGATAGTAGAAATAGTGAATACAGTTTCAGAACAGCTCATGCGAGGAAATTATCTCATTAAAATTGTTCGTTTTCATTCTATTCAAATAAACATGTCAATATTCTCGTGTAATGGACGCACGTCAGTACAGTTGCAAACAGAAATAATTCTAAGTGGAATATTCATTTCCAACAGTACCTTTTTTTTTTTTTTCGTGCGGAAATCCCTTCGGATACCCCCCCGCCGGCCAGCGGGGGCGGTTATGTCGGGCTTGAACCGACTAAAACCGCACGCCGTCTCGGGTCTACGGGTGTAAGGTTGCCCATAGAGCATATCCCTCGCACCCCGACCATTTCCAACAGTACCTAATACGTAGCCGGTATAAGGATCCGTTTGTAACTATACAAACAGATTGTGCACACTGCATTAATCGATATTGCTACATTGAACAGAATTTTTGATTTATGTATGTTATAAATAAATTAATATTACGCTAATCCTTGTTTTTTTTTTTGTGTACCTCTTAGGTGGCACACAAGTACACGGCCCACCAATGTATTATCATCCTAATCTTAGCGTTGGCCTTGGCGACCTCAGAGCCCGAAGGTTATATATCATAATCATCATAATCCAAGTGTCGATTACGCGGCACGATGGCCAATCATGTCCCACCGTATACCAATGGCCCCTGTACACTATGACGATGGCTTGACGCGCCAGTCATAATGGGCCATTGTGTACTAGAGCATTAAAAAAGAAATATTAATATATAGAATGAATAAAAACCAAAAGTATTCAATATTAAATTAAGTTACTTAGCTCGCTACGTATCTTTATTATTACTTACTCCTAAACTGAACTACCTACTTTACCTACCTACGTACTACCTACCTTACTCCTAAATTCTGCTCCGAAATGTCCTAAGATTTTACTATTTTATTCGTTTGTGACTAAGTGAGATTGCATCGGATACGTAATAAATGTAGTCTCTAATTGATATAAATTGCTGCATCTCTACGAGACACAATAGCTTTTCTATATTGCTACTTTTTAATTGGAACTGGGAACAGAGATGGCAGCCTCCGACACATTTTCTTGGGCTTGGCATTATTCTTAAGAGATAGCTGAATACTACCCATAATACAAGCCTGATTAACTGTGCTAACTTTGAGTCTAGATAGCGCTATAGGTGTGTCTTAGAATATTATTAAAATACTAGCTGTTGCCAGCGGCTCCACCCGCGTAGAGAACGGGTATAAAAATAGGTTACAACCTTTTCTGAGAGCTGCAAAAAATACACAAAAAAATCATAAGAATCGGTCAATCTGGATTCGCTAGAGTTCGATAACAAACACTGTGACACGAGATTTTCATATATTTGATTAGATTTCATATTCTATACTCAATGAATTGTAGTCCGCAACCATATTCTAGGCAAAGCGTGCTCCATCATTGACAATATCATCACTTGCCGACTATAATATCTACTATAAAAAACTTAAAAAAAATGGAAATGCAATCATGGCGGTGGCCATGATTGCATATCGTTCATGAGTATGTTTTTAATACTCTTCTGAGAAATTCAAATTCAAAATTCTGTTTGCGATTACTTTACAAAAATACTCAAAATATTTGGTAGCTATAATGATGAAAAAATATATCAATTTAAAAAATATTTACGGAACAACACAATTTGTTCACAAGAAATATTGCGGTACTATAACTACACGTCCACCAAACAATGCCTGACATCATTTCACATTTTTCAATTTTACATGAAAGGCCTGATCACTTTTACGAACTGGGAAATAATATGTCAAAGAGCACATTGGTCAAAGGTTTGGAAATAATAATGCAAAAAAACTATAGCACATACTTTATCACGTAAGGGAGTTATTCAAAATATTTCATAATACTACTACCTTATTACTAGGCATTCAATGCAGGGTACGACTGAAATAAATTGAGCTGAGCGAGCAGGACTCTTACTTAAAAATAAGACACCTTACTAAGGTCGCGCGCTTAGCTAAGGCCGCGCGCTCGTGAAATTGTTTTTCAGTGATTATTGCTCAATGGTACATCGGACATGGACCATCTCGCTTCAAAACACTCCTCAGTGTCCACACTATTACCGTGGTAAATTCGGTCAAGATCGCGAGAGTGGTTACGGAGGAGTTCAGCCACCAACAAACGGCTATGCCGCGTAAAAGAGCTAATAAATATATTTGTGTAAAATGTAATGTGATGTGTGTCCTTTGGAGCATATAGGTACAGGGTTCAACTGCCATATCAGAGGGGCAATCCATAATACGATACTATACGATACCATAATACGATTTATATAAGGCTGAACGTTCATCAGAGACAAGACAATCTTAAGGCAGACTATTGCTCTACAGAAACATATGAAAGTGCGCACACTTCGAACATAACTGTCTCATAAACAAAACTGTCAAATACATACAAGATCTGCGCAGTGACAGGTCTGTATTAAGACTGACTTTTCTCTAATCTGCGCTCATCCTAAAAGACGCGCTAAGGGTTTATCAATTTTTTATTATTAAACTAAGCGTAATGTGGTAGTTGGACAGGAATGTTCTGAACGTGGTAGAGTTAGGGAAGTTCATTAATCTAAGGCTGGGTTTCACAATTGAATAACAGAACAAGTAATCTAAGTTCTGAGGTTGACTCAAAGAGCCAACATTTAACTTGAAACTACTCTAGGTAGCTGTTAAAACTGCTGTTAACATTATTCTCACTACAAACAACGCCCTTACAGATAATCTGAAAGCAGATAGACTAATGAAACAGTGAGGTGGTAACGGGTTTTGAAAATTGCAGGAAATATAACTATTACATCTACAATAACAGTGCAGATCAGTAAGAAGTTCACGTGCTCCTGTTGCGTGTATCAACTACACCGAGTAAAAGAAACACGTATCGCTCAGATTAGTCGGTGTAGCTAACAAGTAAGTAACTTTCACAATTAATACTAACCAACCGCAGCGGGGGGTTAAGTCCGAAACAAATTTACGACTTAACGCTGCCATTGAATGTGCTACTAAACGCAGGGGGAGATAAGATTAGGGAAATTATTACATGATAAATGTTTTGGTGTTTTTTTTTTCAAGATAATGGTCGCGAATATCTGTTTATTATCTCTTTTATTTATTAATCTTCACTTCTAATGACGGTTTAAATAGGCCCAAAAATATGTAGCTGGTGAGAGTGATTTAAATTCAAATAATGTATTTACTCTTTTTTTCTAATTCATACTATAAACATATAATTCAGTATCATGAAACCCGCTGGCCGGCGGAGGGTATCCGAAGGGATTTCCACACGTAAAAAAGAAAAGAAGTTGAATTCCTGAGACGAGCTCAGCCGAATACAAGGGATTTTCGATTTAGCGATTTTTTTTTTGCGATTTTTTGCGATTTTTTCTTTATCTTGCAATGGTTCACCCCAGCACAAATCTATTACCGAAAACAGCAACTCGATAGCTCATCTCCTTCATACCCAAAACCGTGACAGAAAATTGGCAACGACGACGTCGACGACGACAACTCGATAGCAATAGGGCTTTTCTAAAGAAAATCCCTAAAAAGGCAGAGCTTCTTGATAAATTATTTACTGCGTGAAATACAGTAATTACAAACACATATACATACATGAACAATTACTAACCTGCTAGTATTTTTTAAATTAATAATAACATACATAACTTCACGCCTGTATCCCCGAAGGTGTAGGCAGAGGTGTATTACACACCCACGATTTGCCAGTCCTGTTAAGGTCCTAATGTAATAGGGGGCGAGCCTATTGCCATCTACCGAGCACATTATTAAGCGAGCGATAATTAAAATGTATTAAATAATAATATGTAATAAAAGAAAACTTCATGATCAAAATTCAAATACACAACAGTATTTTGAGCATGGGGGTGCTTTTGCAGATTAATTAGTTTATTTCGAATATATCGTAATTTAAGTTTCCTACCCTAAGGTTTTGACAAGCTTTCATTTAACTGGCTTTGTTAGTTTATTATCTATATATATATAAAAGAAAGTCCTGTCAGTTACACTATTTATAACTCAAGAACGGCTGAACTGATTTGGCTGAAAATTGGTGAGGTAGCTTAGAACCAGGAGAAGGACATAGGATACTTTTTATAAAGATAATAAAAACACTACAGTAACACCAATATCAACTGCTGCAGACGAAAGAACCGCTTGCCTCAAATCATCGAATCTATGGCGCTATGTAAAGAAACTTCTGCTGACAACAAACATGAGAGTTGCACTGCTGAACGATACATCTGCTGAAGGTTTCTCTGCGCAATTACTGACTATCGGTAATGGTCGAGTACCTGTTGACCAATCAAGCGGATTGATTTCATTTCCTCAGAATTTCTGTTAATTTGTCTCCTCAAAAGACGAACTCATCAACAAACTATTCCCAAACATCATTACTAAACACAAAAATAATGACTTGAGATATAGATAATTGAGTGAGCGAGCAATTTTGGCGGCTAAGAATAAAGATGTAAATGACTTAAACTTCATAATTCAGAATGAGATCATTGTTATACTGCATTCTTTCAAATCAATTGATTGTGTGACAAATGAAGATGAAGCCACCAACTATCCAATTGAATTTTTAAACTCCTTGGATGTACCGGGCTTACGATTAAATTACGATTAATTTACGATTAAAGGTTGGCTCCGTAGTAATCATGCTTCGAAACATAAACCAACCAAAACTGTGCAACGGAACGCGTTTAGTGGTAAGGAAATTGATGAACAATGTGATTTACGCGACGATACTCAAAGGAAAATTCGAAGGTGAGGAAGTTCTCATCCAAGGATCCCGATGATCCCAACCGACATGCCGTTTGAGTTTAAACGACTTCAATTTCCGATCGGTCTTGCATTCGCCATGACCATTGATCACAAGGCCAATCCTTAAAAGTTTGTGGGCTGAATCTAGAAAATCCATGTTTTTCCCATGGTCAATTATATGTGGTCTGTTCACGGGTCGGAAGACCATCTGTGTTTTTTGTTCTTGCACCTGATAATAAAACGAAAAATGCCGTGCATCACAAGGTGCTTCACTAAAGAGTGGAACCCATGCACTAAAATACACGGCCAATAAAAAATAATTAAAATACTTCCTTTTTTAAAACACATTAATTACATTAATTATTCAAATAAAAAATTGACCTTGATAAAGTCAAAAGTCTGCTCATTTATTGCCTCTAAGGCGGAACAAAGTTCGCTGGGTCAGCTAGTAAAAATTTAATATTATAGAACAATCTACACAACGCTATCTAGATCCAAATAAGTATAGCTTAACTAGCTTGTGGTATGGGTTCAAGAATTTCCTCAGAATTTCTGTAACTTTGTCTCATCAAAAGACGAACTCATCAAAAAACTATTCCCAAACATCATTACTAACCACAAAAATAATGACTTGGGATATAGATAATATATAGCCACTCTTGCTTTCTCTAATATGCTATACTAGTATTTAACGTATCTTTTTAAATCAATACCATCATTAAAATACTATCCTTAACACATCCCTCTAACATTCATAAGTAAAGACAGTAGTATAATCTTTCAAGCACGTCTATATTGAAAAGAGACAGACACATAGCTCGTATTCAAATTATCAAAGCGCTGATATTTCTGCGAGGGCAGACTTAATTGAGTGTCAGTTACTTGGCAAACGGATGACGTTGAAATTATGTCGTACCGTTAATTAGTTCCGTACGTGACAAGTGAAGCCACATTATTGCTAGGCTAAGGATTTAAGAACGCTGTTATTTACCTTATTATAGCGATCATCCTCATAGCGATTACGCAGTAGCATCAAAAGTTTGCACTTTGAAGCCTGTGGTCTTATTATTATTATTCTCATTAAAGTACTTCACGCCTCCCCCCTAGTTTGGGAGAGGCGGCAAAATAATCCCGGCGTGGTGGGCAACAGTCAGCCGGGGCGTAAGGAGATTTGCAGAGGAACCGCCGGACTATTCGGGCATTGTCGAACAAGACTGCTTTCTGCATCTTGGCCGACACCGACTTCCCACCGATCCTGAGCCTCTCAAGATGGACTAAGAGGCTCCTTGGGATCAAACCATTCGCTGAGATCACAACTGGGACTATTTCTGTGGACCCCTCTACATGTCGGTAACCTCGTGCGCCAGGTCCAGATATTTGGTCTTTTTATCTGCTTCGGCGCGGACAAGGTTCTCGTCATAGGGGATAGTGTTGACCACAAGAAATACCCGTGACTGTGCCCGGTTCATCAGCACGATATCAGGCCTATTCGCTAGAATAGTCCTATCCGTGATGATGGACCGGTCCCAGTAGAGCTTGGCGCGTTCGTTTTCGAGTACGGCTTCCGGTACGTACTTGTAGTAGGGCAGGCTCTGTTCGATGAGGCCGTATTTAAGGGCAAGCTCTTGATGCAGTATCCTGACTGCTTGGTTTATGCTATTATTCTTATTATTATTTATACTCCTTATTATTCTTGAATGGTATGTCGGTTTTTCCAGGAGCGATTTTCATCTTACCTCACGACCCTGAGAGGAAATACTACGCTTGAGCTTCGTCTGTGTCTCCACTAGCAGGTGAGACTGTTTGGGTTGGCTTGGGTCCCTTGAGTGGTATGGCAATTTCTACATAAAATAAAAACCCGGCCAAGTGCGAGTCGGACTCGCACACCGAGGGTTACGTACAAACCTGTAGGTATATAAGTAAAAGTTCACCCATCACGACAATCGAGTCATAGTTATGGTAGTAGTAACTTTAAAATTATCAAAAATATTTTTTATTATATGATGTAACTAAAAATGTATGGTTTTTGCAATTTTCCCTTTATCTATACTGATAAGACGTTACTTAGTACCAAATTTCAAGATTTTAAGTTCACGGGAAGTACCCTGTAGGTTTTGATTCCCGTGCGAGTTTCAAAAATTTGCGGAAATTTACGGCATAAACGGCTGTATCTTTTGATTGCTTTGGCTTGTATATTTAATTTTTTCACAGCTCCAAGGGACAGTAGACTTGAGTATTAGATCTAAATTTCAGTTTGATACCTCCACGCGTTCTTCAGAAAAACGGTCTTGACAGACGGACGGACGGATGGACGGACGGACGGACAACGAAGTGATCCTATAAGGGTTCCATATTTTTCTTTTGAGGGTTCTTTCCGCACGAAAAAGAAAAGAAAAAAAAACACACATAGCCTATAGATGGCGTAGACAAATCTAAATAATAAAAAATCATGAAAATCGGTCCACCCTTTCTTGAGTTTATCCCGGTCATCACTAACACGACTTTGTGTTTATATAGACTAGCTGTTGCCCACGGCTTCTCCCGCGGGAATACCACCGGAATAGTGACCCTATTCCACCACCACAACGTATATAGGATACAAAATTTCACCATACATCATTTTGTTATATCTCAAAGGGTTTAGGCAGCGTTTTCGTCGAAAGCTCCCAGACGCCTTATTTTTTTCTGATATTTCCAACAATTACAATTACATTTTAGCCAATATATACAAAAACTTGACAAGTAATATACCAAAACCTTCCCCGAGAACCACTATATCCAGTGATGAAAACAGCATGAAAACCGGTGCAGTGGTTTTTGAGTTTATCGTTAACACACAGACAGACAGACGCGGTGGAGGACTTTGTTTTATAATATGTAATGATAATAATATAGAAGATTATGTACAACTAATTATAAATAATAGAATAATATAATATAATTAAAATGGCAATGGCATTTCGGGAGTGCCGACAGAACTGAAAACTACGATTGTATTTCTTGAATCGTCATCATTCATCCCTGCCCCCTCCCTTCCTAAACCCTCAAATAAACTTTTGAAGGTGACAGTACAAGTATGCAAAAAAAACCAGAATGTCGAACATATCAATCGTGAATGTGCACAAATGCTTCAAAATCGATTCTTTACTTACATGTCAGATATAAAGTTTCGTAGTTATCACCCTCCTGCGAAAAGGGATTATTGGATCGCAACTACAGTAATCCATTATAGGGTTGCCTATTCAGTTAAAAATTCAAGCCCTTCGTACGCTTGAATTAAAACTTATATTAGGTCGTTACATATGAAATTGCCGTTTTTCTTGAAGAAATTGGAGGAAACCCAATTTTCAGTACAAACATTTTTGCATTTTTTTTAAGAATGACAGAACTAAATTTTATGTTTTTTTTTGTGTATGAATGACATTAAGCTAACAAACAGCAACTTTTATTACATTTTTGAAAAGTGACAGCTTTTAAGTAATACGAAATTTATCATCAAAATGGATAGCATTTAGGAAGTACTGTTTTTGAAGATCGAATTAATTTATCAAGCGGCCAATAAAAATAAAATTTAATACAGAGTTGTAAAATCTTGAAATCAACTTTCAAACAAAATATAAATAATAGAAATAGCTATTAAATTACAGGGATAACGAACTCATGAATTTGTAAGAAAATTTCGGCAATTTCATAGGTAGCAGACCTATTATCAAGCGCAATCAATTCATCTTCATGCCATTATAATTCAGAAATTTGGATGAATGGATAAATGTTTGTAACTCAATCACGATATCAAATTCAAATTCTTTATTTGCGGAAATGTGGTAGTACAAGGTCTCATTATTTTCGTTCAGCACATTTACCATTTTATTTTATGGCATTCAAACATTAACATTAAACAATTATATTACATTAAAACATAAAACATTTTTTTTATTAAAATTGACCCATCTGAATTCAACTTAAATCATTATATATTGGAAATATTAAATGTCATGGCTTTGCTTAATTGGAAATAGAAATAAGAATTAAATTAATAGTAGATAATAAATAAGTTATCAATTATGATTATTCAAATTCAATCCAGTCAATTTTTTTTTATAATTTATATTTAAGATATTCATCCACTCAGTAAAAACATATCTCAACGAGCCAGAACAGCTGAACGGATCTAGATAAAATCAGGTACAGTTATAAATTATGATCGGGTTCAGTACATACAATGTATACAATCTTTATAATGGCTAGGATAGGTTAGGTTAGGTAATTTATTTTTGTTAAAATAATTAGTTGTAGGTACACGTCCTCCTTCGAGGCGGCGAGTCTCCTTGCCGGAACTCCGCCATGTGACCTGGAGGCGAGAGCCTGATAACTGGTACAGTTGCGAAAGGAGGCGCGGGAGCAGGAACTGAACCCCGAGCATCGAGAAATCGAGGCCGTACAGTCCCAGCTCCACCAGGCCATCGTGGTGGAGTGGAAGGAACGACTTGGGCGACCAAGCGCAGGGCACGCCGCAATAGCGGCGGTAAGGCCCATCATGGAGGATTGGCTAGAGAGGCGACACGGAAGCCTCACGTACCGACTGACGCAGGTGATCTCCGGGAAGGGATGCTTCGGGGACCACCTGCATCGGATCAGGAAGGAGCCAACGCCTGAGTGTCATCACTGTGACGCGAGCGAGGACTCAGGGCTGCACACGCTGGCGGACTGCCCGGCGTGGGAGGTGCCGAGGCGTGACCTCGTGGCAGCCATCGGGGTGGGAGTCCTCTCGCTCGGCAGCATGATTGCGGCAATGGTGCGGAGCGCGAGCGCGTGGGCCGCCGCCGCCTCCTTCTGCGAGCATGTGATGATCGCGAAGGAGATGGCGGAGCGCGCCCGGGATATGTTCAGAACCCTCCCGGCCCGCCGAACCCGCAACATGCTCGCCTCGCGTCGCAGGCGACTCAGGCGCCGGAGGTCGCTTAACGACCTCCGTCCTCCATGAGCGCAGGCCTGGGGGTGGCAGGTGAGGCCGCCTGTCACCCCAGCAGAAGCAGGCTGGGACGGTGGGGCGACTAGCGCCCCTCCCCCAAACCGGGGCAAGACGGGGACACCGTGGTTCCCAAACCCGAGGGGGCCATTTCGAAACCGGAGATGGCCCAGGGTCAGGCGGGGTGCGAGGGATATGCTCTATAGGCAACCTTACACCCCGGCGTCTGCAGACCCGAGACGGCGTGCGGTTTTAGTCGGTTCAAGCCCGACATAGCCGTCCCCACTGGCTGGCGGGGGGGTATCCGAGGGGATTTCCGCACGAAAAAAAAAAAAAAAAAGGTACACGTCCTCCATGAGCGCAGGCCTGGGGGTGGCAGGTGAGGCCGCCTGTCACCCCAGCAGAAGCAGCCCGGGACGGTGGGGCGACTAGCGCCCCTCCCCAAAACCGGGCAAGACGGGGACACCGTGGTTCCCAAACCCGAGGGGGCCATCTCGAAACCGTAGATGGCCCAGGGTCAGTCGGGGTGCGAGGGATATGCTCTATTGGCAACCTTACACCCCGGCGTCTGCAGACCCGAGACAGCGTGCGGTTTTAGTCGGTTCAAGCCCGACATAACCGCCCCCGCTGGCCGGCGGGGGGGTATCCGAGGGGATTTCCGCACGAAAAAAAAAAAACGAGGTACACTTTGTTAGGGGTGTGTGTTGGGTAACCTCCTCGAGTGTCGCTCCGATTCCGATCCCGCTGCAGGTCGGGGGGAACGGAATCGGAGCGGCCGGTACACCCTGGGCGGCGGTCAATGGCTTCCCCTTCACCCCTTCATAGGGTTGGCATTGATCGTCGGCCAATACCCAACGTGGCGGGAACACATCGCTCTCCGTACTCCTATGCTTTCAGAGGAGACAGGATGAGCGATGCTGTTAGTGGTGAGATGGCCCAGGGTCAGCCGGGGTGCGAGGGATATGCTCTATGGGTAACCTTACACCCCGGCGTCTGAAGACCCGAGACGGCGTGCGGTTTTAGTCGGTGCAAGCCCGACATAACCGCCCCCGCTGTCCAGCGGGGGGGTATCCGAAGGGATTTCCGCACGATAAAAATAAAATAAAAAAAAGTACACTTTGTTACACTTAGGTACCTATATTATTTCTTAATCTTTATTTTTTATATTTATTGCAGTAATTATTTTAATCTGTTTACTGGTAGCAATGGTTCTGGGGACATATAAAAACAGATACAAACTTATAAAGGTATCGAGTTGAGGCACCAGTCTCACAATTAAATTACACATTTGGTAATTTTGATTTGTATGAAGATACGCAAAGGAAATGTTCTATTTTTGTTTTATATTTGTATTCATTTGTTTGCGAGAATAAATAATTTTTATTTTATTTTATTCTTTTTAGTATACCACGCCGATAGAGCCACAGACCACAGCTAGTTTCATATTACAAGCATTACCTTTAAATTATAGATTTTGTTCAGGTCTCGCTTAAATTACTTAAGTCTAGTTTATTAAACCGTAATAGAAATTACGACGACTTAAAGCAGACTTGCCAGCTAAAATGATGTTTGAGGTAATAACGTAATCAACCTCGTCATCACGTTATAGTAGGTATAACCACGTGATAGTTCCGTAAATCAACTTCGACCTATCGCCGTAATCTACAGGGGCCTTATTCCTCTTGACCACGTTAGCGTTAACCATACGTAAAATACGTTCATACGTCGATAAGAAACAAAACACCTTACTTACTTGACCCCATCCCGTAACACCGCTCGTAACACGCAAAGGGAACAGTAGTTACGAAGTAGTTACAAAACATATGGTAGCAAAGGGCCTGTTAAAGTGACATTTTGTGCATTACGAGACACTCGCCACAACTCGCCTTAATAAGCCTTCTGTCATTGTTTTGATAAGAAAAAAATAGATAATGTAGACAAACTAATCGTATGTCAAGCTGTTTACGGTATTTTGATTCCGTGTGTATTAAAATTGACGTTTGTGTTTAGAGAGGTTATCGTAAAGCATAGTTTAGTAACGTGGCAAGCGGAATAATAGTTCAGAAGCATTATTCTGTTTGACAGCTAGTTGTAATCACAGTCGTAACGTGAGAAGTCGGTGGTGTAATCACAGTGGTAACGTGAGAAATCGGTGGATTTCAATTGGTTAGCAAAGAAGAAAGAACCGATGTGAAACTAAACCAACGCAAATGTGTCGGTTAAAACAAATGAGCGTGGTCACGGCACGGTTGTCAGTCCGAATAAGGGGCCAGTAGTCATGTATACCTCACTAGTGTAGTCATAGACGGAGCGCCTTCAAAGGGACGAAATTTAAGCTTTTGCGTAACTTAATATTACAGTACTTATTTAACGACACTCATAATATTTCACAATTAAATTTAATTTTATATTGAAGTATCTTATGGCCTCGTCTTAACTCGAGAACAATTAAAACAAACTTTTACAAAGCGCTGCTATTATAAGTGTCTATAGGCTACGTTGATTTTACCAACAGACAGGCCATAAACATTTTTTTATTTTTTATTGGTGTACCCGCATATTCGCTCGCGTGGACATAGATCTGGGTTTAATTATTTTTCTAAAATTAAAGTAGCCTATGTTACACCTTGTATTTTTAGCCATCGATCAGTGAAAGATCTATCAAAATCGGCTCAGCCGTTCTAGAGATTACCTAATTCAAACAAATAGAAGCACAGACAAAAAGAACTGATATTTTACGGTGCAAACAGACACTTCAATTTTATTTATTTGTATAGATAAAGTTATCGTTTGATATTTTGTTTCGTGATCAGTGTAAATGATTATTGTTGATATTTTGCAAAATGATTAGGAGTTAATGTAATAAAAAATCTAAGCTACTTAGACGTTGTTTTTACTAATTTTATTTTCCCATACTTATTAACATAGTTACGAAAACTATGTTAATAAGTATGGGAAAATAAAATTAGTAAAAACAACGTCTAAGTAGCTTAGATTTTTTATTACATTAACTCCTAATCATTTTGTGAGTGAGTGGAATGAAATAAATAATTCAGACTTCTACAATTATGGTTACTTACATGACAAAAACAGTCGGTGTTTAAACATAATAACCAAAAATACAGTCTCACGTATCCCTGATTCCGCAAATCTCGTAACCAGGTGTTCAAACTCACACACACACACCATAAGCTCATAATACTCGTAAGTACAAAAACAAACTTATCCCATCAACTGTGTTTCACTAACTGGAGTACAGAGATTCGTCGCCAGACTGTAGTATAATTAAACAGCTTAATGATCGACAAGCGATTTTTGTTATTTAGAACTTTATGGATAGACTAGTTGTTGCCCCGGGAATCGCCTGCATGATATTTTGACCCCTTTTCCGTGAAACTGCTATTAAATATTATAATAATAATAAATATTCTGCGACATTCTACACAGCGCTTTCTAGACCCAAAGTAAGCATAGTTTAACTAGCTTGTGTTATGTGTTCCAGAATGCTTAAATACATACATATTATACATAATAACACCCAGACCAATGCAAATAGATATGTTCATGCATACAAATATTTACACATTGCATTGCAGTCGAATGCACTACCGCTACGCCACAGAGGCCGTCAAAAATTCCAAAATTGTAGTAGATGTCTGTGACAAATTTCATCGAGATTCAGGTTCGGTACCTCATTTCTTTACAGTAGCATAAAGACTTGGATTTCATCCACCGCTAGGCGTGATTGAGTAACCAACATTCATCCATTTAAACAATTCGAGAATGGTGCGAAGTTTAGTGGTAGAAGCTGGCAAGTGGACCCTGGGCTCCTAGGTGAAAGCATCGAATGCAGCTGGGAATCAATGCTAAGATTATGATGAGTTGCATGAAATAATCACCCAATATGAAAAAATGTATAACAGTAATAACGTAGATCAACCAAAAAAAAACGACGGGTTTCACTCCGGGAGTGCCGGCAGAAGTGAAAACTTGAATATTAACGTTGTGAATTTTTTTTTTGAATGCTTAGGGAATAATTTTGGACGAATTGCTTTAATTATCAGTATAAAAGTACTATCATTTATGTAGTAACATACAATATTCATTTATTGCGCTATCGTACACAAACATGAAAATTTATATTACATTAAAAATTTAATACTTTAAAACTATTACAATTATTTTACATTAAAAAGTTTATCTCTCAGAAAAATCAACTTCCATTCACAATTTCAACGACTTTTTCACCATCATTATTCCCAGAACCATCATCGCCAATATATTTAGAAAGTACTCACTTATTTTCTTTCGCTATTTCTTCGTCACTTTTTGCATTAATAGATGCAGCTTGTTTAATTTCCATTTTACATCAATAGATTTATGGCACAAAATAGAATAAATATTACAAAACGTTATATGATGACGAAAAGTGTCGGTCGGAATCGATCTCAGTCTTGACGAAGTCAACGACCACTCATTAAACGAACGCGCCACCAAAGTTGTTAACTACAGTGTGAAATATTTGAACAGAATTTTTTCGATCAGGTCACGTGTTCACTGACGTGAGTATAACCTTTTTTACCCATTACAAAAGAAGTGCACAACGCCGCTAAAGAAGTTTTCACTTCAATAAGAAGAAATTATCTTTTGCTTACAAGTTTTTAGTCAAAAGAGCGCCGTCGCTCATCAAGTCATCCGGCTGTTTAAGTCATAGCGCCATTACGACCAGAACTAAACTAAACACTAACACTACGATTAAAACTAAACACTATCGGTAGTTAAATAGTACGAGTTAATTGTAAAACAAAAAATGCAATATGCAAAACTAATTAT
Source organism: Cybosia mesomella (assembly GCA_946251805.1). Classification (NCBI taxonomy): domain Eukaryota; kingdom Metazoa; phylum Arthropoda; class Insecta; order Lepidoptera; family Erebidae; genus Cybosia; species Cybosia mesomella. Next base: position 27,669,521 of record OX276398.1, read on the forward strand.
ATGGTGGTGGTACAAAGGTATACCCGTCAATACAAACGCTTAAGCTAGCACTTTAATTCTCGCATCAGTTTTCAACACCTGAACTGTAGATTAATCTATGAACCCAGCTATAACCAAACTTTACGCAAGCAACTAGAAACGCTATTTGAGGCTTACGCGAGTCAACTTATCTTCCACCAGGATAGTGTTATAAACGGAATTTCCGTTTAGGACTGTTTGACCCGCCCCGTGTCATTCAAGCTCATAAACTTTACGACTAGCTTTCGAGACAGGCTCTGAAGAATAAGAGAAGCGTTTACCTTCTGATAAAATAATATTGGAACAAGAAAAATATCGAAGTATGTAATGTGAAATGACGTAATCATAAATATGAATGAGATACTCAATTTTTGCAGCGCATCTTAGTTTATTTCTTAAGATATTGTTATGATGCACGCTGGGTTATATAGATTCAGTTATGGGGGATAATGTGTTTTAGGGATTGTTTTACTATTGTTCTAATAATAGGCATATGCATTCTGAATAAGCTGAATGCATAGTAAATTGAACTATGATACCTACTATTGTATATAATCCAAACGGTTATATCCAAAGTAGATAACTTTGGAAAAATTTCACACAGAATATAGATAGATTGCAAATAATTTGTGTGTTTTTAAATCTACGGTGAATTGTAACGTTTTTGTATTGACTGGTGAAGATAGAGTTGCAACTGAGTATGCATTTATCGTATTACTACACTACCCTATGTGTGTCTCATTAGGGAAGACCTATGTCCAGCAGTGGACTAGCATAGGTTGATGATGATGATGTCAGTGGCTTCACCCGTGTGAAATACTGGTTATGTGCCTGTAACTCGTAGAAACCTATTTCTAGAATAAAAAGTACACGTGAGCAAAACTTCAGCCAAATTCATCATGCCGTTATTGGGTGATTGAGTAACAAACAAACTCACTCTCGAGTTCATAAAATTATTTAGGAAGAACTAGACTATAATGAATGAAAATTAAATTTAGTTAAATTAGGAAAATAATTTGATTTAAGGAAAAATAATGATAAATTAAGAAATCTACACTACGAAATCTAGCATTCAGTTCGAAACTTCAGCAAGTTCAAAATAAAATAGTTCATCAGTTACAAAAACGATGGCGTTGTTATAAAAAATAAAATACGGAAAGCGTCACAGTGACGATGACGCGAGTTCCATGGTTTGGTCCCCTAAAAAGTGCTCAATGCGCCTAAAGATTTCACTTCATAAAATGTTGTAACGAAAAAGGCTGCATTTTCATCTGCAAGAAGTGTCCAAATGTCCACCAGACAATAACTTACAGGTGTAAACAACATTAGCAACTGCAGTTACGACACTTTGTGAAGTATTTCCTGCGAGTTTGCCACCAAGTGCAATACATTGCGAGGTTAAACACATCGAGACGCGACATATCCCACAGCTTATAGGTCTAGTTTTGTAAATTCCACACTTGCAGCTGGTTGATTTTGTTGTTCATAAAGATGACACAACTATAGACACGCGTCTAGATAAGATACTAATAACAATATATGTTTTGTTTTATCATTATTCAGCATGGTATGTTTGCAAATATTGTATCCTCAACACTGAGAATACAAAAGACTGACATCTCTTCTTGTTATCCTTCTAGGTCTCCAGTACGTATGCGAGCATCTGAATAAATGACTGTGACGCAGTAATTAGACCTCAGATTCCCTATATTTATATCCAGATCATTTGAATCTAAGGGTTGGCAATACATCGTGTATTCGTTGACTACGATGCTTAGTATTAGGCTATAATTTATAATGTTATTGTTACAACGAACGTCAATACCTCGAAAACTAATGATCAAATCTGCTGGAAATTAAAACGCATTGTTAGTATCGAAGTACTCTACCGATCAGTGTAGAAAAATCTTGAAACGCCAACACAAAAACACAACAACTTCGAATACCTATACCTACTTTACCTACAAATCTTGAATACAAGGTTATTCACCCCAAATGTCGGCGCCTTTGTACCTACTACTGTGTAAGTACCCTTTTCGAACGCTCTACTTAGATACCTAACGTGCCTTATCTCTAGATGATTCTGGAACATTCTACCCTCCTAATTAAGAGCTATAAAAGGCGCCCGGATATCGTCATGCAGTCAGGGATCGTCGCACGGAGCCTCCGAGGAAGAACGCCTGCAAGCCTACTACCCCGGACTTCGCCGCTCGGACCCGCACTCGCGCGCTGACTGCCGGTGCATACGGTCGCGTCTGTATTCGACGCAGCCGTAGTCACCGGACGTGTCGCGCGCGCCCACGCCCAGCCCAACGCTTCGTTGTCGGGTCGCGGTTGCGCTCCTGCCTACATCTAGAAAAATGAAGAAAGCCTCAGCCAAGCTGCCTCCTCGGGTTCGGAGTCCCCCCCGGGACCCCAGACCCCCCCCAAAAAGCCCTTATCAGGGCTCCACCGCCTCTCTGGGACTCGTAACCAGTCCCAAGGAGACGTCGACGCCGCCGCGCGCGCTCGCCAGCGCGCCGACCGCTGGCCCATCGAGGACGTCCGCTCCCCCCCGCGCGCCGCCGGGCGGGTTGAGCGCATCTCGCGCTGCGCCAGCGAAGGCGCCCGCGCCGCGTGCGAGCCCGAGCTCCGCTCCGCAACCGCCGCCGCGCGCTTCGCCCGCCTCGACTCCGCCGTCCGTGACGGCGTCGACGTCGAAGGCGATCCGGACGCCGGTAGCAAGGTACCAGGTCGCGGCTTCCCCGCGCCAAGATGCCCGCGAGTCCCCAGCCTCGCGCGCGTGGCTTCACGCGCCCTCATTCGAAGACATGGAGAGTTCGTATGCCTCCATTGAGTCCTTCCAGGACTCCCCCAGAACTCCCGCAGCCGCAGCCCCGGACACCCCGGACCTGCGACTTCTTGTCAGGCCTCGCTCTAAACCGGAGCCGACGCCGATGGAAACTGTCCCATCGGCCCCCGGACCTGCGCGTCGTCCGCGCAGCCCCGACTCCGCCGAAAAGGATTCCAAGCGCCCAAACACGCGCTACTCTGATGCCACCGCGCCCCAAGAGGACGCCACCACCGGTTCTGCATCCGCAGAGCCCGCAGCCAGCAAGGGGAAGAAGCGGTACCCCCCGATTGTCGTGGAGGAGCTGCCGCACTTCGCCCAGCACTTGCGGGAATTGAAAACCCAACTAGGGAGATCGGCCGACGTGCGCCCGTATGGGAACGGGCTCCGATTCATCCCCAGAGATGAAGATGAATATAGGCTATTGCAAGCCTATTTCGCAACGCTGGAGAGCCAGGAGGGAATCGCCTGGCACTCCTACTCACCCCCCTCGGAGAGAGGAGTCAAGGTGGCCATAAGAGGGCTGCCCACGAACGCCACACCAGACGAGATTGCGGACGAGCTACGGGAGCTGGGTTTCGACCCCGAATATACACGTCCTATTCGGGGTCGAAGTGGCCGGCCTGGATGCATCTTCCTGGTGATCCTGAGGAAGACGCAAAATGTCATCCCAGACATTTATGAAGTGAGGGAGCTTCTCGGCATGCCCGGGATCAAAATAGAAGCCTGGCGCGGGAAACGCAAACCCGCGCAGTGTCATCGCTGCCAGCAGTTCCGCCACAGCAGCCATCACTGCCACCGCACGCAGGCCTGCGTGCGATGTGGCGGTGAGCATACTGCGCGGGACTGCCCCCGGCCGCGGGAACAACCCGCCACCTGCATAAACTGCAGTGGCGACCACCCCGCAAACCACTTCCGGTACCCCGTCTTCCGACGTGAGGCCCGGAATAGGAAGGCGGGCACAGCCGCCGTCATCAGCGGGCCGCACAGCCGGCCAGCGCCGGTGAACCCACAGCCTCTCGGGGAGAGGCAAGGCGCGTCGCTCATGGCTGAGGCGAACGCGCCCCCTACCCGGGGGGAAAAACCCGCAGCCTCTTCGCGAAGACGCCGCAGAAGAGGGGGCCGTAGGTCCCGAAAGTTGCAGCCCACGACTGAGGAGGAGGCCGCCGCGCCGGCACTCCCATCGCGAAACACGCCGCCCGCCCCACCGGAGCCAGTCTTGGAGCTGGTGGAGGCGGCGTGCCAAACGGAGCCCACTCCAACAAAGGAGACGAAGACCCAGACGGCTGCGGCAGCGAGTGCCTCAGCGACCAGCCCCTCCGTCATGTTGGCGAAGGCGAAGGTCCTCCTCGCTGAAGCAAAACGCGCCCTAGCAACGGAAGATCACCAAATACTGGTGGACGCAATCATTGCGTCCATCGACATAGTGGCGAGGCGCTTTTCGGGCGACCGTCGCTGAGAAAAGAAGACGCACGGACGCCGGAGGTCGCAGGAAAGCCGCCGCCTCGTCGCTGGTCACTCGGAGCTGGGCCTTCACTGGGGAACCAGTGATCTCACCCGGCTCGGGTCGACCGCCGGGCGGCGTGAAGTCTAGCGGCCTGCCGGCGTCACCAGCTATAGGGGTACACCCCCGCCCACATGCCCGGCGCCTGTTTAGGCGTCGTGAATGATGCCTCGGAAAAGGGAAAATCCCAGAAACCGTCTCCACGCGCCCCCTGCGGGGTCGCTGTGAAGATTACACTGTATTGCATGCAGTCAGTTAATTTTCGAAAGCAAAAGCGAACACACCTTACCGAAGCGATTCAAGAGAGATAATACCTTTTTTTTTTTTTTTTTTATCGTGCGGAAATCCCTTCGGATACCCCCCCGCGTGCCAGCGGGGGCGGTTATGTCGGGCTTGAACCGACTAAAACCGCACGTCGTCTCGGGTCTACAGACGCCGGGGTGTAAGGTTGCCCATAGAGCATATCCCTCGCACCCCGACTGACCCTGGGCCATCTCCGGTTTCGAGATGGCCCCCTCGGGAGAGAGATTATACCTGCGACACAGCTCAAGTCGCTCAGCAGTTCACAGTAGTCCACAGTCGTTGCTTAGGTCGCAGAGAGATTATACCTGCGACCTAAGCAACGACTGTGGACTACTGTGAACTGCTGAGCGACTTGAGCTGTTGAAGAGTACTGTGTGTGCTAGTTATTTAGTTGTCTAGTTTGCGGTGAGCGAATAAACCTCTTCATTGTGTAAACAGCATTGTACCCCGCGCACGTAACAGTATATAGTAACTATGGTTACACATCCTTACAACTAGACTTATTTTAACTATTTTCAACATACCTACAGTTGATTTACATTATATATTATGTTCATAACGCATATTGGGTGACTCGACTACTGTTCTATTCACCTAAGTTTGATTGAACTAAAACCAATTGAACTAACAACGGATCATATAATGTACCTATATAATATTGGATATTTCAACTGTTATGTTATGTTTAAAATACCTATTGGACGACTCACCTACGGTGCATTAATACTACGCGCTCGATTGATTTTTAAAGTCTTAGGTAGTCACAATATTACAATAGTAGTAGTGTCAATGACATTTTATTTTGAGGTGTTGTTATTTAAATTGTGATTATGGCTTAAAAAGTTGTGAAAGTAGAAGAATCTAATGTTTTTATAATACATCGACATCAGATATTATCTACTGTTAATGAATAATTAGGATTAGGGTAGGTAAGGTTGGAACAGTGACCTCTAATTCGCGAAGGCGAGCGAGCGAAGCAAGTCGAGCGCCAGATCCCCTCTATTGTTGGTAAATCATATTTTACACCACAAATTATATACATAAATGTTGATGAATCACACATGATTTACCAACAATAGAAGGGATCTGTTCAATCATGGTCAATATTTTAACGTCCCGAATCCGCTTTGCTCTAATCCAGTCCATTCCACTCTAGTCTACTTTAAATTTTAATCACTAGGCCGTGTTGGGTGGGTGGTTTATCAACTTGATGACCTAATTACATGTAAGTATTTTTGTGTATTTTCTATTTTACTTATTTAGTCTACAAATATTGACCACTGATTTATCAGTCGTCAAAATCTACTGTGGGTGAATCATCCATTATTTCAATTAACCGTAATTGAATAAACCGTAGGTGAGTTGACTTTAGATATTTTGTCCATTAGTTATTACAAACATCTGTATAACGGGCGTAGTTATTTTAAAACATTTGACATAGTTAAAACAACTTTAGTTAAAATTATATGTGACCGCAACTGTATGTTACCATATTATTCATCCACTGATCTATCCAAATATATTATAAAAATATATACAACCTACAGCAACATATACTTATATCTTTCAATTAAGTAAAGCGTCCGTACCAAGACCTTCGAGAGACTAGGCCTTCATCATTCAAAAATTTGGGTCAGCTTTGAATTGTTCTTCAGAATATCGGTCGTAAGTGGAATCTTGTTACACGAATTGACAAGTAATAATGTGGGTTTATACATGAATGAATATTTGCCCTTCGTTTTGTCTACATTTCAGAATTTTTTTATGAAAGGAATATTCAGAAAAATTATCTCGATAATCCGTCTTTTGATTTTCTAGCAGTCAAATTGACTCCAATGTAAGAAAATTCAAGAAATTTGCAAATGTGTGTGATGAATATAACTGTTTAAATACGTCTGAAGAAAATGTCAAGCCCAACGTATTTGTTCTTTTCTACGAATATTATTCTTGTTTGTAGATGCTATAAAAATGTTCAAATAAACTATAGTTCTGCTGATATGGTACTCGTATATATTTTCAGTACTTCTGAACTCATTAAAATAATTCTTAACTGGTCTCAAAAGCAAAAAAAAAAATAGAATAAATTTGTTTTAATTCATGTTCAACATAGCGTGCTCACGATTATGTTGAACATGAATTTATTAAGCTCACGTCGACTTCAAGAGTATTTTCTCTAACTACACTACGTTTTAAGTATTGTAGCATAGACGATTTGAGTTCAGATTGACCTTAAAAGGTTAAAGTAGCTATACTGTAAGCTTCGAATATCTTGTTTTTCTGCATTAATATACCTTTCTTAACTTACTTCTAGGGAATTTCATTATTAAGACTCCACTGTCTGTCCGTGAACGGGCTGTATCTTATGAATTGCAATAGTTAGACATTATTACTATTGCTGCTCTTCATCCATGGCGATTACCCAGTTGCGACCAAAGTTTTCAGATTAGATTGGAGCCCACAGACCGTTATTTTTAATTGGTGGATATTATATTTTGCTGGATTACATAGTATTATATCTTATAAGATAGTACAAAACCCATCGTATGGTGATCGATTTTTATTCACATTTGTAGCAATTTGTAAAAGAGATGAAGAGGAGAAAGCTCAAATGAGATATCATTTATTGTAGTTCAAATAATTAGGATTAATGATTCATCGATTATCTAAAGGCTCCATTGAATTTAAAACAGTCGAATAACTCCGTTAAATTTCGACTCTGAGTTCAAACTGGATAGCTTTAGGAAGTCACAATTTTAAACTACTTAGAACGGCTAAGACAGTAATAAAATGCTGAAAAATTCAAATAAATGTCAAACTTTGACCTTGGCTTCAAGGTCAGCACGCGAGTGCTTTAGACCTGCCTAGGTGACACAGGTTGACAGTAACCTAAATATTTCAGCCAATATCAGATAGAAGGTCTGATGGATATTAGCAGAAGTTTCAACGGCTTTTACTGACCAAACCGTCCTAAATCAAATACCTAGTTAAGCGTTGTCAGTAATCCATTTCTTATTTACTGGAAAATAATACCGGGTCTACAATACATAAGTATAAATCTTTTTGACAGCGACACAATATCGTGGCTGAAAATTCAATTAGGCATTTGTCAACGCTTCGTTGGTTACAGTGGGTTCGTGCGTGATGGTTGCCTGACGATCACGTACACGACAAAGGGGCCTTATTTTTACATTATGTACCTATTGGGGGAGAATTTTGAACGTATTTTCTTACGGCAGTTTAGTTAACAAGTTGTCTGATTTATTGCCAAAATTATCGGATGTTGTATAAGTTGTGTGAATAGGGAATTACTGTCCCTTAACGGAGTGAGGCCAACCGAACCTCGAGCAGAGTTTGTGTTCTTGTAAGTTTGCGTATATATTCATACATATATTACGGTGTTCCTTATAGTTATGGATGTATTGTTGGTTGAGCTGTGTTAATCTTTTATACGTTTAGTTTGCTATTATTTTGTAAACTTTTGTTTGTCTTGTCGTATTAGATACATTAACATTTTTAAACATTTATTTACCTATTTAAGTACTTCTCGAAACTAAGAGCTTTTAGTAGGTTTTTATTGGAGAAGAATAGTAGAAGTATTGGCGAATGGGATTCTATTGATAAATATATGTTTTATATTAGCTATTATAAATATTCTACGACTCTCCACACAGCGCTTTTTAGAACCAAAGTAAGCATAGTTTAACTAGCTTGTGTTATGGGTTCCAGAATGCGGATAAACATACTTATACAGGGTGTATTTTTGAAACGGGGCAGTAAGGGCAAGTATCTTAACTGTTGTAAAAATTATTTTTATTTATTTTATAGTCAATCCTACCCACTTCCTGCCCATAACAAAAAGTTTGACCATTATAGAAATTTGATTCACTTGCTGAAATGAATGGGAAACGTTTTTGGCGATTTCTGTCTTTCCTAGTACTCAAAGTTAAAATGGTCGCCTTTAGAGTATTTTGATCCCCACATAAAACAGAATCGATTGGCATAAAAAAAATGGCCTTTTTGCATTTTTTTGCCAACTGTAAGATTTTTGTAAAATCTGTGAATGCAGTTCAAAATATCTCAAAAAGTTAGAGGAGGTCTCCTAAGAAAATTTTGTTGTAACTACAACGGTTAAGGTACTTGCCCTTACTGCCCTGTTTCCAAAATACATCCTGTATATTTTTTATTGCAAATACATACATACTAGGGGCGCAATGTATTCTGCTGTTGCAATGTTGAGCTGAGAGTGCACTACATGATTACCTACAAACGTTGGTCTCAACATTGATCATTTTGGAGAATGTTTTGAAGGGCGATTATTCATCCATGGTATGTTCGATTTTCAATTATTTTTTTTACTACGCCTTCCGGGTATCAAGTTGTATTTACATGCTAAGTTTGGTCAAAATTGGTCGATTAGTTAAGGAGGAGTAGCGTCACAACACAACCGAAATACACCGATAGGAGTATAGAGAGCTTTCGCTCGACTTCGTCTCACTCTCAGCTCAATTATATATAGAAGCCAGCTGATACACCTGCCGGATGAAGATGCCAGAGGCTTTCTTTTGATGAAGATGACGATATAAGGATAATGGACGCAATAACATAGGTAGGAAAACCTTGTCAACTCCATCTAGGTATTATGGATGAGACCATCTAGGACGGGACTTGAACCCGCGACCAGTCCCTTACAGGGGGAACGCTCTGACCAGTTGAGCCACTCAGACACGTCCCAGATATTTGAAATTATCCGACATATTATATACGTCTTGAGGCACTGGAGCCATCTACCGTAATTCTTGCGAACTAGGGAAACTATGAGCGAGTTTACAATCATTTTTAAACATTGTTTTTTTTAAAGCATTGTTTTTTTTTTAAGGGACTGGTCGCGGGTTCAAGTCCCGTCCTAGATGTTCTCTTTTTCCGATCTAAATCTATAGGAAAAGTAAGCATACAAATTGCTTCAAAATTTAATTGAATTATGGATGAGCAAACCCTAAGGGTTTGCTCATAACCTCATTCTTCACTAGCGTGTTGGTGAGTAATCTCTAAGGATTCAATTAGATCATAATCCTGACTCCATAACTTATAGAAATTTGTTCAAGAGCAACGTATAATATTCGATCACCTTTGTCAGAATGACAAAAATAAAAAAAGACAAATTCTGTTTTGGTTGTGCGGTGCCTATCGATAGGAAAAACATTCCATACTAAAATCGTGTTGGCATAATTACTAGCCCGAGGGTAAATAGCCTTGCTGTGGCTTCGTCGGAAATAACAGCTATTTTGTGACTCTCCAGGTAGGTAATATGTTATATTATGCAATGTTTAAAGTTCAAATTGGTTTAGTGAGCAATAATTATGGAACAGTACCAGAAGTATATATTCAGGGGTTGACCTACGTAATTGCTATCTAATTGAAAAGCATCAGATGCGGGGGTGAAACCCTCAGAGTTAGTTTATAGTATTTTCCACCCACTACTGAACCCCTAGTAACAATTCTTTTTTACGGTGATTTAGACTGAGATTACCATTTGTTTCATAATTAAAAAGATCGGACGCGAAAAGAGCATGCTTGGAGAATTCAAATTTGTGGCGATACATCTTACTGATGCATTTTATATAAGGTGTCACAAAATTAGGTCTCTGAATTTGGTGAGATGACTTGGTATAGACAAACTATGTATTTAAAACAAAAAAAATATTGGGTAAAATAAAAAAATAAAAATAAAAAAAAAATGAAAAAAAAACACCACCCATGACACGACGAGCACACGTGACGCTGATCGCGATTTAGGTATTTCCCACACATGCGCGGTTAAGATTTTGTAGGTGGTTAGTGGAAGATCCTACCAGAAAAATGGACAGACGAGTCTACTTTTACAAGAGTGGGCTTGTTTCATATTCACAATGCACACTGGTGGTGTTTTTTTTTTTTTTTTCCCGATATTTTTTTTTTGTTTCAAATACATATTTTGTCGATACCAAATCATCTCACCAAATTCAGAGACCTAATTTTGTGACACCTTATATTTACCGGTTATTGTAAAATAAAAAATAGAGAATTCTAATATATTGCAAATATTTGTATGTTTGAATTATATGTGTCTATTTGCATTGATCTGGGTGTTTCTATGATAGTATATAATATGTATTTACAAAAAAAGGGATATAATTATATTTACCCGCAAATTACGTTAGCTGCGATCGGAGGAGCGAAAAAAAACCAAATTGAAACTTATAATTTTAATTTAATTTAAAATAAAACTTTTACAATTTAATTAATTCTAATTAGCCTAAATTCCTATTCGAAGTATGAATATAGAATGATGAATTTAATTAGTGAATAAATTAGGAAGACAATATTTGGTGCGTCATAAGATGTACAAAAGTGCATAGCAAGCTTGCCGTTTCCGTCGCGCGATGTTTATAGCGGAATAACCAATATACGTCATTCGAGTGCTGCATCGGCGATTTCCTTTAGGTAGCGACGCGTAACATCTCCACCCGCAGATCAGCGACTATTTTAGAACCTTGAGAGAAAATGTCGCTGGGACTGGTTCTTTGGCCATCTGTTCCTTTTCTTTTTTCTCCGGTTCTGCGTAGCCTGGGCCCTCGATGTTGGACGGTGTATGCGTCTTATGGGTCCATCAATATCGGTATCTCAATACTGCTATGCCGAGTATTCCAACACCACATAGTACCACATAACAAGGTATGGTAGTATGGTAGAACACATCAGATTCAATTTTATTTAGTTGTACCGGTTTACTCATCATAATTTGGTTCTGAATGCTGTGTAGTCCTCTCAGGTCAACGGAGCTCAGCTGGATATGTGTAGATAGGTTGTCCTGTTTCTGAACATCATAGGGTATAATCATCAATTTCAGAGGCTGACCTTGTATTTCATCATTTTCGTTGATAATGGTGAGTTCTTTGGTGCGCAGGTAACAGCCGACAGGGATGGTAGCCGGGTAGCTTCCTTGTAGTGAGTCGAATTCTTCTCGGTCGCAGGCTAATTGGACTTTCGTTGGTTGAGGGAATGATAGGGCGTAGTGTTGGTTCATTATTATAATCGCACTCTAATGTAGTGTATGAATCATAGTCATAGTAATTGTTATCATCATTATAATACTCTGGTTCGTAACAGTACTCTGTTGGGTAATACGACTCCTCGTATGACGCGCATTCATTCATGTTCATTTCGCGATTTTTAAAGTAATTATTGGGTGGCGGGTTCCCTGACTTGTACCAGTTATGACCAGATAACATTGGTTTAGGAGTAAAATGTTGGACACCGCTCATTGGTTTCGGACCCTGATTATGAGGCGGCATGTTCCTAGGTGGTAAACGAAAGACATTACTTTGGGGGTTATAAGATTGTGGTAGGGCACGGAACACTTGTTGAGTTCGCGAAGGCATACGATATTGTGGATGCTGGTTTACATTAGGGTTGAACTTAAAGGGTTGTGGAGGTTGGCTAGTCCTGATTCCTACAGGAGCAGGCCAATTTGGTATTGGTCCCGGAAAATGTGGGGGCCGTGGAATAATGGGATGGCTGTGAGGATTGGACTGACTAGGGGTTTTATGGCTACTAGAGGGTTTCTGAAAATCATTACGTTCCTGCAAATAAATCACATTTAATTCCTCCTGAACATATTCGAGAGCCTTTTCTATAGTATCGGGTCTCATGCACCTGATACGGGACCCTAATGGTTCTTTTAAACCTTTTACAAAAGCCTGCATAATAACTTTTTTATATAATGTACGTTTCGCTTCGATTGTAGTCGCAATTGATTCATGTAATGTTACATAAGTGATTATCGTACTGAATAAAGTTTGGCAATGCTCATAAAATTCCTGAGGGGTTCTATTTCCCTGCGTAGCTAAAGAGAGGTCCCTATATAAAGCTGTTTCGTCTTTCTGGTCAGAAAAGTTGTTAATAAGTGCTGTCCTAATACCTAGCCAGCTGTCGGGTATCCCGTTCGAGTTTATTGTACAAGCGGCGGATCCCTTAATCTTATTTAAAATGCCATTAATTAAACATAAATTCGTTAATTCGTTACCTGGGGTGGCACTAACATACTGGTTTACAATTTGGTCACAAATACTTATAAATCTAGTTAAAATATTCGGATTTCCATCGAACTCCGGTACCATCCGAAGGGTTTTATAGATAGTATCTGGGTCATGTGCCATCTTAAGGATATTAATTGAGCTACAACTACCTAAATCTCTATTTAAATCTATAGTATTTCTGCGAGCCGTACGCGATGTAGGCTCACTGAGCTTAAGTTTTTCCGGATGAAAAATCTTGGAAAAGGATTACACACTTAGGGACAAAGAAAGGAAGCAACACTAGAGCAATTCAAGTGTACTTACAAATACTTCATATCTGGTTTCTCTCGTGAATCAATGTCTGGATTCCTCCTCTGGAATTGCAGCTGGACCGTAGATTCGGATAACTCGAAGATGGAGCTTGATAGCCACCCGGGCGACTCGCGTACGCGGATATCGATATTAGAGATCCCTAAGCTCGCGAACCGGCCCGCGAATTATCCTACCGACTGCGCCAATTACGTTAGCTGCGATCGGAGGAGCGAAAAAAAACCAAATTGAAACTTATAATTTTAATTTAATTTAAAATAAAACTTTTACAATTTAATTAATTCTAATTAGCCTAAATTCCTATTCGAAGTATGAATATAGAATGATGAATTTAATTAGTGAATAAATTAGGAAGACAATATTTCGTGCGTCATAAGATGTACAAAAGTGCATAGCAAGCTTGCCGTTTCCGTCGCGCGATGTTTATAGCGGAATAACCAATATACGTCATTCGAGTGCTGCATCGGCGATTTCCCTTAGGTAGCGACGCGTAACACGCATTCTAGAAATCATAACACTAGCTATTTAAGCTATGCTTACTTTGGGTCTAGAAAACAATGTGTAAAATATCATAGAATATTTATTATTTATTTATTTATAATATCGATAAGATGAGATCAAATCGCTTTGTCCCATAATTTGTGTCATAATATTACCACTTTGACCCACATATTTTAGAAATTGTGTTATGGTAAGAAGTGTAAAGTTGCTTCTAACATAAAACATTAACTAAACTCCAAGTTTTAACAGGGAGTAGTGCAGGAATCTTGGAACCGAACACAGCTCATTCTGAACAAAGTTGTATTGCTCTTGCTATGAGTATATTTACCAGTGAACCTATAAGTTATATCCATAAGCAGCATAAGTTGGAGAGTAAACCTTGACCTTAATGTAAGTTGCTTTACGTACGGCGAGCTCTATGTACTGTACGGTTTCACGCGTCAGTAAATAAATTAAGATCTTTATTATCCTACTCCTACTATTATATCCTACTAATATAATAAATGTGAAAGTTTGTGAAGATGTTTGAATGTTTAATACTTAATTTTTTTTGAGTTAAATAAATGTAATGATATTTGTAAGTAAATAAACTTAATTTCTCAAATTTGGTACAGGGATAGATTTATAGTCTGAAATAACAGATAGGCTATTTTTAGGGTTCCGTAGCCAAATGGCAAAAAACGGAACCCTTATAGATTCGGCGTGTCTGTCTGTCTGTCTGTCCGTCCGTATCTCAGAGCCACTTTTTTCAGAAAGTATGAGAACTATGCTGGTGAATATATATATGTATTCTATGCACCGCATTAAGATTTTGACACAAACATAGAAAAAGAAATGTGGGATAATACTTAGAACTGAAACTCAAAATTTTTTGTTCATCAAACCCATAGGTGTCGGTATCTATGGATAGGTCTTCAAAAATGATATTGAGGTTTCTAATATTTTTTTCTAAACTGAATAGTTTGCGCGAGAGACACTTCTAACTAACTAACTTCTAAACGTAACTTCTAAAATAAGAGAATGATAAAACTAAAGAAAATATATGATGTACATTACCATGTACATCATATATTTTTTCTTTCACTTTTTACTTCCACCGAAAATTGGTTTGAAAAACGATCTAGTAAGTACTTTTTTTTTGATACGTCATAAATCGTAAACGGCGATTTACGTTTCACTCAATCAACTCAGATATAAAAAAAATCCTTACTGCTACGGAACCCTTCATGGGCGAGTCCAACTCGCACTTGGCTGTTTTTTTTTATAACATGTCGGCTCCTATGGGTTTTGGAAATGGGATCACAATACAACGCGGGTGAAATATATTCTCTTATCTTCTTTATATTGACAACCTCTGTGGCATAGCAGTAGAAGGTTCAACTGCTACGACAAAAAAAAAAAAAAAGGGGGTGCATTTTTTGTTTGATTATGTATTTATATTGGTCTCTCTAGGCAGAGATAATATATTTCCACTTGCTACGATTCTGTCATAAACTTTTCGTTTCTTCTATACCTTTTTTTTTTTTTTTTTTTTTCGTGCGGAAATCCCTTCGGATACCCCCCCGCGTGTTTCCAGCGGGGGCGGTTATGTCGGGCTTGAACCGACTAAAACCGCACGCCGTCTCGGGTCTACAGACGCCGGGGTGTAAGGTTGCCCATAGAGCATATCCCTCGCACCCCGACTGACCCTGGGCCATCTCCGGTTTCGAGATGGCCCCCTCGGGTTTGGGAACCACGGTGTCCCCGTCTTGCCCCGGTTTGGGGGAGGGGCGCTAGTCGCCCCACCGTCCCGGCCTGCTTCTGCTGGGGTGACAGGTGGCCTCACCCGCCACCCCCAGGCCTGCGCTCATGGAGGACGGAGGTCGTTAAGCGACCTCCGGCGCCTGAGTTGCCTGCGACGCGCGGCGAGCAAGTTGCGGGCTCGGCGGACCGGGAGAGTTCTAAGTCTCTCCCGGGCGCGCTCCGCCACCTCTTTCGCGAGCATTACATGCTCGCAGAAGGAGGCGGCGGCGGCCCACGCGCTCGCGCTCCGCACCATTGCCGCAATCATGCTGCCGAGCGAGAGGACTCCCACCCCGATGGCTGCCACGAGGTCACGCCTCGGCGCCTCCCACGCCGGGCAGTCCGCCAGCGTGTGCAGCCCTGAGTCCTCGCTCGCGTCGCAGTGATGACACTCAGGCGTTGGCTCCTTCCTGATCCGATGCAGGTGGTCCCCGAAGCACCCCTTCCCTGAGATCACCTGCGTCAGTCGGTAGGAGAGGCTTCCGTGTCGCCTCTCCAGCCAATCCTCCATGATGGGCCTTACCGCCGCTATTGCGGCGTGCCCTGCGCTTGGTTGCCCAAGTCGTTCTTTCCACTCCACCACGATGGCCTGGCGGAGCTGGGACTGCACGGCCTCGATTTCTCGAGGCTCGGGGTTCCATCCCTGCTCCCGCGCCTCCTTTCGCCACTGGTACAGTTGCGAAAGGGCTCTCGCTTCCAGGTCCCATGGCGGAGTTCCAGCAAGGAGACTCGCCGCCTCGAAGGAGATCGTGCGGTACCCTCGGATGACCCTGATGGCCAGAACCCGCTGCGGAGCGCGCAGCATCCGCACAGTTCTGGTCCTCAGGGCCTCCGCCCATATTGGGCACCCATACAGGGCCATGGACCGCACGATCCCCGCGTAGAGTCTCCTGCAGGAGTCATCGGGCCCCCTCATGTTAGGCAACAGCCGAGCCAGAGCAAGAGCTGTGCCCTTCAATTTGGGGGCCAGACTTCGGATGTGCTCTCCGAAGTCCCATCGGCCGTCGAGCACGAGCCCCAAATATTTCATTTGGGGCTTGATGCCGATGCGATTTCCTCCCACGATGAGACTGGATCCCTCGGGTGGCTTGCTCCGAGGCCCATGGAAGAACAGGGCCTCGGTTTTATGCAGGGCCACCTCGAGACCCAGCCGCCGGATCCGCCTAACGACTTGGGCAACCGCGGTCGTGGCCTTTCGGGTCGCTTCGCGGTACGTCGCCCCGCACGCCGTCACGAGCGTGTCGTCCGCGTAGCACGTGACGGCGGCACCGCCTACGAGCTCACCGCGAAGCACCCAGTCGTATCCGATGTTCCACAGGAGCGGCCCCAGGACCGATCCCTGTGGAACACCGCACGACATTTCACGCCGACCGAGACCGGTCACGGTTGGGTAGATGACGGCTCTCTCCGTCAAATACGCCCCGACTATGCGGCGGAGGTAGAGAGGCACTTCGTGATACACGAGCGCCTCCCTAATGCAACTCCAGGGCAAGGTGTTGAACGCGTTGGCGATGTCCAGGGACACCGCCAACATCACCTCACCCCGGGCTACTGCATCCTCCGCCAGAGCCCTCACGCGCATGATGGCATCCACGGTGGAGCGCCTCTGGCGGAAGCCATATTGGCCATCCGCCAGGTCCGGCCCCACTCTTGAGAGGTGCTCGACGAGGCGCTTCGCAATTACTCTTTCAAAGAGCTTGCACACCTCGTCGAGCAACACTATGGGCCGGTAGGCGGACGGCGAGTCCGCCGGGCGCCCCTCCTTTCGGATGAGGACCAGTTTCCCCGTCTTCCACAATTTCGGAAACTGGCCCCGCTCCAAACATGCGCTGAGAAGCCCTCTCAGTCGGGGCTCGAGAGCGTCGTCGACTAGAGCTAGGACCCACGCTCGGCCTGGAATGCCGTCGGGTCCCGGGGCGGTGTGTTTGGCTCTTAGCCTTCTCACCGCCAGCTCTAGTTCTACCCAAGTGACCTCGGGCACGTCGTCGTCTTCCACGTCGGGCGCCATGCGCAACCGAGGCGGAGTCATCTGCGGTGGAACATGTTCCACCGCCCGCGCTGGGAACAGGGAGCCAACAACTCCTCCGAGCAGATCCGGCTGGAGACACCGGGTTAACGGCGGGGCCTTGGGGCGCAGCTTGCCCCTCACCATCCGGTAGGGCCGCCCCCAAGGGTCCCGC
Organism: Cybosia mesomella; assembly: GCA_946251805.1. Taxonomy (NCBI): domain Eukaryota; kingdom Metazoa; phylum Arthropoda; class Insecta; order Lepidoptera; family Erebidae; genus Cybosia; species Cybosia mesomella. The sequence continues at coordinate 27,687,023 of OX276398.1, forward strand.
TCCAGTGTCGCCAGCAGCTCGCGGAAGGCGTCCCGTTTGGAACGCCTTATCTCCGCTCGGAGGGCTCGTCTGGCCTCCCTGTATCCGTCGTACAACTCCGCCTCTCGGGCCTCCGCATCTGCGGGGCGGCGACGCCTCCTACGGAATCGGGCCCACCGGCGGTGCGTGATCACGCAGCCCCGTCTGAGCTGCGCGATCTCCGACGACCACCAGTAGACCCGACCCCTCGGATTATAGGGCGGAGCCCTAGGCATCGCCGCGTCACAGACACGGGTCATGGCCTCCCGGAACCACTCCGCCTCATCGTCTATGCTGACAGGCCTGTCCGGCGCAGGGGCCCAGGCCTGTACGATGGCGGCTTCCAGGAGGAGCTCCCGATCAAGTCGCTTAAGCGCCCAACGTGGCTCGGGTGGAGCCGGTGCAGCCGGCGCGTCGCTCGCAGGGGGGACACGTCAAACCGAATGTATCGGTGATCCGAACTAGTGTCCTCCCCCAAAACGACGCGCCAGCCCTGAACACGTCGCGCCAACGAGGGGCTCGCGAACGATAGGTCCACGATGGAGCTACCCCTCGAGGTCACGAACGTGTCCACGGCTCCCCGATTTAGGAGGACTAGGCCGAGTCGTGCGGCCCAGTCCACCAGTGCCCTGCCTCTATGCCCCGTCGCGCCCCTTTCGTGTCATGAACCCCAGGCATACGACCAGGCGTTGAAGTCCCCGAGCACAAGGACCGGACGGGGCTGGCAGGCATTTACGACGACGGCCAGCTGACGGAGCCACTGCTCATATGCAGCTTGGTCTCGGTTCGGCGTGATATAAGCGGCCACGACCGCTATGTCGCCAACCGCTGCCGCCACGCAGCCGGGTCCCCTTGCAACGACGGCAAGAGGGGGGCTGCCGGCGGCAGGGTTGTGCACCAGTGCCGCCGACCCATCCAGCGCGGTTTCCCAGGTAGGCCCGAGGAACCGGTGGGTGTATGGGTCGGCGACAGCGGCGACATTTATGGCCCACTGTGCCATGCTCTGGCGCAGAAGATCCTGAGCATGGGCACCGTGGCCAACGTTCACCTGCAGGATGCGGAGTTGAGGATCCATTATGGAACCCCCATCTCCGCATCCCGCTGTGAACTGGAGGCGGAAGGCCGGCCTCCCGGCTTCGGCTCCCCTCCGGCGCAGGCCTTGCTGCCAACCCTGTGGTCGGCCGGCTTGCCTCCCGCTGCACACCTAAAGCAGTGCAGCGGGGCATCGCACGTGCCGGCCTTGTGACCGGGTTGGCCACAGCGGAAGCAACGGTCACCCGCCGTCACTTCCGCCGTGCAGTGCACCCCCACATGGCCCACCGACAGGCACCTAAAGCACCTAGCCGGTCGGGCCTGCAGGAGCCGTACCTGCGCCCTCAGGAAGCCTCCTACCAGGAAGCTCCGCCCGTCAGCGACCTTTTGGGCCGCCGCGATAGGGCAGCCGACAACTGCTGCCCCCTGTCCACCGCGGCCGAAGCGTATAGCTCCGGCCTTCACTGTGTCCGGGGAGCAGTCCCCGGCCTCCGCCACGGCGAGCCTAAGCTCCTCAGCCGTGACGGAGTCGTCCAGGCCCGTGATGCGCACTTCTGCGCATTTAATGGGCCTGGACACCCGGACGTCGGCTGCGTCCAGCGACTCCCTCAGCCGAGCCGCTAGGGCGTCGGCCTTGGGGCCACTGGCGGCGCCAGGGACCTCGAGAAGTCGGGCTCCTGTCCGTGTGCTCTTGCACCGGACGCCCGGGATCTCGAGGGCCTTGAGGTCGACGTTGGCCTTCACCTTGGCCAACACCTCGGCATACCCCATGCCTCTCCCCGCAGCCTCCGCCGTCAGGGTGACGACGACGGCCGTAGTGCGGGGGGCACGGAGCTTCCCCGGCGCTGCTTTCGCGGCGGCCGCGGCCTTCCTGGCCTTCTTGGCGGCCTTCTTTGCGGCCTTCCGCTTCTTTTTGTTGGCTCCAGCCACCTCCCAACCCCCTTCCAAGGGGGTTCTAGTGGGGGTTACCGGAGCCGCAACTGGGGCTGGGGCTGGGGCCTGGGCTGGGGACGTCTTCCCCTTGCCCTTGCCCTTCCCCTTTCCCTTCCCTTGAGTGGGAGCGGGGCCCTGAGCGGGAGCGGGGCGACGAGCCGGCTCCGGCAGAGCCTCCACTGCAGCCGGGCGGGTATTACCCTTCCGGGCTGCTACCGCGTAGCCGGCCACCGGTGGCGCCAGAGGCGGACGGCGGATGGAGTCCACTAAGGCCTCCAACCGACTCATCATCCTCTCCTCCAGCGCTCGAGTAGCAGCTACCCAGGGCTCCTCCGGTGGTGATTGGGCCGGCCGCCGCACCGATTGCGTCGGCTGCTCCGCCTGCGATGACTTCGCCGGCACCGGCTGCGTCGACCGCGTCGATCGCGTCACCCGCGCCGGCGGCTCTGGTTGCGCCAATTGCGCTGGCTGTGCCGGCTGGGCGGAGCTCGCCACCAACCTCTTCAGCTCCTCCAGAGCTGCAGCTAGCCGAGCCGTCTCTCGACGGGACTCGGCCAGCTGTGAGGCGAGAGCCTCGTTTTCGGAGGCGATGCCGAACACAATGTTCAGCATCTCCTCCTGCTGAGGGTCCGGGGACCCCTGGGACGACGCAGCCACCTTCTGGAGTCTCTCCAGGAGTGACCGCGTCTTCCCGCACGGCTCCGACACCGACACCGCCGAGGTGGAAGGCCTCGGCGGTGAGTTTCCCACGGCTCTTCCAAGAGCAGAGGGAGCTCGGGTGGATTGTCCAGCCCTCACGCCACCCCGCGCCCCTCGGCGGCCCGCAGCCACCTTGGACGCCGGCTTCGACGCCTCGTCGCTGCTGGAAGAGGAGGTCGTCCCGGTGAGAGTAAAGTCCTCATCCGACACGTCCTCCCCCGCCCGAGCCTTTGCGCGGCCTTCCGCTTCTTTTTGTTGGCTCCAGCCACCTCCCAACCCCCTTCCAAGGGGGTTCTAGTGGGGGTTACCGGAGCCGCAACTGGGGCTGGGGCTGGGGCCTGGGCTGGGGACGTCTTCCCCTTGCCCTTGCCCTTCCCCTTTCCCTTCCCTTGAGTGGGAGCGGGGCCCTGAGCGGGAGCGGGGCGACGAGCCGGCTCCGGCAGAGCCTCCACTGCAGCCGGGCGGGTATTACCCTTCCGGGCTGCTACCGCGTAGCCGGCCACCGGTGGCGCCAGAGGCGGACGGCGGATGGAGTCCACTAAGGCCTCCAACCGACTCATCATCCTCTCCTCCAGCGCTCGAGTAGCAGCTACCCAGGGCTCCTCCGGTGGTGATTGGGCCGGCCGCCGCACCGATTGCGTCGGCTGCTCCGCCTGCGATGACTTCGCCGGCACCGGCTGCGTCGACCGCGTCGATCGCGTCACCCGCGCCGGCGGCTCTGGTTGCGCCAATTGCGCTGGCTGTGCCGGCTGGGCGGAGCTCGCCACCAACCTCTTCAGCTCCTCCAGAGCTGCAGCTAGCCGAGCCGTCTCTCGACGGGACTCGGCCAGCTGTGAGGCGAGAGCCTCGTTTTCGGAGGCGATGCCGAACACAATGTTCAGCATCTCCTCCTGCTGAGGGTCCGGGGACCCCTGGGACGACGCAGCCACCTTCTGGAGTCTCTCCAGGAGTGACCGCGTCTTCCCGCACGGCTCCGACACCGACACCGCCGAGGTGGAAGGCCTCGGCGGTGAGTTTCCCACGGCTCTTCCAAGAGCAGAGGGAGCTCGGGTGGATTGTCCAGCCCTCACGCCACCCCGCGCCCCTCGGCGGCCCGCAGCCACCTTGGACGCCGGCTTCGACGCCTCGTCGCTGCTGGAAGAGGAGGTCGTCCCGGTGAGGGTAAAGTCCTCATCCGACACGTCCTCCCCCGCCCGAGCCTTTGCGCGGCCTTCCGCTTCTTTTTGTTGGCTCCAGCCACCTCCCAACCCCCTTCCAAGGGGGTTCTAGTGGGGGTTACCGGAGCCGCAACTGGGGCTGGGGCTGGGGCCTGGGCTGGGGACGTCTTCCCCTTGCCCTTGCCCTTCCCCTTTCCCTTCCCTTGAGTGGGAGCGGGGCCCTGAGCGGCCCCCTGAGCGGCCTTTGCGCGCCTCCTGCGCTTGCGGGTCCGCTGCACGCCCAGACCCACTGGGCTGCTCGCCCGGCTTCGCTCGTTGGCGGTGTCGAAACTCTCCGACACCGCCGAGGTATTTGGCGTCACCTCCACGCTTCCCTGCTGCGCGACCTCCGCGCAGACTCCGTCATTTTTCAAGTCCTTTTTTTCCTTGCCCTGGTTGTTGTGTTGTGATCGATCCGTTAATTTTTGTTTGTTGATATTTATGTAGTCCATAGCATATCCCACGAGTATGGGGGAAAGGTGGTCCATCCAGGCGGTGCCCCCTGCACCTGGATAAGCCTATATACTATGGAGGTCGGCTGGTATCCATAGGTTTTTACGACTTGGCTGTCGGGTGTTATAGACTTTTCCTTGTCGTGGGCCGGCCAATAAAGGCAAGCCCTCCGGTCAGCAAGTTCACGGCGTACCCTTCTGGAGCCACCAGTCAGGTCGTTGCTGATCACCTGCCGATTACGGAACGCGAGAGGATGGCTAGTCCTCTCTCACCGGCGGCGGCACAAGTGCCCGTCGGCCCCTGCGTTAGCAGTGGGCCAACCCGCCCCTGGATCCCGCAGGACCCTATGGTGGCCTCAGCCACAAACACCATCGCTCATCCTGTCTCCTCTGAAAGAGGAGTACGGAGAGCGATGTGTTCCCTCCACGTTGGGTATTCGCCGACGATCAATGCCAACCCCATGAAGGGGAAGCCATTGACCGCCGCCCAGGGTGTACCGGCCGCTCCGGTTCCATTCCCCCCGGACTGCAGCGGGATCGGAATCGAAACGACACTCGAGGAGGTTACCCAACACACACCCCCGTTTCTTCTATACCTAATGAAAAAATAAGTGCTTCGCTCCACAGACGTGAGTTATGATTAGAAAAAAAAAGAAAAAAAATAGAATAGTAATAGCTTGTACTGCGAACGGTTCTATTTGAGTGAGAAATCAATTTGTTCCACCATTTTCATTTATGTCATTCGAGCGATTCCATTTATACGGACGCAAATTGGAAAGGGACTGACGGAGTTGTCAGCTGCGGCTTATGCAGCAGTCTCGAGTTGGTGTTAGACTATGTGGAATGAAATAAACGTCTGGATACAAGTGCCTCTGATTCTGAATACAATTTACAGCCTTATATTTTTATTTCAAATATAGGTACTGAGCTATGGAACGGACGTAGTCAGTAAATCAGAATGATTAAGCTGTGACTAATACGGCTGTTGGTTTACTGTTGTGAATAGTTATGAAAAGAGTTATCCGGAGTTAAATAGATTACGTGATTTTGAGTTAATTATCCTCTCAAGTATTTTTTTAAAACATAATCTTCATAAATATTTATTATTTTTAAGTATGGTAACGTACGGTGTGTGGCGTAATTTTGTGTGATGATTTTACCATTATATTTCAATACATATAACATACCATAACTTCACGCCTGTATCCCCGAAGGGGTAGGCAGAGGTGTCTTACACACCCACGATTCGCCAGTTATGTTAAGGTCCCAATGTAATAGGGGGCGAGGCTATTGCCATCTACCGGTCACATTATTAAGCGAGTGATAATTAACATTTATTAATGCACACATAACTAAAAAAAGTCAGAGGTGTGTGCCCGGGGCGACTGGGGATCGAACTCGAGTCCTCGTCTCAGCAGTCCGTTACGTACACCACTGGGCTATCGCCGCTTATATATATTATTATATTATATAGGTATTATTATTACTTGATTTCTAATTAAATATAAAACATCACGTAAACTTCCCACAACAGTATTAGTTTATTGGAATCGGTAACTTAATCCATTGCAAATTTTCAACCTACAATTTGTAAACTCTTTCCCAAATGCACTTCAAGCCGGATTCACCATTGACCTTGAAATTTTGTATCAATATTATAAGAACCGATACTACCAATGTTATCCCTCGGCACAATGGTCCAAACGGTCACAACAAAAATGCATGTGAAAATATTTTTGACTTTTAATGTGACTCAAACTATATTTAATTGCTTCTATTTTTGCTTGAAACTATTCATATCATTCCTATATATTACCTATACCCGTAACTTCGTCCGAGTGGACTTAGATTTGGGTTATAACTAACGTGACCATTTATTTTTCTCTGTCAGAGCGGGACATCTGCGGAATTGTAATAAAGAAAAAGTTTTTTTTGTTTTACACGTTTTTTATTATAGAAAATAGAATAACTAAAGCAAATCAGTAGTGGCGTGAATTCTAGTTCGTATTTTTATATTTATCTTCTGAACAAATTTGTTTTAAAATTTCGGTTCTTGTTTTTAGATAAGTGTGGAACTCAGTACATTATATATTTATATTTATCTTCGTAATCAGAGTAGCTTTCATAACTGCGACTCTCAACTGTGTTCTATCACTTGTCCATTTGTTCATTTGAGAAAAAACTCTTTCCACAGGTGCGTTACTTCCAGGCAGACACATAACGTATTCAATCATCGTGGAAAAGTTTGTTAAATTAAGATTAGTGGTACGAAAGTGCTGGAATAATTCGACCCAACGATTTTCAGTAGAAACATTCTCGGCATTCCTGCTAGAGATTTTTTCATCTGTCGCAGAGTTTAAAATAAATAAAAACTCGTCAAAGACTTTCGTATCTTAGCTGCTGCTAATAAATCCTTGCGTGATTAGTAAATCCAGCACTTTTTGTACCTCTTCCCACGTAGGCACTTTTGTTAAATTTGCCCATTCAAGCACTTCTAGTTCTATGTTAAATTAACACCACTGCTCCAAGTATTCTTTGCTTGTTTTATAAAACTCAGCCGCCGCAGTTTTTACATTCTGCTGGTCAATAGCAGCTTCTCTTTCTTGTAATTTTACCAACAGGTTACGGACCATGTGGGGAAGGAAAATCGTATTCTCTTTTAGTGCCAGGTTATGTCGGAGACGATTAATTTCCTTGGCAGACTCTATAGCCGACACATTTTGCGCTTCGATTTTCAACACAACTTCATGAAAGGTCGCTGCTTGTGCGTGCAAAAAATATAACCATAATTCTGAGCTGGGATTTTCGAAAAACTTCTTTAAAATATTTGGGCATTTGTCGATACTCAGAAAATAGTTTTTCAAAGGCTGAAACATTTTTATAACTCTCTCAACTCTCTCAAGCGCGGGCATTAAATGATCGTTTGGTCTGTTTGCAAAAGCGGGACAATTTCGGCCTCGCGGGGGACACTGGAACAGACTGCCTGAAAGCGGGACTGTCCCGCCGAAAGCGGGACGTATGGTCACGTTAGTTATAACACAGCTTTTTGCCAGTGTAAGTCCCATTGAAATCGGGCCAGCCTTGACAGATATTAGTCAAGTTTAACAAAAAGATAGATAAAAAATATAAAAGTTCGCTTTTAGGTAGATTTCGATGAAATCGATCTACCTATTGGTTTCTTGACTACAGTCGAATTTTTAAAAAAATTCTTCATAGGAGGTCTAGTTATGACCCCTCGAGTCCGAAATGACCACTGGTCAAAAAGTTTATATATATATATATATATGTATGTATGGTTCCACTTCCCAAAATTTGCGGCACTCTCACGGTCGCATTTTTGCCCCAATCGCTTTCAAACTGCGGTCAAAAATTGCTTGGGTGTAAACTTAGTTTAAGTTCGTGAACGGGTGGAATCCGGCCTAAGAGGACGGTAGGGCCTCACTTTTTGTGAAATCAATTTTTCCTCAAAATTTCACGTTCCATGAAAGATATTCGAACCGTTCTAATTTTATCCCATAGTATACATGAATACCAACAACTTTTAATTATAAACCTATAAGATTAAAACTTTAACTAAAAGTGGAGGGAGAAAAAACCAATTTTTTTCCGGAAAAAAATCAGAACTTCTAACCGGTGAACATTCTTGCAGTCGGTAACATTTTTAATCGATAGGCCATTTTTAAGTCTAAAATAAATGTCTGAAAAGTTTTTCGCTAAATGTTACCGTTTTCGAGAAAAAAAAATTTTACTGTTTAAAATCCGTAGTTCTCTATATTAAATAATATTAATTGCTTCACGAAATCTACCTGTGCGTTCCCCCTGCGGGAACGATTTTTTTTTTTTTTTTATTCATTTATTTTATTTATTTATTTAGTTATGGACATTAGATTACATATTATTAAGCCAATTATAGGTCCCCGCGTGTACCCTGTGAAAATTCATATATTTTGATTTATTTGTAGGTACCTCGCGAAGGAGATGGCGGAGCGCGCCCGGGAGAGGTTCAGAACTCTCCCGGCCCGCCGAGCCCGCAACATGCTCGCCGCGCGTCGCAGGCGACTCAGGCGCCGGAGGTCGCTCAACGACCTCCGTCCTACATGAGCGCAGGCCTGGGGGTGGCAGGTGAGGCCGCCTGTCACCCCAGCAGAAGCAGGCCGGGATGGTGGGGCGACTAGCGCCCCTCCCCCAAACCGGGGCAAGACGGGGACACCGTGGTTCCCAAACCCGAGGGGGCCATCTCGAAACCGGAGATGGCCCAGGGTCAGTCGCGGTGCGAGGGATATGCTCTATGGGCAACCTTACACCGCGACGTCTGCAGACCCGAGACGGTGTACGGTTTTAGTCGGTTCAAGCCCGACATAACCGCCTCCGCTGGCCGGCGGGGGGGTATCCGAAGGGATTTCCGCACGAAAAAAAAAACAAAAAAAAAGATACGGGTACCTACAGTCATCCTTTGACGTGGATACAATTTCTTCACAACGGGCTTAGGTGTCGCCATAATGAACACTTCTCAGAAAAAGTAATCGTTGTATGTTTGTAACATATATAATAAAATATGAGTTTGTTGAGTCTTTGACTCGTTACATCTTTAATCAAAATCATAGGAGACATTTTAACTTAGTATATGGAACGGGGCACTTTTAAGTCTTTTATATACTGGATGGTTTGAATATTTATACAATTACTAGCATTGCCACGCGATTTCACCCGCGTAAGTCCTCAGGATTATCAGTATTTTTTTAAATCGGTTCAGTACTTTCAGTGTTTATCGATTACAAACAAACAAATCTTTCCAGTTTATAATACTAGTATGGAAGTATAGATATAGATTTACATAAGTTACGATTGAAATAGTATATAGTACAAGATCCCAGTATCGCCAGAACTCACTTATTTTCAAAGGAATAAAATGTATGGGAAAAAGTAAGTAGTTTAAGCATGTACCTTAAGTGTATACCTACCTGTTAGCTTGTCCCAGCGGCGATTTATCAGTTATCAGGTGCTAAAGGTAGGATAGGTGCTAAAGGTAGCGCTCCCACGGCTGATGCCCAACATGAAGGGACCCAACGCGGCTGCTAGGAAACTGTGCCTGGGGATTGTGCGAAGCATGGCCCTGTACGGGGTCCTTGAATGGGTGGACCTTGTGCCGCTAATAAGGAACGAATTCTGGGAAGTAATAACGTACGGCAAACTTAAATAAATATCTCATTTTCAATAAAATACCTACCTACCTTTAGCACGTAACCTAGCACCTAATAACTAAAAATGGCCGCTGGGATACGCTTCCAGATATTTTTTTTTAGCATGTGGAATCCCCCACGGGCCGCTTCCAGGTATGCATAAACTCAAGGTACATACAGGATAAAGTAGTGTAGGCATGTACCTACACTACTTTATCCCATACATGTTATCCTTGTGACAATAAGTGAATTCTGGCGATACTGGGATCTTACTCTAACAGTTGTGGTCCATCAAATACTGATATCTACTGATATACAACTATTACTGAGTATGTTGGAGGCTATCCGACATTTTCCACGGATTTTCAATATGTAAATAGTTTATTATCAATATGTAACTATGAAATTATTATTGCTTAGTTAATTAATTACGACATTTGCCACTAATTTTCAATATGTCAATGCTTTATGCATAGCTATGACATATTATTAATATTAAGTAGTTAATTTCATAGCATTTGTTGATAAAGCCGAGTAGCTTCAATGTCTATATCGAGGATAGAGGGACAGACTACGTCTACTAAGTCCTATGAAGCATCGTCATCGCCGACTGTTCGACTCTCTACCTGTCGAAGTCTTTCTTAGTTTAACTAAATACGTATTTAATCGTCATCGTCACAGTGTTAGACCTGATTGCATCCAAAGTTTGTATTTTCGAGCCCGAGATGTACTCTCTCACTCTCTCTTTGGCTACTTCTCTTGTCATCTTGACTTAAGAATGTGATAGTACACTTAATGTTAGGGCCCTAACAACACTGGGGTGTGTGTTGGGTAAGGGGTGTGTGTTGGGTAACCTCCTCGAGTGTCGCTCCGATTCCGATCCCGCTGCAGTCCGGGGGGAACGGAATCGGAGCGGCCGGTACACCCTGGGCGGCGTTCAATGGCTTCCCCTTTTCATAGGGTTGGCATTGATCGTCGGCCAATACCCAACGTGGCGGGAACACATCGCTCTCCGTACTCCTCTGCTTTCAGAGGAGACAGGATGAGCGATGCTGTTAGTGGTGAGATGGCCCAGGGTCAGCCGGGGTGCGAGGGATATGCTCTATGAGTAACCTTACACCCCGGCGTCTGAAGACCCGAGACGGCGTGCGGTTTTAGTCGGTGCAAGCCCGACATAACCGCCCCCGCTGGCCGGCGGGGGGGTATAAAAAAAAAAAGGGCCCTAACAACACTATCGAGACCCAAGTCAACCTCATATGCAAGTCGATGCACCTGCTAAACAACGGCACCTTGTTGGAAGGTCAGATGGCAGTCGTCCCCGAAAAAGCCAACATACCAATCAAAAGCAATAAGCGAACTTCGGACTCCAAAGTGGGATTTCGGGGTTATCAAGTAACACGGTTTATGTAATGGTGACCCCCATTCTTGAGACTTTACCTTAAGTTAACCATCAGGCAAAGTGAAGTCATATTGACGTGACAACTATAAAAAGTCGTTCTCGGAAAAGCTAACGTAGCAATCAAAATCAATAAGCGGACAGTACACTACCGGCGTGAATCCACTCCTAAGATAAGCAATTTACCTTAGCTGGAGAGGCTAGGGGGAATACAAGAAACAACAGTTACTTATATTCTTTAAAACAAACTGAGCCTCGACATTACCATCCTTTAATACAAATCTAGTAAGGAATAGTTCTTCATTTGGGTGCCAAACCCGGTTGCATTCAAAACTTGTACTTTTGACCTCATGGTCCACTCTCGTACCCTCATTTTCTGAGAAGAGAGCCTGCGCCAGAGCCTTAACCATCACTCAGCGAGTGTAACGGCTTCCAGGTGGGGTAGGTTTAGCCTCGAAAATCTTAGAGTATTATAAAGCTGAAGAATATTCCCCCGCCGGTTAGCGGGGGCGGTTATGTCGGGTTTGAACCGACTAAAAACGCACGCAGTTCCCGGTCTTCAGACGCCGGGGTGTAACGTTGCCCATAAGGCGTGTCCGTCGCAGCTCGACTGACCATCGCCGGTTTCGAGATGGCCCCCTAGGGCTTGGGAACCACGGTGTCACCGTCTTGCCCCGGTTTGGGGGAGTGGCGCTATTCCCTTCTGCTGGGGTGACAGGCGGCCTCAGCGGTCGTTAGAGCTAATCTCAGTATCTATTGGATTGGATAGCCCACTAATTGAGGAAGGTTATAGGCTATATATCGTTACACTACTACCCAGGAGAGCGGAGCAGTAATCATAAATATCAACAAATTGGGCAAATTACCATACATTATTGTAGAACTGATAAATAACGGCCATGTATGTGACAAATGGGAGCCACGGGCGGAGTCGGGGGGCCCAGCTAGTTATATTATGTACTCTTCATTCCTATCCATCCTAAGGTTGCCTGGAAGAGATCACTTTTAGTGATAAGGTCACCCATTGCGCATTGAACTATAAAAGTTCCAAATTTGTAAATATATATTTTTTATATTTAGGACACCTCAATTTGACTTCACCTCGCCTGATGATAAGCTAAAGGTAAAGTCTCAGGAAAGAGGGTCACCATTACCTACACGTACCATGTTAACAATGGTGGCACTCAGCTTGACGGCCTCATCAGAAGAGGATTGTCGTCGCAGCACCGCGTGACACCCACCGGTCCCACTAGTGCTGCGACCACAATCCCCCTACCCGGCTAGGCACTTGCTGAACCCTTACGCAATCAAACCGAAATTGGATTACTATGGAGGGTTTTTCGCAATGGTGTGCGGTGGTACCCACCGGGCCGAATTTTGTGACAAATTTGTGTCATCAAATTTCTACCATCAGTGATCCCTAATGATTTTGGTGTACAATAAAGAATGATCTATCTATCCAGTTGTTTTTTAAACTTACGGGCTCCAAATAAAATCTTACCTATTTCTCTCTTCTAAAATTACTACTCTGGCGCTAAAAGACAAAAGGACTTGATGTCCTATAGCAAAATATACTGAAGAATATTAAAAATACAGCAACGAATCTATTTTTAAAGCCAAACCAACACTGGCTAATCGACAACTATGCACTTGATGTCCTATAGCAAAAATATACTGAAGAATATTAAAAATACAGCAACGAATCTATTTTTAAAGCCAAACCAACACTGGCTAATCGACAACTATGCACTTGATGTCCTATAGCAAAAATATACTGAAGAATATTAAAAATACAGCAACGAATCTATTTATAAAGCCAAACCAACACTGGCTAATCGACAACTATAATGAATCAAAGTACTGTTGGTACGAGTTTTTTTTCGCCTGCCTTTTATACGCGGCTATCTCGTTAACTAGAAATGAATTGATATTAATAAAAAACTAGCTGTTCCCGCGACTTCGGCTGCGATATCTTTGATCTGGGAATTATTATCATATTATTATTATGGTTTATGAAGCATTTACTTTCTAGTATGTGCTTTGCTAGTATGTGTAGAACCTATCACGGGCTTAAGCCAAGTGGGTTGGTTCATTACGGACTGTAGTTGGCGTTCGAGTGGTGGATGTGAGGAATCGCCGAACTATGGAACAAGTATCAATAACAACTGATCTCTGTAATGATATGTATGTTTTTTTATGCAGGCCTAGTTCTATGAGTGATGTATGTAAAGATTTTGGGATGATCTGTGGATGAGATAATCATAGGTATGATTTTAACTGTGTGTTGATACCACATTCGCTGTATTTTGTTGATGCCAAATTTATTATAATATTATTATAGAACCCTAATTATATTACTATAATAAAACTATCTATGTAGCTATCTGCCCCAGTTGAAATCCCCTGAAAGTTCATCTAATACCACCGTGATAATCATAAAGAAGTAGAAAAAATTACTTACTAAACGAAACTCAGGATAATATTTAGGTAAACGCTCTGTTTACTTGAATAGATACGAAGGACTGAATCTATTTTGTTTATTAAGATTATAGGTAGGTACTCCATTCTTAAGGCCTGGGGGTGGCAGGTGAGGCCGCCTGTCACCCCAGCAGAAGCAGGCCGGGATGGTGGGGTAACTAGCGCCCCTCTCCCAAACCGGGGCAAAACGGGGACACCGTGGTTCCCAAACCCGAGGGTGCCATCTCGAAACCGGAGATGGCCCAGAGTCAATCGGGGTGCGAGGGATATGCTCTATGGGCAACCTTACACCCCGGCGTTTAAGACCCGAGACGGCGTGCGGTTTTAGTCGATTCGCCCGACATAACCGCCCCCGCTGGCCGGCGGGGGCGTATCCGAAGGGATTTCCGCAGATAAAAAAAAATCCATTGTAATGTGTTCAAGGAACATTTCTTCTTTGTAATTAATAATGTTGGTTAAAACATAGTTTACAACATAAATCGAATCAAAGCTAAGTTGTATAAGTACACAATATTTAAAAATCCAAATTGTTATGAAACCTCATACGACCAGTGCCTATTTGTTTGACCAATTCCGTAGTATGGGATTACTACATAATACACTATTATTCTGTAAATTCAGAGCAAGCGAAACTAACACAGGGACTACTTATAAAGTAAACATTAGAAGCAACTCACTGAAGTAATCAGTTTAGTAATGACTTTCTTGCTAAAGGGAGGTTAGGTTCAACATTCGTCAGTATTCAGCCTCATAGGATCGTAGTATTTACCCCAAACTAAAAGTCATGAGTAAACTCTCTCAAACTTTGGAGCTATACGTGTGTATAACATATCAGCGCATATAATCCACAGAGTTAGAGTTACGACTAAAAGTGTTAAATCTCAAATGATATGTTTCAAAGGCAGTTTGTTCATGAATAGTTTTTTGACTTAAAAACGACGGGGTGTTATAAGTTTGTCGTGTCTGTATGTGTCTGTAGCATTGTAGCTACCGAACGGATGAACCGATTTTGATTTTTGCTTTTTTTGTTTGAAAGGTGAATTAGTCGAGCCCCTCCAGTTAAGTTAAACTATTATTAGTGCGAAGTCTAAATTTTGAAAGATAGTGTACACTAGGTCAGATTTGAACCCTAAACTTTCTAAGGTCAAATCCAACGCCACTGCCATTACATCTCCACTGCTATCAGTAATTTACAAGCTCTCATAAATAATTCACAATCTCTTTTCTATATTGATTAGGTATATTATAATATAAAATTTAAATCACCCACGATTCGCCAGTTATGTTTAAGTCCAAATGTAATAGAGGGCGAGTCTATTGCCATCTACCGAGCACATTACTAAGCGAGCGATAAATAACATTTTTAATACACTCATAACTACGAAAATACAGAGGTGGCCCGGGGCGACTGGCGAATTGTGGGTGTGTAATACACCTCTGCCTACCCCTTCGGGGCTACAGGCGTAAATCACAAGACACCATGTTTACGTATTTCTTTTTATAGATTTTAAACTTGAGAATTACGCGATTATTTCCTCATGCGTAGAGTTCAAAACTGCCACAGTCGACGCTTTATTCTGAGGTTTTCCTCCTTTCACACTTTTTGTGCGAGTTCGTGTGACACTTCATTTATAATTCAGCTTAATCCAAGTGAGTGAGTTCTTACCGAGTGAATTTGTAATGTAAAGATTAATGATATATGCTACGAGCCCTTTCAAACCATTCTCCAACTGTTCCTCACCGTATTTATCAAGCCGTTCTTTTGTGCCACTGAATTGTGAAGTGTTATTCAAATTCCATAATTTAGGGACTGTGAAATATTAACTTGCAAGATGGTCGCGGAGGTTTCGTAACACCAACAAGAATCACTAACCGATCCTTGTCCCTTATTGAAATGCTGTGTTCAGACTTGGGAATAAATTTAATTGTCGAAGTTGAGATTGAAAAAGTTACAGACGGTCGCATAATTCCACAAAACGAGCCTCAGTGCCCGTGGCGTAATTATTAGATATGTTTGTTTTGTACAATTTGGTTAATGTAGCTGTTGCCTGCGCCGGGAGAGTTTTATGTTTAAAATTTTCGGGAACCTCTTCAAACGTAGGTGAAAATTATTTCTTCAACTTTTATTACTTTTCCTTTAATACTACTTTTTAAATTGCGTTGGCAATAAAATAAGCAATTTAGTACTGTGGTTGTTACTTAGATGATTATTTGTGTATCTCTTTTAAATATTCAATACCTGGTCGATCTGGTCTTTTTTTTCTGCTTTTTATAAAAATGAAATCTGCACAGATCGATTACTCGCCCCCCAAAACCGTTGAAAATCGTTGGAGCCGTTTCCAAGATTCAGATTATAAATATATATATATATATACATATATATATATATATATACATATATATATATATATATACATATATATAAATATATATAGATATATAAGAATTGCTCGTTTAAAGGTAATATAGGGTGTAATAAGACAGCAGACGTGACAATATCAAAATGATCTTAATGGATTACGTTTTACCTAATAGAGAAGTTAAAATTCATCTGAAATTCAACCTGAAAGGAAAAGTAGACGTGTTAATATGTACCTGTTTGAACTTCATGAGTAACAAATAATGCCTACAGTAAATCAGCCAGTAACAAATTCATATGAATAAGATTTTTCTTCCTATAATTTATTATCACGACTTTCAATAATCCTGGCCCGATGCCTTGGTGGGCGTTAAATTTCGATGAAATTGGAAAAAATATTACGTAGAGAAGGAAAGGCCCTCGGCAAGTTTCACACAAAGGAAATTCCATAAACTATCGTTAGATAATAGTAAGAAAGGAAACTTGAGACTTGAAGAAAAAGTTGAAGTGTAATATTTCAACTTAATAATTCCCGAATTGGTAAATGCTAGCTTTCCATTCAGTCTTTGTTACTCGATCTAGTCTTTGTTTGGTATATATAGATTGATTGAAAACTGTGAAATATATGGTAATTTGAATAACTTTTAATTATGTTAGTTAATTTTATCTCCTCGATGTTTTACGCTACCAGTTCAATTCCATTTATAAAAACAAATAAATTACTTTATACCTTTTGGACTTTTTTTTTCCTTTTATTGAATAGGTACAACAAAAAGTTATCAAATCACTTGATTTGATTACACCAACTCAAAGTAGTCCAACAATTGAGAGTTTTTAATTTAATGAAATTCTTAAACAATTAGTATGCTTAGAAACCAGTGGACCAGAATAGGTTGATGATGATGATGATGCTTAGAAAATGAGAATTGACTTTTTCCATTCTCATTTGATTCCATTCTCTTTTTCTTATCCAAATCTATAGGAAAAGTAACCATACTAATTGGTTAAAAATTTCATTGAATTAATGTGGCGGGGTAATAAAAAACAAGATAAAAAAGTTGTTCAAAAATGATTGTAAATTCATTCATTGTTTCCATTGTTCGCAAGAATTATGGTAGATGGCTCCAGCCCTGAGACGTATATAATATATCGGAGAATTTCGATTATCTGGGACGTGTCTCGGTTGCTTAGTTGGTCAGAAGATTCCCCTGTAAGGGACTGGTCGCGGGTTCAAGTCCCGTCCTAGATATTCTCTTTATCCGATCTAAATCTATATTTCTTAATTTGCTCCTACCGCTAACTCAATGTACGTAGTTACACATTGTGAATAATGAAACATCATCCCAAACAATTTATAATTTAATAACAACAAAATATTCGAATATTCGAAAGAAATACTATCCAAAACTGCAATATATTTGGCTATAACAATTATTCATTGCTTGTCAATTGCATCCAATAAATTCCGTAAAAATTGCTAAAACACACGGCTCTACAGTAACAAGTTTGCATAGCAGTTTCATGTACAGGGTGTCCATTACGCGGACAATCCAGCTGCGGCCGAATTTAATCCATTTAACTGCATAACGCGAGCAAAGTCATCTCTCGGAATTTGTGTGTAAAATCAGCCCAGGTTTAATGAGTCCAAAATAAGGTAACACTGCGGTCCGTGTTATTTAAATTCCGTGATGTGTTTTTCACAATTTAGTCGTGTTATAATTTATTAATTGGCAAATAATTGGCTGTGTTTTATGCTACAGAGTCTGAGTTGAGCCTAAGTATAATTTAAGTGTTGCCCTAAGGTATAGGTATATTTATGACATAGGTACCTTCATATTTTACTCAGGTTTATTTTTGAAGACGCTAATAGTCAAGGTAGCCAAGGTTGTCAAATCCTATAATTTTTTTTGCATCGAACTCGGTCGTCAATGTATTTATCCGGATATATATGTATGATATATATGTTTAACGTTCCTTCAAGGCATTTTTAAAAACATATATAAAACACACAAAATATGTCAAGAACGGCCTTGGTATTAATCCAGGTTCACCGGTTCCAAAAAAACAAGTTCAACTCTATTCTCTTTAATACATAGACTCCCTACGTAGGGGAGACCGGGTACAAAAGTAACACTTTGTAGTTTTACCTTGATTTCTGGGTAGGTTTTAATATTGTCAATAAATTGATATAATCATATATAAATTCAGTTTATGTTCTTTACACTACTAGGTCCATTTATTTTATAATGGTGTGTTTTATATGAATAACAGAGAGTTAAAAAAAAATCGTCAGTTGTTACTTTCGACCACGTAGGCAGGTCGAAAGTAACACGGTGTGGGTCGAAAGTAACAAGACAAAGAGGTTGGTAATTAATACAATATTATATGTTTATTCAACAATTATTTATTTAAAGATTTTGTTTAATACAAATTAACAACACAAGTAAAAAGTAAAAAGCCAGTTTACGTACGTCAGATGGAGATAACCCAAAATAAACTCTCGAGCACTCGATTAAATAGTGGCGTAGATTACTTTCCTCGTGAATTGTAAAAACTCCATTGATGCAACGGTAGCCGACAACTGTGTTAGTATTTCCTGCTTAAAATTTGGGTATAAATCTGTATAATGTTACATGGCAAACATAATGTTTTTAGCCCGGGCTCTAATTTTTGCACCATCTTTGAAGTGCTCTTAAGCCGCTTTTCTGTGTCGGTAGTTTTGTTCTTATGCGTTGTCGCGGCATTCTGTTGGAGTAAAGACACACATAAAAATTATGTGGGTATTTAAACCCTTACGGGGACAAAAGTAACATGTTACTTGTGTACCCATAGGACTATGTTACTTTTGTACCCTTCCTGATTTTTGTTGAAACGTGAAATATAACGTTAAAACGGAACGTGCTAGGCAAAAACGAATTTAAACAATGTACAATTAATCTAATCAAAAATGGATATGCAAATATTCAGATTACTACCATCCTTTTACGACTACGTAAGCATTAAATAAGAAAACATCGAAAAACTTACTTTTGGTTTGTAAAAACACGTGACAACCTCTCACAAAACCTAAAAGCGCGTGGCGCACGCGGCGACTAAATGCAAGTGAGGGGGGCGCGCCCGGCTATCGCCTGACGGCGGCGAAGCGGTGTTCGCCCATTGGATAAATCTAGAGAGCAATTGTTACT
Source organism: Cybosia mesomella (assembly GCA_946251805.1). Classification (NCBI taxonomy): domain Eukaryota; kingdom Metazoa; phylum Arthropoda; class Insecta; order Lepidoptera; family Erebidae; genus Cybosia; species Cybosia mesomella. Next base: position 27,705,951 of record OX276398.1, read on the forward strand.
TTCGACCCGCCGTTACTTTTGTACCCGGTCTCCCCTATATTATCGCAACTACATTTGACCAACTTTATAAACCTTTGCATAAACATCTAGGACGGGACTTCAACCCGCGACCAAGCAGTCTCTCTCAGGGGGAATACTCTGACCAACTGAGTTACCTGACACGTCTTGGATATTCAAAATTCTGCTACACATATATGTTGGGGCGGGACTGGTCGCCAATTCAAGTCCCGTGCTGAATATTGACTTTTTCCGATCTAAATCTATAGGATAATATATTATTTGCTTCAAAATTCCATTAACTTAATAAAACTTTTTGATTGAGACTTCGTAGTCACATTCTTATAACATAACATAACTCCACGCCTGTATACTCGAAGGGGTAGGTAGAGGTGTATTACACATCCACGATTCACCAGTTATCTTAAGGTTCCAATGTAATAGGGGCGAGCCTATTGCCATCTACCGGGCACATTATTAAGCAAACGATATTTAACATTTATTAATGCACACATAACTATGAAAAGTCAGAGGTGTGGGCCGGGGCGACTGGGGATCGAACTCGAGTCCTCGTCTCAGCAACATCATGATTATTGCAAGCATAGCATAGCAAGCATATTAAATAATCATTCTATCTCTGTTCTTAAGAGAGCGATGTATGGTGTCGTAACTGCATTTAACCAAATATATCGTGTGCAGTTAGTCAAAACTGTACTTACGATAGTATACACAGGAAATATCTTCATCATTATCATTTACTAATTAGTTCATATCCTCGTTCAAAAGCATGTTAAACATTTTAAAAGGTTTCTTTAACTGTAATAAAAAATTATACGGCACCACAATCTCATTCAGTTAACATATTTTATTTAAACTAACTGCAAACAAGTATATACCATCAGTGATTCCGGTAAAAGTACTTAGAGATTCATTTTAGATGAGTTCCCATTAAGTTTTTAGCTTTATTGCCAAGTTTCTTTCAATTCACTAAAACATTTACGAATAACTTGAATTGATTTCGGGACTTAACTGGGTTACAAAAAGTCAATATTAGCAGGCTTGGAATGCAACCCGGATTAAACGCTCGGATGACGACAGAGCGCTGTGCAGACCCCTTCCCATAATGATCATCATTATCCTATTTTTTTTCGTGTGGAAATCCCCCTGGATACTCCCCCGCCGGCCAGTGGGGATGGTTATATCGGATATTGGAATATATTGGAACCGATTACAACCGCACGCCGCCGTCTCGGGTCTTCAGACCTCAGACTTCAGAGTGTAAGATGGTCCATCAGCTCGCTGAGTTTCTTGCCGGAGTCTTCTCAGGGCGGGGCCGTGTTTCGAACCGGTGGTCCATTTGCCAAACATTCGTATAATTATTTTTTTGACGTTTTGTAAGTTCCGTATTAATGGTCTATACAGAATAAATGGTTTTTGACTTTGACTTTGATATTATATAATAAAACAAATATATTTAAAAATATAAAAATAAATATAGTTATTAATACAGACGCCTATATCTATTTGTAGTTTAAACTTAATAAACGAAATAATAATAGTATTAATACAGACGCCCGAGGGGGCCATCTCGAAACCGGAGATGGCCCCGGCTCAGTCGGGGTGCGAGGGATATGCTCTATGGGCAGCCTTACACCCCGGCGTCTGAAGACCCGAGACGGTGTGCGGTATTAGTCGCTTCAAGCCCGACATAACCACCCCCGCTGGCCGGCGGGAGGGTATCCGAAGGGATTTCCGCACAAAAAAAAAAGTATTAATACAGACGAAATTACTAATAACTTTTTAATTTTAAACAGATAAACATACATTTGCTTCGCTACAGTCGACTCCATCAATTCCCTTATTAAACTTCTCAATTGAAAAATAAAAATTCTGTGATCTCCTTTAATCCCGGTATGTCGTGAATGTAGCGAACGAATGAAACTGGAAATGTCTAACGAGATTTTATTTTGAAAAGTAACATGAAAATGCTATTTATTGCGAGCTCTCTATTTGATTTGCTTCGGTACGGCTGGGTTTTGAAGTGTGCAAACGGATTAAAGCGAAGAAAAATATCTATTTAGCCGTGCCTGTCTCCCCAGTTTGAAGTTCTAAACGCTGAACAAATTGAACTCTGTTGTATTAATTCTTTTATCTAAACTACGTTCAACTTACGTTACTTGTACAATTTTGTTCTTTCCAAAGATATGAATTGGAGGATGGACTGAATAATGAAAATAAAGACATATCTTTCACGAGGTGTATGCTTAATTTTTTTTAGAAAATCAAGGGCTGTTTTCACAAACTGTTTACCTACCTTGTCTTATTACATTTGGGATCAGCTCTCTTCGTCATCCTCCTCACAATAGTCTTATTTTCTTTTCTTAGCGCCATAAATTTGTAATAGGAAGTTATTAAAATAGTTTAGATATTGTTTTCTTTTTAAGTTTATCTATATAAATAATTACAAAAGCGCGACTTTATACAACAAAAATTCATCATATAACGCCATATTATATAACTATCTGTGAGGGTTGTAGGTCTTGGTTTTAGTATACTAGTACATTTGCCCTAAGAAGTAGCAATACATTTACAAACAATATTTAAAATGAGTCAAATCAGAAATTAATGCATGAATATTTTTGTAACCTTCAGAGGAAAAACTTTATCTGTAATGATAGTGGTTTAAATAAATAAATAAACATTTTTCAATTTTTAATTATTTTATTTTGTAAAGTTTTAGAGCCAAGCTGGTCGGCAACTTGAAACATGTTAAGCTATTGCCGATGGCGACTGTACCTCTAAACTCAACGATATGTTACACGTTGCAAGCAAAAAACCAGTAAGTCAAGCTCGGTCGCCCAGGTACTAGATTAATGGACTGCGCATAGCGTGAGGAACATAATCCCAGTGGAGCAATCTCGCAGTACAATAAAAATGGAATAGGAATATTACATACCTGCACGCAGACATAAATCGAAGGTCCGTATATGTGTGTAATCAGTAATGGCCATATCAATCTACAGATTGATTGCCAATAGGTTTCATCAGCACCTTGACGGATACTATCTCGTTAAGAAACTAGGCCAAAACTCTATTGCAATATTTCCTTCTTCAGACCATACCATGGTGTAGTTTGATACTGGACCTACATAATAATGTACCTAAAGCAAGTTTTAGTGTCATAGTTTGACACTGCAATGAAATAAATGTAATGTCTTTTTCCAGGCTGATATTAATATATATATATATATATGTGATAGAATTTGCGTTTAGAATAATCATGTTTTTCGTTGAGCAATAAGTTCATCACTTGTCACTCTAAACTTGTCTATTACGTCTACCAAAGGTATATTCATTGCATATCCCAAATTGATTTTCCAAGAACCAGCTAACTGTGCTACAAAGTATAAAATATTCGCGATAAAACTATTAAAAAAAAAAAACAATCGACTGAAAAATGCAAAGAAAAATTGCATTTTGTTTAATTTAATAATATTTAACAATCATTTATATTTCAATAGTTGAAATGAATTAAAAGCACGCAACGATATCGATGGTATTTTGAACATGCATTATAGTAGTGCCTACACACTGTAGATATCACAGTATAAACTTTATTCATGTAGCCAAAAATTGCATGTACGAATAACTAGATTATAATATTATAATAAGATTATTTACTTGTAAGTGAAGTTTTAACTTATCTATGTAATTCCATATCACAATACGACTACGTATAATAATGGAAGAGAATTGAACAGAAGCTTGTCTGAATCTATAAATCGAACGTCCACGATCAATTTCAATTTCCTTCTAGTTCCAACTATTCTCATTCAATATATTATGATATTGGAACAGTTGCCTCTTTGATACATTTTGTTACCTTAACAATAATTCTAACAATTCCAATATTCAAAACCTTATGATGACATTTTTAATAATTATTACTTGATTAGTTATAGTCTTAACACATTCTGTATATGTGTAAAAATGCGTGAAGATTTTAATAAAATATAAGATTCTAGCCAGTGGCTTCCCCCGCGCGGACGCCGCTATCGTTTTTTGCTCATATCTCTGGTTGTATTTAATCAATTGTAATGCTTAAATATACGGCAGATTTTAAGTCTAACCAAGTCCTTTCTAATAGAAAAAAAATTGCATCAAAAATCGGTTCAGTAGTTTTTGCGTCCATCGCGAACAAATAGTCAAAAATTCAAAAAAAAAAAATTGTGATCAAAATCGTTCATTTAACATAATTTCTTTTTAAATATCTCCAATATACAGACACAACTAATTTACAAATTCATAATAGTAAAATAAAAGGTAAAATATTATTGGGTTTACTGTTAGGAAATTATCAGTAGCTGCACGGAGATTAGGAAAACTGCCTAGTTGACTACAACAGGCTTGCGAGATACAAAGTTTGCACTTTCCGCTCTCCTACTTCTCCTTTATTGGTCCGACTCCTTCAATCTCCAGAGGAAAGCCGACAACAGAGCCTCGTCCGTTAATCAGCAATGTTGAGTTGAAGTTGGCTTGGGCTCCGAAGATTTTAGTGAGTAATCATGACTGTATTTGTATAATATAAATTAGCTGACCCGGAAAACTCCGCCTTAGAATCAAGTAATGTTAGTAAAAATGCCTAATTTAACCACCTCGATATCAGAGACCCGAGACGGCAGCGTGCAATTTAGATTAGTTCGAGTCCGACTTAACCACCCCCACTGGCCGACGGATGGGTTAACCGCGGTAAAACAAAAAACCACAAAAAAGTCACAGTATACCCTAAAAAATCAAACATCATGAAAATGGGTCCACCCGTTCTTGAGTTCACCGCGGTCAGCACTAACATAACTTTGTTTTATATATATAGACTAGCTATGCCCGCGTCTTCATCCGCAGGGACTTGGATCTGGGTTCTAATGTTTTTTTGCGTGGAACTCTAATTCATTTTCTCTAGAAATTTAAAGTAGCCTAGGTTACGCCTTGTAATATTACCTATCTACCAGCGAAAGTCCCATCAAAATCGGACCAGCCATTCCAGAGATTACCTGTGCCAAACAGACAGACCGACAGACAATAGCTCACAAAATTTGTGTATAAAATCATTAAAAATATGTATATTATTTTATTATTACAAATAGACACTTCAATTGTATTTATTTGTATAGAGTATAAATATATAACATGTCTATATAACTTCTGTCAAACCTGAAAATATAACACCAATGAATATACATAGATTTTTCTCGAGCTTCTAATCTCTACTCAATGCACCATGTAATACGAAAATTTACTAAGTCAATACTACATACTGTTTGTTTGGATAGCAGTAAGCAGACGCGCTAATGAAGGGATTAACGAGAAAAAGTGGCCCTGCCCAAGCGGCTGAAAAGAGATTAGCGCCGAGATCCGATCATTAGTGAGCGATACACCTGATTAGAACCTTAGATCCTTTGATACCAGCTGATATATGCTTTCATTTTGCGTGACTAAGTGATTTGGATGGGTATAAATCTTATGCTGTGATGTGTATCTGCATAGAAAGAAACCTTCGAAATCTGTGTCCGATAAATGAAGGTGTATTTAGGTATCTATATTTGGTTCTGATCAAGTAGTACTTTTTGGTGCATACATTTGAAAAAAATAACCCTCAAGAACTTATAGTGCAGGCAGCAATTTTAACACATTATAATTTAATATTATTGGATGTCTACTTTGTAGTGTTGTCACGAAATCTATAAGATTTTGGGGAGATGGTAAGTAATCAAGATAAGGTAAGCGACGATAGCCCAGTGGTGTACGTAACGGACTGCCGAGACGAGGTCTCGAGTTCGATCCCAAGTCACACCCTGGACACACACCTCTGACTTTTCGTAGTTATGTGTGTATTAAAAATGTTGATTATCGCTCGCTTAATAATATGCCTGGTAGATGGCAATAGGCTCGCCCCCTATTACATTGGCACCTAAACATAACTGGCGAATGTGGTGGGTGTTTAATACACCTCTGCCTACCCCTTCGGGGAAACAGGCGTGAAGTTATGTTATGGTAGGTAATTTTAATTGTGATACTAGGAAACGGCATTTTAAATTCTAACTGCTGCACTGCAGCTGTGAACATTATACTAATATGCGTAGACAGAGACAAATATGTCGTAATACTTTGATATTTTCGGTATAAACTTACATAAGTAACATGGGATAATAATGAAAATAGTAGAATTCTATGTTCTATTCCTATCCCCAGTTCTGATTTTCAATGATTGTAAACATTAAATTTTTACAGAAACAAAATGCTGTTCACATGCAAAGTTAATATTCCAAACTATGGCATAACATAACATAACTTCACGCCTGTGTCCCCGAAAGGGTAGGCAGAGGTGTATTACACACCCACGATTCGCCAGTTATGTTAAGGTCCCAATGTAATAGGGGGCAAGCCTATTGCCATCTACCGGGCACATTATTAAGCGAGCGATAATTAACATTTATTAATGCACACATAACTATGAAAAGTCAGAGGTGTGCCGGGGCGACTGGGGATCGAACTCGAGACCTCGTCTCAGCAGTCTGTTACGTACGCCACTGGGCTATAATAAACTATGGGATATATTATAATACCACAGCAGCAACAGTTTTATTCTGAGTGTTCCACATTTTCATCTTGTATACATGTACAATCTAGTTAGTACTCAGCTAGCCCACTTATGTCGGAGGACGCTACTGTGGCATAATGCGCCCACTCGCGGTTACCCCACATTACTCTAGGAACTATAAAAATAGGTTGGTAGTGTTTTTTTTCTAGATTATATATAGCTCGCTGAACTTCCATAAGCCCTGAATTATTTATTTGCTCATTTGAAAACCTTTTTTATAAATATTGAAAATGTGATTGACAACTCACATTGACGGCCTCTGTGGCGTAGCGGTAGTGCATTCGACTGCTACGAAAGGGGGCGCGGGTTCGATTCCCGCTCAGTGCAAATATTTGTATGCATGAATATGTCTATTTGCATTAGTCTGGGTGTTTCTATGTATAATATGTATGTATTTACACAAAAAAAAGGTTTATAGGTATGTTTATCCGCATTCTGGAACCCATATCGAAACTAGTTAAACTATGCTTACTTTGGGTCTAGAAAGCGCTGTGTAGAATGTCCTAGAATATTTATTATTATTTATTATGTGTAAAACGTGAATTTGTGTGGTTTTTTTTCATTAAATCTTTACTTATCTGATATTAAATATGTTTAGTAAACATAATCCGATATAGTTTTTAATGGAGATATATATACATTTAATATAGTCGTCTAGCTAACTCATAAAAAAAAACATAGATTATTTTGTAAATCTAACTAAACTAAATAAAACTAAAATAAAATAAATAATTAAAAGAAACTTAATCCTAAAATGCATCGTGGAATTCCTCCGCATCGCATGCCTCCTGTGGTAACGTGCCTAGAAGACTGGCAGCATTGCCACGTTGTATGGCAATACTTATTCTCTGTGCTAAAAAGAAGCCAGCCTTCTGGTCAACATTATATGAATATAACAGGAACACAATACAAATAGTAGCAGTATGTAATGTTCCTCATTAGAATGGTTCTTAAATACCCGCTGTGCCTTAAAGCTATTAGTACTTAGTACAACGTATTGGTAACGTAATGGTTAAGACGTTGGATTTGCAATTAAGATGTGGATGGGTCTAATACCTCCCTTTTATACGTGTCCCACCTACCACTGATACGAACCCACTTCAAAGATAAGCAATTGTGTGTGGTCTTAGCAGAGCCACGTCCCTATAAATATTGATTTAGCAGAATTGAAAAAGAAAACAGTAGATGAGGTGCGAAGACTTTTACCTATGTCATATTTTATAACAGAACTAGCGGCACCCATTTATCCCAAACATACTTTTTTTTTCGTGCGGAAATCCTCTCGGATACCCCCCCCGGGGGGACGGGGACATGCTAATGTTTCTGTGATGGTACTATTACCCGAAACCTTAGCATGGACCTACCCTACCCATCCTTCTGAGGGGTAGGGGGACGTGGTCTTGAGGGAGAGCGCAGGTCGTGTAGATCCTCAAAGCAAGTCTGGTGGACTATCCTTCCCGAGGTTGTCGTCCCGTTATTGGTCTAATTCCCAAGAAATAGACGTAACAGAAACCTCCAGGCGCATAAAATTGTTTATTTATGTAATGGTTTATTTATATATTATAACAACTTATATATGTATCTCTCCTTTAATTTATCTATTCTTTATATATCTATTATATATATGTATCTATTCATCAGATATATTATATAAATGTGCCGAACCATGGCGGCCTAAAACCACACCCCGGTAGACATTGCCGTGGGGCACTAAATTGCCTCAAACAATTGTACCACACGCACCTAGGGCAGGTAGTGTGAGTAAGCCTCTGCTCCATTAAAAACATGTCGACACAGGAGAAAGAAAAACTACCCCAGGAGGGTACCGCTTGCGGAGAATCCCTCACTGAGCCTACCAGCTCAGTCTGCCCCTCGTATTCTGGGGGGGGCACCCTGTGTTCAGGACCGGGCGCAAGCCTGGATCTGTCCAGCCTCTCGGAGGCTATCCCAAAATCTGACGCCACGAGCGTCATACAATGGACCGTTGTCGGCCACAAGCGCAAAGCCATTGACGCAAAGCGCAAAGTGCAAGCAAAAGGGATGCTCAGCCGAAGGCGGCCACTACCGAAAAAGGGCTCGGCCGAACAGAACGCAGTCGCCCCAACAGGCGCGTGAGAAGGGAGGTCTTGCAACCTAAAAAAACGACGACCGGGTTGGGTGCCGCAGCAGCGGAAACGCAGCGCGAACCCACACCATCAACCTCAAAGGGGACGGCAGTAGCCACAGCCGCTCCACCACCACCGAGTAAGAAACACAGGAGGAAACCCAGAGGTGCCCGAGGTCAACGGAACGCTGCGACGGCTCCCAATTTTCCTGAAAAGGAACAAAAGGGGGCAGGGCCCGTCCAGAACAAGCGAGTTTCTTCGAAGCGCGCTCGTCTGGATGATACCCGGTCCCCCAGAGGGGAAGCCAAACGCGCGAAAACTGACCCGCGCACCAAGCGGACGGTAAGCTACGCGGACGCCAGTCAGTCGCATCTGCGAGTAGCGGTCACTACCGTTCCGCCGAGGGACCTCACCAAAACCCAGGCAGACCAGCTTAGGGAGGCCATTGACGACAGCATCCTGCAGTCGGTGTTGTCGTCAACGATTTCGGGTGCGCAAGCTCCATCTTTCCGCGGACGACCCTTCCTATTGGAAGGCGTGCTGGCGATGTGGTGTGAAGACGACAATGCTCTTACGTGGCTTGAAAAAGCTGTAAGAAGCATAACGTCCCCGATACCCGAAACCACCTTGGCCGTCATAAAGCAGTCCGACATGAAGAAGCGACTGAAAGCAGGGCTTCTTCTCCACACCCGCATCACCGAAGCCGTAACACTGCGCAGAGTGCTTTGGGCCCAAAACCCTTGGTACAAAGTAGATACCTGGCAGTGTTACGACATGACAGTGGACGACCAAACCACCGACCCGAACTCCAAAGAGAAGGTGGTTCACTTAATTCTGGGAATTCCCGAGGACCAGAAAGAGGCGATAACCAGGAGAGACCGCCGAGTTGCCCACATGTCGGGAAGTGGGTATATTCGCTTCTTCTCCCAAGAAGAAGCGCAGGCCGGGGAAGCAACAGCGGCAGCTACAGCTCAAGAGCAAAAAAAAGAGGCTCCTCGAAAGAGTAAGAGCGAGCTGGAAAGTAGCTCGCCGCTGAAACAGGGAGGACACATCAGCGATGATGATGATGACGTCCTTAACAGCCCCTGATCCAATAAACATCATCCAAACAAACCTCCAGCACAAACAAGCAGCAACGGTCACTCTACGCAGAGTGCTGGAGGTAAGCAAAAAGACCGTAGCCCTAATCCAGGAGCCCTGGATAAATAAGAACTACATCTGCGGTCTAAATAACATAGGCGGTAAGTTAATACAAGATACGACGGTTGAAAAACCGAGAACCTGCATCTTCGTACCTAACGCTATAAACACCACTTTACTTAACCAATTCTGTTCTAGAGATCTCACTGCTGTGAAAATCCACTCAGATAATGCAACCATCCTAGTACTAGCTTCAGTGTATATGCCGGGCGAAGGCGAACCACCTCCAAAGGAGCTAGCCGACCTGGTACAACACTGCGAGGCTCACACCTGGGATTTAATCATCGGCGCAGACTGCAATGCTCACCATCCTCTGTGGTGAAGTAAGGACGCGAACAAGAGAGGTGAGTTACTAACCGAATACTTATTCCAAACCAACCTAAACATTATAAATATAGGTACGGAACCTACTTTCGTAACCTCATGGTGTCAGACCATAGTAGATATCACATTGGCAACACACTCGGCAGCAAACCTCATTAAGGGTTGGCATGTGTCAAAGGAACCATCCTTTGCGGACCATCGCCGAATCTGCTTTCAAATTCAATGTAAACTAGCAGACCCTGTTCCATATCGTAACCCCCGCAAAACAGATATAGCACGGTACACAAATTCACTAAACAAGGCACTAAGTGATTCACAACTATCCGACACAACACTTAGTACAGATAATATAGAACACAACGTACATTCTATCACTGCTGCTCTGCTGGAAAGCTACGAGCCAGCGTGTCCTGTTGTAACACCCAAAGGTCCAGAAAAGAGCTCCTGGTGGGGGCCAGAACTCGAGCGACTACGTGGAGGCCTGAGAAAGCTCTACAACCGAGCAAAAAACACCAGAACCCCTGAGGACTGGGACAAATACAAAAATGCACAAAAATACTACAAGAAACGCATCAGGTATCGTAGAACTGAGGCCTGGCAGAGTTTCTGTAGTAGCATAAACTCGACAAACCAAGCCGCAAGAGTAAGGAAAGTCCTGGCCAAAGGTGAACTCAACCTCATGAGCTCACTTAAGAGAGAAGACGGCACTTACACTAATACGGAAAATGAAACCAGCGCAGTACTGCTGGAAACACACTTCCCTGGTTGTCAAGTCACACCATCCATCGATTCCATTGACTGGCCACCAGAACACTATAGTGTACCAACAACCCAAGAATGGGAAATCGCAAACAAGGTAGTAACTGCAGACAAAATAGAGTGGGCCATAAAAACCTTCAAACCCTTTAAGTCTGCAGGGCTGGACGGAATATTCCCAGCACTACTACAATGGCAACTGACAAGAATAGCAAAATATCTACTTCCAATCTACAGGGCCTGCATTGCCTTCAAATACATACCCAGATTATGGAGAGAGGCAAAAGTAGTCTTCCTACCAAAACCAGGTAAGGAGGACTACACACATCCCAAATCATTCAGGCCCATTAGTCTCACATCATTCCTCCTTAAAACGTTGGAGAGACTAGTAGATCGATACCTAAGGGATGGAACACTAAAAGACAACCCACTACATCCTCAGCAACACGCATACAGGAAAGGTATATCAACAGAGTCTGCACTACACACGGTAGTGCACAAGATAGAATCGGCTATCACAAATAAAGCCTCAACACTAGCTACTTTCATAGGTATAGAAGGGGCTTTCGACAAAACGGTACACAGCAGCATTAACGAAGCCTTACGGAAGCGTAAGGTAGAACCAGCCATAAGGGACTGGATCACTCAGCTGATAAGCAAAAGAGCAGTCCAGATAGTGATGAGTAACACCATCACAAGAGCAAAGGTAGTCAGAGGATGCCCCCAGGGAGGCGTCCTATCACCACTCTTATGGAACATAGTAGTAGACAGTCTTCTAAAGAGACTAAATGAGAGAAGATACACCACCATCGGGTATGCGGATGATCTTGCAATACTAATAAGCGGAACGGCTGAGAACGTGCTATGCAAAGTCATGCGCTCAGCCCTTCAGATTGTGGAAGAATGGTGCGAAGAACACCGATTATCAGTAAACCCGAAAAAAACAGAACTTATCCTTTTCACCAACAAAAGAAAGTTACCAGAACTACAACTACCAAAACTATTTAATACCAAACTAGCCCTAACAACTCAAGTTAAATATCTGGGCATCATACTTGACAATAAGTTGAATTCGACTAGCCACATAAATGCTAAAATGAAAAAGGCCTGCATAACTTTTTGGCAATGCAGAAGACTCGTTGGTAAGAACTGGGGTCTTAACACAAAGATAACACTTTGGCTGTATACGGCAATTATCAGGCTTTCTCTAACCTATGGATCAGTTGTATGGTGGCCCAGAACAGAACTGATCACTGTGAAAGAAAAGCTCCAGAGTCTACAACGCCTAGCGAGTACAGCAGCCACTGGATGCATGAGAACCACTCCATCAGCCGCACTAGAGCACCTCCTAAACCTGAGACCGCTGCATCTAATCATACAGGAGGAGGCCAAGGCAGCAGCCTTAAGACTGAAAAGTAATGGGCTCTGGAAAGAGAATACTGGAACAAAGCATTCAAAAATTCTACAGGGAATCCTAAAGAAGATACCACTTCTTGAGGCGCCCGTAGACAGAATACCATGTCACCACGTCTTCGAAAGGAATTATCATATTCAACTTACTGAAGAAAAAAGAGACAGCTCTGGCGTCAAAGAAGTTAGGATATACACAGACGGCTCTAAAACCACATATGGTACCGGAGCAGGTGTCTTCTCGAATGACCTAAACATCAAAATAACAACCACCCTGGACAAGCTAAGTACAATATTCCAAGCTGAATGTATTGGCATAACGAGAGCGGCGGAGACGATTGCCGCCAGAGACGTCAAAGATCTAGATATAAAGATCATATCAGACAGTGCATCCGTACTCCAAGCTCTGAAAAGCAACACCATAACATCTGTCCTCATATTGGAATGTCACAATACACTCCAATCCATTGCAAACACAAACAAGGTCACGCTGCAATGGATCAAGGGACACAGCAACTCCCTCGGCAACGACGCAGCCGATGAATTGGCCAAGAGAGGATCAGGGGCAACAGTATATGGACCGGAACCAATACTACCTATACCTCAAGCACAGGTCAAAACTTGGCTGCGGAAAAATATGGAAGAAACCCATCAAAAAGAATGGACAAACATTGAAGGATGCAGGCAAACAAAGAATGCAGTTCCGGTAGCATCAAAAACGTTTAGCCGAAACTTCATCAGATTAAAAAGGGACCAGATCCGCAAGGTCATAGGCATCTTGACCAGTCACTGTCCTCTAAACAAGCATCTATTTACAATAGGTGTGACGGACAGCCCCCTGTGCAGATGCTGCATGGGGGCAGAAGAAACGCCACATCATGTGCTTACAGAGTGCATGAGCGTGGCCGAACAACGGGCGAAATTCCTCCAGTCGCCAGCGTCTCTCCGGGAAGCATGTGGAAACCTGAAAAGGCTGCTGACTTTTTGGGAAGATCTGGGTTGGTTGGAGTGAGAGGTAAGATGCTACGCACAATGGCCCAATCAAGAGGCTAAGTGCGGAACAGCCCAGGTAAACTAAACTAAACTAAACTAACCCCCCCCCCCCGCCGGCCAGCGGGTGCGGTTATGTCGGGCTTGAACCGACTAAAACCGCACGCCGTCTCGGGTCTTCAGACGCCGGGGTGTAAGGTTGCCCATAGAGCATATCCCTCGCACCCCGAATCCCAAACATACCTGTAATTTATTAGTTCTACAATAATGTATGGAAATTTGCCCAATTTGCTGACATTTATGGTTACTGCTCCGCTCTCCTGGGTAGTAGCGTGATGATATATAGCCTATGACCTTCCTCGATAAATGGGTTATCTAACACAAAAAGATTTTTTCAATTCTAACGAGTAGTTCCTGAGATTGACGCGTTCAACCAAACAAAACAACATACTCTTCAGGTTTATAATATTAGTATAGATATATTATTTGTTGTAATATACGAGTAACAACAAATAATATGTCCTATGGCGCACATTGAGATAGGCCTATGTCCAGCAGTGACCTGCAATAGGGTCTATTGATTGATTGATACAACAATAAGTCTAAAAAATCGAAAGATCTTTTGACCTACTCTTACCCAATATATTAATCAAAATAGTGTCGAAGAGAATCCCATCATTCTTTTCTTTGTTTATTTATTTTATTAAAAGTTATTGAAGAAAATGTACCGATGTTTTTCCTAAAATCGTGTTTCCAGACACATTTATGTGTTGTTTATTTTCCACTCAGTAGAACAGGTCCCGCTCCCAAGCAGTCTGCGTTACTACCTCTGATCATCTTTGGCCAATCATCGTCATTTATTTTTATTCGTCATTTAGGTTTACCTAGCTTTTCCTGATTAAATATTCCTACATATGGATAGAAATAGTCGTATAGAAGCAGTTTAAAAAACAAGCAAATCATTAAAAGTAACAGAACTGTTCGCTTTGGTTTACAAAGCGAGCGAGTTCTCTATTAAAACTTAAGAGTCGAGCTACGGTCCAAACCAATCAACTAGATTACATGTAACTTTAATGTCTATTTGAAAAGCCATTGCTGGATTAGTTACAAAATACAGTGTAGAGTACTTTTTAAAGTTTTATGTACATGTTATTTTCCCGATACATATTATGATCAAATAGGTCATAAAAAACGGTTTCGTAATTGGTTATAATAAATCAACAGAGAGCTAAGCGTCTAAGAGTCGGTTGCTTATCGATTCAGGAGTCGGTTTTAAGATCGAGAGGTTTCAAATTCGAGGGATTCAAATCCTGGTAATGGCCAGGATTCGAACCCATTCTTAATACAAGCAATTTAGCTTAACTGGCGGGGTTAGCGGGAATACTAATTGTTTTGGTTACTAGTACCTACTCTTTTTGAAGTGAAACTTCTTTATCGGCGTTGGAAAAAAAATTACCGTCACAATATGTAACGTTTTTCGGTTACGCGCCATCTTAATTTCTGTACATTTTTCCGTTACGCGCCATCTTTTAAAAAAAAGTTGATTTATTCGACTGATAGTGATCAGCAAAATGAAAGGGTTTATTTTAATTCTAATTTCAGTGTATTTCTAAAAAAAGTAAGTAATTATATCTCTTTTTCTAACACGTGGGTGTGATTATGGTATTTATTTTTTTCAAGTTATTTAAGGTTAACCTCAGTTTTTGATTTTAACTATCGGTCAATGTATATAATTCCATTAACACTAGTTATTATTAACTAATACAACTGTTTTGTACTTTAATAAAATGCTGTAATAATCTTAGTAGTAATAAGGTAAAATGAAATAATTGTATTGTTTGTATTCATGTCTATGATAATAAAAGCCTTTTGTTAAACTTTATCTAATATAACTTAATAAGGTCATAAAGAAGTTTCACTTCTTACCTGTGTACACTAGTACACGTACACATTTTTTTTTATTAAAGAAGGAGAACGAGCCTAAAAGTATATGTCAGCTGGTAGCCAATCACATTATGAATTAACTTTGAAAATTTTCACAGTACCGTGGCACTAAAGCGATAGCTGCACTGTTTCTTGAGTTCATATTCCATTGTGCTCGGCATTTATTTGCCGAACGATCTGTCTGAATAGCATCTATAGTAAACATCGGCAGTTCGCAGTTGAATTCTTGCTCCAATTAAAACAGTCTGACTAGGAAAGTTCCCTCCACAATACAAAAGGTCGTTGCTAACATAATCTTGTACTGTTGCGTTAGTCAGGAGGGTCTCCAGAGCTTATTACTCTACTACTTCGCTGTCAATAAAGATTTCTGTTCCACTGCCAATATTCCTTCAATAGCTTATAGATTTTTGTTATAAGTAGGTCGGAAATGTATTCTAATTGTGTAATTTATTTTACTCTTTTAGACTATGGACTATGATCCAGATTATTATTCAAACCAATAAACTTATTAAGTTGTGTCTTAAACCCTAATATTCTTATTACATCAGCCGCCTTTATCTTTGTTTCTTTGTTGGTCAAATTATTAAAAAGAAAATCTTATTCTTTCTAACTTTTCTGACAAGGAGTAAAATATTTACTTTCTAAACAGTTAACGTGTTTTACGCTCCAAAAATATTTGTATATTCCTAGACTTTTCATTTTCAGCTGCCTAAACAAAAATATATAAATATAAAACTAAATAATATACAATTTAGACTTTCAAACAGGTAAGTACAAGTAGGATCTTTTAAATATAAATATCTGGTATCCAATTCACATAAATCAATAGAAGTACATTGGAACAAGTAAATTATGTATATTTATTCAATTAAATTTTTAAGCATTTTGTATGCTTACTTTTTTTCAAAAGATTTTAGATCGGAAGGGACTGGTCGCAGGTTCAAGTCCCGTCCTAGATGTTCTCTTTTTCCGATCTAAAATCTTATGTATATTTAAACAACAAGTAAATATATTTAAACAAAACATAACTGAAATTGTCGAGATTGGTATGGTTCCATTCCAAGATCTCATTTTATGTCTAGCAGACATTTTAATGCGGAAGTATCAAATACCAATTTCAAGCGGTTTATTATTTCAGAATGCTCTTTAAGAGAATGTTTGACAAACAGAAAATTTACGCAATAGCATCATTAAATTATTATTACGCTCATTTCAAATTTAAGGAGTCATCATGTGACAATAAAATTGGAGTATACATTTTGCAACAAAACGCAGCTAATAGCGGAAAGTTTATAGATCGCAATTTCTGTATTGATGTCATCGTAAAAGCGATATGTCAAGATTTATATTATTGTTTATTGTTCGTATTGAGCATAAAATGTGTTTAAAGAGCATTGCATTTTTTTCTTTACTTTCCAAGTTTCAGAAACACACAGGCACTAATTTGTTATCATTTTGCCGGACATATTCCACTTTGACTAACTTTTTTTACCCGGCGAAAAAAAGCGAAGGAGGTTCTCAAGTCGATGTGTATTTTTTTAATGTATAATCACGCATAACTTTAACCTTAATAAGTAAGTTCTTAAACGAATGCTAGTAAGTATACCTAAGTAATTTTGAGTCAGCGCCAAATAATTATTAAAATAAACACTAAATTACCTTATTTTTAAAAGAAATACCCAAATCAAATTACTGTCCAGGTGCGACTGCCGTTTCACCTCCCAACCCTGAGAGGAAAGCCTGCGCCAGAACCTCGTCCGTTGTTTAGCAGGTGCACCGACCTGCAGTTGACGTTGACTTGAGCCTCAAGCGAGGACTCTGGGCTGCACACGCTGGCGGAATGGTGCCGAGATGGGCCTTCGCGGCAGCAGTGGGAGTCCTCTCACTCGGAGTATTGCTCACGGCGATGGTGCGGAGCACGAGCGCGCGAGCTGCCGGGGCCGGGGCGGCGGTGCGTTGTACTCCCCCCCCCCCTTTCCAGGGGCAAGAGGAGGACACCGAAACCGGAAATAGCCCTGGGTCAGTCGGGGTGCGAGGGAAATGCCTTACACCCCCGGCATCTGAAGTCCCGAGACTGCTTGCGATTTTAGTCGATTCGAGTCCGACATAACCTCCCTCGCTGACCAGTGGGCGGGTATCTGAGGTGACTCCCGTATGGAAATGAAATGGAAATACCAATTCTTGAGCTAAGTAATAGCTAACGGGTATTCGATAAAGTCATAATCCAAACATTTAGGGCTAGCACAGCCGAATTACTCAGGTGCGAAAATTTTTCTGACTAATTCTTCAATGTCATAGACCGACGATAAAAACACTGGCAAACTTAAGTCAGCAACAGGTACGGATGCTTGAAACCATGCTCGGTCGTTTATTTTCTTATTTTTTATTATGTCTCGATATGTATTTCTTTCAATTTCGATGAGAGCACTCTTCGTTAGCGCTATCCAGGAGTAATGAAAATATTGATTGAAGATTAAGAACCTCATATTTTTGGTGTTGTTGTTTATGTTAATAGAATCAAATAAAAAGGTCGTCATTAAAATATTTGCTAGATGAATATAAGCCTTGTAATGTACCTACTGTTTCGTATACAACCAAAATTGTCCTAGTTTTAGAATAGTTGTAAGTTGCTTGTAAGTAACCTCAAAAATTCAATTAATAAAAAAAAACTTACGTTATTCGTAAAATATCCATTAGTTATACTGACTCTCAAGCATGTTTTTATTTTAGATTTTGAACAGAGCTCTCAAAAAGTATAATTTATTCGGGAATTTGCGCAAACTTGTGCTTGATTATTTTTGTCTAAAGCTCAATGGTTCTTATAAATCAATACTTTTCATATGAATTGGCTCGTATCAATTAGGAAAGTCATAATTTTCGTTAACGTATGATGCTGAATAAAATTTATCATGAAAAAAAATCAATATTACTACATAAATCAAATTAGTTCATAGCTTTCAACCCTCTAAGGAAACACTAATTGGAAAAAGAAATTGAAGGAATATGTAGATAGATAAGTACTAAATACTAACAAATTACGTAGTTTAACCAGGTTGCTGCTAGATTGATTCTGTTGAATTGGTCTCAGTAGGATTAGTACATAATGAATTAGTGTTCTCAGAGACCTGGACTTTGTAAGAGCGCTTTCACATTTTAGGCATTTTAGTCGAGCTAATGCAGCAATACAACCGGATCCCTTTAGGCGCCTCGCGCATTTGACATAGGGTTACTAGCTTTATTTCTGGTCATTTCCAATATAAATTAAACATGCTTATGGTGCAGATATTTTGCGATATACTACACATGTATTCGCTTCTACCCGACGTGGTAGTTGTAAGTATAGATGAGCAGCAAATTAATAGTACAATTATTTTTCTTATTTCTCTAAAGTAGCTGTGGTGTATTCAAAATGAATCCAAAACCGTCCGCTATGCTAATGTCGTTTAAAAACTAAATTCTCGTCAACAAAAGTTAAACAGTGAAGTTAAATAGTATACTCGATTTGAACTATCGTTAAATTTGTACAATATTTTTATACTGCTTCTTTTTGTAACATATTTATATCAACAATAAATTCGTCTATTACAAAGGCTTATTCAAGCGTCGGTTAAAGTTAATTCTGTCAATCAGATCTGCGAATGAGGTTCCCATTTCAGTCCAGTCCCCAGTCCGGTCCGGCATTCGGACGAGTAGGTTGTAATATTTTATAGATATTGGACCGCGTTTTCTGTCATTATCGTAAAAGGAGCGTCAGCAAGAAAACGATTCCCTCTCCTCTATTACTTTCATAATACTTAAGTGGATCCGATACTTGCGTAAAGGAAATTGAATCATTTATTGTAACGGCATAATACTGCTTTATCAGAGAGGTTTCGGATAGACATACCTATGATTGTTTACTACAAAAGATACGAGTCAACCCTTGCTCCAAGAAAGGTATAGTATATCCGAGTTATATCAATAATATATTGAACCGTCTAAAGAAGATCGTTAGCGAAAATCCTTTTTTCTCTTTTCCGAAATAAAATATTGATATTTTATTATTTTCTGTGTTCCAGTTTTCAGAAAATTACTACCAAATAGGCCAGTAATATATACATTATTAAAGCATTGTCACGTGCAAACAATGAACGTTTTACTCGAAATTCGAAATGTCCACTTTATATTAAAATGAAATAGTATTTTATTCGGACAGTACATAGTCAAAGATATAAATTGGTGGGTTAACCGAGCTCACGCGACCTCGCCCATGAAATCATAAAATCAAAACTACAAAGTGGCCGGAACGTCAGGCGTCATGCGGTATGCGTCACACATTAATCTATGTACAGGGTGCGCCACTTGCAACTGTCCGACAAAATCCGCATTCGGTGCCCGACAGAGTAAAGCCCACTGAAAGCTGCTTTGAGTTTGTTCCTGAATGGATTAAAAGCACAAAGTTTGTAGAATGCAATTTTAAAATCAAACTAATTTAAATAACTTCATTTTATTATGTAACAAATTTATTTACTTTGTAAGCAGTTAAATGCAAGAACGTTTGGTGAAATCTTATAGAAAACTAGGTAATGCCTGCGGCTCCGCTCTGGTCCGTCCAGGGATAAAAGTACTTATATGTATTCCAAGCATTATCTATCTTTTTTTTTTTTTTTTTTTTTTTATCGTGCGGAAATCCCTTCGGATACCCCCCCGCGTGCCAGCGGGGGCGGTTATGTCGGGCTTGAACCGACTAAAACCGCACGCCGTCTCGGGTCTACAGACGCCGGGGTGTAAGGTTGCCCATAGAGCATAAGCATTATCTATCTAAGAGCAAAATTTCAGCCAAATCCGATCAGCCGTTTGAGCGTGATTGATTAACAAGCATCGAAACATCTTCACTTGACATTTATAGTATTAGTAGAATATCATCATAAAACACTGTAGCATGCGAGGCAATGTAGTCATAAATTGTATTATTGTGCTGATAGCAGGTTTTGTGTGCCCACAAACCATGTGAAACCCGGGTCAAATTCTCATCGCTTTCAAATTTAACTTCAATAAAAACGTATATCAACAGAGAACGTCATCTCAGAATCAAAAAGCTTTTAATTTTCTTTTCATCGCGAACGACAAAGTTTTTCCATTTGCTTCAATTCTTGTATCGACAGATTTTTCTGTAGGCAACTTTTTCATTTTCCCTCGTCACGTTACTTTATACGAGTATTCACTCAATTCAGAAAGCTTCTATTTTACAATACGACGACAACCTTCATCACAAAGACAAATATCCACACAGATTATTTGGTTTATTTGCATCAACACCTCCCTTCGTGGAAGCGCTGATAACGTCATTATTTTAAATACATGAATGAAATGACCGAGAAATAATTTCAGTATTCAATACGACTGAACACTAACCAATTATTTTGGTTTATTTTTATAATTTGTGGAAATAATATACGGAGCTTCTTACATTTCATCTTTTAATGAATAAATTTTGCTCATTAAACTTAACACCTTTTATAAGCAAGATGTCATACATTGCTTATGATTTTTTGTTTAAATTCATGGCAACCTTCATGAGAATAAAATCAGTGTTAAATACTTTGTTCAATTATTCTTTTAGTTTAGCCTTTTCATTGTTTCTTTGTTCCATTCTTTTGTTACTGTAGCAAGGCACGAGTGATAAATCATATATTGCTAGCTTTAGCTTTCATATATTTCATACGCCACGATAACCATGTGGTTATTTAGTTGTATTAAAGAAGGCATTCTGAACTAGTTATTTAAAACTTGAAGTAAATCAATTTTTGTGAACATTGATAATGTAAGCATTATGAGTGTTTAGAAAAATTAGTTTAATTAGTATGACCTCCTCTCATGAACCCTACAGTATGTATGTTTGCTGCTGGAAGATCGTTATTTTTTTATTAATTTTCCATTAGCATCATTTGAAAATTATTTTTATGAAATCACGTTAGTAAGTGGCAATTGCCATTCCATCTGGCAAGAGTTTACATCAAGATGTCGCCGGCGGGAGTCTGGCATACTTGAGGGCAACTCATCACTTATTACGATCCAACTTATCCATGGAAAAATGATGTAGCGACTGCAAAACAGGGTTGACTAGTTGTAAATTACCTATTAATCGAACCGTCGTAACGTCTTTAAATGTGAAAGTTTGGATGGTTGCGAAGTCTGCCACATAAAAAGAAAAAAAATGATATGGGATAAATGGATTGATGTTTGATACTCAATTACGCTAGAGCGGCTGAACAGATCTGTTTAAGAATTGATTCATAGACAAATTTTATCATAATCTGGAATAGTTCATAAGTAGGTACATAGGAACAGGATTATGCGGGTGGAACCGTGAGAATCTGCTTTTTTTGTTAGTAATGTCGTACACTATTATTTTGGAAGATGTATATAGTATTGGGCAATTAATACATAATATATGTCGAAAACGACAGAACAGAGAGGTCTTATGCCACGAAATCAGGATGATGATCAGATATGGGGGTATTTCGAAAATCACTATAGATTATTATACTACACTTTGTTACCACGTCATTTTTGTTTCACAAAATCACCAAGGATGTTCACAATATTTTAGGATTAAACTGAAGCTTAGAATAAATGACAACCACATGGAGTACAGTGACATCTGTGAACGTGTCACAACTAAACACTCAGGTATATAATAATAAGGTTGATAATAAGATAGTAATAAGGTGCCACATACAAAATAAACTAAAATCAAACAATTATTACTTGGTATTCCTATAATCTCAACGATCAGATACTGTGGTCTCGGATATATATATTATATATATATATATATATATATATATATATATATATATATATATATATTATATATATATATATATATATATATATATATAAATTGTACAAATGTTTATAATAATTCTACTCCCCGGAAAGTAATACATGCGCTATAAATAACACTGAAAATACATTTTATTGTCGTTATGTCAGTAAAATCAAAACCGACTAAAGCTGTCTTACTTCTACGAATCATTTTTTTTTCAGGTATCAAGCTTCGCGTCCGACTCTACACGAGTGAATTCCTCGGGAAATGATGAAACTTGTAATTTACGAGAGAATGCACTAGAAACTTACCGTATAAGTGGACCAGTCAAGCCCGTATCCAAGAATATGTTATTCCTAGAGTTCATTTTTATAAATTTTAATAAAAAATTTAAAAAATTGAGGTGTTTTTGGAGCCGAAGCCAAACCACTGTCAGATGGAGGAGGCTCTGCCGCAGGTTTTCCTTCCAGGGTTGGGAGGTCAGACGACAGTTCCTCCCATAAAAGCAGTATAAGCTAAACTAAAAGGAGGAGAAGGAGTAAACTTCGCTACGCAGATGATGTTAATGAAGCAAACTTGTAATCATACACACTATTTACTCAAGGGCCGAACCAGCACCTTATTTCAATATCTGTGCAAATATAATATTTATGATAATGTTGACAATAAAAACGAGGACTGGTGAATATTATACTTATAACGACCCAAAGTCACATTTTCTAACATTCAGTGCTATGTGTTATTGCTAATCTTCCGCCATACACTCATATACGTGTAAGTAAATAGGTTATAGACCTATTCAAAATTTCATTAATATCCTACCACCGACATTACTACATACGACATTGTCGGAAGTTCACACGAATGTCACAGATTGAAATAAAACTATTTTGAACGGTTTCTATCTCGATTTATTTGATGTTATTTTATATTTTACATTGATACCGACGTTTCGGTTGCTTTTCAGCAGCCATGGTACCTGTTCCGTGAAAATCATACTGAGTTAATTTTGTGCAGATAAAATAACATTAAATAAATGGCGATGGAATCCGTTAAAAATAGTTTTATTTCAATCCGGTCGGAGGTGGTAACCTGTCTAATGTATAGATTTACTCGTCATTTCATCAACTTTTAGAATCCAGAATTCCCAATTCCACTTGGAAAACTTATCATTCAAGCGCACTCGAAGTTCGCTTACTCTCATAGGTATCTCTTCAAAGTTAGCACGTAGCGTTTTACACAAATGTGTACCTTAGTAACATAGAAATGAAGTCTATCTAGAAGATTAATTAAGGTTTTATTAAATAAGGTAAACTTCAAACTTAATACTTGAATAAAGACATTTTAATAACAGAACATTTATTGTACCACGTCGGTACAATAAAGGTTTTGTTAATTCTTTGATTAAACAAAGCTTTTGTAACAGTTTACATTTAGTAAAATAGAATACTAACACAATGTTTAGTGGCGTAAAAGTTCAAAGATCCAGGTATATTGTTCCCAGCAATAGCCTCGGAGAAACATCACTTTATAACAAACAGAACTGCCATAGTTTAACAGTAACATAGTTTTAACAGTTTAACATCGATAAATGAATCTATATATATGAAAATTAAAAACAAGCTATTATTAAAAAAATAAAAACAGGTGCACTAAAACGTATATAATAATTTTATAACAGGGTTGTGCCCACCAAAACCCGACCCCACCAGGCGAGGCCGCGGTGGCGGCCTAAGTCCGCCGGCAACCCTGGGGTTATCCTTTCGAGGGCTTACCCGGGGTGCAACGGACACTTGGGGAGGACACCGTGCGGTTTTAGTCGAGACACAACAT
The DNA here is from genome assembly GCA_946251805.1 of Cybosia mesomella. NCBI lineage: Eukaryota > Metazoa > Arthropoda > Insecta > Lepidoptera > Erebidae > Cybosia > Cybosia mesomella. The sequence continues at coordinate 27,729,979 of OX276398.1, forward strand.
AACCACCCCCGCTGGCCGGCGGGGGGGTATCCGAAGGGATTTCCGCACGTAAAAAAAAAACAAGGGTTGTGCTAATTTCAAAAGTTATATCACGCAATTTCTGTTTTCTATTTACTCTAAAAGCTGCTATAACTTCAGTGATATACTCATGTTTAGGGTCTGCTCTGCGTCGTGCGTGTGCACGCATACGGGCACCTGTTTCGTGCAAATCATACTGAGCTAATTTTGTGATTCTGTACAGGGTATCTGACTCTGTACAGAATCATGCAAAAAAATTCATACGATTTGCACGATGAAGCGCGGACGCCAGCACGCGTAACACTCATGCAGCGGCGCAGGCCCTGATATATCTTCATCTTAACTTTTATTAGAAATTACCACAAATCTAATTTACTTAATCGTCTATAGAAGCTTATCCAGTACCTAACCGTACATCGGTGACTCGTATTCCGATTCGAATCGCGAAGTTGGAAGCACGTTGTAATTCCGATGCACTCCAAGATAACTTTCTAGATCGTGTGGGGGCTAAACGAGCTGACAAAGTTCTACCACCTTGTTCTTCAGATTGTTACATTGTATTTTACTGACCAAATATTCAAGTCATCTGCAAAATGAAGGGTACGTCAGCTTCAGCATGACTTATTTGAAAGGAAATGCTAGAAATACCATAAACTTTTAATAATAATTTTGTGAATGATTTAGTTTTAGGATTGTCAGCATCTGGGATAGAGGCCTATATCTTCTGGACTTAACCCTAGGTTCTCACCATCCAGCGGGGTACAGTCAATTGACGGAACGGATATAAAAAAAAATTGTCTGTAACTGAATTGATCATTATAGGTTTGTAAAGTTCTACGTTTTAACGGATTCTATCACGATTCATTTGATGTTATTTTATATTTTACATAGATCCAGACATTTCGGTTGCTTTTCAGTAGCCATGATCACGGGGAGAAAAGCAACCGAAACGACGGGATCAATGTACAATATTTTTTTTTATATTTAGGACACGTCAATTTGACTTCACCTCGCCTGATGGTAAGCTTAAGGTAAAGTCTCAGGAAAGAGGGTCACCATTACATACACGTATCATGTTAACAATGGTGGCACTCAGCTTGACGGCCTCATCAGAAGAGGATTGTCGTCGCAGCACCGCGTGACACCCACCGGTCCCACTAGTGCTGCGATCAAGCAAATAACATCAAATAAATCGCGATAGTATCCGTTAAAAAAAAATTATTTCAATGTGTGACATTCGCGTAAACTTCCGACAGTATCAAAGTGTAAGATATTACTTGTGAAAAAGATTATTGTCATCTTCATCTTAGCGTTGTTCCAGGTTGCATCTGAGGCTTTTACCTGGAACACCTGAAACCAAGGTGCGCTTACTCGTTCGTCTCCTTTAGTTGATAGGGCTTTTACCGAAGCGGCTGTGGCCTAGCCCCTCATCCCCCAGAGAAAATCCTGTCGCAGAGCCTCGTAAGTCGAGCAGTAGGTCTGGTGTGCCGGCTTGCAGGTGAGGTCGTCTTTGGTCTCGAAAATTTCAGAGGGGTCTCAATACACAAATTACTTGTAAAAAATATATCGAACTGCAATTATTATTAACCCTACCTCAGTCACTTGACTAAGTGAGCATGTTATTGTTGTGAAAATTATTCATATTGGTTTTGCTAACCGCTTAATTCTATCGAGTATTAATTTTGTCTATTTTCCATTAGATCTGGACGGATCTGGATTACAGTGGACAGATAGCGACATATTTTAAAATAACGTAACACTATTAATAAAAAAAAATTGGAATTTGTTAATATTTGACCGCGGCATAACTTTTTAAAACGTAGCATATATAGACTACAGCTGCAACAACACAAATATCCTGTCAATGTCCAATTTCAATCGAATCAAAAATCATTATTTCTGTATAGACCATAAAAAAACCGGCCAAGTGTGAGTCGGACTCGCCCATGAAGGGTTCCGCAGCAGCAAGTAAAATTTTTATACATGAGTTGATTGAATGAAAGGTAAATTGCGGTTTACGATTTATGACGTATTAAAAAAAACACACTACATCTCGTTCAACCAATTTTCGGTGGAAGTTTACATGGTAATGTACATCATCTTTTTTTTTGTTTTATCATTCTCTTATTTTAGAAGTTACAGGGGGGGGGGGCACATTTTACACACGCATGGGTTTGATAAAAAAAAATTTGAGTTTCAGTTCTAAGCATATAAGCAAGCCCCAAAATTTATTGTTTTTTTTTCTCTATTCGCAGATGAAAATCATCTACTTACCAAGTTTCAACAGCATATTTCTTATATTTTGGGAATAAAGTGGCTGTGAAATACGGACGGACAGACAGACAGACATGATGAATCTATAAGGGTTCCGTTTTTTTGCCCTTTGGCTACGGAACCCTCAAAAGGCTCTTACAAAACTTCAATAAAACTAGACTAATTTTTAGCAAAGGAACCGCCGGGACATCCTGAGTAGCTGAGTCTGACAAAATCAGTGGGCTTTTTTTGATCTATTTACAATCATGTACATGATCAGTGGACATAGTTGAATCGAGTATAATATCACTAACAGATGAACTAACAATATATATCCAATATTCATATTAACATAATAGATTAACACTAGCCTTGCCATATTAACTCGCCACATAAACATTACGCTTTATACTGGTTATACTCACTAGCTGTTGCCCGTGGCTATGCTTGCGCGGATATCGAGCTAAAAAGTAGCCGGTCTTACTCAAGGAACAAGTATTCTAATGGTAGAAGATTTTTTTAAATCGGTTCAGTAATTTCAGAGCTTATTGATTCTAAATAAACACAACTTTCTTCATTATAATATAAATATAGATAGCCGTGATTCTGATCCCGATCCGTTCGGTATACCAGGCATGAAAAGTAACTTATGTTTTATTCCAGACTATAAGTCGATCAGTGATTGAGTAACAAACATACAAACATCTTCACGAACTTTTACATTTATAATATTAGTAGGATAGTATGATCATTATACAGCCATCACTAATGGTGTTCGAAACTGAAACACGTATACGAATGATACACACTTTTACACAGACTTACACTGAATGTGTGGCCATTCATAAAAAAAAAACTCTGGAGTCATTCAAAAATATATCTAACGACTCAAAAACACTTTGACGAAACAAAATCTAATTGTATTTTAAACAATTGTGTAAATAAATACAAAAGAGGCAAGTTTGCGGTAGACGGGAGGCCCAGGAGCATGTTGCCGCCACATGAGAATTTAGTACATGACAATGACGGTGGCAGATGCGTGCGGTCAACGTAAGGTGCAGGCGCTCAGTGATGTAAGTCATTGTGTGTAGCGCTGATGCGGCTAGCAGGCAATCACTGCATTCGCCCTGCACCCCTTAACTTCCCTGCAGGGCTCTGCAACGTAGACGCAAATCACCCTTAAAATAACTTTCTACCCCTTTTTAACCCTGTTATAGGATGCATTTCAATAAAAAATGAAACGCATCTTCCATCAATTCTATTAAAGAATGTTTATGCAAAATTTGAATAAGATTGGACCAAAGAATCGCGTTATTCCATCTTTGCCCCTCTTTTTCACCCCCTTAGAGGTAGAATTTCGGAAAATCCTTTCTTATTGGATGCCTATGTCATATTAAGTTTCAGGTCTCTACCAACAGCGGTTTAGGCTGTGCGTTGATACATCACACATTCAGGACAAAGCATTTTATATAGATATAGATTTAGCCCCTTAAACACCCCACAAAGAAAGAATAACTACAAAACCTTCTCAATAACTAGCATACGATTCAAAATAGTTATTATTTTCCGTTATTCAACTAAGCCAAGCGTGACCAGCAAGATATGAAGATTAAGATTAACGAGTATAAACGAGACGGGAACGATATGTCCTTCCTTTATACTGTCTGATTGGAATGACTTTCCATAAACAATGACACAACATATCTGAAGGAATTCCTATTGATCCCGCCAAACTATACAGATAATAAAGGGATTTATTGCTTCAGGTAAACGTTTATGAAATTGGAACGTAATAGATTTTTTTTGTATCCCGTCTTATAAGACAACCTACAACGCTTTGATGTTTTACAAAGCGTTGCTAGTTTTATATCAATTTTAGTCGGTATAAGGGTTTGTTGAAATTTATTTAGAAGTGAATGATAAATTCGTAAATTGTTTGTGAGCTAAGGTATATTGCTTTTGATGTATCGATGTGTTTTGAATTATTTTTATTTGATTTCATGCTAATATCAATTTAATTCGGTATTAAGAGGTACTAAGAGGAAAATGTGGGAAGTGGTAGTGGGGAAATATGGTAGGAGTAAAGGAATAAACAGTCAATTTCACCTTCAAATCTGTGTACCTACTAAACAACCGAAGAGGCTCTGGCACAGGTATTGTCTTGGGGATTGGGGTTAAAAGCGAACTAAAGGAAAGGCTCTACTAATACTCTGAATAGGAGTATTAGTAGGGCTGATTTTGGCTTTTACGAGAGCGACTGCCATCTGGCCCCCAATTACGAGACCCTTCTCCGTCAATCAGCACGTATCTAGCTTGCAGGCGAGCTTGGCTAGGGCCGTGAATATCTTATTGAGCCCTAATTACACTCAATTGAGTATATCTATCACTGATGCGTTGTAATTTTTCACCATCTACACAATAAACGAAATAATTCCCATCCCCCCCCAAACTCCTTTCCCATCTCCTTTCCTTTACAGGGTCGGCAGCGCGAGTGTAACGCCACTGGTGTTGCACACGTCCATAGGCCGCGGTACCGCTTCCCATCAGGTGGGCCGTGTGCTTGTCTACCACCTTAGTGGTATAAAAAAAAGATCATTTTGTTGGATTTTATACTTTATTTTATAAAATGTAAAGGAACCACTTAAAAACTATTCATTCGTAGTTCACTTTTAGTATAATATCACCCATAAGGTAATAACACGTACAACACATTTATTAAAGTATAACGCAGCAAAAGAGTCTAAAAGTTATTTTTTCACATCTCGTATCTTGAAGCTGTACTGTCAAGCTTTGAAATAGGAGGAACGACGCTCAAGTGTACTCTTGCGAGAACCTCATTATTCCAAAGCACGGGCCCTTTGTATGACGAAATAAGGTTCTTTAGCAAACCTCACATTATGCATACTGACAGAAACATAGATTTGTAAACAGATAGATCGGAGGATACAAATTATTTAGACAATAAAAGTAACATTTTAAATTTTGTTTATTTTATCATGCTCTATTGAACGAGCAATTCTTGTATTTATATTTTATATCTATATATTATTATACTATTTTGGGCGTTAGTTGTAATTCCGATGCTCTACAAGATAACTTTCTAGATCGTATGGGGGCCAAACGAGCTGACAAAGTTCTACCATCTTGTCCTTCAGATTGTTACATTGTATGTATTTTACCGACTAAAATATTCAAGTCATCTCCGAAATGAAGGGTACGTCAGCTTCAGTTTGAGCTATTTGAATAGAGAATGCTACAAATACCATCAAGTCTCTTCGTAAATGATTTGTGAATTATTTTATTTCATTTTCTGAAACAGTATTGATCATTATAGGTAAGTGTATATAGTCAGTAATAAAAATTAAATGTACAGGGCCCTACAAATATCTTCAGGGCCCAAGCCCACCTTATCTGCTAGTCGATGTAACTGCTAAACAACAGAAGAGAAACTGGTGCAGGTTTTCTTCTTGAGGTTGGGAGGTTAGATGGCAGTCACTCCCGGAAAAGCCGATATACGAATCAAAAACAGTAAGTGAACTGGACTTCAAAGGGAAAACTTTGTATGCAACTGCAACTCGCTATGAGGCTGATGATGACCTATAAGTACTACTATTTCAATCAGCGCTCTAACGATTTGAATGAAAATTAATATTTAGATATGATTTTGATTTTTAAGTTGAAGTGGCAGGCGTCATTCCTGATAAATCTTAAAAAATGTCCAAGCGAAACTCAATCATCCAGGTATCCGCTTAAAACACCTAAAAGAATTTATATTAGAATTATATTCCTCTTTTGATGAGGCCGTCAAGCTGTGTGCCACCATTGTTAACATGGTACGTGTATGTAATGGTGACCCTCTTTCCTGAGACTTTACCTTCAGCTTACCATCAGGCGAGGTGAAGCCAATTGACGTGTCCTAAATATATATATATATATATATAATAGAAACATAATAGAATTTAGAATAAAAAACCTATTCTGACGATAATGTCAATAGCAAAATTCATAATAATAATAATTCAAGAAGAAAGAAACATGCAAATAATCTCATATGTCGCAGCCAAACCCAAATATTTATACTTAATATGGCGCGTGCTGAAGAAAAAACATTTCAACTCTACAATTTAAGTCGTTTAGGGAAAATTCTCGGGTTACCCATGAAATTGTTATAAACATTCTTCAGATATAGTGAACATAACACAGGGAACGCGACCAGCCATTTGTTTAAAAAGACTTTTCCGCTCTGTACCCGCGAATAAACAATGTTTGTGTACTTAACTTCAGTGATGATTAATCACTTCGGAAAATTGATAACATTGAAGTTATCTGACACTAGTTGATTTATGGCGGTAACGTTCGAATGCGGTCAGGTTTGAGGACATCCATGAAGAGGTATATATGTATGTCTAAACGGCTCATATGACGCTGAACCAGAAATCATGAAATTTCTAAATTAGTGAGTGGAAGCGAGTTTTACTTCTAACTTTCGTAATTTGATTGAGATAATTTAATTGTTTTCGCAATTATTAATAAAACGGACGGATGTACCTAAAAAAGGTAGCTGGGTTAGACTGGATGTGCATTGTGGAGGATCGGATAGGTACTATGGCGCAGGGGTGCTTGGTTGGGGACCTCCACGCGGTGCACCCTGGGCAACGGAGCCGGCAGCGCCTCTCTCCTAGGGCGGGAGAGACGCTGCCGCCTACGGCCAACTCCGACCGAGGCGAGGACGGCCCTGTTGAGGGCTGTTCGGAAGCTTGCCACGTGTCCCTCTGATTAGCAGATGGCACAGTGGAGAGCAAGTAAGGGGGCCATCTCGAAACCGGAGGTGCGAGGGATATGCTCTATGGGCAACCTTACACCCCGGCGTCTGTAGACCCGAGACGGCGTGCGATTTTAGTCGGTTCAAGCCCGACATAACCGCCCCCGCTGGCCGGCGGGGGTTATCGAAGGGATTTCCGCACGAAAAAAAAAATGGTATTAAGTAGTCTCTGCCTACGCCAATGGGGAAGGGGCGTGACTGTGCATAGCTAGATATTGGTTATAAATGTTATACTTACAAAATTAAACAACAGTCTGAAAGAAAATAAAATTTGCAATATTATATTAGTCCATTTATTTTCATCTTTAGGACGGATAGCATCATAAATAACATAACATAACTTCACGCCTGTATCCCCGAAGGGGTAAGCAGAGGTGTATTACACACCCATGATTCGCCATGGTATCTATATTTCCAAAAGCACATTAATTAAAAAAAGCCCAAAGTAGAATATACCAGAACGTACGTCTGGTGAATTGTGATGAGGTGAAACAATGGCACACGACAGGACGCAAGCGAGTCTGGGACGCGAGTTACTAAATCATTTCGCTGAACGAAATCACTAAGCTCGCAGTCTTAACGCCCTTCCACACGTAAACGCGGTGCCGCGTCGTCGACGTTGAGTACAACCGCAGAATTTAATATAAATGTTATAGTTTCGCTTATAAAATATGTGTATTGAATACGGTTAATAATTTTACTGTTAACCATTATTGTTGAGGGTTGTAATAGCTATTTGAAGACTGGAATATTTGACTAATATGTATATGTATAATTTACCAATATCTCAATTTATTACCGCGATGTAAATATTAGGTGTGTTTGTGGGAAGTAACCTCCATAAATTAATTATAGATTATTTTGTTATTTGGTGACGTTGGTTTCATGGTTTTCATGCATTTGAGCAGCAAATTTCATGAACTTAAATGCTGTTATAAGATCCCAGGCTTCCTTGGTTTGGGTTGCCAGACGGCAGTCACCCGCTTAAAAAGTAAAGTACAACAGGGTTTTACCCCCTCCCCATTTTCGCACGACTGTTGAATTCCGAACGATGTAATCAATGACTTCTATGTGCACAGATTGACTGTTCGGATCAAAAAAATAGGTATAGATTTTTGTGATGTGCTACTGTACACAACTTTGGCGCACCTTTTTTGCTGTCATAGCCACAGAACATATTAAATTTATTTCATATGACTTTATATGAGATTATCACCAACACTGTAAAGTGGAGCAAAAAAAGGAATGAATGTATACCCTAGTACCTCCCCCGTTCCCGCCTCACACCCGAAGTGTGTAACGCTCCCCCCTTTACAGTGTCCGAAAGTATTTGAACCGCCCACTGATGAGACAATGGACCTGAATGCAGCAACTGATTACAGTTCTGAAGGCACTGAGAGTATTCGTTACTATTATATCCTCCAAGTTTAGGAAGATACTATTAAAAGTTTGGCTTTATTGTGATCGTCTAAATATTTATAAGTATGGAACCCTTTATACGTTGTGTTTAAGCATTGTAGCAACTCATAGTCCTTTATTTGGTACATTGAGACAAGACAAGAGTACATGGTATTGAGAACACTGATTTCAATCTAATTCCTATAACTATTATTCTATCTAGCAATAAAATTAAATAATGTTCCTATACAACTACATTAAATCCCTGAACCTAATATGATTTAAGATTTTGATTTTAGAAGCTACCTAGTCTCTATGGTGATAATTAGTGATATTTATAAAATTCTGAATATTAAGTTCCTTCCTAAGTGATCCTAGATATAGACTTATTAAATTTTGTGTACCTTTAAATGCAAGCTAGTTCACTTTCACAGTATGATATATATAAGCATTTAGTTTAGGTAGAAGTGAAGATATAACACACAATATGGAGTTGTCTCACCATAACTGGACCTTTCGAAGGAAATGTATATAGGTAGTTTTCTTATATACAATTTGAGTTATTTAGACAGAGATAGTAAATATTGGTGGTCAAGTAAATAAAATGTGTGATTAAATACATATGTGGTTAATAATTAGTTACCTTGAGATAACCTACATAGTAGATTATCTCAGAGTAGCCGGAAAAATGAAATGAAGAGTCTGTTGATATGTGTAGACTGTTAGGATGGGGTATTTTTTTAGGTAATAAGGAATCGTATGACCGGTTCCATTGCTGGAACCGGGGAGGCCGCCTCCTCCAAAACCCCAGGCCCCCAACGAGCAACCAATCCTCTCCAGCGCTGAAGGCATACTACTTTTAAGTTATGCACAACCTTGGTGCTTTACAAAATAAAAATAGTACCGAATTGGGAATGAGTGCCCAATTTCAACAAGTAGGTTAGGTGGAAATATATCCAGTCTAACGAATGTATAGCTCGAATCATTGCTGTAGTGTATTCATACACAGGCAGTAATTGGGTAACCCCTTGGGCAGTTCATCCAGAACACGGCCAATGAGTTACTAGCGCTGATATGGGTACCAGCTGTAAACAGACATGGTAATATATATGGTAAGGTTTCGCAAGCTTGTGGTAACTGTCCACGTTTCAGGGTCAAGTGATACCGCGACCAAACGCTTTCAAGACACAATGCGAGCTTGTGGCAACTGTCCACGTTTCAGGGTCAAGCGATACCGCGACCAAACGCTTTCAAGACACAATGCGAGCTTGTGGCAACTGTCCACGTTTCAGGGTCAAGCGATACTGCGACCAAACGCTTTCAAGACACAATGCGAGCTTGTGGCAACTGTCCACGTTTCAGAGTCAAGCGATACTGCGACCAAACGCTTTCAAGACACAATGCGAGCTTGTGGCAACTGTCCACGTTTCAGGGTCAAGTGATACCGCGACCAAACGCTTTCAAGACACAAGTATTTTCCCCACACCGATAAAGACATAATAATAAGTAGGTAGGTAAGTATGATAGCATGTATTGCGAGGGCTTAGCCCAGCATGACATATCACTAACAATGAAACGAGCTCACATCCGTCAAACAGGATACATAGATCGAATTGGACATCGATCCTGTAAATAATTTGTTCTAAATGTCTGAATTAAATCAGGCACTCACAAGGACTGGATAAAGACAAGGAATTGTCAAGAGTGAAATTAAACTGCTTTGTAAGACATAACAATCATTTACTCAAGTAATTACCGTACCTTTTGAGCTTCTCATCTTTACAATGAAAGTGAGGTCTGTATTTGATAGGAATAATAGTCCAGCAGATGGCTGTATGTATATACAATACAACACAAAGTGGACTGTCTGATCTTGTCCTATCACCAGTTGAGAAACCGTATGATACTACAAGATAAGCTCAGTAGGGTTGAGCTAGCTAAGGGGCATTAGTTCGTCACTAAACCTCCCCTCAGACCGAACCAATATCAGCAATGAACTGAGTCAGGGTATGATTATGTTACCTTACTTGATTAAGCAAGGTTTCACAACACACATCGACAATCCATTACTAGCTATTGTTGCGCACAGTACTGTTGTCTCGGCAGACTAGGCAAGTAAAGGGGACGCTACATTCCATCCACTAGAATAAACATTCAGTTTGCTTAGCACATAGAATGCGATATCCAACGCTGAACGGGCTCTACCCAATTGGGGTTCCCTATAATAAAAACAACGGTCGAATACAGCCATCCTCTGGCCTCATCCCAGACAGACTGTTGAATTTCAGTAGAACCATCGTAAAAAATAAAATAGCTCAATTTCTCAAACCTTTACCTCATTCCAAGCAAACTTAAGAACTTGGGAGGCTCTTAAGAGTGCCAAGAACTACATATTTCGTGTACACAACGGTATTGTGTAGTGTGTAGGATGAGTGTAATGATGAGTGTATAAAGTAATATTTTATAAGTTAGTTTAACAAGTCATATGACCCGTTAATCACACTTTGAATATTAAATGCCATTACAGATACAGGCTAAGAATCTACAATAGATATCCCAGGCTTATAGAAACTAGCCATCTAGATTTAGATAAGGTAGCATTAAAAGAAAATGTTAGTAGCAAATTGCTTACATATAGGTTAACGGCAATAAAAGTGTTCCCAGTCACCTCATTCCAGATAGAGAGCCTCGAGTACTCTAAACCCAGCATGAATCGACAGAGAACGCTATCATTGCATAGTCACAGTCTGATCCCTGACCTGACTTGGCCAAAGTCAACCCAGTTCACATACCACGACCACACCAGATATATAAATCTTAGGTTTCAAGGGAAAATTTATATTCTATTTTATTTTTCTACCTCCAACCCACAAAAGTAAATTATCATGAATACAATTTATGAAACCTAAATACAGTCAACATTTTAAGAATTAGAAGAACAGAAACTAAGATAACTCACCACCAGATTTAAACGCAGGCTACAAGGCTTTCTAAAATTCGGATAGAAATTACGATGAACTTTTCCCTAATTTACTTTCTCGGTTATAGAATCGCGGCGTTTCCTATCACTTCCTATTATATCCTAAGCTGAGCAGAGACTGCTCGAGCAGAGCTTCCGCTTGCTTATAGTTCGCGACGAATTCTTGAAGACTCCTCCTATTATATCCTCCGGTACGCTCCTTTTATTACCTCTTACTACCCCCCTTTCCTATAATCACGCCACTACACGTCATCTCTTCTGAGTTGCCATAAAACAATATGTTTTAAAGCCACTACCAACTATCGACTATTTGAAATTAATAACGGAAGCTATCAGCCTAAACAAATAAATTCACTTCAACTATTCCTACTCTTTAAATTGTCTTAAAAGTTAATAAAAGAAATCATTAAGTCTTGAATTGTCCTTATAATTTTTATTTTACTTTTAGGCCAACAATGTATGAGCAGTGAGCAGGGTATTTTAATGTTAATCTGCAACGTCTGAAGCCGTTCTGAACAGCAAGCCCCCATCCTCAGACCGCCAATGCAATCTCGATGGTTGGACCGTCACAAGTGTAACACTCTTTTTGTTATTAATTGCTTGTCTAGAATACATAGAAGTCATTGGGTGTATAAAGTCATACTCGGCATAACTACTACCAGAAACATTGACGCCACTATGGATGCGATCTGTTGTCGACTTTAGGTTTGTATGAAACATCATTAGAAACCGTAGAAAACATTCTTTCCCCGAACATTTCCGCATCGTTGACTTTTTTATCTTGAAAAGAATTCCAGGGCATGGTAAAGATGGTTTTGTATTCAAAAGAATCTTCTAAAGTATTGCAACAAAGAGATTATGAATCATTACGGTTAAACATTTGCATCGATGTACGGGCACGTACCTTTTTTTTTTTTTTTTAGTGCGGAAATCCCTTCGGACACCCCCCGCCGGCCATCGGGGGCGGTTATAAAGTATTGTAGAAGGTAATCTTATAATATCATATTTTGTAAACAAAATAAAAAAAAGCGGCCAAGTGCGAGTCGGACTCGCCCATGAAGAGTTCCGAAGCAGCAAGTAACAATAATGTTTTTTTTTAATTTTTATATTTGAGTTGATTGAATCAAAGGTAAATTGAGGTTTACGATTTATGACGTATTAAAAAAAAACTACTAACTAGATCTTATTCAAACCAATTTTCGGTGGAAGTTTACATGGTAATGTATACATCATATATTTTTTTTAGTTTTATCATTCTCTTTTTTTTTTTTTCTTTAGCTACAGGGGCACACATTTTACCACTTTGTGTCTCTCGCGTAAACTATTCAGTTTAGAATAAAATGATATTAGAAACCTCAATATCATATTTGAACACCTAGATACCGCACACGTATGGGTTTGATGAAAATAAAAAAATATGACTTTCAGTTCTAAGTATGGGGAACCCCCATAATTTATTGTTTTTTTCTATTTTTGTGTGAAAATCTTAATGCGGTTCACAGAATACATCTACTTACCAAGTTTCAACAGCATAGACATGACGAATCTATAAGGGTTCCGTTTTTTGTCATTCGGCAACCGAACCCTAAAAAAAAATTAAACTATGAAGGATCGAAGTGCTGCTAAAAGTATGAAACTGACTAATTACTTCAGAAACTAGTTGAGAATTCTGGAGCTTTTACTACCACAAGTGTACAGTGTTGCTGGATGTAGCACCTAGTAAATAGTGAAATACGAGCACTTTCTTGAAGATTAAAGTGTCAAGATAGTTGCATTCTTATGAGGTTGCATACTTAATCATAATACTAATAATCTGGGATATTCTAGACCCAAACTAAGCACAACTTATGCATATTATAAGTAGAAACATAGAACATACGACAATGGTTTTTTCTTTGTTTTTTTTTTTACGTCTAATGGAAATATAAATTTAACATGACACATAACTTCACGCCTGTATCCCCGAAGGGGTAGGCAGAGGTGTATTACACACCCACGATTCGCCAGTTATGTTAAGGTCCCAATGTAATAGGGGACGAACCTATTGCCATCTACCAGGCACGTTATCAAGCGAACGATATTTAACATTTATTAATGCACACATAACTACGAAAAGTCAGAGGTGTGTGTCCAGGGTGACTTGGGATCGAACTCGAGACCTCGTCTCAGCAGTCCGTTACGTATGCCACTGGACTATCGCCGCTTATTATTACTTATACATAAAAAAGTTAGCTGAGATAGATTGGATGCTGAAGCCTGAGGATCGTATGCTCTAGTGCTCATTGCAGAGACCTATGTCCAGCAGTGGACTGTAATAGGCTAAATTGATTGATGGATACAAACATTGCACTGAGCGGGATTCGAATTCATGCCTTTGACTTAGCGGAAAGTAGTGGAAGCACCAATTATGTGAAAATAATTATCTATCAAATGTATGCAATAATTCATGTGTAGCTTAATTTTTTTTTTTATGTTTAGAATACGTCAATTTGACTTCACCTCGCCTGATGGTAAGCTGAAGATAAAGTCTCAGGAAAGAGGGTAAACATTACATACACGTACCGTGTTAACAATGGTGGCACTCAGCTTGACGGCCTCATCAGAAGAGGATTGTCGTCGCAGCACCGCTTGACACCCACCGGTCCCACTAGTGCTGCGACCACAATCCCCCTGCCCGGCTATGTACTTGCTGGCCCCTGAACGCAATCAAACCGAAATTGGATTACTATGGATGGTTTTTCGCAATCGTGCACGGTGGTACTCACCCGGCCGAATTTTGTGACAAATTTGTGTCATCAAATTTCTACCACCAGTAAAAATGCTTAATTTGTTGATAGATATACAACATATATATATAAAAAACTCTTAAAGTTTATCCAGTAAGAGCTGTGTGGAATCACGAAAAATAAAAACATCCCAAAATATTGTAAAATGATGACTTGAACATCATTATTCTGTTTATTTTGCAAACTTATTATTTATAACAGAGGTTACCCATATATTTTATCCGTAAAAAGAATGTAAAGAGGGTGAAGGTATGCGAGATGTCAAGTTAGAAGTACTTCACAAGAGGACTCTTGAAGAGGACTTGTAGTCTTTATGGTAACCACCCCAGCTGGCCGGCAGGGAGATTTCCACATGAAAAAAAGGGTCTCATTGCGAGTAAGGGAGTTTAAGTCAATGTCAGTGTAATAAAGTTTAAATGAACTGTAACCAGACTTTAAAAAGGTTAAAAATATAGACGTGAACTGAAAAAATGTTTAAGAATAGTACAATATAGTCCCAACTAGCTCTCCACAGAAACATGGCGCTAATAGTATTTAAAACAACCGAAATATAGTATAAAATTGTATTAAGATCTAATATAACAACATAACACATAATAACATAACTTCACGCCTGTATCCCCGAAGGGGTAGGCAGAGATGTATTACACACACACACGATAGCCCAGTGGTGTACGTAACGGACTGCCGAGACGAGGTCTTGAGTTCGATCCCCAGTCGCCTCGGGCACACACCTCTGACTTTTCGAAGTTGTGTGTATTACATACATATGTTGATTATCGCTCACTCAGTAATGTGCCCGGTAGATGGCAATAGGCTCGCCCCCTATTACATTGGGATCTAAACATAACTGGCGAATTGTGTGTGTGTAATACACCTCTGATCTAATATACCAACTTATTATACTATACCAAACCAAATTATAATCCTATATTTATTTAGATTTTAGATCGGAAAAAGAGAACATCTAGGACGGGACTCGAACCCGCGACCAGTCCCTTACACGGGGAATGCTCTGACCAGACCAAATATTCGAATTTCTCCGATATATTATATACGTCTTAAGGCGACACTGGAGCCATCTACCGTAATTCTTGCGAACTACGGAAACAATGAATGGCTTTACAGTTATTTTGAAACATTATTTTTGATGACTTTAATTCAATTAATTTTTTAAGCAATTAATATGCTTACTTTTGCCCGCGGATCCGCCCGCGTGGAATTTTGTTCCCGTTTTCCTTGGGAACATATTCCCGAGATAAAAAGGAACCTATGAGTTATTCCAGACTATAATCTACCCCTAAGCCAAATTTCATCCAGATCCGTTTAGCCGTTTTTGCGTGAAAGAGTAACAAATAAACATACAGACATACATACTCACAAACTTTCCCGTTTATAATATTAGTAGGATAATAATAATGCATTATTTTAACAAAAATCTAATTTTTTAATGGGCACTTTATGAGGGAAAAAGCTTCAGTGTTGATTATTGTTGGGATCTATAATGGTGGCCTTCATACTTTGACTTCTCGTAGAGCATACCATCAGGCAACGGTGAAGTGCCTTGTTTATGAAAAATTGCTAACACCAACTTCTGTTTTTTTTTTTTGCTTTTAGCTGATGTTACAAACCACCAACTAAAAAAAAGTACATAATTAAATATTAAATAAATATTCAACGACATTCTACATAGCGCTTACTAGACCCAAAGTAAACAGATGTCAACTAGTATGTGCTTTGGGTTCTAGAAAGCGGATAAAAACATACATATTATACGCAGAAACACCCAGACCAATGCAAATAGATATATTCATACATACAAATATATGCTCTGAGCGGAAATCGAACCCGCGCCCCCGATGGTAGCAGTCAAATGCACTACCGCTACGCCACAGAGGCCATTATCACTTCGTTCCACCAATTGCTGGAACCAAAATCAACAAGAGGACGGTATTGACGGAGGAAGTTCTATCGCCGGCTTTCCTCTCGGGGCTAGGAGTCAGATGACAGACACTCCCGTAAAAGCCAAAATAAACCAGTCTATAAAGAAAGGAGGAGTGGGAGAGCGAATCCTGGGCCCCCACGTGCAAGTTATGGATGCAACCTGGATTGGGGCACAGATGAAGTAAAAGGGATGTTAGTGGCGTGGTGGACGTGTTTTGAAATTTGATTATGAGGTCTAAGAATTATGATTTCTTGAACATTTTTGTTGAAGAAATGATGACGTTACATGCTATTATCTAATTTTTGCTAAAAATTGTTGCGTTTCACCAGGCGACGTAAACGTATTTAAGTACAAGGTCACAAAATTAATTATTAATACCGTAAATTCACAAACAATCACCTCAGGATTTAAAATAACACGACCCAAAATCCCGTTTCTTCTTAAAATAAAAATACGAAACAGGTGGAACAAAGAGCTGGTGAGTTTATTTCCAGAAAAAAAGTGTATTTGTCCTATTTGTTTGTGGATAAAACAATTGTTGGCGTACGAGTGTGAACAAATATAATACGGTATAAATTTTAAAGGCGCATATTTTACGGCACCGAGCTTACATTTCTAATTTTAACGTGCAGGGCCGAATTTATGTGTTGTACATGTGTTGCCATATAGAGAAATGCCGTAATAACATTTGGCATTTGCAACCGAGCAGTCAAATATTTGTTTACTCAATTACCGATACAAATAGGTTAATAATTTTGATATAATTCTGAATAAACGAAAATCATTGTATGTCCATATTGTCCGTCCAGTCGGTTATTCTATTGTTAAGTACGATTGAAATTTAAGTTATAATAATATTATAGATTTAGATCGGAAAAGAGAACATCTAGGACGAGATTTGAACCCGCGACCAGGTCAGAGTGTTCCCCCTATAAGGGACTGGTCGTGGGTTCAAGTCCCATCCTAGATGTTCTCTTTTTCCGATCTAAACATATAGCAAAAAGTAAGCATACAAATTGCTTAAATAAATAATTGAATTAATTAGGCGGAGTCATCAAGAAACAATGTTTTAAAATGACTTTACTCATTCATTGTTTCCGTAGTTCGCAAGAGTTACGGTAGACGGCTACAGCGTCGCCTTAAGACGTATATAATACATCGGAAAATTTCGAATATCTGGGACGTGTCTATATGTGGCTCAGTTGGTCACAGCGTTCCCCCTGTAAGGGACTGGTCGCGGGTTTATGTCCCATGCTGGATGTTCTCTTTCTCCAATCTAAATCTATAGGAAAAAGTAAGCATACAAATTGCTTAAAAATTCAATTGAATTATAATAATATTATTAAAACTAACAAATTTGCCTTGAAAACATTTTAAGAACGTTGTCGCTATGACAAATTACTTAAGAAAATGCAAATGAACTTGGCGCCATGTGGCACGCCGCCGCCTCTTTCTGCGAGCAGGTAATGCGCGCGAAAGAGACGGCGGAGAGGGAGCGGGAAAGAACCCTGCCCCCCGAGTTTCGCAGTCTACGGCGAGGACGCCGCAGACTCATCTACGCCCGGGACTACCGACCTCCATGATCGGGGCCTGAGGACGGCAGTTGGCCGACTCGCCGTCCTTACAGAAGCAGGCCGTGGCGGAGGCGTGTCGTGTGTGCCCTACACACGCCTGCCAACTCATCGAAGCGGGATAAAACCTGATCCCACCAGGCGAGGCCGCGGTGGCGGCCAAAGTCCGCCGGCAACCCTGGGGTTATCCTTTCGAGGGCTTACCCGGGGTGCCCGGCAACGGACACTTGGGGAGGACACCGTGCGGTTTTAGTCGAGACACGACATAACCACCCCCGCTGGCCAGCGGGGGGGTATCCGAAGGGATTTCCGCACGTAAAAAAAAAAAAAAAAAAAAAAAAAAAAAAACTTGGCGCCATATCAGATCTCGGCTCCTTAACCGGTGACATCTTCAACCCTTGACATCTTTTATAGCTAATTTAGCCTTCTTTTACGTTATATTTTTCTGTTACAACATCATTACGCTTTGGAAGGTTTTTGAAGTATTTATTCAACCTGGTAAAATATTTTTACCTTTTGTTTTAAGACTGCAGTCTTATTTATATTTGGGGTCAAACAAACCGGACCTGCACGCCGGCTACACCTGCTGATTGACGGACGAGGCTCTGGCGCAGGTTTTTCTCTCGGGGTTGAGAAGGCTTTTCTCTCGGGGTTGAGAGGTCAGACGGTAGTCGCACCCATGAAAACCGTACAAGTGAAATCGATAGGAGGAGAAGTAAACAGATCCTTGGCTTCGAGATTTCAGGATTTCGAGACCTCGGACGCAACCGAGAACGACGCTAAAGTGATGATCATATAATTATTAAAAGGGTGCAGTTGCTAATATAAATACATTATCCTTTTTTTTTCTTTTTTCGCGCGGAAATCCCTTCGGATACCCCCACGCCGGTCAGCGGGGGTGGTTATGTCGGGCTTGAACCGAGTAAAACCGCACGCCGTCGCCGGGGTGTAAGGTTCCCCATGGAGCATATCCCTCGCACCCCGACTGACCCTGGGCCATCTCCGGATTCGAGATGGCCTCCTCGGGTATCCTACTGTACTCTAATGTTAAAATATAAAATTATTGCTTCAATATTAACACAAAAAATACACACGTAATTGTTCAAGTTTTCGCTTCTGTCGGCACTCCAGGAGTGCCCCTGATTTTTTTTTATTAATCCTTTAATTTTTGCCTTTCTAAAGCTGAAAATAGAGCAGATAAAGTATATTAGATAGATACTATTGATAGCAGTGACTTGATTATCAAGTTTCTGCTCTCAACTGCACTGCTATCAACAATATTTCTAACAATAATCACGCGACGACTGTCATCAATATCAATAGCAATAATTACGCTCCAGCAATCATCAATATCTCTTGTCGCGCTCCAGTTATCATCAGTATCTCATATAATAATCACGCTCCAGTAATCATAATATCTATAACAATAGTCACAGGTGCGTGATTTATCTTTTGAATAGGGTACTATTCAATCGTTAAAATAAATAATTTAACTAACCTTATAGAATAAAAAAACCGGCCCAGTGCGAGTCGGACTCGCCCATGAGGGTTCCGTAGCAATAAGTAATTTTTTTATATTTGAGTTGATTAAATGAAAGGTAAATTGCGGTTGACGATTTATGACGTGTTAATGTACATCGTATTTTTTTTTGAGTTTTATTTATGCCTTATTTTAAAAGTTACAGCCCCCTCCTGTAACTTCTAAAATAAGATGCTTGACGGACATTTTACCACTTTGGAAGTGTCTCTCGCGCAACCTATTCAGTTTAGAAAAAAATTACATGACCTCAATATCATTTTTGAAGACCTATCCATACCACACACGTATGGGTTTGAAGAAATTTTTTTTTTGAATTTCAGTTCTAAGTATGGGGAACCCCCAAAATTTATTGTTCTTTTTTATTTATTTTTGTCTGAAAATCTTAATGCGGTTCACAGAATACAATTACTTACCAAGTTTCAACAGCATAGTTCTTATAGTTTCGGAAAAAGTGGCTGTGACATACGGATGGACAGACAGACAGACATGACGAATCTATAAGGGTTCCGTTTTTTGGCATTTGGCAACGGAACCCTAAAAACAGTACGAATTACGTCTGTCGTTTTTTTCGCCTTTTTCTCAAATATTTTCATTTAAGAAAATGCGTGCGAACCGCCTTATAAACCCGTTAAACCCGTTTTATTTAAAGGTCACGTTACGCACATTAAGTTTTTACGAAACCAAAATAAAAAAAATTAAGCACAATAGGTTCGATCAATTTTTTGGCGTATCGCCCACTAAGCCATCCGTCTTACCACTAATAGTACCTAAATTATTTGACAATACTGAAGTGTGAGTCTGATTTATTGTTTCATTTGATTTTATAGACCTTACCGTTTTATTGTTTAATAAACAGAAGAAGATTGCTATTCTGGTGCACGTAATATTCATAATTCAACACTATAGAGCTACATGATACCGATACTGATGCTGATACCAAAAGTATCCATAGTGTACATGCTGTGAGGCAACAAATACTTATTATTATAGTGTAACGTATAAAACTACCTGACTCCGAGAAAAAGGTGAGTTCAGATTCTTCGCTACAGATATTAACAGTAACATGATGGAGCAAAAGTTGTGTTTCTAAAGAATAAATGAACGGTACTCAGCTTGTCTTAGAACACAATTATCTTTATTAGAGATTCAAAATTCAGGGGCCCTTTTGAATTAAAATGGTTCCTTAATAATTCAAGAACGTAGTTACTGCGGTTTTAAGCGATTATAGGCTCGTACCCCATTACGACTTGAGTTGAGACATAAAACTCTCATCAAGAAGCTCTTGGGGTACATATCAACTTACTTCTGAAATTTCCCTTGCGAGGACTGTATGTATTTATGAATCATTAAACATTTCATTCGTCGTTATGAAAACAAATAAAACTTACTTTTAAACTTAAATGATATTTACAGCGTACCTGGTTATTGATTTCGAACGTCGGAGGGAGATCAGTAGTCTGTCAGTCTGTTTTTGTGAAGCGTTCTCTCGCACAGCGCATGTCTCCAGTTTGGTATGTTCTTAGAGTAGTTAAAACCGAAGTTATATTTCAACTATTTTAAAATCATGAACTATTGTAACTAACTGTCAATTCTGTACGATATATAGAGGTAACGCTCGACAAAACTGAAGCAAATCGATCTTTGCCGGGCTCTCACTCTTCTTCTCGACGTGCCAAATTAGAAGCCTACCCCAGGGTCCCACGGAGAATCATTTTAAAACAATCTGCAAGTGACAGCTTACATCCAGAACCAGGTTCAACACAGATTCCTTCATGTTCCTTCAGTTCCTTCAGTTCGATTCCTCTTCATGGGCTCATTTTTCAGAAGTAATCCCCATATAAATGATGAGAAGTATTCCTAACGAGCCACCCACGAATCAATATGGATATTTACAGAACTAGTAAACATTCTGCAGCCCTGTTAACGGTCGAGTGCCAAAAATCTTCACATTGCCCACAGTGGCATCATTTATTTATTTAATCTTCATGCACGTAGTACATTGGCGGACTTAATGCCATAGGCATTCTCTACCAGTCAACCATAGGTTTGTGCAGAGCTATCACCGTTATACCGTTCGTCACATCAAAGTGGTTCTGATAGCAAAAATACCTTTCTGAATTCCAACCGCGTGTGACAGGTGTATGCTATTAGTGCCCAACGGCACCAGCAGATTTATGGCCAGCAGCGCGCAATGCCACAAAACTAAGCGGGAAAATTTATGCTCGCCTCTAATAAATTTAAATTTAAGTTGCATTTTAGATACACAAATATCTAGAGTATTCCATTTTATGATATAATTTCAAATGCTTGTAATTTTCAGAGCATAAACTTTGATCTATAAATTATCGTTTTTGTTGGGTTTAAACTTTAAACCAGAAGCGAATACTTTTAAATTACAATTGAACTGGAGAACAGCAACTGCATGGATTGGCCCAGTGGTTAAAGTGGTCACAAAGTTAATAAACTCTTTTCTGTAGATGCATTACCCACTAAGTACAAGATTAGGGATCTGGATAGAGACATGGACTAGGGATAGAGGCAAGGAAAGGGTTAGAGTCTCTACAGGGATAGTAACTAGGATTTGACAGGGATAGTGACAGCAACAACGCATTGACCACCTGTACTTCCCGCTAATGCATCCTGTAGAGAAGACTCGACCGAAAATGAATCGCCGAAATGTATGTACGCGCATAACTTCTGAACGAGTGCACCAAATTGGATAATTCCTTTTTTGTGTTCGGTATTGTCAGGACAAGGTTTGTATGAAAAATAATGTTTGGTAAGTGCACGGGTAAGGGGCTATAATTGCACCGGGGCGATCCTGGGCACGCAGCTATTAAGAAAAAAAGGTAGACAGGTCAATACTCATTAGTAAGAGAGATGGAAAAATAACGTAACCATAATTATGACATTTCACTTTTGTTATAACTGATGTTACCTCACCTGATGGTAATTTGTTTTTAAATTCAGTCCGTCAATTAACTGCACACCTAAGCTAGCCTAAGCTAGGGTGAAGTCCAGAAGAACTAATACACATTCAGCTTAACGGTCTAGTGCAAAAAAATCGTGACGTTATCCCAATCGTTACATCAAACTGATTCTGATAGCAAAAATACCTTTCTGAATTCCAGCTGCGAATTCCATTTTCAAACATAATTTTTACAGGTTTAAAATAATTATTCTGTCTATTATTTATCCTAAATTCTTCAAGAGAGACATGAAGCCCCTCTTGAAGAATCCAGGATTTTCAGGAAAGGTTATTTGCGTATACTATATTTTTAATTTAGATAATACTTACCAGAAATTGTTATTATTATTATTTTCAACGGGGACGCCGCCCCGGTGACCGGGCGGGTAATCAACGTTACCTGAGCCCGCCATTTCACCTATTTCACACATTTCCCCTAGTTCTCCCTTTGGGGAGGATATGGGATACTTATTCTCGGAAATACCACCAATCTATTGCACTTCGTAATGACTTGAGACGCATATTTCATTCTATTATAAAATATAATTTATGTATATTATATCTATATAGCGACCACATCTATTCTGTACTTGAGGCAGAACAATGCATTCCATCACGTGAGACGAGATTCATTTACATACATTCAGCTGGATCTTAGTTTCTACGGCAAGTTTCAACATCTCATTCGTGTTTCAGTTGCGCAGTGGAATTAAGATAGTTTACTATTTGCCAACATTTTGATGTACTTAGAAGGTATTGTAACTATAACGCTGAAATTTTAACATGTACTAGTTGATGCCCGTGGCTCCGCCCGCATGGAGGTCCGTTATCGTTTTTGGTCATATCTCCGGTTCTACTTAACCCATTGCAATCAAACATACGGCAGAAATTAAGTGTGAACAAGACGGATTTTGATGCGGTTTTTTCTATTAGAATAATAGAAAAAACCGCTTCAAAATCCGTTCAGTACTATATGCATCCACCGCGAACAAACCGACAGACAAGAATACCAAAAAAGAAATTGTAATCAGAATCGCTCGTTTAACATAACCCAAGTACTTCTTTAATATGTCTCCAATGTACAGACACAGCTAATTTCGTAGTTTTATAATGGTATAGATATAGAAAACTAGCTATATAGAGAGCTAGATTCACAAAGTTGTTTTTTTTTTCGTCAGATATATTGTGTACAACAAAGTTCGTAATTCTATACGAACCTTATTCAGTTTCAGCTCAACCAACTATTATTTATTCTGTGGCTCAACAAAGCTGAACAAACTTCGTAGCGTTAATGTCAACAAAATATATATAATTTGCAAAAACATTTTTTTTTTAAATGTAGATTGAAAGGTTCCAACGTGATCATCAAAAATACCGTCGTTTTTTTTTTTAATTATGAAAGGCTTTCTAAAATAATTTTCCTTGACTGTAATTGGACCTACTTACGGAACATGGGATCAACCCACACAATGCTAGAAGTTTATTTACAATATTGTACAAAATAAGCTCATTGGTTCTTTGTACCAAAATAATCTCTTTCGTAGTTGGTGTTAAGGACCGTGGTTCGTAACAGACTATGACCTGATAAGGTTCCAAATAGACTGCCACTACTTCGCGGTCGCCTTCAGTGGACTGTATTTGATGGATGTTGAGTCGAAGAATGAAACACTTGGATGGGTGGACTTCATTGACGTCAGTGAGGCATCGGATGTACTTGGCCCAGCACTACTCTTGATCTACTACTTCCTGTTGAGCTTCCTAGTTCCTTGAGAGACTCTTGTTGTCTACTTGTTGCCCAATGCCCAATTCCATTGTTCAATTGCCCAATATTTTTCTAACAAATGGTCCCTGCTTTTATAGTCTTTTGTAGTGCTGGCCCGCGATCCAAATTACCTCACCTCCGCATTTCCATTTATTTATAGAACTTATGTTATACATATTAATCACATAGCATATATGTACATTGGTAGCAATAAGAGTTGCACGACGATAGGTACTTACATCTGTACCGTGCGACGTCGGGCTACTGAATGACGGGCGGATTGACCCCTCAGACTTATATATGGGCCCTGCCTCCCGCGAGCTACTATATAATAAAATGGCACCAGCCGGGGGAGCGCATGGATCGTCGCACGGAGCCGCTGAGGAAGACTGCCGCAAGACATCTACCTCGGACTCGCCGCTCGGACCCGCACTCGCGCGCTGACTGCCGGTGCATGCGGTCGCGTCTGTTTTTGACGCAGCCGTAGTCACCGGACGTGTCGCGCGCGCTCACGCCCCGCCCAACGTTTTTCGTTGTCGGATCGCGGTCGCGCTCCTGCCTTCGTCATGAAGAAGACTACTGCCAGCGAGCTGCCTCCTCGGGCTCGGAGTCCCCCCCGGGACCCCCGACCCCCCCCCCCAAAAAGCCCTTCTAAGGGCTCAAACGCCTCCAAGGGACCGGTAAGCAGTCCCAAAGAGACGTCGACGCTGCCGCGCGCGCTCGCAAGTGCGCCGACCGCAGGCGCATCGACATCGTCCGCTCCCCCCCGCGCGCCGCCGGGCGGGTTGAGCGCGTCTCGCGCTGCGCCAGCGAAGGCACCCGCGTCGCGTGCGAGCCCGAGCTCTGCCCCGCCGCCGCGCGCCCCACCCGCCGCGACTCCGCCGTCCGAGACGGCGTCGACGTCGAAGGCGATACGGACGCCGGTGGCGAAGCACCGCACCGCGGCTTCCCCGCGCCAGGACGCCAACGAGTCGCCAGCCCCGCGCGCGTGGGCTCACGCGCCGAGCGAGGACTCGTTCGCGTCGCTCGAGTCCTTTCGCGACTCGCCCAGGACGCCCGCAGCCTCGGACTCACCTGACCTGCGCCTCATCGTCAGGCGTCGCACGAAGCCGGCACCGACGATGCCCATGGAGACCGACCCATCGGCCCCCGGACATGCGCGCCGCCCGCGCAGCCCCGACTCTGCCGAGAAGGGGACAAAGCGTCCAAAGACGCGCTATTCAGACGCCGCCGCCGCAAGCAGCCCCGCGTCCCAAGCCGACGCCGCCCCCGCCGTTGCTGGAGCAGCGACCGCAACACCCGCAGCCTGTCAGGGCAAAAAGAGGTACCCCCCTATTATAGTGGAGGAGTTGCCTCACTTCGCCCAGCACCTGCGGGAACTGAAAGCCCAGCTGGGAAGACCGCCAAACGTGCGCCCCTACGGGAAGGGGCTGCGTTTTCTCCCTCTCGACGCCGACGAGTACCGCCTATTGCAGGCGTACTTCATCGCTCTGGAGAGCCAGGAGGGGATCGCCTGGCACTCTTACTCTCCCCCCTCGGACAGAGGGGTAAAGGTGGCCATTCGAGGGCTGCCAGTGAACGCCACGCCGGAAGAGATCACAGACGAGCTTCGCGAGCTGGGTTTCGACCCCGAATACATTCGTGCTATTCGGGGTCGCGGCGGACGACCCGGCTGCATCTTCCTGGCAGTCCTGAAGAAGACCCGTGGAGTCGTGCCCGACATCTACGAGGTGAAGGAGCTCCTCGGCATGCCCGGAGTACGCTTCGAAGCCTGGCACGGGAAGCGCAAGCCCGCGCAATGCCACCGCTGCCAGCAGTTCCGCCACAGCAGCCATCACTGCCACCGCGCGCAGGCCTGCGTGCGGTGTGGCGGTGAACACGCTGCGCGGGACTGCCCTCGGCCGCGGGAGCAACCCGCCACTTGCGCAAATTGCAAGGGCGAACACCCCGCCAACCACTTCCGGTGCCCCGTCTTCCGACGCGAGGCCCGGAACAAAAAGGCGGGCACAGCCGCCGTCACCGGCGGACCGCATCGGCCCGCACCGGTGAACTCACAGCCTCTCGAGGAGAGGCAAGGCGCCTCGCTCATGGCGGAGGCGAACGCGCCCTCTACCCGAGGGACAAACCCCGCAACCTCTTCCGCTGGAAGACGCCGAAGAAGACGGGGCAAAAGGTCCCGAAAGACGCCTGCGACGGAGGAGGAGGCCGCCGCACCAGCAGCACCCACGTCGCAAGACGCGCCACCCGCCCCGCCGCAGCCCGCCCTACAGCTGGTGGAAACGGCGAGCCAGGCGTGCCAGACCGACCCCACGCCTAGGAAGGCGAAGCGAATGCAGACGGCCACGGCAGCGGACGCCCCAGCGACCAGCCCCTCCGCCATACTGGCGGCAGCGCAGGCGCTCATTGCGGAGCTGACGCTGGCCGATTTCGAAGACGACGACCTCGCGGCGTCGATACTAAATTGTATCAACGTCACGCTGGAGAGCCTGGCGGAGCGCCTGCCGGACGCCCGCCCGTGAGGAGAAGAACCAGAACGGACGCCGGAGGTCGCAGGAAAGCCGCCGCCCCGTCGCTGGTCGCCCGGAGCTGGGCCTTCACTGGGTAACCAGTGATCTCACCCGGCTCGGGCTGACCGCCGGGCGGCGTGAAGTCTAGCGGCCTACCGGCGTCACAAGCCAAAGGGGATAAACCCCCGCCCCCAGGACCGGTGCCTTTCCAGGCACTGCGAAGGACGCTGCAGAGATGGGTACATACCCCAGCCACTGCTTCCACGCGCCCCTTAGGGGACGCAGTGATGACTCTCTCTTCTTACGGCGTGGGAGGCAGTCGCGGGGTGTAATTAAACTTACATACTAGTATACAAAGTCGTATTTCCTATTTATACGAAGTTATGTTAGATTCTGAGTAATGCATTTACGTAATTATATTTGCAATTATGCTTTTCGGGGAATGTACTTTCTTTATTAAATTTGGCTCTAACATACTTAATTACTCAGAAAACGAACTCCTAACAGTAGTAAGCTATTTATCTTAGCTTAATATCAAAGTTATTACATAATTACGTTTTAATTTACGTAAATCTAACATTTTCATAATTTATTCGTTATATTCACGCTTACTTAATCTACGTGTCACTGGCACATGTGTCTATAGTCTATTTGTGTCGTGCACATTCTCCCGCCGTCGCTGACCCTGGTTCGTCTGCGAGCTCCGTTGGTAGCACGACGATCTTCTTCGTAGGCCTCCTCAGCACGTGTCCGCTGCTGGTGGTGACGTCCACGACTCGTACCTCGCCGTCGGCTGCTGGGAACACCCGGCTGACGCGTCCTCGCGGCCAGGTGTTGCGCGGCAGATTAGAATCGCAGATGATGACGACGTCCCCGACCTTCGGGGCGACGCCGGTGCTGGTGGGCTCCCGCCGGTGTTGCAATAGGGGAAGGTACTCCTTCACCCACCTCCTCCAGAAGATGTCAGCCAGGGCTTGAGCTCGCTTCCATTGTTGGCGAGCAGTCACGTCGTCTGCAGAGAAGTGCCCTGGTGGTGGCACATGGCAGTTGGGCCCGATGAGGATGTGGTTCGGCGTGAGGGCCTCGGGATCGTTAGGATCAACCGAAACATGTGTGAGGGGTCGTGAGTTGACGATATTCTCGACCTCTGCTAATAAGGTTAACAGGATCTCGTCGCTGGGATGCTTTTCCATCATGGTGACACGAAGCACTTCTTTCACTGCTTTCACCATTCGCTCCCACGCCCCCCCCATGAAGGGTGCGGAAGGGGGTATGTACTTCCACACGATGTGTTGACTTGTAGTTTCCTTTTCGAGCGCGTCGAGTGCGGCCTCTGCTAGCTCCTTTTCCGCTGTCTTGAAGCACGTAGCGTTGTCACTCTTTTTCTTCGTGGTATCTGCTATCTCGGCGGGGCGGTGTGCAACGAAAGATTTATACACACGCGGCTCCGACCTTATCCATGTGAGTGCGGTTCGCGAGTCGCTCCAATAGGTCTTCTCTGTTGACTCGTAGACGTGTTCTTGGGTGGCTTGAGCCAGGCGCGCTGCCAGTAGTGCAGCTTGAAGCTCAAGGCTCGGCATGGAGATGGGCTTCAACGGGGTAGCTCTGCTCTTCGTAGCTGCTAGATTGTAGCGGCCGTTGAGCTGCGTGAACCACCTGCACCATCGCTCCCGTAGCTCTGCTGGGAGTGGGTCGTCCCATTCCATCTTATAGCGCCATGTGTTCTGAAAAATACGTTTACTGGGAATTAATATCGGTGAGATAAAGCCGACCGGATCGAATGAGGCTTCTCGCTTCGTTGGAGGTCGCGTGTTTGTTTCCACTTCGCGCTGGATCTTCAAGTTGCTTGCGTTAAAGCCAAGATGATCTTCGTTGACGTGCCATGTTAGACTCAATGTTTTTTCTGTCTCTTGGCCGCCGAGTTCCACTGTAGCACTGCTGTCTTGTGGCAGTGATAATTCTTCCATCTCGGTGTCGCCGTCGTGTATCAGTTGAGGCGGCTTGTGCGGCTCGGCGGGGTTGATGACCGGAAAGTGAGTTAGGTACCACGTCCTTCCCATCTGCGGTGGAATAGGGGCTGGTTCTGCATAGCCTGACTTGAGTAGGTTTTCCAAATCTTCATCCCTATCGAGTCTTCGTTCGAGCGTAAGCAGGCTCTTCTCAGCTTCCTTGTATCTTTCTTCTTTCCACGGCAGTCCGGTCTCATATCTTCCATCTGGTAACCGCCGGCCTTTTACTTGCAATTCTCGCAGTTCGGGATCTTCTCGGGGCGTCGGGGTTCGATGCCCAGTGACTCCAACTTGAGGTCCTTCTTCACTGTGTCCTTAATGGAGTCCTTTACGCGCTGTTGCAGCGTACCGCAGAATGACACTGATGCAGTCATTGAACTGCTGCATCCGTGTTCGGGATCTTCTCGGGGGCGTCGGGGTTCGATGCCCAGTGACTCCAACTTGAGGTCCTTCTTCACAGTGTCCTCAATGGAGTCCTTTACGCACTGTTGCAGCGTACCGCAGAATGACACTGTTGCAGTCACTGAACTGCTGCATCCGTGGAGCACCCATCCCAGCTGAGTGAGCGATGCCACAGGCTGGTTACGGCTTCCGGTGCGCAGCTGACGGGTTACGATGAGATGCCAGTTGTCTTGTCCTAGTAACACTTTGGGTGAAGCCTTCTCGTACGTTATCTTGTCACGTATATCCTCTAGATGTTCGCAGCCGTTGAGATGCTCTTCATACACTGTATCGGGTGAGAAGCGGAGTCGGTTCATGGTGCGGGCGGTTAAGTCGTACTCTTCATCGGCGTACTTCCCTTTGATGAATAAACTCACTGTCTTGCTCTCGTGCTTCATTTCACTGTTTACACCTTGGATGCAGAACTCCTTGGTTGGTCCGTCGGCCCCGATGACGTCGGCTATGGTCTCATCTATCAGCGTGATCGCGCTTCCCTCGTCCAATAAGGCGTAGGTATTGACGCTACCGCTTGGTCCTCTTAGTGTCACTGGTGCCATCTTGAGGTAGGCCTTGCGCTGACTGCGGGGAACTGCTGCTGTGGCTACTTCTGCCGTTGAGGTCGTGATGTCTTCCTTCTGTTCTTCACGGTCTCTTGGCGGCATATCGCGATGCAGTAGTCGGTGATGCATTATCTGGCACCCGTTCTTCCCACAGGCCGGTGCTCTGCATGTGGCGCGTCGGTGGTTACTTCGAAGACAGCGAAAACAGACTCTATTCTTCTTGGCTGTTTCCCATCTCGCGGTGTTGTCTAGGGCGATGAACTGCTTGCAGTCAGGTAGCTTATGATCCCTGCTACACTGTGGACATCTCTCTTCTGATGTCTTCTTGTTGATGGTGAGCGTCTGTTCAACTCTTCTGCTTCTTTGAGGACGATAACCGGTTCTTCTGTTGTCTTCTGTGTGGTTCACCTCTGGGAGCGCGTAGGAGCTGCACTTGTCTGCCTCTTCTGACAGAAACACAGATATTTTCTTCAGTTCTGGTATGTCTTCTTTCTTCTTTGCAGCGAAGTCGTACCACTTGTTTCGGAGTATAGGTGTGAGTTTCTCGATGATACTTCTGCACATCTCTGGACTGTGTAGGTAGTGCGGCTTCCTCAAGGCTTCTATGGTTCCCACGATGTTTGCTATCTTCCCAGCGAAGATACAGATGTCCTTGGCGTTATCGGTCACTTTGTTGAGAGTCTTGAGCTTCTCCATCTCGACGTGGATGAGTGCTTCTGGTCTACCAAATCTTCTCTCGAGGGCCCTTATGATCACCTCGGGGTCAGGTTGACTCAGCATTAGGCACTCGACTGCTTCTTGTGCGAGTCCACGTAAACTTTTCCTTATTCTTGCGATATTTTCGTTCTTCGTGAAGTATATACCCGATTCTTCATACGTAGTCTTGAAGGCGAGCCATTCTGTGCTGCTGCCGCTGAAGATCGGTAGTTCTCGTATATACTTGGGCGGCTCCCTGTTACTTCTCATAGCCTGGGATAGGGCCGCGGTGAGCGTAGCTACATCGATCACGGAGTTCTTCACTGGGGCACTTCCTTCTGATTTTTCTTGGGTTTGACACTTCTCCACTATTTGACCCCTATCTAGGCAGGTCTGAGTGTTTTCCTCGATGTCTTGCCCCTTTTCCTTCAGGTTGGGTGCCGCAGCGTCATCCTTCTGTAGCCACGTGTTAATACGTACCGATGCCAGATCTTCCTCAGACCCGTCGTCGCTGCTCTCGTCCTGCAGTAGCCGCTGTAGACGGATCTGTTCTATCTCTGCTTCGGCTTTTCGCTTCGGGTATTTGCTTGAGCTTCAGTTCTGCCAAGCGTTGTTTGACCTCCAGTTCCTTCTTCTTTCTTGAACTGGTGGAGCGGCGTGACCTCGTGTCCAAACGCCGCATGGTGCGCTGTGAGCTAGGCTCTCCATATAAAACAGCGCGGGTGTGGGGCGATCCTTCTTCTGTCGTCCCTGACTCTTCAGTAGTCACAGTTGTGCTGGACGTGGTCTGCTCGGTGCTGACTGTGGCTTCCGACGCACCACTATCCGCATAACTTCTGGCCTCTTCCGTGGCCGCAGGGTGTAGTACTGATCTTGGTACTGGTGCTGATGCTGATGCCGGTTCCTCTTCCTGACGACGCTTCCCTCCATCCCTGGTGAGAACCATTCTTCTTTCTTCAAGTTTCTACTTACCTGGAATTCCGACGGATCGTGGACTTTATTCCTATCCTTCGACCCGGCTCCAATGGACCATAGACGTTCGTGACAGACTATGACCTGATAAGGTTCCGAATAGACTGTCACTTCTCCCTTAGTTGAAGAACGATGAAACGTCTACGGCTGGCAGTTTACTTGAAGTTGACCTGGATCTTCGAAGGACCGTGTACTTTATTCGGCTCCGAAGGACCAATGTTAAGGACCGTGGTTCGTAACAGACTATGATCTGATAAGGTTCCAAATAGACTGCCACTACTTCGCGGTCGCCTTCAGTGGACTGTATTTGATGGATGTTGAGTCGAAGAATGAAACACTTGGATGGGTGGACTTCATTGACGTCAGTGAGGCATCGGATGTACTTGGCCCAGCACTACTCTTGATCTACTACTTCCTGTTGAGCTTCCTAGTTCCTTGAGAGACTCTTGTTGTCTACTTGTTGCCCAATGCCCAATTCCATTGTTCAATTGCCCAATATTTTTCTAACAAATGGTCCCTGCTTTTATAGTCTTTTGTAGTGCTGGCCCGCGATCCAAATTACCTCACCTCCGCATTTCCATTTATTTATAGAACTTATGTTATACATATTAATCACATAGCATATATGTACATTGGTAGCAATAAGAGTTGCACGACGATAGGTACTTACATCTGTACCGTGCGACGTCGGGCTACTGAATGACGGGCGGATTGACCCCTCAGACTTATATATGGGCCCTGCCTCCCGCGAGCTACTATATAATAAAATGGCACCAGCCGGGGGAGCGCATATTCGCTTCTTACGGCGTGGGAGGCAGTCGCGGGGTGTAATTAAACTTACATACTAGTATACAAAGTCGTATTTCCTATTTATACGAAGTTATGTTAGATTCTGAGTAATGCATTTACGTAATTATATTTGCAATTATGCTTTTCGGGGAATGTACTTTCTTTATTAAATTTGGCTCTAACATACTTAATTACTCAGAAAACTAACTCCTAACAGTAGTAAGCTATTTATCTTAGCTTAATATCAAAGTTATTACATAATTACGTTTACGTAAATCTAACATTTTCATAATTTATTCGTTATATTCACGCTTACTTAATCTACGTGTCACTGGCACATGTGTCTATAGTCTATTTGTGTCGTGCACAGTTGGTTATTTGTAAACAATGACAGATTTGACCAAAAATTGTTTTTGTTTAAATGTTGTTTACAGTAAAATTGTTTGTTATTTTAACCAAAGTTTGTTTTCAATTTTGTAAATAATAATCTGTACTATGTAGGTATAAAAGTATAATATTTTTGTAAATAATTAATATTTCAATAGTAATAACGAAGAAAGTCATTGACTCCCTTTGGCTAAACTATTTATGTCTGGGTTCCATTCTTTGTTAATTTATTATCATGTCGTGTATAAATGTCATAAATTTAATATTTATTTTAAACATTTTACTGAAAAATAAAACCAGGTCTTTAATTCTTAGAATTTAATAGAAAATGAAAATGTATAATTATCAAAAATGTTTAATTAATTCCAAAAATAACTTAGTTTTAATCCAATTTGATTTTGAAATCAGGTTGACCTGAAAAATCATCTACATCATCTTTAGTTAGCATTTCTGACAACCTCCACGTAAAATACATACATAAAAATTATTATATGTAGAAGTTTTAAATAAAGATTAGATCGATAATCTTAGCGTCAGGGACAGGTTTCTCTTTTTTTTGCCAAAGTGGTTGCTAAATTGCAACCACTTTGGCAAAAAAAAACCATTTTGTGATTAAATTTTCTAAACTGAGAACATCTTTTTTAATGTCCACTACCTTAAAATCTTCATTTAAATTAGTTTTCATGAATATTGAAAACACTTCAATCATTTTAATCATATTTTCCTTCGTATTTAGCAAAGAAACTTTCTCACATACACGGGACCAAGTGGCTTGGATCTTTGCATTTTTGAAAGTTTCTGCATATTCATCTCGATTTCGGCATGTGTGTGGATTGGTTCCATGTTGCATAAGTAATCCCCAATTGAACTTCCAGCAATGAATACTAAACCGGAATATTGCAGAGAAATAATCTAAATATATATAACTCAAAGATGACTGACTGACTGACATAGTGATCTATCAACGCACAGCCCAAACCACTGGACGGATCGGGCTGAAATTTGGCATGCAGGTATATGTTATGACGTAGGCATCCGCTAAGCAAGGGTTTTGATTAATTCTACCCCCAAGGGGATAAATTAGGGGATGAAAGTTTGTATGAAACTTTGTCAATTTTAAACCGAACGGGCTGAGACTTTACATGCATAAAGCTACTATGACATATATTTAGATTTTGGCTGTTCGAAATCCGCGCGGGCGGAGCCGCGGGCATCAGCTAGTTCATTATAAACACTTTTATATCTTCTACTAGTCGAGGTTGACAAATCAGGAAGAAAGAAAAATATATTTCCTTAGCCAAGCTGTTTAAGATTCAATTTATTATTTTAGTATGGTACTCGAAGTGGGCGGATTGCCATCAAATTTCGTAAGCAACTGATGCCTCTGAGACGATACAAATTTGTCATTCACAGCGGCCTTTTGTTTTGTAAGAGTAATATTGCGATTCAATTAATGATGCCCATATTTTACTGTCAGGCTGTTCCACCTGACAAATTTAATCACGTCTAATATCTGACTTCTAGCTTTTTGTTTATATTGTAATAGCTAATTCAGAAAATATTTCATGCATCTTTTCTTTATTCCTTTAGGAACTCTAGGCAATGGACACTTGGGTAGGACACCGTGTGGTTTTAGTCGGTCCGATTCCGACACGCCCACCCCATCGTTGACACCAATGGGGTGAAGCCCGTGGGGGTTTCCACACGTTAAAAAGAACTCTATAATAAGGAACTGTTTCAATTTCATTTATCAGAAACTAGCATTTCACCCAATGCCGAGGGAATATTGGAATAAAAAGTATCCTATCTTACTCAAAAATAGTGTAGCATTAAAGAATTTTTGATTTGGTTTTCAGTTCAGTAGTTTCAGAGGATTTCGATTACAAACAAATCTTTCGTCTTCATTATATTAGAATAGGTTAATAATTATGCTAATTAAGCGATCCATATGACTAATTAAAGTGAGTTATGGTGGTTCACATACATACATACATACATAAACTCACGCCTATATCCTCGAAGGGGTAAGCAGAGGTGCTAGCACCTACTAATCTAGTACACAAACCGTTTTCAAAACTTTATTTGAAATTGTTACGAAGTCACATCAACACGCTTGCTTAATTTTACTTTGTGAAGTTGTACAATAAAAAGGGAGCTCACCAACATATTTTTATATTTTACGTTACTTCTTACGAACTTCTGTGCCTAAGCTGCTTTAAGCAATTTAAATGTTTTCATTTTACTCTTATACAGTAATTACCATTCATTATACCGGACAAAATTGGTCAAAGTAAAATACACGTAGAACCACTCCGAGTAATTGCATATCTTAGTGTGTTTGTGTATAAATCGCAAAGAGACGCCAGTAGGTAGTCATGTTAAATTCAAGTGAATGTTAAAACTGAGCGTTTATACTTCGTTCTAGTTAACATCTATTACTTAGATTTGTCCGGCTGTGGACTATGAAGTAAACTTACTTAGGTTTTAATTTATACATAAAGTTATAATAATATTCTTCTCTCGAATAAAAGAATTTACGGCAATGCGTTGAACTTTCAGAATATTATATTTGTGCTTCTGAAATTTAACAATTCGTAATGTATATAATTCGTAATGAAATACATACTGACTGGTTTGCTCATTACAATTATATACAAAACAGTTAACATATATAATTGAACTACTTCCTATACTGATGAACTAACTAATCCTATTTCCATTCTTCCTAATAATATTATAAACGCGAAAGTTTGTCTATATGTATGGATGTTTGTTACTCTTTCATGCAGAAACGGCTGAACGGATCCGACTGAAATTTGATACAGAGAAGGATTATAGTCTGGAATAACATACAGGCTTTTACCTGGAGTAGGTTCCCATGGGAAGCGGGAATGGGATCAGAACTCCACGCAGGTAAAGCCGCGGGCAACTACTATAATAATAATAAAATATTTGATACTGTAACAGGGATAGTTGAATTTTAAGGTTGATTATAAGTTACAAGTTATTAGAAGTTAGGTGTTTGGTTTATAAGGTTATAGCAAATCAAACATGAGACTAGTTTTACCTTTCATATATTAAATGTTATCAACTGTATGTGATCTCAAGGGTGAGTACGCATAGTTCAATTAAGATTGAAGTTAAGGAAGTGAAGTTAAGAGATGTGAAGACGTGAAAGACGTGGAGGACGGCCCGCGGCAGCCAGGAATCTGCACTTAGATCTGCCTGTATCCGCCCGGCGTGTCGCGCTGGCTCCAACCGCTGCGTGACTCGCTCGGCGGACCAACGGCTCAGTACCATAGCTATGCACTTGTGGTAGCGATGCAGAAAATTAGGGGCTCGCAAAACCGCTGCACCGTAATTTATAACGTCGGCTGAAAGAAGCGACTTGGTGGGAGTTCATAGATAATGAGCCACAGCCGATAGGGTTGACCACAGCTAACATAGACAGAGTCGATGAAAGAATACAGATAATATTAGTAGACTATGAATCGATATCAACTAAGGAATCGACTACATATTCCACTAATATTCTTAAAAGTACAATGTGCATTGTTACAATACCCCGTCCCATCAGGAAGAATTTCTGTTATTCAGAAATTCGATACTGTGCTCAGTACTACAATCAATCTACGCTTACCTTCTATACTTTCATACATGCATCATCATTCAAACAAGCGGTTAACATTAAAGAATATGGTAGACGCATCCTTTTAGACAGAGTTTCCAACATAACTGCCGTTGGAGACTCAACATAGACCAATTGAAGGTGTTAGGCACCGGAGGACCAGAATATAACTGTTCCAACTAGAAGAGAACATGAGCAAAATTTCCACTGTGTAATTTCAACTAATAAAAGAAGATAGTTAAGTTTTTGTATATAGGGTTATTTTAGATGTATACCCCGCATCTACTGAAGGCTTATTTTACGAGTCGTAAGCCGCTCGAAAACAATGGTAAAACCATCAATAACACCCGGATACTGGTTGAATTCCCAGATCCAAGCAGAAAAAAATTGTATTAAGGCTTATTTTAGATGTTTACATCCGCATCTACTGAAGGCTTATTTTACGAGTCGTAAGCCGCTCGAAAAACAATGGTAAAACCATTATAACAACTCCCAGATACTGGTTGAATTCCCAGATCTAAGATGAATTCCACGGTCGATGGTTAATGGCCCTCGCCGCAGACAATCCGTTGATTGAATCACCAACGAACAAAAACAACTATTGTTCAAGTACAATAATCGTGGAAGACATAAGTCTTTCCATAACCTGGTTAAAAACCAATGGTTTAATAGAAGAAAATACAAGTTGAAATTACACAGTAGCAACAGGGTACTAGGAATTGCAACACTAATTAAATTTCCACATAAATATTCATATGTGACGAGATAAGTTTAAAATATTTAAGTTTAGCTTACCATGATACAACAATTTAACCTCGAAACAACGTAATTGTCATTCAGTGTTGACGAATGACAGTTCAAATCCAATACAATATTACGTTTCGTTCCATAAAAGAAGTTACGATAAGGTATGTTATTATGCTATGGTTAAGCATGTTATTATAATTATAACGGAACGTGATCAAGTTTGACAGACCTGTCAACACTAACGTCATTGACAAGTTACACAAGTGAGGTTAATTATGTTTATAACAATGATACGTATTGTACATACAAAATGTAGATAAATTATCCGGAATTACGGTATAACCGTGCATAATATGCTTATACCAAAAAAATAAGCGACCAGCTTATCATGTAAAGTGGGAATGTATGTAAGTTTTTGTAACTACATTTTACACAATTTGGTTATTGATGTGATTTAAATGATTAAACTTTAATTTATAGGCAACAATGCTACCAGACAACTTAGTGCACTCTTTTATTATAAAGAGGTGAAGTGTTATTGGTATTAATACTACAATAAGAGGTTTATCACAAGTATGAACATACAATTGCTTATATGCCATCTGTGTACAACCAGAAGGAAATTTATGTAACTTAACAAAACAACTGAAGATAATTAATCTCCTACAACATTATAACAATGGAGTCTAAGGTTTCACAGATCTGGAATCATTCCAGACTTCATTTCTAACAACAAAATAACAAATTTATTTTTCAGTTTTAAAAGTTTGTAACTGGTTTATACAGGTAATGTATCAAAATTGTGAAATAAACTATAACACAACACACTTTTACTTTTAATGTTCTTTGTAATTTATAAGTTTAATATCTTTTATGTGCCAGTCACCCAGCGGTTTACCTGACATATCAATAAGTTCATACACCAAAGGAGATTTTTTTTTTAGTATTTTACATTTAACAAATTTGGGAGCTAATTTTTTAGTAAAGTACTTATCCTTATCACTGAGATAGAATGTTCTTTTCCAAACTATATCACCTGCATTAAATTCAACATTCTTTCTGGTTGTAAGATTGACAGTTCCTACTGTGTGCATTTATCAAGGAAGCCTGGACCTTATCAAAAATAGACGATAGATAGCCAAGGTTTTCAGCATAGGACTCACGTGGTTCAAAGATAAGGGAGTCATCAAACTTATCGCCATAGAAGGAACCACAAGTAATAAGTTCACGACCATGTACTAAAAATGAAGGTGTGAAACCAGTGACCTCATTAACAGAACTGTTTATAGCAAATTGTATTTTAGGAATTAGAATATCCCAAATTCTATGGTCGCTTTCAATAAAGGTTGATAAAGATTGTATAACAGTACGGTTATACCGCTCAACAGTATTAGACTGTGGGCAGTAAAGAGGGGTATAGTGTAACTTAGGAATTTTATATTTGGCTAAAAGGTTTTTGAGTGTAACGCTAACAAATTGTTTACCATTGTCCAATACAATGGTAGATGGAATACCATGTACCAAGAACACATTTTCTTCTAAAATTCTGGAAATGACCTCAGCAGTAGCCTTCTTTATGGGAAAAAGTAAACAATACTTGGAGAAACAACATGTGACAACAAAAATGTATGCATTTTTTTGGTAAGGGACCAATCAAATCCACACTGATTACCTGAAAGGGTCGGTGACAAGACTTAGGTTTACCCATATGGCCCAAGGTTGCATGATTTTGCTGCTTATGAGCTATGCAAGCATCGCAGGAGTTGACAAATTTAACCACATCAGAATATAGGCCAGGCCAGTAGTAGTTACGGACTAGACGCTTATAGGTCTTAAATATACCTAAGTGACCAGCAGTAGGTTGGGAATGATTTTCTGCTATTATCTTGGAACGGTCTTCCAGTGGAATGACTTCCTTCCACTCAAAATCGCGTGTCAGCGGATTTAAACTCTTTTTAAAACGATATAATTTGTTGTTAGTGACCTGATAATCCATAAAGGATGCTGGAGCTGACTGACAACCACTGAACATTTTAAGATACCAAGTATCTGAAGTATTAGGTACAAAATTAGAATTAGTTGAGTTTGAATTGTTAGTTATTATTGATACGGGGATAGAACGAGAAAGAAAATCGGGAACGACATTATCGGAACCACGACGGTGTTTAATTTCAAAATTAAAACCAGACAACCTCACACCCCATCGGGCTAGGCGGCCAGTTGGATTATTTAAGATTAAAAACCATTTCAGGGAAGCATGATCTGTAAAAATGACAAATTTTTGACCATTTTCTATGTAGCATCGCCAGAGTTCAACAGCTGATGAAACTGCGAGAGCCTCGCGCTCGGTAGCACTATGGTTACGCTCTTGAGGGTTTAGGGACTTACTCATGTAGGCGATTACTCGTTCTTCACCATTCAAATTCTGTATCAGCACTGCGCCAATACCAGTGTTGCTAGCGTCGGTGTGTATTTCGAAAGGTTTTGAGTAATCTGGGCAAGAGAGTACTGAGGCAGGGACCAAACAACCTTTAAGCTTTAGAAAAGCATCCTGAGCTTCCTTATCCCAAAGGAAGGGCGGAGCCTTCTTTCCTTGAGAAGTTAACTTATTCAACGGAGAGGCTAAAGCACTGAAATTAGGAATAAATCTGCGATACCACGAAGCTGCACCTAGGAAACGACGAACTTCTTTCCTATTAGTAGGTGAAGGATAGTTTTTTATAGCTTCCACTTTCTCGGGATCAGCATGTAGACCCTCTGCATCCACAACGTAGCCTAAATATTTAAGTTTTTCTCTAAAAAACTGACACTTTATTAAATTAATAGTTAAGTTAGCATCTTTTAATTTTTTTAATATTAGCAAAAGAAGAGATATATGGTGGCTAAAGGAAGATGATATACAGACTATGTCGTCGACAAAAACAAAAACTCTGTTCTCAAATTCTGGACCACAAAACAGTTGATCAACCAAACGTTGCTGCGTACTCGGGCTTCCTGTAAGACCGAAGGCCATAGTTTTAAAACAGAAGGTACCTCGTGTGGGAATATAAAAAGCAGTCTTACAACGATCCTCTTTCTTGATAGGTATTTGCCAAAAGCTTTTAGATAAATCTAGACTAGATAAATATCTAGCATCTCTTAAGTTGTCCAGAATTTCTGAAATATAAGGTAAGTTATATGCATCCTTCCTAGTCACTGAATTTAATTTTCTACTATCAAGACAAAATCTCAGCTCGCCGTTTTTCTTTGGAGTCAGCAGAACAGGGGACGACCAAGGACTTTCAGTTGGTTCAACTACATCTTCCCTCAACATTTCGTCCAGCTGTTTGACCAGAATACGTTGTTTTTCAGGAGACATCCTATAGTAGCGTTGACGAACAGGAGCAGCGTCACCAGTGTCGATACTGTGCTCAATCAAGGTAGTACGACCTAGACCACGTTCCTCATAAGAGATGTCATGGAACTGGGCAACGATGTTATCTGCTGTAACTCTCTGTTCAGAAGTAAGATGATCATACGACTGTAGGTGTTCCGTATGAACGGCAGTAAGTTCTCCCAACCGGGGATCAGATTTGTCCAGCAACAAAATAGAATCTAAATGTTTGGGAAAAAGACCAAACGACCTCCAAAAATCTATACCAAGAATTAAAGAATTAGTAATTTGGGGTACAATGTGAACATTCAAAGTTTTTATTTCATCCTGAAAGGAGATAGCAAAGGGAATAAAACCCAATGATTGTATTTTTTCACCACCTGCGGTGACTAAGTTTAAAGTTTGATTGTTAAGTTGAACTGAAGGTTCCAAAATTTTTTTGTGATAATTATTACCTAAAATTGTACTGCAAGAGCCCGTATCTAGCAAACCAGGTACATTAGTGCCTGCAATAGATACAGAAACATACGGAGAGTAACCAATATTAGTTTTTCTGCTGACTGTAGAGACTTTGTTAAATTGAGAAAATTTTGTAACAAAAGATAGCCAGTTTTCCCAGTCCAGCCTATCAAAATTAGAGCTTCTACAATCTGAGTGACTTAGTTTTTTGAATTGTTACAAACAGGACACTCAGGCACACGGTAACCTTTCTTACCACATCTAAAACATACAATGAAGGTTTTGGTACATTTTGTTAGAAGATGGGAGTTGGTTCTGCAACGTGGGCAACTAAATTTGGGACCACTAGGTATTTGATCGACCGCACTAACCTGTACTTCTGTACTATTATTTGTATCATTATTAGGTGGATTTTCAATGCTATTAGTGCTATGAACTGGTTGTCTATTGAAATTAGGTTTGCTAGGAAATTTATCCCATTTATAATATCTTTGTTTACTAAAAGAATTACTATTAAAATTTTGTTTAGAGCTAGACTGTTTAGTATAAGCAAATTCAGGGGCCAAGGTTTCTGAAGTTTTTCTAGGAGGCTCATGGAATTGCTGAAGCCTAGACTGAATATTTTCGAAATTTTTACAAATCTTCTGCAGACCGGATATGTCTGTAATGCCAGCAGAAGAAGCAAGAGTACTAGCATAACAGGGTCGGATATTATGTAATAGGATTTCTAATTTGTCTTCTTCGGTTAATGGTTTGTCTAACCGAGAGAACATACCATGCATGATGGAAATATAAATAGTGATACTTTCCAATTCTCCATGTGTACGCAATCTAATTTCTGACATTAATCTATAGTCATAATCAGAAATGCTGAAATCCTGTTTCAACAGTTCAGCTATATCAGACTTGGTGGACTTGTCTCAACCTTCGAGCTAATACATCTGAACCAATGAAGAGCATCATCAGTAAAAATCTCATAAGCAAAAGTGACCAACTTATCTTGAGGAATAGAGCGACTAATAATGAATTCGTCAACCTTTTGTATAAAAGCACGAACACAAGTCTTTCCAGAATACTTTAATTTGGAAAGCTCAGAGTAAACCTTCCTTTCACTCATGTCATTAACTGGAGTCAATGGCACTTTATCTAAATGAACAGAAGTTACACTGGTATTTTTAATTTCTCTCCCCTTTAATGATAAAAATTCCTGGTATTGAGACTGGAAACTAGACATACAAATTTGAAACAACTTGTCAATGTCTGGCAGTGTGTGGTCAACCCTATTAAGTCTATGATATATATGGTTGAGTAATGTTTCAGTACGGGCCAATAAGTTCCTGTCGATACCACCTTTTAAAGTTTTAAGACTTACGTCTGCTTTAGATATAGAATCAGAAATACCTCTGAGATCATCGGTTGGTTCGAGGTGAGATGTTAAGATATCCTCCGGAGGATATAGTGGAGCTAATTTGGCTATTTGTTTTCTGAGCTCAACTACTGATTCAGTGCTAGTACTACCTCGAACAGCCACTTCATATTGAAGCTCGGCTTTTTGTAGTGAGAGGAACTTAATGGTATACGCGGACATAATGAGGTTGAGAATTACAATTTACACACAGTGCACAAGAATATAATAGAATTTTATTGGCTTACCAGTGTTAATAAAAGTAAAATAAAGAAACAGTAACAATTGTCACTCCCTTATGGCTTGAAAGTTAAAGCCTTATTATAAATCCCAGTAGTACTAATACTGATCTAATGCTATAAGCATTAGCAAAATAATAAGTGCTAAAAGTAAAGATACTTAAATTCTCAAGAACTACAACATTTAAATATTGTTGTACTAAGTTAAGCAATGTTTAACCACTGGTAAGTCCATAAAAACAATTAAAAATTAAAATTAATACTCACGGACCGTCCTTCACATTAAAAACTGTAAAAAAACCGATTATTGGGCGCCATTTGTAACAGGGATAGTTGAATTTTAAGGTTGATTATAAGTTACAAGTTATTAGAAGTTAGTAGTTGGTTTATAAGGTTATAGCAAATCAAACATGAGACTAGTTTTACCTTTCATATATTAAATGTTATCAACTGTATGTGATCTCAAGGGTGAGTACGCATAGTTCAATTAAGATTGAAGTTAAGGAAGTGAAGTTAAGAGATGTGAAGACGTGAAAGACGTGGAGGACGGCCCGCGGCAGCCAGGAATCTGCACTTAGATCTGCCTGTATCCGCCCGGCGTGTCGCGCTGGCTCCAACCGCTGCGTGACTCGCTCGGCGGACCAACGGCTCAGTACCAGAGCTATGCACTTGTGGTAGCGATGCAGAAAATTAGGGGCTCGCAAAACCGCTGCACCGTAATTTATAACGTCGGCTGAAAGAAGTGACTTGGTGGGAGTTCATAGATAATGAGCCACAGCCGATAGGGTTGACCACAGCTAACATAGACAGAGTCGATGAAAGAATACAGATAATATTAGTAGACTATGAATCGATATCAACTAAGGAATCGACTACATATTCCACTAATATTCTTAAAAGTACAATGTGCATTGTTACAATACTTTTCAACATTAATGTACCGAAAATCTACATTATAGTTGTAATTTTTTACATGTAAAAATACATTTTACACAGTTTTCTCTGTATTTAATTCACAGCGATGAAGCGGAGCGCGAGCGCGTGGGCTGCCCCTGCCTCCTTCTGCGAGCAAGTAATACTCGAGAAGGAGGCGGCGGGGCAAGACAGGGACACCCTAGTTCCCAAACCCGAGGGGGCTATCTCGAAACCGGCGATGGTCAGTCGAGCTGCGAGGGAAACGCCTTATGGGCAACGTGTTGGACAAATCCACCAGGATATTCCTCACATATAACCCCGCAACTTCTCTCTCCGCTAGTACCGACTCGCTTTACGTACCACCTCTCCGTGAAACCGTGTGCTTGCGTGACGAACACTGAAAGCAACGCGCTGTACACATTACCATAATTGAGGTACCTAATAAAGTTGGGGTATGTGTTGGGTAACCTCCTCGAGTGTCGCTCCGATTCCGATCCCGCTGCAGTCCGGGGGGAACGGAATCGGAGCGGCCGGTACACCCTGGGCGGCGGTCAATGGCTTCCCCTTCACCCCTTCATAGGGTTGGCATTGATCGTCGGCCAATACCCAACGTGGCGGGAACACATCGCTCTCCGTACTCCTCTGCTTTCAGAGGAGACAGGATGAGCGATGCTGTTAGTGGTTAGATGGCCCAGGGTCAGCCGGGGTGCGAGGGATATGCTCTATGGGTAACCTTACACCCCGTCGTCTGAAGACCCGAGACGGCGTGCGGTTTTAGTCGGTGCAAGCCCGACATAACCGCCCCCGCTAGCCGGCGGGGGGGTATCCGAAGGGATTTCCGCACGATAAAAAAAAAAAAAAAAAAAAGGTACCTAATAATGTTTTTTATTCATATTAGTATTATCTAACCTATATTTGAAGATCTCTGTGGCGTAGCGGTAGTGCATTCGACTGCTAAGTCAAAAGTCGCAGGTTCGATTCCCGGTCAATACAAATATTTGTATGCATGACTATCTCTATTTGAATTGGTCTGGGTGTTTCTACGTATAATATGTATGTATTTGCAAAAGAGAATTTATCTTAGTTTGTTTATCCGCATTCTAGAACCCATAACAAGAGCTAGTTAATCTGTGCAATCTTTGGGTCTAGATAACGCTGTGTACAATGTCGTAGAATATTCCAGGTACAAAATTTATTCCCTAATTTCATACACTATTTTATAAGATTCTGGGGTATTATACACAGCGCTATCTAGGACCTAACCAAACATGTCTTGTAATAAGAATGCGAATAAATGTACTTAGTATATTTAATTAAAACATTTGTATACCTACATAGAAACATCCATAGCAATGAATCGATGGATACGACATACCTTTTTTTTTTCGATTTTCGCGGCGGCGGTTTCCGTGCGGAAGTCCCCTCGGAAACCGCCAGAACCACCGGCCAGCGGGGGAGGTTATGTCGGGCTCGAACCGGCTAAACCGCAAGCTGTCTCGGGTCTTCAGACGCCGGGGTGTAAGGTTGCCCATAGAGCATTTCCCTCGCACCCCGACTGACCCGATCCCGATTTCGAGATGGCCCCCTCGGGTTTGGGAACCACGGTGTCACCGTCTTGTCCCAGTTTGGGTAGGGGGCGCTAGTCACCCCGCCGTCCAGGCCTGCTTCTGCTGGGATGACAGGCGGCCCCACCTGCCACCCCCAGGCCTGCGCTCATGGAGGACGGAGGTCGGTAAGCGACCTCCGGTGCCTAAGTCGCCTACGACGCGCGACGATCATGTTGCGGGCTCGGCGGGTCGAAAGAGTTCTAATTC
The DNA here is from genome assembly GCA_946251805.1 of Cybosia mesomella. NCBI lineage: Eukaryota > Metazoa > Arthropoda > Insecta > Lepidoptera > Erebidae > Cybosia > Cybosia mesomella. The sequence goes on from OX276398.1 coordinate 27,774,963, forward strand.
TCTTCCGGGCGCGCCAGACAGTCTACCAGTGTGTGCAGCCCCGAGTCCTCACTCGCGGATACGACATACCTCGACCTCACGACCTCTGCCGTGTCATTATAGGATAGAAACAGTTATTAAACAAAATTAAACCAAGTAGTTGTGTACACAACATATGGAAGAGTCTCGTATTTTGTTTAGCACGGAAAGTATCTGGAAAACATAAAGTGAACTTGTAAATCGATGACCGAATTGGCGCGAGTCCAGACCTCCTTTACCAATACCGAGCATTACAAAAATCTGTTGTTGCACCATTTGGCAGGCGCGGCGTTCCAACGGATCACGTACTAACTTTATTTAAAAAAAATTGTATAAACACCCTCGACTGTGTGACTATTAATTCAATGGAGGCAACGCCTACTGACTCGAATATCAGACGTGAGAAAATGGTGAAAAGTTAGAAGGAGGGGCGGGCTTATGAAAGTACGCGAGTGTCGTTTGATAAGGAACCAACGTAAAAGTAAAAACATTATAGGGTTCGATACAGCAGATTCTTTGGAAAACATGTTAAAACTATTACCTGGTGGAGTTCCTTTAATATACAAAAGATCTCAGAAATGCTGACTAACTCAAGAAGTTCTGGTTTGGCGTCGTAGAAGATGACATGCATGTCAATAATGTCACTACCATGGATGCCCAAAGTCGTGCAAAGTGGAGGAGTAAAAGCCCAAAAGCAGACGAGGTGCAATACCTCGGACGCGACTGGGAGTAACGCTAACATGATGATGATGACAAAAGAACTCAGAAATAAAGGCACATTAATATACCTGTCTGCTATCATTAGAGTTACCAGGCCAGTTTTGTATATCAATGATCAGCAGACCTACTATGAAACGTACATCCGCAATTGCGGACTGAATTTTCGGACAATCGGTACCATGTAACGCACTGATCCTGCAATCGGGCCCGAAGACGGTACATGACAGTTCATTCGGTCTAAACCCTGCCATAAAACGACCCGAAACCGCAAAATTTAGAATCCTGATAGCCAGTCAAAAATAATTAAAATGAAAACACGATACTATACGACTTATTTCAAAAGGTCGAAAGGTCAATAATCAAAATAAAAAATCTAATTGAAATAAATGTATCACTTGTTCTTTTCCACTGTTATATGTAATAAATTACACCTTTCGCTAGGTTTCAAAGGTTTTTTATATTTATTTACATGTAAATGTAAATAAATTTAAATATAAAAACCTTTGAGAATGCCTTTGGGGCGAAACCGGTCAGGTGTAATTTATTACATATAATAGTGGCAAAGTACAAGTGATACATTTATTTCAATATGTGTAGCAAGTTTCACCAAGTGCCATCAATCAACAGTATAAATAGTGTGATAAAATCAAGATACCAAGGAATGTATTATTTGAATATGTTGGTTCATAATATTTCATTTTAGGTAGATTTCGATGCAATCGATCTACCTATTGGTTTCTTGACTACTGTCGAATTTAAAAAAAATTCTTCATAGGAGGTCTAGTTATGACCCCCTGAGTCCGAAATGACCACTGGTCAAAAAGTTTTTATATATATATATATGTATGTATGGGTCCACTTCCCAAAATTTGCGGCACTCTCACGGTCGCATTTTTGCCCCGATCGCTTTCAAACTGCGGTCAAAAATTGCTTGGGTGTAAACTTAGTTTAAGTTCGTGAACAGGTGGAATCCGGCCTAAGGGGACCGTAGGGCCTCACTTTTTGTGAAATCAGTTTTTCCTCAAAATTTCACGTTCCATGAAAGATATTCGAACCGTTCTAATTTTATCCCATAGTATACATGAACATGAACCAACAACTTTTAATTATAAACCTATAAGATTAAAACTTGTACTAAAAGTGGAGGGGGAAAAAACCAAAATTTTTCGGGAAAAAAATCATAACTTCTAACCGGTGAACATTCTTGCCGTCGGAAACATTTTTAATCGATAGGCCATTTTTAAGTCTAAAATAAATTTCTGAAAAGTTTTTCGCTAAAAGTTACCGTTTTCGAGAAAAAAAAATTAAACTGTTTAAAGTCCGTAGTTCTCTATATAAAATAATATTAATTGCTTCACGAAATCTACCTGTGCGTTCCCCCTGCGGGAACGGATTTTTTTAATAGAAATATATTGTAAACGAAAACTTTCTTGATATTTTTGATTCAGTCCAAACACTTTATGATCCCGACCGAAAGAACTAAATCTGAAGTAACTTCATGGTACCTAATTGACACTTCTTTCGTTGGTGTTTCATGCGGGCCCGCATTGCGGAAGTACATTTCATGGCAGGCCTACTGGATTTGCTATGTTACGCTAAAGAGTCAAAAATTAAAGTTTAAACAAATACATAAGTTACAGTTTCTAATTTATGGCTTAAAGATAAAATCCTCCTTATCACCTCCTATTAAAAATACCCTTATCACAAAAAATATTCAACATAATCTAATCAACTAAGTAACCAACTGTAGATATTTTCCTCTTAAGGCTTTCACGGCCGGCGTTGCATGAAGAATATACTGCTTCTGGGCTGTTTGGCCGTGGTCTATCGGAAACTTGTATTCCAGACGTTTCGTCGATCACTGCGGTCGACATCTTCAGTGGTACACATCGGGGCGGCGAACTCGGTGCGACTTCGCCGCCGAGGAAGGTTCTCCGCACTCGACGGCGGCCCGACGTGTACCACTGAAGATGTCGACCGCAGCAACTTCTAAAATAAGAGAATGATAAAACTAAAAAAATATAGGATGTACATTACCATGTGAACTTCCACCGAAAATTGGTTTGAACGAGATCTAGTAAATAGTTTTTTTTAATACGTCATAAATCGTAATCCGCAATTTACCGTTCATTCAATCAACTGAAATTTAAAAATTTTACTTGCTGCTACGGAACCCTTCATAGGCGAGTCCAACTCGCACTTGTCCGGTTTTTTTAATAGTTTGAATACATGTTAGACTTTTCAAAAACTAGTATGAAAAGTAAATGACAAGGTTATTTATGTTAAGTTTATTTATTTATTTTATACATATTATATTAAAAGTAAATTTATCCTATAAATCTAATTTATGCTAAAAGGTATTTCTCATATTTCTTGTAATTCAATATTCATACTAGTTCCGCATCCCTTGTTCTTGTCAAAATATTAAATCTCAGCTTTGATTTCATAACTTTAAAACTTAGAAAAAACAAGACATATTTTTTCTTAAATAGGTATTTTTTTAGTAATATTATGGCGATACTACATATACCCAGCGCCATCTAGCGACAACAAGTTGAACGATTTCGATTCAATATTACGCCACTACCAATCCTGAATCGCGAAAGTGAAGTTCGCGCGCCGATATAACATATATACAACAACATCCCAACGATAACCGTTGGGCCGAGGCCCGTCAGGCGTGATCACGTTGCCTGGTCGGAGGATCCTCCCTTTGTGTTGGAGGAACATCACACCACACACTGTTCCTCCACAATATTTCAGACCCAACAAGTCCAGTCCTGTCTTAACAAGTGACCAGTATTCGTATTAGTTAATATTATTTAGATTTCAAGTAATTTTTTTTTTTCAATTATTGCCAATATATATTTGATTATTTTTTCTACAAGCACAGCAACAACATTTACTAATCGCAAATAAAAAAGTCGCAAAAACATCTAAAGCCAGACACATGAAAAGTAAAGTTCACTATATAAACTGGTCTTGACTCGACAAGGGCACTACAAGTACAAGAAACAAGTATAAGAGTAAAAGTCAGTACAAAAGTACTTTCATGTCAGTTAGATTACTTTATGACGTCGTAATGTGCCCTCACCGTGTCCCGATCTGTTTTACTACTAGTATAATACTAGTTTGTCATCAAAGGAAGCTTGTGAAGATAGTAGGTACATGTAATATCTTGTAATTTTACACGACTATCCAATTTTTTTTTTTTAAACATTTGTATGTGAGTGGAACATATTGGACTAGATCAGTTTCATTATTCTTATTTGATTGGGATGTGTGACATAATCTCGAGTGAGGTGGGGTCTACCTATTAGATTAACCAGATTTCTCCCTGACAATAAGAGATCAATAAGACCTTATTCCAGGGATAAAAAGTAGCCTTTAGTAAGAAATTTCAGCCAGATCCGTTTAGCCGTCAGAGCGTGATTGAGTAGCAAACATCTTCATAAACTTTCTCATTTATAGTATTATTAGGTTAGGATAACACGTCTTCTTAAAAATATCTAAACAAAGCTTATAAGTCAAGAAAATACCTACTAAAAATATTATTATCAACGGATTTGCATCCATTGCAGACGCTGCAATAAGTACTCAAATCCCTGTCTCGAAGCCTGGAGCTAATGGTGCGTGGGGAAATTGCATAACTTATAGCAATTTTCTCCCACTTTAGCCCCATCCAAGTTACGCATCATTTGGCCAACTCATCGCGTCGTTACATCAGGCAATTATGAAAGTAGCCAGTCACACTCAGCCTCGAAACCTGAAATAAATAACGATCGTGAAATACGGTATTGTGTTTTTTATTTGGATATAGGGTTGGTGAAAAACTATAGCATTGTTTAAGATGGTATATACAGGGCGTCGGCGACGGAAAGTATCTTATATAATATATATAGACAATTTTACTGAAAGAAGACTTCATTTTGATTTTAAAAACAATTTAAACTGCATTCAAAGATTTTCGTAAACTCGATTGTCACACTCGGTAATCCAACTGGCTAAAATCCTAAAGTCTTCTTTCAGTAAAATAGTCTATATGCATGTGACACGGCCGTGGGACACCCTGTATAGTCTGTACCTATATTATATTATCTTCTATACCGATTTATTTGAAATTTAGTATGCGTGTTCGAGTAGTTTAGATTGTTTAGATTAATTTCTTCCTTGGATGCTTTATATTCACAATGATACCCTACGACTGACCACGGGCTGCAATCGAATACTAGGTTTCTTTTATTGATGAAATTTTTGAATTGGATATGTTCACATTATAGTATAATTGATTTACCTATACATACATAAGTAGCTAAAATACAACCAAAATATCGGAAATAGTGTGAAGAATATTAAATAGAGGTTAGAGTATAGAGGTTTATACATAAACTAGTATTTTGCGCGGTGTGCGAGTTGCTTGCAGTGTTATGTGTAGCGCTCCGGTAAAATTAAATACAATTTTAACTTTCTTTCCGCCCTCCGGACGCTCGAAAGTAAAAATTGGTCCGCCATATTGGATTTTTTTAACTTATTTTTTCAAAAATTCAAAATCAAAACCCACGGTTTATTCGAAAATGACACCCATGTCGCCATGACATTAAAGATTGCGGATGAACAGCCACTATGTTGGCCGCCATCTTGAATTTTTTGACATTTCGGATTTTTCCCATACTCAGCTCATCCGTGTCTACACTTATCCCGTACATCATCTATTCCCCCCATTACTCCTTCTAAGAGAACAATTCTGTCCGTGATTGAATCAGTGGCAAATGCATCCGCCATCTTGAATTTCGAACCAATTGTGATACTATAAAAATACAGCAGGATACTGGCAACAATACTGTATAATAAAATTTTTGATATTACAATTTTCGTAGAAAATAACCAACACCCCGACTCAGAGTACCCCGACTCGGATAGGTTAGGTTAGAAGGCCTTCGTGGTTATTTTTTTAACAAACTATCTTTTCAAAGTCGGCTCTACCCAAAAATAAAAGTTGGACTATTTCTTGGTGCTGCCAGTTCGAAGAGATAAAAATAGTCAAATGTCATTAAAGAGGATGCAAACTATCCTGCCATATGAAATTTGATTTAAAAATATCGTTAATTCCATGTTTCAGGTTTTTCGGGAAAATCTCGTAAGTTTCCCGAAAAATCGGGTAAATGTTTCAATTTGGTGACACATCTTAAAGACCCACACGACCGACCCATACAACTCAAAATGCTCTGGTGTTGCCAACTGTCTCAAAAATAGATTTAATTTTCATAGAAAAATGACTCCCCGAGCGTCCGCCATCTTGTTTTTATTTATGACATATTTTTTCTAAATACTCAAGGATACTGGCAATACTTAAAATAAAAAATAAATCGAAATTGCAACATTCATAAAACTTTTTTTTTGTAGTAGGATCTGAAAATTGCTAAATTTAAAATAAAAAAATCGATCCGCCATCTTGGATTTTTCAACTTTTTTTTTCAAAAATTCAAAATCAGAAGCCTCGATTTACTCAAAAATGACACCCATGTTGCCATGTCATCAAAGATGGCGGAGAAACGACCACCATGTTGGCCGCCATCTTAAATTTTTTGACATTTCGGATTTTTCCCATAGTCACCTCAGCTCATTCTACATTTTTCCCATACATCATCCATATACTCCTAGGAGAACAATTGTGTCAGTGAGTGAGTGAGTGGTAATCGAGCTATATATAATACTAGTATTTTGCGCGGTGCGCGAGCTGCGAGCAGCTCGCAAGTGTTATGTGTAGTGCTCTATTTTCTTTATTTATTTCAAATAAAAAAATCAATCCGCCATCTTGAATTTTTCAACTTTGTTTTTCAAAAATTCAAAATCAGAAGCCTCGATTTACTCAAAAATGATACCCATGTTGCCATGTCATCAAAGATGGCGGAGAAACGACCACCATGTTGGCCGCCATCTTGAATTTTTTGACATTTCGGATTTTTTCCATAGTCACCTCAGCTCTCTCTACATTTTTCCCATACATCATCCATATCCTTTCATATCCATCCTTTCATATCCACCCTTTCATATCCATCCTTTCATATCCATCCTTTCATATCCATCCTTTCATATCCATATCCTTTATCCATTACTCCTTCTAGGAGAAAAATTGTGTCAGTGAGTGAGTGAGTGGTAATCGAGTCTGCCATTTTGGTTATATTTGTAACTCACTGGCAATTAACTGCAACAAAAGGATGAGATTCCGAGTGGTTTTTATTTGAGCACCCCCTACCTCTCTTCAATACCTTAGCCGTGCTCTTCACTCGTCTCCAAAATCCTCTTGAATTTTTTGACATTTCTGGTTTTTCCCATAGTTACCTCAGCTCTCTCTACATTTTTCCCATACATACCCATATCCCCTATTACTCCTTCTAGGAGAACAATTGTGACAGTGAGTGAGTGAGTGGTAATCGAGCCATATATAATATGCGGTTCCGAGTATTTTTTGTTTTAGCAGCTCTCACCTACCTTTAATACCCTGGCAGGCTCCTCACCCATCTTCCAAACCCTCGATCATCATCTATCTCCATATTTCTGACCGAGAGTTCTTCCATAAAAACATTCTGAAAAGGAACCATATCTTGCATAGTTCCCAACTTGCAGTCTCTTCAATATTCTCCATATATTTTGTATGGAAAAATGAATTCCGCCATCTTGAATTTTGTTTCTTTTCGTTGAGTAGACCTTCAGGTCCTGATCATCTTTTGCTAAGAAACCACTCTTCATTTTTTTATACTCTCCGAGATAGACACCGACGAAATTTGTATGGCGGCCATCTTTTTTTCTCCATTTTGAATTTTTTTTCAGCTCACTGCCAATTGGATGAGGTTCCAAGTATTTTTTGTTTGAGCAGCCCTCACCTATGTTTAATACCCTGGCCGTGCTCCTCACCCATCTTCCAAACCCTCGATCATCATCTATCTACATGTTTCTGACTAAGAGTTCTTCCACAAAAACATTTTAAAAAGAAACCATAAATCAAAGTCTTGCCTAGTTTAAAACTTGTAGTCTATTCAATATTCGCCATACATTTTCTATAGAAAAATAAATTCCGCCATCTTGAATTTTTTTTCTATTCATCGAGTAGACCTTTGGATCCTGATCATCTTTAGCGAAGAAACTACTCTTCCATCTTTTATACTCTCCGAGATAGACACCGACGAAATTTGTATGGCGGCCATTTTTTTTTCGCCATTTTGAAATTTTTTTCAGGTCACTGGCAATTGAATGACGTTTCGAGTGACATTTGCTCAAGCACCCCCAACCTATCTTCAATACCTTAAGCGTGCTCTTCACCCGTCTCCGAAATCCTCAATCATCAGCTCTCTCCATATTTTTCCTCCGAATGAATTTTTATCCTCTATACGAAACCATCAGTGAAAAAAAATTTTTCATACAAAATTGTTCAGGAGGGGTGATCAATGAGTGAGTCAGTGAATCAGCATGAGCAGCTATATATATATTAATATGCAACACCGTGATGATATTATAGTTATTTATGCAACTCTGGTATAATGAGCCGCTGTGTTAGTGCAATGCAACGCGCGTGAATGACAGTTCTTTTTTTGAAACTCATACAGATTCCACGCATCGAGCGGTAAGAATTTGGCTGTCTGATGAGTAACCCTTTGCGCGGAAGAGATTGAAAAAGCGAAAGGAGTGTTATTATGAAATTTCATACAACATTATAACACCCGTTCGGATGATATTATGGTTATTAGGACATTGGATGTATTAATGTTGGCAATAAGCTAACTGTTTCAGAATCTTTTATAGAGGATTTAAAGCATAGGTGTAGATAAATTATATAATGTTTATGCGTGCTAGAAATTTGATGACACAAATTTGTCACAAAATTCGGCCGGGTAGGTACCACCGTGCAGCGGAGCGCGAGCGCGTGGGCCGCCGCCACCTCCTTCTGCGAGCATGTGATGCTCGCGAAGGAGATGGCGGAGCGCGCCCGGGAGAGGTTCAGAACCCTCCCGGCCCGCCGAGCCCGCAACACGCTCGCCTCGCGTCGCAGGCGACTCAGGCGCCGGAGGTCGCTTAACGACCTCCGTCCTCCATGAGCGCAGGCCTGGGGGTGGCAGGTGAGGCCGCCTGTCACCCCAGCAGAAGCAGGCCGGGACGGTGGGGCGACTAGCGCCCCTCCCCCAAACCGGGGCAAGACGGGGACACCGTGGTTCCCAAACCCGAGGGGGCCATCTCGAAACCGGAGATGGCCCAGGGTCAGTCGGGGTGCGAGGGATATGCTCTATGGGCAACCTTACACCCCGGCGTCTGCAGACCCGAGACGGCGTGCGGTTTTAGTCGGTTCGAGCCCGACATAACCGCCCCCGCTGGCCGGCGGGGGCGGTAAAAAAAAAAAAGGTACCACCGTGCACGATTGCGAAAAACCCTCCATAGTAATCCAATTTCAGTTTGATTGCGTTCAGGGGTCAGTAAGTGCATAGCCGGGCAGGGGGATTGTGGTCGCAGTACTAGTGGGACCGGGGGATGCCACGCGGTGCTGAGACGACAATCCTCTTCTGATGAGGCCGTCAAGCTGATTGCCACCATTGCTAACATGGTACGTGTATGTAATGGTGACCCTCTTTCCTGAGACTTTACCTTCAGCTTACCATCAGGCAAGGTGAAGTCAAATTGATGTGTCCTAAATATTAAAAAAATGCGTCTCTAATCAACTATCTTTTATACGTGGGTAACTCTTTGGAGATTCGTGATCTTTCAACACCTTTCAGGTTTAATGGATAAGTTATAGTCCGGATTTTGACTCTGTCTGAGTTCTGCTACATCACACAATTGTGTAAAGTTCTACCTTGTAATAATAAACTTGTCACCAATAATAGTTTCGACTGATTTTGCTCTACTGCCCCTATCACACCTATAGTAGCGTGATGATATATGGCGCAGTTTATGACCATAACCTAGAAGAATGTTCAAGCAAAATTTCAGCTAAATCTGTTCAGTGGTTTTCAAGTGATGCTCGAACATCGATCGTAAAAAGCACAAACAGACAAAAATTCTAAATTTATGGCATTCGGCATTGGTATCGCTTCTACAACACATCAATATTTTTTTTGGAAAAAGATTGAATTTTTTTTTTTTTTTTATATTTAGGACACGTCAATTTGACTTCACCTCGCCTGATGGTAAGCTGAAGGTAAAGTCTCAGGAAAGAGGGTCACCATTACATACACGTACTATGTTAACAATGGTGGCACTCAGCTTGACGGCCTCATCAGAAGAGGATTGTCGTCGCAGCACCGCGTGACACCCACCGGTCCCACTGGTGCTGCGACCACAACCCCCCTGCCCGGCTATGTTTACAGTTTTCACCTCTTTAGGATTTTATTATTTGTATAGATTATATTTATAGATGTAGGCATAGATAGGATTGTTCTGTAAATAAGCTTTTTTGAACTTTCCAGTCTATTATTTTGTAGTCTGAATCTTGTTGTAGCATCGATATTCCCGGAAGGATATAACAATAGATTTATCTGCTAGCAGGTCAGGTTTGCTTGGGCCTCGATCATTTTAATACGACCCTGAAAAAATGTGCCTGTTCGTTACGTACTTTAATTGTTGTACAGTCGTATGCATGCATTTAGTGTACCTTACCCCCCCGCCGGCCAGCGGGGGCGGTTATGTCGGGCTTGAACCGACTTAAACCGCACGCCGTCTCGGGTCTACAGACGCTGGGGTATAAGGTTACCCATAGAGCATATCCCTCGCACTCCGACTGACCCTGGGCCATTCGCAGTGTCCCCTCTGATAACAGCAGATGGGTACCTGGAGCGACCACCCCCCCCCCGCGGGCCTTGCAGGCCCGCCATACCCCGACCCCCTCGTGCAATGGGGTCAGCTGGTCCTGAAAAGGGCCGGTTGGTCAGACTCTTGGCCGTTGATGTTGACGCGAGCTACTCCAGAGGAGCAATCAATGATGTGTCATCGCCCACGTTGCCCAGGGCGCACCAAACTTGGAAGTCATCCAACCAATCGAACCCCGCATTTAGTGTACCTAACAAACGTGGTTTCACCGTAAAATCTAGTAAAAGCTACCAAATTAAAGGTAAATTGCATACCAGGAAAACAAGCACACGGTTGGCTTGATGTTAAACGGTTACGGGTGCCCATAACCGTTTGTAACACTGGAGGTATTGTACGTTGCTAACTCTGTTCCTAAGGAGCACGTGTGTACCTAGTTACCGGCAGGAACACGAGACCACTTGCATAAGTAAGCAGTGTTGTTTAGATTTGGTTTGCTCTGGAGAAATCTATTTCATGATAACATGAAATCTATTTCATGATTAAATATCCCGTTAATATATATTTTGTTTTTTTTTTGGAGTGAAGCTTTTGTGAACTGTCTTTAGGCGCGTTGGATACTTTTTGGGTGAACAAAAATCATGGAACTCGCGTCATCGTCACCGAACGCTTCCCATATTTTTATAACAACGCCATCTTTGTTTGGAACCTTAGCAAAATTATTCTGACCTTGATGAAGTTTCGAACTGATTCATAATGAACAATATCGATGGCTTTTTAATTTATTTTTTGGATTTTCGCTTCTGTCGGTGCTCCAGGCATGCCACTTTAAAAAAAAAACTAATATAGGTTCAGAGTGAACTTTTCAAGTCGATGTTTGGAAGGCCAAATCCGAAACTATTTGATAGTGTTACTAATAAGGAACGAATTCCGGGATGTAATGACAAACGGAACTTAAGGAAAGGGCTCATTTTTTTTATTTTTCTCTTATTACCTGCGTTAATTGTTCAAAATGATGGGCCTTTTTCTCAATACATAGCTGGACCCAACGTCCCAGGGATCGTATTAATACTTTACTTATATTAATTTATTTACTAGCTGTTGCCCGCAACTTCACCCGCGTTGATTTCTGATCCCGTTCCCGTAACCCATGGGAACCTATTCCTGGGATAAAATTACGTGAATGTTTTGTATGGGAATAAATAAGTTTTTTTTTCTTTTTCTTCAAGGAATTTTATAAAAAAAGAATAAGCGAAATCGGTTCAGCTGCTCTCGAGATTTGAGCTTAGCAACACATTCGATTCATTTTTATATTATAGATAGTATGATGATTTGAAAAAAAAGCAATGATTCGTGAGAGAAAAACTTCAAAGGCTTATCTGTAAATTAATTCTACTTTATACACACTTTAATACGTTTTTTGATGGGCGCTCAGCTTTAATTAATCGTGAAACGTTCTGCCATAAAAGCTAAATAAACAATACGGTGCAGCCTCGAAGTTAAACGATGGAAAAGATTAATTTTAACTTAAATAGTTCCTCTTGACTCTAGAAGGCAAATAGGTACATTATCTGCAGGGGTGCTTGGTTGGGGACCTCCACGCGGTGCACCCTGGGCAACGGAGACGGCAGCGCCTCTCTCCTAGGGTGGGAGAGACGCTGCCGCCTACGGCCAACTCCGACCGAGGTGAGGACGGCCCTGTTGAGGGCTGTTCGGAAGCTTTCCACGTGTCCCTCTGATAAGCAGGTGGCACAGTGGAGAGCAAGTAAGGGGGCCATCTCGAAACCGGAGATGGCCCAGGGTCAGTCGGGGTGCGAGGGATATGCTCTATGGGTAACCTTACACCCCGGCGTCTTAAGACCCGAGACGGCGTGCGGTATTAGATTGCGGTTCAAGCCCGACATAACCGCCCCCGCTGGCCGGCGGGGGGGTATCCGAAGGGATTTCCGCACGAAAAAAAACAAAAGGTACATTATGTGCAATAAGTGATATATAAGTTGTATGGGGGGCCCCAGTAAAATTTTTGCCAGCCACATCTGCAAGCCGGTACACCTGTTGGTTGATGGGTGAGGCTCTGGTCCAGGCTTCCCTCTCAGTGTTGAGGGGTCAAATGGCAGTCAACCCCCGGACAAATCAGAGGCCTGTCTAATTGTAACGTAGCTATGGTAAACCACAATTTAGGAACGTTTGGATAGAATTGATATTACCTGAAGACTAAGACGGGACCGATATTTTTAGCAATCCATGGATTCTACGTGCGGGTGGCGGGTCCATCGCGTTGCTGAGTTGCGAACTCGGGACAGTGCCTGGGACTTGCGACCCAAGTGTAGGTTTAGTAGTTACCATAAAGGTATGGAATTATTTACCAACACACGAATATCCTTCTTCCTACAGTGCCGGGTCCTTTGAGTCTGCTAAGTCCTTTAGGCGGTGCATAAAAAGACAGGGCCGTATGAGGGTATGAGGGCCGCCATTGTAGCGCTATTTGTATCCGTAATAGTGACCCTCATGCCTAAGATTTTACCTTTAGTTTAGTTAGCTTACTATATATAAAAAAGCGGCCAATTGCGAGTCGGACTCGCCCATTAAGGGTTCCGTAGCAGCTAGTAACATAATAATATTTTTTTTTTATATTTGAGTCGATTGAATGAAAGGTAAATTGCGGTTTACAATTTATGACGTATTAAAAAAAAAACTACTTACTAGATCTAGTTTTATCATTCTCTTATTTTAGAAGTTACCAGGGGGGGGGGGGCGGACACATATTTTACCACTTTGGAAGTGTCTCTTTCGCAAACTATTCAGTTTAGAAAAAAAATATATTAGTAACCTCAATCTCAATTTTAAAGACCTATCCATAGAAAAAAAAAATTGAGTTTCAGTTCTAAGTTCCCCCTAAGGGACCCCTAAAATTTTTAATTTTTTTATTTTTGTGTGAAAATCTTAATGCGGTTTACAGAATACATCTACTTACCAAGTTTCAACAGCATAGTTCTTATAGTGTCGGAAAAAAGTGGCTGACATACGGACGGACAGACAGACAGACATGACGAATCTATAAGGGTTCCGTTTTTTGCCATTTGGCAACGGAACCCTAAAAAGTATAAAGTTTATAGTCAAAACAGAGTGGGTCGGGCGTAGGCACCGAACGGTGGCGCGGTGAATCTGGTATTTTAAGAATCAGGAATTGAGTTTTCTCTTTTTCTGCAATCATCAATAGATGCAGCAGAGCACATGACAGGACAAGAGAGAGTTGTATGCGTATAGATGTTATGTAACATTAATTAAAGTCACTTCGATAGAATACGATTCAGTGTCAATAAGAATCAAGAATTATTATTTTCTATTTATAGCAATAGACTAGCGTGTTTCGATGAAAGAATTAGTAATTGCTAGCCTTGTCCAGTAATTGCCAGGGGTGATACAAGCTATGAGTATACAACCACGCATATACTTTTCTGTTGTTTCTACATTTAATATTTAAAATGCTTTACTTTCAAACATCGTTAAATGATTTAAAGACCTTCTAAGTATAGAATAATACTGGACATCTATAAAAATACGATAAATCATTATGTAGAAAGTTTTGGGATAGCAATTAATACCAATTTTGAATGCATAGCGACATTAGGCTACCTAATTTGTTTACTCCCTTACCGGCTATAATCCGGTTTTAAGATGCATGGAGCTGACTAAAACTAGATTGCTTTAGGCGGACCACACCCTTTCTCAGCAGAGTGCAGTGTCCAACAGTATCTGGTAAGTCCATTCAGGTAACTACGATTTTTGCAAATCTTATACCGTGTAATATATCTCCCCTTTCGACCCAATTATTATAAAAAATTGCGTACCTGAGGTGATTCCGTCGTGCCGCGGTAGGAAGGTAGACACAAGAAGTACTGGCTTGGCGACGTAGAAGTTGAATGCGTGCCAATGGTCTCGCCCAAAACCGTGGCGAAGTATAGGAGTAAAAACCGGGAAGCGGACCCCGGACTCCGAAGTCGGAGCCTACGATGCGAACGGGCCTTACACTATAATATAATGATTATGCGCACGTGAGGTGATTTGGTCATAGTAGCTTTTTTACCACGTACGCATCACTTTCGTAAGCGTCGGTAGCTTAGTGGTAAAAAAGTTGGCCATACGATCGAGAGGTCCCGGGTTTGAATCCTGGCTATTACACTATCGACGTGAACCGACTCATAACACAAGCAACTTAGCTTAGCTGGAGAATTTACCGAAAATACTAGTTACTTCTCTCTCATAACTCTTAAAAAAAATCAATCTACATAAACTTGCTAAATATAATAAATATGAAAGTAAATGAAATCGCCTAACTCGTGGTTCATTTAAGTAGAGTTAGTATAAGTCTAAGTACTGCCATACTTGGTTTTTACTGAGCTAAAGCCGTCAGGTGTCGGCGTTGTGAATAATTAACGACTTAGCACGCGAGTGCTTGCTGCAAATAATAACAGCCGACAATATTGGAATATGAATTTGCATGGATATGCATGCGATTTTTGTTCCCAATATTAGTTGTATAGTTATAATATGTGGGTTTTATGGTACTGTTGAGCGAATAATATAATTCATACAAAATAGGATTAGGTAGAAGAATTTATGGGTGTATGAGACCCTACGAAATACTTCGGCATAAAAGCCAATTTCACCTGCAAAGCGGTCTTGGCTCACTACCCTTGGGGTGAAAGGGTTAGACGGTAGTCATTATTGTATATGTTAAAAAAAGTAAAAATGTAGAAGTAAGAGAGACTGATGTAAGTAAGATGCAACCTTGATTGATGCTCGAATGATGTTGAGGATTATAGGAATTTAGAATAAAGTTATTACTCGCTTTTTCCTTAAGTAGGTAAACTGTAGGAGACAAAATTTGATAATCGACTACCTAGGTATATCAATTAGGTATATGCACCTAGATGTAGGTATATACTGTATATCATCATCATAGCTATTTCTTTCTCTCTATTCTTCTCCTCCATAAAAACCTCAAAAATATTATTACATTTTTTTTTGCTTTAACGGGAGCGACTAGCAAAACAATATGTAGAGAAAGACAAACAGACATAAACTATTATAAAATCACATAACATGTAACTCAATATCGCTAAGTAATATCGTAGGAAATATACCGAATCTATTCACCAAAAATAAGCGTTCTAATAAAATATAAATAAATAAATAAATATTCTACTACATTCTACACAGCGCTTTCTAGACCCAAAGTAAGCATAGCTTAACTAGCTTGTGTTATGGGTTCCAGAATGCAGATAAACATACTTATATACCTTTTTTTTGTAATTTTTATTATACATAGAAACACCCAAACCAATGCAAATAGACATATTCATGCATACAAATATTTGCACTGAGCGGAAATCGAACCCGCGCCCCCTGTCGTAGCAGTTGCACTACCGCTACGCTACAGAGGCTGTCAATATACGTACATCGTACATACTGTAGCGTCCGGGGGTTGGACGCCACAATACCTCGTGTGGATGAAAAGATAAACACAAGGATTAAACTTTATATTGTCATTTATTTAAACAACAAAGCTTCCTATATCGAGTTTAGGGAGGTTTTTACGCGAATATATTTATATTTAAACGAACTGTAGGGAATCGCGGATTCTGCTCAGGGATTGAGCCTACATTCAGTACACTTGTATCTTCTCTTCGGACGGCGGGCGAGGGTGGCGCCCCAAGTCGCCCGCTGTCAGCAGCTTGGTCCGCCAAGCAATTGTTTTTCTTCCCAAGACTTATTTCAAAATAACAATATTTATTTTTAAACTCTGACACATGATGGCCAGGTCAATGAACTGTAGTGATCGAACGAGGTCGAAACACTACAATACTCACAGAGTATGGTTCCCGTTTGAATAGGCAGAGATAACAACCCACTATATGCTTCTGTCCTTATTTACTTCACGAGCTTCCTCTACTATGGAAAAAAGAAATCACGACTACACTAACAACTATATTTTCTATAACAACAATATAAACCGGCCAAGTGCGAGTTGGACTCGCCCATGAAAGGTTCCGTAGGAGCAAGTAACATATTAATATTTATTGAAATTTTTATATTTGAGTGATTGATTGAATGAAAGGTAAATTGCGGTAAGTAGTTTTTTTAATTCGTCATAAATAAAATTTCAGTTTCAGTTCTAAGTTTACCCCCAAATTTAATAGTTTTTTTTTTCTATTTTTATTTGAAAATCTTAATGCAGTTCACAGAATACATCTACTTACCAAGTTTCAACAGCATAGTACTTATAGTTTCGGAAAAAAGTGGGTGTGACATACGGACGGACAGACAGACTGACAGACATGACAGATTCGTCATAAGGGTTCCGTTTTTTGCCATTTGGCTACGGAACCCTAAAAACAACTAGCAACCAGCCCCCACTTCGCTTCGGTTTCGTGAGTCTTTTTTAATTCAAGCTATCGTAATTTACATATAAATATATAGCCTATTTCCATCGGGGATATGTACCTTTTAAATGTTGAAAGATTTTTTCCAATAAGTGTAGTGTTTCCGAAGATTACACTTAACATGTAAACAAACTCACAAAATTTGGTGTCTCTCTTTATAATATACGTAAATAGTATAGATCTGTCACTTCAGTAATACGCACAGCAATGTTATAAAACGCAGGTAATTTATCAATTCACGAACACGTTCGTTCATTGTGCCCATGTCCCAGGTGTTGCTATGACAAGCTCTCACTTGAAGTGAAATTGGATATCAATGTTATAGTTTAAAGTTGTTACATTGTAGAATGTTCTGACGTTTGCATTAAGTTTTCATGGAACGCAGGTAATTTATCAATTCACGAACACATTCGTTCATTGTGCCCAAGCCCCAGGTGTTGCTATGACAAGCTCTCACTTGAAGTGAAATTGGATATCAATGTTATAGTTTAAAGTTGTTACATTGTAGAATGTTCTGAAGTTTGCATTAAGTTTTCGTGGACGTTAAAGGATCAATATTTCATTTGTGGTCTGCGATGTTGCAATTACCGGTAGCAATAATGTTTGATTAACACCCATTGGTAGACCATTTACATAAACAGTTTGATCTTTCTCAAAGTTGGGTTCAAAGTTTACGAGGGATGGAAAGTATGACTGTGATATTGAGCGAAGAGTTTTGGCTGGTAATCAAGTGAATGGGGCCCTGCATAATTTTATGAGCAGCCAGAAAGTGTCTAAAGAGGCATGACTGGCTGTTCACAGAGGAGTACTCGTCCCCACACTTATGTATGGTAGTGAATGTTGAGTGTGGCAGAAGGAACACGAGAGTAAGCTGAATGCTGTTGAAATGAGAAGTCTGAGAAGTATAGCTGAAGTGACCCTGATGGACCGAGTGAGGAACAGCGTGATAAGGGAACGTTGTGGTATGGCAGAAGATGTAGTGACCTAGATAGAGAAAGGGATGCTAAGATGGTTCGGTCATGTAGAGAGGATGGATGAAAGGAGATTAACGAAACAGATTTATGAGGCTAGAGCTACTGGGCAACCCGGTAAAGGTCGACCTAGGCGTACGTATTCCAATCAGATCGATGACGTTTTGAAGAAGGGCCAGGTCAGAAGTACCCGTAACCGGCGTGCATGTATGAAAACAATTATGAAAGTGGAAGAAGCGAAAGGCGTATGCCAAGATCGTAGCAAGTGGAAAGATGTTGTCTCTGCCTATCCCTATGGTAAAAATGCGTGAAAAAAAATAAAAAATAAAAATTAAATAACAAATAAATAAATAAAAATGTACATAAATAAATATTTGTTTTAGCACTAAAATAAATGTTCTATTATTCACTCTATTTTCTAATCTCAAACTTTTTAGTTTCACCTTCTGTTGTAGCGTCTTGTTTTACTTTTTAGTTTCGTCGTCTGTTAAAGCGTGTTTTTTTAGATCATTAAAACTATTCACATACAGTTTTTTTTTTTAAATTTAAAAAGAATCAGAAAAATATAAAAAGAATTACGCGTATCCAGCGTTTGAATCGGTTGGTTGGTCATACAACATCCCATATAAAAAAAGCGTTACGTTTTTCCAAATTGAAAAAAAACCTGGCAACTCTTCCAATTTTTCTTTCTATAAAAACCTAATTCGAACTAGGACAGACGTTTTAAAAGAAACGTAGCCAAATCTGTTATCTGTCGTTCTGAAGTGATGCGCTTACCAACGAACAAGCATTTATTTTATTTATTTATACATATAGATTTTTACGAGCAAATTTTTCATCAAATTTATATAATTATTTCACATAAGTTCATCTGATACCGCTAGTTGTAAGAACTCTACGACTGGCAGATTTAATTTTAAATTCGTTGGTTGCTTAATGGTTAAAACGTCGGCCCAATGATCGAGACGTCCCGAGTTCGAATCCTGGCCCTTACACTACCGACGTGAACCCACTCCTTTTTTTTACGTGCGGAAATCCCTTCGGATACCCCCCGCCGGCCAGCGGGAGCGGTTATGTCGTGCATGAACCGACTAAAACCAATAGCACAAGTACTCCTAACATAAGCAATATAGCTTAACTGGAAGGGTTAGGAGGAATATTAGTAATTTCGGTTACAAATATTCTTAAAAAAAAAAATTTGTTTGTTGTTGTTCTGTTTACTATTATAAATATTAAAGTTTGTGAAGTTGTTTCGATATTTGTTACTTAATCGTACTCACTACTCAACGGCTGAAGGGATAGACTGGAAAACACATAACCTACGTAAACACGCGCACACTTCTGTTTTTTTGAATACCACTGACTATTCATGTTACTGTGATGAAACTCCTATTCCTAACAGAATATCGCAACAGCATCCTTGTATCGTACTCTTCACTCGGTCACCTAAATCGTTCGTTCCTTTGGTCACAATAACCTCCACCAAAAAAAAAACACTTAGCTTACATACTAATTTATCACTTCTATTTATTGAACAAATTACTCCTGACGGCGACTGACGAGATGCATAATTTTACCCCTATTATATTGACACCATTTCGCTTTACTCAGTCCCCTAGGAGACTTGGATTACATCGAACGTTGCTCCGAAAGTAAAATGTATGCTATAATGACAGTTGTTACCGCATATGTAACTACCAAGGGGACTCTTGTCACCCATCCTGGAATAAAATAATTATTTTAATGATTGCGATAAAGGGTGAGACTACTCCCAATTTTAATATGAGTTTTAATACCTACTTTTTTTTTACGCGCGGAAATCCCTTCGGATACCTCCCCGCCTGCCCAAGTGTCCATTGCCGGGCACCCCGGGTAAGCCCTCGAAAGGATAACCCCAGGGTTACCGGCGGACCTTGGCCGCCAGCGCGGCCTCGCCTTGTGGGGTCGGGTTTTATCCCGCGTCGGTGAGTAGGCAGGCGTGTGCAGAACACACACGACACGCCTTCGCCACGGCCTGCTTCTGTAAGGACGCCGAGTCGGCCATCTGCCGTCCTCAGGCCCCGATCATGGAGGTCGGTAATCCCGGGCGGTTTTAATACCTACCAGCGTAGAAGAACAATATGTGATGTTCCTTCAAATGGGCTGGATGATCACGTTTGGTAGACCGCAGCCCATCGAAGAATCACTATATTTTATAAAACAAAGTCCTCCACTGCGTCTGTCTGTCTGTCCACGATAAACTCAAAAATTACTGCTACGATTTTCATACTGTTTTAACCAATAAAGAGACTGATTCTCGAGGAAGGTTTTAGTAGATAATTTGTCAAGTTTTAGTGTTGGTGTGAGGTGTGACTTTTAGTGAGGTTAGAGATATCGCAAAAAATATACCGCCTTGGAGCTTTCAACGAAAACGCTGCCCTTTGAGATATAATAAGATGATATATGGTGGAATTGTGTAAGGTATTTACGTTATGGTGGTGGAATACGGTCCCATGGGTAGCGGGAACGGAGTTAGAATTCCCCACGGGTGCAACCGCGGGCAACAGCTAGTGTTATATATTAATTGAGCAGTTTGACTTCTTTTGACTGCGCGATGCAGGATTCATATATTTGAAGTTGTTCATGTTCGGGTTGATTTCGCTAGATGGCATCGAATATAACGTCGCCTGTTGCAACGTTTTATATGTTTACATTTACATGGACACAGTTGAATAAGTTAATAATTGAGTTTTATACTTATTCTTTATTGTCGACATAAATGGCATGTCTTGAACAATCTAATGAAATTGCGGTACAAAGGCGAGCTGATATTAACACATATTAGTATTCTTCCAGTGAACACTAGCAAAACGATTCACGTTTTAACCTATGAAATTCATTGAGTAAAATGTGCTACCGCAGTTTCAATTGAATTGAATGCATAAGGTCTATCCACACATATCATTTTGTATAACGATAATAGCACCCCTGAGTTACAGAAATACCTAGTTTGGGAGTCAGGATTTATACAATTTGTGTACCACCTTTCGCTTCTGAACTGTATCTCATACAGCCATTAAGATATGTAAAGGATTATTGTATTAATAAATTATTATTATTTCCTTTATTACATTTAAAATTCATATATATTATATTTTTAAATACATTCTACCTTTTTTTTTTTTTTTTTTTTTTTTTATTGTGCGGAAATGCCATCGGATACCCCCCCGCCGGCCAGGAAATACATTCTACCTATATAAAAAAAAACCGGCCAAATGCTAGTCGGACTCGCACACCGAAGGATCCGTACAATACTGTAGGTATATAAGTAAAAGTTCCCCATCACGACAATCGAGTCATAGTCATGGTATTTTTATCGCAAAATGCAAAATTTAATATATGTAACGAAAAATTTTATTTTTAATTAAATTACCCTGTAGGTTTTGATTCCCGTGCGAGTTTCAAAAATTTGCGGAAATTTGCGCCATAAACGGCTGTATCTTTTTATTGCTTTGGCTTAGAAGTTTGATTTTTTCACAGCTCTAAGGGACAGTAGACCTGAGTATTATATATAAATTTCAATTTGATAGGTACCTCCACGCGTTCCTAAGAAATTGCGATCTTGACAGACGGATGGACGGACAACGAAGTGATCCTATAAGGGTCCCGTTTTTTTCCTTTTGAAGGTACGGAACCCTAAAAATATTTAGAAATATAAAAAATAGTGGCCCACCGGCATCGGGTACAGGGACCAAGATACCGGTGGTTAGGGTTATTATTATTATATAAACTCGTTCACACACGTCCGTAACGGCGACTGAGCTTCAGTGCTTAGGCCGATGACCCTGTCACGTCTCGGGCACCTTAGGATAGACCTTTATGCATTGGTAAAATCCAACCTAAATCGAAACTTGAATGTATATACGTAATGCTTCAATGATAAAGTAGGTCGTATGCATGTAACTAAAGCCTATATTTCAAGCGGGGTTGATAATATTTGCCTTTATGGCAGGGCAACGTTGGTTAGAGATCGTTGTGCAAACGGTAATCCCCTGATCTATGGCCGTCCGTGCGCCAACGGTATCCTGCGTCGATTTTGTTATAAATAAGTTTAATCACATAGGTATATTGCTCAGTTATTTTCATGCTACATAATATTATTATAAGTATGTCCCATATAAAGCGAATATTTGCTATTTAGACCAATAACTATCAGACAAACAGAGCAGGTTAAAAGCTCTCGAAACCGGCGGGCTTGCATGAATAGTTTAATGACAGAAGAGTAAACTCGTGAAGAATGTACGGCAGAAGCAGATGGCAGGCTATTATTGTCTCTGCCAACCCCGGAGGGAAAAAAACGTGAGTATATGTATTATGTAAATATTGGATGGTGCCGATGCAAAAAATACTGTAGAAAGCCTTAGGATAAGCATAATATGTTTACCAGTGCAGATTCCATGGTGGAGATGATGATATATTTTTTAATTATTGTTTATAAAATACCTGCCTGATACCCGCGGCTTCGCCCGCGTGGATGTCGGTTATGGCGACGAGAAGTAATCATGAAATTTCGATCCCGTTCCTCCAACCCGTGGGAATCTATTGCAAGGATAACGAATAGCCTATTTCTTATTCCCGGGTTTAATCTATACCAAATTTCAGCCAGCTCCGTTCATCCGTAAGCGTCTGATTGAATAACAAACATTGAAAGCCCCAGACGGCTCATTTTTTTCCGACACCTCCAACAAATATCATTATATTTATCTTCCCAAGAACCACTCTATCCGTTGGTGACAACAGCATGTATATTGGTGTGGGAGTTTTTGAGTTTATCGCGAACAGACAGACAGATGCGGCGGAGGACTTTGATGTATTTCGAATTTATATTTATTCCGAATCTGTTGATTGTAAAACATCGAGCTCCAAAACGGTTTATTATCTGTACTAGCACTAAATCTATCTGTATCTATCCACTGAAATTCCACTGTGATATTACGATGAGGAAAGGTTTGTTTGTTTGTTATCGAACTCTAAAATTACTGAACCGACTTCAAAAAAAAATTCACCCTTAGGATGCTATATTATTCCTGACTAACATACGGATAAACCCCTATATTTCCACGGGGTCATAATTTACGCGGGCGAAACCGCAAGCAATAACTAGTTCATGGTTATAAATACTACAAAACTAAAAGTGTATTATTATTTCACTCATAATGCACCTAAACGAATTTTCCGTGCTCAAACGAAATAGACGTTCTAAAACATGAAAAGCAATGTTAAAGTTTGTCTAGGATTAATCATATGGGGGTTTGATTTAATTAAACTCGGTATACATACTGTTACAAATAATGACCTACTTTGCAATCTAGCCCCTTTGATTTTATGCGATGACCCATTGTTCCCTGGAGGTCTGGGTTAATTTGAGATTCCCGTATATACGAAATAAGGTTTCGTATTCTCCAGGAAACATTAGTTGGGCAACATCATGACGTGACGAAATGTGCCCAATTATGAAATGTTATTTTTCATGGTTCGTTTCTGTTTACGAGCTTCTTTCGTTTTTGTTTTTTTTTATAGAATATTAGCAACCGAAATTTCTAGAGCTCCCTCTAACACCTCCAGTTAAGCTAAATTGCTTGTGTTAGGAGTGGTTTTATGTCGGTAGTGTAATGGCCAGGATTCGAAACCGGGACCTCTCGATCGTAAGGCAAACTCCTTAACCACTAAGCTGCCTATGCTATTCGATGATAACTTCTAAACAGCTGAGCAGATATGGATGTATGGTTTCTGAGCACGTTCTTTTTCAGTCAATACCCAATTTAAAAATAAAAAGCAGTACAAATACATATAAAGTAAAACATGACATACTAAGTAGTAGTCTCTATATATTGTACACCAAGAATGAGACGAGCATGTAATAAAAGTAATATATTATGGTATATACAATTGGTAGCCAAGTAAAGTCGAAGTGGAGGCATATACAATAATGCTAAAGGGAATTAACGCGATCATGTATAGGTATATACATACCTTTGGATTGCCTGTCGTTTCAACCAGGTTACACTGGCCTGTGACCACGGCCAGTGTAACCTGCGCGTAATTCCCGTTAACATTATTATATATCATGGAACGCAAAAGTTTAAAAATATAAGTCGTCAGCATCATCGTCAAGGTTTCCACCTTGGAGCTTGGGATCAACTTACTCCTTTTCGTCCTTTAGATATCACTTGTGCAGCTTTTATGAGAGTGACTGCCGTCTGACGTCTTGTCCCCGAGAGGAGCGGTAGAGCCATGTCCGTCAGTCAGCAGGACTTAGTGAGGCTCCATAAACCCATAATTTTGGCGTGTACTACAAAAAGATCAGCTGCAACAAGCTTTATAATGTTTTACTTCAAGTTGGTTCTCTTATCTAAAGACACTAATGTGCTTTAATAAGCACGTTTACCTTTAAAACTTTTCATCTATTTCGATTATATAAGTATTGCTCAATAACAATTTCTACCTAAGGCTTAAATTAGTAGAGAAGTGTCGGGTATTTAATTAGGTACTTATATACACAAGACTCATTCCCATTTACCAATCCCTAATGGAGTCAGAAGATAAGTACCAATCTACTTGTAACTAGACCGCCGTACTTTATACTTCTAACATTGTTTTCGGGTTCTTAGACAATGTATAGTATTGATGCTGTTAGAAGTGGTACTTTAAATCATTTAAATTAGCTAGTTCAAAACATTATTTAAAACGAATAAACCATAAATAGGTATAAACATCAACATACCTGAGGAACTTACATGGCAACTCGGCAACTTTGTGAACAAACCTATAATTATAAAAAAAACATAAGAGGGCATGGCGGTGCAGCCAGCGGGGGGCAGTGTTGTAGGCCACCGCTAAATATAATTGGATATGTACTATGTGGTGTCTTGTGAATGAACACACAATGAATGTGAAACATTCTACGATTTTGGGGATATATTGGGTACTAATTGTGGAAGGAAAGGCATTTGTAGGAATTAATTATGGAAGAAAAGGCATGCTAGGAAATGGAATTTAAAATTCCAAAAATACATTAAATTTATTTGCAGTAATCCTATTTTTATTATTTTTTATTTCATATCGACGGTGAAAAGGAAAAACTTCTAAAGCGCCAAATGGCAGTGTGGGAAATGAGGTTTAAAGTTTTTTTCTTCTAAAAGAAATCATAGTTTTTTTTTATTATTGATTGGAATTGACGGAGGACTTTGTTTAAATAACATCTAAATTATCAAATATAACGCAGGTTGTACTCTATCGCAAGATAGTGGCTTTAAGAAAAAGTAACTTAAAAGTTAGTCAGCAAAATATACTTATCTCCTGTAAGTGATGTAAAATAATAAATGGAAATATTCTTATTAAAAACTACTAATTCGTATTTAGAAAGTAAAAATACTTAATACATTCTAATATAAAAACCGTAAAGAATAATTGCTAACCTACGTATATTGTTGTCAATTCAGTTCAGAAGAAATACTTATAAAGCGTCTATCTCATGCTGTCTTCATGACTATGATTTTATAATAATAATTAAAATTAAAATTTAATTAAAAATATGATTTGATAAAAATAACCTTACAATAAAATTGCTAACAAAATACATAATCTGACAGATGTGTTTGAGTATTGTGCTTATCTGTCAGCTATCAGTATGTCTACAAAAATATTTATGTAGGGTAGGTAGAACTTGTATATCACATTTAAGGATGCTACATCAACTAATCATTTTCGTAGGCGACAATAATTAGTGAAGTGCTGCAATGAAAAACTTCTTGTAAGGATATTTTATTATTATAAAAATCTATAAACAAAAACTTCTTTTGCCCAAAATAACATCCAGATGAAGAAAAGAATAAATGCTTATTAAAAATCAACTCGAAAATCATGAGCCATATTTTTCATATGGGTCACAATCAAACACTAAACCGACTACTACGCTAAAATCACCAGAAACACGTCGATTAAGAGGTCGAAAATTAGATCTGTCCGTACTAGCGATGGTAAGGAAAAACTTCTAAAACGCCAAAAATATGTTCCAACCGCTATGAAAGTAATACTATTCGGAGGAGGAAAAAAATATCCTATCCAACGATATGTATAACTCATTTTGGTCGAAATGGCGCTTGATTTAATGGTTATGTATTCACGATACCTACATATGTGTCCCTTATTGACTACACACCACTTTTGTTACGGTGACTTGTTTTGTTACAGACTGTAGATACTCAATATAATAACGTTGTATTATTCCACGATCATTCTTAGACAAAATAATGACCAAAAAGATAGAAATAACCGGCAATCTATTTGTGGTATACTGGAAAACTTCGTCACAAAGGCTATTATTAGCTATAATTCCTTTGACGACCTATGAAGTATAGTGTATTCGACTGCTGAATCTAGGGCTCAGGTTCGATTTAAAATCAGTGCAAATATTTGTACACATGAATAGGTATGTATACTCTGTATGTTTTTTATTTGTATTTATTTAAAAAAATGAAATTTGTAAAATATGAATAAACAAATCAATAATCTACGACATTCTACACAGCACTATCTAGAGCCAAAGCAAGCATAGCTTAACTAGCTATTATGAGTTCTAGAACGGTAACGGTATCTAAGTATGTATATCTATAATTAGATTCCGTACCCAGACCAATGTTTATCCACATTCTACATCCCATAATACAAGCAAGTTAAGCTATGCTACGTTAAAGTCTAGATAGCGCTATGTGGAATGCCCTAGAATGTTTAATTCCTATGAGGCAAAAATATAACAAGGTAATAAATAGGTACTCATACTTGTAGAATGTCCCATGATAACAAATATAAAAATATTGTGACGAAAGTCTATAACAATAAGAATGATTAATGATTGCTCTGTCTCATCCAACATCAGCGTGACATATGAAATTTCATGAATATTATATTTCATTAAAAACTCGACGTTTATGTAATAAATGTAAGCAGATATTATTTTTTAAAAAACGACTGCATTGCTACTCCGCGCTCTCAAATAAACTAGTTTACCCATCCTGGTTTCGCACGGAAAGAAAAGTATAATAGACAATATCGGCTGTTTGGCCACAGATTAATTAAAATTTACTATGATGGGGGCCCATTTAGATCTTCGGGGCCCGAGTCAACCTCTTTTGCTAGCCGGTACATACCATATACTACCGTTTTTTTTTCGTGCGGATATCCCTTCGGATACCCCCCCGCGGTAAGCGGGGGCGGTTATGTCGGGCTTGAACCAACTAAGACCGCACGCCGTCTCGGGTCTGCAGACGCCGGGGTGTAAGGTTGCCCATAGAGCATATCCCTCGCACCCCGACTGACCCTGGGCCATCTCCGGTTTCGAGATGGCCCCCTCGACCATATACTACCTTATATATACATAGCTTACGAGGTTCTGGCGCAGGTTTTTGTGTCAGGGCTAGGGAGTCAGACAGTAGTTAGTCCCGCAAAAGTCAAGGTAAACCAAATCAAAAGTAAGATTTGAAGAGCAGAGCCCAGGCCCCATCGTAGAAGCTTTGGATGCAACTGGGATTATCACTGTGATGATGATGAGACAATAGCATATCTCGTGAAGTTTAGTCAATATATAAAGCGCTTAAAATTCTGTTTTTCTGAAACATTGACGTTTTTAATAGATTCTGTAAATATAACATGCATGTATTATACCTTTTTTTTTTTTTTCGTGCGGAAATCCCTTCGGATACCGCCCCCGCTGGAGAGCGTGGGGTCTCCAGCAGGGGCGGTTACGTCGGGCTTGAACCGACTTAAACCGCACGCCGTCTCGGGTCTTAAGACGCCGGGGTGTAAGGTTACCCATAGAGCATATCCCTCGCACCCCGACTGACCCTGGGCCATCTCCGGTTTCGACATGGCCCCCTTACTTGCTCTCCACTGTGCTATCTGCTAAGCAGAGGGACACGTGGAAAGCTTCCGAACAGCCCTCAACAGGGCCGTCCTCGCCTCGGTCGGAGTTGGCCGTAGGCGGCAGCGTCTCTCCCGCCCTAGGAGAGAGGCGCTGCTGTCTCCGTTGCCCAGGGTGCACCGCGTGGAGGTCCCCAACCAAGCACCCTTGCATGTATTATACCTATAGACCATCCAGAGAGAACTAACTTAACTAGTGACCCCGTCAAAGCCCACCCGGGATGGTCAAAGTTAGATATTTTTTTTGAAGTTTTCAGAAAGTTACACTTTATTGCATTTCTTTTTAATTTTGTTACATACGTCAGCTGTGAACATTATGTCATAATACGTTTGACATTGGTGACATAAACAAAAATGGGTGTGTGTGTTCCAAATGCATGGTAGTGTGTGTTATGTTTCTTTTTATTGATTTAGCTTGATTTAATGCATTTTTATGCATAATTAAAAAAAATAGTTTTCTGCACGTGGAGGACCACATAAGCTATAACTATGCCAAATCTCACACTCTTCCGTTCGCACAACCCGCAACATTCTCGCCGCGCGTCGCAAGCGACTCAGGCACCGGAGGTCGCTTAACGACCTCCGGCCTCCATGAGCGCAGGCCTGGGGGTGGCATGTGAGGCCACCTGTCACCCTAGCAGAAGCAGGCCGGGACGGCAGGGCGACTAGCGCTCCTCCCCCAAATCGGGGCAAGATGGGGACACCGTGGTTCCCAAACCCGAGGGGCCCATCTCAAAACCGGAGATGGCCTAGGGTCAGTCGGGGTGCAAGGGATATGCTTTATGAGGAACCTTACATCCCGGCGTCTGAAGATCCGAGATGGCGAGCGGTTTTAGTCCGGTTCAAGCCCGACATAACCGCCCCCGCTGGCCGGCGAGGGGGTATCCGAGGGGATTTCCGCACGAAAAAAAAGGGAGTGGAACTTTTGCATCACTTATTAGTATATAGATGATAATGAAAAACAAATCAAAATTCGTTGCATAGTTTTGAAGATTTTTTCCTCATACTGCTATCATTACAGGTTATCTAAACGTACATAAAGAGGTAATCGACTTTGTATTATACGAAGTAAAGATTCTTTGCTACGATTACTTAGAGTTAAAGCCAGTGATGCAAAAGAAATATCCTCAAGAAAACAGAAGAAAAGATCTGTGCGGTTCAAATATTTAGTCAAAAGAAACGGTTTTTCATTTTAAAAAACCAGTCATGTGCGAGTCGAGGGTTCCGTTACCCCTTTTTTTATTTCTTCTGTAAGACCTTGCTTTTTGCAAAATTTCGTGATTCTAGGTCTACGGGAACTACGATACAGGTCAATTTCGGTTAAAAGCAAAGTCTTACAGCACAGCACAAGTAAAGGAAAAATTCCGAAAAAAAAAAATGAAATTTAGGGTAAATTTTGGTACTTACAAGCTTTCGCGAAAATCTGAATTCGCCCATATTTTTATCGTGCTGACTCAGGACCTTGATTTTTATACACCTAATAGACCTCAGTATCTGGTATCAATTTCAACTTGCTAGATTCACTCCTTCCTGAAAAAATTGGGGTTGAGACACGGACAGACGGACAAGAGTGTGATCTTATAATGGTACCTTTTTTCCTTATGAGGTACCCCAAAAATAAATTCTAATCAACCAATGTTAAAAATGTTTTCCACCAAAACACCGAACTGAACCGAATTTGTGGCCGTTCATGCTTTACGAGAGAAAATTCATGATGTACAGTCAACGGCAAAAGTTAATTAACCCTAGAATATTTACAAACCGTTTTTATGTACCAATGCTTGAAGTATATAAGTAGTTTTGTAATCTCCAGAGGATAAAGTTAGTATCATACTACCCTATCTTACTTCCTACTAGTCCCACTCGTAATATTATAAATGTGAAAGTTTGTGAAGATGCTTGTATGTTTGGATGTTCGGATGTTTGGATGTTTGGATGTTTGGATGTTTAGATGTTTGGATGTTTGGATGTTTGGATGTTTGGATGTTTGGATGTTTGGATGTTTGGATGTTTGTTACTCAATCACCCTCTAACGGCATAACGGACCTGCCCAAGTTTGGCACAGAGATAAATTATAGTCTGGAATAACACATAGGCTACTTTATATCTCTTGAATAGGTTCCCATGGGAAGTGGGAACGGGATCTGAATTCCACGCGGGCGGAACCGCGGGCATCAGCTAGTATTTCATTTTTGTGTATTATTTTACGAAAGGCATCAGAGCTAAGGTGATCAATAAATTACAATTTGTTAAGCTACTTTTGTCGTTGACTGTACCTACAGATCCCGACCACGCCCAACCACAGCCGAGCTTCACTAAAGAGCATCTCGTCTGTCTCAACAGCAATTTAATCAGCTTTGTTCTTTATAAATAAGCTACGGCATTCGCCCGACCCCGGCAAGCTATTAAGCTTTGTTTTTTTTTTTCATAGTCAATACAAACTAATAAATCTGGCCTTGTTTCAGCAATCACGTTGTGACAAAGCTGGGTCAATATTTAAAATGTTAATTGTTGTTGTGTTGTACTCGTCTGCTTTTGTTGAAAATTTTAAACTTCATTCGTCTTTTTAAATTTATTTATTTCATATCTTTATATAATTAATTGTAAAATATAAAAGTATAATAAAGTTTCAGATATCATAGCAATGGAATGGCAACTGAATCGTTGCATGAACAGTATTTATAAACTTAATAATAGTTTAACAAATTAAAATACATTATGGATGTATCTTCCCTTCATGACCAAAAACAGATATACTTATAGGCATAGATAGGTATAACTATTGTTAATCATGTGTCAAAATTTATTTCATCGCAAGTTGCAACATCTTAATATAAGTTATAATTCTTAGGTTCTTAGGTTTGAATGTTGTGTATATTTTAATGGATGCGTACCAAAATCAGAGAACGGATTTTATTTTTCGGATATCAAGAAACGGTTAGTGTAGAGTTAAATCCATGATTGTGGGGTTGCAACACTTGTCCCGCGGCGGCCATCTTGAAAAACTGATGCGAAGGGTTTTTACGCTATATCTGGTGGGTAAACTATGCATCGCAAAGAAAATGTATAAATATCTCGTTTCGAAGTGTTTGTTTCCAAACTCCTTTACCGATTCTTATAAGTTTCTATTTGGTAGGTCTATAAACTAATTGCAATCAAGCATACGGCATTTTAAGTGTGACTCAGGCCTTTCTAACAGAAACTCCATCAAATTCCGTTCAGTAGTTTTTGCGTCCATCGTGAACAAACAAACAAGAATTCCAAAAATAATATAATATGTTCAGAAGCGTTATATATATATATATATATATATATATAAATATTAGTTTTAATATAAAATCAAAACCAAATGGAAAATTAGCAGACATTTTTCACTCATGTCAATAATGACAAATATATAATATAAACTATATTATTATATACATTCCTATTATATAATATACAATAACTACCACATACATAGCTGCTAAGAAGACGCGTTTATAAAATAAATTCTACCAAATAATCAATCCGAAGTTTGACAGACAGACGCAGGGAAAGCACGTAGCCGCCGAACGGCTTCGTTATCTCATTCGAACGCGTTGCACCACCACCCAGAGCGCTCACCCTGCATACCATGAGCGTGGGTCTGTGACAACGAAACATGAACGTGTAGACGAGATTTTATAAATGTTTAAATCCTACTATCCTATTTCCTACAAATATTATAAATGTGAACGTTTGTGAATATGTTTAGATGTTTGTTAATCAATCACACTCAAACGGTTAAACGAATCTAGCTGAAATTTGGTGCAAATGTAGATGTAGAGTCTCGAATAATACATAGGTTATAAATCTTACTTTCGAGGGCTTACCCGGGGTGCCCGGCAACGGACACTTGGGGAGGACACCGTGCGGTTTTAGTCGAGACACGACAGGATCCGAAGGGATTTGCGACTTCTCTGCAACAGTCGCAGAGAAGTCGCCGCCGAGGAAGGTTCTCCGCACTCGACGGCGTCCGGACCCGTACTACTGAAGATGTCCGCCGCAGTGATCGACGAAACGTCTGGAATACAAGTTTCCGATGGACCACGGCCAAACCGCCCGGAAGCAGTATATTCTAAATACATAGGTTACTTTTTATCACTGGAATAGGTTTCCATTACAACAATTTTTTGCTATGCGAGATTTGTAAATCTAACCTAATTCTCCTAAGATTTAAAAGGAGTCTCAAGGTAAGTTCTTTAACTTTTAACTTTACGTTTAGAAACTCAGCCACGATTACATCATAGCTGTTTTATTCACAATTTAATATTTTGTACTGAAATATTTAGTTTACCAATGGCTACATTATTGTAATTAGTTAAATAGTACGTATTATTTGATAGACATAATTCGTTATAACTCGACAATTCCGAATGGCACGTCTGCTACTTTCTATGTGCACGACCCGTTCGTGAATATCAGGACGTATTCGATGCAGCACCTGTTCGTCGGCAACTCGCTAACTTTGCTTCACAAGTTTGCTTAAAGTATTACGAAATTTGAAGCGGACGCCCGCGTCCCCAACTCGATTCACATTATGTTTGGAAGCCTGATGAAATCGTCCGTTAAAACTTTTCACCTCGTTATTCTCACTTTTGAAAAATATCACGTTTCGGACACAAACGACACCGGAAGAAAAGCCAATGTTAATCTGCGCACTTGTATAAGAAAAGCTAAAATATTATAAAATTATAAATTACTTACTGGATTATGTTAAATGAACGATTCTGAACACAAGTAATTTTTTTTGGAATTCTTGTTTGTCTGTTTATCTGTTTGTGTGTTTGTTCGCGATGAACAGAAAACTTACTGAACGGAGTTTGATGCGGTTTTTCCTGTTAGAAAGGTCTTGATCAGAGTTAAAATCTGCCGTATGTTTGATTACAATTGGCTAAGTAGAATCGGAGATATGATCAAAAAACTATAACCAACCTCGGTGCGGGCGGAGCCGCCGGGTATCATCTAGTTGCTCTATTGCTTGTCTACGCCCAGGACTACCGACCTCCATGATCGGGGCCTGAGGATGGCAGTCGGCCGGCAACGTTCTCACAGAAGCAGGCCAAGACGGAGGCGTGTCATGGGTGGCCAACTCACCTACGCGGGATCAAACCCGATTCCAAAGGCTAGGCCGCGATGGCGGCCGAAGTCCGTCGGGAACCCTTTTTTTTTTTTTTTTTTTTTTTTCGTGCGGAAATCCCTTCGGATACCGCCCCCGCTGGAGAGCGGGGGGTCTCCAGCGGGGGCGGTTATGTCGGGCTTGCACCGACTAAAACCGCACGCCGTCTCGGGTCTTAAGACGCCGGGGTGTAAGGTTACCCATAGAGCATATCCCTCGCACCCCGACTGACCCTGGGCCATCTCCGGTTTCGAGATGGCCCTCTTACTTGCTCTCCACTGAGGGACACGTGGAAAGCTTCCGAACAGCCCTCAACAGGGCCGTCCTCGCCTCGGTCGGAGTTGGGCGTAGGCGGCAGCGTCTCTCCCACCCTAGGAGAGAGGCGCTGCCGTCTCCGTTGCCCAGGGTGCACCGCGTGGAGGTCCCCAACCAAGCACCCCCCGTCGGGAAACCTGGGGTTACCCTTTCGAGTGCACGCAATGGACGCTTGGGAAGGACACCGTGTGGTTTTAGTCGGTTCCATTTCGATATACTCACCTCGTCGCTGGCACCGGTGCCAGTGGGTTGTGCCCGTGGGAACGAAAAAAAAGTTATAAGTTGTTTTAGGTTTATCTCCTTTCCAATGCTACTCCTCACGGTGTTCATTTTCAAAATATATTGCAATCCTCTCAATTTTAAGTATTGTATTGTATTTAAGTATACAAAAATTTAAGGCTTTCACGGCCTGCGTTGCATGTAGAATATACTGCTTCCGGGCTGTTTGGCCGTGGTCCACTGTGGTACCACTGAAGCTGTCGACCGCAGTGATCGACGAAACCTCTGGAATACAAGTTTCCGATGGACCACGGTCAAACAGCCCGGAAGCAGTATATTCTACATGTATTTAAGTAGTTTATTTATAAGTGTGCCCTTCTATATCAATATACTTTGAGATCAAGGGTATTTTCACCTACTTCTTAAACTGAAGTGGAAGTATAATGTTTGCAATCCAATAAATTGAAGATACAGAGTCTCTCTGCGTGCCGTTTTCACCAAAGTAATCATCAGATTTGCTATTTCATTTCAAGGAGTTCTGACCGATAATGTCTGGCGACTGCCATAACACCCTAGTGTTGTATAGAAACCTCTGGAATACAAGTTTCCAATGGACCACGGCCAAACAGCCCGGAAGCAGTATATTCTACATGTATTTAAGTAGTCTATTTATAAGTGTGCCCTTCTATATCAATATACTTTGAGATCAAGGGTATTTTCACCTACTTCTTAAACTGAAGTGGAAGTATAATGTTTGCAATCCAATAAATTGAAGATACAGAGTCTCTCTGCGTGCCCGTTTTCACCAAAGTAATCATCAGATTTGCTATTTCATTTCAAGGAGTTCTGACCGATAATGTCTGGCGACTGCCATAACACCCTAGTGTTGTATAGAAACCTCTGGAATACAAGTTTCCGATGGACCACGGCCAAACAGCCCGGAAGCAGTATATTCTACATGTATTTAAGTAGTCTATTTATAAGTGTGCCCTTCTATATCAATATACAGAGTCTCTCTGCGTGCCCGTTTTCACCAAAGTAATCATCAGATTTGCTATTTCATTTCAAGGAGTTCTGACCGATAATGTCTGGCGACTGCCATAACACCCTAGTATTGTATAGAAATATGATAGGCTGTCTCTCAATGATTTATTTTTTTACGTCAACGATTTTTGTCGTGGTACACAAATAGATGATGCAGTGGCCCTTTTCTGCGTGGAAACCTCGACACCAAGGGCGGTTTGCTACGGGGTGATTTGCCCAACAACTCCATGTAGACCATATCGACACATAACCACATACCAAAACATAACTTCGCGCCTGTATCCCCGAAGGGGTAGGCAGATATATATTATACACCCACGATTCGCCAGTTATGTTAAGGTCCCAATGTAATAGGGGGCGAGCCTATTGCCATCTACCGGGCACATTATTAAGCGAGTGATAATTAACATTTATTAATACACACATAGCTACGATAAGTCAGTGGTGTGTACCCGGGGCGACTGGGGTTCGAACTCGAGTCCTCGTCTCAGCAGTCCGTTACGTACGCCACTGGGCTATCGCCGCTTTTCCATATCGACCATTGGAGATTACACTTGTCTATAAGAGGGGAGTGCTAAGTAGGTTCTATTATTTTCTTAATTTGATCTTGACATAAATGTATGCTTACGGCTTATTTTCCAGATACAATGAAAGCTTCTAATACAGTTTGAAAGAAAATAAACGAATCCAATTTGTACAAACACTGATTATTCGATTATGTTTGTATTTGCGCGTCCAATTTAAAATAACAAGGTGCACACAGACTGCACATAGGCATAATAAAATGGCGGGACGTGTCATCGACTTTTGCGAGCTAATCACAGAGGGACCGCTTGATTGCATGCACCATATTTTCTTTTTTTTTAGAGCCGCGCTCTAACTGCCTTCATTGAACAAAGCAACTATCGCTGAGCCCGGATTATTGAACCAATTTAATATAAGCGGAATAAGCATTTTGATGCAGCCCTAATGAAGAAAGAAACTGAATCTGCCTGATTGGAGGATACTATTAGAAGGTAATTTTGCGTTGAATATTTCGCTGCAAGAAAATAATGTTGCCTAAAAGTGGGGATCCATAATTATTTTGGTTTTTAAACAGTTGTTTCAAACTGAAACGGGTTTGACTGCAACGCAGAGGTCGCGGATTTGATAATATATTTGTATGTATAAATATGCCTATTTGAATTGACTTCGGTTTCGTTATGTATATAACTATAATTATATCAGTTAACAAAAAAAATTAAGAATTCGTAACTGCTTTCCAGAACCCACATATTACCTATTTGGTAATATCTGGGTTCTAATTTTAAAAAAAGGATTGTGTGGTTTTATGAAACCACGGTAAAAGTGAAACTTTTTTTCACATTATAGACATTTAACTAAAAAATTACAACATTTACATTAAACACTGACAAAAAACATTGACATTAAACACTGACAAAAACAAACAAAATAGCGTGGAGCACTGGCACAAATGAGTAATAGTCTATACACTACACGGTCAGCTACTGCGAACTATAGGCGCCGCCATATTGGCCTTGGCTGCTATGACGAGCGCCTTTCACTTTATCCCTACTCCGCGGCCGACCATCACGCGACATGCAACACACAGACGAAAAAGTTTGAGACGATGTAATAAAAGTTTCACTTTAATTCACTTTAAAAACTGAGATAAGTGGGGCAATGCATCCGAAAATAAATTCAAAGCGTAATACCAACAAAATTTACAAATAAGTTGAATCTAGTAATGTAAGTGAACAATACATATTTACTCATATAATAATGTCCCGACTCCCTAGAGTTAAATATTATAATTATAATTTATAATCATTATGTATTGTATCTCATTTTAAATGAACTGTATTATTGTTCTTATGAGAAATAAAGTTTGTGAATCTGGTACTGTGTAATAATTTCTAGAATTTTGTTTTTTTTTATGTATGATCACGTTAAGGTGTTTTACAGTATCAAATTTACTCATAATATAATTAAACATTCGGTTTAAGTCATCATAAGTATAGTAACAGCCGTATAATTATATACTTTAAGTGTACAGTAGGCCTAACGTATAACATCCAAATTTGCAGACTGAAGTTTCAGGTAATCGGTTCCATGCCACACATTTATCCCGCAATGGAATCCGAAGACGGCACGGAATTGATTCAACCTAAACCCTACCAGAAAAAATCCGAAGTGGTCCCATACGGACCCAAAGTTTGTTTCAGGGCCCCCCCAGATGTCAAAAGATGCTATCTAGTTGCATTTCATAAATTCAACCTGTACCTAAACAGCATGTTGAAGTAGTTAATGACACATTTACGAGAAAATTGCAACGATTTACAGTTACCGTTCAGAGCAATCGATGAATGGCGGCTAATGTAGCGGCGCACAAATCGATACATGCCTTCCTATTTGTAGCTACAACTTCCTAGAATGTTTTCAAACATTTTATTGCCATTTTCTTTTAATTTTCTTTGTTAGGATCGATATCACAACACTTTTTAGGGTTCCATAGCCAAATGGCAAAAAACGGAACCCGTATAGATTCGTCATGTCTGTCTGTAGGTTTTTTTTTTTAATATTTAGGACACGTCAATTTGACTTCACCTCGCCTGATGGTAAGCTGGAGGTAAAGTCTCAGGAAAGAGGGTCACCATTACATACACGTACCATGTTAACAATGGTGGCACTCAGCTTGACGGCCTCATCAGAAGAGGATTGACGTCGCAGCACCGTGTAACATCAATAGGTCCCACTAGTGCTGCGACCACAATCCCCCTGCCTGGCTATGCACTTGCTGACCCCTGAACGCAATCAAACCGAAATTGGATTACTATGGAGGGTTTTTCGCAAATCGTGCACGGTGGTACCCACCCGGCCGAATTTTGTGACAAATTTGTGTCATCAAATTTCTACCACCGGTAACGTCCGTATCTCACAGCCACTTTTTTCAGAAACTATAAGAACTATGCTGTTGAAACTTGGTAAGTAGATGTATTCTGTGAACCGCATTAAGATTTTCACACCAAAATAGGAAAATAAACAATAAATTTTGGGAGCTCCCCATACTTAATTATAAATAATAATTATAATATATTAACTGAAACTCAACAAAAAAAAATCATCAAACCCATACGTGTACATCTACACATATCCCATATAACCCATACTATGGATAGGTCTTCAAAAATGATATTGAGGTTTCTAATATAATTTTTTTCTAAACTGAATAATTTGCGCGAGAGACACTTCCAAAGTGGTAAAATGCGTGTCCCTCCCCTGTAACTTCTAAATTAAGAGAATAATAAAACTAAAAAATATATGGTGTACATTACCATGTAAACGTCCACCGAAAATTGGTTTGAATGAGATCTAGTAAGTAGTTTTTTACTTGCTGCTACGGAACCCTTCATGGGCGAGTCCGACTCGCACTTGGCCACTTTTTTCTTCATCCGAGGGCAAATCCTGGTTGAATACAAAGCTTGCATGATTTTGAAGCTCAAAGTCGACTCTCTCTCTCTCTTACTACTCCTTTCTATAATCTAGTTTGATCCCCCAGCCTCGAGAGGTAAGCTATGTCCATCAATTAGCAGAGGTACAGTTGCCCTCAGAAGTGCTGAACACTAACTTTACCTACAAACGATTTTACATCGAAATAAATCAACAAAATTAATGTAAGTATAATTATTTTTGTAATCTTCAGAGGAAAAATTTTGCATGTTTCTTATTTTTGGTATATGATTTTACTAGCTGTTCAAACAGACAGAAACAAATTTAAAAATTGTATTTTTGTTATACATAAGCATCGTGTATATAATTAAAAAAAATATATATAATAATAAAATAACAGATTTTTAATGATATATATATATATGCATATACCGGGTTAAGTTGTCCAGACGATTATTTCGTCATTTTTGAAGATATTGTAAAACTTTAATCTGATATGAAATCGGCATCGCTTAATCCATAAAACGACAAAATAAAAATAAAAATAATTACATTATTGGCGATACACATGTATACAGACTTGTGTATCGTTAATTATGCAATCATTAAAATCTGTAATTTTAATATTACATACAGATACTTCAATTTTATGTAAATTTTAATGTAATGCGAAGTTTTACAGCCAAGGGAGTCTGCAATTATGATTGTTTTTTTTAATTTACGCTAATAGCGATAGCGACTGTATACGCTTATATCGATTTCTCAACACAACATCACGTTAATCTCATAGACTGTCGATAAAATTTAAAAAAATAACAGCACATCGCGTTTGTGATGTCAATAAATCATTTGTAGGGTCGTTACGCCCCGCGCGTCCCTGTCAACGCAACGCGAAAACGCGCAAAAACATCCCAAATCTGTCTGGACCCACCCTTGTAATCGCTAGATAATGGCTGCGAATTGAAAAATCATCCCTGCTATGTGTTAAGGGCACGCACGACACCTCAGTTGTGCCCGTAATTTGTCAACCCGGATTCAGTTTTAGGTTAGCCGTTATTAATGGTGGTAATCAATTCTGCAATGAGGGTTGCAGATTATGTGCAGATTGGGTCAACTTTACCCCGAGCAAAATGAAAATTAGTTATATTTTTCTTAGCCTGTTTTGCAGTTATGGTTATATCTTTCTAACTGACGATATGGGAATTTTAGGGTTAGGGGAAAAATTGGGCTCATACCGCAGCCATTAAACTACCGACGTGGAGCTTCTCCTAATATAAGCAATTTAAAATACTATCACCCGATCCTCCACCTTCCGCCTTCAGTCTATTCCAGATACCATTTTCAAGTCGTCAGTCCATCTGGTTGGGGGCATCCACCTTCGACTCTAGGACTTGTTTGCACTAACAGCCATCGGTCCTTCGGTAGATGAGATATAAATCTCCAGCAGTGGACTGCAACACTGCAATAAACATTTTAATGTTTTATATCCAAATAGTTTTTAATACATTTGTAGTGGCGGTTGGTGTTCCACGTAAATGTTCCAGGTGGATTGAAAACAAACACTGGCCACTATCAATTAATCCATAGTTTATTGGTAAAATACACAAGCAGAAAGTTAACAGCATAAGATGGTAAGTAGAAGGGAGAACAGAAGGTAAGAAGATTTGATAATTCTTTAGCGAGCAACGTAAACTGGCGGGAAGCGCGAGTGGAGAGCGACTTGGATTCAGCGTCGTAACCATGAGCAGACTGGTACGGGGAAGGCGGCCGCGCCGCGCCACCGGTGCTTGCGCGGGCGCCTATTGTTCTCTTATCGCAGGTAGGATTATGCAGCTTTTACTCTTCACGACGCGGATCCGGGAATTCGTCGTGTAGATTGGGCATCTGGCAGCTACAAGGTAAGTATTATGTGTGTAATGTAGGCGTGTAGTGTATTATATTTGTATTTATATGATTTATATATATGTAATATATTGTGTAATTGTTTTGTATTAATAAATGAAATAATATGATAATTGTACTTATATAATAATATTATACACATACATAGATAGGTGGCTCCGCCACACATTGATTTTAAATCTTAATCAAATCATCATCCTCTAAGCGTTTTCCCAGCTCAGTTAGGCTCAGTTCAGCTTTCAATCTAACTACGAAACGGCTGAACTTGACATTTTCCACTGGCGATATCGAAGTTCTGTAACTAGACAAGGTTATTTCACTTTTTAGGGCTCCAACTACCGAACCGTAACGAATGCTACAGATGTTTGTATGCCAACCGGGACCGATGGCTTAATGTGCTCTCCGAGACACGGAGAGGTCTCAATGGTCAATGATCAATGGTCAATGGTCAATGGTCATCCTAAGACTGACCTGCCTAGAATTACTTAAATTTGCTGTTTGCTGAACCTTCACATGTACACCATGTTATTATAAGAATAATGTAAACCAACCATATTCACAATTAAGTATTATTCTATTATTCTATATTCTATTTGCTAAACTCCTTGGTTACCATTTACACAGTTAACATTGTTGCAATTTAGAATCCAAGGTTAGATTAATCTGAACATCGAAACTACAAAAGCTTAAGAATTTAACAGATGAACACGTCTGACCTTAATTTCGCCTCCAAATTCTTTTTTAAATGGAAGGCCGCTGCCAAAAACGCTGAAAGTTCCAAGTCATTGGCCCTTGCGATTGTGATTCGATAAATATAATTTATCGTAGAGTGAAGTACGCCGTATGGTCTCGAATACCTCTCCATCACTCCGCATGAGGGTCGTAAGGGACTGTGTCAATGGGTAGGCACCAATATCCCTGAATATCACCCTTTGGAAAAACGTAGCAGGCAAAAGAGTAAATCTTCGTCCGAGATTAGAATGGTTAGAAGTGTGTCAAAGTTTTAATAGAAAGGTAAATGGAAAAAAATGGGAAATCTTTTGAAACCGACTTCAAAAGAGGAGGAGATCTCAATTTGGATGTTTATATTTTTTTTATGTATGTTCGGGCATGACTCCTTTATTTGTAAACGGATTACAAAATATTTTTTTTGCTTGACATATATTTGTTTTGAAATGGTCCTATTCAAATTTCGTGATAATTTGATTATTAGTTTTGCAGACAGATAACGGAACTCCTCAATAAACGGCAGCAAATCAACCGCAATTGCTGCTATACCATTGCATGCATTGTATGAATAATCACATGATATAACATCACGCCTGTAGGGTATAAGGGTATGCAGATGTGTTCAGTATATATATGTTCGACAATATTGCCGTCGTTTAAGAACTTTATTATTTATTTTTTAAGTCTCGAGTGAAGAGGTTCCTTCTGAGCAAACGTAATCCATCGTAGACCACATTGTCACTTACGACCAGGTAAGATAGAGGTCAATCGTGAGCCTATAATCCATAAAAATAAAATTGATAATAATTTTTGTATTAGGTTTGATTTAGCTTCGAGGTGGACCCAGATTAATTTCATTAGTATTGGACCTTGGAAACTGAAAATATTTTGGGGAACTCTTCAGAATCAAATAGAAAATGTGAAATGATCGAGCAATCGGTAGGTTTATGACCATTATATGACAAGGTAGGTTACTGTAGTCATAAGTAGGTGTACTGGAATTGTCTCGAATCGGATAACGAAGGCTAACGATGGAAATCCTTAACGATATACAACATTAATTTCTCGGTTAAGTTATTACGGGCATTATGTCGATCCTATGAGGTACTTTATTATAGAACCAAGCAGTTGGACCTATTTGGCTTGGCACTGACTAGAACAGAAAACTCTCATGCGCATTCATCTCTATACTTAAATCTGTACTTCAGTTATTTTTCACTTTTCTGTTAGTTTAGATTTTTGAAGTCAGTTCAATATTTTTATTAAAATTGTACTTATTCATGCTTTAGGAATACTATGACAAAAACTCAAGAAACCGAGATATTTGGTCAAAGCTAGAGATACTTACCCAGTGTATATTACTGGGTAAATATCTAGAAACAAATGAAATAAATGGAAAGAACAGTTACAAAACATTTGAAAATTAATTGCTATACACACAACGAACATGCATTAGCATTCAAGAGCAATCGCCAATTCGCGTATTAATGCATGCAAATTAGATCACTGTGGTCTAAATGTGCCAATTATCAAAATTAATGATGACACAAACAATTTCAATGCTATAGCTAAATTATGTAGGGTCATACCTTCGATGTAAAATAAAGTATAGTAAAGTAAAATAAATCTATCGATTAGATTAGATTACATTTATTCATCCCAGCCAGTCTATTCATACTTAAAAGTATGGCTTTACCACCCACAAGCCTAGTTTGACTTGGTTCCTTATTCCTTCAAGATAGAAATACTATATTATGATACTATATGCTACAGGCACTCGCAAAATTTTTGCTAAATTAGAACCACTGTGTAGGTAGCTCTAATAAAGCAATAATTTCACTGTCATAAACATCAACGTCTCTTATTCCAAAACTTTCTTATAAGACAGCCATGTCTCCAGCTCCGCCAGGAACTCATGGAGATATGGAAGGTGCAACTTGAGCAACCAATGTGGGGGGAAACCACCATCGCGGCGATGAGGCTGGTCACGGAGGAGTGGTTGGAGAGGCACCACGGTGACATCTCTTATCGGATGTCCCAGATGGTTACCGGACACGGGTGCTTCGGTAAATATCTGTGGCGCATTCACCGGCAGACAACGCCGCAGTGCCAGCACTGCGAGGATCCCGGTGAAGACACGGCGCTCCACATATTGGTGGAGTGCCCAGCGTGGGCGTCTCGTTGCGGTCCTGGGCGTTGACGTTCTCTCACTGGAGACCATGATGAGAGCCGTGATCACCGACGGGAACAAATGGTACGCCGCCACTCCTTTCTGCGAGCAGGTAATGAGCTCAAACAAGGCGGCGGAGAGGGAGCGGGAAAGAACCCTGTCCCTCTAGGCCCGCAGCCTGCGGCGAGGACGACGCAGACTTGTCTACGCTCGGGACTACCCGCCTCTATGATCGGGGCCTGAGGACGGCAGTTGGCCGACTCGCTGTCCTTACAGAAGCAGGCCAAAATGGAGGCGTGTCGTATGTGTCCTACACACACCTGCCAAATCACCGTCGCAGGAGCAAACCCGACCCCATAAGCGAGGCCGCAATGGCGGTCAAAGTTAAAAGGTTTAGTTTCTGCATGAAAGAAAGTTAGAGAGGGGATAAGTAACTCTGGTTAGAACAATTTGGTTAAATAAAGCTTCTTTCTTAACAATTCTTACTTTATGACTATACTCGTAATAAAAATGGCAGAATTTTTTAAGATGTAATAACTAAAGTAAAAAGACAGTACAATATTCCTACTACATCATTTCTACCATCTCTACTTCAAATGGTAATTCTTAATCAATAACCACACACATCTCGCCACAGGGCAAAGCAGATGACTATCATCTGTCAAGCTTCTCACAGACAGCGATCAGATTGAGGTTTGCCGGCTTATAGCAATTTGATAATGGCTCAATACTGAGGATTACTGTGTCTATATCGATGATGTGGTCAATTTACCTACCATAAGCATACGTATATAGATATACTTATAATATATAGTAATTGAATACTAGCTGTTACCCACGGCTCCGCTCGCGTGGAATACTGATCCCGTTCCTGCAACTCGTGGTAATAAAAAGTAGCCTATGTGTTATTCCAGAATATAATTTATCCCTGTATCAAATTTCTTGACCAAATACCGGTTTCATAAAAGACCTGCCTACCCTATGCTATAGGTACCTACTAATGACATATAGTGTACCTTTTGATATTTTTTTATAGCTATGGAAATATCAGAGATTACCCCAAAAAATTTAAAGACAAATTTCACCGCTTTATAACAATGACTTCTATGTATAGCGACGAGCAACGATTGGAATATGAATTCGATGAATTCACTACAGCTGTGTGTGCTAGCGTTAGAACGTAAATATAAATGGTACGTGTAAATATTAGGTATTTTCGCGCCGCCCCGGGTGAAGACCCGGGGCGGCGCGAAAATACCTGCGGCGTGACGTGGTGTGCGCGTGCTCTCTGGGGCATGCTGTGGTTCCCACTCCCGTCGGGGCCATCTCAAAGCTGTAGATGATCCAAGATTAGCCGAGGTGCGAAGAAAGTGCCTCATTGGGTCAGCTTAGACGAGACAGCGTGTAGTTTTAGTCGGTTCAAGTCCGACATAACCACCGCCGCTGGCCGGCGGGTTGTATCCGTGGGGATTTCCGCAGGACCAAAAGAGCGCCGCACCAACAGAACCGGTGAGGTCGTGGGCGAGTCTCGGATGTATCTAAGACGTGGCCGAGTCTCGGATGTATCTAAGACGTGGCCGCTGTCAAAATATATCAATAAGACGGGGCGAAGACAGGTCGCGAAGATATTGTTTTTTATTTCCTTACATTAAGTTTCTATGAGTCTGGAGCTCTATTTTAGTCACGGTGTAGTGTGGGCGGAGAAGTGTGCGAGGTGCGGTGTTGTACTTTTGAACACGTCGCACCCGCCCGCGCGCCCGCGTGCCCGCGCAGAAAAACGAAATGTGATGTCTGCACACACTATCGAATGATTACAGACGATTACGTGCGAGCACCATCGTGTAGAGGGCATACTTGCCTCTACTCGCCGATCATCGTCTGTGATCGCCTACGATCTGTGAAATGTCGGTT
Source organism: Cybosia mesomella (assembly GCA_946251805.1). Classification (NCBI taxonomy): domain Eukaryota; kingdom Metazoa; phylum Arthropoda; class Insecta; order Lepidoptera; family Erebidae; genus Cybosia; species Cybosia mesomella. The sequence goes on from OX276398.1 coordinate 27,819,747, forward strand.
TGTCGGGCACGCATCAAAGGGAATCGCCGGGTGGTTCGTCGTGGTACCCATACGATCGCCGATCATTCACCCGCCGTTAAACAGTGAAGGATTGCACACGTGCGTGTGTAATCTTACTCAAAATTCGGTGCAGTAGTGTACCTACTGCACATATGCTTCGGGGACCACCTGCATCGGATCAGGAAGGAGCCAACGCCTGAGTGTCATCACTGCGACGCGAGCGAGGACTCAGGGCTGCACACGCTGGCGGACTGCCCGGCGTGGGAGGCGCCGAGGCGTGACCTCGTGGCAGCCATCGGGGTGGGAGTCCTCTCGCTCGGCAGCATGATTGCGGCAATGATGCGGAGCGCGAGCGCGTGGGCCGCCGCCGCCTCCTTCTGCGAGCATGTAATGCTCGCGAAGTAGGTGGCGGAGCGCGCCCGGGAGAGACTTAGAACTCTCCCGGTCCGCCGAGCCCGCAACTTGCTCGCCGCGCGTCGCAGGCAACTCAGGCGCCGGAGGTCGCTTAACGACCTCCGTCCTCCATGAGCGCAGGCCTGGGGGTGGCGGGTGAGGCCACCTGTCACCCCAGCAGAAGCAGGCCGGGCCGGTGGGGCGACTAGCGCCCCTCCCCCAAACCGGGGCAAGACGGGGACACCGTGGTTCCCAAACCCGAGGGGGCCATCTCGAAACCGGAGATGGCCCAGGGTCAGTCGGGGTGCGAGGGATATGCTCTATGGGCAACCTTACACCCCGGCGTCTGTAGACCCGAGACGGCGTGCGGTTTTAGTAGGTTCAAGCCCGACATAACCGCCCCCGCTGGCACGCGGGGGGGTATCCGAAGGGATTTCCGCACGATAAAAAAAAAAAAAAAGGTACACGTACATAAATATGGCTTTTTCATCTAACTTTATCAGATCAAACTCCACGTCCATCTTGACGCTTGCCGTTTCACAAACTACTACAGACGATAATGTAGATGCTTGTACGATCGTCCGGCGCCTAAAAGCAAAAAAATGTACAAAAAGGCGGTTTCCTTGATGTCATATATTGCATTTTACAAATAATTGTAAACCGCTTTTTCATATAATTCTTACGACCAACAATACGCATCGTTTTTCTGAGCATTCCCCAAGTATTCATCACGAACTGTTATAAATACTTATCAAGCTTAATTACCATAATCAAATTTAATCAAAGTACCAGTTTTCGATCATTCTGATATCTGTGATTCACAATGAACAAAATATGCTTATTGTCGTTAAAAGTGTCATTTGGTACTACATAAAGCAATATACCTGATACAATGCATTTAATCTGTGTCTATAACTTTCTATCATTTAGTACAAAACAGTAAACTTTAATGCTAATCAGAAATATTAAAAAAATATTTTTAGTTCGGAAAAAGTAAACATCCAGGAATACTAGAATTGTAGAAGTACGCAAGAATTACGGTAGATGGCTCCAGCGTCGCCTCGAGACGTATAATATATCGAAGAATTTCGAATATCTAGGACTTGTCCAGGTAGCTCAGTTGGTCAGAGTATTCCCCCTACCGCGGGTTCAAGTCCCGTCCTGGATGTTCCCTTTTTCCGAACTAAATCTATTGGATAAGTTAGCGTACTAATTGCTTTAAAATCTCATTCTATTAAAATAATATCACTCATCATCACCATAATCACAGCTTTAGTTCCGGCTGCAACCAAAGCTCGTACTTTCGTCGGTCCGCTCTCCTACTATTTATCTTGACTTATATCTTGGCTTTTACGGGAGCAACTACCGTCTGACCTCTCAATACCGAGAGAGAAACCTGCGCTAAGCACTCCGTCTGTCCACTCATCACCAAGTGAGGTTGGTTTGGTCTCCGAAGATCTCAGTGGGGTCCCTACACACCCAATAATATCTATCAAATGTAAATGCATATAATTTCGGACTTTCAATGTTTCAATCGAGTTATAAGAGTAAGTGATCGTGTGCTCCACATCTGGTAACAAGTCTCGCTAGCAAGTCAAATTAAATTTACATAAATAGTCAAATACACAGTACCCAAAGTAAACCATTCCAAATTCGATGCCCCAAAAGTTGTATCTGTGCAAACATGGACATTCGGACCAACAAATGTGACCTGAATGAATATTTGACCAGCATGTTTGTGCTGTACTCGCGAATTACGCCTTCATTTGGTTTCTGCGGGTACTTTGCATACAGTAATTTTCTATATACGTTAATTTCTGAAATCTGGAGTCTGAACCGCCTTTAGAATATTTAATTAGCACCGTTGGATACATTGAAATTCATATGAATTTTGAAATAAGTTAGCGCACACATACAAAGTTACAATCTAATCCAGATCTGGATGTTTGTAGCCTAAGACTAATAGGGAAGCCACTTCAGTGCCAGGACTACTGCTTTCTCTAAGTAGATATTTTATGCTAATTAGGGGCTATTAAGTAGGTACCAATTGTACAATTGTTAAGTAGGTACTAATTGAAAGAAGTTAATGTAGTTGTTGTTTCACTGTTTACTGTACTCTGCAACTCAAATAAAACATTGTAATTAGATAAAGTAAACCTGTTTGTCGTTGTTACTGAAACTTGTTTTTTTTCACGTTTAAGTGTCGTTTTAATGACCAACATGAATATACCAACAGAATAAATGATTTTCGATTCTGAATTTGTTTAGTTACGCCTAATTAGAAATGTTTGTTTGCAGCTAATTAATTACATTTGCTAAGCGATGTACCCTTTCTGGTCAATTGATTCACTAAAGCTCCTTTAAGAGGGAGTTGGGTTAGCAACTCATGAGTTACGTCAATTTCAAGTAACTGCTTACGATCGAAGATCGTGTATCACATAATATTGAGACGGCTAACGATGGTTGACATATGTGTAAAAATTATTAGTGAAAGATTTTACAATGCTCGGTGGGTATGAAAACAGCGTTCGAAGCCGACAGAAGGCAGTTAAGTTTGGAGAGCTCTGGTGAAAGAGGGAAACAAGAAGTCTGGTGGGAATTTAGACAGAGTTGGTTCAAATAAATCCCGCAATCTGAGGAGTGCTGTTCGTTCTCCCAATCCCTGATCCCTCACTCGCAATAAAATAACGAAATATTTAACTAAATTCATTATATTATGTTTAAGCAGGTCAACTATTTTATTTTATCTTATATAGTTATAAGATAAAATAAAATAGCGAGTGCTTTTATCGGAGTTTTCATCAGCGTTGCTATCGCAAACGTTAAGGAAATGCTTTCCAGGTCCCAGTTCCGTGGTAGACTAAATTCATAAATTTTGTGGTTAAAACGTAACAAACATATGCAGACCGAGATGCATTTATATAGTTGGGTACATTTTAAAAAGTGAGCATCATAATTTATTTTCACTATATAGCTCTGCGCTTCCGTCGAACGCCGATTTACTCTTGATTTTTAGGGTTCCGTACCCAAAAGGTAAAACGGGACCCTATTAAAGCTCCGCAGTCCGTCCGTCCGTCCGTCTGTCACCAGACTGTATCTTGTGAGCCGTAATAGTTAGACAGTTGAAATTTTCACAGATGATGTATGTCTGTTGCCGCTATAACAACAAATACTAAAAAACAGAATTAAATAAATATTTAAGGAGGAACGTGTTTCTTTTTTTGCACAGTTTTGCTCGATTTTGATAACAGCAACAGCTAGACGCTTGAAATATTCAGAATATTTCATTATAAATTCACTTAAAAAATAAACAATTGAATTATAATTAAACAAATAGGGCGCGATTTTTTTTGCTCGTTTTTGCTCGATACTGATAACGGCAACAGGTAGATAATGGTACGCAACCCTTCGTGCGCGAGTCCGACTCGCACTTTGCCGGTCTTTTTTAAATATCCTTTTTACAACTTTATGTTCAAACATGGTTCTTCTAGCAGCAAAGTTTAGTTAATTATTTTTATAAACCTGGTTGACGAAATATGCTGGGTTTATAACAATAATTAACTAAACTTTTCTGCTAGAAGAACCATGTGAAATACTGCTGGTAGTAAATACTGATCTTCAGAATACATAAAAGTCACTGAAGTATTTTAAATTCTTTAACATCTCACCACGCCTTATATGTAAAAGCAGGTGTATAAACTGTGTGGCTTTATTTTTAAAATAAACAAGGTTGTTCATTGAAGCGTCTGAAATACGAGCACGGCACTCAGCCTGGGTGGCATTAAATATTTCATTTTAGAGAAGTTTTTATTACAGTCGCCGAACGTGTCCGCGATAAACGCAGCGAACGTGACTAGAGAACGTTGTTTAGATCATCCTGTATACCTGCATCGAGGAATTAGCTTTAAACTAGAAGGGAATCGGCGAGTGATCAGATTAATGAAACGTGTATTGAGTAATATTGATTTTAATGGATTTGTTGTTTGACTTTCCTGCAATTTTAGGGTAGGTACCGTACCCTGGGGTGTGTGTTGGGTAACCTCCTCGAGTGTCGCTCCGATTCCGATCCCGCTGCAGTCCGGGGGGAACGGAATCGGAGCGGCCGGTACACCCTGGGCGGCGGTCAATGGCTTCCCCTTCACCCCTTCATAGGGTTGGCATTGATCGTCGGCCAATACCCAACGTGGCGGGAACACATCGCTCTCCGTACTCCTCTGCTTTCAGAGGAGACAGGATGAGCGATGCTGTTAGTGGTGAGATGGCCCAGGGTCAGCCGGGGTGCGAGGGATATGCTCTATGGGTAACCTTACACCCCGGCGTCTGAAGACCCGAGACGGCGTGCGGTTTTAGTCGGTGCAAGCCCGACATAACCTTCCCCGCTGGCCGGCGGGGGGGTAACCGAAGGGATTTCCGCACGATAAAAAAAAAAAAAAAAGGTACCGTACCCTTTTTTTTCGTGCGGGTTTCGTAATCCTCTCAGGTAGCCACCAGCCAGCGGGGACGGTTATATCGGGATTGAACCGACTGAAAACGCACGCCGTCTTGGGTCTTCAGCCGGGGTGTAAGGTTGCCCATAAAGCATATCCCTCGCACCTGTTCTGTTACCGCTATAACAACAAATACTGAAAATAAAATAAATATTTAAATAGGTATGCAAGAAACGTGTTTTTTCGCCGTTTTTTTTTGCTCGATATTAATAGCGGCAATAACCAGGTTGTATCTCATGAACCGTGATAACTCGACAGTTGAAATTTTCACAGATAATGTATTGCTGTCGTTCCATTACAACAAATACTAAAAACAGAATAAAATAAAACATATTCAAGGGGGGACTCCATACCAAAAACGTGATTTTTTCGCCTTTTTTTGCCCGATATTAATAACAGCAACAGGTAGACGCTTGAAACTTTCACAGAATATTTCGTTATATATTCACTTCAAAAATAAATAAACATTAAAATAAATTAAGGGGGGCTGCCCTGGGGTTATCCTTTCGAGGGCTTACCCGGGGTGCCCGGCAACGGACACTTGGGGAGGACACCGTGCGGTTTTAGTCGAGACACGACATAACCACCCCCGCTGGCCAGCGGGGGGGGGGGGTATGCGAAGGGATTTCCGCACGTAAAAAAAAAAGGGGGCTGCCATTGTCTAGTATAGATAAAGGTATGGGAAACCTCGTGCGGCCAAAAGAATCTTTTTTTTTAAGACCAGCGCTCATAAATTCATCCTATCCTACTAAAATACCTTTTTTTTTTTTTTATCGTGCGGAAATCCCTTCGGATACCCCCCCGCGTGCCAGCGGGGGTGGCTATGTCGGGCTTGAACCGACTAAAACCGCACGCCGTCTCGGGTCTACAGACGCCGGGGTGTAAGGTTGCCCATAGAGCATATCCCTCGCACCCCGACTGACCCTGGGCCATCTCCGGTTTCGAGATGGCCCCCTCGGGTTTGGGAACCACGGTGTCCCCGTCTTGCCCCGGTTTGGGGGAGCGGCTCTAGTCACCCCACCGTCCCGGCCTGCTTCTGCTGGGGTGACAACTAATAAATGCGAAACTTTGTAAAGATGTTTGGATGTTTGTTACTTAATCACGTTCAAACCGTTAAACGGATCTAGCTGAAAATTAGTACAGGGATAGATTATTATAGTCTGGAATAACACATAGGCCCCTTTTTAATCCTGGAATAGGGTCCCATGGATTGTGGGGAACGAGATCACGATTCACATGAACAGCTTATAATACACATACATATAATATTAAACAGTCACACCTTTTTCTCATTAAGGAAGACAGACACCACATTTTTCCACCTGCTATGATCATAGCATACATCGTTAGCTTTTTATACTTCATAATTGTAATCATACATTCTCACTAGTTGCGTGGTGAACCTGAAGTTACTCCACAGATTATGGTCCACTTACAAACTTGTGCTGCATGCCCATACACATGTTAACACAAGAAACTTCTACACTCACACTGGATAAATAAATTTAGATTTTACAGAACTCATATTTTACAGTTCACGGTACTATTTCTACATCATTGAATCGGAATACCACGAATTAAAACCGCAATGAAACATTTAAAACAAAAACCGAAGCCATGTGGTCGTACTTTTGTGACGCTTGTCAGAACTCGTTACTTTTTAGCACTGAATTGTTTATTAGTCACAACTGCACTAATGTTTTTTGTTATATTTTTTTTTATACATAACTCAGGAGGCAGACAAGGACACGGCCCGCCTGATGGGAAGCGGTTACTGCGGCTTATGGACGTGTGCAACACCAGGGGCGGCACACTCGCGCTGCTGACCCTGTACAAAAATACTAATGCCCTACTTGAAGAACTCCATATTGTAGACGCTTGGAAAAACTTTAGCAGGAAGAATATTCCACAATTTGAGTGTATGCAGAATGAAGTTCTTTGCTACAACGTTTTAGGATGAATGGGCTTTTTTTTTTTTTTTTAACGTGCGGAAATCCCTTCGGATACCCCCCCGCCGGCCAGCGGGGGTGGTTATGTCGTGTCTCGACTAAAACCGCACGGTGTCCTCCCCAAGTGTCCGTTGCCGGGCACCCCGGGTAAGCCCTCGAAAGGATAACCCCAGTCCTAATGTACATTTAAACAAACGATACGAACAAGTTTAATAATCAACATTGTGATAAGAGAACCAATCTTATTATAAAATTATTATTTGCATCGTTAACCGTGCAAAAATAGTATTATTTCAATGTGTTTTTTTTTATTTAATTTTTTTACGTGCGGAAGTCCCTTCGGATACACCGGCCAGCGGGGGTGGTTATGTCGTGGATCGACTAAAACCGCACGGTGTCCTCCCCAAGTGTCTGTTGCCGGGCTCCCCGATGTGTCACATTCGCGTAAACTTCCAACAATATCATGTAGATGATTCTGTTAATTGGAAGCAGAAACATACAATGAGTATATTGAAGTGGTTGGAGTATATTTTTTGAAAGATTTAAAGTGGTAATCGTGCATTTGACTCGCCTGATTGAAAACGAAACAATAGTCTATTGAAACTGGAGATTCAGTTACAATCCAATAATAAATATATCAACGAATTTATTGTACAGGCAGTAGAACTGAAAATGAAAATTCCCCTGAGAGACGAGTAGGAACTCGACAAATGGATGTAAAGCATAAGTCGGAATGCATTTTTAATTTTTATATTTTTTATTTATACTATTTACCGTACAAAATTGTACGTTCTTGGAATCCCTCGTACTTCATCCATCTTCTTCTTAGTATAGAAGCGTAGTTTAAAAGGTTACCTTCTACAAAAAAAAAAGTACCTTTTTTTGGCCTGCGCTAATGGATGACCGACGTCGTTGAGCGACCTCCGGCATCCGAGTCGCCTGCGCTGCGCGGCAAACATGTTGCATTCTTGTCGGGCCGGGTGAGTTCGTAATCTCTCCCGGGCTCGAAATCGCTCCGCCGCCTCCTGCTCGCTGTACAGTGGTTTCAGTCGGTTCAAGCCCGACATAACCTACCCCACTGGCTGGCGGGGGGGAATCCGAGGGGATTTGATTTGACAAGTCGCTTCGGGAAAAAGAGCAAGTGTCGGACTAAGACTGCGTGGGTTTTGTAAAGCGAGAGAATGCTTTCTCTATGCATCGCATAGCTTGATATCATTTAAGAGTAGTTAAAACCTAAGCTATCGTTTTAACCACTACATCACTATCACTACATATTATAAAACAAAGTCCTCCGCCGCGTCTGTCTGTCTGTCTATTCGCGATAAATAAAAACTACTGCACCGATTTCACCGTTTCCAACAATGAATAGAATGGTGCTCGAGGAAGGTTTTAGTATATGAGTTGTAAAATTTTTGTATACATTGACTAAAATATAATGATATTTGTTGGAGATGTGGAAAAAAAATAAACCGGCTGGGAGCTTTCAACGAAAATGCTGCCTAAACCCTTTTAGATATAGAAAAAAGGTTATATGGTGGAATTGTGTATCTTATATAGGTTGTGGTGGTGGAATAGGGTCCCATTGGTAGCGGGAACGGGATTAGAATTCCACGTGGGTGAAACCGCGGGCAACAACTAGTATTTTATAATCACAAACTGTTTTAACTACAATATAGAGATATCAAACTGACAGTCCGATGCCCGATAGAGAGAAAAATCTACAAAGAAGAAGTAAGCCAATTTTAGCCGGACACTTCGTACTGACATGCAAAATCAATAGCAGAGTAGGTACCTTTTTTTTTCGTGCGGAAATCCCTTACGATACCCCCCCCCCCCCCGCCGGGCAGCGGGGGCGGTTATGTCGGGCTTGAACCGACTAAAACCGCACGCCGTCTCGGGTCTACAGACGCCGGGGTGTAAAGTTACCCATAGGGATAGATATCCCTCGCACCCCGACTGACAGCTGAGTAGGTACCTACTGCAACCTACCGTAACAGTTTCGTTTTGCTTATATCCGTGTTCACCACGAAGCGATAAACTCACGGTAAACTGGCGTTTAGTTTAGTCGATTCCAGATAATTCTCTTGTACGATCGCATACCTAATACCTATCGACCAGCGGCCCGACAAAACTTTGTCTAACACACTTTGTAGTGTACATAATTCCATTCCACGGCAGTAAATGAAATAAGTTTTCTATTTAAAAACGTATCGGTTTTATAATGAAACTAGCTGCTGCCCGTAGTTCCGCCCGCGTGGGATTTGGTCCCGTTCCCGCAACCCACGGGAACCTATTAAAGTCATAAAAAGTCCATTTGTTATTCCTGACTATGAACTATCCCTGTATCAAATGTCATTCAGATCCCTGTGGTTGTCTCAAAAAACCAGAAACACAAACTTTCATATTTATAATATTATTAGGATTAGGGCTAGTTATGTAAACCAAAAGCTTAAATGTCATGTTCATTTTCTTAAATGTTATTAGTTAGTTACTATAAAAAAAATCTAAATCCAATATCCTTATAACACAGTTCCTCATACAGCTGTCTTAAGCGGCCTGCGATAGTTTTACACTATGAAACTCCAAAAGAAATAACTCGATGCCAAACAAAATAATCCTCCATATTGAATCGGCGACGACCCAGCGAAGCAAAATTAAACTGTTTATTAAAATTTCAATTTCCTTGATTGTAGCTCTGTAATCCGGTGTTTTAATAGAATAACAGAGCGGCCCGGATAAGCTTCAGAGATTACGCTCAAACGCAATGTCTATAAAGAATTAATGGTTACGATTACTTTTGACGAGGTCTGAATGATTAAAACTGAATATTTTGAAGTATACCATGACACAAATATATACAGAAACTAGCACTAAGATATACTAAACTGTTAAACACTTATCCTTTAGTTAATTATAAATTTTAGTGCATTAATACACTGATTAAATTGTGTTAAATTGATGATGTATTAAATAGACGATGTATTAAATTGATGATGTATTAAATTGATGATGTATTAAATTGATGATGTATTAAATTGATGATGCATTAAATTGATGATGTATTAAATTGATGATGTGTTAAATTGATGATGTATTAAATTGATGATGTATTAAAATGATGATGTCTTAAATTGATGATGTTTTAAAAAACGGGGCAGGTCAAAAGCACCCGAAGGCGACGGAAGGTTTAATAACAGTAGAGGAAACTCATGAAGTTCCAAGCGCCAATCCAGTGCATCGAAAGCATGCCCCTTGGAGCAAAGGGTCCGCTTTCCTGCTCCTCACTTTCTTGATTTGGTTTATATTGGCTTTTACTAGAGTAACTTCCGTCCGACCTCCCAATCTGACGCCGGAATCCCATGCATTAATCGAGCAGGTGTATCGGCTAGCAGGCGACGGCGGGGGGGTATCCGAAGGGATTTCCGCACGATAAAAAAAAAAAAAAAAAAAAGGTATTATTCGCCTATGACCCGTAGACCTGGTCAGGCCACGAGGCCTCACCAGGTCTTTGGGTGTACGAACACCTTTAGGGGGTATTTATCTGCCACTTTAATAGTATAAAATCTAAGCTTATAATTTAATATTAAGCTTATAATTGGTTAATTCCATTAACCAATTATAATAGCTAAATATAAGTTTGTCGGTGTAGGCAGTGGTTCGCCTAACCGAACGTGTGTTGAGAGCCAGCTGATATTGTGGTCAGCTGTGGGGTCACTGACCCGTATTTCATGTAGGTACTTCCTAATTTACTATGCCAGCTGGCTGAGTTCCTTGGACCGGCCAGGTCTGCTCTCAGACCTTCGTACCGTCGCCAAGGATCTGCTCTGAACTATTGGACCGGAATGGGGAACCGTAACCAAGTAAAAGACAGAGCAAGGGTGAACTGTGTTTATTGACAAAATTGGCCGTCTAATATATACAATATTCAGTTACAAGTAGTTACTATTTACACGAGCAATAATCTCCTTTCCACCAATCAGCCTTATATACAATTGTTATCTTACATCTATTATGTACAATTCTAACTAATTAGTTCCTCGATGAATCGCGTGGCGCTGTGCGGCTTCGCTACGTAAATAGTGGCAGTATAGGCTAGTATAAAAACAGCGGGTCGCACTCCGCCGGTTCATTCCACGAAAACCTTACTGGCGCGCGGACTTGCGCTGGAGCGTGCGGCGCACGGCTTCAATGTTTCGTAATCTGGATGCTCTGTGTTGTGTGTCACTACAGATTACCCCCCTTCAAGTGAAACGTACGCTTGGTTTTACTTTTCTTCCTGTACGCGTCACATAAGGGTCGCGCTGTTTGCTTGTAGTACTTGCATTTTTCTCAGAATTCGCAGAGTTCTTGGAATTGGATGTGCTCGGTGAAATCGGTTCGTTGAGTACACTCGTTGCAGGTGACGTATGAGATTGCAGACTGCTTGTGGTATCGTTGTATACATACGCTGGCTTCAGTCTGTCTATCGATACGCATGTTTGACGATTTGGTAGCTGTATTGTAAATAACTTGTTGTTTTGACTGCGTTTGATGACTTCATACGGGCCGTCATACGGTGGGATCAAAGGTCGTCGAACCGTGTCATTCCGTAGGAAGACATGACTACAAGTTTCGAGTTCTTTGTAGATGAAGGGATGCTTCGATGAATGTGATTTTTGTTTCGGTGCTAGTGATGCCATGGTTTCGGAGAGCTGGCGGACGAATTCTGCGTCATTGATATTCGGCTTTGTAGGCACGAAGAAATCCGACGGAATTCGTAGCGTAGACCCGTATGTCATTAGTGCTGGGCTCACAGATGTGTCTTGACATAGTGCTGTGCGTAGTCCCAGTAGTACCGTAGGTAGCTCGTCACTCCAGTTGGTACTCGCTGCTCTTGCCATGAGCGAAGCTTTCAAACACCTGTGTCTTCTTTCTAATAATCCGTTTGCATGGGGTCGGTAAGGTGTCGTACGTATTCGAGTGATATCAAGTTTCTTCATTAGAGTGCGAAATAGTGAAGACTCGAATTGTCTACCTTGATCCGTTGTGATTCGTAGGGGACAACCGAATCGTGAAATCCATCCGTCGTATACTGCTTTTGCTACTGTTTCGGCGGTAATGTCGCGTGTAGGTATAGCTTCCATCCATTTCGTACAGCGATCCACCATTGTAACTATGTATCTATAGTCATTCGAAGGTACCAATTGACCGACGACATCGACGATTAACGCGGGCGAACTTGAGGTTTGGCTGCTGTTTACATTTTTCTAACTCTGCGTCCTTTTCTTGATCCGTCGCTAATTTGTTGTAGTCGATCGTGTTGTTTAATATTTCAATCTCCGTAATCCGTGATAAGGCGTCAGCTGCTGTATTGTACTCGCCTTGGATGAACTTGATGCTCGTACAGAATTGACTTATGAAGTGTAATTGTCTTTCTCTTCTCGGCGTGTCACTGTTATTAGCTGATCTAGTGAGTGCGAAGGTTAGAGGTTTGTGATCGGTATATATTGTAAGTTCATTGCCTTCAATCAGCCGTCGTAAGCTCTTCACAGCTGTATACATAGCTAGTAATTCGCGATCGTATACACTGTATCTTCGTTGCGTATCACTCATGGTTTTCGAGTAAAATGCTAGTGGTTTCCATATGCCGTCGACCTTCTGTTGGAATACAGCACCAATACCGGTATCCGAAGCATCGGTTAACAGGCATAACGGTGCGTTAGGTATCGGATGCGTCAGTGTAGTTGCGTCGAGAATACTTTGTTGACACTGTTGAAATGCTTTTTCGGCTTCTGGTGTCCATTGAATAGGTGATTTGTCGTTCTTCTTGGCATTGTGTAGATACTTATTGAGTAAGTACTGGTGATTGGCTTGGTGGGGTAGACAGTTGCGATAAAAGTTGATCATACCCAAAAATCTTCTTAATTCTTGTACTGTAGTTGGTTTTGGATATTTGCATATTGCTTGAATTCGTTCGTCTGTGGGTTTGATTCCCTCCGATGACACTTCGTAACCGAGGAATTGAATTTTTTTCTTGCTGAACTCGCACTTCTCAATATTGAGTGTAACGCCGTAGTGATTTAAGCGTTCGAGAACTTTTTGTACATTGCGTTTATGTACTTCTTCGTTATCTTCTGAGTATATGAGTAGATCATCTATGAAGCAGTAGCATATGTCATCTAGCCCGCGTAGTACTTCGTGCATAAATCGTTGAAATGATGCGCTACTATTCATTAATCCCATTGTCATGACCTTGAACTGATACAAACCAAAGGGCGTTGTGATGGCTGTTTTTGCTGCGTCTTCTTTTTCGATAGGTATACTGTAATATGCCATTTTCATGTCGAGCTTCGAGAACAGTGTTTTACCGTGTAGTTGATAGGTAAAATCTTGTATTCTGGGTATAGGGTAGCTGTCGGGGATTGTGACAGCGTTAAGTCTTCTATAGTCGCCACAAACACGTAGAGAACCAAGTTTTTTCTTTACGACGTGCAGTGGACTGGCCCATGGGCTGTTGGATGGCTCACAGATGCCCATTTCCATGAACTTCGCAAACTCTAACTTGGCAGCTTTATATTTGTCTGGTGGTAGAGGACGCGGTCGGGAGTATATAGGCGGTCCTTTTGTTTCTATGCGATGAGTCACGTTGTGTTTTGCTGTAGATTTGAATGACGTTGGTCGTAAAACATCTGGGAATTGCTTCAAAACATCGTGATAAGTTTGATTCTGGTTGACAATGTAGACTGATTCTTCTGTGCTGTTTATCTTGATAGTGTTCACGGTGAGGTCTGTGACACTGTCGATAAGTTTCTTCTGATGCAAGTCTACTAGTAATTTATATTTTGTTAGAAAATCTGTGCCTAATATAGATGTCTTCACACGGGCAATAATAAATGTCCATTTGTAACTTCTACGTAAACCTAAGTTAAGCTCTAGTGTGCGCTCGCCATAGGTACGTATTTCGGTGCCGTTTGCAGCAAATAGTTTGTATGTACTTTCTGTAGGTTGCAAATATCTTTTATTTCTAGCGGCTAATACTGATATGTCGGCTCCAGTGTCGATGAGGAACTTTTCTTGATTATTTTTGTCTATAATGCAAAGGCGGTGGCTTTGATTCACATCGACGCCCGCCACATTCGATGTATTATTTAGTTTTCCTGTTTCGTATTTGTTTTCGAAGTACTTTTGGCACATGGTTCTTCACATTTGCGAGCATTATTACCAAATTTGAGATGGTAATAACATAACCAGTCCGCGTCGCCCGGCTGTCGACGTGGTTTAGAACGCGAGTGTGAAAGCGCCCTAAAACTGCGCTTCTCTTGAAAGCGCTCGTTGTTCTGTGGTCGACGATAGGGGCTTCGCGATGAATGAAATTGGTTTGAACGGAGTTCTGCTACTTCGTGTGTGATAGTTTCTCTATTTGTTTTGTTAGAAGGTTGAGTTGTAGATTTTCGACTGAAGTTTCATTTTGACTTTGCGATGGGCTTGATACGGGAATCGAAGTAGTGATGGCTGCGGCTGTAGCGGGTTCAAAATGTTCTATCATCTTGTCAGCCATGGCGGCTAGGGTTTCCAGTGACGATTCTGTGTTTATTGATAGCACGCCGCGTATTTGGGTAGGTAATTGGTTTAACCATATGACGCGTAGTGCTTCGTCTGTTAACATCTTCCCACTTAGGTCTCTCATTTTTCTTAATAGCTGGCTAGGTTTGGAATCGCCGAGTTCTAGGCCACTGAGTAATTTTTGTAGTTGGCGATGATCGGATTCTTGATACGTGGATATGAGCCTTTCTTTCAACGTGTTGTATTTGCCGGTAGCGGGTGGGTTGAGGATGATATCCGCTATTTGTTCCAGGTCATTGCACCCGAGTAGTGGCATTACTAAGTTGAATTTTTGTTCTTCGCCTATCTTGCTCGCCGCGATGGCAGCCTCGAACTGGGCGAACCATAATCGAGGATTCTGACGCCAGAAGGGTGGAAGACGTGCGGGTAATGATATTGTGGCGACGTCGCTTTTGATTGTCGTGGTTTGTTTGACATCGCTGCCTGGTACGTTTTCTTCAGTAGACATGATGGTAGATAGGTATATTGATCGTAGAACTCGGTGTTTTAGTCAGCTGATGCGTGCTGATACCGTAGGTATGTAGGTAGATGAACTCGGTGTTTCCGTCAGCTGATGCGTGCTGATACCGTAGGTATGTAGGTATCAGCTGTTCGGGTTATTCGGGGTCACCAATGTCGGTGTAGGCAGTGGTTCGCCTAACCGAACGTGTGTTGAGAGCCAGCTGATATTGTGGTCAACTGTGGGGTCACTGACCCGTATTTTATGTAGGTACTTCCTAATTTACTATGCCAGCTGGCTGAGTTCCTTGGACCGGCCAGGTCTGCTCTCAGACCTTCGTACCGTCGCCAAGGATCTGCTCTGAACTATTGGACCGGAATGGGGAACCGTAGCCAAGTAAAAGACAGAGCAAGGGTGAACTGTGTTTATTGATCAAAATTGGCCGTCTAATATATACAATATTCAGTTACAAGTAGTTACTATTTACACGAGCAATAATCTCCTTTCCACCAATCAGCCTTATATACAATTGTTATCTTACATCTGTTATGTACAATTCTAACTAATTAGTTCCTCGATGAATCGCGTGGCGCTGTGCGGCTTCGCTACGTAAATAGTGGCAGTATAGGCTAGTATAAAAACGGCGGGTCGCACTCCGCCGGTTCATTCCACGAAAACCTTACTGGCGCGCGGACTTGCGCTGGAGCGTGCGCCGCACGGCTTCAATGTTTCGTAATCTGGATGCTCTGTGTTGTGTGTCACTACAAGTTTAAAAGCTGGGTGTAGAGGGCCTTGACAACATCCTTCAAACCTTAACCAACTTCACCTACTAGTTCGTGAACCTGCTAAACAATAGACGAGGCTCTGGCGCAGAGTTGAGTGGTCAGAAGGTGGTCACTCTCAGAAAAGCGGACATACCATTAAAAACACTAAGCAGGCCTCGGACTCCAACGTGTAAACTTAAAACATTTTTTTGCGCTATTTGTGCTATTTAGACCTTACTCTTTCGTGATTCCAGGTCAACGGGAACTACCATATTTCGACCCAAAACCTGTAGGGTACTTCCAGTTGACCTAGAATTGTGAATTTTGGTTTAAAACAAGACAAGCAAGGTTACAACATAAGTTAAGGGAAAATTCCGAAAAAAAATAAGTTAAAAATTAAGTAAAATTTTGGTACTTACAAGTTTTCGCAAAAAACTTAATTTCCCCATATCTTTTTATCGTGTTAACTCAGGATCTTGATTTTTATATACTTAATCTTAGTAGACCTTAGTGTCTATTATAGAATTCAAATTGCTAGGTCCACCCGTTCCTGAGAAAATCGGTGGTGACACACGGACAGACGGACAAGAGAGTAATCTTATAAGGGTTCCTTTTTACCTTTAGAGGTACGGAACTCCAAAAAGCTGCAGACAGCCACGTAACTTATTCGAAACAGTAACCAAATCACAATTCTAATTAATGACACCTATTAGCTCAGGTGTTTAGCGATACGCACCAGTTGCGTAGCGCAATGCGCGGCAAACTGTAGCAATTGCCTCTAAACTGCATGCCAGCATTAAGCAAATCAACGTCGAATTAACACGTTTCCAATTGTCAACACCGTGTTCGATGCAATTTATAAAGCTGTGTAATACGGTTATATGTAATCGATTCTTGTTTTATCAAGTAGTAAAGTGTACTCAAGTAGTCTCTTGATCCTACTTCCTATTCTACTAATATTATAAATGTGAAAATTTGTGAAGGTTATTTGGATGTTTGTTACTCAATAACGCTCAAGCAGCTTAATAGATCTGGCTGAAATTTAGTACTGTAACCGATTATACTTTGAAATAACACATGATCCCTGAAATAGTTTTTCATGGGTTGCGGGAACGGAGTCAGAATTCCATGTAGGTGAAGTCGCGGGCAACAGTCAGTCATGGTAAACAGTAGTTATAAATTCTATAAATACCAGTATCATTAGTATATATCCTTTTGCATTAATAAATTTAGGCTTTATAAAACATTACACATATTTTTTTAATTAGATGTCTATAAGTTTTTTATTTCCCTGTGCTGGAACTTTGCATTACAAGTTATCTGTGGTATTTCCTCTAATCGCGCAGACGTCATTTTCTAAATACAGCCAAATAAGATATCCTAGACCACATTTCGATATTTTTAGTATTAACATCCTCCATAAATAACATTTAATTACATAAAATAACATAACAAAATAACATAACATAACATAACTTCACGACTGTATCCCCGTAGGGGTAGGCAGAGGTGTATTACACACCCACGATTCGCCAGTTATGTTTAGGTCCCAATGTAATAGGGGGCGAGCCTATTGCCATCTACCGGGCACATTACTAAGCGAGCGATCATCAACATTTATAATACACACATAACTACGAAAGTCAGAGGTGTGTGCCCGGGGTGACTGGGGATCGAACTCGAGACCTCGTCCCGGCAGTCTGTTACGTACACCACTGGGCTATCGCCGCTGCAAATTAACACTTTGCAGTTTAAATGAAATGTAACAAAAACCACATGAAACAAGAATGTATTCCTTGCCAATTATTCAAACATAAAGCTAATTTAGATGTCTGGCCTTCGGATTTGCGGTTATATGAACCAGATTAAACTATTAACTTTACCTATTACCCTTGGGCATGTGCAAATAGTACGAATCATCTGTCCTCTTGGCCAGTTAACCAAAATTGGGTTATGACTATTAATCCTTGTAGATCCACTTTTAACTTTATATGTTAGAAGATAGGTAATATAAAATTGATCTCAATATATTTTCGAAAATCTTTTAAATGTTCGAAAGAATATTTCCAAGTTTTTGAAACTTTGTCAGATAGGTAACATAAATACTGGGGTGCGACTGGTTGGAGCACCTCCAAGTTTGGTGCACTCTGGGCAACGTGGGCAATGACGCATCATTGATTGCTCCTCTGGAGTAGCTGGCGTCAACGTCAAGGGCCAAGAGTCTGACCAACCGGCCCTTTTCAGGGCCAGCTGACCCCATTGCACGAGGGGGTGGGGGTGTGGCGGGCCTGCAAGGCCCGCGGTGGAGGGGGGGGGTCGCTCCAGGTACCCCTCTGCTGTTATCAGAGGGGACACTGGGAATAGCCCAGAGTCAGTCGGAGTGCGAGGGATATGCTCTCTGGGGTGCTTGGTTGGGGACCTCCACGCGGTGCACCCTGGGCAACGAAGACGGCAGCGCCTCTCTCCTAGAGTGGGAGAGACGCTGCCGCCTACGGCCAACTCCGACCGAGGCGAGGACGGCCCTGTTGAGGGCTGTTCGGAAGCTTTCCACGTGTCCCTCTGACTAGCAGATGGCACAGTGGAGAGCAAGTAAGGGGGCCATCTCCGGTTTCGAGATGGCCCAGGGTCAGTCGGGGTGCGAGGGATATGCTCTATGGGTAACCTTACACCCCGGCGTCTTAAGACCCGATTTAAAAAAAAAAAAAAAAAAAAAAAAAAGGGATATGCTCTCTGGGTAACCTTACACCCCGGCGTCTGTAGACACGAGACGGTGGTTTTAGTCGGTTCAAGCCCGACATAACCGTCCCCGCTGGCCAGCGGGGGGGTATCCGAAGGGATTTCCGCACGAAAAACAAAAAAGGTACTATTATAACTTTTGTTTCATTTTTGTCGATTACGATAAACACCAATGTTCAAATTCCGCGAATGTACAAATTTGAAAATATCAGTATTTCACGAGACAGTTTTCAGTATGTTTATCGTTCGTACAGGAGGAAGAGGAGAGGAGTGCAGAGTGGACCCTGAGCTCCATAGTACAATCAAGATTTACTCGGATGCAAAAGTACCTTTTTATAATAGTACCTTTTTGTTTTTCGTGCGGAAATCCCTTCGGATACCCCCCCGCCGGCCAGCGCGGGCGGTTATATCGGGCTTGACCAGACTAAAACCGCACACCGTCTGGGGTCTTAAAACGCCGGGATGTAAGGTATATCCCTCGCACCCCGACTGACCCTGTGCCATCTCTGGTTTCGAGATGGCCCCCTCGGGTTTGGGAACCACGGCGTCCCCGCGCTAGTCGCCCCACCGTCCCGGCCTGCTTCTGCTGGGGTGACAGGCGGCCTCACCTGCCACCCCCAGAGTTATAATAGTACCTGCCTCGATATTATCTATTACCGCATTGGATTTATTCTGTAAGAACCATGTAAGATACATCGTTCTTACAGAATATAGATATAAATATTTGGTTTATATAGTTTTTACAAAAGCGACTGCCATCTGATAGCCCCTTATAGCTTAACTAGCTTCTAGACCTTCTTGAATCTATTTTCTTTTATTAATACGTACATATTTAAATAAATAAATAAATATTTTACGACATTTAACAAGTAAGCATAGCTTAACTAACTTGTAGAATGCGGATAAACATTCTAAGATACATTTTTCATGAATATGTACATATTATATATATAAATACCCAAACCAATGCAAATAGACATATTCACACACACAAATATTTGACTTGAGTGGGAATCGACCCGCGACCCCTTACGTAACAGTCTAACGTTCTACCAACACGCCATAATGGTAGCCACACAAACATTTATAGTTAAGTCTAAATATGGTCCATGGATCTGTGTGTATAGGCTGTTAGTGAGGTTCCCAGACCGCACTTATTTTATTTTAACAGTCTAAAAAAATACTCAACGTCGCCCCACGAACATTTTCGTGACGTAAATGTGGGTCAATATATAAGTAGTCTTTAAACATTCACACCACGCAATTCTGAGTAAATTAAAGTACAACCTATAAAATACTGTAATGTATTAGAGCTTTTCACCACATTTCGAATACTGTACGAGCTTATACATGGCTACGGTAAGGCAAATAGTCGTTATGGTGGGGTTAGCATAAAGGCTATGAAATAGGACTTCCAATCATGAGGTAGCTGGTTTGAATCCCTTTAAATCATCCTATCAAAAAAAATGCGTTATTTAAAAAAAAAACTTTGTAAAACTAATTTTTAAGGAAAGAAAATATAAATGCGATTCTCAAAAAGTATATGTCATTCTGGATTTCTGCGTTAATCTGATTTTCCTGGATGCTTCAATATTTTCTATTGACCAACTTGTGGATGGCCGGTCAACATATCACTAAAGAATTATTCCACTTTGTTCACCTGGATGATATCACCTAGGTGAACAAAGTGGAATTGATAAGTCTACTATGATCAGCTCGGAAATAAATCACCTGGTTGATATCACCCAGGTGAACAAAGTGGAATTGATTAGTCTACTTTGATCACCTCGGAAATAAATACCCAGGTAAACAAAGTGGAATAGAATAAAAATACCCGAATTTTGGTTCAGTCACTGTACATTTGACTAAACTGAATTATTATTGTTACCATATTTCGATCAAAAATTGCGAAACGTGGTATTCATTCATTTCATTCATTTTTTTGAACACTTTCCAACCATCGAAATGCGTTGCTCTTTCGTGTAACGCCTCATTTTTAAACAGCCTTTAAATGACAGCTGTCACACCGTCCCGCGTCCTTTTTTGCTGTCAATTTTTAATGGCACAAATAGCGTACTTCAAAGTATTGCTTGAGTGATGTGAAATAACGAACAAAACTCTACACGTAAATAGTACTAATTATGATTAATGTTTAAGAGTATATTTATAGAGTTTTCGGGTTTAGCGATTGTCGTTTGACCGTTAATCAGCAGGCTGAATACCGGCCTGCAGGTAAGATTTGCTTGGGTCCCGAAGTACTTAGGTAGGGCCCCATACACCCCTTATTACCTAATATTAGCTATCTCTATTGCCAGAAAGCATCGGAGCACAATAATCAAGTTCTTAAGCAAATATTTAATTCAAACCAACGTTTCTCAATATTACCAAATGTAAATACAAACTTGATATTATACTTGAGATTTACAATAAAAAGTTAAGCCGGCTTTACACACTCTTCAGTACCCCATATCGTACGCGAATATAGCGAAAATTTCTGTGTTCTAATTTCGTACACGTTTGTAAACAAATTTACCCGAAATAAGTGGCCCGCGTAGTTATCGAGATTTCAACGCCGAACAGAAATGCGAATTCTGGGTATCAAATTCTGTAATTTAAATGAATGTAGGTATAGATACGTGCGATAGTAATATTTCAAGCCAGATGAAAATAATTTAAATTGAAAATATAAGTAGCTAAGGTTCATTATCCGTCTAATATATTATATTAGATTTATTATGTTCAAAATTTATTGTTGAATAATCGAAAATAAAGTAGTTAATTGGGCTACATCAAAAGCTGCCAGTCAGAAAACGTACATGGAGTTAAATTAGACATGGTTAGATAGACTTGGCACCTCAGGGCCCTACATATTTATCAAGTACTAGCTGTTGCTCTCAGCTTTACCCGCGTGGAATTCTGTTACCGTTCCTGCTTCCCACTGGAAAATATTCCAGCGATAAAAGAAAGTAGTATGTGTGATCTATGCCTATGCCAAATTTCATCCAGATCCATTCAGCCGTTTTTCCATCATCAATCAACATCCATACATCGATACATTCAAACTTTCACATTTATAATATTGATAGGATACATATTTGCAATGAGCGGGAATCAAACACGCAACCACGGACTTAGCAGTCGAACGCTCTACCATAAAGATCGTTCTCACTAAATAACGTTATTACGTAGAACTGTATCATCATCATATTTGTATCAAATATTTTATTGTATACAACATAACAGTGAAATTGACAATTCTATTTCCACTACGAAACGCTTGCTGTCGTAGCACTGCTACGAGTGCTACGAGCTGCGAATCGTATCTTGACAGCGAGTTTGCCGAATGCGAGAATGCCCGGCAGGAGAAATGGCATGCCTAAAATGTTGGAATCCCTTCTTGTTTACACTATTTTCGGTTATCGATAAAATAGTAGCGACTATACATGGTTAGATTGTATTTTACTAATTTATATTGCCTTTACTGATAAAATATAATGCTAACTAAAACGCAAACTAAATGTGAAAACGAATTTGTTTGTTACACTTTTCTGCTTTAACTACTCAACCGATCATCATGAAATTTTCCATACATGTTATCGAATGTACAAAAAAAGGTTGATACATATGAACTGGGAAAAAAGATTTTTGTAAACTTCTAACTTAACATTGTGATTATTTAAATAAAAATTTAGAAAATAACAAGAATATCTAGAAATTTATATGTATTTTTCTTAATCATTTTGAATACATTACATACATACATGCAAGTGGTTAGTTTAGTTTATTTTATGAGAAAACCTTTCATTACTAGAAGAACATCTTCATTACTGGATTAAATGCATGTTTTTATAATAAAGGTGACACTCACGAACCTTAACCCCGGGGTCGCCGGTCGGTCGGAACGTAAGGTTCACACACATGTTACACAAAATATAGCTGCAATTATCAGCATTTCACATTTATTATTTTCGTACATTTTAATATCTCGAAATGCTTATAAAGAACTTGCTTTAGGTTTATTTTATTACTAGCTGGTACCCGCGGTTTCGTCCGCGTAGGACTTATTTTGTAGGTAGTTTCATGGATGTTATTGCTTCTGAGTGGCACCCATAATTCTTTTTTGAAATAAAATTAGCATAGGTTACGTAACGCCTCATAGCCAGTGAAAATTTCATCCACCAGAAAAAAATAGAGACCATTTCTGAAAAAAGACGGAACCAAAAGTCAAAAGTTAAAAAAAAACTTTTTTGTTCTAAGTACCGTGATATCTATTTAATTATTTTTATATTTAAAAGTCGTGTTAGTGATGACCGAGATAAACTCAAGAACTCCGATTTTCATGATCTTCGATTTTTTTTATTTCTTCGTCTCCGCCTATACTGTGCCTTTTGAGGAAATCACCGCGGTTACCCTCCCCCCCCCCTTCCAGTGGGGGTGGTTATATTGAACTCAAACCGAACCCACGCCATCTCGGGTGCTTAATGCCAGGGTGCAAGGAGACATTCACAAAATAAATTCAGCTGATAAGGTAGCCAAAATAACTTGCTTCCAGGACGTAACGAGGTTTTCCGGGTCAGCTAGTAGATTATTAAATTATACATACATTAAAAGTTGTTATTTCAACATTTCAAACTGACATTGACACTTCCATTCTATTTAGTTTTATATGATGTCAAATTGTATTATTGTATGTCATGTATCTTATATATATTTTATCAAAGCTATACAGAGCCCCGATATTTGGAAAATATATTTCTCTATGAACAATACATCGGATTTTTATTGGACTGACATTTTTTATACGCCAAAAATGTCTTTTCATTACATTTTTTGTAGAAATCTAGTAGTTTTTAGTAAGAATTATCTGACAGTAGTACTAAAAAGTCCAGAAACCAACCGAGATTTTGCCAATAGACATATTATTTATTCCAAATATATGAAACCAATATTACACTACATTAATAGTGACTAAGACATTAGCAGAATCCGTCAATAGGACTCGTGTTTTCTTAGATCTTGGGTCCTTCCAGCTACGATTGAAGCGTGGGGTTATTACGCATGCATTTTATTCCTTTGACGAACTAATAACATTAAAATCTACGTAGATATTACTTAGTGACTTCTAAAACAGTCTTTAACTGATATTGACATGACTACTATTTAACAAACATTTTTAATTTTATTTCAATTAAAAAATATATTATTATCTCATTGTATTGCATTGAGTGTTATTACGAATGGTAAATTAATTATGATTGATTTGAAAATTGTACAACTTCACATGTACAATTCGGCATTGAGATAAATGATTCAATTCAATTCAATTTATTTCTGAACAAATATAATTTGTGTTGAAATTTAAATTACAATAAATACATGCAAATCAATGAATATGTCCATAATAGCATAAAAAGTATACAAAAATAGTGAAAACAAGGAATGTCATAGGTTATGTCAAATTCAAATACGTCGGAGTCAATTAAACTAATTAATACATTAAAATTAAAATAACCCATGATCAAGATATTACAACTTAAATACTACCATTCAAAAATTCATCTATATCGTAATAGTATTTCTGTAACAAATATGCCTTAAAAATTTTCTTAAAAATGTTGACATTATAAATAGTTTTTAATTCAGTGGGGAGTCTATTAAAAACCTTGATAGCCTGTACCCCTGAACAATGCTGTACAACATTAAGCCTAGGTAAAATAACACTATTTAAATCTTTTCTGCGACTTTTTAATCTTAATTATCTTTCATTTCAATTAAGAGGAAATGAGAGAGAATAAATTAAGACACCGAGATGTGCATATTAAACACATCTGTTTGCTGGGAGAAACCTCAATACTGTGTTAAGCTCGCCTTTGTACACTAATTTTATCTGTAATGTTTGTAAAATTTTTACGGTGAGCGTACAATAAAGAATTAAATAAATAAATAAAAAAAGAACACTAAGAAAGTAGTTGCGTACTTATAATAATAATATACTAGCTTTGCCCCGCGGTTTCACCCGTGACATGTTTCACGTGACACTTCGATCTCCTGTGGCACTCACCTAAACCATAGAAGCCCGTAAATTATTCGTTATACAATAATGGACTAGGTCTGCAAGGCGAATCGCTGCTTGCAAGTTGAGCTGAGTGAGACATCGTGAATCAGATTTTGAAAATTTTGAACAGTGATCATTCCTCCGTGGCAAGTCCGATTTTGAAAATTCTTTTTGAAAGTCACAACTCTGGACATGCTTTCTGAGCGTGTAAAATTTGGTCACAGTGTCTCGAGTGGTTATTATGTAATTCCATCTGGAATTTTTTTAACGGTGATCATTCCTCTGTGGTAGCATTAATTTTTTCAAAATATATCCATAAACCTTCCTCTGATTGACCTCTTTAATCATGCCAAATTTGGTTCTGATTGGATTAGTAGTTTAGGAGGAGACCTGTGACAAAGAAAATCCTGAAGTGTGGTATTTTGGCCGATTAATTGACATTATTACTGCTAGCGGAGCAGTAATAATGTCAAATTTTCATATAATAATTCAAAAAATGTCAGCCAAATTTCTCTCTTGGGTAATAACGTGATGATATATAGCCTATAACCTTCCTCGATAAATGGGCTATCCAAAACATAAAGAAATTATTAATTTGAACCAGTAGTGCCGTGCCGGAGATGAGTGCATTCTACCAAACAAACTCTTCAACTTTATATACTAGAATAGATTTTCAACATTATCTTCACGCATACTTTAATAAATACAGCTGAAAATAATAATTTATTTATATTAACTAAGAGAAAACTTTGAAACACATTAATTAGTTCTCGACTCAATTAGAAGTTTAATTATCTTTAAGTTAAAGTACACATACGAAGCTTATTAATAAATTTTATGTGCTTTAATGTTGTGAAAGCAAATATTTAATTACGCAGAAGTACTAATAATTTTAACTAAACTTGAATTTTTGTCGACAATTTAGTCTGAATATTTCGCTCTTTTCAAATTGCGAGTTATTTTATTTTATTTTATTCAATATCTATATTGCGAATTAAAAATTTATTGACTGTCTAAGAAAATATATGTAACTGCCTTTTACGAACTTAGGTCGTAGATACCTACCCAATTGTCAGTTTTGAAAGGATCATCCTTTATCACCTGCTACTTGATTTTCCGGTACAACAAAGGCTCGGTATCCTAAATGCGATCGCCTATTCTGTTCTATTGTCCTACTGTCAAGTCCGCTGTAATGTACAGGGTGAGGGTAACTTATTTAGGTAAGTACCATAAGCTATTATTCAAGAAATGTTTACTTGGTTTGTTAATTGGTTAGACGCAAATTACCATTTACTATAATTCACTTACTAATACTTCTTACACAAGCAATTTAGCCTAACTGTAGAAGTTAACAGCCGTACTAGTAGGTTTTAGTTATTAGTATTATCGAAAACAAATTGTGCAACAGAAATTTAATATTATATGTTTCAAAATGTATGATTGTGGCTTAAATACCTGCTAGCTTGTCTCAGCGGCTATTTGTCAGTTATCGGGTGCTAAAGGCAGGTAAAAATAGTACTAATTTTACTTAAATTTTCAATGTTAATTATTACGTATGTTTTAGAGAATATTGTTATAAATTAATAAATCAACATTGCCAGACACGTCGGCAGAGTAACTTCTACTAGAAACCTATAAGCTCTCGAATACAACTGGAAACAACGCTAAAATAATTATGACTATTAACCTTGTAACTTTTCTTCAAAATCATGCTACAATTGAAACATCCTGTACTACGTATTTAATACAGTAAAGGCCAGAGTTCAAACGATACGCACGTTATAATGAATGCTAAATTGTCTTGGGAATTTCAGTATTAATAAATACAGAGTATATTGTCTATATCGTCGAGGCGTAGGTAAGTGACGACACGATAAATTAATATATGAATTTTTGTAATGAATCGAGCAATTTAATCAGTATGGGATATGATATTTATACATACCTACGTATACTCATACCTTTTTCCCTTCTGCGTGGGCAGAAACAACAGCCCGCGTTGTCCTTACGCTTTACAGTCTTTCTCTACGGTCATTAAACCATTCATGCAAGCCCGCTGACCTCGAGTGCTTTTGAGTATGCTTAGGCCTATTTACACCGAAGCGGTATTCGCTACCGTCTGCGGTAGAGAATACCGACTGGGTATGCGGTAATACTACTGTTCATTACATATATGTATCAACTTTCCGCTCTAGCCGCGGAACATGTTCCTCCACTCACAGCGGCGGTAGCGAATACCGCTCAGGTCTGAATAGGGCCTTTAGCGGTTAAGATAATCAAAAGTATTGTTTCTACCAAATTTACTTAAATAATAATAGATCCCATATCAACTTTCATTTATACAGCGTTATTGGCATCCATTGATACCACAAAGTATTGTTAATCAAATGTGATATTTTAATTCATGGGAACCTATATATATTTATAACTTCGAGTACATTCACAAAGTTACTCTATACGTTCTCTTGAACGTGCTACTGGGAATAATTTAGATTTAATGGTGTGGAAGATATTATAAGCTACCTTTATGTAAGGCATGATGAATCGTACTTAAGTTGGGAATTTTGTTAAGTTTGAAGAATCTCGTTGGCCGTCTTCTGCGGTAAAGCGCACTGGAGTGTTGCTTTATGATGGAACTTGCGGGAATTTGTGAAATTTATCGATTTAAGTTTCTTACAAATTCTTTGTATATATTATAGTATTTCTAGGATTTTGTATGTACGTATATATCTGGATTGTAGAACCCACATTGCAAGCTATACTTGCCTGGGCCTAGATAGGGCTGTTTGTCCCAGGATATTTACCATAATAAAATTTTAATGCATATAAAATGAAGCTGCTTGTATTTTGTTACATTGTCCTGATGATAGTTACCAAGTATTTGACGACCTCTGTGGCGTAACGGTAGTGCGTACGACTGCTAAGTCAGAGGTCGCGGGCCCGATTCCCGATCAGTGCAGATATTTATATTTGCATTGGTCTGGGTGTTTCTATGTATAATTGTACATATTTACCACCAAAAAATGTATTTATATATGTTTATCCGCATTCTAGAACCCATATGACAAGCTCTGCTTAGTTTGGGTCTAGATGGCGTTGTGTAATTTGTCCTATAATATTTATTATTATTTATTTATTTAATATTACTACATTGAATAAGAGTTAGACTCAAAGAATGTGTGAAAACACTATGCTAAACTAATACACTTTTCCATGGGTTGCCAAGTAACTGAAACGTGTGAAGAGGCACCTAATCTGTACCAATATATGACGAGGCTCTCAAAGGATTTGCTACGTACAGCCATCGACAAATATTTGTCCCTCTTTGTTTTCATTCACTGAGATTTTTTTGTTTCTCTCACTTTTGTTGGTCTATTGTGTAGAGAAAATATTATTATTACATTTTTGTATCAATTAGTTTCACTAATATATTCTACAAGGTGCGATGTGTTTTATTCGAAATCAAAGTTTCAATAAATTCTGAAAAAAAAAACAGTTTTTAGCCAGTTTATAATCTAGTAAATATATTCTGTTTACGATAACTTTTATTGTACTAAACAGAATTCTGAAAAAATTATCATATCAATTGAATTACATTTGGTTAAGAATAAACCTAAACATAAACATAACTTCATGCCTGTATCTCCGAAGGGGTTGGCAGATGTGTATTACATACCTACGATTCGCCAGTTAATATTTAGGTCACAATGTAATAGGGGGCGAGCCTATTACCATCTACCGGGCACATTACTAAGCAAGCGATAATCAACATTTTTTTAAATACATTCATAACTACGAAAAGTCAGAGGTGTGTGCCCGGGGCGACTGGGGATCGAACTCGAGACCTCGTCTCGGCAGTCCGTTACGTACAACACTGGGCTATCGCTGCTTTAGAATAATAAAAAAATAACCTTAATAAAGTATTTAAAACTTAAAAAAAAAAAAAAAACCATGTACGTAAAAAGCCCACAACTTTAATCTACTACGCGGTTTCACTCGTATTATCCATCCGTTGCAAGTCATACGCTACTTGGTTCATAATGGTTCATAATAGTTGTAAGTGCGATGTTAAATAGCTTATAACCTTCCCAAAGAACTGCACCAACATATACACAAAATCGCATTGGTAGTTTCAGAGATAAGCGCCTTCAAACAAACAAACAAACTCTTTAGCTTTATTATTAATATAGATGGCTTTTGATAATACACAAAAGTGGCCAAGTGCGAGTCGGACTCCTCCATTCAGGGTTCCTAATAATGTTTTTTTTTTCAATTTTATAATTGAGTTGCTTAAATGAAAGGTAAATTGCGGTTTACGATTTATGACGTATTAAAAAAACTACTAACTAGATCTCGTTCAAACCAATTTTCGGTGGAAGTTTATATGGTAATGTACATCATATATTTTGAATATATGATGGGATGGGGAGGGGAGGGGATGACACGCATTTTACCACTTTGGAAGTGTCTCTCGCGCAAACTATTCAGTTTAGAAACAAATGATATTAGAAACCTCAATATCATTTTTGAAGACAACAAACGTATGGGTTTGATGAAAAAAAAAATGTTGGGTTTCAGTTCTAAGTATGGGGACCAAAATGTATTATATTTTTTCTATTTTTGTGCGAAAATCTTAATGCGGTTCAGAGAATACATCTACTTACCAAGTTTCAACAGCATAGTTCTTATAGTTGCGGAAAAAAGTGGCTGGGACATACGGACGGACAGACAGACAGACATGACGAATCTATAAGGGTTCCGTTTTTGCCATTTGGCAACAGAACCTTAAAAAGTAAAAACAGGCAACAGATATTCTTTAAACTACGTTCGTATGGAAAAGATATATCTAACTATATAAACTTATACTACAAAATTCTACTTGGAAACAGTTTTCCTGTTTTTGTGTGTTATCGGCAGGCGGCGTTGGTGACGCGACTAACGATCGCTGTCGACGTCTTCGTGATACGTCACATTGATTTATCGGCCTTATCAAGGGTATTGAGACATTTTTAGTTATGGTTTTTGCGATGAACACAAATTCTATAAGTCTAAAAATATATTAGTATGCCACGACCACCGAAGTATTTCCAACTTTCTGCCAGTAATTGACATTAAATAGTGGAAAATTAATAATAGGAAATTCATAGTGCCATATGTGTAGTCGAGGTAGTTAAACACTCCGCGCGTCGCAGGCGACTCAGGCGCCGGAGGTCGCTTAACGACCTCCGTCCTCCATGAGCGCAGGCCTGGGGGTGGCGGGTGAGGCCACCTGTCACCCCAGCAGAAGCAGGCCGGGACGGTGGGGCGACTAGCGCCCCTCCCCCAAACCGGGGCAAGACGGGGACACCGTGGTTCCCAAACCCGAGGGGGCCATCTCGAAACCGGAGATGGCCCAGGGTCAGTCGGGGTGCGAGGGATATGCTCTATGGGCAACCTTACACCCCGGCGTCTGTAGACCCGAGACGGCGTGCGGTTTTAGTCGGTTCAAGCCCGACATAACCGCCCCCGCTGGCACGCGGGGGGGTATCCGAAGGGATTTCCGCACAATAAAAAAAAAAAGGTAGTTAAACACTAGTTTAATTTGTTGCAATATGATTTCATTAAGTAATGTAACTATAGTAATATAATAAAAACGATAAACTCTGAAACTACTGAACCGATTTCTAAAATTATTTTACCATTAGAGTGCTGCATTATCCCTGATTAACATAAGCTACTTTTTATATCCGTTTTATTTAAAGATATTAAAACACCGCGGTAGCCTAGTGGTATGGGTAATGGACTGCTGAGACGAGGTCTCGGGTTCGATCCCAGGTTTTACCATGGCACACACCAATGACTTTTCGATGCTTTTCGAAGTAATGTGTGTATTTATCGCAGGTTTATAAGTGCCCGGTTAATGGCAATAGGCTCGCCACCTATTACATTGGGACCTAAACATAAACTGGCGAAATAAATGTGGGTGCCAGCACCTCTGTCTACCCCTTCGGTGGTATCATAGGCGTGAGTTTATGTATGTATGTATGTATTAAAACATATAACTGGAGCGTGGGAGCTTATGTTAGTAGATAAATCGTTGATTCTTTTTTTTATATAACGGATGTGATATTGTTCCAAGCGGCGATAGTCCAGTGGCGTACGTAACGGACTGCCGTGACGAGGTCTCGAGTTCGATCCTCAGTCGCCCCGGGCACACACCTCTGACTTTTCGTAGTTATGTGTGCATTAATAAATGTTAATTATTGCTCGCTTAACAATGTGCCCGGTAGATGGCAATAGGCTCGCCCCCTATTACATTGGGACCTAAACATAACTGGCGAATCGTGGGTGTGTAATACACCTCTGCCTACCCCTTCGGGGATACAGGCGTGAAGTTATGTTAAGTTATATGTTATGTTATATTGTTCCATGAGTCTGATTTGATACAAGTGAAATAATATAATACTTATATAACTTTGTATCAGTAATGAATTCATTCACTAACTTCTACTCAAGGCTTCAATGTCGTAGAACATGTTATCACTGTTCGAGTTTAAATCTAATTATAAGCTTTGAATATTAAAAAAAAAAATATCAAAATCTATTCAACAGTTTTTGAAATAAACAAATGGATGGATAATACTATACATGATCACTTGAACCACTGGCATTAATTAATATTATCAGTTTTCTTCTACTGCAATCAGCTCAAAACTGTCAGGAATGGTCAAAGATCTGACAGTTATTTTCTAAGAAAATATAACTTTTGGCTGTCTAAAAGAAGAACCAAGAAAACCTAGAGTCCAGTGCAACTGTAAGAACACATCACTGGCTCGCATTTGGACTTTTTGGCCATATATCATGTACGACATTACGTGGTTAACAGCAATGTTGAAGCAACGTGAAGGAATTCCATAGCACTGAAGTCCTGTCCAGTTACTTTTATTGATCTTATCACATAAATATATATTTCATTCATAAATTTCATAAATAAATCATTTCATAAACGCGGCGATAGCCCAGTGGTGTACGTAACGGACTGCCGAGACGAGGTCTCGAGTTCGATCCCCAGTCGCCCCGGGCACACACCTCTGACTTTTCGTAGTTATGTGTGTATTAAAAAATGTTGATTATCGCTCGCTTAGTAATGTGCCCGGTAGATGGCAATAGGCTCGTCCCCTATTACATTGGGACCTAAACATAACTGGCGAATCGTGGGTGTGCAATACACCTCTGCCTACCCCTTCGGGGATACAGGCGTGAAGTTATGTTATGTTGTTATATTCTATTCGTATAAAAGAAATAACCATGTTTATAGAATTCGGATAGGTACTTCACAAAAGCCCCTACCCTTATTTATAAGAAGACATTCAAAAGAAAATAGGTACGCTTGCAAAATAACATTTTAAAGTGTTTATTCGAACCCTATTGTAGAGGGTACAAGAATTGAGTAAAGCCGTTTATATTGAAGCATTATTTCGCTGATGCATAGAGAGGTACCGCGCAACAAGCGAAATTTCATTGCTTTAGGGTAGTCATTCTCTGTAATATTGCGATTTCTGCCATGAATTGAATGACAAACTTCAATATAATTACTTTTTTAATAAAATCTCTAAAATAGAGTAGGTCACTCAAAACTGAACTAATTTGCCTGACTATCTACAACAATCGCAAGAAAACAGTTACTTATCATTGTGTGCGTACGAAAACAAACTATGACTTCTGTCATATAACTGGGGTGAAATGCATACTTCCTACAAAAAATATAGCTTATGCCCGCAGCTCCGCCCGCGCTGGGGTCGGTTATCGTTTTTGTGTCAAATCTCCTTAACCAATTTCAATCAAACATACGGCAGATTTTAAAACTGACCAAGATCTGTCTAATAGAAAAACCACATCAAAATCCGTTCAGTAGTTTTTGCCTATATTACGAACAAACAGCTATACAAACAAACAGATAATAAATCCAAAAAAACGTTTTTGTATTCAGGATCGTGTATTTAACATACCTAACTAAAGTATTTTTAGGGATTTTCTTTAGAAAAGCCCTATTGCTATCGAGTTGTCGTCGTCGACGTCGTCGTTGCCAATTTTCTGTCACGGTTTTGGGTATGAAGGAGATGAGCTATCGAGTTGCTGTTTTCGGTAGTAGATTCGTGCTGGGGTGAACCATTGCAAGATAAAGAAAAAATCGCAAAAAATCGCAAAATCGAAAATCCCTTGTATTCGGCTGAGCTCGTCTCAGGAATTCAACTTGTTTTAAATATCTCCAATGTACAGACACAACTAATTTACAATTTTATAATAGTTTATATGACTGAATGTGCACTTACTCGCTATCTTTTTTCACGCAGCCTTATTGAATGAACAACGAATCAGCGTGATTTTTGCATACAGATACCTTGTTGGAACCCAAAAAACAATGCCATAGGTTACTTTTTAGCACAAGAAATCTGTAATCCCTTTACGAGATGCGAGTACCTTTTTTTTTTTTCGTGCGGAAATCCCTTCGGATACCCCCCCGCCAGCCAGCGGGGGCGGTTATGTCGGGCTTGAACCGACTAAAACCGCACGCCGTCTCGGGTCTACAGACGCCGTAAGGTTGCCCATAGAGCATATCCCTCGTACCCCGACTGACCCTGGGCCATCTCCGGTTTCGAGATGGCCCCCTCGGGTGAGATGCGAGTACCTAATACCACACCGATAGAGTCACGTCCAAAGCCCAGTTATCAACACTCGTGTACAATATCATCATAAGTCAGGCAGGTCAGCACACAACACCAACTAAAAAACTGGCCAAGTGCGAGTGAAACTTGCCCATGAAGGGTTCCGTAGCAGCAAGTAACATCTTAAAAAAAGTTCTTGTAGTTCGTTCAAGCCACGCCCCGTGCGAATTATAATTATTAGGCACCTATTACAGATTTATTATTAGAAAATAATGGTTCACGGTTTATGCATAAGGTTTATGTTTATGAAATGAAAGAATGTTTTTTTTTTAAATATTATATTTGAATTGATTGAATGAAAGGTAAACTGCGGTTTACGATTTATGACGTATTAAAAAAATACTTACTAGATCTCGTTCAAACTAATTTTCGGTGGAAGTTTACATGGTAATGTACATCATATATTTTTTTTAGTTTAATCATTCTCTTATTTTAGAAGTTAGGGGGGGGGGGGACACAATTTACCACTTTTGAAGTGACGCTCGCGTAAACTATTCAGTTTAGAAAAAAATTATATTAGAAACCTCAATATCATTTTTGAAGACTTATCCATAGAACCCTAAAAATATATTTACGTACCATAAAGTTTTTTCGGGTTCCTTTCAGTAGGGTTTCGGCCGAATGAAATTTCATGTATCGTCTTCGTGCTTGATTACGGGATAAATGCGTTTCATGGGAACAATTACATGAAACTTAGGTTCCGCAACTTTGGTTGTATGTTTCGTGGTAAGCCCTTTTTTTAACGTTTGGAAACCCCCACAGGCTTGACCCTATCGGTGCCAACGATAAGCCTTTTTTTTTTTTTATCGTGCGGAAATCCCTTCGGATACCCCCCCGCCGGCCAGCGGGGGCGGTTATGTCGGGCTTGCACCGACTAAAACCGCACGCCGTCTCGGGTCTTCAGACGCCGGGGTGTAAGGTTACCCATAGAGCATATCCCTCGCACCCCGGCTGACCCTGGGCCATCTCACCACTAACAGCATCGCTCATCCTGTCTCCTCTGAAAGCAGACGAGTACGGAGAGCGATGTTTTCCCGCCACGTTGGGTATTGGCCGACGATCAATGCCAACCCTATGAAGGGGTGAAGGGGAAGCCATTGACCGCCGCCCAGGGTGTACCGGCCGCTCCGATTCCGTTCCCCCCGGACTGCAGCGGGATCGGAATCGGAGCGACACTCGAGGAGGTTACCCAACACACACCCCGCCAACGATAAGCCTAATGTTTTTTTTTTTCATCATAAGTTTTTCCACCTTTGTTTTATGCTAATGTACAGTCAATTACAAAAGTTGTGGATATATTTTAATAACAATTATGGTATCTTTTATCATTTACTTACAACTTATATATTGTATTAATCTAATACACAATTTGTCTTCGTATATAAATCTTAAGGCTTTCACGGCCGGCGTTGCATGAAGAATATACTGCTCCCGGGCTGTTTGGCCGTGGTCCATCGGAAACTTGTATTCCAGACGTTTCGTCGATCACTGCGGTCGACATCTTCAGTGGTACACGTCGGGACGCCGTCGAGTGCGGAGAACCTTCCTCGGCGGCGAACTCGGTCCGACTGATGTAAAGGCCCGAGTCACTGGCGTATTTATAGGCGCAGTTGGAGGGGGCAAACGAGGTGATCGCTTCTGATTGGTTGAGAGCGGCGCAACCGATGCGCTCGATCCTGATTGGTCCGCCGGGACAGCCCGGGAGCAGTATATTCTTCAATTTGTCTTCGATTTCTCATATGTGATTTTTTCATTAATCTCACAGAAAAAGACAATATAATATAATATACCCAAACTTTTATTAAAAACTTAAAAACATTATACTGGAGCAAGTAATATTTGTACACGTTTTATCATATAATAAACCTATGTAAGTAACCTCTTATTACTTGTGATCAACTTTTTCAGTGAGTTCAATACATTGTCTCATAAGGGCCATGTAGCCAACCAGGATCGCACGTTCTGAGAAAAAAAAATCAGTTATGTACAAGCATTTACAGTAGATATCCAGCATTTGATTCGGCAAATCGGGAAAAAGAGTGAGAGAGTGCTTCTTGCTTCGTGTATCATCACCGGCCGGTTGATTTTTATTTTCTTGCGGAAATCCTTTCTGATAAGGCGGCCAGCGAGGGTGGTTATGTCGGGCTTGAACCGACTAAAACCGCACGCCGTCTCGGGTCTTCAGATGCAGGGGTGTAAGGCATTTCCCTCGCACCCCGACTGACCCCGGGCCATTTCAGGTTGCGAGATGGCTGCCTCGGGTTTGGGAACCACGGTGTCCCCATCTTGCCCCGGAAAGGGGGGGTGGGGCGCTAGTCACCCCGCCACCCGGACCTGCTTCTGCTGAGGCCCTCAGGCCTGCGGCCGGTTGATACCTGAATCGCCTCATCACGAGACCATACCTTTACTCGTTGGAGCACGCTACCCAACAACTCTGGTGCAAGGTAATTACAGGTTAGTGATAGCATAATTTCCCTTGAACAACAGAAGCGGTTTACACATATAAATAAATAAATATTCTACAACATTCTACACAGTGCTCTCTAGACCCAAAGTAAGCATAGTTTAACTGGCTTGTGTTATGGTTTCTATGCGGATAAACATATTTATATACTTTTGTATGTAAATACATATATATTATACATAGACCAAACACCTAAACTAATCCAAATAGACATATTCATGCAAACAAATATTTGCACTCAGCGGGAATCGAACCCATGCCCCCTGATGTAGCAGTCGAATGCACTACCGCTACGCCACACTACTCCTGACTTGACCAACGCTATTATTATTATTCAATTGCACAAGCACAACACGCGGTGGGGCTATTTAAACGCCCTACTGCCGGCTAAAATTGTCCTCTTTCCGTTTTGTTGTCATCTAAGCGTCGTTTTCAGTTGCATCTGAGGTTTCCACCTCGGTGCCAAGGATCAGCTTACTTCATTTTTAGGCGTCTGTACCCAAAGGGTAAAACAGAACCCTATTACTAAGTCTCCGCTGTCCGTCTGACACCAGGCTGTATCTCATGAACCGTAATAGCAAGACAGTTGAAATTTTCACAGGTGATTTGTTTCTGTAGCCGGTATAACAACAAATACTTAAAACAGAATAAAATAAACATTTAAGAGACCATACAACAAACGTGTTATTTTCGCCGTTTTTTTCACTTCGGCCGCCGACGAAACCATGCTACGTAACTGGTTACGTGAGAAGAATTATTTCTCTTGCTACGAAACCAGTTACGTACAAAGAGGATTTTATAAATCTTTTTACGGTGGTATCGACGACCATTATAGAGTAATGAAACTCCTCCTTTTCGAGTTGCAATAAATTGAACTTCTCTGGAACCACTCATTACAATTACATTGAATATTAATACCGATAGATAATTATTTACTGCGTGTGAATGTAATAAATCAATTTTATCATTAAAATTTCTAGTTGATACTTCAATAGATACATAAGTGTCAGACAAATTACGTTTTACAAAAGATATTAACTATAAACAGCCAGTCATGTTAGAAAAGAGTACCTTTAAATTACATGGAGATCGACAGTGAAATTAAAAATTCGCTCGATGAATTAAACGCGGGCATAATCACTGTCGGCCATTGTTTAGAATAATATATATTATAATAATAGAAGTAAATTTAATTTAACTCTGATTTCATTTTCAAGTAAGTGGACAAAAGAGAGTGCTGTATTTCACACTTAATATAGTATAAGGTAAGAAATTATAGCCAATAGCAATGCCTTAGCGTTAAAAAATACAAAAATGTGCTTTGTCCCTTTTCCACAAAAGTAAAGATGTGTCATAAACTGGTTTCGTAGCAAGAAAAATGATTCTTTCCACGTAACTGGTTACGTACATTTGGTTTTGTAGGCGGTCGTACGAACTAGTTCCGTAGGAAGAAAAAATCCTCTTTGTACGTAACTGGTTTCGTAGCAAGAGAAATAATTCTTCTCGCGTAACCAGTTACGTAGCATGGTTTCGTCGGCGGCCGAAGGGGCTTTTTTACATAATATTAATAACAGCATGAAACGCTTGAAATATTCACAGAATATTTAGAAAAATTAAATTAAAATAAAATAAATTAGGAGGGGCTCTTATTGTATAGATAATCGCATGGGACCTTTCGTGCGCGATTCTGACTCGCACTTGACCGGTTTTTCTTTTTATTTTGGCTTATACGGCTTTTATGGGAGTGACTGCCGTCTGAATTCCCAACCCCGATAGGAAAGCTGCGCTAGAGCCTCTTCCGTCAATCAGCAAGTGTACTGTACTATGTTGTGACTTAGAAAATTTATTACCTAAGGCTGGGACGTGAAGCTTATGAGAACCTTACAGAACTCAACACAATTCCCATCACTCACTAATGTTCCTACACTGGACACTACAAATAATTTCTGGTTTAGAGTTATCCACAATATTTCGCAATTTATAAATCAATCGCTTATCTTAAAGTGTCTTCTCAACATTTAAAATGCGTACCGACTATGAATTAAATAGATCCGTCAATCAGCAAGTGTACTATACCACGTAACTATTTAGTAATCTGTGACTATACTATGTTGTGACTTAGAAAATTTATTACCTAAGGCTGGGTCGCGAAGCTTATGAGAACCTTACAGAACTCAACACAATTCCCAACACTCACTAATGTTCCTACACTGGACACTACAAATAATTTCTGGTTTAGAGTTATCCACAATATTTCGCGATTTATAAATCCATCGCTCATCTTAAAGTGTATTCTAAACATTTTAAATGCGTACCGACTATGAATTGAATAGAGTATTTGCATTCAAAAGCATATTTTATTCTTTGAATTAAGAATAAAACTAAAACTTTAAGCTTTGTCTTCGGAATATCGAACCGTAAAGTAGTCAAGTCCGGTAAAGTTTTGAAAACGTTTCAGTAACTTTAGGGATTTCACTAAAATTTTACACCGCCCTGAAAAAACTAGTAGTATACGTAGTCTTATATAAGATGTAATTTTTTTTAAACACCCAGTACTATATATTTACTACTAGCTATTGTGCACGGCTCCGCCCGCGTGGAATTTCGATGCCGTTCTCGCTTCCTATGGAAACCTACTCCAGGGATAAAAAGTAACTTATGTCCTATTCCAGACTATAATATATCCCTGTACCAGATCCGTTCAGGCGTAACTGAGTAACAAACATTCATCCATAGATCAATCCAACCATCATTGCTGCAGAATTTTCCCAGCAGTTCCCGGTTGCATCCGAGGTTTTCAATTCGGAGTCCAGGAACGCTTACTCGTTCTCGTCCTTTTCATTTCGCTTTCGGTTGAATTTTGTTTGCAGGGATTTTTTCATTGAAACAACGCGTGATCGATTTTCTGCTTTATTTTATACTATTTTATTAGGTCACAAAAATGGCGGTTGTGGACTGTATACATAAATACTTAGGCATACGTAAGTGACATACGTTCGTAGCGACTGCATTAAATGTATAGACAATGTACTTGGACATACGGCTTTTATGGTAACGATAGCTATCTGATCTTCCAACCCTGAGGAAAGCCTGCATCAGAACCTAGTCTGTCAATTAGCAGATTTACCGGTTTGAAAGTTAGGTTGACTTGCCCCGAAGGTCTTAGTGAGGCCGCATATTATTCAGAAAATATTTAGAAGTTTTAATTAAGAGAAGGATTAAATTACATTTACTGACCCTAAACTCTACAAGCACAAAAAAAATAAAAAAATATCAGTCTTTTTTAACACGCTTAAAACCGATATCTCTACCACCTACTATTATAAATTTATAAATTAGTTGTGTCTGTAAATTTAAAATATGTGAAATGGACGATACTGAACACAAAAATTTATTTTTTGGAATTCTTGTCACACTTACAGACTTACAATCTGCCGTATGTTTGATTACAATTGGTGAAGTAAAACCGGAGATATGACCAAAAAACGATAACCGACCTCCGCGCTTTAATATGACGAAGGCGAGTTGCTTGAAAATGGTGTAGGCAGTAGTGCAGTTGGGTGGGATCAATTATAATTTTTAGGATATTTTTTTATGTAGTTCAAAAATGGTTGTACTCAATCTATGTGTTTTATGAGTTTGTTTGTTAGTTTATGAGAACACAACACAAAGCAGGATAGTTTCTGTTTATTATCCAATCAATCTTATTTCGATATATTACTTAGCCAATAATTTGCTTTTATTTGTCACCCTTTATTTTATATCAACTAATGGCAATGAAGGGAGGTCTAATATGAGATCACTGAACCCCAATATTAAAAATGTATAGACATTTTTGTAGACGTATTCATATTCCAATAATAGTCGCATGGCGCGAAAAATCGTGACATTTACGGATGTGGGTAAATCAATTCAAAGACGGGTGCAAACATTACCCATGTCAGCGAAGCGTGCAGGTCCCTCGTACATGCGATTGTTTTTCATAAAATTGATTTCAACCCTATTCACACGGTATAAATACTACGTTGATAACTTTACCGGGATATTTCTGTGCTTTGATCGCGACAAGCCCCGAGCAGACTGTTGTCATAGATAACAGAACGGCCAACCCACCGACTCAGGTAAACATTGCCTTTGTCAAATATTATGCGGATGAAATTTCAAGCATTCTTTGTTTCCACCACATGAAACTTCGCTCGGATATTTGTTAATATTTTTCCTTTTATATTTTCTTCTATTTTTATTACACATTTTTCCTACATATCTTTTTGTTATTAAATTATTTTTTACACGACGGTAAGAAAAACTAAATCAGTGCGTGAGTTGTCATCTAGGTTAAGTCATCTTTTACCTCTTTAATCGTATTTATGTTCATATATTTATATGAATAGAAAATTGTATAGACCAAGAATAGATACAAATTTAAAAATCGAGGCAAGAGTAGTAAGAACAAAAATAGCATAGTCATAACATGTTTTCGTGACCTAGATTACCATGATTGTTAAAGTGGAAGTGAGTCTCAATGCTCAAAATTATTTGAAAATAGTCTCCTATCCGTTATAAATATTAAGTACTTATGAATTAAAAAAATATCCTTAATATTATGATATTCTGCAAAAATATCCCAATGTCTCTTGTAAATGTCGATAGATCAATAAGGATTAGTTGAACGAGCCGTAAAACCCTTTAAAGGCAGCATTGCAGCACTGAAGCATTCAACGCAAGATTATTTCGGCAGCGATTTTCCAGTCGTGTCTATTTTCCTGCCTCTTTGTAAAACCATGCTCTCGCCACCAATTGGTCATGTCAACCACATCAAGCCTTCCTATTTATTCTTTCACGAAAATAGCGGATCCGTATAATGCAAATGTCAGTCCAGTCTACTTACACGCGGCCTAGCCCAGGCAGGTCCTATTAACGGGGTGTGAGATGAGGTGTGGCGCGAAGTGCGGGGCGGGGGTTGTCCGTCAGTTGATCCGATCGTGCCGGGACGAGCTGATTGATGACGCCGATTAGTGATGCCTAACCCGCCCACGAATAAATTGTCGACCGATTTTTTGCTTGGTAAACTTAAGTCCGACCCGTCGTTTTTATGTACGCGCACCATGTAGGGAATGTGTGGCAATTTTGTCGGAGTTTTTAAAGGGTAATTTTAATAATAAATGCTATGATCATTCTACTCCATTCTAGGTGAGCAAATGATAACAGACTGTTAGAACTGGTTAAGTGTAGGTCATATATAGTCTGTTATATTTTGCGCCTTTAGTGTGGACTTATTTTTACTAAAGAAGGAGAGAGGTTTCCCTCGCTGATGATATTAACCATTCTAAGTGCTTGTGTAGGAGGGTCATTGCTTTCTATCCACCTACAGTACAGCCTCCCAATAAAGAGCGACGTATGTCCTTATATGTGGCTCATTTCACATTGTGATCGGCATAGCTATAGCTAAATTGATTTTTTTAGGAGTGGGGTCAGATCTGTACTGTAATGGCCCGGATTTAAACCCGGGGCGTCTCGACCATAAGGCCGACTCCTTAACCTCCACTGAGCTACTGACACTTCACTATAATGCTTATAAAGTTCTTTGCAAACTATATTATTTTAAGGTTCTTAAAGTATTGCAAAAGACTGTATAATACCTTAAATTGTACATTTTATGTTATACTTCACACAGAATATTATCATATTCAGAATGCAAAGTTTTAATATATAATATTCCTAGAAACAAAACGCAACAATATTTCGACAAAGCAATTCCAATTTTCAATATTATTGGCAATGTGTCAACAAAATCTATTACCAATTTCAATAAGAAACACTATTGCCTTGTGTAAGACGACTTTCAAAAAGGTAGGAGGCTTTCTTTTACATTCAAATAAACTATTTCTAATTAAAAAAAAGTATAAAAAATACCTAACGTCGGGTTCAATGTAAATAATAAAGTAACATCAAATAAATCGCGATACAATCCGTTAAAAGTAGTTTTATTTCAAAAAAAAATAAACCGAGAAAGTCAAAGAGTCTCTTCAAGTGTCTTAACTTCAGGAGGATATCATGTTCCAAAAATTCTGGAACTGTTCTACCATACTATCCTTTCCTTCTTTCTACTGATATTATAAGTGTGAAAGCTTGTGAAGATGTTTGAATGTTAGATGTTTGTTACTCGATCACGCTCTAATGGCTGAACGGATCTGGCTGAAATTTCTTACAGGGATAAATTATTATCGGGATTAACACATATGCTAATAATTCCTGTAATAGGTTCCCATGGGAAGCGGGGACGGTAGCAGAATTTCACGCGGGCGAAGGTAACAGCTAGTCTTGTAATACAATTTTATCTTATTTGGTATACGGTAGGTACGATACCACACACCATGATCTTTGAGCTGAGCCAACCTCACCCGTAAGCTGGTACATCTGCTGATTAACGGACGAGGCTCTGGCGCAGGCCTTTCCTCTCGGGATTGGAAGGACATACCACAGTCGCTCC
This sequence comes from Cybosia mesomella, assembly GCA_946251805.1. NCBI lineage: Eukaryota > Metazoa > Arthropoda > Insecta > Lepidoptera > Erebidae > Cybosia > Cybosia mesomella. Next base: position 27,861,831 of record OX276398.1, read on the forward strand.
TATAAAAGACGTGCAAACCAAACTAGAATGAGGAGGCGTAAGTGAACCTTGGGCTCGGATGATACCTGGAACAACGCTAAGATGATGATGATGACTATTTTTATGTCATTTTTGTAACATACTGATGATATATCACGGTCATAAAAGTTTTGATACCCTACCTTACTTACCTTCACGCTAGGCAAATGTATTAACCTACTATAGTGTACTTATGTAGGTATAAATAAATCTAGCCTTTCTGCTTCAGACGTCGGAGGTCGCTCAACGACCTCCGTTCTCCATGAGTGCAGGCCTGGGGGTGACAGGTGAAGCCACCTGTCACCCTAGCAGAAGCAGGCCGGGGCGGCCGTGCGTTGTGCCCCCCCCCCCCCTTTTCCGGAGGCAAGACGGGAACACCGTAGTTCCAAAACCTGAAGGTACCACCTCGAAACTGGGGATGGCCCTGGTTCATTCAGCGTGCGAGGGAACTGCCTTATGGGCCCCCTTACACCCCGGCATCTGAAAACCCGAGATGGCGTGAGGTTTTAGTTGGTTCAAGCACGTCATAACCTCCCCCGCTGGCCAGCGAGGGTGGTTTCCGAGGGGATTTCCGCATGAAAAAAAAAGCCTTTATATTATGACATAATATGTTTGTTGTTCACAGACTGTTGCTTTATAAGGCTGTTTCTGTAAATATTATCTTTTAAACAATCTTCCGTCTTTACCTAACCATTCTATACATACAGAAACCACCTATGTTGTAGAAGATTAAAACAAATTAGGTTCATACCCACGCAAATAGTAGGTAGTAATCTTGATTTGCATAGGGTTGCACGGAGGTACGGTTAGCGTTAAAAGTAGATAATAATTGCAGATATTTTTTTTATATTCAGTCGTCAATTCACTGCAAAACGCTAGGTAGTAAGAAGGTAGGATGAAGTCTAGGAGATACGGGTCTCCATTCCAAATGCTGACGATCCTAAAATTGGGGTCCCTACCTTGACGGCCTCGACACATACTTGTTCACGCCCCGCTTAAAGAATTTGGGATTGTAAGTAGAAGAAAACACGTGTGCTGGTTGATCATTCAAGTTTTTTATCGTGTGACGAAGAAGGGAAGTCCCGATCCGCTTGATTCGAACTTTAATCTTGAGCTTTGAATCAAAATTTGAAAATATTTTATTAGAGCCTACCAACTAATTAAACAGTATTTTCACCAAAAACATAAATCACTATAGATTTAGATCGGAAAAAGAGCACATCCAGGTTGGGACTTGAACCCTCAACCAGTCCTTTACAGGAGGAATACTCTGACCAAGTGAGCTACCTGGACACATCCTAGATATTCTAAATTCTCCGAAATTTCATTGAATATAAAACACATTGCTCAAAAACTAAATTTTAAAAGATAAGTATTTAAACTATCATTAAGTATTAGAGTGTAACGTATATACGTACATATAACTTAATTTTCGTGCATTAAACTAACCAATAATTGAAATGGAGAATATTACCTATTTATTTACAAGCTTCTATAATCTAATAAAACTGAACTATTAACTAAATATTTACAAAATCTCTTAAACCTAACTAACTTACTTTTTTTATACCATCATAACGTTGAATATATTGAACGCACCGTATTACCTGCGCATGCGCTGATCAAAACAAAAATACGTCATCGCTGCGCCGGCGAACCGGCTAGCTGCAACAGTCGTTGAGTGAGTCAACAATCGCACTTGCCAGTCATTCGCTCACCCGATACAAGTCGAGTCAAAAGTACGGCCATTTTATCAATAAATCGGTCTCTAATACGCGGACGAAAAATATAAATTGTCCATCACGTAACCGTTTTTTTTGAAATCCAGTTATTGCCGTCACTGCTCGTTCTTAAAAGTTTAAACCATAATAAGTGTTTTATCAATCCCCAGATTGGGTAAGTGGTGCATTTTTTTATAATGATAGGCAGATTGTGCATTAACGTAGTTTCTTTTAAGCTTGGGTTTTATTTTGCATAATTATTTCTATTAGTATAGTTTTTTCATAGTTACCATGTATTTAAGCCTATTCATAACATCTAATAGCTATTGAAATGGTATTCTATGCAATTAGCTAAATCATTAAGTTTCTTTTCTTAGTAGTATATTTTCAGCCTCACAATTTAATAAATAATTTTCTGTATGCATTTCATTTTTTTTATCACCCAATCTTTATTAATAGCTGTTTCCCATCATTTAGTTTCTTTTCGTAGTAGTACATTTTCACCCTCGCAAATTAATATATAATTTTCTGTGTTCATTATTTTTTTTTATCACGCAATCTTAATTGTAATCTCCGCTTCTGATTGTGAACATCTACGGCATCATTACTACTTTCCTAGTGCTTTCATCCTGTTGCTGCTGTGGGTGCTCACGGAAGCATCTGGACAGCCCGTAACGCTTTTTTTTATGGTGCGTTCCAGGGTCCAAATTTGGGGTTAATAACGTCCATCACACTTCGCTTCCGGCCGGACTATAAGCGAAAGCCCCTTGTGACAACCCTGCACCTGATCTTCACGGCGAGTGCTCACCTACATCTGCGGCCGCCAACCAGGATAGTACGGGACCAGGAAGGATTAATGGAACCAGTGTACCATTGTGTATGAGGCTCGAGCACCATTATAAGCCCCTCTGGCTGAGCCGGCTATCTTGCCACTTTATTAAATTTGTGCACGGTCATTGATTTTTTTTATCACTACCCGTTACCTCCCAGGTAGTTAGGAGGTTGGGAGATAGTGACGGTACCCGTGACACTGGCGCCCTTCTACGTGGTAAACATACATACCTGGTTCTATTTTTCTTCTTGGTTGTAGTTAGTGTGTGTTTGTGGATTGTTTTATTTGTAAAACGTAATTTTTTTTGGTTTTACAGATACTAAAGTGTACGTATTACTGTTCATTTGAATTAAATTTACTGTAATTTGTTTATTTCGTTTTGTGTTACCATCATTCTTGTTGGAACATAGTTTACTTTGTATTTTTTCCCAAGTGCTTATCAAATAGAGCATGTGTAATTTTTTTCAATACTTTAATTTGAATATTGGATTTTTTTTGTAAGAAAGCCGTACACATTAGTAGCAATTTATTTTCAGTTTGTAGCTCATTTAGTTATTATTGTTGATTTTACTACTTTATTTATTTTAAAAAAAAAAAAAAAAAAAACCAAACGTTCAGTAATAATTTTTGTAACAGAGCGGAGAGCGTTGAGTTTTATAATTGTTTTCATTGTCACCACTTGTCCAACTGGTTTATTTTTAACGGTCACCATGTTACCTATTAGGTATCTGTCTCTTCAAAAAACGGAGCTTGAATATGAGGTTCGCATTAGAGGTGCTACTCCTGCTTCTTCTGTTGAAGAACTGCATAAGCAGATTGTTAAATTATCACCAGAGTTTCCCTCAGAACACATATTGGAGTCTCCACTTGATGTTCGACAGGACCTTAAGGGTTGTTTAGACGTCGCTACAAAAATTCAACAAAACATTAATGTACCTGACCTTAGCGATCCTGCTATTATGAGAACCCAGAACATGTTGAATCATTTACATAATCGTATTGAGAGGATTACGTGCAGTGACGACGTTAAAAAGGATTATGACGCCATTGTTAAGGCTTACAAGTTTTTGTCTAATGGGCTCTTAGCTCTTCAAGCTAAAAGACCCTTGCCTAGTACCTCTTCTAGCTCAGGTGCTGGTGCTACTGGCGGAACTCCATGTACAGTACCGGAAGTGCAAAATTTGATTTCGGTTACATGCGATCGAGGCTCGGCTGATTTAATTAAATTGAAATTCAACGGCAAATCATGCGTGCGTTCATTTATACAACGTGTTGATGAATTTATAGAAGCTCGTAATATCCCCCCCCCCCCTCCCCCCCTCATCGAAAATTTTAAGTTTCGCTACAGAAATTTTTCAAGAAGATGCCCTTCATTGGTATCGTGCGGTAAAGGACAAAGTGACATCCTGGTCAGAATTAGCAGTACTATTGAAAGAGGACTTTGATCAAACTGATTATGACTACCGACTCATTTCTGAAATTCGCTCTCGTACTCAAGGAGAACGTGAAAACATCACCATATATCTTTCCATCATGAGCGGGATGTTTTCGCGCCTAACTAAAACCCCCTCAGAAGTGGATCAGCTGGAGATCCTTCTTCACAATATTAGGCCTTGCTATGCCAGTACATTAGCTTCAGCAGCTCACATCTCAACAATAGAAGCTTTGCGTTCTTTGTGTCGTAACTATGAGACCATTCAGGCGCGCCTGTCTCAATTTCAGGAACCTCCTAAGGTTACTTCAGACACTCTGGCGCCGGAATTTGCTTACACTAAGGAAAATAAAACAACAAATAGGACTAATAATTACAATTATAATAACAATAGGAATTTTTTTACAAGGAATCAAAATTACAATCAAAATAAAAGCCTAAGTCAAAATTATGTACATGCTGTAGAAGTTACGAATAATCAACCTTATTGTCCCAGGTGTCGAACCAACTCACATCACATCCGACAATGTCAAGCTAAACGGGACATTGTTTGTTTTAAGTGCGGATTGAAGGATGTGAAAACACCTGATTGCCCTAATTGTAATAAAAATCTTAATAATTCAAAAAAACTAGGTGAGCAGAGTTGTAGTAATTTTGATAAACAAGATTGGGAGACTTGGCTCGCGTTTATTAGAACATTTTCTTCTTCATATAGGGTTTCTACAATTCTGCAAACTAAACCAACTGATGATTCCAGACCATATGTTAATTTTAAAATAAACAATATGGATGCATGTGGCTTACTTGATTCTGGAGCTGCAGTTACAATCTTAGGCAATAATTCCCATAAACATTTAGCTGACTGCACCTTGCACCAGGATAACCACATCAAAATGGTGGCTGCTGGTGGTCAACCATTAACTAGTATTGGGTATATAAATTTGCCTGTCTCTTTTGAAGGACAGTTTCATATAATTAAGGCATACGTCGTTCCCGAAGTCGAGACCTCAATTATTTTAGGTGTTGATTTTTGGCGCGCTTTTAGAATTTGCCCTAAATATTTAGATTGTGTTACAATGTCAAATGCTCCTTTGGCCGAAATAAAGGTCACTAATAATGACACTTACATTCATTCTTACGAGAATTTATTAGAATCTCAAAAATCTATTGCAGACAACATCATTTCTCAGTTCAAGTCAATATCAACTGAAGTGAAGGGCTTGGGCAGAACAAACGTCATTACACATCGCATAGATACTGGTGATGCTCAACCTATAAGACAGAGATATTATCGTATGTCCCCTGAGAAACAGCGTATTTTGACTGAGCAGGTTGACGAAATGTTAGCACTTGATGTTGTCGAGCCCTGTGAGAGTGCATGGTCTTCTCCTGTGCTCATTGTGAATAAAAAGAATGGAGAGCCTAGGTTCTGCCTCGATAGCCGAAAATTAAATGCCGTAACTAAGCGTGACGCTTACAATTGACCATACGTTTCAGAAATTTTGGATAGCTTTCGTGACGCAAAATACCTATCGAGTGTTGACATTTCAAAAGCTTTTTGGCAATTACCTATTGCTCCCGAGGACCGTGATAAGACGGCTTTCTACGTACCAGGTCGAGGAACTCTGCGTTTTAAGACCACAGCTTTTGGTTTGACGAACGCTCCCGCTACACAACAGCGTTTGGTAGATTTGCTCTTCGGTGACATGGAGTTCAAGACGTTCGCATATCTTGATGACATCATCATCATCAGTTCTTCATTTGAGGAGCCCGTTTCCCGCCTTCTTCGAGTTTTGGAAAAATTAAGTGAGGCTAATCTTACAATCAATTTGGAAAATTGTAAGTTTTTCCGAAGCGAGCTTAAGTATCTTGGATACGTAGTAGATTCTCGTGGTCTGCGCACTGACCCAGAAAAGGTAGAAGCTATTATAAATTTCCCTACTCCCACCAGTAAAAAAGAACTGAAACGCTTTCTTGGTACTGCTACGTGGTACCGACGTTTCGTCCCTAATTTTAGTACAGTGGCTGGGCCACTCAATAAACTCACTTCAAATGGTAAAAAGTCACCGCCGTTCGAATGGACGCGAGAGGCTGACGCAGCTTTTAATGCTTTAAAAGAATGTTTGGTTACCGCGCCAGTACTTTCGTGTCCAGATTATTCGATGCCTTTCGAAGTACACACAGACGCGAGTAATTACGGAGTTGGCGCAATGTTGACGCAGACTCTAAATGGTAAGGAACACCCCATCGCTTACATGAGTAGATCCCTTAACAGTGCCGAGAAAAACTACGGTATCACAGAAAGAGAGACTCTCGCTGTGTTAGTTGCTCTTGAGCACTGGCGCTGCTATGTAGAAAACGGGCAGAAGTTCACGGTGTATACTGACCATTCTGCGTTAAAATGGTTTTTATCATTAGATAATCCAACAGGACGTTTAGCACGTTGGGGAGTGCGACTATCAGCGTTCAATTTTGAACTGAAACATCGTAAGGGCGTTGACAATGTAATTCCTGATGCACTATCCCGCGCTGTCCCTAATGCCGCCATTTCACTTAATAACAATTTCGTAAATACGAGCGATGACTGGTACAAAAATATTTACAACGGATGTCTTAATGACCCCTCAAAATTTCCCAATTTCATTATTAAAAATAACTCACTGTATAGATTGTCTAAAAATAAACATAAACTTACTTCAGAGTTCTCGTGGAAGGAAGTCTTACCTACTGAATTTCGCAGGAATGCCATCACTGATAATCATTGCGAGCCTACAGCTGGACACATGGGTATATTCAAAACATATCGACGCCTTGCATTACGCTACTTTTGGCCTAAAATGTACCAAGATGTGGTTAATTTCATAGGTAAATGTGACAAGTGCTTATCTTACAAGTCTCAAAATCATCAAGTTTTAGGAGAAATGGGTCGTCCTAAACATTGTTCACGCCCTTTTCAGATGATTTCCATAGATTTGGTTGGACCTCTTCCCACTTCTAAAAAACAAAACAATTACATTTTTGTTATCACTTGTTGTTTTTCAAAATTTTGCTTGATTTTTCCCATTAAAAAGGCTACTTCTGATGTAATTATTAAAATTTTAGAAGAATCCGTTTTCTTGGTACATGGTATTCCACAAACCATTTTCTTAGACAACGGAAGTCAATTCATCAGTTCTACAACTGATGCCTTATATAAAAAATATAAAATACCAAACGTTTACTTTACACCTAAATATACACCCCAAATTAACACAGTAGAACGCTATAATAAAACCATCGTCACTAGTTTGTCCACATTCGTTGAAAACGACCACCGGACTTGGGACACTTTTATTCCCAAAGTTCAATTTGCGATAAATAATTCTGTTAACGAGGCCACCGGATATACACCATCTTTTCTTGTGTATGGTAGGGAGTTGGTGTTGTGTGGATCGCACTATACAGACACGGACTTAGGTGATGAAGTGTTATTTCTGCCACGAGATACTTATGCTGAGAATTTAGGATGTCTTTCGTCAGTGTTTAATGATGTGCAGGCTTCATTGTGGCAGGCACATGTAAAGAATGCTGCCCACTACAATCTCCGCAGGAAACCAGCAGAATTTAATGTAGGCGACATACGACTTTAAACGCACTTTTATTTTAAGCGATAAAGACAAATACTTTAGTAAAAAGTTAGCACCAAAATTTATTAAATGTCGCATAACAGAAAAGCGGTCTCCTCTTGTATATATTTTACAAGATATGTCTGGTAAAGACGTAGGTGTTTGGCATATTAAGGATTTAAAACTTTTTAACAGTAAAAATTTGCAATAGTTTTTTTTCTCTCGTGTGGTACGTACTGACATTATCCTACCAGCGTTTTTTTACATCTTGCAAATAACATTGGTCAACTGTGCAATATATCACAGATGCCCTGTCTATGAAAGGGTGCGTCGAAACTTTTATTAATAAGTCTTCGTTGCTGGATTATTAGGTGAATTTGGAAGGATTGAATGTTAGTTGATAGTATGAATGTGTAGTGTTAGTTGTTAGCAAAAGTCTTTTAGACGGGTTTTATTGAAGGATAAAACCCTTTCCTTGACGAGGGGGGTAATGTAACGTATATACGTACATATAACTTAATTTTCGTGCATTAAACTAACCAATAATTGAAATGGAGAATATTACCTATTTATTTACAAGCTTCTATAATCTAATAAAACTGAACTATTAACTAAATATTTACAAAATCTCTTAAACCTAACTAACTTACTTTTTTTATGCCATCATAACGTTGAATATATTGAACGCACCGTATTACCAAATTTATTTATTTATTATATCAAAACAAAAATACGTCATCGCTGCGCCGGCGAACCGGCTAGCTGCAACAGTCGTTGAGTGAGTCAACAATCGCACTTGCCAGTCATTCGCTCACCCGATACAAGTCGAGTCAAAAGTACGGCCATTTTATCAATAAATCGGTCTCTAATACGCGGACGAAAAATATAAATTGTCCATCACGTAACCGTTTTTTTTGAAATCCAGTTATTGCCGTCACTGCTCGTTCTTAAAAGTTTAAACCATAATAAGTGTTTTATCAATCCCCAGATTGGGTAAGTGGTGCATTTTTTTATAATGATAGGCAGATTGTGCATTAACGTAGTTTCTTTTAAGCTTGGGTTTTATTTTGCATAATTATTTCTATTAGTATAGTTTTTTCATAGTTACCATGAATTTAAGCCTATTCATAACATCTAATAGCTATTGAAATGGTATTCTATGCAATTAGCTAAATCATTAAGTTTCTTTTCTTAGTAGTATATTTTCACCCTCACAATTTAATAAATAATTTTCTGTATGCATTTCATTTTTTTTATCACCCAATCTTTAGTAATAGCTGTTTCCCATCATTTAGTTTCTTTTCGTAGTAGTACATTTTCACCCTCGCAAATTAATATATAATTTTCTGTGTTCATTATTTTTTTTTATCACGCAATCTTAATTGTAATCTCCGCTTCTGATTGTGAACATCCACGGCATCATTACTACTTTCCTAGTGCTTTCATCCTGTTGCTGCTGTGGGTGCTCACGGAAGCATCTGGACAGCCCGTAACGCTTTTTTTATGGTGCGTTCCAGGGTCCAAATTTGGGGTTAATAACGTCCATCACACTTCGCTTCCGGCCGGACTATAAGCGAAAGCCCCTTGTGACAACCCTGCACCTGGTCTTCACGGCGAGTGCTCACCTACATCTGCGGCCGCCAACCAGGATAGTACGGGACCAGGAAGGATTAATGGAACCAGTGCACCATTGTGTATGAGGCTCGAGCACCATTATAAGCCCCTCTGGCTGAGCCGGCTATCTTGCCACTTTATTAAATTTGTGCACGGTCATTGATTTTTTTTATCACTACCCGTTACCTCCCAGGTAGTTAGGAGGTTGGGAGGTAGTGACGGTACCCGTGACAAGAGTCAGCGGGCTATTTTACGAAACCTGTGGCGTAGCAGTACTGCTCTCGACTGCTAAGCCAGAGGTGGCGGGTTCGATTTCCGCTCAGTGCAAATATGTATATTTCATTAGTCTGGGTGTTTCTATGTATAATATGCATTTATTGATAAAAAAAAATTATTTAAGCATGTTTATCCGCATTCTAGTACCCATATGACAAGCTCTGCTTAGTTTGGGTCTAGAAGGAGTTGTGTACCTACTTTGTCCCACAATATTTAATTTAATCATTTATTTACATACCATTGTAAATATCCCATTGACTCTAATACTAATTAAATTTAAAATTTGAAAATCGTCATCTACTTTTGACGCTGACTGTACGTGGTATGCAGGCAGTGGCAAAACTATAAACTATGAGTTCCGACGTAGCGGCGTTGAAGTGAGTCGATAATATATCGTTAGTTCGCAGGAGAATTACACCGGCTATGGGCTACAGGATAAAAGGTGTATACCCGAGCGATGGTGCGAAACTGGTTGTGCACGAACGCGCCAACAGTACCGACCTACATAATATATTATGGCTAAACAACAACTACCCACATTACTCCTCGGTTGGCAAATAAATTGCCGAAGGAGCTCGTTAATAAAATTGCAGAAAATTATATTCGATTCGCTGTGCGGCTTCGCCAGCGTGGAATTCTGATCTCGTTCTCACTATCCCTGGGACTATTTTCCACCACCACAACCTATATAAGATACGCTTTTCCACCATAGGTCATTTTGATATATCTCAAAGGGTTTAGGCAGCGTTGTCGATGAAAACTCCCAAACGGCTTATTGTTTTCCAACACCTCCAACAAACATCATTATATTCTAGCCAATGTATACAATAACTTGACAAATAATTTACTAAACCCTTCGTCAAGAACCACTCTATCCATTGATGAAAATAGCATGAACATCGGTTTTGAGTTTATTGCGAACAGACAGACAGATGCAGCGGAGTACTTTTGTTTCATAATATGTAGTGTATGTATGTTTCCACAAATGTAAATTAAAGAAGTAATTGAGTAAGTGGTAAACAGAATAATTCAATAGCTCGTAATTTAATGAAACTGTTATATAGAAACCGTGCCTCCGTCCGCGCCACTTTGATCTTGAGTTTTTATTAATTGCGCAGAAACCTAATTATTTTCTCTACACTAAAAGCGGCGATAGCACAGTGGCGTACGTAACGAACTGCTGAGACGAGGTCTCGAGTTCGATCCCCAGTCGCCCCGGGCACACACCTCTGACTTTTCGTAGTTATGTGTGCATTAATAAATGTTAATTATCGCTTGCTTAATAATGTGCCCGGTAGATGGCAATAGGCTCGCCCCCTATTACATTGGGACCTTAACATAACTGGCGAATCGTGGGTGTGTAATACACCTCTGCCCACCCCTTCGGGGATACAGGCGTGAAGTTATGTTATGTTTACTAAAAGTAACCTAAGTTACTCCATATAATGTCAGCATGTCAGCCGTTTCAGAGATCAGCCAAGTCTAACACATTCACATGTACATTCAAATATTATGCATTTAGTATAAAGCTGTTATGTTTAATATTACGAACTGACAACTCAATTTTATTTATTTGTATAGATTAAGTTCAGTTTTGCTTGTATGGAAAACTATGTTTAATTATTTATAAACTTATATTTATAAAATCTTCTGAATGTAAAATTAGCAAGCACAAGAATACAAGAACATGCAATGGAAATACAAAAGATTAATTCCAACGCGACTGTATGTTCCGTGTCTGCGATCATAGAAATTATAAAATCATTGCAAAATGAGCTCCCATTTGCAACGGATGAGAGCGTTTGTTCCACGGCATCCTGGTTGGAGTTTGTTACTTGTTGTTAGTTAATGATAAGCCTTGTTTTTTATTTAACACTAGCAGCTCGTTCAGGCTTCGCACAGAAACATTTGGCCCAAAAATATCTATAACTAGCTAGATGTTAGCGTTGTCCAAAATTAGTATTAGTAATAACAAAAGTGCTATTACAAACTACTTATCTCTGTGACAGATTCCATCCGGATCGGCATCTCTGTGACAGATTCCATCCAGTTCGGCATCTCTGTGACAGATTCCATCCAGATCGGCATCTCTGTGACAGATTCCATCCAGATCGGCATCTCTGTGACAGATTCCATCCAGATCGGAATCTCTGTGACAGATTCCATCCAGATCGGCATCTCTGTGACAGATTCCATCCAGATCGGTTTAGCCGTTCTGGCGATTAAGTAAAAACATGCATCCGCCCAACAAGCATAAATAAATAAATAAGTGCTCTCTGATGCACGCAGGGCTCTCAACGTGTTAAGAACGGCCACTCATACTAAGACTGACCTGGTTAATATTCTTTTTTTTTATTTTTTTTATTTAACTTTAACCTTGCAATGTGTTAACTTACTCGGTATACGGCCACTGTGGCGCAGAGGTAGTGCATTCGACTGCTACGACACGGGGCGCGGGTTCGATTCCCGCTCAGTGCAAATATTTGTATGCATGAATATGTCTATTTGCATTGGTCTGGGTGTTTCTATTTATAATATGTATGTATTTACAAAAAAAAATATTATCTGCATTCTGGAACCCATAACACAAACTAGCTTAACTATGCTTACTTTGGGTCTAGAAAGCGCTGTGTAGAATGTCATAGCATATTTATTTATTTATTATACCCTCAGCCACGGGCCTCTCTAGATATAGCTACTATTTCTACTATCTCCGGATAACTACTGAAATGATTAAGCATTACTAACCACTATCGTTACATTGCAAGGGCACGCACGCCTCCCCGCCCCCCGCGGGCCTCGCCCCCTCCTGCCCGCCAACAGCATCCGCTGCAACATTGTTTTATTACACTACATATTATTTACACTTTATTCACTTGAATTATATTCCTTACGGTTGTTGCTCTCAGTATTGTATTATATATTACTAGGTGTTGCCAGCGGCTCTGCCCGCGTGGAATACTGATCCCGCCCCCGCAACATTTAGAATTTTCCTGTATAAAAGCCTCGTCCTGACAATAACGAACCCAAAAAAAAGAATTATCCAATTTGGTGCAGTCGTTTGGAAGTTATGCGTGTACAAACATTTTGGGCATTCATTTTTATTTATTTAGACTAGCAGCTTTGCCCCGCGGTTTACCCCATTGTACTCGATTCTATTCCACTGCATCGCATCACCTGTTCAGTCACGTTTTACTTTTTAACTTTTACGCACGAATCTCTGGAACTACATAAGCCATTTCAAATATAATTTAATTGTCTAAATCTGCGATAATGTATCTTTTCGAGTGCCAATCCAGAGTTTATTTTGCATTGATATTTACAGGGCGATTGCCGTCCGACACTGAAACCTTTGCCAGAGCCTCGTCGGTCAGTCAGCAGATATACTGACGTGCAGTTGAAATAGACTTGGACCCCGAAAATCTTGGAAGGACTCTATATAAATATGCTAAATATTCTATGATATTGCACACAGCGGTTTCTTGACCCAAAGTAAGCATAGTTTAACTAGCTAATGTTTTGGCTTCTAGAATGCGGATAAACATACTTATATACTTTTTTTTTGTAAATACATACATATTATACATAGAAACATCCAGACCAACGCAAATAGACATATGCATGCATACAAAAATTTGCACTGAGCGGGAATCGAACCCACGCCCCTGTCGTAGCAGTAGAATGCACTACCGCTACGCCACAGAGGCCGTCACTTATTATCAACATTAATACCTGCAACATTAAGGCCAACGTCCTTTATGATATTGTCCACACTCGCTTTGACGTATTAGAGATCACGAGTAAACTACGTTACGCAGTGCCTCGTCCTGATAATATGCGCTGAGTTCGTGCTCCTGACTACCGTTACTGTTACCTGACGTGAGTTTGACGCGAACAGAGCTCCTGCCCTGTTCGCGTCAAACTCACGTCAAGTAGTGATTTGATTTGTGTTCTCAATACAATCGCTAGTATGCTGCGTTGAAGACCAAAGTCATACTATGTTATTGTTCGTACTCACAGCTGAGCGTCCTGTTGCACTTTCGCTTGCATTGAGGCAGCCGAATTAGACTCGTTTGAAATATGTTTTACTGGTGGTAGAAATTTGATGACACAAATTTGTCACAAATTTTGTGCCCCGTGCACGATTGCGAATAACCCTCCACAGTAATCCGATTTCAGTTAGATTGCGTTCAGGGGTCAGCAAGTGCATAGCCGGGCGGGATTGTGGTCGCAGCACTAGTGGGACCGGTGGGTGTCACGCGGTGCTGCGACGACAATCCTCTTTTGATGAGGCCGTCAAGCTGAGTGCCACCATTGTTAACATGGTACGTGTATATAATGGTGACCCTCTTTCCTGAGACTTTAGCTTCAGCTTACCATCAGGCGAGGTGAAGTCAAATTGACGTGGCCTATATATTAAAAAAATGTATAATATGTATGTGTTTACGAAAAAAAAGTATATAAGTATGTTTACCCGCATTCTGGAACCCATAACACAAGCTAGTAAAACTATGCTTACTTTGGGTCTAGAAAGCGCTGTGTAGAATGTCGTAGAATATTATTTATTTATTTATTTACGTATCTCTTCTATACAAATAAATTTATTTGAAGTGTCTGTTTGCAATATTGAAATAACAGATTTTTAATGATTGCACATGAATGCATACAGGATAATAATAAATAACAAAAATACAATTTTACAATTTTTGTCGGTCTATGTTTCTGTCTGTTTGAAAGAGAAAATTATGTGGAACGGCCGGGTCAATTTTGACGGGAATTTCACTGGTAGATGTAGATACTGTAGATAGGTAATGTTACAAGGCGTAAAATAAGCTACTTTAATTTTAGATAAATAATTAGGGCAAAGAATATAAAGCCCACAAAATTGTGAATAAAATCTTATTTACTCTGGAACGGCTGGGACTTTCACTGGTTGATTGGTAATGTTACAAGGCGTAGTATAGGTTGCTGTAATTTTAGAAAATATTAGTCCATGCGGACGAAGTCGCGGGCACTGCTAATTCTAGTATAAGATCATTGGTTCATCCCATCCCTATTGATTTCTGCAAGACAATCAAAAGTAACTTTCTCTATGAGATACTAACAGTTCAAGGGCCTGGACAATCCATGCACGAGATTCAGTATTGCATTACTATCATTCACGTCAACGCCAGTAAAAACACTCCTTAAATTATCCATATTTTCTTCTATGATCTTAATTTTTTTTCGGATTGAAAAAATAATGAGTTTAATATTGGTTCCAATAATAAGTTTAAAGAAATACCAATAAATTAAATAAAAGTAAACCCTATCTTATAATATTGCTTATATTATGTCAATCAATGCGAGAAAAAAATGAATCTATGATATTCATTACATAAATCTTACCTCATTACTCTATGTACTATGTTTAGTCTATGGCTACACATAATGTATCGCATTGTAGGTCATTAAGGTCAAGCCATATCATCCCATGGGTAATTTGCACGGTCAAATAGGTACGAGGGCCCAAGGGCACGCCGCAATAGCGGCGGTAAGACCCATCATGGAGGATTGGCTAGAGAGGCGACACGGAAGCCTCTCGTACCGACTGACGCAGGTGATCTCCGGGAATGGGTGCTTTGGGGACCACCTGCATCGGATCAGGAAGGAGCCAACGCCTGAGTGTCATCACTGCGACGCGAGCGAGGACTCAGGGCTGCACACGCTGGCGGACTGCCCGGCGTGGGAGGCGCCGAGGCGTAACCTCGTGGCAGCCATCGGGGTGGGAGTCCTCTCGCTCGGCAGCATGATTGCGGCAATGGTGCGGAGCGCGAGCGCGTGGGCCGCCGCCACCTCCTTCTGCGAGCCTGTAATGCTGGCGAAGGAGATGGCGGAGCGCGCCCGGGAGAGATTTAGAACTCTCCCGGACCGCCGAGCCCGCAACTTGCTTGCCGCGCGTCGCAGGCGACTCAGGCGCCGGAGGTCGCTTAACGACCTCCGTCCTCCATGAGCGCAGGCCTGGGGGTGGCAGGTGAGGCCGCCTGTCACCCCAGCAGAAGCAGAACGGGACGGTGGGGCGACTAGCGCCCCTCCCCCAAACCGGGGCAAGACGGGGACACCGTGGTTCCCAAACCCGAGGGGGCCATCTCGAAACCGGAAATGGCCCAGGGTCAGTCGGGGTGCGAGGGATATGCTCTATGGGCAACCTTACGCCCGGGCGTCTGTAGACCCGAGACGGCGTGCGGTTTTAGTCGGTTCAAGCCCGACATAACCGCCCCCGCTGGCCAGCGGGGGGGTATCTGAAGGGATTTCCGCACGAAAAAAAAGGTACGAGGGACCACCGAGACTTTCGGAAGTCAGCCAACCTCACCAGCAAACCAATATACCTGCTGATGGAAGAGTCTCCGGCGCAGGTTTTCCTCTCAGAGTTGGGGTGTCAGACAACAGTCACTCTCGTAAAAATAAAGAAGTAGTAGCGGGGCTCCAAACTACAAACTTAAGATGTCTCGGATTCCCACTCGGATATTGATGATACTAATGGCTTGCAAGGTCTGTTAACTCGGCTCACAGTTAAGGTTTTTTTTTAATATAAAATTTAAAACTTCCTGATTTTGAGTTCAAAAAAAAGCTGCCAAGTGCGAATCGGACTCGGCCATGAAGTTTTCCGTAGCAGCAAGTAACATAATAATGATTTTTTTTTTAATTTTTATATTTGAGTTGATTGATTGAAAGGTAAATTGCGGTTTACGATTAATGACGCAAAAAAAAACTACTTACTAGATCTCGTTCAAACCAATTTTCGGTGGAAGTTTACCTACATGGTTATAATTTACTTCATATTTTTTTTTTAGTTTTATTATTCTCTTATTTTAGAAGTTACAGGGGGGGGTCTCTCGCGCAAACTATTCAGTTTAGAAAAAAATGATATTAGAAACCTCAATATCATTTTGAAGACCTATCCATGGACACGTGTGGGTTTGATGAAAAAAATATTTTTCTAGTTTTTAGTTCTAAGTTTTGTGTGAAAATCTTAATGCGGTTCACAGAATATGTTATCTACTACCAAGTTCTTTCTATTACCAAGTTTCAACAGCATAGTTCTTATAGTTTCGGAAAAAGTGGCTGTGATATACGGACGGACAGCCAGACAGACATGACGAATCTATAAGGATTCCGATTTTTTCCATTTGGCAACGGAACCCTAAAAATCACAATTGAGTTTGGCTTAGAACCTGAAGATCTTGATAAAGTGCTGTAACGCGGAAAATTTGTAACGTTCCGTGTTAAAATATTTCCACACAGACGAAACCGCGGGCACTAGCCAGTAATTAATAAAACCATTTTTTCATTCTAAAACCCAAATAATGGTTAATAGTAGTCGTTGTATACTCCCAGTCTAATAATCCATAATTACTGTCCAAGCAAAATGGATCCATTCATCCAAATGTACCCATTTTGCCTGCAATAAATCACGAACAATGCTACCATTTCGTAGATCACAGCGAACAATCAACTTTGATGAAGAATTTTATGTAAAAGCTGGTGATAAAAATTAATAAGCACAATTGGGCCAATGAGCACTCAAGTTAATGAACTGATCACCAATTGTTCACTTTTCCAAACGAAATCTATTGGAAACGTGAGCATACTATTTGCTTCAAAATTTCATTGAATTGATGACCAATTAACATTACATTGTAATGAATGAATTTAATGCCCTGTGTGTGGTAGCGGTAGAGTAATCGGCTGGTGCGTCAGTAGTGATGGGTTTGATTCCCGCTCAGTATAAATATTTATAGGCATGAATACGAGTACTTACATTAGTCTAAGTATGGTATGTATTTGCAGAATAAAAAAAACCGGTCAAGGGCGAGTCGAACTCGTGCGCCGACGGTTCTGTATCTACTCATTATACCGCCATACTAAAATTGTTTTACGCCATGGTACCTTTATTTTTCGTGCGGAAATCCCCTCAGGTACCCCTCTGCCGGCTATCGGGGGTGGTTAATATAATAAAGCATATCCCTCGCAACCCGACTGACCCTGGGCCAACTCCGGTTTCGAGATGGCCCCCTCGGGTTTGGAAACCACGGTGTCCCCGTCTTGCCCCGGTTTAGGGGAGGGGGCGATAGTCGCCCCGACCTCCCGGCCTGCTTCTGCTGGGGTGAATGGCGGCCTCACCTGCCACCCCCAGGCCTGCGCTCATGGAGGACGTAGGTCGTTAAGCGTACGCTATGGTACCTTTTTTTTTTTTTTTTTTTCGTGCGGAAATCCCCTCGGATACCCCCCCGCCGGCCAGCGGGGGCGGTTATGTCGGGCTTGAACCGACTAAAACCGCACGCCGTCTCGGGTCTGCAGACGCCGGGGTGTAAGGTTGCCCATAGAGCATATCCCTCGCACCCCGACTGACCCTGGGCCATCTCCGGTTTCGAGATGGCCCCCTCGGGTTTGGGAACCACGGTGTCCCCGTCTTGCCCCGGTTTGGGGGAGGGGCGCTAGTCGCCCCACCGTCCCGGCCTGCTTCTGCTGGGGTGACAGGCGGCCTCACCTGCCACCCCCAGGCCTGCGCTCATGGAGGACGGAGGTCGTTAAGCGACCTCCGGCGCCTGAGTCGCCTGCGACGCGAGGCGAGCATGTTGCGGGCTCGGCGGGCCGGGAGGGTTCTGAACCTCTCCCGGGCGCGCTCCGCCATCTCCTTCGCGAGCATCACATGCTCGCAGAAGGAGGTGGCGGCGGCCCACGCGCTCGCGCTCCGCACCATTGCCGCAATCATGCTGCCGAGCGAGAGGACTCCCACCCCGATGGCTGCCGCGAGGTCACGCCTCGGCACCTCCCACGCCGGGCAGTCCGCCATCGTGTGCAGCCCTGAGTACTCGCTCGCGTCACAGTGACGACACTCAGGCGTTGGCTCCTTCCTGATCCGATGCAGGTGGTCCCCGAAGCACCCCTTCCCGGAGATCACCTGCGTCAGTCGGTACGAAAGGCTTCCGTGTCGCCTCTCTAGCCAATCCTCCATGATGGGCCTTACCGCCGCTATTGCGGCGTGCCCTACGCTATGGTACCTCAGATTTAAATGTTCTTATAGTAAAATTCTTTCAATGCGATACAAAAAATAATATTTTTGTAACTTAGCCCAGGACCATTCTATTCGGTGAAAAAGGAATGTAAAAATAGTTAGTAAAACAAATTGTAGAACAGATTTTCTGGTACATAAAGCTAAGACCATATATTAGATTTAAAGATACCGTCGCTTACAAAGAACACACTAACCCGTTGCTCAGAGTAAACTTACAAACGGAGCAAGATAAGGTTCACTTACACTTAGATGCACCCTATATTTTGTTGTATGTTTATTATCATTCTTGTATTATTCAGAATATAAACTTGGTGTACTATTTAAGTACATAATAGATAGTGATACACGGCTAGAAATTGTATAGATACATACATACCTATACTGTTATATAATTGTAAATTAGTTGTGTCTGTAAATTGGAGATATTAAAAAACACTTGGATTATGTATAATGAAGGAATCTGAACATAAAAATATATTTTAAAGTTTTTAGGGTTCCGTTGCCAAATGGCAAAAAACGGAACCCTTATAGATGTCATGTCTGTCCGTCCGTGTGTCACAGCCACTTTTTCCTGAAACTATAAGAACTATGCTGTTGATACTTGGTAAGTAGATGTATTCTGTGAACCGCATTAAGATTTTCATACAAAATTAGAAAAAAACAATAAGTTTTGGTGGTTCCCCATACTTAGAACTGAAACCCAAAAATTTGTTTTTCATGAAACCCATACGTGTGTGATATCTATGGATAGGTCTTCAAAAATGATATTGCGGTTTCTAATATCATTTTTTTCTAAACCTGATAGTTTGCGCAAGACACTTCCAAAGTGGTAAAATGTGCCCCCCCCCCCCCCGTTACTTCTAATAATAAAAATAATAATAAATATTCTACGACATTCTACACAGCGCTTTCTAGACCCAAAGTAAGCATAGTTTAACAAGCTTGTGTTATGGGTTCTAGAACGCGGATAAACATACTTATATACTATTTTTTTTGTAAATACATACAAATTATACATAGAAACACCCAGACCAATGCAAATAGACATATTCATGCATACAAATATTTGCACTGAGCGGGAATCGAACCCGCGCCCCCTGTCGTTGCAGTCGAATGCACTACCGCTACGCCACAGAGGCCTAAAATAATCTAATGATAATATCTAAAATAATATAATGATAAAACTAAAAAAATACATGATATACCATGTAAACTTCCACCAAAAATTGGTCTGAACGAGATCTAGTAAGTAGTTTTTTTTTTAATACATCATAAATCGTAAACCGCAATTTACCTTTCATTTAATCCACTCAAATATAAAAATAATAAACAAAAAACATTATTATGTTACTTGCTGCTACGGAACCCTTAATGGGCGAGTCCGACTTGCACTTGGCCGCTTATGTCTATATAATGTTCGTGGTGGACGCAACGGAACGGATATTATTCGAAAGGTCTCGATCAGACTTAAAATCTGCCGTATGTTTGATTACAATTGGTTAAGTACAACCGGAGATATGAACTCATGAAGTCGCATCGGCACTGCAGTGCCCTCTATCTTGGGAATTTACAGATGAGTAAAAGCATACATTTAGCAGTACTAAATGCATCATTGTATATCATGATATATTGTATATTATATGCATCATTACATTTATAATTTCAGCCAGTGGACGCCTACTGCAAAATTTGATCAATTTTTAGTTCACAACATGAACAGTTTACTTAAATTACTAGCAGTGCCAACGACTTCATCCGCGTCGACTTTGATCTTTTCTTAAATAAGTTGGCAAAATTTGAAATCAATCCGACGTTATGAAATGCTCCAAAATCGTGTTTAAACATTCACATAAACATACAAAGTTACAAAAAAAATATGAAATCCCTGCCATAGCTAAGAACACTCCTGACTAATTCAGCTTTCAAACAAAAAGAAAACAGTCTCAATTTGTACGTTCGGGAGCTGCATTGCCACAGACAGACACACACAAACACGTCAAACTTATAAAACCCCGTCATTTTTTCGTCGAGGCCTTTTTAGGGTTCCGTTGCCAAATGGCAAAAAACGGAACCCTTATAGATTCGTCTTGTCCGTCCGTATGTCACAGCCACTTTTCTCCGAAACTATAAGTACTATGGTGTTGAAACTTGGTACGTAGATGTATTCTGTGAACCGCATTAAGATTTTCACACAAAAATAGAAAAAAACATTACATTTTGGGGGTTCCCCATACTTAGAACTGAAACTCAAAAATATTTTTTTCATCAAACCTATACGTGTGTGATATCTGTGGATAGGTCTTCAAAAATGATATTGAGGTTTCTAATATCATTTTTTTCTAAACTGAATAGTTTGAAAGACAGAAACTTCCAAAGTGGTAAAATATGTCAACCAACTGTAACTTCTAAAATAAGAGCATGATAAAACTACAAAAAATATATGATGTACATTACCATATAAACTTCCACCGAAAATTGGTTTGAACGAGATCTAGTAAGTAGTTTTTTTATAATACGTCATTAATCGTAAAACGCAATTTACCTTTCATTCAATCAACTCAAATATAAAATTAAAAAAAAAACATTATTAAGTTACTTGCTGCTACGGAACCCTTCATGGGCGAGTCCGACTCGCACTTGGCCGCTTTTTTGAGTACTGTTTGAGTGTATACACTCATATGCATTCATTAAAAAGCTGTTTAAAAGCTGCTTAAAATTTCAATTATATATACATACAGACTCTACATTATTATTTATTTGTATAGAGTATATAATATAATATTACCGCTAATGAGAGTAAATCAGTCAGAGTGCAGATTAACTTGTTAATCTGCAGATTACATTATTTCGAAAACATTGAATTGTTCGACGTTGCTGCTAAGTCATTATCTACAAAACTGGGTTTATTTTTGTATCTGGAAACCTATGAATTGACATGACTTTGCTGACCAATTCTATATCTTCACCTAGAGACCAGTACATTAGTTCTTGAGGTAACTTGAGGTAACGGTATCCATATAGTATCAAAACCCCTAAAAACTTTTACAAATGAGATGAATTGAATTGAAACTCATATTGATTTGTCTTGAGTAGAGTATACTATGCTATTAGATATAATCATATTATCAATATCAGCATTAAGCAATTTTTCAAATATTTTTACAGGAATGAGGCCGTTCAGTTCATCGCAAATATCCCTTTTCCCATTACTAACTTTGGAAATAAGTTGAAGAGTATGAAGGGATACATTTCTGCTAGTTTGGGTTCGAATTCGGAGTAGGTAGATCTTGCCAATGTTGTCTTCTTTTGACCGCCAGTGGTTCACCATCATACTTGTCATGTACACTATCCTGCCACTACCCTCTCGCTTCATAAATACCTCAGTGGAATCAGGTACGTCTTGGGGTATAAAACACGCCGCCATATCCTCATCAGCACCTTCCTCTTCTGATGGACTCTGACTAATGTCAATGCGCTTGGATCAGGTACTCAAGTATAATAACCAAATCATATTCATAATCATCGCTCTCCTGTCAAATAGTTTCAATAGTTTCTTGAAGTCTCTTTTAGCTCGTTTGGAATGTATCTTGTTCCATTCTGAAATAAAAAGTGAAGTGTAAAAGCAAAAAGTGTGTTGTTACTGTACAACCGAGTACAGTAACGTTAATATGATTTTGGTTTTATTTTAGTAATGAATCATTGATTGTATTGTTTATTATAACTTACTCTGACACGTATTGTCTACCAGTGAAATAAAACAAATAACTTAAAAGCAGAAATTAATCAAATAATCTGAAATCATTCACTTACTTCCATACTGTTTCTGTGACACAACTTCAAATTATATTTTTTGGCAAAAATAATCACACTTTCCGAGTAATACCTATTAATATACTTGAACAATATTATGTTGAATAAAATACCAAAGCAGGGTATTCAGGGTTATGGCTGTACTTAATTGAGTAC
Source organism: Cybosia mesomella (assembly GCA_946251805.1). Taxonomy (NCBI): domain Eukaryota; kingdom Metazoa; phylum Arthropoda; class Insecta; order Lepidoptera; family Erebidae; genus Cybosia; species Cybosia mesomella. The sequence continues at coordinate 27,884,353 of OX276398.1, forward strand.
AGTGACTTCAAATGGGTTAAAATGGAAAAAATGTTTCAGTTCTGAAACTTACTAGTTAATCTGCAGACTTCCTAGGTAATCTGCAGACTAACAAAACAAAAGGTCCTTTGCTTGAATAAAACGTTCGGAATCATTGTAATTTTTTTTCATTTGTTAAAAGTATACGCCATGAGAGCAGTTTAGCACGGATAGATTTAGGTTAGAAGACTGTTAAATTACTTGTGATGATGCACGAAGAAATAAGAGCCACTTTGAGTCAAATTTCACACTTTAACGAGTCATTTGTAGTAATTTGCAGATTACCTAGAAAATATGCATATGAACGTATTCCGTACTCTAACAGTAACATATACATAACTACACAAACAGAATCCCGCTTAACATAATTCAGTGCTAGTCACAAAAGCTCGTACACACACCATACATGACAAATATTAAAAATAAAACGAATATTTACGACATGTTTTATGTATCTCATTTTCCATTAATGAAATTTTTTCCATTCACTTATACGAGGGAAAATGAACGTTATTTGCGGTGAAATATGACCCACCATATGGTCTCGGCGGCTTTAGGTGTAATTGACTTTCCCCCTAATGAAATGACGCTCCGTCACGGCGTGCTTAACATATCTGTAAATTCTTTTTATTCACGTTTCGGGATTAGCAAATACAGCCATAGCCTTTATATAGGTACTAACAATCGCGTTCATTATGCTTACAGCTATGGAGTGGAATGCCCTGCCTGAGTCAATGTTACCGGAAAGCTATAACCTAAGAGTGTTCAAGTCTAGAGTGGATAGGTTACTTCTGGGCCAGCGTCCATCGTCGTGTGTCGTGTGTAGTGAGGCCAAACGCGAGCCTTTCGACTATAAAAAAATATGTGTACGTGTACTAGTGTACACAGGTAAGAAATGAAACTTCTATATGACCTTTTTTTCGAAAAATGATTTACTATAATGCAACTTTACAGAAATTGGTTAAATAAAGTTAAATTAGATAAAGTTTAACAAAAGGCTTTTATTTAATACAATTATTTCATTTTACACCTTATTACTACTAAGATTATTGCAGCATTTCATTAAAGTACAAAACAGTCGTATTAGTTGATAATAACTAGTTTTAATGGAATTATAAACATTGACCGATAGTTACAATCAAAAACTGAGGTTAACCTTAAATAACTTGAAAAAAATTAATACCATAATCACACCCACGTGTTACAAAAACAGGTATAATTACTTACTTTTTTTAGAAATTCACTGGAATTAGAATTAAAATAAACTCTTTGATTTTGCTGATCACTATCAGTCGAATAAATCAACTTTATTTGCGTAACGGAAAAATGTGACGGTAAATTTTTTTCCAACGCTGATACCTAAAGAAGTTTCGCTTCAAAAATACTATACAAGAAAAGGGAATGCAAGTGTATACCACGCCGCATGGGAAGTAAAAAAACCGGTATGTACATCGTGATTTTATAGTTATTTAACACTTAGCTAGCCCAGACCTACAAAGTAACTAGGATTGAATACCACGGGGCTTTTCCCAGTCTTTGCTCAAAATATAGCTTTGCAAATATTGTAAAAATGGTTTTACAAATAATAGCTACTTAAAATTTAAACAAAAATTGGGATTGATTTCTAAAATATGTTTTTATTTTATTTTAATAAACTTTTCTTTTAAGTTTTGTTGTAATTTATTTTTATTTTGCATGGGCAACATTGCAAATATGCTACATTGTACACAGAATGTACATTGTTCAATGTTTCACAACGTAGCATATTTGCTACATATAATAATTATATAAGTAAATATGTATTACCGATTTTTGAATATTTTTTCGGACATCTCCCATTTGCCGTAAATAGATGACTAAATTTAAAAAAATTACGTGTTATGACAAAAAAAATGAGCGTTATAGGGTTATACTCTTTCCGAATATTCCGATTCCGAATATTTAAACTTAAGTCCTGAATCAATAATAGATGCGGCTTGATTTAGAAATTAGTCTTTCAATCATCCACAGTTACATAATCACTTACGGTACATCCTTTATACGAACGTATATTCTTTTGGTTATAACAACTTATACGCGAAGCGTAAAATGAAATTACATTAAAACGTTGTCTTACTTTGCAAAATCTTTGTCTGGTTCATAATAATAACAAAACGGCCAGGTGAGAGCTAATAAACAGAATGGCTTTGTCCTCTTAACGAGCTTCCACGGAAAGACTTAGCCGTGCAAATATAAATAAACTGCTATTGTTTCGTCCACTGTTGGATGGAACTGCTCTTAGCGATCTGTTGGAAAATACTGCGAACGTCTTGTACTGTTGATCTTCTTACTTACAGATTAGCCATACAGACGCGTCCGTTGCATTGGTTACACTTTTTGTGAAAAACTTAGTTTAAGTTCGTGAACGGGTGGAATCCGGCCTAAGGGGACGGTAGGGCCTCACTTTTTGTGAAATCAGTTTTTCCTCAAAATTTCACGTTCCATGAAAGATATTCGAACCGTTCTAATTTTATCCCAAAGTATACATGAATACCAACAACTTATAATTACAAACCTATAAGATTAAAACTATAACTAAAAGCGGAGGGGGGAAAAACCAAAATTTTTCGGGAAAAAAATCATAACTTCTAACCGGTGAACATTCTTGGCGTCGGAAACATTTTTAATCGATAGGCCATTTTTAAGTCTAAAATAAATGTCCAAGCAATTTTTGACCACAGTTTGAAAGCGATCGGGGCAAAAATGCGACCGTGAGAGTGCCGCAAATTTTGGGAAGTGGAACCATATATACATATATATATATATATATAAACTTTTTGACCAGTGGTCATTTCGGACTCAGGGGGTCATAACTAGACCTCCTATGAAGAAATTTTTTTAAATTCGACAGTAGGCAAGAAACCAATAGGTAGATCGATTTCGGGGTGTGTGTTGGGTGGGGTGTGTGTTGGGTAACCTCCTCGAGTGTCGCTCCGATTCCGATCCCGCTGCAGTCCGGGGGGAACGGAATCGGAGCGGCCGGTACACCCTGGGCGGCGGTCAATGGCTTCCCCTTCACCCCTTCATAGGGTTGGCATTGATCGTCGGCCAATACCCAACGTGGCGGGAACACATCGCTCTCCGTACTCCTCTGCTTTCAGAGGAGACAGGATGAGCGATGCTGTTAGTGGTGAGATGGCCCAGGGTCAGCCGGGGTGCGAGGGATGTGCTCTATGGGTAACCTTACACCCCGGCGTCTGAAGACCCGAGACGGCGTGCGGTTTTAGTCGGTGCAAGCCCGACATAACCGCCCCCGCTGGCCGGCGGGGGGGTATCCGAAGGGATTTCCGCACGATAAAAAAAAAAAAAAAAAAAAGGTAGATCGATTTCATCGAAATCTACCTAAAAACCTACTCACTAGATCTGGTTCAAACCAATTATCGGTGGAAGTTTACATGGTAATGTACATCATAATTTTTTTTTAGTTTTATCACTCTCTTATTTTAGAAGTTACATGGGGGTGGGGGGACACACTTGGAAGTGTCCGTCGCGCAAACTATTCAGTTTAGAAAAAAAATATATTAGAAACCTCAATATCATTTTTACACGTATAGGTAGGACGAAAAATTTTTTTTTGAGTTTCAGTTCTAAGTATGGGGAACCCCCAAAATTTATTGTTTTTTTTTCTATTTTTGTAAAATCTTAATGCGGTTCACAGAATATATCTACTTACCAAGTTTCAACAGCATAGTTCTTATAGTTTCGGAAAAATGGTTGAAAAAAAATGGATGATTTATTTTTTTATTTTTTGGTTTTGTAAAACTTAAAGTACGACTATTGCATGGACGAGCAGTATAGCGGCCACTCAAATATAGGTAACTTGTTGCTTTACAGATTTAGATCGGAAAAAGTGAACATCTAGGACGGGACTTGAACCCGCGACCAATCCCTTAATAATAATAATTTTAGGTTAAAGTATTCGACTTTAACCTAAAATTATCGATAATATCAATTATAATTTCCAATAAGTTCAATTACATTTTGAAGCAATTAGTATGCTTACATATCCTATAGATTTAGAGCGTCGCCTTAAGACGTATATAATATATCGGAGAATTTCGAATATCCGGGACGTGTCTAGGTGGCTCAATTGGTCAGAGCATTCCCCCTGTAAGGGATTGGTCGCGGGTTCAAGTCCCGTCCTAGATGTTCACTTTTTCCGATCTAAATCTATAAAGCAACAAGTTATCTATATTTGAGTGGCCGCTACACTGCTCGTTCATGCATGCCACCTACTGCCACTACGAAAATCTAAATTATTGAAATGTGTAAACCAAATAACTCATTAACGGTAGCAGCTACTTCAATGAGCTGGTTCGAACAAAACATAGTTCATTCAAACATATTTAGGTTGTCCTGCAGTGGCAGTGATGTGTACCGAAGAGTAGGGAGGGGAAGAAAGGAAGAAACTTTAGCTGTAAACGCACATGCCTGCGCCTTTTTTGTACCAAATGCATGTAATCTTGTTTAATGCTGCGGAAATAAATATTATTCATACGATGTATTTCTCTTTTACTTCAGGTCCTGCGCTCTCCGCATCCAGCGGGTTCCCGCGACCTTGGCTAGATCGTCGGTCCACCTTGTAGGGGGCCTGCCCACGGAACGTCGTCCGGTACGCGGTCGCCATTCGAGAACCTTTCCGCCCCAGCGGTCATCGGTTCTCCGCGCTATGTGTCCCGCCCACTGCCACTTCAACGATGCAATCCTTCGAGCGATGTCGGTTGTTTTAGATCTCCTGCGGATCTCATCATTTCTGATAAGATCGTGCAGGGAAATACCGAGCATCGCTCTCTCCATTGCTCGCTGGGTGACCTTGAACCTTCTTATGAGACCCATAGTAAATGACCACGTCTCTCTTCCATATGTCATAACTGACAACACACACTGGTCAAAGACTTTCGTCTTGAGACGTTATGGTATTTTGGACGCGAATATATGCTGGAGCTTCCCGAACGCTGCCCATCCGAGCTGGATTCGACGAGAGATCGCTTTCTCGAAGTTGGACTTACCTAACTGGATCGTCTGTCCTAGGTAAACATAGTGGTCAACAACTTCGAGTGTAATGTTCCCAACATTAACTGGACCGGGTGCAACATGGGCATTGGACATGATTTTCGTCTTATCCGTGTTCATCCTAAGACCCTCTTTGAGAAGCATTACTAAGATCTTCGAGCATTGTGTTCAGGTCTTCCAAGGTCTCAGCCATAAGAACTACATCATCGGCAAACCGTAGGTGTGTTAGGAACTTGCCATTGATGTTGATGCCGCATCCTTTCCAGTCCAGAAGCTTAAAAATATCCTCCAACGCAGCTGTGAACAGTTTCGGAAAGATGACGTCTCCCTGTCTCACACCTCGCTGTAGTTGGATAGGATTAGAGCTCTCCGGGTTTGCCATAATCGCCACGTTGGCGGGCGGGTTGGCGATCGCAGTATGGCCTGGTGTTTCAGGAGGCGCTGCTGCCCGTCTCCTAATGGCAATTTCCCTTAGTCGACTTTTACGACACCCACGGGAAGAGAGGGGGTAGTGCTATTCTTTTAATGTGCCGGCACTACACTGCACTAAGTTTTACTTCAGTAATATCCAACTGATTTCAAAATAATTTCCTTAATCTCCTTTTAAGGAAAATGGTTTATTAATACATTCTGCTATCCTGAAATGGTTAAAAAAAATGAGCCATTTTTTGTGTTAACTAATATATTACTTAATTGATGATTTTACACATATCTTCTTCATTATTATATAACAATTCTAAATACAAATTTCCAAAATGCCGGTTTGTCATAGGATATAAATACGGAACCCAAACAGTTTATATCAAATTCAAGTCAACAATTCAGGACCAATCGTTTCATGAAAATTTCATTTTAATCTGAAAATTTCTAACGTATCCAAATGTTTTGCTTTGAAATGAAAAAATCTAAATTTCGTTTACGAAGTCGCCGAATATCTACAACCGTTACAGAACTAGGAAGAAAAATGAAATTATTTTTCGTTTAACAAAAAATATGTCCTTGTGTTGTTTTCCTGCGGCGAGTAGGGTTACTAAAGCTGTCGTGCTACTAATGTTCAATTTTTTTCCCACTGAAAGTACCGCAATTCATTTTCTACCCATTTAGGGTCACACACATAAATGGGGGACCAGATTACTTAGCCTTCCGTCGGTCCATCCATCTGTCTATCAAATGATCTTTATGTGTATGTAGGAACTAGCTGTGCTCCGCGGTTTCACACGTGGTATATAGTACTTCGCCCCCGTGGCACCCATTTATCGCAAACATGAATTTTAGTTCTATAATACTGAATGGAAATTTGTGCGATTTTTTGACATTTTTTGATTATTGCTACGTAGTTCTCACAGCTCTCCTGGGTGGTAGCGTGATGATATATAGCCTATAACCTTCGTCGACAAATGGGCAATCTAACATTAAAAAAAAATTCATTTGGGACCAGTAGTTCCTGAGATTAGCGCGTTCCACCAAACAAACTCTTCAGCTTTATATAATACGAGTAGTATAGAGTATAGAAATAATAATGAGTACGAAATTATCAAGTACTGATCTTCTAAAATGGTAAAAACGTATAAACTTTGGTATTCAGTAACGACAATATATATTGCTCCATGGCATTCAGTAAGATCTGTCAAAATTTAACCTAGGTACCTACATTTTCGTGAGATTAATAGACCTACAGAATCACTCATAGTTTATTGCATTTTAAAAGTTTTATTCTTTAAGGGTTCGTAAGTTTAAAAAAAATTGTTATGATATCTTATTACGCCATACAAGGAGAAACACTCGGGCCACGTGACCGAGCACTATATCGGCTCAACTTCTGCATTAAAGCCAGTGAATCAAGAAGAAAATAACAACCGTGAATCTGAAGTAAGTATTTTTATGATTTGATTGCGACATTTTTTTTTATAAACCAAAATTACTAAAATTCCTCCTAACGCCTCCAGCTAAGCTTAATTGCTTGTGTAAGGAGAGGGTTCACATCGGTAATGTAATGACCAGGATTCGAACCCGGAACACAAAAAGAAAGAAAAAAGGTAATATACTTTTATTTGGTGCAAGTAGGTCACATTAATTACTTATTACTTGTTACATATTCGTTAAATTTATATTGTTGTATGCCTAACGGTTGCATCAAATGGGTGTCCAGTTCAGCATAATATGCCAGGATTCAAAATTAACCTTGGCGCTGGTTTCCAACTGGAACCCAGAAGTTTGCGGCGAAAACGTGTGAACGCCGAAAAGAATGAGACAGTTACATTCTTTTCGGCGTTCACACGCCACACGTTGTGAATATAAGTGTGTGTATTCGAAGGACGTATTATGTGAGACATATATGTGCTTTAGATACAATTATACTATATATATATACGTATGGTTTGGTGATAATTATATTAACATAATACTACGAGTATATCATTTATACATTCGAATATTTAGACCGTCGATGAAGCTTTCATAGCAAATCTTATACTATTTAAACAAGCTATACTTCTATATAAACATTATATAAGTACACACTACTATCCCAGAAACGGCTCTAATGATTTGGCTGAAAATTTTTGCTGTCCGAGTTTATTTACGTCAGGATCCTACCTTTTTTTTTATTTTTTTTTTTATCGTGCGGAAATCCCTTCGGATACCCCCCCGCCGGCCAGCGGGGGTGGTTATGTCGGGCTTGCACCGACTAAAACCGCACGCCGTCTCGGGTCTTCAGACGCCGGGGTGTAAGGTTACCCATAGAGCATATCCCTCGCACCCCGGCTGACCCTGGGCCATCTCACCACTAACAGCATCGCTCATCCTGTCTCCTCTGAAAGCAGAGGAGTACGGAGAGCGATGTGTTCCCGCCACGTTGGGTATTGGCCGACGATCAATGCCAACCCTATGAAGGGGTGAAGGGGAAGCCATTGACCGCCGCCCAGGGTGTACCGGCCGCTCCGATTCCGTTCCCCCCGGACTGCAGCGGGATCGGAATCGGAGCGACACTCGAGGAGGTTACCCAACACACACCCCCATCAGGATCCTACCTGAAAAATAAAAATATCCGAACGCAGCTCGGCTAACTAGGAACTATCAAATAATACTGCATAAAAATTATTCTATAGATTTAGATAGTAAAAGAGAATATCTAGGACGGGACTTGAATCCACGACCAGTCCCTTACAGGGGGAATACTCTGACCAACTCAGCCATCCCGGATATTTGAAATTCTCCGATATATTATATACGTCTCAAGGCGACGTTGGAGCCATCTTTTCTCCTATTCTCCTAAGCTTTTATATTATACCATTCCTTCAGTTAAACTGCATTAATAAAATTCGTTTAGTTTTGCCTAAAATAACAAAGAATATTAACACTAACCAAATACTTTCATCCGACATTTTTTTTTAAATATAGAACTTATAGATCCAACCAAATAAAAATAAAATAAAAAATCTCTCCCACAAATCGGTTCACAAAAACTCTCTTACCTCTTATGACAAGTAATATTTTTAGTAAACAACCCATTTCACCGTTCTTAGGAGATATCGTATGACACACTCGAATAACATGGGTAACAGAATACACAACGCTACATACTTTACACAGAATAGGTACACGGAATATCTATGACTCGGGGTATAAGCTTCGCCTGTTGGGTACTCTGATAGGGGCAGCCTGTCCGGACTGGGTTAGCTCTTAAGTACATCTTACGTACGGCTCAGCAAAGATATAATTACTACTCTACTATGTGCCGGATTCCCTACATGTAAGACTTTTGAGTTTGAAAGTGGCTGAGGGATATTTCGATAGTCGGTTAATCAATTAAATCTTAAATGTATTAGATCGAAGCCTCTTGGTTTTGAGTTATTTGATGGATAATGGAACTTCTGTAGAATCGTCATTTAGAGATTAATGTAATTACTAATGTAGATACTAAAAGGGAAAATTGTTTTCATTCGATGGCTTTACATCATTCTAATAATGTTATTAATGGTTGTTTCTTTATAAAATAGGTTCTTGTTTTGAATGTGATATATACAAATGATATTTTCAGGGCAGTAATATTCAATGCGCATCTCGGCAAAAAAGTGTCACAATGTACAAACAAAATTTTAGTTCATTGTTCATTCAAAAAGCGCTGTTCTCAGTTGCATTTTTTTACTGAAAAAGTACATGGTCGATGCGCCTAATGAAGTTTTCACTTAAAAAAAAAACAAATTAACACATACCTACTCGTATTCAGCTATACCTTCACGTAGTAAAGGTCGTCGCATGTAAGCTTCTACTTAAAGCAAATGCATATATTGTAGCCTCATTGAGCTTACGTGGCGGTTGCTTGCATCCGATGGTTACTCAGCTTACAATGCAGTTACGTTGAGTGCCTACTTATGTTTTACATACGCTTGACTGGCTGAAACTGGCTTGCATTACGTCTCATGTTAATGGTAACTTGATCTTAGTATTACTAGAATCTAAAATTACGAAACATTCCTTGCTACACGCATTCTTAATACATATAATATAGCATAACAGTTGTTGTTTCTTTTGTAGTGACATGCTCTTGCATGTCATTGCCTAGAAAATAGTGGTGTACTGATTTTGTGTGTGAGCTTTTGGCTATCTTGACGGCCATAGGCGGTACTGTCTATCAACGTGTTCATAAGAATCCCCTTATAGTAATGTTTTAAGTTTATTTTCAACACACTGTTGAGCACGACTATTTCCACGTAAAATATTTTATTTGGGAATCTTAACATCTCTTAATGTTTCTGCTTCTGCAACTGCATGGTTCAAGTCTTATCTTCAGGGACGCTCGCAATCTGTTCGTATCAATGAGGACTCTTCCGATTGGTGCGACTTGGGGGCGGGCGTGCCTCAGGGTGGCGTTCTTTCTCCTCTTCTGTTTTCCGTTTTTATAAATGCCATTACTAATGTACTTACTTCACACTATCATCTCTATGCAGACGATTTGCAGTTATATCGACACTTTGGAGCCGATGAATTGCCGGGGGCCGTGGCCGCCATCAACAGTGACCTAGCGAACATTAACTCTTGGGCCAAATCTTTTGGATTATTAGTAAATCCACATAACTCACAAGCGATCATTATTGGTGGTAGATTCGAGTTTCGAGTCGAGAAGGCCAAGCATATGCTTGGCCTTCTCGATCACAATTCCATACCTCCAATAATTTATGACTCTGTGGCCATCAACTATTCGAAGAGTGCTAAAAACTTGGGCGTGTTCATCGACTGTAATCTCTCTTGGGATGTTCACATTGCAGAGGTGAACCGGAAGGTATACTACTCGTTTCAATCTCTCAAACGTCTTCAGAAGTTCCTTCCTCTTCAAACTAGTTACTCTTGCACAATGTCTTCTTCTCGCACTATTAGACTATGCTGATGTCTGTTTTCTCGATGCTTCGGAGGACCTCCTAAATAAACTCGAACGCTTGCAGAATTTGGGGATTCGGTTTGTATTCGGTCTACGAAAATTCGATCATGTTTCTGAATTTCATAAAAGACTGAACTGGCTCCCTATTCGGCAGCGTCGTAATACTCATATCTTATCTCTTCTCTATACTATCCTTCACAGCTCTTATTCTCCAAATTATCTGCGGGAACGTTTTGAGTATCTCGTACCTCGGGGCAAACCCTGTCGTCTTTCCTCCTCCCTTCTACTTCATACTCCTGCACACAGCTCCAGCTGTTATGATGGGTCATTCACTGTACGGGCTGTTCGACTATGGAACTCACTACCGCACCATATTCGAGACAGTAGCAGTCTGGACATCTTCAAAAGAAGAACTAGAAGAAAGAAGAAAGAAAGAAAGAAAATATTTTTATTCAACCGAGCTTAACAAAAATATACACATAAATACAACAATTGTGCATGTGCATCCATATGGCTAGGTAGAATAAAGGCCGCCTCTCAGCTTAATGCTGTCCGCGTTGTAGTGCAAGCGGACAGCGCTGGTTTTCAGAGACGGCCGGACAGTGAGTTTGACTAATATACTTTTTTTTTTCCATTACGATACAGTTGCATAGATTAAACACAAAAGAAAAATGGCAAACAAAAAATCATTACAAAAAATGAAAACAAAATAAATTTAAAAAGTAAGAGAACTGGCAACAATTTGACACTGCAGGACGCCTCCCGCGCTTCCGCCGGCTATATGTCATTAATGTCAAAACTCCGGCGCAAGCCAGTGTTGTTATGCCACGTAATCCACGCATGTCCTAATATAGGTACTCTTTGGTCGGCCATATTACTGACACTGGACACATCATATCCGTATTCCAAAAGAAAAAAAGAGACAATTCAAGTTAAAACGTATTACGGTACCATGTGCCAGCGCAAGCACTGAATAACTCATTTATTCACCTTCGGCGCGCTATGTCCAGATACCCATCATGCAATGCAGTAAGTATAATGCCGATTCTACTTTGCGATTTGTGAGCGTTATTATAAGAACAAGTGACAGTGAACAAATATACAAATGGGCGTACATACGAAACCCACAACAAGATCCGTCCTATAGGTCAGCACACCGATGCGATGCCGCTGTGAACCAACAATACACTCACACCACATGGACGGGTCTAACAATAGTAAGCAAATTCCTATTATGAAGTCAGCTCGATGTGTGTAACTATAAATAAATAAAACTACATTATGTAACCTTTCACCTTTCAGATACGGTATCTATCCATCCACCAGCAAACAGCAGCATGAGTAGCATGAGATGGGCAGAGCAAAGCAATCACAATCAGAACGTCGGGTCATGGGCACTCCCCACACACCTCGTTGAAGGTTTGAATGGTAAGTAAGGGACTAACTGTATTACGCTCAAGAATTAGCAGATTGATATAATAAAGAATTATATGAATTGAGATTGGTACTTCATAGTTCTGATGAAAAACTAATACATATTATAACAATGAACAATTATGAATATCGTGCACATAAGACTAATCAACTTGATACTACTCATCTATAAACAGCCAAAAGAAACATAATATATAAAAATCAGTAATAAATTACCTTCCCCTTTTTTATAATATAATAAATTACCTTTCCTTTTTTTTTTTTTTTATGTTTTATTCTTTTTTTTTTATGTTTTATTCTAAAAGTGGCTTAGACTGCTCCGCCATATACATGGTCTTGAGACGGTGTACAAATGTTTGTTTTGTTTTCAGGCAGCGGACCGGTGGGGAGAGGATATTCCAACAGTGTGTGGCCGCATGTCTGAAACAGCCCCTGAAGGCCGCAGTCCTGTACCTAGGCAAGACCAAAGGAGGGACCTTCGACCTTTTGCTGAATCGCTGCTTATCATGTCTCCAACTAAGTTTCTCAAAGAGAAGATCATTTCCTCTCACAATGTTAAAGTATATATGTACCTATGTATATAACGTATTTTTATATATGTATAACTATGTATAAAATATAAATGTTTGGATGTAGGTATATTATTTTATTTTACAAATAGTATATTATATTTACTTTTGGAATGTATAATTTATGTAAGTCTATTGATTTATTTTTGCCATCTTTCGTTTATGTATACTTTTTTTATTTGTATTCTTTGCTTCCCTCTGTTATTTTCTTTTTTCTACCTCTACTGCTCAAAGATTTGCTGGTAGAGAACTCTTTTAGAGTTAAGCTCGCCTTTGTACATAATTTATTTTAATTGTAAAACATTTATATCTTTTTCATTTTTTGTGTACAATAAAGAATTAAGAATTAGGAATTAAGAATTAAGAATTTCTGCCGACTGAAGGAACTTATTCCAGGGATAAAAAGTAGCATATGTGCTGTTCTAGACTATATATTTGTGCCAAATTTCATCCATACCACTTCAGCTGTTCTGACGTGAATGAATAACAAGTATCCATCCACCCATCCATTCGAACGTTCGTATTTATGATAGTTCTTTTTTAAAGAATATTAGTAACCTTAATTACTTTTTCCCCTAACCCTTCCAGGTAAGCTAAATTGCTTGAGTTAGGAGTGGGTTCACGACGGTAGTGTGATGGCTAGAATTCGAACCCGATATTTGTCGATCGTAAGGTCGATTCTTTAACCACTAAGCTACCGACGCAAGCTTCAATAAGTAAGATTATGCGTTTAGCCTGTTACTACCATCATCGTCACCATCACAACGTTAGCCCCGATGGCAGCTAAACCTTACACTTTGAAGCCCGTAGTCCACTTTCTTACTCCTTTTGACTTGACTTATCTTGACTTTTATGGAAGTGACTGCCTGTCTGATCCCCCGACCTCGACCTGCGTCAGAACCTCGTCAGAGGTTGTCTTGAGCCCCAAATATCTTTTACCCTCCATCTGCAGTAGAGCCGCCAAGAGTTATGTCATGTGGTTCTGGAGATCGCTCATTTAGTGGACAGAATCCGCATGCTACCTTACCCGGGCGTACGCTGAATGGGCCCCGTCATAAAGCAACACTGAGGGTTTATTTTTGGACGTAGTATGGCACTTTTTTTCTTTTTTTTTTCTTTTTACGTGCGGAAATCCCTTCGGATATCCCCCCGCCAGGCAGCGGGGGCGGTTATGTCGTGCATCGACTTAAACCGCACGGTGTCCTGCCAAAGTGTCCATTGCTGGGCACCCCGGGTACGTAGTATGGCACTCGGTAAGTTGTTTTAGTGTGGTCAGAGCACATACCCGTTGCGGTTTCAAAGTATCAAATGTTAGTGGGTCTACATATACCCTTCCAGTGTTACTACGACTATATACCTACTACTACTACTATATATCATCTAAAAAGTATAAACAACTTAATTGTATGTCTGTGTCTTGCAAGATTTAACCTTATTTCAGTCTTTGTGCTCGTTTAATCTCTCCGCTTCCCATATTGCCGACGAGGAAAAAGGAAATTGGTTTCCTTTTGTAGTTCAATGTCTATCGATAAAATTGCGAGTACTAAGGGGGTATCGTTTGGATTTACTAGACAACAATGTTTATTTTTATCCGACTGCGGTGAAGCCCAAAAAGAAGGGTAATCTATCTGACCTATATATAAGGATGTCCGTTCCTATGTGCGCTCGTAACTATTCAACGGATCAACCGATTTTGATAAATGATTCGTCATTTATCCCCGATGCAGTAGGCAGACGTTGGTTAACATTTACATTTCGCTTACTTCTGTCTCACGTAGTAGGTGGGCGTGCCCATTGCCATCTACCAGATACTTTTTCCAGACTCCATGCTACTATTAACTATATTCCTATACTATACTACATTCCTAATACTATACTATTACTATACTATATTTCTAATAAAAAAGCCGTATCAAAATCCGTTCAGTTTTTTTTGCTTCTGTTGCGAACAAACAGAATTCCTAATATAAAATAATTTTGTGTTCAAAATCGTTATTTTGACACACCTTACCAAAGTATTTTTTTAAATCTCTTCAATGTAGATAGAGACACAACTTAACCCAATTTTATAATACTTAGTATATATTAAAAAGATCTAGAAGAAAAAGCGGCGATAGCCACAATAACGTGGTGTACGTAACGGACTGCTGAGACGAGGTCTCGAGTCCGATCCCCAGTCGCCCCAAACACACAGCTCTGACTTTTCGTAGTTATGTGTGCATTCATAAAAATGTTAATTATCGCTCGCTTAATAATGTGCCCGGTAGATGGCAATAGGCTCGCCCCCTATTACATTGGGACCTCAACATAACTGGCGAATCGTGGGTGTGTAATACAACTCTGCCTACAACTTCGAGGATACAGGCGTGAAGTTATGTTATGTTAAAAAGATCTTGTAGAAAATGTGTCACAAACCCTTTTAGTTCTTGACATTGGCAAAAAACTGCACTCAACAATAGTTCAAAGTGAAAAAAATCAATATCTGAAACTTCTTTCAATTTCCATATTTCCATAATCACATGCGGCAAGACATATCTGACAAGTTGCAGTGGAAAAACTTTGACAATGAAATAACTGTTTGTTGCGCTTCTCTTTTTATCAATATTTGTTGAAATATTGAAGCAATCTGACTACAGCCAACTTTATTCCTGTGTTCATGCCGTGTTGGGAAACCTATGTCGAGATAAACATGAGTTCGCGTAATACGTGGTTGTCTATTAGGCCTCGGTCACAAAGTCAGCGGCGGCGACGCGAGCAGTGGCGCTTTTCAATGCATACACTTATATGGAACTGGCTGCGAAGGCAGTGGCATGAAGAGTGATCGACAAGCGGCGTACGAACGGTGCGTACCAATCTAGCAGTGGACGCGCGTTTGCATTGCGTAGAAATTTGTAACAAAAAGATGTTTTCGTCGCGGCTTAAACATTTGGTTCGCGGAAAACACAACACTACGCTGCTCGAACGCTGCTTCGGCTGTCCGCTGGCTTCGAGACCGGGTACAGCGTTGCCGCGCCGCTCCCCGCGTCGCCAACGCTGCCGCTCCGCCGCTGCTGACATCATGACCGAGGCGTTATGTCGATCCGATATCAGCATTTTACGTTCGAAGTTCGACATAGTCGATTTCGAAAAATGCTTCATCAATTTATCTGTTCTCGCTCAGTGCCTGTGATCGATGACAACGCACTGATATTGGTCATTGGTACCACGCAAAAAAATACGCTTTAACTTTTCCTATCTGCATACGTTTGATTTACCTTTTTAAAAACTGACGCTTTGAGCAAATTCAATTGGCGATCCAAAAAATAGTAACCGGTATATTAATATTTTCTCATAGACTTGGCCTGTCGAATCTCGCAGTAAATATAAAAATGTAGAAGTATTGTTTTTTACATTCATAAGCGTTATTTAAATACCTAAATCCTTTTAATTTTGTAAATGAGAAAGTTTGTGAAGATGCTTGGAACGCACATGGGTGTATGAGGAAGTAATATTTACTTATAGGTAGTGCCCTATAGGGGTGCGATTGGTTGGAACACCTCCTAGCTTGATGCACCCTGGGCAGGATACTCCTCTGGAGTAGCAGGTGTCAACGTCAAAGGACAAAATTCCGACCGGCCCTTTTCAAGGCAAGCCGACCCCATTGCACGAGGGGGTCGTGGTATGGCGGGCCTGCAAGGCCCGCGAGGTTAGTCGCTCCAGGTACCCCTCTGCTCTTATCAGAGGGGACACTGCGAGCGACGTGGTGATCCGAGGGGATCAGGGGACGGGTCGGCTGACGGGCATTCGTGCCGTCTTCAGAAATGGCGGGAGTGGCTGTCCTCCAGTGTCGCATAATCTCCGGGTGATCTTCAGCGACCATAATGCCACATATAACTTCGGTAAGTCCCGATGTAAGTATGGATAAATAAATAAATAAATATGTATAATTTTAATTATGCTTTCAATATGCTTTAAACATTTTAGAAGGGTTAAAAATAAACTGTAGTCTAAATTAATTTTATTATCAGTCTCCGCGGTAATGTTTATCCCATTGCTCAATACATTACAAACATATGCTCTCCGAGGTAATACGGGTTCTTACTTTTTATTATTATACGAAATTCTACACAGCGCTATCTAGACCCAAAGTAAGCATAGTTTAATTAGCTTGTGTTATGGGTAGAATTAATGCGGATAAACATACTTCTATCTACACTCAAATCGAAAAATTCGAATTGCGAATTCAAAGACGATTCTATACATACGCACTTTATAAATGCATTTAAATAAAATTAAAAATAAAACTTATTATACCTAGTACCGCTATCTTTTTTTATTCATTAAACTAGTCTAAGGTTTTAGGCCGAATATGAAAAAAAAAGCGCACGCATGCGCAGTTCGAACTGTGAAAAAAATGGCGCCCTTGTAACCTACCTACTTTGTTTAATTTCAATTTTTCCTATGAGTGAAGATAAAGTAGTGTATGAAACTGCATATAACTTAGGTATTAAAACACTGGGCACGCCGCAATAGCGGCGGTAAGGCCCATCATGGAGGATTGGCTGGAGAGGCGACACGGAAGCCTCTCCTACCGACTGACGCAGGTGATCTCCGGGAAGGGGTGCTTCGGGGACCACCTGCATCGGATCAGGAAGGAGCCAACGCCTGAATGTCATCACTGCGACGCGAGCGAGGACTCAGGGCTGCACACACTGGCGGACTGCCCGGCGTGGGAGGCGCCGGGGCGTGACCTCGTGGCAGCCATCGGGGTGGGAGTCCTCTCGCTCGGCAGCATGATTGAGGCAATGGTGCGGAGCGCGAGCGCGTGGGCCGCCGCCACCTCCTTCTGCGAGCATGTAATGCTTGCGAAGGAGATGGCGGAGTGCGCCCGGGAGAGACTTAGAATCCGCACGATAAAAAAAAAGGTATTAAAACACTCGAGTCAACCTATTATCGCATATAAACAGGCTCTCGTGTTTTAATACCCCTTCTTATATGACAGTTGCATAAACTACTATTATACTTGTTTTAAAATAGATACGTATTATACATTTAAAAACACCCAGTCCAATGTAAATAGATATATTACATACAAATATTTGCACTGAGCGGGAATCGAACCCACGCCCCCTGTCGTAGCAGTCGAATGCACTACTGCTACACCAGAGGCCATAAGGTAAAGCTTCCTACTCCGATTCTATGCAAATGAAATCCATGATATCATCGACCCATAGCATTGTTGTACGGGTAACGCACCGCTTACCCTACGTCGACTCCCACGACTCTACAGTCAGCATTTCATCTAGCCACAAGTGTGGCCGGACCACTTAAATATACCAACGATCCGAATATTCATCCTTTAGTGGATTTCAAAGTACTGTACACGGTCTTGGCACTAAACACACTCGGTATTCAGTTTGATTATAAACAATTAGTTTAGCATACATTGCAAAAAAAAAACAGTAAGTATATTATCCTACTATTTTTATAGAAGTTTGTGAGAATGGATGATTTTGTGTGTGTTTGTGTGAATTTATTACTTCTTCACGAAAAAACGGCTTCACGGATCTGGATGAAATTTGGCACAGAGTAAGAGCCTGTCCACATCACCACGGCACGAAATCGTCGCCGTGGAACGGTGCAGTGCCGTGGCGCGGCGCGTTGCCGTGACGTGGAAATTTACGTTGCCGTACCGTAAAAAAGTACGTCACGACGCCGCATAGTTACACGTCGCCGTGCCTTGTAAATTTTCGGTACATTCTTCATTAAATACCAGATAAATAGCAGTGTCGTTGTAGATTAAACGTATTCTGCTTCTGTTGTTATTAAAAAGACAGAGAGAGAAGTGGAAGACGAAAAATCTAAAAAGACAGTACATCACGTGGGTGCATCAGTACATACGTGGGTGCATCCATATCTTCCAATTATGAATAGTGATGGAAATCATTTGAATAGTAAATGTGAGGCGTTGAAAACCTGTGACCACAAATTTTACAGTTATTTTATCTGTATCTGTATTAAGTTTTGAAGAAGTTTCGCCGGCTTACGACGCCGTCCGATGCACCGTTCCACGGCGACGACGTCGTCGTGCCGTAGTGCCGTGGACAGGCACTAAGATTATAGTCTGGAAAAGCACATACTTTTTATAACGGGAATAGTTTCCTGATTAAACATGTTACTCAAAATATAACGAATATAAAAGAATTCTGTATGACTGCGCTTAAATGTTCTTACAGTCATTTATTTCGCTTTCGATCTAATTTCTACGTTGACTAAGCCTATAGTTGTATTAACAACATGTTCATACACTGTAAAAATATCAACATTTGAAATACGAAACCAAACTACACAACTTAGAATTTCCTACATGCTTATAATCAGTATTGGATACGTGTGGCTCGTGTAGCTACAGAGACATTAATTAAAGGAGCCTGCCAGCACAAGAAGGCGTCTCTACAAGATCAGACAAGCAACAACACATGTCCAAAATACTTAGATCCTTCACGTCTCAACTTCTCTAACAAAGAACCTATTTGGAGATGAAAAGCTTGGATAGTGAAAGCTCCTAGTATAATGGAAGATGTTGTTACACACGCGTCCTATAGATTAGTTTAATTATAACACGCTCCTAATAAATGACACTATCTTTACAGGGCTTAGTTTTGAAACTCCACGGTAGTTGTGTTATGTTCATAATGGTTCTGGTAATTCACGATTAGGGCAATACTCTCTGGGTTATTTACAGAACTACGTGACTAGTCACATGGTAGAATAGAATGCGTCTACTTAAAATTTCTTTGTTCTTGCACATGTTAAATTTCTAGTAAGTATTATGATAATTAACTTCAGGGAAATTCACTGTTTTAAACTGTTTATAACAAAAATTGTGTCACGGTTACTGGGTGAGGTGGAATAGTATATTGTTCATTGAGGGGAAAAAGAGACTGGCTACTAACTAGGGTGTAGTTCGAGGTGCAGTTTGACTCTACGCGCAGCGGAGGGTCTCAATACACACGAGCTGGGAATCACACTTTCTTCCGAGTGATACATAGTGCTGGGCTACAAGGATATTAAATAAAATTAGTAGAAAATAAAACACGTTAACAATAAATTTTCATACACTTTTGTGTAGTGTATAAAAATCCATTGTTAACGTGAACAATGATTTTTATACATTTTTCTATCCCCATATTTCTACGGAATTTTTGTCTCCGCCTTTGCACGTTAACATTTTTGTCGCCCGCATATTTCTACGGAAGCAATAACGTACATTTTGCCTTATTTTTGAAGAAGTACTTATTAGCGTACTGAGAATGAATTTTGATTTTCGAATTTGGAATGGAACGCAGAAACTAGATAAATGAGCTAAAGATAGTTGATATTTATCTGAAATTGCATTAAGTCAACTAGGCCCGGGGACCCAGTTTGAGTGGACCCAGTAGACTAAGACCCTATAGACACAGCGCTATATATTTTACTCGTGGTGACAGTTAAAGACAACAAAATATAAACTCACGCCTGAATATATTTGAAGAGGTAAGCAAAAGTACACCTTTGGTAGACAGCCCTTTCGAAGATTCACAAACAATTAGACAGTATCTTTATTCTTTGATCCCACGTAATAGGGGTCGAGGGATATCTAAACCTCGTGATATATGTCATTAGCGTCAATTTATTCGGGTCCCAGTATCACCCAAAACTCCACAAAATTTCATTAAAATAGGTTGGGCAGATTCAGAGATTAGCATGGACGAACTTAATCCTCGTCATCATCACAGCGTTAGTCCCGGCTGCATTCAAAGCTTGCACATTGGAGCCCGGGTTCTGCATCCTTGGTTTTGCTTATGTTAGCTTTTCCAGGGGTAACTACCGTCTGACATCTAAACCCTGCCGCTTTTTTTTTACGTGCGGAAATATCTTCGGATAGCCCCCCGCTGCGCTGGCCAGCGGGGGCGGTTATGTCGTGCATGAACCGACTAAAACCGCATGGTGTCCTGCCCAAGTGTCCATTTCCGGGCACCCCGGGTAAGCCCTCGAAAGGATAACCCAAGGGTTACCGGCGGACCTTGGCCGCCAGCGCGGCCTCGCCTGGTGGGGTTGGGTTTTATCCCGCGTCGGTGAGCAGGCAGGCGTGTATAGAACACACACGACACGCCTCCGCCACGGCCTGCTTCTGTAAGGACGGCGAGTCGGCCAACTGCCGTCCTCAAGCCCCGATCATGGAGGTCGGTAGTCCCGGGCGTAGACGAGTCTGCGGCATCCTCGCCGCAGACTGAGGAGCAGGGTTCACTCCCGCTCCCTCTCCGCCGTCTCTTTGCGCGCATAACCTGCTCGCAGAAAGAGGAGACCACGGCCCTCACCATGGTCTCCAACGAGAGAACGTCCACGCCCAGGACCGCAACGAGATCCTGGTGTTGACTCGCCCACACAGGGCACTCCACCAACGGGTGGAGCGCCGTGTCTTCGCCAGGATCCTCGCAGTGCTGGCACTGCGGCGTTGTCTTTCGGTGGATGCGCCATAGATACTTACCGAAGCACCCGTGTCCGGTAAATATCTGGCACATCCGGTAGGAGAGGCCACCGTGGTGCCTCTCCAACCACTCCTTCATAATCGGTCACACCGAAGCAATGGTGGATTCTCCCCACCTTGGATGCTCAAGTCGCACCCTCCATGTCTCCATGAGTTCCCGGCGGAGCTGGGACCGCTGAGCCCTGATTTCTCGGGGCTCCAGCCTATGACCCCGCTCCAGTGCCTCCCTGCGGTCCTGGTACAGCAACGCAAGGGCTCTCGCCTCCAGGTCCCATGGAGGGGTCCCGGCTAGGAGACATGCCACCTCGACAAACCCTGCCCCTTTGAAAAACCTGCACCAGAACCTCATCCATTACTCAACAGATATCCCGACTGACAGGTGGGTTTTGCTTGGGCCATTGGGCCCTCGAAGATTTTGTTGGGACCCTATATACACCACATAGACGAACACAGTAACAGTGATATTAACGATTTTATTTACTGCCAATGAAAATTAAGGCGTATGTATAGGCGAATTTCTAATATACAGGACGTGTCTAGGTAGCTCAGTTGGTCAGAGTATTCCCCCTAAAAAGGGATAGGTCGCGGGTTCCAATCCCGTCCTGAACGTTTCCTTTTTCCGATGTATAGGCAAAGTTAGCATACTAAATGCTTTAGAATTTCATTTAATTAATTTGGTGGAGTATTCTGAAAATAATGTTAGAAATTATTGCAACAACATTCATTGTTTCTAATGGTTTGTGAGATTGTCGGTAGATGACTCCTGGGTCGCCAAAAAATGTATGTATAGGAGAATTTTTAATATCCAGGATATATCCAGGTAGCTCAGTTGGTATTCCATCTAGAAAAGGTTCATGTCCCATCCTAAATGTTGACTTTTTCCGATCCAAATTTATAGAAAAAGTTAGCAGATCACACGTGCAGGGAGGTGTCACCCTCATACGATGCAGATGATTCCACCAAGAACCAAGCGGTTGGATGCCTCTTTTCCGTGCCGCACCATAAAGACTTGGACTTCTTTACCAGTACACGTGTTTCCTTCTTGCTACAGTCCCGGGTATTTTAAGCGGAGCTTGAAAGAGCATCTGATGAGTAATATTGACGTGACCCATAAAAAAATGCTTCAAAATTTTTCTAAGAAACTTTCAATGTGTTTCTGTTACTTGTCTCATAATTTTACTTTCACCAGTATTTTACGAGTATAAGCATTTCGCAACTATTATATACATGCTGGTCAATATTATTTCGGGTAAGTTTGATTGATGTTGTCGTAATACATTGGTAATGTCGTGTCACCCATCTATCAGTTCGTCCTTGGCATTGGCAGATTAATGGAGTGTGCTCCATCAATCCACGTTTTATTCGATCTAGAGTTGGGTGCGATCCCGTGATCTGTACCTTCTGATGACAGAATATATGAAATATGTGAGA
Organism: Cybosia mesomella; assembly: GCA_946251805.1. NCBI lineage: Eukaryota > Metazoa > Arthropoda > Insecta > Lepidoptera > Erebidae > Cybosia > Cybosia mesomella. The sequence continues at coordinate 27,906,743 of OX276398.1, forward strand.
CACATCATAATATTAATAATCTTCGTTATACAAGGCGACTTTAAAGTCCTGTTTCAGTATAAATTGGCTGCCTAGAATTTTAACTTATAGGCGGACAATAAAGGGTAAAATTAAACTGCGTATTCCACTTGGGTAGACTACGGGATATACTAATACTAAAAATGTGAAAGTATGTAAAGATGTTTGGATATTTGTTACTCAAACGGCTGAACAAATCTGGCTGAAATTTGGTACAGGGATAGATTATTATCTGGAATAAAACTTAGGCTACTTTGGAATAGGTTCCGCCTGGAATAGGTTCCCAAAGGAAGCGGGAATGGGAACATCATTCAAAATGCAAAAGCTAGTATTATGAAAGTGATAGTATGCAAAATTGATTGGATGTTAGTTACTTAATCACGCTTAACTGGCTCAACGAATCTGGCTGAAATTTAGAACAGGGATAGATTATAGTCTGGAATAACATAAAACATATATTGCACAGGAAATATATTATATACATATATATATTATGTAATATGGTCTGGTGTAATATGATGTATTATGGTGTAACTTGTTATATTGAAGTATACTTTGTTGTATAATTATTATAATAAGTACATATTATTAACGGCAAAGCTGTGGTGTAGTACGTTCTCACCTCACTCGTCCGTAATATTTTTATTTTATATACCGCATTTCTATGTCTGACTGCTGTCTTCCATAATACAGGCATTAGCCTAGTATGGAATATAGTTTCAGTATGTTCAGTGTCCTTTCTGTTTGATTTTAGAGTTGTAACCATCTGTCTAAAATGTGTACTTAAGTCAAATAAACATTTATTATTTATTATTATTACATTTTATTCCTGGAATAAGTTTCTATAGGTTGCGAGAACGAGATCATAATTTCACGCGAGCTAGTAATCTATAAGTACGTACTATAAAAAAATCAGTAGTACACAATGTTCTCCTTGGTCAACTAAAGATTTTCCTACAAGCATAGTCACTAATTACTTAGATATAGCAATACGGATAATTCGCTCTCTAATGTTTTTATCTTTACGACTCGACATTACGGTGATGGGTCATGAAACAAAGTATATGAACGAAGGCACGCTGAAAACTTACTCATATCTCGCAAGTTAACTGAAAGTGCATTATAACTTCCACCTGCTCTGAAGTTGAAGCTTAAATAACGAAACGTCTGAAAGCTTTTAAATCTTTCTAAAGTTCAGAGGAAAAAATAAAACAATGAATGAAATATATATGATTGAACTAATTGCCTGAGTTGTATATGGAGCTCAACCAATTACTTATAACCTTTGGGGCCCAAGTCAAATCCACCTGCAAACCGTTACATCGGCTGATTGGCAAACGAGGCTCTGGTGCAGGAGAAAGAAGGTCAGATGGCAGTAACTCCCATAAAAGTCAGTACACACCAATACCTAAAAGGAGGAGCAAGAGAATGGACCTCACGCTCCAAAGTGCGAGCTTGGATGCGACTGGTCGCGTTGGCGATTAGATAGCGAAGATATTTAACAAATTGCCAAAAAAATGAATTCAATCACCAAAACTATTGAGAAGTTCAGGTGGCAATCTGTAGTCCTCTTCATCAATTCTTCTTCACTAAATGATACTTTCACATATACTTGTACTCAGCCTTTCTGTCACTCGGGTATCTGTTTCTGTCCAATGTACCTTTTTTTTTTGTTCGGAAATCCGATACCACCCCGCCGGCCAGCGGGGGCGGTTATGTCGGGCTTGAACCGACTAAAACCACACGCCCTCTCGGGTCTACAGACGCCGGGGTGTAAGAGCATATCCCTCGCACTCCGACTGACCCTGGGCCATTCGCAGTGTCCCCTCTGATAACAGCGGAGGGGTACCTGGAGCGACCACGCCCCCCCGACCCCCTCGTGCAATGGGGTCAGCTGGCCCTGAAAAGGGCCGGTTGGTCAGACTCTTGGCCGTTGACGTTGACGCCAGCTACTCCAGAGGAGCAATCAATGATGCGTCATCGCCCACGTTGCCCAGGATGCACCAAACTTGGAGGTGATCCAACCAGTCGCACCTCTAAATTTTCTGCAACGGCTCCGGTTGGCTACGCGGTGTCATTCGCTGAGTATTAAATCGTTTTATATAATATGCCCAAACTACCTTAGCATACTGTTCAATTCTCGTTACAACAAAAAAAAAAACTAAAGATTTAAAGGAAAATTTAATTAAAATTAAATTGCCTCATTACTCAATATGCTGTCATTCGTATTTAAATGTTGTTCATAATGATATTTTTTCGTAAAATTAAACGGTGAAAGAATTTTTACATTACAACGACCACTGCCAATTATTTTTCCACAAAAACGCGTCATTAACGGCTGAGTTTCGGACGACAAAATTTTCTTTAGACAACGTTGTAAGATATTATGATGTACAATATTTCTTTTCGGATCTCTATGCTCACTTTAGAGTTGTTAATATTTTTTTGGCTGGAGTTACAGATCGTTCTTTTTACATATCGCAAAGCCATTGAAAATTCATTGTGGGAGCGACTGCGGTGGCTCTCGGAGTGGGAGTCCTCTCACTCGGAGTCTTGCTCACAGCGATGATGCGGAGCGCGAGCGCCTGGGCTGCCGCCGCCTACTTCTGCGAGCAAGTAACGGTCGAGAAGACGGCTGCAGCCCGCGAGGCCCGGAGCCGACTCTGGCGTCGGAGATCGCTGAACGACCTCCGTCCTCCATGAGCGCAAGCCTGGGGGGGGAAAGATGGAGCTGCCTGTCACCCTAGCAGCAGTCCGGGGCGGCTGCGCGCTTCGGTTTGTCGGTCCGCTTGTACCGATGCAGTATTCATTCTTATGCATTATACAATCTTGCAATTTAAACTCAATGATTCGATAAATGCATATATTGCATATATTTTATGCATATACTCGTATTTTAACTGGTGGTAGAAATTTGATGACACAAATTTGTCACAATATTCGGCCGGGTGGGTACCACCGTGCACGATTGCGAAAAACCCTCCATAGTAATCCAATTTCAGTTTGATTGCGTTCAGGGGTCAGCAAGTGCATAGCCGGGCAGGAGGATTGTGGTCGCAGCACTAGTGGGACCGGTGGGTGTCACGCGGTGCTGCGACGACAATCCTCTTCTGATGAGGCCGTCAAGCTGAGTGCCACCATTATTAACATGGTACGTGTATGTAATGGTGACCCTCAATAAAATAAAAAAGGTATTACCAGCAGCTACGCCACGTCTACTTGAAATTCTGATACCGTTTCCCTAGGGTTATAAAAAATAGCTCACGACCTATTTTCAGACCTATCAAATATAAACAACAAATGTCATATAAATCAGTCAAGCAGTTTCGGAGGAGTTCGATAATAATCACTGTGACACGAGATATTTGTAAATTGGATTACATTTTTTTTGTTTTTTTTTTATATATGTATATATATGTACATGAATTCACCTCGCCTGATGACAATCTACAGGTAAAATCTCAGAAATGAGGGTCACCATTACATACACTGATAATGCTTTAATGGGGGCCCTCAGCTTGAAGGAGTCATCAGATGCTTGTTCACGCCCCGCTTAAAGGAGTGGGACTGTAAGGAGAAGAAACACGTGAGCTAGTAAGTAATTCCAAGCCTGGTGCGGCAAAGGAAAGAGGCACCGAACCGCAAGCTTCTTCGTTCTTGATGGACTTTGCACCGTGTGCCACCTCAACCTTGCACGTGTTGTTCTGTATAAGAAAGGAGAGGGTGGGACTAATTGGAATGGCTTATCGGAACGTTCGCTCAACGGTAAATTAGAAACTTATATCTATGGTCCTATGGGCTTCAATTCGAATTTGACCATAATTACTACGCGCATGCAGTATCTACTTATAAAACAATATATCCTTGGAAACAAGCTAAGTAAAAAAATTACAAAGGCTGAAATAAAACTTCCGAACACAAATAATAAAGCTTGAACTGACTGGATGTCAGTACCAACTGTTTATTTCCAATAGAATATTTCCATTAGCAGGCAGACGGCCAGCACAATAGTAAGCAAGCTGTTAGGACATAATGAAGGCATTGTATGAACTCGTCTCGCGAACGGCGACGTCATTATTTGCAATCTCTCCCCGACTCAGCTCAGCTGCCACCGAAGTGATATATCACCACCAAAGTCGATTTATGGGTATGTTGTGCTCACTATGAGTATATTCATTATCTCATTATTCGATTAGTCAGGCACAAAAATGTAATAAAAAGTCTTAGAATGAATGCGTGTTAAAATGTGATTCGCATGTTCCAGTAAATTCTCTGTTTTCGGTCTACGAGTTAATAACAAAAGTTGCGTAGGATTATTACATTAACAAAGGATCCTAAAGCTAAAATAACTTTTTTTCTCTCTTTATTTGACGGGCTTTGTCGACAGACTACGTTGCCCACTTAAATTATTTAAAAATGAATACTAATAATATAAAGCTGAAGAGTTAGTTTGTTTGTTTGCTTGAACGCGTTCATCTCTGGAATTAACATAAAATAACATAACTTCACGCCTGTATCCCCGAAGGGGTAGGTAGAGGTGTATTACACACCCACGATTCACCAGTTATGTTAAGGTACCAATGTGAAAGGGGGTGAGCCTATTGCCATCTACTGGGCACATTTTTTATAATCTTTAGGGGACACATTTAACATTTTTCAATTTTTATTTATTATTTTAAGTAAAGTTTTAAAGCTAAGGAGGTCGGTAATTTGGAAACTGTAATACCTACATAGCTCGTTTTATAATTATGTAACAATACCCTTGCCCAGTTATAATCGCGTACTTTTGCAATCAAATTCAACTTCTTTGATCAATTTAAATAGTGTTCTTAAGGAGATCAATCGTGATAACGTCTGATTAAGTGCAATTATTTGGTCTCTCTACCAAATATTGTAGCACAATTGTAGCACAATTGTAGCATAATTGTAGCACAAATTGTAACACAACTAGCTGATGCCCGCGGTTCAGTCATATCTCCGGTTCTGCTAAACCAATTGCAATCAAACATACGTGTGCACGACACAAATAGACTATAGACACATGTGCCAGTGACACGTAGATTAAGTAAGCGTGAATATAACGAATAAATTATGAAAATGTTAGATTTACGTAAATTAAAACGTTATTAATACGTGACCGATAACGCCAAGGACATCTGTATCTTCGCTGGGAAGATAGCAAACATCGTGGGAACCATAGAAGCCTTGAGGAAGCCGCACTACCTACACAGTCCAGAGATGTGCAGAAGTATCATCGAGAAACTCACACCTATACTCCGTAACAAGTGGTACGACTTCGCTGCAAAGAAGAAAGAAGACATACCAGAACTGAAGAAGATATCTGTGTTTCTGTCAGAAGAGGCAGACAAGTGCAGCTCCTACGCGCTCCCAGAGGTGAACCATACAGAAGACAACAGAAGAACCAGTTATCGTCTTCAAAGAAGCAGAAGAGTTGAACAGACGCTCACCATCAACAAGAAGACATCAGAAGAGAGATGTCCACAGTGTAGCAGGGATCATAAGCTACCTGACTGCAAGCAGTTCATCGCCCTAGACAACACCGCGAGATGGGAAACAGCCAAGAAGAATAGAGTCTGTTTTCGCTGTCTTCGAAGTAACCACCGACGCGCCACATGCAGAGCACCGGCCTGTGGGAAGAACGGGTGCCAGATAATGCATCACCGACTACTGCATCGCGATATGCCGCCAAGAGACCGTGAAGAACAGAAGGAAGACATCACGACCTCAACGGCAGAAGTAGCCACAGCAGCAGTTCCCCGCAGTCAGCGCAAGGCCTACCTCAAGATGGCACCAGTGACACTAAGAGGACCAAGCGGTAGCGTCAATACCTACGCCTTATTGGACGAAGGAAGCACGATCACGCTGATAGATGAGACCATAGCCGACGTCATCGGGGCAGATGGACCAACCAAGGAGACATGGATCCAAGGTGTCAACAGCGACATGAAGCACGAGAGCAAGACAGTCAGTCTACTCATCAAAGGGAAGTACGCCGATAAAGAGTACGACTTAACCGCCCACACCATGGACCGACTCCGCCTCTCACCCAACACCGTGCATGAAGAGCACCTCAACGGCTGCGAACATCTGGAAGACATACGGGATAAGATAACGTATAAAAAGGCTTCACCTAAAGTGTAATTGGGACAAGACAACTGGCATCTCATCGTAACCCGTCAGCTGCGCACCGGAAGCCGTAACCAGCCTGTGGCGTCGCTCACTCAGCTGGGATGGGTGCTCCACGGATGCAGCAGTTCAATGACTGCAACAGTGTCATTCTGCGTTACGCTGCAACAGTGCGTAAAGGACTCCATTGAGGACACAGTGAAGAAGGACCTCAAGTTGGAGTCACTGGGCATCGAACCCCGACGCCCCCGAGAAGATCCCGAACATGGATGCAGCAGTTCAATGACTGCAACAGTGTCATTCTGCGGTACGCTGCAACAGTGCGTAAAGGACTCCATTGAGGACACAGTGAAGAAGGACTTCAAGTTGGAATCACTGGGCATCGAACCCCGACGCCCCGGAGAAGATCCCGAACTGCGAGAATTGCAGATTCTGGAAGTAAAAGGCTGGCGGTTACCAGATGGAAGATATGAGACCGGACTGCCGTGGAAAGAAGAAAGCTACAAGGAAGCTGAGAAGAGTCTGCTTACGCTCGAACGAAGACTCAATAGGGATGAAGATTTGGAAAACCTACTCAAGTCAGGCTATGCAGAACCAGCTCCTATGCCACCGCAGAAGGGAAGGACGTGGTACCTACCTCACTTTCCGGTCGTCAACCCCGCCGAGCCGCACAAGCCGCCTCAACTGATACACGACGGCGACACCGAGATAGAAAACTTATCACTGCCACAAGACAGCAGTGCTACAGTGGAACTCGGCGGCCAAGAGACAGACAAAACATTGGGTCTAATGTGGCACGTCAACGAAGATCATCTTGGCTTTAACGCGAGCAACTTGAAGATCCCGCGCGAAGTGGAAACAAACAAGCGACCTCCAACGAAGCGAGAGGCCTCAAGTGTGATAAGGGCCTCATTCAATCCGGTCGGCCTTATTTCACCGATATTAATTCCCAGTAAACGTATTTTTCAGGACACATGGCGCTATAAGATGGAATGGGATGACCCACTCCCAGCAGAGCTACGGGAGCGATGGTGCAGGTGGTTCACGCAGCTCAACGGCCGCTACAATCCAGCAGCCACGAAGAGCAGAGCGACCCCGTTGAAGCCCATCTCCATGCCGAGCCACGAGCATCAAGCTGCACTACTGGCAGCGCGCCTGGCTCAAGCCACCCAAGAACACGACTACGAGTTAACAGAGAAGACCTATTGGAGCGACTCGCGAACCACACTCGCATGGATAAGGTCGGAGCCGCGTGTGTATAAGTCATTCGTTGCACACCGCCTCGCCGAGATAGAAGACACCACGAAGAAAAATGAATGGCGTTGGGTGCCTACTCGACTCAACGTGGCAGACGACGCAACTCGGGCAACCCCCGACAACTTCCGGGCCGAACACAGATGGTATAACGGCCCCGATTTCCTGCGCCTGCCAGCAACCGAGTGGCCCACAGAAGAAAAGGTCATTCGTGACGACACGGGCGAAGAAAGACAAACGTGTCACGCATCGCAAGATGTCGAGCAGCCCAGCACAAGTCAACTACTGCGTATAGAGAAGTACTCAAAATGGATGCGACTCATACGAACGACTGCACGAGTACTCCAGTTCATCGATTTGTGCCGGCCGAATAAGTGTAAAACGTCGGCTGCTCGAAAGCGAACTCGTAAGATAGAGAAAGCTAATCCCGATTGGCGTACGAAGAAAGCCATACCAGTGCATAATAAGAACAACACAGTGATACGCGATAAACAGTGCTACATAAACATACCAGGTGAGTACTTGAACCGCGCCGAACACCTGTGTGTAAACGCCAGTCAACGAGATAGTTTCGCGAGTGAAATAGTACGTATGACAAAAGGTCAATCAACTCCTCGCGACAACCGACTGAACAATGTAAGCGTGTACCTGGACTCACACGGCACTATGCGCGTGAGAGGACGCATATCAGCTGCGAAGGAGCTGGGAGAAGACGCATCGGACCCTGTGGTGCTCGACGGCAAACACCCGTACACACGCCTCTACATCAAACATGTTCATGAGAAGCTACGACATGGTGGCACCGAGATCACGGTCAATGAACTCCGGCAGCGGTTATGGATTACCAAGATACGTCCCGCAGTGAAAAATGAGATAAAGAAGTGTGTATTGTGTCGCATAAGAAAGGCGAAACCAGCGTCACCGGTCACAGGCAACTTACCAGCCGCCCGGTTAGCTCACAACACACGCCCCTTCACGTTCACCGGTCTAGACTACTTCGGACCCATAGAAGTTACAGTCGCACGCCATCGAGAGAAGAGATATGGAGCCTTATTTACGTGTATGACCTCTCGAGCTATACATGTAGAGGTCGTTCACTCCTTAAGCGCCGACTCAGCCGTTTCCGCCCTAAGAAGATTCATCGCCAGACGTGGTTGTCCCAAAGAAATATGGAGTGACAACTCTACGTGCTTCAAGGCAGCGGAAAAGGAGCTAGCAGAGGCCGCACTCGACGCGCTCGAAAAAGAAACTACGAGTCAACACATCGTGTGGAAGTACATACCCCCTTCCGCACCCTTCATGGGGGGGGGCATGGGAGCGAATGGTGAAAGCAGTGAAAGAAGTGCTTCGTGTCACCATGATGGAAAAGCATCCCAGCGACGAGATCCTGTTAACCTTATTAGCAGAGGTCGAGAATATCGTCAACTCACGACCCCTCACACATGTTTCGGTTGATCCTAACGATCCCGAGGCCCTCACGCCGAACCACATCCTCATCGGGCCCAACTGCCATGTGCCACCACCAGGGCACTTCTCTGCAGACGACGTGACTGCTCGCCAACAATGGAAGCGAGCTCAAGCCCTGGCTGACATCTTCTGGAGGAGGTGGGTGAAGGAGTACCTTCCCCTATTGCAACACCGGCGGGAGCCCACCAGCACCGGCGTCGCCCCGAAGGTCGGGGACGTCGTCATCATCTGCGATTCTAATCTGCCGCGCAACACCTGGCCGCGAGGACGCGTCAGCCGGGTGTTCCCAGGAGCCGACGGCGAGGTACGAGTCGTGGACGTCACCACCAGCAGCGGACACGTGCTGAGGAGGCCTACGAAGAAGATCGTCGTGCTACCAACGGAGCTCGCAGACGAACCAGGGTCAGCGACGGCGGGAGAATGTGCACGACACAAATAGACTATAGACACATGTGCCAGTGACACGTAGATTAAGTAAGCGTGAATATAACGAATAAATTATGAAAATGTTAGATTTACGTAAATTAAAACGTAATTATGTAATAACTTTGATATTAAGCTAAGATAAATAGCTTACTACTGTTAGGAGTTAGTTTTCTGAGTAATTAAGTATGTTAGAGCCAAATTTAATAAAGAAAGTACATTCCCCGAAAATCATAATTGCAAATATAATTACGTAAATGCATTACTCAGAATCTAACATAACTTCGTATAAATAGGAAATACGACTTTGTATATTAGTATGTAAGTTTAATTACACCCCGCGACTGCCTCCCGCACCGTAAGAAGCGAATATGCGCTCCCCCGGCTGGTGCCATTTTATTATATAGTAGCTCGCGGGAGGCAGGGCCCATATATAAGTCTGAGGGGCAATCCGCCCGTCATTCAGTAGCCCGACGTCGCACGGTACAGATGTAAGTACCTATCGTCGTGCAAGTCTTATTGCTACCAATGTACATATATGCTATGTGATTAATATGTAAAACATAAGTTCTATAAATAAATGGAAATGCGGAGGTGAGGTAATTTGGATCGCGGGCCAGCACTACAAAAGACTATAAAAGCAGGGACCATTTGTTAGGAAAATATTGGGCAACAAGTAGACAACAAGAGTCTCTCAAGGAACAAGGAAGCTCAACAGGAAGTAGTAGATCAAGAGTAGTGCTGGGCCAAGTACATCCGATGCCTCACTGACGTCAATGAAGTCCACCCATCCAAGTGTTTCATTCTTCGACTCAACATCCATCAAATACAGTCCACTGAAGGTGACCGCGAAGTAGTGGCAGTCTATTTGGAACCTTATCAGGTCATAGTCTGTTACGAACCACGGTCCTTAACAATACGGTAGATTTTAAGTCTGACCAAGAAATATCTAATAGAAAAAAGCATAAAAATCCGTTCAGTAGTTTTCGTACATCGTGAATAAGCAGACAAATAGATAACAGACTAATTCACAGACCTCGCATAAGATACACTGATTAAATTAATGATGTATTTAAATAAGAGCAGGTCAAAGGCATGCGTGAAAGCTCTCATGATAGTAGAGAAAGCTCGTGAAGTATGGAAGGACAGAAGCAGATGGGGGGGGCAGCAAATATGTATGTTACGTATAAGGAGATAGATATTTTGACATTATGGTTTAATAACTGGCTTTCAAAGAAAAAACCAGCTCCTATTCAAATGATTTGCGCATAACGACTATACGAAAAAATTAAGAATGATTAATGGACGGAGGGATTAATACACGGTGATTAGCAATTTGAGCTGTGACATAATCAATATTATGTCGATATGCGACGTCTCGGCACTCATTAAGCCGACATAAAACTCGTAAATGACCACTCCTCTCCATTTTATAGATAGTAGAATAATCAAATTAGTGGACGGAGGGATTAATACACGGTGATTAGCAATTTGAGCTGTGACATAATCAATATTATGTCGATATGCGACGTCTCGGCGAGTGCCGAGAGTATTAAGCCGACATAAAACTCGTAAATGACCACTCCTTTCCATTTTAAAGATAGTAGAATAATCGAATTAGTGGAGGGAGGGATTAATACACAGTGATTAGCAATTTGAGCTTTGCGACCTACAAATAAACTACAAATATGCATTTATCTATTATTAGTTGAAGTGGCTGTTGCAGCGATGGAATGCTGAAACGGCAAAATACACAGACATCACACAGGTATAACAATTTAGATGTGTTTACAAATTGAAATTAGCATATAAGTTTATTTCATTGAAGAATTAATTAGTCAACAAGTTGAACCCGACTTTGACTCTTTACCCTACCAAACCTCTTACTGTGCCTTACACCCTTAGCCGTCGGGATCAGAAAACCATACCAATTACACCCAATTCGTGCCTCTGTCCGTCTGTTGCCTTAGGTGGCCTGGCAGCGGATATCCTGCAACTATATTTTCAGAATACTTATAATACGCAAAGGTATTAGAGGTATAACGCACTTGCGGCTAGCCGTAATCCAGCTGGTCGCATCGCATATGTCTATTTTATATGAAACAGTGCCGCAGGCGACTTTCCGTATAATACAAGAATAGACATGCGGCCAACTGCATTTGGCTAGCCGCATGCGACTGGCCGCAAGTACGTTGTGGGACTTTAGAGACGTAGTAAGGTCATCTATCAACGCAAAATAACATCACCATAGTTACGTATACGAGTGGAGGTCTGTATCACCGTATACCACCGAGTACTACGCCATTACGAACTATAGGTTAGGGTTGCATACAAGCCTCGGAGTGGGCGTCCTCTCGCTCGGCCTCTTGCTCACAGCAAGAAGCGACGGTGTGGAGGGCGCGTGAGCCACCGCCGCCTCCTTCTCCGAAATAATGCTCGAGAAGGAGGTGGTGGAGGGGGACCGGGAGAGACTCAGGTCTTTATCGATCCGCAGAGCCCGCGAGGTGCGGAGGCGACTCAGGCGTCGGAGGTCGCTTCACGATCTCCGTCCTCCATAAGCGCAGGCCTGGGGGTGATAGGTGGAACCACCTGTCTTCCTACCAGAAGCAGGCCGGGGCAGAGGCTCGTTGCGTGCCCCCCCCCCCTTTTCCGGGGGAGAGACGGGGACACCGTGGTTCCCAAACCCAAGGGGGCCACTTCAAAACCGGAGATGGCCCTGGGTCAACCGGGGTGCGAAGGAAATGCCTTATAGCCACCATACACCCCGGCGTATGAAGACCCGAGACGGCGTGCGGTTTTAGTCGGTTCGAATCTCAAACAAGCATTACTCGGAACCATAGCATGCCACCGTGTATAGGTAACTTGTATTCACCATAAGTTAGTAACGTAGGTTTACCTTCGGAATATATTAGCCATATTGTTATGTACGGAACACATGGTTAGTTAGGATAGTCACCAGTAGCGATAGCTTAGGAATAAATCAATAGATCAGGTAATTGTAACATTAGGTTTTCATATACCGTTTAAGTAAGGGCTATTTAGTGACTGTTCAATGTTTTTTGGTTGAACAACATGTACAGTCAGGTAATAGTCTAAGAACCGGTGAAGATCGACCTTCACCCATCTGTTAACTAGATGGGATGTATTTTTTATTAAATATTATTTATCTATTTTACCTTTTTTTTTACGTGCGGAAATCCCTTCGGATATCCCCACGCCAGCTAGCGGGGGTGGCTATGTCGGGCATGAACCGACTAAAACCGCACGGTGTCCTGCCCAAGTGTCCATTGCCGGGCACCCCGGGTAAGCCCTCGAAAGGATATGATGACTTGCCTATCAAAAAGTGAAATGAAAGAGAAATAAAGTGACATTAACATGAATGGCTTCTTTTAGGATCTTTATGTTCATCATAGTAAATCAGAATTAATTGATCAACTATCGATGATCTAGGAGCGTTACAGATGCCGTAAATGTGATTTGGCTGAAATTTTGCATGAACATTCTACTAGGGCATGGTCATAAACTGCGCTGTATGTCATCCCGCTTTTAAAAGTATGGTAGGAGCAGTAGAGCAAAATCGGTCTTAACTATTATTGATGACAACTTCATTATTACAAGGTAGATCTTACGAATTTTTGAATTTTGAAAGTTGTTCAGCCAAACTCAGACATGGTCAAAATCCGGACTACAACTCATCACGCTATACCTTTCTTTTGTTTTTTTTTTCGTGCGGAAATCCATTCGGACACCCCCCCGCCGGCCAGCGGGGGCGGCTATGTCGGGCTTGAACCGACTAAAACCGCACACCGTCTCGGGTCTACAGACGCCGGGGTGTAAGGTTGCCCATAGAGCATATCCCTCGCACCCCGACTAACCCTGGGCCACCTCCGGTTTCGAGATGGCCCCCTCGGGTTTGGAAACCACGGTGTCCCCGTCTTGCCCCGGTTTGGGGGAGGGGCGCTAGTCGCCCCACCGTCCCGGCCTGCTTTTGCTGGGGTGACAGGCGGCCTCACCTGTCACTCCCAGGCCTGCGCTCATGGAGGACGGAGATCGTTAAGCGACCTCCGGCGCCTGAGTCGCCTGCGACGCGCGGCGAGCAAGTTGCGGGCTCGGCGGGCCGGGAGAGTTCTAAATCTCTCCCGGGCGCGCTCCGCCATCTCCTTCGCGAGCATTACATGCTCGCAGAAGGAGGTGGCGGCGGCCCACGCGCTCGCGCTCCGCACCATTGCCGCAATCATGCTGCCGAGCGAGAGCATTCCTAAAATAATACTTACATGTTAGTATCAAGACTACAGAAATCAACATACCGTGATCTATTCCGAACTTAAGTCGCGGGCAACAGCTAGTAGTTAATAGAATGTGACTTTATCTACGGCCCCCTGGACGCTTTTGTGTGTCTGGTGATCCACTACCACTAGCTCGTAGTGCTGCTCTCCCACGCGGCTCGCCCGTTAGGCGCACGTCTGTGAGAAAGCGCTCTCAATCCTAGTTTTGATCATAATAAAACGAATAAGAACAGCCCGTATGTTTCACCTTAAGTTGTTACTAGTAGCAGAATTTTTACTATACTCTTGCCATGTCTAACTTCGGGTATAGGAACGAAATGGGTGTTAAGTTTTCAAGATAAATCAGTTTTACTACAATCTACTACAATTTACTTAAACTAAATTTGTGGGCATCAGTGAGTAATGAATATTCTATTTTCAATAGCATCCATATTTACGCGATGTTAAATTTAGTAATTTTTTCTTTTAGATTGAGATCGGAAAAAGAGAACATCTAGGACGGGACTTGAACCCGCGACCAGTCCCTTCTAGGTGGCTTAGCTGGTCAGAGCGTTCCCCCATAAGGGGCTGGTCACGGGTTCGCTCTATTCCACTTAAATCCACGAAACAAATCCATTTATGGATTTTTTTCCACTTTTTGTTCCACTCTAATCCATTGCCGCGATGGATTATATTCCACTGCCTTTTATATTCCGTTCTAACCCATCGCCGCGATGGATTATATTCCACTGCCTTTTATATTCCGTTCTAACCCATCGCCGCGATGGATTATATTCCACTGCCTTTTATATTCCGTTCTAACCCATCGCCGCGATGGATTATATTCCACTGCCGTTTAAATTCCGTTCTAACCCATCGCCGCGATGGATTATATTCCACTGCCTTTTATATTCCGTTCTAACCCATCGCCGCGATGGATTATATTCCACTGCCTTTTATATTCCGTTCTAACCCATGGCCGCGATGGATTATATTCCACTGCCTTTTATATTCCGTTCTAACCCATCGCCGCGATGGATTATATTCCACTGCCTTTTATATTCCGTTCTAACCCATCGCCGCAATGGATTATATTCCACTGCCTTTTATATTCCGTTCTAACCCATCGCCGCGATGGATTATATTCCACTGCCTTTTATATTCCGTTCTAACCCATCGCCGCGATGGATTATTTTTCACCGCCTTTTATATACCGCTCTAATTATTTGTACGAAAGACATTCTTTATTACATAAATAAAATAAGTAATTAAATATGTAGCCAAACAAACAAAAAACAGCCTTGGTAATTATTTCGCGGCTTCAAGGAAGTGGCCTACGGTAATGCTGCCAGTTAAAACTTCCAACTGAGCTTTCTGTCAATCATTATTTGTCCTGTATGTTTTTTTTTACCAGTGATGACGGGAAAGGTTAGCTCCTCGAAGCAAGATGAAGCACTCGTTTTATTATTTTTTACAGCAAAAATGAAGCATCTTCTTTCAGGTGTCTTTTTGCTGGAGCACCTACATACCAACTTGATCCGTTCGACGCGGTGCAAAGACGGGCGCTGAGGATCGTTGACAATCCCATACTTACAGGCAGTGTAGAACCTCTTAACCTTAGGAGAGATTTCGCCTCCCTGTGCGTTTTCTACCGCCTTTATAATGGAGTGTGTTCAGAAGAATTGTATGATATGATGCCCACGGCCACATTCTATCATCGCACCGCTCGCCACGGACAGGGAATTCATCCTCACACGTTGCGACCGGAAACGGTGCGTACAGTTAGGTATGAAAGGCACTTTATTCCGCGCACCCTCAGGCTGTGGAATGATCTCCCTGCTGTGGTTTTTCCAAGCTACTACAATATGGGGTTCTTCAAGAAGAGCATTAGAAGGTTTTTACAGGGTCGGCAGCGCGAGTGTGACGCCTCTGGTGTTGCACACGTCCATAGGCCACGGTAACCGCTTCCCATCAGGTGGGCCGTGAGCTTGTCTGCCAACTGCGTGGTATAAAAAAAAAGTGAAATATATGTGGGCTTTTCTTTCCAACACTGCTATTGAGGTTAAAGTTCCAACCTTCCAAATTATTGTTTGTTCTGAATTACTTATCAATGATTAAAACCCAACGATGGATCAGAGTGGAAAAAAAAGTGGAAACAAATCCATCGATGGATCAGAGTGGAAAAAAAAGTGGAAACAAATCCATCGATGGATCAGAGTGGAAAAAAAAGTGGAAACAAATCCATCGATGGATTTGTTTAGTGGATTAAAGTGGAATAGAGCACGGGTTCAAGTCCCGTCCTAGATTTTTTTCTTTTTCCGATCTAAATCTATAAGAAAAAGTAAGCATACAAAATGCTTAAAAATTTAAGTGAATTAGTCATTTTTGTCAATATTTGAAAGTCTTTGAAAGTATAAGTTAGTTTTTATTTTGATTAGTGTTTAATGTCAACCAGAATATCCTACCAATATTATAAACTTAAAAAAATTGTGAAGATGGATGAATGTATGCGTGTGTGTGAATGCTTGTAACATAGTTATCTATGTATAAATGGGGTACAGGGCCTCAACAAGAACTAAAGCCATCTCCACCTGCACTTACTGATATATACTAGGCTCCGGTGCTGGCTTTCCGCTTTTGGATGGGGGGGGGTCAGACAACAGTCACTCCCGTAAAAGTCAAAAGTAACCAAATCATAGAGGAGCAAATAGCGGACCGCTAAATGCTAGCTTTTGATGCAACCGGGATTGTGGGTGGGATGAAAAAACATTGAAAATAAGCAGCATCTAACAAGAATTTTATTGATATAATACAAAGGATAGATCATTTACGGCAACTTTTAAATTATGACTTTTACAATAATAAATTACATTAAAGAATTTGATTCATTACGGTGCACTGGAATTTGCACATAAATAAACTGACATGCGGCTTTGAAAGTTGATGAAATATTATTAATTTGAGAACAGAATATGGTGTAATATGAAAAAATACAAATAAACCTGTCTTTCCAGCACATTTCCTCGAAATTAAACCAATTCCTGTTTCTCTTTTGGCTGGAGCTGTGGATATTTTTGCATAAGGTTCTCAAACAAACCCTGCCATTTATTGAATTCGCCACTGAATCGCGTAACCATACTTTCAATATCAGAGATGAACTTATCTGTATTAGCACTCTTCTGTTGATTTACCATCTCCATTGCTTCAACAAGATGAGTGACTTTTAAATTTCGAAGGTCATTGCTGCCTCTTAAGTCTGGTCGCCATTCCGCAAACGTATTCCGCATTTCTTCTCTACTTGCATCACTCGTCAATAGCCTGTGCTTCCCTTTTTGCCGTGCCCTCTCAGGTTTCTTGCCAATACTTTTGTATGAAGGCTTTCTTTCAAACATGACGTTTAAAGAGTATTCGTTATCAATTTTGGAAGACATAATCAAAGTAACTGTTATCACTATATGTAATTTTCGTGTTCAACCATAGGACAGGAATGGATAGATCATTTACTTATTAATAATTCATATAAAACACTACAATTACGCCACCATTTGTAGGAAATCATAATAATTTTATTATAACTTATATTCTTGTCCTACAAGAAGTAAATTATTATTGCCTCGGACTAGCCGAGAATGTGTAAAATAAAGATTTTCAAAAAGTGTACCTATCATATATGTACACAAGAATTTATTGAAGTGGCTTGTATTGACATAATATTTTGAAAACTTTAAAGCTTTTAAACCAATGACATATATCTTAGCGATTATTGCACATGTTTGTTATGTTTCTTAGTCGCCTGTAACTGTTTCTCAGTACAATTTTTTTCAAGTGAACAAATGTTTTTTTTTTTTATATACTATAAATTAAAATGTATTGATTTTATGACAAAAAATGGTCTATGAACAAGTTAGGTCATTATGGTACAAAAATCAGTAATACGCCACCTATATGTTGATTCACAGACTAAATAAAGGTAGGGCCTTCAATGATGTTGAAATTGTCAGACGCCAGCATAACTTAACTTAGTACAGAAATAGGTCTCGTTGTTATCAAGAGATGGCGCTGTGATAAAGAATGATATTTTACTCACTATTTGATTTAGTTTATACGGTTTTTATGGAAGCGACTACCGTCTGACCTACAACCCCAAGATGAACAGCTGCTAGCTTTTGGGCTAGTAACTAATTGCTTTACCTTGCAATGCGGTCACACTTAGTTACGAGGCACAACTATAAAAGTACACGAATACAAAATACTACAAGACCATATACCTTTTTTTTTTCGTCCGGAAATCCCTTCGGATACACCCCCCCCCCCCCGGCCGGCCAGCGGGGGCGGTTATGTCGGGCTTGAACCGACTAAACCCGCACGCCGTCTCGGGTCTTCAGACGCCGGGGTGTAAGGTTACCCATAGAGCATATCCCTCGCACCCCGACTGCCCTGGGCCATCTCCGGTTTTGAGATGGCCCCCTCGGGTTTGGAAACCACGGTGTCCCCGTCTTGCCCCGGTTTGGGGGAGGGGCGCTAGTCGTCCCACCGTCCCGGCCTGCTTCTGCTGGGGTGACAGGCCTTAAATTTCACAAAAATATAACACACAATTATCTACGTATATTATGTTCGCTACCCAGAGTAGATAGGTATTTACAAAAAAACGGGATAAGAAGGATTCAAGGAACCGCCTTTAGTGTAATCAATAGCTCTTGAAAACTGTGCTCGTTATAATAATCAGCAAACTTATAAAAGTGTAAAACTTCAACAACTTAAACCTTACCTTTTAACTTTTCTTTTTTATATTAAACTAGCTGTCGCCTGCGACTCCGCCTGCGTGAAAATGCTGATCCCGTTCCCGCAACTTATGGGCAACTATTCCAAAGATAAGCTTGTCTGTTATTTCAGACTACAATCAATTTTTGTACCCAACTTCAGCCAGATCCATTCAACCGTTTAAGCGTAACTGAGTAACAAACATCTAAACATATTCACAATCTCTCACTTTATAATATTATATTCATAATACTAGCCTAGGCCCCTATTCAGATTGATGAACCGTAAATTGAACTTACTGGAAACATAAACATACACGCCTGTAATCCAACAAAGCTTGCAGGTCTAGTGTTCGTGAGTGGCTCTTCGGGCTGACGTATCGGGAGACAGAGAGCCTGATTGTTTTTAGTATATATCTAAATGACAGATACGCATGTACCACACGTCTACGCACTCTACAGGCACACACAAACATACACTCTCTCACACACACATACACACACAGACACATACACATGACATCTCACACTTGAACTGTTTTTAGTAGTGTTATTTTTATTTCTTTACTTTTATTATTTATTTAATTAGTATTAAATTGTAATCTTTAGTTGTGTCCAAAGCATAATTACTGGTCACATACCGTCTCGCTTATGGCTGTTAGTGAAGTATAAGTTTAAGCTGAAAACTGGTATCTTTAATACAGGCTACCACGTATCCTAGCTAAGGTACCGGTTGTGAACTCAATTGTTATGTAACAAAATCCAATACCTGAACTGCGACATTATCTCATATTATATTGTATGATGTTTTTGTTTGCGTGAATAAAGATTATATTTATTTATTATTATTATTTATTGTATATAATGTAGCTGACCATAAAATACTTAATATACAACGTAATCTTGCTGGAAAAATAAACATGCACACTCGTAATGTAGCCGACCATAAAACACTTAATATGTAACGTGAACTTGCTGGAAACATAAACATGCGCGCTCGTAATGTAGCCGATCATATAACACTTAATATCTTATGTGAACTTGCTGGAAAAATAAACATGCACGCTCGTAATGTAGCGGACCATAAAACACTTAATATGTAACGTGAACTTGCTGGAAACATAAAACTGCACGCTCGTAATGTAGCGGACCATAAAACACTTAATATGTAACGTGAACTTGCTGGAAACATAAAACTGCACGCTCGTAATGTAGCCGACCATAAAACACTTAAAATGTAACGTGAACTTGCTGGAAACATAAACATGCACGCTCGTAATGTAGCCGACCATAAAACACTTAATATGTAACGTGAACTTGCTGGAAACATAAACATGAACGTTCGTAATGTAGCCGACCATAAAACACTTAATATGTAACGTGACCTTGCTGGAAACATAAACATGCACGCTCGTAATGTAGCCGACCATAAAATACTTAATATGTAACGTAAACTTGCTCGAAACATAAACATGCACGCTCGTAATGTAGCCGACCATAAAACACTTAATATGTAACGTGACCTTGCTGGAAACATAAACATGCACGCTCGTAATGTAGCCGACCATAAAACACTTAATATGTAACGTGACCTTGCTGGAAACATAAACATGCACGCTCGTAATGTAGCCGACCGTAAAACACTTAATATGTAACGTGAACTTGCTGGAAACATAAACATGCACGCTCGTAATGTAGCCGACCATAAAACACTTAATATGTAACGTGAACTTGCTGGAAACAAACATGCACGCTCGTAATGGAGTCGATCATAGAACACTTAATATGTAACGTGAACTTGCTGGAAACATAAACATGAACGCTCGTAATATAGCCATAAAACTCCTAATAATATGTCTTATTATAAAGAGTTCTATGTAGCCACACATTCAGGGTGGTTTAGTTATGCACCGGTTTTTTATACGTTAAACAATTGGAATCTCCCAAAGTATTCAGTGATCGTTTTTTGGTCCTATCTCCGGTTCCACTTAACCAATTGCAATCAAACATGCGGCAGATTTTAAGTCTAATCAAGACCTTTCTAATAGAAAAAACCTGACTCCGCCTGCGCGGAGGTTCGTAATTGTTTTTAGGGTTACGTACCCAAAGGGTAAAACGGGACCCTATTGATATTTTCACAGATGATGTATTTCTATTGCCGCTATAACAACAAATACTAAAAAACAGAATGAAATAAATATTTAAGATAAACAAATCACGTCTCGTTTTGGTATGTGATTTATTTTCCGTTTCCATAATGGTACGGAACCCTTCGTGCGTGAGTCCGACTCGCACTAGTTTAATCATATCTCCGGTTCTGCAGTCAAACATACGGCAGATTTTAAGTCTGACCAAGACCTAGAAAATCCATTTACTAGTTTTTGCGTCCATCCGTACCTACTCAAATTCTTAAGAGTTCAAATAAATAAATTTTTGTGTTGTTCATTTCATCAATTGTTCATACAACATAACCCAAGTATTTTTTTTTAATATCTACATTGTAACGCAAGCAATTTACGATTTAATAATAGTAGCTAGCTGATGCCCACGGCTCCTCCCGCGCGGCAGTTGGTTAACGCTTTTTGGTCATTTCTCCGGTTCTATGTAACCAATTGCAATCAAACATACGGTAGATGTTAAGCATAACCAAGAATAGAAAAAAAACACATCAAAATTCGTTCAGCAGGTTTTGCATCCATCGCGAACAAACAGACAAGAATTCAAAAAAAATATATTTTGTTTTCACAATCGTTCAAATAACATAACCCTCTTTTTAAATATCTTCAATGTACCGACACAACTTTTAACAATTTTATAAAAGTATAGATATTAAACACTACGTAAATACATAAAATGCATATCGTAAAATATAAACATATGCGATGTTTTTAAAGTCATCAATAATTTGAATTGAGGACAACGAATGTCATTGCAATATTTTGCAATATTAAATCAGCATCAAAAGCAAAAATTGCAAGAACGTTGAATATTTTTGTTTTACCGTCGCAGCAAAACTACACCTGTGTAAACATGATCATTTGTCGTGATTCTCTTTAATCAAATTCAATTAAGTACAGGATGTATTAAAATTTATGAAATGAAAACAATTAGGTTTTACACGATTTAACAAAATAAATCCTTACTATATAATATACTAGCGGCCCGGTACGTGCTTCGCTACGTCAAAATGATCCGCCATGTATTGAATTCAAGGGCTTACCCGGGGTGCCCGGCAACGGACACTTGGGGAGGATCAATCCCTTCGGATACCCCCACCGGCCAGCGGGGGTGGTTTAGTCGTGTATCGACTAAAACCGTAAGGTGTGCGCACGAAAAAAAAAATTCTGAGAGATTTTCTTAATATTTTTTTCCGTAAGAACCTTGTACAGAGTATTAGAAAACTACAAAAAAAAATCAGCCAAATCGGTCAAGCCGTTTTCATGCTATGTCGTGACAACGGAAAACGGGTTTCATTTTTATATATATAGATAAATGTGAAAGTAACTCTGTCTGTCTGTCTGTAACGCTTTCACGCCTAAACCACTGAACCGATTTTGCTGAAATTTGGTACAGGGGTAGATTAGACCTTGGGAAAGGACATAGGCTATGTTTTGTCGCGATAACCGACATCTACGCGGGCGGAGCCGCGGGCAAAAGCTAGTAGTTTATAAATATGTTTATCCGCTTCCTTCCTTGGGTCTAGATGGCACAGTGTAATAATGTCTTAGAATATTTATTAAAATACTAGCTGTTGCCCGCGGCTCCGCCCTCGCCAATATTGGCTATCGTGACCAGACATAGCATATTTATGTCCTTCTCTTATCCCTTATTTCCCCTTTATGCCATTTTCAAAAACCTTTCTCACAATCCAGTATGTTTGTGTAGGAAATTTCATCTCAATCGGTTCCGAAGAGCGTGAAAGCGTGGTTGTGGATCCCGTATTTCATCCCCACACAGGTATTAATTGCAAAAAACGCGCTTATTGGTTTATTTATTTATTATCAACTGGCTGTTAAGTTCTGAATAAATCAAGGTACCTAAAACCGCACGCCGTCTCGGGTCTACAGACGCCGGGGTGTAAGGTTGCCCATAGAGCATATCCCTCGCACCCCGACTGACCCTGGGCCATCTCCGGTTTCGAGATGGCCCCCTCGGGTTTGGGAACCAAAATCGGAAAAGGAGAACATCTACGACCGGACTTGAACCAGCGACCAGTCCGTTAAAGTGGGAATGCTCTGACCAATTAAGCTACCTAGACACGTCACAGACATTCGAAATTCTCCGATATATTATATACGTCTCAAGGCAACGCTGGAGCCATCTACCGTAATTCTTGTGAACTACGGAACGTACGTTTATTTCTGTCTTCTTCTTGATCTTGATTTCAATACGTATTAAGTTTTTTTATTTGCAATTATTTATATTTTAAGCTAGATTACCAAACGCGGTGTACATACATACATAAATATACTCATGCCGTTTTCCCTTCGGGGTAGGCAGAGACAACAGCGCGGCATCTGCTT
Source organism: Cybosia mesomella (assembly GCA_946251805.1). Lineage (NCBI taxonomy): Eukaryota > Metazoa > Arthropoda > Insecta > Lepidoptera > Erebidae > Cybosia > Cybosia mesomella. The sequence goes on from OX276398.1 coordinate 27,929,600, forward strand.
CTGTCCTTACATACTTCACAAGCTGTCAGCTTACATGCAAGTCCTTAAAGTTTTTCAATACATAATAGGTATATCAATAATGTAACGAACATAGTAACTGTATAACCCACACTTACTCGTATGTCCGCAGAACAATGCAATAGGTGGAAAGAGTTAAGTTGTGCTAATCCTATGCCTTAATATAATTTCCAAATTAAAGAAGTGATGATATAGCTTGCTTTTTATATTTAATGTGCGAATGTGCGAAAATATCCAAATGAACAAAGTGAGTGCAGCAGAGGCGCGCGTACCACTGCAGTGGTTCTACAATTCGCAGTGTGAAACAACCTGGGTACAGGCACCTCTCGCCGGTTAGAATCCTTGGTACAATATAGCATATATTTGGTCCTTACATATGAAATTGGCGTTTTGTAAGAGAGGAACATATGGTCGATTTTTTTTTTCTATATATTTATTTTATCAAAGTATGTACCATTGCCATCTATGCACTTTTGCCAACTCATAGGTTGTTCATGATCCCTTTACTAAAAAAACCATTCGGACGGAAATCAATAAAATCTTTGAAGGCGCTTTGCCCCATCGGAGTTGATTTTTTTCCCTTGCAAGAAGATATCCAAATTTCGAAAAAAATGGTAATCTGTTGGAGCAAGGTCCGGGGAGTACGGTGGATGTCTTAGACATTCCAATTGAAGCTCCTGTAATTTGGTAGCCGTCTGTTATGCAGTGTGTGGTCTAGCGTTGTCCTGAAGCAGCAGTGGCCTAGAGCGATTGTCCAGCTTCGGTAGTTTAGCAGTTAGCTTTTCCAACATCGTTTGCAGTTGCTGACAATAGAAATTCGCTGTAATTATCTGGCCAGATTTAAGAAAGCTGTAGTCAATGTCTAGTCCACCAAACGCTAGCAAGTAATTTTTTTTTGAGTCAATTTTCGCTTTGGGCAGGATTTGGCTGGTTCGCCAGGATTCAGCCATTGCGATGAGCGTTTCCGATTATCGTACAGGATGCAATTTGCAGGTTATTTAATCAAAGTATGTACCATTCGTTGCCGGTTGAGTAATGTAACGCAGCAGTCGACGTGCGTTTGTCAGTTTGCTGCACTCAATTCAAAAGGTGGGTACCTTTCAAGCTTTTTCACCTTCCTAATTTACTTCAAGTGGATTAAAACAGTTTTATCACTAACGCCGCAGCCTGCAGCTAACTCGGACGTGTTTTGCGATGGATCCACTTCCACAATAGCCTTCAATTCTTCATTAACAACTTTGGTCTCCGGCCGTACACGGGGCTTGTTCTGCAGGTCGAAATTGCCAGAACAAAAACGTTGGAACCAAAACCTCACTGTGTTTTCTTTTGCGACACCGCCGCCATACACATTATTAATCCTTCGAGCTGTTTCTGCAGCACTGGTGCCACGATGGAACTCTTACTCGTAAATAACGCGATATTTCAAGTTCTCCATTTTGTAAACTGAGTGACGCAAAGAAATAACCAAAAGAGGAAAAAACAAATGAATTACGGTTTTCAAAACACAAATGCATGATGAGTAAATAGCTGTAAAAATGCGCTCCACACGTTGGTGGAGGGGCGAGTCATCGCTGGGATCTCGTTACGGTCCTGGCCATGGACGTTCTCTCGTTGGAGACCATGGTGAGGGCCGTGGTCTCTGACGGGAGCAAGTGGCACGCCGCCGCCTCTTTCTGCAAGCAATTAATGCGCGCGAAAGAGACGGCGGAGAGAGAGTGGGAGAGAAACCCGCCCCTCGAGTTCCGCAGTCTGCGGCGAGGACGCCGCAGACTCGTCTATGCCCGGGACTACCAACCTCCATGATCGGGGCCTGAGGACGGCCGACTCACCGTGTCGTGTGAGTCCTACACATGCCCGCCAACTCACCGACACGAGATAAAACCCGACCGCACCAGGCGAGGCCGCGTTGGCGGTCAAAGTCCGCCGGTAACCCTGGGATAACCCCAGGGTTACCGGCGGACTTTGGCCTTTGAGGGCTTACCCGGGGTGCCCGGCAATGGACACTTGGGTAGGACACCGTATGGTTTTTGTCGGTCTGGTTCCGACACGCCCATCCCATCGTTGGCACCGATGGGGTGAAGCCCGTGGGGGTTTCCACACGCAAAAAAAAAGGCTATGTCTAGACTTCAGGCTGAGCAGCTTATGTTCTTTATGGATTTTAGGGCACGTCAGTGTGTGGGGTGCTTGGTTGGGGACCTCCACACGGTGCACCCTGGGCAACGGAGACGGCAGCGCCTCTCTCCTAGGGTGGGAGAGACGCTGCTGCCTACGGCCAACTCCGACCGAGGCGAGGACGGCCCTGTCGAGGGCTGTTCGGAAGCTTTCCACGTGTCCCTCTGATTAGCAGATGGCACAGTGGAGAGCAAGTAAGGGGGCCATCTCGAAACCGGAGATGGCCCACGGTCAGTCGGGGTGCGGGGGATATGCTCTATGGGTAACCTTACACCCCGTCTTAAGACCCCAGACGGCGTGCGGTTTTAGTCGGTGCAAGCCCGACGAAAAAAAAAAGCGTACGTCAGTGTCAATCTAGAGCGGTAGCATCTGTAATGCATCCATTTTAGATTTTTTTTCTGTACCGTTTCAAGCCTATTTGCGTATATGTTATAGAAAGGAAACCAAATTAGAACTGCGAATTCTAGTTGGGATCGTATTAATGTTTGGTATAGTAGAAGGTAATTAGAAATACGTTTGAAATTACTTGAGGCTCGCATATGGAAACCGTACATGCGGTATGCTTTATTGATAATATCGTCAACATGCTGGTCAAAATGCAACTTTAAAACCAGTGAAATAAAGATTTAACTCGCATTAATGTTTTGGCATAATATTTTACCCTAACTACTGCTACTGCATAATGAATCGTTTATGAGTATACTAATATACTAAACGTTCGTTTAGGGGTAGTTTCCACTATTCAGCCTTCATAATATGGAATAACCTTCCCCCGCATGTGCTTCATCAAAACAATAACAACATTTAAGAAAATATTACGAGAATATCTCTCGGAAGCGCAGCGGAGGCTGGTTGGAGTAAATTGTAATGTATCGCTCATTTAATTTGGTGTTGACATGCTGTCTGTCTTTTGGTTTGCAGACTGGAAGTGATTTACAGAAAAATAACTAGGACGGTTACCAGCTTCGCAATCAACCCAAACTTAAGCGTAGCGAGATTTGCCTATCCAACAATAGGTCAACGTGACCGGTCGACTTTTTCCATTAATTTGGTTTTTCGGTGATTATTCCTCGATGGTAAGACCGATTTGGACATTCGACCGACACTCAGTAATGTCTATACTTGATCACCGTGGCAAATTTGGTCGAGATCGGTCAAACGGTCTCGGAGGAGTATCATTTGTTTGAAATGCAACTGTGAAACCAAAGACTTATTAAATAATTAATTATTCAAAAGGGTTATCCAATGGACGCCAAAAAGGTAGCTAAAACATGTGTAGCGCAGTCCAGAGCTAAATCACGAGAGGAATTCTATAACAACCTAGAAAATGCCGGAACGGATGCAGATATATTTAGAATAGCCAAATCTAGAAATAAATCTACCCTAGATATCAAAATAAACAAGTTTATCAAAAGTAAAGACCAGAACCTGCTCACTTCAAACGAAGATATAAATCGCAGGTGGTACGAATATTATAAAGAACTACTAAACGAAGAATACCCCAGTAGCAGCATCAAACCTTTACCACCAGTTGAAGGGCCGATCCAGGAGGTTAGTAGATGGATGCCGGGAAGAAAAGAATGGGACTGTACCTTCGATTTTGTAGTGGGCTTTGTGGCGCTGACTTCCTTTTCTTCGGTATTGGCACTCCACAGTAAAATTTTATGTACCTACACAGTTATTACGTTTATAATGTGAGCTCACAAGTAGGTAGGGTATATTATAACGTTAGTCCGATTTTTGGATTTTTTTTAAATTTTAAGAGAGAGCGGAATATTTCTTCAAAACACACGCGCGCCAGCCATACTTTTTTTTTTACGAAGAAATTTCGAGGAGAGGTGGGGAAAGGAAATGCGTTTTGTTGTACCAAATAAATAATTTTAAAGTGTTGCGTTTTTTAAATGTTTGTGTGGCGCAGCCAACTTCGGGGGGCCTAGAGGTTCTCCTCTACATTGAGTAAAATAAATATTAACTAATAATAAATAAACTTAATTTTGTATGTGTATGAGCTATGTTATAGGACTAATTATTAAAAATTATAAACTACTGACTCGGTAAGGGACAAAGTCTTGTTACCGGTCGGATATAACTGCTGTTAGAAGTCTTAACTTTAACTGTGCGGATAATATTATCTTTACCGGGGAATGTATCAGTGACAACAGCTAGAGGCCAAAACATAGGATGTGAATTATCATCTTTAATTATGACTACTTTTCCCACGGTAACAGGGTTTGATGGAGAATTCCATTTTTCGCGTTGTTGTAACGAGGTGAGATATTCAAGGCTCCAGCGCTTCCAATAACTCTCTACTATTTTATTTAATAATTGATAGCGAGTTAACCTATTTTCAGGTATAAAAAAGAAGTTATAAAGAGATATAGAAATATAAAAGATATAGTTAAGAAGAAATGTTAAGAAAATGATTAGGGGTTAGTGCAGATGGATCTGAAGGATCATCTGAGAGCACACAAAGCGGGCGACTGTTTAACAAACTTTCTATTTGAATGAGAATTGTATTAAATTCCTCGTATGTGAGAATCTGTTTTCCAATTGCTTTATATAAATGATTTTTGACAGATTTAACATTTGTTTCACTGATGCCATTAAAATGAGGACCATAAGGCGGGCTATGTTTAAATTCGATTTTATATTGAGTTAAGTAATGAGATAAATAACTCTCATAATCAGCGGAGTTTACAAGAGAATAAATTTCATCTAATTTATGTTTTGCGCCAATAAAATTTGTACCTCCATCGCTATACATTACGTAAACAGGACCTCTACGTGCAATAAAGCGCTTGAAAGCGGCGAGAAATAAATCCGTACTAAGGTCGGAGACTAGCTCTAAGTGAAGAGCCTTTGAAGTGAGGCACACAAACAGACACACGTATGCTTTATGACTTTTAACACCACGGTGACGTATGTGCGTAATGAAAAACGGTCCTGCGTAATCTACAGCGGTATAAACAAAAGACTTTACTTGAGAAACTCTAATAGACAACAATTAAATACTGAACTTTCTCAGTGTATGACAGGCGTGGATTTGTATTTTATTAAACTGCGGAAATTTTCATAAAAAACTGGCCATTTACTTGGAGTTCCATCAAAACTTGCTAATTGTAACGAGGGAAGTTTGTGATTTAAATGCTCAATTTGCCTTTTTGTGTCCTCAAATTGCTGTTTTAAATTACATTCGGTTTGTTTAATATGACAATACAATTCGTCAAAAGAGTTGAGGGGAGTATAATTTGGTTCAAATTTGGGGTCTTCAGTTACACGCTCAAAAATGAGTTTATCTAATGTTTCCATGAAATCGGATCTAATTTTATCTATAGACTGAGTTCTAGCGAGGAATTGGGTGCGAATAGCAGGGTCAGAAACCTTCAGGCTTAAATCATACACCGATTGAGCGATACTGAACAAGCTTTGTTTCTTTTGTTCAAGCATGATAATTTTCGACGCATCTTTCGTAGAACTGCCACTGCCTTCATCATTAGAGCCTTCTTTGGTTTTATCTTCGCGTCTGCCACCCATGGTGAACAATTAAAATTTAATTAAAGTGAAATAATAAAACGAGCTCGAATTATAAAAATGTCTCAAGGGACTATGATGTGTAATTGTATGGACGTAAGGGCGAGTATTGCGTGCAAGTTGAGTGAGAAAAATTAATGAACGAGGGTAACGATAGATTGTATATAATATACCTGATGCGTGAGCGAATATTATTCTAAAGAAATATAATATAAAATGCGAAAATAATATCTTAAATAGATAATGTTATAAGAATGTGTAATGAATAATAGGATTCTAATAAGAATTAAGACCTGCTCGTGAAGATGCGAACGAGTAAAAGTTTGAACGTGGTGCGTTATGAGAAATGGCGGATTCAAATTGTGTATGAGTGTTTGCGAAAATGGATAATATAAGAGTAATTTGAGGGAGATGCTATGCGGAAAAGAGGGAATTAGGGAAGAAGGACCAAACTTGGTTGCCGGGAAGAAAAGAATGGGACTGTACCTTCGATTTTGTAGTGGGCTTTGTGGCGCTGACTTCCTTTTCTTCGGTATTGGCACTCCACAGTAAAATTTTATGTAACTACACAGTTATTACGTTTATAATGTGAGCTCACAAGTAGGTAGGGTATATTATAACGTTAGTTCGATTTTTGGATTTTTTTAAAAATTTAAGAGAGAGCGGAATTTCTTCAAAACACACGCACGCCAGCCATACTGTTTTTTTTTTACGAAGAAATTTCGAGGAGAGGTGGGGAAAGGAAATGCGTTTTGTTGTACCAAATAAATAATTTCAAAGTGTTGCATTTTTTAAATGTTTGTGTGGCGCAGCCAGTAGGGATGAAGTAAAGCAAGCCGTCAAAAGAATGAAGTACCGTAAAGCTGTAGGCCCTGATGAGATACCAGCAGATTTATGGAAGTCATTAGGACCAGTAGCAATAGAATGGCTCACAAGACTTTTTAATGTAATATTGAGAAGCAAATCTATCCCAGAGTCTTGGCGGCAAAGCTACCTTGTACCTTTCTATAAAAATAAAGGTGATATTACACAGTGCGGTAATTACAAGGGCATCAAGTTAACCTCCCACACCCTAAAACTTTGGGAACGTATACTAAATAAACGCATCCAGGATCTTACCACAATCACCCCGAATCAGTTTGGCTTCACTCCATCAAAATCCACCACAGACGCAATACAGGCAGTAAGAATACTAACAGAAAAACATCGTCTGAACAAGGAAGACCTACATTTCATCTTTATCGACTTGTGAGTGCCAAGAAGACTAGTGTGGCAAGCTATGAGAGCCCAAGAACTACCCGAGCATTATATAAATCTCATTCAGGATATGTATAATAACATCCGCGCAAGGGTCAGAAGTCCTGTAGGTCTGAGTGAGGCATTCGAGGTTGAGGTAGGAGTTCACCAAGGTTCAGTACTCAGCCCCTTACTGTTCAACCTAGTAATAGACTACATCACCAAAGATATCCAAGCAAAACTACCCTGGACTATTCTGTATGCCGATGAAATTGTGCTTCTTACCAAAACTGCTGAAGAACTACAAGACACCCTGGCAGCTTGGATAACCGCACTCGAAACATCCGGACTTCGTGTTAGTCGATCAAAAACTGAGCACTTGGAATGTAATTTTAATAATATAGCTACCAATTCTACCATATACTACCCAGACCGAATGCCGGTGCCAAAAGTAGAGCATTTCAAGTACTTGGGCTCAGTAATTACTCAATACGCAAGTATAGAAGCGGAAGTATCTCATAGGGTTAAAGTTGCCTGGCAGAAATGGAGATCGCTCACCGGTGTACTGTGTGATGCTAGCATGCCCATACGCACAAAAGGCAAAATATACAAAACCGCAATAAGACCAGCGATGCTCTATGGGACTGAGTGCTGGACGGTAAAGAAGACCCATGCCCAGAAGTTGCACGTGGCGGAAATGAAAATGCTTAGATGGTCTGGTGGAGTTACGCGACTGGACAAGATTCATAATGAATACGTGCGAGGTAGTTTTAAGGTAGCCCCCATTCCTGAAAAGCTAGCAGAAACTCGCCTAAGGTGGTACGGTCACGTAATGAGAAGAGACGATGAACATGTAGCCCGTAAAGCGTTGTCTCTCCCGGAAGCAAAAAGAGGAAGAGGACGCCCCCCCTTAACACGGTGGACCAGCATGGCAAAACTGACAGAGCTAGCCCAATTACCCGATCCGACAACCCAAGACAGGCCGTCTTGGCGCAGAATGATTAGGAGAGCCGACCCCACTTAAAGTGGGAAGTGGCAAAGACAAAGAAGAGGTTATCCTATTTACAGTGATTTATAATTTGAATGCATAGTTATAACTTGTCTAAATAAAAAATGATGTAATAATATAGTAATAAAGTAATTAACAAAGAATAATCATGAACTCTTTTGAACATTTATACACTATTTACCTATATATATATATATTTATATATATTGATTTTTACACATCACATGACACATAGCATGCTGTCACATTCACACATTAAACTACACACAAATACATACATGGTTTTTGGCAGCAATGAAAGCATGCTTGAAATTATAATTCCGTTTCCGAGAGCTTATTCCGGAGATAAAAAGTAGCCTGTGTGTTATTCCACTACATCTCACATATCTATCCTTGTACCCAGCCAGGTCTATCAGCCGTTTAAACATGATTGAGTAACAAACGTCTTCACGAACTTTCACATTTAAATCAATCAATCAATCATTTATTTGCATCAAATATGTTTATAAAATACCTTTAAGCTAAAATAACCGCCCCCGCTGGCCGCCGGGGGGGGGGGGTATCCGAAGGGATTTCTGCACGAAAAATAAAAAAAAAGGTACAGCAAATTATGCTCCAGAGAGCGTGCAAACATTATAGGTAAGAACAGTACTGGGGTGTGTGTTGGGTAACCTCCTCGAGTGTCGCTCCGATTCCGATCCCGCTGCAGTCCGGGGGGAACGGAATCGGAGCGGCCGGTACACCCTGGGCGGCGGTCAATGGCTTCCCCTTCACCCCTTCATAGGGTTGGCATTGATCGTCGGCCAATACCCAACGTGGCGGGAACACATCGCTCTCCGTACTCCTCTGCTTTCAGAGGAGACAGGATGAGCGATGCTGTTAGTGGTGAGATGGCCCAGGGTCAGCCGGGGTGCGAGGGATATGCTCTATGGGTAACCTTACACCCCGGCGTCTGAAGACCCGAGACGGCGTGCGGTTTTAGTCGGTGCAAGCCCGACATAACCGCCCCCGCTGGCCGGCGGGGGGGTATCCGAAGGGATTTCCGCACGATAAAAAAAAAAAAAAAAAAGGTAAGAACAGTACAAAATAAAATCTTTAGTCATAAATTTAATATATTAGGTATTATTCGTATAGATATTATACCACACTATAATAAATTTAGCTCACCAAATTTTTTTCTAAAGTTTCTAAAGGGTAATTCCTGCCGTGTTTGTGGAAGGTGGTTCTATATTAAAGTTGCCATACAGTATGAATTACCTTTAAATGATTGTAATCTTATGGAGGGACGTTTAAATTTATGTTTATGTCTGGATGTAGAATTAAATTGGTTAAAAATGTCAGAATGTTTTTTTATAAAGATAGTTATTTCTAGTATATACCTACAAACAAGGCATTGCTAGAATTTTGTGTTAAGCAAAAAGTAGTCTGCAACTGTCAATGGGACCAGCTCCACTTAATAAAAAAATAAAAAAATATTTCAGGCATTGCCCATAAAATGTTAGTAACAAAAGAGCTTATGAACTATGTTAGTAAAACACTGTAATTATATAGAATACTCTTAACTAAAATGGCCATAGTTTATATGTGTGTCTTTGGCAAGGTGAACCTGTGTCCAATGACGCATAATGGCACTGTCCACATGTAGCCTTGCCGCAACACACTGCAGGAGGCTATTGGGGCTGCTCCGTACGCGATCGATCAGAGATGCAATGCGTTTTCTTACGATGGCTGCAAAGCTATCAACGCCAGCCTCTGCGAACATCGCTGACGCACTACAATAGCGGCGCAGCCCAACAGCATCCTGAATGCATTGTTAAATTGAGTGCCTAGGGCCCTGTACGCCCCCTGGGTGGAGCTTGTCCACAGGCTGCACGTGTACAGTGAATTACAATAGGATTTGAAAAGTGTAATTTTAACCTGTGCAGTACATCGTGCAAATCTGCGAGCAAGCATATTCGCCCTAACGGACAAGGCCCTACGCTCCCGTACTATGTCCATATCATCCTTGAGCGACTCGGTCACCCAGTGTCCCATCGTATTTAAAACTTTGAACCTGCTTCAGCAGAGCGCCATTGAGCCTAACTGGGGGAATTTTATAGGCCCTGTTTTTACTTTTAAAAGAGAGATTAAGAGACCATGGGCAACCACATATCGCTCATAGATGCTAATCAGCCTAGTCAGAGCACTGATCGAGGGGCACATAAGTACCATATCGTCTGCATAACTTAAGTTGTTAACAAAAGTACCATCAATAGAGCAACCGACACCCGCCCCGCTGAGCTCCACGATCAGGTCATTCATGTAAAGGTTGAAAAGCGCCGGAGAGCTTACTCCCCCTTGCCTCACCCCACTCTGCAACCTATTTATGCTAGTTGCCCCTCCAGACCACTTTATATAATTCTGTTGGTTGGAGTACTAATACTTGAGAATATCAATGTATTCTTGAGGCAAATCAGTATCATTTGCTAACTTTTTCCACAAGATATCATATTGGACCAGGTCAAATGCTTTTGACAAGTCCAAAAACACAGCATATACACAGAACTGCAGCTTCAGTGGAGAGGCCAGGTCTGAAGCCAAACTGTGCATCATGAAGCTTGATACAGGTATTTAATTTTACCTCAAGCAGCCTGTCCAGCACCTTAGTGGCCAGTGATATTGGCCTATAGTTGGACCTGTCACTAGTACTGCCAGTTTTATTTTGGACAATGGGAACCACTAGAGTTTTCAACATATTTTCAGGTAAGAATCCATGACTCAGACAAAGAGAGAAGAACATCGCCAGGACACGTGGTAGATGCACACCTGCATATTGCAGGTGCTCAATACTTAAGTGAGGCCAAGCGATTTACCCTTGTTCATGTTTCTCAAGACAGATCTAACATCCTTTGCCCGAATCACAGATACCTCCCGCATACCATCTACAGTACCATCATTTTCAGCACACTCAGCCATTGTTGAAACAATGGCTGAGTTTTAATGCTCGGATGCATTTTTTTTGTGCCTTGAAAACGACATCAGCCGCTATGGAGTTACCCCGAATAACAAGTCCATACCTCAATATGGGTGTCATCCCCATGATATTATGCTGACAGAGCTGCTTTAATATTAACCGTCTACTTTATTTTATAGCGTCTATAAAGCGGTCAATTGTGTTTACTAATTATAAATAGGATTAGTCCATGGTATTATTACATCTTAATTGAAATTCAAGTTAACACAGAAAATAAAACGCCTTGCGGCTTTCATATTACGCTTACGAATGTTATTTTATCATCTACTTTACTTCACCATTTTACGGATCTTGAACAACCTTAAAAAAGCCCACGTCACGTCGTCGTAGAGCTAAATTGATTTGAAACTGTACCTGCGTTTTGCCTTTGAGGCGGGATAATTTTCATGCCTACTAACACACCTGTGTTAATATTCAATTCTGCTTACCACTGTGTGAGCCATGTGTGGGCTCCAAGTTTGCTACTGAATTAACCTTAAATACCTATTCAAACCTAAAAGGCTATCTTTTGCGGTAGAGACAACCCAGTTAGTATAAGTTAATACTACTGTGATACCAGCTATTCCGTTCTAGCCGCGGAAATTACTTATTTACAGCATTACTAAATATCTGAGCAAAAACGTTGGTTTCAATAAGCCTTAATTTTGAAATGCCGAGTAATGTCAACCCTTATTTTACTCACCAACCTGTCAATGCCAATGCCAAACCTCAAAGTGACTGACCCATTAATTTTCTTTTCCATTAATTAGCAAATGGGTCCCGCCTGTTATCAAACTTGTTTTGGTCTTTTAGGGCAGTCGAGTTATTGATTTTTTAATTACTAATATGATTGTATACTTTTTAGTTAAGATATATATATTTTGGAAATCACCCTTTAAAGTTCTTCATTTTGATACCCTACTCGATATGTTTTAGTTAAAATATTTTTTAACAACATACACTTTAGCGCCAAAATTCCACCATTTTGTTTTTTATTTTATTTTGATATTCCCAGTAGCACTCTCACAACAAATACGAATCTAACCACACATTTATACATGCATACATACATACTCTCGATAAACATAAACCTGGGTATTCTTAACAAGTTATAATGATACCGTCAAATAGGTATTTATCCGCATCATTTATTAATAACCTCGTACTAGGAGGGTTTTGGCGCCAAGGCCCGAAAAGACACATCAAGGCATTCATTTTCTAAAATTTGAGTAATTTCGAGTATTTATGTTAAAAAATAGTGGATTTTTGGAAATAACGTCTTCGACAACGTGCACAAGTGTAGCAAAGTGGCATATTTGCCGTGAATTGAAACACGGAAAATCCCGTGTAGTTTCCAATACTCCACAGAAGCCTCTAGTAAAGTTCCACTGCTTTACTAGGGCAGGACTTTGACTTGTCTTATGACTATGAAGGACTTTACTTGACTTGATTCTGACTAAATGAAGAAAACGCTGCATAATATTGAATTCATGGGCAATTTACTGGTTTATGGCCAAATGCTATGCACAGAAGCAAAATAAACCGGCCAAGTACGAGTCGGACTCGCCCATGAAGGGTTCCGTAGCAGCAAGTAAAATTTTTATATTTGAGTTGACTGAATGAAAGGTAAATTGCGGTTTAAAAAAACTACTTACTAGATCTCGTTCAAACCAATTTTCAGTGGAAGTTCACATGGTAATATACATCATATATATTTTTTACTGTTATCATTCTCTTATTTTAGAATTTACGGGGGAGGGGGAGGGAACTACATTTTACCACTTTGGAAGTGTTTCTCGCGCAAACAATTCAGTTTAGAAAAAAAATATGTTAGAAACCTCAGTATCATTTTTGAAGACCTATCCATAGATACTCCACTACTATAAATAAAAAAATATAAGTAAAAATTTTTTTGAGTTTCAGTTCTAAGTATCCCCAAAATTTTTTGTTTTTTTTTTCTATTTTTGTATGAAAATCTAAATACGGTTCACATAATACATCTACTTACCAAGTTTTAACAGCATAGTTCTTATAGTTTCGGAAAAAAGTGGCTGTGACAAACGGACGGACAGACAGACAGACATGACAAATCTATAAGGGTTCCGTTTTTTGCCATTTAGCAACGGAACCCTAAAAACCCCTTATCCGCAACCCGCCTACGCTTTGCTTCGGTTTATAATGAGCTTTTTTAACGTCTTGGTTATTCCAGCATTCACGGTGCCCCTTCAAACCTTTTTGTATCCTTGCAGAATCTTGCGATCTGTTCCACCTTCAGATCCTTCAACTCCTCCGTGTCCAGTGTGTCCGATGTCCGATCCCAGCTAATTAGTGAGTACATGGGACACTCGGCCAGCAGGTAGAAACTGGTCTCTTCTGTCTCCATGCAGGTGTCTGTTTAGTCTGCAATGTCCTGTTATTACTTCTATGACGAGCCTCATGTTCCCTCTTGAGAGTTTGGTCAGTTGGCTCGTCTTTTTCTTATCAATGCCCTTGATAAAGATCTTCGACTGCCTCATGCCTGCCGATGATCTCCATCTTCGGTTGGTTTCTGCTGTAATACTGCAGCTAATTATTCCATTGGAGATTCTATGCGATATTGAGAGTCAAGGCTCCGGCCCCACCAAGATTTTATCGGCTCCGTCTCTGGCTAGTTTGTCAGCTGTCTCGTTGCCGAGTAAGTAGTAGTATTCTCTTTATTGTGTACACCAAGAGAATAAAATAAGTTCAATAAAAACAAAAAAAAAATAGATTCAGTGGGTATAAACAATTGGCGGCCTTATCGCACTGTAGCAATCTCTTACAGGCAACTATTGGTTGGAGAAAAAGAGAGTCGGAAAGCACATTTGAGGTAGTTTGGTGTACGTTTGTCAAATTGCCAAAATATAGTATATAGTGGGGACTCATGGCTAAGTGGTAACGAATATGTTAACATATTACAGAGTTAAGCAACACTAGCCAAGGTAGTCTTAGGATGGGTGACCATTCTTCTGACACATTGAGACCCTACCATGCCTCGGAGAGCACGTTAAGCCGTCGATGCTAGTTAGTTGGAGCCCTAGTCAGAGCGAAAGTCCGACTACAGAATATCACCTAAGGATTGTGAAGGTCAGATGGTGGTCACTTTATGGAAAATATCAAAGTTCAGCCGCTTCGTAATTAGACTGAAAAGCCGATCCCAACTGAGATGGGAAAAGACCTGCCTACAATGATATTTTTTTTACGTGCGGAAATCCCTTCGGATACCCCCTGCCAGCCAGCGGGGGCGGTTATGTCGTGCATGTATCGACTAAAATCGCACGGTGTCCTACCCAAGTGTCCATTGCCGAGCACCCCGGGTAAGCCCTCGAAAGGATAACCCCAGGGACACATACAATGATAAAGAAAAAATATCATGTTAAGTTTCTTAGTTGTTTTTGATAATAATAAAACAACCACTTGTATTACAAGAATATTATAAAATATTATTGAAAATAATGCAATTTGATAGCAACGTATCCGATTCTGTATTCTGTGTACTGCCCTAATGCTTGCGCAGCTGATACTAAGGTGTCATTTTTACAGGCGGTCTCAAACAAATAATAAAGAATTACTTATAAGAAAATAGAACCTGACACTTGAGCCATAACGCTGACGATGAAATTAAACCCTGCAGTTGGAAGGAATATGATCTATTGTGTTTGTATATTATGTCTACAGCTTTCTGATTTATTCTTATATATCTACAGTTGGTGGTCAAATTTATCAGGGACATTGTAATTTTGAATGACATGTTTTGAGTGATGTTTTTATTTCTATTTATTAACCTACATGATATAGATCAAGAAAACAGCAAAGTTCATTTCCAAACTTATTTTTCACAAAAATAACATTTCACAAAGATTTTTTTATTACTAGCTGTCCCCCGCGGCTTCGCCCGTGGCATACTTCGTCCCGTGGCACCTATTTATTCCAAACATGCCTGTAATTTTTTTTGTGCAATTTTTTAAACTTCTCTCCCCGTAAAAAACATCCTTGGTCTTTAACGAACATTTAAAAAAAGAATTGGTCAAATTGGTGCAGGCGTTGTTGAGTTATGCGCTTACCAACACATTTTGCGATTCATTTATATATATATTATATAGATTAGCGCCGCGCCGCCTCTAGCTGTAATCATTAGTACATGTGTATTGTTGTGCCACTCCCTAAGAAGGATTTGTATGTGTTGCTACGGTACTTATAATGGTAGCCTTGGCAATTAATCCTTTCGGAGAGCTCCCACATATTTTCTATGAAGTTTTTGCCTTGTTAGTGATCAAAACACAAATTTGTCACAAAATTCGGCCGGGTAGGTACCACCGTGTACGATTGCGATAAAACCCTCCATAGTAATCCAATTTCGGTTTGATTGCGTTCAGGGGTCAGCAAGTGGGGGTGCTTGGTTGGGGAGCGGTGCTTGGTTGGGGACCTCCACGCGGTGCACCCTGGGCAACGGAGACGGCAGCGCCTCTCTCCTAGGGCGGGGGAGACGCTGCCGCCAACTCCGACCGAGGCGAGGACGGCCCTGTTGAGGGCTGTTCGGAAGCTTTCCACGTGTCCCTCTGATTAGCAGATGGCACAGTGGAGAGCAAGTAAGGGGGCCATCTCGAAACCGGAGATGGCCCAGGGTCAGTCGGGGTGCGAGGGATATGCTCTATGGGTAACCTTACACCCCGGCGTCTTAAGATCCGAGACGGCGTGCGGTTTTAGTCGGTTCAAGCCCGACATAACCGCCCCCGCTGGAGACCCCCCGCTCTCCAGCGGGGGCGGTATCCGAAGGGATTTCCGCACGAAAAAAAAAAAAAGGGGTCAGCAAGTGCATAGCCGGGCAGGGGGATTGTAGTCGCAGCACTAGTGGGACCGGTGGATGTCACACGGTGCTGCGACGACAATCCTCTTCTGATGAGGCCGTCAACCTGAGTGCCACCATTGTTAACATAGTGTGATGTAACATAGGTGAAGTCAAATTGACGTGTATAAAAAAAAATTAAAAAATAAGATGATTTAGCATAAAGGTATTTTTCAGCTCAAAATCAAGAAATGTGTCTAGTTATATCATTAACTGTTGAATAATGTATAAAGACGCACTCTATTACCAGAAAACCGTTTTACGATCAGTGGTAGAAATTATGTTTCCAGTACACGTTTGAATAAATTTATCTTGTTTGGTGGTACCTTCTACATTATAAAGGCAACCCATGCGCCTGGCCGACATAATGGACTATACCATGATACTAACAAGTAGAGATAAAGATGTTGGAATTTCTAAATCAAGCATTTTGGTGCGATATCTTTACCCAGGACGTGAAACGTGTGTGTCCTACACACGCCTGCCAACTCACCGACGCGGGATAAAACCCGACCCCACCAGGCGAAGCCGCGGTGGCGGCCAAAGTCCGCCGGCAAGCCTGGGGTTATCCTTTCGAGGGCTTACCCGGGGTGCCCGGCAACGGACACTTGGGGAGGACACCGTGCGGTTTTAGTCGAGACACGACATACCGACCGACCGACCCGAGGGGGCCATCTCGAAACCAGAGATGCCCCTCGGGTGCGAGAGAAATGCCTCATGGGCTTATGAGACGGCATGCGGTTTTAATCGGTTCGAGCCCGAGATAACGGAAAAAAGGGCCTACGTCAGGTTTTATTCTTCTTGGTCTTTATTTGGAAAAGCTCGTACGTGTTCAAAATGGTAATGAACTATTTCTAAGTCGTCTATAAATCTTCTGTTTACTAAATGTATTCAAACTTCTGCTGTTTATTTTAAGTTTATCCATTTCAGTATATTTGCTTGTTCACGGTAGTTAATAACTTCCCTTGATCTTATGAAAACATTTTCATGTAAGTTTCGATGTTCGAAATTGAAGCGTTTATCTGCTACCTATGCTATCTACACTATCACTACATATTATTATAAAACAAATTCCTTTGCCACATCTGTCCGTCTATCTGTCTGTTCACGATAAACTGGAAAAATACTGCACCGATTTTCATGCTGTTTGCACCAATAGATAGAGTGGTTCTCTAGGATGGTTTTAGTTTATAATTTGTCAAGTTTTTGTATACATTGGCTAAAATATTATGATATTTGTTGGAAGTGTCAGATAAATATAAGCCGTCTGGGAGCTTTAAACGAAAACGGTGCCTAAAACCTTTGAGATATATGAATAGAATTTCATCAGAAATTGGTAACAATCAATTTCAACTTTGGCCTAAGTATATGGTCGAGAATTTTAGCTAGGACAGGACTGGTTCAATAGCTCTCTTGATAAAGTATTTATATTAGCGAAAAAAAAATTTTTCTCATGCAAGTCTTCCATCCTCCGAGCCTTTTCACAACTCAATTGGGGTCGACTTTTCGATCTAACTACGAAGCAGCTGAACTTCAATTTTTTTTTTTATACCTCTCAGGTGACATGCAAACTCACGGCCCTCCTGATGGGAAGCGGTTACCTTGGCCTATGGACGTGCGCAACACCAGGGGCGTCACACTCGCGCTAGCAACTGCTATCTGACCTCCACAATTCATTGGTGAAGTTCTGTAGTCAGACCAGTGGTTGGACTTTTTACCAAACTGCGCCAAAAGTAGGGTTATGTTTTTGGAGTATGTATTCGAATTCTATGTATTAAAAAAATGGCGGATATTTGGCGCTAAAAGTTTGTTGTTAAAAAATTATTAATCAAATAATCAAATAACCCGACTGCCCTAAAAAGACCGAAACAAGTTTGATAGCAGGCGGGACCCATTAATTTTCTTTCGGTTTATGATTTTCTCATGTAGGTAGGTGTTTAGGTGAATATGGAAAAAGCTAACGACATGGAGAAAATATTAATGTTACAACCATAGAACTCTTAACTTATTTTTAAAAGTTCTACGGTTACAACCTACCTCGTTAATTCTATTCACAGAGTTATTTTTTAGCAAGGCAAGCATTAACAAATTGCACTATTTGCATATTTTTTGCAGGTTAAAAAAAAAAATCATTGATATTTCTGCGACTATCCCGGAAATCAAACACCGAAGCAACACCGAAGCACCGGCTTAGTTACCTGGAAATCCTAGGTGAAACGTTTCTTCAACACCTATATAAAGAACGAGCCGCTTAAGATAAAGAAGGAAAAATGAAACGATATCATAATGAACTAGATAGAATCTATTTATTGTCGAATATCACAACTGTAATTTTACATAAGTTGGCGGTAGGTCTTACATTTACGATCTTATTCGAAAGATGAATGACATAATGCATTAACTATTGGAATATTTCAAATAAAATCAGTGTCTATCGGTCCATTTTGGCACAGATGGTAGCAAATCTTATTTCGATCTTCGTAGATAAATAATCTTATTCGATTTCAGTTTATAAGCCACCTCACGCGCATTCTTTATCGAACCACACATTGAAGTATGTACTTACTGGTCTATTTCTGTTATTCACCAATTTAGCCATTTATTTCAGGATCTCTTGATTGTTATCGCTCGTAGAACCTGCCGTTGTAAAATATAATATATGTGGAATGAAGTAAGAGTTGGTAGACGTTTTTGGGTAGGTGTTTGAGGTAATGTGAAAAATTTTCAGATGCTTCTCACATAATATCTTTAATACAGAAACGCTTTAATCCGGTCCTTCAACCCAAAGGATCTTATCCCAGGGATAAAAGAAGCCTATGTGTTATTCCAGATTGCACAGTATTTGATTTGGCATCGCGTCGTCGTCATGGAGAAGAGTGAGAATCCAGCTAAAATCGGCTTGTTCGGTGTTCTAGAGCGTTCTCTCTATCGTACATCAGACTGACAGTTTAATACCTTCAGAAAGTAGTTAAAACTGTGTTTTTGAAATATTAAAACTATGTTTCTGGTTTTAACTACTCTAAATAGATATCTAGATATAGACAAATCAAAACCGGGCACTTTAGTTGCCTATAAAGTACACGTTTTGATACCTTCTATTCATTTTGAATATATGTACCTACCTTTTTTTTTTTTCGTGCGGAAATCCCCTCGGATACTCCCCCGCCGGCCAGCGGGGGCGGTTATGTCGGGCTTGAACCGACTAAAACCGCACGCCGTCTCGGGTCTGCTGACGCCGGGGTGTAAGGTTGCCCATAGAGCATATCCCTCGCACCCCGACTGACCTTTTTTTTTTTTTTTTTTTCGTGCGGAAATCCCTTCGGATACCTCCCCGCGTGCCAGCGGGGGCGGTTATGTCGGGCTTGAACCGACTAAAACCGCACGCCGTCTCGGGTCTGCTGACGCCGGGGTGTAAGGTTGCCCATAGAGCATATCCCTCGCACCCCGACTGACCTTGGGCCATCTCCGGTTTCGAGATGGCCCCCTCTGGTTTGTGAACCACGGTGTCCCCGTCTTGCCCCGGTTTGGGGGAGGGGCGCTAGTCGCCCCCCCGTCCCGGCCTGCTTTTGCTGGGGTGACAGGCGGCCTCACCTGCCACCCCCAGGCCTGCGCTCATGGAGGACGGAGGTCGTTAAGCGACCCGAATTGAAAAAATACACAAAAAAAGACAATTTATTCAAAAAGTGTATACACACTAAATTGTCTTTTTTCCCATACGTGCTTAATTAAATTTTGTTCTGTATGTTTTTATATATAATTTAAAATTTAAACTATTCAGAGCTCCAAATATCAATATATTGTATAATATTTACAAATATTGATGACCGACGACGTCTCGGTATTTGGTTTACAAGGTAAAATAAACAAGTACCTATAAATGTTGTCTTCGAATTATTTATTTACTCTATTTAAACTTAGTTTCATTCAATAAGATTAAAATTAATACAATTATTTTAGGAACATTTAAGGTAATATTGACGACAGCCATGGCAATTTGCCAGTTGTTATGAAATAATGTCTATCGTAAAAAAATCTAACTAAGACCATTAAAATTAGTGCTAGTAAAATTAAATTAATAATATTTATGTAACTTATTGGTAGTTCAACATCGTCGCTGCTACAAATGTTGCCAAGAGGTATTTTATTTATCTGAAACAAATACAAAATAGAATTGAGCAAACTTCTTTGAGAGATTTTACTGAGGACTAACGGCAATGGAAGATGCAATAGTATTCTGGCAAGCCCTCTATTAGATACAGCTCAGGACTGTTATTCATTATATTGTGAATACCTGAGATCTGTTTAGTAATTTAATATACTGGCTATGATGGAGCGACATATTATGTCTATGGCTAATTAAATAAAGATTTTAAAAAAACTTCTCTTGTTTTGCCATTGAAGATATAGAAGATAAGCGTGTTCTATTAGAAAGGCCTGCCTTAATACTAAAATTAAATGAAATTTGTCTTGCACATGTACCTACCCAACAGTTAACACAATTAACATTGACCGAGTGTGTCGGACTCGCGCACGAAGGGTTCCGTACCATTATCTTTAAAAACGGCAAAATAATAACGTTTGTTGTATGAGAGCCCTTTTTTTTTTTATGTGCGGAAATCCCTTCGGATACCCCCCCGCTGGCCAGCGGGGGTGGTTATGTCGTGTCTCGACTAAAACCGCACGGTGTCCTCCCCAAGTGTCCGTTGCCGGGCACCCCGGGTAAGCCCTCGAAAGGATAATCCAGAGAGAGGCAATATCGTAACCAATGAGGTTTATCCGAGGTGCGATTATTGCTAGTTGTATGAGAGTCCTCTTAAATATTTTATTTTATTTTAATTTATTATTAAAGTGAATACATAACTAAATATTCTGTGAATATTTCAAGCGTCTACCTGTTGCTGTTATCAATTTCGAGCAAAATATCACGTTTGGTCTATGGGAGCCCCCTTAAATATTTATTTTATTCTATAGATTTAGATCGGAAATGATCAGAGCGTGCCCCCTGTAAGGGACTGGTCGCGGGTTCAGGTCCCGTCCTAGATGTTCTCTTTTTCCGATCTAAATCTATAAGAAAAGTAAGCATGCAAAATGCTTAAAAATTTAATTGAATTTATTTTATTCTGTTTTTTTTGAATATTTGTTATGTTGAAATTTTCCCATATGATGTATTTCTTTTACCGCTAAAAGAAATACATCATATGGGAAAATTTCAACTGTCAAACTACCACGGTTTATGAGATACAGCCTTTTTTTTTTTCGTGCGGAAATCCCTTCGGATACCCCCCCGCGTGCCAGCGGGGGCGGTTATGTCGGGCTTGAACCGACTAAAACCGCATGCCGTCTCAGGTCTACAAACGCCGGGGTGTAAGGTTGCCCATAGAGCATATCCCTCGCACCCCGACTGAGCCTGGGCCATCTCCGGTTTCGAGATGGCCCCCTCGGGTTTGGGAACCACGGTGTCCCCGTCTTGCCCCGGTTTGGGGGAGGGGCGCTAGTCGCCCCACCGTCCCGGCCTGCTTCTGCTGGGGTGACAGGCGGCCTCACCCGCCACCGCCAGGCCTGCGCTCTTGGAGGACGGAGGTCGTTAAGCGACCTCCGGCGCCTGAGTCACCTGCGACGCGCGGCGAGCAAGTTGCGGGCTCGGCGGGCCGGCAGAGTTCTAAATCTCTCCCGGGCGCGCTCCGCCATCTCCTTCGCGAGCATTACATGCTCGCAGAAGGAGGTGGCGCCGGCCCACGCGCTCGCGCTCCGCACCATTTCCGCAATCATGCTGCCGAGCGAGAGGACTCCCACCCCGATGGCTGCCACGAGGTCACGCCTCGGCGCCTCCCACGCCGGGCAGTCCGCCAGCGTGTGCAGCCCTGAGTCCTCGCTCGCGTCGCAGTGATGACACTCAGGCGTTGGCTCCTTCCTGATCCGATGCAGGTGGTCCCCGAAGCACCCCTTCCCGGAGATCACCTGCGTCAGTCGGTACGTTTGGTCGCCCAAGTCGTTCCTTCCACTCCACCACGATGGCTTGGCGGAGCTGGGACTGCACGGCCTCGATTTCTCGAGGCTCGGGGTTCCATCCCTGCTCCCGCGCCTCCTTTCGCCACTGGTACAGTTGCGAAAGGGCTCTCGCCTCCAGTCCCCATGGCGGAGTTCCGGCAAGGAGACTCGCCGCCTCGAAGGAGATCGTGCGGTACCCGCGGATGACCCTGATGGCCATAACCCGCTGCGGAGCGCGCAGCATCCGCACAGTTCTGGTCCTTAGGGCCTCCGCCCATATTGGGCACCCATACAGAGCCATGGACCGCACGATCCCCGCGTAGAGTCTACTGCAGGAGTCATCGGGCCCCCTCATGTTGGGCAACAGCCGAGCCAGAGCGAGAGCTGTGCCCTTCAATTTGGGGGCCAGACTTCGGATATGCTCTCCGAAGTCCCATCGGCCGTCGAGCACGAGCCCCAAATATTTCATTTGGGGCTTGATGCCGATGCGATTTCCTCCCACGATGAGACTGGATCCCTCGGGTGGCTTGCTCCGAGGCCCATGAAAGTACAGGGCCTCGGTTTTATGCATAGCCACCTCGAGACCCAGCCGCCGAATCCGCTCAACGACTTGGGCAACCGCGGTCGTGGCCCTTAGGGTCGCTTCGCGGTACGTCGCCCCGCACGCCGTCACGAGCGTGTCGTCCGCGTAGCACGTGACGGCGGCACCGCCTACGAGCTCACCGCGAAGCACCCAGTCGTATCCGATGTTCCACAGGAGCGGCCCCAAGACCGATCTCTGTGGAACACCGCACGACATTTCACGCCGACCGAGACCGGTCACGGTTGGGTAAATGACGGCTCTCTCCGTCAAATACGCCCCGACTATGCGGCGGAGGTAGAGAGGCACTTCGTGATACACGAGCACCTCCCTAATGCAACTCCAGGGCAAGGTGTTGAACGCGTTGGCGATGTCCAGGGACACCGCCAACATCACCTCACCCCGGGCTACTGCATCCTCCGCCAGAGCCCTCACGCGCATGATGCACTGTGCCATGCTCTGGCGCAGAAGGTCCTGAGCATGGGCACCGTGGCCAACGTTCGCCTGCAGGATGCGGAGTTGAGGATCCATTATGGAACCCCCATCTCCGCATCCCGCTGCGAACTAGGGGCGGAAGGCCGGCCTCTCGGCTTCGGCTCCCCTCCGGCGCAGGCCTTGCTGCCAACCCTGTGGTCAGCCGGCTTGCCTCCCGCTACACACCTGAAGCAGTGTAGCGGGGTGCTACACGTGCCGGCCTTATGACCGGGCTGGCCACAGCGGAAGCAACGGTGACCCGCCGTTACTTCCGCCGTGCAGTGCACCCCCACATGGCCCACCGACAGGCACCTGAAGCACCTGGCCGGTCGGGTCTGCCGGAGCCGTGCCTGCGCCCTCAGGAAGCCTCCCACCAGGAGGCTCCACCCGTCTGCGACCTTTTGGGCCGCTGCTATAGGGCAGCCGACAACTGCTGCCCCCTGTCCACCGCGGCCGAAGCGTATAGCTCCGGCCTTAATTGTGTCCGGGGAGCAGTCCCCGGCCTCCGCCACGGCGAGCCTGAGCTCTTCTGCCGTTACGGAGTCGTCCAGGCCCGTAATGCGCACTTCTGCGCATTTAATGGGCCTGGACACCCGGACGTCGGCTGCGTCCAGCGACTCCCTCAGCCGAGCCGCTAGGGCGTCGGCCTTGGGGCCACTGGCGGCGCCAGGGACCTCGAGAAGTCGGGCTCCTGTCCGTGTGCTCTTGCACCGGACGCCCAGGATCTCGAGGGCCTTGAGGTCGACGTTGGCCTTCACCTTGGCCAACACTTCGGCACACCCCATGCAGCTCCCCGCTGCCTCCGCCGTCAGGGTGACGACGACGGCCGTAGTGCGGGGGGCACGGAGCTTCCCCGGCACTGCTTTCGCGGCGGCCGCGGCCTTCCTGGCGTTTTTGGCGGCCTTCTTGGCGGCCTTCCGCCTCTTCTTGCTGGCTCCAGCCACCTCCCAGCCCCCTTCCAATGGGGTGGAGGTAGCCGGAACCATGGCTGAGGCTGGGGCCAGGGCTGGGGATGTCTTCCCCTTGCCCTTCCCCTTACCCTGAACGGGAGGGGGCTGAGGAGCCAGAACCGGCGGGGTCCCACTCGCACCCGCAGCCGGGCGGGTGGGGCCCCTATGGGCTACAGCCGTGTAGCCGGCCGCTGGTGGCGACAGAGGTGACCGGCGGATGGAGTCCATTAGGGCCTCCATCCGACACATAATCCGCTCTTCCAGCGCTTCCACATAGGGGAGCCAGGACTCTGCCGACGGTGCCCTCGGCTGCGCCGGCCGCACCGACTGTGCAGGCTGCGCTGACCGACTCGCGGACGAGTGAGTCACGCGCGCCAGCTCCACCGGTTGCACCCGCTGCGTCGTTTGAGCTCCTCGACGGCTGCAGCTAGTCCTGTCTCCTCTGAAAGCAGAGGAGTACGGAGAGCGATCTGTTCCCGCCACGTTGGGTATTAGCCGACGATCAGTGCCAACCCCATGAAGGGGAAGCCATTGACCGCCGCCCAGGGTATACCGGCCACTTCGATTCCGTTCCCCCCGGACTCCAGCGGGATCGGAATCGTAGTGACACTCGAGGAGGTTACCCAACACACACCCCTATGAGATACAGCCTAGTGACAGACGGACATACAGACAGAGAAAAAGTCCGGCATAATAAAATGTTGTAAAGTCAATATTGTAGTCTAACCATATTATTCATATGATAACATCAATATAAATACTTACCTGTACAAGCGAAGTTATTCTATCATTTGATTTTGAACACCGGATGTCCGTTAGATCACGAATGACCTTGTGGTATTTTAGAAGAAAATTTTGGAACCGTGGGATATAAAGACAGTCGCAGCGCCACGGGTTGTCACCCAGGAATACGTGCATTATATTGTTGTTGACTTGAAATGCTTTATCAAAGGCATACATTGGAATCTGTGAAATAAAAATTAAGTTAAGCTATATGACATAAAGATCCTACTAATCCCTCTAAAATTATAAATGTGAAAGTTTTTGAAGATATTTGGATGTCTGTTACTCAATCACGCTCTAACGGCTGAATTGATTTGGCTGAAATTTGGCAACAGCTGTTCATTGACTACAGGGTGTCTAAACTGAAGAACTATAGAACTGTAGAACTATAGGACACAGCCTTTAGGTCTACAACCATAATCACAATATTATTTCACAATACCTGCTTCAACAAATTTCCTCGTAGACTAAGCACTCGGAATCTTGTGAACCACTCGACACCTTCCAGCTCCTTGACTGCTGATATACTATTGTTGTCCAAGTACAGATCAACGAGTTTCTTGTATTGTGGATTATGTATTATGTTGTGTATAATAACACTTATCGTATTCAACTGTAATCAAATTGAACATTACTTGTAACATCACATTTCAGAGTTATTTGGGTTTTACACGTGTTTCCTTCTTCCTACAGTACCGCGTCCTTCTAACGGAGCGTGAAAAAGCATGTGGCAAGGCAGTCCGACATACCCATCTTACCGTTAGGGTTTCTGGTGGGGTGAAGCCCGTGGAGGTTTCCGCAAGTTAAAAAAAAAAATTTCAAAAGGCAGTTAAAGCTGTGGAGCACCATTGTAGCAGTATTGGTTGACCCACATTCCTAAAACCTTTAGCTCACCATCAGGCAAGGCAAAGTCATATCGACGTGAAAGTCAATATGCAGCTGAGATTGGCTTCGCCCTAAAGGTCTTGGTGGGGCCCTAAACGCCCAAAAACAAATAATATTATGGATATTTCAAAATTTTATGAAATATTTTAACAGTCAATACTTCTTGTATTTCAGGCCATGTGCTATAGTTGAGTAGCAGTAACTGTGACTGACAGCGTGAGCAGTAGCGAGAACTGTGCCGTTATGCAATCTATATTTATTTTGTACTTTGATTTTTGCATAGATACCACCTTTCTCGTCGATAGACCTGATTTTAGACACAATGTATTGATTCAGTCCCCTCTAAAGATATCTTCTATAGGTATGTATCTAATCTACCTGTTTACTTTGCTTGTATTGTAACCGATTCCCAAAACGGAGAAAGGTTCTCAATTCGTCGGAATCTTTTTTATGTAGATATGTTCGCCGATTACTCAAAGACGTCTAAACCAATTTTCTGAAATACTTTTATAGCATTTTTAAAACTTTCTAATTCCTTCTTTTTATTTTTTTATTTTATTTGGACGAATTTATTATAAAAGTATTTTCGTTCAGCGAACTCGAAGATTAAAGCGATCACTTAGGTACCTATCAACTTCATTAATATTTTGCGGATGGAGTCAATTGGAAATAAGTATACTGAATATATTTTGATACTTTTCATCCCTCGGGCTCAAATTAATAGTACATTAACAGTAGTAATCGTGATTCAGGCTGATTTCTTGAACCCGCTACCAAATTATTTACAATTTTCATTTTTAGTTTGAAGTTTTATTTTTTAGACGATTTTTAATATGTTTTTGCCACTATTTTTATTATTTTTTGGTCATTGTAAGAAATGAAAGATTGAATACGATGTTTTGATACGATTCTAGACTTTAAATCAATGGAATTGTCTAGACAGTCCTCATGGTTAACCTTACATCTACTACCACTTGACCCTGGGCAACGAGAGCGGCAACATCTCTCTTCGTAGAGGGTAGGTGTTGCTGCTTCCGGCTAATTCCGGCCGAGGCGGGAACGACCCAATCTGGGCCATTTTCAGTGGTGTCCCTCTGACTAGCAGAAGGCACAGTGGAGAATCGGAGAGGAGGGCGAACGGGCTCACCACCGCTGGACATGTTCCTAGGTGGGGTGAACAATGGTCTGAGGCAAACCACCGTCCGGCCAAGCCGTAATTCTGAATTGACAGGGCCGGTGGCTCTTCGGAGTTGCGAGGAAGGAAACCTCTATAAAAAATCACCTCAATCCCACGTTCTGACAACCGGCAATGGGATGAATGTCTGGGGGGAACTCAGTCCCGAGAGCGTCATGTCGAAGGACAGTAAACTGGCAAAAAAATGGCAATGGGTAAGGAACAGGATAATTCTATCCAGGATCCCAGGCGCATTGCGTCTGGGGAATCCCTTCCGGAGCCAGTCGGCTCCGGCAGTCCCACGTACCCTGGGGGGGACAACCAATGCCCCAATTGCAACCCTAGCTCCGGCCACCTCCACACGGCCCCAGTTAGAAGGGGGGTGGGAGGTAGTAGGAGATAGGAAGAAGAGGCGGAAGGCCGCCAAAAAGGCAGCTAAGAAGGCCAAAAGGGCCGCAGCCGCCGCGATGGGAGCGCCGAGGAAGCTCCGTGCCCCTCGACCTGCCGCAGTCGTCGTCACCTTGACGGCGGAGGCAGCGGAGAGAGGCATGGGGTATGCCGAGGTCATGGCGAAGGTCAAGGCCAACGTCGACCTCAAGATTCTGGGTGTTCGATGAAAAAACACGCGGACAGGAGCCCGGCTCCTCGAAGTCCCCGGCGCCACCAGTGGCCCCAAGGCTGACGCCCTAGCGGCTAAGCTGAGGGAGTCGCTGGATGCAGCTGACATCCGAGTGTCCAGGCCCTTTAAATGCGCCGAGGTGCGCATCACGGGCCTGGATGACTCCGTCACGGCGGAGGAGCTGAGGCTTGCTGTGGCGAAGGCCGGGGACTGCCCCCTGGATACTGTAAAGGTCGGAGCAATACGCTTCGGCCCTGGTGGACAGGGGGCATCAGTTGTCGGCTGCCCTATCACGGAGGCCCAAAAGGTTGCCGATGAGTGGCGCCTCCTGGTCGGAGGCTTCCTGAGAGTGTAGGTGCGGCTCCTGCAGACCCGACCGGCTAGGTGCTTCCGGTGCCTGTCGGTGGGTCACGTGGAAGTGCAGTGCACGGCGGAGGTAACGGTGGGTGCCCGCTGCTTCCACTGTGGCCAGCCCGGTCATAAGGCGGGTGTGTGCGACGCTCTACTGCATTGTTTCAGGTGTGCAGCGGAGGGCAAGCCTGCCGACCACCGGATTGGCAGTTAAGCCTACGCCGGATCGGGGACGAAGCCAGGAGACCGGCCTTCCGCCCCCAGTTCACGGCGGAATGCGGAGATGGATCTCCAATAATGGATCCTCAACTCCGCATCCTCCAGGTGAACGTAGGCCACGGTGCCGATACTCAGGCCCTTCTGCTCCAGAGCATGGCACAGTGGTCCATTAACATCGCCGCTGTCGCCGATCCATACACTCACCAGTTTCTCGGGCCTGCCTGGGAGACTGATCTGGATGGATCGGCCGCACTGGTGCATAATGCCGCCACCGGTAACCCTCCCCTTGTTGTGGTAGCAAGGGGACCCGGCTGCGTGGCGGCGGTAGTCGGGGAGATAACGGTCGTGGCCGCTTATTTCACGCAGAACCGAGACCAAGCTGCATACGAGCGATGGCTCGATCAGCTGGCCGTCGTCTTATGAGGGACGTCGGAAGCATCAATGCCTGTCACCCTCACGCGGTTCTTATGCTCGGGGACTTCAACACCTGGTCACAGACTTTGGGTTCCCGGCTCACGAACGGGAGGGGTAGGGCATTGGAGAACTGGGCCGACAGACTCGGCCTAGTTGTCCTAAATCGGGGAGCCGTAGCCACGTTCGTGACTTCGAGGTGCAGTTCCATCGTGGACATTTCGTTCGCGTGCCCCTCGCTGTGACGTCGTGTTCAGAGCTGGCGCGTCGTTGTGGTGGAGGAGACAAGGTCGGATCACTGATACATTCGGTTTGACGTCGCCACCTCCGCGAGCGGTGCGCCAGCAACACCGGCTCACCCTGAGCCACGTTGGGCGCTTAAGTGACTAGATCAGGTGCTCCTCCTGGAAACCGCCATAGTACAGGCCTGGGCCCCTGCGCCGGACAGGCCTGTCGACATTGATGATGAGGCAGAGTGGTTCCAGGAGGCTATGACCCGCATCTGCGATGCGGCGATGCCTAGGGTCCAACCCTATACTCCAAGACGTCAGGTCTACTGGTGGTCGCTGGAGATCGCGAGGCTGAGGCAGGCCTGCGTGATCACGCGCCGCCAGTGGGCCAGATTTCGCAGGAATCGTCGCCGCCCCGTAGATGCGGAGGCCCGAGAGGCGGAGTTGTTAGAGGCATACAGGGAAGCCAGTAGGACCCTCCGAGCGACGATGAGGTGGGCCGAAATTGCGGCCCGCCGCGAGCTTCTGGAGACGTTGGAGCGGGATCCGTGGGGGCGGCCCCCCACCTTATGGTTAGGAGCAAGCTGCGCCCTAGGGCCCCGCCGTTGACCCGGTGTATCCAACCAGAGCTGCTCGAGAGGGTGGTTGGCTCCCTGTTCCCAGCGCCGGTGGTGGAACATGTTCCACCGCAGATGGCTCCGTCTCGGTCGCCCATGGCGCCTGACGTGGATGACGACGATGTGACCGAGGTCACTTGGGTAGAGCTAGAGCTGGCGGTGAGAAGGCTTAGAGCCAAACACAACGCCCCGGGACCCGACGGCATTCCAGGCCGAGCATGGGTCCTAGCTCTAGTTGAGGATGCTCTCGAGCCCCGACTGAGAGGGCTTCTCAGCGCATGTATGGAGCGGGGCCAGTTTCCGAAATTGTGGAAGACGGGGAAACTGGTCCTCATCCGAAAGGATGAGGAGGAAAGGGGCGTCCGGCGGACTCGCCGTCCGCCTACCGGCCCATAGTGTTGCTCGACGAGGTTTGCAAACTCTTCGTCTTTGCCTCTTCGAGCACCTCTCAAGAGTGGGGCCGGACCTAGCGGATGACCAACATGGCTTCCGCCAGAGGCGCTCCACCGTGGATGCCATCATGCGCGTAAGGGCTCTGGCAAAGGATGCAGTAGCCCGGGGTGAGGTGATGTTGGCGGTGTCTATGGACATCGCCAACGCGTTCAACACCTTGCCCTGGAGTTGCATTAGGGAGGCGCTCGTATATCACGAAGTGCCTCTCTACCTTCGCCGCTTAGTCGGGGCGTATTTGTCGGAGAGAGCCGTCATCTACCCAAGTATGACCGGTCTAGGTCGGCGTGAGATGTCGTGCGGTGTTCCGCAGGGGTCGGTGTTAGGGCCGCTCCTGTGGAACATCGGCTACGACTGGGTGCTTCGCGGTGACCTCATAGGCGGTGCCGCCGTCACATGCTACGCGGATGACACGCTCTAGACGGCGTGTGGCAGGACGTACCGTGAAGCAACCCTATAGGCCACGGCCGCGGTTGCCCAAGTCGTGTTGCGCATCCGGCGGCTGGGTCTCGAGGTGGCTCTGCACAAATCCGAGCCCTTGTTTTTTTATGGGCCTCGGAGCGAGCCACCTGATGGATCCAGCCTAATGGTAGGAGACATTAGCATCGGCATCGAGCCCCAAATGAAGTATTTGGGGCTCATACTCAACGGCCGGTGGGACTTCGGTAAACATCTCCGAAGTTTGGTCCCCAAGCTGAAGGGCACAGCTAACGCTTTGGCGCGGCTGCTGCCCAACATGAGGGGACCCGATGACTCCTGCAGGAGACTCTACGGGGGGATCGTGCGGTCCATGGCCCTATATGGGTGCCCAGTGTGGGCGGAGGCCCTGAAGGCCAACAATGCCCGACTGCTGTGGGAACCGCAGCGGGTGATGGCCAACAGGGTCATAAGGGGGTACCGCACCATCTCCTTCGAAGCGGCGAGTCTCCTTGCCGGAACTCCACCATGGGACCTAGAGGCGAGAGCCCTTGCAGCCCTTTACAAGTGGCGCAAGGAGGCGCTGGAGCTGGGATGGAATCCTGAGCCTCCAGAAATCGAGGCCCAGAAATCCCAGCTTCGCCAGGCCATCCTGGTGGAGTGGAAGGAACGACTTGGGCAACCAAGTGCAGGGCACGCCGTTCTAGAGGCGGTAAAACCCGACATGGAGGATTGGCTCAAGAGACGACACGGAAGCCTCTCGTTCCGACTGACGCAGGTGATCTCCGGCAAGGGGAGCTTCGGGGACCACCTATTTCGGATCCGGAAGGAGCCAACGTCTGAGTGCCACCACTGCGAGGCGAGCGAAGACTCGGGGCTGCACACGTTGGCAGAGTGTCCGGCGTGGGAAGTCCCGAGGCGAGAACTCGTGGCGGCAACTGGGGTGAGAGTCCTCTCGCTCGGCGCTATGATTGCCGCCATGGTGCGAAGTGCGAGCGCGTGGGCCGCCGCCGCCTCCTTCTGCGAGCAAGTAATGCTCGAGAAGGAGGCGGCAGAGCGAGCCCGGGAGAGATTTAGAACTCTCCCGGCCCGCCGAGCCCGCAACATGCTCGCCTCGCGGCGCAGGCGACTCAGCCGCTATGGAGGCGGCGCGACGCGCGCCCCCCTCTCCGGGCCAAGTTGGGGACACCGTGGTTCCCACACTCGATGGGGCCATCTCGAAGCTGTAGATGGCTCAGGGTCAGCCGGGGTGCGAGGGAATTGCCTTATTAGGTCACCTTACACCCCGGTATTTGAAGACCCGAGACAGCGTGCGGTTTTAGTCGGTTCAAGCCCGACATAACCACCCCTGTTGGCCGGCGGGGGGGTATCCAAAGGGATTTCCGCAAGAAAGAAAAAAAAAAAAGGTATACACAAGGGTCTCGTCCGTTAATGCGCAGGTGAACACTTAATACATCCACGCAGGCCACCCGTAGTTGGCTAACTATACTATTATAAAATTGTAAATTAGTTGTGTCTGTACATTGAAGATATTTAAAAAACAATACTTGGTTTATTTTGTTATTTAATAATTTTTTTGGAATTCTTATCTGTTTGTCTTTTTTAATGCGGATTTTGAAGCGTTTTTTTTTGTATTAGATAAGTCTTGGTCAGATCAAAAATCTGCCGTATGTTTGATTGCAATTGGTCAAATACAGTCACTGACAAAAGGCCGACAACTAGGCCGATTTTGACGGGATTTTCACTGGCAGATAGGTAATGTTACAAGGCGTAAACTTAACAAAGAACTAAATCCCTAAAAATCGAAACACGCGGACGAAGTCGCGGGCACAGCTAGTAAAATAATAAACAAAACAATAAATATTGAAATAAAACTATTTTTAACGGATTCTATCGCGATTTATTTGCTGTTATTTTATATTTTACATTGATCCCGACGTTTCGGTTGCTTTTCAGCAGCCATGGTCACGAAACACGTTACACTCAAACACGTTATGCTTGAGACTGAATTGACTAGAGTTACCTACTTGTGCCCGGCAATGGACACTTGGGGAGGCCAGCGTGTGGTTTTAGTCGGTCCGATTCCGACACCCCCATCGTCGGCACCGCTGGGGTGAAGCACGTGGGGGTTTCCACACGCTAATAAAAAAAAACCAGCCAAATGCGAGTCGGACTCGCCCATGTAGGGTTCCGTAGCAGCAAGTAATTTTTTTTTATTTAAGTTGATTCATGACGTATAAAAAGAAACTACTTACTAGATCTCGTTGAAACCAATTTTCGGTGGAAGTTTACATGGTAATGTACATCATATATTTTTTTTAGTTTTATCATTAGCTTGTTTTAGAAGTTACAGGAGTTACAGGGAGGGAGGACCCACATTTTACCACTTTGGAAGTGTCTCTCGCGCAAACTATTCAGTTTAGAAAAAAATGATATTAGAAACCTCAATATCATTTTTGAAGACCTATCCATAGACAAGTATCTATGGGTTTGATGAACATTTAGTTAGATTATTTAATAGAGTAGTATTTAGAAATATTTAGTTTCAGTTCTAAGTATGGGGACCGCCAAAATTTATTCTTTTTTTTTTTCAATTTTTATGTGAAAATCTTAATGCGGATCACAGAATACATCTACTTACCTAAAAAAGTTTCAACAGCATAGTTCTTATAGTTTCGGAAACAGTGGCTGTGACATACGGACGGACAGACAGACAGACATGACGAATCTATAAGGGTTCCGTATTTTGCCATTTGGCAACGGAACCTTAAAAAGAGTTACCTACTTACTATCGAATAACGAGCGACGCTATGTAGGTATATACATCAAAATTACTCAAATCTTGAGTGAATCAAAAACGCCCAGCGTGCATCGCAATGATTTTTTTTTCCTTCATCATGGTACTTACCAAAGTTTCATCGCAATTGGATGAATGAAAGAAATACATAGAAGAAAAGTATAATTATATTTAGATACTCTCGCGTTAGGGATATGCTCTATGGGCAACCTTACACCATGACGTCTGTAGACCCGAGACGGCGTGCGGTTTTAGTCGGTTCAGGCCCAAAATAACCGCCCCCGCTGGTCGGCGGGGGGTATCCGAGGGGATATCCGCACGAAAAAAAATGTACTATCGCGTTAATTTTGAAAGAAAGAAACGTTTATTTGATGTATGTATGTAAGGCACATTAAGCATTCCACTTAACCTAGTACATGGTTTATTAATTTATTATATGCCTCGTAATCCGTGCCGTTGTAATCAACTTTTTATTGGTAAAAAACGGAATATTCAACGTTACAACAATAAAACGAGTACTATGTGCCATCCCACAACACGACTGCGGCACCACCTACCGGTCCTACTCGGTTCAATTCTGAACATAACACATACCCTTAGAAACCCATTTAATTACAATGTATAATTATATATATACGTTTATCTAATATGTATTAACACAATATGAAAATAATAATAATGTACTTTAGCACCATAATTGCAAATACAAATCGAATCTTAACTTTTGATCAAAGGGATTGTACATATAACATAACATAACTTCATCACTTCACTTATGCTACGTAACTACATTTAGAAAACGTATAACTCGACTAAGCGCCTACCACGAAGTGACACACGTCCTGCCTCGAAAACATTCCGCTCGGGACTGATAGACTTTCTGAACGCTTCATATAGGCAGAAAACGTAGGTATTTTGAGTTTTCATGGTATAATACAGAATTGTGTGTATTTTGATAACCGTTTTTCACTCTCCTATCAATGACCTTCATTTTGGTATCATTTTTATTTTTCTAACTTGAACTTAACTTAACTTGAACACTACTCAAATAAAACCGGAACGTGTTTTTAGTTAAACCAATCTTTGAGAGCAAATTCTTTCGAGGAAAGTAAAAGTCATCGTGTACCGGATAACCGAAAATACTAGTTTGTATAGTCTAGAATAACATATGTGATTTTCAGAAAACAGGCACTTCTCATTTTCAAAAAATCCTAAACTAAAACTTCAGATTACTTCCATTTGATAATAACCGCTTGCTAAATCTAATGTGCTCAAATAAATGCTCTTACCTAATTTATCAAATAAATTATTTATATACAGGTATAGGGTATTTTCATCGCACGTGATTTCATTTAATTTTCGGTAATCTACTACCATAAGATATTTTTGTTCGCCAGTAACATCCAATTTCTTGGGTATCAGATGAACTGGACCACTCCATGGTGAAATACTATATTGGATAATTATATCGTGTAATAAATTACTAACTTGTTTTTTTTTTATTTTATATATATATATATTTAGGACACGTCAATTTGACTTCACCTCGCCTGACGGTAAGCCGAAGGTAAAGTCTCAGGAAAGATGGTCACCATTACATACACGTACC
Organism: Cybosia mesomella; assembly: GCA_946251805.1. NCBI lineage: Eukaryota > Metazoa > Arthropoda > Insecta > Lepidoptera > Erebidae > Cybosia > Cybosia mesomella. Next base: position 27,963,976 of record OX276398.1, read on the forward strand.
ATGTTAACAATGGTGGCACTCAGCTTGACGGCCTCATCAGAAGAGGATTGTCGTCGCAGCACCGCGTGACAGCCGCGCGCCGGTCCCACTAGTGCTGCAACCACAATCCCCCTGCCCGGCTATGCACTTGCTGACCCCTGAACGCAATCAAACCGAAATTGGATTTACTATGGAGGATTTTTCGCAATCGTGCACAGTGGTACCCACCCGGCCAAATTTTGTGACAAATTTGTGTCATTAAATTTCTACCACCAGTTTTAGTTTAATTTCTTGGGCCTGTATTGGTGATTGTCGATATGGTTTGACATAGATAGGATCATCATTTTTAGTGCGTATAGAATGTTTTATTTCGTTGGTAAACGATAAACGTATACCCTCGCAATAAAGTATGTCTTTATATTACTCACATAGCTTGAAGATTGTTTCTTTTTCTTCATCGTTCATATGATCGAGTCTTAATTTTTCTAAATTTAATTCTAATAAGTTTTCAATTGTTGGATTATTTTTTAAATAATTATTTTGTAAATGATTAATTAAATAACAATAATCGTTAATTTCTAAAATTTGCCTTTAGCTTTAAATTTAATTCTTCATTACTTGTATTTTGAAGAACAGTGTGAGCTAACCCTTTATTACATGTTACTAAGGCGCTAGGCATTCTTACTTAATCGTTAAATTCTCGGGACTCTAATAAACCTTGACCGTTGTATAATTCAGTGGGCACTTTTACTTCCTGTTCACTACACGGTGACAATGTTATGTTAATAGGCGCGAACTTTTTATCACCCCAGGGTAATTTGCTTGAATTTTATAGGTATAACCGTATTTTCCGTAACTAACAGTGCTTTATCTAAATTTATTATCGTTTTTAACTCGGACAATAAATCCATACCAATTAATTCGTCATATGAATATCCAATATCATATACACAAACTTTAACTTTTATGTTTGAATTAAATATATCAAAAATTTGAATATTATTTACTTCATTATGCTGGCTAGATGCGTGTGTACTTGCAACTTCGAATGGCTCAATTAATTTGAATTCGTTGAAATATATATTTGTGAGTTTAACATGAATTTAGCATTTTCTAAATTAGGGATTATGATTTATGGTAATCTCGAGATTTCTTTTACTTCTTAGCAGATGTTGAGGCTTCTATGATGAAATTTTCGTTACCATTATCTATAGAATGCGGATACTGCGTTTTGCTAGGTGTTTGTTGTGCTTGCGCTGATCTTGATTGATCTGTATTTGTATAGTGATACTTTACTTAGGGTGTATCCCGTGGATAAAATCTAGAAAAATCACTGTAAGGGACTGGTCGCGGGTTCAAGTCCCGTTCTAGATGTTCTCTTTTTCCGATCTAAATCTTTAAAATCACTTGGCTTATAATTCTGTCTTGGTCGATAAAATGCATTCACGTTGGGTTGGTTTTTTGGTTATAATTATAACTTTGTTGGGGGTCGAGGTGAAGATTGAGGTTGATTTTGTTGATTGTAATATGGTTGCTGATTGTAATTTTTTTGGGGTTGAGGCAAAGATTGAGGTTGATTTCGCGATGGTTGAGAACTGGATGCCTAAGATTATTATATTTTACCAAATGAGGTGTTTGCTTTTTATTCCTCATATTATATTGCATTAAGAAGTTTTCTTCTTCTAATACTATTTCTAAAGCTTCTTCCAATGTTTCTGGAGATTTTAATGTCCTTTATCATGTCCTCTGGTAAGTTATACAAGAAAACGTTTAATGCCTCTTTCATAGATTTTGGTCTTGCACTCTTTTAGGTTTTCGTCAGCTAATAAGTCTAATTTACATAGGAGATGACTTCTAATGGTTTTAATTCTGTTACAGAAGCTTAAATACCTTTCATTAGGTTTTATTCACATCATTTCGAGCTTAATGGCTATACATTCTTCCGATCGCAGATCACCGAAATGCTGGATTAAAACAGCTTTTAATTCTTCCCAAGTGTGATATCAGACCGTTCGCTAATCAATGACGCTGCTTCCCCAGCGAGTCTACTGGTCCATACATGTAAATTATATGTTCCTTGTTCGTTATTTTGATTTGTATATAAGGAATTGACATATTCACATTTCTTTAAATACATATTTAGTTGGGGGTGATTCCCGTCATACAGTGGGACAATTTTCGCCACTTCGGTGGTGATTATCTCCAATCCTTCCATTTGAAGTAAAAATTAGGTTTTCAGTTTTTAAAAGCTTTTTAATTTATTTATAGACAAGTACAGCTTGGGCCACTCTACGCGTTGAAATTTTTTTCCCTTTTATATAACTTCTTTAGCACAATACGGCTACAACCGCTCTTCTTGTTCGATAAAGTTTTTCCCTTTGTATAATATATAGAACAATACGGCTAAGAACCGCTCTTCTTGTTCAGATTCCTCTTGTATAACGTGTATGCACACGATTATAATATACAACAATAATTAATTAAACACATACACAAGAATAAAATCACATAAAAACAAAGTCTATAAAAATAAAAGTTAAGAATAAAGTTATACCAAAAATTCCTCGTCGCAGTGCAGTCTCGCAGAAATACAGCTCTTGACAATGTCGAACGCAGAATCAGGAAAGTGATCTGATGATTTTATTGACGATCCAGATTATTACTCGTATTTGAACTCTGTTTTCACGGCAATTCCTCCCCTGGTGCATAGAAGATGAAGCAGATATGGAAACTTAAGGAAGGGGGTTAAAGTCAACTCCCTACCGATTACTTCCTCGGCTTACGTGTTTCTCTCTTGTGCTGGTTTCAAAAATTGTAGTACGTTTTCCTTTCTTGGCGTATATTTTTTCGATTTATGTTGCACAAACCTTGAGACAGACCTAAGGATTAACCTTAATTGCAACAGATCCTACCGACTGCGCCAATTATGATCTGGACGTTTAATCTCTTGATGTTGTGACTACTACTTGAAGATTATGATTATGTATATATGATAAGGATACTACGAATTACTAGCACACTGAAGAGATTTAAAATAAAATCATTGAGTTCAGTATGTATGTTTATATTAAGTAAAAGTAAACTATTGTATTACACTATTGGACAGTAAACTATTGGACTCATCCTGAAGACCACGTATGGTCTTTAATATACATAACACTGTTACAATATAGATAACACTGTTGTTTTACTGTGTTGCAATTTCTTATAAAAGTCGTATGAATATTAAGTGGCAAGAGAGTTAATGAAGTGTCACTAAACCTCATGTAATTTAGATTAGCTGTTGCAAGTGGTACTTTGTCGTGTAAATCAGACAAAGTATTATTTATGATTATTGCTTATCTTAATATATTATTTAAAACAATAAGGTACGTCCTTCCTCCGTTAACTCTAAAGCGAATTTACTACGCTCTCTGCCAATCGTTACTTACTAAGATAACACTTATGCAACTTGAGGTTGCCCAGAGATGCATCTTAAAATTATGTATTTTCAAGCCTTTTCGCTATCCAACTAAGCTTTTGTATAAGTCTTGTGGGGTTCTATCAGTGCGTCAACTATTTATAGCGAGTATCGTGTTGAGACAGCACTCCCTACTGAAATATAACCCAATTTTGCCTCAACGACGAAGACTCCACAGCGTGTGTGATCGTACTCTTAAACCTAAAACGTCATTTATTCGCAGATTCCTACCATTTCTAGGTCCATATCTTTATAATAAAATAAATAAAATAAATGAAACATATTATTTGACTAAACCACAACTCAAAAATTCGTTATTTCTCTGGCTCAATAAAATGGCTTACAGTGAAGCTGAAGACCTATTGACAATCCCTAAATAGTGTTTGAAATTGCTACCAACCTTCAGAGTACACATCGTAGAGTTCATAATATACCTCGTGGATCACGTAAACACACGCACACACACAAAACACACACCTTCACACACATACACACAAATGCACATACACACAAATCGACACACATACACTTAATCCTTATCTTTTGCTATTTATAATAATTTGAGTTACCTGAGTTATAAGATGTAAGTTGTAATGTGTTAGAATTAATTTTTATTGATTAATATGTATTTATTTTGATTTAAAATGTAATTTTTGAACACCTTTGCTCAAGTATTTTTCTAAACTACTCAGCATGTCTTCAGGGTGGTTGCAACTGCTCACTGAAATACAGGCTACTAGCCTAGCTCAGTGACAGAAGCTGCAATTAGATGCTATATAATACTCTGCGTAATGCGTATGCATAAGAATTAAGAATGTAAGAATTTTAAGAATTTATTATAAGGTATAAATCTAGTATCATGCTTTTTTTGGAAATAAAAATTATTATTATTATTATTAATTCCATAACTAGGTACGTCAAGTACACAACAATATCTGAACACTTTTCAGTATGAAAGTAACTTATCTTACTTATAAATGTCATTGCCCTAGGGATTACTAGAAATTCTTTGCACGACGTTGGAGCACATTATAAACACGGAGCTATCTAGAGGCTCACTCCTTAATTAAAGATCGGCAATAAGGCTTTAAGTCGCAACGCTTAATGGGTAATCTTCTATCGTAGGTACAGTCAAGGACAATAACAAAGATATTTTAAAAAAATGGGCTACGTTAAATTACGATTCTGAATACAATTTTTTTCTTTTTTAATTCATGTCTGTTTATCTGTTTATTTGTTTGTCCGTTTGTTCGTGATGGATGCAAAAACTACTGAACGGATTACGTGCGGGTGCGTGTATGTCGGTTTCCGTGACTTTTGGTCATATCTCCGGTTTTAACAAACAGATAACAGATAAACAGACAAGAATTCAAAAAAAAAATTGTGTTAAAATCGTACAATGAACAGACACAACTAATTTACAATTTTATAAAAGTACAGATCGATTAGAATCGCTGATGCTAATCTTGTGAATAATGAGGTATTATAGGCCCAATTAAAGCACACCCAGACAAAGAACACCTAAAGTATTCCACTTAGCACACCCATAGGTGGGCTGCAAATAAAAATTTAAAATAATTAATTTCCTATTAAAATTAGAATTATTAACAGGATATTTATGGTAAATATCCCGGTTTTAATTCTAATTTTAATGTAAATGACCATGTCAATCTAAAATCAATTAATTTCCTATTCCACGAAGCACACCTACGAATATTACTCGTATAGTGCGGAGACTAAGAAATAAAAAGTTCGATAGAAGAAAATATTTATTATTTAAAAGACAAACTTAAATATCTGACATCTTTCTGTTTCATTATAATAATGTGACACAATATTTGACATTTTTGTAATCTTACTATTTAAAATCAAAGGTTGTTTCATAATTATCTTTTAAAAAAAAAATTAACTATTTTTCTATTATTTTCCTTTTTTGTGCTCTTAATAAAATCACAGATTGTTTCATAATTGCAATAAAAACTTGGACAAATATCAAAAACATTGTAAATATAGTTTTCCATAGAGATCTATGTTGAAGTTTTCTTATAGCTACTTGTTTAGTGAATAATAAAACTACTCTACTTTAACATAAAAAAATCACAGATTGTTTCATAATTGCAATAAAAACTTGGACAACAATATCAAAATCATTGTAAATATAGTTTTCCATAGAGATTTTATTTATTTTTTATTTAAAAATTTTATGCACATGGGATGTACAAAGGCGGACTTAATGCCAAAGGCATTATCTAGCAGTCTACCTTGGGGTGATGCAGAGATAAATTGAAGTAGGTGCTCGTATGGTTTTGGTGTAACATTATTATTATGAGCTGGTACAATAAATAACTATATGCATAATATACAACAACACACACATAAAAATATATATACATTGAATATCATCTTCTTGACTTCGAGAGGAAGCGCATTCCAGAGAAGAATAGCCTGCACAAGAAAAGACGAATGAACTAGAGTAGAACTATGAGTGGGACAGAGGAGAAGAAGATTGTTAGCTGAGCGTAGATTTTTGTCGTGATTAGAGCTCAGTAACTGTATCTGAGATGTTAGGTAAGTAGGGACGTTAGGGGAATTTAAGAATATAAAAATCAGCGTCACCGCTCGCAAGCTGCGTCGCTGTCGTATAGGCAACCAACCCAGCTCTGAACGATGAGCTGAGACGTGATCGTATTTTCTAAGGTTGAAAATGAATCGAATGCAATTATTGAGGAGTCGGTCAAGTTTATTGAGCAGATCTGCATTCAGGTCGAGATAGCATACATCACCATAGTCCACGACTGGAAAGATTAGAGTCTGCACAAGCATTGCCTTGGCTTTCGCAGGAAGAAAGTTTTTGTGGCGATACAGATTCCGTAGCATTCCTGTTACTCTCTGGCAGACATTAGAAACCTGAGCTTGCCAATTAAACGTAGCGTCTAGATGTAAGCCCAGGTTTTTAACACTCAGAGTGGCGGTAATCGTTTTTCCGTTGAAAGTTATTATTGGCAGAGTTGCTTTGTCTAACCTGCTCATCATACGACTACTGCCAATTAAAATACCCTGACATTTCCTGACAGTCCGAATTTGTTACACCAGCTGCCTTTTGAGCTCAAATCAGTGTTGACCCTGTCAATAGCCTCCGAAAGATTATCCACTCTAGCTTGGCTGTACAACTGCAGGTCATCGGCATACAAATGATACGCACACTGAAGTTCAGAGGTAATCAAGTTGATAAATAAGGAGAATAAAAGAGGAGAAAGAATACCACCTTGTGGGACCCCAGAGTCGAGATTGCACCAGCTCGATGAAATCTCATCCACACAAACTGACTGCTGGCGTCCACGAAGATATGAAGAGAACCATTCCAGCTCGTCGGGTGAGATCTTAAGATGTGCAAGTATTGCTAACAGGATCAACGCAACTGAATGCGTTGACCTGAATGCTTGAACTGAGTGCGACACTGGTCAGGATTTACGCAATTGAATGCGTTAGAAAAATCCACGAACACTAGCAATGTGATACAACTTTTGGGATATCAGGGATGGAATGGATCCCTGATATCCCTTATACCTGATAAGGGATATCAGGTCATATAATCAAATTTCTACCACCAGTAAAAGTTAGTATCTAAACTTATAAATTAAATAAATTATTATTAATCCGAATCGTAATTTCTCTAGACAATGTCCAACTGTAATTAAGCCATTGCAATTATGAAACAATCTGTGATTTTTTTATGTTAAAGTAGAGTAGTTTTATTATTCACTAAGCAGGTAAGAGAACTTCAACATAGATCTCTATGGAAAACTATATTTACAATGATTTTGATATTATTGTCCAAGTTTTTATTGCAATTATGAAACAATCTGTGATTTTATTATGAGCACAAAAAAGGAAAATAATAGACAAATAGTTAATTTTTAGGTAGATTTCGATGAAATCGATCTACATATTGGTTTCTTGACTACTGTCGAATTTAAAAAAAAATTCTTCCTAGGAGGTCTAGTTATGACCCCCTGAGTCCGAAATGAACACTGGTCAAAAAGTTTATATATATATATATATATATATATATATATATATATATATATATATATGTCTGTATGGTTCCACTTCCCAAAATTTGTGGCACTCTCACGGTAGCATTTTTGCCCCGATCGCTTTCAAACTGCGGTCAAAAATTGCTTGGGTGTAAACTTAGTTTAAGTTCGTGAACGGGTGGAATCCGGCCTAAGGGGACGGTAGGGCCTCACTTTTTGTGAAATCAGTTTTTCCTCAAAATTTCACGTTCCATGAACGGTTCGAATGAACCGTTCTAATTTTATCCCATAGTATACATGAATACCAACAACTTTTAATTATGAACCTATTAGATTAAAACTTTAACTAAAAGTGGAGGGGGGAAAAATCAAAATTTTTCGGGAAAAAAATCATAACTTCTAACCGGTGATCATTCTTGCCGTCGGAAACATTTTTAAACGATAGGCCATTTTTAAGTCTAAAATAAAGTCTGAAAAGTTTTTCGCTAAAAGCTACCGTTTTCGAGAAAAAAAAATTTAACATGTTAATAAAATAATATCCACCTGCGGGAACGGATTTTTTTTTTGAAAGATAATTATGAAAGAACCTTTGATTTTAAATAGTAAAATTACAAAAATGACAAATATTTTGTCAGATTATTATAATGAAACTGAAAGATGTTAGATATTTAAGTTTGTCTTTTAAATAATAATCTTCTATCGAAATTTTTATTTCTTAGTCTCCGCACTATGCGAGTGATATTCGTAGGTGTACTTCGTGGAATAGGAAATTAATTATTTTAAATTTTTATTTGAAGCCCACCTTTGGGTTTGCTAAGTGGAATACTTTAGGTGTGCTTCGTCTGGGTGTGCTATAATTGGATGTGCTTCGTGGAATAGGAAATTAATTATTTTAAATTTTTATTTGAAGCCCATCTATGGGTGTGCTAAGTGGAATACTTTAGGTGTGCTTCGTCTGGGTGTGCTTTATTGGGTGTGCTTCACGGAATACCTCTAAATAATTATATGTATTGGTTTCCATGTAAGAAATAATATAATATCTCATCGCTCATCGCAAAGGTTTTTAGTATTGCTAACACTTTCACCCACGCCTGTAATTCTTGGAAGGGATAAGTAGAGTTGTATTACACGTATAATTTGCTGTTATTCGCATTCATGTAGGCAGTAGAAGTCATCCCGATCCAGGATTCAAAAGGTAAACAGTTTTACACACCTTTAAATGTTCAATTAGGCTAATTCTCGTAATCTTATACGAGAATTGACCCACAGATGTAAGTTTATAAAATCACACCACAGATACACTTTTCTTCTTCTTCAGAGCACCAATCCTGGGTCAAAAGCAGGAGATAGTGTAAGCGGATTCCTAGCTCCTGTTGAGAGCCTCGGATGCAGTCAGGTATAACAATAAGATGTTGATGAGTAATCAAAGTAGAAATAACTCCATCGGTGAATCAAAGTGGAAACAAATGCATCAACGGATCAGAGTGGTACAAAAAGTAAAAACAAATCCACCGATGGATCAGAGTGGAACACGAAGTGGAAACAAATCCATCGATGGATCAGGGTGGAAGACGAAGTGGAAACAAATTCATCGATGGATCAAAGTGGAAAGAAGTTCATTAATGAATTTGTTCAATAAAACAAATTGATCAATAGAAAGAAAAATTTCGTAACAGAAATACCCAATGACAGTTTGCTATTTTGCCCTTTGCCTAATCCAGAAATGAAATCTGGAACGTTGAAGACACTACACTGCTTTCACCCTCTGTCTCTCTAATGAATAGTAATCACAGAAAACTGTCGGCGTCCTTGAGTTCAGAAATTAAAAGTCGTCCTGTGACTTAAGTCTGAACATAATGTCCAGCAACTAATATAGACAACGCTTAATAAAAAATAAGTTTAATTACGATAAAATTTAAGTATCGTAATTAAACTTTGAAAAGTGTGCTCCACAGCTCAGTAATTAAAAGTTTCAAACTTATCGAAGACAACAAATATCCTTCTTGTTACTATTTAAAGGAAAGACTCGCACAGTGTAGTAACTTTCCTAATTATTAACTTTGGAGTCCGATTTTCTGTCCATAATATTGGCGGCAATTACGGACTCCTTAAAATGACACCCGGTTCATTAAAATTACATTTTAAAACGTGGGATTTCAAAACTTATGAAAGTTATAAAATTAAAATTTTGGAATCTTATTGAAAACACAATCTACTTATGAGTGATTCTGAAGGATTAAAAACTTTATAAAAACGTAGCTAGATCTTTTTTCATTTTTTTTTTTCGAGGAAAATGGAAATTGAAAACATGGCGTTACTGAGCCCCAGTAATTCAAATGGGTTCAAGTACAAGTAAAAACATAAGGAAAGTCAAAAAATAAAATGACTCCTCCTAACACGATCAAATTTAATTAGCTATAGCACAAATACAAGGATTTATAAACATAGTTAATAGAAAAACAAGGTTCACCAACATAAATAGTTCGGTGGTTAAACTGGTGTTAGCCTACCAACTACCACATCGTCGAAGTTTGGTGCCCGTATGGAATATTATTTCTATAACGTAACTAACCCAAATAAGACAATGCCTAACTTCTGAAGTCTTATATCACAAGCTGTGTGTTGGTCTTACGGCTGCCGATGATGACTTTTATTATTCAGGATTTTGTTGGAAAACGAAAATTTAAAAATTTAAAAGTCCGCCGGTAACCCTGGGATTATACTTTCAAGGGCTCACCCGGGGTGCCCGGCAATAGACACTTGGGGAGGACACCGTGTGGTTATAGTCGGTCCGATTCCGACACGCCCACCCCATCGTTTCGATACGTTAAAATAAAAGGCCTTATTAGGCGTACTTACCTTATACACACCCACAGAGCCTGAACCGATTATACCGAGTGTGCTGCGTCATGCGTGTCTTTCATTGCAAATTATCTGAACGAAATTAGCTCAGTATTATTTGCACGAAACAGGCACCCGTATGCGTGCACACTGACTTTACACTGTAACTTATTTGTCAGAACAGTATTTGTGAATGTTTTTTTTTAATGATTATAACGAAGCAAAGTAGACAGCACCAATCCTATCGCAAACATCAAAAAATGTTCGTACCGTTTTACCTTGTTGCCCTCAAGTCGCAGTGTGGTGGTGCCCGGTGGGAGTGCCGCAGGCGGGGAATCCATTTGCTTGTAGGCACAGTCAACCGTGATCAGCGGAATCACAGCACCCGCAGTATCAGACACCACGTGGGTCATAGTACAGGAGCACGGGGCCGGACACGTACGATGAACAGTCTGTGAATAAACTGATATTAGATAAACCCGCTGGCTGTCGGGTATCCGAAGGGATAGGGATTTCCGCACGAAAAAAAAAAAAAAAAAAGGTACTTGATATTGTTGGAAGTTGCGAACATCGCACATCGAAATAAAACTATTTTAAACGGATTCTGTCACGCTTTATTTGATGTTACTTTATTATTTACTAGCTGATGCCGGTGTCTCCACCCGCACGGATGTCGCTTATTGTTTTTTGGTCATATCTCCGGTGTTACTTAACCTTTAACTGGTGACATGGTATTTTTATAACATAACTGGTGACGAGCGGCCTGACAGGCCGCTGCCATAACTGGTCTTTAATACATATATTAAAATATGGTAGGTTATCCTAATGTTTATTATGTCTTAAATTATATGTTAAAGTAAAAATTAAAACAACGTCATGCAGTCTAAATATAATTTTAATTATGAACTGGGTAGTTACAAAATTTTTGGTCTATGTAATTGAAATACTAGGCTCGAGATCAACAATTGCTTATAAAATAGTAAAAATCAACGTAAATTATAAAATATTTGTGTTTTTATCAAAGTTCAAACACTAATCAACTTAAAAAAAATTAAACTCTTATCAAAAGTGTCATATCTCAAAAATGACAACTGTCAAACTTTAGTACTTTTTATTGACAGTTAGGGCATAATTGCTTCGCACACTGCAAACACACATGTTTATCGCATGATATACATTGATAATTCGATTTACGGTTCAATTTAGGAGGACAACTAGCACAGGTTTTCCGTATTTTCAGTCTGTTTTCAGGATTTTGTGGTTCAGGTGGCAAATCAGAACCCAGAATACGCACCAAGTTGGTTCTTATATCACGTGGAATATGACTATTATAAACTCTGCGCTTCATGTGTTGTAAAACCGTGTTTCTCGCCAGGATCTTGATGAACTGTCCCCGATCAATGGTATTGGCACCATCAGCTTGATAAAGAACATGGGCATTCACTGTACTTATGTCTAACATTCGATAAAAAAGTACCATGGGCCACCTTCGCGATCGGCGACTGCATGTGTAGATGGCGCATTTTTTGTCTATCTCATCAACTCCTCCTTTCGTGGAGTTGTAATAAGCTATAATTTCAGGTTTTCCTGTCTTCTCGTCAATCGCCTCACAGTGGTGCATTGAAGAAATTAAACACACAGCTTTTCCTTTCTTTGGAACATGAGACATCAAAGTCATATTATTACTAAATCCGTAGAGTGTAGATCCCTTGTTTTAGATGGCTGGAACTCCTTGGGAAGTTCTCTTTTGTTTTTTTTAAAGTTCCTACACACGTCAGTCCTCGTTTCTTTAGTGCATCTACCAATTCAACCGATGTGAACCAATTGTCGAATGTTACATTGCGATTACTGTTGTGAATGGGTTTCGTCAAGCGAATCACTGCTTGTGACGGAACTAGAAACTTTTTTTCATCGTTTGTCAAAGTTTCACCATCAGATCCTTTTCCACAATAAATATAGCCATTATAGAAATAGTTAGTCTTAGAATCGCACATACACATCATTTTCAAACCGTATTTGGATGGTTTGTTTGGCATATATATGACAAAAAAAGAACGACCTCTGAATGCTATCAACATTTCATCGATCGTTGCGCACTCTCCAATGTTGTACAGGGTTTGACAGTTATTCACAAATATTCTGAATATGTTTGAAATTGCGGCCAGCTTATCATTCTCTCTTCTTTCATCTCGGTCAGCCCCATTATCAAACCGTAAGCACAGTAACAGATTCAAAAATCTTTTTTGCGACATTACACATCTAAAAATATCCCTTCCCGTCCCATCAGTGGCAAAGAGGTACTCACAGTTTTCATGATTGGACTTGAACACAGCTGTATACATAAGAAGACCAAGAAATGCATGCAATTCGACCATATCCAAGTCTTGTACTTCAGGTCGATTTTCTCTACTGTACTTTAGTCTGAGTTCACTAATTTTCACATTTGTCCATTTCAAAATTTCTTCTAAGATATCTGAACTTATAATTTTCTTCCACAGAGAAAAAGGGTCTTTTTCATCGTGTTCATTTAACCTTGACTCAGGCACACGAGCAATAATGTTATGTTGACCTGTCCTCACAGCTCTGTTTGGTGGATCTTTTGCCCATTTGAACCGATTTTTGCCATAGAAACATCTAGATATTCTTGACAATGGTTCGTCACTGTCACTCTCTGAAAGCTGATTTTCCTGCTGTATTACATGTTCTTCATCTTCCGAAGCACTTTCTTCCGTCTCCGAGTTGTGGTCGCTATTCTCTGGGACATAATTTTCGGGGACGTCTTCAGCTTCCGATGCACTTGAGTCTTCTTGTTGTAACCAGTCTACAATTCGACGATCGACATTAGAATATATGACTGATGAGACTTGTTTGCTTGTGCTAGGCACTATATTTTGGTCAACAACCTCTCTACGCTTTTTTCTAGGAGGTCCAGAGTCATTCATTGTAAAAAATATCTGAAAAAAAACGCAATAAACCAATATAGTCAAAATCCAAAAAAGTTACGTAAGTGGTGACATAAGGTCTGAGAGGCCGCCCGAGAATTTTAAATCGATCTAACTTACCGATTTGGGCCTGGCCGACGCAACTATCCCCCTCCAAGGCACTGGCTATACTAAACTCGAAGCTACTCAGGCGCTCAAACACGGGAAGTGCGGGGAAGGGGGTGATACGATGTTTCGCTAACGCCGCTCGGCCTGTGAGACCGCACGTCACCAGTTAAAGGTTAATGAATTGCAATCAAACATACGGAAGATTTTAAGTCTGACCAAGACCTTTCTAAGACAAAAAACCACATCAAAACCCGGTCAGTAGTTTTTGCGTCCATCACGAACAAACAGACAAACAGATAAACAAACAAACCGACAAGAATTCAATTTTTTTTCAAACTCATTCATTAACATAAACCAATTTTTTTAAGTCTCTAGAATGTACAGACACAACTAATTTACAATTTTATAATCGTATAGACACTGAACTTGAACTTTCGGTTGCTTTTCAGCAGCCATGGTCACGGGGAGACTGAAGATGGTGATTGCTGTATAGTGTGAAGTGTAAGTTACCTCAAAGTATCCGTACTATTTTGAATTTTTGGTGTTACTATTTACGCAGAATGAGCTCACAGTGTCATAAAGTCTTGTTGTATGTTGATTTTTATTAAATTAGTTAAGTGAGTGACTAGGTTCTAAACTTGTGGAACATTCCAACCATCTTCTGTTTGTTCGGTTTTTTTAATTTCAATAGCCTCGCGAAGCATCCTAGGTACGAATCGATTGGGGTGTGTGTTGGGTAACCTCCTCGAGTGTCGCTCCGATTCCGATCCCGCTGCAGTCCGGGGGGAACGGAATCGGAGCGGCCGGTACACCCTGGGCGGCGGTCAATGGCTTCCCCTTCACCCCTTCATAGGGTTGGCATTGATCGTCGGCCAATACCCAACGTGGCGGGAACACATCGCTCTCCGTACTCCTCTGCTTTCAGAGGAGACAGGATGAGCGATGCTGTTAGTGGTGAGATGGCCCAGGGTCAGCCGGGGTGCGAGGGATATGCTCTATGGGTAACCTTACACCCCGGTGTCTGAAGACCCGAGACGGCGTGCGGTTTTAGTCGGTGCAAGCCCGACATAACCGCCCCCGCTGGCCGGCGGGGGGGTATCCGAAGGGATTTCCGCACGATAAAAAAAAAAAAAAAAAAAGGTACGAATCGATTGGGGTGTGTGTTGGGTAACCTCCTCGAGTGTCGCTCCGATTCCGATCCCGTTGCAGTCCGGGGGGAACGGAATCGGAGCGGCCGGTACACCCTGGGCGGCGGTCAATGGCTTCCCCTTCATAGGGTTGGCATTGATCGTCGGCCAATACCCAACGTGGCGGGAACACATCGCTCTCCGTACTCCTCTGCTTTCAGAGGAGACAGGATGAGCGATGCTGTTAGTGGTGAGATGGCCCAGGGTCAGTCGGGGTGCGAGGGATATGCTCTATGGGTAACCTTACACCCCAGCGTCTGAAGACCCGAGACGGCGTGCGGTTTTAGTCGGTGCGAGCCCGACATAACCGCCCCCGCTGGCCGGCGGGGGGGTATCCGAAGGGATTTCCGCACGAAAAAAAAAAAAAAAAGGTACGAATCGATTATCTTTAGCAAGTATCTGAGGTTTATCAAATCTTAAGTAATGCTTGGTCCCCTGTTGCACTTGCTCCATACAGCAAACTTTATAGAACGGTGGTGTTTTATATCAGCTATGTGTTCTTTGACGCGAGTGCTAATGCTTTGCTTGGTTTTGTTTTCGTACGTCCGACTCGGAGATCTCCCACGTTGTCCTCACCCATCTTATAATCATGCTAGAAACCCTTGCAGTGTGATACGTGTCAGAAGCGCGAGGCGCCACTTTGCAATCACTTACATAGTTTTATTTTGCATGGCACACACACGGCTCAGTCTGTGACAAATCTGCATCGAACCAACAACGAATTTGTCAAAAAAATGATGAATTGTTGCGTTTCAAACCGTAGTCACAGATCAAGGAAGGCTGGTTGTGCATCTAATTTAATTGCTTATCAGTGAAATGTAATTAAATTCAGTAAATTCTATGATAACAAATAAAACATGAAATATGTGGTCAAATTTATAAACGCCACCGAATTTAGTAATTATGGAATTTTTCGACATACACTTCTTAAACTCCGATACGTAAACAACACCGTTGAAAAGCCGCAATGAAATAAATAATTAAATAATATTTTCACTTACGACTGTTTCACGGTACGGTCGGGTTTTGCCGCTGCCCGGAGTCGCGACTCAGTGATGTACCAACTTGTTGTTTTCGTCGCTATCGATTACCTATATCGTAGTCAACCAATTTTGTAGTTGACATTTTGAGTGAAGTAAATTATCGTATGGTATAGTTAGTATTATAAATCTGATTGCCATTCTTGGGGCATTTGTGTATATTTAGACATATTACTGCAGTGGCACTTAAAAAAGGTACTTAAAACATTTTTTTTTTAAATTTTAAAATTAATGCTTTAAGTACCTTTTTATTTTTCGTGCGGAAATCCCTTCGGATACCCCCCCGCTGGACGGGGGGGTATCCGAAGCGGTTATGTCGGGCTTGAACCGATTAAAACCGCACGCCATCTCGGGTCTTAAAACGCCGGGGCGTAAGGTTGCCCATAGAGCACCTCGCACCCCGACTGACCCTGGGCCATCTCCGGTTTCGAGATGGCCCCCGCGGGTTTGGTAACCACGGTGTGGTGTGGTGTCCCCGTCTTGCCCCAGTTTGGGGGAGGGACGCTAGTCGCCCCACCGTCCCGGCCTGCTGGGGTGACAGGCGGCCTCACCTGCCATCCCCAGGCCTGCGCTCATGGAGGACGGAGGTCGTTAAGCGACCATCGGCGCCTGAGTCGCCTGCGACGCGTGGCGAGCATGTTGCGGGCTTGGCGAGCCGGGAGAGTTCTAAATCTCTCCCGGGCGCGCTCCGCCATCTCCTTCACGAGCATTACATGCTCGCAGAAGGAGGTGGCGGCGACCCACGCGCTCGCGCTCCGCACCATTGCCGCAATCATGCTGCCGAGCGAGAGGACTCCCACCCCGATGGCTGCCACGACGTCACGCCTCGGCGCCTCCCACGCCGGGCAGTCGGCCAGCGTGTGCAGCCCTGATTCCTCGCTCGCGTCGCAGTGATGACACTCGGGTGTTGGCTCCTTCCTGATCCGATGCAGGTGGTCCCCGAAGCTCCCCTTACCGGAGATCACCTGCGTCAGTCGGTACGCGAGGCTTCCGTGTCGCCTCTCTAGCCAATCCTGCATGATGGGCCTTACCGCCGCTCTTGCGGCGTGCCCTAATGTTTTAAGTAAGTACCTAATACAAAAAAGTTATGCTACGAGGCTTATAAGTTACTAAGCAAATGATTTTTTTTGTACTTGCTATATAATTAACTTGAAGAATTTATATGTCAAATGATATTATCGTGCAAACACTATATCGTGCGTCAATCTCTGGTGTGTATACTGTAGCTGCATTTGCGCTGGCAGTTGGGACAGAGTGGCGACATCGGTTTTAAAAGAAACCCCAAGCGATAACTCTTCTATAGGTTTATTATTTCTGTGGATACACTAAACAGTTCATTGAGCTATTATAGCTCAATAATACAGGTACACACTGTCAAAGAAATAGCCGTTTTTAGGGTTCCGTTGCCAAATGGCAAAAAACGGAGCCCTTATAGATTCGTCATGTCTGTCTGTCTGTCCGTATGTCATAGCCACTTTTTTCGAAACTATAAGAACTATGCTGTTGAAACTTGGTAAGTAGATGTATTCTGAGAACCGCATCAAGCTTTTCACAGAAAATAAGAAAAAAACAATAAATTTTGGGGGTTCCCCATACTTAGAATTGAAACTCAATTTTTTTTTTCATCAAACCCATACGTGTGTAGTATAAATAAATAAAATAAATATTGTATGACAAAGTACACAACGCCATCTAGACCCAAACCAAGCAGAACTTGTCATATGGGTTCTAGAATGCGGATAAATATACTAAAATATTTTTTTTGTAAATAAATACATATTATACATAGAAACATCCAGACCAATGGAAATATACATATTTGTACTGAGCGGGAATCGAACCCGCGACCTTTGGCTTAGCAGTCGAATGCAGTACCGCTACGCCACAGAGGTCGTCAATGCACTACCGCTACGCCACAGAGATCGAGTATCTATGGATAGATTTTCAAAAATGATATTGAGGTTAATATCATTTTTTTCTAAACTGAATAGTTTGCGCGAGAGACACTTCCAAAGTGGTAAAATGTGTGCCCCCCCCCCCTGTAACTTCTAAAATAAGAGAATGATAAAACTAAAAAAAATATATGACGTACATTACTATGTAAACTTCCACCGACAATTGGTTTGAACGAGATCTAGTAAGTAGTTTTCTTTAATACGTCAAAAATCGTGAACCGCAATTTAGGTACTTTTCATTCAATCAACACAAATATAAAAATTATAAAAAAAAAACATTATAATGTCACTTGCTGCTACGGAACCCTTAATGGGCGAGTCCGACTCGCACTTGTCCGCTTTTTTTTTAAAGTTTACATGTTTGTTTGGTAGTGGCCCTGCCTAGGTAACTCTTTGTTCACGTAAACAAATACAATCACTCTCAGAAGTTGCTGTACACTGATAAATTTACAAACAGTCTTTACATTGAAATAAACTAACAAGTAAGTAAATAAGAATTGATGAACAATTATTTTTGTAACCTTCAGACTATAAATTTAACATTTCTCAATTTTTGTTTATTATTATGTAAAGTTTTAGAGTTAAGGGAGTCGACTGTATCAATTACCCGAAAGTAACTACAGTTTCAATTTCTCATGGCCTACAGTTTCGCAATACTGAACTAAAATTATACCAATTTGGTATAATATGTAATTAACAAAGAAAGCATCAATTTGGTATCGTTCGTTTAATATCCAAAGAATCCCGATGCTGTCTCGAGGTATGTCTTTAATATTTGTGTCTTTCACATTTTCTCTCCCAATATTTATAAGGGCTCTCTACATAACATCCTATTGAAAGTAAGTTATAATCAATTGTTATATACGCATACATCGTGAAATATGAAATAGAGGTCTGTGCTATATTTTTAGCGTTGTGGTAAGGTTTCATAATTATATTAATATATCATTTATGCTTTATTGTATACCAATACGAAAAAGAAAAACAGTTAAATTAATGAAAGCAGTTCAATCATCACCCACGCTTTCACCTCAGAGCCCAGGATCCGCTTATTCCTACTTTAGATTTGGCTTGTACAGCTTTAATGGTAGCGACTGCGGGCTGCCCCCCAACCCCGAGAGGTTGAGGACCGTAACAAAATCAAGGCGAGACTGGAGGAAGTGGGAGACCGCCTCATCGTCGAGGAGGTCAAAAACAAGGACCCCCTTCTGATCCTGAGGGACGTTTTGAACATTAACAGCGATGATGATGTTCTGATGGCCCTCAGGAACCAGAATAGGGGGGTTTTTGGCGGCCTCGACGATGGGGAGCTTAGCTTCCAAGTATAAAAAGAAAGCCTGAAACCCAAACAGCTCACACATCGTCCTTGGCGTCTCCCCCGAAGTCTGGGCGAGGGCGATTGGGGCCAGGAAACTCCAGATAGACCTCCAGCGGGTCACAGTGGAGGACCAATCGCCGCTCGTCCAGTGCACGCGCTGTCTCGGCTACGGGCACAGCAAAAAATTTTATAAGGAGACGGAGGACTTGTGCAGCCACTGCGGAGGGCCGCACACGAAAGATCACTGCCAGGCCTACCAGGACTCGGAGCCCGCAAAGTGCGTGAACTGTGTCCGAGCCGAGATTTTGCCTGCCCACCACCACGCTTTCAGTGGCGAATGCCCGATAAGGAGGAAGTGGGACGCGATGGCTCGAGCTGTCGTAGCGTACAGCTGAGGCAGCTCTATCATAATCAACATCAATTAAACCAGCAATGTTCACAATGATATTTTAATAAATATTACTTAGTAACATTAAAATCAGGTACGCAAGAGCCAAGCTGTATAATAATAAATCTTAAAATAATAAATTTAATATACCTCCAACTGTGCTCCCCTCAAAAATAAAATAAACATTAAAGTAACATAAAAATCGCTTGCCAGGCAACTACGTACAAGACACCAAACAACGCACACACACGACACATACACGCGACATGTAACACAGTACAATACTTTAGTGCTCCGACCTCGTTCGATCACTACAGTTCATTAACCTGGCCATCATGTGTCAGAGTTTAAAAATAATTTCTTTTGATTCAAATATGTCGAGGGAAGAAAAACAATTGTTTGGCGGTCGATTCGGCTGACAGCGGGCGACTTGGGGCGCCGCCCTGGTCCGCCGGCCGAAGAGAAGATATAAGTTTATTGAATGTACGCTCAGTCCCTGAGCGGAGTCCGCGATTCCCTACAGTTCGTTTAAATATAAATATATTCGCGTAAAAACCTCCCTAAACTCGATATAGGAAGCTTTGTTGAATTAATAAATGTCCATATAACTATTTATCCTTGTGTTTATCTTTCATCAACACGAGGTATTGTGGCGTCCAAGCCCCGGACGCTACAACTGGTGGAGGCGCTGGTTTCCACAGGAGTTGGTGGTTGCTACAGCTGGTGGAGCGCTAGTTTCCGCAGGAGTCGGAAACGCCAACATTCTGCAGTTGGCAGTGGATGGATCGATCCCGTACCGTATGAAGAAAGACGTCGTGCGACATTCGAGCGACGCATTTATCAGTATCGTTGTGTTTATTTGCTTTTATGTGCTTTTATGTGCTGTTATGTGCCCAACTAGAAGATGGCTAAGATAAAGAGGTGCAATGGCTATGATGGTGGCTTGTTCCAGGGTGTTTCAAGAGATTTCTGTGTTATTTCCGTCATTGACAGATGTCTGCGGGTCAATAGGGCCAATAAGGACTATAAGTCTTAATAGAATTATAATCCACGTAGTAAATAATGTGGTAAAAAGTTGGTTTTCGATCAGACTCTTCTTTATGAAGTAAAGTTCTCTTTCTCTTTAATGTTCATTAAAAAGTAATTTAGAAATTCGAGGTAGGTCTTAAAAGTACTTTGTACTTTAGGCTCCTTTCGGGCAAACATTAAAATGTATCGGCAAGTGACATCAAACTAGTCTATTTAGAGAGGCCGATTGTGGCCTGACTTCTTTTATTCTGGGTTTTTTGCCTAACCAAGAATGAAGCAATTTTTCTTTGTTCGTGTTTTTCAGTAGTTATTACAGTTTAATTGCTATAATTTGAGATTTTAATAACGATTATTAAGTATTACAAAGATTGCTTCGTTATTCCCATTGTAAGGGACAATTCGCTTAAATTTTTTTTTTGTGTCCCAGATGTAGTTTACCTAGGGCTTCAATGTAGCTGTCACATGTCATGGCCTTGGGCGTAGCTCGATGTAGTGCTCCGACCTCGTTCGATCACTACAGTTCATTAACCTGGCCATCATGTGTCAGAGTTTAAAAATAATTTCTTTCGATTCAAATATGTCGAGGGAGGAAAAACAATTGCTTGGCGGTCGATTCGGCCGACAGCGGGCGATTTACCGTTGTAAATTTTTTATTTTATTCTGTTTTAGTATTTGTTGTTATAAACGCAACAGAAATACATCATCAATTTGGATTGAATCACATTTGGAGTGAGGCCGTCGAGAGGCACGGAGAGGCACTTGCCGTTTCCCTCGACATCTCGAAGGTTTTGACAGGGTCTGGCACGATAGCCTAATTGGCAATCTTCCGTCCTACGGCCTGCCCCCTGGCTTATGTGTCTGAATCACCAACTTCCTGAGGAATCGGTCTATTCGAGTGGTCGTTGACGGCTGCACATCAGACCGATTAGCAATCAACGCTGGGGTCTCTCAGGGGTCGGTACTCTCGGCTACATTATCCTTGTTGCACATAAACGACCTGTTTGGGTACGCAGACGACAGCACAGTAGTCGAGAGTTACTAGTCCAACCCCTGAGCCAGCGTGGGACAGATCCGGTCTCTCCGAGAGGCCATGGCTGAGCATCTGAATTTGTCCTTGAAAGCGGACTCCGATTGGGGTGATGCTAACTTGGTCAAATTTAATGCTACTAAGACCCAGGCGCATCTGTTCTCCGCCAAGCGGAGTCAATTTCAGACAAACCCCACATTCTGAAATGCATCCGTGCCGATAACCGACCGCCTCGAGCTTCTTGGCGTTACTCTGACATCCACCCTCTATTTTGGGTCTTACATTGAGGCTGAAGCTCAAGTGGCTGCTAAAAAGCTGGGTATTCTGTCGAAGGTGCGACAGTACTTCACACCGGAACAGTTGCTCAACTTGTATCAAGCGCAGGTTCGATCCAGTATGGAGTACTGCTCGTATCTGTGTGATGGCTCAGCTAAATAATAGGTCTTTACCTATGAAATTGCCGAAATTTTCTTACAAATTCATGAGTTTGTTATTCCTGTAATTTAATAGCTATTTCCATTATTTATATTTTGTTTGAAAGTTGATTTCAAGATTTTACAACTCTGTATTAAATTTTGTTTTATTGGCCGCTTGATAAATGAATTCGATCTTCAAAAACAGTACTTCCTAAATGCTATCCATTTTGATGATAAATTTCGTATTACTTAACAGCTGTCACTTTTCAAAAATGTAATAAAAGTTGCTGTTTGTTAGCTTAATGTTGTCTCATTCATACACAAAAAAAAACATAAAATTTGGATTTGTCATTCCAAAAAAAAATGAAAAATGTTAGTACTGAAAATTGGGTTTCCTCCAATTTCTTCAAGAACAACGGCAATTTCATATGTTACGACCTAATACCACCTAGAAGCGCTGGAGACAATAGAGAGACGGGTCAAGAGGCTCATTAACAACGACGCACTCGTCGAGAAAAGGTTTAGAGCCTTCAACATCGACGCAAAGTTGCAGGCCTTTTATCGGATGCATTTCGGAGAGTGAGCGCTGGAATTGCACAACTTGATACCTCCAAGCCCTTTCCACCAACGAACGAACAGACGCACAGCGACACGCCACTGCTACATGGTGGATATTCCAGTCATACGCACGAAATGTTTCGGCGACACATTTATTATGCGTACAGCTAAGGAGTGGAATTGCCTGCCTGAGTCTGTGTTTCAGGAAAGCTATAACCTCGGAATCTTCAAATCTCGAGTGAATAGGTTCCTTCTAGGCAAACGTGATCCATCGTAGACCACATAGTTATCACGGTTCATGAGATTCAGCCTGGTGACAGGCGGACGGACAGACAGCGAGACCTCAGTAATAGGGTCCTGTTCACGCCACTATGGCGACGGAGGGGCGAGGCAAGAGAGGGGGGAACCGCGCGGCCGCCCGCGCCGTCCGCATTACTTTTGAGAATTAGATTGTTAGCTCGCGACACATGCACGGAAAAATTATTGTAATTACCAAGTACATATTAATCGTTGATTATAATATCATAGTAAGCAAGATTTGTTTTATTCTAAACTGTACGAAGCCTGGACATAACTGGCGACCGTGAAACTGCAATCTTCGGATCGAATTCTCGAGTATATTCGAGAACGAACTATATAAAGGACAAAACAAAGGAGTCTAGAATTCAAGATTTGGGAGGATTTGCTGCTTTTGGGGCCGTCAGTGCACGCTGTCATCTGGAGGTCTAACCCAGGAAAGTAGCCCGAATCCTTTTATTTTCATTTCTTTAGCCAAATTCCTTTTTTCCTTTGTCTCATTTATTTTGTGTGTACAGGTGTGTTAATTTCAAACGTCAGTTATTCTTTGTAATTTACGATTCCAGTTAATTTCACTAAAGCTTGGATTACAAATAACTATTCCTTTGATTATAGTATCTATGTAGATAAGCAAAGAACTATTAATATAAAGCATTTCTTTTCCCGGTGCATTAAAATACATTTTTATACTTACATTCCCCAAGTACCTACACATTTCGAAATAGTGCACAGCTATTCATCATAATCCTTTGTTCATCATCTTATCGTCCTTTGTAATAATTTAGGACGCATTTCAATAGTATACCGATAATATTACTTTGTTCATCATCATAACGTTCTTTGTAATAATTTAGGACGCATTTCAATAGTATACCGATAATATTAGAGTGTAATCGCGGCTTGTCGAACAATTCCAGTGTTTGCACGGGAGTGCTCCGCTCCGCGTAACTTGTACTGCCGCTGCTGGCAACGGTGCCGCCGCCGCGCGGGTGCTTGCGGTGCCAGCTTGCTGATCGCGCTAAGTGCTCGGCCGGAGCAACATCGGACAATCGCAATTTCTACGGCTAGACCTGGATTGCGATAGGACTCATCTATACTTCAGACGGGTTTGCATTCGTTTGTTTATTTCACTGTTTGTGTTTGTGCTGTTATCAAGGTTATATTTTGATATGGCTTCTGAGGGTGATAAAGTAAAGGGTGACGTAGCTAAGCCAGTGAGAATTGATATGACTTCGGAGGGTGATGAAATAAAGGGTGAGTTAGCTAAGCTAATGAAAAAGCGTGCAACAATTAAAGGATCATTGACCAAATATGCGAATTCGGTCCAGGAAATAGAAATAACTGAGCTTACTAAGGTAAATTATAAACAGTTGGAATTAAAATTAGAAAAAATTCAAAGTTTATCGGGTAATTTTGAAGAAATTCAGGGGCAAATTGAGCTTTTACATAAGAATGAAGAGGAGCAGGTTTTAGAAAGATTTAATGTAGAAGATCAGTTTATCACAACCATAGCCCATATACAGGAAATATTAGAATCTTCACCCTTTAATAAAATTAGTGAAGGTTCACAACATGGATCGTCAAACTCTTCCCATTGTCATAGTTTTCATGATTCGGTTGTTAAATTACCAACAATTAAGTTACCTACTTTTGATGGCAATCATATGCAATGGATGGAATATCGGGACACTTTTGAGTCAATGATAAATAACAGCAACACTATACCAGACATTAATAAATTTCACTATTTGAGGTCTTCGTTGGAGGGGAGTGCATTAGTAGTAATTAAATCAATTGAGTTCAGTGCAAAAAATTATGAAGTTGCATGGGATATTTTATGCAAACGGTATAACAATACAAACCTTTTAATTAATAATCATTTGAAAGCTTTGTTTACTTTGGAGGTGCTTAGTAAGGAATCTTACAAAGCGCTGCGATTTATTGTTGACCATGTCTCCAAGCACTTGAGGGCCTTGGATAATTTGGGGCAACCAACTAATAAGTGGGATGCTCTTATTATTTTCATGGTTTCAAGCAAGTTAGACGTACACACGAGCAGAAAGTGGGAGGAATACAAAGGTGCGCTCGGTGAAGATAGGTTGCCTACATTGGAGGACTTCTTTTCGTTTTTGCGTAGTCGGTCTGATGTTTTAGAAACCTCCTACAATCGGGTTGAAAAATCTGATCCTAAATTTAACCAAAGAGATAAGTCTAAATTAAATAATAATCAGTCAAAAAGTTTTGTAGCTTCATTAGATAACCAAAAATCTTGTTTTATTTGTAAAGAGGTTCATCGCTTGCATGAGTGTGTCAAATTTAAGGAAATGCCTATTGATCAGAGAATTAAGCAGGTTAGTGATCGAAAACTGTGTAAAAATTGTTTACTAGGAGGCCATAATTCATTTTTGTGCAAACTTAAAGCTTCCTGTCGTTTCTGTAAGAACAAACACAATACATTGTTACACAGGCCTACTCAAACGACTCAGACCGGCGATAATCCTCAAAATATTGAGTCTTCTCCCGCTACTTCGATGTCACCGCCGCCGCAGGTATCGTTAGCTGCCGTGTCCGCGGGACAAGTTTTATTGTGTACGGCGTTGGTGGAAGTGGTTATCGGTGACAATATCTTCGTTGCGCGAGCACTGCTCGATACGGGAAGTCAATCTTCTTTTATTAGTACAAATTTAAAGGGGCGCTTAGGATTATCTGTGGACCATATCAACACAAGAAATATTTGTGGTATTAATAACTCTGTTTGTAACATAAGTGAGTGTTGCCTGCTACAAATAAAATCACGAGTCAATTCATTTAATTTTAGTACGAATTTCTTGATTGTTCCGCAAATCACCAGTATGTTACCTAACTCCGAGATTGATATTCGTACTCTGCCTTTGCCAGGAAGCATTGTACTTGCTGACCCTACTTTTTATACTCCCTCCGCCATAGATATTCTGTTAGGAGCGGATGTCTACTGGAAGATAATAAAATCTAAAAGTATAAAATTAGGAAAAAATAAACCAATCCTTCAGGATTCAAAGTTGGGGTGGTTGGTTGCAGGACCAATGTTGAATTCTAACACATTATCGACTGTGGTCATTCCTACACCACTGTCGTGTAATTTTACTACGCAATTGTGCGACTCAATTGAAAAATTTTGGCAGCTTGATGATTTACCCTCCACAAAAACTCACTCTCTAGAAGAGAAGTTATGTGAGTCTCATTTTAGTAACACTGTTACTCGTTTGCCTAGTGGTCGATTCGGCGTTCAAATGCCTATGAAAGAGGTTCCCGAGGAGGCACTTCATGATAATTTTCACGTGGCTAAAAAGTGTTTGTTTAATTTAGAAAAGAAGCTGGATAAAAATCCTATTTTAAAACAAAAGTATATTTCATTTCTCAAAGAATATTCCGAGCTAGGACACCTAAGCCAAATTGAACGGCCTAATTTTGGGTATTATATACCCCATCATGCTATCTTGCGCGAAAAGAGTGAGACAACTAAACTACGGGCTGTTTTTAATGCTTCGGTGAAGACCTCGTCTGGGAAGTCCTTAAATGACATACAATTGGTAGGCCCGGTAGTTCAGAGCGATCTTATCTCTATTTTGCTGCGGTTTCGTCAACATCGGTATATATTGATAGGTGACATCGAAAAGATGTACCGTCAAATTGAGGTGGACTCATCGCAACGTAATTTGCAACTAATTTTGTGGCGGGAGGAAAAGAGCCAACCAATTCAGGTTCTACAGCTCAATACCGTGACATACGGAACAGCCTCTGCTCCCTTTTTGAGCACACGTTGTTTGCTACAGTTAGCATTAGAATGTCAGGACAGTGAGGTCGCTAATGTCATTCGCAATGATTTCTACATGGACGATTTAAATACCGGCCATGAAACCTTAGAAGGTTTAAGGCACATTGCAGATGGAGTGATTCAAATTTTAGACTCTGCCAGTTTTCCTCTTCGAAAATTCCGTACTAATTGCCCAGATTTGTTTATAAATGAACGCGGAACGTCTGAGTCTTTGGATCTCTATAAGGAATCTAGTGTGTTGGGTCTCAATTATTCTCCTAAGGTCGACACATTACAATTTTCAGCTGATTTAAAACCTGAATCTAAGATCACTAAAATGTCTGTTATTGCAACGACAAGCAAAATATTTGATCCATTGGGATTATTATGTCCGTGTGTTTTAGTAGCCAAAATCTTACTCCAAAGACTGTGGAGTGCCAAGCTTGAGTGGGACGATCCTGTACCAGACGAATTTACCAAAAATTGGTCCAAATTGTTAAAAGAATTTTCAGTTCTATCTGATATCCAAGTCCCAAGATTAGTTCTTTCCCACAGTCCTAGCGAAATTGAGTTGCATTGTTTTGTTGATGCATCACAGCAGGCATATGCAGCCTGTGTGTATCTAAGGTCAACATCAAATGACAATCAAGTGGTGGTCAAGTTATTGTGCGCTAAGGCGCGAGTAGCTCCTATTAAAACTTTGACGATACCGCGCTTGGAATTATGTGGTGCTTTGCTGGGGGCACGTTTAGCTACGAAAGTTGTACAAGCACTAAGATGTAATATATCACAAAAATACATCTGGACTGATTCAACAGTTGTTTTGGGTTGGATTAAAGCTCAATCAAAGGACCTGAAAACTTTTGTGTGCAATCGGGTTAATGACATCAATGAGTTGACTTTTGATTTCACTTTTAATCACGTCCCTACTCAGGAAAATCCCGCGGATATGGCTTCAAGAGGAGTCGACCCAATATTATTGCGTTCTTCCCTTCTCTGGTGGGAAGGGCCTACCTTCCTCAAAGCGGGTAGTTCCGAATGGCCAAATCAAATACGCACACCAATGCCGCAAAATTTACCTGAAATGAAAGCACCTAAAACCTTAAATACTGCAGTAAAATGCAATTTGGGAGTGGCTAACAATCATTTAGTTGAATTTGAAAAGTACTCTAGTTTCAATAAATTAAAGAGAGTGTTCAGTTATGTTTTGCGTTTCATTAATAATTGCAAACCAAAAAATTCAAAGTTAACAGGGTCGTTAAATAACGACGAATTAAATAATTCTCTGCATGTTTTAGTAAAATGCAGTCAATTTCAGTCATTTACGGATGAACTTGAATTACTCAATAATAATGAGCCTTTAAGGCGCAACTCAAAATTAATGTCTCTTTCTCCCTTTATAGATTGTAAGGGTATTCTCAGAGTAGGAGGAAGGATAGAAAACTCTTCATTTAATTACGATAAGAAGCACCCAATGCTGTTGGATGCAAAACATTATTTTACTAGACTGGTTATGAGTCACGAGCATCTGCGATTATTCCATGCAGGTCCTCAACTTCTTTTGGCTGCAATACGAGAGCAATTTTGGCCAATCGGAGGTAGGTATCTGGCGCGTAGTATTTCAAAGCACTGTTTGATTTGTACACGTTTTCGAGGAAAGACTCTGCAGCCCTTGATGGGTAACTTACCTCACGATAGGACCAATCCTACCTTCCCTTTCTGTTCGTGTGGGGTAGATATGGCCGGACCTTTTATGATATCAAGCCGTAAAGGTAAAGGTAATCGAATCTCTAAGAGCTATTTGTGTTTATTTGTATGCCTCTCAACTAAAGCCCTACATCTTGAGCTTGTCAGTGACCTAAGCACCGAAGCCTTTATTTTATCACTGCGAAGATTCATTTCTAGAAGGGGCAAGCCTGCTATCATTTACTGTGATAATGGCACAAATTTCAGAGGTGCTAATAATGAATTGAATAAGCTTTTAAGGTCTAGCCGTCAGTCTGTAACTCAATTCTCTAACGACGAGGGTATTAAATTTGTATTCAGCCCCGCATATTCACCTCATTTTGGAGGTATATGGGAGGCTGGAGTTAAATCAGCTAAGTATCACCTAAAACGGCTTGCTGGCAATGCTTCACTGACGTTTGAGGAGTTAGCCACGTTGTTTTCGCAAATTGAGGCAATTCTTAATTCCCGTCCTCTGGCTCCCCTTTCGTCGGACCCCAATGATCCATCTCCACTGACTCCAGGGCACTTCCTAATTGGGCGACCGCTGACATCGCTGCAGTCACCACCGATTACTGTGAAGCACCCCACTAGATATCAGCGTATCGAGCAATTGAGGCAGCATTTCTGGGACCGTTGGCGCCGAGAGTTCGTAGCGGAGCTTCAGCAGCGAACAAAATGGCGGACTACACAACGAGAGCTTCGCATCGGAGACTTGGTTATATTAAAAGAAGATGTCTTACCACCACTTCAATGGAGATTGGCAAGGGTCAGTCGTCTTCACACGGGAACGGATGGAATAAGCAGAGTAGCTGATGTGCTCACGAACAAGGGCACAATAAGAAGAGCCATAAATAAGATGGTTCGCATACCCGCACTTGATGACACCGCTGCTGGCCTCCAGCAGCACTAAACGTGGATGGCAACAGAAGGTACTAAGGGCATCGTCCGAGAGTTCGTC
This sequence comes from Cybosia mesomella, assembly GCA_946251805.1. Taxonomy (NCBI): domain Eukaryota; kingdom Metazoa; phylum Arthropoda; class Insecta; order Lepidoptera; family Erebidae; genus Cybosia; species Cybosia mesomella. Next base: position 27,993,037 of record OX276398.1, read on the forward strand.
ATGCTGTTGAAAGAGAGCCTTTCAACGCCGCGGAGCGTGTTCACGCCACTATGGCGACGGAGGGGCGAGGCAAGAGAGGGGGGAACCGCGCGGCCGCCCGCGCCGTCCGCATTACTTTTGAGAATTAGATTGTTAGCTCGCGACACATGCACGGAAAAATTATTGTAATTACCAAGTACATATTAATCGTTGATTATAATATCATAGTAAGCAAGATTTGTTTTATTCAAAACTGTACGAAGCCTGGACAGGTCCCGTTTTACCCTTTCGGTATGGAACCCTATAAATGACACTCTTTCTCACACTATAAGCAAGTAAGATTAAGCAATCAACGATAGATGACTGCTAACAAGTGATAGCCATAATAGAAGTCAATAAACTGAAATTAAAACCGTTTGATGTCTAATAAAAAGATTAACAAAGGAATGGAGATGAAAGAACAAAAAGTGCGACTATTTGCTTCATTTGTTGACGTTTGTAATATGACCGTATATGACAGTTTATTGAAGATTATTCTTTACAATCCAATTTAGCATAGTCTATACTATAATAAAATTGTAAATTAGTTGTTTCTATACAATGGAGATTTAAAAAAAAATGGGTTATCTTATGTTAAATGAACGATTTTGGACACAAAAATATTTGTTTTGGCATTCTTGTCTGTTTGTTCGGGATGGGCGCAAAAACTACCGAACGGATTTTGATGCGGTTTTTTTATTAGAAAGGTCTTGATCAGACATTAAATCTGCCGTATGTTTGATTACAATTAGTTAAGTATAACCGGAGATATGACCAAAAAACGATAACCGACCTACCTACGAGCGAGCGGAGCTGCGGGCATCAGCTAGTCGTGCCATAAAATACAAAAAGTTAACAGTTTGGAACGATAATCTATGATATACAGTGGTGGCCATATAATTAAGAACGCTGATATAAAGGGAAGATTTTTTCCAACTAAGATGCAAAACTAATTGTATGCATTTGTTTTTATTTCTCTCGGTATCGTAAAACATTTCCATATTACCACTGTATTCATTGATACACATGATTGGCTAAAAATCAATAGGCAAACTTTTTACACTACTTTTAAACAAAGTATTCCTTATTACTGGCTGGTCACGTAATTAAGAACGCTAAGTAGTTTATACCTTTATTCAAATTTAAATAGAGAACACTCAGTCGATTTGTTACTGTTTGTATAATTTTGGCGCAATTACGTGCTGTAAAAGATTAAAGGTGATTGCTTCTTTAGAAAAAACAATGGGAAAAAATAAAAGTTGCGATAAATCTACAAGGGAAGTATTAATAAAACTTCGCCGGAAGAATTGGTCTTATAAAAAGATAGCCGACCATCTGCAATGTTCAAAAACGATGGTTTTCCACGCTGTAAAGCATTTTGCTACGTATCAAACTACTTCGAATGTTCCACGTGTACCTAAACAGAGAAAAACAACTCCTCGAGATGACCGAAACATCGTTCTTATGGCAAAACAAAATCCTTTTAAAGGGTCCAATGAGCTTAGAAAATAATATTTTGGTGAAAACAACTTTTCAGCAATCTCAGCACGCACTATTCGAAGACGTTTGGTAGAATAAAAATTGCACGGTAGGATAGCAAGAAAGGTACCCATGTTAAAATTTTGCCACAGGCAAGCCCGGCTTGCATTTGCGAGAAAGTATGAAAACTGGACTGTGCAACAGTGGAAAAATGTACTTTTTTCTGACGAGACGAAAATAAACAGAGTATGTTCTGATGGAAAACGATATGTACGACGTCCCCCGAATACAGCATTCGACCCAAAGTACACGAAAGTTACATTAAAGCACGGTGGTGGAAATGTGAAAATTTGGGGTTGCTTTTCTGGACATGGTGTGGGACCTGTAAAGTTGATAGAAGGTAATATGGATCAGTTCCAATACAAAAATATACTGGAAGAAACAATGTTACCATACGCTGAAGACGTTCTACCGGTCATTTGGACATTCCAGCATGACAATGATCCAAAGCACACTGCACGCACCGTAAAGGAATTTCTTACAGCGCAATTAGTTTCTGTCTTAGACTGGCCTGCTAACAGTCCAGATCTAAACCCAATAGAGAATCTGTGGTTTGAAGTAAAGAAAAAGGTTTCAAATACAAAGTGTGGAAATTTAAGAGAGCTGTATGACGTTTTTTTAGAAGAATGGAACTCTATTTCTCTTGCGAAATGTCAAAAATTAATAGAGTCAATGCCTCGCCGGTGTAAAGCTGTAATTAAAAGCCGTGGATATGCTATTAACTATAAATTTTAGTTAAATATATCTTTTTATGTTTCCTGTGCTACATAATATTGTGATTTTTTAAATCTAAGTGTCATACAAAACAATTCCCGAGCAGTTAAATAAATCGTTCTTAATTATTTGTCCAGTTTCAGTACTATTTGAATGTGTTACTTTGATAAAATCAATAAAATGTGCAAAAAACAGTTAGCGATTTCATACTTTATTCTTAAGTCAGGTTGCTCTATTAATGTGACTATTATATAACATAAATAGTTGCTTCTCAAAAGGTACACATCTCTGTGTATGATACGATTTAAATGAAAAACTTCTAGAACTTCAAATCATTCTTAATTATATGACCAACTGTATACTACGTCATCATCTTAACGTGGTTCTCAGTTGCATCCGAGGTTTTCACCTCGGAGCCGGGTTCCGCTTTTCCGTTCTTCACCTTTTAGATTTGGCTTATGCGGCTTTTATGGGAGCGACTACCATCTGACCTGCCAACCCCGAGAGGATAGTCTGTGCCAGAGCCTGGTTCGTCAATCAGCTGGTGCGCACGCTTGCAAGTGAGATTGGCTTGGCCACAAGGATCTGAATGGGATGCCATTCACCCAATATATACCTACGTTGTGCTACGCTTATTGTACGCTACACAAGTGTAATTTAGTAGTGTACAATGTACAAAAAACATATACCTAGGTACCAACCGTATTATAAATAATAATAGGTCTTTACCTATGAAATTGCCGAAATTTTCTTACAAATTCATGAGTTCGTTATTCCTGTAATTTAATAGCTATTTCCATTATTTATGTTTTGTTTGAAAGTTGATTTCAAGATTTTACAACTCTGTATTAAATTTTGTTTTTATTGGCCGCTTGATAAATTAATTCGATCTCCAAAAACAGTACTTCCTAAATGCTCCCCGAGCTGGCTAGGGCCAGGGCGGCGAGAAGTGTCGTGCGGTGTTCCACAGGGGTCGGTCCTAGGGCCACTCCTGTGGAACATCGGATACGACTGGGTGCTGCGCGGTACGTTGCTCGAGGGCGTCAGCATAGTTTGCTATGCTGACGACACTCTCGTTATGGTGCGGGGAGCAACGTAGCGAAGCGTGGCACTAAAGGCCACGGCAGGGGTTGCTCAAGTCGTGGGTCGAATACGGCGGCTGGGACTCGAGGTGGCTCTCCACAAATCCGAGGCTATGTGTTTTCACGGGCCTCGGAGGGGGCCACCTGCGGGAACTAGCATAACCGTAGGGGGACCTTGGGCTCGTACTCGATAGCCGATGGGACTTCGGACCACATCTCCGAAGTCTGGTCCCGAAACTGAGGGGGGCTGCGGCCGCGCTATCGCGGCTGATGCCCAATGTTAAGGGACCCAACGCCCCCACTAGGAGACTGTACCTGTCTGCGGCGCCCTCGCCGCAGACTGCGAAACTACGCCCGGGACTACCGACCTCCATGATCGGGGCCTGAGGACGGCAGTTGGCCGCCTCACCGTCCTTATAGAAGCAGGCCGTAGCGGAGGCGTGTCGTGTGTGCCCTTACACACGCCTGCCAACTCACCTAAGCGGGATAAAACCCGACCCCGCCAGGCGAGGCCGCGATAGTTAATGTTTTCATTTCTTTTTATAAGATTATAATTAGTAAACCGTTAGTTAATTTGTTATCAAATAAAACATCAAAATGTTAAAGGTGTGTTAGGTAGGAATTAAGAGTTGTCACTATATTATATGTAAGTAATTAAAGTAGGTACTTCAATATTATTTTATTATAAGTCATCATCATCATCATCATCAACCTATTCTAGTCCACTGCTGGACATAGGTCTCCCCTTATGAGCGCCGAGTAACCGACGGTAATTATTATTTTACTCATCAAACACCTTGCTTGCAGAAAAGTAGTTTATAAAAAATTATAAAATATCGAGGAAAAAAAAATAGCAATGTGTAAAATCGATTGCAACTTCTACGGAAATAAAGTCGATTGTTGTTTGAAATCGAATAGGTTATGCAATAAGACATAACTATTTGATGAAAAATTGAACTGTCAAAAGTTTAATAAATGGTTGGACAGAATATAAGTATGCGCACTTTCATCTAAGCGCACGGCCGTGCGCAGGCCAAGTTCCAGCAACAGGCCGCGCGCATGCCGTGCACTATTTACACGAACCGTTTCGACTCACTTTTGACCCCCCTGTAGCTCAGTGCCTATTGCAAGTACAGAGATAAAACTTTACGTACGTAATTATATACTAGTACTCAAGCAGTATGCCAAATTTCATAGATATAGCTTCAGTAGATCCTGAAATATGACCCTGTGAATATAGCTAATTTTGGCACTGACTCACTGACCGGTAATCAAAACCTTTAGACCACTTCCAATTGTGCTAGCGTTATGAAATTTGGCACACAGGTCGTGTGTTATATGTAGATTAACAAAAAATTAAGAAATTAAAGAAATCGGTCAAGCGTGAGTTGGCTCAATCTAATATCGAGTTTTTCCAGTCCTCCGCCTACCGCATCCAGCCACTACTCGCTACCGTATTCACGTCAACGGTCTATCTGGCCGAAATTCACTTAACCATACGCCCAACTTAAAATATGGTATAGTTGTGAAAATACGCAACTACTTGGTTAAAAATATCTAAAATTTATAATACTTATAAATTTTAACTTGGCAGGTTAATTTAATTTTATAAATAATAAATTTAATTAAACAATTAATCAAGTGTTACGTACAACATGAAAACCTGCCAAGTTAAAATTTATAAATATTATAAATTTTAGATATTTTTAACCAAGTAGTTGCGTATTTTCACAACTATACCATATTTTAAGTTGGGCGTATGGTTAAGTGAATTTCGGCCAGATAGACCGTTGACGTGAATACGGTAGCGAGTAGTGGCTGGATGCGGTAGGCGGAGGACTGGATGTGGTAGCGCGTCTTGGGAATGGCAAATGTTTACCAGTGGATTAGGGTGTTGATGAAGGTGATTATGATCGATTTTAAAGTGCACCTAAACTTGGTATTGGATTGGATTTCAACCCTTTTTTAGGCGAACAATTAGCCGATAGGAACTTGGCCCCCTTTTTAACAGGTATGTTTTTGGTGGGATACAATATACATATACTATTGCTCTACAAAAACATTTTTGTAGAGCAGTAGTCTGCCTTAAGACTGTCTTGGCCCTAATGAGCACTCAGTGATAACAACAGAAGAGACTATTGTTAGTTACTAACTTGTATTTATTAATCGTTTTATTTTCAACGCGTACAAAGTCTCAAATTACGAAGTTATAATGGAAGGTACTTCGGTCGTAGGCATTCAATTGAGACAATTATATAGTGACACAGATAATATATATTGATGACATGTTCAGATACCCAAAGATCGAACAATATCTGAAGACCTTTCTCATTACAGAGAAAAAATGGGCGGCATATTATGCTTCATAGAAATGTATTCTTTTGTTTTCTCCCTGGATACGAGAGCAAAAAAAATAATGATGTTAGTACAGAATAGATAATAGTACTGACATAGTAGAGCTATAAGAACTAGGAACATTACTAACGCTTCGTATACCTAGTAAAGAAATGAGCTTTGGTTTTTTTCTTATGATACTAATCCCACCCGCGTTCCCACTACTGCAATTTCTCTACACTATCAACAGTAGTGACTCATAAAGCAATTATACTCTGGCAGTCCGGGCTAAACTTGGGTGTTGAAGCATAGAAATTAATTAGAAGCAAATTGGAGGAGTTTGAAACATAGGAAATTCCCCCCTTAGTCAGCAGAAAACTAGAGTAAAATAAGCAAACTACCTTTTTGTTTTCGTGCGGAAATCCCTTCGGATATCCCCCCGCCGGCCAGCGGGGGCGGTTATGTCGGGCTTGAACCGACTAAAACCGCACGCCGTCTCGGGTCTACAGACGCCGGGGTGTAAGGTTGCCCATAGAGCATATCCCTCGCACCCCGACTGACCCTGGGCCATCTCCGGTTTCGAGATGGTCCCCTCGGGTTTGGGAACCACGGTGTCCCCGTCTTGCCCCGGTTTGGGGGAGGGGCGCTAGACGCCCCACCGTCCCGGCCTGCTTCTGTTGGGGTGACAGGCGGCCTCACCTGCCACCCCCAGGCCTGCGCTCATGGAGGACGGAGGTCGTTTAGTAACCTCCGGCGCCTGAGTCGCCTGCGACGCGCTGCGAGCAAGTTGCGGGCTCGGCCGGCCGGGAGAGTTCTAAATCTCTCCCGGGCGCGCTCTGCCATCTCCTTCGTGAGCATTACATTACATGCTCGCAGAAGGAGGTGGCGGCGGCCCACGCGCTCGCACTCCGCACCATTGCCGCAATCATGCTGCCGAGCGAGAGGACTCCCACCCTGATGGCTCCAGCCCTGAGTCCTCGCTCGCGTCGCAGTGATGACACTCAGGCGTTGGCTCCTTCCTGATCCGATGCAGATGGTCCCCGAAGCACCCCTTCCCGGAGATGACCTGCGTCAGTCGGTACGAGAGGCTTCCGTGTCGCTTCTCTAGCCAATCCTCCATGATGGGCTAAGCAAACTACCTATAAAACAGTTAAAACACCACGTACACAAATATTATGGATATTGAGTGATCTAAGCATTATTTCATCATTATAAAAATAATTTAATGAGCATTAAATTACTGCAGTTTTCACAAAACTGCAAAAATACTCATTGTGCATCGAAATAACAACAATCTTTATTGAGGTTAAGTTTTTGTTATTATTATTTCAACATGCTTTCATTTCAAGAAAAAACAAGTGAATTTGTGTTGGTATAATAAAATCTAATATACAGATTTTCACCCACTTTATATTGAAGGCAACTCGTTATCATCATCCCAGCGAGTGTCCAGTTGCTTCCTAAGCCCGAAAATTTTGAACCTCGGAATCTAAGGACGGTTTCCCCATTTTTTCTTCTCGAATTCAACTTGTCAATAAATTATAAATTAAAATCAGGGTCTGGGTAGTTTGTAAAATTACTATTGACTAGTGACTTATGGGTTTTCTAGGGCTCACAGTTATTCCAAAACCGTTTTTATTCAGTCTGCACAGATTAACTAAATGCGATGAAAAGAAACTGGAAGTCAGGTAACGGATTCCTTTTCCGTACTTACTGGTGACACACGCTTAGGCGCCCACAGCCTAGGATGCAGTGTCAAAGCTCAGCTTTGCTTTATTTTATTATTATTGAGATTATTAATAAGGGACCATAATTTCTTGGGGTTATTGATAACATTTTGAAATACTTTATAATAGTATGCACTTTTATCGTTTTTAATTTGTTTGGCCACTTGCTTGTTTCTTGATTATAAATTCTTCACGTAATGTCTCATTTTCTGGATTATTTTTCAACTGCATCCATAATTAGTTTCTTTGGTTGATTTCTATGATTATATTGCGATTTTTCCAATCGTCTTGAGGTGAATTTAGAATTTTGGTCTTATTAACTCTATTTACTTTTGTATGTGTGTACATATTGTTTTAATTTAGTTGCCAGTTGACTTTAACTCAAATCTTCTCCAATTTCTTGTATTTCTATTAAAGTGTATAGTTCCTTATAATCAATTGCCTCATAGTTTGTACGTACTTAAATAAAAAAAAGATTATCCCTTAGAAAACAGCTAGCTTGACAATGGAACATCCGGTCTCTTTGTCTGCCCAGTGAGGACTGAGTGGTTGGCTTTGTGTCTGTATTTGCTTTGTTTCCTTATCGAATTCTACCGACTTGGCGAATAACATCATAACTATAGCTACTATATTCATAACCAATATCCATATGGCCAACATCATGTCGGAATAATGTAACATTCAATCGGAGACAGAACTTTACTAATAGGTGCCATAATTCTGGACACCTCATACAAACAAAAAATATTTTTGAATTAAGTACCCACACAATATTCAGCAAGCAGTTGGTAAGAGCTCGTAAATTAATTATTTAGCTTTTCAAATTAATCTGTGTCATGTTAATTGCAGAAGTAAAATCATTTACATTTCTCAAAACCCAGTAGTACTAGTTTATATTCTCTAGACACAACGATTGCCAACCTAGAATTAAATTTTCATCGGGATGCTAGGTAGAGGTGTCAACGTTTACTTGGCTTATACTTGTTTGACAATTCTACACAGGGGCACAGGGGCCCCATTCCTTAACCACGTTTTCAAAATGTGTGATTTTAATTCGATTAGAAAACATGAAGAATACTTCGGTATTCCGTATGATCTGTCAAAACCAAACCTACCTACGTTTTCGTGAGGTTATTATACCATCTGAATCACTCATAGTTTGATTTGTTCTCACTCATAATTAGATTTTGCAATTTTAATTTTATAATTTTTCGTGAGTTTTGAAATCACACTTTCTGAAACCATAATTTTATTGAACAATTGGTTCAATTTACGTTTCTTTAATTCATAAAGTCACTTTTATTTTTTCATTGCCCCGTGCCTATTATTATATTGGCTACTGGTCATTCTGAACTTTCAGGAAGTTAACTCATTTAGGGGACGATGGGGGAATTGCGGACGCAGGGTAAATACGGACTAACATATATTTTTTTATAAAAAGGTCAAAATGTATGTCGTATGCGCAAATCAAATGTGAACTAGTGGTAACTCCTTTCAATTTCACGTAATACGCTTACTACCTTTTACCGATTATTGTCATTCAATATTTCCGCATTCAGTATCCATCCAATCAGAAGCCGATTCCCAGCGCCAGTGGAAGCATGTTAGGAATCGAACAACGACGTACGCGCCATCTCTCTCGCCCGGCCCCTTCTTCAGTTGCGCGCGGTTCTCGCTGTGAGCGAGTGTGCGGTATCATTAACGATCAATTATGAGGGCCCGTCTGTTGAGGTCATATCACTAGTAGTTCGTATCTAGTAATGCTATGTAGGTGCAGTAATATCAGAATTATTAGAGGATATGCCTCTATTAGTAGGTACTGTAGCGTCCGGGGCTTGGACGCCACAATACCTCGTGTTGATAAAAGATAAACACAAGGAAAAATAGTTATATCTCATTTATTAATTCAACAAAGCTTCCTATATCGAGTTTAGGGAGGTTTTTACGCGAATATATTTATATTTAAGCGAACTGTAGGGAATCGCGATTTCCGCTCAAGGACTGAGCCTAAATTTAATACACTTATATCTTCTCTTCGGCCGGCGGACCCGGGCGGCGTGTCAAGTCGCCCGCTGTCAGCCGCACAGCCGAATGTAGCTCCAAGCAATTGTTTTTTCTTCCCTAAGCTAAATTTAAAAGTATTTAAATATTTATTTTTAAACTCTGACACATGATGGCCAGGTCAATGAACTGTAGTGGTCGAACGAGGTCGGACACTACAGTACCTACGACGTCGTCCATCCGGCTTATAATGCATACGCAGTGCGTCAATATCTAAATAATGAATTTGGTGCACCCAGACTTTTATTTGTGGTAAAACGACTTGTTTATACTCGTGAATACGAAACTCGTGATGATTTATGCAGTGGTACGTCTTCGAATTCGTGAAAAGTGATAGAGACAGATACACATTACAAACGTTAAAAGACAAGAGCATAAAACCATAAAAAGTACCCGTTGTGAATCGAACGTGGAGGAGGACCCGCTTGATTTCGAACAGTTACTCTGTTCAGAGAAATGTAAACTAAGAAGGTACCTATATAAGTTGATTATTTGCTAAACAGCTGTAATTATTTTTGTTGTTGTGTTTATTTTATTATCACTACATAGACTATTAAGTCATTTATCGTTAAATCATATCATAATAAAGTATTTCTGACTGTCTTGGGTCCTTTGTCATAAAGTATGAGCAAGTAGTGGAGTTAGAACCTAAAGTGGTCAATGTGTCGCGGCCTGTTTTGCCTAATGGGTACCTACGCAGTTATGAACAAGGACGAACCTTCATTCATTAAAAACTGTCAATGAATTACTCGAACGAGTGAAAAAGATTACAAAAAAGTCAACTTTTTTGTCATAACCGGTATAGCAATTGGACATCTCAAAATGCTCCTATAGATTATTCCGAGTAACCCACTTTTGGGTTCAAAACGACTATAAAGTCAGCGTGTATGTTTTTGATTGAAATTTAATAAATGTTGATTGATCTCATATAATAATTAATGTTGATTTGATAGGTAATCAACTATAGTTTAATAATGAATAAATACAGACTGATTATTATTAATAGTTTGTGTTTTATTTGTTAAACCGCTTAAGCGTCCGCAATTCCTCCACCGTCCCCTATAGCGAAAATTATTGCAAAGCTCTTAAGGCTTTCACGGCTGGCGTTGCATGTAGAATATATTACTTCTACCTATCTATCTATATCTATCTATACTACCACTATCCTGATGGTGGTGATGGATTCGTCATGTTTGAGCCATGATGACGAGCACCTCTCAGCACTGGGTACTTATCTTTCTGAACCTTCGTTTTTTTTTCTATTAAAGTTGTTGGGATGCTTGAATATTTCGATGGCTTCTCGAAGTAGCCCTAGAAAGAAGTGGGAAGTGGTGGCTAGAACCTTCGTGTTCTGAAATTGGATAGTATGATTACCATCCTGGGTGTGTTCTGCAACCGCTGACTTGTCGAAATGGCTGAGGCGGCAATTTCGTTCATGTTCCGAAAGGCGGGTCTTGATGCTTCTTTGAGTAGTGTCCATGTATACAGAGCCACATGAGCTTCCTTTATGCCATCCCTAAAGGGCAGGTTTTTCCTCATCCTGGTTCGTTATACAAAATTTCCTCGGATGAAGAACTCTCCGTATCTCCTGGGAAGAGAATCCATTGGATTGGAAGACCGAGTCCAGGTGGCGTAACTCGTTTTGAAGGTGTTGAGGTTCACAGATGCTCTTAGCTCGGTGGACCAGGGTCTTGATGACTGACATTTTCTGTCTGGGATGGTGGTTGGAGTCCTTGTGTAAGTAACGGTCTGTGTGTGTAGGCTTTCGATAGACTCGGTAACCAAGGCTGCCATGTTCTTTTTTGGATACCAGGACATCGAGGAATGGCAGGTCCCCGTTCTTCTTTACTTCCATGGTGAACTGGATGTTAGGATGGGTGCTATTCAGGTGATTCAGGAACTTAGTCAGCTGCGTGTCTCCATGACTGCAAACTACAAAGGTATCGTCTACGTAGCGGAACCAGACCTTAGGCTTCTTGGGAGCTCGTTCAAGAACCGCCAAAAAGTTTGCGACTACAGGACTGATGGGGTTTCCCATGGATAAACCCTCCACTTGTTCATAGAATGTGTTGTTCCGCTGGAAGTAGGAAGTCGTCAACACGAACTCGAACAATTCTGCCATGTCCTTGGAGAACAGCGGTCGGATACGTGACATAGCTTCCCTGACTGGTACTTTCGTGAACAGAGAGACTACATCGAAGCTGACTAGACGATCATCCGGGTTTAGCTTGAGAATCTCGAGTGTTTCAACGAAGTGGCGAGAGTCCTTGATGTATGACGAGGAGTATCCGACATGTTGTTGAAGCAGTCCGGTGAGATACTTAGAGACTGGATGAGTGGGTGAGCCGATAGCGCTCACGATGGGCTGGAATGGTACTGAAGGCTTATGGATCTTTGGTAACCCATACAGCCTAGGTGGAAGAGCTTCAAACTTCTTGATAATACGCTGCGTTTCTTCGGGAAAAGACGCACCCTTGATCCGGTTGTTTCCCTGTCTCAAGATTCTTGCCTCCTGCTTGTTGGTGGCTGGTTCGAGAAGATCCTTGATCTTGGTCTCATAATTTTTGGTGTTGAGAACCACTGTGGCATTACCCTTGTCAGCTTTTAGGATAACAATATTCTTATTAGCTCTTAGGTTCTTTAAGGCTTTCCGCTCTATCTCCGTGATATTGCTCCGCGGTGGCTTGGCTTGTTGTAAAACTCTGCAGGACTCTTGGTGGACCTTCTCAGCCAGTTCCTCATGAAGCTTGCGCAGGCTTGCTTCAACGTTGGCGATGATATCTTCCTCAGGAACTGATCTTGGAGTAATGGCAAAATTCTCCCCTTTGCTCAAGACTGACCTTTCCTCTTCAGACAGTTTCGCCTACTACTGTGAATACGTTCTCGGAGAAGATCTCTCACAGTACGATCGTAGATTCGGTGCAAAGCGGGGCTCTGTATGATCCATTTCTGGCGTAGAAAGTGGGGCACGACGTTTCACTCGTTTTGAAGGTGTTGAGGTTCACAGATGCTCTTAGCTCGGTGGACCAGGGTCTTGATGACTGTCATTTTCTGTCTGGAATGGTAGTTGGAGTCCTTGTGTAAGTAGCGGTCTGTGTGTGTGAGCTTTTGATAGACTCGATGACCTAGGCTGCCATCTTCTTTTTTGGATACCAGGACAAGTAAGCATGGCTGATGAAAAGCAACTGAAACGTCGGGATCAGTGTCTGTCTTTTTATTACGAGGTCTATAACATCGGCCCTATCAGTCTACTCTGAAAAACTCTTCTTTATATAGTTTCACTATGATATTAGTATCATCTAAGGTATTACGATATCAAATATCAATATATAGTTTCAATTTGATACTGTGAAAAGCTATTGTTACTATTTCTTATCAAACCAAAAGATGGGCAGATTACTTCAATAAAATAACTGTTCCGATATTGACCCGTCTAGCAAGAGACAGGAACACGTGGAAATCTTTAGAGGAGGCCATTGTCGACAGACAAGCTGTTTCACACAATAATCCAGTTGCCGATAATTTAAACGCAAGCTAAAATTGATTAAATCAAATGAAGTAGGTATTAATTTTTTGTAAGTAGGCAATAGGCATGTATTTTGTAAGGAAAGAAGCAGCAAGCAATAAAGGCTATTTTATTTTACTATTTGAAATTATTATGTACCTATACATAATTATTGTTTCTTAGTAGACTAAACAATGCCCTGAACAATGCCTTTGTTAATACAGTATGGCCACTTGTTCCATTTCAGTTTAACTTCACACTCTAAAGGGTGCTCTTTGTATTAGCCGAGTTCAAAAACAATCACCGGTTGTAACAATCTCGTTCCAATTAGGGGTTTAAAAGTCAGAATTGCATCTTTTTTTTTACGTGCGGAAATCCCTTCGGATACCCCCTCCGCCGGCCAGCGGGGGTGGTTATGCCGTGTATCGACTAAAACCGCACGGTGTCCTCCCAAAGTATCCGTTGAGGGGCACCCCGGGTAAGCCCTCGAAAGGATAACCCTGGGGTTCCCGCGGACTTTGGCCGCCACTGCCGCCTCGCCTGGTGGGGTCGGGTTTTATCCCGCTTCGGTGAGTTGGCAGGCGTGTGTAGGGCACACACGACACGCCTCTGCCACGGCCTGCTTCTGTAAGGACGGTGAGTCGGCCAACTGCCGTCCTCAGACCCCGATCATGGAGGTCGGTAGTCCCGGGCGTAGATGAAAACTGCGAAACTCGAGGGGCAGGGTTCTCTCCCGCTCCCTCTCCGCCATCTCTTTCGCACGCATTACCTGCTCGCAGTAAGAGGCGTCGGCGTGCCACTTGCTCCCGTCGGAGACCATGGCCATCTCCAACGAGAGAACGTCCACGCCCAGGACCGCAACGAGATCCCGGCGTTGACTCGCCCACGCAGGGCACTCCACTAACGTGTGGAGCGCCGTGTCTTCGTCAGGATCCTCGCAGTGCTGGCACTGCGGCGTTGTCTCCCGGTGGATGCGCCATAGATACTTACCGAAACACCCGTGTCCGGTAAATATCTGGCACATCCGGTAGGAGAGGTCCCCATGGTCCCTCTCCAACCACTCCTTCATAATCGGTCTCACCGCCGCAATTTTGGATTCCCCCCACCTTCGATGCTCAAGTCGCACCCTCCATGTCTCCATGAGTTCCTGGCGGAGCAGGGACCGCTGAGCCCTGATTTCTCGGGGCTCCGGCCTATGCCCCGCTCCAGCGCCTCCTTGCGCCACTGGTACAGCAGCGCAAGGGCTCTCGCTTCCAGGTCCCATGGAGGGGTCACGGCTAGGAGACATGCCGCCGCGACGGAGATCGTGGGATACCCCCTGATGACTCTGACGGCCATCGCCTTTAACGGGCTGTTTAGAAGCTCCACGTTGCGGGCCGCCAGAGTCTCCGCCCATACGGGGACCCCGTATAGGGCCATGCTTCCACGATCCCCAGGTACAGTCTCCTAGTGGGGGCGTTGGGTCCCTTAACGTTGGGCATCAGCCGCGATAGCGCGGCCGCAGCCCCCTAGTTGACGAATAAGTTCCTTTTCCTTTTTAACCCCCGACGCAAAAACGACGGGTGTTATAAGTTTGACGTGTCTGTGTGTGTATTTCTATCATTTGGTCATTTCGGCTATATAATATAATGAAAAATTTGTAGAGAAAAAAACGAGTAGTCTCGAATAGGATATATAAAAGAGGAGAACAAAATCAAAATCACGCCAAGTTGTCGCACTGGTGTGACTTATAGGGCACATTACAAATGAACATGTAAGTAAATCTGTACACCTTTTTTTTACCCAAGTGTAACGGATCCTATTTTAGTACCTTTTGAATGTCCCAATTGTACTAGAAAAGAGGTTCAATCAAAGGGTCATTTTCAGTAGTTTTAATTTTGAAGGTCCAAAGGGTAGGTACTAAAAAAGAGGCAGGGGTAAAGAACAGGATCTAAAAGGATCTAAAAATAAGGTCGAAAGGGTATTTTGTGATGTGGTTTAATTTTTATTATTACCCTACATGCTAGCAATAGATGAAATTTAAAGGAATATCTTTTACATTTATTAATTTTTTAAAATAAGAGCGTAAAAATGTGATCACCTGAATTATATCCATGACTATGTGCAAAGGCTTCCCTTTATAGAGTTGCTGTTGACATATAAGTTCATAGTAGTCCATTATTTTTCTTTTCAGCGTTCCATTTTTAGGTTCCATTGCTAGCCAGTCCAGTCCACCGTCGCTACAATCCCAATTATTACCTACGGAATAAAATTTATTTGTTATTCGAGAACTATTTGCCAGACAATGGAGTAATATGAAACAGAAGGTTGGATTATAGAGTTAAGCTTGCACTTAAATCTACGATGTCTTAACTTCTTGACTTCTGAAAATATTTGCAATTAAGTTTATGGAGGAACGAGGCTAATATTCCTCCGAGACAAAGTCCTCAGACCAGACTCACAACACGTGAACACGACATGTGAAGCCACACCCCAACGCAACGGTTGATATTAATAATAATGTTAACCAACATAAGAACTTTTATTGTGCTATGCAGGATTGCTTAGTTCCTTTGGGATTCCTTAGGGCTTGGAATCCCGTAAAAATTGGGTTACGAGTCCTTTGTTCCGAAAAAATAACGATACCTACGTAAAAAATAACAACCGTTTCTTTAGTACCAATATTTACAGGTAAAAATACCATTATCTGTCTAACGTTATGGGTTAAAACGTTAAATGATACCTCGTTAACGTTAACCCATAAACGCTAAATTTACAATTATTGGTAACGAAATTGTTAGGTACAATTTAAAAAAAGAGATGGATGCTTCGTATTCAGATTGAGTTAGGCCACCTAGAGCACCTTTCCGAATAGCACCTACAATAGCCTATTCCACGCAGAGCATCTATCAATATTTTTGGCAGATGCTCTTCATGGATTCGAATTTATTTAATTACATGGTGGGGGCATGCCAGCGGTGTGTTCTTTTTAACAGTTTTATTTAGCTTGCCCTGGTTCTTATATATTTGTTTAGTCAGCAAGTAACAATTATGTCAAACCACAGCATCAAACGAAAGTATATGCCGGAAATAGAAAGTGACACCGAGGAGATTTTTGGACTTCTTCTACCACAAATAAAATTTCACAATACGAGTTAGCTTGGGTTAGGGGCGCTGGTCTATACAGAAAAGGCATGGTATTAGCTATAAATTACCGGTAAAATTATCGTTACATGTATAGGTAACGTTATAATACGGTTTGTTAATGAAATATAGTGATATATTCATCTTATTATCTGGATAATAGCTTCATTTCATCGAACTCACTGGAATATTAACTGGTATATACAACCTCGCCTTATGGTAAGCTAAAGGTAAAGTCTCAGGAAGCGTTACAATGCTGGCCCTCACTTGATGGCCTCATCAGATGCTTTTTTACTCCCCGCTTAAAGGACCCGGGTCTGTAGAAAGAATAATTGGAAAATCTCATCGGAACACTCGCCATGTCAGAGGAGGTAAAATAATATATGTACTGCCTAAGAGGCATTATCTCTACGCAACTTCAGAGGCTCGAGGTTGTTGGTGACCTCAGGACTCCTAATAATGTGGACCGCACGTCCTTACAGCAACCTGTCGAGAGCATCTAATAAATACTGAGCATATGCACAAATGACGACGAACGTTGGTGCACACGTCAAGCGCTAATAATTTTTGTAAAATTTTTA
Source organism: Cybosia mesomella (assembly GCA_946251805.1). Classification (NCBI taxonomy): domain Eukaryota; kingdom Metazoa; phylum Arthropoda; class Insecta; order Lepidoptera; family Erebidae; genus Cybosia; species Cybosia mesomella. The sequence goes on from OX276398.1 coordinate 28,009,721, forward strand.
TTTAGCTTCAATAGGCATGACGAAAGATTTTAAAATACTCTTCCGTAGTGGGCGTACACGTTTACTATTTAAGAAAAAATCTTTATTTCGGTAATAAACTAGAGTTTAACGAAGTTTAAAGAAATTTTTCAAATATTTTTAAATTGTGCGCGAAAAAAGCTCCCAGGTGTCATGGCGTCCGCTCTGACGTCACGGTTATGTAAACAACAAGTAAAAAAAATCAATCCAAATGAGTAAGCAGTTGTAGTACGGTCACAAGTCACAACAAAACACAGTGACATTTGTTTGTTTACTAAACCGTGACGTCATGCGCTGGGATTCGTGTTTCAGTCAAAATGGCCGATTGCAGTATTTTTATCTTTAATTTTATAGAAAATCTAAATAATCTCAGATTTAAAAAAAAAATGAAATCAGTCTTTTAAATCCTTTTAATATGTATTTTCCCCTAAAATCATTAAATCTTTGATTATTTGATATTGTCGTCATGCCTATTATAGTTTTGGAACTTACAAACGTAGTTTCATTGCGAGGCTATTAGAAATCCCACATATACATTATACATTATAAATACAAAAGGAAAACAAAATCAAAATAACATGATTTAACAACAGGAATTACAAGAAAAAAGTAGCAAATAATATTGCGAATAAAAAAATAAAAATTAAATAAACAAAACAAAAACAAACTCACAATAGACAATATTCCGGAATTGGTTTCCGAATTGTGCGTGCTCCATACTCTCGCGCCGTTTAATCGACACCATGTTATCTAACCGAACCGTCAACTCACAGAAAAAACGTAAACTATAGAAATTACATACGCAATATAGGTAGTCTGAGTAGTATGTGTTTTATTTATACTATTAAAGTTGAAAAATCACGTTAAACAGTAGGTCTGCCATGAAATGTACGTCAGCAATTGCGGGCCCACACGAAACACGAACGAAGTGTCATTAGAGTACCATGATGTTACTTCGAGTTTCTTTCTTTCGGTTGGGACCATAAACTATGTTCGGGACTGAATCAAACATATCAAGGAGGTTTTCGTTTATAATATATTCTATTATACAACTATTATAAACCAACATATATCTTTATATGTAACCTTTCGACCTTTTGAAATAACTCGTATTATATCGTGTTTCCTTTTCTGAAGTGAAAACTTATTTAGCGGCATTGTGCATTTTTTTGTAATGGGTAAAAAGGTTAAACTCGCGTCAGTAAACACGTGACCTATGTTACCACATAAATGATAGTACTTTTATACTGATAATTAAGCAATTCGTGCAAAATTATTCCCTAACCATTCCAAAATATCAAAAATGCAACAACGTTAATATTCAAGTTTTCACTTCTGCCGACACTCCCGGAGTGCAACCCGTCGTTTTTTTTATTCTAATGAAGATTTTTTAGGGTTCCGTACCTCCAAAGAAAAAAAACGGAGCCCTTATAGGATCACTTCGTAGTCCTTCTATCTGTTTGTCTGTCCGTCTGTGTGTCAAGACCTTTTTCTCAGGAACGCGTGGAAATAAAAAAATAGGCAAAAAGCAGCAAATACGAGTATAGGCTAAGTAAATGGTGGCTCAATATACTCAGGACGGAATAACTGATAAAAAAATGTGCAACAGCTTGAAGCTGCAAAAAATTCAGCTTAGTTTGTAGACTAGCCCCTTCATCAGTGTCAACAGCAACGAAAAGAACCCCCAGAGCAACGCGAGTCCGACTCGCACTTGACTGGTTTTTGGGGTTCCGTAGCCAAATGGCAAAAAACGGAACCCTAATAGATTCGTCATGTCTGGCGGTCTGTCCGTCCGTATGTACAGCCACTTTTTCCCGAAACTATAAGAACTATGCTGTTGAAACTTGGTAAGTAGATGTAAGTATTCTGTGAACAGCAATAAAATAAATTTTGGCGGTTCCCTATACTTAGAACTGAAACTCAGTTTTTTTTCACAAAACCCATATGTTAGATGTACGTGTAGAGGTACGTGGATAGGTTTTTTAGTTTTATCATTCTCTTATTCGAAAATAAGAGAATGATAAAACTAAAAAAATGTATGATGTAGTATGTAAACTGTCACCGAAAATTGGTTTGAACGAAATCTAGTAAGTATTTTTTTAATACGTCAACTCAATGAAACTCAATTAAAACGTCAATCAACTCAAATATAAAAATTTTACTCGCTGATACGGAACCCTCCAAGGGCGAGTCCGACTCGCACTAGGCCGGTTTTTATTAAATATTGTTAACCACTTAACATGTCAGGTCAGGCAATAAAATAGAGTGAAATACGAGTATGACAAATATTGCTAAGGCGATATTTTTTACAAAACACTATATAAAAAAATCTACTATTGTAAATCACAAAACTTGTATGTACGAGTGTTACAAAAAACATTGCAGTCTTAGAATTTCTTGTCATATTTCACTCTATTTTATTGCCTGGCCTGACATGTTAAGTAGTTAATGATATTTTTTTTAAATCTTCAATGGGACAAAAACAGTGTTAAAATTATTTAGTTCAAGATTCTTATAGATGGCCACACAGAGCTACTTCACTGAGCTCGTCTCAGGAATTCAACTTGTTTTAATATCCTTTAAAACAAAAGTCATCATAGACTTCTTTTTTGTCACTTTTATCATTATGTTATTAGTTCTTCGTCTCGTTAATCCACTTCAGCTAAGATGGTGTTAATGTTTGCTTACAACTTTGAAGAAGACAGAAAGAGAGCAGTGTAACATAACAAAACATGAAAATGCTTATCATCATCATCAACATAATGTTGGTCCCAGTTGCATGCCAAGTTTGTACTTCCGCTCTCCTCTATTATTCTTCATCTTGATATCTTAGCTTTTGGGGGAACGACTGCCGTTTGACCGCTCCACCTCGAGAAAATATCCTGCACCAGAGTCTGGCCTGTCAATTAGCGGGTGTACTAGCTTGCAGGTGATGTTGGTTTAAGCTACAAAGATCTTAGTGGGCCCATAGAAATACACCAATAAACGTGATGACGAATAGGAACAAAACAATGTGAAACGAGAGACTTCTTTAAGGAGAGCTCAGTTCATCGCATGTTTTCTTAGGATCATTTTAAAACGCGATGGAACTTGCGCGGGAAAGTTATAAGCAGATATGTGATTGAAATGTTCCCAGATTATTTATTACCTTCGCTATCGTCGCTATCTATATAGTCGAAGGGTCTAGACGCTAGAGGGACACAAACGAAATACATCGAGTGGAGTGAAAGGGCTTTCGCGCGACTTCGTCTCACTCTCAGCTCAATAAAATTGTAAATTATCTGTGGCTGTACATTGGAGATATAAAAAAAAATACTTGGGTTATTTTAAATGAATGATTCTGAACACAATATTTTACGATGGACCCAAAAATTACTGTACGGATTCTGATGTGGTTTCTTTTATTAGAAAGATCTTGGTCGGACTTAAAATCTGCCGTATGTTTAATTGCAATTGGTTAAGTATAACCGGTGATATGACCACAAAACGATAACAGACCTCCGCGCGGGCGGAGCCACGGGCATCAGCTAGTATCTTATATTAGTACGTCTTTTGGTTTCAGAGGCATAAAGGCTAGCTATTATCTGTTTGGTAGCTCTACTTGACACACTATATTGATAGCTGATTTCATTTCGTACTCGTAACACTGAGTTAATATTACTAACGTACGTACATTGGGAACATTAACTCAGTTACTCGTAAATGGATCCTCCTAGTTCTATACATATGAAATTCGGGCTCACACGAAATACGAACGAAGATGTTGCATTTAGGTACGAACGAAGTCCCATCGGGGTGGGAGTCCTCTCGCTCGGCAGCATGTTTGCGGCAAAAGTGCGAAGCGCGAGCGCGTGGGCCGCCGCCACCTCCTTAATGCTCGCGAAGGAGATGGCGGAGCGCGCCCGGGAGAGACTTAGAACTCTCCCGGCCCGCCGAGCCCGCAACATGCTCGCCGCGCGTCGCAGGCGACTCATGCGCCGGAGGTCGCTTAACGACCTCCGTCCTCCATGAGCGCAGACCTGGGGGTGGCAGAAGCAGGCCGAGACGTCGGGGCGACTAGCGCCCCTCCCCCAAACCGGGGCAAGATGGGGACACCTTGGTTCCCAAACCCGAGGGGGGCCATCTCGACCGGTTTCGAGATGGCCCAGGGTCAGTCGGGGTGCGAGGGATATGCTCTATGGGCAACCTTACACCCCGGCGGCGTCTTAAGACCCGAGATGGCGTGTGGTTTTAGTCGGTTTAAGCCCGACATAACCACCCCCGCGGGCCGGTGGGCGGGTATCCGAAGGGATTTCCGCACGAAAAAAAAAAGTTACTACATCGATTTTATGATCCACAATCTAGGGGATATACGTTTCATGTTAGACCTGCTTGCTTCAACACCAGTAATCACCAGTATAACGTCACTTTAAGTAATAGATATATACATTTTTCTTCTAAATAAATGTGAGGTTTTGATCTAGTAAGGACATGTTAACCCCCTCGTACGTTTATCCATAGTGAACACATAGAATTAAAGTTATTACATTAAGTATAACACATCACTGCTGAATATTGTAATCAGGTGACACAACGTTTGAAGTTCGAAAAACTTCTATAGGCGCGTTGAGCACCTTCCATATGAGCACTTTTTGGGTGATCAAAAATCATTAAACTTGCGTTTTTAGGGTTCCGTTGCCAAATGGCAAAAACGGAACCCTTATAGATTCATCATGTCTGTCTGTCTGTCCGTCCGTATGTCACAGCCACTTTTTTCCGAAACTATAAGAACTATGCTGTTGAAACTTGGTAAGTAGATGTATTCTGTGAACCGCATTAAGATTTTCATACAAAAATAGAAAAAAAAACAATAAATTTTGGGGGTCCCCATACTTAGAACTGAAACTCGAATTTTATTTTCATCAAACCCATTCGTGTGTAGTATCTATGGATAGGTCTTTAAAAATGATATTGAGGTTTCTAATATCTTTTTTTTCTAAACTGAATAGTTTGCAAAAAATATATGATGTAAGTACATAACCATGTAAACGTCCACCGATATTTGGTTTGAACGAGATCTAGTAAGTAGTTTTTTTTAATACGTCATAATTCGTAAACCACAATTTACCTTTCATTCAATCAACTCAAATACAAAAATAAAAACATTATTATGTTACTTGTTGCTACGGAACCCTTAATGGGCGAGTCCGACTCACACTTGGCCGCTTTTTTTTATATCTCACCATTCGTCACCGAGACGGCTACGTCACCGAGACGCTTTCCATATTTATTTTATTATAACAAAGCCATATTTGCTGTAGCTGGATGGATGGATGAAGGGAGGGAGGGAGGGAGAAGGGTAAGTATTGTGGGAGGGAAGGAGGTTTGGATGATGACCATCCAAAAAATACAAACGTAATTGTTCAAATTTTCCTTCTGTCAACACTCCCGGAGAACCACTGCCTTTTTTTGGCTACTTTTGACCTAAGTCAAGTAAAATTACAGTTATTTAGGCAACATTCAACTTTATTCCTATCACAATCCATCAGCAAATATCGCACAGTTTCAATAATTGCGTACTGTAACGCCACGGCTCATGCCGAGCCCAGCCAAGCCGAGCCAACCCCAAGCCACGACAGTTCAGCGCCAGAACTGCCAGCCAAGCCCGCCTCAATCGTACATGACGTCACATCCAACCGTCAAATCAGAGCCGATAAATACCCGCTACGCTCATTTTAGTGATTGTAATGTGTACCATTTTCGTCTACTTAATATGTAAACAAAATTAGAGAATATCAGCAGGAAGTAAATTCATTAATATATTATAAACAACATTAGTAATCAATTGTTTGTATTTGTATAAGTAACGATTTGTTGTTACATTGATTTAGATAGATCAAAATGGTACAATCCAGAACTTTGTATTTGTTAGGAGATTACTAATGGACTTTTAATTACGAATAAGGCATATAAAAATAGTACTCTCCTCCATTGAAGTCAGTTAACAGTTCACCAGCGAGCCTCAAGCAGTTCCTCCGCATCAGTTTATCCGTAAGAATAGTGTTGTTGACAAGTGTCTTTGTGCTGATTGTAGCAATAAATTAGCGAAGCAGTGATTCGTTCTCTTCTTTATTTTCACCACTATTAAAACCCCTTCTGCCCGAACAATACATTTTGGTGTCAGAAGTGGGATTGTTAATTTTTAAGATTATTCCTGGCAACGAGCAACAGTACGCGAAGTAAACTGTAGTCCAAGGTAATGGGTGTTCGAACCCTATGAATAGCTCCACGGAAGAAAAGCGGCACTGCAAGAAGACGGGCTCAACAGCTACAAGGACGAGTAGGGTATCTTGACGAGTCAGCATGATCTACGGGTTGTAGCAGCGGTTCTTCGGTGACTTCGAGTTGGTACCACGCTGCAATCACTATCATTCAGATAGAACCCCGTCGGGAAGCGGTCTCCACAACTGTTACTCCGCAATATATCGTAAGAATGAACGTGATGAACGTGTTACTGAAGGAATTCATCATTTTATATAATATAGGAATATTTAGCTTAGAACATAATATAACTAAAATAGATATAGGAGGAGTATATTTTGAAAACTTAGGTAAGGTAAACCATTATGATAGCGAATGGACAATGATAAGTTATTTAGATATTAATAAAATAGATTTGTTTAATAATACATTTTGTAGAACAAAGGAAATATGTAGTCACAAGAAGTTTGATAGTTTTTCGCTTTGTAATATCACTGTGTTAAATCAAATAATTCCTCAACTATATAGTCAAGATATAGTTTTGAAAGAATTGACAGGTACGGCTATTAACGTTCATAGAGTTAAACGATCACTCATCGATGGTGTAGGTAAAATATTTAAAGTAATGTTTGGTACATTAGACACAGATGATGCACAGCGTTACGATAATGCTATTGAAGAACTAAATTCTCGTGGAAATAATTTAGTATCTTTATTAAAAAGTCAGACTAATATAATTCAAAACAACAATTTCGAATTTCAATAATAGTATTACAGATTTTGCTAATAATGAAAAAGCGTTTAATAAGAATTTAGAGATTTTGACGAATTTTACAAAAGCGACGAATGAAGTTCTTTTTGATATTAATCTCAAACAAGATATTGATGAACATCTATATTTGTTAACTTTAATACGACAGCAGTTAACAACAATATTGCAACAGTTATAAATGCAATTCTTTTTGCTAAAAATAATGCTATACATCCGATTATTATAACCCCTGTACAATATTTAAGCGAATTGAAGAAGACAATGTCACATTTACCTTTACAAACGAAGTATCCTGTAGATTTAACGATAAATAATATGCCAGAGTAATTATCTTTAGTTAATCTAGTAGCATATTATATGAATGAAAAACTTGTATTTGTTATTAAAACACCTTTGATCACACAGACTAATTATGAATTATATAACATCTTACCAGTGCCTATTAGAAATAAAGATTATGTTTTTGTATTCATACTACCTTTTTTATTTTTTTTCGTGCGGAAATACCTTCGGATACAGGGGGTATCCGAAGGGATTTCCGCCGGCGGTATTCATACTACCTAAAGAAAAATATTTCATCATATCTAGTAATAAAATGTATTATAGTTATTTGGAGAATCACAAAGGTATATATATGCAAATTAAGTGCACCATTGCATTCCATGCATGGAAACCCTACTTGCGAAACAGAGTTAATGTTTGGTAAAACAAATATACCAGCAGAATGCGATACTAGATTATCTTATATAATTAATGAACAATGGCTGTATAATGAAAATAATTGGTCATTTGTGATTCCATATAGAACTGTCGCAACACTTAGTTGTAAAAATAAAGAATCTATAGATTTTGAACTAATTGATACAGGAATATTAACGATTTCGGATAGTTGTAAATTATATACAGGTAACATTATATTCTAGTCCACTGCTGGACATAGGTCTCCCCTAATGAGCGCCATAGCGCCCTGTCTTCAGCTTGCCGCATCCAGCATCTACCCGCAGTCTTTCGCAGATCGTCATCCCACCTGGCCGGAGGGCGTCCTACACTACGTTTGCCGTTAGGGTGATGATGATGAACATTATATTGCAAACTGCGACAAAGGGATTAATAAGTGAACGAAATTCTTTCTTACCAACAATTGATTTAATGAATGATGATTGTTGTAGAAAAATTAAAGATAGGAATATGACCAAAGTTGAATTCATTCCACTAAAATCACATAAACAATTGGATTTGGAAAGCCTAAATATAGCTAGCCATAAAATTGAACAAATAGATGAAATTATAACAAAAGTGGAAAATGATACCATTTATAACAGAGTTACTAATAATGTTTATTTTGTATATGTGCTCATGTCCATTGTGAAAGTACCAGGAGTTTATTTGTTGTATCGTTTAGGAAAATATATTTATCGCCATAATTTCTTTTGTACAAGTAGAGGTAGATTATTACCGATAGAAGTCGAGTCTTCTATCGGTAATAATCTACCTCTACTGGTACAAAAGATGTTGCAATGTTGTTCGAGAATTACAAATTGTATAACCTTTAAAGTAAATAATAGTAATAAAGATATAGAATTAGAAGAAATACCATCGACAAGCGCAAATTAAGAAATTTTAAGAAAACCATTACGTAGAAGCACTAGAAAGAGTGAATGAGGAATCAGTTAAAAATGTGTTAATTATGTTATAAAAATGTTTGAAATGTAATAAGAAGAGAAAATGTTAAAGATGTAACAAAAAATATGTTGTTTAAGATAGAATAAGGAATAAAATGTTATGAAATAAGATGTTAAGATAGAATAAGAAATGTATAGAATATGTTTGTATTAATATGTCGAACACAGAGACATGTGTCTCTGGTCGAACATGATAATTGTATTATGTAAAATTAAGAAACAACCCGTAGTCTTTCTTAATGGCTTGTAATGTGTACTATTTTGGTCTATTTAATATGTAAACAAAATTAGTAAGAAAACAACATTAGTAATCAATTGTTTGTATTTGTATAAGTAACGACAAGCACACGGTCCACCTGATGGGAAGCGGTTACCGCGGCCTATGGACGTGTGCAACACCAGTGGCGTCACACTTGCGCTGCCGACCCTGTAAAGGAAAGGGGATGGGAAAGGAGTTTGGGAGGGGATGGGAAAAGAGTTTCGATAGATTAAAATGGTACAATCCAGAACTTTGTATTTGTCAGGAGATTACTAATGGACTTTTAATTACGAATAAGGCATATAAAAATAGTACTCTCCTCCATTGAAGTCACCAGCGAGCCTCAAGCAGTTCCTCCGCAGCAGTTTATCCGTAAGAATAGTATTGTTGACAAGTGTCTTTGTGCTGATTGTATTAATAGTAGCAATAAATAAGCGAAGCAGTGATTCGTTCTCTTCCTTATTTTCACCACTATTTAAACCCCTTCTGCCCCAACATAACATGATTATTCTACTCTGTCCAATTACTTAATATAATATAATATAAATATTCTACGACATTCTACACAGCGCTTTCTAGACCCAAAGTAAGCATAGTTTAACTAGCTTGTGTTATGGGTTCCAGAATGCGGATAAACATACTTACATACTTTTTTTTTTTTTGTAAATACATACTTATATATATAAATACATTTTAATAACAGTTTTGATTAGTGGAAGTCTGCGTACACGTTATTATTACCCTTTCGTTTCAGTACATAACAAAACGGTTGATACATAAAGGGTATATCATACATAACAGGGCCGCGTTGCTAACCAACGGTCCATCTGCTAGTTGCATTAGTCTAGTTTTTCCTTTTGACGTTTTGTAACTTCCGTTTTAGTGGTCTAAACAAAATAAATGATTTTTGACGTTTGACTTTAAATACTATTTCAATCTGTAAACGAGCGAATTGGTTGATGTATTGGCAACACATTAATCGGTCAGTACTCTTCTAACCGTTTTCATCAATTTTCCGTAATCATATTAGTACTCTCACTGACTAAGGCTAGATTTCACCATGAATATAAATACATTTATATCAATTTGAAGTGCGTTATCACATTTTACTCCATAAATTTCATTGTTTGAAACCGCAGAACTTAGCCATGGATAATGAAGCGAAAAAGGAGGGCTTATCATGACACGTTAAAGCGTTCGTGTTCGAAACGAAAAAGAAGGATTATTTTTATTTCACTTACTTATATTGTAGGTATTAGGTAGGTATAGCTCCACTCTATCCCTCTTTTTCGCCCGAAACACAGACGCTTTAATACGTCATGATGTTAAGCCCTCAGAATGATATATTTTCATCACACAATACTTATAAGTATACACAATTACTTTTACTATATATTTCTCTCTATCTTACATACAATGATAAAATTGTACATTAGCTGTTTCTGTTATTTAAAAAAAACTTGGACTTCAAACATAACTTAAATGAACGATTCTGACTACTTATGTGTTTGTACGCGTTGGACGCAAAAACTACTGAACGGATTTCGATGCATTCTTTTAGATAGGCCTTGGTCAGTCTTAAAATCTGCCATATGTTTGTTTAACCGACCTCAGCGCAGGCGGAACCACGGCCACCACGGGCATCAGCTAGTACCAACATATTTTTATCAAGAACTAGCTGTTGCCCACAGCTTAGCCTCGCGTGGAATTCAACCCATGGGAACCTATTCCAGGGATAAAAAGTAGTCTGTCATAAAAATAGATAATAATATGCTGTATGTTATTTCAGACTATAATCTAATCCTGTACCAAATTTCAGCCAGATCCGTTCAGTCGTTAGAGCGTGATTGAGTAACAAACATCCTAACATAGAAACCTCTTTTTTTTACATGTGGAATCCCCTACGTTCTCCACCCCATCGGTGCCAGCGATGAGATGGGTGTGTTGGAACCAAACCGACTAAAACCACACGGTGTCCTTCCTAAGCGTCCATTGCCGGGCACCCTGAGTGTGCCCTCGAAAATATAAACACAGGGTTACCGGCGGACTTCAGCCGCTATCGCGGAACTCCTTTAGGGTTTGATCGGTGAGTTGGCAGGCATGTGTATAATACACACGACACGCCTCCGTCTTGGCCTACTTCTGTAAGGAGGGTGAGTCGGCCGACTGCCATCCTCAGGCCTGTTCTGAACGTAGACCAGTCTGCGGGAACCTAGCCCTAGGCTGTGGAACTCGGGGGGAACTCCGCCACCTCTTTCGCGCGCATTACCTACCACTTGCTCCCGTCGGTGACCACGGCTCTCACCATGGTCTCCAGTGCGAGAACGTACATACAAACATGTTTACAAACGTTTACATTTATAATATTATACTTAATATACCTACTTAATAAGATAGTAGGATTTTTATGGCTTAAATATTAACAACCTAACCCAAATAAGACGTATTTATTCATGCGCGAATATTACGCTTACGATTGCGTAATTCTAATGGGAAATAACATCTGCTAATAACATTGATGTTATTAATACCACAGTGGATCGACTGTGTTAATACCACCTTGTAGCATACCTACCTCGTACTTAGTTTATTTCCACTTAGAAATAAGAATCGGTAGTTTAACGGTTGAGTCGGCCTTACAATCGAAAGATTCTCGGTTCATCGGATTGCTTCAACAACATGTCGGATCATCCTCGTCATACATCAAGGACTCTCGCCACTTCGTGCAGAAACTCGACAATCTCAAGCTACTCCCGGATGATCGTCTAGTCAGCTTCGATGTCGTCTCTCGGTTCACGAAAGTTCCAGTCAGGGAAGCTATGCCAAGTATCCGACCTTTGTTCTCCAAGGACATTTGTTTGAGTTCGTGTTGACGACTTCCTAATTTTAGTGGAACAACACTTTCTATGAACAAGTGGAGGGTTTAGCCATGGGTTGGTGGGTTTAGCCCCATCAGTCCTGTAGTCGCGAAGTTTTAGGAATTCTTCGAAGAAGCGGTTCTTGAAAGAGCTCCCAAGAAGCCTAAGGTCTGGTTCCGCTACGTAGACGATACCTTTGTGGTTTGGAGTCATGGAGACACGGAGCTGCCTAAGTTCCTGAATCACCTGAACAACATCCATCCTAAAATCCAGTTCACCATGGAAGTAGAGACGAACGGGGACCTGCCATTCCTCGATGTCCTGGTATCTAAAAAAGAACCGTGGTCACCGAGTCTATCGAAAGCCCACACACACAGACCGTTACTTACACAAGGACTCCAACCACCATCCCAGACTGAAAATGTCAGTCATCAAGACCCTGGTCCACCGAGCTAAGCGCATCTGTGAACCTCAACACCTTCAAAACGAGTTACGCCACCTGGACTTGGCCTTCCAAGTCAATGGATTCTCTTCCCAGGAGATACGGAGAGCTCTTCATCCGAGGAAATCTTTTCTAACGAACCAGGATGAGGAAAAACCTGCCCCTTTAGGGAAGGCCTTTTTACCATACATTCGTGGCACAACGGATCGTATTTGGAGACTGATAGAAGCATGCAAGATCAAGCCTATCTTCAAGCCCACGACGCATGATAGAAGCATGCAAGATCAAGCCTATCTTCAAGCCCACGACGCATGATAGAAGCATGCAAGATCAAGCCTATCTTCAAGCCCACGACGCAGTTGCGTAATCTTCACCGTTCGGTCAAGAACCCTCGTGACTCACTATCCTTAGATGGAGTTTACCGAATCCCCTGCTAATGTGGCTCTGTATACGTGGGCACTACTCAAAGAAGCATTAAGACCCACCTTTCGGAACATGAACGAAATTACCGACTCAGTCACTTCGACACCTCAGCGGTTGCAGAACACACCCAGAAGGATGGGAATCATATCATCAACTTTCAGAACACGAAGGTTCTAGCCACCACTTCACATTTCTACCCACGACTACTTCGAGAAGCCATCGAAATATTCAAGCATCCCATGGTACCCAGCACTGAGAACCGCTCGTCATCACGGTTCAAACATGACGAAGCCAACACCATCCCCGGTATCGGGAGGCCACGCCCCCTTGCTTAGCCTCAACAAATCATGATCGAGTGTGTTGGTTCCGCAGCTCTCCACCAATCAGGATCGATCACGTCGTTTCCCCCCTCCAACTGCGCCTACAAATACGCCAGTAACTCGGGCCTCTACATTAGTTACAGAGCAGTCGCCACCGAGGAGAGTTCGACAATCGTCGGCGCCCGGACCTGACCACTGAAGATGTCGACCGCAGTGATCGACGAAACGTTTGGAAAACTAGTTTCCTATCGACCACGGCCAAACAGCCCGGACGCAGTATATTCAATATGCAACGACTTTGAAGCGATTACGTCGAATATTAGAATAATATTTTTTAATCTGTGCCTTGAAGTAATCTTTAATTTTTGCAAATCAAGAACACACACCGACGGGAGGGATTACATACCGAATGACTGAATATGGGATTATGTCTTTGTTGTCTTTATATGATGAACCATTCAGTGGTAATGAAGCCGCTACTAAACTTGTACATGGTGGAATTAGAAAAGAAAATCAGTTGATACTATATATATGTGAGTATGAGTATATGTATATTATGTATGTATGTTACATACATACATATACTCATGCGTTTTAATAATATTCCTTCCAAAATATCTATTGATATTTGACACGAATTATTAAAGAATGAGCAACAGGCGATGTGTATTGACACTTTTGTGTATTAAGTTTTATCACTATTATATTTTTCACGTAGCATGGGTACGGTGACATTTGACTAATTCCATTTCATGCATGATTCATTTCGAAACAATTTACCTAACGCGGAATACAGGAAACAACACTTAATACGAAGATAAAAAGAAAACTGTTTTATTTTGCATTTTTAACTTAAAACTATTTTTATTTCTCCGTAATTATTTAAACTTTAAATATAAACATTCCAAATACATAATTCTTGATGCGTGAATCGGAACAGGTTGCGTTAGAGATTGACATAGTAAAATCGTTATAATCGATAAATTGTCGAATAAAGTATCATAAATCGTTAGTTGTATTTTTAACTAAAATACGATTATAAAATATAATTATGTAATAATAAACTTTAAACAAAGCATTTTTGTCTTTGTGGAGCTTTATTATAATATAGCAACACTGCTTATGCATGAGCTGGCAGCCATCTTGTTATATCAACTCAGTACGAGTGCGTCTGCCTTGTATGCGGTCTGTTTTCTTTGTTTTGAGCTTGCGTGGTGTTTTTGTTACTTGTTTTTGTTATTGACTATCGTTGTGCTTTGTTGTTTTCGTTACCGTTTTTTGTTATTGACTTTTGTTTTGTTGTTTTTTTTTGGCAAAATGCCAAAAAGAACGAAAAAGACTGTGCTTGGTAGTCAAGCCCGTGAATTTGTAGTTCGATTGCGGGATTACTTTGAGCGGGAACGTGAGAATGGCGGAACGCTATTGCCTGTGTCCAACGTTTTGGATCGAGTGGCAGATGCGTTAGACATTGGGCGGAACACGGTTTCTCGAATCACTCGAGAAAAATATGGTGCTCACGATACAGAAGAAAATAAGTTGTCCACCCCTAATAAAAAGCGAACCAAAAAGGCATCTGTAACAGATGTAGACAGTTTTGCGGCCGATGCTATACGGAGCCACATTTATAACTATTACCAGAATAAAGAATTACCGACGCTTCTAAAGCTGGTCAAGTCTTTAAAAGATGCTGATTTGTTTACTGGAAGTCCTACATCCTTGTGGCGCGTATTGAAGGACATTGGTTTCCAATTCAAAAAAGTAAACAAAAGAAAAATTGTCATGGAGAGGGGCGATATAGCACTTGCGCGGGTTACCTTTTTGAAAAAGGCTAAAGCGATTACCGATTGGAGCAATGTCGTCTTCCTGGATGAAACTTGGCTGAATGCCAATCATACGGTCGGTAAAATGTGGACTGACGATACACCTCATGCCTCGACCAAAGTGCCAGAAGGAAAAGGGGAGAGATTGATTATTTGTCACGCAGGCACATCGAAAGGATTTGTAGAAAATGGGCTACTTGCTTTTAAATCGAAAAAGACGGGAGAATATCACGAAGATATGAATGCGGAAGTATTCACGGAGTGGTTTCAAAATATGCTTAGCAATTTAGAAGAACCCAGCACAATTATTATGGACAATGCCCCATATCACTCCGTGCAATTGAACAAACCGCCGACTTCTTCCAATAAGAAGAGCGAGTTGATCGAGTGGCTCCAAGCCAATAATGTGGAAGCCGATGAGACGAAATTAAAGGTGGAGCTAGTGAAGCTCGTAAAAATGCACAAGCCCCAAACGACATACAAATTAGATATGATGGCAAACGAATATGGTCACGAAGTCCTGAGGCTTCCACCGTACCACTGTCAGTACAATGCCATTGAATTAATTTGGGCCCAAATCAAAGGTAACTTGTTTAACCATAGTCTATTTACATACTGACAAAAATATGATTATGTTTATTACTTGAATTCTATGACTCAATTTGTTTTTTATCTTGTTTCAGGATACGCTGCACGAAAAAATACAGCTCCGCCTTTTACAGCCACAAAAATGATGGGGTTATTGAAAGAGGGATGCAAAAATGTCACTGGCGATGACTGGAAGAAAGTAGTGGAGAAAACCAAAAATCTAATCTTACATGACTGGGAGCGAGACATTAGAATAGACTGCATAATTGATTCCCAAATAATTATTCACGTCGACGAGTCAGATGACGATGATGATGATGATGATGAAGATGATGAACATGTTTGATTTTTAATAAATAATTAAACAGGTTATCAATTTTGTTTTACTTTTTTTCTTCAAAATTATTAGTTAATAGAATCGATTTCTTCTTCATTAATAAATGATCTCGATAAGATATATAATCGATTTTATTTCATGCGATTTTATCTTGACTACATCTCTAGTAACTTCAAATCCCAAACGTCACCGTACCCATGCTACGTGAAAAATATTGTAAATCCAAAAACTGGGTGTATGGAGTCTTAGTAGCATCTTCAGGACCAGCCAACCTCTCCTGCCAACTGGTAAACCCTGCCGATCACGCTAGTGGAGGCTATCTTCTCGGCGCTAGTAAGTCAGACGCCAGCCTCCATCATGATAACCAAAATAACCCGAATTCAAAATTGATGCTTCGGATGCAACCTAGGCCACTGGCACTCTAAAAAATGCTATTTAATTCTAGACTTTATCAGTATACAGTTAAAGTCTAAACTTAAATGAAAAGTGTCCATTATGCTTTTGCATTCACTCTACAAATTGCCATTTAATTTTAGACTTTAACAGCATTCAAATTAAATCTATCATTTTTTAGACTCTCAATGGAATGAAAGTGGCTTGCTTTAAAATGAAATAGCAGGGCCGAGGCCTAGGTCATCGCTAAGATGATCATAACTAAATGCAAAAATAAACTTACCACTTAAAAACACCCGTTCTAGCCGTGTAGGTCCTATCAGCAGATTGGACTTCATGTGCCTCAGCATATTTCCTCGAAGATCCATCTCACGAAGCTCTCCCATTTCAGTTACTACCTCTGCGGGAATTTCCCAGAGATGCGGCATGCCATGTACAACAAGTTTCTGTTAAGACAATGAGGGTAATTAAATACCTATAAGCAATACATCTACGAGTACATAATTACTACTATACAACAAGGTATATATATATAAGCTTATAATATTGAGGTCTATTTGTGTTAGTGTTAATTATTTAGGTTAGGCTACTATGGAGTTAACGTATCCATTTGGACAAAATCTCCTTCAACTTGAGATTTCAAAATAAAAAAAATAGGTACTACTAGACTGACTGTATGGAATGACTGTTGATACCAGCATCATGATTCACACCCCAACTCGGATATAGAACCTTGACGTCCTAAACAGTTTTATCTTGGTGAACATTATGCTACAGTATCATTATACGTTTATAAATATTATGCTTTAATATCGTTATGTGATTATAATGTTATGCTTCATTATTCAATGCTTTTAAGTAGTTATGCTAACAGTAGTTATACTAAAACCGATTATGACTTACAATTTATGCCGTATTATTGATGTGGTTATGATCGTTAGGATAAATGAAAGTATATCATACTAATTTATGACATTAAATTTTATGCGTTCTCTGCTTCGTGTACCAAATTGGAAATTCACTACCGCCTTACTCAGGAACCGTGACATAATTTTTGTTACAAACAGCTTGTTTAGTATAACTACTTACATCTAGTCAATAAATAATATAGATATCAAATAATATTTTTTATTATCTCGTACATGAAGCTAAACTGTCCTTACCACAAACACTACTGGGTAATAGAAAAGAATTATCTGGAATAGAAAAACATATTTCAAATAACTGATCCATCGAAGCAGTGGTAAAAATAAAAGAAGAAATAAAATAAAACCAGTGTGATGGATCAACCCTCATTATTCTTATCCGTTGTTGTAATAACGTTTAAAATACATAACCTGTCCCAGCCGCCCCGCTACCGGCCGCTTTTCGAATAAATCCTTCTCAGATTCTACTGTTTCACATAATTAAAACACGACCATTAACAAAATGTGAAATATAAAACCAAATGTATATTACAACAATCCACACTTATATTATAAATGTGCAAGTAACACTGTCTGTCTATTACGCTTTCACACCTAAACCACTCAACCGATTTTGATGAATGTTTGTTACAAAAATGGACTGAGGACTAGACTACTAGGTCTAGTCGACAAGAACAAAATGGTCTGAAATAGATACTGCTCTTAAAATTAAGTGTGATACCTCATTGGATTCGGCATGACGCCTAGAAAAATGTTCCAAAAACTTGTATTAGCACATAAACAATTGCTAGAGTTATAAACAATTAAAGTTGAAAAAAAGGCACTCGGTTTTTCGCCAACATTTCATTGACTATGAGTATTAATATTTGCGAAATTTCAAAAAAAGATTCTTTAAGTGGAGGAAATTTCCAATAAAAAGCTCGCAGCTCCCGGAACTCTATCTTCATTGTTTATAATTTTTTATTTAACGCTGGAAAATGTCTCCGCGCGACATTTTTAGACAGCGCGCGCGGCGTCAAAGGCTAGTACGACACGTTGATGAAGGGTAGACCATTTCAAAGTATTGAACATATGTTTTTAAACTTGGTACATTTTTAAAGATTTTATTCCTGTTGAAAATTTTACTTAAAGTTATTTTTTCAACAAGTTCAATAATGTTATTATTGTATATCATGGAACGCCAATGTTTAAAAGTTAGCACATGTACTCCAGTCCAATTGATCTATTGAAAATATTGAAAATTCGCTGAGCATGTCATTCTCGGTGTTTAACAATGATTGCCCCGAAATCCGCTGTATACTATATTACATGAAAACCGTTGGAGCCATTTCCGAGATTCAGATAATATATATACAGGAATTGCCCGTTTAAAGGTACATATTAGATTAGTTATACACACATTGTTGTATACCTCATCATCATCATCATCATCAGTACCCGTTGCATCCGAAGCTTGTACTTCGGAGCTCAGGACCCGCTCACCTACTCTTTATATTACTTTGACTTATCTTGGCTTTTGTGAGAGTGACTGCTATCTGACCCCCCAATTCCTCCGTTTCCGTGTTAGTAGGTGAGGTTGGTTTGGGCCCCGAAGATCTTAGTGGGGCCCCCATACACATTGTTGTGCACCTTTAAAATAAGATCATTATTGAAATAAAACTATTTTTAATGAATTCTGTCGCAATTTAATTGATGTTATTTTATTGTTTATTCCGCGTGACCATAGCTGCTGAAAAACAACCAAAGCGTCGCGTCGCGTTGGGTTCAACGTTAATAATAATACAACATCAAATAAATCGCGACAGAATCCTTTAAAAAAAGTTTTATTACAATGTGGTGACATTCACGTAAACTTCAGACAATATCGTAATATCATAAGTTGTACATATATATTACTAGCTGTAGCCCGCGGCTCCACCCGCTTGGATGTAGGTTATCGCGACTAAACATAGCATATATCCCTTTCCAAGCTCTGGTCTATCTCTCTATGAAACTCCATAAAAATCGATTCCGTGGTTTAGGCGTGAAAGCTTAACAGACAGACAGACAGAAGATCAGATTCTCTAATTTGAAGTTGATCACGCTGACGTCGTCATTAAATTTTTAAGAGTCATCTAACACCTCAACTCGACCCTGGCAGTATCATTACTTCCCGGTTAAGACAACTCTTTGTGCTAGCAAAAGTGTGGTTCATCAAATTACATTTACATTTTCGGAAATAAATGAAATACCCGATAGTACCTAGTCAGGTCATAAGTATTGTTACACAGTAACAACTTTTCTTTTAGAATGCTGGCCACAAAAAAGTTTATTGAATTCGAATTTCGAATTGTTCATGAAAATAAAAATGTATACTTTTTAGAATTTTACTCATTTTTAAATATGGAGTGGACGCTTAAAGAAGACCGTGTTGCAGTTATTGCGTTGCATCGTTGCGGTTACGCGCCAATTTAAATTTTTGACATACTGAAAAATTTGAATATAACCAAAAGATTCGTTTATCGTACCATCAAACGATACAATGAAGACTCTAGTGTAGATGACAGGTCAAGAAGTGGTCGCCCTCGGTCTGTTAGGACTCCAGCAGTGATAAAAGCTGTGAAGGCGCGAATTCAAAGAAATCCCAAACGTACGCAGAAACTGTTGGCCCTTCAGATGGGGTTAAGCAGAACCACGGTGAAAAGGGTGTTAAATGAAGACTTAGGGCTTCGGGCATATCGAAGAAAAACAGGACATCATTTAAATGCTCGTCTTATGGACCTGAGACTGAAGAGATGCCGCGCTTTGTTGAAGCGGTACGCGGGAAAAAAATATCGGGAAATTCTTTTTTCGGATGAAAAAATTTTAACCGTAGAAGAGAGCTACAACAAACAAAATGATAAGGTGTACGCACACAGTAGTGAAGAAGCGAGCAACCGTATTCCGCGTGTCCAACGAGGTCATTTTCCATCCTCGCTCATGGTATGGTTGGGAGTTTCTTATTGGGGCTTAACAGAGGTACATTTTTGTGAGAAAGGTGTAAAAACGAATGCAGTTGTGTATTAAAATACAGTCCTGACGAACCTTGTGGAACCTGTTTCTCATACCATGTTCAATAACAGGCACTGGGTATTCCAACAAGATTCGGCGCCAGCTCATAGAGCGGAGAGCACACAAGACTGGCTCGCGGCGCGTGAAATCGACTTCATCCGGCACGAAGACTGGCCCTCCTCCAGTCCAGATTTGAGTCCGTTAGATTACAAGATATGGCAACACTTGGAGGAAAAGGCGTGCTCAAAGCCTCATCCCAATTTATACCAATTTATACACTCAAGACATCCTTGATTAAGGCAGCCGCCGATATTGACATGGACCTCGTTCGTGCTGCGATAGACGACTGGCCGCGCAGATTGAAGGCCTGTATTCAAAATCACGGAGGTCATTTTGAATAAACTTTATTGTCATAAGAATCTATGTTTTGTTAAGTTCATTTTGGTATATAAATGGTTACGTAATGAATAAACTTGTTTCAATTATTTTATATTAAACATGTGACAGAATTTATGACCTGACTGTGTATATAGTGAGTTTCAGTCCTGGATATAATAACCTAGAATGTATGTAAAATTGTGTCTTCCTTGTGAAATACGATACCTATATTATAGAAAAAGTAAAAAATTTAAATATATGAAATTGTTATGGTTGGCTTTATGGGCCTAGGTATTAGACTAGATACGAGATTTTTTAATGTTCTACGGTTGTAAGGAAATAAATAGTAGGTACCTAAAGGCCGTGTGCAACGGTCACCCAGAGGTTCACGAGGTGTTATAAAGACACGTCTAGGACGCGTGTCCGTTCTGTTTTTCCGTCGCCTTTTAAGACTCCCCAAAGATGATAATCGCAACTCTCAAATGAGTTATCCGAAGGGATTTCGGCACGAAAAAAAATGACAAAAGGTACCTACGATGGGCGTAAATGAGTTAAGAGAAGCTGTAGCGTTACCATAACTTTATCCCTAATAATTAAATTCGATTTGTGATCCCAGACCCCAAAGCGCATCGAATTTGGTCATAATATCGAATTAGGTTTACTAACTTTTAAACTTTCGCGTTCCATGATATAATAATTATATTTACGGGGATTAACGCGATCCTCTCCACCGAACGTCACTTTTACTCAAGAGTTGTACGTGAAGCGATTGAGATTAAAAAACATAAAACATTCAATCGGGAAGATGGTTTTAAATTATCTACAGCGTGGAATCCAGTGTTAAAAAACATACCACCTCGCTTTTCTGCGCAGTCGGATAAACACCAGAATAGGAACACATCGGTTTGCTTACAGAATAGGGACACTGTTAGTGTAGTATGTGACGGTACATGGCGAAACAAAAATCTCAACAATATCGAAAATGTGCGGGTGGAAGAGGAATCTTCTACTTCACGGATTCGACGACGGAGGGCGTGCAACGCTGAGCCAGTCAGCCTGTGACCACGGCCAGTGCAACCTGGTCGAAACGTCAGGCAAACCAGAGGTATGTAATACCTTTAAATAAGTGATCGCGTTAATCCCCGTAAATATAATTATCGAATTAGGTTTGTTCGATGACAGTTCAAATTGTATTTAGTTCCAAATGTTTTGGATGCGAATGACTTTCTTCCGACGAACGTTAGTTCGAAATTTTTTATTTCGGTACATGGGCTGTCGATGAATTTATAGTCAGGTTGGCTTTACTTAAAAGAAAATAACGGCACAGTTTATATGACCATTTAATCTATTCAACCCTTGATCTCTATTCACCACATTTTATTCGGTACTAAAACAAGTGGCTGAAATTCATCAAATTTCGTAAACGAAGAAGTAGTATTCTTGTATTTGAATTCAATCTGTAATTCATTTATTTTTCGATTTCAGTGCCTGTTTACAGTGCTTTTTTGGTTTTTAAAGTCGGTTTTATGATTTTTATTAAAATTTCACTTATATTATTCCCTACAGCAACAGCACTTATACGCACGTTTCGCGCGCCGCGCCCTACGTAAGAAGCCCGTGAGAACGCCCACGCGCCCTCTGTGATAGAATAGTAGACCGATTTATAAAAATTGATGAATTTCAGCCGTCTGTTTTTATACATTTTCAATGTTATTCGTAAAACAAAACACTAACCTTGCTATAGTTCGTCGACAGCCCATGATTGTTTATTTGGAAATCACCCTGGGTCCCCATTCAGCAGAATCACATTTCAAAATGTTTTATTAAATTATCTTGGAAGAGTAGAATTTCCAAACATTAGCACAAGGACCCTAATTTAGTTGGAGCTTTAAGTTAAAATAATTATCTGTACCAACAATATGAAAGAAATATTTTCTTTTGAACCCTCCTTTTATACGGTTCTACCACAAAACAAGCAGGCCACATAAATTCTCCTAGACACGTAGTTGAAACTTGCACAACAGTAATCTGTCAGGATTCGAAGACAAATGGAATTTGCTTGAAGGATTCTAAAATGGTAGGTATTCATTAGAGTACCCAGATCAGCACTCAGTAGCAAATAAAATTATATTGTTCACTTTCAACAACTGTTTGCATAGTTTCCCTTCAGAAACTGCTAGATATGAAACAGTACGAGCTATATTGCAGTTCCTATCACGTTTCACTACCCACGAGTGGGTCTATCACGATATGGAATCACATCGTGAACAATTTATCAACTTTTTATATTTCCAAGTTAGTTTAGTTACGCCATTTGTCACCTTAGAGGTGTGTTGTGTATACATTTCTACTTACAGAGGAAGGAGGGGAGGTTCATTAAAATTAAAGAAAGACAATAATACTCCAGAGTTTTAGAAACCATATAAAATAACGTTTACTGGTAGTTATCGTCAATATAAAGCAAAATAATAGTAATGAACTCAACCATGATAGTAGGTACATGGCAGTTTAACCAACCTATTATGCTTATTTATTTATTTAAGAAAACCAACAGCGAAACAAAAAGTAAATGAAACCGTAAAACACAATCTTAAAGTAAGGCTAATAACATGGAGCGGGAGAGAACCCTGCCCCCCGAGTTTCGCAGTCTGCGGCGAGGACGCCGCAGACTCATCTACGCCCGGGACTACCGACCTCCATGATCGGGGCCTGAGGACGGCAGTTGGCCGACTCGCCGTCCTTACAGAAGCAGGCCGTGGCGGAGGCGTGTCGTGTGTGCCCTACACACGCCTACCAACTCACCGAAGCGGGATAAAACCCGACCCCACCAGGCGAGGCCGCGGTGGCGGCCAAGGTCCGCCGGCAACCCTAGGGTTATCCTTTCGAGGGCTTACCCGGGGTGCCCGGCAACGGACACTTGGGGAGGACACCGTGCGGTTTTAGTCGAGACACGACATAACCACCCCCGCTGGCCAGCGGGGGGGTATCCGAAGGGATTTCCGCACGTAAAAAAAAAAAGGCTAATAACATGTTTTCCTTCACAAACTCACAAAGTATAGTTCGGCTTGGGAACGGACAGGTAATAATAGGTAGTAATTTACAAAATAAATTGATAACATAAACTGATGACAGACAACGGAGCGCCATACGAACAAGATGTGGTATTGGTAGTGTACCTCTAATATTACACTTCTGAATTAGGCAGATAATGTTCTTGTGTAGACCTATTCGCATAGGACCTCGCCGTCCGCTTTACAGTAGTTGAGCTTAATTAATACTTAAGATGAATTATCTATACACTGCTCGAAAAACTTATTTCTCCACATTTGCTGTTTGAATGACCTTCTTTTCGTTAACGGAATTTTTAGTAGATTGATGAGGTACATGCAACATTGGCATGTTTCGTGTGCGTCGGATTGGGGCAATGAATGCTACTTGTGCCAGTAAGTCGGGGCAATCGAAGCGCCCTTGGATTATAGGTATATGTACGAACATGCTGGGGAAAACATGATTATCAACATCATCATTTACCTGCCCTAAGCACATGCACTAGATAATACGAGTTTAAAAAAGTAGTAGGTATTAAGCAAACCTGAATTTTATTTAAAGCACTGAAGCGACCCTTGAAGTACTGTAGACTCGTAGAATTTATTAATTCTAGAACCATGAGTTCCGGATAGTGGAGCTGTAGCTTTTCGATGTTGAAACAGTTGCCGGGCCAGTCCACCAGCTGTAGCTGAGTTATTTCTCGCCTGTGAAAATAAGAATCGTATTTTCATTCCCATACAACTAAATAAACTACGAGTAAAAGATAATGCCACTCTTAAGCTTCGCTCGAATGGCTACTGTATAAGGAAGCCAATCTGATACCTCACACACTAGCCGTAGGTTGTAGGATTTTTAAGAATGTTTCGTATAAACAGTGTGTTTAAAAAGTTTCAAAAGCTTAGTGGCTCTTTAGCCAGCTGGGTCCACTCGAACTTGGTCCGCTGACCCAGTTGACAAATCTATTATTATTTATTATATTTCTTCAGTAAAGTTAAACTATCTCTGGATTTATATACATAAACTCTGTTTAAATATAGGGGCGATTTAAAAACCCGGAGTGAGCAATGTGAACAAGTTTCTGGAGACTTATTCCTCGTCATTAAAACAAAGGAAAAGATCACTTATGATGTGTGACTTTAATTTTAAACTCCTGAATGAATTATATGAATCACATTAACGGAACTAGATATTAATAATAAATAAAGTCACTGAAAATTACGACACTTAAAACCAACACTACAAAATCTATACTGGATCTTGTTTGCACATAACCAGTAATCCATAAATTAGCATTAAACAAAATCAAATAAAGCTGTGCTCCTCCAAAACTAGTTTCGAATATGGAACTTACATATTTCCGAAGGTAGCCTAATATGTGACCTATTTAACTCATACTTTTCATTAATAGCCGCGGATTTAGTCAATAAAATACCCAAACTATATCATAACGACACCACACTATCTCTATGTACGAACGCAGCTACACATACACATAATGAGTTCATACCATGCACCGCACTTTGATTATATAAATGTCTAGATGGAGTGTCAAATGCGCACAAGCGTCCCAAAAAATAAGGGATAACTTCTATACCCTAAGTACTTACGCGCTGGTTCAGTGACCATCGTGTCGGCTCGGTGTCACAACGTAATTCCCCCGAAAAACAATAAACAAAAACTGTCGAAATAATGGCGAATTGTACTATTAAAGTGTGCCGGAATTATAAAGGACGACTAAAAACTACTATACACATTACCTATCATCGGTAAGTAACCAAAATACAAGATATATTATTTTTCTTTTCATCATAAAATAATGTCATTTATCACACGCCATATTTGTGAGTGTTGCCAGTTTTTTTAAATTCATGTTTATCGGTTGGGGGAGCCAATCTCCCAAATTTTCATTGATTTAGATTAGAAAATTATTTACTAACTACGGCAAAGCTAAAGGAAGGTAATGATTTTGACAAGCAAATGTATGTTCATCTGTTCCTTCATAACTCCTCAACTACTTATTAGAATGTTATTGGACAAATGAGGTACCATTAGAAGCGTCTTTATTTTCCGCTAGTCATAGGCTATATGTGGTGTCATTGAAGCTAATGTAGTGCCCTCTAGCGGCCATAAAGTACTGTATTAAAAAATAAATTTCAGATAAATATGCCGTGTTTGATATGAAAAGGCTTAATTAGCATTAATAGCATTATATCGTAGAATGTGGGTACTTATTTCTTTAATATGTTACTCTTGAGTCCTTTGAAGCCTATTTTTTGCCCTTTAGCTTGGAGATAGGTACTTCCCGACTATAAACAAGTTACCTAAACATCTACTATCTTTTTACCCGACTACGGCAAAGGCAAATTAGGATTTTGACAGGCTATGTAGGTTTATATGTATGTATGTACATTTGTATGATATATATATATTCATCCTCATAACTCCTCAACTTCTAATTAGAACTGGACAAATGAAGTATTGTTAGAAGCGTCTTTATCGTTCACTGGTTTGTTTTATGGTTAAATATCGTGTCACTCAATCTAATCTAGTACCCTCCAGTTTTTTTTAAATATATATAGTACACGTCAATTTGACTTCACCTCGCCTGATGGTAAGCTGAATGCAAAGTCTCAGGAAAGAGTATCACCATTACACACGTACCAAGTTAAGAATGGTGGCACTCAGCTTGACGGCCTCCTCACAAGAGGATTATCGTCGCAACACCGCGTGACACCCACCGGTCCCACTAGTGCTGCGACCACAATCTCCTTTCCCCTGCCCGGCTAAGCACTTACTGAATTTGTGACAAATTTGTGGCATCTAATTTCTACCACCAGTAAATTAGTGATCATAAAGTGCTGTTAAAAAAATAAGATTGAGATAAATATGCCGTATTTGGTATCATATGAAAGGGCTTAATAAGTACAAATTATGAATATATTATTAGCTGTTGCTTTCCCAAAAATAATGTAAATAAAAATTAAATTTTACAACTAAAACCCCACTACCGAAAAATCACGGTCTGAAAAGAATTAGACAACAGGAAAATATCAAGGATAGCCGTGGTCGTTTGCCACTTTTCCCTAGAATGTATTGTTTTGTTAGATTAAATGGCATACAACTACAGCTAACCTTGATATATTCTTGTTTAATACTTCTTAGAGCATGATTTTTCAGTAGTCGACTTTTAGTTTTCACACATAATTTTACATAATTATTAATAATTTAAGTACCCAGATCAATGCAAAGAATCGAACCCGCGGCCCTTACGTACCAGTCGCGTTTACTACTGTCACGCCACAGAGGCTGTCATAAAAATACGTACATATATTATTTAAAACTTAGCATTTAATTAATGTAATTATAGCTATGCGATTTTTGGGAAATTTTATAGAAGCTGGTATCATTAATTACGCACACAGAAAAATGAATGCATCGTGTAAAACACCGGCCGCACGCACACCTGTTTACACCGGTTGACTTGTTTTATATCTGTTGGTAGTAGGGCGACGCTCCATCTAGACATTTATATAATCAAAGGCACATGAAATATCAAAAATTATCGATGATCTTGACTGCAACACTAGCACTGATTTGGACGGCATAAGTACCAAAGCGATGAAATGTCTTAAAAGTTTAATTACTGAGAGAGGCACTAAATGTATTAATTTATGTTTGATACGCGATACTTTTCCCGTCAGTCTCAAGACTGCTAGGGTGACTCCTATTATCAAATCCGGGAGTAGGATTGACCCTTACCCATTATGTCAACGATATTTGAACGAGTTCTATACAGACGAGTAAACAAATAACTAATTTAAAAAAAAAGCACTCTTATAGCTGCAGTAGATTCAATTACAAAAATAAAAACTCAAATTGATGAAAAAAACATTGCATTAGGTATTTTTATTGATCTATAAAAAGCATTTCACAGAGAGTCATCCCAAATTAATAAAAATTAAATAACATAGGTGTCACAGGCACGACCTTGACATGTTCAAGTCATATTTAAGACATAATAATAGACATAATATTTGAAACAAAAACAAACTATAACTTAAGACGGATACCCCCCCCCCCTCCGGTCAGCGGGGGCAGTTACGTCGGGCTTGAACCGACTAAAACCGCACGCCGTCTCGGGTCTACAGATTGCCATATGCCCATGCAGATGCCCATAGAGCATATCCCTCGCACCCCGACTGACCCTGGGCTGGTTTGGGAACCACGGTATCCCCGTCGTGCCCCATATTGGGGGAGGGGCTCTAGTCGCCCCACCGTCCCGGCCTGCTTCTGCTGGGGTGACAGGCGGCTCCACTTGCCACCCCCAGGCCTGCGCTCATGGAGGACGGAGGTCGTTGAGAGGCCTCCTGAAGGTGCACACCTAGACAATAAATTACCCGATTTTTTTTCCCTTCGGATACCCCCCCCCTGCCGGCCAGCGGGGGTGGTTATGTCGTGAATCGACTAAAACCCCACGGTGTCGTCCCCAAGTGTCCGTTGCCGGGCACCCCGGGTAAGCCCTCAAAAGGATAACCCCAGAGATAAATTACCCGATGATATTAAAAACTGCGAATTTATAAATGTATTCAAAAGTAAACTTAAAGAATTAATGCATACAGTGTAAGATGGCTTGAATCCAGATTTGTAAGTGAAAAAGAAATTTAGTTAAAAATATCCCAAATCGTCAGTGACAAATGTTATTAATATTGACGTGACAATGTCTTATAATTCGATGGAGCCGGCTGCACGCACGAAAAAATGAGGCGTTCCATTTAAGGCTTGAAGTGCAAGCGAGAGCGCGGAACAAGCGACAAAGAGGCACAATCGGCCTCCGCGTTCGGCAGCGTTCGACATCTGTCTCTCTCCTACTTGAATGAGCGATGCGTCCGCGTGGACAGCTGCTATACAATAATACATTTACATGTTTTCGTCAAGTATGAAGTGCAGTGAATTCTTAGTGTACAACAATTAGTGGTTAAACAAATGAAATTAAAATTTTCTTTTGAAAAATGCAACCGTTTCATCAGTATTTTCTTATGACGTTGTCACGTTTAACTATCGTCAGTAAACCGACTTTACAGACAACCGATTTTTTTTAATAATATTTTGTCAATCTAAGTGAACTGAATCTGTTCTTATGAGAAATAAAGTTCGTTAAACGGAAGTTGGTTCCCATTTAAAAAATCCGTTCCCGCAGGGGGAACGCATAGGTAGATTTCGTGAAGCAATTAATATAATTTTTTAACATGTTTAATTTTTTTTCTCGAAAACGGTAACTTTTAGCGAAAAACTTTTCAGACATTTATTTTAGACTTAAAAATGGCCTATCGATTAAGAATGTTTCCGACATCAAGAATGTTCACCGGTTAGAAGTTACGATTTTTTTCCCGAAAAATTTTGGTTTTTCCCCCCTCCACTTTTAGCTAAAGTTTTAATCTTATAGGTTTATAATTAAAAGTTGTTGGTATTCATGTATACTATGGGATAAAATTAGAACGGTTCGAATATCTTTCATGGAACGTGAAATTTTGAGGAAAAACTGATTTCACAAAAAGTGAGGCCCTACCGTCCCCTTAGACCGGATTCCACGATTCCACGATTCCATAAAGAGATCGGGGCAAAAATGCGACCGTGAGAGTGCCGCAAATTTTGGGAAGTGGAACCATACATACATATATAACCATATATATATATATAAACTTTTTGACCAGTGGTCATTTCGGACTCAGGGGGTCATAACTAGACCTCCTATGAAGAATTTTTTTTTAAATTCGACAGAATCAAGAAACCAATAGGTAGATCGATTTCATCGAAATCTACCTAAAATAGGGGAAACAAATATGGCTTATTTATATTTTCGTACAGACGTGTACAAAAAAAAATTAAACTCAAAATAAAACATTTCGTATAAAGGTACTTGATGTGTGACTTAACTCTGTGGTTTTACCTTGTATCTTCCTACAAGATTAGGAGATTTTTGAGCTGAGAGTGAGACGAAGTCGAGCGAAAGCTCCTTTCACTCCACTCGATGTATTTCGTTTGTGTCCCTCTAGCGCCTACACCCTTCGACCGATTATAATGATTTTTAGCATAATCATAGATGAGTGATGTGACGGTGAAAATTATGAAATACCACGGAGGAATAATCACCAAACAAAAAATTCAAAAGCTGATTTCTCAAAAACTACAATTAGTAAAATGTAAGTTTTGACGCCAAAACATAGCCTATAACCATAAATACCGATTAAAAAAAGAAAACTGAAAATCGGACAAGACACGGAGGAATAATCACCGAACAAAAAATTCTAAAGCTGACATGGGCACTCTCAGCTCAACATTACAAGAGCCTTGGACCTAGTATTTTAAGGTCTCTGTAGATACTTTAAAGATATGGATACGATTGTTATGATTAGTTGTAGTCAGCTGAGTCTGAGTGAAAGTGCACTCGCGTAATATCTGTTTATTTGAATAATAATAACTCATACCTATCGTACTTATAAGTTAACCTTTGTAGATTGTATGAGGTCCCACCAAGATCTTCGCGACTTCGGAGTCCGAGGTCCGCATAAGGTTGACTTCGGCCTTAAAGGTGCTTGTTGGGCCCTGTATCGCGCTCGGATGAAGAAGAATAAGTCGACCTTCATAACCATACTTCAATCCTACTATCCTACTTCATATGATAAATGTTCAAGTTTGTGAAGATTTGTATGATTGAATGTTTTTTACTCAATCACGCTCTAATGGCTCAACGGATCTGACTGAAATTTGGTACAGGGATAGATTATAGCCTAGCTTAGCCTAGCCTAGGTTTTGGTTGCGGGAACGAGAACAGAATTCCACACAAGCGAAGCCGCGGGCAACAGCTAGTACGCCTATAAAATTTGCACACGGGCAGAGTACATGCGTGGATAGGACAAATACTAATATATTTATCCCGGTTTACAAGTTCCTGTGAGTCGCGTCGCGTCTACGGAAACAGTATTCCACGAGGACGAGCTACTAGCATAGCATAGGGAAATATATATTTTAATTACTCTGTGGAGCATAGATAGACTAGTAATTATTAATTAACCAGAGAATTCAACATCCATGTGTTTTCAAATATATCTACATCATTAAGTAGTAAATGGTTTCCGAATATTATAACATACATAACATAACATAAACTCACGCCTATATCCCCGAAGGGGTAGGCAGAGGTGCTAGCACCCACATTTCGCCAGTTTATGTTTAGGTCCCAATGTAATAGGTGGCGAGCCTATTGCCATTAACCGGGCACTTATAAACCTGTGACAAATACACACATAACTTCGAAAAGCATCGAAAAGTCATTGGTGTGTGCCATGGTAAAACCTGGGATCGAACCCGAGACCTCGTCTCAGCAGTCCATTACCCATACCACTAGGCTACCGCGGCTTCTAGGCTACCGCGGCTTATTTTTTGTGATATTTATGAACAACTTCATTTTATTATAATACAGAGGCACAAAAATATGTCAAGCAAGATTGAAGAGTGAAATTTCATTATCTAAGAGAAGAATCTTTTAGTCGCGCTGCTTCCAAAATATAACAATTTTAAAAATAGGTCAATCATGTAATTCACGTTGCTCTTGATATTTATGGATTTGTTTTAGTACCTTTTTTTTTTTTTTTTTCGTGCGGAAATCCTTTCGGATACCCCTCCGCGTGCCAGCGGGGGTGGTTATGTCGGGCTTGAACCGACTGAAACCGCACGCCGTCTCGGGTCTACAGACGCTGGGGTGTAAGGTTGCCCATAGAGCATATCCCTCGCACCCCGACAATTTGTTTTAGTACCCAATAATAAATGTATTTTAACTTATTGATAATTTATTTCCTGAATAAAAAACTCCCTAAAACAGTACTACATTAAATTACGCGGTTTTAGTAGTTCACAGTAGTTTTACTTACTGAATTAATATTGTCGGAAGTTTATGCGAATGCTACACATTGGAATAAATTTACGATAAAATCTGTTTAAATAGTTTAGAATAATGTAAAGCATAATTTATAAAACAAAGAAAGTTAAGGGCCAGATTGTACAGATTGGGCGAGGACGCCGCAGACTCGTGTACGCCCAGGACTGCCGACCTCCATGATCGGGGCCTGAGGACGGGAGTTGGCCGACTCGCCGTCCATACAGAAGCAGGCCGTGGCGGAGGCGTGTCGTGTGTGTTACACACACCTGCAAACTCACCGACGCGGGATAAAACCCGACCCCACCAGGCGAGGCCGCGCTGGCCAAGGTCCGCCGGTAACCCTGGGGTTATCCTTTCGAGGGCTTACCCGGGGTGCCCGGCAATGGACACTTGGGCAGGACACCGTGCGGTTTTAGTCGATACACGACATAAGCACCCACGCTGGCCGGCGGAGGGGTATCCGAAGGGATTTCCGCACGTAAAAAAAAAAGGGCCAGATTGTATAAATATTTCTAGTGTTTATTATTTCCGTGTAGGGCAACAGAATTCGCTGTGAGGCTATAGCCAATTTTTGATAAAATTTGAAAAATATTTAGTTATATTGACTCAATGAAGAAGAAGAAAGATATTATAATATATGATTCGTATATTAAACCTTTTGGAAACGGGCAATGTTTCTTTAAAACCCAGGTCAAAATTATTCTAGTGCATAGTCGATAGAAAACTCATAAACCAACCTTATCGACACGTGACAGGACTATAATGATATCAGCAAAATTGGGCTAAGCCATAATATCGCCTTAATTAGCCTGAGTGCTACGGTTTACTAAATGTGTTTGCGATTCGACGTACTGTGGCTCGTGAGTTTAGAAGTGAATAAACAACTATGTATATAATTCCATATAAATTTAAATATTTGTACCTACTGAGTGGTACCTTTTTTTTCTTTGGTGCGGAAATCCCTTCAAATACCACCCCCCCCCCGCCAGGCAGCGGGGGCGGTTATGTCGAGCTTGAACCGACTAAAACCGCACGCCGTCTTGGGTCTACAGACGCCGGGGTTCAAAGTTACCCATATCCCTCGCACCCCGCCTGACCCTTTTTTTTTTTTTTTTTTTTTTTATCGTGCGGAAATCCCTTCGGATACCCCCCCCGCGTGCCAGCGGGGGCGGTTATGTCGGGCATGAACCGACTAAAACCGCACGCCGTCTCGGGTCTACAGACGCCGGAGTGTAAGGTTGCCCATAGAGCATATCCCTCGCACCCCGACTGACCCTGGGCCATCTCCGGTTTCGAGATGGCCCCCTCGGGTTTGGGAACCACGGTGTCCCCGTCTTGCCCCGGTTTGGGGGAGGGGCGCTAGTCGCCCCACCGTCCCGGCCTGCTTCTGCTGGGGTGACAGGTGGCCTCACCCGCCACCCCCAGGCCTGCGCTCATGGAGGACGGAGGTCGTTAAGCGACCTCCGGCGCCTGAGTTGCCT
The DNA here is from genome assembly GCA_946251805.1 of Cybosia mesomella. Classification (NCBI taxonomy): domain Eukaryota; kingdom Metazoa; phylum Arthropoda; class Insecta; order Lepidoptera; family Erebidae; genus Cybosia; species Cybosia mesomella. The sequence goes on from OX276398.1 coordinate 28,042,672, forward strand.
GCGACGCGCGGTGAGCAAGTTGCGGGCTCGGCGGACCGGGAGAGTTCTAAGTCTCTCCCGGGCGCGCTCCGCCACCTCTTTCGCGAGCATTACATGCTCGCAGAAGGAGGCGGCGGCGGCCCACGCGCTCGCGCTCCGCACCATTGCCGCAATCATGCTGCCGAGCGAGAGGACTCCCACCCCGATGGCTGCCACGAGGTCACGCCTCGGCGCCTCCCACGCCGGGCAGTCCGCCAGCGTGTGCAGCCCTGAGTCCTCGCTCGCGTCGCAGTGATGACACTCAGGCGTTGGCTCCTTCCTGATCCGATGCAGGTGGTCCCCGAAGCACCCCTTCCCTGAGATCACCTGCGTCAGTCGGTAGGAGAGGCTTCCGTGTCGCCTCTCCAGCCAATCCTCCATGATGGGCCTTACCGCCGCTATTGCGGCGTGCCCTACCCCGCCTGACCCTGGGCCATCTCCGGTTTCGAGATGGCCCCCTCGGGTTTGGGAACCACGGTGTCCCCGTCTTGCCCCGGTGTGGACTCCCACCCCGATGGCTGCCACGAGGTCACGCCTCGGCGCCTCCCACGTCGGACAGTCCGCCAGCGAGTGCAGCCCTGAGTCCTCGCTCGCGTCACAGTGATGACACTCAGGCGTTGGCTTCTTCCTGATCCGATGCAGGTGGTCCCCGAAGCACCCCTTTCCGGAGATTACCTGCGTCATTCGGTACGAGAGGCTTCCGTGTCGCCTCTCTAGCCAATCCTCCATTATGGGCCTTACCGCCGCTATTGCGGCGTGCCCTGCGCTTGGTCGCCCAAGTCGTTCCTTCCACTCCACCACGATGGCCTGGCGGAGCTGGGACTGCACGGCCTCGATTTCTCGATGCTCGGGGTTCCGTCCCTCCCGCGCCTCCTTTCGCCACTGGTACAGTTGCGAAAGGGCTCTCGCCTCCAGGTCCCATGGCAGAGTTCCGGGATGGAGACTCGCCGCCTCGAAGGAGATCGTGCGGTACCCGCGGATGACCCTGATGGCCATCACTCGCTGCGGAGCGCGCAGCATCCGCACACTTCCGGCCTTCAGGGCCTCCGCCCATATTGGGCACCCATACAGGGCCATGGACCGCACGATCCCCGCGTAGAGTCTCCTGCAGGAGTCATCGGGCCCCCTCATGTTGGGCAACAGCCGCGCCAGAGCGAGAGCTGTGCCCTTCAATTTGGGGGCCAGACTTCGGATGTGCTCTCTGAAGTCCCATCGGCCGACGAGCTCGAGCCCCAAATATTTCATTTGGGGCTTGATGCCGATGCGATTTCCTCCCACAATTAGACTGGATCCCTCAGGTGGCTTGCTCCGAGGCCCATGAAAGAACAGGGCCTCGGTTTTATGCAGAGCCACCTCGAGACCCAGCCGCCGGATCCGCTCAACGACTTGGGCAACCGCGGTCGTGGCCTTAAGGGTCGCTTCGCGGTACGTCGCCCCGCACGCCGTCACGAGCGTGTCGTCCGCGTAGCACGTGACGGCGGCACCGCCTACGAGCTCACCGCGAAGCACCCAGTCGTATCCGATGTTCCACAGGAGCGGCCCCAGGACCGATCCCTGTGGAACACCGCACGACATTTCACGCCGACCGAGACCGGTCACGGTTGGGTAGATGACGGCTCTCTCCGTCAAATACGCCCCGACTATGCGGCGGAGGTAGAGAGGCACTTCGTGATACACGAGCGCCTCCCTAATGCAACTCCAGGGCAAGGTGTTGAACGCGTTGACGATGTCCAGGGACACCGCCAACATCACCTCACCCCGGGATACTGCATCCTCCGCCAGAGCCCTCACGCGCATGATGGCATCCACGGTGGAGCGCCTCTGGCGGAAGCCATTTAGGCCATCCGCCAGGTCCGGCCCCACTCTTGCTCGACGAGGCGCTTCGCAATTACTCTTTCAAAGAGCTTGCACACCTCGTCGAGCAACACTATGGGCCGGTAGGCGGACGGCGAGTGGCTCCTTTCGGATGAGGACCAGTTTCCCTGTCTTCCACAATTTCGGAAACTGGCCCTGCTCCAAACATGCGCTGGGAAGCCCTCTCAGTCGGGGCTCGAGAGCGTCGTCGACTAGAGCTAGGACCCACGCTCGGCCTGGAATGCCGTCGGGTCCCGGGGCGGTGTGTTTGGATCTTAGCCTTCTCGCCGCCAGCTCTAGTTCTACCCAAGTGATCTCGGGCACGTCGTCGTCATTCACGTCGGGCGCCATGGGCGACCGAGGCGGAGTCATCTGCGGTGGAACATGTTCCACCGCCCGCGCCGGGAACAGGGAGCCAACAACTCCTTCGAGCACCGGGTTAACGGCGGGGCCTTGGGGCGCAGCTTGTCCCTCACCATCCGGTAGGGCCGCCCCCAAGGGTCCCGCTCCAGCGTCTCCAGCAGCTCGCGGAAGGCGGCCTGTTTGGCCCGCCTTATCTCCGCACGGAGGGCTCCTCTGGCCTCCCTCTATCCCTCGTACAACTCCGCCTCTCGGGCCTCCGCATCTGCGGGGCGGCGACGCCTCCTACGGAATCGGGCCCACCGGCGGTGCGTGATCACGCAGGCCCGTCTAAGCTGCGCGATCTCCGACGACCACCAGTAGACCTGACCCCTCGGATTATAGGGCGGAGTCCTAGGCATCGCCGCGTCACAGACACGGGATCCACTCCGCCTCATCGTCTATGCTGACAGGCCTGTCCGGCGTAGGGGCCCAGGCCTGTACGATGGCGGCTTCCAGGAGGAGCTCCCGATCAAGTCGCTTAAGCGCCCAACGTGGCTCGGGTGGAGCCGGTGCAGCCGGCGCGTCGCTCGCAGGGGGGGGGGACACGTCAATGTATCGGTGATCCGAACTTGTGTCCTCCCCCAAAACGACGCGCCAGCCCTGAACACGTCGCGCCAACGAGGGGCTCGCGAACGATAGGTTCACGATAGAGCTAGCCCTCGAGGTCACGAACGTGTCCACGGCTCCCCGATTTAGGAGGACTAGGCCGAGTCGTTCGGCCCAGTCTACCAGTGCCCTGCCTCTATGCCCCGTCGCGCCCCTATCGTGTCGGGAACCCCAGGCATACGACCAGGCGTTGAAGTCCCCGAGCACAAGGACCGGACGGGGCTGGCAGGCTTTGACGACGACGGCAAGCTGACGGAGCCATTGCTCGAATGCAGCTTGGTCTCGGCTCGGCGTGATATAGCAGCCACGACCGCTATATCGCCAACCGCCGCCGCCACGCAACCGGGTCCCCTTGCAACGACGGCAAGAGGGGGGCTGCCGGCGGCAGGGTTGTGCACCAGTGCCGCCGACCCATTCAGCGCGGTTTCCCAGGCAGGCCCGAGAAACCGGTGGGTGTATGGGTCGGCGACAGCGGCGACATTTATGGCCGACTGCGCCATGCTCTGGAGCAGAAGGTCCTGAGCATGGGTACCGTGGTCAACATTCACCTGCAGGATGCGGAGTTGAGGATCCATTATGGGACCCCCATCTTCGCATCCCGCTGCGAACTAGGGGCGGAAGGCCGGCCTCCCGGCTTCGGCTCCCCTCCGGCGCAGGCCTTGCTACCAACCCTGTGGTCGGCCGGCTCGCCTCCCGCTGCACACCTAAAACAGTGCAGCGGGGCATCGCACGTGCCAGCCTCGTGACCGGGTTGGCCACAGCGGAAGCAACGGTCACCCTTCGTCACTTCCGCCGTGCAGTGCACCCCCACATGGCCAACCGACAGGCACCTGAAGCACCTGGCCGGTCGGGCCTGCAGGAGCCGTACCTGCGCCATCAGGAAGCCTCCTACCAGGAGGCTCCGCCCGTCAGCGACCTTTTGGGCCGCCGCGATAGGGCAGCCGACAACTGCTGCCCCCTGTCCACCGCGGCCGAAGCGTATCGCTCCGGCCTTGACTGTGTCCGTGGAGCAGTCCCCGGCCTCCGCCACGGCGAGCCTAAGCTCTTCTGCCGTGACGGAGTCATCCAGGCCCGTAATGCGCATTTCTACGCATTTAATGGGCCTGGACACCCGGACGTCGGCTGCATCCAGCGACTCCCTAAGCCGAGCCGCTAGGGCGTCGGCTTTGGGGCCACTGGCGGCGCCGGGGACCTCGAGAAGCCGGGCTCCCGTCCGTGTGCTCTTGCACCGGACGCCCGGGATCTCGAGGGCCTTGAGGTCCACGTTGGCCTTTACTCTGGCCAACACCTCGGCATACCCCATGCCTCTCGACGCTGCCTCCGCCGTCAAAGTGAGGACGACGGCCGTCGTTCGAGGGGCACGGAGCTTCCCCGGCGCTGGCTCCAGCCACCTCCCAGCCCCCTTCCAATGGGGTGGAGGTAGCCGGAGCCACGGCTGGGGCTGGGGATGAGGCCAGGGCTGGGGACGTCTTCCCCTATCCCTTGCCCTTGCCCTTCCCCTTACCCTTAGTGGGAGGGGGCTGAGGAGCCGGTTCCGGCAAGGTCGCACCCGTAGCCGGGTGGGTGGGGCCCTTCCGGCTGCGGCACCGGCTGCGCCGACTGTTCCGGCTGCGGCACCGGCTGCGCCAACTGTTCCGGCTGCGCCGTCTGCCTGGTACGGGAGCGAGTCACGCACACCAGCTCCGCTGGTTGCGCCCGCTGCACCGATTGGGCTAAGCTCGCCATCGCCGTCTTCAGCTCCTCGACGGCTGCAGCTAGCCGAGCCGTCTCCCGACGGGACTCGGCCAGCTGCGCCGCGAGGGCCTCATTCTCGGAGGCGATGTCGAGCACCGTGCGTGGCATCGGCTCCTGTTCGGGGTTTGGAGGCCCCTGGAACGACGGGATCACCCTCTGGAGAGTCTCCAAGAGCGACCGGGTCCTCCCGCACGGTTCCGACACCGCCAAGGTGTAAGGCCTCGGCGGTGACTTTTCCGCGGCCCTACCAAGAGCCGAAGGGGCTCGGGTGGCTTGCACAACCCTCTCTCCACCTCGCGCTCCTCGGCGGCCAGCAGCCACTTTGGACGCCGGCTTTGACACCTCGTCACTGCTGGAGGAGGTCGTCCCGGTGAGGTTAGTAGTCCTCATCCGACACGCTCTCCCCCAACCGGGCCTTTGTGCGCCGTCTCCGCTTACGCTACTTCTCTCGTTGGCGGTGCCAGCCGTTGACGCCGCAGTCACAGTGTCCTCGTCGGTTTCCCCGCCTAGTGGCAGCGGAGTAGCGGGTCTGGGGAAGGCGGCCCTAATTGACCGCGAGTGAGACCGCAGCCTCACCTTCTCTTCGCCCCCCACTAACTCCACTCCATCATTTTCGGTAGTGCCATTGTCCTTGCATTTGTCGTCGTTATTTAATCCGTCCAGTTTATTATTTTTTAGGTTTGATTTCTGCATATCATATCCCACGAGTATGGGGGAAAGGTGGTCAATCCAGGCGGAGCCCCCTGCACCTGGATAAGCCTATATACTATGGAGGTTGGCTGGTATCCATAGGTTTTTACGACTTTGCTGTCGGGTGTTATAGACTTTTCCTTGTCGTGGGCCGGCCAATAAAGGCAAGCCCTCCGGTCAGCAAGTTCACAGCGTACCCTTCTGGAGCCACCAGTCAGGTCGTTGCTGATCACCTGCCGATTACGGAACGCGAGAGGATGGCTAGTCCTCTCTCACCGGCGGCGGCACAAGTGCCCGTCGGCCCCTGCGTTAGCAATGGGCCAACCCGCCCCTGGATCCCCCAGTACCCTATGGTGGCCTCAGCCACTAATACCATCGCTCATCCTGTCTCCTCGGAAAGCAGAGGAGAACGGTGAGCGATGTGTTCCCGCCACGTTGGGTATTAGCCGACGATCAATGCCAACCCCATGAAGGGGAAGCCATTGACTGCCGCCCAGGGTGTACCGGCCGCTCCGATTCCGTTCCCCTCGGACTGCAGCGGGATCGGAATCATAACGACACTCGAGGAGGTTACCCAACACACACCCCTACTGAGTGGTACCTATCGGTTTTTGGATTCCACGCAGACGAAGCCGTGAACTAATAAATGAAAAAAAAATTATACAACTTACTGGATTCCTCTTGTCCAATATGCAGTGATTCCGCCTGTGCAAACAAGTTCGTATCCTGAATGTCTACACTGAGCCTTAAATATGTAATCCTCCAGAGTACATTGATGGCTCGCTGAAGCATCAGATGCATTCTTACTCTTCAACTGGAAGCCTGGTGTTACTCTCGTCACCACGCTGAGTAACACCACGATTTGCGAAAACACTGCAAAGAAAATAATATCACGCTATAAGAACACAACAAAGTTTAGCCCGTATACGCCGGGTGCAAACTAACCGGTTGTATGTCAGTCTGTGAGCGACACGATATGTTTAGTACACATCTCTCTCTCTCTACTCATATAGCTAAAGCGAGCCGTAGCTTTGGCGAGCTTTTAATATAATAAATACGATAAAAATAGATACTATGGTATTTATTTTATTTATTTATTTTTATTCATTTATAGTTAAATAAAACGGTACATAACTAATTACATTAGATAAATAAATAAATGCAATTAAATAGGTTTACATAGCATAACACAACATAACATAGTATAAGGCTACCTGCCTTATTTGTATGGAAGATTTCCTTGCATACTTACTCTCGGAAAATATACGACATACACGCATTACATCCTCCCATTCATCCGCAAACAGATCGCAATCAGGGTAAGCTGAGAGGAGATCGTTGAGCACATCCAGCGTTCGACACACTGGGGACTCAGCTCTAGCAACTGCTCGGCAAGGAGGCCGAGCAAAAAGTCTATGGCGACGGTTCTCGCGGTGTGCTAAATATTTGCTGGGGACATATTAGCGGCAGAACAGGTTATACAGATCGGGACAGTTGATGACTCCACGAAGAGACCTACATGCAACTGTGAGCTGATCTAGGCCTCTTCTTACCTCCAGTGAGTTAAAACCAAATACGCCGAGCAGATACATTGTGAGGTACATGAAGGGATATAACTGGTATAATATTTTTTTTTTATATTATAGTATCTAAGTAAGATTATTTTATGTCTTGACATAAAAACAATCTTGTGGTTCGACTCCACAAGATTTTTAATTTATTCGAGGTTACTGTACACGCTTCTACAAACAGCTCTCTATGCAATTAGAAATCTATCTTTTAAAATCTAATCAAAACTTACCTTTGCCAAAAAAGCTATTATAAATTTCAAAGATATTTAGATGACAAACAAGCTTGGAAATGAACTGTTTACTATGCTCCTAATTGAAACATTGTAATTAGATCAGGTAAACATGATATTGTCGCAAGTAAACATGTTCAAACAATTCGTAATTTGTACAAAGCGAGTAATAAAAATGTATTTGAAAATTTATATATGTGTTACTAATTTGATGTTTGATTAAGTTAAGTAGCAATCTTGTCCCTCCTCCTTCCCTCATCAATGCCTAGGCTTCCTGTTTTCAATTTTTTTTTTAACGTGTGGACTTCACCCCATTGGTGCCGACGATGGGGTGGGCGTATCGGAATCGGACCGACTAAAACCACACGGTGTCCTCCCCAAGTGTCCATTGCCAGGAACCCCGGGTAAGCCCTCGAAAGGATAAACGGTTCGTGGTTGCCTGGGAGCAACCTAGGAAAAACCGATTTAGCATCCCTATTAGGGATGTTTACATGGTCGTCAGATTCTCAGAGAGTATTGCTTAAAGTATTCGTTTTTCAAAAAAAAAACGTGTGGCAGTGCCGACAAAACATACAATTACGTGTGTATTTTTTAAATCGTCATCATCCCTCCCTCCCTTTATTCCTTCTTCCCTCCCTCTTTATCTTCCTCCCTCCCTCCCCCCTATGTATATGCAACTTTAGAAGTAAAACCGTATGATTCAACCCACAGCTGTCATGACAGCTGTGGGTTAGATATGCCAAGACCATTATTTTATATTATATTTTTATTATTATTATATATATATTATAACATATGTTATGTATTATTATTTTATATACTTACCTAAGTGTTTTCTGTTTTTTTTTCCTGGTTGCCCTTTTTGGTATGTCGGAGTCGAACCGACTAAAACCACACGGTATTTCGTCAAATCGGTCTGTGTGGCCGGGGAATCTGGTTGCCCTGACATGTACACATTTTTTTTGCTATGAAGATTCAAACTACTTGTAACAGTTATGGTTTTCATACAACATAAAAAATTTACAAAAATTATTCTGCATAAATTGTCCAATAACCATAACTTAATTTCATAAAAGAAAAAGAAATTTCGCATGAATCTTCTATTTAAATAGAAAAAAAAAAAAGTTGTGACTTTATTAGATCTCAGAATCGTGAATCGAAAATCCATCGAGCCGTTCAGGCTGCACACACATACATACATACTCTCGAAAAACATAACCCTTCTTCTGGCGCTGTCAGGTAAAAAGAAATATCAGGGTGTTGTATTTGATATAGTGGAAGAAGATTTGCAAGAGTAATGGCCATCAGGTTTGAGGATTTGAAACCATTATTCCACCTTACACAAAATTATTTCATTGGTTATGATAAGAAATTAAAGGTAACTGATAAAATCATCGACGATCTTGAAGGTTATGGAGGTGAACCGGATTTCGATATACCTAGACAAGGATTAGAAGAAATGTGTGTTTTTTAAAATTAATAAAAACATAAATAATACAAATTTTTGGATTTTCATTTTAGTTGTCCTGTATTTTGTATATTTTTTTCCACAGCCTACGCTGCTACCCCATACACTACTTATTTTGAATTATGATCCAGAGAAAGTTTTTCCGAATACCTACTTTTTTTTTACGTACGGAAATCCTACCTATATATATATAAATATATATATACCTACTAAACTATTACAATTTATTCATTACATACATGCATATAAATTAGCTTAGTACATATAGAATTATAAAGCCAGAAAAATACCAAAATGAAATTAAATGTCGATTATCACTCGGAATGAGGTTTGTGTAGTTTGGAACCTTTTTATTCAAAGCGGTCCAATTGTGAGTGTTAGTACAGACCCTTCGAGCAAATACAGGCAAGAGTTCATTAAAAAAAAACTCTAAATAAATAATTTCCGATACATTAATTTCTAATCAGTAAAATCCATGACAGAACCATGGATTTTACTTGTGCTAAAATCATATAACAATGACCAAAAATCCAGCTGCAAGCTTTTGGTATCGTGAATTTATATATATTTATATATCCTTTATCCGACTTGATCGCTAATTAGTAAATCTCGATATCTTGTCACACTGACGTCACTAGGTTTAGGGTACAAAAGGGTTAAAATGATACACTTTTGAACTTCGAACAACGAAATAAATAATCCCCGGCATCATAATCATCATCTTAGTGTTGTGTCTCGATTGCATCCGAGGCTACACCTCGGAGCCCAGGGTCCGCTTTCATGCTTTTTCTTCTCCACTTCGCACGATCTCGGGTAGGTATTGTGGTGTCCGAACCTTGTTCCACACCACGGTTCGATTACCTGGCCATCATGTGTCAGAGTTTAAAAATAAATACTTTGTAAATCAAATTTAGCTTAGGGAAGAAAAAACAATTGCTGCGTGGAGCTGCATTCGGCTGTGCGGCTGACAGCGGGTGACTAGACGCGCCGCCCGGGTCCGCCGGCCGAAGAGAAGATATAAGTGTATTAAATTTAGGCTCAGTCCTTGAGCGGAGTTCGCGATTCCCTAGTTCGCATAAAGATAAATATATACGCGTAAAAACCTCCCTAAACTCGATATAGGAAGCTTTGTTGATGCTCATATAAATTTCTTACTCTTGTGTTTATCTTATTATCAACACGAGGTATTGTGGCGTCCAACCCCCGGACGCTACAGTATCCATGGTAGTGAGATTATTGGCAGATCATCCCGTACGACGTTAAACCAGCCCTTCTTGGGTCTCTCAATCCGACCACGACCTGGAGGCTGCGACAAATAGCCCGACATGAGCTGTTGATTTTCAAACATCTGAATAGATTATCATAAACTAGAAAGCATCTCGACCATATTAAATATCAAAACTATGATGCTACAAACCTTATTACCCCTATTTTTACGTCGTTAAAAGCAATCTGTACAATTTTAAAATTGTAATGACGACTTTTATCGGTTTCTTCTTATGAAATGCGAGAAATAGAACTATGGTGATTCGAGATGTAGGTAGGTATATTATGTTGGGGTGTGTGTTGGGTAACCTCCTCGAGTGTCGCTCCGATTCCGATCCCGCTGCAGTCCGGGGGGAACGGAATCGGAGCGGCCGGTACGCCCTGGGCGGCGGTCAATGGCTTCCCCTTCACCCCTTCATAGGGTTGGCATTGATCGTCGGCCAATACCCAACGTGGCGGGAACACATCGCTCTCCGTACTCCTCTGCTTTCAGAGGAGACAGGATGAGCGATGCTGTTAGTGGTGAGAAGGCCCAGGGTCAGCCGGGGTGCGAGGGATATGCTCTATGGGTAACCTTACACCCCGGCGTCTGAAGACCCGAGACGGCGTGCGGTTTTAGTCGGTGCAAGCCCGACATAACCGCCCCCGCTGGCCGGCGGGGGGGTATCCGAAGGGATTTCCGCACGATAAAAAAAAAAAAAGAAAAAGAAAGGGATATTATGTTCAAATACAATGGACTATCAAACTATAATGTACAGATAAAATGTTCAGCCTCCGTGGCGTAGCGGTAGTGCATTCGACTGCTACGACAGGGGGCGCGGGTTCGATTCCCGATCATTGCAATTTACAAAAAAAAAGTATACAAGTATGTTTATCCGCATTCTGGAAGCCATAACACAAGCTAGTTAAACTATGCTTACTTTGGGTCTAGAAAGCGCTGTGTAGAATTTCGTAGAATATTAATTTATTTATACAATGTGAAAATATCTCTGTTGAACAAACTATGTAGACAGTTCAAGTGCCACACTAAAGTAGATTTACAACAACAAGTAGCAAGTAGAAATCAATAATATTTTAATTCCGATGCATCATACATTCTAAGGTGTGACATTTTATCCCGTACTTACCCTATAGCTGTGACAGATAACGGGATCTAGTTATTAGTATACCGAGAGATCATTCCGCTTCATGTATTGAAAACAGAACCAGATTTATTTTGAAAATCCACAGGAAATGTCGGTCTTCTCAACAACAGTCGGTCAAGCAGTCTAAAGCAGGTTTTTTTCGTGTAGAAACTCCCACGGGCTTTAACCCACCGGTACCAGCGATGAGGTGGGTATGTCGGAATCGAACCGACTAAAACCACACGGTGTCCTTCCCGAGCGTCCATTGCCGGGCACCCTGGGTACGCCCTCGAAAGGTTCCCGGCGGACTTAGTCCATCGTGGCCTCGCCTTTAGGTCCGGTTTGATCCCGCGTTGGTGAGTTGGCAGGCGTGTGTAGGATACACAAACGATACGCCTCCGTCTTGGCCTGCCTCTGTAAGGACGACGAGTCGGCTGACTGCCGTACTCAGGGACCGATCATGGAGATCGGTAGTCGACCACCATCGGGGTGGGAGTCCTCTCGCTCGGCAGCATGATTGCGGCAATGGTGCGGAGCGCGAGCGCGTGGGCCGCCGAGCGCCCAGATGGAGTGCGAGGGAAATGCCTTATGGCCACCTACGCGTCTGAAGACCCGAGACGGTGTGCGGTTTTAGTCGGTTCAAGCTCGACATAACCACCCCCGCTGGCCGGTGGGTGGGGGGGTTTTACTCGAGGGGATTTTCGCACGAAAAAAAAGGTACTTTCTCAGCGTTAATTAAAGTAGAAAAGTAGAAAAACGATATAACTTTACAAGCTGTATGATTATTATTTTAATTAGAAATCTCATTTCTCAAGTTCGCTTACTTTTTCGTCCAACTGTTTTGTTTATTTGAAAATAATGACATTTACCGCGCTTGTGGAGCTGGCTGCTGCCTTCTTCCTCATACAACGTATATCAATGCATGTTTAGTGCAGTAAAACATATAAATATGTCAAGCCCAGGTAATTTCTAAGTTTCACCGAGTTTCTTGAAAAGTTCACTACATAAGTCGTCAGATATTGTACTGCACATATTTTAGGACGCCGCAGTTGCCGTCATTGTGTCATAGGTACACTGAAATATCATTATGCTTTACTTTAAAAAAATCTGTTTATAATACATTTATATCTGTATTTCTCCGCGAATGAAAAGAATCAAAATCAAGGGAACATGAGCGAAATCGTTTTCACCCAAATTTTTGTTTTTCACGTAGCTCGACGGTCGCAGCAAAACGAGACGTACCATTTTTTTCACGATAATATGTAAAGGCAAACTTATTGCAAACTTCAGATATTAATTTGGGTTAAATAGAAATGCTTATGAACTAGTGATGTACCAGATCGTTAAAAATGTATATCCGCCGATACGTATACTTGGCGCCAAGATCCGCGGATCTTAACTTTCCGTCAAAAAGTAACAAACATGGATCTTTCTCCTCCCTCGAATATCCGCGGATACGAATGTCCGGCCCATCACTATTATAAACAATAAGATTTACAGCTTAGAAATAAGACAGCTTCTACAACTACCTACAGCAACTAAATTCGCAAAGCAATAAGTTATGCCTAGCGATAAAAAAACAACATACAAAAATTTACCCTTTTAACAGAAAACTTATTAAACTCTTTAGAATACTTGAAGATTTCTATTCTTAGCATGAATACCTTACTTGAAAATAAATTCTAAATGTTACAATAAGTAACTATTTATGGCAATTGATTAACACTTGCGTACTATACGATGTCGGTATGGTATTGTCACTCAATATCTTTTTCGTGGCAGCACAATTTACGTCTATCAACCGGTACGACCTTCTTAACAAGTAAGCATATTAGCACCGCTTTGGTAACACCTTAATAATAGACAAGAGTTTGTTCTTTAACTAGTACATTTGTAATATCAATCTCTGGCATTAGGAGAGTTACGTAACTTGGAGCAAATAGTCTTAGTTCCATTTCATAATTTATAAAAAAAGAATGTTGAATATTACTGAATGCTGAAAACTATTTTACATCATGCATCGAGTAGCGAATAAGACCGAACTGCAACAGAGTAAATCCATTTAATTAAACTTACTTTTGTCGATTGCTGAAGGAAATAAATTCTCAATGAATTAAAATGGAATTTTATTAATGTAAAATGTTTTGTAGAAGTTTAAATTAAATAAAACGTACAAATAAACAAATATGAAATCCAGAGTAAAACTGGTTTTTTTTATTGATGTCATCTCTTTATATTTTTTTTACTTTTCCTTACCTATCAAATAGTTGGTCTGTGCAAATGACATAGGTACTGTGGTGTCTGAACCTCATTTCACACCACGATGCGGTTACCTGGCCATCATGTGTCAGAGTTTAAAAATAATTACTTATTTGAAAAATAGAGCGTAGGGAAGAAAAAACAATTGCTGCGTGGAGCTGCATTCTGCTGTGCGGCTGACAGCGGGCGACTAGACGCGCCGCCCGGGTCCGCCGGCCGAAGAGAAGATATTAGTGCAATAAATTTAGGCCCAGTCCTTGAGCGGAGTTCGCGATTCCCTAGTTCGCATAAAGATAAATATATACGCGTAAAAACCTCCCTAAACTCGATATAGGAAGCTTTGTTAAAATAATAAATGCTCATATAAATTTCTTCCTCTGTGTTTATCTTATTATCAACACGAGGTATTGTGGCGTCCAACCCCCGGATGCTACAGTACCTATTATATATTTATTACCGCTTCTGAAAACATATTCAAATTACGTCATTATTCCCTATTTTAGGACTTCGTACTTCAAAAAGAAAAGAAAATCCTTATGAAATCACTTTGTCGTTTGTCAATACCTATTTGGTCACATAATGTAATTAGTAATGGTCGAAGGGTCGCTTGTAGGAAAAACACCTGCAGAAACAAGATACTTTCGGTACGTTCTAAATGTACTGTCTCCACCTCACCATAGACGAGACACCAAGCTAATCTACACTATTATAAAATTGTAAATTAGTGTGTCTTCACATTAGAGAAATTTAAAAATTACTTGGGTTATGTTAAATAAACGATTTTGAACAGAAAAGTATTTTTACTGAAATTCTTGTCTGTTTGTCCGTTTGTCCATTTATCCGTTTGTCTGTTTGTTCGCAATGGACGCAGAAACTACTGAACGAATTTTGATGCAATTTTTTTCTATTAGATAGGTCTTGGTTACACTAAAATTCTCCTGTATGTTTGATTGCAATTGGTTAAGTAGAACCGACGATATGACCAAAAAACGATAAGTGACCTCCACGCGGGCGCAGCCGCGTCGTCAGCTAGTTATGACAATCATTTAATATCTTCTACTGTAGTGTACAGGTACTTGTGTCATAAATTGTATTAAGGTATCGGCTCACTGTGTCACACACCGCCCGTCGGCACTCCCACCTTATTAGGGCGATGTCCGTAGAATGACATCTGTCACTCCGGTGACGTGCGGTGTGTTGCATGAGAGGACAGGTGTCGAGAGAGACAACCAATGCTGCATATAATACAGCTACCAACGCCACTATTTAAGAACTATAATGTCTATGAACCCTGCTGTTGCAAAATGTTTCTATAAATCGCAATTTTAGCCATGATTGTATTCTTTATTTTCCTTTGAACAGTACGCCACCACCAAAGATTAAAAATAAACGTATTTCCAATTATTTGCTCATACTGTTACTCAACATGTCTTGGTGTACAATCAGAATTGTATTTTATATATACGAACGAATCCAAACGGTATAATTATCCAATTGGAATTTGTGTGTTTAAAATTTGTCAGAAGAGTGAACAGGAAAGCCAAAAGATTACTAGGTCGGACTAGAAGTATCTTTGAATATATGCAGTACAGTAATGGTCGTACATTTATTTCCTAAATGGTAATGTGCAAGATTCTGACTAACGACTATCGATATGAGTAAATAATATTTTCATTTCTAACCACGACTCATTATCGATGCAACTTCAGCGCGTAGACAAAGAGAGTGAATCGGAGCTCAGTGACCGTGGCCAGAAACTTCCGACCAACTCGTGGAAGAAACTCAATCTGCTGAAGAATTAACTAGCTCGGATTCATTTTTGTACATTTTACAGAGAGAGAGTACATTTTTACAGGTAGTAGTAGTAGTAAAGTAAGAAGCCAAGTTTAAAACCTTTTGATGAAAAATCGGGTCTCTGAATTAACTGATCGTGGGTGCCTTACGTAAAATGAATAAGGCAATACTTTTTGTTTGACAGAGTAAATCAGATCTGAATGTTAAAGTCATTTTGGAATTTTAATAGGACTACGCTGATGTGCGAAAAGTGAAAGACAAAAATCATTCTGATGCTAAAATTAATGAAAACTTAAATGAATAGAAATAAGCAGTAGTTCCAGCGTATGCAGATGAAGCTCCTCATCAATAAAAGGAAGGACGTCCATGTCTGACAAAATTGGAATATATTAAAAGATTAATAAATATTTTAAATCCCTGAATATGCAGGACTACTGCAAAAGTATAAGTCCGCCCGTGAATAGAATACATAGATAAATTTACTAACAAATTAGAAATTAAAAGGTAAAATATTTGTCCATATTGAAGTACCTTACTAACGTCAACCTCGTCGACAGAGCTACTATATTATTATTGGTTGGCAAATTTGCCCGCATAACTACCGCTCAATGCTTTTGGCCTAAGAGACGTGAAAATGATTAGACACAAACAACAAATCAAATTTTCCAAATAACTTTTTTGACGGCTAAATTAAACCTGTCGGAAAAGATTTCTTATAAAAGACAACAATTTTTTTTTTATTATTTTCTTTAGAGTCTAGAAAACGAATTGTTTTTATTGTATTTATGTTATTTGGCTTGTAAGTTAATAAAAAAATATATTTCAAGTAATTTCAGAAGTGTTTAATGTTGGGTCTGATTGTGCTGACTTCAAAAGCTTATAGCGCAATTAGAACACAGAGAAAATGATGCGCGCTACAAGCTTTTGAAATCAGCCCACCCCTTCCTTAACATTATTTGCGTTTAAGTATAACAGTTTTTTATAACAGTTCTCGGGTCTACATACGCCGGGGTGTAAGGTTGCCCATAGAGCATATCCCTCGCCACCCTGGGCCATGTCCGGTTTCGAGATGGCCCCCTCGGGTTTGGGGACCACGGTGTCCCCGTCTTGCCACGGTTTGGGGGAGGGTCGCTAATCACCCCACCGTCCCGGGCTGCTTCTGCTGGGGTGACAGGCGGCCTCACCTGCCACCCCCAGGCCTGCGTTCATGGAGGACGGAGGTCGTCAAACGACTACCGGCGCCTGAGTCGCCTGCGACGCGCGGCGAGCATGTTACGGGCTCGGCGGGCCGGGTGAGTTCTAAATCTCTCCCGGGCACGCTCCACCATCTCCTTCGCGAGCATTACATACTCGCAGATGGCGGCGGCCCACGTGCTCGCCTCCAGTTCCCATGGCGGAGTTCCGGCATAGAGACTCGCCGCCTCGAAGGAGATCATGCGTTCCCCGCGGATGACCTTGTTGGCCATCACCCGCTGCGGAACGCGCTGCATCCGCACACTTCTGGCCTTCAGGGCCTCCGCCCATATTGGGCACCCATACAGGGCCATGGACCGCACAATCCCCGCGTAGTCTCCTGCAGGAGTCATCGGGCCACCTCATGTTGGGCAGCAGCCGCGCCAGAGCGAAAGCTGTGCCCTTCAATTTGGGGGCCAGACTTCGGATGTGCTTTCCAAATTCCCCTCGGCCGTCGAGCACGAGCCCCAAATATTTCATTTGGGGCTTGATGCCGATGCGATTACCTCCTACGATGAGACTGGATCCCTCAGATGGTTTGCTCCGAGGCCCATGTAAGAACAGGGCCTCGGTTTCATGCAGGGCCACCTCGAGACCCAGCTGCCGGATCCGCTCCACGACTTGGGCAACCACGGTCGTGGCCATCAGGGTCGCTTCGCGGTACGTCATACCACACGCCGTCACGAGTGTGTCGTCCGCGTAGCACGTGACGGCGGCACCGTCTGCGAGCTCACCGCGAAGCAGCCAGTCGTATCCGATGTTCCAAAGGAGCGGCCCCAGGACCGATCCTTGCGGAACACCGCACAGCATCTCACGCCGACCGAGACCGGTCACGGTTGAGTGGAAGACGGTTCTTTCTGTAAAATACGCCCCGACTATGCGTCGGAGGTAGACAGTCACTTCGTGATACACGAGCGCCTCCCTAATGCAACTCCAGGGTAAGGTGTTGAACGCGTTGGCGATGTCCAGGGACACTGCCAACATCATCTCACCCCGGGTGACTGCATCCTGCGCCAGAGCCAGAGCCTGATGAAATCCACGGTGGAGTGCCTCTGGCCATATTGGCCATCCGCCAGGACCGGCCCCACTCTTGAGAGGTACTCGTCGAGGCGCTTCGCAATGACTCTGTCAAAGAGTTTACACACCTTATCGAGCAACACTATGGGCCGTTAGGCGGACGGCGATTCCTTTCGGATGAGGATCAGTTTCCCCGTCTTTTTTTAGGTAGATTTCGATGAAATCGATCTACCTATTGGTTTCTTGACTACTGTCGAATTTTAAAAAAAATTCTTCATAGGAGGTCTAGTTATGACCCCCTGAGTCCGAAATGACCACTGGTCAAAAAGTTTATAAATATATATATGTATGTATGGTTCCACTTCCCAAAATTTGCGGCACTCTCACGGTCGCATTTTTACCCCGATCGCTTTCAAACTGCGGTCAAAAATTGCTTGGGTGCTAAGTAGTTTAAGTTTTTGAACGGGTGGAATCCGGCCTAAGGGGACGGTAGGGCCTCACTTTTTGTGAAATCAGTTTTTCCTCAAAATTTCACGTTCCATGAAAGATATTCGAACCGTTCTAATTTTGTTCCATAGTATACATGAATACCAACAACTTTTAATAATAAACCTATAAGATTAAAACTTTAACTAAAAGTGGAGGGGGGAAAAACCAAAATTTTTCGGGAAAAAATCATAATTTCTAACCAGTGCACATTCTTGCCGTCGGAAACATTTTTAATCGATAGGCCATTTTTAAGTCTAAAATAAATGTCTGAAAAGTATTTCGCTAAAAGTTACCGTTTTCGAGTAAAAAAAATGTAACTGTTTAAAGTCCGTAGTTCTCTATATAAAATAATATTAATTGCTTCACGAAATCTACCTGTGCGTTCCTCCTGCGGGAACGGGTTTTTTTTATATTTAGGACACGTCAATTTGACCTCACCTCGCCTGATGGTAAGCTGAAGGTAAAGTCTCAGGAAAGAGGATCACCATTACATACACGTACCATGTTAACAACTCAGCTTGACGGCCACATCAAAAGAGAATTGTCGTCGCACCACCGCATGACACCCACCTGTCCCACTAGTGCTGCGACCACAATCCCCCTGCCCGGCTATGCACTTGCTGACCCCTGAACGCAATCAAACCGAAATTGGATTACTATGGAGGGTTTTTCGCAATCGTGCACGGTGGTACCCACCCGGCCGAATTTAGTGACAAATTAATGTCATCAAATTTCTACCACTGAACTAAACTGGCCCCGACTTCTATCACACCTATAATCTGAATTGCAACCATATAGGTTAGGCTGCTTCTGAGATTAGTGACAGATAAACCAACAAACAGACAAACGGACAACATTTTAAAAAATTATTGTTTCGACTTCTATTACGTTCTTAAAGTCCTCCAATAAAAGTTTTGCTCAAATATCTTTCATGTACATCCGGCGATCAGTTACATATTTACTATACAATAACGTTAATTTACCGACGTATAGTCTAGGTAGTCAAGTTTGAACGATCGCAACTTTAATTTAAAAAATATTTATTTCAATTATACAAGTGCTCTTCAGGAGCTTTGTTAAGACAAGAATGCTTATTCTAAATTACATTGGTTTATATACTTAAAGTTTTACATATGTGTGTATACGTGTTTACATGTGCGTGTATGTGTAATTGTATCAAGTTCACAATAGGCAATAAGTTTTATGGATTTGGTCACCATTAGTTTTATATTAATGAATAATCTAGTCTAGTCTAGTTTACTAATAATACACGAGGTGAGTTATCGGTAGCCATAACTCCTCCCTCCGTAAGTGCAAAACCAATATCTGAATTTTAAAGATGATGATTTTGTTTTTTACATGATAATACAGATTTATAACGAAATAGAATCATAACTAATTTTATTACTAAAATTATGTAAAGTATTACAGTTCCTATGCTAACACTGTGCACATTCACAAATTGTCCATTGTCACTATTTAACACTTCATCTTTTCTATTAAGCGCGTGTGATAGAAGCTTCAGGTTTTCTAAGTCAATTTCATCCAAACTGATGGTCTTGCGTCTCTTAATTTTCTCTCTCTCTCTTTGACGGCCTCTGTGGCGTAGCGGTAGTGCATTCGACTGCTACGTCAGGGGGCGCGGGTTCGATTCCCGCTCAGTGCAAATATTTGTATGCATGAATATGTCTATTTGCATTGGTCTGGGTGTTTCTATGTATAATATGTATGTATTTACAAAAAAAAAAAAAGTATTTAAGTATGTTTATCCGCAGTCTGGAACCCATAACACAAGCTAGTTAAACTATGCTTACTTTGGGTCTAGAATGCGCTGTGTAAAATGTCGTAGAATATTTATTTATTTATTTATTTATTTAATGTCTCCCGGTGTTATGATACTGGGTAGGGGATGTTGGGTAACCTTCTGAATGTTACATCTCCCGTTTGTATACGGCGTTTACTTAAAGTAATTTGTCCCATTTTTACTTCACACTCATTGTCAAGTGGTATAATATATGTTCCCATGATGTTATGCTGCCTTACATCGTTTTTACAAAATTCCGTTAAAATCATACTACTGCCAGTGGGGACGCCGTTTTGACCAGACGGGTGATCAGCCCTTCTATGTGGGGCCATTTCACCTATTTCCCCTATAACGACTGTCATACATATTCGTATGGCAACCGGGACCGACATCTTAACGTGCTCTCCGAGGCACGACCAGACCAATGCAAATACTTATATTCATGCATACAAATATTTGCACTGAGCGGGGATCGAACCCGCGCCTCCAGCGTAGCGGCCGCTTTCAATACCGCCACGCCACGAAGGCTGTCCGTTAAAATCATAGGAGTGCCCGTAAATATAATCCATAAATCTGTTTGTAAAGATTTTATCTTGATATCAGATGCACTCATAGGTAAGGGTTGACATGATGTTATTTTTGTAGAAAATTTCAATAAGTCTTCTATATATAAAAATGAATTGCTGTTCGTTAGTCTCGCTAAAACTCGAGAACGGCTGGACCGATTTGGTTAATTTTGGTCTTGAGTTATTTGTGGAGGTCCAGCGACGGTTTACAAGGTGAATAAATATGGAAGTTGTTATCGATTGAGGCAGTACGAAGTCTGCCGAGTCAGCTAGTCATCAATACATTTATTTTCTTCCTCAGGAGATATGTTGTTTTCGTAACAAAGGAACTTTCCTTCGTCAATTTCCTTGCACGGTTGTAATAATGGTAATGTTTTTGACCCTTTGGAGAGGATATAGGAATGTTTCGGGGTGATAAGAAGAGTAAGATTTAAGTGAGAATTATACATAGGGAAAGGGTGAAGTTGATAATAATTATATGTTTCCGATTGGACTGTTGGTACTGTCCCTTAACCCTGTCCCTGTACCCTTTACATAAGCTTTGATATATATACATTGTTCTATATTAATTAAATTCTCGGTATTTACAGGAAATGCTAATTTATCAGTTTTCTCAATTTCTTTTAAAATATTAAATAATTCGTCTGTGCCTAGTATAGATTGGTGTAAAACATTTACTCTACTAAATGCTATTGCTGTTTCTACTTCATCTAATCTTGTTAATATTACTTGAAAGTTATGAGTTAATAAGTTAAAAGTGTTTAAAATAGATTTTTTTATTCCTTTGGAATTCGGTATTGTTTAAAATTTCTTCAATTTCCTGGATGACTTCTCTAAAATAATGAAATTACCTCTATTGGAGTTTTTAAGAATAACAAATGTATCAACTATCTCAGAAATCAAAGTAACTTTATTTACAATTACATTTTGTTTTATATGAATTTTGTTTATAAAACAAAATGTTATTGTAAATAAGATATCTTATTGCATCTTCATGATCTAAATTTCCAGTTATTGCTTTAATCAAAGATCCTGCTGGGTTTAGTAATCCTCTTTTTATTCTTATATTTGGGATTATTTGATTATATCTTTCCATGGCAATTTTGATGCTTTCCAACTCGATAGCAATACATGCTTCTGATCTTGGATCCCCGAAATGTTGCACAAAAAGGTCCCTTAATTCTTCCCATGTATCAATATTATCTCTTACGCATACTAGTACAGTAGTGGTTCCTACTAATCTGCTTGTGATGCAATAAAATACGTAAGTCTGCTGATCAGGCTTATTTTCAGCCCTAAAACTCCTAATAACATGTTCACATTTATTGATAAATAATTTCAATAACTTTTCGTCTCCAAATCTTGGTATAATAGTTTGAATTTCCTTAGGAATTAATTGAATTTGATTCATTTTAATAAATTAAAATTAGAGCAAATAAATAAAAATGTTCGTAATTATAATAATATTTCGGCTATTTGTGTCCAAAATATGTAAAAATAGAAAATTTATTAAAATTATTAAAAATATTTAGTAAAATTATTAAATTAAAAACATGAGTTCGACGATATTAGATCAAACACATAGCTACGTAAATCGGCGAAGTTCAGTCCAATATATACGTATACGTTAGATGAATAGACATGGGGGTGGAAAGGTGGGAATAAAGGGTCTACTCACATCAATTCGTTGGTCCCGATGCCGATTCTTGTCCTGCAATTCTTCATGTGTCCTCGTTCGTAGACACATTTGTTTTGTTAGATTCTACGGATTAATTAGCACTACTTTACGACGTTTTGGCCAATTTTGGAGCTAAAATGAAGTAGACGTGTGACGTAATAAATCCGACCCGGCTACGCCAGTCAAGTTTGAACGATCGCAACTTTAATTTAAAAAAAAATTATTTCAATTATACAAGTGCTCTTCAGGAGCTTTGTTAAGACAAGAATGCATATTCTAAATTACATTGGTTTATATACTTAAAGTTTTACATATGTGTGTATACGTGTTTACATGTGCGTGAATGTGTAATTGTATCAAGTTAACAATAGGCAATAAGTTTTATGGATTTGGTCACCATTAGTTTTATATTAATGAATAATTAGTAATTGATCCCAATGGCTTCCTGTGAAATACTGGGTGGTCTAGTTTACTATTAGTACACGAGGTGAGTTATCGGTAGCCATAACTAGGTACTCGGGCCAAACTCTAAACTGTATAGGATCAGATAACATGAAAAATGCAAAAAAAAAAAAAAAACATATTAAATAGCTTACCAATCAAAGTGAAATACAGACACCATTTACTTATATGATTTTTAGGGTTCCGTTGCCAAATGGCAAAAAAAGGAATCCTTATAGATTCGTCATGTCTGTCTGTCTGTCCGTCCGTATGCCACAGCCACATTTTTCCTAAACTATAAGATCTATACTGTTGAAACTTGGTAAGTAGATGTATTCTGTAAAACCACATTAAGATTTTCATACAAAAATAGAAAAAAAAAAACAATAAATTTTGGGTACTTAGAACTGAAACTCAATTTTTTTTTTCATCAAACCCATACATGTGTAGTATCTATGAATAGGTCTTCATAAATGATATTGAGGTTTCTAGTATCATTTTTTTCTAAACTGAATAGTTTGCGCGAGAGACGCTTCCAAAGTGGTAAAATGTGTGTCCCCCCCCCTGTAACTTCTAAAATAAGAGAATGATAAAACTAAAAAAATATATGATGTACATTACCATGTAAACTTCCAACGATAATTGGTTTGAACGAGATCTAGTAAGTAGTTTTTTTTTAATACGTCATAAATCGTAAACTGCAATTTACCTTTCATTCAATCAACTCAAATATAAAATTCAATTAAATTTTAAGGCATTTTGTATGCTTACTTTTTCTAAAGATTTAGATCGGAAAAAGAGAAAATCTAGAACGGGACTTGAACCCGCGACCAGTCCCTTACAGGGGGAATGCTCTGACTAAATGTGTACATTGACAGTTTAATCGTTTGTATTATCATAATTTGCACAGTGAAATTTGCACAAAGCGGCAACATATTGTAGTATTTTTTTCCTTTCAAGGTAGTTACCCCTAGAAACGTATATACACGTACACTTCAATAATAAGCAAAATGTATGAAAATGTCCTGTGATTAAACTACTGTTTATATTTAATTGATTTTTGGTGTACAGCCTGGTATTTATACATTTTCTGAATAAATGCCCCTCATGTATATATTATAGATAGATTGGTTGATTGGTGCGCCTTGGCCGTTGCAACCCGCGTTTTTATTTTAAAGACCTAAAAACTAGCACCACGCATCTAGAGCACATTGTCAAGATTTTACCCCTATCTATTATAAAGAAATAAACTTTTAAACTTCATTATTAATTTTGAATGCATAGGATATAGATATAATCGTACCTTCTGTGAACAGAAGGGTGGCCACCGTCTATCTGAGAACCACTGAGAAGTTCTCAGTGAGAACAATAATTACATGTAGTGTAATTGTATGAAATTTGACAGTGATAACTGTAGTTCCGATTTTCACCATTCACAGAATATCTGGTTATTTTTTTCGTTCGGAAACCCTTTAGTTAACCCCCGCCGGCCAGCGGGGGCGGTTATGTCGGGCTTGAACCGACTAAAACCGCACGCCGTCTGGGGTCTAAAGACGCCGGGGTGTAAGGTTGCCCATAGAGCATATCCCTCGCACCCCGACTGACCCTGGGCCATCTCCGGTTTCGAGATGGCCCTCTCGGGTTTGGGGACCACGGTGTCCCCGTCTTGCCCCGGTTTGGGGAAGGGGCGCTAGTCGCCCCACTGTCCCGGCCTGCTTCTGCTGGGGTCACAGGCGGCCTCACCTGCCACCCCAAAATGTAAGGGATACCTATAGGTGAACGAAGAAAAGCTTAACAAAAGCACTGTCCATGTACCGACTAGTGGCCCATCCCGGCTTTGCACTAAAAGTGTTTTATTAATAATAGTCAGATTCCCGCGCCACCTACCAGGTACGATTGTGAATTGGAAACATTCAGGGACCTACTAAAAGATGCACATGAAATTTCATCAGCTTTATAATACTGAATTTCATGTTTTTTTTTTTTTAAGTGACAAACTTCACTTTAATTGCACACTTCCATCCTGTAAGTCAGGGAGGTAAAATTTTGAAAAACGCCAGAACATGCCAGAAGCAAATGTATTTGCATACAACCATTCATGCTTTATTTTACCCCCTTAGGAGCGAAATTTCCAATAATCCTCACTTGGTAAATACTTGTCACATAGAAAGCTTCAACTGCCTAAATTTAAACGTTGCTGCCCCTTTGTAGATTTAGGCTCTGCGTTACCGTGTTGGTGAAACAGGCTGTCAGTACAAGTCATTATTGAATAGATAACATTCTACATTTCTGATTAGGCTGTGGTTAAGGTTTGCGCTGTAAATGTTTACTGGAAGCCTGTGTCGAGGGCATATACAAAAATTTTAATTTGAAACTGTAAGTTGGCAAGTTTATTCTCTGTTTATTCCCGCTATTTATATCATACCGTAATGATATAAATAGCGGGAATTGTACTCATTTTTGAAAAATATCTTTGCGAAGCCCATTTCTGCAACGCTAAACCATCGAAGAGCTATTTAACCGATAGATTTGATCGACAATAGTAATAAAATGGGAATAATAATCTTAATTGATATTTAAAGAGGTTTAGAATTCCTTAACTCCTCCGCTATTTAAAACTGTGTTGCAGGAGACGATGTCTTCCTCTCACAGTAGGTAGGATTCCTAATTACAAGTTACATGTCAGTGAGGATACAGTAAAAAAGAAAAAGAAAGTAACTATTCATTTTTACCTGTGCGTGCATAATGTGTCTTCATCATCATTTTTAGGGATTTTCTTTAGAAAAGGCCTATTGCTATCGAGTTGTCGTCGTCGACGTCGTCGACGTCGTCGTTGCCAATTTTCTGTCACGGTTTTGGGTATGAAGGAGATGAGCTATCGAGTTGCTGTTTTCGGTAATAGATTCGTGCTGGGGTGAACCATTGCAAGATAAAGAAAAAATCGCAAAAATCGCAAAAAAAAAAAAACGCAAAATCGAAAATCCCTTGTATTCGGCTGAGCTCGTCTCAGGAATTCAACTTGTTTGAACATATCTCCGGTTCTATTTGACCAATTACAATCAAACATACAGCAGATTTTAAGTTGTTTCGTTCAGTAGTTTTTTATTCAGTAGTTTAACAAACAAACAAATAAACAGCAGACAAGAATACCAAAATAAAATTTTTGTGTTCAGAATCGTACATTATACAGAACCCAAGTAATTCAATGAAATTTTTAAGCAACTAGTATGCTTACTTTTCCTGTAGATTTAGATCAGGAGAAGAGAACATGTAGGACGGGACTTGAACCCGCGTCCAGTCCCTTACTATACTATACTAAGACCAACTGAGCCATCTAGACACGTCCCAGATATTCGAAATTCTCCGATATATTGTATACATCTCAAGGCAACGCTGGAGCCATCTACCAAAATCCTTGCGAACTACGGAAACAATGAATGAGTTTTCAATCATTTTTAAACATTGTTCTTTGATTACTCCGCTACATTAATTAAATGAAATTTTTATGCAATTAGTATGCTTACTTTTTTTGTAAATTTAGATCGGAGAAAGTCTATGTGGCTCAGTTGTCAGCGTTGCCTTGAGACGTATATAATAAATCCGAGACTTTCGGTCGCGGGTTCAAGTCCCGTCTTAGATGTTCTCTTTTTCTGATCTAAATCTACAGGAAACATAACCTAAGTATTTTTTATCTCACATGTACACACACAACTAATTTACAATTTTATAAAAGTATAGATGTGTGGCGCTAAACAGTTATAATTTCTGCGCAAATGATGTCTTAATTCTAAGAATCGGATAGCGTTCCACTCGTTTTTTTTTGTACCTTAATGTATGGTAAGGTTTTCCTTTGGTATCTTTATAGTATTTGGTAGATATAGATTTTCGTCACAGATAACACTTCTGTCAGTTCGTATAGGATAATTGTGGGATGTCTATATGGGAGATATAGAAGTACTGATGGTATTGCTCGCGATTGGCCACTTCTTCGGATAACCAAAGTAACCTTACACGAAGGGTGTCTGCGGGACATCCGATACACACTTCTAACTTAATCTATCTGTATCGGGGCGCGCGGTGTAATATCGGCGATATAAGAGTTTGTACAAGTGGCTATTCGATGAAATTGCCCATCGATCAAATAATCCATCGGTTAAATTAGCTATTCGATGATTTGGCGTTTTAGAAATGAGCTTCGCAAACATGTCTTTTGAAAATGAGAACGAAACCTATACACCTCATTTCTTGATATTTGTAGTTATAATTTCAGAGTTAATGTTCTGTGTGTACATTTTTATGGGAGTCCGTCAGGTTAGGCTAGTATCTACTTCGCTATAAGTAATATTGATCTTACTAAAACAAAGTTTTTATGGGGATATTTCCTTTTGCGAACTCACACTTACCTTTAATTTTCATTTTCCAGATATTTTTCACTTGTAGACAAACACATTCCTTTTTTGAATATCGTTATTATGTCTGCACAACTCTTATCAGTATGACCTGTGATGGATCTGCACATGCAGCGTCTAATTAATGCACATACTAATTATAATCTTGAAATGGCATGCCCTACAGTATAGCAATTGGAACAACAAATACCATAACATTTTAGACTTTTAGTTACAGTACCTAAGCATAACTATCTGTAAACTGAAGACTAATCTTATTCAAACATTATAATAAATAGACACAGTATTATACGGTAAGCTATAACCTGGGAGTCTAGAGTGAATAGGTTACTTCCACACATCACCTACCAACAGGTGAGATAGTGGTGAAACGCGAGTCTATTGATTATAAGATACAAATTAAATTCGTTTTATTAAGACCAGTAAGATAATAATAGAAATGATGTTATCTAGTTTGTTTCTTTTTTTATGAATTGCTCAATAACAAATCCTTACACCTCTAGGAATATACAATGATAGAAAAAGATTTACAGACCTTACTATAATATGTTAAGCAGTAATACGGCCGCTGTAATAACTAGCTTAGAAAATACCAATGTGGTTAAAATTCTCAGTTTTCAGGTTTCTCAGAGTGAGTTATGACTCAAAGAATGTACAAAATTAAGTTTGTGTGTTGTGTGCTGTTGAATAAGATTTAGGGCTTATTATAGGGACTTGTATAAGTTTTGAATATGCTCATACAATTCTAAAAATATCCCCGTCAAGTATTATAAGTCACACAACCAGGTAATAGTCACACAACCAAAAAATATTTTAAAAAATAAGCTTTTATTAAATCATATTGCATTGCCATGCGATATACATATGCGTGCAAAATTTCATCTCAATCGGAAACCAGGAAGTATGTCAAATATAACTTACAAGATTTGATTACAGACAACGAACAAGTTAAAGTAAATAAAGGCTTCTATTAAAGCAGGGAAGGCTTCCAGTAAAACAGATACTATTAAATCAACAGATCCATTATTCAAGTCCGTAACTCAATAAGTGCGGACACACGCTACACAGTCAGAAGCAAAAGTTTTGTACTAAAAATAATCTTATTCTTCAAAAATACATACAAAATTCACAAATAAAACTTAAAATATTAAAGAAATCTATCATGTTACAGGTATTTATTGCATCTATAAGCTTACTCGAAAATTTTTGAAACTTTCGCTATTCATAATATACACGCTAATTAAAAGTGCAGCTAACAGTTATTTAAATATCAACAAGACCATAAGGAAGTAACCGAAGTTTGTTGTTTGGGCCGGAATCACGCAAAATTCGCACACTTTCCCCTTGGAACGCGATAACCGTGCCTCGCGCCCAACGCCCGGATAACGACTGAAAGCCTGAAAATAGCGATAAATGGAAAATCGTGCTTGTTTATCTTTACTTATCATATTTAACGGAGCAGGATGAATTGGTATGTTAAACATTTAGCGAGTACACGTGGGATGACGATAATGTTTTTAATACATTGCAAATTTTATGTAGCTCAACAAAAATAATTGATATATCTTTGAGCAAGGAATCATAACAATTTTATTGCTAACAAAGTGCGTTATGTATTTATTTATAGTACACTAAGTCAATAAACTGGTACAAGTAACTTAAAGGTTAATACAGAGGTACCTTTTATAGGTAAGTTTATTGTGTTTATTGTGTTTATTGTGTATTGTGGTTCATATTTAACTTTTGGATGGATATTGTTGATAAGTAAATGGTAATTGTTTGGCGTACTATACATACTACATATAAATTTAGTTTTTACTATAAAAACTAAGTATTGTGTCCAAACTAAGTGCCTAAAACAATAAAGTGGAACTAGTAATAAAAAAAATCATCACAGGTTCCATTATTTTCAGATTCTTTTAAAATGGAACTAGTGGTGACAAAAACCCTCAGTAGTTCCATCGTGGAACTGTTAATGATACTAGTGCCTACAAAAACCGAAAATAAAATGTACTATTCCCTCCTAGGTGGGACAATTGGGTGGGATAGATATGGGTGAATTTCAACAAATGCCATTTTTTTATCATATCGGTGAACTTTTTCATTTATATGTTTTTTGTATTATTTTTTTTCAGGTTTTATGTAATCTTTATGATATCATATATTTTAGTATATTTAATCTATGTTCATATGAATAATAACCTTTTTGTTGTTTTCTTCATTGTCTCTGTTTGAGTCTTAATATAATAAATTTTAAATTCATTGACAGGCATTCCTAACAAGAAGATTAAATTCAAAGATGTTATTCGGACGACATTCTTGGGAGAGTCATGAAGCTGTAAACATGGATAAGAAAGGTGTATCTGATGGAAAAGACACCTCAGTTTAATCATACCTTAAAGTCAAATGAGTGTCAATACTGAACTTCATAAATTGCTCTATTAGAGAGCATTCTAATATCTCTTCTGTTCTAGCAAATCTATAACAAGAGGCTACTGCAGTTCTTAACACGTTTCCTCACTGTTGCGCGTTTCCTCACTGTTGGCGAGTGGCTCGCTATGGCTATCCCAGAATTGGATTAATCAGATTGCAATCTCTCTTAATAATTTGAAGACTTGGACTCTTTTTGTGAACTGTTTATAAACTTTAAATGATATTATTTAAGTTTGTGAATATATATGTGAATTGTGGACATTATATGTATTAATAACCCCTTAAAAGCTTCATTTTCCCTCCTCCTATATTCCTTTCTTTTTAATCTGGCGTACGCTATTCTGCATAGGATAACGTTACGTTACAATATCCCCAAATTTAATATCATCAACGTATCATTTAAGATTAAGGAGAAAATTCAGTTTGAAGTTTGGTTTCTACCGACATGACAAACCGACACCGATTATTTTTTCTGTACACCGATATGATAAATTTATCCACCGAAATGATATACATATCCAGCGATATGATAAGATATCCTGCGAAATGATAATCTATCCACCTTTGAACATAGGAAATAGTTAGTAGGTACCTTATTTTTATATGGATGACTTAAAACGGAAGACCTACTATACCCTGGTGTGATGTTTCAATGCCAGAAATAAAAATCACACAACGGGTGGTCCGGCGAGAACTGAAGTCCTTAGATGAGATGTTAGCAAGTCGAGTGGGCCTGACGGCATATCGGCGATGGTGCTTAAGCAGTGTGCTCCAGAGTTGTGCCCTGTACTTACACAGCTTTTTGCACTACTCCACGAGACAAGTCCCAGCTTCGTGGAAGACCGCATTCGTGCATCCTGTGCCTAAGAAAGGCGATAGAACAGACCCGTCCAATTACATGCCTATCGCTATCACCTCCCTTCTCTCGAAGGTAATGGAGCGTGTCATTAATGTACAACTCCTGAGATACCTTGAAGGAAACGATCTCTTGACCGACCGACAGTACGCTTCCGCAACAGTCGCTCTACCGGTGACCTTCTTGTGTATCTCACATACCGCTGGGCGCAAGCCATCGAGAGTCAAGGTGAGGCACTGGCGGTCAGCCTTGATACGGCGAAGGCCTTCGATCAGGTATGGCACAGAGGTCTTCTTGCAAAGTTGCCGTCTTATGGACTGCCCGAGGGACTTTGTGCGCCACCTTTTTGTCCAATAGAAGCATCCAAGCCGTCGTTGACGGCAGCTGCTCGGACCGCATGGACATAAACGCTGGTGTTCCACAAGGCTCCGTGCTGTCTCAGACCCTGTTCCTCCTGCATATCAATGACATGCTGTCTGATGACACCATTCATTGCTATGCGGACGACAGTACTGGGGACGCATTTTATACGGGCCGGACTAACATCCCTCGGTCCGCAGAGGAAGAAAGTCGCGAACAACTTGTGGTTGAAATCGAGGCTACTCTCACAAGAGTGTCCGATTGGGGTGGACTAAACCTGGTCCAATTCAACCCAACTAAGACACAAGTATGTGCATTCACCGCTAAAAAATTCCATTTATTGTAGCGCCACAATTCCTGGATACACCCCTTAAAATCTCCAAAAGTATCGGATCCTGGGTGTCGACATCTCCAGCGAGGTCCAGTACCGTAGTCATCTGAAAGACAAGGTCAAGTTGGCATCTAAGAAACTTGGAGTGCTCAACAGGGCGAAGCAGTACTTCACTGCGAAGCAAAGACTTCTTCTTTACAAGTCGCAAGTCCGGCCCCAGTTGGAGTACTGCTGTCACCTTTTTGCCGGAGCACCCAGATACCAACTTGACCCGTTCGACTCGGTGCAAAGACGGGCGCTGTGGATCGTCGACAATCCCATACTTACAGGCAGTGTAGAACCTCTAAACCTTAGGAGAGATTTCGCCTCCCTGTGCGTTTTCTACCGCCTTTATAATGGGGTGTGTTCAGAAGAATTACATGATATGATGCCCACGGCCACATTCTATCATCGCACCGCTCGCCACAGAAGCTCGCCTTCTTCAAGAAGGGCATTAGAAGGGCACCGATTACAGCGATATGAGAACAGCGACGCGACGAGAAATTACACACTTTTTAGAAAATTAGAAAAAATGCATTATATCTGGGATAAATTCAATAACAGTCAATGAAGCTAATTCACTTACTACCTGTATTAGAACCGAACAACAATAATAAAACTGCTCATTACATTAGAAAGATGCAACCACCGATAGTTTAAAATAATTGTCCGGGAGCAACTGAAATGGAGTACATATATGTTATTGGCGGGAATATGCAGCGATTTGACACACGTACATCCTGACTGCGCACTAGCACGCTCTAACGAGAGAAATAAAATTGGGGTGGGGACACTGTCGGACTCGTCGATGTAAAGTTAGGTGTAAATTACTTTTGTCCAGCGATATGAGAACATTTTGCAGGACAAGTACGTTTGTGCCTCTCAGTAATAATAATCGTTAATTATGTAATAAAATATGCCATTAATAATAAAACTAATATTGTATTAAATAGAATAATTTATATACTTAACTTACTTATTTGTATTAGTGTATAAGCTTTCTTGTTTGTAAAAAAAGTAGAGGGACAGCACCGATTTGAAAAAAATTGAGGTTTATGTATTTATTTCTACCTTTATATATAGTCCTAACCAAAATATATTTTTGCCACAACCCAATAACTACCTATTGAATGCTAAAAAAATAATTCAGAACAATATTCCTTTTTTCAAATACTAATTTCACCGAAGACAAAAAAAAGCCATTTGGGAAATTCACTCATATACTCCACTTTGCCCTTTCCCGGTGAAGTAGGTAAGAAAGACGATTTGAAGTAGACTAGATACTACTAGCCGCCCAATCCAACATGTCAATTGAAACGAATCTGTCGTAGGTATAATAAATTAAGTAAACTTTACCCTACCCTTGGTATTTGTGTTTTCACAGTGATTCCAAGAACTTTTTGATGAAACGCTACGAGCGTTTCGAGCGAGTAATTCAATCATATAAGTAAATTACCTTGACAACATCAAACCAATGTCTTTTAAATGGTTTCTCTAACGAAACAATTTGGTTCGTAAGTGGTTCGGAGATTTATGTCATAACTTACGTCACCGTGATACATTAACGGCAGTTGGCCGACTCGGCATCCTTACAGAAGCAGGCCTTGGCGGAGGCGTGTCGTGTGTGTCCAGGCGTGTGTAGCCTGCCAACTCACCGACGCGGAATAAAACCCGACCCCACCAGGCGAGGCCGCGCAGGCGGTCAAGGTCCGCCGGTAACCCTGGGGTTATCCTTTCGAGGGCTTACCCGGGGTGCCCGGCAATGGACACTTGGGGAGGGACACCGTGCGATTTTTGGTGGTTCATGCCCGACATATCCACCCCCGATGGCCGGCGGGGGGGTATCCGAAGGGATTTCCGCACGTAAAAAAAAAGAAAAAAAAACCGTGATTTATTACATACTAGGAATTTTCATTCTCTAACCCTAAGTGAATGAAATTTTGAAGCACTTGATAAATTTAAGTTGGACTTGAACGCACAGCAGTCCCTTTTAGAGAAAAGTATCCACCAATTGAGTGAGCTTATTGAAGATCCTGAATCCATTCTGAATAGACTGATTGATAATGATTGTGATTGTAACATAAAAAGTTTTCACGAAATTATCTGTTTCCTACACTAATACATTCAGTCAAAAAAGTATCGGGAATAGATGATTTATTTATGGTTCCAAATGCAATTTTTTTTGGTGTTGTTAGGTTGGCACAACTGTTTTCCATTTTGGCGTGGAGTTTGAGTTGCATGTGTTATTTATATTATACTAGCCGCACGCTATGATGACCGTTTTGACGTTTGCCCGCACAGGAAAAATAAATAAATAGGTACTAAGTTTGTTTGCTCGTAAAAATAAATACTAAGTTTGAAAGAGTAAAGGACACCGACAGAATTGGGCCATGGCGCGGTAACTTTTTAATTTGTTTACATATCCGCATATGTAAAGAAATTAAAAAAGTACAATTTATCTTTTATTATGGGATAAATATTGGTGACAATTTGGTTGTATCAAATGAATCTATATTTAAAAAGACATTTAAAAAATTTTACATTGATTTATGCCGTACAATTCATTCGAACTGCAAACAAAAAACTTGTAAGTGTTGCATCATAAAAAAAAGTGGGTAAAAAGGCGAAATTAATAAAAAAACCTTTTATTTTTAATGTCTGTGAATATGTATATGGTTAAGTTTGTAATAATATCCATACTTAAAGTAATTTTTATTTCACATTTACTTATGTATTTCACAATGAATGTTCAAAAGTATAATTAAAAATCTTTACAACATTTAAGAAATCGTCGCGAAATTCCTCCACGTCAAATTCAGTTTGTAAAGTCAGATAAAGTACATAATAAAAAATATTTTAAATAAATAATCTTACGAAAAACGGTAATGTGCATTGGGTAATTTATTTTCAAACTCTAGCAACACTGAAATGTGTCAGGTGTCACGTCTGAGCGTTAACGTCTGACACTCATTCATTCGCTTGCACGAGTTGAATAAAATGCGTTTTATTTTTTTTATTTTTTTTTTTATAAGTGAATTGATACAAAACTAATTACATGATTGGTTTCTGCACAACTTCAGCTACTAAATAGTAAAATTGCTGTGTCAGTAGAAAAATGTTCATGCCTTAGCCCAAGTCCCATACAAATCTGTCGGTGTCCTTTCGGTTCTTTATTGTCAATAGTGAGGTGCAGTGTACTAATTTACGACACAACTTGGCATTTATGTTTTTCGAAATTCGAAATTTAAAAAATGAATTAAGTACCTACTTACCCAAAAACTGTACATGTGACTCGCATTTGATTTGATTTTTGAAGTGAAAACTTCTTTACCGGCGTTGTGCACTTTTTTTGTAATGGGTAATAAAGGTTAAACTCGCGTCAGTAAACACGTGACCTGATCGAAAATTCGTAAGACAACAAATATAGCAGCGCTAATTTCACACTTGTAATAATAAAAATATTAAAAATATAATATTAGGTTTATATATATATGTAAATGTATTTTTGGTAGTAAAATGGTCACACAATTTAAAGTGATCTCCTATAAAAAAATACAATATTTAAAGATAATTCGGGCGCCTTGCAGTACACACTTTTAATCTTCCGGAGGTGAACTAAATAAAACCACTATATTGAGGTTAAGGGTTATATTTTAAGTGCTCCAGTGTACAAAGCATGTTGAATACTTAAATTAAGTTCTCACTGATTTTTTAGAAACTAAAATTAAATTACCTATGTCACTTGTCACCAATGCAATTTTTTATGAAATTAATGATTTAAATAAAGTTAAATTAAATGGATTGAGCTCACGGCATCCCTCGGCGCGTACGTGAAAGTGCGTACAAGCTAAGCCAAAGATAAGCTCACGCATTCTGCTAAGGTTTCAAGCGTAGCCCATGCGGCACAATATCCCAAAAAGTTACGGCTTCACAAGTGAAGGCATAAGTATAAGTAGAACAGAAAAAGGCGAAGGAAAGGCAAAAGGCAAAAGGCCTAAGGCGAAAGGCGGTTCCAAGGGAAACCGCCTTAATAGGTTGATATAATATCAGTGTCTGGTATGATCACTGTATATTGGTAAAAAAATGCAAAAATATGACGTAATCTTTGCTTACGATCATATTGGAGACACAATTAAAGGTCCCACACTAAAAAATCATCTCTTTTTTTCGAGATGTTTAAAGATAAATTCAAGTTACAAAATTATCAACCATCCTGCTTGATTGTAAGGGAGAAAGGCAACGTCAAAAACTTCAATCGTCAAAGTTCCCCTCCACGTTCCGTTCAGAAACTTATTAAATTTCGTCTAAAAACGAGTAAAAACAACCGATGTGACGAGGTTCAGAAACGCGACGTTACACAACAACCTTGGTGGCGCGTTCGTCTAATAAGTGGTCGTTGACTTCGTCAAGACTGATTCCGACCGAGGCCCAAGAAATTAAAACAAATAAGAGAAAAAAAAAGAAAACAAAAAATATAAACCGACGTGCGTGCTACACGTGCGTGACGAACCCGAATTTCCCGTAAAGAATAAATAGGAAAAAATATAAAAATCAGTTCAAATAAATTCTGGGAGCCGACCGGACACAAATCAGAAACACGAATGCAAAATTTGGACCAAATTTAGTTTGGGGGTCTACCGGACCCCACTTACAAAAATCAATAAAAATGTTCCGGATAGGCTTCTAAAGTTGTTGAGAGCTCACCAATATATTTCAATATTTGGACGGAAATATTATCAAAATGAAATCCCACAAAGTCCCAAAAACAATTAAAATAGGCACTCAAATCAAATCACTCATGCAAATTCAAAGGATAAATTCCGATCGCAAGCGATTAGGCAACATTCAACTTTTAGGCAAGATTAATCAAGTATTTAAGATGAAATAGTAATTTATTTTACAAAGAGGGTAATCAAAAATGGAAGACCTGCTACGTCCCAACGTGTACAATTACTACAACCAAAATCCGCGTGGTATTTCAATCGAGACTAAAGATCGATCGATTCCAAACAAAATACGACGATTATACAAACAAACAAATAAATAAAATTTCAAGAAATTGAAATATATAAGTGGGTTGTTAACTAACCTTGTTAATGACGGCCCCCTTATTAGGAACAAATGACCCAGTGATAATGCACCTAATCTAATCCTAGTCTAATGTATGTTGAGGATGTATTATACAATAGATTACAAAAATTATAAAAGATTTCACTTCCGTTAGGATGTGTGTTCCACCGCAGCAATGGTTCCAAGTCGAACAAAATCAGATCTGTACGGAACACCGGTAGTTGATATGAAATGATAGAGTTGTGAATTATTGATACTTATAATTACTAATTGATATTAATGCTGATAATTGATTTAATTAAATGCTAAATGATAATGAGTACGCATCGCCCGTGATTGGGATGCAAACGTGAACTAATGATATGTGCAATGTATGTGATCGACGCGAACTGAGTATTGACCTACATTCTACATACTGCTGATGAATCTGTACGGTTGACCCGTAATGCTCCCGGGCGGGGGAGGTAGATGGTAGACATGTATACTAACTAGTGATGATTGTGTGACAAGATGATACTGTTAAATCTATGTTAGTCTTGATCATAAGTGGTAAAAGTCGGTGCTGTCCTCTTCTTGTCACTCGGAGTTCCCGACAAACTTTTCACTGTTGGTAGTTGGACCTTGTCATGAACACTAACACTAACACTAGCAGTTGTTAAGTCACTTAGGTTCAGGCGAGGCGCCGCGCGCGGCTACGCCAGCGCGGCCACCGCCGCCAGCCGGTCCTGCCTTAGAGAGCGGGCTCGGATGCGTTTCCACATGCACGCGCCACCCACACCGATGCAGAGTGCCACCAACACGTATGACACCACGTAGTGGTGCACATCGTGGTTTGAAATCGAGGTAGTTTCGCTGCTTTCCTTCTTCATTTGCTTAATCTGTTGGCCCATCTTGTCCAGTGCGAGCTGTCGGTCTCGAACCTCTGTGCTTAAGCTATTGTCGCTCGCATTGATGGGGATGCTCAAATTGATGATATTGTTGATCGGGGGGATATCGACGGATATCACGTCCGGCTTAGTGTGCATTTCGTTTGTTTGTAAGTTGTGTGAGCAAAGCATGAATGAGTCACCCTTTACTACACAATTACAACCGATTCGCTGTACGTCGATGAACACACTAATCTAAGAACCCCTTTGCAGTTGTTTTCTTGGGCCCCCAATCCGAAGATGACTCCCTTGCTCCTATGTTGAGGTAGCTTCAACATCTGGGCCGCATTTTCCGAAATGAGGGAAGTTTGTGAACCCTGATCGATCAAAGCTCGCATTTTGATGAATGATCCATCAGCTGATCTAACATTCACCATAGCTGTTGCTAGGAGAGTTTAAGCTATGTCGTTTCGCGACACGTGTGTAACAGTTTTCTGCTGTTCATCTGACATACTTTCTTTCACAAACGCATCATGAATCAGCGTATTGTGGCTGACCTGGCACTCTCGACAACGTTTCTCGGATAAGCATTTTTTACCGAAATGATCGTATAGACAATTTAAGGATAATTTCAATTTCGCAATTGTTTTGCGTCTCTCACTAGGTTGCAGTTTTAGGAAAGTGTCACAGTGAAATATGCCATGATCTTTTTTACAGAGTGGGCATTTTGTTTGTGTGTCTTTCACAACAACGTTGCTGCTATGTCTTTGCTTGCTATTATTTGATTTGTAAGGCGTATGTGGTTTCTTATGATTTCCCGACTCCTGTGGACATGTTTTGGACGGGCTAAGTGGTTTACGTCGAGAAGATTCTAGTGACGTAAACTTGTTTTCTAAAAAGTCCGTCAAATCCTTAACGGTTGGTAGATCTCTCGGATTTTTCAGCGATTGACAGTACTCCTTACTGGTATCAGCATCCAATTTTTGTTCTAAGACATAGATGACCATTGGATCCCAAGTGCTGATATCGATGCCTAAGTTTTTAATAGAGTTTAGGGCCTCAATTATATTGTCATGCATCTTTTTTAAATGTGCAGACGATTGTTGCTGTAGACTCGGAAGGAAAATGGAGACTCGGAAGGAATTATGCTCATATACGACCCAAGAGCTTAGTGTTGTTATTGAGAATATCCCAACACAACTGATAATTATGATACGTAGATGGGAAATGATTTTCTCGGCTTCCCCTTTCAATTTTCCTTTCAAAACCTGCATTTTCTGGCTGTTTGACATACATCCATTGTTGTGAACAGCTTCAGTATATAGATCCTAGAATATGATCCACCGGTGATAACTTCCACTGAAACTAGGAATGTCTGTCCGAGGTGTGGAATTTTCCATATGACGGGAGGATCGTATTTGTATTTTGATTTCCCTCTTGATCGCTACGTATTTCCTTTCGTACGAGCTAAAGGCTTGCTCGTATTCTACGTTCTCTTCCTGGAGTTCACTATCGATTTCCCAGTGTAAAGTATCGATTGCAGACCATCGCAACGAAACTGATTTCAGCAGGTCCTCTAATTCCCAATTTTCGGTAGAGAGGCGAAATCGATGTTGGAAATAGTGCGAGAAAAGGCTTTTGAAATTGCTTTTTTGATGACGCAGCATCTCATCTAACTTAACAACATGAGGCGAGCGTGAGCTATTTGCCAATGCTATAAATTCAAATGACTGAGCCTGGACTGGTGGTGTCCTCCCGGATTGTACATCCAAGAGCGGGGACTTAGGAGGAGTTGAATTATCCAACAATCTAGGCATTGTCAAGGGAGTATCTGGTTTCAGAAAAGGCTTATCCTCTTTCCTAGACTCTACAGCATACTCCATGATAACCGAACGAGATTCATTATAAAATTGGAAAGTGCGCTCGTAGCACTTTTCCAAAAAATACTCATGGGCGGGGTGACAGCCCTGTAACCTATTATGGTTCGCTTGAAACTCTTTCCAATAGGCATCCAGAGTTTCAAGACGCTTTTGTAGGTTGCTAGCGGTCTTACGATCAACACCATCTTTTTTGAAGTTGATGAAGAGCTGCTTGATGGCTTTCATCAGTTTGTTTTGCGTAAAAACCAGATCTTCCATTGTTGGTGATGAGTAATAATATATGCGAGTGATAAAAAGGAAAGATCTTACTTGGTGGACTGCTTACAAACCGGATGTTGCTCGTGCCAACTGCTCCGCAGGAACCACTAACACTAGGTACTGGTATAGTTCGCTAATTACAATTGCTCGAATGACCAAAACGATGTACGAAACATTGATACTTACATATGAAATGATAGAGTTGTGAATTATTGATACTTATAAATACTAATTGATATTAATGCTAATAATTGATATAATTAAATGCTAAATGATAATGAGTACGCGTCGCCCGTGATTGGGGTACAAACGTGAACTAATGATATGTGCAATGTATGTGATCGACGCGAACTGAGTATTGACCTACATTCTACATACTGCTGATGAATCTGTATGGTTGGCCCGTACAAAAACAATGTTCCTTCAAAGCGCGTGGCGAAGCCAACCAAAATCGCGCGGGCACGTGATCTACCAACGAGCTAACCTCGATCACTTCAAAGACAAAGTCACCTCGCGCACAACTCGCAATGTACTGCTAGCATACCACGCCCACTTCGTCCGGTACAGGTGTCGTTGATCCCGTACTACCGAATAATGAGCGGTTACGTTAAGAAAAAATAATATCCAAACACCGACATGTTAATACGCGTTGAAAATATCAAAATACATATACTTAACGATTAAAACTAAACATAATAGGTAGTAGTAAAAATTTACTTTAAAATGTGTTTTCACGTCTGTTATCGGTTCATCCTCCGCCTCATAATTCAAAAACCTTCTACGAACGCGAGGGCGGTCAGGTGCGGAAAATTCTGCGATTGCTTCGACTTCTTCCGCTACAGTTTTCACGCCACTAAGGAGCTCCTCAAAAGCGGCCCGTTACGGAATTCAGACAAAGTTATTTTTGCACGATCAATCATTTTTACCGCTTCTGACATTACGACGTCCGATTTTTGAAGAGTCTTGCTAACTACATTTATCTTGCTTAAAATTTCAAACAAAATAAGCAGAGAGCAAATAAATTTAAATGACTTAATGTTTTCTAATAATGAATTTGCCATATTTGTCTACTCCGCATCTTTGCTCCTATCGGAATATATGGTAAACAAAACATCATACTCTTTTCCCAGGTAAAAATGTAGTGCTCTAACTGCTTCAACTCTACTCTCCCATCGAGTGTTTGAGAGTAGTTTCAAACTTAAAATTGACACTTCTTTTGCAAATATTTGCCAAAGTGCTATTGACGCAAAAAAGAAAACGTCAATTTCTTGCACCATTGAACAGTAATTGACTATTTATAATGAACTTTTGGCAGCATCATTCACTATCGAATTCAGGCTGTGTGCACAAGTTACATAAAATGCGCGCGGGTTTAAATCTGAAATTTGTTTTTATAGACCTATGTTTTTCCCCTTCATGTTTGCACCATTATCATAACCTTGACCACGCATATCTTGTATGTCAATATCGTTGGACCCTAAATAATCTAACAAAAATTGAGTTAAGCCCAGACCAGTAGTGTCTGTAATAGGAAGAAATCCCAGAAAGTGTTATTTTATTTCAGCCTTGTTGTTGCTTGCATTTAAAAGAACGTACCGTACGATAACCGATATTTGTTCATGGTGTGCAACATCAGGCGTGCATTCTAAAATAATTCAAAAATATTTAGATTGTTTCAATTCCAAAATAATAGTTCTTTTTATGCTTTCTCCTAATAATTGTATTATTTCATTCTGTATATTATGTTCAAGATAATGATTTAGGCATGACTCAGACTTTTGAATGAGAGCAATGTGTTCTGCAAGCACATTATCAAAATTAGAGGTATATCCAACCAACTTTAAAAAATTACCATTTTATGAATCGTAAATTTTTTCAGACTTCCCCGTTACGCCAGGCGTTGCCTCGCTAAAAAAATAATCATGTTGATTATTCGTTCGAGTACTGCCACCCAACGGTTTCTTTTTTCGTTCAATTTCAGCTTGGTTCAAGAAATTTACCGATTTCTCTTTTAATATAAACAGTTTTCAATGTGATTTGTTTCTTAAGACATAAAAGGTGCCCTCAGCTTTTTTCATGGCGATCTAAAGCTATAGACAAATGCTACCAATCTTTGTGACCTATTTTACCATTAATCGTGACATCAGCATGAAAAAGTTTACAATAAAAACAATAAACAGAATCTGTTGATTTAGAGTAAACCAAACCGTTTCTTAAAACGCTTTCATTATTTAACATCTTTTTAGTACCTATAATAAGCATTCGAAAAGGATCTTTTCAAAAGGTTCGAAGGATAGAACTCTCTTTTCCTGTACTGGCCCATGCTCCCTTTGAAGCGTCGGTAGCTTAGTGGTTAAGGAGTCGACCCTACGATTGGATCGGAATATTAGTAATTTCGGTTACTAATATTCTTTAAAAAAAAAAAAAAAAAAAATATCCTCTGTTTGTCGGATAACACTTGTGGCCATTACGCGAGATTATATATTACATCTTCTCGAAATAAATTATCCGG
This sequence comes from Cybosia mesomella, assembly GCA_946251805.1. Classification (NCBI taxonomy): domain Eukaryota; kingdom Metazoa; phylum Arthropoda; class Insecta; order Lepidoptera; family Erebidae; genus Cybosia; species Cybosia mesomella. The sequence continues at coordinate 28,083,930 of OX276398.1, forward strand.
GGACGCTTGTTGTGTTCCGGTGGAGAGTAAGACAACAGGTGTAATTACTGGCACCAGAGATATTCAAGCTTAACCCAATCCCCTTGGTTACCACCGCCCATGGCGCCATTATTCCGTTATTCTCAACACCGGAACACAACTGTGCAAGCACTGCTGCTTTCCGGCAGAATCGAGCAAGATGGTGGTAGCAATCCCGAGTGCCGGGATTCCCAACGGACCTTCCACAAGGTCCTACCACCTGCAATACTGATTTCAACAGTATAGTTGGGAACTCTAGTCGGCACGCGCCTTAGATGACGACGCGACGCTACGTCAATATAATCTTTAAATATCAGTTTTAAAGCTATTCTTACTTTCAAACAAGTTATTGTGTAAGGGTGGAAAAATATTGTCAAAAATATTTCTATTTTTTAAAGGAGCCGCTAGTGGGACGTCTTGCTTTGTGCGGAGTCCGCCATATGACACGGGCGCAGAGTCTTTGAGAGCGCCGGAGCCGCGACCAACGTATGCTCTTTTGAGGTTGCGCGAACGGCGCTTGGCGCCCCCTAAGACTCTGCGCCCGTGTGCGCCGCACACCCTGCACAATAGGTTAAGTCGCCCATGAAGGGATTAAATTTCACCGGTAAGTAATTTATTTCATTAAATTCTATGATTACAAATACAGCATTAAATATGTGATCAAATTTATAAACTATTCCGAATTTAGTACTTATCGAATATTTCGATATACATTACTTGTGAAACTTCGATACAGGTAAACAGTATCGTTTAGAAGCCGCAATGAATTAAATCATTAAACAATATTTTCACACTCACAAATGTTTCATGGAACAGTCGCGTTTTGCCTCTGTTTGGAGTTGTTACTGAGTGATGTACCTTTTTTTTTTTTTTTTTTTTTTTTATCGTGCGGAAATCCCAGTGATGTACCTACGTGCTCATTGTTTCGTTGCTATCGATATACTTACATCATAGTCAACCAATTTCATTGTTTACATTTTGAGTCAAGTAATTTATCGTTAGTATTAAAAATCTGATTCCTATTCTTGGGGCATTTGTGTATAATTAGCAGAGATCGGAATAGGTAGAGTATATTTACCTAAAATTCGAGGAGGGAAGTAACATAGAGTTGATAATACCTCCTCTAAAATTCCGGAATCATAAACATGAGGATTAAATCCCGGGATTTAAGAAACTGCAAATTACTTATTGCACTTGGAATACATTTGTACTAAATTAAACATAATAAGACATAATGTTTAATTTAATACAAATGTATTAAACATAATGAGATTCTTCAATATGATTGAAGAATCTCATTATGTTTTAGAATTTCGTACTAAAGTATCAAATTAAAAATCGTTGATTTTAGGGATTTTCTTTAGAAAAGCCCTATTGCTATCGAGTTGTCGTCGACGTCGTCGTTGCCAATTTTCTGTCACGGTTTTGGGTATGAAGGAGATGAGCTATCGAGTTGCTGTTTTCGGTAATCGATTCGTGCTAGGGTGAACCATTGCAAGATAAAGAAAAAATCGCAAAAAAAAAATCGCAATATTGAAAATCCCTTGTTTTTCCTTTTATTTACCAGATTATATTGTAATAAAAAGGGTATCAAAGGTTCAGCAATGCTTGCCCCATTTGATCCGTGGATGAGTAAACATCCACAGATTAGGATGGTTCTTAAGAAAAGTCTCGCAACAGCTGGTCTTCTAACTAAGAATCATACCCGTTTCATTCTGGGTCATGAAGGTCTGATGACAGTCGCTTTACGTAAAATAAAATACTGATATTTAAGTCAACCCCAATATATTTGTGTGTAATTGGGAAAAGGTTGGGAAGATGAAGATGCTAATAAAAAAGAAAACTTATAAAAAAATCCTATCAAAATAATACACATTATATTTACTTACAAAACTTTTTAACACATAAACTCAACACAGAACCTTAATTAAGTTATTATACATTTTTTCAAAAACATACAACAAAATAACTCTGTTTTTACCACCGTGACGACTATTGGGCAAGCGAGACTACCGCACCACCGCTACCTGAATAATATTCACCAAATTGTACAACAAAAAATGTATTTAAGGTATGAGTTAAAATGTATTCAATATCCACGTAACCAATTCCAACTTAATTTTAATTTAACTATTTAACACATTTGAATCTGCCACAATTTTACGGAACCCTAAAAATTGGAATGTGATTCTTCAAATCAATCATTTGTAACTATACTCAAATGTATTTAAGGTATGAGTTAAAATGTATTCAATATCCACGTAACCAATTCCAACTTAATTTTAATTTAACTATTTAACACATTTGAATCTGCCACAGTTTTAAGGAACCTTAAAAATTGGAATGTGATTCTTCAAATCAATCATTTGTAACTATACTCAAAGTCCAGTATACTGTCGGAAGTTTACGTGAATGTCACACATCGAAATAAAACTATTTTTAACGGATTCTATCGCGATTTATTAGATGTTATTTTATATTTTACATTGATCGTTTCGGTTGCTTTTCAGCAGCCATGGTCACGGGGATAACATCAAATAAATCGCGATAGAATCCGTTAAAAATAGTTTTATTTCGATCCAGTTTATGTTTTTAAAATCCGGGGTTTTAATTGTCATCTTAATGAAACGGGGATTTTAGAAGAGGTATTATTTTAGGTAAATATACTCTACCTATTCCGATCTCTGATAATTAGACATATTACTGTGATGGCTATTATTGATGAATCAAAAATTTAATTAATACAAAAATAATATACTATGAGGCCTTTGAATTAATAAGCAATGATTTTTGTACTTGTTAAACCATTAACTTTTATATGTAAAATGATTGGTGATGAAAACATTTTATCGTGCGTCAATCTCTGGGTTATATGCTGAAGCTGCATTTGCGCATTGAGTGGAGACGGAGCGGCTATATCGGTTTTAGTAGAAAACTCAAACGATGACACTTTTATATGTTTATTATTTCTGTGAGCACACTCCTAATTCTTGCCTTTTTAACCGACTTCAAAAAGGAGGAGGCTGTATGTTCGTATTGAAATAATGCATCACTTGTACTTTTCCACTATATATTTTTTATAAATTACACATGAACGGTTTCACCTCACGGCATTTTCAAAGATTTTTTTTTATATTACAGTTATCTACTAAGGATAGTGAACCTTAGATGTATTAGAATAATTACGTGGTTGCGGGTTCAATCCCATCCTAGAGATGTTCTCTTTTTATGATCAAAAATCTTTATTTTTTAAATTAATTAATACAGAGATACAAAATAAATTATATCAATATTACAAATGTCAAGTGTCAAATTACCAAATGTCAAGAAAAAACATGTCAAAATTGTTAAATGACAAAATTTAATTGCCTTTCTATGTCATATTATACCAGACTGTGTCAGATGCCATTTCAGACATAAATTATATACTATTTTTACAAAAAAGCAAATAAATATCAAATGTCAATATATACTATTCAAATCGTGAGCTATTCTGATAGTTATGATTAATAAATATGTATACGTCATCATTTATTGTAGAAAAGTTAAACAGTTAAAATCTAACTGTTGATTTAAAACACTAATGTTTCGGTCAGTTTTTATCAATCTATTTAGTTCAAGAGCCTTAGGCTCATCACTCATTTTTCTACTTTTGTAGACTATTTTAGTACTTTAAAGTTTATTTTCGAGTCAAATGAGTGTTTTTCCGAAAGAAGGTGTTCCGCAAAATTGCAACTCTAATTTCGAAGGATCTTTCGAAGGAGTTTGGACAACGTATTTTTTAGGACAAACTGGTGTTATGTACTTATTGTCGCAGATTAAATTTTATAGGCTGTGAGTGACATAAAATGCGGCATTGCATTCTGCTTAATTTCTGGCACATTTATGTTCGTTTTCCGAGCCCATCGTTATTTATGAGTATCCGGGGTTATCAGTATACCTCCTTTATATAGCAGGCTTATGACTGCAGTATAGAAGCACGCAAGAGATCAAGATCTCTTGCGTGCTTCTATAATTCTATAGAATATACTTCTATAGATATCTTCTATACTTCTATACTGTCTATTAACTGAGATGGAAACCCGTTATGTGTCGCTATTATTTTGATCAATGCCACTTCCTCCTCGTAATCTGACTGCGACATTGGGTTATTCAAAGTAGGTATCTATATTTCCGGTCTATAAACAAAAAATTACATCTACCGTCATTCAGAATTGGTTTTTCAATACAATTCATAAAAATGTCTGCGCAATGTGGTGAGGGGGGACTACCCATAGCAAGGCCAATTAACAGTTTAAAAAAATTATTACAGAACCTGAAGTAGTTTTGAACACAGATATGGAATATTACAAGTTTATTGAGATTAGTGGTTCTACTACAGATTCTATTAAAACGTCTTTAATTGCACCCTTAGATTTAAAGGTATACTTGGAAACATATTATTTTACGTTAAATGTTACGTTTTACGTTAAAAATTTAGACAGTTTGTTAATCTCTGCTGTTAACTTGTATGCTGGTGACCCCGTAAATGACACTACTGGACGGATAGAAACTTCCATTTTGTGTAGTTTATAGAAGGCATGCAGTTTAGGTGGTTGAGGATTCATTATTTTGAGTTTGTAGGCGTCCTTTTCGAAAATATTGTTTGCAGATTGTTAGGTTTCTTTCACTACTTCGTTGAACTTCTTGGTTAGGTCTTTCTTCAGCTCAACAAATATCAGGTCCTTTAGAAAGATCTCATAGTTGGCTACATAATCTTGTCGTGTTGCTATGACTTCTATATTGCCTTTTTTTGTTTCATCAGGGCAAATATCCTACGGTATACCGCACGACGCGTGGAGGCCGTTTTATTGCGGCAGCCATTATGGATTTGAAATCTTCAAGCCCTTTCATTTGATACCCATATTGAGGAAGTTTTGAAAAAAATGAAGGTAATTCGCCATTTTGTAGTGGCGGCCATCTTGGAGTTGAAATATGTCATAGTGTATAGTATTCTACTAGTCAAGCCTTTTTATTTGATACCCATAATGAGAGAATTGTGAAAAAAAGAAGGTAATTCGCCATTTTGTGGTGGCGGCCATCTTGAATTTGAAATTTGTTTTAGTGTATAGTATTCTTCTAGTCAATCGCTTTCATTTGAGACCCACATTGAGGGAGTTGTGAAAAAATTAATGTAATCCGCCAACCCACTAATTCACCTTTCAAATAAAAAAAATCTAAGTCAAAATCGGTTCATCCGTTCAGGAGCTACGATGCCATAGACAGACACACACACAGACATGGATGTCAAACTTAAAGCACCCCGTCGTAATGGCGTCGGGGCTTAAAAAATCTAGTGCTGCTCATAATGCGTATTTGCGTATATATCTTTAACGAAAAATAAACGTGACAACCCTAAGTGCCAACGCAGATTAGGTAATTAATCCGCCGAGGGGCTTTAGATAACCTACTGTTCTCTTATTATACTATGACCTGGACTACTCCCCTAGTGGCCTAGCGTGCTGCCTTTTCATGGTATAATTCGGAGGCTGTGACAAGCGTGTCCTCTGCATAGCAGATGACTCCCAGCCCCTGGGGGAGAACACCACGAAGCGGCCAGTCGTACCCGATATTCCACAGAAGCAGTCCTAGGATCGACCCCTGTGGGACAATGCACGACATGGGCTGACGTCGCAGCACTCCGTCTCGGTCTTCATACAGAACACTCCTGTCTTCTAAATAGTCTGCCACTAGCCGCCTCAGGTAAAGCGGTACCCCATGATACTGGAGTGCCTCTCTGATGCAGCTAAATGGCAGACTATTAAAGGCGTTGGCGATGTCCAAGGACACCGCCAGCACCACTCCCTCACACCCTCAGGTGCATAACGGCATCGATCGTCGATCGCCCAGCTCTAAAACCGAACTGAGCGTTCGACAGATCGGGGCCGATCTCGCACAGGTGCTGGACGAGACGGGCATCGAGAATCCTCTCCAGCAATTTACCCGCCTCATCCAGCAACACGATAGGCCGGAGGCCGAGACCGAGTCGGTAGGCCGTCCCGGCTTCGTCAAGGGCACCAGCTTCCCGCGTTTCCAGCTCTCAGGGAACCGTCCGCTCGCCAGACTCGCGTCAAAAAGTCCCTTGAGGCGGTCGTCCAAGTGTTCGAGGGTCAGAGCCAAGACCTTGGTTGGTATCCCGTCAGGGGCGGCGCTCCTCGCACGAATTCTAAGACCAGCCGCCCCGAGCTCTGCCTCGGTGACGGGCGGAATCTCCTCTTCTTTGTTACCCACGTCTACAGTAAGAGGCAATATGGACGGTGGCGTGAGTTCCGCCCACTCCGAGAATAGACCCTCGACGACTTCCGCAACGAAGCTGGGCTGGAGAGCCTCGGTAATGGGGGTTCCCGCGCGCGTAGCTTGCTCTGCACCGTGCTTTCCAGGCTCTCCGGCTCACAGATTTTCTCCTCTCCTGAAGCACCTCTACTCGCCGGCGTACATACCCGTCGTCCTGGGGGCTCCGCCGACTGCGTTTCAACAGCCTCCAGGCATGATGAGTTGCCGCACGGAGGCGTGCCAACTCTGGGGACAACCAGTACACCTCCTTCCTCGGAGGCCGGGCTCGCCAGCAAGGCATTGCCGCATCGCATAATTGCATTGTAAAAGCGGCATGCCCCGGCGTTAACCTCCTCAGTTGGAGGCAGCGAAGACAGCTTGAATTCTATGATGGCTGCCTCCACCAGTAGGTCCCTCTTCAGTTGGCTCGAAACCCACCCCGGAAATCGGGGAATTCCGCGCGCCATGTGACACCTTCTGGGGCTCTGGTTCCGGGAGAGCTCAAATCGGATATTAGAATGGTCCGAGAGCGTTTCGACCTCATCCAGGACACTCCACTTCCTTACTCGTCTAGCGACGGCAGCGGTAGCGAACGAGAGGTGCACTATCGACTCCTCCATCCGCCATCGCCAGTATGTGACAGTAGAGTCTCTGTTGACGAGATAGAGGCCCACCGATGCCGCTAGCTCTTCGACCGCCCACCTCTTGCATCGGTGCCGGGGGATCCCAACGCCCTGGAGTGGGCGTTGAAGTCCCCCAGCACTACGATTGCTACCAGATGCCATTCGCCGTATCGAGGCCTCCAAATTTTGTAATGTGGCCTCGAATTCAGCAAAGTTCCCCCCAGTCGGCGGCAATATATCCCGGGCCGTTGTCTCTTGGCGACAACAGCGGGGAATGAGGGCGCTGAAGAGCTTAAGACGGCCCATCCCGGTCACCCACCCATTTTAGGCGGGGAGGAACTAAGTAGGGGTCTGAGTCCACGGCTAGGGCCACCGGCCACTCCACCGTGTACTGCAGGAAGTTAGCACTGGTCCATTACCGGACTGTTTCTACAGCCTCCATCGGCGACGGCGGTCGCGCAGCTACCGCAGGGCCAGCCTAAGTCGATTGGCTGGCTCGCGGTCGTGGCTTGGAAGCCCTTTTATGGGCCCTGCAACCCTCAAACCCCACCAAGTGGTTGGCTGGCAGTTGGGCTGCTGCACAGGCGGGCCAATGAGGGCTGGCGGAGCATGTCACCGCCATATGCCCCAGACTACCACAGCCAAAAACATAGTCCGCTGTAGTCTACTTCTGTATTGCCTTTGTCAGCTTCTGTTATGTTTTTGGATTTTAGAAAAATATGTGAAATAGTTTTAAGGTCTCCTGAAATATTATTTTTTCTTTGTATTGCTACTTGTTATTTTAAAGTTCTACTAAGTACAAGTTTCCCCGTGAAGTTAGTTTCAGTTAAGTCCACGTCAACCGCCAAATTTTCCAATTCATTCTGGGATAAAGGAATGGTGGGGCAATACTTCAATCCTTTTTCCAATAATTCCTTCTCTTTACTTTCAAATTCAACACTGGAGAAGTTTTTAAGTTTAGGGTAATAATTATTTTTCAGTTAAGGGAGCGGTGTTGAGATTTTAGATTTTCTGTTCCAATATGATCTTAAAATTTCTAGGTTTTTTAGATGTCTCCTATGAGTAGAAGCTGATCGATAGCGCATTTCATTAAGAACATCGGCTTGCAGAACACCAAATTCCAAATCATGTAATCTCAGATACAACTCCATATGGAAAATTTTCAGTTGGAGACCTAAATGATCGCGTTTGTGATAAGTACTGACTATGAAGAGTCCTTATGCCGAGCTAAGACACAATAAATATCTTATTTTCTTTCTTAGAAACAAAACACATGTGCAACATAAACAATACCAGGTAGTCTGCATGGTCCTCAATTTAGTTTTTCGAAGAATTTAAGTGGGTAACATTAAAACTATTTATACTAACTATTTAATACTAACAAACACATCTGGCACTGTATTTTTTTAATAGCTAGACAATTGTCTAGCTTAATAGCCAGACTATTGTCTGGCTATTAAGCACCATTGAGTCATTAGCAAATGGCTATTAAAAAAAGTAAACAAAAACGTGCCGACCTTAGACACAATAAACCTCCTATTGTAATTCTCAGAAAAAATCTTACGAAATACATACATGTGCAGAATAAAGAATACCGCCTTTCTCTATCAGTCTATTGTTTACCTATCCTAATTTAAATAGGTAATTTGTGGGGATTTCCGGACAAAAAACGCACTACCAACATTTCTAATGTACGTACTTACGATCCTACGATGTTACTATTATTTTATTATAGACCGTAAGAACTTTACCTGCGCCTGCACTGTAAGTTTTACCTACTTAATAAACGTGAGAGGGCTATCGGGGACCCAGTAGCATCCGTGACACTGTGGTATAGATATAACTAATTTTCAATTTTATAATAGTAGTAGCTGATGGCCCAGGCTCCGCCCACGTGGTGTTCGGTTCGGCGGTATCGTTTTATGCTCATATCTCCGGTTCTTCCTAACCAATTGTAATCTAAAGTACGGCGGATTTTAAGTCTGACTATTCATAATTAGGTAATCTGTGGTCTGACCCAGACCTATTGCATAGAAAAAAACCACAACAAAATCCGTGCAATAGTTCTTACGTCCATCGCGAACAAATAGACAAGAACTCTAAAAAATAATTGCTGAATTCAGAATCGTTCATTTTACCCAAGTATTTTTTTAAATACATACTTATCTACAATGTATAGGCATAACTAATTTACAAAAACATAACCGGGTTGTAGGATAAATAACATTTATAAATAAATGTTCAATTAAATTATTCAAACATTTTTATGATTATATCTATAATTTAATTATCTTAGTCTTGATCCTCACTAATATCATATTGAAACTTTGAATTTACTTGTGCGAGTTAGATTTTGATACGAGGATCGTAGATTGGTGAGAAATTGAAATACTTCCCCATGGACAACTTGTTGTGCGGTCGGGAATGCCAATCGAATATTCTTTTGCACGGCACAACCAATTTGCAGTTTTCTACTGTAAAAACTGGAAAAAACCGACCAAGTGCGAGTCGGACTCGCCCATTAAGGGTTCCGTAGTAGCAAGTGACATAATAATGTTTTTTATTTTATTTTTATATTTGAGTTGATTGAATGAAACGTAAATTGCCGTTTACGATTTATGACGCATTAAAAAAAACTAATTACTAGATCTCGTTTTTCTCGAAACCAATTTTCGTTGGAAGTTTACATAGTAATGTACATCAAATATTTTTTTTAGTTTTATCATTCTCTTATTTTAGAAGATACAGGGGGGGGGACACATTTCACCACTTTGGAAGTGTCTCTAGCGCAAACTATTGAGGTTAGAAAAAAATTATATTAGAAACCTCAATATCATTTTTGAAGACCTATCCATAGATACCACACACGTATGGGTTTGATGAAGAAAAAATTTAAAAGAACTTTCACACAAAATTAAAAATAAAAATAAATTTTGGGGGTAGATACTTAGAACTGAAACTCAAAAAATTTTTTTTTCATCAATCCTCCGTATAGGATGTCCTATCTATGGATAGGTCTTAAAAAATGACATTGAGGTTTCTAATATACTTATTTTTTTTTTTTACTGAATAGTTTGAGCGGGAGACACTTCCAAAGTCGTAAAATGTGTGTCCCCCTCTGTAACTTCTAAAATAAGAGAATGATAAAAATAAAAAAAGCGGCCAAGTGCGAGTCGGACGGAACCCTTATAGATTTGCCATCTCTATCGGCAAATCTATAAGGGTTCGGTTTTTTGCCATTTGGCAACGGAACCCTAAAAAAGAAAGCATCAAATGCGCATCAGTAAAAACAAATTAGTATTGCTTCAAACAAACGAAGTACATATTTTTTTATAATGAAAATCACACAGAGATTTTGAGAATCAAGTGCAAGCAACTTTCGACCTTTTTTTTCTTTTTTTTACGTGCGGAAATCCCTTCGGATACCCCCCCCCCCCCCCGCCGGCCAGCGGGGGTGGTTATGTCGTGTCTCGACTTAAACAGCACGGTGTCCTCCCCAAGTGTCCGTTGCCGGGCACCCCGGGTAAGCCCTCGAAAGGATAACCCCAGGGTTGCCGGCGGACTTTGGCCGCCACCGCGGCCTCGCCTGGTGGGGTCGGGTTTTATCCCTTTCGACTTAGTAACCTCTTGTCGAACACTAATCCACAATTCTACAACGTTTCTTTCAAGTTTGCTATTATTCTAAGTTACCTATATTAAATACTAGTTGATAAAAGATTAGTCTTACCACATAACAAATTTGACGCAGTCGGTAGGGTCTCGCAAATACGGGAGGGATTAAGCAGAAGTAAACGCGCGTCGAATCTTCATCGTCGGGACAGCATCACCCAGCAAATAAAGAAGATAACGCCGTATTGGTTACCACAGGCTTGCCAAACCAAGCGAGTTACAGTTGTTACAGTGATAAGTGGCATGGCATAACTTGTTTTAGTCTCATATTGCCTATATCTTTTATCTAATTGTATATTTCAAAATTCTATTTCCTAAAACAGTGATTCACATCCAAATGAAATGACAAATGATATCAAGAACGAAGCGACTTGTATACAAACAAAATCTTCTTTCTTCGCTAACTTCAAATTATAGCCAAACCGATAAAACCATGTCTCTCTATATTGCAACCCTTCATAAATTAATAGTATTTTTCAAATCGAATAACATAACATAAACGCTCAAATATATTATATAGATTTATAAGATCGTGCGATTTGACTTTTTAGCTGGGCACTACGGATCAAAATCCAGTATAGCCTATTGGTACATGCGTTAAATAACATCAATGGGGCCTTACCACGACGCGCTAAAAACAATTCAGTTTCAGGCCACTCAGCTGAGATCCATCTCTCTCCCTTAGCTGAGCGGACCGAAACTGATTGTTTTTAGGGCATCCTGGTAAGGACGCTACCAGGTATGTAAGATAAAGGGGTGTGTGTTGGGTAACCTCCTCGAGTGTCGCTCCGATTCCGATCCCGCTGCAGTCCGGGGGGAACGGAATCGGAGCGGCCGGTACACCCTGGGCAGCGGTCAATGGCTTCCCCTTCACCCCTTCATAGGGTTGGCATTGATCGTCGGCCAATACCCAACGTGGCGGGAACACATCGCTCTCCGTACTCCTCTGCTTTCAGAGGAGACAGGATGAGCGATGCTGTTAGTGGTGAGATGGCCCAGGGTCAGCCGGGGTGCGAGGGATATGCTCTATGGGTAACCTTACACCCCGGCGTCTGAAGACCCGAGACGGCGTGCGGTTTTAGTCGGTGCAAGCCCGACATAACCGCCCCCGCTGGCCGGCGGGGGGGTATACGAAGGGATTTCCGCACGATAAAAAAAAAAAAAAAAAAAAAAAAAGGTATGTAAGATAAATCAAAACCTAACTTCAAATAATTTTCAATTTCATTCTTGAATGACGTCGCATCTGAAAATCTTTTACACTACATTTTTCACATCGAAGGAAAACTAACTAACTCTGTTAGTCAATACCGGAGCATGAATTTATGTTATTCAAAGGGACGAGATAGAATCTTCTCCTTTGAATAAATCTAATTTTGTGTCCATTGTAGGAATCTCAAGCACACAATCTTCTACTCTCACTTCAGGTACTACCGAAATATCCATAGACCTAAATCTATCCTAGATACTAATTACCTAAATTTAAGTTTCACGTTACTGCCTGGATCATTAAAGCTGATGGCATATTAGTTACCGACTGTATGTTCAAATTTATTTCACTGTCACCTCTATTTTCAATCAAAAACCATAAAATTACATTACAAAACTTACAAACTGGTCGATTAGTCCGATTGTATTTAAAACTTGAAGAATTTGCGCACTGTTATGATCAGTTTTCAACACAAACGCTGTAGATCTTACGGTCAATTACGAAATACATCTCAATAATTAATATTTCACTAAATATAGCTTCAATATAGCTTCGGCACTCCAAACTTCTCCGAATTACCGCTCGATCTTTTCAACGAAGCGATCACCAAATATACTCAAGTGGAACCATATTGACAAGGAGCGTGCCCTTTACGAGACTGATTTATTGTTCTCGAACAAAAACCGAAATATAGTATTTGGCTGTTTAAGACCCACTCATTTCGACTCCTTTGATTCCGAAAGCTAGTTCAAACCACTTATAAGTTGTTTATACCTAAAGAATAATATTCTTGAAACACTTTACATTCCAGATCTCAAAACCGATACCACTTATAAACTTAAAAGCAACGAACAGTTTCATATTACAGATTACCTAGCTGATTGTAAAATAATAATTTGCGGAAATAGAGTTGTTGTTTATATTATATTATTGGTTATGACACCAAATCCTGTAGAAATTCCTCAAATACTAAAATCATTATCATGCTGTCGTGTTATGAAAATAAGGTACATCTAACACTTTTTTCAAATTTGAGTTATATACATATTTAGAATCAATATTAAAATATTAAATATATAATTCCGTTATATTTGACTTTGAGTCCCTTCTTGGTTTTTGAAGTCGGTTCTATTTTTTATAGAAAAAAATGGTATTAAAGGTTTTATAATATTTGGCAAATATTCATTTTTTATTTCAAAAAAATTAATATTATTAATAAATTATTTGCTGATTCTAAAATAACCGACTACAATTTTATTCTGAAGACAGGACTTTTGTGGTTTGTTTTAAATGATATAAGTTTTAATTGATATATTTCATTTGTAATTTTGTTTATATATTTTGAAAATTGCGAGTCTGCCATCTTTTATCGCTAAATGGATAGTATATTCGTAATCTCCAACCCCGAAACCCTAGAAAACGATTCCCATATTGATTTTATTGAAACTTTCGAGTCCGCCATCTTTTATCGCTAAATGGATAGTATATTCGTAATCTCCAACCCCGAAACCCTAGAAAACGATTCCCATATTGATTTTATTGAAACTTTCGAGTCCGCCATCTTTTATCGCTAAATGGATAGTATATTCGTAATCTCCTACCCCGAAAACCTAGAAAACGATTCATCCATTTTCGGGTACGACTATCGAATGCAAAATTACAGAAACCACATCCGAAGTAATTAGCAAAAAATTACAACAAATGGGTCTGTTATCAGAGTTATCAGTTAACAGTAGAATCCTTCGCTTCTTATACTGTAAGTAACGACCCCTACTTTGTTTCATACCCGATATCTTAGTCATTAGTAGTAATTACTAAACCGTTTAAGATTATTTTCTACTTAGATAAGAAACAATGGTATACTCGAGTCACTTAAACCAAAAACTTGTATTAACTCCAAATAATACATATGCTTATCGAGCTTACATAGAAACACTATTTAGCTATCAGCTAAAAAGTCACCTGCAGCTAAAAAGTCTCATCTATCATGTAGTCTTTGGTATGAAGACGTAGCAGGAAAAATGGACGAGATGGGTGATAAAAATGAAAGATTTACAAAAAAGACAACATTATAAATCTTAAGACAAAAAAAGACAACAATTGGCAAGTGAAAGTAGAGAAATAGAAATGATTGGACATCTTCATGGCGATGTATTTAATCAAGAATATTTTTTGATTAATGGTGTTGATATGTGTGTAAAATTAGTTCGCTCTAAGGAAAAGCTTAATCTCATGGCTTCTTCGGAGGACCTTAAATTTAAAGTTACTATAACAGATGCAACTCTGACTGTTCGTGGAGCACGAATTAATCCAACTGTTCAAAATCCAATTGTTCGGCACATCCATTTTTTTTTTTTTTTATATTTAGGACACGTCAACTTGACTTCACCTCGCCTGATGGTAAGCTGAAGATAAAGTCTCAGGAAAGAGGCTCACCATTACATACACGTACCATGTTAACAATGGTGACACTCAGCTTGACGGCCTCATCAGAAGAGGATTGTTGTCGAAGCACCGCGTGACACCCACCGGTCCCACTAGTGCTGCGACCACAATCCCCCTGCCCGGCTATGCACTTGCCTTGCTGACCCCTGAACGCAATCAAACCGAAATTGGATTACTATGGAGGGTTTTTCGCAATCGTGCACGTTGGTACCCGGCCGAATTTTGTGACAAATTTGTGTCATCAAATTTCTACCACCATCCTCATCTCATTTCATCATCATAGTATTTATCATCTATGACAGCTAAATATCCTATCACACGAGCTAAAGTTACAGTTTTAACGATACCATCAGGTGTTCAGGGTAAAACTCTTGATAACATATTCCTTGGTCAAGTACCTAAATGGTGTATAGCTGGTTTTGTGAATAATGCAGCATGCAATGGAGGTCACTCTAAAACCTAATTTTACTCTGAAAATTACGAAATTAGTACATTTTATTTATACGTAGATGGACCTTCAAAAGCTTTACAACCATAATTTGGGAATAATATTTTTACCTCCACCTATCATACGTTGTTCTCAGGAACAGGTATACATTTCCTTAATGAAAGTAACGGCATATCTGGAGAACAATAGTAATATGCTAAAGGGTTTTGTCTGCTAGCGTTCGATTTAACACCTGACTTATCAGCGAATGCTTCTTATCACTGGAACCTTATAAAACATGGTAGCGTAAGGATAGAAGTTCCCTTTGATTCGGCTCTAACACATCTATTAACTGTCTTGGTTATACGGAATTTGACAATGTTATAGAAATAGATAGAAACCGTAATATTTTAGTCGACTATAGTAGTTACCGAAAAATGTTTTAGATTTAAGTATGTATTATTGTATATCCTTTACGAGGTCCTTAAGCTGAGAGATTTGACTAATTACCTAATAACTCTGATAATATACCCATTTGTTGTAATAGTTTGCAAATTACGAGGGATGCTACTGTTAACTGAAAACTCGAATGTGGTTTCTGTTACTTTGCACTCGATAGTCATACGCGAAAATGGATTAGCGCAATCTATCGGGCATGCCCGAAAACCCACAATTTGACACCAGACTTTTTTAAGCGGGGCTGACCGCGTCGAAGCAGAGAGAGGGGGAATGGCGGTAGAGAAACTGGTGAGGGGGATTGGTGGGGCTAGTTCAGAGGTGCTCTAGTCCTCATCAATCCCTACTATTCAGGACTTGGATATTTATAGGGTTGGGTCAGAGAGGGAAACACATTAGGGGTATTTACTTAACAGGATATTACCAATCTTAACTAAACAATGCATTAATGGTAATTTAAAATCTTAACCAAACAATCCAAATTAATATAATATAATAACATAACAATAACGAGAATATGATTACATTTCTAATAGGTGGTGTGGATTAAAAAAAAGTGTCTGCTAAACGGCAATAAGCTCACCCTTATTAAGAGGAACCCAAAACAAAGTTTGGTGAAACATGGATGTCTATTCATCTCCGCCTAACCCTTTTTCGTTTTTTAGGGTTCCGTAACTTTTTTTTTTTTTTTTTTTATCGTGCGGAAATCCCTTCGGATACCCCCCGCCGGCCAGCGGGGGCGGTTATGTCGGGCTTGCACCGACTAAAACCGCACGCAGTCTCGGGTCTTCAGACGCCGGGGTGTAAGGTTACCCATAGAGCATATCCCTCGCACCCCGGCTGACCCTGGGCCATCTCACCACTAACAGCATCGCTCATCCTGTCTCCTCTGAAAGCAGAGGAGTACGGAGAGCGATGTGTTCCCGCCACGTTGGGTATTGGCCGACGATCAATGCCAACCCTATGAAGGGGTGAAGGGGAAGCCATTGACCGCCGCCCAGGGTGTACCGGCCGCTCCGATTCCGTTCCCCCCGGACTGCAGCGGGATCGGAATCGGAGCGACACTCGAGGAGGTTACCCAACACACACCCCAGGGTTCCGTACCTGAGGGTAAAACGGGACCCTATTACTAAGGCTCCGTTGTCCATTCGTCCGTCTGTCACCAGGTTGTATCTCATTAAAAAATTCGGTCGTGTCCTTTGGTCCGTGCGCTGGACTAGTGCTAGACTTTAACACCATGTACTCGGTCATCGCCGAAACACTCAGCTTTAGTAACCAGGACGAAACCTATATTAACACTTTGAAAGTGTATACTCTTGTCTAAAATCCGGGAGTGAATTATCTTTTCGTAGAGCTTCGTGTTGTGGAACATGACATTGATACCGTGGTAGCTTCCAGACTACTGCACCCACCCCTTGCCTTTAAAAATATGGAGTAATGATACTCAGCCTCGGTTGGCTAGAGATCTTACCAGTGGGAGTACACAGTGATAGAGGTTGGTAAAAATGATCATACTACGGAGAGTCATCATCTACCAGGCCTCGATGAGGTCTCCATCGGGGCCAACAGCTTTCCGGTTCTTCATCAGTCTGAACTTCTTCCTTTAGCATTGTTAAAAGAAACTTAAGGACGTAAAATGTGTTGTTCAGTCAGTCAATATCATTAGTGTTATGTAGACTTCTCCGTATTATGAGAATTTCATCAGTGTTCCCAGGTTACTCATTCGCGTTATCATGATCTTGATTTTTTGTCATTCTGATCCCGTTCCCGCTACCCATGGGACCCTATCCCAGGGATAAATAAGCAACCATCCAAATATAAAGCTAGTTAGCATAGTACAAAATAGCTTTAATATTTGGATGGTGTCCGAATTGTCAGTAAAAAAATATGAAAATTAAAGTGTCAATTCGGACAAGTTGACCTAAGTTGGCCGAAAAACCTAGTGCAGAGTTATATTTGACAATAAAGAAGTGTGACGTCATACTTTTACGGCTTACATATTAAAAACAAAGTCCTCCGCCTCATCTACCTATCTGTCGGTCTGTTCGCGATAAACTCAAAAACTACTGCACCGATTTTCATGCTGTTTTCACCACTGGGTAGAGTGGTTCTCGAGGAAGCTTTTAGTGTTTAATTTGTCAAATTTTTGTATACATTGGCTAAAATATAATGATACTTTGTGCAGGTGTCAGAAAAAAATACCATCTGGGAGCTTTCAACGAAATCGCTGCCTATAAACCTTTTGAGATATAACAAAATTATGTATGGTAGAATTCTGTATCTTTTGGTCGCTATAACTGACATCCACGCGGGCGAAGCTGCGGGCTACGTAGTAACTATTTATTAATCTGTGCTGCGGGTGAGTGGGACTCGCCCGAGGGTTCCGTAGCAGCAAGTAAAGTTTTTGAGCTGAGTGAGACGAAGTCGAGCGAAAGCTCCTCATACCAGACTTCAGGATTTTCTTTGTCACAGGTCTCCTCCTAAACTACTAATCCAATCAGAACCAAATTTGGCATGATTAAAGAGGTCAATCAGAGGAAGGTTTATGGATATATTTAAAAAAAATTAATGCTACCACAGAGGAATGATCACCGTTAAAAAAATTCCAGATGGAATTACATAATAATCGCTCGAGACACTGTGACCAAACTTTACACGCTCAGAAAGCATGTCCAGAGTTGTGACTTTCAAAAGGGGTGGACACACATTTTACCACTTTGGAAGTGTCTCTCACGCAAGCTATTCGAAAAAAAATTATTAAAATTTTTTTATTAAAATCAGTTCTAGGTATGTTCAACCCCCAAAATTTATTGTTTTATTTCTATTTTTGTGGGAAAATCTTAATGCGGTTCACAGAATACATCTACTTACCAAGTTTCAACAGTATAGTTCGTATAGTTTCGGAAAAAAGTGGCTGTGACATACGGACGGACAGACAGACAGACATGACGAATCTATAAAGGTTCGGTTTTTGCCATTCGGCAACGGAACCCTTTTTTTTTTTTTTCGTGCGGAAATCCCTTCGGATACCCCCCCGCCGGCCAGCGGGGGCGGTTATGTCGGGCTTGCACCGACTAAAACCGCACGCCGTCTCGGGTCTTAAGACGCCGGGTTGTAAGGTTACCCATAGAGCATATCCCTCGCACCCCGACTGACCCTGGGCCATCTCCGGTTTCGAGATGGCCCCCTTACTTGCTCTCCACTGTGCCATCTGCTAATCAGAGGGACACGTGGAAAGCTTCCGAACAGCCCTCGACAGGGCCGTCCTCGCCTCGGTCGGAGTTGGCCGTAGGCGGCAGCGTCTCTCCCACCCTAGGAGAGAGGCGCTGCCGTCTCCGTTGCCCAGGGTGCACCGCGTGGAGGTCCCCAACCAAGCACCCCCGGCAACGGAACCCTAAAAAGGAAGGAACTGATTTAACTTGTCAGTGACAGTCAAGTGCACAATTCGGACCAATGGAACCTTAAAAATGAAATTCATACATATTAGCAGATAAATAAATTAGTTCGCCGACTTCAAACATAATAATATATACTTCATTCAGAACAATGCAAGCTATACCTACCTACTGAAATTTTATTGCCACACTGCAGTTCTCGCTGGCCCTTGCTGTGAGGTGGGGAGTGGAGTAAACAGGCATACCGGGCCAGGCTCAAGGCTGCCACTTGCCAGTGTAACCGCGAAAGCGCAGCGCGAGCGCGTTGTTGTTTGTTTTAAAAGTGAGCCTTATAGACAAGAACTTTTTGGTGTGTAATAACAACGTTTGTATATTTAAAAAATAACTTAAATAGTGATTTTAAAAAGTGTGTTGCATTTGTGTGCAGTGCAGTTGACATCTAAGAGAAGTGCTTTTAAAATTTGTGTCATAGGTAACCTACCTACCAATGTTTTATACGTTATTAAGGTGGATTCTCGATTGCTAATCCATCAATCGACCGGCAACACAAATAAGTATGTTAGCGTCATACAATTACTATGCAGTAACCGTTATATTTTAGTTAATCATATTTCTGTCATATATTATGCTAAATTTGTTTGTTTTCATATATAACTGGCTGTTTTCTGCGAATTTGCTTGCGTAGAGTTCTGATCCCCTAAGAAGATATTCTCACGGGATCAGATCTATCATCTACTTCATCAGCTACTTTTAATCCCGATGAAGTAGATGATACTCAGAGATAATGTGGCATTCTAAGTGTGTAAGAATTTTGTAATCGGTTCAGTAGTTTCAGAGTTTTTCCATTACAAACAAACTTTAATCTTTTGTAATATTTATATAGCCCTCCCCGGCTTCACCCGTGGTGTTTTTCAAATTCCGTTTGAACATTATGACGCTAAAGTTCCAAGTCTCCTCAGTTTTTTAAATTAAGTAAATTTGAAGGTCAGCCGGTTCGCATTACTGTTTACTTTAAATTCTGTATCGGCACATATCGGCGGCCATGTGTGGGTAGGTATGTAGGTACTGTCAAATTGTTGATACGAAAATTGATTACTATATATTTAATATAAATAATTAATAAGTATACTCATAAAATTGTAACATCACTGTTTGCTGACTGTTATGGTTCTATGCTTATTTAAAACTAGCTGTTGCCCGTGGCTTCGCCCGTGTAAAGCTGCCGCTGAATCCATCGATTTAAATAGTAGCCGTAGAGTAAAAGTAGAGAGAAAGGTTGAGTATCATAACTCAGAGATAAGTAGCATTCTAATGGTCGTAGAATTTTTGAAATCGGTTCAGTAGTTTCAGAGTTTATCGATTACAAGCAAACAAATCTTTCCTCTTGGTTTTATTATAGCTGGCCCGGTTTATCCCGTTGCTTATTTCGAACCCCCGTTACACCCATTTAACGCATTGTTTACTTTATTAGTTTTCTTATCATGTATGGGAAGATTCCGGATTCTATATCTATACATATATAAGGTGTCACAAAATTTGGTGAGATGACTTGGTATCGACAAAATATGTATTTGAACAAAAAAAAATATCGGGTAAAATAAAAAATATTAAAAAAAAAATTAAACAAAATGAAAAAAAAGCACCACAAGCGACCGATACCAAGTCATCTCACCAAATTCAGCGACCTAATTTTGTTACACCTTATATAATAAAATGGTAAATAGGTCAAACTGAATACTGAATATTTAAAAAAAAAAATATTGCTACGTGTTCTAGGAACGATACCGATGCCATAAATCAGATTTTTTTGAATTTTTGTCTGTTTTTCTGTCTAAATAACTTTTCAATTACTACGTAAATTGTGAAGATTTTTTATAAGTTACAATATCTAGGACTTTGATTTAAACCTATAAAAGAGGAGTTATCCCACCATACATTATTTTGTTACATCTCAAAGAGATTATTCATCTTAAACAATTATCGACATGTTTCAACAAATTAACTCAAAACAGTATCAAACTATTAATAGTATCCTTCCTCTTGAATTGCTCTATTATGTTATGTTGCTTACCCGGGGTGCCCGGCAATGGACTCTTGGGCAGGACACCGTGCGGTTTTAGTCGATGCACGACATAACTACCCCCGCTGGCCGGCGGGGGGTATCCGAAGGGATTTCCGCACGTAAAAAAAAAAAAAAATTTTATGTAATTGTTTTATGATAATAGTCGATTCAATACAAGAATTTGTAATGTTTGACATTGGTACTAATTAATACGTATATCGAATGGTGGTAGTACATTTTTATTTTTATTTTTTTCGTTCGGAAATCCCTTCGGATACCCCCCCGCCGGCCAGCGGGGGCGGTTATCTCGGGCTTGAACCGACTAAAACCGCACGCCGTTTCGGGTCTACAGACGCCGGGGTGTAAGGTTGCCCATAGAGGATATCCCTCGCACCCCGACTGACCCTGGGCCATCTCCAGTTTCGAGATGGCCCCCTCATGTTTGGGAACCACGGTGTCCCCGTCTTGCCCCGGTTTGGGGGAGGGGCGCTAGTCGCCCCACCGTCCCGGGCTGCTTCTGCTGGGGTGACAGGCGGCCTCACCCACCACCCCCAGG
The DNA here is from genome assembly GCA_946251805.1 of Cybosia mesomella. Classification (NCBI taxonomy): domain Eukaryota; kingdom Metazoa; phylum Arthropoda; class Insecta; order Lepidoptera; family Erebidae; genus Cybosia; species Cybosia mesomella. Next base: position 28,105,100 of record OX276398.1, read on the forward strand.
CCTCACCCACCACCCCCAGGCCTGCGCTCATGGAGGACGGAGGTCGTTAAGTGACCTCCGGCGCCTGAGTCGCCTGCGACGCGCGGCGAGCAAGTTGCGGGCTCGGCGGTCCGGGAGAGTGCTAAATCTCTCCCGGGCGCGCTCCGCCATCTCCTTCGCGAGCATTACATGCTCACAGAAGGAGGTGGCGGTGGCCCACGCGCTCGCGCTCCGCACCATTGCCGCAATCATGCTGCCGAGCGAGAGGACTCCCACCCCGATGGCTGCCACGAGGTCACGCCTCGGTGCCTCCCACATCGGGCAGTCTGCCAGCGTGTGCAGCCCTGAGTCCTCGCTCGCGTCGCAGTTATGACACTCAGGCGTTGGCTCTTTCCTGATCCGATGCAGGTGGTCCCCGAAGCACCCCTTCCCGGAGATCACCTGCGTCAGTCGGTACGAGAGGCTTCCGTGTCGCCTCTCTAGCCAATCCTCCATGATGGGCCTTATCGCCGCTATTGCGGCGTGCCCTGCGCTTGGTCGCCCAAGTCGTTCCTTCCATTCCACCACGATGGCCTGGCGGAGCTGGGACTACACGGCCTCGATTTCACGAGGCTCGGGGTGGCGTCCCTGCTCCCGCGTCTCCTTTCGCCACTGGTACAGTTGCGAAAGGGCTCTCGCCTCCAGGTCCCATGGCGGAGTTCCGGCAAGGAGACTCGCCGCCTCGAAGGAGATCGTGCGGTACCCGCGGATGACCCTGATGGCCGTCACTCGCTGCGGAGCGCGCAGCATCCGCAGACTTCTGGTCTTCAGGGCCTCCGCCCATATTGGGCACCCATACAGGGCCATGGACCGCACGATCCCCGCTTAGAGTCTCCTGCAGGAGTCATCGGGCCGCCTCATGTCTTGCAACAGCCGAGCCAGAGCGAGAGCTGTGCCCCTTGAATTTGGGGGCTAGACTTCGGATGTGCTCTCCGAAGTCCCATCGGCCGTCGAGCACGAGCCCCAAATATTTCATTTGGGGCTTGATGCCGATGCGATTTCCTCCCACGATGAGACTGGATCCCTCGGGTGGCTTGCTCCGAGGCCCATGAAAGAACAGGGCCTCGGTTTTATGCAGAGCCACCTCGAGACCCAGCCGCCGGATCCGCTCAGCGACTTGAGCAACCGCGGTCGTGGCCTTTAGGGTCGCTTCGCGGTACGTCAACCCGCAGGCCGTCACGAGCGTGTCGTCCGCGTAGCACGTGACGGCGGCACCGCCTACGAGCTCACCGCGAAGCAGCCAGTCGTATCCGATATTCCACAGGAGCGGCCCTAGGACCGATCCCTGTGGAACACTGCACGACATGTCACGCCGACCGAGACCGGTCACGGCTGGGTAGATGACGGCTCTCTCCGTCAAATACGTCCCGACTATGCGGAGGTAGAGAGGCACTTTGTGATACACGAGCGCCTCCCTAATGCAACTCCAGGGCAAGGTGTTGAACGCGTTGGCGATGTCCAGGGACACCGCCAACATCACCTCACCCCGGGCTACTGCATCCTCCGCCAGAGCCCTCACCTCGTCGAGCAACACTATGGGCCGAAAGGCGGACGGCGAGTCCGCCGGGACATCCTTTCGCATGAGGACCAGTTTCCCCATCTTCCACAATTTCGGAAACTGGCCCCGCTCCAAACATGCGCTGAGAAGCCCTCTCAGTCGGGGCTCGAGAGCGTCGTCGACTAGAGCTAGGACCTACGCTCGGCCTGGAATGCCGTCGGGTCCCGGGGCGGTGTGTTTGGCTCTTAGCCTTCTCACCGCCAGCTCTAGTTCTACCCAAGTGACCTCGGGCACGTCGTCGTCATCCACGTCGGGCGCCATGGGCGACCGAGGCGGAGTCATCTGCCATCGCCCGTGCTGGGAACAGGGAGCCAACAACTCCTCCGAGCAGCTCCGGCTGGAGACACCGGGTTAACGGCGGGGCCTTAGGGCGCAGCTTGCCCCTCACCAAGGGTCCTGCTCCAGCGTCTACAGCAGATAGGGTGGCCTGGTAGAACCACTCCGCCTCATCGTCTATGCTGACAGGCCTGTCCGGCGTAGGGGCCCAGGCCTGTACGATGCCGGTTTCCAGGAGGAGCTCCCGATCAAGTCGCTTAAGCGCCCAACGTGGCTCGGGTGGAGCCGGTGCAGCCGGCGCGTCGCTCGCAGGGGGGGGGGAACAGTACCTACCGGATACATAATTTAAACTGACATGAACCTTCAAAACTACCAAATACTGGTACTAACTACCTCTAAATATCTATATAAAGTTTTCATTGCTGATGGAGCATTTGCTTTGGGGTCTAACCCCATGAATATGATCTCCAATCCCGGTTGCATCCAAAGCTTACAGTTTGAAGCCCAGGGTACTTCTTGTACTTCTCCGTTCCATAACCTGATTCATGATGACTTTTACGGGAGCGACTGCCGTTTCACATCTTGCTTGGGCCCAGATGCTCTATGGATCTTAATGGTGCCCATGGGTATATGGAACACATGGGTGTATACGACCCATGGGTAACGTATTTGTATGGGGCCCCATAGAGTATGGGGTGCCATGGGTCTATGTCACCCCATGAGTGTGTGGGCCCCATGAGTGATGTATGGGTATGGGGCCCCATAGGTGAATGGGCAATTACCCGTACTAAACCTATTGATGCCTATTATCTAACAAAATATTTTCCCATGGGTGTACTATGCGGTAATTATTTTAACCGCAGATATGATAACAATTGTTCTATTTATGTACTTCATGTTATCTGTTGTGGTATTGTTTGTTATCAGGCTTAGTTACCCACATTACTTCCGTGAGAATTGATTAATTCAATTGTCTAATCTAATCCATCACTTAATATACCTCACAACATTTTCAGCAAGTTTATCAATGGCAAACGGAGACATTCAGCGTCTCGTCGTCCCTTAGCCTATTGATTCTGCGTCCGCAATTGCCTTGGCGTAATGGTGGTATCCTCAGCGGTTTGTGGAATGAAGAACTACTTATGGCAACTTTGCAGTTTGATCGCTTACTGAACGTTGTTCGTCCCACATATTTAAAAACAAATTGCATCACCGTAAAATTGGGCTGTGTTCTCTCCATAGACTGTAAAAAACGGTCTTGCCTGGAGGTTGTGATTCGACTACTGCCTTGATGTCACTCGGCTACTTCACCTGTTAGTCGGTAGTGAGACCACAATATTGATGTTAACTTTGTGTAGTGCCAAGCCTATCCGCAACATTCCTTTGTATAGCACCTTCTTCTAGCATGCCTACAGAAAGAACTATCTCTTGTCGTCATTGCATGGCACTAAGATATGAAGACGATTTTATTAAATGAAATTGTTTTAAAAAAGCTGTATTTTATTAGATTATTAGAGATGAGATATGCCTTTTATAATCTTTATCTACACTAATATTATAAAGAGAAAAGATTTGTTTCTTTGTTTGTTTGTTTGTTTGTAACGAATAGGCTCCGAAACTACTGGACCGATTTCAATCATTCTTTCACATACTGAGCCGTGGGCGTCAGTTAGTAGATATATAAAACTAATCACGGGCTAAAAGAGTTAGCGTCATTGGTTGATCTTCCTCGTCAGTCCTTTTATTGGCCTTTATTGGCCATCTGGTGCACAATCGCGAACTTTTTGACGTTTCTTCAAGAATTTTGCCTCGAGGTATACGTTTGTATACCTTGTGGCAAAATTCTTGAGCAACCTTACACCCCGGCGTCTGAAGACCCGAGACGGTGCACTGTGGCCACCCATCATAATAAATAAATTCCACCCATCATAAAAATTTTCACTTGGAACTAATATATGTGTTACATATTTTTAGAAAGCTCAAAACATGAAGTAATTGAAAACATTTAAGTACAAAAATATATATTTTTTATAAGCCAATAATCTTGTTTGAAGATTCCTCTCTATTTATGTGTTGTTGTTCACTTTCAAATGGACATTTGAAGTTTTGCGAAGTTTGGTTATTTATGTCATTCAAATACTTGATTAATATATTTTTAGGGAAATAAATTTCATCTACCTGTTTTTGCCGTTTTTTTTTGTAAACCTCAAAAGTATGTGACGAAGTAAATATTTATTTTCTGTTAGTACATACGTACCGGCAATGTGTATAATCCGGTATTCTTTACTTTGTTGTAATTTGACTTGGATAGATTAGGGTAGGTTAATTAGAAGGCATTAATTAGCCTTACCTATGTCCAGCAGTGGAATAGAATAGGTTGATGATGATGATGATGATGATGAATTAGCCTTCTTGCTTATTTTTTATAACCATCCAGAAATAGAAGCCATCTTGATAAATAGGTAAATGCACATTGATAAATAAATATCAAAATCTATTTATTTTACACATTGCCGGTGGAGAGCAGGCATTTCTCTAGACATTGTATACATTGTCTAAGCAAAGGAAATCTATGTAAATGACAATAATATTCATAATATTTCAAATATTGCCTGATCACGTCCGGTATACAATGCCTATGCACTGTATTGAAGAATCCTGCATTATACACATTGTCGGTTAAGTTAAGTTGGCATTATCCCCGGGGGTTTGGGCAGAGGTGAATTAACACCCATATTTCACCAATCATTGTATTCGGTCGAACGTAATAAAGGGCTATTGCCGTATTCCGTGCACTATTGTTGACTCGAGGCAAGCATCTATGTCTGGTCTGGGCTATATATATATCTGTCTGATGTTAAACAGCCCAATCCCTTAGTCGCCTTGTACGACACCGTATGGGAAGAGATGGGGTGGCTCAAACTACTTACTACTTTGCCGGGAACCACGCGGCTTTTTGTTAGTATGGTATTATTTTCCGATAGTATATCTACAAAGAACTACAGTAATTTAATATTTATTAATAGCATGTGTTAACTGAAACCATGATAAAAAACCACAATAATACACAGTCAATTTTGTAGTAGGGAATGATATGTTGATTGTATCAGGATGCGGCAAAGTGATAAAAATAGTTTCGATAACTTACCGCAAATATATTGCACACTGCACTACAATTCAAATGGTATCTAATGTAATTAAAAAAGTCAGAGGTTCACGTTCACAAAATAACTTCGCAATATTTAGTGGAGCTATTAATTTTTCAATTTATCACAATGAGGGACTTTGTTTGTGCTCGTAGGGTCTTAAGTGACTTTTATATAAATTACGGCACAAGTAATACTGATTTAAAACAATATTAGATAGACACTTATACACTATCATCAGAAAAAGCTGATAAAGTCAAAGTTAGTGTTATTATCGTAGGCACGACTGTGTAGGTATTTATTTTCTCGAACGCTCCAGTTAAATACCTAACGCCTTATCTCTAAATGATTCCGGAACATTCTACCCTCCTTATTAAGAGCTATAAAAGGGCGCCCGGCTATCGACACGAGTCATTCGGCTGAGAGCCCTATGCGCTCGCCACACTGTTCGCGTAAGGTTGTAGAGGCCTGTCGGCCAACAACCCACACCGCACACAAAAAAAAAAAAAAAACGACACGAGTCAGTTTATTTTCGAAAGCGAAAGCGAACACATCTTACCGAAGCGAATCAAGAGAGTTATACCTGCGACTTAAGGAACTACTTTGGACTACTGTGAACTGCTGAGCGACTTGAACTGTCGAAGAGTACTGTGTGTGCTAGTTATTTAGTTGTCTAGTTTGTGGTGAGCAAATAAACTTCTTCGTTGTATAAACGGCATTTAATTTGTACCCCGTGCACGTAACACTATTATATATTAGTATATATTAGTAACGAAAATTACTAGGAATTTCCCTAACCCGTCCAGCTAAGCTAAGTTGCTTGTGTTCACGTCATTAGTGTTATGGCCAAGATTCGAACCCGAGACCTTCTGATCGTAATTCCGACTCCTTAAACACTAAGTTACCGATGCTTCAACCGATGATAGAATTAGAGATCAAGAAAATTAAACTATATCATCACATTTTACTCAATTAATTTCATATTATAAAGTGAGAACCCAGTTTATTCGCACATGTTTAAAAATATATATACGGTACAGGAGCTATAACGCGATGAGGTCACAGACCTACATTATAATATTCTAGCACTATTTAATACGTTATCCTTTAGCTTACATACGCTATGCGTAGACATTCAAACGCGATATGCCAGTAAAACTGGGGCCTTACGAGGATGCGCTAAAAACAATTCAGTTTTGTGCCGCTAAGCTAAGGGCTAAGGTAAGGTAGTTCCATCTCTCTTCCTCAGCTGAGTTGCCCGAAACTGAAATTATTTTAGGGCGTCGTCATACTCGTCATGGTATTGCTACCATGATGTGCTTTTAAGGTTAAATGTTGGGGAGCTAGATAGGGTGTATAGCTCCAACTCTGTCTCTCTGGATCACGGCTGGACTGCGCGGTGCTTAGAGCACGTCGTGGTAGGTGGTATGCCCTACTGTACACACAACGGGAATTATAACGTTAGGTATATTGTAAAATTTCTAGATGTATGGCAGAAACTTTGTAGTTATAGTTACTGTATAGTTATTATTGCTGCCTGTCTTCTTAATACTAACAAGAGTACAGTCTTCTGGTGACATTGCTTCAGAAACAACACAGAAACTCGAGCTAAATAATCTGAAGGAAATTAGGTGTTAAACCCACGTGCCGCCCTACGTAATACTTGCCTGCTTTCAGCCCTACGTAATATGGAGCACCTTAAATCAAAAGATAAATTAAATGTTCAAATTTCCTTCCTTACAGACACGCAGAGCGGGCGGATGGAATTCCTGGTACAGAGAATGAAATAAACCAGAAAAAATGGAGAAAGGTAATTTAAAATATAATATTCTATGTTTCAACATTCTCAACACAAACGAAAATGAAAAGACTAGTTCCGGAGAGAATTCTCGCGATTATATTATATTAGTATTTACTACTGGTCACACAGCTGTGTAAACTGAACGTAAGAACAGTGAGAGAGTAGAGAGTACCCGTGCCAGTCATGGGGGATTCCTCTGATTTGGAACTGAGTGCCACTAGAGATCTCAGTGGCCATTGAACTGATTCTTTACAATAAGCACATTATCTACTATATGTATGTATGCGTATATTACCTCCTGTCGATATCTCCAGTGGACGCTTCCTGATGTAGCAATCGATTGCCACTCTAAGCTGGTCATAAACTAAACAATATTCTAGATGCAGATTACTACTACTGTGCCTATATCAATTATTGAAAGAAAACAAACAAAAGGGTAATCTGCTTCTGCTCAAAATGTATGGGACGACTCAAAAATATTTATTTTGTAAAATATCTCAGTATACAAAGCATATTTTTACTTTTTCAGTGTTGAATCAAATGGAACAGTATGACTTCAGTACGCCAATAAACGTAACAATGATTTTTGAAGACAGCGATGATGAATCCTCCTACACAAATATATTAAAAGAACAACATCAAAATAATAATAACAAACATAAAGTAACTTCTATAAATATTCAAGAAAAAACTGTACAAAATAACAAAGATTATGTCGTTATAAATGAAACAAACTCAACCAAAGAAGTATTAAGCAAAGAGAATATAATTGATACACAAAGGATAATCGAAATTCGTTCACACACCTCACCTAATGCTATAGAAAATAAATTGACTGAAAGTTCTTATTCTATGCCTGATATTACAAACGCTAGCAAAAGCTTTGAAACTGTTAATCAACAAACTTATTTAACGACAAATAATTGCTTGGTAACTAAAAATACTAACAGTAATATTTCTGATGCACCATCTGATACACAAGCAAATGAAAGAGGAGAACTCAATGGAGACGTTTATAAGTTGCTGGATGTAGTATCAGAACATTTAATATTGATCATGATTCAATATTATCACTTGTATAGTCAAACCCGAAACGGTAATGCCGCCAAGGCCGCAGAATTATCAAATAAATTGAATAAACTTAAGGCTCATTTTTTTGATTTATCATATAGCACAGTAGTGTCCATAATATTACCGCAAGAAAAAAATGAATGGTTCACTGATAGATTTTTTAATAAGACAATAGCTGAGGCCAACAAAATATTGCAATGGAAATGCAACCGAAAACATTTAGAACCAATTTATTTAGAAATGATTACATGGGTTAAACATAAAAGAAATCATATTAAGGCTTTAAAAGGTATCAGCGACAAAAAGAACAATAATAATCGAAACATAAATGATAATAGATTATTAAAAGAACGTCTAAATGATCCACCACGAGCATTATATGTTACACATACAACAAATGACCCTAAAGAATTAGGTGTTAGAGTTTATAATCCTACCGGTGCAGATCTGCCTAGTGCTCAAGATCAAAATTTGAATACAGACAACAATATGTGTATTTTCTCATCTGGGACTCCAGGAAATAATATCAGCATAAGTATAAATCCAGATATATTAGTGCAACAGAGCAGACAACATTATGAGGCTATTCCACAGAGTTCGCCCAATATAACACAAATCAGTACTAATAGCAATTTGTATACAACAAATTCTCCTGTTGCGCCAAATCAAGCACACTATGATCAACGCTTTAATGTTCTAGAACAAAACGGTTACCCTCAAAGACATACCATACATCATAAACCCGTAACATCGCGGCCACCGCCATATTATGCTGCCCACAAATTAAGTGCTACACCTACAACGTACAAGAACTTACATCAGAAGAAAAGTGCACCAAACGTACAAAATTATCAAACACAGCAAAATATGAACCCCTCTTCAGTATCAATAGGTACTTACCCGAATTTAGGACATATGGTAAGAAGAGACGCACAATATAATTTAGTAGAAAATTTGAAACTGTAACAATCAACTTTTAAAAAGGCAACAAACTTAAATGCTCACCAAAAAGGATTTAGTGTGCTTTCGCACACTAAATATTGTTTTACTGAAACAGTAAGAAAAAAGTCGTGTCTTAACCTTCGTGGGTATTTACTAACTACTAATATATAATACCCTGCAAAGCCAAAGCCTGAAACACAATTTGGTGACCATTCATCCATTTTGGTGACCATTTTTCCATTTTGGTGACCATTTATCCATTTTGGTATACGTTTCGAATTTTAGCGATATTCAAATATGTAGTTGCATTTAAGGGCGTTTAAACACAAACCTTTAAAAAATGTATATTTGGTTGCAGTACTACTCGCAAGTCAAAGACCACTTGACCACTACCACACCTGTAATAACACAAGTAACATCATTGAATCAAAATCACTCTCCTAATCTGGTGTCATTTCCAGTAAACGGCCGTTGTTGTATCTGTGGGAAAAATACCTCTTTAAGATGTTCAAGATGTGAAAACTTCTCATACTGCAGTTATTTGTGTCAGGTAATCATAACATAACATAACATAACTTCACGCCTGTATCCCCGAAGGGGTAGGCAGAGGTGTCTTAAACACCCACGATACGCCAGTTATGTTAGGGGGCGAGCCTATTGCCATCTACCGGGCACATTATTAAGCGAGCGATAATTAACATTTTTAAATGCACACATAACTACGAAAAGTCAGAGGTGTGTGCCTGGGGCGACTGGGGATCGAACTCGAGTCCTCGTCTCAGCAGTCCGTTACGTACGCCACTGGGCTATCGCCGCTATACTTCAGGTAAACACTAAGCAAATTATGTTAGAGTTATATAATACCTACATGTACATCATAATCAGCTTAGCGTTGCCACCTTGGAGCCCGGGGCCCACATTACTATAGACTCTGGAGGCCAGAGAAGGAGACAGCTTTTGGTTTGGCTTTTATGAAAGCGACCGCCATCTGACCTAACCCTTAGAACAAAGCCTGCTCCAGAACCTAGTCTATCAATCAGCCTGTGTAGGTACCGGCTTGCAGAAGAGATTGATTTGGCCCCAAAGGTCTTTGTGGAGCCCCAACACCCTATTCCTACATATTCGTAAGAACAAAATGTAAAAATAAATAGATAGATGTGACTAAAAAATGTACATTTAGCCTAATTTTTAGGCAACAACTTATTAAAAAATATTTTACCGCCACCGGACCACTTTTAACGTCTTGAAACCCTTTGTTCCCGTTGAGTAACACCAGTTTGTGTCATTTTGTGTGTCAATTGGACAAAAAATCCCTAAAAGTGACACTGTAAATCATTGCAACAGTTTTTTTTTCTCAATAATTAACACTATAATCTTTGTATGTAATAGGGTTACATATCTGGACGAAATATCTCAAAAAGTTCCAGAACTTTATACTTTAGGTGAAAATTTAATAAAATCTGGGGTCACAGTTCCAACCTAACCTAACTCACTTTACTTAATTTATCTACTTATAATATCTATGTATTTACAAAAAAAAAGTGTATAAATATTGTTTTTTTTATTTTTTTATACTTTTATAATACTCAATACCTTTTTTTACCACCGTGCACGATTGCGAAAAACCCTCCATAGTAATCCAATTTCGGTTTGATTGCGTTCAGGGGTCAGCAAGTGTATAGCCGAGCAGCACTAGTCGGACCGGCGGTGGCTGTCACGCGGTGCTGTGACGACAATCCTCTTCTGATGAGGCCGTCAATTGCTGAGTGCCACCATTGTTAACATGGTACGTGTATGTAATGGTGACCCTTCCTGAGACTTTACCTTCAGCTTACCATCAGGCGAGGTGAAGTCAAATTGACGTGCCCTAAATATAAAAAAAAAAAAATGTTAATCGTTAGATTTTGTTGATTAAGTAACATATCTTTGTATTAAAATCATTGTTTTCAACAATGATTTTAATACAAAGATATGTTACTTAACGAGAATACAAGATTATGTTATGTTACAGTGTTACCTATAGGGAAAAAAAAGGTTTCATTAAATTACAGTGTTACGTTTCGGGTTTTTTTTTTTCAATTGAGTAACAGTATGACACAAACTGGTGTTACTCAACGGGAACAAGGCCGTGAAACGACTGGATCGAGGCTGGCATCTTGTAGCTTGTAGCCTGTCTGTATAAGCATAATATACAAGCATATTGAAGTATGTTCATCAGATATAGAAAGATTTCAAAATTGAACCTGATTTGACTTTACTTTTTTTTTAGGAACTGGACGCAGCGCATAAAACCAGATGCAGGCACTAATACCTACCGCATAAGAAATATTGAGCAGGCTTGTCCATCTTAGAAGTTTGAATAAAGAAGAGTTATAAAATTTTACCTGTTTTATTTAAACTACCTACTCTTGTAGGCAATAATAACATGCATTTTTTTTTCTAAAACTTCTCAATCAGACTAAATTTGAATTATAAAAGTTGAATGTCAGTATCTCTAAATCTGAAAGTGTTTTTCTCCAAAGAAGAAAAGGACGTCTCCAATCACAATGCAAGTGAGAAATCTCGTTATATACGTACATACATACTACGTATAGAACACACGGTAGGTAAGAACCAATAGTAGATACTATTATAAAATTGTAAATGGTTGTGTCTGTACATTGAAGATATAAGGTGTCACAAAATTAGGTCGCTGGTGGTGTTTTTCATTTTAATTTTTTTTTTTTTTTTACCCGATGTTCTTTTTTTGTTTCAAATACATATTTTGTCGATACCAAGTCATCTCACCAAATTCAGAGACCTCATTTTGTGACACCTTATTATATAAATAAAATATAATATAAATGAACGATTCTGAACATAAAAATATTTTTGTTGGAATTCTTGTCTATTTATCTGTTTTTCTATTTGTTGGCGATGACAAAAAACTACTGAACGGATTTTGATGCGGTTTCTTCGATTAGAACGGTCTTGGTCAGACTTAAAATCTGCCGTATGTTTGATTGCAATTGGTTAAGTAGAACCGGAGATATGACCAACAATCAATAACCGTCATCCGCGCGGGCGGAGCCGCGTACATCAGCTAGTTTATTAATGAAATATGGTGTGATAGAATCGAAACCACGATCCACTTATCATCCGTAACTTATCTCATTTATCCATCCATACTAATCTTGCTAATATTATAAAGATGAGGCTGAATTATGTGAGTTTGTTTATATGTCTAAGGTAATCTTTGGAACTACTGCACTTACGAGGGTCAAACTGAAAGTTCTTAGAACTGGCCACTTATAAACAATATAATAAAAAAATAATTCTAAAATTTGAAAATAGAACTCTTTGCCAATATTACTGAGTATATATTTCATTCATTTATCATTTGTTTTACGATTTGGCGGCAAATTGAAAATTGTCTGTGTCACGTTAACATGAATTTAACACGAGAAAATTTTCGTGCAATGATTTTTTATGACTTTCGATGTCATTTAAGTCAACAAGAAAGTTATGATAGACTACGATTGGCCTTTCACGATGAAGCCCCATCTCGTGCGACTGTTTACAACTGGTTTAATGAGTTTAAACGTGGTCGCACTAATCTCACTGATGATTTACGTGAGGGACGGCCTTCTACGGCGACGACTGAAAATAACATCTGTGTTGTGCGGCGTATGATAGAGACTGACAAAAGAGTGACCTATCAGCAGATTCGGACAAGCTTAGGCATCGGTATGAGTCAAGTGCACAAAATCCTCCACGAACATTTAGCGGTCAGGAAGCTTTGCGCCCGGTGGATACCTCATAATTTGACTGAGGCTCAAAAACTCCATCGTGTGGATTGGTGCCGTAAAATGATTGAAAGATTTAACGGAGGTGACTCTAATGCTGTGTTCGACATACTAACAGGTGACGAAGGCTGGATTTACTGTTATGATCCTGAAACCAAAAGACAATCTGCTCAGTGGGTGTTTCCTTTCGAGGAGTTGCCAACTAAAGTGAAGAGAGATCGAAGTGCGGGAAAAAAAATGGTGGCCTCGTTCTTTGGAAGGATAGGTCATTTCGTAACAATTGTGTTAGAGGATCAAAAAACAGTTTCTGCAGAATGGTACACTACCAATTGTTTGCCACTTGTCTTGGAAAAAGTTCGAGAGAAACGACCTCGCAGTAGGATCCTCCTTCACCACGACAACGCCTCGTCGCACACCGCCAAGCGAACGATCGACTATTTGGCGACATCAAACGTTGAATTACTGGGTCACCCGCCGTATAGCCCCGACCTCGCGCCTTGTGATTTTTATTTATTTCCAAAAATTAAAGAAAAACTTAAAGGAAAGCGGTTTATGAATGCTGAAGAAGCGGTGGCTGCGTATCGCGATGCCATTGAAGAGACCTCTAAGGACGAGTGGGCAAAGTGCTTTTCCCAGTGGTTCCATCGCATGCAGCGGTGTATTGACGTGAATGGACAATATTTTGAAAAGATATAATAAAACTAATAACTGGCTAATGTAATCAGTTTTTGATTTTCGAAGAACTTTCAGTTTGACCCTCGTATTGGGAAAAAAAACCATTTGCAAGGTACATTATCCCCGATGAACAATAGGCATTTCGTGTCTAAAGTTATGAAGATATTTGTCGACTAAGGCTTGAGTCCTAAAATTCTCATACCTTTTTTTTTCGTGCGGAAATCCCTTCGGATACCCCCCCCCCCCCGCCGGCCAGTGGGGGTGGTTATGTCGGGCTTGAATCGACTAAAACCGCACGCCGTCTCGGGTCTTCAGACGCCGGGGTGTAGTTGCAGATAGAGCATATCCCTCGCACCCTGACTGACCCTGGGCCATCTCCAGTTTCGAGATGGCCCCCTCGGGTTTGGGAACCACGGTGTCCCCGTCTTGCCCCGGTTTGGGGGAGGGGCGCTAGTCACCCCACCGTCCCGGCCTGCTTCTGCTGGGGTGACAGGCGGCCTCACCTGCCACCCCCAGGCCTGCGCTCATGGAGGACGGAGGCCGTTAAGCGACCTCCGGCACCTGAGTCGCCTGCGACGCGCGGCGAGCATGTTGCGGGCTCGGCGGGCCGGATAAACCGAAGCGAAACGAACGCGCGGGTTGCTTGTACTTGTATAAGATATTTTAAATGTAAGATAACTCTGTCTGTTACTTTTTCACGCCTAGACCGCTGAACCGATTTCGTTACAATTTGGCATAGATATAGCTTATAATATAACCTAAAGAAAAACAAAGGATACTTTTTATTTTGCAAAATAGAAATTTGCTACGTTAAAGGTTTTCCACAAAGACAGCGCCGCTGGCGGCACCTAGTAATAACAAATGAATGAGAAAAGTTACGCATGATGTTTTAAGGTTTTTGAACTTTACGCAAAGAAATTTGTTCTATTAGAGAACGCTCGCTATGATCAATTAACATTGAAATAATAGAACAGTCCATTGTTATTTCAAAGTTGGTAATTTAGTTGTACCTACAAGTATTGATATTATTATTCGGATATACCTTTTATTGGCTAAACCTACAAAACATTTTGCTGATGAATGCTGATGAATTTATTGAGGGGAATTAAACTACCTACATATTTATATTTTAAAATTCAAGTGTTTATCTCTTAATAAATAATAGGTTTTAGAATTTAGAAACAAACTTTAAGAAAAGCATTTGTGCTAAAACGAATATAATAATTTTGTGCAAGGCTTGTGCTGATTTCAAAAGCTTGTAGTGCAATTAGAAACACAGAGAAAAACTTGCTATATATATAGCTTTTGAAATGAGCACAAATTTTTTTTTTTAGCGTGGTGCAAACGATGTGGTGGGCGTGTCGGAATCGGACCGACTAAAACCACACGGTGTCCTCCCCAAGTGTACGGACACCCCGGGTAAGCCCTCGAAAGGATCACCCCAGGGCTACCGGCGGACTTTGGCCACCACCGCGGCCTCGCCTGGCCCCACCAGGCGAGGCCGCGGTGGCGCCAGGGTGGTGGTTTTATCCCGCGTCGGTGAGCTGGTCGGCGTGCGTAGCACACATACGACACGCCTCCGCTACGGTCTACTTCTGTAAGGACGGCGAGTCAGCCAACTGCCATCCTCAGGCCCCGATCATGGAGGTCGGTAGTCCCGGGCGTAGACGAGTTTGCGGCGTCCTCGCCGCAGACTGCGGAACTAGTGGACTGGGTTCTCTCCCGCTCCCTCTCCGCCGTCTCTTTCGCGTGCATTACCTGCTCGCAGAAAGAGGCGGTGGCGTGCCACTAGCTCCCGTCGGAGACCACGGCCCTCACCGTGGTCTCCAGCGTGAGATCAGATCACAACCCTTGCATAAAATTATTATGTTCGTTTTAGTTCAACTGATTTTTAGGGTTCCGTACCAAAAGGTAAAAAAGGAAGGTTTCGAGATGGCCCCCTCGGGTTTGGGAACCACGGTGTCCCCGTCTTGCCCCGGTTTGGGGGAGGGGCGCTAGTCGCCCCACAGTCCCGGCCTGCTTCTGCTGGGGTGACAGCAGGTAGGTAGTTTTTAAGGTCTAAGATCACTCCCTTGTCCGTCTGTCCGTCTGTCTGTCCGTGTATCACCTCAGGAACGAGTGGACCTAGCAAGTTAAAATATACTGTTAGATATATAAAAGCAAGGTCTGAGTCAACACGATAAAAACTTTGTGCAAATTTAAACAAAACATTTTTACCTGAATTTACCTTAATTTTCAAAATTTACCTTAATTTTCAATGCCAATAAGTGATAGAAAAGAAACAAGATGTTATGAAATTGGTTCGAAAAAATATTGTGCCTCGCTTTATGAACATTTTGTCATTGTTTGGTACCGCTTCGGTTTACTTATATAAGTATATATTTTAAAACTTAATCCGCATAATATATAATTATTGTATTGTATAATATCTATAGCCTATGTCCATCGGGTATAATGTACCTTTCAAATGGTGAAAGATTTTTTTCAATTAGTGCAGCGGTTCCGAAGATTACCCCAAACATATAAACAAACTCATAAAATTTGACCTCTCTCTTAATAATAGTAGTACCTTTTTTTTCTTTTCGTACGGAAAACCCCTCGGATACCCCCCGCGCCGGCTAGCGGGGCGGTTATGTCAGGGTTGAACCGACTAAAACCGCACGCCATCTCGAGTCTTCAGACGCCGGGGTGTAAAGTTGCCCATAAAGCATATCCCTCGCACCCCGACGGACCCTGGGCCTTCTCCGGTTTCGAGATGGCCCCCTCGGGAATAATATTATCGTGCGGAAATCCCTTCGGATACCCCCCGCGTGCCAGCGGGGGCGGTTATGTCGGGCTTGAACCGACTAAAACCGCACGCCGTCTCGGGTCTACAGACGCCGGGGTGTAAGGTTGCCCATAGAGTATATCCCTCGCACCCCGACTGACCCTGGGCCATCTCCGGTTTCGAGATGGCCCCCTCGGGTTTGGGAACCACGGTGTCCCCGTCTTGCCCCGGTTTGGGGGAGGGGCGCTAGTCGCCCCACAGTCCCGGCCTGCTTCTGCTGGGGTGACAGATAGGTAGGCCAGTGTCTGACTACTGCTCAGTGATGATGTGGACGACGATAGAACACGTTTACCTAGAAACAAGTTATTTACATGAGTAAATAGCTACCTGCTTCAAATCTTCAAGTCATAAGACTTGAAGACCCGCAGGTTACAGAATTCCAGAAATACAGAGCATACACTTCCCCCTTCCTAATTTGGGGCTTTTCTAGGAATCGTGCCAAATCAATAAAGATAGGTATACCTAGAGACAAAAATCTTGACCAAACATCAAAAAAGCCGAGCATGACTGACCAATAGAAGGACAGATCAACCAATGAGCACTTTAGCGCGAGAATAGTACTATATTATTGGAGATATTAAAAAAAAAATGGGTTCTGACAACACATTTTTATTTTTTTTGGAATTCTTATCTGATTATCTGATAGACGCAAAAACTACTGCGCGGATTTTGATGCGGTTTTTTCTATTAGAAAGGTCTTGTCAGACTTAAGAGTACCTTTTTTTTTTTTTTCGTGCGGAAATCCCTTCGGATACCCCCTATTATGTTAAGCTTGAACCGACTAAAACTGCACGCCGTCTCGGGTCTTAACACGCCGCGGTGTAAGCATAGAGCATAGAGCATATCCCTCGCACCCCGATTGACCCTGGAGCATCTCCGGTTTCGAGATGGCCCCCTCGGGTTCGAGAACCACGGTGTCCCCGTCTTGCCCCGGTTTGGGGGAGGGGCGCTAGTCGCCCCACCGTCCCAGTCGCCCCACCGTCCCTTATACTTGATACCTATTATCACTAGTATTCGAATAGTACAGTATTACAAATTTCCAAATCGATACAGCATTATGAAGTTGGTCAAATTCGACGTCCAACATTTGTATACATTTTACATACAAAATTAGTAATATAAGTGTAGACCAATGATATTATATAAACAAGAATTTGTTTTAAAATATCATTGGTGTAGACGTGGTAGTTTTTAAGGTCTCTTCAAAACTTCAAAATATCATTCTGTCAATGCACTAGGTACCTACCTACTAGTGCATTGACCGAATGATGCGGACGTGCAGAAGTGTTTGTCCTTTGTCTGACATTACTAATGAAATTGCGCATTAAGGCGAGGGTATGCAACGACTTTAGGTATTTTTGGCATAGTAAATGTTGTATATTAATGTCGGTACTTGAATAAACAGTGCGCTTTAAACCTCCGTGTTTGATTGACGTCCCGTATACAACACTGGCGACGAGTTTGTTCGAACGCGAACGCGAGTGCATTATAATCATATTATAATAAAACAAATAATGACGATCGGCCATGTGGATGCATTTTGCATTGCCAATCAAAATTGGAATGCATATGTGAGGCGATTAAATCAATTTATTAGACTAAATAGCATCGATGATTCGTTAAAAGTTGCAACATTAGTGACGGTAGTTGGTGCGGAGTGTTACGAATTAATGTGCGACTTATGTGCCCCGGCTGAACCGGAATCCAAAGCATACGATGTGTTGGTGAGTCTGGTCAGGGAGCACCTCGAACCAGAAACATCTGAAATCGCCGAAAGGCATCTGTTCAGACAGCGAACGCAGGCACAAGGCGAGAGTGTGCGCGACTACCTTCAAGCATTAAAACATTTAGCTAAAACTTGTAACTTCGGAGGCTGTTTAGAGGTGAATTTACGCGATCAATTTGTATCGGGATTGTACGACGAAGCCATGAGATCGCAAATCTTCGCGGAGAAAGGCGTAACCTATAAACGTGCAGTGGAGTTGGCACAGTCTTTGGAGGCGGCGGAGCGGCACGCGGCGACGGCGTGCGCCCCGGGCGCCCAGGGCTCGGCCGTGCGCTGCACACCGTCCAGTGACGACGGCTTGCACCGGATCGCAGGCGGCGGCGGGGGCCGCGGAGCGCGCGGCGGTGCTCGCGGCGGCGGCGTCGGCGGGGGCCGCGCGCCCCAGGCCAGGGCGACCAACGACCAGCGTTTGTGCCCAAGGTGTGGTAAACCCGGTCATACAGAAGGGAAGTGTCGGTTTAAACATTATAATTGCGATGTGTGTGGTCAACGGGGCCATTTAAAAGCAGTGTGCAATAAAGAAGGGATTAATAACGCGAGTGTGTCCAATAACAACAAAGATAACTCGAAGAAGAACCAGTTTTTTTTAAATGATTCTGAGTCAGACGATAACAGTACTTTTTATAATTTAAATATTAAGAGCGAAGGTGACGGACCTTATTGCATTAATTTAAAAATTGATAACATTTTGTGTACATTTGAGATAGATACCGGAAGTAAAATTTCAGTTATATCTAAAAAATATTACGATAAACATCTTTCTCATATTCCATTACAAAGTAAAATGTTATCTTTGAAGTCGTACACAGGCAATATTATTGAGACACTCGGATATGTTGTAGTTAATGTAATTTGTGGTAATCATCAGGCTACTTTAAATCTTTTCGTGATAGAAAACGGCGGTCCGCCTTTAATGGGTCGTACGTGGATAAAACATTTAAAATTGGCTATTGTTGAATGCTACAACATAGCCGATATTGACTCGATTGCTTTGTCTTTACGAAATGAATTTCCTGAAGTGTTCGCTGAGGGACTAGGCACTTTTAAATCAGAATTTAGATTGTACTTAAAAGATAATACTCCCATTTTTGTTAAGGCAAGGTCTTTACCCCTAGCCCTCAAAGAACCTGTGGAACGGGAACTCGAACGTTTACAGCGGGAGGGCGTTATTTATAAAGTTGAGCGGTCTGATTATGGAACTCCTATTGTGCCGGTAGTCAAGTCAAACGGTAGTATTAGAATATGCGGTGACTATAAGGTTACTATTAATCCGTTATTAAAAGACTATCATTACCCGCTGCCACGGATCGAGGACCTGTTCGCGGTACTAGGAGGGGGAAAGCAGTATACTAAACTTGATTTGTCTAACGCATTCCAACAATGTATATTACATGAAGATTCACAACCAATGACAGCTATAACTACGCATGTAGGGACGTTTGTATATAAGCGTGTCCCATTTGGAATCAAATGTATACCGGAAAACTTCCAAAAAATCATGGAAGAGACGTTAAATGGCTTGCATTCAACTGCGGTTTTTGCTGATGATATTTGTATTACTGGGAAAGATAAGGTTACACATTTAAAGAACCTAAGGGCGGTGCTGCAAAGATTAAAAGAAAATGGTCTTAGAATTAATTTTAGTAAGTGTAAATTTTTTCAAGATAACGTAACTTATTTAGGCTATAAAATAAATAAATTGGGCTTACATACTGATCAAAATAAAATTGACGCCATTGTAGCAGCGCCCCAGCCATGTAACGTTACGCAATTGAAGAGTTTTATGGGATTAGTTAATTTTTATTCCAAATTTTGCGTTAATATGAGCGATATACTTAAACCATTATATAGTTTGTTAAAGAAAAATACAAATTGGTCATGGAGCGATGAATGCAGTAGGGCATTTGAGAGAATTAAAAAAGTTTTATCAAGTGCACCGGTACTCGCGCATTACAATCCAAACTTACACACTATATGTGCAGTAGACAGTAGCGCGTATGGACTTGGCGCAGTGTTGATTCAGCGGGACACAGACGGTGTCGAGAGACCGGTTTGCGCTGCAAGTCGCACGCTCAACCCGGCCGAATGTAATTACTCACAAATAGATAAGGAAGCGTTAGCGATTGTTTACGGAGTTACGAAATTTCACCAATATCTTTACGGTAGGCTTTTCACGTTGCGTAGTGATCACCGTCCATTAAGCTACATTTTTGGTAAGAACCAGGGAATACCAGTAACAGCTGCGAGTCGTCTACAACGTTACGCCATAAAATTAGCTGCGTACGATTTTGAAATCGAATTTATAACGTCGAAAAAAAATTGTTTTGCGGATACTTTATCTCGGTTACCTTTAAAATCATTTAATGACGGCGTAATTAGTGAGGGTTGCAGTTATTTAAATTACGCACAAGATGTATTTCCTATTAGCTTTAAGAAGGTTAAGCTTGAAACCGGAAAAGATATATTGTTAAGTAAAATTTATGGGTTTATTATGTACGGTTGGCCATCGAGTGAATCTCTTAACAATATAGAAAAAATATATTATAATCGGAAGGACAGTTTTCATATGGATCAGGGTTGTATAGTGTATGGTTACAAAATTGTAATACCGTCCTCGTTGCGTGAAATAGTGTTGAAAGAAATTCATGAGGGCCACCCGGGCATGGTTAAGATGAAACAAATCGCACGTAATTACGTTTGGTGGGAATATATAGATTCGGATATAGAACGTATAGCTCGTGAATGTATAGCATGTCAGGAGATGCGATCAATGCCTAGTGCTGCACCATTGCACTCGTGGCCATGGCCCGCGGAGCCCTGGTCACGTTTGCACGTAGATTTTTTAGGAGCTTTCCACAATAAATACTATTTTATTGTGATAGACGCTCATTCTAAATGGATTGAGGTGAAATCGGTTAATAACACTTCGGCCGGAGTAGTGATTAACTATTTACGGGAAATATTCGCTCGTTTTGGTTTGCCAAAACGTATTGTGAGTGACAATGGCCCCCCGTTTTCATCAAATGAGTTTGCTACTTATTTAGAACGTAACGGTATTAAGCATACACTGATACCGCCTTATCATCCGTCGACTAATGGCGCTGCGGAGAACGCAGTACGGTCGATCAAACGTGTCCTTAAAAAGGCAATATTAGAGAAGGAGGATATAAATACAGCACTACACCGATTTTTGTTTACATATAGGAATACCGAGCAGAGTACGACTGGTGTAGAACCAGCAGTAGCCCTGGTAGGTAGACGACTGCGCGGGCGTTTAGATCTTTTACGTCCCGATACGGCCGAGCGAGTGCGTACCTCACAACTTAGAACCGAACAACAACATACAGCACCCGTACGTCTCGTTAACCAAGGGGAATCAGTCATCATCCGGGATTATTCAAAGACAGGGCGCAGGTGGTCGGAAGGTGTAGTAACTGAACGAGTTGGTCCGGTATCATATCAAGTTAAATTGATTAACGGCCAAGTACATAAACGACACATTGACCAAATGATTGTAAAAAAACGTAATTCACTGTGTAGGGCCTCAAATGCAAGTGTAGGTATAGATACTAGCCAAACGCACGATTTAAATGTTCAGAATAAATCCCCAGACACGGTTGCAACATCCCGCACGGAGGGGGAAGAATTTTTTGACAGTGTGGGCGAGGAAACGGCTGATGTTATTAACAATAACCCAGAGACGGAACCGCAACAGTCACTTCTTAGTGGTACACGAGTTCAAAGACAAGCAGCCATACGTTGTATTGAAAAAATGAAGCAAATGTAAGTTCCTAATAATAATGCATAATAGGTAATGGTTTGGGTCTATGGTTTTTAATAGTGATCGGTAGGTAATGTAAGGAACGCGTTAATGACCTCTCTTGGTCATCAACAATCATAACATAAGTTTTTATATATTAGTTAATTTTTATGTAAAGTTGATTGAATAATACCTATACCTACGACTATGCTGTTCTTGGATGGGGAAGGTACTACTAGTATATAGGTTTATTCAACGGCTCTTTCATAGTCACTATTTTGTTGTTGTTTGATTAATATATAGATATAAGGTTTAGTAACTTAATCTAGTAATTAAGTACTCCATTTGGGAGGGAAAAGTGTTGTATATTAATGTCGGTACTTGAATAAACAGTGCGCTTTAAACCTCCGTGTTTGATTGACGTCCCGTATACAACAGTAAAGTTGCTACTTTACGCTACAGAGAGGCGCTCACGGTCCGCGTCCAGTGTTTTGCGTCAACATACAGGAAAAAAACGAAGGTTACCTTAAGGAGGTGTCGTAGTATCAACACAAATAATGACGTAACTGTTTTTTACACAGAAGATCTTCTAATTGCACTTAAGATAAAGGGAATAAAGCTTATAATAATTATGATATTGTAATATAGCTATCAGAAAATCGCTCCCGTAAAAGCTTATATGAACCAAACTATGAAAATGAGCAATAGAAGAGTGAAACCCCGGGCGCCAAGCTGTAAGATCTCGTGAGGCTCCACCCATAGGGCCCTAAACCCATAGGAGGCCATATACGTGTGGGGCCGTACACCTATGGAGCCCCATATATATGTGTAAGCCCTGGAGCCCATACGCCCGTGGGGCCCCATACACATAGGTACATCACTCATGGGGTGACACAGACCCATGGCACCCCATACTCCTCTGGGGCCCCATACATATACGTTACCTATGGGGTCCATATACCCATGGGTCCCATACACCTATGGTGTCCTATACACCCATGGGTTCCATATACCCATGGGCACCATTAAGATCCGTAGAGCATCTGGACCCAAGCAAGCTGTGAGACGGCAGTCGCTACCGTAAAAGTAACCATGAACCAGATTATGGAAAGGAGAAGCAGAAGAGCGTACCCTGGGCTCCAAACTGTAAGCTTTGGATGCAACCGGGATTCATGCTCGGATTCATGAAGCAAAAGCTCAAAAACATTATACAGATATTTAGAGGTAGGTAGTAGTAGTATTTGGTAGTGTTGAAGGTTCGTGTCAGTTTAAATTGTCGCTGTAATAATTTAATAATTCAACGATAATTCAATAATTCACCATTCGATATACGTCTATTAGTACTGTAGTGTTCGGACCTCGTCCCACACACTACGGTTTGTTACCTGGCCATCATGTGTCAGAGTTTAAATAAAAATACTTTGTCATTCAAATTTAGCTTAGGGAAGAAAAACAATTGCTGCGTGGAGCTGCATTCGGCTGTGCGGCTGACAGCGGGCGACTAGACGCGCCGCCCGGGTCCGCCGGCCGAAGAGAAGATATAATTGTAATTAAATTAGGCTCAGTCCTTGAGCGGAGTTCGCGATTCCCTAGTTCGCATTAAAATAATAATATACGCGTAAAAACCTCCCTAAACTCGTTATAGGAAGCTTTTGTTGATATAATAAATGCCCATATAAATTTCTTCCTCTGTGTTTATCTTATTATCTACACGAGGTATTGTGGCGTCCAACCCCCGGACGCCACAGTACCAATGTCAATCATTTACAAATTCTGGTATTGAATCGACTAATGTCATAAGTCATTTAATGCTATTATAATGCCAATACATGACTTAGTTTTAATATTTGTGCAATGAGTAACTACAACTTACACTCAGTGTACTAATAGGCATTGTATTCGCAAAAGTTCGAGTCTCAACTTTTTATCATTGGATTTGTACATCTCGCACATTCTCTACGATGTGGCATTTACGCTAAGTACCTACATTTAAGGCGAGGGTCCCTAGATAAATAAGGATTATTCGATTCTTTTTTTATATAAAAATAAGAAGACCCTGTATTCTGAAAATCAAATATGTTATTCTAGGCCTACGAGGTGGACCGAGAATCTAGCCAAGGTCGCGGGAAGCTGCTGGATGCAGGCCGCGCAGGACCGATCGTTGTGGATATACTTGGGGGAGGCCTATGCCCAGCAGTGGGCGTCGTTTGGCTGACATGATGATGATGATGAATTTTATTCTAACAGTCTTATAGTCGTTTTGATAGCATTAAACCAGTTTAGAGAGTATTGTAACAGCAGAGTCGAGACCATTGTGTATCGTTACAATTAAAACATTCCTACAGCCCAAAAGCAAACGTCAGATGTAAAGGCATTGCAAAGAAGTAAAAAAAAAAAATAAGTAAGTCAGGTCAGGTTACCTAGGTACCTATCAATTTTGTTAAAAAAAATGTGTATGGGAAAACAATTTATTTTTCAATACGCAATTAAAAAGTCAAAGACAGTTACTATAAATCAAAGGAGTCATAGTTTAAAAAAATCACTGTTTCGTTGTTAAAGTTTAAAAAGCCCGACATCTGTTAAGTTATACAATAAACAATGCTGTACCAAGGTCCGTTTTATAACTCAGACCCTCGTTAACCAAAAAAATATGAAGCCCATATTGCTGTAGATACTATATCAATTGTAAGAATCTTTACTAAAAGAAAGTGGGACATATGGCAGCCATTATGTCGATGTAACAAAGGGATAATGCTAAAACATGTGCTAAACACACGACCGTGGGGTCCCCATCAGCAAATTAAAGTTAAGAAGATAGGTCCGAAGAATTTGTGTTGTGCGTGAAAGCAGTCGATATATGTGTGTGCGATTTCTTTTCAATATTATTATGAATCAATTTGTGTGTGTATTCAAATCCTTAGAGTATGTACATAAGCTTGCATATGTACACTCTAAGATTCTAACCGTTTCGAATAAGAAACGAAAGTGATTCGAGTTAGATGTCACCAACCACAGCAACGGTGAGTCTCTGATACTTTAACTATTTGTTTGTCGTGATTACTCGATATAAAATCAGAGAATTATTGAAATTATATTCATATTGCTTTATGGTTCGGTTAAATAAGAATGAAAGACGACAGAGAATGCAAAATATTTAGTGGAACACACAGAGTAACCACTGTACAGGGCCGCACCAACATGCTTGAGGCCCAAACCAACCTCACCTGCTAGTCGGTGCACCTGCTGAACAACGGACGATGCTCTGGCGCAGGTTTTCCTTTCAGGGTTGAGAGGTCAGGCGGCAGCCGATATAACAATGAAAAACAACAAGAGGACCTCGGGCTCCAAGTTGCAAACTTTGGAGGCAACTGGGAAATCAGTATTAGGATGACATTGTAACCGCTCTGCCACACAATAATATATAATAGACAGTCATACAAACACGTGTCATTAACGGAGCAGAGAATTGAAACGTACAATTTCTTCACATCATATCCGGGAGCAGAGTTGTACCTAGTAGCCACAAACAAGTTAGGATGGATTTCCCCAAATAAACCCCGTTCAATTAAATAAGCACATAGCCTGCCTGGTCGTAAACTGTTACCGGCAATTTTTAAATTTTATATTTGAGTTGATTGAATGAAAGCTAAATTGCGGTTTACGATTTATGACGTATTAAAAACCTTGTAACACCTTGTTCCGTTCAGCGGTGCCAATCATCCCCTCTCCCTAATATGTCTGATGACTTTACTCGCTAACACAAATACAACATTAGGCAAGTTGCATCATTTTAGATACTGTTCCAATTGATTCGCGGAATAGATATTTTAACGGAGTAATCAAAAAACAATGTTTAAAATTGATTATAACATCATTCATTGTTTCCATAAAGAATGTTTTACATAATATATGTAAACAAGAATGTCAGCTATCCAGGTCTGGTTCAGGTTGCTCACTTATTATAGTATTCTTCCAAGAAAAGGACAGTCGCAATTTTAACTCCTGCCCTGGATGTTGGGTGAGTTTTTTCGATATCAATTCATAGGAAAAGTACCTAAGCATACTATTTTTTTTAAGGATACTAATAACCGAAATTACTAGTATTCCTCCTAACCCCTCCAGCTAAGCTTAATTGCTAAGATTGTGTTAGGAGTGGGTTCATGTCAGTAGGGTAATGGCCAGGATTCGAACTTGGGGATTTAGGGGAGACTGGGTGGAGTTGAAGAGCGGCGAATTTCGCGGTGGGCGTTATTTCACGTTATTTCACGCCGAATCACTAGTTTCGAGTAAAATTACAAGTAGTGACCTACATATATAATAAATATTATATTATATCCAAGAAATATAGCAATTTTTTTGTTTTAATGAATAAGTAATTTAATCGAGACAATAATCATGCAATCACTTGCAATCAATAACTTTGATAACACAATTTAAAAATAAAACCGGCCAAGAGCGAGTCGGACTCGCCCATGAAGGGTTCCGTAGCAGCAAGTAAAATATTTGTATTTCAATACTTGATTGAATGAAAGGCAAATTGCTATTTAGTTTAGAAAAAAAGCGGCCAAGTGCGAGTCGGACTCGCCCATCAAGGGTCCCGTAGCAGTAAGTAACATAATACCTTTTTTAAATTTTATATTTGAGTTGATTGAATGAAAGCTAAATTGCGGTTTACGATTTATGACGTATTAAAAAAAACTACTTACTTACGTAGATCTCGTTCAAACCAATTTTCGGTGGAAGTTTACATGGTAATGTACATCATAATTCTTTTTTAGTTTTATCATTCTTTTACTTTAGAAGTTACAGGGGGGGGGGGAGATTTTACCACTTTGGAAGTGTCTCTCGCGCAAACTATTCAGTCTAGAAAAAAATCATATTAGAAACCTCAATATCATTTTTGAAGACCTATCCATAGATACCACACATGTATGGGTTTGATGAAAAGAAAAAGTTTTGAGGGTCAGTTCTAAGTATGGGTTACCCCCAAAATTTATTGTTTTTTTTTCTATTTTTGTCTGAAAATCTTAATGCGGTTCACAGCTTACCAAGTTTCAACAGCATAGTTATAAGAACTATTATTCGGAATAAAGTGGCTGTGACATACGGACGGACAGACAGACAGACATGACGAATCTATAAGGGTTCCGTTTTTTGCCATTTGGCAACGGGACCCTAAAAATGTCTGTGCCTATGACAACATCGACCGGGAGTATCTCTACACGGCTATGACTGAAACTGGTATACCACCAAAACTTGTCGCACTGACAAAAATGACTCTGAAAAGCTCAGCTAGTGTTGTCAGGGTGCAGAACGACATATCAGTGCCATTTCGAACATTCGGTGGTCTTCGCCAGGGTGACGCTCTTTCATGCTTACTCTTCAATATAGCTCTTGACAAGTGCATGAAAGACTCCAAAATTGAAATGACAGGTGAGGTCGCTTAACGACCTCCGTCCTCCATGAGCGCAGGCCTGGGGGTGACAGGTGAGGCCGCCTGTCACCCCAGCAGAAGCAGGCCGGGACGGTGGGGTGACTAGCACCCCTCCCCCAAACCGGGGCACGACGGGGACACCGTGGTTTCCAAACCCGAGGGGGCCATCTCGAAACCGGAGATGGCCCAGGGTCAGTCGGGGTGCGAGGGATATGCTCTATGGGCAACCTTACACCCCGGCGTCTGTAGACCCGAGACGGTGTGCGGTTTTAGTCGGTTCAAGCCCGACATAACCGCCCCCGCTGGCCGGCGGGGGGGTATACGAAGGGATATCCGCACGAAAAAAAAAAAGGTACTATTCTTCTGAAATCAGTTCAAGTTCTGGGCTATGCCGATGATTTGGACCCTATAGGGCGAAACCTTTCTGCTATGAAGAATGCTTTTCACGCCTTGGAAGAAGCGTCAAGAAAGGCAGGACTACAAGTAAATGCGGAGAAAACCAAATATCTTAGAGCCTCCCGAGATCATACTATTCAACAGCCGTGTATAACTATTGGTAACAACGCTTTCGACACAGTGGGTGACTTTGTATATCTTGGCTCCCAGGTTACTGGTACAAATGAGGTGGACGTGGAAATCAAGAGAAGAATTATAGCCGCTAATGGATGCTACTTCGGCTTACTCAAATATTTCCGCTCTAGGTTGATATCACGAAAAACTAAAATCCTCCGGTACAGAACGCTGCTACGACCAGTCCTAACGTACGGTTCGGAATGCTGGGTCATAAGCAAGAAAACCAAAAACAGCCTACTCGTGTTTGAAAGAAAAATATTAAGACGAATCTTCGGCGCTGTACTGGATGGTGACTGCTGACGAATACGATACAACCATGAGCTTTACGAGATGTACCAAGAGCCAAATGTCGTAAAGTTTATAAAAGTAGGCCGTCTTCGATGGGCTGGTCACGTAGAACGAATGCAAGAAGATAGGGCACCAAAGCAAGACGCTTTGGTGCCCTATCTTCTTGCATTCGTTCTACGTGGCAAACCTGATGGCCGAAGACCCCCTGGAAGACCAAAACTCAGATGGCTCGATGGAATCCAACAAGATCTGAAGGCAATCGGAGTGACCGGCTGGCAGGAAAAAGCCAAGAATAGGATCGAATGGAGAAATTTACTCGACCAGACCAAGGCCCACCCGCGGCTGTAGCGTCAGGATGATGATGATGATGACCCTAAAAATGATAATCCTAAACAGAGCTTTTGTGCTTAATGGCAGCCACACTGTGTGTAATGCCTTAACCATTAAAGTCAGAAAGAGATTGTGATATACAGAATCCAGGGACTTCTCATTTTCGAAAATACCAGAACCCACGGCTGACTTTAGATTCGCCACGCCCTTTATGTTTCTAAATACAGCCCCATCAATTATCACTTGAACTTAGCGTTTGCCCGGTTGCATTAGCTTTTCCTTAGCTAACCCGGCTACTATCACACAATCATAATATATATCGTCTAAAGTAATATATATACACTTGACTCACAAAGAGTGAAAGGAAATAATGCCAAATAAAGCTTATTTCTGTAGGTCCTAAAGTTTAACCGACATGCATTTAACAAAAACACATTAATGCTGGTGTAATTAAACTTGACACGCTATATCTACTAAAAATGTAGAATTGTAGGGTGCTGATACTAGTAAATCCGTCAACGGCTGACTTGTAAAAATGTCTCCAGTGAATTTATTCAATAATATGTATAATATAAATTATTTGTGGAAGTTTATTCAAAAACTGGTTAATGAAAAAAAAAACAAAATGCAACAGTTGTTTATATCTTCAAAACTTCAAATTAATAGTGCAAGATGCCCTAAATTTAGTCCAAACTTCTTTGGATAAAGTTAGAACTATCGTCCGACATTTTAAGACAAGTACAACAACGCTAGAATAGTAGAATAGGGTAAAAGTGTGTAAAGTTGGTGATTACTGCTGAGGTGCTTTTGAGACCCGAGACGTAAGGCGAGGGTCTAAAGAGAGCTGAAGACGGAATCAACAATATACACGTGTATCATACGACGTTTTTCAATACACTTATGAATAATATAATACTAAATAAAACAAAAATAATTTTATGTACTAATAAATCATAAATTTATTTATTGAAACAATTAGTGAATGTGCAGTTGGAAAAGTTATAAACTGTTTTTGATGGCATAGAGGTTTCATTATATAAATTATTCAATGTAATATTTTCATTTTCTATTATCATTTCAGCTGGACTAATAGTGTAGGTAGGTGAAGTAAAATCATTTGACGTGCTGGGTGATTCGTCAGGGAGACGCGCTTCAGAGTCAAGTTTAATTCTTTTTGTGATTTTGGTACAAATTTCTTTCTTGTTTTGTATGGAATCTTCAACGTATGATTCTGCTACATTACTAGATCGCCTCCCACCATGACGCTTCAAAGTCATCACACCAGCTCCAGCAATGTAACTGAAGATCTCCTGAAACTATGTCCAGTGTAGCTCTCAGTATCTGCTAAACCTAAAAAACTTTCTATAACGTTAAGGGGCACATCTTATATCGGGCGGTGTACTACATAAATCGTTTTCTTCATAACTAGTACATACTTGTAGACATTTTAATTAATGAAACTTTTTGGTACTGGTGGGAACAGTTAATTAGTATTTTTTATGCGCGCGCATTGACCACAGAGTAAATGAGTAATGAGGTTTCTTTTTTTTGTTAAAGTTGTTATTTAAAGTTTTAAACAGAGAGAAAACAAAAGTTATATTTGAGTGCAAGTTTTGTTTATTATACACGAACAAGATGAAATTTTCTATTTGAATACGAAGTTGCATGAAATCTATGTAATCTGTGATGAAATGAACAAGCAATAGGTAGGTAAATTTATCTTTTTTGTATGTATCAATAATAGGTATTATTTTTTTTTATATCGATTTTTTTAAGGATAATGCAACTCAACCAATATAATAAAAAAAAAACTATTATCCCCCTCGTGATTTAATAACGACCAAATAACCACAGTTTGATAATAGGTATCATTATGTGCCTAATTGCGGTGAGATTAGAGCCATATTATAAGTAAGTGTATTGAAAATAATATTAAAAGCGCAATCACATGAAAAGCCGGTCGTGAAAACAAAGCGTTTGCTATGTTACAGTGATTTGTTGAACTAGATAATCAAATAGGTGCCACTGTTGCAATTCTTAAAATAGATTTACCAATCTTAACTGTCGAGGAATGGACAATGTTTCACGAACTGTGTAAGGTTTTAAAGCCTTTCGACATAGGCTATCAGTGGTGTAGATTATATGATGTATTAGAGAACCTTGTGACTAACTGTTCCTGGAAGGCTGTATTGTTATAACAGTACTGATAGGTTTAGATAAAAGACTAGAAGTTGTTGAGAGAAGTAGCACGTTCTCGATATGTACAATTTTAGACCCAAGGTACGAAATGAATGTATTCTCTAACACAAATGAGGCAGGCACAGCAAAGAAAATGCTAGAAGTGATACTTGCAGCTGATATTAGACGGCAACAACATTGAGAAAACCAACCGCAACAATCCACTTCAACCTCAGCTTCCATACCGGTACGAGATAAATTTTTATTGTGGTCCATTTTAAGTAATATTATCGGGACTCAGCGGGAGCAAGTAAGTACCTTTGTCGTGTGCCATCAAGGAAGTAGACTGTAGACTCTTATTTAAAAGATAATATTATTCTACCTATATTTAATGACAGTAGGAAATTTAAGTGTCCATTACAATGGTGGCAACTTAACAGCCACATGTATCCCAACCTTACCATACTTCTATGCAAGTATGGCAACATAACGACAACTTCAGTTCCGTGCGATAAACTTAAATCCAAAAAGATTTTTGTGAAAATAACTAAACAAACAAAACAATTGTATAGTGTAAATAAAAGTGCAAAAACAAATGTCAGATAAAGTGTAAATAAATTCTAAATATATCAAACATGTAAATAAACTTTAAATATCAATCATCATTCTATAAATAACAATTAACCTCTAAATACGCCTGCATTAATAATAATTTTATTGAATTCATAGTTTTATAGTAAACACTAATGAATCACAAATACATTTAATGCAGTCAGTCCTAAACCTGAATAAAGTATGAATATAATTTTTTTTTTTCTTTCTTCTTCTTCTTTAATTTATTATCGTTTCGTGTGTATAGTAACTGTATAGTAAGTTGGTGGAGGTATTTATGCAAACAATCACAGTAGGTAGCTAAATAAAAATAGCTAGTTACAAGAATCACTAGTTTTGAAATAGGTGACGCCGACCAAGTCACTAGTTTCATTACATTGAATACTAGCATCGGTACGCGGTTTCACCTGCATAAGTCTTGATTCCGTGGGATTGTCGGGATAAAAAGTAGCCTATGTTAATTAGGGATAATGTAGCATTCTAATGGTGAAAGAATTTTTGAAATCGCTTCAGTACTTTTTGAGTCAATTCGTTACAAACATACTTACATACAAATCTTTCCTTTTTAGGGTTCCGTTGCCAGGAGTGCTTGGTTGGGGACCTCCACGCGGTGCACCCTGGGCAACGGAGACGGCAGCGCCTCTCTCCTAGGGTGGGAGAGACGCTGCCGCCTACGGCCAACTCCGACCGAGGCGAGGACGGCCCTGTTGAGGGCTGTTCGGAAGCTTTCCCCGTGTCCCTCTGATTAGCAGATGGCACAGTGGAGAGCAAGTAAGGGGGCCATCTCGAAACCGGAGATGGCCCAGGGTCAGTCGGGGTGCGAGGGATATGCTCTATGGGTAACCTTACACTCCGGCGTCTTAAGACCCGAGACGGCGTGCGGTTTTAGTCGGTGCAAGCCCGACATAACCGCCCCCGCTGGCTGGCGGGGGGGTATCCGAAGGGATTTCCGCACGAAAAAAAAAAAAAAAAAAAAGGGTTCCGTTGCCAAATGAACAAAAAAAAACGGAACCCTTATAGATTCGTCATGTCTGTCTGTCTGTCCGTCCGTATGTCACAGCCACTTTTCTCCGAAACTATAAGAACTATGCTGTTGAAACTTCGTAAGTAGATGTATTTTGTGAACCGCATTAAGATTTTCACCAAAATAGAAAAAAAAACAATAAATTTTGGGGGTTCCCCATACTTAGAACTGAAACTCAAAAAACTTTTTTCGTTAAACCTATACGTGTGGGGTATCAATGGATGGTCTTCAAAAATAATATTGAGGTTTCTAATATCATTTTTTTCTAAACTGAACGGTTTGCGCGAGAAACACTTCCAAAGTGGTAAAATGTGTGTCCCCCCCCCCCCCTGTAACTTCTAAAATAAGAGAGTGATAAAACTAAAAAAAAATATATGATGAACATTACCATGTAAACTTCCACCGATAATTGGTTTAAACCAGATCTAGTGAGTAGTTTTTTTTTAATACGTCTTAAATCGTAAAATGCAATTTACCTTTAATAATAAATAAATCAATATTCTAGGACATATTACACAGCGCCATCTAGACCCAAACTAAGCAGAGCTTGTCATATGGGTTTTAGAATGCGGATAAACATATTTAGATACTTTTTTGTAATGAAATACATATTATACATAGAAACACCCAGACCAATGCAAATATATAGGTATATTTGCAATGAGCGGGAATCGAACCCGCGACCTCTGACTTAGCAGTCGAATGCTCTACCGCTACGCCACAGAGGTCTTTCATTTAAATAACTCAAATATAAAAAATTTACTTGCTGCTACGGAACCCTTCATGGGCGAGTCCGACTCGCACTTGGCCGGTTTTTTTTATAATATTAGTATAGGTGAACTAACGACCTACTACCGAACTCAGTTCCGACCCACGTAGCGAAAAATGCTACTAACTCTAAAGCATTCAACTCGATACATCGCTATTCGATTTAGAACTTAAGCAAAATATACAAAAAGCGATCAATATTATACAAAACATGATTTATTCATTCAATTAATCGCCTTCAAAGTATGCTCCTTCAGAAACTGTATCGTTTCTGAAGGAGCATACGCCAACGATTATTCCAATCTTCAAAACATTTTTAAATGCTTTTTCCGGAATTCTATCGAATGAAATCGGATGCCATGAAGTGGGTTATTTGAGTTTAGGAAAAAGAAAGTAGTCAGCTGGAGCCATATCTGGTGAATGAGGTGGTTGCTCGATGGTATTTTTTGAGTTTCTGGTCGAAAATTAGTTCACAATAATGGCCTTGTGCGAAGGTGCATTATCGTGATGCAAAATCCAAGAATTACGAGGGTCAAACTGAAAGTTCTTAGAACTGGCCACTTATAAACAATATAATAAAAAAATAATTCTAAAATTTGAAAATAGAACTCATTTGTTTTTACGATTTGGCGGCAAATTGAAAATTGTCTGTGTCACGTTAATATGAATTTAACACGAGAAAATTTTCGTGCAATGATTTTTTATGACTTTCGATGTCATTTAAGTCAACAAGAAAGTTATGATAGACTACGATTGGCCTTTCACGATGAAGCCCCATCTCGTGCGACTGTTTACAACTGGTTTAATGAGTTTAAACGTGGTCGCACTAATCTCACTGATGATTTACGTGAGGGACGGCCTTCTACGGCGACGACTGAAAATAACATCTGTGTTGTGCGGCGTATGATAGAGACTGACAAAAGAGTGACCTATCAGCAGATTCGGACAAGCTTAGGCATCGGTATGAGTCAAGTGCACAAAATCCTCCACGAACATTTAGCGGTCAGGAAGCTTTGCGCCCGGTGGATACCTCATAATTTGACTGAGGCTCAAAAACTCCATCGTGTGGATTGGTGCCGTAAAATGATTGAAAGATTTAACGGAGGTGACTCTAATGCTGTGTTCGACATACTAACAGGTGACGAAAGCTGGATTTACTGTTATGATCCTGAAACCAAAAGACAATCTGCTCAGTGGGTGTTTCCTTTCGAGGAGTTGCCAACTAAAGTGAAGAGAGATCGAAGTGCGGGAAAAAAAATGGTGGCCTCGTTCTTTGGAAGGATAGGTCATTTCGTAACAATTGTGTTAGAGGATCAAAAAACAGTTTCTGCAGAATGGTACACTACCAATTGTTTGCCACTTGTCTTGGAAAAAGTTCGAGAGAAACGACCTCGCAGTAGGATCCTCCTTCACCACGACAACGCCTCGTCGCACACCGCCAAGCGAACGATCGACTATTTGGCGACATCAAACGAGGAATTACTGGGTCACCCGCCGTATAGCCCCGACCTCGCGCCTTGTGATTTTTATTTATTTCCAAAAATTAAAGAAAAACTTAAAGGAAAGCGGTTTATGAATGCTGAAGAAGCGGTGGCTGCGTATCGCGATGCCATTGAAGAGACCCCTAAGGACGAGTGGGCAAAGTGCTTTTCCCAGTGGTTCCATCGCATGCAGCGGTGTATTGACGTGAATGGACAATATTTTGAAAAGATATAATAAAACTAATAACTGGCTAATGTAATCAGTTTTTGATTTTCTAAGAACTTTCAGTTTGACCCTCGTATCTTTTTACAAATCTGGCCTTTTTCGTCGATTTTGGTCTCTTAATCGCCGCATAACGTTCAAATAATATTCTTTATTTACTGTTGCACCTTCCCGCAAGAATTCCGAGTGCACAATACCGCGTAATGTCCTAAGCTACTCTTATGCGATTGAGTTTTTGAACAAAATTCAGGTCTTTTGGGACTCACCGAGCGGCAACATGTTTCATACCCTTTTTTTTTTTTTTCGTGCGGAAATCCCTTCGGATACCCGGCCGCCGGCCAGCGGGGGCGGTTATGTCGGGCTTGAACCGACTAAAACCGCACGCCGTCTCGGGTCTTAGTACGCCGGGGTGTAAGGTTGCCATATGCTCTATGGGTATAGAGCATACACCTCGCACCCCGACTGACCCTGGGCCATCTCCGGTGTCGAGATGGCCCCCTCGGGTTTGGGAACCACGGTGTCCTCGTATTGCCCCGGTTTGGGGGAGGGGCGCTAGTCACCCCACCGTCCCGGCCTGCTTCTGCTGGGGTGACAGGCGGCCTCACCTGCCACCCCCAGGCCTGCGCTCATGGAGGATGGAGGTCGTTCAGCGACCTCCGGCGCCTGAGTCGCCTGCGATGCGCGGCAAGCATGTTGCGAGCTCGGCGGGCCGGGAGAGTTCTGAACCTCTCCCGGGCGCGCTCCGCCATCTCATTCGCGAGCATTACATGCTCGCAGAAGGAGGTGGCGGCGGCCCACGCGCTCGCGCTCCGCACCATTGCCGCAATCATGCTGCCGAGCGAGAGGATTCCCACCCCGATGGCTGCCACGAGGTCACGCCTCGGTGCCTCCCACGCCGGGCAGTCCGCCAGCGTGTGCAGTCCTGAGTCCTCGCTAGCGTCGCAGTGATAACATTCAGGTGTTGGCTCCTTCCTGATCCGATGCAGGTGGTCCCCGAGGCGCCTCTTCCCTGAGACCACCTGCGTCAGTCGGTACGAGAGGCCTCCGTGTCGCCTCTCTAGCCAATCCTCCATGATGGGCCTTACCGCTGCTATTGCGGCGTGCCCTGCGCTTGGTCGCCCAAGTCGTTCGTTCCACTCCACCACGATGGCCTGGCGGAGCTGGGACTGCACGGCCTCGATTTCTCGAGGCTCGGGGTTCCGTCCCTGCTTCCGCGCCTCCTTTCGCCACTGGTACAGTTGCGAAAGGGCTCTCGCCTCCAGGTCCCATGGCGAAGTTCTGGCAAGGAGACTCGCCGCCTCGAAGGATATTGTGCGGTACCAGCGAATGACCCTGATGGGCTTGATGCCGATGCGATTACCTCCCACGATGAGACTGGATCCCTCAGGTGGCTTGCTCCGAGGCCCATGAAAGAACAGGGCCTCGGTTTTATGCAGAGCCACCTCGAGACCCAGCCGCCGGATCCGCTCCACGACTTGGGCAACCGCGGTCGTGGCCTTCAGAGTCGCTTCGCGGTACGTCGCCCCGCACGCCGTCCCAAGCGTGTCGTCCGCGTAGCACGTGACGGCGGCACCGTCTGCGAGCTCACCGCGAAGCACCCAGTCGTATCCGATGTTCCACAGGAGCAACCCTAGGACCGATCCCTGCGGAACACCGCACGACATCTCACGCCGGCCGAGACCGGTCACGGTTGGGTAGAAGACGGCTCTCTCCATCAAATACGCCCCGACTACCCGATACACGAGCGCCTCCCTAATGCAACTCCAGGGCAAGGTGTTGAACGCGTTGGCGATGTCCAGGGACACCGCCAACGTCACCTCACCCTGGGCTACTGCATCCTCCGCCAGAGCCCTCACGCGCATGATGGCATCCACGGTGGAGCGCCTCTAGCGGAAGCCATATTGGCCATCCGCCAGGTCTGGCCCCACTCTTGAGAGGTGCTCGACAAGGCGCTTCGCAGTTACTCTTTCAAAGAGCTTGCACACCTCGTCGAGCAACAATTTCGGAAACTGGCCCCGCTCCAAACATGCGCTGAGAAGCCCTCTCAGTCGGGGCTCGAGAGCGTCATCGACTAGAGCTAGGACCCACGCTCGGCCTGGAATGCCGTCGGGTCCCGGGGCGGTGCGTTTGGAGAAATAATTAATACTACTAGAAGGGCTGCATAAAACACCCAGTAGTGTTTGAGTATGCTTAAAATTTATCTCAATAAAAAGATATTCTACAAAGTTTGAGTATACACCTGGAGACTGGTCAACAACCTTATAAGAAATATCTCCACGAAGATACACAGCTACATGCCTTACCCGTTCTGTCAACACGCACAAGCTTATACCCGGGGAGAGAATACTGGGTAGAAAGAAGTGCCGGCTTAAGAAAAGTTTCAGAAACTAGTACCGCATGAACATACTCGGAATAAAAACAAGATAGAAGATCAGAATAATGCGCAGTAATGCTTTGAGCATTAATGTGGACAACATTGAAAAAAAGAGGAAAGGCTGAAAAAATATTGAATAGTTTGTCACCGAGCTGAACAGAATCGCCATCACTGGACACACTAGCAAAACTATCACTAGACGCAGCAGAAAAACACGATACAAAACTCTCTATCCTTCTCAATCTTGAATGAGGATTTTCGTTTTTCCGCCCCTCTGTCATGTGGTAAGTTAACTCTTTTTAATATATTCCTATAGCTGTAGGCCACGGCCCCCACCGCGTGGAATACTGATCCCGTTCCCGCAATCCATTTGAACATATTCCAAGTATAAAACGGGCGTTATTCCAGACTATAATCTATCCCTGTACCAAATCCGTTCAGCTGTTTACCTACGCGTGATTGAGTAACCAACATCAAAACTTACAAACATGTTCAATAACTTTCACATTAATAATTTTAGCAGGATTTTATTACTGCGCATTTGATTTCACGACATCTCGATCGATTTTTAACGCTCGTAGCCACAAGCAGACTGATATCAGACATGTCAGCTGTGCGTGCATCGTCGCCTGCCTGAAGCGCAGTATTTGGTTTAGGATCGCATGCCTGTTACAGGTATCGAGTAACATCTGTAAAGTAGACTTGATTGTGACATGTGCTCAGTTAAAAGCGTTCGCTGGAGTAGGAACTAAACCACTGGATTAAAGTCCATACGGTACAAGTTCTTTACATCGGCCTACTGCACAACAGGACCATAAAAAAAATTAATGTTTAAATTAGGAAGATGGTAAGTCACTCTCCTAAACTCAGCCTAAATTAAATCTTAAGGTAGAGCAGAAGTAAGCCTACTCCGACATGAAAAATAAGGTTTATTCCTAAGCTGACTCGAGAAACTAACACGGTAGTCGGGTTAGCTAAGGAAAAGGGAGTAACTGGGTAAACGCTAAGTTCAAAATGATGATTTATCGGTATAAAATTCATGATGGCAGATTTAATATTTTCATCTTGCAACATACGAAAATTAGTAATTTCATAAAGTTCGATTTTGTAATACCCATTGGCACTACGCATTTTGATCGTCATGAGGCCGACGATCGCATTATAACACAAATGCAATAAGTTCAAGGTAACGTGCGAACGACAGAGACAAAGTCAATGGCCTCAACGTAATCCGTTCAGAATTTATAAGCATATAGCCGAGTACCTACAACAAAGTCAACAAGGGAGGGCCCATCGACATCATAAGGGCTATGATCCTTGGGGCCTAGCTAAGGTCACCTGCAAACCGATACATCTGCTGATTGGAAGAACAAGCTCTGGCGCTGGTCTTCCTCTTGGAGTTAGGGGGTTTAATGGCGGTCGCTCTCATAAAAGCCAAGATAAGCCATATCAATAGAAAGAGTAGGAGAGCGGACCCCGGGCTCCAAAGTGCAA
This sequence comes from Cybosia mesomella, assembly GCA_946251805.1. Lineage (NCBI taxonomy): Eukaryota > Metazoa > Arthropoda > Insecta > Lepidoptera > Erebidae > Cybosia > Cybosia mesomella. Next base: position 28,143,524 of record OX276398.1, read on the forward strand.
GTTTTTGATGCGGCTAACGTTGTTATGATTAAGCGTAGCGAGCCGAAGGCGAGCGAAGCGTCTTTGGTTTCGAAGTTGCATTTCAAACAAATTATACTCCTCCGAGATCGTTTGACCGATCTGGACCAAATTTGCCACGGTGATTAAGTAGACATTACTGAGTGTCGTAAGGGGTCGAATGTCCCAGATCGGTCTTGCCATCGAGGAATAATCACTGAAAAACCAAATCAATGGAAAAAGTTGACCGTAGGTCACGTTGACCTATTGTTGGAAAGGCAAATCTCGCTACGCTTAAGTTTGGGTTGATTGCGAAGCTGGTAACCGTCCTAGTGATAATGGTAATGAAGGATATCAACAATGGCGTCTCAGGCCGACTATGTTTGAAGTTCGATTCTTTTACCTGTGACTTTTCGAGGTTTGGTAATTAACATCACTTGTTTTATTCGTGAAGGAACAGTCAGCGACAAAAGTACCTTAATAAATTCTAATTTATTAATAACCTTATCCCTTAAACCTTTCATAAAATAATAAATCAAATATAAAATATATTAACGTTGTCCTCTAGGGGTTATATAACTACTTATATATTAATTCCTTCCTGATTTCAAGAGGTAGCGCGTTCCAAAGGAGTACAGATTGTATTGGAAAAGAAGAATGAACAAACCCAGAAGTATGTATAGGACAGATTAAAAGAAGATTATTTTTTGAGCGAAGATCTCTATCATGGTTTGTAAAAATGTATTGAAAGAAAGGCGATAGGTAGATAGGAGGAGTAGGAGATGTAAGAATTGAATAGAGAGTAGTAAGTGCACGTAGATTTCTACGTTGGCGGATCGGCAACCAATTTAGTTGCGCACGACACGCAGACACATGGTCGTACTTGCGGAGGTTAAAAACGAATCTAATGCAGTTGTTTAGAAGTCGATCATATTTGTTGAGATGTTCTGCATCAAGGTAGCAAACATCAGTGTAGTCAAAAACAGGAAAGAGTAAGGTCTGCACAAGTATGGTTTTGGTTTTTGTGGGCAGAAAATTCCGGAGACGGTAAAATGCAAGGAGCGTTCCCGTCACTCTACGACCAACATGTGATACCTGGTTTCGCCAGCTTAGAGTTGAGTCTATAAATAAACCAAGATCTTTTACCGTAGAGCTTAATTGTATTGTGGAGCCATTGTATGTGATAGGTGGGAGAGATTGTGCATCCACTCAGCCTATTAAACGTTGGCTACCTATAATTTTAGCCCTGGCACTTACTTGGATTCAAAGTTAAACCGAATCTGCTAGACCAGCTGTGAACGTATTCTAAGTCCTGATTAACGCTATTCATTGCAGCAGCCAAATCTTCCACCCTCGCTTGAGCGTAAAGCTGTAGATCGTACGCATACAAATGATACGCACATTGAAGATTAGTAGTTAGGACGTTGATAAATATCGAAAATAACAAAGGAGATAATATACCGCCTTGAGGGACACCAGCGTCAATCTCGCACCAACACGAAGTACTTTCGTGCAGGCGAACAGCCTGCTGGCGCCCCTGAAGATAACTTGTGAACCATTCCAGTGCATCCGATGAGATCATATTAGAGAGAATGGATAAGAGAAGGTCGTGGCTGACGGTATTAAAGGCGTTTGAAAAGTCAACCAATGCGAGTACCGTAAGCTTAGTGTCTTCCATAGCAGCCCTAATATCGCCAATCACTTTTAAAAGCGCAGACACAGTGCTATGCCCGGGCCTAAACTCTGATTGTAGGGGACTTAATAAAAAATTTTAAAGATAAAAGTGGACAGCTGTCTGTGTACACAGGCCTCGAGCACCTTTGATAGGAAAGGCAAAATACTAATGGGCCGAAAATGATTGGGAAGGGATGGGTTTGAGATTTTTGGAAGAGGTATCACATAGGCCTTACGCCACAGAGATGGGAACTGCCCCTGATCCATGGAAAAATGTATGATGTGGGCGATTACCGCAGGAGAAGATCTAAAATTGTAGTAATCATACGACGACTAATGTTATCATAGCCAACAGCATTGGAATTTATAGATAAAATGATTTTTTTGACCTCATTCGGTGTAACTGGAGAAAAATTAAAATTTTTAATGTCGGGACTAGGTAAGTTTACTACGTATTCCATTGTGCAACTTTTAGTTTGCTGACTTATAGGAGTAAAAGTGGTGAAACTGTCGGTTTGGATGACATAAACCATAAGGTTTATGTCATCCAAACCGACAGTTGCCTGAAACTCAGAGTTCCGCTGCTTACCTATTCCTAATATTCCTAAAAAATTCCAGATATTAGCAGGGGGAGAAGAAGTAATATTATTAAGGATATAACGGCGTTTGGTATTACGTATCATTTGATTGCACCGATTTCTAGCAGCCTTGAAAAGTGACCACGTTTGCCACCTGCGCTAGGGCATCGTTCGTCAATCAGCAGGTGTACCAGCTTACAAGTGAGGTTTGCTTGGTCACCTTGATGGGCGCCATACACCTTCTCATTTTTTTTTTTTTTTCACGTGCGGAAATCCCTTCGGATACCCCCCCGCCGGCCAGCGGGGGTGGTTATGTCGTGTATCGACTAAAACCGCACGGTGTCCTCCCCAAGTGTACGTTGCCGGGCACCCCGGGTAAGCCATCGAAAGGATAACCCCAGGGTTGCCGGCGGACTTTGGCCACCGCGGCCTCGCCTGGTGGGGTCGGGTTCTAACCCGCTTCGGTGAGTTGGCAGGCGTGTGTAAGGCACACACGACACGCCTCCGCCACGGCCTGCTTCTGTAAGGACGGCGAGTCGGCCAACTGCCGTCCTCAGGCCCCGATCATGGAGGTCGGTAGTCCCGGGCGTAGATGAGTCTGCGGCGTCCTCGACGCAGACTGCGAAACTCGAGGGGCAGGGTTCTCTCCCGCTCCCTCTCCGCCGTCTCTTTCGCGCGCATTACCTGCTCGCAGAAAGAGGCGGCGGCGTGCCACTTGCTCCCGTCGGAGACCACGGCCCTCACCATGGTCTCCAACGAGAGAACGTCCACGCCCAGGACCGCAACGAGATCCCGGCGTTGACTCGCCCACGCAGGGCACTCCACCAACGTGTGGAGCGCCGTGTCTTCGCCAGGATCCTCGCAGTGCTGGCACTGCGGCGTTGTCTACCGGTGGATGCGCCACAGATACTTACCGAAACACCCGTGTCCGGTAACCATCTGGCACATCCGGTAGGAGAGGTCCCCATGGTCCCTCTCCAACCACTCCTTCATGATCGGTCTCACCGCCGCAATGGTGGATTCCCCCCACCTTGGGTGCTCAAGTCGCACCTTCCATGTCTCCATGAGTTCCTGGCGGAGCAGGGACCGCTGAGCCCTGATTTCTCGGGACTCCGGCCTATGGCCCCTCTCCAACGCCTCCTTGCGCCACTGATACAGCAGCGCAAGGGCTCTCGCTTCCAGGTCCCATGGAGGGGTCCCGGCTAGGAGACATGTCGCCTCGACGGAGATCGTGCGATACCCCCTGATGACTCTGACGGCCATCGCCTTTAACGGGCTGTTTAGAACAGCCACGTTGCGGGCCGCCAGAGTCTCCGCCCATACGGGGGCCCCGTATAGGGCCATGCTCCGCACGATCCCCAGGTACAGTCTCCTAGTGGGGTGTGTGTTGGGTAACCTCCTCGAGTGTCGCTCCGATTCCGATCCCGCTGCAGTCCGGGGGGAGCGGAATTGGAGCGGCCGGTACACCCTGGGCGGCGGTCAGTGGCTTCCCCTTCACCCCTTCATAGGGTTGGCATTGATCGTCGGCCAATACCCAACGTGGCGGGAACACATCGCTCTCCGTACTCCTCTGCTTTCAGAGGAGACAGGATGAGCGATGCTGTTAGTGGTGAGATGGCCCAGGGTCAGCCGGGGTGCGAAGGATATGCTCTATGGGTAACCTTACACCCCGGCGTCTGAAGACCCGAGACGGCGTGCGGTTTTAGTCGGTGCAAGCCCGACATAACCGCCCCCGCTGGCCGGCGGGGGGGTATCCGAAGGGATTTCCGCACGATAAAAAAACAAAAAAAAAAGGTACAGTCTCCTAGTGGGGGCGTTGGGTCCCTTAACGTTGGGCATCAGCCGCGATAGTGCGGCCGCAGCCCCCCTCAGTTTCGGGACCAGACTTCGGAGATGAGGTCCGAAGTCCCATCGGCTATCGAGTACGAGCCCAAGGTACTTCATCGTGGGCTCGATGCCGATGCTTACGCCCCCTACGGTTATACTGGTTCCCGCAGGTGGCCCCCTCCGAGGCCCGTGAAAACACATAGCCTCGGATTTGTGTAGAGCCACCTCGAGTCCCAGCCGCCGTATTCGACCCACGACTTGAGCAACCCCTGCCCTGGCCTTTAGTGCCGCACTTCGGTACGTTGCTCCCCGCGCCATCACGAGGGTGTCGTCAGCATAACAAACTATGCTGACACCCTCGAGCAACGCACCGCGCAGCACCCAGTCGTATCCGATGTTCCACAGGAGTGGCCCTAGGACCGACCCCTGCGGAACACCGCACGACACTTCTCGCCGCCCTGGCCCTAGCCAGCTCGGGTAAACTATGGCCCTCTCAGATAGGTATGCCTCGACAATGCGGCGTAGGTAAGGAGCTACTCCGTGATACGCGAGAGCCTCCCTAACGCAGCTCCAGGGTAGGGAGTTGAAGGCGTTGGCGATGTCAAGAGACACCGCCACCACCACCCCACCCCGCGAGACTACTTCCTCCGCCAGGCGCCTAACGCGCATGATCGCTTCCACGGTGGAGCGCCCCCGGCGGAAACCGAACTGGTTATCCGCCAGATCTGACCCCACGTTCGTGAGATGCTCGACGAGGCGCTCTGCAATAATCCGCTCAAAGAGCTTGCACACCTCGTCGAGCAACACGATCGGCCGGTAACCGGATGGCTGATCCGCCGGCCGCCCCGCCTTCCGGATAAGGACCAGTTTCCCCGTCTTCCAAGCCTTTGGAAACTGGCCCCTTTCGAGGCATGCGCTAAAGAGCGCCACCAGTCGAGGCCCTAGTTCCTCAAGGGCCAGGACCCATGCTCGGCCTGGAATGCCGTCGGATCCGGGGGCAGTGCATTTCCGAGCTTTAAGCCGGAGCACTGCTACCCCTAGCTCACTCTCCCTGACTTCGGGCACATCGCTCTCGCTATTATCAGCGTCAGACGCCTGAGACGGAGCCATACGTGGAGGTACATGCTCCTCCGCTCTCACTGGGAACAGGGAGCCCAGGATCCCCTCCAGCCGCTCTGGCTGGAGGCTCTGGGTCAGTAGGGGCGCCCTTGGGCGGATTTTGCCCCTGACCGCAAGGTAAGGGCGCCCCCATGGGTTCTGCTCCAGAGACTCCAGCAGCTCTTCGCGGGCCCGCCGTTTGGCCTGCTTTATAGCTACCTGGAGGGTGGCCACCTTGTACGCCTCGTATAGCTCCGCCTCTCGAGCTGCCGCATCGTCTGGACGGCGACGCCTCCGGCGAAACCTGGTGTACCGGCGGCGAGCGGTCACGCACGCTGCTCGCAGCTGTGCGATCTCCGCCGACCACCAGTACACCTGTTTCTTTGCCGGGCCGGGCTTAACCCTAGGCATCGCCGCATCGCAGATATGCGACATGGCTCTCCTGAACCATTCGGCCTCAGCGTCGACATCGGCAGGCCTGGCCGGTGACGGAATCCAGGCCTGCACTATGGATGCCTCCAGGAGAGCCTCCCGATCCAGGCGTTTGAGCGCCCAACGTGGATCCGGGGGGTTCGCTATAGTCGGCGGCAGGTTAGGTGGAGGGGAGACGTTTTTTTTTTTTTTTTTTTTGTGTAAGTCCCACCGGAATACTCTGAATAGCATTCCGCTGGTCCTATTCGTAGGTACCTCAGCCTTAAAGGTAGCCGAGCCCTTGTTTGCTGTTGTTAAATTTTTTGGTTGTTAATTATTTAAATTTGTTAAAGGTTTGCTGTGGATTTTACTTGACTTATACTAATACTAATAATTCTTGGTTTGAAGTTATTTGCCGAAATGAGTTGTTTATTGTTTATTGTGAATCACTTAAATTTGAATTTGTTTTGGTATGCCGAAGATTGATTATTTATTGTTAATTTCAATTAGGAGGGGAGACGTTGAACCGAATGTACTTATGGTCGGACGACGTCTCCTCCTCCTCCACCACGCGCCAACCCTGGACGCGGCGGGCGTGAGCAGGGGTCGCGAATGTAACATCCACGACCGAACTGAGCCCCCGCCGCTCCCAGGTGGCGACACTCCCCCGGTTGAGGACCTCTAGGCCACGGGTGTTGGCCCAGTCCTCCAGAACTCGCCCCTTGGCATTGGTTTCCCGGGAGCCCCAAGCCAGAGACCAGGCGTTGAAGTCTCCCAGGACCAAGACAGGGCGAGGACGGCACGCAGCGAGAACGATGTCCAGTTCAGCGAGCCACAGCTCAAGCTCATACTGGTCAAGGCTTGGCGAGAAGTAGACGGCCACGACAGCCAAGCCCTCATAGTCCGCCGCGACACAGCCTCTGCCCCTTGCAATGAGTGCAAGGCGCGAAGTGTCCGCGGCGGAACCCCCGAAAACGGTCGCTACGCCGTCCAGGTCCACCGGGCTTCCGGGGTGGACCCAGTACGGCTCAGCGACCACGACCACATTGACCACTCCACGATGCTCTGGTACAGAAGATCCTGAGCACCGGTGCAGTGGTTTATGTTCACCTGCAGGATGCGGATTGGTGTGTCCATTAATGGACGTCCATCTCCGCATCCCGCCGGGAATGTGGCCGCTCCTGAGCGGCACCCCCACTACCCGTTGCGGACGAACGGGGCTTTGGCCTCGAGGCGGCGCAGGATCGGCTGTCCGCCCGGTGCTCCGCCGCTTTGCCCTCCGCTACGCATTTGTAGCAGCGCGGCGGAGCATCGCAGGTGCTTGCCTTATGCCCGGGCTGACTACAGCGGAAGCACCGGTCCCCCACGGTGTCTCCCGCTGTGCACTGCACTCCCACATGCCCCACTGCCAGGCACCTGAAGCACCTGGTCTCGCGGGGCTGCAGGAGTTGTACCCGCGCCTTAAGGAAGCCCCCAACGAGGAGGCTCCTTTCGTCCGCAATCTTCTGCGCCGCTGCGACGGGGCAGTTGACGACTGCCGTGCCGTGACCAGTGGAGCTGAATCGGATTTCTCCAGCTCTCACCTGATCCCGGGGGCATCCGCCCGCCTCCACGACGGCGGAGATAACCTCCTCCGTTGTGGCCGCATCATCCAGACCCGAAATGCGCAAACCTGCGCATTTGTTGGGTCTGGTGACGCGGACGGCTTCCGTGTCCAGCAACTCCCTCAGCTTGGCCGCTAGGGCGTCAGCTTTGGGGCCGCGGGTGGCACCGGAGACCTCAAGGAGGCGAGCTCCGGTGCGAGTCGTCTTGCACCGGAGCCCACCCTCAATCTCGACGGCCTTCAGGTCCACAGAGGCTTTCACCTGCCTCAGGACCTGGGCTTACCCCACGCCCTTCTCCACACCCTCCGTCGTCACCGTCAGGACGACGGCTGTGGAGCGTGGGGCGCGGAGCCTCTTCGGCGCCTTCGCCGCAGCGGCTTTGGCCGCCTTCTTAGCCGCCTTCTTGGCGGCTTTTTTTGCCTTTTTGGCGGCTCCCGCTACCACCCATCCCTCCCCTCTAGAAGGACATTCGGGTGCAACGGGAGTGGCGGCTGCAGCGGGGGCGGGGGTGCCACACTTTTTCCCCTTTCCCTTCCCATTAGCCTTAGGAGGCGTTGGGTTCGGAGGGACGGCGGTCCCCGTCTTGGGACCGGGACTTCCGCTGGCGGCAGCCGCATAGGCTGCGGACCGCGCCAGCGGAGGGCGGTACGCCCGGTCCTCGAGCACGCCAAGCCGCCTCTCAATCGCCGCCAGCAACTGTGTCACGCTCGGGGCAGATGACGTCGCTGGCTCAGGCACTTGCTTGGGCGCTGCTGGCTTAGGTGCCGATTTAGGCGCCGATTTTGGCCCCGATTTAGGCGCCTCCCGCGGCGGCCCAAGAGCCCTCGGCTGGACCGCCATCTCCTGGGCTCCTGGGGCCCTCCGGGCCTCCGGGAATCCCCTGACCAGCTGGGTCAGCTGCTTAACCTCCTCCCGGAGGACCCGCTGCTGCTCCAAGGAGTTGGCGAGCTCAGTTTCCAGGCCTGTCACCCGGGCCCTGAGCTTCGCCTCCTCCTCGGAGACACTCCTAGCTAGGAGCGCCTCCAGCGCTGTCTTCGCGACGGCGACGTTTTCCGCCACCGTCTTCTTCTTCCCGGCCACGTTTTTGGCACCCTTAATGGTGTCCGTGATCCGGGCAAGCGCTGCAAGGAGCTCCCTCGCAGCGGGGATGCCTTGGTCCCTACCACTTGGCAGTGGAGGGACATGCACTGGCACTCTACCTGCCGAGGTGGCCAGCACCTTCGCTGGCCGGTCGTCCTCGCTCGAGGAGACCGCCCTCTGTCCGGAGGAGCTTCTGCTCCGGTCCTGAGCAGGTCCACACGAGCGAGGCCTCTTACGACGGAGACTTTCGGTCTCCATTCGGCTGGGAGCTGACTCGCTGTCAGTCCCAGCCGTAGACGCAATCTCCGCGTCCGTACCCTCTCCCATTGGTAATGGAGTAGCGGGTCTGGCAAAGACGGCCTTGGTCGACCGCGTGCGAGACCGCGGCCTCACCTCATCTCCCCCCACTTCTATCACTCCGTCATTATCAATTTCCTGTCCATTGTTCGAGCCTTGTTCGTTGTTTGTATTTCCGTCCGGTTTTATGTTTTTAGTGATATTGTTCATAACATATCCCACGAGTATGGGGGAAAGGATGGTCGATCCAGGCGGAGCCCCCTGCACCTGGACAAGCCTAAATACTATAGAGGTCGGCTGGTATCCATAGGTTTTTACGACTTCGCTGTCGGGTGTTATAGACTTTTCCTTGTCGTGGGCCGGCCAATAAAGGCAAGCCCTCCGGTCAGCAAGTTCACAGCGTACCCTTCTGGAGCCACCAGTCAGGTCGTTGCTGATCCCCTGCCGATTACGGAACGCGAGAGGATGGCTAGACCTCTCTCATCGGCGGCGGCACAAGTGCCCGTCGGCCCCTGCGTTAGCAGTGGGCCAACCCGCCCCTGGATCCCCCAAGACCCCACGGTGGCCTCCACCACTAAACACCATCGCTCATCCTGTCTCCTCTGAAAGCAGAGGAGTACGGAGAGCGATGTGTTCCCGCCACGTTGGGTATTGGCCGACGATCAATGCCAACCCCATGAAGGGGAAGCCATTGACCGCCGCCCAGGGTGTACCGGCCGTTCCGATTCCGTTCCCCCCGGACTGCAGCGGGATCGGAATCGGAATGACACTCGAGGAGGTTACCCAACACACACCCCATACACCTTCTCATGAGCTAATATTATGAGCTATGTTCCGTACCAAAGATTTTGTAGTATTTAGAATGAATGTGCCCAAAATTATTCGTACTAGTTTTATTCTCTTCTGTTATACATGGACGATGCATCGAGTTGAGTAACCCATCAGTCTAAAGGTCAGCCAGAGTTTATTTTAATTTAAAATACCAGTTGATTGCAACATTGTATGCCGCTCAGACGTCTAGTGTATCGGCACCTCCTGCACGGTCTTTGCACATTGTATAATTTATAACTACAATTGTATTTTAAACCTTGTGAGGCAGATATACCTTTTTTTTTTTTTTCGTGCGGAAATCCCTCGGATACCATCGGTTATGTCGGGCTCGAACCGACTAAAACCGCACGCCGTTTCGGGTCTGCAGACGCCGGGGTGTGAGGTTGCCCATAGAGCATATCCCTCGCACCCCGACTGACCCTGGGCCATCTCCGGTTTCGAGATGGCCCCCTCGGGTTTGGGAACCACGGTGTCCCCGTCTTACCCCGGTTTGGGGGAGGGGCGCTAGTCGCCCCCACCGTCCCGGGCTGCTTCTGCTGGGGTGACAGGCGGCCTCACCTGCCACCCCCAGGCCTGCGCTCATGGAGGACGGAGGTCGTTAAGCGACCTCCGGCGCCTGAGTCGCGCGGCACCATGTTGCGGCTTTGCGGGCCGGGAGAGTTCCAAATATCTCCCGGGCGCGCTCCGCCATCTCCTTCGCGAGCATTACATGCTCGCAGAAGGAGGTGGCGGCGGCCCACGCGCTCGCGCTCCGCACCAGTCAATCATGCTGCCGAGCGAGAGGACTCCCACCCCGATGGCTGCCACGAGGTGACGCCTCGGCGCCTCCCACGCCAGGCAGTCCGCCAGCTATCATAAATGCCTAAACTTTTTGTGCTGTCTCATAGTGCACTGATTTCAGATACTATTTTTGTCACAAACTTAGGTATTTAAATACCGAAAACGAAAGTGGATGTTGTATATCTGATTCGGGATTCCGGTCGTTTACTTGCCCCGAAAATCCCGGGACTGTAATTGGCCGGAAAACACTTAGAAACAGCATATAAGCATAGAATATACTTTGATTTAAGTATTTCAAAGTTTTTATTGTAGCTCCGAACGAGCGTTTTCTGCTACTGCTCATGTTTGGAAGTGAAACTTTGGATGCTTTGATATTTCTGCGATTCTATTTTCAGAATTCTATATAGTTTTTCATTTGCTTTGTCTACTTTCTACGTAAATTACTCAAGTTTTTTGGATCTGGAGTCCGCTTATCCCACTACTCCCTTCCACAAATTCGTTTTTTTATATACCACTTAGGTGGCAGACAAGCACACGGCCCACCTGATGGCAGGCCTCCTTCACTCCATATACTTGCGGGCTATAATTACCTACCGCCCGGCCGAGCGGCCTCGGGCCGTTTGCGGACCAAATTTCAGTGCGGTTTGCGCTAGCGAAGCGCACGCAAGCTCTTTAATTTTAATCGCTCCGTTCGTACGCGTACCTACGATACCGTTTGGTGCCTTATGTGCTGTAGATGGGTGCAAATCAAGTAAAAGAAGGAATAAACACCTACCATTTTTCCATTTACCTGTCAATGAAGAAAGGTAAGTGATAAACTATTACTGTGTTTTGTCGTTTCAAAATTATTTTTAATAGGTCTAGTCTAGATGATACATGATTAGCTTGCCTTTCACACACAGATTTACATATTTTTGTTACATAGAAACGTCATACTTACCTTAAACACTATTTTAACAACGTTTAAAACGCTATTATTATTAAAATAAAATTTTGATAATATTTGACGTACAGTCGCGCAGACCTACCTACGAAACTTCCAACACAAGTCGCGCGGCGCGGCAACCTGTCTCAACTTGTCGCGCTGTTAGCGTAAACAAACATACAAGGATGATTCGGTTTTATGCGATTTGTAAAAAATATATAAGTAAATGTTTATGTAAAGAAAAATTAATTTAAAGATGTTTGAAGTTATAAAAAATAATTATATTGCAAAGAGTTCATTATCCATGATATCGTCAAATAATTCTTGAGCTCGCCCCGTGTTATAGTTATTAATAAATTGATAAATGTTAATAATCATTCAATGTATTTATTAGTATTATTTATTCATAATATTAAATTTTAGGATTGCCTAGTTTGGGAACTATTATAAATTCGTCATGTCTGTGTGTCTGTCCGTCTGTCTTATCTAGGTACCCATCTCCTTCCTTAGACCTGTCCATTTTTGTTTTATTAGGCGCGAAACATGGGCTGAATTGATAGGCAAGCCCGATTTAGCAAGGCCAGACACCAAGCCAAGAAGTCATTATGAGTGTTGTCTTCATTTTGAAAAGTCGGTGTTTATTCATAAACCACAATTACGATTTGACGCTTTGCCTACAAAACTGCTGCCATCTCTACCAACTACTTCAAGTGCCAGTACTGAACCAGAATCTAAGGAAATATCGACACAAACCAAATATTCGAATATTAATAAACTATCAGCCATTACCATCAAAGGAGATACAAAATTTATTAGATTCAGGATATTTTCTACATTAAAATTTCATAACCGAGAATTTAGAAAGGGTAAGAAATTTATAAAATATTATATAAAATAAAACATGAAACTTTTAAAGATTTTTTATTTATTTTACCTACACACTGACCTCTACAATTATGTTTTCTCTAGATGTATTAGTCAGCACCAATTTATAAAAAAATATTTTATAAATGATACAATTTTAGAAGTAGTCAGAATATATTCACAGTTATCAATAACATAGACACAAAAAGTTATATTAATTTAATTTTATCAAAGAGGCAGCCCTGCGATTGCTGTGGGATCGCGCGGTGCGAAGCAATCTCAACTGTACGCTTAAGCATTTAGGCACATTTTAGCATGCAGTGGTTGCTGATGCGACGGAGTAGTCTATTATAGCAGTAGGTTTTGGAATTTTTCTACTGAGTAAAGTATCTGTTACGTAGTAACTATTTAGTAATCTGTGCTGATGGGAAGCAGTTACCGCGGTCAATGGACGCGTCAACGCGTGCAACACCAGGGGCGTCACTGGTTTATTATGGTTCCTAACGACTTCCGACTGACGGAGAGCAAAGCCTGCACCAGAGCATCGTCTGTCAATCAGCAGGTGTACTGGTTTATAGGAGAGGTTGACTTGGGCCTCGAATGACTAAATGTGGCCCCATACACCCTAACCCTGTTAAATTATGTAACTCTATGAGCGTTTTCTAAGGATGACTTTTCCGTGACAAGTTGTGAATGACCTCGCTCAATGATATAGCTAACAATAAAAATCCTTACACCCCGGCGTTTAAAGACCCGAGACGGCTTGCGGTTTTAGTCGGTTCAAGTCCGACATAACCGCCCCCGTTAGCCGGCGGGGGGGTATCCTAAGAGATTCCCGCACGAAAAAAAAAATACGGTACATACATAGAGCACTGGTAAAACTGTAGTGCGTGTGAATACTTAGTTGTGGTAGGTAATTGACAGCTGTTTTGTAATTTTTGTTGTTTCTAAAGAGGTGAAGTTTGGAATGTTGCGATTTTGTGAGTTTGTATGGGGATCTCTGGATCTACTGAACTGATTTTGATACCGTTTTTTTTGGTCATATCTCCGGTTCTGCTTAACCAATTGCAATTAAACATACAGTAGATTTGAATAGAAAAGTAGTTTTTGCGTCCATCGCGAACAAACAGACAAGAATTCCAAATATATATTTTGTGTTCAGAATATATATGTTTAGTTGTAATCTTAAAGTATTTATGTTTTGATGTTGGTACCGCGTATTGATAGGACCAACATAAATTATATTTTTTCTTTACGTACCCGCGCATTATTGTACGTGCTATGCCGGGAGCACATCGCGAGTTGAGCGCGGAGTACAGTGCGACGTCGCTTTGTGAAGGGTCCGGGCTCGGGAGCTCGTTTGGTAGACCCGAAGCTCGCGCTTTTTTGGGATGGCCTTGCCACGCGCTTTGGGGGAGCATTGTTGTGATTTTATTTGTTGAATGTTGATTAATTGGTGAAAATTAAGTATCGAGATAGTTATCTATTTGTTAAATAAAGTGAATACGCCCATCGCGTTCGTTGGACTTGGAACCTTGCTGCGGTTGAAAACACATTCTATGGGAAGTATATCTCACATTTTATTTTACTGAATCATTAGTTTATTGTATATTCAATTACACGTACATTCTTGTCACATATAGTTATATACACTAAATCGGCACACTTTCCAATCTTTGCTAGCTGAATCCCGGTCCATTGACGGTCAGTGACCCATTTCTTAATATATTTTATGTATTGTTGATAATAAATAACGGATTGGTTTAATTTTGGTTTGCAATTTGAAACTTAACACGCGGTTAGAGTCCGCCATTTTGAGTGTTAATTTATCAGTATAATTTTGCCTTTTGGTGCAATTGAATTTGACTATTTTCACCGTAAAACTTGAAATTGTTATTGTAATTAAAATATTTCCTTGTCGATTTCGATCGGGTGTCAATTGCGGCTTAATTTGATTATTGAAACAAGTAAGTACTAAAATTCAGTTTAACTTTGAATTGTTGTTTATTCATGTTTGAATGGACCCGCCGGGAGGTCTGAATATATATTCATTTGTGTTTACTTGCTATAAGATTGAAAGTAATGTATGATTTGATTTGTTTGTATCCGAGCGTTTAAAATAGCTAATTTTATAGTTCAATATTTCTCGGGATTTCCTGGTAATTTTTTGGTGGCCGATTCTGACCGAACTAACCGGTTCATGGTAACGGGAATTCAACTTCCCGGGAAATTTTGATATTCCCTTTGTTTGATTTGTTCTAAGTTCGGGACGGTTCCTCGAATGCCTCGTGCGTTTTTAGTAGGGTCGATTAACCGGTTTTTATAAAATTGCGGTATTTTGTTGTTTGAACCGTTTTATATTCGTACCGACTTCCTGTGTTTGATTAATGATTTTGTACCGTTTGTTGACTGCACATTGGTGTAGATCCGGATCATTAGACACTTTATTTTAGTTAGATATTAAGTTTTAGTTTTACTTGCGTTTCCACTGTCGGCTTTAGATCACGCTTCGGAACGTAGTGATTGCGCGCGTGAAAGTGAGTTGTGGGGCTGCGGCTTGAATACTACCTCGTGGTCTCACTTCTCACCCTTGTCTCCGGGCTAAAGGAGACTGGTAGCAGAGCTGTTAATTGTTTTTTTATTATTACTGCGCTCGCTCGGTTCACGCACTGAACAATATATATATTTTTTAAATATCTCCAATCAACAGACAAAAATTATTTACACTTTTATAATAGTATACATAAAGTGGAAATATTTTTTTGTTTGCAGTCAATAAACTGTGAAACTACTTAACAGATTTAATTAATTCTTTCACTATAAGAATGCTATATTATCCGTGAGTATCATACTCTACTTTTTATCTCGATATTCCCACGGGATCAGAACTCTACGCAGGCGAAGCTGCAGGCAATAGCTAGTTTTATATACTAGTTGTTGCACATCCCTTTTAATACAAGCGTTAACTTTTTAATTATCAAGAATAATTAAATTACTATTATTGTAGGTCCATCTCGTTCAATCACAAAAAAACTGCATCAAATCGATCCATGCGTTTACAAGTTAGATACAACCAAAGACCTAATAATATACGACCTCAACGTATGCCTCTTATTATTTTTGTGGGTACCACAGATAGATACAGTTGATACATACGTTAAGTTTATAGTAAGTACCCTTTTTTAGCGTCGAGGAAATATTGCCGAGTTCTTTGCCAATCAGGTATTCCACAAGAATTCGTACGACGAACGCACCTATCAACTAGTTTGAATATTTGACTCGCATCCCAGACGTGAGTCGATCTACACAAGTGCTAGATGCACATGTCCAATGACGTCATTTAACAAGGAATATTTGCATCCTACAGTCAGCTGTTACCACTGTGACAATTACCCAAGAATAAGAAGTTTAACAATACTTTAACCATCTTTACGTAAAAAAGTGCGATCAATTAAAAGTTAAATAATTTAATATTAGCTGGCTAACTTACTACTACAAACTACATTGTCCTTCTGGTTAACTTCTTGAGGCAAAAAATTATCATTATGCTTACATTGTATTTAGAATACTCGTACCTCTATTCTAAGAGTTACGTTAGTTATGATTTCTGTAATATTGTAAGTATACTGCTATCACCATTTATAATTTCTGTTACAGATACACAAATGCAGCAGAAAAATACATTTGAGTCCAAAAAGTCTTTACAAAACAAAGCAATGGGAGAATTAGCGTTAAAACGAGATTAAATATAAATAAATACCTTGTGTTAATTGTGGTTAAAAATGGTTTCAGACCGTGATTCCAGTGACATGGATATTAATTTAACTCCCGATGAGATTAAAGAACAGGCAGAAGCTATTGTTTATAATCTATTTTTCAACAGTATATAATTTATTTCTATTTTAACTGATTATCAATATACATATTTCATTAAATGTGTGTGTACTATTTTAATTTCCTCACATAGTCGAAATGAAAAGTAGAGTGTTTACCTCGGATGAATGTCACCATTTCACCCTTGAACTATTGGCGCTCACTTCGTTCGAGCGCCAGAAATATCTCGGGTGAAATGGCTGACTTTCAACCCTTGTGTAACAATCTACTATTACCTATTGTATTTTCTGTTTCAGTTAATATTATACAACTTACCGCTAAACATAAACGTGTTTTTGAGTGGAGACCGCGACTCGGCAAACGTAGTGTAGGACGCCCTCCGGCCAGATGGGATGACAATCTGCGAAAGGCTGCGGGCAGATGCTGGATGCGGCAAGCTGAAAACAGGGCGCTATGGCGTTCATTGGGGGAGACCTATGTCCAGCAGTGGACTAGAATAGGTTGATGATGATGATGATGATGGCGCAATTTGATTTCAGCAAGCCAATCATTGTAACAATGCTATTTGAAGATAGTGATGATGAACACTTACTCTGAAATCAGAGTAAAGAAGAAGTTAAACATAGTGTAGTTAAAGAAGATTGCAGAAATTTTGAAAAAAGCTTTGGTGAAACAATTATTGAATATAATACTGGTGCACCAAAAGAGTCGCTTGAAGTTGAAATTATGAGCGATAAACAAAGAAAAATAAATACCAAAAACCATTTCACCAGCATCAATAAAAACCTACAAATGACCAAAACGTCTGCTTCCACAATAGAAACTAGAGCATAGTTAAAAAAATAGAACGACCCTTAGCTCTTTTTGATTGAATTGAAAATATATAATACTTTGAAAATTGAAAATATTAAATTTGTCCTCTCAATCAATCAATTAGCCTATGGCAGTCCACTACTGGACATAGGCCTCTCCCATTTTACGCCATAGCACCCGATCCTCCACCTCGCGCATCCAGTCTATCCCAGCTACCTTTTTCAGGTCGTCCGTCCATCTTGCTGGGGGACGTCCTACCTTCCGCTTACCGATTCGTGGTCTCCACTATAGGACTCGTTTGCTCCATCGGCCATCGGTCCTCTGAACATTATAAACCTTCTCTTCTCCACCCTAGCGTTAGTCCTGGTTGCCTCCAAAGCTTTCACTTTGGGATTCGGAGTCTACTTCTTCTAACCACTTTTCTTTGGCGTATTGGCTATTGCGGGAGCGACTGCCTTCTAACCCCTCAACTCCAAAAAATACAGTATTATTATACATTTTATAATTATCATCAACTTCCTCCTGTGTTTACGCTACTCTGGCTTCATCAGAACAGTGCGGGCGAGCGCGTCCATAAGAATTCAAGGTATTATTTATGTCACAATAAATATCTATGTCAGTATATCCTAAAGAAATAAGTTGCAAAGGAAAAATACATCACTAATACCGGATATGAATAAATTATATCCTTCCTTGTAAATTATTGTTGAAGCCCATCTCATTCGGGTAACATAACCATAGCAAAACATATTTCTTTTATGTAAAGTAGGATACCAAAACTCACAAACGCGTACCGTGTTTTAATTCATAATAACTTTGGCATAACGAGTTATGCATAATCTCATAACAGTATACCTTTTTTTTTTTTTTTTTTTTTTTTTTTTCGTGCGGAAATCCCTTCGGATACCCCCCCGCGTGCCAGCGGGGGCGGTTATGTCGGGCTTGAACCGACTAAAACCGCACGCCGTCTCGGGTCTACAGACGCCGGGGTGTAAGGTTGCCCATAGAGCATATCCCTCGCATATAACAGTAACATAACAGTATACCTAACAATATTTTTAAATACATTTTTGACCCATTACACACCCCGGAAACTCTCGGCAAAATTTATGAAACAATCGCCTTGTAATTACAACATACATAAATCGTGTACATGTACCGTAGACAGAGAAACCAAACATGTACGGTGAAGTTGATGTGTGAGAAAATTAGAAATAGCATGGTTGGCATTATTTAAAATTTTACACATCATCCGAACATGAAGGCATGATTTTTTGCGTGCGACCGCGACCGTAATAAAATTATAATGAACTCTCAACTCTCACTGCTCATCAGGGCGGGGTGAGGTAGCCTTTGTCGGTGGGCGGTAAGCTGTAGGTAAAGTCTCAGGAAAGAGGGTCACCATTACATACACGTACCATGTTAACAATGGTGGCACTCAGCTTGACGGCCTCATCAGAAGATGATTGTCGTCGCAGCACCGCGTGACACCCACCGGTCTCACCAGTGCTGCGACCACAATCCCCCTGCCCGGCTATGCACTTGCTGACCCCTGAACGCAATCAAACCGAATTGGATTACTATGGAGGCAATCGTGCACGGTGGTACCCACCCGAATTTTGAGACAAATTTGTGTCATCAAATTTCTAAAATTGTTAAGGTATAAGTTGATTGGTATCTATAAGGGCGGTCTTCATACTTCAGACTTCAGTTACAGCTTACCATCAGGCGGAATGAAGTCATATTGACGTGCGAAAATAATTTTACAGGTGCTATGTACCTACAAACAGATAAGTAGGCAGTTATGTATGCGTATAGCAATAAAGGCCTTTTTTTAACGTTTGGAAACCCCCACGGGCTGCACCCCATCGGTGCCAGCGATGGGGTGGAAGTGTCGGAATCGGACCCACCAAAACCACATGGTGTCCTCTCCAAGCGTCCATTGCCGGGCACCCCGGGTAAGACGTCGAAAGGATAACCCCAGGGTTACCAGCTGACATTGGCCGCCACCGCGGCCTCGCCTGGTGGGGTCGGGTTCTATCCTGCGTCCGTCAGTGAGTTGGCAGGTGTGTGTAGGACACACACGACACGCCTGTGTCATGGCCTGCTTCTGTAAGGACGGCGAGCAATAAAGGCCTGATATATTTGCAGATGAAAACAAAACGAAAAAACTGAGAGAATACACTGAGCAAGGTCAACGGCACTTTTGCTCTATTTATAAAAGTGATTTCGATTCACTATGCATCCGGCTTATAGGTACCTACACTTTTAAAATAATTTGTGGGCTCAACATGAGGTGGCCCGATGACTCCTGCAGGAGACTCTACGCGGGGATCGTGCAGTCCATGGCCCTGTATGGGTGCCCAATATGGGCGGAGGCCCTGAAGGCCGGAAGTGTGCGGATGCTGCGCGCTCCGCAGCGGGTGATGGCCATCAGGGTCATCCGCGGGTACCGCACGATCTCCTTCGAGGCGGCGAGTCTCCTTGCCGGAACTCCGCCATGGGACCTGGAGGCGAGAGGCGCGGGAGCAGGGACGGAACCCCGAGCCTCGAGAAATCGAGGCCGTGCAGTCCCAGCTCCGCCAGGCCATCGTGGTGGACTGGAAGGAACGAATTTGGCGACAATCGCAGGGCACGCCGCAATAGCGGCGGTAAGGCCCATCATGGAGGATTGGCTAGAGAGGCGACACGGAAGCCTCTCGTACCGACTGACGCAGGTGATCTCCAGGAAGGGGTGCTTCGGGGACCACCTGCATCGGATCAGGAAGGTGTGACGCGAGCGAGGACTCAGGGCTGCACACGCTGGCGGACTGCCCGGCGTGGGAGGCGCCGAGGCGTGACCTCGTGGCAGCCATCGGGGTGGGAGTCCTCTCGCTCGGCAGCATGATTGCGGCAATGGTGAGGAGTGCGAGCGCGTGGGCCGCCGCCACCTCCTTCTGTGAGCATGTAATGCTCGCGAATGAGATGGCGGAGCGCGCCCGGGAGAGGTTCAGAACTCTCCCGGCCCGCCGAGCCCGCAACATGCTCGCCGCGCGTCGCAGGCGACTCAGGCGTCGGAGGTCGCTTAACGACCTCCGTCCTCCATGAGCGCAGGCAGGCAGGTGAAGCTGCCTGTCACCCCAGCAGAAGCAGGCCGGGACGGTGAGGTGACTAGCGCCCCTCCCCCAAACTGGGGCAAGACGGGGACACCGTGGTTCCCAAACCTGAGGGGGCCATCTCGAAACCGCAGATGGCCCAGGGTCAGTCAAAGTGCGAGGGATATGCTCTATGCAACCTTACACCCGCCGTCTGAAGACCCGAGACTGCGTGCGGTTTTAGTCGGTTCAAGCCCAACTTAACCACCCCCACTGCCCGGCGGGGGGGTATCCGATGGGAATTCCGCACGAAAAAAATAAAAATAAAAGGTACTCAACTTCAAAGCATCCGAAACCGATTTACTTGTAAGTATGAAAGATAGAGGAAACTCCTGAGGTGTGTAAGAAATTAAGAATATACGAGAAAGAAAGAAAAGTTCTCGTGTTATATAATTATGAAGACAATAATCGAGTAAACAATCAGTTTATCGACGAGGCATTACGCGACGTTCACACACATCGGATCGACATACGGATCGGATTTTGGCAGGATACGGTTTAGTCTATTGGTTTAGTGTCGGATCTTAAAACCGAATGCACATGTGAACTCATAAATTAAATTACATTGTTACTAAACCGTGAAACGTATCCTACGAAAATCCGATTCGGTACCTATGTCAACGTGTGGAGGTAGCTTTCGGGACACTTGTCTGGATTGACACTTTTTAACTATTTTTACTGACAATTAGAACGCCATCAAAATATTAAAGCTATTTTGTACTATGCTAACTGGTACAAAATAGCTTTAATATTTTGAAGATTTTTATGGTGTCAGTATTGTAACAGTAGTGTTAGTAGTTGCCTCCAAACTTTGTTTTGGAGTCCGGGGTCCGCTCTTACTATTTTTCTTTATTTGGCTTATTTTGGCTTTTGCGGGAGTTACTGCCGTCTGACAGAGTCCCGAGTAAAAGCTTCAAGTCCTCAATCAGCAAGCGTACCGGCTAGCAGCTGAGGTTAACTTAGTGGGACCCTAAACACTACCGAGGCCCATGAAAGAACAGGGCCTCGGTTTTATACAGAGCTACCTCGAGTCTCAGCCGCCGGATCCGCTCCACGACTTGGGCAACCGCGGTCGTGGCCTTCAGGGTCGCTTCGCGGTATGTCGCCCCGCACGTCGTCACGAGCGTGTCGTCCGCGTAGCATGTGACGGCGGCACCGTCTGCGAGCTCACCGCGAAGCACCCAGTCGTATCCGATGTTCCACAGGAGCGGCCCTAGGACCGATCCCTGTGGAACACCGCACGACATCTCACGCCGGCCGAGACCGGTCACGGTTGGGTAGAAGACGGCTCTCTCCGTCAAATACGCCCCGACTATGCGGCGGAGATAGAGAGGCACTTCGTGATACACGAGCTCCTCCCTAATGAAATTCCAGGACAAGGTGTTGAACGCGTTGGCGATGTCCAGGGACACCGCCAACATCACCTCACCCCGGGCTACTGCATCCTCCGCCAGAGCCCTCACGCGCATGATGGCATCCACGGTGGAGCGCCTCTGGCGGAAGCCATATTGGCCATCCGCCAGGTCCGGCCCCACTCTTGAGAGGTGCTCGACGAGGCGCTTCGCCATTACTCTTTCAAAGAGCTTGCACACCTCGTAGAGCAACACTATGGGCTGAGAAGCCCTCTCGGTCGGGGCTCGAGAGCGTCGTCGACTAGAGCTAGGACCCACGCTCGGCCTGGAATGCCGTCGGGTCCCGGGGCGGTGCGTTTGGCTATAGTGCGCGAGTTCCATGAAATTACGTCTTCACCATTGCTTTAATCAAGTAAATATCATCAAAATTGTGTTAACAGGAATTGTAACGGTCATGGGTGACACCCTGCACCCTGTACAGTACAGAATGTCATCCAGTGACCACGGCCAGTGCAAGCTACCCACTTGTTCTGATTGACAAGATTTATGCCAATTCTCCTATGCATACACTTGACGGAATTGCCGTCACGAATCTGCCGCGTCGAAACGCCAATACATGTTATCTTTTATATATAAAAATGAATTGCTGTTCGTTAGTCTCGCTAAAACTCGAGAACGGCTGGACCGATTTGGCTAATTTTGGTCTTGAATTATTTGTGGAGGTCCAGAGAAGGGTTAAAAGGTAAATAAATATGGAAATTGTTATCGATTGAGGTAGTACGAAGTCTGCCTGGTCAGCTAGTTGAATATAAAAGACGTCGCGACAGAGTGACCGATCATCCACGCATAGTGCTCGTTAATAGTTGTTTATAAATATGTATGAACTTGTATTGGCGTTTCGATCCAAGACAGCATATTCGTCGAGTGTAGCGAGAGTCTTTTTTGCTTTTTAACATGATCTTTGTTTCAGACACTAAACGCAGAAGCTCACAAATCGTATTCATCGCAACCGCTTCCTAGGTCCGATATTTCAACTTTTTAGAATACATTTAGTTTGGGCTTAAACATCTTCGAGACTCAAATTTCCTTTATTTGCGGATTCGGAGTTTATCACCCTGAGAATTATCACCTTGTCTATGAAAATCTACATGTTACTATTTATCGTCTTATTATGCAGCGAGTATTGGATAAGCTAAACAGATCTATATTACTGAATGAATAATATCCAGGTGTATTTTATAGTAAACCGGACAGGGTGTATTTTTGTAATGAAATTGCGCACGTCAATACGGTTTCTTCCGTGCACTGCAAAATACTTATATCAGTTCTTGATCATTTATTTCAGTGACTGAATTTCCGTGTATCTGAGTTTAGCTTACTTAAGTAATACTCGCTGCAAAGTAGGTAATGTCACTAGTTAAATGACGGACGTTCATGTTATTTATAGTTTATACCACAGAATGTATACGTAACTGTGTACATATACTTAAATAAGTACTTCTAATATTTAAAAAAGAATATTTTTATATGATACAATATAATTGTTTTATTTTAAATTATGTTATATTAATATTTATTTATTATGTTATATTATTATAATAATTATTATAACGGGCTTATTCCCTAAGGGAAATCGAAAGGGAAAGGAATAGGGCGTCAGCTCTAGAGAGGAACCTTCGATGTTAGTGTTTCATGTGGACTCGAATTTGAACACATTCCATGTGGAACATGTGCAGTATGTAAACACTGTTGCTGTAAGCTGATATAGGGGGCGGTTGATCCAATGTTTTTACCGTACTAGCATTACCTACTAGTGCATTTCCTACTATTCCCAGCAATTTCCCAAACACCTTTAATATCTTCATAATATAGTTGTACACCCACCCTCTTTTTGGGTGGAGGACACTCTAGCAGTCTCTGGGAAAGTTAAACTGTCTAGAAACCCGCATAGAAATTAATCAGAACTAAATGATTTATTAAGTATTTGTGTTACGAGTACCTACCTAGGTTCATATTTTTAAACGGCTTTAATTTTAAAATGAAACGCAAAGAACTTCATGGAAATTTAAAAAATATACGCATTTTGGGGCATTAAAATCAAGGACTAGTGCCACCAGTAACGCCTGGAGAAGTCCAGAATGCTGAAGAATTGGAAAGCTGCCGAAGCCGATGGGGACTCCATCGAGCCCTGAAAGGCGATGGGTCCCCGTGGTGTGAGCATCCTTACATCCCTCTTAAACCGCGTACTCCTTACAGTTAAGATCCCAAGCCAATGAGGCTGAGTATCATTACTCTAGTCTTATCTGCAGGAGTATGGCAACGACCGGGGTATAAAGGTAATGTCCCACACTATGAAGCTCTTCGAGAGGCTAATTGACTCTCGAATTCGACAGGGGTGTACACTCTCGGAGTGTCAAAATGGTTTCCGCCCTGGCTACAGGACCTTGGATCCTGTTTTAGCACTAAGGAGCGTTGCGGAGAAATACAGCACGAAGAATACGCCGCTACATTACCTATTTCTGGACATGCAGAAGGCTTTCGACTGTGTTCCTCACACGATGATCTTGTGGGCATGGCGGTCCAAAGAGGTTCCAGAATCATATATTGATATCATCCGAGACATGTACCACGATTCCGATTCCGTGGTTCGGGCCGCTTTTGGCAATACGAAACCCTTCCCCGTCACAGTTGGGGTACACCAGGGATCCATCCTTAGTCCGTTTCTGTTTAGCGTGATATTAGACGTTCTGTTGGACAGCATCAGAAATTCACATGAGCAACATCAGTGGTATGCTGATGATATCGCGCTGGTGGAGGCTGACAGGGGCAGATAGGTGTGACGTGTGAAGATGTGGAAGTAGGCGTTGGAAAACGGCAGTCTGAAGCTTAGTGTGGCGCAGACTTACTTAGCGTTGAGCTCAACAGATAGTAGATTTAGTCCAGCGCATGGACCAGGTTAAGTACCTTATACGCGACTTGTGACATCGACTGCGACGTCAAAACACGCATTGCCACTACATGGGCCAAGTGGCGTGAGATGACTGGTGTCATCTGCGACCCCAAAATACCGGATATGTCTATCAAACCATTATTAAACGTGTCTTTATACACGGCTGTGAAGCGTGGCGTCACACTCGCGCTGCCGACCATACCGACGTGTCAGATGAATATGCTGCAATGGATGTGCCTTCGCTGGTGCGGCCAAAAGGGGGCTGGTGCCGTTTTGCAGCCGCTGCTTGACTACATAGGTGATAAATGTCTGGCCATGGCACTTCCGACGGACCCCGCTAGGAGGGGGTGACCCAAGAAATTGTCGTCTTTTGAATTACATCTGTAAATCTGCCTTTGTCAAAAGACAAAAATAAAAATGCGCATATGGCTTTTCTGTAAAAGTCAGTGATTTCAGCGAAATCATGAACGACAGGAAAAGCTCGGAAAGTTGCGTTCGGTAACGCAATGTTTTTTTATTTTGTACACAAAGAACTTGACTCGATAATTAATTATTTGATGAGCAAATGAATGGAACGATACTTGCACAACCCTAGCAGTAACCATGAAGAAATCTTGTGATCTGCCAGCTTGCCTTTTGATTGATGGCGGCTGTACACACTCGATGAGATACCCCGCGACAAGCCGAGAGCGAGTATATACATGGTGCTCTCGTCTTGTCTCGGCCTTTCGTTCTCGCTTCAGTCGGTCTCGATCGCTTGTCGGTTTTTTGCGCCTGAGCCAAAGTATTTCGTTCGTTCTCGCGAGGACAACGAGAGCGAGCATGTACATACTTGTTCATTTGGTTCCCCGATGATTGTATTTGTGTCAAGATGGACTTGCCTGTGTGGTCGAATGTACGTGAACTACAGTTTTTGGAGTACTATTTGGGTTTCAGAATTTTCTTTTTATGGTAAACATGAAAAAAATTGTTATAGCCCACGGGATAAAGACAAACAGTAGCAGCGATTTCAACATCCATTACGGCGGAAATTTTCAATACAACTGACAGAACGAGTGTGTACATATTATATGCTCTCGTCGAGACTCTCATCGAGAGCATATCGGCGAGCGTGTACAGCCGCCATTATTGTTTATCCAAACCACAGACATAATATGATACCAGACGGAATACTATTGCCCATGACGCACGAACTCTTTCTTTCTGGACACTTGGCAATATGCACTATCCTTCTTTTGCCCTATACATGCACAGTTGGTGCAAATTTTCAACAAAGTTATCACTCGTCGCCATGGTAGGGTCGTCTTCTGGGCTAATATTAATTTGTCAATTGAAAAGAATAATATTTTTTCAAAAATATAGATAAATAACCAAACAATTCTATTCGTTTCTATTCTAATTCCAGTGACCAATATTTTAGGTAATAAAATGTGGAATTCTGGCCTTTCTCATTCATTTTAATTAACGAATTTTGATTTTTTATTAACATTTATGCAGTTATTCGTATAGGTTGTCAGCCTTAGTTGACTTAGTTCAGCCCCGTCTGAACTACATAGCTTATGTGGGCTTCAAAATGAATGAAAAAAGTTCAGCCTATGATCCAAACAGCATTTATATAAAAACTTACTCCTTGAATACATTCGATGCGAACGTCAGTGGAAAATTTGTTTCTGTCAGTGTCAAATCAAATGGCAAAACAGCACAGTTTACTATAACGCGAACTTTCTTTCCATTCTTATTTTTTTAGCAATATTGTTAAGAACTAAGTGTTTCCTTTAATGAATATAATTCATGGACTACCTCTCAATTCAATTAATCTACCTTAATGTGTTTGGTTTGATTTTAAGATGTCCTTGGAGAAAGTGTTCTACAGTACACTACATTCTTTCTCCTGAAAATGTTATTATTTTTCGACACTTTACCGCGTTATTGTAATCGGTATCGTAAGCTAAGACTTAACTCCACATATAAAATGTGGTATGCTGCTTTAGTTCGATTCATAAGAAGACGATTAGTTTTAGGCATTATATTTGCGTCTTCGTTAACATATTGTATCGTCAGTTTTCTTAGAGAGGTTGGTATTGTAATTAATCAGAGTATAGTCATTCACTCTATTCATCTATACAGTTGAAGAATGATTATTGCTGTTATATAATAGATGCATGAGAAATCTGTTGTCAAGTTTCAACAAAAAATGTGTACTTCTAATTTCATACTTCATAAACTGATTGATTGCAGTAAAGTAACAACAGGTAGAAAATTAACCCCCACTAGAGCACCAGCTGATGATGAACCTTGACAAATTGCTAAAGGAACCAACTTAAAATTAAAACAAGAATACTTACTAGAGGTGGCACGTACCTCTGAACCATTATTATGGAATCTAAAAGCTTAGATGCCAATCAAAAACAATAAGTGGACCTTGGGCTCCAAAGTGCAAACTCTGGACGCAACTGGGAAATCAATGTAAAACCTCAATACATTTTTGACCTCTGCATAAGGCATCCTGAGGACTGTTTGATAGAGAATGAGCTCAGTCCTTTTCCTATTGCAATTAATTAGGGTTTATCCTTAACACAAACTGTTATTATTAATAATAATAACACAAACTGAGGGTGTGTAGGTTCCCCTCCTCAACTTAATTTTTGTATTGAAGTTCTAATCTGTGTCAAATAAATGTGATGTTTACATAGTATATATGTTCTATTGAACATAAATATATATACATACATACACTGTGTTCAATAAAACACATACTCATCACCAGTTAACACCTTCAGTATGATTTGCATGAGCGAAAATATATACACATACATGAAAATATACACCTAAATTAACTAGAGTTTATTTAATAATTAAATCTAGTAAATTAAATATATGAAGATCTTCTGTTAATATTATTAACTCCCGAAAGAAAATTCCTTTTTAGAGAATATCTTTAAATCTAAATGAAAACTTGTAGGTGTGAATTCAACTCTCATTTTTCTATCAAATTGCCTGGTTTGAGTAATATTTTATTCTATCTCACCTGCTCAGTAAAAATGTGGTCAATAATTAAACATACTTTCCTAAACGCAACTTATTCACTTGTGACTTGTAGATTCCCAGGTTATAGCTTCCTGAAACACAGAATTCTCAGTTGTTTTTTTTTATCAGTGGACGACTAGCGTTTGACCACTATGTCAACTTCTCTGTGATGATGGAACACCTTGTAGAAGCAAGGTACTTGTGATTTCAAGATTCTCAATGCTGCTTCTTACCAACTGTGCACATCCAAAAACTAATGTAGTTTGCCAAAGAACTTACATCATTAACTTACAGGGTAGCAGCAGAAATATGATATATCAAGATATAGCATTTGAAAGGAAACCATTTGTTTGGAGAACACTTCAGGAACATAATGACACAAATGATCACATAAAATGCAGAAATTCAGTCCAAGGGAAACAGCTACTAGTTGATGATAGAGGTATAATGAATGTGCACACATGTCTATCTACACCATTTTGATTAAACCAGTGAAAAGAGACAATATTAAATATTAAATTATCCATTCCAGGTTATGTATGTCAAAGGATGGATGTGTTGAAGAATGGGTGCTGTGATCTGGAAGCTGACTTCACAGACCGTTACAACTGTGAGACATGTTCGTCTAATAACTGTTGTGTTATATATGAATACTGTGTCTCTTGTTGTCTGGATCCTAGCAAGGTATGGCTGTTAATTGATTCTTACATAATTATGAAAAATAGATTTTATAAAAACACTAAAATGAAGGAGCCATGTAAAGACTTAAAATTTTAGTTTTATTTTGTTGTTGGCAACAATGACTCTCTCTGTGGTCTGCGCTTGTAAGATCAGCATTAAAGAAATGGTTACAGAAAAAAATATAATAATCCTTTTCGTGAATACAAAGTGGAAACGCTGCGCGAGAGCATTTTCCATTGATTGGCAAGTGTAAGGGCTAGCCAATGAGGTTGGGTTGGCCCCGAAGATATTAATAGGACCCCTTCTTCAACTTTAATATGTAAATTTTCAATCATACATAGGTACATATTCTACTCACGCCTTCCTCACTCCCGGGTTGGCAGAGACACGCACAAAGTTCATCTACTGTCATTAAACCTTTGATACAAACCACCTGTGTAATGTGATTTTTTATTTTTACAGAGGGATATGCTTGAACTTGTGTTATCAAAACTTTCAACAGAAAAGAACGTGCTGTTCCGTTCCCTGAGTGACGATTATGAACTATGCCTAACAAAATGTCGTACAAGTTCCCACAGTGTTCTCCACGAGAACTCCTACAAAGACCCAATACACAAACATTGTTTCGGAGACGAGCCCACCAGAGCTAGAACACCAGATTAACGAAAACTGAATCTCTAGTATAAGGTTTTTTTACGTTTATATTCTTTTAAAAGTAAGTAGGTTAATTTGATAATAGCTTAAATTACTTAAAGCAATTGTCTTTTGACTGGTTTCTAAATTGAGAAGTTGTGTTGTGTCTCGATACCACCTACTTACGTACAGTGTCGTAGGTACTGCGCACCGTGCGCAAGTAGGCGTAGACGAGACTCAACTTCAATTTCTCAATTCAGAAATCAGCCATTTATACTGAGATTTTAAACCTTGTAAATAAGTAGTTATAGTGGTATTTTTTTAACTGTTACCAGTGCAATAGGTTTCTTTAACTTATAGGGGACAAAATTATTTTCCTTGACTGGGTATAACTTGCGTCCGTGTTTCAAAACTCTCTCCTTAAGCTACTGATAGACTTGAACATTCACCTGTAGCTGTACATTGAGCATTATAATAATAATAAGCCTTCATTTTAGATATAGACATAGACAGTAGAGTTAGACTAAATTCTTTATATCATTTATTCATTTCATTACAACATTATGTTGTGTCGAAATTGTACTTCAACCTAATTCATTTTAATAATTATAAAAAAAAAACAATATAACATAATTAATTCCATAACATTATGATACAAAAATACGGGCTCAGCTGAACAAAGGTTGCAAAATAACAATTAACCATTAATAATGTCATGTAATTCATCATTAAATTCATTAAGACTGCATTGTAGTGTGTTAGAATTTTTACTCCTTGATTTAAACAAAATTAAATTAGATTTTTATTATGATATGATATTATTACGATTATGATACAAAAATACTGGCTCAGCTGAACAAAGGTTGCAAAATAACAATTAACCATTAATAATGTCATGTAATTCATCATTAAATTCATTAAGACTGCATTGTAGTGTGTTAGAATTTTTACTCCTTGATTTAAACAAAATTAAATTAGATTTTTTTTGCATTAGCTTTTACGCAGTTAAATATGAACCATTTGTTAAATTGTTCTAAAGCGTCATCAACTCTTTGGTTTAGGTTACTAAGAGTATCGGCTGATACAATAGCATATGCATTGTCAGCGAAAAAACAGTTGAATTAATATTGTGAGGTAACTTATTCTGCCGTCCCAAACTTAAAACCGACTAATTGAAAAAGAAAATTTCGAGCAAGAGCTGAAAAATGACGGCATATTTTAAACCTACATTAGTATTCTCGACTGTCATACTGAATTTCGAAGTTCAAAATAGCGATGAACTGTAGCCCTAAAGTACGGAAACGCGACTCACGGTAGTGCGAAAGTGCGCCACATCGATACCCATAATTTCGAATGTGTTCCACTGCAAAGCACGGTAGTGCGAAAGTATTCCACATCGAGTCTCGTTTCGGTACTTTAGGGCTACAGTTATATTTTACAAATATTGTCTGATTTAGCTAGTGCCGACTGTACTGCCAATTTTTCAGCAATTCTAATAACTCTATATATAACTTCTATAATTATATATTAATATATTTATTTCTGTACACAACTAAGGAGCTATGAGTATTGCCTTTTACACACAGACAACGTTTCATCTTGCTATAAGTGTCAATTCCCTTTGAAACCCACCTTAGACTATTCTCATGTTTAAAATATATTTTAAATTTTTCTTTCTAAAACTATCAAAGAAATATTAATTACATTTCGTAATAAATGTATTCGGACCCATTAAGTCATTGGCAATAATGCTCTAAACTTCTTCTGTAAACGAACTTAAATCTATTGTATCCATTCTTCAACCTAGTACTGTTATGAATTGAATTGCAAATCAACCCTGCATGACCGTCAGACAAGCCATTATGGTGAACTGTACAGTTCACCATATGGTCGTTTTCGAGGTTAGTTAAAATATTGTCTAAATAGGAATGTTTGTTATTGCGTATAAAAGTTATTGTATCAACTAGTGATCTAAAAATGTAGCTAATAATTATTATTAGCAAAAATGTCTCTCTTTTTTTTTGTTTCACATACAACGTCTATATTAAAGTCACCACATATAAAACACTTCTTATGAAATAGGTGTTCCAGTAATTTTTCCATGTTCATAAAAACGTCCATGTTATTATCATAAGGACTACGATAGCAACATAAAACACAAACTCCTGATTGTATATCTTGAACGCCACAGATCTCAAAAGCGTCTCTTTTATATAATGCACGATATATAGGTATTTCAACACAATTTCTGTCACCTAACAATTTTGCGACTATGGTTTATGGTGTTTAGCTGTCAACATCTGTTTACCTCTTGGCAAAGGCCTACTCCGATGACTTCCATCCCAGTTTCTTGCCAGTTTTGTCCAAGCGTGACCTCGGACTATGACTTTTATAAAGAAATAGAGGCCGCCCGTTCAAGAGGTGGGAAGATTAACACCTCTCGAACTAGGGGTCTTTTCGTACCCCTTGGGTACCAGTGCATAATGTCTTTGCTGCAATTATCTAGTCCCTGAATTGTGTGACCAGTCTATCTCCACTAGCGCATTATGTTAGGTTTTTGCTCTTATTAGTGTGTGTTTTACTCTATCCGATAATTTCAGGCTTAGCATGCTACTCTCTATTGCCTTCTGACACGATTTCTGCTTCTTAAATTGTGCTTTTGCAGTATGGCCCTGGTTTGGCGGCCATCGGGCATTTGCCGGTTCTAAATTTGTCGAACTGAACATGAAACAGACCCAAGCATAGAGCAACATTGCTACGATCATGCTAGCGAGCATTCTCCATTTCTATCCATTGCTTTCTGTCTCTCGCTTTTGTTTGCCAGTCGGCTCCTGCTACGTCTTTTATGTTGTCGACCCATCTTCGTGATGGTCTTCCCCGTTTCCTCTTTCCCTCGCGTCCTTTTCCATATAACGGCCTATAACATCCATAACAGCTGAAAACAGAAACCAGGAAAACAATATTCAATTAGAAACATCAATATCAATGACAAGGTGGGTCTGAAGCACGGCCTGCTTCAGACCCACCATTCGCAACTCGTCCAAATAGCTACTTGTCCCATTCGTAACTTGTCCCATTCTCAAATCGTCCCGTCCGCGTCTCGTCCCATTCGCAGCTAGTCCCGTTCGCGTCTCGTCCCATTCACAACTCGTCCTATCCTCTGTTTATTTTCGCAGCTCGTCCCATTCACTACTTGTAGCGTTCTTGGCTCGCATTGGGTTATATACCTAACTGAATAATAATAAAAATCGCTGCAAATCATTTATTTTCTCAAAAAATACAGTTGAAGTGTAAAAGCTGTGACTTTAATCTAAAATTATTTAGAATTTATAAGCTTATTGAGATAAGTTCGCCTTTGTACATGTACTTTTTATCGTGTATGCAGTCTCACTTTTGTCTATCGTATAAAATAAAGAAATTAAACTAAAATAAATTTTCAAAATTATGCAATAAAAAGTCAAACAAAATTATTTTAAAAAATACAACAAAATTCTCAATAGATCTCCGTGCTTACACAAGATTTTACAAAAAAAGAATATTCAAATTCTTTCATTCATAAAAAAGTATTTAGCGGTTCTGGTTTAGTACTATAATAATGTCATACACTAACATATGTGTCTAATCAAAGATCAAGTAAGTGATTTCACAAAAAATTTCAAAAAAAAAATATTCACATTCTTTGGTTTATAATCTGTCAGTCTTAAGTATTATATGAATTACAATATATAATTATCATAAATAGGTACCTACATAAAACAACATCGATTGACACCTATTTAACTAGTTGCAAATAAGTTACTTTTCTTAAAAAGTCACTTAATCGTAATGTGTTATGCTGTAATTTTTGGAGCAGTCTGTTATATTTTTGGTCAAAAATTATATCTTTCATTTTTCTGTTCTTTTTTTGCAAATCAAATAGGCTCATATTGTATCGCTTGTTCCAGTATGTAGCCTCTTTACGTAACTTATAGAGAAATAAATACAGATTTGGGTCTTTAGGTATACGCCTATTAATTCGGTGGTGCCCACTCTCGAGAGCGTTGGTCGTTCTGTGTCTCTGACCAGCACAACTAAGGATCGAAGCTGACAGCTTGGGATACCATGTTTTTTGGTAACAATCGAGAAATTGTTGCATTTCCGGTGTATTTGGTGCTTTGTTAAGGATGAGACGCCACGTATCTGGAATCTGAGGGGCTGCTACCAACGGTACGATTGCACATATTCTGATGATATTGCGGCTTAATCTGGTTTGGTCCACCTTTAACTTTTTAGAACGCTTCCAGATTGCTGCATTGTAATGCCTGTAACAACCGCTAATTTTCGCATCAGGAAAGATTGTTGCTACTGCGTTCATTTGCGCAAGCTCGTAGTCCGACTTAAATGTTATTTTAATATCTAATTTTTCTTTCAATAAACGATACAATCTTTCGTATGTAGATTGATGTTTATTGGGCATTAACGCATAAATTACTGGGAATATATTGGTTGATTCTTCATCGGAGCTGAAATCATAATGTAAAACATAGACCTGGTAAAATGGGCGTGGTGTAATTTTGAATGTCCCATCTGCATACTAGAAACCTGGATTCTTGATAAACTTTCTAGATAATTTCGTGGCAAATACAATTATTTTATCGTCATCTCCATCTTCAAATAGATAAAAATCTTTTCCAATGCCCTTGGGTATTTTTACAGTTCTAAGGCTATTGTAGCACAGTCTGTCTATACACAAAAACTTTTTACGGGCTCTGTAAAGTGTATCTTTTATAGAATGAAATGATGGCATATCGTGTCGGCGATATTTTCGTTTCCGTCTCAGGGCCTGTAGACAAAGTCACATTCTACTAGTGGAATCGCAACGAAGCGAACCTTCAAAAGACCGAAATGTATGGGAGAGACAACATTTGTCGACATGTCACGTGTAACAAATAATGTCACTCCCATACATATTGAACATTTGAAGTTTCGCTTCGAAGCGATTCCACTAGTAGAATGTGACTTTGTCTACAGGCCCAGGTTGTCAATCGTTTCTTCATAAACAATACGTATTTGTCGAAAGTCGCTGCATAGTGTTTTTTTTTAATCGTGCAATTATTTTTAAATTAATATTAATAACTTCTGTTGATTCACATGTATGCTGGGCTTCTCTTCGTAGTATTTTCCTGGATTCGTGTATCGTTATTGACGCATTGCAAGTTCTTTGCAATTGTGTGTTCTTTGCAATGTTATTGCATGACTTCTTTTTGCACATCGCCATTTAGAACTGCCGTCTTGATTATCACAATGTTTATTGTATCGGTATTTTCCTCGTATTAAACTGCGTTTACTTCTTTGAATAACAATAAAATTAAACGGATCCATAACAAAAACACTCGTAAATAATAATAACTGTGGTATACGTAAGTATTAAAAAGAGTATGATAAATTATTGATGCAAGTGACAGTGTCAGTGACAAGTTATGTGTAACTACCCTCTTCAAATATTAATAATAAAGAGTAATTGTAACCACGAAACTCGGCTAGCGATGTTATTAATAATCAAGATTGCTCTCATGTTTTGTCCAGGCGTGTCTTAAAATAATATTGGGTTTACTGACCCCCTAAGTTATGGCATTCGTTCAAATTAATGGGTCATTATCCTGGTAATCTTTATCGATGTGTAAAAAATATAAATGGGACGAGCTGCGAATAAGAAGAGTTGCGAATAGGACGAGTTGCGAACGGGACAAGTTGCGAACGGGACAAGTTGCGAACGGGACAAGTTGCGAACGGGACGAGATGAGAATGGGACAAGCTGCGAATCGAACATGTTGAGAATGTATGACGAGTTGCGAATGGGACGACCTGCTTCAGACCCGTTTTAACATTTTGTTAACGTCGGGGTTCAATTTAGTTAACATCAGTCGCAAATCATCCCGCATAGTCGATGCGTCGAGCATGACAACAAGCGCTCATCTGCCCTGATGCAGCTAATGCAGCGCTGCTTTATGTATATATTTGCAACCGCCCGCGCGCGTTACCTCGCGACCAAATCGTGTGACGGGCGACCTGCCTAACGCAGCGCTGCTCTATGTATTTGCACAAAACAGCACACACATGCGTGCGCATGCGCGATGCGGCGCAGACCCTTAGTGATCTAAAGCCTATTCTTTTTCTCACACAGTAAAAAATTATGAAGGAAAAGCAATTATAAATGTCTGTACTATTTTCCAGAATCCAGGGTAGAGATGAATTAGATTTCCATGAAGTCCCCAAGTTCCTTTTGACCCACTACCGGCCACCACGAAAAGATTCAGCACCCACTAGGGGCATGGTTTACCAACGAGGGCGGTTAGTGGGTGCTGAAGCGTGGCTCCAAAGTGGGTCCAAAGGCTAATGGGGGGCGTTATGACAGTTAAGGGGGCAAGGTGGATTCCGGTCCCCACTGACTAAATTTTAACCCGACATTAACAAAATATTAAAACTCCACCAGCCTCAAGAATCTCATTGATATTTATGTTTCTTATTGAATTCAGTATTTTTGTTATATTTTTTTACTAATTTTATGCAGTTCACCATTGCAGGGTGCACCAAATTTTGTGTATTTGTTTTATTTTAAATTTATTGGTTAAGTTGGTATTTTTATTGTAGTATATTTTTTATTTTTAAATAATCAATAATCACGACTACGAGTAGCACGATTACAGAGAGAGATAGAATAGGAAAATTAATACTCAATTAGTGATTTTAACTTATGTAAAGGTTCCATTTTTTTTAAGTGGCGTTAGAACCTTTTTTTTTATTTTTCGTGCGGAAATCCCTTCGGATACCCCCCCGCCGGCCAGCGGGGGCGGTTATGTCGGCTTGCACCGACTAAAACCGAACGCCGTCTCGGGTCCTAAGACGCCGGGGTGTAAGGTTACCCATAGAGCATATCCCTCGCACCCCGACTGACCCTGGGCCATCTCCGGTTTCGAGATGGCCCCCTTACTTGCTCTCCACTGTGCCATCTGCTAATCAGAGGGACACGTGGAAAGCTTCCGAACAGCCCTCAACAGGGCCGTCCTCGCCTCGGTCGGAGTTGGCCGTAGACGGCAGCGTCTCTCCCACCCTAGGAGAGAGGCGCTGCCGTCTCCGTTGCCCAGGGTGCACCTCGTGGAGGTCCCCAACCAAGCACCACAGTGGTAGTTAGTACCTATGCTGTAGGCCATTAAAACGAAACTTACTTACTTTGTCGTCTAAATATTTTTGAATTATATAGTTTTTTAGCCAACTTTAGTTTCCTAATTTAGTTTAATTTTCCTAAGATTACTAATTTCATTAGGGAGCTTGTTGTAGAAGCGTATACAGTTATGAATGAACCTGGAATGAATTACTAATCTTGTGGAGTCGTCTATCACAAACTACAAGATTTTGTTTTTGTCTAGTACTTACTTATATTATGTATATCCAATACCAGCGTATGCTCAAGTCTATCAGTACCTTTATAACTACCAACAGAGATTATCTCCAGTGCAGTTGACGTAGTTTGTAAAAGATAATATAATATAAAATGTAATAATAGTCACTGCACCAATGTAATACTTAGTCATCAATTGTATAAAATCATGAAAGATTGTATATTTATTTTTTCTAAAAACTGAATTATTATATAATATTAAAAATAAAATAATTTACTTTTATTATTTTACCTGCTGACATGTGATTACCTCGTTTTCCTCATGGACCAACTATATACGCACAACTAAGCACACCTTATTTAATATAACCATTCGTTTTAACACGACTACAGCCGAACGGGAAATAGGAAATAAATAGGATTAGTACTAACCTCTTCAGATATTACAATCACTACTGCATGCGAAATGCATGGGAAAGGCCAGAAAGCTTAGGCATCATACAATAGACAAAAATAGAATAATATGACTGTGTGCAGCTTTGCCCCTATTTCCAACGGATACGGTAGTTGCAGTTAAACGACTACTTAATGTTCTCATAACATAACTGGATAAAAACAATTGTTGCAAAAGATCCATTCAAGAGTCCGGAAAGATGAATACATCATTAAAGACGAATATATTCGCAACGTAGAACTTCAATACATTAATGGAGTAATCAGCATCTTACATAGATATCGATATAATTCCGGCGTTTCCAGTTACCCAACTCAGCCATCATCCCACCTGGAAGAAGACCACTATTCATTGTCTTTGAATAAAAAATATCAAAATAATATGTATTAAGTATAATATTATACCATAATATTTCATGCTTACGATAACTAACTTTTAATCTTTGAACATCGATTGTTGTTAGTTATGTATCTAGGAAGTAACATTAATTGAAAATTGGTTAAGTTTACCAATGGGGATGTGCATGGTACGAAGTAGGGAATATGCATCATTTTTTATTTGTTTAATTCACTTTTTACTTTGTTAGAACACAGTAAAAAACAAAAATACTGTTGCAAGTGTTCTAATTATTTTGTAAAATTACATAAAATATCGATTAACTTTGACCCGTTTGAACGTCGCAATTGTTTGCGCGCTTTCTTTGACGTCACGTAGCAGCTCCAGTATTATTAACTATTATCATAGCCTCCTCTATATGTCAACGATAGAGGAGGCTATGCTATTATGCATAGTCAGGATTTATGGTCTTAAATATTGTTAAAAACTTTTTTATAGATGTTGTCTAGTACCAAAGTACCAAAACACTATACTCACCAGATAGTGCTTTTTGTGTTCCAAGAGATGCCTTGAAAGAAGTTTAGTATGTATGTAAAGGGATAAAGTTTAGTAGGTACTTATCCAAAATCGCGGTTACATTGTTATAAAAATCACTGATTGCTAATAAGTTTAAATTGAGAAACACTTAAACACACCAAACACTTAAAAATCCGTTCACCTAAACTTGGTCCTCATATTTTACTTGATGAAATTCATTGGGTAAATAATATGATAACACAGTTTAGTTTGAATTAAAAGGAAGTATAAATAAATAAATATTCTAGGACATATTACACAGCGCCATCTAGACCCAAACTAAGCAGAGCTTGTCATATGGGTTCTAGAATGCGGATATACATACTAAGATACTTTTTTTGTAAATAAATACGTATTATACATAGCAACACCCAGACCAATGCAAATATAAATAATTGCAATGACCGGGAATTGAACCCGCGACCTCTGAACTAGCAGTCGAAGAATATATACATTACTTATATATATACATTATAGAGACTATATACATTATAGTTGGTGAAATTCACGCTCAGGCTTCATTTCACAGGAGAAAATGCGTTCTATTAAACTGGATCCTCACGTTTTACTGAATGACATTCATTGTGATAAAATGTGATAACACAGTATGGGATGAATTAAACTCGGCTTATAAAATGATGAAATCAGCTCTTAATCTGGATTTCACCAGTGAAAATCCGTTCAACTAAACTGGGTATCCAAGCTTTACTGATGATGAAAGAATGAAATTAATTGACTAAAACCAGGGGGGGGCACTCCGCCGATCTGCGAGAAATTATAAGTATGCCGGCATCGGCAACCCCGGGGCTGCTTATTCAGTGGTTGCTCCGCCGTGGGCCGCGACACTCGCGCGCGTGTCTCCCGCATACCAACGTCGCAAGCGCATATTGTATACGATGTTTAAAATAAGGGCAACGAAATATTGCATTGCTGCGGGTTGCAGAAACAATGACCAAAATTCGGATTGCACGTTTTTAATAGATGAAATTTCTAATGATTTGATAGATGAAATTTCAAGATCAGTTGCAGGCTTAGACGAGACTAATCTATTTACTAGATACAAAGCATTCAACAACCAATCTAGTTTTTATGGCAGCTTAAAAATGCCACCAAAAGATTTTATAGAGTATTTATCGCTCGCTTAATAATGTGCGTGGTAGATGGCAATAGGCTCGCCCCCTATTACATTGGGACCTTAAACCATAACTGGCGAATCGTGGATGTGTAATACACCTCTGCCTTACCGTTCGGGGATACAGGCGTGAAGTTATGTTATGTTGTGTTATGTACATAATTTAGAAACCACTTTCCTAGAAAATTTTGAAAATTGTGTTCAAAGTAATCCAGGCAGCAAACTTATAGAACTTTTTAGAAATATACCTCCACAATCACCATGTGCAATTGTGCATGTTTCCCAGTGGAATATTTATTAAAATTGTTTTGTAGGTTTCGCATATATGCAACAATTAAATTTAACAACCGGCAATTTAAAGATGGTAAAAAAAAAAGTATATAAAAGTAAGGCATTTGTAGTTAAGTAAGCAATAAATACAGGTCACGCCCGCGTTACCCTTAGTATTTACTTACGTAAACCAATAAAAAGTAATCAGTAAGTAAATATATTGTTTTTTCTTTTTTAATGAATTTGGTAGCTAGCTCCTAGACTATAAACTGCGAATGGCACAGGGTCAGTCGGGGTGCGAGGGATATGCTCTATGGGTAACCCTACACCCCGGCGTCTGTAGACCCGAGACGGCGTGCGGTTTTAATCGGTTCAAGCCCGACTAACCGCCCCCGCTGGCCGGTGGGGGGGTATCCGAAGGGATTGCCGCACATATAAAAATAAAAAAAAGGTACATATCTCTTTTTGTGCACTACTGTGAAAAAGTGACGGGTGTGGTTATGTCCTGCAACGAGAGTTGCCAAGCAATAAGCATAGTTGTGCTAGACGGGTACCTTATTCTGACATAGTCGATGCTTGCGCCACAGAATAGATAATAGTGCAAAGCTACCATATCCGCTTACGATCAGGCGGACCGTACGCTCGTTTGCCACCGACGAAGTTTAAAAAAATGACAACCCTATCTTCGACATTACTCCACACCTTGCAGAATAATGTCGACCTTCGCGCCGGGCAATAGAACTTAATGACGGCGCGGCTGGCGTGCGCGGTCCGTTGCTAATAATAATTAATAGGCACGTAAAAAGGCGGCATTCGTGAACATCAAAGCAGAGGGTCTTCTGTACTTGTACTATTATTTATTCTGTGCTAAAACGTTACAACGCAGTTTAGTGTTGATTGATCTTGGTTCCTATCATTGGTGAAATCCACTCTAACAGTTTCACATGTTGTTTCCTCATGTTAGTTTACACAACAATAATAAGCTTATGAATATTGATCTCCTAAGCGGTTCTGTGACGTCACTTACGATTCGCCCAATGGTGACGGGTTTCGCAAATTCGAATACCGCGCGGATATGTTGCCCTTTTTGATTGAAGTTTAATGCAGTTAAATATAAACTAAACAAGGAAACAAAGACTTAGTTGTATTGTAAACCCCATAGCGTAACGGAAAAAAAGCAAGTGAATTGAAATAACTTCATCTTCCCAGTTGGTCCATGAGGAAAACGCGGTAATTAGGTACCAATTTTCTGAGCGTGAGCGCGTGGGCCGCCGCCACCTCCTTCTGCGAGCATGTAATGCTCGCGAAGGAGATGGCGGAGCGCACCCGGGAGAGATCTCTACCGGCCCGCCGAACCCGCAACATGCTCGCCGCGCGTCGCAGGCGACTCAGGCGCTGGAGTCCGCTTAACGACCTCCGTCCTTCATAAGCGCAGGCCTGGGGGTAGCAGGTGAGGCCGCCAGTCACCCCAGCAGAAGTAG
This sequence comes from Cybosia mesomella, assembly GCA_946251805.1. Taxonomy (NCBI): domain Eukaryota; kingdom Metazoa; phylum Arthropoda; class Insecta; order Lepidoptera; family Erebidae; genus Cybosia; species Cybosia mesomella. The sequence continues at coordinate 28,183,541 of OX276398.1, forward strand.
GCCGGGACGGTGGGGCGACTAGCGCCGCTCCCCCCAACCGGGGCAAGACGGGGACACCGTGGTTCCCAAACCCGAGGGGGCCATCTCGAAACCGAAGATGGCCCAGGGTCATTCGGGGTGCGAGGGATATGCTCTATGGGCAACCTTACACCCCGGCGTCTGAAGACCCGAGACGGCGTGCGGTTTAAGTCGGTTCAAGCCCGCCATAACCGCCCCCGCTGGCCGGCGGGGGGGTATCCGAAGGGATGTCCGCACGGAAAAAAAGAAAAAAAAATCGTACCAATTTTCTGCCTAAAATGAGTTAACTAAACGTGTAATTCACGTAACGTAGATTCAACCTGCACTTTTCTCTAAAAACATTTCTTAAGTAAGTAGATACGATAATGTTGGGGCCTTTCACAGAAGCCGTAGATGGCCCAGTGTCAGCCGAGGTGCGAGAGATTTGTTGCGGATAAATATACTAAAAATTGTTTTTAAATAGGTAGGTATAAAATACATATAAATACCCAGATCAATGCATATAGAGGTATTCATGCATATATAAATATTTGAGCTGAATGAGAATCCCCTTTTTTTGGATGCTCAAGTCGCACCCTCCATGTCTCCATGAGTTGCCGGCGGAGCTGAGACCGCTGAGCCCTGATTTCCCGGGGCTCCGGCCTGTGGCCCCGCTCCAGCGCCTCCTTGCGCCATTGGTACAACAACGCAAGGGCACCCGCTTTCAGGTCCCATGGAGGGGTCCCAGCTAGGAGACATGCCACCTCGACAGAGATCGTGCGATACCCCCTGATGACTCTGACGGCCATCGCTTTCAACGGGCTGTTTAGAACAGCCACGTTGCGGGCCGCCAGAGTCTTCGCCCTTACGGGGGCCCCGTACAGGGCCATGCTTCGCACGATCCTCAGGTACAGCCTCCTAGTGGGGGCGTTGGGTCCCTTAACGTCGGGCGGGACCAGACTTCGGAGATGAGGTCCGAAGTCCCATCGGCTATCGAGTACGAGCCCAAGGTACTTCTTCGTGGACTCCATGCCGAGAATCGAACTCTCAGAAACAGATTACCTCATTCTTTTTGCTGCTGAAAACGCAAAATATCATTTTTCCGACACGGTAGTCAAAACTGCCGACTTCGTACACAACAGTCGCACTTAGGTATTATCACTGCAGGGCACGCCGCAATAGCGGCGGTAAGGCCCATCATGGAGGATTGGCTGGAGAGGCGACACGGAAGCCTCTCCTACCGACTGACGCAGGTGATCTCAGGGAAGGGGTGCTTCGGGGACCACCTGCATCGGATCAGGAGGGAGCCAACGCCTGAGTGTCATCACTGCGACGCGAGCGAGGACTCAGGGCTGCACACGCTGGCGGACTGCCCGGCGTGGGAGGCGCCGAGGCGTGACCTCGTGGCAGCCATCGGGGTGGGAGTCCTCTCGCTCGGCAGCATGATTGCGGCAATGGTGCGGAGCGCGAGCGCGTGGGCCGCCGCCGCCTCCTTCTGCGAGCATGTAATGCTCGCGAAGGAGGTGGCGGAGCGCGCCCGGGAAAGACTTAGAACTCTCCCGGTCCGCCGAGCCCGCAACTTGCTCGCCGCGCGTCGCAGGCAACTCAGGCGCCGGAGGTCGCTTAACGACCTCCGTCCTCCATGAGCGCAGGCCTAGGGGTGGCGGGTGAGGCCACCTGTCACCCCAGCAGAAGCAGGCCGGGACGGTGGGGCGACTAGCGCCCCTCCCCCAAACCGGGGCAAGACGGGGACACCGTGGTTCCCAAACCCGAGGGGGCCATCTCGAAACCGGAGATGGCCCAGGGTCAGTCGGGGTGCGAGGGATATGCTCTATGGGCAACCTTACACCCCGGCGTCTGTAGACCCGAGACGGCGTGCGGTTTTAGTCGGTTCAAGCCCGACATAACCGCCCCCGCTGGCACGCGGGGGGGTATCCGAAGGGATTTCCGCACGATAAAAAAAAAAAAAAAAAAGTACTATCACTGCGCCACTAGCAATCCAGTAAAGAAATTACCTACGTAAAAAACAGTAGGTTTTATTACCTACTTATAAATTAATAAGGAAACTTTCATCTGTTGTGTCAGCAACGGCAATTGTTAGTTCCACATGTTTTTATTTTCTCCTCAGTCATATCTGGGGTAAAAGCCGTTATCCATTGTGGTTTAAATCTGTCACAATAAAGATGATGCAAGTTAAGAGGTTATCCAAGGTATATCCAAGTGAAATTTCCTTCAGGGGAATAATAAAACGCGTATGTTATGACATCACGATTACGTCGGATATTTATTGTAGAAGATTCAACGTAAAAAAAAAAGCTAGTGGCTTGCGTGTACGGGGCCCCACCAGGACCTTCGAACACAAGTCAACCTGCCTAACATCTGCTGATTGAATAATGAGGCTCTGGCTCGGGGATCAGAGGCTCCCGTAAAAGCCAGCTAACCTAGATTATGCAAAAGAGGAGTATGAGAGGAAATTGGACCTTGACTGTGACTCGAAACTCGGGCACCGCAGTGGCCTTCGTTACTGCTGAACCCTAAGGCAGATTAAGGTCGGATTTCACTAATAAAAGTACAACAAAATTGCGATCAAATCAAACTAGACTTGGTTATCATTATTGCGAAGATTTATAAGATACAGATAAAAGCAGCGGTAACTATCCTTTTTTCATAACTATTATCTAATCTCAATATGTCGTTTGCTCTGCATAATTTAATCAGTACCTACCTTTGTAATATATTTTTGTCTACTATCTACCATGGAGTGAAGGAACCTAAGCTTTGTTAAATGAAGTTGTAAGACCGCAAAATTATTGTTTAGTTAGCGGTGATAGATTTATAAGCATACTAGCTGGTGCCCGCGGCTCCGCACGCGTGAATGCTGGTTATCGCGGGCTATGTCTTTGCCCAGGGTACCTTTTTTTTTTTTTTTTCGTGCGGAAATCCCCTCGGATACCCCCCCGCCAGCCAGCGGGGGCGGTTATGTCGGGCTTGAACCGACTAAAACCGCACGCCGTCTCGGGTCTGCAGACGCCGGGGTGTAAGGTTGCCCATAGAGCATATCCCTCGCACCCCGACTGACCCTGGGCCATCTCCGGTTTCGAGATGGCCCCCTCGGTGCCCAGGGTACCTATAATCTATCCGGTTAGACGTGAAAAGGTAACAAACATACAAATAAATAGATATGCGAACAGAGATACTTATGCATTTATAATAATAATAATACAAAACTGGTAATCTTGTGGTAGTCTCTAATAGTGGCACTGTGAAGTGCAGGAAAGGTGTGGAGACCACCACTGGCGACTTGCCAAAACTGTCCTCGTGAGGTGATCTCTCAAGTTGGCACTGTGAAGAGCAGAGAAGGTGTGGAGACCACCACTGGCGACTTGCCAAAACTGTCCTCGTATAAGCATGTTTGCTACGAGTGGGCTATTCTTTGTCAGTTCCTGTAATATTTTTACAACCCAATATCGTGATCATCATAGCATTAGTCCCGGCTGCATCCAAAGCTTGCACTTCAGAGCCTGGGAGCCGCACTGCTGCTTTTTCTCTTGATATGACTTATCTTGGTTTTTACGGGAGTAAGAGAGACTGCTGTCTGACCCTCTAATCCCAAGAGGAAAGCCTGCACCTTGAGCCTTATCTCTATTAGTGTATCGACTAACAGGTGAGGCATTACAACCCAACGATTTGGTCAAAATTTTATAAGAAATACGGTACCCTTTTTTCTTTTTTTTTTTTTTCGTGCGGAAATCCCCTCGGATACCCCCCCGCCGGCCGGCGGGGGCGGTTATGTCGGGCTCGAACCGACTAAAACCGCACGCCGTCTCGGGTCTGCAGACGCCGGGGTGTAAGGTTGCCCATAGAGCATATCCCTCGCACCCCAACTGACCCTGGGCCATCTCCGGTTTCGAGATGGCCCCCTCGGGTTTGGGAACCACGGTGTCCCCGTCTTGCCCCGGTTTTGGGGAGGGGCGCTAGTCGCCCCACCGTCCCGGCCTGCTTCTGCTGGGGTGACAGGCGGCCTCACCTGCCACCCCCAGGCCTGCGCTCATGGAGGACGGAGGTCGTTAAGCGACCTCCGGCGCCTGAGTCGCCTGCCACGCGAGGCGAGCGTGTTGCGGGCTCGGCGGGCCGGGAGGGTTCTGAACCTCTCCCGGGCGCGCTCCGCCATCTCCTTCGCGAGCATCACATGCTCGCAGAAGGAGGTGGCGGCGCCCCACGCGCTCGCGCTCCGCACCATTGCCGCAATCATGCTGCCGAGCGAGAGGACTCCCACCCCGATGGCTGCCACGAGGTCACGCCTCGGCACCTCCCACGCCGGGCAGTCCGCCAGCGTGTGCAGCCCTGAGTCCTCGCTCGCGTCACAGTGATGACACTCAGGCGTTGGCTCCTTCCTGATCCGATGCAGGTGGTCCCCAAAGCACCCCTTCCCGGAGATCACCTGCGTCAGTCGGTACGAGAGGCTTCCGTGTCGCCTCTCTAGCCAATCCTCCATGATGGGCCTTACCGCCGCTATTGCGGCGTGCCCTGAAATACGGTACCCACTCCTAACGCAAGCAATTGAGTTTAGCTGGAGGGGTTAGAGGTTGTTATTACCTAATATTCTGTTAAACAAATAAAAAAAAATTGACTCATTTGTCCATTGCTGATAGTTGTGAAAATGGGGCTTCAGAAATCTTTAAAAGTATTATTTTCAGTTCTGTATCATCGTCAAGTTGATATGGAAATCAGGTTTTTCCTTACCCACCCCTAAAATCTGCCGCCAGAGGCTCCTGCCTACTGGGAAAGTCCATATGTATTACTAATACGCCGAAGAAAACACTAATAAATACCTGAAACATTTTCTGTATTCGCACAGTTAGTGCGTAGCCGTTCCCAACCGTTGTCGCCTGAAGTGAATATCGGACACATCATACATACCATACAATATGTATCTGTGGTAAGAAGTTTTGTATAAGATTAAATAACATACCACTGCTCGATACTAACAAACTGAAAAATAATGTTAAATATTAAGAACAAAATAGACGTGCATTTTTTTCTTTAAAAAAATTTATAGCGCTTTTCACTAGGGATGGTGTTGATGGTTGGTTGATGGTTCTAACTATACTTCTTCCACCTAAGTGGTATAAAAAATGTTGAAATAAATTCACATATATACACAACTACATGAACCTGAAAACATAAGGTAAGTACGTATGTACCATTTTAGGGTAATCGTGTAATTTTTTTTTTTTTTTGAAGTTTGTTCATGAACTTTTAGTGTTGATAATTCAATTTAAGTAATTTTGCATTTATTTTATACTATTATTAGTATACTATAACCGCGGTAGCCTAGTGGTATGGGTAAAGGACTGCTGAGACGAGGTCTCGGGTTCGATCCCAGGTATTACCATGGCACACACCAATGACTTTTCGATGCTTTTCGAAGTTATGTGTGTATTTATCGCAGGTTTATAAGTGCCCGGTTAATGGCAATAGGCTCGCCACCTATTACATTGGGACCTAAACATAAACTGGCGAAATGTGGGTGCTAGCACCTCTGCCTACCCCTTCGGGGATATAGGCGTGAGTTTATGTTATGTTTATGTTATGTTTTTTTAGTATACTGCAAAAACGATAGCAAATAAGCAATCAAATAAACAGGTATGTTTACGTGATATTTTGAAATTTCTGAAGAGTTTCTCTAGTTAAGCAGCAAATTTGAACGAATAAATTTTAGTTCTGGAGTCCCAGAACACGCAGTGAAACACTATTAAAATACAAAATTAGAAATAAAATTAATAAAACTCTGTGGTCGGTTCATCAAAAAACAACATAATTCATGCATAATTCGTCTCATAATACTAAGTCTCATAGAAAGTCCTTTTTTTTTTATTTTGTTACAGCTGTTGTATTTGAAAGATTACAAGATTACATATTACATTATTATGGTAATGTTGTTAAGGTTCAAACTATGAATGTAGGGGGCTTTAGGGTTCAGGGGTAGGCCTAAGAAAAGATGGATGAAATGTGTTAAAGAGGATATGACCAGGAAGGGAGTGACTGAGGAGATGCCATCTGACAAGAATATATGGAGGAGAATGACATGTTGCGCCGATTTCTATGGCGCCTAAGTCACCCTCACCTGCTCTGGCGCAGGCTTCCATCTCAGGACTTATACGGCAGTCACGCCCGTAAAAGCCAAGATAAGCCAAATCAACAGAAGGAGTAGTAGATTGGACCTCGGGCTCCAAAATGCAAGATTTGGATGTAACCGGGACTAACGCTGTGAAGCTGATGGTTCTATGACACCTTTGCTAGCTTTGGTAGATACCATTTTTTTTTACCACAGCCTATATTAGATACACAATTCCACCATACATCATTTTGTTATATCTCAAGCGTTTTCATTGAAAACTCCCAGACGGCTTTTTTTTTTGTTTCCCACATATTCAACAAACATTATTATATTTGAGCCAATGTTTACAAAATGCAGTCCCAATTTCGAACCTCTGTATTTCTGAGGAAGTTGAAAGCATGGCTCACGAACAAATGATTTTATACCATAGATGAATTTGAAAAGTGTAAAGGTAAATTATAGCTAGAACTATATTATTAGGCATTTATTGAGATAATGTAATAATCATTTAATAAGTATTATTGACTTATATTATTATAATTTTGCGTTTTTGAGTAACTTGCATGTTCTTAAATAATTTGTACACCAGTAATGGTAGACTACCCTTTTAATATATTATTATTATTATTTAAAAACTTGACAAATTATACACTAAAACCTTCCTTGAGAACCACTCTATCCATTAGTGGAAACAGCATGAAAATTGGTACAGTAGTTTTTGAGTTTAACGCGGACAGACAGACGCGGTGGAGGACTTTGTTATAGTGTGTAGTGAAGTATATTCTGGGTTGAATCTCTCCCCACTATACAGTTCAGTTACAGCCACAGTTTTCTTTTGGCACCAGGGCCTTTTGTCACTTAGCTACGCCAGTGATTCCCATCAGAATGTTTCAACGTTGACAACAAAGATAATTAATATTTAAATTACATCGGGAAAGGCAACTCACAAATATTTACACTGGGCGTTGAAAAACAAACAATGGACGTTGCTAATACAATAAATGTAAATTACAAACGTGAATTTCACAGAACATTTATAAACACTACCGTTCTTCTCACGAGATAATACCGACTACCCCTGATGGCACAGTGGCGGTAGCAAGTGTGACTGCTGAGTATAGTTTCGCTTGAGCAAGAGTTCCCGGATTTTTACCCGACTGCACCAGAAGGAGGGTTATGTTTTTCGAGAGTATGTATGTATGCATAATTGTTTGGTATGCTCTGCAGCCTGAACGACTCGATGGATTTTAGCTTGAGAGGTGTCGTTAAATTCGTATTTACTGTGAGAGTGACTAATATACTCGTATATCATAACTAAAAAGTATACAATAAAAAATCAAAAACCCTACTGCCCGAAAAAGACCGAAACAAGTTTGATAGCAGGCGGCACCCATTTGCAAATCATGAACCGAAAGAAAATTAATGCTATCGAACTTCTTTCGGTCTTTTTAGGGCAGTCGGGTTTTTTGACTTTTTTATCAATAATTTTATTCTATTAGTAAATACAGAGGACGGAAGCTTTGCCCGACTCCAAATTGCTACTACTGTCCTGATGTAATGGGAATGATAAGCTCGACTATAGTTACGGATCAACGCGCCATGGGACCTGGAGGCGAGAGCCCTTTCGCAACTGTACCAGTGGCGAAAGGAGGCGCGGGAGCAGGAACTGAACCCCGAGCATCGAGAAATCGAGGACGTGCAGTCCCAGCTCCGCCAGGCCATCGTGGTGGAGTGGAAGGAACGACTTGGGCGACCAAGCGCAGGTTACGCCGCAATAGCGGCGGTAAGGCCCATCATGGAGGATTGGCTAGAGAGGCGACACGGAAGCCTCTCGTACCGACTGACGCAGGTGATCTCCGGGAAGGGGTGCTTCGGGGACCACCTGCATCGGATCAGGAAGGAGCCAACGCCTGAGTGTGATCACTGTGACGCGAGCGAGGACTCAGGGCTGCACACGCTGGCGGACTGCCCGGCGTGGGAGGTGCCGAGGCGTGACCTCGTGGCAGCCATCGGGGTGGGAGTCCTCTCGCTCGGCAGCATGATTGCGGCAATGGAGCGGAGCGCGAGCGCGTGGGCCGCCGCCACCTCCTTCTGCGAGCATGTGATGCTTGCGAAGGAGATGGCGGAGCGCGCCCGGGAGAGGTTCAGAACTCTCCCGGCCCGCCGAGCCCGCAACATGCTCGCCGCGCGTCGCAGGCGACTCAGGCACCGGAGGTCGCTTAACGACCTCCGTCCTCCATGAGCGCAGGCCTGGGGGTGGCAAGTGAGGCCGCCTGTCACCCCAGCAGAAGCAGGCCGGGACGGTGGGGCGACTAGCGCCCCTCCCCCAAACCGGGGCAAGACGGGGACACCGTGGTTCCCAAACCCGAGGAGGCCATCTCGAAACCGGAGATGGCCCAGGGTCAGTCGGGGTGCGAGGGATATGCTCTATGGGCAACCTTACACCCCGGCGTCTGCAGACCCGAGACGGCGTGCGGTTTTAGTCGGTTCAAGCCCGACGTAACCACCCCCGCTGGCTGGCGGGGGGGTATCCGAAGGGATTTCCGCACGAAAAAAAAAAAGTTACGGATCAACGATGGCCTCATTTTTTATTTTTTTAACTTCTTGAAATCCCCTCGGGCTTCACCCCGTCGGTGCCAACGATGGAATGGGCGTGTCGGAATCAGAACTACTAAAACCACACGGTGTCCTCCGCAAGTGCCCATTGCCGGGCACCCCGGGTAAGCCCTGGAAAGGATAACACCAGGGTTACCGGCGGACTTTGGCGAACATGTTATGCTGGCGCCCTCGAGCACCAGACCGCGCAGCACCCAATCGTATCCAATGTTCCACAGGAGTGGCCCTAGGACCGACCCCTGTGGAACACCGCACGATACTTCTCGCCGCCCTCGCCAGCTAGGGTAAACTATGGCCCTCGCCAATGCGGCGGAGGTACTCCGTGATACACGAGCGCCAACCTAACGCAGCTCCAGGGTAGAGTGTTGAAGGCGTTGGCGATGTCGAGAGACACCACCACCACCACCCCATCCCGCGACACTGCTTCCTCCACCACACGCCTAACTCGCATGTACTTAACGCTGGCCTCTTATTTACCCTTAAGTTATTACAATTTGGCTTATCTTGGCTTTTAGGTATGTGGGTGACATCCGTCTGACCCCAATGTCAAAAGGTCTAGAAGGTTCCTAAATATTATTTATACATGCAAATATTAACACTGTGCTGAAATCATCGGCTGGCATCGAACTCGTGACTTCCGACGTAGCACTCGAGTGCTCTACCGCTACGCCAAATATAGGTCCAAAGACTGAAACTGTGTGTGTGTGTATCAACGATGACGATCGGTACATATTATATAGGTCATCATTATGCTGCAAGATTATTTTCCTGTTTTTTCTATATGTACAGTCAACGACAAAAGTGGTTAATTCACTTTTGTCGTTGACTATACTTAAATATTTACAAACAATTTTTACATTGGAATATGAATACCCTATACTGAATATACATGTAGTTTTAATATCCCAGGGCTAATGAAACCCTTCGAGGGTTCAAAGTAGTTTGATGTGAGAAAATGCAACCATCAAAGCATTGGCATTGCTATTCAACGCGGTAGTGACACCAGCCTTCTGGGTAAGGTCCCAGTAAACGTTGATGAGGAAAATTTTTTGGACGCCTAAGCTCCAGTTTCTCCCCTCCCCCCTTAATTTTAATTTTACTTAATTTAGTTATGCCAGAAAATACGAAAGACAGATAACGGTATGTTGGATAGACCTAGAAAATGCATTTGGCTCAATTCCACATTACCTTATGGTATACGCGTTGCAATGGTATAACTTTCCGCCCGTGGTCATAGAGATAATCGAGTCGTATTACTCCCAGCTAAAATTTGCTATAAGCTTCCAAGAAGTACACACAGGACCATTACGGTATAATGTGGGACTGTTTCAGGGATGCTGCTTGTCACCAATAGCATTTAACATAGTAATTAATATCTTAATTACCAAGTTAATACGTCACGAAAAGAAATGGGGTTATCGGTTTAAAGTAAATAACATATACTCAGAGTCCATCTTAGCTTTTGCTGACGATCTCGCAATACTGACGCGCAATCCAAAACAATGTCAGGAACTATTAAAGGAAGTCGATGAGTTCTGTTCGTGGACAAATGGACTGAGGACGAAGCCCAGTAAGTGTCACTGTCTATGTCTGGGTAGACGGGACACCAAATTTACCTCTTACGACCCGGGACTCTTCATTGGGGGTAAACCAGTTTCCATAGTCGCTGAATCGGTGCCATTTAAATTTCTTGGGAGAAAGATAGACTATAAAGGACGCACACCATCCTTAGATGAAGTTGTCGATACGTTTATAAATGACCTAAATAAGATAGATCAGATACCACTAAACAATATCAAAAAAGCTTGGATATATCACAACTACTTAACATCACGTCTGACTTGGCCTTTTCTGGTGTATGAATTCGGTAAAACCTTACTGGCGAAAATAGATGCAACTGTCATAAAATCGCTAAAATCGTGGTTTGGACTAGCGCACTCTGCTGATTCCTCTGCTCTATTTAGGGATCAAAATAATTTTGGGATGAAACTTAAGAAACCATCGGAGCTCTATAAACATCTTAGAGTTACCAAAGCCCACATCTTAGGAAAATCCCAAGATGTCACAATCAGGGCACTCCCGAAAGATAATAACGCGTCCGAGCTTGAATCTAGACTTCTATTCCATAAACGATTAATGATAGGGGCCCAGTCAAACAGAGTGGGGTTGGGAGTACGAGAGCCAGAAAGGGACCAGGGTATACTTAAGTCCTTTCTAAAACAAGACGAAAATGATAAATATCGAGTGCACGCGCTGAATTTGGAAATCCAAAATGAATGGTTGACAATGGGAGAGTGCTGCATACCGATGGCCTTAAAGTGGCGCACCTTGATCTATGACTGGTCGCCGGCCCTGTTAAAATTTTATCTTAACGCCTTTCAGATGACCCTCCCAGACCAGAGTAATCTGGTAAGGTGGGGGAAGGCCACAGAAAAACAATGTTATACTTGTGGTGAGGCAATAGGGACGGCTAGACACATATTAGTAGGATGTAGGGTGCTTCTCGATAGAGGCCATTACTCACGCCGCCACGATAAGGTGCTTATCATCATACGTGAAGCAATGAGTCTGGCAGTAGCTAGAGCCCAAAAAGGATTGACTACTAACAGACGTCATATCAACTTTGTGTCTGAAGGTTCATCCATAACACCCAGGAACAAACCTTATTCAATCTTAGATACTGCCCCAGATTGGACTCTCCTAATCGACACGTATGAAAACCACTATAAAATTCCGGAGGATGTTGGGGTTTCGTCATCTAGACCTGACATATTCCTATATTCTAAGAGGTTAAAACATGTGGTTCTTGTGGAACTTACTGTACCGTGGGAAACAAATATACCGAAGGACCACACAATAAAGAAAAATAAATACTATGATCTCACAAACGAATTAATCAAAAACGGTTACGTGGTTAATTTGTATGCAGTGGAAGTGGGAGCGAGAGGTATACCAGCAAAATCTCTCTATAACCTACTTAAAGATCTAGGCCTATCGAGAGCTACAATAAGCTCATTACTAGGAGGAATGTCTAAAGCGGCACTAGTAGGTTCGTATCAAATTTGGTTAGGCAGGGAGGGGAACTTGGGTAGTGAAGGTGAGTGTTGATGTACATCAACAAAAGGGGCCCCTTCTAAACCTACACTTGGGTCGCAAGTCCCAGGCACTGTCCCGAGTTCCCAACTCAACAACGCGATGGACCCGGCACCCGCACGGAGAATCCATGGATTGCTAAGATTACGGTCTCATATAATTAATAATACATATTTTACGCTCCAAAATGTATTTATTTTAATATCGAAGTAAAAAATCAAAATTTATAAACATCAAATAAATATAGTAGATTGTTCAACAAGGGACTAAAACAAGCCATAATGACACGAGATGTTTTATAGCTAGGCTAATAGTTCGAGTGGCATTATGGTTGTTTAGTCCCACGTTAATCACTTTACTTTTCACTTTGAATGCGAGGAAAAAAAACGATGTTCTATACAAAATTATAATATTTATAATAACAAAGTTTCTTAAAATTACGTATTAATCGTTAATCTAACCTAAGAAAAGTTAAAAGTGCAATTTGTACATTTATTTACATTTAAATGTATGGTTTTCCCCGGTATATTAAGGCGTTAATTCTTCTCCACTGGATGACGATGATGACATATTTGGTCCGTAATTTATTAAGTTGCACAATTAATTGGTGTAGGTAATTGGTGATTACAACGCAAGCTTAATTCGAATAATCTATTCAAAATTCAAATTGCAAAGAAATTTGTCCCGCGGTTTTTTTTTGTTAAGTAACGTACGCTTTAAATGCTTGCATATTTAGCCAACAGATTCTAACTTGAAAAATAATTTAAAACTAATTGGAAATGCATAATAAAATGAATTAATCCTTAATACTTACATAATAATTAATTAAATTAATATAATTAATCGTGTTTCACGAAATTAAATGGGCTTTTTAGATTTTTTCAAATGACATTTTGAGGTTATTTCTATACACAATCACTAAAAAGGTGATAATCCTCCCATTCACAAACACCGTGATTGGCTGTTTAGGAGTTTTCAAAGTAAATTAAAAAAAAATTACTTTAGTCCCTAGAGATTAATAAGGAACTTTAGTCCCGATATGCAGAGACTAAAGTAACATTTTAAGAGCATGAGAAGTGAAAAATAAATTATACAATATGTAACCAAACTAGTGTCCGATTCGTGAACGTGTATATAAGTGGGTATAAATGTTAGATTCTGTTTATGTAATAGTTTTTGGAAAATAAGTTTTAAAAAGTAAAAAAAAAACACAAAAACTGCAATAAAATTTTGGTCAATGAGGAAACTTACATGGCAACACAGGATTTTGGAGACTTTACGAACAAACCCTGTCCAAAAAAACACAAGACGGTGCGGCGGGGAAACCTGGGGGCGGTGTTGTGGGCTGCCGCTTAATTATTATGTTGTGTCATATTCTTAGATTTGAAGAGATATTGGGTAATTATGATCTAGGAAATGGCATTTAAAATTCCATTAATAGGCACCTACATTTATTTTCATTCATATTTTATTTTTTTATTTCATATATGCTTACGTATTCAGGATACCTATGTGCCACTTATCGATCGGGCACTAGTCTTGTTTAATAATGTAGGTATACAAAAGTTTCAGATTTAGTCAAATAGCGTAGAGATACCTTTTCACCAACTCTTACGTGAAACAACGCAATCACAATTCCTTTATCTGAATCAGTTTAAATCTGGTAGTATTTACTGCTTTAACTGAATACAATCTCAAACAGTCTCATAAAGATATGAACAACCACGCATTATCGTATGCATCGAACACCAGGTAAAGCTATTTACTTAGTATCGTATTAAGAAACGTCAAGATAGCACTTAAAAATGGCAACGATTTATGACAATGATATGTACTGTAAAACATTAATTCACTATGATTAGATAATGTGTCCAATTGGCGTTATATAACGTCATTCAACCTAAATTGAAGAACTATCTACTTAGAACTTAGTTCTACTACCTGAATTATTATCTTGACATTCCAAGATAGGAATGTCTTGAGGTATGGGACACGGGGGTGTGTGTTGGGTAACCTCCTCGAGTGTCGCTCCGATTCCGATCCCGCTGCAGTCCGGGGGGAACGGAATCGGAGCGGCCGGTACACCCTGGGCGGCGGTCAATGGCTTCCCCTTCACCCCTTCATAGGGTTGGCATTGATCGTCGGCCAATACCCATCGTGGCGGGAACACATCGCTCTCCGTACTCCTCTGCTTTCAGAGGAGACAGGATGAGCGATGCTGTTAGTGGTGAGATGGCCCAGGGTCAGCCGGGGTGCGAGGGATATGCTCTATGAGTAACCTTACACCCCGGCGTCTGAAGACCCGAGACGGCGTGCGGTTTTAGTCGGTGCAAGCCCGACATAACCGCCCCCGCTGGCCGGCGGGGGGGTATCCGAAGGGATTTCCGCCCGATAAAAAAAAAAAAAAAAAAAAAAGGTATGGGACACGAAGTAACCCGATCAAATTAGAGTCGCACAATGGGAATGTGCATTTGCATTGATTTTCAGAATTGGCAGATTTTTCGTAATTGCAGCAACACTGTTGGCAGAATACACCTGTTAATTATAGAACGAAGTTCTGGCGCAGGATTCCCTCTCGAGTCGAGAGAGTCACATACTTAAAAGCCAAGATAAGACTCATCAGCAGAAGAAAGCGGAGGTCGAGGTCCAAAGTGCAAGCTTCGGATGCAACCGGATTAACGTTAAGATGATTATGATGATGATAAAAGTGCATTCAACTGTCTATCAATCAATAAACCGTTCCACTGCTGGACAAAGACCTCTCGCACGCATAGTAGGTACCCAATCCTCCACCCTCCGCATTCAGTTTAGGAAGAAATTATAAGAGTCGAGAGGAGGATATATTGATTAATTAATATAACATAACTTCACGCCTGTATCCCCGAAGGAGTAGGCAGAGGTGTGTTACACACCCATGATTCGACAGTTATGTTGAGATCCCAATGTAATAGGGGGCGAGCCTATTGCCATCTACCGGGCACATTATTAGGCGAGCGATAATTAACATTTATTAATGCACACATAACTACGGATAGTCAGAGGTGTGTGCCTGGGGCGACTGGGGATCGAACTCGAGACCTCGTCCCAGCAGTCCGTTACGTACGCCACCGGGCTTTATTATAGCATCGTTAAAGGAACGTTAACGAGTGAAGTATTGCCTCGAGCAGATTGACCTACGTCAATGACTTCTGTTTACATTTTTTAAGTTTTATTAGAGGTTTTAACTCACAGATTACTGTTAGTGATGTAGATACGTAACGTTAAGTAAGAATAACACAATATAATAAAGTAGGAAGCCGCTTATTTTTAGAAGTTTTCCATTTACTAAATCAGTGAATCCACTTTCTTTGGGCATTTTTAACGGTATTTTTTAATGCAGTCACTGCATCTTCAGAGTTTGTAGATAAAGCGTTATTAAAGCTTCAATTTGTTCTCCGAACCTCGGCAAACCGTTCATCAATCAAACCTAACAACAAACTAACGAACAATACACGACGAACCTAACATAAACTTTTAAAATACCAATCGGATCAGGATTGTTTTGGGTAAATCTAAAGAGTCCAGTACACAATGGCCCATGATGGGCTACGGCAAACCATTGCCATTGTGTATAGGGGGCAATGGTATACAGTGGCCCTCACCTAGGCTAGTCATCATGGCACGCAATCAGGATGTTATCGGTTATATGGCACACTTCAAAGGAATCGCGGCTTAACATTGAGCTATGAATCATTGTATGAACACTTACGTGATGATGGCCTAGCCTAGAGTTATACTCGTACATTGCAGAGCTGGGCCCATAACAGGCAACTGTGTACAGGGGACATTATTGAACAAATCACGTATAGTACATTTAAATAAACTTATTTCACTTTGAATAAGCCAACATAAATAAGCGATAATAAAAATTGCAAATTATTATGTATAACCTAGACGAGCTTTTTGAATTTTAAAAGAATCAATACCAAGCAGTTTTAATAAAAAATATGCTTAAAATGACAATTTAGTTGTCATTCATTATCATCAAACCCAGTTGGATTCTACTTTAGAGCAATTACCTAGTGATCTTTTGAATTTACATTAAAACTTTCCATTAATAATATAAATCGCACTGAATTTTAACTCAGTACCTACTATTTATGTTATTGGAATGTCAGTAACCAGGTTTTATTGAGTGTTTGTAAACATTGTGTGGTGAGACAGGGTTTGGAAGTCGCGGCGTTGGTTGTTGGTGGGCAGCGTGTTGGCGGCGCTGTTCGCGGGCGCGCTGGTGGCCGTGTTGGTTCTGCAGCCTTGGGCGGGACCCGACCACCCGCGCTTCCCGCGCGCTACCGTCGCCGCCAATGGCCACGAATGTGCTTCAATTGGACGGTAAGTCAAACTCATTACGTCACTTATCTTTTAATTAGAAAATGTAGGTGACTAAACTTTATAAATCAATCATCAATACAGATACTCATTCGTCATTAGTTCATCATATTACAGCTTTAGTCCCGATTGTCCCCAACCCTGTACTTTGGAGCACGGGTTCCACTTGCCTACTCTCTCTGTGATTTGGCTATACATTTGCGGGAGCGACTGCCATCTGACCTCCCAACCCAGAGAGGAAAGCCGGCGTAAGAACCTCGGCCGTTAATCAAAAGATGCGGACACATTCTACCAGGCGAGAGAAATTTGATGGCACAAATTTGTCACAAAATTCGGCCGGGTGGGTGCCACCGTCTACGATTGCGAAAAACCCTCCATAGTAATCCAATTTCGGTTTGATTGCGTTCAGGGGTCAGCAAGTGCATAGCCGGGCAGGGGGATTGTGGTCGCAGCACTACTGGGACCGGTGGGTGTCACGCGGTGCTGCGATGACAATCCTCTTCTGATGAGGCCGTCAAGCTAAGTGCCACCATTGTTAACATGGTACGTGTATGTAATGGTGACCCTCTTTCCTGAGAATTTACCTTCAGCTTACCATCAGGCGAGGTGAAGTCAAATTGACGTGTCCTAAATATGAAAAAAAAAATGCACCGGCTAGGAAGTGCAGTTGGCTTGGGCTCCGAAAATCTTGGTAAGGCCACCCACCCCACCCTTCATATGTGACTCCTTGCATTTAACCCCGTTTAAACCCACGGATAAGTATAATAAGGCGATAATGAATTTGTTTCTTTAATTTCTAATCGTATATTTTACTGTTTGTTACTCTTAAATGAAGAAATCGATTCTATTTTCCACTACCACATAACAAAAAATTGCTTGAATATTGTAGGGAAATCTTGGAGAGAAATGGTTCGGCAGTAGATGCAGCGGTAGCCACTTTGTTCTGTGAGGGAATCGCTTGCGCACAATGCATGGGTCTCGGCGGTGGCTTCCTCGCCACAATATACGACGCGGCCACAGGCCAGGTGCGCGTAATGAACGCGCGAGAGAGAGCACCAGCCGCAACTCACGAGAATATGTTCGCCAACGCTTCATCCACCGTAGGCGGGCTCGCCATCGCCGTACCCGGAGAACTGCGTGGATACGGAGCTCTTCATCAAGCCTATGGACGCCTGCCATGGCGAGACATCGTCGCACCCACGGCCGAACTCTGCCGCCGCGGGCATCTGGTGAGCCCTTACATGAGTCGGGCGCTCAAGTCCTACAGCGACAGAATCAAGGCCGAGCCATCAATGCGGTAAGAGCTTTTGCAAAACATGTCTCCTTGTCTAAAATTTATGTAACGGTGCCTTTCTGAAATTTGAATTATGCAATCTAGGGAACTTTACGTGAACGAGGCGACGGGCGAGGTGTGGAACGAGGGCGAATATATCAGAGAACCGGTAATGGCCCGCACTTTGGATATTATCGCCGAGGAGGGCCCCGAGGCGATACACAATGGTTCGCTTACGGCGCGGCTCGTACAAGATATCCAGAACCTCGGCGGAATCATTACAGAAGACGACCTCAAGAATTTCAAGTAAGAGTGGCAATACCTACAAATTGAGCACATAATTGTGATCTAAATCTAAATCTATCTTATCCTAGTTTCTACTAATATTATAAAGGTTACAGTCTATGGAAATGTTTGGATGTTTGTTACCCAATTGCGCTCAAACGACTGAACGCAGCTGGCTGAAATTTGGTACAGGGATACAATATATTATAGTCTGAATCTGCGCGAACGAGATCAGAATTCCACGCGGGTGGAGCCACGGGTAACAGCTAGTATTTCATATAGGTACTTTGACCTATTTTTAATGAACAAAGCACAAACTTTGTTTTTTTTTCCTATAGAATCGACTTGCTGTTACCCGCGGCTCAGCGGGCGTAGAAGTCTGATCCCGTTCCCGCAACCCATGGGAACCTATTCCCGGGATAAAAAGTAGCCTATGTGTTATTTCGGACTATAATCTATCCCTGTGCCAAATTTCAGTCCGATCCGCTCAGCCGTTTTTGCGTGAAAGAGTAACAAACATCCATCCATCTAAACTTGCAAACTTTCGCATTTATAATACTAGCTTTTTCCCGCGGCTCCGCTCGCGTATATGTCGGTTATCGTGACAAAACATAGCCTATGTCCTTTCCCAAGGTCTAATCTACCCCTGTACCAAATTTCAGCAAAATCGGTTCAGTGGTTTAGGCGTGAAAACGTAACAGACAGACAGACAGACAGACAGAGCTACTTTCACATTTATAATATTAGTAAGGATTAGTAGAATTTTGGGTTTGCACAATAAATTTATAAGAACCAAGAACGGGCAGGTGACCGGGTTCTTTCGGGAAATATCGAGAGATGTTCTACAACAAGACTCTAGCTATTCAACCATATGACTGAATCAAACCAGCTCATCTACAAAAAGGACCAGCTATTTATTATCATAGCCAATTCTGCATACTTTCAACTCTATTCGCATGTCTCATAATTTATTATCACATTATAGGGTGGAATGGCAAGACCCCATCGAAATACCGTTAACAGAGGACTACACGTTGTTTTCCGTCCCCCTTCCGGGCTCCGGCTCGGTGCTAGCCTTCATCCTGAACATGCTGCGAGGCTGGGTAGGCGACGGAACGGTAGCGGCCACAGGGTCAAACCTCTATTGGCATCGCATCGTCGAAACCTTCAAATACGCGTACGCCCAACGAACAGGCCTCGGCGACCCTTCACGCTCTAATGTTGACTACAATATACGAGAGGTACATTTTTTTATATACCGCTTAGGTGGTAGAAAAACTCACGGCCCACCTGACAGGAAGCGGTTACCGTAGCCTATGGACGTGTGCAACACCAGTTGATGCCCGCGTCTCCGCTCGGTTATTATTTTTCCTCAAAAGGAAAAAACGTAACCCTTATCATTTCGTTGTTCGTTCGTCCGTCCGTCCGTCTGTCAAGACCGATTTTCTCAGGAACGCCTGGAGGTATCAAACTGAAATTTATATCTAATACTCAGGTCTACTGTCCCTTGGAGCTGTGCAAAAATCAAACTTCTAAGCCAAAGCAATTAAAAGATACAGCCGTTTATGCCGCAAATTTCCGCAAATTTTCGAAACTCGCACGGGAGTCAAAACCTACATGGTACTTCCCGTGAACTTAGAATCATGAAATTTGGTAGGAAGTAACGTCTTATAGTACAGATAAAGGAAAAATTGCGAAAACCGTAAATTTTTAGTTACATCATATAATAAAAAATATTTTTGAAAATTTTAAAGTTACTACTACCATAACTATGACTCGATTGTCGTGATGGGTGAAGTTTTACTTATATACCTACGGGTTTGTACGGAACCCTCGGTGTGCGAGTCCGACTCGCACTTGGCCGGTTTTTTTGGTCATATCTCCAGTCTACGTAACCAATTGTAATCAAAAATATTTTTTAGATCATAGAAGGTCTTGGTTAGATTTTAAGTCTCACCAAGACCTTTCTAATAGAAAAAAAACTGCATCAAAATCCGTTCAGTAGCTTTTGCGTCCATGACGAACAAACAGACAAGAATTCCAAAAAAACATTACTGAAGTATATTTATATTTTTATGTTCTCACACATATCAATTTACAGACACAACTAATTTACAATTTTATACTAGTAATAGAAAGATAGACCTTACAAATATACAATAAAAATATCGTGAAAATTGATCTAGCCGTTTCGGAGGAGTGCGACCACAAACACAGTGACACGAGATTTTTAAATATTAGATTAAGAGTTCTATAACTTCGGTTTTGACTACCTACTCTAAAAAGATATCAAACTGTAGATATGCACTTTACCATAAGAGAACGCATGTTTAAGGACACTTTTTCTATGCTCAAACACACTTCTATTATTTCTTTCTTTTCAGGTGGAGCGTAACCTTTCTAATGCTACCTGGGCGAGGTCATTCAGATCTGGCGTGAATGATGCGATGACATATGCTGACTGGGAGCACTACGGCGCTTCGTTCGCAGGAGCTGACGACCACGGGACTGCTCACATCGTCGTCATCGCCCCTGATGGCAGTGCCGTCTCCGCAACCAGCACCGTTAATTACATGTACCTACCTTTTCTTACTGTGGTTATTTACGGTACTCCCATGAACTTCGAACCATTACACCTGTTTATTGGCGAAGGCAGCTTTTTTTTACAGACCTCCCTCACGGGGATGAGGGGTTAGATGAAAGTCGCTCCCACAAAAGCCAAGATAAGCTAGAGCTAAGTAAGAAAAGCAAAAGGGCAGTGGACCTGGGGCTCCAATGTCCAAGGTTTGATGATGATGATGAACTTATTTTACTTGTCTGTCTCTCTCATCATCTGAATGCCAATCCCGGTTGCATCATCCAAAGCTTGCACTTTCGAATCCAGAGTCCGCTCTGGGAGGAGCGATTTTCATGATTTTTGTTTTTTTTAGATCGTCTCCGCAGATACTGTGCCACTTTGTGGTTTTTTGTTTCGCTGAATTTGCCATGGTTAACACCCCCTCCCCCTCCCTCGCTGGCCAACGGAGGTGGTTATGTCGGACTCGCATCAACCAAAACCTCACGCCGTCTCAGGTCTTATATACCGACGCGCAAGGAGACATTCACGAAATAAATTCGGCTGAAAAATAACCAATATAACTTGATTCTAAGGCGGTACGAACTTTGCCGGGTCTGCTAGTGTTTTATAAAAAACGGTAGGGCTCAGTAAAATGGGAACCGCTCTTTCCCATTAGCGCCGAGAGTTTCTGCGATCTAAGTATGTTTATACGCATTCTAGAACCCATAATACAAGCTAGTTAGGCTATGCTTCCTTTGTATGTAAATAACGCTGTGTAGAATGTCTTAGAATATTAATTTACACTAAATGTTTTCGTTTCTGCAGTTGGGGTTGTCTAAGACGATCGCAAAGCCTAGGAATGGTATTGAACAACGAGATGGATGACTTTGCGATACCGCACCGTGAGTCGGCGTACCGTCTACCGCCTTCGCCGGCGAACTTCTTGTCGCCGGGCCTGCAGCCGCTGAGCTCCATGACACCTAGCATCGTGATGACAAATTCAGGCAGGGTCGACTTGGTCATCGGGGCCGCTGGAGGCACGAAAATAACCACTCAAGTCGCACTGGTAAGCATATAATGAATTACATAAAAATGTCACCATCCATCATCATCTTAGCGTTGTTCTCGTTGCATCCCAAGCCTCGGAGCCCAGGGTCATCTTATCCACCTTTTGGTTTGGCTTTTATGGAAGCGAATGCCGTCTGAACTCTCAACCTCGAATAAAACCTCGTTCGGCTGTCAGGTGTACCGGCTGGGTCCCGTACGTAGTTTCGAATGACGTTGCAGCGATAGGTCATTGTGGCGAAAAACTTTTAGCGTGGTACGCTGGAGCGAAGAGTCATTGAAGCGAATTCCACCAGGGCGAATGACACCGCAGCGACAAACAAACATTGTACTGTACAGTACGACTGATTTACGGTTATGTTCATGACCTTTTTCGTTTTCGATTCGTTTCACGTGTGGTCACAATTCTAACCTAACCCTACTACACTGTATAGTACAGTGTTTGTTTGTCGCTGCGGTGTCATTCGCCCTGGTGGAATTCGCTTCAATGACTTTTCGCTCCAGCGTACCACGCTAAAAGTTTTTCGCCACAATGACCTATCGCTGCAACGTCATTCGAAACTACGTACGGGACCGGTACCGGCTTATAGACGAGGTTGTCTTGGCCACTCCCCGTGAATGACATTAACTTAATTTACGATTCAACAAGTTTACCTGCAAAGTCAAATTTATGATCTTCGCGCTCTAATATTGATCTCTGTGTGTGCTTTTCTATTACAGTTAACTAGACACACAGTGTTAGAGGGGCAAAATCTAAACACCATTCAAAAACCGCGACTACATCATCAGCTGTTACCTATGGAAGTTCAACATGAGGCTGACTTTGATCCGGTATGGCACTTTTAAATATTTAATCATGCATCATTCCCCGACGTAATGCGGTCCCAATAGTGCGGTTTCCCTATCTATTTACCTCTAAAGTATGTAGTCCTTCTTCAACGTGGTTAAGTTTCACTACAGACGTCATTGAGTAAAACGCGATATCTACCGTAGTTTAATTTTCATTGATCTCGGTTCATATCGTTAGGTACTGGAACCCGCTCTAAGAACAATGGAGGCTCAAATCGTTAATGCCCGCATCCAGGCACTTTCTTTCCTTTTCATTAAATGTCCTTGTTAGGTATAAGGTAATTGGGGTGCTTGGTTGGGGACCTCCACGCGGTGCACCCTGGGCAACGGAGACGGCAGCGCCTCTCTCCTAGGGCGAGAGAGACGCTGCCGCCTACGGCCAACTCCGACCGAGGCGAGGACGGCCCTGTTGAGGGCTGTTCGGAAGCTTTCCACGTGTCCCTCTGATTAGCAGAGGGCACAGTGGAGAGCAAGTAAGGGGACCATCTCGAAACCGGAGATGGCCCAGGGTCAGTCGGGGTGCGAGGGATATGCTCTATGGGTAACCTTACACCCCGGCGTCTTAAGACCCGAGACGGCGTGCGGTTTTAGTCGGTGCAAGCCCGACATAACCGCCCCCGCTGGAGACCCCCCGCTCTCCAGCGGGGGCGGTATCCGAAGGGATTTCCGCACGAAAAAAAAAAAAAAAAAAAAAAAAGGTATAAGGTAATTTGTGTGGGAGACAATTTCTAGTTGTTCGGTCACAATTTGCTATTGTTATGAATATATGTTATAACAGCGCACTATAACTGTTTATTTATGTAGGTACCTATGTCGTACCTATGTCATAATCATCATAACGTAATACGGGTTTAATCACGGGTATGGCACGGTAAATAGGTAGTTTACTGTTTGAAGTTAGGTAGCTAAACCTACATTATAATAGGTCAGTGTGGTAGTTATTGTTACACAACCAACGTTGACGTTAAATGATTCTTGTATCTATATCTTATTTATTTCACTAATAGATACGTGTATTTTAAGTTTATCGCAATATTTCACCCTCTCAAGCGGCTGCTCTAGCGCTACTCGGCAAAATGCGCGGGGGAGTGACTCTTCCTCTCTTCCGAATAATGGTCGACTACCTCTTTTTTGTACGTCGCTCTACCATTTTAGACTCTTGACTAGTTAATGTATACTCTAAGCTCTCGACTCTTGCAGCTGCAAATTTTCATGCGTCCATGTGCGGAAGGTCTCCTTAAAGACCTGAGACAGCAAGTAGTTTTGGTCGGTTCAAGTAAGGCATAACCACCCCCCGCTGGCCGAGCCGTGGCGATTTCCGTAAAAAAACTACAAAAATGCACAGTATAGGCGGTGGCAAATTTAAAAAATCAAGGATCATGAAAATCGGTCCACCCGTTCTTGAGTTTATCCCGGTCATCACTAACACGACTTTGTTATATATACATATATATACTAACTGCTGCCCGCATCTTCATTCGCATTAAATTCTGAATAGATCAAGATACGTTTACTTCTGCAGTTTCGAACCCAACATGTCTTAGGTTTCCTATTGAAGAAATAGAGGTTTATATATGTAAGTTAATTCTACCCGGTTCCCTAATATAATAGCGTGATGATATATATTATCAACGGTTGAGTTTCTAATCAACTATATTTTACACGAAAGTAACTCTGTAGTTTCGAGATTTCATATTTTACTGCTATAATTTATAGTCAGAAAATTGACCATATCCGAATTCTATCGATCTTCAGAATTTCATGATGATCTACTTTGCAATATTAGAGAAATGATCAATAATAGATTTGGTCGATTTTGCCTTGCCTATCACACTTATAATAGCGTAATGATATACAGCGCAGTTTATGACCATACACTAGAAGAATATTCATGCAAAATTTTAGCTGAATCTGTTCAGCGGTTTCAAGTGATGACATACAGATAAACAGACAAAAATTCTGAAACAAACTTTTGGCATCGGTATCGTTCCTATCATACATAGCGATTATTTTTTTGAAAAAATATTCAATGTATAGTTTTCACCTCAGTTCTATGTGATGATTATATACGTACGATGTATAAATATATATTATACTCATCTAAAAACTATCTAAGATATTAATATAACTTATTAGGTAAGTTACTTGGAGATAGGTATATTGAAAGATTTAGATCGGAAAAAGAGAACATCTAGGACGGGACTTGAACCCGCGACCAGTCCCTTACAGTCCGATCTAAATCTTTCGAAAAAAGTAAGCATACAAAATGCTTAAAAATTTAATTGAAATAGGTATATTGAGTTATGCGCGTAACACATCTGTCTGATAATCTGAACTGATCTGAAGAATTAATGACTGACAAGGACAATATTCAACAATGATCAGCTAATGAATATTCACAAGTATTCGCAACCACAATGGCTGTAATAAATCGCATGAGGCCACACAATCGAAACAAACGCCGCCGTGGCCAGCGGCACCACTGTAGTCAAAGTGTAGAAAACGAACTAAATATAGGCGTAAGGTTAGGTTGATACAAATAAGGTTTTGAAAAGGCGGCTTTTACTCATCCACTTCGCAGGGTCTTTAGCATGCCTGGCACTGAGACCATTGCACTGTATGTTTTAGTAATAAATTGTCTGAAGTAATTCTGTTCCACAGTCAATAATAGCATCTCTTCAAAAGAAGGGTCATGCAACTACAGAGCTGGGACCCACTGCAGGATTCGCTGCTATGGTGGCTGCTGCACGAGACTCTTCCGGCTTCTGGGTACCGGTCACCGATCGTAGACGACATGGCAGCATTGACGGATTCTAAATTAAATAGCGCTAAACCATTTTTCTACAACTTTCCCTAGAATTATTTAGACCGCATAGAATCCACCGATTAAGCCATTTACATAGTTCATTGTACCTGTGGGTGTGGATCTGTGTTAGATAAGTTTGTAAACTAGACTATATCTGTGTTAAATTCACTTGAGCTCAACAGTTAGACAATTACTCACCGGTGATCACCGGTAAAGTCAAGTCTCAATCTAATAACATTAAGTGTTAGATTACATAGCCTAGTGAAAATCGATTGTGATAATATTTATTTTTTGTGATATTAATTAACATTTTACAGAAGTGAGAGAGTGAGATTGGTTGTAAGTAATATGTTGTTATTTAGGTATATTTAATTTACTGTGATATTTAATAGTATAATTCGTGCAATAAATTGTAATAATGAGATGACAATTGACATAACCTACCTAAGTACTTTGGTTTTATTGTTTGTATTATATCTATCTACCTACCTCGTCAATTAAAGCGCATAATGTTTGTCATTCCGCATTTTATTATTGCTACAACTTCAAAAACAATGGAGTTTTTGTCTGAGTTTGACCTGTATGTTGGTTGAACCGACTTTTTTTCTGGCTTCTTGCATCGCATTTGGCCACATACAAGTAATTTGCATATATTATGAATAGAATATTATGCAGTGTTTTCATAATTTAGTCACAATCAAGTCAAGTAATAGTATAAGTCTCATAGTTATAAGTCAAGTCAAAGTCCCCTAGTAAAGTAGTGGAGACTTTACTACTGTGGAGTTTTGGAAACAACACGGAAAATCACAATTCACGGTAACTATGCCACTTTCCTACACTTGTGCACGTTGTCGAAGACTTTATATCTAAAAATCCACCATTTTTACACATCGAAATTACACAAATTTTAGAAAATGAAACGCTGTCTCGATGTGTCTTTTCCCGCGTTGGCGCCAAAACTCTTGAACCGACTTTAATGCGGTTTTCAGAAAAGTATTTTAATACATTCTGGTGACGGTTTTAGTATGCTTAACCGACTTAAAAGAAAAGTAAGTTCTTAGTTTCTCTCGTAAGTTTTTCTTAACAATCGGCCGTTGTATAGTCTTCTACTTTTATGGTTCAATAAATTAAGTACTTACGTTCACTTAACAAAATTCCTTTATTCCGCCCTGTGCCACTGGATTTGCCACTGGGGTCACAAAACGGAAAAAATCTTCAGGTTTGTGCCACTGTTTGTAGAAACATACTCCTGTTATACACTTTGAATTTGCAACTTGTGTAACATTCAATACAGGTAAAACCGCAGTGCCGACTTATGAAGATTCCTATGCATTTAACTACCAACCCGTTATTGTTAAAAACATGTATTATGTATGGATAATGAATGATTCTAACGATACTTACGTTGAAAAACAATATTTATATATAATTTTTTTTTTATAAAACATTTTTTTTAAAAGAATATTAGTAACCGAAATTACTAATATTCCCCCTAACCCCTCCAGCTAAGCTAAATTGCTTGTGTTAGGAGTGAGTTCACGTCGCTAGTGTAATGACCAGGATTCGAACCCGTGACCTCTCGATCGTAGGCTCGACTCCTTAACCACTAAGCTACCGACGACGCTTCAAATTTATTTTTATATCTTCAAATATTTATGCTTCAAATATTTATGCTTCAAATATTTATTTATTCAACATAACATAAGTGGCCAATGCATCATACGTAATTAGATTATGCTCTATTTTTAGAACAGTGGCACAAACCGGAAGATTATTCCCGTTTTGTGACCCCAGTGGCAAATCCAGTGGCACAGGGCGGAATAAAGGACAAAATTGTTTGTGTTAGGAGTGGGTTCACGTTGTCGCAGCAGCGTCATGGCAAGGATTCAAATCCGAGACCTGTTGATCTTAAGGCCGACTCCTTAACCAATAAGCTAATTTTTTGAATTAAATTTTAGTATTTTTCAGTTTTTAGAAGGTAGGTATCAAGAAGGTAGGTACTTACCTATCTTCTTGATTTTTGAAGTCGGTTAAATTTTTTATCAACTTTTTTATGTACCCATCAGTGACCCGTCATCATGACGAACCTAACGATCTGACGTAGGACCTATAATTTATCAAAATCGATTGTGCCGTTGAGTAGATAGTAGCGTTGAAAAAACGGACATAGCCGTCTTTTGGATTTCCCATCAATCGGGTAAAAATATAAATCAATCAAAAAGTCTTACTAACGTTTAATGGTAGCTATAACAGTGTAGATAATAGATATACGGTATAAAATAATTTAAATTGCAAATCATAGAAAATTAAAAAGAGTATATATATATATATATATATATATATATATATATATAATACTACTCTGTTAAGAAAGTAACGGGAAAAGATCAATAATACACAAAATGTTTGTTATTCATCCAAATTTATTTGATCACCTTCAAAGTATGCTCCTTCAGAAACGATACACTTATGCCAACGAATAATCCAATCATCAAAACATTTTTTAAACGCTGTTTCCGGAATTGAGTTCAGTTCTCGCAGCAACTTCTCCTTTATGTCTTCTACCGATTGAAAACGGGTGCCACGAAATGGTAATTTGAGTTTAGGAGCAAGAAAGAAGTCGGCTGGAGCCATATCTGGTGAATATGGTGGTTGCTCGATGGTATTTGTTGAGTGTTTGGTCAAAAATTCGTTCACAATGATGGCCTTGTGCGAAGGCGCATTATCGTAGTGCAAAATCCAAGAAAATTTTTTTTCCACAGATCTGGCCTTTTTCGTCGAATTTGCTCTCTTATTTTTATTTTTATTTTTATATATTTAGAACACGTCAATTTGACTTCACCTCGCCTGGTGGTAAGCTGAAGGTAGTCTCAGGAAAGGCTGCCGCATAACGCTCAAATAATATTCGTTATTTACCGTTTGCCTTCCGGCAAGAATTCCGAATGCACAACATCGCGACAGTCAACATGACTTTAACTTTTGATCAACTTTGGCGTGGTTTTTCGGTTTCGGTTCAGTTGGAAGGCGCCACTCCGAAGCTTGTTGACTAGTTTGCATGTCAAACTCGTATACTCACGTTTCGTCACCAGTAACAATGCGTTTCATGAATGTTGGGTCGGACTTGACTCGGAAAACAGATGTGCCAAAATGGAAAACAGGTGTGCCAATCTAACAACAAGAAAAAAAATTGAATTTGGAACCATAGACAAATCACCCATTCCCGGTATTTTTTTTGACTGAATGTAAAAAATAAAACCCGTCTGCAAATAGCAAAACATGGCTCAGATTTCTACCACTCTACTATCTTCAGTGTGAGGTCTTAGCATAGGTTATTCAATTAATATTTGTTAATTCAGTTAACGTCTTACTGTTGGTACCTCAGTAACCTACGAGTGCCAGAACAAAGCGACACATTTTGCTCTACATAAATATACGGTATATCCGTGGCACCATTTGTGATGGTACCACGTCTAGCCATATCTGAGTAAAATT
This sequence comes from Cybosia mesomella, assembly GCA_946251805.1. NCBI lineage: Eukaryota > Metazoa > Arthropoda > Insecta > Lepidoptera > Erebidae > Cybosia > Cybosia mesomella. The sequence goes on from OX276398.1 coordinate 28,212,063, forward strand.
CATTTTTATCTATTCGTCGCGCCTACCGTACCAGAGATCCAGCCCCCCTGCACCATTTGTGATGGTACCACGTCTAGCCAAAGCTGAGTAAAATTCATTTTTATCTATTCGACGCGTCAACCGTACCAGAGATCCGCCCCCCTCACAGGACTACAGGCGCCTTTTTTGGCTCCCACCCACTGTCCGGGGTGAATAAACGTTACAAGTTTTAATGAAATCTTGTACAATTTTGTAGACCTTCGGGTTAGAAATGAGGATTAAATTTTTTTATAAATTGTCTATAACTGTTTGCCGCTACTGCATCTGTCAATGTCAAATGAATAGTTGTTTATCAAAACTGAAGACTGACGATTTCGCGGGCAATTTCATTCCTGGTAAATAAGTAATTCATCCTCATCGCTGGCAAATCCAGCTAAGCTAACAATTGTGTCTCAAGATTTTTTCATATTTCCACAACCTTGATTATAGAATCAACAATTTACAAAATGAGCCATCAACTATCAGAAGGTTCCCTTGAGGTAAGATTCATTATTTTCTTTTATTACACTTATCAAAATAAAATTAAAGTAGGTAATACGCTAACTAGACTCAGGCAAACTTAGTATGTATACCACATCATTATAGAGTTACCAATTCGTCTATTTGAAAGTAAAAATATAGTGAACATGACAAGTTGCAACATGTTCAATATACGTATCAAACTCAATTCTAAACACCGAAAACAATATTACAAAGCTAAATAGCTATTGGCCTCTACTCAACTTATAAACAAAACTGTCATAAGAATATTTGTATACAAATTCTTCTTCATAATTGCTAATTTACTGATTCTTTTTTGTACCCATATCTCATGTATTTTATCTCAATCAATGCCATTCCAAACATATTCCCTATATAACGTCAAAAGACTTTAATTAATTACATAATTTGATGTGATGTTTATACGGTACCTACTTAAGTTTTTTTTTGTATCATCAAAATTGGTATCATAGGTTGAATTGTCATTAAAAATTAAAAAATATTGAGATAAAAAAAAATATTTTAAAATATGGTAGCATCTAAATATGTTTTCATTGTATAATCTGAAACAAAATGCAACCATTTCAATTATGTAGATAAGTATCATTACATACACATTTTAAAATAGGAATTATGGCATCATCCATGATATCAAGGGAGATAAGTATATCTATGAAGATGTTGAAGGATGATAAATATACAATCAGTATATAATTCATTAAAACACTTTGCCGATCATGGGAATGCAATAAAAAAATGAGGATTGCATAAATCTGGAAATTCTATTCTCGACCTTGCAGTTACATTGGAGAAAATTCAAAATTTAGATTAATGTATACGCTGACTTTAATATTGCAAAAATCTTGTTTTAATTCACAAAGGCAGCTGGAATGGATTGGATAAAGGTATGGGCTACACCAAAAATCTTGACTGTTTGGCCTTGACACGCACACAGTCAAAGGGCTCCTGTGACTGGTTGCACCTCTACTATAAACTATCCAGTCTATCCCAGCTACCTTTACCCAGTCTGCATCCGTACAGGGCAGAGGATCAGGTACCATAGTGCACATTGAGAGAGCCCTATGTCAAGCAGTGAACTGCTGTAGGCTAATTGATACTCTTACTGTCTTTATAGGTGATAATGAATGGTGGACATTATGAGAAGCCAATTATGCAAGTATTGGGTAGTAAAAAGATCCAAGGCAGTGGTGCTAATGAGAGATTCAGGCTCCTTGTGTCTGATGGGAAACACTCACACAGTTTTGCCATGCTTGCAACACAACTAAATGATAAATTGATCTCGGGAGAGTTATCTGATTACTCTGTGATCCAGATTGATCGCTTTGTTACGTCACTTCTAAAGAATACTGGCAAAGGAGAGAAGTATGTATCTTGTTACTTTCTTAAACTAACCTGTTTTAATTTTGTATTTTATCTCTTTTGTATTATGAAAAACACTGTATAATTTGAGTATTACTTACTTAATAACTGTAGTTTGGCAAATTCATGTGTGTCACTCCCATGGTTTACACTAGATTAGGAACATAAAGCAGGAGGGGGGTTAAACATGCATGCGGGATGTAGTAACCTGATGGCCATTTTGGACAAATTTACTAGTTTTTTATTTTATTGACTAACATAAATAGAATTGAATATTTATTTTTTTCACCACTTTTTTCCGTCAATTGACTGCACCCCGCCTGATGGTAAGCTGAGGTGAAGTCCAAAGATAGAAAGAAGCCACCATTCCAGATGCTGTCCCTAGAATGGTGGTCCCTACTTTGATGGCTTTGATAGATGCTCTTTCACGCCCCGCTTCAAGAACCCGGGATTGTAGGTACTTGATTGTAATGATGCACATCTAGCTTATCTTAATATAAGAGCATTGCGGTTAAATATGATTTTTCTTGAAATCCCATCAACTCAACCCATTTATTATCAGGACGCAAAAACTGAACAGCTTCTGTCTGCAGGGACTATACTATACCACCTATCGAGTTTACGATAGATAATTATTTTTTATGTATATTCTTTGGTTGTCTTGTTGTTGTGTGTGTATGTTATATTTGTGATAGAGTAAATGATTATTTTATGGTAAGTAATGTATCTTTCACAGGCGCGTTATGATAATTTTGGACCTCACAATAGTAACACCTGGCAGTGAAGTGAATAAAAAGTTGGGCAATCCTCAAACGTGGACAGAAGAGAGTGCTGCCACAACTCCTGTCCCTACCCCGACTCCAGCACCACGGCCAGTAGCTGCAGTGCCCAAACCTCAAATGAATGCCACCACTCCTGCCAATCTTGATGTCAGCCTCTTGTCATCCCAAATGACTCATCCAATTGCCAGCCTCAGTCCATATCAAAATAAGTAAGTACTTGAGCTTAACTGTATTCATTTGTAAAAGTAATTTGACTATTTACAGTTTTTTAAAGTAAGTTCTTTATCCTCTTTCTTGGACTTATAACTACTGACTAAAATATTGTAACTTCAATAATACTTCACCTGACTTGGACATTGGACGGATTGCACAATCTCACAATTGCACATATAATGTGCAAAGTTTTGACAAAGGACCAACAAGAAATATCATATAAGTAATTCTGCCACTAAGATCACCGGAACCAGATACTAAATAAAATAAAAAAGACTGATTTATCACATTCAAATGAAGTATTATTTTTCAGGTGGGTTATAAAGGCCCGAGTAATGAACAAATCGTCAATACGCACTTGGAATAATGCGAGAGGAGAAGGCAAATTATTCAGTATGGATTTGTGTGATGACACTGGTGAAATCAGGGCCACAGCATTTAAAAATGAATGTGATAAATTTTATGATATGATACAGGTGAGATCTAGTTCTAGAGTAATATTAAGCCCTCCCTGGGTGAAATGGCAAACTTGGGTAAAGTGGTTCCCTTAGTAAACTACTAAACTAAAATTTGAGATGTGCATAAGTAGCTTTCACCAGAGAAACTGTTTAATTATGACAATTAAAATTTACAACCACATCCCAAAGATAATCAGGGAACTGCCTAAAACTCAATTTAAGGCTAAACTGAGGAAATAGTTACTAGAGAAATGCTTTTATAGTCTGAAAGAGTTTTTTGATAGTAAATAACTGATAATGGTAATTCTATTGATTGTATAATGAACACGAATTGGTATTTATTTGTTTATAAATATAATGATGTCAAAAATTTTAAAATATAATATTTAATATATTAAATTGAAGTTCAATGGACATTAATGATAATTAATTATAATTTATTACAATCCCTATTTTATTGACATCGACATTTTTTGACAATTAATAATATCAATTCAATCTTAATTAAGTATAGTAATAAATAATAAGTTATATACAAGATTCGTATGCCTAATGAAGGCGAGACATGCTGTAATTCAAACTTAAAAATGTACCTATTCTAACCACGTCTCCCACGAATAAATAAATTTCATTTCATTTCATTTAGGCGCCGCAAAAGCAGAACGGACGCGCGTTCTAGACTAGACGTGTCTTTGTAATTATGGGCGCGAGAGCGGATCCTGGGCTCCAAAGTGCCAGCTTTGGATGTAACCGAAATAAGTTCTCAGATGACGAGACTACCTTTTTCAGTTGATCGATTGCTACCAAAGAATATCACACGCGTATACCGACCTTCACACGTGTGATACTCATGGAGGGGTTGCTTTGAAGATAACTTTTTTTTTTCGTGCGGAAATCCCTTCGAATACCCCCCCGCCGGCCAGCGGGGGCCGTTATGTCGGGCTTAAGATACCTAAGAAAGCGCTTACTCTTTCAGATCGACAAAGTATATTACATAAGTCGCTGCCAACTGAAGACGGCCAACAAGCAGTTCACGAGTTTGAAGAATGATTATGAGATGACATTTACCGCTAACACCGTAGTCGCCGAGTGCATGGACGACGCCGCCTCGGTGCCTTCCGTCAAATACGACTTCACACCAATCAACGATATCGCGGCTAAAACACCTGACTCATTACTTGGTAAGGAGTTGTATGTGTGTAATTTCGTCTAAATAAATTGAACAGCAACAAAAAAAAAGCGGCGATAGCCCAGTGGCGTACGTAACGGACTGCTGAGACGAGGTCTCGAGTTCGATCCCCAGTCGCCCTGGGCACACACCTCTGACTTTTCGTAGTTATGTGTGCATTTAATAAATGGTCATTATCGCTCGCTTAATATTATGATGGCAATAGGCTCGCCCCCTATTACATTGGAACCTTAACATAACTGGCGAATCGTGGATGTGTAATACACCTCTGCCTGCCCCTTCGGGGATACAGGCGCGAAGTTATGTTATGTTTATGTTGTGTAAATTGAACAGTTACTGGCAAAATTCGTGAACAGACGTCAAAAAGTTCGCGCATTTGTCTATAGTTGTTACCCGACTGCGGTGATTTAAAAAAGAAGGGTTATGTATTTTGCCTGTATCACACTACCATCATCATCATCATGTCAGCCAAACGACGCCCACTGCTGAGCATAGGCCTCCCCCAAGGATCTCCACAACGATCGGTCCTGCGCTGCCCGCATCCAGCGGCTTCCCGCGACCTTGGCTAGATCGTACTATATACAGGCAAAATACATAACCCTTATTTTTCTTCTCCCATCTCACTTCCCATCCTTATTTTTTCTATTAACTATCAAACTGCTGAACCGATTTTGAATGATTATGTCGTTAGATTCGTCTTGATTCTGAGCACATTACAATTGGGCTTTATTCAGGAAATGGTGCTTTGAAGTGACACATGTATTCTGTTTTAGATATTGTTGGTGTCTGCAAGATGGCAGCTGACGTTCAAGAGCTGACTGCTAAAAGTACTGGGAAATTATTGAAAAAACGAGAAGTCACTCTCGTTGACAGTTCCGGTGGCGCGGTTCGTACTTTATTTACGAGTCTTTAAGAAATGAGTGCATTATGAAAACCCGTGAATGATAAGAATATAATATTGATTATAATTACAGGTTGTACTTACTCTGTGGGGAGAAGAAGCTGAGAAATTTGAAGGAACCACACACCCTGTAATAGCTGTCAAGGTATGATATTATTTGGTGCGGAGCGCGAGCGCGTGGGCCGCCGCCACCTCCTTCTGCGAGCATGTGATGCTCGCGAAGGAGATGGCAGAGCGCGCCCGGGAGAGGTTCAGAACCCTCCCGGCCCGCCGAGCCCGCAACATGCTCGCGTCGCGTCGCAGGCGACTCAGGCGCCGGAGGTCGCTTAACGACCTCCGTCCTCCATGAGCGCAGGCCTGGGGGTGGCAGGTGAGGCCGCCTGTCACCCCAGCAGAAGCAGGCCGGGACGGTGGGGCGACTAGCGCCCCTCCCCCAAACCGGGGCAAGACGGGGACACCGTGGTTCCCAAACCCGAGGGGGGCATCTCGAAACCGGAGATGGCCCAGGGTCAGTCGGGGTGCGAGGGATATGCTCTATGGGCAACCTTACACGCCGGCGTCTGCAGACCCGAGACGGCGTGCGGTTTTAGTCGGTTCAAGCCCGACATAACCGCCCCCGCTGGCCGGCGGGGGGGTATCCGAGGGGATTTCCGCACGAAAAAAAAAAAAAAAAGGTATGATATTATTTTCTAGAACTCTATTATAATTAATACATACTAGCTTTCCCCCGCGACTTTGCCCGTGACATACTTCGATCTCTTTTATAGTTTATTTTACATTGATCCCGAAGTTTCGGTTACTTTTCAGCAGCCATCGTCACGGGGAGACTAAAGACGGTTATCGTCTTGTACCTTGATAACTTACACTTCAAACTACAAGACAACAACCATCTTTAGTCTCCCGTGAGCATAGCTGCTGGAAAGCAACCAAAACGTCGGGATCAATGTGAAATAAAATATAAAATAACATCAAATAAATCGCGATAGAATCCGTTAAAAACAGTTTTATTTCAATGTGTGACATTCGCGTAAACTTCCAACAATATCATACAATTGACTAATTAGTCAATTGTATGATATTGTCGGAAGTATATATATATATATATATTATAAATTTCAACTTTTTTTTGTCACATGAAAACTTATATCTAATTTTAAATGTACTAGGGCCACCGAAGAATAACATGAGAATGAAAAAAAATTTACACAGGTTTCTTACATGATCCTTTGGTTCGGTCTAAATCATTGGTATGGCAAATGGCATATGTCTGGGTTCTTGTTTGGCTCAACCTAATAGCAGTCTCACACACATTACACAACATTTATGTTGCGACCTCAGTGCCGTAGCGGTAGTGCATTCGACTGCTAAGCCAAAGGTCGCGGATTCGATTCCCGCTCAGTGCATATATGTATATTTGCATTGGTCTGGATGTTTCTATGTATAATATGTATTTATTTACAAAAAAAAAGTATTTAAGTATGTTTATCCGCATTCTAGAACCCATATGACAAGCTCTGCTTAGTTTGGGTCTAGATAGTGTTGTGTACTTTGTCGTACAATATTTATTTATATTTCAATATATTTATCAATATTTATGTGGAACCCAGGATTTATCTTGATTCCTCACAGGAAATCCATAATAGTTCAAATAGCAATGTTATTAATGATATGAAATTTCGACGCTAAGGTTAATTCTCCACACACATAACAAAAACTGTCAGGGTTGTAAGAATACTTTCGTGGCATGTTCAGGATATAACAAACGTATATAAAATGTAAGTTAGTTGATAAAATAGTTATGCAGTCGTCTAAATGAAGTTATTAAAAAAAAAGACATGTATATGAGGTCAGAAATGAATATGTAGCTGTCACAAAAAAACTGGACGTGATTGAAACAAAATTATTATATATTGTTGATCAGGGTATACCAACATGAACAAAAATCAACAAAAAGTTTGTGTGACAAAAACAGTGCTGACCAGTGATTACCGTATTGTTTGGCAGGGTGCACGCTTGGCGGAGTTCAACGGCAGCAAGTCGCTCTCGTGCCTGGCCAGCACCATGATGCGGCTGAACCCAGACCTGCCCGAGGCGCATAAACTGAGGGGCTGGTACGACAATGGAGGCGCCGATATGGAAATCGTTAATATTTCTGCCAGGTATCCTGTTTGGACTATATATATTTGCAAACGTCGGTAGGTTAGTGGTTAAAGAGTCGGCATTACGATCGAGAGGTTCCGGGTTCGAAACCTAGCCATTCACTACCTTCGTGAACAGACTCTCAACACAAGCAATTTAGCTTAGCTGGGGGAATACTAGTCATTTCGGTTGCTAAAATTCTTTTTTATTTTTAAACTACTTCTGATTAGTCCAAATTATAGAGATTTTTAAAACTTAATATCTAAAAGATGAACGGCAAAGGCGTAGCGGTAAATCGTTTGACTATCTCGTTAAATCAGAAATCGCAGGTTCGATTCCCGCTCAAAGCAAATATGTATATTTGTATTGGTCTGGATGTTAAAACAACAATGAAATTTTAAACCAAATAGTATGCTAACTCTTCCAATAGAGTTTTTAGTTCCAATTTAGTTTGGCAAAAGGGAATTCGCGCATAATATATCGGACAACTTTGAATATATAGGACTCCGAGATCGAGATGGCCCAGGGTCAGTCGGGGTGCGAGGGATATGCTCTATGGGCAACCTTACACCCCGGTGTTTTAAGACCCGAGACGGCGTGCGGTTTTAGTCGGTTCAAGCCCGACATAACCGCCCGCGCTGGTCGGCGGGGGGTATCCGAATGGATTTCCGCACGAAAAAAAAAAAGATACACGTATGGGTTCGATGAAAAAAAAACATTTTGAGTTTCAGTTCTAAGTATGGGAGCCCCCTAAATTTATTGTTTTTTTTTCTATTTTTGTGTGAAAATCCTAATGCAGTTCACAGAATACATCTAACATCTACTTAGTAAGTTTCAACAGCATAGTTCTTATAGTTTCGGAAAAAAGTGGCTGTGACATACGGACGGACAGATAGACAGACAGACATGACGAATCTATAAGGGTTCCGTTTTTTGCCATTTGGCAATGGAACCCTAAAAAGTATATGTATGTTTATCCACATTCTAGAACTCATATGACAAACTGCGTAGTTTGGATCTAGAATATTTAATATTAAATATTATTAAACCATTATATTTATTTTTGTATTTTCTCAATACAGAGCGGGTGGTTACTCCGGCGGTAGCGGCGAATGGATCATGTTTTCGGATGCTGAAGCGCGCCAGTTGGGCTCAGGCGACAAAGGAGATTACTTCAGTCTTCTCGGAGTTCTCACATTCACCTTCTCCGACAATGCAGTGTACAAAGCCTGTCCGCAAGAACAGTGCAATAAGAAGCTGGTGGACTTGGAAAATGGGCTTTTTAGATGTGAGAAGTGCAATAGAGAATATCCAAACTATAAATACAGGATACTGCTTTCGGTGAGTAGTACGAGTCGGTGTTAAGTTTAGATTTAATTGTTTTTTAACACCCGACGCTAAAACGACAGGCAACAGTTGCTTATTCACGCAGCTTTTTATCAGATTCTATAGCGATTTATGCGGCGTTATTTTATTATTTGCACTGATCCCGACGTTTCGGTTGCTATGCAGCAGCCATGGTAAGCTAATCAGCCGATGATGTGCTGTTTGAGCGTGATTGAGTAACAAACATCTAAACATCTTCACCTACTTTCACATTCATAATATTAGTAGGATTGTAATCTGTTTTTTAACCGCAAAAACGGCGGGGTGTTATAAGTTTGACGTGTCTGTGTATGTGTTTGTGTGTGTGTCTGTCTCTGGCATTGTATCTCCCGAATGGATGAACCGACTTTGATATTTTTTTGTTTGACAGGTAATTTAGTTGGGAGTGTTCTTAGCAATGTTTGAAGAAATGTTGTCCAAGATGGATCGCCAAAAAATGGCGGATAACATATTTTTTCACAACTCCCTCAATATGGGTATCAAATGAAAGGGCTCGACTAGTAGAATACACTGACGAATTTCAAATTCAAGATGGCCGCCACCACAAAATGATTTAAGTTTTCTATTTAATTTTTGATTTTATTTCATTAGGCAAATGTATCCGATGCTACTGGGGACCAACGCATCACAGCTTTCAATGAATCTGCAGAAGCGATGCTAGGCAAGTCTGCCACTGAGATCGGCAGCCTGTTCGAACACGACAAGACTGCCTACACGCAAATGTTTGAGGAAGTCAAGTTTAACACCTATGTATTCAAATTCAGGACCAAGATGGAAACTTACAATGTAAGTTGTTTTTAATTTTTACTACTTGAAATAAACTAATAATGTTCTGCATACATTTACAACATCTCTTTTTTGTGTTTAAGAACCATCTAGCTGATGTCGCGGCTCCGTCCGCGTAAATGTCGGTTTTCGTTTTTGATGTTCCACTCAACCAATTGCAAGACAAGAATTACAAAGAAAATATATATTTTTGGGTTGAAAATCGTAAATTTAACATTACATAACCCAAAAATTATGTTACATTTTTCAAAATAGACAACTAATTAACTTTTTTATAATAGTATAGGTACCTTTTTTTTTTTTTTATCGTGCGGAAATCCCTTCGGATACCCCCCCGCGTGCCAGCGGGGGCGGTTATGTCGGGCTTGAACCGACTAAAACCGCACGCCGTCTCGGGTCTACAGACGCCGGGGTGTAAGGTTGCCCATATAGCATATCCCACGCACCCCGACTGACCCTGGGCCATCTCCGGTTTCGAGATGGCCCCCTCGGGTTTGGGAACCACGGTGTCCCCGTCTTGCCCCGGTTTGGGGGAGGGGCGCTAGTCGCCCCACCGTCCCGGCCTGCTTCTGCTGGGGTGACAGGTGGCCTCACCCGCTACCCCCAGGCCTGCGCTCATGGAGGACGGAGGTCGTTAAGCGACCTCCGGCGCCTGAGTTGCCTGCGACGCGCGGCGAGCAAGTTGCGGGCTCGGCGGACCGGGAGAGTTCTAAGTCTCTCCCGGGCGCGCTCCGCCACCTCCTTCGCGAGCATTACATGCTCGCAGAAGGAGGCGGCGGCGGCCCAAGCGCTCGCGCTCCGCACCATTGCCGCAATCATGCTGCCGAGCGAGAGGACTCCCACCCCGATGGCATAGTATAGGTACCTAGTCGAATTACAGAATTTTATTATAACTTATAACCAAATTGAAAAGAACTCTTGGTGTTTGATTTCGGTGATTCCCCTTAAGGAGAAGACTTCATACATGGTTGCCTTCCACAAACTTCCTGCTAACAGTACACTCTCTATTCGACATTCTCTACGTCTAAAAAATGATTCAAGCCTCTCTTGATTTCTCAACATATTTTTCACCAATATAAGCCATTGTATTCATACCCTGGGGCCTGGGACCACACAAACGTTCAACGTCAATGCTGAATCTTATCGCCTAACGTCAAACAGTAATGGGAATGTTTCCAAATTATCGCGTTTATTCGTGGCAACAGCTATGTTAAACGTCCATTGTCTCGATAATTAACGGTGTTTCCCGTTCGTGTGGCCCCAGCACTATTGTGGTTCTTAATTGACCACCTTAGTAATTTTACTAACATAGGTTAAGAATTAAATTGTTACGAACAAACGTTTAATTTTACTAACATAGGTTAAGAATCAAATTGTTACTAACAAAATGGATAAATGTTGTCTGATAAATATTATTATTATTAACTAGCTTTTGCCCGCGGCTCCGCCCGCGTAGATGTCGGTTATCGCGACAAAACATAGCCTATGTCCTTTCCCAAGGTCTAATTTACCCCTGTACCAAATTTCAGCAAAATCGGTTTAGTGGTTTAGGCGTGAAAGCGTAACAGACAGACAGAGTTACTTTCACATTTATAATATTAGTAAGGATTAGTATATCCTTACTTTACTCTTGAGACAGTTATTATGACCACAATTGTATTTCAGGATGAAGCTCGTCTCAAGACCACCGTTATGAATGTACAACCTATCAATTACAAGGACGCCAACACAAGACTGATTGCAAGCATAAAATCCATTACCGGTATAGAAGTGTAACTTCTATATTTATAATAACCGGCAAACATACTGACAATGTACTCTAGCTTCACCGAAAGGGTTTTGTGGCCTCTTTGGTGGTTGTGCGGGGCATGACGGCCAAGGCTCGCCAATTAACCAATCATAGATCAATCACGGACTCAAAGGGCTCGCGTTGATCAGTCCTTTTGATTTTTGGTTGCGCGAACTTTCCAACTTATGTTCAAGATGTTTGCCGGCATTTATACAATAATATTTAAGAGTAATAGGATATGGTTGATTAAATTGATCATGTTTAAATAGTACTCGTATGTTTAAAATTGTTGTGCTGAACCTACTATTTTGTTAAATTATGTTAATATACACATTACCCCAAAGTAGATATATCTTCAACAATAAATTTATAAGTAAATTTATGTACATACTTATTTGTCATCATCTGACTATCCTTATCCCAACTATTTGATGTCGATACTACATGTCATATATTCTTCCATAAATTTCTGTCATCCTCATCATCCGAGCGCCTATCATCTTAAACTTACACTTTGGAGCCTGGAGTCTGCTCTTTTCCATTATTTAAGGAGTCTCCTTTTCATTGTTTTATCTTGGAATTTACGGAAGTGGCTGCCGTCTGAACGAGCGTTTCTGCTTGCTCCTACCGGTAGGAGCAGGAGGACCAATATGTCCTTATGCTCCTACCGTAAGGGCCACAAGGATAAGCATATCCTCGTGCTCCTACTAACAAAGATTGTCCTATCAATGCCGACAGACAATTATTAGACAACACACCTTCGAATGACCACTACTTCGACAGACAATACACATCTTCGAATGGTCACTAGTTTGACAGATTTTTTTAACACTAGCTACTAGCTTGCTATCGAAATCCAAGTTTCCAGACTAGTGGTATTGTATTTGTTCCTAGAAGTTAACATAGATTTTTTAATTATTCCACTGCGAATTCGCATAAAGCATTTACACTAATAGAGGCAGAATTTCACGCACTATTTATACATATAGCATTTATTAAAAGAAAAGTTCCCTTTCTCTATGAACTTTTCTTTTTCTTTTTTTTTTCTTTTTTATTTTTCTTATGTGTACGCTGCCATAACGCCAGCTCCGAATGTCATTGAAAAGTCTTGTTAGAAGAGCAATCGTTATGAGTTTTTGCATAGCGGGAGAAGTATTAGAGCACTATTTTTGTGTGTACGCTAGCTTGATCGTGACGCCAGCGTACACAGTGAAATTGGTGTTTATTTCCTAGACTAAAGAGGAAGAGTTTTTTTTATTTTTACACTAATTAGGCAGTATTTACACAGAGTTTAATGGCATAGTAACCAACTCAATATAGCTCTTGTGTACGCTAACATAACGGACACCATTCGAAGATGTGTCTTGTCTAAGTTTTTTTTTTTTTTTTTCATTCATTCATTCATAAATCAAATTGTAGCTTTTCAAGCAAATGTTGCATACTTAAAAACATCGTTAATAATAAAACTCACCCAATATAGTATTGTAGAACAACCGTTGTTGTTCTACAATACTATATTGGGTGAGTTACTGCTCTCCTAGATAGGTTATAAGTAGCCTGTGTTATGTGATATCCCCCTGATATGATAGGAGTTTTACATAAGGTTTTAACATTTTAAATTTACAGCAGCATTTGATAAACAGGTATTGGGAACAGAATTAAAAAATAAATAAATACAAAATTAAAAATAAAACAAAGTGTGAGGGTGTGTATGTGGAGGGACGGTGGGGCGACTAGCGCCCCTCCCCCAAACCGGGGACACCGTGGTTCCCAAACCCGAGGGGGCCATCTCGAAACTAGAGATGGCCCAAGGTCAGTCGGGGTACGAGGGATATGCTCTATGGGCAACCTTACACCCCGGCGTTTGTTGACCAGAGACGGCGTGCGGTTTTAGTCGGTTCAAGTCCGACATAACCGGGGGTATCCGAGGGGATTTCCGCACGAAAAAAAAAAGGTGTGTATGTAGGTGTCTGTGTTGGGTATTTGTGTGTGATGTGTATGTGTGTTTAGGTTAGGTTTAGTTTGTAACAAAATTTTCAGAGCCCTCATAGTTTAGATTTGAAAAAAAAATTCGCAATGTCTTCTTCGTATTATGGTATGATAATCCGAAGATTGAACATTTTGAATTAATTTTATTATAGAGAGATAGTGCAAGATATATTGAAAAATTTTTGATGAAAGAGGTAGAGGAGTGGGGGTGGGATGGAGCAGATTTTGTCTTTCCGGCGTTTGGTAATATGACGGTATGGTGTTCTGGCGTGTTGAAATAAAAAAGTGTGTAGTATTTATAATTGTCGAATATTCAGAACGTTGCAGGTTTTATAGAGTTCGGTGGTTGGGAACAAGATAGGACGAAATGTGGCAACTTTAAGTATAGCTCGGTGGGCGATCTCCACAGGCTTCATCACTGATTTGGATGCACCACCCCAACAAGTAATACAGTAGGAAATCAGGGATTGACATAGCGCCGAGTATACATTACGAATGATAAAGGCGTTTGCGATATATCGTAAAGTTTTAAATATGTAGATTAGTTTCCGTATACGACCCGAGAGAGTAATGGTATGCAACTTGAAATTCAGATGTTTGTCAATTATTACTCCTAGATATTTAGTGTTAACAACTGAATTTAAAGTTGGACACTGGCAATTAAGTTGCTGTGCAGGTGAGCATGAGTGCGCTTTTAATGATAGAGATTGTCTAGGCTGGGTTTTTGAAGTTATAGTGAAGGTTATAAAGTTTGTTTTCTGGATATTTACAGTAAGAGTGTGTGATAAGAGCCAATTTAGCGCAGTATTAAAGCCGTTCTGTGAAGTTAGTTCTAACTCAGGCCACGACTCAGCACAGAAGATGATTGCGGTATCATCAGCATAAGAGATAATCTGGGCGTTTGGTATATTCAGATTGCAGAGGTCATTAATAAACATGAGAAACAGTGTAGGGCCCAGAATACTCCCCTGTGGTACGTCGTACTGAATAGGAAGCATGTCACTGGTATGGTTATCAATGTTAACAAGTTGAGAACGATTAGAGAGATAGCTGTTGAATAACTCAAGCGGTGGACACCTGACACCCACATTTTCCAATTTAGATAGGAGAATCGGTGAAGGAATAGTGTCGAAGGCTTTCGTGAGGTCTAAAAATATGGTTAGAACCTTCCTTTTCCTGTCTAGATTTTCTGCAATATAATCTATCAACTCATGTACTGCATCGCTGGTCGATCTATTTTTACGAAAGCCAAATTGTTGCGATGACAGAATTTTAAAGTGTTCAAGTTAGTTAATCAATCTCTTGTTAATTATGCGTTCGAATATTTTAGATAAAGCACTAAGGACTGCGATGGGACGATAGTTACTAACCACATTTCCGTTGCCATTTTTGAAGATGGGATAGATAGGAGGTTGCGATAGCGATGGTGGGTTTTTATTATGTATGTTATTTGCGAGCGTCTTCGGAATATTCACAAAATAAGTATTGTCTGTCGTAGTAGTGGTAATTCGAAGGTGTGTATTGTCTAATAGTTGTCTGTCAAAGCAATGACTTGTGGACCTGTACCTATGTACGATGACTACAATACCCATACTTATAATAATGATATCCCCCTTTCCTCATAATAATAATGGTAATTAATAAGTGACACAGACGACATAACACGATGAGTTGCAAACAATTCAATTTATACCCACATAATTCAGTTTTTAGAAGAGTGTGAGCAACAGGAAATAAAACGTAAGTGTTCCTAGTGCTCCTACTGCAAATTAGGAGCACGAGGAATAGGTTATCCTCGTGCTCCTACCAGTGGGAGAACTTAGTAGGAGCAAGCGGAAACGTCTGTCTGAACCCCCAACCCCGAGAGGAAAGCCTGCACCCCGGCCGTCAATTAGCAGATGTACCGGTTTGCGGGTGAGGTTATTTATTATTATTTTAAGTGGGGACACCGGAAGCCGGACGGACGATCCACCCGAGGTTTGTAGGCCACTTCATCCATTTCCCCAACCCTCCCGTTGGGAAGAGCGTGGTTATTCCAGCATTCAAGGTGCCCCTTCAAACCTTTTTGTATCCTTGCAGAATCCACCTTCCTTGTCCTTGTTCCACCTTCAGATCCTTCAACTCCTCCGTGTCCAGTGTGTCCGATCCCAGAAGTTCCATCTAATTAGTGAGTACATGGGAAATTCGGCCAGCAGGTGGAAATTGGGCTCTTCTCTCTCCATTCACTCCGGACAATTGGGGTCATTCTTCACCCCGATCACTGTTGGTGCCTATTTAGTCTGCAGTGTCCTGTTATTACTTCTAAAAAGCGGGTGAGGTTGGCTTCGGCCTCAAAGATTTTAGACTTCTATACTTTCCTGTCCTCATATCTCTATAACCGTGGCACTGGTTGTTTGTGCCAAACAGTATAACCACGAATAAATTGTCCCAGTCGTTGCCACCTTAATGCTAAATATTACTAGGCAAGGTTAGTTCAAAAATAATACACAAATATTTTACTATGTAGTTACTTTATTCAATCTCATTTGATATGACTCATAATTTGGCTAAGTTATAGAAACATACAGATGTACTTGAACATTGCATTTCAACCGTAAATTACAAAGAGTTTAAGGAGTAACAAGGACCAGCCGGTATTATATATATCGCTATTTAGAATCACAGAATATAAAATAATGAGGAAGGACTCTTAACATCGATAGTATGAAAACTGGTGTCGCTCATTATGACCAATCACTTTACACAAAGCAGTGACGTGATTGGTCATTCTTTACAACGGAGAACAAACTTAAAAGTAAATTTCAAATAATAGCGAATCGCTTTGCGAATAATGCAATCTTTACAGCATTGTGGCATAAAAGAGATACCTGGGGCCCGATTCAGTAAAATTGCATTTTTAAAACATGCAATTTCAAAACAAAATTATGTACATATTTCAAAATCTAATTAAGAACAGTCAAACCGTGAATGATTACTGATGTAGGTTTGTGACCGGCAATACTGGATTCAAAGGTTTTTCTTTTTAATCTAATTGAAAACGTGGCGTTACTTAATCGGGCCCCTGAGATTTTATATTCCATGTTTAAAATCACTTTGTATTCCAGAGGAAACCTCATACAAGACGGTTACGATCTATATAAGTGGATAGACCACTAATTTTAATTAAATTGATTGATCTATTTAATACTGATATCATTATATAGTTCAACGAATATGAACGGTGAAAATACTTTCTGAGCTGCCATATATTATATCAAATTCGTGTAGGAACTACTAATTTAACACTGAACTTGTTGCAACACATTCATATACAATCCTATAGTAGAGCGCGCAAAACGCAATCTCTGACTCATAAATCGAGGCTATAAAGTACAAATAAGCACAGTTAAAAACGTGTATATAACCACCGGATCGCGACGTACAATACAAAACCGGTGACAATAATATCCCAGACAGAAAATTGTGAAAGTAAAATTATCGATTTATAAAATATGTATTATTTTGAATATTTAATATATATATTTATGCCATTTTTCATTTTTTTTAGGCCCCGTGTGATAATTTATCTGTGCAGCAAGGTTTTCACCAAAAATACAATAAATTGATACAAAGTACAATAGTTTCAGAATAATATCAGCGAATGATATAAATACTTGTCAACTTGAAGATCGAACACACGACCACATTGTGGCTTTATTATTCGTTTAGCCCTGCATTTAAGAGTGCGTGTAAGATTCTGAAAAGATCATCTCTTATTTGAAAAATGAGGTAGAGAAATTATCTCAATAGGTACTAATTGTACTCATTACGCACACATGTAATAATTGTTATTTTAAAAATACATATAGTTTCTTACAGACACTAAATAAAATCAATTCTGCGGTAAAGAGATAGCATTTAACGGGCGCGAAAAGCAGACGCTGCCTCGCGTGATTGTGTTGGCTACTTTAACGTAGGCTGAACAGCGTAATTTTGAGTGACCGTTTTTAAACGCCATTGCCATATCTACCTAATTTGAATATATATAACAGCGTCTACTGCCTTATGCGTGTCACGTATGCGGGTGCCCGCAGTGCGTACTGTCGTGTAAATTGTATATATTTTTGCACGAAACAGGCACCCCGCATACGCGCACACGCATGAGGCAACGGACGGCCTAAGATCACTGAATGTAATAATGAGTGTTTATAGCGTCCATTCAAAAGTAGTACCCAGTTCAAAAAGATAACTGTACTACTGCAAATATAGTAAGATCACATGCCTCAAGCCAAAGTGTTCAAGTACCGTTCGAGGTGCGTAATGAAGTAACGAAATCATCCCATATTAGTTACAGGAGAAGAGGTTATCATTTCTATGTAGATTGTACACTTATGTTAGGAAATTCCAATAATTTAACATTACATATTAGGTACTATTACATTTAAATTAATATAACCTATACAGAAATTTTAGATTAATACATAAAATGGCAGTGTGATTTTACTCATATTAAAAAGACTATTGTTGGCATATGTTGCTGCCTTTACTACAAAAAAAAAACTTAAATCTAATTAGCCCTGAACTAAAATAAAACAGACGGATAGTAATTCTAAACTAAGCTTAACTTCAAACTAAATACGTATAAAGCCATAAAAGCTGATCACAATACAAATAAATTAAGATTCTTTTCACTGAGATTCATAAACCGTAACAAACACTTCTAACGTATATTATATTTATTGATATTCTGTGAACTCAGAAGTATAATACGAATAAGGGCGATTTTTTGATCGAGTTACTTGGCGATACTTTTTTAAATAAAAAGAATATTAGTAACTGAAATTACTAGTATTTCCCCCTGAAGCCTACAGCTAGGCTATATTACTTATGTTAGGAGTGGGTTCTATTGTCCTGTATAAAGTTAAATTTAACTTTGATTGCTTCTATTACCGAGTGGTAAGAACTTTAGGCATATTATTTAATACTCAAGCTGAATATCTCGATTGAAAATCTGTTCAACTAAACTAAGTTCTCACGTTTTGCTCAAAAAAGTTCATTGAGTAAAATGTGGTAAAGCAGTTTATTTCACCGTGATCTCGGTTTTTATCATTGATGGAATCCACTTTTATTGGTTAAAATTTTTGCCAACTGGTTACACACTAGAAGAAAAATCTAAGTGTTTACTCATTTATGATCAAATTTAACTATGTTAACGACATAGTTAAATTTGATAAAAGTGGTCAAAAAACCGGCCTTAAAATCAATAATGAGAGGAAAAGTTTTATATTATTTAAGTATGATCACTTCACTGACGATTGTACTACGAGAATACAAATAGTTTGATTTGTAAATTGAATATATCAACACTCAGGACGAGAATCGAACCTGCAACAGTCCCCCACTGGAATGCTCTGCAAGCTAAGCAACCAAATAAACATCCTGAGGTTTATGAAATTTTCTGGCAACTGCTTGATTTCAATTGATTAGGGTGATGGTTTTCTTCGTATATTATGAAAAACATTACAGATAAACAATTTATAACATTATGTAGGCACCCCAGGGGTTCAGAGTTGAAAAACAAGTATTCACCCCACAAAAACTGTAAATTGGTTTACCAGTGAATATTAGTCTCAATTGATGCAAACTTATGCCCAATCACAAAACAATAGCTGCTTTTCACAACAAACAATGTTATATTAAGTAAACATTGAGTATCGGTAAAACGGGGTGAATATAAATAAAATGGTCAGATAAATTTTAAGTGAAATTACATTTAGACTATTTCAGTAGAAATACATTAAATATCTAGTAAGGTAATTTTATAAAATAAAAACATAGTTAACATTTCAAATGAATGTCTATTTTAATTATATTCACATCTTGATTTTTATTCACCCCGTTTTACGGTGCATATACCAGAAATGTAAAATTACGTAATTAAATTAAATATTATGAATTGTAAGATTAGTTTTCAATAAATGTGTTTACATAAAATAATGCAAATAAATACATTGTCACAGACGATAAAAATGTTCAATTTACACATTAAAATTTATGACACACAAAGTATAATAATGAAATTAAAGCCACGACCAAGAACATATAAAGTTACAAAATATCAAGTTATCAATTCATCGTGTCACACAACACACATTGCATCTCGTAACGACAATGCTCACAATAATTACACTTACACATATTACTGCTATTAATAATTACAACTTTATTGATAAATTAATTATTACTTTGACTTTATATAAATATTACGAAAATATAATTTTTAAATAATTCTCAATTCCAAATATTGTATGACATTCGTAAAATTAGAAAATGTCTAAGAGATTCTATCAATGACTAACAAAAAATGAAAATAATCTCAAACTTGTATCAATCCGTGTCGTAGACACAATTAATTTCTACGTTATATAATCATTAATAAAATAGTATTTCAATTATATGAAGTAGATACATCATACTAAAGGGTAACTTTAATCGAAACATATTTAATTCCTTTAAATATCTCAGTAGTCATAGCCCGATAATCTCACGAGTTCGAGTCGGACCGCGACTGGGCACGTGCCGGCGTGCCACGCGACACGTGTCCGCGAGCCACGCGACACGTGCCCGCGTGCCACGGGACACGTGCCGGTCCTCACTCAAGCACTTCAGCGTCCCACCGTTCACTTACACTATACGTGCACTAACACTAAAGATACGAGTTCTCATTACAAAAGACGCAGATCAGTATGCGATACGGATACATTTGAGCGAGCGTCGAGCGGTAGCAGTACGAGGGGGTCGCCTGCCCGATGTGCCGCGCCACGCCACACACACACACGCGCCACCCACGCACACACGCCACCATGATGCAACACAACAGGTACGAATATAACAATTCTAAACCAATATTTACACTCACAAAATAAGGACACACCAATAAATTAAAGCGAATAAATAAAATTAACGCTCTTTGGAACGGATTACGTTCGAGGTACGCCAGTACACTCGCATATCAGAGCGTGACGCAACCTGAGGTGAGGTTGCGTCTTACAACTTAAACCTTACAACATATTCAATCACAAACACGTCGCCGACAAAGGCTGAAAAGGCTTTCCTGCTATACGAAGACATTAAGACAAATATTGACGTAACCCACAATTTCAGATCTCTCCACTACATCCGAAGCTGAAATCGATAAAATATAATAACAAACTATTTAAATTATAGAAAAGAATACTAGTATGGTATGAACAAATAATACAGGAAGGAAACTACAAAGAGGATCATAGCACTCACACTGAAACTAGCCGAAACGAGTATAATTTCGCATTTACCAATTAACTTTGTACATCAATATCACATCGAAAAGTGGAGACACGTCGCGTACAACAACAATAACATCTTTTAGATCAGGCCAAGTACTATGATGTTGGGGAACAACTAAAGGGTTGGGACCGCGGCGGTCCTAAAACTGCATCGTCAATTGGCGGTGGGGCGGCGCGGGGGCGGGGGCCGGGGCGGCGCGCTTAGAGCCAGCGCGCGCGCGGGGCGGCGCGGGGCGGCGGGGGGCCGGGGCGCGCGCTAGGGAGCGCGCGCGCCTCACGGCACCAGGTCGGGCAGGCGCCCGCGGCCCTAGGGGCGCGCGCCCGCCTCGGCGCTCACCACCTGCACACGCACGTGCGCACACACGGTCACACACATGTTGGAATACGCACATCAGCGTGTCTAACATTTAAGTCGTTTTTAGTTTGTAAAAGTATACCGGGTTACATGGGCCTTAGAGGGTTACTTTGGCTCTAGTGTGTTACTTTGGCCTTAGGTTATTTTGACCCTAGCGGGTTGCTTTGACCTTTAAACAAAAAGTTTCATTCACGTGGTAATACATACATCAGCTATGTCTAACATTATATTCGATTTCGACATATCTTGGATCTTAAAAAAGTATACCGGGTCACTTTGACCCTGGAGGGTTACTTTCGCTTTAGAGAGTTAATTTGGCTCTAGTGTTACTTTGGCCTTAGAGGGTTACTTTGGCTATAGTGTGTTACTTTGACCCTAGACAGTTTTTTAGGGTCTAGTGTGTTTCTTTGGCTCTAGTGTGTTACTTTGGCCTTAAAGGGTTACTTTGGGTCTGGTGTGTTACTTTGGCCTTAGAGGGTTATTTTGGCCCTAGAAGGTTACTTCACCCTTAGTTAGTTAAAAAAAAATACTCATCAGTTTGCAAATTATGTAATACCAAATCACTCACTTTCCGCTCCTTGTAATAGAGTTCTTCACTCTCTTTGTCGCATAACAGCAGTACCACAGCGCCGAACAAGAAAATGGCGGCGCCCCAACCTACACCATACGCCCAGCCAAACTCCCATACCGATCTATTACCTAAACATTTTTAAATAAGAAAAAGGTTGAGTACACTATTTTATTCAGGTATGTATTAAAAATTATTTTTTCTTATGCTATGTCAGTTACCAAAACTTACCCAGATTTAATTCTGCAGCAAAGCAGACTGGATAGATCACCAGTGCAATCAAAATGCACATTACTGAAATACAAAATAAATACAAATTATTATATTTGTTAATAAGAGTCGTGAGATAGTCAATATCCAGGAACTGAGATTGCACTTTTAAATTTTTACAGAGATGGATAAGAAAAAAAAAACTATTTACACCTTAGTAATTAATACAGGTGCATTAGTGTAAATGATACTTACGGGCTAACGACATGGCGAGCACCGCGAATCTGTAGTATCGGAACTTGGTACGGTGGTCGGCAGACCGCAGACCGAGACCAGTCAGTAGCGCCCCGCACACATCCGCCGCCAGTGTGGCTACGCACAGACCAGCCGCCGCTCTGATGTACAAAACACAGATTTTAATTAACTAATTACTATAATTATTTGATTCAGTGTAGGCAACGGACAAGGACAGTTACTTTACTGAGCTGAGAGGAAATAACCTATAAGAACTAAGGCAACTCGGTCACCTATCAAAATTCGGCTTTTTTAAAGGGCCATGTACACATTACTAAGGTCCATTAAACCCCGGTAGCTTATTTAGACCTGTAGTTTTCCAATTAGGGATGTAGTAATATTACATGCCTACTCAGCAGCGTATGTTACGATGTAGTCTAGATGTTACCGATGCACCGAAAGATCATCCATCAATGTGGAGTTTGGACAGCAGAAGATCCAGAAGCGGGTTGCTATGGGTTTGAACGTCAGATGTAATATCCTAGACTAAGCTAGTTGTATGAATTCATAAGTTAGATCTAAATTATATTACTATATTAATCACAGGTTTTTCTTTTTAGGCATCAGCTGCATTATGAAATTATTTGAAAGAACAAAAACCTATTTAGATTCATTGAAAACTATGTACCCATTTCAAATTATTGTAATGTTTTTTTTTCGATACAATAAATTATTATTATTATTAAATTATGCCAAACGTGCCAATTATGCCAGCTGAGCTGGAGAAAGCATGCCTCTACTCCCTTCAAAAACTTTCGGCATGAATTCAGTGGATCGAGAACCTTTCTACTAGGGTGAATGATAAGGTGTCCTGTCAGAAGTCGACTTGAATTATAAAAATCAAAAGAAGTATTTTGTATAGAGGGAATTTAGCTGGGAATACATAATTGAAGCCAGCACGGCAGACCCCGAGGTTCACCTTCTTAAAATTGATGAATTCAAATCATTTTCCTCTATGGTCTTTGGCAATAATTACGTGCTTTTAGGAAATTTTCGTTGCACCATTTAATCTATTATTATACAAATGTCGTTAGCATATTAAACTTAAAATATTACTTCTCCTGTTTCCATATTTGTTGCTGGGAGCACGTAATTATCGCCAAAGACCATAATTGAAAATAATTTATGAGTTCTTATTAAGTAAATTAACTCCTAATTACTTGATAACGTACTAATCTAATATGAAGTTAATTTCGTTACGATCGACCGGTGTTCGTGCTACGTGGCAATGAACCATACTTTCTCCCTAAAACCTTATTTTTATAAGTAACTTAATATTGCCTGTCTTCAAACCATAAACGACAGCTTTAACAAATCGTTAAATTTATTGTAGCTCGGATTTACGGGTTTCACTTAAAATGTGCTACGGTAGTGAAATTATTAAAAACTGTAGATTGTCCGCATGGCATAAATACATTCACCGGCCTGGAAAATAACATTATATTTGCTTATATCAACGACAACAATTATACATAAAACTTTTTTTTTATTATTAAATTAAACGTGGGGCACACGTTGGGCGCCAATGTAAATGTCAGAAGCTTTGTCAATTGAAGAGAATACTGCAGTTTGAATAAAAGATCAATAGTTTTTTAACGACTTTACCAACAGACAATTGAATTCTTGTTCTTGCTGGATCAGTCAGAAAACCTTACTGGGTCGGCAACGCGTAAGTGATACCTTTGGCGTGACAGAAGTCTATAGGCCAATGGCCAATGTGACAGCCTACAGTCGTATGTTTGAAAAGAAATTACTCTCAATGCTCAATAGCTCAGAAGTTGCGCTTAGAACAATGCGCAACGCTAAGTGCTATTCTTGTGCGATCGTTTAAAGTGTTTTTATTCAACATCAAAGGTTTGAAACTTCTGTACTTTAGAAGATACTTCTATGGATACGGGACTGCCTACTTTTGTTTAAATTAAAATTATGGTTTGTTTGTGTGTTAATGTTTATCACTCCAATGGCTGGGCTTTATTTGCGTATTTATACCGACAGGTAAACGCGGGGGGGGGGGGGTGTTGGGTAACCTCCTCGAGTGTCGCTCCGATTCCGATCCCGCTGCAGTCCGGGGGGAACGGAATCGGAGCGGCCGGTACACCCTGGGCGGCGGTCAATGGCTTCCCCTTCATAGGGTTGGCATTGATCGTCGGCCAATACCCAACGTGGCGGAAACACATCGCTCTCCGTACTCCTCTGCTTTCAGAGGTGACAGGATGAGCGATGCTGTTAGTGGTGAGATGGCCCAGGGTCAGTCGGGGTGCGAGGGATATGCTCTATGGGTAACCTTACACCCCGGCGTCACTGCTTATTTATCACCGAGGTATCGCTGCCTGTTCTTCGCCTATTAGCCTACGGTGCTTATGACCGGTGGTAGTAAGTAAGATGGCGGCAAGTATTAAAATATTGTAAAGAACGTTACTAACTTAATATAAGGCGCTGGTCTTGCGGCATAGCATCCTGGTTGAGCCGTTATATCAAAGGGTAGTGGTGTAGGCGCCTCAGGGTCTATGCAGTGCATGAAGAGTCCTTGCCGCCAGCCGGCTGCCATGAGCCAATCTGCCGATGCCAGTCCCAGAACCATCAGGATCACGACCAGTAGGCCGCATATCAGCGCGATTACCTGTAATAAGATTCGTTAATATGAACGACTCAACTAGAATAGTTTTTCCTAGTGCCCTTAATACCTGCCAATAATAAAATGAGATAGATGTTATCTCAATATACTAAATAATAACAATAATAATAATAAGTAGTTGAATGAGGATAATAATAATTTATCAAAGTGTACTGCGTTGTAACACAGAAGTTACACTTTGTTCTCGCTAGAACTAACTGATTAGTGTCATGTTGGACTCGTGTTAACGGTAGGTGACCATTTTTAAGCACCACGTTTTGAGTTTCAATTTTTAAGCGACAATTTAGTTGATAAGTTGGTGATTTTAAACTGAAATTATTGCTAAACAGGACAGTATGAAAGACTAACGTGATGTGTATTGGCAAGTATAGTTAATCTTGCATATTTGCTCAAATTATTCCAATAAATTCTAAGCGAGCTACTGTTTGCCATGGAATTTGTAGAATTCTGATTCAGGACGCGATCAATTTGCGAATAGCAACAAAAACGAGGGTTAACCTAAATCTTCATCCGCCAAAACAAGTAAATTGTGTATGCTAAGCTATGTATAAAAACGATATTACCAAAAACGTGTTAACTGTGCTCTTTTTATCGCATCGTAGCACAACTGAGCCGCAAATTTCGAATTTTTTTACAAAAAACCAGGCAAATTGATGTTCATACTAAACAGAATTATGTTTAGAATTTTATGATATTAGCCACGTTAAAGTTCGGCAAAGATGATTCAGCAAATCCTTCAATCGCTTTCAAAGCGCGTGTCGCGCCCCTGTTAAATTACGCGGCTAAGACGTCAAAGTGAAAATAGTTTCAACGCTCGCAACGCATATTTGTATTCTATCGAAAATTACTTACTACTGCTATATGCTACTTATACTTCTTTCGACATTTTGTTATAGTAAGAGTTTTGTTTTATATTTTAATAACATTAGTTATGGGAAGAGCACGACTTTATTACAATACTAGGTATACCAAACGAAAAAAAATCTGTCATCTTTGTGGCAAAAATTAAAACAAAATAAATAGACGTCAAAACACGCGGCATTCGTACGTGTTATAGTACACCATAGCACCTACGTATACCTATTCTAAGGAAAGAAAAGCGGAAAAATGAGACGGGCGAGTGTCTAGAGGTGAGGTGAGGGTGAGCGCGGGGTGCGGTCATCGATCGCAATCCCCGACGGCGCTTGGGGCCGCGGGGACCGCCATCAGCTGTTAGAGACGGCGTCGATTCGCCTCTCGGACTCTTTGAGCACACTTCACGCGACGCTCCTTATCCCTCTCAGCTATTGTTGCGAGTATTACAAACCTAAGCACACTTGGCATGAGGTGCAAAAGTATACACGTAGAGTTTCATATCGTGGTACTAAATTAATAAGAATTAAATGAAAGAATACAAAGTCTATACAAATTGTACACAAATCGATATCGAATAAAAAGGTCAGACGTGCCCATTAATCAACTGCTCAATCCAGGCGGAAGCATTTGTTGTAAAGAGGGATTCCATTCATTAAATTACAAAGCGAATTAGCTCACATACGTTCCTTCCGGCCGCGGCCGTTCGAAAGGGCAGATACAAATTCAACCCGTCATTTCTATAATACTTTTCGGTAGCTTTTCATCCAGACTAGTTAGATCTATACGAAATATACAATTCCACGACATTATACACAGAGCTTTCTAAACCCAAAGTAAGCATAGTTTAACTAGCTTGTGTTATGGATTCCAAAATGCGGATAAACATACTTATATACTTTATTTTTTGGAAATACATACTTATTTTACATGGAAACACCCAGACCAATGCAAATAGACATATTCATGCATACAAA
Organism: Cybosia mesomella; assembly: GCA_946251805.1. Lineage (NCBI taxonomy): Eukaryota > Metazoa > Arthropoda > Insecta > Lepidoptera > Erebidae > Cybosia > Cybosia mesomella. The sequence goes on from OX276398.1 coordinate 28,238,789, forward strand.
TATTTGCACTGTGCGGCAATCGAACCCGCGTCCCCTGTCGTAGTAGTCGAATGCACTACCGCTACGCCACAGAGGCCGTCAACAATGCGTTGATTTGTATTTGCGGTATCATACGCAGTGAAGATTGATCTTATAGTCGTCAAAAATATTCAATGTAGTAGTGATTAAATTCGATAAGTAAGCTCTGTAAATAACAAGTAAATGTAGTTCGAAAACGAGTTATTCTATTTTTTATTTTCTTTTTTTTACATAAATTTATGACGACTATAAGTAGCTCAACCTCCCCTGTGAATGCTGCGCAAATCAACACATGTTTCAATAATATAACAAGTTTCGGAAAAGTAGCTCAACCTCCCCTGTGAATGATGTGCAAATGCAAATCAACACATGTTTCAATAATATAACAAATTTCGGAACGCCAATACAATTTCCGTTTTTATCATGCAGTGCAACGTAAATTTAAACCGGGTCTGTTTGTCCAATTAGTATATAAATATACCTATAGCGACATTCGAAAATCGTATTACGCCATCAGTCTATTTTTATTATTCACAATGAGGTCATGGCGTTAATTGAAATATCGGCCAAGACTCCTCAACGTCGAATTTTTATCACTGCATTCACAATTTTGTGAATGCCTCACAATCACAATGAAATAGCTTTAGGCTAAGTTGGTTTACGCATCGAATTGATTGTGAAAGGGTGTGTTATATAACTTAACGTAAAGCTACTCTGAGCATGTAGCAGCTAATGTTGATTAAATTATGGTATTAACTTTTTTGTACCCTATTTGGAGTACACATTTCAAGACGTTCATTCAGAAACTTTAACAGCCTGTATATAAGGAAAAGAAAGTAAGTCATAAATCAGTTGATCAATAGTAACTGTTTTATGTTCGTTATATAATCGTTACATTTTTGTAACTCATTGTTTTGTGTCGCAGAATGATGTTAAATAGCCTCTTAGAATTGAATCAACATCATATTATTCTGAAATTTTGGTTCCATAATTTATTACCTAGTTTATAGCGCTCCCTATGGGAATCTAGCATGGGTATAAACTACATATCCTAATATATACTTCGATAATATATATTGAATTAATTTCTACTGAGAAGTTCGTCGTAACATCAACAACATCATCGCATCAGTGTATTTCGAACTCAGGTTACGTAGTATATTATCTAATCTGTGCCTCAGGTGCATGATGCAGCATTGTCGCTTGCAGGTTGTACACTTGCACAACGCGCAATGCGATCGCAACACTACTACTCGACTCAACTAATTGAGAGAGCATTTTCCCAATGACAGGAATTGAGATGAATGATAAGAAGAGAGAAATAATAAGAATCCGTTTAGTTGAACGGATTATGACTGGTGAAATGCAGCCTAAATATTCAAATTCTCCTATTTCTAGATTTATAAATAAATAAATATTCTATGACATTCTACACAGCGCTTTCTAGACCCAAAGTAAGCATTGTTTAACTAGCTTGTGTTATGGGTTCCAGAATGCGGATAAACATACTTATATATTGAAATAAAACTATTTTTAACGGATTCTATCGCGGTTTATTTGATGTTATTTTATATTTTACATTGATCCCGACGTTTCGGTTGCTCTTCACAAGACAACTTTTAGACAATACTTATATACTTTTTTTTGTAAATACATACGTATTATACATAGAAACACCCAAACCAATGCAAGTATACATATACTGCCAGTGGGGACGCCGTTTGACCAGACGGGTGATCAGCCCTTCTATGTGGGGCCATTTCACCCATTTCCCCTATAACGACTGTCATACATATTCGTATGGCAACCGAGACCGACATCTTAACGTGCTCTCCGAGGCACGACCAGACCAATGCAAATACTCATATTCATGCATACAAATATTTGCACTGAGCGGGAATCTAACCCGCGCCCCCTGTCGTAGGAGTCGAATGCACTACCGCTATGCCAAAGAGGCCGTCATCATGATGTTACTTAGGCATGAAATAAAAATGCCAAATAATAATAAACAATTTAGATATTGGAGCTGAGGTATCATCTAGAACTAAACGGATCAGAACCCGTCGCCCCAAGACATATATATGTATAGAATTTCGAATATCCAGGATGGGTCCAGGTGGCTCAGTTAATCAGTTATTCCCCCTACAAAGCCAGTCAATTCCCATCTGGATGTTGACTTTTCAGATCTAAATTAATAGGACCATTGCTGCCTTTTCCGCACCATAGAGACTTGGAATTGTACAAAAACACATAATATAATAGGTATGTATATGCGAAACATATATGTTAAACATACTATGTTTTGATCTGCCTACAATCCAGGGACCTAAAATAGGCGTGAAAAACCATCTAAGGGGACCGTTAAGCTGAAGACCACCACTTTTGGATATTGTTGGCTTCGTAAGGGATGAAGTCATAACATTGACGTACTTCACATGAAACAAAAAACCGTTAAATATATAAAAGTTATTATATTAATTAGAACCTGTGCAATCTGATTGGCAGGCATCTCGTCTTGATCAGTGGCAAACTGCGGTGGTGGAGGTAATACAGGCGGTGGGAGGGCGCGCGGGTGTGAGCGGAGCCCGCTCGGGCCTTCGCCCGCGCGCCCCTGCATGCGCTTGCTACCGGCCTGCCACCACAACACGTGGCTCCGTGCCCAGCTCAACACATCACACAACTACACTGTTTTTAAGTTAAAACGCACACACACACACACTTTACACACGTCAGTGACTAATTCTCTTTTGAGACTACTCAATGTATCGCGCTTGTACAATTTAAAACAATTTTGGGAATGCAAGAATGATGCACCTGTGTATCGATCACACTTAGTCGATTGATATCGATTAAAACAACCCTGAAAAGCGATATTACAGACTAGTTTACAGTTACAAAGCAAAGTAATAGCCAAAAGAACAAAGTTGGGACGCAATCAATCAATGTTGAAGGGGGTCGCCACAGACACAATACAGAAATCGTCCCTGTCCCTGCGGTTAAGTAAACTACTGAATGATTGCGTAAACGAAAAGAATTGAAAGGGATCGGCACGAAGTCCGCAACGTGCTGATAAATGGCTTCAATCGTTTCATGGACAAATCCGTCGTCGTTTTAATATTATTTCAATAGCTTTGAATAAAATTATTTTTAAATTTGATAAGACTGACGCCTGACTAGTTGATAAGTCAATGTGTCAGTCATCACGTCACAGTAATATATATAAGCTTATTAAACCAATGAGTAATTTAATCAACACAAATAAATAAAATTGAAGTGTCTGTTCGTAATAATAGTTTTTTTTTATGATTGCACACGAACATACACGACACTTAAACAAAAATAAGAAATAAAAAAATTGTCTGTCTGTCTATTTGAAAGAGGTAATCTCTGGAACGGCTAAGCCGATTTTGACGGGACTTTCACTGGCAAATAGGTAATGTTACAAGGCGTAACATAGGTTACTTTACTTTAGAAAAAAACAGGATGCCACGCAAAAGAACTATAACCCTAAAAATCTAAATCCACGCGGACGAAGTCGCAGGCAAAGCTAGTAATAACTATAAATCTGTGGTTTGTTGGCTTTGTGCTTTGTGTTAATAATTATGAGACTGGATTATTTGCATTTACACGTTGCATTGTTTGGACCCTAGTCACCGATTACTGCATATTCATTCATTAACAACTAGTGATAATTAATGTAGGTATGCTTATTTCAAACATTTTATGTTGCATTTTGTCTCTAATAACAATGAACCTTTGCGTGTGTTTATTTAGGTCAAAACACCAACAACCCCGTGTTCTAGGAGAAATAGTGTGGTTAATGAGGCCGCCTGCAAAATAGTATCATTGGACCACATTGAACAAAAACATTTAAGTACGCTTTACCACTGTGTAACATGCAAAAATATTAGGAGTCTATCGATTCTATCATCTATCGACTTTCTTCATATTTTATTTTAATTATTTTACGTACACATATGAAATATTGGAAAACTATCTCTGTACAAGTGTAAATCCTATCTTGGATTAGGTACATTTATGCCAACATGCTCGCCGCGCGGCGCAGACGACTCAGACGTCAGAGGCAGCTCAACGAACTCCGTCCACCATGAGCGTAGGCCTGGGGGTGACAGTTGAGACCGTCTGTCTTCCCAGCAGAAGCAGGCCAGGGCGGCGGCGCGACGCGCGCCCCCCTCTCCGGGTAAAGTTGGGGACACCATGGTTCCCACACCCGAGGGGGCCCATCTCAAAGCCGTAGATGGCCCAGGGTCAGCAGGGGTGTGAGGGAATTGCCTTATTATATAACGGGGGGCTTTACACCCCCGCCATCTGAAGACCCGAGATGGCGTGCGGTTTTAGTCGGTTAAAGGCCGACATAACCTCACCCGCTGTCCGTCAGGGGGTACAAAAAGGGACTTCCGCACGGAAGAAAAAATGCATTTATGCCAAAATTGGTCAAGTTTATAACTGCAAGATTCACTGAACAATTTTTATAAATACTGAAAATAAAATAATTTTGTGTTGATAAATTTATAAGGACCGTATAAAGATTTTTAAAAGACTGCCGGCCGCTCAATTTTGTATAACTGTGTTCAATTCCTACCAGTTAAAAAATTAAATAATGTATTTTATTCTAACAACTAGAGTCCCAGAATCATTGTAAAACACTTTTCGGACTACAATACCGGAAACAGGAAGCCCGTAATTACCTCTAAACATTAGTTTAGAGGATATTACTTTTTGTGATTTCGTAAATCTGCCTTTATAAAAATCTGACACGCGAATCTAACTTTTTGCGTTTCGAACCATTTGCGATAAGATGATAGGTAACATCTAACTATTTGCAAATCTGTAATTTTGCGTTACTGACATAACAGAATGTGCCCAAACCGTACCATCAACTATAAATAATAAACTGAAGCACCTTTATACACATTACTACACATCAGTTCAATACGCATTAGGTTCAAGAGCGTTTATTTTTTTGGTAAGCCCGGAAGCCATTGAAATATTTATTGCCAATGAACGTTTACAAAACAATAATCTCAATGTGAGAATGATGAAACACAACTGGTTGACTAATACACGAATGCTGTACCTAATAAAAATGGAAAGTTAGGTAAGAAATATGAAGTAAAAAGAAGTTAGATATACCTACATCATGTGGCGATTACCTCACAGAATTGCTATTTCTTTCTTGGAGAATACGAGCACAAAATAATGTAGGTATTCTGCGGTACAAGTAAATCTGCCATACTATTCTACTCGAATAATAAAATCGTACAAGTAACAGGATAAAAACTCCACGACATTAACTACTGGATATTTCTGTTTGAAGACCTTCGCTAGAAATAAGTAGCACAAAACGACTTTTCAATCACCTACAGGATTCATGTCTGTCTGTTACCTTAAATAAAAAGAAAAGGGAAATAAAAGGCTCCAAATTGAAAACTTTGGATGCAACTGTGAAATGGCTAGGAAGACGATGATAATTCATGTCCGCCTGTTACTTCATCACGTGATGGGGCCCAGGGGCGTTCTATAAATTGATTATTTTTCTACCGTTAATCAATCAATTTAAGAATTGCCAAGGAAACGCAGTTTCACTTTTAGGGTATTAATGACAAGGGGTGTGTGTTGGGTAACCTCCTCGAGTGTCGCTCCGATTCCGATCCCGCTGCAGTCCGGGGGGAACGGAATCGGAGCGGCCGGTACACCCTGGGCGGCGGTCAATGGCTTCCCCTTCACCCCTTCATAGGGTTGGCATTGATCGTCGGCCAATACCCAACGTGGCGGGAACACATCGCTCTCCGTACTCCTCTGCTTTCAGAGGAGACAGGATGAACGATGCTGTTAGTGGTGAGATGGCCCAGGGTCAGCCGGGGTGCGAGGGATATGCTCTATGGGTAACCTTACACCCCGGCGTCTGAAGACCCGAGACGGCGTGCGGTTTTAGTCGGTGCAAGCCCGACATAACCGCCCCCGCTGGCTGGCGGGGGGTATCCGAAGGGATTTCCGCACGATAAAAAAAAAAGGGTATTAATGACAACGATCTTCTCCCTTGCCTTGTAAGAATACGTTCAACACACCTACTGTACTGTCCAACATCCTTAATGTAAGCAGAGTTACTAGAAATTTAATAGCATCATAACGTATATTGATCATTGTTGTATTTCATTGATTGTTTGATACCACAAACCGTGCTCACAACGATAGGAATTTTGAATGATTGTACTTTTCATTCTAGTTTTGTCTTGTTCTGTAATTGCATGTGATTACAGCTTGGCGTTTTAGTTAGTTTCGGGGTACAGAAGGTTATTGATTTAACAACATAATTCTGTATTATGTAATCTTCACGCTCGACTCTTACAATTGTAGATCGATTCACGCATGTGTGAGAATTATATTGAATTTTATAACGAATGCTAAGATTATAATCCAAATTATTGCATTTATCAAATGGTACAAACATTAAGAACATATTGCAAAGTGACAGATCATGTTGGAGCATAGCACAAATAAATAAGACATTAATTTAAATGGACGACACTAAGTTTTCAGCTTTGTTGAGAATTACAGATATATGTTATATTATTATGGATGTAAACCATTTTATTGCTTTTCGGCGTCTTCGCTGCCACTACTTTAACACTTTATAGTGCGATAAAACATTCAGTCCAGCCATCTTTAGATACTGCTTCTACGCTCGTTTCGAACGTTTTCGAACTGAGGGCAATTCCTCCAGGTTTACCTCCAATATCATAATGTGCATAGTCCATGCACACTTGGTTCATACATGGTTCATGGTGGTTAAGAGGATTAGTCCAATAATTTTATTTTAATGCTCAAAAAATTATTATTATTCCTTGCAGAGTTGGCTAGACCGCTAGAGCATTAGGAGAAGCAGAATGAGCCGAGGCAGATCCTGATGACAATGACACCACAACTCATAATTCAAGTTGATCAACTGAAAAAAATGGTAATAATTTTGTTCAACTATGCACTCGTATTTTCTTATAATTCTAATCCTTTATGCTTATATTATAATTATTATAAATATTAAAGTTTGTGATGATGGTTACTCATACGCAATCAAGCTCAAACGCCTGAACGAATCTGTCTGGAATTGGTACAGCTTATAGTTTAAAATACAATAAAATCTGCTTCTTCTCCCTGGAATAGGCTATCAAGGGTTGCGGAAACGGGATCAAGATTCCACGCGGGCGGAACCGCGCTCAGCTATAATCTCTTCCCGTACCAAATTTCAGCCAGATACGATAACCCGTATGAGCCATGCTTCAGTATCAAACATCCAAACATCTTTACAAACTTTCACATTTACAATATTAGTAGGATAGTATATAACCTTTTACTCAATATTTATAAAATTTAATAATATTTTGAACCATGCCAAAGCCAAGCACGATCGTACATTAAACATTTTGTACTATTTGTACAGAAATATGATTTTTTTCAATTCATATTTCTGTAGAAAGATTTGGGCCTAATCTTTTATTATCATTGAATCAGAAAGTTTCGGGACTAATCTACAATTTAGGTAAGTACATGTTCTGAGCCTAATGTTTAGTATCAATGTCTAAAACCGATTCAGTGTTCAATAAATAATGTTTTCTACAAAGCAAGAATGTCGAAACTAATCAAAAGAATATTTTACACGTAGGTATACTGCGACTAGTATTACATTAATTACGTCCAAGTCGTACTAACTGTACGAAGGATGAGCCAAATACATCATTCATATTAGCCTAATGCTACATGCGTAGGTGTATAGTGATTTTATTAAATAATAAAGTTATTATTATTTGGCGATGTGATTCTGTTCTTTGTAAAAGTAGGTACGTCACACATTTTAAACAGGCTATACAAATACAATTAATATTGTTATTGTTCACGTTCTGTGAACTTAACTAGAGCGTAAATATTATATTTTTCAAAACTTGTCATGTTTTCCTAGGGATCGTTTTAAAGTAACAAAAACGTACTAAAAACTCGTAAAAAAAAACAATAATTTTTCGTCCTAGTTTTCGCTCTCATTTGTGAGGTTTGCGCATTGAGTCGCGCCGGTTCTGTATCTTCACAAAAAACATTCACATCACCTTACACGATTTTCTCAAAAAAAACTGCAGCTACAAACGTTTTTAATGATCTATTTAAATGGATTTTGGTTGGGTATGTAATTGACTATGTTCGTCGTAGGCTGTGAGGGCGGGTTCCCTGCGCTAAGGGCGGTAAGACCGAGCTACACGGCGCCCAACGCGGTACTGTCGCCCGCCCAGTTTTTCTCCCCTTACCCCTTGTACTCGCCGCCCGCCCGTGCTCAAACAGAACACAGATTAGGAAATACATTTATTAGCCAAAATCTACTTAAAATTGTAGGTTTCTACATAACGATCACAATTATCGCTTAGCGTTCTAGTTTTTATTGTTGTATTTAATTTGTCAGTTGTTAAAATAGTATTATCCTGACTGTATTAATTAATTTTATGTGACAAAGCAATTAGCTAATTGTGATTTCAATCCAGCTAGGGATTAGTTCTTCATCATCACACCTGAGTGATTTGTAGTCGCGGTAGGTGAGGCTGGCGCCTGGGCGGACGCCGCCGTGGCCGCCGTCTGCACCAATCGCTAAATGCACTTAATCGACGCGAGCAGGATGATTTTGAAGGTAATTTGCACCATCTCCGAGTCTCCTTTTCTGCTCCGAAAGTAGTTGTCATTCTGTCTCCTGGTTTAGGCATATCATAAACAATCTTGGGGCTGTCTATGGCTTCGGATCCTGGAGCAACCCGATATTTCACTCCTGTGATAGCCTTCTTTAATCCATTGAAAACACGTTTCGCAGAATGTTCTTCTTCCTTTACTTCAAATGTAGTCTCCCTAGATACGGCAGTCAGAATTCCATTCGTTGGGCTACTTGCAGTTATTGTCTTGTCAGGGTCATTCTCTTGGCGTTTAACGAGATGCCTCAGCTTGCTAAGTATTGTCGGAGGAGATTCAGTATTTGTACCCACGGTGCAAACTCGTGGTTTGATATACTCGTGTTCGGTGACTGGATAAGCTTGACAAGGTAACGTCGCTGCTCGTTTTGGTAATGGCTCATCTTGCAGATACGCAATGTGCAATGTGCTAATACTAAGAGGTTGATGTGAAGGAGTAGGCCACAATTCTCTAGTAGGTGGGACGGGTGATGGCCGTGCGCCCAATATGCGACGGGCAAATTCGCCTGGCTGCCACAGGTAGCTCGCAGTCAAGTTTCCGTGCGTTTGCATCACGACACCAATCTTTACTAACGGTATACTACTAGTTGTAGTCACTAATTCAATTTAAACTTTGTGCACTTGTCTGTATTCGTCAAGGGTTTTTCAAATTGGATCAAGAATGATGTGTAGCGTTGTGTGTGTGAGCGGCCGGATCAAACGCAGATAAACAGATAATGCGTAAGTAACTGATTCTTAGTTTTTTATTTATGTAGGTATAAGGATCAAATTAAGCAAATGAATATATCTTTTAGAAAATATTAAATAGGTATAAAAAATGCCTGGCAAGATGAGAATCCCTAAACTAAGTAATAAAGATGTCAAACCTGCGGAAAGTGCGTAGTCAAGTGATCAGTGCGTAATTATATATTCGTAAGAGGAACGTCATTGAAACCGGTAACCACGTAGCGCAGCGATGATTGTTTCCGTATGAGTCAGTTATATCATTGCATTATGCACATATTGTTAAAAACTACATAGGAAATAATGACTTAGGGCAGAACTGATATTTTATAACATGGAGAAAAATAAAACGAATTACAGTGTACTCTACTTTAGAAGTAAGCCCGACATAACCGCCCCTGCTGGCTGGCGGGGGGGTATCCGAAGGGATTTCCGCACGAAAAAAAAAAAGGTAAGTACCACTACTTTAGCATTTAGATCAGGGTTATTGTTGGGTTTTCGTAGTTCATAATGAGAACTTCGTGACGTTTTAGTGATATAGCTCACGATGGTACATCTATTAGCATCAATATTGTTTTTGTGTTTAAGTTTTTTACCTTTAAAATATGTGTCAATAAGAATTCACCTCGCCTTTAGGTAAGCTATAGGATCACTGCGACGCGAGCGAGGACTCAGGGCTGCACACGCTGGCGGACTGCCCGGCGTGGGAGGCGCCGAGGCGTGAACTCGTGGCAGCCATCGGGGTGGGAGTCCTCTCGCTCGGCAGCATGATTGCGGCAATGGTGCGGAGCGCGAGCGCGTGGGCCGCCGCCGCCTCCTTCTGCGAGCATGTAATGCTCGCGAAGGAGGTGGCGGAGCGCGCCCGGGAGAGACTTAGAACTCTCCCGGTCCGCCGAGCCCGCAACTTGCTCGCCGCGCGTCGCAGGCAACTCAGGCGCCGGAGGTCGCTTAACGACCTCCGTCCTCCATGAGCGCAGGCCTGGGGGTGGCGGGTGAGGCCACCTGTCACCCCAGCAGAAGCAGGCCGGGACGGTGGGGCGACTAGCGGTGGGGGAGGGGCCCCCAAACCGGGGCAAGACGGGGACACCGTGGTTCCCAAACCCGAGGGGGCCATCTCGAAACCGGAGATGGCCCAGGGTCAGTCGGGGTGCGAGGGATATGCTCTATGGGCAACCTTACACCCCGGCGTCTGTAGACCCGAGACGGCGTGCGGTTTTAGTCGGTTCAAGCCCGACATAACCGCCCCCGCTGGCACGCGGGGGGGTATCCGAAGGGATTTCCGCACGATAATAAAAAAAAAAAAAAAAAAAAGGTAAGCTATAGGTGAAGTCTCAGAAATGAATTCTTATAGATTGCAACAATGCTACATTGGTTGCTGTCTGACGGCTTCGTCTGATGCTATGGAACCCCGCTTAAAGGACGGGGATTTATAGGAAGAAGAAACCCGTGTTGGTAAAGAATTCCAAGTCGTTATTGTGTAGCACAAAACGGGGTGCAAGTTGAACTCGCACACTAAGGGTTCCGCACAAAGCTGGATTGAACGTCAAACTTAACATTACTATTGTAAAACTGTTGTACCCATACATGGACATTAGGTTCGCGAAATTAGCTCGGTATTATTTGCACGAAACAGGAGCCCGCATGCGTGGACACGCACGACGCAACGCACGGCCTTAGATATTGTACCATACACATTGTAAGCCGTTTGTTTTTATAAGTTCCTTATGGTACTATTCAATTCAAATGGTTATAATATTTACTTATGTCTTACCTTGAGAGGCCTTGTAATAGTTACAGTCTCAATCACTGTAGTTGATGCCATTTTAATAACTCGACGATTTCCTGTAAAAAATATAAATTCTTATGAACGCTGTTAATAAACACACAAACTATTTACATCTCATAAATAAGTTGGGTCCAACTCACTTTATGTTTAAATCTCATAAATAAGTTGCCTCCAACTCAATAGATGTTTACATCTCATAAATAAGTTGGATCCAACTCACTTGAAGTTTACATCTCATAAATAAGTTGGATCCAACTCACTTGATGTTTACATCTTATAAATTATATATATGGTCAACTATTTCAACACACACAGCTGTAGTAATATAATCCACAAATAAATGCATGTGGATAAAAGCGTTGGTAGCTTAGGTGACTTATGATCGAGAGGGTTTCGAGACCCATTACACTACCACATGAACCCTCTCCCAACATAAGTAATAATTAAGCTTAACTGGAGGGCGGGAATACTAGTAATTTTAGTGGCTATACACTGCCCAACTATTTGCACGGAGAACTAGCACAAACCTGTTTGGTACTGAGCATCAGTGATCGGTAGGAGGTATGGCAGAGCAAGGAGCTTCACAACAGGTTCTATCGGGCTCTTCATGGGCCTTATGGGGATCTATCAGCCTCCGTGGTCTGGCTACGCTTCAGTAATCTCTTTTAAAAAACCGGGGGGTTTGTCTGTGTAATTGTAGATGAGGTTATCATGACGAAGAACTACCGTAAATGTACCCTGAGGGACGGCACGGTCGATGTCTGTCGAGCGTCCTATCGACCCGGTGAGTCCCTCAGGTATTTGTTACCGATTACCGGTTGTTCTCGTATTACTAACAGCGAGTACTTGCACAGATACAACCAAGTAGCCAGGATTATCCATCAGCAGCTTGCTTTGTCCTTCCACCTATAGGACGCTGAGGTCCAGTATTACAGGTATGATGCTGATCCAGTTCTTGAAAATGGTCATATCATATTGTACTGGGACCGGTCTATCATCACAGTCAGGACTGTTGTCGCCAACAAAGCTGATATTATGGTGATAGATCGGTCAGAGCGGTGCGCAAAGATTGTCGATGTCGCAATCCCTCATGATGAAAATCTCGTGAAAACTGAGAAAGACAAACAAATAAAGTATCTGGATTTAGCTCACAAGATTGTCGACATGTGGGAAGTGGATTTGGTAGTCATGGTTCCATTCGTCACTGTTAACGGACTTATAGTCAAGAGCCTTGACCAACACCTGGCATCATAACATAACATAACATAAACTCACGCCTATATCCCCGAAGGGGTAGGCAGAGGTGCTAGCACCCACATTTCGCCAATTTATGTTTAGGTCCCAATGTAATAGGTGGCGAGCCTGTTGCCATTAACCGGGCACTTATAAGCCTGCGATAAATACACACATAACTTCGAAAAGCATCGAAAAGTCATTGGTGTGTGCCATGGTAAAACCTGGGATCGAACCCGAGACCTCGTCTCAGCAGTCCATTACCCATACCACTAGGCTACCGCGGCTCACACTTGGCATCACAGGTAATCATTTACACTTATTTGCATTCACTTCGATTATTTTAGCCTTGCATTTGTATTTATGAATTCTTGTATAATGAAAAACATTAAAATTAAATTGTTTAAGGATTATATGAAAACTATTAAAATATTAAATATTTTATTACAATCAATCAACCATTACATCACCTTCTATGTGGACAACAAAACAATAAAGACATTAAATAAAACTACTAAACCATACAAAAATAACCTTCGAAACACCCTACAAGAAAAAAGAGGAATTACAGTGCACACGATGCCAAAGATTCGTACATTCCAAAAATCATTGCTTCATACTATTTAGCTGTGTCAAATGTGGAGATCCTACAAATGCCTGTGCTAAAACCCGAGGCATAGAAGCAACATGTGCAAACTGCCAGAAAAATATCCTGTTAGTTATAGGGGATGCTCAAAGTACAAGCAATACAAAGAGCAAATACTGAAGCTAAATCCAAAGACAAAAGAAACAAGCACATAGAAAAGCCGAAGAACAACAAAACAACGGATTGACTGAAGATAGATATTCCTGCAGAATTGAAACACCACTCCAAACAGGAAACAGGTGGAATACACCACTTGACTGGAGGCATTCTTATCAACCGTAAAACCGCAAAATCATATTGTTACGTGCGCGGGGTACAAATTAAATGCCGTTTACACAACAAAGAGGTTTATTCGCTCACCACAAACTAGACAACTAAATAACTAGCACACACAGTACTCTTCAACAATTCAACTCGCTCAGCAGTTCACAGTAGTGCTTAAGTCGCAAGTATAACTCTCTTGGTTCACTTCGGTAAGATGTGTTCGCTTTCACTTTCGAAAATAAACTAACTCGTGTCGATCGCCGGGCGCCCTTTTATAGCTCTTAATAAAGAGGGTAGAATGTTCCGGAATCATCTAGAGATAAGGCACTAGAGCGTTCGAGAATAGTAGGTATTTACTGGGGCGTTCGATAAAACAAGTACCTACACAGTCGTGCCGACGATAGAGGTGAATGCCCTTGTTATCGCGATTTGTAGGTAAAGTAGGTATAGGTAGACAAAAGGGCTTGTGATTTCTTATTGACTTTTCTGGATTTTTCTAAACGGATCGATAGAGTACTTCGACATTAACAATGCGTTTTAATTTCTAGAAGATTCGATCAGTAGTTTCCGAGATATCGACGATCGTTGTAAGAATATATATTATAAAAATATAAGTAGCACTCATATCAAAAACAAGGCTTACATTAGAAAGCCATTTACATAACACATAACTATAATGTGTACACCACAAACCACCCATGTGGCAAAGCGTATAGCGGTTCGGTTATCATAGCAAAATCAAGCATAAAACACTATCCAATTGATCCTTTCTGCTCTGTAAAAAATCCACATCAAAACAGTGACAACAAATCTGAAATAACGATATCCGTAATTTACTGCCCCCCTAGGCACAGCATAAACATGGGAAATCGCTTCATTTGTGGCGGCGATTGGAATGCCAAACACACACACTGGGGATCTCGCCTCATAAACCCAAAGGGAAGACAATTATGCCGCGCACTGTATGACCTTAACCTTGAATGCTTATCCACGGAGGAGCCAACATACTAGCCCACTGACCCAGTAAGAACACCCGACTTTTTGTTATCAAAAACTCGTCATCCAACAAACTAGACACGGAACAAGTGATAGACTTGTCTTCTGTGGTCAGAAGACAAGTCTATCAGTATGTTGACATTCAGAATAACTGGAGTGTGGTCACTCCAGTTATTCTGAATGTCAATAGCAGAGTAATCCTTTCTGAAATAGCTCACAAAATCCACAACCAACATACAGATTGGCGAAGAGTACCAGAACATCATTTCACGTGAAGTCGATCTCAAAATTCCTTTGCTCTAAGGAGGTTAAAATCTCTTAGCAAAAACATGAGTAACAAAAACCTCCAGGCAAACCTCGCAAACTCATTCCAACCAGTGACACAAATTACTCTCTGTGGAAGGCAACCTCAAAACTTAAAAGCCTTAAAAGCCAAATAACGCCAATCAATATTCGACTAAGGCTTTGGGCTCATTCTGACTCAAAAAGGATGCTTTTGCCAGCGATCTCAAAAATTTGTTCCAACCATTGCCCAGCACAAACCAAAACCATGACAATGAAATCAAGGAATACCTCATAACACCTATGAAATTGTGTCCTACCTTAAAAAGTATCACACCTAACGAACTCCTCAAAGTGATTCCTCCTAAATTTGCAGGACTTCAAAGCTCCAGAACATGATCAAATTGATGCAACACTTCTCAAAAATCTGCTAAAGAGAGATTAATGCTACTATGTACTAGCAATCTTTACCGCATACCTGAGACTATCGGTCTTTGCAGCCCAATGGAAAGTAGCACAAGTAGTGATGATCTCGAAACCAGGCAAACCATAAAAGGAAGTGACCTCATACAGGCCGATAAGTCTATTACCTATACCTGGAAAGCTACTTGAAAAGATTGTACTCACTAGACGAACGACATTAGAGGACACCTGGAAGACAATATACCTAATCACCAGTTCAGCTTCAGAGAGGGGCATGGTAATATAGAGCAAATACATTGCCTGGTAGACTTTATCTACAGAGACTTCTAAAACAAACAGTACGGCTATGCAATATTTTTGAATATCAGCCAGGCATTTGATAGGGTTTGGCGCAATGGGCTTCTCTTTAAAATAAAACAAATCCTGCCACTCTCAATCTTCCAGATCACACAATCTCACCTTGAGAGGAGATGTTTTGAGATCAAACACAAGGAAGAGGTTTCGAAAATGCATGAAATCCAATCTAGGGTACTGCGAGATAGCATCCTTGTGCCAGACTGAACTGGCCGATTTACTGCAGATGAAACGACTGTCATCGCCACATACGCTGATGACACCCTATTGCTTTCTGTTCATAAGGGCCCAGACATTGCATTGATGAACCTTCAAACCCACGTAAGACAAGTGGAGCATCAAAGCCAACAAAAACAAATCCGCACATGTTGGATGAAAAATTGGGCTGTCAAAAGTTAAATGGCTGGTTAATAAAAATGGCTGGACAGTGTACAATACACTTTTAAAAAACAATGTCATTGTGGCTATAAGGTAAATCATGAAATAAGGAAAATATGAAGTTTAAGAATAATGAACCTTGTGTGACACAAATCTTTCTCAATCCACAATTTCGCTCATGACACCTTATCTCAATAAATAGAAACTGCATCTGCTTAATATCTCACAATGATATAAAGTCATACCTCATCATACCCTTTTGAACCCCACAGAACATAAACCTTAGGTCCATATGGGAACTGCTGGCTTCATCATATCAGCCAAACGACGCCCACTGCTGGGCATAGGCCTCCCCCAAGGATCTCCACATCCTGCGCTGCCCGCATCCAGCGGCTTCCCCCGACCTTGGCTAGATCGTCGGTCCACCTTGTAGGGGGCCTGCCCACGGAACGTCGTCCGATACGCGGTCGCCATTCGAGAACCTTTCCGCCCCAGCGGTTATCGGTTCTCTTTGCTATGTGTCCCGCCCACTGCCACTTCAACGATGCAATCCTTGCTGGCTTACTTATTGCTTACTGCTGGCTTGTAAGTCAGCAATTGAAAGTTCAGAGACTCAAAACATAATTTAAGTTAATTTCAAGCACTGGGTTTCTTATTTTTCATTATATTGCAAAAATATGCTTGATCAAGTCATTGTAAGGAATCATAATCTGCGAGTATATTATAATATATATTCTCAGATTGTTTGCTGTCAATTTTATATTTGTAATAATCAGTCAATGTCAAGAAATAAATATTTACAAGGTCACTTTACACAAGATGATATTTTATTGTTCCAGACAGGCAATGAGTTCTGGAGAAAAAGTGATAAACACAGATAATATGAAGAAATGTTTGAGTCAGGCTATACTGTTACACAATGAAGAGCTTATCATACTAATTAAACACAGCCTACTGTAGAATAAACAAATACTTACATGGACCAGCCTTCTACGTTATACAAAGTAAGAAGTAATTGTCAGTTTACGCTGTTTGAGAATTTTAAAGGATTAATCGCATTATGAGAGGCAACTTCTAATAAGTAGACAACTTCAGTTTAAATTTAGATTTAAAATTAGAACGCATTTATTCAAGAAAAAAATAAATTTAATTTATTCACGCAAACAATATAAATACTATAAAAATTGACAAACTGGAAGATGACAGAAGCGTGCTATACACAGATCAAATAAGGTGCGTCTGCTACCTTACTCTTTGTGCTCTTTGGTCTATTCTTTAAAATAACATAGTCCATTGTTTATGGTGCGTACTATAGACTATGGGCGCGTGGAGGCAGTCAATATTATGCCACGATCCGGTCAGTAATATTGATGATGTGGATGCGCAAACGCGATATTATTGATGTGCTAACAAACGCGATTGATTCCTGCACTGGATCACGATATAGAATCGCGATATATACAGATAATAACGTATTTACGGTTATTTTTATGGCCTGGGAGTTTATACCGCAGTTTTAACCGTACTTAAACCAACAACTTTATGAGCGATTCGCTTCTGGCCACAGTTGTGCTGCGTTACAAACTGTTACAAACTGTACTTGAGCAATTATAAATGCAACTTGAGCAGTCTTTTAACACTTTGAGCAATTTAAAATATTGTAAATGTAACGGCTAAAGGTAGGTGTGAACTTAAACTTAAGATTAGCCGGCTAAACTCAGGGATATCTTCGACGAGGTGTTAATGTTAGTTTCTTCTATCTTTAGCCGGCTAAACTTAAGCCTAACCGCAGGCCCTTGGCTAAAAGTGTAGAAGGAAATGGGAAAGGAAACCATGTACTTAATAATGTTTACTATTTTGACACGAAAACTTTTAGAAATAAATAATCACTCTCATTAGGCATACTTTTATGTACCTATATAGGTAGGTATTCAAAATTACAATTATTACAGTTACAAAATATTAATTACCTAATTATCAACCTAATCATTAAAATAAAATAATAAGGAACCATTTGGTCATTACAGAATCTTCTGTAGGTATTTAAAATTACAATTGCATGGCATTAGCATTCCAACCTAACCTATCCAAGTCGGATACTAAATATTAATATACGTGCGATAATATATAATTAAAATATGTGCTATCAACTGCAAAGAAAGATGACGCAATAATAAACCAAGATATTGTCACGTGCGCGCGCGTTGTCTCCCCCACCGCCCCCGCCGACCCGGGGCGCCCATCGAATACATTTTTAGCCGTTTCGTTTCGGTTAATGTGCACATTAACCGGCTAAAGATGGAATATCCCGACGCAAACTAACATGTTATCGAACTTTAGCTGCATCTCGAAGATAAACCTAAGTTTAGCCGGCTAATCTTAAGTTTATGTTCACACCTACCTTTAGCCGTAACATATATATCAAAAGATATATTATAGGAGTTTGAAAGTACGGAGAAATGTTTTTTTTTCAACGACTTTATTGATTTTTAATTAAATAATTTAAGGTGAGCAATTTTGAAGGACAACGTAGTTGAATTGAGCTATTGAAAATCTATCGATTAGTATTTTTTTTATTACAAATATTATTATTTTGCAGGCTGGGGTGGGGTAGCTCTTGACACAGCACTTTTATAAATACCGTTTTACCGTCACCTCATGGTACAGAAGAAAGGCAAAATGTATGGTATGGTACTGTACTGAATTGTTCGGAAATGGAGATTATAATCTGGGGAATAGTAATTTGATTTTTTGAGAGTTAGGAAACTTGGCAAAGTTAAATCTTTTCTTATTGATTTTCCATCAATTAAGTGTTGCTTAAAGGACGTATATCCAGCCAATAAATTATTAAAATAAAAGAAAGCTGTTTTCTACCTTTGCTGTATGGCATTAATGACATTAAATAAATGTCAAACTGTACCGGCTCTAGCGGCCAATGGCGGTAAATTTCTCTCTGTCTGCCATTATCGCGTCTGATCACCGCGTCGGAATTTAGTTATTTGAATTCTTAATGCTAAATCCTTTTCGCGCTTAAGAACTCGGTTTTGCTTAACCACGAAGTGACTTACAATGGCAGTTGTTAAGTCTTTAGCGCTTAGAGGCATTCGAAGTTTCGGACCCGAGGATGCTGATGAACAAGCTATAACATTTGAGAGTCCCCTAACCTTAATTTTGGGACAAAATGGATGTGGCAAAACAACTATTATCGAAGCCCTGCGCTATGCTATCACGTCACAGATGCCTCCGGGGATTGGACACAACGATTGTTTTGTGCATGATCCTAAAGTAAACAGATCTACGGAAGTTCTTGCTCAAATAAAACTCAAGGTATGTTATGATCATTCCTATTGTGTTACGGATAAAATTGTTGTTAATTACAATAATAATTTCTTCACTCCATCGATCATAATCAAATTGGATAATGAATTAATAGTATTATCATATTTCAGCTTTTGAATGCAAAAAATCAAAACATGGAAGTGGCAAGATCAATGAAAGTGATTGTACAAAAAAAGAAAACAACTTTTCGGACACTAGATTCTCTGTTATCAATCACTAATGAACAAGGGATAACAAAGGATATATCTAAAAGGTGTGCTGACCTGGATGCTGTTCTACATGATGAACTCGGTGGGTTAAATTACTATCAGTCATATGTTCCGTGTGTCATATGTTATCATAATATCATTGAAATGTATTCTTTGTAAAATATTTATTTTATTCATATTTATTTATTATCTTTAATGCACACATAAACATTGATTGGTAATGCCATAATGTGTCTTTACTTTCTACCGTAAATAACACCGGTGATACTAATATAGTGGTGAACCTTGTCTAACTAGAGGTGCCACCTGGGCACTCTTATAGTCAGTATGGTAATTAAATATCTTGTTAAACTTGCAGGAGTATCTCGGGCAATATTAAATACAGTAATATTTTGTCACCAAGAAGAATCCAGCTGGCCATTAGATGAGGGCAAAAAAGTTAAGGAGCGTTTTGATGAAATATTTGATTCTGACAAATACAGCATTTGCTTTGATAAACTGAAAAAGATAAGAAAGAACTATGTGACAGATATCAAAATACTGAGTGAGTATACATACCTGTTACTGGAAGCTTTGTTTGACCCCAACTAGCACTGCAAATATGTGTATTGTACTTGAGTTAGGTTGGCAAAAACATCCTAAAAAAATAATTATATCAAACTTCAGTTGTTGAGTAATATAGTATATTCTTTTGATAATTTTGGAATATCCTTTCTAAACCTACCTGTGTACAGTTCATGTTATCTTTAAAATGTATCTTAGCTATCTGCTTGGACATCCAAAACAGGTGATTTGGATGTTCAACTGTATATACTGTCAGTATAAACTATAGGTGTGCCATGAAATCCATGAATCTGAAGTTGCTGACAATTGGTACCATGAAACACATTTATTCCACAATTGGGTCAGAATAATAATACAGTTCATTCAGTCTAAACCTTGCCAAATCTTTAAGTCTTTCATTTGTGTTTCAAGTGTGCCTGAAATATGAATATTATTAAAAGAGAATTCCCGGGAATATTATTTCATAACAACAATACAATCCCAATTTATTTTACAGCTGAACGAGTTTCTATTTTGGAGGAACAAAAAAAAGAACTAGATGCAAAAAAAATGGATGTTCTCAACACAGAAACTACTATATCTGAATCAGAATTAAAACAAGGTGACCTTGTTAAAAAAATTGAGCCAGTTGAAGCAAAGATTAAAGAAATCAAATCAGTTGAAACCACCTTAGCCACTTATGATACAAAGCTAGGGAAGCTAAAAGTGAAGTAAGTTTTCTATGTATCCTGATTATCATTTTACCTAATAAACAAATACCTAATTAAAGTTTTAAATCATGTGAATATTTGTCTGTGTTTTTGATGTTATTTAATTATTTAATTGGGCTGCTGTACACCCTGTACCTATGAATCTGATATTTCTTTTATATCTGTAATTTAACTTGTTATTTATTATGTATGATAACATTAATATAGAAGTGTTTTATTACTCTAGATTGGATCAATGCCGTAAACATGAAGAGGAGCTGAAAACAGCAATAAAGAATGTTTTTGAAGGCACCTTGCCTGAACTTAAGGAAAAAATAAGTAAGACTCACTGTCGAATTAGTAAAAATAATAAGGTTATCAATCTCTTTGTTGTTGTGATGTTCTCTATGATATTCACTATAAATGTCTTATTGAAAATGTGTGAGAGACATTCATAACCTTGCCAATTTACATGACATTTGGGACCTAACCTTCGTAGTAGTATAATATATGTTAAATATAATTCAATTTTAAATAAACATGTGCTGTAGCCAAATCTTATTATTTCGGTAGAAATAGAACTTTGAATTGCGTATCGATCGCTATCTATCAACATGGGCTTGCCACAGGGGTCTATTCTCGGTCCTTCTATTCTTATATTATCAAATCTAAATTGAGTGTGTTAAATTAAGACAAATAAACATTTACACCAATTTAGATGTAAATAATGAAGCGCTGAGTACTGTGTTTTTTAGGAATACTATTGGATAGTAAGTATATTCGAATGTATCGATATTTGCATAGTTCTGACCATTATTAGGTTGAATCTGTATCTATGTATGCCCCGATTGCGAAAACTAGTATCCCTGTTCCTACTCAGTGTCAGAATCACTGTGATCAACATCCTACATCATAGTGATTTCCCAGTTCGTCTGAAGTTTGCACTTTGGAGCCCGAGGTACACTTATTGTTTTTGATTGATATGTCGACTTTGCCGTCTGACCTCCCAATCTCACAGGAAAGCCTGCGCCAGGGCCTAGTCCTGGGCCCTGTACACCCAGTGACAAAAGTGCTTGTAAAGAACAATTAAAAAAGCCTAAAATTAATAATATTATTAAAAGAGGCGTTTTGTGATATCTCGAATGCCTAAGACTAATATAACTTCTATATTTCAGCAAATTTTGATGCTACAGTGAAAGACAAAAAAAAGGAATTGAAAGAATCTTATACAAAAATCTCTAAGTTCAATGATGAGGAAGAAAAAGTAGCAAATGAGATACAAAACAATAAACTAAAGCTTGAGAAACTAAGTGTGTTGGAGAGTCAAAATGAGGAGAGGGTTATAGAGAGAAATGTAATGATCGGCAATGTGGCCAAAATAGCAGGTCAGTGATATATTTTTAAGGAAATTAAACTGGTATGTATCATCATCCTCAAAGCGATATCCCAGTTGCGTCCAAAGCATCGTCCAGGGATCGCTTATTATTTTTGATTGGTATATCGACTCTGGAAGGGAAGTTTGACTTTGGCACCATAGATTTTAGTATATCCAAGTTTTTTCTTTTTATACCACTCAGGTTGCAGACAAGCTCGCGGCCCACCTGATGGGAAGCGGTTACCGTGGCCTATGGACGTGTGCAACACCAGGGGCATCACACTCGCGCTGAATAGCCTAGCCTATTGAATATAGTTTTTGTTCCTTACGCTTACTTGTGGTTATTATATTACAGAACTCGGAGATATACCTACAATTGATTCAAATGAGGCAGCAGAGGCAGCAATGACAGCTATAACTGATAAAATAAAAAAATTAGAACAAGAAATTTCTGAACTTAAGTCTGTAGCTGATCAGGAGGAGAAACAGAAGCAATCTCTTGTTGATGAAAGCCGTGAAGTCATGGTAAGTTTTATTTCCATCCAGGAAACTGATCACTTTATTTCTATTTACCTCATCTCATCTCTTATAATGTACTCTGTTTTCTATCATAATATGTCAAATATATTTTTGATATTATAGGCTCGTCACAAACAACAAATAAGTACTAAATCATCAGATATTGCAAAGAATAAGAGAGAAGTAGTCAAACTGGAACGAGAAATTACTTCTGCAAATGAGTCCAAAGTGCGTTTGGAGGCCGCCGAGCTTAAGTTCAAGACAGCTGAAGAGTAAGTTTTAGATACTATTGAATAACATTAAAGTCTGCATCGTAGTGACGGTTACACCTGAGGCTTTCGCGTGTTAACAAATGCTTCTTTAGCCCAGCACTTGCATAGTGTTGGGCTAAAGAAGCTTTCAAGCAGACAAATTTTGATAACAATCCACATATCCTTCTTTTACCCAGCACTTGCATAGTGTTGGACTGAAGAAGCTTTCAGGCGGACAAATTCGGTACTTGACAGTTTTCGGGAAAATATTCTAAAATTTACGTAGGTTTATTATTATCCAATAATTTTGAATTCGCGCTAAAACAGTCGGTCGCGTGGCATTTGCGGATTGTGACGTCATATTTCAATGAACAAAGCAAAGTTAAACGACACTCTAACTCGTGTGCTTATTTTGCGTGGAAATACCAGAATTTTTACAAGTTTTATTGTGAAAATGACAAGCTATAAGTCATGTGCCGTGTCTATGTATAGAAGTACGACAGTTAAATATCCTAACAAATTGTTAAATGTTATAAACATCGAAAGCAGTGGTTACAGTTAGCACGCCGAGACCCGCAGCTTAAATCTAATAAATCTGCGATTTTCTTTTGTGAAGACCATTTCGATGTAAGTATTTAGTAAAAATAAATTTAAAATTAATTATTTATAAATAAATAAATGGCTGTGCAAGATGGCTCCTCACTTCTTCTATGAGTCCACATTAAGAAAGCCATTGCATGTTTGCAGCAACGTTTAGAGACAGGGCAGTCAGCACACTGTATACTTTGTACTACTCCTTCCTTTTCATCGATAAGCATGGACACTGAGCACGGCTGTTGACGAACCTTATGTTCTGGATAAACGTGAAACTGAGGCGGGATAGCGCTCGCGGTTGATGCCCAAAGTTAAGGGACCCAACGCCCCCACTAGGAGACTGTACCTGGGGATCGTGCGAAAAATGGCCCTGTACGGGGCCCCCGTATGGGCGGCCCGCAACGTGGCTGTTCTAAACAGCCCGTTAAAAGCGATGGCCGTCAGTCATCCGGGGGTATCGCACGATCTCCGTCTTGGTGGCATGTCTCCTAGCTGGGACCCCTCCATGGGACCTAGAAGCGAGAGCCCTTGCGCTGTTGTACCAATGGCGCAAGGAGGCGCTGGAGCGGGTCCATAGGCCCCGAGAAATCGGGGCTCAGCAGTCCCAGCGCCACCGGGAACTCATGGAGACATGGAGATTGCGACTTGAGCATCCGAGGTGGGGGGCATCCACCATTGCGGGGGTGAGACCGATCATGAAGGATTGGTTGGAGAGGGACCACGGACCCGACCCCACCAGGCGACGCCGCGGTTGCGGCCAAAGTCCGCCGGTAACTCTGGGGTTATCCTTTCGAAGGCCTACCCGGGGTACCCGGCAATAGACACTTGGGGAGGACTCCGTGTGGTTTTAGTCGGTCCGATTCCAACACGCCCACCCCATCGTCAGCCCGTGGGGGTTTACACAGATAAAAAAAATGTCCTGGACAAATTTTGCATTTTGTATGTAATTTTATACATTTTATAAAATTCTGACTATTTGATCTCGGAATAATTATATAAAATGACTTTTACAAATATATAAATTATATATTATTACTTTGATATTTCGGTACTTACACAGAAGTTTTTGCATTCCGAAACATAGCAGAGCAAAAGTCAGGATTACACGTAAAAAAAGTTGTCAACTTTAGGCAAATTTGCACTATCAGCTTTTATATAGCCTGACTCCATTTCGTGAAACCTCTCTCGAAATATTATAACGTTTATTTTCTCAGAAAATCACGGACGCCAAAACGTATCACGTTGAGTTTATTAAAATGTGACATCACACGATGCTCAATCATGGCCGCCCGCGTTTCAATCCTTGTTATCCACAACACAGTTTAATTTCCAAAAATAAAATATTTACCATTTATTTTAATGTAAAGAACCTATTGAGTAATTATTTCTACCTAATATGCTAGCTTAAACAACATATTTCATATTTTATTGTTACACCTGTCAAATAGCTAATTGTGAAAAAACGATCCACATATCCTGAACTACTAGTATATAAGGTTGATTTAGTTAGTACATAACTGATAATAATGTATATAATTAAACTGATTTGCAAAACACTGTAGGAATAATCGTGTATAATAGTTATAAGTTTGCGACGAAAAATCGAGTACTCTTCGAGGCTACCCATAATAGGTGTTCCACTGAAGACCAGGGCCTGTAGACAAAGTCAAATTCTACTAGTGGAATCGCAACGAAGCGAACCTTCAAAAGACCGAAATGTATGGGAGAGACAACATTTGTCGACATGTCACGTGTAACAAATAATGTCACTCCCATACATATTGAACATTTGAAGGTTCGCTTCGAAGCGATTCCACTAGTAGAATGTGACTTTGTCTACAGGCCCAGCACTACACGGCGACATTTACACTCCAGCAAACCCCCAAGGTACACACTCATTGCGGCGAAGTCGTGTTTCTGAGCAGATAAAGTCTCATCGACGGAATAGGCTTTGGGTTGTGTACAATAAGCTAGCTAAGATAGATATCGGTTAGAAAGGTATTTAGTCAGGGTTACGACTGGCCGAGGTACTGCTATACCTTATCCTAGGTCCATAATATCTCGTGGGCCCCGGGTACCCTAGATAGATATCGGTTAGAAGGGTTACGACTGGCGGAGGTACTGCTATACCTTATCCTAGGTCCATAATATCTCGTTAAATAATTTAAAAAATACTTTTCAAAAAATAGTTACTACTTCATTATATTGCAGAGAATTTCTAGAATTAGAAAAACAATTAAACACTGAAGAAACTCAACAGATGATGAATGAAGATGAAAAGGAATTGGAGAAGAATGACCAGGAACTGGACGAAGTTGATAAAAAGGTTAGCAATTAGCAAATAGTAATTTTATTTATTAATAATAATGATAAACATACAAATATGTTTATCATTATTATTAATAAATAAAATTACTCAATAAATGTTTACTTTGTTACTATGTACTTATTCAGCGACGTAACCACTAGAAACAAAATATAGTGACTGACAAACACCTTGACAATGTATTCTAGCTGCGCAGAAAGTGTCTTTATATCTCTCTGGTGTATGTGTGGGGCGCGGTGACCGAGGCGCTTCAAACCAACCAATCACATCCTGAAAGGGCTCACGTCATCGGTGGATCAGTACTTTTTTAGTTGATCTTTATTTTTACTCGGCAACACACACATGCGCAAAATTTCCTCCACTATGCCGACTTTTGTTCAAGATGTTTGCCGGTATCTATACCTGCTTTAATGACTTGCAATGGTATACTATTCCGATTATTGTTATAGATATCAGTCCTGCAAAAGCAAAGTGCCAAGCTAAAGGAACTACAGGTTAAAGAAGATTTGCTTAAACAAAAGGAGAAACAGTTTTCAACTTTAAAAAACAAGCATAGGTCGGCTCTGACCGAGCTCTTGGGTACCATGCCTGAGAAAAACTTTGTTATGTCCCTGAACAAATTGGAAGCCGCACTGAATAGTGAAGTTACCACTTTAAAGAAAAGTTTGAATGAGAAAAAAACGGAGGTGAGTTATATTGTACAATAAATCACTAGATTACTTTAAAGTTATCTTCCGGGGAGGTAAACTGTGCGACTGAGAAAGAACATTGATGAACCTGGGGTTCCACAAGGTAGCGTCTTAGGCCCGGTTCTATTTCTGTAATAGGCGAGAAATTATTTGTTACGCGGATGATACATTTCTCAAAATTTTAAATGCAAATTTCTTTCTCTTTCTCTTCTAGATCTCTCATTCGCTAGTACTTTTTAAAAAATACATTTTTGTACCAACACGAGCGCCCTGATATTCTCGCAAACCATGTGTGAACCTCGAGATACCAAAAATCCATCAGTAAATTGATTATAAAAAACAGGCCAAAACATGTGTATAATATAATAAATAATAATTGCGTTATAGTTAGTATTCAATTGTAATTGAATTTCTTCAGAAAACAAAGCTCGAAGAGGAGAGGAAGTACGTCCGCAAGAATCTATTGGACCGCTCAAATGAACACGCAAAAGCTGAAGAACAATTGTACAAAGTGTGTGGCGCCCAGTCTTATGAGTCAACACTGCTGAAAGTTTGCGCGAAGGTCGAAAAACTACAGGTAAGCTATTCTTTAGAAATTATCCATGGTACCATACATATATATAAATATTCTGTACAGCAATACAAGCCAGGTCATTCTTAGGATGAATGACCTGGCATTTAACACAACCAGGCCTCTCCATGTCTCGAAGAGCTCTTTAAGCCGTTGGTCCCGGTTGCCATACAAACATCTGTAGCATTCGTTAAGGGTAATTCGAGCCCTAAAAAGGCTGACAACCTCCGATGGCAGTCGCTTCACTTTCGTAGTTAGACTGAGTTGGGCAAAAGGCTCAGACGATGACTTTCAGTCGTCGGCTTTCGTCTGCGATAATATAGTGGATACGGTGATTGCGTATCTGTCAGCCTCCTAAAGATGGTAATGATGATCTATATATAGGAGAAATAAAAGATTAGCTTTGCTTCATGCATATCAAGTTTGGTGAACCATATTAACAAATGGAATTGTAGATATAGCAATTTATATAAATAAATATTGTGTATGTTACAGGATGATCATAATGTGCTACAATCATCAATGTTTCTCATAAAAAAATATGAATCTCAGTTGAAGGAAAATAGCTGTTGCCCTCTGTGTAATCGTGGATTTGATGCTGAGTCTGAGGTAAGAAAACTTCTGTTTATTTGGGATTTGTATAAAAGTCTTTATAAATAATTGCCTTCTATGTTTATAAGACGAGCTGTTTGTGTCACAGTTCATAGGTGACGCGGAAATGAATTTTGAATTTCGATTGTGAAATGGGACGCCGAAATGTATTCATACTATTATAATATATATTTTATATTTAGGACGACGTGTCCTAAATATAAAAAAAAACTGACTTCACCTCGCCTGATGGTAAGCTGAAGGTGAAGTCTCAGGAAAGAGGATCACCATTACATACACGTATCATGTTAACAATGGTGGCACTCAGCTTGACGTCCTCATCAGAAGAGGATTGTTGTCGCAGCACCGCGTGACACCCACTGGTTCCACTAGTGCTGCGACCACAATCCCCCTGCCCGGCTATGAAATGTTATTAGATGCGCATTTATGGTGGTCATAAGTGGTCTGACGCAATACCATTTTTTTTATTTCCTACAACCAGTATCGTAAAATACATAGAAGTCATTGTAAATAATATTATTAATGTAAGTGCTCTCTAAACTACAAAAGGTACATTAAATAAGGAAGTAAAGTTCGGCCGTTCAGAGAATGCGTTCCTGACACCTATCAGTTAGTCACGACTAGTGATGGGCACAACATAACACTGAGTTCGTTACCGTTACTCCAAAATGAACCGCCGCGTTATTTTTAAGATTATTTTCGTTTTAAATTGGCGGAATCATTTAAAATTTATATTTTAGTTATTTAAGTGGAAACCAAAAATAGGTAATATTATATAATAAAATTGTTTTATTTATTCTTTGTTACAAAGTTACAATCTGTATTTCTATACAATAAAGTACATTGAATTGAATTTGCGTACAGAATATTAATCAGACTCGGATTCGCTTGAGGAGGTGGTGTCTTCATCATCATCTTCGCCTACATGTATAATTATATTATTATCAATAACAGAATCAATCCTGATATCTCGGTCAAAATGTTCCACAATCAGGTTTTTAGTCTTCTCAACGACCTTTGCCCAGTCATCTCTTGTGACTTCCCCGCAGGCTTCTTTTAATAGGGTCATCATCTTTTTCGTGCTGAATGACGGGGAAGTATTGTGGCGGGCGGCGTAAACTTTTATTTGAGCCCAGATTAGCTCAATCGCGTTATATTGGCAATGATACGGTGGAATTCTTAGAACGCGATGACCGTACCTACTCCAGAGCCAGTTCATCGATTTCGTATCGCACATTTGCCGCTTTATTTTCTTTAACTAATTTAATTAGCTCTGCTTTTAGCATCTGCATATTTGCGTCAATGCCTTTTACTTGTAACCAAGCCACCATTTCTTCTTTTTTATTAGCTTGGGTAGGTGGTTTCTGTATTTGAACCGAGTGATAGGAGGCATTATCCATGAATATTACAGAAGGCTCTGGTAGGCTGGGCAAAAGCACGTTCTGGAACCACTCTTTAAATGTAGTGGCATTCATTTCCTCGTGGTAGTCATTTGTGGTTTTTGATTGAAATGCCAGTAACGCGTTCTCCACAAAGCCGTATTTTGCAGAACCTGCGTGGCATATTATCAGACGGGCCCCCTTACCCATTGGTACTTTCGACGTCGACGCTTGTGTATCATCCGTCCAAGAACGGGAAACCGTGTGATTGGCGTTTAGCCATGTCTCGTCAATGAACACGACATTATCCCAGTTATAAATTTTTTTTGCTTCTCTCAAAAAACTTATCCGTTTTAAAATTATATCGTATCGTTCTAATAAAATTTTTCTTTTGTCTTTTTTTTTTTATACGAAAAGCCAATATCTTCTAAGATTTTGGTTAAAGCAGTTTTACCCCCGTTGAGATATTCATTTCTGGAATAGTAACCATATATATGATTTCTGATTGCATCGGCGTCAAAGGGTTTAGTTCTACGTTTCTTCTTCGGAGTACGTAAAATATTATCTTCCGTGGCAGTAGAGCCGAACTTTTCTTTATTAATATTTGTTATCGTTCGTTTGCTAACTCCAAGCGCCTGATAGACGCGTTCTTGTTCTTGTTCGACAGGTATCAGGGGTCCGCCATTTTGCCGCTCCCGCTCAAAGTAATCTTGCAGCTTGATGATTAACTCACGGCCTCCACTTTTCAATGTTTGTCCACGTTTAGGCATTATAATGCACCAAATGTAAAAAGAACGCAATACAAAACACAATCGAAGTCCGATTTAGCGCCGATGTCAGTTTGAAAAGCAGAAACAGTCCATTAAACGAAAGCCGGGTAATCAAATAAAAACAGATCGAAAACACTTGAAGAACGTGGTCTATGCGCACGAAACGACAACAGACGACTGTTTTAGACGTCACAAAATGGCGGCCCATAACGCCATTTGAGGTTACCATTTTTAATCTAAGTATAAAAATGCTAGTAACGCCATTTGGGGTTACCATTTTCAACCTAAATATAAAAATGCTACTTTCTTTCGCGCATTCGGTTTGGTCGTAGTTTTATTTTTACATTTAATAAAAGTTATCTTATAGTCCATTATTTTTAAATTCTTAAAAAGAAAAACAAAACGTATTATTTTATAAAGTATAACTGTATAAGAACAGATTACGATACTATTATTGCCTGTTATTGTTAGCACAGCACTACAAATATAAAGCGCTGACATAACGCAGTATAGATTTAGAAAAATATTGTTTACCAAGTTATTTGACACTCAGTTTGGCACAAAATTATAACATTCATTGATTATTGATATAATAATGTTGTTTTAATGCTCATCAAATGTTAAAACGGTAAACAACCAGCAAAAATATTTTTATCGTAACTGCAACGCCATTACAAAGTTACGTCGTCAGTTCAATCGCGACGTGTCAGGAACGCATTCTCTGAACGGCCGTAGTATAGTCACTAGTTTACGAGTACTAGTTTATGTGTACCGAACAAACAGTAGACATGTAGGTATGTAGATATCCCCCTATATCCGTACAAAGATATAATATATAGGTCGAACAATGAGTATTTTTATGTTATAACTTGTTCATAAATAATCTTTTTTTCCAGATCACAGATTTAATTACACAACTCAATACAAAAGTGATGACTGTTCCCACCCAACTTGAAAATGTATCTACGGATTTATCAAAAGAGTCTGCGAAAAAAGATGAACTGCTGAGTATGAAGTCGTTGAATGAAAAAATGAATTTGTTCAAAGAGAAAGAAAAACCTGCATTGGAAAAACAACTTGCTGGTGTTGAAACTGTAAGCATAATTTATGTTGCTACTAGTAATCTGCTCGGAGGGCGAAGAAAGATCCGTATCGTAATTTTCAATATATAGATGAAATTCTATGTCGGTGATTAGGTATGATTTTTTACTTCTTAAAATCAAAAAAGAAAGACCTGCGCAATACAACCTGTCACGCAAAGCATCAAATAGCGTCAACCATTTTGAAATAATGGTTATGGTTGCACGCACCGACACTGATTGAGTAAAAAAGTTAAGATCCGTATCCGCTGATCTTGAAACCAAATATCCGTATTCGGCTCCGTATCCGCAGATATAATTTTTTAACGTTTCGGGACATCACTATTATGTTATAACAAAAAAAGGTGTGATTTTGTGGTAATGGCTTCACGCAAACGGAGATGAATGGAAAAACATACATACATTTTTTTCTTTTTTTTTTTTTTTAAATAATATTAGTAACCGAAATAACTAATATTCCCCCTAACCCCTCCAGCTAAGCTAAATTGCTTGTGTTAGGAGTGGGTTCACGTCGGTAGTGTAATGGCCAGGATTCGAACCCGGATCCAGGGTTCGAGTTAGATGATGATAATGATGATTAACTAATATAATTTGTTCTTTTACAGCAAATAACAGCTTTGACTGACTCCATTGATGAATTATCAATGGCTTTAGTGGAACCAGAGAAGAAACTGCAAACAGTGAAGCAAATTCAAGGGGATATGCCACTCCTAGACCGATGCAACCAAGAAATCGTAACATACACAAAAGATGTAAGAATTCTTAAGCTTATTAAC
This sequence comes from Cybosia mesomella, assembly GCA_946251805.1. Taxonomy (NCBI): domain Eukaryota; kingdom Metazoa; phylum Arthropoda; class Insecta; order Lepidoptera; family Erebidae; genus Cybosia; species Cybosia mesomella. Next base: position 28,270,393 of record OX276398.1, read on the forward strand.
TTGACTCTCTTTTTTTACTTATTATTCTTCACTAGCTCCGCCCACGCGGAGGTTGGTTATTGAGTGATAAAACATACAGCAGATTTTAAGACTAGCCAAGACCTTTCTAATAGAAAAAAAACCGTACCAAAATCCGTACAGTAGTCTTTGCGTCCATCGCGAACAAACAGATAAACAGACAAGAATTCCAAAACATAACCCCCGTTCAAACCCGTTCGAACATAACCCAAGTTTTTTTTTTTATATGTCAGATGTACAGACACATCTAATTTGTAATTTTATAATAATACAGAAATCAATTATTCATTTGTCAGCCCAAATCTTCACCACAGCCACTACATTTTTCATTGCCCTAAACAAGTCTTCTGTAGTACGGATTAAGGGCCTATTCAGACCTCAGCGGTATTCGCTGCCGCTGTGGGCTCGCCGTACATACCGCGCGGGTTTCGCTCAAAAGTAGTATTACCGCATTCCCACTCGGTTTCCTCTACCGTAAACGGTAGCAAATACTTTTTAGGTGTGAATAGATCTTTAAGTGGGCTAGATACCGTGGGTTCATTGAATAGTGTGTAAACCAGTCGTATAATTTATTTACCCATCACACCACCAATGACGTCACGCGAGCCATTGCTCATCGTGAACCGTTTCTACTCGAATGTCTTTAAAACTATTTAGTTTTGACTATTTATATTAATGACTGATGTAATTTGTACAAATATTGAATAAAATCACTTGTACCTTTTCATGATGGTATGGTATGGTATCACGGGCTGGTATCCGCAACTCCGACAAGGCGCGGTTTTTGCGTGAGGGTGGGCATTTTATTCGATCCACCCCAGCTCATTGAAGAACGCTAGCAAGCTATTCACGCTGCCGGCGATCTCCCGGAGCGTACCTGTTTCCGAAGTACTTAACCCTGTATGTGGCGGTTCCAGGGCAGTGTAGGAGCACGTGTGCCGCTGTTTCTTCCTCTCTCATGCAGGCTCTGCAGAGAGGGCTGTCGGTGATTCCTAAAATAAAAAGGTGTTTATTGAAGGAGCCATGCCCCTGTGATTGCAGGTGTGGCCGTACGCAGTTGCCGTTTGGTCAGTTGTCGAAGACGCCTGGTCAGTCTATTTTCAAGCACAGGGAGTGCTTCCCTCGCCTGTCTGCAAACTTACAGATTTATACAATAGCTGTTGTGTTGATCTCTCGTTCGTTTGTTTACTATGGTTCGTAGGTATGCAAAGGGGATCGGTATTATGGGCTCAGGTGCCATTATCACCATGTCAGATCCTCTCCTGGCAAGCTCATCTGCCGCATCATTGCCGCGCGAGCTGCTGTGGCCCTTGATCCATTGCAGGGTTATATTGTTGAAGTGGCCTATTTGGTTCAATTTAAGATGGCACTCCAGTATTAGTCCCCCCCTTAGTTACCTTTTCATGATATTTATTTATTAAACCTGACTGGTTTGGCTTCACGACACTCTCAAAGGTTTTAAGTAAAGCATAAGTGATTTGTATCAACATTTGGTTTTGATCAAGTTCGCCATTTGCTAATTATTCTTATTGCTTACCGCCTCTCCATAGCGTTAGGACAGGGCCACATTTATACAAAATATATATTAAAATAATTATAATTTGCAGTTCGAGACGATTAAAGCAGCGTGTGCAGCATTGGAATCCGATATGACATTGGATGAGGCGTCAGCAAAACAAAAAGAATTAAAACAAAAGATCAGCGCTCTGAAGGCAAAACTCAAAGACTCTCAGAAAAAATTAAATTTACACAACAAGAAAATTCAAGAGCACGCAACTAGGAAGAACAAACTTAAAGAGGAATGCCTTAATCTACAGAAAAAGGTAAGCTACTTTGTCCCTTGGGCTGTGCCACCTGTATATGAGAGTGCTAAGGGAGGGGTACAGCTGAATGTGAGAAAGGCAAGAAAGCCTGCAAGACTCACAAAATGTACAGAATTCAGCATTATTGCTACTACAGTTGAAATATTTTAGGAATTACCTTTTCTACCCGGCATAGCCGTTTGTTAGTGGCTAAAATCCTCCGTAACCACCCGCGCGATCTTGACCAAATTTACCACGGTGATAGTTTGGACACTGAGCAGTGTTTTGAAGTGAGATGGTTCATGTCCGATGTACCATTGGGGAATAATCACCGAAAAACAGTTTCACGAGCGCGCGGTCTTAGCTAAGCGTGCAACCGTAGTAAGATGTCTTATTTTCAGGCAAGAGTCCTGCTCACTCAGCTCAATTTATTTCAGTCTCACCCTGCACTGAATTTCTAGTTTAGTGTTGGGTGTCTCAAATCGATTGTGAGAGTAACCAATTCAGATAAAAAATTAAATTATAATAGATCGATTTATGATGTGTGGTTTAGCAACTCCCTTGCTAACTTACGATTTATCTTTAGCACCGTAACTAAAAAAGTAAATAGTAGAATGTAACCTTTTTAGGATGTCTCGCAGAAATAAAGAATTCTGCCATATTTTAAAATAATTGTGGAAATTTTAACTGAAATATGTACACATTACATCTCTTCAACTCAATATTATCCATTACTAGCTGTTGCCCACGGCTGCGTCCGCGTGGGATCCTGATCCCGTTCCAGCGAGACCCTATTCCACCACCACAACCCATATAAGATCTACAATTCCACCATACATCATTTTGTTAGATCTCAAAGGGTTTAGGCAGCGTTTTCGTTGAAAGCTCCCAGACGGCTTATTTTTTTTCCTTGCAACAAATATCATTATATTTTAGCCAATATATACAAAAATTTGGCTAATTATATACTAAAACATTCCTCGAGAGCGACATTCATTAGTGAAAACAGCATGAAAATCAGTGCCGGAATTTTTGAGTTTATCTCGAACACACAGACAGACGCGGTGGAGGACTTTGCTTCATAAAATGTAGTGATAGTGATTACTCATTTAAAAATTGTTTAACCAATAACTAATTTTAGAATTGTTTAATTTTCATTCAAATCGTGCAAATCTTACATCCTGTGTCTAGCTTCTGTCAATCCCATGTATCAAAAGGTACTTCTTAGATTATTATTAATTTTTTATCGATTAATACATTTTTATTATATCAAAGCAAAGCAGGGTTTTGTAAGTAAAGTACAGACAGTTTTGGACTGACTGGGTATAGAGGGGCTCTACCAACATCCTTGAGGCACTCCTAAACAACGGACAATGCTTTGGCGCTGGTTTTCCTTTGGGGTTCGGAGATCATGCGGCAGTAAATAACAATAAGCGGACCTCTGGCGTCCAAGTGTAAACTTTGAACGGAACTGGGTAATTGCTATGAGGATGATGATAACAGCCTTAGACTGGTTATATGCTATGTAGTCAAAAGAATCAGATTCAATTTTATAGATTACGCGGCTACGCCCGTGAGATAATTCGTTCCCCGTGGAACCTATTTAAACTATACCTACATGCCTGTAATTTATTAGTTTTATAATAATCTATGGAAATTTGTCCGATTTGTTGACATATATGATTACTGCTCCGCTCCCTTGGAAAATAGCGTGATGATATACAGTCTTCCTCGATCATTAGGCTATCCAACACGAGCCTATAGCCTTCTCTGATAAATAGGCTATCCAACACGAAAAATATTTTTCAATTCGAACCAGTAGTTGCTGAAATTAGTGTGTTCAACCGAACAAACTAAACTCTTCAGCTTTATAATATTAGTATAGATTTTACCCCTCCTTCTGCGAGCAAGTAATATTAGTATAGATTTTACCCCTCCTTCTGCGAGCAAGTAATGTTCGAGAAGGAGGCGGCTGAGAGGATCCGGTAGAGACTCATGTCTCTCCCGATTCGAAGAGCCCGCGAGGCGCGGAGGCGACTCAGGCATCGGACGTCGCTGAACGACGTCCGTCTTCCATGAGCGCAGGCCCTGGGGTGACAGGTGGAGCCGCCTGTCACCCTTGCAGAAGCAACCCGGGGCGGCGACGCGCTGCGTGGCCCCCTATTTCCGGCGCAAGACGGGGACACCGAGGTTCCCAGACCCGAGGGCGGTGGTCCTAGGTCAGCCGGGGTGCTAGGGAACTGACTTATGGGGCCACCTTACAATCCGGCGCTCGAAGGCCCGAGACGGCGTGCAGTTTTAGTTGGTTCGAATCCCATAACCACCCCCGCTGGCCGGCGGGGGTATACATGAGGATTTCCGCACGAAAAAAAAGTATAGATTTAACTCGGAAAAAGTGAACATCCAGGACGGGACATGGTTAGCATATTAATTGCTTTAAAAGTTCCGCTTATATTTTGATATCTTACTATTAAAAATCTAGTCAAATATTGTTGCAGTGAGAAGCGTGTAGTGTCCACCAGTTTTTCTCTTAAAATTACTTGATATAAAAAGGACATATATCATTCGAAGTAGATACTTTGTATTTAGTTAGTTTTTGATTAAGTATCTTGTTTACAGGTCCAAGAAATATACAATCTGCAAGAAACCAAAAAGCAATTGGAGACTGATAGAGAGAAATACGAATCAGAACTCGTAGAGCTCAGGACCGGACTCACACCTTTGGAGGAGGCTTTGAAAGAAAGGGAGCAAGCTAAATCCGTCACAGTCAAGAAGAATAGGTATGTCTCTGCGGTTTAGTGTTATTGATATTTATTATATTATAATATGTATTCTGACTTGACAAAACCAAGCATATCAGGAGCCACCAACCCTACACAATATGGTGTTATAGTGTGTCACACACATGTTAAGTAAATTAAAGGCGTTGTTACCACACAAAGCGCTAGCAGCACATTTTCTCCTAACAACTATCTTCTTGGCCCTGTCAAAGTGAAAATTCTTTTATTCAGTATAGATCATTAAAGCGACACTGACACAACGTCAAAATAAAAACGACTAATGTTTAGCATAATGAACCACGGTACCGGTTCGAAACGTTGAGGAGACTCCGGCAAGAAACTCGGCGTGTTATTTTATTTTTGGTCTTTTTACAAACATGTTTACTTGATCTGACTTTATTATGAGGTAGAGCCTTCATTTCCTCAGAGAGCTTGTTGTAGAAACATATACAGTTACCCTGGAAGGAATTACTGGACTTGTGTATATCAGTCTTTTTATTTTTATTATTGTAAATCAATGTTTTGATACATTTCATTTTTTATTTAAATAGATGTGACATAGATCTGAAAAACGCTGGAAAAAATAAAGTAACTAGTGCCTTCGACATAGTGAAGACTATTGATACAGACATTAGGCAGCACTTGGAAAGAAACATTCCTCTTGAGAAGACCAAAAAAGATGAAGCAATAAAGAAACTTGAAGAAAAGTTGAAACAAATACAAAGTGACAGACAGGCTATCACGAAGAGAATCGAGTCTTTGAAAGACGAAATTAATAAGGAAGAGGTCAGTGTAACACCACTCATTTAATGGTATTTTTTTTGAAGCCCAACCAACACCTTTAACTCCAACCTCCATGACCATCATCGCCGAAGTCGATACACCTACTAAACAATGAACGAGGCTCTGACGCAGGCTTTCCTCTTTGGGTTAGGCGGTAGAACGGCAGTCGCTCCCGGAAAAGCCGACATACCAATAAAAAACAATAATTACACCCCATGCTCCAAAGTGCAAACTGGGAAACTGCTATCAGGATGATGATTATTATCTTTTTTCACAATGATCAATTAAGAATTTTATGCCAGATTGTAAGGTAAAATATCGTATTACGATAAAGGGACTAAAACACACCCTTTTTTCACCGGGTGGTTATGTCGGATTCGAACCGACTATAACCGCACGCCGTCTTGGGTCTTCACACGCCGGGGTGTAAGACCCATAAGGCATTTCTCTCGCACCCCGGCTGACCCAGGGTCATAATTGTACAAAGGACTCCTTACCAATATTGAATGAAGTTGTAAAGAAAAAATAAACTTGATATTAGACGACAGAATGTCTTTCTTTTGCCAAGAAATTCATAAGAAATATAAACATTTTACTTTTTAGATCTACAAGAGAGAACTTTACGACAATCTCAGGCTACGAGAGTACCAAAAAGACATTGGTGATTGCGAGAAAGAGGAAGCAGATATAAATGACAAATTAAGTACTATCGATAGGAATGTGTTAACTGAAAAAGATTCGTTACTGATTACCCTTAGAAACCTGATAAAAGAGAAGTCGGAAACTGATGGCACATTACGTACGTTACAGGTAACTGTGTTATTTTATTATTTACTCACTATTGCCCGCGACGCCACCCGCGTGGAGTTCTGTAGGCCTACCATGAAACGTACATCCGCGGGCCCGACCGAAACACGAACGAAAAAAGTGTCATTAAGGTACCATGAAGTTACTTCGGATATCGTTCTTTCAGTCGGAACCATAAAGTAAACTCGGGAGTGAATCAAACATATCAAGGAGGTTATCGTTTCTAAAAAAAAAGTTCTAATAAAAGTTAATATTAAAACCAAACTATTATAAATACATTCCTTTATATTGGATTATTTGATTTATTTTGCAATAAGTCGTATAGTATCGTGTTTCAATTTAAATTATTCGCGTATACTTCCCGGGTAGTACAAATCATTTTAGCGTCGGTAGGCTTAGTGGTTAAGGAGTTAATAGTTAAGGTTTCGCCCGCGTGGAATTCTGTTCCCGTTCCTGCTTCCCATGGGAACATATTCCAAGGATAAAATCCTATGTGGTATTCCAGACTATAATCTTATATATAAAAATGAATTGCTGTTCGTTAGTCTCGCTAAAACTCGAGAACGGCTGGACCGATTTGGCTAATTTTGGTCTTGAATTATTTGTGTAGGTCCAGAGAAGGTTTAAAAGGTTTGCCATCGATTTAGGCAGTACGAAGTCTGCCGGGTCAGCTAGTCTGCTATATAATAATAGGAATCTATACCAAATTTCAGCTGTTAGAGTGTGATTGAATAAAAAACATCCAAACTTTCGCATTTATAAAATTAGTAGGATTCGTGGACGTTTTGAATACCGTAACCGTTACAGCTGTTCACAAGTACTATAGTACTATTACAAAATGCGGTAAACTAGCATTAAATGTAAATTTTGGCATAATGGGCACAGACTTATTGAGTTTACGAATTAAGGTTATTTTGTTGCACTGTTTACAATAAGTCAATTACAAAAGTCGTTTAACTCTCTTAATATGTAGTTTTTCGTTTTAGGATAATGTGCACTCACTTTTGTTTAGTTAGTTTACGTGTTCAGATAATTTTGTTGAACTACCTACAATATTCAATGAACTTTTGAAAGTATGCTTATTTTTCCAATAGATTTAGTAAGGAAAAATATATATCGATATATAAAATATATACATATATATATATATATATCGGATATTCGAAACTCTCCATATTCCAATATCTAGGAAGAACACTTGAATTATAATATATTTAATTATATCGTGTTGCGAGTGGTTGAAAACTAATTTGATCATTGCACTACAGTTATTTTCATTTCAGAATGTCATCCATCATATTGTACTTTTCAAAATGGTATTTTTTTTTTAATCTTTGGGTTACAGGCAACACTAAAGAAGCAGAAAGCAGATTTGAAAGTAGCTCAAGGAAGAGATACAGAAAAGAAATATCGTGAGAAGTTTTATGAATTAAATGTTACTAAGATGTTAGACAAGGATGTGAAGGAGTATTCAATGGTTTTGCAGAACTGTCTTATGGAATATCATAAGAAGAAGATGGAGAGTATCAACCTTATCATAAGGTAATTTGAAGCATTCGTGTCACTGGTAGAGTACCATAGCTTGGCATATTCATGCGTGGCACTTCCATAGTTTTCGTGCGGGATGAGGGGCGTAAGGGGTGGTGAACCGTTCGCACATGTCCGGTAACCTGACGGCCGTCCCGGGCACACGTTTTACCACCCCCACTGCCATACGCGCGAATTTTAGACTCACCCCGGCGCGAACCATGGGAATGTCACGTATGAATTAGTCAAGCTATAGTGACCGAAATTACTAGTATTCCCGTTAACCCCTCCGGCTAAGCTAAATAGCTTGTGTTACGAGTGGGTTTGCTTTGGCAGTTTACTGGCCAGGATTCGAACCCGGGACCTCTCGATCGACACTTTACATATAAGTTTCTTAGGGAAAGGGAAAATTGACAGAAAACATTTACATCTTTATTTTTCTAAATTTCTACTATTTTAAACTTATAGTACAATACTATCACTACATATTATAAAACGAAGTCCTCTGCCGCGTCTGTCTGTCTGTTCGCGATAAACTCAAAAACTACTGCACCGATTTTCATGCCGTTTTCACCAATGGATAGAGTGGTTATCGAGGATGGTTTCAGTATATAATTTGTCAAGTTTTTGTATACATTGGCTAAAATATAATGATATATGTTGGAAAAAAATAAGCCGTCTGAGAGCTTGACGAAACGCTACCTAAACCCTTATATAGGTTGTGGTGGTGGAAATAGGATCCCATGGGTAGCAGGAACGGTATCAAAATTCAACGCGGGTGAAGCCGCGGGCAACATCTAGTTTAGTATATTTTTGAAATGTTTAATTTTTTTCAGAGAGCTATGGAGCAAAATTTATAGTGGCAATGACGTAGACTATATTGCTATCAAAGCTGAAGGGTCTATGAGTGCGGACTCGGAACGCTGTAAATATGAATACAGGTATTGATTCAATATTTCTAACCATACTCTACTAAGTACTATTTCAATATTTTTAGTAATCAAAATTTATAAGGCTTGACCATTCTAAACATGAATACTTATTTGTTCCATATTATATGCCCAAAACAGCCGCCCGCAAGCGTGCACACGCACGAGGCAGCCGACGGCCTTTTCCGATTGCATCCAAAGCTTATACAGTGGCCGGCATTTGGTAAGAGTGAGAGTCGGACTCAGATCGGCTTGCTTCGGTTTTGTAGACCGTTCAATCTATCACACATCAGACAGTTCGGTAATTTATAAAGTAGTTAAAACCGTTGGTGTTAATAAAATATTGAAACAGAACTTCGGTTTTAGCTACTCTAAAAAGGTATTGAGCTGCAAATATGCGCAGTGGGCCGTTTTGATTGTTATAAATTTCTCGAATCTTGTTTCGTTAACACTTATTCTTACAACACAAAGTTTTATATATTTTCTCTTACAGAGTGGTACAATGCAAGAACGGGATAGAGATTGACATGCGCGGCAGATGTAGTGCTGGTCAAAAGGTTCTGGCTTGCCTCATCATAAGATTAGCTCTTGCAGAAACATTTAGCTCAAGGTATATATTTTTAAAATTTATTGGCCTCAAGGAAATGGTTTTGTTTTGACAGATCATGGTATGGTATGGTATGGTTTCGCGAGCTGGTATCCGCAACTCCACGACAAGGCGCGGTTTTTGCGTGAGGGTAGGCATTTCACTCAATCCACCCCAACTCATTGAAAAACGCCAGCAGGCTATTTACGCTGCTGGCGATCTCCCGGAGCGTACCTGTATTTCCGAAGTACTTAACCCTGTATGTGGCGGTTGCAGGGCAGTGTAGGAGCACGTGTGCCGCTGTTTCTTCCTCTCTCATGCAGGCTCTGCAGAGAGGGCTGTCGGTGATTCCTAAAATAAAAAGGTGTTTATTGAAGGAGCCGTGCCCCGTGATGGCAGCTGTGGCCGTGCGCAGTTGCCGTTTGGTCAGTTGTCGAAGACGCCTGGTCAGTCTATTTTCAAGCACGGGGAGTGCTTCCCTCGCCTGTCTGCAAACTTCCAGATTTATCCAATAGCTGTTGTGTTGATCTCTCGTTCGTTTGTTTACTATGGTTCGTAGGTATGCAAAGGGGATCGGTATTATGGGCTCAGGTCCCATTACCACCATGTCAGATCCTCTCCTGGCAAGCTCATCTGCTGCATCATTGCCGCGCGAGCCGCTGTGGCCCTTAATCCATTGCAAGGTTGTTGAAATGGTCTATTTGGTTCAGTTTACGATGGCACTCCAATATTAGTCCCGAGTTTATAGTGTGGCTGTTTAAAGCTTGCAGCACGGCCATGCTGTCGGAGAGTATGCGTATTGAGTGGACTTCCACTCTCCTGGCCATTACTGCTGAAGCTGCTAGGGTAATCCCCATGCATTCAGCTTGAAATACTGTGTTATGGGTCCCCAGCGGTGTTGAAATGGATACATTAAGGTCCTCCGAGAAAACGCCGGCCCCGGTGCCTGTACCAGTTTTTGATCCATCTGTGAAGATGCGTACTTCCGTTGGGCATAAAGCCTCACAGCGGTGGTCCTCATGAAGTTGGATCTTGTATTTTTTGTCAAATACGTGTTGTTTGGGTACACGATCATTCATTGCTCCTCATGGGCTCATGGGTATCTCCTTTATGAGATCTGTGAGCAGTGAGGTGTGTCGTGTGTTTCTCTCGCTCCATAGGTTGAGTGCCCTTAGGCGTATAGCCGCAGCTGTTGCTTCTTGGCGGATGAACAGATCCAAGGGTGGGAGTCCGAGCATGGCTTCCATTGCCGCGGTGGGGGTAGATTTCATGCATCCAGTGGTTGCCATGCAGGTTAGTCTTTGGGTCCGTTGTAGTTTAGCCGCTACTGTGCTGTTTTCGGTCCTTGGCCACCAGACGATAGCGCCATACGCTATCATGGGGCGGATTACTGTTTCGTAAAGCCACAGGATGATTTTCGGTGATAGCCCCCATTTTTTACCAATCATTCTTCTGCACTGCCAGAAGGTAATCCCGGCCTTTTGTAATTTATTGTCTAGGTGGCTACTCCATTTTAACTTGCTGTCAAGAATAACGCCAAGGTATTTGACCTCTTTCGACAGTTGGAGTTCCGTGTCAAAGAGTTTGGGTAATCGGTATTCGCCTAATACCCTTTTGTTCGTAAACATGACTAACTCGGTTTTGTTCGGATTCACCGATAGTTCGAATTCCCCGCACCATTTTTCTACGATGCGTAAGGCTTGTTGTGTTAGGTTACAGACCGTTCCCGCTACCTTTCCTGAGATAAGGATTGTTAGGTCGTCTGCGTAGCCTATTGTGTAGTCGCGGTTTTTGTTCAGCCTTGTGATTAGGTCGTCTATCACTAAATTCCACAGAAGGGGAGAGATAACTCCACCCTGCGGGCAGCCTTTGGCTATCAGAGCTGTCTGATCTTCTTCCCCAAGGCGAACTACTCTTTTGCTGAGCATGTTTGTTATCCAGTCTGATAGTACCGGTTCCGCTCCATGTTTTGTCAGGGCGGCCTTAATACTGGTGAAGCTGGTTTTGTCGAAAGCTGCTTCGATGTCAATGAACGTTCCTAGGCAGAAGCCTGTTCGATCGCTTCCTCTATCCGGCTGACTACCAGATGGAGGGCTGATTCCGTAGACTTACCGGAGCTGTATGCGTGCTGGTTTGCATGTAGGGGTAGCTGTTTTAGTGCACCATCTCTCAGCTCCCTCTCGCATAGGCGTTCCATGGTCTTTAGCATGAAGGAGGTCAGACTGATTGGTCGATGTGCTTTGGGATTCGTGTAATCACCCTTTCCTGGCTTCGGGATGAATGATTTGACAGATCATACTGAATATCGTATTTAATATGTTCTTCTTCGTAATCGAATTGAAATTACGCGTGTCTTACATGTTTCCAATCCCGACTGGACCCCTGATTAACTTTCGTATTTTTTTTCGCTAGCTAATCGTTAATATATTTTTTTAGGTTCGGAGTCTTAGCTTTAGATGAGCCGACGACTAATTTGGACCAAGAAAATATCAAGAGTCTCTGTATGGCTCTAGGCGAGATTGTACAGGAACGAATGATACAAAAGAACTTTATGTTTATAATCATCACACACGACAGGGAGTTCATCGAGTCCTTAGGGCAAATCGATAAAGTCACTCACTACTACGAGGTCTCTAGAAATGAAGATGGTAAATCTAGGATTAAGAAACTTAGATTTACATAGTTTTGTAAGAGTAACCATTCCTGTATTTTCTATATTTTTATGTTATTATTTCTAAGAAGGCTGTGCCTTAAATACGTTACTAAGAAGTAATCATCACTTTCTTTTTATAGTAAAAAAATAAATATTATCTACTTAATGTGGTTTATTTTTAACAATGTATGAATACAATACTTTTATAATTGATTATTCGTATAACAATGGCAAGGATTAAACTGTAAATAAATATTGCGATCAAATATTGTGATATCGGAGCGATATAGGTGCAAATCGGGTATGTGCATCAATAATATGAATATGTATTGACTTGCTCGCGATATATATATGGACTGGGTAATTCCTGCCTATAACATTACATATATAACTAGTTAACACTAATACCAGTTACACAATTTAATGGTTCACAAACCTTACTTTGATCTATTTGCAAAATATTACTCTCTTGTAGAACCGTTAAAGTAACTCCCAATAGCTCTGCAATCTGCGTTGAAGGAAACGATTGCGATAGGCATTTAGCTATGTAAGGCACTAAATCTTCAGTGAAACAAATGCACAATGATACAAAATTCTGTCTTTCAATGTCAGTGAAACTCTGCTGTTCACGATAGTAGAATGCCAATAGCACTTGAACTGCTTTACTGAACGATTCCCTGAAGGTATTGTATACCTCCTTCACCAAGCTTAAAGGTGCTGTAACTCTCATTGAATTCAGTACCGTTAACATTCCATTGCAGTACTCGGCTAAAGGATAGTAATCCAACAAATTTTCTGGTGGCCCTGTAGATATACTCTCATTAATCGGACGAGGAACATTTTTTATACTGGGCACTTTATATGACCGCATCTGATATTCAAATTGGTTATCTGCTTTGTCTAAGCCACTATGAAATTGTGTACAAATTTTATTTCGGAACAAGGGTGTAAGTACACATCGCATATCTGCACCTACCCTTCCGAAAGATAAACATAGATACATGCACTGATTCAACAAGGATTCAAAACTGGCTTCATCTTCTTTTGGTAAGTCCTGGTTCAAGATTTGAGCTAGTATTTCGACCTAAAAGCAGACAAATATCTGTAATTAATCTGCTAATATGAAATTCCACAATTTAATATTGTAGGAGTTAGTTGTTAGTTAGCCGAAATTAGTCGCCAAAGATGGGAGTTAGTCAGTCTGTGGTTCAAAAGTTATAGGGGTAGTGCGGGGATCCCGCCAGAACAAGCTTATACTGGCAGGGCCACCTCTGTATATCTACAACGAAACATCTAGCACACAGAGTTAGTCGTTAGGCACCGAACAAACAGAACTGACGCGCGCCCTCGACATGACTTTGTAACGCCCCGGGCACCCTGCGCGGTGTGAGCAAAGTGGTGAAGGCGAGGGTCCCTGAGGAAGGGTGTTTATAGATTAAGATTTTTCGAAAATGATAAGTCCCTGTATTCTGCAAATGATATATGTTATTCTAGACTACTCAAACTAGTAATTTCGGTTATCCGATACACGATGACTTTTTACTTTCCTCAATAGAATTTGCTCTCAAAGATTGGTCTAACCCAAAACGCATTCCAGTTTTATTTCATTTGTGTTCAGTTCAGAAAAATAAGAACATTTACATAAGTTCTGAATTATACCCTGAAAATTCAAAATACCTACGTTTTCTACCCTGCCCTGCTTCGTGCAAATCGTATACTATTTTATGCACGAATTTCAGGAGAATTATCATAACGAAATTGGTTCCATATTATTAGCACGTAAAAGCGTCGTCAAGCGAGCTCACGCACGAGGCAGCTGGTAGTAAAGGATCAGATACCTTTTGCTTGTCATATATCTTTAGTTATTGTATTGTTGATCAAATTTACCTTTAATTTCAGCCAGCATGATAAAGCACTTGTGCCGCTCAGTTCATCATCATTGATTTTAGATTCTTGAGAATCAGACAAAAATATTGATTTGTGTTGGGTCAACACATTGAATAGATGAATCCTATGTAGCTCCACAATTCTTCTAAGTAACTTTTCAGAGGCTGAAATATAAACAAAAACTTTATATATATAAATATCTTCTACACTCACATACCCTCATATATACTGATACTCTTTTGTCCGCCCTGTCGAAGCTTTTCGAGAGACTTGTACATGATTCCGTACACTCGACTATTTATAATTTAATCATAGATCAACAACACGGTTTTGTTAAAAGTAAATCAACAACAACTAACTTAATTATATTTGTAGATTATCTTTTCAAAAATATGGATCAGCACACAAGTAGATGCCGTGTACACAGACTTTCGAAAAGCGTTCGACAAGGTGGACCATGAATTGCTGTTGCGCAAAATTGCGTACAATGGAATCAGAGGTAATCTACTCCGCTGGTTCACCTCCTACATCACGAGTAGAACCCAAAAAGTTGTCATCAAGGGATTCCATTCTGCAGTTGTGACTGTTACGTCGGGAGTTCCTTAGGGCTCAATAATAGGGCCCCTTTAATTTATTTTATTTGTAAACGACATAGCAAATTGTTTTAGGCACTCAAAATTTTTACTATACGCGGACGACCTAAAATTATACAAAACTTAAAACTCCTGTCGATTGTTGTCTGCTTCAGGAGGATTTAGAGCGGCTTTCCAAGTACTGCATTGATAATAAAATTCAATTAAGTATTGCTAAGTGTGTCAGTATTTCATTCACAAAAAACCAAAATGTGATTCCATACAAATATCATATAAATCATGTTGCTTTATCAAAGTCTTCTACCGTACGGGACCTTGGGGTTTTGCTCGACGATAAACTTCATCTAGATGAACACATTGACACAATTGTTAAGAACGCTTATCGCATGTACGGGTTCGTTATGAGATCTACACTTGAATTTAGGAATGCGAACACATATATTCATTTATACAAGTCCTTGGTCAGATCTCAACTGGAATATGCTGTGGCAGTCTGGAACCCACTGTATAACACATACGTTGACGCCATAGAGATGGTTCAACGCAAGTTCTTAAAGTCTACACACTATAGATGTAGCCGTAGTTACGCAACTTACGAGGATCTACTTGAAAACTATAATGTTATGAGTTTGAAGTCCAGACGATTATTCTTGGAAATTATGCTTCTTTATGATGTTTGTAATAATCGATCCAACTGCACTGACTTAACTAGTAATTTGAGTTACATTGTTCCTCGAACTGTTATAAGGCGAAAGGTGCGCACATTTCCGTTGTTTGCTGTACCATCATGTAGAACAAACGCGGGAGTTCGCGCACCTTTGCGACGCATGTGTCAAGATTTTAATGATCATTTTACAGACTTGGATATATTTGCTACGCGTGCTAATGCATTTAAATGTATTTTAATTCAATATATTAAGCAGATAAAATAATAGCATCTTCATGTAGTGACTATTTTTATAGTATTTCCGATTTCTTTTTTTTTTTTCTTTAATGTCAACATTTAAGTAAAATTAATAACAACTTAGTTGCAAAAATTGTCATTACTCAACATATATTCTGTGGATTACGCTGTAAGTGCACATTTAGTCATTGTTAATTTATCTATTCGTTGTAATTATATCTAGTGTGTAACTGTTTGTAAATCGCTTTTTTTTTTTATCGTGCGGAAATCCCTTCGGATACCCCCCCGCCGGCCAGCGGGGGCGGTTATGTCGGGCTTGCACCGACTAAAACCGCACGCCGTCTCGGGTCTTCAGACGCCGGGGTGTAAGGTTACCCATAGAGCATATCCCTCGCACCCCGGCTGACCCTGGGCTATCTCACCACTAACAGCATCGCTCATCCTGTCTCCTCTGAAAGCAGAGGAGTACGGAGAGCGATGTGTTCCCGCCACGTTGGGTATTGGCCGACGGTCAATGCCAACCCTATGAAGGGGTGAAGGGGAAGCCATTGACCGCCGCCCAGGGTGTACCGGCCGCTCCGATTCCGTTCCCCCCGGACTGCAGCGGGATCGGAATCGGAGCGACACTCGAGAAGGTTACCCAACACACACCCCTGTTTGTAAATCCCTGATAAATAAATAAATATATAAAATAAAATACTGAACTCCTAAACGGATGAATCAAGCTTGAAACGTTTAGATTCACTCTTGGACCCTTGGATCTTCAGTATTAGGTAGTGCTACAATGAGGTTCTAAGATTGTTCTGATTAAACTTTTATATTGGTCCTATCAGGTCCTAGTGAACCTGACAGATATGACAAACTGTCCAATTTAGAAGTATAATCTATTGAAATAATAATGTAATTGCTATACATACTTTCAGTATTCTCTGCATCCTCTATAGCTTTTTCAAACCATGCATTTCTTGCTTTTAGGAAGTGCAAATGTAGACCATCAGCAGCTGATGAACTATTAGTTTTGATATTACTTGTATATAAAGAACTTTCATCATCATCAGTAGATTTATATACAGTATTTGCTCTACGAAGATATCCTAAAATCTAGATGGTGCATTCATATTAGTTAACAATATTCTCGCTTTAACAAAGAACTTAGTTATGCATAGTTACTCACTTGTAAGCATTGGGGTAGAGGTAAATCATAACGCAACTGGTTAAACAGATGGTAGAGTGTTTCAAACCACAAAGTCATTATCTCGGAAGTTGTGTTCTGTGAAAAAAAAAAATTAGCATTTCAAGAATTTTCTAAATAATTTAGCAATTTTATTGCAAGTGATGTACTTATACTTTTTAGACCCTGTCCATGAAGACGTAGCTTCATAAGATGTTTGAAAATACGCAGCCCAGTGTACTGAACGCGTACGTTTGCATTCATTTGTGGCGATGACGTCGATACATTGAAAGTCGCCGAAGACTCAATTGTCGCCTCGGCGGCGTATGACATGCAGTAGCAGACGTCATGAAGCGCGCACGCGAGCGCGACGTTGCCGCTCTGTCCACATGTTACATTTTTTTGTATGTATGCTGCAAGCTGGCGTACACAAAGCGTATAATGACAAATACGCGTCTAAGAAGCTACGCATCCGTTAACAGTAGGCCTTAGGTTTATGTTTTAAGTCACATAATAATCTAAAGTCGTCTTTTTTACTCTACTAACTACCCCTACTAACTGTCCCCCGCAGCTTCGCCCGTGGCATACTTCGCCCCCGTGGCACACATTTATCCCAAACACGCCCGTAATTTATTAGTTCTGCAATAATGTATGGAAATATTTGGCCCGATTTGTTTATATTTATGGTTACTGCTCCGCTCTCCTGGGTAGTAGCGTGATGATATATAGCTTATAGCCTTCCTCATTCATTCGATTTTTCAATTCAAGCAGTAGTTCTGGAGATTAGCGCGTTCAACCAAAAAAACAATCTCCAGCTTTATAATGTAAGTTTAGATTTGCATACAGGTCCCAACTAATAAGGTGGATAACTTGACGTTTTGCATTTACACTTCTGTACAAAAAATTAAAATAAAACATCCATCACAAGAAGAAGAAGAAGCAATCAATGTAGCCAGGGTTGTTGCAAATATGGGCAAGTATGATATGAAAGATACACATATAATAAGAAGGATTATTTAAGCCAATATTTCAAATCTGTAGAGCGCTGCTGTTTATCTATATTCGTATTCCTTTCAACAAGAAAAGCATGTCGAACTTAGTCTATTCTATTACTATTTTAAAATAGTCACTACCTGCACAATTGGTATTGCCGAGTATCTTTTAGATAGATTACGGACAAATGTGAAAATGTCCAAAGCACTTTCATAGTCCTCAGCATTTAAGGCTTCTCGCATTAAGGATGGTAATTCCAAGAGCTCCAACAATTTATCACTTTGGTTACGTATAGTGCTGTAGCGACTGCAAAACAAGGAGTCAAATAACCAATGCTGGAATAAGATATGATTTATGGCAATGTGCATAAATGTAAATTCATTCATTAAAATAGTAAAAGACCGATATTCTTAGCAATCCATGGATTCTCCCATAGCATTGCTGAGTTGGGAACCTCGGGACAGTGCTTGGAACTTGCGACCCAAGTGTAGGTTTAGAATTAATGTATAAATTAGTAAATAAATAAATATTCTACGAAATTCTACACAGCACTTTCTAGAACCAAAGTAAGCATAGCTAAATAGCTTGTGTTATTGGTTCCAGAATGCATATAAACATACTTATATACTTTTTTTTGTAAATACATACATATTATACGAAGTAGTATGGTAAGCTATTTGTTTGTAGTGGAAAAGTAATGAAATTATAATTTTATTCTTTACTAGCTGTGCCTGCAACTTCATGGATTCAGATTTTTAATGTTTTAATATGTTATGCCTTATAATAATGCCTATCTGCCCGTGAGATACGTCAAAATCCGCTCCGCTGTTCCAGAGATTACCTAATCCAAACAGGCAGACAGCCAAAAAAGTAAAAATTGTCTTTTTATGCTTCATTCATTTAAAATCCCTTTATTTTAATATTACAACCAGAAACTTCCATTTTATTTATATGTATAGATGTTGGCTTAAAACTAATTTAAAACATGTTGCCTTGTAGGTGCCATTGTTTCATTGCATAACTTTGCATAGATCTTAAGTTAATACCTGAGTCAGGCCAAGTGTTATAAGGTTGATTGTTAGGATATTCTTCTAACAGCATGAACTCTGGAAACGTCCCCAGTAGACAGTATACAGGCTTGCCTCATATATGTAGAGCCAAGTAATATGGCTGATAAAATGAAGGTTTGTTACCCCTGCCTATCCCTTCACAGTGCATTGTGGCTGTGGTAACAAACGTAAGGAATAAAAATATCAAAAATAATGTTACTTATAACAATTCAAATTATATCTAACCTTTTTTCTTTAACAATATTACCAGCAATCTGAGAAAACTTTTCACATTCTTGCAAAAAATTTGGTGTGTTATCTAAGAATGATTTGAGTGAATCTTTAGATTTGGCCAAGTCATTTATGATTGTATGCGAGATCTCAGCAGTCTCTACAAATGTTTTGTAGTTCGTAAAGGCCAATTCTTGGGTCTGTTCCGTTAACTGTTTCATCTCCTCTGTCAATCTTTCAGGCTCCTTCCGAATATATTCCCAATTTTGTGAGCCCAGTTTTTTAATGTAATCAGTGACATCACTGAAATACTCAGCATTTTCTGTAAACCAATTTTTAGTTAAACAGATAGTAGCTAACAAGTACCGCTACCAAAAAGGCAGGTCTATAACAACATAGGAAGAGATTGCATTTTATAATAATTACTACTGAAATAACACTATACTATTTACAATTACGGTAAATGAAAACAATGAATGTGTTATACAAGTGAAACGTTTATAAGATGATTAAAGACATTTCACCTTCTTTGGAGTCAGGGAAAAACAGCTGACATAGATCTTTTAATTCTTGGGCCATTTCAACACATTAAACCGCATAAATGATTGGTAGTTCATAAACAAATTTAAAAGCGAACACGAAGTTTTTTTTTTTTTTCACCTTTTTGGCAAGTAATAAATGTATGCCAATGTCAAGTTAAAACGAGGAAACGTATTTTTGTACAATTAAAACGGAACGTAATTGAGAAAAACAAAAGGACAGGATCAGGTAGGTAAAAAAGACATAAAAACATTAAAATCTACAACTAAACACAAATACTTAAATACAAAAATAATCTACAATTTAATATCATTATGTTTTATAAATAAATCTATAGCTTCTAATACTTGTTTATTAAAGGGGTACATAAGTAATAAAGGAATATGAGTAGGTAAAGGAATACTAGGAAGAAGATCAAAAAATAGAATATCAAATTGACGGCAAGCCAGGAATAGGTGATTTAAGTCACCTACTCCTGCCCCGCAATCACAAATAGGGCTATCTCTAATTTTTATTCTTGCAAGATGAGCGGGAGTGCAAGCATGTCCCAGACGCATCCTTATTAAAGATGTTGTTAATCTTTTCTCTAAATTTAAAAAAGCAAACCAAGGCTTATTGGGAATGTTAGGTTGAATGTTATAGTAAAAAAGTCCCTTCGATCTACTGCTAAGATGCTAAGATTTATGCCATGTGTCGAATAGGTAGCGTTTCGCACCACTATAAACATCTTCACCAAATAATTTGTACGGGACCGTATCTCCACAGGAGACAGCTTCCTTAGCAATTTTGTCAGCAATTTCATTTCCTGCAATACCCGAGTGACTCGGAATCCAGGCGAATTCAACTACAAAATTTTTACAGTGGCATTCATGTAATAAGTTTTTAATGCCAAATATTATTGGATTATTTGCGTTTTTAAATGGATTCTTTTTTAATGATTCTAGAACAGCAAGAGCGTCAATTAAAATGATAGAGTTTTTAAGTTTTGCAATTAAAATATATTCTAAAGCCTTGAGAAGTGCAAAACATTCGGCATTGTAGATAGAAGTCTCTGGAGGCAGTTTAATTTTTTGTACAATATTATAATTAATGTGATACACACCCACCCCCACTGGTTCAGGGAATGGATACTTGGAGGCATCAGTAAATAATTGATGTGAATTTGATTGACTGTTAAAATCTGTATTAAAGTTTATTGTTCCATGAATGTTAGGAAACAACATCAAAGATTCATAATTGACACTATACAGAGGTAAAAAGGGAGACTGATGAATAGGGGATGAAAAGGATTTGAATTTTAAATAGCTTTCTACAATATATGGTTTACTTTTATGGCGCCAGTAAGAACTATTTTGAATATATTCTGAAAGATTGTGTAATTTTGTGTGAAGAGGATGATTTGAAATGAGAAGAGCTTTAAAAATAAATCTGTCTGACAAGAATTGTCTCCTCAAATTTAAAGGGGGCTCCGACACTTCCACTTGTAATGCATTGATTGGACTGGATTTCATAGCACCAGTAATAATTCTAAGAGCTTTAGCTTGTATGTTATCCATTAGTTTAAGACTTGATTTACTACACAGACTGAGCAAATATGTACCATAATCTAGCACACTTCTGATAATGGCATTATATACTAATTTTAATGAAAAAGGGTGAGCGCCCCACCATACGCCAGCAAGGCATCTAATAATATTAAGATGACGTTCACATTTATTAACAACAAACTTAGTATGAGCAAATCCATTCAAGCGAGAGTCAAGAATTAAACCTAAATACTTGGCGTGAGGTTCAACCGGCAGGGCAATGTTATCGTAATACACGCAAACAGAAGGGATGTATATTTTTCTCGTAAATACTACTGTGGTACATTTAGAGGTTGATACCTCCAGGCCATTAGAATTAAACCATTGTTTTAAAGAAAAAAGAGATGCAGACAGCATCTCACAAGCTAACTCAGTATCATGGTTTGCATAATATAACAGTAAGTCATCGGCATATTGCAGCAAACGAACAGGATTACCCAGAGATCTATCTAAATCATAAGTGTAAATATTATACAACAAGGGGCTTAAAACAGATCCCTGTGGAAGTCCTTTATCCACTACTCTCAAAAAATGTTTATCTTCATGGGATACTTCAATTGTTCTGTTTATTAATAGATTACAAATAAAGTTCGTCAATAGCTCGGGTATCTTTAAAAGAATCAATTTCTGTTTAAGAATTGAAATAATAACGTTATCGTATGCAGATTTAATGTCTAGAAAAGTAGCGACTATAGATTGATTACATGAAAACGAAAGTTGGATGTCCGTTATAAATATGCTAAGACAGTCCATGGTCGACCTACCTTTTCGAAAGCCGAACTGACTATTTGAAAGAATATCACGACTCTCTACAATCCACTCCAGTCTATTTTTAACTAGATGTTCGGCAATTTTTGTAATCACAGGCGAAAGAGCTATAGGTCTATAAGAATATGGATCATTTGGGTCCTTATCTTGTTTCAAAATGGGAATAATAATCTGAGATTTCCATGATGGGGGGATAATTCCTGAGACTAGAATAGAATTAACAAGGTCAAGATAATAGTGTAGGCTTACATCACCAAGGTTACATAAAAAAGAGTAAGGGATACCATCTTTCCCTGGAGAGGAATCTTTTAGTGTGCTTAACACAAATTTTAACTCTTGAAAAGAGAAGAGAGAAGATACCATTGATGGAGAATTGGGAATAGGAGAAGTTAAATATGTCATTTCAGAAACGGAAGGAGGGGCAAGAATATTTAAGAAATTATTTATTATTGAAGACGGTATTGTGTTTATAGATGGTTGTGTAAAAGCTGAGCGGAATCGCCTAATTTTATTCCAAACAACCGAAGGGCTAGAATTAGGGCAGAGAGAGGAACAGAAAGATTGCCAGGAAGACTGTTTCTTACTTTTAAATAAAGTTCTTGTATCAAGGATGGCCTGCGATAAAATCTCATAGTTTTCCCAAGACATAAGACTTTGTAATTTACTTCAGCTTCTTTTCTTTTTTGGATGGCAAGTGAGCATTCTTTGTCCCACCAAGGAGGAGATGGTATGCCTCTACGCATACCATCTCCTCCTTTAGTGGGAAATGTATCGTTAGCTACATTTAATATTAAGTTTGAAAATGCTTCCGAGCAATCTTTTTCGTTTCCATAATATATTTGGGGAAGATCATAGATTTTGGATTCTATGGATAATTTAAAGGTGTCCCAATCGGAATCACGGGCAATCTTGTGTCTTAAGAGAGATCGGCGATTATTGTGAAATTTTATAGATAAAGGAACAGTTATAATTAGGGGAAAATGGTCACTGCCAGAAGAAGAAGATAAAGGCTGCCAGGATAGTAATGGAAATAAAGTTGGTGAGCATACGGATAAATCTATGGCACTTATACGTTGTCCTGGTTTTGATCTGCGGGTAGCGACACCTGTATTAAGAATGGATAGATTATTCTTGTCAAATAAGTCATACAGTTCAGTTCCATTTGGATTCGTTTTAGAACTTCCCCATATCTCATTATGAGAATTAAAATCTCCTAAAAGTATTAAAGGTTGAGGAAGAGTTTGGATTATACAGTTTAGTTCTTGAAATATAGGTGAAGAAGGGTAAGGTATATAAATAGAAGCAAAACAAATGTTTTGAATTTGAACAGCAACTATTTCAAATTCGTCACTGTGAGAAGGGATTGAAACTATTGTATATGGTAAATTATAATTTACCAATATGGCAACACCACCGTGTGCGTCACCATCACTTCGGTCTTCACGAATACAAACATACTTTGAAATTCTAAATAATCGATTGGGTTTTAACCATGTTTCTGATAATGCAATTAAAAAAGGGTTATATTCATTAATGAGACCTATCAGTTCAGTTTTTTTGCTGACTGCACTCTGGCAATTCTATTGTATTACTACGGATTGATCCATTGTCAGTGTAAAGAATTTTAACAGCTTGATGTATGATAAGGGCAGCGTGGGACGGTGAAATATTTGACTTAGATAATGATTCTACTTGGTTCGTTGTGGAGGTATCAATATCAGCGGTCTTATTAAGAGCACAACCATTAGCTGGTTCAGGCAACATGTGCTCTTTAATAATAGCGTCATGGGAAGATCTATCATAACCATGTTGAGATTTTGTCAAGATTTTAGGTTTTAGAAAGACAGTTTTTTTATATGAAGAAGTGTTAGGTGATACTATATGTTGTGTAGTTGATGAAGAATTGTGAGCATGTATATTATTGGAAATGGTAACATCGGCATAAGATTTGGAGACCTTTGGGAATTGTTTTTCAGCTTCTGCATATGAAATACAATTTTCTGCCATTGATTTTTTAATATTCCTTTGTCTATTAAATTCGGGACACATCTTATTTGTAGCGAAATGATAACCATGACAATTAATACAAAAAGAACTTTCTTCACCTATTTTACAGGAGTCAGCTGTGTGATCCTGCCCGCACTTTAAGCATCTTGGCTTAGACCGGCATTGGACTTTGGTGTGTCCATAGCGGCAGCAATGAAAACACTGTATTGTAGGGAATATGTATAAATCAACAGGAAGGGCGTTAAAAAACATAAAAACTCTTTTCGGTAAAATCTGGCCATCAAAAGTTAAGACTAATGATTCGGTGGGTTTCCATGTTATATTGTCATTCATTTTTATTTTATAATTCAGCCTTCTCACTTTAATAATGGCACCACAACCAATTGGTACAGTTATATTAGATAAAATATCCTCCTCAGACAAGTCTGAGGGGATGCCTCGAACAATCCCCATACGAGTGGTTTGAAAAGTTGGTATAAATGCTAACAGATTATTTAGCTTTAAATTTATATTGCTGATAAAGTCATTTGCATTATTAAAATCTGTGCAACCTACTGATATTCTATTTCTGCCTATTCTTTTGATGCTACCATTAACTATATTTTGTACACAATTGTTTTTAAGGAAGTTGCCTAAAGTGATGGGGTGGAGAGTGGTTCCATCACTTGGAGAGGAAGAAATTTTTTGCACATGAACTATATAAGGGCCAGAATCACTTTTAACATATAATTTCCTACCAATGCCAATTGGCCGTGGCTGCTGTGCATTTATTTCGTTCAAAGTTGATGAAGTGTCCATGGGAGCAACAGGAGTAGTTATTTCGGAAATTTTGTTGCAGATACATGTGTTTTCAGTATCTGAACCAATGGAATTCTTTTTACGCCGTTTATTACATGTTTTACACATTTTTACAATTTTGGACCTTTTTCTGCTCCTGGATGCGGTCGAAGCGTCCGAATCCAGACCAGACTCATTTACCTTATTTACACTGGATTGTATAGTAATATATGCACCTACATCCAAAGGGGGTGACCCCCCTGGATCAGGTGGCTCATTCATACTTATATAACTATTAGAAAGAAACTACTTATATACTAACTACTTACCTAAATTTATATATACAAACCAATATACAACAGGGAAATATGTACATAAAGCTACAACACCCAACTGATCACTTAAATAATTAAAATGAAAAATTTAAAATTCAAGACTTCCCGCCTCCGAGACGTTTCCCGCGCTTTTTCTCCAAAGTTGACTTGGCAATTGGCTGAATAGGAAAATATTATGTTTATTTTTCAAAACTCTTCTTCTTCTTCTTTTCTTGTATGGCAATATAGTCAACCCAATTTAGGGGACATTCTTGCCAGTGTCAAGTTGGAAATTTCCCAATTATAAAGTTTTCTTCGGCGTTTGAGTTGATTTTAGACAAAAGTTGACTTAGGTGGGCAATATATACACAGATATAATGATAATTACAAAGATATATTATGAAGACGTAAGAATTTAATAAGTGATTTTATATATACTTTGTTAGATAACGATAATATAGATGATAGATCGTAGGGTAGAGGAGCTTGATAATGAATCATAATATCAAGTGAAGATGGAGAATAATTAGGACACATAAATAGGATATGCATGATGTTACCTTCATCCAAACCACACTCACATAGAGATGAATCGCGCACCCTTAGCTTTGCAAGGTGTGCTGGTGTAGTACAATGGCCAAATCTCAGCCGAGAAATAGTGGAAGAAAATTTCTTTTCGATGTGTAATTTAGAGAACCATGGGTGCATGGTTATACAAGGTTGAAAGCAACGATAAAAGTTTCCCTTATTGGAAGTCGACCAAATGTTATTCCAACTCTCCTCAAGATAAATACGAGGAAGTATAGATAAATCATTACTATAGACTAGCTGATTACTCGTATTGCCCTGTAGAGCAGCCAATTTCGCCAATTCATCTACCATCTCATTTCCATTGATACCCGAGTGACCAGGAATCCATGCAAGGGTGACTTGTAAATCACGGTCATTACATTCCAATAGTTTAGCTTTAATTTCTAAAGATAAGGGAGAAAAGCAATTTTTATTGAATGGGTTCGAAAGCAGCGATTGTAAGCAACTAAGAGAATCCGAAAATATAATTGATTTAGGTATATTTTTAAAAAGAATGTGTCGTACGCACTCAAGAATAGCCATACCTTCACCAGAATAAATAGAGAGTATGCCAGGGTATTTAAATAGTTTAAAATGACCCGAATGGAAGTCTAAACAGGCTGAACCTACCACATTATTGTTGTCATTTAGACCCGGAACTAAAGGAACAGAAGGAAATGTTTTCGATGCATCCGTAAAAAATGCGACAGCATTTTGACAATGCTGATGCACGAACGCATCCAATACACGATTAGGGTTTAGGATGACTGAATGTTTGTTGATACCTATTGTCAGGAGGACTTTTGGCAAAAAAGTTAAAACTTTGTAGTCATAAAAGAATAGTGGATGACACGGAAAATCTACTATATGCACCTTAAGATCAATGAATTTTCTAAGACTAGCTAAGAGATTAGGTACAGTTTTATTATTCCAAAATCGATTGCCACTTACAATTAAAGAGTTTAATTGTTGAAGTTTTGATATTAACGGATGTGGTTTATACTGAGTTAACTTAAACAAATACCTATCAGACAAAAATTGCCTCCTAAGACCTAGAGGAGGATCAGCACATTCAATTTGGAGGGCATTTATTGGGGTGCTCCTCATCGCTCCAATCACAAGGCGTAAGCTTTGAGATTGAATTAAATCTAATTTATGAAGTGCATTCTTATTTGCAGGTTCCAATGTGAAGGACCCAAAATCCAACAAACTTCTTATTAAAGCATTATAAACCAATCTAAGACAAGAGGGATGAGCGCCCCACCAAACACCAGCTAAAGCTCTCAACACATTAATGTTTTTTTCACATTTTTTACTTATATAATTGATATGTGCGACCCCATTCATTTTACTATCGAAAATTTTCCCCAAGACACGTGCCTCTTTAGCAGTTGGGATTACCGACTGCCCAAGAGAAACACTTACCAGTGGGATAGTTCTTTTACGAGAAAATACTACAGCAATACTTTTAGAAGCTGAGAGAGATAAGTCGTGATTTAATAGCCAAGTTACGAGATTATCTAACGAGTTTTGCAACTTTAATGTAGCTTGTTCTATAGAGGAATGAGAAGAATAAATGAGCAAATCATCAGCGTACTGCAAAACAGAACAAGAAGGATGAAAGTTTAAATCAATATCCCTTGTATATACATCATACAATAAAGGGCTTAACACTGAGCCCTGAGGAATGCCTTTCCAAAGTGTTCTATTTGGAAGGCTTTGACCGGAAACACGTAAACTAATAGTTCTCCCTGTAAATAAGTTAAACACGAAATTAATCAATTTTGGAGGTATTTTTAAGTTGAACAAGTTTTGTTTTAGCATTGCTAGGTTAACATTATCATAAGCGGCACTAACGTCCAGAAAAGCACAAACAGTAGATTCCTCACCAGAAAATGACAGGAGTATATCAGTAAACAAAATACTATGATTATCTGCTACACTTTTACCTTTCCTAAAACCATATTGAGAGCTAGATAACGAATTGTTATGTTCCAAAAACCATTCCATCCTATTTTTAATTAAATGCTCTGTTATTTTACAAAGCACAGAAGATAACGCTACTGGTCTGTACGAAGAAAACATGAGAGGGTCTTTGTGCGGTTTCAAGATTGGAATAATGATTTGATTCTTCCAGGATAATGGAATAGAGCCAGTTTCAATAACTAAATTTATTATCTTCAAGAAGTAAGAGAGGGTCGATGGTAAGCAGTTAACAAGAAAAGAGTAAGGGATACCGTCTTTTCCTGGCGTGGAATCCGATACACGATTCAAAACGAAATTCAGCTCGGGGAGCGTAAATGGAGAATTCATAGTGTCGCTTCCAGATGGATACAAATATGAATATGGCATTTGATTTATATTGGGCACCATATCTGGGGCAAGGTTATAAAAGAATGGTTCAACCCATTCATGAGAAAAGGAAGAACATGAAGTGTCAGTAAAAGAGGATCTATAGCGACGAACATTTTTCCATACTAGTGACAAAGGGGTATCAGGTGAGAGCGAGGCACAAAAGCGGTGCCAGCCATCGCGCTTCTTTTTACGAAGCAGACGCTTAGTAGCAGCCTCTGTGTTTCGAAATTGTAAGAAAATATTTAAATCCACATAATTACGGCATAACAGTTGACTCACATTTCTTTTCTTGACTGCTTCCGTACATTCACTATCCCACCAAGGTGGTGAAGGTATTTTTCCCCTGGTAACTTTTTTACATGGAAATAGCTCATCAGCTGTTGACAACATTATAGCAATAAATGTCTCATACGAATCCAGTACGTTATTTGAGGTTATTTTTGGAAGAATAGAAACCTTTTGGTCCAAAAGGGAACTATATGCCTTCCAGTCAACATTTGAAATATTATATTTGAGAAGAGGAGGAAGATGTTCAACAAAAGCATCCCTGGAAGAGGGTTTAGATAAAACAATAGGAAAATGATCGCTACCATGTGATAATGGTAAACATATCCATGAAAACAGACCCACGAGGGAAGGAGAACATAGAGAAAGATCTACATAACTACGATTTTGATCTTTATTTTATTTTTTTCAACCTTATTCTTCATAAATAATGCCCGAACCACAAATCGAGCTACCAGTGCGATTTATCTCTGTCTACTTGTTGTACATAATTAAAAGCACTATTAGGACGAACACTGTTTCCTAAGATACAGGCTCTGAGCCTAGTTTAGGTAACAGGGTTTACAATTCCTGTACTGTTTCATCCTACTTAAACATTTTTACATTTGTGTCCAAAATTAAATTGTATTGTATTAAATTGTATTGTATGTTGTATGTATAATTCTGATAATAAAAATTTATCTTATCTTATCTTATCTTATCTGGAACGGGGCAACGAGTAGGTAGACCTGTATTTAATACACAAAGATTCAAATCGTCAATAAGCTTAGCAATTCCAATGCCAAAATGATCATCCTTAGGAGCTCCCCATAATGAATGGTGTGCATTAAAGTCACCTAAAATAAGTACAGGCGAAGGCAATGATTCAATGATATCTTTTAATAATGGTAACAAAGACCCATCCTTTCTAGAAATATAAATGGAAAGAAAAGTAATGTTACCTACCCTTGCTGCCACAGCATCTAAATGATTGCTGTTAAAATGAGGTAACTGTAACTGATTGAAATAACAATTATTCTTTATGAGGAGGGCTGCCCCTCCCCAACCATCTGTTCTATCGCATCTGAGAACAATAAAACCAGGCATACGATAATTAATACCAGGCTTTAGCCAAGTCTCAGAGATGGCAAGCACATATGGTTTATATTTATTAATCAGGTAAATAATTTCAGATTGTTTGGATCTAAGACTCTTTGTATTCCACTGGACTATCTGGTCCATAACGAAGGTTAATAATAGAGATGGAAATTGTTTGTATAAGTTTCAGAGCAACATTGTACGGTATTGTTGAATTTAAAATGATACTGACCAAATTAGATAGCAGAAGATTCAGATCTTCAGAAGATGTGATGGGATTTACATCACTCTTCTCTTTAGATTGTAAAGCACAACCGTTTTCAGCTTGGGGGGCAGTGAAAGAGTTGATTATGTTGCTGTGTGCAACTTTATCATACCCTTGTGACAGTGGTTTCTGATTTTTGGATTTGATGACTGTTTTCTTTTCCCAAATTTTTGTATTAATATTTACAGGAACCTGTTTTGGTGGAGCCTTGGGCAGAGAAGTAGCAACCTCTGCAAATGATAACTTAGCAACTGGGAACAATTCTGATGCTTCTTGGTACGAGATGGAGTTTTTGGACATATGTGCTTTTATATTAGATTGTCTAACATACTCCGGACAACAATTGTCTGTAGCTTTATGAGCACCAGAGCAATTTAAACAAATGAAGCCCTCATCTAGATCACACTTACTGCCATCATGGTCTAAGCCACATTTAAAGCATCTTGGATTACTTCTACACGAAGTTCTGGTGTGGCCAAAACGACAGCACTGATAACACTGAATAGTTGGATATATATATTGTGACACAGGCAATGAAGAATAAAATGCATAAACCCTTGAGGGGAGGTTCTGGCCATCAAATGTTAAAACAACAGATTGAGTGGGAATCCACTCAACACCATTAGATGTGACTGATTTTCTTGAAATTCTACGTGACCGCAGAATCGCGCCGCAGCCATCAGGAACTTGAACATTGTCCAAAATGTCTTGATGTGACCAATCTACGGGAACCCCTTTTACAATACCCATTTTAGAAATGTTAAACACTGGAATGCTAACTTTATATTTTTTATTACTTGCCATTAAGTCATTTTCAAGGAAATTGTTCGCTTCCTTGGCTGTTTTGAAAGTTATTGAGAGACGATTACGCCCTATTCTCCTTATGCCATTCTGTACAATCGCGCGTAGCCCATTTTTATGTAAAAATGCAGAAAAAGTGAGTGGGTGTAAACTAGATCCTTGTTTTGGATCCAATTCAATAAATTGAGCATACACAATATATGGGCCTGGATCCCTGTCATTGTATAGAGTCCGAAAAACAGTAGTGATAGTGGTAGATTCATCAGTGGAACTGGACTGAACCACAGGGAGAGACGTGTCCATTTTTATATCTTTGGTGACATTGACTTTATTAGCCAATTTAGGTCCACCTGCTAATTTGCTAATTTTGCCAATTTTTATAGATTTAGGCTTATTATTTTTTTTAAGTTTTAAGTAGCTTTCTACTTTCTAGAGCAACATCATTGACTTGATTGGCTGCCGCTACGAGTGAATCTATACCCCTTAACGTCGGTGGCGTCGTGAAATGTTCATTTGGATCAAGATCCCCCTCAATGGACGAATCCATTGGGGGGACAAAATAATGTACAAAA
Source organism: Cybosia mesomella (assembly GCA_946251805.1). Taxonomy (NCBI): domain Eukaryota; kingdom Metazoa; phylum Arthropoda; class Insecta; order Lepidoptera; family Erebidae; genus Cybosia; species Cybosia mesomella. Next base: position 28,301,023 of record OX276398.1, read on the forward strand.
ACTTACCAACTAATAAATGTTGACGTATTTACACTAAAAATATAAAATTTAACTACAAATAAATACAAATATTGTACAGGAAATAAATAAATAAAAATTTAACACAAAAATAGCGCCCTTTCAGTGTCCCGCCTTTTTTCGAAAACCTTTTCAAAACTCAATAATGTCAAGTGCCTTAATCCACAGACTACACAAAAAAGAACTCAATTCATTGGGCGGTTTTATATTATGAACTACAAGTACCACAACCGTACGATTTACCGTTCGAAACGAACTAATCAATCTGAATTCAGACTATAAAGAGAGTCATTCTAGATTTGTGTGTCAAGCCCTTGTCAAGCCTGTCCGTGTGCGTTACGCCAGCAAAACTTTTTTATTTTTATATCCTTTATGGATTTGGATAATACCGATAATTAGAGCACTATGTCATAAAAATGTGCAAAACTGAAGAATAATCGAAATAGTTTTGGATAGTTTAGGAGCTTAGCTCCAAAAAACTATATCACCTCCAGGCTCCCTAACTAAAAAACCTAGGAACCAAATGACAGTTCTGAATATGTGCTTGTATATATATACTATTTATATATATATGAAGTTACAGGGGGGGGGGACACATTTTACCACTTTGGAAGTGTCTCTCGCGCAAACTATTCAGTTTAGAAAAAAATGATATTAGAAACCTCAATATCATTTTTGAAGACCTATCCATAGATACCACACACGTATGGATTTGATGAAAATAAAAATTTTTGAGTTTCAGTTCTAAGTATGCGGACCCCCAAAATTTATTTTATTTTTTTATTTTTGTATGAAAATCTTCACGCGGTTCACAGAATACATCCACTTACCAAGTTTCAACAGCATAGTTCTTATAGTTTCGGATAAAAGTGGCTGTGACATACGGACGGACAGGTAGATAGACATGACGAATCTATAAGGGTTCCGTTTTTTGCCATTTGGCAACGGAACCCTAAAAATCATCCCTAATTTTAATTTTTCTGGCGTAACGCACACTCCTGTCCAAGTACCTTGTATCACACACGACAAAATTTAGATTGATCAGTAGTCTCTGGTGTTATAACCAGATTCTTTTCTAAGCCTTTTAAAAACTGTAATTGTTTTGTTTTGTCATTTAATAAAAATACAACGATTTGAAAATATGTTTGTGTTTAAAACATCTGGTATTTTCATAAAATTAGTCTATAGTCTCACATTACACGTCACACGTCTAACGCGTCACGGCTCATGCAAATGTGAGGAGCAAACAGGTTTCTTATAGAATTCTTAGCGCATGAATTCAAGTTATGAATCCGGATTCTGAATTCAGACAGCCATTCCGGATGTGTGAGTTCAACCTAATAAGTATAAAAAGCCGTTCAATAAGTATAAAAGCAACCATTCGCATAGCAATGAACTTTTAGGGACAATAATGACAATAATCATCATCAAGTAGCGATGAAAACAGTATGGATCGCGATCTTTTGCCTTCCAAATCGAACAGCGAAAAGATAAAAAAAACGTCTATTGCTGTGTATAGTGTCTATGGTATGGTTGGAATGGAAATGGAAGATAGCCATTTGTCTGATAACCAAACAATAGAAAATATTTGCTTATCGAGTGGTGTTTAATGCTTTAAACCAAGAATCTATAAACCTTCAATAATATTCAGGTTAGTACTTTCATAAAACTGAGAGTGACTTTGGTTATATTATTGTTTTCATCGATGATGAACTATCGATAAGTTTTATGATTGCGTCATGTAAACGTATAGATATGTAAAATAGCTATGATTATATTTCAGGGTATGAAGTTTTCTTTAAAGATGTTATACTTATTGATAATTTAATCAAAAGTGTCCGGTGATAAGACTGTTTTTCTTAGCCTAACCTTCTTTTTGACAGGATAACCTAGTCCCTTTTTTTACATCTTTACTGCAAGTTGACACCATTTTTGTTTCGGCTTTCAGTCTTTATTATTAGCATTTCTTCTGTAAGAATAAGTGTTATACAAAACTATGTATTAGGTTGTTGAACTTTTATATCTCAGATTTTTGTTAGAAAGTAGATAGTTGTTAAGGTTATGTTGATGTTTTGATTGAAGGATGTTTTTTTAATGATTATGTTACTCATAAAATCTCAGGTAGGAAAGAATGAATTCCTGTATTATTATTTTCTTTTTCTAATCATACTCTTTAGATGTTAAGTTAGTATGATACTTTTAAATATTGCCAATTTTATTTTCAGTTCATCGCTGAAATTAATACTGCTGTTAATTGGAAATGGATTGAAATTTAATATAAGAAGTTAAGATGGATGGGGAAGGAGTAGACTTCAACCTCCAATGGGAGGAGGAAGTAGTAGTAAAGGTACTTAAAACTTCGCTTTAGAATATATGACACCTCTTTGGGTTTAGTAAATATGTGTTTTTAATTATGTATATTGTCCAGTTTGGTAGATTCAGTCTTAAAATAAGTAGATAACTGATATTCATATTCCTCATGCTAATTTTATTATGACTATATGCTAAATGGATATCTTTTTAGCATGATCCACATGAAGTTGTCACAGAAGAGGTAATATCTGGTCTGGAGAATGTTCAAAGTAGCTCATATTCCAACATGGTAAGATATAATGTAATCTTTATATATATAAACTAATGAATATTCGTGAAATATGATATTAATTTGTATTTAAATGTACCAGTTTACGATAGCAAAACAAATCTATACCAAGACACAAGAAGATATAATAGCCAACACAGACCAAATGGCTGCAGAGAACTTGATGTACCTAGCACAAGATGTAGTAGGGGGCTATACAGAGACAGCTGAACTAGCTGACGATCCAAATGTAGAGTGTGTCACAGAAGAAGTCATCACGGATGATTGGGTCATACCTGGAGGACAAGAGAGGTAAACTTTACTATAATGATTGGTAAACAACTTGATAATGTATACTAACTGTGCAGACAGTGTTTTTAGATCACTTTGATGATTCATAGATTATATTAAACCAAGCACTGGCTCAAATGGTTTGCTTCATTGGTTAACCATGTCCAAGTATTCTTTTTCTTTTTTTTGACAGATTCAAATTCAAATTTATACAGTATAACTTAAGATAAACATTGGTAATAGATATAGACTAAAATTATCAAGTTAACAAGCAAGATAGCATCTGTAGCCGAACTAGGACAAGCCTGTATCTCAGCTAAAAGCACCCATCCCATCCGAAAAAATTACAGTCTGTTAAAAAGCCGTAGCCAAAAGTTAATCCAAAACGGTTAATCGGATCATGAAGTAAATTACATCAGTTTTTTTTTTCTAAACAAATTATTACTATGCATGCAATATGAAATGAATATGAGTGTTTATGTGTGTGTGTGTAAATGTGACATGATATGGATGTATTATATGTATGTGTAAGGGTGTCTGTGTGTGTCTGTGCACCTGTAATGTGTATGTAGGGAGTGAGAATCTGTGTATGTGTATATTTGAGTTACAATGACTATTTGAGTGAAAGAATGATACCGAAATCAACCAATATGGTAGCTCTGGATCGTAATCAACTCTTCAGTTTCGTTGTATTAAGACTTTGTAAGAAATTAGTTTTTTTTTTTTTTTTTTTTTTTAATATTTAGGACACGTCAATTTGACTTCACCCGCCTGATGGTAAGCTGAAGGTAAAGTCTCAGGAAAGAGGGTCACCATTACATACACGTACCATGTTAACAATGGTGGCACTCAGCTTGACGGCCTCATCAGGATTGTCGTCGCAGCACCGCGTTCCACCCACCGGTCCCACTAGTGCTGCGACCACAGTCCCCCTGCCCGGCTATGCACTTGCTGACCCCTGAACGCAATCAAACCGAAATTGGATTACTATGGAGGGTTTTTCGCAATCGTGCACGGTGGTACCTACCCGGCCGAATTTTGTGACAATGAGACACCTCGAAAGAGGGTCACCATTGCATACACGTACCATGTTAACAATGGTGTGTCCTAAATATAAAAAAAAAAAAAAAATTATACAAAACATCATCGGAAATTGAAATTTAGCAAGTATATCAAACTTGCTTACTTTAATTGCTATCTTGAAATTGATCAGGAAAGTTATGCTGCACTTAGCTATTTAACTCGGCGTTCATCGCGCTCCTGAAAGCAACACTGTTGCTCGCTACGGGTGAAAGATACCCATATCTTTAATTGTGTACCTTTTTTTTTTTTTTTTTTTTTTTTTCGTGCGGAAATCCCTTCGGATACCCCCCCGCGTGCCAGCGGGGGCGGTTATGTCGGGCTTGAACCGACTAAAACCGCACGCCGTCTCGGGTCTACAGACGCCGGGGTGTAAGGTTGCCCATAGAGCATATCCCTCGCACCCCGACTGACCCTGGGCCATCTCCGGTTTCGAGATGGCCCCCTCGGGTTTGGGAACCACGGTGTCCCCGTCTTGCCCCGGTTTGAAGGAGGGGCGCTAGTCGCCCCACCGTCCCGGCCTGCTTCTGCTGGGGTGACAGGTGGCCTCACCCGCCACCCCCAGGCCTGCGCTCATGGAGGACGGAGGTCGTTAAGCGACCTCCGGCGCCTGAGTTGCCTGCGACGCGCGGCGAGCAAGTTGCGGGCTCGGCGGACCGGTAGAGTTCTAAGTCTCTCCCGGGCGTTTAATCGTGTACCTTTTTTTTTTTTTTTTTTTCGTGCGGAAATCCCTTCGGATACCCCCCCGCGTGCCAGCGGGGGCGGTTATGTCGGGCTTGAACCGACTAAAACCGCACGCCGTCTCGGGTCTACAGACGCCGGGGTGCAAGGTTGCCCATAGAGCATATCCCTCGCACTTTAAAGTGTTTGTTTTGTATTATAAATATTTTTAATGTGTTTATACCTAAATCATGTTTAGTTAAATGTTAAATAAAAGTGAGTAATCATCGGTAACTGTATTTATTAAACTTTCAGATAAAAGCTACAATGATATGGCAAAAAGTAACATTTTTATGACTACTAAACTACAAACATAAAAAATATACGTTTATTATTAAAATATTTCAATCTTATAGGTTTTTTTTAATAAAAATAGTCTTAGTTTTCACTTATGAATATAAATTACAAACATTTATTATATTTTACTTCTCAAAATCACCTTTTGAAATAACAAAATAAAATTACAATAATAGTAACAATCAGTCTAATAGTTTTAGGAACCATCGTTTTTTTATTATAATTATTGAATTTTCTGTATGCATTCCGAGCATATAGGCAATGAATGCTCTCTGCATAGCATTTTCTGGCAGCTTTATATATAATAACCAAACAAATTCGTGTAATTTGTTTTTCTATCCTTTTTGGGTGGACAAACTTGGCATCTTGACGTGGCACACCTTTTTCATTTATGGGTCGATAGTGACCTGATCATGCACAGAATAATATAATTTTATTCTCGTACAAAAAATGTTAAATCTTCTCGAATTGCCGTTAGCTTGTCGTGCTCCCGTCTTTGCAATTTTGTGTCCATTTTATCAAACCTTACACAAGCAAGAAGGAAATGGAAACGTGTCCGAGACATTGTTGCTAAGCAAATATCAGATCCAGTACCATCCATAGCCCATAGATCTTCAGTATTCAAATGGGCTTCACGAAGTCTGCCAATAAAATATAATAACCAAACAGGGCTCTCATTTCAAATAAATCAGTATGTTTATAGTCTCTAGTTCTTTGGTACTTCTCTTTACGTTTATCAATATACATATTAGTACAGTCAGCAATCAACTGTAAGTCATCGTCGGGAAAAAGTAGATTCCATGCATCAAATTCAAACATTGTCTAGCATCTCCTTTTGGCCCTGATGCTTCCAGCACGCTGTTATGTGAACGAGTTCGAACACGCTGAGATGGTTCCTTTATTTTCCACTGGGTTGTGCCATCCCTGCCTAAATATTAACCACGTCGTATGGTACCTACAGGGACATCTAAATATTCTGGAATAATATCCAGTGGCGGTGAACTTGGTGGCACATTAGCGCCTGCAGCTTCCGGTGGAAGTTCGTGAAAAGGTTCATCTTTTTGTTCTGAGTCCCTATTATGTTCGCTAAACTCTTCAAAATCTTCAATTTCAGAACAACTACCATCACTTTGTTCCATATACTGTTGGATTTCTTCGTCATACACTCCACGGCGCGCCATAATAAGGTCTAGTTACAAAAAAAAAAAATATGAATTTCCTAAAATTGTGTATCACTATTAATCGCTACGGGTGAAAAATACCCATACTCACTTTACACGTCCACCATACGAAAACGCGTCGCGCGAACTAACTGTCAAGTCGCGAGCCTCAAGTCAAACGCACAACTTAAAAGCACGGCGCGCTGTGATTGGCTAATCAAAAAATATAGACAAAAATTTATACGCCTGGGTAAATTTCACCCATAGCGAGCAGCGCCGAGTTAAATAACTGTAGGCCACTGCATTGATTAAATTTCGTCTTATGGTTTCAAATTTTGAAACCATATTCATTAGGTTTCAAATAACCATATTGTATGTTATGTAAGCGCCCTAAGATTTTATAATAATGGAAGGCGACGGCGCGTTTTACCGTCATGGTACAATAGAAAGGCAAAGTGCATAAAGATGCTTTTAAATTCCGTGGATGGTAACAATAATGTACTCTTGCCATTGCACTCATAGACATTACCTTTAAAACCGTGACATTATTTTCCGCCCCTCATCTTGCCAACATTGAGAATTTGCACAGGCACAACTAAGTGGGGATTGCAATCTGGAAAATATTGAATATGTGTGGGATAACTCTTACATTGTTAATGTTTAATTTGTAAACTAATCCATGTACAATTATTCACGTTTATTTTAGAGTAAAAGAGAGAGAAAAAAAAGCGGTGATAGCCCAGTGGCATACGTAACGGACTGCTGAGACGAGGTCTCGAGTTCGATCCCCAGTTGCCCGGGCACACACCTCTAACTTTTCGTAGTTATGTGTGCATTAATAAATGATAATTATCGCTCGCTTAATAATGTGCCCGGTAGATGGCAATAGGCTCGCCCCCTATTACATTGGGACCTCAACACAACTGGCGAATCGTGGGTGTGTAATACACCTCTGCCTATCCCTTCGGGATACAGGCGTGAGGTTATGTTATGTTATTTCAGAGTGGAAGTTCCTATGGACCATCTGACACATCCAGTGATAGATGTCAAAGAAGAAAATGATCTTGATGTACCTTTACCAACGGATCAGGTTAGTGCTTATTTATTATGTATATAACCTAGACATTTATTTAATCTCTATACAGTGTCAGATTTACACATTTGCGGGCAGTCGGCTATACAAATTTAGTGAACATTGCACATGATAGAGATTCTTTACTGACCACAACTAAACGGGACTTAGCTTTGGGATGTGAAATTTTGAAAGGAAGTAATCAAAATATTGATCCAAAATTTGCCGCCAGAGCTTCAGCCTACTCAGCCATTATTTCATATGCCTATCTATTTTATTTTTTCTAGGATGAATACACAGCAATGCGACCATGGCCATGCGATTTTTGTTCACGACGATTTCGCAAGAAAGCTGCCCTTATGAATCATATGGTGGCCCATCAGAATGACAGGCCACACGCCTGTAACCTCTGTGGCGTGCGATACGTACGCAAGTGTGATCTCATGAACCATCTGAAGGTGCATGCATTTGTACCAGATAACCCTGATTCCATAGACTATGGTGAGTTCAGAGATCAACTCTCAAACTGAGTGTTAATTTCTACATTTTTCTTCGAATTGAAATCACGCATTTTGAAGACGTGACGTTACTGATTCGAGTACGTTACTGATTCTAGTCTCAGATTTAAACTTCCTGTTAGTGTTTATGTAGTAGAATAGATAAAAGGAACTAATTTATTTTCTACTTCACAGAACTTTTAGACAATAATCAAGTCGTAAAACCAAAGAAAAAGAGGGGCCGTCGGAAAAAGAATCCGGAGCCAGTAGAGGTGAGCAGATTGAATCTATATCTACACTAATATTTAGTTAAACATAATGTGAAGACATCCCGTTTTGAACAGTACCCTTTTATCGGTTCTCCGTACCGGTGTCCCTGAAGAAAGATGCGTTTTTTTCCAAACAATGATCTACAAATGCACCAGTAGAAAGTGGTTTCTGTGATGAACAAATTGTTGACGTTTGACAACCCAGATAAAAGTCTCCGTCTAGAAGACGATGTTAATATCTAAAAAAAAAATATTGATTGATTTTATTAAAATCATCACTAACTGCAGTAAATGAAATTTGTTAAGTCATTGTCCTGTTCTGAGCCTGGAAATAAATGATTACATTATGTATAATAACCATTAAGTATCGCTGATTAACCAGATTGCTTGTTTTTAGAATGGTGTATGGGAGAACATGACGTCAGCGCGGACGCAGCAGTGGTCGCGACGCGCTCGGTCTCCTCCCAAACCACCTGCCACGCCGCCCTCACCGCCCTCCGAGCCCTCTCCCCCTTCCCCACCACCACCCCCAGCAGACCCCTCCAGGCCATTCGTATGCAGGCAGTGTGGTATCGGTTTCGCTAGAGAAAAAGCGCTGCAATCGCATGCTAGGGTATGTTTTTGAGATCTTGAAGTTTGATTTAAAACTCTTGAGGACAATCAAAGTATCATATGTACCCATTATGAAACTTGGATTGCCTGTACGAGATTTGATGAGCTGACCCGACTAATTTACCTACCCAGTCATATTAGTTTGGTACTTTATTGTGACTCCTGTTATTTATATTGTGTCGGGTTGTATTTTGTAATAGATTTTACGCTAACTTCACGTATATTCTTCAGGTCAAAATCAATGAATATCTTAGCGATGAGGAGAAAGTGACAAATAACAAAAATTAAATGACATTATGGTGTGCCCCAGGGAAGTATTTTGGGTCCAATTTTGGTCTAGATCTATGTTAACGAACTCTGTAACTTTGCACTTCCGAGTGTCAAATTATTCTCATATGCCGATGATACTGCCATCATAATTTCAGGTACTACTTGGGATAGCGTTAAAGTCAGTGCAGAACTTGCATAGCCTTTAGTCGCATTATGTCCAATTTGCAAAATGTCTAACTGTCCAGTTCGCAGTAGGTCCAGTTCGCAATTGGTCCAGTTCGCGATTGGTCCAGTTCGCAATTGGTCCAGTTCGCGATTGGTCCAGTTCGCAAATGGTCCAGTTCGTAATTAGGGATCCTCCTTGATTACGAGAAGCTTTTTTGACAATCTTCTGAGAGGCTAGATTCAGGTCGAAGTAATAATGCATGTAATTTATGATCAAAACTTTTATTTAAAAAAAAAATCTAATGAAAGTAATTAATTTTAATCAAAGATTTGCTTTGATTTAAATAATTTGCAATAGCTGGCAATAACAAAACGCGGACATGTATTTGTCTTATTTGAGGGTATTTATAAAAATCATTGACAAATAGGTGCTAATATCAATTAGGGAGGTACTTGATGAATAAAGTGACCTAACACGAAGGGTTATTGCGGGGGTCTCTGCGAGACCTCCGCAATAACCCTTCTAACCTATATATATCCGTGTCGGGGCGCGCGGTGTCCAAAGGGCCTGCCGTAATCAAAGACGACTCCTATTTTACGAACTGGACCAATTGAGAATTGGACATTGTGAGAATTGGACGTTGTGAGAATTGGACTATTTGCGAATTGGACGTTGTGAGAATTGGACAATTTGCGAATTGGACGTTGTGAGAATTGGACAATTTGAGCCCGCTGGACATTTTGCGAATTGGACATAATGCGACTAAAGCGACTAGGGTAATGGAATGGCTAAACACTAACCTTCTAACCTTAAATCTTAAGAAGATTCTAAGATTACAAGATCGATTCGGGTCTGTGATGCGATAAGCATATAGAAACACTTACGTTTGGGACTATGAGACTCCTTCACATCTTTAAGTCTCTCAGGGGCTCAGCGTACCTTGAGACTCTCGAGATGGTGCCAATTTTTTGGCAATCGAGAGAGCACAGAGAACAATACTCAAAGTCATGACGTGCAAACCGTTCCGCTACCCGACTACACAATTATACCTAGATTGTAAGGTTCTTACAGCACGTCAGCTATATGTATTGCGTCTCTACTTAGGAAAAACAAAAGCGTTGCACCCTCTGACCCTAATAGACGGACAAACTATCCTTAGGGTACTCAGCATAAAACCTCCTTCGCGAGACATCAGTACTATGTACTTAGTACACATATATAAAGAAATTCACAGAAAACTACATTAATTGATCTGATTAAAAAACAATTAGAATCCCAAGTTTTGACGGCCTCTGTGGCGTAGCGGTAGTGCATTCGACTGCTACGACAGGGGCGCGGGTTCGATTTCCGCTCAGTGCAAATATTTGTATGCATGAATATGTCTATTTGCATTGGTCTGGGAGTTTCTATGTATAATATGTATGTATTTACAAAAAAAAAATTATATAAGTATGTTTATCCGCATTCTGGAAACCATAAAACAAGCTAGTTAAACTATGCTTACTTTGGGTCTAGAAAGCGCTGTGTAGAATGTCGTAGAATATTTATTTATTTAGAATATTTAAGTTACAACTTGGCTTCTCAAACAGGACTACTCACAAAATGAAACTCTTCTAACATACATAGCATAATCAAACTTAAATTAATTCACACACCCGAACAGACACACACGGTCGCGGGCAACCCCCCCCCCCCCCCCCCCCCCGCCACACATACACCCCCTCTCTCTCTCACTCTCACACATTCGCTCCACGATACGATACCTACTAAAAGAGCAGATATTTGGATTGGTTGAGAGACTGTAAAAAGGACGTACTGTCCTACTTGTACTACGGACTTGTACGACTGTAGAAAATACGAAGCATATAAAAAAGTGGTACATCGCATCACTAGATATTCTAAAACTTGACTTTAACATCTAACCATATAACAAGTCAACATGGTCACATGCATAAGGCTCGAATTACAGGATAACTCGCCTGGATATGTCGTTAATGTGAATTCTTTTGGTACATACATTTTATTCTCTGGCGAGGTTTTGAGAAATATTCTAAATGTCGAAAGTTATTTTTATAGAGCCCAGGATAAATACTATCAATAGTAAAACTAGTTCTCCTCTAAGAAATATTTATTACTTTCTCATCATTTTCATCTTAGCGTTGTTCCTGGGACCCGATTCTGCTAATTGATGTTAAACTAAACCACTGTCATGTCACTGTCATTTTAAAAAATGCTATTTCATTTTAGAAATTATCGGTATACAGTTAAAGTCTAAAATTAAATGAAGACAGTTATAAATAATAATATAAATAAATATTCTACGACATTTTACACAGCGCATTCTAGACCCAAAGTAAGCATAGTTTAACTAGCTTGTGTTATGGGTTCCAGACTGCGGATAAACATACTTAAATACTTTTTTTTTGTAAATACATACATATTATACATAGAAACACCCAGACCAATGCAAATAGACATATTCATGCATACAAATATTTGCACTGAGCGGGAATCGAACCCGCGCCCCCTGACGTAGCAGTCGAATGCACTACCGCTACGCCACAGAGGCCGTCAAGACAGTTGATTACACTTTTGCACTCATTCTATAAAATGACAGTTAATTTTAGACTTTAACGTTATAAAATTAAAGTCCAATATTAAATAGCATTTTCTAGAGTGTCAGTGGAATGACAGGGGCTTGCTTTTACATAAAATATCAGAATCGAGGCCCAGGTTGTATCTGATATCTTCGCCGGTTCCGGATCCGGTTTGACTTATACGACTTGTATACTGACTTGACCTACAACCTAAGAAGCTGTTTGTTTCAAACCGTCTTAAGCTACTTTTCTATAAGTACTAGCTGTCGCCCACGGCTTCGCCCGGGTAACTCTATAACCTATTCATGGGATAACAAGCATAACATAACATAAGGGGGGGGGGGGGACTGTATCTCCGAAGGGGTAGGCAGAGGTGTATTACACACCCACGATTCGCCAGTTATGTTAAGGTCCCAATGTAATAGGGTCCTTTTGCCATCTACCGGGCACATTATTAAGCGAGCGAAACAACAGCCTATGTGTTATTCTAGACTAATCTATCCTTGTGCCAGATTTCGTCCAGATCCGTTCAGCCATTTTTGTGTGAAAGAGTAACAAACATCAATAGATCCAAACTTTCACATTTATAACATAGCATTAGTAGAACATGCGCGATTGACAGCATCCATCTCATATTGTTTGAGTTCTCCAGGTACACGGTGGGGATTCCCCTATAGAGTGCGGCACGTGTGGCGAGCTGTGCTGGTCCCGCGAGGCGTTGAACTCGCATACGCAGCAGCGACACCCGCACCTGCCTCCCAAGACTGAGGAGCAGCAAGCAGACTACGATGACTCAGATTCAGGTGAGAATCGACTTTCTTATCTCGCTGGTTCTGCATGGAACTTTAATTTTGCTCTTTATGCATACGTGGGCAAACAATGCAGTTTTTTTTTCCTTTTTTTCATCATCATCATCATCAGTCATTAAACTAGTAGTTGAAGTGTAACTGTGCATTACAGCTACACTTTTTTTATTTGCATTACATTGCATTCCTTTACAGTAAATATAGCAAAAATTTCTAATGTACAAATTGAATCAGAAATAAAAATGTGTTATTTAAAAGGTTAAAACAAAGGTCTAAAGGTAATCCATTAAACAATTTAACCTTTGGCAGCAGTTCCTTTTATCTCATTTGTACAATTTTACAATGTAAATTGGTATTTGGAAAAAAAGTGACATAAGTTTTATCGTATAATCAGTCACATACTGTGAGGAAATATGAGAAAAGGATTGCCTTTTCTCACATTATTACCTGTTGAATTGTGAATCACGCATAGATATACAAATAAAATTAATGAAAATGAAAAAAAAAAAAAAAAAATATATCTCATAATAACAGAGGGCCAATTCTTGTAAAAAAAAAAGATGTTGATGATGTGAAATTTTGTTGTGAGAACACCTTTTTTGACATATGGGAGATCGATATGAGATCGAGACTAGATTGAGACTGCATTTTGAACATCTTTTTATTACGAGAATAGGGTATTTGACTACTGCTAAAAAATAGTTCTGTATTATGTATTTACAACATAAAAATGCAGATTGCATCAATATTTTTTTGAGAACTGTTTTTATTTACGATAAAAATCGATATTAAAGTTTGAATTAAAAAAGTACGCGCCATAACGGATCCCGTGACATGTGACGTCACACCAGTAAAAATCACGTTTATATAATTATATATGATTTTATGATCCCGTTTATAATTCTAATTTTAATTTATATAATTATTGAAATTAGTTGCAAAAATAATGGTTTATTTTGAGATATATAAGTTAAAAGAAATGCAAAGTCAAAGTCAAAAACCATTTAGCCAGCCTGTATTGAAAAACTCTGTTCACTTATGCGTGACGTCACAGAGCGTTTATAAGCACGTGATCAAATCTCAAAAAGTGAGATTTTAATCTTGACTTTTTAACAAAAAAGAAACTTATTTTATATTGAAAATTAATCAAATATGTTTTTTACGGTACATTTTATTAGGATGACAACAATTCGTACAATATTTTAAATATAGTCAAAATGCCTATTGGCCCTCAGGTATTGTGTCATTGTTTATTTACCTCAATAAAGGAAAAAATAAAATCTACATAACATAACATAACATAAACTCACGCCTATATCCCCGAAGGGGTAGGCAGAGGTGCTAGCACCCACATTTCGCCAGTTTATGTTTAGGTCCCAATGTAATAGGTGGCGAGCCTATTGCCATTAACCGGGCACTTATAAAATATAATCTATTTGTATGTAATCAACAACAGATGACGATATGGACTTCCGTCTGTCTCCGTTGTCTCACGGTGGCAGCGCTGGACCGGACCGCGCCGTTTACGACACGATACGAGGCCCGGAGCTTTTCTGCCAGGATTGTGGAGTCGCTTTTCAAAGGGCCGATTTACTGCGGAGGCACGTCGCTGCAGCACACAGGTACCATTACTACATATTATAAAACATTTGTCTGTTCGAGATAAACTCAGAAACTACAGCACCGATTTTCATGCTGTATTCACCAATGGATATAGTGGTTCTCGAGGAAGGGTTTAGTATATAATTTATCAAGTTTTTGTATACATTGGCTAGAATATAACGATATTTGTTGGAGGTGTCAGAAAAAAAAACCGTCTGGGAGTTTCCAACAAAAACGCTGCCTTTACACTTTGTGATATAACAAAATGATGTATGGTGGAATTGTGTATCTTATATAGGTTGTGGTGGGAGAATAGGATCACATGGGTAGCTTGAACGGGATCTGGATGCCACGTGGGTGAATCTGGGGGCAAAAACTAGTATAAGTATATGCATTGAGTAGAGTTTAACAACCAACTCATTTGTGTGTTGACACTTCTTTATAAGTTTTTATTCAATTTGACCTATAAGCAATGAATTTATAATATTTCTAACTTCCCCAATTAACTTCTTATTAATTGTGATACGGTTCCCAAGACAGTTTAACTTTCCCTGGGAAAACCTAAATAGCCACATAAGTGCTTGCGACAAGGCCGTTAAAGGTTGCGCATGGGCACTAACTGGCGTACTAAACAGCCAATAAAAGGACTGATTAACCAATGACGAGCCCTTTGAGCCCGTGATTGGTTTAATATAATCTATGATTGGTTGAATGGCGCGCCTTCGTCGTCGCACTCCGCGCTTATCATCAAAGACAACTAAAAACGCGTTCTGTACAGCTAGAAAACATTGTCACGAAGTTTAGCGGTCACTATACTGATAATAGAGTCATCTTTCTGTCTCGTTTGTTCTAGTTACAAGCGGCACGATAGTTCAAGTGCGTGGGGCTCGCACACTTGTGATACGTGCGGCGAAAGCTTCAGCGACGCGCTGCAGCTCCTGGCGCACGCCGAGGGACACGCCGAAAGACACCGCGCACCCTCGCTCTCTACGCAGCCCGCGCCCAGGTACGTACACACTCACCCATACTCACCCTCACACATATACTCGCAAACATACACCCTCAAACACACCCTCACACATACACCCCCAAACACACCTTAACAGGTACACCCTCAGATACACCCTCAGACATACACCCCCAAACACACCCTCACACATACACCCTCAAACACACCCTCAAATATACATCCTCCAACACACTCTCACACATATACCCTCAAACACACATCCTTCAACACACCCTCACACATATACCCTCAAACACACCCACAAACACCTAACGGATACATTCTCAAACACACCCTCACACATACTGCTTCACACACATAAATAGACACGGCTTAGTCCCTCCGGAATAGGCAGAGACAACGGCTCGCCGTTTGCTTCTATCAGCCTTGTGAATAACATCTCTCTATTGCTATTAAACTAGTGATGTGTCGGATATCTGGGGGAAAAGAGAGACCGTATCCATTGATTTTGTGGCGGATCTTTTATTTAGCTTATTAATTTTCAATATATAGATGAAATAATATTGTTGAATAAGTAGTAATGTAAAACTATTAAATTCCATTAAAATTTTGTTTTATTTCTTGAAATCAACAGGCACGATGCATGTCGGAACATGTCCTGTCTCGCAAAACGTCAAATGGCGTCAACTATCGTTTGAAGGTCACGCGCACTGACTTAAGATCCGCGACAATACATTTTTAACGTTCGGGCACATCATTATACAAAAATTTTAATCGTCTTTGTCTCTCTGAGGTAGAAAGAGACGCAACACCGCCCTTTGCTTGTGGCTGAAATTACATTTATAAATAACTTTTTTATTATAACAGGCTAAAGAGAACGTCTAGAGGGCGAAACAATACGTCGATATCGAGTAGTTCAAGGCAATTTCCCTGCAGAGTATGTGGTGAGTTATTTATTTCATTAGCCACACAGCCGCACACGTGGGTTAGTCTAACAGCGTCCGCTGCCTCATGCGTGTCTACGCATGCGGGCGCCCTGTTCCGTGCAAATCGTATGTATTTGTTGCACTAAATTCACTCAATATTATTTTGTAAGAAACAGGCGCCCGCATGCGTGCACTGCACACGTATGAGGCAGCGGACGGCCTTATACTCTAGTCTAAAAGGTACTCGACTCGGGTGCGAAAAGACTTAGTGCGGCACACCTATATCCGCCGGGCGAGATGAATTTTATTACTATTTAAATGGATGGCAATTTTGCATGGACTCAATCAAACAAAAACTGCTGTTAAACTGCTGAACGGATCTGGTACAGAGATAGATTATAGTATTTAATAGCACTTAGGCTACTTTTGCAGCCGTTCTGATGAGATTGAGTAACAAGCATCTATCCATCGAAACTTTTTGATTAAGGTTACCTAATGGATTAAGGGCCCCTTCACACTAGCGTTTCTCCAGCGTAGGCGTTCGGTGAATGTATGCGACGCGCTGACGCTGCGACAACGCGACGCACGCGTCGCGTTGTCGAAAAGTTTCCTCTGCAGTTAATTGAACGCTGCGTTAGCGCGGCGCAGACGTCACACAATTTTGTTGTCGTTTCGGTATCATCACTAACAGACGGATTTCGACGAGGAAACTCTATTGATGGCTTTGCTTTTAAAATGAAAATTAGTGCGAGACGAGAAAATAAAAATAAAAGCATTTGGGAGAATCCATTATAGGTCTACGATCGCGATCAAGTGAAAGTGATTATTTTGTGCTTTATTCTAAACACTTAAAAAATGATTCTGATGTTTTTGTTGTAAAATCTTCTTTTCTTCTTCTTTCTTATATATAAAAATGAATTCCTGTTCGTTAGTCTCGCTAAAACTCGAGAACGGCTGGACCGATTTGGCTAATTTTGGTCTTGAATTATTTGTGGAGGTCCAGAGAAGGTTTAAAAGGTGAATAAATATGGAAGTTGCTATCGATTGAGGCAGTACGAAGTCTGCCGGGTCAGCTAGTCATCAATAAATTGATAACAAACTTCTTCCCATGCTTTTCTTTTTAAAATGCGGTTGCTATACTCATTTAAGGAAATGTCCCATATTATTGGACGTTCTTGTATGGCATGTATAAACATTTCGATGATGTCAAAAGCACTTGATGTCGTTGAACTCATTTTACGTACGCCGTATTACCGTTAGTACTATTATCTGTTCTGTTCTGTGATATTACTTCGGGCGCTTGTCTACGAATGAACGAATCAAAGCGTGCACAGGGGCGCGGGTGGCGAGGAGAGGTGGGATGCGAACAGGGTTGTACATGACGCCGCAGTAACGCGGCGCATGCTAGTGCAGCGTACTCGTATGCTCCAGCAGAGACGCCGCGACAACGCGACGTACGCGTGGCGTCTGCGCTGCGCATACGTTCATCGAACGCCGACGCTGGATATACGCTAGTGTGAAGGGAGTCTAACTATCATGGTTACTAACATTACTATTAGAGCTATTGAGATATTTACATTGTGTTGTTTTGAGTGTCCGATTCAAGAAACAGTTAAGAGTAAATATATCGATCTACCCTCTTCCGTAAGCGTTTGTTACGCGTAACACCACCACATATATCCCGATAACTGTAATAGTGATAAAAATATTTGTGTTTTCAATACTCATTTTATTGATACAATGTTAATATCTTTATATATATATATTTCTTGTGTGCGTGTTTATGTCACTGAACTCATCCTAGAAGGCTGGACCGATTTTGATGAAATTTTTTGTGTGAGTTCAAGGGGATTCGAGGATGGTTTAGATTCACAATTGAAGATAGGTGGCGCTTTTGTCGGTATATCACCAAATGATTTTTCGGGCAGGACGGAGTCTGCCGGGTCCACTAGTTAATTTATATATTTTGTGACAGGTAAAGTATTCGGATCTCGGAGTTCCCAGCAAATCCACATACGAATACACACGGGAGAGCGACCGTATGCGTGTCGGTTTTGTTGGAAGGCGTTCGCTGATGGTGGGACATTGCGCAAACATGAACGCATACATACAGGTATTATTTACATTTATGTTAAGGGCCCTAAACACCATTGGGACCCAAGCCTGATGTTCTAGTCGGTGCCCTACTAAAAGGATGGACGAGGCTCGGAGGCGGCTCGGAGACGGCAGTCGCTCCCAGAAAAACCGACAGTATCATTAGCACCGGTGAGGTGAAGCCCAAGTTTATGTAGGAGAACAAAAATGGCACTCAGAGAGTGCCGAGATAAGTGAAAACTTCAACAATTACGTGTGTATTTTTTAATCATTTGGAACTATTTACATAGATATTGGTAACGGTAGGGGTGCGACTGGTTGGGGTGTGTGTTGGGTAACCTCCTCGAGTGTCGCTCCGATTCCGATCCCGCTGCAGTCCGGGGGGAACGGAATCGGAGCGGCCGGTACACCCTGGGCGGCGGTCAATGGCTTCCCCTTCACCCCTTCATAGGGTTGGCATTGATCGTCGGCCAATACCCAACGTGGCGGGAACACATCGCTCTCCGTACTCCTCTGCTTTCAGAGGAGACAGGATGAGCGATGCTGTTAGTGGTGAGATGGCCCAGGGTCAGCCGGGGTGCGAGGGATATGCTCTATGGGTAACCTTACACCCCGGCGTCTGAAGACCCGAGACGGCGTGCGGTTTCACGATAAAAAAAAAAAAAAAAAAAAAAAAAAAAAAAGGGGTGCGACTGGTTGGATCACCTCCAAGTTCGGTGGATCCTGGGCAACGTGGGCGATGACGCATCATTGATTGCTCCTCTGGAGTAGCTGGCGTCAACGTCAAAGGCCAAGAGTCTGACCAACCGGCCCTTTTCAGGGCCAGCTGACCCCATTGCACGAGGGGGTCGAGGTATGGCGGGCCTGCAAGGCCCGCGGGGGTGGTCGCTCCAGGTACTCCTCTGCTGCCAATGGCCCAGGGTCAGTCGGAGTGCGAGGGATATGCTCTATGGGTAACCTTACACCCCGGCGTCTGTAGACCCGAGACGGCGTGCGGTTTTAGTCGATTCAAGCCCGACATAACCGCCCCCGCTGGCCGGCGGGGGGTACCCGAAGGGATGTCCGCACAAAAAAAAAGGTATTGGTAACGGTAACAGTGTCGTGAATTCAATTATTTTTCCCATCTTCAAAATGTCCGCCGCGCCTAAAGGGGGTGTTAAGTACATTTATCGTCTTTACCAATATCATACTGGTGTTTAGGTGAGAAGCCGTACGCGTGTGCGGTGTGCCCGCGCGCCTTCAACCAGCGCGTCGTGCTGCGCGAGCACGTGCGCTCGCATCACTCCGCGCCCGACCGGCGAGCCAACGGTACGTATGCCTCTTGCCTAGCTAGAGAGGCTAGGGCCTCCGACTGCTAAGTCAGAGGTAGCGAGTTTGATTACCGCTCAGTGCTAATATTTGTGTGCATGAATATGAATAGTTGCATTGGTCTGGGTGTTTATTAATATGCATAATATATAATGTATTTACAAAAAAAGTGGCCAAGTGCGAGTCGGACTCGCCCATTAAGGTTCCGTAGTAGCATGTAACATAATAATGTTTTTTTTTTAAATTTATATATGTGAGTTGATTGAATGAAAGGTAAATTGCGGTTTACGATTAATGACGTATTAAAAAATAAACTACTTACTTGATCTCCTTCAAACCAATTTTCGTTGGAAGTTTACATGGTATTGTATATTATATATTTTTTTTTGGTTTTATAATTGAAGTTACAGGGTTAACCCCTGTAACTTCAATTATAAAACTAAAAAAATGGACACACATTTTACCACTTTGGAAGTGTCTCTCGCGCAAACTATAAACAAACATAAACTCACGCCTATATCCCCGAAGGGGTAGGCACAGGTGCTAGCACCCACATTTCGCCAGTTTATGTTTAGGTCCCAATGTAATAAAAAAATGATGTTAGAAACCTCAATATCATTTTTGAAGACTTATCCATAGATACCACACACATATGGGTTTGATGAAAAAAACATATTTGAGTTTCAGTTCTAAGTATGGGGAACCCCCAAAATTTACTTGTTCTTTTTTCTATTTTGTGTGAAATCTTAATGCGGTTCACAGAATACATCTACTTACCAAGTTTCAACAGCATAATTCTTTATAGTTTCGAAAAAAGTGGCTGTGACATACGGACGGACAGACAGCCAGACATGACGAATCTATAATTTACGTTTTTTGCCATTTGGCAACGGAACCCTAAAAATGTATATAAGTAAATATATCCGCATTCTGGAATCCATAACACAAGCTAGTTAAGCTATGCTTACTTTGGGTCTAGATAGCGCTGTTTAGAATGTCGTAGAATATTTATTTATTTATATTTTATTTTTTCGGCAAACTTATTGCTGTGCTGCTAATAGAACTAGAATGACTCGGCATCAATATTTTTTTGAGAACTGTTTTATTTGCGATAAAAATCGATATTAAAGTTTGATTTAAAAAAAGTACGCGCCATAACGGATCCCGTGACATGTGACGTCACACCAAAGTAAACAGTAAGCGACTTAAAGCACGTTTATATAATTATTGAAATTAGTTGCAAAAACAATGGTTTATTTTGAGATATATAAGATAAAAGTGAAACATTATTAATAATTGAACCAGTCGATTACACTAGGAAATGCAGACAGCCTGTATTGAAAAACTCTGTTTACTTATGTGTGACGTCACAGAGCGTTTATAAGCACGTGATCAAATCTCAAAAAAGTGAGATTTTAATCTTGATTTTTTAACAAAAAGAAACTTATTTTATATTGAAAATTAATAAAATATGTTTTTTACGGTACATTTTATTAGGATGACAACACAACAAAATGCCTATTTTGTCACGGTTCCTGGGTGAGGCGGGAATGGATTTCGAATTTGGAATGGAATGCTGAAACTAAATGAGTTGGTGAATTTTGACACCTATCTGTATAGGCATAGCACAGCTTTTTGTAATGTCATCTGTATGATAGCTACAAATAGTTACGCATTGTTACTGGTTAAACGGTGTCTAGTAGTGAAGACATTGTTATGTTTACGTTGTTCCATTTGACTTGTCCAGGGGGTCCCGCTTATTGCTGTGTAGTATGCAGCCGGACGCTGCATTCTAGTGCTGAACTCGTACAACATTTGATCCAACATTGCGACGCCAATACTGCACTAAAGAGACAACCACAGGTGAATACTTTGCTTTGCTTTTAGTTTCGCATACTTATAATTTTTTGTAGTACACGATAACGTTCAGTAATATCTCCTTACACGCCGTTTCGTACTGTACACTGTTTGTAAGTAGGCGTTGACGTGAGACGAGACGCACTTCAATTTCTCAATTAATAAACCGACCGTATGAATACTGTTACACACAGCACTTTTTCAATTTCAGACGGGACCACGAAAATACAAACGGCGACGGAAATTGAAAACCGACCAGTCTCCACCGTCGGCGCGAGAGTGGGCACACTCCCCTACCCCGCCCCCCGCGTCTCGGTCGCCTTCGCCCCTGTCCGAACTGGAGGCGCCTGTCACGCCCCCCTCCCCCGTGTCACCGGCGCGTCGCCGCCGCCGTCGCGCTTCACCCCCTCCACGCCCGCGCATGATCCACACTGAAGAACGCCCGCGAACACGTCGAGGTGACGGGGGCGGAGGCCGAGGGCGAGGCCGCCAGCGCCGCCCTCCCCGCCGTCCCGCCGACGACCTGCGCGCCATCCGTACTCGAGATCCTACCGGTGACCTACGTTCTGCTAGACGAGAAGCCGCTAGTTCCGAGACGGAAGTAGGCGCGCCCTTTAAGTGTGAGATGTGTTCTCTAGAATTCCCGCGTCGCGATGATCTGTTATTACACGTGCCGGTACATATTTGACGGCCTCGTGGCGGTAATTCCGAATCCCACGCCGCGTAGAGGCGAGTTTCTACACTGCCGTTCATCACAATGTATTGTCGCCCATTACAGCACTGAGTGCTAACCATGACGCGCTAATATCAATTCAGTTTTGGGAAGCGGAGCCGAGCTGCCGCCCTCAAGCTAAAAGGCGGTTCAGTGAAATCTGGTAAAAACTATCACATGTTAATTATAAACAAATATTATTTTATATATGAACATATCCATAATAGATATAATATTAGATATAAAGATTTAGATCGGAAAAAGAGAACATCTAGAACGGGACTTGAACCCGCGACCAGTCCCTTACAGGGGGAATGCTCTGACCAGCTGAGCTATCTAGACACGTCCCAGATATTCCAAATCCTCCGATATATTATGTGTCAATTTACTACTTTTTATTTTACGAAAAATTTAATTGAATATCCATATATTACAACGTGATTGCATAGATTTATACAAAATGCCCTCATTTTTCAACTCTACCTTAAAATTTGCTTTTTTCACTTAACCGCTTTTTAGCTTGATAATGGCAGCGAGGGAGAGAGGTCGAGCTATACACTGCGCTGCATCTCTCTCTCCCTCAGCGCCGCTGAATAGAACTGAATTGCTATAAGCGCGTCGTGGTTAACCCCCAGTCACTTTGAATCGATTGAGAATAGTATATAAAGTAAATACATAATCGATCGATTGTTGTTCAACTGTGGACGACCGTAAGTCGGACCATAGATAACTGGTGGCTATACTTACGCGTAGATCGTACTCGTCGTGTAGATGAACTGTTTTGTTACCCGCCAGGTATTCGAAATCTTATCTGTTAATTATGCAACTATGAATATGAAGAATACAAATGTCATTGTTTTATGTACAGTATCAGTGCACTTGTACTTGTTGAATGGTTTTGTACGATAGCTGAATGTTATTTTTATCCCTAGGACGCCAGACACCACTCAGTCATTTTTATGAAGAAATCATTAACTAAGGGTAGGTTCGAAGGGCACACTGCTAGCGCTATTATTGACTGATAGTGCCAAAAGCGCAGTTCTGGAATATATCCTAAATAAATATTTCGTAACACTTACTTGTTCATGGCTGTTTTCCTATTTGTAATATATATTTCATAAATTAAAGAAGCTAAATCACTCTGTAGCTGTTGATTTAATATTATTGGTATATTTTTACTTTCAAAATATTATTTGTAATACCCTCCCACACTTAGGTTGGATTTCACCAATGAAAATTCGTTCAAAATTAACTTGTCACATTATATCTATGAAATTGAAAAAAATAAAATCATTGAGTGAAATATGCTAAATCAGTTTAGTTCGTCTTGATCGCGGTTCCTATCATTGGTGAAATCCAACCTTAAAAATGTCAATGGATGATTAGATGTATAATGACCGGCAAAGTTCGTGACAATGTACTCTAACTGCACAGAACGCGTTTTTATATATCTTTGGTGCGTGGGGCGCGACGGCGGAAGCGCCCCAATCAACCAATCATAGATTATTTTAAACTAATCAGGGTACAAAGGGCTCGCGTCATAGGTCGATCATAACTTTTATTGGTTTGGTTGAACAGTTGAACGACATGCGCGAACTTTTTTACGTTTGTTCACGAAGTTTGTCGGCTACTATAATAGTAAGCTAGAATGCTGTGCAAATGTGTTGTTTATCTTTGTAAACTAAATGAATATGTGACTGTTTTCTAAACACTACCATGGCGTGTTGTTGAGATATTGTTGTATTATACTAATTGACTGATTTATTGATTAGTTGAATGTAAATTTATTATTATTGTAGTGTAAAATTATGTACATAAAATATGTATGTAACAGTAATTTGTGACAGTTTAACATTTTCATTGTTTAGTACAAATACTATATGTTTTGGGGGCTTCTACGGTTTTATTCTATATATTGTGATATAGAGATTATGGATACTACTTAATGCGTAATTGTGCCATGAGATGGTGAATGTTTGCAATCAGAAAACAAGTGCAGAACTCGACTTTTGATTTTGAGTTGGCACGTCGAGAAAAAGAGCGAGTCCGGCTAAGTTCGGCTTCGGTTTTGTAGAGCGTCCTCTCTGTCGTACATCGGACTGACAGTTGGATACCTTTATATCCAAGTATCAGTCTGATGTTCGATAAAATGGACGCAAGCCGATCTTGGCCTGACTCTCACTGTACTTCCCGATGTGCCTAATCAAAAGCTGGGTACTGTAATTACATTTCAATCTATCTTAACACGTTAGCTGTCCATTGTACCGAAATGTATATGTAGTTTTTTGCGTGAAGAAGTAACAAACATCTATCCATACAAACTGTCGCGTTTATAATATTTGTGAAAATGTTTGGTTGTTTTTTGTTTGAGAAGCTGTTTTATCATGATCGAGTAGATAATGCTTAACAGGCTGAAATTTGGCACAGGGATATATTATAATCTGAAATAACACATAGGCTTGCAGCTTTAATCCCTGTAAAAGATTCCATGGGTAGTGGTAACGGATCAGAATTCCACGCGGGCAGGATAACATTATTGGTATTGGGACAGTTAATGTTTTAAGTAGTGAATTCATCCTAAATCTACTTAATATTTCATAATCATTTTATTTGCTTTGTTTTTCGATGTGATGTAATAAATATCTAGGGTTAAAATAATTTTGTGCAATACATTCCCCAAGATGCATGGTAGTCTGTATACATATATAAAATTTATGTAAGTATATTTGCTCTTTGTTTTAGAATGAGGATCATTAAATTGTACATATACTGAATAAAATGTTTATGTACTTTGAAAGACAATTTTATTACACTGTTATCTGCTGATATAGATCGGCTCCCAAATACGTTAGATACAACGACTTCGATGTATACTACTAGACTACAGAAAGGCCATAAACCGAACATCAACCCCGGGCAATTTTGTAGCTGTCGTACAGGCGATGATGTATGAAGTAAGTTTGAAATGTTTGAGTCTAAATTTTATTACCTTTTGTAGGAAGCAACATTCCCGTAACGTGTGAGTAATACACTTGCATAGGAAAATTTCAGAAACTATATGTACGACAAATAAACTTGGGATGTTGGAAGTACTAAAAATATCGTAAGTTTTTAAATATCAATTTAAATTTTACAGCAAAAAATATTCGTTTATTGCTTCATTTCAAATAAATAAATTTTCTACGACATTCTACACAGCGCTTTCTAGACCCAAAGTAAGCATAGTTTAACTAGCTTGTGTTATGGGTTCCAGAATGCGGATAAACATACTTATATATATATTTTTTTTTGTAAATACATACATATTATACATAGAAACACCCAGACCAATGCAAATAGACATATTCATGCATACAAATATTTGCACTGAGCGGGAATCGAACCCGCGCCCCCCTGTCATAGCAGTCGAGCCCCTACGCCACAGAGGCCGTCAATAAATACTTTTATAGTAGGAGACACTTTTGGCCTTTTAATTTAAATCATTTCCGATATATCAATTCACAAAAATATCGATATACTGTGTCAATGCAGCGATGTTTTTAAACAAACCTAACACTACACTAGAATTATAATATCAAATCAAGTGTCAAATGTCAATCACAAATAGGTATCTGTAAATTTCACTTCGGCGCTCTAGTTGAAACCTTTATATTTTAGGTGTTTTCTTATTTATACAGTACTGTATGTTTGGGATAAACTTCATGAAATAAATAGAACAGCTACTAAATTATTGAAATCTAGTAATAGGAGTTTTAGTGTGGTTATTTCATCTCATAGGTTATCGCTCTTATCAATCCAACCTGATCAAAGTTCGATATGGCTGCTTGGAAGAGAACCAACAATATTAGTTTTTTAACTATGCTTACGCATAAATATCAGCCGCAAATAACTGCAAGAAGGAACTTGAATCTACAAGAATTTAGCAGTAAGGACTTGTTGAAAAAATATCAGGTTACAATACAAGACTTCCGTGTTTTAGATTCGAAACTAGACTCTAAACCCATATCAGATTTTAAAGCTGACGAATACGTAGTAAAAGCACAGATATTGGCTGGTGGAAGAGGTAAAGGTCACTTTGATAATGGATTCAAAGGAGGTGTTCATCTTACGAAAAAACGTGATGAGGTCTTAAATCTAGCACAGAACATGATTGGGAATAAACTAATTACTAAACAGACACCAAAAGAAGGGATTTTAGTTAATAAAGTGATGGTGGCAGAGAGTGTGAATATTGTCAGAGAAACTTACTTTAGTATTGTAATGGAAAGGTCATTTAATGGTCCTGCAATAGTTGCATCCCCTGCTGGTGGTATGGATATTGAGGCGGTGGCAGAAAAGACCCCTCATTTATTGAAAACAATCCCAATTGATATACATGAAGGAGTCACAGATAAAATTGCCACTGAGGTGGCTGATTTTCTGGAGTTCAAAGGACCCTTGAGGCAAAAATGTGCTGGGGAGATAAAAAAGTTGTGGTCATTATTTTTGAAGGTATTTAATACAATGTCCTATTCAGCAGAAATGTATTTTCTTTTAAACATATTAGGAATATGATATTGTCAGAAGTTTATGTGAATGTTATTGAAATAAAAATATTTTTAACAGATTCTATCATGGTTCAGTGTAATTAATAAAATCAATAAATAATTTAATAAGTAAATGATCTGTTAAAAATAGATTTATTTCAATACAAATAGATATTATGTGCAGAAAAGTTTTTCAGTAAACACCTTTAACAAGTGAAAATGAATATAGGAAATAAACATTTACTAGAGAGTAATTAGTTATATCTAGAACTGACTGACTTCATGTGTTATTATAGGTAGATGCAACACAATTGGAAATAAATCCATTAGTAGAAACAGACGATGGAAGAGTAGTTTCTGTAGACGCTAAGATAAATTTTGACGACTGTGCAAAATTCCGACAAGAAGAAATATTTGCTCTAGATGATGTATCAGAAACAGATCCGAATGAAGTAAGTGGTTGTTTATAAGTTTTTTTTCTCATTTATATAAGTTTATGTACACAAATCCCTTTCCCTGTCCCCAAATCCGTTGGGGTTGGCTTTCAGTCTTAGCAACATTATTTTGTATTGTTATGTGTTACCCAATGTTACGCTAATACGGAGATACGCGGTTTTCATTAAATTTCAATTTTTTCGTCGATCACTGCAGTCGACATCTTCCCACGGCGTCCCGACGTGTACCACTGGGTACACGTCGGGACGCCGTCGAGTACGGAGAACCTTCCTCGGCGGTGAACTCGGTGCGACTGATGCAACTCAGTCGTCGTCTGGAATACAAGTTTCCGATGGACCACGGCCAAACAGCCCGGAAGCAGTATATTCTACATGTGTTATATTTGCCAGATAGCACTCTAAAATTTCCTTTGTAACCACCGACGCAAAAACAATGGAACGTTATAAGTTTTGTCTGTTTGTGGCATCATAGCTTCCGAAGGGTTGAACCGATTTTGATGTGGATTTTTTGTTCGAAAGCCGTTATGCTCGAGAGGGTTCTTAAATTTTGAAAGCTATAAATTTATTTGTTTTTTTTTTAATTTAGAAATTAATTAGCATTAGTAACTGTATGTATATATATTTTAGAGAATAGCTGCAGCTAACAACCTTGTGTATATTGACCTGGATGGAAGCGTTGGCTGCATGGTGAACGGCGCAGGCTTGGCTATGGCGACTCTGGACATTATAAATCTAAATGGAGGGAAACCTGCAAACTTCTTAGACCTTGGTGGTGGTGTCGGCCAGAAACAAGTTACAATTGCTATGCAAATATTAGAAACTGACCCAAAAGTAAAAGCAATTTTCGTTAATGTCTTTGCTGGTAAGTTAAATAAATAACAAGTAGGTAAATGGTATGTGGGGTGCTTGGTTGGGGACCTCCACGCGGTGCACCCTGGCACAGTGTATTATTTTGCCTCAGTAGCGGTCATCCTCTTTTTATATCCAATTTCGATGGGTATAATCGATATACAGCATAATATGACACACCAGATTAAAAATATTGCTTGATTTTTAAATTATGTAGATTTTCTTGAAAGGTCATTGAACTTTGACTAAAAGATTTTTACAGATTTTTACAGATAAATTATTAAAATTGATCTGAGTTAAAATGACTAATGAATGGCGGAATATATACATAATTGAGTGTAAAAATCACAAGTCTGTAAATGCCCTGGAGTACAGAAAAAAAAATATTTTACAAATTTCAGAAAAATTAAAATAGGAAATTTTCTAGATGACGGTCGCATTTTTTTTCAGTTGCAAAATATACCCTAGCATTGTAGCTTCCTATATACAAATTTTTGATTATTTTCGATGCGGGACAGCTGAGTAATGACGTTTCTAAGTTTTTTATAATTTTCTATGGAAATACACAAAAACACAAAAATATAATTATTCGAAATTTATAATATGTAGATTGACGATACGAATGAGATAGAGTTAGATTGACTTAAACATTTTGGCTTTATTTAGTGATAAACTGCACTCTCAGATCAACATTGCGCTACATTTTTATAAATCTTGGGCCAGATAATCATGGTTGGCGGAAGATTTGCACAATATTACGGTATGGTACTTTAATTCAGTTTATCACAAAAAAGATAATCTAGTTCTCTTTGTTTCTTGAGATACCAGATCTTCTCGGTAGAACCATCTTACCCAACCAGCAAAAAAAAACATTTTCGAATGGTGTATTTACTATCTACACTAATATTATAAAGAGGAAAGATTTATACTTTAGGATTTTTGGATTTTTGTATGTAACGAATAAACTAGAAAACTACTGAACCGATTTGAAAAATTCTTTCACCGTTGGTTACCTACACTATCCCCGGGTGACATAGGATATATTATATTTTCAAAAAAATAGGGATCCTTACTAAAACTCCAATAATGTAACCCAAGGCGTAAAAAATTGACCTAACAAATTCCTTACATCGCGTGCACTGCGAAAACTATTGCTGATAGAACAAAATAATGTCCTACGACTTTGCAGAACACATTATTATGTACTAAAAGTGTCGCGACACCACATGTCTAGCTATTATAGTTATGTCACAATAAGTTTTTTTTTTGTAATTTAATTGAAATGTCGGCGTTAGAAAATGCTCTTTATATGTCCTAATTTAAACAAATAAAATTAAGGTTTCATATAAATCTAGCGATGAATAACTCAATATATGTAGAGTTCGAAACTGTAGAAGTAAACAAACCTTGATTTATTCCGAATTTACCGCGGATGATGTCGCGGGCAACAGCTAGTATTTAATATTTTTATAATGTTTATGGGGATAATTGTAAAATTGTGATGTTTATCTCTCTATGGGCCTAAGCGGAATAAACGAAATTGATTCTTTGATTCAAACTTCAGAGGTGGTCTATTCAATTTTATCAACCTCAGGTTCAGAACTTTTGAAGTAACGACCAAAATATTTACACCATTGAAAGCGTTACTTCTGGTTTTTTAATAAACGTTTTTTTACTTTTTAATATAAATGTAGAAACTTTCTCTTTATTCATTTTTAAAATACATCTCAATTACAATTTTAAATACATTTATAAAAAAAAAATAAGAATTAATATTATTATTATTTTAGTGAAATTTAGTATACTTGTCATATTAGTAAGTAGATAAGTAATGCAAACTAAAAAATAAAAAATGTAATGACGAAAACTGAACTATACCATAGACTTGAGAGACAACCCTAACTAAAAGCTTAAAGACTGAATATTTCAGCTGTCTTGTGTTCGTAGCGTCTAATTATTTTTGTGGGAGTAGTAATAACTGCCATTAACAATTAGGCACTACAAAATAATGCGACCGGCAAGGGATGCGTCTATAAAAAAATAAATGAAATAATAATAAAATAAAATATTCTCGCTAAAATAGACAAGATTAGGTCACATTTTTTTTATAAATCGGTGCCTAAATTATAACAGAATCATGCAAAAAAAAAATCCGTGAATAAGAACGAATAACAAAGGAGATAAATGTTTTTTATGGTTTCTATGGACTTTTCTCGATTTCTGCAATTTCTCTAAAACTATGAGAGATAAAAATTTAGGAGTTTTACTATAAATTTAGTTTGGTAGTTATCTATCGTAAAACATAAAAAAATGAGGATGACCGCTACTGAGGCAAAATAATACACTGTGCCGGGGCAACGGAGACGGCAGCGCCTCTCTCCTAGGGTGGGAGAGACGGAATATACGTACACATAATGTAAAATTATGAATACCATTTTTATAATATAGCGCGTCAGATTATAAGTCTTCGAAATATTATCAACAGAGAGATAAGTTATTACGTTTTGCAATTTGAATTACGCATCTTCCATAATATTATTTAAAACAGAGTCTGGCCATAACATTGTGAACTCTGATGCAACAAGGCCTTAACGTTTGAACCTATTGAGCTGATGCGTGTTTGTCTTATGATCTGGAGATTTTATCGATCTTGTTCTTGAAGACATTTACATTGGGTGCCAATACAACATGTTCCGGAAGTCTGTTCCACTGTCTAACAACATGGCTAGGTAGAGAGTGTTTCCGGGGTTCATATATTTAAACAACATATAACTATGCTTGTTTACAGGTTTTTTTTTAAATTTATTTAACGCCCACAAGTCCTTAAAGCCTATTTTAAATATAATGACAAGTTATATTTTTCCTACGTTACTAATTATACATTTATATAGATATTTATAAAATAAACTGTTCTTCAAGAGCTCTAGTAAATTTGACGGTACTTCATCCGAAACACTTTGAACATCTGATACAATAATTAAACGCTTAAATTTATATTTTTGACACTTCATTAACAGATGTTCAAGATCACTCACTTCCTTACAAGCAACAGTCGCACAAATTATCAGAAACAATTTTAAGTCTTACTAGGTGAGCTGGCGTTTTACAGTGTCCAAATCGCAGTCTATTAATAAGTTTCTACTATCTGCGGCTTAATTTTTTTGATACCAGTGCGCAGTGTATAAGCGGCGGGGTCTCATGAATTCTGGTATACCACTGCCCTTTTTCTCGGCTTGTTTACAGGTATAATCAACTGTGTTACCATAGCAAAAGGAATAATTGACGCCCTAAGAGAAAACCCGTCGAAACATCCAATCGTTATCAGACTTGTAGGCACTAATTCTGAAGAAGCCAGAAGACTTCTCGTCGAATCTAAATTACCGATACAGATAATTAATGACATTGATGAAGCGGCAAAGGTAGCTGTGAAATTGGCACATTAATGTACATTTTTATCAATCCATGGATATGATGTACCTACGGCTATTCAGACAGTAATATAACGATGACAATATGGGTACACATATGCATATGTAGCAACACAAGAGAGAAAACGTAGAAAATGATGATAGCTGGTAGCTGGCAACTATTCGTTCTATCTAGGTACTTACCAGAGTGTAAAAATGTATCAGTGTTGCATGTTGTGTCTGTAACTGCGACATCAATACCTACTAGGTACTTAAGTTATACAACACACAACAATACAACATTATGTATGAAAGAAATCTTTGTTATTAAATATAAATCTGTTATTAAATAAATTATAAATAATATAATAGTACTCGAATATATTTATTAAGTATCATAAGTTTACTTACCTACTACCGAATTAAAATAATTTTGTTTCCAAACCTCCCACATATTGTAACACCTTTGAAAGTCCTAAACAAGATATTTACAAGGTTACGTTTGGCTTTGGGCCGACTTTACAACGTAACCACGGAGGTAGGTACCCAGGTTTTATTTTCGTAGGATTTGAAATTCAGGGTTTCAGACAACAAAAAAGTGCATGACATCATTAGTCATGTGAAAAATAACACGATTGATTTGTAGGTAACATGTTGAATTTCGGGTGATTTAACCACCAAAACCTACCCCTGGCTACTGCGTTTTTCTCGTGGACCAACTAGGTATGTATCCACAACACGCCCGTTGTCGTAACCACCCTAATTTTAAACCCCCGACGCAAAAATGACGGAGTGTTATAATGGTCCAAGAGGTCCAAGATTAGAGATGTAAAGAACTCGAGTCCTACATTTTGAGCTCGACTGACAAATTTCGACTTATTACAATAAGGCTCCCAAGACTGAGAACTTAACTTAAGTCTACATGAGTTCTTGAGCGCAACATGAAACTCGAGTCTTTTTAGCGCTCGAATCGTTTTTACGGGCGAGTCGCGCTCGAGTTGTATTCTGTTTGGAGTGGAGTTTCTTTTTAAATCAGGCAATAAAATGCTACTTTTGTGGGATATATTCATAATCAGAAGTGTATTCCGAAAAATAAAAGCGTTAATTAATAGGCAAAATAATTTTAATCATCATGAAAAAATATTCTAATCATCAAACGATAATAATACACACATTAGTCACATTTAGTACCTAGTATACTTACTAATATTTTTATTATTAAAATGTTTCATTAAAAAAGTCTAGCCATGATGCAAAACACATCGACGCTTGTATGGTTTTATTACCAAGTCTGTTTCTTCTTTTTGTGATGATCGGGGAAAAAAGAGAAAATTATCTGAATCAACAACTTCAGTAAAAGTCGATAAACAAACGCAGGTTAAATATGAAGATATCATAGATTCCAATGTGTATCAAAAAAATCGCTGGGACTCGTCTGATGTACGAGCTCGTACAGTCAAGTGCATTAATATGTTTCTTGAAAACCATTACAATAACATATATTTATGTAAAGGTTCACGAAATATGTGCCACTTTTCTCATCGTTATTATGCCTTCGTTTTTGTTGCAAAAATATCTTAATAACTTAGTGAGCAATAATATGTCCCTAAAAAGGTTTGTATTGTTAGATAATATGTCAATTAAAAAGAAAACTTAATATTTCCTTGCTTTTTTTGACACCATTGACAATCATTTAAATTTTGATTTTCTTTTCTATGGAACGTCGTCAATTATTTGTTGAAACAAAGTGAACTTCATGTAAATACTTCAAAAGTACTTAATACTGATAAGATTTCATTCTGAATAATAATTATATTTTAAGTGCAATTCATATTACTATCTCAAGTGTAGTATAAATAAATAATTTATAACATGTATCGCATCGATGAGCATACTAAACATCGTATAGTCGCGTTAAAAGAGGAGGGTGCTTCAATACAAGACATATCTGATGAATTGGGTGTAACTCGAAAGACAGTAAAATTATGGATACGACGTTGGGAAGAAGGAAGGTTAAATACTCATGTGTCCAATGGAAGACCAAGAAAGACTTCTACTGAACAGGATCGTCTTTTGATAGATGTTCAATATCGCCGTTTTGTGACTACTTCAACATATGCCATTGATCGTGGTGTATCAATACACACTATACGCCGTCGATTGCATAATGCTGGCATTCATTGTCGCATACCAGCTAAAAAACCGAAACTTACAGATAGGCACAAAAGATTACGATTGAATTTTGCACGAAGGTATTTGAATTTTAATTTTGATAATGTATGTTTTGTCGATGAAAAAGTATTTACAACAGCAAGTGATGGTCGATTATATTTGTGGCGATTAAATAATACTCGCTATGATGAGAGAAACGTCATCCCTAATCGCAGAAGTGGGCGAATATCATTGGGGTACTGGGGCTGGATGTCGGCTAGTGCCCTGGCGAATTGGTAGAAATAAGTGGTCGAATGAATGCCAGGAATTATAAAGAGATCCTTGAGGACGTTTTAGTTCCGACGGCTACAGCTGCTTTCGGTAATGAGCCAATATTCCTAATGCAAGATAATAGCTCTGTCCACAACTCGCATGTCGTACAATTATGGATAGAGGAACAAGAAGGCTTGCACTTAATAAAGTTACCGCCGAAAAGTCCTGACCTAAACCCTATAGAGAATCTATGGGGTTTAATGGTGCAGGCATGGTGTTGACAGCTTAAAAGACCATGTTAATTTCATATGGAATAGTTTTATAGGCAGAGATGTTTGTTTCAACATGGTAAGATCTATGAGAGAACGTTTGCAATCGGTGATTGATAATGAGGGAGGTTACACACGCTACTGATAAGTGAACCTTTTTTATTTTTACTTAGAAATGAGGCATTTTGTTTTGTTATTCTTATTTAAAAGCTGTGTAATTATTTATTTGGCAACAAAAGAGTATTTCACTGTTATTTGTCTTTTTCTTTTTACATCAAAAGAAGCATTTTTAGTAATAGACCGTCAGCTCATGACAGATTTCGGGGCCCATTTTCTCATGCTAGCCTCGAAGAGGGTTGGAAGGTACGTCCATACAGAGTTGAATAAAGATAAATTCAAGTTCCGCTTCTGGGGTAAAAAAAATTGAGCGTACACCTTTGATTTATGTTAAGAAAAAAAAAATTTTTTAATGATATCTCCAGGAGCGGAACTTGAGGTAATTAACCATTTTAACTGAAAATGTTCCCGTGAATGTGAATTCCCGTTCCCATTTTCTGGGCCAAAAGAAGTAGTTCTAAGATCTACATCACTCCTACATGGTTAGGTACTTATAAACTTTTGGCTGTCTAACATTAAGACCTTTTTTTTTAGAAACAATTCTTGTCTATATATTTTTAACCCTTTTTGCAATACATAATTAAAATACATTTCATGTATCTATATTAGTTAACATTTTATAGTAAATATATTAATGGAAATCGTCAATAATACCTTTATAATGATTTCTTTGCTCATTATAAAACAAATTGTCCTTTATAGTATACATATTATTGATCAGTTTCCGCAGACATATTTAAATCAGTTAGATTGGATGCTACAATAATAAACATTCAATGATACATACTTTTGAAACGATAGTTTAGATACATATTTATGCACTTGACTGTACAAGCTTACTAAAAGTTATTGATTTTGGTTCAGAACAACCGTGTGACCCAAGGAATCAAGAATTTGTCAAACTGATAGCATTTGAGATGGATCGAGTACCCGAAATAAAACGTACTATGACTTACTCCAGAATATTAACATTTATACGGAAAGTAGGTACGAGAGGAAGATAGTTTAAGGGATATTATACTAAAAAAACATATGTAGCTCTTCCTATATCTATGACTGTAGCTTGATCTCTGGGAAAGCTGTCAGTAAAATCGCGCCTATGAAGTTCTGAATTTATCAGTACGGACAAACCATTGACAAACGTACCAGTCCATGTCATACTTTATGGGCATGCTGAGCTAATTAGTGATGAGCGATGAATCATCGTGACCACAGACTATAAACTATCGATATTTTGGTATAAAACAATTCAAAATTAATTTATCATATAATTAATTATAATTGAAAAAATAACATTATTGAATATTTAAAAAAAAATTACATTATTTACAATAGTGAGTAAATAAAATCTAAATTCTAACCTACTCGTAACATTCCTTCAAATAATCCAACCAGAACCAAATTTGGCATGACTAAAGAGGTCAATCAGAGGAAGGTTTATGGATATATTTTGAAAAAAATAATGTTACCACAGAGAAATGATCACCGTTAAAAAAATCCCAGATGGAATTACATAATAACCGCTCGAGACACTGTGACCAAACTTTACACGCTCAGAAAGCATGTCCAGAGTTGTGACTTTCAAAAAGAATTTTCTAAATCGGACTTGCCACGGAGGAATGATCACTGTTCAAAATTTTCAAAATCTGATTCACGATGTCTCACTCAGCTCAACATTGCAAGCAGCGATTCACCTTGCAGACCTAGTTATAAATTTACAAGATTGCTCTAGCGATTCTGAAAGTGATTCGGATATTGATTTGGGGTGTAATCCTTTGGAATAAATAAATGTATGAATTAAAATATTCGTTTCATTTAATTACCCATTATAATTATGGCATCGATAAGTAAGAAACGCCGAAAATTACTATCGATTATAGTATAATTATTTCAATAATAGGTAAGCCGCAGAAGAAAATACATAATGTTAAGGACCGTGGTTCATGACAGACTATGACCTGAAAAGGTTCCAAATAGACTGCCACTACTTCGCGGTCGCCTTCAGTGGACTGTATTTGACGGATGTTGAGTCGAAGAATGAAACACTTGGATGGGTGGACTTGTAGTTTCCTTTTCGAGCGCGTCGAGTGCGGCCTCTGCTAGCTCCTTTTCCGCTGCCTTGAAGCACGTAGCGTTGTCACTCCATATTTCTTTGGGACAACCACTTCTGGCGATGAATCTTCTCAGGGCGGAAACGGCTGAGTCAGCGCTTAAGGAGTGAACGACCTCTACATGTATAGCTCGAGAGGTCATACACGTAAATAAGGCTCCATATCTCTTCTCACGATGGCGCGCGACTGTAACTTCTATGGGTCCGAAGTAGTCTAGACCGGTGAATGTGAAGGGACGTGTGTTGTGAGCTAACCGGGCGGCTGGTAAGTTGCCTGTGACCGGTGACGCTGGTTTCGCCTTTCTTATGCGACACAATACACACTTCTTTATCTCATTTTTCACTGCGGGACGTATCTTGGTAATCCATAACCGCTGCCGGAGTTCATTGACCGTGATCTCGGTGCCACCATGCCGTAGCTTCTCATGTACATGTTTGATGTAGAGGCGTGTGTACGGGTGTTTGCCGTCGAGCACCACAGGGTCCGATGCGTCTTCTCCCAGCTCCTTCGCAGCTGATATTCGTCCTCTCACGCGCATAGTGCCGTGTGAGTCCAGGTACACGCTTACATTGTTCAGTCGGTTGTCGCGAGGAGTTGATTGCCCTTTTGTCATACGTACTATTTCACTCGCGAAACTATCTCGTTGACTGGCGTTTACACACAGGTGTTCGGCGCGGTTCAAGTACTCATCTGGTATGTTTATGTAGCACTGTTTATCGCGTATCACTGTGTTATTCTTATTATGCACTGGTATGGCTTTCTTCGTACGCCAATCGGGATTAGCTTTCTCTATCTTACGAGTTCGCTTTCGAGCAGCTGACGTTTTACACTTATTCGGCCGGCACAAATCGATGAACTGGAGTGCAGTCGTTCGTATGAGGCGCATCCATTTTGAGTACTTCTCTATACGCAGTAGTTGACTTGTGCTGGGCTGCTCGACATCTTGCGATGTGTGACACGTTTGTCTTTCTTCGCTCGTGTCGTGACGAATGACCTTTTCTTCTGTGGGCCACTCGGTTGCTGGCAGGCGCAGGAAATCGGGGCCGTTATACCATCTGTGTTCGGCCCGGAAGTTGTCGGGGGTTGCCCGAGTTGCGTCGTCTGCCACGTTGAGTCGAGTAGGCACCCAACGCCATTCATTTTTCTTCGTGGTGTCTTCTATCTCGGCGAGGCGGTGTGCAACGAATGACTTATATGCACGCGGCTCCGACCTTATCCATGTGAGTGCGGTTCGCGAGTCGCTCCAATAGGTCTTCTCTGTTGACTCGTAGTCGTGTTCTTCCAGGGTGGTTTGAGCCAGGCGCGCTCCCAGTAGTGCAGCTTGAAGCTCGAGTCTCGGCATGGAGATGGGCTTCAGCGGAGTCACTCTGCTCTTTGCGGCTGCTAATGACACGGTTACTGACCCGTCGGTGTGTTGCGTACGCCAGTACACAGCTGCAGCGTAGGCTTCTTCACTTGCGTCGACGAAAGTAACGTCAAAAAAAACGTGCAGTTGGCGTGAGGCGACTGATGTCGTCAGGTGATCGTAGCAGCGGGGTATTCTCAGCAGGTGTATGTTGTTGAGCTGGGCGAACCATTTGTTCCATCGTTCCCGTAGCTCTGCTGGGAGTGGGTTGTCCCATTGCGCCTTATAGCGCCATGTGTCCTGAAAAATACGTTTACCGGGAGTTATTATTGGTGCAATAAGGCCGAGCGGATCGAATAAGGCCATTATCACACTCAAGGCCTCTCGCTTCGTTGGAGGTCGCGTGTTTGTTTCCACTTCGCGCGGGATCTTCAAGTTGCTCGCGTTAAAGCCAAGATGATCTTCGTTGACGTGCCATGTTAGACCCAAGGTTTTTTCTGTCTCTTGGCCGCCGAGTTCCACTGTAGCACTGCTGTCTCGGGGCAGTGATAAATCTTCTATGATTGTTTTTTCGTTCGAAGTCCAACCGTTCAACACGAAGCCTGCTTTTTTGTGTATCATGTCGACTGTTCGCGTGGTCTCTCGTGCCGCTGTGACCGTAGGGAAGCTCTGCAAGTAGTCATCCATGTAGTGATTTTCTTGTATGGCTTTTACGGCATCCGGGTAAGTGTCGACGAAGTCTCTTGCGTTTCTGTTCTTGATGTACAGCGCTGTACACGGCGACGACGTGGCTCCGAAGATTACTGACGTCATACGATACTCTTCGGGTTGACCTTCACGGCGTCGTCCTCTCCACAGAAAGCGCAGCGCATCTCGATCTTCTGTCCTTATCTTCACTTGCATGAACATTTCTTTGATGTCGGCACTTACAGCGTACGGGTATTGGCGGAATCTCATGATCACACCTGGCAGGGACTGCAGCAGATCAGGACAGGAGTGGAGCATATCGTTCAAACACACTCCGGTGCTCTTGGCGGCTGCGTCGTGTACCAGTCGAGGTGGCTTGTGCGGCTTGGCAGGGTTGATGACCGGAAAGTGAGGTAGGTACCACGTCCTTCCCTTCTGCGGTGGCATAGGAGCTGGTTCTGCATAGCCTGACTTGAATAGGTTTTCCATTCTTTCTTCATATTTCTGTTTCAAATCTTCATCCCTATCGAGTCTTCGTTCGAGCGTAAGCAGACGCTTCTCAGCTTCCTTGTAATTATTCGGTATGTCCGCATTTTCTTCTTTCCACAGCAGTCCGGTCTCATATCTTCCATCTGGTAGCCGCCGGCTCTTTTCTTCGAGAATCTGCATGGCTCGTAGTTCGGGATCTTCTCGCGGGCGTCGGGGTTCGATGCCCAGTGATTCCAACTTGAAGTAATTCTTCACTGCATCTTCAATGGAGTCCTTTTCGCGCTGTTGTAACTTACCGCAGAATGACACTGTTGCAGTCACTGAACTGCTGCATCCGTGGAGCACCCATCCCAGCTGAGTGAGCGACGCCACAGGCTGGTTACGGCTTCCGGTGCGCAGCTGACGGGTTACGATGAGATGCCAGTTGTCTTGTCCTAGTAACACTTTGGGTGAAGCCTTCTCGTACGTTATCTTGTCACGTATATCCTCTAGATGTTCGCAGCCGTTGAGATGCTCTTCATACACTGTATCGAGTGAGAAGCGGAGTCGGTTCATGGTGCGGGCGGTTAAGTCGTACTCTTCATCGGCGTACTTCCCTTTGATGATTATACTCACTGTCTTGCTTTCGTGCTTCATTTCACTGTTTACACCTTGGATGCAGATCTCCTTGGTTGGTCCGTCTGCCCCGATGACGTCGGCTATGGTCTCATCTATCAGCGTGATCGTGCTTCCTTCGTCCAATAAGGCGTAGGTATTGACGCTACCGCTTGGTCCTCTTAGTGTCACTGGTGCCATCTTGAGGTAGGCCTTGCGCTGACTGCGGGGAACTGCTGCTGTGGCTACTTCTGCCGTTGAGGTCGTGATGTCTTCCTTCTGTTCTTCACGGTCTCTTGGCGGCATATCGCGATGCAGTAGTCGGTGATGCATTATCTGGCACCCGTTCTTCCCACAGGCCGGTGCTCTGCATGTGACGCGTCGGTGGTTACCTCGAAGACAGCGAAAACAGACTCTATTCTTCTTGGCTGTTTCCCATCTCGCGGTGTTGTCTAGGGCGATGAACTGCTTGCAGTCAGGTAGCTTATGATCCCTGCTACACTGTGGACATCTCTCTTCTGATGTCTTCTTGTTGATGGTGAGCGTCTGTTCAACTCATCTGCTTCTTTGAGGACGATAACCGGCTCTTCTGTTGTCTTCTGTGTGGTTCACCTCTGGGAGCGCGTAGGAGCTGCACTTGTCTGCCTCTTCTGACAGGAACACAGATATCTTCTTCAGTTCTGGTATGTCTTCTTTCTTCTTTGCAGCGAAGTCGTACCACTTGTTTCTGAATATAGGTGTGAGTTTCTCGATGATACTTCTGCACATCTCTGGACTGTGTAGGTAGTGCGGCTTCCTCAAGGCTTCTATGGTTCCCACGATGTTTGCTATCTTCCCAGCGAAGATACAGATGTCCTTGGCGTTATCGGTCACTTTGTTAAGAGTCTTGAGCTTCTCTATCTCGACGTGGATGAGTGCTTCTGGTCTACCAAATCTTCTCTCGAGGGCCCTTATGATCACCTCGGGGTCAGGTTGACTCAGCATTAGACACTCGACTGCTTCTCGTGCGAGTCCACGTAAACTTTTCCTTATTCTTGCGATATTTTCGTTCTTCGTGAAGTATATACCCGATTCTTCATAAGTTGTCTTGAAGGCGAGCCACTCTGTACTGCTGCCGCTGAAGATCGGTAGTTCCCGTATATACTTGGGCGGCTCCCTGTTGCTTCTCATAGCCTGGGATAGGGCCGCGGTGAGCGTAGCTACATCGATCACGGAGTTCTTCACTGGGGCACTTCCTTCTGATTTTTCCTGGGTTTGACACTTCTCCACTAGTTGACCCCTATCTAGGCAGGTCTGTGTGTTTTCCTCGATGTCTTGCCCCTTTTCCTTCAGGTTGGGTGCCGCAGCGTCATCCTTCTGTGGCCACGTGTTAATACGTACCGATGCCAGATCTTCCTCAGACCCGTCGTCGCTGCTCTCGTCCTGCAGTAGCCGCTGTAGACGGATCTGTTCTATCTCTGCTTCGGCTTGTATTTGCTTGAGCTTCAGTTCTGCCAAGCGTTGTTTGACCTCCAGTTCCTTCTTCTTTCTTGAACTGGTGGAGCGGCGTGACCTCGTGTCCAAAGGCCGCATGGTGCGCTGTGAGCTAGGCTCTCCATATACAACAGCGCGGGTGTGGGGCGATACCTCTTCCGTCGTCCCTGACTCTTCAGTAGTCACAGTTGTGCTGGACGTGGTCTGCTCGGTGCTGACTGTGGCTTCCGACGCACCACTGTCCGCATAACTTCTGGCCTCTTCCGTGGCCGCAGGGTGTAGTACTGATCTTGGTACTGGTGCTGATGCTGATGCCGGTTCCTCTTCCTGACGACGCTTCCCTCCATCCCTGGTGAGAACCATTCTTCTTTCTTCAAGTTTATACTTACCTGGATTTCCGACGGATCGTGGACCTTATTCCTATCCCTTGACCCGATTCCAATGGACCATAGACGTTCGTGACAGACTATGACCTACTACGGTTCCGTATAGACTGTCACTTCTCCCTTAGTTGAAGAACGATGAAACGTCTACGGCTGGCAGCTTGACTTGAAGTTGACCTGGATCTTCGAAGGACCGTGTACTTTATTCGGCTCCGAAGGACCAATGTTAAGGACCGTGGTTCTTGACAGACTATGACCTGACAAGGTTCCAAATAGACTGCCACTACTTCGCGGTCGCCTTCAGTGGACTGTATTTGACGGATGTTGAGTCGAAGAATGAAACACTTGGATGGGTGGACTTGATTGACGTCAGTGAGGCATTGGATGTACTTGGCCCAGCACTACTCTTGATCTACTACTTCCTGTTGAGCTTCCTTGTTCCTTGTGAGACTCTTGTTGTCTACTTGTTGCCCAATATTTTCCTAACAAATGGTCCCTGCTTTTATAGTCTTTTGTAGTGCTGGCCCGCGATCCAAATTACCTCACCTCCGCATTTCCATTTATTTACAGAACTCATGTTATACATATTAATCACATAGCATATATGTACATTGGTAGCAATAAGAGTTGCACGACGATAGGTACTTACATCTGTACCGTGCGACGTCGGGCTACTGAATGACGGGCGGATTGACCCCTCAGACTTATATATGGGCCCTGCCTCCCGCGAGCTACTATATAATAAAATGGCACCAGCCGGGGGAGCGCATATTCGCTTCTTACGGCGTGGGAGGCAGTCGCGGGGTGTAATTAAACTTACATACTAGTATACAAAGTCGTATTTCCTATTTATACGAAGTTATGTTAGATTCTGAGTAATGCATTTACGTAATTATATTTGCAATTATGCTTTTCGGGGAATGTACTTTCTTTATTAAATTTGGCTCTAACATACTTAATTACTCAGAAAATGAACTCCTAACAGTAGTAAGCTATTTATCTTAGCTTAATATCAAAGTAATTACATAATTACGTTTTTAATTTACGTAAACCTAACATTTTCATAATTTATTCATTATATTCACGCTTACTAATCTACATGTCACTGGCACATGTGTCTATAGTCTATTTGTGTCGTGCACACATAAATTAAATAGAACACAATCATCACAAAGAAAAAGATTACAAAATTGATCTGATGACGCACATATAAGTATGTATACAGGTCAGAATAAACTGGTTATCTTAAAAAAAATCTAACGTACTCGTCAATATTTTTATTAAACGTTTGGATTACCTTGCAACTGTTAACATTATTAAATCTTAATATGCTAAAAGACTCGACTTCTTTACATCCCTATCCAAGATCCAATTGTCGCCAGAACTCCCTGATTATTACAAGGATCAATCAAATGTATGGGATAAAGTAGTGTAGGTATGCACCTTGAGTGTGTGCATATTTACTAGCTTGTCCCGGCGGCTATTTGTCAGTTATCAGAAGCTTTAGCTAGGCTAGGTAGGTAAAAATAGTACGCAATTCACTTAAATTTGTAGTGCTGATTTTTACCCATATGTTAGAAAATATGGTTAAAAATTTATTATGAACATTAGTAACATCGTTCCGTCGGCGCTAACTTTTACCAGAACCCTGGAAGCTTCCAAAAAAGTATTTTGTAATAGTCAGTGTAATATATATATAAGGTGTCACAAAATTAGGTCTCTGAATTTGGTGAGATGACTTGGTATCGACAAAATATGTATTTGAAACAATAAAAATAATATCGGTTAAAATAAAAATAAAAAATATAAAAAAAACATGAAAAAAAAAACACCACCAGCTACCAGTGTCACGTGACGCGACGCTGGTCGCGATTTAGTAGCGCGGATTGGTATCGCGGATAGTATCCTCTCAGTATTCTCCAAGCGGATGTGTGGGAAATACCTAAATCGCGACCAGCGTCACGTGTGCTCGTCGCTGGTGGTGTTTTTTTTTTCATTTCTTAATTTTTAATTTTTATATATTTATTTTTTTATTTTACCCGATATTTTTTTTTTGTTTCGAATACATATTTTGTCGATAACTCAATACCAAATCATCAAAGTCATCTCACCAAATTCAGAGACCTAATTTTATGACACCTTATATCTATATATATATATATATATATATATTATATAATTAATATTTCTTTAAGTTTGCCGTATGTTATTGCTACCCATTCGTTCCTTATCTGCGGCGCTATCAAATGGTGTAATAATACAGGTTCGGTTTTTTCAAAATCAACGGGTTTGATTCCTGGCGAGCCCGATTTTGATCAAAACTAAAGCTGCATCATTTGGATTTTGGAAAATCTATATAAATAGCGAGGAATCAAACCTGTCAATCTTCGATTTTATTGCATATTAAAGTTAGTTAGTTATTCTCTTCAGTTAGTAAGTCTATCTATATAATAATTATAACAGATTAAGATAATATATGGTTAGTTTATATTTCTAGCAACTACTAAACGTAAATTTAGTGATGATTTGTCAACTGTCACTTGACTCACTTGTCAATTTGTCCAAACCAAACTCCAAAGGATTTGTGATAGTTTTGCAATACAAAGATTTATGATTTAACTTAGGAGAAAAGTTACGATACCTTCTTTATGAGTCTAGTGTTTTTTCACTTTAAGGATTGTGGAGTTAAAGTTATAATACATTAATATTACCAAAACGGCGGGGCGAAGCAATATGCGTCGAGCCCGAGATGGGTATAATTATCAACCAGTCCCTCAAGTGGCAACTGAAGATGCACTGGAATATGAAAACGAACGGATGGCCGCAGAACTTAGTGGAAAAATTACTTCATTAAAAGATATTTCGATAGAGTTGGGAAATGAAGTGAGATATCAAGAGAAAATGATACGTGGACTCGATGACGACGTTGATAGAAGTTCGGGTTTTTTGGGCAAAACAATGGGTCGAGTTCTAAGATTGGGCAAGGGAAATCACAACTACTATATTTTCTACTTATTCCTTTTTTCTATATTTGTGTTCTTTTTACTGTATATTATAT
The DNA here is from genome assembly GCA_946251805.1 of Cybosia mesomella. Classification (NCBI taxonomy): domain Eukaryota; kingdom Metazoa; phylum Arthropoda; class Insecta; order Lepidoptera; family Erebidae; genus Cybosia; species Cybosia mesomella. The sequence goes on from OX276398.1 coordinate 28,345,115, forward strand.
TAAAATTTAGGTGATCTATTTACCTTGTTGTGTTGCATCATAAAATTTTCATTCCTGTATTTATTTTACCATTACGCTCATGTAAATAAAGATCTTTTCGAAACTTATTTTTTTGTGTTTAGATATAATGTCATATCTGTTTAAAAACATTGAGTTCTTGTACTAGAAATAATTACAACATATTATAATTACTATGGTCCGCCTATGCCTTGTGCATAGGCGGACCATAGTAATTATAATATGTTGTAATTATTTCTACTTACATAATATTAACTTGTTGATTGTTTGTCTTCAGCACTCTCTATCTACTCACTCTACCACTTTTATTTATTTATTATCACTTCTACATCAATTCTTATAGGGACCTAAACCTAACCTAACCTAACACAATAGATTACTATCAAAGTATTAAGGCAATTAAAACATAAAAGATCGAAGATTAAAAAAGTACTGCCATACTTCAAGTATAATGCTGTTATCTATCAAAACCAAGTTTTGAGAAAATCACATTCAAATGCAAATATAAAATGACTATAGGGGCATTTTTTTAAATCTCGGAAGCTATTTAAGATAGAGCTTGCTCAGATTGATAGTGAGAAACACGTAATTGCATGATAAACACCAGTGTGACACCTTGGTGGGACTATGAGTCTGCACATATTTTATTTGGCAATTTATTAAAATGGCATCAAGTGAAAATTTAGTAAGTGTTGATATACTATTTTAGTTAATAGATAGCAGTAGGTAGTGTGATTTCCTTGGAGTTGTTTGTGTACCTTTTTTTTTTTTTTTATCGTGCGGAAATCCCTTCGGATACCCCCCCGCCGGCCAGCGGGGGCGGTTATGTCGGGCTTGCACCGACTAAAACCGCACGCCGTCTCGGGTCTTCAGACGCCGGGGTGTAAGGTTACCCATAGAGCATATCCCTCGCACCCCGGCTGACCCTGGGCCATCTCACCACTAACAGCATCGCTCATCCTGTCTCCTCTGAAAGCAGAGGAGTACGGAGAGCGATGTGTTCCCGCCACGTTGGGTATTGGCCGACGATCAATACCAACCCTATGAAGGGGTGAAGGGGAAGCCATTGACCGCCGCCCAGGGTGTACCGGCCGCTCCGATTCCGTTCCCCCCGGACTGCAGCGGGATCGGAATCGGAGTGACACTCGAGGAGGTTACCCAACACACACCCCAGTTGTTTGTGTACCTTTTTTTTTTTTTTTTTTTTTTCGTGCGTAAATCCCTTCGGATACCCCCCGCGTGCCAGCGGGGGCGGTTATGTCGGGCTTGAACCGACTAAAACCGCACGCCGTCTCGGGTCTACAGACGCCGGGGTGTAAGGTTGCCCATAGAGCATATCCCTCGCACCCCGACTGACCCTGGGCCATCTCCGGTTTCGAGATGGCCCCCTCGGGTTTGGGAACCACGGTGTCCCCGTCTTGCCCCGGTTTGGGGGAGGGGCGCTAGTCGCCCCACCGTCCCGGCCTGCTTCTGCTGGGGTGACAGGTGGCCTCCCCCGCCACCCCCAGGCCTGCGCTCATGGAGGACGGAGGTCGTTAAGCGACCTCCGGCGCCTGAGTTGCCTGCGACGCGCGGCGAGCAAGTTGCGGGCTCGGCGGACCGGGAGAGTTCTAAGTCTCTCCCGGGCGCGCTCCGCCCCCTCCTTCGCGAGCATTACATGCTCGCAGAAGGAGGCGGCGGCGGCCCACGCGCTCGCGCTCCGCACCATTGCCGCAATCATGCTGCCGAGCGAGAGGACTCCCACCCCGATGGCTGCCACGAGGTCACGCCTCGGCGCCTCCCACGCCGGGCAGTCCGCCAGCGTGTGCAGCCCTGAGTCCAGTTGTTTGTGTACCTAAGTGGTATAAAAAAAAAAAATTTTTTTTTTTTTTTTTTTTATGAAATCCTTTATACTGTGAAGTTCATAAATAGTAGTTGTTTTCCCTTTTTGTGTGTATGAAGTTGTTATAGTTGATAATGAGAAATAAGGTATCTTTCGAATAAAGCCCTTTTCAAGAACTCATAAGTTTTTTTTTTTTTTTATACCACTTAGGTAGTTGTTTGTGTACCTAAGTGGTATAAAAAAAAACTTATGAGTTCTTGAAAAGGGCTTTATTCGAAAGATACCTTATTTCTCATTATCAACTATAACAACTTCATACACACAAAAAGGGAAAACAACTACTATTTATGAACTTCACAGTATAAAGGATTTCATAAAAAAATATACAAATTATCAATACTTTATAAATATAATATGGAAACTCGTTAAAAGTATTTGGCATAAATAAAAAAATATGTATTTACAATGAGTTTTGCAGTTACCTATACCTACCTATTACACAGTATTTATATTATTCACTCTGTATGCAAAAAAGTTCTTGCAATGTGTTATAATAATCTTCACTTACAGCCGTTTTAGACACTGATACATATAGTCTACATGCAGATTCTAATAGGACAGAACAACTCTGAGCAGTGTCCAAGAGTAAAGCTATCAGACCACATGCATTCTGTAAATTATTAGTATCACTATAGGCACTCAAATTATCCAAAATTATAGTTGAAGGAATATTTTTCCAATCAGGCAAGGTAGAAATAGTTTCAATAAGCGAGTCTAAGCTCTTCACATACAGAAAAGTCATCATTTTCATGTAATGTTTGTTCATCGAATTCAATTCTTGAGACAGTTGGGGTAATTCATCAAACTCCTCGTGAAGTACATACAGGACCCTGCCATGTTCAGCACCTGATAGTGCTTCTTCAAAAAGTTTTTTGCGCGATGTATCCAAGTCATTATAATAAAGAGTGCAACTTGCATTTTGCATTGTATTATTTAAATTGTATCCTATTGTTTGGAAAATGTGGATGATTACTGTCACAAAGGATCACACTTATTTATAGTATTATTGTGACGAATCCATTTTTTCATACTGTAATTAAATAAAGTCGGAAAAAGTTAATAAGTTAAATAAACCTGTGAAATGGAAAATTGGATATCAAGTCAACCTAGGAAAAGGCAAAGACTATGTAGGGATACTACGGGAAAAGGTTAGAAATTTAGAGTGACAATCCAATTCAATTCTTGATTGATATTTTTTATCAAATTTTGACAGTTCATACTTCACAGTAGTGATGTAGGTAGTAGGTACGTTAAATAAAAACGTCTCAATTTATAATATCGTTACAATAGTATATAAGTACTAATATAATAAAAAGAGATGCCGATGCAGAGATATAATGAAAAGAGTTGGATTATATGTTTGCAGTAATCCTCAGAACCACTGAACTATTGGAAAAATTCTTACTGACACTAAACTAAACTGAAGCTAGTAGGAACCTAATTACAATTTTTTATACAACTAATACAAAAGAACTTTATAAAACAACGATCGCTCCCGCTTACATTATATCAAACTATTGGATATAGGAACGTCATTCAAGATCAGACGAATAATCAGCACTGATTGATTTCTACTTTTAATTTCATTCAATTTAAAAAAGATAACGTAACGAAGTTCTAACGACGAACCAAATAAAATCAATGATAGTAATATATTATATATATATATACAAGACTAGATATCAATAGGAATAAAGCCCGTATGCAGTCAGTTTATAGCATAATTTGGCAAAATCGTATCATATTCCAACGTATAGATTATCCAAATATCGAGATAATTAAGGGAAAATAATTCTTAACTAGATAAGAAAGAGCATAATAATAAAATTAAGCACAAGAAAGCTCACAGTGCACGCTTGGTGCGCGCCGTCACCGCAGGCCGTCAATGTTGCAATGTACCTAAACCGACGCGATGGTGACGATTGTTTAAGAACCAAAAAATAATAGTTCAATATAATTTTAATGCTTACCTGATTGAATGAATATTAAACTTATTGAGTATTATTAAAAAATTGGTATTTTATCAATTAAATATTATAAGTGTCATAGATTAATATAGTAGTATAGTCGATGTCAAAAATCTTGACGATTTTGTTGCTTCTTTGGCGATGATTATAGCCAGCTATAGTCTATTCAACATAGCTTGATCTCTGTGACAGATAGCTACAAAACCGAAGAAGTAACTTTGAATAAGAGTCATGGACAATTTTATTTTTTATCACCTACTAGCTTTTGCCCGCGGCTCCGCCCGCGTAGATGTCGGTTATCGCGACAAAATATAGCCTATGTCCTTTCCCAAGGTCTAATCTACTCCTGTAGCAAATTTCAGCAAAATCGGTTCAGTGGTTTAGGCGTGAAAGCGAACAGACAGACAGACAGACAAACAGAGTTACTTTCACATTTATATATTAAGTAAGGATATTTTCATTCATACCTAAAATGTACCTCGTAAGTCCTAAAATACGTAGTTATAATTTTATAGAAATATAGTGCTTACGCACGTACTAGGTCATACTGGACTGATAGTAGAGATGTAACAATCGACAAGCGTAAATCGATTACCCATCCTTATTTAAAACTTTACTTAGCCGACACATTTACGTTGGTTAAGTTTTACGTCAATTTTTTCTTTTATGCTAACCAATTAAATCCACCGACTACTCACCTTACAATTGTGTTCAAAACTTTTTCTTTAACATTAAGTATAATGCCCCAGTACCTTTTTTATCATGACAAATCCCCTTAAGGCGAGGGTCCCTGAGGAAGGGTGATTTTAGATAAAAGATTTTTCGAAAATGAGAAGTCCCTGTATTCTGAAAATCATTCTGTTATTCTAGGCTATTCAAACTGGTATTTTCGGTTATCCGATACACGGTGACTTTAACTTTCCTAGATAGAATTTGCTCTCAAAGATTGGTCTAACCCAAAACGCGTTCCAGTTTTATTTGATTTGTGTTCAAGTTAGAAAAATAAAAGTGCTACCAAAATGAAGGCCATTAATAGGAGAATGAAAAACGGTTATCAAAATTTACATAAATTCTAAATTATACCCTGAAAATTCGAAATACCTACGTTTCTACCTATATGACGCGTTCGGAGAGTCAATCAGTCCCGAGCGGAACGTATTAGAGGCAGGACTAGTGTCGGTTTGCGGCAGATGAACAGCGAAATCGAATGATTTTTAAATGTAGGTACTTAGCGTACATGCCATATCGTAGACAATGTGACAGAGTTACAAATCCAATGATAAAAAGTTGAGACTCGAACTTTTGCGAATACAATGCTAGTTTTACTACACTGTTATCTTTAAAGTTTAAGTTGTGTAAATAAGTAAGTAGTTACTCATTGCACAAATATTAAAACCAAGTCATGTATCGGCATTATAATAGCAATAAATGTCTTATGACATTAGTCAACATACTACCTGCCTCTAAATATCTATATAATATTTTCATTGCTGATGAAGCTTTTGCTTTGGGGCCTATCCTCATGAATCCGAGCTCCAATCCCGGTTGCATCCAAAGCTTACAGTTAGGAGCACAGGGTACGCTCTTCTACTTCTCCTTTCCATAACCTGGTTAATTGTGACATTTACGGGAGTGCCTGCCGTCTCACATCTTGCTTGGGCCCAGATGCTCTTCAGATCTTAATGGTGCCCATGGGTATATGGAACCCATGGGTGCATAGGACCCATGGGTTACATAATTATATCTATTTCACCCCATGGATGTATGGGCCCCATGAGTTATGTATGTGTATGGGTCCCCATAGGTGAATAGGGCCCCACGGGTTTATGGGTACTGTAGCGTCGGGGCTGACGCCACAATACCTCGTGTTGACGAAATGATAAAAACACAAGAATTAATATTTATATGGGCATTTATTTGCACAAAAAAACTTCCTATATCGAGTTTAGGGAGGTTTTACACGAATATATTTATGTTTAAAACGAACTGTAGGGAATCGCGGATTCTGCTCAAGGATTGAGCCTACAATCAGTATACTTGGAACTTCTCTTCGGACGGCGGGACGAGGCCGGAGCCCCCAGTTCGCCCGCTGTCAGCCGCTTGTCCGCCAAGCGATTGTTTTTCTTCCCTAGTCTTATTTCAAACCAAAAACATTTATTTTTAATCTCTGACACATAATGGCCAGGTCAACGAACTGTAGTGCTCGAACGAGGTCGGAACATTACATCTAGCTACGCCCCATGGCCATGCCATGTGACAGCTAAACTGAAGCCCTAGGTATACTAATCTGGGACACAAAAAAAAAATTAAGCGAACTGTCCCTTACAATGGGAATAACGAAGCAATCTTTGTAATGATTAGTAATCGTTAGTAGAATCTCAAATTATAGCAATTAAACTGTAATAAATACTGAACAACACGAACAAAGAAAAATTGCTTCATTCTTGGCCAGGCAAAAACCCAGGTTAAAAGAAACCTGGCCACAATCGGCCTATCTAAATAAATTAATTTGGTATCATTTGACGATACGTTTTAAGGTTTGTCCTGAAGGGACTTAAAGTACAAAGTACTTTTAAGACCTGCCTAACTAATAAACAAAAGATGACATAAAGTGATCTATCCTTACACATTATGCATATGTAATTATAAACCTCTTACATCGCCTACGAATTACTAAATTACTTTTTAATCAACATTAAAGAGAAAGAGAACTTCGCCCCATAATGAGGGGTCTGGTGAAAACCCACTTTCAACCATCGCAGGCACCTATGTCCATAGCGATTTCACTCTCTTACAAAGCTTAGATCTCCACTCTCAACATTAGACGAAAAAATAATTGCCTAATCCCTACGCTATGACGTCACGAATATAACAAAAAAAAATTATTTATCTTCGACAGCGCACCACATAAAATAAACAGAGAAAACATAATATTAATAATACATATTACACAACACATTATTTACTACATGGATTATAATTCTATTAAGACTTATAGTCCTTATTGGCCCTATTGACCCGCAGACACCTATTAATGGCGAAAATAACACAGAAATCTCTTGTGACACTCTGGAACAAGCCACTATCATAGCCATTGCACCTCTTTGTCTCAGCCATCTTCTAGTTGGGCACATAAAAGCACATAAAAGAATACGATACTGATAATTGCGTCGCTCCAATGTCGCACGACGTCTTCCTTCTTATGGTACGGGATCGATCACTCCACTGCCAACTGCAGAATGTTGGCGTTTCCAACTCCTGTGGAAACTGGCGCTCCACTAACTCCTGTGGAAACTGGCGTTCCTCCACCACCTGTAGCGTCGGGGCTGACACCACAATACCTCGTGTTGACGAAATGATAAAAACACAAGAATTAATATTTATATGGGCATTTATTTGAACAAAAAGAACTTCCTATATCGAGTTTAGGGAGGTTTTACACGAATATATTTATGTTTAAAACGAACTGTAGGGAATCGCGGATTCTGCTCAAGGATTGAGCCTACAATCAGTATACTTGGAACTTCTCTTCAGACGTCGGGACGAGGCCGGAGCCCCAGTTCGCCCGCTGTCAGCCGCTTGTCCGCCAAGCGATTGTTTTTCTTCCCTAGTCTTATTTCAAATCAAAAACATTTATTTTTAATCTCTGACACATGATGGCCAGGTCAACGAACTGTAGTGCTCGAACGAGGTCGGAACACTACAGTACTGTAGTACCCTGGGGTTTGGGTACCACGTGTGTATAAGGCGACGAAATTATACGACTTCTTTGAAAGGAAAAATATTATTTATTTATCACCACGCGCACTACCTACTTATATTAACAGGGATTTACGCGGGGTTGTTTTAACTTTAAATAGCGGACTGGGAAGTATAACGCGGACTCGGCCCAAGGATAGGGCTTAAAGCGAGATTCTCCTCAGGATACTTTGCGAAGCTTCAGTCGGAACGGCTCCTCTAGATCCGTCCAGACTCCAACTGCCGAGGCCGCGATTGTTTTATCTCGTTCCTCATTCAAAAAGTTTAAACTGATACAATAGTTTTATTTAATCTCTGACACATGATGGCCAGGTCAACGAACCGTAGTGATCGAACGAGGTCCGAACACTACAGTACAATTATACAAATTATACAAAATTATACAAATTACAAATTACAAATTATACAAATTATAACAATTTAATAGGAAAAGATATTATTTATTTATTAACCACTCGCACTTCCTACTTATATTATTAGGGACTTTACGCGGTTGTTTTAACTTTAAATAGCGGACTGGGACGTATATCGCGGTCTCGGCCCAAGGATAGGGCTTAAAGCGGGGTTCTTCCCAGGATACTTTTCTCAGCTTCAATCGGAACGGCTCCACCAGGCCCGTTCAGATCCCGAATGTCCAGGCTGCGATTGTTTTATCACGTTCCTAACTTGAAATATTTAAACAATACAATAGTTTTATTTAAACTCTGACACATGATGGCCAGGTAAACGAACCGTAGTGTGTCGAACGAGGTCCGGACACTACAGTACCATGGTTTATATATATGTATGGGGCCTCATGGATGTACGGGCCATATACGTGTGTGGGAGCCCATTAGTGTATGGCCTCCCCATGTTTTAGGGAGCCATGTGGGTATATGAGGCCCCATCAAGATCTTGCAACTTGGCGCTCGTTTCCACTCTTCTATTGCTCTTTTTCATAGTTTGGTTCATATAAGCTTTTACGGGAGCGACTTTTTGATAGCTATATTACAATATTATAATTATTAAGCGTAGCGGGCCGAAGGCGAGCGAAGCGTCTTTGGTTTCAAAGTTGCATTTCAAACAAATGATACTCCTCCGAGACCGTTTGACCGATCTCGACCAAATTTGCTACGGTGATCAAGTAGACATTCGAATGTCCAGATCGGTCTTACCATCGAGGAATAATCACCGAAAAACCAAATCAATGGATAAAGTCGACCGGTCACGTTGACCTATTGTTAGATAGGCAAATCTCGCTACGCTTAAGTTTGGGTTGATTGCCAAGCTGGCAACCGTCCTAGTTATAAACTTTATTCCCTTTATCTAAAGTGCAACTAGAAGATCTTCTATGTGAATAACACAGCTTAAGTTAACCTTCGTTGTTTTTTGTATATTGATGCAAAACACTGGATGCGGACCGCAAGCGCCTCGCTGTGGTGTAAAGTGGCAACTTAAAAATACCTAAAGTCGTCGAATACCCTTGCATTAGTGATAATAGTGACGAGACCAGTCCTCCTTTCTAATAAAAAAAACAGCTAATTATCAATTTTTGTTTGATTCAAATAAAGTCCATTTTTGATTTGAATTCAATTAGATTTACGTAGATTGATTTTCAGTTATAATTTAAAATCACTATTTAAAAAATAAAGAGACGTAAATTATCGACAAAAATACAAACTTCATCGTAAGTGTCACAGCACTAGTTACTACTGTCACAGAGATCAATCTATATTGAAAAGACTATAGGTAGCGGTAGTATTGGATAGTATAATCGTTACTTAATCTATTGCTACCTCTACCTCTATGGCGAACTATACGTAGCGGTAGTACATTCAACTGCTATGGCAGAGGTCACGGGTTCGATTCCCCCTCAGTGCAAATATGTATAATTTGCATTAGTCTGGGTGTTTCTATGTATAATATGTATTTATTTACAAAAAAAAGTATTTAAGTATGTTTATTCGCATTCTAGAACCCATATGAAAAGCTCTAGATGGCGTTGTGTACTTTGTCATACAATATTTATATTATGGTTTTTCCCTATTAACCAACAAGCCTATCTTATTTTTTCTAATGAGTACTACTATTATTAGTAGGTACTAGTATTTAACTCGATTAGTACGACAATAATTAAAGCACTCCCGCAACGACAATTTCCGTTCGTGCAAATTTATTCTAGTACATTTTAATTTCTGTGGGTCAGTCAGTCTGGTGGTCTATATTGTCTATATTGTCTGAATGTCTGTTTGTTCGCGATGGACCTAAAAACTGCAGAACGGATTTTGATGCGGTTTTTTTATTAGAAAGGTCTTGGCCAGACTTAAAATCAGCCGTATGTTTAATTGCAATTGGTTAAGTGAAACCGGAGATATGACAAAAAAAAAAACAATAACCGACCTCCGAGCGAGCGGAGCCGCGGGCATCAGCTTGTAAGGAATAAGAATAACTTGTCATGTTGATTTCGGTTTTACTGATGAACGAAACATGAAACCATTCTTTTACATAATCTTCCGCCTCAGAAGAACATTGGCCGGAAGCCGTTACGCTTATCCATTAACGAAGATATGTTTGCTGGTTCTGTTGCCCAACTTGTATTACAAGGCCCTCTAGATCAAGTACCCGTTTTATTTTTTTGTGCGGAAATCTCTTCGGATACCCCCCTGCCGGCCAGCGGGGGCGGTGATGAACCGACTAAAACCGCACGCCGTCTCGGGTCTACAGATGTGTTACATGCTCTCATCATCATCTAAACGTTGTTCTCGAATGCTTTTAAGGCTTTCGCCTCAGAGTCCGGAGTCCACTTACCCTATTTCCTCATTTTTGTTTGGCTTATCTTGACTTTTACAAGAGCGACTGCCGTCTGACCCCTAACCTTGAAAGGGAAGCCTGCGCCAGAGCCTCGTCCGTTCAATCAGCTGCAGGTGTAGCGGCTGGCAGGTGAGGTAGGCTTGAGCTCCGAAGATCTTGGCGGGGCCTCAGACACCCAAGTTAGATGCTCTAACAGTGTCTTTTATTTTCTTCTATCACACATTACATAGGCTTCTATATATTCTATATATAAGGCAGATGTAAGTGGGCAGGCAAGCCGGGGTCGACCTCGCAGAACATACACTGATCAAATTAATGAGGTATTGAAAAAAGGGCTGGTCAAAAGCACTCGAATCCGGCGGGCTTGCATGAAAGGTTTAATGAAAGTGAAGGAAGCACGTGAAGTATAAGGATAGAAGCAGATGGCGGGCTTTTATCTTTGCTTTTCCCGGAGGGAAAAAGGCGTGATTATATGTATGTGTGTTTGTATTTTTTTAAAGAAAAACCAATCTAGGACTTAAAGTAATATATTTCTGTATTCAGCTTATGTGAATATAAAAGTAATAAAACATAATAATATAAAATAATGTAAATAAATTGATTTTGAAAGGAAAATAATAATAAACTAGGAATTCAGCGCAGGGTGCAACTGAAATAAATTGAGCTGAGCGAGCAGGACTCTTACTTGAAAATAAGACATCTTACTACGGTCGCGCGCTTAGCTAAGGCCGCGCACTCGTGAAACTGTTTTTAGGTGATTATTCCTCAATGGTACTTAAAAATTATTTTGTAACTTTTAGTGAAGAAGTTTCAACATCATAGAAAGTGGAAATATAATTGTCGGCAAATTCTAAGAAACAAATTTGGCCGAATTGTGAACCTTTTGTCACGCGTATCGAGCTTAGCGTGTGTCCCTTGTTGTATCTTCTTTCAATCTTTCTGCCATGGATTTACTCACATATTAGGTAGGTACAATCATTGAACCTAGATTAATATCTGCATATAAACTTATAGGTAAATCACCTCGGCGTCTTAAGACCCGTTTTAAAAAAAAAAAAAGGTACTTTCCCAAATCCTTAGGATTTAGAATTCATCCCTAACATATGCACGATAATTTTCGCCCTCATTGAAGTCCAGCTTGTCCCAAAATGATTTCTGCCCAAAGTCGGTGGTGGACTTCATCTCCATTTCACGTGAAGACAATATATTAAGATAGTCCAGCTCCTCGGCACCTGGCTTGACAGGGGTCCATGCGGGATCCTTTTCGGTAAGCTTTGGAGTTCTGAAAAAAAAATACATTTTTTTTATAAACTGTGTCACTACTAGTTTTCTATACATTTAGATTGGAAAAAGTTAACATCCAGGACGTGACTTGATTCCGCGACCAGTCCCTCTTCTAGGGGATATACTCACTAATTAAAGTACCTTTTATTTTTCGTGCGGAAATCCCTTCGGATACCCCCCCGCCGGCCAGCGGGGGCGGTTATGTCGGGCTTGAACCGACTAAAACCGCACGCCGTCTCGGGTCTACAGACGCTGGGGTGTAAGGTTGCCCATATAGCATATCCCTCGCACCCCGACTGACCCTGGGCCATCTCCGGTTTCGAGATGGCCCCCTTAGGTTTCGAGATGGCCGCCCCCTCGGGACTAATTGAAGCACCTGGATACGAGGATGAAAAAAAAAACTAGGTAGTTTTCTCTCAGAATGAGAGGTCTTACCTAAGCAATAAATGTTTTCCTTCACCAATAAAGTAAGTGGTAATTAAGTACAAACTTCAAAACCAGACCAAAATTTCGACCTTTTTTCTTCATTATTAGGTATTTAGGTAGTTCACGTGCTACGCAGACGACACGCTCGTGACGGCGTGCGGGGCGACGTACCGCGAAGCGACCCTAAAGGCCACGACCGCGGTTGCCCAAGTCGTTGAGCGGATCCGGCGGCTGGGTCTCGAGGTGGCTCTGCATAAAACCGAGGCCCTGTTCTTTCATGGGCCTCGGAGCAAGCCACCCGAGGGATCCAGTCTCATCGTGGGAGGAAATCGCATCGGCATCAAGCCCCAAATGAAATATTTGGGGCTCGTGCTCGACGGCCGATGGGACTTCGGAGAGCACATCCGTAGTCTGGCCCCCAAATTGAAGGGCACAGCTCTTGCTCTGGCTCGGCTGTTGCCCAACATGAGGGGGCCCGATGACTCCTGCAGGAGACTCTACGCGGGGATCGTGCGATCCATGGCCCTGTATGGGTGCCCAATATGGGCGGAGGCCCTGAGGACCCGAACTGTGCGGATGCTGCGCGCTCCGCAGCGAGTTATGGCCATCAGGGTCATCCGCGGGTACCGCACGATCTCCTTCGAGGCGGCGAGTCTCCTTGCCGGAACTCCGCCATGGGACCTGGAAGCGAGAGCCCTTTCGCAACTATACCAGTGGCGAAAGGAGGCGCGGGAGCAGGGATGGAACCCCGAGCCTCGAGAAATCGAGGCCGTGCAGTCCCAGCTCCGCCAAGCCATCATGGTGGAGTGGAAGGAACGACTTGGGCGACCAAGCGCAGGGCACGCCGCAATAGCGGCGGTAAGGTCCATCATGGAGGATTGGCTGGAGAGGCGACACGGAAGCCTCTCGTACCGACTGACGCAGGTGATCTCCGGGAAGGGGTGCTTCGGGGACCACCTGCATCGGATCAGGAAGGAGCCAACGCCTGAGTGTCATCATTGCGACGCGAGCGAGGACTCAGGGCTGCACACGCTGGCGGATTGCCCGGCGTGGGAGGCGCCGAGGCGTGACCTCGTGGCAGCCATCGGGGTGGGAGTCCTCTCGCTCGGCAGCATGATTGCGGCAATGGTGCGGAGCGCGAGCGCGTGGGCCGCCGCCACCTCCTTCTGCGAGCATGTAATGCTCGCGAAGGAGATGGCGGAGCGCGCCCGGGAGAGATTTAGAACTCTCCCGGCCCGCCGAGCCCGCAACTTGCTCGCCGCGCGTCGCAGGCGACTCAGGCGCCGGAGGTCGCTTAACGACCTCCGTCCTCCATGAGCGCAGGCCTGGGGGTGGCGGGTGAGGCCACCTGTCACCCCAGCAGAAGCAGGCCGGGACGGTGGGGCGACTAGCGCCCCTCCCCCAAACCGGGGCAAGACGGGGACACCGTGGTTCCCAAACCCGAGGGGGCCATCTCGAATCCGGAGATGGCCCAGGGTCAGTCGGGGTGCGAGGGATATGCTCTATGGGCAACCTTACACCCCGGCGTCTGTAGACCCGAGATGGCGTGCGGTTTTAGTCGGTTCAAGCCCGACATAACCGCCCCCGCTGGCACGCGGAGGGGTATCCAAAGGGATTTCCGCACGAAAAAAAAAAAAAAGGTATTTAGGTAGTTAAAAATTATGTATGATAACACATTACCCAGAAGTAGAGAAATTGTAGATCATGTTTATGAGTGCATCCATAATTTCAACGTCTCCTACGTCGTTGGCTTGAAGATAAGGGAAACGGAATATCCTCAATACGTCGTCAGCGTGGCTTACTCCTGCAGCATAAATAAACGATAATGATTAAAGTTGTAGGTGCCTCTAACGCTTAACACGTAACACTACATATGTATATGACTTCTCGCACTACGGCTGACTTGCGTAACAATCTAGAATCACGTAGGGCTTACCAAACTAGTGTCGTATGGTCAAAACTAGCTGATGCCCGCGGCTGCGGCCGCACGGGGGCCGATATCTTTTTTGGTGATATCTCCGGTTCTCTCTTACCAATTGCAATCAAATATACGTAGATTTTAAGTGTAACCAAGACATTTGAAATAAAAAATAGCATCAGCATCCGTTCAGTAGTTTGGCTTCCATCGTGAACAAACGGACAAACAGGCAAACAGACAATAAGCGAAAAAAAAGTATGTTTGTGTTCAGAATCGTTTCCGTTGCCAAATGGTAAAAAACGGAACCCTTATAGATTCGTCATGTCTGTCTGTCTGTCCGTCCGTATGTCACAGCCACATTTTTCCGAAACTATAAGAACTATGCTGTTGAAACTTGGTAAGTAGATGTATTCCGTGAACCGCATTAAGATTTTCACACAAAATGAAAAAAAAAACAATACATATTGTGGGTACCCCTGCTTAGAACAGAGGGGGGGGGGGCTGTAACTTCTAAAATAAGAGAATAATAATAATAATAATAATAATACACTGAAAACCGAATACCAGAGGAGAGTTTCTGCAGTATGTAAATCACAACTATCTGAAAAACACCTAATTAAGGCCCTGAACACTTTTGCCATACCAATACTAACATACTCACTCGGAGTAATAAAATGGTCTAAAACAGACATTACAAACTTAGAGAGAACCACACGCACAACACTTACAAAACACAACAATCTTCATCCAAAATCTGCAACTGAAAGACTCACCATCAAAAGACAGAACGGCGGGAGAGGTTTAATAGATATTCAAAACCTGTGGCAGAAACAAATTACTAGGCTGAGAACTTTTTTCCATACAAAAGCGAACACCAGTAACATACATAAAGCTATTATATTAAATGACCTTAACTACACACCACTTAACCTATCTGATCCGGAAAACCCACACAGCACTAGCAACTCTGACCCACAAAATCAAAAAATAATAGACTGGAAATCTAAAGTACTCCACGGAAGACACCCTCATGATCTAGAGCAACCCCACGTTAACACACTTGCATCTAACAAGTGGCTTAAAGTAGGTAATTTGTTCCCGGAAACTGAAGGATTCATAATAGCTATACAAGATCAAATCATCAACACTAAAAACTACAGAAAATATATTATTAAAGACCCAACTATTACAAACGACAGATGCCGCAGATGTTATACACAGTCAGAAACCATACAACACATAACAGGAGCATGCACAACACTCACACAAACAGACTACACTCATAGACATAACCAAGTTGCAAACATCATTCACCAGAAACTAGCACTTAAATATTCACTCATACAAGACACTAACACCCCTTACTATAAATATACACCACAAACAATATTAGAAAATAACACACACAAAATTTATTATGACCGGGCAATTCTAACAGATAGGACTATTCACTACAATAGACCAGATATAATTCTACAGGACAAAATTAAAAAAGTTACATATTTAATAGACATTGCAGTTCCCAACACGCATAATTTACAAAAAACAATAGCTGAAAAAATAAGCAAGTATGCAGAGCTAAAAGAAGAAGTGATAAGGATATGGAGATAAGATAATGTCTTCGTAGTTCCTCTAGTTCTCTCCACTACTGGTGTTATCCCGAACCATCTCCTCCATAGTCTAAAATTAATAGATTTGCCAGAATCCCTATACATCAATCTACAGAAAGCTGCCATATTAAACACATGTAGAATAGTTAGAAAGTTCATGCAGTTAGACGAAAACACACCCATTTGATACACACCACAATCTGCATTTACTTGGTTTAGGCCCGTAAATGCAGTTAAAACCAGCCAAAAAGCTGAGAAAAATAAAAACAAAATAATAATAATTTATTTATTTCAGATAACAGAATCCATTTTGTTAGTAACATTTTTCACTTAATAGCTATGTTAGTACTTATATTCTACATTCGATTAAGGATTTATTGTATTATAATGAGTAATACTAAAAATTGCTAGGAAAAACAAGCACACAAATGCTATACAATTGAATTCAAATAATTATAATGAATTAACAAATTGAATTGAAAATTTTAATAAAATTAAATGAATTAAAAACAAAACATTAAAATAAAGAAAACAAAATAATTAAAATCGTATAAAATGATTCCCTTTAGTACTTTCTTTTTTTCATCGGGACAGCAACATGTCTGTCGGAACAATGTCGCATATAAGGACATGACAGCCGATCAGCCACCATTGCCAGTATGGCGTTAGAGCTGGCCCGCACTCTGCGCACCAGTGACGCGCACCGTTTGCGTATAGTAGCATGAAAGCAGTCTACCCGTGCATCCACAAACATGCCAGAAGCGCTGCAGAATCGGGGCAGCCCCAAAACCATTCTAAATGCGTTATTGTACAGGACGCGGAGATCGCTGTAGCACCTCTTCGAGTAGTCAGCCCATAGGCTGCACGTGTAGAGAGACGTACAGTACGCTCTAAATAACGTTAACTTGACTTCAGTCGAGCAACGTGCAAACCTGCGAGCTATCATGTTCGCTCGTATCGACAGCGCTCTCCGCTCCCGCTCAATGTCAGCATCGTCTCTAAGGTCAGCCGTGACCACATGACCCAGGTATTTAAACTGTTCTACAGTATCTAAGATTGCACCATAGAGCCGAACCGCTGGTACATCCTGGGGTGATTTGGGGCCGGTCCTAAAGACCATGCACTGACTCTTCTGTACATTGTATTTTAGTCCGAGACCACTGGCGTGCTCCTCACAGGTCTTTAGCAGTTGCCTCAGACCACAGATTGACGCGCTCAGCAGCACCATGTAACTCAAATTGTTGACACAGACTCCATCAACATAACAGCCGACATGTTGACTACTGAGCGCGACTATCAGCTCGTTTATATATAAGTTGAACAGGGTTGGAGATGTTAATCCGCCCTGTCTAACACCACATTCAAGTTTATATGAATCCCACCGTACGTTGTTGCTCTGATTCGTGTACCAATATTGGAACATACAAATCTGTTCACGTGGCAAGTTTATACCTCGCAGTTTTTCCCATAGTATGTCATACGACACTAGGTCAAAGGCCCTGGACAAGTCGAGGAAGCAAGCATATACGGGCGTCTTGCGATCCGTATAGTATTTAACGGTATGCTTAAGGCACAGAATTGCACTTTCAGTAGACAGTCGAGGACGGAACCCAAACTGATTGTCGTGAAGTGTCACATATTTGTTCAGCTGTGTGTTAAGCACACCGTCAAACACTTTTGCTAAAATGGTAGCAAGGGAAATAGGCCTGTAGTTTCCTTTATCTGCTAGATTGCCAGTTTTATTTTTCACTACAGGCACTACCACTGTTCTCATAAAGTCCCCGGGTAAGTAGGAGTGACCCACGCACAGTGAGTAGAACAGAGCTAACACTCTACAGATATGAGGACCCGCATGAAGAAGGTGTTCAACACTGAGTCCGTCATGACCAGGTGACTTGCCGCTGGATATAAGTTTAATAGCCTTCCTTACATCCTTCGCAGTAAAAGAAGTCCCCACAATCTGACCGCTACTCTCAGTGCCCAACACCTCCGTCGCCGGTCCCAGCGGAGACTTTACCGAAAAATGACTTTTGAACATGTCAGCAATTCCCTTCGGATCGCTAACGCCATCGATGCTCACCGGAAGTCCAGGTCGAACGTTCATTTTATTAGTTGCCTTCCAAAAACCACTAAAGTTACCCTTTGAGTGCTTCTCCACAAGAGCGTCCATTTTTAATTGTTCCTGATGGCTTTGACACCATTTTAAACGAGACTTGAACACTCTTCTGGTCTCACACATCTCCAGGTAAGCGGCACCGGAACATGGCCTCCCACACAGGACCCACTCTCTGAACCTGTACCTAGCCCTCCGGTGCGCCTCGCCGACGTGCCTATTCCACCCGACTACGCGCGGGCCACTCCCCCTCACTCGCAAGCTTCCCCGACTCACCACTGCCGCCTCCCGTAAGGCAGCTACAATGTCGGCATACAATCCATCCAAAATACGCCTGTGGTCACGGCTATCACAAAAACTACCAGCACATTGTACACATTCGGAAGGAAAATCAATCAATTTTAACCTACGATGACACTCGCTAGCATAAATCGCTGCCTGCTCATCATCTCGTACACCCCATATTACATCCTTATTTATGTTTATACTTTTAGGAGCTACCTTAGGGGGCAGCAATTGTAGATTGCACTCAACTACAAGGGGACAGTGATCAGACCAGCGAGCGTCATACGTCACCCCAACATTGGTGACCACCTCCCTAGCCGAGTGAGTCGTGACACAATGATCCAGCCAACTTGTCGTTCCGTACACGTCACTAATAAAAGTAAAGGTGCCGGAGTCCAGACCTAGTATTTCTGTATCAATACATGACCATTGTTGATCTTTACACATATTCATAAGTTCATTGTAAAACAACTCACCCGGGTCCGCATTGAAATCACCCAGGATAAACACAGACTCGATTCCTTGTTCGTCAATAATCGTGCTCACTGCGCTCAAACAGTCTATAAAGTCTGCCAGGTTATCGGCTGAGTTTGTTGGGAGATAAACACTAATTACGATCATAGGTCTGTCGCACATCTCAATTCTTATAGCACAAATCCGATCATTGTTGCATTGTATCACTGATACCCGCTGGAAAGCATTATACCGCCACAATAACGCTACGCCCCCATAGGGTCGACCCCGTCGGATTCCCTCACTCGTATTCATGGCACTAGTGGCAGTATACCCGAAACCGCTATCGATTGTTCCGACGTACGGTATATCATGCGGCAGTAGCCAGGTCTCCTGGAGGCACACCACGTCACACGTACGGCATAGGCCTCGGACCTCTTCCACGGAGCGTTTTATATTTTTACAATTGTAAGTTGCAAATTGATAATACTCATTGTTTATATGTGGGTATGAGCCGTTACGTTATTGGCAATAGCCATATGTCGATTTTTAAAATGCACAAATCTTCTAAATATGACACCCGAGGGCCATAATGTTTCATTCATATATTTATCTACGTTGCTTGCAGACACAAGGAATTTATACGCCTTGTGCCCTCTGTCTAATTTCATTTTTATTTGCTCTAAGGTTACTGTTTCTTGCGTCTTATTATAAATATATTTAGTTATGTCACTCTCGGTCGTCGACATATGAATATTTGTTATAAACATTGGAATTTTCCGGTCGGCGGCCCGAAAACTACATTCCAAATCACGTGCCACACCTGATTTCCCAATAAATCTATATTTACTTTGCTTTCTACGGTTTACAGTCTGCCATTGTTCATTATTGGTATTCTTACTTTGTTTAGATAGCGCTACGTTATAAGCGGCCGTCAGCTGTTCCGTAATCTGTGGTATCGTCGTAGTAGGCAATGTAGGTGTATCTATATCTATCGTCGTCGACGCGTTCTCCGTAGAACCGGTCGTTACTGCCACCTCCTGACTCACCGGTAGGCACGTACCTCCCACCCCGCCACCGATACCTGCGCTGCTCTGATCCCGTTCAACAGACTGTGGCTCAACGCTTGATCTTGATCCGTTATGCTTATTTTCCGCTACCCGCATTTGCCTATATTGTGACAACGGTAATAAAACGATAATAAAACTAAAAAGAATATATGATGTAGATTACCATGTAAACTTCCACCGAAAATTGATTTGAACGAGATGTAGTAAGTAGTTTTTTTACGTCATAAATCATAAACCGCAATTTACCTTTCATTCAATCAACTCAAATATAAAAATAAGAAAAAAAAACATTATAATGTTACTTGCTGCTACGGAACCCTTCATGGGCCCGTCCAACTTGCACTTGGCCGCTTGTTTTTTTAAATAGCTCCAATGTAGTACAGACACATCTAATTTACAATTTTATAATAGTGTAGATAGATAGATAGATGACGCGACCTTACACCGCACGCACTGGCTCGGTTCCTTAGCGCAGACAAGACAACAAAATAATGGAAATGTTACTGGTGGTAGAAATTTTATGACACAAAATTGTCACAAAATTCGGCCGGGGGGGTACCACCGTGCACGATTGCGAAAAACCCTCCATAGTAATCCAATTTCGGTTTGAATGCGTTCAGGGGTCAGCAAGTGCATAGCCGGGCAGGGGGATTGTGGTCGCAGCACTAGTGGGAGCGGTGGGGGTCACGCGGTGCTGCGACGACAATCCTCTTCTGATGAGGCCGTCAAGCTGAGTGCCACCATTGTTAACATGATACGTGTATGTAATGGTGACCCTCTTTCCTGAGACTTTACCTTCAGCTTACCATCAGGCGAGGTGAAGTCAAATTGACGTGTCCTAAATATATATAAAAAAAATGATTTAGCGAGTATTAGCACAGATTACCTACTAGTTGATATTAGATTTTTGTCTTTATAGCCTAAACAGGAGCCTTGCGCTTCTATCTTGCATTATATTTCTATATTTACCTCTTAGACAAAAGAAAAGATAATTCTGTAAATGTACCCATGTGTAATGATAAGATAAATACACTTACCATAGTAAACATCATTGTTAGCCATCAAGTTGCTTAAACTCTTAGTTCCCTTATAGGCGAATCTGTAGACGTAAGTTGGCTGCCCAGAGTTAAGAGCGTGGAATTGCGCCAACTTGCCAACGCCGTTGTTGAACAGGCGATCACTGAGGGCCTGAAAACGAAAAGTGAAAGAGTGTGGTAATGGGAACTCTGTCTTGGTTACAGGCGTGAAACGTCGTGACGTCAAATTATTAGATACCGGGCCATCGGACAATATTTAGGCTATCAACTAGGTACTTCAATGAAATTGTGATTAATGGATGGCGGAGTGGGCAAATAATTAGCGAATAGCATTTTATGCATAAAAATCATTTTTTTTTATAAATAACGCTTATTTTTTTTAGGATTTATGATATGGCGAATTTTATTTTATTGCTGGCTCACTATGTCTAACGGAAATTTAATGAAACAAACAAACATGGTAATATAGGTTTATACCTAATAATAATTGCACCAGTGAAATGGCTTAAAATAAAGAGAGTACCTACCTCCACCAACTGTGGAAAAGTCTCTTGGCTGATTGGCTTGCCTCCAAGATAGTGCTGCTTGATGGCCTGCGCGACTTCATGACGACGGGTGAGTGGGAGTGTGTTGTTATACTCGAAGATGTTGGCCGCCAGCTCATCCCAGCGTGACTCCAGGTCTTGCAGGAGAGATGGGTCAGTTTGATATGCTGTATAAGTAAAATATCACAGATTATGTAAGGTAGGCTGGGATTTCTAGTAGTATAATAATTATGTAGTAGTATAGTACAGTAGTATATAAATATATAATCTGAACGGCTTCAACGATTTTCATGAAATGTAGTATACAGGGGGTTTCGGAGGCGATAAATCGATCAACCCAGATATTTATATTTTATGTTGGGCATGCAAGCAAGATTGCACTTTACTGTCTGACATCGAGAATTGCTATTTACGCAAGTGTCTTTGCGGGATGAAACTACACTTTTTAATAAAAAGTATAGGTACTGAAATGAACGGGGTGTGTGTTGGGTAACCTCCTCGAGTGTCGCTCCGATTCCGATCCCGCTGCAGTCCGGGGGGAACGGAATCGGAGCGGCCAGTACACCCTGGGCGGCGGTCAATGGCTTCCCCTTCACCCCTTCATAGGGTTGGCATTGATCGTCGGCCAATACCCAACGTGGCGGGAACACATCGCTCTCCGTACTCCTCTGCTTTCAGAGGAGACAGGATGAGCGATGCTGTTAGTGGTGAGATAGCCCAGGGTCAGCCGGGGTGCGAGGGATATGCTCTATGGGTAACCTTACACCCCGGCGTCTGAAGACCCGAGACGGCGTGCGGTTTTAGTCGGTGCAAGCCCGACATAACCGCCCCCGCTGGCTGGCGGGGGGGGGGGGGTCGAAGGGATTTCCGCACGATAAAAAAAAAAAAAAGGTACTGAAATGAATATTGCGGATATAGATAATTGATGATTATATCCTAGATCCTAGGTGCTTAAGCTAAGCTTCTAGGAGCTTGAGTCATGCTATTTCCATCTGGTAATATCGCGTTCATTAGTACTATGCTGTAGTCGTGCGGTTGGACTACATCCTTCCTCTCCTTCTTTCACCTTCCCTTCCTCTCTTCATCAAACCACCTTCTCGTTTCCCGCCCAGCGACTCCCTGGTAGTAACGCGCTAGTGACGCGACTGGTTTTGCAAGCGTTTGTAGGTCACAGTAATCGTTGACCATGTTGACATGTGATAAATGCTTGTTTGCTACTTAAGTAGTATAAAAGATCACCTGCAGCAGGGTACAATCCCTCATCAGCCGTAATGGATGTGATGAGGGGTACGTTCATCATAGATCCTCCTTTAGTGGCGTGGTAAGGGTGCTGCTGCAGGAACGGTCCTCGTACTCCTGGTGCCTCAATGACTGGAGTGAATGGCGTGAACAAATGCACCTTCCAGTCCTGGAGAATCGGAGAATACAAATTATATACAAGGTTGGCCACTATTCCTTATTTGGTAAATTATGGGTTTATGGCGGACCACCAAAATTTTGCTGGACGGATAAGGCTCTGGCGCAAGCTTTCCTCTAGGGGTTGGAAGGTCAGACGGCAGTTGCTCCCGTAAAAGTACACCAAACCATATCATGAAAAGGTGGACTCCAGCCATCAGAGTTCAAGCTTTGGATATAATCGGTATTGGTGCTCGGTTGAAAAGTTGAAGAGATGTAGTTACATGTTATGTCGGTTAGTTGTAGTCCCGATGCGATTTCATATAAATATAGAAATACGGCCATGCAGCCGCAATGCGGCTCTTTTAGGTTGATATCAAAATATTTATGCTGTCAGCTGCAATATCAATAGTCGTTGAACCAGTTCGTTTCCGGGTTTTAGAATGTTTCTAATTCAACCTTCAATGACGATTTTAATCTGCAGGTGTCAAAAACATAATGTTTAAGCGACTGTAATGTTCGTGAGATCAGTTTGATCGAAACAGAGCGTTTATAACGGATCTTTCCCATTACATAGAGTGAATGGCCAAGGACGTTTTCAGAAATGACGACCAGAAGGTACCTGGGTTAATCAGAACCTTTATACGGTATAAAGGTTTATAAATTTTACCATATCGAGTAGGGAACAAAAATGAAGGAATTGCATGCGTATAATAATAAATAACAATAATAATAAATATTCTACGACATTCTACACAGCACTTTCTAGCTTGTGTTATGGGTCCCAGACTGCAAATAGACATATTCATGTAAACAAATATTTGCACAGAGTGGGAATCGAACCGGCGCCCCCTTTCGTAGCAGACGAATGCGGTAGTGCATTACGCTACGCCACAGAGGCTGTCACTATTATATATATATATATATATTTGCAATGTCCATTGGAAAATCATAAACCGAAAGAAAATTTATGACTCTCGCCTGCTATCAAACTTATTTCGGTCGTGTTCGGATTTTTCTTTGTAGTCGGGTTTTAAATTCAGTCACTTTTGCACTCCGGGAATTTCATTATAATGAAGAGAAAAGGATGCGGCAAGCTGAAGACAGGGCGCTATGGCGCTCATTGGGGGAGACCTATGTCCAGCAGTGGACTAGAATAGGTTGATGATGATGATGATGATGATGAAGAGAAATAAGAAATCCGTAAGCTTTTGGTAACTGCTGGTAGTGGTCCTAGTCCAACAGATTAGTTCAGATATAGTTAGACTAACTGAATTAAATTGAAGTTACAATTCGTGAGTTTGTCTTAAAAACGATACATACCAACATCTCGATCTGTGCGTTGACAATAACTTCCGCAGGTCTGTACTTGAGGCAGTCTACCATCTCCTTGCTGGTGCCAGTGGGGCAGCCCACGATAGACGCAAGGGTCCACGCCTTCTCAGCCGGTTTGATAGAGTGCGTCCACGAAGATAGGGCTGAACCACTGAAGGCTATTCCTCTTGCGAACGTTCCTGGAATATTTAGAAAAATCTTATAGAATTGTTGTGCGTAGGAGAACAATGTAATTAGAATTTTTTGTTACAAAATCTAGGTATAGACGAATTTTGTGATATAGCATTACATGCTCGCAGAAGGAGGTGGCGGCGGGCCACGCACTCGCGCTCCGCCGCAATCATGCTGCCGAGCGAGAGGACTGCCACGAGTTCACGCCTCGGCGCCTCCCACGCCGGGCAGTCCGCCAGCGTGTGCAGCCCCGGGTCCTCGCTCGCATCGCAGTGATGGCTCTCAGGCGTTGGCTCCTTCCTGATCCGGTGCAGTTGGTCATACCTTTTTTTTTTTCGTGCGGAAATCCCTTCAGATACTCCCCCGCCGGCCAGTGGGGACGGTTATGTCGGGCTTGAACCGACTAAAACCGCATGCCGTCTCGGGTCTATAGACGCCGGGGTGTAAGGTTGCCCATAGAGCATATTCCTCGCACCCCGACTGACCCTGGGTCATCTCCGGTTTCGAGATGGCCCCCTCGGGAGTGCTCACCAAAGCTTTTTTTTTTTTCGTACCTACCTAGTAAAAGGGACGTGATACTAATTTTTAAACTTTCGCGTTCCATGATATACAATAATTTAACGGGATTTAACGCGATCATGTAAATAATAAAGCTTTTTTTTTCTCCCGACATGCCTTTTTCCTAGAGGTCCTCTCCATTTTATCGCTTGCAGGGTCCATCTGTTATCCTTTATTCTACACATATGTCCAGCCCATTGCAACTTTTGCTTCAAAACGTACTCCAAAGCATCTGTTAGTTTTGTTTTCTTCCTTATATTTTCACTCCTTTCTTTATTTTTAGAATACTTCGTTCCATTGCTCTTTGTGTTGTAATTAGTTTATCTTTTATTTTATTTGTATAAACTCACGTTTGGCTGCCATACGTTAGGCTTGGTAGTATACTTGTATCCATTATAATCTTTTTTAGATCTAAGCTGTAGTCTCCTTTTAAAATTTCTTTTTGTGCCCAAAACTTTTTCGATGCAATGGTAACTCTTCGATCTACTTCTTCTCGTTCCTGTTGATATTGAAAGAGACTTGTTTGCCAAGGTAGACGTATTCGTTTACATACTCTATTTCCTTTCCATTTACATATATTGTTTTTTTATAGTTGTTAGTCATAACTTTAGTTTTGACTGGGCTCATGTCCAGGCCCACCTTTTTGCTCTCACTATTCAATGTTTGTATCATATTCTCTAATTCTTTTGGTGTTTCAGCTAAAAGCACGATGTCGTCTGCAAACCCTAAATGTGTCAGATGTTGCTGTAATATCTGGATACCTTTATTTTTCCAGTCAATCTTTTGGAAGATAGTCTCTATCACGGCTATAAACAATTTAGGCGACAGCGGGTCGCCCTGTCTCACTCCTCTGCCTATTTCTATTTCTTCACCTCTACTTTCTAATTTTACTTGACTTTTACTTTGTGAATATATGTTTATTAAAGTGTTAATATATGTATTGTTTATATTGCTTGCTTTTAGTGCTTCCCAAATAGAGCTGTGAGCTATGCTGTCAAAAGCTTTTGAGTAGTCCACAAATGCCACATACAATGGACAATTGAATTCGGTATATTTCTCCAATATTTGTTCTATGACATGTATGTGATCATGCGTGGAAAAACCCGCCCGAAATCCTGCCTGTTCAATCGGCTGCTTTTTATCTATTTGTTCTGTAATACGACTCTGTAGGATAGATGCATTAAGTTTATAAATGCTTGATAGCAAGCTAATGGGCCTGTAATTTCCGATGTCTAATGGGTTACCCTTTTTATAGATAAGTATTATATCTGATTGACACCACTGCTTAGGTACTGTTTCAGTTTTGAGCACCATATTAAATAATTCTGTAAGATGTGCCGTGAGAATTGGTGCTCCTATCTTCAATGCTTCATTACTGATGTTATCGGGTCCAGGACTTTTATCGTATTTCAATTTTTTTATATGTGATAGTATTTCTATTTTGTTTATTAGTTCTATGTTGGGGATCGGTTCCATTATGATAGTATCTTCTTCTTGTTTTGCAATCTCGCCCTCTGGTAGTTTGCTATAAAGTGTTTTATAGAATTCAGTGGCGTTACTTAGCACTTCCTGTCTGTTTCTTGTTATTTTCTTCCCTTCCAGTTTCTGTATCCAGTTTTTGTGTGTTTTTAGTTCCTTATAGGCTCTCTTTGAGCTTCTGTAGGTGTTAAGATTCTTCTCTATTATTCTTTTCCCATAATTCTTGTAATCTGTTTTTATAGCTTTGTTTGTCTTTTTAAATAAGTTTTTAAGGTTTTCTTTCATTTCTCTAGTCTTTTCCTTGGTAGTTATTAATATTGTACGTTCGTTTATTAAATATAATATAAATATAGCCGCGGTAGCCTAGTGGTATGGGTTGTGACACTTACCTGGTTGCTTCTACCGGGGTAATAAAATAACCGGAATAAAGTAGAATCAATTATAATTATTCCAAGAACGCAGGTAGTGGGACACAAATTTAATTTTATGCGTGGTAAGGCCGTCTGATTAATTCCCCCTCCCCCCGGTAGTACTTCCCTGGCCGCTGATGATGGTGGGAGGTTCTCCGAATGCTCCAATCTCCGGGCTATCTGCCGACCTTCGACGATACAAGTCTTGGGGGGCGTTTCTTCAGGGCAGGAAACCCCACAGTAAAACCCTGGAATCATCACATCCCGTTTTGAAATAGATTGTTCTATTTTTTTTCTTTGTCCTGGGGGTACCGGCAACTACATAAAGAAAGCACTACGTAGTGGCGTTGCCGTGGTGGTACACAATCAGAACGGAGTTTACAATAATGACAAATAGAAAAAACAGTAGGACAGAAAAGCAGTAAGTATAAGAAATATTAAGGTGCTATTAGCTATCAACAACAGTAGTTACATTGCACTAGGTGTAAGACTACAAGGCACTAAGTACATGGTACATACATACTAATATGAAGCTATTACATTTAGTTGTAGAATTATTGTTGTCACTATTATGACGTTAAATACTTTCTTATAAGAGATTGTGTGTTGTTCAAAACTTACCCTAATACGGGGTTCAATACTGCGTAGGAGTAGTCTGTTGGGCGATATTATGCACCACAGGATCACTTGTTATTGTGAAATATATTTATATTTGCAAATGAGTACACTACTATTCTTTACAACGTAGGTTATACGAAATAAATGCAAAGTAAAAAAATCAAACAATGTGTCGTGGACCGACCTCTCGGCAGCTCTCAAAGCGTCCCTTCGAAGTGTTCGATGCCGCGCGATGCGAGCAAGATGCAAGCGCACCAACCGTTCAATTTGTCTATCTCGCTCGCACCTACACTATACGATCTGCATCTAACCGTAGTCAACCACAGGCTTAAACTGTTTTCTTAGGTCAAGGTTTAGCGTTCTTTGGAATTTAGTAAGCGAATTAACAATTAATAATAATAATAATATGAAATCGAATTATCGTCATTGTATTAGGACTATTAGGGTTAAGAACATGTAACGTTCCGTTACATTACCCGCCTTCCCCTCAAAAGGATTTCATAATCTAGGAATGAAATACGCATGCAAATTGCGAGCAATTGGCCAAACTAATATATAAAATAAATTGTAATATTAAGAATTGAGATTATAATAACATCTCCCTGAAAAGGAACATAGTATCAATATGCTGGTTAATTATTTTGCCGTTTTACCATTCGTATGACCAATAATTTTTAGGTCCTTGATATGCCACGTGCCCAATTTCTTACCGGTCATGTCCTCTAGCACATAAACCAGCGGGGATAGCTTCTCGATAACCTTACACTTAATGAACTTTGGGGCCAACTTCTTACTGAAGTGCTTGTCTTTTTCGCTTAATACATACGCACGCTTAAAGACAATGTCTCCTACATTAAATTCGAAAGCTTTTCTTCGTGAATTATAATGTGAAGTATTTTTAGCATGGGCATGAAATAGCGATTTTTGTACTTGATCAAAGATTGGTCCCAAGCAGCCAAGGTTTTCTGCGTATATCTCACGCGGCATGAACAAAACATCATCCCCTAAATCCGTGTCCGTGTAGTGAGAACCACAAAGCACCATTTCTCTCCCATAAACCAAAAAGGACGGTGTAAAACCAGTAGCCTCGTTAACCGAGTTATTAATGGCAAACTGTACCTTTGGTATGAATATATCCCAAGACCTATGGTCGTTGTCGACGAACGTAGACAAGCAAGTTATGATCGTTTTATTGTAACGCTCCACCGTGTTCACTTGTGGTGTATATCTAGGTGTTAGGTATACATTTGGAATCTTATATTTATCGAAGAAGGCCTTAGTTTGATTACTTATAAATTGGCTTCCGTTATCCATGAACAGAGTCTGAGGAACGCCATGCACCAGAAAAACTTGTTCTTCTAGGATTTTAATTATGATGTCGGAAGTCGCCTTCTTTAATGGGAAAATTTGACAGAATTTAGAAAAACAACAGGTTATTACTAAAATATAACTATGCTGCTTCCGAGTCACGGGCAGAGGACCCATCAAGTCGACAGAGATCATCTGGAAAGGCCTAGAACACTGTTTGGGGCGTCCCATTTCGCCCAATGTTGCATGATTTTGTGCTTTGTAAGATAAACATATGGAACAGCAACTAACATATTTGGTTACACTACGATGCATGTTTGGCCAGTAATATCTGAGTGCAATGCGTCTATAGGTCTTAAAAATACCTAAGTGACCTGCTGTTGGTTCATCATGGTTCTCCGCAATAATTTTGTCACGTAACTCTAAAGGAACAACTTCTTTCCACGAGAATTCGCTAGTTAAAATACATTTACTTTTGCTAAGACGAAAGAGAACGCCGTTTGTTACCTGGAAATTGGGATACTTCAAAGGATTATTTTTGCAACCTTTAAAAATTTCCTTATACCAGTTATCACTAGTGGACGTAACATAATTGGCAGTGGAAATAGAAGATACAGGCACGGCCCTTGATAAGGCGTCCGGAATAATGTTATCCACCCCACGACGGTGTTTTATTTCAAAATTGAAAGATGACAACCGAACACCCCAACGAGCAAGCCGACCTGTGGGATTGTTTAAGGAGAGAAACCATTTTAAGGCACTATGGTCTGTATAGACTGTAAAAGTTTTCCCATTTTCCAGATAACAACGCCAATGCTCCAGAGCCACCAGCACCGCTAGAGTCTCACGTTCCGTAATACTATAATTCTTTTCTGCCCCAGTCAGAGACCGACTCATATAAGCTATAGGATGCTCTTTACCCTCAAGAGTTTGAGTTATCATAGCACCAACACCATAGTTACTGGCATCAGTATGCACTTCAAATGGTAATTCATAGTTTGGGCAAGACAAGACCGGCGCTGATACCAGACGATCCTTCAGGTTTCTGAAAGCACGGTCTGCTTCATCAGTCCACTGGAAAGGTGATGAAGGTTTTTTGTTAGAAGTCAGTTTATTTAACGGGCCTGCGATTGTACTAAAATTTGGGACGAATCTACGATACCAAGTAGCCGTGCCGAGAAAACGCTTCAGCTCCTTGCGACTAGTTGGAGTCGGATAGTTGAGAATAGCCGCAACTTTATCAGGATCGGTGCGTAAACCACTTGCATCCACCATATACCCCAAGTATTTTAGTTGAGATCTGAAAAATTCACACTTTTCTAGGTTAACGGTAAGATTAGCTTCACGTAGTTTACTCAGGACACGTTGCAGGAGGGTAACGTGGTCAGCAAATGAATTAGATACAAGAATAATGTCATCTAAATATGCGAACACTTTGTTATCCATATTACCAAACAGACCGTCGACCAGGCGCTGCTGCGTGCTAGGGGCATTGGTTAATCCGAAGGGAGTGGTCTTAAACCGGAACGTTCCTCTACCTGGAACGTAAAATGCTGTCTTATCCCTATCTTCCTTCGCAATAGGTAATTGCCAAAAGGCCTTGGATAGATCGATGCTGCTAAGGTAACGCGCATCTCTCAAGTTATCTAGGATCTCTGATATATACGGTAAATTATAGGCATCTCGCCTTGTAACAGAGTTCAGCTTCCTGCTATCCAAACAAAACCGAGGCTGCCCATTTTTCTTCATTACCAGGAGCACCGGAGATTGCCACGCACTTTCACACGGCTCAATTACATCCAGTTGAATCATCTCGTCCACCTGTTCGATAAGTATCCTCTGCTTTTCAGGAGAAAGTCTATAATAACGCTGTCGTATAGGGGGAGAATCTCCTGTGTCGATGCGATGAGTAATGCAACGTGTCCTACCAAGTCCCCTAGATTCAAAGGAAATATCCTTAAACTGGCTTATGATATCATTGGCTAGTCTTTTCTGAGACTCATCTAAGTTTTCATAAGGTTGTATAAAAGTATTCGGTGTAGTAGCATGCAATTCACTCAGTGGAGCGAAAGATAGGTGAAGACGGCCCAAGTATCTCGGACATATCTGAAATGCGCGCCAGAAATCAATCCCCAAAATAAGTGAGGTTTGAATTTCTGGTACTACGTGCATTCTTATAGTGTGAAATTTATTTTCAAAATGTACGGGAACATCAATGTAACCTACACTCTTTAACGACTGTCCACCAGCCGCAACAACACACAAGTCATCATTTGAGCACAATTCGAACCCCTGAGCGACTAAGGTTAAATGAGCATTTTTACCTAAAATAGTAACTGCTGAACCCGAATCCAGAAGGCCTGAAGCTGTAAGCTCATTAATTTTTATATCTACATATGGTCTCATATCATTAATAGGTACAGTTTGCAGAATTGACGCAACCTTGTAACCACCAAAAAATAAACGGATTGTATCTAGCCATTTGGTCCAATCATTTTTATCAAAATGTTTATGTGGTGATAACGGTTTGTGATTGCGACAATTCCGCCTAACTAGTTTTTTTCCTTGACCAGAGACGTGTTGCACTTAGGACATTCTGGCTTCTTAACGCCCTTATTACCGCACCTAAAACACAAAATTTCCGTATTCGTGCAACTTCTCAAGGTGTGTGTGTGGTTGCGACACCTGGGGCAGTAGGGTTGCTTATTATTAGCGTTGGCAGATACACTCCCCCTTGCATCGATTTTGTGCACATATTTTTCGTTAACGTTAGTACTAATATCTCGCTGTCTATTTTGAAAAACATTGGA
Source organism: Cybosia mesomella (assembly GCA_946251805.1). Lineage (NCBI taxonomy): Eukaryota > Metazoa > Arthropoda > Insecta > Lepidoptera > Erebidae > Cybosia > Cybosia mesomella. Next base: position 28,376,356 of record OX276398.1, read on the forward strand.
ATTGGAACAAGACTTAGGCTTATATGCAAATTCCGGTGCTATCAACTGAGCTGTTGTGGTGGGGTTAGTACGAGTGAGCCGTGAATGAAAATTTTCATAATGTCTACACAGGGTTTGCAATTGATCAATTGTTTTGATCTCCGAGGCCGAGGCTAAAGTGCTAATATAACACGGTTTAATATTATGAACAGCAATATCTAACTTGTCCTGATCAGAAAGTGGTTTCGCAAGACGTGCACACATGCCTGAGAGAACCGCCAAAAATACTGTAATGCTCTCAGTTTCTCCCTGCAGTCTACCCCGAATCTGAGTTAATAGACGAAAATCATAATCGGACTTATCAAAATCTCGTCGCAGCAATATGATTAGTTCGTCCCAGGATCCTACACGCTCCTTAACGTTCCTAAACCAATGTAAAGCCTCCTCCACAAAAATTTCCGAAGCATAAGAAAACAGTTTTGAACCTTCTATATTACGAGCTTCACTAAACTCCGTAATTCTTTGTATAAAAGAGCGAACACATGTTCTTCCGTCGAATTTTAGCTTGCCTAGTTCGGCAACAACATTAGTTCGCTCACAACTAACTGAAATTTTTAAAGGTACCGGGTTGCTTGAGCTGGAAGGGTCAGAGTTCGAAAGCTCGACAAACAGAGGATCAGTACTCTTCTGTTTAAGTTGAAGTAACTGCTCATAAGTCTTCCTATAGAGCTTACTACATTCAGAGTGCTGCTCCCCAACATCATCGTCAACAGTTATTCTATTTATCCTATGGTACAGATGGTGGCACACATTCTCTATACGCGTTAGTATATTTTTATCGAATGGGTTAGATTGGAGGCAGAGGTCAGTTTTGGTTAACACTTCGAGAACACCCTGCAAATCCTCAGAGGGCTCCAAGTGGGAACATAAAATATCTTCCGAAGGGTACAATTGAGCTAATTTGCTTATCTGTTTTCGGAGGTCAGCTACCGTATTTGCAGGAAGGTCTCCTCTCACCGCAACTTCATACTCCAACTCATTTTTATTCAGTGATAAAAATTTTATAGGGTAGGCCATAACTTCCTGTAATTTTTTTTTTTTTTTTTTTTTTTTTTTATTATTTTTGTTTTTTTTTTTTATTTTTTTTATTAAATACTACAATCCCGGGGTCTATTTGAATAACACACAAGATAATTAATAAAATGAAACTAGGTACTCCGTTCTGTTACAATTAACACCTACAAGAACGTTCTGGTTTGATGAAATATACTTAGTTACAGAAACAAGCGATACTTACTCAATAATTGTAACTGGTGTGATGAAATATACAAGGATAATAAGTGTTATGCTCGTTTTCTATTTAACACAAAAACAATCAAGAAATAGCGTAGGTACCTACCTACTTTTAGAAATATAACCCAAGCAGAGCTATGTGCTTAGGACATCACCCCAGTCACGTAATACAAACCATAAAATGTAACGTTTACAAAACACACACAACGTACAACTACAACCACTCCCTACAGAGGAATTAATCAGATTTAATCACGTTTAAGGCGCCAGTGTGACACTTACCTGGTTGCTTCTACCGGGGTAATAAAATAACCGGAATAAAGTAGAATCAATTATAATTATTCCAAGAACGCAGGTAGTGGGACACAAATTTAATTTTATGCGTGGTAAGGCCGTCTGATTAATTCCCCCTCCCCCCGGTAGTACTTCCCTGGCCGCTGATGATGGTGGGAGGTTCTCCGAATGCTCCAATCTCCGGGCTATCTGCCGACCTTCGACGATACAAGTCTTGGGGGGCGTTTCTTCAGGGCAGGAAACCCCACAGTAAAACCCTGGAATCATCACATCCCGTTTTGAAATAGATTGTTCTATTTTTTTTCTTTGTCCTGGGGGTACCGGCAACTACATAAAGAAAGCACTACGTAGTGGCGTTGCCGTGGTGGTACACAATCAGAACGGAGTTTACAATAATGACAAATAGAAAAAACAGTAGGACAGAAAAGCAGTAAGTATAAGAAATATTAAGGTGCTATTAGCTATCAACAACAGTAGTTACATTGCACTAGGTGTAAGACTACAAGGCACTAAGTACATGGTACATACATACTAATATGAAGCTATTACATTTAGTTGTAGAATTATTGTTGTCACTATTATGACGTTAAATACTTTCTTATAAGAGATTGTGTGTTGTTCAAAACTTACCCTAATACGGGGTTCAATACTGCGTAGGAGTAGTCTGTTGGGCGATATTATGCACCACAGGATCACTTGTTATTGTGAAATATATTTATATTTGCAAATGAGTACACTACTATTCTTTACAACGTAGGTTATACGAAATAAATGCAAAGTAAAAAAATCAAACAATGTGTCGTGGACCGACCTCTCGGCAGCTCTCAAAGCGTCCCTTCGAAGTGTTCGATGCCGCGCGATGCGAGCAAGATGCAAGCGCACCAACCGTTCAATTTGTCTATCTCGCTCGCACCTACACTATACGATCTGCATCTAACCGTAGTCAACCACAGGCTTAAACTGTTTTCTTAGGTCAAGGTTTAGCGTTCTTTGGAATTTAGTAAGCGAATTAACAATTAATAATAATAATAATATGAAATCGAATTATCGTCATTGTATTAGGACTATTAGGGTTAAGAACATGTAACGTTCCGTTACAGGGTAAAGGACTGCTGAGACGAGGTCTCGGGTTCGATCCCAGGTATTAACATGGCACACACCAATGACTTTTCGATGCTTTTCGAAGTTATGTGTGTATTTATCGCAGGTTTATAAGTGCCCGGTTAATGGCAATAGGCTCGCCACCTATTACATTGGGACCTAAAACATAAACTGGCGAAACGTGAGTGCTAGCACCTCTGCCTACCCCTTCGGGGATATAGGCGTGAGTTTATGTTTTATGTTATGTTATTAAATCTATAGTACTTTTTGTCAGAATTTTGTTGTGTTTGTTTCTACTTTTGTCGTCTTCGTATTTTATTTTTAAGCTGTTTCTTATAATTTCTTCAAATTTATTGTAGAAATGTTGTATGTATTTTGTTTGATTTAGAGTACTAAGTATATTTATTTATTTATTTTATACTTTATTGTACGCCAAATTACAATATTTTTATACAAAAATTAAGAAGACAGGATAAATACAAAGGGCGGCCTTATTGCTTTACGCAATCTCTTCCAGGCAACCTTTGGATGGAAATGTACGTTGGTTGGAGTATTTGGTAGCTGTTGGCGTTTAATTAAATAGTTACATCACATACAAATACATATCTACTTGAATATATATCCATAACTAAAAATACACATACTTAAAAATACTTAATTATACTTAAAAAATACATACATACACAGATACGATGAAAAGATACTTATAAGTTAATTATTCTATGCTACACGTGACACATTGGACAAATAGTGTTCCTTGACCATTCCTTTAAACTTCACTAATGTCTGAGCTCGTCTCATTTCCACTGGCAGTTCATTCCACAGGCGAACAGCTGTAACTGAGAAAGAGTTATCGAAGAAGCCCGTAGAATGCCTTGGCATTCTTAGGACTAATCTTGCCGATGATCTCAAACACTTTTCATGCGAATCGGAAAGGAACTGAAAGCGCTCTTTTAAGTAGAAGGGTGTTGAAGGGTTGAACAGAATGTTGTATAGCAGGGAGAGGATATGCAAGTTCCGACGCAACCTAATGGGTAACCACTGTAGCTGAGTACGGAACTGTTATACATGATCAAACTTGCGTAGACCAAATATAAATCTTATACATTCAAGTTTGTCAAGCTGGTTCTCCGTCAGATCCAAGTAGCTGACATCCGCATAGTCCAAAATAGGCAGGAGCAGGGAATTTGCAAGTGCAATTTTTGTGGTGATCGGTAGCAAATGTTTTAACCTTCTAATTGATCTCGCCGAAGCAAATACTTTTCTGCTCACCTCCTGCAGCTGCGGGCCCCAAGACAGGTGGGAATCGATTACTATACCCAAATTTTTTACCTGATTGCTTAAGGGAATCATAGTGCCATCAAAGAATGTTGAGTTTTAGGTTTTCAATATAACATTTGGATTCCTCCTCATTTTTAAGTGATGTAGGAGGAGAGTTGAAAGTTTTCCTGCTCTTTTTGGCTGTATTTAATTTAAATGTAGCTCTTATCAATCTGTGTTCTGATTGAAATTTTATTTTATTTAGTATTTCTACGTTCGTTATTCTGCTTGGTTTGTTGCTCATTATAAAATCGATTTCATTTTTTGTTTTTTGATCTGGAGAGAGCCAGGTCCACCTGCGATTTTCTTTTTTAAATATGTGTTCATTATTGATAGTTTGTTTTCACAGGCGTATTGGATCCTCCGCGTTCCTCTTTCGTTTCGCCTTCCATAACCATATTGACCCATTATCTGTTTTTCGGTTTTTCTAGGTCTTCCTATTTTAGCGTTGAAATCTCCAATTACGAGAACTATTTTGTCAGCTAATTCATGAGCTTTATTTAGATCTTCATAGAATTTACATAATTCCTCCTCACTTGATCTTCCCGTGGGGGCATAGGCTTGAATTATTGATACAGCGGTATTATCAAATTTTAATTGTAACAAGGCTACTCGTTCTGATATTCCATTAGAGTTTAATATATTTGTTTTGAGATACTTCTTAATCATGAATCCTACTCCATATAGCCCAGGTGTTTCACCTTTATAAAAGAATATGTAGTCTCGGTGTTCTTCGATTTGGCAACCGTTTCTTCTTACTTCTGCTAGTCCTATTATGTCGTATTTAATTTTTTCTAGAGCATGGCACAATGCAATATGTCGTTCGGCTGTTGCTAAAGAACCCCACATTATAGGTACATACTCTTAGTAGGTGTGAATTTTTATTTTTATTATTATTTGTATTATTTGTGCTTGGAGGGTAGTAGTCATTTTCCCCCACGATGACCCGTCGGCTTGGGGAAGGGTTTCTCATTTCCTCGTTCGTTTTTTCCTTTTTTGTTGTGTAGGTTCCGGTTGTCAGTGCTTAATTGCTATTGTTCTTTTGTGGTTGAGTTGTTTCAGAGAGAGTTCGATCTCGCCCTCATAATGTCAAATGCATTTATTCTGCTGGTCTTAAAGTTGGCCAGTGTTTGTTGTTACCTGGGCTGCGAGTGAGTTTGCGAGGACGTTGAAGTTTCTCTTTTCCTTTTATCTTTAATGTTTTTATTTTCTTTGCCAATAAGTTGATCGTATTTTATATAGGCGAAATTTCCATTTTTTCTTTCTTCGATTAGCTGGAGTTTTAATGCTCTCCTTTTTTCTAAAACTTCCTTTGAATAGTCTTCGGTGATGTATATTCCTTTCAGTTTATTTTTGTTTCTAATAATTTCGCCTTTTTTCCACTTACTCAATAGAGAAAGGAGCGTGGGCTTCGGTTTCCCATCTTTGTGTACTTTACCAATGCGGTAAATGTTATTTACTTCAAACTCCTCCAATAATATACCTAATTCATCCGAAAAATGTTTTTCACTTCTCGAAATAACTCTTATGCAGACTGCTCCTCCCCTTTCAGCCCATGTATTATTATGTTATTACTTTTCTTGTCCCTCTCCAGAGATTCTATCTTTTTCTCCATTTTTTCCAGTAATGTATTAGTCAATACCTCAGTTTGCTTTTGCATTTCAACTTTCATATTTTCGAACAAAAGTTGAAATTGATCATCCATTACGTGTAAAGGACCGTATTTGATTTTTGGGTAAACTGATCTATTATGCTGGTAACCCTTTTCTATCACTGTTGTATTCTGTCTGTGTCAAAATGACATTGACTGTCCCTTGACGCTCTTGGCAGGAACAAACTTTTTACATGCGGATAATGGAGGGTAGTTGGTGAATTTTTCACTTTTTGCACAGATATTAATTATTGTTTGCGGAGGATAATGACGTATGTGTTTACTTTCCGAACACCGGAACCGGAACCACGCGACACTCCACACTCTATACTCCATACCGACAGTTTACACACCAGGCATAAAAGTAAACAACATCGTGGGCACACCGAAGGATGTCTTGCCACTACAAACTCCAGGTGTCTACAAAATAAATTGCAGCGGCGGTAGTTCATATATAGGCCAAACAAAGCGGACTATTGCTGAGAGGGTCAAGGTCACACTGCAGCTGTAAAAAACCGCAAATCAGCAAATCAGACGAGCAAATCAGCGATTGCAGAACATCTTCTGGAAGCAGGCACCAATTACTGGATTATATTCCACCATACGCAAGTCCTCTCCACCGAACGTCATTTATATTCGAGAGTTGTACGTGAAGCCATTGAAACTAAAAACCGTAAAAATTTCAATCGGGAAGATGGGTTTAAATTATCTGCAACATCGAATCCAGTGATAAAAAACTTGCTACCTCGCTTTTCTGCGTAGTCGGATAGACACCGGTCAGTTTGTTTAGAGAATAGGGACACTGTAAGTGTAGTATGTGACGGTGTATGGCGAAACGTAAATATGAAAAATATCGAGAATGTGCGGGTGGAAGAAGAACTTTGTACCTCACGGACTCGACGGCGGAGGACGTGCACCACTGAACCAGTCAGCCTGTGACCACGGCCAGTGTAACCTGGTCGAAACGTCACGCAATCCAAAGGTATTTATTGTAAGCATAATCATAATTACCGCATGATTTACACACATAATATCTATGTACTAGTATAATTATGAAATGATTTATTATGACATATCCGTTTATTTTGTGTTATGCATTTACAATTTAGTTTATAATTAAAATATAATTCTATTAAATTAATCCATAATATTTTGAGCTAAAAATACTCAAGTCAGATTTAAATCATAATGTTTGTTTTGAATGTTAAAATAAGTGCTCTTCCGCCTCAACCGTTTGTGACGTTTCCGCCACGAGACTACGTTTGAGACGAAAGTGGAGAGGTTGTCATTCGTTTACTGACCGCCGAAGCGACAACAAGTGTCATCGAATTAGTGTAACGATAAAACCTACCGCCATTGTGAAATTGTGAGCAATAAAATCATAGTACAAAAATCAATTGGTGTTTGAAGTGTGGTAATCCCAATAGTTCAGAAGTGGGATTCGTTAAGGATACATAAAATTTCCTTTAACTACGCCTACAGAAACTTTCAGTAACATGGATGGGACAGATACCCGAGGTGAAGGGTTTGATGATAATGTCCGAGGTCAAGGACTGGTCGACACGGAAACCCGAGGTCAAGGGTCCATGGATGACAACATCCGAGGTCAAGGATTGGATGATATTGAAACCCGAGGTCAAGGGTCCATGGATGGTTATGTCCGAGGTAAAGGACAAGTGGATGCTGAAGCCCGATGTCAAGGGCATATTGATCATAGAGTTCGTGGTCAAGGACTCGTGACTGAAGAAACCCGAGGTCAAGGGTCACAAAGAGGTCGTATTCGAGAGCAAGGGCTAAGAGCAAACGAAACTCGAGGTCGAGGGTTTCGTTTGGCTGCATCTCAAGAATGGATAGATGACGACGGTAGAGATCAAGAAGCGGGAACATCCCGGGAACGCGTAAGTCGTAAACGTTACTTCCGGAACAGTAGCCAACGACGGAGGAACCTAGTATCTGACGATTCCGATGACGATAGGATGGGTTTAACGCAATCAAACGGCGTACGACGCATCTCAAAACGACGGATGAATCGACGAAATAAGTATCCTGCCACGTCCTCCGAATCTTCAGGTGAGTCCGACAAAGCTCATTCAAAATCCAAACGCCCAAAAGCTTACAAAGATCAGACTAATGCTATTTTAGATAAAGTACTATCAATTGTGAGAGATGTGAAAAGTTCAGATAAGCATAAGTTATCTTTCGACAAAAATGTTATACCAGAGTTTGATCCCATGACTAAAAAGCAGACTATACTGACTTGGATTATCATAGTAGAAGAATGTGCCGAAATATATGGTTGGGATGAGAGAGAGATAATCCACTACTCTCTCCCAAAACTTTCTGGGATTGCGAAGTCATGGTATCAAGGTCTCCCTACCCTTTTACATACTTGGTCTGAGTGGAAGAAGAAATTGATAGAGTCTTTTCCATCTCGAGAAGACTATGCTGAACTTCTCACTGAAATGCTTGGCAAACGAGTTCGTTATGGAGAGTCGTTGGAGCACTATTATTATGCGAAGATTAATCTCTTAAACAGATGTAGACTTACGGGCAGGCAAGCGGTTGATTGTATACTTCATGGCATAGACGATCGTGCAATCAGAGTAGGAGCGCAAGCCGCTCAGTTCTCTGAGCCAGAACAAGTGCTCAAATATTTTAGGACGGTCAAAGTAGGGAACCCTCGGGGTGTAAATGATAACTTCAGACGTAATAGGACCGATAGGAACGCTGGGACTAGTAGCTCAAACAACAAACCACTTGATGTTAGGTCAGGCGTTAGCAATTCTAATACGTGTATAAGGTGCTTTAACTGTAACCAACAAGGTCATCCCTTTCACTTCAGGAAGTGCTAATCGAGTACAAGGATTGTTTCTCTAGCAGTCTCAAAGACTTAGGATTTACAAACGCTACTGAAATGATAATCGACTTAGAAGATTCGGAACCCGTTGTTTATAGACCATATCGCTTGGCATATTCGGAGAGATTACAGGTTAGGGATATGGTTCAAGAAATGCTTGAAAATGGTATAGCCAGGGAATCGTCTTCGCCTTATGCAAGTCCAATTGTTCTGGTAAAGAAAAAGACTGGTGAAAAAAGGTTATGTGTCGATTATCGCGCTTTAAATCGCAAGACAAAAAAGGATCACTATCCTTTACCACGCATCGAGGATCAATTGGACTTGCTGTCAGGTAATTTCTTATTTACATCACTGGATTTAGCATCAGGGTATTACCAGATCCCCATAGAAGAAAAATCCCGCCACAAGACTGCGTTCGTAACCCCTGACGGACAGTTCGAATATAATAGGATGCCATTTGGGCTCGTAAATGCACCTTCGGTTTTCCAAAAGCAATTAATAAGATCCTTGCTGAAGCCAAAATTAAATATGCTTTAATATACATGGATGATATTCTGGTGCCATCCAAAAATTTTGAAGAGGGCTTAACTAGACTAAAAGAAGTACTTGAGTTGATAAAAAGGGGTGGGCTGACTTTAAAAATGAGCAAATGTAACTTTTTCTTCGACAAAATAGATTTTCTCGGTTTTGAGGTAAGCGCGAATGGTATTCGACCAGGTGTAAGGAAAACTGAAGCCGTTTCGAATTTCCCAAAGCCGAAAAACCAACATGAAATACGACAATTTTTAGGATTATCTGAGTTTTTTAGGCGGTTTATCAAAAATTATGCCATAATAGCCGCACCGTTAACTGGGTTGTTGAGAAAAGAGCAAGAATGGGCCTGGGACAGTGAACGCGAAAAATCATTTGCTTTGTTAAAAGACCTGTTATCGTCACGACCACTCCTCTCTTTATATGACCCGTTGGCCCAAACTCAACTCCACACTGATGCTAGTAAACACGGCTTGGCTGGTATCTTACTACAGTTTAACCAAAATGGTGTATTGCAACCTGTGTCGTATTTCAGTCGGAAGACCACGGCGGACGAACAAAAATATCACTCCTTTGAACTGGAAACTCTGGCTGTCATAGCATCACTCAACCGATTTAGAGTTTACCTTTTAGGAATCAACTTCACTATACATACTGACTGCAACGCCATTAGGTCAACGCTTACAAAACGAGACTTAGTCCCTCGTATTGCAAGGTGGTGGATCCAACTACAAGAGTTTGACTGTTCGATAGAATATAGGCCGGGCGCGAAGATGTCGCATGTCGATGCACTAAGCCGCAATCCAGTAGATGATAGTCAATCGGATAAATCTCATATTCTCGATGTCTTATCAGTCGAATCGGAACAAGATTGGATCACCACTGTCCAATCAGCGGACGAGGAGATAGCCAGGATAAAGGACATCCTCAACAATCCTGATTCACAAACTGTAGTTGATGTCCATAAATACTTCAAGCTTAAAAACGGTCGCGTATATCGTATAGTAGGTAACGATATAAGATGGTTTGTCCCTAAAGGAGCGCGCTGGCAAATTCTAAAACGAAATCATGACGATGTCGGTCATTACGGCTACGAAAAGGCATTAGAGCGTATTAGGCAGCATTATTGGTTCAGTAAAATGAGACGTTTCGTTAAAAAGTATGTTTCGGCATGTCTAGAGTGTGCTCATCATAAGGCACCAGGGGGTAAACGCGAAGGTGGTTTGCACCCTATAGAGAAATCAAAGGTACCATTTCATACAATTCACGCGGACCACTTGGGTCCTTTTATCAGGAGCAAACTTGGCAATTGTTATCTGTTGGTCATAATTGATAGTTTCACTAAATTCATAAACATTACTGCCGTTAAAAACACAAACTCTTACAACTATAAAAGTGTTAAAGGACCATATCAGCTTCTTCGGGGTTCCAACACGCCGATCGCGGCTCTAGCTTCACCAGTAAGGCGTTCAAAGATTTCACCACAATATACGGCATTAAACATGTATTAAATGCTGTTCCAACCCCAAGGGCAAACGGCCAGGTTGAAAGGTTCAATCGAACCATAACTGAGGCGCTGGCCACGTCCAATCACGGTAAAGACGAAAAGAGTTGGGACGAATGCATTAACGATATACAGATAGGTTTAAATACCTCTATGCACAAAACGACTGAAAAATCGCCGTCCGAACTGTTATTTGGCTTTAATATTAACCATAGATCACAAGGAATATTAAGCGCAATAGTAAACGACACAATTAACGTAATATCTTCAGACGCATTGAGTACTGTTAGGGATGAGGCTTCCAAACGTATTGAAGTACAACAACAAAAAGATACTCAGCGTTACAATAGCCATAGAAAGCGATGTAAGACATACAAGGTAGGGGATCTAGTACGAATAAAGAGGCAAGTGCCTCATGACGGTCAGCCCCAAAAGCTTGCCGTTAAGTATCAAGGGCCCTATCGCATACTGAAAGTGCTCCAACATGATAGGTTTATTGTTGAGGATACCCCCTTGTCGCGTAAAAATGGTCGCCGCTACGAAGGTGTCGTAGCAATAGACAAGATGCAACCTTGGATGAGTTTTGATCGGAACTTTGACAGTAGCTCTAGTGATGACAATAACGACGTCGACGGTGTTATAAATGATAGTGAAGTTGAAATGGAGGAGAATGAAGATGTAAATAATAATTAATTCAATAAGGTTATGTAATTAATCAATTATGATTTATTAGTGTATACTTTTTAGGAATAATACAATGTTATTATTAATATTCAGGTCTTCGAATTTTTTTTTCTTAAATGTAATATTTAATTGATTTTATGTGACTCCTTTATTGTGAAGGGACTCGCAACAAGTAGGATGGCCGAGCTGTAAGCTTAATCATAATTACCGCATGATTTACACACATAATATCAATGCACTAGTATAATTATGAAATGATTTATTATGACATATCCGTTTATTTTGTGTTATGCATTTACAATTTAGTTTATAATTAAAATATAATTCTATTAAATTAATCCATAATATTTTGAGCTAAAAATACTCAAGCCAGATTTAAATCATAATGTTTGTTTTGAATGTTAAAATAAGTGCACTTCCGCCTCAACCGTTTGTGACGTTTCCGCCACGAGACTACGTTTGAGACGAAAGTGGAGAGGTTGTCATTCGTTTACTGACCGCCGAAGCGACAACAAGTGTCATCGAATTAGTGTAACGATAAAACCTACCGCCATTGTGAAATTGTGAGCAATAAAATCATAGTACAAAAATCAATTGGTGTTTGAAGTGTGGTAATCCCAATAGTATATCCTTATACATGATCGCGTTAATTCCCGTTAAATTATTGTATATAAAGGGACGTGACATTTAACCTACATAATATATTTGATAAGTTAGGTTATGTACCTACAGGAATAAATGTCTACAGTAAGTCCTTAAAGTTGTAGGATTTGTGTTATAACAGTATTGACAATGTTTATTACATAAGTAACACCTGTCATGCGAATTTATTGAAATTGTTTTCTATAAGTTTGTTGAAAAACATGATCCATAAAATACGTTCGCACTTATTCGAGGAGGTATTACTTACTGTGACTGTGGGTTATCTAACCCCGAGTAAATAATAGCCCCGAGCACAGATTACATAATCCCCGAGTGATAATAGCCCTGAGTAATAAGAGCTCTATAATCATCAGGGGTGACAATACTTATGTGAAATAGTTCTGAGTAGAATAAGAGACTTTAAATTCCCCTTGTTGACCCAGGTGCACAAGGTGGATTGTACCGGTTGTAAGGTTCGGATTAATCAAACTACCTGTATTATATATAACGTGAAATGACAAACATAAACAAATCGTCGGTAGCTTATTGTTAATGGCTTAGTGGTTAAAGAGTTGGGGGGTCTTACGATCGAAAGATCTCGGGTTCGGTTCCCTGGCCATTACACTATCGACGTGAACACAAGCAATTTAGCTTAGCTGGAGGGGTTAGGGGGAATACGAGTAATGTCAGTTATTAATATTCTGTAAAAAAGTTTAAGCTTGCGCGCTTTAACCTAGTTACTGTGGTAATTTACAGGTTGTAATAAGATCTACCTAAGTGCTCGCAAACGAAATTGTGGGCACAGCTAGTGACTGTTGTCACGATAGTTGACTTGGCTAATCTCTCTCTTCACGGGATTTTCACTGGCTAACTGTGTCTAATTCTCTTTAGACAAATATTCCGAGTGAAGCCGAGACGAATCGCTACTTCATTATAAAATCATACTCCTTCGATTATTATGCTTCGAGTACAGTTATAACATTTTGTTTATCTGTATTTAATTGGATCTACAGACTCCATAAATATAGTTTATCATTTCGCACCCAGCGAGTAATTATAATATACCTACCCTTGTTTATTGTACTTCAGTGTTTCTTGCACAACATGTTTATTAAAAGATAATATTGTACAAGTGAACGAACTTGGAACAATAGGGTTAATGATATTGTGTAATTAAAAGCTCGCTCCTCGCTGTGATTACTTACTGCTATACAAACAATTGCCAGGTTAAATAGACTAGCATCATACTATGGTACAGATACCGATCTGTACCAAGTATGGGCCCGATGCACCGAGCCCGTAATATGCACACCGCAGGCGACTCAGGTGCCCGAGGTTGGGGTTGAGGAGAGCTAGCAGAATGATACTGGCCGAGGCGGCGTAGCGACACGCCCCTCGCCTCGCCGCCGGGGCAAGATTAGGACCTCGGACCACGCTCGCGAAGGGAAATTCGAAATCCTTCTATACATACGTCTCGGGGCGTAGTTGGTCAGAGTATTCCCCCTGAAAGGGACTGGACACGGGTTCAAGTCATCTTCACTTTATCCGTTCTAAATCTATGTAACTGTCAAAATTATCCACTTAAATTTTACGAGGTACAAGAAAAATTTAGATCATAAATGTCTTACCTCTGGACAATGGCGATAAGTAATGGTAGTGCACGCTAGCTCCACCGGCCGAGCAGCCAGTTAGCGTGATGCTGTCAGGATTTCCTCCGAACATCATGATGTGGTTCTTAACCCAATGCAGTGCAAAAGATTGATCTTTTAGCCCGTTATTACCGGGAGCAACCTCATCACCTGTGCTCAGGAAACCTGAGGAATAAGGGATTTTTTTAAATTAGGTACTATATTCAAATGCTCACTACCTTTTTTTTTTTTATCGTGCGGAAATCCCTTCGGATACCCCCCCGCCGGCCAGCGGGGGCGGTTATGTCGGGCTTGCACCGACTAAAACCGCACGCCGTCTCGGGTCTTCAGACGCCGGGGTGTAAGGTTACCCATAGAGCATATCCCTCGCACCCCGGCTGACCCTGGGCCATCTCACCACTAACAGCATCGCTCATCCTGTCTCCTCTGAAAGCAGAGGAGTACGGAGAGCGATGTGTTCCCGCCACGTTGGGTATTGGCCGACGATCAATGCCAACCCTATGAAGGGGTGAAGGGGAAGCCATTGACCGCCGCCCAGGGTGTACCGGCCGCTCCGATTCCGTTCCCCCCGGACTGCAGCGGGATCGGAATCGGAGCGACACTCGAGGAGGTTACCCAACACACACCCCAAATGCTCACTACCTGTATTCGCAAATAAATGATGATTACGATTATGATTATGAAAAAGTAGATTAAAAAATACAAACTTCAGAAATACAAAAAAAACATAATAATTTTTAGAGTCACAAGTAATATACTCATTGAAATAGGGACTATACTTAACGTCGGGAATAGTAGGTAAAAATAATAAAATACAAAATTAATAGCGATAATATACAGTCAGCTATGAAGCTTTGTACAGACTACGCGTTCCAATAAACGCATAGCCGGCTACGCATTCACAGGAACGATGGGCCGTACCGTACTGTACGCGTAGAAAATTTGGGCACGAGTGATGACTCCCGACTCGCGGCGAGTCGTCGCCAGGCAGCAGCAGTTTTGTGACTACATGTTCCTAATCCAGCACTGCATTGTGCTCTATACGCGTATACACCTGAGGGCCAATTCTCGTAATAAAAAGATGTTCAAAATTCAGTGTCAATCTAGTCTCGATCTTCCATACGTCCAAAAAGGTGTTCTCAATACAAAATTTTGTTGAGAATATAGAACATTTTGTTTCGAGAACACTTTTTTTGACATTTGGGAGATCGACATGAGATCGAGACTAGATTGAGACTGAATTTTGAACATCTCTTTATTACGAGAATTTGCCCTGTGTACGCGTAGTCAACTAAACCTCAACTCGTACCCAAAATATCACGGTGTCGTACATTGGAACGCTTAGTAAATACAAGGCTTAAGAGTAGCTTAACACTACTAATTTACAGGTCGCCTTAGTATGTTTAATGTTCTAAAACATTTCATAAAATAATAAATAAATATGAAATGACATCTTGACGCCTTGACGTCTAAAAATTACAAATATATATAACATCAAATTCAATGCGACAATTTCAAAGTAATAATCCCCTGTAAATTTGTTAGTGTTTAGTAATTTTTGTCGTTGACTTGGTTCTACCGTTTACACAAATTTAAAGCTGCCATGTGTTTTAGAAGCACAGCAGGTTTGCCTACGTCGTCGTTAACGAATGAAAGTGTACTCACCAAGGGGTCCAAGCCTGTAGTTTATGGTAACAACGACCATGTCCCAGTCCATAAAGTTGGAGGCATCGTAGTCGGTCCCCTCACCGTACATGAAGGCTCCTCCGTGGATGAATACCACGACAGGCATCAGGTGGCCTGGCTGTAGTCGCGGAGTGTGCACATTCACGAATAGACAGTTCTCGCTACCTGATGAATGAGAATACGTCGTGTATTCTACTTTTCAGAAGAATTATATAATAATTAAAATACAAAATATATCAACTTTGTTTAACTCTCAATTTTTGTAAGTCTGAGACGTTTCAACCATTGGCTTTGATGAGTGACGTTGATGGACCAAGGGAGTAACAGCGTGATTAGCGAACGTTATGGCATGGTGGAAGATACTTAGATGGTAGGACACGTAGGAAGATTGGAGGATAGAAGGGGGGGGGGGGGCGGATGCGGGTTGATCATAGAAACATGGATATTGTACTTATATTTAATCTGGCACATTACTAGAATGCTCAAGGACATGCACAAGAATAAAAGTTGTGATTGTGACACCACTCGCCGCCAGTTCGCCGCTAGCCTTCAACAGCTTTAAACGTGTTTGTGCTGCCGTCTATTTAAATGTTACCCGAACTGTGAAGGTGTCTCAGTATTTTTTTTTACGGGCGGAAATCCCTTCGGATACCCCCCCGCCGTATGTCAGACATGAACCAACTAAAACCGCACGGTTTTCTCCCCAAGTGTCCATTGCCGGGTACCCCGGGTAAGCCCTCGAAATGATAACCCCAGGGTTACCGGCGGACCTTGGCCGCCCACGCAGGGCACTCCACAAACGTGTGGAGCGCCATGTCTTCGCCAGGATCCTCGCAGTGCTGGCACTGCGGCGTTGTCTCCCGGCGGATGCGCCATAGATACTTACCGAAGCACCCGTGTCCGGTAAATATCTGGCACTTCCGGTAGGAGAGGTCACCGTATTGCCTCTCCAACCACTCCTTCATGATCGGCCTCACCGTCGAAATGGTGGATTCCCCCCACCTTGGTTGCTCAAGTCGCACCCTGCATGTCTCCATGAGTTCCCGGCGGAGCTGGGACCGCTGAGCCCTGACTTCTCGGCGCTCCGGCCTATGGCCCCGCTTCAGCGCATCCTTGTGCCATTGGTAAAATGACGCAAGGTTTTACTGGTGGTAGAAATTTGATGACACAAATTTGTCACAAAATTCGACCAGGTAGGTACCACCGTGCACAATTGCGAAAAACCCTCCATTGTAATCCAATTTCGGTTTGATTGCGTTCAGGGGTCAGCAAGTGCATAGCCGGGCAGGGGGATTGTGGTCGCAGCACTAGTGGGACCGGTGGGTGTCACGCGGTGCTGCGACGACATTCCTCTTCTGATGAGGCCGTCAAGCTGAGTGCCACCATTGTTAACATTTATTTATTTGAAAACCAACGGCGATACAAATGTAAATCTAGACAGTATGTACCTTAAAAGTATGGCTAATAACAGGCTTTCCTTAGTGTTACATGTTATAGTTAATTCGGTTGGTGAACAGACACAAAAACGGATAACAATATGCTTGTAGTGTTGTATTAATAGCGAACATTGAATTAATAGTTCTGAGTTTAGCTTATCACTGCTCGCTTTACAAACAAGTTATTGAAGATAATAGTTGCTTAGGAAGTAAATAATAAATACAAATACAGTTGTTTATTTAAGACTAGTCAGAAGTTGTCATGATCATGAGATCGAAGCTTCTCTCAAAGCACTCAATAGTTTGAGTCTAAACATTTTCTTAGAGCATGAGAATAGGTCGATATCGCCAAAAGTAGTATTATGAGTCCGAGCAATGCGTGTAAGTACAGTATTTTGGGAACAGTTTGTAGAATGCCGAGGCACGTGTAACATGGGTGTATGTCGAGTACGTCTAGCGGGAGCATTAAATGTGATTTGCTCTACTAAGTCAGGAGAATCTAGGCGTCCATTCAATATATCGTATAGCAGGCACATATCTAAAATTTTGCGTCGATCTTCAAGGGGTAATATTCCATGAGTAACACAGGCTTGTTGGTCTGTCATGGGACATTCACGCTTGTGGTAATTAAGATGGTTAATAAATTTATTTTGTATCCGTTCCACTTGGTCCTTGTAAATAATATAAAAGGGTGACCAGATAGGGCAAGAGTACTCTAGTATGCTTCGTACAAATGCAAAGTAAATTGTCTTTACTGACCCGACATTTTTAAAACACTTACAAGATCTGATAACGAAACCCAAATTTTTGAAAGCAGTAGTGGTTACATGATCTATATGTTCAGAGAATGTCAGTTTACTGTCAAACGTTACACCTAGATCACGGACTGCGCTGACTTTGGCTATGATATTGTAGTTAAAGTGGTACTGATAAATAACTGGGTTCCTTTTACGGGTGTAACTGATGAATTGGCACTTGCTGATATTAACTGTGATTACATTAGCTTTATAGTACTCAGTTCGCTTACTTAGACTTACTTAAACTTACTTAGATCAGTTTGAAGAGATTCGCAGTCATCTATACTATTAATTCTACGAAATATTTTTTTATCATCGGCGTACATTAAATATTTTGAATACTTGATAGCCTCATTAATATCAAATACGTACGCGTTGTAGAATAAAGATCCGAGGTGCGATCCTTGTGGTATTCCACTCGGAATTTCAATAAAGTTAGATCGATAACCTCCAACTACTACCGCTTGAGACCTCTCGTATAAGTAAGATTTAACCCATCTTAATAAATCTCCGCGTATGCCCAGTCTAAACAACTTGTTGAGCAGGATGGCATGATCCACACGATCGAACGCCTTCTCAAAATCTGTATAGATAACGTCAACCTGCCCACCACCATCGGTATTTTCAAGATGAAAGGTCGAGAAACACGTCAAGTTCGATATGGTTGATCGTTTACGAAGAAATCCGTGCTGATTATTCGGTACACCAGCCGCAATGTATGGATAGATGGCGTTATACACAAGTTTCTCCAGAATTTTTCCGAGAGTATTTAAAATGGAAATACCTCTATAGTTCTCTATGACAGTACGTGAGCCTTTTTTGAAAATGGGGACAATGTGTGCTTTCTTCCAAATGTCCGGTAAAACGCTTTCTTTAAGAGAGCGATTAAAAATTACATGTATAGGAAATGCGAGGGACTTGGCGCAACCCTTCCAAAAGACGGGAGGAACCCCGTCACATCCCGGTCCCTTATCGATATCAAGTGTGATCAGTGTTTTCTCTAATGAACACAGCTCGACCTGTAGACTAGTGATTATGTCAGAGTTAGTATCATTAATATTCGACAGACTACTATAGTTGCTATTGTTATCTTGAGGACAAAACACACTATGGAAATAATTGTTAAAACCTTCGCAAATAGATTGTTCATCTGAATAGTTGATATTTTTATATGTTAACTGTTTTGGATAGTTAGGGCCTTCACGCATAGCTTTTATATATGACCAGAAGTTCTTTGGTTTGGATTTTAGGCTATTCTCTGTATTTTCGATATATCTGTTGAAACACGCCTGCTGTACATGTCGCTGCCTGGATCGCAGTAATACGAACTCGTCACGATCACGCAAGTTATGATATTTTTCCATCGAGAGTGTGCCTTTGATTTTTCTTTTATAATTTTTATTAAAGTTTTACTATACCATACAGGATATTTACGAGCACCCGAATAGTTTCTCATGGGAACATATTTATCGATTCCTTCTCGAATGATTTGATAAAAAGCAGAAACGGCTTGCTCTGTTGTTCCTACATACAGTGTTGACCTCTAATCAATACTATTATAAAATTGATTTAATAAGCTAAAGTTAGATTTTCTATAATTAGGTCTAGGTGTAGATAATTCTCTAAATGGAGATATGCATAAGTCAAAAACTTCAACAGTAAATACAGGATGCGCAGGATCGACTTTTGTAAATGGAACCGTACATTCATTTTATTTTAATGGTAGACTTGAAAAAGTCAAGTCTAAAGTATTATCCTTATAACTCAATAAAGTGTTGTACTGTAAGAGACCCAGAAGGTACAGCTCGTTAACCAATCGCATTCCTGCAGTTTGCACATCTACTGGCCCTTGCTTTATAAATAAGGGGCTACTGTTGCTCCATTTAATACATGGTAGGTTAAAATCTCCCAATATTAAATAGTTACATTTTTTAGCGTAATGAGTGACTACCGACTTTATGTTTTTAATTAGACAGTTGATATCGGAGGGTAAGCGGTGTGGGTCAGGCGGTATGTAGACAACACTAACAAGTAGATCGGTAGTTGCAGACAGCGAGCTGGCCGG
The DNA here is from genome assembly GCA_946251805.1 of Cybosia mesomella. Taxonomy (NCBI): domain Eukaryota; kingdom Metazoa; phylum Arthropoda; class Insecta; order Lepidoptera; family Erebidae; genus Cybosia; species Cybosia mesomella. The sequence continues at coordinate 28,395,845 of OX276398.1, forward strand.
AATTACTACAGTTAACATGTCTGTGGTCGTACCGGGTTGACGTCGAACACACCACGCACTGAGATTGTGTCGGACTAGTATCATAACACCCCCACCTGTACTTTTATCAGATGCGACCAGGTCGCGGTCCTCACGGAATACATCATACCTATCATCGCAAAATTCTCTATCCAAAATACCACTGTATAACCAAGTCTCTGTGATAACAATAATATCATAATCGCTCCCCAAAGTGGCTTGTTTAAATTGTAATGTCTTAGTCCGACCACGACAATTTTGATCATAAATGTTTAAATTATGAGACGCCATAACGACGTGTTATTACGTTCCACAAGTATAACATCTAACGCATACAATATCATAAAAACACCAAGCACACACAACACTAACAGATACCCACTTAATTGCATACCGACAAAATAACAAGTGTCTAATTCTGATAGAAATGCACTAATTCGCGACAAGTCCTTTTTGCTTATTAATTCCTCTAAAATCATACGTAATTAAGTATACAGAGAAGTTTTTATTAAAAGGAATTCGCATGAGATATGCACGGTAGAAATAAATGCAGTATTACTAAAGTAGACACATTACGCAAAGGTGCAACATAATATAACTCAGAGGGGAAATTGTTATTTTTAAATTGATATTTCAAATTTCCAGAGGAAAGTACGCATGTGTTGTAATCAATACACAAATTCTATCTATTATTATCAACTGTGCCTTGGGCGAATGCGGCCATAGATTTATCCTGGATACGCACCGAATGCCAGAGAAAGCACCACGTATAAATATATTCGGACACTGCGCAAATACAAAACAATCATAAATGAACGCACCCCTGTGAAGTGCATCAATAGTAAGCATTGCTCGAACGTAAACAAGTTATAGACCTTACAACTCTTAGAGTAGACAGTTAGGTAAATTAGGTGTATGACTATCTCCAATAATTTCATAATGCTGGATAAGAATGTTTTTGAGATAAAACTAGCTAATATTTTGCTTTTGAGATGAAGATCGATATTAATGTACAAATACGATACCACAATATGAACACACCGTACGCACATAAGCATGCTAAATAATTTTCATTAGGTCCATTGCGTCGGAAACTTGAATTGCTGGCAGTGTTGGAGCCTTCCTTAGTTCTTGCAGTTTTTTACCCATGTATATTGATACTCCTTTGCAGTTGCAATTTGTTTGACTTCTCTTAAAAGGTTCTTGTTGTAGTTTGTTAAATGCTCATTTATAAACCCGGGATTTACTTTACCTAATATTTTCAAGTCAGCTGTGGTCAGTCGGCATTTCCTTGCTTGAGATATTAAATTATCTTTGAGTTGGCGAGTTCTTAGTTTTAGAACTATATTTTTCGGTCTACCTTGGATTTTAGATAATGTTGAGACTCGATTAACCTGTATTATATCATCTCGTGTAATATCTACTGTGGTGTGCTTTCCCAATTGCTGTATAATACTAACTAAGTCCTCATCTTTGTACTCAGGAACCCCGACAATTTCAATATTTAACAGACGATCTCTTTGCTCTCTTTGGTTTAGCTCTGATACTATATTTTTATTCTCGATCTTCATATTTGCCAGTTCAGCTTGTAAGACCTTTATCGAACACATTTTCACGGAGCATAGATCAATTTTTGCCTTCATGTCATCCTGACAGTCACTGTGGAACTGCCCCTTATTTCACTCTGCTGAGTTTTTAATTCTTTTACAGTTTTTTTTTATAATATCGTATTCACCTCGGATTTGACTAATTTCGGATTTCAGCTCTTTAGATGTCTCATGTATATGATTCATCAACAGTACGTGTATATAATGGTGACCCTCTTTCCTTTACCTTCAGCTTACCAGGCGAGGTGAAGTCAAATTGACGTGTCCTAAACATAAAAAAGGGCTCTCGCTATGGTGTCTCAGTACTATCTTATTATTTGTTTTTGTTATTTTATGTTACCAAAGGTAAATGAATATATTCAAGGGTTTTAAATATGTTTTTGAGTGCAATTATTAAATTTATTGTTTGTGGAAAAAGTCCATTGGGGCACTTAGATTCAGAGGGTGCGGGGCACAATGATACCTATCAATCTGCCTTGATAAAAATCAAATACTTTATTCAAACATTTATTTAACTTTTGACAGCTTAATTTTTCATCAAATAGTTATGTCCTAGTGCCCGACCTATTTAATTCCACACAAAAATCGACTTTATTTATGAATAGCTGTGCCCACGACTTCGTCCGCGTGGATTAAGATTTTAGGGCCTTAGTTATTTTGTAAAGTAAGTAAGTAAATAATTTATTGCTCGAAACACGGTATTTTACAATGGTGTAACAAAATCAAATAATGTCCAACATGTTTCGTAGATTCTCTGCATGCGAAGGTAAAATAATTTATTTAATAGAATTTAAAATGTCACATATTTAATAATTAACAATTGTAATTAGATTAAAATAATTAGAATGCAAATAAAATGTCCAATAATGTCAATATTTGGTCAAGAATGCATGTAAGAATAAATTTGTAGTGTCAGAATAACCAGTACTATCAATAATCATGTCATAATAATAATCAATCACACACATAATTTGATTTACACTTCAAATGTCATTAATACCCAAACCATCATCATTTATCCTCAAGAAACTCTTTGACACTATAGTAAGACTTCTCCATCAACCAGGTAGTTAGTGTTTTCTTAAATTTATTGAAGGTTAACTCTTTAATGGGTCTGGGTATGTGATTATAAATTTTGGCGGTCATATAATGTGAATTATTTTCATGGAGTGAAGGTTTACAGCTAGGCAGCAATAGTTTTGTGCTATCTCTAGACTTGTACAGCTTATCTTCACTGGCCTTTTTGAACAACTTTGGAGGTTTTCTTACAAATATGCCAATTTCTAAGCCGTATAGTGACGTCAACGTCAGCAGCTTCAGACTTTTAAAGGCTGGTATACACGAGTCAAGTGGTCCAATGTTCGCCATAGCCCGAATACATTTTTTCTGACATACGAAGACTTTTACATGGAACACTAATTATTTTTCTAAAATTATAGTAGCCTATGTTACGCCTTGTAACATTACCTATCTGCCAGTGAAAGTCCCTTCGCAATCGGCCAAACCGTTCCAGAGATTACCTCCTGCAAACAGACACAAAGACAGACTGACAAAAATTTAGCTTAATTTCTCATCAAATAGTATTAACTTGTATTAAGTTATTTATGTCATTAATTTTCGTTCGTCTGTCTTTCTGTTAATCACATTTAGCGGTTATTTCGTATCAAAAATAAAAACTAACACATTAGCCAATGCACAAGTCAAAAAAAAAAAACAAATGATGCTATTAATCCATTAAAAAAGAGGTTGGATTTTTGTGCATCAATGATCTCCATCTACCCCTGCGTATTGGCACCCGGTAAGAGTCGACCTGGGCGTGCGTATATCCTTCCGATCGAGGACGTTCGATTGAAAGGTCAGGTCAAGAGTGCCTGCAACCGGTGGGTATGTGTGCAAACAATTATGAAAGTTGAAGAAGTGACAGGTTAATAATAAGCCAGGATCGTAGCACCCCCCCGCCGGCCAGCGGGGGTGGTTATGACGGGCTTGAACCGACTAAAACCGCACGCCGTCTCGGGTCTTCAGACACCGGGGTGTAAGGTTGCCCATAAAGCATATCCCTCGCACCCCGACTGACCCTGAGCCACCTCCGGTTTCGAGATGGCCCCCTCGGGTTTGGGAACGACGGTGTCCCCGTCTTACCCCGACTTGGAGGAGGGGCGCTAGTCGCCCTGCCGTCCCGGTCTGCTTCTGCTGGGGTGACAGACGGTCTCACCTGCCACCCCCAGGCCTGCGCTCATGGAGGACGGAGGTCGTTAAGCGACCTCCGGCGCCTGAGTCGCCTGCGACGCGCGGCGAGCATGTTGCGGGCTTGGCGGGCCGGGAGTGTTCTAAATCTCTCCCGGGTGCCCCATGCGCTCGCATGCTGCCGAACGAGAGGAGTCCCACCCCGATGGCTGCCACGAGGTCACGCCTCAGCACCTGCCACGCTGGGCAATTCGCCAGCCTGTGCAGCCCCGAGTCCTCGCTCGCGTCGCGGTGATAGCACTCAGGCGCTGGCTCCTTTGGTCTGTACCTAACCAAATTGAATGACAGTATTGTCTGTGCTCGGTTCTGCTAATTTCATTACATCGGAGAACAATTATACCTCTGCTCATGTTGGTTCAGTTTCGACGACGATGCTCTTCGGGAATGAATGAATGTATATGTACCTATGTAAGTTATTTTCTTTTTTAAATATCGACTAAGGACACCATTATTTACATGCAGCGGGGCTTAGGTTAACACAGCCCCGGGGGCCGAGAAGATAGCCTAAGTCTCATGCCACAATGAGTCATCATTCGGTCAGTCAACCCAAAGCTCGAACTACTTACGTAAGTAAGTGAAAGTAAGCACGATTTTCACTTGTATTATAATTAATTACAATATAATATATCATTCATACATGTGCCCACGACCTTACAGTCAGAGGTCGCGGGTTCGATTACCGCTAATTGTACAAATGTATTTGCAATGATCTGGGTGTTGGTGTGGGTCTCCGGTTCTACGTAACCAATTGCAATCAAACATATGGCAGATTTCAAATCTGACCAAGATTATTCTAATAGAAATAACCGCTTTAAAATCAGTTTAGTAGTTTTTGCGTACATTGCGAACAAACAGATTAAGAGGCAAGAATTCAAAAAAAAAAATTTTTTTTTTGTTTAGGATCGTTCATTAAACATTTTATAATTTATTTCATTGTATGGAGGTGTAGATAGAATGTTTTTAATATTATTTTATATATCGCGTTTAATAATCTTCTTTACTGCAAAATACTCAGCTTGTCGCTTAATATATTGAGTTCCATAAAAAGCGGTCTCGAGCTACAGTAGTACGGCACATTACAGTTTTTTCGTGGGGATATCCCCCCGGATACCCCCCCCCCTTTTTTTTTTTTTTTTTTTTTTTTTCGTGCGGAAATCCCTTCGGATACCCCCCCGCGTGCCAGCGGGGCGGTTATGTCGGGCTTGAACCGACTAAAACCGCACGCCGTCTCGGGTCTACAGACGCCGGGGTGTAAGGTTGCCCATAGAGCATATCCCTCGCACCCCGACTGACCCTGGGCCATCTCCGGTTTCGAGATGGCCCCCTCGGGTTTGGGAACCACGGTGTCCCCGTCTTGCCCCGGTTTGGGGGAGGGGCGCTAGTCGCCCCACCGTCCCGGCACAACACAACCTATCACCCCCCCCCCCTGGCACAACACAACCTATCACTTACTTTTCCCGTAGAGAGTGTTATCAAGTTTCCGTTACGAATTTCTCAGGAACAGTTCTGAGTCTTAGTGAAAGAAGTAAGGAAGTATTATTACCAGTAATCTTGGCGTGAAAAGGGCCATACTGCATACAACCAGATAGAGGCCTGGTGGCGTCCCACACACCAGTCCAGGGCTTCATGTATTGAGGTTCCTGGCAAAAAAAAAGTAAAATATAATGTTCATAGGAAAATACTAAAATCGTGATTATAAAATGGGGGAGATAAAAATACTTTACGACCTACTCTTATATGTACTAAATATGAATCCAACAAAGTTAGTTCGTTTGTACTTTCGAAATATTCTCTGTACCACGCATTACTCTCCTCTCGTCTAGTTAAGAGTTGGCGCTAAAAAGCAATACTAATTGAGATGACCGACGAGAAACACTACTGAACCCTCGCTCGTAACAATATTTATTTTATTTTATACTTTTTAGTTATATATTTTTGAAATTACCATTTAAAGCACTTTATTTTGATATCCTACTCGATAAGTTTGAGCGAATTTTTTTTTATAAGTAACAATATACATTTTAGCGCCATTTTGCTTTTTTTTAATTTTGATAAACCCAGTAGCACTTCCAAGATAAATACGAATCTAACAACACCCCTCAAGCTAAACTTTGGAGACCCCCAGTGCTTCACCCCATCGGTGCCAACGATGGGATGGGCGTGTCAGAATCGGACCGACTAAAACCACACGGTGTCCTCCCCAAGCTAGATCGATTATCGCCCCCGAAACTACTACTACTAATACTAAATTTCATTAAAATCGGAGCCGTTTTCGAGAATCAGATTATAAACACATAAACAAGAATTAAAGTGAAGCTTATCAAAAGCTTATGAAAGCTTATCACAGTTGACATCCATCCATCCATACCATTACTTATTATAAACTAGCGGTAGTCCGCGTAAAATTCTGTTCTCGTTGCGGCTTCCCACGGGAACCCATTCCAGGGACGAAAGCTGCCTATGTGTTAAACCAGGCTATAACCTATCCCTGTACCGAATTTCAGCCAAATCTGTTGAGCCATTAGAGCGTACATGAATAACGAACATCACAAACTTTCACATTTAGAATATTAGTTGGAAGTAGGATAGTTATAGGCGGCGAAAGTGTTAAAACTACAAAATTTCAGTGTTTTATATTTGAACCGATCTAGTTGTTCTTAAGTTAATCAAAAGTTTATTTATACCGTTGACTTTGTACTATTTTTATTTATTAACTCCAAGTAGAAGTAGGATCTTTCACTTTTCTAACAGAAAAAGTAGTTAACTATAGTTAGTGAAGTAAACTTGTACAGTCAGTAACGAAAGTCACTTAAAAAACTCCAATTACAGTGCAGCTAATACTTCATCAGATATGTCTGACTGTATTAGCGTTACACATTCACGTCAGTATGTATGCATACTGACACGAAATAGATAAATAATTCTGTACTCTACGCGAAAATAATAATTGCATACTTGTAGGTACTTACCTAACTAGTTTTAGTCGATTGGGTAAACGTGTATTTTGTAAATATGAAATCTATTACCTTTGAAATAAAACTATTTTTAACGCATTCTATCGCGGTTTATTTGATGTTATTTTTTATCAACTATGTTTGTCAGCTATGTGTTCTTTGAAGCATTGGCACTCGCGTCAAAGAACACATAGCTGACATAAAACACCAACGCTCAAAAAAGTTGTATGTGAACACGTGCAACAGGGGACCAAACATTACTTAAGATTTGATAAACCACAGATACTCGCCAAAGAAAATCAATTCCTACCTAGGATGCTCAGCGAAGCTATTGAAATTAAAAAAACATCCTAATTTTAAAAGAGAAGATGGTTGGAATGTACCACCAGCTTGGGACCCAGTCATTCACTTAATTAATTCCAAGAAAAATCAAAATACAACAAGACTTCATGACACTGTGAGCTCATTCTGAGTAAATAGTAACACCAACAATTCAACATAGTTCGGGTACTTTGAGATAACTTTCACTTCAAACTACAAGACAACAACCATCTTTAGTCTCCCCGTGACCATGGCTGCTGAAAGGCAACCGAAACGTCGGGATCAATGTAAAATATAAAATAACATTAAATAAACCGCGATAGAATCCGTTAAAAATAGTTTTATTTCAATGTGTAACATTCGCGTAAACTTCCGACAATATCATCTATTATTACCTTTGTTCTCTGAACATCATTAATATAGAGCATGCAAAAATTTTGAGTCGCACCAAAACTATTCCATGCAATTTTAGTACGATTTAAATTTCTTGCTATTCTAACTAGTGGTTGTTCAATGAATATAAATGAATACTCATTAATTTTGTACTCAGTTTGTGAATGTTTTATGTTAAGCTACTTTTGTCGTTGACTGTATGTTTCTGTGGGAAGCGCCTGTGTTCGACAACTTAATTAAGTTTTAAACCCACTGCATAAATATTCATTTTTCCTGTTTAACTGGCGCGTTCGATAGCATGTGAATATTTATCACCTCAATTAATAATCTTCCTCGATTTTAAAGTTTAACTAATAATTTGACCACCGTTTTTCGTTTTCTTTTTCTTTGGCACTAAGGTACACAGGGTCAGTGTTACCTACTGACTACAAAATCGAGGCCAGTCAGTACTGACCTGAATATGCAACCACGAATGTTGGAGACAATGCACTGATGTGACAACACTGTACTAACTCCAAATCTATATACACGATGTCAGTATATTGGGTCAGCACAGCACTGGCTACTTAAACTACTAACTAGGCATAGGTACCTCTTACCCGTGGTGCCCGGCAACGGACACTTGGGAAGGACACCGTGCGGTTTAACTACCCCCGCTGGACTGCGGCAGGGGGTATCCGAAGGGATATCCGCACGTAAAAAAAAAGGCATAGGTACCTTAAAAAAACACAATTCAACTGAAGGCCATGGCTGATAGTTTTAAAAATGGATATTTAGAAACCTTTCTAAGTGTCCCAATGTTATTGTCTAATTTTCAGTTATGTATAATCGCCAAATCCAAATTTGTATGGACCCACAAGAACAAATTACCTTTCCATTATGACAGATATACCATAAGAAAATGCACATGGACACATTCGTTACGCTGTAAGCTGCATACGTGATGAGTTTTTATAGGGACAGGAGTGACAGGACGGGCCGAATTTTTTTTAGAAATATCGTTTCATACAAAATTTATGAGCAACAGTTAGTTGTAGATATGCGAAAGAGATTAGTAGTTTTTTGTAGTAGGTAGATTAATTTTATAAGGCAGATAAATAATTATTTTTTGGGTTTATTAGGGCCATCGAGACCTTCGAGGCCCAGGTTAAAGTCACCTGCAAGTCGGTACTCCTGCTGATTGACGGACGAAGCTCCAGCACAAGTTTTCAGCAGATTGGGGGGTCAGATGGCAGCCACTTTAGTAAAAGATTACGATAAGGAATATCAGGAGAAAGAGCAGGAGAGTGAAATGAAGAAACATACATACGTCGCCCATGAAAAAGTGTTCGGTTGACGGTTCGGCGAAGCGTCGGGAGCTTAGTGATTAAGAAGTCGACCCTACGATCGTGAGGTCCCGGGTTCGAATCCTGGCCATCACACTACCGACGTGAACCCACTCCTAACACAAGCAATTCAGCTTAGCTGGAGGGGTTAGGGGGAATATTAGTAGTTTCGGTTACTAATATCTAATAACTAATAAATATATCTTTAAAAAAAAGACGGTAAGAGAATTGTGCCTCTTAATTTAACATAACTGGATAAATGTGGGTGTTCATAAACTTCTGCTTTTCACTCTGAAATACGGAGGCGTGAGTATACGTATGTGTACATAAGGGTAACGTAATTATTATCAGCTTACCTTGAATCTGTACTTTCCGATAGGCGGGCGTGCATACGGTATCCCTTGGAAGCTAGCATATGATCTTCCCTTCGTAGATACCTTCCAAGCACCCTGTAGTACACCATGGGGAACTTTGACTTTTGGATTTGGTCCCTGAGCAGCGACCAGACCCGTAATAATAAAGAGTAAAACTAATTTTAAAATCATTATGCCGGTGATACAATGCGCGTGCGTCTGCGCTGTTTTCTTGCGCCAAACTGTTTGGAACGTAAATAGATCTTGTTTGCCTTTCGGTGACTTGAAACCACGCAGGTAATTAAATGTTGGTAATAATAGTAGTCACAACCATAGATTAATATGTTCTATTTTATATTCTAGTGCCATCTAGGCCCAAAGTAAGCATAGCTTAACTAGCTTGTGTTATGGGTTTAAGAATACGGATTAAATGTATTTAACATAGGTATACAGGGCATCCCATGGCTATGCCATATAGAGGGAATGATCCTTAAATAATGTAGAAAGACAATCACTGCAAGAAGACTTCATTTAATTTAAAAAAATAATTTTAAAACCGGTTACACTTGCCGTGGTAATGACAGGTAATGGCCTGTGACCACGGCCAATGTAACCTGTTCGAAACGTCCGGCAATCCAAGGGCATGTATACAACTTTTTTGTTTTTTTTTTTGTGCGGAAATTCCTTCGGATACCCCCCCGCCGGCCAGCGGGGGCGCACGCCGTCTCGGGTCTTAAGACGCCCGGGTGTAAGATTGCCCATAAAGCATATCCCTCGCACCCCGACTGACCCTGGGCCATCTCCGGTTTCAAGATGGCCCCCTCGAGTTTGGGAACCACGGTGTCCCCGTCTTGCCCTGGTTTGGTGGAGGGGCGCTAGTCACCCCGCCGTCCCGGCCAGCATCTGCTGGGGTGACAGGCGGCCTCACCTGTCACCCCCAGGTCTGCGCTCATGGAGGACAGAGGTCGTTAAGCGACCTCCGGCGCCTAAGTCGCCTGCGACGCGCGGCGAGCATGTTGCGGGCTCGGCGGGCCATACATGATCGCGTAAATTCCCGTTAACATTACTATATATCATGGAACGCGAAAGTATACAATTAGTAGATATTATATTATCTTTATTTTATGAATAAGATACCTTATTTTGTCACGATTTTTTCAAATAAACTAATAGTTTCAGTGACTAGAACAATTATTACGAGTAAATTCTAGATGGAATTTGAATCACAAATCATTTATTTTCATAAAAAGATTTTAAATACATTTTAGTATGTGTATGAGAATGTTTAAATTAGTTTTGTTTCATCGCCGTATATTAAAAAAAAATAATATCCAAAATGTTTATTACCGCACCACTGATACAAAAGTATGACACAGTTACCCCATTTGTAGTTTATCACTGCAATAAAAACATTCATACCAGTTTGTAGACCTAAAGGTAATGGGGTTCCTCCATGGTTCAATCACAAATTGATAAAATTGCTGAATGAAAAAAATAAGATCAGGAGGCGTTATAAAAAGTATAAAAACCCAATGGACGCAGTAGAATTAAAATATATCAGCAAAAACTGTAATAATTTGGCCGTGGTTTGCTATAATAACTACACTAAACAAATTGAAGGTGAGCTAAGGAGGGATCCTAAGCTTTTTTGGTCGTACGTTAAGGCTAAACGAGGGGGGTCAAGCACATATCCCAAGTCTATGACTAAAGGGTCGATCAGCTCATCTGACGGTATTCAGATATGCGAGCTGTTTGCAGAGCACTTCTCCTCTGTGTACAGCAACAGTAATGTACACCCGGATAACGATTACATGTCTGAAAACTTACACATGCTTGATCAATTCAATTTGTGTCTCGACTGTCCCCTTATAGAACAAGGGAGTGTGCGCACAAAACTAAAAAAAATTGATACTGGAAAGGGCGCAGGTCCTGATGGAATACATCCTATATTTATTGCTAAGTGTTCTTCTGAGCTGGCTCAACCGCTAACTCTAATTTTCAATAAATCCTTAGCATCCGGTGTATTTCCCCTCAAATGGAAAGTAGCTAAAGTAGTGCCAGTTCATAAGTCAGACGATATTACAACTATAAGCAACTATAGGCCCATATCTATCTTATCAGCATTCGCTAAGATCTTCGAATCCATGATCTGTCCTTATATTTAAGCGACCACCAACATGGATTTGTTTCACGTCGATCCACAAATACTAATCTGGTTCCGTTCACAGAATTACTCATAAATGCTATTGATTCGGGCCATCAAGCTGACGTTATCTACACGGACTTTTCTAAAGCGTTTGACAAAGTGTCACATAGAGTCCTTATCAACAAATTACAAGCCTATGGCATTTCAGGACCCTTACTTAGTTGGATAAATTCATATTTGAGGGAACGTGTCTTCACTGTTGTAGTTAATGGCTATCAGTCAGGCTTGCAACCAATCTTGTGCGGTGTTCCTCAAGGCTCGCATCTGGGTCCGATTCTTTTTAACTTCTTTATCAATGATATTCCAGAATGTTTCCATTTTAAATAATTTGTAAAAATAATTAGATCGGATCAGGATGCTATGCATCTGCAAACTGATCTCAATAGGCTTGTCGCATGGTGCAAAAGCAATAGAATGCTGTTAAATGTTAAAAAATGTCACCACGTAAAGTACACGAGAAAACTAAATGTTCTAAGCCACGATTACTACATCAATAGTGAAAAAATATCCGAAGTGGCAACGGTTAAAGATCTCGGGGTAATATTTGATAAAAAATTAACATTCATTCCGCATTTGGATAATGTAATCAAAAAAGCTTCGAGGTTGCTAGGGTTTATGCTTAGAAATATTAAAAGCTTTCGCAATAATAACACAAAAATCTTGTTGTACAATAGCTTAATTAGAAGCCTCATAGACTACTGTAGTGTTATATGGCGTCCCCATTTTGCGACACACACTTTGCGTCTTGAACGTATTCAGAAGCGTTTTGTTTGGCACCTAGCGTTTTCAAACGGCCTAGCTAAAAAAATACGCGCCTACGAATGCAGACTCGAGCATTTTCGGATGAAAACTTTGGAAAGCCGGACAAAGCTTAACGAGGCAATATTTGTCGGCAAAATCCTTCATCGCCAAATTGACAGTCCGAGGTTGTTGGCTCTCTTCCGATTTAATGTTCCAGCAAGGACACCTCGTAGGCCAATCACACCCCTCTGCCCACCTTTAAGAAGGACAGTTTTAGGTGCCAATTCTCCTTACGCCAGATTGTCTAGAACTGTGAATGGTTTGAGCAGCTTGATTGACATACACTTTGACCCCGTCACAAAACAAAAATTGACTTTAAGCCGCCTCACGTGCCTTTTGGATATTTAGTTATATTAATTTCTATAATCTTCTTTATATATAAAAATGAATTGCTGTTCGTTAGTCTCGCTAAAACTCGAGAACGGTTGGACCGATTTGGCTAATTTTGGTCTTGAATTATTTGTGGAGGTCCAGAGAAGGTTTAAAAGGTGAATAAATATGGAAGTTGTTATCGATTGAGGCAGTACGAAGTCTGCCGGGTCAGCTAGTATTATATAAAATTAGGTTTGTTAAATCATTATGTAGGACTGGTTGTATGTATCTCTTATAAGATTATGGCATGTGGTGTTTACCTTTAAGTAATTGTTACATTGTCTGATGTTCCTTTTGTACAAGCTCATGTTGCAATAAATAATGTAAACAATTGTTGGTAAACCAAAATAAAAAAATAAAAATAAAATCACTGATTTCTTTAAAACTACGCATATTTTCTTATATCTAATTATTACATTATGGCAAGTTTGATTATTTCTATTATATCATTGTCTTTAAAACGTGAAACGACGTCTGTAATAAGTTTTTTTACACAGGCCGCGGTGGCGGCCAAAGTCCGCCGGCAACCCTGGGGTTATCCTTTCGAGGGCTTACCCGGGGTGCCCGGCAACGGACACTTGGGGAGGACACCGTGCGGTTTTAGTCGAGACATGACATAACCACCCCCGCTGGCCGGCGGGGGGGTATCCGAAGGGATTGCCGCACGTTACAAAAAAAAAAAAATAGCAAGCCCGACATAACCGCCCCCGCTGGCCGGCGGGGGGGTATCCGAAGGGATTTCCGCACGATAAAAAAAAAAAAAAAAGGTCACATAGCCAAATAAATAAATTATACATTTTTGATCTTCAAACCCTCGTGAGTGTGCAGCCTAAAAAATATTGATGTATAAATGTGTAAATGAAGAAATGTATGACGCGCTTGCCCCGCCTGACCTTCGAGCTCATCCCGTAAGCAAATCCAAAATAATGTGCATATAACGTGGTTCATCATCATCACAGCGCTGGTCCCGGTTGCATCCAAAGCTTGCACTTTGGCGCCAGGGTTTCACTCCCATACTCTTTCTCTTGATTTGATTTTTATTGGCTTTTACGGGAGTAATTCAATCAATCAATCAATTAAAATCATTTATTGCTGACCAAAGGTATTACGATATACGAATTGTCTGACCCCAAGAGTGATACGACGCTTAATCTTATTTACTTAAAACACAAGCACGTTCTTTAAATAACTGACTTCTAAGTAGGTTTGTTATAATGATTAGATACACTGTTTAGAACAAAAATTGTCCGTTCGGAAAATCTGCAGGCGGCATTCTGACTTCATGAAACGTACATCCGCAATTCCGGGCCCGCACGAAACATGAACGAAAGAAGTGTCATTTGGGTACAATGAAGTTGAGGCAGGTGATCTCCGGTAAGGGGAGCTTCGGGGACCACCTGCATCGGATCAGGATGGAGCCAACGCCTTTGTGCCATCACTGCGACGCGAGCGAGGACTCGGTGCTGCACACGCTGGCGGACTGCCCGGCCTGGGAGGTTCTGAGGCGTGACCTCGTGGCAGCCATCGGGGTGGCAGTCCTCTCGCTCGGCAGCATGATTGCGGCAATGGTGCCGAGCGCGAGCGCGTGGGCCGCCGCCACCTCCTTTTGCGAGCATGTAATGCTTGCGAAGGAGATGGCGGAGCGCGCCCGGGAGAGATTTAGAACTCTCCCGGCCCACCGAGCCCGCAACATGCTCGCTGCGCGTCGCAGGCGACTCAGGCGCCGGAGGTCGCTTAACGACCTCCGTCCTCCGTGAGCGCAGGCCTGGGGGTGGCAGGTGAGGCCGCCTGTCATCCCAGCAGAAGCAGGCCGGGACGGCGGGGCTACTAACGCCCTTCCCCAAAATCGGGACAAGACTCCCCGTCTTGCCCTACACCGTGGTTCCCAAACCCGAGGGGGCCATCTCGAAACCGGAGATGGCCCAGGGTCAGTGCGAGGGATATGCTCTATAGGCAACCTTACACCCCGGCACCTTTACTATGCATCAACTGCAAAAGTTTCAAGTTTGTTGTCCTAGCGGTTTAAGTTCTACGTTGGTGAATAGGTCGGCGAGGACAAGTAATTATTAATGTATAGTTTTTTTTGCCATGAGACTGTGCAGCTGAATTCGGTTTTATTCAATAATCTCCCAATATATGCCATATATGCCCAAATCACTAGAGGCAAAGTTGTATTTTAATTTCGAACTTGGTAGGTACGGGATGCAGACTGGATAATAGCACGCATTTTTGTAATGTCACCTGTATACCTGCTACAAAAAGTTGCACATTGTTGCTGGTTAAGTAGTGTTCTTTCACTATACCAAATTTGTTTGTTCCGTACAGCTAGTCCAGTTATATTTACATAAAACGTTATTATGAGAAACACAAAAACACACAAACAAAATGAATAATAATAAGGTGCGGTAATGAGGGTAAAGTCATGTATGTGTCTGGATCACTGGCTTCCTGAGGAATCGGTCTATCCGGGTGGTCGTTGACGACTGCACATCTGACCGATTAGCGATCAACGTTGGGGCCCCTCAGGGGTCGGTATTCTCGGCTACATTATTCTTGCTGCACATTAACGACCTGCTCAAGCCCGGTACTTTTGGGTACGCAGACGACAGCACAGTGGTCGAGAGTTACGAGTCCAACCCCCGAGCCAGCGTGGGACAGATCCGATCTCTCCGAGAGGCTATGGTTGAGCGTTTGAATTTGTCCTTAAAGGCGGTCTCCGATTGGGGTGATGCTAACTTGGTCAAGTTCAACGCTACCAAGACCCAGGCGTGTCTCTTCTCTGCCAAGCGAAGTCAATATCAGCCAAACCCCACATTCCGAAATGCATCCGTGCCGATAACCGACCGCCTCGAGCTTCTTGGCGTTACCCTGACGTCCACCCTCAATTTTGGGTCTTACATTGAGGCTAAAGCTCAAGTGGCTGCTAAAAAGCTGGGCATTCTGTCGAAGGTGAGACAGTACTTCACACCGGAACAGTTGCTCAACTTGTACCAACTAATTTGACATTTGTAATTCTAATTTAATTAGTTTTGTATTTCTGTATTGGTAATTTAAAAAAAATGAAAATTTATTCTCCAAAATTTCTAGGGTAAAATGTAGAGCTGGTATAAAGCATTATTTGAATCTATCGACATTTTAAACATTATGGTTTTGAAAGTTCTTACATCTGAGGTTCACTATACTTGGTGACTGTAACGTGTAAATAAATATAAAACCCTATGACAATGTCGTGAGGCGAAACCGGTCAGGTGTAATTTATTAAATATAATAGTGGAAAAGTACACGTGATACATTCATTTCAATATGTAGTACAAATTTTTAAATTTTCGTCAAAATTTGATAATACCTTTTTTTGTTTAGAAAATGAAAGTATTGGTTTTGATCGGACACTCCTAATTATTAATATTATTAGCGACTAATATGTATCTCACTAGCTAATGATACCGAATTTCATTGAAAGGTTATCAATATTATCAAAACCATATTATCTCTAATGTTTATTTAAATATTATTTTATTGATTTGAGTTGCAATACTCACAATCACAATCATAGTTTTAAAACACTTTTATTAGCTTGTAAAAGAAATACTTAACTAAAAAAATGTAGGAATAAAATAAAATTGAAACATAGTTGGTTTGTATAATAATGTGCAAATTTTAAAATATGTACCTGTTGTCTGAATAATATTATCAAACCAATATCAAAACACTCTTTAATAGCAAAGCTTCAAATAATTGTCAATGAGTCTTAGATTAGTGAATAAGAAGGATTAACAAAGAATTTATTTTAGTATTACAAAAAGCGTGGATTGTTTCTGTATCTTCTTTCAATCTTGCTGCTATTAGCTCACATATTACAGCCATTCCATTTTGATTGATATCTGCGTATCAATCAATATAAATTTATAGAAAAATATGTATACGCGATCAAAGAGTTACCTGAGTAATTCCACTGAAAAAAAAAAAGTTAAACTGCACAGCAATTTTTTTGGCCCTGTGTAGATACACAAAGCTTGAAGAATAAGTATTATCCTTTACATACACCCTCGCATGTGAAGGTGTATGTGTGTGTGTGTTTGTGTGTGTGTGTGTATGTGTGTATGTGTATGTATTTATTTCCTTAACCGTGTGTATATGAACTTTAGAATATTATCCTCCGTAGTTTTCATCCTCGTTGAAGCCTAGCTTATCCCAGAATTTTTTCTGTCCATAATCAGTGGTGGAGTTCATCTCCAATTTATCAGCAGCCAAAATGTCGAGGTAGTCCAGCTCCTTAGCAAATGGCTTAACAGGGAGCCAGGCAGGTTCGTCTTCAGTTAGTCTTGGAGTTCTAAGAGAAAGGATAACCTTACTTTATTATAAAATAGTATATCCACATTGTATTATATTTAGAAAGGGAGTTTATAGGCACCCGACCAAGATCTTCGGAGCTCGAGCCAAGTTCACCAGCAAGCCGGTACACCTACTGATGGAGGTTTCAGTTTCTAGCGCTAAGATTATTGCCGTCGGTTAACCTCACCTACAAGCCGCACCTGCTGATTGGCGGACGAGGCTCTGGCGAAGGCTATCCTCTCGAAAATAGGGGTCAGACGGAAGTCGCTGCCGTAAAAAAAATATGGCAAGGAGTGGTACTAGAAGAAAGATGACGAAGGAAATACCCATTACCCAGAAGTGGAGAAACTATAGATCATGTTTATAAGTGCATTAACAATGGCAGCGTCTCCTTCGGTCTTTGGGTTAAAGATATGGAAGATCCACAAGACATCGTCAGCATGGCTTACTCCTGCAACACAAATTACACTAATGTTATTATAAACGCGAAAGTTTGTATATATGGATGCAAGTTTGTTACTATTTTACGCAAAAACATCCGACCGGATCTGGATGATATTTTGCACAGAGATACATTATGGTCTTGAATAAGACGTAGGCTATTTTTTGTTCCAGGAATAGGTTCATGTGGATCTCGGGAACGACATCAGAATTTCACGAGGGTGGAGCCGTGGAAACCAGCTGCTCCTCACTCTAATAATAAATCCCACAACAATATACAATCTTTCACATTTATAATATTTATAAATGTGAAAGATTGTGGAGATGTTTGTATGTTTGTTACTCAATCAAGCTTTAACGGCTGAATGAATATGGCTGAAATATGTTTTTTTTTGTATAGAATGTATTTAAAAATATAATTTAATATGTATTAAGTTTGATAAAGGGAATAATAATAATAACACTTTTTATTCTATTTTTTAATATTACATGTTTTGTTAGTATTTTCTCTTATTTTAGTGTTAATATAGTACTTCAAATCAATTATTCTTCATTATAGAAATAGATCCCTTATTGGGTAAAAGCCTCCCCCATCTTTTTCCATTTCTGTCTGTCTTTGGCGAGTGACCACCAATTGTTACCCACAGTTTCTATGATATTGTCAGCCCATCATTTGTTTGGTCTTCCGAGCTTTCTTTTTCCTAATGGGCCAACCCATTGCGTTGACTGTGAAGTCCACCTTTTGTCTTGGTACCTTGTGATGTGGCCTGCCCATAGCCACTTCAGCTTTAGTGCATGACTGAGAGCATCTGTCAGCTTTGTCTTCTTCCTAATAACCTCGCTTTTAATTTTTTCTATTTTTCTTTTTTCAGAATACTCCTTTCCATAGCACGTTGGGTAGTAATAATTTTAGTTTTTATTTTATTTGTGAATGTCCATGTTTGGCAACCATATGTTAAGGAGGGCAATGTACATTTTCCATTACAGTCCTTTTAAATGGCATGCTGTAGTTAGTAGTAGCAGTAGTAGTAGTACCCTTTAAAATTTATTTTTGTGCCCAGAAGCTTTTCTAAGCGCATTTGACTCTACTCTGCACCTCTTTTCCATGCTGTCCTTACTGAATGATATTAGTTTACCAAGGTATATGTACTCATTAACATAATCAATTTTGTTGTTATTGTCGAGTTGTATTGGTTTATGTAGGCCATTTATCATCACTTTAGTTTTACTTGGATTCATCTGTAATCCAACCTTGTAACTTTCAGCATTAAGAGTATGTATCATCCCTTGTAATTCTAAAGCTGACTTGGCAAAGATAACGATGTCATCCGCAAATCGTAGGTGACTTAGATGTTTGTCTATTATCCAAATACCTTTTTTCTCCCATTTGAAATTTTGGAATATATCCTCTAATACAGCAACGAATAATTTCGGAGACAGGGGATCGCCTTGCCGGACTCCTCTTTGTATTGAAATTCCTTTTCCTTTGGTTTCTAGCTTTATTGTACTTGAACTATTACTGTAGATGTTTTTCAGAATGGATATATAGTTTTGTTCAATGTTGCATGATTCTAGTGCCTTCCATATGGCAGAGTGAGAGATACTGTCAAACACTTTTGAAACTATTTTAAAGCCAATATACAGGGTTTGGTTGTATTCCTTGAATTTTTCGATAACTTGTTCCAAGGTGTGTATGTGATCGATTGTAGAATATCCTGATGGGAACCCTGCTTGTTCTAATGATTGTTTATTATCTATTTTTTCTGTGATACGTGCTAGCATGATGGATGAGAATAACTTGTATATACTAGTTAGCAAACTTATTGGTCTGTAGTTATTGATGCCTAGTCAACTGCCTTTTTTATAAAGCAGTATTATATCTGACTTACACCACTGGTGCGGTCCTATTCCACTGTTGAGAACCATATTAAATAACTTCATTAGAAATATGAGTAGTTTTGTTTATTCTTTGTTTTATTCTTGCATGTTACTAGTTCAGATCGTCTGTTTATCAGGTCTATAGTGCTTTTCTTGAATATCTTATTTTCCCTGTTTTCATTGTTTTTATTATCTGTTTTTAAACTTGCGATGATTGTGCTTTCAAGTACATTGTAATAGGTCTGTGCATCTTGCATGTTTCTAAATTCTCAACCTGTGCATTTATGTTTGCTTCTAGCTTTTCTTTATATTCTCTTATTTCCATTTTTGTTTTAGGTGCTCTCGGTGTTACTGTGAAGGATGTTCTATTTAGTTTAGCTTTATTGATGCTCTCACTACTCTATAATCAGAGACATACTTTATTTCATTTAGCACTTACACATTGGATATGTATTTTGGATTACTGCTAAGAATGAAATCAATCTCATTCTTTGTTTTCCCATCAGGTGACAGCCATGTGCACTTTCGGCTTTGTTTCTTTCTGAAGAAAGTGTTCATAATCGAGAGGTTGTATTCGTACGCACATTGTATTAGCTTTTCACCTCTTTTATTTCTAGTGCCATATCCGTATTTTCCCATTATACAAGTTTCGTCTGATTGTGGGTGTCCAATTTTGGCGTTAAAGTCTCCTATAACTAGTACCGATCGATCTGTAAGGCTGTGAGCTGTATATAGGTCTTCATAGAATGAATTGATGTCATCTTCACATGATTTTGCAATTGGAGCAAGTACTTGAATTATGGATAAGGCTAAATCGTTGAACTTAAGCTGGAGTAGGGCTACTCTTTCAGATATTCCGGTGAAGTAGACAATGTGTTTTTTGAGTTCCTTCTTTATTAAAAAGCCAACACCATAGAGTCCGTATGTTTCCCCTATATAGCAAAATATATGGTTTTCGTGTCCTTCTATTTCACATCCATTTCTTCTTATTTCAGGCAGTCCCAAGATATGCCACTCTATTTTTTCTAAAGCATGTTATAGTTGGAGGTATTGTTTTCTTGACGCAAGGGTTCTTACATTGTACTCGTAGGTACATATTTTTAATGAATTCGGTTTAATTAGTTTGCTTATTTCTACAGATGAGGGGTGGTGGTCATTAGTCCCCGTGGTGACCAGCCGGGTTGGGGAATGTGATTGTTTGTTTTTTACATGTGTGTTTTTTGTGTTCGTCTTCCGGTGGGTGTTGATTGTTAATTGCTATTTGTTGCTGGGTCCAGGTTGTGAGTTAGATCTAGGGCGGTACATATGTTCAAGGGCATTCGTTTTGTTCATTTTTCTAGGGAACTTTTGAACTGTTCCAGTATTAGGGTTTGATAGCGGCGGTGTGTTCGAAGGAGACCGCTTTCTTTTTTCACTGCCTTTGTTATGGCTTTCCTTTTCTCTTATTATGAGTTTATCATACCGTAATAGTGCCACCTTTCCTTTCTTTATTTTTTCTTGTTGTTTTACTTTTAATTCCTTTCTTAATAGCAGAATTTCTTTTGGGAAATCTTCAGTGACATCTTTAGCTATCTTTAGGGAAATTCTTGTTATTTGCCATAATCTCCATTTTTCTCCAGCCTAAGGTCAGTTTCACTTGTATAGGTCTCCTTTTATTATCTTGCCTCTTCCCTAGTCGTTGGACTCTGCCAACTTCCCATTTGTCAAAATCATCTATCTTGCTCATGGTATTCAATTTTTCCAAGACTAGTTCCAATAATTCCATGTTGTTTTTCTCCGATTCCTCTATTCCATGCAGTATCACATTATTTTGCCTGACTTCTTTTTCAAGGTTATGGACTTTTTTTTAAGGTTGTTATGTCAGCTCTAAGTTTTTCATTTTCTTCCACTAAAGGTTTAAGTTTTTCTTCAATTGTGGTTATCATATTTGAAGCTAAAGTATTGGTTTGCACCCTGAATTCTTCTTTTATTTCATTTATGTTCTCAGTCATTTTCTTTAAGACCATTTCTAATTGTTTTTCCATATTTTATTAGTAATGGTAGTTTTGTTATGCTTTTCTGCCAAGCTACAAATCCAACTACTATTTTTTGAGCTTCTGGAACGCGCCCGGTTGTCAAACCGAAACGTCAAACTGAAACATCAAAGTCAAATGTCAAGTGTCGGAAATGACAGATGGTAAACTGTGACTTTGATGAGGGTATTCTGATTTTCACTATACATAAGTGTTATTGTGTTTGTACAAATTCTTTTCGGTTTTTATCACTTTTCGCCAGAAACTTAGATTTAAAAACACTACTTTAGTGAAAATTCATTGTGACACTGTATGGATTCAAGTTTGAAGTGAGTTTCGTTGTTTAATTTCACTAATTTCGATTAAAAACTCGCGGAGTGAACAGCAACGGTATTTTCGTGACAACTGCTGAACCGGAAGTGGGTGAGTGGGTGGTAAATCGATTATAGTCTGGAATAACACATAGGCAACTTTTTATTCCTGGAATTGGTTTCCATGGGAAGCGGGAACGGGCTCAGAATTCCACGTAGGCGAAGCCGCGGGCTAATAAATATATTCTAGGATATCGCTATTTAGACTCAAAGTAAGTATGTAATTAAAAGTTTATTATAGGTTCTAAAATATGGTCATGCATATATTTTATTAAATATAAAACCCTCACAAATTGGTAGCAGAGCGTGGTTAAATGCAAATTATGAAAAATGACATCAACTAGCGTTATCGTAATATAGAACCTTTGACCAAGTCAAACTATGATACGTGGTGTTTGCAAGCACAAGCGATCCTGATTAAAAATGACTATTGGGATATCGTAAGCGGCGAAAAAACGTTACCACCAGCTACGGATGCGGCGGGCGAGATCGGCGTTCAACAAAGAGGACTTGAAGGCAAGTATAAAAATGTTAAAAGACTGGTTGCTTCACAAATGTTTTTACTCCATTACGGACTTTTTATCCACACGTTTAAATAGATAAACGTATAATGATATGTGTATAATCTAGGTTTCTCTTTTTCATGTAATACTATATACCTACGTTGCAATTCGTCATAAATAATGTGCTAAATAAAATTAAAATTAAATTTTGCATGCCCAATTTAGGCAGAACATGATGTACCTAGTCATAAGACATTATTTGTACCATCCTCATAACAATGTTCTAGCAAATAAAGATTATTATTATTATTATTCTCTTTATTAAACTTTAAATACATATAAGTTATATTTTTAAATACATTCTATATATTAAAAAAAAGCAAATATATTTAAAAATATAAAAAATAGTAGCCCACCGGCATCGGGTACAGGGACCAAGTCACCGGTAGTTAGGGCTCCAGAGAGAGGAATCTCCTCATAATACGTGCCGTGTCGAGGAGCACTGCCTTCTGCATCAAGCCCTTGACCCAACTGCCTAACGCGAGCCTCTTGAGATGTTGATCGAGGCTCTTGGCAATCAGTCCAGGAACCAATACAACTATCGGAACAATAATTGCCGAATTCACACTCCACATGTCGACAACCTTGCGAGCCAAATCCAAATATTTTATGTTTTTCTTTTTCGGCTTTCACAAGATTCTCGTCATGTGGAATGGTGATATCGATAATTATTGCGCGACGCTCTGATCGATCTATCAACACTATATCAGGTTTATTAGCTACAATAGTCCTGTCAGTGATGACTGATAATAGATCGATCCCAGTACAACGTGATGTGCCCATTTTCGAGAACTGCGTCGGGCATATATTTGTAACTAGTATTTTGCGCGGTGCGCGAGCTGCAAGCAGCTCGCGAGTGTTAAATAAAAAAATCGATCCGCCATCTTGGATTTTTCAACTTTTTTTTTCAAGAATTCAAAATCAGAAGCTTCGATTTACTCAAAAATGACACCCATGTTGCCATGTCATCAAAGATGGCGGAGAAACGACCACCATGTTGGCCGCCATCTTGAATTTTTTGACATTTCGGATTATTCCCATAGTCACCTCAGGTCTCTCTACATTTTCCCATACATCATCCATATCGCGCATTACTCCTTCTAGGAGAACAATTGTGTCAGTGAGTGAGTGAGTGGTAATCGAGCTATATATAATATGCGGTTCCGAGTATTTTATGTTTGAGCAGCCCTCACCTATCTTTAATACCCTGGCCATGCTCCTCACCCATCTTCCAAACCCTCGATCCTCATCTATCTCCATATTTCTGACTGAGAGTCATAAAAACATTCTGAAAAGGAACCATATCAAAGTCTTGCATAGTTCCCAACTTGCAGTCTCTTCAATATTCTCCACGTATTTTGTATGGAAAAATAAATTCCGCCATCTTGAATTTTGTGTCTGTTCATTGAGTAGACCTTCAGGTCCTGATCATCTTTTGCTAAGAAACCACTCTTCTATCTTTTATACTCTCCGAGATAGACACCGACGACATTTGTATGGCGGCCATCTTTTTTTCTCACTGCCAATTGGATGAGGTTCCAAGTATTTTTTGTTTGAGCAGCCCTCACCTATATTTAATACCCTGGCCGTGCTCTTCACCCATCTTCCAAACCCTCGATCATCATCTATCTACATATTTTTGACTAAGAGTTCGTCCCCAAAAACATTTTAAAAAGAAACCATAAATCAAAGTCTTGCATAGTTCAAAACTTGTAGTCTATTCAATATTCGCCATACATTTTCTATGGAAAAATACCGCCATCTTGAATTTTTTTTCTATTCATCGTGTAGACCTTTGGATCCTGATCGTCTTTTGCGAAGAAACTACTCTTCCATCTTTTATACTCTCCGAGGTGGACACCGACGAAATTTGTATGGCGGCCATTTTTTTTTTTCGCCATTTTGAATTTTTTTTCAGGTCACTGGCAATTGAATGACGTTTCGAGTGACATTTGCTCAAGCACCCCCAACCTAACTTCAATACCGTAAGCGTGCTCTTCACCCGTCTCCGAAATCCTCAATCATCAGCTCTCTCCATATGTTTCTTCCGAATGAATTTTTATCCTCTATACGAAACCATCAGTGAAAAAAAATTTTTTCATACAAAATTGTTCAGGAGAGGTGATCAATGAGTCAGTGAATCAGCACGAGCAGCTATATACTCGTATATATTAATATATATTAATACGGTACCTCTGATTCCACAAGGTTGTACTTTAGAGCAAACTGTTGATGAACAATCCTGGCTACTTGGTTATGTCTATGCAAATACTCGCCGTTGGCAAGACGAGAACAACCACAAATTATAAGGGATACTCCGGGACGGTGGCACGCCCGACATATGTCAACCGTACCATCCCTTAGAGTATACCTCCGATATTTATTCGTCATCACAACTTCGTCCATAATTGCAAAAACAAAACCTTCGGTTGCCCCAAATAGGTCACCGAAGCGTAGCCAAGATACAGATACAGCGATACAGAGCTGGTAAATCTATATCAGGCCCATGGAGAGCCCGATAGAAACGTCCATGCAACTCCTTGCTCTTCCATACATCCATACGGTCATTAATACTTAATACCACAGGTTTGCACCAGTTCTCTTTAGCCAAAGCTAGCGGGGTAAGTCCGTTGTCCACCATTACTACATCACGATGCATATGAGCTCCATTGTGTAGGAAGTTTTTTTTTTATGGATGATAGGCTCACGTTTGACCTCTATCTCACCTGATCGTAAGTGACGATTTGTTCTGCGATGGATCACGTTTGCCTAGAAGGAACCTATTCACTCGAGACTTGAAGATTCCGAGGTTATAGCTTTCCGGAAACACAGACTCAGGCAGGCAATTCCACTCCTTAGAACATCCTTAACGCATAATAAATGTGTCGCCGAAACGTTTCGTGCGTATGAGTGGAATATCCACCATGTAGCGGTGGCGCGTCGCTGTGCGTCTGGTCGTTCGTTGGTGGAAAGGGCTTGGAGGTATCAGGTTGTGCAATTCCAGCGCACACTCTCCGAAATGCATCCGGTTAGAAAACGGTAGGCCTGCAACTTTGCGTCGATGTTCAAGGCTCTGAAGCCTTTTCTCGACGAGTGCATCGTTATTGATGAGCCTCTTGGCCCGTCTCTCTATTGTCTCAAGCGCTTCCAGGTGGTATTTAGCTGAGCCATTATACAGGTACGAGCAGTACTCCATACAGGATCGAACCTGCGCTTGGTACAAGTTGAGCAACTGTTCCGGTGTGAAGTACTGTCGCACCTTCGACAGAATACCCAGCTTTTTAGCAGCCACTTGAGCTTTAGCCTCAATGTAAAACTCAAAATTGAGGATGGACGTCAGGGTAACGCCAAAAAGCTCGAGGCGGTCGGTTATCGGCACGAATGCATTTCGGAATGTGGGGTTTGGCTGAAATTGACTTCGCTTGGCAGAGAAGAGACACGCCTGGGTCTTGGTAGCGTTGAACTTGACCAAGTTAGCATCAACTCAATCGGAGACCGCCTTCAAGGACAAATTCAAACGCTCAACCATAGCCTCTCAAAGAGATCGGATCTGTCCCACGCTGGCTCGGGAGTTGGACTCGTAACTCTCGACTACTGTGCTGTCGTCTGCGTACCCAAAAGTACCGGGCTTGAGCAGGTCGTTAATGTGCAGCAAGAATAATGTAGCCGAGAGTACCGACCCCTGAGGGACCCCAGCGTTGATCGCTAATTGGTCAGATGTGCAGTCGTCAACGACCACTCGGATAGACCGATTCCTCAGGAAGTCAGTGATCCAGACACATTAGCCAGCGGGAAGGCCGTAGGACGGAAGCTTGCCAATTAGGCTATCGTGCCAGACCCTTTTAAAAGCCTTCCCTGAGGTTGCACACCTCACGGTTATGAAGAGATTTGGCATTTAAAAAGACACATCCCCCGCATTTCCGCGGTATGTACTGTGACGTCTGGGGACTGGCGTCACGACTGCTTATGGCGATGAAATCACAAGACGTTAATTCGTAGGAAAAACATTATTTATTTTAACAACACGCACTTTTATTTATATTAATTAGGGACTTTTACGCGGGGTTGTTTAACTTTTATTGTCGGACTGGGAAGGGGAACGCGGACTCTGCCCAAGGATAGGGTTTACAGCGGAATTCTCCTCAGGATACTTTTTCGTAGCTCGAATCAAGGACGGATCCTCCGGGACCCGTTCCGACCCCAACTGTCCAGGCTCCAATTGTTTTATTGAAGCTTCCTATTTTAAATTTAAATTGACACAACAGTTTTATTTATAATCGCTGACGCATGATGGCCAGGTAACTAACTGTAGTGTTCGAACGAGGTCGGACACTACATCAGCTGCGCCTCAGGAACTTCATGCGACAGTACTACGCTAAGGCCCTAGGTAAACTAAGCCGATGCAAAGAAAAAAAAAATGTTATGCACGATGTCCCTGACAATGGGAAAAACGAAGCAATCTTTATTCACCATTTAATCAAGTTATAGCCTTAATGGCTATAACTTGATTAAATAACGACCGTATATAACGACCGAATATAAATAAATACCGAAAAATACGAATAAAAAGATTACTTCATTCTTGGACGGGCAAAACATCGGTAAAAAAACCGACCACACCATACCTGTTCAAACAAATGAAATTGGTATCTCTTGTCGATACATTTTAATGTTTGTCCGAAAGGGACCTAAAGTACAATGTACTTTTAAGACCTACCTAACTAAAAACCAAAAGGTGATATAAAGTGATTTATCCTTACACATCATACATATGTAATTATAAACCTCTTACATCGCCTACGAATTACTAAATTACTTTGTAATCAACATTAAAGAGAAAGAAAACTTCACCCCATAATGAGTCTGGTGTAAACCAACTTTCACCATCGCAGGCAACTATGTCCTTAGCGATTTGACCCACTTACAAAGTTTACATTTCCACTCCCAACATTAGACGAAAAAATTATTGCCTAATCCTACGCTAGGACGTAATGAATAAAAAATTTTTTTTATTTATCTTCGACAGCGCACCGACATAGAATAAACACAGAAAAAACAACAATGTTATTACACATTAAACCACACCTTATTAATTACATATATCAAAACTTTATTAAGATGATGGTCGCGCAGATAGGCATCTGTAAAAAAAACAACTTTGAACTTTAAAACGTCAATAAAGTTATATGAAACCATTGATAATACATTCGAACTTTATTTGTCAAACCTTTTTACTAGCACCGCACATAAAATAATTAATAATATATTCAAACTTTATTTGTCAAACCTTTTTATTAGTACCGCACATAAAATATAAAAAAAAACTATCTATGTCAGCACAAACAGTCAAAGTCAAATAAATACAATAATACACAACTTACACTTAAATTACGTATCTTCTGTTGACGAATGGTTTCAGAAAATTAGTATTTATAATATTGTATAATATCTTGCCAACCTGGATTGTTTATCTTCCCCACAACATAGTTGGTGTTCGAAATTCTTCTGATAATAACGAACGGTCCTTTGTACGGCTTACAAAGCTTCTTACTTCTTCCAGAAATACGTCTTGGACTGTATATTAGAACTAACTGACCTGGTTGGTATACTTCGTATTTCACCTTCTTGTCGTAGTAAGCTTTCTGCCTCCTTTGTGCATTTCTAATATTCAGCTTCGTTCGTTGTACGAGATAATTTGCTCTTGTATGTCTCGACGTGTATGACTCGTTTGTAATCTCTTCAATGACTTCAAAGTTTGATTGCAGAATCGACTCTCGTGCGAATTACAACATGTGTGGGGACATACCTGTAGATGTATGTTTCGTGGCATTATATGCAAATGTCACCATATTAACAAAATTGCACCAATTCTTCTGATCCGTCGACACGTACATGGATAGCATCTGTGTTAATGTAGCATTGAAATTCTCACAAAGGCCATTTAATGACGCCTTGAATGCTGTAGTGTGATGTAATTTGAACCCGAAGAAGTCCGCTGTTTCCTTAAGTAAGTTTGACGTATACACCGACCCTCTGTCTGTAACAATATTCTTTACACCTCCTAGTCTGCATATAATCTCATCGGTAACGAATTCGCAAACTTCTTGAGCTGTAACCCTGGGTAAAGGTTTACAAATAACATATTTGGACATATATTCAACAGCTACTAAAATATATTTATTAGATTTAGTAAATGGTCCGAGAATGTCCATTCCAACTCTTTCTAATAACCCTTCCGTGGTCATCGGATGTAAAGCAGCTCGCTGTCTAAATTTATTTCTTTGTTGGCACGTTATGCAACTTCTAATATATTTCTCAATTTCTTTTTCAGCTTTGGGAAAGAAAAATCTATTCCGGAATTTTGACAATGTCTTTGCGATTCCGAAGTGACCTCCAGACCATGGATGATCATGCGGTTCTTCGAGAGTTGTCTTCAATAGTTCTCTCGGCAGCACAACAACCTTTTTCCTTAGACCATTTCTTGGCACTTCCTTTACTAATATGTTATTTCTCAATAAAAATCCTTTGTAGTTTGTTATATTATTATTTGTTAAGACATTCCTTAGTGGTCTACAGAAAAGGTCTGCGCACTGTTTCACTACCATTGTATCGGTGCTAATGCTATACATCTCTATGTCATCCGATACTGGTATATTCATCTCCTCGTCCTCTGTCTTTAAAGGATTACGACTTAGGTAATCGGCAACAATATTACTCTTGCCGGAACAATGTACGATGTCGAAATCCACATCTTGTATTGGATCCTTCACCAAGTCTGATTGTTTCGTAGCTGACCTGTACGGAGCTATATGTACAGGAATATCATCTGTCAATTCGCATCCGCCCGTGCTTCCATTGTCGAACATAACTCCATCCTCGCAGTCTTGTACTGCTCTCACCAAACAACTCCTTTTGTTCGCTGGGAGGCCCCCATCGATTAATTTCTTGGATTCTTTTGACTTATTTTCTAGCACTTTATTAAAATTAAGCATAAGGTAATCATCATTGGTTTCATTTATAACTTTATAATTAAACAACATATCATTTGTATTTATAATATTTAATGTTGTGCAATTTGAAGCCTTACTCACGGTTTTATTGTCATATCTGCGCGTCCAATTTACTTTGAAGCCTTTTATCCATAAACAGTTTTATTTAGCAAACACGAACGATTGACCTAAGACTAAATCTAATTCAATGTCATTTAATACAATGAAATTCACTCTAACTAAAATGTTCGCTAAAATTACGTTCACGTCGACTTCACCGCAGATAGTTGCCGTAGAACCAGTTATGCTTTTGATGTGCGTTAACGACGTTGACGGTTTTATTTGTAGGTTCAAAATTGTAACTTTAATAAACTGAGTAAACTGCCCCGAAAAATTGTTTTCGTCGTGAAGCTGATCTGCACTCGCAAACTCGGTATGCTCCATGCTCATTATATTCCTCTCTCGAGTCCGGAAAAACTGCCGGCTCGAAGTTGGAGTATCTCGTCTGTTAGATCCCGATGAATTCGGGTTACTGGGGAAAACATTAGTGTTAGCAACATTCCGAGGTCTTAGGTTCTGTCTCGGAGTGTGGAAATTGACCCCTTCATCTTTACGAAATACGACTTAACGGTTATATCCCTGGGGAGGATTCGTAGGTAAGTTTTGCATCTTATCTCCCTGTATGTCGGGTTGTACTTCTGCTAATTGCAACAGAGCGTCACGAAATTCTTTTTTATCATTGTACACCCTTGCCGCTAAGATATTTCGAAATCTTGGAGACATTGATTTCAGGAATCTATTTATTTTTTTGTCATCGGTAACCTTGGCCTTATTAACCAAGTTGCATAATCTATACCAATAGTTGATCGTATGTTTCCTCTTTGGCTTGATACGCTGAATAAAATAACTCTAAATCATCGCCATGGGAAGGAAATTCCTCTTCTAATTGTGAGCACACTTGTTCGAAGGTTAACTCTTCGTTAAAAATAGACTTATAGAAGTGTAATGCTGCGCCCTCGAGGTAGGCAGCTAATATTGTGGCTTTGTCAGCTATCATAAATTTATTTATGGCGAATATAACATTAAAATCTCTTAAAAAAGCAGGATACTTTTTCGTAGCTCGAATCAAGGACAGATCCTCCGGGACCCGTTCCGACCCCAACTGTCCAGGCTCCAATTGTTTTATTGAAGCTTCCTATTTTAAATTTAAATTGACACAACAGTTTTATTTATAATCGCTGACGCATGATGGCCAGGTAACTAACTGTAGTGTTCGAACGAGGTCGGACACTACAGTACAACCTCATCACAGATGAACGCGGATGATGCATTCGGTATGCAGAAAGAAGCGTACGGACTCTCCTATCCGTTCACAGTTGGTTCAAGTACCTTTTTTTTTTTTTTTTTTTCGTGCGGAAATCCCCTCGGATACCCCCCCGCCGGCCAGCGGGGGCGGTTATGTCGGGCTCGAACCGACTAAAACCGCACGCCGTCTTGGGTCTG
The DNA here is from genome assembly GCA_946251805.1 of Cybosia mesomella. Classification (NCBI taxonomy): domain Eukaryota; kingdom Metazoa; phylum Arthropoda; class Insecta; order Lepidoptera; family Erebidae; genus Cybosia; species Cybosia mesomella. Next base: position 28,426,531 of record OX276398.1, read on the forward strand.
CAGACGCCGGGGTGTAATATAATAATAATAATAATAATTTATTGTCAATAAGCCAAATTCAGTTTGCCCATCTCTATCAACTATATAACAGAACTAGTTATGTAAACACATTTTTTAGAGACAGAGTGAACGTCAGTGCCCGTGCTAGTATTAACTGTGTTACAGACACTGGCGCCTTCCCCGTACAGATTCATACTATTTTACTATTAATAAATTGAGAACGTGTTATCTGTACCTACATATATTATATCTCTATTGTTGTCTAAGGTGAACAAAATTTGAATATTATGAGAGAAAGTAGCATAAGCCAGAAAAAATAATACCCATGTTGTATTTACATTATGAATATGAATGTACATTTGTTTCAAAATATACTAATTACTATACAAAGTACGACGACCATATCTGATAATAGTTGTAATCTGTTTCAATTGCAAAAATGAAAGTAAGTTGTGTGTTGAATGTTTAATGCGTGTATGTGTGTTTGTGTATGAGGGTGTGTGCGTGTGTGTATGTAGAGTGTAAGTGCATGTATAATTGCGCAATTTCCATGTCTCAATAATAAAGACATAATTACCGCAGAGGTTAAGGTTGAGAAAAAAAAAAAAAAAAAAAAAAGGAGAAGTCCCCTTTTTTTTTCTCTCGCTTGTGGTTTAGATAAGCTATTTAAAATGTTTTTTTTTTCAAAAAGTAGTTCAGTCTCACAATAGGATAATTTCTGAAGATAGCAACTGATTACACTTTTACATTTGGTTTTTGATAGGGGATATATGTGGCAGGTTTTGTTTATAATATTGTAAAGATGGCAGCTCAGACTTGGATAGTGTCGATCCGCCAGGGCAGTTTTTGTAGCAACGGGTTGGCATACAAGGTATTTACGTCGTTTATGCTGCAGCAACTTCGGATCATAGGACAATGTCGAGTGCTTACGCAGAATAATGTTTTGTGCACACAGTTGTCGGACAGTGAGTACAGATATATCCTTGTATAGCTGGGTTGTTGGGTAGCGATATGGTTTATGGAGCATAACCTTCAAGACAGCTCTTTAAGCTCTCTCAAGACGAAGTAAACAAGATTTGAATGTACCGCCCCATACAGATACGCAATAAGTCAGAAGTGATTGAGCTAAAGCAAAATAAATAGTTTTTAACAATGGGCTAGGAACTACACTTCTAAGTTTTTTCATGGGATATATTAATTTACGTACCCGAGACACTGTCACATTGATATGCTTCTGCCAACTCAGTGTGCCATCAATGTGCACTCCCAGATATTTAACACAGGAGCTTCTGTGTATCGAGGGGCAATGGCAAGGCACGAGCATAGGGTGACATCTATGGGCTTTCACATCTTTCATTATAGGCTGTGTAAAAGAGTTTGCTGAGAAGGGTACATAATGAGTTTTAGTGATATTCAGGGTAAGTAGATTTGAGGAGAGCCAGGCCATCACTATGTGAAGAGCATATTCAGCTGCGCGATGAGCATCATCCCATGTATTTGCGCTTATGATGAGCGCAGTATCATCTGCATAGAAAAAGGATCTTACAGTTGGGAATTGATAACTGGCATAGTCTGTTAACATATATAAGAAAGAGAGTGGGACCCAGCACGCTACCCTGTGGTACGCCAAAGGTAAGGTCGACACTGTCGCTAACGTAGTTATCTATCTTAACACGCTGACTACGGTTTGTGAGAAAATCGCGGAAAAGATTCAGAGTTATATCTCTTATTCCCAAACCCTCCAAACCGCGTAGAAGGATGGGAGTAGAGACCGTGTCGAAAGCCTTGGCCAAATCTAGAAATATACCTATAGTTTTAGTTCTGGTATCAAGATTCCTAACGATTTGACTCGTCAGCTCTAGAACAGCATCCTCAGTTGATATGCCTCTCCTGAAGCCATATTGATTTGGTGCAATTATTTTATTGTGTTCAAGATAGCCAAGCAATCTTTTGTTAAGAATCTTCTCCATGATTTTGGACAATGTGGTGAGTACAGATATAGGCCTATAGTTTTCAACCCGGCCTCCATCCCCGCCCTTAAACACTGGAGTGACCAAGGCCTTTTTAAAAGTATCGGGGAAAATGCCCTTTGAGATACATAAATTGCAGATGTGGGTGATAGATGGAACAAGTACATGTTTGGCGGATTTAATAATGGAAGCTGGTATTCCATCATGTCCCACTGCACAGTTATGTTTTAATTCTGTAATTATTTGTTCCACTTCCGAGAAATCTGTTTCAAGTAGCACAAAAGAATTACCTAGAGGGTTCGTTGTACAGTTGAATTCAAAATTAGGACAGTCTACACACTGTTCCTGGTTAACCCGCCGAGCAAGATTTGGTCCAACATTCGCAAAGTAGGTGTTAATAGCACTGACAGAAGAATTTGAATCGCTGCACATATTAAGGAGTTCCCCCGATTTACTTGCGGTTGAGGTATTCTTGTAGGTAATAGTCTTTATGACATCCCAAGTCGCTTTAGGATTACCATTGGCTTTCAACAGCTCTTTTTGGTCAAAATCACATTTAATCCGTTTAAGTAAATTGTTGCAGTAATTACGATATCTCGTATATATAAGTTTGGCAACATGATCATTAGGACTCTGCATTGCCTTCCTATGAAGCTGGTCTCGATTACGTACACACTTCAAGAGGCCAGGTGTCACCCATGGCTTGATTATCCTTTTATTGTGGGAAATTTGTTTTTCAGTGCTGTGTTTGCCTATTGCATCTGATATGATGGAGATAAGCTGTTCCGCACTTTGATTGGGATCTGCACTAGTTAAAACATTTGAGAAGTCAGAGTTTTCTAGACAACTGATGATACCTGGAACATTTAATTGTCGAATAATGTTTTTAGGTTTCGTAGTATAGAGGTGGCTTCGTTCAACGCTACATAAGATAGGTCTGTGATCAGTTAGAGATGACTCTAGAACCAACGTTGTGGAGGGTTTATCTGTTTTAAGAAAAACATGGTCCAGGCATCTATGAAGTCTAGTCGGGAAAGTGTGGGTCGGTAGGAGTCCATGAAAAGCCATCATATCGAGGTAATCTTCAGGATGTGGTTCATTGTTATTATGTCGAATATTTATATTTATGTCTCCAATTACCACTACAGATGATATAGCCGACAGAGATTCCAATATATTGTTTAAAGAGTTAAGGAAATTAGTTACATCTCTGAATGATGGTGAGCGATATATTGCAACAATAGCAGTGTCTAGCCCTAGCCTCAGAACAAGGCAATTAGCATCCTGAAAGACCGGTTCAGCTATCCTATAGTTCAATGAAGTGTGTACATAAACTATTACACCATGATTTTGGTTGCCATGTGAGGAGCTAGCCGAGACACAACCATTTAGTACAGGCGCATCTGCAACCTTAGACAACCAACACTCCGTAAGAATTATTATATCACACTTGACATGCATCGAGTGTAGCAATACATTGAGACCGTTAAAGTTGCGATTTAAGCTGCGGATGTTAGCATGGAAAATATTCAGGGTTGGCGTGGTAGTACTAAGGTGCTCAAGGCATTGCTCGGGTGAACTTACGTAGGACTGGGAGACCTTGAATGATTCTACCGATTCTATAAATTGATTTATCTTATTGAATTTTAAATTTGTATTGTAATGACCAATATAAAAATCTGTCGGCACTATGGGATAGTATACGTGGAAAAATTTCATTGTATATGTTAAGATTGTGTGTGTTTAAAAGTTTTGCAATGATACAGTAATGTTTGGTGTGCATGTTTCGGGTGTATAAATGTAAGTGGTGTATTGTGTTACAATTATTGTAGGGTACAGAGATAAATTCAGACATAAGCTTAAGAAATTTACAGAGACTTATTGGTTTAGCTATTATAAGCGCATTAGCAGTAAGTATAGTAGCAGACTTAAAACATATAAAGCAAGTAGTGACTAAACACTGATAAACTATACTATTTCGGTATACAATACAAGTGAACAAAAAGCAAATGGTGACTAAATAATCAAAGCATAAGAAATCTATAGCACAAATAAAAGAGACCCCGCCAAATCTGCCCACCAGTATACTAATACATTTAGAAAATGGATTATAATAAATTTTTGTATGCTGAAAAGCCAGATTAATGAGACTACAACAATATAGTCACTTTTCTGTTAAGTGCTTAAGACCTAATTCGGATTCGATTCGAATTTGGGGCTCACCTTCCGCCTTGCGCAGATATATTAAGCCTCGTGAAGTCCAGCAGTAGGAGTAACCATTTGCTCGCGCATACTGCCGAGCTGTATAAAACAGCTTTTGAGCATTTGATGTCAGTCCTTCGGAAACGTAGACAGGTTTCACTTGTCCAGGTATATTAAGGTGTCCAGTATTCAATCTGTCACCATCTTGTTTCTTTTTATTTAAATTTTTGACGCCTAGTAATATTTCGTCTCTTTTAAGGACACTATTCAGCTCAACCACAATAGGTTTATTACCCTCTTTGTGGGTAGAAATTCTATATATATCTTTTATATCACTGTCTTGAATTTCCACGTTGATGGCTTTAGACAGGGTTTTTACTATCAAGCTGGCATCTTCCTTCGATTCATATTTTCTGTCCTTTCCTAAGTGAATGGGCACATTTCGTATCTCCAAACTAGCAGATCTATTTTTACGCTCCAGGACTTCAATCTTCTCCTCCAACTTCTGAATTGTCCTCCTGTCTTCTGTTTTCTCGTCCTGTAACTTCTGAAGTGTCTTCAATATATAATCATATTTGTCGGAGATGAATTGTAAGCTCTCCTTAAGCTCTTCATTATTTTTCTTTAGTTCAAGAAAGCTTTCATCGACCTTACTTGATAACGACGAGATTAAACATTTCAGTTCTTTCATGTCGTCATCGTCGCGTTTGCGTTTCTGTCTTACATTGGCATTTCCACTAACACTTTTCTCTGATGCTGTATCCGATTCATACGGCCCAGGCGCACAAAGAGATACCGTGGAGTGCGTAAAGCCAGGGGCAGGAGCCGGCATGGTAGGTGGGGGGGAGCGCCGAAGAGGCATGGCGGATAAAACACTCAAAGCAGAACTTGAGGTATTCTCTCCGTTCCTAGGGCTTTTACTACGCTTTAGATATGGTATTTACTGTGTGCATGTATTCCTTGCTTTCGGATGTTAATGCCAAGGATACCACCTCGTCATCCCTTTCCTCACACGCAACGACACTACGTAGCGATTTAAAACAAATAACTCACCCTCTGCCAGTAGAAAAATACAGCCAAAATCTCCCACAACTTGTCCCGAATATTTTTTTTTTGCTCTGGCAAGCAAATGATAATGTCTTTGATGTTTCGAAGTGACATACGGTGGCTGTTGACAGCTTAAAGTGACGTATGGTGACAGACGACAAACCGTTGTGGCGTGTGATTAACGATGACAACGGAGACAGTTGACAGCTTTCCAAGACCCCCTTCTCGAAACCGGAGATGGCCCAGGGTCAGTCGGGGTGCGAGGGATATGCTCTATGGGCAACCTTAAACCCCGGCGTCTGAAGACCCGAGACGGCGTGCGGTTTTAGTCGGTGCAAGCCCGACATAACCGCCCCGCTGGCCGGCGGGGGGGGGGTATCCGAAGGGATTTCCGCACGATAAAAAAAAAAAAAAAAAAGGTAGTACATAACGACGCTCAGGTCTCAAGTTAACTCTTACGGGCTACACCTGCCAATGAGAATGATTATTGAAACGCAACTTTATAGTATTCAGACAAAGTATCTTTTATTCAAAATAAAACAAACATAATCTGTTCTTATATAAAAACTAATGTGAAGGATGAATCTGATGCATTTTAATAAGTTTGTTGATATCAGGTTCCAATTTACTCAAGAACAGCCGCAAGTCGCCACGTTCGGTAACATGCAAACGATTTCTCTTTTTAGTAAACAGCGTAGCACTAAATCCACGTCCTAAATCCACACAAATATGACGATGGGAATGCTATCAAGAATCGTTGAACGATTGACCACAATCCAGGGTACAATTGCGGGATCGGTTTTTGTAGCCAAAATTCTTGATAGCCATTTTTGAACTTGATTTTTATTTCCTCGTTTGTTGTCAATTCTATAAGTTCTTCTTCCAGGTTAGGTGAGATTGCTGTGTTGACATTTGAAAACGGATCTAACACCCAGCCTGGTATTTCCAAGTTCAAAATGTCTTGGTATCGTTCGGTGAAGTCAATGTGGAGGTTTTCCAAATGTTGGCAGTAGGCAAACAAGTCGTCGTTACTGCAGGATACTGATAAATTCGGAAAATTGTGAAACTCACGTCTGCCCATATTCTTTTTGTGTAGAAGCAGTTTGGCTGCGAAAGCAGCAACGACATTTTTTGTTTTAATTAAATTTGGTTCATCGCCTTGCAGTTGGAGATTCATGTCGTTGAACAATTTATACAGGTCTGTCATCTAAGCTATATCATTTTTTGATGTAAAGAGCTTGTTGCGCAATTCTGTATCTTTAGTTTCCAAGAACTCTATCACAGAGTCAAACAGGTTGTAAAATCGAGTCAGACAATTGCCTCTTGATAGCCAACGAACCTCAGTATGAAGCAACAAACGGTTGGAATCTTCGTCATTAGTAACACAAAGCTGATGAAATAATCTATCATTTAAAGAGCTGTGTGAGTACGGATTTTATTGACTGCTTTGATGACATATTGCAGTGATTGAAATAGTCGTTCACTTAAGTTTCTAGCAACCAAATGTTGTCTATGAATAACGCAATGTACAGCAAGTACATCTGGAATTTTATTTTTTAAGTACGCTATGAAGCCTTTATGGCACTCTGTCATTGCCGGAGCACCATCCGTAGCAACTGATATAATATTTTTCAAGGGAATCTCTTTCTCATCACAAAACTTTTCCAATGTATTGAATATGGTTTCGCCTTTTGTATCGGTCTCTAAATTTCTAGCAAACAATAGTTCTTCACATATTTTCTCATGTTTAATAAACCTCACGTAAGACAGCAACATTGCTTCATTAGTAGATAAAGTGGACTCATCGAGCTGAATTGAGAATTGACTAGTCTTCAGATGATTGCACAATGATCCTTAAATGTTTTCAGCCATTTCCGCAATTCGTCATTGCACAGAATTATTACTCAAAGGAATTTTTCGGATAATATCTGCGGCCGGTTTATGAAGCACAGTAGTTATTACTTCCTTTATTGCTGGCAAAATTAACTCTTCTCCGATGTTATGTGGTTTGCCTTTTTGAGCAATTAACAAAGAGATATTGTACGCAGCTCGAAGTCCGTCGTCATCTTGCTTAGCAGCTGCCGAAAATAGTTTTGTTACACTTAGCTGAGTATTATGCTTCATCTCTAGGTCTTGAAAATATGCTACAGTCTTGTCTTTCTTATCTGGATGCATTTTATTCAAATGATCTTGCAGTCTTGAAGGCTTCATTGCTTCATTCGAAAATGTTTTTAGACATAGAAGGCACTGAGGCGACGATGGGTTTGTGGGATTTTCAATGAATCCGAATTTAATATATTCCACAGAGTATTGCCGTCTCTTCTTTTTTACTTCCGACATTGTTTTGTTTTAAGAAATACGTAAGTAAGTGTTGAACTTAAGTACTGCAGTATCTATTACGCGCGAAACCGCAAATGAAAATAAAATAAAGATTCCGTTGTTTATATAGGATTGCATAAGCAGCACGCACCGACAGGAATAAGACAAACATGCATTAACAAGTTTATCTCATTCGACGCTCAATTGTACTCAACAAGTAAGAACAAGTATTCTATGAATCAGCCGATTGATACAGGAATGCACAAATCGGGTTATTTAACAAAAACTTGTTAAAACATGATTGCCCGCGGTCTATTATCTACGAAAATTACCTATCTAGGAATACTAAGAACTATTAAAATGCGAAAGTGTGTCTATTGCCTTTTTATTTGTTTGTTTGTGTCTACTTTCATTTCGAAACGGAGCGACCGATTGACATGATTTTTCTTCTATTTATTGAATAAAACAGGACAGATATATGAACTACGCGGAGAGAAATATCGAACCGAGTTTGAGCAATCTCTTAATTAATATTAGTTGATGTTGTTATCGTTGGCGTGGCGTTATCGCCCACTTTGGGAAACGTTGCCCTAGAGTAAATGAAAGGCGGCGAGATAACCCCGGCGAGGCAAGCAGCAGTCGGCCAGGGCATTACGATGATTGGCAGAGGAGCCGCCGGACTATTCGGGCATTGTCAAGCAAGACCGCTCTCTGCATCGTCTGCATTATTGTTATTATGAAATCCTACTTTTATTGTCACCGTATTGTGAATTAAAACAAATTAAAATCTGCGCCACATCTAAAGCTATATGGGACAAATTGAAAGCTACGTACCAAAGCACTGGGTCTGCGAGGAAAGCTACCTTATTGAAACAGTTGGTTCTAAAGCGAATGACCATAAGAGAAGATATACGTGACCACATAAATAACTTCATGGATATCGTGGACAAACTCGCAGATATGGATATAAAGGTACATCCAGACCTGCTTAGCATAATGCTTCTCTACAGTCTGCCGACAACTTTTGAGAACTTTAGAATAGCCATCGAATCTCGAGACACCCTGCCTAATCCTGAAGATCTAAAAGTAAAGATTCTGGAAGAATACCAAGCAAGGAGTGGAAATGAACAGCCTAAAAGCTCAGAAGCATATCAAATCAAGAAAAACAGGCAAAGATTGTACTGCAATAGCTGTAAAAAGAAAGGCCATAGTATCGAGACATATTGGGGCAAGAAGAAAAACACCAATGAAAAATACAACGGAAGCAAATACAATTATAACGTTTATCTAAATACTGTGAATCCAGGTACCGATAAAAATGTCTGGTGTCTAGATAGCGGCTGCTTGTCACACATGTGCGGTGAAAAATCTACTTTTTCTAACATGACCACTGAAAATGGTACACTAAAGTTGGCATCAGTAAAATATAATGCTAGAATTCAAGGTAAAGGAAGAGTTACTATAAGTACCGATAAACATGGCTACAATTTTAATGACACCCTGTATGTTCCGAAAGTTTACTGATGGTAGATATTTGATGACACAAATTTGTCACAAAATTCGGCCGGGTAGGTACCACCGTGCACGATTGCGAAAAACCCTCCATAGTAATCCAATTTCGGTTCGATTGCGTTCAGGGGTCAGCAAGTGCATAGCCGGGCAGGGGGATTGTGGTCGCAGCACTATTGGGACCGGTGGGTGTCACGCGGTGCTGCGACGACAATCCTCTTCTGATGAGGCTGTCAAGCTGAGTGCCACCATTGTTAACATGGTAGGTACGTGTATGTAATGGTGACCCTCTTTCCTGAGACTTTACCTTCAGCTTACCATCAGGCGGGGTGAAGTCAAATTAACGTGTCCTAAAAATAAAAAATAAAAACCCTTTAGTCGTCGCTAAGATAACGGACAGAGGACATAAGGTTGTTTTTGAAAAGGACAAAGCCTACGTCGTAGAAAAAACCGTTGAAATGACACTGACTGCTCGAAAGAAAGATGGGCTTTACTACTTTGAAGCTGAACGAAAAGAGACTGCAAACTACACACCCAAAACTGGCAGTGACATTATGGAGTAGCATCGCAAACTAGGCCTCATAAACGAAAGGGACATAAAGAAAATGGCTAAAGATAACCTAATGTATGGCTTAAACTTAAATGATGAAGACATGAAAACATGTGAGACCTGCATTAAAGGTAAATTATCCAGGTTACCGTTCATAAGACATGATGATCTATACACAACTGATAACCTGGAAATAATTCATAGTGACGTTTGTGGACCTTTTGAGTGTGATAAACTGGCAGGATCAAAGTACTACGTTACTTTCACAGACGACTACAGTCGGTATTTTCACATCTATTTTATTTAAAAAAAGAGTGACGTATTCAATGTTTTCAAAGAATACAAAAATGAAGTTGAGACGTTCCATAACAAGAAAATAAAGAACCTGCAGACCGACAATGGCACAGAATATTGCAATAAGGAATTCGATAACTTTCTCAAATCACATGGCATCCAAAGAAGGTTGACCACAGTTTATACCCCTCAACAAAATTGGATTAGCGAGAGGATGAACAGATCCTTGCTAGACAAAGCTAGATGCCTGTTGATCGAGGCCAAGGCACCTAAAAAGCTCTGGGCGGAAGCGGTAGTAACCGCAAACTACCTTATCAATCGTAGTCCTTCCAAAGCACTGAATGGCGAAACACCTTTCAAGAAATGGCTGGGCCGAATACCATGTGGACAACATCTTTACGTGTATGGCAGAAAGACCTTTGTTTTAAAAACGAGGCAAACTGACCCAGAATGCCAAAGAAGGCGCATTCATGGGATACTCGATGACCTCAAAGGCTTACAGAGTGTACATACCCGAAGACGATGATATAGTGAAGTATTTTGAAGAAGAAAGTCAGAACTATGATAAACTTATTAACGAAAAGGGATACTCTCGAATACCTGAGAAAAAAAAACAAATTTAAAGATATTGATAAGAAAGATAAAAGGGTACAACAAATACAAGTTGAAATACCGGAGAATAAAAAGGAAAATACGTTACAAAATTTCAACGAGCAAGAAGATGAAGTTTCTTCAGTAGAGGAATTGGAGTTTTGCGATGACGCATCAGAGGTTGTTGAAATACCTGAAAATGGGAGGCCGCAAAGAGGGAGGCGTCCGCCCGCGTGGACCAGAGATTTTATACTATACCAGACAGATGAAAGTCTGTCTCAGACATATCCTACATATTCGATGAGAATGAAGATGATGAATACTGGCATAATGCAATAAAAGCCAAAATAAGATCACATATCAAAAACGGCACATGGAAAATTATTAAGAAAGAGAAAGGAATGAAAATAATTGATTATAAAATGATATTAAAAAAGAAAATAAATCCAGATAATAGAGTGACCAATAAGGCACGTCTCGTTGCCCGAGGTTTCACACAGCGTCCTGGTGTTGACTTTAACGAGACATTCGCACCTGTTGCAAAATTAAGTTCAATACAAACTATATTTGGTATAGCTATTGAAGAAGGCTTACACCTGAATAAAATGGACGTTGTTACTGCATACCTTAACGGTGATATTGAAGAAAGTAATTATATGAAATTACCTGACTATTTAGAAAAATATGTCGAGAGATTCTCGTTACTGAAATTGAGTATGATGAATTGACAGTTTACAACAAGGCAAAAGAAATACTAACAGAGATTAAAAACATAGAAGGAGAAAAGGTTTTTTTGTTATTAAAATCACTGTACGGACTTAAGCAAGCAGGTCGGCAATGGTACATCAAACTAGATACTGAATTGAGAAAAATTGGATTTCAAGCCTCTAAAGCAGAACCTTGTGTATACATATAAGGCAGAAGACTTCAGAGCTATAATTGGCATATATAATATGTTGATGATATAGTACTTAACTTTTAACTTATTTTCTCAGTCAGTCACCGTCAGCCGCTTTGATCGATTCGTTTGTAATATCTATTCCTTACGTCTCGTGCCGAGTTTCTCTGAAGTGCTTATGTAATAATTATTACATTACTTATGGCCTTTCCATTTTCGAACATCGAGTACGTCGAAATGGTTTGGATGCTTGCTAGAGTGGCTAGGTGTGTGACGATAATGTGTCAGAAGCTTGACGAGGTGATGCGAATCAGTTTCCTAATTTACCTACACCTAGCCCTATGAAATATAGCTAGATACTCCTAAACCTGGCGCAGGCGACTCAGCCGCGGAAGTCACTCAACGATCTCCGTCCTCCATGAGCGCAGGCCTGGGGGTGGCAGGTGAGGCCGCCTGTCACACAAGCAGAAGCAGGCCGGGTGACAAGCCCCCTTTCCGGGGTAAGATGGGGACACCGTGGTTCCAAACCCGAGGGGGCCATCTCGAAACCGGAGATGGCCCTGGGTCAGTCGGGGTGCGAGGGAAATGCCTTTTGGCCCACCTTACACCCGCGTCTGAAGACCCGAGACAGCCTGCGGTTTTAGTCGGTTCAAGCTCGACATAACCACCCTCGCTAAGCTACTCCTAAACCTGGTAAGTGTGAAAGAATTGTGGATTTAGTGTACAAGCCTTAATAGCAAACGAATTTCCGTTTAATACTTCCTAGCGAGTCGTATCTAGTAGGTAGGCATAACGTACGCATTGTTCTTGATCAATCATCAATCTTCTCAAACATTGTTCTTGCCTACTATGAAGCTCAGTTATTAATAAATTTAATAATGGCTCATACTCATAATAGGAGGTAAACGACTTAGTAGTGCGAGGGATATGCTGTGCGAGGGATATGTTTAATGGGCAACCTTACACCCCTGCGTCTTAAGACCCGAGACGGCGTGCGGTTTTAGTCGGTTCAAGCCCAACATAACCACCCCCGCTGACCGGCGGGTATCCTAAGGGATTTCCGCACGAAAAAAAAGGTACTATGTCATTTCTTTTAAATCATTCTGAATTATACATACCTACTTATTGGTTCGCAAGGATGAATAATATTGTACAATAGACTTATAAAATTATAAACGTGTCATCAAAAACATAAAATGCCTTTTTTCGATATTATTGCCAAGTCTTTTTTGTTAAGTATTCAAACTAAAGTTGTTCAGTATTATTTTAGGATGTTACTAGTGAAGGGTTATAAGTATATTCCAAGTAACCCAGTATACTAGTGTATACTACACCTATATCACATCGAGCTCACCCTGTTATTGATTTTAATTACACACTACTATAATGAACAAAGAAAACTCTTTACTCAAGTGACTTTTTATTTTAAAATGTATTCATAATTAAATACTCGTTGCAGCGCAGATATAGCAAACCCAATGTATCTAACCTTGATAACCCACATTATCAACTGGTGGCTGCTAAAACAATTAGCTTTTTAATTATTTAGGACGAGTGAGTTAACGTTGTGTAAATGTTTAATCTACCAAAAACTTGGACTTGTAATAAATCTTTGGCTAGAGGGCGCTAGGTCATTGCTCTATAATTCACAACCATAATGCAGCGAGTGGCTTATTTCTTCTAAAATTTAAACTTAACACATGATATCAGAAATCTATACACAAATTATGTGATACTCTTACCATAGTCAACATTATTTTGTGCTATCGTGTTGGACAAACTCTGGGATGTTCGGTAGGCATATCTATAAACGTAGGTTGGTTGTCCGGACTTAGCTGCATGGAATTGCACCATCTTGCCAACGCCATCTAGGTACAAGCGGTCACTGAGGGCCTGCAAATCATGAAAATATGAAAGAAAGAGAAGTGTTGAGGTATATTACATTTAGTTACAGGTTCCCATTAAGTTTTTTTTTTATGGAAGTCCGCTAGAATAAAATATTGTAGCGAGACCCCCCTTGTGTACCCATGCGTTAGGTTCGCATGGTCCTTATTTTTAGATAATTTGTATTACGGTGATGAGTTTATAATTTAAATGAAAGGAAGAAAAATAACTGAAGGTTTTATACTACTATGTGGAATTTAAATTTTTACGGAATGAAATAGGAGGTCATTGAATTATCTTAAGTTATTAAGAACTGAGCTTTAATAATCATGTAATATGTTTAATTTTTGAGCCATTTGGGCTATTCTATTGGGACAATTTTGTAGGATTCCAAAATATATTTGTTGAAGTCGAAAGGGGGTTTTATTGTCTCGAATTGTGTCGAGTTGTTAAGTTTGTGTTCTATGTATGCTTATTGTTCTATCGGTTTATTGAGCGGTTTATTATATAATAAACTACATAATGCCCGGTGTGTTAAAATGTACGTGTGACTTATTTTCCCACTAAGATTTACCGGGCCTAAGTCAACTACAATTCGGTACAGTACGTACGTAACAAGTACTTACGTACGTAAGTAACGTATAAGGCTCTGGCACAGGTTTACCAGTCCTGACTTCCAGCCCAGCGCTCCTGTGAATGCCAAGATAAGACTCACTAGGATGAGAAAACGTAGCAGAACGGTCCCTGGGCTCCAAACTGAAAGCTTTGGGCGCATCCCAGATGACCGCTGAAATGATGAGTTAGTTACAGGTGAGTACCTGCACCAAGAGTGGGAAAGTCTCTTGGCTAACTGGTTTGCCTCCAAAGTAGTGCTGCTTGATCGCCTGCGCAACTTCTCGGCGACGGTAGTTAGGAAGTTTGTCGCTGTACTCGAAGATATTGTCAGCCAGCTGATCCCAATGCGCCTCCAGATCAGGCAAAATTGATGGATCAACTTGATATCCTGAGAAATTAAATTTCATAGATTAGGTATAAAAGATGACAGAATACAAGTTCAAGTAAAACAAGTAAAAAAAGTCCCGGGTTAAATTCCTGGCCATTACACTACCAACGTGAACCCACTCCTGGAGGGGTTAACGGGTGTACAAGGGCCCTACCAATATCCTTGAGGCCAAGTTAACCTCACCTGCAAATCATTGCATTTGCTGAACAACGGACGAGGTTATGGCGCAGAGTTTACACGCATGTGGGAAATTGCTATAAGGATGATGATGATGAAGCTGAAGTCAGCGGGAATATTAGTAGTCTTACCTACTCTTTGCAAAAAAAAAACGACGGGTTGCACTCCGGCAGTGCCGGCAGAAGTGAAAACTTGAATATTAAATTTGTGCATTTTTGATATTTTGGAATGGTTAGGGAATAATTTTGCACGAATTGCTTTAATTATCAGTATAAAAGTACTATCATTTATGTGGTAATATACAATATTCATTTATTGTGCTATCGTAAACAAACATGACAATTAATATTACATTAAAAATTTAACACTTCAGAACTATTACAATTATCTTACAGTAAAAAATTTTATCTCTCAGAAAAATCAATTTCCATCCATAATTTCAACGACTTTTTCACCATCATTATTACCAGAACCATCATCGCCAATATATTTATGAAGTACTCACTCTTTTTCTTTCGCTATTTCTTCGTCACTTTTTTCATTAATAGATGCACTTTGTTTAATTTCCATTTTATATCAACAGATTTATGGTATAAAATAGAATAAATATTACAAAAAGTTATATGATGACAAAAAGTGTTTCTTGAGCCTCGGTCGGCATCGATCTCAGTCTTGACGAAGTCAATGACCACTCATTAGACGGACACGCTACCAAGGTTGTTAAGTACAGGGTGAAATTAGCGCTTCTATATTTGTATCCATTACAAAAACAAGTTGAATTCCTGAGACGAGCTCAGCCGAATACAAGGGATTTTCGATTTTGTGATTATTATTTTTTTTGCGATTTTTTCTCTATCTTGCAATGGTTCACCCCAGCACGAATATATTACCGAAAACAGCAACTCGATAGCTCATCTCCTTCATACCCAAAACCGTGACAGAAAATTGGCAACGACGACGTCGACGACGTCGACGACGACAGCTCGATAGCAATAGGGTTTTCTAAAGAAAATCCCTAAGAAGTGCACAACTCCGCTAAAGAAGTTTTCACTTCAAAAAACCCCTAAGAGTTTACCTGCAGCAGGATACAGTCCCTCCTCAGAAGTATCACTAGCAATGAGGGGTAAACTCAACATGAATCCGTTCTTAGTAGCGTGGTATGGGTCCTGTTGCAGAAAAGGCTCTTGTACTCCTGGTGCTTCTACGCACGGCGTGAATAGTGTGAACAAGTACATTTGCCACCCCTGGAAATTAAGAGGTAACAAATTAACATACATAAGGTTTTCCATAATTTTTTTTCTTCATCAGGGGGCTAACCATGACCGCTTAGCAGAAATTAAATTGCAGACCTAAACTAAATAGTTTTGTACTCATACCATGACGTTGTATTAAGTCGTTCAGTTCCACGTTCTAAATGTCAAAAAACGAACAAATCGCGAACGCGATTCAGCTTAAGCATGCCATAG
Source organism: Cybosia mesomella (assembly GCA_946251805.1). Classification (NCBI taxonomy): domain Eukaryota; kingdom Metazoa; phylum Arthropoda; class Insecta; order Lepidoptera; family Erebidae; genus Cybosia; species Cybosia mesomella. The sequence goes on from OX276398.1 coordinate 28,442,441, forward strand.
TACGGATCATAGCAATTCAGTTTACAAACTTAAATTAAATTGCTCCGAAACTGAACATTTTATTTCAATCCCGACGGGTTGAAATTTCAAATAAACTTTTTTTATATACATATATTTACATTGTTTTGTTGTTTTATGTATTTTATTTTAGGGGGAGTAATTTTGTACGCGGCTACCTATTTCATAGATGCGCACAGTGCGCACATCTCTGTCCCGCACATCGGTGCCATCTCTACCGCCGCGTTGCTCGCTGCGCTAAGTCGACCGCTAAGTGTTTCTTGTTTTATAATTTCGTATTTTTAATTTTAATTCAAGACAGCTTGACACCTGTTGATTACTTCTTGAATTAATAAAATCGGTCCAGCAGTTTTTAAGTTTATTCGTTACATAAAAAAATCCAAAAATACTAATCTTTCCTCTTTCTGATATTATAGAGTAGATAGTGTACATGTAGATTATGGTAAGGTCTCAGAGAGCCAGCCCCAGTTGCATCCTAAGCTTACACTTGAAACCCGATGTCCGATCTCCTATTCCTCCTTTCCCCCCTAACCACGAAAGGAAAGCCTGCGTCTTATCGCAGTGAGTGTACGCGGCAACTGAAATTCCATCTTCACCCAAATAGTCAAAATTCTTGCTATAACGATGTTACAAACCACGTCTCTATCCAGTTTCTTTGTATCACAATTGAAGATGTCGAACAATTAGCCAATCCCTGTAGTTTGTTAGTCCACCGGATCAGTATCCGGTGAACTAACAAACTGCAGAGAGCTAATTGGATAAAAATTAAAACTCCAATAACTACATACCAACATCTTTATCTGTGCGTTGATGATGACTTCGGCAGGTTGTATCTTGAGGCAGTCTACCATCTCCTTACTGGTGCTAGTAGGGCAGCCCACAATAGAAGCAAGAGTTCGTGCCTTCTCTGTCGGTTTGACGGATTGCGTCCAAGGATTGAGGGCTGAACCACTGAAAGATATGCCTCTTGCGAATGTTCCTGAAAGTGTACACATACATATATACAGTTACGCCTCCCTCTCAATGGGGTAGACAGAGACTACATGTGTTCATTTGTTTGGTTTCCTTGAAACATTTGTAACTTGACCGGTTTTTTTTGACTTGACTTTGGTTAAACCGACTGATCGCTGTCTATGAAGAATCACAAGATCGTAACTTGCAACGACTACTGTCTGAAATATAACTCGGTGATTTAAAACCCTCTCAATTGCTGCGCCGCATGAAAACTCTCGCCGGCAAAAATGTCACCGTAACAGTTCTGCGGATTCTGTGGTCCAATCATCTACCTGCATCCGTACGAACCATCGTCGCGGCCAGTGATACTATTATAAAGGACGTTGCTCTCAGCTATATTGCGTTAATGGCTGACAAGAGACTTGAGCAAACGTGCAAAGAAATATCCAGTATTTCTGTTATACCTAAACCATCATCATCATCGCTACCTTCAACAAGTCAAAACTCCGCCGTCCCGTCCACGATAGAAAGCAAACTCGAAGATCTCGTCCGCGAAGTTGCCGAATTGAAAATGAACAACAGACAGTTCTGTCGCAATGAAAGTCCAACTACGCCATTTTACGCGACACGATCTGTGCGCCCTCGAGCCCGCTCGGTTTTCCGCAACCCCGACCAACCATCCCATGCAGCTACAAGAAACGTGAAAATTGGGAAAACTAAAATCTGCGTTAGCGGAGGCGGGAACCTAGCGCATGGGATTCTTCACACCGCCTATTCGTTACCGAGAAGCATACTAAATCAAGATTTCTCAACGATACGGGAGCAAATATATCTGTCATTCCAAAACCAAAAGGTTTCCGAACACAACCGATCTCCTTCAACCTTTATGCCGCAAACAACACTATAATACCAACTTATGGCGAGAGAACATTAGAGTTAGACTTCAATTTAAAACGCACATTCAGATGGAAGTTCCTGATTGCAGCTGTCAGTAAGCCAATCATCGGCGTTGATTTCCTGAAGTATCATCAGCTACTCGTCGATCTCTCAGGGCGAAGTTTAATAGATAAGAAAACCAACATCGCTATTCGAACACCAGTTTACAGATCCACCGAGCCAACTATTTGAACTATTGAACTGGAACAAAAATACCACAAAATTCTTAGCGAATTCCCAGACATCACTCGGCTATCATCAACAAAAGTCGCTCCAAAACACAGCGTCGAGCATTACATCGAAACCAGTGGACCTCCTGTGCATGCTCGCTCTACCTCCCCATCGGTACCTAGCAGTCAAGAGGGAGTTCGACCACATGGTGGAGCAAGGGCTGTGTTGCCCTAGCAAGAGTTCCTGGTCAAGCCCGCTTCATATCGTGCCAAAACGGAATGGTGATTTACGCATCGTTGGAGACTACCGTCGTTTGAATGCAGTCACAATACCTGATCGCTATCCTGTTCCACGTCTAAGAGACTTCACTTATCAACTTCACGGTATGAACATCTTCACTACAATCGACCTGAACAAAGCGTATCAACAAATACCTATGCACGAAAATCACATCGACAAAACAGCAATCACAACTCCGTTCGGACTTTTTGACTTTCTTAGAATGAGAGAAGGGTTGAAAAACACAGGCCAGACATTCCAAAGATTTATTCATCAGGTCCTTGCTGGGTTGTAATGTGTTTTTCCTTTCATCGATGACATCATAATTGCATCGAATGACGAAGAAACACATGAAAAACACCTCCGTACAGTCCTACAACGACTGAACCAATACGATTATCCTTATCAACCCCTCAAAATGTGTGTTTTGTGAGGAAAACGTCAAATTTCTTGGCTATACAGTAACGTCTGACGGTATCCAGCCACCGGAAGATAAGGTTTAGATTATTAATAGTTACCCAAAGCCCGAAAACGTCGAACAATTACGGAGATTTCTTGGAATGGTTAATTTCTATCACGTCAGCATTCCTAATGTAGCAAAAATCCAAGCGCCACTAAATGCATTTTTACACAACTGCAAGTAACGGGACAAAACTGCTATTCAATGGAACAACAAAGCAGTCGTCGCTGTTGAAGCCTGTAAAAGAAGCATGAACAATGCAGTAATGCTCGCACATCCTTCTCACAGCGCATCGATAGCACTCTTTTGTGACGCTAGTGACCAAAGCGCAGGAAGCGTGCTGCATCAGCATGTGAACGGTAAATGGCAACCGTTAGGATATTTTTCAAAAAGATTTTCAACCACACAACAAAAATACAATACGTTTGATGGAGAACTTTTATCGATCTACATGTCTGTCAAGCACTTCCGAAAAATGTTCGAGGGTCGTGAACTGAACATTTTTACTGATCATAAGCCGCTGACCTACGCCCTTTTGAAAAGTTCTTCAGAAACTGAAACTCTTCGTCGTACTCGTCAACTCCTATTCATTAGCGAATTCACAAATGATATCCGTCACGCCAGTGGTCAGGACAATGTGGTCGCAGATGCTTTGTCACGTATCGAGACCATTGCCACGCCCAATTTACTAGATTATAACAAACTTGTTCACGCTCAGAAAGACGACACAAATATACCAAATTTATTACTTCAGAAAAATATATCACTTAAGAAGATGGCTGTACCATACTCAAACCAGCCAATTTACTGCGAAGTTTCTACCTCAGCTGTCAGGCCATACATACCCGAGAACTACCGTCTGTTGGCTTTTGAGGCTTTGCACAACATAAGCCACCCATGCATCAGAACTACTCGGAAGATGGTCCAACAAAGATATTTTTGCCGTCGATGAACAAAGATGTCAGCATTTGGGCTAAAGCATGCATACATTGTCTGCAATCGAAAGTTCATCGTCATACATCAAGCAACATCGGAGTATTTACACCTAGCGGTCGGTTTGAACACATTCACACAGATATCGTTGGACCTCTAAGCACATCGTCGAATGGACATAGATATTTACTTACAATTAGCAAAAACTATTTACGAAGCATGGGTGGTACGTTGAGGAAGTCCGCATACAATAACTACTGATCAGGGGCGGCAATTCGATAGCAAACTTTTTTCATCGCTTACCAAATTATTTGCAATGTACAGAATTCATTCTACCGCTTACCACCCGCCGAACAATGGAAAAATTGAACGCTGGCACCGTTGTCTCAAAGCAGCTCTTACAGCGCGTTTCAGCAACCGCGTCAATTGGGTTGAAGAACTTCCCACCGTGCTACTAGGACTACGGTCTGCGTTACGCAGTGACTATGGGGTCAGCGCAGCGCAGCTCACTTATGGCTGCGCAGTACGGCTGCCCGGAGACTTCATTGCACCATCTACTCAAGGTCAAACGACAGAACCAGTGGCTAAGATTATGACTACGTGGAAAAATTACGCCAAATAATTCATGATCACAAGCCTGTACCTAAAATGCACAATAATAGAAGCATTTTTGTGCATCCTGACTTGCCAACATGTGAATATGTTTTCTTACGCGAAGATGCAGTGCGCAAACCAACAAGCTCCATAAAAAGGGCCCTATCCGGTAATAAATCGCAGAGATAAAGTGTTTACTCTTCAATTACCGGGATGAGTAGTCGCTGTGTTCGTGGACCGACTTAAACCCGCCTATACTTTGAATATCGATGCGCCTCGAGAAGAACCTGCAATAAGATGTACTCAGACTATTCGGTCAGGTCGAACAGTCCGACCAACGGTACGCTTCACTAGGGGGGAGCCATGTAACTTCTGCGCACCGATCCGCGCATTGTTGTCACGGAAATGTTGTTGTAGTTGTACTATGGAAACGTATGGTGTCATTGTCAATATTTTCTCTTATATGAATATGTCTATTTGCATTGGTCTGGGTGTTTCTATGGATAATATGTATGCATTTACAAAAAAAAGTATATAAGTATGTTTATCCGTATTCTGGAACCCATAACACAAGCTAGTTAAACTATGCTTACTTTGGGTCTAGAAAGCGCTGTGTAGAATGTCGTAGAATATTTATCTATTTATTTATGTAAAAATAAACTACGATTTGATTTAATATTTTTAATGTGTTTCCATGAGGCGTAAAACATTCATAGAAGAAAATGGTAAATTGTGTATCGAGGCGAGAAAGGGTGTAGTTTGGGGTCCGTAGCGCAGCGGAGGGTCCCAAATGTCCCAATACACACGAGTTGTGAATCGCACTTTCTTCCTAGTAATACAGTGCCTTATACTACACCTACAAAGAACATATCCATACATTTTTGTCTCCCGATTCAACCCACCCTCAACGGGACAAAATCCCGCACTTCAACAATGGATTTTAGTATACTTTTCTCTCCCGAATATTTTTACGGAAGTTTTGTCTCCCGCAAAGGATTTTCGTACATTTTTGTCGCCGGCATATTTCTACAGAAGTCATAACGTACTTACATTCTGCCTTATTTTTGGAAAAGTACTAGGGAAGTACTTTCTGATTTTGTGTAGTATAAACGTATATAATATAAATAAGTGCAGCCTCTTAGAGGGCAAAGGCACTTTTCTGTTCAAATATTTTACAGCACGGCGACGTGGAATGTTATTTCCTTCTCTGCAATTATTAATGAAAACTTTATTTAAATTGTGTCTCAAAAATTACATTTTGCAGCTCTAAATATGTACATCTAATTATAAATTATATACAAACATTAAGCAAAATAAAAATTAAATAGAGAGAGAGACTGTGAGCTTATCTCTGAAAAAGTTCTGGTAGATGAAAAATTCTAGCGGGGCGCTTGCCATATCATTGGGCATACATCATACTGAGTCGAGTGTAATTTTATGTACCGATGCGTGTGTAAACCTTATTGTCTCCGGTTATTATACACACGTTTATACCCCATATTCTTGATTTTCAAGATCTGTACTATTTTTTCCACTATCTATTTTGTGTTATGTTCTTGTGTGCATAAACTTATTAGTAAAATAAAGTAATGTCAACACTATTCCACAAAACACGTCCACCGCTGATTACTCCCTAAAGAGAGCAAACAATTATATTGAATATAATTCTAGATGATTGTGGTGAAACTAGGATGTTATTGTACTTATTGTGTGCATATTGTGAAAGGTTTTTAACAGTAAAAAACTAATATACCTAATATGTAATTATTTTAGTTTTTTTAAGCAATAATTCAACTTGCTAGTCATTAACTAGTGTACCTACTAAAGTTTTTATCGCTAATAGTAGGCCTCAAACAGCCTCAAGAGTCTTAAGAGACTCGAGATGGCTTCAATCCCTCACCGGCCTTTTAATACGTGCCTAAAGTGGCCAATTGATATGACTTGGATATGGAGCTCTGAAAGGCTATGACAATGTTATTTAGGAATGTTATACCTCTGGACAAAGGCGACAAGTAATGGTAGTGGACACTTGCTCCACCGGCCGAGTTGCCACTGAGGGTGACGCTGTCAGGATTTCCTCCGAACATAATGATGTTGTTCTTAATCCAATGTAGCGCAAACGATTGATCTTTCAGACCGTTGTTACCAGGAAGAACCCCGTCACCCGTGCTTAAGAAACCTGAGAATTTTATTTAAAAAATTACATTCTATACAAAAAGTTTATTGTGTCTCTTCATATCACGTGGACAAGAAGTTAATTCAGTATCTCTGAGATGTGTGAAATAGTATAACTATAATCAAATTGTTATATTGTTTAATTTACGACTTTCAATCTGCCACTTACGTATAACTCATAACTCATTTATTCGTAAGAATATTACACGTCAAAAATTACAATACTTACTTATCTGTTAAGCGTACCAGCATTAAATGTATAATACAATAATAAGTCCGTTTGATTTGTCAATTTCTATAGGTAAGTCAGATTTCAAAATGTCAGCTAAATTATATAAATAAAATTAAAAAATATACATCAACAATTAATTAAATAATGCAAATAGTTCTGGAAGTCATTACCTTATCTTATCTAAGTACATTTCACTGTTAGCAGTTCGTCAAACGAGTAAAATGCCTGCTCGATAAGCCATTTCTTCAATCTGAGTTTGAAGGACCCAATGCTGGGAGCACAAGTTACATTGGCCGGTAACTTATTATATACTATGGGTCCCATAACATGAGTCGTCTTATCGGATATCGCTAGTGACCTAGTCGCCGTTTTTAAGTTTTCACGATTCTGTGTGTGATATGAGTCACATCAACATCACTATGATTTGGATACTGTCCAAGGTTCATTCCCACGTATATCGCGACCTGATATATAACTATTGAAGGCAGGGTGAGAATTCCCAGCTGGCCAAAGTATGGTTTCGCCGGATGGTCCTGCGGAATTCCTACGATAGCTCGCACGGCGCGCTTCTGCATACGGACCGCACGCTCCCAGTCGGCAGCGCATCCCCATAGCTCTGCACCATATTGGAGTAGAGAGTGGACCGTAGCGAAGTGCGTACCTCTATACGAGGTACTACCCTAGATATTCGCCTAAGAGCAAAGCATGCACTTCCTACCCTGTTGCAGACTTTGTCAATATGGGTCTCCCACTTTAAGCATCTGTCGATTTCGAACAGAAACCTCACCGTCTCGGCTTGCGCAATATTTAGCCCATCCGCAGATACTACAAGTAGCTTCATAGGTCGACCTGACAAATCAAAATTTATAAAATGTGGATTTGTCAGGTTGAGTACAAGACCGTTCCCCCTAAACCACCGATACAGTTGATTAGCAGTTTTATTTAATTTATGCTGTAAAAGATCCACTGTGACGGCTGTAACCATCGCTGCTACATCGTCTGCATACATAAACACGTCAGCGTCCCTTACTGCGTCCGGCAACATCCTATATATGATAAGTATATAGAAAGACTCGAAAGGGTTTAGAAGAAGTCTCAACGTGCAATTCATTACAAATTACACCACTCTAAATATCCTCATCAACATTTACTTAAGGAGTACAACTTGATGAGCTTGGAGTCTAGACGCCAGCTTCTTATGCCCATGATGTTGCATGGTATATGCCATAACAAGTTTGACTGTAGTAGCATCACTAACCAATTATGTTACGCGGTGCCCAGAACTGTACTGCAGCGAGAGGTTCGCGTACCACGGTTGTTATACACTGGAAGGTGCAGAACGAACGCGGGCACGCGGGCACCTATTCGGCATCTTTTAGAGACGTACAACACACACCTAGCCGATGTTGACATATCTCTTGACTCACACTTCAAATTTAAAGCTGCAGGAATTGAAATTTTAAATGACTCAAAATAATCTAAATATATATACTCAATATCTATAAATACGAAATCTATATTTATATACTTGATTCTTATAAATATAAAACTAGCATGCATTTTACTCACTTGCATATAATATTACTTTGCGAACATTGGTGTGGGTTATGCGTTTACCTAACAGACACATTTACTTTATACTTCTAATATCAATGTATAACGCATAACTGTTGAATGTTCCAATAAATAAATAAATCATTCAGGAGCAATGAGAATAAAATATTTGAGACTGACGACCCTTGAGCTACCCCCATCTCAGATTTCACCGGTTCGGACTTCACTGTGCCTCGGCATCCCACTACGACCTACTCCATAATATTTTAATTTGACAGCTAGTACATTGCGGTCAGCAACATCGAATGCCTTCGAAAGATCACAGCAAATAAGCGCCACTTGCTGTTTGTTCTCGCGAGCGGTCAGAACTATAAATAGATGGATAAGATTACGCGTCAGCGAGGTAGTCGATCGACCCTCGCGATATGCATACTGTCGGTCGGACAGTGCACTTGACGTCGTTAAGAACTTAGTTATACGAGTGCACAAGCCACTCTCGAATACCTTCGATATAGCAGGGATAATGGACACTGGTCTGTAGTTGTCCATACACTGTCGGTTCCAATTGGGGGAGAATTTTGTGAGTTTCATATGAGTAGGATAAGTACCTGTTTTTATAAATTTATTAAATAAACCTGACAGTACAGGGGCGAGAGGAACTGCCGCCACTTTTAAGATTTCCATTGAGATGCCGTATATATCCTTAGATGGTTTGGGTGCAATGCGCTTGGTAATAATTTCATAGACCTCATGTGGGCTAAACGGACGTAACCGTAACGATCGGTTCGCTGGGTGTCCAACCGCGCCAAGCCAGTCGCACACTGTGTTGATATTAGCACGGGTGCACCACACGCGGCTGCCGCACATGCAAAACGAGTATTCATTGCATGCGCGGCAGACTTATTCGAAGTGAACACCGAGCCATCGTGGGATTTTACAATGTCAGTGAATTCAAGACGCGGGGAGTTGTTTATACCCCTTTCCTTGTTCATATTGCCCCATAGCCTTGGAGACATTGTGTGAGTCCTTAACAACTTTAGAGTAGTGTTCAGACTTTGTTTTGTGTAATAGAATTTCATAATATTGTGTCATGTCAGATATAATTGTATCAAAAGTTATTGTCCTATTATTAATGTCAATTAAATCCAATAGTAATAATAATAATAATAATAATAATAATAATAACGTTTATTTGTTTTAAAGAATTGTAGTACAATGAGGCATAATTATAAGTTTACAAGGTAGGTAGGTACTATTATTCTACAATATGTGGGTGCGGTTCTGATTTCCTAACTAGGCTACAAAGTAGCCTGTATGAAGGAGTTACAGTCCCTTTCCTAAGGATTTAATGTGAGTATAAAATAGTACAATTGATTCATTTCAAGTGCTACAAGTTAACTTTTCTTCGCAAATTAAAAAATAAAATAAAAATAATAAAAACAGACAAAGAAATAACAAGGTATGACTACAGTAATGTGTACGTGTGAGTCTGAGGGTGTTTTTGTGTGTGTGTGTGAGTGTGTGTGTGTGTGCGTGTGTGTATGTGTGCTTATTTGTGACAAGAGGAGGTGTAGGACGATCAATCAAGTAGCCTATTTCAGTCAACGCTTGACATTGGCTTCTCGTAGAAATCGCCGTGGCATATATATAATAGACACTTTTTTTGCACTCGAAGTGGCTGAGGCCGAATACAGGACAATGCCTGTTTATTTTGTTGTATAGGGATGGACCTAAAATGTAATAAAATTTCTTAATAAAAGACGACCGTGGCAGCGGAACAGCACAAATTTTATCCTTTCTGCGCTTGTCAATCATCCTATTTGGCGTTTGGTGGTGCTGCAGAATCACTACTTGCAAGATGAAGTGTTGTCGTACGTTTAAAACGTCCCATCTTTCATATAGTTCGGTTGTGGGGAACCTAATAGAACGAAATGTTGCAACCTTCAACACTGCTCTGTGTGCTATTTCTACAGGCTTTATTATAGTTTTTGCAGCTCCACCCCAACATGAGATGCAATATGTTACGATGGACTGACACAACGCAAAATAGACACTACGAATGACGTTAAAGTTAGCGACATGACGAAGATTTTTAAAAATGTATATGAGTTTACGTACTTTACCGGTGAGACTGATGATATGTGTCTTGAAGTTGAGATTTTTATCTAGGGTTACGCCCAAATATTTAACATGATCTACAGGAGTTAGATTTGGACAAGTGCACCGAGTTTGAGACCCAGAGAGACAGATGTGAGCTATTAGATTTATGGCGCTGCGTGGTTGGGAGGCGGCGCTGATAGACCACACAAGGAAGTTGGTTTTGGACGAGTTGAGTGTAAGTGTGTGAGAATTTAGCCAATTTAGTACAGTATCTAACGCGAGCTGTGCCTTATTTTCTAATTGCACCCATGTATTGGCAGTGACGGTTATAGCAGTATCATCTGCAAACGATGTTATCATACCATCATGTATATTAAGGTTACATAACTCGTTGATGTACACAAGAAATAAGGTTGGTCCAAGTATGCTACCTTGTGGCACGCCGTAGGAGATGGGGAGTTCAATACTGTGGTTGGTTTCTATCCTAACGAACTGTGAACGATTTGTTAGGTAACTTCGGAATAGATCCAACTGAATACCTCTGACACCCATGCCTTCAAGTTTTAGTAATAGAATAGAGACGGGAACAGAATCGAACGCTTTAGTGAGGTCCAAGAACATGGTAAGTACTTTTTTATTATTGTTTATACTGTGCACAACATGATTAGTTAACTCGTGAGCTGCGTCGCAAGTAGATAAGTTTTTGCGAAAGCCGTATTGATGATCAGATAGGAGCTTATAGTGTTCTAAATAATTAACCAATCTTTTGTTTATTATACGTTCGAGTACCTTGGAAAATATACTTAGAACTGCTATAGGGCGGTAGTTGTAAGGCGAAGTCCCGTCTCCACCCTTGAAAATTGGATGAATAATAGCCTTTTTAAAGGAAGTGGGAAAGACAGCAGTGTCGAAACAGAGATTAAATATATGGCATAGGATGGGTGCCAGAAGAATGGAGTATTTTTTCAAAAAATACGGCGTAATACCGTCCCAACCAGCAGCGGCGTTTGAACGTAGAGCGTGTATAGTAGTTATGATTTCGTACGGGGTCGGTGTATTCTAACACGAAAGAAGAGATGTGTGTGGCGCTATGCTTAGTTTGCGGGAGTTGTTGTGGTGGAGTAGTGATGAAGTTGTCAGCTAGGTTTTTGCCAATATTTACAAAGAAGGAGTTTACTTTGTTACATGATAGTAATGTTGAGGATGTGGAGTTTAATAACTGTGTTGCTGTATTTCTGGGTTTTGTGGTGTTCGTGACTCGCTTTATAGTATCCCAGAGTAGTTTTGGATTATGACTTGCTTTATTTAGTTCTTGTGTGTCAAAGATTCTTTTTGCTTTTTTGAGTATCTTAGTACAAAAATTTCTATATCTTTTATAGATTAGTGCTAGTACTTCGTTATCTGGATATTTTTTAGCCTTTCTATGTAATGCATCTCTGTGTCTTATACAACGTAGCAGACCTGTTGTTATCCAGGGTTTCAGTATTTTCTTTTTGGCAGATACCCTTTTAACAGTTGTATTTATTGATATGGCAGTGGTAACCAACTCAATAAGGTTGTCGGTAGCGGTGTCGACATTTTCCATATAGAGAATAGAATTTAAGTCTAGCTGGGACATTGTTTCATCAAGTTTCTCATAGTCCATCTTGGCAGCAGTGGAAACAATATTTTTCCGTATAGGTCGATTTTTTAAACATAACAGAGAAGAGTAATGGTCAGTGACCACAGTCTCGTAGACGAATGTGTGACAGCAGAAGTTAGTTTAAAAAAATATATGGTCTAAACAATTGCCCTCTCTAGTGGGCAGGGAGTGAGCTGGGAGATAACCATGAAATGCCAAAGTATTAAGATATTCGTAGGAACGTGTTTCTAGTGTAAAAAGCTTAATGTCTATGTTTAGGTCACCACATAGAATGACCGATTTAAAACATTGGAGGGGCGGAAGTATACGGTTGAGAGCTGAGAGGAAATTCTGTATATCATAGTTTGAGGGTGAACGATAGATGCAAACTATGGCAACCTCTGATTTAATTTTTATAATGATACCAGATGCTGACTGACTTAAGTCGGGTTCTTCACATGTCGCTACTAGCTCCGTGTCAACATATACCACCACTCCATCCTTTCTGTTGAGATGATTAGTTGTATTAAATGCTGTGTAGTTTTGTAACTGTGGAATAGTGGAGTTAGTTGAACATCCCAACCAGCACTCGGTTAAGACCATCACATCACAATCGAATGGGATACGGTGCATGAGGCTTTGTAGGTTTAGGTAGTTACAATTAATAGAACATATGTTTTGAGAGAATACTTTTAGGTAGTTTTTCGGTTGCTTTATGATCATTTGTGTCTGTTCTGGGGTGCATGTATGGGTTTCAGATACAGACAATCGGTCAATGTTGTCAATCAGGTTATTAATGTCATTAGTCATTATGTAGGTAAAAGTATTCTAAGTGGGGACGGATAGTTTGGTTGAAGTAGGGTGTGTATTTGTTATTAGGAATTGACATAGTGGCAGTTTGAAACTGTTCATAATAGATCCGATGTGTGTTTGTTGCTGGGCTAGGTTGTGACTGTTTGAGTAGTATTACTGGTAACAGGTACAGTTTAGGCCGATGACCAAGTGAGTTGTTTGGGGAGTAGTATTTTTGGTCTGACAAATCAGGCGAGTAGTGTTGAGTTAAATCAGTTGAGTAGTATTTGTAATGTAGTAGTTTATCGTTGTAGTAATTATGTGTGTTTGGTGTGTTTTCTGTAAACAATAGAGTAAAGTAGTTATAACTATAGCCTATCTCAGTGTGTAAGTTATGAACGGTTAAAGTAACATAAGAAATAGAGAAATAATACATGCATAGTCATGTGGTGTTGCTAGCCAATTGTTTCAGCTGCAGTTCATTTTTCACAAGGATGGACTGGCTAGCTGGATCCTTTTTCAACATGACCCTTCCGGACGATGTCCAGCAAAAGTTATAACGGTTTAACTTGGCATACGTCCTTGTGAGATAAAATAATTTCTTTGCATGGGGTGTGAGCTGTTCGGCAACATATATAGGTGTTTCAGCTGTAACTGTCATACCCAAGTGTGTTGAGTTCAATCTATGTTTCGGGTTTTTCTTGTTGTACTCTTTAACCGCGTTCTAGAAATTGGTCTTTATGAGCGTATTTGAGAACTCCACAGTGATACCTGATGTTTTGTATTCCTTTTTGGAAGGCTGCCGTGCGACATCACGTATGTTGGACGGTTCTATAACGCTATTCATTTGCTTGGATAGTTCCAGGATCATGTTGTACAAAATGGTTTTATTTTCACTGTCCCTTTTAGGAACATTCCGAATTTCTATTGAGGTTTTAATACAGTTACGGTCATATAACTCAAGTTTTTCTTCAAGTGCGGACAACTTGATCACCATGTTGTTTCGATCTTTCTCCAGAGTGGTAATTTTGTTCTCAACTGACGATAGTTGGTCAGAGAGGAACGTCATGGTCTTTTCTAACTCCCCTGTAGTTGTCATAATATCAGTGTAATGCCTTTTAATTTCCATCATGTAACCCTCCAGTTTGTCTAGGCGTGAATTTTGGGCACTTGACATTTCCCTAATCATTTCTCTAATCTCATTTTTGAAACTTTCGAAATCGTCGCCGGTAACGTCACTAGAGGTGTGCTTACGTTTACCCCGCTGAGTAGTATGATGCTGTAAGGCTACATTTTCGTAAAGTCTCCTAATGTCCGACTCAGAGCGCGAAGGAGTACTTAGGTTCATCTTCATCGAGTTAGTTTCACAGTCAGCCTGCACTGGGATATTATCATTCGTGAACGATTTGGGAAGTGGCTCGGACATTATGAGCTGATTCTCGGTCGTGAACTTTGAGAATAGAGTAAGTTTCGATTATATCCAATATCACCAATTAAATAATTAATTAAAGGAATTGTAACTTGGACCAAGTACAAAAATTACCCGGAAATCGCTGTCGCTTTTGAATTGCGGCAAGCGACAATCTTGATGCTTGACACTCCTGACGTTTGACAATCTTAACGCTTGACAATCTTGACGTTTGAGACGTGAATGCAGGCGCGTTGACGTAGCTCTGCTCACTATTGCTGTCGCTGTTGATGTTGTCTTGTTTCCACGGACACTCCGCGTTCAACACAAAGTTATGCGCTCCTGGTACTTAACACTGTTTGTTTTGTAATTTATTGCCAAATTATATTAAATAAATAGAAATTAAAATAAAAATTTGCACGGATTAAGGTCTTCGCACATTATAACAACTCACCGGCGACTCGACTCTATGCTAGACATTGAAATTTAAGCCCTGTATCATATGTTCAAGGTTCAATTTCAAAAAATGATTATAAAGTAGTGTACAACGAGTGGCCTACGCATCGTACACTAGAGGTCAACCCCGACACGTTTGTCACGCAATGACCATACGTCGTCCACGCAACGACCACACGTTGTCCACGTAACGACTATGCGTTTGCGACTGACGCGTGACGGGCAACCATTTGCCAGCCCACCCGTCCGCCCCGTGCCTTCCCCCCGCCCGCCATCATTCACTATAGAATCGAAGGACGGAGTGCACGTTGGCGGTACACGGTGATATTTTTCGAAAATCATGCAGAAAGAAAAGTTGATAGAAGAAGTGCGAAAATATCCGCTACTATACGACCTTCGTGATCCGAAATATAGTGACGTACATAAGAAGGAAAAGGCATGGAATGAAATCGCTATTGTATTGTCGCAACCAGGTAAGAATTTTTTTCTACTCCGGTACATTTATCTGTTAATTATATAGTCCCGAACACCTATATAAAAGCTAGTCTTATTCAATTGCAAAAAAGTCTATCTAGTCTTTTTTGCAATTGAATTTTGCAAAAACTAACTGTCATATGTGACTATACAACTTCCCGCTCTTAATTATGCGGTATTGCTGTGTTTGTTATATTTAATCCCTAGTCGTAGAAAAAGTTTTGTATGCGACGTTGCATTAACACTCACCACGCCACTCACCATTTTTGAACCTATTACACCTATACAACTATTGTTTTAAAATACTATTAACATAATTAATTTCTATTTGTGACGTTTTCAGTGTTGGTATTGAGTTATTGATTTTGCCATAATCTACAGAAATTCAGCTATCGTACAAATAAATATGTGTGATTCTAATAGATATTAAAAATAATGTTAAAACTTATAAGTCATTTCATTAAAGTACATTGTTGAGAAAATTTAATTCAACCTGTTACATCCAAAAAGTAGGTATGTTATTGTACAGTTAACAGTACCTACGATTTTCTACTTGGACACTCGAAAAATCTTGGTTTATCGTAAAAATTAGTTTTTTCACATACAGTAATATAAAATCCCAGAATTTACTGATATAAAATATTAAATCTACGTCATATATATTTTATTTTTAGTTTGGGTTTCTGTATGTTATAATAAAGTGCCTTACGTTTATTTAATATAGGTAATCAGTAATAAAATCCCAGCTTAGTATAGAAAGTTGTTTAATATTCTTAATAAGCCAATAATATTATAACCAACTTCTTACGATTATTACATATTAATTATCCATGATCTATATTAAATGCTGCCACGGAACTCGTCCTTCGGGAGATTGAAAATAAGTTGCAAATATATCACGAGTTTCAAAAGCAGATGCCGAAGATTCACTTATATCTTCTGGAATTGTACTTAGATTACTTAGTAATCTCTGTTCATCATCATTATTGGCCGAACTCTGCCTTGTGTTGACTTCATCATCGGATGGTATATTATAACACCGCATGACATTGTGTAAAATACACGTCGCAAAGACCACAATATCAACATATTTTGGGTGTAAATGCAAATTCTTATTATAAATTCCAAATTTTTGATATAAGATGCCGAACGCGTTTTCAACTACTCTGCGAGCTCGCGATAAGCGATTATTGTATATTCTTTCCTTTTCTGAAATGCCACTTGAACGTGGATATGGTCGCAATAAATTCCTTTTTAAAGGAAACGCTTCGTCGGCTACAAAAACATGTGGCATTATTATTTCAGTACCAGGTAATGGTGTGTCAGTTGGAATATTAAATGTATTCATTTCAATCGCTCTTCCTAATCTTGACGATGCCAAAATTCCGCCATCACTATTCTTGCCATAGGCCCCTATATCGACAGCTATAAATCTGTATTTATCATCGACGACAGCCATGAGGACGATAGAGAAGTGTTTTTTATAATTAAAAAATAGCGAGCCGCTGCTAGGAGGGGCAATTATGTTTACATGTTTGCCGTCGATGGCACCTATACAGTTTGGAAAATTCCATTTTTTATTGAAACCATCTGCGATTCTTTTCCAGTCTTCGGTAGTAGGTGTGGGCATGAACTTCCCCTTCATTGTATTTATAATCGCATTGCACACATCTTTTAATATCGACCGGATGGTACTTTCGCCTAACCGAAAGCTTGAACTCATAGTCCTAAATGAACAGCCACTAATCAAGTACCTGAAACAACCAATTTTTCTTTATATTTATATTATTTTGTTACAGCGTCAGAATGTAAGAAGATATGGCAAAACTTAAGGGAATATCATAGAAGAGCCATTAAAAAGAAAGCAACTAAAAGTGGTCAGAGTGCTAATACTAATAAAAAATGGCAATATGAAACTGAAATGTCTTTTTTATTACCACATTATAAAGAACGGTCTACAGTGACGTCAGTGGACAACACAGATGATGGTGATGATGAAAATAGCTTATCTGCTGCGGAAATTCTTGCCAATGTGACTAATAATGAAGAATCTCAAGACTCGTCAATTATCTCGGAGCGTCCTGAATCTTCGGTGTCTATGTACGATTCATCTAGATCAGTGTTTCCTGACATTCCAAAAACGACAAAACGAAAGAAATTGCAAGAAACAAGTGCATCGGCGGTTTTAATGGAATATTTATTAAAAAAAAAAAACGATGAAGATGGAAAGCAGAATGACGAAATGGATAAATTTTTTTTAAGTATTTCTAGCACAGTAAAAAAATTATCTACCTATAATCAAGCACTTTTAAA
Source organism: Cybosia mesomella (assembly GCA_946251805.1). Lineage (NCBI taxonomy): Eukaryota > Metazoa > Arthropoda > Insecta > Lepidoptera > Erebidae > Cybosia > Cybosia mesomella. The sequence continues at coordinate 28,459,911 of OX276398.1, forward strand.
GTCAAGAATTTTTAATTTAGTTTCGGAAGCTGAAATACAAGAACTGCAAAATAATCGAAACTGTTACTATGATGATTTTTTTGCACCAGGAACTTCTGGCTACACAACTCAAAACCTAAATGCAGGTACTATCGGTAGTAGCTACACAACTCAAAACCTAAATGCAGGTACTACCGGTAGTAGCACCGCTAGCACCCAACAGCAAAATACAACGCCTATGGAAGAATCGAGGGTTGATGGTTCTTCTTAACACAATTAAAGTAAAATTGCTTTGCTTTGATTTATCCTTTAACTTGATATATAAATAAATACATATAAATTATAAAAAAGTTTCTTATTGCTTACCTTAATGTCACTGCCAGCTTTTCTTCCGGTGATACAGCTTCTCTAAATCGCGTGTTTCTTTTGTAGATGTCGTCCTCAATAATATTAAGTATATAATAAAACAAGTATCTCGGCATACGGAAATAGATATAGAATTTTTCTTCGTCATCTAGCAGACGTTTCCGGATATTCCAATATTCCCCTTCTGATTTCCTTTGTCGCAACATATCATGTACCCAATATCTTCTTTTCCTGCTGTTTCGTTCATTTTCATTATCAAATATAATAGCTATAATCGCCAGTTCACTGAATGTAAAGTTCGACATTTCATAAGCAACACGACTTCTTTGGACAAAATTTAACCGAAAACTGAGGTTAGACGAGTTGTCTGTTGAATAACCCACTCGTTGGCACCGCGTTGGCCACTCCTTGACACCGCGTTGTCCACTAGTGACCATTGGGTGGATCAACTAGTTGACTACTCATCGAGAGTGTGAGTAGAGTTGCTGCCGCGTTGGCGTGGAGTTGTTTTAATGTGCGAAGACCTCTACGTCTAGTCGCTGTCGCGGTCCAAAGGGAAGCCTCAATATCAAGTAATAATTTATAGTCTTTTACGTCCGACGTCACCCATGACGAGTCATTTCTCACACTATTGTTTGTTTTCCTTAAGGGAAAACAAATGTCAATTTTATTGATCAATGTATTTATAACGGATGTTGACATCGACTCAGCACATTTATTGCGAGCCATTATCATTTCCCAATCTACGCTGTCTAGTGCTGCACTAAAATTAATTTTATTTATCTGAGAGACTCGTCGAACGTACCTTGTCTCTTTTTGGGATATCTGCACTATACACGATATTTTACACTTAATTGCAATATGGTCGCTAACATTTGTGACAACCGGCGACGCGCTCACTGAACCTGATGGTAAGTTTGTATACGCATGGTCAAAGACTATTCAAAAAATCATTCGCACTAATCAAATTAGACCTATAAATACATATTATGGCCATGTTATCATCTAATAATCTAATAGCAGATGTCACAATATTGCTCAACTGATAACGCCACTAGTTCATTTATCTCAACACATTTTATACCATCTCGAACAAATATACAACAACCGCCATGTGAAATATATTTCCTACAATAACAAGACGCTAGTTTATAGCCTTCTACGTTAACACATTTTAATTTCGCCTCCGTTAACCAATGCTCTGTTATAGCGAGTATATTGCACTTAAAGTGACTATTAAATAACACTTGTAACTTATGAGTTTTTTTATCAATTGATGCTATGTTTTGTTGACATACGAGTACAATGATAAAATTAAATACGAGCGATTTATTTGTGTTATATCCTACCGCTGCGTTCGCCGTGTTGTCCTCACTGCTCCGTCGACTCGGTCTGAGCCCCGCTCCTGCCGAGGCCGTACATGAAACCAATCCGACACTTTGACTAGGGGGGGTCACGCAGACGGCGTGCAAAAACGTTCATACTGAGTCTCAGGAAGTCTTTAAGTTGCGCTTTTCTACAGTATATTCTTTGCACTGATGTATTTTATTTAGGTAGTTCAGGACATTCTGAGTTGACGTATCCGGTCTAAACGACCACGCCTGAATATATTTTGTGCGCTCCACTGTCTGGAGCTCATCATCTAATTTCCTAGTTCCCGTGACTACTTGCCGCTGCTTCCTAGTATGTCTCCTTCTACCAGCCACCCGCCAGCCCTCGTTATCGGCATAAGTGATAGGTTCACTAGACACTTTCATGCTGCCACCCTCCCTGGTGATTGTATTATCGGGGACCGAATACTCGGTGATTCATTAATAGTGGCTACGATGTTCGTGTCTAGTCGACCCCTCTCGGGAGCTTTCGGTAGTGGTGAACACATAGGCTTAGCTTTATCAGCGCTTAATTTTGTCTTCACCGCTACACTTTTTGCCTTACCTAATGTGGCGGCAGCGGTTGCATTTATCCGCGCTTGACGCAGCGGTCGCTGCGCGGCTGCTTGTTGTTGCTCGATCGTTATTTCGGGCCTTCCCCGCTTATCCTCCATCTTCAAAATGAACTCTCCAATTACTGAAGATTGCTTGAGAATAATTGCATTTTGTTCAGTTATTTTGCACTCCAGTACGTTGATTTTATCACTGAGTATACTAATTGAATTCTGCATGTCACGGACACAACTTTTATATTATATAATTTTAAAAGCACTAAAACAATATGACATCTTTTTGCGTGTCAACCGCAGCACTGCTTCCAGGTGTGCCAAGATTTTTGAGGATTACTCCCTAGTCTACTTAATAAGCGTCACTTGGTAACTTCGACATAAGAGAAGCTCACTCATTCTAGAACCCATAACACAAGCTAGTTAAGCTATGCTTACTTTGGGGCTAGATAGCGCTGTGTAGAATGTCGTAGAATATTTATTTATTATTATTATTTATTACATGCTATGTCTATACGATTTGACCATGAGGAATAAAACTTAATAGCTCTTCATTTGAAACAGTGTCACCTACTAAAACGGGCATTTACATGCTAAAAAGTCTCACCAAAGGGTCCCAGTCTGTAGTTCATGGTAACAACGACCATGTCCCAGTCCATGATGTTGGAGGCACTGTAAGTGGCTCCGTCACCAAACATGAAAGCACCTCCGTGGATGAATACTAAGACAGGCATCAGAGCGTTGGGTTGCAGCCGGGGTGTATGCACGTTCAAGAACAAACAGTCCTCGCTTCCTGGTGAATAATTATGATTATCAGCTTTAAAAATTGGAGGTTCATGATATTTATGTCCAGCAGTGGACTGCAATAGGCTAATTGATTGATGTGCCGATTTTGTTACTTTTATAAGCCTTTTTTAACTAGCTCTGTATTTATGTATGTTAGTGCGGGTCAAATCTTGCAACTAAATTTCGAAGCAGTTATTCTAAACCGATTGAGATGAAATTTGGCATATACGTTTGGTTTAGATGACAATGTATTAATATGGTATCATGGAGCTGGTGTGATGATGAAGTAGGAAGGTGGCCATGGTTGTTATGTTGAGCTCCTTGTGTAGGCAGGTCTTGGCTAGCACCCTGGTGCTACATGAAATTACTAAAACTGAAAAGTTGAAAATAAATTAATAATAAAAAACTTGTTTAAAACAAGTTTTTCTGAATAAAATCAATTGTACTGATACGAAAATAATAATTTTATGCATGTTTGTGCTTATTTCAAAAGCTTGTATGTATCGCAATTAAAACACGAAAGAAAATTTTGCACGACAGAAGCTTCTGAAATCAGCACAACCCTTGCATATAACATTAAAATTTTAGGGGCCGAATCACCCGCGTCCGTAGGAGAACACCCTTTAAAGAATCCCTACACGTGGCCCCTGGGTGATGCTAATCAGGTGATACTCTGGTGGTAGGTTTCGACCGATGGCTTGTGACCACCCACCGAGCAAAGACGTACCGCCAAATAGCCTGGCTGTGTTCCGGCACGATGTTCGGTGCAGCCACACGGGAGGCTGGGTCGAAGTAGCTGTTCCACTACAGGCTGACCGACCTGTTGCACTCTGTTATGGAGGCATCGGGATGCTGGCCTTGGAGGGTAGCGGGATCCGAGCCACGGTGCACCGCTGGCCGACCGCAGGTAGATGGGGGCGCAAGTAGTATGTTAGCCACATATGAAAGGCTGCCTCGCCAACTGTCGAAAAATCCCGGGATGCCCCATCGTGCCGGTTGGCGACCGGAAGAGAGGGCCCGATGGACATTACCGGGGGGGGGGGGGCTCGGGCGTCCCCGCAGTCTCCAGTCTAGTTTCCCAATGGTGCCGTCCATCCAGAGTATGCCTGCGAGTTACCGACGTGGAACCTCACTTCACTGCCATTCTCTCACCTATTCTTCACTCATCACATCTCATGACAAGGAACAAAAAGTGCAAAGTTCGACAGCGGCTGCACTCCCTCTCTCTCAAAGTGCACCTCACTAATATCCGAGGTCTTCACTCAAATCTCGTAGCAGTCTTGTTCCTTTCGGAGACGAAGATCGGATGTCCGGCAGACGTGTCATACCTTCAATACCCAGGGTTCACCCTGGAGCACACCTTTAGACCACAAGCCGTCGTTTGTGTATACGCCCGGGACGACAACTGCTATCAGCGTCTCTGAGACCTTGATGAACCCAGGTTCTCTGCACTTTGGGTGTTGGTCGATACTGGTATTGACAAAATTGTCTATGTCTGTGTCTATCGTTCGCATGGCAGAGACCAGGAGACAACCAAACTCACACAATACCTCAGTGAGGCGGCAGACATAGCTCAACAGCGGTACCCTTCAGGCCAGTTGGTTTTACTGGGGGACTTCAATGCCCAACACACATAGTGGCTTTTCCCATACCAGGCAACCGATCATGCTGGGAGAAAGACTCGTAAGCTTTCGTTAGCGTTAAATCTCACGCAATTGGTCCAGGAGGCAACGAGGGTACCGGATGTTGAGACGCATACAGCCAATTGCTTGGACTTTCTTCTGACAACTGATCCAGACCGCTACTCGGTGTCGATTTCTTCACCACTGGGTAGTTCCGACCACAATCTGGTGAAGTCTTGTAACAATTTTTATGCATCTTAGCGACATCTATTGATTCGTCTTAATAACTTAACAATCGTGATATCGATGAGGTCTCTGAATTTTTCGGTTCTGGGCGCGAGATGGCACCTGTAATTTATCACTCCACTTGAGCGAGTCTGTTTACATTTTTTTGTAAGGGGTTTAGTATTGTGCCTAGAAATTTCCGATTTGTTCCGGTGCTGACAAATTTCGAGAGGATTCTAGTAATAAGGGTCAGATGGAAGCCGGATAGGGGGTTAGTTGTTCTGATGGTAAATTCGGTTTCGTGTGTTATAAATACAGGTCACGAACGTTAGTCCAGACTTTAGATCTGTTATCTGTGGAGTAATCGAGTTTGGTCTGTCAATTCTGCTGCGTGATTTACTGTGAAATTAACTCTTGGTTAGAGAGAGCATCGAGCATTGAGAGCTGTTTGTCATCCTGATTCTGAGCATTGCGTACACCTCGACATCTGTAAACACTTGAAAATCAGAAAGGCTGGAGACTTGAACCTTTTCAGGAAGAGGCCGGATTCTGTTGCGCTATAATACGACCGATTCACAGATCGCATCCAAGACCTGCGAGGCTCACCTCGTGGACGGAGACCACCTTTGGCCACATGGTCACGTATCGACTTTTTTTTTTTTACATAACCTTACTCTTTCTATATATATTTTATTCTATATATAATAAAACTTCAGCCCAATATATTGCTGCTCCAAAAAGGGAGTTTAGGAGTATATTAAGGTGTGAATAACCTTCACCTAATAATTATTCCATCATAACTCAGACCAGCATCGTTACGGCTCAGAAAGTGAGCTCAAGACTGCTTGTATTATCAGATACATCAAGAAAACCCAACCAAGGACTTATGTATAACTTTATTTATTATGTTCTGTATTTAGATTAGGACTGGCGTTCTGTGTTGCTTTTATGTGTATGCAATTTATTGATAACTAGCTGACCCGGCAGACTTCGTACTGCCTCAATCGATAGCACCTTTTAAACCTTCTCTGGACCTCCATAAATAATTCAAGACCAAAATTAGCCAAATCGGTCCAGCCGTTCTCGAGTTTTAGCGAGACTAACGAACAGCAATTCATTTTTATATATAAGAGAAGAAGATTATTGATAATTATATATATGAAACCTCTAGCTTGTTTCATAGAAGGTGTCCCTTTGACATGCACAAATCTAGTTAGTTATTTGTAATTTTATGTTATTATTATCTCTGTGAAAAGGCGCCCTGGGATCATTGAGTTCTTGTTACCATACCGACTGGGTCAGCCGGTGAGTAACCAGGTGAGGAAAACTGGCTACAGTCTTTATCCGTCTACTCCCCGACCGACACTAGTCCCAGGGGCTCCCGTCGGGTTTCGCGATACAGGTCAGCAGATTGGGATGATATGCAATCGCATCTTACCCTTGGCAGCCTGTATGCTTCTCTTCTTCTGATCCATCCGTCTGTGCGGACGCCGTGGTGGATGTTTTGCGTCAGGGAATGGAGTATTACATTCCGTTTTCTGACGTAGACATGTCTGGCGGGGCTCGACCATGGTTTGGCGCCGAGTGCGGTCGTGCCGAAGCACTCAAGCATGCGGCTTACTTGGCTTGGGTCGATGCTCGCAACCGCGGGGCGGAGGACGTATCTCAGAGGAAGAGAGCCTTTGCGAAAGGCCCGCTTTGACCATATTGGCCGCATTGGAAACAAACTTGCAATGTATCCAGCGGGCAGTAAAGCGTTTTGGGCCCTAACAAAGTCGGTTGAGTTCAACTTTTGCTGCCCCTCACTGCCTCCACTGCGGAAGCCTGACGGGACACTGGCCCACTCCGCTGAGGAAAAGGCAAATTTATTTGCTTAACTTTTTGCGGAGTCTTCGCGTCTAGATGCCGGAACGACGAAGGCTCCTGCTCCTCCTGTCGGATGTGGGATGCGCATGGCAGATATCAGCATCCGACAGAGGGACGTACGTAGGGTGCTAAATAATCTGGACGTGAATAAGGCCAGTGGACCCGATGGGATACCAGCAATAGTGCTTAGGACTTGTGCACCTGAGTTGTCTCCTATTTTGACACGCCTGGTTACGTCTCTCATATGAGACCGGTCAAGTACCGAAGGCTTGGAAGGAAGCCAACGTGCAACCTGTGCCCAAAAAGGTCAGTCGGGCGGACCCTGTCAATTACAGACCAATTTCAGTAACGTCCATACTCTGTGTACTGAACAAAAAGCTCCTGGCATACCTCGAAATGAACGATCTACTCAGTGATCGGCAATATGGCTTTCGCCAAAACCGTTCCACTGGGGACCTTCTTGTGTATGCCTCCTACATTTGGAGTGAGGCCATCGAGAGGCACGGAGCAGAGAGAGCACTTGCCGTTTCTCTCGACATCTTGAAGGCTTTTGACAGGGTCTGGCATGATAGCCAAATGTGCAAGCTTCCGTCCTACCCGCTGGCTTATGTGCTTCCTGAGGAATCGGTCCATCCGGGTGGTCGTTGACGGCTGCACATCTGATCGATTAGCGATCAACGCTGGGGTCCCTCAGGGGTCGGTACTCTCGGCTACATTATTCTTGCTGCACATTAACGACCTGCTCAAGTCCGGTACTTTTGGGTACGCAGACGACAGCACAGTAGTCGAGAGTTACGAGTCCAACCCCCGAGTCCGTGGGACAGATCCGATCTCTCCGAGAGGCTATGGTTGAGTGTTAGAATTTGTCCTTGAAGGCGGTCTCCGATTGGGGTGATGCTAACTTGGTCAAATTCAACGCTACCAAGACCCAGGCGTGTCTTTTCTCTGCCAACATATATATATACATAACATAAACTCACGCCTTTATCCCCGAAGGGGTAGGCAGAGGTGCTAGCACCCACATTTCGCCAGTTTATGTTTAGGTCCCAATGTAATAGGTGGCGAGCCTATTGCCATTAACCGGGCACTTATACAGCTAAGGAGTGGAATTGCCTGCCTGAGTCTGTGTTTCCGGAAAGTTATAACCTCGGAATCTTCAAGTCTCGAGTGAATAGGTTCCTTCTACGCAAACGTGTTCCATCGTAGACTACATCGTTACTTACGACCAGGTGAGATAGGGGTCAAACGTGAGCCTTACATTCTTAAAAAAAAATAATTGAAAAGCCCCCTACGCCAAAATATGCTTATAGCTTAAATCATACGCCAAAAATGCCTTACATCACTTTGGAAAAGAGCTGAAACTCTTACACTACTGGACCCATATTTACCAAACATACATAGAACCACCGCAAGGAAACTGGCTTTCAAATGAGAAAAACTGCATCGAAATTTGTCCATCCGTCTGAGAGCTACGATGCCACAAGCAGACACACGCATACACAGACATCGACGTCAAACCTGTAACGCCCCTCTTTTTGCGTCGGGGGTTAAAAATTGTTATTCTCGTTTTAGTACAACTGATTTTTTTTATAAAAGCTTGTAGTATTCAAATAACTAATAATGATTTGCCTCCCTTCCCACTATGGAAGCAAATTTAAAGACGTGTTCATGTTAAAACACAAGTACAAAATGTGTTGCCAGCAGTCATTTTAATTAACGGAAAAATAATTGTTATTACCAGTACTTTCGGCACTGATTGGGTCATACTGCAGACAAGCAGGTTGAGGTTTGGTAGCATTCCATACACCAGTCCATGGCTTCAGCAGTTGTGGTTCCTGCCAACGAAATAGAGTGAAGATTCGCATGAATCCGAAAGAGATTGTATGCTTCAGCCCCACCATCACAGGTTAACTATACTAATATTACAAAGACAGAGGCCGAATTTTGTGTTTGTTTATATGTCTGGGGTAATCTTCGGAACGACTGCACTTATTTAAAAAATCTTTAACCATTCGAAAGGTACATTACCCCTGAGGGACATAGGTTGTCTATGTATATAATATGTTTGAATGATATGTTACAAAAAAGTAATTGTATATAAGTATGTTTATCCGCATTCAGGAACCCATAACACAACCTAGTTAAGCTATGCTTACTTGTGGTCTAGAAAGCGCTGTGTAGAAATTTATTAATTAATTTATTTACAGACTGGTACTGTACTGCCATCTGGGAAACTCCATGCATCACACTTCTATATAATATATATTCGATATTCGGAGTTAAATAGAGTGAAATAGAGCATATTTCAGTAAGAAAGTTATAGATTTTACTTATTCAATTTTGTATCTCAGGAGTGGAAATCGTGGAAACCTGAGGTGCAGCGGGGGCGGCAATTACCTTGCTTTGTGAGCGCGAAGAGCCCGGGAATCTACTCGCGGTCTGGGAACTCCGGTTCTATGGGCTCGTCATTACGAATTATTATTCATTTCATATAAATATACAACACTTTTACCTTGGAATAATCTGGACCTGGTTATGTTAAATATATTATTTATGAAATATTACCTACATTTCGCCAGTTTATGTTTAGGTCCCAATGTAATAGGTGGCGAGCCTATTGCCATTAACCGGGCACTTATAAACCTGCGATAAATACACACATAACTTCGAAAAGCATCGAAAAGTCATTGGTGTGTGGCATGGTAAAACCTGGGATCGAACCCGAGACCTCGTCTCAGCAGTCCATTACCCATACCATTAGGCTACCGCGGTAAACTCAGTATTCCTATTATAAAATAACTGATATCTTATACCTATAATAAATTTCTCAGTTGAAATGGCTTATTATAGCCAATCGTTCCCAAGTGCCACTTCAGTACTAACGGCCCGTTCCGGAATCACACGGGAAAATATATAAAGCTCCTAGATAAATGCCGCGCCACCTACCGGGCCCAAAAGAAGCCTAAGTTATGCCTTATAACATCAACTACCAGTGAAAGTCCCATCAAGATCTACCCAGTACAGATTAGCCGAGTCAAACAGACAAAAAGACAGACAAATATATTAAAGTATTCTTATTATATAAGTACCCTATGTACATTAATATACTAAGAAGCTGTTATAATAATATTACAAGCAGACAATTCAATTTTATTTATTTGTATACTAGATTACTAGCTGGTGCCCACGGCTCTACCTGCGAAAAATATTCGTCCCGTTCCTGTGACCAACCTATAAACGCGTTTAAATGTGCCCAATGTTCCATATCACACTATGATCTATCTCTGTGCTAAATTTAATCCACATCAGTTCGCGTGATTAAGTAACTAACATCCATCCATCGAAACTTTCGCATTTATAAAATATTAGCTGTTGCCTGCGGTTCCATTCTGGAATTCTGGTCTCATTCCCGCAACCCATTAGAACCTATTTCCAGACTTTAATCTATTCCTCTACTGAATTTCAGCCAAATCCGTACAGCCGTTAGAACGTGATTGATTAACAAACATACAAATATCTTCATAAACTTTACATTAATAATAAACTTTCACATTTATATATAGTAAGAAGTAGGTTCTAGTTTTCTTTTCGTAGAATATTAATATCGTAGTATTAATAATCGTAAAATAGTAAAGGTTCGCATTTATAAAATAAGTAGCAAGTATCGCATCGCATCGTTTCGGTTTATATGAGTTTTTTTTAACTCAAACCATTGTTATGTACGATACATAACTAGCTGACCTGACCTAAACTATGTTCCGCTTTAGAATCAAGTTATGTTGGTTATTTCGTGAATGTCTCCTTGCACCCCGGTATTAAAAACCCGAGACGGCGTGCGGTTTTAGTCCGTTCGAGTATGACATAACCACCCCCGCTGGTCTTAAGTAATTATGGCAAATTTGAAAAAAAAATAAAAAAAATATTCAAAGATCATGAAAATCGATATGAAAATCGATACACCCATTCTCGAGTTATCATTGACACGACTTTGTTTTTTATATATAGATATATTGCCTTTTTCATCTGGGATAATGTACCCTTTTCTTTTTTCGTGCGGAAATCTCTTCGGATACCCCCCGCCGGCCAGCGGGGGCGGTTATGTCGGGCTTGAACCGACTAAAACCGCACGCCGTCTCGGGTCTTCAGACGCCGGGGTGTAAGGTTGCCCATAGGGCATATCCCTCGCACCCCGACTGACCCTGGGCCATCTCCGGTTTCGAGATGACCCCCTCGGGTTTGGGAACCACGGTGTCCCCGTCTTGCCCCGGTTTGGCGCTAGTCGCCCCACCGTCCTCTGCTGGGGTGACAGGCGGTCTCACCTGCCACCCCCAGGCCTGCGCTCATGGAGGACGGAGGTCGTTAAGCGTAATGTACCTATCAAATGATGAGAAAATTTTATCAAAAAGTGCAGTGGTTCTGAATTATGGATTTCCGATTGTGGAATTCGGCTTCTCTCATTAAAATATTACTATAGTATACATAGTAATTGTGCACGACACAAATAGACAATAAACACATGTGCCAGTGACATGTAGATAAGTAAGCGTGAATGTGATGAACGAATTGTGAAAAAATGTTAGGTTTACGTAAATTAAGACGTAATTATGTAATTATATTTAATATTAAGCTAAGATGAATAGCTTATCTGTTATTAGTTAGTTTTCTGAGTAATTAGGTATGTTAGAGTCAAAATTAATAAAGAAATTCCATTCCCTTAAAATCATAAGTAGCAAATAAAATTACGACTATGCATTACTCAGATTCAGACATAACTTCGTATAAATAGGAAAGACGACATTGTACACTAATATGTAAACTTAATTACGCCCCGTGACTGCCTCCCACGACGTGAGAAGCGAATATGCGCTCCCCCGGCTCGTGCCATTTTATTATATAGTAGCTCGCGGGAGGCAGGGAACCATATATAAGTCTGAGGGGTCTTTCCGCCCGTCATTCAGCGGCCCGACCTCGCGCGGTACAGGCGTAAATACCTAACGTTGTGCAACTCTTTTTGCTACAGGTAAATGTATATAGTATATGATTAATGTGTATAACTCAAGTTGTATGAATAAATGAAAATGCGGGGGTGAGGGAGTTTGGATCGCGGGCCAGCACTATCAGAAGACTATAAAAGCAGGGACAATTTATTTTGAAATTACTCTCTCTCAGTACGCGGTCAAGAACAAGGAAGCTCAATAAGGAAAAGTATATCAGGGGTAGTGCTGGGCCAAGACTCCAATTCCTCGCCGACGTCATTAACTTCCACCCATCTATTCAGACGTGTTTCATTCTTCGAACAAACCTAAAGCTACAGTCTACTGAAGTGAAGAAATGACAGTCTATTCGGAACCGTATTAGGGGTAGTCTGTCACGAACAGTAATTTTATTCATAAATCATTTATATTTCCCAATCGTTTGTTTAAGGTGACAAATACATACATATCTGCAACCTTGATTAAATATGTGACTTTAGAAAATCAAATTTGAAAAAGCATCTGTTGAGGCCGTCAAGGTAGGGACCGCCATTTTAGGATCCTCAGCATCTGTGATGGTGGCACGTTCTTCTGTACTTCAACCTAGCTTCTCACCATCCAGGGTGCAGTCAAAATTGACGGACTGGAAATAAAAAAAAAGGAGCCTGTGCCAGGCTTCATCCTTCAATCAGTAGGTGTGTAGGTGAGGTTTGGTTTGGGCTCCGACAATCATTGTGGGCGCGGGGAGCAACGTACTGAAGCACGGCACTAAAGGCCACGGCAGGGGTTGCTCAAGTCGTGGGTCGAAAACGGCGGCTGGGACTCGAGGTGGCTCTCCACAAATCCGAGGCTATGTGTTTTCACGGGCCTCGGATGGGGCCACCTGTGGGAACCAACATAACCGTAGGGGGCGTAAGCATCGGCATCGAGCCCACGATGAAGGACCTTGGGCTCGTACTCGATAGCCGATGGGACTTTGGACCACATCTTCGAAGTCTGGTCCCGAAACTGAGGGGGGCTACGGCCGCGCTATCGCAGTTGATGCCCAACGTTAAGGGACCCAAAGCTCCCACTAGAAGACTACCTGGGGATCGTGCGAAGCATGGCCCTGTACGGGGCCCCCGTATGGGCGGACACTCTGGCGGCCCGCAACGTGGCTGTTCTAAATAGCCCGTTAAAAGCGATGGATACAACCATAATTTCAACTAGCTGATGCCCGTGGTTCCACCCGCGTGGGTGTCGGTTATCGTTTTTAGGGTTCCGTAACTGAAAAAGGTAAAAAAGCGGCCAAGTGCGAGTCGGACTCGCCCATTAAAGGTTCCGTAGCAGCAAGTAACATACTAATGTTTTTTTTAAATTTTTATATTTGAGTTGATTGAATGAAAGGTAAATCAGTTTACGATTTATGACGATTAAAAAAAAACTACTTAATAGATGTCGTTCAAACCAATTATCGTTGGAAGTTTACATGGAAATGTACATCATATATTTTTTTTTAGCTTTATCATTCTCTTATTTTAGAAGTTACAGGGACACACACACACATTTTACCACTTTGGAAGTGAGCCGTCGCCGCCTCCTTCTGCGAGCATGTAATGCTCGAGAAGGAGACGGCGGAGCGCGTCCGGGAGAGATTTAGAACTCTCCCGGCCCGCCGAGCCCGCAACACGCTCGCCACGCGTGGCAGGCGACTCAGACGCCGGAGGTCGCTTTACGACCTCCGTCCTTCATGAGCGTAGGCCTGGGGGTGGCCGGTAAGGCTGCCTGTCACCCCAGCAGAAGCAGGCCAGGCCGGCGGGGTGACTAGCCCCCCTCCCCAAACTGGGGCAAGACGGGGACACCGTGATTCCCAAACCCGAGGGGACCATCTCAAAACCGGAGATGGACCAGAGTCAGTCGGGGTGCGAGGGAAATGCTTTATGAAAGAAAGAAAGAAAGAAAGAAACCGTTTATTTTATTTTACACACACTACACACTGAAATATGAACAAAATATAAAAACAAATCGGCAACCTTACACCCCGGCGTCTGAAGACCCGAGACGACGTGCGGTTTTAGTCGGTTCAATCCCGACATAACCACCCCCGCTAGCTAGCGGGGGGTTATCCGAAGGGATTTCCGCACGTAAAGAAAAAAAAACGAACGTCAATTCACCCCGAACCCAACCACTGACGACTCGCACGTCGGACGAGTCGAGGAACACCTTCGGGAGTACTTCGCGACGCCGATAGCTCCCGACGAAGATCCCATTTATTTTTCACCAGGGATGGTGCTGCCCCAGATTCGCCCCACCAAGCCTCGGAAAGCCCCGGGTGCAGATGGAATTACCAATACAGCGCTGCGCCACCTGCCATACCGATCCCTGGCAGCGTTGGTGCGCCTGTACAGCGCACGGGTCACTTTCCGAGAGCATGGAAGGAGGGGCGAGTTATCATGCTCCCCAAGCCCAATAAGAACGTCCTCATGCCGGAGAGCTATCGGCCCATCACGTTACTCTCCACGCTCTCGAAGGTGTTCGAGTAACTGCTTCTAAAACACTATAACCAGCATGTCGCACCACGGCCCGAGCAGTTCGGGTTCAGGGGTGGATACAGCACCACGCTGCAGCTGTCGAGGGTACTGCACGGGATCACGGTCGCTCGCAACAAGTGCGAGCATGCCGTTGCAGTATTCCTCGATATGGTGAAGGCGTTCGATCGTGTTTGGCACAGCGGCCTTCTTTACAAGTTGACTCAAGCACCGCTGCCCCGTCGTGTGGTAGCAGTGGTTTCCTCTTTTCTCGAGGACAGGACCTTTCGAGTGGCGGTGGAGGACGCACTGTCTTCCCCGCGCCCCTCCCTGGCGGGTGTACCCCAAGGCAGCTGTTTGTCGCCTGTGCTTTACTCACATTACACGGACGACATCCCGGTGGCAACCGGCTCGCAGTTGGCGCTGTATGCCGACGACGCGGCGTACATTACGCAGAGCATGTCACCCACACACGCCGCTGTCAAGATACAGCGCGCTCTAGACGAACTGCCTGGCTGGCTGTCGAAATGGCGGCTCTCAGTCAACGTGAGTAAAACACAGGCACTGCTCGTGACGAGCAAACACGGATTCCCACCGCCACTCAAGCTACAGGATGTCGAGATACCGTGGCTTAGACAAGCCAAATACCTGGGGATCACCATTAACCGTGGGCTCACCATGAGGCCACAAGTTGTGAGTGTGGTCAACAAGGTTCGCGAGCGCCTTTACCCAGTCCTCTCGTCGCATCTCCCCATCCGAGCCAAGGTGGGGGTCTATAAGACTTACTTGAGACCGCTGCTTACCTACGCGAACCCAGCTTGGTTCCAGCTGGTGTGCGAATCAGCACGCGTGAGACTCCGCTCACAGCAGCACATCGCGCTGCACGTCCTCGCACGCGCACCCAGAGCTGTCTTAAAAACCGTCCTAGAAAGGGACCTACGCGTCGAGAGGCTGGACGATCACATCGGTCACCTGGCCGCCTCCATGTTCCAGCGTGCGGATGCCTCGGCCTGGGACCATATCCGGGGCATGGCGCCGCTACACGCTAGGCCACCAGAGGCCAAGCGCCTCCCTCGCGACCTAGTCGCGACCACGGATGAGCCCGATTCGTCATAGGTATCCCCAGGTACCCCATGACCTCACGACCTCCTGACGTCACGTCCTCCTGACGTCACGTCACCCACGTCTTAACGTCCTACACATATACTGAGACCATTTCCCTGCACGAAACCGGCGTAAACAAACTTGACAGTCGCTCGCATAAAAGTCATAAATCTTCTTATATTCCTTGTTTGTATACGTCCGTTTCGAACGACCGGCCGAATGCGGACAGAAATAGAATATTTAAATTGCATAATAAATTCTATTCATTGAGCGTGGGAGCCAAGCTCCGACCGTGGGAACGTCTTTTGTTTCCACGCAACCTTTAGAAAACTTGTTTTAAATTTTAATAAATAAATTCCTTGCACCTAGGCATCGCATAATGGGCCATCGGTCTATTTGACTTGCGGGTCGTTGTGCGGTGCGCAGCCGCCAGCAGATGCACACATCTTTTTATTAACGTGCACACGCATAGGCGTGTGCACGTGTTTATGTTCACAGAACACCAAAGCGTTCCCGGGCCGTCCCGTAAGCCACCGCCTGCCGCTGGTCGCTCCAGTCGGGCCTCTGTGAATACAGTCTCACCCGGCTGGGGCTGACCGCCGGCGACGTGAAGAGGAGCACGGCCCCCACGCGAAGATCAGACGGCAGTACACCCGCCCCCAGGACCTGCCGCTATCTAACGGCCCGCCCGAATGCGGACTCCTCGCGGCCCTCAGGGGTCGCCGAGAAGACTAACGTTGAATACTAACTATATGTATAGCAGCTGTCCACGCGGACGCATCGCTTGCACTTCAAGCCCAGAGCGAGGTAACGCCGTAACGCCGCATACGAGGTAACGTCATATGAGGTAACGCCGCATACGTCAGGTAACGGCATGTTATGTCATGTTTTATCGTGCGTGCAGCCGGCTCATCAATTTATAAGACGTTGTCACGTCAAAAAAATAAAAATAAAGGCAATAAAAATATCAGCTTACCCTGAATCTATACTTTCCGATGGGTGGGCTTGCATACGGTACCCCTTCGAAGCTAGCATATGATCTCCCCTTCGTAGACACCTTCCAAGTACCTTCTATTACACCATAGGGAACCCTGACTATTGGATTCAGTCTCTGAGCAGTAACTACGCTCGCAATAATAAAAAACGAAAGTAATTTTAAAGTCATTGTAGGGTTAAGCGTGCATGCGTCCGCACAAGTTACTCGCGTCAAACTGTATGTAGAATATTTAAGAACATAAATCGCCCTACGTTGACTCGGCAGTAATTAAGGATTATATATTATCAAATTTGAATGTATGATTTGAATAGACATAGCAAATAAAAATACAACGAGAATTTCGCATCATATAAACAATAAAGTGTATAACAATTGTAAAAACTTATTTCAGTGATTTCGGTTATTATCAAAGATTTAATTTAAATACACGTTAGTTTTTGCACTAGTAGAAGCCTCGCATGTCTCAGAATGAATTTTGTATATATAATCGTTGGTGTAGGTAATACTACTTCCTACTTGTAATATATTACACATGTTCAAGTTTGTGAACATGTTTGTTAGTCAAAAAACCGCTTTAAAATGCTATACTGCAGGTTATGAATGCAAGAATAGAAATATATTAATTGCTAGCTAGCTGGAATATTGCGAACCCCCATTACATCCCTCGGTAATGTACGGGTATATATGGGTTAATATATACCCGTAATTTATTAGGTTTCATTATAATATATGGGCCTAACCATTTTTTTTACTGGGGTTACACACCGGCTAGACCTGGTGAGCTACCCCGCCTAATCCCAGGGCGCCTTTCTCAGAGGTTCAAGGTGCTGCACAGGTCAGCTGATCTCCAATGAAACGCACTGAACAGTTGTACATACATAAATTTATACACAGAGAAATAACACAGTAACAGATAGTTATTCAGAATTATCACACATGAAGTAGGAACACAAATATAAATAGAAGTGAGTTTAGGAGGTCACATTACACAGACAGATGCATAAAACAATTTTCACAGCAAGACAGCAGAGCACAGTTATAGACACAATCATATATAGACAATGATGTAAGTAGATATTTCTCCCTGATGCCAGCCAGTAGTGGCACACTCAGATATACAATACACCAGCCTCACGCCGGTCAGCAGTAATGAAATGACCAGTTACTGTTATGTGAAAGGAATACTTGACCTTATATAATTCAGGTATTCTTGGGACCGCCAGTGATTGGGGACCGGCAGAGCAGATTCCGGAGCTTCCCTAGTGATCAGCTTTCCCATGGTCTAGGTCTCCAAGTCACCACGATTGACACCTCAGAGTCTCTGCCCTCTAAATTGTATACGGGGTTATTTCCCAGAACTAACGACCCTGTTATAAAGATACACAACTTTTATCAATTACACATCTCCATTATGCGAATATACTAACAGCAATTGAATAAAACAACTTACCAGATCAAATCTGGGAACACACACGAACTATAACCTCCAAACTGAAGATAATTTATTTTTTCAATCAAATAACTTTACACAATATTTTCAGAGGATATGAGTAATGACCTCTCAAACAAAAAATGAATCATAGGGTCACTGCGATCATCCTTATATATTAAATTAATTCCTGCCAGAAAGATACCTATGCGGATATCCCGCTGGAAACTTCTGTAAGAGTGACTTGACAACAAAACTTGATACGACCGCATAACACACGCCCTCTGACGGGGAGACGCTACAGTCAGCCACATCGATGCAATTACCGTAGTTGCGACTGTGTCCTACAGATGGCGCTAACCACAATTACACATTTACAGTATTGTAATTGTTACAATCTGCGGGATGATTTTTATGATTACTGCTCCGCTCCCTTAGGTAGTAGTAGCGTGATGATATAGCCTATGACACTCACAAATAATGTGGCTTTTTATTGGTAAAATAATTCACAACATCGGTTTAGTAGATCCAGAGATTACTCCTTACGAACTAACAACATCGCCAAATTTACCTCTTTATAATATTAAGTTTAAGATTTCAATTAGTATAAAATATCAATAATTTTCAAGCAAACATTTGAAACATTATACTTAATATTAATAAACATGAAGCTTAATAAAGAAATATAATTTGACTATGTTAGTAAGACAAATAAAAAAGTTATATAATACTAGTTGTTGGCCGCGGCTCCGCCCGCGTGTAATTCCGATCCCGTTCACCTAGGTCCTAACCTTGGTCTCATGAATAAGTCATTGAGAAAGTGTAAGGTAGCGCAAAGTGTTATCTCGAATTTTGGTGTACGAAATTGTTTCTTTTTACTGTAAAGAAAATGCAAAATGCCCATAATTTTGTAATAAAAATAGTTATTTTTGAATTGCTTCTGCAACTTTTCGAACATTAGTGCATATTCTGGGCAGTTCAATTTCAAAATGTTTTTATTTTAAATACATTTAGAATTTAAATAACATTCGTTTTCATGCAAGCGGCCGTGCATGGGTTTGGTGTCGAAACACATCCATATTTAGGTGCCTCTAGGGACATAGGGTTGATATCCGGAGAGCCCGGTTCATGGATGTTCATGGGATGATGTAATTATATGGACTGACCGGAAAGGGCCCTCTTAAATAATATAAGTTGGAAAAAAAAAAAAATTGTTTCGATTCGTTCTGATCTGTGTTTTTAGGGTTCCATTGCCAATTGCCAATATCACAGCCACTTCGTCAGTCACAGCCACAGCGTCGGTAGCTTAGTGGTTAAGGAGTCGACCTAACGATCGAGAGGTCCCGGGTTCGAATCCTGGCCATTACACTACCGACGTGAACCCACTCCTAACACAAAAAAAAAATAATGAGGATAAAAAGATATATAACATAACAACCGAAGGTGATTTGAATAAGTTTGATGAATGTAAATAAAAGTATGCAATTGGCACAGTGGATACTCACTATGTGAATTTTAGCACCAAAATTCAATCGATCGGATAATATATCTACTGATCATACATACAAAAGATATTATAATATTAGAGTGATGAGTAACGATTTAGCCCAACACAAATGGCACACACATATTTTTCATCTAAATATTGGGTCACTTCGAAAACATTTCAATGAGATACTTGTATTATTGGAAGAAAATAAACATAGATTAGATATAATAATTTTAAGTGAAATAAATATCAAAGAGGAAGAAATACCATACTATCAAATTTTGGGATACAGGACATATATACGGACAAGGGAAACTAAAAGAGGAGGAGGTATACTAATATACGCAAAAGAAGAGCTCAGCTTTGAAACTAGAAAAGTGAATACTGAAACCGTAGAAATACTGCATGGTCAGCTGAAAATAGGTAAATATATAACACATGTAATTGCTGTGTATAATCCTCCTAAAAATAACAAGTTAATCTTCATTAACCAATTAGAGAGTATCGTAAAATCTATTTCATCAGCTGACAACATTATAGTGATCAGAGATACGAATATAAATATGTTAAACGACATAGTAAACCCAACAGTAATTAAATATAAAAACGCCCTGTGTGAATGCGGCCTGCGGTGTGCAATACCGAATGCAGAGATAACGCGCGAGGCGATAGTGGAGGGGAAGCTTGTTGTTTCGTGCTTAGACCACGTATGGGTACGAGCGGGACGCAGCGAGTGCGAGTTGTCTTCGTTCGTATTTGAAACTAAGATCTCCGATCATCATGCGGTGGGATTAAGTCTGGATCTGCGTACGAGTAACAATACTAGTTACTCAGTTCCAAAGGCAACCAGTGTACGTGAAATTATTAGTGATAAACTAGTTAGACAGAAGTTTGACGCGTATGACTGGTCGCAACTATTAGACATAACGTGCCCGTCAGTATTGTTTCAGAAGTTGTGTACAGTGTTCGATACAACCTATAAGGAATGTACTATTAATGTTAAGATACATAATAAAAGAATAAAACAGCCATGGGTGGATAACAATTTATATCCTATGTTGTTAAGAAGGGATTATTTATTTAGAGTGTGGAAAGCAGAGCCAAAAAATATGAATAAGCGATTAGAATATACAAGATTCCGAAATAAAGTAAATAAATTAGTAAACCTAGCCAAAAATAAATACAGACAGATAGAAATAAAAAAATGTAACGGGGATTATAGAAAAATATGGGCAAAAATTAACTCATGGCTGGGTCAAAAAAAAAATAGTCCAGATGATGTAATAATGAGATATTTGGGTAAAACAGAAAATATAGATCAAATTTGTACAAACTTTGGAAAGACATTTACTGAAGAAATAATAGCTATCAAACATAAATGTAACACACAATTTTTAGATAGGAACGAATATGTGACTCCGAGTCAGGTTAGTTTTGGGGCGGAGCGCGCCCGGGAGAGGTTCAGAACCCTCCCGGCCCGCCGAGCCCGCAACACGCTCGCCTCGCGTCGCAGGCGACTCAGGCGCCGGAGGGCGCTTAACGACCTCCGTCCTCCATGAGCGCAGGCCTGGGGGTGGCAGGTGAGGCCGCCTGGCACCCCAGCAGAAGCAGGCCGGGACGGTGGGGCGACTAGCGCCCCTCCCCCAAACCGGGGCAAGACGGGGACACCGTGGTTCCCAAACCCGAGGGGGCCATCTCGAAACCGGAGATGGCCCAGGGTCAGTCGGGGTGCGAGGGATATGCTCTATGGGCAACCTTACACCCCGGCGTCTGCAGACCCAAGACGGCGTGCGGTTTTAGTCGGTTCGAGCCCGACATAACCGCCCCCGCTGGCCGGCGGGGGGGTATCCGAGGGGATTTCCGCACGAAAAAAAAAAAAAAAAAAAAAAAGGTATGTGGCCGTAAACTCGTCCGATATTGAAAAGGTAATAAAATCGTTGTCTTGTGAAAAAGCACCTGGCTTGGATGGAATTAGGGTCAAAGATATTCAATATTTGAAAAAGCAATTAAGTCCTATTATAGCATTGTTCATGAATATGTGCTTGTCGCGGGGTGTTTATCCTAATCAATTGAAGACTTCAATTGTACGGCCGATATATAAGTCTGGTAATCATTTAGAATATGTTAACTACAGGCCAATAGCCATACTCTCAGTTATAGATAAAATAATTGAAAAAAATATTGTGGGTCAAATAAGTAATTTCTTGGAATATCATAATATACTGTCAGAGTCACAGCACGGGTTCCGTAA
The DNA here is from genome assembly GCA_946251805.1 of Cybosia mesomella. Lineage (NCBI taxonomy): Eukaryota > Metazoa > Arthropoda > Insecta > Lepidoptera > Erebidae > Cybosia > Cybosia mesomella. The sequence continues at coordinate 28,481,441 of OX276398.1, forward strand.
GGGGCGGAGCACTACCTCCGCTCTAGCGGAGTTTACAGACTATGTTAATGAATGTTTAGACGCTGGTAAACAACTTATAGCATTATACATAGATTATAAAAAAGCATTTGATACACTGGATCATACCATACTATTACAGGCCATGCATGAGTGCGGTATACGCGGTCCTACCAATAAATGGTTCGAAAATTATTTGACTAACCGGAAAATTCGCACCGTTATATGTGGAGTGGCCGGTGATGAAATGGATGTGAATTTAGGGGTGCCGACCGGCTCAGTGTTTGGGCCAGTGGGTTATGTGATGCACGTCAACAGTGTGTCAAATGTTGTGAACAAGTGCCGAGTGTACATGTATGCGGATGACATGTGTTTAGTTTATGCTGCTAAAGATATACGCGAGACTCAAAGGTGTATACAAGAGGACTTCGAAAGTATTACCAAGTGGGCACACGATAATGGCATAATATTAAATTATACTAAAACCAAATGTATGCATATACACTCGCCATATAGCCGGCAGGCTAAAACAGTGGCTAAGGAAAGCCTTGCTGTGACAGGACACACATTCGAATGTTTGCATGATAATAAAAATAAATGTGCTTGTAGTAAATTAGAATATGTTGTAACATTTAAATATCTAGGCCTAAATATTGATGTAAACTTTAATTGGAAAACACATGTCTCCGATATTTGCAATAGGCTTCGATCAGTATTAGGGAAGTTCTATCAATTGAATAGACTATTAAATAAACACACATTACTTATTCTTTATTATGCACTAGCTGACTCACTCATAACATATGGACTTATTATTTATGGTAGAACATTTAAAACATATTTATACAACATAAAAGATTTGCAATTAAGATTAGTTAAGTTTTTAGTAAGCAAAAAAGATAGGGACAGCTGTAACAAAGACTATGAAAGGTTGTTTCCTATTTGTAAAATTTTGCCACTGGACAAAAAAGTCGAATATTTGTTAGGACTTTGTGATGAACATAAAGAAATTGTAAACAATATATATAGTAAAAGAAATGTCAGAAAAAACAGGTTAATTCAACCACGCGTAAACAACTATTACGGCGAAAGACTGTCAAAATATCTAGTACCAAAGACATTCAATAAATATAGTTTGTTAAGACAGAGTCCTAAAATGAGTCAAGGTGTGTTGAAGTCCAAATTGAAAGACTTGCTTCTCGACGGCCGAGGTACGGCAGATGTGGCAGCGGCCGACGAGAATCAACGTTAAATAAAAATTATATGATACCTACCTACAAACTAGTTTCAAAAGTGTTGTGTCGGTATGGGTTAGATTTTAAAAACAATTAGGAATTACATTTGATAAATTATTTGTATTACATACGAGCGCGTCTCGCCATCAAACGTTGCAGTTTGGCGAGAAAAAGCAATGTAAATAATCGTTGTATATTATTTTTGTATAAATAAAAAAAAAAAAAAAAAAACAAGCAATTTAGCTTAGCTGGAGGGGTTAGGGGGAATATTAGTAATTTCGGTTGCTAATATTCTTTTATAAAAAAAAAAAAATATTAATTTCTCTCATAATGGGTCTACAAGTATGACAGCGATATACCTTTTGTTTTTTTTTTTCGTGCGGAAATCCCTTCGTATACCCCCCGCCGGCCGGCGGTTATGTCGGGCTTGAACCGACTAAAACCGCACGCCGTCTCGGATCTTCAGACGCCGGGGTGTAAGGTTACCCAAAGAGCATATCCCTCGCACCGCGACTGACCCTGGGCCATCTCACCACAAACAGCATCGCTCATCCTGTCTCCTCTGAAAGCAGAGGAGTACGGAGAGCGATGTGTTCCCGCCACGTTGGGTATTGGCCGACGATCAATGCCAACCCTATGAAGGGGAAGCTATTGACCGCCGCCCAGGGTGTACCGGCCGCTCCGATTTCGTTCCCCCCGGACTGCAGCGGGATCGGCATCGGAGCGACACTCGAGGAGGTTACCCAACACACACCCCGACTGCGATATACCTAAAGGTCTGATCTTAACTGATATTATACAAAAAAACCCATTGTAAGAGCTGGTGTCTGTTATGGGTCTAAAAGACCTGTGTTACAAGTCAGCACTGGTGAAACACACGGACTGTTCCCTGCCATCTTCTCGCTAGATGGCGCTGAATTTCCAAAATTACAGTTTATTTTGTTTCTTTCGTAATTTCACCATTATTAAGTCGAAAAAGAGGTATCGGCGACACTAGGATATCACACTTTATTTAACTTAATCGAATTATTGCCTTAAAATCCAACCAATTTTCGAAATTGATGTAGTTTTTGATTACAGGGTCGTTTACACACACATAGACGTGAGCGTTTACTTTCTAGAGCCCAAATTCAGCTCAATAATGACCAATAGATGGCGTGAATTTAAAAACAAACAGTCTGGTTATTTATTATGTATTCATTAAAATTTTGTCTGTGGGGATAGGCACAACTAAAAAATATCAAGAATATTAAAATAATAAAAGTTCTTTTGGGTGTAAACTATTACATTTTGTAAATAGTAGATTGTTCAACAAGGGACTAAAACAAGCCATAATGACACGAGATGTTTTGGCTAATAATTCGAGTGTCATTATGGTTGTTTAGTCCCACGTTAAACACTCTACTTTTCACTATGAATGCGAGGAAAAAAAACGACGTTCTATACAAAATTATAATATTTATAATAACAAAGTTTCTTAAAATTACGTATTAATCGTTAATCTAACCTAAGAGAAGTTAAAAGTGCAATTTGTACATAAGAAATTTGTCCCGCGGTTTATTTTTTGTTAAGTGAAGTACGCTTTAAATGCTTGCATATTTAGCCAACAGACACAACTTGAAAAATAATTTAAAACTAATTGGAAATGCATAATAAAATGAATTAATCCTTAATACTTACATAATAATTAATTAAATTAATATCATTAATCGTGTTTCACGAAATTAAATGGGTTTTTTAGATTTTTTCAATTGTCATTTTGAGGTTATTTCTATACACAATCACTAAAAAGGTGATAATCCTCCCATTCACAAACACCGTAATTGGCTGTTTAGGAGTTTTCAAAGTAAATTAAAGAAAAATTACTTTAGTCCCTAGAGATTAATAAGGAACTTTAGTCCCGATATGCAGAGACTAAAGTAACATTTTAAGAGCATGAGAAGTGAAAAAAATATGATGTGTATACAAACTATATTACATTTTAAAGGGTTTTATTTCATTAGCTTGCAAATTGATACATGTGCACTTATTAAAAACTAGCTGTTACCCGCGACTCCTCCCGCGTGGAATTTATATCCCGTTCACAGTTTTGCCTGAAAGAGTAACAAACATCTATCCATCCAAACTTTCACATTATGATATTAGAAGCCAGATCCGTTCACCCGTTTTTGCGTGAAATAGTAACAAACATCTATCCATCCAAACTTTCACATTATGATATTAGAAGCCAGATCCGTTCACCCGTTTTTGCGTGAAATAGTAACAAACATCTATCCATCCAAACTTTCACATTATGATATTAGAAGCCAGATCCGTTCACCCGTTTTTGCGTGAAATAGTAACAAACATCTATCCATCCAAACTTTCACATTATGATATTAGAAGCCAGATCCGTTCACCCGTTTTTGCGTGAAATAGTAACAAACATCTATCCATCCAAACTTTCACATTATGATATTAGAAGCCGGATCCGTTCACCCGTTTTTGCGTGAAATAGTAACAAACATCTATCCATCCAAACTTTCACATTATGATATTAGAAGCCAGATCCGTTCACCCGTTTTTGCGTGAAATAGTAACAAACATCTATCCATCCAAACTGTCGCATTTTAATGTATTAGTGGGATAATTGAAGCAACAGTCACGCAAAAGAAATCAATATTTATAATTTTTAACTTTTATTTATTCCTACATCTACAGTGTACAATGATAATAATTTATGATAATGCTTTATAATTAATACATTATTAACCATTAGAAAGATTTCTTTACAAGACAAGAACACAAATAGAAAACAACAGGATTTTTCTTGGTAACCTGAAAAGAGGTACGCTCATCATTATGAACAACTTTTACCATGAACCAATCCTGAATACGCAAATAAAAATCCATCCATCACTCATGGTGAAATGACCACTTTTTAGGTTTGTGGTATCCAACAAATAAGGTTGTAAACAATAATGTAAGATTCTAAACAAACTACTACAAAAGTACAAAAATCAATTGCCTCGTTGATTTCGCCCTCTGCCCTGGAGTCTTCTTGCCTGGAAATAGCGCTCCACAGCTTCTGCGAAAGAAAATAACTGAACTTAGAATAGTTATTGCATTTGGGAAACTATTATTCTCCCATTCATTTCAAAATGTTATTTACTTACCACCAATCTTCGAAACGGATCTAATATGATCCTACACACTTGAATTAGGAATGTTTCCAACATTTGATGTGGATGTTGAAAGACGATTTTTCACTAGAAACAAAAAAAAATGTAGACATTAAAATTGATGCTAATTATAAAGTGAATAACTTATAATACTAGTAGTAGTTAGTAAAAAACTGTTAGAGTAAGTACCATCCATGATTATCATAACATTTTTTACTTCTTCTGACAGAAAACTTAATTGTTTATACTATTTACCTGCCACATGAACACGAAAAAAAGCCGGGGTAGCCTAGTGGTATGGGTAATGGACTGCTGAGACGAGGTCTCGGGTTCGATCCCAGGTTTTACCATGGCACACACCAATGACTTTTCGATGCTTTTCGAAGTTATGTGTGTATTTATCGCAGGTTTATAAGTGCCCGGTTAATTGCAATAGACTCGCCACCTATTACATTGGGACCTAAACATAAACTGGCGAAATGTGGGTGCTAGTACCCCTGCCTACCCCTTCGGGGATATAGGCGTGAGTTTATGTTATGAACACGTCGCTGGTAAGAACCTCCTCTTCCTAAACTAATTCGCTTTCCACAGTTGAATTTATTTATCACGCTCATAAAATTTTCTACCACATTTGTTGTCTCGTTTGACAAACGGCCAGCCTTCAAAGCAATTCTTTCATTGACTGCATAAATCAGAGACCATACTACTAGAGCATTCTTTTTAATAATCCTTGCAGTTTTCATGTACTCCAACTTACACTTTCAACTTTCTCGACTTACACGGCCCCGAATATTTGTTATTTTGGTAAGCCCTCTTATTCGTTCGACTAGACATGTAGATGTAATCCGAATCTCAACATATAAAAAAAAACAAATGATATTTATGTACATATGTACAAGAGAATATATGTTACTTTTATAAACTCAGTATTAAAGTGCGCGCCAGATAAGTCTGCGCCCAGTATATATATATTATCTATGGTCTGCGCGCGACTGGTGGCGTAACTAATGTTGCCAGTTATGGGAAATGATTTCCCGATCAAAAATATAAATTGGAGATGAGGAAAAATCTAACTAAATATACTAACTAAATATACTATATACTGACTATTGACCAAACAATAGTTGAATAGTAATAATAAAGATAGGAAGAATATGAAATATGACCCTATTTTAATCTACAGAGATTTTGCTTTTGGCATCGACCGACCACTGCCGCGGCACGCTTCGCTCGGCTCGTGCGATGAGTTGTCGCAGTTTAAACCTAATTTTAACCTACTAATACTTGGACGTTGAGGGCGTTGGGGCCTGCTGGTTGTTAACTAAAAGTGTTTGCACCTTAGAAATAGGTAAATAAAAACAACATTAAATATTATTCGAAATCTGTTATTGGGTATCTAGCAGTACTTTTAAACTTAGGATAATTGTGGTCCGCAAGTGGGTCAATGCCTTCCATACAATCATTATTTTCCGGATCTTCACTCATTTCGTCGTCCGAAGAGTCTGAGCTTTTATCGTCACTTGTGGTATTAATGATAAATTTTTCCAATTCTATATCCAAAAGCCTATCGGATTCGAAATATTGATCTTCGACTTTTTCCAAGTGTTGACACACATTAGTCCATTCCAGCGTAAGTAGTTATAGTCTTAAACGCTGCTTCAGTTCTGCATTTCTGCTTTTAAATTGCTCATTGTAGGTGCTTTATTTATTTGTGTGCAATGGTATGGTGCGTAAGAGTAAACTCAAAAACCCCTAAAAATAGGGGGGAAAACTCTTAAGTTGGCGACACTGTGGCGGTGTGCGATTAGTTCCAATTTTGGCCGCACGCAGACTTATCTGGCGCGCACTTTAGAATACAATTTTATTGAATGAGATCATAGATCTTGTCAATTACAATGTTCATAGATAATACAGAATGATTAGACCGTAGACAGAGAAAACAACTCTGTCTACGGATTAGACAATAATTTTATTATTCCATTGACTCGCATTGCATTACAATCAAAACGTTTTTTACTTACCTATTTAGGATAAGAAAAAAAATCTAATTAGGATAAACTCTTTCAAAATAATCAAATTCATATCACATCTACTTGTAAGAAAAGATTTATTATTTGTTTCTGAACGCACCTCAACAGCCGAGCCGTAGCGTAGATATATTTATATATACCTAGACTCGACTACTCGAGACACTAAAAATAAAGTTCGTTTGTCCGTCTGAAATAATTCCCTTTTTTGAAACCCCACAAAATAATATCACACGTCTTGTTATTTATTTTTATTGTATCTACTGTATGTACAATATATTTACTTGTATTTTTTATTAACATATAAAAATCTATAATAAAATAAAATAAACCAATTTGTCCCATACATGTCAGTAATTTATTAGTTCCACAATAATGTATGAAAATTTGCCCGATTTGTTGAAATTTATGATTACTGCTCCGCTCCCCTATGTAGTAGCGTGATGATATATAGCCTATAACCTTCCTTGATAAATGGGTTATCCAACACAAAACAAACTCTTCTGCTTTATAATATTTAGCCTAAGTATAACCATCCTCGATAAATGGGACTAATAATAATGGTATAAACTCCTCAGCTTTATAATATTAGTATAGATAACGCACAAGAAATTCCGCGCGCAAAACGATATGTAGGTACATATCACAGGCGAAAACTGCAAATTGTATTTTATACCACTTCAGATTATGATAGATTAGTATTCTCAGATAGACGGTGGCGCCACCCTTCAGTTCACAGACTGGTTGGTACGACTAAAGGTAAAAAGGTTTTAGTTTGGGTAGTATAATACTGCGGTATGGTATAATCGCTACTTAATCTAAGTATTCATATATTTATTTTAATCTCATAGAACTTGGAATCGATAGATGCATGCATATGATTAATTATGATGTAAGGATTTTAATACAAAACAATCTTATTTTAATCATGAGAATTAGTATTATTTGTACTAGTATTATTTCCTTATTATCCTTATTAAATTTTAAACACATATGAATTCTATTTTTAAATACATTCGATATATATAATAGAAAAAAGAACAAATATATTTAAAAATATAAAAAATAGTGGCCCACCGGCATAGGGTTACAGTACAGGGAGTAACGCGAGCCTCTTGAGATGTTGATCGAGGCTCTTGGCAATTAGTCCGTGAACCGATACAACTATCGGAACAATAATCGCCGAATCCACACTCCACATGTCGACAACCTCTGAGCAAAATCCAAATATTTAATTTGTTTTTCTTTTTCGGCTTTCACAAGAAGAAGATTCTCGTCATATGGAATGGTGATATCGATAATTATTGCGCGGCGCTCTGACCGATCTATCAACACTATATCAGGTTTATTAGCTACAATAATCCTATCAGTGATGATAGATCGATCCCCAGTACAATGTCATGTGCCCATTTTCGAGAACTGCGTCGGGCACATACCTTTTTTTTTCTTTTTTTTTCATGCGGAAATCCCTTCGGATACCCCCCTGCCGGCCAGCAGGGGCGGTTATGTCGGGCATGAACCGACTAAAACCGCACGCCGTCTCGGGTCTTAAGACGCCGGGGTTACTCATAGAGCATATCCCTCGCACCCCGACTGACACCGGGCCATCTCCGGTTTTGAGATGGCCCCCTTACTTGCTCTCCACTGTGCCATCTGCTAATCAGAGGGACACGTGGAAAGCTTCCGAACAGCCCTCGTACCATCCTTTAGAATATCTATATTGATGGACATTGATGCGGTTTTTTTTATTAGCAGGGTCTTGGTCAAAATCAGCCGTATGTTTAATTGCAATTGGTTCAGTGAAACCGGAGATATGACCAAAAAAAACAATACCTAACCGACCTCCGAGCGAGCGGAGCCGCGGGCATCAGCTAGTAAGTAACAAGAATAACTTGTCATGTTGATTTCGGTTTTACTGATGATAAGCTTCGGTGAAGTCCAAAACATGAAACCATTCTTTTACATAATCTTCCGCCTCACAAGAATATTGGACGGAAGCAGTTACGTTCTGTTGCCCAAGTTGTATTACAAGGCCTTCTAGCCCAAGTACCCTATGTGTTAGATGCCCTCATCATCATCTAAACGTTGTTCTCGAATACTTTTAAGGCTTTCGCCTCAGAGTCCGGAGTCCACTTACCCTATTTCCTCATTTTTGTTTGGCTTATCTTGACTTTTACAAGAGCAACTGCCGTCTGACCCCTAACCTTGAAAGGGAAGCTTGCGCCAGAGCCTCGTCCGTTCAATCAGCTGCAGGTGTAGCGGCTGGCAGGTGAGGTAGGCTTGAGCTCCGAAGATCTTGGCGGGGCCTCAGACACCCAAGTTAGATGCTCTAACAGTGTCTTTTATTTTCTTCTATCACACATTACATAAGCTTCTATATATTCTATATATAAGGCAGATGTAAGTGGGCAGGCAAGCCGGGGTCGATCTCGCAGAACATACACTGATCAAATTAATGAGGTATTGAAAAAGGGCAGGTCAAAAGCACTCGAAACAGGCGGGCTTGAATGAAAGGTTTAATGACAGTGAAGGAAGCTTGTGAAGTATTTAAGGACAGAAGCAGATGGCGGGCTGTTGTCTTTGCTTTTCCCGGAGGGAAACAGGCGTGAGTATATGTATGTGTGTTTGTATTTTTTTAAAGAAAAACCAATCTAGGAATTAAAGTAATATATTTCTGTATTCACTGTATTCAGCTTATGTGAATATAAAAGTAATAAAACATAATAATATAAAATAATGTAAATAAATTGATTTTGAAAGAAAAATAATAATAAACTAAGAATTCAGTGCAGGGTGCAACTGAAATAAATTGAGCTGAGCGAGCAGGACTCTTACTTGAAAATAAGACATCTTACTACGGTCGCGCGCTTAGCTAAGGCCGCGCGCTCGTGAAACTGTTTTTATGTGATTATTCCTCAATGGTACTTAAAAATTATTTTGTAACTTTTAATGAAGAAGTTTCAACATCATAGAAAGTGGAAATATAATTTTCGGCAACTTCTAAGAAATAAATTTGGCCGAATTGTGAACCTTTTGTCACGCGTATCGAGCTTAGCGTGTGTCCCTTGTTGTATCTTCTTTCAATCTTCCTGCCATGGATTTACTCACATATTAGGTACAACCATTGAACCTAGATTAATATCTGCATATAAACTTGTAAAAAGTAGGTACTTCACCAAATTCTTAGGATTTAGAATTCATCCCTAACATATACACGATAATTTTCACCCTCATTGAAGCCCAGCTTGTCCCAAAATGATTTCTGCCCAAAGTCGGTGGTGGACTTCATCTCCATTTCACGTGGAGACAATATATTAAGATAGTCCAGCTCCTCGGCACCTGGCTTAACAGGGATCCATGCGGGATCCTTTTCGGTAAGCTTTGGAGTTCTGAAAGAAAAGACATTTTTTTATAAACTGTGTCATTACTAGTTTTCTATAGATTTACATCGGAAGTAGTTAACATCCAGGACGCGACTTGATTCCGCGACCAGTCCCTCTTCTAGGGGCTATACTAACAAATTGAAGTACCTGGACACGAGGATAAAAAAAAACTCGAGGTAGTTTTCTCTCAGAATGAGAGGTCTTTCTTACCTACGCAATAAATGTTTTCTTTCACCAATAAAGTAAGTGATAATTAAGTACAAACTTCAAAAAATCAAGACCAGACCAAAATTTCGACCTTTTTTCTTCGTTATTAGGTATTTAGGTAGTTAAAACTTATGAAACCTGCTTTTGAAGTGCAACTTATTTAGAATCGTTGTGATTTCAAACTCGATGAAACGAAAAAATAAGTCCATAGTTTTTTTTTTATTAGGGACTTTTCAGAAGTTTCACTTCTACCGTGTGTGACTTGCACACACACACACTATAAAAGGGTAAAAAGAGGAATTGTGTAAAGGGTAAAAAGGGGAAATGTGGCATGGGTAAAAACGGGAAATGTGAAAAAGGGTAAAAAAGCGAAATGTGGAAAGCGTAAAAATAGGAAAATGTGACAAGGGTAAAAAGGAGAAATGAGGCAGGGTTAAAAAACGGGAAATGTGAAAAAGGGGGAAAGTGGAAAGGGTAAAAAGGGTAAATGTGGCAAGGGTAAAAAGGGGAAAAGAGGCAAGGTTAATTCCTAAGATATTTTTACCAAGCATTGCGAAATTTAAAAAAAAGATTAATGAAACCGATAAGGTCGTTCTCGGGTCACTGCGCAATAGCCTTACCATAAATATAGACTAGACCGGCATGCGGATATTTCCCACTAATTTAGCTGTCATCTGTCAAGGTGCGACAACTACTTTATACGTATTGTATTAATTTTTTTTTGTCGGACCATAAAGCACTGGAACCCCCACACACACGTGTTCCCTTCTACTTACAATCCTGGGCTCTTTAAGCGGGGCGTGAAAAAAACATCTGTTGAGGCCGTCAAGGTGGGGGCGCCATTCTAGGGACAATCTCTGGAAATGGTGGCCACTACTTTTTGGACTTCACCTCAGCTTACCATCAGGCGGGGTGCAGTCAATTTGACGGACTAAATATAAAAAGAAAAAAAAAAGTATGATAACACATTACCCAGAAGTAGAGAAGTTGTAAATCATGTTTATGAGTGCATCCATAATTTCAACGTCTCCTACGTCGTTGGCTTGAAGACCAGGGAAACGGAATATCCTCAATACGTCGTCAGCATGGCTTACTCCTGCAGCATAAATAAACGATAATGATTAAAATCACGTAGGGCTTACCAAAGTAGTGTCGTATGGTCAAAACTAGCTGATGCCCGCGGCGCCGGTTATATCTCCGGTTCTCTCTTACCAATTGCAATCAAATATACGTAGATTTTAAGTGTAACTAAGACATTTGAAATAAAAAATAGCATCAGAATCCGTTCAGTAGTTTGGCTTCCATCGCGAACAAACGGACAAACAGGCAAACAGACAAAAATCGAAAAAAAAAGTATATTTGTGTTCAGAATCGTTTATTTAACTTAGCCCAAGTATTTTTTAGGGTTCCGTTGCCAAATGGTAAAATACGGAACCCTTATAGATTCGTTATGTCTGTCTGTCTGTCCGTCCGTATGTCACAGCCACTTTTCTCCGAAACTATAAGAACTATGCTGTTGAAACTTGGTAAGTAGTTGTATTCTGTGAACCGCATTAAGATTTTCACACAAAATGGAAAAAAACGCAATACATTTTGGGGGTATCCCATACTTAGAACCCTGCCTATAACTTCTAAAATAAGAGAATAATACAACTAAAAAAAATATATGATGTACATTACCATGTAAACTTCCACCGAAAATTGATTTGAACGAGATCTAGTAAGTAGTTTTTTTACGTCATAAATCATAAACCGCAATTTACCTTTCATTCATCTACTCAAATTTAAAAAATAAAAAAAAACATTATTATGTTACTTGCTGCTACGGAACCCTTCATGGACCAGTCCGACTCGCACTTGCCCGCTTGTTTTTTTAATAGCTCTAATGTAGTACAGACACATCTAATTTACAAGTTTGTAATAGTGTAGATAGATAGATAGATGACGCGACCTTACAGCGCACGCACTGGCTCGGTTTCTTAGCGCAGACAAGACAAGAAAATAATGATTTAGCGAGTATTAGCACAGATTACCTAATAGTCGATATTAGATTTTTGTCTTTATAGCCTAAAAAGGCGCCTTGCGCTTCTATCTTGAATCTTATTTCTATATTTACCTCTTATTAATAGTTATCTAATGATAAAAAATTTTTTTTACCATAGTAAACATCATTGTTAGCCATCAAGTTGCTTAAACTCATAGTTCCCTTATAGGCGAATCTGTAGACGTAAGTTGGCTGCCCAGAGTTAAGAGCGTGGATTTGCGCCATCTTGCCAACGCCGTTGTTGAACAGGCGATCACTGAGGGCCTGGAAACGAAAAGTGAAAGAGTGTGGTAATGGGAACTCTGTCTTGGTTACAGGCGTGAAACGTCGTGACGTCAAATTATTCGATACCGTGCCATCAGACAAATTTAGGCTATCAACTAGGTACTTCAATGAAATTGTGATTAATGGATGGCGGAGTGGGCAAATAATTAGCGAATAGCATTTTATGCATACAAATCATTTATTTTTTATAAATAACGCTTATTTTTTTTAGGATTTATGATATGGCGAATTTTATTTTATTGCTGGCTCACTATGTCTAACGGAAACAAACAGACATGGTAATATAGGTTTTAAACCTAATAATAATTGCACCAGTGAAATGGCTTAAAATAAAGAGAGTACCTACCTCCACCAACTGTGGAAACGTCTCTTGGCTGATTGGCTTGCCTCCAAGATAGTGCTGCTTGATGGCCTGCGCAACTTCATGACGACGGGTGAGTGGGAGTGTGTCGTTGTACTCGAAGATGTTGGCCGCCAGCTCATCCCAACGTGTCTCCAGGTCTTGCAGGAGAGATGGGTCAGTTTGATATGCTGTATAAATAAAATATCACAGATTATGCAAGGTAGGCTGGGATTTCTAGTAGTATAATAATTATGTAGTAGTATAGTACAGTCATCAACCTATTCTAGTCCACTGCTGGACATAGATCTCCCCTAATGAGCGCCATAGCGCCCTATCTTCAGCTTGCCGCATCCAGCATCTGCCCGCAGTCTTTCGCAGATCGTCATCCCACCTGGCCGGAGGGCGTCCTACACTACGTTTGCCGAGTCGCGGTCTCCACTCAAGAACACGTTTACCCCAGCGGTTGTCGGTTCTTCGCGAGATATGGCCGGCCCACTGCCACTTCAGCTTGCTTATTCTTTGAGCTATGTCGATAACCTTGGTTCTCTGTCGGATGTATTCGTTAGTACAGTAGTATATAAATATATAATCTGAACGGCTTCAACGATTTTCATGAAATGTAGTATACAGGGTGTTTCGGAGGCGATCTATCGATCAACCCAGATATTTATATTTTATGTTGGGCATGCAAGCAAAATTGCACTTTACTGTCTGACATCGAGAATTGCTATTTACGCAAGTGTCTTTGCGGGATGAAACTACACTTTTTAATAAAAAGTATAGGTACTGAAATGAATATTGGGGATATAGATAATTGATGATTATATCCTAGATCCTAAGCGCTTAAGCTAAGCTTCTAGGAGCTTGAGTCATGCTATTTCCATCTGGTAATATCGCGTTCATTAGTACTTTGCTGTAGTCGTGCGGTTGGACTACATCCTTCCTCTCCTTCTTTCACCTTCTCTTCCTCTCTTCATCAATTCACCTTCTCGTTTCCCGCCCAGCGACTCCATGGTAGTAACGCGCTAGTGACGTGACTGGTTTTGCAAGCGTTTTTAAGTCACAGTAATCGTTGACCATGTTGACATGTGATAATATGGTTGTTTGCTACTTAAGTAGTATAAAAGATCACCTGCAGCAGGGTACAGTCCCTCATCAGCCGTAATGGATGTGATGAGGGGTACGTTCATCATAGATCCTCCTTTAGTGGCGTGGTAAGGGTGCTGCTGCAGGAACGGCCCTCGTACTCCTGGTGCCTCAATGACTGGAGTGAATGGCGTGAACAAATGCACCTTCCAGTCCTGGAGAATCGGAGAAGACAAATTATATACAAGGTTGGCCACTATTCCTTATTTGGTAAATTATGGATTCATGGGGGACCACCAAAATTTTGATGGACGGATGAGGCTCTGGCGCAAGCTTTCCTCTAGGGGTTGGAAGGTCAGACGGCAGTTGCTCCCATAAAAGTACACCAAACCATATCATGAAAAGGTGGACTCCAGCCATCAGAGTTCAAGCTTTGGATATAACCGGTATTGATGCTCGGTTGAAAAGTTGAAGAGATGTAGTTAGTTATATGTCATGTTATGTCGGTTAGTTGTAGTCCCGATGCGATTTCATATATAAATGTAGAAATACGGCCATGCAGCCGCAATGCGGCTCTTTTAGGTTGATATCAAAATATTTATGCTGTCAGCTGCAATATCAATATTCGTTGAACCAGTTCGTTTCCGGGTTTTAGAATGTTTCTACTTCAACCTTAAATGACGATTTTAATCTGCAGGTGTCAAAAACATAATGTTTAAGCGACTGTAATGTTCGTGAGATCAGTTTGCTCGGAACAGAGCGTTTATAACGGATCTTTCCCATGACATAGAGTGAATGGCAAACGTTTTCAGAAATGACGACAAGAAGGTACCTGGGTTAATCGGAACCTTTATACCATATCGAGTAGGGAATAAAAATGAAGGAATTGCATGCGTATTATTATACGCATGCAATTCCTTCATTTTAAAAACTTTTTTAAATAACAATAATAATAAATATTCTACGACATTCTACACAGCGCTTTCTAGTTTGTGTTATGGGTCCCAGAATGCGGATAAACAAACTTATATACTTTTATTTTAAATACGTAGGTACATATTATACATAGAAACACCCAGACCAATGCAAATAGACATATTCATGCATACAAAAAATATTTACACTGAGCGGGAAAAGAACCGGCGCGCAGCGCCCCCTGTCGTATCAGTCGAATGCACTACCGCTACGCCACAGAGGCTGTCATATTATATATATAGGGTAAACTACCCAATTATTGGCACTTTAAGCAATACTGTACCTTAACCTGACTCAAATTTTTAACATCTGGGTATAGAGGTTTATACTATCCGTTGAAATAATTCACTATAATGTGGTGTTCATATTTGACTTAATTTTTTTTCAATATTTCAATGAGAAATAAAGCATTACAGATGTTTTCTTCAAATACACCCTAATACCATTTACTGGCATCTTTTGACATATTATTGGCATGTGTTGGACCAACTATTGGCACTCCAGTGCGAATAATTTGCACTAATTACTCTATTATTGGCATTTTTAAAAATCTTCTAAGACGTCTAGGTGTTGTGAAACGAAATAAAACTAGTACTCTCTAAATTATATTTTATTTAGGTACCTACCTACAATTGCAATTTGGTTTTTGGTTTAGATTTTTCCAATTTCTTTCGCTCTCTCTCTTTCTTTTTCTTATCCCTTCCTGTTTTTCTTCCTTCTCTCTTCTTTTTTTAGTTTCCAGCTCTTGCCAAGCTGCTGATGTAAGTACAAACGGAGTTTTCATGTGGTTCCTGACTCCTTTTCGTTCTGGTGTTTTTGGTAAAACAAGTATATCGTCCAGTTTTATTGGTTTTAAAGTGTCAATATTAGGACACGAAAATGGAGGATTGTCTATAACTGAAACTACTTCGATCATGTCATAATTTATAGTTGTGTTTGGTTTAGGTAGATTTTCTTTATTGAGTTCAAATTTACACATGTTAGAAGTTTCTTTATTAGAATCAGTATGAATCTGCGCTTTGTGAGTAATTTCCAAGACATGGGGCTCAAAATCTTGGATATCAGTATCTTCTAAAACGAAATATGCTTTGTATCTATCTATATGCTTTGTATGTATCTCTTCAATCACGATTTCGTTGTCTACATTATCTGCAATAGTTATATTCATATTGTTTATATCTAGCTCTTCGATGTTATCAGTAATATTTAGTGGTTCATGTTTTGATTTTCTCGTTAGAAATTGATACACTTTTTTTAAATCTTCGTCGACATCTATTCCATTCTCTAGCATTCGTAATTTGCTTTCATTTATAATTCTTTTAAAATCATTAAATGTCATTTGATGCTCGTGTATATCAATCTGCTTTATGCGTTCATTTTCTTCTTGAGCATAATTTTTTCTTTTACATTGCTTGCATTTAATATAATCCACGGCATTTTTATTAAAAGGATAGAGTCCAGTTACTCTAAATCTATTTATTATAATAGATGGGTTAATACTTTCGTCAATAGTGTTTTTTAATAGTGGGACGAATTCTTGTTTTGTAAGAGCTTGTGATGGATGATTTCGACGCCATGCAAGAACCGTTTTTTGCCATCCCAATTTTAGTGGTTTGAATGCCGAAACATCCGCTAGTTGCAAAATCCTCGTACAATTCGGGTATAGAGCTATAAGAATGATATTTAATTTCGAGCAAAGTTCACTTACTTCGTAAGTAAAGTGTGTTTTGTGTCCATCGACATAAAGTATGATCGGAAACTGTATTCCCTTTTTACTCAAATGTGGATGAAGTACATTTTCAATATATGACTTAAAAATGTCAGTCTTCATCCATCCATTATCAGAAAGCCCAATTCCCCAATCAGAAGGAATTTTAGATCGCAACTCACTTGGGAAACGTTTTAGTGGGAAAATGACAAGAGGTGGAGTAACACTGCCATCAGCACCGAAAGTAAACAGCACCGTGAGTGATGTTTTGGCGGGAGCATTATGAATCTCATAGACATTTTTCTCTCCTTTTGCAGCCAATACTACCCCACTCTTTGGACATAAACGAAAATTGGTTTCATCGCCGTTATAAATTCTTTTCGGATCTTTCAAGATGTCAGTCAAATTATTTTCTATAATATATTGCTCTATATCATCAAACCAATATCTTATATCACCTTCTGCGACCTTTGCACTTGAAGCAGTTACTGCTTCTGGCGTTCTAATTGCAATATCAGGATGACGAGCTAAAAAAAGTTTATACCATTTGTCTCCCGGTATCCCGCCTTTAAAAGGAGTTTGCCTATCGTTTTTTTTTTTTAAATCTGCTACGCTGGCTACCAGATCATCTTTCCATTTTGGAAACCCTTTTTTGCTGCAATCTATTAACCAATTTTTTAGGCATAATTCTTCAGACGTCGTTAAAGCTGTTGATGGACCTGGACGAGATTTTTTATTGGGAAATTTTGACTTAAACTGTAAGGTTGATCTCGGTACCTGATACGTTTTAGAAGCAAGCTTTTTAGTCATTCCATTTCGTATAGCTTGAAGAGCTTTTTGCACACTTTCTTCTGTGTATTTTTTCCGTTTTTGTACTCCTACTTCACTCCTTTTTTTATCTGGCTTCTTATTTTTTTTTTTCCCTTCATCTTCGACACCTACAACCAATGATTGACATGCTTTTACCAATTATTGGCATTACTGCCAGTAATTAGATTTCAACTATTGGCATGGGGCCAACATTTGGAAATCTTGTAGAAAATACGATGATTTATTTGTATGGATGTTAAAAACTTACAAAAGCTTGATTAAAATAAGGTTCCAATTGCAAAAAAGTATTTGTCATACAACCCCATTTATTATCAGAGTGCCAATAAATTAGAATTTTGTTTGAATCGCATACCGGTTATTGCCATGGCGGTAAATTCAAAACATTTTCTATTCATTGCGAATACTAGGACAAAAGTACGTGTGTAAACTATTCAAAACCCAAAAAAACATTAATTATCATGTGTAGCCTTCAGAAATTAACACGAAAACAGCTAAAACAGGGTGGCACTCACCTTAATAAAATCTTAAGTAACTGGTAACAAAACACAAAACCTGTTACGACGTGAAAGAAATTTGAAATTTTTACCGCTAAGTAATTTTACTGACAGTTGCGTGTTGCCAATTTATAAAAATAGTTAACCACAGATTCGTTTTATTTTTGTAGAAACACCGTTTGTTGAACTAGATCCTTATTTTTTACTGATAACATTGGAGTGCCAATAAATTGGAGGGGTGCCAACATTGGGTCATGTTACCCTATATATATATATTTATATTTGCAATGTCCATTGGAAAATCGTAAACCGAAAGAAAATTAATGACTCCCGCCTGCTATCAAACTTATTTCGGTCGTTTTAGGATTTTTCTTTGCAGTCGGGTTTTAAATTCACTCACTTTTGCACTCCAGGAATTTCATTATAATGAAGAGAAATAAGAAATCCTTAAGCCTTTGGTTACTGCTGGTAGTGGTCCTAGTCCAACAGATTAGTCCAGATATAGATACTAATTACTGGATGTAAATTGAAGTTACAATTCGTGAGTTAGTCTTAAAAAACAATACATACAAACATCTCGATCTGTGCGTTGACAATAACTTCCGCAGGGCGGTACTTGAGACAGTCTACCATCTCCTTGCTGGTACCAGTGGGACAGCCCACGATAGACGCAAAGGTCCGCGCCTTCTCTGCCGGTTTGATAGAGTGCGTCCACGAAGATAGTGCTGAACCACTGAAGGCTATTCCTCTTGCGAACGTTCCTGGAATATTTAGAATTTTTTTATAGAATTGGTGTCCGTAGGAGAACAATGTAGTTGGAATTTTTTGTTACAACATCTATAGATGAATTTTTATTTATTTTGAACTTGGTTAATAAGACGGCATGTGTGCAGATAGCGACATCATTTAATATTAGGACAGATAAAGAAAAGATGTAAGTATCTATGGTGCTCATCCCCTACTTTTTACAGATAGCTTAGTCATGTACCCCCTTTTTTTTTCGTGCGGGAATCTCCTCGGATACCCCCCGCCGCCGGGCCGCGGGTTCGGTTATGTCGGGCTTGAACCGACTGAAACAGCACGCCGTCTCTGTGCCATATAAGGCATTTCAGTCATGTACCTTTTTTTTTTATCGTGCTGAAATCCCTTCGGTTCCCCCCCGCCTGCCCGCGGTGCGGTTATGTCGGGCTTGAACCGACTAAAACAGCACGCCGTCTCTATGCCATATAAGGCATTTCGTCATGTACTTACCTAGTAAAAGAGACGTTGAAAGTAAGTTTGTTGAAAAACACGATTCATAAAATATGTTCGCACTTATTCGAGGAGGTATTGTTTACTGTGACAAGATAATAATAATAATAATAAAGACCCAAATATACCATCCCTGTTTAATCAAGAAAATAAAATGTTGAAGTCTATACCAAAAAATCAAGAATATACGACAACGACGACTTCTGACAGCTAGTGTCAAACCCTAACTATGGAAAGATACAAGACAAACAAGATAAAATTATGTTGACCAGATCCAGGGCACGAGAAGCACAGATTACACCTCCGGACTCGTCGCCCAGCTCCGCCTCCCATCCCCGTGCAGCGGCATCTCCGACAACGGGTATTGTAGAGGCGTCGAGCTCTAGTTCAAGCGACGAGTTCTTGTCTCCGCCGACGTCACCAACACCTGAACGTCGGCCGAGGAGAGGCCGCCCACCGAATGGCTTGGGACCCCGACGCCCACCGGCTTCGAATAGGGCCCCCACTACCGGTGGTGATGTGCACCGCATGCGATGGACTAGCTCCATAAATGAAAATGTCATGCGGGCATATTTTGTGGCTACAGAGGGAGGAATTAACCTCACTGCGTACCGTGTTCGTATGTTGCCTCTGTTTCAGGAACTTGAACCATCTATCAACGTTTCGGCACAACGCCTGTTGGATCAGGTGCGGGCCATACAACGCTGTCGCTTGTTGGATGACGCCGCACTTGAGAGACTTCGCTCAGACGTGCAGTGTAGCCTCGTCACCCCTTCTTCGTCACGACATACATACTAATACTAGTGAAACACCACAGGCTGCTCCTGATGATGAAGTAACGGATGTCGGGACTATAACCGTAAGTACTCAGTACAATGATAAATTAAGGAGCGCTTTGGAGCTTGCGATTCACGAGTTTCGACCACTTGTAGCAGTAACAGACCGCGGCTACCGCGTTTGCCTACGCATAGAAAAAACATAGCGCTAGTGTGTGCCCTAGACTCGATGTTACCAAAATATTTCGAGTCCAGTGTCGACCTTATTAATAGAAAGAAAGAAAGAAAATACATTTATTAAACACACAACACACAACTAAGTAGGTATAATACACAATACAATAAATAAAATATAATAAAAAAACACAACAAAACAAAACTCACAATATGTATCAGTGTGGGGTGTGCGTTTAAATGGTCACAGTTCAGCTAATGCTACAGATAGGTATAATTACCATCTGCAGCGCTGTTTTTCAACTGCAGCCGTTTGCACTAGGTAGCTGTCTGTATATACACGGGTTCCATAAATTGTAAACGTTATGCCTTATCCATCATGAGTTAACATAAATTACATGTAGATAATATGTGTGAACGATAATGCTAGCATAAACACGCAAACGAAGTGTTTTTAGGCTGTCTACACACCAAAGCACACACTCAATTCTGTATTGTGCGGCGGTCACGGTATGTCGAGTAGCTGGCGTGAAATTCTCAGGAACTGAGACAGCTACTCGACCTAAATTCACCGTGCCTGGCTGGCAATGCAGAATTGAGCGTCGTATCGCCGAGACTAGGGCACTCATTGGCAAGCTGTGCTGCTTCAGGTCTGGCAATACACGCCCGAGAGTAATGCGCTTTGTGACTCGAGCATTTTCAGGGACTAATGTTAGTCCTCGTGAATATTTGCTACGAGTCACAGAGCGCATTGACTTCCTGAAGCAGAAAGTTTATGCGTGGGCAAACCGTATACGATGTTACAAGAAGAGAGTGGATAGATACACCTTGAATCGTTCGTTCCAAAAAGATGAGAGGTGGGTTTATAGAAGATGGGAGCAACCTAATTCAGATGTGGTTAATATGTGCCGACCCAATGCTAAAGACACCAGTTCATTCTGGCGTAGCATTTGGTCGGTGCCTGTTAGTCATACAGAGGGTGAATGGATACGGGATGTCAGGCAGTCATGTGAGTCAATAAAAGCAATAGTTATTAGTGAAAATGATGTCGCCAGTGCAGTCCGTTCGTTATCAAACTGGAAATCAGCGGGACCGGACGGACTGCACAATTTCTGGCTAAAATGGCTCCACAGCTCACATGCCTGTTTGGCATCACAGTTCCAGTCATCACTCGAATCAGGATCGCTCCCAGCTTTTATGACTACAGGCATAACCCACCTACTCTAAAAATCAGGTAGTACCACGGACCCCAAACATTATAGACCAATAACCTGTTTACCAACAATATATAAACTTCTTACATCCATTCTGACAGCTAAATTGTCAGCTCACATAGAGAATAACTCTATAATGTCTATCTCTCAGAATGGATGTAGAAGTGGGGCACGTGGTACGAAGGAGCTCCTTAATTTTGACAAGGCCATTAGCCAACAGGTCCGCCGTAACCTAAAGAATCTGACGACATGCTGGATTGACTACAAGAAAGCCTACGACTCCGTGCCACATACATGGCTGTTGAGGGTGCTGGAGTTGTATAAAATTCATACAATTCTATGCACCTTCTTAAAGGAATGTATGGGGCAATGGAGGACGTTTCTTCTTTCTCCAGGGTGTGGTCAGGTCCTTGGGGATGGTGTACCGATAAAGATCGAGAGGGGTATATTCCAGGGTGATAGCCTGAGTCCGTTATGGTTTTGCCTAGCACTGAATCCTCTCAGTACAATACTGGAGAATTCAGGACTAGGCTATCAGTTGCGGAGAGGAGGTCAAGTTATATCCCATCTTCTTTACATGGATGACTTGAAATTATTTGCCCCCACCGACTCCCAGCTGGTAGAATTACTTAAGGTAACTGAAACCTTTAGTAATTCTATCAGAATGGAGTTTGGTGTAGACAAATGTGCGGTCATGCATGTTAAGAAGGGTGGGGTTGTGGAATCTGAAAGAATTGAACTTTCAGATTCTACACAACTGAAATCTCTCTCGGCAACTGAAACCTATAAATATCTTGGTATGTCACAAGCGCTAGGTATTACTGAGGCTGCCGTGAAACAGACGTTGCGGGATCGTTTCTTTGGGCGCCTGAAAAACGTACTTCAGAGTATTTTATCGGGCGGTAACAAGGTGCGAGCCTACAACGGCTGGGTCATGCCAGTCTTAGTATACTCCTTTGGCATACTAAGATGGACTCAGACCGAATTAGATGCCCTGGATAGGAAAGTCCGTACGTTGCTAACTGAAAATCCTATGCACCACCTACGCTCGTCAGTAATGACGTTGTATATCCCACGGAAGTGTGGGGGTCGTGGTTTTTTAAACGCCAAGACTCTCCACAACCGTGAGATATGCAACCTTAGCGAATATTTCCTAAACTTTCACGTGGGTGTGCACCGAGATGTAGTGGCAATAGACAACGGACTGACCCCTATCGCTCTGGCTAAAGAGAACTGGCACAAACCGGTAATACTTAGCATCACTGATCGCAAGGAAATATGGAAGAGCAAAGAGCTGCATGGACGTTTTTATTCGGGCCTTAAATGGGCCCGACGTAGATATAAAAGCATCAGTGTTCTGGCTACGCTTCGGTGATCTCTTTGGAGAAACCGAAGGTTTTGTCTGTGCAATTACAGATGAAGTTGTCATGACAAATAATTATCGGAGGTATATCCTTAAGGACGGCACGATTGACATATGTCGAACGTGTCACCGTCCCGGAGAATCCCTAAGACATATTATCTCTGGTTGTTCTCGTCTTGCCAACGGGGAATATTTGCATAGACACAACCAAGTGGCCAGAATAGTTCATCAACAACTTGCTCTAAAGTATGATCTTGTAGATTCGGAGGTACCGTATTACAGGTATGTGCCCGACCCAGTTCTTGAAAATGGTCGTGCCACGTTGTACTGGGATCGATCAATCATCGCTGACAGGACTATTGTAGCCAATAAGCCTGATATAGTGGTGATTGATCGATCAGAGCGTCTCGCAATAATTGTTGACATCACCATCCCCCATGATAACAATCTCGTTAAAGCCGAAAAAGACAAACAAATAAAATATTTGGACTTGGCTCACGAGATTGTCGACATGTGGGATGTGGATTCAGCAATTATTGTTCCGATAGTCGTATCGGTTCACGGACTGATTGCCAAGAGCCTCGATCAACATCTCCAGAGGCTCGCGTAAGGCAGTTGGGTCAAGGGCTTGATGCAGAAGGCAGTGCTCCTCGACACGGCACGTATTGTGAGGAGGTTCCTCTCCCTGGAGCCTTAACCACCGGTAGCTTGGCC
The DNA here is from genome assembly GCA_946251805.1 of Cybosia mesomella. Taxonomy (NCBI): domain Eukaryota; kingdom Metazoa; phylum Arthropoda; class Insecta; order Lepidoptera; family Erebidae; genus Cybosia; species Cybosia mesomella. The sequence continues at coordinate 28,504,709 of OX276398.1, forward strand.
CCTGTACCCGATGCCGGTGGGCCACTATTTTTTATATTTTTAAATACATTTGTTTTTTTTTTATATAGAATGTATTTAAAAATATAATTTATATGTATTTTAAGAGTAATAAAGAGAATAATAATAATAATGAGCCTTTTTATTTCCTGATTTTACAATAGTTGGTAGTTGCTATATTACAGTTATGTGTGTGTTTTTTATTAGTAGTTTAGCTTAGACTAGCTTAGCTTTAGTGATTTGTTAGTAGTTTAGCTTAGATTATGTTAGTAATTTCTTTTTTTTTCTTTTTAATTATTATCTTCTTCTCTTATATATAAAAATGAATTGCTGTTCGTTAGTCTCGCTAAAACTCCAGAACGGCTGGACCGATTTGGCTAATTTTGGTCTTGATTTATTTTTGGAGGTCCAGAGAAGGTTAAAAAGGTTTGTCATCGATTGAGGCAGTACGAAGTCTGCCGGGTCAGCTAGTTTATTTATAAATTAACAGGAACCCCGGTTTGGGTAAAGGCCTCCTCCAAAGATGCCCATTTTTGTCGGTCTTGTGCTATGGAGTACCAGTTTATGCCAGCTGATATTTTCAGATCATCTTCCCAGCGGTCTAAGGGTCTCCCCTTCCGCCTCTTGCCTGGTAGTCCTTTCCATTGGGTAACTCGTTTGGTCCACCTTCTGCTAGACATTCTCGCTACATGGCCAGCCCAATGCCATTTCAGTTTTTGAGCAAAAGTTAAAGCGTTTGTAACTTTAGTGACGGCTCTTATCTTTGTGTGTCCTATTTTGTCCATTTTCCTTATGTTTAACATACTTCGCTCTAAACCTCTTTGACATACATTGATTGTGTGTGACAAGATAACCCCGTGTAAATAATAGCCTCGAGCACAGATTACATAATTCCCCGAGTGATAATAGCCCTGAGTAATAAGAATTCTATAATCATCTGGGTGACAATACTTATGTGAAATAGTTCTGAGTGGAATAAGAGACTTTAAATTCCCCTTGTTTGACTCAGGTGCACAACGTGGATTGTACCGGTTGTAAGGTTAGGATTAATCAAACTACCTGTATTATGTATAACGTGAAATGACAAACATAAACAAATCGTCGGTAGCTTATTGTTAATGGCTTAGTGGTTAAAGAGTTGGGGGGTCTTACGATCGAAAGATCCTGGGTTCGGTTCCCTGGCCATTACACTATCGACGTGAACACAAGCAATTTAGCTTAGCTGGAGGGGTTAGGGGGAATACGAGTACTGTCAGTTATTAATATTCTGTAAAAAAGTTTAAGCTTGCGGGCTTTAACCTAGTTACTGTGGTAATTTACAGTTTGTAATAAGATCTAACTAAGTGCTCGCAAACGAAATTGTGGGCACAGCTAGTGACTGTTGTCAAGATAGTTGACTTGGCTGATCTCTCTCTTCACGGGATTTTCACTGGCTAACTGTGTCTAATTTCATTTTAGAAAAATAATTAGTATAGGATTCTTTTTACACAAATATTCCGAGTGAAGCCCAGACGAATCGCTAAGACTTTATTATAAAATCATACTCCTTCGATTATTATGCTTCGAGTACAGTTATAACATTTTGTTTATCTGTATTTAATTGGATCTACAGACTCCATAAATATAGTTTATCATTACGCACACAGCGAGTAGTTTATATACCCTTGTTAATTGTACTGCAGTGTTTCTTGCACAACATGTTTATTAAAAGATAATATTGTACAAGTGAACGAACTTGGAACAATAGGGTTAATGATATTGTGTAATTAAAAGCTCGCTCTTCGCTGTGATTACTCACTGCTATATAAACAATTGCCAGGTTAAATAGACTAGCATCATACTAAGCTACAGATACAGATCTGTACTAAGTATGGGCCCGATGAACCGAGCCCGTAATATGCACACCGCAGGCGACTCAGGTGCCCGAGGTTGGGGTTGAGGAGAGCTAGCAGATGCTGGCCGAGGCGGCGTAGCGACTCGCCCCTCGCCTCGCCGCCGGGGCAAGATTAGGACCTCGGACCACGCTCGCAAAGGGAAATTCGAAATCCTTCTATACATACGTCTTGGGGCGAATATCCAGGACATGTCCAGGTAGCTTAGTTGGTCAGAGTATTCCCCCTGATAGGGACTGGACACGGGTTCAAGTCATCTTCACTTTATCCGTTCTAAATCTATGTAACTGTCAAAATTATCCACTTAAATTTTACGAGATACAAGAAAAATTTAGGTCAGAAATGTCTTACCTCTGGACAATGGCGATAAGAAATGGTAGTGCACGCTAGCTCCACCGGCCGAGCAGCCAGTGAGCGTGATGCTGTCAGGATTTCCTCCGAACATCATGATGTGGTTCTTAACCCAATGCAGTGCAAAAGATTGATCTTTTAGCCCGTTATTACCGGGAGCAACCTCATCACCTGTGCTCAGGAAACCTGAGGAATAAGGGATTTTTAAATTAGGTACTATATTCAAAATGCTCGCTACCTGTATTCGCAAATAAATGATGATTACGATTATGATTATGAAAAACTAGATTAAAAAATACATAACATAACATAACATAAACTCACGCCTATATCCCCGAAGGGGTAGGCAGAGGTGCTAGCACCCACATTTCGCCAGTTTATGTTTAGGTCCCAATGTAATAGGTGGCGAGCCTATTGCCATTAATCGGGCACTTATAAACCATGCGATAAATACACATATAATTTCGAAAAGCATCGAAAAGCATCGAAAAGTCATTGGTGTGTGCCATGGTAAAACCTGGGATCGAACCTGAGACATCGTCTCAGCAGTCCATTACTCATACCACTAGGCTACCGCGGTTATTTATATTTAAAAAATACCAACGTTAGAAATACAAAAAAACATAATAATATTTAGAGTAGAAAGTAAAATACTCATTGAAATTGGACTATACTTAACATTGGGAATAGTAAGTATTAAAATAAATAGCGATAAACTACAGTCAGCTAAGACTACGCGTTCCAATATACGCATAACCGGCTACGCATTCACAAGAACGATGGGCCGTACCGTACTGTACGCGTAGACAATTTGGGCACGAGTGTCGACTCTTGACTCGCGGCGAGTCGTCGCCAGTCAGCAGCAGTTTTGTGACTACATGTTCATAATCCAGCACTGAATTGTGCCCTATACGCGTATACACCTGAGGGCCAATTCTCGTAATAAAAAGATGTTCAAAATTCAGTGTCAATCTAGTCTCGATCTCTGTTCGATCTTCCATACGTCCAAAAAGGTGTTCTCAATACAAAATGTTGTTGAGATGAATGAAAATTTGCCTTTTTTAAGGGAAAAGTATTTACGTAACAAAATTTTGTTGAAAATATTGAAAAGTTTGTTACGAGAACACCTTTTTAGACATTTGGGAGATCGACATGAGAATGAGACTAGATTGAGACTGAATTTTGAACATCTCTTTATTATGAGAATTTGCCCTCTGTACGCGTACTCAACTAAACCTCTACTCGTACGCAAAATATCACGGTGTCGTACATTGGAACGCTTAGTCTGTACAAGGCTTAAGAGTAGCTTAACACCTACTAATTTACAGGTCGCTTTAGTATGTTTAGTGTTCTAAAACATTTCATAAAATAATAAATAAATATGAAATGACCTCTTGATGTCTAAAGATTACAAATATATTTAACATCAAATTCAATGCAACAATTTCAAAGTAAAAATCCCCTGTAAATTTGTTAGTGTTTAGTAATTTTTGTCCTTGACTTTTGGTTCTACCGTTTTCACAAATTTATAGCTACCATGTGTTTTGGAAGCACAGCAGGTTTGCTTACGTCGTCGTTAATGAATGAAAGTGTTCTCACCAAGGGGTCCAAGCCTGTAGTTCAAGGTAACAACGACCATGTCCCAGTCCATAAAGTTGGAGGCATCGTAGACGGTACCCTCGCCGTACATGAAGGCCCCTCCGTGGATGAATACCACGACAGGCATCAGGTTGCCTGGCTGTAGTCGCGGAGTGTGCACATTCACGAATAGACAGTTCTCGCTACCTGGTGAATGAGAATACGTGTATTCTACTTTTCAGAAGAATTATATAATAATCAAAATACAAAATATATCAACTTTGTTTAACTCTCAATTTTTGTAAGTCTGAGACGTTTCAACCATTGCTTTTGATGAGTGACGTTGATGGACCAAGGGAGTAACAACATGATTAGCGAACGTTATGGCATGGTGGAAGATACTTAGATGGTAGGACACGTAGGAAGAATGGAGGAGAGAAGGGGGGGGAGCAGGTTGATAATAGAAACATGGATATTGTATATTGTATATTTAATTTGGCACGTTACTAGAATGCTCAAGGACATGCACAAGAATAACAGTTGTGATTGTGACACCACTCGCCGCCAGTTCGCCGCTAGCTTTCAACAGCTTTAAACGTTTTTGTGCTGCCGTCTATTTAAATGTTACCCGAACTGCGATGGTGTCTCAGTACTAACTTATTATTTGTTTTTGTTATTTTATGTTACCAAAGGTAAATGAATATATTCAAAAGTGTTTTTAAATATGTTTTTGAGTATAATTATTAAATTATTTGTTTGTGAAAAACGTCCTTTGGGGCACTTTGATTCAAATCTGCCTTCATAAAAATCAAATTTAATACTTTATTCAAACATAACTTTAACTTTTGGCAGCTTAATTTTTCATCAAATAGTTATGTCCTAGTGCCTAACCTATTCAATTCCACACAACAACCGACTTTATTTATGACTGGCTGTGCCCACGACTTCGTCCGCGTGGATTAAGATTTTTAGGGGTTTACGTCTTGTAACAGCACCTATCTGCCAGTGAAAGTCCCGTCACAATCGGCCCAACCGTTCAAGAGATTACCTCTTTCAAACAGACAGAAAGACATACACGCAGACGGATAGACAAAAATTTAGCTTAATTTCTCATCAAATAGTATTAATTTGTATTAAATTATTTATGTCATTAATTATAGTCAGTCCGTCTGTCTGTCTTTCTGTCAATTACATTTAGCGGTTATTTCATATTAAAAAAAAACTAACATATTAGCACACGCACACGTCAAAAAAAACAAATGATGCTATTAATCCATTAAAAAAGAGGTTGAATTTTTGTGCATCAATGATTCCCATCAACCCCTGCATATTGGCACCCGGTAAGAGTCGACCAGGGCGTGCGTATATCCTTCCGATCGAGGACGTTCGATTGAAAGGTCAGGTCAAGAGTACCTGCAACCGGTGGGTATGTGTGAAAAGAATTATGAAAGTTGAAGAAGTGATAGGTTAATAATAAGCCAGGATCGTAGCACCCCCCCTCCGGTCAGCGGGGGCGGTTATGACGGGCTAGAATCGACTAAAACCGCACGCCGTCTCGGGTTTTCAGACGCTGGGGTGTAAGGTTGCCCATAAAGCATATCCCTCGCACCCCGACTGACCCTGGGCCACCTCCGATTTCGAGATGGCCCCCTCGGGTTTGGGAACGACGGTGTCCCCGACTTACCCCGGTTTGAAGGAGGGGTGCTAGTCGCCCCGCCGTCCCGGTCTGCATCTGCTGGGGTGATAGGCGGTCTCACCTGCCACCCCCAGGCCTGCGCTCATGGAGGACGGAGGTCGTTAAGCGACCTCCGGCGCCTGAGTCGCCTGCGACGCGCGGTGAGCATGTTGCGGGCTTGGCGGGCCGGGAGTGTTCTAAATCTCTCCCGGGTGCTCCATGCGCTCGCATGCTGCCGAACGAGAGGAGTCCCACCCCGATGGCTGCCACGAGGTCATGCCTCAGCACTGCAGCCCTGAGTCCTCGCTCGCGTCGCAGTGATGGCACTCAGGCGCTGGCTCCTTTGGTCTGTACCTAACCAAATTGAATGACAGTATTGTCTGTGCTCGGTTCTGCTCATTTCATTACATCGGAGAACAATTACGTCTACTCATGTTGGTTCAGTTTCGATGACGTCTAGCTCTTCGGGAATGAATGAATGTATATATGTAAGTTATTTTCTTTTTAAATATGTACAAAGGACACCATTATTTACATGCAGCGGGGCTGTGGTTAACACAGCCTCGGGGGCCGAGAAGATAGCCTAGGTCTCAGACAAAATGCCACAATGAGTCATCAGTCGGTCAGTCAACCCAAAGCTCTAACTACTTACGTAACTTACTTTCACTTGTATTATAATCAATCACAATTATATCATTCATACATGTGCCTACGACGTCGTGGGTTCGATTACCGCTAATTGTACAAATGTATTTGCAATGGTCTGGGTGTTGGTGTGGGTCTCCGTTCCTACGTAACCAATTGCAATCAAACATATGGCAGATTTCAAATCTGACCAAGACTTTTCTAATAGAAATAACCGCATTAAAATCAGTTTAGTAGTTTTTGCGTACATTGCGAACATACAGATTAAGAGGCAAGAATTCCAAAAAAAACATTTTTTGTGTTTAGAATCGTTCATTAAACATTTTATAATTTAATTCATTTTATAGTAGTGTAGATAGATAGAATGTTTTTAATATTATTTTTTATATATCGCGTTTAATAATCTTCTTTACTGCAAAATACTCTGCTTTTCGCTTAATGGAACTCAGTATGAGTTCCATAAAAAGCGGTCTCGAGCTACAGTAGTACGGCACATTACAATTTTTTGGTGCGGATATCCCCCGGATACCCCCCCTGGCACAACACAACCTATCCCTTACTTTTCCCGTAGAGAGTGTTATCAAGTTTCCGTTACGAATTTCTCAGGAACAGTCCTGAGTTAGGAAAAAGTGGCGCCGATTGAGTCTTAGTGAAAGAAGTAAGGAAGTATTGTTACCAGTAATCTTGGCCTGGAACGGGTCATACTGCATACAACCAGATAGAGGCCTGGTGGCGTCCCACACACCAGTCCAGGGCTTCATGTATTGAGGTTCCTGGCAAAAAAAGTAAAATATAATGTACCTATCTAAAATAATAAAAATACTAAAATCGTGATTAAAAAATGGGGGAGATAAAAATAATTTACGACCTACTCTTATATGTACCTTTTTTTTTTCTTTTTTTTTTATCGTGCGGAAATCCCTTCGGATACCCCCCCGCCGGCCAGCGGGGGCGGTTATGTCGGGCTTGCACCGACTAAAACCGCACGCCGTCTCGGGTCTTCAGACGCCGGGGTGTAAGGTTACCCATAGAGCATATCCCTCGCACCCCGGCTGACCCTGGGCCATCTCACCACTAACAGCATCGCTCATCCTGTCGCCTCTGAAAGCAGAGGAGTACGGAGAGCGATGTGTTCCCGCCACGTTGGGTATTGGCCGACGATCAATGCCAACCCTATGAAGGGGTGAAGGGGAAGCCATTGACCGCCGCCCAGGGTGTACCGGCCGCTCCGATTCCGTTCCCCCCGGACTGCAGCGGGATCGGAATTGGAGCGACACTCGAGGAGGTTACCCAACACACACCCCTACTCTTATATGTACCTACTAAATATGAATCCAACAAAGTTAGTTCGTTTGTACTTTTGAAATATTCTCTTTACCACGCATTACTCTCCTCTCGTCTAGTTAAGAGTTGGCGCTAAAAAGCAGTACTTATTGAGATGACCGACGAGAAACACTATTGAACCCTCGCTCGTAACAATATTTATTTTATTTTATACTTTTTAGTTATATATTTTTGAAATTACCATTTAAAGCACTTTATTTTGATATCCTACTCGATAAGTTTGAGAGATTTTTTTTTTATAAGTAACAATATACATATTAGCGCCATTTTGTTTTTTTTTTAATTTTGATAAACCCAGTAGCACTTCCAATATAAATACGATTCTAACAATACCCCTCAAGCTAAACTTTGGAGACCCCCAGTGCTTCACCCCATCGGTGCCAACGATGGGATGGGCGTGTCGGAATCGGACCGACTAAAACCACACGGTGTCCTCCCCAAGCTAGATCGATTATCGCCCCCGAAACTACTACTACTAATACTAAATTTCATTAAAATCGGAGCCGCTTTCGAGAATCAGATTATAAACACATAAACAAGAATTAAAGTGAAGCTTATCAAAAGCTTATGAAAGCTTATCACAGTTGACATCCATCCATCCATACCATTACTTATTATAAACTAGCGGTAGTCCGCGACTTAGCCCGCGTAAAATTCTGTTCTCGTTGCGGCTTCCCATGGAAACCCATTCCAGGGATGAAAGCTGCCTATGTGTTAAACCAGGCTATAACCTATCCTGTATCAAATTTCAGCCAAATCTGTTGAACCATTAGAGCTACATGAATAACAAACATCACAAACTTTCACATTTAGAATATTAGTTGGAAGTAGGATAGTAGGCGGCGAAAGTATTAAAACTACAAAATTCCAGTGTTTTATTTGAACCGATCTAGTTGTTCTTAAGTTAATCAAAAGTTTATTTATACCGTTGACTTTGTACTATTTTTATTTATTAACTCCAAGTAGAAGTAGGATCTTTCACTTTTCTAACAGAAAAAGTAGTTAACTATAGGTAGTGAAGTAAACTTGTACAGTCAGTAACGAAAGTCACTTAAAAAACTCCAATTATAGTGCAGCTAATACAAAAAACCTTCATCAGATGTCTGATGAAGGCGGGGGGGGGGGGATATCCGAAGGGATTTCCGCACGAAAAAAAAAAGGTACTTACCTACCTGGTTTTAGTCGATTGGATAAACGTGTATTTTGTAAATATGAAATCTATTAACTTTGTTCTCTGAACATCATAAAATAGAGCATGCAAAAATTTAAAGTCGCACCAAAATGATTCCTTGCAATTTTAGTACGATTTAAATTTGTAGCTATTCAAACTAGTGGTGTGTTCAATGAATGTAAATGAATACTCATTAATTTTGTCATCAGTTTGTGAATGTTTTATGTTAAGCTTCTTTTGTCGTTGACTGTATGTTTCTGTGGGAAGCGCCTGTGTTCGACAACTTAATTAACTTTTAAACCCACTGCATAAATATTCATTTTTCCTGTTTAACTGGCGCGTTCGATAGCATGTGAATATTTATCACCACAATTAATAATCTTCATCGATTTTAAAGTTTAACTAATAATTTGACCACAGTTTTTCGTTTTCTTTTTCTTTGGCACTAAGGTACACAGGGTCATCGCAGGCGACTCAGGCGCCGGAGGTCGCTTAACGACCTCCGTCCTCCATGAGCGCTGGCCTGGGGGTGGCAGGTGAGGCCGCCTGTCACCCCAGCAGAAGCAGGCCGGGCCGGTGGGGCGACTAGCGCCCCTCCCCCAAACCGGGGCAAGACGGGGACACCGTGGTTCCCAAACCCGAGGGGGCCATCTCGAAACCGGAGATGGCCCAGGGTCAGTCGGGGTGCGAGGGATATGCTCTATGGGCAACCTTACACCCCGGCGTCTGCAGACCCGAGACGGCGTGCGGTTTTAGTCGGTTCGAGCCCGACATAACCGCCCCCGCTGGCCGGCGGGGGGGTATCCGAGGGGATTTCCGCACGAAAAAAAAAATAAAAAAAAAAGGTACACAGGGTCAGTGTTACCTACTGACTACAAAATCGAGGCAAGTCAGTACTGACCTGAATATGCAACCACGAATGTTGGAGACAATGCACTGATGTGACAACACTGTACTAACTCCAAATCTATATACACGATGTCAGTATATTGAGTTAGCACAGTACTGGCTACTTAAACTACTAATTAGGCATAGGTACCTTAAAAAAACACAATACAACTGAAGGCCATGGCTGATAGTTTTAAAAATGGATATTTAGACACCTTTCTAAGTGTCCCAATGTTATTGTCTAATTTTCAGTTATGTATAATCGTCAAATCCAAATTGTATGGACCCACAAGAACAAATAATCTTTCCATTATGATAGATAGACCATAAGAAAATGCACATGGACATATTCCTTACGCTGTAAGCTGCATACGTGATGAGTTTTTATAGGGACAGGACGGGCCGAATTTTTTTTAGAAATATCGTTTCATACAAAATTTATGAGCAACAGTTAGTAGTAGATATGCGAAAGAGATTAGTAGTTTTTTGTAGTAGGTAGATTAATTTTATAAGGTAGATAAATAATAATTTTTTGGGTGTATTAGAGCCATCGAGACGTTCGAGGCCCAGGTTAAACTCACCTGCAAGTTGGTACTCCTGCTGATTGACGGACGAAGCTCCAGCACAAGTTTTCAGCAGATTGGGGGGTCAGACGGCAGCCACTTTAGTAAAAGACTACGATAAGGAAAATCAGGAGAAAGAGCAGGAGAGTGAAATGAAGAAACATACATACGTCGCCCATGAAAAAGTGTTCGGCTGACGGTTCGGCGAAGCGTCGGTATCTTAGTGGTTAAGGAGTCGAACCTACGATCGACAGGTCCCGGGTTCGAATCCTGTCCATTACACTACCGACGTGAACCCACTCCTAACACAAGCAATTCAGCTTAACTGGAGGGGTTAGGGGGAATATTAGTAGTTTCGGTTACTAATATCTAATAACTAATAAATATATCTTTAAAAAAAAGACGGTAAGAGAATTGTGCCTCTTAATTTAACATAACTGGATAAATGTGGGTGTTCATAAACTTCTGCTTTTCACTCTGAAATACGCAGGCGTGAGTATACATATGTGTACATAAGGGTAATGTAATTATTATCAGCTTACCTTGAATCTGTACTTTCCGATAGGCGGGCGTGCATACGGTATCCCTTGGAAGCTAGCATATGATCTTCCCTTCGTAGATACCTTCCAAGCACCCTGTAGTACACCATGGGGGACTCTTACTGTTGGATTTGGTCCCTGAGCAGCGACCAGACCCGTAATAATACAGAGTAAAACTAATTTTAAAATCATTATGCCGGTGATAAAATGCGCGTGCGTCTGCGCTGGTTTCTTGCGACAAACTGTTTGGAACGTAAACAGACCATGTTTGCCTTTCGTTGACTTGAAACCACGCAGGTAATTAAACGTTGGTGATAATAGTAGTCACAGACCATAGATTATGTTCTCAAATTCAAATTCTTTATTCGGAACCAAGATATTACAATAACATTGACTTGTGATTGGAGCCTCCTTTTAAGCAAGGTTTGCTTGTAGTAGGAACTCCGCACTTCCATATCATGAATATTATTACAAGGAATCGTAAATCAAGACAATCTGTTTTTTTATTTTTATCTCATTTTGTGTGTGTGTGGGTGTGTGCGTGTGCATGTGTGTGTGCGTGTGCGTGTGCGTGTGTGTGTGTGTGTGTGCGTGTGCGTGTGTGTCAGAAAAGGTCATTTTCTAAATGAGTAGGTATGCATGAATTATTTTATGAGTGCCTCGGTGCCGTCATAGCTTATTGTTTTTAGATATTCAGTAATTCCTTCGTGTGTTTGTTTGTTGAATATATAAATTGTTTTGTTTACTTTATAAACAGTGACATATATGTTATAAACAATTTGACGATATCAAATTTGTTCCGTACAACTAGTCCAGTTGTATTTACATAGAACGTTATTGTGAGAAACACAAAAACACACAAAATAAATAGTAATAAGGTGCGGTAAAGAGGGTTAAGTCAATATTTTCGTTCTATAAAATTAGTTGTAAAAAAAAAACAAAAAGCATTCGATGAAAAATCATTTCACATTGACAAATTTATTGCTTGACATTTACTAATTTGACATTTGTAATTCTAATTTAATGTATTTTGTATTTCTGTATTGGTAATTAAAAAAAAATAATATTCTCCAAAATTTCTAGGGTAAAATATAGAGCTGAAGCATTCTCTCCATCTACCGACATTTTAAACATAAATATAAATATAATAACATAACATAAATATAATAGTGGAAAAGTACAAGCGATACATTTATTTCAATATGTAGTATAAATTTTTTAATTTTCGTCAAATTAGAAAATACCTTATTTTTGTTTAGAAAATGAAAGTATTGGTTTTGATCGGACACTCCTAATTATTAATATTGTTAGCGACTAATATGTATCTTACAAGAATACTACTAATGTTTAACTTTACCTTATCTCTAATGTTTATTTAACTATTATTTTATTGATTTGAGTTGCAATACTCACTATCACAATCATAGTTTTAAACACTTTTATTAGCTTGTAAAAAAGATACTTAACTAAAAAAAATGTAGAAATAAAATGAAATTGAAACATAGTTGGTTTGTATAATAATGAGCGAGTGCTCTGCCTTACATCTGATAGGTGTGCAAATTTTAAAATATGTACCTGTTGTCTGAATAATATTATCAAACCAATATCAAAACACGCTTTAATAGCAAAGCTTCAAATAATTGTCAATGAGTCTTAGATTAGTAAATAAGAGGGATTAACAAATTAAAATTTAAATTTATTTTACTATTACAAAAAGCGTGGGGTGTTTCTGTATCTTCTTTCAATCTTGCTGCTATTAGCTCACATATTACAGCCATTCCATTTTGATTGATATCTGCGTATCAATCAATATAAATTTATAGAAAAATATGTATACGCGATCAAAATATGTAAAACTGCACAGCAATTTTTTTGGCCCTGTGTAGATAAACAAAGCTTGAAAAATAAGTATTATCCTTTACATACACCCTTACATGTGAAGGAGTGTGTGTGTTTGTGTGTGTGTGTTTGTGTGTGTGTGTGTGTATGTGTATGTATTTATTTTCTTAACCGTGTGTATATGAACTTTAGAATATTATCCTCCGTAGTTTTCATCCTCGTTGAAGCCTAGCTTATCCCAGAATTTTATCTGTCCATAATCAGTGGTGGAGTTCATCTCCAATTTATTAGCAGCCAAAATGTCGAGGTAGTCCAGCTCCTTAGCAAATGGCTTAACAGGGAGCCAGGCAGGTCCGTCTTCAGTTAGTCTTGGAGTTCTAAGAGAAAGAATAATTATTCTTATTAACCTTACTTTATTATAAAATATTATATCCACATTGTATTTTATTTAGAAAGGGTGTTTATAGGCACCCGACCAAGATCTTCGGAGCTCGAGCCAAGCTCACCAGCAAGCCGGTACACCTACTTATGGAGGGTTCAGTTTCTAGCGCTAAGATTATTGCCGTCGGTCAACCTCACCTACAAGCCGCACCTGCTGATTGGCGAACGAAGCTCTGGCGAAGGCTATCCTCTCGAAAATAGGGACGGTCAGACGGAACTCGTTGCCGTAAAAAAAATATGGCAAGGAGTGGTACTAGAAGAAAGATGACGAAGGAAATACCCATTACCCAGAAGTGGAGAAACTATAGATCATGTTTATAAGTGCATTAACAATGGCAGCGTCTCCTTCGGTCTTTGGGTTAAACATATGGAAGATCCAAAAGACATCGTCAGCATGGCTTACTCCTGCAACACAAATTACACTAATGTTATTATAAACGCGAAAGTTTTGTATATATGGATGCAAGTTTGTTACTATTAACTACAATGAAAACATCCGACCGGATCTGGATGATATTTTGCACACAGATACATTATGGTCTTGAATAAGACGTAGGCTATTTTTTGTTCCAGGAATAGGTTCATGTGGATCTCGGGAACGGCATCAGAATTTCACGAGGGTGGAACCGTGGGAAACAGCTGCTCCTCACTCTAATAATAAATCTCACTAACAATATACAATCTGTCACATTTATAATATTTATAAATGTGAAAGATTGTGGAGATGTATGGATGTTTGTTACTCAATCAAGCTTTAACGGCTGAATGAATATGGCTGAAATATGGTACAGCAATAAATAGATTATAGTCTGGAATAACACATAGGTTATTTTTTATTCCTGGAATTGGTTTCCATGGGAAGCGGGAACGGGATCAGAATTCCACGTAGGCGAAGCCGCGGGCAAATAAATATATTCTAGGATATCGCGAATTAAACTTTTATAATAGGTTCTAAAATACGGATACACATATTTGGATACGATTTTTAAAAACGTAATTATTATATATAGAAACACCGACAATAATGAATATATGCATAATATGCATATTAATGCGCACAAATATTACCACTGAGCGTGTATGAGCTGCAGACATGAATGAAAGAATCAATTAAAAAATGCTAATTGCCTCTTACGTACCACTTCTGTATATCATATTTAACAACTTTTGTTCTACGACTTTACATAATTTGCAATTTCATTATTTCATAATATATATACATTCATGTATACAAACTTGCCCTATCTAATTTTATTAAATACTACGTGCTCAAAATGTAAATGAATGATCGAAATATTCGGGCGGGGCGGGACTGCGAGGGAGGCGCGGTACAATACTGAGCCCAACACTGATCTTGACCTAATTTCTCAGTCAGTCGCCGTCAGCCGCTTTGATCAATTCGTTTGTAATATCTATTCCTTACGTCTAGTGCCGAGTTTCCCTGAAGTGCTTATGTAATAAATATTACATTACTTATGGCCTTTCGATATTCGAACATCGAGTACGTCGAAATAGTTTGGATGCTTGCTAGAGTTACTAGGTGTGACAATAATGTGTCAGAAGCTTGACGAGATGATGCGAATCAGTTTCCTAATTTACCTACACCTAGCCCCATGGAATATAGCTAGATACTCCTAAACCTGGCGCAGGCGACTCAGACGCTGGACGTTGCTCAACGATCTCCGTACTCCATGAGCGCAGGCCTGGGGGTGGCAGTTGAGGCCGCCTGTCACCCCAGCAGAAGCAGGCCGGGTGACAAGCGCCCCTCCCCCTTTCCGGGGTAAGATGGAGACACCGTGGTTCCCAAACCCGAGGGGGCCATATCGAAACCGGAGATGGCCCTGGGTCAGTCGGGGTGCGAGGGAAATACCTTATACCTTACACCAGCAGACCCGATACGGCCTGCGGTTTTAGTCGGTTCAAGCCCGACCTAACCACCCTCGCTAAGCTACTCCTAAACCTGGTAAGTGTGAAAGAATTGTGGATTTAGTGTACAAGCCTTAATAGCAAACGAATTTCCGTTTAATACTTCCTAGCGAGTCGTATCTAGTAGGTAAGCATAACGTACGCCTTTCAAACATTGTTCTTGCCTACTATGAAGCTCAGTTATTAGTAAATTTAATAATGGGTCATTATTATTATTATTATTGCAATTGGGGACACCGGAAGCCGGACGGACGATCCACCCACGATGCTTGTAGGCCACTTCATCCATTTCCCCTGCCCTCCCGTTGGGGAGAGCGTGGTTATTCCAGCATTTACGGCGCCCCTACAAACCTTTTTGTGTCCTTGTAGAATCTTACGACCTGTTCCACCCTCAGATCCTTCAACTCCTCCACGTCCAGTGTGTCCGATCCCAGAAGTTCCGATCTTATGAGTACATGGGACATGGTATATGGTACATGGGCCAGCAGGTGGAAACTGGTTTCTTCTGTTTCCATGCACTCCGGACACTTGGGGTCATCCTTCACTCCGATCACTGTCAGGTGTCTGTTCAGTCTGCAGTGTCCTGTTATTACTTCGATGACGAGCCTCATGTTCCCTCTTGAGAGTTTGGTCAGTTGGCTTGTCTTTTTCTTATCAATGCTCTTGATAAAGATCTTCGACTGTCTCATGCCTGTCGATGATCTCCATCGTCGGTTAGTATCTGCTATAATACTGCAGCTAATTACTCCCTTGGTGATTTTGTGCGATATTGGGAGCCAGGGCTCCGGCCCCACCAAGGTTTTATCGGCGCCGTCTCTGGCAAGTTTGTCAGCTGTCTCGTTGCCCATGTTGCCCTCATGTCCGGGCACCCAGGCAACTGTTGAGTCGACTTTTCTGGCCAGTTTATCTAGTGACTCTTTACATTCCTTTACGATTGCTGAGGTCGTTTCCGCTTTGCTGAGTGCCTTCAGTGCCGCCTGGCTGTCGCTGTAGATGGTTACCCTGTTGATGTTGTTCAGGTGTTCGACCAGCTCAGCACATTCCTTTATGGTGTATACTGCTTGAAAGACACTTGCGTATCTGCCTAAGGATATTGATCTATTTATCTCTGATCCGTCTACGCACTTAATGTGTATTCCAGATCCTGATAGCTTTGTTGTTTCCTTTCTTGAGCCGTCTGTGTAGCAGACCGTGCCACCGGCATCTGGCCTCCAGTCGTCTCTTGGTCCTATGTGTACTCTGTACTTCTTGTCGAAGATTGTCTCTTTCCTGATCAAGTCATTGTTAGAGAGGATCATCGACAGCCTCTCTTCGTAGTTCTTGCTGATACTGGCATGGCCTTTGTCCATAATGGTTCCGGTCCATTGGACAGTGCTTCTAAGTTTGAACCATTGTTCGGTTGCTTTTCTTTTTATTTCTAAGTCCAAGGGGTTAAGCCCCAATATGATTTCGAGCGCGGCTGTGGGAGTTGTCCTCATCGCGCCCGTGGTCATCAGAGCTGCTAACCTTTGTACTTTGTCTAGTTCGGCTTTATTTCTCCCAATGGCAGTTTTATGCCACCATACAAGGATAATTGCTTTGTAGATCCAAAGCACTATCGCTGGTTTCATCCCCTACGTTCTTCCTATTGCGCTTTTGCACTGCATCATAGCCATTTTGGCTTTTAGGCATGTATTGCTGATGTGAGTCTTGAAGGTGAGCTTGCTATCGAGTGTTACCCCTAGATATTTTACTTCCTTGACAGTTTCCAAGGCTTGGTTATCCAGGCGCACTGGCGCAGTTCTTCCTATTTTTCTTTTATTGCTGAACAAGACTATCTTGGTTTTATCAGGGTTGAGGTTTAGACCTTTGCTCCTGCACCATTTACTAGTTCGTCTATTAACAGGCACCACAGTAGTGGCGACATCCTCCTTGTGGGAAGCCTCTTCTCGCTATCACCGTGTGTGTTGTTCCTGCAATCTCTGCTTTTATCAGTCGGTGTCTTAGCATAGCTTTCACTCATTCTGATATGTCTTTGTCGATTCCTTCTCGATCTAATGCGGCCTCTATCGAATCGGGGGTGGCTCTGTCAAAAGCGCCCTCTACATCAAAGAAGCAGCCCAGTGCATATTCTGTGTTGTCTATTGATCTCTGCACTCTTGTCACCAGATTATGGAGGGCCGTTTCGGTGGACTTGCCTGTTACGCCATTGCATAGCACCAGGAACGCTGACACGCGTGTTACGCCATTGCATAGCACCAGGAACGCTGACACGCATTTACCTCACAATCGCGCATAACGACAGCGGCGGACACGAGGCGCTAAGTCAGCGAAACGTGCGTGGTGAAGACACCGGACGCGGAGGCTCCGTTTTCGCTTCACTTTGTATCTTACATTCGTCAACTATAGTGGTAGTTCTGATTATTGTAATCATTATTAATAAATATTTTGCATTTTTTTGTATCCTCCGGCTAGAGCCTTCGTAATTGGCGCAATCGGTAGGATACTCGCAGGCCGGTTCGCGAGATTAGAAAATCTCATATCGATATTCGCGTTCGCGAGTCGCCGCCCGCGCGGTTATAAAGCCACGTGTCGAGTATCCGAACCTACGAGAGCTGCAGACCAGAGGAGTATCCAGACATCGATACAGCAGAGAGGTACAAGATATATTATATGTGAGTACTTTAGAATCGCTCTAGAATCGCATTTCCTATCTTTTAAGTGATCCCCTTTGTAATCCAAGATTTTCCATCCACGGCAATCTCGGACCCGTAGGTTAGATAGCGGTAGACACCTCATGGTGGATGCCAATAGAGATT
Source organism: Cybosia mesomella (assembly GCA_946251805.1). NCBI lineage: Eukaryota > Metazoa > Arthropoda > Insecta > Lepidoptera > Erebidae > Cybosia > Cybosia mesomella. Next base: position 28,522,356 of record OX276398.1, read on the forward strand.
TAGAAAATATAATTTTAGAAAATTACGTTCATGCTGATTTTGGTGGAGTGGAGATCCATTCTTGTTTATTTGTTCTCTTATTAATCTGTCCAGGATTTTCTCTAACGTTTTAAGAAGGAATGAGGAGAGGCTGATGCACCTGAAGGATTTGGCCTCTTGATATGATGTCTTCCCAGGTTTCGGGATGAACACTGCTCTTACCTCTTTCCATTTTCTTGGGATATATCCAGCTCTGATACTACTGTTGTAGAGAGCCAGTATTTCTTTGCTTATGTACTTGCTGGCTTCTTGTAACATTTTAGGGAAGATTTCATCCGGTCCAGCCGCCTTGTATGGCTGGAATGATCGTATCCTCTACTGTAAATGTTCTTCTGTGATAAGGGCCTTCGACTGTGGGTCCTCTATGGGGTTTCAGTCTATCGGCGTGTTACCATCCTCATATTCTTCGCATTCTAGGAAGTGTGTTTCCAGCATGACCTCAAGTATCCTCTTGGGGTTCGTTAGTAACTCTTGCCCTTTCTTGATACTTCCTAGTTTACATGTGTTCACTTTGGAGAATGTTTTCACAAGTCGTGCCGCGTCAGGTTGTTTTTCAACTCCTGTGCAGAACGCCTTCCAGCTTGTTCTGTTCTCCTTTCTACATTCTTTCTTGTAAATATTTCTTTCCTCTCTGTACACGCGCCAGCTCTCATCATCGTCCTTCTTCAGAGCGTGTTTGAGAGCTCGCCGTGTTCTTTTCCTTTGTTTGCCAAGTGCTTTAGTCCACCAGTGCGGGGCTAGCCTGTCGGTGGGGCCTGCGATATTCAGTGGGGACCTCTTTCTGTGAGGTGCCCGTTTGCGATCCGTCTCCCCTGCCTTCAGGCTTTGGCCTCTCTGTGTTTCGTGCTTGTTGTGTGCTGTTGGGTGTTGTGCTCGGTCGACTTGGTCCACTTACTACGGTGGAGTTGTCGGCCGGCGCCGCACCTGGTGCCTTTGTTGTCTGGTGCTTGGGACATATGTCTTTGCATATGCATCTTGCTTCGGGCTCAGCACATGCTTTGCCGAGAAGCCTGGCATGGACCCTTGTGGTTTGATAGTGGAGCCAGATGGTTTCTTGTGTTGCGACCTCCTGAGGGACCCCCACCACAAGTCGTACACCCAAGGGTAATACTTCCCTGCGAATGAGGGACCATTCAGGAAACCGCAACTCTTCCCTGTAGACGTTTTGCCGTTTTAGGAAGAACAGCTCGTCTACAGGTATCTTGTCAGTGCTGCCTGGGATCCAGATCGACATCCTGTGTTTGTCGAGTTTCTTGGATCTTAGGGGTACCCCATCTTGGTCTCCGAAGTCGCAGCCGAGTAGCCAGGTCATAGCCTTCTCGGTGGTTGGTGTCACAAGGAAGTATTCTTCTGCCACCAGCCCCGAGGCGTCGAATGCTACGTTTCAGCCGCGTCCATCGGCTTCGTCCTGTAGGGTCTTAAGGATCTTGTTGGTTAATCTTGACCTGATTTCGGCGGCAGTAGCCTCGTCCATCGCCACCCCGTCCTCCCGCTGGATAATGACGGAGAGATCACTTTGACCCACTTTGGGTCTTTGTGGTCCCTCATTTCTTGCGGTCTTGGGTTTTTTCGATGGACGTTGCTGTGTCCTTTCGTCAGGATCGGTACTTTGGCGTTTGACTTTTTGAGGTCTCGAACCGGCCCTTCCCTGAGTCACAGTCGTTGCCTCTGCGGCTGACGAGCCCCGGGGTTTGACCTGGTTCGATTGCTCTCCCTGCTTTTTCCTGCGAGCCCTTAACCTCTTCCACATGGATTTAGTCATGGGCTCCTCCTGGATGGTACTTTGAGCATTGCTCTCTGCAATGCTCATTTGGGTCAGGTCATCCCCGAGAGTCTCAGATAGAGACCTACCGGGACGTACCACCTGACCACGGGGTTTCTTAGATTGTGTTTTGGATGGTACACGGGTGTCCCCCCCAGAATACGAGGGACTGCCTGAACCTTGGGAAGGTCCAGGAGGGGATTCTCCGGCTTCGCCGGTACCCCCCTGGGGTATATCATATTTCTTTTTTCCATTGCGCGTAGTTGTTTTCCGGGGCTGCCGGTTTTGCTGGATGGGGTAGGAATGTGTCGACGTCCTGGCATGCGGGTCTCGCAGCCCCACCCGTGATCGAGTGGGGCTGCGAGTCCCGCACACAAATAAGTCGACGTAGAGGATGGGATATTGGATGGGGGGAATTTTTTGCGGCGATGTTTTGTTGCGTCTGTTTCTTAAGGAACCAGACCAATAACAGGCGGCACCACGTGAAGGTAACCACTAGCCTGGCTCTGGGGATCTTCGCGACTTGCGCTCCTCCCAGGCCTTAACCAGACTCTTCACCGGACAGGTGTTGAGAATAGGGGTTCACCAGCCCAACGCGCATTTCCATCGGGTGGATCCGCCCCGCCTCATAATGGGTCATACTTATAGTAGGTACTTAAAGGTAAATGATTTAGGTACTATGTCATTTCTTTTAAATTAAAGTGCTACTGCATTCTGAATTATACATACCTACTTATTGGTTCGCAAGGATGAATAATATTGTACAATAGTGTTAAGGACCGTGGTTCATGACAGACTATGACCTGATAAGGTTCCAAATAGATTGCCACTACTTCGCGGTCGCCTTCAGTGGACTGTATTTGACGGATGTTGAGTCGAAGAATGAAACACTTGGATGGGTGGACTTGATTGACGTCAGTGAGGCATTGGATGTACTTGGCCCAGCACTACTCTTGATTTACTACTTCCTGTTGAGCTTCCTAGTTCCTTGAGAGACTCTTGTTGTCTACTTGTTGCCCAATGTCCACTATTTTCCTAACAAATGGTCCCTGCTTTTATAGTCTTTTGTAGTGCTGGCCCGCGATCCAACTTACCTCACCTCCGCATTTCCATTTATTTACAGAACTCATGTTTTACATATTAATCACATAGCATATATGTACATTGGTAGCAATAAGAGTTGCACGACGATAGGTACTTACATCTGTACCGTGCGACGTCGGGCTACTGAATGACGGGCGGATTGACCCCTCAGACTTATATATGGGCCCTGCCTCCCGCGAGCTACTATATAATAAAATGGCACCAGCCGGGGGAGCGCATATTCGCTTCTTACGGCGTGGGAGGCAGTCTCGGGGTGTAATTAAACTTACATACTAGTATACAAAGTCGTATTTCCTATTTATACGAAGTTATGTTAGATTCTGAGTAATGCATTTTCGTAATTATATTTGCAATTATGCTTTTCAGGGAGTGTACTTTCTTTATTAAATTTGGTTCTAACATACTTAATTACTCAGAAAACTAACTCCTAACAGTAGTAAGCTATTTATCTTAGCTTAATATCAAAGTTATTACATAATTACGTTTTAATTTACGTAAATCTAACATTTTCATAATTTATTCGTTATATTCACGCTTACTAATCTACGTGTCACTGGCACATGTGTCTATAGTTTATTTGTGTCGTGCACATTCTCCCGCCGTCGCTGACCCTGGTTCGTCTGCGAGCTCCGTTGGTAGCACGACGATCTTCTTCGTAGGCCTCCTCAGCACGTGTCCGCTGCTGATGGTGACGTCCACGACTCGTACCTCGCCGTCGGCTCCTGGGAACACCCGGCTGACGCGTCCTCGCGGCCAGGTGTTGCGCGGCAGATTGGAGTCGCAGATGATGACGACGTCCCCGACCTTCGGGGCGACGCCGGTGCTGGTGGGCTCCCGCCGGTGTTGCAATAGGGGAAGGTACTCCTTCACCCACCTCCTCCAGAAGATGTCAGCCAGGGCTTGAGCTCGCTTCCATTGTTGGCGAGCAGTCACGTCGTCTGCAGAGAAGTGCCCTGGTGGTGGCACATGGCAGTTGGGCCCGATGAGGATGTGGTTCGGCGTGAGGGCATCGGGATCGTTAGGATCAACCGAAACATGTGTGAGGGGTCGCGAGTTGACGATATTCTCGACCTCTGCTAATAAGGTTAACAGGATCTCGTCGCTGGGATGCTTTTCCATAATGGTGACACGAAGCACTTCTTTCACTGCTTTCACCATTCGCTCCCATGCCCCCCCCATGAAGGGTGCGGAAGGGGGTATGTACTTCCACACGATGTGTTGACTTGTAGTTTCCTTTTCGAGCGCGTCGAGTGCGGCCTCTGCTAGCTCCTTTTCCGCTGCCTTGAAGCACGTAGCGTTGTCACTCCATATTTCATTGGGACACCCACGTCTGGCGATGAATCTTCTCAGGGCGGAAACGGCTGAGTTGGCGCTTAAGGAGTGAACGACCTCTACATGTATAGCTCGAGAGGTCATACACGTAAATAAGGCTCCATATCTCTTCTCTCGATGCGTGCGACTGTAACTTCTATGGGTCCGAAGTAGTCTAGACCGGTGAACGTGAAGGGACGTGTGTTGTGAGCTAACCGGGCGGCTGGTAAGTTGCCTGTGACCGGTGACGCTGGTTTCGCCTTTCTTATGCGACACAATACACACTTCTTTATCTCATTTTTCACTGCGGGACGTATCTTGGTAATCTATAACCGCTGCCGGAGTTCATTGACCGTGATCTCGGTGCCACCATGCCGTAGCTTCTCGTGTACATGTTTGATGTAGAGGCGTGTGTACGGGTGTTTGCCGTCGTGCACCACAGGGTCCGATGCGTCTTCTCCCAGCTCCTTCGCAGCTGATATTCGTCCTCTCACGCGCATAGTGCCGTGTGAGTCCAGGTACACGCTTACATGGTTCAGTCGGTTGTCGCGAGGAGTTGATTGACCTTTTGTCATACGTACTATTTCACTCGCGAAACTATCTCGTTGACTGGCGTTTACACACAGGTGTTCGGCGCGGTTCAAGTACTCACCTGGTATGTTTATGTAGCACTGTTTATCGCGTATCACTGTGTTATTCTTATTATGCACTGGTATGGCTTTCTTCGCACGCCAATCGGGATTAGCTTTCTCTATCTTACGAGTTCGCTTTCGAGCAGCTGACGTTTTACTTTTATTTGGCCGGCACAAATCGATGAACTGGAGTACTCGTGCAGTCGTTCGTATGAGTCGCATCCATTTTGAGTACTTCTCTATACGCAGTAGTTGACTTGTGCTGGGCTGCTCGACATCTTGCGATGTGTGACACGTTTGTCTTTCTTCGCCCGTGTCGTGACGAATGACCTTTTCTTCTGTGGGCCACTCGGTTGCTGGCAGGCGCAGGAAATCGGGGCCGTTATACCATCTGTGTTCGGCCCGGAAGTTGTCGGGGGTTGCCCGAGTTGCGTCGTCTGCCACGTTGAGTCGAGTAGGTACCCAACGCCATTCATTTTTCTTCGTGGTGTCTTCTATCTCGGCGAGGCGGTGTGCAACGAATGACTTGTATGCACGCGGCTCCGACCTTATCCATGTGAGTGCGGTTCGCGAGTCGCTCCAATAGGTCTTCTCTGTTGACTCGTAGTCGTGTTCTTCCAGGGTGGTTTGAGCCAGGCGCGCTCCCAGTAGTGCAGCTTGAAGCTCGAGTCTCGGCATGGAGATGGGCTTCAGCGGGGTCACTCTGCTCTTTGCGGCTGCTAATGACACGGTTACTGACCCGTCGGTGTGTTGCATACGCCAGTACACAGCTGCAGCGTAGGCTTCTTCACTCGCATCGACGAAAGTGTGCAGTTGGCGTGAGGCGACTGATGTCGTCAGGTGATCGTAGCAGCGGCGTATTCTCAGCAGGTGTATGTTGTTGAGCTGGGCGAACCATTTGTTCCATCGTTCCCGTAGCTCTGCTGGGAGTGGGTCGTCCCATTGTGCCTTATAGCGCCATGTGTCCTGAAAAATACGTTTACCGGGAGTTATTATTGGTGCAATAAGGCCGAGCGGATCGAATAAGGCCATTATCACACTCAAGGCCTCTCGCTTCGTTGGAGGTCGCGTGTTTGTTTCCACTTCGCGCGGGATCTTCAAGTTGCTCGCGTTAAAGCCAAGATGATCTTCGTTGACGTGCCATGTTAGACCCAAGGTTTTTTCTGTCTCTTGGCCGCCGAGTTCCACTGTAGCACTGCTGTCTCGGGGCAGTGATAAATCTTCTATGATTGTTTTTTCGTTCGAAGTCCAACCGTTCGACTCGAAGCCTGCTTTTTTGTGTATCATGTCGACTGTTCGCGTGGTCTCTCGTGCCGCTGTGACCGTAGGGAAGCTCTGCAAGTAGTCATCCATGTAGTGATTTTCTTGTATGGCTTTTACGGCATCCGGGTAAGTGTCGACGAAGTCTCTTGCGTTTCTGTTCTTGATGTACAGCGCTGTACACGGCGACGAGGTGGCTCCGAAGATTACTGACGTCATACGATACTCTTCGGGTTGATCTTCACGGCGTCGTCCTCTCCACAGAAAGCGCAGCGCATCTCGATCTTCTGTCCTTATCTTCACTTGCATGAACATTTCTTTGATGTCGGCACTTACAGCGTACGGGTATTGGCGGAATCTCATGATCACACCTGGCAGGGACTGCAGCAGATCAGGACCGGAGTGGAGCATATCGTTCAAACACACTCCGGTGCTCTTGGCGGCTGCGTCGTGTACCAGTCGAGGTGGCTTGTGCGGCTTGGCGGGGTTGATGACCGGAAAGTGAGGTAGGTACCACGTCCTTCCCTTCTGCGGTGGCATAGGAGCTGGTTCTGCATAGCCTGACTTGAATAGGTTTTCCATTCTTTCTTCATATTTCTGTTTCAAATCTTCATCCCTATCGAGTCTTCGTTCGAGCGTAAGCAGACGCTTCTCAGCTTCCTTGTAATTATTCGGTATGTCCGCATTTTCTTCTTTCCACAGCAGTCCGGTCTCATATCTTCCATCTGGTAGCCGCCGGCTCTTTTCTTCGAGAATCTGCATGGCTCGTAGTTCGGGATCTTCTCTCGGGCGTCGGGGTTCGATGCCCAGTGATTCCAACTTGAAGTAATTCTTCACTTCATCTTCAATGGAGTCCTTTTCGCGCTGTTGTAACTTACCGCAGAATGACACTGTTGCACTGTGCAGTCACTGAACTGCTGCATCCGTGGAGCACCCATCCCAGCTGAGTGAGCGAGGCCACAGGCTGGTTACGGCTTCCGGTGCGCAGCTGACGGGTTACGATGAGATGCCAGTTGTCTTGTCCTAGTAACACTTTGGGTGAAGCCTTCTCGTACGTTATCTTGTCACGTATATCCTCTAGATGTTCGCAGCCGTTGAGATGCTCTTCATACACTGTATCGGGTGAGAAGCGGAGTCGGTTCATGGTGCGGGCGGTTAAGTCGTACTCTTCATCGGCGTACTTCCCTTTGATGAATAAACTCACTGTCTTGCTTTCGTGCTTCATTTCACTGTTTACACCTTGGATGCAGATCTCCTTGGTTGGTCCGTCTGCCCCGATGACGTCGGCTATGGTCTCATCTATCAGCGTGATCGTGCTTCCTTCGTCCAATAAGGCGTAGGTATTGACGCTACCGCTTGGTCCTCTTAGTGTCACTGGTGCCATCTTGAGGTAGGCCTTGCGCTGACTGCGGGGAACTGCTGCTGTGGCTACTTCTGCCGTTGAGGTCGTGATGTCTTCCTTCTGTTCTTCACGGTCTCTTGGCGGCATATCGCGATGCAGTAGTCGGTGATGCATTATCTGGCACCCGTTCTTCCCACAGGCCGGTGCTCTGCATGTGGCGCGTCGGTGGTTACTTCGAAGACAGCGAAAACAGACTTTATTCTTCTTGGCTGTTTCCCATCTCGCGGTGTTGTCTAGGGCGATGAACTGCTTGCAGTCAGGTAGCTTATGATCCCTGCTATACTGTGGACATCTCTCTTCTGATGTCTTCTTGTTGATGGTGAGCGTCTGTTCAACTCTTCTGCTTCTTTGAGGACGATAACCGGTTCTTCTGTTGTCTTCTGTGTGGTTCACCTCTGGGAGCGCGTAGGAGCTGCACTTGTCTGCCTCTTCTGACAGAAACACAGATATTTTCTTCAGTTCTGGTATGTCTTCTTTCTTCTTTGCAGCGAAGTCGTACCACTTGTTTCTGAGTATAGGTGTGAGTTTCTCGATGATACTTCTGCACATCTCTGGACTGTGTAGGTAGTGCGGCTTCCTCAAGGCTTCTATGGTTCCCACGATGTTTGCTATCTTCTCAGCGAAGATACAGATGTCCTTGGCGTTATCGGTCACTTTGTTGAGAGTCTTGAGCTTCTCCATCTCGACGTGGATGAGTGCTTCTGGTCTACCAAATCTTCTCTCGAGGGCCCTTATGATCACCTCGGGGTCAGGTTGACTCAGCATTAGACACTCGACTGCTTCTTGTGCGAGTCCACGTAAACTTTTCCTTATTCTTGCGATATTTTCGTTCTTCGTGAAGTATATACCCGATTCTTCATACGTAGTCTTGAAGGCGAGCCATTCTGTGCTGCTGCCGCTGAAGATCGGTAGTTCTCGTATATACTTGGGCGGCTCCCTGTTGCTTCTCATAGCCTGGGATAGGGCCGCGGTGAGCGTAGCTACATCGATCACGGAGTTCTTCACTGGGGCACTTCCTTCTGATTTTTCCTGGGTTTGACACTTCTCCACTAGTTGACCCCTATCTAGGCAGGTCTGAGTGTTTTCCTCGATGTCTTGCCCCTTTTCCTTCAGGTTGGGTGCCGCAGCGTCATCCTTCTGTAGCCACGTGTTAATACGTACCGATGCCAGATCTTCCTCAGACCCGTCGTCGCTGCTCTCGTCCTGCAGTAGCCGCTGTAGACGGATCTGTTCTTTCTCTGCTTCGGCTTGTATTTGCTTGAGCTTCAGTTCTGCCAAGCGTTGTTTGACCTCCAGTTCCTTCTTCTTTCTTGAACTGGTGGAGCGGCGTGACCTCGTGTCCAAAGGCCGCATGGTGCACTGTGAGCTAGGCTCTCCATATACAACAGCGCGGGTGTGGGGCGATCCTTCTTCCGTCATCCCTGACTCTTCAGTAGTCACAGTTGTGCTGGACGTGGTCTGCTCGGTGCTGGCTGTGGCTTCCGACGCACCACTGTCCGCATAACTTCTGGCCCCTTCTGTGGCCGCAGGGTGTAGTACTGATCTTGATGCTGATGCCGGTTCCTCTTCCTGACGACGCTTCCCTCCATCCCTGGTGAGAACCATTCTTCTTTCTTCAAGTTTATACTTACCTGGATTTCCGACGGATCGTGGACTTTATTCCTATCCCTCGACCCAATTCCAATGGACCATAGACGTTCGTGACAGACTATGACCTGATAAGGTTCCGAATAGACTGTCACTTCTCCCTTAGTTGAAGAACGATGAAACGTCTACGGCTGGCAGCTTGACTTGAAGTTGACCTGGATCTTCGAAGGACCGTGTACTTTATTCGGCTCCGAAGGACCAATGTTAAGGACCGTGGTTCATGACAGACTATGACCTGATAAGGTTCCAAATAGACTGCCACTACTTCGCGGTCGCCTTCAGTGGACTGTATTTGACGGATGTTGAGTCGAAGAATGAAACACTTGGATGGGTGGACTTGATTGACGTCAGTGAGGCATTGGATGTACTTGGCCCAGCACTACTCTTGATTTACTACTTCCTGTTGAGCTTCCTAGTTCCTTGAGAGACTCTTGTTGTCTACTTGTTGCCCAATGTCCACTATTTTCCTAACAAATGGTCCCTGCTTTTATAGTCTTTTGTAGTGCTGGCCCGCGATCCAACTTACCTCACCTCCGCATTTCCATTTATTTACAGAACTCATGTTTTACATATTAATCACATAGCATATATGTACATTGGTAGCAATAAGAGTTGCACGACGATAGGTACTTACATCTGTACCGTGCGACGTCGGGCTACTGAATGACGGGCGGATTGACCCCTCAGACTTATATATGGGCCCTGCCTCCCGCGAGCTACTATATAATAAAATGGCACCAGCCGGGGGAGCGCAGTCTCGGGGTGTAATTAAACTTACATACTAGTATACAAAGTCGTATTTCCTATTTATACGAAGTTATGTTAGATTCTGAGTAATGCATTTTCGTAATTATATTTGCAATTATGCTTTTCAGGGAGTGTACTTTCTTTATTAAATTTGGTTCTAACATACTTAATTACTCAGAAAACTAACTCCTAACAGTAGTAAGCTATTTATCTTAGCTTAATATCAAAGTTATTACATAATTACGTTTTAATTTACGTAAATCTAACATTTTCATAATTTATTCGTTATATTCACGCTTACTAATCTACGTGTCACTGGCACATGTGTCTATAGTTTATTTGTGTCGTGCACAAATAGACTCATACACTTATAAAATGATAAACGTATCATCAAAAACATAAAATGCCTTTTTTCAATATTATTGTAAAGTTTTTTTTGTTAAGTATTCAAACTAAAGTGGTTCAGTATTATTTTCGGATGTTACTAGTGAAGGGTTATTAGTATAACCCAGTATACTAGTGTAACTACACCTATATCACATCGAGCTCACCCTGTTATTGATTTTGATTACACACTACTATAATGAACAAAGAAAACTCTTTACTCAAGTGACTTTTTATTTTAAAATGTATTCATAATTAAATACTCGTTGCAGCGCAGATATAGCAAACCCAATGTATCTAACCTTGATAACCCACATTATCTACTGGTGGCTGCTAAAACAATTAGCTTTTAATTTATTTAGGACGAGTGAGTTAACGTTGTGTAAATGTTTAATCTACCAAAAACTTGGACTTATAATAAATCTTTGGCTAGAGGGCGCTAGGTCATTGCTCTGTAATTCACAACGATAATGCAGCGAGTAGCTTATTTCTTCTAAAATTTAAACTAAACACATGATTTCAGAAATCTTTACACAAATTATGTGATACTCTTACCATAGTCAACATTATTTTGTGCTATCGCGTTGGAAAAACTTTGGGATGTTCGGTAGGCATATCTATAAACGTAGGTTCGTTGTCCGGACTTAGCTGCGTGGAATTGCACCATCTTGCCAACGCCATCTAGGAACAAGCGGTCACCGAGGGCCTGCAAATCACGAAAATATAAAAGAAAGAGAAGTGTTTATATTAGATTTGGGGTGTGTGTTGGGTAACCTCCTCGAGTGTCGCTCCGATTCCGATCCCGCTGCAGTCCGGGGGGAACGGAATCGGACCGGCCGGTACACCCTGGGCGGCGGTCAATGGCTTCCCCTTCACCCCTCCATAGGGTTGGCATTGATCGTCGGCCAATACCCAACGTGGCGGGAACACATCGCTCTCCGTACTCCTCTGCTTTCAGAGGAGACAAGATGAGCGATGCTGTTAGTGGTGAGATGGCCCAGGGTCAGCCGGGGTGCGAGGGATATGCTCTATGGGTAACCTTACACCCCGGCGTCTGAAGACCCGAGACAGCGTGCGGTTTTAGTCGGTGCAAGCCCGACATAACCGCCCCCCGCTGGCCGGCGAGGGGGTATCCGAAGGGATTTCCGCACGATAAAAAAAAAAAAAAAAAAAAGGTATATTAGATTTAGTTACAGGTTCCCACTAAGATTTACCGGGCCTAAGTCAACTACAATTCGGTATAGAACGTGCGTACCAAGTATTTAATGTATAAGGCTCTGGCGCAGGTTTACCAGTCCTGACTTCCAGCCCAGCGCTCCTGTGAATGCCAATAACTCACTAGGAGGAGAAAACGTAGCAGAACGGTCCCTGGGTTCCAAACTGAAAGCTTTGGGCGCATCCCAGTTGACCGCTGAGATGATGAGTTAGTTACAGGTGAGTACCTGCACCAAGAGTGGGAAAGTCTCTTGGCTAACTGGCTTGCCTCCAAAATAGTGCTGCTTGATCGCCTGCGCAACTTCTCGGCGACGGCAGTTAGGAAGTGTGTCGCTGTACTCGAAGATATTGTCAGCCAGCTGATCCCAATGTGCCTCCAGGTCAGGCAAAATTGATGGATCAACTTGATATCCTGAAGAATTAAATTTCATAGATTATAAAAGACGACAGAATACAATCGATAGCTCAGTGGTTAAGGAGACGGCTTAACGCTCAAAAAGTCCCGGGTTCAAATCCTGGCCATTACACTACCAATGTGAACCCACTCCTGGAGGGGTTAACGGGTGTACAGGGCCCTACCAATATCCTTGAGGCCCAAGTTAACCTCACCTGCAAATCACTGCATTTGCTGAACAACGGACGAGGTTTTGGCGCAGACTCTACACGCAGGTGGGAAATTGATATAAGGATGATGATGATGAAGCTGTTAGCGGGAATATTAGTAGTCTTACCTACTCTTTGCAAAAAAAAAACGACAGGTTGCACTCCGGCGGGGTGCTTGGTTGGGGACCTCCACGCGGTGCACCCTGGGCAACGGAGGCGGCAGCGCCTTTCCTAGGGCGGGAGAGACGCTGCCGCCTACGGCCAACTCCGACCGAGGCGAGGACGGCCCTGTTGAGGGCTGTTCGGAAGCTTTCCACGTGTCCCTCTGATTAGCAGAGGGCACAGTGGAGAGCAAGTAAGGGGGCCATCTCGAAACCGGAGATGGCCCAGGGTCAGTCGGGGTGCGAGGGATATGCTCTATGGGTAACCTTACACCCCGGCGTCTTAAGACCCGAGACGGCGTGCGGTTTTAGTCGGTGCAAGCCCGACATAACCGCCCCCGCTCTCCAGCGAGGGCGGTATCGGAAGAGATTTCCGCACGAAAAAAAAAAAAAAAAAAAAGGTTGCACTCCGGCAGTGCCGGCAGAAGTGAAAACTTGAATATTAAATTTGTGCATTTTTGATATTTTGGAATGGTTAGGGAATCATTTTGCTCGAATTGCTTTAATTATCAGTATAAAAGTACTATCATTTATGTGGTAACATACAATATTCATTTATTGCGCTTTCGTACACAAACATGAGAACTATTATAATTATCTTACATTAAAAAAAATTATCTCTCAGAAAAATCAACTTCCATTCATAATTTCAACGACTTTTTCACCATCATTATTATCAGAACCATCATCGCCAATATATTTATGAAGTACTCACTCATTTTCTTTCCCTATTTCTTCGTCACTTTTTTCATTAATAGATGCACTTTGTTTAATTGCCATTTTATATCAACAGATTTATGGTACAAAATAGAATAAATATTGCAAAAAGTCATATGATGACAAAAAGTGTTTCTTGGGCCTCGGTCGGAATCGATCTCAGTCTTGACGAAGTCAATGATTTTCGCTTAAAAAAATCCCTAAGAGTTTACCTGCAGCAGGATACAATCCCTCCTCAGAAGTATCACTAGCAATGAGGGGTAAACTCAACATGAATCCATTTTTAGTAGCGTGGTATGGGTCCTGTTGCAGAAAAGGCTCTTGTACTCCTGGTGCTTCCACGCACGGCGTGAATGGTGTGAACAAGTGCCTTTTCCACCCCTGGAAATTAAGAGGTAACAAATTAACATACATAAGGTTTGCCATAATTTTTTTTCTTCATCAGGGGGCTAACCATGACCGCTTAGTAGAAATTAAATTGCAGACTTAAACTAAATAGTTTGGTACTCATACCATGACGTTGTATTAAGTCGTTCAGTTCCACGTTCTAAATGTCAAAAAACGAACAAATCGCGAACGCGATTCAGCTTAAGCATGCCATAGTACGGATCATAGCAATTCAGTTTACAAACTTAAATTAAATTGCTCCGAAACTAAACATTTTATTTCAATCCCGACAGGTTGAAATTTCAAATAAACTTTTTTTATATACATATATTGACATTGTTTTGTTGTTTTATGTATTTTATTTTAGGGGGAGTAATTAAGTACGCGGCTACCTATTTCATAGATGCGCACAGTGCGCACATCTCTGTCCCGCACTTCGGTGCCTTCTCTACCGCCGCGTTGCTCGCCGCGCTAAGTGGATCCACACCGGCACTTCGCGTCGACGTGTTTCTGGTTTTATAATTTCATATTTTTAATTTAAAACTATTGTAGTTATATCACTATAGCTACTTAAAAAAAAAAAAAAGTTAATAGAAATGCCGATCAAAATCAGACCATGTTATCCATACCTTTGTATTAATTTTAATTCAAATAAAAGATTTTATATTCAAGACAGCTTGACACCTGTTGATTACTTCTTGAATTAATGAAATCGGTCCAGCAGTTTTTAAGTTTATTCGTTACATAAAAAAATCCAAAAATACAAATCTTTCCTCTTTCTGATATAATAGAGTAGATAATGTAGATGTAGATCATGGTAAGGTCTCAGAGAGCCAGCCCCGGTTGCATCCAAAGCTTACACTTGAAACCCGATGTCCGATCTCCTATTCCTCCTTTCCCCCCTAACCACGAAAGGAAAGCCTGCGTCTTATCGCAGTGGGTGTACGCGACCACTGAAATTCCATCTTCACCCAAATAGTCAAAATTCTTGCTATAATGATGTTACAAACCACGTCTCTATCCAGTTTCTTTGTATCACAATTGAAGATGCCGAACAATTAGCCAATCCCTGTAGTTTGTTAGTCTACCGAATCGGTATCCGGTGATGTAACAAACTGCAGAGAGCTAATTGGATAAAAATTAAAACTCCAATAACAACGTACCAACATCTTTATCTGTGCGTTGATGATGACTTCGGCAGGTTGTATCTTGAGGCAGTCCACCATCTCCTTACTGGTGCTAGTAGGGCAGCCCACAATAGAAGCAAGAGTTCGCGCCTTCTCTGTCGGTTTGACGGATTGCGTCCAAGGATTGAGGGCTGAACCACTGAAAGATATGCCTCTTGCGAATGTTCCTGAAAGTGTACACATACATATATACAGTTACGCCTCCCTCTCAATGGGGTATACAGAGACTACATGTATTAATTTGTTTGGTTTCCTTGAAACATTTGTAACTTCTACGCACTGATCCGCGCATTTTAGTCACGGTACTATGGAAAGGTATGGTGTCATTGTCAATATTACCTCTTATGTAAAAATAAATTACGATTTGATTTACTATTTTTAATGTGTTTCCTTGAGGTGTAAAAGTGGTAACCCCGCATTCAGAGCAGCACCTAACCTCTTGAAAAAATATCGTCCGACGATGAAACATACGAACCTGCATCTTCGGACCAAAATCAAGTGGTCGCAGGTATCGCAACCAGTGTACGTATTCCGCAGATATGGCGTGATAGAATACGCCTGTGGTTTGCACAATTTGAAGCAATCGTTGCTCCTCTCAAAAAAGGCGACCAGGCATTGTACGAAATTTAAATTGCTCAGTTGGAACGTCAAGATATAGACGAAACTAGCGATGTTTCGTTGGAACCACCTGAAACTAATAAGTTCCAAGCTTTGAAAAACCGACTGATCCCCGTCTGTGAAGAATCACAAGATCGTAACTTGCAACGACTACTGTCAGAAATAGAACTCAGTGATTTAAAACCATCTCAATTGCTGCGCTGCATGAAAACCCTCGCCGGTAAAAATGTCTCCGTAACAGTTGTGCGGATTCTGTGGTCCAATCATCTACCTGCATCCGTACGAACCATCGTCGCGGCAAGTGATACTATTATAAAGGATGTTTTACCTAAACCACTATCATCATCGATACCTTCAACAAGTCAAGCCTCCGCCGTCCCGTCCACGATAGAAAGCAAAATCGAAGATCTCGTCCGCGAAGTTGCTGAATTGAAAATGAACAACGGACAGTTCCGTCGCAATGAACGTCCGAATATGCAATTTTTACGCGACACGATTTGTGCGCCCTCGAGCCGCTCGGTTTTCCGCAACCCCGACTTTTCTGCGCTTGGCGTTTGCTATTATCACCGACGCTTTGGAGATTCTACATTCAAATGTACCATCCCATGCAGTTACAAGAAACGTGAAAAACGGAAAAACTAAAATCTGCGTTAGCGGAGGCGGGAACCTAGCGCATGGGATTCTTCACGCCGCCTATTCGTTACCGACAAGCATACTAAATCAAGATTTCTCAACGATACGGGGGCAAATATGTCTGTCATTCCAAAACCAAAAGGTTTCCGAGCACAACCGACATCCTTCAACCTTTATGCCGCAAACACACTATAATACCAACTTATGGCGAGAGAACATTAGAGTTAGACTTCAATTTAAAACGCACATTCAGATGGAAGTTCCTGATTGCAGCTGTCAGTAAGACAATCATCGGCGCTGATTTCCTGAAGTATCACCAGCTACTCGTTGATCTCTCAGGGCGAAGTTTAATAGATAAGAAAACCAACATCGCTATTCGAACACCAGTTTGCAGATCCACCGACGGCCTCTGTGGCGTAGCGGTAGTGCATTCGACTGCTACGACAGGGGGCGCGCGTTCGATTCCCGCTCAGTGCAAATATTTGTATGAATAAATATGTCTATTTGCATTGGTCTCGATGTTTCTATGTATAATATGTATGTATTTACAAAAAAAAAAGTATCTAAGTATGTTTATCCGCATTCTAGAACCCATTACACAAGCTAGTTGAACTATGCTTACTTTGGGTCTAGAAAGCGCTCTGTAGAATGTCGTAGAATATATTTATTACCGAGCCAACTATTCGAACTATTGATCTGGAACAAAAATACCACAAAATTCTTAGGGAATTCCCAGACATCACTCGGCTATCTTCAACAAAAGTCGCTCCAAAACACAGCGTCGAGCATTACATCGAAATCAGTGGACCTCCTGTGCATGCTCACGCTCGGCGTCTACGTCCCAATCGGTATCTAGCAGTCAAGAGGGAGTTCGATAAGTAGCAAGAGTTCCTGGTCAAGCCCGCTTCATATCGTGCCAAAACGGAATGGTGATTTACGCATCGTTGGAGACTACCGTCGTTTGAATGCAGTCACAATACTTGATCGCTATCCTGTTCCACGTCTAAGAGACTTCACTTATCAACTTCACGGTATGAACATCTTCACTACAATCGACCTGAACAAAGCGTATCAACAAATACCTATGCACGAAAATCACATCAACAAAACGACAATCACAACTCCGTTCGACTTATTGATTTTCTTAGAATGAGAGAAGGGTTGAAAAACACAGGCCAGACATACCAAAGATTTTTTCATCAGGTCGTTGCCGGGTTGGAATATGTTTTCCCTTTCATCGATGACATCATAATTGCATCGAATGACGAAGAAACACATGAAAAACACATCCGTACAGTCCTACAACGACTGAACGAATACGGTGTTACAATCAACCCCTCAAAATGTGTGTTTGGTGAGGAAAAAGTCAAATTTCTTGGCTATACAGTAACCTCTGACGGTATCCAGCCACCGGAAGATAAGGTTCAGATTATTAATAGTTCCCCAAAGCCTGAAAACGTCGAACAAATACGGAGATTTCTTGGAATGGTTAATTTCTATCACGACAGCATTCCTAATGCAGCAAAAATCCAAGCGCCACTAAATGCGTTTTTACACAACAGCAAGAAACGGGACAAAACTGATATTCAATGGAACAACGAAGCAGACGTCGCTTTTGAAGCCTGTAAAAGAAGCATGAACATTGCAGTAATGCTCGCACATCCTTCTCACAGCGCACCGATAGCACTCTTTTGTGACGCTAGTGACCAAAGCGCAGGAAGCGTGCTGCAACAACATGTGAACGGTAAATGGCAACCGTTAGGATATTTTTCAAAAAGATTTTCAACCACACAACAAAAATACAGTACGTTTGATAGAGAACTTTTATCGATCTACATGTCTGTCAAGCACTTCCGAAAAATGCTCGAGGGTCGTGAACTGATAATTTTTATTGATCATAAGCCGCTGACCTACGCGCTTTTGAAAAGTTCCTCAGAAACTGAAACTCCTCGTCGTACTCGTCAACTCCTATTCATTAGCGAATTCACAAATGATATCCGTCGTGTCAGTGGTCAGGACAATGTGGTCGCAGATGCCTTGTCACATATCGAGACCATTGCCACGCCCAAGTTACTAGATTATAACAAACTTGCTCATGCTCAGAAGGACGACACAAATATAGCAAATTTATTACTTCAGAAAAATATATCACTTAAGAAGATGACTGTAGCACACTCAAACCAGTCAATTTACTCCGAAGTTTCTACCTTAGCTGGCAGGCCATACATACCCGAGAACTACCGTCTTTTGGCTTTTGAGGCTGTGCACAACATAAGCCACCCAGGCATCAGAACTACTCGGAAGATGGTCCAACAAAGATATTTTTGGCCGTCGATGAACAAAGATGTCGGCATTTGCGCTAAAGCATGCATACATTGTCTGCAATCGAAAGTTCATCGTCATACATCAAGCAACATCGGAGTATTTACACCTAGCGGTCGGTTTGAACACATTCACACAAATATCGTTGGACCTCTAAGCACATCGTCGAATGGACATAGATATTTACTTACCATTAGCAAAAACTATTTACGAAGCATGGGTGTCACGTTTTGGAAGTCCGCATACAATAACTACTGATCAGGGGCGGCAATTCGAAAGCAAACTATAGGTATTTAAACTATCATGGTCACTAACATAAGTATTAGAGTTAACGGGATATTTACCATGTGGTTCTAAGAATGTCCGATATTTCGGCACTGTTGCAAGCGCCATGATCACGGAGGAACTGTTCCTCCGTGATCATGGCGCTTGCAACAGTGCCGAAATATCGGACATTCTTAGAACCACATGGTAAATATCCCGTTAACTCTAATACTTACGAAAGCAAACTTTTTTCATCGCTTACCAAATTATTTGGAATGTACAGAATCCACACTACTGCTTACCACCCGCAGAGCAATGGAAAAAGTTGAACGCTGGCACCGTTGCCTCAAAGCAGCTCTTACAGCGCGTCTCAGCAACCGCATCAATTGGGTTGAAGAACTTCCCACCGTGCTACTAGGACTAAGGTCTGCGTTACGCAGTGACAATAGGGTCAGCGCAGCGCAGCTCACTTATGGCTGCTCATTACGGCTGCCCGGAGACTTTATTGCACCATCTGCTCAAGGTCAAACGATAGAACCAGATCTAAATTATGACTACGTGGAAAAATTACGCCAAATAATTCATGAGCCTTTACCTAAAATGCACAATAATAGAAGCATTTTTGTGCATCCTGACTTGCCAACATGTGAATATGTTTTCTTACGCGAAGATGCAGTGCGCAAACCAACCAGCTCCATATAAAGGGCCCTATCCGGTAATAAATCGCTGTGATAAATAAAGCGTTTACTCTTCAATTACCGGGACGAGTAGTCGCTGTGTCCGTGGACCGACTTAAACCCGCCTATACTTTGAATATCGATGCGCCTCGAGAAGAACCTGCAATAAGATGTACTCAGACTATTCGGTCAGGTCGAACAGTCCGACCACCGGTACGCTTCACTAGGGGGGGAGCCATGTAACTTCTGCGCACCGATCCGCGCATTATTGTCACGGTACTATGGAAACGTATGGTGTCATTGTCAATATTTTCTCTTATATGAATATGTCTATTTGCATTGGTCTGGGTGTTTCTATGTATAATATGTATGCATTTACAAAAAAAAAGCATATAAGTATGTTTATCCGTATTCTGGAACCCCTAACACAAGCTAGTTAAACTATGCTTACTTTGGGTCTAGAAAGCGCTGTGTAGAATGTCGTAGAATATTTATTTATTTATTTATGTAAAAATAAACTACGATTTGATTTAATATTTTTAATGTGTTTCCATGAGGCGTAAAACATTCATAGAAGAAAATCGTACATTGTGTATCGAGGCGAGAAAGGGTGTAGTTTGAGGTCCGTAGCGCAGCGGAGGGTCCCAATACACACGAGTTGTGAATCGCACTTTCTTCCTAGTAATACAGTGCCTTATACTACACCTACAAAGAATATATCATACATTTTTTTCTCCCGATTAGCACTTCAACCTTAGATTATTAATATGTCACTTCAACAATGGATTTTAGTATACTTTTCTCTTCCGAATATTTTTACGGAAGTTTTGTCTCCCGCAACAGATTTTCATACATTATAGTCGCCGACATATTTCTACGGAAGTCATAACGTAATAACGTAATAACATTCTGCCTGATTTTTGGAAAAATACTAGGGGAATACTTTCTGACTTGGTGTAGTATAAACGTATGTAATATAAATAAGTGCAGTCTCTTAGAGGGCAAAGGCATTTTTCTGTTCAAATATTTTACAGACAGGCGACGTGGAATGTTATTTCCTTCTCTGCAATTATTAATGAAAACTTTATTTAAATTTTGACTCAATAATTACACTTTGGAGCTCAAAATATGTACATTTAATTAAAAATTATATACAAACATTAAGCAAAATAAAAATTAAATAGAGAGAGAGACTGAAAGCTATCTCTGAAATAGTTCTGGTAGATGACAAATTCTAGCGGGGCGCTTGCCATATCATTGGACTTACATCATACTGAGTCGAGTGTAATTTTATGTACCTATGCGTGTGTAAACGTTATTCTCTCCGGTTATTATACACACGCTTGTACCACATATTTTTGATTTTCACGATCTGCACTCGCCGAAGAAATTTCTTAAAGAAATAAGCAGTAGTAAGTACCATTGTACAATTTTTTCCACTATCCATTTTGTGTTATGTTTTTGTGTGCATAAACTTATTAGTAAAATAAAGTAATCTCAACACTATTCCACAAAATACGTCCACCGCTGATAACCCCCTAAACAGAGCGAACAATGTGTTCCAATAAAATTCTAGCCGATTGTGGTGAAACTAGGATGTTATTGTACTTATTGTATGCATATTGTGGAAGATTTTTAACAGCAAAAAAGGCAAGCAATAATTCAACATGCTAGTCATTTGTACCTACTATATTTTTTATCGCTAAAAGTAGGCCTCAAAGAGCCTCAAGAGTCTTAAGAGACTTAAGACGGCGTCAAGCTCTCACCGGCCTTTTAATACTTGCCTAAAGTGGTCAATTGAAATGACCTGGACATGGAGCTCTGAAAAGATGTGAAAATGTTATTTAGGAATGTTATACCTCTGGACAAAGGCGACAAGTAATGGTAGTGTACACTTGCTCCACCGGCCGAGTTGCCACTGAGGGTGACGCTGTCAGGATTTCCTCCGAACACCTTGATGTTGTGCTTAATCCAATGCAGCGCAAACGATTGATCTTTCAGACCGTTGTTACCAGGAAGAACCCCGTCACCCGTGCTTAAGAAACCTGAGAATTTTGTAAAAAAAAAATACATTCTATACAAAAAGTTTATTGTATCTCTTCATATCACATGGACAAAAAGTTAATTCGTATCTCTGAGATGTGTGAAATAGTGTAACTATAATCAAATTATTATATTGTTTAATTTACGACCTTCAATCTGCCATTTACGTAATCCAGGTGTGCCAAGATTTTTGAGGATTAGTCCCTAGTCTACTTAATAAGCGTCATTTGGTAACTTCGACATAAGAGAAGCTCACACATTCTAGATCCTATGACATAAGCTAGTTAAGCTACGCTTACTTTGGGGCTAGATAGCGCTGTGTAGAATATCGTAGAATATTTATTTATTATTATTATTTATTACATCTTATGTCTTTATGCGATTTCTTTTACTTAAAAAGTCGTTTTTGAAAAACCTGCCGTATAGCTTCCGTAACATCACACAACACACCTTCTTCCGGTTACATTTCTAATGAATTCCTTTTTTTGTTCTCCGATTCCATTAATTATTTAATTTTAATTTATTAATTTGATTAATTAATTAATATATTCCAAAACTCGGAATGAATAAAAATATGTGATGGTTGAGTAAATGAAGTTTTTGACCCTGAAGAATAAAACTTAATAGCTCTTCATTTGAAACAGTGTCACCTACGAAAACGGGCATTTCCATGCTAAAACCTCTCACCAAAGGGTCCCAGTCTGTAGTTCATGGTAACAACGACCATGTCCCAGTCCATGATATTGGAGGCACTGTAAATGGCTCCGCCACCAAACATGAAAGCACCTCCGTGGATGAATACTAAGACAGGCATCAGAACGTTGGATTGCAGCCGGGGAGTATGCACGTTCAAGAATAAACAGTCCTCGCTTCCTGGTGAATAATTATGATTATCAGTTTAAAAACAGGCTAATAGATTGATTGATTCGATTTGGGTACTTTTAATAGCTTATAACAGACTACTCGTCCGACTTGCTCTGTATGTAAGTATGTTAGTGCGGGTCAAATCTTGCAAATGAATTTTGAAGCAGTTATTCTCAACTGAATGAGAAATTTTGCATACACATTTAGTTTGGATTACAATGCATTAATATGATATCATGGAGCTGGTGTGATGATGAAGTAGGAAGGTGGCCATGGTTGTTATGCTGAGCTCCTTAGGCTGGTCTTGGCTAGCACTCTGGTGCTACATGACATTACTAAAACGGAAAAGTTAAAAATAAATTAATAATAAAAAAAGCAGCCAAGTGCGAGTCGGACTCGCCCATGAAGGGTTCCGTATCAGAAAGTAACATAATAATGCTTTTTTTAAATTTTATATTTGAGTTGATTGAATGAAAGGTAAATTGCATTTTACGATTTATGACGTATTAAAAAAAAACTACTTACTAGATCTTGTTCAAAACCAATTTTCGGTGGAAGTTTATGTTAGTAGTCTGTAGTATCAAAATATAGATTAGAGCCTAGTGGCAACACTTTAAAAAAAAAACTGTGTATTGTCTATACAATAATAAAATGGTGTATTCTGTTGCGAACTGTATAACGTTGTTTCAATAGTTTACATGGTAATGTACATTATACATTTTTTTTAGTTTTATCATTCTCTTATTTGTTAAATGAAAAAAAAAAAATTAAGTTTCAGTTCTAAGTATGGGGAAGCCCCTATTTATTGTTCTTTTTCTATTTTTGTGTGAAAATCTTAATGCGGTTCACAGAATACATCTACTTACCAAGTTTCAACAGCATAGTTCTTATAGTTTCGGAAAAAAGTGGCTGTGACATACGGACGTGCAGACAGACAGACAGACATGACGAATCTATAAGGGTTCTGTTTTTTGCCATTTGGCAACGGAACCCTAAAATCTTGTTTAAAACAAGTTTTTCTTAATAAAATCTGTTGTACTGAAACGAAAATAATAATTTTATGCAATGTTTGTACTTACTTCAAAAGCTTGTATGTATCGCAATTAAAACACGAAAGAAAATCTTGCACGACACAAGCTTCTGAAATCAGCACAACCCTTGCATATAACATTAAATTTGAAATTAAAAAAAACCCCCTACGCCTAAATATGCTTATAGCTTAAATCATACGCCAAAAATGCCTTACATCATTTTGGAAAAGAGCTGAAACTCTTACACTACTGGACCGATATTAACCAAACATACATAGAACCACCGCAAGGAAACTGGCTTCCAAATGAGAAGAACTGCATCGAAATCTGTACATCCGTTTGAGAGCTACGATGCCACAAGCAGACACACACATACACAGACATCGACATCAAACCTGTAACGCCCCTCTTTTTGCGTCGGGGGTTAAAAATTGTTATTTTCGTTTTAGTACAACAGTTTTTTTTTATAAAAGCTTGTAGTATTCAAATAACTAATAATGATTTGCCTCCCTCCCCACTATGGAAGCAAATTTAAAGACGTGTTCAGCAGTCATTTTAATTAACGGGAAAATAACTGTTATTACCAGTACTTTCGGCCCTGATTGGGTCATACTGCAGACAAGCAGGTTGAGGTTTGGTAGCATTCCATACACCAGTCCAGGGCTTCAGCAGTTGAGGTTCCTGCCAACGAAATAGAGTGAAGATTCGCATGAATACGAAAGAGATTGTATGCTTCAGCCCCACCATCAAAGGTTAACTATACTAATATTACAAAGACAGAGGCCGAATTTTGTGTTTGTTTATATGTATGTGGGTAATCTTCGGAACGACTGCACTTATTGGAAAAAATCTTTAACCATTCGAAAGGTACATTACCCTTGAGGGATATAGGTTATATAGTATGTATAAATTACACTGGTTTGAGTTAAAAAAAACTCAAATAAACCGAAGCAAAGCGAATAAGCTATCAATTTCGACATGAGCTGATATGAGTTTCTTCTTTACTTGACGGCCTCTGTGGCGTAGCGGTAGTGCATTCGACTGCTACGACAGGGGGCGCGGGTTCGATTCCCGCTCAGTGCAAATATTTGTATGCATGAATATGCCTATTTTCATTGGTCTGGGTGTCTCTGTGTATAATATGTTTGTATGATATGTTACAAAAAAGCAATTGTATATAAGTATGTTTATCCGCATTCTGGAACTCATAACACAACCGTTAAGCTATACTTACTTTGGGTCTAGAAAGCGCTGTGTAGAATGTCGTAGAATATTTATTTATTTATTTATTTATTTACAGACTGGTACTGTTCTGCCATCTGCGAAACTCCATGCATCACACTTCGATATAATATATATTCGATATTCTGAGTTAAATAGAGTGAAATAGAGCATATTTCAGTAAGAAAGTTATCGATTTTACTTATTCAATTTTGTATCTCAGGAGTGGAAATCGTGGAATAATCTAAGTACTCCTATTATAAAATAACTGATATCTTTTACGTATAATAAATTTCTCACTTGACATGGGTAATCATAGCCAACCGTTCTCAAGTACCACTTTAGTACTAACGGCCCGTCCCGGAATCCCACGGGAAAATACATGAAGCTCCTAGAGAACTGCAGGTACTGCAGACCAGACCTGCCTACCAGATCCAAAAGAAGCCTGGGTTATGCCTTTTAACACCAACTAGCTGCCAGTGAAAGTCCTATCAAGATCTATGCAGTACTTTCAGAGATTAGCCGAGTCAAACAGACAGACAGTCTTTATTATATAAGTACCCCATGTACATAAATATTAAGAAGCTGTTTTATTAATATTACAAACAGACACTTCAATTTTATTTATTTGTATAGATTACTAGCTGTTGCCCACGGCTCTGCCTGCGAAAAATATTCTTCCCGTTCCTGTGACCAACGTGAACCTATTACCGCGTTTAATTGGATTCTGCAAGCGTTCTCCGACAGTCGTGTCTCCTTTGGACTGATCACCGACAGGACGTTTCGTTTTTGAGAGATTCGTCGATAGAACGTTTCATTTATGGATGTTTCGCCGACTTCGACGATAGGACTTTTCAATTATAGAATATTCGCCGTTAGGTCGTTTTGTCTACGATGTTTCGCCATGGCTTTTTCACTATTTAACTACAAAGCCACCAAAAAGCTACTAGCTTGCTATCGAAATCCAACTTACCGGACTAGTGGTTCCGGCGCTTCGCCAGTCGCTGCCGCGGCACGCTCGCTTCGCTCGCTCGGCTCGCGCTCTGTTGGGGTCACAGTTCTAACCTAACCTAACCCAGAAGATAGGGGCAATACCCTACCAAACCATCACTGAAGTTGGATAATGTCCACGTTGCACTCTGTCGACTGATTGGGAAGCTTCCTTATAGTCCATTGAAATGTTAAATTTTTTAGGCCTAACCTTGCGTTTTTTAGAGGACGCAATTTTATTCTTTTGATGTGTAGGGGGGGTCAGTGTAAAGCTAAAACCAAGTTTGTGGGGTCGCCACCCTTGTCGAACGGCCGCCATCTTGAAAATAGGGGTTGAAATGGTTTTTACGATATATCTCTTAAACTATTTATCTGATAAAAAAAAAATTGTTAACATTTTTTGTTGCCAATTAAATTCTCTACAACTTTGGTCCAGTAACTTCTGTTTTTTTTAATTTTGTTATTATAATTTTTTAAATTATTAATTTTGCAATATTATTAATAATTAATTATTGACTCTTTTCCCCACCACACACGAGGAAGAGTCTGGAGGCGCGTTTTTTTTACGTGGTATCCCCATAGGCATAATCCACGGTGATTTTCAAAATTTGAACTACCCCGTCCTCGGTCTTTTCGATGGACCAGGCTGCGGCTCAGTATCTGATCGGCTTTCTGAATTAAATATCATTGGGAGAACTGGAGAAGGAAGGGGTGTTAATGTCGGCGGTTCATCTTCAAAGTCATTTTCATTTATTAATTCTGAGAGCCCCATTACGTTGCTGCAAGTCTCTCCAGAACAATGGAAGCACACTGCAGAACATTTCAGCCCTGTTTTTAGACATCCACACATTGATCCACAGTTTCCTAAAATACGCGACATGGTTCTAGGTGCTATCTTCATCTCCCGAGATAAAATCTTTTGCTTTTGGACAGGATTTCTTCGATTTTTTTCCCTTACTGCTTTGACCACCTTTTTCGTACGAACACTACGTGGACGGCCAGATCTTTTTCTGTCACAAACAGAGGATGTCTCATTGTACCTATTAATAGCCCGGTACACAAACATTTTACTAATACCAAGCGTATGGAGTATTTTAAAAATTGCATTTGGCTCCTTATCTTCTTTGTGTAATGCAATCACAGCGATTCCGTTCTCTTTATCTCCCCACTCCATTTTAATATCGCAAAATATTGTACAATGTATTGGCGCCAAATGGAGAAAAACAATGAACAATCATATAAAAATGACAGATTCCAAGTTCAAAATATAATATTTTGTTTATTTTTAATTGTAACAGTCACAATGTTCACAGTTCATGGCCAGACTAAGTATATTAATATTATATAGCTGCTCGTGCTGATTCACTGACTCACTCATTGATCACCTCTCCTGAACAATTTTGTATGAAAATTTTTTTTTTCACTGATGGTTTCGTATAGAGGATAAAAAATAATTCAGAGGAAAAATATGTAACGAGCTGATGATTGAGGATTTCGGAGACGGGTGAAGAGCACGCTTAAGGTATTGAAGATAGGTTGGGGGTGCTTGAGCAAATGTCACTCGAAACGTCATTCAATTGCCAGTGACCTGAAAAAAAATTCAAAATGGCGAAAAAAAAATGGCCGCCATACAAATTTCGTCGGTGTCCATCTCGGAGAGTATAAAAGATGGAAGAGTAGTTTCTTCGCAAAAGATGATCAGGATCCAAAGGTCTACTCGATGAATAGAAAAAAAAATTCAAGATGGCGGAATTTATTTTTGTATAGAAAATGTATGGCGAATATTGAATAGTCTACACGTTTTGAACTATGCAAGACTTTGATATGGTTCCTTTTTAAAATGTTTTTGTGGAAGAACTCTTAGTCAGAAATATGTAGATAGATGATGATCGAGGGTGTGGAAGATGGGTGAGGAGCACGGCCAGGGTATTAAACATAGGTGAGGGCTGCTCAAACAAAAAATACTTGGAACCTCATCCAATTGGCCGTGAGCTGAAAAAAAATTCAAAATGGAGAAAAAAAGATGGCCGCTATACAAATTTCGTCGGTGTCTATCTCGGAGAGTATAAAAGATAGAAGAGTAGTTTCTTAGCAAAAGATGATCAGGACCTGAAGGTCTACTCAATGAACAGAAACAAAATTAAAAATGGCGGAATTTATTTTTCCATACAAAATATATGGAGAATATTGAAGAGACTGCAAGTTGGGAACTATGCAAGACTTTGATATGGTTCCTTTTCAAAATGTTTTTATGGAAGAACTCTCAGTCAGAAATATGGGGATAGATGATGATCGAGGGTTTGGAAGATGGGTGATGAGCATGGCCAGGGTATTAAAGATAGGTGAAGGCTGCTCAAACAAAAAATACTCGGAACCGCATCCAATTGGCAGGGCCATCTTGAATCCAAAATGGCGGATTCAAGATGGCGTCAACACAAATGTCATGGGTGTCTCTCTCAGAAAGTATTAAAGATGGATGAATTGTGTTTCGGTTCACCTCTGCTGTAATTTTTTTTCCTTGATGCTTTCGTATAAAGGACGAAAATTAATTCGGAGGAAAAATATGGAGGGAGCTGATGATTGAGGATTTTGGAGACGGGTGAAGTGCACGGTCAAGGTATTGAAGAGAGGTAGTGGGTGCTCAAATAAAAACAACTCGGAATCTCATCCAATTGCCAGTGAGCTACAAATATAACCAAAATGGAAGATTCAAGATGGCGCCCATACAAATTTCGACAGCGTCTATCTCACAAAGTATAATAGAAGATACAAGAGAGGTTTTTTTTGGCAAAAGATGATCAGGACCTAGAGGTCTACTCGATGAATAGAAAAAAAATTCAAAATGGCGAAATTTATTTTTCCATACAAAATATAAGGCGAATATTAAAGAGACAAATGTGCAAGACTTTGATATGCTTTTAACCGACTTCCAAAAAAGAGGTGGTTCTCAAAACGGCCCGTTTATTTTCAATGTATGTACACCGATTATTTCGAGGTTTCTGGACCGATTTGCAAAGTTTTTTTTAAAATAAACAGTAGAAGTTTTCGTCTTGGTCCCATAAAAAATTCTGGATCCAACTCCTTAATCCTGATGCTGAAAGTTTACTGCCCACCTAGGCCCTAGGTTATCAAGATTCAGAAAGTGTTCATAGTGAATTAATATTATAGGTACCAAGCAACGAATACATGGTTAGATTTCAAGTCCCAACTCCTCAACCCTGATAATGCAGGGTACAGCTGCACTCACAAACTATAGTGATTCAGAAACTGCGGATGGTGCAATGCAATAATATTTTAAGTACCAAGCATAGACTACATAATTGAACTTCGGATCCCGACTCCTCAATCTTGATGCTGCAAGGTACTGAAATCTTAAGTCATGGGGATTCGAGAATTTCTTATAGTGAATTGATATTTTAGGCATCAAGCAACAGCTTCATGATTACACTCCAAGTCTGAATTCCACAAACCTGATGATGCAGGGTACAACACTCCTAAACCATAGAGAATAAGGAACTGTTCCTGGTGAAATAATAGGTATTGTAAATACCGAGCATAGACTTTTGTTAGGTATTGAATTCCAAGTCCCAACTTTTCAATCTAACCACAAATTCACGGTTTTCAGATTTTTCCCCTTATTTCTGCTATAAGACTACTATACTATACTATAATTACTATATTATACCTTTTTTTCTTTTCTTTTTTTTTCGTGCGGAAATCCCCTCGGATTCTGGCGGCCGGCCAGCGGGGGCGGTTATGTCGGGCTTGAACCGACTAAAACCGCACGCCGTCTCGGGTCTGCAGACGCCGGGGTGTAAGGTTGCCCATAGAGCATATCCCTCGCACTCCGACTGACCCTGGGCCATCTCCGGTTTCGAGATGGCCCCCTCGGGTTTGGGAACCACGGTGTCCCCGTCTTGCCCCGGTTTGGGGGAGGGGCGCTAGTCCCCCACCGTCCCGGCCTGCTTCTGCTGGGGTGACAGAGCGAGAGGACTCCCACCCCGATGGCTGCCACGAGGTCACGCCTCGGCACCTCCTACGCCGTGCAGTCCGCCAGCGTCCTTCCCTGAGTCCTCGCTCGCGTCACAGTGATGACACTCAGGCGTTGGCTCCTTCCTGATCCGATGCAGGTGGTCCCCGAAGCACCCCTTCCCGGAGATCACCTGCGTCAGTCGGTACGAGAGGCTTCCGTGACGCCTCTCTAGCCAATCCTCCATGATGGGCCTTACCGCCGCTATTGCGGCGTGCCCTCGACTGACCCTATACCTTTTTTTTTTTTTTTTTTTTTTTTATCGTGCGGAAATCCCTTCGGATACCCCCCCGCCGGCCAGCGGGGGCGGTTATGTCGGGCTTGCACCGACTAAAACCGCACGCCGTCTCGGGTCTTTGAGACATGGTCATAGAGATAATCGAGTCGTATTACTCCCAGCTAAAATTTGCTATAAGCTTCCAAGAAGTACACACAGGACCATTACGGTATAATGTGGGACTGTTTCAGGGATGCTGCTTGTCACCAATAGCATTTAACATAGTAATTAATGTCTTAATTACCAAGTTAATACGTCACGAAAAGAAATGGGGTTATCGGTTTAAAGTAAATAACATATACTCAGAGTCCATCTTAGCTTTTGCTGACGATCTCGCAATACTGACGCGCAATCCAAAACAATGTCAGGAACTATTAAAGGAAGTCGATGAGTTCTGTTCGTGGACAAATGGACTGAGGACGAAGCCCAGTAAGTGTCACTGTCTATGTCTGGGTAGACGGGACACCAAATTTACCTCTTACGACCCGGGACTCTTCATTGGGGGTAAACCAGTTTCCATAGTCGCTGAATCGGTGCCATTTAAATTTCTTGGGAGAAAGATAGACTATAAAGGACGCACACCATCCTTAGATGAAGTTGTCGATACGTTTATAAATGACCTAAATAAGATAGATCAGATACCACTAAACAATATCAAAAAAGCTTGGATATATGACAACTACTTAACATCACGTCTGACTTGGCCTTTTCTGGTGTATGAATTCGGTAAAACCTTACTGGCGAAAATAGATGCAACTGTCATAAAATCGCTAAAATCGTGGCTTGGACTAGCGCACTCTGCTGATTCCTCTGCTCTATTTAGGGATCAAAATAATTTTGGGATGAAACTTAAGAAACCATCGGAGCTCTATAAACATCTTAGAGTTACCAAAGCCCACATCTTAGGAAAATCCCAAGATGTCACAATCAGGGCACTCCCGAAAGATAATAACGCGTCCGAGCTTGAATCTAGACTTCTATTCCATAAACGATTTATGATAGGGGCCCAGTCAAACAGAGTGGGGTTGGGAGTACGAGAGCCAGAAAGGGACCAGGATATACTTAAGTCCTTTCTAAAACAAGACGAAAATGATAAATATCGAGTGCACGCGATGAATTTGGAAATCCAAAATGAATGGTTGACAATGGGAGAGTTCTGCATACCGATGGCCTTAAAGTGGCGCACCTTGATCTATGACTGGTCGCCGGCCCTGTTAAAATTTTATCTTAACGCCTTTCAGATGACCCTCCCAGACCAGAGTAATCTGGTAAGGTGGGGGAAGGCCACAGAAAAACAATGTTATACTTGTGGTGAGGCAATAGGGACGGCTAGACACATATTAGTAGGATGTAGGGTGCTTCTCGATAGAGGCCATTACTCACGCCGCCACGATAAGGTGCTTATCATCATACGTGAAGCAATGAGTCTGGCAGTAGCTAGAGCCCAAAAAGGATTGACTACTAACAGACGTCATATCAACTTTGTGTCTGAAGGTTCATCCATAACACCCAGGAACAAACCTTATTCAATCTTAGATACTGCCCCAGATTGGACTCTCCTAATCGACACGTATGAAAAGCACTACAAAATTCCGGAGGACGTTGGGGTTTCGTCATCTAGACCTGACATATTCCTATATTCTAAGAGGTTAAAACATGCGGTTCTTGTGGAACTTACTGTACCGTGGGAAACAAATATACCGAAGGACCACACAATAAAGAAAAATAAATACTATGATCTCACAAACGAATTAATCAAAAACGGTTACGTGGTTAATTTGTATGCAGTGGAAGTGGGAGCGAGAGGTATACCAGCAAAATCTCTCTATAACCTACTTAAAGATCTAGGCCTATCGAGAGCTACAATAAGCTCATTACTAGGACGAATGTCTAAAGCGGCACTAGTAGGTTCGTATCAAATTTGGTTAGGCAGGGAGGGGAACTTGGGTAGTGAAGGTGAGTGTTGATGTACATCAACAAAAGGGGCCCCTTCTAAACCTACACTTGGGTCGCAAGTCCCAGGCACTGTCCCGAGTTCCCAACTCAGCAACGCGATGGACCCGGCACCCGCACGGAGAATCCATGGATTGCTAAGATTACGGTCTCTATTGCCTATATACATCTGGGATAATGTAACTTTCAAATGATGAGTTAATTTTATCAATAAGTGCAGGGTTCTGAATTATGGATTCCCGATTGTGGAATTCGGCTTCTCTCGTTATAATATTACTGTAGTATAGAGAGTAATTTAATTAATAAATCATTTATATTTCACAATCGTTTATTTAAGGTTTCATATACATATGTGTTTCATATACATATATTCATATACATATGTGTCAACCTTGATTACATATGCTTCTCACAATCCAGGGTGCAGTCAGGCGTCCTTCAATCAGTAGTTGTCGGCTTGCAAGCGAAGTTTGGCTTGGGGCCGACAATCTTGGTGGGATACCAAACACCCATAGTTTCAACTAGCTGTTGACCGCGGCTTCGCCCGCACGGAGGTCGGTTATCATTTTTTGCTCAATCTCTGGTTCTATTTAAGCAATTGCAATCAAACATACCGCAGATTTTAAGTTTGACTTTCTAATAGACATAACCACATACAAACCCGTTCAGTAGTTGTCATCCATCGTGAACATACAGACAAGAATTCCAAAAAAAAAAATGTTTGTGTTCAGATACTATTTTATAATAGTATATAAGTTAATAGTAAAAAGATGGATTATCTGTTTCACAAATATAAAAATAAAGACAATAAAAATGTCAGCTTACCCTGAATCTATACTTTCCGATGGGTGGGCTTGCATACGGTACCCCTTCGAAGCTAGCATATGATCTTCCCTTCGTAGACACCTTCCAAGTCCCTTCTAACACACCATTGGGAATCCTGACTATTGGATTCGGTCTCTGAGCAGTAACTACGCTCGCAATAATAAAAAACAAAAGTAATTTTAAAGTCATTGTAGGGTTTAGTGCGCATGCGTCTGCACAAATTGCTCGCGTCAAACTGTTTGTAGAATATAATAAATGAGAATATAAATCGCCTACGCTCGAGCGCACACGCCTGAAAACACCATACTGCAGTCGAGCGCTCAACTTGACCTTGAAACATGACACCGCCTGCTGAGGGGCGGCCAAGTTTGTGCGCACACGCCTGAAAACACCATACTGCAGTCGAGCTCTCAACTTGACCTTGAAACATGACACCGCCCGCTGAGTGGCGGTTGAGTTTGTTTATACAATTGTGTAATTCTTACAGCAATTTCAAAGAACAAAAATATTATAAGAGAATTGTGGACTGTAATCAATGATGTCTTTGTTTGTGTGGGGTCAAAACGGTGTGGGGTAAAAGAAAAACCAGTTTGCAACCCAGTAAATAAGAAACGAACCACAAACCTTGACCGTCCAGGTACGACCAGAACAGCAGTTCAGCGCCAGTTTCATCCACGTACGACGTAGCCACCGGGCCCGGGCTAAAAGTCATTTTTTACAGGTTATTCACTTCACTTTTACTACGAGATAGTCTTAGAACGTCTAAGATTTAAATACTATCTCTAAACGTTAGCGAAATTGACCACAACGCAAGGCTCAAGTTTCACCTTGGTGCGCGTATGATAGGGAGCCTTGGAGCTAGACTGGGCGATGATAATTTTCCAACCACCGACATTGAACAGTAAAAATTTATGGTGCTATCTCAACTTACCCACCAAGTTACAAACAAGAATTATACATACCCCCCACCGAAATCATAGTGATGATTTCCTATATGTATGTAATGTAGTAGTGTGTAAAATGTAAAAATAAATTTATTATACCTACAACTTAACTCTATGCAACTCTATATTTTTAATGTATGGTATTTGAATGTGCTCGGGTGCAACTCCTGCAGCCCCGCGAGACCAGGTGCTTCAGGTGCCTGGCCGTGGGGCATGTGGGAGTGCAGTGCACAGCGGGAGACACCGTGGAGGATCGGTGCTTCTGCTGCAGTCAGCCCGGGCACAAGGCCAGTACGTGTGATGCTCCACCGCGCTGCTACAAATGCGTAGCGGAGGGCAAACCGGTGGAGCACCGGGCGGACAGCAGAACCTGCGCCGCCTCGAGGCCAAAGCCCCGTTCGTCCGCAACGGGTAGCGGGGGTGCCGCTCAAGAGCGGCCACATTCGCGGCGGGATGCGGAGATGGTCGTCCTTTAACCAATACCAATCCGAATCCTGCAGGCGATATT
The DNA here is from genome assembly GCA_946251805.1 of Cybosia mesomella. Lineage (NCBI taxonomy): Eukaryota > Metazoa > Arthropoda > Insecta > Lepidoptera > Erebidae > Cybosia > Cybosia mesomella. The sequence goes on from OX276398.1 coordinate 28,556,114, forward strand.
GGTATCGCACGATCTCCGTTGAGGCGGCATGTCTCCTAGCCGGGACCCCTCCATGGGACCTGGAAGCGAGAGCCCTTGCGCTGCTGTACCAGTGGCGCAAGGAGGCGCTGGAGCGGGGCCATAGGCCGGAGCCCCGAGAAATCAGGGCTCAGCGGTCCCTGCTCCGCCAGGAACTCATGGAGACATGGAGGGTGCGACTTGAGCACCCAAGGTGGGGGGAATCCACCATTGCGGCGGTGAGACCGATCATGAAGGAGTGGTTGGAGAGGGACCATGGGGACCGGATGTGTCAGATGGTTACCGGACACGGGTGTTTCAGTAAGTATCTGTGGCGCATCCACCGGGAGACAACGCCGCAGTGCCAGCACTGCGAGGATCCTGGCGAAGACACGGCGCTCCACACGTTGGTGGAGTGCCCTTCGTGGGCGAGTAAACGCCGGGATCTCGTTGCGGTCCTGGGCGTGGACGTTCTCTCGTTGGAGACCATGGTGAGGGCCGTGGTCTCCAACGGGAGCAAGTGGCACGCCGCCACCTCTTTCTGCGAGCAGGTAATGCGCGCGAAAGAGACGGCGGAGAGGGAGCGGGAGAGAACCCTGCTCCCCGAGTTTCGCAGTTCTCATCTACGCCCGGGACTACAGAGCTCCATTATTATTATTTTTTTTTTTTTTAATGTTCTTTATTGCAAAATAACAATTAAATATACAAAGTAAACAACTGCTATCATGGAGCAGTTAAATACAAAACATAGGTAAATTATACAATTAATACTTCATCAGACTCAAGCGCCTATAAAAGTTTGCTACATCACAATTCCACTTACCAGTTTAACCATACACTAATGACACAATTATACATATCAACTATTATGAATTTATTAGTATTAAAATTCATTTAACGCATCCTTATTTAACATTAATAACAAAATTTTAAAAACTTAATATAATAACTACCTACTAATGTAGGTAGGCGATCAAAAGTGCGCCTGCATTTATTATATTAAATTAACCTGGTACCGCCGCTGTCACCAGTTGGGAGCAAAACATAGTGATGGGGCAAGCGATAAGTACCGTAACTATCGATATATGGCAAGTCGGAAATTTTTGATTGACCAATACTTGAGATCAGATTGTTTGAATGACTTCTATGTTTACGCTTGTAGAAAAACTGATTTGATTCCTTAATTATAAATGTTTTTAATAAAGGGAGGTTTATAGTGGAGTGAAGCTTGATTAAATTTGTCCGAAATGGTGTGTTATATGATATTTTGATTGCTTTATTTTGAATAGTTTGAAGAAGTTGGTAATTACTATTACACGTACTACTCCAAGTTGGGCAAGAGTACGTTAGACAGGGTCGAATCAGGGTTGTATAGATTCTGAGTTTTGTTGTTGAACTTAGTTTGCTTTTTCTGTTCATTACACGATGTAAGGCACCTAAAGCTTGGGCCCCTTTAACCCGTAGTTTGGTTATGTGTTTGGTCCAATTGATTTTATTGTCCATCGTAAGCCCAAGATATTGTACAGACTGGCTCCAAGGTATTGAGTATCCATCAATATCAAGAAGCTTACGTGGAGCCTGGCGTTTACGAGTGAACATGATAGCTTCAGTTTTGTGTCCGTTGAGCTTGAGTTTCCACTTTGAAAAGAATTCTTGTAGGAGATCAAGTGATAATTGCAGTCTTCCTACAATAAGGTCCATGTCGTCTGACGTGGAGTACGTTGCGGTGTCGTCGGCAAAACATGCCAATTGTGTACGAGGCTGGATGGGTAAGTCATTGACGTACAAGATGAACAGGATTGGCCCGAGGACTGAACCCTGCGGTACGCCAGCAGGCACCATATGGGGTGAAGATTTCATATTCCCTATGTGAACCGCAAAATGTCGATCCTGCAGGTAAGAGTGCAGTACCTTGACAATGTGCAGTGGTATGCCGAAAGAGACGAGCTTGTGAATGAGTCCTTCATGCCAGACTGAATCAAAAGCCTTTTCTACATCGAGCAGGACCATCCCTGTTGATTTATTAAGATTTAAATCGTGCGCAATATGTTCAGTCAATCTAGTAAGTTGTAAGGTGGTCGAATGATGTGCCCGGAAACCAAATTGTTCGTTTATGATTTTTCCGTTACAGTGGGATAGTAAACGAGAAGAAATAATCTTTTCGAATAATTTACTAAGTGCTGGCAATAAGCTAATCGGTCGATAGTTCACCGGTATAGTTTCATCTTTACCAGATTTCTTGAGGGCTATAACTTTGGCATCTTTCCAGGCTTTAGGAAAATAGCCAATTTGAAGACAACCATTAAATATTTTGGTTATGTAGACAATGGCTTTTTGAGGAAGATTCTTGAGAAGAATATTTTGAAGACCATCAACACCGGGGGATTTATGTTGCTTAAGTTTATGGAGAGTTTTGATTATCTCATGTGGGCGAACAGGCTTAGAAAGTTTGGAAATTTTGTAGTTACTGAGTTCTAAGAGGGAATTTTTAACGTCATCATCAACTGCTGGACTCTTCCAGTCTAGTGTGAGACTCATGTTTGCCTTGAACGTCTTGGCCAGTGCTTCGCACTGTTCCAGCGTGTTTGTTGTTAAGGAACCGTCTACTTGTTTTAGGGGAGGTGGTTTACTGTTGTTTGGCTTTAAACTTTTAACGAAACGCCAGATATCATTGCTGGGATTATCCACTTTAGCTAGCTTCCTATCCCAAACTTTATCTTATTAATATTAATATAAGAGCTGTGCCAGAAGGGATGATTGGCATTAAAATCTCCCATAATGAGTACCTTGCTACCAAGGCTAAAGAGTATGTCTAAATCATAGTTGAGTAAGGGTAAATTTGGAGATTGATAGATAGAAAAGATAGTGTATTCGATATTTGATAGCATAATTTTGATACCAATAGCCTCAATGTTCTTAGTTAAAGGTATTTTAAGCAGAGTGTGTTGTATGTTTTCTCTGACAAGAATAGCCACACCTTGTCCTCTACCAGAGTGATGTTTGTCCTGGCGATAACAACAAAAACCAGGCGTATCCATAGAAATCTTATCAGTTAACTTAGTCTCGCAAATGCCAATAATATCAACAGTTAAAGTACCTACCGAAAGGTCCAGCAGCTCATGTATTTTGGTACGCACTCCATCAGAGTTCCAGGATAGTAGATAAATCTTTTCACAGTTAGACATAGTGACCTAAATGAGTTATTATAAGTACAGCTTTATCAAACGTTGTTGAGCAAGCTAAAAATTGCTGTTTTAAGTCTCGTATAACATTAAGAATGTTGATCATCTCCTGAATCGTTGGATCGCCCATACTTGATAATGTAGGTTTTTCACTGGTTAAAGTAACTGGAACAGTTCTTGCAGCAATAGATGCCCAGGATCCAGCTGGAGTTGCAGGTACAGAATGCTCTAGCGCTAGTGGCTGCGCCGTATTACTTGATTTCTTCCTCATGGCTACTTTGCTTTTATTTATCCTCTCCAAGTACGCTATGCGAGAGCGGCATTTGTGGTAGTTAGCCGGATGATCCTCTTTGCAGTTGCAACAGGTAGCAGGTTCATCTCGACCAGATTTGGAACAGTCAACAGTCGAATGTGAATCCGTACATTTTACACAACGAACTGGCATATTACAATTTCTCGAGGAATGACCGAATCGTTGACATCTATAACATTGAGTCCCACTACTACTCTTAGTTGCCTTAAATTTCTGAATTTCTACTACGCAATTGAATAAATACCTGATCCGTCGAAATTTACTTAGATCCGAACCTGCTGGTAGCTGCACTAAAAAGGGGGGGTATGGCAATGTATCAGACTTGGCTGATCTCATCTTCGTCACTTTTGTAGCAGGAAAGCCAAGGGTTTTCAGTTCTTTACCCAGTTCATTTTCCACATTTTCAGGCAAGCCCTTAATAACTACTTTAGGAGTCCTTTCGTCTTTCCGTGTATAAGTTAGAAATGCTGCATTTTAACCCTCAGGTGTGTAACAAATTATAGCAATTTTATTATTACCCTTGTACTGTAGATGAAAACGCTTGGTGTACTTTCCCACCAGTGACAGGATTTGCCCATGCGTGCACTCCTTACTTAACTCCATGATTAAGGGCGGCACATGTCCGGACTTCTTCACTGGTTGAGCGGCTTTATGAAAATAGTCTTTATCTTGTGGCTCTGTATCAACGGGAAGACTGGAATAGCGATTATCAACTTGACGAATTGCGTCATACTTTGCTTGGTTCCTCTGAAGAGGAGCTGGGCGCTTGGGGATCGACCATTCTTCCGCTTCGACAGGTCTTTTCGCACTAAGATTTCCAGTGGATGAAGATGTTAACAGGAACTTGTCCATGCTGATATCGACAATATATTGGTAATGTGGTGTCCCATCACTATGCACGATTACTTCACGCTATGATTTGGTTAATCGAGACGTCCGTGCACTCGCTAGTGACAACGAGCGCGTACTGTGACACCGACCTCCATGATCGGGGCCTGAGGACGACAGTTGGCCGACTCGCCGTCCTTAAAGAAGTAGGCCGTGGCGGAGGCGTGTCGTGTGTACCCTACACGCCTGCCAACTCACCGAAGCGGGATAAAACCCGACCCCACCAGGCGAGGCCGCGGTGGCGGCCAAAGTCCACCGGCAACCCTGGGGTTATCCTTATCCTCCCTCCTATCCTCCTCCAGCGGGGGGGTATCCGAAGGGATTTCCGCACGTAAAAAAAAATGGTCTATGAATGTGTAAATGTTTACAGTATAATACCTATGGCAGAGTTACATAGAATATCTACCGAACTAAATACTAACTATATTTTATACTTAATTTGCATAAGGTAGAGGACAAAGTTTATTAACTGGTCTCTTATAGAGACCATTCTGTGTACGGACAGTAACGACACGTACGACGCCGTCAACCCCCGGATGAATAGCTACCCAAAGGCCATTGTAAAGGACGAGTTAAATTTGACTTTAATAACACTAGATCGCCCAACTTTAGGTTAGGAGAAGGAGAAAACCATTTTGCTCTCTGCTGGAGAGTGTGAAGGTAGTCATCCGACCAGCGTCTCCAAAAAGACTTTCAAGCCGTCTGGATAAATTGCCAACGAGACAATCTGTTCAGGGGAACGTCTTTTAAGTCATATTCCGGTACAGCTAATAGGCTTTGGCCTATTAGAAAGTGACCTGCAGTCAGTACCTACATCAAACTCGCTTGGATTGTCTGAAAGCGAGCAGATTGGACGTGAGTTCATAACTGCTTCAATTTTACAGAAAAGAGTATGAAGCTCTTCATAAGTAAGAGTTGAAGCAGCGTTTGGTTGATAAGTACGCCAGTCAACTTGACGTGATGTCAATCCATTTAAAATTATGTCATGATTATTTTTATCGCCAAAAAATGCGTTTACTTCTTTGAAATGCTTTGCTGCGGCAATAAAATTTGTACCGCAATCAGAATACAGGCAACTACAAAGACCACGACGAGCCACAAAACGATCAAAGGTAGCCAAGAAGCAATCACAGGACAAATCTGTTAACACTTCGAGGTGCACAGCTTTTGTTGAAAAGCAAACGAATAGGCAAAAATATTGTTGGTTGCCGCAATCATGCTGCCGAGCGAGAGGACTCCCGCTCTGATGGCTGCCACTAGGTCACGCCTCGGCGCCTCCCACGCTGGGCAGACCGGCAGCCTGTGCAGCCCCGAGTCCTCGTTCGCGTCGCAGTGATGGCACTCAGGCGTTGGCTCCTTCCTGATCCGATGCAGGTGGTCCCCGAAGCTCCCCTTCCCGGAGATCACCTGCGTCAGTCGGTACGAAAGGCTTCCGTGTCGCCTCTCTAGCCAATCCTCCATGACGGGCCTTACCGCCGCTATTGCGGCGTGCCCTGCGCTTGGTTGCCCAAGTCGTTCCTTCCACTCCACCACGATGGCCTGGCGGAGCTGAGACTGCACGGCCTCGATTTCTCGAGGCTCGGGGTTCCATCCCTGCTCCTGCGCCTCCTTTCGCCACTGGTATAGTTGCGAAAGGGCTCTCGCCTACAGGTCCCATGGTGGAGTTCCGGCAAGGTATGCGTTTACCTGTCATCTCATGGGACACGCCGTGCGTCACCGGAGTGTCAGATATCATTCTATGTATAGCGCTCCGACAAGGCGGTTGTGCGGACGTGCGGTGTGAAACCATGAGAACAACACTACTACTTGTGAGACAAGTAAACACTACATTGATGACGACTCTGTGGGTACTATTATAATTTGTCTCGTTTCACAGTTACCGGTATGTTTCTTAACCTATATTTCATACGTAAGAAAGTAATAACTCGTACAATTAATACATTTGTGTAGAACAATAATAATTTAAAACGTAATGGGGGAAGAGGGTTATGAATTTATAATCGTTAACTGGAACTAAACAACCTATGTATGTGATCCCATATCGATACATAAAACTACGCAATGAGGGTGTATGCTTTTTATATTGAGTTCATAACAAGGTATTGGTAAGCCGTAATTAAAACTGAAACTATTCTCATTAATTTATCTGTTTATCTAGAGATATTGTATGACCAAGTTAATACCACGAAATATAAGAATAGAGTCTACATTGAAGTGTGACTTTTTTTTTTTCGTGCGGAAATCCCTTCGCATTCCCCCCCGCCGGCCAGCGGGGGCGGTTATGTCGGGCTAGAACCACGGGTCTACAGACGCCGGGGTGTAAGGCCCAACGCAAACAGAAGACGGCGAGGTGAAGGTGAGGTATGGATACGGCAAAGATACATCGCAGACGCGATATCTGCGCAAACAGCGTGGAGACGGTACGGCTAGTTATGTCATTATAGAGCGTGATATTGATATTCAAATTATATTTTCTTATGCATCCATATCAGGTTCTTTTTTTTAAATTGGTCACGTCAATATAACTTTACCTCGCCTGATGGTAAGCTAAACGCTAAACACGGATAACGTTCCAATGGTGGCTCTCAGCTTGACAGCCTTATGAGATGCTTTTTCACGCCCCGCTTAAAGGACCCGGGACTGTAGGAAGAAGGAAACACGTGTGCTGGCAAAGAATTCCAAATCTTGAAGGTGCGGCAAAGAAAAGAGGTACCGAACCGCTTGGTTCTTGATGGAATTGTTTGCACCGTATGAGGGTGATACCTCAGTCTTGCACGTGTTATCTTGTATAGGAAAGGAGAGGGTGAAACTAATTGAAAGAGCTCATCGGAACACTCACCATGGTAGAGGCGGTAAAATACTGCCGAGGAGGCAATATCTCTACGCAGCTGCAAGGGCTCAAGGGCGTTGGTGACCTCAGAACTTCCAATAATGCGGACCGCACGTCGCTGCAATATTGATCTATATTCGATCATACTTTTTAATGACAATTCACACAGTGAGGCAGATTATACAGAAGTCCGAAGAGTATAATCAGCCCCTGTGTCTCGCTTTTGTGGACTATGAAAAGGCCTTTGACTCTGTCGAAACTTGAGCTGTTCTGGAATCCTCAGAGCGATGCCAAGTAGACTATCGTTATGTCGAGGTGCGGAGATGCCTTTACGATGCCGCCACTATGAGTGTCCAAGTACAGGGTCAGCAGTCTAAACCCATCCAATTGCGCAGAGGAGTGAGACAGGGGGATGTCATATACCCGAAACTGTTCACGAGCGCATTGGAAGATATGTTTAAGACGCTGGACTGGAAAGGTAAGGGCATAAATATAAACGGCGACTACATCTCACACCTGCGATTCGCTGATGACATAGTCTTAATGGCGGAGTCGCTAGAGGAGCTAACCCAGATGCTGGGCGGCCTAGCTTCAGCCTCGCGACGCATCGGTCTTGGCATAAATTTGGATAAAACCAAAGTCATGATCAATGGCCACATTGATCCGGGACCGGTCGTCGTGGATGGCCACCTTCTTGAAATTGTTTCTGAGTACACTTACCTCGGGCAGATTGTGCAGTTAGGTAAAAACAATTTTGAGAAGGAGGCCAAGAGGAGGATCCAGCCTGGCTGGGCAGCGTTTGGGATACTACATCGGGTCTTCTCGTCATCCATACCGCAGTGTTTGAAAACGAAAGTTTTCAATCAGTGCGTCCTACCCATAATGACCTACGGAGCTGAGACGTGGACACTCACGGTAGGGCTGGTCCACTAGTTCAAAGTCGCTCAACGAGCTATGGAAAGAGCTATGCTCGGAGTTTCTGTGAAGGATAGGATTCGTAACGAATACATCCGACAGAGAACCAAGGTTATCGACATAGCTCAAAGAATTAGAAAGCCAGCCATATTTCGCGAAGAACCGACAACGGCTGGATTGTCCAAAATTTCAGTCTGCAATTGCGGATGTACGTTTCATGTTAGGCCTGCTGATATCTGTTATTGTGATCCCAGGCTACAATATGACAGATGTTGCCAGTTGCTATTGTGGTTAGACCCCTCTCCCCCATCCCTGTCAACTTGTTAGCATACCACAAAAGGCTAATGGGTTACATCATATAATTTTAGTAAAGACACGTGTTTAATGGGTATATTAACGAGTTTATTGATTATTAAGTGGTTATTTAACTAGTATATTAGATCTATCGCAGGTTTATAAGTGCCCGGTTAATGGCAATTACATTGGGACCTAAACATAAACTGGCGAAATGTGGGTGCTAGCACCTCTGCCTACCCCTTCGGGGATATAGGCGTGAGTTTATGTTATGTTATGTTTATATTAGATCTTTCGTTAATAAAACATTGCATAGATACATAATAAGACTTTTACAAATTGACATTTTAACCTTCACAGAAGAAAGAATGTCTGTATCTCACGAATGGTTAGTAGTAGAAATAAAAGAAAAAAATAACTATTTTTGTAGATAACCTACATAATCTTTAAATTTATCTAATCTATATGAATAAAAATGAATGGCGCGCATAACTTCCGAACGACGGCAAAATTGGATAATTATTTTTTTTTTGTGTTCGTTATTGTCAAGACAAGGTATGGCTGAAAAATTTTTGGAAAGTCCATGGGTAAGGTGCTATTATAGCAGCAGGACAAAGCCAGGATGGGCCAGCCGGTTAGTTCACGATAATACTTAACGTTTGTAAGAAAAAGGCAAAAAGCTGATATTTGTAACCTTGGCTTGAGTCCATGGTGAATTTTGACATTATGTTTATAATAGTTTACTCTAAACTTTCACCAGTTGTCAGCTGTGTGGACAAACAAGGGACCGGACTGAGGCAAAAAAGTTTGTTGTATCATCCCATTGCGCTACGCCATCTACCAATTATAAATCTAAACTATCCAGGAACCTACTCAAGCTTTTACTGGTAGTAGAAATTTGATGACACAAATTTATCACAAAATTCGGTCGGGTTGGTACCACCGTGCACGATTGGGAAAAACCCTCCATAGTAATCAAATTTCGGTTTAATTGCGTTCAGGAGTCAGCAAGTGCATAGCCGGGCAGGGGGATTGTGGTCGCAGCACTAGTGGGACCGGTGGGTGTCACGCGGTGCTGCGACGACAATCCTCTTCTGATGAGGCCGCCAAGCTGAGTGCCACCATTGTTAACATGGTATGTGTATGTAATGGTGAACCTCTTTCTTGGACTTTACCTTTAGCTTACCATTAGGCGAGGTGAAGTCAAATTGACGTGTCCTAAATATATTTAAAAAAAAAGCACTGTAAAGGGTTTGCTAGTCGGTAGTAAAAATACGGCAGATTATAGAATTAAAATTATCTATTTATTCCTCGGACCAAATAATGATTACAAAGGAGCGAGGGAGCACACGCGATGGCCGTTAATCGAGTACTAAATTCATTGTTAAGAAATTACTGCCAACTAAGGTAAAAATGCTTAGTCGACAGACAGTGTACGGTTGCATCGTACATGCTCCCGGGCCGAGAGATACAAAAGATTACACTTCTTCTGGGATAAAGCGACATTTTTTAATTATAGTGGGTGATGTGGCTTTATCCCGTTTGCCCAGGGTATTTTCACTTATATTCACTTCAGGCTGACGATCAGCCGTGCTCTGCTTTCGCGAAAACACTACACTAGGCACATCTGTAGATATATGCAATGAAGAAACTGCTCGCCTCCTTCTCCACAGGAACCATGCTGTTAAAATAGCCGCTACCGCTAGTAATCCGTAGCAGACAACGTATTGATGAACGTCATGGGAAGATAGAGTGTCATCCGTGTTAGTATTGGCGGATTTCAATTGCGTTATTCGTTCTTCTAAATCAGCTAATGAGGTATTCAATGCGTCGGTGTACTCCGGGTAGTGGCTTACTGAGATGTTAACTATGTGGTTTAGTTCATCTATCTGTGGGACTGGAAGGTCAGATTTAATTCGAATGCTATTAGCTAAATTAGCATGGGAGTACAAGGTGAAATCCTTCCCTTTTATTACACATTTAAAGTCCAGGTCAATGATACCGGCTCCGGTCATATGTTTAAAAGAAACTTGATCTTGACATATGATTCTTACGACGCAACTCTTACAACATAAATAAAGGTACCTAGATTGTACGTTTAATTGTTGCCAGGTGTCTTGACATGTAGATTTAATAACAATGCATTGTTTCAGTTTACTGTCCACTTTGCAGAATTTTTCTTCAATGTTTAAACGATTTATAGGTTTATTGATTTGGCAAAGATATGAATTTTCGTTATGCAAACACAATTGGAGCTCAAGAAAGGACATTGTAAAGAAAGCGTCTTTTCTCAAGTTTATAGCAATAAATTCGGCAGCTGGCAGAACGCTAACCATGTCACTTTGAAGTTGCCGGGGAACGAGAAGTATCTTGTAAATTTTGTAGCTGTCTCTGCTGGCCAATGGAAAAGTAATCTCAAATATGAGGTAGTCTTCCATCATTCGGGCCTTTACCTTCAACATGTTATATATATATCGAAGATCGGACTGTATATTATCCACGGGTAAAGCTATGTCCTTAGGCAACTGACCCGAAGTAAATTCTAGCTCACGCTGTAGCTGATCAGGGGCAAGCAGATGAGTGTCAAACTTTTCGTGGTAGATGTCGGTGATGGTATCCAACATCTTGGATACTTTTAAGGTTTTGGATTAAACTGATAGCTGAGATCGTGGACAACGTGAAATCTTGAGTTCTCTCAAGACTTTCCACTTCTTTCTTGAGAATTATGGAAGCGTTATCCAATTAATAATAAATAATAATAAATAATAAATATTCTACGACATTGTACACAGCGCTTTCTAGACCCAAAGTAAGCATAGTTTAACTAGCTTGTGTTATGAGTTCCAGAATGCGGATAAACATACTTAAATACTTTTTTTTTTTTTTTTGTAAATACATACATATTATACATAGAAACACCCAGACCAATGCAAATAGAAATATTCATGCATACAAATATTTGCACTGAGCGGGAATCGAACCCGCGCCCCCTGACGTAGCAGTCGAATGCACTACCGCTACGCCACAGAGGCCGTCTTCAGTCTTCTTCATTGATTCAGATGTTTATTTATCATCTTGTGCTGTAGTTGGATCGATTGCTCTGTTCTCTTCAATATGTTGTATTCAGCTTCGATGATAGATGTCTGATTTCGCAACAGAGAAGCAAGATGTCGCTCGTTTTGTTTTACTAATTGAATATCTTTCCTGTACTGCTCTGCAAATCGTTCGTCTAATACCCCGAACAAACTGTTAGCTAGGTAACCAACACCATTGATTAACCCGCAACGGTGCCTGTTGTGAGCACTAAAGTGTTGATTAAGCATGAGTTTATTGTAGTGCTGTATTTCCCTATAGTCGTGATTTAATTGTAGCATTATAGTACTACAGTGGCTTTGATCGTTCAGGTATGAGCAGAGTCTCTCCAAATACTGCAAATACTTTGTAGCTGCCTCGTTTCCTTCCCAATAGGGTTTCATATCATAATACACAATTAGACCCCATTTATCTCGTATTACTTGCATATTATCTATAGGTTCAAAATATAAGGAATTGTTGCTAGATAATTCTAATATATTGAACGCTGCTTGAGAATTTGTAAATAGTGACATGAAAAATATTAATGAAATTGCAATGTATGCAAACATAGACCCTTGTATACATACTGCCTTTTGCGATCTGAGGTCTTTTTTTATGTGCTTTTGTTGATCATTGAGCTTGTCTTCCGTATTGCCGGAGGCAGTTGATATAGGAAGTTTCAAAAGTTTGACCACTGGCCGCTTGATAAGACCTCCCTTTGTCTTTAATTAAGGTTACAACACGCACCAAGCCGTCTTCACCTTCATGTAGCTCTACTATTCTGCCCATCATCCATTTTCCAGGTGGCAGATGGTCGTCCTGGATAGTAACTAAATCTCCAATGTTCAGATTATTTTCAACCTTTCGCCACTTAGTTCTTACTGAGAGTTCTGTTAAATATTCCGCTCTCCATCTCTTCCATACATCATTCACCAATTTCATTGACGAATACCATCTAGTTCGCGCGTCTCTTTCCGTATCTATTATATCCGTCCCACTTCTGCCTATCAGAAAATGAGCCGGAGTAAGCACGTTCAAGTCCTCTATATTTTCGGATAGTGTATATAGTGGCCTACTGTTCAGACAGGCCTCCACTTGTGCTAAAATAGTGGTGAATTCTTCGTAAATTAGCTTCTGGTCTCCAAGAATTCGCTTAAGATGATGTTTTAAGCTCCTTACGGCTCTTTCCCAGTAACCCCCACCGCTGGGCCAGGATGGGGCATTAAAATGCCATTCGATGTTTAACTCAGCCAACTCAGCAAAAAAATTAGAGTCGTATGAGCTCTTGAAATCGTGATAACTCTCTTCTAACATTCTATTCGCTCCGACGAAATTCGTCCCGTTATCACTATAAATATGCCGAGGCGCTCCTCTTCTAGCTGCCATTCGACGTAGCGCTGCTAAAAATCCAGAACTGCTTAGGTCGGATGCAAGCTCTAAATGTATAGCTTTGGTCGCCATACAAATGAACAATGCAATGTACCCCTTTGTTGTCTTAAAACCTCGTCCCTTGTTGCATTTTACCTCGACGTAACCGGTGTAATCCACCCCGGTGTAATAGAAGGGGGGGGGGGCAGGGTTGCTTCTAGCTTCAGGTAAGTCTCCCATTAATTGAGTATGTAATTTTGGATCGTGTTTTCTACAAGTAACACAGTTTCTCACTTCTTTCCTAACAGCCTTGCCGCCACCGATTATCCAGTATTTCTGTCTGAGATAAAATAAAGTTAACCGAGGTCCACCATGAAATGTTAATTGATGAGCTTGCTGTATTCATAAAGTGGTTAATCTAGATTGATAAGGTAATATCGCAGGATGTTTCATTTCCATACTCATATGTGATTTACTTAAACGGCCGCCAACTCGTAAAATGCCGTCCTGATCAAGGAACGGGTTCAATTTTAATAAATTGCTTTTGCTACGTAGTGTATTATGATTCCTTAATACATTGATTTTTTCAGAAAACTCAGCTCTCTGTACATACTTTATTATAAGTAAATTTGCCCTTTTCAATTCGCATAAGGTTAGAAATTCGGGCAGACGACGACACTTGTTTTTGTTTTTAGTAAATATTATCATTTTAATCGCTCGCAATAACCAAGCTAAAATATTAGTTACCTTGCGGAACGAGCTGTGTTTCAATAGCAGCTTTTCGATAATGCTATCCACGCCAGTTTGTTGAACGGAATTCGCTGTGCTTGCAGAAAACTTTGTTTTTGTCTCTTGATCAGTAGTATTAATAGTGATCTAGGAATCCGTTTCACGAAAAGATTTTAATGACAGTGGCCCGTGCCACCATAGAGTTTGATTTATCAGTTGAGAAGCTGAGATTCCCCTGCTAGCTGCGTCCGCTGGGTTGTCCTTAGATGTAACATATCGCCAGCAGCCGGGTTTCATTATCTCTGTTATAATTTTCGTTCTGTTTGCAACGAACGGTTTCCAGCGACCTGGGTCGCCCTGTAGCCATCCTAAGACCACCATCGAATCCGTCCATCCGTAAATGCGTATAATTTGATCGCTTAAACTATTTATGACCTTAGTCATTAACTTCGCTAACAATAAAGCTCCACTCAACTCTAATCTTGGCAAGGAGATGCTTTTGGATACAGGTGCTAGTCGCGCCTTAGCAACAACTAGGTTTATAGATTGCTCACTTTTCTTCCGCTGACATGCATAAATAACCGCTGCGTAAGCTTTGACGTATGCATCACAATATCCGTGGAGTTCAATGACCTCGTTGGGCTGACATCCTATCCAGCGCGGTATTTCACATTGTTTAATATACGCCATGTCTTCACTTATTGCCACCCATTCCTTTTTTATGCTTTCCGGAACTTGTTCATCCCAACTCATTTGGTTCAACCATAGATTCTGAAATATTAGCTTTAATTTCGTAGTTACGGGTGACAACCATCCTAACGGGTCGAATACTTTGGCATTCTCAGATAAAAGTAGTCGCTTGGTAATTTTGACGTTTAGATTAGCTGTGTTGTATTTAAAAGTAAATTTATCGGTGTTAGAATTCCAATGTAGGCCTAACGTTTTAGACGTACTTTCGGATTTGAAGTTAAAAGTGACTCCGGCAGGGCTATTGTGGTTTTCTATATTCTTAAGAAGATCCGGGTGGTTTGAACACCACTTCTGCAAAGTAAAACCTCCTGTTCTTAATAGTTTGTTCAAATCTTCGATGACCTGCTGTCCTTCTACAATGGTGTTAGATCCGTGCAGTATGTCATCCATGTAACATGAGCTTTCTAAGACCTTAGCAGCCACCGGGAAGTTCGATCGCTCATCTGAAGCCAACTGCTTAAGAGTCATCATAGCTAGGAAAGATCCTGGCTTAGTACCGTACGTTACGATAGTGAGTTTATATGTTTGCAGCTGCTCATCCTGGTTATCTCTCCATATAATTTGCTGATATTGTTGCTGGTCTTCGCACACCATGGTTTGCCTATACATTTTTTCAATATCAGATGTAAAGGCATACCGATACTGACGCCATTTCAGTACTAATTCCTGAAGATCCTGCTGTAAATTAGGACCTTTAAACATAAGATCATTCAAGCTATATCCACTAGACGACCTTGCTGACGCGTTAAATACCACGCGTAACTTTGTCGTTGTGGATTCCGCTCGCTGCACGGCGTGATGCGGTAGGTAACATGATAACCGATTGTTATTGTTGCTGTAACTCGGCACCATGTGTCCTAAAGCTATGTATTCATATATGAACGCTTTATATTTTTCCGCTAAAATTGGCTGTTTATGAAATTTTAGTTAAAAAGTTTGGAACTGTGCTATTGCCATTTCCTTTGACGAACCTAAATTTTCATTTATATCCGGTTTCAATGGCAATCTTACTTTGTATCGCCCGTCCTCTTGACGTTTTGTGGTTGCTGAATAGAAGTCAACACATTGCTGATCTTCAGCTGATAAGCTAGATTTTTCGCTAATATCCTCAATGTCCCAGAATCGCTGTATGTTCTGGGTATCGTTGACGACTACGTTGCATTGATAAGACGGCACTACACCACCGCCGAATATAATCCAACCCAGCTGTGTTTCTTGTAATACTGGTTGCAAGCTTTCTCCTTTTATCAGTCCTCCCAATAATATCATACTGTAAACTTGAGCGCTTAATAGTAAGTCGACTGGACGGCTACGGTCAAAGTAAGGATCAGCTAAAATCAGATTGCCCAAATACGACCACTTCGATGCGTCCAAGGATTTAAGTGGGATATTTCTAAGCACGTTATTCATAACGAGTACATCCGTAACGAACGAAAAATCTTTGCATGTGGAAAAGCAGTTCAGTGTGACCACACCATTACAGTTGTTTTCATTCTCTCCTATACCAACGATTAACCCGTTGAATTTTGTTCGTTGTAGGCCTAATTTTTTTGCTGCACTCTCCTTTATCACGGAGACTTGCGATCCTGGATCTACTAGGGCTCTTAATATGTGATAGGATCCATCTATTGCTGCTACTTTAACTAAAGCTGTGGCTAACAAGACCTCGTTAGTAGCAGGACCGTCTTGTGAGACATGTGCTGTTATCGGTACATTTTCCTCAGTTAAATTTGACTCGCTTAATGTCGTTGCTGCAGTATTCGATAGTGACTTGTTTTTCAAGCATGCGTCATGTAAAACCGAGTGGTGATTTCCTGCGCATTTGCGACACCGCCTTGTGGAAATGCACTGCTGGCCATTGTGATCGAATAAACAATTTTTGCATAATTTCATTTTTGCTATAGTATTTAATTTAGCTTCGTTTTGCAATTGTAGAAAACTTTCGCAATTATACAGGGCATGTTGTTTACCGCAAAATTGACATTTGATCGTCGACACGTGTAAGGCTTTGGAATAAGATTCTTGTTTGTTAAACCTGCGGTCGAAATTATTATTAGAACGGTTTGGGTTTGCATTTTGAAGGGAACGACTCGATGATTGCTGATTGTTAGATTTGGCTGTCACTTGGTCTAGCTTGCGACGAGATGTTTCCCAACCAGTGAATTTGCTCTCTAGATATCGCAAAAAATCTTGCAATACAGGTTGTTGCTTCTTATTTTTCAGGGAATCGTTGTAATCGTCGTAAGTATCGCTGTCTAGCTTCTGAGACAGTAAATATACGAGAATCGGATCCCAGGTGCTGATGTCTATACCCAAATTTCGTATAGCATATATGCTTTCTAAGGTTACGTCGTGCAATTTTTTGATATGGCTAAACGATCGCTGCTGAGTATTGGGTAGGCCTAATAGGTTATTCATTAAAGATATAAATATAAGCCTTTCGTTATTGTATCGATAGTTGAGAATTTCCCAACAGGTATCGTAGTTTTCGCTACTGATGGCGAGATGCTGTAAAAGTTTTCCGGCTTCCCCTACCACTTTTCCCTTTAAAAATTGCATCTTTTGAGCTTTAGAAAAGTGAGGGTTATTGTGGATAACTTCAGTGAATAATAGGTCCTTAAACGACGACCAATTCTGAAATCGTCCTGAAAACTCAGGTATTTCCATTTTAGGAGCAGAGTGTTCTCTGTGGGACACGCTTGAGAGCTTTTTATTGATTGTTAACTTCAACCTGGTATATGATCGCTCGTGCTGAGTATACACTGCTTCATACTCATCGTCCTCTCCACTTAATTCGCCATCTAACTCCCAGTGAAGAGAGTCGATCTTTGACCAGCGTGCTTCGAGCGTTTTTAAAGCGTCAACCATTTCCCATTTTTCGGACATGGACTCTACATCGGTAAGTGCGATAGTTCTCTTGAAGGCCTTAAAATTCGCCGCTTGCTTGCGAATCATATCGTCCAATTAGCTTCTACAGCCCCGTGATTCCATTGCACGAAGTATGCTAGGTCTTGATTTCCGCTCATAACCAGATGATTCTTCTTCATCCGCCACCTCAGGTTGCTTAAGTGGGGGTTGAGGACTCCTAGTGGGTCTTGACGGAGTTGGATCACTCACGAACCGCAGTCGCTGCTGCTGCTGTTCCTTGATGAATCCTTTTGCTGCTGTATATACCTTGCTTACCTCTTCATGCATATTATTTGAAAAATAGGGGTGATCTTTGACCTTATATTCACAAATACTTAAGTGGTTATTTTGAAAATCCGACCAATACCTTTCTAACAACTCTAATCGCCTATTAAAGTAATCATCTGTTTTTCTTTCGGCGCTGTCTTTTTTGAGGTTGATAGGGATTTTCTTTATCAACTCGCTGAGTTCACATTGCTGGCTGTAAAGTTCCTCCATTTTGCTGATGAATAGCTACTTAGGTAAAAAGGAAAGACCTTACTTGTAGGTGGCTGCTATAGCCGCTTTGAACCTGAAACTGGACGCTAACGTCCTTGCTGCTGTGTGCTAGAGCTCCCGCCCTACAGCTAGATGCTAGTGCTACTGCTTGATAGCGATGCTGCTGCTGGATAGCGGTAACGCTACTGAATAGCGAAGCTGCTGCTGGGTAACGGAGCTCTCGCTATGTACCGACTTGCTGTTGCTAAAGCTGCTGATTGTCTCGTGCCTGAGACGCTGAAGAATCACAGATGATGGTGAAAGTATTCGCTGCTAGGATTTCGTTTCTGTACGCTTAGTCAACTACGAAACTACTTTTTAACTTTCCACGTGACACTGTAGTTCAATGCTAGTTCACTTAACCGATTCACTAACAAGTACCTAATTCCTACGTCACTCCCGAAAAAACAACGTAACTAGAACTCGCGAGATCTCGGCCGATGGCTTCGAAGGACCATGTAAAGGGTTTGCTAGTCGGTAGTAAAGAATACGGCAGATATAGAATTAAAATTATCTATTTATTCCTCGGCCCAAATAATGATTACAAAGGAGCGAGGGAGCACACGCGATGGCCGTTGATCGAGTACTAAATTCATTGTTAAGAAATTACTGCCAACTAAGGTAAAAATGCTTAGTCGACAGACAGTGTACGGTTGCATCGTACAAGCACACATACCTAATTTCATTAACTTTACAATTAAATTTCATGCTTCTATCTTCAAAAGACGAGAGGTGCCCTTATAAATTTTCAACCCATAGTTCCTCAAGTTAGGGGTTGTTTTTACAAAACGCCAATACACGTGTGCATTTATTTCGAACCAGTATCAGGTATATCCCAGAGGGGGCAATCTCGAAACCAGAGATGGCCCTGGGTTCGTCGCGGTGCGAGCGAAATGCCTTAGGGCCAACTTACACCCGGCATCTGAACTCCCGAGACGGCGTGCGGTTTGAGTCGGTTCAAACCTGACGTAACCACCCTCGCTGGCTGGCGGCGGGGTATCTTTTTTTTTTTCGTGCGGAAATCCCTTCGGATACCCCCCCGCCGGCCAGCGGGGGCGGTTATGTCGGGCTTGAACCGACTAAAACCGCACGCCGTCTCGGGTCTGGGCCGGGGTGTAAGGTTGCCCATAGAGCATATCCCTCGCACCCCGACTGACCCTGGGCCATCACCGGTTTCGAGATGGCCCCCTCGGGAACCACGGTGTCCCCGTCTTGCCCCGGTTTGGGGGAGGGGCGCTAGTCGACATCTGGATGTTGACAATATAAAATGCATCAACTGCCAAAGTTTCAAGTTTGTTGTCCTAGCGGTTTAAGTTCTACGTTGGTGAATAGGTCGGCGAGGACAAGTAATTATTAATGTATATAACTTTAGAATATTATCCTCCGTAGTTTTCATCCTCGTTGAAGCCTAGCTTATCCCAGAATTTTTTCTGTCCATAATCAGTGGTGGAGTTCATCTCCAATTTATTAGCAGCCAAAATGTCGAGGTAGCCCAGCTCCTTAGCAAATGGCTTAACAGGGAGCCAGGCAGGTCCGTCTTCAGTTAGTCTTGGAGTTCTAAGAGAAATGATAATTATTCTTATTAACCTTACTTTATTATAAAATATTATATCCACATTGTATTATATTTAGAATGGGTGTTTATAGGCACCCGACCAAGATCTCCGGAGCTCGAGCCAAGCTCACCAGCAAGCCGGTACACCTACTGATGGAGGGTTCAGTTTCTAGCGCTAAGATTATTGCCGTTGGTCAACCTCACCTACAAGCCTGCTGATTGGCGGACGAGGCTCTGGTGAAGGCTATCCTCTCGAAAATAGGGGTCAGACGGAACTCGCTGCCGTAAAAAAAATATGGCAAGGAGTGGTACTAGAAGAAAGATGATGAAGGAAATACCCATTACCCAGAAGTGGAGAAACTATAGATCATGTTTATAAGTGCATTAACAATGGCAGCGTCTCCTTCGGTTTTTGGGTTAACCCTAAGGAAGATCCACAAGACATCGTCACCATGGCTTACTCCTGCAACACAAATTACACTAATGTTATTACCGATTTAAACGCGAAAGTTTTGTATATATGGATGCAAGTTTGTTACTATTTTACGCAAAAACATCCGACCGGATCTGGATGATATTTTGCACAGAGATACATTATGGTCTTGAATAAGACGTAGGCTATTTTTTGTTCCAGGAATAGGTTCATGTGGATCTCGGGAACGGCATCAGAATTTCACGTGGGTGGAGCCGTGGGAAACAGCTGCTCCTCACTCTAATAATAAATCCCACTAACAATATACAATCTTTCACATTTATAAGGATTTATGAAATTTATGGAGATGTTTGGATGTTTGTTACTCAATCAAGCTTTAACGGCTGAATGAATATGGCTGAAATATGGTTCAGGAATAAATAAATTATAGTCTGGAATAACACATAGGCTAGTTTTTATTCCTGAAATTGGTTTCCGTGGGAAGCGGGAACGGGATCAGAATTCCACGTAGGCGAAGCCGCGGGCAAATAAATATATTCTAGGATATCGCTATTTAGACTCAAAGTAAGCATGTAATTAAACTTTTATTATAGGTTCTAAAATACGGATACACATACCTGGATACGATTTTTAAAAACGTAATTATTATATATAGAAACACCGACAATAATGAATATATGCATAATATGCATATTAATGCGGACAAATATACCACTGAGCCTGTATGAGCTGCAGACATGAATGAAAGAATCAATTAAAAAATGCTAATTGCCTCTTACGTACCACTTCTGTATATCAACTTTTGTTCTACGACTTTACAAAATTTGCAATTTCATTATTTCATATATACATTCATATATACAAACTTGCCCTCTCTAAGTTTATTAAATACTACGTGCTCAAAATGTAAATGAATGATCGAAATATTCGGGCGGGGCGGGAGTGCGAGGGAGGCGCGGTATAATACTGAGCCCAACACTGATCTTGACCTATTTTCTCAGTCAGTCGCCGTCAGCCGCTTTGCTCAATTCGTTTGTAATATCTATTCCTTACGTCTAGTGCCGAGTTTCCCTGAAGTGCTTATGTAATAATTATTACATTGGCCTTTCGATATTCGAACATCGAGTACGTCGAAATGGTTTGGCTGCTTGCTAGAGTTGCTAGGTGTGACGATAATGTGTCAGAAGCTTGACGAGATGATGCGAATCAGTTTCCTAATTTACCTACACCTAGCCCCATGGAATATAGCTAGATACTCCTAAACCTGGCGCAGGCGACTCAGACGCTGGACGTCGCTCAACGATCTCCGTACTCCATGAGCGCAGGCCTGGGGGTGGCAGGTGAGGCCGCCTGTCACCCGGCCAGCAGAAGCAGGCCGGGTGACAAGCGCCCCTCCCCCTTTCCGGGGTATGATGGAGACACCGTGGTTCCCAAACCCGAGGGGGCCATCTCGAAATCGGAGATGGTCCTGGGTCAGTCGGGGTGCGAGGGAAATGCCTTATACCTTACACCAGCGTCTGAAGACCCGATACGGCCTGCGGTTTTAGTCGGTTCAAGCCCGACCTAACCACCCTCGCTAAGCTACTCCTAAACCTGGTAAGTGTGAAAGAATTGTGGATTTAGTGTACAAGCCTTAATCGCAAACGAATTTCCGTTTAATACTTCCTAGCGAGTCGTATCTAGTAGGTAGGCATAACGTACGCCTTTCAAACATTGTTCTTGCCTACTATGAAGCTTAGTTATTAGTTAATTTAATAATGGGTCATTCTTATAGTAGGTACTTAAAGGTAAACGATTTAGGTACTATGTCATTTCTTTTAAATTAAATTGCTACTGCATTCTGAATTATACATACCTACTTATTGGTTCGCAAGGATGAATAATATTGTACAAGAGACTCATACACTTATAAAATGATAAACGTGTTATCAAAAACATAAAATGCCTTTTTTCAATATTATTGTAAAGTTTTTTTTGTTAAGTATTCAAACTAAAGTTGTTCAGTATTATTTTCGGATGTTACTAGTGAAGGGTTATAAGTATATTCCAAGTAACCCAGTATACTAGTGTAACTACACCTATATCACATCGAGCTCACCCTGTTATTGATTTTGATTACACACTACTATAATGAACAAAGAAAACTCTTTACTCAAGTGACGTACCGAAGTAAGTTTTTAAAATGTATTCATATTTAATACTCGTTGCAGCGCAGATATAGCAAACCCTGTCTATATCTGTGTATATCTAACCTTGATAACCCACATTATCGACTGGTGGCTGCTAAAACAATTAGCTTTTAATTTATTTAGGACGAGTGAGTTAACGTTGTGTAAATGTATATTCTACCAAAAACTTGGACTTGTAATAAATCTTTGGCTAGAGGGTGCTAGGTCATTGCTCTGTAATTCACAACCATAATGCAGCGAGTAGCTTATTTCTTCTAAAATTTAAACTAAACACATGATAGCAGAAATCTTTACACAAATTATGTGACACTCTTACCATAGTCAACATTATTTTGTGCTATCACGTTGGACAAACTCTGGGATGTTCGGTAGGCATATCTATAAACGTAGGTTCGTTGTCCGGACTTAGCTGCGTGGAATTGCACCATCTTACCAACGCCATCTAGGAACAAGCGGTCACCGAGGGCCTGCAAATCACGAAAATATAAAAGAAAGAGAAGTGTTGAGGTATATTAGATTTAGTTACAGGTTCCCACTAAGATTTACCGGGCCTAAGTCAACTACAATTCGGTACAGTACGTACGTACCAAGTATTTACGTACGTAAGTAATGTATAAGGCTCTGGCGCAGGTTTACCAGTCCTGACTTCCAGCCCAGCGCTTCTGTGAATGCCAAGATTAGACTCACTAAGATGAGAAAACGTAGCAAAACGGTCCCTGGGCTCCAAACTGAAAGCTTTGGGCGCATCCCAGTTGACCGCTGAGATGATGAGTTAGTCACAGGTGAGTACCTGCACCAAGAGTGGGAAAGTCTCTTGGCTAACTGGCTTGCCTCCAAAATAGTGCTGCTTGATCGCCTGCGCAGCTTCTCGGCGACGGCAGTTAGGAAGTGTGTCGCTGTACTCGAAGATATTGTCAGCCAGCTGATCCCAATGTGCCTCCAGGTCAGGCAAAATTGATGGATCAACTTGATATCCTGAAGAATTAAATTTCATAGATTATAAAAGATGACAGAATACAATCGATAGCTCAGTGGTTAAGGAGACGGCTTTACGCTCAAAAAGTCCCGGGTTCAAATCCTGGCCATTACACTACCAACGTGAACCCACTCCTGGAGGGGTTAACGGGTGTACAGGGCCCTACCAATATCCTTGAGGCCCAAGTTAACCTCACCTGCAAATCACTACATTTGCTGAACAACGGACGAGGTTTTGGCGCAGACTTTACACGCAAGTGGGAAATTGCTATAAGGATGATGATGATGATGAAGCTTTTAGCGGGAATATTAGTAGTCTTACCTACTCTTTGCAAAAAAAAACAACGGGTTGTTTGCTGCATTTTTGATATTTTGCAATGGTTAGGGAATAATTTTGCACGAATTGCTTTAATTAGCAGTATAAAAGTACTATAATTTATGTGGTAACATACCTACAATATTCATTTATTGCGCTTTCGTACACAAACATGAGAACTATTATAATTATCTTACATTAAAAAAAATATCTCACAGAAAAATCAACTTCCATCCATAATTTCAACGACTTTTTCACCATCATTATTTTCAGAACCATCATCGCCAATATATTTTTGAAGTACCTACTCACGCATTTTCTTTCGCTATTTCTTCGTCACTTTTTTCATTAATAGATGTACTTTGTTTAATTTCCATTTTATATCAACAGATTTATGGTACAAAATAGAATAAATATTGCAAAAAGTTATATGATGACAAAAAGTGTTTCTTGGGCCTCGGTCGGAATCGATCTCAGTCTTGACGAAGTCAATGACCAATCATTAGATGGACGCGCCACCAAGGTTGTTAAATACAGTGTGAAATTAGCGCTTCTATATTTGTCTGTCTTACGAATTTTCGAATCAGGATACATGACCAGCACGTGTCCTGACGCGAGTTTAACGTTTTTTACCCATTACAAAAAAAAAGTGCACAACTCCGCTAAATAAGTTTTCACTTCAAAAAATCCCTAAGAGTTTACCTGCAGCAGGATACAATCCCTCCTCAGAAGTATCACTAGCAATGAGGGGTAAATTCAACATGAATCCGTTTTTAGTAGCGTGGTATGGGTCCTGTTGCAGAAAAGGCTCTTGTACTCCTGGTGCTTCCACGCACGGCGTGAATGGTGTGAACAAGTGCCTTTTCCACCCCTGGAATTAAGAGGTAACAAATTAACATACATAAGGCTTGCCATACATTTTTTTCTTCATCAGGGGGCTAACCATGACCGTTTAGTAGAAATTAAATTGCAGACCTAAACTAAATAGTTTTGTACTCATACCATTTTTTTTACGTGCGGAAATCCCTTCGGATACCCCCCCGCCGGCCAGCGGGGGAGGTTATGTCGTGTCTCGACTAAAACCGCACGGTGTTCTCCCCAAGTGTCCGTTGCCAGGCACCCCGTGTAAGCCCTCGAAAGGATAACCCCAGGGTTGCCGGCGGACTTCGACCGCCACCGCGGCCTCGCCTGATGGGGTCGGGTTTTATCCCGCTTCGGTGAGTTACGCCTCCGCCACGGCCTGCTTCTATAAGGACGGCGAGTCGGCCAACTGGCGTCCTCAGGCCCCGATCATGGAGGTCGGTAGTCGCCCAGGACTACTAGATGAGTCTGCGGCGTCCCCGCCGCAGACTGCGAAACTCGGGGGGCAGGGTTCTCTCCCGCTCCCTCTACTCCGTCTCTTTCGCGCGCATTACCTGCTCGCAGAAAGAGGCGGCGGCGTGCCACTTGCTCCCGTCGGAGACCACGGCCCTCACCATGGTCTCCAACGAGAGAACGTCCACGCCCAGGACCGCAACGAGATCCCGGCGTTGACTCACCCACGCAGGGCAATCCACCAACGTGTGGAGCACTGTGTCTTCGCCAGGATCCTCGCAGTGCTGGCACTGCGGGGTTGTCTCCCGGTGGATGCGCCACAGATACTTACCGAAACACCCGTGTCCGGTAACCATCTGGCACATCCGGTAGGAGAGGTCCCCATGGTCCCTCTCCAACCACTCCTTCATGATCGGTCTCACCGCCGCAATGGTGGATTCCCCCCACCTTGGGTGCTCAAGTCGCACCCTCCATGTCTCCATGAGTTCCTGACGGAGCAGGGACCGCTGAGCCCTGATTTCTCGGGGCTCCGGCCTATAGCCCCGCTCCAGCGCCTCCTTGCGCCACTGGTAAAGCAGCGCAAGGGCTCTCGCTTCCAAGTCCCATGGAGGGGTCCCGGCTAGGAGACATGCCGCCTCGACGGAGATCGTGCGATACCCCCTGATGACTCTGACGGCCATCGCCTTCAACGAGCTGTTTAGAACAGCCACGTTGCGGGCCGCCAGTGTCTCCACCCATACGGGGGCCCCGTATAGGGCCATGCTTCGCACGATCCCCAGGTACAGTCTCCTAGTGGGGGCGTTGGGTCCCTTAACGTTGGGCATCAGCCGCAATAGCGCGGCCGCAGCCCCCCTCAGTTTCGGGACCAGACTTCGGAGATGAGGTCCGAAGTCCCATCGACTATCGAGTACGAGCCCAAGGTACTTCATCGTGGGCTCGATGCCGATGCTTACGCCCCCTACGGTTATTCTGGTTCCCGCAGGTGGCACCCTCCGAGGCCCGTGAAAATACATAGCCTCGGATTTGTGGAGAGCCATCTCGAGTCCCAGCCGCCGTATTCGACCCACGACTTGAGCAACCCCTGCCGTGGCTTTTAGTGCCGCGCTTCGGTACGTTGCTCCCCGCGCCATAACGAGGGTGTCGTTAGCATAACAGACTATGCTGACACCCTCGAGCAACGTACCGCGCAGCACCCAGTCGTATCCGATGTTCCACAGGAGTGGCCCTAGGACCGACCCCTGTGGAACACCGCACGACACTTCTCGCCGCCCTGGCCCTAGCCAGCTCGGGTAAACTATGGCCCTCTCGGATAGGTATGCCTGCCTGCAATGCGGCGGAGGTAAGGAGGCACTCCGTGATACGCGAGTGCCTCCCTAACGCAGGTCCAGGGTAGGGTGTTGAAGGCGTTGGCGATGTCGAGAGACACCGCCACCACCACCATACCCCGCGAGACTACTTCCTCCGCCAGGCGCCTAATGCGCATGATTGCTTCCACGGTGGAGCGCCCCCTGCGGAAACCGAACTGGTTGTCCGCCAGATCTGGCCCCACGTTCGTGAGATGCTCGACGAGGCGCTCTGCAATAATACGCTCAAAGAGCTTGCACACCTCGTCGAGCAACAGGATCGGCCGGTAACCGGATGACTGATCCGCCAGCCGCCCCGCCTACCGGATAAGGACCAGTTTCCCCGTCCTCCACGCTTTTGGAAACTGGCCCCTGTCGAGGCATGCGCTAAAGAGTGCCACCAGTCGAGGCCCTAGTTCCTCAAGAGCCAGGACCCATGCTCGGCCTGGAATGCCGTCGGGCAGTGCATTTCCGGGCTTTAAGCCGGAGCTCTGCTACCCCCAGTTCACTCTTCCTTACTTCGGGCACATCGCTCTCGCTATTATCAGCGTCAGGCGCCTGAGGCGGAGCCATAAGCGGAGGAACATGCTCCTCCGCTCTCGCTGGGAACAAGGAGCCCAGTATCCCCTCCAGCCGCTCCGGCTGGAGGCTCTGGGTCAGTAGGAGCGCCCTTGGGCGGATTTTGCCCATGACCGCAAGGTAAGGGCGCCCCCATGGGTTCTGCTCCAGAGACTCCAGCAGCTCTTCGCGGGCCCGCCGTTTGGCCTGCTTAATGGCTACCTGAAGGGTCCTCTAGGCCCCTTGTACGCCTCATATAGCTCCGCCTCTCGGGCTGCCGCATCGTCTGGGCGGCAACTCCTCCGGCGAAACCTGGTGTCTCCGTTGAACACCAGTACACCTATTTCTTTGCCGGGCCGGGCTTAACCCTAGGCATCGCTGCATCGTGTACTCATACCATGACGTTGTATTAAGTCGTTCAGTTCCACGTTCTAAATGTCAAAAAACGAATAAATCGCGAACGCGATTCAGCTTAAGCATGCCATAGTACGGATCATAGCAATTCAGTTTACAAACTTAAATTAAATTGCTCCGAAACTGAACATTTTATGTCAATCCCGACAGGTTGAAATTTCAAATAAACTTTTTTTATTTACATAAATTGACATTGTTTTGTTGTTTTATGTATTTTATTTTAGGGGGAGTAATTTTGTACGCGGCTACCTATTTCATAGATGCGCACAGTGCGCACATCTCTGTCCCGCACTTCGGTGCCATCTCTACCGCCGCGTTGCTCGCCGCGCTAAGTGGACCCACACCGGCACTTCGCGTCGACGTGTTTCTTGTTTTATAATTTCGTATTTTTAATTTAAAACTATTGTTACTATACACTACACTATAGCTACTTTTTTTTTTTTTTTAAGTTAATAGAAATGCCGATCAAAATCAGACAATGTTATCCATATCTTTGTATTAATTTTTATTCAAATAAAAGATTTTATATTCAAGACAGCTTGACACCTGTTGATTACTTCTTGAATTAATGATATCGGTCCAGCAGTTTTTAAATTTATTCGTTACATAAAAAATCCAAAAATACAAATCTTTCCTCTTTCTGATATTATAGAGTAGATAATGTAGATGTAGATCATGGTAAGGTCTCAGAGAGCCAGCCCCGGTTGCATCCTAAGCTTACACTTGAAACCCGATGTCCGATATCCTATTCCTCGTTTCCCCCCTAACCACGAAAGGAAAGCCTGCGTCTTATCGCAGTGGGTGTACGCGGCAACTGAAATTCCATCTTCACCCAAATAGTCAACATTCTTGCTATAACGATGTTACAAACCACGTCTCTATCTAACCACGTTTCTTTGTATCACAATGAAACTGGATAGAGACGTGGTTTCAATTCAAGTCAATCCCTGTAGTTTGTTAGTCCACCGGATCGGTATCCGGTGAACTAACAAACTGCAGAGAGCTAATAGGATAAAAATTAAAACTCCAATAACTACATACCAACATCTTTATCTGTGCGTTGATGATGACTTCGGCAGGTTGTATCTTGAGGCAGTCTACCATCTCCTTATTAGTGCTAGTAGAGCAGCCCACAATAGAAGCAAGAGTTCGCGCCTTCTCTGTCGGTTTGACGGATTGCGACCAAGGATTGAGGGCTGAACCACTGAAAGATATGCCTCTTGCGAATGTTCCTGAAAATGTAAACATGTATATATACAGTTACGCCTCCCTCTCAATGGGGTAGACAGAGACTACATGTGTTCATTTGTTTGTTTTCCTTGAAACATTTGTAACTTCTGCGCACCGATCCGCGCATTGTTGTCACGGTACTATGGAAACGTATGGTGTCATTGTCAATATTTTCTCTTATGTAAAAATAAACTACGATTTGATTTAATATTTTTAATGTGTTTCCTTGAGACGTAATAGTGGTAACCCCGCATTCAGAGCAGCACCTAACCTCTTGAAAAAATGTCGTCCGACGATGAAACATACGAACCTGCATCTTCCGACCAAAATCAAGTGGTCGCAGGTATCGCAACCAATGTACGTATTCCGTTGATATGGCGTGATATGAATACGCCTGTGGTTTGTACAATTTGAAGCAATCGTTGCTCCTCTCAAAAAAGGTGATCAGGCTATGTACGAAATTTTAATTGCTCAGTTGGAACGTCAAGATATAGACGAAACTAGCGATCTTTTGTTGGAACCACCTGAAACTAATAAGTTGCAAGCTTTGAAAAACCGACTGATCCCCGTCTATGAAGAATCACAAGATCTTAACTTGCAACGACTACTGTCAGAAATAGAACTCGATGATTTAAAACCCTCTCAATTGCTGCGCCGCATGAAAAACCTCGCCGGCAAAAAGGTCTCCGTAACAGTTGTGCGGATTCTGTGGTCCAATCATCTACCTGCATCCGTACAAACCAAAGGATGTTGCTCTCAGCGATATTGCGTTAATGGCTGACAAGACACTTGAGCAAACGTGCAAAGAAATATCCAGTATTTCTGTTATACCTAAACCAGCATCATCATCGCTACCTTCAACAAGTCAAGCCTCCTCCGTCCCGTCCACGATAGAAAGCAAACTTGAAGATCTCGTCCGCGAAGTTGCCGAATTGAAAATGAACAACAGACAGTTTCGACGCAATGAACGTCCAACTACGCAATTTTACGCGAAACGATCTGTGCGCCCTCGAACCCGCTCGGTTTTCCGCAACCCCGAGTTTTCTGCGCCTGGCGTTTGCTATTATCTTCGACGCTTTGGAGATTCTACATTCAAATGTACCATCCTAAGCAGCTACAACAAACGTGAAAAACGAGAAAACTAAAATCTGCGTTAGCGGAGGCGGGAACCTAGCGCATGGGATTCTTCACGCCGCCTATTCGTTACCGACAAGCATACTAAATCAAGATTTCTCAACGATACGGGAGCAAATATGTCTGTCATTCCAAAACCAAAAGGTTTCCGAGCACAACCGACATCCTTCAGCCTTTATGCCGCAAACAACACTATAGTACCAACTTATAGCGAGAGAACATTAGAGTTAGACTTCAATTTAAAACGCACATTCGGATGGAAGTTCCTGATTGCAGCTTTCAGTAAGCCAATCATCGGCGCTGATTTCCTGAAGTATCATCAGCTACTCGTCGATCTCTCAGGGCGAAGTTTAATAGATAAGAAAACCAACTACGCTATTCGAACACCAAGCAGTCAAGAGGGAGTTCGACAAGTAGCAAGAGTTCCTGGTCAAACCAGCTTCATATCGTGCCAAAACGAAATGGTGATTTACGCATCGTTGGAGACTACCGTCGTTTGAATGCAGTCACAATACCTGATCGCTATCCTGTTCCACGTATAAGAGACTTCACTTATCAACTTCACGGTATGAACATCTTCACTACAATCGACCTGAACAAAGCGTATCAACAAATACCCATGCACGAAAATCACATCGACAATACGGCAATCATAACTCCGTTCAACTTATTGATTTTCTTATAATGAGAGAAGTGTTTAAAAACACAGGCCAGACATTCCAAAAATTTATTCATCAGGTCCTTGCTGGGTTGGAATATGTTCTCCCTTTCATCGATGACATCATAATTGCATCGAATGACGAAGAAACACATGAAAAACACATCCGTACAGTCCTACAACGACTGAACGAATACGGTGTTACAATCAACCCCTCAAAATGTGTGTTTGGTGAGGAAAAAGTCAAATTTCTTGGCTATACAGTAACCTCTGACGGTATCCAGCCACCGGAAGATAAGGTTCAGATTATTAATAGTTACCCAAAGCCCGATACGTCGAACAATTACGGAGATTTCTTGGAATGGTTAATTTCTATCACAACAGCATTCCTAATGCAGCAAAAATCCAAGCGCCACTAATGCATTTTTCATCTAATGCACACAACTGCAAGAAACGGGACAAAACTGCTATTCAATGGAACAACGAAGCAGACGTCGCTTTTGAACCCTGTAAAAGAAGCATGAACAATGCAGTAATGCTCGCACATCCTTCTCACAGCGCACCGATAGCACTCTTTTGTGACGCTAGTGACCAAAGCGCAGGAAGCGTACTGCAACAACATGTGAACGGTAAATGGCAACCGTTAGGATATTTTTCAAAAAGATTTTCAACCACACAACAAAAATACAGTACGTTTGATAGAGAACTTTTATCGATCTACATGTCTGTCAAGCACTTCCGAAAAATGTTCGAGGGTCGTGAACTGATAATTTTTATTGATCATAAGCCGCTGACCTACGCGCTTTTGAAAAGTTCTTCAGAAACTGAAACTCCTCGTCGTACTCGTCAACTCCTATTCATTAGCGAATTCACAAATGATATCCGTCACGTCAGTGGTCAGGAAAATGTGGTCGCAGATGCTTTGTCACATATGGAGACCATTGCCACGCCCAAGTTACTAGATTATAACAAACTTGCTCATGCTCAGAAGGACGACACAAATATAGCAAATTTATTACATCAGAAAAATATATCACTTAAGAAGATGGCTGTAGCAAACTCAAACCAGTCAATTTACTGCGAAGTTTCTACCTCAGCTGGCAGGCCATACATACCCGAGAACTACCGTCTTTTGGCTTTTGAGGCTGTGCACAACATAAGCCACCCAGGCATCAGAACTACTCGGAAGATGGTCCAACAAAGATATTTTTGGCTGTCGATGAACAAAGACGTCGGCATTTGCGCTAAAGCATGCATACCTTGTCTGCAATCGAAAGTTCATCGTCATACATCAAGCAACATCGGAGTATTTACACCTAGCGGTCGGTTTCAACACATTCACACATATATCGTTGGACCTCTAAGCACATCGTCGAATGGACATAGATATTTACTTACCATTAGCAAAAACTATTTACGAAGCATGGGTGTCGCGTTTTGGAAGTCCGCATACAATAACTACTGATCAGGGGCGGCAATCCGAAAGCAAACTTTTTTCATCGCTTATCAAATTATTTGGAATGTACAGAATCCACACTACTGCTTACCACCCGCAGAGCAATGGAAAAATTGAACGCTGGCACCGTTGTCTCAAAGCAGCTCTT
This sequence comes from Cybosia mesomella, assembly GCA_946251805.1. NCBI lineage: Eukaryota > Metazoa > Arthropoda > Insecta > Lepidoptera > Erebidae > Cybosia > Cybosia mesomella. Next base: position 28,587,622 of record OX276398.1, read on the forward strand.
ACAGCGCGTCTCAGCAACCGCGTCAATTGGGTTGAAGAACTTCCCACCGTGCTACTAGGACTACGGTCTGCGTTACGCAGTGACAATAGGATCAGCGCAGCGCAGCTCACTTATGGCTGCTCATTACGGCTGCCCGGAGACTTTATTGCACCATCTGCTCAAGGTCAAACGATAGAACCAGTTCTAAATTATGACTACGTGGAAAAATTACGCCAAATAATTCATGAGCCTTTACCTAAAATGCACAATAATAGAAGCATTTTTGTGCATCCTGACTTGCCAACATGTGAATATGTTTTCTTACGCGAAGATGCAGTGCGCAAACCAACAAGCTCCATATAAAGGGCCCTATCCGGTAATAAATCGCTGTGATAAATAAAGCGTTTACTCTTCAATTACCGGGACGAGTAGTCGCTGTGTCCGTGGACCGACTTAAACCCGCCTATACTTTGAATATCGATGCGCCTCGAGAAGAACCTGCAATAAGATGTACTCAGACTATTCGGTCAGGTCGAACAGTCCGACCACCGGTACGCTTCACTAGGGGGGGAGCCATGTAACTTCTGCGCACCGATCCGGGCATTATTGTCACGGTACTATGGAAACGTATGGTGTCATTGTCAATATTTTCTCTTATATGAATATGTCTATTTGCATTGGTCTGGGTGTTTCTATGTATAATATGTATGCATTTACAAAAAAAAAGCATATAAGTATGTTTATCCGTATTCTGGAACCCCTAACACAAGCTAGTTAAACTATGCTTACTTTGGGTCTAGAAAGCGCTGTGTAGAATGTCGTAGAATATTTATTTATTTATTTATGTAAAAATAAACTACGATTTGATTTAATATTTTTAATGTGTTTCCATGAGGCGTAAAACATTCATAGAAGAAAATCGTACATTGTGTATCGAGGCGAGAAAGGGTGTAGTTTGAGGTCCGTAGCGCAGCGGAGGGTCCCAATACACACGAGTTGTGAATCGCACTTTCTTCCTAGTAATACAGTGCCTTATACTACACCTACAAAGAATATATCATACATTTTTTTCTCCCGATTAGCACTTCAACCTTAGATTATTAATATGTCACTTCAACAATGGATTTTAGTATACTTTTCTCTTCCGAATATTTTTACGGAAGTTTTGTCTCCCGCAACAGATTTTCATACATTATAGTCGCCGACATATTTCTACGGAAGTCATAACGTAATAACGTAATAACATTCTGCCTGATTTTTGGAAAAATACTAGGGGAATACTTTCTGACTTGGTGTAGTATAAACGTATGTAATATAAATAAGTGCAGTCTCTTAGAGGGCAAAGGCATTTTTCTGTTCAAATATTTTACAGACAGGCGACGTGGAATGTTATTTCCTTCTCTGCAATTATTAATGAAAACTTTATTTAAATTTTGACTCAATAATTACACTTTGGAGCTCAAAATATGTACATTTAATTAAAAATTATATACAAACATTAAGCAAAATAAAAATTAAATAGAGAGAGAGACTGTAAACGTTATTCTCTCCGGTTATTATACACACGCTTGTACCACATATTTTTGATTTTCACGATCTGCACTCGCCGAAGAAATTTCTTAAAGAAATAAGCAGTAGTAAGTACCATTGTATAATTTTTTCCACTATCCATTTTGTGTTATGTTTTTGTGTGCATAAACTTATTAGTAAAATAAAGTAATCTCAACACTATTCCACAAAATACGTCCACCGCTGATAACCCCCTAAACAGAGCGAACAATGTGTTCCAATAAAATTCTAGCCGATTGTGGTGAAACTAGGATGTTATTGTACTTATTGTATGCATATTGTGGAAGATTTTTAACAGCAAAAAAGGCAAGCAATAATTCAACATGCTAGTCATTTGTACCTACTATATTTTTTATCGCTAAAAGTAGGCCTCAAAGAGCCTCAAGAGTCTTAAGAGACTTAAGACGGCGTCAAGCTCTCACCGGCCTTTTAATACTTGCCTAAAGTGGTCAATTGAAATGACCTGGACATGGAGCTCTGAAAAGATGTGAAAATGTTATTTAGGAATGTTATACCTCTGGACAAAGGCGACAAGTAATGGTAGTGTACACTTGCTCCACCGGCCGAGTTGCCACTGAGGGTGACGCTGTCAGGATTTCCTCCGAACACCTTGATGTTGTGCTTAATCCAATGCAGCGCAAACGATTGATCTTTCAGACCGTTGTTACCAGGAAGAACCCCGTCACCCGTGCTTAAGAAACCTGAGAATTTTGTAAAAAAAAAATACATTCTATACAAAAAGTTTATTGTATCTCTTCATATCACATGGACAAAAAGTTAATTCGTATCTCTGAGATGTGTGAAATAGTGTAACTATAATCAAATTATTATATTGTTTAATTTACGACTTTCAATCTGCCATTTACGTAATCCAGGTGTGCCAAGATTTTTGAGGATTAGTCCCTAGTCTACTTAATAAGCGTCATTTGGTAACTTCGACATAAGAGAAGCTCACACATTCTAGATCCTATGACATAAGCTAGTTAAGCTACGCTTACTTTGGGGCTAGATAGCGCTGTGTAGAATATCGTAGAATATTTATTTATTATTATTATTTATTACATCTTATGTCTTTATGCGATTTCTTTTACTTAAAAAGTCGTTTTTGAAAAACCTGCCGTATAGCTTCCGTAACATCACACAACACACCTTCTTCCGGTTACATTTCTAATGAATTCCTTTTTTTGTTCTCCGATTCCATTAATTATTTAATTTTAATTTATTAATTTGATTAATTAATTAATATATTCCAAAACTCGGAGTGAATAAAAATATGTGATGGTTGAGTAAATGAAGTTTTTGACCCTGAAGAATAAAACTTAATAACTCTTCATTTGAAACAGTGTCACCTACGAAAACGGGCATTTCCATGCTAAAACCTCTCACCAAAGGGTCCCAGTCTGTAGTTCATGGTAACAACGACCATGTCCCAGTCCATGATATTGGAGGCACTGTAAATGGCTCCGCCACCAAACATGAAAGCACCTCCGTGGATGAATACTAAGACAGGCATCAGAACGTTGGATTGCAGCCGGGGAGTATGCACGTTCAAGAATAAACAGTCCTCGCTTCCTGGTGAATAATTATGATTATCAGTTTAAAAACAGGCTAATAGATTGATTGATTCGATTTGGGTACTTTTAATAGCTTATAACAGACTACTCGTCCGACTTGCTCTGTATGTAAGTATGTTAGTGCGGGTCAAATCTTGCAAATGAATTTTGAAGCAGTTATTCTCAACTGAATGAGAAATTTTGCATACACATTTAGTTTGGATTACAATGCATTAATATGATATCATGGAGCTGGTGTGATGATGAAGTAGGAAGGTGGCCATGGTTGTTATGCTGAGCTCCTTAGGCTGGTCTTGGCTAGCACTCTGGTGCTACATGACATTACTAAAACGGAAAAGTTAAAAATAAATTAATAATAAAAAAAGCAGCCAAGTGCGAGTCGGACTCGCCCATGAAGGGTTCCGTATCAGAAAGTAACATAATAATGCTTTTTTTAAATTTTATATTTGAGTTGATTGAATGAAAGGTAAATTGCATTTTACGATTTATGACGTATTAAAAAAAAACTACTTACTAGATCTTGTTCAAAACCAATTTTCGGTGGAAGTTTATGTTAGTAGTCTGTAGTATCAAAATATAGATTAGAGCCTAGTGGCAACACTTTAAAAAAAAAACTGTGTATTGTCTATACAATAATAAAATGGTGTATTCTGTTGCGAACTGTATAACGTTGTTTCAATAGTTTACATGGTAATGTACATTATACATTTTTTTTAGTTTTATCATTCTCTTATTTGTTAAATGAAAAAAAAAAAATTAGTTTCAGTTCTAAGTATGGGGAAGCCCCTATTTATTGTTCTTTTTCTATTTTTGTGTGAAAATCTTAATGCGGTTCACAGAATACATCTACTTACCAAGTTTCAACAGCATAGTTCTTATAGTTTCGGAAAAAAGTGGCTGTGACATACGGACGTGCAGACAGACAGACAGACATGACGAATCTATAAGGGTTCTGTTTTTTGCCATTTGGCAACGGAACCCTAAAAAACTTGTTTAAAACAAGTTTTTCTTAATAAAATCTGTTGTACTGATACGAAAATAATAATGTTATGCAATGTTTGTGCTTACTTCAAAAGCTTGTATGTATCGCAATTAAAACACGAAAGAAAATCTTGCACGACACAAGCTTCTGAAATCAGCACAACCCTTGCATATAACATTAAATTTAAAATTTAAAAAACTCCCTACGCCAAAATATGCTTATAGCTTAAATCATACGCCAAAAATGCCTTACATCATTTTGGAAAAGAGCTGAAACTCTTACACTACTGGACCGATATTAACCAAACATACATAGAAACTGGCTTTCAAATGAGAAGAACTGCATCGAAATCTGTACATCCGTTTGAGAGCTACGATGCCACAAGCAGACACACACATACACAGATATCGACATCAAACCTGTAACGCCCCTCTTTTTGCGTCGGGGGTTAAAAATTGTTATTTTCGTTTTAGTACAACAGTTTTTTTTTATAAAAGCTTGTAGTATTCAAATAACTAATAATGATTTGCCTCCCTCCCCACTATGGAAGCAAATTTAAAGACGTGTTCAGCAGTCATTTTAATTAACGGGAAAATAACTGTTATTACCAGTACTTTCGGCACTGATTGGGTCATACTGCAGACAAGCAGGTTGAGGTTTGGTAGCATTCCATACACCAGTCCATGGCTTCAGCAGTTGAGGTTCCTGCCAACGAAATAGAGTGAAGATTCGCATGAATACGAAACAGATTGTATGCTTCAGCCCCACCATCAAAGGTTAACTATACTAATATTACAAAGACAAAGGCCGAATTTTGTGTTTGTTTATATGTATGTGGGTAATCTTTGGAACGACTGCTCTTATTGGAAAAAATCTTTAACCATTCGAAAGGTACATTACCCTTGAGGGATATAGGTTATATAGTATATATAAATTACACTGGTTTGAGTTAAAAAAAAACTCAAATAAACCGAAGCAAAGCGAATAAGCTCTCAATTTCGGCATGAGCTGAGATGAGTTTCTTCTTTACTTGACGGCCTCTGTGGCGTAGCGGTAGTGCATTCGACTGCTACGACAGGGGGCGCGGGTTCGATTCCCGCTCAGTGCAAATATTTGTATGCATGAATATGCCTATTTTCATTGGTCTGGGTGTCTCTGTGTATAATATGTTTGTATGATGTGTTACAAAAAAGCAATTGTATATAAGTATGTTTATCCGCATTCTGGAACTCATAACACAACCGTTAAGCTATGCTTACTTTGGGTCTAGAAAGCGCTGTGTAGAATGTCGTAGAATATTTATTTATTTACAGACTGGTACTGTTCTGCCATCTGGGAAACTCCATGCATCACACTTCGATATAATATATATTCGATATTCTGAGTTAAATAGAGTGAAATTGAGCATATTTCAGTAAGAAAGTTATCGATTTTACTTATTCAATATCTCAGGAGTGGAAATCGTGGAATAATCTAAGTACTCCTATTATAAAATAACTGATATCTTTTACGTATAATAAATTTCTCACTTAACATGGGTAATCATAGCCAACCGTTCTCAAGTACCACTTTAGTACTAACGGCCCGTCCCGGAATCACACGGGAAAATACATAAAGCTCCTAGAGAACTGCAGGTACTGCAGACCAGACCTGCCTACCAGATCCAAAAGAAGCCTGGGTTATGCCTTTTAACACCAACTAGCTGCCAGTGAAAGTCCTATCAAGATCTATGCAGTACTTTCAGAGATTACCCGAGTCAAACAGACAGAAAGACAGTCTTTATTATATAAGTACCCTATGTACATAAATATTAAAAAGCTGTTATATTAATATTACAAACAGACACTTCATTTTTATTTATTTGTATAGATTACTAGCTGTTGCCCACGGCTCTGCCTGCGAAAAATATTCTTCCCGTTCCTGTGACCAACGTGAACCTATTACCGCGTTTAAATGGCTTCTGCAAGCGTTCTCCGACAGTCGTGTCTCCTTTGGACTGATCACCGACAGGACGTTTCGTTTTTGAGAGATTCGTCGATAGAACGTTTCATTTATGGATGTTTCGCCGACTTCGGCGACAGGACTTTTCAATTATGGAATATTCGCCGTTAGGTCGTTTTGTCTACGAAGTTTCGCCATGTCTTTTCCACATTTTAACTACAAAGCCACCAAAAAGCTACTAGCTTGCTATCGAAATCCAACTTTCCGGACTAGTGGTTCCGGCGCTTCGCCAGTCGCTGCCGCGGCACGCTCGCTTCGCTCGCTCGGCTCGCGCTCTGTTGGGGTCACAGTTCTAACCTAAACTAACCCAGAAGATAGGGGCAATACCCTACCAAACCATCACTGAAGTCGGATAATGTCCACGTTGCACTCTGTCGACTGATTGGGAAGCTTCCTTATAGTCCATTGAAATGTTACATTTTTTAGGCCTAACCTTGCGTATTTTAGAGGACGCAATTTTATTCTTTTGATGTGTAGGGGGGTCAGTGTAAAGCTAAAACCAAGTTTGTGGGGCCGCCACCCTTGTCGAACGGCCGCCATCTTAAAAATGGGGTTGAAATGGTTTTTACGATATATCTCTTAAACTATTTATCTGATAAAAAAATTTTTTAACATTTTTTGTTGCTAATTAAATTCTCTACAACTTTGGTAAAGTAACTTCTGTTTTTTTTTAAATTTTGTTATTATAATTTTTTAAATTTTTAATTTTGCAATATTATTAATAATTAATTATTGACTCTTTTCCCCACCACACACGAGGAAGAGTCTGTAATCCACGGTGATTTTCTAAATTTGAACTACCCCGTCCTCGGTCTTTTCGATGGACCAGGCTGCGGCTCAGTATCTGGTCGGCTTTCTGAATTAAATATCGGTGGGGGAACTGGAGAAGGAAGGGGTGTTAATGTCGGCGGTTCATCTTCAAAGTCATTTTCATTTATTAATTCTGAGAGCCCCATTACGTTGCTGCAAGTCTCTCCAGAACAATGGAAGCACACTGCAGAACATTTCAGCCCTGTTTTTCGACATCCACACATTGATCCACAGTTTCCTTTGCATTTGCAAAAGATCAATTTTGGAAGCTCAGGGGGTGCTGGAGGTTTAGAGGTCTGCACTGGCATCAATAATTTTCCACAAGTTTTTCCAGCCCCAGTCTTCAAGATCATTATTATTACCAAGCCACGACTGGAGTTGATGGTAGACTCGGAAAGTATGAAAGCGACCTGTGTATTGTATTGGAGGAAGTGAAGATAAGTTAAATGTGCTTTTGGTCACAGCCTTGGCAAATTGTTTGTATCTTAGGCTGTCAAGAGAATCATCATCTTTATTACCACTGTATAAAGAGATAAAAAAAGTTTCTGAACATTTTCGCTTATAACTTTTTTATTTATAGTTCTACGACAAAAAGTTACTGCATCAAAGTTGTAGAGAATTTAATTTGCAACAAAAAATGTTAACAATTTTTGTGTTAACCCTACACATCAAAAAAATTAAATTGCGACCTTTTCAATGGACTATTAGAGCTGTGAGCATAAATACGGTCATTTTCTTTGTTAAAATGTCTCAATTGTAAAAAAAATCCTCCGTAAACAAAATTTTTCTGTGACCTCCCTTTGCGTACCGCTTCAAGTATTGTGTCGATTTTTTTACCACCCTATTCTTTTTTATATTATTAGTTAAGAAATGACCAGTACGTCTCTTATAGGTTGCAAGTCCTAAGTCATCTATTAAAATACGCGACATGGTTCTAGGTGCTATCTTCATCTCCCGAGATAAAATATTTTGCTTTTGGACAGGATTTCTTCGATTTTTTTCCCTTACTGCTTTGACCACCTTTTTCGTACGAACACTACGTGGACGGCCAGATCTTTTTCTGTCACAAACAGAGGATGTCTCATTGTACCAATGAGACATCCTCTGTTTGTTTAATAGCCCGATACACAAACATTTTACTAATACCAAGCGTATGGAGTGTTTTAAAAATTGCATTTGGCTCCATATCTTCTTTGTGTAATGCAATCACAGCGATTCGGGGTTCTCTTTATCTCCCCACTCCATTTTAATATCGCAAAATATTGTACAATGTATTGGCGCCAAATGGAGAAAAACAATGAACAATCATATAAAAATGACAGATTCCAAGTTCAAATGTAATATTTTGTTTATTTTTAATTGTAACAGTCACAATGTTCACAGTTCATGGCCAGACTAAGTATATTAATACATAGAGGGCGTCCCACGGCTATGCCACATGGAGGGAAAGTACCTTAATTATTGTAGATGGGACATTTTACTGAAAGGAGACTTTATTTTAATTTTAAAAACTATTTGAATGCATTCATACATTTTTAATAATTGCCTCGTTGAACCGGGAATCGAACTCGGTTCACGAGAGAAAAAAATCGGTCTGTAGTTTTATGATACCGATCGGAAGGCATCATCGTAAGCGTTATATTTTGCTAAATAAATTAGTATCAGAAATAAAGGGAAGACCATGAATTTTAACATTTGATGTGATTTTTTGTTCAGAAAAATGAAAGGCTGACATTGCCGAAAGGACGTACAACTGACATTATCATAAGTACCTTTTTTTTTATATATATATATATATATATTTTCCTACCCACTTGAGAAGTACGCACTTGAGTAATAACCAGGTCCTCTTAGTACATTTTTATGAAGGGCATTTGAATACGGAAAGGTATTTAGAAATACTTGAGATATTAAGAAATGAGATAAATAATCTTCCGGTCGCAGAACGACAAAACCTTACTTTTCAGCATGTTGGGGCTCCGGCTCATAACAGTCACAGAACAAGGGATTATCTCAATGAAAACTTTGGTCCCTGGATCGGGACAAATGGACAAATAAGATGGCCGCCGAGATCCCCAGATTTAACCCCGTTAGATTTTTTTTCATGGGGTTATGTAAAAAATTTAGTTTACAAGAACCAGCATGAAAGTGTCAACCAGCTACAAAGAGAAATTAGACGTAGGTATTATTCTAAATATCCACCACAACAAGATAAAAAAATCTACAGGGAGAGAAATAATCCAAAGAGTACGACTTTGTATTCAACAGGATGGGGCTCATTTCGAGAATTTGATACATTGATTAATTTTGTATTAAATTTTTAAAATTCATGGTCTTCCCATTATTTCTGATACTAATTTATTTAGCAAAAAATAACCCTTACGATGATGCCTTCCGATTGGTATCATAAAACTACAGACCGATTTTTTTTTTCCGGACCGGGTTCGATTCCCGGTTCAACGAGTTAATTATCAAAAATGTATGAATGCAGTTCAAATGGTTTTTAAAATTAAAATAAAGTCTTCTTTCAGTAAAATGTCCCATCTTCAATAATTAAGGTACTTTCCTTCCATGTGGCATTACCGTGGGACGCCCTGTATATAGCTGCTCGTGCTGATTCACTGACTCACTCATTGATCACCTCTCCTGAACAATTTTGTATGAAATTTTTTTTTTCACTGATGGTTTCGTATAGAGGATAAAAATTAATTCGGAGGAAAAATATGGAGAGAGCTGATGATTGAGGATTTCGGAGACGGGTGAAGAGCACGCTTAAGGTATTGAAGATAGGTTGGGGGTGCTTGAGCAAATGTCACTCGAAACGTCATTCAATTGCCAGTAACCTGAAAAATAATTCAAAATGCCGAAAAAAAAATGGCCGCCATACAAATTTCGTCGGTGTCCATCTCGGAGAGTATAAAAGATGGAAGAGTAGTTTCTTCGCAAAAGATGATCAGGATCCAAAGGTCTACTCGATGAATAGAAAAAAATTCAAGATGGCGAAATTTATTTTTCTATAGAAAATGTATGGCCAATATTGAATAGTCTACACGTTTTGATCTATGCAAGACTTTGCATGCCCTATTGTATGCCCTACACACGCCTGCCAACTCACCGAAGCGGGATAAAACCCGACCCCCCAGGCGAGGCCGCGGTGGCGGCCAAAGTCCGCCGGCAACCCTGGGGTTATCCTTTCGAGGGCTTACCCGGGGTGCCCGGCAACGGACACTTGGGGAGGACACAGTGCGGTTTTAGTCGAGACACGACATAACCACCCCCGATGGCCGGCGGGGGGGTATCCGAAGGGATTTCCGCACGTAAAAAAAAAAAAAAAAAAGGCTGTCAAGAGAATCATCATCTTTATTACCACCGTATAAAGAGATAAAAAAAGTTTCTGAACATTTTCGCTTATAACTTTTTTATTTATAGTTCTACGACAAAAAGTTACTGCATCAAAGTTGTAGAGAATTTAATTTGCAACAAAAAAGCTTAACATTTTTTTTTTATCAGATTAATAGTTTAAGAGATATATCGTAAAAACCATTTCAACCCCTATTTTCAAGATGGCAGCCGTTCGACAAGGGTGGCGACCCCACAAACTTGGTTTTAGCTTTACACTGACCCCCCCTACACATCAAAAAAATTAAATTGCGTCCTCTAAAAAACGCAAGCCCAAATGTAACTTTTCAATGGACTATTAGAGCTGTGAGCATAAATACGGTCATTTTGTTTGTTAAAATGTCTCAATTGTAAAAAAAATCATCCGTAAACAAAATTTTTCTGTGACCTCCCTTTGCGTACCGCTTCAAGTATTGTGTCGATTTTTTTACCACCCTATTCTTTTTTATATTATTAGTTAAGAAATGACCAGTACGTCTCTTATAGGTTTTAAGTCCTAAGTCATCTATTAAAATACGCGACATGGTTCTAGGTGCTATCTTCATCTCCCGAGATAAAATCTTTTGCTTTTGGACAGGATTTCTTCGATTTTTTTCCCTTACTGCTTTGACCACCTTTTTCGTACGAACACTACGTGGACGGCCAGATCTTTTTCTGTCACAAACAGAGGAGGTCTCATTGTACCTATTAATAGCCCGGTACACAAACATTTTACTAATACCAAGCGTATGGAGAGTTTTAAAAATTGCATTTGGCTCCATATCTTCTTTGTGTAATGCAATCACAGCGATTCGGTACTATTTATATGCCCCCTCCATTTTAATATCGCAAAATATTGTACAATGTATTGGCGCCAAAAGGAGAAAAACAATGAACAATCATATAAAAATGACAGATTCCAAGTTCAAATGTAATATTTTGTTTATTTTTAATTGAATTGGCCAGACTAAGTATATTATATATATAGATATAATATATTGCCTATATACATCTGGGATAATGTAACTTTCAAATGATGAGATAATTTTATCAATAAGTGCGGGGTTCTGAATTATGGATTCCCGATTGTGGAATTCGGTTTCTCTCGTTATAATATTACTATAGTATAGAGAGTAATTTTATTAATAAATAATTTATATTTCACAATCGTTTGTTTCTGGTTTCAAATATATAATTATGTGTCAACCTTGATTACATATGCTTCTCACGATCCAGGGTGCAGTCAGGCGTCCTTCAATCAGTAGTTGTCGGCTTGCAAGCGAAGTTTGGCTTGGGGCCGACAATCTTGGTGGGATACCATACACCCATAGTTTCAACTAGCTGTTGACCGCGGCTCCGCCCGCACGGAGGTCGGCTATCATTTTTTGGTCAATCTCCGGTTTTATTTAAGCAATTGCAATCAAACATACGGCAGATTTTAAATTTGACTTTCTAATAGAAATAACCACATAGAAACCCGTTCAGTAGTTGTCATCCATCGTGAACATACAGACAAGACTTCCAAAAAAAAATGTTTATGTTCAGATACTATTTTATAATAGTTTATAAGTTAATAGTAAAAGATGGATTATCTGTTTCACAAATATAAAAATATAGACAATAAAAATGTCAGCTTACCCTGAATCTATACTTTCCGATGGGTGGGCTTGCATACGGTACCCCTTCGAAGCTAGCATATGATCTTCCCTTCGTAGACAGCTTCCAAGTCCCTTCTATCACACCATAGGGAACCCTGACTATTGGATTCGGTCTCTGAGCAGTAACTCCGCTCGCAATAAGAAAAAACAAAAGTAATTTTAAAGTCATTGTAGGGTTTTTAGTGCTCATGCGTCTGCACAAGTTACTCGCGTCAAACTGTTTGTAGAATATAATAAATGAGAATATAAATCGCCTTATCCGCTCGAGCCCACACGCCTGAAAACACCATACTGCAGTCGAGCGCTCAACTTGACCCTTGAAACATGACACCACCCGCTGAGTGGCGGCCGAGTTTGTTTATAAAATTGTGTAATTCTTACAGCAATTTCAAAGAACAAAAATATTATAAGAGAATTGTGGACTGTAATCAATGATGTGTTTGTTGAGTATGTAAAACGGTGTGGGGTAAAAAAAAACCAGTTTGCAACCCATTAAATAAGAAACGATCCACAAACCAGAACAGCAGTTCAGCGCCAGTTTCATCCACGTACGACGTAGCCACAGGGCCCGGGCTAAAAGTCCTTATTTTACAGGTTATTCACTTCACTTTTACTATGAGATAGTCTTAGAACGTCTAAGATTAAAAACTTTCGCTTGACGTTAGCGAAATTGACCACAACGCAAGGCCTTGGAGCTAGACTGGGCGATGATAATTTTCCAACCACCGACATTGAACAGTAAAAATTGATGGTGCTATCTCAACTTATCCACCAAGTTACAAACAAGAATTATACATACCCCCCACCGAAATCATTGTGATGATTTCCTATATGTATGTGTAGTGTGTAAAATGTAAAAATAAACTTATTATTATTATCTCTTTATTCACTTTAAAATTACTTATAAATTACATTTTTAAATACATATTAAAACAAAAAAACATCTATTTAAAAATATAAAAAATAGTGCTCCACCGGCAGCGTGGCAGGGCCCAAGCTACCGGTGGTGCGGCTTATTATTATTATTATTATTTTTTTTTTTTTAAAAGAATATTAGTAACCGTAACTACTAATATTCCCCCTAACCCCTCCAGCTAAGCTAAATTGCTTGTGTTAGGAGTGGGTTCACGTCGGTAGTGTAATGGCCAGGATTCGAACCCGGGACCTCACGATCGTAGGGTCGACTCCTTAACCACTAAGCTACCGACGCTTATACCTAAAACTAAACTCTATGCAACTCTATATTTTTAATGTATGGTATTTGAATGTGTAAATGTTTACAGTATCATACCTATGGCAGAGTTACATAGAATATGTACCGAACTAAATACTAACTATATTTTATACTTAATTTGCATAAGGTAGAGGATAAAGTTTATTAACTGGTCTTTTGTAGAGACCATTCTGTGTACGGACAGTAACGACACGTACGACGCCGTCAACCCACGGATCAATAGCTACCCAAAGGCCATTGTAAAGGACGAGTTAAATTTGACTTTAATAACACTAGATCGCCCAATTTTAGATTAGGAGAAGGAGGAAACCATTTTGCTCTCTGCTGGAGAGTGTGAAGGTAGTCATCCGACCAGCGTCTCCAAAAAGACTTTGAAGCCTTCTGGATGAATTGCCAACGAGACAATCTGTTCAGAGGAACGTCTTTTAAGTCATATTCCGGTACAACTAATAGGCTTTGGCCTATTAGAAAGTGACCTGCAGTCAGTTCATCAAACTCGCTTGGATTGTCTGAAAGCGAGCAGATTGGACGTGAGTTCATAACTGCTACAATTTTACAGAAAAGAGTATAATGCAAGTGGTGCTTGGTGGACTTAATACCGGCCTCTCACAAGCCGCCCATTGAAGCAGCGTTTGGTTGATTAGTACGCCAGTCAACTTGACGTGATGTCAATCCTTTTAAAATTATGTCATGATTATTTTTATCGCCAAAAAAAGCGTTTACTTCTTTGAAATGCTTTGCAGCTGCAATAAAATTTGTACCGCAATCAGAATACAGGCAACTACAAAGACCACGGCGAGCCACAAAACGATCAAAGGTAGCCAAGAAGCAATCACAGGACAAATCTGTTAACACTTCGAGGTGCACAGCTTTTGTCGAAAAGCAAACGAATAGGCACAAATATTGTTGGTTGCCGCAATCATGCTGCCGAGCGAGAGGACTCCCACTCCGATGGCTGTCACTAGGTCACGCCTCGGCGCCTCCCACGCTGGGCAGTCCGCTAGCATGTGCAGCCCTGAGTCCTCGCTCGCGTCGCAGTGATGGTACTCAGGCGTTGGCTCCTTCCTGATCCGATGCAGGTGGTCCCCGAAGCTCCCCTTCCCGGAGATCACCTGCGTCAGTCGGTACGAGAGGCTTCCGTGTTGCCTCTCTAGCCAATCCTCCATGACGGGCCTTTCGCCACTGGTATAGTTGCGAAAGGGCTCTCGCCTCCAGGTCCCATGGCTGAGTTCCGGCAAGGAGACTCGCCGCCTCGAAAGGTATTACAGGTACCTAAATGTATGGTAGGTATGCGTTTACCTGTCGTCTCATAGGACACGCCGTGCCTCACCGGAGTGACAGGTATCATTCTATGTATAGCGCTCCGACAATGCGGTTGTGCGGACGTGCGGTGTTAAACCATGAGAACAACACTACTACTTGTGAGACAAGTAAACACTACATTGGTGACGACTCTGTGGGTACTGTTATAATTTGTCTCGTTTCACAGTCATCAATATGTTTCTTAACCATTATTCTTAAAACTTATTTCATACGTAAGAAAGTAATAACTCGTATAATTAATACATTTTCAGCTGATGAGGCATCAGATGCTTTTTCACGCCCCGCTTAAAGGACCTGGGACTGTAGAAAGAAGGAAACACGTGTGCTGGTAAAGAAATCCAAATCTTGAAGGTGCGGCAAAGAAAAGAGGTGCCGAACCGCTTGGTTCTTGTTGAAATTGTTTGTACCGTGTGAGGGTGATACCTCAGTCTTGCACGTGTTGTCCTCTATAGGAAAGCAGAGGGTGAAACTAATTGAAAGAGCTCATCGGAACACTCGCCATGGTAGAGGCGGTAAAATACTGCCAAGGAGGCAATATCTCTACGCAGCTGCAAGGGCTCAAGGGCGTTGGTGACCTCAGAACTTAAAATAATGCGGACCGCACGTCGCTGCAATATTGATCTATATTCGATCATACTTTTTAATGTGCGAATGTGAACTTGGTGACGTAAAGTTGCCACCGCATTCGTCGGTTTTCGATACAGAGTCTAAGTTACTAGTGGTATTTTGTATCTACCTTGTTAAATAATGTCATGTTGATCATGACATTATTTAACAAGCTAATTTGAGTTGAATAATTTCGTATTTACTTCTAAAATATAGGTAATTGGGATTGATAAACACTTTCTACTTGCCCATCCATATTTGGGTTCCTCTAGGGACATAGGGTTGAAGTCCGGAAAGCCCGGTTCATGGATGTTCTTGGGATGATGTAATGACATGGACTGACCGGAAAGGGCCCTCTTAAATAATATAAGTTAAAAAAAAATCTTGTGTCGATTCGTTCTGATCTATGTTTTTGTAATTGTGATGGTTTGGCTTTGGTTGGCTTGTTGAGGTTTTTGACAACTTACATCATACGACATTGTGATCCTTGTTCGTGAGTGATGGTAAATAAATTAATAAAATAGAAATGGAGATTTAATAATAAAGAGGAGATAATTCATATACGGGGACTTGCAAAACAATACAGAGGCCACGGGATGAGGTTAGCTTAACTTACATTTCTTTTAATTTGGTTGAATTTAAACATTGTATTTATTGATTTGATAAACATAACATAACATAACATAAACTCACGCCTATATCCCCGAAGGGGTAGGCAGAGGTGCTAGCACCCACATTTCGCCAGTTTATGTTTAGGTCCCAATGTAACAGGTGGCGAGCCTATTGCCATTAACCGGGCACTTATAAACCTGCGATAAATACACACATAACTTCGAAAAGCATCGAAAAGTGATTGGTGTGTGCCATGGTAAAACCTGGGATCGAACCCGAGACCTCGACTCAGCAGTCCATTACCCATACCACTAGGCTTCCGCGATAAATAATAACATAATAATATTTATATCTCTCACAATGGGTATACAAGTATGACAGTGGTATTCCTAATGGTCTGATCTTAACTGATATTATAAAAAAACACATTGTAAGAGCTGGTGACTGTCTAAAAAACCTGTCTTACAAGTCACCACTATGTTAAAGTGACACAATTAGATAGGAATATCTAATTGTGTCACTTTAACATTGCATAGATAAATATATCTATATATGCAATAAGAACAAACTTAACAATATGCAAGAGAGATTAACAGGTAAAATAAAATACAAAAAGTAACAGCTAAGACAAAAGGTATTTGATAATTACGTCTAGTAGGTACCTTTTTTTTTTTTTTTTTTCGTGTGGAAATCCCTTCGGATACCCCCCCGCCGGCCAGCGGGGGCGGTTATGTCGGGCTTGCACCGACTAAAACCGCACGCCGTCTCGGGTCTTCAGACGCCGGGGTGTAAGGTTACCCATAGAGCATATCCCTCGCACCCCGACTGACCCTGGGCCATCTCACCACTAACAGCATCGCTCATCCTGTCTCCTCTGAAAGCAGAGGAGTACGGAGAGCGATGTGTTCCCGCCACGTTGGGTATTGGCCGACGATCAATGCCAACCCTATGAAGGGGAAGCCATTGACCGCCGCCCAAGGTGTACCGGCCGCTCCGATTCCGTTCCCCCCGGACTGCAGCGGGATCGGAATCGGAGCGACACTCGAGGAGGTTACCCAACACACACCCCACGTCTAGTAGGTACCTATATCTATAACACCTGATGGATGGACTGTGTGAAAGATGTCACCTGGAAAGGAGTTAATGTTGAGATGACTTGAGATGAAATAGAAAAGATTGGAAGAACATACACAGGTTGCGCCGATTTTAAATACATATGAGCCATGATATGTAAACGAGGGATGTGTTACTTTCGTGCTGGGCATGTGTGTTGTGGTGCCACGTGCCTGTATGAGGGTTGTACACATGGATTATGACTGCGAATGCCATAGATATTGGGGAGCGTAGGATTTGAAGGAATGTGGTTATTTGTAGTGACTTGAAGGGCGTATATTATGAAATTTGCCTGAGTTATCCTCAGCGGTTTCGACGCGTTCTGGTGCGAAGTTTGTTCTTTTAACACGTTTTGTATGTATTCTTATTGGATAAAGGCAGAAAGATACTGATGAAGAAGCACCTATTTTTACAGGTGGCACACTCCACCAGCTATCGTTTTTTGGGCATATCTCCGATTCTACTTAACTAATTGCAATCAAACACACGGCAGATTTAAAGTCTGAACAAGACCTTTCCAGTAGAAAAAAACCTTAAAAAATATTTTTTGCGTCCAAGGCAAATAGACAAGAATTCCAAAACAAATATTTTCGTGTTCAGAATTGTTCATTCAACATAACCCAAGTATTTTTTAAAATATCTCCGATGTACAGACACAACCAATTTACAATTTCATAATAGTGTATATAGATATTGACGGCCTCTGTGGCGTAGCGGTAGTGCATTCGACTGCTACGACAGGGGGCGCGGGTTCGATTCCCGCTCAGTGCAAATATTTGTATGCATGGGTGTTTCTATGTATAATATGTATGTATTTACAAAAAAAAATAGTATATAAGTATGTTTATCCGCATTCTGTAACCATAGCTAGTTAAACTATGCTACTTTGGGTCTAGAAAGCGCTGTGTAGAATGTCGTAGAATATTTATTATTCATTATTATTCCCTTTATTAAACATACAGTGTCCAGATGTCGAAGACACTGCTACAGTCAAAACCATTTCCACAAGATCCAAGCGTACAGCACAAAAGAAATAAACTTTCTATGTCATTCGTACTTGGCCGGGTAACTTGTGTTGATGTCTGTGTTACTTTTGAACTATTCATACTATTTTATCAACATTTATTCGTTAAAGAAAACTACAAATTGCATAAATGGTAGTAACAGTTTTTTGACAATGAAATGACATGACATTACATACAAAAATATGACAAACTGCGTTCCATGTCACTTCACAATATAATGAATATTAGCATGTCTTTTTGTTAGAAAACTAGTCTTTTAAGTCATAATTTTTTATGGTAATATACAATACAATAGTGTAATATGTCATATTGATACATGTCATTGTTAAATGAATGGTGTTGATATGCTTTATGTTACTAACGTTACAAATTGTTGCCCGGTATAGGTATTTGTGTGTACCACTGTGATATTTGTTTATGTTGTAAATTTTTAACCATGTTTAATATTGTAACACGCAACTGGCGGGTGGATACTATATATTGGAATTTAGAGTACTTATACTGATATACACATTATAATATATATACATATATATATATATTACTATAATTTATTGCATACATATTTGTTATTTTACTTCATTAATATTGTTGTACTTAACTACTCTTATAGGTATAATATTTTGTAGGTATTTTACATACATTCTCAGAGAACTTAAATATAATATATAACATACTATGAATGATTCAGATAGCGATAATGATAGCTTTGTTTCTGCCAGCAGTCTAAACGACAGCTTCGTTAGTTTGCCGTCCGTTTCGCTAGAAGACACTCTCCGGTTCCAGTTTTCGGATGTACCGCGAAATTTTAATGTGATCCACGTAAATGCCCAGAGTATTCCTGCTCATTTCCCGGATATGCTGGCTAACTTTCACTCTAACCTTATCCACGCTATTCTTGTCTCTGAAACTTTCCTCAAACCTTGCCTACCGACTACTTCTTACTCTCTTCCAGGTTTCCAGCTGGTTAGGAATGACCGTGAGTTTGCTGGGTGTGGTGGTGTGGCTATATACCTGCGCTCACATATTCCATACAATATTATTAGCATGTCGCCACAAACACCACCAAACTCGAGTGAACACTTGTTTATTGAGCTGGAACTTAACCACACGAAAATTCTGCTTGGTGTGTTCTATGCACCATCTCTGCGAGTGAACTATTTTTCCTCCTTAGAACAAATGCTGGAAACTCTTTTACCTTCTTACAGTCATGCCATTTTGATGGGAGACTTCAATACTTGCCTACTTAAAAATGACTCTCGTTCTTCCTCCTTGCGTCATATCACTGAATCCTGTAATCTATCTATCCTACCTCTCAATGCTACTCATCATTTTCCAGATTGTGTCCCTTCTCTTCTTGACCTCATTATAGTTTCTTCTTCTAACCATGTCGCTAAGCATGGTCAATGCTCAGCTGATAACTTTTCCTACCATGACCTAATCTATCTTTCTTATAAAATTCGGCCTCCAAAGGCAAAACCGAAAATTATTATGCAACGCAATTTTAGTGGCATAGACGTTGACAGGCTTCGCGAGGATGCTTCTGGAATAGACTGGGAACCACTTTTTACATCAAACTCTATCGATACTAAGGTGCAAATTCTTACGTCTAACATAACACAGCTGTATGATGCGCATGCTCCTATTCGTGTAATCAAAGTAAGACATATTCATATTCATATTCATTTATTTGCTTAAAGGTGGTTATACGAGTACAGGTGTTAGGTACAATTATTTAGTGCAGCACATTTACCATTTTATGGCATGCAAACATTACAATACATAGGTAGATATTATACGACTTTAAACTACAATTAATTATTATATAGAATTATTTCAGCACATGCAAGTCCATTGAATTCTTTAGTCACAAACATTATAATAGATTATTGGGAATGTCAGAACATATCATAAAATGCATAAAACAAGTCATAAAAATTTGTGAAGAAAAAAAAAATACATTAAATACATTTGAAAGACTAAGTATTATATTCTGCTATTCATTCACAGTTTATCTTTACAGTTTTCAAATTCCTCTATGGTATAAAAGCATTTTTCCATGAGCCATGCTTTCAACTTTCTTAGAAATTTAGAGGTTGGCAGTTGCTTCAAGCTTTTAGGTATTGCATTATAAATACGACCGCACATCGCGAAACAGTTTTTTAGGTATAGGGCCGTATTCGGGACTCTGGGTAAAACAATTCTATCCTGATTTCTAGTGCTCCTCGGATAAACCTCATGTGCCTTAGAGAAGAAACTAGGATATTGCCTAACAAACTTCGCAACTTCGTATATATACATGCAGGGAAGGGTAAGGATCTTCAGTTTCAAGAAAAGAAGCCTACAAGAGTGCCATGGTGCAGCTCCACATATAGCTCGGACACACTTTTTTTGGGCAATGAAGACTCTGTTCACGTCTGTGGCGTTGCCCCAAATCACTAGACCATAATTTAAAACTGAG
This sequence comes from Cybosia mesomella, assembly GCA_946251805.1. NCBI lineage: Eukaryota > Metazoa > Arthropoda > Insecta > Lepidoptera > Erebidae > Cybosia > Cybosia mesomella. Next base: position 28,607,947 of record OX276398.1, read on the forward strand.
GCAACGTAGCCGTGGTAGGCCATGGCAACCGATTCGGGATTTGAGGTCTTTCTAAGTTTAGCCAGAACGTAAACAAATTTGTTTATTTTATTGCAAACTTTTTCAACGTGTGCCTTCCAGTTTAGGTTCTGGTCAATAATTATACCTAGGAAAGTTGTTTTATCCACTTTTGTTAAATTATCAGTCAAATATTTGATATTCAAATTTTTAAGTTTCGTACCATAATTGCCAAATTGAATATATTGTGTTTTAGCCATGTTAACCTGCAAATTATTTTCATGGAGCCATTGGATTATAGAGTCAATTGTATTATTTATGTCATTAGTATAGTCAATATTGGAATAATTAGATGTCATGATGAGAGAAATGTCATCAGCGTATAAAATACAAGGCTTGGGCGTTACGCTTGGCAAATCATTAATATAAATCAGGAACAGCAAAGGTCCCAGAATACTTCCTTGTGGGACCCCAGAGCTATTGACCCTGTACGAGGATCTATGTGCTTTTAGTTCATTGTTATCGTCTATACACATAATTTCAACACACTGTTCTCTATCCCTTAGATACGAATCAAGCCATTCGTAGGCAGGGCCCCTAATTCCATAATTCTCTAATTTATTTAAAAGCCGTTTATGTGAAACTAGGTCAAATGCACTTTTCATATCAAAGAAAATGACAGTGGTCTGCATATTACGGTCCAGGCTTTCACAGATCCTAGTTACAAGGTTAAAACATGCCAGCGTTGTAGACTTGCCTTTCTGAAAACCATATTGTTCGTTTCGTAGTATTTCGTGTTGAGTAACAAAGTCATATAGTCGCTTATGCATAGCTATTTCAAAAACCTTAGAAAAAATGGGTATAAGAGTTATTGGCCTGTAGTTATTAAGTACAGACTTGTCACCTTTTTTGTATAGGGGTTTGACTATCGATCTCTTAAGAAGACTTGGAAAATGACCTTCACTGAACGATAGGTTTATTAAATGTGTTAGAATGGGTGAGAGTTCGATGGCACTGTCCTTGAGAAGTCTAGTGCTAAACTCATCATAACCCACTGAGTTTGTATTATTGAGCGATTGAATGATTCTCAGAATATCGGTACAGTCGTAAGGCCTAAGGTATATACTGTTGCATATACTATGAATGTTTTCTTTTTTTTTTGAGCTTTGATTGTTTGTTTTTTGTTTGGTGTTAACGTCTATTAAACGATCGTTGAATGCTTGTGCTATTTCTTTTGGGTCTGTGAGAAGGTTGCCATCTACCTGTATTTTGTTTATAAAGTCTGATGTTTTTAAACCTTCCGTCTCCTTTTTTATCAATTGCCACGATGTTCTACAAATATTTTTACAGTTACTTAGTCTACTCTGATTGTAGTTTTTCATAGAATTAAAAATACATTTACGTAGTAATTTAGAGTACGATTTGAATTTTTCTTTATTTGTTTCAGATTTATGTTTGTAATAATTTAGTCGTAGTAGTCTTTTTTTTTTACAGCTAACTCTCAGCCCTCTACTGATCCAAGCATTTTTTTTAGGCTTGTGTGAAATTGTCTGTTTGAATGTAGGAAAGCACAAGTTAAAAAATAGAGAAACTAGTTCGTGAAATTTAGAATATGCCGAATCAAGGTTTGACTCCGCATATACCTCACTAAATGACAGACTTGCCATACACTCTTTAAATCGGATTATATTTTCACTAGAAAAGTCTCTCTTGTATATTGAGTATCTTGTAATCGTAGTTTTCCTGTTACTTGTAGGGACAGTAAGTAATTGAGCTGTTTCGTGGTCCGACATTCCAAGGTGGAGGATTTCGCCATTGGCTATGCTGATATTACTAATAATATGATCAATACAAGACTTTTGCTGTCGAGTTGGCTGGGTTATGTGCAGAGTCAAATTAAAATTTTGGGCCATCTCCAGTAAAACATTTGATTCATGGCTTACTTTTAATGTATTTATATTTATGTCTCCAGCAATTATAATTTTTTTGTCAGAATTATATATAGTCTTTCTTAATAGAATGTCAATGTTTTTGAAAAATATGTTAATGTCAGAGTCTGGTGTCCTATACACGCATATTATAATTAAATTTTGGTCAGTTAATTCTATGGCACAGCATTCAAAGTGCTTTTCTATCGACATCTCTTTGATATGAGGTAGCTCCACAAGCGCTATGTCATATTTCACTAGTATACATACACCACCGCGCTGCGCATTTTTTGTTTTGATTCTACAAAATGAAGAAGCTAATCTGTACCCAGTCACATTAATGAAACATTCTTGATTACTTTCTAAAAAGGTTTCTGACAAGCAAATAATACAAGGCACAATTTTACTACATTGTAGGTTGTACAGGTGAATCTCTAACAATTCTATTTTACTTCTTAAACCCGCTATATTTTGATGCAATACTCTTAAAGAACGTTCCGTTGTCATATTATTCACGAAAAAGATTGATCTTGTCTGAGGTTCCAGTTTGTAAATGATTTTGTGAATTATCTTTTGGTTTCGCAATAAAGTAGTAAGGGATGGTACCTTTTTTTGCCTTCATTGGAAGAGTTTCTAGTAGTAAATTGGTCCCTTGGCCCTTGTGACTCTCTTCGTAACAATTATGCGAGTTATCTTTGGGTTTGCTAGCAAAATAGTAAGGGATAGTCCCTTTTTTTACCTTACTTGTAAGAGGAGGACAACGGGCTGCAGACACACGAGGCTCACGCGATGAGCAGTGCGGTCCATATCCATGATGCATAGTTGGCTTTGTAATATACTTAGTCTTTTGAGGTATATATTTACAATTATAATCAAGGCTGTCAATATTTAAATTGATAGTTTTACACATGTCAAATTGGTTATAAGTCACATTGATATAGTTACAATTAGGAAAGTAATTACATATTTTTTTAATCATATTATTGAGTAGTATCTCGTTTAAGAATTTATTTTTAAGTACACTTAACACAAGAATGCCCACAGTTGGCAGACAATTAATAATAGAACAGAGCTCTATCATAACACTAAAGGGGTTTTCATCATGTTCGCCTACAGAAACAATCAATCGATCGTCCTCCTTCAAGTTGTACTTTTTAATAGGTTCTAATATTTGTCGCGTCCTGGCGCCTGGTTGAATGAAAGAGCTGACATTGTATTTCTCGTATCTAGTGTTTGTCCTTGATGTGATCAGCTTCGATGACAATCCTATACACTGTTCACCGCCCACAATAAGTAGGTTTTTTTGTTTACTTTGAGGATTGCGTCCAATGTTGGTTAGAAGTTGTGGTGGTTTTGGCTGGGTGACAGTGTTGACCTTTCCCCGTATTTCACTTTGTAGTGAACTATTATTTACAGGCAGCAAGTGAGATGCTACTTGTTCCAAACCAGATTTCGAAATCGCTCCGGTAGCTTGTGAAGGGTTTGAACATAGCGATGATTCTGGTAATGTAAGAGGGCTACTATTGAATGTCTCCGTAAGCCGACGTCTAGCGTTGTTTTTCTTAGAGGATGGGATGTTTTTTATCAATGACGATACCGGGCTTCTACATATTTGTTTCAGTACTGCTACTTCTTGTGTAAGATAAGCTATTTGTTTCTTAAGGTCTATATTTTCAAGGATGATATTGTCCAATTCATTTTGTGTGTTTTCCAGACTACGTTTTAAGCTAGTAATTTCAGTTCTCATCTCCTCCTTATGCGTTACCAAAAAACTTGTAGAAAGGTCTAGACTTTTACCCAACAGCTCCGAAGAACTCGATGTATTGAGCGAAGTACTCATATCAATATTATCGAGGGAGGCCGCCTTAGAAACAGGTTTTCTGAAAGTAATGTTTCTTTTTTCTGCCATTTCGAAATTTTAGGCAGTAACGCCCCCTATGTATTTATGTAACCACAGTGCTGTGTTAGGTAGGACTGCGTGTGCGCAATGGAGAAGCTAGTTGTTGAAATAGTTCAGATAGTTTCCGACAGATGTCACTCGAATTCTGCTGTGAGTTTATTCAATTAATATATCATTGGCTATTTGATCCTTTTTGCGTATTTTGTTTACAACTTGCAGAAATATTTAAGTCTTGGATGTTAGGTGGTGTTCTCACAATTTATTATGATCAAGCGAATACCAATTTCAAAAAGTGTTAGCGTAGCGCTCGGGATCGAACTCACGTCGCATGCGTGCCAATCCGATAGACGGACCTCACGGCCAAGGTTTGATTAATGTGAGAAGCTAAAATAGGTGTCCTGTAGGTACAAGTTAGATAATTATGTAATGTACATAGGTGTCAGTACTAAGTAGTTAAACCGGTTTGGTGTCAACTTGCAAGTCATTGAGTTTGAATTTGCATTTTTTCTTAACGGTCGGTGAGTATGTTTACAGAAAACGAATTTGCTTTTAATTACACTCTTTTTATTTATTTATGATTTAGGGCACTGTCACTTAGTATATTTAGCTAGTTACGATATTTCACTTAGCAATTTATTAAGTAAATTATACACTGTTTCACCTTAATTCACTTGGTCACCAGCTTTGTGTTTTTTTAGTAATCGTGTTAGCCTGCTCGAAGATAACATTTGTACTTGTATATTATTTAGTTTTGTACTGAGTTTATTGCTTTTTTATAAAGAATTTGCACTTAAACTATTTTTTTAAAGATATATTCAGGGAGTCGATGTTGTCGTTACGGCTCACTAGCGACACACTTGCCATCGCCTTGGCTTACAGACGACATCAAAAAGTTAATGACGAAAAAAGCTGCAGCCAAGTCAAGGTACAAATTTCGATCGACCCAGGAGAATCTGGACAAGTATGTGGCCATTAGGAACCGTTGCAACAAGGTGTGTAGGAACGCACAACGCCAACACATTCACACGTCTATCGAAAATGGAGATCCAGCAAAAGTTTGGAAATTTCTTAATTCATTGGGAGTTGGAAAATCACGCCAAGACTCAATTCCTAAAAACTTAGATGTCAATTCACTTAATGTACACTTCTGTTCTTCGACCCATTTAGACGGGACAACTAAATCAAATACACTGCAATATCTTTCAACTGTTCCAACTCCCAAGTACCCTTCATTTGTCTTCGAACAATTGACCGCTTGTGATGTTAAGAAGAGCATAATGGCAATCTCATCCAATGCTGTCGGTAACGATTGTATTAGCCGAAATATGATCATTCCTATAATGGACGAAATTCTTCCTATTTTATGTAACATTTTTAATCACTCCGTATCTAGTGGAGTATTCCCATCTACTTGGAAAGAGGTACAGATAATTCCTTTACCCAAAAAATCTAAACCATGCTCTTTATCTGATTACCGTCCCATATCGATCCTCCCATTCCTATCTAAAGTCTTAGAGCGCCTTATTCACTCCCAACTTAGCACTTTTCTCAATAAAAATTCATTGTTGAATTCATTTCAATCCGGATTTCGTCCTGGGCATAGTACTTCGACAGCGTTGGTGAACATCACAGATGATATAAGGCTAGCAATGGATGGCGGAAATCTTACACTTTTATCCTTACTGGACTTTAGCAGTGCCTTTAACAGTGTAGATTTCCACATTTTGCTTGGCATACTAAGCTCTATTAACATATCTCCAACGGCTATTGATTGGTTTCGTAGTTACCTGTTTGGTCGTCGGCAACGTATACGCATCGAAGAATCATATTCTTCATGGTGCAGTACTGAAGCCGGTGTACCACAGGGTGGCGTTTTATCTCCTTTACTCTTCGCAATTTTCATAAATTCCATCTCTGACAAGCTAGTTTCATCCTACCACCTTTACGCGGACGATCTCCAAATTTATACACAAGCCCCCTTGAATAGGTTAACAGAGGCTTTCTGTACCATTAACACCGACTTGGAGAGGATCTGCGAATGGAGTAAGAACTACGGACTCATGATAAATCCCACCAAAACGCAAGTCATTGTTATTGGCAGCCCCAGCATGGTCTCGAGGATGAACTTGTCGCAACTGCCCCAAGTTAAGTTTGACGGAACCGTGCTGCCCATACAGGACTCTGTTAAAAACTTGGGTATTTATTTCGACAAGACCTTCTCCTGGAGCATCCAAATCAAAGAGACAAGTCGTAAACTCTTTGCGTCAGCGGGTTCTCTACGGAAGCTAAAGAACTTCCTTCCAACTGCCACTAAAATTGCGCTCGCACAATCACTTCTTCTTCCAGTTCTAGATTACGCCGATGTCAGCTATCCTGATCTCACTGAGGAGCAACTTGATAAGCTTGAGCGTCTTCAAAATTTCTGCATAAGATTCATATTTAGTTTACGCAAATATGATCACGTATCTGAATTTCGTAACAGACTCAAGTGGCTTCCAATTCGACTTCGCAGGAATTCTCACATTCTAGCATTATTATACAATGCTATGTTCAATCCTAAGATCCCCACTTATCTAAGGGAGCGCTTTAGATACCTCAAGGATACACATAATAGAGTTTTGAGGTCGTCCGAGAATTTGGAACTAGAGATGCCAGTGCACTCCACCAACTATGCTGGGAAATCATTCACCGTTAGTGCGATTCGCCTGTGGAATGCACTGCCCTTAAATATTAGGCAGGCAAAATCTCTTTCTATATTTAAAAGTATGTTGAAAAATCACTACTTAGGTATTATCCAACCATCATAACCACCATAGGTACCAAATTTTCAACTCTGGGATATGGGTTGTACTTGTATAAATTTATCTATATGATTTTAGTTTATTTACTATTTTAGTGTGAGGTATTGTAATTTATATGTATGTTTGTTTTATTCTTTCTTTTTTTTCTTTTCTTATTACTCTTTATTGATATTTGACTACTTTCATCCTGACAACTACACCACCGTCTAACGTCTTGAATTATTTTATTTTTATCCATCCTAAGGTTGCCTGGAAGAGATCGCATTTAGCGATAAGGCCGCCCATTGTACATTTAACTGTATTGCTATTATCCATGCTATATTGTCTTTAAACTTAACGTTGGTGTACAATAAAGAGTTATCTATCTATCTATCTTAAATACATATTAAATTATATTTTTAAATACATTCCATATATAAAAAAAAACAAATAAAATATAAAAAATAGTGGCCCACCGGCATCGGGAACAGGGACCAAGCTACCGGTGGTTAGGGCTCCAGAGAGAGGAATCTCCTCACAATACGTGCCGTGTCGAGGAGCACTGTCTTCTGCATCAAGCCCTTGACCCAACTGCCTAACGCGAGCCTCTGGAGATGTTGTTCGAGGCTCTTGGCAATCAGTCCGTGAACTGATACAACTATCGGAACAATAATCGCCGAATCCACACTCCACATGTCGACAACCTTTGAGCCAAATCCAAATATTTTATTTGTTTTTCTTTGTCGGCTTTCACAAGATTCTCGTCATGTGGAATGGTGATATCGATAATTATTGCGCGGCGCTCTGATCGATCTATCCACACTATATCAGGTTTATTATCTACAATAGTCCTGTCAGTGATGATAGATCGATTCCAGTACAACGTGATATGCCCATTTTCGAGAACTGCGTCGGGCACATACATATAGTACGGTACCTCTGATTCCACAAGGTTGTACTTTAGAGCAAGCTGTTGATGAACAATCCTGGCTACTTGGTTATGTCTATGCAAATACTCGCCGTTGGCAAGACAAGAACAACCAGAAATTATATGTCTAAGAGATTCTCCGGGACGGTGGCACGCCCGACATATGTCACCCGTACCATCCCTTAGAATATACTTACGATAGTTATTCGTCATCACAACTTCGTCCATAATTGCAAAAACAAAACCTTCGGTTTCCCCAAATAGGTCACCGAAGCGTAGCCAAGACACAGATGCTGGTAAGTCTATATCAGACCCATGAAGAGCCCGATAGAAACGTCCATGCAATTCCTTGCTCTTCCATACATCCATGCGGTCATTAATACTCAATACCACAGGTTTGCGCCAGTTCTCTTTAGCCAAAGCTAGCGGGGTAAATCCGTTATCCACCCTTACTACATCACAATGCATATCAGCTTCATTCTGTAGGAAGTATTCCCTGAGGTTGCACACCTCACGGTTATGGAGGGATTTGGCATTTAAAAGCCACGTCCCCCGCATTTCCGTGGTATGTACAACCTCATCACAGATGAATGCGGATGATGCATTCGGTATGCAGTAAGAAGCGTACGGACTCTCCTATCCAGGGTGTCTAATTCCGTCTGAGTCCACCTGAGTATGCCGAAGGAGTACATTAAAACCGACATGACCCAACCGTTATAGGCGCGCACCTTATTACCGCCTGACAAAAGACTTTTGAGGACTTTTTTCAAGCGGCCAAAGAAACGTTCCCGTAACGATTGCTTCATGCTAGCTTCTGTAATGCCTAACGCCTGCGACATACCCAGGTATTTATAGGTGTCGATTGCAGAGAGAGACCTGAGTTTTGTGGAATCTGAGAGCTCAACTCCATCAGATTCCACTATCTCCCCTCTTTTTACATGCATGACCGCACATTTGTCCACACCAAATTCCATCCTGATAGATTTACTTAAGGTTTCGGTCATCTTTAGTAACGCTATCAGTTGGGAATTGTTGGGGGCAAATAATTTAAGATCATCCATGTAAAGGAGGTGGGATATAACCTGACCATCTCTCCGCAATCGACAGCCTACCCTTAACTCTCCAGCATATAACTAAGAGCGTTCAGTGCCAGGCAAAACCATAATGGACTAAGACTATCACTCTGGAATATGCCCCGCTCTATCCTTATCAGCCCGCCGTTCTCGCAGATCCGTCAACACCCTGGACAGCAAAGGACCGTACTTCATTGCCCCATACATGCCTTCAGGAAGGTACATAGAGTTGTATCAATTTTATATAACTCAAGCACCCTCAAGAGCCACGTATGTGGCACGGAGTCATAGGCCTTTTTATAGTCTATCCAACATGTCGCCAGGTCCTTACGATTACGGCGTGCCTGTTGGCTAATGGCCATATCAATTATAAGGAGCTCTTTAGTGCCACGAGCCTCACTTCTACATCCATTCTGAGAGTTAGACATGATAGAATTGTCGGTTAAGTGTGAAGATATTTTTACTCTCAGGATGGATGTAAGAAGCTTATAGACCGTAGGAAGACATGTGATCGGTCTATAATTTTTAGGGTCCGTAGCACTACCGGACTTGTAAAGAAGGTGGGTTACACCAGTGGTCATGAAATTGGGAACCAATCCTGATTCAATACATGATTGGAATTGAGATGCCAAACGACCGTGTGAGCTTTTCAGCCATTTTAACCAAAAATTATGCAGTCCGTCTGGTCCCGCTGACTTCCAGTTAGGCAACAGACGGACTGCATCGGTTACATCCTATTGAATTATGGTAACCGGATCCATGATCCTAATAGGCTCACACGATCGCTTAACATCCTGCATCCAATCACCCTCCGTATGACTGACGGGCATCGACCAGATATTACGCCAGAATGTATTAGTAATATCATCATCTGGTCGACACACGTCAGCCCCAGTCGAATCAGGGCGCTCCCAATCTCTGTAGACCCACCTTTGGTCCCTTTGGATCATGCGATTCTGAGAATATGCCTCCATTCGTTTTTTATACCTCCGAATCCGGTTTGCCCACGCATAAACTTTTTGTTTCAGGTAGTCGATACGCTCTGTGACTCGTGCCAAAAATTCTCGAGGCCTAATATCAGACTCCGAGAACGCTCGACTCACAAAGTGCATCACTCTTGGGCGGGTATTGCCCGACCTGAAACAAATGAGCTTTCCAATGAGTGCCCTAGTCTCGGTGATACGTTGCTCAATTCTGAATTGCCAAGCCGGCACAGCAGATTTCGGTCGAGTAGCTAAGTCGCACTTTGGAAATTGAACATTAGTTACTCGACATACTGCGACGGCCGCGCAATAAAGAATTGAATGTGTATCACCGAGATCTTCGCTATTAACAAAATAATCTGATAATAACGAATCCAGGGCACACACTAGCGCTACATTTTTTTTTATGCGTTGGTAGGCGAGGTCTATTAACAAAAGGCACGGAACGATATTCCCGCATAGCACATTCCAAAGCACTCCTTAATTGCTCGTCGTACTCGGTACTTACGTCTATAGCCCTGGTATCAATCACTTCTTCGCTACAGATGTGTTGTGAGATGGTCTCCCTGGCTGGTCTCACAGTTTGCGAAGAGGGTGTAGTACCCGGGCTACTTCGTACGTCAGAGCGTAGCCTCTCAAGTACAGTGTCATCCAACAAATGACAACGTTGTATGGCCCGCACTTGATCCGATAGCCGTTGTGCCGAAACATTCACAGTTGGTTCAAGTACCTGAAACAAAGGCAGCATACGAACACGGTACGCAGTGAGGTTGACTCCTCCCTCTGTAGCCACAAAATATGCCCGCATGACGTTTTCGTTCATTGAAGTACTCCATCGCATGCGGTGCACATCACCACCGGTAGCGGGGGCCCTATTCGAAGCCGGTGGGCGTCGGGGCACCAAGCCAGTCGGTGGCCGGCCTCTCCCCTGGCGACGTACAGGTGTTGGCGACGTCGGCGGGGAGAAAAACTCGTCGCTTGAGCTCGACGTCGCTGTCACACCCAGAGAATCTGCTGGTGGCTGTAGGACGGAGTTGAGCGACGAGTCCGGGGATGTTGGGCGTGCTGCTGCTCTTGCCTTGGCTCTTGTTATCATCTTTCATATGTATTTTTGTGAATTTTCAAGATTTTTTGTTTGACAGACAGAAACTGTCATGTCAATAACTTTAATAAATTCTTGGTTACAAATTTGTTGAATGGATCAATTTTAACATTTTTTTTTTCTTTGATTGTTTATCGCTTGATGTTTACACTATTTAGTATGTAGTTTATTATATATTTAACAGATTTTATGTAAATGTAATTTGATTTAAAGCACAAAAATAGGTGACTTGTTGATACTAGTATCGCCAGTTATTATTATTATTATTATCTTAAGTAAATAGATTATTTATTGATGTGCAAACGTGAATCGTACCTATATTACCTGATCACGTTATTGAATTGTGATATTCATTGACTCTCTAATTCCTGCCTAAGATCCTTCAGTCTGCGCTCTGTCTACTTAGGTCCAAGTCTGACATCCAGTTAACGCAGTAACAGCCAAAACCTTGTTCTGTGTATATAGAGCCAAACTACATTTTTGAGGTCCAAGTCAACCTCACCTGCTAAACAACGGACGGAACTCTGCCTTTACTCTGAGGGTTGGAAGGTCAAACGGCCATAGTTTGTGTTATGGGTTCTAGAATGCGGATAAACATACTTTTATAAATATTAGGTCGCTACATATGTAATTGCCGTTTTTCTTGAAGAAATTGGAGGAATCCCAATTTTCAGTACTAACATTTTTGCATTTTTTTTAGAAATGACAAATCCAGATTGTGTGTTTTTTTGTGTATGAATGAGACTACATTAAGCTAACAAACAGCAACTTTTATTACATTTTTGAAAAGTGACAGCTGTTAAGTAATACGAAATTTATCAACAAAATGGATAGCATTTAGGAAGTACTGTTTTTGAAGATCGAATTAATTTATCAAGCAGCCAATAAATACAAAGTTGTAAAATCTTGAAATCAACTTTCAAACAAAATATATATAATGGAAATAGCTATTAAATTCCAGGAATAACGAAGTCATGAATTTGTAAGAAAATTTCGGCAATTTCATAGGTAAAGACCTATTATTTTGTTTTTGTAAATACATAAAAATTCTACATAGAAACACCCAGACCAATGCAAATAAACATATTCATGCATACAAATATCGGCACTGAGCGGGAATCGAACCTTCGCCCCTGTCGTAGCAGTCAAATGCACTACCGCTACGCCGCAGAGGCCGTCAAATGACGTGATGATCCTGTGTTGAGTGTGTTCATTGGGTGGTGTAACCTTTAACTATCAAACTTACCGAGTAGTTATTTGCCACAATAGCAGTGAAAACAGTTCAGTTAAACATCAGAAAGTGGATATAATTATGTCAACTGTAGATATGTCAGGCGTATGTGTCACGGCCTCATGCCTGTTACACAAACAGAGCTAGCAAATACATCACAAAGGACAAATTGTGCATCGTGCATCATACACAACTCAACTGTGAAATTCGTTTGACCAATGTTTGCATACGACCGATATTAGTATTCAATCTAAGGCAAAATCTTTGTTAAAATTGTTTTTATTCCTTAAGTTCACCGAGGTTTACAGATTTTACATTTAAATAAAGTCAAATTTGTACAAGACCTATGAGAAAATAATTCACGCATATTTTGAACTAGCTGTGCCCGCGACTCCATCGGCGTGGCTATAGATGTTTAGGGATTTTACTTTTTAGCGCGGAACCCTAATTCTTTATCTAAAATAAAAACAGCCTATGTTACGCCTTACAATAGGCTAAGAATTCAGTGCAGGGTGCGACTGAAATAAAATGAAGTTAGGCGAGCATGACTCTTACTTGAAAATAAGACATCTTACTACGGTCGCGCGCTTAGCTAAGGCCACGCGCTCGTGAAACTGTTTTTCGGTGATTATTCCTCAATGGTACATCGGACATGAACCATCTCGCTTCAAAACACTCCTTAGTGTCAACACTATCACCATGGTAAATTTGGTCAAGATCGCGCTAGTGGTTACGGAGGAGTTCAGCCACAAAAGGCTATGCCGGGTATAAGAGCTTCGCTCGCTCAGCTCAATAATATTACCTACCTACCAGTGAAATTCCGTCAAAATCGGCCCATCCGTTTCGGAGCGCTAGTCCCTGTTGTAACCAAAGCTTGCAGCCCGGAGTCCGCTCCCCAACTCCTCCTTTCAATAGTTTGGTTTGTTTTGACTCTTACGAGAGTAATTGCGAAAGTCTGCGCACGAGCTTCGTTTGACAATAACCATTATGTTTGTAGTGTGCAGGTGAGGTATTATACCCCCAAGAGGGCTTATACCCCGAAGATCTTAATTGGGCCCCATCCAAGTGACAAGACAACCTTACTAAAAACAACTAAATAGAATTATGAGTTAACTACTACTACTACTACACTACCGACGTGAACTCACTCCTGACACAAGCAATTTAGCTTAGCTTGAGGGTTTAGGAAGAATACTAGTAATTTATGTCACTAATATTCTATTTTAAAAAAACAGACAGACAAAAAAAAATCCGCTCCCGCAGGGGGAACGCACAGGTAGATTTCGTGAAGCAATTAATATTATTTTATATAGAGAACTACGAACTTTAAACAATATTTCGTGAATATTTTTAACATGTTTAATTTTTTTTTCTCGAAAACGGTAACTTTTAGCGAAAAACTTTTCAGACATTTATTTTAGACTTAAAAATGGCCTATCGATTAAAAATGTTTCCGACGGCAAGAATGTTCACCGGTTAGAAGTTGTTTTTTTTCCGAAAAATTTTGGTTTTTCCCCCCTCCACTTTTAGTTAAAGTTTTAATCTTATAGGTTTATAATTAAAAGTTGTTGGTATTCATGTATACTATGGGATAAAATTAGAACGGTTCGAATATCTTTCATGGAACGTGAAATTTTGAGGAAAAACTGATTTCACAAAAAGTGAGGCCCGGTACCCTTTGGCCGGATTCCACCCGTTCACGAACTTAAACTAAGTTTACACCCAAGCCATTTTTGACCGCAGTTTGATCGGGGCAAAAATGCGACCGTGAGAGTGCCGCAAATTTTGGGATGTGGAACCATACATACATACATATATAAACTTTTTGACCAGTGGTCATTTCGGACTCAGGGGGTCGTAACTAGACCTCCTCTGAAGAATTTTTTTTTAAATTCGACAGTAGTCAAGAAACCAATAGGTAGATCGATTTCATCGTAATCTACCTAAAAATATGTTATCTGTATCGTACATACATTAATACGCATTAGTTAAAAATTTGTTATTTTAATATTACTAACAGACACTTCAATTTTGTTTATTTGTAGATTATAAAAATATAATACGTACATTATTTACAATGACAATACTACAATTATATTCATCTAGACACGCAGCAGTGAGTCCAGCCAAGGCCAAGGAAAAAGGAACTGGTGACGCATCAGTCGTGTGTATATTTACACAAATTATTTCGAGCTACTAGGGATCTCTTCACAACTCAAAAACTATTTGATCAACATACATGAAATTTGGCACAATTATTAAAGCCCCTTAGCTTGTCTAGAATCCAAAATTTCATAAATGTTTCTCAAATGGTTATTGATTATTATGACGTTTAAAACCGGCATTTTCATGACTGACTCACTCAGTCATGAAAATGTATATAGAATATGTATATAGTATATAGAAACTTCAATTAATTTTTTAAGCATTTTGTATGCTTACTTTTTTCTAAAGATTTTAGATCGGAAAAAGAGAACATCTAGGACGGGCCTTAAGACGAATAATGTACCGGAGAGTTCCGAATATCTGGGACGTGTCTAGGTGGCTCAGTTGGTCAGAGCATTCCCCCTGTAAAGTGACTGGTCGCGGGTTCAAGTCCCGTCCTAGATATAGAAACTTGATATTCCGCATCAAGGTAGAATCCTTGGGGATATGAACGATTCTGAACACAAAAATATTTCTTTTGAATTTTCGTCTGTTTTACTTGCGATGGATGCAGAAATTACAGAACTGATTTTCATGCGGTTATTTCTATCAGAAAGGCCCTGATCAGATGTAAAATCTGCCGTATGTTGCAATTGGTTAAGTAGAACCGGAGATATGGCCAAAAAAACCGGCCAAGTGCGAGTCGGACTCGCACACCGAGGGTTCCGTAAAATATTTTTTATTATATGATGTCACTAAAAATTTACGGATTTCGCAAATTTTCCTTTATCTGTACTATAAGACGTTACTTCGTACCATATTTCAAGATTCTAAGTTAACGGGAAGTACCCTGTAGGTTTTGATTCCCGTGCGAGTTTCTAAAATTTGCGGAAATTTGCCGCATAAACGACTGTATCTTTTGATTGCTTTGGTTTAGAAGTTTGATTTTTTCACAGCTCCAAGGGACAGTAGAGCTGAGTATTAGATATCAATTTCAGTTTGATACCTCCACGCGTTCCTGAGAAAAGCGGCCTTTACAGACGGACGGACAACGAAGTGATCCTATAAGGGTTCTGTTTTTTCCTTTTTTGGGATACGGAACCCTAAGAATGATAACCGACCCGAGCCGCGGGTATCAGCTAGTAATAAAATAATAAAAACAAGTTGTACAATAACCTTAATAATTTTAATCAAAAATAAATTAATCTTAGTTTGTAGCTATTATTATTGAGAGGAAGCATCATATTACCTACATTGCATTACATTTATGTGTCTCAGTATTTTAAACTGTAAAATAAATGGATTTAAAAATTAATCTCTTAATTAAGTATGGTAGTTGTCACCCTCATTGAACCCCAGCTTGTCCCAAAATAATTTCTGCCCAAAGTTGTTGGTGTACTTCATCTCGAAATCATCAGGACTCAATATGTTGAGATAGTTCAGCACCTTAGCACCTGGTTTAACTGGGATCCAAGTGGGTCCATCTTCAGAAAGTTTTGGAGTTCTGAGAGGAAGGAGAAATATTTTTATTAAACTTAATTTAATAATATCAAATAATTTCATAATCACCATCGTTTTATTATCGCAGCGGTAGCCCAGTGGCGTACGTAACGGACAACAGCTGAGACGAGGTCTCGAGTTCGATCCCCAGTCGGGCACACACCGCTGACTTTTCTTATTTATGTGTGCATTAATAAATGTTATTTATCGCTCGCTTAATAATGTGCCCGGTAGATGGCAATAGGCTCGCCCCCTATTACATTGGAACCTTAACATAACTGGCGAATCGTGGGTGTGTAATATACCTCTGCTTACCCTTTCGGGGATACAGGCGTGAAGTTATGTTATGTTATGTTTATTATCGCGGAGAAATATACGACATAACCGCCCCCGTTAGCCGGCGGGGGGGTATCCGAAGGGATTTCCGCACGAAAAAAAAAATGGCTGCATATAGACAGTCAATATATTTCGCGATCCTGTCATTAATATTAATGATGTTGATGTGCAAACGCGATATTATTGATATGCAAACGAACGCGATTGGTCCCTACACCGATCACGCTATAGGATCGGAATATAGATTGACTGTCTCCACGCGCCCGAAGGCTACGCCGCTTTATTGCTTGTTTCTAGACATGCAGAAGGCCTTCTTCCCTTCTTCTGTGGCTCTCGCGCGGTGATCTGGTGGGCACTGTGTTTACTGCGGTTCAACTATGCACTATATCGGGCGTTTGGGAAATGCTCCCGAAAACGAAGCCTGGTGATAGTACTGAAGATAAAAATAGATCCCACCAAAATGACTATCGTAGCTGAACTGTCTAATACGTTGGTTGGTGTTTTTTTGAATTCAGTAAGAAAATACAATAAAAGCAATGAATTAAAAGTTAGCCATCTGGGTATCAATAGCTCCGCAGCCCTATTTGTGTCGGAATCCCTAACTGCAAAAGCCCGACGTCTTCATTTCCTAGCAAGGGAATTCGCCAGAACTGAAAACTACAAGTTCTGTTGGACCTCTCACGGAAATATCTATCTCAAGAAGCAAGAAGGCTCTGCATGTATATTAGTGAAAAATGAATTGCAACTCAATACCTTGAAACAGTCGAAGTGACTGAAAGTATTCTTAGGGATATTTATTCTCTTCGACAATTATTGCTTTATATACCTTCACCTGTTTAATTTAAAAATGTCACATAGTATCTTACACAATTTCTATTTATCATACCACAATACTCTATACTACACTTTACACATCACAAGTTATTATTATTCACTAATATCTCCAATCAGAATGGCACGTCATCAAAGGAGTATACTCAAAATAGCCATTCGCTTTCTGGTTATCGCACAAACCAAAAAGTACCTTATAAAAGTTATATTGCTTGTTAATTATATTACTCAAAAAAACAACTATTTAATAGCGCGATCAGAATTAATAATTATTATCTTACTATCATTTATCAAATTCATTGAACTATATGCTGTACTTGTTTTTACTTTTTTCGCTTAACAGTGTTGACAAATAACCAACTTCTTGATGAGATAGATAACACAAGTCTGTTGAAATGTATTGAGGTTGATAGCCCTGAACAGTGTAGAATACACCTAAATAGTACGTATCCCGAGTTTACAATACTATCACAGAATATTCGCAGTTCAAATAAAAACTTCAATACACTATTCCTATTTCTGCATCGCTTACAATTCAAACCGGATCTTATAGTACTGACAGAATGTTTCCTGGATGATTCTTTCAATTTTACTCCTTTAGATGGTTATGACTGTAACTACTCGACAAGGTTCCTCAACAAAAATGACGGTATATTAGTTTATTCTAAGTCTAATCTTCAAGTATCTGTAAGAGAACCTACTTTTAACGATGCAAATTGCTTACTGATAGACGTTGCTCTGTCCTATACTATCATAGCTATTTATCGGTCACCATCCGTATATTATAATAAAGTGGTTGGAGCCAAATAACTATGCTCAAACGGAGACGCTCGTAGAGGTGTTAGAGTAGAAAGACACACACAAATACACACCCTCACGCGCATACACACATATATACACTCACACACACACACACAAATATACACACATCACACACTCATACACACACAAATACGCATACACACCCTCACACTGCACACATGCACTCACACACAAACACACACCTATATAATATGCATGACATTGGTGCACATATGTTTCGTTGCAACAATTTTATTTATAGTTAGCTACTTTATTCTGTTTTTTTTTTAAATATAACTTACCTGGGAAGAGACTGAACTCCACGACACAGGGTATCCTAGTGTGGGGTTCAGAGAATCATTGGCTTGTACTTAAATTATTATTATTTTGCTATGTTTTCTGTATGCATCTAACACCGTTATGTATATGTTCATTTGAAACCAATAAATTAAATTATTATTATTAAAAAAATTGAGTGATTTTGTCTCGATCGGTTAAATTTTTTATTTAATCACATTTTTAGAATTTTTATTAGCATTATTCACGCTCTATCGTATTATTTCAGCATACTGAAACCAGACGTTGCTGGTCGTTGACCCCGGCGGCGCGCGGGGTCAACGACCAGCAACGTTATACCAATATTCATTGCGACATTCATTTTTTTTAAATATTCTACGATATTCTACACAGCGCTTTCTAGACCCAAGGAAGCATAGTTTAACTAGATTGTGTTATAGGTTCCAGAATGCGGATAAACATACTTATATACTTTTTTTTTGTAAATACATACATATTATACATAGAAACACCCAGACCAATGCAAATAGACATATTCATAAATACAAATATTCGCACTGAGCGGGAATCGAACCCGCGCCCCATGTCGTAGCAATCGCATGCACTACACAGAGGTGAATTGAGACATTTTTTATGAAATTATTATTTCATTTACCTGTAATAACACTATGGTGAGTGAATAATGCTTTTAAAAATATAAAAAAAAAATCCGATCGCAAAAAAGTATTTCTCTATTTTTTTGTTTTCAATACTATCGCCCATCCTCGTTTCCCTAACGCCCGGTATAGTTATACTGTACATTACCCAGTAGAAGCGAAACTGTAGATAATGTTAATGAGTATATCGGTCATGGCATCCTCTTCTTCGCTCTTGCCTGGCAGCCCAAGCAAATGGAAGACCCTCAAAACGTCGTCTAAATGACTGACTCCTGCAACATAAATACTTAACATTACAAATATTCATTTTGAATTCATTTTGAAAAACATCTGGCAGAATATGTCATACAAAGAAACTTAAACTTAAATTTACCAGTATGGCAGCAAATCTTCCTGATTTTGAAGACGTTCCTCGATTAGTAGAAGAAATCACAACAAGATAGCCAGTTCTTACTGTGCCGAACATTTCCATGATGGCTTGTATATTATGATAGAACTATACAGAGACAATGAACTCGATGATATCAATGAGTATAACTAACATCGAAGTGGGAGAAAGAAGTTTTTTACTGCGAGGACTACAATATTACAAATATATTAAAAACTAGCGGCCTCGTATTTTATCAGTAGGAGTGTAATTTCCAAAAATCCTTTCTTAGTGGATGCTTATAACATAAAAGGCATACAAAATTTGGACTTTTGAGCCCGGAGTGCACTCTTCATTTTTTACAGACTATTTATACTGTTGATTGATGGCACTTGGTGGAACTTGCTACTCATATTGAAATATATTTAATAAATTACAACTAACCGGTTTCTCCTCACGGCATTCTCAAAGGTTTTTTACACGTTACAATCCTGTACTGTAACGTGTAAAAAATTACCATTGTACTCCTGTTATTCTAAGATCAGTATTTTCAGATGTCATGTAATTTTATGTACTTGGTTTGTGGCCTCTTTGCACGAATAAATGTTACTTTCTTTCTTTCTTCTTTGTTTCTTTTCCTCGTTTCCATTATTTATTTGCTTTTTTCGACCGTGCGAAACGGAGGAGCAAAAGCGGGACACAACACTGTTGTGATAATGATAGTGATGATGATGATGATGATGATGATGATCTTAACTTTAATGGGAGCGACTGCCGTCTGACTCCCCAACCCCAAGAGGACAGCCTGTGCCAGAGCTTGGTCCGTCAATCAGCAGGTTTGCAGGTGAGATTGTCTTGGGCCTCGATGATCGAATGGGGCTTCAAACACTCATGAACAAACACGAGCTATACAAACGAAATGAACATCGTAATATTAAGCAAAACATTTACTAATTCCTGTACAATGGTAGCCCCTCTTTGTTATATTTTTCTTGCGTACGGAAACGCGCTCGGACTTCACTTCACCGGAACCATCGATGAGGTGCGTATGTCACTCGAACCGACTAAATATCGTCACATCGGCCTGAGTGGCCGAGGAATTTGGTGTACCCTAGAAACAAAATCCCAGGATACCCCGACCGGCTTAACGACCTCCGTCCTCCATGAGCGCAGGCCTGGGGGTTGCGGGTGAGGCCACCTGTCAGCAGAAGCAGGCCGGGACGGTGGGGCGACTAGCGCCCCTCCCCCAAACCGGGGCAAGACGGGGACACCGTGGTTCCCAAACCCGAGGGGGCCATCTCGAAACCGGAGATGGCCCAGGGTCAGTCGGGGTGCGAGGGATATGCTCTATGGGCAACCTTACACCCCGGCGTCTGTAGACCCGAGACGGCGTGCGGTTTTAGTCGGTTCAAGCTCGACATAACCGCCCCCGCTGGCACGCGGGGGGGTATCCGAAGGGATTTCCACACGATAAAAAAAAAAATAAAAAAAAAAAAAAAAGGATACCCCGACCGGCCTTGGCCACCAAGATAGTCAACCCCGAGATGAGACGCGCCGCCACCCTGCTTCTGCTAAAGTCCTTGTGTAATCATTACAATAATTCTTACCATAGTTAACACGGTTGCGTGCTAGCAAGTTGGAAAAACTCGTATTTCCGGAGTAGGCGTATCTGTAAACGTATGTTGGCTGATCGGACTCAGTTGCGTGGAATTGCGCCATCTTGCCTACACCATAGTAGAACAGGCGGTCACTGAGAGCCTGCAAACCACAAAAATATGAAAGAAATGAAAAAATGTAAAAGTTTTGTCTGTCTTTTTGACTCTGCTAATCTCCAAAACGGCTGGGTCGATTTTGACGCAACTTTCACTGGCTGTTAGCTGATGTTATAAGGAGTACCTCTGGTTACTTTTATTTTAGAAAAATAGTTCGAAACCAGATCTAAGTCAACGCGCGTGACGTCACAAGTTAGATGAGAACATTACAATATCAACACCTGGCTGCTGGCATTTTGTAATCTTCCATTACGAAATCTCATCAATTCTTTTTATATTCATTCCGTCAATCAATTCAATCCCAATCAGTCGGTGTCTACTTTTGTTACTTATATTTCACAAAAAGAGGAAGATCCGAAATAAGCAAGTCACACCAACATATCGTCGTTGCAAAGTACCTGCACCAATTGTGGGAAAGTCTCTTGGCTGACTGGCTTGCCTCCAAGATAGTGCTGTTTGATGACCTGCGTAACTTCATGGTGACGCTTGAGTGGGAGTGTGTCATTGTACTTGAAGATTTGTGGGGCCAGCAGATCCCAACGAGCTTCCAGGTCTTTCATAAGATATGGGTCAGATTGAAGTGCTAAAATAACAAATATATCAAACGTTACATAATATCCCAGGTATATTTAGATGGGGGGTGTGTGTTGGGTAACCTCCTCGAGTGTCGCTCCGATTCCGATCCCGCTGCAGTCCGGGGGGAACGGAATCGGAACGGCCGGTACACCCTGGGCGGCGGTCAATGGCTTCCCCTTCACCCCTTCATAGGGTTGGCATTGATCGTCGGCCAATACCCAACGTGGCGGGAACACATCGCTCTCCGTACTCCTCTGCTTTCAGAGGAGACAGGATGAGCGATGCTGTTAGTGGTGAGATGGCCCAGGGTCAGCCGGGGTGCGAGGGATATGCTCTATGGGTAACCTTACACCCCGGCGTCTGAAGACCCGAGACGGCGTGCGGTTTTAGTCGGTGCAAGCCCGACATAACCGCCCCCGCTGGCCAGCGGGGGGGTATCCGAAGGGATTTCCGCACGATAAAAAAAAAAAAAAAAAAAGGTATATTTAGATGGCATAAGCATACTAATTGATTGTTAATTTAAGAGCTGGTATACTTCATTCTGCGAACTGCCACTTTATTTTGTTAAAACGAGAGAGATTTTCTACTTTAGCTAGTAATAGGACACTGAAACTCATACAAGCAATGTACTGTTATTTGTATTGTTCTTTAGCATGAAAATCTTTTAAGTAATTCATTTAAAAAAATGTAAATTAATTGAAAAGGTTTTTAAATATGTCCAGTTTTAATCATTTCCGAGTTCAAAGCACCTCATCCTTGACGGCGGTGGCGTTCAAATGACGCTCATGAACGTATTTTATTTATTCTTTGTAGTGGCTTTTTCAGAGTTTAAATTTAATTAATGTCTGACTTTATAATGCATGGTGACCATATAGATATTATCTTATATATAGGACTCGACAAAATTACGTCACCCCGCTAGCTAGTCGCTTCATGGAAAATTTCGAAGTTGTAGTAGTTGGGAAAAGGTTTGAGGGAGGCAGCAGTGTCAACAATGGTCAATGCTAAAATAGTGGTCCTCTAGTTTGACGACCTCGATAGATGCTTTTACATGCCACGTTTAAAGGACCCAGGGTTGAAACACGTGTGTTGTTAAAGAATTCCAAGTCTTAACTGTGCCTTACATTTTTCATAGTTAGGATGTTTAGTATTTGCTATTGTGGAGAAAGGGGCTGAGATGTTCTTCTGACACAAAAGGAGGATCCTCCGACTAGGCTAGGTGATCACACCTAGCGGGCCACGGCCCAACGGTTGACGTTGGGATGTTCTTGGTTTGTTGTTCGTGGTTGTTACCTAGCGCGTCGAATTTCACTTTCGCGATGCAGGATCGGTAGTTCTGTATTAGTATCGAAGTAGTTCAGGTTTTTGTCGCTAGATGGTATCGCCACACTAGATATGATCTTACCTGCAGCAGGATACAATCCCTCTTCAGAAGTAACAGATGTCAAAAGGGGCAGATTCATCATGAATCCACTTTTAGTGGCGTAGTATGGGTGCTGCTGTAGGAATGGGTCTCGTACTCCTGGTGCCTCGACGACTGGAGTGAATGGCGTGAATAAATGCACCTTCCAGTCCTAAAGAATCAGAGATGACAAATGCTTTAGTAATTATACTTGTTTTGTCCACCACTCTGGCAGTGCAGTTTTTTTTTAAATTTGGTAAAATTAACGTGAACGAAGTAGAATGGTAATTAATAGCTAGTTTTAAAAAACCTATGAAATACTCTTTAAGAGAATATGAAACTAAAAAGTAAAAAATAGTTTTTAATGAGTTTGAGATTAGAAAATAGAGGGACATAATATTTATTGTTAAATAAAAACGGCCAAGTGCGGGTCGGACTCGCCCATTAAGGGTTCCGTAGCAGCAAGTAACGTAATAATGTTTTGTTTTTAATTTTTATATTTGAGTTGATTGAATGAAAGGTAAATTGCGGTTTACGATTTATGACTTATTAAAAGAAACCTACTTACTAGATCTCGTTCGAAACACGTGGAAGTTTATATGGTAATGTATATCATATATTTTTTTTAGTTTGTTTTTTTTTCCCGCACGGAGAATCCATGGATTGCTAAGAATATTATCGGTATCTTCTCTTATTTTAGAAGTTATAGGGGGAGGGGGGGGGGACACATTTTACCACTTTGGAAGTGTCTCTCGCGTTCAGTTTAGAAAAAAATGATAGGTATAAGAAACCTCAATATCATTTCTGAAGACCTATCCATAGATACCACACAGTTTCAGTTCTAAGTATGGGGACCCCCAAAACTTATTGCTTTTTTAATGTGTGAAAATCTTAATGCGGTTCACAGAATACATCTACTTACCAAGTATCAACAGCATAGTTTTTATTGTTTCGGAAAAAAGTGGCTGTGACATACGGACGGACAGATAGACATGACGAATCTATAAGGGTTCCGTTTTTTGCCATTTGGCAACGGAACCCTAAAAACGTGGGGAGCTCGATGATAATTGTTGTTTGTTTATCACCCCACGCTTTTTGAACAATGAAATAAATTTAAATCGGAAAAAGTGAACATCTAGGACGGGACTTGAACCCGCGACCAGTCTCTTACAGGGGGAATGCTCTGACCAACTGAGCCACCTAGACACGTCCCAGATATTCGAAATTCTCCGTAATACGTCTCTTTTTCCGATCCAAATCTATAGGAAAAGTGAGGACCACCGCTGTGAGGCCTTATGCCCAACGGAATTACGTATCTTCACAGATGGATCAAAAACTGGTACAGGCACCGGGGCCGGCGTTTTCTCGGAGGACCTTAATATATCCATTTCAACACCGCTGGGGACCCATAACACAGTATTTCAAGCTGAATGCACGGGGATTACTCTGGCAGCTTCAGCGGTAATGGCCAGGAGAGTGGAAGGCCACTCAATACGCATGCTCTCCGACAGCATGGTCGTGCTGCAAACTTTAAACAGCCACACTATAAACTCTGGACTAATATTGGAGTGCCATCTTAAATTGAACCAAATAGGCCACTTCAACAACATAACCTTGCAATGGATTAAGGGCCACAGCAGCTCGCGCGGCAATGATGCAGCAGATGAGCTTGCCAGGAGAGGATCTGACATGGTGGTAATATGGACCTGAGCCCGTAATACCGATCCCCTTTGCATACCTACGAACCATAGTAAACAAACAAACGAGAGATCAACACAACAGCTATTGGATAAATCTGGAAGTTTGCAGACAGGCGAGGGAAGCACTCCCTGTGCTTGAAAATAGACTGACCAGGCGTCTTCGACAACTGACCAAACGGCAACTGCGCACGGCCACAGCTGCCATCACGGGGCACGGCTCCTTCCTCCTTCAATAAGCTCTCTGCAGAGCCTGCACGAGAGAGGAAGAAACAGCGGCACACATGCTCCTGCACTGCCCTGCAACCGCCACATTAAGTACTTCGGAAACACAGGTACGCTCCGGGAGATCGCCAGAAGCGTGAATAGCTTGCTGGCGTTCTTCAATGAGTTGAGGTGGATCGAATCAAATGCCCACCCTCACGCAAAAACCGCGCCTTGTCGTGGAGTTGCTGATACCAGCCCGTGGTACCATACCATACCATACCATAGGAAAAGTAAGCATACAAATTGATGAAAAATGTAATTGGATGAATTTATTTCATATGTTTTATGTTTTATTATTCACTCTATTTTCTAAACTCAATCTCAGCAACAATTCTTCAGTGTCATACAGTTCCCTTTTTAATTATTATTTAGTTTACTTAAAAAAAAGTTTTTAAATTAATGTATTGTCATCAGTACGTGATAAGTGTGCAAAATTTCAAAATTAATCCAACTTGATATACCTACCTAAACATACGTATGAAGCTCACGCAAGCGTGTTAAAAGGAAAAAAGGACTTTCTTAACAGTCAACCACCCTATAATTGTCAAAAACAACTGTAAAGACAGATTTAACGTTGCGGCATTAGGTGTCGGAACAAAGCCTCTTCCTTTGTTCAAAGGTTCATATTGCACTTAGTGAGCAACAAAGAACGTTTTCAGTGATAGAAAGGTTATTAAGCAAATTGTCAAGTAAGGTTACATTAACATTCAAGCGTTGTATATCTTTGTATTTATACTCGTAGCATGGGTAGAAAATATCATCTTCTACTTTGATATTGCGGTACCAGATTTGATTGGTACGTAAAAAGTGGAATCAGAGATGATTAATTTGAGTACCGTGATCAGAAGTTTCTTTGATTGACAAACTTTTTAATGTTTGGTGGGTTAAAAGTACTAAAATAAAATACAGAATTTAAAATGTACAAGGTGTTGGCCTGGCATAAATGCTACATAAGCATAACTTACGGGGTTGACCGTACAGTGCCGAAAAAAAAAACGCATTAAATCTTCCAGTTTGACTACTCGCTTATTTTTGCTTGTTCTGTGTGCCTGTGTTCTCGATCAAGTGGTTGTATCAGATATGAAAAGTTTAAAATCTAGTGATATTCCGTCACAAGAGGTCTATCAAAGGGTAGGTCTCCTAGGAACCTAGGAAAAGCATCCTATAAAACTCAGCAGCTCTGAATCACCCAAGTATTAATAATTAAGCTCGTTCACGGTCGTCAAACTACAGATAGTTTGCTGTTTTGTGTGTGTGTGTGTGTTTGTATTGCTGAACACATGGAAGGCTAGGTCTGTCTAACCGTGAATTATACATAAACGATACAGCACGGATATGGCATGAATAAGGCGTGGACACGATTAAAATTATATAGAAGAGGCGAGGAGACGGTACAATACATCACTGACTACGTTGATACCAATAATTTTAATCGCGTCTGCTCCTTGACCATGGCGTGTCCTTGCCGTAACGGTTCTGTATAATACACGCCTGTTTCCATATTGTGTTTCTTTCTCAATAAAGAATATTTAATTTATTTAATTTAATGGAGGCCAAGGATCGTTTTGCGTCCCGCGTGTCTTCTTTGGGGTGGGAAAATACTAGGCCGCCCCAATTTGACCTAAATTAGACATTTTAAAACCACTTTTAAACATACAGACATCTCGTTTTGCGCGTTGGCTATAGTGGATGCAGGCCGGTACTTCAGGCATTCTACGATTTCCTTGCTGGTGCGAGTGGGGCAGCCCACGATAGCAGCAAGAGTACGCGCCTTCTCTGCCGGTTTCATGGAGTGCGCCCATGGAGCGAGGGCTGAACCACTGAAGGCTATGCCTCTTGCGAATGTTCCTGTAGTAAAATAAAAAATAAAAGTGTGACTCCACGTTCTCTATAAAGGCATTTCCGTTTTCTGTTATAATATCGTTTTAATATCTTGTATATAGGTTGATTATTGTAACGCAACGTGTTATTTATCTATTTTCTCAAAACGACTATTAGCCCACCTATGGTACGTGATTGTGATTGCGTATAATCATACTCATAGCGATTTCATAGTTGCTTCCAAAGTTTGCACTTTGGAGATCGAGGTCCGCTTATTGTTTTTGATTGGTATTGGATTGATGTCCGCTTTTCTGGGAGCGACTGCCGTCTGGCCGGGAGGCCGGAAGCTCCTCAGGGAAACCCTAAGAGGAAAGCCAGCGCTCGAGTCTAGTCTGTTAGACCAACATGCCATAACGTATGACCCAGAAGTATTAAGACTTACGAGCTTACTAAAATTTACTGAAAGGGGAAGAGGAGGGAAAAGAGAATGACGAGAACAAACAAAAGGGGTGGAAATAAGGCTTGTCTATGTGACAAATGGTAAATCGTGGTAAATATCAAGGGAAATATAGGGTTGCTCTTCTATAGAGCTAATCGCTGGCTGGAGGACCACTTTCATAAACAACTTCGTCAAAAGTTACGTGGACTTTCAATATAATTTTCATTTTCTGTACGGTCTGATAAGTACGTTTGGATTTCTGCGGTTAGTCCTCAAAGTTCTTTTATGTGAATGATATATGAATATAATATTTTTGACGGAAATTTTCAATTACATAAGTTACTTATATCTGACATATGAATTGATTGGAATTGTTTTAAACTTTGTTGAAAAGCACAGGTAGGTAAATAAAACCAGATTTACTGCCATTTGATATTCGTTTTACAAACTTTTATCTATCTATATTGTAACGTTGGGTTATGAAGGGCAAACCTTAGAAGGGAGTCCAACGAAAAATCCGTTTTCCATTGGAATAAATGATCTATGACTTTTAAATTATACATACAAGCATGGGTCCGTAACTTAATTTCGAGAGACATATGTTAGATTAGGTATTGGAATATCGGGGTGTGTGTTGGGTAACCTCCTCGAGTGTCGCTCCGATTCCGATCCCGCTGCAGTCCGGGGGGAACGGAATCGGAGCGGCCGGTACACCCTGGGCGGCGGTCAATGGCTTCCCCTTCACCCCTTCATAGGGTTGGCATTGATCGTCGGCCAATACCCAACGTGGCGGGAACACATCGCTCTCCATACTCCTCTGCTTTCAGAGGAGACAGGATGAGCGATGCTGTTAGTGGTGAGATGGCCCAGGGTCAGCCGGGGTGCGAGGGATATGCTCTATGGGTAACCTTACACCCCGGCGTCTGAAGACCCGAGACGGCGTGCGGTTTTAGTCGGTGCAAGCCCGACATAACCGCCCCCGCTGGCCGGCGGGGGGGTATCCGAAGGGATTTCCGCACGATAAAAAAAAAAATAAAAAAAAAAAAAAAAAAAAAGGTATTGGAATATCGACTGAAAGATTGTGCGAATAGAGTTTATTGTGAAACAACTTTTTGTCGCTAAACTCTGTTTCGACTGAACGATTCTTCGAATATTTATCAATCAATGGACTGATTTTTCGAATGTTAAATTCAAAACATTGTTTGTAGACATCTCGGTACATAGGAAGCGCTGTACATAGACATCTCTCTTCATAAATAGCACTTGCCATAAACTTTCCGGACTAGTGGTTCCAGCGCTTCGCCGGCCGCTGCCGCGGCACGCTCGCTACGCTCGCTCGGCTCGCGCTCTGTTGGGGTCACAATTCTAACCTAACCTAACCCACTTTACTTGTTTTTGCAATATAAGCCGAGCGGGGCAAGAAGTGCGAAACATCAGTCCATCGATTGATAAAAATTCGAAGAATCGTTTAGTCGAAGCAGCGTTTGGCGGCAAAAAGTTGTTTCGCAATAAACTCTATTCGCACTAGATATTCTAATAATCTAACATATGTCTCTCGAAATTAAGTTACGGACCTTACAAGAATTGATGTCTATATTAATAAATAATTTTTTCATTCATTGACTACAAGCATGGACTTGAAAATGCTTCAAAATTGAACTTACGCATTAATTAGAGCACTTAAGGTTTCTAAAGACCTATTTTAAAACCCATCAGTCATAAATAAGTTAAATCATCCATCGTTTGTGCTAGGAATAGGTATAGATTTAGGGTTACGTTGGTTTTTGGCATTTTAGGTAGGTTTAGGTTCACGGACGGCGGTGGTGGTGCATACTTAAACCCACAAATTTAAGTAGTAGTAAAAGTGAGTCCAACACCGATTCGCACAAACATCACAATAACCTATTCGATAGCATTCTCAATTCTGATTCCCTGTGGAAATACACCAAATCTGCCGAACAAACAGAAATATTACGATAGTCAATTATGTTTTTCGATTTACCAGAACACTAGCTTTTGCCCGCGGCTCCGCCCGCGTAGATGTCGGTTATCGCGACAAAACATAGCCTATGTCCTTTCCCAAGGTCTAATCTACCCCTGTACCAAATTTCAGCAAAATCGGTTTAGTGGTTTAGGCGTGAAAGCGTAACAGACAGACAGACAGACAGAGTTACTTTCACATTTATAATATTAGTAAGGATTAAAAACTTTGGGGCTCAAGGCAATAACATTGAGTGAACAATGCAATAAGGAGCTAAGGTGTTGAAGCCAAAAAAAATATATAAGAAACTTAGCAATCTTATACCTCTGGACAAGGGTGACATGTAATGGTAGTGTACACTGGCTCCGCCAGCCGAGCTGCCACTGAGGGTGATGCTGTTAGGATTTCCTCCAAACATCATGATGTTTTTCTTAATCCAATGCAGCGCAAACGATTGGTCTTTGAGCCCGTTATTGCCAGGAACAACGTCATCGCCCGTACTCAGGAAACCTGAAGAAAAAAGTATCATCGTTTAGTAGAAGTCTATATAAAGTTTGATTTTGCATGGTGAAGGAAACGACACCGATTGTTCAAATCTGTTTTATTGTAAATCACAATTTATATAATTTTTTAACATTTCATGTTAAAATCAAGAAGAATAAATTATTTTTGAACTCGATTTAAGTTTACCTGTGTCTTTAACTTTCTTTCCTTGTTCTGTGATTTGTTTTTGGATACTCAGTGAGTGTTATATGAATGTGAAAGGCAATCTCTGAAACCATGGCCTTTTTAGGGTTCCGTTGCCAAATGGCAAAAAACGGAACCCTTATAAATTCGTTATGTCTGTCTGTCTGTCCGTCTGTATGTCACAGCCACTTTTTTTCGAAACTATAAGAACTATGCTATTGAAACTTGGTAAGTAGATGTATTCTGTGAACCGCATTAAGATTTTCACACAAAAATAGAAAAAAACAATAAATTTTAGAACTGAAGATTGAGGTTTCTAATATTTTTTTTTTCTAAACTGAATAGACACTTCCAAAGTGGTATATACAATACCATGTAAACTTCCACCGAAAATTGGTTTGAACAAGATCTAGTAAGTAGTTTTTTTAATACGTCATAAATCGTAAACCGCAATTTACCTTTCTAACAATCAACTCAAATATTAAAAGTAAAAAAAAACATTATTATGTTACTTGCTGCTACGGAACCCTTAATGGGCGAGTCCGACTCGCACTTGGCCGCTTTTTTTTAATTCTTTCACCATTTGTGAAGTATATTATTCCGGATTGACATAGACTATTAAAGTTTGACAAATCCCGCGTACGGGTCTCTGGCTATAATGAAAAGAAGCTGAGATAGAAGCATGGAATTTTTGGCTCAGGAGGATGAAATCTCCATAGCTCATATAGTTTCACCAGTCTCTCACCAAGGGGTCCAAGTCTGTAGTTTATGGTAACGATCACCATGTTCCAGTCCATAAAGTTAGAGGCATCGTATATAATGCCCTGGCCGTACATGAAGGAACCTCCGTGGATGAACACCATGACAGGCATCAGGGTATCAGGCTGCAACTCGGGAGAGTGCACGTTCAAAAACAGACAGTCCTCGTTTCCTAGTGAATAAGAATACGCTTATTATCTTCAAAGATATGACTGAACAAGAATGAGAATTAGATAGTGCTGGTATAGTATCATATTAATAATTAATTAATATTGTGGTTAATTAATTAATTATATTCGAAAGAAATTAACATAGAACTCTAGCTTGAAATTTTATGCGTTTCAACTAAGTGAAATATGTTTTTGCTAAGTATTACAGTGAAATACTGAATTAATTATTTATTTATTTCTATGAATAATAGAATTCACTTTATTAGTAACATTTTTCACTTTATAGCTATGTTAGTATTCTACAAGGGATTTCATCATTTTAATGTGTTGCTAGCAGTATTACGAGTAAAGAAAAAGCGAGGGTTATTACCAGTAACTTTGGCACGGTACGGATCAAACTGCAGACAAGCAGATAGAGGTCTGGTGGCGTCCCAAACACCAGGCCACGGCTTTAGGCGTTGAGGTTCCTGCCAACAGAAAGCATTGAAGGTTGAAAATATTTCTTATACCTACTATTGCATGAGAAAAATTTTGCGTGGAAGCTTTAGCGTATCCTCTGTTCCATCCTCTGTTCTGTCCTCAAGACGACCAAGTTAACTAACACTTCAATCCCGAGGGTCGCAGGGCAGCGCGAGTGCGACGCCCCTGGTGTTGCAAACGTCCATAGGCCACCACGGTAACCGCTTCCAATCAGGTGCGTCGTGTGCTTGTCTGCCACCTAAGTGGTATAAAAAAAAAGTAAAGCCAGTCCGTCAAACAGTAGTTGCAGCTGAGGTTGATTCTGACTCACACACAATTAAAAAAAAAACTAATCTAATTGAGGTGGTCAATAAAAATTGTTCTTGTAATGAATTAAAACGATTAAAGTATATTAATATGTATAAAAACAATAATAAAAATAGTAGTAAAAAAGCTCAATTCAATATCAGAAAGTAGACATAATTATGTGAAAACAGTTCCAGGTTTCACGGTTTTATTCCCGTCGCACAAACAGTGCAATCAATTACATTACACCACAAAGAACAAATTGTGCGTGAAAAGTGTCTGACCATGTTTACATACGCCTAGCGTTCAGCGTCAAAAGTAAATGATCATTTTCAGAATTTCAAAATTAATTTTTAACCAGAGGATCTTCTGTGTGTAGTATGTGACGGTACATGGCGAAACGAAAACATGAAAAATATCGAGAATGTACGGGTGGAAGAAGAACTTTGTACCTCACGCACTTGACGACGCAGGACGTGCATCACTGCGCCTGTCAGTCTATGACCACGGCCAGTGTAACCTGGTCGAAACGTCAGGCAATCCAAAGGTATGTATATACCTTTTTTTTTTCTTGCGGAAATCCCTTCGGATATCCCCCCGCCGGCCAGCGGGGGCAGTTATGTAAGCTTGAACCGACTAAAACCGCACGCCGTCTCGGGTCTACAGACGTCGGGGTGTAAGGTTGCCCATAGAGCATATCCCTCGCACCCCGACTGACCCTGGGCCATCTCCGGTTTCGAAATGCCCCCTCGGGTTTGGGAACCACGGTGTCCCCATGTTGCCCAAGTGTACCTATCTATCTATAAATTATATTTTCTTATGCATCCATATCAGGTTCTTTTTTTCATATTGGTCACGTCAATATGACTTTACCTAGCCTGCCTCTTTGCCCCAGTTTCGGGGAGGGGCGCTAGTCGCCCCACCGTCCCGGCCTGCTTCTGCTGGGGTGACAGGCGGCCTTACCTGCCACCCCCAGGTCTCATGGAGGACGGTCGTTAAGAGACCTCCGGCGCCTGAGTCGCCTGCGACGCGCGGCGAGCAAGTTGCGGGCTCGGCGGGCCGGGAGAGTTCTAAATCTCTCCCGGGCGCGCTCCGCGCAGAGGACTCCCACCCACATACCTATACCTGATCGCGTTAATTCCCGTTAACATTATTGTATATCATGCAACGCGAAAGTTTAAAAATTAGCAAAGGAACTTCTGTTTCTTTATGAAAATACTGTCAAACTACTTATTGGACTCTATAAAAATATTTTATGTTTGCTTAAAGTTTAATAAACAACTTTCATGCAGATTTTTTTTTTGAAAATCTTACTACTTTTGACGCTGACTGTACGTTAATATTATGATCTACATACTGAGTTCAGTCTGTAGATGATAATATTAATGTACAGTCATTTTACTTTAAAATTCATTTGGATCTGACTTCAGAATTGCATCCATAGAGAACCGAAACATTTAATTTACTAGGATATATTAGGTCGTTACATATGAAATTGCCGTTTTTCTTGAAGACATTGGAGGAAACCCAATTTTTAGTACTAACATTTTTGTATTTTTTTTAAAAAATGACAAATCCAAATTTTATGTTTTTTTTTGTGTTTGAATGAAACAACATTAAGCTAACAAATAGCAACTCATACTACATTTTTGAAAACTGACAGCTGTTAAGTAATACGAAATTTATCATCAAAATGGATAGCTTTTAGGAAGTACTGTTTTTGAAGATCGAATTAATTTATTAAGCGGCCAATAAAAACAAAAATTAATAGGTACAGAGTTGTAAAATCTTGAAATCAACTTTCAAACAAAATATAAATAGTGGAAATAAAATTCTAAGTCTATTAAATTACAGGAATAACGAACTCAAGAACTTGTAAGAAAATTTCGGCAATTTCATAGGTAAAGCCAATTAATGATAATACTTCTTAATACAGGTTAATGAACTGTGAGTGTCATGTGGCCAAGTCAACCTTACTGAGGAGGCAGGAGCGACTTCCGTCTGACTTCCCATCTCAGGGAGAAAAGCCTGCAAAAGAGCCTCGTTAGTCAATCAGCAGGTCGTTAACCTGCAAGCTTGCCGGCTTGCAGATGAGGTTAACTTGGAGCCCAAAGACCTTGGTGGGGCCTCAAATAAAAATAATAATAATAATAATAATAAAAAATATATACTAACCGAAAAATACTACGTATTATCATACGAAACTATAATTAATAATGATGAGATGAATTTTGTTTAATTTCTATTTCACTTTCAATTCAGAAGAATACAGTTACTTGGTTTCAGCATAACAAGACCACAACTAGGTAAAGCTTGGCCACGAATCATTTTATTTTAATGTTATCTAGACAAATAATAAAAAAAAAATGTTTGTAATGTGAAAATGACAGCTTTTTAATTAATGAATATGAAGCCATGGAATGTATACATGTAGTAGGTTCGCCAATTTGTCTTTTTGTTTGACTGGGCTGACATCTAAAACGGCAGGGCCGATTTTAATGGGACTTTCACAGGCAGATAGCTTATATTATAAGTCGTAACTTAGTCTATTTTTTATTTTAAAAAGTATTAAAGCTGCGCGGTTTAAAATCCCATACCTAAGTCCACGCGGACAAAGTCGCGGGTACAGCTAGTTTACAAGTAAATAAACTAGCTTATTATTTATAAAAGATATATTTTACGCTTTAGCATATCTTTATTTATTTATTTTTTATTTATTTATTTACTTTATCCATACATACTCTAACTTTACAGGTTAAACCCAATGCGCTAGTGTACACATTTATACAATACCAAAAAACAGTACAACACAAAACCATACAATACAAGACAATACACGACAAAAACGAGACAAAACAAGAAAAATACAACACATTAACAGACAATACAAGACAGCACAAAACCATCCAGGACAAAATACTTGTTTACTTATAGCAAATTACGAATAAAGCTGTCCTCGTGAATTCACTCAGAGTACAAAAGAATATATCCGTCTCCCTAGCAATCTTGTAAATTTTAATCAGCTTTAGCAATGAAAGGGCACAAAATTCTGTTTAACTAGTTTTTACCTGGCACAGATATTTGAATTATCATGCTTCTATCTTCAAAACCAACGAACTTCTAGGACTTCCATGCAACCATTTTTTCTTATTTTACACCCTTAGGGATGAAATTTACAATGATCCTTCTTTAGCGGATGCTTACAACATAAAATGAGGCAAATGCCAATCAAGTTTGTAGTCCCGTCAGTTTTGGCTCTGCGTTGACGAATCGGTCAGTCGGTCGGGACAAGCAATTATATCAGTATGAATAAAAATATACAAAATTTACACATTCAAGAAAATAAGCAGACTCGGTATCACTGCCATCAATATTTATCAGCGCATAACCAGATGCTTAGATACCGTTTTAAAACAAATAATAACTGTTTTAATGAGTGTTTCTATTCATCATGCTAATAAAAATATTTGACTCTTCTCACGTTTTCGAAAAGATAATATATCGTTCTTATTACCCTGGCCACTCATCATCATCATCACCATAACCATCAGCATAATCATCATCATCAGCATAATCATCATCATCAGCATAATCATCATCATCAGCATAATCATCATCATCATCAGCATAATCATCATCACCAGCATAATCATCATCATCAGCATAATCATCATCATCATAATCATCATCACCAGCATAATCATCATCATCAGCATAATCATTATCATCAGCATAATCATCATCACCTTAGTGTTATTCCCGCTTGTATACGAGGCTTTCACCTCGGAGCCAGGCGTCTGCTTACTCCTTCTCCTCCTTTTCATTTGGTTATAAAGTTTTTATGAGAGCGGCCTACGTCTCACCTCCCAACCCCGAGAGGAAACCCTGCATCGGAGCCTCATATGTCGATCAGCCCGGCTTGTCTCCGAAGGTCCCCTTGTGGGGTCCTATACATTTAGGCCTAGCTTCCACGTACTCGCACGACTTATTCTCAGCTCTCTTTTATAAAACAACTAACTGAATCGGCAAACTTCGTTCCGCCTTGAATCAAGTTATGTTGGTTGCCTTATCAGCTAAATTTATTTCAGGAATGTCTCCTTGCACCCTGCATTAAAGACCCGAGATGGCGTGCGGTTTTGTTCGGTTCTAGTCCGACATTATTAAACCTACCCTGTGGAGATTACAGCAAAAAAAAAGGCAACAAGGCTGACCCTACCCAAATCAAAGATCATGAAAATCGGTCCACTCTTTCTCGAGTTCATCGCGGTCATCACTAATACGACTTTGTTTCATATTCATAGATATTCATCGGTAACAACTTCAGACGCAGTGTGGACTTCATCAATGAAAACCTGTTCAACTAAACTGAGTTCATAGAGTCAAATATGGTAACGCAGTTTAGTTCTTAGGCAGGGATTAGTCAGTTAGTAAATATCGCGATACAATATCGAGATCCGATTTCTGCACGAAAATAAAAGGTACGAATCGCGTGGGGTGCGACTGGTTGGATCACGTCCAAGTTTGGTGCACCCTGGGCAACGTGGGCGATGACGCATCATTGATTGCTCCTCTGGAGTAGCTGGCGTCAACGTCAACGGCCAAGAGTCTGACCAACCGGCCCTTTTCAGGGCCAGCTGACCCCATTGCACGAGGGGGTCGGGTATGGCTGACCTGCAGGTCCGCGGGGGGGTGGTTGCTCCAGGTACCCCTTTGCTCTTATCAGAGGGGACACTGCAAATGGCCCAGGGTCAGTCGGAGTGCGAGGGATATGCTCTATGGGTAACCTTACACCCCGGCATCTGTAGACCCGAGACGGCGTGCGGTTTTAGTCGGTTCAAGCCCGCCATAACCGCCCCCGCTGGCCGGCGGGTGGGTGTATCCGAAGGGATTTCCGCACAAAAAAAAAAGGTACGAATCGCGTTTACACTTGAATAGTATCAATAATTTACATTATTATATTGACAGAATCACGAAGATCGACCTTTCATACCCCAATAAACAAATAGAAATATAAATAAACTTTGTACTATAAGGATTATAGAACTATTTATAAATCAACTAGCTATTGCCCTCGACTTTGCCCGCGTGGAATTCTATTCCCGTTCGAGCTACCCATGAGAACCTATTCCGGGAATAAAAAGTAGTCTTTGTGTTATATGTATATACAGACTAGAATCTATCCCTGTATGCAATTTCAGCCAGATCCAATCAGCGGTTAGATCGTGATTGAGTAACAAACATCCAAAACTCCAAACATACAAACATTTTATTGACGTGTAACCCCCACGGGTCTACCCTATCGATACCAATGATGAGATGGGTATGTCGGCATCAGACTGACTAAAACGATACGGTGTCCTACCCAAGTGTCATTTGCAGGGCACCCCGGGTAAGCCCTCGAAAGGATAACCCCAGGGTGTGGGGTCGGGTGTGGGGTCGGGTGTGGGGTCGGGTGTGGGGTCGGGTGTGGGGTCGGGTGTGGGGTCGGGTGTGGGGTGGGGGTGTGGGGGATGTGGGATGGGGTCGGGTTTGATTCCGCGTTGGTGAATTGGCAGGCGTGTGTAGGACATACAAGACACGCTTCCGTCTTGGCTTGCTTCTGTAAGGACGGCGAGTTTGCCGACTGCCGTCCTCAGGACACGATCATCTTCATAAACTTTCACATTTATAATATTAGTAGGAAGTAGGATGATTGAAACATGTATTCTAATTTAAAAAATAGTAAATATAAAAAAAAAAATTGTAAATATTTCAGTAATAAGCTACTTTTGTCGTTGACTGTACCTACATGACACATTGTTTACAAAATAACAAAATAGGCAATAACAAATACTTTACCATGAATCTATACTTTCCGATGGGCGGGCGTGCATATGGTACCCCTTGGAAGCTAGCATATGACCGTCCCTTCGTAGACACCTTCCAAGTACCTTGTAACACGCCATGGGGAACCTTAACCATAGGATTCGGTTCCTGTTCAGCCACTACACTCACAATAATAAATAAATTAATAAATAAAAATAAATTAATTGTCATTATGGTGGTAAAATGTTATGTATTTGGCGCGCATCCGTCTGCGCAAGTTACTGGCGTCAAACTGTTTAGAGAACACTAGAACATAAATTTGGCTCGTCACGCAGTAAGCGTTATGATTATAATATTTGGGTATAGGTTAATGGCTGGTTGCAGGTGGAGTGTTTTTGAGGCTACACGAAAGGCGGATAGACACCTACTGAGTAAAGGGTCAAGCTCTGGCGCAGGTTTTCCTTTCGGGGTTGGGAAGTCAGGTCATATTCAGTCAGGTCAGGGATATTTAGGTACAAAAGTCAAAGTCAAAAAGTCAAAGTCAAAAACCGTTTATTCTGCATAGACCATTAATACGGCACTTACAAAACGTCATAAAAAAAAATAATCTAATGTTTGGCAAATGGACCACCGGTTCGAAACGCGGCCCTGTCCTGAGAAGACTCCGGCAAGAAACTCAGCGGGCTGTTTTTTTTTGGTCTATTTACTTAACCTAAGTACAATATTTCATTTGAGTAGCATAGAGAGAGAGCAAACAGTTCATATCCAAGCTTGTTTGTCGTCTAAATAGTCTTGAATTTTATAGTAGCCTTTTTGGCAGAGTTTACTTTTAATTTGGCTTTTAAATTAAAGATGAGCTTAACTCCACGCCGGGATCTCGTTGCGATACTGGGCGTGGACGTTCTCTCGTGACTCGCGCGCGAAAGAGACGGCGGAGTGGGAGGGGGAGAGAACACTGCCCCTCGAGTTTCGCAGTCTGCGGCGAGGTCACCGCAGACTCATCTACGCCCGGGACTACCGACCTCCATGATCGGGGCCTGAGGACGGCAGTTGGCCGTCTCGCCGTCCTTACAGAAGCAGGCCGTGGTGGAGGCGTGTCGTGTGTGCCCTACACACGCCTGCCAACTCACCGAAGCAGGATAAAACCCGACCCCACCAGGCGAGGCCGCGGTGGCGGCCAAAGTCCGCCGGCAACCCTGGGGTTATCCTTCCGAGGACTTACCCGGGGTGCCCGGCAACGGACACTTGGGGAGGACACCGTGCGGTTTTAGTCGATACGAGACATTTAAGCACCCTCGCTGGCCGGTGGGGGGGTATCCGAAGGGATTTCCGCACGTAAAAAAAAAAAAGTTGGACATATTGTCTCGCAAAGTTTTTTGTAGATATTGATATGTTCTATAACATTATAGAACATTTTTTGTTCTACCATCAATACTTTCGTCAGCGCATGCGATGAAAGATATTTTACATCTTATTTTCTTATTTTTACACTTTGGGTTGTTTTAGTAGGGATTTCTAAGGATCTCTAATTTTTTCTAGTAATAATTATAGCCTATGTTGTACAATGATAACGTAGCTTTCTAACGGTTTAACAATTTTTGAAATCAGTCCAGTAGCTTTTAAGTATATTCGTTACATACAAAAATACAAATGTAGAAGTGTAAATAGATGTACTTAGATGTAGATAGAATGATGAAGAAAGCAGTAGAGAAGTAACAGAATATGACAATCTCGACGCCACCGAATCGGTTAGCACTCCAATCTCTGCTGGTGTTCAGAAATATGGTCATACTTCCGAATGTTGAAAATGACAATGTGATAAAGCGAGGGTAACTGTAGGTACAAGGGTATTTTACCACGTTTTTCTTAGTTTTACTTCGTGTCTGTGTTTCTTATCCCCCTGAGAAGCCAAAAATTGACACTTAATTTTCGACCACTTCTGATCACCCTAAAGCTCTGAAATTTTTCATGTAGGCTAATGCCACCTTACATTTTCATATTTAATCATCAGAAATAGTCAGTAGTTAATAAAAAAGAAAAAAAAACTTTTTAAAAACCACGTTTTCAACACTATAAAACGTGGAGCGGACGCTTTAATCCTTTAATGTATCGTTTTTCTTAGATATTCAATAATTTAAAAATTTCAAAGCGCCGGCCCCACTTTTTTTAGTGTTTAAAACGTGGTTTTTAAAAAGTTTTTTTTTATATTAGAATTTCTCAAAAATGAGAAGTCGCTGCATTCTAAAAAATTACATATGTTATTCTAGACCATAAAAACTAGTATTTTCGGTTATTCGATACACGATGACTTTTGCTTTTCTCGATAGAATTTGCTCTCAAAGATTGGTCTAACCAAAAATGAATTCCGGTTTTATTTGAGTATTCATCACCTTAGAAAAATACCAAAATGTATACCAAAATGAAGGTCATTGATAGGAGAATGAAAAACGGTTATCAAAATATACATCAATTCTGTATTATACTATG
The DNA here is from genome assembly GCA_946251805.1 of Cybosia mesomella. Classification (NCBI taxonomy): domain Eukaryota; kingdom Metazoa; phylum Arthropoda; class Insecta; order Lepidoptera; family Erebidae; genus Cybosia; species Cybosia mesomella. The sequence continues at coordinate 28,647,430 of OX276398.1, forward strand.
AAAATTCGAAATACCTACGTTTTCTACCTACATGAAGCGTTCAGAGAGTCAATCAGTCCCGAGCAGAACGTGTTCGAGGTAGAACGTGTGTCACTTCGTGCTAGGCGCACAGTCGAGTTATACGTTTTCTAAATGTAGTTACGTAGCATAAATGCCACATCGCAGGAAATTTGTCAGTTGTACAATTACGTTGATAAAAAGTTGAGAATCGATTTTTATTTGCAATTATGATGCTAAAGTACATTATTATTTTCTTTTTGTGTTACTACATATTAGGTAATTTACGTATATATAATTCTACATTGCGTTTTAATGGGTTTCTGTTGGTATGTTTTAGGTTCAGAATTGAAACTGGTGCCGCAGTCGTGTTGTTAAATGGCACATAGTATTCGTTTTATTGTTGTAACGTTGAATATTCCGATTTTCACCAATGAAATATAATTGTAATAATAATATTAATAATAATAATAATAACCGAAACCTATAAGTATCTCGGTATGGCAGAGTCTTTGGGTATCTCAGTAGTGGATTTCAAGAAATCAGTGAAGGAACGCTTCTTCTGCCGCTTCACAAAGGTACTCAACAGTCTTTTGTCGGGCGGCAACAAGGTGCGAGCCTTCAACGGTTGGGTGATGCCTCTACTGACTTACTCCTTTGGCATACTGAGATGGACTCAGACTGAGCTGGACGCCCTGGATAGAAAGGTCCGTCAACTGCTCACCACTCATCGCATGCTACACCCGCGCTCGTCTGTTATGAGACTGTACATACCACGGAGGTGGGGGGGCCGAGGCTTTTTAAATGCCAAGAACCTCCACAACCGTGAGGTGTGCAGACTTAGGGATTATTTCCAGAGCAGCGAATGCAGGATGCATCGTGATGTGGTGGCACTAGACAAGGGTCTCACTCCGCTCTCCTTCGCGAACGAGAACTGGCGCAGACCGACGGTATTGAGCGTCGCGGACCGCAAGACCGTATGGGAGGGCAAGGAGCTGCACGGGAGGTTCTATCGAGCCTTAACAGGGCCCGATGTAGACCTTCTGGCCTCGGTGAACTGGCTACGCTTCGGGGACCTCTTTGGGGAAACTGAAGGGTTTGCCTGTGCAATTGCTGACGAGGTCATGATGATGAACAACTATCGGAAATATATCCTGAAGGACGGTACGGTCGACATCTGTCGGGCATGTCGTCGTCCCGGAGAGTCACTCAGGCATATTATTCCGGGTTGTTCTCATCTGGCCAACGGCGAGTACTTGCACAGGCATAACCTAGTGGCCAGGATCATCCACCAGCAACTTGCTCTTCGCTATGGCCATGTTGAGTCTGAGGTGCCGTACTATCGGTACACACCGGTGTCGGTTCTTGAAAATAGTCATGCATTGCTCTACTGGGACCGCTCTATTATCACGGACAGGACTATTGCTTGCAATAAGCCTGATATCGTGGTAGTCGACCGGCCCCAGCGCCGGGCAATGATCGTTGACATCACCATTCCGCATGACGAGAACCTCGTGAAGGCTGAGAAGGACAAAATCAGCAAGTACCTTGACTTGGCTCACGAGGTTACCGCCATGTGGGATGTCGATTCAACGATAATTGTCCCGATAGTCATTTCGGCGAACGGGCTGATAGCGAAGAGCCTCGACCAACACCTCAAGAGACTCTCGCTAGATGGTTGGGTCAAGGGTCAGATGCAGAAGGCGGTCATCCTCGACACGGCACGCATTGTCCGGAGGTTTCTCTCTCTGTGACCCCGACCGCCGGTAGCTTGGGCCCTGCCACGCTGCCGGTGGAGCACTATTTTTTATATTTATAAATAAATGTTTTTTAATTTTTTAATATGTATTTAAAAATGTAATTTATAAGTAATTTTAAAATGAAAAAATAGATAATAATATTATTGTATTAATAATAAATTGTCTTCTATGTATTTCTTTCATTCATCCAATTGCAATTAAACTTTTGTAAGTACGTAGGTGATGGAGAAAATAAAAAAAGAGTCATTGCAATACATGCCGGAGGTTTTTTTTTTTTTTTTTTTTTTTTTATTTAGGACACGTCAATTTGACTTCACCACGCTTGATGGTAAGCTGAAGGTAAAGTCTCAGGAAAGTGTGTCACCATTAAATACATGTACCATGTTAACAATGGTGACACTCAGCTTGACGGCCTCATCAGAAGAGGATTGTCGTCGCAGCACCGCGTGACACCCGCCGGTCCCACTAGTGCTGCGACCACAATCCCCCTGCCCGGCTATGCACTTTCTGACCCCTGAACGCAATCAAACCGAAATTGGATTACTATGGAGGGTTTTTCGCAATCGTGCACGGTGGTACCTACCCGGCCGAATTTTGTGACAAATTTGTGTCATTTTTTGATTTACTCAGGATTTTTGTCGCTTCGATGTACATACCTACATAGGGTCGCTCGTCATTCGATAGTAAGTAGGTAACTCTAGTCAATTCAGTCTCAAGCATAACGTGTTTGAGTGTAACGTGTCACAATACTACTAACTACACAACAACTAACTGGTGTGACGGCAGTACATTCGACTGCTACGTCGGGGGGTGCGAGTTCGATTCCAGCTCATTTCAAATATTTGTATGCATGAATGTCTGGGTCTGGGCGAAATGTGGGTGCTAGCACCTCTGCCTACCCCTTCGGGGATATAGGCGTGAGTTTATGTTATGTTATGTTATGTTAGGAGCCCTTATTACAAGCTATACTTAAATAATACGCTGGTCGGCGGGGGGTTATCCGAAGGGATTTCCGCAAGAAAAAAAAAAGGTACATTCTATTTAAAAAAAATGAATGATCGCAACTATATTTTAACGTAGACGGATATCAAAATAATAAAAGTGAATAACGTTAACTGTATTACTAGAAGATATTCTATGTAATTAATAGTCGTTTATTTATTTTATTGATACCACAGTGATACAAAAGCTTATACCTATAAACGTTCTTATTGTTCTACACATTGGCGCGTGAACTGGCTGCGGACGGACGGCCAGCGCCTTGTTGCGGCGTAAAGTGGCAACTTTGCTATGCCGAAAATACCTAAAGTCCTCGAATACCCTCGCCTTAATATGGGCAAAGGTAAATACAATATGTCATATTTTCGGTAAATTACCGCTCTCAAACAAACGCGACTATAATAAAGCTTAATGTCACCAAACCAACCGCTGTGTGAGCCGAGTAAGCTTTTGACTCAGCATTTTTTGCCTGTATTCGGTTTTATTTGGAAGTGGATTTTTATTGTGATTTCGTGCAAGTGATTAAAAGCTTGCTAAATTTAATCCTATGGTTTCTTCTTTCATTCCGAGTCTCTTAGGCATACTAGTTCTCGCATTTATTCTTCTCGCACTTTCATGTACCCTTTCATTCTCTGTTGGGATATGACTGGAAAATTTTGTACCTAGATTATACTTTTCAATTTTCTTCCTTTTTATTTATTTTAAACAAAAATTGTACATTTGCTTCTTACAATTACTTGTTTATTTTTATAATACGTGTTTTCTTACGGCATTTTTTATCTTACTTTATAACATACTAGCGACCCGCCCCGGCTTCGCACGGGCGCAATGGATGTTATTTTACATATAAACCTTCCTCTTCAATCACTCTATTTATTAAAAAAACCGCATCAAAATACGTTAAGTAGTTTTAAAGATTTAAGCATACATAGGGATATAGGGACAGAGAAAGCGACTTTGTTTTATACTATGTAGTGATATTATTAGCATAATGTACTTATGCTCCGTGGCGGAGGCGTGTCGTGTGTCCTACACAAGCCTGCCAACTCACCGACGCGGGATAAAACCCGACCCCACCAGGCGAGGCCGTGGTGGCGGCCAAAGTCCACCGGTAACCCTGGGGTTACCCTTTCGAGGGCTTACCCGGGTAGCCCGGCAATGGACATTTGGGCAGGACACCGTGCGGTTTTAGTCGATGCACGACATAACCGCCCCCGCTGGGGGGTATCCGAAGGGATTTCCGCACGTAAAAAAAAAGGCCACGTTATGCCTAGCATGAGTCGATAGCGTAGATTACACTTACTACACTCTGTTTCAATCATTGGCAATTATCACTATTTTCTTGGCGTAGGTTATCGTTAACTTTGTATGTTGTGCCATGAGTTGTATAAAGCCATGTTTGTCTGCTTACCTGCTGTTACCTTCCTTAGATTGGGAGGTGGCAGTTGCTTCTATAGAAGTCGTATTGGCTAAAAAAGAGAAAAAGCGGCCAAGTGCGAGTCGGACTCGCCCATTAAGGGTTCCGTAGCAGCAAGTAACATAATAATGTTTTTTTTTTTAATTTTTTTATTTGAGTTGATTGAATGAAAGGTAAATTGCGGTTAACGATTTATGACGTATTAAAAAAAACTACTTACTTGATCTCGTCCAAACCAATTATCGTTGGAAGTTTACATGGTAATGTACATCATATTTTTTTTTTTAGTTTTATCATTCTCTTATTTTAGTAGTTACAGGGGGGGGGGGACACACATTTTACCACTTTGGGATCGATTGTCTCCTGCGCAAACTATTCTGTTTAGAAAAAAATGATATTAGAAACCTAGCTATCCATAGATACCTCACACATATGGCTCCGATTAAAAAAAAATTTTGAGTTTCAGTTCTAAGTATGGGAACCCCCAAAAGATATTGTTTTTTTTTTCTATTTCTGTGTGAAAAAAATCTTAATGCGGTTCACAGAATACATCTACTTACCAAGTTTCAACAGCATAGTTCTTTTAGTTTCGGAAAAAAGTGGCTGTGACATACGGACGGACAGACAGACAGACATGACGAATCTATAAGGGTTCCGTTTTTTGCCATTTGACAACGGAACCCTAAAAAGGAGTAACCAGACCCCGTGCTCCGAGTTGAAAGCCTAAGATGAATCCAGGAACAACGGTAAGATGATGATGACTCATTTTGAGTGTTCAATTTTGTAAACAAAAAAAGAAACTAAAATTTAGGTTTCTCGTTAAATAGTGAGTTTGCTGGTAAATAATTAACGTATATTTATTTACCAGCAAAGGGGGAGGTTATGTCTGATTCGAAGCGACTAAAACCGCAGGCCTTCTCGGATTTTCAGACGCCGCGCCCCCGGGGTGTAACGGCATTTCCAAACTTCCAAATGATAGAAACACCTCACTTTGTCTGGTTTTCTTAGGTAATCCAATTAAAACCCTTGAAATAGTGAAGTACTTTTTATCATATGAAAAAATAACACTATACGAGTATACTAATTGTAATTAAGTATGTTGTACATAAATGTTTAAGCTGCAAATATATCTCACGCTAAAATTATAATTATTAACGGGATATTTACCATGTTTATTATCTTCATCATGACACTTGTAACAGTGCTGCAATATCGGATACTCGATGAAGATAATAAACATGGTAAATATCCCGTTAATAATTATAATGTTAATGTAAATGACCATGTCAATCTAAAATCATATATCTTACGCTGTCTCACACATAACCGTGTACATCTTGCAAGCCAACAGAGATAGTAACACTTATCTATTTGAGAGTAACGCACTTCCTCGCGAGTATCCACGTAACGTGGTCATCATCGTCACAGCGGCGTTAGCGCCGGTTGCATTCAATGGTTGTACAGTCAACGACAAAGGGGCTGAACACTAGAATATTTATAAACCTTTTTTAACATTAATACATGGGCCAATAATATATTGTGATATTGTAGGACAAAGTACACAACGCCATCTAGACCAAAAACTAAGCAGGTCTTGTCTTATGGGTTCTAGAATCCGGAAAAACTTACTTAAATCCTTTTTTTTTCTGATAAATAAATACATATTATATATAGAAACACCCAGACCAATGCAAATATACATATTTGCACTGAGCGGGAATTGAACCCGCGACCTCTGGCTTAGCAGTCGAACGCACTACCACTACACCACAGAGGTCGTCGAAACCTGATCTATCTGATCTATAATCTCCAGCGGACGAAGTTGATATATTTGATGTTTAGTTTATTATTTTATGAAAGGTTTAAGAGCCAAGGAGATCCATAAATTAGAATTTGTTAAGCTTTATTCGTCGTTAAGCTCGTTCATCACTTTGGAGCTCAGAGTCCACTTTTCTACTCATTCTCTTGATTTGGCTCATCACGGCATTTTCGAGAGGGACTGCCGTCTGACTTCCCAACCTAAAAATTAAAGCATGCGCCTGCGGTTGGATTTGGGTCCTGAAGATCTTGGTGGGACCCTCATGTACTCAATCCTCTTTTAATATTTGATTGAGATGATTTAATACCGAACTATCGGAACCGTAGCGGCAGCGTTACGGTACGACTTCTGTGCATGAGGTCCCAGGTTTGATTACCGGTTTTGAGAAAAGTGTATTGAAGTTTACTAGTTGTAAGATTCGAAGTTTAGATTAGATATAATAAGCTGTGTTACTTAGTACCTATAGATTTTACTGGTACTTATGTTAGTCCTACTACCACAAGGTTGGATCGTTTGAAGTCTGATTTATTCAAAACTCTATATTTTCATCGCTCTTGTGGACTTACAGAATTAGGTTAGGTACTTAATTAAAGGGGTGTGTGTTGGGTAACCTCCTCGAGTGTCGCTCCGATTCCGATCCCGCTGCAGTCCGGGGGGAACGGAATCGGAGCGGCCGGTACACCCTGGGCGGCGGTCAATGGCTTCCCCTTCACCCCTTCATAGGGTTGGCATTGATCGTCGGCCAATACCCAACGTGGCGGGAACACATCGCTCTCCGTACTCCTCTGCTTTCAGAGGAGACAGGATGAGCGATGCTGTTAGTGGTGAGATGGCCCAGGGTCAGCCGGGGTGCGAGGGATATGCTCTATGGGTAACCTTACACCCCGGCGTCTGAAGACCCGAGACGGCGTGCGGTTTTAGTCGGTGCAAGCCCGACATAACCGCCCCCGCTGGCCGAAGGGATTTCCGCACGATAAAAAAAAAAAAAGAAAGGTACTTAATTAAAAATATCATATTTTACGATGTTTTTGATTGATGATTTTTGATGATTTTTGTTCTGTAGGTAAATTTTTCTCAACAAAAAATTTTCAAAACCAAAAAAATACCAAATCCTAAATTTCTTTGAACCCAACTTAACGGAGGGAAGGCATGGTTGTAGTGCCACTCAACCTATGAAGTTTACAGGCTAGGCTAGGCTAAGTCTAAAGAGCGCTGAATTCTACAATACCCGTCTTGATACATATACAACTTATTTGTCGTCTTTTCCTTGGGGAGCAAGACCCGTAGGGTTTCTGTATGGAAATAACCGGCTGAGCGGGAGCCGAACTCTCTCACTGAGAGTTCTGTACGAAATTGAGTTGAGGGATAAACTTGACATCACTTTACGTTATGCAAAGCAACCCATTTTTTACGGAATTACCTATTGTTGTGAATCGAGTACAGATACATCTATCTATATATATAAAACAAAGTCGCGTTAGTAACGAACGGGATAAACTCAAGAGCGGGTGGACCGATTTTAGACCATAATCGCCACGGTTACCTCCCTAACCCAACCGCCTGGTTATGTCGGAATCGAACCGACCAAAACCTCAAATCGTCTCAGGTCTTTAATGCCGATGTTCCTCTAGCGCCTAGACCCGTCGATCGATTTTAATGATTTTTACCACAATCATAGATGATAGTGATGTCACGGACATAGGCTATACAAATTTAAATTATGAAGTGCCACGGAGGAATAATCACCGAACAAAAAATTTTTAAGCTGATTTCTCAAAAACCACAATTAGTAAAATCTAAGTTTTGGCGCCAAATCGTAGCATATACCCATAAATACCGATTAAAAAAAGAAAACTGAAAATCGGACTAGACACGGAGGAATAATCACCAAACAAGAAATTCTAAAGCTGATTTCTCAAAAACTACGATATTCTATGCTCCTTTCCAAAGCACTCAGACATGGGCACTCAACATTGCTCAACATTGCAAGAGCTACTACCTTGCGGACCTAGTGATTAGTATGTCGGCTTTTTTGGAGCTACTGCCGTCTAACCTCCTAATTCTGAGAGGAAAGCCTGCGCCAGAGTATCGTCCATTATTCAGCAGGTGCAGCGAGTTGCAGGTGATGGTTCTAAACTGAATGGTTTGCGCGACAGACACTTGCAAAGAGGTAAAATGTGCCCCCCCCCCCCCTGATGTACATTACTATATAACCTTCCACCGAAAATTGGTTTGAACGAGATCTAGTAAGTAGTTTTTTTTAATACGTCATAAATCGAAAACCGCAATTTACCTTTCATTCAATCAACTCATAAGTATATAAAAATTTTACTTGCTGCTACGGAACCCTTCATGGGCGAGTCCGACTCGTACTTGGCCGCTTTTTTTACTGTGAACGTCTCTGCTGCTCTGCGTCGTGGTCGTGTATCAAACTTTGGTAAGTATCTACGTCTTCTCACTCCCAAGTAACAATCGTGAGGCTGAAATGTAATTATACTCGTAACTTGTGAGACGGTAATGTATTTTGAATTTGGAACGTAATGTCATTGTATAATAGCTATAAAAAGTCATTCAGGTTGTGTTCTTAAATCTAAACTAAAGTCATTGCTTTAGGTAAGTACCTACTGTTTTAAGCTCGGTACGGCCCATCATGGAGGATTGGCTAGAGATGCGACACGGAAGCCTCTCGTCCCGACTGAAGCACGTGTTCTGCGGTAAGGGGAGCTTCGGGGACCACCTGCATCGGATCAGGAAGGAGCCAACGGCTGAGTGCCATCACTGCGACGCGAGCGAGGACTCAGGGCTGCACACGCTGGCGGACTGCCAGGCGTGGGAGGCGCCGAGGCATGACCTCGTGGCAGCCATCGGGGTGGGAGTCCTATCGCTCGACAGCATGATTGCGGCAATGGTGCGGAGCGCGAGCGCGTGGGCCGCCGCCATCTCCTGTGAGCATGTAATGCTCGCGAAGGGGATGGCGGAGCGCGCCCGGGAGAGATTTGGAACTCTCCCGGCCCGCCGAGCCCGCAATATGCTCACCGCGCGTCGCAGGCGACTCAGGTGCCGGAGGTCGCTTAACGACCTCCGTCCTCCATGAGCGCAGGCCTGGGGGTGGTAGGTGAGGCCGCCTGTCATCCCAGCAGAAGCAGGCCGGGACGGTGGGGTGACTAGCGCCCCTCCTCCAAACCGGGGGTCACCGTGGTTCCCAAACCCGAGGGGGCCATCTTGAAACCGGAGATGGCCCAAGTCAAAGTCAAAGGTCAAGGTCGGCTGTTGAACGCCTAACAGAGTGAACGTGTGTTCGTTTGTTGTTTGTAAATTCCTATGTTAAATTCTGTGATTGGTTGTTTAGTGTAAATTGAAATCCTTGTTACTCTTCAAGTGTTCTTACCAACTGACAACTCCCACTGGGCGGCCCTAGAACGAGATATCACTACTTCTCTAAATAACATTTAGTGTCGTTTGGAAAAAGTGATTGTGATTGGGTGGATTCGAACTGGCGACGCTTCGTGGCGGTCCCGACGCGACCCGAGCGCTTATCCATCGCGCCACCGAGTGTATACAGACAGCTGCGAAACATCGATGCGCCAGCCCGACATAACCGCCCCCGCTGGCACGCGGGGGGGTATCCGAAGGGATGTCCGCACGATAAAAAAAAAAAAAAAAAAAAGGTACAAGTGACGTCACCCCAGCGGCTATTATAACCGGTTCTACTTAGGATCGCCTGTCGTAACATCATTAATAAGAAACACGTAACTGTGGCGAATATACTGGGATACAAAAGGTATTTTTGAGTTACAGTTTTTATTTTCTGAGATAGTTTACATAATGCCTAAGGTTCAGTGCACACCACCCAAAACCTCTGAATCCCCAACTAACAATGTGGGTCAAATACAGGCTCACTCCGAACCAAACATCAAAACCGCTGTATCGAATGAATATCTGAGCACAAATAGGAGCAAACGTCAGCGACAAAATAACTCGCCGCAAGGTGTGAAATCCATAAGTTCACAGGATTTGAATGATATACTTACCTGCTGGAAAAAGGAACAAGACAACATCATCTCTAAGCAGTTATCGGAGCAGACTATTATCATGTCTAAACTGGCTAATGACATTGGGGAAATAAAGGCACAAAACAGTCAGATACAAGCTTCCAGTGCAAAAATTCATAAATCAAACGAGGAAATTGTCCAGTCTATGTCCTTCATGAACACGCAATTTGAAGACATGAAAAAAGAAATGGAGATCTTGAGAAAAGAGCGTCAACAACAACAAAAGTATATTGAAAACCTAGAACAGAAAATATTAGACTTACAGCGAAGGTCGAAATCGTCCGGTATAGAAGTTCGTAACATTCCTGCAGAAAACTCTGAAACTACTGCCAACTTTATTAAAACAATACGGAACATAGGTGAAGTGGTGGGAGTGAACATAACGGATACAGAAATGCGTGATATATATCGTCTAGCGGGGAAGCCCAACAGCTCCACATCTCCTCGGCCAATTATTGCCGAATTCACCACTGTGACTACACAGCAAGCATTTCTATCCGCTGTACGTTCGTTCAACTTAGGAAAAAAGAAAGAAGATAAATTAAACACCACAATCATGGGTATACCTGGGGAGAACTACCCGGTGTACGTCACTGAACAACTTCCACCGAGTACAAAGAAACTGTTCTACCAAGCCCGAGAGTTTGCAAAAAAACATTATTACAAATATTGCTGGACATCAAATGGATCCTTCTTTCTACGTAAGAAAGAAGGTGACAAACAAATCCTTATCAGCACAGAGCAATGTCTTCAAGTACAGGAAGAAGCGTGACTGTATAAACCTGTTGTAAAATTAATTCCTACCCTCTCTACTGTATCCATAATGTTCTTTTTTTATGTTGTTTATAAACTAGATGTACATCAGATTGAATACCTACACATTCATAAGTTACGCTCACAAATACAATTCTTTAAGTCACTACAATCTTATATACAAGACATATACCTAAAATACTATATATTTACTGACACGATTTATTTTGGTCATGTCTATAATATGTAAAACGAAAATTACAGTATAAATATACAAATCAATTACAAAATTTTATACAACAAATACAAGTATATCTAATTAGCTTATCACACATTTATACACTCGCAATACGCAAGTCTAAAATCCCATTTATGATATTACCTTATCCCTTGCATAAATTGAATCCGCTATATACAAATCACACACATTATTTCATACTACTATCACATAAATACCTAATTGACCTATCCCGTATTCGCATACATTATAAACATAAAATTCACATATTTATACTCAGTTTAATCACCATGCCCTCTAGGAAAATTCTAAACATTAAACACATACTAAACAATCACATCACCTTCTGTAATAAGCTATTAATTACAAATGGCTAACACATTATTAAACATTAACAGCGAACTCGAAAATTGCATGGTAGGAAACTCCATGGAATGTACCACAGACGAAGTTATACATTATGTTTACAATTCGGTAAAGAGTTTAAAGCTATTCCACATAAATATACGAAGTATTAATAAAAATTTCAACTCACTTCAATTAATCTTAAATCAAACGAAAATAAATTATGACATTATTATAATGACTGAATGCTGGCTTAGCAAAGTTGATAACTTACCGGTTCTTGAGGGGTTTCAATCACATAGCACACAAATAAACTCGAATCAGAATGACGGTTTTGTAATCTACACAAAAATCGGACTTCGGGTAAATGTCTGGGTACCAGAATTCCAGTGATGTAACTGTCTGATATGCCAAATAGACAGCAAAATCGCAATATTAGCAGTCTATCGCTCCCCATCCTACAAAACCAAGGATAATCTCAATAAATTTCTAAGCAGTCTCAATATTATCTGTAATAACACTTTCTCATATCCCAATATAATACTTTTAGGTGACACAAACATCGAAATACGGGAAGAACACAGAGATGAGGTTAGTCTCGAGTACCTTATGTTGAATGCATCGCATGGGTTGTTCCCAGTCATGTCTTCTCTACACGCCTTGAAAAATGTTACGACCATTCACTTATAAAATCTAAATTACCGACAACTACACTTGTTCTACACACACACGTAACAGACCATAAACCAGTTGTAGTGGCTATCGAAAATGCCAACCCAACTAGAAAGCCTCAAAACTCTAGAACTCGCCAAAACTACGAAGCTATTAGACTTGAGCTGGAAAATACCAACTTTTCAGCTATATACAGCGCTGACGATGCAAACCTAGGTATTGAAAAACTAATTAACATTATACAATTGGCCATACTCAAACATACCGAGATAGTAAAGACATCTAGACGTAAAAAAATAGTTAAGCCATGGATTACACCTGGTCTCCTAAAATGCATTAAACACAGAGATAGACTGCACAATAAATGTAGACAGGACCCACATAACGTCATACTACAAGTCACTTATAAACGATATCGTAATTTTTGCAATTCCTTACTCAACCAACTGAAGACTACCTACGAAAAACACCAACTGGAGAGAGCTAGTAACAACCCCAGGCACCTCTGGAATACTATAAAAGACATTACCAATACACAAAAGACTCGCACAATACCGAGTGAGCTGCTGGACGTGCACGACAATCCGACGACTTCCATCAACGAGGTGTGTAACTTTTTCACCAATATAGGTAGTACATTGGCAGCTAACATCCAACCACAGGATAAGGATACGTACCCGGCGCTAAATAAACAAATACCTCTTACCGCGAAGACTACTTTCCATCCCCCAGTTAACTCTCTTGGTATCCTGGACACGGACGAATCAGAAGTAGAACTACTTATATTACAATTAACAGAGGATAGTGCAGTGGGATGGGATGGCATATCCTCCTCCTTGTTAAAAAAATGTCGGCATAGTCTAGTACCACCAATAACTCATCTCCTTAATCAATGTCTGCGTTCAGGTGTGTTCCCAGAAGCCCTAAAGAAGGCTATAGTTCATCCCATACATAAGGGAGGGAGTAAAAGCTGTGTCAGCAATTATAGACCGATATCGGTACTACCAGCATTATCCAAGATCCTCGAGAAGATCCTTAGCAAACATCTTAAGTCCTTTCTAGACAAACATCAAATTATAGCTGCCAACCAATATGGTTTTCGTCAAGGTCTATCTACAGAGGACGCTGTGATGGATCTGACACAATTGGTAGCAAAAAATCTTGATAGTAGAACCAAGTGCCTTGGTTTGTTCTTGGATCTCTCCAAGGCATTCGACACAGTTTTTATTCCCAAACTTATAGACAAACTAGAACTCATTGGTGTGCGAGGCATTGCCCTTGAAATGTTCAAAGATTATCTGCGTAACCGCACACAGCGAGTCAAAATTGATACACACCTTAAAGACGAGATGAGCGTGACTTTTGGGGTTCCACAGGGTAGCATACTGGGTCCTATACTATTTCAAATTTACATAAATGACCTCTGTAAGATGACCCTCAAGAATTCCAAAATATATACATATGCAGATGATACGGCTATTGTTGTCTCGGGACCGACATGGGATAGAGTCAAAGCCTCTGCAGAGTCGTCTTTGTTGGACATGATGAAGTGGCTTAATCTAAACCTCCTCACAGTCAACATACAAAAAACTTTTTTCGTACCATTCGCTATCAGACGTATAAATAGTCCGCCACATACATTCTCGCTAACTGCTCACACTTGCGTGAATCAACAGCTCTCGTGCCAATGTCCATCTATCACCAGAGCCAAGCACGTAAAGTATTTGGGTATTTACATAGACGAAAGATTAAAATGGGACAAACAACTTGAAGTTCAGGTTGCTAGAACATTACGTCTCATACAAACTTTTAAGACTCTAAGACGATCAGCAAACCTAGACACACTGAATATGGTATACATCTCCTTGTGCCAATCAATCTTGAGCTACTGCATCACTGTTTGGGGCGGAGCGCATAAAACCCACCTCCTGAGGGTGGAGAGAGCACAAAGAACAATTCTCAAAGTAATGACTAAAAAGTCATTTAGATACCCAACAACACTTCTGTACTCAGAATGCAGGGTTCTCACAGTCCGCCAATTATATGTACTGAAAACGATTCTGAGGAAACACTGTACTCTTCCTCCATCTGACCCTAACAAACGAGTATACCTCCTCCCGTGTGCTCCACACAATACAGAATTCGCTGAACATCAATATTTTATACTAAGTAACAACATATACAAAAAAACAACTAAATATCATTGACCTAAACCTACAACTGGTTAAATCAAAAGTGACAGAGTGGCTAAAGCAACAAAATTATACCTCCACAGAAACCCTACACACACACACACACACACACACACACACACACACACACACACACACAAACACACACACAAATACCCTTACATGCAACAAACGCACATCACACACGCTTACAATAAAAGTATAGAAATTACATAGATGTTGGTAGTCGCCAAGTCATTAAAATAAAACATCTAATGATCAAATTATTGTTACACTGTCTCTTAAGATACAAGTTTTTCTTAGTTTAAGGGACAGGGCCTTATTACAAATGTAAAGAATTGGTAAATATTTTACCCAAATTGCCTTACCAACATATTTGTGAACTTTCTCGAACCCTTATGTAAACTTTTGGAGAAATAAAAGATTATTATTATCATTATTATAATGTCGGGGTGCGAGGGTATGCTCTATGGGCAACCTTACACCCCGGCGCGTTAAGACCCGAGACGGCGTGCGGTTTTAGTCGTTCAAGCCCGACATAAGGCCCGCTGGCCGGCGGGGGGGTAACCGAAGGGATTTCCGCACGAAAAAAAAGGTACTCTTAAAGGTAAGCTTTAATAAATACTTATAAATTATTACTTTTTCATACTTGTACCTACTAGCACATAACGTTAACAAACTTTTACTATTTACTAGGTAGATATTTGTGAGTAAAGTGGTACCTACAAAATCCTTTGAACATACGAATTACGGATGCAGGTTATGTAAGGTTAGTGAGTCGGTAAACACTAAAGCCTTGTTAACACGGATTACGAAACTACCCTCTCTTGATTCATGTTTAATTTAGAAGTTCGTGGGACGTGTAAATACCTAATAGTCGTGTGTTAATTTAATGTCGGCGCTTTCGCATTGCAGGAAAAATTAAAGAAGTGAAAGAAAAGCGGCTGATATTTTTTATCGCAAAATATTTTTGTTACGACGAATGTTGCGTAGCAGTATGGTAGCGCGATCGACTAGTAAGTGAGAGGTCGCAGGTTCGATCCCCGTTCAGTGCAAATATTTACATGAATATGTCGATTTGAATTGATTTGGGTGTTTCTAATACTAGCAAACCGCTCTCGCTTCACTTCGGTTTATATGAGTTTTTTTTCACTTGAGTCATCGTTATTTATACACATATTATATACCTAGTCTATGTCCATCGAGGATAATGTACCTTTCAAATGGTGAAAGATTTTTTCCAATAAGTGTAGTGGTATTCCGATACCATCAACAAATAAACAAACTCACAAAATTGGGCCTCTATCTTTATAATATTAGAATAGATGTATTTAGAAAAAATAATGTATACCACTCAGGTGGCAGATAAGCTCACGGCCCACCTGATGGGAAGTGGTCACCGTGGCCTATCTAAGAAAGTGGAAAATTTACAGCTAATAAGTAAAATAGACACATAAAAAAGGCCAGTTACAAGTTTTCACAAATACAATTACATATTAATTAGCAATAAACAATTAAATAATTTGGTAATATGAGTATATTTAGAAAAGAAAAAAATTAAAACAACAGGAAGAAAAAATAAGTGCATGCCAAAATAAGTTACCGGAATAACATAACCGTACTCTAGAACCTAATAGTAATATACAATTTATCTTGTATTGTTCATCAAGATAAGAGTTAAACAATTACCTACATGAAGTGGGTGTATACAAGTTACTTATCGCATTGTAGCAATCTCTTGCAGTCAACAATTGGCTGGAGAAAAGCGCGATAATTTTTTAGAAACTGAGATAATAATATATCAGAGGAGTAATTATAGGTTCATCAAATAAAAATAAACGTAGTTTTACTACGATTCTTGACATATGTCAAGAATCGTAGTAAAACTACGTTTATTTTTATTTTTTATTTTGATTTATTAGGTACAGAGACAGAGGGGTGTGTGTTGGGTAACCTCCTCGAGTGTCGCTCCTATTCCGATCCCGCTGCAGTCCGGGGGGAATGGAATCGGAGCGGCCGGTACACCCTGGGCGGCGGTCAATGGCTTCCCCTTCACCCCTTCATAGGGTTGGCATTGATCGTCGGCCAATACCCAACGTGGCGGGAACACATCGCTCTCGGTACTCCTCTGCTTTCAGAGGAGACAGGATGAGCGATGCTGTTAGTGGTGAGATGGCCCAGGGTCAGCCGGGGTGCGAGGGATATGCTATGGGTAACCTTACACCCCGGCGTCTGAAGACCCGAGACGGCGTGCGGTTTTAGTCGGTGCAAGCCCGACATAACCGCCCCCGCTGGCCGGCGGGGGGGTATCCGAAGGGATTTCCGCACGATAAAAAAAAAAAAAAAAAAAAGGTACAGAGACAGACAACAGATTACAATATCCAGATTATAACATTTTAGAATACACTTTTAGAATCTGACATCCAATTATATCTGTACACAGCATTTAAATGTTAAATAGCTTCATCATTTGTTTTTTTGTTTCTATTCATATATATAATCCATAATCTAAACTATTGATATGTATACAGTATACAGTATATATATCTATAGTTTAGACCATAGATAGACACAAAAAAGTATTCAAATATATAAGAACATTATTCTATACTTCCCCAATTAACGTCTAATTTAAGTATATGGGTAATGTATGCCTTTTTAATGTAAAAGATGTATGTTCATAAATACGTTAAGAAGTGTTAGCACCATAGCCGTTTATGTTCGGTTTTTTTTTCATTTATTTTATATTTTGTAGGATTACTTCGTTTGTAGTATATTATTAGTTTTATTGTACAGCAAATGAGACCAAACTTTACTAAAGCATCAGAGTATGAACGCATATTTGAGTAAAGACGTCCTGTTTAGTTGAGATGTCTAGCAAGTCGGTACATCTGCTGATTGGCGGTCGAGGTCACCCCAGCAGAAGCAGGCCGGGACGGCGGGACGACTAGCGCCCCTTCCCCTAAACGGGGCAAGACGGGGACACCGTGGTTCCCAAACCCGAGGGGGCTAACTCGAAACCGGAGATGGCCCAGGGTCAGTCGGGGTGCGAGGGATATGCTCTATGGGCAACCTTACACCCCGGCGTTGACGACCCGAGACGGCGTGCGGTTTTAGTCGGTTCAAGCCCGACATAACCACCCGCGCTGGCCGGCGAAGGGGCAGTTCAGATCCTTTTGCGGTGCAACATTTTCTTGAGAGAGGAGGGAAAGATTTTTTTAAATCCAGCAGCAGTGGCAGCAGTTTGTGGGGGATGGGGTCAAATGTTTTGATTGTTCTATTGCAGACGCGTTAAATGTACTTAATAATCATCATCTTGTGATGATGATTAATTGAGATGATTCTCAGTGTTGAGTCCCGGTTGCATTCGAAGCCTTCACCTCGGAGTTTGGGGTCCGCTATCGGCAATTATTTTATAATAATAATAATTTTCACTGAAAATGAAAACTAATACCAGCCCACACACGCACCCAAAATTCTCGCAGGCAGTAGGGGAGCATCACAGAAACGAACGATTTCAGTAAAAATCGTATGGTCACTACAACCGGCCATAATTTTCTAAATTTCTTAAAAATAGGTAAAAAAAATGGCACTATAAGCAATGAAACTATATCCGACTTTATTAGAAAGAATTATATAAATCAAATCAAGTAAATCACATTTATTCACATAAATGTAGGTAACAAAGAATTATATTAAATATATTGTTTCCCGTGTACATTCTACCATTACATTATGGTGTGTAAATATTTATTGTAGCACGCAGATAAATTCTATTTGATACAATGGATTAACTAATTTATATTAATAAATTAATTAACAAATGATGTCAATCAAATAATAAGAACAATTAATACAAATACCCAAGTCCCAGTTGTCATATCAGCTGATGGTTTTATCCAAAAAAACCTAGTGGGAAGTCGGTGGCAGCGAAGATGCAGAAAGCATTCTTGCTCGACAATGCCCGAATAGTCCGGCGGTTCCTCTGCCAATCGCCCTAAAGGCCCCACTGACTGTTGCCCACCTAGCTGGGGTTATCTCGCCGCGTCTCCCAAACTCTGAGGGAGGCGTGACCTAGATGCATAGAAATAATAATAAATATCAAATCTGATAACAAGAAGTATAATAAAATAAAATGATATTAATGTCAAATCAAGCATATGACACGCCCGCGTGGAATTCTGATCCCATTCCCTCTTCCCATGGGAACCTATTCCAGGGATAAAAGTAGCCTATGTGTTATTCCAGACTATAATATATCCCTGTGGCTACCAAATTGAAAAGATTATGAAACATTCATACATCCATACTTACAAACTTTCGGGTTTATAATAATAGTTGGCTGTTCCTTGCTCACATGTAATTGAAGATAGTTTGTCAAGTTCAGTTACGAAACTGAGGAGTCACCAGATTTATTTCGGAAACCATTAAATCAAAACTTAATTGCCTCCCTTCTCAATGCTAACTTAACAACGTGACCTAATTGTACGCTCACGTGGCCACGTGAACGAGAATAAGTACAGTCACCCACAAAAGTACAGGATCTTCGGGAGAATCTCACCTGGGGTCAGATGGCAGACCTTAACTCTAATATTCGTAGGTTTTACTAGGTTTATTATTAAATAACTGGCGGCCTTGCCCCAGTTTCACTCAGGAATAAAATCATTGAAAAACCGATTGCAGCGCCATCTAAAAAAAAAGCGGCCAAGTGCGAGTCGGACTCGCCCATAAAGGGTTCCGTAGTAGCAAGTAACATAATAATGACTTCTTTTTTAATTTTTATATTTGAGTTGATCGAATGAAATGTAAATGGCGGTTTACGATTTATGACGTACCTATTAAAAAAAAATTACTTACTAGATCTCGTTACAACCAATTTTCGTTGGAAGTTTACATGGTAATGAACACCATATATTTTTTATCATTTTTGAACACCTATCCATAGATACCACACACGTATGGGTTTCATGAAAAAATTTTTTTTGAGTTTCAGTTCTAAGTATGGGGAACCCCCAAATTTATGGATTTTTTTCTATTTTTGTGTGAAAATCTTATGTGGTTCACAGAATACATTTACTTACCAAGTTTCAACAGCATAGTTCTTATAGTTACGGAAAAAAGTGGCTGTGACATACGGACGGACAGACAGACAGACATGACGAATCTATAAGGGTTCCGTTTTTTGCCATTTGGCAACGGAACCCTACAAACGAACGAACGAAAAATATAAAAAAGTTTTGAAGCGTAATACATAATGTAAGGAGAAACCCAGCTCCCGGCCTGACCAATCTGTTATATAAGGCAGACATAAAAAATATATTGTATTTTTGACACGGTTAAAAACAGAATCAAAATTCGTTCAGTAGTTTTTGGGTTCATTGCGAACAAACAGATATACAGACAGGAATAAAAAAAAATATATTTTTGTATTCAGAATTCTGCATTTAACATAACCCAAGATTTTTTTTAATGACTCCTATGTACAGACACAGCTTTTTTGCAATTTTATAATGGTTATTTATAAATATTTATATTTATAAGGATACCACGTGACGTGATCCTTTATAAAGCGATATAATTAATTCAACGCGACCCATTTTTTGTTGCTAATGCGGGCTAAGTACTCTAATTTCATTATTGTATAATGTTCTGTTCTGTATCATTGTCAAACTCATGTTTGTATGGGAATCATGTTTTTCATTTAGTAGTGTTCAGTAACTTTTGTGTGCGACTGTACTTATAACTTTACACAAATATTAAAATAAATTGTTGTAGTCAGAGTAATCGATAATTGTGAAAGGAGTTCACAACTTCACCACGGAGCGGTGCCATTCCCGTCAAAGATAACTGGGAGCTACACGCGATAGGGCGCGCCAGCCGTGACTACAGATACAGAGCAATTTGCTCTGTGGCCAGGGGGCTAATTGGGAACGGCCGCGTTATACACCGTGAAAGCAACGATACAATATGTTTTCTTAAAATTTATTGCTACAAATACAAGTATTTTCTGTGTATTAAAACATGTATCTCCTCATCAATCATTTGTTTGCATCGAATATGGTTACAGAGGTGGTATTTTAAAGCTAGTAACCTTACACCCCGGCGTCTGCAGACCCGAGACGGCGTGCGGTTTTAGTCGGTTCAAGCCCGACATAACCGCCCCGCTGGCCGGCGGGGGGGTATCCGAGGGGATTTCCGCACGAAAAAAAAAAAACAAAAGGTACCGCATATTCTGCTCCATAGAGCGTCAAGAAAATATCGAATTCCCATTCAAAAATTGTAGCTAGTACTATGCTTATTATCTTCGGGCCAATGCAAGAAAGAAGTTGCCTTTTCTCCGATCCGGTGAACGGTACGGCAGCGCATAAATACGGATAAATACGCATTCATTTTTACAAGCTTTTATTTAACTTGCTCTGTATGTATGTATGTAAGGCATATTCAAAGCAAAATCGTGCGTATCGATGCGAATCGCATCACACGCACATTGATTTCGCGATAACAAAATTATCGCTAAATCTGTTAGTAGTGGTAATTCAACCATATTAACTAAACTTTTAGTGCTAGAAAGTGCCTACAACGGGATCTACTATCGGGTATACAACGCAAAAAATAATAATTACACAGTGCTTTAGTATATCAACTTACCCTTCGCACTTCCAAAACCAGAACGTCTGAAGCAATAAATTGAAATTAATTTGTGATGACCCTGATTCGAACCCAGAACCACTCGGACGCAAAGGCGACGACGCAAAAACGACTCCTTAACCACTAAGTTACGGACGCGACGCTACTTCAGAAATAGATTGGCGCTCGGAAGAAGAAGACAGAACCCAGTGTTAGCAATTATAGCAATTATTGTCTTGGTAATATAGTATAATTATATATTTACACACATTTATCATTAGTTTGTTAAAGCGTTAGCCAAATTGTACCTTAATTGTGCCAACACTGACTGTTCGCGCCCAAACACCGTCTCTCTGGACTTATACTTTTTTTGGACTTCTGGACTTTTACTTCTACAAATTTAGGAAAAATTCGAACGGACACTTGCCTTAGGCAAGTGAACTCCGTTAGGGCGGAGATTCCGAAAATTCCGAAACCTGGGGCGACTCGTTAATGGTCGCGGTGGTGGTATTTGACGTGCGCCAGAGGCAGTTATGAGGCGGTAATTCCTGGTTGAGCAGCGGAAGAGAGCAGATATACAATAAAGTGAAATTGCTTCCAAGTAATTTTTATAATTTTAATCATTTAATAATTGTGTTACTAAAAAGGAGAGTACGTATTTTTTGGCTTTTAAACTATATAAAACGTGCTTTATATTTGATATTAAATACGTGCTCTGTTGTGGATATGTGGACTAGAGTTGCTTGAGAATTAGTACCTTGAGGCTAACCTTACATTTATGTGTAATATAAAGATGTAAAATATAGAGTTTAGAGTCATTTCCGGGTATTTATTTACCTACATTAGTTATATTTTTAAGTCTGTATTTATATTATATTTGAAACCCATGACTGACATACAAAAGGGTACAGCTAAATCAAATATTCATTTAACTTATTCAAGTGAAAGTTTCGGGTAAACATTTCTTCCTACCTAATTGACTTTGATAAAGGTATAAAAGTAATATAAAAAGAATTCTTTGAGCAAAATCTTTATAAACTCGAATTGGAACTTCCGTCAACATTTTAATGTATATATTCTGGCGCGTTGGTAGGATTACAATATTTTTACATACATACAGTCTGTTATGTTAAGGCGAGAGCTAATAATAAATTATAATTGAATAACGGTTATGATGCCTTAAAAGTCAAGTCTCGATCTAGATCATCAATCATCACAAGAGTAGGTAAGGTATATGTATCTCTCTTCATTAAGGTAGAGAATTGACTGTAGGTACAATCACCCTACCGGGGTGCGAGGGAAATGCCTTATGGGGCCACCTTACACCCCGGCGTCTGAAGCTGAAGACCCGAGACGGCATGCGGTTTTAGTCGATTCGAATCCGACATAACCACCCCCGCTGGCCGACGGGTAACCGGGGGATATTCGCATGAAACAAAAAACAAGCGGCCTACAGCCCACTAACATCATTGAGTCTTTGCAGTTATATAGTAAATTCCAAAAATCTTGAATAAACTCGCGCATGTAAACTAACTGGCCAATCAAAAAAAACAATAAAAGGACTGATCAATCAGTGATTCAATGATAGAACGAATTTGACGTTTAATTAATTTATGATTGGTTGTTAGGTGCGCCTCCGCTCGTCGCGCTCCGCGCTTACCACTAAAGAGACCCAAAGGTATGGACTACGCGGGGGTGCTTGGTTGGGGACCTCCACGCGGTGCACCCTGGGCAACGGAGACAGCAGCGTCTCTCTCCTAGGGCGGGAGAGACGCTGCCGCCTACGGCCAACTCCGACCGAGGCGAGAGGACTGCCCTGTTGAGGGCTGTTCGGAAGCTTTCCACGTGTCCCTCTGATTAGCAGATGGCACAGTGGAGAGCAAGTAAGGGGGCCATCTCAAAACCGGAGATGGCCCGGGGTCAGTCGGGGTGCGAGGGATATGCTCTATGGGTAACCTTACACCCCGGCGTCTTAAGACCCGAGACGGCGTGCGGTTTTAGTCAGTTCAAGCCCGACATAACCACTCCCGCTGGTGGGCGGGAGGGTATCCGAAGGGATTTCCGCACGAAAAAAAAAAAAAGGTATGGACTACGCGATTGTCAAGATTTTTTAAATTACTATACGTAGCGTAGTCAATTTTACTTTCTATCATAACGAATGCACTATGGAGACTTATGAATAATCTGATCCGTTCCACCACTTCTTACATACAATCACGCCTTTATCCCTGGAGGGTTAGTTTGCTTTACGACCGAAAAATACAAATATATGTCCTATACAGGCGTGAAGTTATGTTATGTTACATACCTTAAAAATAAGGTCTAAGCTGGCAAACAAAGGTGTACGTCATACTTTCAATAAATATTGCAAAGAACAGGGGCGTATAAATCATAAATAATCAGAATATATGGATAATCAAAGTAGTACAGGGGCCTTATCACCGATTTATAAAAAGTTCAGTTTCGGAGCAAATGAATACATGTTTGTAAAATGAACGTCACATGCTACGCGGACGACACGCTCCTGACGGCGTGCGGGGCGACGTACTGCGAAGCGACCCTGAAGCCCACGACCGCGGTTGCTCAAGTCGTGGAGCGGATCTCGAGGTGGCTCTGCATAAAACTGAGGCCCTGTTCTTTCATAGGCCTCGGAACAAGCTACCCGAGGGATCCAATCTCATAGTGCGAGGCAATCGCATCGGCATCAAGCCCCAAATGAAATGTTTGGGGCTCGTGCTCGACGGCCGATGGAACTTTGGAGAACATATCCGGAGTCTAGCCCCCAAATTGAAGTTATACTCCTTGGCGTAAAAAGACTTTTATCTTATTACGCTAAAGAAGTATAACTTAGTACGTGCATACATAAGTATACACACACTTTTTTTAATTCTCTTGACACTTGTTTCAAACACAATTCAAAAGTTTTATGATTAAACTTTAAAAAGAAATGGGCCTGTCTGTCGGATCCGATTTCACCTAGATGCATTGAAACTCCATTTCGTAACTGTGTAACTTAAGTAAGTCAATATTGAGTGACTTTTGACCACTGCAACTTTTTGGGCCTTTCATTGTCAACCCTTATCCCGCATTCTGATAAATTTTCTTTTTTTTTTAAATCCATTTTTGTCACGTTTATTTTCATGTCTTTTCTCATTTATTATTATAACCATAAATTACATATTAGTTTGCTAATAAATTATACCTGGCTGTGTAGAAATACACGTAGTATATGGTATCTTAAATTATTCCCCAGCTATAGAGTGTTGGTTGCCCCGTCGAAATGCCGAATCTGCCAAAGGGAAGGATGTGAAATTGTTTACACTGCATAAAGTAGGGTGATAAATATGTATTTTAGGGTATTGAGGGTATTATGCCTTAAAAATTCTTGAAGCGCCCTCTAAGCGTTTGATATAAGTTATGTAATTTAGATTCCACACTAGGGAGTCGTACGCGAACGGAAGAGCAATATTTTATTTTAATGGTTTAAACGGTTTTACACTCGGCAGTTATTCTAAAAATAAATTCTAGGTCCTACTTTTATTCGGAATCGGAGCGGCCGGTACACCCTGGGCGGCGGTCATTGGCTTCCCCTTCACCCCTTCATAGGGTTGGCATTGATCGTCGGCCAATACCCAACGTGGCGGGAACACATCGCTCTCCGTACTCCTCTGCTTTCAGAGGAGACAGGATGAGCGATGCTGTTAGTGGTGAGATGGCCCAGGGTCAGCCGGGGTGCGAGGGATATGCTCTATGGGTAACCTTACACCCCGGAGCGTCTGAAGACCCGAGACGGCGTGCGGTTTTAGTCGGTGCAAGCCCGACATAACCGCCCCCGCTGGCAGGCGGGGGCGTATCCGAAGGGATTTCCGCACGATAAAAAAAAAAAAAAAAAAGGTCCTACTTTTATTGATTTTGCTATGATTACTATTTAATCTGTTCTTATCAACTGTGCTCAGTAGTTTTACCTTTTGCCACAGAATAGATATAGTACTGACGTATGTATACATTCATAATGTACCCTTTTTTTTTTCGTGCGGAAATCCCTTCGGATACCCCCCCGCCGGCCAGCGGGACATTCATAATGTACCTACTAATTAAAACGCTGTTATTATAATATTACAAACAGACACTTTAATTTTATTAGTGTATGTGTATTTTAATAAACAACAGATTTTCAATGATGGCATATGAATGTATAACACGACACCAACAGAAACAATATAATTTTTAAATTTTTTGCCTGTATGTCTGTCTGTCTTTCTGTCTGATTGACTTAGGTAACCTCCGGAATATTATAACGCGTAACATAGACTACTTCTATAATAGAAAATAAATTAGGTTTCCGTGCAAATATGAACTAAAATCTTAAAAGTCTAAATCCACGCGGATTAAGTCGCGGGCACAGATAGTTCATAATAATTTTGATTATTATGAATTCACAATAAGTGATATCGTTTATCTCTAAACAATACAAGATAATTGTAGCACTTATTTGTTTGTTTGCCACGTACATTACTTGGTGAATAAATAAGTAATAATAACTACCTGACTAAAAAAAAATTGATGTGTTCAAAGTATTCGTTTCTTTTGCTTCCAGACATTGGTTTTTCCACCTATAATAATGAAGAATTTTACTTTGTGTTTCTCATTGACATTGATAAAGGTATACAAGTTGTATTATTTTGTAAAGGACTTCTTAGACGAGGGTTTTGAAAGTTCGATTCACTTAAGAACTTTCCTACATTGGTCTTGTTATAGCAAGTCATTTTCGTCATTCTGGCCCGGTAAACACAAATGTTCGTCATCAAATAAAAATCCTTTTCAGTGCCTTCTACCAGGAGGTAGACATTAACTAATGTCATCACATAATAATTGTTCACTAGTTTCAATTGTAGGAGATTCTGTATTTTACAACTTAACAAATTAGGACTTCAGGGAGAAATTGGAAAAGATACCCAGATTTTCTTTTAATTCGGACGGTAAAATAACTGAACGAGTTTTTCTGTTGAATTTTATATAACCTGTTTGTGTTGTTTATATTCATGAAAAAGTAATAAGAAAAAGAAATTGAGAGGCTATGGAAATGAAGCAATACTACGCCATTACAAAAACGAAACAAGATTATCGTCAATTTTGATTGTACTTCGACATTTAAATTCAAATTTCCTCAACTCTGATTGGTTGTCGTTTATTGTTTACGTTGTGACATTTTTTTTTTTTCCTCCGTTCGTTATGCTCCTGAGATAGGAGAGAAATAACTAAAATTGAATTGGATTCAAACCTCTTTCCTTTAATTTATTCTTGTTTATTTTTTCGACATCATCAAATTTTTTATTGTCAGTTGAATTTCAATTCTTTGTTATTAGCTTCTCGCGTTTTTTCATCAAATTAACTAGGAATTCAGTGCAGGGTGCGACTGAAATAAATTGAGCTGAGACTTGTACTTGAAAATAAGACATCTTACTACAGTTGCGCGCTTAGCTAAGGCCGCGCGCTCGTGAAACTGTTTTTCGGTGATTACTCCTCAATGGTACATCGGACATGAACCATCTCGCTTCAAAACACTCCTTAGTGTCCACACTATATCACCGTGGTAAATTTGGTCAAGATCGCGGGAGTGGCTACGGAGGAGTTCAGTCACCAACAAGCGGCTATGCCGGGTATAAGAGTATTATCTCACGTTAGAAATAAGTACTTATGACGAGTTCTGAGGTGATACAATTATTAATTCTACCATTATCCTTTTTTACTAAAATGTAATTTTTCATTAATCAAATCGAATTGACAGACAGATCCAGTCTCATCGTGGGAGGCAATCGCATCGGCGTCAAGCCCCAAATGAAATATTTGGAGCTCGTGCTCGACGGCCGATGGGATTTCGGAGAGCACATCCGAGGTCTGGCCCCCAACTTTAAGGGCACAGCTCTCGCTTTGGCGCGGCTGCTGCCCAACATGAGGAAGGCCAAGGACTCCTGCAGGAGTCTCTACGCGGGGATCGTGCGGTCCATGGCCCTGTATGGATGCCCAATATGGGTGGAGGCCCTGAAGGCCAGAAGTGTGCGGGTGCTGCGCGCTCCGCAGCGGGTAATGGCCAACAGGGTCATCCACGGGTACCGCACGATCTCCTTCGAGGCGGCGAGTCTCCTTGCCGGAAATCTGCCATGGGACCTAGAGGCGAGAGCCCTTTCGCAACTGTACTAGTGGCAAAAGGAGGCACGTGAGCAGAGACGAAACCCTGAGTCTCGAGAAATCGAGTTCGTGTGGTTTCAGCTCCACTCCGCTTTTAGTCGGTTCAAGCCCGACATAACCCCCCCGCTTGCCGGCGGGGGGTATCTGAAGGGATTTCCGTACGAAAAAAAAAAAGAAAAAAAAAAGGTATGTACTGTAGCGTTCCGTCCTCGTTCGAGCACTACAGTTCGTTTACCTGGCCATCATGTGTCAGAGATTAAAAATAAATTGTTTAAATTAAAATGAGAGTTTAGGGAAGAAAAACTATTGCCTTGGCGAAAGTTGCTGACAGCGGGTGACCGGCGAGGGCTCCGGCCTCGACCCGCCGTCCGAAGAGAGTTCCAAGTGAATTTATTGTAGGCTCAATCCTTGAGCAGAATCCGCGATTCCCTACAGTTCGTTTAAAATATAAATATACTCGTGTAAAACCCCCTAAAACTCGAAATAGGAAGTTATGTGCAAATAAATGCCATTATAAATATAAAGGAGAAGTGGGTAATGGGAGTCACTTAAGCAATAATATATCCAAAACACAAGTCTTTGTAGTAATATTTATTAATATAAGTTTTTAACATAGTTTACTTAATCAACTATCAGTCTGACGAGTTTCATTTACTTTGGTTACGAACTTTCGTAATTATAAGATTTAAAGAAAAAAATCACTTTGATCACTATTGCCCACACGTGCGGGTAATTGTGGTCACGCATTGGGTAATGGGAGTCAACAGATCCTAACAGTTGTCGCACATATATCCTTCTGCTGAATCCCATCCGGTGCAGTCTGCGTGTGCCCATAGCCCACACACCGTGCATCTGTACCAGATTTCGTTGTTGCGCCCGAACTCGGTACAAATAAGGCAGGTATTAGTACCAATCCCATCTATATTTTCCAGGTCATCATCTTCATCGTCGTCACAAATGTTATGGAAACTTGAATCTGACTCGGAGGTCGATTGGATGTCTTGTAAAACACGTCTTTTAGCCTTGTTTTTCATGATCTTGCATTGTGTTATGCGTTTCTTTGCTTTCGCAGTAGTTTTTTCGTCTTCTATTTTTCTCTTGCATTCTTTTGTCTTCTTACCTTTAGTTTTGTATTTTTCTTTCTCTGCTTTCTCTTTTTTCTTATTTTCCTTTTCTAAAAGACTATCTTTTAATGGTGTATACGTTAACACTTTTGCATGTTGCTTAATTGCACCTTTTCTCGTTTTGACACATGCTGTTTGTTCAGGAATTGGAAGCAATCTTTCAAAGGCTGTGTGTGAGGATACAATATTTTTTTGGGCAAGGATCGGCGATAGCAAAACAGAGCTAGTGGATGCGATTGGAGGTGTTAACAATTGTGGAATGGTTTGAGATACTGGAGTGGCTGATGCAAAGAAGGAACTATAATTTGCAATTAGGGATGGTGTAGTTTGTTCAATGACTTGCCTAGGTGGAGTGGCAAATGGCGAAGCTGGAGTATATGCTTGAGCAGTGTTCAAAGCCCTCAAACTGGCAGAAGCAAGCGTGGGGACCGATACCGCAGGGTCCATCTGAGGCATACTTGGCATAGCCAAAGAGCTTGGAGATGCAAACATGGATACAGTTGCAATAGAGTCTGTAGTGTTTGTAAGTATTTCAGCAGGTAAGAAGTCTTCGTCGCAAAAAACGCCAGGGTTGACTGGAAATATACCTGTTGATCGAAATCCAGACACTCCTTTGTTAATAGATGCCACAGCTTCATATGCTTTGTTTGATAGCGCTGCCACATCATAAGGTGTTATTTTTTCTGCAAGCCGAGATTTTAAAAATAAATCACACTCTCTCTTGTAAGCAACTTTAAAAGGCCCAAAAAATGTGACATCAAGCGGCTGCATGCGGTGTGATGTTTGCGGAGGTAGTGAAAGCATATGTATGTTATTTTGTTTGCAGTGCTCAAAGATTTGTAGTGACATGTGGCTGGCATGATTATCCAGTATCAGTAGAATGGGTTGTTCAGGTGACGGTTTAGTATGCGCAGTGAAATGTTGTAGCCATTCAAAAAACAAATTCTCGTTTATCCATCCATTGTCAGAACATTTGTAGATTGCACCGGCTGGACCATCTTTCTCCATCTGTGCAGACATTCTCTTCCTTGGAAAAATATACATTGGTGGAACGAATCCACCGGCAGCACTCATTGCACACAACATTGTTATGTTTTTGCCTCGTTCCCAACTAGTGATAGATCCAACTCTTTTCACACCTTTAGGGGCTAAGATTTTTCCAGGATCCTGGACTGTCGAGATACCAGTCTCGTCACAGTTGTATATGTTTTGTGGTATAAACTTGTGTTTGTCCATCAATTCTTCCAGAAAGCCATAAAACAATTCAACTTCCCGCCTATTAAAAGCAGTGATTCGGTTGATGCTGGTAGCCTCAGGCTTGCGAATAGAGATATTGTTTCTTTTCAGAAATCCTTCAAGCCAGTCACGACCTGCCATTTTTGCATTTTTGTCAAAATTGTTTTTAATTCCATGGTCTTCTGCGTATTGGAAGGCAATCTTTCTGACTTGAGTAGCAGTGCATCCGTAAAAAGCTTTTGCCATTAATTTAACTCGGTTGGCCAGGTCCTCTTCCACTTGTTTGCTAAATACGGTTTGACGCCCAAGACGTGGTTCCGAGGAATCTTTTTTTTTTAAGCGCTTCTGAAGGCTGGAAAATGGTATATCCATACATTTGGCAGCTTGTCTTATAGATGAACCTCCATTTATGAGATCTTCCGCTTTGGACAGTGTGTATGAAGACCACTGGGCTTTATTGGTACTCCTGGGACGTGATTTTGGCATCTGCAAAACAGACAAAATAATATAAATATACTATAAAAAATCGAATCATGTGACTGCCATAATTATTGCGGGTAATGAGAATCACTGCGGGAAATGGTAGTCACCGCGACTCTCATTACCCTAATCTGACAACTTGAAAAAAATAGGTTATAAAACAATAGTTTAAAAATTTTTCACTTCGTATGTATCACAAAACCAGTCTCAAATGACCTAACTACAGTATGAAATGAATAAATAGTTGAAATGTATAACAGAAATTGACTTACCGTTTATTTTGTGCACACGAAAAGTTATAAGAAAATGGCACAAAACACTCACATGGCCGTATCTTCCGAGCGCTCGGCGCGAACTAAGCACGCGTTGGTGCGGGGCCTGTATGAGGTGAAATGACCTTGGATACGCGGCGTTTGCAACTGAGCGCATTTTGTTTATCGAGTTATTGTAGTGACCACGGCTGGCCACTGACTCCCATTACCCACTTCTCCCCTACTTGTGTTTTATTATTTCGTTAACACGAGGAATTGTGGCGTCAGACCCCCGACGCCACAGTGCATAGTATATCCTGGGCCTATATATACTTAATTACTTCTATGTATACTAGACAAGTTTGTTTAGAACAAAAAATGTGTGATGGTTCCTGGGTGTGGCGGGAATGAATTTAGAATTTAGAACGGGACGCAGATTAGTTAAATTTTGACACCTATTCGTATAGGTAAAGCGCGCCTTTTTGTTATATCATCTGTAGGACAGCTACAAAAAGTGGACTATTTTTGCTGGTCTTAAGTCGATACCAAATTTTTTGTTTCGTACATCCAGTCTATACCTACCACGTAGTAAGGAAAGATAAGATATACCTAGATAGATGTTACATTATATTAAGAACTAATTATTAAATTTATCAGCCGTAATATATATCGAGAACCAATACTTTCTGAACTCAGTATATATAAAGGGAATTATCCTTTTTTGGTTTATCTTCCTTGATTACTTGATTATTTGGATTTTGTGTGGCTTCTTTCATTAAAATATGTTTTTGGAAGCTGTAGTAATTCGAGGCATTGTTGGTTATGAAAATAGGAGGAAGGATGCTGAAATTGTACGTTGTTTCATTAATTTGTCGGACAATAGCAGTAATTTCGCCCAATATTTCTCAGGTCGAGTTAACTCGTTCGTACTGGATTTAGCTCTACGATTTAAAGGTACTTGAGTTGAGAGTAATATAGGGACTCTACAACAAAAAAAGGGGTCAAGTGCGAGTTGGGCTCTCGCGCTGAGGGGTTCTGTATCAAACGGGATTGAGGGACATACTTAACGTTACTGTTAGAATACTGGTAATAACAATATAGCTCACCAATTAAGCAAACTAAAATGCCAAAGGCAGCTTTTAATGGTAGCCTTTGGCTGAAAAGTAATAAAAAGTGAGAATAGTTACCTAAGCTTTAATCCTACTTATATTATAAACGCAAAAGTGTATGGATGAATATATGGATGTTTGTTATTCCTAGTGGTATGGGTAATGGACTGCTGAGACGAGGTCTCGGGTTCGATCCCAGGTTTTACCATGGCACACACCAATGACTTTTCGATGCTTTTCGAAGTTATGTGTGTATTTATCGCAGGTTTATAAGTGCCCGGTTAATGGCAATAGGCTCGCCACCTATTACATTGGGACCTAAACATAAACTGGCGAAATGTGGGTGCTAGCACCTCTGCCTACCCCTTCGGGGATATAGGCGCGAGTTTATGTTATGTTATGTTATTCTTTCACGTAAAAACGGCTGAACGGGATACGGGGATAGACTATAGTCTGCAATAACACAAAGGCATAGTACAAAAGGCGTGATCTTTTCAAGTATGAATATAAGAAAAGCTCGCCGAAGCGGAAAATTTTTACGATAATTATTTAAACATTTTTTTTCATTTGCTATGAAGACAGAATAGAAAATGTTGTTAGTTAACAATCGTTCAACTTGTTGAAAAATAAACTATAAGTAAAATTTCCAACAGAATTTATAACGAAGTGTTCGTAATAAATCTATTACTTTTTCAAATTAAAAAAAAAAACAATCCTTTAAAATAAATAATCTGCTTTGACGCCACGCGCGTAACCTTAAAATATCGCACAGAGGACCCATTTTCAGCGTTTTTGTCCTCCCCAAGTGTCCATTGCCGGGCACCCCGGGTAAGCCCTCGAAAGGATAACTCCAGGGTTACTAGCGGACTTTGGCCACCGCCGTGGCCTCGCCTGGTGGGGTCGGGTCTTATCCCGCGTCGGTGAGTTGGCAGGCGTGTGTAGGACACACACGACACGCCTCCACCACCGCCTGCTTCTGTAAGGACGGCGAGTCGGCCAACTGCCGTCCACAGGCCCCGATCATGGAGGTCGGTAGTCTGCGGAACTCAGGGGGCAGGGTTCTCTCCCGCTCCCTCTCCGCCGTCTCTTTCGCGCGCATTACCTGCTCGCTAAAAGAGGCGGCGGTGTGCCACTTGCTCCCGTCCGAGACCGTGGTCCTCACCATGGTCTCCAACGAGAGAATCCCATTTTCAGCATTAAATGAAAATTATCAATAATGAAGATAGAGTTCTAGGAGCTAGGAGTTTTTATTTCCTCCTCCTTAAGAACCGTTTTTGAAATTTCTTAAATATTAATTGTCTATGAAATATTCGCGAAAAATGAAATACCTTTTTTACATCTTTAATTGTTTATAACTTTTGCAATTGTTTATGTGCTAATACAAGTTTATGGCACATTTTTCTAGGCATCATTCTGAATCCGATGAGGTATCACCACACTTAATTTTAAGAGCAGTATCTCTATTTTAGACCATTTTCAACTAGTCGACTAGACCTCTAGTAGGGTACAAAAACTCTCGATGCAATCTACCCCTCCTACTGCAGTAAAGAAGGACAACGCTACGCTTTCTTATACTATCAGTACTTACGTTACGTATTACCCTAGGTAGTCATTTATTTACATAGCTATTTATTAACTACCTAATGACAGAGGTTATAGTAGTCATAAAAAGGTCATAAACCTACAGCGATTTCACTTCAAATATTAGTCACTAGCTGTGCCTCGCGGCTTCGCCCGCTATCCCATACATCACATCACATCATCAACCTATGCTAGTCCACTGCTGGACATAGGTCTCCCCTAATGAGCGCCATAGCGCCCTGTCTTCAGCTTGCCGCATCCAGCATCTGGCCGCAGTCTTTCGCAGATCGTCATCCCACCTGGACGGAGGGTGTCCTACACTACGTTTGCCGAGTCGCGGTCTGCACTCAACAACACGTTTACCCCGTAATTAATGAGTTCTTCAAATGGAAATTTGTACGATTTGTTTACATTTATGGTTGCCGCTGCGCTCTTCTGGGTAGGCGTGATGATATGTAACCTGTAACCATTTCTCGATAAATGGGCTATCCAAAGCAAAAATAATCTTTCTATTCGCACCAGTAGTTCCTGAGATTAGTGTGTTCAAGCAAACAGACAAACTCTTCAGCTTCATAATATTATAGCATAGGTTTTGTGATCCATATATATAGTGAACTTTAAGTTTATGACAGCGTTTAAACTAATGACACACCAAAAGGTAGATTATGTAATTTTTTTGAGTGCGGTGTTTGAAGATCCGGGCGCGGCGTGCCCTTTTAGTCGGTTCAAGTCTGACATAACCACCCCCGCTGGCCAGAGCGTGGCGAGGGGGGGGGGGGAGAAGGGTATCGGAAGGGATTTGCACAAATAGGTTTTCCGGCTAACTACCTTTTTTTTCGTGCGGAAAACCCTTCCGATACCCTTCCTCCCCCAAGCGGGGGGTCCGCCGGCCAGCGGGGGTGGTTATGTCGGGCTTGAACCGACTAAAACCGCACGCCGTCTCGGGTCTTCAGACGCCGGGGTGTAAGATTGCCCATAGAGCATATTCCTCGCACGCCGACTGACCCTGGGTCATCTCCGGTTTCGAGATGTTATGGTTAATTTCTGTTAAGCTACTTCTGTCAGTAGCTTGGGTGTTTGGAGCTCCACTAAGATTTTCGCAGCCCAAGCTGACCTCACCCGGCTAGTCGGTGCACCTACTCAATAACGGACGAGTCTCTGGCGTAGGCTCTCCTCTTGGGGTTGCGAGTTCTGACAGTAGCCGCTTCAGGAAAAGCCGACATACCAATCTATAATAACCAGAAAATACTGATGGAATAGTTGCATTTTTCAAAAGCAAATTTTCATTTTATTTGTTTAACCACTAAGATCGGTTATAAGAATTCATAGCACTTCATACTTGACGAAAACATGTAAATTTATTATTGTATAGCAGCTGTCCACGCGGACGCATCGCTCACTCAAGTAGGAGAGAGACAGATGTCGAACGCTGCCGAACGCGAAGACCGATTGTGCCTCTTTGTCGCTCGTTCCGCGCTCTCGCTTGCACTTCAAGCCCAGAGCGAAGTAACGCCGCATAAGAGGTAACGCCGCATACGTCATGTTTCTTCGTGCGTGCAGCCGGCTCCATCGAATTATAAGACGTTGTCACGTCAAAAATGAATCGCCGAAATGTATATACGCGCATAATTTCCGAACGTCTGCACCAAATTGGATATTTTTTTTTGTGTTTGTTATTATCAGGACAAGGTTTTTATGAAAGAAAAATTTTGGAAAGTTCACGGGTAATGTGCTATTATTGCAGCGGGGTGAAGCGTGCGTGGAGCTAGTCGACAATAATAAGCGGACCCGGGCTCCAAAGTGTAAACTTTGGAAGCAATTGAGAAATCGTTATGATTATGATAATGTCAGTGATTGCACACAATGACGTCTCTTATAATAATAAAAGAACCGGCCAAGTGCGAGTCGGAATCGTCCATGAAGGGTTCCGTAGCAGCAAGTAAATTTTTTATATGTGAGTTGATTGAATGAAAGGTAAATTGCGGTTTACGATTTATGACGTATTAAAAAAACTACTTACTCGATTAGAATAATTAGAATTCAGTTTAGAAAAAAGTTATATTAGAAACCTCAATATAATTTTTGCAAACCTATACATAGATAGTCGTATTTGTTTGATGAAAAAAATATATTTTTGAGTTTCAGTTCTAAGTATGGGGAACCCCCAAAATTTATTGTTTCTTTCTATTTTTGTGTGAAAATCTTAATGCAGTTCACAAATTACATCTACTTACCAAGTTTCAACAGCATAGTCCTTTTAGTTTCGGAAAAAAGTGGCTGTGACATACGGACGGACAGACAGACAGACATGACGAATCTATAAGGGTTCCGTTTTCAGCCATTTGGCTACGGAACCCTAAAAACAGTGATAGATTCAACCTAGATCAAGTGGATGTATGTATTTTAACAGCCTTCGGCCGAACGAACGATCGAAAACAAGTCTAGGTGGGGTTTCTTAGATGAGGTAGAACTGCGGTGTGACTAATGGAGTTACTCTACAGACCATGCCCTTTTACTAAGGTGCGCTACGTTCTCAAAAATTCTGAGAACGCAATTAAGGTGACCTTACACTAAGCAAACTAAATTTGACGGATACCTAGTGGTACCGCTTCTGATGTTATATGTTAATGTCTTTAAACTAGACCTAAAAAAAAATGAATGGAAAAAAAAAGGTTTTAGAAACAAGCTTTAAGTAAAAAAATCTGCTGTTGTACTAAAACGAAAGTAATTATTTTAGGCGAGGCCGCGGCGGCGGCCAAAGTCCACCGGTAACCCTGGAGTTATCCTTTCGAGGGCTTAACCGGGGAGCCCGGTAATGGTCACTTGGGGAGGACAGCGTGTGGTTTTAGTCGGCCCGATTCCGATACGCCCACCCCATCTTCGGCACCGATATGGGGTGAAGCGCATGGGGGTTTCTACACGCTAAAAAAGAAAAAAGGGTGCACGAGACAAGCTTTTAAACCTTGTATCGTGCACCGTGTGGCAGGCAAGCATGGCAAGCATCATGTGGGTGTGTAATACACCCTACCCCTTTGGGGACACAGGCGTGAAGTTTTCGCTTTTGACGCTGCCTGTACCTATACCGTCACTTTTGAACGGTACAGGCACGGTAATGTATACTTTTATAATATTTATAATATAAGGTTGACACTGGGTAAACAATATTTGACGGATCACATACCATCAAAACGACAGAAGAAAAACCTTCCTGACGTTAACGCCCGTTTTCACTAAACATAGGAATCGCCTAAATCTGATGCCCAAATATTTAGGAATCGCCTAGGACAAAAATACGTTTCACTAACCGTTAGGTAATAACTAGCGCCGTTAGGTGACGCTTAAAGTTAGGACATGGTTTAGGCTGTGCTTTGCTCATAAGCATCGCCTTTATATGACAGATTGTAGGCGTTCATTGAAATTTACTGATTTGCTGTAATTTATTTTCCTAAATATAATGAGTTTACCAGAGTTTTTGAATTTTTTGGACTTTATTGATGAATTGGGACAACGTGTAAATACAAGACCCAGAATAATTCGACCTAGGATCAATAATTTCCAACAATTTGATGATACAGATTTTTTTAGAAGGTATAGGATGTCCAAATCCACTGTGTTGTCCGTTTTACATCAAATCGATGAGGAGTTGCAGTTTGATAGTGACCGGTAAGCTTTAAAAAAATAATTAAACATTAGGTATATAATTATGTAATATAAATACTTACAAAAAAAAAGATGTCTAGGTAAGTACTTATTTTTTTAATCTTGAGGTTATAATTTTACACCTATCCACACAATTATATTGGGTTTGTTATACTTTTAAAACTTAGATATTGGTTTAACTCAAGTTATTGTGTATACTATAGTTCGTATTTTAATATAAGAAACTACCTATTTTTTTTCAGAAATGAAGGTGTGACTCCAATACAGCAAATATTAATAACACTCCGATTTTATGCCACTGGCACTCACCTTCAGGCAATAGGCGACGCTCATGGAGTCAGTGTATCTACTGTTAGTAGAATTATAAAAACTGTAACCAATGCCATAGTTAAGTTGCGCCCAAGGTACATTAAAATGCCAACTTCAGAAGCAGAGATCGAATGCATCCAAAGAAAGTTTTATGAAATCGCAAATTTCCCATTCGTAGTAGGTGCAATAGATTGCACTCATGTAAAAATACAATCTCCAGGTATTTATTTCACTTTCAGTAAAAGAATTCATTTTTAACTAAAATTGACTATTTACTAATAAACATTGCATTATTTGCAGGCGGAGAAGATGCTGAGTTATTCCGGAATAGGAAAGGATATTTTTCAATTAATGTGCAGACTGTGAGTGATGCTGATTTAAAAGTAAGAAACATAGTTGCCCGTTGGCCAGGGTCTACTCACGACTCTGCAATATTTTTAAACAGCAGACTTTGTCACGATTTCGAATATGGAGTTTATGATAATGCATGTTTATTAGGTGATAGTGGATATCCACTAAAGGTACAGTATGGTTTAAGAATACAATTTCTAGGTACAGTCAACGCCAAAAGTAGCTTAACAAATTCTAATTTAATGATCCCCACAGCTGTTAAATCGATCTTAAAATAATAAAACGCGAAATATATTAACTTTGTCCTACGCGAAGTCTATAACTACTTTTACATTAACTGTAGTCACCATACATTCCAGTGTAATAAGGATTTATAAATATTTTTGTATTAATCAACTTTTGGCGTTGACTGTACTTTGCAAGAAAATAATAAAATTCTACAATTAAATAGTTATAATATTTTTATTATTTTTAATTTTTATTATCAATATTTAACACTGCTTTCAATATTTCTCGATCCACCGGTTTTTCATCTGTAACAATAAAATATTTTATTTACAGAGATATTTATTGACACCATACCTACGTCCAGTAACAGCAGCACAAGAAAGGTATAATTACAGTCAAATTCGGACAAGAAATACAGTGGAGAGACAATATGGTGTTTTAAAACGTAGATTCCCAGCCCTTGCAATTGGGTTACGTATAAATTTGCAAACAGCTGTAAATGTCATTGTTGCTTGTTGCATACTCCACAACATCTGCATTGATGCTTGTGAAGAAATGCCACCTGATGAAGTGGAAATAAATTTAAATGAACACATAGATAATGGTCAAATTGATCACAGTTATATTTCTGCTAATAATATAAATGAAGACAGAAGAACAATAATTACTCGAAATTTCTTTTCATGAAATAATATGTATTTAAGTATTTACCTTTAATTTTATTTAGAATTTCTTGTAATATATTGATTTTTAAATCGGACTGTTTTTTTTCATTTTCAAGTTGAGTTTTGTGCAACTCGATCATATGCTCCCTTTGCAATGCAATCAAAGAAATTTTTTCTTTCTCCGCTTTTAGTTTATCAGCTGCTAAAGCATTGGTAAACCTAATTTTTGCAGGTTTATGCCCAGCACGCTCATTACTGCCAGGTTCTATTGTTGGTCTGTTCCTTTTATAACAGCGTTTTGGTGTATCAGATACAACTTCATTCTCATTTAAAATTTCAATGGTCTCTTGAACCTAAAACAATAAATTTTATTGGTCACTATTATGGATATCTAAGTGATCACTGCCTGGCCACTAGATATATTTGCACCCCATTTTAATGCTTAATAATATACATGTAAAAAGTTCAACCCCAGTAATCAATTATTACTTTCATTGGGAACAAATATATATAACAAAGATTAAAATTATATGTAAAATATTTATACATACCTCAAGATGAGCTCCACTTTCAGTTGGTTTTATAATTGGTCTCTGAGAATCAAATGACTCACATGCAACATCCTGTGATGAAAGCTCTGGCAATGTTGGTAAAATAGCTAAAACGTCTTCTGCAACATGATACAAAGAAAATAACAATTTTTAAAACAGTACAAATAAAGAGGGATACAGGCTGTAGCCACACTGACCCAGTGTGAATTGTTAAACTACATGTGGCCCGATACATACCTGTAATAAAATCGCTATCCTCAACGCAGTCTATGCCTGTGCTGCCACGGCCAGTAATCTGCACTACTAATTCCAGCACAGGATCATCCATTTTTTTTGATGGTCCTCCACCCGTTCCGTGGAATTGGTTGAAGGACTGCGATTTCAATACTTTGGCTTCAGTCTTCATTTTCTGCCACAATTTTTTAAGATTCTCTGTAGTTCTGAAATAAAATATATTTAATAGGACAAGTTTATGAAATTAAATGATTTGATATATTTCATCTTACCTCATAATTGTTCCGCTAGCGTTTAAATCCCGAGTTATTTCCACCCACGACTCTTCTTTGAGTTTATTTGTTTGTAGATCGTGGGAAGTTACTTTGGAAACAATAGCACGACCTTTTGCTTGTATTAACCTCAAAAATCTCATCTTTTCTTCTTCCGTAAAATTTGGGGCACGTTTCCTATTCATTTTCAATAAAATATCCAAATCACAATAATCGTAGTAAAATGAAAATGAAAATAGGTACCAAATTGTCAAACGTCAATTGACAGTTTGACAACATAAGACGCGAAAGCATAGACAAATGCCACCTAGCTAAGCAACTGCCTTGTAAGGAATTACCTAGAGGTAAAGGTTTGGTGAAACAGACAAATCAGCTTAGGCGATGCCTACAGTTAAGCGTTTCCTAGTTAGGCGATGCTTTATTCTAGTTTAGTGAAAATGGGCATATGTGTCATCTTTTGAATGTCATAATTTATCTCGGGCTCATTATTCATGTTGTGTATGCGCGTGTCTGTGTGTATAGTTGCCAAAAGAAATGAAAAATCATACTTAGAGTATCGTGTAATGGGATCAGAATCTATCCATGGAAAGTATTGCCAGAAACCTTCAATGAATGACGTCACTGCATTGATCAGTTGCGATCAATGACTTTTATGTATACCAGACAGTCTATTCAGAACAGAGGGATACGAACAAGTGTGAGGCGGGAATGAATTTTAATTTTCGTATTTGGAACGACGCCGTAACTTGAATTATTGTTGCCACAGATATCGATTACCTAAAGAAAAAGGTCAGTTAAGTTAACTTTAAAAAAGCGGCGAAGTGCGAGTCGGACTCGCCCATGAAGGGTTCCGTAGCAGCAAGTAACATAATAATGTATTTTTTTTTTAATTTTATATTTGAGTTGATTGAATGAAAGGTAAATTGCGGTTTACGATTTATGACATAAAAAAAACTACTTACTAGATCTCGTTCAAACCAATTTTCGGTGGAAGTTTACATGGTAATGTACATCATATATATTTTTTTAGTTTTATCATTCTCTTATAACTGTTAACTATTCAGGTTAGAAAAAAATGATATTAGAAACCTCAATATCATTCTTGAAGACCTAGCCATAGATACAACGTATATAGATAACACGTATGGGTTTGATGAAAATAAATAATAGTTAAAAAAAACTAAAAAACACGCTTTTTATAGAAAAACGAACTAAAAAAATTGAAAATAAGTTTTAATAAATTAAAATTAAGAATAGTGTTAAAAATTTCAATAAATATTAATTAACAATATTGTAAATAAAAAAAATGATTTTCATTTTAAAAACGAAATCTGGCCCTTTAAAGTGGGTCAAAATTGCGCCCAAAGGAGTCGGTTACAAACATACAAACAAACATACAGGTGAAGCTAATAAAAAGCGTATAAAAATATTGTTGAGTTTCAGTTCTAAGTATGGGGAACCCCAAAATTTATTGTATTTTTTCTATTTTTGTGTGAAAATCCTAATGCGGTTCACAGAATACATCTACTTACCAACAGCATAGTTCTTATAGTTTCGGAAAAAAGTGGCTGTGACATACGGACGGACAGGCAGACAGACATGACGAATCTATGAGGGTTCCGTTTTTTGCCATTTGGCAACGGAACCCTAAGAACTATGTATTTATTAGTGTACTTAATTTATATTACTATTATAAAATTATAAATTAGTTGTGTCTGTACATTGGAGTAATTTAAAATAATAATAATAATAATTGTTCAGGATAAGTGCCTGAAGGATTACTGACCGCAACACAAGCGATGCGTTGGTTGCGATAATTTACAGCACGGCGTCGCCAGTCGTAGGTAGCTTTAAGTATTAATTTGTAAACTTTTTCTCACTTGTCGTTGACCTGAGCTTAAGCAAGGATATACACGTACAGTTCCACTTCGCTGCAGTTTTATTTCTCAAAATCCGAGGCTACTCCTAAACATGGTCCTTACTGAACCGGATTATCATAAAATCATCGAGGATTAGCAGCTTCGCTTGGAAGTCATCGGATATTGAAGATTGATAATTATCTCGCTACGGAAGATATAAGCGGCGAGTGGACGAGTATATTTTAACAGCGGTGTTAAGTTTTATTTTTATAAATATCATCACCCAGCACTCAATCAGGTATTATTTAGCCTTAATTAAGGATAAAACAAGGTTAGTGAATAGTTTTACCTGTGTTAAAGTATTTATTAGGTATCAATTACGCATAGTCATTGTTAACAGTTAAGAGTGGATTAGTGTCATAGACACATTCATTTGGCAATAATTACAATATTTATACTTAAATTAGTATAATAGTCAGTTTCTGCTACATATTTTTATTGTATTTTGCTTATGATCTTGCCTTAGTTAAATATCTGTTACAATGTTGTAAGAAGTAGGTAGGTACTTAATAGAATATTGTATGAGTGTTACATATCTTAAAACTTAGTTAATTCAATCGTGTTTGTGTATAATTAGGTAACTTCCTTGTTAATAGTCAATAATATAAATAGTTAAATTTATTATTATATAAATTCCAGGTCGTCTATTATACTCGTATCCCAGTATGACCGAGGAACAGGAATTAATTAAAAAGCGAGCCGCTTTCAAAGGTCGCTTAACCATCTTCATTAAATATCTTGATACGCTAATTGACAAAAAGTTAAGCAGTTCTGACGTCACAGAGTTACGGCTGCGCACAGGAAAGATCGAGTCGATGTACGAGCATTACAATGAGGTACAGTTTCGTCTGGAATGTATTGTTGCGGATCCCACTATTCATTTTTCTGATCGGTCGGATTTTGAATCACTATATCATAAATCCCTGTCTATGGCACAGGATACAGTAATTAAGTATAGCAGAGACAGTGATTCAGTGAGTAGTGACAAAGGTACCCGGGCCAGTAATAATAAGCCTGTTAAGTTACCCACTATTGGTCTACCGAAGTTTGGTGGGTCATATAGCAATTGGTTAGAGTTTCGCGACACTTTTACCAGCCTCATTCATTGCAATGACGATATAGATGATATTAATAAGTTCCATTATTTGAGAGCATCCCTGGAGGGGAGTGCTGCTGTCGTCATACGTTCAATGGTATTTTCTGCTAGGAATTACTCAGTGGCGTGGCAAGTACTTTGTGACCGATTCAATAATAAAGATTTGTTGATACAAAATCAT
This sequence comes from Cybosia mesomella, assembly GCA_946251805.1. Classification (NCBI taxonomy): domain Eukaryota; kingdom Metazoa; phylum Arthropoda; class Insecta; order Lepidoptera; family Erebidae; genus Cybosia; species Cybosia mesomella. The sequence continues at coordinate 28,689,737 of OX276398.1, forward strand.
ATAGCAGCGTTATGTAATATTCAAACTATTCCTAAGGAATCTTCTACTGCTTTAACAGGCCTAATAGATGAAATAAATAAAAATTTACATGCCTTGGAATCGTTAGGTGAGCCTGTCATGCACTGGGATAGTATGTTAATTTACATTATAACTCAGAAGTTAGATCATAGAACTTCTCGTGAGTTTAAAGAGTATAAAAGTCGATTAGATAAAGACACCACAATAACATTACAGTTGTTTCTCCAATTCCTGCGGACGCGTGCTGATTTACTTGAATCATGGGAGTTAGAACGGCGTAACGCCTCCCGTATTATGCAACCGCAATGTCTAAAACCGAGTTCAATGAATAAGTCAATGGTCACCACACAAATTTCTCACAATAATTATACAAGTAGTTCCGAATCGTTGCCCAAACCGTGTCCTAAATGCAATGAGAATCTTAATTTAATTAACTGTCCCCAGTTCCTTGCATTAGATGTTGATGCCAGGCTTAAGTTATTACCTAGCTTCAAAGTGTGCTATAATTGTTTTCGTACAGGACACTTTGCCAACCAATGTAAAAAATCAGGTTGTAGGTTATGTAAGCGCAGGCACAACACATTGATACACACATCAGATGTTAAAAATACTTCACATAATCGTAACAGTAATGATAACACGTTAAGTAATGATTTCTTATCACTTCCATCAACGTCTTCGCAGTCCGGCGTCACAGGTGAGAGTAACGTGGCGCTGTCCGCGAGCCTTGCATCGCCCGGTGGCGAGTGCGGTGACAGTAAACAATACGAAGTGTTGTTGTCCACCGCTTTAATCAAGGTCTATGATAATAATCAGCGTGAACATATGGTGCGGGCAGTGCTCGATAGTGGTAGCACGTCATGTTTTATAACAGAAAGGCTTTTCAATCGTCTGAAGTTATCCAGTAGCCAGATAGACGGGTTGATTAATGGAATAAATAATATAGCTTCTCGTGTAGGTAAAATATGTAACGTTCAAATAGCGTCACTTAATAACAGTTACAGTACTAAGTTATTTTGTTTTATTTTACCGTCGATTACAAGTGTAGTACCCGCTCGTGAAGTAAATATTTTGAAGCTTAATCTACCCACTAATATTCGGTTAGCTGACCCTAATTTCTACAAGCCGTCTGAGGTGGATATTTTAATTGGTGCCGATTTATTCTGGGACTTACTAGGTACACAAAAAATACAGTTGGGCAGCGAAATGCCAATATTATGTGATACTAGGTTAGGTTGGATTGTCTCTGGCCCCATCACTTTTAATAATAAAAAATTTGCAACCATTGATATTAGATGTAATTTTTCTCGAACTAGTTCTTGTAGTGATAACGATTTTGAAAAGATTCGTTCCGATTTAACGCGTTTTTGGAATATTGAAGAGGTCCCTGTGCATTCCTCGAGTTATTTACCCGAAGAAAAGTTATGTGAGGCACATTTCGTTAAGCATACTACGCGATTACCTGATGGTAGGTTTTGTGTACGTATCCCGTTAAAACAGGATCCGTTAGTTCTAGGAAATTCGTATAAAAGGGCTACGAATTGTTTTTATACCCTAGAACGTAGATTAAAGACTAAACCTGACGTTAGTAAGCTATATCACGATTTTATGACAGAATACGAGAAATTAGGTCATATGACGAAAAACAATAAACTAGATTGTACTTCTCGTGGATATTTCATTCCTCACCACGGCGTACATCATGAGTCTAGCAGTACAACTAAGCTACGTGTAGTTTTTAATGGTAGTTCTCCGACTTCCTCGGGTGTCTCACTTAATGACATACAGATGGTAGGTCCTACAGTTCAGAACGATTTACTGTCCATACTTCTTCGCTTTCGACAACATAAGTATGTCTTGTCAGCAGATGTGGAGAAGATGTATCGACAAATAATTATCCATCCTGCTGATAGGTACTTACAGCAAGTGCTGTGGCGTAGTAGTAAGGAACCAACCAATTCTGTCAGCGTTTTTACACTCAACACCATTACATATGGGTTAGCCAGTTCACCTTTCCTTGCGACACGCTGCTTGAAGCAGATTGGCATTGAGTGCAAGGATAAAAAAATTGCTGAAGTCATTAAGAACGATTTCTATGTCGATGATATGTTAACTGGAGGGGATAATTTAAATGAAATAATGCTTCTCCGTTCAAAGGTCACTGATGCGCTTGCATCAGCTTGTATGCCACTTAGAAAATTTAAGTCAAATGAACCTAAATTGATCCCCGGTGCTTCTCAATCATCGCTAGACTTAAGCATGGGTTCTAGCGAGCCTAATAAATTATTGGGACTCGATTGGTACGCTGATACGGATGAACTAGGTTTTTTGAGTAGTTCAACGGTGGTTTCCAATGGTAGAACGAAGCGTGAGCTACTTTCTGTGATTGCACGCATTTTTGACCCACTAGGTCTTTTATCTCCTTTTGTTATAACCATGAAAATGTTATTGCAGAAGATGTGGTTAGATAAATTATCGTGGGATGAAACCCTAATCCCCGAACTACATCATAAATGGCACACTATTGTGCAATCATTGCCATTATTATATAATTTTCGTATCCCACGAATTGTTGTTTGTGACTTATTTAAAACATTAGAACTTCATGTATTCACAGACGCGTCAGAACGCGCCTACGGGGCGTGCGTCTATGTACGTAGTATAAATGCTAACGGTGAGTGCATGGTTCGATTGCTGATGTCTAAAAGTCGAGTAGCACCCTTAAAACCTACTACAATACCCAGGTTAGAGTTGTGTGGTGCGTTATTGGGAGCCCGTATTTATGAAAAGGTTTCTAATTCCCTCCGAGTTAAGGTCAATCGTTCGTACTGTTGGAGTGATTCCACCATAGTCTTGGGATGGTTGCAGATGCCGCCTACTAAACTCCAACCGTTTGTACGTAATCGTGTTGCTGAGATATTAGATAGGGCCGGTACCTGTACATGGAGACACGTACCGACTGACCAAAACCCAGCAGACTTAATATCTCGAGGTGTAGATATTAGTGCTCTGAAAATGTTGAATCTGTGGTGGAGCGGTCCTACTTTCTTACAGCAGAACCAGTCTGAGTGGCCGTCTCAGCTACAGCACTCAGACCCAGAGGCATTGCCTGAAACTCGACCCAATGTTTCGTTGAACGCTGTTGTCACACACAATAAACTTTGTGGTGAGTTTATAAACTTTAGTCGGTTTTCTAATTATATAAGACTTGTGCGCTGCGTGGCTTATGTACTTCGGTTTGTTAAACGTTGTAGGAAACTGCCTGTAAGCAGTACGTTTTTAGCACAAGATGAATTACAAGATGCTTTAAATGTCATAATTATTAAATCTCAAATGAAATCATTTCCTGAGTACGATTTATTAGTTAATAAACAAAATTTACCTGTAAAGAGCGCCCTTCTAAAATTCAACGTTTATTTAGATGAGAATAATATTATTCGTGTAGGTGGACGCTTAGATAATTCACTTTTTTCGTATAATAAAAAACACCCTATACTATTACAGTCCAGTCATGAATTTACGAAGTTGTTATTTGATTTCGAACACAAAAGGTTGATGCACGCAGGCCCACAGTTATTACTTGCGTCGATTAGGGAGTCATATTGGCCGTTAGGTGGTAGAAATTTGGCGAAAGCCTGTTACCACAAATGCATACGATGCCATCGAATGAAGGGTAGGGTAGTTACTCCTATAATGGGAAACCTGCCGCAACAGCGGCTCCTTCCAGGTGGATACCCTTTTGAAAATTGTGGGGTAGATTATGCTGGCCCGATAATGTGTGCTAATCGGCAAGGTTGCGGATGTAGGTTGATAAAAGTGTATATTGCTATATTCGTTTGCTTTACCACTAAAGCGGTTCATTTAGAGTTAGTGGGTGACTTATCGAGTAACAAATATTTACTAGCTTTAAATCGGTTTATTTCGCGAAGAGGTAAACCTGTCAATATATATTCCGACAACGGTACCTCTTTTGTGGGTGCGTACAACGAACTTTCGAAATTCCTATAATCTAATTGTGATTCTTTAGCGGAGAAGGTATCTAATGATGGTATTAAGTTCCATTTTATTCCCGCATATACACCTCATTTTGGTGGACTCTGGGAGGCGGGTGTAAAGTCGGCCAAACATCATCTACAGCGAGTGTTGGGTAATTGTCATTTAACGTATGAGGAACTTAACACCACGTTAACCCAAATCGAGGCGGTATTAAATTCTCGCCCTCTGACGCCGCTGTCGTCCGATCCTGCCGACTGTTCACCACTTACTCCAGGACATTTTATCGTGGGTCGTCCGTTAACATCCACACCACAGCCGAACTATCAGGACTACTCCGTCAACCAGCTGACGCGTTTTCAACGCATTGAGCAGCTCCGCCAACACTTTTGGAATCGGTGGAGTAAGGAGTACGTCGCTGACCTGCAGCAGAGAACGAAGTGGCGTTCCTGCCAAGATGAGTTGAAGCTGGATACTCTGGTCGTTATCAAGGATGACCATCTACCTCCTCTCAAATGGCGACTAGGGAGAATTGTCGCACTGCATCCCGGGTCTGATGGCGTTGCTCGTGTTGCTGACATCCGGACATCTGTTGGAGTACTACGAAGAGCCTTTAACCGAATTTGTCCGTTACCTGTGGATACTTCATTTAGTGGTTGAAAGCGTTGCTTTCAACGTCCGGGGGCATGTTCAGGATAAGTGCCTGAAGGATTACTGACCGCAACACAAGCGATGCGTTGGTTGCGATAATTTACAGCACGGCGTCGCCAGTCGTAGGTAGCTTTAAGTATTAATTTGTAAACTTTTTCTCACTTGTCGTTGACCTGAGCTTAAGCAAGGATATACACGTACAGTTCCACTTCGCTGCAGTTTTATTTCTCAAAATCCGAGGCTAATCCTAAACAATAATCGATCAACATCTCAAGAGGCTCGCGTTAGGCAGTTGGGTCAAGGGCTTGATACAGAAGGCAGTGCTCCTCGTCACGGCACGTATTGTGACGAGATTCCTCTCTCTGGAGCCCTAACCACCGGTAGCTTGGTCCCTGTACCCGATGCCGGTGGGCCACTATTTTTATATTTTTAAATTTAAGTATTTGTTTTTTTTTTTTGTATAGAATGTATTTGAAATATAATTTAATATGTATTTAAGTTTAATAAAGAGAATAATAATAAATATTCTACGACACTCTACACAGCGCTTTCTAGACCCAAGGTAAGCATAGTTTAACTAGCTTGTGTTATGAGTTCCAGAATACGGATAAACATACTTATTAACTTTTTTTTGTAAATACATACATATATTATACATAGAAACACCCAGACCAATGCAAATAGACATATTCATGCACACAAATATTTGCACTGAGCGGGAATCGAACTTGCGCCCCTGTCGTAGCAGTCGAATGCACTACCGCTACGCCACAGAGGCCGTCAAATACTTGGGTTATGTCAAATGAACGATCCTGAACACGAAAGTTTTTTTTCTGACATTCTTGTTCATTTGGCTGTTGGTCTGTTTGTCTGTTTGTTCGCGATGGACGCAAAAACTACTGAACGGATTTTGATGCGGTTTTTCTATTAGAATGGTTTTGGCAACGGAACCCTAAAAATGGCTAACATACAAAAAGTTGCAATAGTCACTAAACTTATTTGATTAATTAATGAAAAACATGGGCTTGGGTATTAAATCATCATCATCTTAGCGTTGTTCCCGGTTGCATCTGAGGCTTAAACTTCGAAACCCGGCGTCCACCTACTTCTTCTCCTCCTCTTGGTTTGTCTTATAAGGCTTCCATGGGAGCGACTGCCGTCTAATCCCCCAACCTCGAGAGGAATTCCTGCGCCAAAGCCTTTGGCTGACAATCAGCAGTTTGACTAGCCTGCAAGTGAAGTTAGACCCGAAGATCTTTTTGGAGCCCTATATTCCTATACCCATGTTTTTCATAAATACATACATACATAAAGTCACGCCTCTTTCCCATGGGGGTAGGCAGAGACTTTCTTCCACTTGCTACGAACCTGCCAGACGCCTTTCGCTTCTTCTACTTTCGTAATTGTTTTCATACATGCACGTCGGTTGCCGCGTAACAGGCGTCCGTCCTCCATGAGCGCAGGTATGGGGGTGGCAGGTGAGGCCACCTGTCACCCCAGCAGAAGCAGGCCGGGACGGTGGGGCGACTAGCGCCCCTCCCCAAAACCGGGGCAAGACGTGGACACCGTTCCCAAACCAGGAGATGGCCCAGGGTCAGTCGGGGTGCGAGGGATATGCTCTATTGGCAACCTTACACCCCGGCGTCTGAAGACCCGAGACGGCGTACGGTTTGTGTCGGGTACTCTTGACCTAGTCTTTTTGTAAAACGTCGTCGATCTGATTAACATACGTACACCTAGTTCGAACTTTACCGGATTGCCCGTTCACTCTCACCTCATAAACCTGTTTCGTCAATCTTCTTTCTTCTTATTGACTATTCCTACTTTTGCACGTCAGCCATTTTTAAATGTTATCTTAACTGACCTGTTTCTTTAGGTAATCGATATCTTTGGCAACAATAATTCACCTCAATCACTTTCAGTATGACTCCGGCTCCATTTATGCTTTTATTGACATTCGATATGGGTCTCGTAAAAATATGTATGTATTAACAGAAAATACACCAATTCATATGAGGTAGGTATTTTTGTTCACATAATACATAAAATATGTGTTCACAGTGTCGTTTACGGTAATGTATTTGCGTACCTACGTGTTTGAATTTCTCAGTCAGGCAGGGGTATATTAAAAACTAAATTTTGTCAACTATACTGTCATACAGATTAAGAATGAATGAGCTAACTCAACATGTCGTAACTGCATTTGACCAACTGCTCGATAAAGGTGGTCAAATGCAGTTGCGATACTATACGTAAGAGGTGTCGTTACGTAGATCTCTATTATGAACAGAGAAAGATAAATTAAAATTTATCTAAGCGTTACCACAATCATGTAGAATATACAGCTTCCGGGCTGTTTGGCCGTGGTCCATAAGAAAGTTGTGTCCATGAACCACGGCCAAACAGCCCGGAAGCAGTATATTCTACATGCAACGCCGGCCGTGAAAGCCTAAAGATTTATATCACTAAAATCATTTATATGATATATGATTTAATTAATGCTTATGAATTTTAATAGGAAGATTCAATCAAAAAACGTTTTGATAATCCTACTAATGCTACTAATATCCTACTAATTTTATAAATGTGAAAGTTTGTGAAGATGTTTGGATGTTTGTTACTCAATGACGGTCTAACGGCTAAACGGATCTAGCTGAAATGGTACAGGGATGAATTGTGGAATAACACATAGGCTACTTTTGCGCCCGGCAATAGGTTCCCATGGGTTGCGGGAATGGGATCAGAATTTGGCAACAGTTAGTAATAAATAATAAAAACAAAAATAAAAACAGTACTAGCTGATGCCCGCGGCACCGCCCGCTGTGACGTCAGTTATCGTTTCTTAAAAAAACAGCATCAAAATCTGTCCTGTAATTTTTGCGTCCATCGCGAACAAACAGACAAAAAGATAACGAAATAAGATAGACGACGATAACAAAAGAAGACAAACAGACCAGAATTCCAAAAAATAATAATTTCGTGTTCAGATTCGTTCACTTAACATAATTCAAGGATTTTTTTAAATATCTCCAATGTACAGACACAACTGCTTTACAATTTTATAATATTTACATAACATAACATAAACTCACGCCTATATTGCCGAAGGGGTAGGCAGAGGTGCTAGCCCCACATTTCGCCAGTTTATGTTTAGGTCCCAATGTAATAGGTGGCGAGCCTATTGCCATTGACCGGGCACTTATAAACCTGCGATAAATACACACAACTTAGAAAAAGCATCGAAAAGTCATTGGTGTGTGCCATGGTAAAACCTGGGATCGAACCCGAGACCTCGTCTCAGCAGTCCATTACCCATACCACTAGGCTATCGCGGTTTTTTTATATTTAGATATAACTAATAGCATAGTTTGGCTTAAAAGAGAGATAGTGGAACAACTGAAAGTGTTTGGTGTATTCGGGTTCAAAGTCTACAACTGGTGGAAAATATTATGACTGTGATATTGAGCGAAAAGTTTTGGCAGGAAATGATGTGAATTCTACGCTGAATAACTTTATGAGCAGCCGGAATGTTTATGAAAGGGCACGACTCACGATTTTATTTTTTTGTTTGATTAATGCCCTAGATTCACGAGGAGAGTGGGTGTCATTACTGGTATCTAGGACTTACCGAAAAGATCTGATGGTCCTTCTATCCCACTTCACCGTGTACTGCTCTTTTGCCAGGGTAAGTCAAAATATATATTACGTACGCAATGTTTTTCTGACGTCAATTACCGTTTCCTAAAGGCATTTAGACAGGCAATATATGTAGCGATCTTATTTATTAATGATATTGATGATAATGACACAATATTGATGTGCAAACGCAAATCGTGCCTATTATTTGATCTATTTGATCGCGATCCAATGTCACGATCCAGTCACGATATTGGATCGTAATATTATTATATGGACTGTCTATACGCGACTTATGAAGCGCCAATTACAAGTTTCACAGAACTAAAAAGTTCTGATTTTGTCCCAGTACACAACGATATGTATACATATAGTTAACAACAATTGCCTAAATGCTCAACTCTGAAAACCCACCTATGTGTAGCTACAGATAGTAACTAATTGGCCAGAGATTTAACCACCAAATATTGGTTTGTTAACATTCCATGCGAGTGTAAAGGGTTAGAGTGGTTATTCGGTGCGAAAATGTTTCACGCACAGCTGAGCTGCCCCACTAACAGGTGCTACTCGGTAATTGATACATATATGATGTGTGGCTTACGATGCGTTATGTAATTAACCTGCCTGCCTAGCTGAAATAAGGAATATGCATAGTATTCAAAATGGTAGATATTTTTTTTCAAATAAGTATAAACAAGATGACCTCTGTAGTGTAGCGTTAGATCATTCGACTACTAAGTCAGAGGTCACGGGTTCGATTCCCGCTCATTGCAAAAATGTATATTTGCATTGGTCTGGGTGTTTCTATGTATTTCATGTATTTATTTACAAAAAAAAGTACGTAAGTATGTTTATCCGCATTCTAGAAACCATTTGACAAGCTCTGCTTAGTTTGGGTCTAGATGGCGCTGTGTAATATGTCCTAAAATATTTATTTATTTAAACACTGGCTATTGGTTACACGGAATGTGACGTCACTGTCGTCAGTATATGTAACTTATACTTGGTTCGCAGGCAGTGATTGGCTCACTACCAACTGGCCATTATACTTTCGATATGAACCCACTCCTAACACAAGCAATTTAGCTTAGCCGGAGGGGTTAGCGGGAATACCAGCAATTGGCATGGTATGGTATCACGGGCTGGTATCCGCAACTCCACGACAAGGCGCGGTTTTTACGTGAATACTAGTAATTTCGGTTAGGTACATGTAACTCTTTTAAAAAAAAATCTCTAAAAGAATCCGAGTCAACTTTAAGATTAATTGCTAGCGGCACAAATAACTTATAATTTACAAAGTTAAGTTGCACCAATAAAAATATATTGCTAACATAAAACCGCCTGTGTGGGTTTTCTTATTTACCACTCATTCAGTATTGCTCAGATTTTTGTGGCAGGCGCTCGTGTTGACAGTTTTACGGCTACGCTTAGTTTGTGTTCGAAGTAATATCCTGAAAGAACTTCTGATATATTTTTGTCTGAATATAAAAAGTGCTGGATGTTAGTGTCGGGAATTTCTTAGAAATAATTAATCTTCTTAATCTTATTTCGTTCATTTATTAATTGGTTTGCGTTCGTTATATAAAGTTTTTAATGGTAAGACTTCAAGTGATTTAATAATGGAAGAAGCCTTCAAGAGGTAGGTTAATGATTTGCATTTGTTTTTATCATACTTATGAATGATTTTTTGTAGGTACCCGAAATATTATAAGTACCAACCAGTTGGTATTTCAGGTGCATACTTCATTTAACTCTAATGACAGACATAACTTGGTGTACCTACAGTAATTAAATATATTCCTACTAAACCGGGATGTATGGGGCCCCGCCGAGATCTTCGGGGCCGAAGTCATGCTAACCTGTTAGTCGGTACACCTGTATGATTGAAGAAGTAGGGTCTAGTGCAGGCTCTGCTCTCGGGGTTTGGAAGTGAGACGGCAGTCGCTTCCCTAGAAGCTAAGATAAACAGAATTAAGAGAAAGAGTAGGCTCGGAGGAGGAGCATGTTCAAGAACATGTTATTAGCCAGTAACAATATGTCTCCCGCTTAACAGAGGTTAACTGACTATAAAAATCCAATCTGTAGAGATTTAGTTCTCACTACAAACCCAGTCACTACAGTGTACATGAAAGTGCCACTAAAATGTTATGGCACTAACACTTTAAGTGCAATTTTATATGATTTAAGAGTGCCGTAAGGTCACAATTTACGTTGTACGTGCAACGACCGTTTCCATTTCATATAATCCCGCTAATTTTATTTCTTTCAGTAAGTACCAGTTGAATTTGACTAAGAGATTAAATTCTTAAATAGCTGTACCTACCTGATTACTTTAACTTGAGATATAGTTGATTAAAGTCGATATTCAGCCGGAATTCATGATTTAAAGTTTAAATGCTTGAGTTTCTTTGCTCAATCTCTATTCATGATCACCAAAGCGTTAGTTCTGGTTGCACTTGTATATAAATAATGTATTATTAATTACTGTGTTAAGAATGGTCACCCATCATAAGACTGACCTGGCTGGTATTGTTAAACTTTGCAATGTTGGCACATTGTAAAGATAAACAATACAATACAACATGATGGGCTAAGTGGTAGAGGTTAGAAAATAGGAAGATTTTTAAGTAACCATACAAAAATAGGCAACAGCTACAAAGCGGTGGAAAGTACAAAAAGAAAGTGTCAGCCGGGAAGGTTAGCCTTATTCGGTTGCCACTTAACCACGAGCCATCTGATCATGGAGCCCAGATATGCGCACCGCTGTCCCCAAGCTAAAAGCCGGCTAAGTGACTTCTGATCAATTTTCACCTCTTAACTTTGAACAAATATTTATAAATGGGTAGTAATAAAAGCTCCGAAAAAAAAGAAGAATTGTCCTTTCTCAAAATATTAAATCTACTGCCTAAAATACTAACTTTCCAACTACTTTTGTCCGAATAAAAATGACGAAACGACCGAATGAGATACTGAAATCTTCGAAAAATATAAACGTGACTGTTTGTTGCTATAATACTTTTCTAGCAGCATAAATTACGTCCTACTGAAAACTATGCTTTGTAATTTTTATCTTTACTTGCCTACTAATACATAAATTACCTTTCATATTTCATAGATTGTGGTGCTATTTTAACTGTAACATTATACTGAAAATATTATTCTGATTACGACGTAGCCCCGCGAAGCGGGCTCCTATTTCTAAGTGCATTATCACAAGTGACCTAACACGAAGGGTTATTGCGGAGGTCCCTGCGAGACCTCCGCAATAACCCTTCTAACATATCTATACCTATCCGTGTCGAGGCGCGCGGTGTCCACGAGCTCGCTTCGCTCGCCCCCGTGGCGTAGAAATTAAAACAGTTCATGCAAGTTGTAAAAATATGATTATTTTGACAAAACTTCTGTTGTCGGTAACATAGTAAATTTTTCGGACGTTTAGATTTCTAGTCGGAAGTTTAGGTTTGTTATTCGAAGATTCATTTTTTTAGGAGAAAAATGTAATTTGAACGTGCTCTTATATGTTTGTTAAATTAATTTTTTTTCGTTTATGGTTTGGGTTTGTTTGTCGGTAAGTCATAATAACGCTGGTTAATTAGAATAATAGTCGGCCAGAGATCGCTGGAGATTAGTTTGTTTTTCGGAACCATTATTATTTCCCTTTATAAATTTCAATAGTAACTTTATTCTCTTAAATGGTCAAAAATATATCCATCATAGTTAAATGACAACGTAATTGCAGATATTAGAAATATATCGTCATTTGTCGGCCAGCGTGATAAGGGAACGTAGTGGTATGGCACAAGATGTAGTAACCAAGATAGAGAAAGGGATGCTTAGATGGTTCGGTCATGTAGAGAGGATGGATGAAAGAAGATTAACGAAACAGATTTATTAGGCGAGGGCTACTGGGCAACCCGGTAAAGTTCAACCTAGGCGTACGCCTAGGTCGAACTTGCCAATCTTGCCATTCAGATCGAGGACGTTTTGAGGAAAGGCCAGGTCAGAAGCACCGGTAACCGGCGTGCATGTATGAAAACAATTATGAAAGTAGAAGAAGCCAAAGGCGTATGCCAGGATGGTAGCAAGAGGAAAGATTTTGTCTCTGCCTACCCCAATGGGAAAGAGGTGTGACTATATGTATTTATGTATTTGTCGGCCGTGGTGGCAGCCAAAGTCCGCCGGTAACCCTGGGGTTATCCTTTCCTTCTTCTTACCCGGGATGCCGGGCGGCATTGGACACCTGGGGAGGACACCGTGTGGTTTGTGAAGCCCGTGGGGGTTGCCACACGCTAAAAAAGCTTTAGCTTGAAATTTACTATTTCACTTAGCCGCTGTTTAGTTTGAGGACGGCGGGAGGGGAATTTTTCAACGGTTACTAGTAAACCCCTTGAATTGGGGCTTATTTAGTTTTAAAGAATCTTCTTTAATTCGAAAATAGAGTGATGTTTAGATTTTTTTGGAATAAGTTTATGATAGTTAAATAAATAAATAAATACTTTAGGACATTCTACACAGTGCAATCTAGACCCATAATAAGCATAGCTTAACTAGCTTGTGCTGTGGGCATGTAGCTGTGTAACATACTTAGATACATTTTTTGTACCAATACAAATATACATATTCATGCATACATATATTGCACTGAACCGGAATCGAACCCGCACCCCCTGACATAGCAGTTGAACGCACTACCACTACGCCACATGATCATTTAATTATACTTGCTGTAAAATGAGTAGTGTTTAGGGCCCCACCAAAATCTTCGCGGCGCAAGCCAACCTCGCCGGCGAGTTAATTCTTCCCAAGATTGGGTCACATAAAAAGTCACGATAAGCCACATCAGGAGTAGAACGCATAGGAGAGCGAACCTCGAACTCCAAAGTGCTTGGATGCAACTGGAGTTAAAGCTGAGATGACTTTCTGTTAAATGAGTGTTATTCATTCTTTGCTCGTCTCCTATGAGAGAAAGTTCATTAAATCTCATCATAATTGAGAGCGAACAAAGCTAGCAACGTCATAGACCATCGAGATAACGCTCAGCAGACTTCCCGATATGAAAAACTTTTAAATATTTCACACAGAAAGTAGTTTGTCCTCAATGAAATCTAAAGAGATTGCATTTTATTTTAATACTGGTAATTTAAGGTCAATAAGATCATTTTAGAAATTAAAAGAAATTAGCTGAAAATCAACAACTATTCATACTGTTGACTGACGGACGGCACTTGGTGGAAATTGCTACACATTCAATTAAGTCAATTTTATTGTACTATTCTACAATATTTATTGAATAAATCTGTCGGCAGTCTGCTTTTTATTTACGGTATTTTCAAAGGTCACCGCAAACCAGTCAGCTTTAATAAATATATATCATGGAATGTTATAAGTGACTTAATTCAATATCAAAATCTATGCATTTTTCTTTACTAAGCTTACCCTTACTTAACTCCGAACGAATTGAAGCAGTAAAAATATGCATGCCGTTATGAATACCATGACAGAGAAGTAATAAACATGTGTCAGAAATGTGCGACATCTCCAGTGATTTACATCTCCCATTTGCAAAAGAAATAAGTATTCATATCTACTGAAAGTGCGAAGTGAAACACTTGGTACGTAAGGCGACTTTCTCAATTCTAAAAAACTCGTCGAAAATAAAATGGTAGAGCTGGAACGTATTCATAGATTGTTATTCAATAGGCTTCGCGAATATATCTATACGTAAGTGAGTATAAGTACCAATCTGTATTCTCAAAATCTCACTACAGATATGTTCGTCGTATTTTGCAATAACTCGCTTATACTGTCGTCGTATTCGAGATAGCAGTAATTCAATAAAGGCCGTGTCGAAAAAAAAAATCATGATTAAAATTTTGTTAAAAAAAATGCGCAAGGCGGAGGATCGGGTAATATGGCGTAAAATGGGAGAGGCCTATGTCCAGCAGTGGACTGCAATAGGCTAAATTGATTGATTGAAAATTTTGTTTAAATGTTTTGTTTATGAAAAAACAGTATACGGTACCCTTTTTTTCCGTGCGGAAATTCCTTATTATACCCCCGCCGGAGGTTATGTCGGACTTGAACCGACTAAAACCATACGCCGTCTCGGGTCTTCAGACACCGGGTGGAAGGTAGCCCCATAAGGCATATCTCTCGCAACCCGGCTGACCCAGGGCCAATATACGGTCCCTGGCTTTAGATAGCTAGACTTACATCCCTCTTCTTTTAGAAAAGTCTAGCTATGATCTGCTTACTTCGGTTATATATAGCGTTCTCTCCGTACATCGGAGTGACTATTTCGTACCTTTATTGAGTTTTTATGTAGTTAAAACGGTTAGTTTTCATAAAATATTAATACTTTAGCTTCTATTTTAACTACTCTTAATATATATCAAGCTGTAGACATGCGTTGTGCGATAGAGAAAGCGCTCTACAAAACCGAAGCAAACTGATCTTAGCCGGACTCTCACTTTTCTTCCCGACGACGTGCCAAATTAAATGCCGGGTATTGTAGTTGATTTTTGCAAATAGAATAAAGTGTAGGTGTAGTTTCTTCATGAACAAAACATTCGAACAAAATATAAATTCTCATTTTTCAGTAACCCCTTTTATTGAATTACTTACGTAATCTATTCAGAAAACATGGTGCTTTAAATGGGGAAAAGCCACAGATAAAACATGTAACTCATGTGGTGAAGCAACTGGTACGGCTAGGCAACTACTAGTGGGTTGTAAGACGCTATTAGACCGGAGGCATTACTCGCGCCGTCATGATAAGGTATTAGAAATCATACGTGAGGCTGTAAGTTTGGCGGTAGCTAGAGCGAAAAAAGGATTAACCACAAACCAAAGAAATGACATTGCGTTTGTAAAGGAAGGCTGCTCAAAGAAATCACCTCAAAAGCCATATTCAATTTTGATAGCTGCCGTTGACTGGACAATACTCGTAGACACGTATGAGAAGCACTATAGGATACCGGAGGATGTCTGTGCCTCATCATCCAGACCCGACATATTACTTTTTTCACGATCGCATAAGCGTGCAGTGCTTGTAGAACTCACAGTACCGTGGGAAACTAATATACCTAAAGACCACGCTATAAAGACAAAAAAATACTTTGATTTAACTAACGAGTTAACCAAAAACGGCTACGTGGTTAAACTCTACGCCGTAGAAGTAGGAGCAAGGGGAATTCCAGCTAAATCCCTGTACAACTTACTTAAAGACCTCGGATTGCCAAGAGCTTCAGTAAGCTCTTTACTAAATCGTATATCAAAAGCGGCATTGTTAGGATCTTACCAAATTTGGATAGGTAGGGGGGAACACTATTGACGATGGAGGTGAGCGCTGATGCATCACAAGGTGGCCACCCTAAACCTACATCTGGGTCGCAAGTCCCAGTCGCCGTCATGGTGTTCCCCTCTGTACCACGCTATGGACCCGGCGACCGCACGGTGAATACATGGAGTGCTGAGAATCCGATCTCTGTATCAATGTTTTGTGTTTGTGAAAATACAATTACAGTACCTACCTACCCGGTTTTAAATTTGGCATATCGGGAAGAAGAATGAGAATTTTGCTAAGATCAGCTTGTGTCTTCTTTCTTCTGTAATCGTACATTATCGTATTGTTCTTTCGTTCTAATCGTGTTTATCGTGTCTAAAAGATATCAAGCTGTACTTACTGTGTTACTTAAGTCGCCTTATGTTTTTTTCTGCATAATTTACACCTTAGTTGGAGATTTATGCAAAAAAAGTGTATAGTTTTTCACAAACGAAAATGTTTCGTGATTCTTTCCGAAATCTTTATTGACTTAGTTATCGTCATCCGAACCTTTTCTCAACAACAACAGCAACAACATTACCATGGTGGAATACCTAAGGTATCTCACTTCGTGAGTTACCATATACATAGAGGAAAAAAGAAAGGAATGGAGAGAGATAAGCTACTCAGAACTCACACAAGCTATACGAAATCTATATAAAATACTGTTAAATAAAGTTATTGTTAGGAGAGTGGAGGTACTCTTTGTTAAAGCCAGCCCATTAGTGTTGTGTTGGGAAAATTATAGTTCCATTACTTAAACGCTTTCATATCAAATTAGGCCATTTAAATAGAATTTATTGGAAAAATAGAACTGCGCACTAACTTTAGTGGGTTGCTTTCAAGCAGGTAATAAATTCTACACAAACAAATCAAAAGGTACCTCCGTAAATGTTTACTGATAGGAAATTTACATTTTATGTATTCAGGGTGAATTTCAATATGCATGTTATTCCTTCGAACTAAGGGCCTACCCTGACCAATGTTACTTTTTAGGGTTCTGTACTTAAAAAAGGCAAACAGAACCCATACGGAATCACTTCATTATAAGTCTATATGTCAGTCAATATGAATACCACATAATCAGATTTCCAAAAATGTGAACAAATCAAACTTCTAAGTCATGGCATTCAAAAGTTACTGTTTATGCAGCAGATTTAGACAATCGTCTATTTCAGTCTACTGCTGGACATAGGCCTGCACCACATCATGCGATCCACCACCTTCAGCATCCAGTCTATCTGGCTAGGGGGCAACCCAGTATCTGTATACCGATTCACAGTCTCCCTTTGGACTCGTTCAAGGCCACCAGGCTTTCGGCAGATATGGCCAGCCCATTGTCACTTCAGTTTGCTGCGATTTATATTAGTGACTCCAGTTTTCCAAATGCAAAGGTAAGTTTGTCCCTTAATCAAGTTGTATGCGGAACCCTCAGTGCGCAATTCCGACTCGCAATTGACCAGTTTTTCTTTTATTTTGATACTTCTAAGTCAGGTCACTAGCACATTTGTTACCAAAAGTAGCCTCCTTAATCTCGGACAACCTCAATCAGTGAGTCAGTAATTTTTTTCATAAGTCAACTTAAATTCAGTATGTACTATATTTTAACTAGGTACCTATTACCCTAATAAATAACCTAAGAACATATAATAAAATGAAAAAAAAAAACTTCGTAAGGTCTCGTCGGCGTAGCCCTTCATGGCCACACCCTCCGAAAGAGCACTGCAAAGTACCCAGTCATAACCGATTCCACAGAAACGGTCCAAGAGCCCTGCAGATCACTGCACGACATATATTTCGCCGACTGAACTCTGTCCTACTTGAACAGATTACAGCTCTCTCTGATGAGTAAGCCCCGACAATGCGGCGAAGAGAGAGCCCTCTCTTATGCAGTTCCAGGGCGAGCATTGAACGCGTTGGCAATGTCAAGAGACACTGCCAGTAACACCTCGACCCGGGCCGCTGCTTCCTCCACCTGGGCCCTCACGCGTAAGTTCACATCCATGTTAACCGAATGATTGTCTGCCAAATTCGAGCCACTTCTGTAAGGTGCTCGACGAGGCGCTTTGCTATTATCCGTTCAAAGAGCTTGTAAACCACACTTCGTCGAGCCACACAATAAGCCGGTACGCGGACGGTGAGTCTGTTAGGCGCGGCTTTCTGCGGACCAGTTTTCTTACATATTTTCGAAAACCAGCTCTTCTCGGGGTAAATAGCCCTTCTAGCAGGGATTCAGAACCCTATAGGGCCAGGATCATATTGGGCCTAGAATGCCGTCAGGATCCGGAAAGGTGTTTTGGCTTTGAGCCGTAACACCGCTCTCTTGCTCTGCTCGCATCTGCTTTGTAAGTCACTTAGGTCGCGACGTCATATTCTACGTCGGGCTTTTGAGGCAGGGCCATCGATGGTGAAGTCATCGGTTTCCTAAGCTCAAAGGGATGGTGGTTGGAAGGGCCCAGACGCCTACTGCAGGATGCTCCACGCCGGGATCGTGCAGTTCATGACTTTTTTTAGGGCCCCAGTATAGGCGGTGCACTCTCTATATGGAAGGGAGGATCCTCAAGAACACGTCGGTGTCACCAATGTTGGTGGCCAAGGCCGGTCGGGGTCTTTGGGATATCCTTTCTAAGGCACACCAGATTCCCCGGCCACATAGGCCAATGTGATTAAATACCATGCGGTTTTAGTCGGTTCGAGTTCGACACACCCACCTCATCAGTTCGAGGGGGTTCAGCATAAAAAAAGCGTACGTCTCCTTGAAGTATTTTCGGCTGGGGACTCCGTGTTAGCGGCACTTCCCTCTCATCATAGGATAAGTGAGCCCCCAAGAATTACACTCGAAAGTCTCCAGCGCGATCGGCTTGCGCCCCCTAAGACCCTTTTTTTTTTGTTTCGTCAGGGGAAATGTCTTACGGCATACCGCGCGACGCGGGGAGGCCGCACGGTTATGTGTGGCTCTGAGTGGGGCCTGAAACTATACACGAATACTTCCATGGCGACCCCCCCTAGCGCGTGGAAGCAGTGTGTCACGGGCACCTTCATCACTCAACTCTCAATTAGGCGACGTCCAGGCACACACGGACGTCGCCTCTTCGCGGGTGGCTAGAACAGCGGGTGAAGGGCTAACCCCGTCCCTTCCACCCGCAGCCACACACAGGGCGGCCTGAGGCGCAAATACTCGCGCCTCCGCCGCCCGGTTCGCCGGCGGTGGATCGGATCAGCAAGGGGATCTCCCTCGCTGATCCGCTCCGCGCCTTCCTTCTGCGAGATGACTTCCTCGCAGAAGGTTGCGACTGCGGCGAAATTCCTGTCGCTGGCGGCCATAGACCCCCCTAAGACCCTGCGCCAGGGTAGCCCGCACCCCTTGCAACCCCGGGTAAAAACGGCCCTGTCTTACGATATAGCTAATTGAAAACTTACGATCTAAGTAATTGATTCATAAAATTGGTTAGTGAAGTAGGTAAATAAAGCTGCTTAAGAAAGTAAGATGATTTCTTTTGCTTTTCATGAGTTTTTAGGGTTCCGTACCCCAAGGGTAAAACGGGATCATATTACTAAGGCTCCGCGGTCCGTCCGTCCTGTCACCAGGCTGTATTTCATAAACCGTGATAGCTAGACAGTTGAAATTATTTTAATGTAGCAATTTAAATGTGTAATATTATATGTGGTAAGTTGTAATAGGCATTTTGACTATATTTAAAATATTCTACGAATTGTTGTCATCCTAATAAAATGTACCGTAAAAAACATATTTAAAATAAGTTTCTTTTTTTGTAAAAAAATCAAGATTAAAATCTCACTTTTTTTGAGATTTGATCACGTGCTTCTAAACGCTCTGTGACGTCACATATAAGTAAACAGAGTTTTTCAATAAAGGCTGTCTGCGTTTCCTAGTGTTAATCGACTGGTTCAATTATTAATTACTAATAATGTTTCACTTTTAGCTTATATATCTCAAAATAAACCATTATTTTTGCCACTAATTTCAATAATTATATAAACGTGCTTTAAGTCGCTTACTGTTTGCTTTGGTGTGACATTTTTTGAATCAAACTTTAATATCGATTTTTATCGTAAATAAAACAGTTCTCAAAAAAATATTGATGCAATCTGCATTTTTATGTTGTAATACATAATACAGAACTATTTTTAGCAGTAGTCAAATACCCTATTGTAACTGATATGTGAGCCAGTGTCGAATGCACAAACCCGTAAGGTTTTTTGACAAATCTATATATCATACTCCATAAAGTGCTTTGTTCCGTAAAGTATTCAAGGAACAATTAAATAAAAATATAAATAATATTTCTTACGTTCCTACACTAAACTCCATGCCCTAATGTCGTGTGGAATCAGCGCCATGTGTTTTTGATTTCTATTAATCTCAAAAACTGTGTAATATATATTCATTATCCTCCGAGTCTTTTCTCAACTCAGTTGGGATTGGCTTTAAGTCTAACTACGAAGCGGCTGAATTTCGATATTTTCTTTGAAGCGACTGCGATCTGACCTCTACAACCCATTTTTTTTCTGAGGAGTGGGTTCACGTCGGTAGTGTAATGACCAGGATTCGAACCCGGGACCTTTCGATCGTAGGGTCAACTCCTTAACCACTAAGTTAGACCAGCTGTCGTACTTTTTAGGGCTCCAACTACCCTGTAACATCAGCCATAGATGTTCATATGGCAACCGAGACCGACGGCTTAGCGTGCTCTCTGAGGCTCGGTACTCTGTGTTGTTATATATTATTTAACAAAAAATGGGAATCAATTAACCTAAGGTGAATGTAATTTCGATAAGTAGGAAAATGGAAGCTAGAAGCTCATATAATATAATCAGGGTCGTTACATTACGTTAACCACTAGACTATAGGCACAGATTATATTCTATAGCTGGGTACTTAAATAAATTTAATATTAAATGATTTAAGCTTGCCTTGCTAAGTGATTTATCTTCTATAATATACATATTAATACGAGGAACTAAGGAATCGAATAGTGGATAATAAGGGAAAGCTGAAAGCTGTGTGCACAAATAGTTAGTCAAGGTCAAAGGGTTTTTTACATAGATTCCTGAAACGGTAAGAATTACTAGAAAAATGCTGAAGGAAATATTGTCGACTGCAAAATTCTCGACATAAAACCTGTCAAGTGCGAGTCGGACTTGTCCCTTGAGGGTTTCGTATAAAACTGGATTGAGGAATGAATAAAACCAAACCCTTATAGGATCACTTCGTTGTCCATCATGTGTCTATCCATCTGTGTATCAAGACCTTGTTCACAGGAACGTTTGGGAGGTATGAAGTTAAAATTTGTATCAAATACTCAGGACTTGCTTTCGGCCATCGAACCTTCGCTAGATGTGGATAGCCTATTGCCACTTCAATTTGCTTGTTCTGTGAGCTTTATTGGTGATCCCAGTTTTCCATGCTTCCAGTTTTGTACAGAGCCTTCAGTCCACGACTACAGTTTTCTTATTCAGAGAACCATATCAGTAAATTTAATTCTTTGTCGGATAACCTCACTGGGAATTTTATCCTTCAAAGAAACTCCAAGTCTAGAACTTTTGGAATATCCAAAACTGGGATGTTGTTTAGAATCACAAAAGATATGTGCGTAGCTTTCTGGATTTTTTTCTGAAGTTTGATCTGTTTTTTATTTTTGTTCCCCGAACTGCCGTATGCCATAAAAAGTTTTTAGAGGCTCAGTCAAAGCTTATTATTGGCGAGGGCGAGTAGTTTTGTCTCATTCCGCACCCCGACACTGATAGATTAGATTAGGATAGGGATATGGTCGAAGTTTGCACGAAGAAATCTGAGTGGTCATCAAAATAACCAATCTATCTACAATCTATCCGTGTCGGTGCTCGCAGTGGCTCCGAATTTGCTCGCTTGATCCCGCAGTAAGTCAAAACAACCCACCTTCGCCAATACTAAATTAATCATATTTCGTTATACCCCGTTTACATTTGGGTTCGAGTCGACTCGCGTCCGGAGTGTAGTCTAGTAGACAAGTTCATAATGGTCTAAAATAGATATTCTGCTCTTAAAATTAAGTGTGAAACGGATTCGGAATGACGCCTAGAAAAATGTGTCATAAATTTGTATTAGCGCATGAACAATTGCAAAAGTTATACAATTAAAGAAGAAAAAAAGTCATTGCGTTTTTCGCCAATATATTAATTATTAAAAACTAGCGACCCGCCCCGCCTTCGCACCGGTGCAATGGATGTGATTATACATATAAACCTTCCTCTTTAATCACTCTAAAAAACCGCATCAAAATCCGTTGCGTAGTTTTAAACATTTAAGCATACATAGGGACATAGGGACAGAGAAAGCGACTTTGTTATATACTATGTAGTGATGAAATATTGGCGAAAAATGAAATGCTTTTTTAGGGTTCCGTTGCCAAATGGCAAAAAACGGAACCCTTATAGATTCGTCACGTCTGTCCGTCCGTCATGTCTGTCCGTCACGTCTGTCCGTCATGTCTGTCTGTCCATCCGTATATCACAGCCACTTTTTTTCCGAAACTATAAGAACTATGCTGTTGAAACTTGGCAAGTAGATGTATTCTGTGAATCGCATTTAGATTTTCACACAAAAATAGAAAAAAATACAATAAAATTTGGGGGCTTAATACTTAGAACTGAAATTCAAAAAAATTCTTTTCATCAAACCCATACGTGTGGGGTTCTATAGATGGGTCTTTAAAAAGTGTATTGAGGTTTCTAATATATTTTTTTTCAAAACTGAATAGTTTGCGCGAAGCGAGACACTTCCAAAGTGGTAATATGTGTCCACCCCCCCCCCCCCCCCCCGTAACTTCTAAAATAAGAGAATGATAAAACTAAAAATAATATGTGATACATTATTACCGAAAATTGGTTTGAACGAGATCTAGTAAGTAGTTATTTTTTTTAATACGTCATAAATCGTAAACCGCTATTTACCTTTCATTCAGTCAACTCAAATATAAAAATTTTACGGAACCCTTCATGGGCGAGTCCGACTCGCACTTGGCCGGTTTTTTATCCTAAATTGTTTAAAACTTTTGTGACTTGTTTATGTGCTAATACAAATTTTTGGCACATTTTTCTAGGCGTCACTATCACACTTATTTTCCAGAGCAGTATCTCTATTTTAGACCATTTTAAACTTATCGACTAGACTAACGGTTTTTTGGGCACGAGAAAAGGGGCTCGCGGCGATCACGCGGGGTATGTGCCCTTGGTGTTTATATTTGCGTTCGGCTCTCATTCGATTAATTTCATCATCATTATTTTAATTTTTTTTTGTATCTCTTACATTTTTTTTTGGATTTTTGTTTCATTTTCATCGGTTCATGGATTAATTATTTTTCTGTATGTTTGTAAATTAGTTTCGTAGCAGTAGAAGCACAGTAAACACACTAAACATAGAGCTGATGCCACTAAGACATTGACGTCCTCCATAGATAATAGTCTAAAGAATACTAACCGCGTCACGAGAGTGAACTTGATTAGGTCGCGCCAAAGCTCTCGCCCTAGCACGAGCCGCGAGCCGCAAATGTAATATCTTCGGATATTTCCGCACGAAAAAAAAAAATAAAAAAAAATAGGTATTAGATTCACAATTATTGCGCTAGACAATGGGTATCAGAATAAAATATCAAAATGGTGGGTTTGGATCACCAATTCTAAAACTTTCTAAAAGTATTTACTTAAATTTTTTGGCCTCGTCCATCCAAAGGTTCCTGTAAGAATTTGCTTCTAGCGATATAAGCCAACTTATTTGAATTAGTATACAATATTACCTTATACTTCTTTCTATATCTTCGAAATATGTAAATTCTAATTATAACCCATTATTCGGGAATTGTATATAAATAACTTGTTTACTTCTTACTTATTCATAGGGTTTTCACCTTAAACTGTTCAATATTTATTAGCACGGCTTGAGTGTTTTGTTTTATTCAACGGACACATTAAGCCGAGAAAGGGAATTAATCCTTTCTATCCATTATGTTTTATTACCTCGTAAGATGCTTATATCTGTAACCACAATCTTAATAAAGTAAGTATTTATCAAAGACTTCTATACTACTTGACAATCAGTTAAGGGCAAAAATTGGGTCATTTTGAGAGTGGGGAGAAAGATACGGGGGAGAAGTTATAAAAATAGGCAAATAGAAAAACACTTAAAAAAGTTAGTTAGTTTGACAAACATTCAATTAGTGTTGTTTATTCCAATAACACATTTATATTATATAAACACGCTTTACCTTTGTCTGATCAACGACGGAAAAAAAAATGGAATTAGGTAGCGATTTTCAATATGTGGTCTGTTGTGTTTAAGTGTGGACTTTGAAGGAAAATCCATGATCAGCATGGGGTTCAAACTATCATTTAACGGAGTCCGTGGCGCAGTGTATCTGCAGCGCGACTCCATTCCTACTGGACCCCGTTCGAATCCAACTAAAGTTAAAGTTATGTCGGGGGTAAAAAAGTGCTCAAAATGTGCCAAAAATGTTATTTCTCGATTAAAAAGAAAAGTTGAGATCGTTCAAAAATATTCCATACAAAAATGTAGGTATACTCAGTAAGTGATAGAGTTGTCTATATATTGGTGATTCTAAAAGATGCACCTATTGACCGGGAGAGAGAAACGAACAGAACAAATATCTGAATAAATATTAATATTTATATCAAACGAAAGAAGATGACGAAATAAATTTATAAGTAGAGGTTGAAAGGGCAATCCGGTAATGAATCTAGAGGTGCGTGTATTTCGAATAGTTTGAAGACATCCTAAGTGATGGCCAGATTCAGAGCAATCTACCTGCATCTGGCGGACATTTAAGAAAATAGTAATGAAATTAGAAGAAGCGTATGGTGCCAGGATCGTAGCTAGTGAAGAGAATGTGGTCTCTGTCTATTCCATGTATGAATATTGAACTCCGCACTGCATCGTGTGGGAACACGCAATTAGTGTAAGTACCTACTTAGTATACAAGTAAAGTAAACACACAATGTATTTTAACAAAATGTGCGCTAACTTCTTTCTTAAACCATTTTACAGTAGAAATTGTTCTGAGAGCTATAGCGCTTAATGGTTTGGGGTTTACATAATACATGCAAAATAAAACATGCCCCAGCTCACCGTAGCGCTGTTGTGTTGAACAATATTTTCATAACACGCGTCCCAGGATGTCCTGCCTCCTCTGCAAATATGTAAATATTGGTAAATATTACCGTTCCTAATGTTAAATACATACAAAGTTATCGCAATTTTCGTAATGTATCTCGAGTGCCGTTATTGAAACATGGGATGTTACAAAAGATACGTAAATAGCGCTACACGTTTACATATAGGTACATACCTACATATGTCATCATTCTCCGAGCGTTTTCTCAACTCAGTTGGGATCGGGTTTCAGTTAAACTACGAAGCGGCCGCATTTCGTTATTTTTCTTCAAGCCACTGCCATCTGACCTCATACCGGCGGTATTAAAGTTGTGTAGTTAGATCAGTTGTTGAACTTTTTAGGGCTCCAATTACCCGTGACGAATGCCAAAGATGTTTGGTTATGGCAACCGGGACCGACGGCTTAACGTGCTCTTAGAGGCATGGAGGGATCTCACTGTGTTAAGAATGGTCACCCATCCTAGGACTGACCTGGCTAGTATTTACTGACTGTATGTACCAACTTTGCAATGTACTAGCCTACTCGGTTACCACTTAGCCATAAGCTCTCTGTTTACATACACCTCAACATAAATAAGAGTGAAACATCAAACCATGCCGTTTACGGTAATGTTAAATAGTGACTGCTACGCATCGAGCAAGCTCCTCGATGCTGCTACGTCAAAGGACGCGGGTCGACTCCTGCGCTGTGCAGCTATTTGTATATACGAGTACCGCGTGTTTTTGCAACTGGGATAGAATGAGGAAATCAGAAACCATAGGAGATTTAAAGGACACTATCTTAGGAACCATTTATTTACTGGTGGTAGAAATTTGATGACACAAATTTGTCACAAAATTCGGCCGGGTGGGTACCACCGTGCACGATTGCGAAAAACCCTCCATAGTAATCCAATTTCGGTTTGATTGCGTTCAGGGGTCAGCAAGTGCATAGCCAGGCAGGGGGATTGTGGTCGCAACACTAGTGGGAAAAAAATCTTTAAAGAATATTAGTAACCGAAATTACTAATATTCCCCCTAACCCCTCCAGCTAAGCTAAATTGCTTGTGTTAGAAGTGCGTTCACGTCGGTAGTGTAATGGCCAGGATTCGAACCCGGGATCTTCGATCGTAGGGTCGACTACTTAACCACTAAGCTACCGACGCTTAGCTTAGCTTTTGTAAAAACAATTTTGGCATACTATTTTTTTTGGTGAAACGTGAGTTGTCCATAAATATGAGACATTTTGATCAATTTCTATTAATGGTCTTTGTTCCGGAAGAAAAAAAAATAAGAACAGCAGAAATAAGACATTTACCTATTAATATTATACAATGCCTACTAAGCTCAAAACTTGAGAAAGGCTCAGTCGATTTGGTTGATGTTTGTGGTTTGCATAAGCAATGATGCTGGATACCAACAGCTAGTTATGTATAGACAAACACCTTCACACGGAAATACATCCTAGTTGACACACCATTTGTATAGTGTGCTATTCCAGATGTCACCTCTAAACTATGTAGCATAACATCACGTTCTTTTTGTCAAACACGGAAATATATCTTAATTGACACGACATATAATTTGCATAGTGTATTAATCCAGATGTTACATCCAACCTATTTAGCATAATATCACGTTCTTTTTGTCAAAGACTTCTTCCAAACAGTGGATGAGTAGATTCCCAGTTGGAATCAGAAAACTTTTAACATACGGGTAGATATATCGAAAGTTTAAGCAAATGAGTAGGTACCTTTTTTTTTTTTTTCGTGCGGAAATCCCCTCGGATACCCCCCCGCCGGCCAGCGGGGGCGGTTATGTCGGGCTTGAACCGACTAAAACCGCACGCCGTCTCGGGTCTGCAGACGCCGGGGTGTAGGGTTGCCCATAGAGCATATCCCTCGCACCCCGACTGACCCTGGGCCATCTCTGGTTTCGAGATGGCCCCCTCGCGTTTGGGAACCACGGTGTCCCCGTCTTGCCCCGGTTTGGGGGAGGGGCGCTAGTCGCCCCACCGTCCCGGCCTGCTTCTGCTGGGGTGACAGGCGGCCTCACCTGCCACCCCCAGGCCTGCGCTCATGGAGGACGGAGGTCGTTTAGCGACCTCCGGCGCCTGAGTCGCCTGCGACGCGAGGCGAGCATGTTGCGGGCTCGACGGGCCGGGAGGGTTCTGAATCTCTCCCGGGCGCGCTCCGCCATCTCCTTCGCGAGCATCACATGCTCGCAGAAGGAGGTGGCGGCGGCCCACGCGCTCGCGCTCCGCACCATTGCCGCAATCATGCTGCCGAGCGAGAGGACTCCCACCCCGATGGCTGCCACGAGGTCACGCCTCGGCACCTCCCACGCCGGGCAGTCCGCCAGCGTGTGCAGCCCTGAGTCGTCGCTCGCGTCACAGTGATGACACTCAGGCGAATGAGTAGGTACCTGCCTAACAATTGAAATAAAACTCCGGCAAAGCAACAGAAACGACCATACGTAAATTAAATATAATTAATAATAGAACACAACATAAGCAATAAAAAATTGAATTGAAAAGCTCGCCGGATAAGCTAAAGTTGATATGCGGGAATAAACCATTTTTACGAGCTCATTAGTAGCAGTTGAATAAATCATGTAAGAATGTATCTGAGCCGACCATTAAATTAATTGCTACTTGTAACAAGTTCCTTATAATTCACAAGTTAACGTAGCGTCTTAGTCGCTAACGATCTTAAGATATTACGTACATAAGCAATAGGTATTCCGTACTAGCGCCTGTGTGAATTTATTTATTTAACGTTCCATTCAGTATTGCCCTGCATTTTGCGGCAGGCGCTCGTGTTCCGACACTCATAGCCGGTTTATTTTTGTTCGAAGTATTATTCTAATAGAAACTCATAAATTATTTTTCGTTTGAATTTGAAAACAAATGCATAGTTATGTGAATACTTTTTATGCTTAACTGTCTTCTGGAATTTCTTTTAATTAATCCTCTTATTAGGAACTTTTTCAGTTGAGGAATTGTTTATCGTTAAAAGTTAGAAATTAAAGTAACTTCAAAGGATTTTATGATGGAGAAATCGAATAAAAGGTACGTTGAGTTTATTATTCTCTAAGAAGCTACACAATAATTTTAGTCGACAGTTATTGAGTTTACGTGTAACTCTTGTATCAGTACCGAAGGGTAGGTACATTAAATATTAACGAACGTACATTGTAATGCCACTTTATTTCTTAAGAGAATAATGAAAAGTTACATATAATTTGGAGTATTTATAGGCGAACAGTTGTACATATACCTATTAATAACTCGCAACTGTAGGTTGGTGTTAGGAGTAGGTTCAAATCTTAATTTATTGAATATACTGAATTGTTCACCAAACTCTCAAAAATGTTAATTATCGCTCGCTTAGTAATGTGCCCGGTAGATGGCAATAGGCCCGCCCCCTATTACATTGGGACCTAAACTAACTGGCGAATCGTGGGTGTGTAATACACCTCTGCCTACCCCTACGGGGATACAGGCGTGAAGTTATGTTATGTTATGTTATGTTATGTTCACCAAACTCATTCAGTTGCGATATTAGCCTTTTTTTTTTTTCGTGCGGAAATCCCTTCGGATACCGCCCCCGCTGGAGGGCGAGGGGTCTCCAGCGGGGGCGGTTATGTCGGGCTTGAACTGACTAAAACCGCACGCCGTCTCGGGTCTTAAGACCAGGTGTAAGGTTACCCATAGAGAATATCCCTCGCACCCCGACTGACCCTTGGCCATCTCCGGTTTCGAAATGGCCCCCTTACTTGCTCTCCACTGTGCCATCTGCTAATCAGAGGGACACGTGGAAAGCTTCCGAACAGCCCTCAACAGGGCCGTCCTCGCCTCGGTCGGAGTTGGCCGTAGGCGGCAGCGTCTCTCCCGCCCTAGGAGAGAGGCGCTGCCGCCTCCGTTGCCCAGGGTGCACCGCGTGGAGGTCCCCAACCAAGCACCCCGCCCTCGATATTAGCCTAACACATTCTATACTAGCGGCACGCTATGATGGCTGTTTTGACACGTGAAAATAGTGATGTGAAATGTCAATTTAAAATAGAAAAAAAATCAAATCAAATGCGAGTCACATCTATAGGTTTTTGGATATATAATTCATTTTTTTAAATTCGAATTTCGAAAAACATAAATACCAAGTTGTATCGTAAATTAGAACATTGCACCTCACTATTGACAATAAAGAATAGAGATTTACTCCATCAAACGTAGTATTTATTTTTACGAAACTTCATGAGCGGAAAAACGTCAAAACGCCCATCAAAGCGTGCCGCTAGTCTAATGCCGGCCACACACGTTGCGGTATACTTGTACAAGTCTAGACTTGTACAAGTATACCGCAACGTGTGTGGCCGGCTTAAGCTACCTAACAAGATGTGCCTAATAATTATTTTTGTAATCTTCACAAGATAAATTTAACATTTTTAATTTTTTGTTGATTAAAACACATAACATATCTTCACGTCTGTATCCCCGAATGGGTAGGCAGAGGTGTATTCACCCACGATTCGCCAGTTATGTTGTTGTTGACCTATATGTAAAATTTTAGAACTAGGATGACAAGTAACTTGAAATGTGTAATTGTATGTTGTGTGTGTGTTAATTTATTTTAATGTAAACATCGTCTGTAAATTTGTTAGTGTTCTTCTACTTCTGAGGGCGACTGTACAAGTGCTTTGATTATGCCTCACGCCTTATCTGTATAATTCACGCCTTATGTGTCAGTGATCCCGACGCGTTGTTTTGGGTATCTATTTCTCCCGCCCGGCGCCCTAATAGGAAGGCGCGCGTGGGAACATGACGCGTCGCTTTCATTCGCTAAGTGTGTACCTGGTATTATAGAAACAGAGTTTATTGGTACGTTACTTTTTTATAAAAGGTTTCTCATTATCCTTATACCTATCACATTTATTTCTGCATGACCTAAATAAATAAGGTTCATTCTTTTTGGAGTTCCGTACAGTCAACGACAAAAGTGGATTCACACTTAAATATTTACAAACTTTTTTTTAAATTGGTATGCATGAACCTAATAATGATTATTTATAATCCCCAGAGGACAAAGCTAATATATATTCCGTGTTTTGTTTATGATTTTATAAAAGGTTTTGTAAGCTTCGTGTGATGGACCAGCTATGTTTTGTTTTTCTTTGCGATTTTTTTGTAGCATACGTTCGATGTATCGTGAAGGTTGATGGCATCCGTGTGTTACATTAGGGCCCAGTTGAAAACCAGCGTCAGGTCCTGTGGCCTGGAAGCTGCTGAACTGGGTTCCTGTTACTGCAACCGTGGGACGCGTGCCTTCCTTGCATTGGTACAACTGTGTTTTCGACTCTGTTCGAATCTGTAGGTACCTACGTAATATGCTATTATTATTTAAGTAATATTTATGTCTCTCTCCTTCTGTGTTACCTGTCACTGTGTCTCGCGGAATTTGCAATAATAAATGAGTCTTTCTTTCTTCTTCTTTCTTTCTAAAGTGATTAATAAATTAGAATTTGTTAAGCCACTTTTGTCGTTGACTACATCTAAGGAAAAAGTTGAGTGTCAATATCTTTTTTCTCAGAGACGCGAGGAGGAATCAAGTTGCAATTAATATCAAATACTAAGGTCCGTAATCTCTTGAAGCTGTGAAAAAATCAAACTTCTGAGTCTACGCAATCAAAAGATTCAGCCGTTTATGCTGCGAACGCAAGGGGCACAGACTCGTTCTTCTAAAACCCTTCGACTAAATTAAATTGAATACGATTATCCCGGTATGCCGTACGTCCTTTGTAAAAATGTAGATAAATTTGAAAAATTATATTATCGTTCTTAACATCAAATATAATATTTACAAATAGGTACTAGTGTCCGATCAGTGAAGGTATATATATCAGTCACGTAGCAGAGCGTCACAATCTCTACGTGATTTCTCATAGGAAGTTACTCAATCATGAATGCTGACACTGCACATTATAATACGTGTCTCTAGTTGCTAAGACCTGAGATCCCCACTTAATAATATATGAAACTGGTATATAAGATAGGATATTTTGTAAATAAAGGAGCATTCGATCAACCATATAGCGAGTCGTTATTATCTCCGCAAAAGTATATATAAGCACTTATTAATATAAGGTTCTGTTCATGTGATCCTTTTTGGAAAATCAGTTGAAAAAATTACCCCACAAAAACAGCAATAAAATTTAGGTCACTGAGGAAACTTAGCACTTTGTGAACAAACCCTCTCTAAAAATAAATATAAAAAATAAAATAAAGCACAGGAGAGCGGGGTGGCGCAGCGGGGCGCTGTGTTGTGGGCTGCCGTGGAATATAATTGAATATCTAGTATGTGGTGTTGTCACATTTACATTTTGGGGAGCTAGTGGGTAATTAGTATACTAGGAAATGGCAATTCGAATGCCAATAGCTTATTATCTTTCTTTTATTCCATATCTACTATCATAATATTGTAAATAAGTTGTGCCTGTACATTGGAAATATTTAAAAAGAAATACTTGGGTTATGTTAAACGAACGATTCTAAAAACAAAAATATTTTTTAATTCTTATCGTTTTGTTCGCGAAGGACGCAAAAACTACAGAAAGGATTTTGATGCGGTTTTTTTCTATTAGAAAGATCTTAGTCAGACTTCAAATCTGCGATATGTTTAATTGCAATTGGTTAAGTAGAACCGGGGATATTATGACCAAAAAGCCGCGGTAATCAGTTAGTACGGTTATATATTCAGGATACCTATTATACCCTTATTCATCGGATTAAGTTTTGTTTGCTGTATATACAAGGTTTTTCAGAAGTTCCTTTCTCGAGTGCCATTTTTGAGCTGAGTGAGACGAAGTCGAGCGAAAGCTCCTCATACCAGACTTCAGGATTTTCTTTGTCACAGGTCTCCTCCTAAACTACTAATCCAATCAGAACCAAATTTGGCATGATTAAAGGGGTCAATCAGAGGAAGGTTTATGGATATATTTTGAAAAAGTTAATGCTACCACAGAGGAATGATCACCCTTAAAAAAATTCCAGATGGAATTACATAATAACCCCTCGAGACACTGTGACCAAACTTTACACGCTCAGAAAGCATGTCCAGAGTTGTGACTTTCAAAAAGAATTTTCAAAATCGGACTTGCCACGGAGGAATGATCACAGTTCAAAATTTTTTATCTCACTCAGCTCAACATTGCAAGCAGCGATTCGCCTTGCAGACCTAGTTATGTAATACCCATAAACATTATATGAGATAAAAAAATCCGTTCCCGCAGGGGGAACGCACAGGTAGATTTCGTGAAGCAATTAATATGATTTTATTAACATGTTTAATTTTTTTTTCTCGAAAACGGTAACTTTTAGCGAAAAACTTTTCAGACATTTAATTTAGACTTAAAAATGGCCTATCGATTAAAAATGTTTCCGACACCAAGAATGTTCACCGGTTAGAAGTTATGATTTTTTTCCCGAAAAATGTTGGTTTTTCCCCCCTCCACTTTTAGTTAAAGTTTTAATCTTATAGGTTTATAATTAAAAGTTGTTGGTATTCATGTATACTATGGGATAAAATTAGAACGGTTCGAATATCTTTCATGGAACGTGAAATTTTGAGAAAAACTGATTTCACAAAAAGTGACCAGTGGTCATTTCGGACTCAGGGGGTCATAACTAGACCTCGTATGAAGAATTTTTTTTTAAATTCGACAGTAGTCAAGAAACCAATAGGTAGATCGATTTCATCGAAATCTACCTAATAGATCGATTTCATCGAAATCTACCTAATAGATCGATTTCATCGAAATCTACCTAATAGATCGATTTCATCGAAATCTACCTAAAATTAAAAGGATTCCGTTTACCGTAATGTATACACTAGTATACATAATGTAGGCAGTTGTTTACACTTCGCGACGATGATATTTTTAGCTATATGAGTATGTAAATGTAAAAGAATAGAAAAAAAATATACGCGGAATCTATACCTAGGTACTATTATAAAATTGTAAATTAGTTGTGTCTGTACATTGGAGATATTAAAAAAAGTCTATTCTGAATATAATAAATAAATTCTCTACGACATTCTACACTGCGCTTTCTAGACCCAAAGTAAGCATGGTTTAACTAGCTTGTATTATGGGTTCCAGAATGCGGATACACATAATTATATACTTTAATATATATATTTTTTTGGGAATTCTTGTCTGTTCGTTCGTGATAGATATAAAAACGACTGAACAGATTATGATGTAGTTTTTCTATTAGAAAAGTCTTGAAAAACGATAACCGACCATCAGCTATATGACATAACATTTTTCCTTTTTTTTTCTTTTTAGTATACTTCATAATAATAGTAACGTTTATTGCATCAAAATAGCAATACATTACAAACGTGGATTCGCTTAGACAACATTTTGGTAGGTATTTTAATATCCACATTGAAGCCTTAAATCCTGTGCTAAATTAAAAACCTGTATACAGGAGTCAGTGTTCTAATAGATAACTAATTAAATAATTAATAAACATCCTACCACATCCTACACAGCGCTCTCTAGATCCAAAGTGGTAGTAGTTTAACTAGCTTGTGTTATGGGTTCTAGAATGCGGATAAACATATGTATATACTTTTTTTGTAAATAGATACATATTATACATAGAAATACCCAGACCAAAGGAAATAGACATATTCCTGCATACAAATATTTGCACTGAGCGGGAATCGCGTCTCCTGTCCTAGCAGTCGACAGTCACTACCGCTACGCCACAGAGGCCGTCACTATATATAGCCATAGACCAAGTATTGGTCTATGATTATAGCTAATATATAACTATTAACTATATTGTAATATATAGCTAATAGATGCAATTTTAATTTTTTTGTTTTTTTTTTTTTATAAAGAATATTAGCAACCGAAATTACTAATATTCCCCCTAACCCCTCCAGCTAAGCTAAATTGCTTGTGTTAGGAGTGGGTTCACGTCGGTAGTGTAATGGCCAGGATTCGAACCCGGGACCTCTCGATCGTAAGGTCGACTCCTTAACCACTAAGCCACTAATTTAATATAACACTGCATGCAAAACCAAACAAAACTACATGCCAATCTTTAAACTTGTGGTTTGTGTGGTATCGGTTTTATATATGTTGTGTGTGTGTGTGTGTGTGTGTGTGCGTGTGTATGTTTGTATGTGAGTATGTCTGTGTGTGAGAGAGTGTGTGTGTGTGTGTGAGAAGGGGTGTTTGTGTGCGAGAGAATTGTGTGAGAGGGTGTGTTTGCGTGTGTGTTGTTATTGTGCATTTATTCCATTGAAAGGGTACAAGCTACTGTATGTATTTTATTCTAGTGATTGTAGAATATATTCAGTTTGTGTGTAGTCAAGTGTGAGCAAATGTGTTAATTTTAAGTTCGGCGCTAAACACCCAGTTCAGTTTGCAGACCCGTGACACTGCATGTTTTATATGTGGATGCCAGCTTCGAGTAAGTCATCCAAGAGTACTCCTAAATACCTTATGGAGGATTTATAAATATAAGAGCATTTGCATTGCACTCTTTCGTTGATGTCACAGCAAGAGTGTGCTTTCACCATAATTTTTAGCTGGTTCGTTTTAGCAAAGGTGAACTGGAGATATGTTGTATTCGTGAGTATTAGTTTTAGTAAATTGTTTCCAAGCCAGTCGTTAATTGCACAAAGGCCCTTCTCAGTAGTCTGCCGCTCCTCGCCCCAAGTCAGTCCGTGAAATACAAGTGCGGTGTCATCAGCATAGCTGTATATTTTACCCCTGTCAAATGAGTGCTGACATAGGTCATTCACATAAATCAGGCAGGAACAGGCTCGGAGCAAGAGTACTGCCTTGTGGAACGCCGAAACTAATGGGTAATCTCACTACTAAGAACATTTTCAGTTTCTACCTTCTCATGCGGTCGTTGATAACATCACGAAGATGTTACTGTATTTTTTCCTTCATATAAGAATAAGTAGTAAGCGAAATTACTAGTATTCTCCCTAATCTCTCCAATTAAGCTAAATTGTTTTTGTTGTTCACGTCGGTAGTGTAATGACCAGGATTCGAACTCCGGACCTCTCGATCGTAAAACGCATACGCCACTAAGCTACCGACCGAACACTGTGAAGCTATTTAACATAATTTGCAATGTGATTGGCTACTATCTGACATTTACTTTTGGATTTAATCTCTGTTGAAAATGAAAAGAAAGCGGCGATAGCCCAGTGGGGTACGTAACGGACTGCCGAGACGAGATCTCTAGTTCGATCCCCAGTCGCACCGGGCACACACCTCTGACTTTTCGTAGTTATGTGTGCATTAATAAATGTTAATTATCGCTCGCTTAATAATGTGCCCGGTGGATGGCAATAGGCTCGCCCCCTATTACATTGGGACCTTAAAATAGCTGGTGATTCGTGGGTGTGCAATACACCTCTGCCTACCCCTTCGGGGATACAGGCGAGAAGTTATGTATGAAAACATAATTGTTAATTTAAAAATACTTTTTTAAAAACAAGCTTTCTAATAAGTGTAAAACTATACAAATATACAATGAGCCAAAATGACGGGTTTATCTTGGTTAGTTCAGAAGTTTCTATGACCACCTACCGTCTTCATCGTGGTTGATTATGGTGATGGTTTTGCCAAGACAAAACTAATGAGCCAAAACTCGATTCGTTTATCTTCTTTAGTTCAGGAGTTACTATGGACACCTGCCAACTCTATCATCAGACCAGCTTCATAGTACCATATTAGCGCATTGTCATCGATGATACGCAAGTGTACCAAATTTGAGTTCAATCTGACGTCAGGAAGTGGTTGAAATTGGGCTTCCAAGATTTGCCCCATACTAACTAACAGAGCAAGTGAAAAAAGTTTATATGATAACCGATCGTGCCGTGAGTGATCATAATATGTGACAGTTTGGTGAAACTGGTTTTCGTGCTAAAGAGGTTGAAGGGTACTTCCTCCTGATTTTATATTTGGTAGATCATTATCATGGCGGGCTGGTTAACTAAACGTAACGTGAACGTATTACCGCACAACTGGTTGTGCATACTACTTGGTCGGTAGGAAAGTAGTTGATTAAACGGCACATTAGTTTATTAATGCGGAAGTGCGTTCCCATACGTTAACCAATTAAAATCCACTGACACGATACGACTGAATTGACATGTGATAGAGTGAACTAGAGAAAAAAAAAATGCTGCGCTGAACCCACTGGTATAAGGGCAGAAGGATAATATTCATTGATCTTCTGAACCCAAGTCTACTTCACCTGCAAGCCAGTACACCTGGTGATGAACAGACGACGTTCTGGTGAAGGCTTTCCACTGGGAAGGGGGTTTGTGTCAGACAGCAGTCGCTCCTGTAAAAGTCAAGAAACACTACATCAGGATTGTTCTGGTTACATATAAATAATACCCGTAATCAAGTTCACGATCCGCCTTTTACGTAATAAAGAAACCTCAGAGAACGTCTAGTGAAGTGATATTTATGTATTTTTTAAACAAGTGAGCGAAATACCGCGGCGTTAAGTTTATGAAGGTAAAACGAATATTGGTAAAAGAAAGCCACAGGTTTTGACCTTCTCTCTGCCACCATCCCAAGAGTCGTGACCTAAAAATTGATTCCAAGCAGGCTTACATTAATCTGTCTACCGAGACGATTGAGTAGAAGTTCAGCCATCATTTAACAATTGATTCCTTAGTTAAAATAAATAGTTTCACTGAGTTATCCTATAGCCAATAACAACCTTGTTATTTCACACAAGTTTGCGGTTCGATGTTTAATAAAATCAACTGATTTCACTTAATACTTCACCCTTGTCAAACTATTGAGTGCTTCAATCACTGTTGTTACATATTGATGGGTAACGGTTTGTAATTTTCAAACTCACGGGTAGTTTGAAAATTACAGTACCTAGTTATCAGAAAACCGTTTTATCATTTCGTCTGAATCATATTTCGCTACTAGCTGATGACCGTGGCTCCGCCCGCTCGGAGGTCGGTTATCGTTTAATGGTGATATCTCCGGTTCTACTTAACCAATGGTAATCAAACATATAGCAGATTTCAAGGCCGACCAAGACCTTTCTAAGAGAAAAACCGCATCGAGAATCCGTTCCGTAGTTTTTACATCCATCGCGAACAAATAAACAGACAAATAAACAGGAATTGGAAAAAAAATTGTCTTCAAAATCGTTCATTTACATGAACCGAGTTTTTTTAAGTATCTCCAATATATAGACACAACTAATTTACAATTTTGTTATATTAGGTAGGTAAAGAACACAGATAAATAAGCAACCCCCACAATTTGATGAGTGCAACGTGATGTAAACAAGTAACCTTCTTAACCAAATTTTTGGCTTCACCGTAGTCCATTAGATATACAAACAACAAAAGTTACGCAAATTGTGTTAGTTTTTATTACTTATATAATAGAAATATCGTAAGAACTTAATAGAATTTTCTGCTGCCTCGTTCTAACAAGAGTATCTGAGCCAACCATAAGATTAATTACCAGTTGCATAAGTTTGTTGTAATTCACTAGAGAACGTTGCGTTTTAGTCGCTAACGATCACAAGATATCCCGTACAAAGGCCTACTCTGGACCTCGCGCCTGTGAGCATTTATTTATTCAGCGTTCATTCAGTATTGCTCCGAATTTTGCGACAGGCGTTCGTGTACGCCGACACACGGTGGCCGGTTTATTTATGTTTCAAATAATTTTCTAACAGTACCTTTTATATATTTTTGCCTATTTGAGTTTAGAAATGAAGAGCTGGAGTTTTTTTGAATTAATCCTCTTAGTGTAACCGTCTACAGTTGTGATATTCATAGCGTTCATCATTAAAGGGTATTAATTAAGAAACTTCAAACGTTTTGATGATGGAGAAATCTAACAAAAGGTATGTCAAGTTTGCTGTTTTCGTAAGAATCTATATGAGAACTTCAGTTGACAGTTATTGAGTGTACGTGTAGTACCCGTATCTGTAAGGGTGTATTAAATATTGACGTCATACCTACACTTTGCTATAACGCTTTGTCTCCTAGTATTACTTTACGGCCCTTTACGTATTACCTACTAGCTGCTATCCGTGGCTTCGCTCGCGTGTAAACCCTTTATCACGGAAGATTTATATATTTATATTTTACGCAACAACAAGTATCCTATAAACTGAAGCCTATTTAAAGTTTAGACGTGAACAGGTTGGTAACTGGCAGACAAAGAGTGTTACTTTCACCTTTAGGTATTAAATTAACCACCTGAAAAAAGCGCTATTCATTATTTATTTGATCTTTTGAGTTATAGGTAACTATTTAAGGCTTGTGGTGAATTGATTTTAATTTATTTCTATAAAGGATGTTGAAAAATATGTACTTAATGTAGGTACAGATACTTATTATTTTAATTTACTGCAACCTTAGATTTTTGTGTAACCCTGTTTTCGGGGCGGGGGGAAAAAGCAAGCCTGCGCCAGAGCCTCGTCCGTCAATCAGCGGCTTGACCTTTCAGATCTTAGTCGGGCCCCAAATTGTTGTGAAATATAATATATTACACCGTCTGTTAATCTGCGGACTCAATTATTAGGGTCTCCCATATCTCAAAACGAAGAAACAGAAACCTTATAGGATCACTTTGTTGTTCATCTATCTGTTTTTCTGTCTGTCCATGTGTTTGTGTTTGTCACGATCTTTTTCTCAGAAATGCTTGGAGGTGTCGAATTTAATAACAATAATCAGGTAGCTGAAGCTGAAGCTGACGCTGAAGCTTGAAGCTGTGAAAAAATCAATCGTCTAAGTCAACGTAATCAAAACATACATACTTATACACTCTCACAGAGGTTTATACACTCGCAAGGGAATCAAAACCTACAAGGAACCAATCTCATCTCATCTCATGGAATTTAGCAGGAAGCAAGGTCTTTGAGCACAAGTGTTAGTTAGTTTGCTGGGAGCTATATGAATAACTTAAGTTTTCCAAAAGCAATATTAAGTTGGTCCCTCAATCCAGTTGCTTACGAAACCCTCAGTACACGAGTACAACTTGTACTTTACCAGCTTTTGGAGTCATTTCGACGGCACTTTACTCCCGAATCAATCTCGCTCGATGCAATTTTATTTTCAATCTGACGAATCAAGGCAAACTGAATCGACAGATTGAATCTGAAATTGCATCGTATGTGTCTGATTGTCTTAAGTTGATTTGTTTAGATCCTACTAATATTATTAACGCGAAAGTTTGTAAGTATGGATGGATGGATGTATGTTTGTTACTCTTTCATGCAAAAATGGCTGAACGGATCTGGCTGAAATTTGGCACAGGGATAGATTATAGTCTGGAATAACAAATAGGCTACTTTTTATCCCAGGAATAGGTTCCCATGGGTTGCGGGAACGGGATCAGAATTCTACGCGGGAGGAGCTGCACAATTGCACAATTTGTGACTCACAAAGATCTTCGAACCCCAAGCCAACCTCCCCTGCAAGCCGGCAAGTACACCTGCTGATTGACGGGCGAGGATATGGTACAGGATTTCCTCTCGGGGTTGGGAGGATAGACGATAGACGCTTCCATAAAAGTAGTATTAACCAAAAATGATTGAGCGGACCCCGGACTTCGAGGTGAAAGCCTTTGATGGGCTTCGCTAAGATGATGCTGATGATATTTCAAAACAATCTAACATCATAAAAATAAATAAACAAATAAATTAAGTCAAAGAGCCATACTTCGTCGGTCGAGCGGGCCCTTTACAACACATATGAGTACTGGACACTGGAAATTAGTCAACTGCGCCTGTGTTGCAATATTTTTTCAACAGCTCTTGAATTATTTTACGTTCTTTTCACTCCGGGTTTATGATTCTCTTCTATGAAGCAAGTAACATAAGTGAGCAATGTTTATAGTGTACCGGCTTGGAGGTGAGGTTAAGTTGTGCCCTTTGTGTGTGCCCAGTTGTGATCTTAGTCAGGAACACACTTGAAAATGAACAAACATAATATTGGAAATTCTCAAAAAATAAGTGTAAATATAATGGTGAACATAACTTTGCCACGGGTAATAAAAATGGCGTCTAGATGCTGACAACGAAAAAAAAATTCCATTAATGGCATCAAGTTTTGAAATTAATAATTTCATTGATAAATAATGGGGCTATGACAAAAAATTATTATAATGTGACTGCAATTTAATTTAATTTAATGTATCTAAATGAGTCTTGGTTATTTGAAATAAATGATTTATTATTATTACATATTATTATATATTATTAATAGGCGTTTCATACCACGATCTATTCGGACCACGGTTTTTGAATTGGGTGTTTTGAAGTATGGGATGATTTGATGAATAAGGTATATTTATTTTGTACTTCAGCGATCCGTATCGTGTTATGAAACACTGAAGGACTGTTTTTCACGTTGTTTATTCGGACGAGTGATATTTTAGTACGTATTAAAACAATTTAATAAACATTTAATGTAATACTCAGCTTGAGATGAAAGAACTATGTGTAGAACTAAGAATGCAAGAGTGGTGCAGAAGCCATTGATAAAAAAAAAAAACCTACTAACCTATAATTTGATTTAAAAACAGTCAATTGAAATGTATGTGGTCTATCAATTTGGTTCCGAGTTGAAGACTTACTTACTAGGCCTCCACAGTGCACACACTGCTCTGCTAATTATGTAAAATATTATTAATTAGTTACCGGTACTGTAGTTCTCTGATTGATAAAACCAATCAACCATTGGCTTATTATGTCGAGCCACTGAAACCTGAGCAGTGAGCTGTGCAGTGACTGAAATTCTGTGAGTGTGAAGAAAGGGAGATATAATTTGAGTGAGACATCAATCACGAATAAGCTGAACAAAAGTTGTGCTTCTAAATTTTTTATGATCATACATTCGATTGCCGCTTCATGCAAATATTTGCATTGGTCTGGGTGTTTCTATGTAAGTATGTTTATCTGCATTCTATGACCCATATTTCAACTATGCTTAGTTTATGTCTTTGAGTTATATTTTTGTAACTAGTCGACCCAGTATCGTTCTGCAATCGGTTTGTATGATTTTCTATTTAATCTTGGATCTTGGATTTTGCGAAGCCGGGACCCAAATTAGTTATTTATGCAACTGTGGTATAATGAGGGGTATTAAAACATGAATGAGTGTTTTAATACCTAATTATACAGTTGCATACAAGACTTTATCTACACCCATGATAAACTAATAATACATCTTCAGAGAATGATGTACTGCCCTTTGATATTTTCCAATTCATGAAAACTTGGTACGCCTTTTCATATTGTTTTCTAGATTTTTCCGGTAGTAATTTGTTAGAAATGTCCTTTGCTGCATTCGAAATGTCTGGAGGTGTGTTATCAAAACTTGAATCGCTCATTTTCGTAAGTAAACAAAACAATTTGCAAAAATAATAGCGAAGAAAAATAGCGGGAATTCGAATTCGAACGAATAAGCTTTAATTATTTTTTTACGGCGCGCCGCCGCTCTGTGGTAGTGCAATGCATCGCGCGTGAATGACAGTTCTTTTTTTGAAACTCATACAGATTCCACGCATCGAGCAGTAAGAATTTGGCTGTCTGATGAGTAACCCTTTGCGCGGAAGAGATTTAAAAAGCGAAAGGAGTGTTATTATGAAATTTCATACAACATTATAACACCCGTTCGGATGATATTATGGTTATTAGGACATTGGATGTATTAATGTTGGCAATAAGCTAACTGTTTCAGAATCTTTTATAGAGGATTTAAAGCATGGGTGTAGATAAAAAATATTATAGCATCTAATTCTGCCATATTATATTGATAGATGCGCGCCCTGGCTACGCCCCGGTGCAATAATAGCACCTTCCGCGTGGACTTTCCAAACATTATTTTTTCATACAAACATTGTCCTAACAATAACAAACACAAAAAAATATCCATTTTGTTGCAATCGTTCGGAAGAGAGTTCCCTTAAAGAGAGGCGCGCGCGGAAACACGGTAATTGATACACCTTGGCAAATCTATAAATTAAATTGAAATTTATAAGTATGTACTTAATGTATTATGAAATTCAATTCATCCATTTTTTAAATCAGAAATCTTTTTTCTTCTTCTTCTTCTTCTTCTTCTTCTTCTTATATAAAAATGAATTGCTGTTCGTTAGTCTCGCTAAAACTCGAGAACGTCTGGACCGATTTGGCTAATTTTGGTCTTGAATTATTTGTGGAGGTCCAGAGAAGGTTTAAAAGGTGCTATCGATTGAGGCAGTACGAAGTCTGCCGGGTCAGCTAGTACAATATAAAAATGTTAGTATACTTTCATCGATTTATTATTGTAGGTATCTACTGTTATTGTTTCAGAGAATAAAAGATATCAACAAATACATTTACGACCCTGAATAAATAACACTAAGAAAATTCAGGACCAATCATGTCAATAGATTGAAATATATCAAAAATACGTACTGTCTTCATAAAATCAGACTGTATTCCAATATTCATCACTCTCCAGCCTAGTCTGGAGACATGTACGTAACTACTTAATAAGATTAAGTTGCTATTATTTATATATATTGTACACTTGTGTGATCTCTTGTACCAAATAAAGATTTCTGTATTAAATTTGTTTTTAGTCTCAATGTTTTTGTAAACTTTACAGGAATATCTTAGGATACTTAAAATGCTTATTTATTATATTACCAGCTGTTGCTGTTGCCCGCGGGTCCACGCGTGTGGAAATCATAGGTATCCCTTTCCGGCAATAATTCTTTAATACTTTATTTTATGCAAACCTTGTTCTGACCATAACGAACATATTAAAAATAATTATCAACTTTAGTGCAGTCCTTCGGCAGTTATGCGCGTATAAACATTTCGGCTATTCATTTTTAACCGTCGACGCATTTTTTATTTTATTTTTTTATTTAAGTTTGACATGTCTATGTGTGGCATCGTAGCTCCGGAATGAATGAACCGATTTTGTTTTTGGTTATTTTGTTAGAAAGGTGAATTAGTCGGGAGTGTTCTCAGCTATGTTCGATAAAAATTTGTCGGGGTTTTTTTCAAATTTTATTTTTTATTTATATAGATGAAAGATTTTAGAGCTAAGGTTAAATTAGAATATGATTGTAAAAAATATACAAACATGATCTTAGCCAATCATTGTATAGTATACCCCATATTTTTTACAAGCTGTTGCCCATGTTGAGAACATATTCCAGGGATATAAAGCGAGTTTCTTTCAGTCTTTAGAGCGTGATTGAATAAAAAAAGCGGGCAAGTGCGAGTCGGACTCGCCCATGAAGGGTTCCGTAGCAGTAACATGATAATGTTTTTTTTTTTAATTTTATACGTGATTTGATTGAATGAAAGATCTTAATGCGGTTCACAGAATACATCTACTTACCAAGTTTCAACAGCATAGTTCTTATAGTTTTGGAAAAAAGTGACTGTGACATACGGACGGACAGACCGACAGACACGACGAATCTATAAGGGTTCCGTTTTTTCCCAATTGGCAACGGAACCTTAAAAACATCCAAACATACAAACATCTTCACAAACTTTAACATTTATAATATTAGTAGGTTAGTAGGAAGTACGATTGTAGGAAGTAGGATAGGATAGTAAGATTATAATATAATAGTCATCCTACAGTAGGATCTGCCCTATGCCAGTACTATAATATAGTACTACTACTATGTTTCATGTTTACACTACCCACTCGTGCCTATTATATGTAGAAGGAGCGTAAGACGTTTCGCGCCACTTTGATATGTTACGTCACGTGTCGCTAGCTGTCGTAACCCAAAGATGTTTGATTTTATTGGATTGGCGTGCTCGGATTTACTAGCATGGGAACAATAAATATTATTCTCATTAGTACCTTGTGTGAACTCGGTTAATATTTTTATGAACGTAGGTCATAATAATATTGACCGAGTACTAAATTGGAGCAAATTAGTGGAGCAGACGAGATCTAGACTCCCCTTTAAGACTAGTTGACGGTTGAACAACCCCCAGTCAAATAGACTGACGACCTGAAAAAGGTAGCTGGGATAGACTGGATGCGGAAGGCGGAGGATCGGGAGGTATGCCGAACATTGGGAGAGGCCTTCGTTCAGCAGCGGACTGCGATAGGCTAATTGATTAATTGATTGAGGTCATACCTTAATAATTAGTTTTCTTGAAAATACTTCTCACCATCATCACAGTTACACCTCTGGGTTACACCCAAAGCTTGCTCTTTGGAGTCCGGAGTCCGCTCTTTTACTCTTTTAAAACTTGATTTGGCTCTTTGGCTTCGAGCAAGTGCCGTCTGACCCCTCCCGAACCTGCAAGCAAACCCTATGCCAGAGCCTCGTTCGTCAATTGCTGATTGAATGCATTTTACTTATAAACGATAAGTTTTATGGTGAAAATATTTAATACAGAGTTAAAGATCATGAAATTGTCTACAAAAATTGTTGTTTTATTTTATTGAGCTGAGTGAGACGAAGTCGAGCGAAAGCTCCTCATACTAGACTTCAGGATTTTCTTTGTCACAGGTCTCCTCCTAAACTACTAATCCAATCAGATACAAATTTGGCATGATTAAAGAGGTCAATCAGAGGAAGGTATATGGATATATTTTGAAAAAATTAATGCTACCACAGAGGAATGATCACCGTTAAAAAAATTCCAGATGGAATTACATAATAACTGTTCAAAATTTCAAAATCTGATTCACGATGTCTCACTCAGCTCAACATTGCAAGCAACGATTCGCCTTGCAGACCTAGT
The DNA here is from genome assembly GCA_946251805.1 of Cybosia mesomella. NCBI lineage: Eukaryota > Metazoa > Arthropoda > Insecta > Lepidoptera > Erebidae > Cybosia > Cybosia mesomella. The sequence goes on from OX276398.1 coordinate 28,734,329, forward strand.
TTTAATTTGATGAATCACCATTCATGAGATATATAAATTCTAAGAATACTACTAGGCTTGGAGTTTCTTTGCCTTCAACGAAACTCGAAGGAAAAGAATCTACATGTGACGTTCAATTAATACATTTTAAATGACATTTAAACAATTTAAAATATCAATTATACGTATTTACGTTATGTTTTATTTACGTATGATCTATATGTAAAGCCCTTGAACCCCTGTCTTAACTACTAAAATTATATAATTTACCGAATAGCCTTTTGAGACATGCTTACAATTTTAACGAGGGACGGGGATGGGGGTGGCTGACCACAATAGCGACTGGCAACATCGGTCATATTGTAGTCTGAGATCACAACAACACACATCGTAAGTTAGATTGCTATCTGCATATTTTGCGAACGTATGTCCTCTTGGAGCTTATCTCTTATAATCCTACTTCTTTTCTTTTTTAAAAGTCATGTTCTATAAACCTCGCCGGTGTAATACAGCCAACTTATATCAGGAATGTTGTGTCTTGACAGTTATGCAATTATTTATATTACGTGTTGTTATGAGGAGGCATTCGAAGATCCCCAGCACTAAAGTTGGTGCCTTCCGAAGGAATACCATACTATGCTTCACTGAGTCACATAAGACTGTTTTAGCTCGAAGACAATATTACATAATAAGTGCCTGTATTTATAAGAGAGTCAACACTATATTAATAATCGCAAAATCAAATAATACAGAAGTGAAATCTAAAACCAAACAATGGCTTCTTCAACTAAATTACCTATATACAGAAGCAGTAAGTACATAAACTGTCCCATACACACTCTCTTTCTTGAATAAACAAACAGACACATACACACCCCTACATGCACACACATACACACTCACACACACACACACATAAACTCCCGTACAGAGACCGACCCTTACACACACTTAAACCAACTTCATTTTATTATTTTTACCAGATATTGACATAAGCATAACTTCAGATTTTGTAGGCAAATACTAAGTATTATTTTGTTTCTTATAATAAAATTATCAAGTTATTTTATAATAATACTATGGAATGCGCTGACAGCTGTCATACAGTTTTTACTAGTACGGCTGTCAACATTCTGCATATCAAATATACATTGTAATATAAAAAAATGCGGCCAAGTGCGAGTCGGACTCGCCCATGAAGGGTTCCGTAGCAGCAAGTAACATAATATTGAAGTAACATTAATGAATGAAAGGTAAATTGCGTTTTACGATTTATGACGTATTAAAAAAAAAATATTTACTAGATCTCGTTCAAACCAATTTTCGATGAAAGTTTACATGGTAATGTATATCATATATTTTTTTTTAGTTTCATCATTCTCTTATTTTAGAAGTTACAGGGGGGGAGGGGGACACATTTTACCACTTTGGAAGTGTCTCTCTTCCAAACTATTCAGTTCAGAAAAAAAATCTATTAGAAACCTCAATATCATTTTTGAAGACCTATCCATAGTTACCACACCACACACGTATAGGTTTGATGAAAAATTTTTTTTTGTGTTTCAGTTCTAAGTATAGGGAACCCTCAAAATTTAATGTTTTTTGTCTATTTTGGTGTGAAAATATTTATGCGGTTCACAGAATACATCTACTTACCAAGTTTCAACAGCATAGTACTTATAGTTTCGGAGAAAAGTGGCTGTGCCATACGGACGGACAGACATGACGAATCTATAAGGGTTCCGTTTTTTGCCATTTGGCAACGAAACCCTAAAAATACTGTATTGCTCTTTATATAATTAATGATATGTAAGCCAAGCTACTCTGTTGGAATTAATAAACATTATCTTATCTTACTATATAACCATATTTTAATTAATATTATAAATGTGAGAGTTTGTGAAGATCTTTAGATCTTTGTTATTCAATCAGGCTCAAACGGGTAAACGGATCTGGCTACACTTTTATTCCTTGAATAGATTTCCATGGGTTGCGGGAACGGGATCAGAATTCCACGCTTAATTAATCTTCGTTCTGATATTAGCACGACCATCGGCTGTCACTTATATCTCCCGCTTTTCCATCATTATAATATTGTCACAGATTATTATTGACAGATAACCGTAGTCGGTTACAATTTTGGCGCCAATAGTTTGAGCACGTTCAACCATAGATTTTATCTATTGTTTTGTTAACAAATCTGTTTAAGCCTACTCACGGAGCTTTGTCTCCGTGGGGGAGTTTGCGTCACCCGTTTATAACTGATGTAATATAGATAGGAACTGGTACATCAACAAGCATATAACTCATTCATAATAATATAATTGCGTGTGGCGTAGCGCTATGCATTCGACTGCTACGACAGGGGGCGCGGGTTTGATTCCCACTCAGTGCAAATATTAGTATGCTTGAATATGTTTATTTGCATTGGGCTAGGTGTATCTATGTATAATACGTTCGTATTTATAAAAAAAGTATTTAAGTATGTTTATAAGCGGCGGTAGCCCAGTGGTGTGCGTAACGGACTGCCGAGACCAGGTCTCGAGTTCGATCCCCAGTCGCCCCGGGCACACATCTCTGACTTTTCGTAGTTATGTGTGTATTAAAAATGTTGATTATCGCTCGCTTAGTAATGTGCCCGGTAGATGGCAATAGGCTCGCCCCCTATTACATTGGGACCTAAAAACATAACTGGCGAATCGTGGGTGTGTAATACACCTCTGCCTACCCCTTGGAGGATACAGGCGTGAAGTTATGTATGTATGTATTCGCATTCTGGAACCCATAACACAAGCTAGTTAAACTATGCTTATTTTGAGTCTAAAAAGCGCTGTTTAGTATGTCGTAGAATATTTATTTATTACTAACTTTTGCCCACGGCTCCGCCCGCGTAGATGTCGGTTATCGCGACAAAACATAGCCTATGTCCTTTCCCAAGGTCTAATCTACCCCTGTACCAAATTTCAGCAAAATCGGTTCAGTGGTTTAGGCGTGAAAACGTAACAGACAGACAGACAGACAGACAGAGTTACTTTCACATTTATAATATTAAGTAAGGATTTATTAGGGCCCATGGCCTTCGGGCCCACCAACCTCCAAGCCAAACTGCTGGTTGACGGTTTCTATTGGGGTTATGGGTCAGACGATAAAGCAGAGACAAAATGGACCAAATCATGGTGAGGAGTAGTAGGAATGCCGACCGCCTGGAATCTATGAGCCAGTAGGTGGATGCAACTAGGAATAACGACGGATGATGATGATGATTATGTTGTTAACGGGGTGCAGATCAGGTTCGGTCAACGCTATATTCAGGTCGACCTCCCCGCTCAGACTGCCGCTGTGACAGTTATAGCGGCAAATTCCGAGCCGCGTTGGCCTCCATCGTTCAGGTCTGGATTCAAGTACCCTTCTTTTTTCGTGCGGAAATCCCTTCGGATACCCCCCCGCCGGCCAGCGGGGGCGGTTATGTCGGGCTTGAACCGACTAAAACCGCACGCTGTCTCGGGTCTACAGACGCCGGGGTGTAAGGTTGCCCATAGAGCATATCCCTCGCACCCCGACTGACCCTGGGCCATCTCCGGTTTCGAGATGGCCCCCTCGGTGGATTCAAGTACCCAATGGTATTTCGATATGCAAGCTAGAAGAGTATTTCCAGAAGGCCATGTAAAATATCTCCGATGCGTCAAGAGCGTTAGTGGCCGGCGGAGATAGCTTGGCTTAGGCAAGCTTGTGTTACAGAATATTTATAGTACTTGCGTATTGTGTGGCTGTAATCGGTTCGATTCCACAGAATCACCTTACCCGCTAGGTCCAGGTAGATGATACAGTGACCCTCAAAAATTATTGAACACTAACAAATTTACAAACGATCTTAAAATTAAATTAGTTATGATTTAAATTAAATAGTTATGCATAATCGATGCATAACTTTTTTTGTAATATTCAGAGGATAAACGTTATTATTTGTATTTATTATTATTTTATGTAAAGTTTTAAAGCTAAGGTGGTCGGTAACCTGGAATGCGTTAAGTCAATACCGATGGCGACTGCGCAAGAATAAAAAGTGTCACACCCGATTACAGCGTCGCGATTTGTAGGTAGGTATTCAGATATAAAATTCCCAATTTGTAATGAAAATGTACTCGGTTGACGGAAATAGAATTGCGTTTGGTCATAAAATATAAGGTTATTGCACGCCAACACAATATTTCAGTGCCTCTAAAAACTTACGACCGAAAAGCTTGAGAAATGGACAGCCTTACGGCTTGAAGCGATTAATACAAGCTTTTAAACCTTAGAAGTTTTACTTTTTAAATATTCTCTTCCTTCTCATAATTTATTGGTGTCGTTTAAGTCTAAATTACACCATGGCTCTGCGGGAAGGCGTGACCTATTTATAAAACATAAAGCCATTCATTTCCCGGCATAAATTGGGTGACTTGACCGGTGAAAACGCACCCTCTCACTTGAGATCGACTTTAAGGGGCTGCAAATTGTACGATTTATGCGAGTATATATATTTTTCATTATTCTATATAGGTGGGAACGCGCAAGTGATACCTTAAGACTGGATTTCACCAGTGAAAATAATTCATTTAACTTATCTTAGGTTCCCGTTTGATTTATTGAAATTTATTCAGTACTAGCTGAGGCCGTTAAGCTGAGGGCAACAATTGTAGCAACATCGATGATGCTACCTAAATGGTGGCCCTCAGCTTGACGTCCTCTCGTTTTAAGATTCTAGACCAACAGATATCTCTGTGATGGTGAACCCCATTCCTGAAACTTTACCTTTAGCTTACCATCAGGTGAGGTAAAGTCACATTGACGTGTCTTAGATTTTAAAGAATCTACACTCAAGTTTAGTTCTTAAATCTTAGGACGAGTTTCATCTAGATTCATGACTCAGTATCGTTCTAGAGGGCCTAAATTAATCATAGATACGAAAAGTAAGGGGTGCGACTGGTTGGGGGTGCGACTGGTTGGATCACCTCCAAGTTTGGTGCACCCTGGGCAACGTGGGCGATGACGCATCATTGATTGCTCCTCTGGAGTAGCTGGCGTCAACGTCAACGGCCATGAGTCTGACCAACCGGCCCTTTTCAGGGCCAGCTGACCCCATTGCACGAGGGGGTCGGGGTATGGCGGGCCTGCAAGGCCCGCGGGGGGGCGTGGTCGCTCCAGGTACCCGTCTGCTGTTATCAGAGGGGACACTGTGAATGACCCAGGGCCAGTCGGAGTGCGAGGGATATGCTCTATGAGTAACCTTACACCCTGGCGTCTGTAGACCCGAGACGGCGTGCGGTTTTAGTCGGTTCAAGCCCGACATAACCGCCCCCGCTGGCCGGCGGGGGGGTTCCGAAGGGATTTCCGCACAAAAAAAAAAAAGACACGAAAAGTAAAAGATTGATAATTTAAAATATTAAAATACATTTTTTATGAACATTAAAATTCGGTACTTAACCCATATAAACATATATAAAAAAGAGGTACCTCGGTAGCGGAAGCAGAAGATAATAATAAGCGCTCGCAAGAGTTGAGTCGCGTATCATTAAAGTTGGCGAATGTGTCTCAGGCATGCGTTTGTGAATAAATTCCCGGTCGTTACAAGTATTAAAGTCGAGCGAGAGGTAAACATTATTCGAATTTAAAGTTTTAGAGTATAATTACGCGCGTATGTATATTGTAGTTTTTCTATAGGTCTAGAGACTGGATGACTCGTTTTGGCTCCTAAACGACTCTAGGTGATACATGGAACTTCCAGTACCGTTCAATTATATTAAATGTTCCACAACATTGGCATTTTTTCCAATATCCCAGTTTTATTATCGCATTAAAGACGTGACCTATTTTTTCATCAGAGCAGCGCGTGTTGTTGGTAACCTACCTACTAATGATATAAAAAACCGATCAACTGCAAGTTGGACTCGGAAGGAAATAACAATTAAAATGTAATTTATCAAAAAAACATCTACTTAAAATTGTCCTGAGGTTTTAGTTGGATAGGTAGGTTAGGGCAAACCTAATAAAAAGATCGGAAATTGCGGCGAAAGTTTTATAGGTAACTTTATTTCGGTTGCATTCATGACAGCACCTAGACCACTATCACAGTCATTGCGAATCCCCGGTGTGATGGTACCACGCCTAGCCAAGGCTGAGTTAAATTGTTTCTATCTATTCGACGCGCCAACCGTAGCAGAAATCAAGCCCCCTACCCAGATAGGGGGGCGTAGCGCACCTTCACCGCGCCACGCTGTGGGACTCGTCTCCAGACTTGGACATCCCTCCACTGGTCTTGGCCGTTTGGAGAGATAATTAAAATGAACGCGAAGAGAGGTCAGTCAAAATATATACAACAAACAGTTAAATACATTAATTTTGGTTACTTGTCTCATATTTATTCAATCGCACGCCTAAATAAAGCTTACAAGATAACGCTCCTCAACGCCTCCTATTCGTACCGTGAAGACTTTAAGTTCAATCTTTCGTCTGCCATAACTGGCGCACCGCCTCTGTGCTTCAGCCGTTCTTCAATGCAGACTACATCGGGAATCGAACCACGAGCCCTCCAAAGTTATGACAAAACGGTTGTAATAACTTATACGACAGTAGATAACAGTCTCGGCACGTCAGCTTGCTCTGCACTCATTCACACGATATTCGGAGGCTTTCCACGTGTCCCTCTGATTGGCGGATGGCACAGTGGAGAGCAAGTAAGGGGGCCATCTCGAAACCGGAGGTGGCCCAGGGTCAGTCGGGGTGCGAGGGATATGCTCTATGGGTAATCTTACACCCCGGCGTCTTAAGACCCGAGACGGCGTGCGGTTTTAGTCGGTTCAAGCCCGACATAACTGCCCCTGCTGGGGGGTGGTTTCCGAAGGGATTTCCGCACGAAAAAAAAAAAAAAAAAAAAAAAAGGTACCGGTAACCAATATCAACGCAGTGTCGATTCAATCAACTCTTAAACTTTACCGTTAATTAATACGCAAGTACTCTGGTTATTTTATTACTCAACAGTGGATAGCAATACATAATACATATATAAAACATTAATTATGATAATAGTAGAGAATAAGGAATTGACTCACCAAGTCTCACACGCCACGCCACGTGCTTGTGATTTATAGACCCAAAAATCTAAATTCCCCAAAGCTTCCACACTTAAGCAAAACTGGACTCCAATAGTTTGCACGTGTCTGGGTCTTGCATTTGTATAGACTTGGTGCAAGTATCGCAAAACAATGACCCTTACAAGAAATCAAGATGCAATGCAACGTCCTGTTCTTTATCTGATTTATGGCCGTTAATGATGGCAACGATTTACACCAGATGTGTATACACGAGAATAAATATAAAATATTAAATTAATAAAATATTTCAGATGCACCTATTGGAGTTTATAAATTTATAAATTGTTACGTGATTGGTGTACCATCACACCGGCCACACAAATTTTGGCGTCGGACACTTGTTTACGTAAACAAGCTGTTATGTAAGGTCTCGGGAAATGAATAGATACGTCACACCTGAGTCTACCGGAGTTGCGTCTATCTTAGCAAGCCACTGAGTTATGGAGGTCAGATGGAAGTCGCTTCCTGGAAAATATCAAAGTTAGGCCGTTTCGTAGTCAGACTGAAAGCCAAGAACCAATTTAGAAAAGGCTTTAAGTATGATGATGACCTGAGTTTACTTTGAGAGAAGTGTTTGAAAATACGGATTTGACTGCTGCGGCTTGGTGAGTACTGATTGATAGCTTCGGTAATTTCTTCAACAAGGACATTAAATGTAATTTTTGAAGTGAAAACTTCTTTAACGGCGTTGTGCCCTTTTTTGTATTGGCTAAAAAAGGTTAAACTCGCGTCAGTAAACACGTGACTTGATCGTAAGACAACAAATATAGAAGCGCTAATTTCACACTGTACTTAACAACCTTGGTAGCGCGTTCGTCTAATGAGTGGTCGTTGACTTCGTCAAGACTGAGACCGATTCCGACCGAGGCTCAAGAAACACTTTTTGTCATCATATAACTTTTTGTAGTATTTATTCTATTTTGTGCCATAAATAGATTGAATTAAATATCAATAGATTGATATAAAATGGTAATTAAACAAAGTGCATCTATAAATGAACAAGTGACGAAGAAATAGCGAAAGAAAACATAAAACATAAACTCACGCCTATATCCCCGAAGGGGTAGGCAGAGGAGCTAGCATCTACATTTCGCCAGTTATGATGTACTGTATGTGAAAATGAGTATTAAATATATTGGCGATGACGGTTCTGATAATAATTATGGTGAAAAAGTCGCTGAAATTATGGATGGAAGTTGATTTTTCTGAGAGATAAACTTTTTAATGTAAAATAATATAATAATAATAAAGTAAAAACTATAATAATAAAGTGTTAATATTTTAATGTCATATAAATTGTCATGTTTGTGTACGATAGCGCAATAAATGAATATTGTATGTTACCACATAAATGATAGTACTTTTATACTGATAATTAAAGCAATTCGTGCAAAATTATTTCCTAACCATTCCAAAATATCAAAAATGCACAACGTTCATGTTCAAGTTTTCACTTCTGCCGGCACTCCCGGAGTGCAACCCGTCGTATATTTTTTAATGAATATTAGTAACCGAAATGACTAATATTCCCCCTAACCCCTCCAGCTAAGCTTAATTGCTTGTGGTAGGAGTGGGTTTACGTCGGTAGTGTAATGGCCAGGATTCGAACCCGGGACTTCTCGATCGTAGGGTCGACTCCTTAACCACTAAGCTATCGACGCTTGTAAGTTGTTTTTTTAACAGCGACAGGAGGGGGGTATCCGAGGGCATTTCCGTACGAAAAAAAAAGGTATATAAGCTCTGCAACTATCTGTACTGATTTTCCAGTTCTTCAGGTGGATTATAATTTACAGTATTCGGCTTTTGGATACACGTCATATCGGAAATAAGAGTGAGAGTCTGGCTTAGATCGAATTGCTTCGGTTTTGTATAGCATTCTCTCTATCGCCCATCATGTATGTACGACTCTAATCCCGACGTACCAACTCAAACGCCAGGTACTCACTAGGTGACCTCGTGGCAGCCATCGGGGTGGGAGTCCTCTCGCTCGGCAGCATGATTGCGGCTATGGTGCGGAACGCGAGCGTGTGGGCCTCCGCCACCCCCTTCTGCGAGCATGTAATGCTCGCGAAGGAGATGGCGGAGGGCGCCCGGGAGAGATTTAGATAGAACTCTCCTGGCCCGCCGAGCCGTAGTAACGATTTGTAGTGCTGATAGAATCTTATCATTTCGACCTGTAATATGTCAAACTACAAGGTACTCTTTTTGAAATAATGCCGGATTTTAGGCGGTATTCTATAAGCCAACAAATTCGATAGCTTACCATCGCCGCGCGTCGCAAGCGACTCAGGCGCCGGAGGTCGCTTAACGACCTCCGTCCTCCATAAGCGCAGGCCTGGGGGTGGCAGGTGAGGCCCCCTGTCACCCCAGCAGAAACAGGCCGGGACAGCGGGGCGGCTAGCGCCCCTCCCCCCAAAACGGGGTAAGACGGGGACACCGTGGTTCCCAAACCCGAGGCGGCTATCTCGAAACCGGAGATAGCCCAGGGTCAGTCGGGGTGCGAGGGATATGCTCTATGGGCAACCTTACACCCCGGCGTCTGAAGACCCGAGACAGCGTGCGGTTTTAGTTGGTTTAAGCCCGACTTGTGCCCCCGGTGGGGGAGTATCGGGGGGATTTCCGCAAGAAATAAAAAAAAATAAAAAAAACTGCTCACTAGGTATATTTAACATCACGCTACGCACCCTTAAGTGCTTATCTGCGGGGTCAGCTGTGGAGTTAGTTAACCTTTTTTTTTTTTTTTTTTTTTTTAACGTGCGGAAATCCCTTCGGATACCCCCCCGTCGGCCAGCGGGGGTGGTTATGTCGTGTCTCGACTAAAACCGCACGGTGTCCTCCCCAAGTGTCCGTTGCCGGGCACCCCGGGTAAGCCCTCGAAAGGATAACCCCAAATTAATTAAGAACAGTAAAAAGAATTGGGATAGAAAACTAAAAATACTTTGGGATAAAATACTCATGAGTATTTTTTGATATATATACCAAAATATTTTAACGGAAATCGTATCGAATGTCAATAAGAACATAAAGGAAGCCGCTGCTGAGAAGATAATGTCATATATCGGAACTGAAAGTCGTGAGTTATTGTTGCCAAAGATATTTATATTTCTAAAGAAACAGGGAAGTTAAGATTTTAGAAAGGAAAGCGTTCGAAATTTAAATTTTACGCAACGTTTTCCGCAGCGTGAGGCAAAGATTAGACTATGTGAAAATAGCAGGCGCGTCACAGTATACATTATTTTTATGTCTGTATCTAAGTGTATTTAATCGCGTTTCTCAAGGAACGCACATAAAAAAGACATAAAGAATACACACACAACTTATCTTAGATCATCATTGTCATTGCGTAACTCCTGGTTCCATCAAAACTTGCACTTTACTTCCCCCTTACCACATTTGGTTTATTTTGGCTTTTTCGGAAGCGAGTACCGGCTGACCCCTCAACACTGAGACAAAAGCTTACGTCCTCTAATCAGTATGTATACCGGTTAGCAGGTGAGGTTCGTTTGTGCTTTGAAGATTTCAAATGGGAATAGATACATAAAGCTGAGCATATAGGAATAACTAACTTATAATAATCCTGCTAATATTCTTTCACGCAAAAACGGCTGAACGGATCTGGCTGAAATTTGGTACAGGGATAGATTATTTTATTACTGGAATAAGTTCTCATGGGAAGCGGCAACGGGATCAGAAATCCACGCAGGTGGAGCCGCGTGCAATAGCTGGTATTTAGTAACGTTAAGTTGGTTTGTTGGCTTCAGAAACTCAAAAGGTTCTGCAAATTTTGACATGATAGATAAACGTCTTCAAAAAAATGTTTGAATCCGTTTTGTTTTTACAAATTTTCTTCGATTATCTACACAGCGCTATCTAGACCCAAAGTTTTGATATTTTAAAATAATAGAAAATTATTAAAGACCCAAAGATCAGGATTGATGAAGCGTCGGTAGCTTAGTGGTTAAGGAGTCGACCCTACAAACGAGAGGTCCCGGGTTCGAATCCTGGTCATTACACTAGCGACGTGAATCCACTCCTAACACATGCAGTTTAGCTTAGCTGGAGGGGTTAGGGGGAATATTAGTAATTACGGTTACTAATATTCTTTAAAAAAAACCCAAAGACCCAAAGTAAGCATAGCATAGCATTTTATAATCCTAAGAATGTTAAAAAAACTCGAGACGAAAATTTTGCTGTTACATTTTCTAATTTAGGTGTATATACGATTACATTTAGTTTTGTTGGCTGTTAAACATCAGGATAACTGGGGTAAAGCTTTTCAAGAAATATCGGGTAAAATTCTTTCTGCCTACTAGGCCGGCCACTAGTCCTATTAATTTTATTGCTCCCTGCGACACAAAATGAACTTGAATTGTCTTGAGTATTCTATTGTGAATTTGAGTCCATCGCAACTTTTATGCGGTTTGAAGCTCAAGTGATTTCTCTCTAACTCAAAATACATACGTACGTAGTCACGCTTTTTCCTATTGGAGAAGGCACATACAATACTTTTTCCACTTACTAAGATCTTGGCATACGCCAAAATAATATAAATATTAATTTTAACAGGAAGTGACGCAGGAGAGGAGGTTTTAATATAAATAAATATTCTAGGACATTCAACACTGCGCTATCTAGACACAAAGTAAGCATAGCTTAACTAGCTTTTGTTACATAACTTCACGCCTGTATCCCCGAAGGGGTAGGCAGAGGTGTATTACACACCCACGATTCGCCAGTTTGTTAAGGTCCCAATGTAATAGGGGGCGGGGGGGGGGGGGATAGCCTATTGCCATCTACCGGGTACATTATAGATGGCAATAGGCTTGCCCCCTATTACATTATAGAACCCATTAGCTTTTGTTATGGGTTCTATAATGCGGATAGACATACGTAGATACATTTTTTTTGTAAATACGTACTTATAATACACAGAAACACCCAGACCAATGCAAATATATATATATTCATGTACACCTACAAATATTTGCACTAAGCGGGAATAGAACCTGCTATCTCTGACTTAGCAGCCGAACGCTTTACCGCTACGCCGCAGAGGCTGTCTCATCTAAGATATAAAATCAATGTGTGATCGTGTGTATCTTGTGCGCTACCCTACCGTTTATTCGATCGTAAAAAACTTTCTATGCGATTTATTTAGTGTTATTTGCCCCACGACCATGGCTGCTGAAAACCAATCGAAACGGGATCAGCGTAAATAATGAAATAACACCAAATAAATCGCAATAGGGTTCGTTATTCACTGTGAAAAATTCGTGTAAACTTACGAAAATATCATGTAATAAAACTTGTCAAGTTATCGCTTGCACTAGCAAGCTTGATTTTAAACTCATTATTGAGCCCAGTGATGGCGTTGCAATCGCGTTATAGGATTTTTTAACGAAATTTGCTCATGGGCGGCTGGAACTGGTCAGTTAGTGCTTAATACTTTTTAAACATACACAGTAATATATACAATGCTCAGTAATCTTGTTTAACTTCATGATTATATGTAAAGCACAAGACCAGACGCTGCAGACGTGGACTGTCTAATGCGGGGTTTACATGGGTGACACAAGTCACACGATTTTTGCTGTGCGCCGAAAATCAACCAGCAATCGACTAAAGTCGCAAACCCCAAAGTTAGGCAGCATCCGACTTTGGCCGAGAGGCGACCGGCCGCATGCGGCAAGTGACTAATACGTTCTTTACACGGGTGACTAAAGCCGCATGATTTTGCCGCACGGTCGAAGTCGAAGCACGATCCTCGGGCTTCAGGCCGCAAACTTTAGATGCAACCGGGATTGACACTGATAATGGTCACATAAAGAAACCATGTACGTCAAAAATAAATTCCACACATACGAAATCGCAGGTATATTCAGTGTGGTGACAGGTGAGGCCGCCTGTCACCCCAGCAGAAGCAGGCCGGGACGGTGGGGCGACTAGCGCCCCTCCCCCAAACCGGGGCAAGACGGGGACACCGTGGTTCCCAAACCCGAGGGGGCCATCTCGAAACCGGAGATGGCACAGGGTCAGTCAGGGTGCAAGGGATCTGCTCTATGGGCAACCTTACACCCCGGCGTCTGTAGACCCGAGACGGCGTGCGGTTTTAGTCGGTTCAAGCCCGACATAACCGAAGGGTAATCCGAAGGGATTTCCGCAAAAAAAAGAAAAAAAAAAGGTATATTCAGTGTCAAAAGTAAATGAGTATTTTCAGATTTTCAAAAAGAATAATTTATATTCCTTAGTGAAAATGCTGTTTAACTACTCATTGGGCTCTCCTAACTGTTTTGAAAAGTTAATTAAAAGATTATATTCATTTAAATTTTACAATTTTGACATCTACCACTACTGCAAACATCATATGATTTTTACGCTGACTGTACTGATAGCAACATATATTTGAAAACTGTCGTAACATTCGTGAAGTCACCAGGGAATTACAGTTCCATGATAATGTAAGCCTACATAGAGCTTTATATAGTTGAGAACGTAACAACCAAATTTATTTACGCTCTCTATCTTTATAAATAAACACGACTGTACCTACAATACATCCGTTAGTTGCGAATCTGTACTTACATATTTTATTTTATTTGAAAGTACAGAGTAACCGCTACAGATCCAACTGTTCGATTACCTTTTACGCGTGTGGCCATTAAAAATTAATAAAACACTCCGTTCTACGGGTTACCGAAGTGAATACGAATTACATATAAGCATGTGGGGCACACGACATTCCAGACAAACTAAACGTAACGTACGGAATAAATGGACGATTATTACCTGCGTTTATTGGAGGTTCTATTTGAAACTGACATAAATGTGCGGCTATAATGCCTCGTGGAGGTGCGTGTAATAATAAGAATTTATCTTTGGTGTTATAGCCTAGTGACTTAGAATTAAATGGTTTAGATTCTATAAAACGGTTTGCTTTGTGGGAAATACATTCATATTATGTTGATTGTTTTATAGGCGATAGCCTAGTGGCGTACGTAACGGACTGCCAAGACGAGGTGTCGAGTTCGATCCCCAGTCACCCTGGGCACACACCTCTGACTTTTCGTAGTTATGTGTGAATTAATAAATGTTAATTATCGCTCGCTTAATAATGTGCCCGGTAGATGGCAATAGGCTCGCCCCCTATTACATTGGGACTTAACATAACTGGCGAATCGTGGGTGTGTAATACACCTCTGCCTACCCCTTCGGGGATACATGCGTGAAGTTATGTTATGTTATATTATTTATATTTTAAGTGCGTATTGAGCGACTAACATATCAATGACATAACATGTACCTAAGTGGGCAGGTAAACCGGGGTTGACCTCACAGAATATATAGTTACATCTGAGGCGTGAAGTTATGTAATGTTATGTGTTTTATAGGCTACTAACAATGTACTCGTATTCTCTCCGAATACGTTCTGATTACTTGTATTCACTTTTTTTTTGTCACATACCTAATACAAAAAAAAAAACAATATAAATCACCACACCAGAAACCAAGAAGGGTTTATACGGACTACGCATTTTACTGACACAAAATTATGTTAATCAAGCAACTTAGGCTCCCGACAACAATTAAACTGGTTGGTAGGTAGATTCCTAGTTTCAGTTCCGCTGCAAACACACTTCATTATAACATTTATCACATAGTCGAACAACAATTAAACTGGTAGGTAGGTAGATTCCTAGTTTCAGTTCCGCTGCAAACACACTTCATTATAACATTTATCACATAGTCGATAATTAAGGTAATTATCGACTATGTGATAAATGTTATTACATTTATCACATTATAAAATAAAGAATATCTTTTATTATGTTCACGATCATATTGCCTCAAGCGACCACGTCTGTGTCCCAGCGTTGGTAATGAAACCGGTTTATGAGACGCGTCTACAGGTTTTCAGAAAGTGAACTTTTAAGTTGCTTTTAATAATTTTTTGTGATTTTTGGTACAAAAGATGGACTTTACTTGATGCGCGTAATAAGGTACATAGTGTTCTATAATATGATTAAATAATGATAATCCCTGTTTTGAATTAACATCAGGTGACGCAACGCAAGGTTAAGCTATTTGTAAGTATTGACTGTAACAATCAGAATAAATCTTACATAATATATTTTGGAGTTAGATGCTATAAAGTAATCAGAACTTAAAATAAGTACTAGTTTTTCATTTCGATGGGGCCTGGTTACCACCAGCTGCTGTTCAATGAAATGCCGATATTTTGAGCTTCCTCAAGAGTTTAGTCTGCCTGCAAGTTGGTGCAACTTTGCGCAGGCTATCCTCTCAGGGTTTGAAGGTCAGACGGCAGTTACTCAATTCAACATACCAATCAAGGACAATAAGCAGACCTCGGGCTCGACTTTCTTTTATTTGAAACTTCTGGGATTAATTAAGTTCTTAGTATCTAATGAATTTAGCTGAGTGTTGAATTAGAATAAAGTCTTTTCGCTTGAAAGATCAATAAAAAGATACTATCAGAACATCAAAGAATAAGGCAGCTTTTTACTTAGGATTGCGACCCACTTATCCGAAGTTTGACATTTTAATCATAATGACTAAAGTA
The DNA here is from genome assembly GCA_946251805.1 of Cybosia mesomella. Classification (NCBI taxonomy): domain Eukaryota; kingdom Metazoa; phylum Arthropoda; class Insecta; order Lepidoptera; family Erebidae; genus Cybosia; species Cybosia mesomella. Next base: position 28,750,016 of record OX276398.1, read on the forward strand.
ATTTCAATTGTTGAGTCTATGCTTATATACAATTTTACTTCAATGTTGAACAAAGGCAAGGGAAATATTTTGGAAGCCTTCGAAATAATTTAATTTGGATCACAATAATTAATTAAATCGGGTATGTAGAGTGCTTTTACTTATTATATCCTTTGTAGACAAGCGAAAAAAGGTGGTGGGCGGATTGATACTTAGATATCATTATAGACCAAATAAGGAACACCGTTATAAGGTAACGTTTTGGTATAGTAAAAGATGGTAGTGACCAAGATAGCTAAAGGAATGCTCAGATAGTTCAGGCACGTAGAGAGGATGGAGTAGAATGCTGAAACACACGAGGCGAGGGTGAATAGGCAATGCGGTTAAGGTCAAACTAGGCTTACGCGTTTCGAGGGAAGCCCAGGTCAAGAGTAGCCGCTATCGGGGTGCATGTATGAAAACAATTATGAAAGTAGAAGAAGTGAAAGGTATGCCGAGATCGTAGCAAGTGGAAAGATGTTGTTTCTGCCTACCCCAATGGGAAATTGGCGTGACTATGTTATACATGTATCGCAGGTTTCTGTTAAGAAACTGAAATAACTATTTTTTAAATTTAAGAAAAGAAACGGAGACAGAAAGATTTTTCTCTTCGGAATATCGCTAACCTACTTTGTAGAGATACCTGAGATGACTCATTATTTACAGTAAATATGACTAATTTTACCTATGAGCATACATTAAAAGCATCTGTAGCTCAGTGGCTAAGGAGTCGGCCTTACGATCGAGAGGTCCCGAGTACGAACTCTGGCCATTAAACTACCGTCGTGAACCCACTGCTAACACAAGCTATTTAGCTTAGCTGGAGGGGTTAGGGGAAATAGTAGTTATTTCGGTTACTAATATTATTTAAAATCTGTGCTAGTATGAATGCACGTGCTTACGTTATAGTTTGTTAATCCGAGGATACAATTGGAGTGTAACGATGTCGTTAAAGAAATGAGAAATACTTATAGTCTAATATTAAAGCGTGTACCGACCACATTTACAAGGTACTTGACTACTTGTACACTTAACGACAATATAAGCTCAACAAATTCTAATTTATTATCAGCTTAGCTCTTAAACCTTTCACAAAATAACATACAAACATGAAATGTATTAACTTGGTTCTCTAAGGACTGTAAATCTACTTATACATTCATTCATTTGTATATGTATTCTACTCGTAATATAAAAAGGTTTGTAAATATTAAGTGCATTACATTATTAACGAGATATTACCATAACTATTTGATGTATCGAGGTGTGAATATTTCAGTACTGTTACAAGCCATGATCATGACAGTTATAACAGTGCTGAAATATCGGAAACTCCATACAACAAAATAATTTAAAACAGTAATTTGAATGAGCTTTCAATCTAGAAATTATGTGATACTGTCGGAAGTTTACGCGAATGTCACACATTGAAATAAAACTATTTTTAACGGATTCTATCCCGATTTATTTGATGTTATTTTATTATTTACATTGAACCCGACATTTCAGTTGCTTTTCAGCAGCCATGGACATGGGGAGACTAAAGATGGATGTTGTCTTGTTGGTTGAAGTGTAAGTTATCTCAAAATACCCGAACTATGTTGAATTGTTGGTGTTACTATTTACGCAGAATGAGCTCACAGTGTCATGAAGTCTAGTTGTATTTTGTTTTTTTTAGGAATTAATTTAGTGAATGACTGGGTCCCAAGCTGTTGGTACATTCCAACCATCTTCTCTATTAAAATTAGGATGTTTTTTTAATTTCAATAGCTTCGCAGAGCATCCGTAAGAATCGATTTTCTTTAGCGAGTATCTGTGGTTTATCAAATCTTAAGTAAGTTTTGGTTCCCTGTTGCACGTGCTTACATATACATGTAATTTATATCAGCTATGCGTTCTTTGACACAAGTACCAATGCTTGGCTTGGTTTGACTAATATAAGAGAGCCCACAGTCACAATCTATTTTATGGACCCCTGCATCTTGTAGAGATAATTGGCACTTGGCAGATGGTAAAAATTTACATATCTTCGTTGGCGGCTTGTAGTATGTGTTAATTGAAGCTGGCTTCAAGATGTAGCCAATCTTGTCAGTTACCCCTCGTACGTATGGTAAGACGGCAGGCTGGCGTTAGACAGTGGCTGGCTTTTCTTGGGATCTGTGACTGATGCGCGGTTATTTGAGTTTGTTGTCATGCAGTACTTGTTTCACATGCTGTAGCTCAGCGTCCAGGTGTTTCTTGTCACAGATCTTACGGGCTCTCTGAAACAAAGACATTCCCACGGTAGCTAACTGTTCAGGGTGGTGGTGAGATTCCGTCCTATCTGTTGTGGGATAACAAGTTCTACATACAAATCGATGGCGTGGCAATGGGTTACCCAGTATCGCCTGTCGTTCCTGACAATATATGGAGGCCTTCGAGGCATGCGGCCGTTATTACACCTAGATTTTATAAACGGTACGTAGATGACACCTTCACAATACTACCAACAGATAGTATAAATACATTCAAAATACACCTTAATTCCATTAATAACAACATATAATTCACTATGGAATTAGAGGTAAATATTACCTTGAAGTTGTGAGAGTACCTTCGCTACGTGCTGAGCTAGTCTGTAGGTTGGTGTGTTGATCTCGCTCACAATAGGATGTAATGGAGCATTTTCCTTGTGTATTTTCGGTAACCCGTATACTTTTGGAGGTTTTATGCATGAATGTATTAATGTATTTACGTCGATTTGTGATTTAAGAGTATTTATTTATGATATCACGAGTTTGCTTCAATATCTTATTTGTAGGGTCTGTTTTAACCTGCGTAGTTTCATCCAATAAAAGATTTTCAATTTTGTGTTTATAATCCGACGTATGCATTACCACCGTAGCGTTTCCTTTATCCACACGGAGTACTGTGATTTCTGGTCTAGCTCGCAAGTTTTACAATGCGATGAATCCATCTCTGGGTAGGTACGATTTGGGTCACCTGTCACCCCAGCAGAAGCAGGCCGGGACGGTGGGGCGACTAGCGCCCCTCCCCCAAACCGGGGCAAGACGGGGACACCGTGGTTCCCAAACCCGAGGGGGCCATCTCGAAACCGGAGATGGCCCAGGGTCAGTCGGGGTGCGAGGGATATGCTCTATGGGCAACCTTACACCCCGGCGTCTGTAGACCCGAGACGGCGTGCGGTTTTAGTCGGTTCAAGCCCGACATAACCGCCCCCGCTGGCACGCGGGGGGGTATCCGAAGGGATTTCCGCACGAAAAAAAAAAAAAAAAAAAAAAAAAAAAAAAAAAAAAAGGTACGATTTGGGTACTTTACTTCGACGCAATAACAATGAAACATCCTTGCGTATAGCCTCCAAATCCTCCTTTTTCATACTATTCTTAACTAGACAGTCCTCAACATTGCAAATAATGATCTCATACGGTATCCTAGACGGTGTTATCGCATAATTTAAACCTCTTGATAGAACTTTTTCGGTGGCATTGTCTAAATTTGGTGTTGACAGATTAATAACTGACAGTTTGGTAGACGGCGGCGTGCCTTAAATAGTAACACCAACAATTCAGCATAGTTCGGGTACTTTAAGATAAAACTTACACTTCAAACTACAATACAACAACCGTCTTTAGTCTCCGTGACCATGGCTGCTGAAAAGCAACCGAAACGTCGGGTTCAATGTAAATAATAATAATAAATAACATCAAATAAATCAGCCCTAGAGACCGCGTCCCCAGGTGGCGGATAGTGGAAAGCTCGACGGGTGGGTGTATACTCATCCGAAGGGTAGGAGGGAAATAAAATACTTCCCGCGGACCACAAGGCCGAAGAAGGATACTTCGTTAACAAACCCCACCGACAGGCTTCTCGGACATACTTGGAGTAGAGGCTGTGGGTGTGCTGCGCGCTTAGGTTGGAGCGCTCAGTAGGGATGGCGGCGGAGGAACCGTATGGTCAACGGCGGCGCCCAGTCCAGAATGGACACAACCTTGGCGTCAGGTGGTAACCGGCCGTAAAACCCTTATAACCACAATCACCTTCTCCTAATCATGAAAAGTACAAATAAAGAGAATAATAATGATGCTAGGGCGTACCCCAGAAGCGACGCGAATGCTACTATGGCGAAAAATGTTAGGGCGTCCCCCCTAAGCGACGGCATAACTGACAAGAACAAACATTCGCACATGAACATACATCACCGGATAAGATTAGCGACGTGGAATCTGAGATCTCTTACTGGACGTAGTCAAGAACTGGCAGAAACCCTTAAAAGGAGGAATATAAATATTTGCTGCATACAAGAAACGAGATGGAAGGGATCCAAATCCAGAGACCTAGGTTTGGGGTACCAGTTGGTCTACCATGGTAAAGACAATAAGCAGAATGGAGTAGGCATAGTCCTGGACAGTCACTTTAAGAGTCGAAGAATTTTCGAAAGAAAATCAGATCGCCTTATTACAATAAAGCTAGCAATGGATAACCAACCCATATTAAACATCTTGTGTGCCTATGCGCCACAAGTAGGATGCAATGAATCAGAAAAAGAGGTCTTCTGGGAAGAATTGGATGAATTGATAGCAAGTATACCTGCTGAAGAGTCAAGGCTTCTTCTTGGAGACCTCAACGGACATGTAGGTCAAAGGAATAAAACATACGAAGAATTTCATGGGGGTTATGGCTATGGTAACTTAAATAAAGAAGGAGAGAACATTTTAGAATTTGCATCAAGACATAATTTCATACTTGTAAATACTTTATTTCCAAAAAGAGAAACACACTTGATAACATACAAAAGTGGTGGAAAGTGTTCACAAATTGATTTCATATTGGGGGAAAGAAGACTAAAGAGCGGCTTCAAGGACTGTAAAGTGATACCGGGAGAGTCGTTAACCTCGCAACTTAGACTTTTAGTTGTTGTATTTAAACTGCCCAAGCCTATCAAGACGTTAGTGGATAAAACACCTAAAATAAAATGGAAAGAATTATCTTGTCCAAAAGGAGAATCCCTTAAAAACAATATATGTGAATATCTGGAAAGGGATCTGAGAGCCAGCTATGAAAGTGCCAACATGATGTGGTCTGAATTTGAAAAGCATTGCAGAAAGGAAGCGAGTTCCTCACTTGGTGTCTCCAAAGGAGGCGTAAGCACGGGAAAAGATCCTACTTGGTGGAACAAAGATGTGAAGGGAGTTCTTAAAGACAAGAAAGATCTTTTCAAGATTTGGCAAAGCTTTGAGACGGAAAATGATCGAGATAAATACAAGGACGCCAAATAGGTAGCTAAAACATGTGTAGCGCAGTCCAGAGCTAAATCACGAGAGGAATTCTATAACAACCTAGAAAATGACGGAACGGATGCAGATATATTTAGAATAGCCAAATCTAGAAATAAATCTACCCTAGATATCAAAATAAACAAGTTCATCAAAAGTAAAGACCAGAATCTGCTCACTTCAAACGAAGGTATAAATGGCAAGTGGTACGAATATTATAAAGAACTGCTAAACGAAGAATACCCCAGTAGCAGCATCAAACCTTTACCACCAGTTGAAGGGCCGATCCAGGAGGTTAGTAGGGATGAAGTAAAGCAAGCCGTCAAAAGAATGAAGTACCGTAAAGCTGTAGGCCCTGATGAGATACCAGCAGATTTATGGAAGTCATTAGGACCAGTAGCAATAGAATGGCTCACAAGACTTTTTAATGTAATATTGAGAAGCAAATCTATCCCAGAGTCATGGCGGCAAAGCTACCTTGTACCTTTCTATAAAAATAAAGGTGATATTACACAGTGCGGTAATTACAGGGGCATCAAGTTAACCTCCCACACCCTAAAACTTTGGGAACTACTACTACTACTACTAAATAAACGCATCCAGGATCTTACTACAATCACCCCGAATCAGTTTGGCTTCACTCCATCAAAATCCACCACAGGCGCAATACAGGCAGTAAGAATACTAACAGAAAAACATCGTCTGAATAAGGAAGACCTACATTTCATCTTTATCGACTTAGAAAAAGCTTTCGATCGAGTGCCAAGAAGACTAGTGTGGCAAGCTATGAGAGCCCAAGAACTACCCGAACATTATATAAATCTCATTCAGGATATGTATAATAACATCCGCGCAAGGGTCAGAAGTCCTGCAGGTCTGAGTGATGAATTCGAGGTTGAGGTAGGAGTTCACCAAGGTTCAGCACTTAGCCCATTACTGTTCAACCTAGTAATGGACTACATCACCAAAGATATCCAAGCAAAACTACCCTGGACTATTCTGTATGCCGATGACATTGTGCTTATTACCAAAACTGCTGAAGAACTACAAGACACCCTGGCAGCTTGGATAACCGCACTCGAAACATCCGGACTTCGTGTTAGTCGATCAAAAACTGAGCACTTGGAATGTAATTTTAATAATATAGCTACCAATTCTACCATATACTACCCAGACCGAATGCCGGTGCCAAAAGTGGAGCATTTCAAGTACTTGGGCTCAGTAATTACTCAAGACGCAAGTATAGAAGCGGATGTATCTCATAGGGTTAACGTTGCCTGGCAGAAGTGGAGATCGCTCACCGGTGTACTGTGTGATGCTAGCATGCCCATACGCACAAAAGGCAAAATATACAAAAACCGCAATAAGACCAGCGATGCTCTATGGGACTGAGTGCTGGACGGTAAAGAAGACTCATGCCCAGAAGTTGCACGTGGCGGAAATGAAAATGCTTAGATGGTCTGGTGGAGTTACGCGACTGGACAAGATTCGTAATGAATACGTGCGAGGTAGTTTTAAGGTAGCCCCCATTCCTGAAAAGCTAGCAGAAACTCGCCTAAGGTGGTACGGTCACGTAATGAGAAGAGACGATGAACATGTGGTCCGTAAAGCGTTGTCTCTCCCGGAAGTAAAAAGAGGAAGAGGACGCCCTCCCTTAACATGGTGGACCAGCATGGCAAAACTGACACAGCAAGCCCAATTACCCGATCCGACAACCCAAGACAGACCGTCTTGGCGCAGAATGATTAGGAGAGCCGACCCCACTTAAAGTGGGAAGAGGCAAAAACAAAGAAGAAGAATTCGTTAAAAATAGTTTTATTTCAATCTAGAAATTATGGTTAAATAATGGTGTGAATATTTTAGTGTTAAGGAATATTTGTCGTTGACTGTACTTGTACCTTACATTGTATAGTATAGTACGCCATTTAGTCTTTTATTAGGTATTTAGGGTACGATAAGCAGGAAGCATAAATGAATTTAATTCTCACCAAGTACTTAAGTAGAAGCGTCAGCAAATGAATAATCCAGAAGTCCTAAAATGAGTCTATACAATGTTTTGATTTGTATTGCATCATTCACAGGGGAGATTGAGCTACTTATAGACGTCAAAAATTCATATAAAAAAAAAAGGATTAAATAAATCATTGTTTTTTTTTAATTTCATTTCCGTGTTATTTCTACTGATTGTAATCACTGGCACTTGAAAAATGAAAATATAAAAACATTGTTATTTTAACTAGGAATTCAATGCAGGGTGCGACTGAGCGAGCAGGACTCTTACTTGAAAATAAGACATCTTACTACGGAAGCGCGCTCGTGAATCTGTTTTTCGGTGATTATTCCTCAATGGTACATCGGACATGAACCATCCCGCTTCAAAACACTCCGTAGTGTCCATACTATAATCGTGGTAAATTTGGTCAAGATCACGCGAATGGTTACGGAGGAGTTCAGCCACCAACAAAGAGCTATGCCGGGTATAAGAGCTTCGCTCGCTTCGATCTCTCAGCTCAATAATATGTTTTAATATTCAAATTCGATAGAGTAAACTCTATAAATAACATGCAAATGCAGTTCGAAAATGTGTGATTCTATTTTTCAATTCAATTTTTAACATGAATTTAGACTGCTATAAGTAGCTCAACCGCCCCTGTGAATGATGCGCAAATGCAAATCAATATATTGTATATGCCAGATGCCGAGTTTAATCGCTGTGCCGAGTGGATGGACTAACTTGCTCGGCAAAATACTAATAGCCTTAGCGGTATTAGTGCTTACTCGTGCAAGTAAGTCTTTGACTTCGTTGAGTCGTTGAGTGAACAAAGGTACCCTTTATATACTCAACGAAGTCGCTGATAGAGTTGATATAATAATGTTAATGTTCCTTGACCGAATTCACGAAAATAAATTTATACGGATTTGTTCAAGTATATTGGTTTAAGTTTTGGATAGTTGGGGCGGTACCGGTCAAACTATAACGAAGTATGTTTATAAACAAAGCTTTAAAATCTAATTCTGAAACTTTGTAAGTGTGTGATATCCGGATGATAATAAATTTGACGCCATCGAGCTGATCTGATGTTGAAATCTGAATGTGAATAGCAGTTGAGCTCTTCACAACTACCGTAGAAAACCACTCGCATTGGGATTTATTTGATTTGGGACTTACATATTTGATTTGGGACTTATTCGATTTGAGATTTATTTCAGTTGGTGTATCGAATCCCAAATACCACATTTGGCGACAAGTTTGTTCAGTCTTTAAAACTATGGTAATTCATTTATGTAACCTTTGAATTGAATACTGGTTTTAAGGTAATTTGTCTGATTAATTTAATTCAGCTGACGTCTACTTCAGGCTTAGAAAGGGTATATTATTAACTGTCGGCAGTTATTTAATCTTGTCGAGTCGAATACCGCTTCAATTCGAAGTTATTTAATTATTTGAACATTGTTAGCTTTGTACGTATATACTACGTTATATGAATATGAATGAGCATATTTGGAATTTGGAATCAAGGAATTCTACACATATTCCACGATTCTGGTTCTTATTTGTTACTGTAAAATAAAACAGAATAAAATGGAAATAAATTATTGTACACGTTATTATACTGACGTGGAATACGCAATTACAGAATAGATTATAACACAATTGAAATATTTAAAAAGCTGCTATAGCATTACAAGTAACCTCAGTTTTTTTTGAGTTCTGTATCTCAAATGGAAATAAAATGCGTTTATTTTTTAAGTTAACTGGTTTTATACACTAAACGTCAAAAAATAATTCGGTGGATCTTAGGTAGCAGTTATGGATCTTAGGTAGCAGCTGGTTGGGGACCTCCACGCGGTGCACCCTGGGCAACGGAGACAGCAGCGCCTCTCTCCTAGGGCGGGAGAGACGCTGCCGCCTACGGCCAACTCCGACCGAGGTGAGGACCTGTTGAGGGCTGTTCGGAAGCTTTCCACGTGTCCCTCTGCTTAGCAGATGGCACAGTGGAGAGCAAGTAAGGGGGCCATCTCGAAATCGGAGATGGCCCAGGGTCAGTCGGGGTGCGAGGGATATGCTCTATGGGTAACCTTACACCCCGGCGTCTTAAGACCCGAGACGGCGTGCGGTTTTAGTCGGTTCAAGCCCGACATAACCGCCCCCGCTGGAGACCCCCCGCTCTGTAGCGGGGCCGGTATCCGAAGGGATTTCCGCACGAAAAAAAAAAAAAAAAGGTAGCAGTTATCACACCGCTCGAATGACAGGATCACACGGAATTACTTTTAGGTGGACCACGACCCATAGTCATTTTTATTTGCACATTACTCAGCATTTAGGTGGACCACCGGCAAGAAAAAGTTCCCGTGGTCCACCCAGGTGGACTAAGCAGGTGGACCACGACCCATGACCGCCACTCGAGCACTCTTTTCATCAATCTAAGGCATTGCACAGACCATAGAATTAAATCGTTTGGCGTAGCGTAACTTGCGTAAAATATCTGAATAGCATGTATAATGATAAAGCGGTTGAATTGATAGAAATTTCACACGCTCAAAGATTTTATTTTTTATCTGATCAATACTATTACGTACCATTAAAAGATTGGCTATAGCTTGGATTTTGTGGGGACGAATTTATACCTATATTGAAAGGGTTGTGATTTTTCTTCCATTCTGTTGCCCGCTATTTTGGATGTTGGCCGCCATATTGAATTTTTTTTTAATTTGATATATACCCATATTGAGGTAATTGTGAAAAAATATGTAGTCCTCCATTTTATAGCGGCGGCCATCTTGGATTTACAATGATACATAATGGATTAAATTATATTGTCATCAAAACTAAAGATTAAGAGCAATCCGTCAACAAAAAGGGGGTCAAAATCAATGACTAAACTTAACCCAAGCCAATAAACAAATAAATAAACAACCAGGGAAAGTTAAATAAGTTAAAAAAGCGACCAAGTGCGAGTCGGACTCGCCCATTAAGGGTTCCGTAGCAGCAAGTAACATAATAATGTTTTTTTTTTTAATTTTTATATTTGAGTTGAGTGAATGAAAGGTAAATTGCGGTTTACGATTTATGACGTATTAAAAAAAAAGTACTTACGAGATCTCGTTCAAACTAATTATCGTTGGAAGTTTACATGGTAATGTACATCATAGATTTTTTTAGTTTTATTATTCTCTTATTTTAGAAGTTACAGGGGGGGGGGGACACACATTTTACCACTTTGGGAGTGTCTCCCGCACAAACTATTGAGTTTAGAAAAAAATGATATTATAAACCTCAATATCATTTTGAAGAATACCTCATACATATGGCTTCGATGAAAAAAAAATTTTTGAGTTTCAGTTCTAAGTATGGGGACCCCCAAAATTTATTGTTTTTTTTCTATTTCTGTGTGAAAATCTTAATGCGGTTCGCAGAATACATCTAATTACCAAGTTTCAATAGCATAGTTCTTATAGTTTCGGAAAAAAGTGGCTGTGACATACGGACGGACAGACAGACAGACATGACGAATCTATAAGGGTTCCGTTTTTTGCCATTTGGCAACGGAACCCTAAAAAAAACCGTTTAAAAACGTAATCCTTATAGGATCTCTTCGCGCGTTGTCTGTCTGTCTAGACCTTTTTCTCAGGCACGCGAGAAGGTAATACAAATACAAGGCAAATACTCAAGTCTGTAACGCCTATTCCTAACCTAACCCTGTACCGGCTAGGTTATCGGGTTAGCTTGAGAATAAACCGTCTTGTCGGGTCTAGTTCTGCTCAATCTCATGGTACAAGGACAATGTATTATTCAACACAAGGAAACGCAGACAGTAATATTTTGACCGCACGACATCGCGATAAAATTACTTGATTGCTTTAGCAGCTGTCTGATATCATCATATGTCAGATCATATATTTAATTTATTACTAGCGGCTGGGTCCCTTGCCCGGGAATCAATTCGTAAAAAGTCCTATAACCCGATTGCGGGGCAATCAACTGAGGCGACAAAAAACAAAATGCATTTTTAAAACCATTTTTGAATCGGGTTGTATATCGTGTCAAAATTAGAACTTAATCAATGCTGTTTCTTTTGAGTTTTTGAAGCGTACACAAACCAAGTTTACATTTTTATATGTATACCTAGATAGCACCAGTACATTTTTTCATATTTCAGAGTCGTCTTCTTCATATTCAAGTATACACACAGTTTGGTCTACAAACGTCTACGGCGTAGAGGCTCGTAGGTAATAGCTACAAAATTCGCTACATAAGTGGTGGATTTATAGGCTAGTTGAGCTTAATCTACTTTGAACAGCATACTCTTGGGAAATCACGCTTAATATCTAGAAATTCAATTTCTGCAGAACATGTACCTTTTTTTTCCTGCGTAAATCCTCTATACCGCCCCGCTGGCCAGCGGGGGAGGTCATGTTGGGCTTGAACTGACTAAAACCGCACGCCGTCTCGCGTCTTCAGACGCCATGGTATAAGGTGGCCCATAAGGCATTTCTCTCGCACCCCGAGCACATTTCATCTCTACAAATCTGAAAACATTAGGGCGCGATTAGACGGTCAATATATTGCGATCTGTGCAATATATATTGATACTATTGATGTGCAAACGCGATCCATCCCTTTATTGACATCGGATCTCGATATCGATGGATGGTTCAATAATAACAATGAAAAGGGGGTGGGTGGGCACAAGAAAGAGTAACAAAGGTAATGAAGTAGAAATGATAGCTTCTGTGTTAGTGGCCTTCTTAGTTTTTGGACTTCATCTTAGTTTAACATCAGGCGGGGTACAGTCAAATGACCAACCTCATAAAAAAGAGTACATCATCTGTATCATAATGTTAGTATCGGTAACATCCAAAGCTCACAGCAAAGAGTCCGACTCGCACTTGGCTGATTTTTTATAACTCAAGAAGGTTTATTCCTAATCTGATTTTTATTTACTAAACTCAGTTAAATAATGTATTTTAAATTTACAAATGTACCCAATTGAAATAGACTGACAAAACTATACAACCCGAACCGTTGACTATACCTTGGATAGATAATTGTTCTTTCAGTAAACATAAGTTAGTTTTACCAATGAGGTTGCATTCCGGACACATTTCATCTTGATAGTTCACCTTGGGCATATCAACTTCACCAAACTGCGAAATAGTGTGGAGTGGTAGAAGATGTACAACATATTTTGATGGAATGTGTGCGGAACCAACAATTGAGAGAGGTTCTACTGAGAAACAATATAACGGCAATTGGAAGATGCAATAGTATCCTGGCAAGTCGTATGTCAGATACAGCACAGGACTGTTATTCATTATACTGTGAATACCTAAGATATGTTTAGTTTTATAATATACTGGCTATGATGGAGCGACATAGTCATATTGTGGCTAAGCTCCTTAAATAAACATTACAAAAAAATTGACTGACTATAAATGTATATTAAGTATTGCAGTCATCTTCGCGTTGATCCCGGTCGCATCCGAGGTTTTCACCTCTAAGTCCAGGGTCCGGTTTCGGACTTTTACTTCTGGGTACGGCACGGTCTTTGGTATCCATGGTATTAAGTATTGCACTGAGGTAGGTTAACAACATGTAGTACTGCAAGAGCAATCTAATCTCGCACAAAATTCACAGAGCGTTACTTTTCTTTTTAGGTATAACAACCTTGCCTGTTTATTGCGATCACTAGACGTCAAGGAAAAACCCTGTCTATTATACCTGCTCTGCGGTATACAACATAAAAATAGCGGTAAACATAAAACTGTGTAATACAGAGAGTAAAATACAGTTACTTTGGACATATAATTCTAAAGCATCTTCGTAATCACGTGCTCTGATGACTACAAGGTCGAATTATAAAACCACACACTTTCAAAAACGTTTACGTATAATCGAACATTGGTCAATATTTGGGACATTTGAGAATGTAACAGTGCCCCACTATTCAATGAAAATTAAGTTAGGTCGTTAAGCTAAATGGTGTGATGTTTTAAACATGTAAATATTATAAACTAGCTGTTGCCTGCGGAATTCTGATGACGTTCCCGCTACCCATGGGACCCTATTCTACCACCAAGATACACAATTTCACCATACGTTACGTTACTTTGTTACATCTCAAAGTATTTAGGCAGCGTTTTCGTTGAAAGCTCCCAGATGGGGTATTTTTTTCCGACACCTCCTTCAAATATCATTATATTATATATATACTAAAACCTTCCTCGAGAACCACTGAATCCATTGGCGAAGAAAGCATGAAAATCGATGCAGTAGTTTTTGAGTTTAACGCGAACAGACAGACAGACGCGGCGGAGGACTTTGTTTTATAACATGAAGTGATAACAAAGCAGAAAGGTTTATTCATAATCTGATTTTTATTTAAACTCAGTTAAATAATGTATTTTAACTATACCAATGTACCTAATTGAAATAGACTGATTGAAAGTGGCTATGGAAGTAAGTCAGCTATTGTAAACGCTACGTGCATAAAATGCTCCATGGTATACATATAATAATAAATAATAAAGCTTCAATACATAAATAACAGCAAAAGCGACCCGCTTGGCCACTAGTTAAGAATTCAGCTCGGGTTTCAATGCGGTGGAACAGGGCATGGATAATAATGTTTATTGGATAATCTCATGGCAGTGCAGTTGTTCGATATTGGTACAAAACTATTTACACGATTCTTATTAGAAATCGCGACACGGCCGTCAAATGAACAGTCAACGACGAAAGTTGATTAACACTATTTATAAACCTTTTTCATATTGGAATACATGTACCGTAGATTAATGTACAAGAAGTTTAATTATCCTCAGAGGACAAAGTTAATATATATCATATTTTGTTTATTATTTTCTTGAAGGTTTGAGAGTTAAAGTGATCTAGAAATTGGAATTTGCAACGCTACATCGCTGACTGTACATCAGCTTTAGAATTTAACCGGTTTAAAATTTCGTTTCTTAAATTATTCCAACCGATTGGACTATACTTTTACTTATTTACTTTATTTATTTACTTACTTTATTTATTTATTTATTAGGACAGCCAGTGGTTAATACAACAATACTATGCTATAATTACTTAAACGATCAATTTATTTGGTTGTTTAACCTTTTAAGGCAGCCACTGCATGCTCAATTTTGATCGAGTTCAAGGTTCAAATCGGCCCGTTTCATTAGATATTAAACAAGTCGATTTAAACCTCGATCTCGATCACTCCACATATACACAAAAAAACAACAGCATAAAATACACAAACGTCACAAGAAAATATTTTCAAAATGGGAATTAATTAATTTGTCACAAAGGGTCATAATGTTAAATTTAATATGTAAATAAATGTCAAATAATTGATTATAATGCAATCATGTCGGTGAAATAGTAACAAATATGAAAGTTATAAGTATATCATATTACTATACCATACTACTGCCAGTGGGGACGCCGTTTGACCAGACGGGTGATCAGCCGTTCTATGTGGGGCCATTTCACCCAATAATGACTCTCATACATATTCGTATGGCAACCGGGACCTACATCTTAACGTGCTCTCCGAGGCACGACCAGACCAATGCAAATACTCATATTCATTCATACAAATATTTACACTGAGCGGGGATCGAACCCGCGCCTCCTGCGTAGCGGCCGCGTTCAATACCGCCACGCCACGGAGGCTGTATACCATAGTACTCGTACATTTACTGTGCCTCAGAATGTTGCTGTCATTGTGTTGTTCTCATGAAAAGATAACGATTGATCCCGAGGGGTTTATTACTGTTAACGTTTATAGACCTATGTTTGTTTGCAAACTGACAATTATAAAAAAGACCAGTAACGTGTTTGTCATAGTACCAATTTAGCCATTGTATGATAGTTTCGTTTTATTTTACTCGATTGAACGTATTGTTAACGGAAAAATATCTTCGTAACATGAAAATAATATACTCGTAGTTTCAATTGAAAATCATTTTAATAAACAGATTTAAACATTCTTCTTCATTCATTTTACATTAGATTGGTAAAGGCACTGAAGATTCTGGTGGAGCCCCATATATCCAAAAATTGCGACACAATTTTGAGGATACTTCGTAAAAATATTATCCTTGTAACACAATCAATTTCGGCAACATCTAAAGAGAAATCGTAGCGTGAAATTGGTTTTGAGAATTGTAATTATATACATTATTTGCGTAATGGATACCTATACTATTGTCTAGCAGTGCTTTACAGTTTCGGAAATATATCCAACTAGCTGATGCCCGCGGCTCCGCCCGTGCGGCGGTTGGTTTTCGTTTTTTGGTCATATCTCCGGTTCTACTTAACCAATTGTAATCAAACAAACGGCATATTTTAAGTGTGATCAAGACCTTTCTAATCGAAAAAATCACATCAATCAAAGCGATTCCACTAAAAGAATGTCATTTTGTCTACAGACCTTGCGTTGACTAAATTATGTATAAACAGCATTCGACTGCAACGGGTGCGATGCCCGCTCTATGTAAATATTTTATATGCATGAATATGTCTATTTGCACTGGTCTGGGTATTTCTATGTATAGTATGTACCTATGTATTTACATAAAGAAAATGTATCTAAGTATGTTTATCCGCATTCTAGAACCCATGTCACACTAGTTAAGCTATGCTAACTTTGGGTACAGATAGCGCTGTGTGACGTAATATATTAAAATACTTGAAATATTATTACGTTAAAGCAAGTATATTGGTTACGTTTCACACGTACACGACCATACTTGATTTTTTAGGGTGCCAAATGGCAAAAAACGGAACCCTTATAGATTTGTCATGTCTGTGTGTCTGTCTGTCCGTATGTCACAGCCACTTTTTTCCGAAACTATAAGAACTATGCTGTTGAAACTTGGTAAGTAGATGTCTTCTGTGAACCGCATGATTTTCACACAAAAATAGAAAAAAAAAACAATAACTTTTGGGGGTTCCCCATACCACAGATTACCAAATAGTTACTCCCATATTTAGAACTGAAAAATCAAATTTTTTTTTTCATCTAACCAATACGTGTCCCTGTATCCATGGATAGGTCTTCAAAAATGATATTGAGGTTTCTAATATTATTTTTTCTGAACTGAATAGTTTGCGCGATAGACACTTCCAAAGTGGTTAAATGTGCCCCCCCCCCCTGTAACTTCTAAAATAAGATAATGATAAAACTAAAAAAATATATGATGTACATTACCATTTTAAATTTCTGATTTTCAGTTCTAAGTATAGGGAACCCCCAAAATTTAATGTTTTTTTCTATTTTGGTGTGAAAATCTTAATTTGGTTCACAGAATACATCTACTTACCAAGTTTCAACAGCATACTTCTTTCATATATGATTTTAGATTGACATGGTCATTTACATTAAAATTATAATTATTAACGGGATATTTATATCGGATACTCGATGTTATCGCGATGTACATTACAGCAAAAGTTTACTACTGCGACAGACGTTGTCGCGAAAGTTCTATACTAAAAAGAAAAAGACCAGTGGTTCCGGCGCTTCGCCGGCCGCTGCCGTGGCACGCTCGCTACGCTCACTCGACTCGCGCTCTGTTGGGGTCACAGTTATAACCTAACCTAACCCACTTTAGTAGCAACCAAAATTCGCGACAACGTCTGTCGCAGTAGTAAACTTTCGCTGTAACGTACATGGCGATAATGAACTTTCGCAACAACGTCCGTCGCAATAGTAAACTGTCGCTGTAACGTACATCGCGATATTGAACTTCGCAACTATGAATTACACTAGGTAAATATCCCGTTAATAATTATAGTTTTAAAGCATAGTTCTTATAGTTTTGAAAAAAAGTGGCTGTGACATACGGACGGACAGACAGACAGACATGACGAATACCATGACGAAACCCTAATAATTAAAAAAAACTATATTATGTTACTTGCTGCTACGGAACCCTTCATGGGTGAGTCCGACTCTCACTTGGCCGCTTTTTATATTTTGGAGGCATTTCTGTATAATTAACTATGCCCACCTCATCAATATGCATATTGAAAGGCAAAATTAGCGCGGTCAGTGATTAAACTGTTGAAGGGGGGGCTCACACACAAGTGGAGGGGGGGGGGGGGGGGTTGTGGGGTGTTTTGATCAATTTTCGGTGAGACCAATAGTTTCTCTGATCCTTATAGCGATTTAACAGTTGCGTCCAAAGTTTTGCACTTTGAAAAACGAGGTCCGCTTATTGATTTTCAACTACCGTCTGACATCCCAACCCTGAGAGGAAAGCCTACCCTAGAGCTTCGTTCGTTATTAAGCAGGTGCTTACGACACGCAGGTGACGTTGGGTTAGGCTTTAAAGATGTTTGTAGGGCCCTGTTCGCCCGATATTGCATAAATACTAAAGAAGTTTGTAGGGCCCTGTTCGCCCGATATTGCATAAATACCAAAGATGTTTGTAGGGCCCTGTTCGCCCGATATTGCATACATACCAAAGATGTTTTAAGGGCCCTGTTCGCCCGATATTGCATACATACCAAAGATGTTTGTAGGGCCCTGTTCGCCCGATATTGCATAAATACCATTCGCACCACTTTTTACAAGATGGCGACTATGGGACAAGGATTCCGACCCCACAAACTTGGATTTAACTTCAAACTAAACCCCTCCTGACATCTAGTAAATAAAATTTCGTTCTTGGCTACACATGGCTACACATACACTAAGCTTAAAAAAATATAACACTTCAATAGACTACATAACTTCAAACATTTTTTTTTGCCTAAACAAAAATTATTAAATTGTTGGACAAATCTATTCACAAGCACAATTTTCAAATCTTAATAATCTGTATTTAGGAGAGTTTCTTGAAGCCATAATAATAAGATGTTCCATACTTCTACTTTGAAAGTGCGAGAGTGATATACGATATCATTGTATAGGGATCGAAAAGGTAGTGAGTATCAAAGATGTTTCGCAATAATTATGTATTTCACATATCTAATACATTAAAACGAGCAATTCTTGTATATAAGTATATGCATATATATATAACCTGAATCTCGGAAACGGCTGCAACAATTTTCATGGCATTTAGTATCCAGGCGCTTACGGGGGCGATAAATCGATCTAGCTAGTTTTCATTTTTAGAAAATGTTGCGCTTAATCTATAGCTTAATCTATAAAATTGAGTCTCTATCTCTCTAAATCTAATCTTAATCTAAAAGACTCAATCCACCCCCACTTTTATTCTACAGATCGCTCTTGTCTGTTTGAAAATTTGCACCTATTTTTCAGGACCCCCTCCTTAGCAAACGGGAGACATTGGACACAAATAGGCAAACTACCTATGAAATAGATAAGCACCATAGACAAAAATTGATATGAGATCCGCGTGGTATACCGCTCCACTTGTCATCTGTAAACTATTCAACATGTATAGTATGATAATTTTGCCAAATACTACTCCCAAAGTATATGATGGGCAGTTTAATCATATTTAGAATAAGGTGTTGAACACCGACAAAGCGGGCGAGCAAAAGCACCCGCTGACCACAGTGCGCGGTGGAATAAGCTGGGGTTATTCGCTAGGTTTTTTATTAGTTCTTGCCGTTAGCCGCAACGACCGCTGCACAAATCCGCAACCAGTCGGTGGAAAAGCCGTGTGGTTGCTTCTCTTCAGACCACAATACAAATACACTCTCAAACAAGAGGATAGCTGTAACGTCAACTTTTACAATAAAATGTGAATTTAAATACATACTTACTGAATGTAGGAAGGCCTCCCGCAAGGTGGACAGACGACCCAACAAAGAGCGCAGGTACTCGGTGGATGCAGGCGGCTGTGGATGCAGGCCGCTACAGACCGGTCGAAATGGAAGTTGATGGGGGAAGCCTATGTTCAGCAGTGGACTTTCTACGGCTGATATGATGATGATGATGATGACTATGAAATGAAGTTGTAAAATTTCACTTAGTTTCTTCGGCAAATTAGTTAAAAGTACAAATCCTGGGTGTATGGGACCCCCTCTCCACCTGCTGATTGACGGATGACGTTGTCGTACACATTGTTGTTGACGGGGTTGAGGAGTCAGATATCACTTGCTCCCGTAAAATCTGAAATTAACCGAATTAGGGAAAGGAAGATGAGGAAGTGTAAGAGAGCGAACCCTGGGTTCCTAAGTACAAGTTTTGGTGCAACCTGGATTGACGCTGAGTTAAAAGCATAAATTAAATGAAGCGTCAAGTTTGCCATAAGTTGAGTCTCATCAACTTGTGGCATATACATATATGCCACAAGTTGATGACTTTTGATGAAGCGTGTGCTTGTTTCAGAGAATTAGTAGTAAATCAACCTGTCTGAACGCCTCGGTCGGCTGAGTGCGGGTGCCTTGTTTTTATCTCGGCATAAATCTGCACGTTATAATGTGGAAATAGAGGTCAAGTTGTATATATATAAAATGGATGTTGGTACAGTATCGAACTCGGTGGGAGCGAAGGGGCTTAGACACTCAGGAGCGGTCTTAGTGGAAAGCTTAAAAGATACTACTTTGAAAACCCTGATTTATTTATGTGGGTCTCATGAAATGTCTAATGTGTACAATTATTTCTAACTCCTTGCGCGCCCTGGCTTCACCCCACTGCAATAATATCACCTTATTCGTAGACTTTTCTAAATTTTTCTTTCATATAAACCTAGTCCTGACAATAACGAACACACAAAAAAAAGAATTATCCAGTTTGGAGCGGTCGTTCGGAAGTTATGCGCGCACATACATTTCGACGATTCATTTTTATTTATATATATGAGAACCAGTTACATGAAATTTTCTGCTTCTTACTTTGAAAATGACGGACTTTCGTAGAAACGTACATATTTTACTTCCTTAGAAATGAATTCAGTGTATACCTCTAAAATTTCAAATTATCAACTCCAGCGATTTTGGCTTTGCGCTGTTGAATAGGTCAATAGAAGATTTTGAATATTTTAATTAAAATTCATCCCTCTCCTGACGATCAGTTTATTTGAAATTTTGCTCACTCACAACCTCATGACCATTATCTACATCTTCTATCATACCGCAACGTTTTCAATGCTATTATTGAATAAGAAATTAGCTAAGCATTAAACACATAGATTTTGAATATAATATTCATGCTAGTTAAGTATGATTATTCAGTAAGGATTATTAAGTATTCATTCGTTATTCATTAAGTATTGAATATTCATGCATTATTGAGACTGAGCTACGTCTTTCTATTATTTCAGTTCTGCCAACCCTTGATAACGTCACAGTAAAAAATAACCTCAAACGCGTGGCTGTACAATTGTATTGTACCTAGTTTATTATTCTGAGCATAAACAATAAAATACCTTCATTTAAAACTAGCTGACCCGGCAAATGTCGTTCCGCCTAAGAATCAAGTTATGTTGGTTACCTTATCAGCTGAATTTATTTCGGGTAGGTCTCATATTTTTAATATCCTAGTTGCTAGTGTAGGCAAAGTATCCTATCTGGTATCCTTTTAGCATCGTGAAAATCGGTCCACCCGTTCTTCAGTTATAAACGGTATCACCAAACCGACTTCGTTTATATATTACTAGCTGTGCTAGTGACTTCGTCCGCGTGGATTTCGATTTTTAGGGTATTAGTTCAGTTGCGTGGAACTCTATTTTTTCTAAAACTAAAGTAGCTTATGTTACGCCCTGTAACATTACCTATTTGCCAGTGAAAGTCCCGTTAAAATCGATCCAGCCGTTCCAGAGTAAATCAGATTTTATTCACAATTTTGTGGGTTTTTTTTGCGTGAAACCCCTTATTATATTTCTAAAATTAAAGTAGCTTATGTTACGCCTTGTAAAATTATCTATTTACCAGTGAAAATCCCGTTAAAGTCGGCCTAGCCGTTCCACAGATTACCGCTTTCACACAGACAGAAAGACAGACAGACAGACAGACAGACATTCATGTGCAATTATTGAAAATCTGTTATTTTAATATTACAAATAGACACTTCAATTTAATTTATTTGTATAGATAGAAGTTATTATGTAGTTTGGGCCAAGGTTAATTAATTTATGTTTCTGTCCCAGTCCAACTATAAATTATAATTTATTGTATTCGCTTCGCATCCTAATTTAAATTCTTAAATCCCTGATTGTTTTATAAGGAGTCGGCCTAACGCTCGAGAGAGATCGAGATTACACTCCTAACACAAGCAATTTAGCTTAGCTGGAGGGATTAACGGAAATTTCGACAACTAGTACTTTAGTGCTTTTACTAGTACTAACTAAAAAAATAGTTTCAATTAATGCTCCAACTTGCTCTGAAACCCTTTAGGCTTTATGAGACAGATACAAATAAGATTTACCTTTTATACATTCGAAACGAGCAACCCTAGGAGAACATTAGCGAAGCTCCATACGGCCAAGATGTCCCCATCTAGTGTCGAATCGTTACGTCAGCTGTCTACACCCTTAATCGGTAGTCCACTGGGACGGTATAGTAAACGATGAACCATAGATAACAAATAAGTCAGTTAGGAAATTCTCCGTCTGCTATAGGCATCGCTTTCTGTTGTGGCTTGCGGCTAAGGGGTGTGATTTGAGAGTGGAAGTGAATGTGTCAACACTTCATGAACGTATGCGACTATAAGACCCCTGCACATAAAAAGCGCATAACAATCGACGATGCCAATATTTAAGCAGCTAATCAACGGCTTCGGCTAGTTGTGGCCTTTCGTCGAGCAAAGCCATTTTGTGAAAAAAATCGTGTAGAATGACGACATCCATATAGATTCGCTACACTAGTTCTGTTTGAGCGTAGACAATGGGCTGCCGCTCAATTAAGTGCGTTCTCATGGTTACCGCTGCAAGGAATTCGTGTTTTCCGTAGACTGAGAACAAAAGCTAAAGCTATAGACTGGCTATAAGCATCCTAGGTAGTGAAATAGCAACAGGTATATTTATCGCCAGGCTATGAAAATTCCCCATAATATAGGCAATAAAACCTCATTTTATTTATGAACTTCTGCGCATGTATGAGTATGGAAGAATGATCTAGGTAAACTACTACTAAACTACTAAACGCGTGATGTATCGAAAATATTTGAACAAATGAATCATTTTATTTTTTTATTTTTGACGTAACCTTTTGTTCATTGCCATATAATCGAATAATCACACAATGTAGATAATAATCAGTTATGAATGTGTTTACTTATAAAGAACCCACAGACATAACAGACTGAACATTACCGGTTTATTTTGAAGCAAAATTTACCACAAATGCAATGTAGCTCAGACGGGGCCAAACTTAGGTTCACAACTGATAATCTTCACCAGAAATTAATAATACAGAACAGATTAATCACTGCCGGGAAAATAAGCCTTACTTATCGAGTTATATGCCTACTTGTCTACATGATTAATCGATGCGTGCTGCTATATCATACAATATTGATTCATACAAACACTAGTACCTCATACAATATACATTCATACATAAATATGCCTCTTGCCTATTGGGATATGGTAGGATTTTCCAACTTTTATATTAGTGTTGGAGGGGCCCTGTACACCCATATGGGAAGATACAGAAATAAGAGCACTATTTATTTATAAACAAAACATATTTATTTATCTTAAAACAATATGTTTTTCTTTCAAATACCTAATCAATAATAAATATTCGTATTGAATCCGACCCTGCCTTATTTATAAGTAAGAACATAACTCAGGTGTTTTTTTTAAATATTATACACTGTTTCATTTATACGTAATGTATTATAAATTCATAATTTCACAGCTGTATATTTTTAAAAGGATATGTGGGAAATTTGGTTTTTACTTGCCGAACACTGGTCTATGGTTATGAGAATAATTTAAAACGACCCATCAAAAACGTCTGTCACCGTGCCGTCACCTCCTGAACCAGTTGGGTACCAGTGCATCCTTATTCTAGTTAGATAGTATCTGTCATTGCCAACAAAAAAACTGAGGACGGAGATAAGGGCAGAAGATATTATGTCTGTCCCGTTAACTCTTACTTACCGCCAATGTTAATTGGGCGTCCCTCTTTGATTATAATTGTCATTATAGTGTCGTGTCTATATACATACTCAGTCTACGGTGTTCTCCTATACGCCGTAAATGAAAGAAAGCAGGCAGCCTGCGCCGATTTACCAACGCTTGTCACAACCGACCTACCCATCAGGTGTCAAACGAGTACCGATAAGCGCCGAATGCCTCCGACAGTTACCGACAGCTATCGAAACGCTCAGGTCAGCGCTAGTTGTCGCATTTTAAAATACATAAATGTTTTTTAACAAAAACAAACCTTCGTTCAACAAGTTCGATATTTTACTTGCTAATTAGACAACAGTCCTTGCTGTTTGCTTTAAGCTTGAATTATGCAGGAAAAGGTGTAAGGCATAATCAAGTCAAAATCGTACGTATCGACGCAATTGTGAAGCCTTTTCTGTAAAATTGACGTTTTACGTACCTTTTTTTATTTTTTTCGTGCAGAAATCTCTTCGGATACCCCTCCGCCGGCCAGCGGGGGCGGTTATGTCGGGCTTGAAACGACTAAAACCGCACGCCGTCTCGGGTCTTAAGACGCCGGGGTGTAAGGTTTACTCATAGAGCATATCCCTCGCACCCCGACTGACCCCGGGCCATCTCCGGTTTTGAGATGGCCCCCTTACTTGCTCTCCACTGTGCCATCTGCTAATCAGAGGGACACGTGGAAAGCTTCCGAACAGCCCTCAACAGGGCCGTCCTCGCCTCGGTCGGAGTTGGCCGTAGGCGGCAGCGTCTCTCCCGCCCTAGGAGAGAGGCGCTGCTGTCTCCGTTGCCCAGGGTGCACCGCGTGGAGGTCCCCAACCAAGCACGCTTTACGTACCTAACTTATCCTTCTTAAGTTATCTTGTTATGTGGCAAACGCAATTTTACTGCTATTCATAAATACGAAAGTAGGATACATGGATGTATGTTACTCAATCACCGCAGAACTGGCACAGGAATAGATTACAGGCACACTAATAGCTATGAGCTAAAGTTCAAATTTGAACACTGTGGGTAATGGTTATTGGTTCCGTGTCTAAATGTGATTCTATTCCTGAGATAATATGGAACTCCAGAACATATTCTATCTCTGTAACAATTTCATCCAGATCCGTTCAGCTTTTCTTACGTGATGAACTGAGGAATCTATAATATAGAAATCTATCCATCCAAATTTTATTATAGTATCCCGTTTTGCAAATAGTAAGATCATTCAAATTATTTACACTTTTTATGTTATATATTAAGAATTAGAGACTGTGAATAGTGAATAGTAATGGCGTTTCCTATGAAGTTATTATTAATGCATGTGTCAGAGTTCGCTGATAATACCATAAACATAAGACAAATTAAATAATCCACCACATAATCCACCGAAATTGCAGTCTACTGCCTGAAATAGGCCTCTTCCAAAGTGCGCCATAGCACCCGAACAAGAGATATACGAGAAATTAAACACAATCCACATTAGAATTCCGAGACCAACATCCCTGATCCATATAATAGATAGAAGGTATTCCAAGCCGTTACCAGTAAGTAGAAAGTTATTTCATCAAGCAAGGGTCTTTGCTTAGAACAATATATATAAATTCTGTTGGGTCTCCGGACTATAAAATCTTAAGATGCAGGGACGAAGCCACTGAGCGGATCAAAATAAACTCGAACGAAGATTAATGACGGGTTGTTTCTGCTTACCCTGAAGAGAAAGGCTTGAGTATTTATGTATGTTGATTTGAATGCTCTAAAAATGAAAAATATAATGAATTGTGTTTGAACATTATTTCTATAGTGCTTATAAGTCTTAATTGATGTTTGGTTAGTACGCAGTGGTTTCTCTAGTCAATTAATTATTATTTTAGGGCGCATAATGATAGACATTCCCTCCAACCTTCCCATGGTCATTCCTGCCTCACGGCGTACTGACCGAATCACGGGAGAGCGCCCGTTGCGGTCTGCTTATAGCCTTCTCCGCGGGTGCTGTCTTGACTCCCTACAAATTCTTTATCCGTCCCCAGCCGAATTCTCCCCCAACGGGGCTGGCTTTCTACTCTTGAAAAGAAGCGTTAACCCCCTAATGGGGCTGACAAACACAGTAACGGTACTGCGCGTCCTGCGAGCCGTCGGTACACTTACGGCCCGTTTTCGAGTTCACGCCGGATGGCGTGCCAAGAATGCGCAACCGTGCGTAGTGCCAGGAAGGCATCTCTACTGCTCACCAATTCCTCGTGAAATACTGGGCCCTCTACCTCACGGCCTAGGCAGTGTATTGAGTCCAACATTTTGCACCTATCGGTGGCATACAGCCCACAGTCCCAAAGTGCGTGATAGACAGTGTGACTTGTTCTGGCGGGGCCACCATCACCGATTTCCATTTTGATCACACAGAATTTAGTCGTGAGATAGTCAAATTTACTCGCTAAAGATGAGAGTTAGTCGGTCTGTGGTTCAAAAGTCATAAGGGTTTATATCTACAACGAAAATATCTAGCAAAAACTGTTTGCACACAGTGTTAGTAGTTAGTTGAAACAACTCACAAAGTTACAGAGTTAGTCGTCAAGTAAATAAAAAGATATCAGCAATAAATTTTTATTAGGAATAGTCTAGGAGTTAATACACTCAAAAACATTGAAACAAAAATACCAGCTGTAATTTCAGTACCTATACTTATTACACAGTTTTATATCTTTATTGTCGAAAACAAGGCTGAAACTATAAAAGACATATTATACTAGGTCTGCAAGGCGAATCGCTGCTTGCAATGTTGAGCTGAGTGAGACATCGTGATTTGAATTATTAAGAGCGATTTATTTATCATTAAAATCATTCATTCATCATCATTCAGATTTTGAAAATTTTGAACAGTGATCATTCCTCCGTGGCAAGTCCGATTTTGAAAATTCTTTTTGAAAGTCACAACTCTGGACATGCTTTCTGAGCGTGTAAAGTTTGGTCACAGTGTCTCGAGCGGTTATTATGTAATTCCATCTGGAATTTTGTTTACGGTGGTTCAAATTATATCCATAAACCTTCCTCTGATTGACCTCTTTAATCATGCCATATTTGGTTCTGATTGGAATAGTAGTTTAGGAGGAGACTTGTGACAAAGAAAATCCTGAAGTCTGGTATGAGGAGCTTTCGCTCGACTTCGTCTCACTCAGCTCAATTAGTTACTAGCGGGCCCTCCCCGGCTTCGCTTGGCATATTTGCACTCACGTTGTACCCTTTTAACCCATAAATGACCGTAATTTATTAGTTTTCATATAATGCATGGCAATCTGCCGGATTTGTTGAGATTTATAATTACTGCTTCGCTCCCTTGGGTAGTATTGTGATGATATATAGCGATGACACTCATAAATAATATGGCTTTCTATTGATAAAATAATTTTCATTATCGGTTCTGTCCCCTACAAACTCACAATTGCCTCTTTGTAATACGAGTTTTAGTATAGATTCAAGTGAAGTAATTTTGCGTATATGTTGAGTTGCAAATATCTCCTTTCAACTCCTTGGCTATTCGACGCCATCTTGTGTATGCGTATAGTCGCGTCAATATGTGTGTGAGAAATTAATGTACATACATGAACACTTCATGAAGTATTTTGGGTATAGATGAATAAAACTCGGAATTAAACCATTATAAATATTTTAATATAGATAGAAGTATGTAGGTAGGGGTTTATTATTTTGTTTCGCGTCTACGAGCGATGTCCTCATATACCTACGTAGCTCGAACAGGCATTGTATGGAGATTAAGTTCTGTATGGGCGGATATATGCAGTTATTTAATCTGCATCGCTTATATTATAAAATCGGCATGTGTTCACAATTTTTACTTTTTCAGTTCCCAAACATTTATTATGGCACGGTTTATTCACTAGTCTGATAAGTAGAAACGCTAAAAGTATTCTTAATCTATGGGCGTACCGCTTAAGGCGAGGGTCCCTGAGCGAGGGTGTTTTTAGATTAGGATTTCTCGTAAATGAGAAATATTCTGAAAATTTTTAGTTATCCGAAACACGACGACTTTAACTTTCCTCTATAGAATTTGCTCTCAAAGATTGGTTGGACAAAAAACGAATTTCGGTTTTATTTGAGTAGTGTTCAAGTTAGAAAAATAAAAAGGGTGGTAATAAAAACTCTGACAAAAAAAAGAAGAATTGTCCTTACTCAAAATATTAAATCTACTGCCTAAAATACTAACTTTCCAACTACTTTTGTTCGAATAAAAATGACGAAACGACCGAATGAGATACTGAAATCTTCGAAAAATATAAACGTGACTGTTTGTTGCTATAATACTTTTCTACCAGCATAAATTACGTCCTACAGAAAACTATGCTTTGTAATTTTTATCTTTACTTGCCTACTATTAAAACTTAAATTACCTTTCATATTTCATAGATTGTGGTGCTATTTTAACTGTAACATTATACTGAAAATATTATTCTGATTACCAGTCGGACGTTCAGTTTTCTATTTGGAAATTTAGTTTTGTTATTCAAAGATTCATTTTTTTGGAAAAAAATGTAATTTGAACATCCTCTTATTTGTTTGTTAAATTAGATTTTTTTTTCGATTATGTTTTGGGTTTTTTTGTCGGTAATTCATTATAACGCTGGTTAGTTAGAATAATAGTCGGCCACAGATCGCTGGAGATTAATTTATTTTTCGGAACCATTATTATTTCCCAAATAAAAATGAAACCAAAAAGAAGGTCATTGATAGGAGAGTGAAAAACGGTTATCAAAATATACATCAATTCTGTATACCGAGAAAATTCAAAATACCTACGTTTTCTACCTGTATGAAACTTTCAGAGAGTCAAACAGTCCTGAGCGGAACGTGTTTGAGGCAGGATGTTTGTCACTTCGTACTAGGCGCACAGTCAAGTTATACGTTTTCTAAATATAGTTACGTAGCATAAATGCCACACCGCAGGAAGATTGTCAGTTGTACAATTTCGTTGATAAAAAGTTGAGATTCGATTTTTCTTGCAATTATGGTGCTAAAGTACATTATTATTTTCATGTTGTGTAAATACATATTAGATAATTAACGTATATATAAGGTATATATAATTCTACATTATGTTTAAATGGGTTTCTATAAGGGTATGTTTTATGTTCAGATTTAAAACCGGTAGGTGGTGCCGCATCGTGTTGTAGGATGGCACATAGTATTCGTTTTATTGTTGTAAAGTTGAATATTCCGTTTTTCACCTATGAAAGTTGATTACAATTTACAACGGAAATTAACACGAGAATACCTTTTTTTTTTTTTTTTCGTGCGGAAATCCCTTCGGATACCCCCCCGCGTACCAGCGGGGGTGGTTATGTCGGGCTTGAACCGACTAAAACCGCACGCCGTCTCGGGTCTACAGACGCCGGGGTGTAAGGTTGCCCATAGAGCATATCCCTTTTCTTTTGTTTCGTGGGGAAATCCCCTTGGATACCCCCCCGTCGGCCAGCGGGGAGGTTATGTTGGGCTTGAACCGACTAAAACCGCACGCCGTTTCGGGTCTTCAGACGCCGGGGGGCATTTTCCTCGCACCCCGGTGAATTTAAGCAGAATTTGTTTAAGCGGGTCTTGAATTAACAGGAAATATAATTATCTACTTGGCTGCACCCTTCTGGAAGGGCGAACCTGTGACTTAATCCTAAGAGTGACGAGCAGGCACGTCGTAATTTTATTTAAATAATTTTGATTGTGCAAATGCCACTGCTTAATAATAAGGAGCGAAAATCACTCCTCATCGTTGGATTGTCAATCCTTACAATGACAATAGACATACATTTTGTCCCCAGATTCAGAAGGCATGTTATACGAAACTAGCAGTTTCACCCGCGTAAGACCTACTTCTGTGGAAAGATCGTGATAAAAAGTAGCCTCGAACCGACTAAATCAGCACGGTGTTTCATCACATCGGCCTGCGTGACCGAGGAATCTGGTGTGGCCTAGAAAGGATATCCCAAAGACCCTGGCCTTCAAGTTCACTTTCCATGCCGGAGCCCCATAAAGGGCCATGAACCGCACGATCCCCAGCGTAGAGCCTCCTGTAGGAGGCATCGGGCCCCTTCAAAATGGGTAGCAGCTACGAGAGCGCAAATTCCACATTCTTGAGCTTAGGGGCCAGACTTCGGAAATGATATCCGAAGTCCCCACTGCCCATCGAGTGCGTGCCCTAGATACTTCATCGAGGGCTCGATGACGATGCGTACACCTACGACTAAGCGGCCAATTTCGAATCCGTGGCCCATAGAAAAATAGGGCCTCGGACTTGCCCCTACCCCAAGGTTTTAGTCGGTTCAAGCCCGACGTAACCGCTGGCCGGCGGGGTATCCGAGGGGAATTCCGCACGAATAAAAAAAGGGCCTCGGACTTCTGCAGGGCTACCTCTAGACCTAGCAGCCGAATACGACATGAACCTACGATTATACTACAGAGTGAGGGCAAAAATATTTCAGACAACGCGGCTCTAGTGGGCAATTAAATATAATATGCTAGTTGCTTATAGCTAATTTCATTACAGACGACGAAGATCGTGATATAAAATAATTTATACTATTATAAAATCGTTAATTCATTGTGTCTGAACATTGGAAATATTTAATCCAAAAACTTGGAATATGTTAAATGAACGATTCTGAACATAATTTTTTTTCGAATTCTTATATATTTGTCTGTTTAGCTGTTTGTTCGCGATGGACGCAAAAACTACTTAACACTAGCAAGATGGGAAAAGCAGCTAACCTACAAAGGCGGCACTGTTGTTCTTTATTTAACTGCCTATAATTTGAATTGATAAGTAGAAATAATAGACGATATTCATAGGAATAAAGAGAAGTGAAATAATTATAGATTCGTAGAATAATATATTTATAAATACCGTATAAACATTAGCATGAAGGTTTTTTGTACAAATCTCACACTTTATTAGATTTATTTGTACAATGAGATTGGCAGTAATACTGCCTCTTTCTTGATACTAATGTAGACGTCGGTGATGAAGTATTGCATCAAAGTCTCCGGAGTGTATTCTTATAATGCCATCTTACTCAGTTTAACAGATTATTGCATAATAATGCTCTTCTGCGCATTTTTTTGTTGTTTGTTTCAGGCATGACAGCCAATCAATTGGCCTATTACAGTCCACTGTTGGACATAGGCCTATTCCAATGTGTAATACCCGGTCCGCCTTTGCCGCCAGCTCCTATTTTCGTTCGTCCATCTGGCTGCGGGGGTGTCCCTTCTGTTTGCCGATTCGTAGTTTCCAGTCTAGGATTCGTTTGGTCCAACGAACTGCGGTCCTTCGGCAGATGTGGCCACCCCATTGCTATTGGTAACTTAAGTTCTTTATCAGAGGACCTCATTACGAATTTTATCCTTCAAAGCAGAACGGCTCGCTCTAAAGTCCGTTGCGCGACTTTTAGGTCGTGGACTAGCCTCCGTCGGTGTCTTCGATTTGACACCGTAAATCGTAACAGGTAGGAAGTTACTGGACGAAGAAATTCGATTTCAGGATTTTCGGCAAGGTTAATGTGAAAACCTACTTGGATCTGGATCCTTCTAGTAACTTCTTTCTCGAAGTTTTACCAAACTGAATAACCTGCCTAGGGTAGAGCTAGAGGTAAAAGATAAAATTAAATTAAATTTAAGAAATATTATCAACTAACCCACAAAATAAATTAATTCATTTGTTCTATGGGTCAAATGACCCTAACGGTTTTTAGGGTTCCGTTGGCAAATGGCGAAACACGGAACCCTTATAGATTTGTCCTCTGTCTGTCTGTCCGTCTGTATGTCACAGCCACTTTTTTCCGAAACTATAAGAACTATGCTGTTGAAACTTGGTAAGTAGATGTATTCTGTGAACCGCATTATGATTTTCACAAAAAAATAGCAAAAAAAAAATATATATAAAAATAAATTTTGGGGGCTCCCCCATACTTAGAATTGAAACTCAATTTTTTTTTTCATCTAACCCATACGTGTGAGGTATCTATGGATAGGTCTTCAAAAATGATATTGAGGTTTCTAAAATATTTTTTCTCTAAACTGAATAGCTTGCGCGAGTGATAAAACTAAAAAAAAAATTATAATGTACATTACCGTGTAAACTTCCACCGAAAATTGGTTTGAACAAGATCTAGTAAGTAGTTTTTTTATAATACGTCATAAATCGTAAAACGCAATTTACCTATCATAGCATTGTTATGTTACTTACTGCTACGGAACCCTTCATGGACGAGTCCGACTCGCACTTGGCCGCTTTTTTAAAGTTTAAATTAAATCAGACGGCAAATAGAACGAATTCACAGAATTCCAATAAAGCAATATTAGAGTTATTTTATTTTAGTGAGAGGAGCAATAGAATCAGCGCCATTGTTTGATTTCAATAGCAAATGAAAGATTTCTTTTATAGTTCTAGGCTGTTAGTTTTTTTTTTCATATTTTTGCACAATTTGAAACTCAAGGTGACTTTTTACTCATCATCAACTGTTGAAACTTTGTCGCAATATTTACTTTTGGCGCTCAGGAGCATCACCTACTTTTGATACCTGGATATGATCACAACTTTTCACGCTGACTGTACGTGTAGATGGACATTCATTCAATTGGTAAATCTGATTAGGTAATCAAAATCTATCTAGTGGAAGGCAATTTGAACATAATGCGCCATTTTGTAATGTCATCTGTATGACAGCTAAAAAAATTGGACATAGGTGGTAGAGTCAAGCAACAGTCATTTTGGCCGTTGCATGAATGGGCTGACTCGACCGGGGAAGCACCACCCTCTCACAGAATATCGACGCCAAGTAACAGTATTTGAACTGTTGCGTTCCGTTTGGTGAGTGAGAGTGCCGGAGCCCAAACTCCTTTCCCATCCCCTCCCAAACTCCTTTCCCATCCCCTCCCAAACTCCTTTCCCATCCCCTCCCAAACTCCTTTCCCATTCCCTTTCCTTTACAGGGTCGGCAGCGCGGGGTGTGTGTTGGGTAACCTCCTCGAGTGTCGTTCCGATTCCGATCCCGCTGCAGTCCGGGGGGAATGGAACCGGAGCGGCCGGTACACCCTGGGCGGCGGTCAATGGCTTCCCCTTCATGGGGTTGGCATTGATCGTCGGCGAATACCCAACGTGGCGGGAACACATCGCTCTCCGTACTCCTCTGCTTTCAGAGGAGACAGGACGAGCGATGGTGTTAGTGGCTGAGGCCACCATAGGATCCTGTGGGATCCAGGGGCGGGTTGGCACTTGTGCCGCCGCCGGTGAGAGAGGACTAGCCATCCTCTCGCGTTCCGTAATCGGTAGGTGATCAGCAACGACCTAACTGGTGGCTCCAGAAGGGTACGCTGTGATCTTGCTGACCGGAGGGCTTGCCTTTATTGGCCGGCCCACGACAAGGAAAAGTCTATAACACCCGACAGCAAAGTCGTAAAAACCTATGGATACCAGCCGACCTCCATAGTATATAGGCTTATCCAGGTGCAGGGGGCACCGCCTGGATGGACCACCTTTCCCCCATACTCGTGGGATATGTTATGGACATTGAAAACAAATATACAAATAAAAAACGGCATGGAAACCCCAAAACTAACGAAATCGGCATGATAAAGGAAAACGAGAACGACGGAGTCTGCGCGGAGATCGCGCAGCAGTCAAGCGTGGAGGTGACGCTAAATACCTCGGCGGTGTCGGAGAGTTTCGACACCGCCAACGAGCGAAGCCGGGCTAGTAGCCCGTTGGGTCTGGGGGTTAAGAGGACCCGAAAGCGCAGGAGGCGAGCAAGGGCTCGGGCGGGAGAGGAAGTCTCGGATGAGGATTATACCCTCACCGGGACGACCTCCTCCTCCTCCAGCAGTGACGAGACGTCGAAGCCGGCGTCCAAGGTCGCTGCAGGCCGCCGAGGGGCGCGAGGGGGAACGAGGGCTGGGCCATCCACCCGAGCGCCCTCAGCCCCTGGCAGGGTTATGCGGGAGTCACCGTCGAGGCCTTCCACCTCGGCGGTGCCGGAGCCGAGCGGTGGGACGCGGTCTCTCTTGGAGAAACTCCAGAGGGTGACCGCGTCGTTCCGGGAGTCCCCAAGCCCTGAGCAAGAGGCGATGTTGAGCATTGTGCTCGACATCGCCTCCGAGAATGAGGGCCTGGCGGCGCAGCTGGCCGAGTCCCGTCGGGAGACGGCTCGACTAGCTGCAGCCGTCGAGGAGCTCAAGAGGGGGATGGCGAGCTCGGTTCAAACGGCGCAGCGGGCGCAACCGGCGGAGCCGGCGCGCGCGACTCGCTCGTCCGCGAGTCGGTCAGCGCAGCCTGCGCTGTCGGCGCGGCCGGAGCGGCCAGTGCAACCGGCCCAGCAGCCGGCACAGTCGGTGCGGCCGGCGCAGCCAAGGGCACCGCCGGCGGAGTCCTGGCTCCCCTACATGGAGGCGCTGGAGGAGAGGATGATGTGTCGGATGGAGGCCCTAATGGACTCCATCCGCCGTCCGCCTCTGGCGCCACAAGCGGCCGTCTACGCGGCTGTAGCCAAGAGGGGCCCCACCCGCCCGGCTGCGGGTGCGGTTGTGACCCTGCCGGAGCCGGCTCCTCAGCCCCCTCCCGCTCAGGGTAAGGGAAAGGGCAAAGGCAAGGGGAAGGGCAAGGGGAAGACGTCCCCAGCCCTGGCCCCAGCCCCAGCCCCAGCCGTGGTTCCGGCCACCTCCACCCCATTGGAAGGGGGCTGGGAGGTGGCTGGAGCCAACAAGAAGATGCGGAAGGCCGCCAAAAAGGCCGCCAAGAAGGCCAGGAAGGCCGCGGCCGCCGCGAAGACAGCGCCAGGGAAGCTCCGTGCCCCTCGTACCACGGCCGTCGTCGTCACCCTGACGGCGGAGGCAGCGGGTAGGGGCATGGGGTATGCCGAGGTGTTGGCCAAAGTTAAGGCCAACGTCGATTTAAAGGCCCTCGAGATCCCGGGCGTCCGGTGCAAGAGCACACGGACGGGAGCCCGGCTTCTTGAGGTCCCTGGCGCCGCCAGTGGCCCCAAGGCCGACGCCCTAGCGGCTCGGCTGAGGGAGTCGCTGGACGCAGCCGACGTCCGGGTGTCCAGGCCCATTAAATGCGCAGAAGTGCGCATTACGGGCCTGGACGACTCCGTCACGGCAGAAGAGCTCAGGCTCGCCGTGGCGGAGGCCGGGGACTGCTCCCCGGACACAGTAAAGGCCGGAGCTATACGCTTCGGCCGCGGTGGACAGGGGGCAGCAGTTGTCGGCTGCCCTATCGCGGCGGCCCAAAAGGTCGCAGACGGGCGGAGCCTCCTGGTGGGAGGCTTCCTGAGGGCGCAGGCACGGCTCCTGCAGGCTCGACCGGCCAGGTGCTTCAGGTGCCTGTCGGTGGGCCATGTGGGGGTGCACTGCACGGCGGAAGTGACGGCGGGTGACCGTTGCTTCCGCTGTGGCCAACCCGGTCACAAGGCCGGCACGTGCGATGCCCCGCTGCACTGCTTTAGGTGTGCAGCGGGAGGCAAGCCGGCCGACCACAGGGTTGGCAGCAAGGCCTGCGCCGGAGGGGAGCCGAAGCCGGGAGGCCGGCCTTCCGCCTCTAGTTCACAGCGGGATGCGGAGATGGGTGTTCCATAATGGATCCTCAACTCCGCATCCTGCAGGTGAACGTTGGCCACGGTGCCCATGCTCAGGATCTTCTGCGCCAGAGCATGGCACAGTGGGCCATAAATGTCGCCGCTGTCGCCGACCCATACACCCACCGGTTCCTCGGGCCTACCTGGGAAACCGCGCTGGATGGGTTGGCGGCACTGGTGCACAACCCTGCCGCCGGCAGCCCCCCTCTTGCCGTCGTTGCAAGGGGACCCGGCTGCGTGGCGGCGGCGGTTGGGGATATAGCGGTCGTGGCCGCTTATATCACGCCGAACCGAGACCAAGCTGCATATGAGCAGTGGCTCCGTCAGCTGGCCGTCGTCGTCAATGCCTGCCAGCCCCGTCCGGTCCTTGTGCTCGGGGACTTCAACGCCTGGTCGTATGCCTGGGGTTCCCGACACGAAAGGGGCGCGACGGGGCATAGAGGCAGGGCACTGGTGGACTGGGCCGCACGACTCGGCCTAGTCCTCCTAAATCGGGGAGCCGTGGACACGTTCGTGACCTCGAGGGGTAGCTCCATCGTGGACCTATCGTTCGCGAGCCCCTGGTTGGCGCGACGTGTTCAGGGCTGGCGCGTCGTTTTGGGGGAGGACACAAGTTCGGATCACCGATACATTCGGTTTGACGTGTCCCCCCCTGCGAGCGACGCGCCGGCTGCACCGGCTCCACCCGAGCCACTTTGGGCGCTTAAGCGACTTGATCGGGAGCTCCTCCTGGAAGCCGCCATCGTACAGGCCTGGGCCCCTGCGCCGGACAGGCCTGTCAGCATAGACGATGAGGCGGAGTGGTTCCGGGAGGCCATGACCCGC
Organism: Cybosia mesomella; assembly: GCA_946251805.1. Taxonomy (NCBI): domain Eukaryota; kingdom Metazoa; phylum Arthropoda; class Insecta; order Lepidoptera; family Erebidae; genus Cybosia; species Cybosia mesomella. The sequence continues at coordinate 28,785,795 of OX276398.1, forward strand.
GTCTGTGACGCGGCGATGCCTAGGGCTCCGCCCTATAATCCGAGGGGTCAGGTCTACTGGTGGTCGTCGGAGATCGCGCAGCTCAGACGGGGCTGCGTGATCACGCACCGCCGGTGGGCCCGATTCCGTAGGAGGCGTCGCCGCCCCGCAGATGCGGAGGCCCGAGAGGCGGAGTTGTACGAGGGATACAGGGAGGCCAGACGAGCCCTCCGAGCGGAGATAAGGCGTTCCAAACGGGACGCCTTCCGCGAGCTGCTGGAGACGCTGGAGCGGGACCCTTGGGGGCGGCCCTACCGGATGGTGAGGGGCAAGCTGCGCCCCAAGGCCCCGCCGTTAACCCGGTGTCTCCAGCCGGATCTGCTCGGAGGAGTTGTTGGCTCCCTGTTCCCAGCGCGGGCGGTGGAACATGTTCCACCGCGGATGACTCCGCCTCGGTTGCGCATGGCGCCCGACGTGGAAGACGACGACGTGCCCGAGGTCACTTGGGTAGAACTAGAGCTGGCGGTGAGAAGGCTAAGAGCCAAACACACCGCCCCGGGACCCGACGGCATTCCAGGCCGAGCGTGGGTCCTAGCTCTAGTCGACGACGCTCTCGAGCCCCGACTGAGAGGGCTTCTCAGCGCATGTTTGGAGCGGGGCCAGTTTCCGAAATTGTGGAAGACGGGGAAACTGGTCCTCATCCGAAAGGAGGGGCGCCCGGCGGACTCGCCGTCCGCCTACCGGCCCATAGTGTTGCTCGACGAGGTGTGCAAGCTCTTTGAAAGAGTAATTGCGAAGCGCCTCGTCGAGCACCTCTCAAAAGTGGGGCCGGACCTGGCGGATGGCCAATATGGCTTCCGCCAGAGGCGCTCCACCGTGGATGCCATCATGCGCGTGAGGGCTCTGGCGGAGGATGCAGTAGCCCGGGGTGAGGTGATGTTGGCGGTGTCCCTGGACATCGCCAACGCGTTCAACACCTTGCCCTGGGGTTGCATTAGGGAGGCGCTCGTGTATCACGAAGTGCCTCTCTACCTCCGCCGCATAGTCGGGGCGTATTTGACGGAGAGAGCCGTCATCTACCCAACCGTGACCGGTCTCGGTCGGCGTGAAATGTCGTGCGGTGTTCCACAGGGATCGGTCCTGGGGCCGCTCCTGTGGAACATCGGATACGACTGGGTGCTTCGCGGTGAGCTCGTAGGCGGTGCCGCCGTCACGTGCTACGCGGACGACACGCTCGTGACGGCGTGCGGGGCGACGTACCGCGAAGCGACCCGAAAGGCCACGACCGCGGTTGCCCAAGTCGTTAGGCGGATCCGGCGGCTGGGTCTCGAGGTGGCCCTGCATAAAACCGAGGCCCTGTTCTTCCATGGGCCTCGGAGCAAGCCACCCGAGGGATCCAGTCTCATCGTGGGAGGAAATCGCATCGGCATCAAGCCCCAAATGAAATATTTGGGGCTCGTGCTCGACGGCCGATGGGACTTCGGAGAGCACATCCGAAGTCTGACCCCCAAATTGAAGGGCACAGCTCTTGCTCTGGCTCGGCTGTTGCCCAACATGAGGGGGCCCGATGACTCCTGCAGGAGACTCTACGCGGGGATCGTGCGGTCCATGGCCCTGTATGGGTGCCCAATATGGGCGGAGGCCCTGAGGACCAGAACTGTGCGGATGCTGCGAGCTCCGCAGCGGGTTCTGGCCATCAGGGTCATCCGAGGGTACCGCACGATCTCCTTCGAGGCGGCGAGTCTCCTTGCCGGAACTCCGCCATGGGACCTGGAAGCGAGAGCCCTTTCGCAACTGTACCAGTGGCGAAAGGAGGCGCGGGAGCAGGGATGGAACCCCGAGCCTCGAGAAATCGAGGCCGTGCAGTCCCAGCTCCGCCAGGCCATCGTGGTGGAGTGGAAGGAACGACTTGGGCAACCAAGCGCAGGGCACGCCGCAATAGCGGCGGTAAGGCCCATCATGGAGGATTGGCTGGAGAGGCGACACGGAAGCCTCTCCTACCGACTGACGCGGGTGATCTCAGGGAAGGGGTGCTTCGGGGACCACCTGCATCGGATCAGGAAGGAGCCAACGCCTGAGTGTCATCACTGCGACGCGAGCGAGGACTCAGGGCTGCACACGCTGGCGGACTGCCCGGCGTGGGAGGCGCCGAGGCGTGACCTCGTGGCAGCCATCGGGGCGGGAGTCCTCTCGCTCGGCAGCATGATTGCGGCAATGGTGCGGAGCGCGAGCGCGTGGGCCGCCGCCGCCTCCTTCTGCGAGCATGTAATGCTCGCGAAGGAGGTGGCGGAGCGCGCCCGGGAGAGACTTAGAACTCTCCCGGTGCGCCGAGCCCGCAACTTGCTCGCCGCGCGTCGCAGGCAACTCAGGCGCCGGAGGTCGCTTAACGACCTCCGTCCTCCATGAGCGCAGGCCTGGGGGTGGCGGGTGAGGCCACCTGTCACCCCAGCAGAAGCAGGCCGGGACGGTGGGGCGACTAGCGCCCCTCCCCCAAACCGGGGCAAGACGGGGACACCGTGGTTCCCAAACCCGAGGGGGCCATCTCGAAACCGGAGATGGCCCAGGGTCAGTCGGGGTGCGAGGGATATGCTCTATGGGCAACCTTACACCCCGGCGTCTGTAGACCCGAGACGGCGTGCGGTTTTAGTCGGTTCAAGCCCGACATAACCGCCCCCGCTGGCACGCAGGGGGGTATCCGAAGGGATTTCCGCACGAAAAAAAAAAAAAAAAAAAGGGTCGGCAGCGCGAGTGTGACGTCACTGGTGTTGCACACGTCCATAGGCCACGGTAACCGCTTCCCATCAGGTGGGCTGTGTGCTTGTCTGCCACCTTAGTGGTATAAAATAAAAAATAAAAAACCAAATTATTTGTTCCGTACAGCCAGTCTGGTAGTATACTTGTACATAGAAGTCATTTGTAATCCATACTTAATATTATAAACTCTGTCTGTCTGTATGTTACGCTTTCACGCCTAAACCACAGAACCGATTTGGATGAAATTTGATACAGAGATGAACTAGAGTTTGGAAAAGCACATAGGCTAACTTCTTTCGCGAAAAAAGTCTATAAAGGGTTTCTAATAGGGGATTAAAGTTTGTATGAAATTTCGTCATTTTTAAAGAAATTTGATAATAACTGAATCTGCATTAGAGCGTTCTTGACATTTCAACCTGTGTAGGGATGAAATAGGGGATGATAGTTAGTTGGTCGCGATAACAGCAGTCCACGCAGGCGGAGCCACGGTCAACAGCTAGTTATGCATATTATAGCGCTATGCTTAACTTTTTTTTAATCTAGAAGGGTAGGGTCAAGCCTCGATGGGTCACAGAGTGACCGCGGCCTATAACCGCGTGCGATCGATAAATTTGTGAAACAGTAAGTGCTGATATAGCACCCTATCTCCAATACTGTCTCAACTGATGTAAAACGATATATTCTGTTGATAAAATTTTAACAAGCTTGTAAAATTTGTAAAAATCACTTATTTTACGATTATGAAGTTATGTTATGTTATGTGTTATGTTTAATTACATGTTTTCAGTTTAAGGACAGTTTAAGGTGCCAGTTTCTTAGCACAAAAGTATTTGTGACTTTTTAGGGGTTTTCTTTAGAAAAGCCCTATTGCTATCGAGTTGTCGTCGTTGCCAATTTTCTGTCACGGTTTTGGATATGAAGGAGATGAGCTATCGAGTTGCTGTTTTCGGTAATAGATTCGTGCTGGGGTGAACCATTGCAAGATAAAGAAAAAATCGTAAAAAAATCGCAAAAAAAAAATTATCGCAAAATCAAAAATCCCTTGTACCTATTCGGCTGAGTTCGTCTCAGGAATTCAACTTGTTTACATTAGAATACTGAACCAATATAATAATTGCCGTTTGAGTACTTTTAGAAGTCCCAGAGGATAAAATTGAAATTTTCAAATACATCAGAAATACCTACTAACTAACCTACATTGCTAGATTTCAAGTTTAAAGCAGAAAAGGTAAACAAGATTACATGCCATGTCCAGTGATTTCGAGATAGAAAAATTCCAATCACGAACGATATCAATGCCAACAAGATGACGTAATAAAGCCGGGCACTCACTAGCCAGCTGTAAATGTAACTTGCTTGATACAGTAACGAGGTACCATCACGACGCCCGAACGCTGTCTCCGAGCGTACCCATACAGTGAGCTGTAACCATTGACAAAAAATATAATAAAGCGTGAAACTCATTCGAAAATTCATTCTATTATGTTTTGAGGCCGAAAAACGCTGTCTCGTCAACCTTTGAATGACGGGAGCCACGCCATACGTTTATAGGCTAATACTGTATAGGATGGGATTAGCGCCGTAACTACTGATCTAGTTACTTCAGTAATATAGACATCAATGGCTTTACCTATAACCCTATATAGTAACTGTTACTAGGCCAAAACATAGACACGAGCCTAAACTGGAAATCCCATATACAATATACGTAAGCAGTAAATTGTCTTCCTTTACATACGCCCTACTAAAGACCTTAAATCAGCTAAAGCAGCCTACTATGTCTCTATCTCTTGGCTCTACTACTACTATTGGCTCCTACTCGTATATGGTATTATAATGTGGGGAAATAGCGTGGATGTCCAATTGTCGTGTGATATCCTTTTTAAACTTCAAAAGAAATGTATACGAATACTGGCAAATATAGGTTGTATGGAAAGCCGTAGACTACATTACAAAGAACACAACATCCTGACTTTATTGCCTTTATATACAGGGAGTATTTTTGAAACGGGGCAGTAAGGGCAACTACCATAACCGTTGTAGTTACAGCAAAACATTCTTAGGAGACCTTACCTAACTTTTTGATATATTTTGAACTGCATTCACAGATTTTGCAAAAATCGTACATGTAGAATATACTGCTTCCGAGCGGTTTGGCCGTGGTCCATCGGAAACTTGTATTCCAGACGTTTCTTAGATCACTGCGGTCGACATCTTTAGTGGAATAGGTCCAGACGCCGTCGAGTGCGGAGAACCTTCCTCGGTGGCGACTTCTCTGCGACTGATGTAGAGGCCCGAGTCACTGGCGTATTTATAGGCGCAGTTGTAGGGGGGAAACGATGTGATCGATCCTGATTGGTTGAGTGCTGTGCAAACGATGCGCTCGATTCTGATTAGTCGAGGGATGGTGTTGGCTTCGTCATGTTTGAATTGTGATGACGCGCGGCTCTCAGTGCTGGGTACCAATCTTTTTGGAGATGAAAACCTTCGTTTTTTTTCTATTAAAATTGTTGGGATACTTGAATATTTCGATGGCTTCTCGAAGTAACCGTGGGGAGAAATGTGAAGTGGTGGCTGAACCTTCGTGTTCTGAAATTTGATGGTATGATTACCATCTTCCTGGGTGTGTTCTGCAATCGCTGACTTTTCGAAGTGGCTGAGGCGGCAATTTCATTCATGTTCCAAAAGGCGGGTCTTGATGATTCTTTGAGTAGTGCCCACGTATACAGAGCCACATGAGCAGGGGATTCGGTAAACTCCAGCTGAAGATAGTGGGTCGCGAGGGTCCTTGACCGAACGGTGAAGATTACGTAACTGCGGTTGTGGCTTGAAAATAGGCTTGATGTTGTAAGCTTCTAGCAGTGTTCCGATACGATCCATTGTACCATGATTGTATGGCAAAAAGGCCTCCCCTAGAGGGGAAGGCTTCTCCTCATCCTGGTTCGTTAGAGAAGATTTCCTCGGATGAAGAGCTCTCCGTATCTCCTGGGCAGAGAATCCATTGGCTTGGAAGGCCGAGTCCAGGTGGCGTAACTCCTTTTGAAGGTGTTGAGGCTCACAGATGCTCTTAGCTCGGTGACCAGGGTCTTGATGACTGACATTTTCTGTCTGGGATGGTAGTTGGGGTCCTTGTGTAAGTAACGGTCTGTGTGTGTAGGCTTTCGATAGACCCGGTGACCAAGGCTGCCATCTTCTTTTTTGGATACCAGGACATCGAGGAATGGCAGGTCTCCGTTTTATTCAATCAATACAAATATAAAAATAAAAACATTATTATGTTACTTGCTGCTACGGAACCCTTCATGGGCGAGTTCGACTCCCACTTGGCTGGTTTTTTTTCCTCGTGCGGAAATCCCCTCGAATACCTCCCCGCCAATCAGTGGGAGCGGTTATGTCGGGCTTGAATCGACTTAAACCGCACGCCGTCTCGGGTCTTCAGACGCCGGGGCGTAAGGTTGCCCATAAGGCATTTTCCTCGCACCCCGACAGAAATGAGTACCTTGTAACCGTCGGCTCGCTGCCAGCCGCTCGCGTACCGCTCGTAGCAGGTTTACGAACCACGTACACACTACGTTTTTTGGTAATAGTACATGCAACGGTTACAGTTTCAGCTCGCTTGTGAGTACCCGGCTTTTCGAGGACAGAGTTCAGTAACTTAAGTCTCTTTTGGAACGATTAAACTGTTCAACGGTCTTCTCAGCATGCGGAAACACGCGCAATTAACTATTTGAATTAAGAAGCGCTCTAGAAAACTTACATGTTTTGGCTATATATTTTTTTAAATGGTCTATCCACTCACATCTGGCCGTGCCCGGGACGTGTCAGCGCCGTGGCCGGCGTCGGCCCAGGCACAGAATATCCGTAGCCCGCCCCGACGGCACCGACGTTGTTGAAAGCGTTTATATAAAATGTACACAACTATATTTTTTGAGCCCCTGACGGGGTACGGCCCGTCCACAGACCGAACACGGCCCGGATGTGTGTGTATAGATGTTAATAGTTCGATGAATGAGTTTGTGAGGTATTCTAATGTTTTTTAGCATTTATGCTTTCTTTTTCGTCAAGACAAGACTTAAAACAGGTACTCTTTTCTTGCCCTCCGAGCAAAGATAAGGCGGGCCAAAAAGGCGGCCCGCTGCGAACTGCTGGAGACGCTGGAGCGGGACCCTTGGGGGCAGCCCTACCTAATGGTAAGGGGAAAACTGCGCCCCAAGGCCCCGCCGTTGACCCAGTGTCTCCAGCCGGAGCTGCTCGGAGGAGTTGTTAGCTCCCTGTTCCCAGCGCGGGCGGTGGAACATGTTCCACCGCAGATGACTCCACCTCGGTTGCCAATGGTGCCCGACGTGGATGACGACGACGTGCCCGAGGTCACTTGGGTAGAACTAGAGCTGGCGGTGAGAAGGCTGAGAGCCAAACACACCGCCCCGGGACCCGACGGCATTCCAGGCCGAGCGTGGGTCCTAGCTCTAGTAGACGACGCTCTCGAGCCCCGACTGAGAGGGCTTCTCAGCGCATGTTAGGAGCGGGGCCAGTTTCCGAAATTGTGAAAGACGGGGAAACTGGTCCTCGTCTGAAAGGAGGGGCGCCCGGCGGACTCACCGTCCACCTACCGGCCCATAGTGTTGCTCGACGAGGTGTGCAAGCTCTTTGAAAGAGTAATTGCGAAGCGCCTCGTCGAGCACCTCTCAAGAGTGGGGCCGGACCTGGCGGATGGCCAATATGGCTTCCGCCAGAGGCGCTCCACCGTGGATGCCATCATGCGCGTGAGGGCTCTGGCGGAGGATGCAGTAGCCCGGGGTGAGGTGATGATGACGCCAACATCGTCGTGGAGCGAATCCGGCGGCTGGGTCTCGAGGTGGCTCTGCATAAAACTGAGGCCCTGTTCTTTCATGGGCCTCGGAACAAGCCACCTGAGGGATCCAGTCTCATCATGGGAGGTAATCGCATCGGCATCAAGCCCCAAATGAAATATTTGGGGCTCGTGCTTGACGGCCGATGGGACTTCGGAGAGCACATCCAAAGTCTGGCCCCCAAATTGAGGGGCACAGCTCTCGCTCTGGCGCGGCTGCTGCCCAACATGAAGGGGCCCGATGACTCCTGCAGGAGACTCCACGCGGGGATCGTGTGGTCCATGGCCCTGTATGGGTGCCCAATATGGGCGGAGGCCCTGAAGGCCGGAAGTGTGCGGATGCTGCGCGCTCCGCAACGAGTGATGGCCATCAGGGTCATTCGCGGGTACCACACGATCTCCTTCGAGGCGGCGAGTCTCCTTGCGGGAACTCCGCCATGGGACCTGGAGGCGAGAGCCCTTTCGCAACTGTACCAGTGGCGATAGGAGGCACGGGAGCAGGGACTGAACCCCGAGCATCGAGAAATCGAGGCCGTGCAGTCCCAGCTCCGCCAGGCCATCGTGGTGGAGTGGAAGGAACGACTTGGGCGACCAAGCGCAGGGCACGCCGCAATAGCGGCGGTAAGGCCCATCATGGAGGATTGGCTAGAGAGGCGACACGGAAGCCTCTCGTACCGACTGACACAGGTGATCTCCGGGAAGGGGTGCTTCGGGGACCACCTGCATCGGATCAGGCAGGAGCCAACGCCTGAATGTCATCACTGTGACGCGAGCGAGGACTCAGGGCTGCACACGCTAACTCTCGCACGAGAACTCTCCCGGCCCGCCGAACCCGCAACATGCTCGCCGCGCGTCGCAGGCGACTCAGGCGCCGGAGGTCTCTTAACGACCCCCGTCCTCCATGAGCAGGAGGTGGGGGGGGGGATGGGGTGGCAGGTGAGGCCGCCTGTCACCCCAGCAGAAGCAGGCCGGGACGGTGGGGCGACTAGCGAGGTATATGCTCTATGGGCAACCTTACACCCCGGCGTCTGTAGACCCGAGACGGCGTGCGGTTTTAGTCGGTTCTAGCCCGACATAACCGCCCCTGCTGGCACGCGGGGGGGTATCCGAAGGGATTTCCGCACGAAAAAAAAAAAAAAAAGGTACTCTTTTCTTTCTTTGTCTTGCTTTCTTCCTTTCTAAACCCACGGTAGTTCCTTTCTAAGGTAAATATATATTCTGTAAGCTCTGGGCTGCTGAAACTTTTAACAACTAGGATACCTTCGCATTTTATTGCCGTAGTACAATAAAAATAACCAATTAACCGTCCGCTTCTTACGCGTCGTAAACATTGCGAAGGTATTGGAACAGAAAGGACGTGATTCTGACTGACCGTTCAAAAAACTCACAAAAAAAGCAATATGATAGCGTTGCAAAAACAAGTTATAGTAAGCCGGCTGATATTATCAGCGATAGGTGATCTTATGTGACTAATAAGTTTACCGACCGATAGCTGCTCAAGTCGCGGTGCATACGGGTGTGGGAGGCTACAAAAGAGGTAAAAAAAAAATTAACTAATGGTACGCTGGCTGAAACGTTTTTCATAAGTAGTTGACTTCATACTGAGCTGAAAAATAATCGACAGCTGCATCGTGGAAAGGGGACTATGCGTCAGCTGCTCGCATGAACTTAATAAAGTTATATTACGCTGGATGAAATTTTACTACGCGATTCTGAAAACGGGCTTCGTACTGAGAGTAGGAAACAAACAATCATAACATAACATAACTTCACGCCTGTATCCCCGAAGGGGTAGGAAAAGCTGTATTACACACCCACGATTCGCCAGTTATATTAAGGTCTCCAATGTAATAGGGGCGAGCCTATTACATTGGGGACCCATCTACCGGGCACATTAAAAAGCGAGCTATAATTAATATTTATGAATGCACACATAACTACGAAAAGTCTGAGGTGTGTGCCCAGGGCGACTGGGGATCAAACTGAGGACCTCGTCTCAGCAGTCCGTTACGTACGCCACTGGGCTATCGCCGCTTCCAAAACAACAATCAGCTGCTTGTATAGCAGTGGAAAGACCGTCAGCTAACTAAGTGGAGACTTAAAATATTGAAGTATTGCTATAATGCTGTTTCGTTTCAAGACCGATATTCTTAGCAATCCATGGATTCTCCGTGCGGGTGTCGGGTCCATCGCGTTGCTGAGCTGGGAACTCGGGACAGTGCCTGGGACTTGCGACCCAAGTGTAGGTTTAGAAGGGGTCCCTTTTGTTGATGTACATCAACACTCACCTTCACTACCCAAGTTCCCCTCCCTGCCTAACCAAATTTGATACGAACCTACTAGTGCCGCTTTAGACATTCGTCCTAGTAATGAGCTTATTGTAGCTCTCGATAGGCCTAGATCTTTAAGCAGGTTATAGAGAGATTTTGCTGGTATACCTCTCGCTCCCACTTCCACTGCATACAAATTAACCACGTAACCGTTTTTGATTAATTCGTTTGTGAGATCATAGTATTTATTTTTCTTTATTGTGTGGTCCTTCGGTATATTTGTTTCCCACGGTACCGTAAGTTCCACAAGAACCACATGTTTTAACATCTTAGAATATAGGAATATGTCAGGTCTAGATGACGAAACCCCAACATCCTCCGGAATTTTATAGTGCTTTTCATACGTGTCGATTAGGAGAGTCCAATCTCGGGCAGTATCTAAGATTGAATAAGGTTTGTTCCTGGATGTTATGGATGAACCTTCAGACACAAAGTTGATATGGCGTCTGTTAGTAGTCAATCCTTTTTGGGCTCTAGCTACTGCCAGACTCATTGCTTCACGTATGATGATAAGCACCTTATCGTGGCGGTGTGAGTAATGGCCTCTATCGAGAAGCACCCTACATCCTACTAATATGTGTCTAGCCGTCCCTATTGCCTCACCACAAGTATAACATTGTTTTTCTGTGGCCTTCCCCCACCTTACCAGATTACTCTGGTCTGGGAGGGTCATCTGAAAGGCGTTAAGATAGAATTTTAACAGGGCCGGCGACCAGTCATAGATCAAGGTGCGCCACTTTAAGGCCATCGGTATGCAGAACTCTCCCATTGTCAACCATTCATTTTGGATTTCCAAATTCATCGCGTGCACTCGATATTTATCATATTCGTCTTGTTTTAGAAAGGACTTAAGTATATCCTGGTCCCTTTCTGGCTCTCGTACTCCCAACCCCATTCTGTTCGACTGGGCCCCTATCATAAATCGTTTATGGAATAGGAGTCTAGATTCAAGCTCGGACGCGTTATTATCTTTCGGGAGTGCCCTGATTGTGACATCTTGGGATTTACCTAAGATGTGGGCTTTGGTAACTCTAAGGTGTTTATAGAGCTCCGATGGTTTCTTAAGTTTCATCCCAAAATTATTTTGATCCCTAAATAGAGCAGAGGAATCAGCAGAGTGCGCTAGTCCAAGCCACGATTTTAGCGATTTTATGACAGTTGCATCTATTTTCGCCAGTAAGGTTTTACCGAATTCATACACCAGAAAAGGCCAAGTCAGACGTGATGTTAAGTAGTTGTCATATATCCAAGCTTTTTTGATATTGTTTAGTGGTAGCTGATCTATCTTATTTAGGTCATTTATAAACGTATCGACAACTTCATCTAAGGATGGTGTGCGTCCTTTATAGTCTATCTTTCTGCCTAGAAATTTAAATGGCACATATCAGCGACTATGGAAACTAGTTTACTGAAGAGTTAATGAAGAGTCCCGGGTTGTAGGAGATAAATTTTGTGTCCCGTCTACCCAGACACATACAGTGACACTTACTGGGCTTCGTCCTCAGTCCATTTGTCCACGAACAGAACTCATCGACTTCCTCTATTAGTTCCTGACATTGTTTTGGATTACGCGTCAGTATTGCGAGATCGTCAGCAAAAGCTAAGATGGACTCTGAGTATATGTTATTTACTTTAAACCGATAACCCCATTTCTTTTCGTGACGTATTAACTTGGTAATTAAAATATTAATTACTATGTTAAATGCTATTGGTGACAAGCAGCATCCCTGAAACAGTCCCACTTTATACCGTAATGGCCCTGTGTGTACTTCTTGGAAGCTTATAGCAAATTTTAGCTGCGAGTAATACGACTCGATTATCTCTATGACCACGGGTGGAAAGTTATACCATTGCAACGCGTATACCATAAGGTAATGTGGAATTGAGTCAAATGCATTTTCTAGGTCTATCCAACATACCGTTATCTGTCTTTCGTATTTTCTGGCATCTTTTAAGCTTTCCGCTAACAGACTATTGTGTTCCAGACAACCAGAAATGCCGGGTAAAACCCCTTTCTGGTGGTTAGGTCCGAAATACCTATTGTTAATCATAAAATTACACATTTTTGTTTGTAGAATTGAGAAAAATATTTTTGAAATTGTGTTAGTTAGTGCTATCGGTCTAGTATCTTTGGGATGGGTTACTTCATGTTTTTTTTTGGCATACATACATATACATACATACAGATACATAATCTAGTGGGGCGGAAATCACACAGTGATTGTCAAACTTCGGGCCAAACTTAGATATTTTTGTTGCAGTATTTTTATTCAAAATTACAGACCATAGGCTTTATGCATATTGTTCGACGCGTCTATATATATTGAGCAATAAATATGAAGAAAATGAAATCAAATCAAACGTCTTCGACGTCAAAAACACAAAAAAATGATTTTATATTTCAGTTTCTTTCAGTCTGGTTGTTTTATGTAAATATACACTATACGTATTGTCATTGTCGCTCAAATGTCAACTCGAAAGAAACTCACTTGTAAAAGTTTTTTAAATCGGATAAGTGGTTATTGAGTTATTGCGTAAATAGACATCCAGACATCCAGACCAACAGACAGACCGACACAAAAATTTTTTTTGCTTAATTAGACTTAGAATCATGTGAAACGTCGAGAAAAGTGATAAAAAGTGGGTGTAAGATTTTGGTTTTTTTTTTGCGTGATTTTAAGACTTCGGTGTCCACCTGGTTGGTGGCCCGAAGTAAAATGAAAAATAATAGTAGTTTATGCAACTGTCATATAAGAAGTGTCATATAAAACACGAGAACTGTCATATAAAACACGAGAGTCTGTTTATCGCATGAAGATAAGCCGAATGCGATAATAGGTTGACTCGAGTGTTTTAATACCTAAGTTATATGCCGTTTCATACACTACTTTATCTTATCATAGGAAAAATTGAAATTAAACAAAGTAGGTAGGTTACAAGGGTGCCATTTTTTTTCACAGTTTGAACTGCGCATGCGTGGACTTTTTTTTTCATATTCAGCCTTATAACCTTAGACTAGTTTAATGAATAAAAAAAGATAGCGATACTATAATGAGTTTTATGATACATTTTTTTATGGTTATCATAATAAGTTTTATTTTTAATTTTATGTATATGCGTTTATAAAATGCGTATGTATAGAATCGTCTTTGAATTCGTAATTTGAATTTTTCGATTTGAGTGTAGATAATAGTTATTTATGCAACTGTGGTATAATGAGGGGTATTAAAACATGAATGTGGGTTTATCACACGAAGCGAAGCTGAGTGTGATAATAGTATCACATGAGTTGCATACAAGACTTTATCTACACCCATGATGTGTCCTCTATAAAATAGTAAGTAAACAAAACAATTTGCAAAAATAATAGCGAAGAAAAATAGCGGGAATTCGAATTCGAACAAATAAGCTTTAATTTTTTTTTACGGCGCGCCGCCGCCGCTGTGGTGGTGCAATGCAACGCGCGTGAATGACAGTTCTTTTTTTGAAACTCATACAGATTCCACGCATCGGTAGTAACTATTTAGTAATCTGTGGCATCGGGCGGTAAGAATTTGGCTGTCTGATGAGTAACCCTTTGCGCGGAAGAGATTGAAAAAGCGAAAGGAGTGTTATTATGAAATTTCATACAACATTATAACACCCGTTCGGATGATATTATGGTTATTATGACATTGGATGTATTAATGTTGGCAATAAGCTAACTGTTTCAGAATCTTTTATAGAGGATTTAAAGCATGGGTGTAGATAAAACTTATTATAGTACCGCCAACTGTATCATAAAACTCATTATAGTATCGCTATCTTTTTATAATGATAAATTTAAAATCTAGTTACCGATTTTCATGCTATTTACACCGATGGTTTCCGAGGAAGGTTTGAGTATATAATTTGTTAAGTTTTTGTAAACATTGGCTAAAATATAATGATATTGAGGTGTCGGAAGAAAATAAGCCAACTAGGAGCTTTCGACGAGAATGCTGCCTTTTTTTTTTTTTTTTTTTTTTATCGTGCGGAAATCCCTTCGGATACCCCCCCCGCGTGCCAGCGGGGGTGGTTATGTCGGGCTTGAACCGACTAAAACCGCACGCCGTCTCGGGTCTACAGACGCCGGGGTGTAAGGTTGCCCATAGAGCATATCCCTCGCACCCCGACTGACCCTGGGCCATCTCCGGTTTCGAGATGGCCCCCTCGGGTTTGGGAACCACGGTGTCCCCGTCTTGCCCCGGTTTGGGGAAGGGGCGCTAGTCGCCCCACCGTCCCGGCCTGCTTCTGCTGGGGTGACAGGTGGCCTCACCCGCCACCCCCAGGCCTGCGCTCATGGAGGACGGAGGTCGTTAAGCGACCTCCGGCGCCTGAGTTGCCTGCGACGCGCGGCGAGCAAGTTGCGGGCTCGGCGGACCGGGAGAGTTCTAAGTCTCTCCCGGGCGCGCTCCGCCACCTCCTTCGCGAGCATTACATGCTCGCAGAAGGAGGCGGTGGCGGCCCACGCGCTCGCGCTCCGCACCATTGCCGCAATCATGCTGCCGAGCGAGAGGACTCCCACCCCGATGGCTGCCACGAGGTCACGCCTCGGCGCCTCCCACGCCATGCTGCCTAAACCCTGTGAGAACAAAATGATGTCAGGTGGTTTTTTTTTTAAAGGTCTTATATAGGTTGTGTTTTTTTTTAAATATTCTACGACATTCTACACAGCGCTTTCTAGACCCAAAGTAAGCATAGTTTAACTACCTATGGGTTCCAGAATGCGGATAAACAGACTTAAATACTTTTTTTCGTAAATACATACATTACATACATAGAAACACCCAGACCAATGCAAATAGACATATTCTTGCATACAAATATTTGCACTGAGCGGGAATTGAACCCGCGCCCCCTGTCGTAGCAGTCGCATGCACTGCCGCTACGCCAAAGAGGCACGTAGGAGTTGGTTGAATAGTGTCCCAAGGGTAGCGGGAACGTGATTAGAATCCCACGCGGGTAAACCGCAGGCAACAGATAGTAATAAGTAATAAGCAAAGCTAAACTAGCTTGTGTTATAGGGTCTAGAATGCGGATAATAAATACATTTTACCGGAGATAATGATCAAAAAACGATATCCGACCTCGGCTAGGCGGAGCCGCGGGCATTAGCTAGTTGGTTATAAAACGAAACCCTAAAGTAATTGATGATCAAACGAACTTACCTGTACGTGAAGTTCGATCACAATTACAGAAAGGGCTTCGTCCGAAGATATAGACATCCTTCCCGCGCGTCGTATAAATTGACGTACGTATCTTTCGTGATAACATACTAATGGCAGATGTCCGCGGCTTCGCCCGCGCGGAAATCGGTTTATTTCATCGTATCGCCGGTCCTGCAATAAATCATACCGCAGATTTCAAGTCTTACCAAGACCTTTCTAATCATCGACTGAATTTAGACAGTACAATACTTCAACATGTAGCGAACTTCGAAAACACATAGATCGACAAGTCATTGCTTCGACAGACAATTATTAGACAACACACACCTTCGAATTACCACTACTTCGACAGACGATTATTCGACAGACAATACTTCGACAGATTTTTAAAACAAGTAACGTGGGTTAGGTTAGGTTAGAACTGTGACCCCAACAGAGGGCGAGCCGAGCGAGCGAAGCGAGCAGCGGCCGGTGAAGCGTTGGAATTGATGTTTCAATTGATTGGGTACATATTTAATTAGGTAGGGCACATTTAGTTGGTTCAAGCCCGACATAACCACCCGCTGGCCGGTGGGGGGGTATCCGAAGGGATTTCCGCACGAAAAAATAAAAAAAGATAGGGCACATTTTTTAATACATTTCAGAGCAATATTATTTTGGGAGAATGTTAAAAAAGTCTGTCAAACTAGTGGTCATTCGAAGATGTGTCTTGTCTAAGTATTGTCTGTCGAATAATCGTCTGTCGAAGTAGTGGTAATTCGAAGGTGTGTATTGTCTAATAGTTGTCTATCGAAGCAATGACTTGTCGATATATGTGTTTTCGAAGTTCGCTACATGTCGAAATATTGTACTGTCTAAATTCAGTCCGTAACTCCTTTCTAAAAGAAAAACCGCATCAAAATCCGTTCAGAAGTTTTGCGTCAAACAGACAAGAATTCAAAAAAAGGGTTAAATCGTTCATTTAATATAACCCAAGTTTTTTTTTTCAATATCTGTTATGTACAGACACACCTAATTTACAATTTTATATTAGTATAGATACGTGAGTTTCGACCTTATTGCACGTACATAAGTCAGTAAATAACCAGTCACTGTCAATATAGGAGATAAATGAACATTTTTATCTGTTTTCGTACAAACACAATGATTTATAAACTAATCGTGGGAGTAGTACAGGCGTGACATCACAAGATAATTCCTTAGATAGGTAACCGTTTGACAAAGCGTTTTACCAAAAGTTACACCTGAAGGCAAACTCTCGCAATTTTAAACCATTACAGAACGAAAACTGATTTGATTATGATTGAATTATGAATTTGGATGGTAGATGGCTCCAGTGTCGCTCCGAAACGTATCAATTTCGAATATCTAGAAGTGTTCAGATAGCCGCGGTAGCCTAGTGGTATGGGTAATGGACTGCTGAGACGAGGTCTCGGGTTCGATCCCAGGTTTTACCATGGCACACACCAATGACTTTTCGATGCTTTTCGAAGTTATGTGTGTATTTATCGCAGGTTTATAAGTGCCCGGTTAATGGCAATAGGCTCGCCACCTATTACATTGGGACGTAAACATAAACTGGCGAAATGTGGGTGCTAGCACCTCTGTCTACCCCATCGGGGATATAGGTGTGAGTTTATGTTATGTTATGTTCAGGTAGCTCCGTTAGTCAGATATCGCCCCTGTAAGGGACTGCTCGCGGGTTCAAGTCCCGTCCTGGATGTTCACTTCTTTCTGAACTACTTATATGTATTTTAAAAGTTAGCCTACTAATTGCTTTAAATTTTCATTAAAAAGGTATCCTACTCATAAAAACTATAATCTCGTATTGGTATGGTTTAAGTCTAATCTCAATTCAGTCAAATGATGATCGCATAAAAATGTTAAACTTGACGCAAAAGAGAGAAGAGAATACAAATCACTTTTCGTTCGAATTACAATATAATAACAAAGTCTGGCTGTATACCGATTTGCATAATTTTAGGGTTCCGTAGCCAAATGGAAAAAAACGGAACTCTTATAGATTCGTCATGTCTGTCTGTCTATCCATCCGTATGTCACAGCCACTTTTTTCAGAAACTATAAGAACTATGCTGTTGAAACTTGGTAAGTATCTACTTATCTGTATTCTGTGAACCGCATTAAGATTTTCACACATAAATCGAAAAAAAAAAACAATAAATCTCGGGGGTTCCCTATATTTAGAACTGAAACTCAAATAATTGTATTCATCAATCCCATACCTGTGCATCTATGGATAGGTCTTCAAAAATGATATTGAGGTTTCTAAGATCATTTTTTTCTAAACTGCATAGTTTGCGCGAGAGATACTTCCAAAGTGGTAAAATGTGTATCTCCTCCCCCCCTGTAACTTCTAAAATAAGAGAATGATGAAACTAAAAAAGATATAATTAGGATTACCATGTAAACTTCCACCGAAAACTGGTTTGAATGAGATCTAGTAAGTAGTTTTTTTTTAATACGTCATAAATTGTAAACCACAATTTACCTTTCATTCAATCAACTCAAATAAGAAAAATTTACTTGCTGCTACGGAACCCTTCATGTGCGAGTTCGACTCGCACTTGGCCGGTTTTGTTTTACTTTCAGTGACAATTGGCAATAACCACATTAAAGTCAATGTTGGATGTTGAAACC
The DNA here is from genome assembly GCA_946251805.1 of Cybosia mesomella. Taxonomy (NCBI): domain Eukaryota; kingdom Metazoa; phylum Arthropoda; class Insecta; order Lepidoptera; family Erebidae; genus Cybosia; species Cybosia mesomella. The sequence continues at coordinate 28,803,554 of OX276398.1, forward strand.
GTTGTTGCGACAATACCTTTCATGACAATTTGTGAGATCGAGATTAGATTGGAACTGAATTTCCTACATACATACATAACTTCACGCCTGTATCCCCGAAGGGGTAGGCAGAGGTGTATTACACACCCACGATTCGCCAGTTATGTTAAGGTCCCAAAGTAATAGGGGGCGAGCCTATTACCATCTATCGGCCACATTATTAAGCGAGCGATAAATTAACGTTTATTAATGCACACAATATAACTATGAAAAGTCAGAGGTGTGTGCCCGGGGCGACTGGGGATCGAACTCGAGACCTCGTCTCAGCAGTCCGTTACGCCATTGGGCTATCGCCACACTTATTGAATTGAATTTGAATTTCGTGCCTATTTTTACTACGAGAATAAATTGATCTTGTGTGTGTTTTTGAAACATTTAATGATAGATTGGTATCTGCAAATAATCACTTCATGCATAACACCCACATTAATTTATGCTAAATTCTTTATTTTTGAAGTAAGAACCATTAAATTCAGTATTGTGGAGCGGTAGATGGCACAGGGAAATGTTATCCCGGGCGAAGCCGGGACGCGAGTCGCTAGTGCTACACTACTACTGCGCTAGTAAACACAAATTAAGAACTTGAAAAGCCCCCAAACAGATTTTCATCAAACAACAACAGTCCCGACTAATTCACCTTTCAAACAAAAAATCAAAATCGTTTTATTCGTTCGGGAGCTACGATGCCACTGACAGACACACACGCGCCAAACTTATAACACCCCTTTGTTTTTGCGTTGGGGGTTAATGAATGTATTCATTTACAATAATGTACAGCTAATTATAATCATCATCACATCATCAACCTATGCTAGACCACTGCTGGACATAGGTCTCCCCTAATGAGCGCCATAGCGCCCTGTCTTCAGCTTGCCGCATCCAGCATCTGCCCGCAGTCTTTCGCAGATCGTCATCCCACCTGGCCGCAGGGCGTCCTACACTACGTTTGCCGAGTCGCGGTCTCCTCTCCAGCTAATTATGGCGTCACCAAATTACTATAATAATAGTTGGATTTAATTTCAGTCTCGGAAAATTTCGCCGAAAGGAGGCTCTATTATAGATCCATTTTCAATAGACCAATTTGTGGGCGTTCCAGTAACAACATCCGTTAGATAACTGTCAATAAGTTATTACACAATACAGTTTGCTATCTACCTTTCTATATCTATACTTACAATAAAGCTAAAGAGTTTGTTTGTTCGTTAAAAGGCTATTTATATTAGTTTTACATAGAACAACAAGAAGAAGCACACCGTGGCGGAAGCGTGTCGTGTGTGTCCTACACAAGCCTGGCAACTGGCGAGGCCACGGTTGCGGCCAAAGTCCGCCGGTAACCCTGGGGTTATCCTTTCGAGGGCTTCGCCACTTCGACACTTGGAGAGGACATCGTGTGGTTTTAGTCGGTCCGATTACGACACGCCCACCCCATCGTTGGCACCGATGGGGTGAAGCCCGTGGGGGTTTCCACACGTAAAAAAAAATACATGGGATATTATGTACATGTTTTACAATAGCATTGGCAGTATGATCATTGGTGACTTAGTGAACTTCACCTGGTAGGCGGTGTCCCGGCTTAGCAGGTGTATGCTGATGATTAATTCTGGCGAAGGCGCTTTTCTTACGAGGTTGGGGGATCAGATGGTAGTTGAATTCTTGTCCGTTTGTCTGTTTATCTGATTGTTTGCCATGGATGCAAAAACTGCTGAATAGATTTTGATACAATTTTTTTTGAATTGGAAAGGTCTTGGTCAGACTTAAAATCTGGTGTATGTTTGATTGCAATTAGTTAAGCAGAACCGGAGGTATGACAAAAAAACGCGGGCGGCGCCGCGTGCATCAGCTAGTGCTTTTATGAAATAATTTGTATATTAGTGTGTCTGTACGTCAGAGATATTTAATTTATTTAATCTTCTCTGTTTATCTGTTTGTTCGCGATGGATGCAAAAACTACTGAAAGGATTTTAATGCGGTTTTTTTGTTAAGAAAGGTCTTATTCACACTTAAAATCTGCTGGTTTTTTTAATTGCAATTGGATAAGAAGAACAGGAGATATGACCAAAAAGCAATTACCGACCGCCGCGCAGGTGGAGCCGCGGGCATCAGCTAGTTTTGAATAAATTTGTACCGTCGAAAATCGGAATTATGAGGATGTTTATCCAATCGCCTTTGTTAGAGGAGCCCCGCGGCTGTAGATAGTACAAAGTTTCTAAGTAAACTTTAATGGTCAGACTACCCTTCAGTTCTGTGATTATGTTGCAATTTATACTAAGACTGTTATATTCATATTAGCGAACCTGCGAATGAGAACCTATTTCCGGGATAAAAATATCAATGTCTAATTCCAGAATATAATCTATCCCTTTACCAAATTTCAGCCAGATCCGTTCAGCCGTTTTTGTGTGAAATAGTAACAAACATTCATACATCCTTACAAACTTTCGCGCTTACGAGTGTAATATTATAGTAGGATTAGCAAAATTGTTTTATTAATGTTTTAATTTTTAGTTTGAATTCTGATAACAAATAAATAACATAACATAACTTCACGCCTGTATCCCCGAAGGGGTAGGCAGAGGTGTATTACACACCCACGATTCGCCAGTTATGTTGAGGTCCTAATGTAATAGGGGGCCAGCCTATTGCCATCTACCGGGCACATTATTAAGCGAGCGATAATTATCATTTATTAATGCACACATAACTACGAAAAGTTAGAGGTGTGTGCCGGGGCAACTGGGGATCGAACTCAAAACCTCGTCTCAGCAGTCCGTTACGTATGCCACTGGGCTATCGCCGCTCTTTATACAAATAAATATCTTCATTCAAATGGTACAAATACAAATATTACTACAAAAAATAATAAGCTTGCACCCTGTACCTGATGCCAGTGAAGTAAAACTTTTATTAAGCGTAGCGAGCCGGAGGCGAGCGAAGCGTCTTTGGTTTCAAAGTTGCATTTCAAACAAATGATAGGTACTCCTCCGAGACCGTTTGACCGATCTCGACCAAATTTGCCACGGTGATCAAGTAGACATTACTGAGTATCGTAAGGGTCGAATGTCCAGATCGGTCTTACCATCGAGGAATAATCACCGAAAAACAAAATCAATGGAAAAAGTCGACCGGTCACGTTGACCTATTGTTGGATAGGCAAATCTCGCTACGCTTAAGTTTGGGTTGATTGCCAAACTGGCAACCGTCCAAGTTTTTTAAATACAGCTATTTATTTTTATCTATATTTAAAAATGTCATTTGTATACATAGATATTTAAGGCATAAAGGAAACAAAAATGCTAATTATATTCAAATTGTATTTTTTTTTAATGTATCTATTAATTGGTACGTATCATCATCAACGTATTCTAGTCCACTGCTGGACATAGGTCTCCCCTAATGAGCGCCATAGCATTGCATAGCACGTATAGTATTGTGTAAATGATGAGATGTGTATTCATTGTAGCTTAAATAGGTATTTATGATTTTTAAATGGAAGCAATATCTGTGTAATAAAAATAAATTTAGACATTTACAAGACATAAAAATATACAGATTTTATATTTAAATTTTTGGACGTAGTATTATTGAGCGGCCTATTACAAATTCTATTTTATGATGAAATATTAACTAACTTATTAAAAGCAATACCTATATTTGGCTACAATAACTTAAATCGGGTTTTAGTATTTTTTACGAATCTATTACCGGGTGAAATCGGGACGCGTGCTACTAGTACCTTTTTTTTTTCGTGCGGAAGGCCCCTCGATTATATCCCCCCGCCGGCCAGCGGGGGCGGTTATGTCGGGCTTGACCTGACTAAAACCGCACGCCGTCTCGGGTCTATACGCCGTATCGAGATGGCCCCCTCAGGTTTGGGAACCACGGTGTCCCCGTCTTGCCCCGATTTGGGAGATGGGCACTAGTCGCCCCACCGTCCCGTGCTACTAGTACCTTTTTTTTTTTCGCGTGGAAATCCCTTCGGATACCCCCCCGCTGGCCAGCGGGGGCGGTTATGTCGGGCTTGAACCGACTAAAATACCTACATTACTTATAGGTATATAACTTTAGAAATTGCTCGTTGTTTCACTAACCAAATTATTTTCATTTAAATTATTTAAAATTCACTGCCTTCTATAGAATATTTATGCATAAAGTTGTTTTACATTTCACCTCTGTCAAATTAGGTAGGGCGACACAAAATTGAATTTCAAGTCGGTGGGAGAAGGCCAGTTTTATTGTAAAATATTGTCTCCTTGTGAAACTTTGTAGAGTCTTCGAAAGTAATTTGTGTACGCTACAAATTTAGGACAAGTACATATAATGCTTTTTAAAAGTATAAGTACAGTGTACACAATGCATTAAGTAAGTATACATACCTGTGAGAGACGGATGGAATTCAGTTTGCATTCTAATTTCCTTTGAGAAAAATATTCTACTTCTAACAAATGTAAGCGAATATCATACTATAGTTTACGTGTATTCTTCACAATATTGTATTACAAATGTGTCGCTGTTCTATGGGTATACACTGAGACTAGAGTAAGCAAAGATGATTCTGAGTTTTTTCTTACTACTAACATTTAATACAATTTACTTTATTTTAATAACATATAGGTTTAACTTTAGGTACACAATATACCCAAACCCGAGGGGGCCATCTCGAAACCGGAGATGGCCCAGGGTCAGTCGGGGTGCGAGGGATAAACTCTATGGGCAACCTTACACCCCGGCGTCTGAAGACCCGAGACAGCGTGCGATTTTAGTCGGTTCAAGCCCGACATAACCGCCCCCGCTGGCCGGCGGGGGGGTATCCGAAGGGATTTCCACACGAAAAAAAAAAGGTACATAATATTTCTATCTTACAAACAAACTTCCAAAACAAATCATTATAAAACGGATACTTCTGAAATATAGATTTAATGACAGTGTATGTGCTAATATAAACTATTTGGCAGACACCCTACCAACATGGTCATTTATTATACGAACCGCCTGATGGTATGCGATTACCGGTGCATCTGGTGAGTGTACCTGAGTACCAATCTCGTTAGCATTTAAAGTTTGCACCTTTGAGCCCGTGGTCTACTTGAGTCCACTCTTCCTTTCATAATTTGGTCGATCATGGCTTTTACGGGAGCGATTAAGCCATGTAAGTACTATTTAACCAAGTTCCAAAGTCGAAGAGGAATTCACGTAAATATTTGCGATTTTGTTTTGTCATGTGCTTAAATTGGAACAAGCCCTCATCACTTTACAATTGGCACACTCAAAGATATAGTTTATCTGGTCATTGATATGGATTCAGTGGTTAAGGCAGACATCTTGTAAAGGATAGCCGACAAGGCGTTGAGTTATCAGCTGTAGCCAAAGGCTGTAAGCCCGTAATCACTTATCACAAATTGTTCTAATTACGTATTCAAAAGGAAACCGTTGGGATTGTGTTATACAAGCTCTTCTCACCTGTTATTGATCCTACTTCCTACCCTTCTAATATTATAAATGTGAAAGTTTGAGATATATTTAGATTTTTGTCACTCAGTCACGCTCAAACGTATTGAAATTTGATACAGGGGCCTTTAGCTTTTTTATTTTTTTTAATTTTTTTATTAGTCAAAGTCAAAGTCAAAAACCATTTATTCTGTATAGACCATTAATACGGCACTTACAAAACGTCATAAAAAATTAATCTAATGTTTGACAAATGGACCACCGGTTCGAAACGCGGCCCTGTACTGAGAAGACTCCGGCAAGAAACTCAGCGGGCTGTTTTTTTTTTGGTCTATTTACAAAGATAGTTACTTAACCTTAGTACAATATTTCATTTGAGTAGCATAGATGGAGAGCAAACAGTTTATATCCAAGCTTGTTTGTCGTCTAAATAGTCTTGAATTTTATAGTAGCCTTTTTGGCAGAGTTTACTTTTAATTTGGCTTTTAAATTTATGAAGAGGTAGATTCTTCATTTAACTAGGAAGCTTGTTGTAGAAGCGTATACAGTTACCCTGAAAGGAATTACTAATCTTGTGGAGTCGACTATTACAAACCACAAGATTGTTTTTATGTCTAGTATTTACGTTATGTATATCACAAAGCCTTAAAAAATTGGAAATGATTCATCTAACATACAAAAGATTTTCAAAAATATATTGGGAAACTACAGTTAGAATGTTTATATCTTTGAACTTTTCTCGGAGGGAGACTCTTGGGCCCAACTTATAAATTGCCCACACCGCCCGCTTTTGCAGTACAAAGATTGTATTTAAATCTGCAGCATTACCCCAAAGGAGAATTCCGTAGCTCATAATACTATGGAAATAACTGAAATAAACTATTCTAGCGGTATCTATGTCTGTTAAAGTCCTAATCTTTTTCACAGCGTAGGAAGCAGAACTTAACCTACTAGCTATTTTTTTCAATATGTGATCCCCACTGTAATTAAATTTAGCATCGATACTTAAACCTAAGAACACGGTTGATTCCACAAGGCTCAACAACTGTCCATTAAGTTGTACATTGGTTTCCACCTGTGTAACATTAGGTAAGGTGAATTTAATACATTTGGTTTTTTTTTCATTAAGGCAAAGATTATTTATATTAAACCAATGAACCACTCGTGAGATTGCGTTGTTCACTTCGTCATAATTATCTAATTGTCTTTTAATTTTAAATATTAAGGAAGTATCATCAGCAAACAAAACAATACTATTTTTATCCCTTACGTAGTATTCAGCAAAGACACGGTTTTTACATTATGTTATTTCGCCAGGGACTACCGACCTCCATGATCGGGGCCTGAGGACGGCAGTTGGCCGACTCGCCGTTCCTTACAGAAGCAGGCCGTGGCGGAGGCGTGTCGTGTGTGCCCTACACACGCCTGCCAACTCACCGAAGCGGGATAAAACCCGACCCCACCAGGCGAGGCCGCGGTGGCGGCCAAAGTCCGCCGGCAACCCTGGGGTTATCCTTTCGAGGGCTTACCCGGGGTGCCCGGCAACGGACATTTGGGGAGGACACCGTGCGGTTTTAGTCGAGACACGACATAACCACCCCCGCTGGCCAGCGGGGGGGGGGGTATCCGAAGGGATTTCCGCACGAAAAAAAAAACAAAATGTTATTTCGCCAAACTGCTAGGGCAGTTTGTAGGCGCTACGCTATCATATGCAGTATAGTAATTAAATGCTACCCATCCACCTAATCACTACATAGTATAAAACAAAGTCGCTTTCTCTGTCCCTATATCCCTATGTATGCTTAAATCTTTAAAACTACGCAACGGATTTTGATGCGGTATTTTTTAATAGATAGAGTGATTGAAGAGGAAGGTTTATATGTATAATAACATCCATTGCACCCGTGCGAAGCTAGGGCGGGTCGCTAGTCAATTATATATACTAATTGTTATTTACATGATAACTTTATTGCATGATATAACATTGATATGGTTCCCTATTGGGTTGCATAAAATTGATAGTCCTAATTTCGAAATGCATAACTGGTTTTAGCATAATCATCTTTTCGCATAACGCTGTTTCGGCATAAAATTTTCACGCATAATTTCTTTCGTACATGTACTTTAGCCATAATCATCTTTAACTATTTCTATTCTTTATTGAGCATAATGGTTTATCGTATAACGATATTTAAACATAATTTAACTCCTTAAATTCTCCTTTTTTACCAGTGGCTGATATATCCATTTATTTTGCTGATTAGAAAACAAATATATCTGAAGAAGCAGGTAAATTTGTATAAGAATAATTAACTCGATGAGTGCGATTCGCTTCTGGCACTTCGCCGGCCGCTACCGCGGCACGCTCGCTTCCCTACCTACCTACCTAACCTAACCTACCTAACTTTTATTTAACCTAAACCAAAGCTATTACAATTATATTAGGACAATTAAATTATGCCAATCAAGGGACACCCAATAACATTTTTGTTTCTCTTTTACAGAAACCATAGCGACATGGTTTGGCAAAAATTATGTATGGGGAAGCTCCATTTCACCACCAAACTTTGATCCGAAAATCTGGAGTACTCATGAGTTGTCCGAGGAAAATATACCACGAACACAAAATAGCGCCGAATCGTGGCATAATCGTTTTTCACATTTTGTTGGACAACACCACCCAGGATTTTATTTTTGGTCCAAAAAAATTATCCAAGTAATAAGGCATCAAACGGCCGAAATTGAAAAAATTGTAATAGGAGCACCACCACTTCCAAAGAAAAGGAAATATACAGACAAGTCCAAACGACTAGAAAATATAATAAAAAATAAATCACAATATTCAGGACCAGCATTTTTGCAGGCTATTGCCGCAAACCTAAAATTACAATAAGTAATAAAAAAATATTCCTTATTATTAATCATTAATCAATCAATAATGAATGACATTACATACTTTGATTTATCGTATTTGTTTCATTTATGCGTTAAGGTTATTATGACTTTAAAATGTATAGATAACAAAGTTACGGTCAAGACAATTAGGGAAATTGATAATGATGCCAAAGAATACGTTATGCGTAAAGACCATTATGCCAAAAAACCATTATGCGAAATGACTATTATGCTAAACATTTTATGAAGGGGCACCCCATTGCTATGATCCGTACTACGACTTGCTTAAACTGAAACGCGTTAGCGTTTGGTTCGTTTGCTGACATTTGGAACGTGAAACCGAACGACTTAATACAACGCAACGTCATGGTATGAGTACGAAATTATTCAGTTTAGGTCTGCAATTGAATTGCTATTAAGTCTGCAATAACACATAATGCTACTTATGCCTGAAATAGGTTCCCATGAACGGGATGAGAATTCCACGTGGGCAGAGCCGCGAGCAATAGCTAGTAATAAATAAAATGTATCTATCAATCTTACTGTGTATACCCCGCAGGCAAGAGACATCAATAAACGAAGTATGCGTTGTGCATATAAAGTGATGCAATATTTCGCGTTAATTCACTGCATTTATCCTACTTACAAGAGTAGCTAGTACAGTCAGCTGCAGAGAAATGGTAGCCCAAACAATTTAACATATATCCCCGAAGAGACAGAGGTGTATTGTAATACACCCACGATTCGCCACTTATGTTTAGGTCCCAATGTAATAGGGGGCGAGCCTATTGCCATATACCGGGCACATTACTAAGCGAGCGATAATCAACATATTTAATACACACATAACTACGAAAACTGTGTGCCCGGGGCGACTGGGGATCGAATTCGAGACCTCGTCTCGGCAGTCCGTTACGTACACCGCTGAGCTATCGCCGCTATCCACTGGGCAATGCAATTTAAGGATTAAGTTTTTTCCAGCAACTCTCAACATATTTGAATGAAACTTGGTGTAAGTGTTAGACATTAATGACTTCTTATAATAAACTAAATTTCGTACATGTACATTGAGAATTACTTGAAAAAACCTAATCCTTGCTTTGATTGGTACCATTTCTCTGCAGCTGACTGTACTATGGAAATGTTATTCACCCGCGATTTTTATTTCTCCAGCTGGGCAAAATATTCATGTTGGAGTTCCAAACTTTCTCGTGAATTTTTGTTATGCTAACCTTCCATATTTTTTGTACTAATCTTCTCAAAACTGGACTGTTACTCAATGTCTTCAGATTTGGAATATTAATAAAATATGATTCACATAACTAATACTAACATTATAAGTGTCCATGATCCCACTGTCGCCAGAACTCACTTATTTTTACAAGGATAAAATGTATGGGATAAAGTAGGTATGTACCTTGAGTGTACGCATACTAGCTAGCTTGTCCCGGTGGCCATTTGTGAATTGTCAGGTGCTGAAGGTAGGTAGGTATTTCGTTAAAAATGAGATATAAATCTTAAGGCTTTCACGGCCGGTGTTGCATGTTGAATATACTGCTTCCGGGTTGTTTGGCCGTGGTGCATAGGAAACTTGTGCGGTCACCGACGAGCCGGACCTGTACCACTGAAGATGTCAACCGCAGTGAGCGACGAAACGTTTGGACCACAAGTTTCTTATGGACCACGGCCAAACAGCCCGGAAGCAGTATATTCAACAAAAAATGAGATATTTTCTTAAGTTTGCCATATATTATGGCTTCCCAGAATTCGTGCAGGGTTTTGGTAAAAGTTACAGCCAACGGAACATTGCTGGCAATGCTCATAATTAATTTTTAATATTATTTTCTAACACATACGTAAATATCGTCACTGCAGATGAAAGTGAACTTCGTACTATTTTTACCGACCTTTAGCACCTGAATACTGCTAAAAGGCCGCCGAGACAAGCTAGCAAATATGCATACGCTCAAGGTATGTACCTACACTAATCCCATACATTTTATCTTTGTAAAAATAAGTGAGTTCTGGCGAAAGTGGGATCTTACTCAATAAAGAGGTGAAATTTGTGATGTTTTTAATCAATCTTTGGATCTACTGAACCGAAGATTGAAAATTCTTTTACCTATAGGAAACTATATTATTGGTGAGTGTCATACATATCATCAAGCTACTACCCAACGGAGCGGACCAGTAATTAATTTAGTAATTTAAAAGAAATGGGTTATAGGGATGTAAAGGAGGTTCGAAATACGCCACGGGCGAAGCCGGGAAGGGCAAGCTAGTAGCTAATATGACTAGAATATGCATAATGAAACATTTCATGTTGAAACCACGAGAAAAGAATATCTTTAAAACCGCTATAGAGGCATGCAACGATCGAGGCAGAACTTTTTGGGATTGTGTGGGGTAATTTTATAATGTAATATATTGTGTATATATATTTGAAATACGTCTGATCTATATATAATTTTGTTTATTTATCTAATATATTTATCATTTTTCTTCTTATATTGACGGCCTCTGTGGCGTAGCGGTAGTGCGTGCGACTGCTACGTCAGGGAGCGCGGGTACGATTCCCGCTCAGTGCAAATATTTGTATTCATGAATATGTATATTTGCATTGGTCTGGGTGTTTCTATGTATAATATGTATGTATTTACAAAAAAAAAAGTTTCTAAGTATGTTTATCCGCATTCTAGAACCTATAACAACAAGCTAGTTAAGCTATGCTTACTTTGGGTCTTGTGTAGAATGTTGTAGATAGATTTATTGTTAATTGTGCACCTGGCCTTATCATCTCTTTTGGTTTCTACCCATCCAAAGGTTGCCTGGAAGAGATCGCTGTTAGCGATAAGGCCGCCCATTGTACATTAAGCTTAAGTCGAATGTTATTTATATAGCACTACTTTTATGGTATTCAATAAAGAACATTTTATCTTTTATCTTTATCTTTGGAATGCAGTGGGTAGATATTGGGAAAATTATTTCACCATTTGAAAGGTACATTATCCCCGATGTACATAAGATATATATATATAAGCCATCGTTATTTAACCATTAGTAATGGTTAAATAACGATAGCTTGATTTAAAAAAAAGCTCGTAAATCGAAGTGAATATAGGGTGGGTAGCGACCCACTAATTAAAATGAGAATATCATTGAGTGTAGCAGGTTTAATGTTGTGGTAATTTCTTCATTAACGAACGACGCGGTGCTGCGACGACAATCCTCTTCTGATGAGGCCGTCAAGCTGAGTGCCACCATTGTCAACATGGTACGTGTATGTAATGCTGACCCTCTTTCCTGAGACTTTACCTTCAGCTTACCATCAGGCGAGGTGAAGTCAAATTGACGTGTCGTAAATATAAAAAAAAAAAAAGATTCACGAACGAACGGACCAAACTTTTTAAGTAAAAAGTTCTTCAAGCGCGTTGGGCATTTGCGCGATGGAGAACACCTCTGTAAATATTTCCAGACGGTTAATAAAATACACACGTAATTGCTCATGTTTTATCTTCTGTTGGCACTCCCGAAGTGTCATTTTTTTAACCAATAACTGACGGGGCATCTATGCCTGTTTACTGTTTACAGTCGCATTCTCTTAGTGTCGTTCATTACTTTTATGCTCTGATGGTACTGGAAGCAAAAAAGAAGCGATATTCTTTTTTTTTTATATATTTATTACATAAGCAGGAGCTGCGTGTCACGGAGATGAACATGCTGTGAAAGATATGCAGAGTCACACGTAAAGATCGCGTGAAGAACTCGCGCATCCGTGGCAGCTTTCATATCCGCGATATTGCAGGTGAAATGCAGCAGTTTCGCCTTAGCCGGTGCGGCCACGTTTCGGGGTAACCGCCTGACTACGTGGGTAATAAATATGTGACCCCTTCCGCGCCCCGATAGGAGGGGGAGACCCAAGTAGCGCTGGCTTTACGTCGTAAGGGATGACATTTGGGACAATGGTCTCACTAACATGGATGCCCAAGATCATGCGAAGTAAAGAAGGAACAGCAGGAAAGCGGACTCCGGGCTCCGAGGTACTAGCCTCGGATGCAATCGGGACACAACGCTGTGATGATGATGGTACTGGGAGTAAAACGTCCACTTTCTAATTTACATACATTACTGATACTTTCTTATGTTTGATCCGTCAATTTGACTGCACCCCGCCTGATGGTAAGCAGAGGTGAAGTCCAAAACGTAGTAGCCACCACTGTAGATGAAGACCCTATGAATATATATTCAGTCCCGTATCATTCGAATGGTGGCCTATAATGACGGCCTCGATATTTTGCTTCTTCACGCCCAGCCTAAAGAATATGGGATTGTGAGTAGAAGGTAACACGTGTGTGAGTAAAGTATTCGAGTGCTTTATCGTACGACAAAGAAAGTAATAATCGATTACACCGTATGTGGGTGACACATTTTTGCGCGTAACTAAGGATTTTTCTCGAACGCATTGTTATGTATCTATTTTGGTATCCGTAACTTTTCTTTATCATGATAAGGTTCTTTTCATAATTTTAACCTAGAATAATTATAATTGGGACTTATGATATATGCGCGTGAACTGCCAGACATTTCGACCAGGTTGCACAGGCCTTAGTTACAGGCGGACTCGTGTGGCCACGGCCAGTGTGATCTGGACTAAACACCAAGCAATTCAAAGTTATCTGTATGCCTTTTTTAGGACTTCGGATTTCGGACACTGGCCCCGCTCCAAACATGCACTGAGATGCCCTCTCAGTCGGGGCTCGAGAATATCGTCGACTAGAGCTAGTACCCACGCTCGGCCTGGAATGCCGGCGGGTCCCGGGGCAGTGCGTTTGGCTCTTAGCCTTCTCACCGCCAGCTCTAGTTCTACCCAAGTGACCTCGGGCACGTCGTCGCTATCCAATCTCGGGCACCATGGGTGACCGAGGCGGAGTCAGCAGTTCGCAGCGGGCCGCCTTTTTGGCCTTTTTTTTTTTACGTGCGGAAATCCCTTGGGATAACTATGATATGCTGGTTCCCGCAGGTGGCCCCCTCCGAGGCCCGTGAAAACACATAGCCTCAGATTTGTGGAGAGCCACCTCGAGTCCCAGCCGCCGCATTTGACCCACGACTTGAGCAACCCCTGCCGTGGCCTTTAGTGCCGCGCTTGGGTACGTTGCTCCCCGCACCATCACGAGGGTGTCGTCAGCATAACAAACTATGCTGACACCCTCGAGCAACGCAGCGCGCAGCACCCAGTTGTATCCGATGTTCCACAGGAGTGGCCCTAGGACCGACCCCTGTGGAACACCGCACGACACTTCTCGCCTCCCTGGCCCTAGCCAGCTCGGGTAAACTATGGCCCTCTCAGATAGGTATGCCTCGACAATGCGGCGGAGGTAAGGAGGCACTCCGTGATACGCGAGAGCCTCCCTAACGCAGCTCCAGGGTAGGGTGTTGAAGGCGTTGGCGATGTCAAGAGACACCGCCACCACCACCCCACTTCGCGAGACTACTTCCTCCGCCAGGCGCCTAATGCGCATGATCGCTTCCACGGTGGAGCGCCCCCGGCGGAAACCGAACTGGTTATTCGCCAGATTAGGCCCCACGTTCGTGAGATGCTCGACGAGGCGCTCTGCAATAATCCGCTCAAAGAGCTTGCACACCTCATCCGCCTTTTTGGTCTGCCTTATCTCTGCTCGGAGGGCACTTCTGGCCTCCCTCGTACAACTCCGCCTCTCGGGCCTCCGCATCTGTGGGGCGGCGACGCCTCCTACGGATTCGGGCCCACCGGCGGTGCGTGATCACGTAGGTCCGTCTGAGCCTCGGTATCTGTATACCTAAAACAAGGTTGTATTAATTCCTACTTTAGTTTATAACAACCCACCTTCGCTTCGCTTCGGTTCATATGAGTTATTTTTTAACTCAAGCCATCGTAATTTCCACATAATGTACGTGATTCCGAAGATTACGCCAAACATGTAAACAGAGTCTCAAAATTCAACCTCTCTCTTTATAATATTATAGTATAGATCATTAAGTTTTCTATTCAATTCAGTTATCGGAACATTGGAAAAATTCGGCAACCCCTAGTTTTGAATTGTACCTATTTGGTATGCATTGAACTTCATCATACCTGTAATAATATCTTTTAATGAATTTAACTTTTGTTCCAACGTACAACGCGACTAGTATTTTCTCATCATAGTTATGATAAAAAGTTACATTGAGAAAGTTGAACCTCGAATTAATAAAGAAAACAAAACAGTGCCTGGCAAATGGAAATCTCCTTGGGAAATCGTCGCCTTGTTCTGACCTTGTCCGACAACGGAACAGGCAGGAACAAGAGACTATTGCAATACAGTATTTACATTGCCATATAACGTTACCAAAAAGGGCAAGCAATGCGGAAGAATTCCATGATGCATTTTAGGTTTAGGTTTATCTTTTTTTTCTATTAGTTAGTAATAGGAATTTTAGAAATAGTACTTTATGTTAATTCCTGTTGTTTATGATTAAATTATTCTTATAATATTTGATGTAAATAACAGAAGTTATGTGTGTATTTATCGCAGGTTTATAAGTGCCCGGTTAATGGCAATAGGCTCGCCACCTATTACATTGGGACCTAAACATAAACTGGCGAAATGTGGGTGCTAGCACCTCTGCCTACCCCTTCGGGGATATAGGCGTGAGTTTATGTTATGTTTTATGTTTATGTTTATTGGGACTACTGAAATTTTAAAACTGTTATTATGCTAATTTTCCTTTAATTTATATTGGAAAAGTTCAATATCCAGGACGGGACTTGAACCCGCGACCAGCCCCTTTCTAGGGATAATAATTTAACTAACTGAGCTACCTGGACGCATCCTGGATATTCGAAATTCTTCAATACACTGGTCGCGGGTTCAAGTCCAATCCTGTATGTTGACTTTTTCCGATATAAATTCATATTATGGGGATATTTATAGGTGTACCAGAATCTCATGAAAATGGGGAAATAAAAAACTGTATAGTGCAATACGGGGAAAATTGGACTAAACTATCTTGATACTTTTTAATTCTTACTTATTTCTCATACATACCAGTAGACAAAGGGAATTTTATTATTTATACTAGGTTTAGAAATGCATGAACATGTATCTAAACATTTTTAAGCAATTAGTATGCTTACTTTTCCTATAGATTTAGATCGGAAAAAAAAGAACATCTAGGACGGGACTTGAACCCGCGACCAGTCCCTTACAGGGGGAATGCTCTGTATCACGCTCACGTCCCAGATATTCGAAAGTCTCCGATATATTATATACGTCTGGGTGACGCTGGAGCCATCTACCATAATTATTGCGAACTACGGAAACAATGAATGACTTTACAATCATTTTTAAACATTGTTTTTTGATTACTCCGGAACATTAATTCAATGAAATTTTTTAGGCTTTATGCTGGAGCTTTCCTATAGGAAAAGTAGCATACTAATTGCTTAAAAATGTTAAAAGTTTTTCCGATCTAAATCTGTAAACATTTTTAATTAATTGCGGTAAATAAAAAAGAGAAAAACGTTTTCTAAAGATTTAGATCGGAAAAAGAGAACATCCAGAACGCCGCGACCAGTCCCTTACAGGGGGAATGCTGAGCCACCTAGACACGTCCCAGATATTCGAAATTCTCCGATATATTATATAGGTCTTAAGGATGGAGAAGGAATCTTTAGAAAAAGTAAGCATACAAAATGCTTAAAAATGTAATTGAAAGAGAAAAATGTGTTGTTGTCAAACATCTATAGAACAAAGAATAGGTAAATGTTCTAAAACAAATAGTGCTGATGATGATACACTTGTAGTGATTGCAGATTAACATACACATAATTGAAAATTTTAACTATTCCTATGATTAAATTAAAAATTAAAAATTAAAATTAGAAATCTTTATTTCTTTAACTTGTACAATTTTAAACATATCCATGACGAGAGTATCCTTCTAAGTATACACTATACTTGTGTTAGGATACCCCCCTCTTCCATAACAGTTGTTATATAAACATATACATAATACCTTACTGTACCAGGCTATATAATAAGACTAACAAAACATATGATTATTACATAAAACGATTGATGATCTCATTATGTAATAATGCCTAAATCTTCAATTAGAACTAGAAAATGATTGTAAAACATAACATAGTGTGGCGACGCTAGCAGTTCCATACCCGCTACCGCCTATGCATTGACGCGCCGCAAATCAGGTGATATGGTTCGATTTTACGTCACGACCGAGGCACCCGCGCGCCGCATGCACATCTTGCTCCAGCAACTACGTCAGCTACGTATCGACGCGTGATTGGACGACGCGCAACATCGGAATGCAGTAGCCACCACCTCGGAGCGCATTCTTTGCATACTTTTGCTTTTTATAAAACGCTTGCACACTTAATTTTAGACACATTTCTTCCGCTGCTTTTCTCGCGCTTGCTTTGTATAGCCTTTGCATATAGATTCGCTTTTATTGTACGCTTGTAATTTAATTTAGTCTTTGCAATAAAGCAATAATAATTATTGTCATAGTATCCGACTTATTTATTTAATAACCGCCGTCGAGTATCTAACTACCTCACTGCCGCGGACCAAGGTTCGATTCCCGTGCGTGGCAAAAAGAACTGTAAGCGGCCGACGGAGAATCGCGGTCGCTTCAATAGCATAACTTCACGCCTATTTCCCGAAGGGGTAGGCAGAGGTGTATCACACACCCACGATTCGCCAGTTATGTTAAGGTCCCAATGTAATAGGGGGCGAGCCAATTTCCATCTACCGGGCACATTTTTAAGCGAGCGATAATTAACATTTATTAATGCACACATAACTACGAAAAGTCAGAAGTGTGTGCCCGGGGCGACTGGGGATCGAACTCGAGACCTCGTCTCAGCAGTCCGTTACGTACGCTACTGGGCTATCGCTGCTCCACATGCATTTATTGTTTTTCAAGACGAAGACGTATCAAAATGGAACACCTAACTATATAATTTGATTTGACAGTCATTTGACATTCCCATTTCAAAATCATCATTCCATTTTATTTTTTTAATTCCATTCTGGTAGACCTTTACTACAACTACTTTTGTTTGTAGGTATGTCTTGTTGTGCGAGGGATATGCTCTATGGGCAACCTTACACCCCGGCGTCTGTAGACCCGAGACGGCGTGCGGTTTTAGTCGGTTCAAGCCCGACATAACCGCCCCCGCTGGTACGCGGGGGGGTATCCGAAGGGATTTCCGCACGATAAAAAAAAAAAAAAAAAAAGGTATGTCTTGTTGAGTTACTGATATTGCAATCTCGATAGTAGTAATATTGCAGTTATTATAATGAGTCATTATCATCGTCTCATCAATTTCCCAGTTGCTTTCAAAGTTTCCACTTTGGAGCCCGAGGTTCGTTTATTCTTTTTGATCGGGATGTCAGATTTCCTCTCAACCCTGAGAGGGTAACCTGCACGAGAGCCTCGTCAGTTATTTAGCAGGTCCACCGACATGCAGTTGACGTTGGCTTGGGCCTGAAGGCTTTTGGTATGGCCTTGTACACGCACAGTAATTATAATGAGTATTTAATTCGAATGACGATAAATTATAAACCTAAAATTAAGTATGTTGTATGTTTCAATTTCAATTTATTTCAGGTCGAAAAACATACACATACACACATAACGTCACGCCTTTATCCCCGAAGGGGTAGGCAGAGGTGTATTACACACCCACGATTCGTCAGTTATGTTAAGGTCCCAATGTAATAGGGAGCGAGCCCATTGCCATCTACCGGGCACATTATTAAGCGAGCGACAATTAACATTTATTAATGCACACATAACTACGAAAAGTCAGAGGTGTGCCCGGGGCGACTGGGGATCGAACTCGAGACCTCGTCTCAGCAGTCCGTTACGTCCGCCACTGGGCTATCCATAGCTAGCATGGGCTAGCTAAACATAATATATCTATCTTATTATCAAACGTGCAAGAGTGAACATTATGAAATGGATACATGGATAGAGTTAACGACGGTGTCTGTGCTAGCATAACCTGTCTGACAGACACCGGCGCCTTCTTCCCCGAGCAGAACTATAAATTGTGATCACCAACAATTATGCCATGTTTACAATATTAGGATCAAAATAATTTAACAATAAAAAATTATTGATATAAATTCTATATACAATGTATGTATTTACAAAAACTAAGTATATAGGCATGTTTATCCGCATTCTGGAACCCATAACACAAGCTAGTTAAACTATGCTTACCTACTTTGAGTCTAGATAGTGCTGTGTAGAATGTCGTAGAATATTTATTATTGTAATTCATTCTTGGAAACTAAAGATTTTTAGGAAATGTACACTCTTTCATCCGCCTCCGTCAGCATAATTACCCAAAGTAAAAAACCGCCTTAATCTATGCTTAGTTTGACATTTTTCCGATAGCTTCGTCTAAAGAATTTGAATTAGGTATGTCATAACTCATAAGAATTTGATTTCGCATTGAAACTTTCAGTCCACGTAATCTCTGTTGATATGGAAAGGAACCAACAACGGTCTGTCGAATTAATTTTATTTTAGCAAACACATTTTTTGAAGTGAAAACTTCTTTAGCGGCGTTGTGCATTTTTTTTATAATGGGTAAAAAACGTTAAACTCGCTTCAGGACACGTGCATTCGTTAGACGTTTGCAGACAAATATAGAAGCGCTAATTTCACACTTAACAACCTTGGTGGCGCGTTCATCTAATGAGTGATCGTTGACTTCGTCAAGACTGAGATCGATTCCGACCGAGGCGCAAGAAACATTTTTTGTCATCATATAACATTTTGTAATATTTATTTTATTTTGTGCCATAAATCTATTGATATAAAATGGAAATTAAACAAAGTGCATCTATTAATGAAAAAAGTGACGAAGAAATAGCGAAATGAAGTGAGAAAAAACTTTATAAATATATTGGCGATGATGGTTCTGGTAATAATGATGGTGAAAAAGTCGTTGAAATTATGGATGGAAGTTGAGTTTTTTGAGAGATAAACTGTTTAATGTAAAATAATTGTAATAGTTCTGAAGTGTTAAATTTTGAATGTAATATAAATTGTCATGTTTGTGTACGATAGTGCAATAAATGAATATTGTATGTTAAGACATAAATGATGGTACATTTATACTGATAATTGAAGCAATTCGTGCAAAATTATTCCCTAACCATTCCAAAATATCAAAAATGCACAACGTTAATATTCAAGTTTTCACTTCTGCCGGCACTCCCGGAGTGCAACCCGTCGTTTTTTTTTCTTTTGGGTGTGTGGGGCCAAGCCAACCTTACCAGATCATCGATACACCTGTTGATTGACGGACGAGGCTCTGGCGTAGGCTCTCTTTTCAGGGTTGGGGGTAAGGTGGCAGTCGCTCCCATAAAAGCCGTATAATCAAACCAAAAGGAATTGGAGTAAGCGGACCTCGTCTCCGAGTTGAAAGCCTCAGATGTAACTATATATTCTGCGAGGTCAACCCCGGTTTACCTGCCCACTTATACATGTTATGTCATTGATATGTTGGTCGCGCAGTACGCCCTTAAAATATAAATAACATAACATAACATAACTTCACGCCTGTATCCCCGAAGGGGTAGGCTGAGGTGGATTACACACCCACGATTCGCCAGTTATGTTAAGGTCCCAATGTAATAGGGGGCGAGCCTATTGCCATCTACCGGGCACATTATTAAGCGAGCGATAATTAACATTAAATGAATTAACAAAATATACTAGGAAATTCTACACAGCGCTATCTACTCAAAGTAAGCATAATTTAACTAGCTTGTGTTATGGATCTTAGAATGCAGATAGATATACATAAATTCATATTATACATAGAAGCACCCAGCCAAATGCAAATCTTCATGGATATTCACATATTTGCACTGAGCGAGAATCGAACCCGCGATCTCTGACTTAGAGGACAAACGCTCTACTGCTACGCCACACAGGTCGTCAAAATGAACTCCATATAATTTCAGATGAAGGTGAGGTCATCACGAAGATTGACTGGCTGGAGGAATGCCTTGAGTCGTAAATAGAAAATACCTGACTGACCCAAGTTAAATTAGAAACCCCGATAGCCGACAAAATTAACATTTAGGGATTGTAACCTTTTGAAATTGGCACCTGGATATCAGCGGCGTGTACTTACTGTTTGTTATTATAAAACGAATCAAACTTTTACTTGAAACAAGGTTTATTAAAACTATGTAAGTCATAATGATTGTTTTTAACGCTTTAAACCATTCCCGGAATAAAAGTAAAGTATGTGTTATTCCGGACTTTAATCTCCTTTCAGCCGTTTTCGCGTGAAAGAGCAACAAAGATACATACATACATACATACTCACAAACTTTCGCGTTTATAATATTAGTAGGATAGACTATGAATGTATGAATGTGTATTACTCTTTCACATAAAACGGCTGAACACAGCAGAATATTATGGATAATGGTTTTTTGTAACAATTTTTATACAATATTCTTTCAAATAAATGAATTTTTTATTAATATAACGGATCTGGCTGAAATTCGGCACTGCGATAGATTATAGTCTAGAATGTACTTCTTATCCCTGGAATAGATAATAAATAATAAATAAATAAATATTGTAGGACATATTACACAGCGCCATCTAGACCCAAACTAAGCAGAGCTTGTCATATGGGTTCTAGAATGCGGATAAACATACTTAAATACATTTTTTTTGTAAATAAATACATATTATACATAGAAACACCCAGACCAATGCAAATATATATATTTGCACTGAGCGGGAATCGAAACCGCGACCTCTGGCTTAACAGTCGAACGCAATACCGCTACACCATAGAGGTCGTCAGATTTCTATGGGAAGCGAGAACGGGATCAGAATACAACGCGGGTGTATAGTGTATTATATATATATATAAATCGTATTATTCGTAATTCATAATTTGCCTTTCACTGGACAAGGCCTCTCGTGCCACGTGGTTCGTCATCAACCTATCTACCTAGCCATATCATCTTTCACACAATCCACCATAGTAACCATCCACTTCCATACTAAATGACTTCCTTATGATATTACTTTCATTCCTACTCATTGATTTGATCAATTATTATTCTTTAATTATTCTTTTGTTTTACTTTTTTAGACTTTCTTAATCTTATATAATAATATATAAAGCCGGCAAGTGTCTACTTGTTATTTACATATGAAAACTTAAAAATGATTTCTAGTGATGTAAGTAGTTTTTTAGTCTTAATACTGTTTGCTTTCCAAAAAAAAAAAAAAATTATAGGTTCGAACCAAGACAAGCGATTTCCTCGTAACTTCTCTGTGATTAGCGCTACTTTCAAACTTATTCCTAATCTTAACATAACATAACATAACTTCACGCCTGTATCCCCGAAGGGGTAGGCAGAGGTGTATTACACACCCACGATTCGCTAGTTATGTTAAGGTCCCAATGTAATAGGGGGCGAGCCTATTGCTATCTACTGGACACATTATTAAGCGACCGATAATTAACATTTATTAATGCACACATAACTAATAAAAGTCAGAGGTGTGTGCCCGGGGCGACTGGGGATCGAACTCGAGACCTCGTCTAAGCAGTCCGATACGTACGAAACTGGGCTATCGCCCATCTTATCCATTCTTATTACACCACACATCCAATTCGAATGTTGGCTGCATGCAGTCGTCTTCCAACCGTACCCTTTTTCACCGTGAACTAAATACCTACCTAAATAAATTCCATTTGTTTCAGCAATATGACCTCCAACACGCTGAGGGTGGATAACTGCTCTTCGCATTGCACCACTCCGACAGACAAACCAGAGAACATTGTATCGGTGAAGGTTGGCTGTTTCCATATCAACCCAGCTACAACGTGAGTATTTGTGACTTTAAGATAAAACATTATAAATATTGTTAACCATAAAAGTAATGAAAATGTTAAGACTACATTTTCTTAAATTTAAAATACAGTCAACGACAAAAGTCGGTTAGCACTTGAATATTTACAAACCTTTTTTTTACATAGGTATACATAAACCAGGGGTGTGTGTTGGGTAACCTCCTCGAGTGTCGTTTCGATTCCGATCCCGCTGCAGTCCGGGGGGAATGGAACCGGAGCGGCCGGTACACCCTGGGCGGCGGTCAATGGCTTCCCCTTCATGGGGTTGGCATTGATCGTCGGCGAATACCCAACGTGGCGGGAACACATCGCTCTCCGTACTCCTCTGCTTTCAGAGGAGACAGGATGAGCGATGGTGTTTGTGGCTGAGGCCACCATAGGGTCCTGGGGGATCCAGGGGCGGGTTGGCCCACTGCTAACGCAGGGGCCGACGGGCACTTGTGCCGCCGCCGGTGAGAGAGGACTAGCCATCCTCTCGCGTTCCGTAATCGGCAGGTGATCAGCAACGACCTGACTGGTGGCTCCAGAAGGGTACGCTGTGAACTTGCTGACCGGAGGGCTTGCCTTTATTGGCCGGCCCACGACAAGGAAAAGTCTATAACACCCGACAGCCAAGTCGTAAAAACCTATGGATACCAGCCGACCTCCATAGTATATAGGCTTATCCAGGTGCAGGGGGCACCGCCTGGATGGACCACCTTTCCCCCATACTCGTGGGATATACTATGGCTTACATAAATTCACAAAATAATAATACGGATCGATTAATGACAACGACAATGGCAAGGACAAAGGACTTAGAAAATGACGTAGTCTGCGCGGAGATCGCGCAGCAATCAAGCGCGGAGGTGGCGCCAAATACCTCGGCGGTGTCGGAGAGGTTCGACACCGCCAGCGAAAGAAGTAGGGCGGCAAGCCCGTTAGGATTGGGCGTCAAGGCGCAGAAGCGCAAACGGCGCCCAAAGAAGCCAGCCCAGCGACCAGGGGAGGGCGTGTCGGATGAGGATTACACCCTCACCGGGACGGCCTCCTCCAGCGATGAGGCGACAATGTGGGCGCCTAAGGTGGCTGCAGTCCGCCGGGCGCGAGGAGGTTTGAGGGGTGGGCAACCCAGCCGGGCCCCCTCGGCCACTGGGAGGTCCGCGGAAAAATCGCCGCCGAGGCCTTCCACCTCGTCAGTGACGGAACCGAGCGGGAGGACGCGGTCTCTTTTGGAGAGACTGCAGAAGGTGACCGCGTCATTCCAGGGGTCCCCAAACCCTGAGCAGGAGGCGATGTTGCGCATTGTGCTCGACATCGCCTCCGAGAATGAGGGCCTGGCGGCGCAGCTGGCCGAGTCTCGTCGTGAGACGGCTCGACTAGCTGCAGCCGTCGAGGAGCTCCAGAGGGGCATGGCGAGCCCGGCTGAACCGGCGCAGCGGGCGCAACCGGCGCAGCGGGCGCAACCGGCGCAGCGGGCGCAACCGGCGCAGCGGGCGCAACCGGCGGAGCCGGCGCGCGTGACTCGCTCGTCGGCGAGGCAGTCGACGCAGCCAGAGCAGCCGGTGCGACCGGTGCAGCAGCCGGCACAGTCGGTGCGGCCGGCGCAGCCGAGGGTACCGCCGGCGGAGTCTTGGCTCCCCTATATGGAGGCGCTGGAAGAGCGGATGATGTGTCGGATGGAGGCCCTAATGGACTCCATCCGCCGTCCGCCTCTGGCGCCACCGGCGGCCGGCTACGCGGGTGTAGCCCAGAGGGGCCTCACCCCCCCGGCTGCGGGAGCGAGTGCGACCCTGCCGGGGCCGGCTCCTCAGCCCCCTCCCGCTCAGGGTAAGGGGAAAGGCAAAGGCAAGGGGAAGGGCAAGGGGAAGACGTCCCCAGCCCTGGCCCCAGCCCCAGCCCCAGCCGTGGTTCCGGCCACCTCCACCCCATTGGAAGGGGGCTGGGAGGTGGCTGGAGCCAACAAGAAGAGGCGGAAGGCCGCCAAGAAGGCCGCCAAAAAGGCCAGGAGGGCCGCGGCCGCCGCGAAAGCAGCGCCGGAGAAGCTCCGTGCCCCCCGCACTACGGCCGTCGTCGTCACCCTGACGGCGGAGGCAGCGGGGAGAGGCATGGGGTATGCCGAGGTGTTGGCCAAGGTGAAGGCCAACGTCGACCTCAAGGCCCTCGAGATCCCGGGCGTCCGGTGCAAGAGCACACGGACAGGAGCCCGACTTCTCGAGGTCCCTGGCGCCGCCAGTGGCCCCAAGGCCGACGCCCTAGCGGCTCGGCTGAGGGAGTCGCTGGACGCAGCCGACGTCCGGGTGTCCAGGCCCATTAAATGCGCAGAAGTGCGCATTACGGGCCTGGACGACTCCGTCACGGCAGAAGAGCTCAGGCTCGCCGTGGCGGAGGCCGGGGACTGCTCCCCGGACACAGTAAAGGCCGGAGCTATACGCTTCGGCCGCGGTGGACAGGGGGGCCCTATCGCGGCGGCCCAAAAGGTCGCAGACGGGCGGAGCCTCCTGGTGGGAGGCTTCCTGAGGGCGCAGGCACGGCTCCTGCAGGCCCGACCGGCCAGGTGCTTCAGGTGCCTGTCGGTGGGCCATGTGGGGGTGCACTGCACGGCGGAAGTGACGGCGGGTGACCGTTGCTTCCGCTGTGGCCAACCCGGTCACAAGGCCGGCACGTGCGATGCCCCGCTGCACTGCTTTAGGTGTGCAGCGGGAGGCAAGCCGGCCGACCACAGGGTTGGCAGCAAGGCCTGCGCCGGAGGGGAGCTGAAGCCGGGAGGCCGGCCTTCCGCCTCCAGTTCACAGCGGGATGCGGAGATGGGGGTTCCATAATGGATCCTCAACTCCGCATCCTGCAGGTGAACGTTGGCCACGGTGCCCATGCTCAGGATCTTCTGCGCCAGAGCATGGCACAGTGGGCCATAAATGTCGCCGCTGTCGCCGACCCATACACCCACCGGTTCCTCGGGCCTACCTGGGAAACCGCGCTGGATGGGTCGGCGGCACTGGTGCACAACCCTGCCGCCGGCAGCCCCCCTCTTGCCGTCGTTGCAAGGGGACCCGGCTGCGTGGCGGCGGCGGTTGGGGATATAGCGGTCGTGGCCGCTTATATCACGCCGAACCGAGACCAAGCTGCATATGAGCAGTGGCTCCGTCAGCTGGCCGTCGTCGTCAATGCCTGCCAGCCCCGTCCGGTCCTTGTGCTCGGGGACTTCAACGCCTGGTCGTATGCCTGGGGTTCCCGACACGAAAGGGGCGCGACGGGGCATAGAGGCAGGGCACTGGTGGACTGGGCCGCACGACTCGGCCTAGTCCTCCTAAATCGGGGAGCCGTGGACACGTTCGTGACCTCGAGGGGTAGCTCCATCGTGGACCTATCGTTCGCGAGCCCCTGGTTGGCGCGACGTGTTCAGGGCTGGCGCGTCGTTTTGGGGGAGGACACAAGTTCGGATCACCGATACATTCGGTTTGACGTGTCCCCCCCTGCGAGCGACGCGCCGGCTGCACCGGCTCCACCCGAGCCACGTTGGGCGCTTAAGCGACTTGATCGGGAGCTCCTCCTGGAAGCCGCCATCGTACAGGCCTGGGCCCCTGCGCCGGACAGGCCTGTCTGCATAGACGATGAGGCGGAGTGGTTCCGGGAGGCCATGACCCGTGTCTGTGACGCGGCGATGCCTAGGGCTCCGCCTTATAATCCGAGGGGTCAGGTCTACTGGTGGTCGTCGGAGATCGCGCAGCTCAGACGGGGCTGCGTGATCACGCACCGCCGGTGGGCCCGATTCCGTAGGAGGCGTCGCCGCCCCGCAGATGCGGAGGCCCGAGAGGCGGAGTTGTACGAGGGATACAGGGAGGCCAGACGAGCCCTCCGAGCGGAGATAAGGCGTTCCAAACGGGACGCCTTCCGCGAGCTGCTGGAGACGCTGGAGCGGGACCCTTGGGGGCGGCCCTACCGGATGGTGAGGGGCAAGCTGCGCCCCAAGGCCCCGCCGTTAACCCAGTGTCTCCAGCCGGATCTGCTCGGAGGAGTTGTTGGCTCCCTGTTCCCAGCGCGGGCGGTGGAACATGTTCCACCGCGGATGACTCCGCCTCGGTTGCGCATGGCGCCCGACGTGGAAGAGTAATTGCGAAGCGCCTCGTCGAGCACCTCTCAAGAGTGGGGCCGGACCTGGCGGATGGCCAATATGGCTTCCGCCAGAGGCGCTCCACCGTGGATGCCATCATGCGCGTGAGGGCTCTGGCGGAGGATGCAGTAGCCCGGGGTGAGGTGATGTTGGCGGTGTCCCTGGACATCGCCAACGCGTTCAACACCTTGCCCTGGAGTTGCATTAGGGAGGCGCTCGTGTATCACGAAGTGCTTCTCTACCTCCGCCGCATAGTCGGGGCGTATTTGACGGAGAGAGCCGTCATCTACCCAACCGTGACCGGTCTCGGTCGGCGTGAAATGTCGTGCGGTGTTCCACAGGGATCGGTCCTGGGGCCGCTCCTGTGGAACATCGGATACGACTGGGTGCTTCGCGGTGAGCTCGTAGGCGGTGCCGCCGTCACGTGCTACGCGGACGACACGCTCGTGACGGCGTGCGGGGCGACGTACCGCGAAGCGACCCGAAAGGCCACGACCGCGGTTGCCCAAGTCGTTAGGCGGATCCGGCGGCTGGGTCTCGAGGTGGCCCTGCATAAAACCGAGGCCCTGTTCTTCCATGGGCCTCGGAGCAAGCCACCCGAGGGATCCAGTCTCATCGTGGGAGGAAATCGCATCGGCATCAAGCCCCAAATGAAATATTTGGGGCTCGTGCTCGACGGCCGATGGGACTTCGGAAATCACATCCGAAGTCTGGCCCCCAAATTGAAGGGCACAGCTCTTGCTCTGGCTCGGCTGTTGCCCAACATGAGGGGGCCCGATGACTCCTGCAGGAGACTTTACGCGGGGATCGTGCGGTCCATGGCCCTGTATGGGTGCCCAATATGGGCGGAGGCCCTGAGGACCGGAACTGTGCGGATGCTGCGCGCTCCGCAGCGAGTTCTGGCCATCAGGGTCATCCGAGGGTACCGCACGATCTCCTTCGAGTCGGCGAGTCTCCTTGCCGGAACTCCGCCATGGGACCTGGAAGCGAGAGCCCTTTCGCAACTGTACCAGTGGCGAAAGGAGGCGCGGGAGCAGGGATGGAACCCCGAGCCTCGAGAAATCGAGGCCGTGCAGTCCCAGCTCCGCCAGGCCATCGTGGTGGAGTGGAAGGAACGACTTGGGCAACCAAGCGCAGGGCACGCCGCAATAGCGGCGGTAAGGCCCATCATGGAGGATTGGCTGGAGAGGCGACACGGAAGCCTCTCCTACCGACTGACGCAGGTGATCTCAGGGAAGGGGTGCTTCGGGGACCACCTGCATCGGATCAGGAAGGAGCCAACGCCTGAGTGTCATCACTGCGACGCGGGCGAGGACTCAGGGCTGCACACGCTGGCGGACTGCCCGGCGTGGGAGTCGCCGAGGCGTGACCTCGTGGCAGCCATCGGGGTGGGAGTCCTCTCGCTCGGCAGCATGATTGCTGCAATGGTGCGGAGCGCGAGCGCGTGGGCCGCCGCCGCCTCCTTCTGCGAGCATGTAATGCTCGCGAAGGAGGTGGCGGAGCGCGCCCGGGAGAGACTTAGAACTCTCCCGGTCCGCCAAGCCCGCAACTTGCTCGCCGCGCGTCGCAGGCAACTCAGGCGCCGGAGGTCGCTTAACGACCTCCGTCCTCCATGAGCGCAGGCCTGGGGGTGGCGGGTGAGGCCACCTGTCACCCCAGCAGAAGCAGGCCGGGACGGTGGGGCGACTAGCGCCCCTCCCCCAAACCGGGGCAAGACGGGGACACCGTGGTTCCCAAACCCGAGGGGGCCATCTCGAAACCGGAGATGGCCCAGGGTCAGTCGGGGTGCGAGGGATATGCTCTATGGGCAACCTTACACCCCGGCGTCTGTGGACCCGAGACGGCGTGCGGTTTTAGTCGGTTCAAGCCCGACATAGCCGCCCCCGCTGGCACGCGGGGGGGTATCCGAAGGGATTTCCGCACGATAAAAAAAAAAAAAAAAAAAAAGGTATACATGAACCAATAGTGGATACTAGGTACTTCGGGGTGCGAGGGATATGCTCTATGGGCAACCTTACACCCCGGCGTCTGTAAGCCCGACACGGCGGCGTGCGGTTTTACTCGGTTCAAGCCCGACATAACCGCCCCCGCTGGCCGGCGGGGGGTATTTCCGCATGAAAAAAAAAGGTACTTTTATACTCCCCAGAGGACAAAGTTAACATTGTGCATGTTTTATGAAAGGGTTAAGAGCTAAGCTGATCAATAGATTAGAATTTGTTAAGCGACTTCTATCGTTGACCGTACAAACGCGATCTCTTCCAGGTAATCTTTGGATGAATAGGAATAAAAAAAAATAAGTTTACAGGTACAGGTAGCAATTAAAAATACATAAATAGATTAGTCATGTAGAGAAACATTACAAATCCATTTAATATATTTACTTTTTGAGATCTTACAAGTTTCGTTTCCAATGTCTTTCGACATCCTAAATTGTTCAGACAGTATAGCTTATTGAAAGCGTGTTTCTCCTTTGACTTTACCAATCTTATCTTTGTGTTTCTCTTTATATTACCCGGCCACACTTCGTTGAGGCTTTGTCTGATATAAAAAATAATATCTGGGTTTTATTTTGACGTTTTCTAAAAATGAAACATAGCCCGAAACCCTCTGTCTACTAAATTTAATGAAAATCCTTGGAGCCGTTTCCGAGATTTAGATTATAAAGATAAATTACTCGTTAAAAGGTATTAGATATACCGTTTCCGTAGGCACTTCGGCATACCATTACGTATGTACGTATGTAAAATGCAAAGAACTATCAAAATTTCAAGTCCTCCACATTTAATGAAAGGAAACTTCTGAACACACACACTTCCCTGAATGGTTTACATTTTACATTTATTTAACAATTGGGTCTAGCGCTGTAATGGGGTTTAGGATGTTTTCATATATGTGTTTCTAATTTTTAGGGTTCCGTAGCCTTATAGATTCGTCATGTCTGTCTGTCTGTCCGTCCGTATGTCACAGCCACTTTTTTTCTGTAACTATAAGAACTATGGCATTAAAACTTGGTAAGTAGATGTATTCTCTGAACCGCATTAAGATTTTTCACACAAAAATAGAAAAAAAGCAATAAATTTCGGGGGTTTCCCCATACTTAGAACTGAAACTCAATTTTTTTTTTATCAAACCCAACGTGTTTATCTATCTATGGATAGGTCTTCAAAAATGATATTGAGGTTTCGAATACCATTTCTTTTCTAAACTAAATAATAGTTTGCGCGAAAGACACTTCCAAAGTGGTAAAATGTGTGCCCCCCCCCCCTCTGTAACTTCTAAAATAAGAGAATGATAAAACTAAAAAAAACGTATGATGAAAATTGGTTTGAACGAGATCTATTAAGTAGTTTTTTTAATACGTCATAAATCGTAAACCGCAATTTACCTTTCATTAGATCAACTCACATATAAAAAATTTACTTGCTGCTACGGAACCCTTCATGGGCGAGTCCGACTCGCACTTGGCCGGTTTTTTTTTAAGCGTGTATGAGTTATGAGTTAGAGGGTTAAATCAGCTGGAAGCATCAATGCCTTTCAAAAGTGAAGTGCAACGCTATCATTATCTAGGGTTCACCTTGAGATTGTACCTGAAAGTAGACCACAGTGGATCAAATGATTGCCAAAAATCGAAGAAGTATAAGAATATCATAAGCTGTTTAAAAATATATCCGGAAAACAGCATACTGCTGTTTTCCGGATATATTATTATTTATCATCTCATCATTATTTTGTACAGATTATTGGCTTTTAAAAAAAATATGAAGGTAATAATAATTTTAACAAGGTTGTCGACATGTGGAGTGTGGATTCGGCGATTATTGTTCCGATAGTTGTATCGGTTCACGGACTGATTGCCAAGAGCCTCGAACAACATCTCAAGAGGCTCGCGTTAGGCAGTTGGGCAAGGGACACGTGGGGAGGACACCGTGCGGTTTTAGTCGAGACACGACATAACCACCCGCGCTGGCCAGCGGGGGGGTATCCGAAGGGATTTCCGCACGTAAAAAAAAAAGTGCTCCTCGATACGGCACGTATTGTGAGGAGATTCCTCTCTCTGAAGCCCTAACCACCGATGACTTGGTCCCTGTTCCCGATGCCGGTGGGCCACAATTTTTTACATTTTTAAATATTTTGTGTTTTTTTATATAGAATGTATTTAAAAATATAATTTGTATTTAAAGTTAAATAAAGGATTTATCCATAAAAATCATAATTGTAAAGCTTAATATCGGTGTGTAACACGCCTCTGTCTACTCCTATAAGATTTATATGTTTATAAAATGTACAATACATAATGTTTATTAGCAAACTTTCTTCAATATTGTACTATAAAATATCGACACGAGCGCAGTGCAATTTAGTACCTATTCGACGTAACGTAAAAGTTTCAAATTGTTGATTCCAACATTTTCCTATGCGGGCGGTGAACAAAGTTTATACACATTTATGAACTTTCTTACATACTTCGACGAAATAATTTTAATATGTAGAGTTAAGAAACATGCGATAATTATTTAGTATGAAAATGCTTTGAAGTTGCAATATTTCGTTGTTTCGTGTAACTCAGGATACCAGATACATTTTGATAATAATGAAATAACATATACGTTAACGCATGCCTCCACCCGCGTGGAGTTCTGATCCCACTTGTGCGACCCATTGAAGTCTATTCCAGGAAAAACAAGTAGCCTATGTGTTATTTCAGATTATAATTTATCTATCTGTGCACGACACAAATAGACTATAGACACATGTGCCAGTGACACGTAGATTAGTAAGCGTGAATATAACGAATAAATTATGAAAATGTTAGGTTTACGTAAATTAAAAACGTAATTATGTAATTACTTTGATATTAAGCTAAGATAAATAGCTTACTACTGTTAGGAGTTAGTTTTCTGAGTAATTAAGTATGTTAGAGCCAAAATTAATAAAGAAAGTACACTCCCTGAAAAGCATAATTGCAAATATAATTACGTAAATGCATTACTCAGAATCTAACATAACTTCGTATAAATAGGAAATACGACTCTGTATACTAGTATGTAAGTTTAATTACACCCCGCGACTGCCTCCCACGCCGTAAGAAGCGAATATGCGCTCCCCCGGCTGGTGCCATTTTATTATATAGTAGCTCGCGGGAGGCAGGGCCCATATATAAGTCTGAGGGGTCAATCCGCCCGTCATTCAGTAGCCCGACGTCGCACGGTACAGGTGTAAGTACCTATCGTCGTGCAACTCTTATTGCTACCAATGTACATATATGCTATGTGATTAATATGTATAACATGAGTTCTGTAAATGAATGGAAATGCGGAGGTGAGGTAATTTGGATCGCGGGCCAGCACTACAAAAGACTATAAAAGCAGGGACCATTTGTTAGGAAAATATTGGACATTGGGCAACAAGTAGACAACAAGAGTCTCTCAAGGAACAAGGAAGCCCAACAGGAAGTGGTAGATCAAGAGTAGTGCTGGGCCAAGTACATCCAATGCCTCACTGACGTCAATCAAGTCCACCCATCCAAGTGTTTCATTCTTCGACTCAACATCCGTCAAATACAGTCCACTGAAGGCGACCGCGAAGTAGTGGCAGTCTATTTGGAACCTTTTCAGGTTATAGTCTGTCATGAACCACGGTCCTTAACACTATCCCTGTATCAAAATCTGTGTCCAAACGTCTTCATAAACTTTCAGGTCCTTCTCAATATTCTAAACGTGAAAGTTTGTGACGATATTTGTTTTGTTTTTTTTTTACTTTACTTTACTTGACGACCACTATGGCGCAGCGGTAGTGCGTTTGACTGCTAAGCCAAAGGTAGCGGGTTCGATTCCCGCTCAGTGCAAATTTGTATATTTGCATTGGTCTGAGTGTTTCTATGTATAATAATAATATGTATTTATGTACAAAAAAAAGTATTTAAGTATGTTTATCCGCATTCTAGAACCCATATGACAAGCTCTGCTTAGTTTGGGTCTAGATGGTGTTGTGTAATTTGTCCTAGAATATTTTAAAAAAAAACATAATTAGTTTTTGTTTGAATGTTTTTTACTCAATAACGCTCAAACGGATCTGTTTGAAATTTGGCACAAGGATAGACTATAGTCTGGTATAACACATAGGCTACTTTAATCCTTAGATTAGGTTCCCATGGGGTGTGGGAACCGGATCAGAACTCCACGCGGGTAAAGCCGCTGGCAACATCTAGTTTATAATATTAGTAGGAAGTAGAATAGGATAATAAACTACCGGATCTCACATACATTATAATCATTTATGTTACACAAACCAATGACTTGATTGATTACAATTCGGCGCCTGAGTGCTTGTTCAACCAACCATTGCCAAAATTTTACCGGAGGAAGGGGCTTATGTTTTTTTTTTCGTGAATCAGGCATGATATGGCCTCA
The DNA here is from genome assembly GCA_946251805.1 of Cybosia mesomella. Classification (NCBI taxonomy): domain Eukaryota; kingdom Metazoa; phylum Arthropoda; class Insecta; order Lepidoptera; family Erebidae; genus Cybosia; species Cybosia mesomella. Next base: position 28,836,384 of record OX276398.1, read on the forward strand.
TGAATGTCATGCTTGATGTTTTTTCTACGCGAAATCAGTATTGTTATTGCGCTATTGCGCATTTTATATTTATATTCGCATTATATTTCTAAAATAAAAGTACCCTTGTAAATGTTACGCCTTATAATATTCGCTATCTGGCAGTGAAAGTTCCGTCAAATTCGGTAAAGCCGCTCCAAAGATTACCTCTTTCAAACAGACAGAAAGACAGACAAAAATTTTAAACATTGTATTTATGTTTTAAGTAGGTGTATACTCATGTGCAATAATTAAAAATCTGCTAATTTAATATTACAAACAGACACTTCAATTTTATTTATTTGTATGTATCGGTGTCAATAGCAACTATATTCTCGTAAATGCTTAAAAACATAGCATACAAAGTAATTGCAGATTTATGGCATAGATTTTAAAATGTAGCCTCATTTTTCAGCGCTAGCTCGAAATTCGTTTTTTCACTTAGCCGCTTTTTAGCGTCCTCAAGCTAAGAAGCGGCTAAGTGAAAAAACGAATTTTAATGGCAGTATACCATTCTTGACATATTGAGACCCCGTTTGCCATACGAACATCTATTAAAAAAATGGGTTGTGCAGGTCCGACGACATATAATAAACTCGTTACGAGATGATAACTGTACATCTTCACTAATATTATAAGGGGAGTGGGAGTGGGAGTGGGAGTGGGAGTGGGAGTGGGAGTGGGAGTGGGAGTGGGAGTGGGAGTGGGAGTGGGAGTGGGAGTGGGAGTGGGAGTGGGAGTGGGATTGGGAGTGGGAGTAAGAGTGCGAGTGCGAGTGCGAGTGCGAGTGCGAGTGCGAGTGCGAGTGCGAGTGCGAGTGCGAGTCGGAGTCGGATTCGGAGTCGAAGTCGGAGTGGGAGTGGGGCGACAGGTGAGGCCGCCTGTCACCCCAGCAGAAGCAGGCCGGGACGGTGCCCCTCCTCCAAACCGGGGCAAGACGGGGACACCGTGGTTTCCAAACCCCCTCGGCCATCTCGAAACTCGGCCCAGGGTCAGTATGGGTGCGAGGGATATGCTCTATGAGCAACCTTACACCCCGGCGTCTGTAGACCCGAGACGGCGTGCGGTTTTAGTCGGTTCAAGCCCGACATAACCGCCCCCGCTGGCCGGCGGGGGGGGGTATCCGAAGGGATTTCTGCACGAAAAAAAAGAAGATACGTTTAATTACTTGCCTAGCTATTTAATCAAACAGCTTAGAAAATGACTTATTTCTGCATGGTTATAAAAAAAGTAACCACGAAGGCTTAATGCCTTAAAGCCTTTTACCTAACCCACCAAGTCGGATACTAAATATTAAATACTGACTTGACACATATCTACTTTTTATTTTGAGAAAGATTAGAGAGAATGATCAATCTGCGCAATTCGGGTTATAGGAACGAGACGTCGGGTCAGGTTAGGAAGAGGGTAAGATCTGAACAAATATTACATTTTTTTTTCAAGTTTCTAACCTAACCCGCGACCGGGTCAGGTTTTCGGGTCAGGTTCGGAATAATCAGTAAAATCGACCAAATCTAGGTATTATTGATCATTTCTTTGTAATTACAAAGCTGATTCTCAGGTAATTCTGCAGTTCGATAGAACTCTGACATAGTCAATGTTCGGCCTATAAATCATCACGCCATAGCTAAAAGGTGTTGAGCAGTAAATATGAAATCACGAAACTACAGAATTACCTACGTGTAAACCATAGTTGATTAGAGACTCGACCTTTGATAATTAATATCATCACGCTATTATATTAGGGAACCGGGAAGAATTAATTTCTATGTTACAGATAAACATCTATTTTTTCATGATAAATGATTGAAAATACGTCAATGAAATAAGTAATCTAATACATGTTTTCTCAAATTTAACGCAGACAAAGTCGCGGGATACATCTAGTTACGTCATAAATACGGCAACAAAAAGATCTTGTACTTTAATTGTTGTAACAATAGCAAGTTTGGTTTTGTCCCGGTTACCTGTGAGTCCGGGGTCCGGTTTCCGGCTTCTACTTCTCTTGACACGGGCTTGGGCACTAGTCTTAGTTTTATTTAGTTCTAGCTGATGCCCATGGCGCCACCTGCGCGGTTATCGGTTATCGTTTTTTGGTTATATATCCGGTACTACTTAACCAATTGCAATCAAATATACGTCAGATTTTAAGTCTGACCAAGACCTTTCTAATAGATAAAGCCGCTTTGAAGTCCGTTCAGTAGTTTTTGCGTCCATCACGAACAAACAGATAAACAGACAAGAATATTCAAAAAAACATTTTTTTTGTGGTCAGAATCGTTCATTAAACCTAACTCAAGTATTTTTTTAAATATCTCCAATGTACAGACACAACTAATTTACAATTTTAGGCGGAGCAGCGAGCATCAGGTAGTACTATAATATACCGAAAAAAATCAAGTCGAAAAAATATAGGGGACTGTGACGCTTAGCTCTAGATTTCATTAGAGATAAATCTAGTCCACAAAGTACTTCAAAGTATGAAACCGAAATGAAGGACGGGGATCCACGTATTACCAAATAGTACTTGTACAAAAAGGTTGGTATTTGATATCGCAGCTTGAATCTGCGTCAACCACGAATATCGGGTACTTTGTGGAAAGTTGTTGAAGCCTTATTTGTAAGTATTTGTATAATTAACCTATAAATATAAAAAGACATTAAATTACTATCAATAGTGAAACGAGGGCAGGAAAAAATTAATCAAAATTTCTTCATTGAATTACCAAAACGACAAAACAAAATCAAAAATTTATAAAAAAAAATGTTATATTATGAGATCCGATTCTCAGCACTCCATGGATTCACCGTGCGGTCGCCGGGTCCATAGCGTGGTACAGAGAGGAACACCATGACGGCGACTGGGACTTGCGACCCAGATGTAGGTTTAGGGTGGCCACCTTGTGATGCATCAGCGCTCACCTCCACCGTCAGTAGTGTTCCCCACCCCCTACCTATCCAAATTTGGTAAGATCCTAACAATGCCACTTTTGATATACGTTTTAGTAAAGAGCTTACTGAAGCTCTTGGCAATCCGAGGTCTTTAAGTAAGTTGTACAGGGATTTAGCTGGAATTCCCCTTGCTCCTACTTCTACGGCGTAGAGTTCAACCACGTAGCCGTTTTTGGTTAACTCGTTAGTCAAATCAAAGTATTTGTTTGTCTTTATAGCGTGGTCTTTAGGTATATTAGTTTCCCACGGTACTGTGAGTTCTACAAGCACTGCACGCTTATGCGATCATGAAAAAAGGAATATGTCGGGTCTGGATGATGAGGCACAGACATCCTCCGGTATCCTATAGTGCTTCTCATACGTGTCTACGAGTATTGTCCAGTCAACGGCAGCTATCAAAATTGAATATGGCTTTTGAGGTGATTTCTTTGAGCAGCCTTCCTTTACAAACGCAATGTCATTTCTTTGGTTTGTGGTTAATCCTCTTTTCGCTCTAGCTACCGCCAAACTTACAGCCTCACGTATGATTTCTAATACCTTATCATGACGCCGCGAGTAATGACCCCGGTCTAATAGCGTTTTACAACCCACTAGTAGGTGCCTAGCCGTACCAGTTGCTTCACCACATGAGTTACATGTTTTATCTGTGGCTTTTTCCCATCTGACCAGATTGCTTTGGTCGGGGAGGGTCAACTGGAATGCATTTAGGTAAAATTTAAGTAAGGGCGGTGACCAGTCGTATATTATGGTACGCCATGTTAAGGCTATGGGAAAACAAAATTCCCCTAGTTCGTCGTTCCAACCATTCGTTTTGCATTTCTAGGTTCATTGCGTGCACCTTATAGGTGTTGTTTTCGTCTGCTTGAAGAAAAGATTTTGTTATTTCTTTATCTGTTTGTCTTTGAATATTACCTAGACCTACTCTACCAGTCTGCGAGCCTATCATGAATTTTTTATGGAACTGGAGACGTGATTCGAGCTCCGATGCATTTTTATCTTTTGGAAGGACTTTTACTATTTCGTCTTTAGATTCCGATAAGACGTGCATTTTAGTTACTCTTAGGTGTTTATAGAGTTCTGATGGCTTCTTAAGCGTCATTCCAAAATTATTCGCGGATCTATATAGTGCCGACGGGTCGGCCGACTGAGCTAGCCCTAGCCACGACTTCAGTGTCTTCGTGACACTCGCATCTAGTTTTTTGAGGAGGCTCTGGTTTATATCATATATAAGAAATGGCCAGTTAAGACGCGAGGTTAAATAATTGTCTACCTTTTTAAATCGATAATGAAACTATCAATTAATTCGTCCAAAGCTGGAGTCTGTTGTCAATCTTTCTTCCGAGGAATTTAAAAGGCACGGTTTCAGATATAGTTGAAACGTTTTCCCCGCCTATACTAAGGCCTGGGTCATATGAAGTGTACCTGGTACCCCGCCTACCCGGACATAGACAGTAGCATTTTTGCTCTCATTCCATCTGTCCATGTACAGCTTTTTTTAACGCTTTTCCTTATTATGTCGATGCAAATTTCATATCTACAAAACTATTGTGAAAAGCTTCACAATTTCTTAAAAATTGACTTTAATTATCGTGTGGATACATTTAACGTTTCCACCCTGTATATAAAAGCAATAAAAAATACAAGACGTTCTATTTGTTAAAGGTTTGAAATATGAAAGAAGATTATTTACAAATCGTCTAACCTCAGTGTGAAGGCTACAAAGGCGTCTATGCCTGTATGTCTCAACCATATGTGTATCTGTTGAGAACTCTCACTCTGAGAGCGGCTGTCAGAGTGTTTCAACAGATTTCGTAAACACGACAGATTCTTCAAATATAATATACGAATGTAGAAAATATATTACCTACTGGTGAAAATCTCTGTGTATTTAGGCACGTATTAAGCGCCATTTACATGAAGAGAGTTTCTTACCTCGAAGATACGATTTTCGTTTGCAAGAAATAAAAATATGATCATGTGAACTAAAGATACGATATCATACGTGGAAGGGCGATAATCACCTTGTCATGCAGTACTGAATGTCCCTGTGTAAACAAGACAATATCGTGCAAGTTACAACATATACAACATAATAATTATATTTACGGGGATTAACGCGATCACTTATTTAAAGGTATTACATACCTCTGGTTTGCCTGACGTTTCGACCAGGTTGCGGAGCTTACGATCTCTGTGACCCCGAACATTTAGACCGGGAGCTAGAACATGTTCAGGAGGTACTAAAAAGGAACGGATATCAAGTGAATGGAGGACGAAAGCAACCGAAAAGAAGACGCAAGTATCCAGAAGTAAACAGACAACCAGCCTATATGCCTTATGTCAAGGGAGTACGGATAAGATCGGGTCCGTGTTAAAGAAATACTCTATTTCGACAGTATACACACCAGGCATAAAGGTACACAACATCGTTGGCACACCGAAGGATATATTGCCACTACAAACTCCAGGTGTTTATAAAATAGACTGCAGCTGCGGAAGTTCCTTCATAGGCCAAACGAAGCGGACTATTGCTGAAAGGGTCAAATAACATATCGCTGCTGTGAAGAACCGACAGACGAGCAAATCGGCGATTGCAGAACATGCACTGGAAGATGGTTTTAAATTATCTACAGCGTGGAATTCAGTGTTAAAAAACATACCACCTCGCTTTTCTGCGCAGTCGGATAAACACCAGAATAGGAACACATCGGTTTGCTTACAGAATAGGGACACTGTTAGTGTAGTATGTGACGGTACATGGCGAAACAAAAATCTCAACAATATCGAAAATGTGCGGGTGGAAGAGGAATCTTCTACTTCACGGATTCGACGACGGAGGGCGTGCAACGCTGAGCCAGTCAGCCTGTGACCACGGCCAGTGCAACCTGGTCGAAACGTCAGCCAAACCAGAGGTATGTAACACCTTTAAATAAGTGATCGCGTTAATTCCCGTAAATATAATTACTATATCATGGAACGCGAGAGTTTAAAAGTTAATATACAACATATATCGATTCAAACCGATTTGTACGATACTCACATGAACTTGATTTTTTAGGTAGATTTCGATGAAATCGATCTACCTATTGGATTCTTGACTATTGTCGAATTTTAAAAAAAAATCTTCATAGGAGGTCTAGTTATAACCCCCTGAGTCCGAAATTACCACTGGTCAAAAAGTTTAGTTTTAAGTTATATATATATATATATATATATATATATATATATATATATATATATATATATATATATATATATATATATATATATATATGTATGTATGTATGGTTGTAGATTGAGTTTAGGGAAATGTGTCGTAGTGTCAACAAAAAGCTGGGCGATAATCACCTTACGAATATCGTATGATATACTCGTAGATGAGTTTTTATAATTTGGTCAAAGTTCACACTTGAATGCAGTTGTCATCTGAAGATTATCTCCTACGATAATAGCATACGACTTTTCGCCCTAAAATGTGCCAAAACCTCTCTCCATATAAATGGGCCTTAGTCTCGTTGACATGTTAAGATTCAGGTATTTCTATATGTTGTTATATCATTTACTTCTTTTAATTTATTGATTTTAAAATGTTAGCTTTTGCCATCACTGTTGTACAGCGCCCTACCGATATCCTTGAGGTGCAAGCCAACGTCACCTGCAAGTCGAGTCGCCTGCTAAACATCAGACGAGTTCTGGTGCAGGTTTTCCTCTCAGAGTCGGGTCAGAAGGCAGTCGCTCCTGGAAAAGCTGACATACCAATCAAAAATGTGAAAATTTATGTGGATGGACGTGAAAATTAAGGTGTATGGATAGTGGATTGCCCCCATACACCCTAGTGGCCCTTAAAGGGCCATTTATATACAGAGTTTCTTACCTTAAAGATACGATATCATACGTGGAAGGGCGATAATCGCCTTGAACAAAATGTACAATATCGTGCTAGTTACCTAGCTCGAGTGGTAAGTCTCGCATTTAAATCGGGTCAAATCGATTTGTACGATTATCGCATGACCTTGCAAAATAGTCATACCTACCAGATTGAGTTTAGACAAGTCGACAAGTCGTATGCAAATATCGCGTTGCGATTTGTGTCGTAGTGTAAACAAACCGCTGAGTGGCTGGCACCTTACTAATATCGTATGACATACTCGTAGGCGAGATTTTATTTTTTTGCTACGATTGTAAATATGTGATCGTCTGAAGATTAACCAAAGATAATCGCAAACGACGGGTCGCTCTGCGAGAAACTCTCGTCGTGGTAGTCAGTACATCACTCATTCGGCGCAACGGTAGTACGTTCGACTGCTAAGTGAGAGGTCGCGGGTTCTATTCCCGCTCAGTGCAAATATTAGGTCGTTACATATGAAGGGCACGCCGCAATAGCGGCGGTAAGGCCCATCATGGAGGATTGGCTGGAGAGGCGACACGGAAGCCTCTCCTACCGACTGACGCAGGTGATCTCCGGGAAGGGGTGCTTCGGGGACCACCTGCATCGGATCAGGAAGGAGCCAACGCCTGAGTGTCATCACTGCGACGCGAGCGAGGACTCAGGGCTGCACACGCTGGCGGACTGCCCGGCGTGGGAGGCGCCGAGGCGTGACCTCGTGGCAGCCATCGGGGTGGGAGTCCTCTCGCTCGGCAGCATGATTGCGGCAATGGTGCGGAGCGCGAGCGCGTGGGCCGCCGCCGCCTCCTTCTGCGAGCATGTAATGCTCGCGAAGGAGGTGGCGGAGCGCGCCCGGAAGAGACTTAGAACTCTCCCGGTCCGCCGAGCCCGCAACTTGCTCGCCGCGCGTCGCAGGCAACTCAGGCGCCGGAGGTCGCTTAACGACCTCCGTCCTCCATGAGCGCAGGCCTGGGGGTGGCGGGTGAGGCCACCTGTCACCCCAGCAGAAGCAGGCCGGGACGGTGGGGCGACTAGCGCCCCTCAACCAAACCGGGGCAAGACGGGGACACCGTGGTTCCCAAACCCGAGGGGGCCATCTCGAAACCGGAGTTGGCCCAGGGTCAGTCGGGGTGCGAGGGATATGCTCTATGGGCAACCTTACACCCCGGCGTCTGTAGACCCGAGACGGCGTGCGGTTTTAGTCGGTTCAAGCCCGACATAACCGCCCCCGCTGGCACGCGGGGGGTATTTCCGAAGGGATTTCCGCACGATAAAAAAAAAAAAAAGGTCGTTACATATGAAATTGCCGTTTTTCTTGAAGAAAACCAAATTTTCAGTACTAACATTTTAGCATTTTTTTTAGGAATGACATCCAAATTTTATGTTTTTTTTTTGTGTATGAATGAGACAACATTAAGCTAACAAACAGCAACTTTTATTACATTTTTTATCAAAATGGATAGCATTTAGGAAGTTTTTGAAGATCGAATTAATTTATTAAGCGGCCAATAAAAACAAAATTTAATACAGAGTTGTAAAATCTTGAAATCAACTTTCAAACAAAATGTAAAATAGGACGGTTACCAGCTTCGCAATTAACCCAAACTTAAGCGTAGCGAGATTTGCCTATCCAACAATAGGTCAACGTGACCGGTCGACTTTTTCCAGGTTTTTCGGTGATTATTCCTCGATGGTAAGACCAATCTGGACATTCGACCCCTTACGACACTTAGTAATGTCTACTTGATCACCGTGGCAAATTTGATCGAGATCGGTCAAACGGTCTCGGAGGAGTATCATTTGTTTGAAATGCAACTTTGAAACTAAAGATGCTTCGTTCGCCTTCGGCTCGCTACGCTTAATAATGGAAATAGCTAGGTATTAAATTACAGGAATAATGAATTTATGAATTTGTAAGAAAATTTCGGCAATTTCATAGGTAAAGACCTATTATGTACCTATATTTATTCCAGAACCCATATGACAAGCTCTGCTCAGTATGGGTCTAGATGGCGTTGTGTAATAGTCCTACAATACAATATAAATGTAGTAACTGGCTGGATGCCAGGATCTGGTTGGAGGCCACCTTCCAGGTGCCGATTCACAGTCTCAAATTCCAGCAACTGTCATTACCATTCAGCAAATAATCATCATAGAGTCATTGTTTACTAACGTAATATCGATATACTTATTATCATACTAGCTGATGCCCGCGGCTCCGCCCGCGCTAAGGTTGGTCATCGTTTTTAGGGCTCCGTACCTCTAAAAACGATAAGTAATGATAACTCGAAATCAGAGATAGCCCTGGGTCAGTCGGGGTGCAAGGGAAATGCCTTGTGACCCACCTTACACCCCGGCGTTTGAAGAACCGAGACGGCGTGCGGTTTTAGTTGGTTCAAGTACGACATAACCACCCCTGCTGGCCGGGGTATCTGAAGGTATTTCCGTACGGAAAAAAAGGTTCCGTACCTCAAAAGGGAAAAAAAGGAACCCTTATAAGATCACTCTCTAGTCCGTCTGTCGGTTTGTCTGTCAACACCGATGTTCTCAGGAATGGGTAGACCAAGCAACTGGAAATTTAAACCGGGCTCAGTACCCGGTTTAAATTTCAAGTTCCTTGGTCTGCCCACCGTCAGTCTATAGTCCCTATTAGGTGTATAATAATTAAGGTACAACACGATAACAAGATATGGGCAAATTTAGATTGTCGCGAAAGCTTGTAAGTACCAAAATTTACCTTAATTTTCTTAAAATTTTTTTTCGGGAATTTTTCCTTTTTGGTGTTTGCAACACAAGTTTCATATGAACCACGGCCAAACAGCCCAGAAGCATTATATTCTACATGCAACGCCGGCCGTGAAAGCCTAAAGATTTATACATTTTTCCTTTGCTTGTACTGTAAGACCTTGCTTTTAACCAAAATTGTCAATTCTAGGTCAAACGGAAGTACCCTATAGGTTTTGGGTCGAAAACCTATATGTTGGTTGCTGTTGACCTAGTTTCATGAAATTTGGCAAAAACCTTCAGACGCGAGTCCAACTCGCACTTGGCCGGTTCTGGTCATATCTCCGGTTCTACTTAACTAATTGTAATCAAACATACGGTAGATTTGAAGTTTGATCAAGACTTTCTTTATAGAAAAAACCGCATCTCAATCCGTTCAGTAATTTTGCGTCCATCGCGAACAAACAGATAAATAGACAAAAAGATAAACAAACAAATAGACAAGAATGAAAACATAAATTGTGATCAAATTCGTTCATTTAAATTAATCCAAGTATTTTCTTTAAATATCTCCAAGCACAGACACAAGAAAATTACAATTTCATTATCTGATTGCCCGCGGCTCCGCCCGCACGGTGGTCGGTTATCGCTTTTAGGGTTCCGTAGCCATATGGCAAAAATGGAACCCTTATAGACTCGTCATGTCTGTCTGTCTGTCCGTCCGTATGTCACAGCCACTTTTTTCCGAAACTATAAGAACTTGGTAAGTAGATGTATTCTGTGAACCGCTTTAAGATTCTCACACAAAAATAGAAAAAAAAAAACAATAAATTTTGGGGGTTCCCCATACTCAGAACTGACAATTCGAAAATTTCTAAACTGTATAGTTTGCGCGAGAGACACTCCAAAGTGGTAAAATGTGCCCCCCCCCCCCCCCTGTAACTTCTAAAATAGGAGAATGAAAAAACTGAAGAAAATTATGATGTCCATTAACATGTAAACTTCCACCGAAAATTGGTTTAAACGAGATCTAATAAGTAGTTTTTTTTTAATACGTCATAAATCGTAAACCGCAATTTACCTTTCATTCAATCAATTCAAATACAAAAATTTAAAAAAAACATTTAATATCATACAAATAACCTTTTGCATAAACCGTGAACCATTATTTTCTAATAATAAATCAGTAATAGGTGCCTAAGTAAATAATAATTCGCGCGGAGCGTGACTTGGACAAACTACAAGAACTTTAATATATATATATTTTTTTTTATACCACTTAGGTGGCAGACAAGCTCACGGCCCACCTGATGGGAAGCGGTTACCGTGGCCTATGGACGTGTGCAACACCAGGGGCGTCACACTCGCGCTGCCGACCCTGTAAAAACCTTCTGTACCCCCCCCCCCCTACTGCCCCACCCCCTAGAAACAACCAACCTCTCTTCTTAACCCACCCCAACCCACCCATCAACTCAACCGCTCCTACTCCCAGACTACACCTACTCATACCATGCTCCTATCCCACACACATGTGAAACTCACAACTCCCATTCAACTTCCTAAACCAACCTTTGATATCAACCTTGTCAATTCAAATCTTACCTACTTATCAAATAACCCTATCATGATCTACATAAACTCTGTTACAACTTAATACCAATTTGGCCAACGATCGCCACAGTGAGAAAGAACCCTTACCATGACACGTAGTCACCCCCAGCTCTATAAAGGGATGATGTGCTAATTCTCCGTTAAAATGAATGTCTACTTAAATCCTTATACTACTCAACCTGCAATCATGAATTGTTATAATGAATCTCTACCTACACAATATATCACCTGACCCAATTATACTTTGATAAATTGGATACCCACCCAATGTTCTAATAGATCTAGTTTACACTATAGGAATAGAATGTAATATCAATTTCATATAATTAGAGTTTAGAATTTATAATTTTGTTTTACAAATAATGGTTTCTACCAAGTTCCATGCTTCACCCACAATGATACATACTAAAATATCCAAACTCAACTTTGTTCCAGTTATTATACAACTATTGATTTCAACATGATATCCGTTTACTCGGTCCAATACATAAACTAATTGAGTTCTGTACTTATGCGAGTTTAGGTATAATTCCTAATCCCATTGGATCAAATACTCTGTATGAGTTCTTAATCTATTACTAACAACTCTATACAACATGACACATTTGTTTTTCGGTCCAGGGCCCCATGAACACACGCCTAAAGACAGTACAGTTCACACCAACAGGAATAACTGTTCCTATGTCTGCCATAGGAACTGGAGTAGCTCTACCTACTCCACCCGGCCAAGACATCCGGCACCCATAAACAGAGAAACACCAATTCGAATGGCGTGGAATTACAACATATCATTCCCTTCACCCAATCAAAAGCCTAAGACAAATTATAAGAGCATTCTCCTTTGCATATCCACCCACTACAGGTATAAAGGTATCATAGAGAAGTATATAATAGTCTCTTGATATAATAAACTTGGAGAACAATAAATATCCTTTATATTTACTTTTATGTTAGAATGCATATTTGCAGCAAATGTCTATAGAATCCCACAATAGGTTTCAACCCGGAACCACTGTCCATTCCACCAGACCACAATCCAATGCTTAGGTAGGCAAAGTTGAGCTACAACTCATTAGTTACCCACATCACCAAGTTTAACACAAGTCATTACCAGACTACAATGTGTACAGGGTCCATTGCCCAAGTCTAAGAGATTTGAATCCACTCCATAGCCGGAAAACATCATCCATTGTGATAAGACTCTCATTCTCCAGACCACACTCGACTAAGTGAGCAAATACTAAGTCAATTGCTACAATTGAGAACTATCCCCAGTTACAGTAGAATAGACATAAATTCTGTTATAAGAAAACTAAGCTTTATCGGCTCTCTCCGGCCATTTGCATATAGAATATTACCAACTGCAAACAACACATGACATGAACGACTCAATCTACAACCATTTACTATTCACCAAGCTCATGACGTTACCCCTTCTAAGTTTATCTTTTGTTCATAATATTATCATATCTGATTGTTTATACGAATAGTCCAATATGAGACTGAATACTAAAAATGTAATACTATAGGATATATTCTAGTTGACCTTTAGATTTGTTTGTATTCAAATGACCAATTTGACACCTTTAATTACATTTCAAATTTGTAGGTTATTGAATTAGAATAATGAGGATAATATTGCCCTTCTATAATGTAAATCAGGTAGACATTTCATCCTTTGTCAATGAATTTGAAACTAATTATACTTGAATCAGTTCTTAGCTCGTTTGTTTGAATAATTTCTGTATTGAACTAAAGAGTTTCACAATCAAAATTCATGAATTATTACTTTATCGATATTTTGGACTGACCTTGAGGGAATTCATGGCTGTTTCATAGAACTTATCAGTCAAGTTCAGACACAAACCTACACACACTCATAACCTCTTATATCACGGTATTATATTGGTCATAACACTGAATTGCAAATAATCTTAAAACTCTTTCTACCACAAACCCTGACGGCCATGAATTATGAATAACAGGACGCTATCCAACACGTTCCGTTCCTCCACTGCGCTTCAAGTCCGAGGGCCACCCAACATAACTAAAAATTAGATTTCATAAAGACATAATTATGTGTAAATGCCAGTTTATTCCCAATCCCGGCTATTATGTGTACCTACACCCACCCACAAGACCAATCCCTGTGTTTGAACAAATTCTACCCATCCAGACCAAATGCGTGATGTGTTATGTCCCTAGACAAAGTATAAAGATTACAGGAGAGTCAAGGCCGACCTTGACGTACCCAAGACCCGTGTATTGTCATAAGACCACGACCGTAGCCTGGGATGCAGCCTTACGACCCTCCCCACCACATGTACTGTGTGCATAAATAAATATATATTCATACAAGACTGAGCTGCCGACTCCAATAAATGTGACTAGGCCAATCCACTGGATATCAACACTCAGATGGCTATTTCGACCCTGAAACCCAGGTAAAGTCGAAAGCTGTCCCGCCATTCCGGATCATCAGCCATCTAGCTAAAAGGTGGACACAAGCCTAGCCATCACCGTAAGGTTTCCACTCGTGGCTGCCACATCGACAGACCCACCCAATGGGACTTCCTAGCTATTCCTAAGGCCTCAGCCGCCCAGCCCAACTTCCCAATCCTACCATCCCCATTCGAACCCCTAAAACAACACTTCGCGCCAGGAACGGCCGCTGAGCAGACCCACTCGAACGAACCACGCCCTCATATCTGAGACACTCAGCGTCGCCAGGAAAGGCGACTTGCTACCATTCCAACAAAACGCCGCCAACACGACACTTCAACCAATGTTCGAGCCAAAATTCACTAAAAGAACCATGACTCTACACAAATGCAACGCGATTCCACCAAACTATAATGAATTAACGCGATTTTCAATGTAAAAAACGTTTCAATCAATTCACAAAGCAAGGTTTCACCAATTCACCACAAATTCTCCAAAACTTCGCCTGGTAACCCGCCCACCGGCGACCCACGTTAGATGTCTCAAAAGAGAATGCCCGAGGATAGCGCCAAAAGGTACCCAAATCCCATTTTTTTTCACTATTTTCGCGGTCTACATCCGCGGGAGCCTCTTTCCACCAATCAGCGTCTCTTAATATCCTTTTTTTAGTTTCTACAAACCCCGCAATATTTCTAGACCAATCCAGTGTTTTTCCCCCAATGCTCCCAACTTAATAAATATCATTTTTTTAATTAATAATATTAATTCCCTGTGCGAAATATTTACTTTATACAATTTAAAATGTTTTACTAAATTAAAATTTCTTCCCTTTTAATTTAATTCCCTTCTTTGTAATTCATTATATTTATTTACTATTATAAAATAGCCTTCAGACCGGAAGTTATCTACATATTTTATAAAACAAGCTACCTTAGAATTCTTTTTTTTTTCTTCTGAAAAGTATTTCTTTCATTTATTCTTTCAATTTAGTAAACAAAACCCATTTATTAAATCTATTCCTTATTATTAGAATATATCTTCAATAATATTGTAGCAATTTAAAATTATTAATATTTAAACGAACTTACAAATAATTATAATTGCTGAGAACAGCGCCATCTCTCAGAAACCCGAATTATTACTTAGATCAATCGCTACTATGGCGTAATGTGGTAGATGCTTCCTTTCATTACACTTACCAACAACCTAATTTCATTTATTAGATTCTTTCTTTAAAACAGATTATTTCCTGAATTGTATTGCAACAATTCATCGTTATTTAATTCTAAATATTATATTTCTCAACCTAATTCTTTACTAATACAGCGCCATCTCTTAGAAAATTAGAATTAGAATTAGAAAATCGATTTATTACTTATAAAGACATGTGACATTCTGCCTCGTCACACTTCTAATGCCCTTCTTGAAGAACCCCATATTGTAGTCGCTTGGGAAAACCACAGCAGGGAGATCATTCCAAAGCCTGAGGGTGCGCGGAATGAAGTGCCTTTCATATCTAACTGTACGCACCGTTTCTGGTCGCAACGTGTGAGGATGAATTCCCTGTCTGTGGCGAGCGGTGCGATGATAGAATGTGGCCGTGGGCAAAATATCAAACAATTCATCTGAACACACCCCGTTATAAAGGCGGTAGAAAACGCACAGGGAGGCGAAATCTCTCCTAAGGTTAAGCGGTTCCACACTGCCTGTAAGTATGGGATCGTCGACGATCCACAGCGCCCGTCTTTGCACCGAGTCGAACGGGTCAAGTTGGTATCTAGGTGCTCCGGCAAAAAGGTGACAGCAGTACTCCATCTGGGGCCGGACTTGCGACTTATAAAAAAGAAGTCTTTGCTCCGCAGTGAAGTACTGCTTCGCCCTGTTGAGCACTCCAAGTTTCTTAGATGCCAACTTGACCTTGTCTTCCAGGTGACTACGGTACTGGACCTCGCTGGAGATGTCGACACCGAGGATCCCGATACTTTTAGAGATATTAAGTGGTGTGTCCAGGAATTGTGGCGCTACAATAAATGGGGTTTTCTTAGCGGTGAATGCACATACTTGTGTCTTAGTGGGGTTGAATTGGACCAGGTTTAGTCCACCCCAATCGGTTCCCACCCCAATTATTCATTTAACGTAACCCAAGTTTTCTTTTTTAAACATCTCCAATGTACAGACACAACTAATTTACAATTTTACAATAGTATAGATAGGAAGATAGAAATATCATATTGACAGTTCCAAGGCCAAAAGGTGCAAGCGCCAATGACAGTTAGCAGGAAAATTACTGTACTGTTATGTGTTTATGATGTTATTTAGGACCATTTTTCTTTGAAAAGCGGATGTCTTTGCACCCTTTACCTTTTAACAGATTCATTATAGATCGCAGCAAATATAACTACTTAGTTTATTCAAACATAGTATTTAGTAAGTTCCTTATTACTAAACTATCGGCACGTTATGATGGCCGTTTTGACGTTTGCCCGCTCATGAAGTTTCTTAATAATAAATACTAAGTTTGAAGGAGTAAATTTCTGTTCTTTATTGTCAATAGTGAGGTGCAGTGTACTAATTTAGGGCACAACTTGGCATTTGAAATTCTACAATGAATTAAATATCCAAAAACTATGGATGTGACTATTTTTTTTCTATTATAAAATGACATTTCACGTCACTATTACATATCATAATAACGTGTCAAAACGGTTATCATAGCGTGCGCTAGTATAGTATCAATCAGAAGTCCAATGCAATCGATTTACTTGAATTATATAATACTACTAACTGACCCGGCAAACTTCGTTCGGCCTTAAAATCAAGTTATGTTGGTTAAGTTAAATAAATACCTATATGAAGTTTTTTTCATAACATTACTTAACGAATGTATCCCCGAAGGGGTAGGCAGAGGTGTATTACATACCCACGATTCGCTAGTTATGTTAAGGTCCCAATGTACTAGGGAGCGTGCCTATTGCCATCTACCGGGCACATTATTAAGCGAGCGATAATTAACATTTATTAATGCACACATAACTACGAAAAGTCAGAGGTGTGTGCCCGGGGCGACTGGCGATCGAACTCGAGACCTCGTGTCAGCAGTCCGTTACGTACGCCACTGGGCTATCGCCGCATATTAAACTAGCGGCACGCCACGATGACCGTTTTAACGTATGTCTGCTCATGAAGTCCCGTTTAAATAAATACTAAGTTTAAAGGAGCAAATTTCTGTTCTTTATTGTGAATAGCGAGGTATAGTGTATACTTATTTAGCACACAACTTGTATTACGAAATTTGAAATTTAAAAAAATGAATTATAAATCAAAAAAGTATAGATGTGACTCGCATTTGATTTGATTTTTTTCTATATTAAATTGACATTTCACATCACTATTTTAACGTGTCAAAACGGCCATCATAGCGTGCCGCTAGTACAGGTAGGAAGGCATAACCGCCCCCGCTGGCCGGCGGGCGATCGAATCCGAAGGGATTTCCGCACGATAAAAAAAAAGTAGGAAGGTACGTACTTTGGCAGATAGTCTCTTCATTGTGTAAATTTATATTTCACATTTTAAATATATATTTATATATTAATAAGATTATGTAGCCAATGCCCAGCATGTGTAGCACCTCTTAATGACCTCAATAACCATTAATAATAACCAAATTTGCTCGCCAAAAACATTATCCGTGAAGTAGGATCTCGGATAATCGAATTTCTACTGTATAATTAATTATAAATTGGTAGGTATGGGTGATAATTGTTTGTTTGAACATTATTTATGATTGAATTGATTGAATTTATCATCATCATCACGTTCAAAATTTGCATTTTGGAGCCCGAGATATGCTTATGGTTTTTGATTGGTATGTCGGCTTTTCCGGGAGCGACTGCTGATCTCCCAACCCTTTTTTTTTCTGGGAGAATCCCCTTGGATACCGTCCAGCGGTTATGTCGGATTCGAAACATAATGAGCTCACTGTATAATATTCCTCAATATTCCTTAACATTCTAAAGCACTCCAATATATCTCTCAGATGTATTTTTGGATATTAAATTAGATTGAATCAGGCCTACCGTCTTTCTTTATTGGATACGAGCACAGCCAGTACTCGCAACTACATCTGCGTGGATTTAGATCTGGGTTTTAATTTTGTAGCGTAGAACCCAAATTCTTATTATAAAATAAAAGTAGCCTAAGTTACACTCTATAATATCAGCTATCTGCAAGTGGAAATCCTGTCAAAATAGGTTCAGACATTTAGGAGATTAGCCGGGTAGACGGACAGACACACAGACATATCGAGAGAGAGAGAGATATAGTTTATTATGATCGCATATGTGTGAGTTCAACAGAAAAGTTTAACGTGTTTTTATCTTTAGAATTAAATCTGTAATGTTATTTAAAACCTTGTAGTGCCTTTTTGGTTATTGAAGTCGGTTGATTTTTTTAAAATTAAAATAATTTATTTCTCCTTTTTTAATGAATATAGCTCAAAGTCTTAAGTTTATTCCCGGTTGCATCCCAAGTTGTCACCTGGGAGTCCGGGGATCGCTTACTCCTTCTCCACCTTTTAATTTGGTTTATATGAATTTTATGGTAAAGACTGCTGTTTGACTTTCTCACCCCGAGAGGAAAACCTGTACCAGAGCCTCGTCTGTCAGTCATTATGAGTACCAGCTTGCAGGTGAGACTGACTTTCTAGCACAGTGATTGATGTAGACGGTGGCTCGCATCGCAGGGCTCCTGTTTCTGTGTGCTTTGTCACAAGTGACCTAATACGAAGAGTATACACTTCTAATAATCCGTAATCTTTCCGTGTCGGGTTGCGCTGTTTTGGGAACTCCACTCCACCCTCTACTTCACTCTTCTTTCCACTTCACATCACTCCCCACACCACATCACCCTCCACTCCACTACCAACTCCACTCTCCACTCCATACTCCACTCCACTTTTCTCTCCACTTCATTCTACTTTCCACTTCACTCCCCAGTCCACTCCACTCACAACTCCACTCTCTACTCCACTCTCCACGCCACTATCGACTCCACTCTCCACTCTACTCCTCTTTTCACTCTGCTCTAAACTCCACTCTCTACTTCACTCTCCACTCTACTCTCCTATCTACTTTGCTTCGCTTCACTCCACTCCACTCCACTTCGCTCCGCTCCATTCCGCTCCGCTCTACTCCACTCCACTCCGCTCTACTCCACTCCACACCGCTCCGCTGTACTCCAATCCGCTCCGCTCCACTTCACTCCACTCTTCACTCCATTCTAAACTTACCACTACCTCACTGATGTATCAAATTATCGAATCTATAACGTTATATTCCAGGCGAATGCTCACGGTGTGAGAGCACCTTAAATATAAAAAAATATAAGATATAAAAAATTATACCTAAAGTGTACTTCGTAACTTCTAAAATACCTAGTAATCAGTTTCCAAAATAGATCGCTTACGCACGTACAAGGCCATACTGGACTGAGAAAAAGATAGAGATGTAACAATCACTAAACGTAAAACGATAACCAATCCTCATATAATTATTTCAAAAGAAATAAAACCAATACAGTACCCGTTTAAAACTTTAAATATATTTTATATACAATCAAATCGAAAAATTCGAATTACGAATTCAAAGACGATGACGAGATAAACAGACTCTCGTGTTTTAATACCCCTTCTTATATGACAGTTGCATAAACTACTATTTTACAATTCCAACATACCGTTAGGTTATGAAATACATAAATTGAGGTAATTTTGTATTAAATAAGCACTTATAATATTTATTTTCACAGTTTAATAATAATACTATACACTCATTATTGGTTATAAATTAAACATATTTATTTATAAAACAATCAATTACAATCTAAAATCGCTATTTAAAAAATAAATAGTTTTATCGACAAAAAATAAGGACTATGTCGTAAGCATCACAGCACTAGTGATGACTGTCACAGAGATCAAGCTATATTGAAAGGAATACCTATAGTTAAGAGCGTTTTGTAACAGCAGATTCGGTATATTTAAAATATGTCTTCCAAAATTACAAAGAAAAGACATTTTACGTCATGTTCGATAATACTCTCGATAATTTTACATGTTCTGTTTAATTTTCAGGAGTTTCCTGCTGCATCTCCGGAGTTCTAGGTCCAATTTTAATAAAATTTATATAGGACCAACTTGGAGTTAAACTGAACCCAATGCAAAAAGATTTTCAAAATCAGTTCACAAACGACAACACACAAAAAAGAAACATAGAAACAGATGAACTAGAACCTCCTCCTTTACGAAGTCGGTTAAAAAGTAGTCATTTCAACATTACAAACAGATACTTCAATTTACGTAAATATAAAATACTAGCTGCTACCCGCAGCTCCGCTCGCGAATAACTTTTAGTCCTAAATAGACCAAAAAACCGGCCAAGTTCTAGTCGGACTCGAAACGAAGGGTTCCGTACCATAAAACGACAAAAAATCAGGCTTGTTGTATGGGAGCCCCCCATAAATAGGGCCTAGATTGTGTTGTATAAAATGTCAAATAAAAAACTACATACATACATCTATAAAATTATAAGTACCTTTTTTTTTCGTGCGGAAATCCCTTCGCTATATTTATTGGGAAAACCCTAATAATTTATTCATAATTTATCAAATATTATGTGAACAGTTCCAATAAAATTACAAACCTAATCTAAGTATCGCATTGAGAATCTACCTCTTTTTGGAAATCGATTAAAAATAATAGTGGTATATTGGTACAATTTTTTTAATAATTGGTAATAATAGTAATTGGTACTATTTAGTATTAGTGGTTAGTATTGGCAGTTTAATTACATAATAATATATAACAATGCACGTGCGTGTGCGGACTCCTATGTAGGTACCTATGTTGTTGAAACATAAAATGTTTCTTCATCATAGGTACCTACATTCTATTTTAAAACATTGATAGAACGCAGCTATATTTGAACGTAGACGTATATCAAAATAATAAAAGTGAATAACTTATTCTGTATTACTAGAAGACATTCTATGTAATTAATAATTGTTTAATTATTTTTATTCATACCACAATGACACAAAAGCTCAAGTAAACGTTCTTATTTTTCTACACTTTGGCGCGCGAAACTGGCTGCGGACGGCCAGCGCCTCGCTGCGGCGTAAAGTGGTAACTTTGCTATGCCAACATTACCTAAAATCCTCGACTACTCTCGCCTATCTATCTAAATGCTTTTTTTTGACGTTTTATAAATTCCGTTTTATTGGTCTATACAGAATAAATGATTTTTGACTTTGACTTTGACCCGTTCCCGCAACCTACAGGAACCTCTTCAAAATTGTCAAACGAACATTTCTGTCACCTACTATGTTGATAAGGCGGTATGTGCAAAACGGATTGTCAACATACCAGAATAATTGATTTTATTAAATTACGTACGGCGGCATTAAGTCAATGTTTGAGGATGTTAATGAGTTTTTAGTTATTCGTGTTATTTCAGTGTACCCTCAAATTCGTTGGTATTTCCCTCATACCCTCATATTTTAACGAACAAAGAATGCCACCAGTAGGACAAAATTCAGTTTACTCTATTTCGAAAAAAAATGTAGGACCTGTTTTGTTTTTTTTTTTAATCAGGTATGGACTCGCTTACGCCCGGGACTACCGATCTCCATGATCGGGGCCTGAGGACAGCAGTCGGCCGACTCGCCGTCCTTACAGAAACAGGCCGTGGCGGAGGCGTGTCACGTGTGTTAGGTTAGGCCTGCCAACTCACCCCGCGGCAAAAAAACCCGACCCCACCAGGCGAGGCCGCGGTGGCGGTCAAAGTCCGCCGGTAACCCTGGAATTATCCTTTCGAGGGCTTACCCAGGGTGCCCGGCAATGGACACTTGGGAAGGACACCGTGTGGTTTTAGTCGATCCGATTCCAACACGCCCACCCCATCGTCGGCACCGATGGGTTGAAGCCCGTGGGGGGTCCACACGCTAAAAACAAAAAAAAAATGGCGCTTTGGTAAAACTACTGGTACTTTATAGTGTCTTGAGGTTTCAAGCCAAGCTCACCTGCTAACTGGCATACCTTTTTTTTTCGTGCGGAAATCCCTTCGGATTCCCCCCCGCCGGCCAGCGGGGGCGGTTATGTCGGGCTTGAACCGTCTCGGGACTACAGACGCCGGGGTGTAAGGTCGCCCATAGAGCATATCCCTCGCACCCCGACTGATCCTAGGCCATCTCCGGTTTCGAGATGGCCCCCTCGGGTTTGGGAACCACGGTGTCCCCATCTTGCCCCGGTTTGGGGCAGGGGCGCTAGTCGCCCCACCATCCCGGCCTGCTTCTGCTGGGGTGACAGGCAGCCTCACCTGCCACCCCCAGGCCTGCGCTCATGGAGGACGGAGGTCGTTGAGCGACCTCCGGCGCCTGAGTCGCCTGCGACGCGCGGCGAGCATGTTGCTGGCTCGGCGGGCCGGGAAAGTTCTGAACCTCTCCCGGGCGCGCTCCGCCATCTCCTTCGCGAGCATCACATGCTCGCAGAAGGTGGTGGCGATGGCCCACGCGCTCGCGCTCCGCACCATTGCCGCAATCATGCTGTCGAGCGAGAGGACTCCCACCCCGCTGGCTGCCACGAGGTCACGCCTCGGCGCCTCCCACGCCGGGCAGTCCACCAGCGTGTGCAGCCCTGAGTCCTCGCTCGCATCACAGTGATGACACTCAGGCGTTGGCTCCTTCCTGATCCAATGCAGGTGGTCCCCGAAGCACCCCTTCTTGGAGATAACCTGCGTCAGTCGGTAAAAACGAGAGGCTTCCGTGTCGCCTCTCTAGCCAATCCTCCATGATGCCTCCGCTATTGCGGCGTGCCCTGCGCTTGATCGCCCAAGTCGTTCCTTCCACTCGACCACGATGGCCTGGCGGAGCTGGGACTGCACAGCCTCGATTTCTCGATGCTCGGGGTCCCGTCCCTGCTCCCGCGCCTCTAGTACAGTTGCGAAAGGGCTCTCGCCTTCAGGTCCCATGGCGGAGTTCCGGCAAGGAGACTCGCCGCCTCGAAGGAGATCGTGCGGTACCCGCGGATGACCCTGATGGCCATCACCCGCTGCGGAGCGCGCAGCATCCGTACACTTCCGGCCTTCAGGGCCTCCGCCCATATTGGGCACCATGGACCGCACGATCCCCGCGCAGAGTCTCCTGCAGGAGTCATCGGGCCCCCCCATGTTGGGCAGCAGCCGCGCCAGAGCGAGAGCTGTGCCCTTCAGTTTGGGGGCCAGACTTCGGATGTGCTCTCCGAAGTCCCATCGGCCGTCGAGTACGAGCCCCAAATATTTCATTTGGGGCTTGATGCCGATGCGGACGAGGTTTTGCCTCTCTCTTCTTTGTGTTGGGAGGTCAGCCGGCAGTTGCACCCGTAATAGCCAAAATTATTGAAAATAGTATCCTAGCTAAGCCTCGAATGTCACCAGAAACAACGCTAAGATTATAACGATAGTGATGAGAAGCTATCAAAAATCAAACTTGTGGCAAAAGTGTCTAAAACGTGATAACTTTTACCATCTATTATCTGCCAATGTATTCACAATTCAAGATGCATATAAATCAAATGTTGACACCTACTTTATTAAACTTACGTACAAACGTTGGTCTTTTTTTTTACGTGCGGAAATCCCTTAGGGTACCCCCCGCCGGCCAGCGGGAACGGTTATGTCGTGGCGTTCACCGGATCTTGGAGCAATACATAAATATCTTTCTACGCTATATCGAATTATTTAGGCACGAAATTGCATAAAGCTCGAAGCAATACAAAGATTTAATACATATAATGTATTGTATAAAAATAATGTCTCTTTTTTTCTCCTTTAGCATAAATCCGATTGCGATGAAACTTTATACGGTAGTTAAGGACACCTGTGTAAACGTTTCTGCCTCAAGGCCCTACAACAAGTATCGGGTATTAGACAAATAAATCGAAGAGAAAAGAAATAAACATTTTTGCAATTACCTTGTATGTATCTTATACGACAAGCTGTTTAAAACAAAAAGCGGCCAAGTGCGAGTCGAACTCGCCTATGAAGGGTTCCGTAGCAGCAAGTAACATAATAATGCTTTTTTTTTAATTTTATATTTGAGTTGATTGAATGAAAGGTAAATTGCGTTTTTATGACGTATTATAAAAAAACTACTTACTAGATCTCGTTCAAACCAATTTTCGGTACAAGTTTACAGTACATCATATATTTTTTTTAGTTTTATCATTCTCTTATTTTAGAAGTTACAGGGGGGGGGGGACACATTTTACCACCTTCGAAGTGTCTCTCTTCCAAACTATTCAGTTTAGAAAAAAATTATATTAGAAACCTCAATATCATTTTTGAAGACCTATCCATAGTACCACACACGTATTGGTTTGATGAAAAAAAAGTTCTAAGAATGGGGAACCCCCAAAATTTAACGTTTTTTTCTATTTTTGTGTGAAAACCTTAATGCGGTTCACAGAATACATCTACTTACCAAGTGTCAACAGGATAGTACTTATAGTTTCGGAGAAAAGTGTCTGTGACATACGGACGGACAGACAGACAGACATGACGAATCTATAAGGGTTCCGTTTTTTGCCATTTGGCAACGGAACCCTAAAAATTGTGTCGCCGTTCCTATCCGGAGGTGAGGCGGAAATGGGAGATTTCTTATTAATTATATACTTTATTTATTTATTTATTTATTCAGCAAATACACATTTTTTTACAATATGTTATTGCGCCAAACTGCTAAGGCAGTTTGTAGGCGCTACGCTCATATGCAGTATAGTAATTAAATGCTACCCATCCACCTAACTTATTATAATATATACTATATACTAATTGTTATTATCATGATAGTTTTATTGCACGATGCAACATTGACATTATTGCATCATGTATTAAATAAATCCCTAAGTTTTCTTTTGAGAACACTACTTTTAATTTTTTTATCGCTTCTTTAAACTTGTAATTGTTGTATAACCTGGGCACTATATATTTTCTTGTTTTTTCACAGTAATAATTATTCACTTTATTCTTAACCAATTTACCTATCTTAGTTGACCTGTACTTATATTTATCTACATTCAAATTGAAAAATTCGAATTACGAATTCAAAGACGATTCTATACATACTCACTTTATAAACGCATATACATAAAATTAAAAATGAAACTTATTATAGTACCGCCAACTGTATCATAAAACTCATTATAGTACCGCTATCTTTTTTTATTCATTAAACTAGTCTAGGGTTTTGGGCTGAATAGGTTTCTTTAATTTTTCAGTATATGTTTTAAATGTTAAATGTTATATGTAATAGCAACTCAATCCATAACTTATTAATGACTCTGCCAACGCCAAGTAAACCATGAACAAGGTACGTGCAATAAAAACCATGAAAAACCTTGCTGGATTAGTTTAAATATAAATAAATTACAGGTTATCACTATATCACTTCACTATGACTTCACGACGACTTCATTATCAAATCACTATCACAATCTACATATCATAAAACAAAGTCCTCCTCCGCGTCTGTATGTCAGTTCGCGATAAACTCAAAAACTATTGCACGGATTTTCATGCTGTATTCACCAATGGATAGAGTGGTTCCGGAGGAAGCATTTTGTATATAATTAAATAAATAAAATAAATATTCTACGACATTCTACACAGTGCTTTCTAGACCCAAAGTAAGCATAGTTTAACTAGCTTGTGTTGTGGGTTCCAGAATGCGGATAAACATACTTATTTACTTTTTTTTTGTAAATACATACATATTATACATAGAAACACCCAGACCAATGCAAATAGACATATTCATGCATGCAAATATTTGCACTGAGCGGGAATCGAGCCCGCGCCCTGTCGTAGAAGTCGAATGCACTACCGCTACGCCTCAGAGGCCGTCGTTTGTCAAGTTGTTGTATACATTGGATAAAATTTATTGATATTTGCTGGAGGTGTCGAAAAAAAATAAGCCGCCTGGGCGCTTTCAATGAAAACGCTGCCTAAACCCTTTGAGATATACCAAAATGTATGGTGGTGGAATTGTATATATTATATAGGTTGTGGTGTTGGAATAGGGTCCAGTGTGAAACCGTAGGCAACAGCGAGAAACAATATGACTCCCACTAGAAACAAATATTCAATTTCCCCGTTTTTGAACGAATAATAAAAATAAATACCGGCAGTATCTGATGTGTTGCATTCATTTAGGCTGTATACAGTCTGAACCACAGCGGTATTATTGTTGTCTGTGTTATGAGAAAATAAATTTTATTCTATTCTATGTTTGTCTATTACAACCAACTGAACATGTGGTATAATGCTAGAAAAATAGATCTTGTCATAGTGAATCCACTTCTAGTCTATGTAAATATATGTACAGTCAACAGCAAAAGTGGAGAAGTGAAAACAGAATGTCAAATCTACTGAATGATACTTGTATCACATGTAGCTAGAGCTAAAATGTTCCTGAAGTGATTGAATAACTGACCAATGAATTGGCTGTTGTACTGTCGGTCAAAGTTGATGATCAAAAACCGTTTCTAAGTATTGATAGTCTTAGAAATCACAATTTAATGATTATTCACAATTTAATTTAATGATTGAATTATATTATTTTTTTTCGAAGACAAAAAAGGTAACCACTTTGTGGGGAATTTGTATATATCTACATATATAAATAAGTATGCAGGTATATGTATGAAAATTTAAATCGTTAGCGTGGACTTCCAGGGTCCAGGACAACGTTAATTGTTTCCGACTTTTTTTTTTACATGCGGAAATCGATTCGGATACCCCCCCGCCGGCCAGCGGAGGTGGTTATGTCGTGTATCGACTAAAACCGCACGGTGTCCTCCCTAAGTGTCCGTTGCCGGGCACCCCGGGTAAGCCCTCGAAAGGATAACCCCAGGGTTGCCGGGGGACTTTGGCCGCCACCGCGGCGTCACCTGGTGGGGTCGGGTTTTATTCCGCTTCGGTGAGTTGGCAGGCGTGTGTAGAGCACACACGACACGCCTCCGCCACGGCCTGCTTCTGTAAGGACGGTGAGTCGGCCAACTGCCGTCCTCAGGCCCCGATCATGGAGGTCGGTACTCCCGGGCGTAGATGAGTCTGCGGCGTCCTCGCCGCAGACTGCGAAACTCGAGGGGCAGGGTTCTCTCCCGCTCCGACATTCGAGAAGAATTTTCGGTATATACCTACCTACCTTCGACGTCGCCGTAACTCATATATGTTATCATCATCATCACCGCGTTAGTGCCAGTTGCATACAAGGCGTATATCTTGAAGCCCACGGTCCACTATCCTACTCTTTCTCTTAATTCTACTTACCTTGGCTTTTGTGGGAGCGGCTACCGGCTAAAATCCTAACCGCTAACCGGATAGCCTGCGCCAGAGCTTCTTCCGTTAATTTTAGCATTGAAATGGCTGCTGAGTTAAAAAACATGTTAGTTTTAGCAATTTGACCAACAGAAGTCGTAGTGGTGATCCGGGACCGGTGTCCTGGATGGCCACCTTCTTGAATTTTTTTCTGAGTACACTTACCTCGGGCAGATTGTGCAGTTAGGTGAAAACAATTTTGAGAAGGAGGCTAAGAGAAGGATCCAGTAGGCTGGGCAGCGTTTGGGAAACTACGTCGGGTCTTCTCGTCATCCATACCGCAGTGTTTGAAAACGAAAGTTTTCAATCAGTGCGTCCTACCCATCATTACGGTCTACGTCTCAGCTCCGTAGGTCATCACCTACGGAGCTGAGACGTGGACACTCACGGCTGGGCTGGTCAACCAGTTCAAAGTCGCTCACCGAGCTATAGAAAGAGCTATGCTCGGAGTTTCTCTGAAGCATAGGATTCGTAACGAATACATCCGACAGAGAACCAATTGACATAGCTCAAAGAATTAGCAAGCTGAAGTGGCAGTGGGCCGGCCATATCTCGCGAAGAACCTACAACCGCTGGGGTAAACGTGTTCTTGAGTGGAGACCGCGATTCAGCAAACGTAGTGTAGGACGCCCTCCGGTCAGGTGGGATGACGATCTGCGAAAGGCTGCGGGCAGATGCTGGATGCGGCAAGCTGAAGACAGGGCGCTATGGCACTCATTAGGGGAGACCTATGTCCAGCAGTGGACTAGAATAGGTTGATGATGAAATCGTAGTGCAACTCTTACTGTTTTTGACTGGAACATTTTGGAGATTTTATTTTTATTGTATTATTTTACAAAACTTACAGCCAGATACACAAAGTGTTATGGGAACAGTTCATGAGATTTTGCTATCCACAGCAATAATTGTTTAGAATAATATGTTGCCTGAGATTGCTTTGTATCACATTTTTCGTCGTAAAACCCTTGGATGGCAACCAACCGGCAACAACGCTAAAATTATGTTGGTGATTAATAAGAACTAGAAGTTATATATACCAAGCAAGTCTAGTGACTATCTGACACTAGCTGTGCCCTTTTTTTTCACCCATGGCACCCTTCGCCCCCGTGGTACCCATTTCTCCCATACATGTCCATAATTTATTAGTAACAATGTATAAAAATTTGCCCGATTTGTTGACATTTATGATTACTGCTCCACTCTCTTAGGCAGTAGCGTGATGATATATAGCCTTCGTTTAATGTCCTATCGAGACCACGTTGTCAAGGCTCAAAGTGTCTCTCGCATCAGCTAAAAGCAGAGTGGGTCCTTTTGCAGCGGTGATTAGCCTGGCACAGACCTCCTTCCGGTCTAGAATTAATCTTAAATAGTAACAGACAGGAACAGTGACTCACAGTAGCTATGAGGAAGAAAACCTCTACAAAAACACCCTAATCTCGCGCTCTAACGCGCCTGGCAATGGGATAAATGGCTGAGGGTATTATATCCTCGAGGATATCTATATTGTTGGACACAGTAAAATAAGCACTATGTTAATGGCATTTTTTGAGAATGGAACTTGATAGCTCCTCAGTCGCTTATCGTCTGAAGAATCGTTTCTGGAGGCAGCCCAGCACTGGCAGTTTCTCGTGGGTGGTGGGACTCCCCTTGGTGGGAGTAACCTATGCCACAGCCATGTAAAGCCAGGTGAACATAATCGCGGAAGTCGCGAAAATCATCGTGTCAATGTCTGACTCTAAGGGCAGAAATCGTTCGGACCTTAATAGGGTAATGAGCAGTGTCTAGGGAGGCTGAAAGCGACTGAGGTCAATAGCACCTGATTCCTGAACTATGGCCGTAGGGACAAGCTAGCAGGTATGCATACACTCAAGGTACACTACACTATTATATTCCATACATATTATCCTTGTGAAAATAAGTGATTTCTGGTAAGCCTGGGATCTTACACTAATCCCTTGAATACAGTGGACCCCCGGTAATCAAACAAATGTTTTGCAGGGTTGGTTTTACTATTACAGATCGAAATGATAAGATTATTTCTGAACTAAAAATCGTACTGCATAATATATGTGTTTCGATATTCAGCAGTGATAGGCATGTCTGAATATAGGGGCTCCGGATTAGACAGGATACGGATTACCGGGGGTCCATATTTCCATTTCTTTTACCTGTTTGTTCTCATTTTATTTTCAATGTAATACCACAAGAGCACACTCACTTATTCATGTTTATGTTTTACTGGCTTGAGTTGCTTGAATAATTAATTCCCTACGCTCTTACTCCAACAACCTTTTATACTGGTAAAGAGGATTAATTGGATCTAGAGGACAGAGTAGATCAAAAGCTGCTAATTAAAATGTTTGGATTGGCCCAACTTAGTGTTTACAAATGTTGAAAAAGTTGAAAAGTGGAAAGTTTGTGAAGATGTTTGGATCCTTTTACTCAATCGCGCTCTAACGGCTAAACAGGGATAGATGGTAGTCTGGAATAACACTTAGGCTCCTCTTATTCCGGGAATAAGAGCCAATCCATCCTATCCCAGCTACTAATATAGGTATTATAAAACTGAAGAGTTTATTTGTTTGTTAGATATAAAATATATATCATCATGCTACTACCTAAGAGATTGGAGCAGTAATCATAAATGTCAACAAATAATCAAGCAAATTCTATACATTATTGTAACTAATAAATAACGTACATGTATGGGAGAAAAGGGTTCCACGGCCAGGGACTTTTAAAAACACATTCATAAAGGTTACTTGATTATATGGGTTACACTATGAAAAGGTTACAGAATGAAAGTGTTACACTTATAAATTAATGTGGTATTGAATCTGTTAATCGTTACCACTTTCAATTGTGTAACAGGTTAAATATATGTAACAAATATTAATCTGTTAACAGTGTTGCTACGAAATGCTACGTTGCCAAATTTACTATCTTTTATATTTATAATCTAAATTTTTAAATAAAGGGAATTTGTACACCCCCAAGTACTTTAGGTTGTTATTTCTGTTACACTTATTAACACATATAAAACTTAACACTTTGAATATTGTACACTTCCGTATCTGTTACATTTATAAATGGTTTTCTTCTAAAACAGTTTCAAAAAACCGTGTTAAAACACTTTATTATGGTTACAGTTTGGGTCCCCTAACCACGGGGGCGAAGTGTGCCACGGGTGAGCCGCAGGGCACAGCTAGTGTATTTATTACTTATAGTTCTTACGAATCACCAACATCATTTTAGCGCTGTTGCCGGTTGCGTCCAAGGGTTTTACGACGAAATATGTGATACGAAGCAATCTCAGGCAACATAATTATTATTCTAAACAAATACTGGTGTGGATAGCAAAATCTCCTGTAGTGTTCCCTTAACAATCTGTGTATCTTGCCGTAAATTTTGGAAAATAAAACAAAATAAAATCCACAAAACATTATTCCGGTAAACATATATATAAATGGTGTTTTTGAAACTATGTTCTCAGTTGGACTTTAAACATGAAAAGTATTTGCACAAACCTATATTAGTACTATGTCATATTTTACAAACAAATTTCGTATATTGCCTTGAAGAGACCGAAACTCGCGAACAATAGACACTCGCTCAAAAGTTTTCTGCGCGTCTGCGCGTATTCCTGCGACATTTATTACGTTTTATTTCAGTCTGGGATCGGATAGCTATGTTCTTTGTGAGCGTTTGAAACTTAAATGTTATTCGTATATTTTTTCGTAACTTTATTTATTTCCCTAAGTCATAATTTGGTCAAAAATAGCTGTTTTTGCTTGAGTCGATCTGCTACGGAGAATAAATTAAATAAAAAGTAATAAAACTTTGCTTGACCAAGAAATAGAACTCGGGAACCTTATGAAACTTTTAAGTCTTTTTATAAAACAACAAGAATGTCATTACAAAACACTTTGAATATTGCCACTAATATTATGTATGTAACTTAGATCTGGGTTTTAATTCTTTAACGCGGGACCCTAATTCTTTTTCTAAATTAACAGTGCGCTACTGTTAATTTAGAAAAAGAATTAGTTACACCTAATAATATCAGCTATCTGTCTAGCGTTTAAATGGATTTATTTATGGATCGTTATTTTGTTACAGACGCGGCAGAAGAACCTTCCTTCTACAAATGCTGGTTGTCTGCTTCGTGCCGCACGTCGCCCTGGTTATACAGAACTGCTCCATCATGGCCCAACTCTCACAGACACTCGACTCTTCATTATACTTAGACTCAGAGGTGACGATATTAATGCTGGCTACACACTAACCGAATGAGGGCGCACAAAAATAAAAGAGGCCGATTGTTTGAATTTAGAATCAAAAATATTCATAGCGATTGTTTATTGTACACATAAATATTTTTGTGATACATAAGGAAAAGGATATTTAGGGGTTTCCACACGAAAAAAAAAGTACAAAGGCGAGCTTATCTCAATGTTTAGTTTTCTTCATATAATCAAGTTTTCTTACAGCAAACCTTAGTGTTATAGAGGAGAATTAAATAAATATTGAGGGCAGAGCCGAGAGATAAAAAATAGTTACATATTTTTCAATACACTTACTCATAATATGGCTCTAATCTCACCGCAATTAGGCACATAATGATACCTATTATCAATCTGTGGTTTTTAGATGGTTATTAAATCACGAATGGGATAATTTTTTTTTTTTATTATATTGGTTAAGTTGCATTATTCTTAAAAAAAATCGATACAAAAAAGATCGCGTTCAATAGAACGAATAAATTAATATACCTATCTGTTGCTTGTTCATTTCATGCAACTTCGTATTTAAATAGAAAATTTCATCTTGTACGTGTATAATAAACACTCAAATATAACTTTTGTTTTCTCTCTGCTTAAAACTTTAAACAACAAGTTTAACAAAAAAAAAAGAAACATTCTAAAGAATGAGGTTTCTTTTTTTTTTAAACTCTGTGGTCAATGCGCGCGCTTAAAAAAAAACTAATTAATTGTTCCCACCAGTACCAAAAAGTTTCACAATTCGTTTTCCCTGTTGAAATTAAAGTTATATATTAATTAAAATGTCTTCAAGTACTAGTTTTGAAGAAAACGATTTATGTAGTACACCGCCCGATATAAGATGTGAAGAAAGAAAGTTATTACTACCTGAAAACTCCAAGGAAAAATATCTATTAGCGTACCAAAAGTTCATACTGTGATGGTACCACGTCTAGCTTAAGCTGAGTAAAATTTATTTTTATCTATTCAACGCGCTAACCGTACCAGAGGTCCAGCACTCTACCCAGATAGGGGGACGTAGCGCCCCTCCACCGCGCTACGCTGTGGGACTCGTCGCCAGACTTGGACATCCCTCCACTGGTCTTGGCCGTTTCAAGAGATAATGAAAATGAACGCGAAGAGAGGACAGTCAAAATATATACAACAAACAGTTAAATACGTTAATTTTGGTTACTTGTCTCACATTTATTCAATCGCACGCCTAAGTACAGTTTACAAAGTAACGTTCCTCAACAACTCGTATTCGTACCGTAAAGACTTTAACTTCAATCTTCCGTCTGCCATAACTGGCGCACCGCCTCTGTGCTTCAGCCGCTCTTCAATGCAGACTACATCGGGAATTAAACCACACGCCCCCCAAAGTTATGACAAGACGGTTGTAATAGCTTACGACTGTAGATAAGAGTCTCGGCACGTCAGTTTGCTCTAATAACGTATAAATAACGCCGCTTCGCTTGAAGATTACAGGGCAGATGTCATCAACGGCCCGTGGCTACTCCATAGAGTAACCAGGAGCCTCCGTTTATACAAGAGCCTGGTCTACCGTCTAGCTCGTTACATGTGACTCTCAACCATACATCTCTACCACAGGTACCGTGAACCAATATCAACGCAGTGTCGATTCAAACAACTCATACATTTTACAGTTAATTAATACACAAGTACTCTGGGTATTCTATTACTCAACCGTGAATAGCAATACATAATACATATATAAATCATTAATTATAATAATAGTTAAGAATAAGGAATTGACTCACCAAGTCTCACACGCATACAACTTACTCACAAGGGGTCCTAGCCTATCTTTTCACAGGCCGCCTCTCTCGTCCGTCCACCTCGCGAGCTTAAAACTAACTGCCTCGTCATCCCCATACCTTTCTCCATCCGACGCCTTTTTAACCCATATCTCGTATTTGTGCTTGTGATTTACAGACACTTCACCAAAACTGGACTCCAATAATTTGCACGTGTTTGGGTCGTACATTTGTATAGAATTGGTGCCAGTATCGCTAAACAATGGCCCTTACAAGAAATCAAGATGCAATGTCCTGTTGTTTATCTGATAGGCCGTTAACGATAGCAACGATTTACACCAGATGTGTATACATGAGAATAAATATTAAATATTAAATTAATAAAATATTTCAAATGCGCCTATTGGAGTTTATTAAATCATATATTGTTACGTGATTAGTGTACTATCACAATACAATGGCAAAACAACAAGAATACGCAGTCTTTTTCAGAAAATGTGTTCATGGCATATTTTAAAGAATTATCTTCTAAATACAAATCTAGTACCTACTTTGTGGTGTATACACTGTGTTTTTTTTAACTGGGACAGTATGGGGAAATCCGAAACCATAGTCTCTCTTGTCAGAGACCACGGCCCTCACCATGGTCTCCAACGAGAGAACGTCCATGCCCAGGACCGCAACGAGATCCCGGCGTTGACTCGCCCACACAGGGCACTCCACCAACGTGTGGAGCGCCGTGTCTTCGCCAGGATCGTCGCAGTGCTGGCACTGCGGCGTTGTCTCCCGGTGGATGCGCCACAGATACTTACCGAAACACCCGTGTCCGGTAACCCTCTGGCACATCCGGTAGGAGAGGTCCCCATGGTTCCTCTCCAACCACTCGTTCATGATCGGTCTCACCGCCGCAATGGTGGATTCCCCCCACCTTGGGTGCTCAAGTCGCACCCTCCATGTCTCCATGAGTTCCTGGCGGAGCCCTGATTTCTCGGGGCTCCGGCCTATGACCCCGCTCCAGCGCCTCCTTGCGGCACTGGTACAGCAGCTCAAGGGCTCTCGCTTCCAGGTCCCATGGAGGGGTCCCGGCTAGGACGGAGATCGTGCGATACCCCCTGATGACTGATGACCTGATGACGCCAGAGTCTCCACCCATACTGGGACCCCGTACAGGGCCATGCTTCGCACGATCCCCAGGTACAGTCTCCTAGTGGGGGCGTTGGGTCCCTTAACGTTGGGTATCAGCCGCGATAGCGCGGCCGCAGCCCCCCTCAGTTTCGGGACCAGACTTCGGGGATCAGGTCCGAAGTCCCATCTGCTATCGAGTACGAGCCCAAGGTAATTCATCGTGGGCTCGATGCCGATGCTTACGCCCCCTACGGTTATGCTGGTTCCCGCAGGTGGCCTCCTCCGAGGCCCGTGGAAACACATAGCCTCGGATTTGTGGAGAGCCACCTCGAGTCCCAGCCGCCGTATTCAACCCACGACTTGAGCAACCTCTGCCGTGGCCTTTAGTGCCGCGCTTCGGTGCGTTGCTCCCCGCGCCATAACGAGGGTGTCGTCAGCATAACATGTTATGCTGACACCCTCGAGCAACGAACCGCGCAGCACCCAGTCGTATCCAATGTTCCACAGGAGTGGCCCTAGGACCGACCCCTGCGGAACACCGCACGAAACTTCTCGCCGCCCTGACCCTAGCCAGCTCGGGTAAACTATGGCCCTCTCGGATAGGTATGCCTTGATAATGCGGCGGAGGTAAGGAGGAGTAAGGTCACTCCGTGATAAGCGAGCGCCTCCCTAATGCAGCTCCAGGGAAGGGTGTTGAAGGCGTTGGCGATGTCGAGAGACACCACCACCACTACCCCACCCCGCGAGACTACTTCCTCCGCCAGGCGCCTAACACGCATGATCGCTTCCACGGTGGAGCGCCCCCGGCGGAAACCGAACTGGTTGTCCGCCGGATCTGGCCCCACGTTCGTGAGATGCTCGACGAGGCTCGTCTAGCAACACGATCGGCCGGTAACCGGATGGCTGGTCCGCCGGCCGCCTCGCCTTCTGGATAAGGACCAGTTTCCCCGTCTTCCAAGCCTTTGGAAACTGGCCCCTTTCGAGGCATGCGCTAAAGAGCGCCACCAGTCGAGGCCCTAGTTCCTCCAGGGCCAGGACCCATGCTCGGCCTGGAATGCCGTCGGGTCCGGGGGCAGTACATTTCCGGGCTTTAAAAGCCGGAGCACTGCTACCCCCAGTTCACTCTCCCTGACTTCGGGCACATCGCTCTCGCTATTATCAGCGTCAGGCGCCTGAGGCGGAGCCATGCGCGGAGGAATATGTTCCTCCGCTCTCGCCGGGAACAGGGAGCCCAGGATCCCCTCCAGCCGCTCTGGCTGGAGGCTCTGGGTCAGTAAGGGCGCCCTTGGGCGGATTTTGCCCCTGACCGCAAGGTAAGGGCGCCCCCATGGGTTCTGCTCTAGAGACTCCTGCAGCTCCTCGCGGGCCCGCCGTATGGCCTGTTTAATGGCTTCCTGGATGGTCCTCTTGGCCCTCTTGTACCTTGGCCGCATCGTCTGGCCGGCGACGCCTCCGGCGAAACCTGGTGTACCGGCCGTATCTTCTGACGATATTGAAAAATTTCTAAAAGATGCTCCAGATCACCAATATCTGGCTACTAAGGTTAGTTACATTAATTTTAAATAATATATTAATTTATAATAATTTTAAATACGACTTCAGCCTGTGTTGTGCCTTGTACTTAATTATTGTTTCTTTTTTTCAAGTTGCCCTAATATTTGGTGTAGGTGGTGCATGTAGGGTACAAGAATTAACAAACTTATCTGTAAAAGACATAGAGAACCATGGCCAAATGCTTTTTGTGAAGATACCACTTACGAAAAATAAAATACCGTGGTCATTCACCATACACGGTCCATTCTATGAAATAGTTAAGAAATATGAAAGTGCGTTCACCGAAAGCAAAAAATTACAGTTTCTTTCAAAATCACCCAGGATGGTAAATGTACCTGTCAACCTACCTACCGTTTGGTTCTATGCCTAAAGAAATTGCTCAGTTTTTAGGTTTAACAGATGCTGAGAGCTCCACTGGATATAGTTTCAGGAGAACTTCAGATACATTGCTGGCTAATTCAGGAGCTGATGTGATGACTTTGAAGCGTCATGGTCGATGGCGAATCATACATTGAAGATTCCATACAAAACAAGAAAGAAATTTGTACCAAAATAGAAAATGAAAATATTACACTGAATAATTTATATTATAATGAAACCTCTATGCCATCAAAAACAGTTTATAACTTTTCCAACTACACATTCACTAATTGTTTCAATAAATATTTTTTTGATATATTATATAAAATTATTTTTGTTTTATTTAGTGTTATATTATTCATAAGGGTATTGAAAAACGTCGTATGGTACACATGTGTATTGTTGATCACCGTCTTCGGCACTCTTTAGATAGCGCCTCAGCGGTAATCACCAACTTTACGCACTTGTACCATAATCTACTATTGTATGTTTACGAGCAAACTCGATTATATACTATACAAATGTGGCTGAGTATTTAAGTAACCGAAATTAAGTAGTGGAACTTACGCAGATGTTATACCTAGTAGAATATGTCATCAAATTGTAAAAAAATATGAGGATATACCTCTTAATCCTTCGTCTTTGAGATTTTTCTATGGGAACTGGCGCAGTATTCGTGCAGATGGGAAGTTTGACGAATTAAAATGTTTATTACACGCTGTACAGTCACCATACATTTACTGATTATCACTGAAACATGGATCACCTCGGAGGACGATGCCAAGCTTTATCAATTACCGTATTATAAACATATATTCAATTACAGAATGGGAAAGAGAGGTGGAGGTATTTCCATATATATACACAATAGCATAGAATACGAAGTAACAGAAAATTTATTTAAAAACGAAAATCACTACCTCTGGATATATATAAATAAGTTATCGCTAAATGTAGGTGCAATATATAAACCCGGTCGATCTAGTGTGAATGATTTTTTAGAAATATACTCCTCTCAACTGGAGCAAAGGAATAGAGCAGTTATATTTGGCGATTTCAACTTGGACTTGCTTCATATGGACACAGATGTCAGAAAGTATAAAACTGAAATAACAGAAAGCGGGTATGAAATAATAAACAAAGTCAACAGAGAGTATGCTACACGAGAAACTAGCACAACAAATACTATAATAGACCATGTATGTACAAATTTAAAAAACCACTCCTATAGTTTGTCGATAATTGAGTCATCACTATCTGATCACAAGCAAATATTCCTGGAGATTGGTAGCCTGGCACCAATGGTGAGGACGAAAATAGAGTATAAAGCGTAAGCTATACAACAGTGCGCTGGAAGCAAACTACAACCTAGAAAATAACGATTACTATCACCTGGAAAATTTTATACAAGAACAAGTACAAAACAGCAA
Organism: Cybosia mesomella; assembly: GCA_946251805.1. Taxonomy (NCBI): domain Eukaryota; kingdom Metazoa; phylum Arthropoda; class Insecta; order Lepidoptera; family Erebidae; genus Cybosia; species Cybosia mesomella. Next base: position 28,873,932 of record OX276398.1, read on the forward strand.
AATATCCAAAACTAAAATAAATAACCCACCTCAAAAAGATTGGATAACAAAAGATATAATCGATTCAATAAACTTGCGTAATGATTTATGGAGTCAAACTAAGAAAAATGCAAATGACATAAATTTACGAAAGAGTTTTGAAGTCCAACAGAACAAATTGAGAACTATGATTAATTCACAAAAGAGGAAATATTATTTCAAATTATTTCAAGATAACTACAATGATTCGAAGAGGCTATGGGAAGTGATTAACAGCCTGGCACTAAATAAAATTAAAGAAATCTGTGCTCCACCGAGATTAGTGTCGTCGCGTCGTCCGGACTAACAGAACTCTAAACAGAACTAAACAGAAGGTAACTCAATCTGCGATTTATTCAACTCATTTTTTTCTTCCGTAGGGTCAGACTTAGCGAACCAAATACCCAATATCTATCATGCAAATACTGGTAACACTCTTATGTACGAAACTGACTACTCACACAACAAAGTATTAACACATTTGGAGTCATGTAGTGAAAGTGAAATATCCAAAATCATTGATGACCTCGATAGTAATACTAGTACGGGTGTAGATGGTATCAGTACTAAAGCAATAAAATGTTTAAAAAATATTATTTTAAAAGCACTAACAAACTGTATAAATGTATGTCTGTCACGTGGTATATTTCCAGACTCACTAAAAATTGCCAAAGTTACCCCCATCTATAAATCTGGCTGTAAAACTGACCCAGGTAACTATAGACCGGTATCCGTTCTCCCCGTCTTGTCAAAAATCTTTGAACGAATTTTATACGACCGCTTAAATAAATATCTATTAGAAAAGAACTTCTTAAATAATCACCAATACGGTTTCCGCGCTAAATCTAGTACCTTAACTGCGGCAGTTGATTTAATTACACAAATTAAAACTAATATTGACAAGAAAAACATTGCAGTAGGGATTTATTGATATAAAAAAAGCGTTCGATACGGTGAGTCATCAAAAAATACTAGAGAAGTTAAATAACATCGGCGTTATAGATACAGCTTACAATATGTTCGCATCATATTTACATAACAGGTGTCAAGTAGTTAAGATAGGCAACTACATAAGTACCACACAAACACTACCTTTTGGTATAGCTCAAGGGTCAATAATTGGGCCGCTGATGTTCTTAATTTATGTTAATAATATTAACAAAATTGGATTGACAGGTCACCTCACACTTTATGCTGACGACACATGCCTTTTTTACTTCGGTGGTTGTATACAAAACATAATTACCGACGCTCAAAGGGACCTTGATATCTTAAATGAATGGCTCAAATATAATTTATTAACCATTAACGCATCTAAAACTTCTTACATGATTTTTGCAGCTAAAAATAAAAAAATACCTCAGCACCCACCTCTAACAATAAATAATATGCAACTACGCCGTTCGAACGAAGAGAAATATCTAGGGTTATTGATAGATGATAAATTGAGCTGGAAACCACATATTAACTACGTAAAATCAAAATTAACGTCCCTACTGGGAGCCATACGCAAAATAGAAAATATTATTCCAAAAAAAATAAGCACAATTATATATAACTCTTTAGCAAAGACACATATTGAATATTTAATTGAAATATGGGGTACAGCTGCCGTTACAAATTTAATTTCTTTACAAAGAACTCAAAATAAAATAATAAAAGCACTATTTCACTATCACTATCGGACTCCAACAAAGCAAATATATCACGAAACAAAATTACTAAACATAAAACAACTATACATATACACGACCTGCATTTTAGTTAAAAAAATTACAACAAATTCGATCCAAACTAATATACAGTTATCTAAGAGGGAATCAATTCACTTGCTAAGAAACAGAGACAATATTCAGTTAATTTGTCCACGTACTAACTATGGTAAAAAAACGATATTATTCGATGGAGCACAGCTTTATAATAAACTACCTAACAACATTAAAAATATTGATAATTTGAATGTGTATAAGGGTAAACTCAAAAACTATGTACAACAAAATGTAATCATTTAAAGTAGGCAGAATAGAGGAAAATATTTATTGTAAATTTCTAAATTTTTGTAATCTCATTTTAAGTGAACTTTATGTTTTTATGAGAAATAAATGTCTTTAAACCTAAGTATTAGTATTCTCCCTAACCCCCCGGGCTAAACTAAATTGCTAGTGTTAGGTAAGAGTGGGTTCACGTCGGTAGCCAGGATTCGAACCGGGATGAAACGATCATATGGCGACTCCATAACTATTAAGCTACTACCGACGCTTCAACAATTATATAATAAAAAACAATTCAATTTTGATAAAAGCCAGCATGTTCAATTACAAAGGAATGTTATATATTTTACATATACCAGCGTGATGACTTTGGTATTTTCAATTATTTTGTAACAGAACATTGCCATCATATTTCCCTATTCATGAAGGACGTTTAATATTAAATACCGTTCAATAGATCTTCCTTTTAATACGGTATAGCGGTTTTCAAAGGAATTCGTGGAATTCAAAGAACAAGTGGTTTATACCTACTAAACGTGAAAATTGTAGGTACACAATTGTTAGTGAAGAAAGTATCAGTGGTTTTTATTGCATGCTAGATAAATAAAGGTTCCCATGGGAAGCGGGAACGGGATTAGAAGTCCACACAGGCAAAGCAGCGGGTAAATATTAATGACCTTTGTTCATTGCTATTTCTGAGTCCTTTGAAATAGAACTCAAAAATCATTCGTTTGAATTCAATTGATAGTAATAACAGTAAGTTCACCTACATACATTCAGAGTCAAAAGTTAATGATCAACTCCAGACCGTCAAAAGTAAGTATGTAAGAAGTAAAACATAAAGTAGATGATGAGTGCAAAGTCATTAAACTAAGAAACGTATAATATATGCTTTCATATTTTCGCCCAATTTTGAACGTACTTTTGAAACTTCGACTTACTTTTTTCGCTCTGTAGTATTTTTGACACTCTAGATATGATCATCAACTTTTGACGCTGACTGCACGTATGTGTACTCACTGTCATCACTATTAATTAAGTTTTAACGAATGATTTTTATGATCTATACCAGAGGACTCAGACATAGAAATGAACAAAGGTCCTTTTTTACGTGCGGAAACCTCCACGGGCGCCGGGGCTAACGGTGTGATGGGTATGTCGGACTTGAACCGACTAAAACCGCACGGTGTCTCTTACGTCAAGCATTTGGTACGGGGAATCCAGTGTGCCCTAAAAAGGATATCCCTCAGACCATTGGCGACCCCGGCGCGTTGTTGGAGATCTAATCCCCCCTCCCCTGAAGAGAGACGCTAGCGGAAACACAACGCGCCGCCACCCTAGGCCTGCTTCTGCTAGGGTGACGACTAGCCCCGACCTTCACCCCCAGGCTGCGCTCATGCAGGACGGAGATCGATCACCAATGCGCCTTCTACTGCATGGGAGAGTGCTAGATCTTCGTGTACCTTTTTTGTCGCCTCTTTTGCGCGCATCACTGCCTCGCAAAAGAAGGCGGTGGCGTTCCACACACTCTCAATGCCGACCATGGCCAGCACCACTGACTGCAGCGTAAGGCTTCCGGCTCCGACGGCTCCTTCAAGGACACAGCGCCGCTCCATCCGTTCTTGGCACTCTGCCAGTGTGTGAAGTGGCATGTCCACGGAGCAACTCCAGCAATGGTGCAGGAACTCACCGAAATAGCTATGTCCGGTGAGCACCTGCGTCAGCCGGTAGGAGAGACTATCGTGGCGCTTCTCTAGCTATTCCTCCATGATGGGTCTTACCACCACAATCGTGGCGTGCCTTAAACATAGGTTCTAATCATTTATTGAATGTTCTTTTTCACAGGTGAACACAATTTTAACATTGGAAGAGTTAGTCATCAGTATACAAGACGAGCGACATATCATCATGCAGTTCCTGCTGTCATCTAGCGTCGATACGTAAGTGCGTTTCAATGAGAGATATAACTTATATATATATAACTATAATATGTACTAATTTGTACTAATTATAATTTATTTCAATTCTTGGGCGTAGAGGGTCTTACCAACAGCCTTGAGACCCATGTTAACCTCACCTGCAATTCGGTGCACCTACCAAATAACGGAAGAGGCTCTGGTACAGGCCTTCCTCTCAGGGTTGGGCAGTCAGACGGCAGTCGCTCCCGGAAAAGCCGACATACCAATCAAAAACAATAAGTGGACCTCAGACTCCAAAGTGCAAACTTGTTAAATAAATAAATAAATAATAAAATAAATAAATAAATATTCTACGACATTCTGCACAACGCTTTCTAGACCCAAAGTAAGCATAGTTTATCTAGCTTGTGTTATGGGTTACAGAATGCGGATAAACATACTTATATACTTTTTTTTTGTAAATACATACATATTATACATAGACACCCAGACCAATGCAAATAGACATATTCATGCATACAAATATTTGCACTGGGTGGGAATCGTGAAACTTTTTGGTACTGGTGGGAACAATTAATTAGTTTTTTTTCATGCGCGCGCATTGACCACAGAGTAAAGAATGAGGATTCTTTTTTTTTGTTAAAGTTGTTGTTTAAAGTTTTAAGCAGAGAAAAAACAAAAGTTATATTTGAGTGAAAGTTTTGTTTATTATCAAGATGAAATTTTCTATTTAAATACGAAGTTGCATGAAATGAACAAGCAACAGATAGGTATAATAATTTATTCGTTCTATTGAACGCGATCTTTTTTGTATCGATTTTTTTTAAGAATAATGCAAGTCAACCAATATAATAAAAAGAAAAGAACAGTTTGCTTATAATTTTAGCATGTTGCCTTCTTTCCTCTCATTTCCTGGGTCCAAAACGCTGAGTGGTTATGGCTTTGGTGGTAAAACGACTTTTGGAGCGGGAGGTAAAGGTAGGTTCCAAATTCATTAACTCAAAAACTACTCTCTCTATCCCGTAACTATTCTCGCCTCAGCCACGGAACCACGACATAATTTTGTTGGAAACAGCCTATCTAGTAGTATACGTAGAAGTAATTGGTAATAGGTTGTATACCGGGCGTTAGGGAAACGCTCCTGAAAACGAAGCGAAGACGATAGTACTGAAGATAAAAAGTTTTGAGTGTTATTTCTTTTCGATCGTTGACCCCGACAGCGCACGGTATCTACGACCGGCGACGTTATACCGATATAATCATTGCGGCATTCATGTTTTTTAGGTGAGTGCATGATTTTTTTCATGAAATTATTATTATATAAAATATTTTTATTAATTATAATAGCTGTTACAACACGATGTAACGTGAAAAATTCGGACATAAAAAAAATCTCGGATTTTTTTTGACTGATCCAAAAAAAAATACCTAAGTATATTTTTTACCTTCACTACTATCGCTAGTCTTCGTTTTCGGGAGCGTTTATCTAACACTCGGTATTTTAAATAACACCCATAACAATATACGTTGTGGTTTTCCCAAGCGACTACAATATGGGGTTCTTCAAGAAGGTTTCTACAGGGTCGGCAGCGCGAGTGTGATGCCCCTGGTGTTGCACACGTCCATAGGCACGGTAACCGCTTCCCATCAGGTGGGCCGTGAGCTTGTCTGCCACCTTAGTGGTATACAAAAATACATTATGTGGAGTGTATGTGAAGGTTAATGTTGTGTTAGTAACTAGTAGTAAAGGATATTTATACGGTTGACCTTAACCCATCCTCGCAGGCTGCACATTCACTGCGAATTTCAGTTAATATGATAGGAACAAAAGAATATATACATTTGATTAATAATGTTGTTACAGAGCCGTGCTTCGGGAAGCTTTTGCGATGACAGACGATTGCCTGAATTTTGTTTCTACGCAACAAATTCAAGACCACATCATGACTGTGTAGTAAGTATTTGGATTAAATTAAATCGGATTCTATCGCGATTTCCAGTAATACTTAAAATTGAGTATAGTACTTTGAGATAACTTACACTTCAAAACACTATCTTAATCTTCTTGTGACTATATGAGTGCCAAAACACAATTGAAATATCGATATATAAATATAAAATATACATATAAATAAATAAATATTTTGTTTAAATGTGTAACATGCGCGTAAACTTCCGACATTTACATAAATTTTTTTACTCTACAAAATTTTGTCAATTGGAATTGGAAAATCAGTACCATTCTAATTCCTTCTTTGTATATTTATCAAACAAATACAGTATTCAGCTTTTAATTTGGCACGTGGGCAGAGTGAAGAGTGCGACTCCGGCTAAGGTTAGCCTGTTTCGGTTTTCGGTTTCGGTTTTCACTCTGTCGCATAGCGCATGTCTAAAACTTAATATTTTTAGAGTAGTTTAGAGAAGCTACAGTGACATAAAACTATTTTTAATGGATTCTATCGCGATTTATTTGATGTTATTTTATATTTTACATTCATCCCGACGTTTCGATTGCTTTTCAGCAGCCATGGTCACGGGGAGACTAAAGATGGTCGTTGTCTTGCAGTTTGAAGTGTAAGTTATCTCAAAGTACCCGAACTATGTTGAATTGTTGTTGTTACTAGTTACGCAGAGTTTTAATATTTTATAAATACATCAGTTGTAACTACTGTATAAAGGTATCAAACTATCAATCCGATCTATCGTATAGAGAGAAAGCTCTACAAAACTGATCTGATTCGCTCTCGCTGTTTTTCCCGATGCCAAAGCAAAAGTTTAAATCGATAAATATGAAAGTGTAGTACCTTTTTTTTCATGCGGAAATCTCTTTGGAGACCCCCCCGCCGGCCAGCGCGGGCGATTATGTCGGGCTTGAACCGACTAAAACCGCACGGCGTCTCGTTCTTCAGACGCTCTGGTGTAAGGTTGCCCATAGGGCATATCCCTCGCACTCCGACTGATCCTGGGCCATCTCCGGTTTCGAGATGGCTCTCTCGGGTGAAAGTGTAGTACCTTTTTTTTTTTCGTGCGGAAATCCCTTTGGATAAAATTGAAAAAAAAAATGCATCGTGCCACAATTTGTTAAAATAAGCAACGAAATATTTTGATTTACCTACTGAATCAAGCAGACTTGTTCGTCATCTCGACACCTGGTATCGAGTTGCCTCGAATTATTTTAAATTATTTTTCATTCGTCAACTCCTGCCATCATGTAAGAACGCAGTATTTATGTACAGTCATGTACAAAAAGATAACTATCTAGTCCATCGGCGTACATTCTATGTAGTACGCCAGCTTTGCATCACAGGCCTGTGATGCATGTAAGAAGAGTGGATTATTCATTTCAAGGACAAAATTTATAGGTCTCATCTATTTTATTATTTGTTGAGGATTTTCTGCATTAAATTAGACCATCGTTCTACATTTTTTGTAAATAATAATTCATTTACATTTCATCACATATTATGCTCATATTGCTCTCAAAACGATCGTAAGTGTACGCGTTGGTATGCCAATATGAGTTAATACGCTTAAGACTTAATGTGCTTCAGTGTGTAATGGGAAATGATGTGCCCTGTTTCGGTTATGTACACTATAAATATTAGTCGAACTTGTAGCTCTTCCAAACACGGTTAGTTGGCACATAGAGAGCTCATAGCATGTAGCAAATTATAGTCTTAGGTAGGTACTAACGAAAGACCCCGAGGAGGCCATCTCGAAATCGGAGATGACCCAAGGTCAGTCGGGGTGCGAGGGATATGCTCTATGGGCAACCTTACTATGGGGTCTTAAGACCCGAGACGGCGTGCGGTTTTAGTCGGTTCAAGCCCGACATAACCATCGGGAGTATCCGAAGGGATGTCCGCACGATCAAAAAAAAGATACCAACGAAAGCGCCAACGATTAAACTTCTATCTATTACTCGTATATCTAATGGATCTTATATAATGTCACTGAAATTTTACGAGAACTATTTTTTTATAACATATAAATTATTAATTTATTAAGTCAATTATTCTCTTAGAAGGTCTTTGATTTAGAAATGTCATGTAAAATTTGCGTTCCCTCGAACAAACTAAGTAATTAAGTAAATTGTAAATAACCTAATTATTTACGTAAATAAGGCCCCAAAGGCCAAAGAATATGTTTCAAATTTAAAAACCTCTAGGTACTTTTCATTTTATTTCAATTTGATGTTTAGGTAAAATAAATGTAAATCCCATTTTTCCTTGTCAGTGTCTGTGTTTTTGACTACTAACATTTCTTTAGATTATCATTTACCGCGAATTCGTACATGATTTTTTGAAAGTATCTTTGTTTAATATTTTAATAGCGTACTACAGTACGCAGAGGGAACGCCACAAAACCGTAGCAAGCCGATTTTAGCCGGACTCTTACTCTTATTGCCATTTGTGAGCATGAAGCCGGATACTGTAGTGACATTACTAGCATTCCCGTTAACCCTCCCAACGCAACTAAATTGGTAGTGCTACTGAACTAAATAAATAAAACAGGGGAAAAGAGGCAAAACGTTTCATAGTTTTATTACTATCCTACACGTTTCTAGAGTTTCATTCCTCCTCAAGATCTAAATGTACATAAATAAATGAACACATCACTTTTTGCAAGCAGCCATTTTAGGGAAGACCTGATGAATATCAAGTGAGTATTACGCTTTACTATTAAACTAGATGTCCTTGTGTTAACGTCTGTACCTCGAGAAAGGACGGTTTTATTAGCAATACACTTTTTATGTCGGTGAAATAACCTCATCATTTAACATCCTTCGAAATGCCATTATTCTGATTACTATTTTAACTCTATAAATTAGGCGTACACTAGTAGATAACTGTAGTTGAAATTATCAAACAACAATAACACTAAACAGTTTATGAAAAAAAAATTAAGTTATTATGGCGCGTTAGGGAAAAATGATGAGAATGAATTTTTATCGCGAAAAACAATCGAAAAATCGACACCTTAACACCTAACCTACTTTCAGATGACCTAGAAACTTGATATTTGGTATCAAGGTAGACTATGAGGCATATACAAAGGAGAAACACCGAAAACTTAAAATTATTGATAACTAGTTAATTATATTACAAGAGGATCATAACACATATCATAAATGCACAATGTTCGTAGTGTTTATTTTTTTCTTATTACTTTACAAATGTAGTTTTAATGTTAGATATTTATGTATTTGCAGTGTTATAATTATTTAAGCATGGCAAATAGTTGTTTTTTGCCATGTGTCATATGTATTTGAACTTTATCACGTTGTATATATGATTTTAGATTGCCATGGTCATTTACATTAAAATTATAATTAGTCACGGGATATTTACCATGTTTATTATCTTCATCGAGTATCCGATATTTCGGCACTGTTACAAGTGCCATGATCGCGGATACATATTCTTATCTATGGTACTGGAGTTCTGCGAGCTAGTTGTTACTAGGCAAACCGTATCGGTCTACCCTCTTCCTCACTCGTTTCTGACGCGCGTCACCACTACCACTGTCCGCGTTCTCACTGCGCACTCGATCACGTTTTCGATACAAAGCTCACAGTATCGCCTCGCGCGGTTTTTGGAAATGCAGTTTGTTTGGGCCTTGTGAACATACGGATCACTGAATGCCAGACACTCGACAGTTGAAACCTATCCTCCCGGTTGAAGTTCTTGTACTTTTTAATTTCAATTGCTTCTTTCACCATTCTGGGTATGTAGAGGCGTTCTGTCGAGAGAATCTGAGGGTTATGTAACTCAATCCTACTGGATTGAGTTACATAACCCTCAGATGATTCGTCCCCTCCTCCAAAAGATGTTGAGCGATAGCCGATTTCTGTGGCTCGTTGTTTTTGACCGCTCTGATGTGCTCCTTGACCCGGCTTGAGACAGTACGTTTGGTCTGGCCTATAATTATAGGCGCTCCCACAGCTGCAGTCAAATTTATATAAACATGGTAAATATCCCGTTAATAATTATAATTTTTATCACGTTTAGTATGCTATATTTGGATTACTGTCTAGATTTAATAAGTAACTGTTTCCAAATATTTTATTATGCAACGGCAGTATTCTGGAAGCATACCTTTTTTTTTTTTGTTTTGTTTTTCGGGATACCCCCCGCCGGCCAATAAAAATAAATAAATAAATATACTTTCATTAAAAATTATACGTACGACATAAACAAACAATGACAGAAACTGACATCGATGACAGTGTGTCATTGTTTTTTAAATAAAAAGTGCAATCAAAAGAGTCGAATGTATTCACAAAGGAGTATCATGTCCTATATTTATAATTATTTGTAATGGAACGTTTCCAAATATTTTGACATAACGGCTGCGTTGCGTTCCAGCTAGACTAGACTAGAAGATTACTGCTTTTCATTTATCAAAAATTTCATAAATGTTGCTTTCAAGAAGTATAACTTCTTACGTGCGTACATAAGTTCACAGACACTTTTTTTTTTCACGATATGAAATATTTATTATTTATGGAAGCAATAGACGAGAGTTGTGCTCTTATATAAAAACGTCATCTAGAGTGTGTAAACTACATCCAAACTCATTTTATTTTGATTATGGCAAAATAACTCCGTTAAATTGTGGTGTTACTATAGCAAAACCATTGCAAGAAGCCTATTTACATAATTATGGATTTTCGGTGTCAAATTAAAATAAGAATTGGGTACCATGTGATGTATAATAATAAAAATAATAAATAAATATTCTAGTACTTATTACACAGCACCATCTAGACATGGTTTCTAGAATGCGAATAAACATACTTAGATAATTTTTTTTAAGAAATACATATTATACATAGAAGCATCTGGACCAATGAGTGGACCAATAAATAGATATAAGCAATGAGCGGGGATAAAACCCTTGGCCTCCGACTTAGCAGTCGAATGCTCTACCGGTACGCTACAGAGGTCGTGGTATACTTACTATAGACTGATCCTCAGCTCCTAGTATTCAGGTAAAAATAGATCACTGAAAACCAATGAAACAATCAATTAAACACAATCGATTGTCAAAGTTATCCGTTTTCAAATAATGATTGTTTGTTTGGATGTAGTTTTTTTATTTTGTAAAAACTTTTTAGTGAATATCGTTAAAAATTGAGGACCTGAATTTTTTCAAATATTTTTCCCTTAATGTAGCAATCTAAAGTAACGTAACCGTATATGTTTTATAAACATAACATAACATAAACTCACGCCTATATCCCCGAAGGGGTAGGCAGAGGTGCTGGCACCCACATTTCGCCAGTTTATGTTTAGGTCCCAATGTAATAGGTGGCGAGCCTATTGCCATTAACCGGGCACTTATAAACCTGCGATAAATACACACATAACTTCGAAAAGCATCGAAAAGTCATTGGTGTGTGCCATGGTAAAACCTGGGATCGAACCTGAGACCTCGTCTCAGCAGTCCATTACCCATACCACTAGGCTACCGCGGCTATGTTTTATATCATGAGCAAAAATTTGTAAACTAGTGCATTTGCAGTAGCAGCAACGCTATCTTCAATGAAATAAAGTGAGGCATTGCCAAAGACCGTACCACGAAGTTTTTTAGTACAGCATCTCGAATAACAGAGTAACGTTAATTTATAAAGTAGTCTATCATTTGCTAATTGATACGAAAATACTAAATGAATTAAATTCTAATACTTTGTTTAAAGTAATAACAATTTGTTATTTTTTGGCACTATGTTACAATCATTTTTGATAATGAATATTTCATATACTCAAACTTAATAATAGAATTCTTTGACAGATTTTCGTTGTTGACTGTATACTTAATTCGCGAAAATAAATCTGATAGAATTTCGAACCATGACCTTCTATTTCAATACGACGAACACGATTTCAATTTCTCCCTCTATAAAGATAGTCTTCTAAAATATTTAATTCTATAATATCGTTAGTATAAGTACTTCTGATGCTCTCACAATTTAACTGAATAAGCCAGTTGCGAGTTCTAAACGAAACAAGTTAAACGAGCGAGATAATTTGTAAAATTATTGTAGATAGTTTAACGAATTCGTGTCGAGATTCTCGCGAGAGCTGTGAAGTTGTCTGCTACGGTAACAAAAAGTGTTTAATCCTTAAGAAGTGTGCTGAAAGTTCTTTAAGTATAAGGGTTAGGTGCTTCCATGTAATTATACGACTTGTAACTGCTTAGCGTAGTTTTATTGAGTTTTATTTTATGTGCCTACTAAGAGTAGGGTTCGTTTGGTGGAAATCGTGTCTGAACGTTCTATTGACAAATTTAAATTATGTTATTTAGAATTGTGTTTAAATAAATTGTGTGAGTGGATGAAGTAATGTCTGTAGATATACAGGCACAACGTTTGAGGTTTAAATTATCGGAAGTTTATTGCCGGAATCTCTACCTTTTATTGCTACTTAATTTACGCCTTACGTAAGCAGGCGGCTGGGTATTTCTTGCACAGAACATTGCTATTTTAACGTGACAATGACACTTATCTTTATTTTCTGTTTATTTTTATTTTATTGTTAAGTAATATATTTTTACAATTTAATTTGTACTTGACTGTACAATTTGACAAATGTTATTATTCATTAAAGTCTATAATATTGCCGTTTCAGGAATTTAAACAATGAGGAAGTTTTTAAACGACTGAAAATATATGAAGATATAAATGCCGTTTTGTTACTGTACATTGCAAGACTCGTGAAAGAAACTACGTCGTCTTTATGGCGGTAAGTTCATATCAATCATTTAAGGCATACGAGACCTTCACCTCGGAGCCCGGAGTCCGCTTTTCGGCTTTTATTCCTTTACTAGCTAAAGCCCGCGGCTCCGCCCGAGCAGAATTCTGCTCCCGTTACCCATGGGAACTGATTCCCAAGCCTATGTGTTATTCCAGACTATAATCTATCCTTGTACCAAATTTCAGCCAGAACCGATTAGCCGTTAAAGCGTGATTGAGTGTCAAACATCCTTCACAAACTTTCACATAACATAACATAACTTCACGCCTGTATCCTCGAAGGGGTAGGCAGAGGTGTATTACAGACCCACGAATCGCCAGTTATGTTAAGGTCCCAAGCGAGCCGATTGCCATCTACCGGGCACATTATTAAGCGAGCGATAATTAACTACGAAAAGTCAGAGGTGTGTACCCGGGGTGACTGGCGATCGAACTCGAGACCTCGTCTCAGCAGTCCGTTCCAAATGCCACTGGGCTATCGCATTTATAATATTAGTAGGATTAGTAGGATAGGATAGTAGGAAGTAAGATTTCGCATGGTCGTCGTCGGCGTCCCTGGCAGAGCGACCAATGATACGCATATCATCCCCTACAATATACAATAATTTGGCATCTACGAATTCAAGGCAAATTCCCGAATCTATTTAAAAGTTCACATAAATACAGGGGAGCTGGATACTCTCTAAATCAGTATTAAATGACGTATAATTTCTGAGCACAATACCTTCAATTTTTTTTTTATCGTGCGGAAATCCCTTCGGATACCCCCCGCCGGCCAGAGGGGGCGGTTATGTCGGGCTTGAACCGACTAAAACCGCACGCCGTCTCGGGTCTACAGACGCCGGGGTGTAAGGTTGCCCATAGAGCATATCCCTCGCACCCCGACTGACCCTGGGCCATCTCCGGTTTCGAGATGGCCCCCTCGGGTTTGGGAACCACGGTGTCCCCGTCTTGCCCCGGTTAGGGGGAGGGGCGCTAGTCGCCCCACCGTCCCGGCCTGCTTCTGCTGGGGTGACAGGCGGCCTTACCTGCCACCCCCAGGCCTGCGCTCATGGAGGACGGAGGTCGTTGAGCGACCCCCGCCGCCAACGTCAAGAGGATGATGTTTAACAGATACATGCCTTTTTTTTGGTTAATGGTTTAATTAACCTAAAAAACTTGTTACTATTCTAATGTTTTCATACTTTCGCGCAATTATGAACGACAAGCTGACTTTGTACTCATCATCAACTTTGTAACTTTGTCGCAATACTTACTTTTGACGCTCTGCAGCATCACTTACTTTTGACACCTGAATATGATCATCCAACTTTTGACGCTAACTGTAACTGTTAAATGTAAAATAAACATTATGAATGCCACTTTGATACTAGATCAAAGCGGTAATATAATGCGTAACGGGTAATTATAGTCTGAATAATATTCAGTTCTACAACAAATAGAAATTTAATATCTTTATTCATTACGATTTCACGATAAAATTGGTGCTTATTAATTGAATTTATGACAACATTACTTAGAAAAATTTACAAAACTACAGACGTAAGGGTCTGTTGTATAGATCGTTTATAATGTTAATCTGGGCCAAGTAGAATTTATTCTATGAATACAATTTCATTTCACATCTGGTAATCATCAACGAATAAACGTTACTTTGCTTCTTAGAAAAACTTTATATAGAACTCTTATACAATTAGTAACGGCAATTTCACAGTAAATTATTGCTTGTATGTAGGACCCAGTATGTAGTATCTTTAAAAGCGTTTACTCATAATGCTAATAGTATTACATACATACATAAATCACGGCTCTTTCCCATCGGGGTATGCAGAGACAACACGAATACACTCGCTAATCGAGAAGGGAAGATGGCTTTCTTTCCTCCATAAGGGTGGGGTCGCCAGCAATGGTGGTTAGAAACTATCATGACCTGGGGAGAATTGCGCTACGCAGGTTTCCTGCCTGCCTGACTGGCAATAGTTGTGGTTTTAGGCGGTTTGACTCCGGTATAATCGCTTCGTCGCGCCCACACGGTGAGATTGTACCCGGGAGTTACCTCAAGAAAAAAAATGGTACCGCTTCAAATGCTGGGTAGTTTAAAAATATATCTATATTTGGAGTTCCAAAAGCTTCTCTTCTGGTAATTTTTTCCATTGACTCCTTTTTTCTCTCAGTTTACCTCTTCCCGCTGACCAGTTTGGTAGGGATGGTTATTTTCCAGAAGTATAAATAAATTATTTATCGTTTAAAAAGCATTCTTATATAATTGGAGGATTAGAAATTCGACTTCAATATTGGTTTTATAATATTAGTAAGTAACCGGTGAAGCTAATAATAGCGTGTTTAAATTCGCTAACTTGAATACGGTAGCTCGTAGTTAGGAGAGAAAAGTAAAACACGACTCTACCATTATATTTTTTGAATTAGGTAAAATATATTCCATTCATCTAAATGGATGAATCTACTTTATCTACTTTGACGAGAATTGCGTATCATTATTCAGAAATACTAACTAATGATTTATGTTGATTTCAGACTCTTGTCGGCTTCATCGGAGCTATTGAAAGGCAGAGAAGACTTATCCTTGGGTATACTGACATCATCAATGTCTTCGAGCTCCAGCAGACAGGAATTAATTGCCATATCGAACATCAAGACCCACTTAGAATTGGCTAGAAACCGCTTAAACGCTACGGCTCAATATTTAGAAGCAGAAACAATTATGTCACAAAACAAAATGTTGGAAGAAATTTCACTTTTGTAAGTCTACACGCATTCACTACAGTAGATTTCTGCCTATCCACTAACACTATTGTTGTGTCGCTAAATATTTTAATTGAATTGAAATGATACAACTATACCGCTTAGTTGGTTCAGAGGCGAGGCCTTATTTTTCAAACTAATTAGTTTGAAAAAACCTAATTAGGTGATTTTTAAGTAGATTTTTGTAGGGTGGAATTAATTGTGTTTCATAATTTAAATATGTTTTACTCCGCCGTTGACGGTCCCAAGCCCGTATGAAACAGGAGGACAGTTGGTTGCCCAGGAGAGACCAAACCAACCGTAAAAGGTAAACGTCGAGTATTGGGCGACAGTCAATTAACCCGTATGTGTATTAGCAGAGGTAGGAAATTACCAACTTCACTTCCAATTTAAGAGGGGGTATAAAGAAAAATTGCTGATCTTAGATTTGATTTTTATACTCGAAAATATGCCTCAATTGTTCTATTTTTTGTATATATAGATATTACATTATATTTAAAAGGGACTGAATTGAGTGAAAACATAAAATTTTAATATTTTATCGATAGAAAATAATCACTAAGTTACGTCTAATTTATTGCCATAAATATGCATATAACTGAGTCAATATTTTTAAAACATTGTGTAAAAATACATTACCGAGGGATGCTACTAGCGTTTTGAAAAAATAATGTACATTTTACGAGTAATTACAATAAAATTGATCTGGCGCTTACTACGTTCTTATTCCGCGCAGAACGCGCCCTTTCTGTCGCACCTGACCCGAAGTGACGGGCATGTTTTGTTTCATCAATCAGTCGTGATCGCTCCGTTGAGACGAGAAGACTGTGCTTCTGTGCTCCGCTTCGAGAAAATACTTCGACGACCATGGCAAATAAAACAAAAAGCTCTAAAAGAGAATTTTATTAAAAATTCAACTCATGGCTAATTGTCGATTACTTTACTTTTCTTATATTTGTGTTTGATTCATGAGTAGTTTTACTTAGAAATTTAACGCGTCGATCTCACAATACCTACAAGTATAATAATGAAGTATAAGCAAAACAACTCAATAACTACTACACCGATTTAAACATTATTTTACTTATAGAAAGCTAAATTTTAAGATAATATAATAGAATACGCGAGCGTAGCCGTGAGCCACTGCTAGTTCATAATATGTTACGAAAGTATCGTATCATACTTTATATTTTACCGTACAGTTTTATTTATAACTAGCTTTTACCCGCGGCTCTGCCTGCGCTATTGTCGATTTTTTTCAGCACCATTTTCATTTATTTGTTTCTGTAAGAACCTTCTTCTGATAATTCAAACAACAAAAAAAAAATCAGCCGCGGCAAACTTCGTTCTGCCTCGTTCCTGGAGAATCTCGAACTTTGAACAACGCAATACGTAGTCCCAAGACTAGTACCGCCAACGGTATGATGCATCACTTTAGCAATGTCCTCATACACGGCCTCAACGGATTTGTCAGGGTGTTTCGAGGTCAGCGCATATACTTTTATCACCTTCAAGGAATGCCTGTTTGATTTTTAGTATGAGACTGTTGACTTCCACAACCATGCTTATGAGGTCCTTCTATTGTGAGGATATCGACCTACACTGTTGTCACGCTGCCTAGACGGGTTGGTAAAGGGTTTAGTTTCGACTTTTTTTTTCTTAGGCCATATCGACCTTGGCAGAATATCGGCCGGAAGTGGCAACTCCTCCCCCAAAAGGCGGGGGAGTAGTTACCGCTTCCGTTGCCCATGGTGGCATCACATGGCTTTCAGGCCTTCAGCATCACCACCTTCATTCAATTAATAAAAAAAAAAAAATATATATATATAATATATATACATATATGTTCGATACTAAATAAAACATCAGTAAGTATTTCCTTTCTTGTTTATTTCGTTACCGCATTTTCGACAAGTTATTGTCGTTTTACAGAAATCCGTACTCCAACCCTAAACTATACTTCTTATTATTTCTTTCCCTTATCACCTTTCGTCCCTTTCTCTTATACGTGCCTTTTTCACAAAATTAAATATCTTTTCGATATTCGACCTTTTTCAGTCAGTAACCGTATTCTGAAAAAAAACAACATAATAATGAATGTCCACAAAGCGAAAACGAAAGTAACATTTTAGTAGATTAAATTAATTAGAAAAAGATTAGAATCTCACTACAACAGCCCACATGGACTTATTATTTCTACTTTTTTGTGCTGTATGTCCAAATTTTGCAAAAAGCCACAACAATTGTAAAGTAAAGGTATATAAAAAATATATTTATTTTATTACTTGCCTCT
This sequence comes from Cybosia mesomella, assembly GCA_946251805.1. NCBI lineage: Eukaryota > Metazoa > Arthropoda > Insecta > Lepidoptera > Erebidae > Cybosia > Cybosia mesomella. The sequence continues at coordinate 28,891,674 of OX276398.1, forward strand.
TCGTATCATCTGCACAAACATAAAGTATTGTTACTGTTTGAAGTACAGACCAACTTGCGCTTAGTTTGTATGAAAACTAACATTAGCACTATAGTAATCAATACAAGTCAAGCGAGACATATATATGTGTTACAATTAAACATTTAAAGTAACATTATACTATAAATAATTATATTATATTAGGTACCTATCTTTATGTTTTATTTATCACCTGCAAAAATAGATACTGATAGAAAAAATCTGATTCGCAGTAAGACAATTTTTATCTGATTATTTTGGGTATACTGTGCGCGATCGTATTATCGTATTTGACAAAACAAGACGGTAGCTAAGGCAACGCGCTGCGACAACGCGAATGTAGCAACATACGTATTCTTGCCGATGCAATGGACGAGAGCCGGAGGTGTGAGGCGCGCGGGTGAAATCTGATATTTTTTTAGGTTTATGCGCGCTCTTAAGGCTTTGCCGCCCGGGCCAATAGAGTAGTTTTTATACTCTTATAGAGTACTTAGTACTTTTATAGAGTAGGTTTTATCCTACGGTAGGATATACGCCAATAGGATGAATGAGTGATGGGATATTAGCCACGAGTGTCAACTTGAATTAACCTGGCTCACATTTTTGTATAGTGCCTTTACATGGGAATGGGCGTTACCCTTTGTGTAACCTACTTTAATCGACTACTCGTAGGAACACTATGGAAAATAAAGAACAATTGAATAATGAATCTCAACCTGAAAAAAAAAACAAAGTAAAATACTAACTCAACAGATCTTCTACAAATCTTTTTTTAATAAAACAAAAACCCAGTTACTGAATAATCCCGAAAACCTAACACAAGCTGATACAAAAACGGATACACTTACAACTGATAGCAGTCAATAGACCAAATAACCTGAAAGAAAAAGACAACGTGAAAGTTCTGAAACATAAAAACCTCAAAAACAAAAAAAAAACTTTATACCTACTGGCAGAGCCAACCTATACCAACATCAAATGGATTTCTGGGCTAGATAACGACATACAAGATACACATATTAATGAAAAAGTTGAAGAGCCTGCTAACAATCAGCCCTTATATATATAGACTGGGTCAGTAATATTCAAACATTACTAAAAGCTGAACTTGATATACAAGGATATATAGTTACTAACATTTGAAATGTCAAAAAAATAAGTACTAAATTGTCCTTACCAATATACGTTAAACAGATAGAGCCAAACACCAACAGTAAACATATTTATGACATCAAAAGTCTTTTGCACTGTAGAGTAATCTTCGAACCACCTAGACCTTAACGAGAAATTCCACAATGTGGCAATGTTTTCCTGTATATCGCATTTTTTCACCTCAATAGAAGGTAGCTCAAATTAATATGATCCTTAAACCTGGTAAAGCTCCTGTAGATATGTCTTCTTAAAGACCAATCAGTCTACTACTCATTCTGTCTAAGGTTATGAAAATATTTTTTCTAAAGCGATTAAACACAGTATTAACAGAAAATAAAATCATAATCTGACCAACAATTTGGCTTCAGAAAAAAAACATGCCACAATAGAACCGGTGCATAGATTGGTAGAAAAAATCCATAACGCATTTGAACGCATTTCTGGATATTTCTCAGGCCTTTGATAGAGTTTGCCACGCAGGCTTATTATACAACATAAAGCAACAACTGCCAGCAAGCTATTATGTATTCTTCAAATTAATTAATATCTTTCAGACAGGTTCTTCTATGTTAAGCAAGGAGAACCAAAATTCAGACGGTGCAAGCAGGAGTGCCACAGGGGAGCGTCTTGGTCCGATTCTTCACCTAATTTTTACTTCGGACGGTGTGTAATCAGCACTTTTGCTGATGACACAGCTTCAATGCTCCCTTGACAACATAACCGAATGGCTAACTACCTGGCGGATAAAGGTAAACGAGACCAAGTCTGTATTAGTGGCTTTTACAACTCGACACGAGACATGTCCCCCAGTATAGCTCAATGGAGTACAGATACTCGAAGCAAATGAAGCCAGATTGGAATGTATCTGGATCTTCGTCTTACGTGGAAAAACACGTATCTCCACCAAACAAAAAGCACTAGGGATCCAACTAAGAAAAATGTACAAATTGTTAGGCAGAAAATCGCAACTACTACTTGAGAACAAACTGCTCTTTTACAAATGTATCCTAAAACCAATCTGGGTATACGGAGCTGAACTTTGGTGCAAAGCATCCAACTCAAATCTGGAGATGCCCCAGCGATTCCAGTTCAAAATGCTGAGGATGATAACTGATGCTTCTTTGTTTATAAGTAACCAACAATTGCACCATGACCTTAACGTCAAAACAGTTCAAGAAGAGATTAAACACTCAATCAGATCATACAGAAACAGACTGGACATTCATACAAACATACTAACTGCATGCCTGATGAATAATAAGCAACCTTACACTGAAAATGCTTAAAAGAAAGTCCCCTAGAGACCTATAGAGAATAATTTATATACAGGGCGCACGTTGCTGGACTGACTGTCCTCTAAGACAAATAATCAATTCTTAACCGTTTGCTGAATGCCTACTAAATTTCAAACTTTCTTGTTCCATGATGTACAATAATATTAACGGGAATTAACGCCTCATGTATAGGTATGTATATACCTTTAGATTGCCTGACGTTTCGACCAGGTACACTGTCTGTGACCACGACGACGACGACTTGTATATACTTATACAAGATCGCGTTAATTCCCGTTAACACTTTTGCTAAATGTTCAGAAATAGATTGCAAAGAATATTAGATAAAAAAATAATTGTCTACTCGCATTCACTACAAAAGATTACTGCCTATCCAAAATATCACAAACAAGATATAGGAACACAAGCAACTTGGCAACTAAACAAAAAGCAACTCCGAGTTATAAAGTGTAAGTCTTGGATGCAACCAGGGATGCACTCGGATGATGATAATGACGATAGTAGTATTGCATTTTATATCATTTATGATAGTGATGTAAACATCATTATCTTTCTTGCTGTCTATTTTTCCTATTCGCCTACCCTTCTATTATATTTGTCTCTCGTGTCGCTCATTTGTTCTATAAAACTAGGTCCGCAAAGCAGTAGCTCTTGCAATGTTGAGCTGAGAGTGCCCAAGTTTTCTTTTTCTGATCCGTACGTATGACCATGGACCACATTTTGGCGCCAAAATTCAGGTTTTAAAATTGTAGTTTAGGGAAATCAGCTTTAGAATTTTTGTTCGGTGATTATTCCTCCGTGTTTTTTAGGCGGATTTTCAATTTTCTTTTTGACATAGGTATTTATGGTTATTGCGCGCGAAAGAGATGGCGGAGAGGGAGCGGGAGAGAACCCTGCCCCCCGAGTTTCGCAGTCTGCGGTGAGGACGCCGCAGACTCATCTACGCCCGGGATTACCGACCTCCATGATCGGGGCCTGAGGACGGCAGTTGGGCGACTCGCCGTCCTTACAGAATCAGGCCGTGACGGAGGCGTGTCGTGTGACGTTACACACGCCTACCAACTCACCGAAGCGGAATAAAACCCCACCAGGCGAGGCCGCGGTGGCGGCCAAAGTCCGCCGGCAACCCTGGGGTTATCCTTTCGAGGGCTTACCCGGGGTGCCCGGCAACGGACACTTGGGGAGGATACCGTGCGGTTTTAGTCGAGACACGACATAACCACCCCCACTGGCCAGCGGGGGGGTATCCGAAGGGATTTCCGCACGTAAAAAAAAAGGCCTCGTTTTGGCGCCAAAACTTAGACTTTTTTTTTTTTTTTTATATTTAGGACATGTCAATTTGACTTCACCTCGCCTGATGGTAAGCTGAAGGTAAAGTCTCAGGAAAGAGGGTCACCATTACATACACGTACCATGTTAACAATGGTGGCACTCAGGTTGACGGCCTCATCAAAAGAGGATTGTTGTCGCAGCACCGCGTGACACCCACCGGTCCCACTAGTGCTGCGACCACAATCCCCCTGCCCGGCTATGCACATACTGACCCCTGAACGCAATCAAACCGAAATTGGATTACTATGGAGGGTTTTTCGCAATCGTGCACGGTGGTACCCACCCGGCCGAATTTTGTGACAAATTTGTGTCATCAAATTTCTACCACCAGACTTTATTAATTGTGGTTTTTGAGAAATCAGCTTTTGAATATTTTGTTCGATGATTATTCCTCCGTGGTACTTCATAATTTAAATTTGTATAGCCTATGTCTGTCACACCACTATCATCTATGTATATGCTAAAAATCGTTTATTGACACCAAATTTGTCACAAAATTCGGCCGAGTGGGTACCACTGTGCACGATTGCGAAAAACCCTCCATAGTAATCCAATTTCGGTTTGATTGCGTTCAGGGGTCAGCAAGTGCATAGCCGGGCAGGGGGGTTGTGGTCGCAGCACTAGTGGGACCGGTGGGTGTAACGCATTGCTGCGACGACATTCCTCTTCTGATGAGGCCGTCAAGCTGAGTGCCACCATTGTTAACATGGTACGTGTATGTAATGGTGACCCTCTTTCCTGAGACTTTACCTTCAGCTTACCATCAGGCGAGGTGAAGTCAAATTGATGTATCCTAAATATATAAAAAAAAATAACGGTTGTAGGGTCTAGGCGCTAGAGGGACACAAACGAAATACATCGAGTTGAGTAAAAGGAGCTTTCGCTCGACTTCGTGTCACTCTCAGCTCAAAAATGTTTTCTTTTCAGCTTCGAACGGCTGACTCAAATCGCATACGTGAATCAATCAAGTACTGAGCTGAATGTCAACTTAACTCAGTGTTTTATGGAGTGTCCGGCTTACCTGGATCGACTGAAATTTATTCAAAACAATTTGTGGGGATTCGTAGGGTAAGTTTACTTTTTATGAACATGTGTTTATGTATAACATATCAAGCCTCCAGACAAAGTGACATTCTATTAGCAAAAGCGCCAGTGAAAAAGTTCAATATTGTATGATTATGTCAATTCATAATCATTTATGAGGCTATAATTTTTTTATGAAATTTAAGTCTTTTTAACTCGAAATAAATGGTTTATTATAATTATCGTGTTCAATTGATAAAGCATAGAAATGGATTCGCTTTGAACCATTTCGCTAATAGAATGTCACTTTATTGAGAAGCCCACACTGTATTTTTTCGTGGTGGATTATGAATGGAGAATAGAATGAATAAACAATCAAACAGTTAGTCTCTTACATTTCGCATAAAATTATATAATTTCTTGGGAATTACTTGTTGAAGTAAAAATATCGTTCTTGCTATGCGACGTTATACTGTAAGATTGGCAAGAAGTATGAACAGACGAAATATAAGCTTGAGTACTTACCGGGTCTTCTACCTACCACATCCAGTACATTCCAGTTTTATCATCTTGAAATTTTAACTTTCATCTAATTCAGTCGGTCATTAAATTATTTATTTGAGAATACCTTCAGTCACATCTTCATGAACCTGGCGCAGCTGAAGGAGAAAGATTTAGCAAGTCAGCTGCTAAGGCCCCTGCACACATTCTACATAACTTGTAAAAGCTTCAGTAAATAAGATGAGGGTTTAATCTATCTCTATGTCAAACAGCTAAAACAGACCGAACTTGTACCTAATCAAAATGTGTCTAGAGCAAGAATATAGATTCAGAATAGCAATAACGAAAATTGATTGAGATGTGCAGGACGAATTTTTATATCTCTTTGGTGGTAAGCGTGGGGCGCGACGGTGGAGGCGCACCAATCAACCAATCATGAATAGCAATGACTAAAATTGAATGTAATCTAGATGTGCAGGACGCATTTTTATATCTCTTTGGTGGTAAACGCGGGGCACGAGGGTGGAGGCGCACCAGTCAACCAATTATGAATAGCAATGACTAAAATTGAATGTAATCTAGATGTGCTGGACGAATTTTTATATCTCTTTGGTGGTAAGCGCGGGGCGCGATGGTGGAGGCGCACCAATCAACCAATCATGAATAGCAATGACTAAAATTGAATGTAATCTAGATGTGCAGGACGAATTTTTATATCTCTGGTGGTAAACGCGGGGCACGAGGGTGGAGGCGCACCAGTCAACCAATTATGAATAGCAATGACTAAAATTGAATGTAATCTAGATGTGCAGGACGAATTTTTATATCTCTTTGGTGGTAAGCGCGGGGCGCGACGGTGGAGGCGCACCAGTCAACCAATCACGAATAGCAATGACTAAAATTGAATGTAATCTAGATGTGCAGGACGAATTTTTATATCTCTTTGGTGGTAAGCGCGAGGCGCGACGGTGGAGGCGCACCAGTCAACCAATCATGAATAGCAATGACTAAAATTGAATGTAATCTAGATGTGCAGGACGAATTTTTAAATCTCTTTGGTGGTAAACGCGGGGGGCGCGACGGTGGAGGCGCACCAGTCAACCAATCATGAATAGCAATGACTAAAATTGAATGTAATCTAGATGTGCAGGACGAATTTTTATATCTCTTTGGTGGTAAACGCGGGGCACGAGGGTGAAGGCGCACCAGTCAACCAATTATGAATAGCAATGACTAAAATTGAATGTAATCTAGATGTGCAGGACGAATTTTTATATCTCTTTGGTGGTAAGCGCGGGGCGCGACGGTGGAGGCGCACCAGTCAACCAATCATGAATAGCAATGACTAAAATTGAATGTAATCTAGATGTGCAGGACGATTTTTTATATCTCTTTGGTGGTAAGCGCGGGGCGCGACGGTGGAGGCGCACCAGTCAACCAATCATGAATAGCAATGACTAAAATTGAATGGAATCTAGATGTGCAGGACGCATTTTTATATCTCTTTGGTGGTAAGCGCGGGGCGCGACGGTGGAGGCGCACCAGTCAACCAATCACATTAAACTAATCACTGGCTCAAAGGGCTCATATCATTGGTCGATCAATCCGATCAATTGGTTTTTGTTGTTTAAACGCGGGGATAGCCTAGTGGTCTACGCAACGGACTGCCGAGGTTGCGAGTTCGATCCCCAGTCGCCCCGGGTACACACCTCTGACTTTTCGTAGTTATGTAACATAACATTAATAATTATAACATTATGTGTGTATTAAAAATGTTTATTATCGCTCGCTTAGTAATGTGCCCGGTAGATGACAATAGGCTCGCCCCCTATACATTGGGACCTAAACATAACTGGCGAATCGTAGGTGTGTAATAATACACCTCTGCATACCCCTTCGGCGATACAGGCGTGAAGTTATGTGTGATTTTTTTGGTCGGTCAGTTAGTGGACAAGCTCAAATTTTTTTTCGTTTGTTCAAGATTTTTAATTGTATAAATGTGTTTCTACGTATTTATTATTAAGATAAATATCCAATGACATGGTTTTCCTTTTCCAGCGAGCGTGCACGTCAGGTGGTGTATGTTGCGCGACGGACTCTAGCCATCGGTGTTGCTATACTAGTACTTGTGTTCCTGGCTGCGCCTGTCATGCTTCTATTACTACGACATATCGCTTATACAATCCAGGTAAGGTTAGGCTAAAGTAACTTAAATGTTTTCTAATTTTGACGACCTCTTTAGCGTAGTGGTAGTGCATTCGACTGCTGCTGGTCTGGGTGTTTCTATGTATAATATGTACTTATTTACAAAAAAAAGTATCTAGGTGTGTTTATTCGCATTCTAGAACCCATATGACAAGCTCTGCTTAGTTTGGGTTTAGATGACGTTGTGTACTTCGTCCTACAATATAAAAAAAAATATTGTAAAGATGCTAAAACGATATTACATTATTTAAACACAGTATGTTGACGTTTTATCAATAGCTAAATGGTCAAGGCTCTTGGCCAAGTACTAACCGAGTAGGTTAGCATTACAAAGCAATACTAGCCAGGTCAATCTAAGGATGGATGACCGGTCTTAATATATTAAGATTGAGTGCCCTTTGTAATTCGGAGAGCACGTTGAACTATCGGTTCTGCTTACCATACGAACCCTTTTGAATCCCTAAAAAGTCCGACAACTGGTCTAAGTACAGAACCTGAATGGGTTGTGGAGGTCAGATGGTAGTCGCTACACGGAAAATATTAAAGTTGAATTAGGTACATAACATAACATAACTTCACGCCTGTATCCCCGAAGGGGTAGGCAGAGGTATATTACACACCCACAATTCGCCAGTTATGTTAAGGTCCCAATGTAATAGGGGGCGAGCCTATTGCCATCTACCGGCTAATTATCAAGCGAGCGATAATTAATATTTAATAATACACAAATAACTACGAAAAGTCAGAGGTGTGTGCCCGTGGCGACTGGGGATCGAACTCGAGACCTCGTCTCAGCAGTCCGTTACGTACGCCACTGGGCTATCGCCGCCTTCAAGTTGAATTATTCCACTTAAATCACCTATGTGAATCACCTAGGTGAATTAAGTATCCCCAACCGGTGGACTTAAATCACCCGGCTTTTAAAATCATAGGTGAACAAAATCGACCGTAGGAAACTAATATTTTGAGTATAAAAAAACTAGTAGTACTAGAAAGGTCTTGGTCAGACTTAAAATCTGGCGTATGTTTGATTGCAATTGATTGAGTAGAATCGGAGATATGATCTAAAAACGATAACCGACCTCCGCGGGGGAAGAGCCGCGGGCATCAGCTAGTAATAAATAATTCTAATACTTACTCGTAATACATTTATTTCGTTTTTTCCTGTCGCATCCGTTTAGTTAGATTGTTATTTCGATTAATCGAACAATACCTACAGAAATTAAAAAAATACAAAAATTTTATACTTATTGAAGAAAATTTTATAAATTAAATAAAAAGCAAAACTTGAGATCTATAACGGTCATAATAACAATATATCTTACATGAAAACCTCCTGTGCTTCTAAGAAACTTTCATAATAATAATATATCTTACATGAAAACCTCCTGTGCTTCTAAGAAACTTTCATAATAATAATATATCTTACATGAAAACCTCCTGTGCTTCTAAGAAACTTTCATAATAATAATATATCTTACATGAAAACCTCTTGTGCTTCTAAAAAACTTTCATAATTTAATTTGGCAATAATGTATACCAATCATAAATTTTATGTCTACTGTGATGATCTTTCATTTATGCTTAGTTATCGCCATAAATAGAGTAAGCAGCATTCTTTTAATCAATATGTCATTTAATAAATTGCTCCCATACAATTTATTAGTAACATAACATAACATAACATAACATAAACTCACGCCTATATCCCCGAAGGGGTAGGCAGAGGTGCTAGCACCCACGTTTCGCCAGTTTATGTTTTAGGTCCCAATGTAATAGGTGGCGAGCCTATTGCCATTAACCGGGCACTTATAAACCTGCGATAAATATACACATAACTTCGAAAAGCATCGAAAAGTCATTGGTGTGTGCCATGGTAATACCTGGGATCGAACCCGAGACCTCGTCTCAGCAGTCCTTTACCCATACCACTAAGCTACCGAGGTTAGCTAGTTAGCGAGGTTAGTTAGTAGATCGGCTCAATTGTACAATAGACTAAATAAAGAGTCACGGGTAAATACAAAACAGTACTATTAATGTAAAAAGAATATATATATATATATATATAACCACTTACACATGATGATACGGAAACACTTTTACAACTTACTAATTAACAAATTCAGTCAACAGATGACACACACAAGCACACCCTCATAACACATCACACACACCCTCACACATACACACACCCATTCACATACACCCTCACACATGAACACTCAGAGCGCTACGTTGTTTCTGTATAAGGGCATTTAAAAAAAGACGTATAGATAATTGGTTATTAAGTTTAATTTGGTTTTTTTTTTCAGCTAACATCGTATTGTTAATATTATAAATTATGTAATGGAAGAGCGGAGGGTCCTAACACAGGCTTCAGATGCTTTAAAGGAGCTTCCAAATACTACCTTCGTAAACCATGTTTTTGATATAAAACATTTATTATTATGTTTAAAATACATTTAAGTTATATTTTTAAATACATTCTGTATAAAAAAAACCAAATATATTTAAAAATATAATAAATAGTGACCTATCGGCATCGGGTACAGGGACCAAGCTACCAGTGGTTAGGACTCCAGAGAGATAAATCTCCTCACAATAGGTGCCGTGTCGAGGAGCACTGCCTTCTGCATCAAGCCCTTGACTTGGCAATCAGTCCGTGAACCGATACAACTATCGGAACAATAGTTGCAGAATCCACATTCCACATGTCGACAACCTCGTGATTCAAATCTAAATATTTTATTTGTTTTTCTTTTTCGGCTTTATATGTATATTATTATTATCTCATGAGCTTATAACAAATCAGTCTTGCAGGAACGGCCTCATTTTAGCATCTTAACTTCAATTCGGGTTACGAAATACATGAAGTATTCCTGATATGCATGAGTAGACTGCCTTGGAGGTCCTGTGGTATAATTTTACACTTAAGTTTTAATGCGTTCGTAAATCCTTGGGTTCGATTCCCAAATCAGGCATTTCTGTCATCAAATTGTTAGTAGCCGAATGGAGTTTCTATATGTAGTCAGCGGATGAAAATTAGCTCACTCTCTAATTATGTTGAACCAAAAAAGACGAAACTCTGCATACGCCTTTAGGAATATATAGGCGTGATTATATAAAAAAACCCGTGGTTTAACATTTTGACATCACTTCTTCGTTAGTGTCTGACAGGACAAGGCGGACCGTAGTTATCTATGTACCTGAAACAGAAATAAACATTATGAATGAAAAAACACTTTTTTAAAAACAAGCTTCCTAGTAAGTGCATAACAAGAAAAATCAAATAAGCCTAAACATGAGGAGTTTATCTTGATTAGTTCAGTAGTTCCTATGACCACCTACCATCGCCATCTTTAGACCCATCATGTAGCATCAGAGTATTCGCCTAGATAAAACAAATGAGCCCAAACTCGATCTTACACCTTCCGATTCCATCATCAGACTAGCTTCATAGTACCATATTATCGCATTGTCACCGAAGATTTGCGTATCTTCGGTATACCAAATTTGTGCCCAATCTAAGGTCAGGAAATAGTTCTAATTGGGCTTCCAAGATCTATACTAACCTATACTATCTAACAAACTAATAACTACAGAGCAAGTTAAATAAAAGCCTGTGTAATAGAGTAGGTACATATAGAGTGGGGTGTGTGTTGGGTAACCTCCTCGAGTGTCGCTCCGATTCCGATCCCGCTGCAGTCCGGGGGGAACGGAATCGAAGCGGCCGGTACACCCTGGGCGGCGGTCAATGGCTTCCCCTTCACCCCTTCATAGGGTTGGCATTGATCGTCGGCCAATACCCAACGTGGCGGGAACACATCGCTCTCCGTACTCCTCTGCTTTCAGAGGAGACAGGATGAGCGATGCTGTTAGTGGTGAGATGGCCCAGGGTCAGCCGGGGTGCGAGGGATATGCTCTATGGGTAACCTTACACCCCGGCGTCTGAAGACCCGAGACGGCGTGCGGTTTTAGTCGGTGCAAGCCCGACATAACCGCCCCCGCTGGCTGGCGGGGGGGGGGTATCCGAAGGGATTTCCGCACGACAAAAAAAAAAAAAAAAAAAAAAAGGTACATATAGATTGTGTCCGGTCCGGCGTTCGCTTTCTTTCCAGACTATGGTCAATATCTGTAGGTTATGGTTGTATGGTTATGTTTTTTTATGAATGAAATAATACATTTATTATTATGATTAATTTACATTTAAGTTATATTTTTAAATACATTCTGTAAAAAAAAAACAAAAATATTTAAAAATATAAAAAATAGTGACATACCGGCATCGGGTACAGGGACCAAGCTACCGGTGGTTAGGGCTCCAGAGAGAGGAATCTCCTCACAATACGTGCCGTGTCGAGGAGCGCTGCCTTCTGCATCAAGCCCTTGACCCAACGCGAGCCTCTTGAGATGTTGATCGAGGCTCTTGGCAATCAGTCCGTGAACCGATACATATAGATTGTGTCCGGTCAGGCGTTCGCTTTCTTACCAGACTATGGTCAATAACTGTAGGTTATGGTAGTATGGTATGTTTTTTTATGAATGAATGAATGGAACTACATTTTACCATTCTTCAAAAAAAAAATACTCGTTCACGTCTATACTTTTAACTTCTCCATAACGACTGATGGAACTGTGATATTGATATTCAATCCTGAACTCGTGGTCAAAACAGTCAAACATGTTAAAATGTCGTCTTATGTGATATTCTAGTTCCTATTATCCTACGAATCCCACTAATATTATAAATGTGAGTATTTGTGAAGATATTTGAATGTTTGTTACTCAATCTCGCTCAAAAGGCTAAACGGATCTGGCTGGAATTTGGTACACGGATAGATTCTAGTCAGGAATAAGACATTCGCTCCTTTTCATCCTTGGAACACGGTCCTATGGGTTGTACTTTACGCTGGAATAGGTTCTAAGGTTTGCGGGAACAAGACCGCTAATACATTATAAATTCATTGATTTACAAACTGCTTATCGAAACACATTTTGCAATTCGATACATCCAAATATTGATTAGAATTTACTTCATTGCGTTCGCTATAACATACAGAATGATGCCAAGGAGATATGGAGAAATGAGTCACCAGTCAGAAGTTGTTCTGGAAATTGGAGATATTTAAAACAAATACTTGAATTATGTGAAATTAACGAATCTGAACACAAACATAGTTTTTTGGAACTATTGTTTGTTTTTCTGTTTATTCCTACGTATATTCTTATTAAGGACGCAAAAATACTGAACGGATTTTGATGCGGTTTCTTATATTAGAAAGGTCTGGATCAGACTTAAAATCTGCCGTTTGTTTGATTGCAATTGATTAAGTAGAACCGGAGATATGACCAAAAACGATAACCGACCTCCGCGCGGGCAGAGCCGCGGGTAACAGCTAGTAATTTATATAAATAAATTTGAATCGTCGAAATGCACTGTACCAAATTCACATTTCGTTTTTTTTGTGTTAATTATTATAGGGATGAAAAAAGTTTTTGGCATATCCAAGGGTAACGTGCTATTACCACCGGGTTGAGACCAGGGCACCCAACTAATAAAATATAAATACTGAAATACTCACACGTCACAAGGCACACATTGATTTATAAGCCACACTTTTCCTCGAGGACAGCTATGCCCAGTAATTACTTGCCGCTTGTGTATAACGTTTTGATTTCGAGCAAACTCGATATCATGAGAGTTCGTTCCAAAGTTGAACGACACAAAAACATCTCCATCTGATCTTATAGTAGATGTACCGATGCCGTCTCTTCGGTCGTCAACCGCACAGGTAACTGCACTCAAACAAACACATAATAATGTCACTACACGAAACATTCTGCGACCACTTTCTTATTTAAGGTTCCGATTGAGACTGACGAGAATATCTTGTGTCGATACATTTATGTGACCACAACAGGTGTTATATGAATTCCTTTGAAGGCTATCACATATACCTTTTTTTTCGTGCGGAAATCCCTTCGGATACCCCCCCGCCGGCCAGCGGGGGCGGTTATGTCGGGCTTGAACCGACTAAAACCGCACGCCGTCTCGGGTCTTCAGACGCCGGGGTGTAAGGTTACCCATAGAGCATATCCCTCGCACCCCGACTGACCCTGGGCCATCTCCGGTTTCGATATCAGACTTTGTTAGTTACCTTGACACAATGGTCTAGATCATCAAATGTATGATAAAATTTGATTATATAATTAAAAACTAATTGATTTAAGTAATTTATTAATTGATTCTTATAACCAAAAGCCATACGTTATGAATTTAGTTCCAACTAGACAGTTTCCTATAATTTAGTTCCAACTAGACAGTTTCCTATAATTTTACTAAACAAAGAATAGCATAAAATTACATATCGTTAATTTTTTATCATCCACCCACTAATAGTAGATTAATCAATTGATGATCATGGATTGATGTCATACCTTGTTATTTCATACAAGTTTCCACAGAAGTTACCGTTTTGACATTAAATAAAAATTGATGTGACTTGACAATCGACTGCCATTATTATAGCAAAACTTGTTGGACAACTTGGCAAGATTCTAGGCCGTTTGGGTGCAAAGCGAGGTATTTTTACTCAACATTCAATTTTTGTTACGAAGAAATATTGAATGAAAAAATTGCTAAACAAAAATAATAAGACCCGTGAAGAAAAAATGCTATAAATAAAAATAAATAAAATAAAGTAAAAATTGTTTATTTCAGGCATTGCCCATAAAATGTTAGTAACAAAAGAGCTTATGAACTATGTTAGTAAAACACTGTAATTATATAGAATACTCTTAACTAAAATGGCCATAGTTTATATGTGTGTCTTTGGCAAGGTGAACGTGTGTCCAATGACGCATAATGGCACTGTCCACATGTAGCCTTGCCGCAACACACTGCAGGAGGCTATTGGGGCTGCTCCGTACGCGATCGATCAGAGATGCAATGCGTTTTCTTACGATGGCTGCAAAGCTACCAACGCCAGCCTCTGCGAACATCCCTGACGCACTACAATAGCGGCGCAGCCCCATCAGCATCCTGAATGCATTGTTAAATTGAGTGCCTAGGTCCCTGTACGCCCCCTGGGTGTAGCTTGTCCACAGGCTGCACGTGTACAGTGAATTACAATAGGCTTTGAAAAGAGTAATTTTAACCTGTGCAGTACATCGTGCAAATCTACGAGCAAGCATATTCGCCCTAACGCACAAGGCCCTACGCTCCCGTACTATGTCCATATCATCCTTGAGCGACTCAGTCACCCAGTGTCCCAGGTATTTAAAACTTTGAACCTGCTTTAGCAGAGCGCCATTGAGCCTAACTGGGGGAATTTTATAGGCCCTGTTTTTACTTTTAAAAACAAGCAACTCACTCTTTGAGGTGTAGGTTTGACTTGAGTCAAACCAGCGCAGCGCACGCGCCGACATCGTGATATCGGAGGGGAGCGGGAAGACAGTGCGAGCGGCGCTGCCGAGCCGACAGGACGCACGATATGTACTATAAGATTATACCCTCATAGCTCGCGCCTTTGACATTGTGTAAACAAATAGTGATTGTACTTGTTGTTGATTCAGGTATTTAGCATTACATCGTCTTTGTAAACATATGTCTCCGGTATGTAACGTGTATTATTCATAAGTACTAATGTGTTTTGTGATTAAACTTTCAGTTATTACTCGCATCAACAGCCGTACTTATTGCCATATCCCACCTAAAGAAAAGAAAAAGTCGTGATTTCCGACTTACAAATCAACAACAAAATCATGACGTCACTACGGGCGAAATTTTACTTCGTTTCGGATTCCCTGGACGCAAAAACTACGATCGTGAAAGTGCTTACCATACAATTAGAAGGCGAGGATACTATATTTCAATTCCCTAAGGAGTATCAGCGTAAGGAGGATCACCCGAAATTATTCGACACGAGTGTTGTAAAGAATGTAGTCAAGAGCATGAAGACCCGTGGAAAATTCCGGAATATATGGGTATCGCTGGCGGATGAGCTGAAGGATCAGTACCTAGACGAGGAGGGTAACGTATGCTTCGACGGGATATATCTGGACGAGGCCCCTGTCAATCCTAACCCCGCATTACCAAAATTTTCCCAATCCGAACCGGTCGAAAACAAATCCATACATTCAGTGGTAAAAGATATGATTCTAGATAAGTTTTCAGGAAAAAATCAAAACGCGAAGGTATTTCTAAACCTTTTTGTACAAGAATGCAACCGTTTAAAAATTGAAAACACACGTTTTCCAGAAGTGTTAGGACTTTTTTTAGAAGGACCGGCCCTTGATTGGTTTCTTGCCTTTCTAAAGACACATACAATCTCACGACCGTGGGAATTCTGGCAAAACTCTTTTCTTGATACCTTTGCAGAGCTGAGTAGGGCCGAAATAAATTATGCCTACACTTTTCGTTATGTCAGTGGGCCAATGTTAGATTACGCGCTCAAAAAGATAAACTTACTCTTGGACGCGGATCCGGAATTAACCCCAAATAGCCAAATAAATTTTATTGTATTGGGTTTACCATATCAAATAAGGACACGAATCAATAAAAGGGATTTAAATTCAATTGGCCAATTGATGTCGTGTATTCGACAATTAGAAAATTCATCTACGAGTAATAATAACAAAAATAAAAATTCGTTCGTAATTGAAAATAAATCGCAAAATAAATTACCAAATAGATCAGAGTACAAACCTTGCTCGTACTGCAAAGATAAAGGTTTTCCAAACAGATTCCATCCTGAAAATCTTTGTCGCAATAAACAACAAAGCCATAAAGAAAACTTCAAAAATGACAAAATCAAAATGGTAAATAACTTAGAAGTACAAGATAGTATTTCATCAAGTGACGACTCAAAAAACGAATAACTACCCCACTTATCAAATTAAAAATCCTGGTAAACAATAAGCCCGTTATTGCGCTTTATGATTCTGGAGCCAATATCTCAGTAATTAATTATTCCACTGTTAAAAGATTAAAACTAAATGAAAATATAAGTGGGGCTAAAAAAATAAATACTGTTTCAGGTGTGACAGAAACGTTGGGTTTAATTATAATACCCCTAAAAATTTTTGCTATCTCTAAAAATTGGCCTATTTTGTAATAAAAAGCGAATCATTTCGGGATGATATCCTTTTAGGGTTAGACGCCATTAAAGAATTTAAGCTATGTCAAGATGAGAACCTAAAAATTTCTCAAAAACATGACGAACATTTTGAATTACGCAACCAAAATAAAATAAATACTACAACTATAAATGTAAAAACTAATAACAAAACTTCTTTGGATTGCCTATTAGACAACCATAAAACAGTTTTTGCCGAACATAAGTACGATATCGGCACGGTAAAAAACTATGAAGCAACGGTAAAACTTACCAAAAATAAATACATCGCTAGAAAACCCTACAAGTGCTCGTTGCAGGATAAAGAGGAATAGATACACAAATAAAATCTTTACTAAAAGCTGGTCTTATAGAACATTCCACCAGTCCATACGCTTCTCCAATAACTCTTGTTTTTAAGAAGGAAGAAGGAAAAAAATCGCGGTTGTGTATTGACTACAGTGAACTCAACAAAATAGTTGTTCCTGAATGCTATCCTTTTCCTATAATAGATGACTTAGTACTATTAGCACGCGATTGCTTGCTTTTTACGAAACTCGACATAAACTCGGCGTTTTGGTCGATCCCGATTAGAGAAAAGGATAAACAAAAGACGGCATTCATTACACATAATGGCCACTGGCAATGGTCATGTTTACCTTTCGGTCTTAAATCAGCTCCGGCAATATTCCAGAGAATACTGAGTGACGTAATCTCTAAAAGTGATCTGAATGCATTCGCCATAAATTATATAGATGACATCTTGATTTTTTCGAAAAACATTACGGACCACCTAAGTCATATTGATAAAACCCTTACAGCCCTCAAAAATGCGGGTTTCAAATTAAACTTAAAGAAATGTTCTTTTGCAAAGGAATCAGTTGTGTATCTCGGTCATGAAATAGGAGAAAATTTAATAAGACCCCTAAATGACAATTTAGTTGCAATAAAAAAATTTCCAATACCACAGAATCAAAAAAATATTAGACAGCTTCTAGGCAAGATAAACTTTTATTTAAAATACATTCCCAACGTATCAATAATATTAGAACCTTTTCATAACCTACTTAGGAAAAATGTTCAGTTTGAGTGGTCTCAGAAGTGCGAAGATAGCTTCAATAAAATAAAACAATATCTAAGTTCAGAGCCTATACTAGCGATCTTCGACCCGGCACTTCCAATATATATTTTTACAGACGCATCTAAAGAAGGAGTCGGAGCAATATTAAAACAACCGCAAAAAGATAATTCTCTCAAACCTGTATTTTACTTTTCAAAAAAACTGACTCAGTCACAAAAAAATAAACGTGCTATTTTTCTAGAATGTCTGGCCATAAAAGAGTCAATACTATATTGGCAATACTATTTGATGGGTCATAAATTTACCATTTTCTCAGACCATAAACCCCTTGAAAATTTCAATGTAAAAAAGAGCCAGGACCCAGATTTGTTACCTATACTAAACTTTATATCAAACTTCGATTTTAACATAATATACAACCCCGGAAAGAATAATATAGAAGCAGATAGCCTTTCACGAAATCCGGTTTTAGAAAATAACAATAATAATGAACCTACTATTAAAACAGTAAACTTTGTATCGTTGGATGATGTAAAGAACAACCAAAAACAATTACACACTGAAAATGAAACGTTTCAAACTGAAAATAACATTTATTATAAAACTATGAATAATAAAAAGAAAATCTGGATTACAGAGGATTTCGGTATAAACCTGATAAAAAAATCCACAGTAACAGCCACATAGGTGTGAAACAAATAACCCTAACTTTGACACCGACATATTATTTTAAAAACATGCACAAACATATAAAACTCGTATGTCGAACATGCGACACATGTATAAAAAATAAGTCAAGATTCGGAAATTTTATTCAACCCCTGTCTCAACTAGGTCCAGCTACGGAACCGTTTCAGATAGTATCTTTGGATACAATAGGAGGGTTCGGAGGTAATAGATCACCAAAAAGATACTTGCATTTAGTAATAGATCATTTATCTAAGTTTGCTTTCGCGCTAACATCAAAAACTCAAACGGCAAAAGATTTTATTAATTTAGTAAAAAAAATACAAAAAAAATACAAAATTAAATTACTTTTAACAGACCAATATTCCGGTATAAACTCCAATCAATTCAAAAACTTTCTGAAATCCGAAAACATAAAATACATATTTACAGCTGTGGATTGCCCTTTCTCAAACGGGCAAAACGAACGTACAAATCAGACTTTAGTTAATTCAATAAGGTGTAAAATTTCAGAAAATAGACACCGACCGTGGAGTATTATAACCGAGCAATGTATTGAAAATTATAATAACACTGTACATAGCACAACAAAATTTACACCTAGTTATCTTTTAAATGGTATTGATAATTCTTTTCTACCTCCTGAATTGAACAAAAACAACTTAGAAAACTTGACAGAAAACAGAGAAATAGCATTCTTAAATTCTAAGAAAATTCATGATCAAAACAAAATTTTGTATGACAAGAATAAAAGGCCTTTAATATATCAAGAGGGAGATTTGGTATACATTCAAAACACGAGTCGCTTAAATCGAAACAAGCTGGATCCAATTAGAGTGGGCCCTTTTAAAATAAAAAAGAAAATTTCAAATCTATTATATATCGTGGATTCAGGTTTCAAAAAGAAGGAATCAAATATTTTCCACGCAAATAAAATGATCCCTTACTGTCCTACTCCTGAATACTATCTTTCCTAAGAGGGGGCGGAATAGGGGGGATGTAGGTTTGACTTGAGTCAAACCAGCGCAGCGCACGCGCCGACATCGTGATATCGGAGGGGAGCGGGAAGACAGTGCGAGCGGCGCTGCCGAGCCGACAGGACGCACGATATGTACTATAAGATTATAACCTCATAGCTCGCGCCTTTGACATTGTGTAAACAAATAGTGATTGTACTTGTTGTTGATTCAGGTATTTAGCATTACATCGTCTTTGTAAACATATGTCTCCGGTATGTAACGTGTATTATTCATAAGTACTAATGTGTTTTGTGATTAAACTTTCAGTTATTACTCGCATCAACAGCCGTACTTATTGCCATATCCCACCTAAAGAAAAGAAAAAGTCGTGATTTCCGACTTACAGAGGTATTATACCTGAGACCATGAGCAACTGCATATCGCTCACAGATGCTAATCAGCCTAGTCAGAGCACTGATCGAGGGGCACAGAAGTACGATATCGTCTGCATAACTTAAGTTGTTAACAAAAGTACCATCAATAGAGCAACCGACACCCGCCCCACTGAGCTCCACGATCAGGTCATTCATGTAAAAGTTGAAAAGCGCCGGAGAGCTTACTCCCCCTTGCCTCACCCCACTCCGCAACCTATACATGCTAGAGACCCCTCCAGACCACTATACATAATTCTGTTGGTTGGAGTACCAATACTTGAGAATATCAATGTATTCTTGAGGCAAATCAGTATCATTCGCTAACTTTTTCCACAAGATATCATATTGGACCAGGTCAAATGCTTTTCACAAGTCCAAAAACACAGCATATACTGGCGTATCCCTGGCAGTATAGTACTGAACACTCTTCTTGAGGCACAGAACTATGTATGCTGTAGCACTTTTTGGATCCAAAGAAATCATAGTTTCTAATATGAGAAATTCTATAATGCGGATTTTTTTTCGGGTTTATGGGGCACCAGCCGCGTATCTAATAGTTTCAGGGCCCAAGTACACCTGATACGTAAATGAGGGTCTGACATTGGCTTTCCTCGTGGGCTAGTGTGTGAGACGACTGCTGCTTATCTTCCCAACTCCGTGTAAAAGCCATATTTAAACGGCCATATTTATGAAAGATGCAGGTGCACCCTTTAAATGCAACCGGGTTTGGCGCTTCGATGAAGAAGAGATACTTGTTTTTCGTTCAAAACAAAATAGAAAATTGAGATCGGAAAAAGAGAACATCTATGACGGGACATGAGCCCGCGACCAGTCCCTTACAAGGGGAATTCTCTGACCAACTGAGCTACCTAGACACGTCCCAGATATTTGAAATTCTCCGATATATTATATACGTCTCGGGGCAACGCTGGCAACGGGAGCCATCTACCGTAATTCTTGTGAACTACGGAAACAATGAATGATGTTACAATTATTTTAATAGCTCAGTTACTCCGAGCGTAAGCGACTGGTCGCGGATTGAAGTCCCGTCCTAGATGTTCTCTTTTTCCGATCTAAATCTCCAGGAAAAGTAAGCATACTAATTGCTTCAAAATGTCATTGAAATGCAATAACTTATTGAACACGAGTTTGCAAATGCAATAGGTAACTTAAAACACATGTTAGATATGTTTAAAAAAAATGTATGCGTAGGTACTATAGGATATAAATAACGACGACAAATGCAAGGACAATGGCACTACCGAAAATGATGGAGTGGAGTTAGTAGGGGGCGAAGAGAAGGTGAGGCTGCGGTCTCACTCGCGGTCAATTAGGGCCGCCTTCCCCAGACCCGCTACTCCGCTGCCACTAGGCGGGGAAACCGACGCGGACACTGTGTCTCCGGCGTCAACGGCTGGCACCGCCAACGAGAGAAGTAGGGCGAGCAGCCCGGCGGGTCTCGGTCTGAAGCAGACCCGTAAGCGGAGAAGGCGCACAAAGGCCCGACTGGGGGAGAGCGTGTCGGATGAGGACTATACCCTCACCGGGACGACCTCCTCCAGCAGTGACGAGGTGTCAAAGCCGGCGCCCAAAGTGGCTGCTGGCCGCCGAGGGGCGCGAGGTGGAGCGAGGGTTGTGCAGGTCACCCGAGCCCCTTCGGCTCTTGGGAGGGCCGCGGAAATGTCACCGCCGAGGCCTTCCACCTCGGCGGTATCGGAGCCGTGTGGGAGGACGCGGTCGCTCTTGGAGAGACTCCAGAGGGTGACCGCGTCGTTCCAGGGGACCCCAAACCCTGAGCAGGAGGCGATGTTGCGCATTGTGCTCGACATGGGCCTGGCGGCGCAGCTGGCCGAGTCTCGTCGGGAGACGGCTCGACTAGCTGCAGCCGTCGAGGGGCTCAAGAGGGCGATGGCAAACCCGGCTCAACCGGCGCAGCGGGTGCAACTGGCGGAGACGGCGCGCGTGACTCGCTCGTTGGCGAGGCAGTCGGCGCAGCCAGAGCAACCGGTGCAGCAGCCGGCACAGTCGGTGCGGCCGGCGCAGCCAAGGGTACCGCCGGCGGAGTCCTGGCTCCCCTATATGAAGGCGCTGGAGGAGAGGATGATGTGTCGGATGGAGGCCCTAATGGACTCCATCCGCCGTCGCCGTCCGCCGCGCGGCGGTAGCCAAGAGAGACCCCACCCGCCCGGCTGCGGGTGCGGGTGCAACCCTGCCGGGGCCGGCTCCTCAGCCCCCTCCCGCTCAGGGGAAGGGCAAAGGCAAGGGGAAGGGCAAGGGGAAGACGTCCCCAGCCCTGGCCCCAGCCCCAGCTCCAGCCGTGGTTCCGGCTACCTCCACCCCATTGGAAGGGGGCTGGGAGGTGGCTGGAGCCAATAAAAGCAGGCGGAAGGCCGCCAAGAAGGCCGCCAAAAAGGCCAGGAGGGCCGTGGCCGCCGCGAAGGCAGCGCCGGGGAAGCTCCGTGCCCCTAGAACTACGGCCGTCGTCGTCACTCTGACGGCGGAGGCAGTGTCGAGGGGCATGGGGTATGCCGAGGTGTTGGCCAAAGTAAAGGCCAACGTCGACTTGAAGGCCCTCGAGATCCCGGGTGTCCGGTGCAAGAGCACACGGACGGGAGCCCGGCTACTCGAGGTCCCCGGCGCCGCCAGTGGCCCCAAGGCCGATGCCCTAGCGGCTCGGCTAAGGGAGTCGTTGGATGCAGCCGACGTCCGGGTGTCCAGACCCATTAAATGCGCAGAAATGCGCATTACGGGCCTGGACGACTCCGTCACGGCAGAAGAGCTCAGGCTCGCCGTGGCGGAGGCCGGGGACTGCTCCCCGGACACAGGCAAGGCCGGAGCGATACGCTTCGACCGCGGTGGACAGGGGGCAGCAGTTGTCGGCTGCCCTATCGCGGCGGCCCAAAAGGTCGCTGACGGGTGGAGCCTCCTGGTAGGAGGCTTCCTGAGGGCGCAGGTACGGCTCCTGCAGGGGTTCCATAATGGATACTCAGCTCCGCATCCTGCAGGTGAACGTTGGCCACGGTGCCCGTGCTCAGGACCTTCTGCTCCAGAGCATGGCACAGTAAGCCATAAATGTCGCCGCTGTCGCCGACCCATACACCTACCGGTTGCTCGACGAGGTGTGCAAGCTCTTTTAAAGAGTAATTGCGAAGCGCCTCGTCAATCACCTCTCAAGAGTGGGGCCGGACCTAGCGGATGGCCAATATGGCTTCCGCCAGAGGCGCTCCACCGTGGATGCCATCATGCGCGTGAGGGCTCTGGCGGAGGATGCAGTAGCCCGGGGTGAGGTGATGTTGGCGGTGTCCCTGGACATCGCCAACGCGTTCAACACCTTGCCCTGGAGTTGCATTAGGGAGGCGCTCGTGTATCACGAAGTGCCTCTCTACCTCCGCCGCATAGTCGGGGCGTATTTGACGGAGAGAGCCGTCTTCTACCCAACCGTGACCGGTCTCGGCCGGCGTGAGATGTCGTGCGGTGTTCCGCAGGGATCGGTCCTGGGGCCGCTCCTGTGGAACATCGGATACGACTGGATTCTTCGCGGTGAGCTCGCAGACGGTGCCGCCGTCACGTGTTACGCGGACGACACGCTCGTGACGGCGTGCGGAGCGACGTACCGCGAAGCGACCCTGAAGGCCACGACCGCGGTTGCCCAAGTCGTGGAGCGAATCCGGCGGCTGGGTCTCGAGGTGGCTCTGCATTTTTATGCCGTGTTCTTTCATGGGCCTCTGAGCAAGCCACCTGAGGGATCCAGTCTCATCGTGGGAGGTAATCGCATCGGCATCAAGCCCCAAATGAAATATTTGGGGCTCGTGCTCGACGGCCGATGGGACTTCGGAGAGCACATCCGAAGTCTGGCCCCCAAACTGTAAGGCACAGTTCTCGCTCTGGCGCGGCTGCTGCCCAACATGAAGGGGCCCGATGACTCCTGCAGGAGACTCTACGCGGGGATCGTGCGGTCCATGGCCCTGTATGGGTGCCCAATATGGGCGGACGCCCTGAAGGCCGGAAGTGTGCGGATGCTGCGCGCTCCGCAGCGAGTGATGGCCATCAGTGTCATCCGCGGGTACCGCACGATCTCCTTCGAGGCGGCGAGTCTCCTTGCCGGAACTCCGCCATGGGACCTGGAGGCGAGAGCCCTTTCGCAACTGTACCAGTGGCGAAAGGAGGCGCGGGAGCAGGGACTGAACCCCGAGCATCGAGAAATCGAGGCCGTGCAGTCCCAGCTCCGCCAGGCCATCGTGGTGGAGTGGAAGAAACGACTTGGGCGACCAAGCGCAGGGCACGCCACAATAGCGGCGGTAAGGCCCATCATGGAGGATTGGCAAGAGAGGCGACACGGAATCCTCTCGTACCGACTGACGCAGGTGATCTCCGGGAAGGGGTGCTTCGGGGACCACCTGCATCGGATCAGGAAGGAGCCAACGCCTGAGTGCCATCACTGTGGCGCGAGCGAGGACTCAGGGCTGCACACGCTGGCGGACTTCCCGGCGTGGGAGGCGCCGAGGCGTGACCTCGTGGCAGCCATCGGGGTGGGAGTCCTCTCGCTCGGCAGCATGATTGCGGCAATGGTGCGGAGCGCGAGCGCGTGGGCCACCGCCACTTCCTTCTGCGAGCATGTGATGCTCGCGAAGGAGATGGCGGAGCGCGCCCGGGAGAGGTTCAGAACTCTCCCGGCCCGCCGAGCCCGCAACATGCTTGCCGCGCGTCGCAGGCGACTCAGGCGCCGGAGGTCGTTTAACGACCTCCGTCCTCTATGAGCGCAGGCCTGGGGGCGGCAGGTGAGGCCGCCTGTCACCCCAGCAGAAGCAGGCCGGGACGGTGGGGCGACTAACGCCCCTCCCCCAAACCGGGGCAAGACGGGGACACCGTGGTTCCCAAACCCGAGGGGGCCATCTCGAAACCGGAGGTGGCCCAGGGTCAGTCGGGGTGCGAGGGAGACCCGAGACGGCGTGCGGTTTTAGTCGGTTCAAGCCCGACATAACCGCCCCCGCTGGCCGGCGGGGGGGTATCCGAGGGGATGTTCGCACGAAAAAAAAAAAAGAAAAAGGTACTATAGGATAACTTTGTGTTTTTAATTTTTGGCAGCATACTGTTATGCTCCGTTTCACTGCTGGCAAATCTCATTGTCCGTCCATGGGTTAACAACGATGCGGAGCTGAGTGAGGGAGATTTAGCTGTACACGGTGAATTGAATAGCGCCATCTCTCTCCCTGATCGCCGTTGAATTGAACTGAATGGTTTTAAGCGCGTCGTGTAGTAACTATTTAGTAATCTGTGGTCGTGGTAAGGCCCGGCATAGTATTCGTTAGTTGCAATGAAACAGTTCATTGACATAGAGGTGTGGAGGGTCCTTCCGACATCCTTGAGGCCCAGATCCATCTCATCTGCAAGTCGATGTATCTGTTAAACAACATACGATGCTCTTGCGCAAGCTTCACTCTCAGTGTTAGGAGGTCAAACGGCATTCGGTCCCATCCCAATCAAAAAAATGAATGAATAACAAACCAAAAACCCGACTGCTGCCCGACACTGAAAGAAATCATTAAACTATTAATGTCTATGTATTTTCATAATTTTTAATGCACAAACTTAACATTTTTATACGCTTTTTATTAGCTTCACCTAAATGTTTGTTTGTATGGTTGTTTGTAACTGCCTCTTTTGGGCGCGATTTTGACCCACTTTAAACGGTCAGATTTGGTTCAAACTTTGTAGATTTATCGAGGACCGATGACAATACACTAATTTGATGAAATTATTCCATTTATCAATTTGCAAAATAAGATTTTTGTTAACTTATACAATTTTCATTAGAAATTTTAATTTCCAACCATTATCTTTAGCCGATTTATCTAATATTAATAAATTTAATAAATTTTCGAACACCAAAGTGAATTAAAATTCAACAAAGCATATAGTTTAAAAAATCTCAAGAAAAACGTTTTTATAAACAAAACTGAAATGTAGGGCATAAATAATAGTTTAAAACCAACTAAAAATACGCTTTTCATAGAAAACCGAACTAAAAAAATAGAAGATAAGTTTTAATAAATTTAAATTAAGAATAGTGTTAAAAATTTCAATAAATATAAATTAATAATAGTGTAACTCAAAAATGTATTTTATTTTAAAAAAAGCGTGGGGTGCTTTTTAAGATATGATCAAAATGATAATCACTCTACTCATGTCTGTCAATAAAATATTTATATCTATTGACCCATGCACCCCACGCTTTTTTTACAAACGAGGCTTTTTCACCTCATTCAACGCAAGCGTAAGTGAAGCAGGATATGCACTGGTGGTAGAAATTTGATGACACAAATTTGTCACGAAATTCGGCCGGGTGGGTACCACCGTGCACGATTGCGAAAAACCCTCCATAGTAATCCAATTTCGGTTTGATTGCGTTCAGGGGTCAGCAAGTGCATAGCCGGGCAGGGGGGTTGTGGTCGCAGCACTAGTGGGACCGGTGGGTGTCACGCGGTGCTGCGACGACAATCCTCTTCTGATGAGGCCACCATTGTTAACATGGTACGTGTATGTAATGGGACCCCTTTTTCCTGAGACTTTACCTTCAGCTTACCATCAGGCGAGGTGAAGTCAAATTGACGTGTCTTAAATATAAAAAAAAAAATAAGGTCGAAATAAAACTTATGTCATACAAAGCGGGACATTTTTGAAATCCTATTAGTATTGAAATAATATATCTAAGTCGTTTGATTAAAATAGTATTATGTATTTTGATTACAGACCTTCACGCATTCTATAGAGCAGAGCACGCAAAAATTGGTAGCAGAGAAGCAAAAAAGCGACTTACTATTATCTCGCATGCTGCCAGCGCCGGTCCTGCGCAGGTTGCGAGCCCAGCGTGCCGTCCCTGCAGAAGCTTTTGACGCAGTTACTATTTTTTTTAGCGATATAGTGGGCTTTACCTCTATATCTGCTTATAGTACTCCTATGGATGTGATAAATATGCTCAATATGTTATACAGGTTTGTCAACTTAATAATCAACGTGTCTTTTAATAATACATGGAGATAAAGATTCTCTAAATAACCTTAAATTAATGGATAGTTTTGATATTGTTAGGCAGCACTAGGTCATCCATATGAACTAGTGCTAACTAAGAGAAAATATTAGTTATAGAGAGCAATGGTATTTTAAGGCGGCTTTAGCGTTCTCCCGGATTGCATCCGAGGCTTTCAGCTCGGAACCCGGGGTCTGCTTACTCCTCTGCTTTTTGGTTTGATTTTTATGCGAGCGACTACCGTCTGACCCCTGTAAGGTTACCTATAGAGCATATCCCTCGCACCCCAACTGACCCTGGGCCATCTCTGGTTTCGAGATGGCCCCCACGGGTTTGGGAACCACGGTGTCCCCATCTTGCCCCGGTTTGGGCAAGGGGCGCTAGTCGCCCCACCGTCCCGGCCTGCTTCTGCTGGGGTGACAGACGGCCTCACCTGCCACCTCCAGGCCTGCGCTCATGGAGGACGGAGGTCCTTAACTGAGCCTGCCCTAGAGCCTCCGCTTCTCCTATCAGGCGTGACAGAAGAAATAATTATAAACGAAGAAATAAATAAGAAATAAATAAATTCCTATATCTTTTTCTCTCCTTCACGAGCCTTATGAAATGAGATGCATCTCATGAATTGGTGAGAGTACTTCTACTCCGATCGAGTTGGTCCGACTGAGAACATGTCTAAATATTCTTGGTTCTGCAACCGTCACTATTCAATAATGTTGAGTAACAAACATCCAAACATCTGAACAACATTTTACAATATTATAATAATCATATTTGTTGGCTTATACAAAAATGCAATTATTCAACATCATTACAGTTCAACACCAAGTAAAGTATCGAGATTAGTTATACAACATGACTATGCCCTCATTTGCCAATGAGGATGGAACTAGAATCGAAGTACACATCTGGAATAACAATTGAATTACACACTAAAATGACGTAAACATTCATCTCGCAACTTGACCAGTTGTTGCGTATTGATTTTTTTAATGGAATCTTACTGACTCGAGTTTTTTATGAAGTATTTAGTATAAGGATTATCCTATCTGTTGCTGTAGGTATCGCACAAAGTTACTAAGGGATAGGACTATAATTTCCAATTGACAGTAAACGTAGAGAGCATGAAAAAGTGCTCGGCAGTTAGGCTTAGGATCTTCTATGAAAAACATTAGTTAAATATGAATGTTTATTCACTTCGCAGGTATAAAGGGGTATCTGTGTGCATAGTATATTTGACAGAAAACGGAAAGGCTTTGTTATTCTAGAGACTATGAAAAAAATTCGAAATGTAGGAGGTACGTATCGGGTTCGCAGGCGACTCAGGCGCCGGAGGTCGATTAACGACCTCCGTCCTCCATGAACGCAGGCCTGGGGGTGGCAGGTGAAGCCTCCTGTCACCCTAGCAGAAGCAGGCCGGGACGGTGGGACAACTAGCGCCCCTCCCCCAAACCGGGACAAGACGGGGACATCGTGGTTCCCAAACCCGAGGCGGCCATCTCGAAACCGGAGATGGCCCAGGGTCAGTCGGGGTGGGGTGCTTGGTTGGGGACCTCCACGCGGTGCACCCTGGGCAACGGAGACGGCAGCGCCTCTCTCCTAGGGCGGGAGAGACGCTGCCGCCTACGGCCAACTCCGACCGAGGTGAGGACGGCCCTGTTGAGGGCTGTTCGGAAGCTTTCCATGTGTCCCTCTGATTAGCAGATGGCACAGTGGAGAGCAAGTAAGGGGGCCATTTCGAAACCGGAGATGGCCCAGGGTCAGTCGGGGTGCGAGGGATATGCTCTATGGGTAACCTTACACCCCGGCGTCTTAAGACCCGAGACGGCGTGCGGTTTTAGTCGGTTCAAGCCCGACATAACCGCCCCCGCTGGAGACCCCCGCTCTCCAGCGGGGGCGGTATCCGAAGGGATTTCCGCACGAAGAAAAAAAAAAGGATCAGTCGGGGTGCGAGGAATACGCTCTATGGGCAACCTTACATCTGAGACCCGAGACAGCGTGCGGTTTTAGTCGGTTCAAGCCCGACATAAGTATCGGGTGTAGTACCTTCGAACCCCGAGTCAACCTCACCGACTGATCGGTGCACCGGCCAAACTACCAATGGGGCTCTGGTGTAGGTTTTCCTTCGGGGGTTGGGGGTCAGATGGTAGCCACTCTCATTAAAACTCAACACACTTATAAAAAATAATAAGTGGACAGTCAAAGTGTAAATATGTCTTTTTAGGGTTCCGTACCCAAAGGATAAAACCCCTATTACTAAGACTCCGCTGTCCGTCCGTCCGTCTGTCATTTTATGAACCGTGATAGCTGCACAGTTGAAATTATTACAGATGATGTATTTCTGTAGCCGCTATAACAAAATTTACTAAAAACAGAATAAAATAATTATTGAAGAGGGGCACCCATATAACAAACGTGTTTTTTTTAGCCGTTTTTTTTTGTCGTATTTTTGCCCGATATTAATAACGGCAACAGGTAGACGCTTGAAATATTCACAGAATATTTAGTTGTATATTCACTTCAAAACTAAATAATTAAATTTAAATAAAATGAATTAACTCCTTTTGTATAGATAATGGTACGGACCTCTTCATGCGCGAGTCCGAATCGCACTTGGCCGGTTTATTTATTACTTAGCAATAAACATTCACACGATCGAGTGATAGTGATCCCACTGACGCTATCCTTTACGTCATATCACTGATATAATGCTGAGAAAATATTCCCTGACCTCAAATTTAGTAAATGATTTATCTAGCACGAATAACTGGCTCCACCAGGGAAGCCATTTTAATACCATGCCTCTAACATCTCTCGATTGGCATAGACATAGAAACATTTATTTTTACTAAGAATTCAGTGCTCGGTGCGACTGAAATAAATTGAACTGAGCGAGCAGGACTCTTACTTGAAAAATAAGCCATCTTACTACGGTTGCGCGCATAGCTAAGGCCGCGCGCTCGTGTAACTGTTTTTCGATGATTATTCCTCAATGGTACATTGTATTTGAAAAGTTGATCCCTCTAAACACTCAACGGTGTCTACACTATCACCATGGCAAATTTGGTCAAGATCGGTATTGTGGTTCCGGAGGAGTACGGTCTCGACCAAACGGCTTAGCCACGCATAAGAGCTTCGCTACGCTCAGCTCAATAATAGCCATAGAAAATTCAAATCAATATACTCTTTACAGGTTGTTCGATGAGAAAATCACCCATTACGATGTGTACAAGGTTGAAACAATTGGTGACGCGTATATGGTCGTGTCGGGGCTGCCTCAAAGAAATGGTGAGGACTACTCTTTCTTTACTTTTATTTATTTAAAATTTATGCACACACAATAAAAAAAATACAAAAATTGGACAGTGGAAAGAATAGTACAATCTATTTTTGGACATGGTTCACTTTGCTATACCTCCTTCTCATAACAACGAGACATAAAGCCAATATCAACCGGATTATGGGAAGGACAAACAGAAGAGCGAATTCATGGCACTAAAGTGCAACTTTTTAATGCAACCAAAATTGGAGCTCGGATCGGATGATGATGACTGGATGTCACAACTTTTTTGTGTTAGTATGTGGGTTTATGAGGTTAGGCCTCAAAGCAAAAACTTTATGGGTAATGAAAACATTTTTGTTATGGACTGGCTGATGCACGCGGCTCCGCCCGCGCGAAGGTCGGTTATCGTTTTTTGGTCATATCACCGGTTCCACCTATAGTAATTATAGACACGGCAGAGTTTAAGTCTGACCAAGACCTTTCTATTAGAAAAAAACCGCATCAAAATCCGTTAAGCAGTTTTTGCGTCTATCGCGAACAAACAGACAAGAATACCAAAAAAAATATTTTTGTATTCAGAATCGTTCAACACAACCCATTTATTTCTGAATATCACTAATGTACAGACACAACTAATTTATAAAATTTGGCATCCCTTCCACTTGTCAGTATCAACTAAGGAACCCGTTGAAAGATAAGGAATACATACTATAGTGGGTGGTGACGCCTACCTACGCTTATGCAAGATAACATCACTTGTTTTTAATGGGCGACCGGTGATATGACGTCACACGGCACTAATTCAAGCTGATTGCTAACCCACTAGACTTACACTAAATAAATTTAAGCCACTCCTACAATCATATTTTCACCAACCACGTATTGTCCCGGTTATTTATTCCAATTTTACCATTTGCTATGTTTTTGGAGGGGATTAACGCGATTAATTACCATTTGATGGAGGGAAGCAGTTAATAGTTGTTTTAAAATTTTTCGTGTTTGATTTAACGATGTAATTATAACATACAGTAGAAGGCATGTTAGTCTAATTTTGCCCGTATTATAAAATCGGGGCATACTATTGCGCGCGCCTATTCAAATAGTACCGAAATTATCCCATAGCTGTATGGAATAACATTGATCGAACGAATCGACCATAACATTTTACAAGCTGGACATTTTGCAACTTGAACCTTCTGCACCTTCCGGGGTATTGGCTCAGTAACGCAAGTGAAACCTCTGTTTGTGACTGATGTTTGTAGGCTACACTGATTACTTTCTAGTAGAATTGTCTGCGATCTTAATAGTACGAAATAAAGACAATCCTAGCTGAATCCAAACTCTGCATCTTGAAGCCCAGGGTCCACGGAAGTGACTACCGTCTTACCCCCCAACCCCAAGAGCTTCGTCCGTCAAGTGCGTACCGACTTGTAGGTGAGTTAGACTTGAACCTCAAAGATCTTAATAGTGCCCCTTGCACCTTTCATAATGGTAGATCGTTTGGTAATTCATATTTCAGGCAATCGCCACGCGTCGGAGATAGCCGACATGTCTCTATCCTTGATGCGGAGTATGGAGGGGGCGTGCGTGCCTCACCGGCCCGACGCACCACTCATGATCCGCGCTGGGGTCAACACGGGCCCGTGTGTGGCCGGTGTCGTTGGCACCACCATGCCACGGTATTGCCTCTTCGGTGACACTATCAACACTGCCAGTCGGATGGAGAGCACCGGAGAAGGTACTGCTACAAGAGTTTTAGCCCCCTGCTAGTCGGCACACCTGCTGATTAACGGACACAGGTTTACCTCTCCGGGTTAGGAGGTCAGACGACTGTCGCTCTCTTAAAAGGTGAAAAGGCCATGAAGGAGCAAACGGACCTTTGGCTCAAGCCTCGGAAGCAATCAGGAATAACACTAAGAAGATAATGATGGTAATCTCTTCAAATTCTACTGATGTTTTAGTCTTAAAGTAGAACATTTTGGATGAGTAATCAGAACTAGAATTATAATAAATCCATTCTTGTCAACAGCAATGAAAATCCACATATCATTCACAACCAAGACCGCTCTTGACGAGTTCGGAACATACAAAGTACAGTCTAGAGGACCACTAGATGTTGCGGTTAGTTTACACTCATATCAGATAATTAAGTTCTAAGCCCCCAGTTACAAGTTTGAATTAAATTATGTTTCTTTTTTCAGGGTAAAGGCTGTATGGACACCTTCTGGCTTGTAGGCAAAGAAGGTGGCGTCAGAAGCGAGAGCCCCCGAGGCCCACAGCTCAAGGATTATCAACAAAATCTAATGGAATTGATTATTCGATCATAAAACAATAACGTTTATTAGGAAATCTATTATTATTAAAATATTTCTTGTTCTATTTGATTTCATTGCGATTAACCTTTTTGTATAGAAACAATAACTCATTCCTATGAAAGAGTAGGGGAGAGGACTATAGCTATAAGCGCAAGCTACTAGCGCAAGCTTCGGATGCAATCAGGATGGGCTCTGCGATAATGATGATAATCATCATCATTACAAAGTTTGTTCCGGTTGCATCTAAAGCTCATAAAATGGAGCTTTG
Source organism: Cybosia mesomella (assembly GCA_946251805.1). Lineage (NCBI taxonomy): Eukaryota > Metazoa > Arthropoda > Insecta > Lepidoptera > Erebidae > Cybosia > Cybosia mesomella. Next base: position 28,924,367 of record OX276398.1, read on the forward strand.
GAGTCCGGAGTCTACTCTCCTATTATTTCTCTTGATCAGACTTAGCTTTTGCGGGAGTGACTGCCGTCTATCCCGCAAGCCCCGAGAGAAATGCCAGCGCCAGAGCCTGGTCCGTTAAGCAGTTGGTGTACCAGCTCGCAGGTTTACTGGTGGTAGAAATTTGATGACACAAATTTGTCACAAAATTAGACCGGGTAGGTACCACCGTGCACGATTGCGAAAAACCCTCCATAGTAATCCAATTTCGGTTTGATTGCGTTCAAGGGTCAGCAAGTGCATAGCCGGGCAGGGGGATTGTGGTCGCAGCACTAGTGGGACCGGTGGGTGTCACGCGGTGCTGCGACGACAATCCTTCTGATGAGGCCGTCAAGCTGAGTGCCACCATTGTTAACATGGTACGTGTATGTAATGGTGACCCTCTTTCCTGAGACTTTACCTTCAGCTTACCATCAGGCGAGGTGAAGTCAAATTGACGTATCCTAAATATAAAAAAAAAAAAAAGGTGAGGTTAGCTTGGTGCCCGAAGCTCTTGGTGGAGCACCCGATGATGGTAATGATGACACCACCAATTACCCTTCTTTTGGCGCAGTAAACAAAATTGGTTGACTATGCTGTAGGTATATCGATAGCGATGAAACAGTGAGCACGTAGGAACATCACTGGGTCCCAAACTGAAAATATAATATAAATAAATAATATAAACGTATCACATTTCCATACCGTATTATTTCTGTATATCGATAGCGACGAAACAGTGAGCGCGTAGCGTAGGTGACACACATCACTGAGTCCCGACCTGAAAATATAATATAAACAAATAATATAAACGTATCACATTTCCATACCGTATTATTTCTGTATATCGATAGCGACGAAACAGTGAGCACGTAGCGTAGGTGACACACATCACTGAGTTCCGACCCGAAAATATAATATAAATAAATAATATAAACGTATCACATTTCTATAACTTATTATATCTGTATCTATATACTTTAGTGTTCAGTTTCTATACAGGCTTTTGGTGTTATGTTTACCAGAAGTACAAATCAAACAGTAGTGTAGGGAGCCCTGCCTTACCAACAACTTTGGGGCTTTTTTTTGTTTCGTCAGGGGAAATGTCCTACGGCATACCGCGTGACGCGCGATGTTTGGCTCTCACACACTAAAACCCCTGCGGTGTGCCATACTCAGCGCTTTGTTGGGGGGGGGACCTGAAACTATACGAGAATATTTCTATGGCGACCCATCCTAGCGCGTGCCCGCAGTGTGTCACGGGCACTGTTTAGTTTTAATATGAAATTACTAACCTTATATTATGATAAACGTTTGTGTTACTTAGCGCCTATTATTTTTAATCCGCAATATGTAAACGGATATGGGCATGAACCATTTATGCTAGGTGCTGTCTGTCAACTGATAATTGTCTAATACTAACCACTGGGTGGCCGTATAAATTCAAGAATTTTTATTAAGATACTACCTGAACCTCCTCTTCATGGTCCTTCGAAGACGGATTAAGCAAGTTTCCAGCTATTCGTGAAGTTATTGAAGAAAACCGTGTTGTGAAGACGAAATAACTGAAAATTAAAAATTGCTACGTGCCAAAGTACGTGCCCGAAAACGGTTCAAAGGTCAGTTGAGGATATTCGTATTTAGTGCTGAAACTGACACTTAAATAAGGACACTAATTAAACCCCAACAGTCTATAAGGTAGTATCTATCTTGTTAAGTTATATTTTATACTGGATTTGCGCAATTAGCTACCTATATGGTACCGTTGTATATAGTTAGACTTACCTACCTGCATGTAAGTAAGTATTTTTTAAGATTTACTTTTTGCCCTTATTATCGCTTTACATTTACAATTTAATGTTTGGTTTATTTAAATATTACTTTGTTTAAGTATACATACCTAATTAGTTAGCTATTTTTACTAAACATCACTGTAATTCTGTACTTGTTTGGTCTTAGAAATAAAAATAAAGTTTCGTTGGTAAAAAGTAAAATCATTTATTATTATAAACTTAACCATTACAATACTTATAAGTATATAACTAAATCATTATTTACAACAGTAGGCAATTATTAAATAAGAAGTACCTACCTTTTTTTTTTTTTTTTTTTATCGTGCGGAAATCCCTTCAAATTATATACAGTTGTGTAGCAATTTCAACTAAGTATTCATTATTTATATATAATAAACACTTGTTCTGTATAAATTCCAGATCACATACCGCTTCCCAGAATGACGGAAACGAAATTAAATAGAAAAAGAGGAAGTTACAAAGGGCAACTAACAGCATTTATTAATTATTTGGAAACATTACCTTTAAAGTCGTGCACACAGGCCCAGGTAAATGAGCTACAATCTCGACTGAGTACATTGCCAAAATTATTTGATAATTTCGATGAAGTCCAGCTACAAATAGAATGTTTGGTAGATGACCAGACTGCTCAGCTGCAAGCTAGGGAGGCGTTCGTTTCGGCATTTCACAAAGCTTAGGGTAAGGCCCTTGATATTATAAATAGTATAGTGAAACCTACCGATGACTTTTGTAGTGTATCTTCTCGAAACAAATCTAAACCTTTTAAACTACCGACAATTCCATTGCCAAAATTCGATGGATCGTATGAGAACTGGTTATGTTTTCATGACACTTTTAATAGTATGGTCTCCTCAAATGAGGAACTTGATGACATAACCAAGTTTCACTATTCGAAATCAGCACTGGAAGGGTCGGCGGCTGAGTGCATAAGTTCCATTATAGTGTCCGAAGCTAACTACGTTGTAGCCTGGAAGTTGTTATGTGATAGATTTGATAATAAACGCTTATTGACCCAAAATCATGTTACCGCATTACTTAACATTGACATGGGCAACAAAGAGTGTTCGGCAGGCATTAAACGAGTTATAGATCAATTAAATAAAAACCTCCGTTCGTTAGAATCCTTAGGCGAACCCACGGAACACTGGGACACACTGCTTATACACATAATATCACGAAAGTTAGATCCCAAGACGTACCGTGAATGGGAAGAGCACAGGAATCGAATTGATATAAACACAAAAATAACACTGAGTTTATTTATCACTTTTCTACGTAATCGTGCCGACTTCCTTGAGTTCATTGAACTTTCACGTAATAACCCCCAGCCTTGTGGTAAATCTTCTAATTCTAAGGTGAAGTCCATGGTTTCGTGTGTCCAGAATAACCAAGTTCAAGAGTCAGCTTCAAAGGTTTGTCCAAAATGTAGTAAAACTCATCACCTGTCCACGTGTCCAGAGTTTTTATGTTTGAGTAACGAGCAACGTTTGTCATTGCTACCAAGTTTGAAATTATGTTATAACTGTTTAAATACAGGTCACTTCGCAAACAGATGTAAGAAAACTAGCTGTAAAGTGTGTCATCGTAAGCACCACACTTTAGTTCACGTCGTAAACCATAAGTCATCCAATACATCTTCTATTAGTAATAATAACAATATGTCTTTATCGCAAAAGAATAATAACGCACAGCAATCCACGCTAGTCGAACGCTTACCGAGCAATGTATCGCTTTGTCTTTCTCTCGGTCAAGGTCAAACTCGCCAGGTAATACTGTCTACGACCCTTCTTAAATTATACGATAAATGCAATCGTGAACACATCGTTCGCGCGCTGTTAGATAGTGGTAGTACATCGTGCATTATTACCGAAACCATGTATCATAAACTTGATTTACCTTTCGTTTCAATAAATAAGGCGATGACCGGCATTAATAATTCAAAATCAGTTATACAAAAAATGTGCCTCGTGAACCTGACATCACTTGATAGTACTTATACAACAAAAACAAATTGTTTTGTTTTGCCTACGATAACCGATAAGGTACCATGTCAACGAGTTGACATTTCAAACTTGGCCATTCCCACTGACATTGTACTCGCTGATCCCAACTTTTATACTCCGTCTGATGTAGACTTAATTATCGGAGCTGATATTTTTTGGGACTTATTAGGAAGTCAGCGAATTAATTTAGGGAAGGGCAATCCAATACTTATTGAAACCCGTCTAGGTTGGATAGTCTCGGGTCCCAGTAAAGTACAGTCAGCTCAAACACTCAGCTGTAATTTTATAAATTTGATTGAATCACAATATTCCACTGATCTCCGCACTGACGACGTATAAAGTCAGCTTACACAATTTTGGAAACTGGAGGAAGTTTCATGTAAACCCACCTGTTATTCCAAAATGGAGCAGGAATGTGAAAACCACTTTGTCCAGAATACAACTCGTCTTAAGGATGGACGTTTCTGCGTCAAGATACCACTGACTCAAGATTCATCTGTACTCGGTGAATCATTGGGACGTGCTAAGCACTGTTTTATTTCACTGGAACGACGGCTTAGTAGACAAATAAAACTAAAAAACATGTACACAGAGTTCGTGAATGAATACAAGGACCTGGGCCTTATGAGTGAAAGTTCATTCACTTGTAACAAAATATTATATTTTATTCCTCATCACGGTGTTCTGCTCAGCTCAACCACTAAGTTAAGAGCAGTATATAATGCCAGCAGTCTTACTACTTCAGGCTTATCGTTGAATAACATAGAGATGGTGGGCCCGACGATTCAGGATGACCTACTCTCCATTCTCATCCGGTTTCGTCAACACAAGTATGTGCTAGCGGCTGACATCGAGAAGATGTATCACCAAGTTCTCGTTCACCCGGACGACCGACATCTGCAGCACATTGTGTGGCGCAGCGATCCTTCGCAGGAACTTAAGGCATACGAATTAAATACCTTATAAGTAATTAATAGTATTATTATAAATAATTAAATACCTATGGTACAGCCAGCGCACCGTTTCTTGCGATTCGGTGCCTTAAGCAAGTCGGCTTGGAATGTGACAACTCAAAGATTTCTGACGTCATCATGCATGATTTTTATGTGGATGACCTGCTAACAGGGGCGAGTACTTTGGATGGGACGAAGTTCATTCATCAAGAGGTGACGGCTGCTCTTGTTCCGCCTGCCTGCCGCTGCGCAAGTGAAAGTCGAACGAGCCTCAGCTTCTGACCCATGAATCAGCGCGAGATACGGTTGATCTTAACATCGATTCAACAGAATCAACTAAAACATTAGGGATCAGTTGGATAACTAGTTCTGATGAAGTCTGTTTTCCGATTCATGTTGAACCAGCACAAAAATGTACTAAACGGAGTATTTTGTCCGCCATAGGCCAGGTGTTTGACCCTTTAGGCCTCTTAGCTCCATGTATCGTCCCCATGAAGATAATGCTGCAAAAATTGTGGTTATTAAAATTATCATGGGACGAACCGTTACCATCGGAACTTTGTCAAAAGTGGGAAGACCTTATAAAAGTGTTACCTTTTTTGTGTAATGTTAGGATCCCTCGTGCAGCTGTAGTTTCTCCTGCTGATCATATCGATGTTCACGTTTTTTCGGATGCGTCACAAGATACTTACGGTGCCTGTTTATACATTGCATCATTTGATGCCGAAGAACGTATTCTGTCTGTTCGATTAATGATGGCCAAAAGTAGAGTAGCTCCCCTAAAAACGCTAACAATTCCCCGACTTGAGCTTTGTGGGGCTTTGACAGCAGCTCGAATCTATGAAAGCTTCAAAGATTCGTTGCGAACTGCAATACATAATGCTACATTTTGGACGGATTCATCAATAGTTCTGGGTTGGCTCCACATGATGCCCAGTAAGCTTCAACCGTTTGTTAGAAACAGGGTCACGGATATCCTTGACGTGACTGGTGAGTTCACCTGGCGGCATGTTCCTACACATGAAAACCCTGCTGACCTTTTGTCTCGAGGTGTTACTCGTACTCCGAGTGCCATCATGGACAATGATCTATGGTGGTCAGGTCCATCATTTTTACGTAAACCGGTTTCAGAATGGCCATCCAAGTTCATTAAGGTTGATTCTAATTTACCCGAACTCCGCAGTGAAAAAACTTTACATGTGATGGAGCAATCAAACCCAGCTACTATTGATTTTAGTAGATTTTCTAATTATAATAGACTCCTTCGTTCAACCGCCTATGTCTTGCGTTTTTTAAGTAACATTAAAGGAAAAATAAAACTGTCTGGTCCTCTGTCTGTGGAAGAATTAAACAATTCTTCAAACCTTATAATTAAATTAGCACAATCAGAATCATTTTTAGAATATAAATTAATTACGAATAACAAAAAATTACCTATAAAAAATCCATTAAATAAACTGAACTTGTTTCTAGATGACAATAAATTACAATGTGTTGGTGGTCATTTAGAGAACTCAAATTTATCATATCAACAAAACATCCTATAGTGATACAGTCCTCTCATATTTTAACCAAATTGTTATTTGAACATGAGCACAAACGTTTAATGCATGCCGGACCTCAACTTTTACTGGCTTCTATAAGAGAAACCTATTGGCCTATAGGTGGCCGTAATTTGGCTAGATCATGTTTCCGAAAATGCGTGAGATGCTGTCGCATGAAAGGGAAAATAAGCGCTCCATTGATGGGTAATCTGCCCCGTGATCGCATAACACCAAGCTTCCCTTTTGAGAATGTTGGGCCCGATTATACTGGTCCTATAAATGCACTCAGTCGTCAAGGCCGCGGTAGCAAGCTTGTTAAGGTGTATATTGTCCTTTTTGTATGTTTTGCTACAAAGGCGATCCATATAGAATTAGTGGGAGAACTTACAAGCAATAATTTTCTTTGCGCGTTATATCGTTTTGTTTCCCGAAGAGGCAAACCAAAGAACATTTTTAGTGACAACGGCACTGCATATATAGGAGCTTGCAATGATTTAGCTAAGTTTTTACAGTCGAGTTGTGGTTCTTTAGCTGGATCTGCCGCTAACGACGGCATTAAATTTAACTTTACCCCTGCCTATGCACCTCATTTCGGTGGACTGGGAAGCGGATGTGAAGTCCGTTAAACATCACTTGTACAGAGTGTTGGGTACCTCTCACTTAACATATGAAGAATTGTCTACAGTGCTCGTACAAATTGAAGGGATCCTAAACTCCAGACCACTCACACCACTTTCACCAGACCCTGACGATCGGCTGCCATTAACGCCTGCACATTTTTTAATCGGTCGTCCCCTCACTTCAACTCCTACTTTACACACTGTGGACTACTCGAAACCGTGTTTATCACGTTTCCATCGGCTCGAACAACTTCGACTAAGTTTCTGGAACAGATGGAGTAAGAAGTATGTCACATTGCTACAGGAACGAGTCAAGTGGAAAGTCAACCATGAAGCACTCAAATTAAATGCTCTGGTCTTATTAAAAGACGAATATCTTCCACCGCTCAAATGGAGATTGGGACGTATCATCCAGCTGTACCCAGGCACTGATGCGATTTCTCGCGTAGCCGATGTACGAACTTCAAATGGTGTAGTTCGTAGAGCCTTCAACAGAATATGTCCGCTACTGGAAGATGTTGAAAGCCACTAGCTTTCAACGCCCGGGGGCATGTTTAGTTTTAATATCAAATTACTAACCTTATATTAAGATTGTGATTGATCGCTTGTGTTACTTAGCGCCTATAATTTTCAATCCGCAATATGTAAACTGATATGGGCATGAACCATTTATGCTAGGTGCTGTCTGTCAACTGATAATTGTCTATTACTAACCACTGGGTGCATTACACGCTTCCGTATGAATTCAAGAATTTTATTAAGATACTACCTGAACCTCCTCTTCAGGCACCTACACCATAAAACTCGCATTAACAACTTTGGGCCCCAAGCCAACTTCGCCTGCTAGTCGGTGCACCCGCAAAACAACGGATGAAGCTCTGGTGTAGGCTTTCCGCTAGTTCTATAGGTTCAGATCCGGCTCGAAAGACCCAAAATATGTAGGGATTTGCTTGCACAAAATTTTGTTATGGTAACGTAAAGTCTATTTACAATCACTAAATCTAACTTACTTGTGATTAACTTCAAGTTACACTAACTTGTGAGTGTATAGAGGCGTATCAACATCTTTGGGCCTCAAGCCAACCTCACCTGCTAATCGATGCACCTGCTAAACATCGAACGAGGCGCTAGCGCACGCTTTCCTCTTGGAGCTGGGACGTGTCTGTTTAGAAATACATCATAAATCTATAATAAGAGCAACAGTCCTCGTTTTGCGAACTCACCTAATATAGAGTTCGTGGCTACTTCCACGTCATACGTATATTTCATTTTTATTTAAAATATGTGGTTTGGTGAGTTCGCGATCTCAAAATAGTCTCTAACAAATAATGAATGCAGTAGCATAAATGATTTTCCTCGTCACCTTTACCTTGACCGCGTATTACTTAGAAATACTACTAAAATCTATCTATATATACATATAAAAATAAATTCCTAATTCCCTTGGTCACGGCATCACGCGTGAAATGCTGAACCGATTTCACTCATTCTTTTTTGTTGTTATTGTCAAGAAAAAAGATTTTATGAAAGAAAAAGTTAAGGCAGTAGTTACGGCAGGAAAACATCTGTCGGGTCAGCTAGTTTATAATATAAACGAATCCCTGTTTTCCTTAGTCACGTATTAATGTCATTAATTGTCATAAAGTTTTCTAATACTTCGTAGAAGGTTTATAAGTAACTAGTATTTTGCGCGGTGCGCGAGCTGCAAGCAGCTCGCGAGTGTTAAATAAAAAAATCGATCCGCCATCTTGGATTTTTCAACTTTTTTTTTCAAAAATTCAAAATCAGAGGCCTCGATTTACTCAAAAATGACACCCATGTTGCCATGTCATCAAAGATGGTGGAGAAACGACCACCATGTTGGCCGCCATCTTGAATTTTTTGACATTTCGGATTTTTCCCATAGTAACCTCAGCTCTCTCTACATTTTTCTCATACATACCCATATCCTCCATTACTCCTTCTAGGAGAACAATTCTGACAGTGAGTGAGTGAGTGGTAATCGAGCTATATATAATATGCGGTTCCGAGTATGTTTTGTTTGAGCAGCCCTCACCTACCTTTAATACCCTGGCCATGCTCCTCACCCATCTTCCAAACCCTCGATCATTATCTATCTCCATATTTCTGACCGAGAGTTCTTCCATAGAAACATTCAGAAAAGAAACCATACCAAAGTCTTGCATAGTTCCCAACTTGCAGTCTCTTCAATATTCTCCATATATTTTGCATGGAAAAATAAATTCCGCCATCTTGAATTTTGTTTCTGTTCATTGAGTAGACCTTCAGGTCCTGATCATCTTTTGCTAAGAAACCACTCTTCTATTTTTTATACTCTCCGAGATAGACACCGACGAAATTTGTATGGCGGCCATCTTTTTTTCTCCATTTTGAATTTTTTTTCAGCTCACTGCCAATTGGATGAGGTTCCAAGTATTTTTTGTTTGAGCAGCCCTCACCTATGTTTAATACCCTGGCCGTGCTCCTCACCCATCTTCCAAACCCTCGATCATCATCTATCTACATATTTCTGACTAAGAGTTCTTCCACAAAAAACATTTTAAAAAGAAACCATAAATCAAAGTCTTGCATAGTTCAAAACTTGTAGTCTGTTCAATATTCGCCATACATTTTCTATAGAAAAATAAATTCCGCCATCTTGTTTTTTTTTTCTATTCATCGAGTAGACCTTTGGATCCTGATCATCTTTTGCGAAGAAACTACTCTTCCATGTTTTATACTCTCCGAGATGGACACCGACGAAATTTGTATGGCGGCCATTTTTATTTCGCCATTTTGAATTTTTTTTCAGGTCACTGGCAATTGAATGACGTTTCGAGTGACATTTGCTCAAGCACCCCCAACCTATCTTCAATACCTTAAGCGTGCTCTTCACCCGTCTCCGAAATCCTCAATCATCAGCTCTCTCCATATTTTTCCTCCGAATGAATTTTTATCCTCTATACGAAAACATCAGTGAAAAAAATTTTTTTCATACAAAATTGTTCAGGAGAGGTGATCAATGAGTGAGTGAGTGAGTGAGTCAGTCAGTGTATCAGCACGAGCAGCTATATATATTAACTAGTATTTTGCGCCGTGCGCGAGCTGCAAGCAGCTCGCGAGTGTTATGTGTAGCGCTCTATTTTGTTTATTTATTTCAAATAAAAAAAACCGATCCGCCATCTTGGTTTTTCAACTTTTTTTTTCAAAATTTCAAAATCAGAAGCCTCGATTTACTCAAAAATGACACCCATGTTGCCATGTCATCAAATATGGCGGAGAAACGACCACCATGTTAGCCGCCATCTTGAATTTTTTGACATTTCGGATTTTTCCCATAGTCACCTCAGCTCTCTCTACATTTTTCCCATACATCATCCATATCCCCCATTACTTCTTCTAGGAGAACAATTGTGTCAGTGAGTGAGTGAGTGGTAATCGAGCTATATATAATAAATTCCCTACAGTTCCTTATTCTCTGTGGTTTAGCAGAGTGGTACCCTGCATCATCAGGTTTGTGGAATTCAGACTTGGAGTGTAATCATGAAGCTGTTGCTTGATGCCTAAAATATCAATTCACTATAAGAAATTCTCGAATCCCCATGGCTTAAGAGTTCAGTACCTTGCAGCATCAAGATTGAGGAGTCGGGATCCGAAGTTCAATTATGTAATCTATGCTTGGTACTTAAAATATTATTGCATTGCACCATCCGCAGTTTCTGAATCACTATAGTTTGTGAGTGCAGCTGTACTCTGCATTATCAGGGTTGAGGAGTTGGGACTTGAAATCTAACCATGAAGTCTTTGTTTGGTACCTATAATATTAATTCACTATGAACACTTTCTGAATCTTGATAACCTAGGGCCTAGGCGGGCAGTAAACTTTCAGCATCAGGATTAAGGAGTTGGATCCAGAATTTTTTATGGGACCAAGACGAAAACTTCTACTGTTCATTTAAAAAAAAACTTTGCAAATCGGTCCAGAAATCTCGAAATAATTCGGTGTATATACATTGAAAATAAACGGGCCGTTTTGAGAACCACCTCTTTTTTGGAATTCGGTTAAAAGCATATCAAAGTCTTGCACATTTGTCTCTTCAATATTCGCCTTATATTTTGTATGGAAAAATAAATTTCACCATTTTGTTTTTTTTTTCTATTCATCGAGTAGACCTCAAAGGTCCTGATTATCTTTTGCCAAAAAAACCTCTCTTCTATCTTCTATTATACTTTGTGAGATAGACGCTGTCGAAATTTGTATGGGCGGCATCTTGAATCTGCCATTTTGGTTATATTTTTAGCTCACTGGCAATTGAATGAGATTCCGAGTGGTTTTTATTTGAGCACCCCCTTTTCCTCCGAATGAATTTTCGTCCTTTATACGAAAGCATCAGGGAAAAAAAATTACAGCAGAGGTGAACCGAAACACAATTCATCCATCTTTAATACTTTCTGAGAGAGACACCCATGACATTTGTGTTGATGCCATCTTGAATCCGCCATTTTGGATTTATTTTCATCTCCCTGCCAATTGAATGCGGTTCCGAGTATTTTTTGTTTGAGCAGCCCTCACCTATTTTTAATACCCTGGCCGTGCTCCTCACCCATCTTCCAAACCTTCGATCATCATCTATCTACATATTTCTGACTAAGAGTTCTTCCACAAAAACATTTTAAAAAGAAACCATAAATCAAAGTCTTGTATAGTTCAAAACTTGTAGTCTATTCAATATCCGCCATACATTTTCTATAGAAAAATAAATTCCGCCATCTAGAATTTTTTTTTCTATTCATCGAGTAGACCTTTGGATCCTGATCATCTTTTGCGAAGAAACTACTCTTCTATCTTTTATACTCTCCGAGATGGACACCGATGAAATTTATATGGCGGCCATTTTTTTATCGCCATTTTGAATTTTTGTTCAGGTCACTGGCAATTGAATGACGTTTCGAGTGACATTTGCTCAAGCACCCCCAACCTATCTTCAATACCTTAAGCCTGCTCTTCACCTGTCTCCGAAATCCTCAATCATCAGCTCTGTCCATATTTTTCCTCCGAATGAATTTTTATCCTCTATACGAAACCATTAGTGAAAAAAAAAAATTCATACAAAATTGTTCAGGAGAGGTGATCAATGAGTGAGTGAGTGAGTCAGTCAGTGAATCAGCACGAGCAGCTATATATATATATCGACGGTTAAAAGGCGAATTGATTCAAGCGCCACTTTGGGCGATATTGAGTTATATACATCATTGGAATCGTGGAATTTTTCCGCGTCGTTTGAGCCGGGTTTGAGGTTAATCTGAGCACTTTTTTGGCGCTTGGCTCCATTACGAATTTGGGTATCTTTTCTATTTACGAGGTATCAAGTGTAGCAATTTTGGTTGTTTTTTTCGAAGCATGTATATAGACCCATAAAAAAAAACGTTTTTTCTTACTATCTGTAGTTTAAACCATTAATCCCTGGATGAAATAAAATAGTTTTGACATTTGAATTGTTTTTACTTGATCATAAATAATTTAACATGGATGTTAATTCATTTCGCTTCAACCAGATTTATTAATGTATGCACCTTAAATCATTTTGCCTTGAACATTTGAACATTATCTCTGTCGCTTGAATCAATCTTACCTGAATAAGTATAATGGAAGTATATGACTTGTGCTAATTATCCTTGACCAGTTTTTAGTGTTTATGCCATTTAGAACAATTTTCTCTATGCATAAAATAAATATCTGCACGTTTGATTCCTTTATATTAATTTAATAATTAAACTTATGTCATACTTAAATCAGTTTACTTCTTTCACCACGCATTAAAAATGGCATTTATATCTCAAGCAACAGAACACAAACCAACGCGGGTAGGTACTTAGATCCACAACACGCGTGTCGCGCGTCGATTCGAGGTCGGTTCAGTCTGCTGCGCGATGCCAGATAAGTCGTATGTGTACATAATTATTTAACGCGCGAAGATCGTTAGTAACAAAAATCCATTAATTTAGTTATTCTTAATTATAACGTTGTGTTTGAGTAGTAAAACAATCCCTATTATAATTATAAAGAGTTTTTAATTACGAGAAATAATGGAGAGAAAAAGACAAAAGTATTTTAGAGAGGTGATAAGTAAAAGCTCCGAAAGTGATGTAAAGTGCAAAAAAAAGCAGGCTGTTGATAAATTGAAGAATAAACCAAGCCCCAATAAGGAAAATATATCAGATTCTGTAAGTACATACAGCATAATTATTATACATTTTATTAGTGCATAGTACCTATATAAAAGCGTTATTAATAATAATATGGATTATTTGAATAACTGAATATCTTGTTTATAGACGGAAAACATAGCTCAAACTTATGCCCAAATGGTGACGGTTGCAGTTGCAGATATACACAACACGCACGATGACCAACAAATGGTTAGTACCTAGATACATATTTTTAACCCCCGACGCAAAAAGAGTAGTGTTTGTTTAATAAGTTTGACCAATATTGTGTCTGTCTGTGGCACCGAATTTATTAAACGGGTGGGCTATTTGAATGCTTTTTTTTTAAAAAAAGAAGGTCTTCTAGCAATGGTTCTTAGAAATATTTCATTAAAATCGGTTCAGACGTTTTTGAGATACTAGCCCATACCATGAACTCTTAAAACAGGTCAACAATTGAACTGCTGTCATTCTACCAACTGCAAATGTCACTTTGTAATCCTATATATTTATATGACATTACAAAGTGATATTTGCAGTTGGTAGAATGACAGCAGTTCAATTATTGGCCTGTTTTAAGAGTTTATGGTAAGTAGTGTTGCCGAAAAATTGATTTTTTTACTATCGATTGTTTTCATCTGAATAACGGCATCATATCGATAGGCCTATCGATAGTATCGATAAAATCGATACAATTTACAATAGTATTGTCATCATTATAGACACGTACCATGTTACAATTGGACTTCACCTCGCCTGATGGTAAGCTGAAGGCAAAGTCTCGGAAAAAAGGGTCACCATTATAGACACTTACCATGTTACAATTGGACTTCACCTCGCCTGATGGTAAGCTGAAGGTAAAGTCTCGGAAAAGAAGGACATCATTATAGACACGTACCATGTTACAATTTGACTTCACCTCGCCTGATGGTATCGATACTATTGATCGAAAGTATCGATAGTATTGTCTCATTCTGAGCGATCGATACTATCGATAGGTCTATCGATTGTTCCACGATAGCCTGCTGTGCAATTCACTAAGCAAGCACAACGATGCGACAAAGATGCGAGTCGCAACGATGTGCGCGATAGACACTGTCATTGGTCGATTTCCAATGACGTGATACAATCTGACCAATGACAATCTACGTTGCGCCTCGCATCGTTGTCGCATCGTTGTGCTCGTTAGTGAATTGCAGTGCTGACTATCGATAGACTATCGATTAATAATCGATTGTCGACTATCGATCGGCAACACTAATGGTAAGGTCGCTGAACTTTGATATTACAATGTGGGGTTTTTCAACTTCTTGTTGTACTCGGGTTTCATTTTATGACTTAATTTTTATATACAACACTGTCTATAATAATATGGCTATATTCTAACAAATTGATTGTATCTTTTACAGGCATCCCAGAAAGGCGTTGAAAAAGAGACTGAAGAAATTAAGATTGTATTGGAAGACAGGGTAATGTAATTTTTTACGATATAAGGCTAGATGAAAGGCCTATTTCTGTGAATGGGAAAGTCTTACCTTATCAGATTTCTAAATTCACTTTTTTTTTTCAGCATGACAAAAATATAGTTGATACTAAACCAGGCAGTAATTCATCAACTCAGCATTAAGTAATAAAAAAGAGGCAAAAAGAAAACGCGTTAAAGATTCAGGATATCGAGCAAATACTTTTGAGTACTTCATCAATGATGGAGAAGGTCGACGACAAGTTTGCCTTAAATTTATGTTGAAGACATCTTAGTCATAAATACGTCTACTATACTTTGTCGCAAGCGGTTCACGGGTTAGCAAAGGATGATCAAAGAGGAAAAACTATCCCAGCTAATAAGACGACTGAAGCTACTCGAGAGTCTGTTATAAGATTCATAAAAAACCTTCCAGCTCTCCCGTCACATTACTGCAGAAAAGACATCACTAGACTTTACCTTCCAGTAGAATTAAAAAGTAAAGCCAGTCATTACATATCGTCAGTGAAAATATATTTCGAGACATATTTAAAAAAGAATTTAATTTAGGATTCCACGTTCCATAGAAAGATAAGTGTCTAAAATGTATGCGTTACGAAACGGATTTACTTAAATATGAAGCAGAAAAAAAGGAACATTTAGATGAAAAAGTGGCTTCAAAAAATAGATATGCCTGTCATAGAGATCTCGGGAAAGAGAATCCGTCTATCTTATGCACGTCCTTTGATTTACAGAAGGTTTTAAATACTCCTTATGGAAATAGTATTCTTCTTTTCTATACGAGAAAATATGCAGTATACAATCTCTGTTTTTATGAAAATGTGACCAGACAAGGCTATTGTTTCATCTGGGGAGAAGCAGATGCCAAACGAGGTGGCAATGAAGTGGGTACTGTTTTAGAGAAATACATAGAAACTGTGGATTCACGTGGGTCAGTCAAGCATTTAATTCTCTACTCGGACTCATGCTCGGGACAAAACAAAAATAAAATTGTATTGACAGCTGTCCATATCGCACTAGCAAAGGCACAAAATCTTGAGTCTATTCAGCTGAATTATTTGCTCCCGGGTCACACCGAAATGAGCGTTGATAGTATGCACTCTGTTATAGAAAATTCAATACGAAACACGACTGTATGGGCCCCTTCCCAATGGCTTACCATTTGCCAGATAGCCAGAAAAGATGTTTCTCCTTATAACGTGCAATGGCTAGATCACAAAGAGTTCAAAAATTTCGAAGAAGTATCCAACAAATATTTTAAAGGGAACCTTACTGGAAAAATGAGTAAAATCCGTATTGCCACATTTAAAAAAAATTCTTTACAGAACCTCTCAGTGAAATATTCCATGAAAGAAGACACTAAAGAAGAGACGATATCAATTATTGGCAAACCTAAAATGGTGATTTCAAAACTTTACAAGTCGTTATTACCCATATCAAAAGCTAAATATAACGACTTGAAGAAGCTTTGTGAAACTGATGTGATTCCTAAAATTTTTCATAGAGAATATTTGACTATACCAACAACTGGCGGTATAATTGACACAGACGTAGAGGATATATCCGAAGTAGAGTGTTGAAGATAGTTATTGTGTACTTACACGAGTATAGTGAGTATACGCATACGAACCGTAAGAAAAATAATTACTGTTAATGATTAAAAAAATATTTTTCAGTTAAAAATAATTATTATCTTTGTAATATTAAAAGTGTATACTACACACAATTCCTTGCAGTTCGTGCGCGAATCACACTTATTTCCTACAGGTTACTTTTATTGACTTTCCTTAATTTCAACACATGGCTCAGTTCATTGATAGAAACTAGCTGGTTTTTTTTAAATAGCAAAAAAATACCAGGTTGTTTCTTTTATGTAACTGAGCCATCTGTTGAAATTAAAGCAATTATATAAAAACACCTTGTATATTAACCCTTTCATTCAACTTTATCTCAATTATAATTATAAAAATTAAATTAGGAGAATTACCAATATTTGAAGACTGATTAAAAGTGATTATAAATGTTACCTATGTTTAGAGATTATAAGTAAATTAATAATTACAACCAAAGTAGAAAATTACAATAAGTTAAAATTTGAAGATGTTGAAAATTACTAATATTTGGAGACTGATTATTAGTGATTATAAATGTTACCTACGTTTACAGATACCTACTTAATTTTACGTAAATGAATAAATAAAACAAAAATTGATTCATAAAGCGTTGTTTTATTTTGTTTCGTTTTACAAAATCGATTTTAAAGTCTCATGTTCTTAAAAGTATGCCAATTTTATCTATTTAAGTTACTTTTCTTAAAATTGATGTGTCATTTCATTCG
Source organism: Cybosia mesomella (assembly GCA_946251805.1). Lineage (NCBI taxonomy): Eukaryota > Metazoa > Arthropoda > Insecta > Lepidoptera > Erebidae > Cybosia > Cybosia mesomella. Next base: position 28,941,344 of record OX276398.1, read on the forward strand.
CTTTCCCTACATCGTGAAATTTATTTTATTACCTTTGAGCTATTTTCCTCAATTCAGATTCAAATAAATCTTGCGATTAAAACAATTTGCTATAAATAGTTATTATAACACTGTGTAATTTGAGTCATTCCTCCTTGAACAGTTACAACTAGGTGAGCGGTTTAACTCATTTATCCATGAACAGTTACAACTAGGTGAGCGGTATAACTCATTTATCCATGAACAGTTACAACTAGGTGAGCGGTTTAACTCATTTATCCATGAACAGTTACAACTAGGTGAGCGGTTTAACTCATTTATCCATGAACAGTTGACAAATGGGTAAGTGATTTAAATCATTTATCCTTGATCTGTTCAAGAAGCAAGGAACACATAAACTATTTTGCTTTGAATACATAAATCGTTATCGTGTACATGGACCTTTCTGCCCTGATCAAAGAATTGTGCAAAATGGCTCAAGTTACATCTAACTTGCTTTAAAAACACCTTTTATTTGTTATAATATAATCATAAATTAGCATAAAATATACCGCTTTTTAGTTGGGGAGATTTGTACATTTTTATTGTATACTTTAGGAACAGTGATTTTTTTTCTTAAAAAAAAACTTTAAAATGCTCTCCTGTAAAGTTCTTAAAATGGCGCTTGAATCAAGTCGCCTTTTAACCGTCGATATATTAATTAAAGAAAAATTAAGAAAATTGCGCAGTATATTGGAAAATTTCAGAAAACTGAACAAGAACAACTATATACTGAACAGTATTCCCTGCTGGCAACAGCTAGTGGTTTCTAATTAACTGTTTGTAGCTGTTATGGTAAATAGTAAATATGCAAAAGCAATATGACTTTTGTGAAGACTCAGGCGCTGCAGGTCTTCGGCGCTCTGACGCGTGCTTATTGTCGCAGACATCTCTCGCTCACCACCGCAGCATCGCCTTGTTGGCCAGCTCTAGCCTCGGCGGTTCGCTTACAGCCTTCTGCTCTTCAGCTCGCGCTTACGCGATTCGAAATTAAACTCTATGTGTAGGGTAGACAAGACAGCGTGGAACCGGATTTACAGTAATACTTTTTACAAGCTTTTAACTTACTTTTGTAAAATATACTGCTTCCAAGCGGTCATCAGTCGAAGAGAAGTCGCCGCCGAGGAGAGTTCTACGCAAACGCAAATTTTTCTAAAAGTATCGTACATGTACTCATAAGAATTTTATAAAACTCTGTTATTTTAACTTTACAAACTGAGACTTAAATTATATTTATTTGTATAAAGTATGATTTTGTATAGATGTTATATAAAATAAATTTCCTGCTTTGTACTAGCCCCCCCCCCCCTTCCGGGGCAAGAAGGGGAAACCGTGGTTCCCACACACCCAAACCCGAGGGGGCCATCTCAAAACCGGTGATGGCCCTGGGTCAGTCAGGGTGCGAGGGAAATGCCTTATGGGCCCATCTTACACCCTGGCGTCTGAAGACCCGAGACGGCTTGCGGTTTTAGTCGGTGTAATATATTGATTTAAACTTACACGATTTTCACACATAATTATTGTTTATACGGGACTTAATCGCGTTAATAAATATATAATGGTATATATTTACCTCGACGTTTCGGACGCGATGTTGCGCCCATGGTCGCGAGTAGGACTAAATTATGTCGGTGTAAGCCCGACATAATCACCCCCGCTGGCTGGCTCGCGAGGGGTATCCGAAGGGATTTCCGCAAAAAAACAAGGTACATCATGTTCCTTTACCCCTTTAACGAGTTTCATATAAGTATTGAAATTTAATAGAGATTCATAAATATCACTAAGTAGGTATGTTACGAAACTGTTTTACTTTTTTATGTTAGGTAAAACTTTATCCTTATGATTCAACTCAAATATGGTTTTCTTACAAGCTCTGCATGGTTTGATGACACACGCTGAATATAAGTTTGCATCCTCGACTACAAAACTTCGGGAACTAGGCTTAGCTCCGAAGATCTGGGTGGGGGCCCATACAAGTAACTATTATCTAATCTGTGCCCATATACCCATATTTATACATGAGGCGTCTGTAGATCCGAGATGTCGTGCGGTTTTAGTTGGTTCAAGACCGACATAACCACCCCCGCTGGCCGGCGGGGGGGTATCCGAACGGATTTCCGCAAGAAAAAAAAATTGTACATTTATATACCTGCTAGCAGACCCGACAGACGTTGTCCTGTACACACGTCGTTAATTTTCCAGTGGACCAAATTGTGAATATAAACCATCCTCGAATCCCCTTGAACTCACACAACAAATTTCATCAAAATCGGTCCAGCCGTCTAGGAGGAGTTAAGTGACATACACACGCACACAAGAAATATATATATAAAGATTATTATTGACCTAATTCTGGTTAATTTACAAGCTCTAGCTTCATAACGCAGCAGGTTGAACATAAGGCCGCGTCTTCACTTACAATGGTTTATAAGCGAAAGTAGCAGGCTCCTGACTAAGTGGTAACCGAGTGTTTTAGCATATTGCAAGGTTACGCAACACTAGCTAGGTCAGTCTCAGGATGGGTGACCGTTCATAACACAAATACACACAAACTGAATAGATATGTTTTCTGTGCCTCAGTACCAGCACGTTAAACCATCAGTCTCGGTTGACATACTTACTAATATATATCGCATTCGTTAAGGCTAGTTGGAGCCCCAAAAAGCTCGACAGCAATTTAACTATGGAACTTCGACATCACCAGTGGGTTGTGGAGGTCAGATGGCCCTCGCTTGGCGGTAAGCATCAAAGTTCGGCCGAACTGAAAGTTGACCCCAACTGCCTCGCCCTCAACTAAAAGGCTCGGAGCATGAAAAGTGAGTGTTCGAAAGAGGAGAGGTCTATGGAAGTATAATTGAAATATCATTTACAGTGGGATTGTTTATTCAATAATTTTGAAGGTTTCTTACACACGTATTTTAGCAAATCAAGAATAACAATGTGCTACAGATGAGGCTGTCCTGCTGGATTTAGACTGAACAAGATAACTGACAATATTATTGACATTGCATGAAAGTAATTAATGTTCGAATTCCACTTGTTTTGCATGAGAATGAATTATGTAGAATTTAATTATGTCTGGAGTCTCACATACCAGCAATGGTGAATGTATAACTATATTCTTGAGACTCAATAAATGTATTGAATTGAAAAAAAAGTATGAGATTTTATGCTTTGCAGTATTTTTTCCATTTATCGTCACGACCCAAAAGGTTTTCATATCTGAAAATAAAAGAAACTATAGACAGTCCTAAAATAATCCATAAATAAAGATGAATTGCAAATTTTTTTGCTAAGCGCGAAACTTGAGAAACCCATTTGCATGATTTAGTTTTTGTTGCGTTCGCAATGCTGCTGCAGCATGCAAGTAGCTGATGTAATAAGGAGTAACTTAGGCTACGTTTATTTTAGATTGGTTAAGTAGAACTGATGATATGACAAAAAAAACGTCATCAGCTAGTTTTATATGAAACTAGCTGTGCCCACGATTTCGTCCGCGGGGACTGATCGTCAATCTGCGTTTTATTTTTTTTGCTCAGAACCATAATTCTTTTTCTAAAATTAAAGAGCCTCTGTTACGCCTTGTAACATTACCTATCTACCATCGAAAATCGTATCCAAATCGGCCTAGCCGACGGACACGACAAAAATTTTAAAAATTGTATTAATGCTGTGGGTTTCGTGTATACATTCATATGTAATCATTAAAATCATGTTGTTTTAATATTATAAACAGACACTTCAATTTTAATATAGTCCGCGTGTTTTCTAAATAAAAGTAGCCTAAGTTACGCTATATAACATCAGCAATCTGCAGTAAAAATCCCATCCATATCGGCCGAGCCACTTCCCAGATTACCCGGAACAAACAGACACGTTGTCCGTTTTAGTTTAAATTAAATAGTGTTTATTTGTAATATTAAAATAACAAATTTTTAATGATTGCATATGATATATACAAGGTACCGATCAATAGCAAAAATACATTCTGTCCGTCTTTAATCTCCGAAGTGACTGGACCGATTTTAACAGTATTTAAATGAAGATAGCTGTCATTATAAGGCGTAACTTAGACAGATTTGATTTCCGAAAAGTATTAGGGATCCGTGCTAAAACAAATTAAAACGCAGGTCGAAATCCACGCAGACAAACTCGCGGTCACAGCTACTAATGAAATACAATTTGTCATAACTTGAATTTTATATCCTGTAGCGCAAAAGAATAACAGAACTAAAAATGACTCTTTTAATAATAAAAAGAATATTTAAATGTTACATAACACTCAATCGATTGAGACATTACATAATAGAGCATTTTCAAGTTCTTGTTGCTGCTGCTTGATCTACGATCAATATTTTATTTTAATATTTAAATTTATCCGTCGTATTCTACGACGCATAAATGTATTGTCTTTATTATTCGGTATTTATTATCAACTTGATATTTAGCTTCACATTTTAAAAGTTTAATAAATTAATGTAAATGAGTATTTCTTGATAGTCAGTTTCAATTCAGCGTTGGAAAAATTATCTAAACCATTGATTAATATTCTGAGTTTCTATTAAATCGCATATAAATAGTATAAAATACCGAATATGGGGTAAAATAGTATTCTTACTACTCTATGAAATATTTTGGTGTATCATGGAGAGGTTAAATAAATGTATTCTAGGACATTCTACACAGCGCTATCTAGAAACAAAGTAAGCACAGCACACCTTGACTAGCTTGTATTTATGGGCTCTAGAATGCAAATAACAGATGTTTAATTATTGCACATGAATTTATACACGATACTTAAAACAAAAATAGAATTTGTAAAAATTTTGTCTGTCTGTCTGTCATTCTGTCTGTTTGAAAGAGGTAATCTCCGGAATAGCTGCGCCGATATTGACGGTGCTTTCACTGCCATATAGCTAATGTTACAAGGCGTAACATAGGCTACGTTAATTTTAGAAAAATAATTAGGGATCCCCGCAAAAAAATAAAACCCACAAAATTGTGAATAAAATCTGATTTACTCAGGAACGGCTGGGTTGATTTTGACGGGATTTTCACCGGTAGATAGGTAATATTATAATACATAACATGGGCTACTTTTAGTTTTGAAAAATTAGAGTTCCTCGCAAATAACTAAACCCTAAAAATCGGAATCCTCGCGGACGAAGTCGCGGGCACAGCCAGTCATAGAATAAAAACTAATCACTGGCTCAAAAGGCTCCCGTCATTGATAGATCAGTCCTTTCATTGGCTTTTTGGTTGGCTAGTTAGTGCACATGTGCAAACCATTTTGTCAACCGGTTTCCCCCTTACCATAGCCAAGATAACCCAAATAATATATAGTTGTCAGAGAGCAGACCTCGGACACCAAAGTGCAAATGCAATAAGGTTTGGTAATCGGATAAAGAAGACGAACACTTTAAGTAACAAAATAATCAACAAATTCTACTCACTCGTCACACGGATAACACTGTAGACGTTCATCTAATATTAGCACAACCGTCTGACTTGCACATTTTGGGTATGTCAGGATGGCCTGTCTCTTAACTCTATGATTGGCCTCACTGTCAGGAAAACTTAGTGCAAGAGGCAGTATAAGGATTGACAATACCCACAATAATCTCATGATTGACGTGTTTACTTCACGATAGCTCACAATAGAATAGACAGTCTATTAGTTCTATAAATTATAAATATGTATTTGAACGTTATTCACAACAGGAAATTTGCGCATGCGACATTATATACTTGTCATCATCGAATCAACATATAAATGTATTTAAAATATTAATTTTTAGGGTTCCGTACCCAAAGGGTAAAACGGGACCATATTACTAAGACTCCGCCGTCCGCCCATCTGTCCGTCCGTCACCCGGCGGTTTCTCATATCAACCGTGATAGTTAGATAGTTGAAATTTTCTTGACTTTTGAAATTATTGATATTGTTGATGATGTATTTTTGTTGCCCCTATCAACAATTATAAAAAAAAATAGAATAAAATAATTATTTAAGTGGGCTTCCATACAATAAACGTGATTGTTGCTCGTTTTTGCTCGATATTGTTAACGGCAATAGAATATTTAAGAATAAATTCACTTTAAAAATAAATAATTAAATTGAAATAAAATAAAATTGCAGTGGGCAGCAGGGTCTCCGTGATTTTTTTCAGCATTTTTATAGATAATGCGCGGAACCCTTCGTGCGCGAGTCGGGCTCGCACTAGCCGATTTTTTAAGTACAGTCGCTCTCAGAAGTTTTTGAACACAGTGAACACTAACAAATTTACAAACGATCTTTGCATTGAAATAAATCAATAAATTTATTGATGTATAACTAATTATTTCAAAGGATAAATTTAACATTTTTTCTATTTTTGTTTAAAAATTGATGTAAAGATTTAGAATTGATGTGGTCAGTGACTTGGAATGTATTAAGAGAACATCTAGGACGGGACTTTAACCCGCGACCAGTCCCTTACAGGGGGAATGCTCTGACCAACAGAGCCACCTAGACACGTCCCAGATATTCGAAATTCTCCGATATATCATATACGCTTCCTCATTTATTATGCGGACAGCGAAGGAGTGGAACTCTTTGCCTGCGTCTGTGTTCCCCGATTCTTATAATTTGGGGACCTTCAAGGCGAGAGTGAATAGGCATTATTTGAGTTTGCGTGTACCATCCTCGACTGCATCGTCACTTACCATCAGGTGAGATGCAGTCAAACGCACTCAAATTTTCAGTAAAAAAAAAAAAAAAAAATACGTCTTAAGGCGACGTTGGAGCCATCTACCGTAATTCTTGCGAACTACGGAAACAATGAATAACTTTACAGTCATTTTTAAACATTATTTTTGATGACTCCGCCTAATTAATTCAATTAAATTCTTAAGCATTTTGTATGCTTACTTTTTTTTTCTAAAGATTTAGATCGGAAAAAGAGAACATCTAGGACGGGACGCGACCAGTCCCTTACAGGGGGAATGCTCTGACCAACTGAGCCACCTAGACACGTCCCAGATATTCGAAATTCTCCGATATATCATATACGTCTTAAGGCGACGTTGGAGCCATCTACCGTAATTCTTGCGAACTACGGAAACAATGAATAACTTTACAGTCATTTTTAAACATTATTTTTGATGACTCCGCCTAATTAATTCAATTAAATTCTTAAGCATTTTGTATGCTTACTTTTTTTTTCTAAAGATTTAGATCGGAAAAAGAGAACATCTAGGACGGGACTTGAACCCGCGACCAGTCCCTTACAGGGGGAATGCTCTGACCAACTGAGCCACCTAGACACGTCCCAGACGTCCTAAGACGTATATGATATATCGGAGAATTTCGAATATCTGGGACGTGTCTAGGTGGCTCAGTTGGTCAGAGCATTCCCCCTGTAAGGGACTGGTCGCGGGTTCAAGTCCCGTGCTAGATGTTCTCTTTTTCCGATCTAAATCTTTAGAAAAAAAAAAAGTAAGCATACAAAATGCTTAAGAATTTAATTGAATTGAAATGTATTAAGGTAATATCGACTGTACCTAATATCAACTGAATCACTAACTTTATTATGATCACTTTGTGTTGGGTGAATTTGCATTGGTCTGGGTGTTTATATGTTTAATATGTATTTATTTACAAAAAAACCACGGGTTGCACTCCGGGAGTGCCGGCAGAAGTGAAAACTTGAATATTAACGCTGTGCATTTTTGATATTTTGGAATGGTTAGGGAATAATTTTGCACGAATTGCTTTAATTATTTATCAGTATAAAAGTACTATCATTTATGTGGTAACATAAAATATTCATTTATTGCGCTATCATATAAACCTCATATAAAGTCCGCCGGCAACCCTGGGGTTATCCTTTCGAGGGCTTACCCGGGGTGCCCGGCAACGGACACTTGGGGAGGACACCGTGCGGTTTTAGTCGAGACACGACATAACCACCCCCGCTGGCCAGCGGGGGGGTATCCGATGGGATTTCCGCACGTAAAAAGAAAAAAAAACCTCATATAAACCACTGAACCGATTTTGCTGAAATTTGGTACAGGGGTAGATTAGACCTTGGGAAAGGACATAGACTATGTTTTGTCGCGATAACCGACATCTACGCGGGCGGAGCCGCGGGCAAAAGCTAGTAATATTATAAATGTGAAAGTAACTCTGTCTGTCTGTCTGTCTGTCTGTTACGCTTTCACGCCTAAACCACTGAACCGATTTTGCGGAAATTTGGTACAGGGGTAGATTAGACCTTGGGAAAGGACATAGGCTATGTTTTGTCGCGATAACCGACATCTACACGGGCGGAGCCGCGGGCAAAAGCTAGTATTATTATGTAGCCATAAAGTATAAGTTTAAAATAAAATGTATTGGTATCTGTATGTCCACATCCGTCGACAATAAAATATAATGAAGATTCTAAATTCAAAATTTAGAGGGTTAGAGATATGCAACAGAAATGGCACCATTATGTCTTGAAACACAGTCATTTTTTTTTTCGGGTGACAGGAGGCACTTGTAACCCTAGCAAAAGCAGGCCGGGGCAGCGGCGCGTTGCTCACCCCCATATGTTCTGGGGGTAAGACTGGGACACCATGGTTCCCAAGCCCGAGGGTGCCACCTCGAAGCCGGAGATGGCACTGAGGCAGTCGGGGTGCGAGGGACATGTCTTTTGGGCCTACCTTACACCCAGGCGTCTGTAGACCCGAGATGGTATGCGGTTTTAGTCGATTTAAGTCCGACATAACCTTCCCTGCAGGCTAGCGGTTTTGGGGGGAGGGTATCCGAGGGAATTTCCTCACGGACCAAAAAAAGGGCTCATTTTATTTTTGCAAGTTAATAAAATAAAATACCATAATTTATTCATGCTTTTATTCAGAAATACTTATTGTGCAATATTAGCACCCGTATCAATGGACAGAGACCAGTTTAGTGAGTAGAGTTGAAATCTTTTCCTTTTATTATCTTTACTTGCTGCAATATTTCCTCCAGTGCCAATCACGTCCTGTACTATCTTTGTATCTGAAAATTATAGAAAATTTAGAAGGGTCAGCAAAACTGGCCAATAGTTCCATTGTTTGAGTGAATAAAGGTAAATATACTGACATCATAATACTCATAAAAGTCACAAAGTCAACATGTAATAATAACATGCCTTTTTCACCTCACCCGAGCTCATAGACTTGGACTCAATCTGACTAAAATAATAATTTGATAATAATAATTTAATCTTTGTAATATACCTAAGTTAACTCTTAAAAAACGGAGTTAGATTTGAAAGCCTCATTGGTCTATTGGTTTGAGTCGGCACTTTTGTTTGCATATACTTATGAAGTTTTGACTTCGATTATCTGGTTGAGGCTATTTATGTGAGGGATTTTTCAGAAGCAAATAGTGCCTGGGAACGTGCCTAATAGAAAGTTATAGCCCAAGCCTAAGCCAGCAGGCACATTTATAAACTCAGTAACTCAACTCGAGAATGTACTAACAAACAAATCGAATACTATTTTGCGACGAGGAATCGAAGTCAGGACCTCAAGATTGCACGCAAACATGATCACCGACGAGTGTATGGGTCCCAACCAAGACCCTCAGGGCCAAGCCAACCAAGTCGCCTGCTAGCCGTTACACCTGCTCATTAACGGACGAAGCTCGAGGTTTGGAGGTCAGACGCCAGTAGCTCCCGCAAAATCCAATTATGAGACAAAACAAGGGTAAGAGCAGGAGAGCAGTCCCCGGGCTCCAAAGTGCTAGCTATGGATACAACCGACCCTAAAGCTATGAGTATAAAGATGATAATTGTAAACTTAAGGGACACACGTAAGACAAACGAATGTCTTCATTCTCCAAGCCTTTTCCCAACTCAGTTGCGCACGGCTTTTACGATATAACTATGAAGCAGCTGAACTTCGATTTTTTCCTTAAAGTGACTGCCATCTGACTTCCACAACCTATAAGCGATATCGAAGTTCTGTAGTTAGAAAAGTTGTCGAACTTTTTAGGGCTCCAATTACACGTAACGAATGCCATAGATGTTAGTGTGGCAACCGGGACCGACGGCTTAACATGCTCTCCGACGACCTCCGTCCTCCATGAGCGCAGGCCTGGGGGTGGTGGGTGAGGCCACCTGTCACCCCAGCAGAAGCAGGCCGGGACGGTGGGGCGACTAGCGCCCCTCCCCCAAACCGGGGCAAGACGGGGACACCGTGGTTCCCAATGGGGGCCATCTCGAAACCGGAGATGGCCCAGGGTCAGTCGGGGTGCGAGGGATATGCTCTATAGGCAACCTTACACCCCGGCGTCTGTAGACCCAAGATGGCGTGTGGTTTTAGTCGGTTCAAGCCCGACATAACCGCCCCCGCTGGCACGCGGGGGGGTATCCGAAGGGATTTCCGCACGAAAAAAAAAAAAAAAAAAAAGGTACGGATCCGAGGGTGGACCAACAACTGTCATACCGAATTTCGACGTTCAAAAGAGCGATGAACGGTAGCCCAAAAGTACCGAAACGCGACTCACGTTAGTGCGAAAGTGCGCCCCATCGAGTCACACTTTATCGAATGTTTTCCAGTGCGATGCACGTTAGTGCGAAAGACGTCCATCGTTATAATCATGTGTGTGTAGTAGTCTTTCGATGAAGTAAAGAGGGTTAGGTTAGGTTAGGACTGGGGTGCTTGGTTGGGGACCTCCACGCGGTGCACCCTGGGCAACGGAGGCGGCAGCGCCTCTCTCCTATGGCGGGAGAGACGCTGCCGCCTACGGCCAACTCCGACCGAGGCGAGGATGGCCCTGTTGAGGGCTGTTCGGAAGCTTTCCACGTGTCCCTCTGATTAGCAGATGGCACAGTGGAGAGCAAGTAAGGAGGCCATCTTGAAACTGGAGATGGCCCAGAGTCAGTCGGGGTGCGAGGGATATGCTCTATGGGTAACCTTACACCCTGGCGTCTTAAGACCCGAGACGGTGTGCGGTTTTGGTCGGTTCAAGCCCGACATAACCACCCCCGCTGGCACGCGGGGGGGTATCCGAAGGGATTTCCGCACGAAAAAAAAAAAAAAAAAGGTACGGATCCGAGGGTGGACCACCACTGTCATACCGAATTTCGACGTTCAAAAGAGCGATGAACGGTAGCCCAAAAGTACCGAAACGCGACTCACGGTAGTGCGAAAGTGCGCCCCATCGAGTCACACTTTATCGAATGTTTTCCAGTGCGATGCACGTTAGTGCGAAAGACACACATCGTTATGATCATGTGTGTGTAGTAGTCTTTCGTTGAAGTAAAGTGGGTTAGGTTAGGTTAGAACTGTGACCCCAACAGAGCGCGAGCCGAGCGAGCGAAGCGGGCGTGCCGCGGCATCGGCCGGCGAAGCGCCGGAATTGATGTTTCAATTGATTGGGTACTTAATTAATTAGGTAGGGCACATTTTTTAATACATTTCAGAGCATTATTATTTTGGGACAATGTTAAAAAAAACTGTCAAAATAGTGGTCCATCTTCGAATGGAAGATGTGTCTTGTCTAAGTATTGTCTGTCGAATAATCGTCTGTCGAAGTAGTGGTAATTCCAAGGTGTGTACACACACACATGATCATAACGATGGGTGTCTTTCGGACTAACGTGCATCGCACTGGAAAACATTCTATAAAGTGTGAGTCGATGTGGCGCACTTTCGCACTAACGTGAGTCGCGTTTCGGTACTTTTGGACTACCGTTCATCGCTCTTTTGAACGTTGAAATTCCGTATGACAGTCTGGACCAACGAATGTAATTGAAAAAAATCAGATAAATATTACTCACGTATCACATGGTACACAATGCTTCGCGTTATCTATAAATACACGAACATGGCCAGCAGCACAATTCGGATCTTTTATACCGAATTGGTTATGCACTCTATAATTAGCATCACTGTGGGGAATTCCAACTAAAAGAGTAAATAAGATAAAGATTGACACTGCACTTATTGATTTCATGATGGAGCTTATTAACTGGATGCTAGTTCACACAGTTACTATTGAGTAGTAAGTACATCGTTTTTATAGTACTTTTCAACCGCAAGCATATTGCAGTAAACTATGTTAACCCTAATGATCTATAGATCACTTGGTTACATATTTAACTCAAGTGGATATAAAAAGTGCCGGTTAATTATTAGCTAATTAAATTTAAAGTTGTTAGGTCAATAATTACTAAGTACTATGTACGCATAATGTAGGCCTACCACGAAACATCGCAGTTGCAGACGTTAGTAACCATGTAGGTACCATAAAATCCAAAGTGCATATACCGACAAAAACCGCACGGTGTCCTGCCCAAATGTCCATTGCCGATGGTTAAATATTACGTGTTCGTACTTGTTTAACGCGCCAGTAGTTTCGGACGTATTAATTTGCCTTTTTATTGTAACACTTTGACTGCCTGAATGGAGCTATACTCCGTTTGTTTAGGTACTTAAAAAAAGGTAAACAAATCGTAAAAAGGGTTCTTTTATAGGGGCATTTTTCGTTCCGCATAAAAAGAAACCAAAATAAATCATTTTAGAACTTAAAATCCATTTCTTCTCTTATATTTTTCTATATTTAACTACTTTGTTTAATATTAAGTTGCAATTATTATTTCCTAAGCTGAAAAATCATAATAATTATATTATTTAAAATGATTTTAAAAAGTATTGCACTGTGCCTACCATAAAGAAACTAAAAAGACAGGTATTCAAAACAGTTTTTTCCGGATCGCGCCATACGTCTATTCGCAGTTCGTATATTGTTCGTTACCATAATTGTTAAAATGTGGTGTTTCCGTGCTGTTATTGTTATAGTTTTTATAGTTATAGTTGTTAGTAGTTTTGTTAATTGTTTTGTTGGTTTAACTGTGGAAATGGGTGATCCTGAACCTGGTACTAGTCGTCCTAGATTCCATTCATTTCCATCTCCGAAGAAGAAACGTATCGAGTGGGGCCCTGTTTCGTCTTCAGAGAAACAAACTGTAATAAACATATTCAAGTTTGTTGAGGAAACGTGGCCCAAAGATACTTATCCTTATAGAACGGATGTTCACGAAAATACCATTGTCATTAAAGGTTGACAATCTCTGAAATTCGCCATTTTTCTTGTTTACCTTTTTTTAAGTACCTAACCAAATGGAGTATAGTGGTTACCTAGAACGTGGTTGTAGCTTCCTTCGGAACGGTCTTAGCTGTTTGTAACATGACGATAATTTCTTAGTGTTATAGTTTATTTTGTATATAAGCTTGCTAACTGACTAAAGTTAACTTTTTTTTTATTTATTTAGGACACGCCAATTTGACTTCACCTCGCCTGATGGTAAGCTGAAGGTAAAGTCTCAGGAAAGAGGGTCACCATTACATACACGTACCATGTTAATAATGGTGGCACTCAGCTTGACGGCCTCATCAGAAGAGGATTGTCGTCGCAGCACCGCGTGACACCCACCGGTCCCACTAGTGCTGCGACCACAATCCCCCTGCCCGGCTATGCACTTGCTGACCCCTGAACGCAATCAAACCGAAATTGGATTACTATGGTGGGTTTTTCGCAACTTGTGAAACATACCTACATCATCATCATCATCATCTTACCTACATCAAAAAAAAGTAAAGTAATTCTGTCATTAAATTACTAGTTCAGAGCCGAAAGACCTCTTTAATGTATGTCCTGTAAATGTAGTGGTCCTTCGACGTTTAGCGCTGTACACTTTCATAGCAGGAAACCGGACCCCGGACTCCGAGGTGTAGGCCTCGAATGCAATCGCACGCAATGCGGCGATTGTGTGAAGACCCAGGGAAAGACATCCTAAACTTGACGTAAAGCGTATATTGTATAGAATAAGTTACCAATGTATATATGGTCGCTAATCTTTCCTTGATAGTCAGCAAGGTGTACAGTCGTGAGTTATACGATGTACGCTGACTGTACAAACAGTTTCACCTTACGAAAGCATAAAGCGCAGCCCCCGTTTTTTTTTAACCGGGCAGGAAAAAATATCCCTTACCTATATATAACGCGATACAGGAAAACCGCGATGACTAATTGGGCTGTGACAACTCTAAGAGAATAAACATGTTGTGTGTCATCTCTTTGCACCGTTTATGGATTGACCGCTAGAACCATGGCGCTAGCGTTTGGCCTTCTAGGTGGTGGGTGGGCTTCCCCTACTAAGTATCCCCTCTGTATACAAACATCACCCTTCCGTAAAAGACTCTACTATAGGTGTAGGACAAATCCCGTCCTATCGCATTTCATCGTATCGTATGCAATAAAAAGCACCCAGTCGTAACCGATGTTTCTCATTAATGGGTCCAGTATGACACCCCGACTCGCCGTCCTTACAGGCCGTGGCGGAGGCGTGTCGTGTGTGCCCTACACTCGCCTGCCAACTCACCGAAGCGGGATAAAACCCGACCCCACCAGGCGAGGCCGCAGTGGCGGCCAAAGTCCGCCGGCAACCCTGGGGTTATCCTTTCGAGGGCTTACCCGGGGTGCCCGGCAACGGACACTTGGGGAGGACACCGTGCGGTTTTAGTCGAGACACGACATAACCACCCCCGCTGGCCAGCGGGGGGGTATCCGAAGGGATTTCCGCACGTAAAAAAAAAAAATAAAAAAAAAATGGGTCCAGTATCGAGCCAATATTTACACCTGGAGTATGAGGAAGCTGACAAACTGGCCAAGCAGGCAGGTATTGTGAAAAAACCTTTGTTACACCTTATTACTCTGAAATACTACCAACCTACAAGAAGAAATGTTATGACATGTGGAAAGAGTATTTTAATCAAAGATCTCTGGAAAAAGGAATACGGTACAAGATCATACAATATATGCCTCCTGACGATGTTTAATTGCAAATTGGTAGAGTAACATAACATAAACATAACATAACTTCACGCCTGTATCCCTGAAGGGGTAGGCAGAGGTGTATTACACACCCACGATTCGCCAGTTATGTTGAGGTCCCAATGTAATAGGGGGCGAGCCTGCCATCTATCGGGCACATTATTAAGCGAGCGATAATTAACATTTATTAATAATAAATAATAATAATTATTTTACGACATTTTAACAGCGCTTTCTAGACCCAAATTGAGCATAGTTTAACTAGCTTGACTTATGGGTTCCAGAATGCGGATAAACAAAAAACAATACTTATATACTTATTTTTTTGTAAATACATACATATTATACATAGAAACACCCAGACCAATATAAATAGACATATTCATGCATACAAAGATTTGCACTGAGCGGGAATCGAACCCGCGCCCCATGTCGTAGCATTCGCATGCACTACCGCTACGCCAAGAGGCACACATAACTACGAAAAGTCAGAGGTGTGTGCCCGGGGCGACTGGAAATCGAACTTGAGACCTCGTCTCAGCAGTCCGTTACGTACGTCACTGGGCTATGGCCGCTTTTTAAGTAGAAGTAGTATTTGGTAGAGTAGAACCGGATATATGACCAAAAATAGTATCAACAAGGTTTAGATTTCTTTGACAACATTATTCTTTGATGTACCTATGAATTCGACCCTAACGACAACTAACTACTTTTAGTTGCGATAAGTAACTACCACACGGGCGGAGCCGCGGGAATAAGCTAGTGAAAAATATAATACCTGGGTACAAAAATACCATTGCAGCGTTAGAGTATTAATATTTTATGTTTTCTTTATGAATTCCAATGGGTAATACGTATCTACTTGAATCATAATTATTAACAACAATAGAATGCAAAACAACTGGACGCAACAAATAACTTTTACGTCGGCGCTAGTACGCTTCGTATATCACCTCCGCAGTCAACTCTCACGTATAATCTTAGAAATAATGAAAAAGAAAATTATCGTTTTTTTTTTCAAATTGAGGTGTTTATGGGACCCACTAGCAAGCCCGTACACCTGCGGATTAATGGACGAGGCTCTGATGCAGGCATTCCTCTCGGAGTTGGAAGGTCAGATGGCAGACGCTCCGCAGCCGCTCCAGATAAAATCCATATAAGTCAATCCAACAGGAGAAGCAGGGCCTGTTTACCCCGGGCTTCAAAGTATATAAAAGCTCGAATGTTATCGGGAACAAATGATGATGAAGAAAATGAAGTGACTATATGGCTGATATTCTAGCGATTGGGAAGGGATGGCTAATGGCCACTGTCTTCTTTGCCCATCTTTACAGATGCAGCATCAAGGCGTGTGGCTAGGTTGGACTGTAGGAAAAAACAGCAATCATATAGATTGATTGCTGTTTTTTGTTGGTAAGCCCAATTGGGTATTCTCTGGTGTATTTGGTGTACCTTTTTCTGCTGGGGTGACAGGTGGCCTCACCTGCCACCCCCAGGCCTGCGCTCATGGAGGACGGAGGTCGTTAAGCGGTATTTGGCGCACCTCTCTGAAAGAACAAGAACGGGCTCGGTATGTAGGTAATCAAGCATGGCGAGTCACTGGCTATCAGCCTTGACATCGCCAAAGCTTTCGATAGGGTCTGGCACAGTTCGCTTCTTGCCAAGCTCCCGACCTACGGTCTGCCATCTCGACTGTGCAGCTGGGTTGTCAGTTTTCTGCATGAGCGCAGCATCCGAGTCCTTTGTGACGGCCGGGCTTCTGAGTTCATGCAGGTTAATGCTGGTGTGCCTCAGGGGTCCGTCTTATCGCCCACTCTCTTTCTTCTGCATATCAATGATATGCTGTCCGTGGGCAGCATACATTGCTATGCAGATGACAGTACTTTGCATGGGCGTTATCTCGGACATTCAGCGGCCAAGCAGACTGACATCGAGGAGAGAAGACGGCAACTTGTCATTGAGCTCGATCAGGACCTAGACCACATTTCCCAATGGGGATCTGAGAACCTGGTCGAGTTCAATGCCAAGAAAACACAGGCATGCGCGTTTACAGCAAAGGTATCTCCTTTCCTTCCCCTCCCAACTCTTCGGAACACACCACTACCACTGCAGGACAGTATCAACATGCTCGGTATGGATGTTCGCTGCAAACTTAATAATAAAAATTACATTGAGAGCGTTATTAAAACAGCTTCTCGTAAACTCGGAGTGCTGAACAGGGTGAGGCGGTTTTTCACGCCGGGGCAGCGGTGTCTTTTATATAAGACTCAAATCCGTCCCTGCGTGGAATACTGTTCTCACCTGTGGGATGGCTCCGCTCAGTACTTACTAGACGCTCTCGATAGATTGCAGCGACGGGCAGTCCGGATCATTGATAGTCCTGAGGTCACCAGTTCTCTAGAATCTCTGCAGCTGCGTAGAGATATAGCCTCCTTGGCAGTATTCTATCGCATTTACCATGGTGAATGTTCCGATGAGTTATTCCAATTGATTCCTCCTTCTCCCTTCTTGTCCCGAACAACACGTGCAGGACTTAGGTGTCATCCTCATACAGTGCAATCGATACCATCGCGAACCAAGCGGTTTGGTGACTCCTTTTTTTGTCGGACCATAAAGCACTGGAACGCTTTACCCACTCACGTGTTCCCTTCTACCTACAATCCTGGGCTCTTTAAGCGGGGCGTGAAAAAACATCTGTTGAGGCCGTCTAGGTAGGGGCCACCATTCTAGGGGCAATCTCTAGAAATGGTGGCCACTACTTTTTGGACTTTACCTCAGCTTACCATCAGGCGGGGTACAGTCAATTGGACGGACTAAATATTAAAAAAAAAAAAAAAAAATACGTCAGCACCGTGGACACGGCAGCGTCCTCCTACGAGGATGTTATCGTAGAAGCGGATCACGTAGGAAGTTCCGGTCGATGATTCAGCCAACAGGAGAGCAGTGAGCAGGGCAGTAGAGACACAAGTTTTTGCCTCATGCCACCCTTGGTGAAGTATAGTGGGTGTGAGAAGTAAGACCAATTAGAATTTGCCATGAAGAGGCGACGTTCAAATGTTGCATGCATTGCGCATGTGCACTAACTGGCCAAGAACTATAAGGACTGATCAACCAAAAACGTGAGTCCTTTGAGCACGTGATTAGTTTAATTTATTCTATGATTGGTTGATAGCGCCTTCACCGTTGCACCCCGCGCTTATCACCAAAGTGACTTAAAAACTCGTTCTACGCATCTAAAGTATATTGTCAAGATATTTACTGTTAACTGTACCTGCGATCCACTGCGGATACGTGCTGGATGACCGTTATCGAAGCACCAATACAATTCTTGGCTCCCTAACAGCGCACTGCAGGGGTTTTAGTGTGTGAGAGCTACACATCATCGCAAGGCTTCTCCGCGTCACACGATTAACGGCGAGTACAATAATTGCGGTGATGAATAGGCACAAACAAAAATTAAAAATAATTAACATGTCCCAACGTAGGTGGCCTCAAAATATATTGTTTTTCACGCCCCGCTTGAAAAATTAAGAAAGAAAAAAGAATCATTTTATTTACGACACGCGCAATAAAAACAAGTGTGTCGTAATCTTATTTTAAATTAATATAATAAGTTTAGTCTCGGATATTCAGATTGGCCGTGACAGAATTATTCTCTTTACGTGTCTAACCAACCAAAATCTACAGGGCGTACATTCTTGTAGCTTATTGGCAATTTTCGTGTATTTCCACTGTCTTCTGACTCACTTATTCAACGTCAGATCTTATGAATTAGTAGTCATAGTTGGGGTTTCTTTACATTGAAAACAGTTATCAATTTAAACACAATTCATTATTAAAATATTTTCCTTATTGTCTAGACTTGACGAGCTTATGGATAACACATTAAGCATATAGGGTGAACTATACACTCGTAGGCCAAACTAAGTTGACGAACAATATATTGGATAGTTGTCATCATATCCCATATCTTCTTCGTATCTGAAATTAAGAAAAAATATAATATAAACTTATCAGGACTCATATTTGATAAAAATAAATAAAAGTAAGCATAGTTTAATTAGCTTGTGTTATGGGTTCCAGAATGCGGATAAACATACTTAAATACTTTTTTTTTGTTAATATACAGATACAATTTGGTGTATTCGCCATTTTGCAATATTAAATTAGAGCTGTTGATACATTTTTAAACTATTTATATTTTTCATTGTTTTCTTTCTGTGCAATCTAATAGCAATTTAACTTGCAAAAGTTTGGATGCATGTTTGTTACTCAAACCTGCCAATACAGATCTGGATGAAACTTGATAGAGAGCTAGATCAAAATTGTTTCAAAGCCGTAGATCCGACCGCTATGGACTTGCCTGCGCTTCCACAGACGACACGATTTTCATGGTAGGTCAATGCTACATTAAAATTAAGCAATCCTTAGGAAATAAATCTTAAAATACTACTCACATGGCACATGGTACGCAGTACCTAACTCGCTCTAATACCTTGGGGACGTGGTTAGCTGGACATGGTGGAGCTCTTATAGCTTGCACTGTTTCTCTCTTGACTCGACGATCTGCCTCACTGCTAGGAAGGTGAAATGCTAGAGCACACACAACCATGAGCAATAATGCACAAAATGACTTCATGATTAAATATGTTGACTAGACAGTTGCTCGTACTAAAGTAAGTACGTGGTATGATTTGGTTCTGTATTTATATAGAGACTCTTCTGAATATTATGTGGTGACCTATAAGTAACAATTATCCTACAAGTAGAATGATTCACATGTTTTACATCAAATTTTCCTTTAAGAAACTTATTATTGTCACTAATGATTGTAATGAGTTTGTTAAAGGAAAATCTGACTTCACCGACTTGCATTATACAACACTGGTAGGTATATGAACATCCTGTATAGGTAGGGCCATGCCAAAATCTTCGCGGCCCAAGCGGCCCAAGCGGCCAACTTCATTAACGGACTAGGCTCGGGGTTTTAGGGATTAGATGGCAGTCGCTCCCTTTAAAACTACGATAATTCAAATCATGAGAAAGGTAGGAGTGCGTGTCTTGATCTCCATAATGCAAGTAGAGGCCTCCATAAAAAACTGGATTGAGGACAAACTGAATGTTTATTGTAGGAAAATAGTTGTACGCGTATCTTTTTTTTTTCGTGCGGAAATCCCTTCAGATACGCTGGCCAGCGGGGGCGGTTATGTCGGGCGAACCAACTAAAACCGCACGCTTATAAGATGCGAAGGTCTTAAGGTTGCCCATAGACCATATCCCTCACACTCCGACATTTGTACGCACCCTTCGGCCGGCATCGCAACTGTGATTCGCAACCAGTTGCGATGGAAGAATTTTTTACCTTTGATGGCAACTAGTTGCAATAGAAGAATGTTTTCTCTTATTACGCAACCAGCTGCCAAGTTGTAATCCATTTTCCATCATGGCAACTAAGTTTTGCAACCAGTTACTAAAAATATTTTAATTTTCTTGCTACGCAACCTTCACGCGTACCCATCGAACGAATTGTTATTTGCAGTTATTAATTAGAAACCAGTTATTAGCAGATTGTTGACGTGAGTGAGCACCAAGGACATACAATACGGGTGTAAACTTACAGGAAAATAATGTCATGCTAGCTGCGGGTCCGCTATAATATAATATAATCTATCCCTGTACCAAATTTCAGCCAGATCCTTTCAATGGTTTTCACGTGAAAGAGTAACAAGCATTCATCCATACAAACTTTCACGTTTGTAATAAATATTAGTGTGATTTAATATTGAATCACGGACGAATTCGCTGGCAAATGTTACTAAATTAAATATAATAAATTAGCTATCGTACCGCACTCCTCAACCTCGATTTCGATAATTTTTTTTTGCTGGCAAGGTACCAAACATGACTGTACATACATACATACATATAGTCACGCCTCTTTCCCATTGGGGTACGCAGAGACAACATCTTTCCACTTGCTGCGATCCTGGCATACTCCGAATTGGAACGAAGACTACATTGCTGTAACCGAAAGATAACTGGATTCAGCGACAACTTAATTTTGCGGCTGGTAAACTGTTTTTTTAAAGTACCTGTACCTTTTTTTTTTTCGTGCGGAAATCCCTTCGGATACCCCCCCGCCGGCCAGCGGGGGCGGTTATGTCGGGCTTGAACCGACTAAAACCGCATGCCGTCTCGGGTCTTAAGACGCCGGGGTGTAAGGTTACCCATAGAGCATATCCCTCGCACCCCGACTGACCCTGGGCCATCTCTGGTTTCGAGATGGCCCCCTTACTTGCTCTCCACTGTGCCATCTGCTAATCAGAGGGACACGTGGAAAGCTTCCGAACAGCCCTTAACAGGGCCGTCCTCGCCTCGGTCGGAGTTGGCCCTAGGCGGCAGCGTCTCTCCCGCCCTAGGAGAGAGGCGCTGCTGTCTCCGTTGCCCAGGGTGCACCGCGTGCAGGTCCCCAACCAAGCACCCCAAAGTACCTGTACCTAAATAGTACCCTAATTACTTGTATTCCTCTCAACCCTACTAGTTAAGCTTAATTACTTGTGTTAGGAGTTAATTTGTGTAATGGCCAAGATTCGAACCCGGGATCTCTCGATCGTAAAACCGACTATTTAACGTTACACCAACATAAGGACCACATACATCGACATAACTCGGGGTCAGTTTTCTAACTAGAAATAAGTTTCTACCACCAATGTATCCTATCTGTTATGACTTATGGTATACTGGATGTTGCCCGTGGCTTCACCCGCGTGAAATTATGTAAACAGATAACTGGATTCAGGGAAAACTTAATGTTACTGTTTCTGTTATTTTTTTTAAGTACTGGTACCTAAATAGTACCTAAATTACTAATATTCCTTTTCCCCCCCCAGCTAAGCTAAATTTCTTTTGTTAGGAGTTAATTTGTGTAATGGCCTAGATTCGAAGCCGGGAAATTTCTACCACAAAACCTTCCCCTTATATTTAACAGTATTATTATGCTATGTGGAAATACTTATACTAGGTAGGTACAAACTAGTAAGTACCGGTAGACCACAGCTTGTGGTATAAATTTTAACTTGCTAGGTCCACCCGTTTCTGGGAAATTCGGCGGTGACACACGGACAGACGGAAAAGAGAGTTATCTTGACGTTCCTTTTTTACCTTTTCAGGTAGGGAACCCTAAAAAGGTATAAATATTGTAGACTTATAGACTACTTTTTATGTTTGATTTTCCTTACGCCGGATACTGCGGAGGTATGGACGAGAGTAAGGAACGACTTGGGCGACCAAGCGCAGGGCACGCCGCAATAGCAGTGGTAAGGCCCATCATAGAGGATTGACCAGAGAGGTGACACGGAAGCCTCTCGTACCGACTGACGAAGGCGATCTCCGGGGTTTACTTGCATCGGACCAGGAAGGAGCCAACGTCTGAGTGCCATCACCGCGATGCGAGCGGGGACTCGGGGCTGCACACGCTGGCAGAGTGCCCGGCGTGGGAGGTGCCGAGGCGTGACCTCGTGGCAGCAATCGGAGTGGGAGTCTTCTCGCTCGGCAGCATGACTGCGGCAATGGTGAGGAGCGCAAGCGCATGGGCCGCCGCCACCTCCTTCTGCGAGCAAGTAATGCTCGAGAAGGAGGATGCGGAGCCACCAACCCGTAACATGCTCGCTCATCGACTTCCGTCCTCCAGGAGCGCAGGCCTGGGGTGGCAGTTGAGGCCGGCTGTCACCCTAGCTGCAGCAGGCCAGGGCGACTCTGCTCATACTTTTCCACATCCTCCCTAGATTGGTAACAATCATTATCATAGTCCGATTTATTGCTAGTTCACAGTGATATTATGCTTAAAGTTTCTTTGAAGGATTCAAATTGAGGTGATCCAACAAAGAACTAAAGTTACCGACATAGCTAAACAAAATAAACAAAGTGAAGTAGCAATAGGCTGGCCGCATCTGCCGGAGGGTCGCTGGCCACAATCGAGTTCTAATGGAGACGGCAAATCGGCAAATAAAATGGCCTCAGTTGGCCTTACGATCGAGAGCTCCGGGTTTCATTGAGGCCACACTACAGACCGTAAGCCCACTACTTACAGAAAGCATACTGGTGGCATTTTACTGGTGGTAGAAATTTGATGACACAAATTTGTCACAAAATTCGGCCGGGTGGGTACCACCGTGCTAATGCGAAAAATCCTTCAATTCGCCCCTAACCCTAATCCAATTTCGGTTTGATTGCGTTCAGGGGTCAGCAAGCGCATAGCCGGGTAGGGAGATTGTGGTCGCAGCACTAGTGGGACCGGTGGGTGTCACGCGGTGCTGCGACGATAATCCTCTTCTGATGAGGCCGTCAAGCTGAGTGCCACCATTGTTAACATGGTACGTGTATGTAATGATGACGCTCTTTCCTGAGACTTTACCTTCAGCTTACCATCAGGCGAGGTGAAGTCAAATTGACGTGTCCTAAATATTAAAAAAATAACCAATTTATCTTAGCTGTTAGAGGGAATACTAGTTATTCCGGGATTCGGCTACTACGTATATTGTCAACCATGGTCTTTTTTTTTTACATGCAGAAATCCCTTCGGTTAGCCCCCCGCCGGCCAGCGGACGGTGACGGAAAACCGCACGGTGTCCTCCCCAAGTGTCCATTGCCGGGCACCACGGGTTAGCCCTCGAAAGGATAACCCCAGGGTTACCAGCGGACTTTGGCCACCACCACGGCCTGCTTCTGTAAGGACGGCGAGTCGGCCAACTGCCATCCTCAGGTCCCGATCATGGAGGTCGGTAGTCCCGGGCGTAGACGAGTCTGGGGCGTCCTCGCCGCAGACTGCGGAACTCGGGGGGGCAGATTCTCTCCCGCTCTTTCGCGCGCATTACCTGCTCGCAGAAAGAGGCGGCGGCGTGCCACTTTTTCCCGTCGGAAACCACGGCCTTCACCATGGTCTCCAACGAGACAACGTCCACGCCCCGGACCGCAACGAAACGAGCTCCCGGCGTTGAATCGCCCACGCAGGGCACTCCACTGCCGAGTCTTCGCCAGGATCCTCGCAGTGCTGGCACTGCGGCGTTGTCTCCTGGTGGATGCGCCATAGATACTTACCGAAACACCCGTGTACGATAACCATCTGTCACATCCGGTAGGAGAGGTCCTCGTGGTCCCTCTTCAACCACTCCTTCATGATCAGCCTCGCCGCCGAAATAGTGGATTCCCCCCACTTGGATGCCCAAGTCGCACCCTCCATGTCTCCATGAGTTCCCGGCGGAGCTGAGACCGCTGAGCCCTGATTTCTTGGGACTCCGGCCTATGGCCCCGCTCCAGCGCCTCCTTGCGCCATTGGTACAATGACGCAAGGGCTCTCGCTTCCAGGTCCCATGGAGGGGTCCCGGCTAGGAGACATGCCACCTCGACGGATATCGTGCGATGCCCCCTGATGACTCTGACGGCCATCGCTTTTAACGGTCAGTTTAGAACAGCCACGTTGCGGGACGCCAGAGTCTCCGCCCATACGGGGGCCCCGTACAGGGCCATGCTTCGCACGATTCTCAGGTAGAGGCTCCTAGTGGGGGCGTTGGGTCCCTTAACGTTGGGTATCAACCGTGATAGCACGGCCGCAGCCCCCCACAGTTTCGGGACCAGTATTCGGAGATGAGGTCCGAAGTCCCATCGGCTATCGAGTACGAGCCCAAGGTACTTCATCATGGGCTCGATGCCGATGCTTACGCCCCCTACGGTTCCCGCAGGTGGCCCACTCCAAGGCCCCCATGAAAACACATAGCCTCGGATTTGTGGAGAGCCACCTCGAGTCCCAGCCGCCGTATGCGACCCACGGTTTGAGCAACCTCTGCCATGGCCTTTAGTGCCGCGCTTCGGTACGTTGCTCCCCGCGCCATAACGAGGATGTCGACAGCATAACAAATTTTGCTGACACCCTCGAGCGTCCAGTCGTATTCGATGTTCCATAGGAGTGGCCCTAGGACCGATCCCTGTGGAACACCGCACGACACTTCTCGCCGCCCTGGTCCTAGCCAGGTCGGGTAAACTATGGCCCTCTCGGATAGGTATGCCTCGACAATGCGGCGGAGGTAAGGAGGCACTCTGTGATACGCGAGAGTCTCCCTAACGCAGGTCCAGGGTAGGGTGTAAAAGGCGTTGGAGATGTCGAGAGACACCGCCACCACCACCCCACCCCGCGAGATTACTTCCTCCGCCAGGCGCCTAACGCGCATGATCGCTTCCACGGTGGAGCGCCCCCGGCGGAAACCGAACTTGTTGTCCGCCAGATCTGGCCCCACGTTCGTGAGATGCTCGACGAGGCGCTCTGCAATAATCGGCTCAAAGAGCTTGCACACCTCGTCGAGCAACACGATCGGCCGCTAACCGGATGGCTGATCCGCCGGCCACCCCGCCTTCTGCATAAGGTCCAGTTTCCCTGTCTTCCATGCCTTTGGAAACTGGCCCCTTTCGAGGCATGCACTAAAGAGCGCTACTAGTCGAGGCCCTGGTTCCTCAAGCCTGGCCCTTGAGGAACTAGGGCCTCTACTAGTGGCGCTCTCCTATGATCGGCCTGGAATGCCGTTGGGGCCGGAGGCAGTGCATTTCCGAGCTTCAAGCCGGAGCACTGCTACCCCTAGCTCATTGTCCCTGACTTCGGGCACATCGCTCTCGCTATTGTCAGCGACAGACGCCTGAGGCTGAGCCATACGCGGAGGGACATGCTCCTCCGCTCTCACTGGGAACAGGGAGCCTAGGATCCCCTCCAGCCGCTCTGGCTGGAGGCTCTGGGTCAGTAGGGGCGCCCTTGGGCGGATATTGCCCCTGACCGCAAGGTAAGGGCGCCCCCCCGTTCTGCTCCAGAGACTCCAGAAGCTGCCTTCCAGCGGCCTGCTTTATAGCTCGTATAGCTCCGTCTCTCGGGCTGCCGCATCGTCTGGGCGGCGACGCCTCCAGCGAAACCTGGTGTACCGGCGGCGAGCGTTCACGCTGTGTGCGATCTCCGCTGACCACCAGTACACTTGTTTCATTGCCGGGCCGGGCTTAACCCTAGGCTCAACCATGGTCTATTTTTCACTAATTCACGATGGAATGTTTTCTTCCAGTGAACGAGCATAGTTATATTAGTATGAAGTGGAACAATACAATACGGTTTTGTGTTTTGTTTCATGACTATCATTGCACACAGCAATGAGCGCCTAAGAAATATGAAATAACATCATTGAACACGTTTGCTATTGATTTCTTACTAGGTAACTAATACGTATATACGTATAATGGCCGTTAAGGACATACACACAGGTTCTGAGGGTACAGACGTCCACAGAAGTTGCTGAACACTAACAAATTTACAAACGATCTACATTGAAATAAATTAATAAACAAATTTATGTTTCAATATTTTGTAATCATCACAAGATGAATTTAACGGTTTTCAATTATTGTTTATTATTTTATGTAAAGTTTTAGAGCTAACGTGAATCGTATCTTCGAATGTATTTAGCTATTTATATTATATTAACTACTGGTTAGGGACAAAGTTTGCACACGGCAGGTTATTGAGTAGGGTTAGACATGCGTCCCAACCAGTATTGAGAACTCCTGAACGATCTGGAATCCGGTGTATTCAAGATTTCATAATTTAGATGCTGCCTCTACTCAGATCTCTAGGTATAGTCAGATTTCTTTCTTATGAATAATAATTAATGAGAGATATCGATGGAACCCCGCTTCGCAGGGCTCTTATTTCTGCATTATCACTAGTAAACTAAAAAGAAGGGTTTTGACCCGTGGCGATAACACATATACCCAGCGCCATCTAGTGATGACAAGTTGAACTACTTCGATACTGATCATGAATAGTGAAATTGAAGTTCGCACGCTGGTATAACATATATACAACATTCCAACGGCAACCGTTGGGCCGCGGCCCGCCAGGCGTGACCACCTTGTCAGGTTGGAGGATACTCCCGTTTTGTTGAAGGAACATCACACCCTGTTCCACCACAGGCCCTTTGAACCCTTCTTAACTATATCTAACCGTGTCGGGAGGCGCGTTTTCCACGAGCTAGCTTCGCTTCGCAGCGGTTTTGTACATACCTAGTATAATTTTTACCATTCTCCAGTCTTTGCTTGATTACATTGAAGTCCTTGAAACAGAAATAATAATATTAGTTCTATGCTATCTCTGTGTGTATCTGTTAAACCCAAAAGCCAAATTTTCCGGTTGGAATTCATATCCATAACGCTAATATTTCAATTGATTCCGCGTTCCGAACCACACGTGCAGGACTTAGGTGTCATCCTCATACAGTGCAATCGATACAACCGAGAACCAAACAATTTGGTGACTCCTTTTTATGTCGTGCGATAAAGGACTGAAACGCTTTACCTGCACACGTGTTCCCTTCTTCCTACAATTCTAGGCTCTTTAAGCGGGGCGTGAAAAAGCATCTGTTGAGGCCGTCTAGATAGAGGCCACCATTCTAGGGATAGTCTCTGGAAATGGCGGACACTACTTTTACCACCTCAGCTTACCATCAGGCAGGGTGCAGTCAATTTGACATTACATAGCCCAAACCGGGGTAGAATCTATCTATAAAACCACATTTTCAAGCACAGAACTCTTCTGAATACTGGCAGGGTTTCCAGAAATGCGTTACACGTTAGCACTTGAATGAAGAAGTACGCTATATCTGGCAAACTTTTCGTCGCACACAAAATTCGGAGAAGAAGTTTCGTCACAAATTAGATTAAAACTGAAAACTAGCTCCCCTTTCTCAACACAGCGGACGCGGGACAAAAGTTGCGATCCCATCAACTTGAACTTGACAATACACTAACCCCAAAAAATAAAATGGCGTTCTCTGACTTTTGCTCGCTAAGCCTTAAAAATTTAACATTTCAATGCCTAATTGAGTAATGAACATTAATCCACCTACTATTATGAAATTAAATGCGAGGTAGATTTACGATCAATTAAATTAAGTTAGATTTACAAACTGCTCCCATTATTGCCAAATTTATAGCCCTGGATTATCAGACCCTAGTTTGTATGGGAATTGGTGTTCTCCTTAGAGTATTAGTTAATGTATACTCTAAGGTGTTCTCCGTTCAGCGCACCCTATTATAGTATGAAATCAAAAATCTTGAACAAACTCGCCCATGTACGCTAGCTGGCCAATCAAAAAACCAATAAAAGGGCTGATCAACCACGACGCGAGCCCTTTGAACGATTTGGCTGGTTGATAGGCGAGCCTCCGCTAGTCACGTCGCGCCCCGCGCTTACCACCAAAGAGACCTAAAAATATGGACTACGCAATTATTAAGATTTTTGAATTATACTATTAATTGTTAAAATGACAAATACTGAAAATAATGAATAACTGAATTGAAGTTCACTGTAGATAAAGGATGTATAATTTATTATACTTATAAAATATAATTATATTCTCTATGCCCATGAGAAAAAAAGAAACAAAGGATATAACTCTATGGAAATTTAATGCCAAACTTGTTTCTGTGTTTTCATGATGAAAATATAGTTTTCGTTAAAAATCTAATTTTCTTCAGAAGTATTTTACTTTATTTCATTCATTTATCATATTTTTAATTAATGCTAATGCTATTCGAGGTGGTGATAAATCCAAAAAATAAAAGATCACGAAAATCTGTTCAGCCGTTCTTGAATTATAAGAAAGTACATTGTAAGGCCCTGTCTGGAGGCAAGCTACCATAATTATGCTTATTTTTTGTTTCTAAGATTATTTCTCTCTTTCTCTAAGATTACTGATGCTAGACTGTTGATTTTTTTTATACATACAGCTAATTATCTACTGGTCACGCACATCCAAAAACATTTTGGATAAATAGAGCAGTTTCTTGTTAAAAAAATTGCAAAGAAACACTCTTTGAAATAAATTTTTCGTTTCAATTATCTCAATATTTTTAGCGATGACATATATATTTTTTGTTACAAATATAAAGAAAATTTAATCAACTAGTGGAATATCTACAAATTAACATCCTCAAATCCGTCATATTTTTTAAATGATTTATTTATCCGTTTGCCGCCAAACAAATCAAACAAATCAAACAGATAAATAAATCATTTAAAAAATATGACGGATTTGAGGATGTTAATTTGTAGATATTCCACTAGTTGATTAAATTTTCTTTATATTTGTAACAAAAAATATATATTTCATCGCTAAAAATATTGCCGCCAAACAAATCAAACAAATCAAACAGATAAATAAATCATTTAAAAAATATGACGGATTTGAGGATGTTAATTTGTAGATATTCCACTAGTTGATTAAATTTTCTTTATATTTGTAACAAAAAATATATATGTCATCTCTAAAAATATTGGGATAATTGAAACGAAAAATTTATTTCAAAGAGTGTTTCTTTGCAATTTTTTTAACAAGAAACTGCTCTATTTATCCTAAATGTTTTTGGATGTGCGTGAACAGTAGATAATTAGCTGTATATATAAAAAAAATCAACTGTCTAGCATCAGTAATCTTAGAGAGAGAGAGAAATAATCTTAGAAACAAAAAATAAGCATAATTATGGTAGCTTGCGTCCAGACAGGGCCTTAACCTTTTTTACCACCTTAGGGATTGAATTAAAAAAAACCTTTCTTAGTGCAACTCCACGCGTCAAAACTAACAGTCAGTCAGTCAGTCAGGACTAGATAAGATGTTATTAACAATAATTCATATTGATACTGTCGGAAGTTTATGCGAATGTCACACATTGAAATAATTTTTATTAACGGATTCTATCGCGATTTATTTGATGTTATATTAACGTCAGGTTTAATGTCAATAATAAAATAACATCAAATAAATCGTGATAAAATCCGTTAAAATAGTTTTATTTTAATAATTGATATTACCAATAAACTTTTTTATTTACACTCTATTAAAACTTTTCCGAGTCTATTTTTTAAAATATTTATGAATCCTGCTGTTTTAACAGAATCTGGCAGTTTATTATTTATCTTTGCACTCATTGCAAAGATGCTTTTGCGAAATTGTGTTGTTCTACATTTGCGTGTACAAAGAGTGTTCTTTGTACACTTTTAAGTGTTGTATAGCTGTTGATATTTTTTCTTACTAGTGTGGCAGCTTCATATGTAACTGGCAAAGTGAGTATCTTTAGTTTATACGAAACGATTGTATGCATGATTCTGTCTCTTTAAGCCTGCGTATACTTGTGATACATTTCTTTTGGGCCCTAAAGGCATCTTCGTTGTTCACAATGTTGCCCCAAAATAGAATACTGTATTTGAAAAAAGGAACCCACATTAGCATGATAGGCTGTTAATAATGTGTCTTCATTCGCAACCTTCTTGAGCATGTAAAGGGCTACGAAAACGAATTGAGTCTTACGGATGTAATTGACCTGGGTTTTCCAATTTAAATTGGAGTCATTGTAGTCTTAAGTCCTTAAATTGATTCACCTTCATATTCTAATGAAACAGTGTTATAATTTGAGTTTTTTTATACCACTTAGGTGGCAGACAAGCTCACGGCCCACCTGATGGGAAGCGGTTACCGTGGCCTATGGACGTGCGCAACACCAGGGGCTTCAAACTTGCGCTGCCAATCCTGTAAAAACCTTCTAATGCTCTTCTTGAAGAACCCCATATTGTAGTCGCTTGGGAAAACCACAGCAGGGAGATCATTCCACAGCTTGAGGGTGCGCGGAATAAAGTGCCTTTCATACCTAACTGTACGCACAGTTTCCGGTCGCAACGTGTGAGGATGAATTCCCTGTCTGTGGCGAGCGGTGCGATGATAGAAAGTGGCCGTGGGCATCATATAATTCTTCTGAACACACCCCATTATAGAGGCGGAAGAAAACGCACAGGGAGGCGAAATCTCTCCTAAGGTTAAGAGGTTCTACACTGCCTGTAAGTACGGGATTGTCGACGATCCTCAGTGCCCGTCTTTTTAAATATTGTATGATAAGTATTTTTTCAAGTTCAGTTTTTGAATATTTTGCATCATTCTATGGATTAGTTTTACCATAACATAACATAACATAACATAAACTCACGCCTATATCCCCGAAGGGGTAGGCAGAGGTGCTAGCACCCACGTTTCGCCAGTTTACCAGTGACCCATTAATATCCTTGATACAATTCGAATTTCTGCTGGCAAAAGGGCAGTGCTATCATCAGCAAACAGTATCATAATTTGGTTAATAGACTTAAGAAGATTATTGATTTATACTAAAAATAAGAGAGTTTTCAATAATAATAATATTGGAACACATTATTAGGTACCCTTGTGACAATTATTTTCTTTATCACAAAACTAGTTGACCCGGCAAACTTTGTAACGACCAAGGATCAAGTTATGTTGATTACCTTATCAATTGCATTTATTTCTTGAATGTCTCCTTGCACCCAGACATTAAAGACCCGAGGCAGCGTGAGGTTTTGGTCGGTTCGGGTAGACCTTAATCACCCTTGCTGGCCGGCGGGGGTGTAACCGTGGCTACTGCTACAAAAAAAACTACCGAAACCAATCGCCGCGCGTTGGGTCTCATGCTGAGCGACACAATCCAAAAGGGCAGACACATCTGGATTGAACTCATTGACAGGCGCCTCGATTGATATTACCTGTTTAGCTTAGCATCGAGTTCAAGAGTAGTAGCACGTTAGTGTTTAGGATGGTAGAAATTTGATGACACAAATTTGTCACAAAATTCGACCGGGTAGGTACCACCGTGCACGATTGCGAAAGACCCTCCATAGTAATCCAATTTCGGATTGATTGCGTTCAGGGGTCAGCAAGTGGATAACCGGGTAGGGGGATTGTGGTCGCAGCACTAGTGGGACCGGTGGGTGTCACGCGGTGCTGTGACGATAATCCTCTTCTGACGAGGCCGTCACGCTGAGTGCCACCATTGTTAACATGATACGTGTATGTAATGGTGACCCTCTTTTCTGAGACTTTATCTTCAGCTTACCATCAGGTGAGGTGAAGTCAAATTGACGTGTCCTAAATATATAAAAAAGAAAAAAAAAACGTGCATTTTTCTCTTTGAATTAAATAACTAATTCAATTGTTTTCCACTGTTATGCCTTTTTGAAGTCAGTTTTACTTATTTTATTTCAAAGTACTTATTTTCCCTTTCTAGTCAACGTAACTAATCGTGAGAAGCGAGTTCTGGTGAATCTTCTAAATGAGTTACTCGTATTCGATCTTGATAGACTCGTATTAGACGCCATTTAAATGAGACAAGCGAAGAAAGGGAGAAACGTCTCTCTCAAAAAAGAAAATATGCAGCCTAGGCTATTACCAAAGAGAGTATTAAATACGTAAAAATAGACTTACGCATTTACGAGCTGGTAATAATAAACTTTTAAACACTGAAAGGTAGAAACCCATACGAAGACAGACGTTGAAAAATCTGCTTATTGCTCGTTATAATAACCTGAAAAGGTACCTTTTTTTTTTTTTTTTTCGTGCGGACATCCCTTCGGATACCCCCCCGCCGGCCAGCGGGGACGGTTATGTCGGGCTTGCACCGACTAAAACCGCACGCCGTCTTGGGTCTTAAGACGCCGGGGTGTAAGGTTACCCATAGAGCATATCCCTCGCACCCCGACTGGCCCCGGGTCATCTCCGGTTTCGAGATGGCCCACTTACTTGCTCTCCACTGTGCCATCTGCTAATCAGAGGGACACGTGGAAAGCTTCCGAACAGCCCTCAACAGGTACCTGAATAGGTACCTGTAGGTAGAATAATATTCCTTCAAAAACATAACGAGAAATTCGTAATGTTCGTCGTAAACGAGACATTCATGATGTACATCGAGCAGAAGGTATTTTATTTATTTATTTATTTATCCACATACATTGATATTACAGGTTACAAAACCTAATACAGCAAAGTAGAAATGAGAGAAAAACAATCACGAAAAATAAAATAGCAAAAAAAACCATAACTTCCTAAACAAAAGGTGGGTGAGGCAATCCAATGCCACCCTCTCAAATTCCGCCAAAGTACAGACAAAAATAATCAATCTTTTGGATATTAGTGTGAGATGTGG
The DNA here is from genome assembly GCA_946251805.1 of Cybosia mesomella. Lineage (NCBI taxonomy): Eukaryota > Metazoa > Arthropoda > Insecta > Lepidoptera > Erebidae > Cybosia > Cybosia mesomella. The sequence goes on from OX276398.1 coordinate 28,974,276, forward strand.
GCACCTCAAACACCTTCATCCGTGGCACCTGCCGCAGTCTTGTGTTTGGGATAATCCAACGTTTCGATTATGTTGTCGTAATGTGTGTGTTCGTCCTCCAAAACTAGACAATTCCCACACGTCCTTGACCATAATTATGTACACGTGTCACAGTATTTATAGTCATGAATTTAAAAATACCTCGATCATTTCACATTTTCTATTTGATTTTGCAGATGTGGAGTCTCAGTTTCAATACTAATAAAGTTTATATGAGATTAACTGAAAGCTGAATCAAACCGGTGGTAGAAATTTAATGACACAAATTTGTCACAAAATTCGGCCGGGTAGGTACCACCGTGTACGATAGCGAAAAATCCTCCATAGTAATCCAATTTCGGTTTGATTGCGTTCAGGGGTCAGCAAGTGCATAGCCGGGCAGGGACTAGTGGGACCGGTGGGTGTCACGCGGTGCTGCGACGACAATCCTCTTCTGATGAGGCCGTCAAGCTGAGTGCCACCATTGTTAACATGGTACGTGTATGTTATGGTGACCCTCTTTCCTGAGACTTTACCTTCAGCTTACCATCAGGCGAGGTGAAGTCAAATTGACGTGTCCTAAATATAAAAAGAAAAAAAAATGCAAAAATACTTTTTGAAATCGGTGCATAAATGACCGTTGTAGAACTGAATATACTGCATGCGTCTGCGAGCCCATTTAGCGCGTTCAGGCGTGATATTATATTATGACAATGCATAAACAATGCTTAAAATGCGATAGTAGCAATCGTGGTTGATATGCTGGCATTTGTTGAAGAGTTCCATTGTTTATCTCCAAATTTTTTCATCAGATCTTTACGAAATTCAAATGGAACCATTTCGGAATAAATGTCTTTCTAACAAAATAGGAATTTTGCAAACCCGTCTATATACGATTGAGTTATGCCCGAACATACATACAAAAATATAAACATCCGAATTGAGAACTTCCTCCTTTTACGAAGTCGGTTAAAAATCAAATATCATGAAAATCGGTCCACCCAATCTCGAGTTCATCACGGTCATTACTAACACGACTTTGTTTTATATTTAAATAGATATTTGAAACAACAATGCGTTTACTGACATTTTAACGACGTATTGTTTTTTGCCCAAAAACAACAATAAATTACTATTGTTGATAATATCAACAAAAGTAATTTTATTGTTGTTTTTAGGATATTAAGTTATCATGTTTCCTTATCTTTTGATATCATTTGGCAGTAAAATACGAGCTAGAAAAATAGTTTGGTGTACAGGGTTCATGTCAACCTCACCTGCAGGACAGTACACCTGCTGATTGACGAACGAGGCTCACTCACCTCAATCAGACTTTCCTCTCCTTAATCGCTACCGATCTGTTCAGCCGTAACATCGTGATTGAGTAACAAACATCCAAACATCTTCACAACCTTTCACATTTAAAATATTAGTAGGATTGAACAAAATTGATGAAACAGATATATGAGGCGAAGGTGAATGGAAGCCCTATAAAGGTCGACCTAGGTGAACGTATGTTAATCGAATCGAGGAAGTTTTAAAAAAAAAGGCTAGGTCAAGAGTATAATACCCGGCGTGCTTCTCTGAAAACAATTATGAAAGTAGAAGAAATTAAATTTGTATGCCAGGATCGTAGCAAGTGGAAGGAAGTTGTCTCTGCCTACCCCAATGGGAAAGAGGCGTGACTTTATGTGTGTATGTATGATAAAAATGTGAGTGATAGCACTGGATAAAGGTAATATCATCTTAAATGATGCAGTATCAGACCGCTTGGTATTAGTAATATGGGTTTCCAATAAAGTATCGATTTTACAGTTGTGTTAGTGTATCAAGGAAAATGTTTGTATGTAACATAATTTCGCTTAATAATCAGGGACTTTCCTACCGTGATCATAAAGTAATTTTCGTGACTATATCGGGTTTAGCCCGTGACCAACCCTTCATTTATTCATTCCTTTGGTCAAATGTCTCGTTTGTGTAACTTCCCTAGGAAAAGGCAGGTTTTAATACACCATACCTGAATAATTTTCGAACTAGGAAGTACAGGGTCCTTTTTTTCTCTTTTTATTCGTGCGGATATCCCCCTCGAAGCGGGGGCAGTTATGTCGATCTTGAACCGACTAAAACCGCACGCCGTCTCGGGTCTTAAGACCTCGGGTGTAAGGTTGCCCATGGAGCATATCCCTCGCACTCCGACTGACCCTGAGCCATCTCCGGTTTCGAGATGGCCCCCTCGGGTTTGGGAGCCACGGTGTCCCCGTCTTGCCCCGGTTTGGGGGAAGGGCGCTAGTCGCCCCACCGTCCCGGCCTGCTTCTGCTGGGGTGACAGGCGGCCTCACCTGCCACCCCCAGGCCTGCGCTCATGGAGGACGGAGGTCGTCAAGCGACCTCCGGCGCCAGAGTCTAAATGTTTCCGGGCGCGCTCCGCCTTCTCCTTCACGAGCATTACATGCTCGCAGAAGGAGGTGGCGGAGGCCCACGCGCTCGCGCTCCGCACCATTGCCACAATCACGCTGCTGAGCGAGAGGACACTCCCACCCCGATGGCTGCCACGAGGTCACGCCTCGGCACTTCCCACGCCGAGCAGTCCGCCAGCATGTGCAGCCCCGAGTCCTCGCTCGCGAGGAAGTTTAGGGCCCTACCATCCTTGAGGCCCAAGCGAACCTCACCTGCAAGCCGGTGCAATTGGTAAACAACGGACGCAATTGCAATTTAAATACAAATGAGTGAAAAGTTAAGCTTCCATGGTATTGTTCAGAAAAATGGTTTTCAATCCCATTCATAACTACATCAATTCATAATTGTGCATAAAAATGCTGAACCAAACAAATATCGAATGAAATGCTCAAAGATAAATGATCTCAAAAGACATATAAATACTGAAAAGAAAATTGATTTTCTTATCAATTTTCATTGTCACTTAAACCTTTTAGCCTTACAACCGTTGTTCGTGTGTACAAACGAAAATACTAAGACAATGAGCATTTTCGTTCGATTTTGTAATATAGTTTCACATCTTCATTATGTGAAAAATATTAACAATTGAAAGAAGTTATGAAACAGCTCAGGATATGGAGTCGATATTACATCTACTCATTTTCTTTATAGTATATTTTTTCATTTTCTTTTGAGTTTAAGCATTTTTTATTTTTTTTTGCATAACAATTTTTATGATTATATATTATATTAACATATATATTAACAACTTTAAATGGTTTCTATTTTTCCACATATTTGTCTATTCCGACTCCCTTTCCGTATGAGAGATTTGGAAATCTCTGTCATATAAACAGTTTATAGAAAACGGTAACTGCTTAACATTTGAAGGGCCGTGTACTCGCTTTAGGCCTTGGTAGATGAAAAAAAGGCTAAATTGGAAACCAAATCGATAATCATTGCACCATACCAAGAGTCTATGGGGCTGAATCAAGATCTTCGAGGCCTCATCTGCAAGCTGGTACACCAGCAGCAGGTTTTCCTCGTGTGGTCAGATGGTATTAGCTCCCTTGAAAACGAGGATAAACCAATATGGAAAGGAGTGATAGAAGAGCCGTGCGTTTCAAAGTTCAGGGTTGTAACCGAGATTGGTGCTCGAATGAAGGGGAGAGAGTGCTAAGAAATAACAATTACGGAATGGTACCAGCATCACTGGTATGGTATTCACGAGTAATTTAATCTAACAATGACATTTTATGAATCCTTTTATTCAATTCAGTGTGATTGTGTAACACCTTTTGCATGCTATCGTAGGTACACTTGATTAGTTCATTATAACATCACACACCGCGTTGCTCATTAAAAAATATTAGTTATAGTAATTACAATTCTAGTTATTTCTTTTTTACTTTTAATCATCTTTCACATTTCATTTAGTCTTTCGTGACACTTTATTGCTGATCATAAGTGATAGTGAATCTTAATAATATCGCTTGTTGCTCTAAATAAAACTAAATTTTGTAAAAAGGATTGTAAAATATAATATAAAAAGCATTTTTTTTTGTTTTGCTAGATTTGATAACAATAATAAAATTGTGCGTAAGAGTAACAAATTCAAGGTGTTATAACTCACATGATTACTCTTTGTAACAATTGTAACCTAATAAACATTATTGCACAATTTATATTGACACAAATACATAAGCATACGCTTTAAATTGCAAAACATAATTTAGTTCTATTTAAGGGTCTACTATTGTAAAGAATGCATTTTCTATACGCATTGTCAAGGTTCAGTTCAAGGCACAAATACAAATTAGCGGTCCACTCCACGCCCTCCAGTGTCTTGATCGAACTGAACTTTTAAATAACTCCGAAAGTAATTCTTTTACAGTGTTGATTAAGCAGTTGAACCGATATCATTGCTGCTAATAAGTTATAACTTCTTTTTCGTTCGATATTTGAAATGGTGATACTGATTGTTTAACTGTTTTGTAGTGTAATTTTTTTTTTGTGATCTTTTATGTTACTAGTAAAATGTTGCCACAGATTTTAACGGTTGTGTTCATTTTAGTGAATTTGTTTTATGTTGGTGGAAGGAGTATACATAGAGGTAAGTGTTTATCTTTATTTTTTAACCATTTTTTTTAATACCATTTTATTTTACTTCAAATTATTTTTAATACAAATAATCTAGCCTATTGAAGTAATAAGTAAATAAATTTCACCTAAATTACAACGTATAAGAATACATCCAGTAACACTTACTTAATTTATGTTAAGGCGAAGATACTTTGTTTATATGTTATTTTTATGCGGCACTTATCACTACTTTTATTTGTTTGGCTTTGTCCGTTTCAGTCTTCTCACTATATTAGTGATATCGAGGAGCTTGATTGCCTCGACATTCACATGATGATGAAGTCTCTTTCAAGAGCTTCCGCAAATTTTTGTATGACATCCATGTTCAGGTCCCGATGTAGATCACAGTTTCGAATGTGCCAGGGTGCATTGACTGATAGAGCATTGATAGAGCACTTCATTTTGAAATCGTTGGATCATCTGACGATTGCTCTTACCGGTACACACATAGCTGGACACCATAAGTCCATACTGGTATCAATAACTGTTTATATAGTAGGACTTTGGTGTATACTTTTTACGTATGGAAACCCTCACGGGCTTCACCCCATCGGTGCCGACGTTTATTGGACTTTGGTGTTTACTGATATGTTTACATTTTAACATATCAGTATACACCAAAGTCCAATAAACGTCGGCACCGATGGGGTGAAGCCCGTGGGGGTTTCCACATTTTAAGTGTATTATTATTGATAATATAATATTAGACCGCGGGTATATAGTTAAATTTATTTATAAACGTAACCTACGTAATATTTTTCGATTACACGTAAAATGGTGCGACCGTATTACCGTGAGCTGGTCAATAGTCCGTGGTGTTACTGAAAATTTGTTTTCAAAAACTAAATAACACTGCCGGATCCGTAAATCTAACCAAGGATATTATTTCTCAAGCTAGCTATATATATATATATATATATATATATATATAAAGGTAAATTGCGGTTTACGATTTATGACGTATTAAAAAAAATCTACCTAGATCTCTTTCAAACCAATTTTCGGTGGAAGTTTACATGGGTACATCAAATATTTTTTTTAATTTTATCATTCTGTTATTATAGAAGTTACAGGGGGGGGGGGACATTTTACCACTTTGGAAGTGTCTCTCGCGCAAACTATTCAGTTTAGAAAAAAGTAATATTAGAAACCTAGATATCATTTTTAAAGACCTATCCATAAATACGTATGGGTTTGATGAAATTTTTTTTTTGAGTTTCAGTTCTAAGTAGGTACCCCCAAATTTTTTTATTTTTTTTTTATTTTTGTGTGAAAATCTTAATGCGGTTCACAAAATACATCTACTTACCAAGTTTCAACAACATAGTTCTAATAGTTTCGAAAAAAAATGGCTGTGACATACGGACGGACAGACAGACAGACATGACGAGTCTATAAGGGTTCCGTTTTTTGCCATTTGGCAACGGAACCCTAAAAGTATAAAATAATATTAATAATAAAAAAAATAAAAGACTGATTTTTTGCAAATCATAAACCGAGAGAAAATGTATGGTTCCCGCCTGTTATCAAACTAGTTTCGGTCTTTTAGGGGCAGTCAAATTTTTTGATTTTTTAATTAATAATTTATATTAGTACGATAGGCCACGATTAGACAGTCAAAATATATAGTGATCTAGTGTCGTGAACCGGTATCAATTTAACCGCCCCCGCTGGCCGGCGGGGGGGGGGGAAGGTACAACTTGCGTTTACGTATCAATTATCTTATATCCTATCCTATATCATGCTTATATTATAAATGCGAAAGTTTGTGAATAGGATGTATGGATTTATGTTACTCTTTCACACGAAAATATCTAGGTTAGGATCTGGCTGAAATTTGCTTCTGAGATAGATTATTATTTATTTTTTTATTTTAAATAAACTTTATGCACAAAAATAAAATTGAACGTGCGTGAATGGGCAAATCCGAAACTATGAGGACTAGCGAAAAATGCTCAAAGGAGTTGCGAACCAGATTTTGATGACAACTAAAACTGCAACATTGGAGTTAGCGAGTTGACAAAGTGAAAACCGAAAGCATACGAGTCTGGGTTACAGATAGAAATGAAACGTTCGGGACACGTTTAGACACCGTGAGTTGCGATAATATATATATATATATATATTTTTTTTTTGCGAGTATTGCAACTATCTATTATTGTAAATGGGTAGGGAAGATGCCCTGAATACCAGCCTTTTAATTGATTTTTTTCTCTTTGAAAATCGTATAGTTTATTTCTAAGAAGTATAGCAACGGTTTATTTTTTTATAAATAAGTAATTTGTTATTGGGATCATCCCGGGCCTTAGCGGCCGCAAACATGCTCTGAACTATTAAATATTAGGATCCAGTCATAATTTCTTAATTCTTTATTGTACACAAAAAAGACAAATGTACACCTTTTTTTTGTGCGGAAGTCCCTTCAGATACCCCCCGCCAGCCAGCGGGGGTGGTTATGTCGGGCTTGAACCGACTAAAACCGCATGACGTCTACCCATAGAGCATATCCCTCGCACTCCGACTGACCCTTGGCCATTCGCAGTGTCCCCTCTGATAACAGCAGAGGGGTACCTGGAGCGGCCCCCATCCCCGCGGGCCTTGCAGGCCCGCCATGCCCCGACCCCCTCGTCTATTTTAAAAATAGAATAAATTATGTACAAAGGCGAACTTACGAGCGTTCTCTACGAGCAAACCTTTGACTAGTAGAGGCAGTAAAAATAAGGGAGGAAGCAAACTGTACATACACAGTTATAAAAAAAATTAACTCCGCGCCTATATCCCCGAAGGGGTAGGCAGAGGTGTATTTTACACACCCACGATTCGCCAGTTATGTTAAGGACCTAATGTAATAGGGGGCGAGCCTATTGCCATCTACCAGGCACATTATTAAGCGAGCGATAATAAACATTTATTAATGCATACATAACTACAAAAAGTCAGAGGTGTGTGCCCGGGACGAGTGGGGATCGACCTCGAGACCTCGTCTCAGCAATCCGTTATGTAAGCCACTGGACTATCGCCACAGTATGGAAATCGAACCTACTGATTTTGAAAAAGGTTCACGTGGGTGGAGCCGCAGGCATCGGCTAGTTAATACATATGATTATTACTTGTCCTGATTGAGTCATCAATGCGCAGCCTAAGCCCCTGGGGCGGGGGGGGGCTAAAAATCCCTTTAAATGGAAATAATGAATACACATGGTGTAGTAATTTCGGCATTTAAAATACTTTTACAACACCGCAATGAAATAAAATGATTTTTATGAAATAAATTAACAGTGAGGTAGTATCCGAGTAAATTATTTTGTAAGTGAGCCCGTTAACTACCAATGTTTGAATAACATTGCCAATTATATATGACTACTATCTGTTGCCCGCGATGTCGCCCGTGTGGAATTCTGATCCCGTTACCGCAACCCATAGAGGACACATTCACACATTCCAGGGATAAAAAGTATAGCATTCCAGATCCATCCCTGTAAAAAAATCAGACATTTCCGTTCAGCCGTTAGTGTCATCGAGTGGGGTGCGACTGGTTAGATCACCTCCAAGTTTGGTGCACCCTGGGCAACGTGGGCGATGACGCATCATTGATTGCTCCTCTGGAGTAGCTGGCGTCAACGTCAACGGCCAAGAGTCTGACCAACCGGCCCTTTTCAGGGCCAGCTGACCCCATTGCATGAGGGGGTCGGGGTATGGCGGGCCTGCAAGGCCCGCGGGGGGGGGGTGGTCGCTCCAGGTACCTCTCTGCTCTTATCAGAGGGGACACTGCGAATGGCCCAGGGTCAGTCGGAGTGCGAGGGATATGCTCTATGGGTAACCTTACACCCCGGCGTCTGTAGACCCAAGACGGCGTGCGGTTTTAGTCGGTTCAATTCCGACATAACCGCCCCCACTGGTCGGTGGCAGGGGGGGGGGTATCCGAAGGGATTACCGCACAAAAAAAAAGAGTGTCATCGAGTGACATACAGCCAAACATATTCACAAACTTTCATATCTATAATATATAGCTGTTGCCCGCGGCTCCGCTCGCTGGAATTCCCTTCACGTTCCCGCTTCTCATGGGAACCTATTCCCGAGATAAAAAGTAGCCTATGTGTTATTTCAGACTATAATCTTTCCCTGATCCGTTCAGCCGTTTTCTCGTGTTAAAGTAACAAACATCCGTAAATAAATCAATAATATTCTACGACATTCTACACAGCGCTATCTAGACCTAATGTAAGCATATCTTAACTAGCTTGTGTTAAGGGTTTTAGAATACAGGTAAAAATGCTTAGATACCATTTTATTTTGTACATACATACATATTATACATAGAAACACCCAGACCAATGCAAATATACATATTCATGCACATCAAAATTTGCATTGAGCGGGAATAGAACCCGCGACCTCTGACTTAGCAGTCAAACCGCTACGTTAAAGAGGTCGTCAATATATATCTCCAAACTTCACATTTATGTTATTAGTAGGACTAGCTGACAAGCGGATGCTCCTTCCACGCGGAGGTCCGTTATCATTTCTTGGTCATATCTCCGGTAGCGCTCGCTTAGTAATGTGCCCGGTAGATGGTAATAGGCTCGCCCCCTATTACATTGGGACCTAAACATAACTAGCGAATCGTGCCTACCCCTCTGCCTACCCCTTCGGGGATACAGGCGTGAAGTTATGTTATGTTATCTCCGGTATAACCTAGACCTTTGTAATAGAAGAAACCGCGTCAAAATCCATTCAGTAGTATTTGCGTCCATGGCGAACAAACAGACAAGAATTCCAAAACAAATATTTTTGTATTCAGAATCATTCATTCAATAAAACCCAAGTATTTTTTAATACCGCCCCCGCTGGCACGCGGGGGGGTATCCGAAGGGATTTCCGCACGAAAAAAAAAAAAAAAAAAAAAAAAAAAGGTATATCCAATGTACAGACACAAGTATTGTATTATTTATTGTATTATACAATTGTATAATAGTAGGTACCTTTTTTTTTTTTATCGTGCGGAAATCCCTTCGGATACCCCCCGCCGGCCAGCGGGGGCGGTTATGTCGGGCTTGAACCGACTAAAACCGCACGCCGTCTCGGGTCTTCAGACACCGGGATGTAAGGTTACCCATAGAGCATATCCCTCGCACTCCGACTGACCCTGGGCCATTCGCAGTACTGGCCCCTCTGATAACAGTAGAGGGGTACCCGGAGCAAACCCCCCCCCTCCGCGGGCCTTGCAGGTCCGCTTTTTTCGTGCGGAAATCCCCTCGGATACCCCCCCGCCGGCCAGCGGGGGCGGTTATGTCGGGCTTGAACCGACTAAAACCGCACGCCGGCTCGGGTCTGCAGACGCCGGGGTGTAAGGTTGCCCATAGAGCATATCCCTCGCACCCCGACTGACCCTGGGCCATCTCCGGTTTCGAGATGGCCCCCTCGGGTTTGGGAACCACGGTGTCCCCGTCTTGCCCCGGTTTGGGGAAGGGGCGCTAGGGCCGGCCTGCTTCTGCTGGGGTGACAGGCGGCCTCACCTGCCACCCTCAGGCCTGCGCTCATGGAGGACGGAGGTCGTTAAGCGACCTCCGGCGCCTGAGTCGCCTGCGACGCGAGGCGAGCATGTTGCGGGCTCGGCGGGCCGGGAGGGTTCTGAACCTCTCTCGGGCGCGCTCCGCCATCTCCTTAGCGAGCATCACATGCTCGCAGAAGGAGGTGGCGGCGGCCCACGCGCTCGCGCTCCGCACCATTGCCGCAATCATGCTGCCGAGCGAGAGGACTCCCACCCCGATGGCTGCCACGAGGTCACGCCTCGGCACCTCCCACGCCGGGCAGTCCGCCAGCGTGTGCAGCCCTGAGTCCTCGCTCGCGTCACAGTGATGACACTCAGGCGTTGGCTCCTTCCTGATCCGATGCCGGTGGTCCCCGAAGCACCCCTTCCCGGAGATCACCTGCGTCAGTCGGTACGAGAGGCTTCCGTGTCGCCTCTCTAGCCAATCCCCCATGATGGGCCTTACCGCCGCTATAGCGAGGCCCGCCGTACCCCGACCCCCTCGTGCAATGGGGTCAGCTGGCCCTGAAAAGGGCCAGTTGATCAGACTCTTGGCCGTTGACGTTGACGCCAGCTACTCCAGAGGAGCAATCAATGATGCGTCACCGCCCACGTTGCCCAGGGTGCACCAAACTTGGAGGTGATCCAACCAGTCGCACCCCTGTATAATAGTACCTATAGAAAGATGTAGGACGGATAGGAAGTAGAATAGGATCTCTGATCGTCGATCACGTTGTGCGTTTTAATCCGATTGCCTCAGCGAGCGTAACGTTATCTCGAGGCAAAATCTTGAACAAACGTCAAAACGGACCAATAACGGACCAATCATAGAACCAATAAAAGGTCTATCAACCAATGACGTGAGCCATTGATTCATTTTATGTCTCTACGAGTATGATTGGTTAATTGGATGAATAAATTCTAATTTATTGATCATCTTAGCTTTTAAACCTTCCATAAAATAATAAAAAAACATGAAATATATTAATTGTATCATCTGGGGATTATAAAACCAATATTACGTTAATTTATTGATCCATGGATACCAATGTAAAAAAGGTTTGTAAATGTTGTCGGAAGTTTACGCGAATGTGTCACACATTGAAATAAAACTATTTTAACGGATTCTATCGCGATTTATTTGATAATATTTTATATTTTACATTGATCCCTACGTTTCGGTTGCTTTTCAGCAGCCATGGTCACGGGGAGACTCACTAGTCTAGTCTCCCCGTGACCATAAATCGCGATAGAATCCGTTAAAATAGTTTTATTTCAAAGATTTGTTAATATTTTGGTGTACATCAACTTCTGTCGTTGGCTGTATATTATCCGAATCTCACATACAGTCAACGACTAAAGTTGTCTAACAAATTTTGATTTATTAATCTTAAGTCTTTCAGAAAAAAATCATGTAATATATTTACTTTGCACTCTTTAGATTAAGAAACTACTTATACATCAAATTATTGGTATATTTACATGTACGTACATTTTACCTGTCGGGGTGCGAGGGATATGCTCTATGGGCAACCTTACACCCCGGCGTCTGTAGACCCGAGACGGCGTGCGGTTTTAGTCGGTTCAAACCCAACATAACCGCCCCCGCTGGCCAGCGAAGGGATTTCCGCACGAAAAAAGAAAAAAAACCTAGTTCTCTACATTCAAACTCCAGATCTGCTGGAAGATATTTCGTAGAGAAATAAGTAGAAACTCTGTACTACTTTTTCCTCTAATATATTATTATGTTTGACTGTATGTGTACCATAAATAAATATAAACGTGTATTCAAATATGAAAAAGTTTTATACATATTTGAGTGTTAATCAATTTTTGTTGTTAACTGTACTTGCAATGTTTCATATCGATTCAACAGTTAGAAGTAGGTTAAAATAGGCTTCTAAACAATAGCTGTAATACTCGTAGTTTGCATGTTAATTGTAGAAAACATGTGTGTTGTGCCACAAGGTCGAACTTAAATTGTAAAGATCCTGATTATAACACATTCGTTACCTACTAATTGACTGTTGAAATCGACTTAGAGCGGATTCCACGAATGATAGAAACCGAGATCAATTAAAAATAAACTAACCAACTTAGGGCGTTCGACTGTTAAACTATTTAAAACAATATAAAAACCAGTGGGACACTGAGAGTTCTAGAGCCAAGCTAAAGGTAGTTCTGGATTCAAGGGAAGCCGCCTTCTCGCTATTATGTCAGGTTGATAAGAACTACCTACTTCACCAGGCCTTGAAGTCAGCTACCTAACACGAGTCTCTTAAGATGTTGATTGAGGGTACGTACTTGACTATAAGTGTGTGGGCGAATCGGAATAATGACATCACTGAATCAACACTTCACAGACACTAAACCTTACGTTAAATAAATAAGTCATTAAAAAATCACTTCTCATTTTATTTATTAATGTATGTCAATATTTAAGGTCCTCATATTTGTTTGAAAAGATTTATTTTAGATAACTACCTAGTATTGTAATGTATAAGTGCAAATATGTAAACGAGTTTATGTATAATTTATATATTTTATGTATTATTTGTGTATTGTATTTTTATGTTTCGTATTTATATAACTATATTTAAAATTATAAGTACACCACATGTTGCCTGTTACTCCAAAACGACCAGCCTATCAAAAAGTTGTCTGTAAGAGATCGCAGTCTGGATAAGACCGCTCATTGTACTATATTCATTATGTAAAACTATGTTATTAAGCGTAGCGAGCCGAAGGCGAGCGAAGCGTCTTTGGTTTCAAAGTTGCATTTCAAACAAATGATACTCCTCCGAGACCGTTCGACCGATCTCGACCAAATTTGCCACGGTGATCAAATAGACATTACTGAGTGTCGTAAGGGGTGCTGGGTACTGGGTGTCGAATGTCCAGATCGGTCTTACCATCGAGGAATAATCACCGAAAAACCAAATCAATGGAAAAAGTCGACCGGTCACGTTGACCTATTGTTGGATAGGCCAATCTCGCTACGCTTAAGTTTGGGTTGATTGCCAAGCTGGCAACCGTTATAGTTATGTACTAATTGATGCCCAATTCGTCCGTGCGGAGGTCCGGTATCGTTTGAAGTATTTTTGAAATGAATTTACAACTAAATATTCGGTGAATATTTCAAGCGTTGTTGTTATAGCAATAACAGAAATACATCATCCTTGAAAATTTCAACTGTCCAACTATCACGGTTCATGAGATCAGACATCGTACAGTGGAGGCTTAGTAATAGGGTCCCATTTTACCCTTTGCGTACGGAAACCTAAAAACATAATGCTTTTCACCTCGAAAAATAAAAATAGTTGTTTCAACAAGGTCCGTAACTTAATTTCGAGAGACATATTATGTTAGATTATTGGAAAATCGACTGAAAGATTGTGCGAATTGAGTTTATTGCGAAACAACTTTTTGTCGCCAAACGCTGCTTCGACTGAACGATTCTTCGAATATTTATCAATCGATGGACTGATTTTTCGTACTTCTTGCCTCGCTCGGCTTATATTCCGAAAATTAGTAAAGTGGGTTATTAGGTTAGGTTAGAACTAGCCTAGCGCGAGCCGAGCGAGCGTAGCGAGCGTGCCGCGATAGCGGCCGGCGAAGCGCCAGAACCACTAGTCCGGAAAGATTATGGCAAGAAGTGCTATCTATGAAGAGAGATCTCTGTGGGCAGTACTTCCTATATACCATGATGTCTACAAACAATGTTTTGAATTTAACATTCGAAACATCAGTCCATCGATTGATAAATATTCGAAAAATCGTTCAGTCGAAGCAGCGTTTGGCGACAAAAAGTTGTTTCGCAATAAACTCTATTCGCACAATCTTTCAGTCGATATTCCAATAATCTAACATATCTCTCAAAATTAAGTTACGGACCCGTTTCAACATGGATTTTACTGACTAATCTCTCCTGTGAATGATGCGCAAATGCAAATCGACATATATTATAAAGATCATAGAAAAGTAAATAGAAAAATATATTTACGATTAAATAGAAAAACACCTCCTGATCTACTTGCCATAATTAATTACTAATTACCTAATATTATATTGTTAATGTATAATTATATACCTACTTCCTGATCACACAGTCAGTCTGTACGGTTTTGTGGAACATTGTACTAGATTATAAGATAAAAACATGTATTTATATGAATAAATAAAAAATCTATTACGAGTTGTACCAAGCCAACAAATTACAGCTTTTTAATTAATACATATGAATGTATACACGTAAATAAACATTATATTTTATTGCATACACACTGTAGCATCGGAGATACTCCGAGCAAATACTGGAAATATTTACCAGCATTGTATAAGAAACAGTTTTGGTCGAAGTGTGCGCACTTTCATAAGTTTCTGTTGTGTAATTCAAGATTCCTTATCTCAAGGAGCGCTCAGCCTTAATGTCGTCTTTCATGCGTTAATTTTAAGCCCAAATATGACGATTCATAAATAAACAATATATTGAAAAATATCTATGGCGAGAAGCGAAACATCTACCTATGTACACTACAAATGAAATCCTACTAAAGGATGCTACACACGTCACTCTGCTAATCACAGATGGAAACGTTAACTTTAATGGTGATTGACAACCATAATATACACTTCTCATCAGAAAAATCGAAACACTTTAGTGTTTATGATATCTGTCCTAATTTAACACAAAAGAGTTTTCATTCCATGAAAAAATCACATGATTATATAGTTGGCAGTCTGGCCATTACAGTTGTAAGCGAAAATTCTAAATTCAAATTAGAATTTCATTTGTTTATCCTAAAAAAGAAATGAATCATTGTTTTGAGACAAATGTGTTCTTAGAGTTAGAGTACATCTCAGCTTTGAAACTAAAAATTAGCGTTTACCTTGAAACTGTTACAAGTGCCATGATCACGAATGTACTTGTAACATGGATCATGGCACTTGTAACAGTGCCGAAATATCGGATTCTCGAAAAAGATAATAAACATGGTAAATATCCCGTTTATAATTTTAATTTTAATGTAAATGACCATGTCAATCTAAAATAATATAAAAATAAAGTAAATCTATCAATATACTGACATAAAATTGTTAAGAAAACGTAGGTACAGATACAGTTATATATTACTGGAACTTGGCAGAAGCATTCCCCAGTAATTTACTATCACTTTCCATATTCTGGAGAAAGTGGGACTTAAGTTTGACCTTAATATTTGATGGTGATATTACATTTCGTAAATCGGAAGGTAGTTGATTTATAAACCTCGGTAGCAGATATTTCGATGTCCGTTCACCATACATAATTATTAGCGCTGGTGTTCTGAAGTTGGTTTCGAGTGACGGCACGTAGAGTGGCAGTAACTGACTCAACCATTAGAAGAAGCTTTAAGGAACGTGGATGGGCCGAAATTAACTGCAGACCATCGAGTCTGGGCCACGTCTACCTGCACTAAACTCTCATCGGTACTGTAGTGTCCGGACCTCGTTCGGCACACTACGGTTCGTGTACCTGGCCATCATGTGTCAGAGTTTAAATAAAACTATTGTATCAATTTAAAACTTTGAATTAGGAACGTAATAAAACAATCGCTGCCTGGACATTCGGGATCTGAACGGGCCTGGTGGAGCCGTTCCGATTGAAGCTGAGAAAAGTATCCTGGGAAGAACCCCGTTTTAAGCCCTATCCTTGGGCCGAGACCGCGATATACGCAGTCCGCTATTTAAAGTTAAAACAACCGCGTAAAGTCCCTAATAATATAAGTAGGAAGTGCGAGTGGTTAATAAATAAATAATATCTTTTCCTATTAGATTGTTATAATTTCATCACTTCACACACGCGTGGTACCCAACCCCCTGGGTACCACAGTACATCCAACAGTGACTTGAGCCTCACGTGGAGCCCTATGCTTTTATTGGCAACGACTTCATATTCATGCACGACAATACTAGGGCTCACACCGCGGGCGTCGTACGAGACTATCTCACCGAAGTCGGTATCTCCATTATGGAATGGCCAGCAAGAAGCCCAGACAGGAATCCCATTGAACATCTATGGGATGCGTTAAAGGGACGAATTGGTGCAAGAGATCCTGCCCCAGGAACACTTAGCCAGCTGCAAATTGCATCGTCATCATGATCGTGACTCTCATCCGATTGATGAAAACCCGTATGGAAGCCGGGGAGGGAATACAAGTTATTACATAAACGATTTTTTTTCATTTACGTGTTGTTTTATCCACTTTCTTCACACTACATACAGAGTAAAAATGGCTCATTAAACAAAATACGAAACCTATGAAAATATAATCTGAATTTAGAACAATAACATTAGAATTTGAAAACCTCATTTTTCACTATTAAACGACATTTGACATAATATTCCTAAATTACACATTTTTCTGATAATCCTTAGAAAACATAAACTTGCAACGTGTTTCGATTTTTCTGATGAGAAGTGTATAACGTTGACAACTGAGTGGCGTTTAAGAATAAAATTCTATCAGCTCCCTTATTCTGATTGACTAACCGTATTGTGAACTCGCGCCTTCATATTAGTCATTATGAGAACATTTAATTTGGTTTAGTTTCACGCCACCGGGATTATTCTGTTTGAATAATCTGAATGATGGTGGTAGAGTCAAGCAACAGTCATTTTGGCCGTTGCATGAATGGGCTGACTCGACCGGGGAAGCACCACCCTCTCACAGAATATCGACGCCAAGTAACAGTATTTGAACTGTTGCGTTCCGTTTGGTGAGTGAGAGTGCCGGAGCCCAAACTTCTTTCCCATCCCCTCCCAACTCCTTTCCCATCCCCTCCCAAACTCCTTTCCCATCCCCTTTCCTTTACAGGGTCGGCAGCGCGAGTGTGACCCCACTGGTGTTGCACACGTCGTTGCGGTAATTGCTTTCCATCAGGTGGGCCGTGTGCTTGTCTGCCACCTTAGTGGTATAAAAAAAAAACGAGTTGTAATCACAGTCGTAACGTGAGAAGTCAGTGGATTTCAACTGTTTAATATAGAAGAAAGAACTGGCGTGAAATTAAACCAATGTAAATGCGTAATGCATACGGTAGGTCAATCCGAATAAGGGTACAGTTCTACTATGCTAACCAATTGAAGTCTACTGGCTACTCACATTACGACTGCGATTGAAATTCATTGTCAAACAGAATAATGCCCCAGGTGATTTACATTTAAAAAATATTCACTCAAGTTTCGTTCCAGATCTGTACCTTCTTACCTACCTAAGACCAGTTTAGACAGAGTACCTTTATGTACCTATATATATTACTAAAGTTCCGAAGCTCGTTCTGGAATATGGGCCTAAATATTTATAATACTAATAATAATTATTATAGAAAGCTTAACAGTTTGCTTGTTTGGTTGAACGCACTAATCTCAGGATTTACGGTTTCGAAATGAAAAATTATTTTTGTGTTAGATAGATCATAATCGGAGAGTGGAGTAGTAATTATAATTGCTAACAAATTTAGGAAAATTTCCATACGTTAAATTACGGGCATGTATGGGTTAAACGGTTGCCACGAGAGATCGACGTACATAACGACCGAAGCCGCGGGGAACAGCTAGTTAAAAATAAGTTTATTATAGGAATCTCTAAAATTACCCATAAAATATATAAAAAGAAATGTATTTCAAAAATCTAACAGGTAGCTCAGTAGGGGGGTGTGTGTTGGGTAACCTCCTCGAGTGTCGCTCCGATTCCGATCCCGCTGCAGTCCGGGGGGAACGGAATCGGAGCGGCCGGTGCACCCTGGGCGGCGGTCAATGGCTTCCCCTTCACCCCTTCATAGGGTTGGCATTGATCGTCGGCCAATACCCAACCTGGCGGGAACACATCGCTCTCCGTACTCCTCTGCTTTTAGAGGAGACAGGATGAGCGATGCTGTTAGTGGTGAGATGGCCCAGGGTCAGCCGGGGTGCGAGGGATATGCTCTATGGGTAACCTTACACCCCGGCGTCTGAAGACCCGAGACGGCGTGCGGTTTTAGTCGGTGCAAGCCCGACATAACCGCCCCCGCTGGCCGGCGGGGGGGTATCCGAAGGGATTTCCGCACGATAAAAAAAAAAAAAAAAAAAGGTAGCTCAGTAGGACAGAACATCGCTACGAAATGGTTTTGATTCAGATTTGACTCTCATACTGAGCAGTAAATTTCTCAATGTAAGTACCTACATAATTGTATAACTACTTTGTCTGAGGACAAGTCGTAAAAACGTAAATATTATTATATAATATATAAACCAGTAAATTAACTGTTATGAGAGCGTGTCGAATGAATGTATCTATATTGTTATATTACAATTATCAATTTAAATAAATTCTCATAATTTCAATGTGAGTAAAATTTAAAATAAATTTCGGTTAATAATTAAATTAAACATGCTTACAGCAGGCTATTAACTTCCTTTGCATTGTGGGATCATGATGCTATACCTTACTAGGTGATGCACGCGACCGCGCCTGCGCGAAGGTCGGTTATTGTTCTTTTTATCAGGTGGCAGACAAGCATATACGGCATTCCTGATGGGAAGCGGTTACCGTGGCCTATGAACGTGTGCAATACTAGGGGCGTCACCGCCTGACCTTGTGAAAACCTTCTAATACTCTCTTGAAGAACCCCATATTGTAGTCGCTTGGGAAAACCACAGAAGCAGCGGAATAAAGTGCCTTTCATACCTCACTCTACGCACCGTTTCCAGTCATATAATAACCAATATCAGATTTATAGTGTTAGGTTCGATTTTGTAGAGTTAGAAAGTTGGCTCACCCTGGGATCTGATAACTTTTTACAGGGAAGTTTTGAAGTAAAGGCTCGTCTTGAAGTCATTTTAAATGAATATGTTTTGGTGAGGTTTCATTTGTTTTCGAAGTTACTATGTAATTGACGTAGTAGTTTTTATTATTATGTTTATATATTTTTATGGTTCTCTACCTCAATAAGAAATAAACAATTTACGACATTCTACACAACGGTATCTAGCCCCAAAGTAAGCATAGCTAGCCTAGTTAACTAGCTTGTGTTACGGTTTCTAAACTATGGATAAACATACTTAAATGCATTTTTTTTATAAATATATACATAATGTTATACATAAAAACACCCAGACCAATGCAAATAGACATATTCATGTATACAAATTTTTGCATTTAGCGGGAGTCGATCCCGCGCCCCCTGACGTAGCAGTCGAATGCACTACCGCAACGCCACAGAGGCTACAATAGGAAAAACTGAACCCTTATCCGAAAGCAACCTCAAGTTTGTCCCTCAATCCAGTTGTATACTGAACCGCCACTACGTGAGTCTGACTCACACTTAACATTTTTTTAAATTGTATGTTGTGCACATTTAGTAACTAATATTCTAAGTACCAATTTTTATGTTCCTAGCTTTAAATTTGCCAAAGTTCCATACAAGCTTTCCGCCCTATTTTAGGGGATGAGGGGCAAAATGTTTAGATTTCTTAATTTTTATGTTGTTTGTGTGCTAATCTTAGCTCGTAGACCGAATTTCAGTGTTCTCCGACTTCAGGGAGTAACCTAATAGTTTTTCCGATCATCAGACAGTTTGTGACGAAATTGGCGTACTTTAAACATTAATAATCTCTCAAGTATAATAGCTATGCATTTGAAACCTGGTACGGTTAATAATTACTCTATTTCCATCATATTTTAAGGATTTGGACTCTCTAGCACTGTTCAGCCCGAATCTCTACAGGTACAAAAATATATCCAAACTCTTCGAGAAAAGGTACATAATGCCGTGCGCTCCGCTGTCTCATACTGGCGGGGGCACTGCCATGCCCCAGATTATCTATCTATATGTTTTTGTATAGTTTATTCCACATTCGCTCCATTTATTTGCCCCACATACCTTTATTAGTTAATGTATTTAATACAATAAACAAAAATAATTGCTGACACTGTATTCACTCTATCATACATCTATCTTAACATTGTTATTTCCGTTACATGCGAGGCCTCAGGTGGTAAAAGCAATTAACATGATAAGGAGTGTGCTTCAAGAACAGAAGTAAAATGTAATTTGCGAATAAATTGCCTACGATATTGATATTGGAAAAGCGACCATAACTGAAAAAGATTGCGGTGCATTTTTCTATGATCTCTGTATCTTTTAAAAACGATCTGATTCTTAATGTAATGAATATATTTGGTTTAGTTAAGCAATTACACAATTAGTGTAATTTGGATTAGTGTATCACCAACATCTTCAACAACCTCGCCTGCTAGATTTTACAGTCAGCTAGCGGTGAGAGCTTTTTCAAGTAAGATTATTCATCATCATCATCATCATTATAAACTCACGCCTATATCCCCGAAGGGGTAGGCAGAGGTGCTAGCACCCAGGTTTCGCCAGTTTATGTTTTAGGTCCCAATGTGATAGGTGGCGAGCCTATTGCCATTAACCGGGCACTTATAAACCTGCGATAATTACACACATAACTTCAAAAAGCATCGAAAAGTCATTGGTGTGTGCCATGGTAATACCTGGGATCGAACCCGAGACCTCGTCTCAGCAGTCCTTTACCCATACCAGTATGTATTTATACATACTTTGTATCTCGAAGTTCCATAGCGACCTAACTTCAACAGTAAATTTAAAATGCATGGAATGTTCCCCAGACCACCGTGTCCAAGAAACATTCGGAATGGGGACACATGTTGCTACGTATATGAACGCGGTAGCCCTTTTTTTTTACGTGCGGAAATCCCTTCGGATACCCCCCCGCCGGCCAGCCGGGGTAGTTATGTCGTGCATCGACTAAAACCGCACGATGTCCTGCCCAAGTGTCCATTGTCGGGCACCCCGGGTAAGCCCTCGAAAGGATAACCCCAGGAACGCGGTAGCCCTTGTTTAAATTTTAATATGATTGAGAGAGGAATAAAGTACAATTTTCTCTGAGTAAACATTGTGATACCTTTTTTTTCGGCCAGCGGGGGCGGTTATGTCGGGCTTGAACCGACTAAAAGCGCATGCCGTCTCGGGTCTACAGACACCGGGGTGTAAGGTTGCCCATAGAGCATATCCCTCGCACCCCGACTGACCCTGGGCCATCTCCGGATTCGACATGGCCCCCTCGGGTTTGGGAACCATGGTGTCCCCGTCTTGCCCCGGTTTGGGGGAGGGGTGCTAGTCGCCCCACCGTCCCGGCCTGCTTCTGCTGGGGTGACAGGCGGCCTCACCTGCCACCCCCAGGCCTGCGCTCGTGGAGGACGGAGGTCGTTGAGCGACCTCCGGCGCCTGAGTCGCGTGCGACGCGCGGCGAGCAACATTGTAATACCTTCTGACATAATTATATTATTATATTGATGAGTACAAGACTTTGCGGGGTTTGCTGGAATAAAACTCAATTATGAGTTAACCTCGCCTTTGTACATATATAATTTCATTAGATTGTGTAAGATATGCCAATTATGTGTACCGTACAGAATAAATTTAAATATCGTATATCGTAACGAGGTGAAAACTGTACATTGAATATTTTTAGCAAAAGGAAAAAACGGAACCCTTATAGAATCACTTCGTTGTCCGTCCGTCCGTCCGTCCGTTTGTCAAGATCGTTTTTCTCAGGAACGCGTGGAGGATCAAACTGAAATTTATATCTAATACTCAGGTCTACTGTCCCTTGGAGCTGTGAAAAAATCCAACTTCTAAGCTAAAGCAATCAAAAGTTGAATCAGCCGTTTATGCCGCAAATTTCCGCAAATTTTCGAAACTCGCACGGGAATCAAATCCTAAAGGGTTCTTTCCGTGAACTTAGAATCTTGAAATTTGGTACGCAGTAACGTCTTATAGTTCAGATAAAGGAAAAATTGCGAAAACCGTAAAATTTTAGTTACATCACAAATATATAATAAAAAATATTTTTGAAAATTTTAAAGATATTACTACCATAACTATGACTCGATTGTCGTGATGGGTGAATTTTAACTTATATACCTACAGGTTTGTACGGAACCCTCGGTGTGCGAGTCCGACTCGCACTTGGCCGGTTTAAAAAAAAAAAATATTGATGTGTGTTCTAGAAGCGATGCCGATGCCCAAAATAAGATGTTACGATTTTCTGTCCGTTAGTCGGTAGAGTCTGTTTGTCTGCTTTTTATTGTCGATGGGAAAATTTGCAAGAACATTTTTTTAGGGCACGGTTATAAACTGTGCTATATATTATCACGCTATTATAGGTATGCTAGGAGTAGTAGACCAAAACCGGTCTAAACTATTATTGATGACCACTTTATTATTATATTTTAGATCTTTACAAAATGTTGTAGTTCAGAAGAACTCAGACATGGTCAAAATCCGGACTATAACTCATTACGCTATACGTAAATGGTAATGAGCAGTACAATGTAAATTCTCGAAACTGCACAGAGTTGCCCCCATATAATAGATAGTTGATTAAAGACGCATAAACATTTCACAATGAATATCATCACGCTATTATATTAAGGAATTGGGTAGAATTGATTTCGATGTTAGGTACATACCGAAGGGATTTCCGCACGATAAAAAAAAAAAAAAAAAAAAAAAAAAAAAAAAGGTACATATTTCTCAGAACTCTCCTTGTCCGCCGAGCCCGCAACTTGCTCGCCGCGCGTCGCAGGCAACTCAGGCGCCGGAGGTCGCTTAACGACCTCCGTCCTCCATGAGCGCAGGCCTGGGGGTGGCGGGTGAGGCCACCTATCACCCCAGCAGAAGCAGGCCGGGACGGTGGGGCGACTAGCGCCCCTCCCCCCAAACCGGGGCAAGACGGGGACACCGTGGTTCCCAAACCCGAGGGGGCCATCTCGAAACCGGAGATGGCCCAGGGTCAGTCGGGGTGCGAGGGATATGCTCTATGGGCAACCTTACACCCCGGCGTCTGTAGACCCGAGACGGCGTGCGGTTTTAGTCGGTTCAAGCCCGACATAACCGCCCCCGCTGGCACGCGGGGGGGTATCCGAAGGGATTTCCGCACGATAAAAAAAAAAAAAGGTACATGTTTCTCTATTTCGAACACACTATCAATGTAAAACGAGTGCACCGCATCACCTCATCCGGTCCGTTGAATAAAATAACCTAATACTTACGTGTTAGTACCGAGACTGCAAAAATAAACATGTATTGCGAACTTAACGCTAACAAAGTCGCGGGCAACGGATAGTAGTAGTAGTTTTTTGAGTGGTAGAGTCAAGCAACAGTCATTTGGGCCGTTGCATGAATGGGCCGACTCGACCGGGGAAGCACCACCCTCTCACAGAATATCGACGCCAAGTAACAGTATTTAAACTGTTGCGTTGAGTGAGAGTGCCGGAGCCCAAACTCCTTTCCCATCTCCTCCCAAACTCCTTTCCCATCCCCTCCCAAACTCCTTTCCCATACCCTCCCAAACTCCTTTCCCATCCTCTTTCCTTTACAGGGTCGGCAGGGCGAGTGTCACGCCACTGGTGTTGCACACGTCCATAGGCCGCGGTAACCGCTTCCCATCAGGTGGGCCGTGTGCTTGTCTGCCACCTTAGTGGTATAAAAAAAAAATGATAAAAATAAATTTAATAATTTCATACGAATACAATATTTAGATGTGTGATAAATGTAATAAACTGAGATATTACATAAATATTGTAGAAGTGAACGTAGATTTAGACACGCGCTAGTTTTTGAAGGTTACGCTTACAACAGTCGGTACTGTACACATGACGGTAGACCTTTCTTTTCCGTATGGGCATCTCCGGGTACAACTTCACCAAGGACATGAATAAACGTTTAAATCGGAGTCGAACTGACTATAACCGTAGTGTCTTATTATCGAAAGATTTACGTCCGTTTGAAAGAGAGTAAGTTATGTCTCACACACATTTCAGACAGTGAGAACATTAGCACGCATGTCATCCCTTACCTCTCCCCAAAACCGGGGAAAGACGGAGAAAACGTGGTTCCCAAACCCGAGGGGGCCATCTTCGAAAGCTGAGATAGCCCAGGGTCAGTCGGGGTGCGAGGGATATGCTCTATGGGCAACCTTACGGCGTCTGTACACCCGAGGCGGCGTGCGGTTTTAGTCGGTTCAAGCCCGACATAACCGCTCCCGCTGGCCGGGGGGACGGGGGGAGGGGTTTATCCGAAGGGATTTCAGCACGACAAAAAAAAGGATGTCAAACGAGCATTTGTTGGGTCACCCCTCTCACGGGGCTCTCCGGAGGTAGCCGCCAGACATTTATTACCCACGTTGCCAGGCGGTTGCCGTACTCGCAACTGCTTTTGACAGCTAAACAGTAAACAGTTCATCATCAACATATGAACATTGTTCCCGGTAACATCCGAAGCTTTCATCTCGGAGCCCGGGATCCACTTACTCCATTTCCTCCTTTAGATTCGGCTTTTACGGGAGCGACTGCTCTCGGACTTCCCAACCCCGAGAAGAATACCTGCACTGAAGGATGCATTAATGACCATTTTACGTAATATTCATCCCAGAACATTATTAGCCGCCATTCGTTCAGTGCAAAAGAGGATAAACTTATGTATTCATGAAAATGGAACTCATTTTGAGCAATTTACTTCATAAACTAATTTCATACATGTTTAAATGATTTTTATTACTTAGAAAGTTCAAAATTTTACCTGACCTATGAGTTTCGAGTTGATTTATCGTATTTCCGTTAGTAGATTCGGCTTTTACGAGAGCGACTGCTCTCGGACTTCCCAACCCCGAGAAGAATACCTGCACTAAAGCCTCGTTCGTTAATTAGTAGGTGTTGGCTAGCAGGTAAGTTTAATTTGAGCCCGGAGATTTTGTCCCCATACACCCAAACGGATATAAATACCCTTTTTGTTTTTTTTTTTTTCGTGCGGAAACCCTTCGGATACCCCCCGCCGACCGGCGCTAACAGTCCATCTCAAAACCGGAAATGGACCAGTGTCGTTTTTGACCTATCCATAGTTGAGTTTCAGTTCTAAGGATGAGGGAGCCACCAAAATGTATTGTATTTTTCTATTTTTGTGTGAAAATCTTAATGCTGTTCACAGAATACATCTACTTACCAAGTTTCAACAGCATAGTTCTTATAGTTTGTGTCTTAAAAGTGCCTGTGACATACGGACGGACAGACAGACAGACATGACGAATCTATAAGAGTTCCGTTTTTTGCCATTTGGCAACGGAACCCTAAAAAGTTACCTAACAGTATAGGTACTATACAGGCGGATTTCGATATTGGTGACACATGAAGGTCACGCTCCACAAACAGGAGGAAGTTATATATTTAACAGAAAGTACTTCCTCGTCCTTTGAAAGGTATCTTGTTTCATTTAACTAATTGAATCCGGTTTAAACAGTGTACCTACTAATAAATTCGCGTATCAGGAACATGTAAACCGATTACTGATGTATTTATACATTATTGACGTTCACTTTATTAATTCGGTAGCTGAGTGATGAAGGAGTCGGTCTTACAATCGAGAAGTCCGGGGTTCAAATCCGGCAGTACCGACGGGAACCCACTACTAACACAAGGAATTTACTTTGGCTGAAAGTGTTAGGGGAAATACTAACTCCTGACGTTTTGTTGCATGCAATGTTATATCTGAAAGATTATTTTTATTTTTTGATTGCGTTAATGTGTATATCTTTCATGTTTACTAATATCACCAATAATAAATGTATAACTCACGTGCAGATACATACCCCTTATGACCTTCTCACACAGAGACCAAATACAAAAAATACTCTTCACTGGCATCTACATTACCATTCTTATGAGAATACATACTAGGACGGTTACCAGCTTCGCAATCAACCCAAACTTAAGCGTAGCGAGATTTGCCTATCCAACAATAGGTCAACGTGACCGGTCGACTTTTTCCATTGATTTGGTTTTTCGGTGATTATTCCTCGATGGTAAGACCGATCTGGACATTCGACCCCTTACCACACTCAGTAATGTCTACTCGATTACCGTGGAAAATTTGGTCGAGATCGGTCAAACGGTCTCGGAGGAGTATCATTTGTTTGAAATGCAACTTTGAAACCAAGGACGTTTCGCTCGCCTTCGGCTCGCTACGCTTAACTATTAACTATCGAGGTTTATTCAGGCGGTTTTGCAAATGCTGTTAATTGTTCTGTCCTACATCAATTGTTGATCTTGTGAGCGTAGTAAATGCTCATTCTGATAGTATGAAAGTTGTAATAGACAGTTAAACTTACATAAGCGTGCACAATGGATATTATAACATTAAAAATCAATACTATCCAGATAATTTAAACAAAAATAACAAACAACATTGTTGATGGACAGTTGGATATAATATTAACGGTCGCGTTCCTAATTCGCGATCGAAAAGTCCCGGCTTCGAACCTTAGCCACTCCACTACTAACGTGAACCCACTTCTAACACAAGGAACTTCGCTTAGCTGGAGGGGTTAGGAGAAATATTAGTAATTTGGGTTACCTACTAATATTCTTTAAAAAAAAACCGATATAAACCTGTAGGTATATAAGTAAGAGTAGTAGTATTTTCAATTTAATACCTCTACGCGTTCATGAGAAAAGAAGTAGTAACTTTAAAATTTTCAAAAATATTTTTTATTATATGATGTAACTAAAAATTTACGGTTTTCGCAATTTTTCCTTTATCTGTACTATAAGAAGTTACTTCGTATAAAATTTCAAGATTCTAAGTTCACGGGAAGTATCCTGTAGGTTTTGATTCCCGTGCGAGTTTCGGAAATTTACGGCATGAACGGCTGTATCTTTTGATTGCTTTGGCTTAGAAGTTTGATTCTTTCACAGCTCCGACAGTAGACTTGAGTATTAGATATAAATTTCAATTTGATACCTCCACGCGTTCCTGAGAAAAACGGTCTTGACAGACGGACGGACGGACAACGAAGTGATCCTATAAGGGTTCCGTTTTTTTCCTTTTGAGGTACGGAACCCTAAAATATGAATATTTCCAACCACAGGTATCACTTGCGTACATGCTTGTCCATTACCCAGTGTGACGCCAAGACTAAACGATTTGCATAAATTTGATTTAAACATAATAACTTTATAGTATCACCTTAACTTTATTACGTGTCCTTACTGCATGCTATTTGGTATGCCTATCGGCGTAACATAATGTGTATCGACTCTTCACACTAATATTATTGTTCAGTAGCCTAGTGTTCGGTAGCCTAGTGGTATGGGTAATGGACTGCTGAGACGCGGTCTCGGGTTCGATCCCAGTTTTTACCATGGCACACACCAATGACTTTTCGATGCTTTTCGAAGTTATGTGTGTATTTATCGCAGGTTTATAAGTGCCCGGTTAATGGCAATAGGCTCGCCACCTATTACATTGGGACCTAAACATAAACTGGCGAAATGTGGGTGCTAGCACCTCTGCCTACCCCTTCGGGGATATAGGCGAGAGTTTATGTTAAATTACTTAATCTAAATATAATATAAATATACATATAATACGACATTCTACACAGCGCTTTTTAAACCCAAAGTAAGCAACTAGCTTGTGTTATGGGCTCCAGAAAGCGGATAAACATACTTTTATACTTTTTTTTGTAAATTTATACATATTATACATAGAAACACCCAGACCAATGCAAATACACATATTCATGCATACAAATATTTACACTGGGCGGCAATCGAACCCGCGCCCCCTGTCATAGCAGTCGAATGCACTACCGCTACGCCACAGAAGCCGAATTGAATCTGGTCCAGTTCACTGCTGAGTACACCGTTTATAACCAAGGATATACTTCTCTATATCTATACTTCCCTACATACACTTCGGGATGCTTACATGGAAATAATAATAGCAGTGCAGGACAACGTCAATTTACTTCGTGTTGTATAATATACAATACATATGACATAATTATACCTACCTACCTACATAGGCCTGTGATACAGCAACCGATCCTCCGTCTTCCACATTCAATCTAACTCAGCTACTCAATTCAACAGTCTGTTTTCCAATTCATGGTCTCAATTCTAGAATTTGTTTGCCGAAATAGAGCCTTAGGCAGATGTAGCCAGCACATTGTCACTGCAATTTACTACGAGTTATATTGTTTACTCCAGTTTTCCGACAGCAACGTTAAGTTTAATTTAATCCTTAATCCAGTTGAGTTCGGAACTTTTAGTGCGCGAGTCCAACTTGCACTTGAACGGTTTTTATATAAAATAGGCATTAATTTATTTTCAGATTTTTTTTAGATATCACAGTCGTACAAAAAATTGCGACTACTAACGCCATCTCTTATTTTATGTATAAACTAAAAGGAGGATGTTGTTCCGCAGTTACTATAAAATATATGCGAACAGGTCAAGTTTATACAAGGAAGTTCGAAGTAGCAATACTAGATACCGCTGTTGACCATTTATTTATTTGAATTTCATAGTGGTAGTTTGGATACATGGGGGGCCATCAAAATTTTCGTTGTCCAAGCCAATCTCACTTGGACTCCCATTTCACTTCGGTAGACCTGCTTAGTGACTGACGAGGCTCTGGTACAAGCCTTTTTTCTCGCGGTTGAGGGCTCAGACGGCAGTCGCTACGGTAATTAGCCGATATAAACTAAATTAGATAAATAGGATCGGCAGCGCGAGTGTGACACCCTTGGTGTTATAGACGTCCATAGGCCGCGGTAATCGCTTCTCCTCAGGTGGGCTGTGTGCTAGTCTGCCGCCTGAAGTGTATTAAAAAAATACAGTGGCACTCCAGGAGTGCCGCCAAAAGTGAAAACTTGAACAATTACGTGTGTATTTTTTGAATCGTAATCATCCAATCCTTCCTCCCTTTCTGTCTCCCTCCCTCTCTCTCCCTGCCTCCTATCTTAGGGAGCAACCGGATCATCGCATCGCTAAAACGATGATGACGGTCATGTATTTCGTAATAGTTTACAAATTATTTAAACTATGGATACCGTATTTGTTTACTATTAGAGCAAATTATTTGAAGGTACAAGGCACTTGGGGGTGTGTGTTGGGTAACCTCCTCGAGTGTCACTCCGATTCCGATCCCGCTGCAGTCCGGGGGGAACGGAATCGGAGCGGCCGGTACACCCTGGGCGGCGGTCAATGGCTTCCCCTTCACCCCTTCATAGGGTTGGCATTGATCGTCGGCCAATACCCAACGTGGCGGGAACACATCGCTCTCCGTACTCCTCTGCTTACAGAGGAGACAGGATGAGCGATGCTGTTAGTGGTGAGATGGGTCAGCCGGGGTGCGAGGGATATGCTCTATGGGTAACCTTACACCCCGGCGTCTGAAGACCCGAGACGGCGTGCGGTTTTAGTCGGTGCAAGCCCGAAATAACCGCCCCCGCTGGCCGGCGGGGGGGTATCCGAAGGGATTTCCGCACGACGATAAAAAAAAAAAAAGGTACAAGGCACTTGATAGAATAACTTTATAATTTTAGCCGTAACTCTAAGTGATAGCGGAAGTCAAAAAATTACCCTCGCACAATATATTCCTGTCTATACGGTGTATAAGGCCTCACCAAGATATGTTGCCCACGTAGCCAGGCGGCCCGCACAAAACATGCCCGCACCAGCGAAGGTGCCTCTCCAGCATTTTTTCTGCGCGGTTGCGGTGTCACGGACATGAACGTCACCGCGGGTGTGGTTGATGTCTGACGCGACATCAACCACAATATATTTATTTACGTATCAACACAGCTTCTACTTATGTCGCTCTACCAACGCAATCTAATAAAGATCTTATAAAAACCGTAATCAAGTATCAAGTTATAACACCGTAAATAAAACGGCTTTTTATTACAATTTATCTAAAAAGATTAAAACGTTTTTGTTACTAATATTTTTTACTGGTAAGGTCAAGAACAAATTTAAGTATTTTGTATTCGAACTACGGTTGCACAATAAATACGTGATGTTATTGTACGAAAGTGCGGGCTGTGCGGCCTTAACCCTGTTGCGGTGTCATTGACTTCGGCAGTTATATTATTATACACACGCCAATCCGCTAGACACGTACTGGGCTTCCCCACGCATACCGCTTTGTGTGGGCTGATATAATAATTTTGAATGAATGAATTATGCAACACTGATCTCAATTCTTCATCAAATTTTAATGATTGACATAAATAAGGTAACCTTTCAATTGAGGTCTTGTAAATATGAGGTAGATTTTTTTAAAGTGTGGAAATCCCCATCGGTGCCAACGATGTAGGTATAAGAAATTTTTGGTGTAAAGATGTACCGATCGGGTGATGCTAAATGGGGTCTTCAGAAACAGCATGGCGTAGAAGACTCGTGTTTTGGTCACGTGACAGATTTCTCTGCTATTTCATTGAAAGAAAGGAAGAAAGACAGACAGAAAGCAAGAAATAAATAAAGAAAAGAAAATAAAGGAAGAAAGGAGGAAAGAAAGATAAAAAAAGAACGAAAGGTAGGAAAAAAGAAAAGAGAAAAGAAAGGTAGAAAGAAAGAAAGGAAGGAAGGAAGAGAGGGAGGAATTAAGAAAGGAAGAAAGAAAGAAAGGAAGGAAGAAAGAAAGAAAAGAAGGAAGGGAGGAAGAAAGAAAGAAAAGAGGAAAGTAAGTTAGACAGAAAGGAAGGGAGGAAGAAAGAAAGAAAGGAGGAAAGAAAGGTAGAAGGAAAGAAAGAAAGTTAGAAAGAAATATATTAATTTGGTGAAAATAGGTCACATTAATTGCTTATTTTAAACTAGTACATGTTTTGTGTATTTCACCGTTACTATCTGATCTTCTAACCTCGAGATGAAGAGATGAAAGTCTACGCCGGAACCTCGTCCGTCAATCAGCTCTACCGTCCTTAATCTAAAAGGCTGGTTAATTTTGACATCTTATTTTAAACAATTATTAATATTGATTTACTCTCGTAAATGCTCAAAAAGATATCCACCTTCTAATATACGACAACCTAGTTACATATTTATAGAAAATACTAGCAAAGGTTTAAAAATATTCCCTAATTTTTCAGCTCTAGTTCGAAATTTGCACTTGTCACTTAGCCGCTTTTTAGCTTGAGGATGGCAGAGCAGTTATACTGCCTTGCAGGTGAGGTTAGCTTGGAACCGAGGGTCTTTGTAGGGCCCATACACCCTATCATACCTTTAGATAAACTTTATAAAGTAAAAGCTTTTGTTTTCATACGTTACCTTTTCCTTCAAGTTTTTACGACAACATTATTACGTCATGCTTGGTAGGGTATTGTTATTTATTATTTTAGTTTGTCTTGGTTGTGTTTCACTAGTTCCAATACTTTATTTATGGAAACAAATTGTAAACAAAAACATCGTATATTGTTAACGATCGTAAAAGTGAGATCTTAAATACATATAGTTTTTTGCAGTTTCCTCACATATTTAACTTCTTTTTTTTTCGTGCGGAAATCCCTTCTGTCCCCCCCCTTATGTCAAGCTTGAACCGACTAAAACCGCATGCCGTTTCGGGTCTTCAGACGCCGGGGTGTAAGGTTGCCCATAAAGCATATCTGTCGCACTCCGAACATTTTACGTGTCTATGATTCAGTTGTTCATCTTAAGTGTACTGTCAGCGAAAAGAGTAACTAAACACATTCCAATTTACAGATTATCTTTGCCAACTTAGGTATAAAAAAAAGAAAAAAAAGGTATTAAATACCTTTTTTTCGTGCGGAAATCCCTAATACTTGTCATACAATAATGATGATTGTAGAAAAAGCAGAATTGCAATCATTAAAATTGGAAATAATACTGTTTTAACGGATTCTATTGCGATTTATTTGATGTTATTTTATGATCTCCCCATGAGCATGGCTGTTGAAAAGCAACCGAAACTTCGGGATCAGTGTAAATAGTAAAATAAACCAAATAAATCGCGATAGAATAACGGATTCTATAGTTCAAATAGTTTTATTTGAATGTGTAACATTCGCGTTAGCCTTTTGACAATATCACCACTAAATCTGAAAATAACTTAGTGTCTAGCATCTTTCGTGGCTGACTGTATCTATATATCCATGTGGAAAACGTGAATATAGAAGCATTGACAACAAAGATAAGTATTAACAGCCCGTGGGGGTTTCCACACGCTAAAAAAAAAGAAAAAAGTGGCCTAAATTAATATAAATGTTAGATTGATTATTTAATTTATTAGGTAGATTTCGATGAGGGGTGTGTGTTGGGTAACCTCCTCGAGTGTCGTTCCGACTCCGATCCCGCTGCAGTCCGGGGGGAACGGAACCGGAGCGGCCGGTACACCCTGGGCGGCGGTCAATGGCTTCCCCTTCATGGGGTTGGCATTGATCGTCGGCGAATACCCAACGTGGCGGGAACACATCGCTCTCCGTACTCCTCTGCTTTCAGAGGAGACAGGATGAGCGATGGTGTTTGTGGCTGAGGCCACCATAGGATCCCAGGGGATCCAGGGGCGGGTTGGCCCACTGCTAACGCAGGGGCCGACGGGCACTTGTGCCGCCGCCGGTGAGAGAGGACTAGCCATCCTCTCGCGTTCCGTAATCGGCAGGTGATCAGCAACGACCTGACTGGTGGCTCCAGAAGGGTACGCCGTGAACTTGCTGACCGGAGGGCTTGCCTTTATTGGCCGGCCCACGACAAGGAAAAGTCTATAACACCCGACAGCAAAGTCGTAAAAACCTATGGATACCAGCCGACCTCCATAGTATATAGGCTTATCCAGGTGCAGGGGGCTCCGCCTGGATGGACCACCTTTCCCCCATACTCGTGGGATAAGATATGGACACAATCATAAACTCATCAAATAAACCGGATCGATCAAATAAAAACAAAAAGGGCTTACACAACATGGATACCGAGAATGACGGAGTCTGCGCGGAGGTCGCGCAGCACTCAGGCGTGGAGGTGACGCTAAATACCTCGGCGGTGTCGGAGAGTTTCGACACCGCCAACGAGCGAAGCCGGGCGAGCAGCCCGTCGGGTCTGAACGTACAGCGGACCCGTAAGCGCAGACGGCGCGCAAAGGCCCGGCTGGGGGAGGACGTGTCGGATGAGGACTGCACCCTCACCGGGACGACCTCCTCCAGCAGTGACGAGGCGTCAAAGCCTGCGTCAAAGGTGGCAGCAGGCCGCCGAGGGGCGCGAGGTGGAACGAGGGCTGGGCAATCCACCCGAGTCTCCTCGGCCCCTGAGAGGGCCGCGGGCAAGTCACCGCCGAGGCCTTCCACCTCGGCGGTGTCGGAACCAGGTGGGAAGACGCGGTCTCTGATGGAGAAACTCCAGCAAGTGACCGCGTCTTTCCGGGGGTCTCCGAACCCCGATCAGGAGGCGATGCTGCACATTGTGCTCGGCATCGCCTCCGAAAATGAGGCTCTCGCGGCGCAGCTGGCCGAGTCCCGTCGGGAGACGGCTCGACTAGCTGCAGCCGTCGAGGAGCTGAGGAGGGGGATGGCGAGCCCGACTCAACCAGCGCAACCGGTGCAGCGAACGCAACCGGCGGAGCGCGTGACTCGCTCGTCCGCGAGGCAGTCGGCGCAGCAGGCGCTGTCGGTGCAGCTGGAGCGGCCGGTGCAACCGGTGCAGCAGCCGGCACAGCCGGCTCGCCCACCGGCACCGCAGAGAGTACCACCGGCGGAGCCTTGGTTCGCGTACATGGAGGCGCTAGAGGAGCGTATGATGAGTCGGATGGAGGCCCTAATGGACTCCATCCGCCGTCCGCCTCTGGCGCCACCGGTGGCCGGCTACGCGGCTGCAGCCCGGAAGGGTAATACCCGCCCGGCTGCAGTGGAGGCTCTGCCGGAGCCGGCTCGTCGCCCCGCTCCCGCTCAGGGCCCCGCTCCCACTCAAGGGAAGGGAAAGGGGAAGGGCAAGGGCAAGGGGAAGACGTCCCCAGCCCAGGCCCCAGCCCCAGCCCCAGTCGCGGCTCCGGTAACCCCCACTAGAACCCCCTTGGAAGGGGGTTGGGAGGTGGCTGGAGCCAACAAAAAGAGGCGGAAGGCCGCAAAAAAGGCCGCCAAGAAGGCCAGGAGGGCCGCGGCCGCCGCGAAAGCAGCGCCGGGGAAGCTCCGTGCCCCCCGCACTACGGCCGTCGTCGTCACCCTGACGGCGGAGGCAGCGGGGAGAGGCATGGGGTATGCCGAGGTGTTGGCCAAGGTGAAGGCCAACGTCGACCTCAAGGCCCTCGAGATCCCGGGCGTCCGGTGCAAGAGCACACGGACAGGAGCCCGACTTCTCGAGGTCCCTGGCGCCGCCAGTGGCCCCAAGGCCGATGCCCTAGCGGCTCGGCTGAGGGAGTCGCTGGACGCAGCCGACGTCCGGGTGTCCAGGCCCATTAAATGCGCAGAAGTGCGCATCACGGGCCTGGACGACTCCGTCACGGCTGAGGAGCTTAGGCTCGCTGTGGCGGAGGCCGGGGACTGCTCCCCGGACACAGTGAAGGCCGGAGCTATACGCTTCGGCCGCGGTGGACAGGGGGCAGCAGTTGTCGGCTGCCCTATCGCGGCGGCCCAAAAGGTCGCTGACGGGCGGAGCCTCCTGGTAGGAGGCTTCCTGAGGGCGCAGGTACGGCTCCTGCAGGCCCGACCGGCTAGGTGCTTTAGGTGCCTATCGGTGGGCCATGTGGGGGTGCACTGCACGGCGGAAGTGACGGCGGGTGACCGTTGCTTCCGCTGTGGCCAACCCGGTCATAAGGCCGGCACGTGCGATGCCCCGTTGCACTGCTTTAGGTGTGCAGCGGGAGGCAAGCCGGCCGACCACAGGGTTGGAAGCAAGGCCTGCGCCGGAGGGGAGCCGAAGCCGGGAGGCCGGCCTTCCGCCTCCAGTTCACAGCGGGATGCGGAGATAGGGGTCCCATAATGGATCCTCAACTCCGCATCCTGCAGGTGAACGTTGGCCACGGTGCCCATGCTCAGGACCTTCTGCGCCAGAGCATGGCACAGTGGGCCATAAATGTCGCCGCTGTCGCCGACCCATACACCCACCGGTTCCTCGGGCCTACCTGGGAAACCGCGCTGGATGGGTCGGCGGCACTGGTGCACAACCCTGCCGCCGGCAGCCCTCCTCTTGCCGTCGTTGCAAGGGGACCCGGCTGCGTGGCGGCGGCGGTTGGGGACATAGCGGTCGTGGCCGCTTATATCACGCCGAACCGAGACCAAGCTGCATATGAGCAATGGCTCCGTCAGCTGGCCGTCGTCGTCAATGCCTGCCAGCCCCGTCCGGTCCTTGTGCTCGGGGACTTCAACGCCTGGTCGTATGCCTGGGGTTCCCGACACGAAAGGGGCGCGACGGGGCATAGAGGCAGGGCACTGGTGGACTGGGCCGCACGACTCGGCCTAGTCCTCCTAAATCGGGGAGCCGTGGACACGTTCGTGACCTCGAGGGGTAGCTCCATCGTGGACCTATCGTTCGCGAGCCCCTCGTTGGCGCAACGTGTTCAGGGCTGGCGCGTCGTTTTGGGGGAGGACACAAGTTCGGATCACCGATACATTCGGTTTGACGTGTCCCCCCCTGCGAGCGACGCGCCGGCTGCACCGGCTCCACCCGAGCCACGTTGGGCGCTTAAGCGACTTGATCGGGAGCTCCTCCTGGAAGCCGCCATCGTACAGGCCTGGGCCCCTGCGCCGGACAGGCCTGTCTGCATAGACGATGAGGCGGAGTGGTTCCGGGAGGCCATGACCCGTGTCTGTGACGCGGCGATGCCTAGGGCTCCGCCCTATAATCCGAGGGGTCAGGTCTACTGGTGGTCGTCGGAGATCGCGCAGCTCAGACGGGGCTGCGTGATCACGCACCGCCGGTGGGCCCGATTCCGTAGGAGGCGTCGCCGCCCCGCAGATGCGGAGGCCCGAGAGGCGGAGTTGTACGAGGGATACAGGGAGGCCAGACGAGCCCTCCGAGCGGAGATAAGGCGTTCCAAACGGGACGCCTTCCGTGAGCTGCTGGAGACGCTGGAGCGGGACCCTTGGGGGCGGCCCTACCGGATGGTGAGGGGCAAGCTGCGCCCCAAGGCCCCGCCGTTAACCCGGTGTCTCCAGCCGGATCTGCTCGGAGGAGTTGTTGGCTCCCTGTTCCCAGCGCGGGCGGTGGAACATCTTCCACCGCGGATGACTCCGCCTCGGTTGCGCATGGCGCCCGACGTGGAAGACGACGACGTGCCCGAGGTCACTTGGGTAGAACTAGAGCTGGCGGTGAGAAGGCTAAGAGCCAAACACACCGCCCCGGGACCCGACGGCATTCCAGGCCGAGCGTGGGTCCTAGCTCTAGTCGACGACGCTCTCGAGCCCCGACTGAGAGGGCTTCTCAGCGCATGTTTGGAGCGGGGCCAGTTTCCGAAATTGTGGAAGACGGGGAAACTGGTCCTCATCCGAAAGGAGGGGCGCCCGGCGGACTCGCCGTCCGCCTACCGGCCCATAGTGTTGCTCGACGAGGTGTGCAAGCTCTTTGAAAGAGTAATTGCAAAGCGCCTCGTCGAGCACCTCTCAAGAGTGGGGCCGGACCTGGCGGATGGCCAATATGGCTTCCGCCAGAGGCGCTCCACCGTGGATGCCATCATGCGCGTGAAGGCTCTGGCGGAGGATGCAGTGGCCCGGGGTGAGGTGATGTTGGCGGTGTCCCTGGACATCGCCAACGCGTTCAACACCTTGCCCTGGAGTTGCATTAGGGAGGCGCTCGTGTATCACGAAGTGCCTCTCTACCTCCGCCGCATAGTCGGGGCGTATTTGACGGAGAGAGCCGTCATCTACCCAACCGTGACCGGTCTCGGTCGGCGTGAAATGTCGTGCGGTGTTCCACAGGGATCGGTCCTGGGGCCGCTCCTGTGGAACATCGGATACGACTGGGTGCTTCGCGGTGAGCTCGTAGGCGGTGCCGCCGTCACGTGCTACGCGGACGACACGCTCGTGACGGCGTGCGGGGCGACGTACCGCGAAGCGACCCGAAAGGCCACGACCGCGGTTGCCCAAGTCGTTAGGCGGATCCGGCGGCTGGGTCTCGAGGTGGCCCTGCACAAAACCGAGGCCCTGTTCTTCCATGGGCCTCGGAGCAAGCCACCCGAGGGATCCAGTCTCATCGTGGGAGGAAATCGCATCGGCATCAAGCCCCAAATGAAATATTTGGGGCTCGTGCTCGACGGCCGATGGGACTTCGGAGAGCACATCCGAAGTCTGGCCCCCAAATTGAAGGGCACAGCTCTTGCTCTGGCTCGGCTGTTGCCCAACATGAGGGGGCCCGATGACTCCTGCAGGAGACTCTACGCGGGGATCGTGCGGTCCATGGCCCTGTATGGGTGCCCAATATGGGCGGAGGCCCTGAGGACCAGAACTGTGCAGATGCTGCGCGCTCCGCAGCGAGTTCTGGCCATCAGGGTCATCCGAGGGTACCGCACGATCTCCTTCGAGGCGGCGAGTCTCCTTGCCGGAACTCCGCCATGGGACCTGGAAGCGAGAGCCCTTTCGCAACTGTACCAGTGGCGAAAGGAGGCGCGGGAGCAGGGATGGAACCCCGAGCCTCGAGAAATCGAGGCCGTGCAGTCCCAGCTCCGCCAGGCCATCGTGGTGGAGTGGAAGGAACGACTTGGGCAACCAAGCGCAGGGCACGCCGCAATAGCGGCGGTAAGGCCCATCATGGAGGATTGGCTGGAGAGGCGACACGGAAGCCTCTCCTACCGACTGACGCAGGTGATCTCAGGGAAGGGGTGCTTCGGGGACCACCTGCATCGGATCAGGAAGGAGCCAACGCCTGAGTGTCATCACTGCGACGCGAGCGAGGACTCAGGGCTGCACACGCTGGCGGACTGCCCGGCGTGGGAGGCGCCGAGGCGTGACCTCGTGGCAGCCATCGGGGTGGGAGTCCTCTCGCTCGGCAGCATGATTGCGGCAATGGTGCGGAGCGCGAGCGCGTGGGCCGCCGCCGCCTCCTTCTGCGAGCATGTAATGCTCGCGAAGGAGGTGGCGGAGCGCGCCCGGGAGAGACTTAGAACTCTCCCGGTCCGCCGAGCCCGCAACTTGCTCGCCGCGCGTCGCAGGCAACTCAGGCGCCGGAGGTCGCTTAACGACCTCCGTCCTCCATGAGCGCAGGCCTGGGGGTGGCGGGTGAGGCCACCTGTCACCCCAGCAGAAGCAGGCCGGGATGGTGGGGCGACTAGCGCCCCTCCCCCAAACCGGGGCAAGACGGGGACACCGTGGTTCCCAAACCCGAGGGGGCCATCTCGAAACCGGAGATGGCCTAGGGTCAGTCGGGGTGCGAGGGATATGCTCTATGGGCAACCTTACACCCCGGCGTCTGTAGACCCGAGACGGCGTGCGGTTTTAGTCGGTTCAAGCCCGACATAACCGCCCCCGCTGGCACGCGGGGGGGTATCCGAAGGGATTTCCGCACGAAAAAAAAAAAAAAAAAAAAAAAGGTAGATTTCGATGAAAATCGATCTACCTATTGGTTTCTTGACTACTGTCGAATTTTAAAAAAAATTCTTCATAGGAGGTCTAGTTATGACCCCCTGAGTCCGAAATGACCACTGGTCAAAAAGTTTATATTTATATATATATATATGTATGTATGGTTCCACTTCCCAAAATTTGCGGCACTCTCACGATCACATTATTGCCCCGATCGCTTTCAAACTGCGGTCAAAAATTGCTTGGGTGTAAACTTAGTTTAAGTTCGTGAACGGGTGGAATCCGGCCTAAGGGGACGGTAGGGCCTCACTTTTTGTGAAATCAGTTTTTCCTCAAAATTTCACGTTCCATGAAAGATATTCGAACCGTTCTAATTTTATCCCATAGTATACATGAATACCAACGACTTTTAATAATAAACCTATAAGATTAAAACTTTCACTAAAAGTGGAGGGGGGAAAAACCAAAATTTTTCGGAAAAAAAATCATAACTTCTAACCGGTGAACATTCTTGGCGTCGGAAACATTTTTAATCGATAGGCCATTTTTAAGTCTAAAATAAATGTCTGAAAAGTTTTTCGCTAAAAGTTACCGTTTTCGAGAAAAAAAAATTAAACATGTTAATAAAATAATATTAATTGCTTCACGAAATCTACCTGTGCGTTCCCCCTGCGGGAACGGATTTTTTTTTCCCGAAAACGGTAACTTTTAGCGAAAAACTTTTCAGACATTTATCTTAGACTTAAAAATGGCCTTGTAGTGTAAAATTACAAATTGCAAACGCCTGACGATATTTTCTTGAACGTTTTTATATCATTTTACAGATTAAGCGATCACCTGGATATACTTAACGTTTCCACCATCTTTATTTGTTTAGAATTTTATAAATTTAGGAAGATTAGAATTTAATAGTATTAGATATAGATGTTATATATTGAAAGTTGTATTATATTATAACTAAACCGTAGCTAGCTTAAATATCGCCATCGCCATATCGTGCTACAAAACTGAATGATTACCACGCAACTATAGAATGAGCTTTTGTTGCTAATGCCCTAAGGCAACAAAAACATGAGTTTGGAAACCGATCTGTACCTATCATTTACCTTATTTATTTTTTATATTACTCAGGTGCGAGCAATCAGTTCGACGAGAAAAATAAGGAACACTGGAATATTCAGGCGCAATGGATGTTACATTCAAAGGTAATTAAACTCTTATGAGTTTTTACTTATTGCTCCGATATAATCATGGGCCCCACCAAGCCCTTCAAAGGCAAGCCAGCTCTAGCGTAGGCTTCCAATGGAGGAGTCAAACGGCAGTCGTTCCCGCAAAAGCCAAGGTAAGCCTAATCAAAAGAAGGGGAAAGGATAAATGAACCCCTGGTAACGAGGCGAAACTCTGAGATTCAAGTTACTATTACGTCAACTGTTTGTTAATTTCATCCTTTATTTTGCGTACAGGTTTTCTGTATACTTCAAAAATGTCATGCCAGCTCAAACACTTAAGATTTTGTATAAACAATTTCAGGTCACCGCCACCCTCAATACGAAAAAAGCGAAGAACGTAATCCTGTTCCTCGGAGACGGTATGAGCATCACGACGCTGGCTGCCACTAGGGTGTACCTGGGACAGCAGTACGGACACTTCGGTGAAGAACTTAAACTGAGTTTTGAGGTTTTCCCGTTCACTGGATTAGCTAAGGTACTTCTTCAATATCTTACGTCTTTTTTTTTTTTTTGTTTTTTTTTTGTTATCGTGCGGAAATCCCTTCGGATACCCCCCCGCCGGCCAGCGGGGGCGGTTATGTCGGGCTTGCACCGACTAAAACCGCACGCCGTCTCGGGTCTTCAGACGCCGGGGTGTAAGGTTACCCATAGAGCATATCCCTCGCACCCCGGCTGACCCTGGGCCATCTCACCACTAACAGCATCGCTCATCCTGTCTCCTCTGAAAGCAGAGGAGTACGGAGAGCGATGTGTTCCCGCCACGTTGGGTATTGGCCGACGATCAATGCCAACCCTATGAAGGGGTGAAGGGGAAGCCATTGACCGCCGCCCAGGGTGTACCGGCCGCTCCGATTCCGTTCTCCCCGGACTGCAGCGGGATCGGAATCGGAGCGACACTCGAGGAGGTTACCCAACACACACCCCAATATCTTACGTCTATGGATCATAACTTTTCTTTTTCGTAGGTATAAGATGTTAAACTTTGAAATACAAGTATTTGAAGCATCGGTAGTTGAGTGGTTAAGGAGTCAACCTTACGATCAATAGGTCCCGGATTCGAATCCTGACTATTACACTACCATCGTGAACCAACTCCTAACATGAGCAATTTAGATTAGCTGGAGGGTTTAACGAGAATACTAGTTTAACCTTTTTTTTTTTACGTGCGGATATCCCTTCGGATAGCCCCCCGCCGGCCAGCGGGGGTGGTTATGTCGTGTATCGACTAAAACAGCACGGTGTCCTCCCCAAGTGTCCATTGCCTAAGCCCTCGAAAGGATAACCCCCGAGTTACCGGCGGACTTTGGCCGCCACCGCGGCCTCGCCTGGTGGGGTCTAGTTTTATCCCGCTTCGGTGAGTTGGCAAGCGTGTGTCGGGCACACACGACACGCCTCCGCCAAGGACAAGGCCTCTGTAAGGACAGCGAGTCGGCCAACTGCCGTTCTCAGGCCTCGATTATGAAGGTCGGTAGTCCCGGGCGTAGATGAGTCTGCGGCATCCTCGCCGCAGACTGCGAAATTCGAGGGGCAGGGTTCTCTCCCACTCCCTCTCCGCCGTCTCTTTCGCGCGCATTACCTAGTCGCAGAAAGAGGCGGTGGCGTGCCACTTACTCCCGTCGGAGACCACGGCCCTCACAACGAGACCCCGGCGTTGACTCGCCCACGCAGGGCACTCCACCAACGTCTGGAGCGCCGTGTCTTCGCCAGGATCCTCGCAGTGCTGGCACTGCGGCGTTGTCTCCCGGTGGATGCGCCATAGATACTTAGCGAAACACCCGTGTCCGGTAAATATCTGGCACATCCGGTAGGAGAGGTCCCCATGGTCCCTCTCCAACCACTCCTTCATAATCGGTCTCACCGCAGCAATGGTGGATTCCCCCCACCTTGGATGCTCAAGTCGCACCCTCCTATTACTACTCTCCTACTACTACTACTCCTACTAGGAACCTTGGTTATCAAAAAAAAAATAGAACTAGTGAAGACAACCCTGATAATCAGCCCTACTCATCGGCCTCAGACTTGCGAGACAAATGTTGCCTAGAGATTTGTGACTGTTAAAAACCACTCATTTACCTGCCCTTTTAGACGTACTGCGTAGATCACAACGTAGCTGATTCAGCCTGCAGTGGCACTGCATACTTGACCGGAGTGAAGGCTAATAGTGGAACTGTGGGTCTTAGCGCTGGTGTGAAACGAGGAGACTGTAAGAAACAACAAGAAGGTATACATTCCGTCACTGGACTGATGGACTGGGCACAAACAGCAGGGAAGACGACAGGTTTGTAATTTCCAATACGGTATTACTCAACACATGGTTTGATGTTTTCAATCAGCAGATATAGTTTTATTCCATCAAGAACCAAGCGGTTCGGCACCTATTTTCTTTGTCACACTACCAAAATTTGTAATTCTTTACCAGCACACAATGATGTTTCCTTCTTCCTACAGTCCCGGATACTTTAAGCGGGGCGTGAAAAAGCATCTGTTGAGGCCGTCAAGCTGAGAGCCACCACTGTAACATAATCGATGTCTGTAACGGTGACCGTCATTCCTGAAACTTTACCTTTAGGTTTTACCATCAGGCGAGGTAAAGTCATATTGACGTGACCTATATAAAAAAAAAAAATTTTGGCTTACACTTAGCTTATACACTATTACTGGAATGGGCTCAAATATTAGAGTAGGGACTCTGTAGTGTGAAAGAATGTCATGTTAGCGTTTTGATATGCAATGCAATGTGTGAGCCTAGCCTGTTACTGCGCGCTACTCGACACGAGAGGCTTAGTTCAGGGACCTTATTCATATTAAAGTTCATATCAAGGTCAATCGAATCTTTTATTCCGCAGTAACTCCAATATAACTTGACCCCATTAGGGTGCAAGAAGCCCTAAAGTAGTGAAGGCCGCCCTACTGAAACGCAGACCTTCGTCCGTTAATCGGTAGATGTATGGGCTTGAAGGTAAAGTTGACTTGGGTGCCGAAAATCGTGGTGGAGTCCCATATACTCTCTTATAAGATAACCAATATTGCCAATTTTTTTAATTTTCAGGTATAGTAACAACCACACGAGTCACGCACGCGACCCCAGCTGCATCTTATGCTCATTCTGCTGACCGAAGATGGGAGGCCGACACCGACCTACCTAGTTTAAGCACACCATGCGAGGATATAGCCATGCAGCTAGTGAGGGGAAAGGTTGGAAGCAAAATTGATGTAAGTTTTTAGACTTGAATAAAGTCTGACCAGATTTTAATCTCTCTAAATGGCAACTGCCGTAACCAAAAGATATAACGATTAAACTAGTAGCTCTCGTAGTGGCAAGACCCAAGTATTTCTACCTCTAGACGGGAAAGTTGAGTGAGAAAAAGTTGCACTGAGAAGTGGTTGTAATTTTTATTTCATTTAGAGGGATAAAAAGAGCCTATGTGTTATTCCAGGCTGTAATCTGAATTTGAGCCCAATTTCAGATTCATTCGGCCGTTTGAACATGATTGAGTAACAAACATGTTCACAAACTTCAACATTTATAATATTGGTAGGCAGTTTATTGAGCTGAGCGAAGCGAAGCTCTTATACGTGGCTAAGCCGTTTGGTCGAGACTGTACTCCTCCGGAACCACACTACCGATCTGGACCAAATTTGCCATGGTGATAGTGTAGACACCGCTGAGTGTTTAGAGGGGTCAACTGTTCAAATACAATGTAGTAAGATGCCTTATTTTTCAAGTAAGAGTCCTGCTCGCTCAGCTCAATTTATTTCAGTCGCACCCTGCACTGAATTCCTAGTTTATTTAAGTTACATCTCATTACAGGTAATATTAGGTGGTGGCCGCAGAAACTTTCTTCCCAAATACAAGATAGATGTAGAGGGTAATCAAGGTTACAGAAGCGATGGGGTGGATTTAATCGATGAATGGTTCGTTAGTAAACAGAAACAAGGCTACAAACCTATATCTATTCACGATAGGCAAAAGTTGATGACCTTTGATGTAAAAAAACATAACGCAGTATTAGGACTGTTCACGCCTGACCATATGCCGTACCATCTGGAAGCTGA
This sequence comes from Cybosia mesomella, assembly GCA_946251805.1. NCBI lineage: Eukaryota > Metazoa > Arthropoda > Insecta > Lepidoptera > Erebidae > Cybosia > Cybosia mesomella. Next base: position 29,018,047 of record OX276398.1, read on the forward strand.
AGAAGATAACCCTAGTCTGAGTGAGATGACGCAGAGGGCAATACAAGTGTTATCAAGAAACAAGGATGGATTTTTCTTGTTTGTTGAAGGTATTTTTTTAACATTGCTCACACATTGCCACCACCGAATTTAAAGGTCAATAGCTCATTAGGGCCACCTGACTGGAGTGAGGGGGGACGGAGTCAGGAACGGAAGGAGGATCGAGGGTGGGAGGACTAAAGAGGGAGAGGGGGAAGGAGGGAGGCAAGAATGGATGATGACCTCTAAAAAAATACCCACATAATTGTTCAAGTATTCACTTCTGTCGGCACTCCCGGAGTGCCACCGCCTTTTTTATCTAAATTTTAATAGAAAAACTAAAATTAGGTGACAGTGCCAGGGGTGTGTGTTGGGTAACCTCCTCGAGTGTCGCTCCGATTCCGATCCCGCTGCAGTCCGGGGGGAACGGAATCGGAGCGGCCGGTACACCCTGGGCGGCGGTCAATGGCTTCCCCTTCACCCCTTCATAGGGTTGGCATTGATCGTCGGCCAATACCCAACGTGGCGGGAACACATCGCTCTCCGTACTCCTCTGCTTTCAGAGGAGACAGGATGAGCGATGCTGTTAGTGATGAGATGGCCCAGGGTCAGCCGGGGTGCGAGGGATATGCTCTATGGGTAACCTTACACCCCGGCGTCTGAAGACCCGAGACGGCGTGCGGTTTTAGTCGGTGCAAGCCCGACATAACCACCCCCGCTGGCCGGCGGGGGGGTATCCGAAGGGATTTCCGCACGATAAAAAAAAAAAAAAAAAAAGGTGACAGTGCCATGTTCTCCCTACCACTAAACTGGCTGACTAGTAAACCCACCCTTATCTATCATAAGTTTCTTATATTAAAATTTCCAGGTGGAAGAATTGACACAGCTCACCACGAGACCAAAGCTCGTAAAGCATTAGATGAAACAGTGGAATTCGCTAAAGCTGTAGAAGCGGCCTTGCGATTGGTGGATACAGAAGATACATTGGTTGTGGTCACATCTGACCATAGTCATACTATGAGTTATAGTGGGTACAGTAAACGGGGTTCGGATATATTGGGATTTTCGAACAAGGTAATTCATTTATTCGTCATTCATTTAAGTCTTCTCTCCAATAGCCGTCGCCCTAGCAGAAGTTGGCCCAGAGTGGCTCCGCGTCATATTTCACTTCTCTTCAGAGTAGGCGCATCAGATCCCTAACAACGCATCAGGGTCAGCGAGAGGTACCGTACGGTTTTAGTCGGTTCACATCCGTCATACCAACCTCACCGTTAGCTCCCGTGAGATAAAGCTCGAGGGGTTACATAATTTATAAAAACTCGTCTCCTCGAGCAAAACTTTGTACAAGGTATTTTTAATGACTGTCTACCCGTTTTTGTAAAAAATCGCGTGTGAACCGAAAGATGTTGCAAATAATATCTGTGCCTTCCCGGAAGCGTAGTGGCAGAGCGTTTGACTGCTCCAGAGAGCGCGGGTTCGATGCCCGCTCAGTGTGAATATTTCCATTTGCATTTTATTTTTCTAAAATGAATATTAGTAACGGAAATTACTAATATTCCCCCTAACCCCTCCAGCTAAACGTAATTACTTGTGTTAGGAGTGGGTTAACATCGATAGTGCAATGGCCAGGATTTGAACCCGGGACCTCTCGATCGTAGGGTTGACTCCTTAACTACTAAGCTACTGACCCTTATTACATATACACACAAGACCGCATTGAGTGTTTATATGTATATGTAATAAGTAGGTATGTGACAGAAGGGATTCCCGCACGATAAAAAAAAAGGTATGTGACAAGTAGGTCTCTAGGCTTGAAGCGCTTTATGGTATGCGACAGATACTTCACTGTGTGTGTAATAAAGAGAAATAAAAAGTATATTTCTAGATGAACGCCTCCGACCACCTTCCGTTCACTACGTTGAGCTACGCAAACGGACCTGGATATAAACCCGAAATCAACAATAAGAGACATAATTTCATCTTGGATGACTTAAGTGAGTGAACTTTTATTTTTGGCAATTGTGTATAATTCACTTTTAAAAAATCATGTTTGTTGTATGGGAGCCCTCCTTAAATATTTGTGTTATTTTATTTAATTATTTGTTTTTAAAGTGAACATAAAACTAAATATTCATCGAATATTTCAAGCGTACGTGGTACCGTTATCAATACCGAGCAAAAGCGAGCAAAAAATCACGTTTGTTTTATGAAAGCCACCTTAAATATGTATTTTATTCTGTTTTTTTTATATTTATTGATATAGCGGCAATAGATATACATAATCTGTGAAAATTTCAACTGTCTAACTATCACGGTTTATGAAATACAGAATGGAGACAGACGGACGGACAGTGGAGTCTTAGTAATATGGTTCCGTTTTATCCTTTATATATTTTAACAATTTTTTCATCAACTTCCTTTTTGTCTAATATCTACATATAAAAACCTGAATGGATACGGCCCGGTTTAATATAACTCTTCCCTTCGCAATGCAGCTGAATTCTTTGATTCTATTTTGGTAGCCATTTTATAAATCATTTTTTTTTTACAGATAGCCTTGACTACGCTTACCCGTCTCTGGTCCCAACGGCCAGGGAAACCCATGGAGGAGAAGATGTGGCAGTCTTCGCCAAGGGTCCTTGGTCCCATCTGTTTACTGGGAACTATGAGCAAAACTATTTGCCCCATGCAATCGCATATGCGGCGTGTATGGGCCCTGGTTTGACTAAGTGTAAATCGTAAGGCACAATTGTATTACAAGTGTAAGTGTTGAGACAAATAGTGATGTAAGTGTATGTAGATATAGCAGGACCGTTGGCAGGTCTGGTGGTAGAAATTTGATGACACAAATTTGTCACAAAATTCGGCCGGGTAGGTACCAACGTGCACGATTGCGAAAAACCCTCCATAGTAATCCAATTTCGGTTTGATTGCGTTCAGGGGTCAGCAAGTGCATAGCCGGGCAGGAGGATTGTGGTCGCAGCACTAGTGGGACCGGTGGGTGTCATGCGGTGCTGCGACGACAATCCTCTTCTGATGAGGCCGTCAAGCTGAGTGCCACCATTGTTAGCATGGTACGTGTATGTAATGGTGACCCTCTTTCCTGAGACTTTACCTTCAGCTTACCTACAGGCGAGGTGAAGTCAAATTGACGTGTCCTAAATATAAAAAGAAAAAAAATTGTTAAGTTTTCAAATAATTTAAAATCAAGGCGAAGTGCCTGCGCTACCGCTTGTGTGCTACAATGCTGTTGCAATTGCAAATTATGATGCACATCTTGTGCATCATAATTTGCAATACGATTGGTTACTAACTGACATTTATAGTTAGGACCGTCTGTTGTTAAAAATTGCTACCAATCACATCAATGTTTTGCGTGACATAATTGATCATAGTACTTAATGTGAGAGTTTGGCGATGCTAGTTTCTATACTAGGTCTCCAATGTTACCCTGGGGTTATCCTTTCGACCCTGGAGTTATCCTTTCGAGGGCTTACCCGGGGTGCCCGGCAATAGACACGACACGTCCCACCCCATCATCGGCACCGATGGTCAAAAAAAAAGGTCTGCAATGTTTCTGCTGTTGAAAAAATTGAGCGATGCTTCCCGACTGATAACCATCAATTTAGTGACTTATGCCATCACCATATGTATATGAACAAATTACTTAATTTGATACCAATCACGTGAATGAGGCTTTTTTGTTCATTGAGATATCAGATTTTTATTTTGTTTTTCCGGTGATTATTCCTCCGTGGTACTTTTGATTTTCCTAGCCTATAACCTCCACAGTCATATGTTATGTATATATACCAAATTTGATCTTAATCGGTTGAGTGGTATAAGAGGAGTTAGCGAATAACCGAAATACATGATTTGTCTAAGAGAGACCTTCACTCTTTCAGAGCTTCGCTCAACTAACGACACTTGATTTTTACACGGAATATCAGATTTTATATTGAAGGACTTTGAAAACTAATGTTTTGTACATAAAGACGAAAAAAGACATAACGTAGTTTTTATCTTATTAAAATGAGGTACGCAATTTTATCTTATTAAAATGAGGTACGTAATTTTATCTAAATACTATCGCGATGTCAAAAGTTTACCGCGTTGTATGACTTAAGACATACTTTGTTCTCGCTCGCATTCACTGATTAGTGCATGTAGGACGTGCACTGCTTGAGGCACGAATGTGTTTCGTTTTGAGGGGCCATTTTTAAGCTCAGTCTCTTTCTAATACAAGATCACTGTAACACAGTATTATAATTATTTAAGATAAGATTTGTGACCGAATTATTAAATTATTATTTTTTTATACTTAAATAAAATGGTACATGACCCATAACATTAAATAAGTTAGGTCAACATAACATAACACAACATAACATAATATAAGGCAGGTATGTCATATTTGTATGAAAGATTTCCTTGCATACTTATTCTCGGAAAATATAAGGCATACACGCATTACTTCCGCCCATGTATCCGCAAACAGATCGCAATCAGGTTAAGCTGACAGGAGACTGTTAAGTACCTCCAGCGTTCGACACACTAGGGACTCAGCTCTACCGACTGTTCGGCAGGGAATCCGAGCAAAAAGTCTAAGGCGATGGTTCTCGCGGTGTGCTAAATATTTGTTGGGGACATTAAACGGCAGAACAGATTATGCAGATCGGGAAAGTACAGTCGATGAATCCACGAAGAGACCTACATGCAACTGTGAGCTGATCTAGGCCTCTACTTACCTCCAGTGAGTTAAAGCCCAATACGCATAACAACTAGTTTGTGGGATACATGAAGGGATATAACTGGTACAATTTTTTAAAAAGAAACCGGAGCAATGTATTCTCCACCTTTTCAAGCATCAATATCTGATTTGCTGCATAGGGATTCCATATACAGGAGCTGATCTCCATATACAGTAGCTGGCTCCATCTTACACCTGACCAGTGAGGTGTATAAAAGCACAATAACGTGAGGGTTCTGGAAGTGGTGGGCATTCCGCAACACAAATCCCAAGCGTCTATAGGACTCCTTACCAAGGGCGGATATATGATCGCTAAATTTTAGGCTCGGGTGAAAAGTTACGCCCAGATCCTTTACACTAACAACTTGAGCGAGTACATCATCATATAGATTGTACTCATAGACAATTAATAGCAAACAACGGCAGAAGGTCATTACGTAACATTTGCTGGTATTAAAATGCAATTTATTTATCATGCTCTATTGACTGAGGGCGTCAATATCTCTCTGAAGGAGTTTACAATCTTCCTCCACTTTTACTTCCATGATCAATTTGAGATCATCAGCGTACAAGAGGCATTTCACTGATTTTACCGTATACACTATATCATTGATCATTACTAGAAATAGGAGCGGACCAAGAACCGATCCCTGACTGACTCCTGAAGGAATAATCCTTAGAACCTTATCTATTGGTCTAACTGCAGAACTTCGATATTACCAATGGGTTGTGGAGGTCAGATGATATTCGCACGGAAAAAAACCGATGTTCGATTGCTTCGTAGTTAGACTGAAAAGTCGAACTTATAGTCAAGAGCCTGGACCAACACCTAAAGAGGCTCGCGTTGAGCAGCTGGATCAAGGATCTTGAAGTATCAAGCACTTCAGTTTAAGAGGTAGCATTCTAGGGCCCTACCAAGATCTTTGGTACCTAAGCAAACTGCATCTGCAATCCGTAACACTTGCTGATTGACGGACGAGGTTCTGACACCGCCTTACCTCTTGGAGTTGAGTGGTTAAACGGCAGTCGATCCTGTAAAAGTCAAAACAAACATTCTATATTGGTATAGCTACTAAATACTAATCAGCTCAAAGGCTTGGTGTAACCAACATAATGAATGATTTTTAATTATGTTAGTGTTATCAAACCAAACCGAAGTAAACCTAAATCTTCGTTTAGCTAAATTAAGATTTACACTCATTCTAGATTGAAAAGTATTTGTTAATGCAGTTGCCTTTATTGTTGTTAGAATTAAGATCCTTTTGCGTACAAAATGACCCTTAATTATGGTAATATATTCTTATTTAGGTGAGTTGCTGTAAGGTGCAAATTTTTAATCAACCCACTCGAAACCACTTAGGCTAATGACAATATTTATCACGTTTTTTAACCGGCAAGCTTGCATACAGGTGGGAATGAGTGAATATATATTTTTTTTAACTCCTTGAAGCTATGGGAATGATATGAATGGTAATTCGGTGGCGCACAGTGTCTCTCAAAAGTTTATAAATATTAACAAATAAGTCTATAAAAACGACCTTACATACGAAATACATCATTAAATTATTGTAATACACTGGTACACCAGCTGATTGACGGATGCGTCTCTGGCGCAAGTTTTCCTCTAGGTATCGGAAGGCTCGATGGGAGCCGCTCCTGTAAAAACCAAGATAGGTCAAATCATGCAAAAGAGTAAGAGAGCGGGCCTTCGGCTTCGAAGTGCAAGCTTTTCATACAACCGGGATTGGCGCTCTCGGATGAAGAGAGTATTTTTGTGTATTTGTATTTTTTTGTATATTTGCACCGACTATATTTCTACATTGCATCCTGCATAGCCATATCTTTTGCTCTCAGAATGAAATTTGGCTCAGGGATACATTGTAGTCAGGAAGAGCGCATAGTTTTAAGGCAATTTTTTATCCCAGGAACAGGTTCTTTTGGCTCGCTGGAACTGGATTAAGTAGGACAAATTTAAGATAACTTCATGTTTGACTTTTTTGTGTTGTTGTTTTGTTGATTATTTTATGAAAGGTTTTAGCACTAATATGATCGGTGACTTAGAATATGTTCAGTTATTTCTGTGGGTGACCATGAAATGTACTGTCGACTTTAGATAGGTCAAAAGCACAATCACTAGATTTATTTTTAACATAATTAAGGCAAAATTGTTACTATTCCTTTGTTTTTACAATCATTTGGTATACGTGTATAAGGTAGTGTATGATTACACAAAGATGGCGGCTTTTAGTTTATAAAAAAGTAAAATAAAAAACCTTTTCATAAACAAGCTTTTCTTATAGATTTAGATCGGAAAAAGAGAACATCTAGGACGGGACTTGAACCCACGACCTGACCCTTACAGGAGAATTACAGGGAGGAATTAGTCTTGTTAGTCCTGGGATCCTTCTTGTTGATTTTATGTCTCGTGGGTTATTCAGTTTTAAAGTGATGAATATTTTTTGGACTGTAAGTTGTACAAATGTTTAGTTCAAGATCTAATTTAGACTGTTGCCAAAAATATAATCTTTTACTTAAGTATAGGTAATTGTAATATTTTCCATTTTATTTTTAAATATCGATGTCATTAAATTTATACAAATGTCTTCTATTCCTTATCTAATTTATTGTAATGTACCATAAATAAAACTTCTTCTGTGATTTTTTTTTTATTTGTCTTTGGGTTTTTTCGCAATCTGTCGAACAATAGACTTTTCGAAACCCGGCTGGCTCCCGAAGGCTTGCACTCGTTGAGTTTACTCGTGAGACGGCTTGTGACGATTCTCGAGAACAACTTGTAAATATCGCTCAGTAGTAGCAGTAGTAGTAGGTTTGGAATTCTTTAACAAGGCCTTACAAAAATATAGTCCTTTTTGACAAACAGTGCCAATGCATTCTCGCTCCATTCCTTGTGTTACCTTTTTTTTTTTCGTGTGGAAATCCCTTCGGATACCCCTCGCCGGCTAGCGGGAGCGGTTATGTCAGGCTTGAACCGACTAAAACCGCACGCCGTCTCGGGTCTACAGACACCGGGGTGTAAGGTTGCCCATAGAGCATATCCCTCGCACCCCGACTGACCCTGTGCCATCTCCGGTTTCGAGATGGCCCCCACGGTGTCGTGGAGGACGAAGGTCGTTTAGCGACCTCCGGCGCCTGAGTCGCCTGCGACGCGCGGCGAGCAAGTTGCAGGCTCGGCGGGCCGGGAGAGTTCTAAATCTCTCCCGGGCGCATTACATGCTCGCAGAAGGAGGTGGCGGCGGCCCACGCGCTCGCGCTCCGCACCATTGCCGCAATCATGCTGCCGTGCGAGAGGACTCCCACCCCGATGGCTGCCACGAGGTCACGCCTCGGCGCCTCCCACGCCGGGACCTTGTGTTACCCGGCTGGAATCCGGAATTAAAGAAGCTTGCCTGCTTTTCAGAATATGTTTCAGGAATAAAAGCTACCAAGTTTTCAATTTCATTCTTTAATAACGCTTATCATTTTCACTCGTCTTTCACTGACATAAACAATCTCAAGGCAACAAAACTTTGATTTGTGAGGGTAATGTAACTACCTAAATTTGATAAGTGATTCTCGAAGTTTTCATTCTTAACGGATACTAGCACGATTTATTTGGTGTTAATTTATTATGTACAATATTAAAACCATAATTTAATAGTGTATACTAAAATAAAGAATCTGTTAAATATAGTTTTATTTCCAATCAAATTGTAGTCAATGAATGAATTGCACTGACTTACACATTTCCATTGATTTCACTTTAAATCAAACTGAATAATTCTATTCTGAATCTTCAAAAATATACAGATTGTTGAAATCGTTCGGCCCCAAGACGATTAAATACCAAACGTAAATAAAAAACAAAATAATAGGCTTATTGTAAGAAATGAATAATATAAAAAATATTCTTAATAATCCTTTGTCAGTAAACGAAGCTCGTAGAATATGATTACTCCCTAGTATTTTCAATTTCAAAAGTAAATATTGTGAGCACGGTGGCTTAGAATCACGTTCCGTCAGTCCTGAAATAGATTAATATTTGCGGACGTGAGTGTCACTTATTTCCACACTGATGGAGATAGGACTACGTTACATGACTACTAGAGCAAGAGCCGGTGAACACCAGACCTACATCTTTACTTAATTTATAAAGCTGAAGAGGCTAATCTCAGGAACTGCTAGTTCGAATTGAAAAAATATTTTTGGTCTATACATATATCATATTTATCGAGGAAGTATGTAATTAAATAATGTATTCAATTAAATCAAGTAATGTAGGTATTAACTAATGAAATAATTGTGTCAAAAATTTGCATGCCACAGACTGAGGCTAAACATGCTGTGTTTATATATATTTAAGACCTTATGTTACCATGTTTACGAGCAAATAAATTATTCTATTCTAAGGTTCTGGGCTACTATTATCCAGGAGAGCGCACAGTAATCATTCAATCAATCTATTAGCCTATTGCAATCCACTGCTGGACATAGGCCTCTCCCATTATACGCCATAGCACCCGATCCTCCACCTTGCGCATCCAGTCTATCGCAGCTACCTTTTTCAGGTCGTCCGACCATCAGTAATCATGAAATTTCAACAAATTGGGCACATTTCCATATATTATTGTAGAACTACTAAATTACGGACCTGTATGTGTTAAATGGGTGGGGGTGAGGGATGAAAGTATGTCACGGGTGAAGCCGCGGGGCACAACTTGTAACAATATAAAGGCTGTATTTTGAGCGTAAGTATACCATTGTATGTAAGATCCTTTGGAGTTTCCGGGCGCAACATCACCTGCAAACCGGTACATGCGCTGATTGAAGGTCGAGGCTATGGCAAAGGCTATGGCAAAGTTACATGGTAGTTACTCCCATAAAAACTCAGATTTAAGTCCCAGACCCATGCGAGGCTTTCATCTCAGAGACTGGGGCTGCTCTTTCACTTATTTTTTTAAAAGAATATTAGTAGCCGAAATTACTAATATTCCCCCTAACCCCTCCAGCTAAGCTAAATTGCGAGTGAGTTCACGTCGGTAGTGTAATGGATAGGATTTGCACCCGGCATCTCTCGATCGTAGGGTCGACTCCTTAACCACTAAGCTACCGACTAAGCTCCTTTCTATAAATTTGTTTACTCTTGTCTCCAAAAAAAGAACGGAACGGACTTCGTCCAGCATTCAGCAGGTGTGCCGCCTTTCAGGTGACGTTGGCTACGACCTCAATGATGTTGCTAGAGCCCATACACCTGCACCTCATCCACCTGTTATCTACCAAACCAAAGTTAACACGACTCAAAGCTTATTCTAGCTAAATTATCTTACCTCCTATTAGTATTTTTTAAGTCCGTACCACGAATAACTCGTTAGGCCGTCGGTCCAGGTTACTATATGAACAGCTACGAAAGTGGTTATAGTTAACTGGAGCCGTAAAAAGTCTGACAACTAGTCTTACTACGGAACTTCGGTATCGCCAGTGGCTTGTGGAAGTCAGATACAGCCATCGCTTCACGAAAAATATCGAAGTTCAACCGCTTTGTAGTTAGACTGAAAAGCCGACCCAAATTGAGTCGGTAAAAGACTTGGAGTATGATGACTATTGTGTGTTTACGCACAGGAAATGTCAGCCTTTACACAGTGATATAGGTTTGGCATTTACGGGCTCTTAGACCATACGACGCGGTGCCTCACCGTAACTGTCACGTTGCGTATCAAATACCGCTGCATTACCGAGTAAAGTTCCGATATTGCGACAAAACAAACACTAACACATATATCAGTACTGTTTGATGGAACCGAACCATATATTTATACGACCCGGCACGGTAACGACATAGCACCGTGACGTGTTCAAGCTTGAAGTAAACGTACCTCATTAAACGCAACGAAGGAGAAACAGTTGATTGAAAAATTCTCGGAGATTTTCGGTCATCATCATTTTGAAACTCATTATTTCATTTCATTTACCACGGCCCTAGACGAATCGCAACCCCAAATCGTATTTTAGTACTCAAGTTTACAGACAGGGATTAATCGTAAATTGTAAATTTAGTATTCATGACTACCCTACGCAGTTTATAGGATACTAGCTGTACGTCAAAGCACCCGATCCTCCGTCTTCCGCCTTTAGTGTGTCCCAGAAAAGTATTTCGTAATATATCCATCACCTTCCAGACATCAACAGGGGCGCCATCGGGTCAGACAGCTTTCTGATTATTCATTCGAACAAGACTAGACTTCTATAGGCATTGATTCAGAAGGAAATCCAGTGGCTGCACCTCTTTATGCTGCTTGTTCATGTACCTTAACTATTCTTTCTTATACTTAGAATTCTATTTTAATACTGGTTGAAAAAGAATAAATTATCACATAAACATAACATAACATAAACTCACGCCTATATCCCCGAAGGGGTAGGCAGAGGTGCTAGCACCCACATTTCGCCAGTTTATGTTTAGGTCCCAATGTGGCGAGCCTATTGCCATTAACCTGGCACTTATAAACCTGCGATAAATACAGATATATCTTCGAAAAGCATCGAAAAGTCATTGGTGTGTGCCATGGTAAAACCTGGGATCGAACCCGAGACCTCGTCTCAGCAGTCCATTACCCATACCACTAGGCTACCGCTAAATTATCGTATATATGATTTTAGATTGACATGGTCATTTACATTAAAATTAGAATTATAAACGGGATATTTACCATGTTTAGTATCTTTTTCGAGAATTCGATATTTCGGCACTGTTACAAGTACCATGATCACGGAATTTTTATTAAAATAAATTAATTGTCGGTCGATACTGGTATTTAAACTTACCGGTAGAATGTGACATAAAAGCGAGTGAATGTGAAAAAAATTTTCACCAGTAGAAAAGTTACCGGTTGAATGTGGAACGACCCGTATTTTTCTACATCATAATATATAATTCTCAGGGTCGGTTTCGTGGGAATAAAAGCCCATATAATGACCACTTCATATATTTTACTTTGCTTGACAAAGGATAAGGTAAGAGAAAGTATACTGGGTCAGCTCATAGTGCATCTATTGACTGGAAAAAGAGTCGGGCAAGAAAACCAGCCAGTATCCTAGTACAAAAGGTGCTCCTTAATCATGCTTATAACATAACATAACTTTATGCCTGTATCCTCAAAGGGGTAGGCAGAGATGTATTACACACCCACGATTCGCCAGTTATGTTAAAGTCTCAATGTAATAGGGGGCGAGCCTATTGCCATACACCGGGCACATTATTAAACGAGCGATAATTAACATTTATTAATGCACTCATAACTACGACAAGTCAGAGGTGTGTGCCCGGGGCGACTGGGGATCGAACTCGAGACCTCGTCTCAGCAGTCCATTACATACGCCACTGGGCTATCGCCGCTTTAACTTTAAACTTTAGACTTTTGCTTATAACTTTAAACTATAATACACAAATACAGTCAACGACAAAAGTTGGTTAACATTAAAATATTTACAAACCTTTTTTACATTGAATTATCTGTATCAATCATCCCGAGGACAAAGTTAATGTCATAAATTATTTTTATTATTTCGTGAAAGGTTTAGGAGGTGTCGTCATCGAGAAATTAGAATTTCTTCAGCTACTCTTGTTTTTGACTGTACCTACATCCCATAGATTCCCGGATAGATTATAGAGTGGTCCACTTAGTAATCTCAAATTATATTGCATCATGTTAGCGTTATACGCGGTTGCATCTGAGGCGTTTGTGTCAGAACCTGGAGTCCGCTTACTCCTCCTTCTTTTGGTTTGACTTATACAGTTTTTATGGGAGCGACTGCTGTCTGACCTGACAACTCCAAAAAGGAAGCCTGAGCCAGAGCCTCGTCAGTAAATCAGTAGGTGTACCGACTTACTGGTCAGGTTGTCTTGGGCGCTGGAAACTTTGACAACACCTCTCAATTTCAAATTACATTGCTGACTGTACTACTATCTTGAGTTATCTTCGTTTCAAACTTGATATCTACGCAAAAGCTTTGAAATTTTAAAATTTTCGGATTGCGATATTCGATTTCACCATCGTTAATATTTGTTTGGCTTTTGTGCTATAAAATGTTTGCTTCTTGAAGTTATGTTTTTCCGTAATGGAAACTATATCAGCTACTCTTTAAATATTAGTTTATGGTTTGTTTGTGAAATAAAAGTGGAAAGAGTGATAAACAGTGAGACATTTCTTTTTACAAAGGAAATCATAGGAGGAAAATGAGGTACATAAGATATATAAAGATTTCAGCTCGGAATTGGAACCGCCGACTGGGGTAGCTGAAAATATATTTGCTCCACAAAAAAAAAACCGTTAAACAGTTGTATAGGGTTGTGTACAATGAATTCTATGCATACTAGATTGGCTGTTCAGAACAAAACAAATGGTATAGATTTTTGGATGCTACAGAACAGAACATCGGAGCCACTTTTGTTGCTGTCATAGCCACAGACTATATTAAATTTATTTTATATAAGATCATCACCTGTCATCTGTTCAGGATGCGAAAGTTATTAATCTGTGGTGAGTATTGGTGAGCCGTCCCGTACCCCTCCCTCGTTCCCGCCTCACCCACGAAATGTGATACACTTTTTGTTCTGACCTGCTTGTCTAGTATACCTGAAGTCATTCGTTATGTATATTTTTTATATAGGACAATCATAATTCGAGGGCTTACCCGGGGTGCCTGGCACTGACACTTGGAGAGAACACCGTGTGGTTTTAGTCGGTCCGATTCCGACACGCCCACCCCATCGTCGGCACCGACGGGGTGAAGCTCGAGGGGGTTTTCACACGAAAAAAAAAGGACATCATAATCATAGGTTTAGTCGCGGTTGTATCCAAAGCTTGTAAACATAACATAACATAAACTCACGCCTATATCCCCGAAGGGGTAGGCAGAGGTGCTAGCACCCACGTTTCGCCAGTTTATGTTTTAGGTCCCAATGTAATAGGTGGCGAGCCTATTGCCATTAACCGGGCACTTATAAACCTGCGATAAATACACACATAGCTTCGAAAAGCATCGAAAAGTCATTGGTGTGTGCCATGGTAATACCTGGGATCGAACCCGAGACCTCGTCTCAGCAGTCCTTTACCCATACCACTAGGCTACTTTCCATTCTCCATTCTCTATTCTATTCTTCAGAATATATTGTTTACTGTTCCAGGCTTCACACGGGATTCGCTCTAATAATGCTTTTTATTCTGCTACTTATTTTGACTTTTGCGTCATCGTCCGAGCCTTTCAGTCTTACAACGAAACGGCTGAACTGTGATATTTTGGGTGTTTCCTCGTGGCCAAACTAGATTGCCAAACTGATTTGGCCACGAGGAATAATACTTCCGTGTAACGACTGCTATTTGACGTCCACAGCCCTTATTCTGTATTTAGACCAGGTTGTCGGGCTTTTTAGGGCCACAACTACCCCTAACAAATACCACAGATGTTCGTATGGCAACCGGGACCGAAGGGCACGAAGGGTCTTACTGTGTTATGAAGGGTCACTCATCCTAAGAAAAACCTATTATTGTCTAATGACACGCGCTAACCTAATCGGTTACCACTTAGCCAAAAGACCCTCAACCTGTCACCTAAATATTACATAGAAACTAAAGATCATTGAGCAGTAAATTACTGATTAAAATCACAAGTTGTTTAGAAGTAGTTTTAGGGGCGCCCCTGGTATTGCACACGTCCATAGGCCACGGTAACCGCTTCTCATCAGGTGGGCCATGTGCTTGTCAACCACTAAGTGGTATATAAAAAATGTGTCACGTTTTTCGAGAGTGTGGTGGAAATGAATTTAGAATTTAGAATTTGGAACGGGAAGCAAAAAGATAAATGAGTTAATGAATTTTAACACCTATCTGTATAAGCATAGTGCGCCTTTTTGTAACATCATCTGTATGTCAGATACAAATATTTAGGCGTCAGGTTATGGTCTTACACTTTTTTGTTCCACACAACCAGTCTAGGGCTATAAATACTTGTCATTGTTTATAAAATAGATGACTTCAAAATTTTGGATCCTTTTAATTGGCCCTTAATGACAACTTCAGTGACGTAACCGATATAGGGTAACCTCGCCATTGTGTTTCTAATCGACACCACCTAATTGGGTTAATGGGGTCACAGAAATCGCAAGGGGACTCTTGTCTCCTTAATATAAGCCGTATGTTATTGGATAAGGTTTACAACAGACTGCATGGGCCCAAGACACTTGGGGCCAAGGCAACGTCACTTTTTTTTTCGTGCGGAAACCCCCGTATTCCACCCCCGCCAGATAGCGGGGGAGGTTATGTCAGACTTGAACCGATTAAAACCGCACGCCGCTTCGGGTCTTCAGATGTAAGTGTGTAAGGTGGCCCATGAGGCATTTCCCTCGCACCCCGGCTGACCCAGGGCTATCTCTGGTTTCGAGAGGACCCCCTCGGGCTTGGGAACCTTGGTGTCCCCGTCTTGCCCCCGGAAAAAGAGGGGGGGTGGGACTACGCGCTGCCGCCTCGGCCTGCTTCTGCTAAGGTGACAGACGGCTCCATCTGTCACCCTCCAGGCCTGCGCTCGTGGAGGACGGAGGTCGTTGGCAATGTCACCATGTCACCTGTAAGCATGTTTACCTGCTGACTGACGGACGAGGTTCTGGCGCAGACTTTTCTATCGGATTCGATAGAAAAGCCATGATAAACAAATCATGAACAGCAGAGCCGAAAGAGCAAGCTTTGGGTGTAATTAGGATTGGTGAAGATCCTAAGACTGACCTGGCCTGTACCATTTAACTAAGAAACTTTTGAATTCTTCCAGAGTACACCATCTTTCTCAGGAATTTTTATTGATGTTGACACTTGAACATGAGAAAACTCCAACAGTCATATATTTATGTACGAAGTGTCCCACTTGTAAGTCGTAACTATTTGCGACTAGTTTCGTAGAACTTACTACGAGATTCGTAGAACGAGCTACGAATATGATATATCGTCATAACATAAATAGAAGTACTGACGTAATTCGGTATTATTTCTATGTTCGTCTATAATAACAATTTTATGTATGACTAGTAACCTGCCCTGGCTTCGCTTCGGTTTATTTGTTTTTTTTTGTAACTCAAGTCATTGTAATGGACACATAATATACAGCATATGTCATATTTCAAAAGGTGAAAGAATTTTACCAATAAGTGCAGTGGTTTTAAAGATTACCCTCGACATATAAACAAACTTACAAAATTCGGCCTCTTTCTTTATAATATAAGTATTGATAGTATTGAATATAATTTATGAAAGCTGTCATCATCATCTTGACTTGTTTCTGGTTGTTCCTGGAGTCCGCTTACTCAATGCCATCCATTTGAGATTGTTTATACGGCTGGTATAGGAGCAACTGTCGTCTGAAAAAAAAACCCCTAAAGGAACTCCTGTGCCAGAGCCACGTCTATCAATCACCAGGTGTACCGGCTAGCGGGAGAGAGTCGCTTGACACCTAAGAACTTGGTGGGCTCTCATACACGTCATACACCCTCAAACACATCACCTTCATTTCTGGCTCCACCGCAGTAGGGAGGTAATATATTTCTAAGTAAATATTGAAGGACGTAATACAAAATGGAGGATACTATTAGTAAAGGCGTTACGACAATCTATATAAAGGATTAATGAGTGTATTTCAATTACTCCAAGACGAAACAGGCCTTTGTAATTATTCCTACAAACGACGGAGATAAAAGTTTCATAGCTAAAGCTTAGGCGTGAGTAATACAGAAAAGTTATAAGTCATACATAAGGCGAAAGACATAATCAAAACAAAATTGTAAGTATCGACGTGATTTTGCTTTGCGTTGGCGTCGTCCCGCAGTCTTAGGATGGGTGACCGTTGTGGCAATTGTTACGCGTAGTTGGATGTCTAAAAAGTATGGCAACTGGTCTAACTACAGAATTTCAATTTGTCATTGGGTTTGGAAGTTAGATGACTTACGGACTGAATTTAGACAGTACACGACTTCGACATGTAGCGAACATAGATCGACAAGAAATTGCTTCGACAGATAATTATTAGACAACACACACCTTCGAATTACTACTACTTCGACAGACGATTATTCGACAGACAATACTTAGACAAGACACATCTTCGAATGACCACTAGTTTGACAGATTTTTTTAAGCTGCTAGCTTGCTATCGAAATCCAACTTTCCGGAATATTGGTTCCGGCTCTCTCTCTGTTGGGGTCCCAGTTCTAACCTAACCTAACCCAGAAGCTATATTGAATATACTGCACCAACTGGTTCTAAAACAAGCTAAGCATGTTAAAAATATCTGCACAAATGGTGCACACACAAAGTATTGTGGTACAGGACCTAAACCGAGCCCATATTCAATCGACAGCTAATCCCACGAAAGATTTACAAAGATAGAAATAATGTGTTAATTTGTTACATACACTCACGCCTTTTCCTTTCTGGGGTTGGCAGAGACAAAAACTTTTTTGTTATGTAGTTTTATTGTATCATCATAATTTTGAGAAGACAAAAATATACCACACGAATGACGCCTCTGATTTACGCACTCTATATGATGGTAACAATAGATCCGCCCCCTTGCCTGCGTTAGCCCTCGTACGGTGAGGATTATGGTCTTATATGTTATATCTTTTTTTTTTTGGTTTCTTGGATACCTTTTTTTTTTTTCGTGCAGAAATCCCTTCGGATACCCCCCCGCCGGCCAGCGGGGGCGGTTATGTCGGGCTTGAACCGACTAAAACGCACGCCGTCTCGGGCCTTAAGACGCCGGGGTGTAAGGTTACCCATAGAGCATATCCCTCGCACCCCGACTGACCCCGGGCCATCTCACCACTAACAGCATCGCTCATTCTGTCTCCTCTGAAAGCAGAGGAGTACGGAGAGCGATGTGTTCCCGCCACGTTGGGTATTGGCCGACGATCAATGCCAACCCTATGAAGGGGTGAAGGGGAAGCCATTGACCGCCGCCCAGGGTGTACCGGCCGCTCCGATTCCGTTCCCCCCGGACTGCAGCGGGATCGGAATCGGAGCGACACTCGAGGAGGTTACCCAACACACACCCCCGGTTTCTTGGATACCTGTGGTATAATAAATATTCTACAACATTCTAAACAGCGCTCTCAAGACCCAAAGTAAACATAGTTTAACTAGCTTGTGTTATGGGTTCTATAATGCGGATAAACATACTGATATACTTTTTTTTTGTAAATACATACATATTATACATAGAAACATCCAGACCAATGCAACTAGACATTTTCATGAAGACAAATACTTGCACTGAGCGGGAATCGAACCCTGTCGCAGCAGCCGCTGCAGTCGCAGTCGTACCGCTACGCCACAGAGATGTTTGTATTATGATTGCAAAGGACTAGGTTCTATCCTTTGGTAGAGCAAAGTTTATCGGAATATTTTCTGCTTGGAGTATTTGAGTAGCAGTACGCAGCACTTTTCCTTGCTGTGTGTGTACAAAATGTACCGCATATATTTTGTAGACATGAGATTTGGGAACTTGTTCCGAGTTGTGAAACTTTTTATCTGTATACGAACCAAACAGCTCCTTTATATATGCTCTGAAGTCATTATACAAGGACTATGTGATGCCCCTGGTGTTGCACACGTCCATAGGCCACGGTAACCGATTCCCATTATGTGAGCCGTGTTCTTGTCTGTCACCTGAGTGGTATAATATAGTTATTTATGCAACTGTGGCATAATGAGGGGTATTAAAACATGAATGTGGGTTTATCACACGAAGCGAAGCTGAGTGTGATAATAGTATGACATGAGTGTTTTAATACCTAATTATACAGTTGCATACAAGACTTTATCTACACCCATGATAAACTAATAATACATCTTCAGAGAATGATGTACATACTGCCCTTTGATATTTTCCAATTCATGAAATCTTGGTACGCCTTTTCATACTGTTTTCTAGATTTTTCCGGTAGTAATTTGTTACAAATGTCCTTTGCTGCATTCGAAATGTCTGGAGGTGTGTTATTAAAACTTGAATCACTCATTTTCGTAAGTAAACAAAACAATTTGCAAAAATAATAGCGAAGAAAAATAGCTGGAATTCGAATTCGAACGAATAAGCTTTAATTTTTTTTTACGGCGCGCCGCCGCTGTGGTAGTGCAATGCAACGGGCGTGAATGACAGTTCTTTTTTTGAAACTCATACAGATTCCACGCATCGAGCGGTAAGAATTTGGCTATCTGATGAGTAACCCTTTGCGCGGAAGAGATTGAAAAAGCGAAAGGAGTGTTATTATGAAATTTCATACAACATTATAACACCCGTTCGGATGATATTATGGTTATTAGGACATTGGATGTATTAATGTTGGCAATAAGCTAACTTTTTCAGAATCTTTTATAGAGGATTTAAAGCATGGGTGTAGATAAAAAAAAATATACAACTGAAGTTCGGGTAAATGGCATCTAGATAGACTAATTTGATTTGGACCCAAAAGTCGGCAATTGATGAAAGCCAATCGATCTAAATGATAGGAACCTTTTTTTTTTATAGTGCGGAAATCCCTTCGGATACCGCCCCGCGTGCCAGCGGGGGCGGTTATGTCGGGCTTGAACCGACTAAAACCGCACGCCGTCTCGGGTCTACAGACGCCGGGGTGTAAGGTTGCCCATAGAGCATATCCCTTGCACCCCGACTGACCCTGGGCTATCTCCGGTTTCGAGATGGCCCCCTCGGATTTGGGAACCACGGTGTCCCCGTCTTGCCCTGGTTTGGGGGAGGGGCGCTAGTCGCCCCACCATCCCGGCCTGCTTCTGCTGGGGTGACAGGTGGCCTCACCTGCCACCCCCAGGCCTGCGCTCATGGAGGACGGAGGTCGTTAAGCGACCTCCGGCGCCTGAGTCGCCTGCGACGCGCGGCGAGCAAGTTGCGGGCTCGGCGGTCCGGGAGAGTTCTAAATCTCTCCCGGGCGCGCTCCGCCATCTCCTTCGCGAGCATTACATGCTCGCAGAAGGAGGTGGCGGCGGCCCACGTGCTCGCGCTCCGCACCATTGCCGCAATCATGCTGCCGAGCGAGAGGACTCCCACCCCGATGGCTGCCACGAGGTCACGTCTCGGCGCCTCCCACGCCGGGAAATTATAGGAACCTGGGCTCCAAAGTGCAAGCGTCAGGTGCAATCGGATTTTTTTTCTAATAAAATATTAGCAACCGATATTAATAGTATTCCCCCTAACCCCTGCAGCTAAGGTAAATCATCAGTATTGTAATACCAACCCAGGACCTTGGATGACATTCATATAGTAAATTACTATCTTCCTGTTCCTGGACTCACACACGAAGATTTCCTTCCCATCGTACAAGTTTTTTTTTTCTTACCTTTCAAAATCAACAAAAATACAAAAAAAGTTCAAACAAATCGTTTCATTTTAATCTTGAATATCGATGCTGGAATTCGTGAACGTGACCTAGATACATAATCATGCCTCCATGTCTCACACGGATATAAATCAAACAGCTACCGCTAAGACCATTGAATAATATCACACGAAAGTACTTTGAATTAATTGCTCCTGTCCCAAGCAACAGTGTAAACATCCCTAGGCGCTGGCATTCAGTAGTCTTTCTACTCTCACAAGGGGTGGTTGTCGGTCGAACGCAGCTGTGAACGCGAAAACAACCCCTACTCTTAAAACATTTTGAATCATATTTCTGTGCAAGTGTGTGTTTACGAGTTTATAAAAACATGCGTAAGTAATATATGGCCTGTTTCATTTTTTTTACTTCTTAGTTGTTTATCCAATGCCTTCTCATTGCTTATTTATTAGATAAGCATATATTTTATGATAAAACTTCTCCAAAAGTTCTGCTTGCCGGTTACGTACAAAGATGACATATGGATGAACAATTATTTGAGTTAAATAAGCTTAACTTGATAGACTTACTCAAGTTTAAAAATAAAGTTCTACATAAGGTTGTTGTCAAATACTTTAAAGTGTAACTATTAAGATGTGTGGAAACAGGTCTTTATTTTCTGGTCCGTGAAATACATTTCACACCAGGTTTGGAACCAGGGAATTCATATTTACTTTGTATTTTCATATCTACTTTTTCATATCTACTTTGTATTTTTATGTCAATAAAGAAATTAGGAAGGCGACAAAAGACACTGTCCCACGAGTAATCGAGTAATTGTATCCTCATGGAGGAATGGAAAGAACGACAGTCGGTGTAGGAAGCCTTATGCTGCAGACCCTGCCATGAGAGTATGTGGAATACTGCCGCCTTCTTTTGCGAGGCAGTGATGAGCGCCAAAGAGGTGGCCGAAAAGGTACGGGTCTAGCACTCTCCCGTGGCGTAGAAGGCGCACCGGGTTGCGTAGTTCGCAGAACGATCACCTAGATCCTCCAGAAACGCGGGCCCTGGGGGTGACGGTCGGGGCTAGCAGTCATTTCATCCGAGCTGCAGCAGGCCCAGTTTCCGCGCGCGCTTCCCTTTAGGGGAGAGTGGCTTAGAACCCAACAACGCGTCGAGGTCGTCAGCGCTGTTGACCGAAGTCGGTCGGGGTCTCTGGAATTTCCTTTCTAGGGCACACCAGATTCCCTGTACCACATGGCTGACGAGAGACACCGTGCGGTTTTAGTCGGTTCAAGTCTGAAATACCTACCACACAGTTAATTCCGATGGGGTGCAGCACGAGAGGGTTTCCGCACGTAAAAAAAAGGCGACAAAAGAGCTGAAAATAATCAAATAACTGTAGTTTTATCAACTTTGATCTTCTCTCCAAGTTGTTATTTTACAAAACCTCCGTAGTATTTTTAATTTCCTTTACTCTGGCAACCCGTACTTGTTGACATTTACAGTTATTGGCTGGTATGGTATAATTTTTTTAATTTATTTTCATAACTGCGTTACAGCTGCTTTAGACTTATTAAATTGGAAGTTACCCAATTGCGAAAGTCCGAAAAAACGTTTAGATGTGACACTTTCGCATTGTTACCCTAGGATTTTTGAGAGGGATAAGATAAATTAAGAATTCTGGTACTCTCATAAACCGTTGAAACTTTAACATACCTGTAATTAGTCGAAATAACGTGAGAGGGTGGTACCTAATGACGCGATTGAAACAGCCAACTTCTAATGGAACTACCCTGATTCTACCACCTGGGCCCCAGTCACTCATAATTACTTAATACTCCATTATTTGATGAAGACAAATACGTTCAATTTTACCGTATTAGAAAGGTACACATATTCGTATATATGTAAAATATGCAAATTCTAGTTCTAAGTCATACATTGTTGCAAGGACTACGCTAAGGCCAGAATATTGTTCATATTATTTAAACTCATATAATACTGACGGCCTCTGTGGCGTAGCGGTGGTGCATCGAGACTGCTACATAAATAAATACTCTACGACATTCTACACAGCGCTGTCTAGACCCAATGTAAGCATAGTTTAACTAGCTTGTGTTATGGGTTCCAGAATACGGATAAACATACTTATATACTTCTTTTTTTTTGTAAATACATACATATTATTCATACAAACACCCAGACCAATGCAAATAGACATATTCCTGCATACAAATATTTGCACTGAGCGGGAATCGAACCCGCGCCCCTTGTCGTAGCAGTCGAATGCACTACCGCTACGCCACAGAGGCCGTCATTTATATGCATCGGATATGGTTACAGAAGATCTTAACGCTAGTAGGTAGATTAATTCAAAATAACCCATGTACTTTTTTTAATATTTCCATTGTACAGACACAACTAATTTACAATTTTATAATAGTACTAACTGATCTCATTCACAAATAGTTTACGTCCTATTCTCAGACCTACTGAATATACAAACAAAATTTTATAAGAATAGGACAAGCCGTTCCGGAGAAGTTATGCATACACTGTGACACGAGAATTCTAAATATTAGACTAGCTTTTGCCCGCAGCTCCACCCGCGTAGATGTCGGTTATCGCGACAAAAGTCCTTTCCCAAGGTCTAATCTACCCCTGTACCAAATTTCAGCAAAATCGGTTCAGTGGTTTAGGCGTGAAAGCGTAACAGACAGACAGACAGACAGACATAGGCTATGTTTTGTCGCGATAACCGACATCTACGCGGGCGGAGCCGCGGGCAAAAGCTAGTATTATATAATATAGTAAGGATAGAATAGAATATTTGAAATGCTTCTGTTATTATATCATTATTCTTTTAAGTTTACTATACAGAAATTTTAATAGTTGACAATTTCAGAACTCCCGACATAATACTTAAATTCCAGGATAGTTTGTACACGTCTCCGTTCTATTTGCGCTACGTGAGGTGGCACCACAAAATACGATACTGCGGGAGAAACCTATACATAAACATTTTGTGTACAAATTGCACGAACTACGTTCCAATGCAATTTGAGAAAATGTATCCAATAGTGATAGGCATAAATATTTGCACTTCAGATGATTTGATTATAAACTAACTACTAATCTACTAAGATCTTCGAGGCCCAAGTTAACCTCCCCTGCAAGCAAGTACATCTGCTAATTGACGGCTGAGGCTCTTATACAGGTTTTCCCCAGGGTCTGGGGTACAGATAGCAGTCGCTCTTGTAAGAGCCATACATAATACTCACGCCTTTTTATACGCTTTTTATTCGCTTCACCTGTATGTTTGTTTGTAACCGACTCCTTTGGGTGCGATTTTGACCAACTTTAAACGGCCAGATTTCGTTCAAACTTTGTAGATTTATCGAGGACCGATGACAATACACTAATTTGATAAAATTATTCCATTTTCAATTTGCAAAATAAGATTTTTGTTAATTTATATAATATTCATCCATAGTCGATAAGGCAGAAATTTGAATTTCCAACCATTATCTTTAGCCGATTTATCTAATATTAACAAATTTTCAAACACCAAAGAGAATTTTTAATTCAAAAAAGCATATAATGGTTTAAAAAACTCAAAAAAAAACGTTTTTATAAATAAACCAAAAATTAAAAAGTAGGAAATAAATAATGGTTTAAAAAAACTTAAAAACACCCTTTACTAGAATCGCACTAAGAATAGTGTTAAAAATTCCAATAAATATAAATTTATAATAGTGTAAATTAAAAAAATGAATTTTATTTTTCAAAAGCGTGGGGTGCTTTTTAAGATATTATCAAAACGATAATCACTCTACTCATGTCTGTCAATAAAATATTTATATCTATTGACCCATGCACCCCACGCTTTTTTTTAAATGAAATTTTTATTTTTTTATTTACAATGTTATTAATTTATATTTATTGAAATTTTTAACACTATTCTTAATTTAAATTTATTAAAACTTATTTTAAATTTTTTTAGTTCGGTTTTCTATAAAAAGCGTGTTTTTTTAGTTTTTTTTTAATATTATTTAATTTTTAACTCCGGCATAGGAAGAGACTACAGCCTGCCATCTGTTATTGTCCTCAGACACTTGACGAGCTTCGTCTACTGTCTTTAAACCTTACATGCAAGGCCGCCAGTTTCAAGTGTTATTAACCTGCCCTTTTCCATACATCATTAGGCAATTTTATCAATGTAGATACAAATATAAGCTCTGAACGTATTTTCACAGATCTGCTCTGACTTTTAAAAATATTTTAGAAGAATCCTCGGAAACGAACTTAAAGATAATGAACTGAATCGAAATTCATGTCACATGACTTGTATAAACTATTTTGTCCTCGAATATCGAACAAGATAAAAACTTGGCTTCATTATGGTGGAATTCTGATCCTGTTTCCGCAACCCATGGAAACATATTCCAAGGATAAAAAGTTGGCTATGTGTTACTCCAGACTATAGTCTATCCCTGAACCAAATATCAGCCGTTTGAAAGTAATTGAGTAACAAACATCCAAACATTTAAACATCTTCACAAACTTTCGCATTTATAATGGTAGGACAAATATAGATTACAGAGACTAAACTATGATTAATAATTATAATATCTATCTGTATAAGCATAGCGCGCCTTTTTGTAGTGTCATCCGTATGATAGTTACAACAAATTGCACGTAGTTAATGATCTCTTCATGACAATTGCATATCAAATTTGTACCCTATAATCCAGTTTAATAGATGTCATTGATATGTTTAGCTCCTGTCAAGCTACTCTCTAGTAGACTGATATCTAGCGCATTCCGTCAATAACTGAATATATCTAGCAAAACGTTGAAAGAAACTATTCGACTGACGGACATTTTTAGGTGTTGCCCGGTACTTCCTCCGTGTTAAATTCGGAATAGATCAAACTATGTTTACTTCTGCGTATTCGAACTCAACATGTATTAGGTTACCTATTTCATCGTTATATTTTCAATCATTTATCAATATTCTACGACATTCTACACAGCGCTTTCTAGACCCAAAGTAAGCATAGTTTAACTAGCTTGTGTTATGGGTTCCAGAATGCGGATAAACATACTTATATACTTTTTTTTTGAAAATACATACATATTATACATAGAAACACCCAGACCAATGCCAATAGACATATTCATGCATACAAATATTTGCACTGAGCGGGAATCGAACCCGCGCCCCCTGTCGTAGCAGTCTAATGCACTACCGCTACGCCACAGAGGCCGTCACTAACGCCGGCCGTTATTAACAAAGGTTGAGTTTCTAATCAACTATCTTTTACACCTAGGTAACTCTGTAGTTTCCAGATTTCATATTTTACTGCTCATCACCTTTCAGCTATAGTGTGATGATTTATAGTCCGAACGTTGAATGTGTCCGGGTTCTATTGAACTGCAGAATTTCATAATGATCTACTTTTTAATAATAAAGGAATGATCAATAATAGATTTGGTGGATTATACCCTGCTATATCTATCACACTAATAATAGCGTGATGATATATAGCGCAGTTGAAGACCATACCCTAGAATGTTCATGCAAAATTTCAGCTGAATCTGTTCAGTGGTTTTAACGTGATGCTCGGACATTGATAAATAATAAAAACCAGACAAACAGACAAAAATTCTAAAAAAATCATTTTTTTGAAAAAATATTCAATGTACAGTTTTCACCTCGTTACGATTTTATTATATATAAGTATAGGTAACGTATATCCAGAAATTTACGTAACCATACATTTTTCCTTGCAAAAATTTAGCGACATTTTTATTGATATTAAACTTTTTTTAAATATATAATATGAAATTTTCTGAATTTAGATGGTACTGGGGATTAAAAAATTAAGACTAATGTTATTTATAATCTATATTTCTATATTTATTGATATGAATCCTGTCTGTTGTAAGCTTAATGTTAATTAGTCTTGCATGTTAATGTTAAGAAATTTTGTTTATATATAACCATATTTAACACACTAACCATAATGAACACTTTTGCACACCAATATGGTAAAACATGGATTTAATAACCATACACACATTGATTGATTGATTGAGTAAAGTAGGTTTCAAGGATACCATTTCTCTCATTAAATAATACAATTATTTCGGACAATTTTAAGAGGCTACGCCATTGGGTTAAACTAGTCAACTAATTGGACGCCTAGGCCGTTCATTTAACGCCGGTTACCAATAAAATGTCTGAAGAACACTTCGTGCAGTATCTTAACCTAATACAAAGCACCATTTGGGAACCACATACCTAGCCTTTCATTAAGATAATCGGTGCGCGGAACAGCGGCTAACCTAACTTATCTCTGACGGGTACACTGTGTCCACCAGCTCGGCTTAAATATGTAGAATAACGAAGTAACTTGGATAAACAGCGTTATCGACTTAGGTGTCGAATAAGTTGTGTAGTTTAACTTCAAAATATACAATTTATTATACTATTAATGTCTGGCTGACCTTTATTATTAATATGCTCGGTATTTTTTAAACATCACTTTGTTATATCTCAAAGGGTTTACGCAGCGTCTTCGTCGAAAACTCTCAGACGAAGCATTTTTTTCCGACATCTCAAACAAATATCATTATATTTTAGCCAATGTATACAAAAACTTGACAAATTATATACTTACTTAAACTTTCCTCGAGAACCATTCAATCTAATGGTGAAAACAGCATAAAAATCGGTGCAGTAGTTTTTGGGTTTATCGCGAACAGATAGACCGACGCGGCGGAGGACTTTGTTTTATAATCACTTCGAAGCGATTCCACTAATAGAATTTCACTTTGTCGACTGGCCCAGACGACTTTTGCACACGGCGTAACGACATGCGACATTACGCCCTCTAGCGCCCGTGTGTACCCACCTTAAGAGGTGATTAATGAGACATACACCAAATGAACACCATCAATAGGACCATCAATCCTTGTTGGACTCAGCCATATTTTTCACTTGGAGTGCGGATTTAAGTCGAAAATTCAAGTAAAAATAAGTAATGAGGTGTATTATAAACTCATTTAAAGATATTGTTAGGTACCTATATTCTACAGAGCCAGAAAAAAAACTAATTTCTTTTAGATTTCAAATTTATTGTACATTAGCCCGCTCGCATAAAATACTGTTTTCTTTCCATAAGAAACTTCTATAGATGATTAAAAAACTTAAGCAAAAGTTTAATGAAATTGGTAAAGTACTTCTCAAGTTATGGCCTGACCAACGGAAATAAGGATAATTTTTATGTAAATAGATAGAAACACTCAGACCAATGCAAATAGACGTCTTCATGCACATAAATTTACACTAAGCGGGTATCGAACCCACGAACCTTTACGTAACAGTTAATGCTCTACTCACGTACCTAACAAAGCTTGTCAAATATAAAGCTGTCTTCAGCTGAATGGTCACACTTTTCTCTTTCTTAAGTCAGTAGATACTTGGACAGACAAAATATGTATACTATCTATATTGCACCAATGTATTTTGATCCGTATGAAATATGTTTATATACTACGGAAAATCAGTGTAGCTCTTATTGGAGATCATCAAATAATGGTTACTTATATATTATATTCTTGTTGGTAAACAAGTACCTTTTTTTTTTTTTTTTTCGTGCGGAAATCCCTTCGGATACCCCCCCCCCGCCGGCCAGCGGGGGTGGTTATGTCGGGTTTGCACCGACTAAAACCGCACGCCGTCTCGGGTCTTAAGACGCCGGGGTGTAAGGTTACCCATAGAGCATATCCCTCGCACCCCGACTGACCCTGGGCCATCTCCGGTTTCGAGATGGCCCCCTTACTTGCTCTCCACTGTGCCATCTGCTAATCAGAGGGACACGTGGAAAGCTTCCGAACAGCCCTCAACAGGGCCGTCCCCGCCTCGGTCGGAGTTGGCCGTAGGCGGCAGCGTCTCTGCCACCCTAGGAGAGAGGCGCTGCCGTCTCCGTTGCCCAGGGTGCACCGCGTGGAGGTCCCCAACCAAGCACCCCGGTAAACAAGTACCTATATATTTTTCATTACTACGATGGGACTTTGTTAGCTCTGTGTTATTAAACATAATAATACTACATCCTCTTCTGACGAGGCCGGCATTGTTAACATGGTATGTGTATGTAATGGTGACCCTCGTTCTTGGACTTTACCTTCAGCTTACCATCAGGCGAGGTGAAGTCAAATTGACGTGTCCTAAATATAAAAAAAAAAAAAAAAAAAAAAAACTTGGTTTCTTCTCATCATTCAACGATCTCCCTGTTGCATCCATAGTTTTCACTTCCCGAGGTCCGCGTATTGTTTTTGATTGATATGTCGGCTCCTAGATGTAAGTCTGGGTCAGAACCTCTTCCGTTGTTCAGCAGGTGCACCACCTAGCAGGTGGGGCTGGCTTGGACTCTGGTCTTGTTAGGGCCCTGTAGACCTACTTTGTTTGGTTTCGTCTGATGAAATCTGGAGTCAACGATTTCTACCAGACCACCATTAGATTATGCGTTTATTGAGCAAAGCTGTGAAACAGTGAAACTCTCTCCTAGACGACTCATGTTTTTCGGTTGTTCGCTAACTCCTCTTAAACCATTTAACCGATTTAGATCAAACTTGGGATATATAAACACACAACAAATTAGTGTGGAGGCTAGGAAAATCAAAAATCAAAAGTACCACGGCGGAATAATCACCGGAAAAAACAAGAGTCATTCACGCGATTGGTATTAAATTAAGTAATTTGTTCATATACATAAGACAAAAATAGAAAAACGAAAATTGGACTAGCCATTGAGGAATAATCACCTAAAGTACCATTTGAAACGGAGTAAACAAATAGAGCACGTGCAAAATAGAATTTTATGAATGGCCCCTATAGCCCAGTCGACAGGTAGTTTCAGCTAGAAAAAGGTCAAAATTTAATAAAACTTCGGGATGTTATTAAAGGATGGTTAATTAACATTTTCTCAAGTTTTGGACCTCGTGGACCCTGTGCGAAAAGAGGAGGGGGGGGGGACTGCAAAAATTTCGACCTTCCTCCGGTTTTTCCTGAATAACTTTTATCCCTTACACCCTAAGGCAAAAGTACTTGAATATTTTTTGTAGATCGTTAAATTTCCTATAATTTTGATCATATAAACATGTTTGTATGTCAATTCGTTACCGAGATACAAGGTTTAGAAAAAAAACATTTTTTTTAGAATCTGCTAGAAAATGCCTAAAAATGCTGAATTCCGCCTTAGTTCTTCTGTTATACCTGAATTATGATGACATTTTGTTAAAAAAAAAAAAGAATTTGTGAAAAATTTTGGTCGGGCATCTGGTTGGACATGAGTATTGAGCAGGTTCTTATGGGGGCTATGTAGAGCTATGGTGGACTCACTCGTGGAAGCGGTGTAAGTGATTCCGTGCTTGCTAGGTGGACATTGGGTATGCTGTGCCTTGAAAGCATTTGTGAACAAATAGAATTGCTCGCTGATGTTCGCTCAGAGACATCTGAACAGCATGTGGACATGAGACCAACCCGAGTAGTGAGAGACAACATGGACATCTGAACTGCGCGCATGGCTCACTGAACACCCTCCATTCCTTCACATCCAGGCGATAGTTTCTCTAAACACAGGAATCATTGGTCATGGCGAAGTTAACTGTCACTTAGCACGAGCATGCATGAAGAAAGTGGTGGGGGGAAATTTTCAAGAATTGAAACTGAAACGGAAGGATAAGGTCGTGACTCTGGCTTCCATTTCCTGCACGTTAAACATTGCTGGCAAAAAATTTACTGTCAATCCTCTCACTCTCTTCCAGCATGTCTGCATTGCCAAAAAATCTGAAGATCTGAAAGAATTCTTCAAGTTTGAACTCGCACCCTTCCCTATGTCACTATTTACTGAGGAGGGAATGCGCAAGGGAACAAAGTCTGCAATGTACTCCCTCTTCACTCTCGTAGATGAAGTCAACCTTGGCAATAGGAAATGTAACGTGATTGATGGACGATACCTGTTACATAAAGTGCTGTGGAACAAAACTCCCACAACCACGTTCGAGATGCTGTGCTCTGTGTACATTAACTACGTGCAGAGACACTTTGGTAGCAATGTGATTGTTGTATTTGATGGATACCCCACTAGCGCCGGCTATCAAAGCACCAAAGCCGCAGAACGAGCTCGCCGGTCTGCATTACAATCACCAACCAAAGTCGTGTTCTCCTCATCTACCATGGTGACAATAGCACAAGAAAAGTTCTTGTCAAACGATCACAATAAGAGCGCATTCATACTTTTCCTCCACGCAGTGAGTGGTTGTGATACCACATCAGCACCGTATGGATTGGGGAAGAACAAAATTTGCAGCACTTACATGAAGAATACCTCCCTCTCTGCAGCAGTGGCTCCTTTTCTAACACAAAGCGCTACTCCAAACAACCAGAAATGCTGCGCCGGATAACATCCTCCAGATTGTTTTCTGCAAGTGCAGCAAAGGTGGTATCACCGGAGCTTGCAGCTGCAGGAAAGCAGGCCTTAGGTGCTCAGCAATGTGCAAGCACTGCACAGGCTCCTGCGAAAACGCCCCCGCAACTTATTTAAACGAGGACGACTCACCAAGCATTGTTGATGAATACGACGACGGCGAGGACGTCTTGGACTGTCTGATCACTCCGGAGGACGACGAGCTGTTAGAAGCAGAAACACCGGCTAAGAAATCCCGAAAAGAACTTTAATTATTACGATTGACACTACCTACTATGATATGTACATGTATATATGAGTACCTTTCAACAATAATATCTCTATTCTCTATAATATATGTCTTGTGTATTTACCTTAATATTGTCAATTACATAATTTTTTCTACGAAATGACTACGTCTTTTTTTTACCTGCCCTGAGGTATCGATAGGATATCGATCCGAAAAGTAACTAATATCAATACCAACATGATGTGAAAATGGTTAGTTTTTATCAGAGAAGACAATCAGCTTTTGGAATCGGGTTGGGTGGGGAGAGAGGGGAGCGGGGGGTTCCCAAAGTTGGTGATTGCAACCAAGAAGTATAATTACAACAAAATGTCATCATAATTCAGGTATACTTAACAGAAGAACTAAGGTGGAGTTCAGCATTTTTAGGCATTTTTTAGCAAATTCAAAAAATTATGTTTCTTTTCTAAACTTTGTATCTCGGTAACGAATTGACATACAAACATGTTTTATATAGGAAATTTAAGAATCTACAATAAGTATTGAAGTACTTTTACCTTAGTGTGTAAGGGAAAAATGTTATTCAGGAAAAACCGGAGGAAGGTCGAAATTTTGACCTTTTTCCACTTAACCCCACTTTATCCAACCTGTCGACTGGACTACTATCACAAAACAACTGGCTGGCTAAAAAACTAACCATTAATAAACTATTCAAATTTATTTTCTTATTTTCCTTATCAGTCGGGGTGCTTCACCCAATTTTTGCAACAGCAGAATGCATTGCAGACCTAGTAAGTAGTACTAAATTGGCAAATGATGGCATTCTGCATTAGTAATGTTAGGAATGTTTTTTTGACAAAAGCGTGATATGCCGTCATACCTTTTTATTTATAAGTACTTCTATGCACTACATAAATTTTATAGAACAATAATTATTATACGGTTCCTGAGTGAGGCAGAAATGAAATTCGAATTTGGAATAAGACGCAGAAACTAGATAATTGAGTTACCTAATGATTTTTGACACCTATCTGTATTGGAGTAAGATCCCAGGCTCACCAGAAATCACTTATATGGGATAAAGTAGTGTATGTATATACATTTCATCCTTGTAAAAATATATGATGTCTGGTGATAGCGGGATCTTGGAACATATAAGCATAGTGCGCCTTGTAATCTATCTCAATCTAAATCTATGATATCTACATAAAGTGGTGCAATGTTGCTAGTCAATTAGTGGTCTTTAGCGATTACAAATTATTTGTTCCGTACTACCAGTTTAGTAGTATACATATAAGTCATTGGTTATTTGATATAAGTTTATAGAACTAACCGTGCGTGAGTTAGACATTTCCGCCATATGGCATCATCATCATCATATCAGCCGTAGGAAGTCCACTGCTGAACATAGGCCTCCCCCATCGACTTCCATTTTGACCGGTCTGTAGCGGCCTGTATTAAACATAACATAACATAACATAAACTCACGCCTATATCCCCGAAGGGGTTGGCAGAGGTGCTAGCACCCACGTTTCGCCAGTTTATGTTTTAGGTCCCAATGTAATAGGTGGCGAGCCTATTACCATTAACCGGGCACTTATAAATCTGCGATAAATACACACATAACTTCGAAAAGCATCGAAAAGTCATTGGTGTGTGCCATGGTAATACCTGGGATCGAACTCGAGACCTCGTCTCAGCAGTCCTTTACCCATACCACTAGGCTACCGCGACACGCTGTATTATTAGAATTAAAAAAAACCGTTCCCGCAGGGGGAACGCACAGGTAGATTTCGTGAAGCAATTAATCATTTTTAACTGTTTATTTTTTTTCTCGAAAACGGTAACTTTTAGCGAAAAACTTTTCAAACATTTATTTTAGACTTAAAAATGGCCTATCGATTAAAAATGTTTCCAACGCCAAGAATGTTCACCGGTTAGAAGTTATGATTTTTTTCCCGAAAAATTTTGGTTTTTCCCCCCTCAACTTTTAGTTAAAGTTTTAATCTTATAGGTTTATAAATAAAAGTTGTTGGTATTCATGTATACTATGTGATAAAATTAGAACGGTTCGAATATCTTTCATGGAACGTGAAATTTTGAGGTAAAACAGATTTCACAAAAAGTGAGGCCCTACCGTCCCCTTAGGCCGGATTCCACCCGTTCACGAACTTAAACTAGGTTTACACCCAAGCAATTTTTGACCGCAGTTTGAAAGCGATCGGGGCAAAAATGCGACCGTGAGAGTGCCGCAAATTTTGGGAAGTGGAACCATACATACATATATATAATATATAGGTATATAAACTTTTTGACCAGTGGTCATTTCGGACTCAGGGGGTCATAACTAGACCTCCTATTAAGATTTTTTTTTAATTCGACAGTAGTCAAGAAACCAATAGGTCGATTTGGGGTGTTTGTTGGGTAACCTCCTCGAGTGTCACTCCGATTTCGATCCCGCTGCAGTCCGGGGGGAACGGAATCGGAGCGGCTGGTACACCCTGGGCGGCGGTCAATGGCTTCCCCTTCACCCCTTCATAGGGTTGGCATTGATCGTCGGCCAATACCCAACGTGGCGGGAACACATCGCTCTCCGTACTCCTCTGCTTTCAGAGGAGACAGGATGAGCGATGCTGTTAGTGGTGAGATGGCCCAGGGTCAGCCGGGGTGCGAGGGATATGCTCTATGGGTAACCTTACACCCCGGCGTCTGAAGACCCGAGACGGCGTGCGGTTTTAGTCGGTGCAAGCCCGACATAACCGCCCCCGCTGGCCGGCGGGGGGGTATCCGAAGGGATTTCCGCACGATAAAAAAAAAAAAAAAAAGGTAGATCGATTTCATCGAAATCTACCTAATAGCTCACTTAAGACCCATAATATTTGTGTCCGTGGTGCTTATCTCTTTTATAGGTAGTTACCTATTTGTGTCTATTGTCTCCCGTTTGCTAGAACTGACCATGATAACGTTAAATACAGAGAAACTAATTTGACTAGATAGTCACCTACTTATTAACTGACTTTCAAATTAAATCTGAACCAATTTTCGTACATAATATTTTTTTCGTTGAAAAGATTTCTCCCTTGAAGCGGTTTCATTTCAATTTCAATTAAAAATGTATCCCCAAGGATGACAATAAGTCGTAGACAAGTAAATTTCATTCATTATTTATTAGCATTATTAGGTTGAATTTTCTTATTATAATATTAAAATTAAATTGAGCTTTTTTGACGTTTTCTAAAAATAAAAAAAAACCTAGCTAGATCGATTAATCGCCCCCGAAACCCCGTATTCTTCCGTGCGGAAATCTCCTCGGATACTCTCCCGCCGGCCAGCGGGGGCGGTTATGTCGGACTTGAGCCGCGTAAAACCGCACGCCTTCTCGGGTCTACAGACGCCGGGGTGTAAGGTTGCCCATAGAGCATATCCCTCGCACCCCGACTGACCCTGGGCCATCTCCGGTTTCGAGATGGCCCCCTCGGGTTTGGGAACCACGGTGTCCCCGTCTTGCCCCGGTTTGGGGGAGGGGCGCTAGTAAAAAGAAGTACCTATAATGTAAAATATAAAATAACATCAAATAAATCGCGATAGAATCTGTTAAAAATAGTTTTATTTCAATGAAAGGTAAATCTGACGAGAATACCAAATCGTTCTTCAATTTAAGTGCTGAAACTAATTGTTTTAGTTCTCAATAATCAGATTGGATCGGATTCCAACGATACAGAAAATTCACAAAATAAATTAAATAAGAAATAATGAATCTAATTTTCAAACTTTTATATTTAAGTTCGTTATAACCCAAAATAGTAATTCTATTTTAAGGACAAATTTAAAAAATGAAATTGCCTTTGAACCAAGTCAAAGACTCCTTTGACTTTGAAACATAATTTATCAAAGTAATCAACTCATTCAATTGATTAAATCTTATATACTTACTTACTTAATTCCTCCGCATCATCACCGACTGGTAATGTTCCCAGAAGACTGGCAGCATTGCCTCGTTGAATGGCAATGCTAATTCTTTGTGTAAGATAAAGTCCAGTCTCTGGTCACGTGTAGCATCTATCTTTTAGGTTTAGTTTTCTTTACATTTATTTATAATTAGATGTACATAATAATTTGAAGTTATTGTTTGTAAGTATATATATTTGAAGTTAATCTATACATATAAATAAAATTGGAGTGTCTGTTTGTA
Source organism: Cybosia mesomella (assembly GCA_946251805.1). Taxonomy (NCBI): domain Eukaryota; kingdom Metazoa; phylum Arthropoda; class Insecta; order Lepidoptera; family Erebidae; genus Cybosia; species Cybosia mesomella. Next base: position 29,053,093 of record OX276398.1, read on the forward strand.
ATATTGAAATAACCGTTTTTTACTACATGTATATGAATATATATACGGTACATACACCATAATAACATTTTTTTAAATTTTTGTCTGTCTGTTTGTTCCGGCTAATCTCTGAAATGGCTGGATCGATTTTGACGGGACTTTCACTGGCAGATAGGTAATATTACAAGGTGTAACATAAGGTACTTTAATTTTAGAATAAAAATTAGCGTTCCGCTCAAAAGAACCAAAACCATAAAAATTGAAATCCACTCGGACGAAGTCGCGAACACAGCTAGTTAAATAATAAATTAACTACATGACAAATTATACCTGTCAACGTCCAATAATGCAATCTTCACTTTATAACTTGCTTCTGAGAACTAGTATATATGAACTCAGAAAATAAAATGTCCTATAGGTTAAAGTGGTTCAGGGGTGCTTGGTTGGGGACCTCCACGCGGTGCACCCTGGGCAACGGAGACAGCAGCGCCTCTCTCCTAGGGCGGGAGAGACGCTGCCGCCTACGGCCAACTACGACCGAGGCGAGGACGGCCCTGTTGAGGGCTGTTCGGAAGCAATCCACGTGTCCCCCTGATTAGCAGATGGCACAGTGGAGAGCAAGTAAGGGGGTCATCTAAAAACCGGAGATGACCCGGGTCAGTCGGAGTGCGAGGGATATGCTCTATGGGTAACCTTACACCCCGGCGTCTTAAGACCTGAGACGGCGTGTGGTTTTAGTCGGTTCAAGCCCGACATGACCACCCCCGCTGGCAGGCGGGGGGTATCCGAAGGGACTTCCGCACGAAAAAAAAGGAAGGTTACAGAGGTTCATCTTTTTGTAACTTTAATGTTAACTAGCATCGCCGCGCGGTTTACCTTTAGTATCTTTAGTAGGAATATCGGGATAAAAAGAAGCCAATGTCACTCAGGAATATCGTAGCATTCTAATGGTAATTTTTAAAATTGGTTCAGTAGTTTCAGAGTTTATCGATAACAATCAAACAAATCTTTCCTCATTATAATATTACTAGCTGACCCGGCAAACTTAGTTCTGCCTTCGAATTGCTTTAATTTGTGTTTTCGAAAATGTATCCTTGCACCCCGGCATTAAAGACCGGTTCGAGTCCGACATTACCACCCCCGCTAACCGGCGTAGGGGCCTAGAAGGTAACGGTGATGTCAACACGGAAGCCTCTCGTACCGACTGACGCAGATGGTCTCAGGGAAGGGGTGCTTCGGGGACCACCTGCATCGGATCAGGCAGGAGCCAACGCCTGGGTGTCATCACTGCGACGCGAGCGAGGACTCCGGGCTGCACACGCTGGCGGACTGCCCGGCGTGGGAGGCGCCGAGGCGAGACCTCGTGGCAGCCATCGGGGTGAGAGTCCTCTCGCTCGGCAGCATGATTGCGGCAATGGTGCGGAGCACGAGCGCGTGGGCCGCCACCACCTCCTTCTGCGAGCATGTAATGCTCGCGAAGGAGATGGCGGAGCGCGCCCGGGAGAGGTTCAGAACTCTCCCGGCCCGCCGAGCCCGCAACCTGCTCGCCGCGCGTCGCAGGCGACTCAGGCGCCGGAGGTCGCTTAATGACCTCCGTCCTCCATGAGCGCAGGCCTGGGGGTGGCAGGTGAGGCCGCCTGTCACCCCAGCAGAAGCAGGCCGGGACGGTGGGGCGACTAGCGCCCCTCCCCCAAACCGGGGCAAGATGGGGACACCGTGGTTTCCAAACCCGAGGGGGCCATCTCGAAACCGGAGATGGCCCAGGGTCAGTCGGGGTGAGAGAGATATGCTCTATGGGCAACCTTACACCCCGGCGTCTAAGACCCGAGACGGCGTGCGGTTTTAGTCGGTTCAAGCCCGACATAACCGCCCCCGCTGCCCGGCGGGGGAGTATCCGAAGGGATTTCCGCACGAAAAAATAAAAATAAAAAGGTATATACATACCTTTGGATTCCCTGATGTTTTGACCAGGCTACACTGGCCGTGGTCACAGACTGACTGGCGTCGTGGTGCACGTCCTCCGTCATCGAGTCCGTGAGGCACAAAGTTCGGCCTCCACGCGCACATTCTCGATATTTTTCATATTTGCGTTTCGCCATGTACCGTCACATACTACACTTAGTTCCTATTTGGAGGTAGTCTCTCATATTAGTTCGTTTTTAGGGTTCCGTTGCCAAGTGGCAAAAAACGGAACCCTTATAGATTGGTTATGTCTGTCTGTCTGTCTGTCCGTTCGTATGTCACAGCCACTTTTTTCCGAAACTATAAGGACTATGCTGTTGAAACTTGTTAAGTAGATGTATTCTGTGAACCGCATTAAGGTTTTCACACAAAAATAGAAAAAAAACGAAACATTTTGGGGGCTCCCCATACTTAGAACTGAAACCTAAAATTTTTGTTTCATCAAACCCATACTTGTAGGGTATCTATGGATAGGTTTTCAAAAATGATATATAGGTTTCTAATATCATTTTTCTCTAAACTGAATAGTTTGCGCGAGAGACACTTCCAAAGTAGTAAAATGTCCCCCCCCCCTTGTAACTTCTAAAATAAGTGAATGATAAAACTAAAAAATATATATGATGCAAATTACCATGTAAACTTCCACTGAAAATTGGTTTGAACGAGATCTAGTAAGTAGTTTTTTTTTAATACGTCATAAATCGTAAACCGCAATTTACATTTCATTCAATCAACTGAAATATAAAATTTTAAAAACAGCATTATTATGTTACTTGCTGCTATGGACCCTTCACGGGCGAGTCTGACTCGCACTTGTTTAGTTGTTACAAAACTCTTAGAGAGTTTTGTTTACTAAGAAATCGCACATATTTGCGGCGAGGACGCCGCAGACTCATCTACGCCCGGGACTACCGACCTCCATGATCGGGGCCTGAGGACGGCAGTTGGCCGACTCGCCGTCCTTACAGAAGCAGGCCGTGGCGGAGGCGTGTCGTGTGTGCCCTACACACGCCTGCCAACTCACCGAAGCGGGATAAAACCCGACCCCACCAGGCGAGGCCGCGGTGGCGGCTAAAGTCCGCCGGCAACCCTGGGGTTATCCTTTCGAGGGCTTACCCGGGGTGCCCGGCAACGGATACTTGGGAAGGACACCGTGCGGTTTTAGCGGGGGGGGGGGAGTATCCGAAGGGATTTCCGCACGTAAAAAAAAAATGTGGGCTACCGCTGCCTCCTTCTGCGAGCAATTAATGCTTGAGAAGGAGGTGGCGCGGAGCGGCTGCGGCAGAGACTCCGGTTTCTCCCGATCCGCAGAGCTCGCGAGGCGCGGAGGTGACTCCGACGTCGGAGGTCCCTCAACGACCTCCGTCCTCCATGAGCGCAGGCCTGGGGGTGGTAGGTGAAGCCGCCTGTCACCCTAGCAGTTGCGCGCCCCTCCCTCTTCCGGGGGCAAGACGAGGACACCGTGGTTCGCAAACCCGAGGGGGCCATCTCGAAACCGGAGATGGCCCTCGGTCAGTCGGGATGCGACGGAAATACCTTTTGGGCCAACTGGCGCCTGAAGACTTGAGATGGCGTGCAATTTTAGTCAGTTCGAGCCCGACATAATCCTCTTCGCTGGCCGGCGGGGGAAATCCGCGGGGACTTCAGCACGAAAAAAAAGGTCTTTCAAAATGAAACTACAAAGTACAAGTAATAAAAAGCATAACTACAAAGTATAAGAGAGTATGTTTAGAGTCTAAATCAGCGGTGTGAAATCTAAAGCCGGCCACACACGTTGCGGTATACTTGTACAAGTCTAGACTTGTACAAGTCCGCGTTTTTTCGATGTGCCCACAGACGCTCAAGTATACATGTGCAAGTGTCATTTTTGTCACAGCGAGTGTCCAGGTATGTCGTGCTGCGATGGATGACGCTTTGGCAGTAGTTGGCATTATTTATGCTACAAAAAAACATAGGTAGGTACATACTTTCATATCCATACATACATACTCTTTCCTCTTTCCAAGACTTCCCTCTGCTTACCATCAGGCGAGGCAAAGTCAAATAGACAGAACCTATATACAAGAAAAAACATAGGTAGGTACATACTTTCAGGGGTGTGTGTTGGGTAACCTCCTCGAGTGTCGCTCCGATTCCGATCCCGCTGCAGTCCGGGGGGAACGGAATCGGAGCGGCCGGTACACCCTGGGCGGCGGTCAATGGCTTCCCATTCACCCCTTCATAGGGTTGGCATTGATCATCGGCCAATACCCAACGTGGCGGGCACACATCGCTCTCCGTACTCCTCTGCTTTCAGAGGAGACAGGATGAGCGATGCTGTTAGTGGTGAGATGGCCCAGGGTCAGCCGGGGTGCGAGGGATATGCTCTATGGGTAACCTTACACCCCGGCGTCTGAAGACCCGAGACGGCGTGCGGTTTTAGTCGGTGCAAGCCCGACATAACCGCCCCGCTGGCCGGCGGGGGGGTATCCGAAGGGATTTCCGCACGATAAAAAAAAAAACAAAAAAAAAAGGTACATACTTTCATATACATACATACATACTCTTTCCTCTTTCCAAGACTGCCCTCTGCTTACCATCAGGCGAGGCAAAGTCAAATTGACGGAACCTAGATACAAAAAAAACATAGGTAGGTACATACTTTCATATACATACATACATAGCTTTTTAATGAAATGAAGAATCTACCTCTTCATAAATTTAAAAGCCAAATTAAAAGTAAACTCTGCCAAAAAGGCTACTAAGACTAAGACTATTTAGACGATAAACAAGCTTGGATATGAACTGTTTGCTCTCTCTCTATGCTACTCAAATGGAATATTGTACTTAGGTTAAGTAAATATGTTTGTAAATAGACCAAAAAAAAACAGCCCGCTGAGTTTCTTGCCGGAGTCTTCTCAGGACAGGGCCGCGTTTCGAACCGGTGGTCCATTTGCCAAACATTAGATTATTTATTTTTTTATGACGTTTTGTAAGTGCCGTATTAATGGTCTATGCAGAATAAATGGTTTTTGACTTTGACTTTGACATACTCTTTCCTCTTTCCAAGACTGCCCTCTGCTTACCATCAGGCGAGGCAAAGTCAAATTGACGGAACCTATATACAAAAAAAAACATACATACATCATACATGCATACATACTCTTTCCTACTTCCAAGACTGCCTTCGGCTTACCATCAGGCGAGGCGATGTCAAATTGATGAGTCCTATATAAAAAAAACAAATAGCTATAATAATTGCGTCTGGAGGTCTGGATAATGAATTTATTATGAAGAAAATCTCACTCATTTTGGCGGGAAATTGATCACAGAACATACGTACGTATAGGCGCGTGCCTAGTACGCTACTGAGACTTGAACGCAACGCTGGCAGCTGGCACACACGTTCATGTATACTTGTACAAGTCTAGACTTGCGCAAGTTTGGAATCGAAAGTTGGAACTTTTTTTGAGACTTGTACAAGTCAGAAACTTGCGCAGTTATCTTCCAACACACGTTCAAGTATACTTGTACAAGTCTAGACTTGTACAAGTATACCGCAACGTGTGTGGCCGGCATAAGATAGAAACACGCTTGTACGATACGACTACACACAGAAAGCACAGCTTATAGAAATCTCTATTCCTAGACAGCACTTTTCGCCGAAAATTTTGTTGATAGAAAACATTGTTACACAGTAAGCACTGTACACAGAGATCTCTCTTCATAGATAGCACTTCTTGCCGGTAAAAATTTATATTCCAAAAATAAGTAAAGTGGGTTAGGTTAGGTTCGAACTGTGACCCCAACAGAGAACGCCGGAACCACTAGTCTGGAAAATTTACGGTTTCTCTGTGTATAGTGCTTTCTTTGTACCGAGATGTCTACAAACAATGTTTTCTATCACCACAATTTTCGGCGAAAAGTGCTGTCTAGGAATAGAGATTTCTATTAGCTGTGCTTTCTGTATGTAGTCGTATCGTACAAGCGTGTTTCCATCTTAGGTTCCACACTCCTAAATGAGAGCCTCAATTTCGAGGCAGACAAATCTTATAATCTAGGCTTAATCCTCCAATTCCCCTGTAATATGTTATTCATAAATACCTACTTATACATCGGCTAGAACCCACACCGTTTATTTGTTGCTTATTTGAAGGTAATTTTGCTGAGTCACGGCCTTACTTAAATACCATTATGAGATAATACGATGATCCTGTGTAAGTGAGAATTAAGTGTGTTTATCTTAATCCTTATTGTTCTATAAGACCGTCTTACCCGAGGGTAAGCCCCGGATGAAACAGCGTGAAAGTGCATTACGTTTATCCAGGAAATAGTGTAGGAATATTGGTAAATTGTCTCGAAACCAGTTCAAACAATTGTGAATCTATCTATAAGAGGTAAAGTTTGTGAGGTTGTAGGGGGTAATCGCTGGCAATACTGTACGAATTTTGAAAATTCTTTTACTAATAGAAAGTCACATTATTTTATGAGTGTCATAGGCTATATCATCACGCTACTACCCAAGGGAGCAGGGTCTTAAATGTCAACAAATTCCGCAAATTCCCATACATTATACGAAAACTAACATAACATAATAAATGACATAACATAGGTTTTGAAATACGCCAAGGGTGAAACCGGGGAGGGCCAGCTAGTTCTACAATAATTTTATTGAAATGTTAACAATTTCAAAATTATTCAAACTGTATAGTTATGAGATATACCAATGAGCCGTTACAATCAATGATTAAAATGAAGAAAATACTAACATTTTACAACACATAATTTTTTATATTAAAATTATCTAAGATTTTTTGGAAATTATCTGAACAAGTTTTAAATTTTTTGTAAAATTTATCAAAATGCTAAAGTGCAAATATGGTAACATTTTTTATATACCTCGACATGCTCAAGTGACTCACAAATTCACCTATGACGTAGTACTCAACACTCATACCATTTCTTTGCATTATACTGTATCATGCAATCTTTTTATACCCCCATATCTCAAAGAATGTTTTAAGTTTGTACGCGAGACGCATTCGAAATTATTAAGATTAAAGGGAGACTTCAGGCTGCAAAATGCCAGTACATTATATATTATGAAGATCGCTGATAAATCCTTCACAGTTGAAAAATAACATTTGTGGAATCCTACCGTTTTACAACGTTACTTAGGCGCTTAGCTGAAAGATTTGAGGGAATTTTGCTAGAAAGTGGGTCATTGACTGTTTTAGAAGTTATATATAACATTAAAAAGATGTAGATTCGCACTAGATGTCTCACTAACGCCATTACAAGTGCAACAAGACATGTGCTAATCATTGTGAGCGAGCTCTCTCTATCGCACAGCGCATCTCTACAGCTTTATATCTATTCAGAGTGGCTAAAACTGAAGTTATGGTTTTAATTTTTTATAAACAAAAACGGTTTCAACAACCCTTTAAGTTATCGAACTATATCATAGGGAGATATCATTCACACGTTGTAACTACTCTGAGGCAATGGAGGGAAAAAAGAGAAAAATCTGAAAAAGGGACAGAAGGAGACAAAATGTTCAGACACTCCAACAAAACTGTTGGAGGCGCGGGGAATTTAAAGTATTATGTTCTAATTATTGGGATATTCAGTAAAAAGATGTTAGAAGGAGACAAAATGTTCAGACACTCCAACAAAACTGTTGGAGGCGCGGGGAATGTATTATGTTCTAATTATTGGGATATTCAGTAAAAAGATGTTGTCTGTTGAAGTGTTTATAATCAAGTCAAGTGTAACTATGGAGTAAAAGAATATGTACATAAATCAAAAAAAAAATACAGAACACGTCAGTATAAAAAAAGAGTTTAACTCAAAATAGGTGGTCTACATAACGAGATTAGTATTCACTATCTACAACAGTCGCCCTTAATCGAAATTATCGTAGACTAAATAAAAATTAAGTTACTAAACCTAAACTGACTGTACACTTATTATGTGCTACGGGCCCAAGTGGCCCTAGTGGCTTTGTCAGCACATCAGCAGGCATATCACAACTTGTAATATAGACTAAAGGTACAATATTGGTAGATACTTTCTCTCTAATAAAGTGAAATCTGGTATCTATATGCTTCGTCCTGCTGTGGTGTATAGGATTTCGAACGAGATTCATGGCACTTTGACTGTCAGAAGCTAACTTAACTGGAGAAAGTTTACCTGTTATTTCAGAGATAAAACGACGTAAGTAGCATGCTTCTTTAGTGGCAGATGCAAGAGCCATGTACTCACTTTCCGCTGAACTGAGGGCCGTCGTTAGTTGCTTCTTTGATTCCCAGGATACTGGTCCTCCAGCTAATTTGAAAGCATACCCAGTGTACGACTTCCTGTCTATAGGGCAATTTGCCCAGTCAGCGTCACAATATCCCTTTAAGGGCTCTCCACTTTTATGCAATATCGGGTCGTGAGTTTACTGTTAAATACATTAGGCATCCAATTAAGTTTTGATAAGGATAAGACTCACATACCTAACCATCAGTTCTCTTGTCCAAACGTTTTTGGGCTAAAGGAATTTTCGCCGTCTTGCACTCCTTCATATTAAACTTCTCCAATACGGATAGAATGTAATTGGACTGATTTATTTTAATATAATCTTTATTATATTCTATTTGAAAACCCAAATAACTTTTAATATACCAAGATCTTTTAATGAAAAATATTGCGACGAATCTCTCTTGACAATATCGAATGTCATGTCAGATTGAAAAAATACAATTATGTCATCGACAAATATTCTTAAAATTACAAGTCCTCAATCAAAAAGTTTGGTATACACACAGGGCTCAGATGGAGTTCCTACAAATCCTATTTTAAAAAGTGTTTCGTTTAACTTTTTATTCCAAGCGAGGTGCATGTTTAAGGCCGTATAGGGACTTTTTGGCAAACAAACTTTGTTTCCTTTTCCTTGTTCTTTAAAGCCAAGTGGTTGTTCCATGTATACTTCTTCTTCTAGGTCTCTGTTTAAGAAGGCGAAATCAACATCCAGGTGTTTCATTCTTAAACCCATTTCTGCAGCTAGCGCGAACAGTGTGCGGAGAGAAGAATGACGAATTACGGGACTGAAAGTCTCCTCGTAATTCACGCCTTTGACTTGATGAAAACCTTTCACAAGCAGTCTCGCTTTTTATTTCGTGATATTACCATATGCATCCTTTTTTATCTTATAAAACTATTTGTATGGTATCACCTTTTTATTAGGTCTATCAACTAGATCCCAGCTATGAAGTTTCAGCAGTGAATTATACTCATCAGCCATTGCACAATGCCATTTTTCGGCATCATCGGCATGAGTAGCTTCATAGTATGTCGTAGGCTCACTAGAGTCAACTGTTGACATATACGTCAAGTGATCAGGCGGTCTTGTATTTCTTGAGACCGTACCTTCGCTCAGGAAGAGATTCTTGCTCGTCCAGGTTTGCTGACTCTTCATCATTATTTTCACATCTTGAGTCAAATAGTTGTCCGCCACACTATTTTATACATTTGCGGTACCATCGAGGACGTACAAACCACTACAGGGCGAGGCATGTAGAACTGAATCACCTGTAAAACAAAAGGTGTTAGTTTTATAAAAATTACAACCATTTTTATCAAAGACACATGTGAAACCCTTATCAGCTTTCTGTACTGATAATAAATTGGCTCTTAAATCCGGTACAAAAGCAACGTCGGTAAACTTGTTTACAATGTTTTTAGGCGTATTTATCGAAATATTGCCTTTTCCACAACATTTAATCTGTTCTCCATTTGCAACGGTTACGTGACCGTTCTCCAGTACTGAAATATCTTGAAACCAATCTCGTCTAGAAGTCATATGCTTAGTACAGCCTGAGTCTACGAACCATAAATCCTTGTTTGAAGGGCTAGAAGTACTCAGGGCTGTGAATGAGTTGTCATCTACAGTTGTCACATTAACTTTCTGCTTTTTGTTCTTCATTGGACAGTCCGGGCTTTTATGTCCAGGTACTTTGCAGTCGTAGCAAACAATTGCTTTCTTCTTCTTAGCTTTAGGTTTCATCTTGGCAAGCTCACTTCACTGGCAACCCCAACTGAGTTTACTCGTCTGACAAAGATTTCTAGCTTTAAAATTCATAAAAATACGCAAAAAGTTTACAACAACAGTGCTTATACAAATCAAAAGTGGTAGAAACCTAACCTACAAACAGTGAATCTGGAAAATTTCAACAGTTGCAGCTGTACTGTGAGTTATACTACAACACATTTTCTTAGATCAGTTATCTTAAATTTGAAAACACGCACACATCGATAAATTTACTTGTCGGTGGCTGTTACAATTTTTCAAAAATGCACTCACACCGTAATATAACTCAAATAACAACAAAGATCAACTGTTATTGACAATTGATATAACGAAACTACCAACCAGAAAAAATAAAAAATAAACCGACGCTGCCAACATAAAGACCGCACTTGGTAAAAATTCGCTTCAACTCTGCAGACATTCTCGCAACTTGAACAGATCAATTGAATGAATGACTGCTGCGTTTAGTAAATACATTGATTACGCATAGGGCTGCGTTCGATAAACGAAATTCATGTACGTTCACTTGTGACTGACTGCGCTGTCATAACTGGTTGGGCTATTCTAGTGAGTACTTCCTTTACGTGAGTACTTTTTACATACCTTAATTATTACTGATGGCTGGAACACCGTCCTCGAAAATCCTTTCTGCTTCTGACCCCAATCAGACTGTAAGAGGTAACTCTAAGCGATTACGCCTTGAAGAAGATGCAGAGCCTGATAAATTCGATCAGTTTAAGAGAGAAATTATGGAAATACTAACCAATATGATAACACCATTAAATACTAGGCTGCAAAACCTTGAAAAAAAATGTTACTGAGATTAAAAATCAAAATATTGACATTAAATCATCCAGCTGCGAGATAGAAAAATCTTTAACCACTTTGTCTGATCTGATACAAGACGTTGAAAAAAAGATACAAGGATTGGAGAAAGAGAGGAATGCCACCAAATTACTCATAGCAGAGATAGATGAAAAAAATGAAAACCTTGAGCGGACAATCAGAAAAACATGTGTTGAGTTAAGGGGCGTACCCAAGAGGAAGAAAGAAAATAAGCTAGATATTCTCAATATAGTTACTACCCTTATGAAGACATTAAAATTTGAATCTCCAGTAGCGGAAATAAAAGACGTATATCGCCTTCCCTCAAAAGAGAGCGCAAAAACCTCGACAATCGTTCTGGAGTTTACAAACACCTTCATTAAGGATAAGTTTTTGATAAAAACTAAACGATATAACAATGAAAACAAATCAGCTCGTATAGACTCCACTCATCTCGGCTTGGAAGCTGATCCGACACCTATTTATTTCTCTGAGCATCTTACGAAAAAATCCAAGAGATTATTTTTTCTCGCACGAGACTTTGCTCGAGTCGAAAAATATGACTTTTGTTGGATCACTAATGGTCAGATATATCTGCGGAAACAAGAAGGTGCTAAATACACCATCGTCAAAAATGAAAACACTCTCCAACAACTCCGAGATACTACACACGGCGAGAAATTTCATAAACAGCTCTAAACTTATACCTTTCCTATTATATGCTAAATTTACGTTAAGATACATAAGCTTACTTTACCTATTAATCTGTATAAATGTTACTAGTTATTTAACCATTGTGTATACGTGCCCACAAATCACATACTTCAACGCATCACTTTTACTCACAAACATCCACACTAAAATAAATTGTAATCCTAACTTAATTAATTATAACCTAAATTATATTATAACCTACTCAAAACCACACTATAACTTTACATACATGAGTACAAAAGCTAACACTAAAAGAAGTTTTTACATAATATTATACATAAACCTCTACACCAAACTACCTATTTATAATTCACTATTATTAATAAATACTCACATAAACCCACTGCCACATAAACACTATGAGCCCACATCTAATAAAACTTTTAGACACTTTAGAAAATACAACACAGAAATAAAACGTAATACTAAGAATACATTTCTTCTTTACATCTACATTTTCTTACCCAAGATTGAAACAGAAAAATCGAGCGGAATCCGACTTCTATTCATATTTATAAATGGCTAACCTATGTGATTTTATACATGATATTGATGATACACAAATCTTTTCTAGTTGTAAAATAAGTCGGCCCGAACTATGTATCTCAAATCTTGGACAAGTTAAAGACCAACTTACGATTATAAATCATAATATTAGGAGCATACAAAAAAATTTTGATAATTTCATAATTTTCTTAACAAGTCTTAACTTTACACCCGACATTATAGTGCTAACTGAATGCAGGCTGAATGAAACTACACCTAAAGTAAAATTAAACGGCTACGAGTGTCACTATTCAAAGAACTATATAAATCAAAATGACGGTCTTGCTATACTGTACAAATCAGAACTCAAAATTACAATCAAAGAGCCGCTGTTTAGTGAAGGCAATTGCTTAATAGTTTATGTTGGTGTCGAGGTATCAATTGTGGCAATATACAGATCACCCTCGTTTCGTAAAGTACAAAGGTTCTGTGAGTCGTTGAATCGTGTGCTGGAAACATTGAAAACGGCTACCTGTATTGTAACTGGGGACGTAAACATAGATATCAGTGTTAATCCACGAGACGGAAAAGCAGCCAGTATCTATCTTGATACAACCGGGCATCATGGTTATTACCCAGGTCATCAATACATAACACATGACCACACATGCATCGACCACGCTATGATAAAAACCTCGCAACCAACGAGAGTGATAGTTTGTGAAAGTAGATTAACTGATCATGACACTGTGGTAATAGGCACTAACCTCACAAACATCACACAAAAGACGTCTTCTGGTAACAGTGTTAAACAACAGGTTAAGATTGACTATACTAACCTGATGAATGAAATTGAGAGAGATATAGACTGGAGTAGTATTCTTCACCACAGCGACGTCACAGAAGCACTAGATGATTTTACAAATAAGCTGAGTCAAAGCATAAAGAATCACTCTCAAAAAGTTAATCTTCCTAATTCAAAAACCATTCGGAAACCATGGATGACTGAAAATCTTCTAAAATGTGTACGAAAGAGAGATACATTACATTATGAAGCTAGAAAGCAGGAAAGTAGGAATGATTGCAGGATACAACAGCGCTACAGAACTTATAGGAATTACTGTAATAATATTATACAAAATCTAAAAAATGCGCATGATTTAAAACTATTGGAACGTGCGAAAGGAGACAGCAAAAAGACATGGTCAGCAGTTAAAAATATTTGTAGCATGGGACTTAAGACAAATAAAAATTATGACCTACTTACCAAGCATCAGAACCCAGTTACCTCTCTTGATAAGGTTAATAGATACTTTGCTGATGTAGGCGAGCAGCTTGCTAAAATGAACTTGCAGAGATTAAATACCACAGAAGGTGAATTGGTCAAGATGGTTCCAACGCTGAACAAGATAAGTGCTGACACTCGGGACTCATTTTTCTTAAGTCCAACAGATGAGCATGAAGTTGCCCATGTAATAATGTCCTTAAAAAGTAAATCAGCACCTGGTTGGGACGGCATAACTAATCGCATTATTAAATCAGCCAAGGAGTATCTTACTGCACCTATAGCGCACATATGCAATTTGAGTATGTTAATGGGTGCAGTTCCTGATAAATTAAAATTTGCCAAGGTGTGCCCTGTACACAAGGCAGGGGATACTGCTTTGGCTTCTAATTACCGACCCATATCACTGCTGTCATCAGTATCCAAAATATTGGAGAAGCTGATAAACAAGAGACTGATGCATTACCTGGAAAATAAAAACTTACTTTCAGACTCCCAACATGGTTTTCGAAATGGCAGGTCAACGGAGGATGCTGTCACTGGCTTGGTTGACTTCGTAGTCACCAAACTGGATAGTGGAGTGAGGTGTGGGGGTATCTTCCTTGACCTAGCCAAGGCCTTCGATACCGTATCTAGGCCTATACTGCTTCGGAAACTAGAACATGTGGGTGTCAGGGGCACTGCCCTAGACTGGTTTGGTTCCTATCTTACTGACCGAGTACAAAAGGTCTGTCTAGGTGACTTCCAAAGTCCTGTTGCAACTGTAGGATATGGAGTGCCCCAGGGTAGTGTCCTTGGCCCCACGCTCTTTCTCATATACATAAATGGACTTTGTACAATTGACCTAAAGAACTCTAAAATATTTGCATATGCCGATGACACCGCAATCATCTTCTACGGTAACACTTGGAATGATGTATGCAAGCACGCTGAAACGGGTATGCAAACTGTCTCTGACTGGCTCAGCCATAATTTATTAACTTTGAATACAGAAAAAACTAAAATGATAAACTTCCGAGTCACCGAAAGAACGAAGCCTCCAAAAGACTATAAAGTCAGGCTCCACACCTGTCACACTGGAAGCCAATGTGTTTGTGCCTCATTCAATGAGGTCAGCCACATAAAATACCTAGGTGTTATCATTGACAGGCGACTAACATGGAGTGAGCAATGTAGGAGTTTGACTTCACGGGTAAGGAAATTACTACACATTTTTAGGAGACTAAGATCAGTAGCCGATAACAACCTCTTGCATACGATATATTACTCATTGTGTCAATCAATATTAATGTATTGTGTTGTCTCTTGGGGGTCGGCAAAGAAATGTCAGATGATAGGGGTGGAGCGAGCACAGCGAGCTATTCTCAAAGTCATGTACAACAGAAGAATGCGGTACCCAACAACTCAATTGTACCAAGATTCGCGGGTGCTAACTGTACGTCAGCTTTACATTCTGACCGTTACACTTCAATTCCATAAAATAGCACATTCTTCTGTTGTGACTGATGAACGTTCCAGAAGGAAGCCAACATGGAGGAGGCGCACATGTAGGCTGGATTATGGAAAAAAAGCATGTGAATGGATGGGACCTAAGTTGTATTCAAGAATAAACGAAAGATTAAACCTACTTGGGATTTCTAGACATGGCTGCAAGATGAGGATCAACGATTGGCTCTTGGGTTTGGATTATACAAAAACTGAAGAAATTCTTTCTTGACACACACACAAAATAACTTATAACTTATACAGACACACTCATGCATAGGTACTCACCTGCACACACACACACACTCATATACACACACAAACACACACACACACACACACACAGATCCTTTTCCTTCCACACATACACACACACCCACACCAGTCTCCCTCTCACAAACATGCACGCACGTAAACAGATATCTATTCTACATGTCAAATATATAGGGATAAAATGAAAAAAAAAAAATGTCTTATGCCAGTCTTTATTAATTATTTATTGTATCCAGTGTCTAGTGAAAGTGACTGGTCTTCACAACACAGGGTATCCTAGTGTGGAGATCAGTGCCATATATTTTTTAAGATACACTTGTACTATTTCAATTTCAATAAAGTTTCAAAGTTTCAAAGTTTCAAAGCAAAACCGAATCTACTGGTGTTGAATCAGTTTTGACATTTCATTCAATAGTTTTGTCTTCACAAGGTCGGTAGTCACGTCTACACTGCAGTTTTCTAGTGGCATAATGAGTGGCTCATACTTTGGAGTGAGACTTCCCAAATGTATAGCTGCAATAGACTTGTCTTCTATGACTTTACCTATGTCTGCAAGATCCTGTGCGGTCGACATAACTGCGTTTATGTACAGTTCGATATTCTCGAAATCTGTTAAGCTTAATCTGTACAACTTACGCTCAAGAGATAATCTACGTCCCATTCCTTTATCCTCAAAAGCATTTTGCAAGGATTTCCATGCTTCGGCTGCAGTTTTAGCACATCTGACGTGGGTAATAGCTGCACCGTCTACTGTTAGGCAAATTGTTGCAAGCGCTTTGGTATCATTTTTTACCTTAATTGAGGCTGGGGTTGTGTCACCTCCTGGATAATCAACTATTGTGTGCCAGAGTTTCTCGTGCAGAAGATAATTTCTCATTTTAAACTTCCACGTAGGATAACCCTCTCTATTCCTCAGGCAGAATGATGGAATCGATGAAGAATTCGACATGTAAACATTAGAAACATCACCACTTTCATGTGACATATTCACGCAACTATTGTTATTTTCACTGTCACACTAAGAAAAAATACTGAAAAATATCACCAATGGAACATTTAATTTAGATACTTTTATTTTCCAAAATATTCTCGTTATTTTCGTGCTGATAACGTGTTGGAGGAGCGGGGAATTTAAAGTATTATGTTCTAATTATTGGGATATTCAGTAAAAAGATGTTGTCTGTTGAAGTGTTTATAATCAAGTCAAGTGTAACTATGGAGGAAAAGAATATGTACATAAATAAAAAAAATATATATACAGAACACGTCAGTATAAAAAAGAGTTTAACTCAAAATAGGTGGTCTACATAACGAGATTAGTATTCACTATCTACAACAAAAACAACTACTCAATTTTATCGTAAAGGCGAGCTTAAGGCGTAAAGCAATAGCATATACAGGCTCATACCATATAACAATAGACGTGCCTCTAGCGCGCATCTTGCAAGTCGTTCCATTCACGCCTGCTAGCGACGCAGAACAAGTAATCAAGAGGCATGCCTCCACCACGCCTTTTCCATGTAATTTGTATGATAACGTTTTGTAAGCTCGCTTTAAGCCTCTTGCATCATCTGTGTAATTCAGGCCTGAAGTCAGTAATACATGAGAGGAGTAAACACTATCATAGTTAACTGGTTCTAATAATAGAACCAACTTTAGTAATAATACTAAGAAATGCTGAAAGATTTGAGGGAATTATGCTAGAAAGTGGGTCATTGACTGTTTTAGAAGTTATATAGGTACGGTAGGTTAGGGGTGCGACTGGTTGGATCACCACCAAGTTTGGTGCACCCTGGGCAACGTGGGCGATGACGCATCATTGATTGCTCCTCTGGAGTAGCTGGCGTCAACGTCAACGGCCAAGAGTCTGACCAATCGGCCCTTTTCAGGGCCAGCTGACCTCATTGTACGAGGGGGTCGGGGTGTGGCGAGCCTGCAAGGCCTGCGGGGGGCGTGGTCGCTCCAGGTACCCCTATGCTGTTATCAGAGGGGACACTGCGAATGGCCCAGGGTCAGTCGGAGTGCGAGGGATATGCTCTATGGGTAACCTTACACCCCGGCGTCTGTAGACCCGAGACGGCGTGCGGTTTTAGTCGGTTCAAGCCCAACATAACCGCCCCCGCTGGCCGGCGGGGGGGTATCCGAAGGGATTTCCGCACAAAAAAAAAAGGTACGGAAGGTTAGATACGGTAGTTATATACCTACTTTCTATTTTGACCCGGCAACAGGATGATTTTTTTAAATGATATCCCCGGGCTATGTTTGTTATTTAATAAAATACAATTTACAAATAATCTCCCAAAATATTTATTCGACCTTTTCTGAACGCGGCTTTTCATATATAATAAATAAATAATCTTTATAAATGACTAAATAAACAAAGCGTTGTTGTTGTTTTGTTTATTTAGTCATTTATGAAGATTGGTGATTCTATGAACTTTAAATGAAATAATTATTTCTTTCCCATCCTGGATATGGAGTTTATATAAATTATATCTTAATTTATACGCATACTAATTGGTTCAAAATTTAATTTAATTAATTATTTGTTGCTGTACATAGGTACTTATTAAATTTACGTATTATGTTATCAATGTCAGTGAAGATGACAGTGTTATTACTAGTAAAAAAACTAATGAATAATATAAATAAAATAACAAAAAAAGCAGCCAAGTGCGAGTCGGACTTGCCCATGAAGGGTTCCGTAGCAGCAAGTAACATAAGAATGTTTTTAAAAAAAATTACGATTTATGACGTATTAAAAAAAAACTCCTTACTAGATCTCGTTCAAACCAATTTTCGGTGGAAGTTTACATGGTACATCATATATTTTTTTTAGTTTTATCATTCTCTTATTTTAGAAATTACAAGGGGGGGCACACATTTTACCACTTTGGAAGTGTCTCTCGCGCAAACTATTCAGTTTAGAAAAAAATGATATTAGAAACCTTAATATCATTTTTGAAGACCTACCCATAGATACCACACATGTATGGGTTTGATGAAAAAAATTTGAGCCCCCAAAATTTAATGTTTGTTTCTATTTTTGTGTGAAAATCTTAATGCGGTTCAAAGAATACATCTAATTACCAAGTTTCAACAGCATATTTCTTATAGTTTCGGAAAAAAGTGGCTGTGACATACGGACGGACAGACAGACAGACATGAAGAATCTATAAGGGTTCCGTTTTTTGCCATTTGGCAACGGAACCCTAAAAACCCAAAGACAGACCCAGAAAGCAGGCGGAACTAATTAATTTTCTTTCCGTGCATGATTTGCAATGGGTGTAATATATATATTATAATATATATATTTGACATCATCCTTTAAAGCTCTTCATTTTGATACCCTACTCGATAAGTATAAGTGACCATATTTTTTAACAACATACATTTTAGCGCCAAAATAGCCGCCGTTTTTTTTTTGTTTTTTTTTTTATATACCCATTAGCACTCTCACTGTAAATACGAATCTATCGACACCTGTCAAGCTAAAATCCATTGAGCCGTTCAGGCTGCATAGCGTGCCAAACAATTATACATACATACATACTCTCGAAAAACATAAACCAACCCTCCTTCTAGCGCAGCAAAAATTTAGTTTGTTGGTTACTAAATCATACAAAAGGGGTGAATGGATTTGGTTAATATTCTAGATCCGACCTCGCAGCAAACCGGTGTCGTATGTAGTTTCGATTTTGGGTCTAGAATGCGCTGTGTAAAATGTCGTAGAATATTTATTATTATTTCCTTTATTTAACTTTAAATACTTATCAATTATATTTTTAAATACATTCTATATATATAAAAAAAAAAAAAAATATTTAAAAATATAAAAAACAGTGCTCCACCGGTATCGGGTACAGGGACCAAGCTACCGGTGGTTAGGGCTCCAGAGAAAGGAACTTCCTCACGATGCGCGCCGTATCAAGAAGCACAGCCTTCTGCATCTGGCCCTTGACCCAACCGTCTAACCCGAGCCTCTTCAGGTGTTGGTCGAGGCTCTTTGCTATTAAACCGTTCACTGACACAACTATCGGCACAATGATTGCTGAGTCAACACTCCACATGTCGACAATCTCGTGGGCCAAGTCCAAGTACTTAACTTGTTTATCCTTCTCAGCTTTCACGAGATTCTCGTCATGAGGAATGGTAACATCAGCAATCAAAGCTCGGCGTTCGGATCGGTCTATCACCACAATGTCAGGCTTGTTGGCTACAACAGTCCTATCAGTGATGATAGATCGATCCCAGTACAATGTGATATGACTATTTTCTAGAACCGGCTCAGGAACATACCTATAGTACGGCACTTCAACTTCCACAAGGTTGTATTTCAGAGCAAGTCGCTGGTGGATTATCCTGGCTACTTGATTATGTTTGTGCAAGTACTCGCCGTTAGCAAGACGAGAACAGCCGGAAGTAATATGCCTGAGGGATTCACCAGGCTGGTGACATGCTCGACAGATGTCAATTGTGCCATCCCTCATTATATACTTCCGGTAGTTATTCGTCTTGATAACTTCGTCCGCAATCGCACAGACAAAACCTTCAGTTTCCCCAAAAAGGTCACCGAAACGTAGCCAGGACACGGATGCCAGTAGATCTACTTCGGGCCTGTGGAGGGCCCGATAGAATCTACCGTGTAGCTCCTTACTCTGCCATACCTCCCTTCGGCTGTCAGTGCCGACTACTATAGGTCTGCGCCAGTTCTCCTTAGCCAAACCGAGCGGGGTGAGCCCGGTATCTACGTTGACTACATCACGGTGCATATCCACGTTCGACTTAAGAAAATAATCTCTGAGATTGCACACCTCGCGATTATGAAGGGTCTTTGCATTTAAAAATCCCCGACCCCCACATTTCCGCGGGATGTACAATCTCATGACTGACGACCGCGGATGATGCATTCGAAATGCAGTCAACTGAGTCCGGACTTTCCTATCAATGGCATCGAGTTCAGTCTGAGTCCACTTGAGTATGCCAAAGGAGTACATCAAGAGTGGCATGACCCAACTATTACAGGCACGAACCTTGTTACCACCTGATAAAAGACTGTTAAGTACCTTTTTCAGGCGGCCAAAGAAACGTTCCTGTAGCATTTGTTTCATCCCGGTCTCATTGATGCATAACGCCTGTGACATACCCAAGTATTTATAGGTCTCAGTTACGAGGAGCGATCTCAGGTTAGTGGAATCAGAGAGCTGTATACCCTGCGACTCCACCACCCACCCTCGCTTTACATGAATGACTGCGCATTTTTCCACACCAAACCCCATTTTAATAGAATTACTGAAAGTTTCGGTAATCTTCAGTAAAGCTATTAATTGAGGATTAGTGTGAGCAAACAACTTCAAATCGTCCATGTAAAGCAGTTGGGATACCACCTGACCCTCTCTTCGTAACCTATAACCTAACCCTGAATTCACTAGTAAAGTACTAAGTGGGTTCAGGGCTAAGCAGAACCATAGGGGACTCAGACTGTCCCCTTGAAAAATACCCCGCTCTATTGTTATCGGCTCGCCATCACCCATAGCCCGACGACACCCTGGATAGAAAAGAACAGTCCTCCATTGCCCCATACATGTCCTTAAGAAGGTACATAGAGTTGCATTCACTTTATACAACTCCAGCACCCTCAAAAGCCATGTATGTGGCACGGAATCGAACGCTTTCTTGTAATCTATCCAGCATGCTGCCAGATCCTTAGTACGACGGCGAGCTTGTTGGCTAATAGCCATATCAATGAGGAGGAGCTCCTTAGTACCCCGGGCCCCATTCCTACATCCATTCTGAGAGGCACACATAATAGAATTATTATTTATATGATTGTTAATTTTAGCTCTCAGAATGGATGTAAGAAGTTTATAAACCGTTGGCAGACATGTAATCGGTCTATAATTATTGGGCTCCAGCGTACTACCTGTTTTATGGAGCAGGTGGGTAACCCCGGTTGTCATAAAAGCTGGTAGCGTCCCAGATTCTACAGCAGATTGAAACTGTGAAGCCAAAAGAGCGTGCGAACTCCGTAGCCATTTAAGCCAGAAATTGTTCAATTGCACAATCTACATCAATGGCATCGATATATATATCTTTCATTTCAGGAATGGACTCGCACGCTCTCTCTACCTCACACATCCAATCACCTTCAATGTGACTAACGGGCACCGACCAGATGCTGCGCCAAAACGCATTTGTGGCTGCAGCCTCCGGCCGTCGCACGTCGTCCACACTTTCATCTGGTTGCTCCCAGCTTCTATATACCCACCTCTGGTCTCTTCGGAACATGCGATTAACGGTAAATCGATCGACGCGTTTTCTGTATCTGCGAATACGGTTTGCCCATGCACAGACTTTCTGCTTCAGGAAATCAATGCGCTCTGTGATCCGAGACGTATATTCTTGGGGACTGATACCAGTTCCCGCAAACGCTCGGGTCACATAGCGCATCACTCTCGGGCGAGTATTACCCGACCTGAAGCAGATTAGCTTACTGATGAGCACCCTTGCCTCGGCCACACGTCGCTCAATCCTGCATTGCCATGCTGGTATGGTAGACTTAGGTCGTATGGCAGGATCTTTATTAGGGAATTTAACACCTGCCATACGACATGCCGCTACAGCAGTACAATACAGGATTGAATGAGTGTCCCCGAGATTTTCGCTGTTATCTAGATAACTAGGTAATAGCGAATCAAGGGCGCTCACCAGAGCCATATTTCGTCTGTGTATAGGCAAACGAGGCAGACGTGGCCTGTTATTCAGGGGCATCGATCGATATTCCCGCAACGCACATTCCAAAGCCTCCTTAATATGTTCATTGTACTGAATACTTACTGGAATAAGTGTGTCATCCCCTGTCTCTTCATTCATTTGACTTACAGGCACTGGTGCAGGTGTTGAAGCAGGAGCCGGGGCGGGGGCGGGGGTGACACAGATATTTCGCAAGCATTCTTGCCGTAGAGTCTCAAGTACGGTTTCATTCAACATGCGATTGCGTTGAATGACCCGCACTTGGTCCGATAGTCGTTGTGACGATGTGTTGACGGAAGGTTCAAGCGCCTGAAACAAAGGAAGCATTCGGGTACGGTACGCACTGAGGTTAGTTCCCCCCTCTGTAGCCGCAAAATATGCCCGCATGACATTTTCATTTATTGATGGTGTCCATCGCATGCGGTGCACATCACCACCGGCAGCGGGGGCCCTGTTCGAAGCCGGAGGGCGTCGGGGTCCCAAGCATATCGGTGGCCGGCCTCTCCCCGGCCGACGTACAGGTGTTGGCGACGTCGGCGGGGAGAAGAACTCGTCGCTCGAAGAGGAGCTCGACGCCGCTGGTTCCGTTGGTGGGGGTTGCGCGGCGGAGCTTAGCGACGAGTCCGGAGGTGTAGCAGGTGCATTAGCGTTCCTCCTAGCTTGTGCGCGGGTCAACATACTGTCTTCGTCATTGATTGATTTTGCTTATTTATTTTCGTATTTCATTAGTGACATCTGTCAGTGCTGCGGAACTTTTGTTTGTGGTATAAAATATGGTTAAAGGATACATTTTTACAAATAAATTAATTCACTTTTTGTTATGGTGATCAATGCCAATATAGTATTCAAAATCTGCTAATACTAGATACGGTAGGAATATTAAAATAAATATATATATTCAGAGCAAAATAAATCTGACATTATATGTTGTAGGGTTGCCAGGGTTGCATTGCTATTATTATTATTATTATTATTCGAGTTCATGAGCTTTCGAACCTGTGAGGCAGTGGAAAAATAATTCGCAACAGCGTGTGTCGCCACAGCGGCTTTCGAAACTACATACGACTACAGCAGCAAACACAATCAAACGTAGTAGGTATTCATTTAATTTAATAATCTTGTCGCTTAGTCATTTTGTTAGTCGGGTAGGTCAGTTATCTCTCCCAAGGAATTGATGTGCTTATGGCTAGTAATGTATGTAAGTTCTGACATACAAGAAACTTTGATATTATTCTAGTTCACTGGTTCAATAGAAATAATTTACGTGGGCGGGTAACTGGTGTTTTGACTTTTGGCGACTTCATTTACAAGTTTCAGAACTAAAAGGTTCTTTTCATAATCTAGTCGACTGCAGATTTGAGATGCAAATATTATTTAACATTTTTTTTAAACTTTCCCGTTCCATGATCACTACATAGTATAAAACAAAGTCACTGTCTCTGTCACACATCCAATTTGCCATCAACATCCAAGAATTGCAGAATAAACCGTCTGCAACCTCATGGTGTAAACCGCTTGCACTGAACCTCGAGCTTGAAACTTGACGACCTCTGTGGCGTAACGGTAATGCGCTCGACGGCTGAGTCAGAGGTCGCGGGTTCGATTCCCGCTCAGTGCAAATATTCGTATACATGAATATTTCTATTTGCATTGGGGTTTCTATGTATAATATATATACATATATATAGTATTTATAGTATTTGCCCCCCGGTAAATGGCAATAGGCTCGCCCCCTATTACATTGGGACCTAAACATAACTGGCGAATCATGAGTGTGTAATACATCTATGCCTACCCCTTCGGGGATACAGGCGTGAAGTTATGTTATGTTTATGTTATGTTTATGTTATGTTTATGTCATCTTTATGTCATGCTTATGTCATGCTTATGTCATGCTTATGTTATGCTTATGTCATGCTTGTTATGCTTATGTTATGCTTGTTATGCTTATGTCATGCTTATGTTATGCCTATGTTATGTAAGCATAACATAGGCATAAGACATAAGTGTCATGCTTATGTTATGCTTATGTTATGCTTATGGTATGCTTATGGCATGCTTATGTTATGCTTATGCTATGCTTATGTCATGCTTATGTTATGCTTATGTTATGCTTATGTTATGCTTATGTTATGCTTATGATTGAAGCATAAGCTTATGTTATGTTTATGTTATGTTTACGTTATGTTTACGTTGTTTACGTTATGTTCATGTTATGTTTATGTTATCTCATTCTTAATGTTGTCTCATTCATATACAAAAAAAATGCTTATGTTATGCTTATGTCATGCTTGTTATGCTTATGTTATGCTTGTTATGCTTATGTCATGCTTATGTTATGCCTATGTTATGCTTATGTCATGCTTATGTTATGCTTATGTTATGCTTATGTTATACTTATGGTATGCTTATGTCATGCTTATGTCATGCTTATGTTATGCTTATGATTGAAGCATAAGTTTATGTTATGTTTATGCTTATGTTATGTTTATGTTATGTTTACGTTGTTTACGTTATGTTCATGTTATGTTTATGTTATCTCATTCTTAATGTTGTCTCATTCATATACAAAAAAGATGCTTATGTCATGCTTATGTTATGCTTATGTCATGCTTATGTTATGCTTATGTTATGCTTATGATTGAAGCATAAGCTTATGTTATGTTTATGTTATGTTTACGTTATGTTTACGTTGTTTACGTTATGTTCATGTTATGTTTATGTTATCTCATTCTTAATGTCTCATTCATATACAAAAAAAAATGCTTATGTTATGCTTATGTCATGCTTATGTTATGGTTATGTTATGCTTATGTTATACTTATGGTATGCTTATGTCATGCTTATATTATGCTTATGTCATGCTTATGTTATGCTTGTCATGCTTATGTCATGCTTATGTCATGCTTATGTCTTGCTTATGTCATGCTTATGTTATGCTTATGTCATGCTTATGTTATGCTTTAGTTATGCTTATGTTATGCTTATGTCATGCTTATGTTATGCTTATGTTATGCTTATGTTATGCTTATGTTATGCTTGTCATGCTTATGTTATGCTGGTTATGCTTATGTCATGTTTATGTCATGCTCATGTCATGCTTATGTCATGCTTATGTCATGCTTATGTCATGCTTATGTCATGCTTGTTATGCTTATGTTATGCTTATTATGCTTATGATTCATAAGCTTATGTTTATGCTATGTTTACGTTATGTTTACGTTGTAAACAATGTTTATGTCATGCTTATGTCATCATATCACGTAAACGTTATGTTCATGTTATGTTTATGTTATCTCATTCTTAATGTCGTCTCATTCATATGCAAAAAAAAATGCTTATGTCATGCTTATGTCATGCTTATGTCATGCTTATGTTATGCTTGTCATGCTTATGATTGAAGCATAAGCTTATGTTTATGCTATGTTTACGCTATGTTTACGTTGTTTACGTTATGTTCATGTTATGTTTATGTTATCTCATTCTTAATGTTGTCTCATTCATATACAAATAAAATGCTTGTCATGCTTATGTTATGCTTATGTTATGCTTATGTTATGCTTGTTATGCTTATGTCATGTTTATGTCACGCTCATGTCATGCTTATGTGATGCTTATAACATAACATAACATAAGCATGACATAAGCATAACAAGCATAACATAAGCATAACAAGCATGACATAAGCATGACATAAGCATGACATAAGCATGACATAAGCATGACATAAGCATGACATGAGCATGACATAAACATAACATAAGCATAACAAGCATAACATAAGCATAACATAAGCATAACATAAGCATAACATAAGCATGACATAAGCGTAACATAGGCATAACATAAGCATGATATAAGCAAAACATACGCATAACTAAAGCATAACTAAAGCATAACATAAGCATGACATAAGCATAACATAAGCATGACATAAGCATGACAAGCATGCTTATGTCATGCTTATGTTATGCCTATATTATGCTTATGTCATGCTTATGTTATGCTTATGTTTGCTTATGTTATGCTTATGTTATGCTTGTTATGCTTATGTTATGCTTGTTATGCTTATGTCATGTTTATGTCATGCTCATGTCATGCTTATGTCATGCTTATGTCATGCTTATGTCATGCTTGTTATGCTTATGTTATGCTTGTTATGCTTATGATTGAAGCATAAGCTTATGTTTATGCTATGTTTACGTTATGTTTACGTTGTAAACAATGTTTATGTCATGCTTATGTCATCATATCACGTAAACGTTATGTTCATGTTAAGTTTATGTTATCTCATTCTTAATGTCGTCTCATTCATATACAAAAAAAAATGCTTATGTCATGCTTATGTTATGCTTGTCATGCTTATGTCATGCTTATGTTATGCTTGTCATGCTTATGTCATGCTGTATGCTTAAATCTTTAAAACTACGCAACCAATTTTGATGCGGTTTTTTTTAATAGATAGAGTGATTGAAGAGGAAGGTTTATAATAACATCCATAGCACCCGTGCGAAGCCGGGGCGGGTCGCTCGGGAATTAACGCGATCATGTATAGGTATACCTATATACCTATACATATATATATATATACCTATGCATGATCGCGTTATTTCCCGTTAAATTATTGTATTTTATTTAACATTTTCTATAATAGAAAGAAAGAGAGAAAAACATATTCATCGACCTGATATACGTGCAAGTTTAAGGTAAAATACTCAGCTGATAATTGGTTAAGGTAAAATTGGTAAGCGGCGATAGCCTTAGTGGTGTACGTAACAGACTGCCGAGACGAGGTCTCGAGTTCGATCCCCAGTCGCCCCGGGCACACACCTCTGACTTTTCGTAAATGTTGATTATCATAAAAATGTTGATTATCGCTCGCTTAGTAATGTGCCCGGTAGATGGCAATAGGCTCGCCCCCTATTACATTGGGACCTAAACATAACTGGCGAATCGTGGGTGTGTAATACTCCTCTGCCTACCCCTTCGAGGATACAGGCGTGAAGTTATGTTATGTTATGTTATGTTATGTTATGTGATAATTGGTTTATTGTGTACGTCACATTCGTCCGCTGAATAGGAACTGGTTCATACATTTTGCAATTCACGGATATAGGTAATCCAGCAACAAACATAATTAAATTACAAGTGCTTATCAGCCGGAATTAGATAGTCCATTTGTATCGCGATCCTCGCGATTTTGGCGATAATAATTTTGATTCAATGAAATTTTCAAGGAAATTTACTGGTGGTAGAAATTTGATGACACAAATTTGTCACAAAATTCGGCCGGGTAGGTACCACCGTGCACGATTGCGAAAAACCCTCCATAGTAATCTAATTTCGGTTTGATTGCGTTCAGGGGTCAGCAAGTGCATAGCCGGGTAGGGGGATTGTGGTCGCAGCACTAGTGGGACCGGTGGGTGTCACGCGGTGCTGCGACGATCCTCTTCTAATGAGGCCGTCAAGTTGAGTGCCACCATTGTTAACATGATACGTGTATGTAATGGTGACCCTCTTTCCTGAGACTTTAACTTAAGCTTACCATCAGGCGAGGTGAAGTCAAATTGACGTGTCCTAAATATAAAAAAAAAAAAAAAAAAAAATTGTATTCTTACTTTTCCTATAGATTTTGATCGGAAAAAATGTTTGAAGATTATTGAAAAGTTTGTGATTATATTGTTTCTGTAGTTCGCCTTGAGACGTATATAATTATGTCGGAGAATTTCGAATATCTAGGACGTGTCTAGGTGGCTCAGTTGGTCAGAGCATTCCCCCTGTTCTCTTTTTCTGATCTAAATCTATAGGATAATTTTGATATTACTGATGCGCAAAGGCAATTCGTACCTTTTTATACCCCCCCGCCGGCCAGCGGGGGTGGTTACGTACCTATATTGACACCGGATCACGATATTGGATCGTGATATTCATTTACTGTCTTATGCCTTAGGCATATTGACGTGACGTACATAAAAACAGGTATTTATTCAAAATCCTTTCATACTATCCTGTCCTACTAACTTTATAAATGTGAAAGTTTATGAAGATGCTTGTATGTGTTACCTTTTTTTTTTTATACCACTCAGGTGGTAGACAAGCTCACGGCCCATCTGATGGGAAGCGGTCACAGTGGCCTATGGACGTGTGTAACACCAGGGGCGTCACACTCGCGCTGCCGACCCTAAAAAAAGAAATTGCAAAGCAGGAATAGCCTTTAGTCTTCAGTGCTCCCTTCTTTTTTAGTTTTTGTGCCTTTTGTTACCTACTCAATTACGCTAACCAGCTGAACGGATTTAGTCTTCCGGGAAGACCAAAGGCCACTCCCGCCTCTCCCTTCTTTTTAAGTTTTTGTGCCTTTTGTTACCTACTCAATTACGCTCAACAGCTGAACGGATCCGGCTGAAATTGGTACAAGAATTGATAACAGTTTGGAATAACATATAGGGTACTTTTTATCCCTGAATTAGGTTCCTATGGACAGCGGGCACGTTGATTATATTGTTCCACGCGGACAAGGGATCAGAATTCCACGCGGGCGAAGCCGTGGGAAACAGCAAGTAAAAAATAAAGGCAGAGCTCACTTTTCCACTTGCTTCGATCCTGGCATTCACCTCTCACTTCATCTACTTTCATAATTGTTTTAAAACATGCACGCCGGTTGCGGGTCCTGCTCATGACAGCCTGCTATTAAGTAATTTTTTTTTGTGCGGAGATCCCCCTCCGACCTGCGTCCCAGGTGGTTATGTCGGATTCCAACCGACTGAAATCGCACGCCGTCTCGGGTCTTCAGACGCAAGGTGTGTAAGGTGGCCCATAAGACATGTCCCTCTTACCCCGACTGAACCAGAGCCATCCCCGCTTTCCAGATTGCCCCCTCTTTTTGGGAACCACGGTGTTCCCATCTTGCCCCAGAAAGGGTGGCGCTAATACCTTATTTAACCGCCGGCCAGCGGGGGCGATTATGTCGGGATCGAACCGACTAAAACCGAGCATGTTGTGGGCTCGGCGGCCCGGGAGAGTTCTAAATCTCTCCCGGGTGCGCTCCGCCATCTCCAACGCAAGCATTACATTCTCGCAGAAGGAGGTGGCGGCGGCCCACGCGCTCGCGCTCCGTACCATTGTCTTAATCATGCTGCCAAGCGAAAGGACTCCCACTCCGATGGCTGTGACGCTTCCCACGCCGGGCAGTCCGCCAGCGTGTGCAGCCCCAAGTCCTCGCTCGCGTCACAGTGATGGCACTCAGGAGTTGGCTCCTTCCTGATCCGATGCAGGTGGCCCCCGAAGCTCCCCTTACCGGAGATCACCTGCGTCAGTCGGTACGAGAGGCTTCCGTGTCGCCTCTCTAGCCATTCCTTCATGATGGGCCTTACCGCCGCTATTGCGGCGTGCCCTGCGCTTGGTCGCCCAAGTCGTTCCTTCCACTCCACCACGATGGCCTGGCGAAGCTGGGACTGCATGGCCTCGATTTCGCGAGGCTCGGGGTTCCGTTCCTGCTCCCGCTCCTCCTTTCGCTACTGGTACAGTTGCGAAAGGGCTCTCGCCTCCAGGCCCCATGGCGGAGTTCCGGCAAGGAGACTCAAAATGCCAAAAATACCTGAAGTCATCGAATACCCTCGCCTTAATATCACAAAGTAAATGTGGTCGATAACTCGAACGATCCGCTTAATAAAGTAATGGCCAAAGCTACTGAAATGGATCCTAAATAAATAAACGGCACTTATTTCTGATTAAACGGTTCAATGTAAGAGTAAAAACGATGTTGAGGGTGTTAATGAGATTTTTGATTCGATTGCCGGAGGGTCAGGGCTTAAATTTAAGCTATAGCAATTATAGAAAGCAATGTATAGCGGTGACATTGAAATCGTTATCGCCAGGCAAATAAAATACTTCTAGTACCATCATTTATCTAATGCAAAGTGGACAGCAGATGATCTTTTTTTTTTAAGCCACTTATGGACAAGCACTCAACTGATGGGAAGAGGTAACCGTGGCCTTATGCAACACCAGGGGCATCATACTCGCGCTGCTGACTCTGTAAAAACCTTCTAATGCCCTTCTTGAAGGACCACATATATTGTGGTCGCTTGGGAAAAACTCAGCAGGGAGATCATTCCAAAGTTTGAGCGTGCGCGGAATGAAGTTTCTTTGCCGGTTGCAACGGTTGCGGTGATGATGAACTTCCAGTCTGTGGCGAGCGCTGCGATGATAGAATGTGGCCTTGGGCATCATATCGAACAATTCTTAAGAACTCATACCATTTTATAGGCGGTAGAACATGCACAGAGAGGTAAGATCTCTCCTATCACTGAGAGGTTCCACACTGCCTGAGTGTACGGGATGTCGACGATCCTCAGCGCCCTTCTTTGCAGCGACTCAAACGGGTCAAGCTGGTTTGACAAACTTACCTTGGTTTATCCCAAATTTAATGCGGGCGAAGTTGCGGACTACAGGTAGTACTTATAATAAAACTGAAGTATTTGTTTGTTTGATTGCACGCGCTAATCTCAGGAAGTACTGGTTCGAATTAAAAAATTCAGTGTGTTAGATAGCCGAGCTCATTCATCGAGGAAGGTTATAGACTATATAATATCATCACGCTATTACCCAGGAGTGCAGAGCAGTAATCATAAATGTTAACAAATCGACTAAATTTCCATACATTTTTGTATCACCAATAATGGGTGCCACGGGGGACCGAAGTATATCGCGAAGCCGTGAGGCATAGCTAGTTACATATAAGTAGGTGTTTGTGTCATATTATGCTATAGTTAAACCGGTGACACGAATAAGTAGGTAATCAATAAAATAGACGCCAAGTCACAGCAGACTGCGTAAGTACATATATTATAACAGTTTTAAAAATAACTAGCTGATGGCCGTGACTCCGCCCACGCGGATGTCGGTCATCGTTTTTTGGCCATATCTCCGGTTATTTTTAACCAATTGCAATCTGACATACGACAGATTTTAAGTCTGACCAAGACCTTCCTAATAGGAAAAACTTCATCAAAATCCATTCAGTAGTTTTTGCGTCCATCGCAAATAAACAGACGAGTATTCCGAAAAAAACTTTTTTGTTTTCAGGATCGTTCATTTAAAATGACCCTAGTTTTTTTTAATATCTCCATACAGTGTCTGTACACACATAATAATAACAGTATACTGTATGTAAATAGTACCTACCTAAATAATAAGCATTATTTGTGACTTTTTTTAGATAGATTGATTTTATTGAGCCTTCGATGGGCTGCACTTTTATCTCTTACAATTAAAATTGGCATATTATGGTTTGACAATGGCACAATAGAGTGGTTACATTCGTACTTAAGTGCCCGGGCACAGTTTGTGGAAACCCAAAATATTAACGGATCTATACTGCGTTCAACAGTAGATAGAGGTGTCCCGCAGGGGTTTGTTTTGGGGCCCCTGTTGTTCATACTTTATAGTGCTGACATCGCACAGATTATAAAACACTGTCAATTTCATATATACGCAGATGACGTTCAAATTCACTTGTATTTTAAGGACACTAAACTCCAGGAAGCCTTAGTGAAAGTAAACGATGACCAGAGTAGCATAGGTCGATGGGCCCGTCAAAATACACTTGTATTGAATGGAAGCAAGACTAAGTATTTAATATTAGGCTATAATAATCAAATTAATAAGATTAATAACCTAACTATCCTAATTTACGTAGATAATGTCCCTATTGAACGCGTGTACGAGGCCAAGAATTTGGGCATATTAATGGACGAGGAACTGAGGTTCGAACGTCATATTGTAGAATTCATGACTGCTTCTGTAGGCTGAAGCTTCTATATAGAATACAGAGTTACCTCAGTGTTGAACTCTGAGAGAGTTAGTAGACACCTTGGTACTATCCAAATTTAATTACCTGGATGTAGTCTATGGCCCTCGACTGCTAGCGAAAGCAGAAAATTTAATACAAAGAATACAAAATGCATGCGCGCGCTTTTGTTATAATATACCACCAAAGAAGTCATGTAACACCATATCTGAACAACAAAAACAAACTTAAAATGAAGTAGGGGTGTAAGGTGGACCGGCCCATAAGACATTTCCCTCGCAACCCGGCTGACCCAGTGCCATCTCCGGTTTCGAGCTCGC
Organism: Cybosia mesomella; assembly: GCA_946251805.1. Taxonomy (NCBI): domain Eukaryota; kingdom Metazoa; phylum Arthropoda; class Insecta; order Lepidoptera; family Erebidae; genus Cybosia; species Cybosia mesomella. The sequence goes on from OX276398.1 coordinate 29,085,036, forward strand.
ACCCTCGGGTTCGGGATACACGGTGTCCCATGATCAGAGAATCTAAGATGGTAGTTGTATTATGTCTTGAAGTGTTTTTTTTTTTTTTACGTGCGGAAATCCCTTCGGATACCCCCCCGCTAGCCAGCGGGGGTGGTTATGTCGTGTCTCGACTAAAACCGCACGGTGTCCTCCCCAAGTGTCCGTTGCCGGGCACCCCGGGTAAGCCCTCGAAAGGATAACCCCAGGGTTGCCGGCGGACTTTGGCCGCCACCGCGGCCTCGCCTGGTGGGGTCGGGTTTTATCCCGCTTCGATGAGTTGGCAGGCGTGCGTAGGGCACACACGACTCGCCTCCGCCACGGCCTGCTTCTGTAAGGACGGCGAGACGGCCAACTGCCGTCCTCAGGCCCCGATCATGGAGGTCGGTAGTCCCGGGCGTAGATGAGTCTGCGGCGTCCTCGCCGCAGACTGCGAATCTCGGGGGGCAGGGTTATCTCCCGCTCCCTCTCCGCCGTCTCTTTCGCGCGCATTACCTGCTCGCAGATAGAGGCGGCGGCGTGCCACTTGCTCCCGTCGGAGACCACGGCCCTCACCACGTCCACGCCCAGGACCGCAACGAGATCCCGGCGTTGACTCGTCCACGCAGAGCACTCCACCAACGTGTGGAGCACCGTGTCTTTGCCAGGATCCTCGCAGTGCTGGCACTGCGGCGTTGTCTCCCGGTGGATGCGCCACAGATACTTACCGAAACACCCCGGTAACCATCTGGCACATACGGTAGGAGAGGTCCCCATGGTCCCTCTCCAACCTCCTTCATGATCGGTCTCACCGCCGCAATGGTGGATTCCCCCCACCTTGGGTGCTCAAGTCGCACCCTCCATGTCTCCATGAGTTCCTGGCGGAGCAGGGACCGCTGAGCCCTGATTTCTCGGGGCTCCGGCCTATGGCCCCGCTCCAGCGCCTCCTTGCGCCACTGGTACAGCAGCGCAAGGGCTCTCGTTTCCAGGTCCCATGGAGGGGTTCTGGCTAGGAGACATGCCGCCTCGACGGAGATCGTGCGATACCCCCTGATGACTCTGACGGAAATCGCTTTTAACGGGCTGTTTAATACAGCCACGTTGCGGGCCGTCAGAGTCTCCGTCCATACTGGGGCCCCGTACAGGGCCATGCTTCGCACGATCCCCAGGTACAGTCTCCTAGTGGGGGCGTTGGGTCCCTTGACGTTGGGTATAAGACGCGATAGCGCGGCCGCAGCGCCCCTCAGTTTCGGGACCAGACTTCGGAGATGAGGTCCGAAGTCCCATCGGCTATCGAGTACGAGCCCAAGGTACTACATCGTGGGCTCGATGCCGATGCTTACGCCCCCTACGGTTATGCTGGTTCCCGCAGGTGGCCCCCTCCGAGGTCCGTGGAAACACATAGCCTCTGATGTCTTGAAGTGTGATCTATGTGACCAAACAGTAAAAAATTAAAAGACTACCGACTCAAGGAATTACCTCCTAAAACGATAAAATATTACGTTTTAGCTAGCCCTTTCACTTTAAAATACTGGTTCTAGCGTCGTTGTGACCCTTAGCTGGTAAACCAGTCCGACATGTTATCAGAACAATCCGAGGTCCGACGTCCTTAATCAGAAGTAATAGAAATAATTGAAAATATAAAAAGCAACCATCGCCACGTGGTTTCACCCGCAAATCACCAAGTAGCCTATGTTACTCAGGGATAATATAGCTTTTTAAAGGTAAAAGAATTTTTGAAATCGGTTCAGTAGTTTCAGAGTGTATCGATTACAAACAACGTAATCTTTCCTCTTTATAATATTACTAGCTGTTGCCCGCGGCTCCGCCCGCCCGGTGTCGGTTATCGCGACCAACGAACTATCATTCTTTATTTGAAGGTAGAAATTTCAAATAAACCTTTTTAAATATAGCCTTACGTGTACATGAGTAACTCAGTGATAATGTAACTTTCTAACGGCAAAAGAATTTTTGTAATCGGTTTAGTAGTTTTTAAGTTTATTCGTTACATGCCAAAATGCAAATCTTTCCTCCTTAAAATATTAGGGTAGATTATAATATTAGTAGGTATAGATAAAGCTTTAAATTAAAAAAACCATCACAATTTTTTTTCAGCGCCACCAAATATAAAGGCAGAGGAGAAATCCAGCTGCGCTCCGAAGACCAGACGCTGGTGTAAGAGCCGTCGCTGTCAACTCTGGCGGCTTCTACTGCTCCCCTTCATCCCTATCCTAGCACTAATAGTACAGACCACGCTGTCTCTCAAGAGCTCCATCACTAATGGCAGAGATGTAGCTGATGTCGAGGAACAAGTAAGTCTTTTCTTCCTTCCATAGATGGTAGTAGGTAGGTGTGATGTTCCTCCGAATTAAATGGATGGATACTCTAACATAAAGAAAGATCCTCTGATCAGGCAAGTTGATCATGCCTGGTAAGCCAAAGAGACGCGTATGCACGTACCCTGCTAGTGATTAATGAAATAATATGTATGCTAATATAATACACGTCATAACCACCCCCGCTGACCGGCGGGGGGGGGGGGTATGTGATTTATCACAATAAGAATTTAATTGTATTTCGTTATCCCATTTTGTACTTTTCACTTGACTATACCCTGAGTAGGTGACAATGCAGTAGTGATGGTGGTACGTCTGGCACTGCAAGCGTTTATGGGTCACGATAGCGAGGCATCTCATTTAACGCACCAATTTTGCATCGCATCAATATTATTCCATAGCTGTATGGAATAATTTGCCTGCAAGTAATTTTATTCTATAATAGTAAACTAGTAACTGAAATTACTAGTAGTCCCGTTACCCCACCAGATAAGCTAAATTGCTAGTGTTAGGAATAAGTTCACGTCAGTGGTGTAAGGGCCAGGATTTGTACACAGGGAACTCTGGATCCTATGGCCGATTCCTTAACCACCAGGCTACTGACACATTAAACGGTTGTTTACTTATTTGCTATCTTAATATTAGCATTATCAAAAAAGTTCGCGAAACGAGTTACTTATGTCTGCCTCGAAGGAAAAAAGACGTGATTGTATGTTTGATGCATGTTAAAATTTATATATGGAATCAGAATGTCTAACAGTAACTTCACTTTACTGTTTCAAATAAAAACGTGTTAAAGTTTACACCAGAAATAAAATTACGGAACACGCTATTTAACGTTTTACAACGTCATAATTTAAAATGTACGTCGTCTATCACACGACTTTAAAGATTACCAAACATTATGAGTGATGAACATGATGATGAACTAATTTTAAATAATTTCTGAAGTTATTGTGGATATCGAGGACACAAATCCAATTTTAAATTATAATTTATATTTGCGCTTCTACACATATTGTTGAACAGATCAACTACGTGCTTAGTCCTATCTAGTTGACAGTGAGCCTGGGTGTTTGGGACCCTATTAACAAAGTCGAGGCCCAAGCCAACCGCAGCTGCTAGCTGGTACACCTGCCGATCAACGACGATGGTCTGACACAGGCTTTCAAAACAATCGCTCCCGTAATAGTACAAATAAGGATATAGGAAATCGGGATGCGATCTGGATCACTGCGAAAATTATGATGCGTATTTTTATTTTATTTTTAGATTTTGAGTCGCTACCTAGATTTTCTTAACAGATAACTACCAGTAATCGCAGAAACTAACAGTAAGCGCATAAATTACCAGTAGTCGTATAAACTACCAGTAATCGTATAAACAATTAGTATTCATATAAATTACCAGTAATCGTATAAACTAGCAGTAATTGTATAAACAATCAGTAATAACATAAACTACCAGTAATCGCATAACCTACCAGTAATCGCATAATCAATCAGTAATCGCATAATCAACCAGTAATCGCATAAACGACCGCTATTGAGGCAGTTCATTGCAATGAAATGTATTTGTACTACCATCTCCCTCTGTCATATCAAATGTCAAAGCAATTTGAATAAAACGAATATCACCATTTCATGTTTATTTATTCTTTTACTAGATAACACATTCCCGTTGGAATCATTCCATCGATCGCTCAGCGTCAAAATCGAGTTAACATGAATGTGTTCTTTAACAACTTCACAGTAACATTACAAAAAAAACATTATTTTTTCAACAGTGATACAACTTGAACCTTTTTTTTTTTTTTCGTGCGGATACCCCCCCCCCGCCGGCCAGCGGGGGCGGTTATGTCGGGCTTGAACCGACTAAAACCGCACGCCATCTGGGGTCTACAGACGCCGGGGTGTAAGGTTGCCCATAGAGCATATCCCTCGCACCTACTTAGAACCTTTTGGATTTTGTGATGTCTGCATGTTTCCAATAGCATTGTGTTATAATGACAAAACAAAACGTTACATGTACTCGTACAAACATTCAGGTAAGGAAATTTTTGTGACAGCGTATGCATGTTTATGAGGCTCGTTACGGTATTCATTTCGTAAAAGATAAAGATATTTTCTTATTCTATCTATCTATACATTAAACAAATAAATAAAATTGAAGTGTCCATTTTGTAACGTTAAAATAACAGTTTTTCTATGAATGCATAAATATATGAATGTATACAGGTATACACAACAAAAAAAACTTTTGTCTGTCTTTCTGTGTGTTTGAATAACGTAAGCTCTGTAACAGCTGGGCCGGTTTTGACGGGACTTTCAAAGGTAGACAGTTAATATTACGCAAAGTAGGGGCTCCGCGCAAAAAATTATAACCCAGATCTAAGTCCACGCGTAACCAAAGTTATATGTTCTTATTAATAAGAAAATTAAATATATAAAGATTTAGATCGTAAAAAGAGAACATCCCTTACAGGGGGAATACTCTGACCAGCTGAGCTACCTAAACACGTCCCAGATATTCGAAATTCTCCGATATACTATATACGTCTTAAGGTGACGCTGGAGCCATCTACCGTAATTCTTGCGAACTACGGAAACATTGAAATACTTTACAGTCATTTTTAAACATTGTGTTTTTGATGACTCCGCCTAATTAATTAAATTAATTTTTTAAGCATTTTGTATGCTTACTTTTTCTAAAGATTTAGATCGGAAAAAGAGTACATCTAGAACGGGACTTGAACCCGCGACCAGTCCCTTATAGGGGGAATGCTCTGACCAGCTGAGCTATCTAGACACGTCCCAGATATTCGAAATTCTCCGATATATTATATACGTCTTAAGGTTCGAATTTCCCGTTCTAGATGTTCTCTTTTTCCGATCTAAATCTTTAGAAAAAGTAAGCATACAAAATGCTTAAAAATGTAATTAAATAAAATATTATGTTGTTTCTCATGGTCTCTAGAATCATCATCCTCCAGGGCTGTTCCCAACTTGGTTGGGGTCGGCTCTCAGTCTTACTAAGAATCAGCCGAACTTCAATATTTTCCGTGAAGCGACTAACATCCACCAACTGGCGATATCAAAGTTCTGTAGTTAGATAGGGTTATCAGCCTTTTTAGGGCTCCAACGACCCGTAGTGGCACCGTATCCCACAGATGTTCGTATGGCAACCGGGACCAACATCATAACCAGAGATCGGAATAGGTGGAGCATAAGCAGATACAACTCGAATCAATTTAAGCTAGGGTCACTGAGCACCTACAAAACTGTTTCACGCATTCGCTTTCAATAAAAAAAATCTCAGGAAAACACCCACACATTTTATAATAGAAAATGCTGGTTACCATCTAACTGATGGCTCTGCTAAATAGGTACTGGATGCTAAATTTCTGACGAAGCTTATTAGGGTTCCATACCCAAAGGTTAAAACCGGACCCCATTACTAAGGCTCAGCTGTCCATCCGCCCGTCTGTCACCAAGCTGTATCTTATGAACCATGATAGCTAACCAGTTGAAATGTTCACAGATGATGTATTTCTGTTGCAGCTATAACAACAAATACTAGAAATAAAATAAACACTTAAGGCTGGCTTTCATACAAGAAACGTGATTTTTTACCGTTTTTTGGTCGATATTAATAACGGTTATAACCAGGCTGTAACGTGACAGCCAGACAGTTGAAATTTTCACAGAAGATGTGTTTCTGTTGCCGCAATAACAGCAAATACTAAAAACCGAATAAAATAAATATTTAAGGGGAGCTCCCATACAAGAAACATGTTTTATTCTTTTCTAGTCGCTCGATAGTAGACGCTTATTCAAAAATAAATGATTCAACTAAAATAAAATAAATGACTTGTGTCCCATGAAATGTACTCCCATTGTATAGATAATGGTACGGAACCGTTCGTGTATGAGTCCGACTCGCACTTCACCGGTTTTTGTTATTTATAGACACACGAATATGAAAATTATAATTGTACATAGACGTCAGCCAAAGGATTGTTAGTGAGTGAAAGTGTCTCATACATTTTCATGAGCTTATGACAGTAACAGCGACCCGCCACCGACATTGTATTTATCAGACTTGACATAAAGCAAATTACATTTTTAAACTTTACGCAGTGGAAAATGTTACAGTTATTATTGCGGTGGCTGGAAAATTTCTAAGTGATATTGTTTTGTTACAAGATTACTCTTATACTGCTGAAAATAAAACTTTAGACGTACTTAATAAGTATTACAATAACTTAAAATGATTATGTACAACTACTTATAAATAACTCTAAAGAAAATTAAATCTAAAAGATAAATATTTACATACATGCGTTATAGAATTCCTCGGTATCATCACTGACTGGTAATATTCCCAGAAGACTGGCAGTATTGCCACGTTGAATGGCAATGCTAATTCTTTGTGCAAGATAATTTGTATTATTATAGTTGATTTTTATTTTATTTTTATAAATTCTCACGTACTTATAATCTCGAAGAGAAAGATATATATTTCACCAAGTTGTGTATGTATTACGTAAAATGTCGCGCCCAATATGTTTTTAGGGTTCCGTTGCCAAATGGCAAAAAACGGAACCCTTATAGATTCGTCATGTCTGTCTGTCTGTCCGTCCGTATGTCACAGCCACTTTTTTCCTAAACTATAAGATCTATGCTGTTGAAACTTGGTAAGTAGATGTATTCTGTGAACCGCATTAAGAATTTCATACAAAAAAAATAAAAAAAACAATAAATTTTGGGGGTCCCCATACTTAGAGCTGAAACTAAATAATTTTTTGTTCATCAAACCCATACGTGTGTGCTATCTATGGATAGGTCTTCAAAAATGACATAGAGGTTTCTAATATCATTTTTTTCTAAACTGAATAGTTTGCGCGAGAGACACTTCCAAAGTGGTAAAATGTGTCCCCCCCCCCCCTGTAACTTCTAAAATAAGAGAATGATAAAACTAAAAAAAATATATGATGTACATTACCATGTAAACTTCCAACGATAATTGGTTTGAACGAGATCTAGTAAGTAGTTTTTTTTAATACGTCATAAATCGTAAACTGCAATTTACATTTCATTCAATCAACTCAAATATAAAAATTAAAATACAAACATTATTATGTTACTCGCTGCTACGGAACCCTTAATGGGCGAGTCCAGTACGCACCTTTTTTTTTTTTTATCGTGCGGAAATCCCTTCGGATACCCCCCCGCGTGCCAGCGGGGGCGGTTATGTCGGGCTTGAACCGACTAAAACCGCACGCCATCTCGGGTCTACAGACGCCGGGGTGTAAGGTTGCCCATAGAGCATATCCCTCGCACCCCGACTGACCCTGGGCCATCTCCGGTTTCGAGATGGCCCCCTCGGGTTTGGGAACCACGGTGTCCCCGTCTTGCCCCGGTTTGGGGGAGGGGCGCTAGTCGCCCCACCGTCCCGGCCTGCTTCTGCTGGGGTGACAGGTGGCCTCACCCGCCACCCCCAGGCCTGCGCTCATGGAGGACGGAGGTCGTTAAGCGACCTCCGGCGCCTGAGTCGCCTGCGACGCGCGGCGAGCAAGTTGCGGGCTCGGCGGACCGGGAGAGTTCTAAGTCTCTCCCGGGCGCGCTCCGCCACCTCCTTCGCGAGCATTACATGCTCGCAGAAGGAGGCGGCGGCGGCCCACGCGCTCGCGCTCCGCACCATTGCCGCAATCATGCTGCCGAGCTAGAGGACTCCCACCCCGATGGCTGCCACGAGGTCACGCCTCGGCGCCTCCCACGCCGGGCAGTCCGCCAGCGTGTGCAGCCCTGAGTCCTCGCTCGCGTCGCAGTGATGACACTCAGGCGTTGGCTCCTTCCTGATCCGATGCAGGTGGTCCCCGAAGCACCCCTTCCCGGAGATCACCTGCGTCAGTCGGTACGAGAGGCTTCCGTGTCGCCTCTCCAGCCAATCCTCCATGATGGGCCTTACCGCCGCTATTGCGGCGTGCCCTGCGCTTGGTCGCCCAAGTCGTTCCTTCCACTCCACCACGATGGCCTGGCGGAGCTGGGACTGCACGGCCTCGATTTCTCGAGGCTCGGGGTTCCATCCCTGCTCCCGCGCCTCCTTTCGCCACTGGTACAGTTGCGAAAGGGCTCTCGCTTCCAGGTCCCATGGCGGAGTTCCGGCAAGGAGACTCGCCGCCTCGAAAGAGATCGTGCCCTCGGATGACCCTGATGGCCAGAACTCGCTGCGGAGCGCGCAGCATCTGCACAGTTCTGGTCCTCAGGGCCTCCGCCCATATTGGGCACCCATACAGGGCCATGGACCGCACGATTCCCGCGTAGAGTCTCCTGCAGGAGTCATCGGGCCCCCTCATGTTGGGCAACAGCCGAGCCAGAGCAAGAGCTGTGTGCCCTTCAATTTGGGGGCCAGACTTCGGATGTGCTCTCCGAAGTCCCATCGGCCGTCGAGCACGAGCCCCAAATATTTCATTTGGGGCTTGATGCCGATGCGATTTCCTCCCACGATGAGACTGGATCCCTCAGGTGGCTTGCTCCGAGGCCCATGGAAGAACAGGGCCTCGATTTTATGCAGAGCCACCTCGAGACCCAGCCGCCGGATCCGCCTAACGACTTGGGCAACCGCGGTCGTGGCCTTTCGGGTCGCTTCGCGGTACGTCGCCCCGCACGCCGTCACGAGCGTATCGTCCGCGTAGCACGTGACGGCGGCACCGCCTCTCGTAGGCGGTGCCGCGAAGCACCCAGTCGTATCCGATGTTCCACAGGAGCGGCCCCAGGACCGATCCCTGTGGAACACCGCACGACATTTCACGCCGACCGAGACCGGTCACGGTTGGGTAGATGACGGCTCTCTCCGTCAAATACGCCCCGACTATGCGGCGGAGGTAGAGAGGCACTTCGTGATACACGAGCGCCTCCATGCAACTCCAGGGCAAGGTGTTGAACGCGATGTCCAGGGACACCGCCAACATCACCTCACCCCGGGCTACTGCATCCTCTGCCAGAGCCCTCACGCGCATGATGGCATCCACGGTGGAGCGCCTCTGGCGGAAGCCATATTGGCCATCCGCCAGGTCCGGCCCCACTCTTGAGAGGTGCTCGACGAGGCGGTTCGCAATTACTCTTTCAAAGAACTTGCACACCTCGTCGAGCAACACTATGGGCCGGTAGGCGGACGGCGAGTCCGCCGGGCGCCCCTTGTTCGGGATACGATCGGAAGTGGGGTAAGAATCAAGAGAGTTTGTTGGGAAATACAAAATTGTTTATTGTTCTGATCTACTCTAGATATTACACTGTATAATTGTTAAGTTAAATTATTATATGTAAATGTTAAAAGAGATGTTAATGTTAGGATGTCACTGTTTAAATGTTATTTATGGAAATGTTAGAGGAATGCACCCGGTCGCGACGGTCACCGAAAGTACACTACTTAATTTTACCTAAAATGTATAATTAAGTCGCGTCGCCAGCGGGCTCACATCACGTGTTCGGTGTCAGCATTAACCGAACATCTTGCACACGGCTGAGATGAACGATATGGGAATATGATACATCAAATTTTTGTTAATAACTACGAAAATGGAAAATGGGTACAAGATGATATACAATTGTTTACTAATCTAAATGTTAGTAGGTAATCCTTAAACTTAATCCTTAGTTCTAGGCACTAAAGTAAACACTTAAGCACGTAAACACGTGCATGAGTTTTTTATTACACTAATCACTTGTTCACACCGAATCACTAAACGCTAATTTCTTTAATATTGGGGATGTTCCTTTATCTTTATACCTAAATTCGTTTTTCACACTTTCACTATTATGCACTCGCGCACTACTGGATGGTTCACTGTATAAACTGCAGGTAGTTGGTTGAGGCCGCGTGACCTCCATTGCCGTCATCTCCAAAACTACGGGGTTAGCCGGCGTTGGCGCTGATGCTGCTGCAGCCTGCCACCGCCAGCGCACACGGCGACACAAGCACACTGCCGCCACGATGATTGCAACACCCCATAACGCGTAAATCAAAACATAATGATGCACGTCATGGATTGATATTTCTTCAGGGAGCATGGGCTGTTTTTTCAAGTTGTTAATCTGGTCTTCCACGTCTTTGAACAGTAGTTCATTTTCCGTTTGATTGATGTTTACTTCTACAAATTTTGGTATGGTTAAATTTATGAAATTGTTTATTGGAGCTATTCGAAATGTTTCTATGTTCGCTTCGATGTTCATTCTACTTTCTCGCAATCTATGGCCGACAATTGTAAAATTTTCTGTCTTTATCATACAATCGTTAGGGAGATGGATAATGTTGGCTCCTGTCAATGTCTCCGCTGATATTTGGCCTTGACAAATTGTTCTTATCGGACATTGGTTGCAGCAAAGGTGCAGGTATTGGTTAATCGTAGTTAAGCCAATCCATTGATTTTGACAAGTTGACATGATTGTTTTGCACTGGTTGTTGTTGTCTTTGACACAAAGATCCATGTCTGATTTTAGTTTGAAGATTGGAGTTTTCAGTTGACATAAATAAGTTGTTACATCCTGTACTAAGCAATGGTCCCAGTCGCCTGGAGCTATGGGGAGGTAAGAATCCTTTTCCAGATTAATGGCTATGTGGCTTTCAATCGGTATAATGCTCACCATTTTTGTTCCCATCTGTCGGGGTATCGGTATAGCATTGTATAGTTCATAAGAATCTTTATCAATTAACGGTACTCTGATTTCAAAAATCAAATATTGTTTTAATGCTTTTGTTTTGACCTTTAACCAATGGTAAATATTCTGCATGTTGGTCTGTAAATTCTCAATCGGGAGAGTGAGATCTTTGTCTAATTGTCCTGAAATAATGCCTAATTCTTTCTGAAGCTGTTGCGGATCAATTAAATGTATGTTCAGGTTTCCATTGTATATGTTGGTTAAAGTATCCAACAAACTGGTTTGGATGTCTTTTAAGTGAATCAGTAAATTGTTAGCGGCTATGGCGCAAAGAGAAAATTCTACAAGAAATTCAGTCTCGTTTATCTTTTCCACCAAACTTTTAGTAACATTGTCTAGGGAGATCAAATATTTGTTAATGATTTTATGTTGAACTTGTATGGTTGCTTCTGTTCTTTTTAATAAATTAAATTCCGCTTCCATTACTGATGTCTGGTTTTTCCATAATAACGCTAAATGTTTTTGATTGTTCCGTACGAGCGAAATGTCCTGAGTATACTGTTCTGCGAAACGGTCATCGAGTACTCCGAATAGGGAGTTCGCCAGATACCCGACACCGTTGGTAAGACCGCGCCGACGTCGCGTGCGCTCGTTCGAATACTGTTGTAATAAGACTCTGTTATTATGTTCCAGTTCATTTAGTGAATGAGTTAATTGTATTCTTATTATGTCACAGTATGTCTGCCGTTTTAGGTAGTCACAAACCCTTTCCAGGTGTTTATAATATTTTTGCAAAGCGGTGTTCCCTTCCCAGTAAGGTTGCAGATCGTAGTAAGCAACTATTTTCCACTCATCTCTTACGAGCTGTATGTTTGATAATTTATCGCAATAAATGCCTTGTTGCTTATCCAGTGTATTTATGTTGATGCACATAGAGGTCGTTACCATTGATATAATATATAGGAAGGTCAATGCCGTTGTAATGAAACTCGATCGTTTGTTTAGGTATAACTGACCATGCCTACTAGGTTTACTTGACACTCCGATGTCGGGTTGTGATTTATATTCGGTTTCTTGTTCTAATGGCAATCTAGATAATTTTGTTACCGGTCTTTTTATCAGATTATTTCTTGTTTTTAATGTTACAACTCTCACGTAATCATCACTACCAGGGTGGACATCAACCACTCTTCCCAGGGCCCATTTTCCTGATGGAATGTTATCGTCCTGGATGACTACCATATCACCGATTTTCATGTTTTGTTGAGGATTCCGCCACTTTCCTCTTGATGTTAGTTGTTCGTAATGTTCTACGCACTGGATCTCTTCTGATGACATCTGATTTTCTTCTGAGATCTCCTCGACTTCCCAAAACTGTTTTATGTCTTCGATATTTGTAACTATGACGTTACAGTGGAGTGTTTGTGCATTACCGCATAAAATCCAGCCTAGTTCTGTTTGTTGCGCGACAGGTAGTGTTACGTCATCTCCCTTTATAATGCCGCTCAATATAATGTTTGAATAAACATCAGCCCCGAGCAATAAATCGATTGGTCGGCTTATATTAAACTCAGGATCAGCCAAGTCGATGTTCTTAATTGTAGACCAATTCGGGATTCTGAATGTTTTGCTTGGTAGGCGTTTGACCAGGCTCGCCATAATGACTACTTCCGCATGGAAAGTATAATCAGAATGTAGTGATGCACATGTTATTTTTATTTTTCCTTTGCAGTTATTTTCACGTTGACCGACGCCGAATATAACCCCTTTGTAATTTTCTCTTTTAATACCTAATATCTTTGCTGCATGTTCTGTAATTAGGGATATCTGGGACCCTTGATCAACTAAGGCTCTCATATTGTGATATGTCCCGTCAGCTCCTTGGACCTTTAGTTGTGCTGTTGCTAACAATATTTCCGGACAGTTGTCTTGAGAAATACGTGCATTACCGATCACGTTTCTCTCGGATGTTGCCAAAGTTGAACATGACGTTGATGCTGATGCTGAGTTAACAAATGCGTCATGCAATATTGTACTATGATGACCCTTACAATTTCTACATTTATGATTGGAAGTGCAAGGTTTGCCATTGTGCGAAAATAGGCAATTAATGCAAATTCCAAGTTTTTTCACCGTTTCTAATTTTCTGTCATTTTGCAATTGTAAAAATGTTTTGCAATTGTACAGGCCATGCTGATGTTTGCAAAGTGGGCATTTAAAGCCAAATCCGGTCACGTTATAAGATTTCGCAATTTGACCATTCTTTGCATTTTTAGACATACTGTATGACGCGGATTTGCCTGTTGTGATGTTTTTGTGACTCCTTTTCCTGATTTCGGCGGGATGATGTTTCTAAGGTCGTAAACTTGCTTTCTAAGAAGTCCAACAGCTCTTGTAATACTGGTAGTTCGCGTGGCTCTTTCACCGTTTCCAGGTAATCATCCTGTGTTTCTAGATCCATTTTTTGGATAAGTAGATGTTCTAAGATTGGACCCCATGTTTTTGTATCCGCCCCTAAATTGTTTAGAGCGTTTATCGTCTGCAATGTTATATCGTGCATTCTTTTTATATGGGTTATTGAATTATGATGTATGTTTGGTAAGTTTAATAATATATCCATATGAGACCTGAAAATTCGTTTTTTGTTGTTATAGCGTTTGTTTAGGATTTCCCAGCATGATTTATAGTTTTCGGAGCTTATGTAAAGATGTTGAATTAATTTATCAGCTTCTCCACTGACTTTCGTTTTCAATATTTGCATTTTTTGGGAATCCGGTATCATAGTGTTGTTATGAACGGCGTCAATAAATAAATCTTTAAATGACATCCACTGTGTGCAGTTGCCGCTAAATATAGGAATGTCTAATTTTGGTGTAGACTTTTCCTTATAAGATACTGACCACATTTTTTTGTTAATTTCTTTTTTCAAGGTATTAAATTGTTTTTCATGTTTAGTGAAATTGGACTCATATACCCAGTTTTCTCCGTTCATTTCACTATCGATCTGCAAGTGTAATTTATCTATGGTAGACCAACGATTTTCTAGTGTTTTCAGAGCATCCTCAAACTCCCATTTCACTGTTAAGCTGTCTAGCTCCATGTTAAATACTGTTCTCGTGAAAGCTCTAAAATTGGCTTCTTGTTGTCGTAGCATGTCATCTATTCTGCTGTAGCTACCCTGTTGTCTTGGTACTGTTGGTGGAGTTCGGCGCGCAGCTGCCTCCTTGTCTTCATCAGGAATTTTCTGTCTATGGTCAGTTTCACCCGACCTTTCTCCTGTCGCCAAAACGCCACTGGACGGTTTTGAGAATTGTTCCAGATTTCCTTTATGGATCGAAGACACATATAGTTGGTATGTTTCCTTGAAGGACCAATGTTCGGGATACGATCGGAAGTGGGGTAAGAATCAAGAGAGTTTGTTGGGAAATACAAAATTGTTTATTGTTCTGATCTACTCTAGATATTACACTGTATAATTGTTAAGTTAAATTATTATATGTAAATGTTAAAAGAGATGTTAATGTTAGGATGTCACTGTTTAAATGTTATTTATGGAAATGTTAGAGGAATGCACCCGGTCGCGACGGTCACCGAAAGTACACTACTTAATTTTACCTAAAATGTATAATTAAGTCGCGTCGCCAGCGGGCTCACATCACGTGTTCGGTGTCAGCATTAACCGAACACCCCTCCTTTCGGATGAGGACCAGTTTCCCCGTCTTCCACAATTACGGTAACTGGCCCCGCTCCAAACATGCGCTGAGAAGCCCTCTCAGTCGGGGCTCGAGAGCGTCGTCGACTAGAGCTAGGACCCACGCTCGGCCTGGAATGCCGTCGGGTCTCGGGGCGGTGTGTTTGGCTCTTAGCCTTCTCACCGCCAGCTCTAGTTCTACCCAAGTGACCTCGGGCACGTCGTCGTCTTCCACGTCGGGCTCCATGCGCAACCGAGGCGGAGTCATCTGCGGTGGAACATGTTCCACCGCCCGCGCTGGGAACAGGGAGCCAACAACTCCTCCGAGCAGATCTGGCTGGAGACACCGGGTTAACGGCGGGGCCTTGGGGCGCAGCTTGCCCCTCCCCATCCGGTAGGGCCGCCCCCAAGGGTCCCGCTCCAACGTCTCCAGCAGCTCGCGGAAGGCGTCCCGTTTGGAACGCCTTATCTCCGCTCGGAGGGCTCGTCTGGCCTCCCTGTATCCCTCGTACAACTCCGCCTCTCGGGCCTCCGCATCTGCGGGGCGGCGACGCCTCCTACGGAATCGGGCCCACCGGCGGTGCGTGATCACGCAGGCCCGTCTGAGCTGCGCGATCTCCGACGACCACCAGTAGACCTGACCCCTCGGATTATAGGGCGGAGCCCTAGGCATCGCCGCGTCACAGACACGGGTCATGGCCTCCCGGAACCACTCCGCCTCATCGTCTATGCTGACAGGCCTGTCCGGCGCAGGGGCCCAGGCCTGTACGATGGCGGCTTCCAGGAGGAGCTCCCGATCAAGTCGCTTAAGCGCCCAACGTGGCTCGGGTGGAGCCGGTGCAGCCGGCGCGTCGCTCGCAGGGGACGCGCCGGCTGCACCGGACACGTCAAACCGAATGTATCGGTGATCCGAACTTGTGTCCTCCCCCAAAACGACGCGCCAGCCCTGAACACGTCGCGCCAACGAGGGGCTCGCGAACGATAGGTCCACGATGGAGCTACCCCTCGAGGTCACGAACGTGTCCACGGCTCCCCGATTTAGGAGGACTAGGCCGAGTCGTGCGGCCCAGTCCACCAGTGCCCTGCCTCTATCGCGCCCCTTTCGTGTCGGGTACCAAAGGCATACGACCAGGCGTTGAAGTCCCCGAGCACAAGGACCGGAGGGGGCTGGCAGGCATTGACGACGACGGCCAGCTGACGGAGCCATTGCTCATATGCAGCTTGGTCTCGGTTCGGCGTGATATAAGCGGCCACGACCGCCATGTCGCCAACCGCTGCCGCCACGCAGCCGGGTCCCCTTGCAACGACGGCAAGAGGGGGGCTGCCGGCGGCAGGGTTGTGCACCAGTGCCGCCGACAAATCCAGCGCGGTTTCCCAGGTAGGCCCGAGGAACCGGTGGGTGTATGGGTCGGCGACAGCGGCGACATTTATGGCCCACTGTGCCATGCTCTGGCGCAGAAGGTCCTGAGCATGGGCACCGTGGCCAACGTTCACCTGCAGGATGCGGAGTTGAGGATCCATTATGGAACCCCCATCTCCGCATCCCGCTGCGAACTGGAGGCAGAAGGCCGGCCTCCCGGCTTCGGCTCCCCTCCGGCGCAGGCCTTGCTGCCAACCCTGTGGTCAGCCGGCTTGCCTCCCGCTGCACACCTAAAACAGTGCAGCGGGGCGCCACACGTGCCGGCTTTGTGACCGGGCTGGCCACAGCGGAAGCAACGGTCACCCGCCGTCACTTCCGCCGTGCAGTGCACCCACACATGGCCCACCGACAGGCACCTGAAGCACCTGGCCGGTCGGGCCTGCAGGAGCCGTGCCTGCGCCCTCAGGAAGCCTCCAACCAGGAGGCTCCGCCCGTCAGCGACCTTTTGGGCCGCCGCGATAGGGCAGCCGACAACTGCTGCCCCCTTCTTCTTCTTCTTCTTTACGCGGGCTCATTTTCCGCATGTGGTCCCTTATAGTTGGGCCTTTTTGCGTGATGTGGTTAGTGTATCCACTGCCCTACTCCAACCATCCAAGCTCCTTCCAAAAAGCGGCCAGGCTGCCGGGTCTGCTGCAGGCCTCTCGCAGTGTGCTTGGTGTTCCCAGGTGTTGTGCCCGTTGTTCCGCGACCTCGCTGCAGTTCATAACAACATGGGCCGGTGTTTCGTCAGTCCTCATGCACGCCCGGCACAATGGACTGTCCGTTAGACCTATAACATACAAATGTTTGTTAAGATTACTGTGCCCTGTTATGGTCCCTACTACAAACCGTAGGTCCGCCCTATTTAAGCGCAGCAGTTTTTTAGAGAGTCGTCTGTCTAGAGATGGCATTGCCTCTCTCGATTGGCGACATTCCTTCGTCTTCGCCCACATTTCGGCGTGTAGTTTCCTTGTTCTGTGTCTCAACCAGCATCTTTGCTGGTTTGCCGATATTGGTATTACGGGTTCCACCCTGTAGGTCTCTATTTCGGCTCCCCTTCTGGCCAGTTCATCGGCCGCGTCGTTGCCTAGGGAACCGCTGTGTCCTTTGATCCATTGGAGTGTAATCTCGTTTGACTCACATATACCCTCCATTTTCTTGTGGCACTCCAGGACTAGTCCTGATTTTATTGTGTTGCTGCGTAGAGCGTGTAGTACTGCAGTGCTGTCCGTTAGGATACGAATGCCTTGATTCTCTATCTTTCTTGCAGACACCGCGTCTGCGGCCTGGATTATACCAACGCATTCCGCTTGGAAAATTGTGTTGTGCATGCCCAGTGCTGTTGATATATTAATATTTAAGTCAGCGGAATAGGTGCCCGCACCAGTCCCTGTTTTCGTTTTAGATCCGTCCGTGTATATCCTCACCTCCTTTGTGCCGGATGAATCTATTCTTTTTTCCTTAAGTTCTATTCTGTACCGTTTGTCAAAGACGAATTGTTTTGGTATAGTGTCGCAGGGGGCCATTAGGAGTGGTTGGTCGTTTTTGGCCTCTTCCACCGCATTGGTGTGCGGCACCCTCGTGTCGTGTGTCCATAGGGAGAGTTTATTCAATCTAATGGCTGTAATGGCTGCCTCTTGCTGTATGAATAGGTGGAGTGGTGGGAGGTCCAGCATCACTTCAAGGGCGGCTGTAGGCGTTGTGGACATGCAGCCTGTGGTGGCCAAGCATGCCATTCTTTGTAGACATTGTAGCTGGTTTTGTGCGGTAATCAACTTTGTTCTTTGCCACCATGCTATGCAACCGTATGTTATTGTTGGTCTGATTACCGTTTTATAAAGCCAGAGCATAATTCTAGGTTGTATGCCCCATCTCTTCCCCAGCATGCGTTTACATTGCCACATGGTAATACAGGCTTTGTTTGTCTTTTGTTCCATGTGTCTGTCCCATTTTAGTTTGCTGTCTAGTGTCAGTCCTAGATACTTGACCTCAGTTGCGAACTGTAGTGTTGTGCCAAATAATTTTGGTGGTCTCAGGTTTATTAGTTTCCTTTTGTTCGTGAACAGTACCATTTCGGTTTTCTTAGGGTTCACAGACAGTTGGTGTTCTGTGCACCACCCTTCCACTATTTTTAGGGCGTTTTGCATTAGAAGGCATAGGGTGTTCTCAAACTTCCCACTAACTAGAATGGTTATGTCGTCCGCATACCCTATCGTTGGGAAGTATCTGTTGTTCAGCCGTCTTATCAGGTCATCCACCACCACGTTCCAAAGGAGAGGTGACATCACCCCTCCTTGTGGACAGCCTTTGGCTACTCTTGCACGTGTCGTAGTGTTCACTGTGAATCGTATGGCCCTTTGTTTGAGCATGTTGTGTATCCATTCGCATAGCGTTGTTTCCACCCCATATTTGGTCAAAGCATTGCTTATGCTCCTGAAGCTCGTCTTGTCAAAAGCGCCTTCTATGTCGATGAACACCCCTAGGGTCTGTTCCTTCGTGGATAAGGATCTTTCGATTACGGTGACTACGCTGTGTAGTGCGGAATCTGTAGACTTACCCGTACTATAGGCATGTTGATTCCGATGTAATGGTTTGCTTCGCAAGTGGGTGTCTCTTATATGTCTATCGCACATCCTCTCCAGCGTTTTCTGCATGAAGGATGTCAGACTGATGGGTCTGTACGCTTTTGGATCTGTGTAGTCTGTTCTCCCCGGTTTCGGCAGGAAGATCACTTTTACCTCTCTCCATTGTTTGGGCATGTATCTGTGTGCTATACATGCGGTAAATACTTCCGTTAGTTGGGAGTTTATTAGCTTCCCCCCCCATTGTAACAGTGCGGGGAATATTCCATCTAGGCCAGCTGCTTTATAGGGTAAGAAACTGGCTATGGCCCATCTAGTCTTATCATTTGATATGATTTTGTGGGCTGTGTTCCAGTCTTGTTCTGTTGTGGTCTCTTCTGTGTGGTCTTCCCAGGCGGTGTCGTCCGTCAGGGTGCACTCTGGAAAGTGTGCTTCCAGTAGTACTTCACAGGTTTCTTTATCTGTGTTGGTATAGGTGTTGTCACTCCTTTTCAGTGATCCTATTGTTCTAGTTACGCTGTTCGTTATAATTTTCCGCACTCTGTTTGCTGCACTACAGGTTTCCATGCTTGAGCAGAATCTTTGCCAGGACTCGCTCTTGCGGAATCTTATTCGTTTTTTGTATATTTTCTGGGCTTGCTTGTATTCTGCCCAGTCTAGTTCGCACCTAGTGTTCATGGCCCTGTTGAAGAGTTTCCTCATCCTATGTTTCAGCCTGTCTAGCTCCGGGCCCCACCAGGACCCCTTGCGGTCACGGTTCGGGTGAGGCGTGATAGGCTCGCATGCCTTCTCGTAGCTTGTGATTATGCTTTTTGTTAGTAGGTCCACATTGTCGTCAATGTTTGCCCTGTGTCTACGCATATCTTTTGTAGTTACGTTAGACAAAAGTACTTCCAGCTCGGTCGTGTATTTGTCTATGTTGGTTTTCCTTGGGTTTCTGTACGGAATTATCTGTTTCGCAGTTGCTGTTATATTGTAGCATATTCGCCTGTGGTCAGCGAAGGATGGTTCATCGGAGACTCGCCAGTCGGTGATCATCTCCATTGCCCCCGTCGTTGCTAGAGTTATGTCTATTAAGGTTTGACTACGTGAGGTCACAAAGGTTGGCTGCGTTCCCCTGTTTAGAATATTTAGATTAGTGGTAAAAAGATATGATGCAAGATCCTTACCTCTATTGTTACATGATTCGCTGCCCCATAGGGTGTGGTGTGCGTTTACATCTGCTGACACGATGAGTTCTAAGGCAGCTGTCTCGCAGTGTTGTACCAGGTCGGCCAGCTCTTTCGGAGGAATGGATTCCTCGCCCGGGAAATACGCCGAGGCTAGTACTGTGGTTACGGTCGTCTCAGAGTTCCTGGTGGTTTGTGGATCTAGTCTTATAGCTGTCAGGTCTCTTGTGCTAAACTGATCGAGTAAAGTAGCATTTAAATTACATGGTAAGTATATGCATGTGCGAGGGTTACGGACAGTGTTATTGAAAAATATATTACCTCCGATGTTGTTGAGACCACATATAGTGTGTCCCCTAATCCACGGCTCCTGGATTAGGGCGATGGTCTCCTGGTTAACCTCCAACACTCTTCGGAGGGTAGCCGTTGCGATTTGTTTGTGCTGGAGGTTAGTTTGTATAGCCCTATAGGCTATCGGACTTTGGTGAGAGAAGATGCTGTATGCTACTCACCAAGTCCTCGTCCGAGCTAACTATCTCTGGGTCAGGGTCCCTCATGTGGTAGCCCTGGTCCATATTGGAGCTCGGTGTTATTGTCGAGGCGGTTACAGTGGGGTCTGCCTCGGTTTCCCCCGTGTCCATACCACCTCCTGGAGTAGCTACCTGGTCAATGTGCGTTCGCTCCTCCGTTGGTGGCCGTGGATTTTCTTTTTCCAGGACGAGTAGGTAGCATTGCCCCGTCCCGTAATGCAGTGCCCGACCTTTCTCCTTGAGCTGGTCAAGTTGCGGCTTTGGGACCCCCAGCGTTAGAAACGTGCCCCTAGCCTGACGATCCAGATCATATAGGATCCAGTCCTCAGTGCTAAGGCCACGATTCTGCGCCATGAGTCTGGCCTGGACCAGTCGGACGTCGGTCGGGAACTCGTTTTCGAGAAGAATCCCGCATTTCGTCCTTGTTACCAGGTCGCATGCCCTCACTGCTTCCAGTGTGGTGCCTGGTAAAGGGGATTCTAGTAATCCCGCTGCTTCCCTTAGCCACGCCACGGATTCCTTGTCCTCGCACCAGAGTTTGAGGACTCCGTCCCCGTAGAGTGGCCTGCCTTTGAAGGCAGGGAGGAAGGGGATCACTGTCTTCTGGTCGAGAGCCTGTACCAGTATGTTGTCCATACGGGTAAGGATTTGCCTCTCGACCAGTCTGGCCTGATCCGGGGTTAAAAACCCCGCAGGTGTCAGTCGGATCGCCATACGCAGCTCCGCTTTGGTTGCATCTGCGTACGACGTTCCTGGTCCGCTAACTTGCGAGGTTACGACCTTGACGCGCTTGGTGTCACCTCTCGGGGATATGGTGTCGTCCAGACGATTTCGTTTCGTCTTTCTGGACCTCCCCTGCGGCCTTGTGGAATGGCCCGCGTCTAGTCCCCTCTTGTTAGGTAGGGCTGGGCCTGCGGGACCCCCACCCCTGCCGTCCCCGCCCCCAGGCGCCTCATGTGTCCTGGGGGCGGTGGCGCCAGCGGCATGTACCGCACGCTCTGCCCTGGTTATTTTGCCTTCCCTCTTGGCTGCCTCCGCCGGTTGACGTCTTTCCTCAGCTTTCGCCTTGGATGTCAGTCCGCCGGGTTCGGTTTGCCGCGAGGTACCAGCTTTGGGCTCAGCTTCCGTCGTGGCGGCGACAGCTCCCCCCCCCTTGGCTACGCTTTCCGCACTCACGGGTATTGGCTGCTGCCCCCTGTCCACCGCGGCCGAAGCGTATAGCTCCGGCCTTGACTGTGTCCGGGGAGCAGTCCCCGGCCTCCGCCACGGCGAGCCTGAGCTCTTCTGCCGTGACGGAGTCGTCCAGGCCCGTAATGCGCACTTCTGCGCATTTAATGGGCCTGGACACCCGGACGTCGGCTGCATCCAATGACTCCCTAAGCCGAGCCGCTAGGGCGTCGGCTTTGGGGCCACTGGCGGCGCCGGGGACCTCAAGAAGCCGGGGTCCCGTCCGTGTGCTCTTGCACCGGACGCCCGGGATCTCGAGGGCCTTGAGGTCCACGTTGGCCTTTATGCCATGCCTCTCGACGCTGCCTCCGCCGTCAAAGTGACGACGACGGCCGTTGTTCGAGGGGCATGGAGCTTCCCCGGTGCTGCCTTCGCGGCGGCCGCGGCCTTCCTGGCCTTTTTGGTGGCCTTGTTGGCGGCCTTCCGCCTCTTCTTACTGGCTCCAGCCACCTCCCAGCCCCCTTCCAATGGGGTGGAGGTAGCCGGAACCACGGCTGGGGCTGGGGCTGGGGCCAGGGCTGGGGACGTCTTCCCCTTGCCCTTCCCCTTACCTTTGCCCTTCCCCTTACCCTCAGTGGGAGGGGGCCGAGGAGCCGGTTCCGGCAAGGGCACACTCGCAGCCGGGCGGGTGGGGCCCTTCCGGGCTGCAGCCGCGAAGCCGGCCACCGGTGGCGCTAGAGGCGGACGGCGGATGGAGTCCACTAAGGCCTCCAACCGACTCATCATCCTCTCCTCCAGCGCTCGAGTAGCAGCTACCCAAGGCTCCTCCGGTGGTGATTGGGCCGGCCGCCGCACCAACTGCGTCGGCTGCTCCGCCTGCGATGACTTCGCCGGCACCGGCTGCATCGACCGCGTCGATCGCGTCACTTGCGCCGGCGGCTCCGGTTGCGCCAATTGCGCTGGCTGTGCCGGCTGGGTGGAGCTCGCCACCAACCTCTTCAGGTCCTCCAGAGCTGCAGCTAGCCGAGCCGTCTCTCGACAGGACTCGGCCAGCTGTGCCGCGAGAGCCTCGTTTTCGGAGGCGATGCCGAACACAATGTTCAGCATCTCCTCCTGCTGAGGGTCCGGGGACCCCTGGGACGACGCAGCCACCTTCTGGAGTCTCTCCAGGAGTGACCGCGTCTTCCCGCTCGGCTCCAACACCGACACCGCCGAGGTGGAAGGCCTCGGCGGTGAGTTTCCCACGGCCCTTCCAAGAGCCGAGGGAGCTCGGGTGGATCGTCCAGCCCTCACGCCACCCCGCGCCCCTCGGCGGCCAGCAGCCACCTTGGATGCCGGCTTCGAGGCCTCGTCACTACTGGAGGAGGAGGTCGTCCCGGTGAGGGTAAAATCCTCGTCCGAAACGTCCTCCCCCGCCCGAGCCTTTGCGCGCCTCCTGCGCTTGCGGGTCCGTGGCACGCCCAGACCCGCCAACCGGCTGCTCGCCCTGCTTCGCTCGTTGGCGGTGTCGAAACTCTCCGACACCGCCGAGGTATTTGGCGTCACCTCCACGCTTGCCTGCTGCGCGAGCTCCGCGCAGACTTCGTCATTTCCGTTG
Organism: Cybosia mesomella; assembly: GCA_946251805.1. NCBI lineage: Eukaryota > Metazoa > Arthropoda > Insecta > Lepidoptera > Erebidae > Cybosia > Cybosia mesomella. Next base: position 29,108,164 of record OX276398.1, read on the forward strand.
TCCATTTTCGTTGCCTTGTTGTTGTTATAAATTTTTTCGTCCGGTTTTTTAAATGTTTTAGGGTTTATTAGGTCCATATCATATCCCACGAGTATGGGGGAAAGGTGGTCCATCCAGGCGGAGCCCCCTGCACCTGGATAAGCCTATATACTATGGAGGTCGGCTGGTATCCATAGGTTTTTACGACTTTGCTGTCGGGTGTTATAGACTTTTCCTTGTCGTGGGCCGGCCAATAAAGGCAAGCCCTCCGGTCAGCAAGTTCACAGCGTACCCTTCTGGAGCCAGCAGTCAGGTCGTTGCTGATCACCTGCCGATTACGGAACGCGAGAGGATGGCTAGTCCTCTCTCACCGGCGGCGGCACAAGTGCCCGTCGGCCCCTGCGTTAGCAGTGGGCCAACCCGCCCCTGGATCCCTCAGGACCCTATGGTGGCCTCAGCCACAAACACCATCGCTCATCCTGTCTCCTCTGAAAGCAGAGGAGTACGGAGAGCGATGTGTTCCCGCCACGTTGGGTATTAGCCGACGATCAATGCCAACCCCATGAAGGGGAAGCCATTGACCGCCGCCCAGGGTGTACCGGCCGCTCCGATTCCGTTCCCCCCGGACTGCAGCGGGATCGGAATCGGAACGACACGCGAGGAGGTTACCCAACACACACCCCGTCCAGTACGCACCTGGCCGCTATTTTTTTGTGTATGTTTTACATAAAATGTCGCGCCAAAAAGAACTGTCTAAAAAGTATAAAGCAGATACAATGAGTTCTATGGTCTATTACTAGACTGGCTGTGCGGAATAAAAAAAATGTTTTCGATTTGAGATAACAACCTGACCACTGACTTTTTGTAGCTCTGTCATAAAAATGACATTACAAAAGGCGCTATTTCTATACAGAAAGGTGCCAAAATTCATTAATTAATTTTGCTTTACGTACCAGAAAAAAAGTTTGAAATTCTCAATTCATGCTCCTCACTCCGGGCTCCATTTGTGAGAACTTTTTTAGGCACGTTGAGCACTTTTTGGGTGAACAAATATCATGGAACTCCCGTCATCGTCATCATGTCGTGACGCTTTCCATATTTTGATAAAAACGCAATCTTTGTTGTAGCTGATGAACTATTTTCTTCGGACCTTGATGAAGTTTTAAATTGATTCATAATGTACAATGGCTCTGTAACTTTTTTTTGTTTTCACTTCTGTTGTCACTCCCGGAGTGCCACTGTATTTTTTTTCAATCAGCTTGTCTAGTAGTATACATAGAGGATAGAAGTTATTGAGATGCTAAGCGCGCCACTAAGCAGCCTGTCCGCAAAGCTGTTGACCTAGTCGGGCGCACGGACCAAGTTAAGTATTTGGGATCTGTACTTCACACGACTGGTGACATCGATTGCAACGTTAAGGCACGCATTGCCGCTGCATGGGCCAAGTGGCGTGAGAGGACTGGTTTCATCTGTGATCCCAAAATAACGGTTAGATTGAAGGAGCAGGTTTATAAAACGTTAGGCCGCATGGATGTGCGGAGTCACGCGTAAAGATCACGTGACGAACTCCCGCATCCTCGACAGCCTCCATGTGACATTAAAGTTAAAGTGCAGGAGTGTCGCCTTCGCTGGTTTTGCGGCTGCCTCCTGACAACGTGGTTCACAAATGTCTGGCCATGGCACTTTCCCCGGGCCCCGGTAGGAGAGTGAGACCTAAGAAGTGATGGCTTGACGTCGTAAGGAATGGCATACTTGCCAATGATCTCACTACCATGGATGCCCAAGATCATGCGAAGTGGAGAAGGAAAGCGAAGGAAAGGGAAAAGCAGGAAAGCGGACCCCAGGCTTCGAGGTGTATGCATCGGTTGCAATCGAGACACAATGCTGAGATGATGATGATAGTGATAGAAACATCAATATCATCATCATCTCAGTTGGGCAGAGATGATAGATATTATAATCGCTTGATTCGTTCAGAAAGGGATTTTGAAGATAAGCACGATATTTATATCAATTTATTGTTGTACAGGTCAGCAGAGCCACCGAGCTGGGTAAACTGGTGACAAGACTGCAACAAGAAAGATCCGAAGTTGCCTTCTTCATCTTCACCAATGGAAGTACGTTAAGGTAAGTGCCCATTTTTTAAATTAACAGTAGGCCTGCGTATAATCGCTATCTCACCTGTTGGCCAGTGATGATGTGGTCGACACTGCAGTACACTTGCCTAGAAGCAACCTGTTCTCTAGACGTGATGATTCCCAGGTTATTATAGGTTGGGGGTGACAGGTGAGGCCGCCTGTCACCCCAGCAGGAGCAGGCCGGGACGGTGGGGCGACTGGCGCCCCTCCCCCAAACCGGGGCAGGACGGGGACACCGTGGTTCCCAAACCCGAGGGGGCCATCAAAAAAATAAAAATAAAAAGATTATTATAGGTTCTCGGAAACACAATCTCAGCCAGGGCATTCCACTTCTTAGCTGTATGTTCTATCAACGTATTATTAAAACGATTGAGTATCAGTCGAATATCCATAATGTAGAGGAACTTGTTAAATTCAAGTCAGTTTTTTTACATATGCAAAAGGCATAGATAGATCTGGGGACACGGCAGTGTCCCCACAAAGTTGAGAAAAAAACGGCACGACCACATTTCATTTCTCGAAGCAGTTCAGGTGATTTTCGACTCTCTATAACTTCGTTGTCAATAAAACTAGAAGCCTGAATTTTCTGTACCCAAGCCGGCTTGGCAATCGCACTAAATAATCTTATTTAATTTAATACGTATTACTTGTGAGATACATTATGTTTTCATGCGATGCCCAAGTCAATCTATTTTATTATATTTAATATTGATATGCTCACTATAACATGTTGCTAGGTTAGCTAATTACGTAGAAAAGACGGAAGGTAGGTAAGTAGGAACTGAATAAATTAACCGACTTAGTATTATATGGATCTCACAACTTTTTACGGTAGAAAAACTGAGTTGCGAGACTTGTTTCTTTTTACAAGTTTTGTTTTTGAATAGAATCAGTTAGTGGACTATATTCATTAACTGGGTACAAAAGTCGCTAGAAAAAAGGCTGTCGAACGTTTAGTTTTAATTATACTAATGTCTATGAAAATGTTTTCTATTCAATTAACCTAATATGATGAACCTTGGCCAATGTTCAATTGGTGAGTCGAGGTACCATAGAAACCATTTCTTTATATCGTTTTTTTTTTTTACGTGCGGAAATCCCTTCGGATACCCCCCCGCCGGCCAGCGGGGGTGGTTATTTCGTGTCTCGACTGAAACCGCACGGTGTCCTCCCCAAGTGTCCGTTGCCGGGCACCCCGGGTAAGCCCTCGAAAGGATAACCCCAGGGTTGCTGGCGGACTTTAACCGCCACCGCGGCCTCGCCTGGTGGGTTCGGGTTTTATCCCGCTTCGGTGAGTTGGCAGGCGTGTGTAGGGCACACACGACACGCCTCCGCCACGACCTGCTTCTGTAAGGACGGCGAGTCGGCCAACTGCCGTCCTCAGGCCGTCCTCAGGCTTCTTTATATCGTTTACCTTTTAAAATCACACTTAAAGTTGAGGTAAGTTTCGAACGTCAATGCTATTTGTTACTTGCATATACTGAGATTAGATTGAAAATAAAAGTATTTATTATAAATGTACATCAAGTTAAATAAATAAGCAAAAAGTGCAGTCCAAAAACGTACTATTTGAGCAAGAAATCATAAATTCCCTTTTTAATCTGCAGTTATGCGGCGCCGGCGATTTCGACTAACTTCACGTTAGAGTTGACAAAAGATGTTTCGACTGTCATAGATAATATTATTTTAAAGCACGGTAATTTGTTTTTAAATTAGGTTTGTTCTAGGTAAAACGCTGTCCAACATAACACAGGTTCTCCTATAGGTGTCGCGTCGCCGTATGTCTGGTCGTTAATGGTCGTCGATAATGGAAGGAGGAAATAGGTTATGCAACTTCAATGCACACTCCCCTAAGTGCATCCGATAAAATATTATTTAGATTAGAATATTGGCACAAGGAGTGACAACCGTGTTATTTTTTCATAAATGATTAATTCTATTACCATAAAGTCTTATGCTCATAGCTCTATAACCGAAAAAGGGTAGGTAGCTGTGTATTTTACAGGCACATTCTTGCAGCTTTGTTTTGGTCCTGCGTAATACTTGCCGAGCTGATTGTCGTTTTATGGAATTATTTCCTAACAGAAATATCTAACAACACTTTACTCGTTAACCTAACTAACCTAACCGTCGCTGGCTTAGTGGTTAAGGAGTCGACCCTACGATCGAGGTCCCGGGTTCGAATTCTGGCCATTACACCACCGACGTGAACCCACTCCTAACATAAAGCTCAGCTAAGCTTAGCTGGAGGGTTTAGGTGGAATATGAGTAATAAAAAAAATTGAAAAGAAAAAAGCTAACCTCACCTGCTGATTAACGAACGAGGCTCTGGCGCATGCTTTACCTTCGGGGTTGGGGTGTCAGATGGCAGTTGCTAAAGTGCAAACTATGGATGCATCCGGTATTAACGCTGGAATGATGATGATGATGAATTTACCCAACTCATAAATCAAACCCAGAATCTCACTATCACATGCAATCATAAGTGCAACAAATACACGAGACCAGACAAACGTTTAAAAGCAATGGTAACTGTTCACCTTCGTCTTCGGTAATGCAGCAGCTGTGACGAGTGCAACTGTTGTACATGAGGTCCCAAGTTTGATACCCAGGTCAGGAAAAAACGATATATACTAATATAATAGAGTCATTCTCAGTAATATAAAGTACATAGACGAACGAAAACATAGAATGTTGCAGTGTTTTCTAATAGATCTGTTGACTTTCAAATATTTATACGTGGAACCATAAATAGAATAATAAATTCCAGTAGAACTTAAAATAACAAACATAATAAACATTACACTCAGTGCCATCTCAATTGGGTATCAATTTGAATACGAAAATAATTCAAATGCATACAAAATTCAATACTGGCAGTAACCAAATTTTTGCCAATTTTACATTTTAATGCCATCTATTGTAAACCGACTTAAAGCTGTGGTAACATTGATGAAAAAGTAATAAAAAGAGTCGATAGATGACAGTAGTTTGATTCGTCACTAAAGAAATTATTTCCTGCATTTCTATCATCGGGCCACTAAAATTACTGCTTGATACTCTGAATTAAGCAAGGTTGACCATAAAAAAAGAGTAGCTTTTTTCGAGAATGCACCATATCGGAAAGAAATCCCCACGGAGTCTGACATAAACAACCAGCCAGTGGGAGTGGTTATGTCGTACTCGAACCGACTAAAACACTAAGCCGTCTTGGATCTCGAATGCGGGTGTAAGGTGTCCCAATTAGTCGATTCCCTCGCTCCCTGGCTGTGGAGCCACCACGGTGTCCCCATCTTGCTCTGGTAAGGGGGCTTGCGTCGCGGGTGTGAAAAGTATCTAATTCCTGAGTCATCACTTTTAGCTTACCGTCAGGCTAGATGACATCATTTTGACGTGTACTACATAAAAATGACAAATCATGGTATAGTGCAAGTTGATGGGACAACTGACTAATTGACAATTGCATCAGAATTTCACTTCGAGTAGTCATTCTGTTTACCTGTAGGATATAACAGTAACTGCAAGTCCAAATGGCCACCTTGATGTCATTCGTTTGGAAGCTTACTGATTAAACTCGTATCTGTTTCTGTAGTGACACCTACATTAGACAGACAATCAAGTAAAATTGGATTTTCTACATACTGACAATGAAACTTTCGACGCAGCGTAATATACAGGTGTATGTTCTTTTGCGAGCGCATAAGCTGCCGCCGCGTCCTTCTGCGAAGTAATGTTCGAGAAGCAGGTGGCGGAGCGGGTTAGGGAGAAACTCAGTTCTCTCCCGATCCACAGAGCCCGCGAGGTGCCAAGGAGCTGCCTGTCACCCTAGCAGAAGCAGGTCGGGACGGCGGCGCGTTACGCACCCTCTTCTTTCGGGAGGCAAGACGGGAACACCGTGGGTCCCAAACCCGAGGGGGCCATCTCGAAACCGGAGATGACCCTGAGTCAACCGGGGTGCGAGGGAAATGCCTTGAGATGAGATGGGCCACCTTATACTTTTTTTTTTTTTTTTTTTTTTTTTTTATCGTGCGGAAATCCCTTCGGATACCCCCCCGCCGGCCAGCGGGGGCGGTTATGTCGGGCTTGCACCGACTAAAACCGCACGCCGTCTCGGGTCTTCAGACGCCGGGGTGTAAGGTTACTCATAGAGCATATCCCTCGCACCCCGGCTGACCCTGGGCCATCTTACCACTAACAGCATCGCTCATCCTGTCTCCTCTGAAAGCAGAGGAGTACGGAGAGCGATGTGTTCCCGCCACGTTGGGTATTGGCCGACGATCAATGCCAACCCTATGAAGGGGTGAAGGGGAAGCCATTGACCGCCGCCCAGGGTGTACCGGCCGCTCCGATTCCGTTCCCCCCGGACTGCAGCGGGATCGGAATCGGAGCGACACTCGAGGAGGTTACCCAACACACACCCCGGCCACCTTATACCTCAGCGTCTGAAGACCCGAGATGGTGTGCGGTTTTAGTCGGTTCGAATCCGTCATAATCACTCCCGCTGGCGAGAGGGTATCAGGGGGGACTGCTGCACTAAAAAAGAGGTGCCTGTTCTCTTAACAGTATTCACCAAAGCCTGGGAATAGTAGAAATTTTCTTAAATTCACTATCTTTGTCAGTAGATTGATAATGGTAGTCAACTTGTACATACTTTTGTCCAGATCGAACCTATCGCAGCGCTTCGCCGGGACTGACAGAGCTATAGCGCAGATGGGTTCTCTTCCTAGTCTAGTCTTCAAGGACAAATTGCAACCTATGGATGGAGCCTCATTTAAAGCTGAGCTTGAAGAACTGAGGTAAGATACTGCACTACTTATGGATCGGTAGACACGTAACATTAATCGATATATGAGGCCCCACCAAGATCTTTGGGACGCAAGCCAAGCTCACCTGCCAGCTGGTACACCTGCTAATTGATGTACGAGTCTCTGGAGCAAAGTTTTCTCTCAGGATTTATAGGTCAGATATTAGTACACCATAAAAGTGTAGATAAGGCAGGAATAATAAGCAGACCCGGGCTCCGAGGTGAAAGCCTTGAATGCAACCCCGAATAGCGTTAAAATGATGATGAATCATGTTAATAAGATTCTTACAAAATTGCCATTACATAATAAAATAAGCTACATTTTGCACGTTTTGGACCCTAGCTTCTCACCATCTAGCGGGGTGCAGCCAATTGACGGACTGATTATAAAAAAAGTGTGTGTTGTGACAGAAGTTAAAAATTAACAAACAAAGAATAAACAATTAAGTGTGTATTTTTTGAATCGTCATCATCCCTCACCTCCTACCTCCCTAGTCTCGACCTCCCTCTCTCCCTTCCGCCCTACCTTCCTCTCTTCCTATACAGCAATCAACAAGTTGATTTTCGGAAAAAAATACACCTTGTACTGTTAAACCATTTGATGGTGTCGCTGATAAGGAAGCAATAATTATAGCAAACTTAAGGAAAGATCTCATTTTGAAATGATTGATTGATTCATTCATTCATTGGTAGAAGTTACGGCCAACGGAACGTTCAAGAACGCTCAAATATATTTTCAACAATATTTACTAACAAAAAAAACATAACATAACATAACTTCACACCTGTATCCCCGAAGCGGTAGGCAGAGGTGTATTACACAACCACGTTTCGCCAGTTATGTTAACGTCAAAATGTAATAGGGGGCGAGTCTATTACCATCTACCAGGTATATTGTTAAGCGAGCCATAATTAACATTGATTAATGCACACATAACTACGAAAAGTCAAAGGTGTGTGCCCGTGGCGACTGGGCGAGACCTCGTCTCAGCAGTCCGTTACGTACGCCACTGGGCTATAGTCGCTTTATTTACTAACACATACGTAAAAATCAGCACCTTTAGCACCTGATTACTGACGAATGGCCGCCGGGACACGCTAGCAAAAGGTACATACTGTTACGTGTGAGGGGTACAATTAAATTCCGTTTATACAACGAAGAGGTTTATTCGCCCACCACAAACTAAATAACTAAATAACTAGCACCCACAGTACTCCTCAACAGTTCAAGTTGTTGCACTGTCGTTGCTTAGGTCGCAGGTATAATCCTCTTGAATCGCTTCGGTATGATGTGTTCGCTTTCGCTCCCGAAAATTAACAGACTGCGCATCGATATCCGGGCGTCTTTTATAGCTCTTAATTAGGAGTGTAGAATGTTCCGGAATCATCTAGAGATAAGGCACGTTCGGTACCTAAGTAGAGCGTTCGAGAAAGGTACATACAACAGTAGTAGGTACTGTAGCGTCCGGGGGTTGGACGCCACAATACCTCGTGTTGATAATAAGATAAACACAGAGGAAGAAATTTAAATGGGCATTTATTATTTCAACAAAGCTTCCTATAACGGGTTTAGGGAGGTTTTTACGCGTATATTATTATATTAATGCGAACTAGGGAATCGCGAACTCCGCTCAAGGACTGAGCCTAAATTTAATACACTTATATCTTCTCTTCGGCCGGCGGACCCGGGCGGCGCGTCTAGTCGCCCGCTGTCAGCCGCACAGCCGAATGCAGCTCCACGCAGCAATTGTTTTTTCTTCCCTCATTCAAATTTTAAATTGATACAATAGTTTTATTTAAACTCTGACACATGATGGCCAGGTAACCGCATCGTGGTGTGAAATGAGGTTCGAACACCACATTAGCTACGCCCTTAATGGTCATACATGTGACAGCCTGATCCCTAGGCATTCTAAATCTGGGACACAAAAAAAAAATTATGCGAATTGTCCCTTACAATGGGAATAACGAAGCAATCTTTGTAACAATTAGTAAACGATAGTAGAATCTCAAATTATAGCAATTAAACTGTAATAAATACTGAAAAACACGAACAAAGAAAAATTGCTTCATTCTTGGCCAGGCAAAAACCCAGGTTAAAAGAAGCCTGGCCACAATTAGCCTCATCAAAGAAAAGTTTGGTGTCATTTGACGACACATTTTAATGTTTGCCCTGAAGGGACTTAGTAGCACAGTACTTTTAAGACCTACCTAACTAAAATCGAAAGATGACATAAAGTTATTTATGTCGCCTACACATTACTAAATTATTTTTTTAATCAACATCAAAGAGAAAGAACTCACTCTATAAAGAAGAGTCTGATTGAAAACTAACTTTCAACCATCGTCGGCGCTCAAGTCCAAAACGATTTGACTCTCTTACAAAGTTCAGATCACAACTCTTAATATCAGACAAAAAAAAATAATTGCCTAACTCCTACGCTATAACATCACGAATATAACAAAACAAATCTATTTTTCTTCAGCAGCGCAGCAATATGGAATAAACAGAGAACGCATATTAATAATAAAATATTACACATAACACGTTATTTACTACGTGAATTATAATTCTACTAAGACTTATATTTCTTATTGGCCCTATTGACCCGCAGGCAACTGTCAATACTCTTGAAACATTCTGGAACAAGCCACCATCATAGCCATCTTCTCGTTGAGCACATAATATCACATAAAAGCACATAAAAGCAAAATAGACAACGATACTGATAAATGCGTCGCTCCAATTGTCGCACGACGTCTTTCTTCAAACGGTACGGGATCGATCCATCCGCTGCCAACTGCAGAATGTTGGCGTTTCCGACTTCTGCGGAAACTAGCGCTTCACCAGCTGTAGCAACCACTAGCTCCTGTGGCAACCAGCACCTCTACCAGTTGTATGGAAACCGGCGTTCCTCCACCAATTGTAGCTGTAGCAACCACCAGCTGTATGGACCGCAGCGACTCCACCAGTTGTAGCGTCCGGGGGTTGGACGCCACAATACCTCGTGTTGATAATAAGATAAACACAGAGGAAGAAATTTAAATGGGCATTTATTATTTCAACAAAGCTTCCTATAACGGGTTTAGGGAGGTTTTTACGCATATATTATTATATTAATGCGAACTAGGGAATCGCGAACTCCGCTCAAGGACTGAGCCTAAATTTAACCCGTCGCGCGTTTTTTGTTCACCCATTAGCACAAATAAAGTTGCACCGTTGAATGTTTTTTGTGCCACGGTTTGCACAAATAAACTCACTCTATTTTGTCATTGGATTTAAACGTTTCGTTTACATCAAAACGTTGGGCGTTTAACTTTAGCCTAATGTTTACCTTATGGTAATCGTATTTTATAAGTTTTGAACGAAGATAGTGACAACGGAACGCAAAAAATATTAAAATAAAAATACATTGACCTTCTGGGCCGCCATTTTCTGTTGAGTTCATTGTTGTGAAAGTTTTGGTGTGTGAAGTGCACAATAAATATGGATTATTTGAGAAAGCGGTAAGTGTTTTTATGTGTTATTATACATATAATTATTGAGAATTAGTTGTAGTTTACGTATAAAGAGAAATTTAAACGGAAAGTGGTGAAAATATTACTGATAAAAGTTTATCAATTTGATTTGAACCTTTTTATGAAATAGCTTGTCGTGTTTTACATAACATTTTCAATTAAAATATCACGTTGGTAGATTTATAATATACATAAGTCGTTAAAGTATTAAATTGCAAAACATAATTAGTGATTAAATTTTCATATTATTACAAATTCACTTTATAATCATGTTCTAAATGTACAAAAGTGACTAAATTTTGACCGCCATGATGAAAACGAGTTTCTTTCAATAACATCTCACATAGTTCATCAAATATATATATAATAATCTAGTTTGAATTATTTTGAAATACGGATAAGTTGTTAGAATAACTATCGACAAATAAATATCAGTAATTCTTTTTTCGTATTATTGCATATTTCATCAAAAATCATAGTCAAAATATAAATAAGGTCGAATTTCATGTATTTATAGCTATCATAGGTACGGATGTTCGATAAAGTAGATACCACTCAAGTACACTCACTCACATAAATCATGTGAGAGTTCGTCAAGATGCTAGTTTCGTATGTATACGTATTTTATTTTATTCACCTTTATGAATAAAATAAAAATAATAGCCAAAAAGCACCACCTTGGTATTTTGCTAAAAACATTGGTATTTCAATACTACGGTGGCAAACTATTTTTTTGATTACGTCAGATTAGATTTTTTTTTTAAATATAAATAGGACAATTTGACTTCACCTCGCCTGATGGTAAGCTGAGGTAAAGGTAATTTGGGTTAGATAGAATAACACTAGATCATAATATACATTTGATGGTAAGCGGTCACCGTAACATCTATCTAGTTGCTAGTTCAACAAGATGCAAGTTTCGTATACATGTAATTTACGATTACGTATGATGGTAAACGGTCACCGTGCCTTTTTTTTATATATTTAGGATACGTCAATTTGACTTCACCTCGCCTGATGGTAAGCTGAGGTTAAAGTCTCAGGACGTATTTTTAGTTTCCTTGTCATTCAAATATAGTTAACGTAAAACAATATGCGATGTGACATCGCTTTTCATAACACAAATATTTATTATTGTAACTTTGCTATATTTTTTTTAGATCGAACAGACGCCGTAGTATGAGTGCAACCAGCTGGTCACGGTCGGCGATACCGACACAGGGACAGAGCCAATCGGCCCAACGTTGTGACCTTGAAGGAAACCCCTGGTGGCAGCATACGACGCGACGTTGTACTAGACACGTAAGTTATTTAGTTTATGTATCTCGAATGTGTCAGAATTAGGTAATTTGGGAAAAATCTGTTCCTTAGTATTTTTTCTCTTACGCCCAGAATGAACGCACGTTCCAGACGGGTGGTGGTCCACGTCAACGCACCGGGTTGGATACGTAAATTGCTTTAATTTTTACACGACTATCTTAGAAAGAATGTTTTCTTTTTAGGGTGCATATATTCTTTGTGAGTCACTTGCATAGACTTTCGTGTGTTTAGATATGTTCCGGATGGATTCAAGAAGCCCAGGGTTCGCTTTATTAATATTTGATTGGCTAAAGTTGGCTTTTAAGTGAGCAACTGCCATCTGACCTTCCAACCCCGACAGCAAAGCCAGTTCCAGTCGGCAGGTGTACCAGGTAGCAGGTGAGGTCGGCGTGGGCTCTGAAGATCTAAGTATACACCCTTAAATCTTAGAAAAAAGATATATTTGGTTGTATCTTTTTTTCAAGGCGGAAGATCGGGTACTATGGCGCTCTATGTGAGAATCCTATGTCCAGTAGTGGGCTACAAAAGGCTAATAATTGAGTAAGCTTTTAGAAGCCTTAGCTAACGGACGATATTTCTGTCCTAAACCAGAAGTAAGGTTTTCTATTTATATTTTTATTTATTTTTGTTTCTTTCTAGCCCTGGATTATTGGAGCTGCTGGAAGAAGTGGATGACGATGTGGAAATGGGGGAAATGATGGACGTTGCACCATGGCAAATCTTAAGTTTGGTCATGAAGTCAACAGGGCCTAGTAGTAGAAGTAGACCACAGTTTTGTGCCGGCTAACAAACCTGTGTTTTAGTAAAACGTTCAACCTCAACATCAGGCAAAACGTCACCGCTGTCACACATTCTTCTGAAGCGATCGCGAATTTATTCATGAAAGGAATTATAAAATAAAAATTTATGATATCCATGACTGTATTTCATTAGTGCTATCCTAAATATTTAATTTTCAGGTTTCTATAAAAGCGGCGATAGCCCAGTGGCGTACGTAACGGACTGCTGAGACGAGGTCTCGAGTTCGATCCCCAGTCGCCCCGGGCACACACGTCTGACTTTTCGTAGTTATGTGTGATTAATAAATGTTAATTATCGCTCGCTTAATAATGTGCCCGGTAGATGGCAATAGGCTCGCCCCCTATTACATTGGGACCTTAACATAACTGGCGAAACGTGGGTGTGTAATACACCTCTGCCTACCCCTTCGGGGATACAGGCGTGAAGTTATGTTATGTTATAAAACACTGAAAACCCATATTGGCGGTGACTGTTCAAATATTTCATTTCGAACTCAAGTTTCGAAGAGTCAGGTTTCAGCCAGTCTAGTAAGCGAGTATTCATACCATCCATATTTTACTGAGTGGTTCCTGGCGCAGCAATAAAAAGGCTAGCCTACTTTAGGGACACTAAGTTCTAGGGCCACTGGTCAGACTTGACATTTTTCCAATTTATTTTATTTTTCTGACAATTCGGACACCATCCGAATATCAAAGCTATTTTGTACTATGCCAACTGTACAAAATAGTTTTAATATTTTAAAGATATTCGAATTTTCATTTATTTATACATCAAACGATGAAATAAATTTGCTAACTTGGGTAAAGTATTGCTTTGAGTATTCGATACCGTGTGGAGTCCTTAGGAGGACACGCCTTGTCTTCGTTAGGTCACAAGGTTCACGCTCCATTCTAGTCCTTCATCCGATTAGCGTGGTTTGCAGCTTACAGAGTTCCGGTAGCAGTGGAAGTCCGGCATTCCCAATGAGGTTCGATTTCAGGTCAGCCGGTCATAAACAGGTTTGTAAATCATGAAATAAATAGTTATGCGGAGTGAAACCCGAGCTTACCAGTGTAAGCAACCGGGATTTGAGCTCGGCATTATGTATGTCTACCTTATTATGCTGTGGGCATGGATAACCAAACAGCTATTTGTTATTATGGCTGGCCGACGTTAGGGCCACTAATCTCTGGGTTGACTTGTCCGTATAGACACTTTATTATTAGTATTTTTATATTTGTACTATGCTAACAGCACAAAATAGCTTTAATTTTGACGGTGTCTGAATTGTCAGTGAAAAAATAATAAAATTATAAGGTGTCAAAACGGACAAGTGGACCTAAAGATTAGTGGCCCTAGCGTCGGCAAGAAATATTTTTTTTACTAGTTGACCCGGCAGACTTCGTACTGCCTCAATCGATAACAACTTCCATATTTATTCACCTTTTAAACCTTCTCTGGACCTCCACAAATAATTCAAGAGCAAAATTAGCCAAATCGGTCCAGCCCTCCTCGAGTTTTAGTGAGACTAACGAACAGCAATTCATTTTTAGGGTTCCGTTGCCAAATGGCAAAAAACGGAACCCTTATAGATTCGTCATGTCTGTCTATCTGTCCGTCCGTATGTCATAGCCACTTTTTTCCGAAACTAAAAGAACTATGCTGTTGAAACTTGGTAAGTAGATGTATTCTGTGAACCGCGTTAAGATTTTCACACAAAAATTAAAAAAAGCAATAAATTTTGGGCGCTCCCCATACCCAGAAATGAAACTCAATTTTTTTTTACATCAACTCAATTTTTTTACATACACGTGTGTTTCTGTGGATAGGTCTTCAAAAATTATATTGAGGTTTCTAATATAATTTTTCTCTAAACTGAATTGTTTGCGCGAGAGACACTTCCAAAGTGGTAAAATGTGTGTCTCCCCCTGTAACTTCTAAAATAAGACAATGATAAACCTAAAAAATATATATGATGTACATTACCATGTAAACTTCCACCGAAAATTGGTGTGAACGAGATCTAGTAAGTAGTTTTTTTTAATACGTCATAAATCGTAAACCGCAATTTACCTTTCATTCAATCAATTCAAATATGAAATTTAAAAAAAAGCATTGTTATATTACTTGCTGCTACGGAACCCTTCATGGGCGAGTCCGACTCACACTTGGCCACTTTTTATATATAAAGAAGATTAATTTAACCACAAAATATCTCCTTTGTTCGCCGATTTCATGTCAAACAACAGCTATATAAATATTATTGGGCAAGTTTCAAAATTACGATAATTTAAACATCTACATTATAGAAGTTGGATAGTACTTGAAAAATTAAAATTATTTTTGAGGTTCAGTACAAGACTGGGTACAAAAATTAGAATAATCAAAGTTCAAAATTAATTTTCAAAACAATTTTTTTGATTTGGTTCTAATTTGATGCAGTGTGGTTTAGTTTATATAGAATCAAGTATAAATAGGTAACATAATAGTAATTCATTTTTCTAAAGAAAAATCGATTCGTATAATATTGTAAAATAGTATTACATTTATTTATACATAAATAAAGTTTAATCTCAATAGCTTAACTTTGCGACTGTACCTAAACGCAGGTGCGAGTTGCAGGTGGCATTTTTGACGTCACGTTGCCGCGAAAAAGAATAACGGATATTTGCGCGCCGCCGGCTGACTGCAGTCTGAGTGCAATCCGCGCCATTTTTTTCGCGAGAGCGTTCTTATCG
Organism: Cybosia mesomella; assembly: GCA_946251805.1. Lineage (NCBI taxonomy): Eukaryota > Metazoa > Arthropoda > Insecta > Lepidoptera > Erebidae > Cybosia > Cybosia mesomella. Next base: position 29,123,442 of record OX276398.1, read on the forward strand.
GAATCTTATTGGATTTTTTTGTGGATATCGTGTTATAGTGTAGTGTAACTTTAGTACAGTGAATACTTCAATATATGTGTAATTCTTTAGTGATATTAGTGTAAGTGATTATGGTGATTCAGCTGAGATAATTGTTGTGTAAACATGTTGAAGCAGAACGTAAAAATCAAAACTTTGGAATTATAAACTCATATCGTAAAAACATTCGGATTTACAGGTATTTACTTTATATATAATGATTCCTAGTTTAGTGACGATTATTTTGATATACGCATTATGATATATAATTATGTTCTTGATATCTAAAATATGCATTTTCGGTGACCTATGACCTCCAAATTGTAAATGACTTGCCCCCCCTCGACATTAGATGCATAAAGGCTATTTCGCGGTGCATCGCGTGAAGGGTTAATACACTTATATCTTCTCTTCGGCCGGCGGACCCGGGCGGCGCGTCTAGTCGCCCGCTGTCAGCCGCACAGCCGAATGCAGCTCCACGCAGCAATTGTTTTTTCTTCCCTCATTCAAATTTTAAATTGATACAATAGTTTTATTTAAACTCTGACACATGATGGCCAGGTAACCGCATCGTGGTGTGAAATGAGGTTCGAACACCACAGTACAGACGCGCCAACATTCAAGGTGAATAACCTTGTATTCAAGGTTGTAGGTAAATACCTGCAACCTACCTACAATCTTGCATTAAAAAGTAGGTATAGGTATTCGAAGTAAATGTAAGGTTTTGTTGGCGATTCTAGATTTTTCTACACTAATCGGTAGAGTATTTCGAAACTATCAATGTGTTTTAATTTCCATAAGATTCGATCAGTAGTTTTCGAGATATCGACGCTCGTTGTAACAATACCTACACTAGTTTATCCCATACATTTTATTCTTGTAAAAACCAGGAATTCAGTACAGGGTGTGACTGAAATAAATTGAGCTGAACGAGCAGGACTCTTACTTGAAAATAAGACATTTTACTGAGGTCTTGCGCTTATTTAAGGCCGCGCGCTCGTTAAACTGTTTTTCGGTGATTATTCCTCAATGGTACATCGGACATAAACCATCTCGCTTCAAAACACTCCTCAGCGTCCACACTATCACCGTGGTAAATTTGGTCAAGATCGCGCGAGTGGTTACGGAGGAGTTCAGCCACCAACCAACGGCTATGCCGTGTATAAGATCTAAAGTAGGTGAGAGAATAAAGAGAGAGAATAAAGGGAGGTGAAAGTGGGATCTTATTTTATATAGTAGAATTTTAAATATTCAGGATCTATCCAGATAGCTCAGTTGGCCAGAAATACTCTGAAATCCGTTTCTAGAGGGATTCAATACTCTGACCAACAGGAAAAGTTACCAAACTAATTACTTCAAAATGTAATTCTGTTCTAGACATGGGTGGGGCGCGGTAATAGATCAGTCAGAAGAGGTTCGGACCGGCGATTTGATCACTAACCAATTGGCTATTATGAAAACTATTTCATTGAAAAGGGCTATCGGATCATCAAGATTGAGTACAAAAGAGTAATTTTTTCTTGAATTCGAACTTAAATTGAGTTTCATATAACAGTAGTTCATTCCGATGATAGCACTTTTACTTTATTTATGAGAGTAACTTTGACGATCGTAGAATGGCCTAGATGGACCCCTATTTTGTCCAGGATTGTGTCATATTATGTATAAGTTATGCTCTGCCAAGAGGATAATATTTGTACGGGTCAAATGAATTGATTTCTTTTTGATGAGTTTTGAGTACATTTATCAATATTAAAAGTCATTATTAATATACATATAGCTGCTCGTGCTGATTCACTGACTGACTCACTCACTCATTGATCACCTCTCCTGAACAATTTTGTATGAAAAATTCAAAATGGAGAAAAAAAGATGGCCGCCATACAAATTTCGTCGGTGTCTATCTCAGAGAGTATAAAAGATAGAAGAGTGGTTTCTTAGCAAAAGATGATCAGGACCTGAAGGTCTACTCAATGAACAGAAACAAAATTCAAGATGGCGGAATTTATTTTTCCATACAAAATATAATATGGGGAATATTGTAGAGACTGCAAGTTGGGAACTATGCAAGACTTTGATATGGTTCCTTTTCAGAATGTTTTTATGGAAGAACTCTCAGTCAGAAATATGGAGATAGATGAGGATCGAGGGTTTGGAAGATGGGTGAGGAGCATGGCCAGGGTATAAAAGATAGGTGAGGGCTGCTCAAACAAAAAATACTCGGAACCGCATCCAATTGGCAGGAAGATGTAAATAAATCCAAAATGGTGGATTCAAGATCTCTCAGAAAGTATTAAAGATGGATGAATTGTGTTTTGGTTCACCTCTTGCTGTAATTTTTTGTCCCTGATGCTTTCGTATAAAGGACGAAAATTCATTCGGAGGAAAAATATAGAGGGAGCTGACGATTGAGGATTTTGGAGACGGATGAAGAGCACGGCCAAGGTATTGAAGAGAGGTAGGGGGTGCTTAAATAAAAACCACTCGGAATCTCATCCAATTGCCAGTGAGCTAAAAATATAACCAAAATGGCAGATTCAAGATGGCGCCCATACAAATTTGACAGCGTCTATCTCACAAAGTATAATAGAAGAAAGAAGAGAGGTTTTTTGGCAAAAGATGATCAGGACCTAGAGGTCTACTCGATGGATAGAAAAAAAATTCAAAATGGCGAAATTTATTTTTCCATACAAAATATAAGGCGAATATTGAAGAGACAAATGTGCAAGACTTTGATATGCTTTTAACCGACTTCCAAAAAAGAGGTGGTTCTCAAAACGGCCCGTTTATTTTAAATGTATGTACACCGATTATTTCGTTATATAATATATAGCTCGATTACCACTCACTCACTCACTGACACAATTGTTCTCCTAGAAGGAGTAATGGGGGATATCGATGATGTATGGGAAAAATGTAGAGAGAGCTGAGGTGACTATGGGAAAAATCCGAAATGTCAAAAAATTCAAGATGGCGGCCAACATGGTGGTCTTTTCTCCGCCATCTTTGGTGACATGGCAACATGGGTGTCATTTTTGAGTAAATCGAGGCTTCTGATTTTAAATTTTTGAAAAAAAAAGTTGAAAAATCCAAAATGGCTGATCGATTTTTTTATTTGAAATAAATAAACAAAATAGAGCGCTACACATAACACTCGCGAGCTGCTTGCAGCCCGCGCACCCCGCAAAATACTAGTCTTAGTATATTTTTGTATACCCACGCCACTTTAATATAGTGACGTGGACATCGCCACAGGGGATAGATATTAACACTCATGTTTCGCTAACAAAACACTTATTCTGTTTGATGACCGATATAATACTAATATATACAATTCACTTAATAAAGAAAGCTTTTCAGCAGCCATGGTCACGGGGAGACTCGAGAACACGAGTTTTTCCCTCTATATCTACTGACGCTGCAGCAAAACGATACCTGTCTAGAATTGCTAATGCCATGTTGTATCATTTAATTTTGAAAATGAGAACAGTTTATCTTACACAAAACTTTTAATACAGGGTTGTCGCCAATAGCATTTAACATAGTAATTAATATCTTAATTACCAAGATAATACGTCACGAAAAGAAATGGGGTTATCGGTTTAAAGTAAATAACATATACTCAGAGTCCATCTTAGCTTTTGCTGACGATCTCGCAATACTGACGCGTAATCCAAAACAATGTCAGGAACTATTAAAGGAAGTCGATGAGTTCTGTTCGTGGCCAAATGGACTGAGGAGGAAACAAAGTAAATGTCACTGTCTGTGTCTGGGTAGACGGGACACCAAATTTACCTCCTACGACCCGGGACTCTTCATTGGGGGTAAACCAGTTTCCATAGTCGCTGAATAGGTGCCATTTAAATTTCTTGGGAGAAAGATAGACTATAAAGGACGCACACCATCCTTAGATGAAGTTGTCGATACGTTTATAAATGACCTAAATAAGATAGATCAGCTACCACTGAACAATATCAAAAAAGCTTGGATCTATGACAACTACTTAACATCACGTCTGACTTGGCCTTTTCTGGTGTATGAATTCGGTAAAACCTTAGTGGCGAAAATAGATGCAACTGTCATAAAATCGCTAAAATCGTGGCTTGGACTAGCGCACTCTGCTGATTACTCTGCTCTATTTAGGGATCAAAATAATTTTGGGATGAAACTTAAGAAACCATCGGAGCTCTATAAACACCTTAGAGTTACCAAAGCCCACATCTTAGGTAAATCCCAAGATGACACATTCAGGGCACTCCCGAAAGATAAAAACGCGTCCGAGCTTGAATCTAGACTCCTATTCCATAAACGATTTATGATACCAATAACAGAATCGAACAGAGTGGGGTTGGGAGTACGAGAGCCAGAAAGGGACCAGGATATACTAAAGTCCTTTCTAAAACAAGACGAAAATGATACATATCGAGTGCACGTGATGAATTTGGAAATCCAAAATGAATGGTTGACAATGGGAGAGTTCTGCATACCGATGGCCTTAAAGTGGCGCACCTTGATCTATGACTGGTCGCCGGCCCTGTTAAAATTCTATCTTAACGCCTTTCAGATGACCCTCCCAGACCAGAGTAATCTGGTAAGGTGGGGGAAGGCCACAGAAAAACAATGTTATAATTGTGGTGAGGCAATAGGGACGGCTAGACACATATTAGTAGGATGTAGGGTGCTTCTCGATAGAGGCCAATACTCACGCCGCCACGATAAGTTGCTTATCATTATACGTGAAGCAATGAGTCTGGCAGTAGCTAGAGCCCAAAAAGGATTGACTACTAACAGACGTTATATCAACGTTGTGTCTGAAGGTTCATCCATAACATCCAGGAAAAAACCTTATTCAATCTTAGATACTGCCCCAGATTGGACTCTCCTAATCGACACGTATGAAAAGCACTATAAAATTCCGGAGGATGTTGGGGTTTCGTCATCTAGACCTGACATATTCCTTTATTCTAAGAGGTTGAAACATGTGGTTCTTGTGGAACTTACTGTACCGTGGGAAACAAATATACCGAAGGACCATACAATAAAGAAAAATAAATACTATGATCTCACAAACGAATTAATCAAAAACGGTTAAGTGGTTAATTTGTATGCAGTGGAAGTGGGAGCGAGAGGTATACCTACCAGAAAAATCTCTCTATAACCTACTTAAAGATCTAGGCCTATCAAGACCTACAATAAGCTCATTACTAGGACGAATGTCTAAAGCGGCACTAGTAGGTTCTGTTACGAGAGACGATTCGACTCTCTTTTAAAAAAAAAACACTGTTTAATACACAATGGTTTAATAAAAGTTGTTCACAAACTTGTATTAATTTCTTATAAACTGTCACAAAAACTTATCAAATACAGATACAGAGAGACGCGAGAATTGGCAAGTATTGGAGATGGTAGATATGTTCGCGACGGAAGATAGGATGAGACTGAAACTAAACTCAGCCCGAGCTGGGGAGTGGACAGATTGCTGATCTAGCACTTTGTGCAGGACAGGGAGATTCGGGCTGACTGGGGACTTTCGCTAGCAGGAGGGAACCGTAACAGCCCCCCGAATAAGAGTAAACTTTACGTCTCATAATGAAGTTTACGTGAAAAGAGAAGATATAGCGGCAATTAGCCAATGCGAAGAGTAGGGACTGGAATGGAGTCAGGGATTTCGATTTCTTCGATCTCGGTTTCGAGATTTTGACTTACTGGAATTCTAAAAAAGGGGAGTTTTCTATAAGTGCCAGTTCTTTTACAGAGTTTAAATACGAAATAACATAAAATGAGGCTTAGAACTAAAATGATTATAGTAGTATAATAATCTTCATACAAAACAATGTTAGGTTTTTGAATTATTTCTTTTAATTCTTTTACCAATTTTGGATTTTCAAAAGCAACAGTATCTAAATCAATATTGTTTAAATTAACAGGAGGTAGCTTCAATACAATATTCGTATATTTTAACTTGTTACAGCACACATCGTTGACTATATTTAATTTAGTACATATAGGCCTTAAAAATAAGTTTACATTATTCTTAGATATTAATCTTGTATCTCTATTATAGGCAAGACATCCCTGAGGTAAGTTCATGATTCCAGTACCACTTATATTTATATCAGTAATTGATGAGTTTCATTCTATGCTTAATTTGCTTTTTTCGGACATGACAAATAACCATCTGTTATTTTGTAATGGTTGCCAAATATTAACGTTTCCAGTAAAGAATTTAGTCGAGCATATATCAGGAATTGACGTAAGTATTTTACTAATAATTTCTGTTTCACAAAAAGGGGTAGCGATAGAAGAATAGGAAATAGAAGTATCACAAAGGTAATGTCCACTTTTTATTAGTTTGCAGCTATTTAAATTGTCTAGTTTGCAAAAGGTGGATTTATCCTTACTTATTCCCATATATTTATAAGAAGGTATAATAGTAGTATAAGAAACAGGATCCATTTGCTCGTAAGGTGCCGGGCAAGGTAAATTATGGTATAAAAGAAAGTGAGTTGGATTCACTAAAGGTATTTCGAGGACAAATACCACTTTGTTCTCGGTTAGATAACACGACACTGAAGATATATTGATAATACTTTGAATATTATTCAAGCTTAAAACAACAGGAAGTCGTCTGGGACTGGGAATAAATTTATAATTCTTATTTAACTCAGTATAGAGTTCTTTAGGTGTTAAAATAGTAGGGTAAAGTATATTAGATTTACTGAATATTATTGCATTTATAAGATCTTCTATTTTAAAAGATAATGTTAAAAGGCTATTTTCTATCATGGAAGTTAGTTCTAAAATACGTGATCTTATGCCCAATTCATTGGTCAAGTACGTTAGGTTGCGAACATCTGCATACAAGGCGTCAATGGCAACATTCAATTCATGTTCATTTGATTTTATGATGTGGATGGTTTTATTAAAGGTATTAAGAGTGGAGGAGGTGATCAGGATATTTTGTTCTACAAGGGATGCTAATTTCTTCTGATCGGATTCGACTTCTTGGATTGTCTTGTCATACCGTGAGGCATCATCTTCATCCATGGTTCCGAATAACTTTTTCGATAGGGTACCGACGAAACCTAAAAGAGCTCCTCTTTTAGATTTGTTAGAGGTAGGGTAAAGAATAGCATCACTATCGCGAGCTATATCTTCATAGCGTGTTATCAGAGGTTGAAAGAGGTTGAAGCATTCTACATTATCTAGGGCTTTGCTGTTTTCGCAAAGCGATTTAGAAGTATTAAAAACATAATATAAGTTATTGATATGTGGTTTTATATTATGATATGTCCACAGGAATGATTACATTAAGGTAAGTATTGTAGCGTCCGGGGGTTGGACGCCACAATACCTCGTGTTGATAATAAGATAAACACAGAGGAAGAAATTTAAATGGGCATTTATTATATCAACCAAGCTTCCTATATCGGGTTTAGGGAGGTTTTTACGCGTATATTTTTATATTAAAGCGTACTAGGGAATCGCGAACTCCGCTCAAGGACTGAGCCTAAATTTAATATACTATCTTCTCTTCGGCCGGCGGACCCGGGCGGCGCGTCTAGTCGCCCGCTGTCAGCCGCACAGCCGAAATGCAGCTCCACGCAGCAATTGTTTTTCTTCCCTAAGCTAAATTTGAATGACAAAGTATTTTTATTTAAACTCTGACACATGATGGCCAGGAAACGAACCGTAGTGTGTGGGACGAGGTCCGAACACTACAGCAGCTACGCCCTTACTGGTCATTCATGTGACAGTTACATCGAACCCTAGATAAACTAAATCTGGGACACAAAAAAAAAATTATGCGAATTGTCCCTTACAATGGGAATAACGAAGCAATCTTTGTAATAATTAGTAAACGATAGTAGAATTTCAAATTATAGCAATTAAACTGTAATAAATACTGAAAAACACGAACAAAGAAAAATTGCTTCATTCTTGGCCAGGCAAAAACCCAGGTTAAAAGAAACCTGACCACAATCAGCCTCATCAAAGAAAAGTTATTGGTATCACTTGCCGATACATTTTAAGGTTTGCCCTGAAAGGACTTAGTAACACAGTACTTTTAAGACCTACCTAACTAAAAAGAAAGATGACATAACTTGATCTGTCCTTACACATTATGCATGTGAAGCAGAGACTATGTCGCCTACACATTACTAAATTATTTTTAAAACAATATTAAAGAGAAAGAACTTACTCTATAAAGAAAAGTCTGATCGAAAACTAACTTTCAATCATCGTCGGCGCTTATGTCCATAACGATTTGACTCTCTTACAAAGTTTAGATCACAACTCTCAATATTGGACAAAAAAATAATTGCCTAACTCCTACGCTAGAACATCATGAACATAACAAACAAAACAAATCTATTTATCTTCAGTAGCGCAGCAATATGAAATAAACAGAGAACACATATTAATAATAAAATATTACTAGTTACTAGTTACGCTAGTACGTAATGCGGTTTTAGTCGGTTCAAGATAACACGTTATTCACTACGTGAATTATAATTCTACTAAGACTTATAGTCCTTATTGGCCCTATTGACCCGCAGGCAACTGTCAATGCTCTTGAAACATTCTGGAACAAGCCACCATCATAGCCATCTTCTCGTTGAGCACATAATATCACATAAAAGCACATAAAAGCAAAATAAACAACGATACTGATAAATGCGTCGCTCCAATTGTCGCACGACGTCTTTCTTCAAACGGTACGGGATCGATCCATCCGCTGCCAACTGCAGAATGTTGGCGTTTCCGACTTCTGCGGAAACTAGCGCTTCACCAGCTGTAGCAACCACCAGCTCCTGTGGAAACCAGCACTTCCACCAGTTGTATGGAAACCGGCGTTCCTCCACCAATTGTAGCTGTAGCAACCACCAGCTGTATGGAAACCGGCGCTCCTCCACCAGTTGTAGCGTCCGGGGGTTGGACGCCACAATACCTCGTGTTGATAATAAGATAAACACAGAGGAAGAAATTTAAATGGGCATTTATTATATCAACCAAGCTTCCTATATCGGGTTTAGGGAGGTTTTTACGCGTATATTTTTATATTAAAGCGTACTAGGGAATCGCGAACTCCGCTCAAGGACTGAGCCTAAATTTAATATACTATCTTCTCTTCGGCCGGCGGACCCGGGCGGCGCGTCTAGTCGCCCGCTGTCAGCCGCACAGCCGAAATGCAGCTCCACGCAGCAATTGTTTTTCTTCCCTAAGCTAAATTTGAATGACAAAGTATTTTTATTTAAACTCTGACACATGATGGCCAGGAAACGAACCGTAGTGTGTGGGACGAGGTCCGAACACTACAGTATCTACTAGATTTAAAGAACCTAAAGGGTCAAAGTAAATTCCTGAATTGTTCGTCAGGGCTTCGATGAGTTCTTGGCTCAAGATTCTTGAAGCAGAAATACTGTAATAGAAGTATAACTAAAATTAGTTTAATGAATTCTAACTTATGTTTATTTTAATCTAATTTAAATTTAAGTTTCGCTTCTCCGCGCTAATTTTAACTGATCGTAGTGATGAGTCACATGACGTCTATTTATGAGTAGGGTTAGAGTGTTTCTACCGTTGATTTTAATCACTTTATATGGTCCTTTCCAGATCGGTGAAAGGGCTTTACGAAGGCGTACGTGATTCTTGAGATAGACGTAATCTCCAACTCTATATTGAACTGGCCGTGAGTGAGCGTCATAATATTGTTTGGATCTTTCTTTTGATCGTTGGATGTTTTCAAGGGCTTTTTCTGTTGAGAGTTTTAACCTGTGATTCAGTGCCTTTACATATTTTGGATACGTGAGGTCTGCCCGTAACTCATAGATGGAATCAGGAATAAAGGCTTTCTGACCAAAGATGAGTTCATATGGAGTGAAGTTTGTTGCGCAAAAAAGACGTATTATAAGCGAACATTGCGGTATATACGTATCTGTGCCAATCTGAATGGTTTTCATTTACGTATGACTTAAGGTATTCTTTGAGAGTGGAGTGGCTCCGTTCGAGGGCGCCTTGGGTTTGTGGGTGGTATGGAGAAGACCATATTTGTTTGATTTTAAGAAAGTCACATGTTTTCTTAAACAATTCTGCTGTGAAATTGGTGCCTTGATCAGTTAAGATGGATTTTGGGATACCAAAGATCGAAATGAAATGTACCAGGCATTCACATGTATCTTCTGCAGTTGCATTAGATACCGGATAGGCAAAGGAAAATTTTGTTAAATCATCCTGTAAGGTAACGATAAATTTCAGTTTAGTTAGACCTGCTTCAGGTAGTGGACCTACAAGATCGAGACTCAATCGTTCAAAGGGTTTAGTAGAGGTAGTAGTGATCTGCATTGGGGATCTATTCAACTGCCTTAGGGCTTTATTGCTCTGGCATAGGGAGCAATTTCTTACACATGTGTCAATATCGCTACGCATATGTTTCCAGTAATACCTTTCTCTAATTCTATTATACATACGGCCTGATCCTAAGTGTCCAGCGATAGGAATGTCGTGGTTTTCTCGGAGTATTTTTGCAATTTCGGAAGGTGTAGGGAAAATTGTAGTATTGCGGTAAATATGAATTGGGATTTGTATGTTATTAAATATATAGCAGAACATGTTATATATTTTTATCCAAGTGTGTTTGTCGAACGGATTCCGGAAATCTGTGATAGCAAAACCATCAATAACATCTGAATTTTGAAGTATCTCAGATTTAAGGTTTAATAGACACCTAAATATGTCTTGGTATGAGCTATCATTGAAATGGTAAACTTTAGTAAATAGAAAGTACATTTTCTTTTCTTTATGAGTGAAAGGTATTGTGGAATGCAGAGTTCTTTCTTGATTTAGAATAATTTGTGAGTTTTCCATTTCACTTAGTATTTCTTCTATATACGGGTTTGAGTGATCTAGATCTATTGAGGTAGGTATTACAATGATTTTATTATTACATTTTAGTATACTATCGTTATGTTCGAAAATGATTGCATTACATTGTTTGTTGGACATTGTTTTCAGAAAATTACTGTAGTTATCGTCTAAGGGAGCGACGGTATCAGGAGGAGAAGTACTAAAAGTGGGGGACGTTGAAGGGCAAGGAATGCTGGTAGGATTCGGAGTGAGAGAAAGTCTTGGTTCTGTGCTAGGATTAGAAGGAGGAGTTTGTGAAGGTGAGTGTTGTCTTGTCTCAGGACTTAGGATTTCTGATATATTGTCATTATTTTCTAATAAGTCTACCGATGGTATGTCGTCGGAACCTAGTGGTTCGAAAGGTAACTGGATATCGAGGTCATCTAAGGTTATTGGAGTAAAAGTAGGAGAGGGAGTTTGGCGGTTCATTCCAGAAGTAGACGGAATAGGGTTGTCGTACGGGTTTTGGATTGGGTTTACAGGAAATCTGGATAGTGCATCAGCGTTGCTATTAATAACTCCCTTTTTATATTCAATTTTGTAGTCAAATTCTTCTAATTTTAGTCGCCACCGGACTAGACGTGAGCCGGGATCTTTACAATTGAATAACCACTTTAAAGGTCTATGGTCCGTGACAATCGTGAATTTGTACCCATATAGATAAGGCCTAAATACTTTAGTACCGAATACAATGGCTAAGCATTCTTTCTCTGTAGTGGAGTAGTTAACTTCAGCCTTGTTTAATGTTCTAGACGCATATGCGATTGGACGGTCTTTTCCGATGTCCCCTTGTGAGAGGATGGCAGAAATAGCATAATTAGAACCATCACAAGTGAGTACGAAAGGTTCGGAAAAGTTGGGGTAAATGAGGATTGTAGCGGATGCGAGTTTTCCTTTTAGGTCATCAAACGCAATTTGTTGTTCATTTGACCAATTGAACGATATGTCTCTTCTTAGTAATGTAGTTAAGGGTTTTGCAATTTTGGAAAAGTCCGGTATGAAGCGCCGGTAGTAAGATACGAGTCCTAAAAACGATTTGATGTCTTTGGGACATTTAGGGATTGGAAATTGGGATACTGCTCGGGTTTTGTCAGGGTTTGGACTGACCCCTTCGTCACTTATTATGTGACCAAGATAACAGACTTCTTTACGAAGAAACTTGCACTTGTCGGGCTGCAGTTTAAGATTATGTTTACGCAATCTATCAAAGATTTTTGATAATTTGTCGCAGTGGGAAATAAGGTCATGACTATATATAACTATATCATCAAGATAAACGTAGCAATGAACGCCTTGAAGGCCAGCAAGAGCGGTGTTCATAAGCCATTGAAATGTTGCTGGAGCATTTTGAGGCCAAAAGGCATTCTTTGGAATTGAAAATGTCCTTGGGGAACAGTAAAAGCAGTTTTAGGAGCATCTTTTTCAGAGACAGCAATTTGATGGAAGCCAGAGCAAAGGTCAAGAGTAGAGAAATATTTACTATGTAATAATTGGTCTAATATTTCACTTATTTGAGGTATCGGGTAACTTTCTCCAATGGTGATATCGTTTAATTTTCTGTAGTCGATAACGATCCTCTATTTCTTTTGTCCGGAGGAGTCCATTTTCTTAGGGACAATCCATATTGGGAAAGACCAAGGAGAGACAGAAGGTTTGATTATATCTTGGGAGAGCATTTTAGAGATTTGAGTTTCAACTTCTTTCTTATGAATTTCGGGGAATCTATATGATTTTACGTTAACGGGTTCTGAAGGAGATGTATTTATTTCGTGTTGAAGCAAGTCAGTTACTGACAATTTGTCATGGGGGAGATGAAATGTGTCAGGATACTGTGAACAGATATCTAAAATGTAGGATTTTTCTTCAGTATTGAGGTGGTCCGTCCGCAGCATATTCAGTACTTCATCTCTTCGGACCGTAGAAGATTTAGGTGAATCGGAAATAGCATGAGTTTGAAGAGGGTTGAGTTCAAGGGGTTGTAATTTTATTTTAATGTCTGAGGATACAGTGACTGTTTTTTCGGAGATATTAACAACTGATATGTTAACTCTATTGTTTTCCTTAACTTTCACGATGCAGTTAGCGACTAAGAGTGAGTCGGAAATGTGTTGATCTAAAACGAGTCCTACATGGTATTCGGGATTATCCACCGTGCACTCTATTATCGTTTCCGAACGAGGTAAAATATTATAAACAGGTTGGCAGTATTTTAGTTTAATCGCAATGTGTCGGATTTGAAGGGTGTCGCAATTGTAATCAATCACTGCATCAAGATTATTTAGAAGGTCAGTGCCGATTATGCCATCGTAATTCAAATCAATTTCTTTAATGACGTGGAATTGGTATGATACTTCAGATTCAGTATCTGCGAATAATTGCAATTGGAAATGTCCTAAGGTGGGTATGGTTTCCGTATTAGTATTTATTCCTTTAAGGTGAATGATATCTCTTTCTAGACTAGGCATATTTTTTATTGATTGTTCTTTTATCAAACTGACACAGGAACCTGTGTCTATTAAGAAGGTAAGATTTCGACTATTTACTTGAGTTTTCAGGATTACGTGGGGTAAGTATCTTTTAGTAGAATTAAAAGTGATTTCATATATTTTATTCTCATAATCATTTTCTGTTACAGGGTTTGAAGTTACCTGGTTCGTTGCAGTGTGAGCCGATAGTGAGAGGGAATTTGTAGATACAGAAGATTTGGTAGGTGCAGAAGATTTGGTAAGTATAGAAGATTTAGTAGATACAGGGGATTTCGGGGGAACAGAAGATTTGGTAGATATAGAGGATTTAAAAGGTATAGAAGATTTAGTAGATACAGCGGATTTAGTAGATACAGTGGGTTTAGCAGATACAGTGGATTTAGTCGATACAGCGGATTTAGCAGATACAGTGGATACAGAGGATTTTGAATTGGCGCCATTGACGTTTCAGGAAGTCATGTTCTCTTGTTGAGGTCTCACGAGACACCGCCGTGAGCCCGTTATTCGTTTAAATGGTCATCTTGGATGGATTGGTTTTGATTAGGGGTATTTCCATGGGATTGTTCGGGGTCCTCGTTCAAGTAATGAATGCGGGGTTGTTGGCGGTTCAAAAAACTCGAATTATTATTAGTTTGACCATGATTTTGGGGTTTATGTTGTTAGTACTTTGCGCGGTTATTGTTATATACGCGCTTTCGGCACTCTTCTATCACGTGACCTATGTTTTTGCAATACATAGCTATACCCTATATAGATATACCCTACAGATTTTCGGAGACTGACTTTCAATCTTCACGTTATTAACATTAGCGGGCTTGTTATAGTCGTAATAACGACGCTGTGAGTTTGATGAATTTACGTTTGTGTTTCTTTTGTACATAAGTTTTTGAATTTTCTCTTCAGAAATGGCGAAACTTATGGCCTCGTTTAAGTTTTTGGGCGACTTACATCTGACGATATTAGAAATTCGCGGTAAAAGCCCTATTAGGAAGTGATGGAGAGCCAGGTCTTCCATAGCTGCCGTACGACCTGGGGCTTCTTTAGCTTTTGTTAATACGATTACGGTTAGAAGTTGTGATAAACACTCTTCTATTTTAAATCCGAACTGGCTGACTGTTTCGTTTTGCCCCTGCTTGGTTTCTTGCAGCTCGGCTAATAAATGTGAGTAGTGCTTTGTGTCAGCAAACTGAGTTTTTAGAAATAATTTTAATTGTTCCCATTGGGTAAAAGCTTTGATTGAACAGGCGATCTCAGCTTTTCTTTGTAATTGGCTGAGAATATACCTGAACAAAATTGGTTTTTGTTCGGTACTGGCAAGGTCGTAAGCATTGTTACAATTTGAGAGAAAAGAATTTAAAGTTTGTCTATCGCCATTATAAGGTTTAACAAATTTAAATAAGCTGTTTAAATCAATACTGACACCGTTTACTGGTACTGATTTACTCGTTGGTAATGGTACCTGAGTTGCAGTTACAACTGGTTCCTTTGTGGCCATTTTGTATCCCTAAATCACACAAAATACACAACAAAATAAAGTACACTAAAAAGATATGCTACACAGGAAATAGTACAGTACACAAAGCAAATACTATATAAAAGAAAAAGAAAATAATAGTTCATTAAAAAAATGTATGCAGTGCTTCCTCCTTTTCACAGTCGGTTAAAAGGATTAGTATGAGCTAAATAAATTCACACGAGATCCCCGAACTCGCCGTCGTGTGACCTTATCAACTCCAGACGACGACGCTCGTCACTGATAACTGAACTGAACTTTGTATCAAGATACAAAGTTCAGTTCAGTTATTATTCAATTATTATAATATATATATCATATATATATAATATTAAATAAATATTCTATTCTTTAAAATGCGAGCATGAGCTCCTATTTCCCTCTTTTCTTACTGCTTTTGACATTTTATTGAAAATTTCTATGTCTTGAGATCTTCAGGCTTTATGTCTTAACAGGCAAACAGCAACAATCATACCAAAACAAACATTTAAACTCCACAGATTCAATATATTATTATTACGTTTGATCAATGTCTCCAAAACCCATCCAAAACCTCTACGAACAATAACAACGTAACAAACAACCCTCTCCCAAATAATTGATTGCTTGTGTTTTGGATGAATAGATCTATTTTCAATAAAATGCCGAATTTACGTCACAGCATAGGTTAGGTTTATGGTTTTGCTAGGTGATTTATCTGTTTTTATTGAAAACTGTTTATTATTTACAACTTAATTTAGGTAGATGTCGGTTACCGTAAAAGAAATTGTACTTCGATAATAGACCCTTTCAAATACCAGATAGCTTAATAGTAAAGTTTCGTTACAATCGAGTAAGAAGTTTAAAAATATAAAAGTTACAAACAGGCAAAGTTATATTCATAGTTGTAATACTAGCTTGTGTCGAGAGAAACTCTACTAATACTCGCACTAACTTCTGTAAACTAGGATTAACGGTAGTGACTAACAAAAACACCGACCATGACGCATATAAAGTTCCAGAGAGAATTAAATTGCCTTAGAAAGTTAGAATCAGTATCGAAGTTACCAGAAGTTAGATTTATTACTTGTAAATACACTTTACGTAACCAAAAAAAACTTAATACTAGCAAACCCCTACATCTTTTCGGTCCTTCGAGCCGGATATGGAACTAGCTGTTTTCCAGTATGGGTTGTAGGGATTAACAAGCAGGCTGGGCTATTGGCAGCGTTAATGGGCTAACAATCCCTGATCCTGACCGATAAGAATAGGATTGTTAATCGGGATTGCGAGAAAGACAACTCTTATAAAGGTGGAGCGTACAGATTCGCCTCTGAATCCGTTTAAAGACTGTGGATTCGGTCTGGCCACGCCGTAGCCCTGATCAATGACAGGTATATATTTGGTTCTTTGGCTAACTAGGGAAGTCCACCGTCATCTAAACTTTATTCCCGGTTACATTCGAGGCTTACTCCTTCTGCCGTCTGATTTAAACCCGAGAGCTCCAAAAGTCACCCTGATTACACTCCAGACTAATTAAGGAAGTAAGTATATCTATGGATATAAAAATCACCGTAACGACCTGATATGTCATGATGTGCCAGCAATAAATTCCATTCATGTTAGGACTGTGATGTTATGTGGTTAAAGTCGATGCGACGCTGGCTTTGGTGAAGTCGAGCCCGGTGATATTACATAGAAGAAAATAATGAGGGCTACTGACTGAAAAAACTGATGGATTGGTTGTTTACTTTGAGTAATAGTTGATTATATTATATAAAAGTACATACAGTGAGATCATGATGTGACGTTACTTTCAACGTGAATAGAATTTATTAGTTTGCAATAAAGAGACGCAATTGATTCTACGATCGTTTCTGCAAATTGCCTCACTGCAGGTAAACTAAACGATATCTATTACTTTCCTAGCCAACTAAACGAGATTGATCGCACAACATTGAACTTTATTAGATACTGTTTAATGAAAATTACAAAATGCGTTCCAACAACCCGGTCCTTTTAAATCACTGTCAAGTTTAATTCGACTGCGAGAAAATGTCATGAATTTATTTTCGTCGCAAAACACTTTTGTGTTCACTAATTCAGAACAAAAGTGTTTTAAGTTTTTCGGCATATTATTGTCGTATACATTAAGCTACAATATTCTCATTGTTCTGTGCTCCGTTTCCAAGTCAGTTGGATACAAACATACCTTATTTAACGTTCATGCTTAACAGAAATTTATCTCTACTAAAATATATAGACTGAAAGAAGAAAGATCAATTATATTTTCAGTTAAATATATATATATATATTTACAAAGTTACAAACATAACATAGTGGCGATAGCCCAGTGGCGTACGTAACGGACTGCCGAGACGAGGTCTCGAGTTCGATCCCCAGTCGTCCCGGGCACACACCTCTGACTTTTCGTAGTTATGTGTGTATTAAAAATGTTGATTATCGCTCGCTTAGTAATGTGCCCGGTAGATAGGCTCGCCCCCTATTACATTGGAACCTAAACATAACTGGCGAATCGTGAGTGTGCAATACACCTCTGCCTACCCCTTCGGGGATACAGGCGTGAAGTTATGTATGTATGTATATATATATATATAAAATTGTATAAAATATATAATAACTTTTAAAAATGCGACCATCTATCATAAGAACTTGCGACAAGTTTTATTACTACTGTCACTACATGGAAGTGACATACGATACCGATTCTCATAATGATCATGGCGATTTCCTAGTTGTGTCCAAGGTTCGCACTTTATAGCCCGAGGTCTGTTTATTGTTTTTAATTGGTATGTCGGCTTTCGGGGTGACAGCCGTCTGACTTCCCAACCCTGAGAGGAAAGCCTACGCCAGAACCTCGTCCGTTGTTTAGCAGGTGCACCGACTAACAGGCGAGGTTGGTTTGGGGCACAAAGATGTTGTTAGGCCTCTATACACCCACAAGTTAGTCTATTTTAAGTTTATCACAAGTAAATAAAGTAAATACACTTTACGTTACCAAAAAAAAACTTTATACAAGCAAACCCACCCATATACATGTTTTTGGTCCTTCGAGCCGGATCTGAACCTATAGAACTAGCGGAAAGCCTCCACCAAAGTTTTGTCCGTTGTTTAGTAGGTGCACCGACTAGCAGGTGAGGTAGGCTTGGGGCTCAAAGATGTTGGTAGGCCCCTGTACACCCACAAGTTAGTGTATCTTAAAGGAAGTAAAAACCAAAGACTTATGTGTATGTGGTATACCAGTACAGTTTAGTGGTTAAGGAGTCAGCCTTACGATCGAGAGGTCCCGGGTTAGAATACTGAACATTACATTACCGACGTGAACCCACTCCTAACACAAGCAATTTAGCTTAGCTGGAAGGGTTAACGGGAATACTAGTAATTTCGGTTAATTCATTTCACTTTGAGCTAGTTTAGCTGTTATCTGTAAAGTCCTGATAATCAATGAGTAGTGTAATTTGTGCTAAGTGACTGATAAAAATTTAATTATTACGCTCATCAGAAGTTTGATTCAATAATTAGCTATTTACGTGTTTTTTTATATTTATTCCATCAAATAGACTGCACCCCGTCTGGTGGTAAGCTGAGGTGAAGTCCAAAAAGTAGTGGCCACCATTTCCAGAGATTGTCCCTAGAATAGTGGCTCCTACCTAGACGGCCTCAACAGATGTTTTTTCACGCCCCGCTGGGCTTGAGCCCAGGATTGTAGGTAGAAGGGAACACGTGTGTGGGTAAAGCGTTCCAGTGCTTTATGGTCCGACAAAAAAAGGAGTCACCAAACCGCTTGGTTCGCGATGGCATCGATTGCACTGTTGATCACTGCAATCATTTCGCTTCTGTATCCCTCGTCACAGCCATTAGACAAAATTTAGTTTTGAACTGCTTGCCTACTAGAAGAAACAAAAAACATTGAAAACATTGAACAATTATGATATTAGGAGTTAGTGGTTTATTAAAACATTGAGCTCAAGTATTCACCGCTGAAGAGATAAACGAGGTCATTGTGGGTTATTTATTAAGTTGCAAATATATTGAAACCCTACTTAATTAGCCGATAGAGACATGCTTTACCCTAAATAAATGCTCCGGCTCCCGTAATAGGGAGCTTAAAAACCGGATTTGTTTAATATACCACGAAGAATTCAGATCACGACCTCCATTATATCGATGCACTACAAGTCGCGAGCCCCGAGTGATGGGCACTCTGACTCTCCACGTGACGAAGTCCTGAATTCCCGGCAGCCTTCATGTCCGTGACATAACAGATACAAGCTTTTCGCTGGTTCGGCCACGTTTAGCGACGACCGCCTGGATATGTGGGTAGCAAATGGCTGGTCATGCTGCTTCCACCGGACTCCAGTAAAAGGGATAGAATAAAGAATTGCCAGCTTAAGGTCGTAAGGGATGACATCCGTACCAATGGTCTCACTGCAAGGGATGCTGAAAACCGGGTGAAGTGGCGGAGGAAAAGCTGGAAAGCCGACCCCGGGCTCCAAGCTGAGGATACAACCGATATTTTATGCTACGATAATGAAAATGGTGATGACTTCTGTAGCCCATTCATTTACGAAACCTTCCCAAGAATACAAAGGAGATACACAATTTATTGAGTATTCCCACGTCTCCTATGAATACAAACATTGGAATATTTATGTCAAACGAGGACAGTAGTATGGTAATCGAGGAAAAATACACTTAATTATATAGAAAGCTTTCATGTTGCACTCATAATAATATTATCCATGGTGTCTTAATGGTCTAATGCACTATAATGGACTTAAACGATGGCACTCCTTTTCACGGTAATGGTGTTTGTATGTACTCGTTAAAATCCCATGAAGTAACCACGCTTTTATATGAGTGGTTAAGATTATTAGTAAGCTTGTTATTGAAAGAATTTTACTAGTTCCACTTATAATTAACGATGTCAATCAATCACTTTGCCTACTGCTGGACATAAGCCTCTCCCTATGTGCTTCATGGCATCCGAGGCCTAACTTGCGGTCTACTGACTATTAGCAAAGTGGAATTACATAGCATAAATGCGAAATTTAGTTTATATGTTTGTTACTCAATCAAGTGACAATGGCTGTATGGATTTGGCTAATATTCTGTACATAATAAGAAAAGTATATACACAGTAACCCATAGGATCCTATTCTCAGCTTACAATACACTTGACTCCTTTTTTTTACGTGCGGAAATCCCTTCGGATACCCCCCGCCGGCCAGCGGGGGTGGTTATATCGTGTATCGACTACAACCGCACGGTGTCCTCCCCAAGTGTCCGTTGCCGGGCACCCCGGGTAATCCCTCGAAAGGATAAACCCAGGGTTGCTGGCGGACTTTGGCCGCCACCGCGGCCTCGCCTGGTGGGGTCGGGTTCTATCCCGCTTCGGTGAGTTGGCAGGCGTGTGTAGGGTACACACGACACGCCTCCGCCACTGCCTGCTTCTGTAAGGACGGCGAGTAGGGCAACTGCCGTCCTCAGGCCCCGATCATGGAGGTCGATAGTCCCGGGCGTAGATGAGTCTGCGGCGTCCTCGCCGCAGACTGCGAAACTCGAGGGGCATTGTTCTCTCCGGCTCCCTCTCCGCCGTCTCTTTCGCGCGCATTACCTGCTCGCAGAAAGAGGCGGCGGCGTGCCACTTGCTCTTATCGGAGACCACGGCCCTCACCATGGTCTCCAACGAGAGAACATCCACGCCCAGGACATTTGACTCCTAACAACATTATTTAAGATATTCGTTAGCATTTAAAAACGAACGCACATCATACAAACTACAAGACGATTAAAATCAAACAACAACAACAATAATAGATAGGTACTTATTTTACCGAACGTTCAATACCTTGTCCATAGCGGAGTTATAAAATTAATGTTGATTGATAAGTTAAACAAAAGACATCGATTAAGTTGGCAGTAAATAAATTAAACTTCTGATTGAAGCCGTTCAGGATTATAACGTTATTGGGTTTTGATTTGACAGGGGGAGGGGTAGTCCACAAAATTAAATGACAGAAGCCAGTTTCATACAGCGAGTTGTTAAATTAAATGATTAAACTACAAATAATATAATACAGAGAAGCCGTGGTAGCCTAGACTGCTGAGACGAGGTCTCGGGTTCGATCCCAGGTTTTACCATGGCACACACCAATGACTTTTCGATGCTTTTCGAAGTTATGTGTGTATTTATCGCAGGCTTATAAGTGCCCAGTTAATGGCAATAGGCTCGCCACCTATTACATTGGGACCTAAACATAAACTGGCGAAATGTGGGTGCTAGCACCTCTGCCTACCCCTTCGGGGATATAGGCGTGAGTTTATGTTATGTTATGTTATGTTAATATAATACTATATTGAAATAAGTTTGATTACAATCAAAGCTTTTTTTTATACCACTCAGGTGGCAGACCAACTCACGGCCCACCTGATGGGAAAAGCTTAAATAGATGTTATATATTTATACTTGCAGCACGGGTTCCTGCTTTGCCAGAAGCAGGAATATGATATTACGTGATTTTTAAAACTAAAAGCCTTCTATAAAATGTCATCCCCTATGTTAGGTTATGTTCCGATGGACCTAAAAAAAGTAAGAAAATGTATACCTTTTTTGCATAAATATCAAAAAAAAAAAATCCACCAATGAATTTCAGTAGCTCATATGAGTTATAGAACCAATACAAATAGAAAACACGGGAAAAATATCAGTGTGCCCAACTATTAATGGCCGCCCTCTTCATAAAATGATCGTTAAGTTTTTATAGGCAATTTATTGGAAAAATCATAAAAAAACATTGAAGAATGAATCACTCAAAGATATACCTGGGCTGTTTAGTACCTACTCTCTACTTCATACGAATTCGATGGATTCTCAGTGCGGGTGCCGGGTCCATCGCGTTGCTGAGTTGGAAACTCGGGACAGTGCTTGGGACTAGCGACCCGAGTGTAGCTTTAGAAGGGGCCCCTTTTGTTGATGTACATCAACACTCATCTTCACTACCAAAGTTCCCCTCCTTGCCTAACCAAATTTGATGCGAACCAACTAGTGCCGCTTTAGACATTCATCCTAGTAATGAGCTTATTAGCTCTCGATAGGCCTAGATCTTTGAGTAGGTTATATAGAGATTTTTTTGATATACCTGTCGCTCCCACTTCCACTGCATACAAATTAAACACGTAACCGTTTTTGATTAATCCAATCAATTATACCGCATTACATATAGTTTCGTAAGTATCTCCGAAGCTCCTTTCGAGGGCGTACCCGGGGCACCCGGCAATGGGCGATTCGGAAGGACACCGTTAGTCGTTTGATTCCGACAAACCCACCTCACGCTTTGCACCGGTGGGGTGAAACAAGTGGGGGTTTCCACACCAAAAAAAAAAGTATCTCGAAGCTTTACCTCCCTGTCTTCCTTCTTCCTTATTTCCCTATCTTCGCCACCTCCTGTCTGTATATTCAACACGCTGGTAACACCTTTAATAAACTTTCAACATTTCACATAAAGCCATCATACCTATTCCGTAGAATTACGAAAACGTGTCGTATAACAATATTTTTTTTACTTGCTTGCCATTAAATTACTCATAAATTTTTCTGTAGCTTACCTGTTGCTACTGATAATAATAGCCGTACTGCTCATGAATTATTTAATGTCATTGGCTATACATTTTTTGGTTGTTTAAGTTTTAAATCGTGCTTTAGTTCCCTTCCTCCTTCAGGTCAAACTTCAGATGGTTGAACGAGGTCCAACCATCTGAAAGATATAAGGAACAAAAGGGAAGGGAAATCTGTAACTATTTTGTCTATAAGATAATTTTAGTTTTTTTTTGTTATTTAATTTTAAAGAAGGGTTCAGACTAATTAACAACATAATTTAACATAACAACATACATAACTGAATATTACCAAATCGCTATTAACAAGCCTACACATTTAGTTAAAAAAAAAGAACTTAACGGCAACCAGGTATAAGGAAGGTATAAGGTCCCCGCAGAAGCAGGTCGGGACAGCGGGGCGACTAGCGCCCCCCCCCCCCCACCGGGGTGAGATGTCGGAGTGCGAGGGAAATGCCTTATGGGCAACCTTACACCCCGGCGTCTGAAGACCCGAGACGTCGTGCGGTTTTAGTCGGTTCAAGTCCGACATAACCGCCCCCGCTGGCCGGCGGAGGAGTATCCGAGGGGATTTCCGCACGAAAAATAAGGTATAAGCAATGTTACTCAATTTCATTTAAATGTAGGATCCGAACCAATCGGTTGGTGCCCTTATTGTCAAAGTATGAGTCGGTTAAGAGCCGTCCAACTATCGCTACACTAGTACTGAATAAATCAGTATTATGGTGCCATGGAAGTTTATTAAAACTACATGCACTTCTTATGGAGAAGGTATTTGACCTGTAGTTGGTAGAAACGAACAGAACATCTAATATCAGCCGCTGACGAAGGCCCATTAGGTTGGTACGTAGCGACATATTAGCTAAAAGCGGCGTTCAGTCAATTTTGCTGTTTGCTATATTAAATAGCCAGCCTAAGCCACTAATATAGATGGGAACTTTTGGAATCGGACACACTGGACACGGAGGAGTTGAAGGATGGATGAATGAAGGTGGAACAGATCGTAAGATTCTGCAAGAATACAAAAAGGTTTGAAGGGCCACCGTGAATGCTGGAATAACCACGCTGTCCCCAACGGGAGGGTTGACCTCGTGGGTATCCGTCCGGCTTCCGGTGTCCCCCTTTTGTAATAATAATAATAAAAGCCCTCAATATCGCGTCTTATTTTATGGTCGTTATGGTCAGATTCAAATCCAAGTTATGGTGAAAACATTTATATATAGAAGATGCGAAAGTCGTATGCCAGGATCGTGGCAAGTGGAAAGTTGTCTCTGCCTACCCAAATGGTACAAAAACCATGACTATATGTATGTATGGTCAAACTATTGAACTAAATTACATAGTGAGTCACCTTTTTTTTTTTTTTTTTTTATCGTGCGGAAATCTCTTCGTAATTATGGCCTTGCCACCTCCAGACTTATCACCTCATATTCTATATCCGTAGGTTTAAATCGGGCAAAGTAAACACTCAGGACGGGAGTAACAAGGGGTAGTTACCTGGATAATAATTCCAACTATCCAGGACCGGTCCAGGTAGCTCAGTTGGTCAGAGTGATCCTAAAATGGGATTGGTCACGGGTTCAAGTCCCATCCTGAATTTTCCGATTTAAATTTAATTGATAAATTAGCATATAATTACTTTAAAACCCGTAGGATTGTAATACGTACATACAAACAAAATGTTCACGTTACTCCTGTGTCATATGGTGAAGATGGCAATATCACAGCGAAATTTGAATCTTATCTTTCATGATATTGGACCGCATTGAACTGAAGAAAACCCATGACGTGTTTTGCGGCCTTTTTTTTTTTTTTTTTTTTTACGTGCGGAAATCCCTAGTTAATGCATCCACGATACAGACAGGTAGGAAGTAGTGTTCGCAGTAGTGTCCACAACACACCTGTAGGAAGCTTAAATGAAATAAAAGCCGACCAAGTACGAGTTGAACTCGCGCACGAAAGGTTCCGTACCATCTATCTTCTATATATCTTCTACCCATCTATCTATCTATTTATCTTTACTAAAATTAAATTGTAAATTAGACTGATAAACAGACAAACAGACAAGAATTCCACTCTTGTCTGTTTGTCTGTTTATCAGTTTGTCTGTTTGTTCGCGATGCGGTTTTTTCGATTAGAAAGGTCTTGATCAGACTTAAAGCCGTATGTTTGATAGCAATTGGTTAAGTTTTCTAGGACATTCTTAACAGCGCTATCTAGACTCAAAGTAAGCATAGCTTAACTAGCTTGTGCTATAGGTTCTAGAATGCGGATACACATACTTAGATACATATTTTTTTGTAAATACATACCCACACTAATGCTAATATACTTATTTACGCATATTCCAATATTTGCATTGAGCGGGAATCAAACCCGCGACCTCTGACTCAACAGTCGAATGCTTAACCGCTACGCCGCAGAGGTCGTCAATATCGAACTAGAACCGGAGATATAACCAAAAAAACGTAAAATATAAAAACGAAAAAAAAATCATGCCCCACCTAAGTGTTCATTTTAGTCTGTTTTAGTATTTGTTGTTATAGCGGTGATAGAAAGGATAGACAGGCAGACGGACGGACAGCGGAGTCTCAGTAATACGGTCACGTTTTACCCTTCAGAAAAGCGAACGCTAAAAAGAACATGTACTCATAACTATTAATAATACTTTATAATAATTCACTAATAAAAAGCAGCGATAGCCCAGTGGCGTACGTAACGGATAGCCAAGACGAGGTCTCGAGTTCGATCCCCAGTCGCACCGGGCACACACCTCTGACTTTTCGTAGTTATGTGTGTATTAAAAATGTTAATTATCGCTCGCTTAGTAATGATCCCGGTAGATGGCAATAGGCTCGCCCCCTATTACATTGGGACTTAAACATAACTGGTGAATCGTGGGTGTGTAATACACCTCTGCCTACCCCTTCGGGGATACAGGCGTGAAGTTATGTTATGTTTATGTTAAATTATGTAATTCACTAAAAAGTTTTGTTTGAGTTTCATCATGAATCACACGACGGAATGCAAACAAAGCTTTTTGGACGTTTTTCAGTAAATAATTATTGTGCTGATTTACTGGTTCACTGGTGTTAATATAGAACTCTACCTATTCTACCGCAACTGCTCTACAAAACCGAAGGCATTTTCCGATGTCCAGCTGCTTGGTGGTCCAGCGGTAACAAACGTGACTGCTATGCCCGAGGTTATTGAACTTATCTGTTAGAAATTTTCATCAACAGCATTTGGGAAAACAACCCGTTTGATTGGTAGGCTTGCCATCAATTCACTCAGAATGATAAAATAGGTGGAGATTGCCTTAAGACGTATATAACATGTCGGAGAATTTCGAATATCTGAGACGTGTCTAGGTGGCTCCGCTGGTCAGAGCGTTCCCCCTGTAAGGGACTGGTCACGGCTTCAAGTCCCGTCCTAGATGTTCTCTTTTTCAGATCTAAATCTTTAAGAAAAAGTAAGCATACAAAATGCTTAAAAATTTAGTTGATATTGGTGGAGACTTCTATTTCTCCATCAGGGATAAACAGGTAAATGTCGTGCGGTGTTCCACAGGGATCGGTCCTGGGGCCGCTCCTGTGGAACATCGGATACGACTGGGTGCTTCGCGGTGAGCTCGTAGGCGGTGCCGCCGTCACATGCTACGCGGACGACACGCTCGTGACGGCGTGCGGGGCGACGTACCGCGAAGCGACCGTAAAGGCCACGACCGCGGTTGCCCAAGTCGTTGAGCGGATCCGGCGGCTGGGTCTCGAGGTGGCTCTGCATAAAACCGAGGCCCTGTTCTTTCATGGGCCTCGGAGCAAGCCACCCGAGGGATCCAGTCTCATCGTGGGAGGAAATCGCATCGGCATCAAGCCCCAAATGAAATATTTGGGGCTCGTGCTCGACAGCCGAAGGGACTTCGGAGAGCACATCCGAAGTCTGGCCCCCAAATTGAAGGGCGCAGCTCTTGCTCTGGCTCGGCTGTTGCCCAACATGAGGGGGCCCGATGACTCCTGCAGGAGACTACGCGGGGATCGTGCGGTCCATGGCCCTGTATGGGTGCCCAATATGGGCGGAGGCCCTGAGGACCAGAACTGTGCGGATGCTGCACGCTCCGCAGCGAGTTATAAATAAATAAATAATAAATATTGTACGACAAAGTACACAACGCCATCTAGACCCAAACTAAGCAGAGCTTGTCATATGGGTTCTAGAATGCGGATAAACATACTTAAATACTTTTTTTTTGTAAATAAATACATATTATACATAGAAACACCCAGACCAATGCAAATATACATATTTGCAATGAGCGGGAATCGAACCCGCGACCTTTGGCTTAGCAGTCGAATGCACTACCGCTACGCCACAGAGGCCATCACGGTCATCCGCGGGTACCGCACGATCTCCTTCGAGGCGGCGAGTCTCCTTGCCGGAACTCCGCCATGGGACCTGGAAGCGAGAGCCCTTTCGCAACTGTACCAGTGGCGAAAGGAGGCGCGGGAGCAGGGATGGAACCCCGAGCCTCGAGAAATCGAGGCCGTGCAGTCCCAGCTCCGCCAGGCCATCGTGGTGGAGTGGAAGGAACGACTTGGGCGACCAAGCACAGGGCACGCCGCAATAGCGGCGGTAAGGCCCATCATGGAGGATTGGCTAGAGAGGCGACACGGAAGCCTCTCGTACCGACTGACGCAGGTGATCTCCGGGAAGGGGTGCTTCGGGGACCACCTGCATCGGGTCAGGAAGGAGCCAACGCCTGAGTGTCATCACTGCGACGCGAGCGAGGACTCAGGGCTGCACACGCTGGCGGACTGCCCGGCGTGGGAGGCGCCGAGGCGTGACCTCGTGGCAGCCATCGGGGTGGGAGTCCTCTCGCTCGGCAGCATGATTGCGGCAATGGTGCGGAGCGCGAGCGCGTGGGCCGCCGCCACCTCCTTCTGCGAGCATGTAATGCTCGCGAAGGAGATGGCGGAGCGCGCCCGGGAGAGATTTAGAACTCTCCCGGACCGCCGAGCCCGCAACTTGCTCGCCGCGCGTCGCAGGCGACTCAGGCGCCGGAGGTCGCTTAACGACCTCCGTCCTCCATGAGCGCAGGCCTGGGTGGTGGCGGGTGAGGCCACCTGTCACCCCAGCAGAAGCAGGCCGGGACGGTGGGGCGACTAACGCCCCTCCCCCAAACCGGGGCAAGACGGGGACACCGTGGTTCCCAAACCCGAGGGGGCCATCTCGAAACCGGAGATGGCCCAGGGTCAGTCGGGGTGCGAGGGATATGCTCTATGGGCAACCTTACACCCCGGCGTCTGTAGACCCGAGACGACGTGCGGTTTTAGTCGGTTCAAGCCCGACATAACCGCCCCCGCTGGCACGTGGGGGGGTATCCGAAGGGATTTCCGCACGATAAAAAAAAAGAAAAAAAAAAGGGATAAACAGGTATATCTTAGCGTGGTTCCTGGTTGCATCTGAGTCCAAGATTCGTTTACTTCTTCCCATTTAGATTTGGTCTATGTGGCTTTCATGGGAACGACTGCCGTCGGACTTCCCAACCCTGAGAGGAAAGCCGGCGCCAGAGCTTCGTCCGTCAATCAGCATTGTATGCCGATATGATTTTTTGATCAAGTTTTTTTTGTGTAAATAAAACTTGATCAAAAGAATGATCAAGTTTATTTGTGTAATTACCATCTATGTACCTGCCCATGTTTCACAATAAAGCATTTGAGTTTGCAACCGACATGCAGGTGAGATGGACTTGGCTCCGAAAATCTTAGTTGGCTCTATAAATAAATCTGAGTGGGGGAGAATAAATTCTGTCGTCAAGTGGACCTGCGGGTCCAGTAGCTAGAAGCTCCAGCTGAACGAAGACTCAATAACCAATATTGAAGCGGCGCTTAAATTGGACCGCTTCTGAGAAATAGAGAATAGGTCCAATTTAAGCGCCGCCGGTTAAATATTAATCACTTTCCCCTATTTCCAAAAAAAGTATTGTAATAGCGCACTGGTTTATTTAACAGTGTGGTCAAATATTATTCTCCGTAATGATGACACAGACTAAATAGTCGCGGTTTGATGAATCATTAATTGAAGGGTGTGTGGAACGCGACCGCTGCGTGCCAACAGCGCTACGTCGGCTCGCGGCGCCCGCGCTGGTGACGATTTACAGTATGACATGACGTAAGCGCGCACGCGACTCGAAAACACGTGGGTATTTTTAACCGATCTCTAAAAAGGGAGGTGGTGCTTAATTCAGCAGCACTCTTTCATTTTAATGTTACCTTTTTTTTTTTTTTTATCGTGTGGAAATCCCTTCGGATACCCCCCCCGCGTGCTAGCGGGGGCGGTTATGTCGGGCTTGAACCGACTAAAACCGCACGCCGTCTCGGGTCTACAGACGCCGGGGTGTAAGGTTGCCCATAGAGCATATCCCTCGCACCCCGACTGACCCTGGGCCATCTCCGGTTTCGAGATGGCCCCCTCGGGTTTGGGAACCACGGTGTCCCCGTCTTGCCCCGGTTTGGGGGAGGGGCGCTAGTCACCCCACCGTCTCGGCCTGCTTCTGCTGGGGTGACAGGTGGCCTCACCCGCCACCCCCAGGCCTGCGCTCATGGAGGACGGAGGTCGTTAAGCGACCTCCGGCGCCTGAGTTGCCTGCGACGCGCGGCGAGCAAGTTGCGGGCTCGGCGGACCGGGAGAGTTCTAAGTCTCTCCCGGGCGCGCTCCGCCACCTCCTTCGCGAGCATTACATTACAAGGAGGCGGCGGCGGCCCACGCGCTCGCGCTCCGCACCATTGCCGCAATCATGCTGCCGATCGAGAGGACTCCCACCCCGATGGCTGCCACGAGGTCACGCCTCGGCGCCTCCCACGCCGGGCAGTCCGCCAGCGTGTGCAGCCCTGAGTCCTCGCTCGCGTCGCAGTGATGACACTCAGGCGTTGGCTCCTTCCTGATCCGATGCAGGTGATTCCCGAAGCACCCCTTCCCTGAGATCACCTGCGTCAGTCGGTACGAGAGGCTTCCGTGTCGCCTCTCCAGCCAATCCTCCATGATGGGCCTTACCGCCGCTATTGCAGCGTGCCCTGCGCTTGGTCGCCCAAGTCGTTCCTTCCACTCCACCACGATGGCCTGGCGGAGCTGGGACTGCACGGCCTCGATTTCTCGAGGCTCGGGGTTCCATCCCTGCTCCCGCGCCTCGCGCTCTCGCTTCCATGGCGGAGTTCCGGCAAGGAGACTCGCCGCCTCGAAGGAGATCGTGCGGTACCCTCGGATGACCCTGATGGCCAGAACTCGCTGCGGAGCGCGCAGCATCTGCACAGTTCTGGTCCTCAGGGCCTCCGCCCATATTGGGCACCCATACAGGGCCATGGACCGCACGATCCCCGCGTAGAGTCTCCTGCAGGAGTCATCGGGCCCCCTCATGTTGGGCAACAGCTGAGCCAGAGCAAGAGCTGTGCCCTTCAATTTGGGGGCCAGACTTCGGATGTGCTCTCCGAAGTCCCATCGGCCGTCGAGCACGAGCCCCAAATATTTCATTCGGGGCTTGATGCCGATGCGATTTCCTTCATTTTAATGTTACCTGGGAACTTTAAAGCTTCGGTAGCTTAGTGGTTAAAGAGTTGACCTTACCATCGAGTGGTCCCGGGTTCGAATCTTGGCAATTAGACAATCGACGTGAGCCTACTCCTAACACAAGGAATTTTGCTAAGCTAGAGAAGGTCGTAGAAATACTAGTAATCTCGGTCACTAATACTCTTTAAAAAAATACTTCATCATTAATAAACTACTTTGGAAAAATATTTTTTAATACAGAAGCTCAAAAAGTGGCGTATTGCAGGGACGTATAGCGTTAGGGATGTGGGCTATTACATACTCGAGCTTTTTCTTTACCTTTCTGGAACTCGTGCGTTTTCTTTCCCAACTGTCAAAATAATGTATATTAAAAAGAAAAAACCAACCACGAAGTTTTTACTGAAAAAAATTCATTGAAGTTGTCATGATTTATGCAAATATTTCTAAAAAATAGCTACTAATTTGTTTAAATATCAGATTTAAAAGTAATTTTAATTAAAATTTAAACATTAAATTAATATTACTATCGGCCAAATTAAATTTGTACATACAAAAAAGTTGGCTGTATGACGTGCAGTGCCATAGTCTCTGCTAATATTCCTTAATGGTTGGCGCCATTTTTCAAAAATTTTCTGCGAGTTTAGTTGTTTGTTGCACAAAATGAGTAATTTCGACGAGAATTTATTTGAATTAACACCACCGGAACTCAGTATAATTGCACAAAATGCTTCGAAGAACATTTTACCGGAAAAGTCAAAAAGTCGCTACATATCTACATACGACGAATTTATTGCGTGGAGAGAAGAGAAAAAAGCAAATAGTTTTTCAGAAAATGTTATGTAGGGATACTTCTCCGAACTCTCAGCAAAATTAAAACCTTCTACGTTCAAATTGTAAATATGCAACCTAAAACTTCCCTAGTTAGTATAAAAAACTGTACCAATTTCAATGTATATGTGAATTATAACTTTTATAAGAAATAAATGATTAGTTAGTTGAGTTTATTGTGATTTTATTATTTTATTAAATTCCTTAATTTTTTCGAAACTATTTTAAAAATAGTTGTTCAATACAACGTGTGGGCCTGTTATTTCAACTCGTTCCGACTGTCCACCCTCGCCTTCAGCTCGGGTCTACATCTGTCGGAACTCGTTGTAATAACAGAAATCCCACACTTGTATTGAAAACTACTATTTTTATTTGATAAAGTATTCCAGATTGGTCCATTTTATCCAGTTCTTCTCACACTTTCCTGAGACTTTACCTTCAGCTTACCATCAAGCGTGGTGAAGTCAAATTGACGTGTCCTAAATATAAAAAAAAAAAAATGTATTTATATAAAAAAAATATATTTAAGTATGTTTATCCGCATTCTAAAACCCATATGACAAGCTCTGCTTAGTTTGGGCCTAGATGGCATTGCGTACTTTGTCCTACAATATTTATTTATTTTATTTTTAAAGTAAGGCCAGATCAAAAACACCCGTAATCCCGGCGGGCATGTATTAAAACAATTATGAAAGTAGAAGAAGTAATGCCAGAACCGAATCAAGTGGAAAGATGTTGTCTTTGCCCACTCTATAGGGAAGCGGGACTATGTATATATATAATTGAAACAGAGTAATTAAACATTAAAACAAATGTATCATCTAGAACGGGACTTGAGGGGGAATGCTCTGACCAGCTGAGCTATCTAGACACGTCCCAGATATTCGAAATTCTCCGATATAGTTCTAGATGTTCTCTTTTTCCGATCTAAATCTTTTGATTCATTTGTTTCAATATGTATAGCAAGTTCCACCAAGTGCCATCAATCAACAGTATAAATAGAGTAATTAAATGTTGAACTTTAGTTTTTATTTATTTCTCAATCATCTCGTATTTTCCGTTCTGGTATGGGATTTACCCATCGAGGGTAAACATTACCCATCACAAAGACATTAGTCAACTAAGGTAAAAGCGTGTTTTATTTAGATCGTCTCGCTGATCTCTGCTACCGTCATTAAATAGTTTAAAATCATTAATCATGATCGTGGACTTCACGTGTCAATTGGTATGAATCACACAACTAATTTTAGAGTCGCTATTTTAACGCCAATGATCTTCTATTAATAATTTAAAAAAATAAAGAATCTTCCGGACCGATTTTCATTAAACATAACTATGAACAGTTCCGACTAATTCACCTAGAAAATAAAAAGCCCATTCAGGAGCTACGATGCCACAGATAGACACACAAACAGACACATCTAACTTATAGTAGTACCACATCGTTTTTTCGTTGGGGGTTAAGAATGAGGTGGACCATTAGTAAATTATATATCAATCAAGTAGAAGTGGGGGCTTGTGGGTATGTGGGAGCCGAGTAGCTTAACACACTTTTAACACCCTCTGTGGCGTAGCGGTAGTGCGTTCGACTGCTAAGTCAGAGCTCGCGGGTTCGATTCCCGCTGAGTGCAAATATGTAAATTTGCATTGGTCCGGGTGTTTCTATGTATAATATGTATTTATTTACAAAAAGAAAGTATCTAAGTATGTTTATCCGCATTGTAGAACTCATATGACTCACATGACGGCCTCTGTGGCGTAGCGGTAGTGCATTCGACTGCTACGTCAGGGGACGCGGGTTCGATTCCCGCCCAGTGCAAATATTTGTATGCATGAATATGTCTATTTGCATTGGTCTGGGTGTTTCTATGTATAATATGTATGTATTTACAAAAAAAAAAGTATTTAAGTATGTTTATCCGCAGTCTGGAACCCATAACACAAGCTAGTTAAACTATGCTTACTTTGGGTCTAGAATGCGTTGTGTAAAATGTCGTAGAATATTTATTATTTATATGACAAGCTCTGGTTAAGTAATAGCTAGGTCAGTCTTAGGATGGGTGACGATTCTTAGTACATTGAGATCCCTCCGTGCCTCGGAGAGCACGTTAAGCCGTCGGTCCCGGTTGCCATATGAACATCTATGGCATTCGTTACGGATTGTTGAAGCTCTAAAGAGTCCGATAACCTGAATCGGAACTGCGATATCGCCAGCGAATAGTGTAGGTCACAATATATGGCAATAGCTTCACGTAAAATATCAAAGTTCGGCCGTTTTGTAGTTAGACTGAAAGTCCATTCCCAACTCAGTTGGGGTTGAACTGAGTTGGGAATGGACATTTGGGGAGGAAACCATGTGGTTTTAGTCGGTCCGATTCCGACACACTCATCCCATCGTTGGCACCAATAGGTGAAGGTTTATAGAAAATGGGTATTTTATTAATGGCACACCAAGTAACCCTTCTGTAATCTAAGATATACGGGTAACAGAATACCAATAGGTAATACAAACAGCAATCTTATAACGTACATCGATACCAAAAAACTCGAACATTTGCATAATCCGTATTGAAAAATTCCTCCTTTAATATCCTGGTAGGCAATAAGATATTCGCTTCTCGGCCTTTTGGCTAAGATCAAAATGTAGGTACAGTAACTCTCAGAAGCTTGTTAAGCTGTCGTCGGTCCCGGTTGCCATGCGAACATCTGAGACATTCGTTACGTGTGGTTGAAGCCCTATAAAGTCCGACAATCTGGTCTAACTACAGAACTTCGATAACACCAATGGGTCGTGGAGATCAGATGGTAGTGGCTTCACGGTCAAAACATCGAAATTCGGTCGTTTCGTTGAGAAAAGGCACTGAGGACGATGATGAGTCGCCCTTAGAAGTAGTTTAACATATTCCAAGTTACAAATCACCGTAGCAGTAAAAACTTACATAAACTTAAATTCTTCTCTGCAGATGATAAAAACACGTATACATAAAATTTATTGATTTCGGTGTACGAGTTACCAAGATCTTCGGGGCAAAGGTTACCTCACCTGCCGAACAACGAGTGAGGCTCTAGTGCAGGGTTTGTTTTCAGGATTGGGGCATCAGGCGGCAGCCACTCCCGTAATAGACAAGATGCGAACATAAAAATTGTTAGCCGGTGTAGAAAAGCGAACCCTGGACCCTAAAGTGAAAGCTATGGAGGCCACTGGGTCTGGGCGAGAATTCATTTGTAAATTTGTTGTGTTAAGTAACTTCTGAGGTTGACTGTACTTTGTCACTGTGTTGAAAGTGTTTTTCGGAATAAATTGAGTATTATGTGAAATATTAACGCTACCTACATGCGGAATGAGTATTGATAATATCTATATTTTTAGCAGGTCACATCATTCAAGTTAACCTTGTTTCAATATAATGGTTTGGTTGTTGGTTGACCAAAACAGACCAATGATTCAGACGGAAACAAGACAGGGAGAGTAATGTAGAGGGAAAATCCTGATTGCACACAAATGCAGCATTAGATAAGAATATTTTAAGGCATACATTATATATAGGTATTATATTATGTATTATATACTGGGCGATCCCAGGAATTAAGGTAACTCCGGTGTCTGAAGACCCCAGACGGCGTGCGGATTTAGTCGGTCCAACCCGATGACGAGGCGGGGGGGTCTCCGAGACGATTTCCGCACGAAAAAAAAATTTACCACACTCGAAGTAAATCAAAAAGAATACTTAACTCTAAAGCGACTATATTTGGAATCCTATACTTACTTTTACCAATGACTAGTAACCCACCCTCGCTTCGCTTCTCTACAAATTGAACATTTGTATCAATGTTTCTCAAAATTTTACCCCTAAGAGGGTAAAATAGGAGTTGACAGTTTATATGGAAAGTTGGTCACCTTGAAGATAGAAGCATGAAATTTCATACAAATACGTCTTTTCGAAACTTTATACGAAAATTTACTAAGAAAAGGGTAAAATACGCGATGAAAGTTTATATGAAAAGTTCGTCATTTTCGAAGTAAATTTGATACAGCTGCTTCTGTATCAGCGTTTTTAAATATTTCGCTACTGAGGGGGTAAAATAACGAATAAAAGAGTGTATAAAAGTCGTCATTGTTAAAGTAAGAAGCACGAAGTTCAAGTTTAAAGCTTCTTATAGCTATCTTATATTTACCATTGGACCCGGAAGGTGGCGCTGCAATTTGGTTATAATTCATTTTTTACGACTTTTTTTCCGGGCGAAGCCGGGTCACGGGCTGCTATTATTGGGTTTAGATTTTTAAGTTTCCAGTATTATAGTTATTTATGCAACTGTGGTATAATGAGGGGTATTAAAACATGAATGTGGGTTTATCACACGAAGCGAAGCTGAGTGTGATAATAGTATCACATGAGTGTTTTAATACCTAATTATACAGTTGCATACAAGACTTTATCTACACCCATGATAAACTAATAATACATCTTCAGAGAATGATGTACTGCCCTTTGATATTTTCCAATTCATGAAATCTTGGTACGCCTTTTCATACTGTTTTCTAGATTTTTCCGGTAGTAATTTGTTAGAAACTTCCTTTGCTGCATTCGAAATGTCTGGAGGTGTGTTATTGAATCGCTCATTTTCGTAAGTAAACAAAACAATTTGCAAAAATAATATCGAAGAAAAATAGCGGGAATTCGAATTCGAACGAATAAGCTTAAATTTTTTTTTACGGCGCGCCGCCGCTGTGGTAGTGCAATGCAACGCGCATGAATGACAGTTCTTTTTTTGAAACTCATACAGATTCCACGCATCGAGTGGTAAGAATTTGGCTGTCTGATGAGTAACCCTTTGCGCGGAAGTGATTGAAAAAGCCAAAGGAGTGTTATTATGAAATTTCATACAACATTATAACACCCGTTCGGATGATATTATGGTTATTAGGACATTGGATGTATTAATGTTGGCAATAAGCTAACTGTTTCAGAATCTTTTATAGAGGATTTAAAGCATGGGTAGATAAACATAATTATGTCACTAATTGTAACTTTGGCAAACCTCTACATGAGCTAATTTTGCATTATTGTGCGTAATAGTTTCGTCTCAATGCTGGACAGACATACATACATATACTCACACCTTTCTCCTCCCGGGGTAGACAAAGGTAAATTTGTAAAGTTTAATTGAATAATAGTCTATTATTTTGGTTACACATTCCTCTTTTTTTATAATAAACATCAACGTCATCACAGTGTGGTTTCCCAATTTCACCTGAGGCCTTCACCTCAGCCAGGGTGCGAGGGAAATGCCTTATGGGGGCCACCTTACACCCCGGCGGCTGAAGAGCCGAAACGGCGTGCGGTTTTAGTTGGTTCGAATTCGACATCCCCCCCCCCCCCGCCGTCACCGAATGGGTATCGAATTTCCGCATCCGATCTGACTTCCGACATTTTCTCCTCCACTTCGCGTGGTCTGAGGCATTTTTGTTACTGATATTGCCTAAAAAAAACTGATTCAGTAGTCTAGATTTGATTGACGATATTATAAAATTGTAAATTAGTTGTTTCTGTACATTGGAGATTTAAAAAAAAATCTTGGTTTATGCTAAATGAACGACTCTGAACAGCAAAATATATATGTATTACTATGTAATGAATTAAAAAAAAATTAGTTCTTGCCTGTTAGTTTGTTTTATTCGCGACGGACGCAACGGATCGGATTTTGACGCGGTTTTTGCTATTAAAAAGGTTAAAATCTGCCGTATGTTTGATTGCAGTTGGTTACTTAGAGTCGGCGATATGAACATAAAACGATAACCAACCTTCGCGCAGACGAAGCCGGGCATCAGCTAGTTTTAAAATGTCTTATATTAAAATGTCGTATATTAAAATGTCGTATATTAAAATGTCTTATATTAAAATGTCTTATATTAAAATGTCTTATATTAAAATGTTTTATATTAAAATGTCTTATATTAAAATGTCTTATATTAAAATGTCTTATATTAAAACTAGCTGATGGCCGGCTTCGTATGCGCGGACGGACGTCTTCAAAGTTTCACAGCACATTAATAAATAATACAAATATAAATATTTTACGACATATTACACAGCGCCATCTTGACCCAAACTAAGCAGAGCTTGTCATATGGGTTCTAGAATGCGGTTAAACATACATATTATAGATAGAAACACCCAGACCAATTCAAATATACATATTTGCAATGAGCAGGAAACGAGCCCGCAACCTCTGACTTAGCAGTCGAATGCTTAGTATTTAATAATATTATAATTAATATTTAATAATATTTAATGCGAAGTGTTTAGTTACGCTAGTTCTGAGAGCCAATTTACAGTTTAAATACACAAGGATGCGTGATCAGAATTCTAAATAAGGCTTAGTATTGAATTCAACGACTCGGCTGCTAAATCAGAGATACTGATTTTAATGCATGTCTCGGAAATAATATTGCTAATATTAGGTAAGCACTATTATTCCTTATTATGTGGTCTAGTCCCATTGTATTCAACTGTATTGTAGGATAACCTATTGTATTCAACTGAGTATTTTTTTATGGGTTGATGTATATTCACTGTCGGCTGGAGAACATAGGTACAGATAATGACTCACTGAGCGATACCCCCTCCCCCTCGCCTTTCCGCACCGTGCACCGCACCTTCGTACAGGGGTTCCCCGAGGGGGCAATCTCAAAGCCGTACATGGCCCAGGGTCACGCGGGTGCAAGGGAATTGCCTTATTGGGCCTCCTTACATCCCGGCTTTAGAGACCCGAGATGCCGTGCGGTTTAGGTCGGTTCAAGGCCAACTTACAAAGAAAAATTACAGATATGACTCGTCATTATCACAATGTTAGACCTGGTTGTAGTCAAGGCTTGTACATTGAAACCCGGAGTCCGCTATAACACTCTTTCTCTTGATTTAGCTTATCTTGGCTTTTTCGGGAATGACTGTCATCTGACCTTCTAACTTCGAGAGGAAAATCTACGCTAGATCCTCGTCCGTTAATCAGTAAGTGTACCGACGACCAGGTGACGTTGGCTTAGGTACCGAAGACTTTCGTGTGACTCCTCCAAGGTACAGATATGACCAACTAGTATTAATAAATATACAATTAAAATGTATATACAATTTGTATTATTTGTTCAGGGCCAGTGTAAACGCGGGAACGTCCATGACGGAGGCTGTCGAATGGTACACCAATGCCAATGCGGCTCTTCTCAACCACCTGACGAAGGAAATCAAGGACACGGACAGCAGTACGATTTGGAGGTATGTATAGTTATTATCATCTTTTGAGCATGGTTCACGATTGCATCCGAGGTCTACCTGGCTCCCCGGGTCCACTTACTTCTTTTTCTCCCTAAGATTTGACTAATGCAGCTTCTATGAGTGCTACTGCCGTCTGACCCCCCAACCCCGAGAGGAAGGCCTGCATCAGAGCATCGTCGGCCAATGGGCTGGTGTGCTGTCTTGCAGGTTCAATTATTTTGAGCCCCGGATTTGATCTTGTTGGGGTCATAACATAACATAACTTCACGCCTATATTCCCGGAGGGGTAGGCAGAGGTGTATTGCACACCCTCGATTCGCTTGAACTTCACACCTGTATAGTAAATAAATAAATATTCTACGATATTCTACACAATGCTTTCTAGACCCAAAGTAGGCATAGTTTAACTAGCCTGAGTTATAGGTTCGAGAATGCGGACAAACATACTTATATACTTTATATTATACAAAAAAACACTGAGATCAATGCAAATAGACATATTCATTCATACAATATATTTGCACTGAGCGGGAATCGAACCCGCGCCCCGTGTCGTAGCAGTCGAATGCACTACCGCTACTCCACAGAAGCCGTCGTATATAGTGGATATACTCGCAGATAATAACTTATTTATCATGATAGTGCGCCTTTACAGTTAATATGGTGCCACTGCGAGCCGCCGCATCCAGATACCACCACTTGTAATAAATTGCTCAATTATCTACTTCTATATTACTATTATTGTCATTTAATGAGATTACTAGTACTTCATCGTAATTATAAACACCTGCTTAATAAAACAGGAGCTCGGTTTGTTTTTCCAATTAAGTTACATCTTTATTTCTAACTTTTTTGTACTATCTCACTAAACTCATTTCATCCTCATAGCGATTCCCAAGTTGTGTCCTAAGTTTGCGCTTTGGACCCGCACCCCCTGACGTAGCAGGGTTCCGTAGCAGCAAGTAACATAATACTGCTTTTTTTTTAAATTTTATATTTGAGTTGATTGAATGAAAGCCAAATTGCGGTTTACGATTTATGACGTATTAAAAAAAACCTACTTACCAGATCTCGTTCAAACCAATTTTCGGTGGCAGTTTACATGATAATGTACATCATATATTTTTTTTAGTTTTATCATTCTCTTATTTTAGAAGTTACAGGGGGGGGGGGGACATTTTACCACTTTGGAAGTGTCTCTCGCTCAAACTATTCAGTTAAGAATAAAATGATATTTGAAACCTCAATATCATTTTTGCAGACCTATCCATAGATACTGCATACGTATGGGTTAGATGGAAAAAAAAATTGTGTTTCAGTTCCAAGTATGGGGAACCCCCAAAATTTATTGTTGTATTCTATTTTTGTGTGAAAATCTTAATGCGGCTCACAGAATACATCTACTTACCAAGTTTCAACAGTATAATAAATAACAGTTTGGATTTCAACCTGGACTGTCAACTGAAAGTGCTATCATAAGTCTCAAGCACACTGTCCGATATTACACTGAGCGGAAGACACCGGTGCATGCTTGTTTTCTTGATCTCTCCAAGGCTTTTGAGCTTGTAAGCTATAATTTGCTTTGGAGAAAGCTGGAGGACAGGGGTACGCCGGTCGAAATCTTAGGCCTATTACAGTATTGGTATGGGAACCAAACCAATAATGTTAAGTGGTCTAATGAGCTCTCAGAAACGTATAGGTTAGAGTGCTGAGTGAGACAGGGGGGTTTAACGTCTCCCAGGCTGTTCAACCTATATATAAATGACTTGATCATTGAACTCAGCCGTATGCGGGTGGGATGCAGTGTACATGGTGTCAAAGTAAACACCATCAGCTATGCAGATGATATGGTGCTGCTTGCCCCAACTGCTGGGGCTATCAATGAGATGTTGAGAGTCTGCGAGACGTACGCCAGTTCACACGGGCTCATCTATAATGGTAAGAAGTGTGAATACATTGTCTTTAGGGCCGTCGGTGGATGCCTTAATGATAAAACACCAGACATCACCCTTAACGGCTTGAATGTTAAACAAGTTACAAAAGTCAAATATCTAGGCCATTTCCTTACCGACGACCTTAGAGACAATCTGGATATAGAAAGAGAGCGTAGAGCGCTAGCCGTCCGAGGTAATATGCTGGCCCGTAGATTCTCTCGTTGTAGTACACAAGTAAAGTTAACTCTGTTTAAAGCCTATTGCCAGGGCCTTTACAATATAATAATGTCTTTAGGGTGCTGTTGGGACTACCACGGTTCTGCAGCGCCTCAGAAATGTTCGTACAAAACCGAACTGGCGGCTTCCACGCCGTCATACGCAAAAAAACGGCATCACTATTACGCAGGGTACGGGATAGTGACAACAGTATCTTAAAGACAGTAGCGGAGAGTATTAACTCTCCAATTTATAAATTCCTGGTGAGATCGAGACGATCAGTTAGGTCTTTTCTCCTGGCCGAAGTCGTTTCTCAAAACCACGAGGAATGAATAAATCATATAGTCAAATTTAATGTGCAAACTAACACTAGATATAAGTTCGTACTAACACAATGGATCATTTTTGTAATCTGAAAATAAATAAATTATTATTATTATTTAGTTCTTATAGTTTCGGAAAAAAGTGGCTGTGACATACGGACGGACAGACAGACAGACATGACGAATCTATAAGGGTCCCGTTTTTTGCCATTTGGCAACGGAACCCTAAAAAGTATCCCCAAATGGGTAGGCAGTGTATTACACACCCACGATTCGCCAGTTATCTTTAGGTACCAATGTAATATGGGGTGATATACCCTATATATACGATAATCTAATGACTATCGTATATATAAGGTATATCACTTAATGCGTCCTCACAGCGATTTCCCAGTTTCGCCCAAATTTTAGGCTTTTGAACCTGGGGTCCGTTGACTTTTTTGGGAGCCACTGTCGTCTGAGCGAGTGTGGAACCTAAGATATAGTGCTTCTCTACACTAGTGGTTCTCTGTTGGGGTCACAGTTCTAACCTAACCTAACCCACTTTACTTATTTTTGGAACATAATTTTTTATCGGCAAGAAGTCTATGAAGAGAGATCTCTGTGTACAGTGCTTCCAATGTACCGAGATGTCTACAAACAATGTTTTCTATCAACAAAATTTTCGGCGAAAAGTGCTGTCTAGGAATAGAGATTTCTATTAGCTGTGCTTTCTGTATGTAGTCGTATCGTACAAGCGTGTTTGTATCTTAGCTTCCACACTTCGTCTGAGCTCCCAACCCCGAGAGGAAAGCACCAGCGCCTCTTCTGTTATTTAGCAGATGCAGTGACTTGTAGGTGAGGTTATCATCCTGAGCTCCTAAGGCAAAGTCAAAAACCATTTATTCTGTATTGACCATTAATATGGCACTTACAAAACGTCAAAAAAAATTAAATGAATGATCGGCAAGGAAGTAAGTAAGATGTTGGTAGTACTCTGCACACAATCTGTACTATTATAAAATTGTAAATTAGATGTATCTGAAGATATTAAAATAATACTTGGGTTATGTTAAATGAATGGTACTGGACCCATTTTTTTTTTGGATTTCTAGTCTGTTACCTTTTTATTCGCGATGGACGCAAAAACTACTCAACGGATTTTGATGCGGTTTTTTATATTAGAAAGGTATTGGTGAGACTTAGAATCTGCCGTATATTTAATTGCAATTGGTTGCAAAACCGGCGATATGACCAAAATACGATAACCGACATCCACGTGGGCAGAGCCGCGGGCATCAGCTAGTTATATAGTAAAACAGTTTGAAAGTTACTGTATCAGTCAATACTGCTTTATTTACAATAATACTATTAGAAAAACCGGTAACACACGGTTGAGTCAAGTGAAAGTGCCAGGATTTTGTATCATATCAATTAACATGTTCACATCGAAACTGGTTCTACGACAATCGTGACTACTTTTGATGTGTACCATGCCACTTTAGGGTTGTCATTAAGGACATTCGCACTCATATAATACATGTGCAAGCGAGTTCGTTTTTCCCCAAGAACTGAGCTATCAAATGCAAAAACAAAATCAAATTACACAAGTAGTTCCTGAGATTAGTGCGTTCAAACAAAATCACAAACTTTTCAGTTTTATTAGTACCTATAGCTGAGGATTTTTTATCATAGCGAACGAAGTACTTTACTGAGTAACTATCACACTTTCAGGTTTGGTATTTGACGTAAGAATTTCTAGTATCGTCCAGATGTGTTAATGATCATAAAATAATCCATGAATTAAAAGATAATTCTCTTTAAAAAACAGCCTTCAAAATTATTCAAAAACTTCACGAGTTAAAGTACCGCTTTTACCAAGTTTATTTAAATAATAAATATTACAGTAGTAACCCTAGTCACTTTTGTCTGGTAAGGTATTCTCCGAAAATGTGTGAGTCAAAATAATTCAACGTACGTACGTAAAAATAAACCAATATATGAGACGTATATAAAGACGAGATGCTGGAAGCGGCAAGCTGAAGACAGGGCGCTATGGTGCTCATTAGGGGAGACCTATGTCCAGCAGTGGACTAGAATAGGTTGATGATGAATGATGATGATGAAAGACGAAAAAGAAAACAGCCAGCTGAATTATTTGTCGGAGTCTTGTCAGGACGCGGCCCGCGTTTCGAACCAGTGATTCGAATGCTAAATAGTTTTTTTTTTAAGTTTTGTGAGTGCTGTATTAATGGTCTATACAGAATAAATTAATTTTGACTTTGACTTTGAAAATTTTAACAAAAGGGAACACAAAAGGATCAAACAGGAGGCACAGGAAGACTTCCCGGCCCATATCAACCTCACCAGCTAGCCAGTACACCTGCTTATTAACAGACTAAGTTCTGACGCTTGCTTTCCTCTCGGGGTTGACGACCGCAGTCGGTCCCGTAAAAGTCAAATCAAAAATAGGAGACCAGACCCTGGGGTCTGAGGTACAAACTTTGTTTACAACTGGGACCAATGTTGTAATGATAATGATGAGATGAGCATGTGATTGGTATGTTTTTACATAATTAATTGCACGTCGAGACACTGGAGGCGACAACGTGGCGCTAATTACATGCAATTACAATCAATTATAACAAATCGCTAGCCATTCAATGATTTATTACTAATAACTGGATCTAGTAACTATGTTGTTGCTCACACTCTAGAATAGAGAGACTCGTGACAGAAAGGTCACTGCGAATTAACTGATGAACACAGACCGGTGAACAAATGATAAATACTATGTTCAATACAATTCCTTCAAATCCTTCAAAATAATAGCCAGTAGATCATATACAATAATCTATATTAGTATTATTAAGAGAGAGCTTTTTTATACCTTTTTTATTTACATAACCACTGCATTAATTGGAAATGTTCTTTCACCATTTGAAAGGTATCCTCTTAGAACTCTCCCGGCCCGCCAAGCCCGCAACATGCTCGCCGCGCGTCGCAGGCGACTCAGACGCCGGAGGTTACTAAACGACCAACGTCCTCCAAGAGCGCAGGCCTGGGGGTGGCAAGTGAGGCCACCTGTCACCCCAGCCGAAGCAGGCCAGGGCCGCGGGGCGGCAAGCATCCCTCCCTCCTTTCCGAAATCGGAGGTGGCTCTGGGTCGGGATGCGAGGGAAATGCCTTATCGGCCACCTTACACGGTGTGCGGTTTTAGTCGGTTCAAGCCCGACACAACCTCCCCCGCTGTCCTGTGGGGAGAGGGGGTCCGAGGGGATTTCCGCAAGAATAAAAAAACACTGTACATCATTCCCGATGGACATAAGCTATATACTTTTCGATGGCTTGAGTTAAAAATAACTCACATAAACAAAAGCAAAGCGAATGGGCGGATTGCTAGTTTAACAATAAAATGATCGGTTTGTTATTTATTCACTCTATGCTCTAATTTCAAAAATCGGGGTCCAAGGCAACCACTCCTACCTACTGGATACTACCTGGCACACCTACTGAATAACGGAAGAGGTTCTGGCGCAGATTTTCCTGAAGGAGTGGGGGAGTGAGACGGTAGTCACTTCTGCAATTTGTTTTTGTTATAAGTTTCATACACTTGTGGAGGAACGGGGTATGATGTTCCTCCAACACACTTTTTTTGTAAATAC
The DNA here is from genome assembly GCA_946251805.1 of Cybosia mesomella. NCBI lineage: Eukaryota > Metazoa > Arthropoda > Insecta > Lepidoptera > Erebidae > Cybosia > Cybosia mesomella. The sequence goes on from OX276398.1 coordinate 29,167,760, forward strand.
ATACATATTATACATAAAAAACCCAACCAATGTAAATAGACATATTCATTCATACAAATATTTGCACTGAGCGGGAATTGAACCCGCGCCCCCTGTCGTAGCAGTCGAATGCACTACCGCTACGCCACAGAGGACTGTGTAGAATGTGTAGAAGAACAAGAATTTTCTGATTCATTTTAAAAAAGTGTAATTTTTTATGTCACTAAAACACTTTTCATGTAACCTTGTGATTCGATGATGAGTCATCTGTTCAATGAATTGCGGTTTTTACTCGTGAGTATATAATATAATATGTAAATTGTTGTAAACCGCAGACAGTTATCATCAAATTACTCCTATGCGCACCTTTTGAATACGCATTTATTAACTTAACCTAACTATTATATATATAAACATTTTCTGGGAAGTTAAAATTAACGGGTCTTTCTCACTAGTTGTGTCAATTTGTCGCATGGAGCTACTGAGATGTTTTTCTCAATAGTTCCATTATCAAACTCAATGGAACTAGAGAAACTAAATTTAAAAAAAAACATGTCACTTCCAGCAGCTTCTAATTTATCGTAAATCAAAATTTGTAAATATGCATACGTCCATATATATTTCCGCAACCTGAGGGGTGTACGATCCCTACCAACACCTTCTAGGCCCAAGTCAACCTCACCTGCAAGTTGGTGCAACTATTAAAAACAAACGATGCTCTGGCGCAAGTTCTCTTCTCATGTTTGGGAGATCAGACGACAATCGCTCTCGGAGGTTATAGGAAAAAGGGGAAGAGCAGGTTAAGTAAGACATATGGAATAGATTCAGGAGAAGGTATGAGCCGGATCGTATCAGAAAGTGAAAGGATTGGCTGAAGGAAGTATAGTGTAACTACTCCATCGACCAGAGCACTGCCCTTAAATTAACAGAGAATGATGTCTACTTAAAACTAAATGAATTTAATAAAATCGTATTATAAATGACAAACTCTTCATCGGCCATTTTGAACCGACTTTCAAAAAGTAGGAAGGTTCTCAATTCGTCGGAATCGTTTTCGTTCAGCATCATCAATGTATTCAATCATCCCTGTTCCAAATTTCAGCCAGATTCGTTCAGCTGTTTTGCATGAAAGAGTAACAAACATCCATACATGCCTACATCCTCACAAACTCGCGATTATAATATTTGTAGGAAGCAGGATACACCACAAAGAGAAAAGTTACTGTAAAATGCATAAAATTATTATTTTCGTTTCAGTGCAACTTATTTTTTTAATAAAATCTTGTTTTTAAAAAACTTTTCTTAGTATTTATTTTATTAGCTATACATTATTTAACGGTGCTTTTATTTTTAAATCCTGTTATCTTATGAGACACAGATCAATGAATCTGAGTGTTCCTCCTAATAATATGTAATTGCTCTATTAAGAAAAACGCCAACCCTTGCTACACCCACTACCAATATAGCTATTCATTATTTTTTGAAATGCCACAAAAAAGAAAACAATGTTTTCAACATTACTTAAAAAATATAAGCAATAAAACGCAAAACAGCCACATCAGTCCTGAATATGAAAATGAAAATGAAAAGAATTGATACAGCTGTGCCTAACATACATTGGTATTAAACAAAATGGCTACATTATTATATTTTTTACATACCTACTGACACCTATTTATCCAGTATATCTGAGATGTTTAACACCCATGTTTAGCAAATTATAATTTCGATATCACGCAAAGAAAGAAAGAAAGAAATAAATTATTTTAATTCCATTCGGATACACGCACATAGCATAAGTTAAACAAAATACAAAAACGGAGAAAACAGAAAAAAATACAACATAAAAAAACAGAATTTATTTAAAAAAAAGTGACACAGATAATACAAATAATAATAAAACCAAACACAGCCAAAAGTCAAAGCCAGTTGGAGTCCTAGGGTGTTACCTAGAGCGTACCCGGTCCCTCAGCAACGAAGGCAGGCGTGAAGGAACACCGGGTGTTTTAGTCAGTTGGAGTCCGATATATTCATCATTCACCTCGCCGTTAACTCCTGTGAGGTAAAGACAAAAAGGGGTTTCCGTGTGTAAAAAAAGATGTCAGAGAATAAAAAGTTCAACGTACAACATCACCAAAATAAATAAACATAAATATATTCTACGACATTCTACACAGCGCTCTCTAGACCCAAAGTAAGCATGGTTTAACTAGCTTGTGTTAGGTTCTAGAATGCGGATGAACTTACTTATATATTTTCTTTTGTAAATACATACATACTATAGATACATATATACATAGAAACACCCAGACTAATGCAAATAGATATAATTATACATGCATACAAATATTTGCACTGAGCGGGAATCGAACCCCTGACGTAGCAGTTGAATGCACTCCCGCTACGCCACAGAGGCCAACAAAATAAAAAAGAATGAAAAAAACTTTTGGATTAACAGTACCTTTTTTGTTTGTTTTTCGTGCGGAAATCCCCTCGGATACCCCCCCGCCGGCCAGCGGGGGCGGTTATGTCGGGCTAGAACCAACTAAAGCCGCAAGCCTTCTCGAGTCGTCGGACGCCGGGGTGTAAGGTTGCCCATAAAGCATATCTCCCCACCGTCCCGGCCTGCTTCTGCTGGGGTGACAGGCCGCCTCACCTGCCACCCCCAGGCCTGCGTTCATGACGGACGGAGGTCGTTAAGCGACCTCCGGTGCCTGAGTCGCCTGCGACGCGCGGTGAGCATGTAGCTGGCTCGAAGGGCCGGGAGAGTTCTCAGTACTTTTCTTTTTCTTTTTTTTTTTCGTGCGGAAATCCCTTCGGATACCCCCACGCCGGCCAGCGGGGGCGGTTATGTCGGGCTACAGTAAAAAAAAAAAGTGATAGTCATAGTTTTTAAAGCACAAATGAGCCTGCTTAATTAGGCTATAAGTGACCCCGAAGTCACCATGTGTGGGATGATGGCGAGCTTCAATGAGTTAGGCCGCAGATTTTCTTGATAAACTTTTATTAGAATAAAAAAATAAAATAAAAAATAAATGGCCGCTCTGTGGTGGTGTCATGGCGTGTGTTCGGGCGAGGCGGGCCGTGCCCGGAGTCGGCGCATTGACCCCCCTACCTACTTCTCCCCTCTTGCGTCCACAGCTCGCGTAGCAACACCAGCATCTCTCCTAATATCAACATTAATTTATCAGTATGCTGCCCCTTATAAACTTTGTGAGGGTACCAAAGGCTCAATCCCACTCTGGACACTGGAAAACCCCGTAATTCCCAGTGAGACGCTACCCACACCGAACCAACTGACGTCCGCACACCTGAAGTTTGTAATATTCTCAGGAAAACATAAAAATCATCATAAAAGGTAATACGGATTTAACCGCAAAAAGTGTGAGCTAAATACCAAATAAATGTTTCACATTCGACTAATTAATTGTGGTTAAACGTATAGGAATCAGGTAAGCGGTTAGTTGAGGCCTATAAGACCTAATAAAAATTAATCATTTGAGGGTTTTCCGATACATATAGAGGTTACTTGTCAGGTGAATGAGGTAAGCTATTACTGACCTAATTTGTATAGATATTATAATTTGAAGTGAGGATAGGGTACCAACAAGATCTTCGACACTCAAGTCAACCTCATTTGGAGGTCGGCACACCTGCTAAGTGACGGAAGAGGCTCAGGCGCAGGCTTCCCATATGCGCTTGCGCTTATACTCCCGTAAAAGCCTAGATAAGCAACATCAGGAGGGAAAACGTGGGAGAGTGCCCCATGCTTCGAAATGCAAGCTTTCGATGCAAACGGAATAGCCGCTGGGATTGAAATAACGTGGAAAAATATGTACAAGTGGTTAAATTTTGATGCAGATTAGACGCAAGTGCGTTTTTGGCTCTTACTAGGGCCACACTAACTGAAAATGCCATTAATTAACGCAATAGTGGACGTTTAACGTAGGTGTAGCCACGAATTAACGCTATAATTTGACAAAAGTGTTCCAGAATCCAGTAGGTAGGACATCCCCCAGCAAGATTGACGGACGACCTGAAAAAGGTATGGTGTATATTAGGAGAGGCCTTTGTCCAGTAGTGGACTGCAATAGGCTAATTGATTGATGAATTCACAATGCCGTTTGATATTTGGCGATAACTAGTTGACCGTTCGAAATGATGTCATCCAATTGAATTTGAATGTTAAATTGAGTTCAATCAATGTCCAACGTGCCTATATTTATTTTTATTAACATATTATCTTCTTCAATTTTATGTATGTTTATTTTGTCTCTTATTTGATACAATGACGTTAGTTAGGAATTACTAGTAGTACTATTTAAATTAAAGACGTCATAGTTGCCTTTACTAATCATTCATTACGTCAAATATAGTGATTATAAGAAGTCATAAATGGCATTTACTGCTTCCCGTGGAACCTCTTCCAGGGTTAAAAAGTAGCCTCAAAGTTACCAGCCTCATGGTTGAGGTATCATACAGTAGTTGCTCCCGTAAAAGCCAAAATAAATGAATCCATAAGGCAAGGAGTAGCGGACTCCGGGTTTCAAAATACAAGCTTTAGATGTATGCAGGATTGGCGCTCGAATAATGATGACTTATCTTTAAATGATACGCATAACTATTATTTTTAACTCCCGACGCAAAAAGGTCGGGGTATGTCTGTATAAAGTATCGTAGCTCCCGAACGGATATTGTTTTTTTTTTTGTTTGAAAGGTGAATAAGTCGGTTTCGAGTGCTTTTGGCCTGCCCTTTTTTCAGTATCTCATTAATTTGATCAGTGTATGTTGCATGAAAGGTTTAATGACAGTGAAGGAAACTCGTGAAGCATGTAAGGACAGAAGCAAATGGCGGGCTGTTGTCTCGGCCTACCCCGGAGGGAAAAAGGCGTGACTATATGTATGTATGTATGTATGTGAATAAGTCGGGGAGTGTTTGTATCTAAACCGGGTGTTTTTTTTATTTTTTATAAAAATATCAGATTCGTTTTGAAGTTATTTTTTAATACTTAACTAGCTGCGCTTCGCAGGGCTTCGCCCCGCTGCAATAATAGCACCTTACTCGTGGTAGACCACGAGTAAGGTGCTTTAACTTAAGCTTAACTTTTCTTTCATACAAACACAAAAAAAAAGGGAATAATAAAATTGAGTGTAGTCGTTCGGAATTATGCGCGTACATACATTTCGGCGATACCTTTTTATTTATATAGATTAACTTTACACTAATATGTGTAATCATAAAAAGTTTCTCATTTGCAATGTAAACATCAGCTTATAAAAATCAGAGACCTATATAATTAAATGTCAAACATGTTATAATTTGAATGCTGGCGTCACCGTTGACGTTGTTTGAAATATCTCGTTTTCAACCACATACCTTTGGAGGTGACACATTATTATAGAATTTTTCCCTTATAAGTCCATCTAGTAGTTGGAATTAGGTATAATACTACTTTGCAATCCATTCTGTATCATCATTTCGGTTTCGACGCGTGGAATTCTGATCACGTTCCCGCAACCCATGTTAACTATTCCAGGGATAAGAAGTATATGTTATTCCAAACTTTGATCTATCCCTGTACAAAATTTCAGCCAGATCCGTTCAGTCATTAGAGCGTGATTTAGTGGCAAACATTCAAACACATTCACAAACTTTCACATGTATAATATTATGGTAGGAAGTAAGATAGTAGGAAGTAGGATAGGAGTAGGATAATATGATAGTAGAATAGTAAGATAGTAGCATAGTGGGATAGTGAGATAGTGGTATAGTGGTATATTGGGATAGTGGTATAGTAAGATAGCAGGATAGTAGGATAGAGGGATAGAAGGATAGCAGGATAGTAGGATAGTAGGATAGTTGGATAGTAGGATAGTAGGAATTAGGATAGTAGGATAAAATAGGATTTATTTAGCTACTGCCTTTTAACTTTCCACCCCGAAAGGAATGCCTGCACCAGAGCCTAACCGGTTGATCTGCAGGTGTACTAGATAGCAGTTCAGGTTGACTTGAGTCTTGAAGATCTTAATAAGACCTACATACTTTAAGATACAATAATATTAGATTGTTCATCGAACAATGTACTATTATTGTAACTTGTGTAAGAAAGTGACCGATTGCTGTGTCACCCACCACCGATAACACCGATGGGGTGAAGCCCGTGGGGGTTTCCACACATAAAAAAAAACCGATTGCTGTATCGTCCCAGGTCTAGTTTGAGGTCCGACGCACAGTGAAGGGGCTCACGAGTTGGGAATTGCACTTTCTTGCGAGTGGATACATAGTGATTTATACTACACTTACAAGGAAAACAAAAACAAAATCAAAAAATAATAAAACACGTTAACAATGAATTTTCATACACTTTTGTCTCTCGTTAACAATGGATTTTGATACACTTTTCTCTCCCGCATATTTTTTGAGTTTGGATACATTTTAGTCTTCTACATATTTCTACGGCAGTAATAACGTACATTCTACCTTATTTTTGAAAAAGTACTAGTGTACTTTCTGAGTAGGTTGTGTGATATAAAAACTATTATATTGTATGTTAAAAGTAATCCATTTTCAACAGGTACCTGGTTGGCTTCAAGAATCTCTTGCGCAGCGTTGAGTGTAAGGGCATCGCTTCAGTTCTAGGCATCAACTACTTCGCAAGAGGGTACCTTCAGCCCCGTGCTCATGAAAGGTGTGTTGTGAAAAACTGGTGAATAAGGAAACGGAGAGGTTTCTTTTTACAGGTGTAATGCATTGCATCCCAGGCTTTTATCTCGGAGCCCAGGGTAAGCATCTCCATCTCCTCCTTTTCTTTTGGCTTCTACGGCTTTTATGGAAGCGACTGTCGCTCCCGTAAATGCTTACCAAATCAAATTATGAAATGAAGAAGTAGGGGAGCGGGCACCCTGCTTCCAGGTGCTTCTTTGGTATCATCAGGTGTAACAGTCTCAGGTGAGGTTAGCTTGGCCCTAAAGGTCTTGATCGGGCCCCAAACACAAAATGTGTTATATTAATTCACGGTCAAAGTAAAACACTTTCTTCAAAAACTTGATTATTACCCCAAATCCCTAACATGATTCTCAATATTTTGTTTCTAGATATATCTCTCATATGGTACTGGGACGAGATCTCTTAGACAACACTCTGAACTTGGTGCCATCCTTGATACCTCTGCATAAGGACATAAAGGAAGACAGCATTGAATACAAAGATTTAGAGAAGAAGTAAGTCATCATCATTCTTATAGCGTCAAAAGTTTGCACTCCGGAGGCTTTTCCGGGAGTAACTTCCGTTCAACTCTTAAAGGTGCACCTGCGCCAGAGTCTCTTCCGTTATTAAGCAGGTGCACTGACTTTCAGGTGAGATTGATTCGGGCCTCAAGGATGTTACTAGGGCCCTGTACACCCCTTAGAGAAGAAGAAAGTGTGTCAAATATACTAGTTTTTATTTTTAAAGAATATTCGTTCCATTAAGAACCAAGCGGTTCCACACCTCTTTTCTTCGCCGCACCGTCAAGATTTGTAATTCTTTACCAGCAACTTTTCCTTCTACCTACAGCCCCGGGTCCTTTAAGCGGCCGTGAAAAAGCATCTGATGAGGCCGTCAAGCTGAGGGCCACCATTGTAACATTATCGGTGTCTGTAATGGTGACCCTCCTTCCTAAGACTTACCTTTAGCTTACCGTCAGGCGAGATGGGGAAATTTAGACGTGACCATCATAATCAAAAAAGCCGCTTGGAATACGGAATAATATAGAATACTGAATTGAATTCTCTTAACGACCTCCGTCCACCATGAGCGCAGGCCTGGGGGTGGCAGGTGAGGCCGCCTGTCACCCCAGCAGAAGCAGGCCGGGACGGTGGGGTGACTAGCGCCCCTCCCCCAAACCGGGGCAAGACGGGGACACCGTGGTTCACAAACCCGAGGGGGCCATCTCGAAATCGTAGATGGCCCAGGGTCAATCGGGGTGCGAGGGATATGCCCTTAACCTTACACCCCGCCGTCTGTAGACCCGAGACGGCGTGTGGTTTTAGTTGGTTCATGCCCGACATAACCGCCCCCGCTGGCCGGTGGGGGGGGGGGGGGGCGGTGGTATCCGAAGCGATCTCCGCACGAAAAAAAAAGGTACCGTTAACTATGATTGCCTCATAATGCAATCTATGGAGTCCAGTTGGTGAAGCTCAGGCACAGAAAGCTGGGTTTTTCTTCCAAAAATTTAGAATCTCGTCTTTTTTTAGGTTATAGCTTTCCGGAAACACAGACTCAGGCAGGCAATTCCACTCCTTAGCTGTACGCATAATAAATGTGTCGCCGAAACGTTTCGTGCGTATGAGTGGAATATCTTTAAATAAAGTCGATTAACATTGTCAAGGAACCAACAAATCGTGGACAACAAACACCAGGATGGCAGCGTGTCCGATGCCATCGAGTACTTCGACCAGACAGCCACTTTCTTGGACAAACTGAGAGCCGTTCAAAGACAACTCAGAGAAAATATCCGGTAAGGTACCAACACTCATATTAAACTCTCGTTTTTCATGATATCCTATTAGTTTTATGAGAAGCATGGATGTATCAAAACCTACGGGGCCTAGCAAACCTTCCCTGCAAACCAGAGATTGGGAGGTCAGCCCCATGAAGTCGTATAAAAAAAAACTAAGGGAGAGTACGCGGAATTAGGGCTTCGAGGTGAATCTCGAATGAAAGCTGGTACAATGCTAAGATGATGATTGTGGAAAGTTTTAAGTCGTTTTTAACCCCCCCATGCAAAAAGAGGGGTGTTATAAGTTTGACGCCGATGTCTGTGTGTGTGTGTGTGTAGCATCGTAGCTCTCAAACGGATGGACCGATTACGATGACGTCGGTTTTTTTTTTCACTTGAAAGCCAGTTTTCTTGCGGTGGTTCTTAGCTATGTTTGGTTAATATCGGTCCAGCAGTGTAAAGCTCAGCAAGTATCAGGTCTTTTCCAAAATGATGTAAGGCATTTTTGGCGTATGATTACTCAACTAAGTGCTTAACGCGAGCCAGTATAATCTTTAAATTATATTTTTTTACTTTTTAAGGGTTGTTCTTTAAACTATAAGTATTTTTTGGCGTAGGGGTTTTTAAATTTGTACTTATTTTCCTGAATGATTAAATCTGAAAGTTTGTATTGTGTGATTTTTGTAACGCAATCACGCAAAAATGGCTATAAAGCTTATACCCTGGTTAATACGTCCGATGTACAGGGACCTACCAACACCTTAGGGGTCCAAGCCTACCTGGTGCAGGTATGCCTCTCGGGGTTGGGGGAAAGGACGGCACTCGCGCCCGGAAAATTCGACTAATTAAAACCAAAAATGTGAACCCCGTGTTCCAAAGTCTGATCTTTAGACACAACTGGGAAATCACTATAAGAATGATTATTATTATTTAATAGTGTTCACAATCAAGGATCATCATGGCGTATAATGTACAAAGTTATCAAAAAATTTGTACAGGTTTGTCCAGAAAATGGCCCTGGTTAACACGCAGGATACCTCTGATTCTGGTCAATGACATTACCACTTCTCTGCACCCGATTCTGAGGGACGAGGTCACGGTCAGAAGCCATCTCGTAGTCACAGAATAATTAAAAATCTACTGGAGATCAGTTCTATTTTTTCTAGGGTACTAAACTAACTGTGCCTTGCGGTCTCACCTGCCGTAATTGGTTCCACTCAAGTAGCTGCCTGAATTTTTTTCTTATGACTTGACTCCTAAAGACCATAGCGTGTAAATAAATAGCCTATAACCCCGAGAACTAGGCTACCAAATGCGGAAACCATTTTTCAAATAGCACCGGTAGCTCTAAAAATTAGCGTATACAAACAAACATTCTCTATATCTAATACTATAACTCTTAACGGTATATTTACCATGTTTATAAGTTTTTTCGAGTATCCGATATCTCGACAAATGCTGGGATCACGGATGTACTGCATTTCAGCAAGCTAGTTGTTACTAGTCCTCACTCGTGTTTTGCATACGTCATCACTACCACTGTCCCAATAATAGTTAGAATGTAGTGTTATGCCGACCTATGTGCCATGTACCTATATAATTTAATTGTATGCTAAATGTAAGCTAGTAATGTCGTGACATTCGTATTAAATAGTCGCATCATAACACTTCTGGCATTCCACACTGTTCCTTTATCCTTAAATTATATAGGCCATGTACCAGTTATTTTTTTTATGTTTTTCGTGCGGAAATCTCTTCGGATACCCCCCCGCCGGCCAGCGGGGGTGGTGGCCTATATAATTTAAGGATAAAGGCCGGCACAGTGTTAATGACCATATCAATTTAAAATCATAAATTTTTCAGCTTTAATATTAGAATTTTTGTAAAGAATATAACTAACCGGAATTACTTACATTCTCCCTAACCACTTCTGCTAATCTAAATTGCTTGTGTTAGGAGTGGGTTCACGTCGGTAGTGTAATGGCCAGGATTCGTATCCAGGACCTCTCGATCGTAAGGCAGACTCCTTTACCACTAAGCTACCGACGCTTATTTACTCTTCTATAATAAATATTCTACGGCATTCTACACAGCGTTTTCTGGACCCAAAGTAAGCATAGTTTAACTAGCTTGTGTTATGGGTTCCAGCATGCGGATAAACATACTTATATACGTTTTTTTTGTAAATACATGCTTATTATACATAGAAATACCCAGACCAATGCATACAAATATTTGCACTGAGCGGAAATCGAACCCGCGCCCCGTGTCGTAGCAGTCGAATGCACTACCGCTATGCCACAGAGGCCGTCGTATATAGTAGATATACTCGCAGATAATAACTTATTTATCATGATAGTGCGCCTTTACAGTTAAAATGGTGCCACTGCGAGCCGCCGCATCCAGATACCACCACTTGTAATAAATTGCTCAATTATCTACTTCTATTACACTATTATTGACATTTAACGAGATTACTAGTACTTCATAATATTATGAACACCTGCTTAATAAAACAGAAGCTCGGTTTTTTTCGATTTAACTTATCTTTCATAGTACTTTCGGTACTTTCGGTTCGTAGTGGCAGTTACTAATCTATGAGCGGCGGCAAACCGGTTCCGACTTCGCACCGTACCGATACTGCCCATGCTATTTTGTTTGGGCATTAGTTAAACTATCACAATTTACCTACTTTTTGTCGCCACTACCAACATTTTTAATTATAAAGTTATTAGTTAAAATTCTATTAGTCTGTTCACATACAATGCATCTGTCTATAATATAATTGGTAATTGCTTAGTAATTACTTACTGGTATATACATTTGTAAACGACTGTTGTTATCCCAAATAAAAAAATATATATTAGGTCGTTACATATGAAATTGCCATTTTTGTCGAAGAAATTGGAGGAAACCCAATTTTCAGTACTAGCATTTTTGCATTTTTTTTAGGAATGACAAATCCACATTTTATGATTTTTTTGTGTATGAATGAGACAACATTAAGCTAACAAACAGCAACTTCTATTACATTTTTGGAAAGTGACAGCTGTTAAGTAATACTAAATTTATCATCAAAATGGAAGCATACAAGCGGCCAATAAAAACAAAATTTAATACAGAGTTATAAAATCTTGAAATCAACTTTCAAACAAAATATAAATAACGGAAATAGCTATTAAATTACAGGAATAACGAACTCGTGAATTTTTAAGAAAATTTCGGCAATTTCATAGGTAAAGACCTATTATATATATTTATCTTTATTTCTAACTTTTTAGGGATATTCTTTAGAAAAGCCCTATTGCTATCGAGTTGTCGTCGACGTCGTTGTTGCCAATTTTCTGTCACGGTTTTGGGTATGAAGGAGATGAGCTATCGAGTTGCTGTTTTCGGTAATAGATTCGTGCTGGGGTGAACCATTGCAAGATAAAGAAAAAAAATAAAAAAAAATAATCCCTTGTATTCAGCTGAGCTCGTCTCAGGAATTCAACTTGTTTCTACTCTCTCACTAAACTCATTTCATCCTCATAGCGATTCCTCATTTGTGTCCAAAGTATGCGCTTTGCAGCCCGGTTTTCGGGAGCGAATGCCATCTGACCTTCCAACACTGAGGAGAAAACCTGCGCAAGAGCCTCGTCCATTGTTTAGCTGGTGCACTGACTTCCAGGTGAGGTTAGTTTAGGCCTCAAGGATGTTGGTCTCTAAACTAAACTATATATACTTCAATTAAATGTTTAAGCAATTTGTATGCTTACTTTTCCTATAGATTTAGATCGGAAAAAGAGAACATTTAGGACGTTGAACCCGCGACCAGTCCCTTCCCGTGTCTAGGTGGCTCAGTCGGTCAGAGCATTCCCCCTGTAAGGGACTGGTCGCGGGTTCAAGTCCCGTCCTAGATGTTCTCTTTTTCCGATCTAAATCTATAAACTATATATATCATTCATCAAACTTCATTATTATCATGTTCATTAACATTTCGAGGGCTTACCCGGGATGCCCGGCAACGGACACTTGGGGAGGACACCGTGCGGTTTTAGTCGGTTCATGCCGGACGTAACCACACTCGCTGGCTCGCGGGGGGGTATCCGAAGGGATTTCCGCACGTAAAAAAAAGTACCTATTAACGGGATATTTATCTATCATGTGTTGTTTGAGGGTCCTATATTTCAGCACTTTTGCAACTGAAGTATTAGCGGTTAAAGGTGAACAGGTTTAACAGTAAATATATATTTTCGATTTACCCTCAGACCAGTGGTAGTATTAGTAGTAGTGATGTTACGCATCAAAAACGATTACGAAAGAGCGTAGATCGATATATTTACATCAAGACATCAAGCTAGAGACATGCACGTTTCGATAGTGACAACGCTCTACAAAACCAAAGCAGGCCAATCTTAGCCAGACTCTCACTCTTCGTCCTGTACTGATTTTTTTTACGTGACAACGTCTTATAATTCGATGGAGCCGGCTGCACGCATGAAAAAACATGACGTATGCGGCGTTACCTGATGTATGCAGCGTTACCTCGTATGCGGCGTTACCTCGCTCTGAGGCGTTCCATTTAATATGACGTTGTCACGTTCAACTATTTGTTGGTGGCTGAACTCCTCCGTAACCACTCGCGTTATCTTGACCAAATTTACCACGGTGATAAATTATAATATTTTTCACGTAGCATGGGTACGGTAACATTTGACTAATTCCATTTCATGCATGATTCATTTCGAAACAATTTACCTAACGCGGAATACAGGAAACAACACTTAATACGAAGATAAAAAGAAAACTGTTTTATTTTGCATTTTTAACTTAAAACTATTTTTATTTCTCCGTAATTATTTAAACTTAGAGATTGACATAGTAAAATCGTTATAATCGATAAATTGTCGAATAAAGTATCATAAATCGTTAGTTGTATTTTTAACTAAAATACGATTATAAAATATAATTATGTAATAATAAACTTTAAACAAAGCATTTTTGTCTTTGTGGAGCTTTATTATAATATAGCAACACTGCTTAAGCATGAGCTGTTATATCAACTCAGTACGAGTGCGTCTGCCTTGTATGCGGTCTGTTTTCTTTGTTTTGAGCTTGCGTGGTGTTGTTGTTACTTGTTTTTGTTATTGACTATCGTTGTGCTTTGTTGTTTTCGTTACCGTTTTTTGTTATTGACTTTTGTTTTGTTGTTTTTTTTTGGCAAAATGCCAAAAAGAACGAAAAAGACTGTGCTTGGTAGTCAAGCCCGTGAATTTGTAGTTCGATTGCAGGATTACTTTGAGCGGGAACGTGAGAATGGCGGAACGCTATTGCCTGTGTCCAACGTTTTGGATCGAGTGGCAGATGCGTTAGACATTGGGCGGAACACGGTTTCTCGAATCACTCGAGAAAAATATGGTGCTCACGATACAGAAGAAAATAAGTTGTCCACCCTTAATAAAAAGCGAACCAAAAAGGCATCTGTAACAGATGTAGACAATTTTGCGGCCGATGCTATACGGAGCCACATTTATAACTATTACCAGAATAAAGAATTACCGACGCTTCTAAAGCTGGTCAAGTCTTTAAAAGATGCTGATTTGTTTACTGGAAGTCCTACATCCTTGTGGCGCGTATTGAAGGACATTGGTTTCCAATTCAAAAAAGTAAACAAAAGAAAAATTGTCATGGAGAGGGGCGATATAGCACTTGCGCGGGTTACCTTTTTGAAAAAGGCTAAAGCGATTACCGATTGGAGCAATGTCGTCTTCCTGGATGAAACTTGGCTGAATGCCAATCATACGGTCGGTAAAATGTGGACTGACGATACACCTCATGCCTAGACCAAAGTGCCAGAAGGAAAAGGGGAGAGATTGATTATTTGTCACGCAGGCACATCGAAAGGATTTGTAGAAAATGGGCTACTTGCTTTTAAATCGAAAAAGACGGGAGAATATCACGAAGATATGAATGCGGAAGTATTCACGGAGTGGTTTCAAAATATGCTTAGCAATTTAGAAGAACCCAGCACAATTATTATGGACAATGCCCCATATCACTCCGTGCAATTGAACAAACCGCCGACTTCTTCCAATAAGAAGAGCGAGTTGATCGAGTGGCTCCAAGCCAATAATGTGGAAGCCGATGAGACGAAATTAAAGGTGGAGCTAGTAAAGCTCGTAAAAATGCACAAGCCCCAAACGACATACAAATTAGATATGATGGCAAACGAATATGGTCACGAAGTCCTGAGGCTTCCACCGTACCACTGTCAGTACAATGCCATTGAATTAATTTGGGCCCAAATCAAAGGTAACTTGTTTAACCATAGTCTATTTACATACTGACAAAAATATGATTATGTTTATTACTTGAATTCTATGACTCAATTTGTTTTTTATCTTGTTTCAGGATACGCTGCACGAAAAAATACAGCTCCGCCTTTTACAGCCACAAAAATGATGGGGTTATTGAAAGAGGGATGCAAAAATGTCACTGGCGATGACTGGAAGAAAGTAGTGGAGAAAACCAAAAATCTAATCTTACATGACTGGGAGCGAGACATTAGAATAGACTGCATAATTGATTCCCAAATAATTATTCATGTCGACGAGTCAGATGATGATGATGATGATGATGATGATGATGAAGATGATGAACATGTTTGATTTTTAATAAATAATTAAACAGGTTATCAATTTTGTTTTACTTTTTTTCTTCAAAATTATTAGTTAATAGAATCGATTTCTTCTTCATTAATAAATGATCTCGATAAGATATATAATCGATTTTATTTCATGCGATTTTATCTTGACTACATCTCTAGTAACTTCAAATCCCAAACGTCACCGTACCCATGCTACGTGAAAAATATTGTAATAGTTCAATGAAAATTAGTAGTTCTGTACGTAGGTGCCTACTTATGTATCATTGCATACTACTATCTGCTGCATTGTTATTTATAAATACTAGGAATAAATACTAATGTTGTTAATGCCTAAATTGTTACCTAGCTATGGAGGTTTGTTATTAGCAATATTGTTATATATTTGTTGTTACCATATAATTTGTCATTAGTCTGTAAGCCTTCTTCAAAAGTAAATAAATAAATATATAGTGTGGACACTGAGGAGTGTTTTGAAGCGAGGTGGGTAATGTCCAATGTACCATTGAGGAATAATCACCGAAAAACAGTTTCACGAGCGCGCGGCCTTAGCTAAGCGCGCGACCGTAGTAAGACGTCTTATTTTCAAGTGAGAGTCCTGCTCGCTCAGCTCAATTTATTTCAGTCTCACCCTGCACTGAATTCCTAGTATACTCAATATTCATTCAATAATTAAATTTATGTTAATTGCGACTTTTAATTTGAAATTAGTTTTCCCGTTGTTGGGATATTTTAATCCGAGACTAGTATTTACGTATATAGCGAACATAATAATAATACTACCTCATAAATACGTAATAATGCCTTAATGATAATAATAATATATATTATTGACTGTTCACCTAAACGGTTTGATCCCATTGAATTCACTTAAAGGTTTTCCCTTACCACAATTTATTACGTATTGAATTAATGAATGAACTATAACCGCAAGTACTGTGATGGCGATAAGTACCTACTTGCCATTCAAAAACAATTCTATATAAATAAAGTTTCCGGTGTAACTAAACTGGGGCTCGATTCAGTAAAATGACGTTTTTAAACGTTTTTTAAGCGGCGACAGCCCAGTGGCGTACGTAGCGGACTGCTGAGACGAAGTCTCGAGTTCGATCCCCAGTCACCCCGGGCACACACCTCTGACTTTTCGTAGTTATGTGTTTATTAATAAATGTTAATTATCGCTCGCTTAATAATGTGCCCGGTAGATGGCAATAGGCTCGCCTCCTATTACATTGGGACCTTAACATAACTAGCGAATCGTGGGTGTGTAATACACCTCTGCCTACCCCTTCGGGGATACAGGCGTGAAGTTATGTTATGTTTTAAACGTACGTTTTAAAACTAACAAACGTTAAAATCTCAAAATCTAATTGAAAACTAAATCAACTAAAAGTCAGTTCAGTCAGTTATCAGTTCTAAATGTTTAATAACCTCACTAACTAAAGATAGGTTTTGTTTTGACATATCATACTGAATATTAAAATATATATTACAGTTTTTTTTTCTAATCGAATTGAAACCACGCGTTTTGAAAACGCAGCCTTACTGAATTGGGCCCCTGATTTGTTAATAATTGCTTACCACATTAGTATCTGTCTCAGTAGTTTTTGGGTATAAATTTAAGCTTATGCTTTCATGCAAGCGCGAGCGTTCTGGATTCGATTCTCGAAATAAAAAACCTGTATCAAAATTCCCGCAACAGCACAACTATTAGAGTTTACTCCAAATAAATCGGACAAAAGATACCGATTCTGTTGTTACGAAACTCTCAAAACTAGACTTTAAATCGCAAAATTTAGTTTATTGCTTCAGTTAAATTTTTAAGCATTTTTTATGCTTACTTTTTTCTAAAGATTTAGATCGGAAAGTCGCCTTAAGACGTATTAATGTATCGGAGAATTTCGAATATCTGGGACGTGTCTAGGTGGCTCAGTTTGTCAGAGCATTCCCCCTGTAAGGGACTGGTCGCGGGTTCAAGTCCCGTCCTAGATGTTCTCTTTTTCCGATCTAAATCTTTAGCTTATTGCTGTCAAAATGACGTACACAAATTACTGCCGTTCTCAAGCTAAAAGGCGGCTTAGTGACTTCTAGTCAATTTTCACATCTTAACTGATATATTTAAATATTTCAATAGCAACTTTATTCACGTAAATGCTCCAAAATATATCCATCCACAGATAAATGATAACGTTATTGCAGATTTTTAGAAAGTACTAGCATAGGTTTTAAAATATCATTTTTCAGATCTGGCTCGAAATTCACTTTTTCACATAGCCACTTATTAGTTTATAAAAAATAAATATAAAAATCTTTATTGAAACTTAAAAAATATACAGGAATAATAAAACATAGTGGAATAGTGTTTGCATTAGTTGGGAACTGTGTCGCAGACACTATGTAAAGGCCCGTCTGGGGCACCAGAGTTCCATTATGAACAAAGTAGGTTTTTTTCTTTAGCATGTGGAAACCCTCACGGGCTTCACCATCGGCCCATAGGTGCCGACGATGGGGTGGGCGTGTCAGAATCGGACCGACTAAAACCACACAGTGCCCTTCCCAAGTGTCCATTGCCGGGCACCCCGGATAAGCCCTCGAAAGGATAACCCCAGGGTTACCGGCGGACTTTGGCCGCCACCGCGGCCTCGCCTGATGGGGTCGGGTTTCATCCCGCGTCGGTGAGTTGGCAGGCGTGTATAGGACACACACGACACGGCGAGTCGGCCAACTGCCGTCCTCAGGCCCCGATCATGTATAAATGTTGACAGTGAAAGAAAATCGGTTGTCTGTAAAGTCGGTTTACTGATTTTAAATTTGGTCAAGATAACGCGAGTGGTTACGGAGGAGTTCAGCCACCAACAAACGGCTATGCCGGGTATAAGAGCTTCGCTCGCTCAGCTCAATAAGGTCTCTCTTGGCAATGGAGCAATATTTTAGTGATGAGTTCAAAACATATAAGTCATGCCCGGCGAGAACGAAAAAATAATGTGCTAGAAAAACCTATTTGTACGAACTGCTTTGGTGAAAGCTACACTTACAATCTTAAAAAAATAATTTTATTTTGATTAGCGGCCCGGGAATCGGTTTTGTGCGGGTACGAATTCGTAAAAAAATATCTTGTACCCTATTGTAGCGTCACTGCTGTTATCTTTGGTTGCCTCCGAAGGAATTGATTAAAGATGCAATCAAGGAGCAAATTATTTGACGATGATACCCTTTATCGCATTTATAGCTTGTATGCTGAAGGGTAATTAGTGATTTGTATCGTGAAAATTCATGGGTCCTAAGTTACATAGAACATACCTTGGGCGGTCTTGTCGCTAAGAGCAATATCTAGTAAATATTGTATTTATCCAAGTGCGAACCCTCTCAAATGTAAAGATAATAAAATTAAATAAAAAAAAATAAAAAACCCCGTACGCCTAAAAGTATTTATTTGAAGTATCAGGTCGAAGTTATCAATTAATTGTTATTTAACGATTATTAATTGAGAAATTATACGCTAAAAAGTCCTTACATCATTTTCGAAAAGAGCTGATACTCTTACACTGCTGGACCGATATTAACCAAAGATAGCTAAGAACCATCGCAAGGACACTAGCTTTCAAAAACAGCATCGCAATCGGTCCATCCGTTTGAGAGCTACGATGCCACAGACAGACAGACACACACACACATACAGACATCAACGTTAAACTTATAACACCCCTTTTTTGTGTCGGGGGTTAATAAAGGAAAGATGCAACTCTGCCTTCATCATATTCTTACTATTCTTTTGAAATGATTTTCTTTTTATAGAGATGGAGTAACCGAAAGTCTCGATGATGCTAGAAGATCAGAGGCTGTGTGCGCCGGGATACTCATCTTGGTATGCGTGGTGTCACCCATCATCATAGCTCTTGTCCGGAATGCAGTCAATACCATACAGGTATGTATGATTAGGTCACACACTACACTAGCAAAATAATTAGGTTTCCAGGGCACACATACCTACAAACATTAGAACGATGCTTCATAACTATATTCAAATGTTCTTCTTTTACGTATTCCACGTCCAATACGGTTCAGTACAGTACAGGAATAGATTATAGACTGAGATATGACGTAGGCTACTTTTTATCACTGGAATAGGTTCCCATGGGAAGCGGAATAGGTATCAAAAATAAGCAGTATTGCTGATTAGCACTGAAAATTTAAGCACTGGAAAGTAAGTACTATTTTTACCTACCTTTTAGCACCTGATACCTGACAAATGGCCGCCGAGCCAAACTAGCAGGTATGCATACACTCAACAACCCAAATATTTTATTTCTGAGAAAATAGCTTATGTCTAGTGGTCCTGGGATATTGGCCATCAGGCGCCTTCATCTTGATGGTCAAGATCCACCATGTAGCGTCATTGGAATCACTAACGGTGACCCTCATTCCTGAGATTTCAACTTTAACTCGCCTTGAAAGGTGAAGTCATATTGATTGAAAAAAAATGCTTACGGCCTCCAGCAGGTTAAAGACCTTCCTGATAATAGCGTCGGTAGCTTAGTGGTTAAGGAGTCGACCTTACGATCGAGAGGTCCCGGGTTCGAATCCTGGCCATTACACTACCGACGTGAACCCACTCCTAACACAAGCAATTTAGCTTAGCTGGAGGGGTTAGGGGGAATATTAGTAATTTCGGTTGCTAATATTCTTTAAAAAAAAAAAAAAAATGCGCAACAAATCAGTATTTTTAAAATTAATCAGAAACCTTATTCAATATTGTGCAACAAATTTATCAGCTATACTGAATAACTTATGATAATGAAGATTACGAAAACATCGCAGCGAAAGGTCGACACACCGTTTTAGTGATTCAACACAACATCCGGGCATACCCCAAGGTCGTGATCGTGCGCCACATGGCGAGAACATAAGTTACTGTCTGCTATTTTAGCATTTTTGTATTCAATACATGCAAAACACTCAATTATTTTATTCAAGATTTCAGATTGGCGTCTATACATAATATAGATATCAATCTTACTGTACAAATGCAAAAGTGAAATTGTTTGTGACTCAATTATGCAAAGCAAATTGAGCAAAAGCAAAGCAAGCACTTTGTATGCTTATTTTTCCTATAGATTTAGATCGGAAAAAGAGAACATCTAGGACGGGACTTTCTCCTGTAAGGGACTGGTCGCGGGTTCAAGTTCCGTCCTAGATGTTCTCTTTTTCTGAAGACTAATTTTCACACAGGCATATTTATCGATAACAGTCTGTGTCCCATTCCTTCCTAGTCTTAGGAAGGAACGGGTGGGTGATTTTTTAGAGGTGTCTCCGCCTATACTGTGCCATTTTGTTAATTTTTTTGCCGAAATTCCCACGTTGGCCCCACTGCCGGCCAATGGGGGTAGTTATGTCGGACTCGAACCGACCCAACCCGAACGCCGTCTCGGGTCTCAAATGCCGGGGTGTAAGGTGGCCCAGTCTTGGTGGGCCATCTACGGCTTTGAGATGGCCCCCTCAGCAAGAAATAATTTCAGCTGATAAGATAAGCAACATAACTTGATTCTAAGGCGGAATGAAATTTGACGGGTCAGCTAGTATATTATAAATATTCTACGACATTCTACACATCGCTCTAGAGAGCGATATGTAGATATATGCTTACTTTGGGTCTAGAGACCCAAAGTAAGCATAGTTTAACTAGCATGTGTTATGGGTTCTAGAATGCGGATAAACATACTTATATACTTTTTTGTAAATAAATACATATTATACATAGAAACACCTAGACCAATGCAAATAAATATATTCATGCAAACAAATATTTGAGTGGGAATCGAACCCACGCCCCCTGTCCTAGCAGTCAAATGCACTACCACTACGCCACAGAGACCGAGTCTAACGTTGTGATGATGAGTGGAAAGCAATCCAGAAAACTGATGATAACAAAATCCAGGGATATATTTTGATCTTGCAGCAACATACAAAATCCAATTACATCATTAGATAGCCAAAAGATAAATTCGTTACGTTGATTAAGAACTATGACGCATCAAGCGCTGTGGAGACGGAAACACCGACGTTATGAGACACACACACATTCACATAACAGCCGTGTCTACGACACAGCCACACCCCAGGTTTCACTTTTTTTATTAACAATAATAAATTGGTCGCGTTTGACCACTATCTCACCTGTTGGTAAGTGATAATGTGTACGATAGTGAAATACGCTTACCTAGAAGTAAAGTTTTTGAAAGCTTTTGGAAACACAGACTCAGGCTTCCACTGCTCAGCAATATGCATAATGAACGATGCTAAAACGTTTTGTGCGTGGGAGTAGAATATTCATATACATGTCAATCTGCCTGTGTATCGCCCTGCGTCTGGTCGGTCTATAATGGTAGGAGCTTGGAAAGGTAGTAGGAAGGAGGCAGGTTACATAACTCGAGCAAAAGGGTAGCAACTCATGTCAATGTTCTAGACTCTTTACTTTTCTTTCTTAACTAAGCCGTACGATTATGTGACGCCCTCACAACATTTAAAAAGTTATGTGTCATCAGAGTCAGTGGACTTTGGTCTCTATCCCTATTTTATTGTCATTGGCCTCATGATACTAAAACGCTTACATCCTCCTGTACGTTAAAGATGACCCTGATAGAGTGTTGTACAACTGACCTATTTCAATATAAATGAGCAGAAAAATGGCGCTCATTAGGGGAGACCTATGTCCAGCAGTGGACTAGAATAGGTTGATGATGATGATGATGATGAGCAGAAAAATATCAGTCAATACTAATTGACCCAAAGCTTGAAGATTGAATTTTTACGAAATTTTTACGGAAGCATCGCTTGGGAAAATTACGTGAAAAAGATTGTAGTGTTCAAGTTTTTTTTTATATATAAGCCTTGACTCTCGGGGCTGGAAGGTCAGATGGCAGAAGCCCAAAGGCCAAGATAAGACAAATCAAGAGAAAGGATCCTTTTTTCGTTGGTCTTTAGTTGCAACCTGGACTGACGCTGTGATGATGATGAATGACGTTAATATGACTTCCTCCCGCCAGATGGTAAGAAGCTATGAGTGCAGTCTAAAGAATGCGGGCCACCAGTATAGGTGCTAACAATGGGCAGAGCTAAAATACTGATCCTCAGTTTAACGGCGTCGATAGATATTTCTTCACGTACCGCTTAAAGGACCCTTGATTATCAAAAAATAAAACCGGCCAAGTGCGAGTTGGACTCGCCCATGAAGGGTTCCGTAGCAGCAAGTAAAATTTTTATATTTGGATTGATTGAATGAAAGGTAAATTGTGATTTACGATTTATGACGTATTAAAAAAAAACTACTTACTAGATCTCGTTCAAACCAATTTTCGGTGGAAGTTTAAATGGTAATCTAAAACATCTATTTTTTTAGTTTTATCATTCTCTTATTTTAGAAGTTACAGGGGGGGGGGGGACACACTTTACCACTTTGGAAGTGTCTCTCGCGTAAACTATTCAGTTTAGAAAAAAATTATACTAGAAACCTCAATATCATTTTTGAAGACCTATCTATAGAACCCCACACGAATGGGTTTAATGAAAAAAAGGCGAGCCCCCAATATTTGTTGTTTTTTTTCTATTTTTGTGTGAAAATCTTAATGCGGTTCAGAGAATACATCTACTCAAGAAGTTTCAACAGCATAGTTCTTTTAGTTTCGGAAAAAAGTGGCTGTGACCTACGGACGGACAGACAGACAGACATGATGAATCTATAAGGGTTCCGTTTTTTTGCCATTTGGCAACAGAACCCTAAAAACGGAAACAAATAGTTGTTACTAGATGGAATTATTTGCTACTAATGACACACACTTATCGCAATCGATTATCGCACTTATTAAATCGATTTTCAAAATTAAATCGTTGGTAGCTCAGCGTTTCATTAAACGCTGAGCTACCAACGATTTAATTTTGAAAATCGATTTAACCCGGGACCTCTCGATAGTAAGGCTGAGTCATTACTCAGCCTTACTATCGAGAGGTCCCGGGTTCGAATCCTAGCCATGAAACTAACCACGTGAACCCACTCTAAACACAAGCAATTCTAGTTTGCCTGGAGGGGTTAGGGGACTACTTAAAAATTTACTATTTTGTTTTGAAAAGTAAAAGTTAAATGGAAATCAGTTCATTATGATAATACTTAACCTGCAATCGTTTCAACAAGAGGTCGACACACTTTGCATAAGTGATTCAATACGGCTACGCGGCGTCCGGGCATTCTCCAAGGCCACGATGGCGGTCGCGTGTGCGGACACATAAATCACAACCGGCCGTTCATTTTTGCATTAAAAGCCGGCTGTACATTGTACATATTGACCAAACTACACCAATATTGTCCACAGAATGTCTATGTTAAGAACCTAAGTTTACTACGATAAGGTTCCGAAAATAACCGACCGAATGAATATGGTTCAACGTTCTGATAACAGTTGTATTCGTTGCGCATATTGGTTTACATTGGCCCACGTGTACAGCGGGCATAAAATACGTATTTAGCCTGCGTATTTTAGAATTTTAGGTAAAATTAAATATGAAATTGCATTAAAAAATAAGGCAAACTTGTTATCAAAGACGACGGTCTGATCTGATAGACCAATGCGCATACACCTACGGAACTTAATCTTAATTTCTCCAGGCTAAATGTATGCATTCGAGTTCAAATTACAAAATGTTTATAGGCGTCAACGTATACAAAAAGCATAATTATTATTCAAGCGAACGTACACATAAATACATAATACGATTATATCTAATTAGTCAGTTATGAACAGACTGAAAGAAGCTGCGACTTTTCACGTGAAAATACTTCTCTAAATTTGAACAGAAAAGCCCTTTATACCGTTAACCTCAAAGTGTAGACGCTTAATACAAGAAGGTTGGCGACCCCAAATTCTAAATTTAATATTTACTTTGATTCATGATGCAAGAATAATGAATTCTCGAATCTTACGTGCAACTAATTTTCAAACTTTCCCGTTCCAAGATATATTATTCGATCGTGTTATACCTTAAAAAAATAGCCTATTCCAGTCCACTGCTGAACGTAGGTCTCTCCCAATATGCGTCAGAGCACCCGGGCCCTATCGATGCATAAATTATTACAAAAAAATTGGTAAAAATTACAACGTGTCGAAGATTATGATGTGGATCCAAAACACCCAGTGACCTCCTCTTTAAGAACTCCTTATCGAATGAACAATGATGACATACTCATTTGCAATTTTCAGGTGTATGCAAGAAATTTAGCTGAGAAGGCGAGTGAGCTGGAGTATGAAAAAGAGCTTAGCGATTCCTTGTTATATCAAATGCTGCCTGCAAGTGTAGCCAAACAATTGAAACAAACTCAGCAGGTTAGTGAGGTTCTATTAAAGAGTCATTATTAACCTTTTTTTCCTTTTTAGCATCCAATCTTTACAATTCAATAGATCCCCACGATGACGCTCGAGTGTACCGTAGAAATTTAATATTTCCCACGGGTACACCCAGTAAATTCTAACCAAATAGTGATGTTCTGAAAAATAGGTAGGTTGCAAGCTTGTTTTCAAAAATTGCAGCTGACTGACTTGGCACGAAAGTTGCTCCTTGTGCCGCGCCCCTACCACGTCAGAAGAGTTAATTTTAGATTACAGGGTTATCAACGCTCTACTAAAACGTCTGGTGTAGCCAGTCTCCACAGACTACGCGACGGTAGCTTGAGCTATTTAAAAAGCTACAGTTCTCTGAATAGTGCGAAAAAATTCTGCTAGGACTTTAGGTGTAATATAAAAATAATACAGAGCGTTCCATTCACCTGTTTTCTATTCGGCTGCAATTATTATATAACGTCGCATAACACCAGTCAATACACTTTTACCTACCACCATTATAAACACTTATCATCCCAACTACGGTGAAGGAAAAAGAAGGGTTAGGTTTGTATCACTTTAATCCTCCACTAATATTTTATTAATGTTTATTAATATACTAATATTTTATTTTATTTTAAATTTATGGAAACTTACAGCTAGTAATAAATGTACAGAAGTCGTTATTGTAAGAAGGCCAGGTTAAAGATTTCATATGTGAAGACAATTGAATTTGTACTATTGATGAATAGCAAAAGGTAAAAAACGGTTTTGATAGCAGGCGGGACCCATTAATTTATGATTTGCAAATGGGTCCCGCCTGCTATCAAACTTGTTATATATTATAACAAAACATAACATAACTTCACGCCTGTATCCCCGAAGGGTTAGGCAGAGGTGTATTACACACCCACGCTTCGCCAGTTATGTTAAGGTCCCAATGTTCTATTGCCATCTACTGGGCACATATTTTATATTATATTATATTATTATCTTCATTTTGATACCCGACTCGATAAGTAAGAGTGAAAACATTTTTTTATCAACATACATTCTAGAACCAAATGGTGACCATTATGTTTTTTTTTGACGTGACAACGTCTTATAAATCGATGGAGCCGGCTGCAAGCACGAAAAAATATGACGTAGGTATGCGGCGTTATCACATGACGTATGCGGCGTTACCGTGGTATGCAGCGTTACCACATGACGTATGCGGCGTTACCTCGCGTTCTTATGACGTTGTGACGTTCAACTATCGTCAGTAAACCGACTTTACAGACAACCGATTTTTTTATTTTGTTATATCCAGTAGCACTCTCACAGTAAATACGAATCTAAAGACACCTCTCAAGCTAAAATCCAAACAAAGAGCCACAATTATACATACATACTCTAGAAAAACATCACACTTCCTCTGGCGCAGTCAGGCAAAAAGGAAAAATTGATAATATTGAACAAAACAAAGTTCAATTTACATATTCGTTGTTTCTGAAAAAATAAATCAAAAAACTGATACAGGAAAGTTTCTTTAACTTGGAAACACTAATAATAATAATAAATTCTACGACATTCTACATCGCGCTATCGAAACCCAAAGTAAGCGTAGCTTAACTGGCTCATGTTATGATATACATACTTAGATAATTTATACATACATATTATCCATAGAAACACCCAGACCAATGCAAGTATTCATTTTCATACACACAAATATTTGCACTGAGCGGGAATCGAACCCACGAACTCAGACTTAGCTGTCGAGCAGTCGTAGCTCTACCGCTACGCCATGGAGGTTATTGTACACTGGTATTATAATCAATTATTCAACGACAACGAAGTATGACGTCATATAATTTTAACGTTTCATAAATAGAAACAGATTCAGCTTAACAGTCAACTTCACTATTAGTAACTACGATACGAACGTTACTGACAAAGTTACTAAAATCAATATTATTGCATAAACAATTGCATTACTACGTAAAAAATATGTAACTTTGGTAAGGAATACGTCAGCTCTCTTAGTCACTATGTCACTAAACAAAATGGCAGTTAATGGGTGAAGTACCTACGGTGCGAAGTCCCTGGCAATGACACGTAACTCGAATTATTCAATACTAAACTAGGAATCAAGGTTGGTTTCATATAAGAAGTAGATACGGACGCTCAGTCACTCACACACACATAGGCGTATATTGTCAGATTGAGGGAACTTGCAACTTGCGATTTTTTGTTTGTATAATGAGTACCAGTAACCGAAATTAATAGTATTACAGCGAAGTTAAATTGCTTGTATTAGGAGTGAGTTCACGTCGGTAGTTATAATATCCAGGATTCGAACCCGACACCTCTCAATGATAATTCCGACTCCTTAACCACTAAGCTGCCGACGCTATACATATAATAATTTAATGATGTGAATCTCTTTTTCTTTTGACTATATTAGTTTATTAATTTGTATTGTGTTGTGTAGTGTGTGTAATGTGTTGAAATTATTAATTAAATGAATATTCCACGACTCTACACAGAGCTTTCTAGACCCAAAGTAAGCATAGTTTAACTAGCTTGTGTTATGGGTTCCAGAATGCAGATAAACATACTTATATACTTTTTTTTGTAAATACATATATATTATACATAGAAACACTCAGACCAAATATACATATTCATGCATACAAATATTCGCACTGAGCGGGAATCGAACCCGCGCCTCCGGTCGTAGCAGTCGAATGCACTACCGCTACGCCACAGAGGCCATCGAAATAACAAATGATTAAGGGCACAATAGGGTTGGCATATACCGTCAGGAATAAAATTTATAAAATCTACCAAGAATAAAAAAAGCAATCTTGTAAGAGTGGTTGTATAATATCATATTAATACTCAAATAAAAACTATAGGGTTCAAGATCCATCCGTGGGCCCCGAGACCAAGATCTTCTGGCCTAAACAAACCTCACCTGCACACCAATGTGATTGCTGGGTGAGAGTCTGGCATAGACTTTCCTCGAGGAGTGAGGGAGTCAGATGACCGGCATAAGCCGAAACGAAAGCATAGTTGATTAAGTGAGCGTATTAAAACCACCACTGCCAGCGCCTGAAAATAAGGGCGTGAATATAACTAGGTCTGCAATACATTCTGATGTTGCAAAAATTGAACGAAGCTCCCCGGCTGATAACTATCAGTGTAATTTTACCCGAACTGTCAATATTGCGAAATCAGATTTTGAAAATTTTGTTCGGTGATTATTCCTCCCTGGTACACATGAATGTTTAATTACATAACCTATGTCCTTCCCATCAGTAACATCTTCGCTTGTGTGAAATTTCATTAGAATCGGTTCAGCCGTTTCGGAGAAGATGGTCTAACGAAATACATGAGTCGTCTAAAAGAGAGCAAATCTGTGACGAACTTCGCTCAAAAAGTAATTGTGATGCAATAATTGCTTCAGACAATAATAATCCTAAATGTTGCGTGAGATTCTCAAGAATTCGTTAAACACAGTGCCTATTTGTATTCCCAAATGTTTATTATTTCCGTGCCAAGAATATAAATGTAAAACGTACTTGTTTACTGCTGGCCTACCATGACTTGCTTGTAAGCGATCGTGATTAGCAGCAGCGCGAGCGCGGTCCAGAGGGAGAGGGATGGAGTAATACACCCTATATAACACCATCCTGCTTTTTCTGGACCGCGGCCGCACTGCGCCGAAACACGATCACTTATGCACGTCATGGTAGGTCAACTGACGTTACTTATTCAGACTGTAGTACATTGCTGCCGCAGATGCGCATGTGTAAAACAACAAAACATCACCTGCAAGCCGGCAAGCCTGCTGATAGACGGTTGACGCTCAGACACAGGTTTCTCTATGAAGCATTAAGAGAGAAACCCTCCAAAGGTACAAGCCTTAATGCAACTGGGATAGGCGTTTGAAGATGATGACAATGATCATTGTATGATATAGTCGAAAGTTTACGCCAGTCACACATTGAAATAAAACTATTTTTAACGAATTCTATCGCCATTTATTTGATGTTAGTTTATATTTTACATTGATCTCGACGTTTCGGTTGCTTTTACTCCCCGTGACGATGGCGCGATCGCGATAGAATCTGTTAAAAATACTTTTATTTCAATATGATAAGCGTCGATAGCCCAGTGGCGTACGACTGCCGAGACGAGGTCTCGAGTTCGATCCCCAGTCGCCCCGGGCACACACCTCTGACTTTTCGTAGTTATGTGTGTATTAAAAATAATAATTATCGCTCGCTTAGTAATGATCCCGGTAGATGGCAATAGGCTCACCCCCTATTACATTGGGACCTAAACATAACTGGCGAATCATGGGTGTGTAATACACCTCTACCTACCCCTACGGGGATACAGGCGTGAAGTTATGTTCATGTTTTTTGTTCAATATGATCATTGCATTAAAGTGCATTCCGATCCCGCTGCAGTCCGGGGGGAACGGAATCGGAGCGGCCGATACACCCTGGGCGGCGGTCAATGGCTTCCCCTTCATAGGGTTGGCATTGATCGTCGGCCAATACCCAACGTGGCGGGAACACATCGCTCTCCGTACTCCTCTGCTTTCAGAGGAGACAGGATGAGCGATGCTGTTAGTGGTGAGATGGCCCAGGGTCAGTCGGGGTGCGAGGGATATGCTCTATGAGTAACCTTACACCCCGGCGTCTGAAGACCCGAGACGGCGTGCGGTTTTAGTCGGTGCGAGCCCGACATAACCGCCCCCGCTGGCCGGCGGGGGGGTATCCGTAGGGATTTCCGCACGAAAAAAAAAAAAAAAAAAAAAAGGTATAACCACAATTTGCTTACGTCACATCAAGTATGTCATAGACGAATGAGGTATAACCACAGGTTATACCTCATTCGTCTATGACATACTTGATGTGACGTAAACAAATTGGAAATCCCAGACCTATACCGCCTGGAGCATCAATATTTTACGAGGAAAGGTTTCTTCACATTCCTTTGTAAGGAAAGATAAATTAACACCTCAATAAAGTTCAATAACCATAGGTATCTTAGTCACTTGTGGCTCTAGTAACTAAGTAACACTCTTTATATCAATGGTTGAAAGGCAAAAGGGTGCATTTCATTTATATATTGCTGGAAGTAACGCTTAAAGGTTATTGCCATTGCATGACAGGAAATATTTGGAAACAGATCCAAGAAACCCAAGAAAACCAATCCAATACAAACATGGGCTTGACGATGTACTAAATATGGTAATATGGTACTAAATACTTACCATTATATTCTCCTTTCACTTTTAACCAATACATATTATATAGACCTCGACCGCCCATTTTAAAAGAACGCTGTGTACAAGATAATGTGACAACTCATTTGCGATTATGTCCTACTGACATAACATAACATAAACTCACGCCTATATCCCCGAAGGGTTAGGCAGAGGTGTTAGCACCCACATTTCACCAGTTTATGTTTAGGTCCCAATGTAATAAGTGGCGAGCCTATTGCCATTAACCGGGCACTTATAAACCTGCGATAAATACACACATAACTTCGAATAGCATCGAAAAGTCATTGGTGTGTGCCATGGTAAAACCTGGGATCGAACCTGAGACATCGTCTCAGCAGTCCATTACCCATACCACTAGGCTACCGTGGGTGTGAACATTCCCTGCGGTGGATCAGTCCACAGCAGTCCCAATCCGAAAATGGACTTGACCGGGAATAGAACTTGAACTGCCGGCGGTGAAAGCCAACGATCACATCATTCGGTTACTGCGGCAACTAATACATTGTTACGTTATAATTACGTCATTCCTATAAAAACGTCATACTATTCAGCTGTGATAACAGTTTATTATCTTTATACATGACACTATCAATGGAACAACTCAAGCGACAGAGGTTTCATAGAAAAAAGGTCCTAAATGACATCATTAACACTTTATGTTAGAGTGATATTCCTTTGAATATCAATATCGCTTGGAACATTTTACCAATGGTAATTCGCCAGTCAATGAAGATTTACGCAATGTAATTGCGCCTGTTATCATTATTATAGTTCATTGAACTTGGACGCGTGATTATATTATCACATCACACTTGTTATCTTTGTAGTTCAAGGGCGAGTTTCAGTATCTATAGTGATATTATACAGCTGACGACATGGCTTATCAGTAGAGTGACAGTTAATATACAGGTAGCGGGTTCTCCTTCGTTCTCCATGAGCGCAGGCCTGGGGATGGCGGGTGAGGCCGCCTGTCACCCCAGCAGAAGTAGGCCGGGACGGTGGGGCGACTAGCGCCCCTCCCCGAAACCGGGGCAAGATGGGGACACCGTGGTTCCCAAACCCGAGGGGGCCATCTCGAAACCGGAGATGGCCCAGGGTCAGTCGGGGTGCGAGGGATATGCTCTATGGGAAACCTTACACCCCGGCGTCTGTAGACCCAAGACGGCGTGCAGTTTTAGTCGGTTCAAGCACGACACAACCGCCCCCGCTGGCCGGCGGGGGGGTATCCGAAGGGATTTCCGCGCCGGAGGTCGTTAAGCGACCTCCGGCGCCTGAGTTGCCTGCGACGCGCGGCGAGCAAGTTGCGGGCTCGGCGGACCGGGAAAGGTCTAAGTCTCTCCCGGGCGCGCTCCGCCACCTCCTTCGCGAGCATTACATGCTCGCAGAAGGAGGCGGCGGCGGCCCATGCGCTCGCGCTCCGCACCATTGCCGCAATCATGCTGCCGAGCGAGAGGACTTCCACCCCGATGGCTGCCACGAGGTCACGCCTCGGCGCCTCCCACGCCGGGCAGTCCGCCAGCGTGTGCAGCCCTGAGTCCTCGCTCGCGTCGCAGTGATGACACTCAGGCGTTGGCTCCTTCCTGATCCGACGCAGGTGGTCCCCGAAGCACCCCTTCCCGGAGATCACCTGCGTCAGTCGGTACGAGAGGCTTCCGTGTCGCCTCTCTAGCCAATCCTCCATGATGGGCCTTACCGCCG
The DNA here is from genome assembly GCA_946251805.1 of Cybosia mesomella. NCBI lineage: Eukaryota > Metazoa > Arthropoda > Insecta > Lepidoptera > Erebidae > Cybosia > Cybosia mesomella. The sequence continues at coordinate 29,199,218 of OX276398.1, forward strand.
CTATTGCGGCGTGCCCTGCGCTTGGTCGCCCAAGTCGTTCCTTCCACTCCACCACGATGGCCTGGCGGAGCTGGGACTGCACGACCTCGATTTCTCGAGGCTCGGGGTTCCATCCCTGCTCCCGCGCCTCCTTTCGCCACTGGTACAGTTGCGAAAGGGCTCTCGCTTCCAGGTCCCATGGCGGAGTTCCGGCAAGGAGACTCGCCGCCTCGAAGGAGATCGTGCGGTACCCTCGGATGACCCTGATGGCCAGAACTCGCTGCGGAGCGCGCAGTATCTGCACAGTTCTGGTCCTCAGGGCCTCCGCCCATATTGGGCACCCATACAGGGCCATGGACCGCACGATCCCCGCGTAGAGTCTCCTGCAGGAGTCATCGGGCCCCCTCATGTTGGGCAACAGCCGAGCCAGAGCAAGAGCTGTGCCCTTCAATTTGGGGGCCAGACTTCGGATGTGCTCTCCGAAGTCCCATCGGCCGTCGAGCACGAGCCCCAAATATTTCATTTGGGGCTTGATGCCGATGCGATTTCCTCCCACGATGAGGCTGGATCCCTCGGGTGGCTTGCTCCGAGGCCCATGGAAGAACAGGGCCTCGGTTTTATGCAGGGCCACCTCGAGACCCAGCCGCCGGATCCGCCTAACGACTTGGGCAACCGCGGTCGTGGCCTTTCGGGTCGCTTCGCGGTACGTCGCCCCGCACGCCGTCACGAGCGTGTCGTCCGCGTAGCACGTGACGGCGGCACCGCCTACGAGCTCACCGCGAAGCACCCAGTCGTATCCGATGTTCCACAGGAGCGGCCCCAGGACCGATCCCTGTGGAACACCGCACTACATTTCACGCCGACCGAGACCGGTCACGGTTGGGTAGATGACGGCTCTCTCCGTCAAATACGCCCCGACTATGCGGCGGAAGTAGAGAGGCACTTCGTGATACACGAGCGCCTCCCTAATGCAACTCCAGGGCAAGGTGTTGAACGCGTTGGCGATGTCCAGGGACACCGCCAACATCACCTCACCCCGGGCTACTGCATCCTCCGCCAGAGCCCTCACGCGCATGATGGCATCCACGGTGGAGCGCCTCTGGCCGAAGCCATATTGGCCATCCGCCAGGTCCGGCCCCACTCTTGAGAGGTGCTCGACGAGGCGCTTCGCAATTACTCTTTCAAAGAGCTTGCACACCTCGTCGAGCAACACTATGGGCCGGTAGGCGGACGGCGAGTCCGCCGGGCGCCCCTCCTTTCGGATGAGGACCAGTTTCCCCGTCTTCCACAATTTCGGAAACTGGCCCCGCTCCAAACATGCGCTGAGAAGCCCTCTCAGTCGGGGCTCGAGAGCGTCGTCGACTAGAGCTAGGACCCACGCTCGGCCTGGAATGCCGTCGGGTCCCGGGGCGGTGTGTTTGGCTCTTAGCCTTCTCACCGCCAGCTCTAGTTCTACCCAAGTGACCTCGGGCACGTCGTCGTCTTCCACGTCGGGCGCCATGCGCAACCGAGGCGGAGTCATCTGCGGTGGAACATGTTCCACCGCCCGCGCTGGGAACAGGGAGCCAACAACTCCTCCGAGCAGATCTGGCTGGAGACACCGGGTTAACGGCGGGGCCTTGGGGCGCAGCTTGCCCCTCACCATCCGGTAGGGCCGCCCCCAAGGGTCCCGTTCCAGCGTCTCCAGCAGCTCGCGGAAGGCGTCCCGTTTGGAACGCCTTATCTCCGCTCGGAGCAAAGCTTGTACCTAAGAGCCCGGAATCTGTTCTCCTACTCATTTTCATAATTTAATTTTGTTAGCTTTTACGGGAGCAACTGTCGTTTGATTCCCAAACTCCGAGAGGAAAGCCTGCGCCAGAGTCTCCTCCATCAATCAGCAGGCGTACCAGTTTGGTGAGGTAGACTTGAATCCCGAAGGACTTGGTCCCATACACTCAGTAATTTTTAATGCCACCGACTACAATTTTATTCTAGAATATGAATTGCGCCTAGTAAAACTGTATTATAAATTAATTTTCTGTTGAAATGTTGATTCAGGTACCAGCCGAGTTCTTCTCATCCGTCACTGTGTACTTCAGTGATATTGTGGGCTTCACAGCCATTGCTGCCGTGTCGACACCTTACCAGGTAATATTATTAAATAACATAAATCTACAACGAATGAATATTACAAAGAGAAGAAAAAGGAAAAGCCTGTGTTAGGAGTGGGTTCACCTCGGTAGTGTAATGGCCAGGATTCGAACCCGGGACCTCTCGATCGTAGGGTCGACTCCTTAACCACTAAGCTAGCGATGCTAATAGGGACTTGATGCATGCATTTTCGAAGTACTTGGACATTGACTACAAGGCTGATATTTACATGAAGTAGTCAGGTGAAAATGAGGATTTTTTTTATGCAAACCCAATTGGTGGATTAAGTCTGAAGTGTCAGATTTGTCAGGCCTGAAACTGGGCTTGTATTTTGTTTATAACTAGTAAACTCATATACTCTCGAACCGATTTAAAAACATCTAAAATAGTCACTGCATCTTGACGCGTAAAATTTTAAATTATTACTGCCAGAATTGGGAGATAACTGTAAAAACTAAAGGAATATTACGTTTTATTCTTGCAGGTCATCAGTTTTCTGAATTCAGTTTACAAATTGTTCGACGAGAAGATCGAATGCTATGATGTTTACAAAATTGAAACCATCGGAGATTCGTACATGGTTGCATCTGGACTGCCTGTCAGAAACGGTATTGTTTTTTTTATCAGTTAGGTGGTATACAAGCACACGGTTACGGCGGCATATGGATGTGTGCAACACTAGGGGCGTCACATTCGCGGTGCTGACCCTGTAAAAACCTTCTAATGCTCTTCTTAAAGAACCCCATAGTATAGTCGCTTGGGAAAACCACAGCAGGTAGCATTCCACAGGGGTGCTTGGTTGGGGACCTCCACGCGGTGCACCCTGGGCAACGGAGGCAGTAGCGCCTCTCTCCTAGGGCGGGAGAGACGCTGCCGCCTACGGCCAACTCCGACCGAGGAGGCGAGGACGGCCCTGTTGAGGGCTGTTCGGAAGCTTTCCACGTGTCCCTCTGATTAGCGGATGGCACAGTGGAGAGCAAGTAAGGGGGCCATCTCGAACCCGGAGATGGCCCAGGGTCAGTCGGGGTGCGAGGGATATGCTCTATGGGTAACCTTACACCCCGGCGTCTTAAGACCCGAGACGGCGTGCGGTTTTGGTCGGTTCAAGCCCGACATAACCGCCCCCGCTGGAGATACCCCGTTCTCCAGCGGGGGCGGTATCCGAAGGGATTTCCGCAAAAAAAAAAAAAAAAAGGTAGCATTCCACAGTTGAGCGTGCGCGGAATGAGGTTTTTTCGTAATTGAGATATTTTGTTTTGTTCATGTTCAGTTTTATTGCTACCAGTGTTTAAAAAGATAGATTGCGTATAAGAAAACATGGCAAGGAAAATAGTCACTGAGGAAACGACGTCTGAAAGGGAAGTTTAGAAAAGGATTTTTGTTTATTTTTTGGCACATTTGACTTCTACTCGCCTGATGGTAAGCTAAAGGTGAAGTCTTAGAACGGCCTCATCAGATGCTTAAAGGTCTCAGGATTGTAGGTAGAAGGTTACACGAGCGTTGGTAAGATGAACAGCTTATACACCTTATGGAAGTGATTTCTATCTGACCTCCCAACCCCGGGAGAAAAGCCCGCGGCAGAGCCTCGCTCGTGAATAAGCCGGTGAATAAGTTATAAGTTGGCTTGGCCCCGAAGGTCTTGGCGAAATCTCCATATACCTCAGCTACGAGCTCTATATAAATTTTCTACCTAAACCCAATATATTTTAATACTTTTAAGGCAATAAACATGCAACAGAAATAGCGAACATGGCATTGGAGCTGTTAGAAGCGACTTCAACGTGCAGGCTCCCGCATCGCCCCGATCAGGTACTAAATTAGGTAATAATTTGTCTGTGCCTTTGCTTGATATGCTTTAAGTCTTCATAAAAATGCTTTTTGCTTTTAAAATAGGCAAAGAATCCATCGTCTAACGAGCACCATATGCGTTTTAGTTGGTTGCTCACCCTAGGTGAAATAGCCAAGAAAATTTCAAGGTATAAGATGATTATGAATTGTTTGAAATATTTTCAAAATCAAAACGTGACGGACTGCTGAGACGAGGTCTCGAGTTCGATCCCCAGTCGCCCCGGGCACACACCTCTGACTTTTTGTAGTTATGTGTGCATTAATAAATGTTAATTATCGCTCGCTTAATAATGTACCCGGTAGATGGCAATAGGCTCGCCCCCTATTACATTGGGACCTAAACATAACTGGCGAATCGTGGGTGTGTGCCTACCCCTTCGGGGATACAGGCGTGAAGTCATGTTATGTTATGTAAAAACGTGACAAGAATGACTAAGAACCCAAGTGTTTTTAATCGCCTCTTAACGTTAAATCGCACCTTCAATCCAGAGTGTGTCACATAAGGATGTTACCTTGCGCCTGAGCTGCCACATTCCAAACCGCCTCTGTATTTGCCGTTTTTAAATATAAACGGATGCATAACGGAAACTGACATCTCTGTTACGTATTCCTTGTAACCGTATTATGTTTTAATGAATAAATTTTGATGAATAATATGATAGAAAAAGAAAGACCAATTTTCTTTTAAAGTCTACTAGTAACCGAAATTACTGGTATTCCCGCTAACGCCCCCACTAAGCTAAATTGCTTGTGTTAGGAGTGCGTTCACATCGGTAGTGTAATGGCCATAATTCGAACACGGGACCGATCGTAAGGCCGACTCCTTAACCACTAAGCTACACGCTTTTGTGAAAGTCTCGTGAATGTTCCGCCTGAAACTCTGGGGGTTATCCTTCCGATGGCGTACCTGGGCCTGTAGACAAAGTGACATTCTACTAGTGGAATCGTTTCGGATCGAACCTTCAAAAGTCCATAATGTATGGAAGAGACATTATTTGTCGACATGTCACGTGTAACAAATAATGTCACTCCCATACATTTCGGATTTTTGAAGGTTCGCTTCGTAGCTATTCCACTAGTAGAATGTCACTTTGTCTACAGGCCCTGGGGTGCCCGGCAATGGACGCCTGGGAAGGAAACCGTGTGGTTTTAGTCGGTTCGATTCGGACATACCCACCTCATCATTCAACGGTGAGGTGAAGCCAGTGGGGGTTTCCACTCAAAGTAACACAGTTATTGGATAGACATCACTGTTGTTGTGATAATTCGAATGGTTATCTATTACAAACCGAAATTAAAAATGTTATCTACGAACCTTCTGTTGTTTTTCACATGAGTTTGGTTTCCTGATAATATAGATATAAACTTTTAAAGATAAGAACGTTGGCTCACCTAAATTAATATTCTCTTCTAATTTATTTATTTATTTACAAACAATACAAGCTAACAGTGTAACACCAAAGCGCTTATAATGTTATACTACTTACTAACTAACTAACAGCTAACTTAATCTACTAGGTACATGCAAGTTATAAAGTATTAATAATAATATTCCTAATGTGTATAAGCCACTACTAATTTGGTAAGCCAGTCTGATGCACGTCTCATGAGGGTGCGTTCAGGTACGTTAAGACGTTTCTCATCATTTGATGCATATTGTCGGAGAACACATCGACATCAGGGTTAGATCACAGTAGACCCTTTATTAATTCCACTGCCCTTGCGGTGGGGCAAGTGGCGGCCTGAAGCACGCGCCATGTCGGTGGCGTTACGAAAAGGCGATGCTGTCTACGCCCGGTAATTTCTGTATTATCCAGATTGATGAGATATTTCAAATGAAAAAAGTCTATATTATTTGCGGGAATGTTATTCATACACATGTGAAAAGATGTCTTGTACCTTTAATGTGTCATCATCAATTTTGAAAGTAGTCAAATATGAGTAATATCCGTTCTAATTTCTGTATTATCCAGATTGATGAGATATTGCCCATGAAAAATGTATTATTTGCGGGAATGTTATTCATACACATGTGAAAAGATGTCTTGTACCTTTAATGTGTCATCATCAATTTTGAAAGTAGTCAAATATGAGTAATATCCGTTCTAATTTCTGTATTATCCAGATTGATGAGATATTGCCCATGAAAAATGTATTATTTGCGGGAATGTTATTCATACACATGTGAAAAGATGTCTTGTACCTTTAATGTGTCATCATCAATTTTGAAAGTAGTCAAATATGAGTAATATCCGTTCTAATTTCTGTATTATCCAGATTGATGAGATATTGCCCATGAAAAATGTATTATTTGCGGGAATGTTATTCATACACAATGTGAAAAGATGTCTTGTATCTTAAATGTGTCATCATCAATTTTGAAAGTAATCAAATATGAGTAATATCCGTTTTTGAGCAAGGCCAGTGCATTTTATTCCAAATGATAAATAACTTTAAGGTATATTTTCTTTCAAACCTTAAGTTTGCATTATTATACCGTAATCAAGTAACCAATAAAAATAATAGTTACAGCGTAATTTAACTGTTTATGAAATTCATAAAGTATGAACTGCATGACCTCAGAGTTCTCATCGGAAAGATCACTTTGATCTTTTTTTATAAGAGATTATTCTTATCGTGAGTCATGTTATTGTTAACCATAGATTATAAACGCAAACATAACATAACATAACATAACATAACATAAACTCACGCCTATATCCCCGAAGGGGTAGGCAGAGGTGCTAGCACCCACATTTCGCCAGTTTATGTTACATTCCCAATGTAATAGGTGGCGAGCCTATTGCCATTAACGGGCACTTATAAACCTGCGATAAATACACACATAACTTCGAAAAGCATCGAAAAGTCATTGGTGTGTGCCATGGTAAAACCTGGGATCGAACCCGAGACCTCGTCTCAGCAGTCCATTACCCACGCAACCAACGCAAACATTGGAAAGTAATATTTTAGTTAAAACAAAATTAATTAGTAGTAATCATACTTCGAGTAGAAGTGTATCAAAGAACCAAAATCAAACCATGTTAAACTGTTAAAGCAATAACCTTCTGGCTATAATTGGCAGCGCCATCTGGAAATAGACAGGAATAGAGCTTTCTCCGGAGTATGGATTCGTCCATGGCATTATTGCGTTAGGCTACATTTATTAAATAAAAATAAATAAATAAATATTCTAGGACATATTACACAACGCCATCTAGATCCAAACTAAGCATAACTCGTCATATGGGTTTTAGAATGCGGATAATCATACTTAGCACTTTTTTTTTGTAAATAAATACTTATTATACATAGTAACACCCAGACCAATGCAAATATACATATTTGCAATGAGCGGGAATCGAACCCGCGACCTCTGACTTAGCAGTCGAAAACTGTCCCGCTACGCCACAGAGGTCGTCTTGGTCTATGTCTCCAACTAAGCAAATTTTATTAATAAATGCTAAGATTAGGTTCACATCGATGATATGGCTATATATAATATCATTATGTATATAATATATATATATATACATATATATATATATATATATATATATATATATATATATATATATATATATATTTCCCAGTAGCGTACGTAACGGACTGCTGAGACGAGGTCTCGAGTTCGATCCCCAGTCGCCCCGGGCACACACCTCTGACTTTTCGTAGTTATGTGTGCATTAATAAATAGTAATTATCGCTCGCTTGATATTGTGCCCGCTAGATGGCAATAGGTTCGCCCATTACATTGGGACCTTAACATAACTGGCGAATCGTGGGTGTGAAATACACCTCTGCCTACCCCTTCGGGGATACAGGCGTGAAGTTATGTAATATATAAAACAAAGTCGGGTTAGTAATAACATTTATAACTCAAGAACTGGTGGGACCGGTTATAATGATCTTAGATTTTTAGATTTGTCATATGTCTATACTGTGCCATATTGTGTTTTTTTTTTGTGGAAATTCCCACGGTTACTCTTCCGCCATCCAGTCAGATACTTATGTCGCACTCGAAAAGACCAAAACCGCACACCGTCTCGTGTCTCTAATAAGGCAATTCTCGCACCCCAGCTGACCCTGGGCCATATACGGCAATGAGACAGCCCCCTCGGGAGACTGTGCCAATACTGTCTAGCAATAAGGATGATAATTAAAAATCTGACACATTCACGAAATAAATTCAGCTGATAAAGTAACCAACGGAACTTTATTCTAAGGCGCAACGAAGTTTGCTGGGCCAGCTAGTCTGTACTATAATAAAATTGTAAATTAGTTGTGTCTGTACATTGAAAAAAAAACTTAGTTTAAGTTAAATTAACCATTCTAAACACTTTTTTTAAACTCTTGTCTATTTATCTGTTTATCTGTTTGTTCGCGATGCACGCAAAAACTACTAAACGGATCGGATCTTCTAATATAATTTTTCTCTAAACTGAATAGTTTGCGCGAGAGACACTTCTAAAGTGGTAAAATGTGTCCCCCCCCCCCCTGTAACTTCTAAACTAAGAGAATGATTAAACTACAAAAAATATATGACGTACATTACCATGTAAATCTATGGATAGGTCTTCAAAAATGATATAGAGGTTCCTAATTTCATTTTTTTCTAAACTGAATAGTTTGCAAGAGAGACATGGTAAAATGTGTCCCCCCTGTAACTTCTAAAATAAGAGAATGATAAGACTAAAAAAAATATATGATATACATTACCATGTAAACTTCCACCGATAATTGGTTAGAACGAGATCTAGTAAGTAGTTTTTTTTAATACGTCATAAATCGTAAACCGCAATTTGCCTTTCATTCAATCAACTCAAATACAAAATTTATAAAAAAAGCATTATTATGTTACTTGCTGCTACGGAAACCTTCATGGGCGAGTCCGACTCGCACTTGGCCGCTTTTTTTCTATTAGAAAGGTCTTGATCAGACTTATTAGACAAATCTGCGGTATGTTTAATTGCAATTGGTTAAGTAGAACCGGATATATAACCGATAGGCCGGGTGGAGCCGCATCTATCAGCTAGTAATGTATACATTCTTTTTTTGCAATAGTAGTAGAAGTAGAAGTAGAATATTAGTAAGTGAAATTACTAATATTCTCCCTAACACCGCCAGCTAAGTTAAATGCTTGTGTTAGGAGGGGGTGGATTATTGTATTGCATTACATTATAACATCATCATTATCTTAACATTAGATTATTAGTTAGAACATTAGATGGCAATCTTACAGTTCTATGTCTACTGGATTTCAGCAATGCATTCAACACTGTAGATTTTGATATTTTACTTGCTATATTGGGCTCTCTTAACATATCTCCAACGGCAATTGACTGGTTTCGTGGTTACCTGTTTGGTCGCCGGCAGCGAATAAAACTTGACAATGTATTCTCATCATGGTGTACCACTTCTGCCGGTGTACCACAGGGTGGCGTTCTTTCCCCGTTGCTCTTTTCAATATTTATAAACACTATCTCCAATGATCTCATTTCTTCCTACCATCTTTATGCGGATGACTTACAAATTTATTGTCGGATACCTTCTGACAATCTGTCGCAGGGTATTCTGACAATAAATAAAGACTTAGATAGCATATGTGCATGGACAGGAGTGTACGGTCTTCAGATCAACCCCACTAAGACGCAAGCGATAGTAATTGGTAGTTCTTACTACATTTCGAGAGTCAACTGGGCAACACTTCCTCAAGTTTGTTTCAACGGAGTAACAATACCTATCAGCGATAAAGTGAAAAACTTGGGCATTTACTTTGACCAAACTCTCTCATGGAACGCCCAGCTACAAAACGTAAGCAGAAAAATCTTTGCATCTGCGGGGTATTTAAGGAGGTTGCGTAATTTTCTCCCTACTGACACTAAAACTGTGCTGGTGCAATCTATTCTTCTCCCTATCTTGGACTATGCCGATGTCAGTTACCTTGACCTTAATGAGGATCAGCTTGACAAACTTGACCGACTCCAAAACATTTGCATTAGGTTTATATTTGGGTTACGCAAGTTTGATCATGTCTCTGAGTTTCGTACTAGGCTCAGGTGGCTGCCTATCCGCCGCCGACGGGATACTCACATTCTTTCTCTTTTATATAACACCCTCTTCAATCCTTCTTCCCCTAACTATCTCAAAAAACGTTTTTCATATTTGCATGACACGCACACGAGGTACTTGAGATCATCGGAAAATTTGAAATTGTGTATGCCTAGACATTCCACAAGGTTCTTTGATAAATCTTTTACCATCGAAGCAGTGCGCCTGTGGAACGCGCTGCCAGAAACAATAAGACGTGCACAAACTCTTCAGACATTTAAAACACTGGTGAAGGAGCGCTACTTGTCACTGTAACATTCATGATGTTGAAGATAACTATGTTCATATGTTGTGGTTTTTAATTTGTGCGTATATGTATATATATACGTATATGTATATATATGTATATGAATGTGTATTCATTGAAGTAGGTAAGTCAATATTTAACGTCCTCACATTTGTATGTATAGACTTTTTAGATAAGTACTAATATGATTTATATATTGTATGTACATTATATGTAATAGAATTTATATATTATGAGGTATGATGTAAGTATTTAAATTGTAAGTACACCACATGTTGCCTGTTACTCCAAAACTACCAGTCCATCAGAAGGTTGTCTGTAAGAGATCGCAGTCCGCGATAAGACCGCCCATTGTACTTCATTAGTTATATTATTATCTACGTATTACTGGTGTACAATAAAGCATATTCTATTCTATTCTATTCTATTAGACCCGGTCCAAGAGTCCCGGAGTCCAGAATTTGCTTTTCGGCTTTTACTTTCCCACTGTGTTGTATTATATCTACATTGGATTGCATAGTATCACTATTAGTAGTATTCTTAATGCCATTATTATTTATACTCATATACCGATCTATTTGTCTACGTGGCACGTGTTTCTTATCTGTTTTGAAATCATGTTTTAGTAGGCCGTTTTTTCTATTGTTAATGTTTGTGTGATGTAAGTAGTTTACTATGAGCTTTGCTGTTTGCATTAAAACATCATTATCCTCTTAACGTTAGACCCAGTCCAGGATTCCAGGAGTCCTGGATTCGCTTTTCGGCTTTTACTTTCCCAATGTGTATTGCATTATATCTATATTGGATTGCATTGTGTCACTATTAGTAGTATTCTTAATACCTTTATTAATTATATATCGATCTATTTGTCTACGTGGCACGTGTTTCTTTATATGTTTCGAATTCATGTTTTAGGGGGCCTTTTTTCTATTGCTAATGTTTTTGTGATGTAAGAAGTTTTACTGTCTTATGTTGGTTTTTTTTTCTGTGATTTCCTTTACGTAATGGTTCTGAGATTATAGTATGGCCGCTGAGTTATTACCGATTTGACACATGACGAATTGACAATACTAGTGAAGTGACTGAACCAGTAACCCTAATATCATTTGGGAACAGTTTGTTTTTAAATATTCTAGTATAGTGTGTAATTAAATAAAATCAAAACAAATAATAGTTAAAGACACAGGTTCTTTATTAGGTGGAGTATCCTTGATGGGCGTAGATAATTGGTCGAGGACATATCAAAATAAAACAAATTTGTAAACACTGTTACACATTTTAATGAATAGAGTAGGTACAAGATGTTTTAATAAATGACTACCTATCATTTATTAAAACAATTATTCAGACTCTGAACCAGATTCGCCAGAGCTGTCATCGCTATCAGTCAGTTGTATGACAATATCATTGTCTATAATGGTGTCCACTCTTATATCGCGTTCATAATCTTCTGTTATTAGTTTTCGAGTCTTTTCGACGACCTTGACCCAATCTTCTTTCGTTATTTTGCTGCAAGCATCTTTTAATAGACCCATCATTTTATTAGTACTGAATGGCGGAGTCGTATTATTACGAGCTGCGTAACCTGTAATGTAAACATTAAATAACGTTAATTTATTACATTAAATAAATGAAATGTTACACAATTACCTACATGTAAGGGACATGAGATATTTATTTCTTAGTTATGTATCTTTTTACTTATATGCTGAATATTGGATGTTATAATAGTACAAATTATTCATATTCATAACTTATGCGATAAAAAACAATACCTTTGATTTGTGCCCATATTAGCTCAATGGCATTGTACTGGCAGTGATAAGGAGGAATTCGAAGTACCCGATGTCCATGTGTCAGAGCTATCTCATCTACTTCATAACGGACTCTTGATGATTTATTTTCGCGTACCAACTTTACTAAGTCAGACTTTAGCAATTCGGCAGTAGTTTCAATTCCATTTTGGTGTAGCCATGCTAGGAGATCAGCTTTCTTGTAGGCCTGAGTAGGCGCTTTATTCACTTGTTTCGAGTGATATGAAGCGTTGTCCATTATTATGATAGAAGGCTCTGGCAGGCTGGGTAATAATTGATTTTCGAACCAATTCGTAAAAGTGTCTGTATCCATCTCCTCGTGGTAATCGGAAGTACTTTTTGACGCGAAAGCCAGCAGTCCATTTTCAAAGAAACCACTTCCAGCAGAACCGGCGTGACAAATTATCAGTCGCGATCCTTTTCCAATTGGAACCTTTGAGGTTGATGCTTTTGTTTCGTCAGTCCAAGAGCGTGACACAGTGTGGTTCACATTTAACCATGTTTCGTCAACAAAAACGACGTTGTCCCAAGACTCGATTTTTCTGGCTTCTCTTAAAAAGTCACTCCTTTTAATTATTAAATCAAATCTTTCCATTAATATTTTCCTTTTATTCGTTTTTTTATATTCAAACCCAATTTCGTGCAATAGTTTTGACAACGCCGTTTTACCGCCTTTAAACAAGCCAGCTTCTTTTAAAGAGACCAAAAGCAAACGTCTAGTTGGAAACTCGTTCCTAGTATAATAACCATATATGTGGTTACTTATTGCATCTGCATCAAAAACATCAACACCTGTCACGGGCTTTTGTCTTCATTTTTTCTTAGGAGTGCGTAAAATATTATCTTCACTTCCAGAAGCACCAAATTTTTCTTTATTTATATTATATAGTGTTTTTGCACCAATTCCAAGAGCTTGTGAAACCCGATCTTTCACTTGAGTGACAGGAATCAAAGGGCCGCCATTTTGTGACTCACGCTCAAAGTAATCCTGTAGCTTTAGTACAAGCTCACGACATTGACTATTCAATGTTTTTCCTCGTTTCGGCATTTTCAACAAAATTACCAAACACAAACAAAATTAGTCCAATAAAGCGCAACGATAAACAGGAGAAAGCCGAGTTAAAAAACAACGGTTACACAAGAGCACGTAGTCTGTGCGCACGAGAGTACGGAAGACGACTAAACAGATTAAAATAGCGGTGGTAAGGATGTTGCCACAATAGTATCGCCAATTACTTAAAAAAATACACCTATAACATTGCTTAATTGAGGAAGAAAATTATATTTATTAAATGTTGTTTTATATATTATAAATGTTAAAAATTATACATAATCATTTTAATTGTATTTATTTTTAAATCATAGAAAACAGTATTTCTGTCTTTGGATCACACATAAATCTTAAAAATCATAAGATACTGGCAACACAGTGCAATTAAGAGACGCAAAAAAATGGTAGCATTATATTTAGTCTAGTTGCTCGAAGGAATAAGTAAAATAAAAATATCCAAATAAAATAAATATCATATCTATTCCAATGAATTCGGACCGAATACTATCAAGCACATCACTATGAAAACTAGACGCACGATGTAACTTTGAACAAGCGCGCCAAAGAACAAAAAATAAATGTTTTCATATTATTTACAAACTATTTTAAGTTTTGAAACAGAGTTTATTGGAAAATGACTTGATTCTGTCATTTTGACATAAAGTTTTATATTAAAGAGGTATTCTAAATCATTCGGCAAATGTGTCGCTCGTGCAAGGTTATATCGATTAATTTAAGAATAATCTGTCAAATCGGTAATAACTCAGCGCAGCGGCCGTACTTTAATACTAATAAAATTGAAGGGTCGAATTCAAAAAGAGTTTAACTGACAAATCCATTGTTTATAGAAAATCTACTTTAAATAGAATGAAATTTTGAAGTAATTTGTATGCTTAACTTTTCTCGGTAGTTCTTCGGTATGACTCCAGTGTCGCCTAAGACGTATACACCAATTGGAAAACTTGGAATATCCAGGACGTATCCAGGTATCTCAGTTGGTCCGAGTATTCCCCCTCTAAGGGGGTAAGACTTTTTTCCGAACTAAATTTATTCGACTTAAAAGATCGGAAATATTTAGTTGGTACTGGATTACTGCCAATTTCTGGAAATAATATATTTATCAGTTAAGCACTTTTCAAAAACACCTTTCTCTTCATTCGAGCGCCATTATCAGTTGCAGCTAAAAGCTGCACCTTGGTACCCAGATTTCCTTTCTCCTACTCCCCGTTCCCCTTTATTTGGTTAATTTGGCTTTTACGGAGTGACTGCCATGTGAGCCTCCAACCTTGAACCAGGAAGCCTGTATCACAACCTGAGCCTGTATCACAAGATAATCCCTTTTTTTTCGTGCGGAAATCCTCTCGGAATCCTTCCCCCCTCCCCTCACACCCCGACTGACCCAGGGCTATCTCCGATTTCGAGGTGCTCCCCGCCCCGGGTTTGGGAACCACGGTGTCCCCATCTTGCCCCGAAAGGAGGGGGGGATAGTTGGGTATACATAACTGGTCATCATAACCTTCCATTCTGAAATTTTCTGCAATGCCCTCTAATGTCTGTAATAACAGAATTGTGTTATAAGGCCCCTGGTCAAAAAAAAAGACTGATCTACCGATGACAGTTTGACAGATTGATAGTTGTGATTGGTTGATTGGCGCACCTCTGCCGCTAACACCTCATGCAAAAGTATCCAATGATCCACATGTGGATCTAAACTGTGGATCCTAGTGGAGGGAGGCATGCTTACCACTTAAGAGACCTAAAACTCGTTCTCTAGAGGTCATCTAGAGTATATTGTCAAGATTTTTACCCCTAAATATACCTACTTGACATAATTGAGCAAAGCTCTGAAAGAGTGAAGCTCTCTCTTAGACGACTCATGTATTTCGGTTGTTCGCTAACACCTCCTAAACCACTCAACCGATTTAGATTAAATTTGGCATATATACACAACATATGAGTGTCGAGGTTATAGGCTAGGACAATTAAAAATCAAAAGTGGAGGAATAATCACCGGAAAAAAACTGATTTCTCAATGAAAAAACAAGCTTATTCACGCGATAGGTATTAAATTAAGTAATTTGTTTATATACACAAGACAAAAAAGCGGCCAAGTGCGAGTTGGACTCGCCCATGAAGAGTTCTGTAGCAGCAAGTAATATAATAATGCTTTTCTTTAAATTTTATATTTGAGTTGATTGAATGAAAGGTAAATAGCGGTTTACGATTTATGACGTATTAAAAAAAACTACTAGCTAGATCTCGTTCAAACCAATTTTCGGTGGAAGTTTACATGGTAATGTACATCATATATTTTTTTTAGATTTATTATTCTCTTAGTTTAGAAGTTACAGGGGGGGGGGGCACATTTTACCACTTTGGAAGTGTCAACTATTCAGTTTAGAGAAAAATGATATTAGAAACCTCAATATCATTTTTGAAGACCTATCCATAGATACCCTACACCTATGGGTTTGATGAAAAAAAAAAATTCAGTTTCAGTTCTAAGTATGGGGGGGCCCCCAAAATTTATTGTTTTTTTTTCTATTTTTATGTGAAAATCTTAATGCGGTTCACAGAATACATCTACTTACCAAGTTTCAAAAGCATAGTTCTTATAGTTTCGGAAAAAAGTGGCTGTGACATACGGACGGACAGACAGACCGACATGACGAATCTATTAGGGTTCCGTTACCCCTAAAAAGAAAAAAAAATTGGACTAGCCATTGAGGAATAATCACCAAAAGTACTATCTGTAACGGAGTAAACAAATAGGGCACGTGCAAAATAGAATTTTATGAATGGCCCCTTATCACAAAATAACTGGCTGGTTAAAAAACTAACCATTAATAAACTATTCAAACAAATTCCACTGGTGATGGTTATCAGTCGGGGAGCTTCGCTCAATTTTTGCATCAGCAGAATGTATTGCAGACCTAGTATATTGTATGTATTATAATCATATTGCTGATCTTATTTTTATTACAGAAGTTATACATGAGGAGTGGTATACACACGGGGCCATGTGTAGCCGGAATAGTAGGCAGCAAAATGCCTAGATACTGTTTATTTGGAGACACTATTAACACAGCCAGCAGAATGGAGAGCACCGGTGAACGTTAGTATTCTCTGTTGAACTCATAAAATATAAGTTATGACTTTGTGGCGATACCACATATTCCCAGCACCATCTAGCGACAACAAGTTGAACTACTTCGATACTACTATGTCAATACCAATCCTGAATCGCGATAGTGAAGTTCGCGCGCTGGTATAACATATATACAACATCCCAACGACAACCATTGGGCCGCGGCCCGCCAGGAGAACACTCGCCGTGGTAAAGGCGGTAAAATACAGCCAGAGAGGCAATGTCTCTACGCAGCTGCAGAGCTTCCAAGCTATTAGTAATCTCAGGACTCCCAATGATACGGATGGCACGCCGCTGCAATCTGTCGAGGGCGTGATCACCTTTTTGGTCGGAGGATCCCTTTGTGTTGGAGGAACATCACACCCTGTTCCTCCACAACTTTTTAATCGGAAAAGCCAACAGCTACGACGGGACTTGAAACCGGGAAAAGTCCCCTTGTAACGGGAATACTTTGACCAACTGAGCTACCTAAACCTTGCCTGGATAGCGCAAGTCCTCGTCTACTTACGTCTGAGGTCGTCCGCTGCCTCATGTGTGTCACGCATGCGGGGCGCCCGCATGCATTTCACGAAATTATTCGCACGAAATTCACATTTTTATCATTTGCACCGAACACAAACAAATGTTAATATTATTCCCTTAAATCCCATGCATAGGAGAGCACGTTAAGCAATTCCATTGGTCTCGGTTGCCATATGAAAATCTGTGGCAGTCGTGAAGGGTAGTCGGAGCCCTAGAAAAAACCTAGAAAAAACTCGGGTTCGATCCCAGGTTTTACCATGGCACACACCAATGACTTTTCGATACTTTTCGAAGTTATGTGTGTATTTATCGCAGGTTTATAAGTGCCCGGTTAATGGCAATAGCACAGATTACTAAATAGTTACTACGTAACAGATACTTTACTCAGTAGAAAAATTCCAATACCTACTGCTATAATAGACTACTCCGTCGCGTCAGCAACCACTGCATGCTAAAATGTGCCTAAATGCTTAAGCGTACAGTTGAGATTGCTTCGCACCGCGCGATCCCACAGCAATCGCAGGGCTGCCTCTTTGATAAAATTAAATTAACATAACTTTTTGTGTAATGTTATTGAATATATTCTGACTACTTCTGACTAGGTGGCACCTAGTTTAAAATTGTATCGTTTATAAAATATTTTTTTATAAATTGGTGCTGACTGTGCTATACATCTAGATAAAACATAATTATAGAGGTCAGTGTGTAGGTAAAATAAATAAAAAATCTTTAAAAGTTTAGAATTTTTTATAAAATTTCTTACCCTTTCTAAATTCTCGGTTATGAAATTTTAATGTAGAAAAAATCCTGAATCTAATAAATTTTGTATCTGCGCCTTTGATGGTAATGGCTGATAGTATATTAATATTCGAATATTTCATTTGTGTCGATATTTCCTTAGATTCTGGTTCAGTACTGGCACTTGAAGTAGTTGTAGAGATGGCAGAAGTTTTGTAGGCAAAGCGTCAAATCGTAATTGTGGTTTATGAATAATGACCGACTTTTCAAAATGAAGACAACACACATAATGACTTCTTGGCTTGGTGTCTGGTCTTGCTAAATCGGGCCTGCCAATCAATTCAGCCCATGTTTCACGCCCAAAAAATAAAAAAAAATAAAAAAATGAACAGGTCTAAGGAAGGAGATGGGTACTTAGATAAGACAGACGGACAGAATGACACAAACATGACGAATTTATAATAGATCCCAAACTAGGCAATCCTAAAATTTAATATTATGAATAAATAATACTAATAAATACATTTAATGATTATTAACATTTATCAATTTATTAATAATTTTAAACGTTGTTAAAATTGTGTTTAAGGTAAGCATGACGTTTCTATGTAACAAAAATATGTAAATCTGTGTCTGAAAGGCAAGCTAATCATGTATCATCTAGACTAGACCTATTAAAAATAATTTTGAAACGACAAAAAACAGTAATAGTTTATCACTTACCTTTCTTCAATGACAGGTAAATGGAAAAATGTTAGGTGTTTATCCCTTCTTTTACTTAATTTGCACCCATCTACAGCACATAAGGCACCAGACGGCATCGTAGGTACGCGTACGAACGGAGCGATTAAAATTAAACAGCGTGCGTGCGCTTCGCTAGCGAAAACCGCACTGAAATTTGGTCCGCAAACGGCCCGAGGCCGCTCGGCCGGGCGGTAGGTAATTATAGCGCGCAAGTATATGGAGTGAAGGAGGCCTGGCAATAGGCTCGCCACCTATTACATTGGGACCTAAACATAAACTGGCGAAATGTGGGTGCTAGCACCTCTGCCTACCCCTTCGGGGATATAGGCGTGAGTGTATGTTATGTTTATGTAGAACTTCGACATCGCTAATGGGTTGTGGTTGCCAGATGGCAGTCGCTTCACAGATAATATCGAAGTTCAGCCGCATCGAAGTAAGACTGAAAAAGTCGGCCCCAACTATATTGGTAAAAGGCTCGGAAGAGGATCCTTTGCACGGAACAAGCGCCCGCAGGCTTGCACTAGCATGAGGCACTGGCTTTTACTGGTGGTAGAAATTTGACACAAATATGTCACAAAATTCGGCCAGGTAGGAACCACGATTGCGAAAAACCCTCCATAGTAATCCAATTTCGGTTTGATTGCGTTCAGGGGTCAGCAAGTCCATAGCCGGGCGCGGGTCGCAGCACTACCGTGTACAATCCTCTTCTGATGAGGCCGTCAAGCTGAGTGCCACCATTGTTAACATGGTACGTGTATGTAATGGTGACCCTCTTTCCTGAGACTTTACCTTCAGCTTACCATCAGGCGAGGTGAAGTCAAATTGACGTGTTCTAAATATATATTAAAAAAAAAAAAAAAAAGCGGATGGTTTAGGGCGGCGTAGCTCAGTTCGTCAGGGTGTTCCTCCCAGAAAAGATCTGGTCACGAATTCAAGTCCCGTTTTAATGTTCACTTTTTCCTATCTAAATTTATAAGAAAGCTATCGCACTAATTGCTTTAAAAATTGTTTTAATGAGTTGTGATGTAAACAATTTTTAAATTTAAATAAATACATCTTTACAGCTATGAAAATTCAAATTTCTGAGGACGTAAAAACGGCGTTGGACAAAACGGGTTTGTTTACAACCACGCCTAGAGGTGTAGTGGATGTAAAGGTAAATAAAAATATGTAAAAGACAATCCTGTATTCTGTATGAAAATTATGACAATAGAGGAAGCTCCGGAAGTGTGAAAGGACAGATTATATTGTTAGCTTCATGGTTAAGGAGTCGGCCTTACAATTAAGAGGTTCCAGATTCGAATAGTGGCCATCAAACTACTGCAGTAACCCACTCCTAACACAAGCAACAGTTAAGCTGGAGGCTTTATGTATATATTACATATACTTAAAAGGCTGAAGGGGGAATACGAAGAATTTCGTTTACTAATAACCTTTTAAAAAAGACTGAAGCAGATGACAGGCTGTCTATCCTGGAGGGGGAAAGGCATGAGTGTATTTATGTATGAGGAATGGGACGCATAAATTAGATAAATGACTCTAACACCTATCTGTATAGATATAGCGCGCCTTTTTACTCGTAATGTCATTTGTATAACAGTTACTAAAAGTGGCGTATTGTTGCTGGCCAACGTCTGTCTGGTAGTGGTCTTACATCGATAACAAATTGTCATACAGCCTGTCAAGTATTATACATAGAAGATATTAAGACTAATAATATTGTCAATAATATTCACAGGGTAAAGGTGAAATGACAACGCATTGGCTAGAAGGTAGAACTGGTCCTTCTCCACAGCGACCACCTTCAACTTTGGACTGTACACCGAGTTTTCTGATGAGGATTCATTCCCAGCGTACGTCACCAAGATATCAAAGTGGGTTGAAACGAAAATAATTATACCTATCGATAATGTGAATCTAACAAAATCTCATTACACTGCACATTTATTTGACATTTATTGGTTTTTGCACAGATTTATATCTACACAACTGTATCAATAATAATCGTTGTTATTTCTAAGAATAATCTGACTTATATCTCTTCAATATGACACTAGGGATGCGATGCAGTTAGCCGATAGCAAGATAATTGAGCTGAGAGAGCATTTATTTTTTTATTTCAAAATCTGAAAAAATAAATTTTTGCGCGCGCGAACTTTTTCCCTTATTTTCAATGGTAAATTTGTTTGTCGGTGATAATTCCTCAATGGTATGTCGGATTTTTAATTTTATGGTCTCAAAACATGCCCCTAGATTGTCGTTATCACCATGCCAAATTTGGTTGAAATCAGATTTGTGGTTGCAAAGGAGTATCCGAGTTTGTAACCGGCTATCCCGCGTATAAGATAGAATAAACACATTATAGCCGTGCGCATTAATCTTAGGTGTAAATTATACAGAAAAGGCGAGCTAAAGACGAGCGATAAAATCGCATCGATACCTACTACGATTTTGCTTTGATTATACCTTAAGGTGGACAGACGACCTGGTAAAGGGCGCAGGGACTCGGTTGATGCAGGCCGCTATAGACCGGTCAAAATGTTCAGCAGTGGACTTCCTACGGCTGATATGATGATGATGATGATACCTTAGACATCTAGCCTCCTCTGTATAATTCACGCCCTATGGCCGCAGTACATAGTGGCCCGTGATGGGCCATGCTCTGCAATGCGCAACTGTAGGCCACCTACAAGTTAGTGTTCACACAATGGTGCTACGCTCATTGCTACGCTACGATTCTTTTGAAGTGTGCCAAAAACCTACAATATTCCAATTGTACACTACGATAGCCAATTCTGTGCCACTGTATATATACCATTGCCACCTGTACACAGTGGCGCTGACTTGCCGTGGCCTGTCATCGGTCATTGTGTACTGGGTGCTTTATATTATAAAGAGGCAGATACAACACTGGCGCTTAAAAATGATGATATATATGTGTTTGTATTACACACGTTTGTACTACACGATTAAACTGATATATACATACTGGTCTTGTCCTTTTGATCAAAGTTCATTTTGTTTCAGTTAAAAATATCACAATATTTAAACCATCTGTTTTTATTTTGTTACAAAAAATATTCTATGTAATTAGTAATTTTAAATAACTACTTTTTATGTATTTCAACGTAGCTACTTAGTTTATAACTGAAAACTATGAATGATACCAAACTTCACTTGGACCATAACATAACCCTTTTACAGTCGCCGTCAGAAGTTGGTGAACATTAATAAAACAAATGATCTCAACATTGAAATAAATCGAAAAATAAATGGATGTAACTACATATGTATTTGTAATCTTCAGAGAACAAATTTGTAATTTTTCAATGTTTGTTTATTTTTTTATTATTTTATTATTTACTGTAAAGTTTTAGAGATACGGTGGTCGGTAACTTGCAATGTGTTAAGCTAATACCGACGGTGACTGTACCTTCTTGATATGATTAAGCAAGTAGCATTACTTTAAAAAGTGAAGCAGATTCATATTTAATTATTTCCCAGGTTTGAGAAGTGGTATCAATAAATCTTATATTAAACAGAGGTAGATTTAAACTCAAGCAGAAGTGCATCAGAACATTAGTGATTGCAATAAACAAAGAAGATCAAAGTACCCATAACTTTTCTCAGACAACGTGGTAATACCTCATTTTAATAGATGGGTCCGCGCTTCGGGGAGCAAGTTAAGCACCGTAGGTCACGGTTGGTAGTTGAAGCCCTAAAGTATGAGAGATGAGATTTTGATGTGGGTGCACAAGAGCGTTTTGTCAGCCTTTTTTTTTAAGTGCGGAAATCCCTTCGGCTACCCCCCCACCGGCCAGCGGGGGTGGTTATGTCGTGTATCGACTAAAACCGCACGGTGTCCTCCCCAAGTTTCCGTTGCCGGGCACCCCGGGTAAGCCCTCGAAAGGATAACCCCAGGGTTGCCGGCGGACTTCGGCCGCCACCACGGCCTCGCCTGGTGGGGTCGGGTTTTATCCCGCTTCGGTGAGTTGGCAGGCGTGTGTAAGTGCACACACGCCACGCCTCCGCCACGGCCTGCTTCTGTAAGGACGGCGAGTCGGCCAACTGCCGTCCTCAGGCCCCGATCATGGAGGTCGGTAGTCCCGGGCGTAGATGAGTCTGCGGCGTCCTCGCCGCAGACTGCGAAACTCGAGGGGCAGGGTTCTCTCCCGCTCCCTCTCCGTTTTGGCAGCCTACAATATTTTCTACAAATAAATTTTGTTGCGTTGCGACGCCGTCATTCCCGACAGGTCGAAGTACAGTGACTCTTGCACAACATTCCACAATGTTGCATTACACTCCATTTCTATAGGCAACTATTTAAATACGAATCTGGATAAAAGCTCGTCATACGTATATTGTTTTACTGAGACAGTAAGAAAATAAACTAAATAATCTTGGATAGATTAGGTTAGAAGTTTAAGGTGAGAACGTAGCGGAGGGGAGCTCCCGCCTTACCCTTAGTGATTATTTTTTTCATAACCACAAAAAACATAAGCCTGAAACACAATTTGGTGAGCATTTATTCATTTTTTTGAGCATTTTTTAGTCATTTTAGTAGGTATTTGTAATATTATTATTCTTTACTCTAGGTATAGTCAAATAAAAAGGACTTATAACTTTCCTTTGTCTTTTTTTTCCTATCATTACTTTTGCATCAATCGTCACAATTTCACCGATGGCACGTAAAGTATAAATTTCTATGTTGTGATTCATAGCACTTATGTTGCGTCACCTTGTCTGTGCCTCAACGTAGCAGACACATATCTCCGTTATTGGTCAGTTCCGAGCCACGACCTTGGCATTGTTAGTTTAATTCTGAATTACAACTGTACAACCAGTTTTTTAATGATTTTTAGTCGAGTTGTTTGTTTACCAACTTCTGTTGAAGCATTATTTGAAAGTTTGTTTGTTTTCAGTTTTTTTATTGCTATGCAGCCGATATAGGTAGCTACATATTTAACGTTTCCGAACTTTTCTCTTTACTTATACTATAGAACCTTGCTTCCTGACAAATTTCATGATTTTAACTCAACAGGAACTAACCTTTACGTTTTGATGACAAGTGGTGAAATTTGCTACATAAACGGCTGCACTTTTTGATTGAATTGACCTAAAAGTTTGGATTTTTCACAGCTGCAAGAGGTTGCAGACTTGATTATTTGATATTAATCTTAAGTAAATAATACCTCTACGCGTTCCAGAAACAATGATTTTGACAGAAAGACAGACGGACAACCATGTGATCCTATAAGGAAGGAAGGAAAAAACTGATTTTTTCCTTCCTTCCTTAAAACGATGTAAGACAAACACGTTCTAGTCCTAATCTAGGGCTAGCGCCATCGCTGGCTGCTGGTAATATCCTGGTAGTATAGTGACCAGCAAACCTCTTGACAATGTAGAGTACATAACAGCTGCCCAGAAAGGTTTTGAGGTTTCTTTGGTGGTTGTGCGGGGTGCAACGGCTGAGACATCATAGATTATATTAAACTAATCACGGGCTCAAAGGGCCCTCATCATTGGCCTCTGTGGCGTAGTGGTAGTGCATTCGACTGCTACGACAGAGAGTGCGGGTTCGATTCCCGCTCAGTGCAAATATTTGTATGCATGAATATGTCTATTTGCATCGGTCTGGGTGTCTCTATGTATAATATGTATGTATTTACAAAATGAAGTATATAAATATATTTATCCGCATTCTGGAACCCATAACACAAGCTAGTTTAACTATGCTTACTTTGGAACTAGAAAACGCTGTGTAGAATTTCGTAGAATATTTATTTTATTTATCATTCCTTTTTTTGGTTGAACTTCCACCACTAGGCCGAATTTTGTTCAAGATGTATTGCTGGTATATGTAAGTACCAATAACTTGAACAGTTTCTTCTTTATTGCTATCAGCTCATAGTAATGCAAGAAAGGCCGCCTTTTATCTGAATGTAGGTAGGTAGTATCTAAGTAGTGTAGAATCTATGTAATTGTAACCAAAATTAACATTTTGTACTTGGTATTCTAATAAATGTTATAGTAAGTGTATTGTTTTATTTGTTGAAAAACCTACGACACTGTATCATATGTCCCAGAAACATTATCATAGCGTCCAACCCGATTGCATCCAAAACCTTCGTTTTGGAGCCGGGTGTCAACTCTCCTACTTCTTCATTATTGGTTAAACTTGGCTTTTACGCGAGTGCTGCCGTCTAACCCAGAAAGTGTGTGAATATAAGTAGCTATTAATGTATAATAGATAATAAACAGAAGTAAATGTAAAATTATTTGTAGTAAATATAAGAAGACATTATAAGAAACAATAATTTATGAAAATAAAGAAATATATAGTACAACCAGCACCACACCAATACCCCCCAACCTATCCCTGGGTATAAAAGGCACAGAATTAAAATACGAGATGAATATATGCGAGAACTAGTATATTAATAGAGACTCGGAATGAAAGCGTGAATAAATTAAAAAAATAGTTATAATAGAATTAACCCTTACAGGGTTACCCCTCCAATAGTCAGACTGTCCAATAGTCCAATAGTCAGAATTTTACATCTAGTAAAATTATTAGTGCTGAAAATAGGCTCTGGCTTAAGCCATGAGGTGCTAGAATAAGCTAACCAAACGAAAGGTTAATTCTCAGGAATAAGGGTCACTATAACCGGCACCAATAAAGGTACAGTGGCGGCCTCAGATTGACGGCCTCTTTTCACGCCACGTTTAAAGCACTCGGGACTGAAGGAAGAACACATACTGGTAATGAATCTCAAGTCCTTATGGTACGGCAAAGAGATACCGAACCACTTGGTTGAGATTAGCAGAAGCAGGCCGGGGCGGCACCCATGATGACACCATCAGGCGAGGTGAAGTCAAATTGACGTGTCCTATATATAAAAAAAAACCGTAAAATGTATGAAACAATCGCCTTGTAATTACAAGATACTTAGGTCGTGTGCAGTAAATTTTTTTTTTTTAAATATTAGTTACAGAAATTATTAGTATTCCCCCTACACCCTCCAGTGGTTTCATGTCAGTAATTCAATGGCCAGGATTCGAACCTAGGTCCTCTCGATCATAAGGCCTAGGTGTCTATAACTATAAGAAGTCGAGGCTCGCCGTCAAGGAAGTCTGTATCCAATACTCGATCACATTCATTCTAATGAATGGGTTATGACTAATTATATTATAAATACTTAAACACCCATAATGGTAATAATATTATTGGAAACGCGTTTACTATTATCAGGCACGCTTATGACATGCTCCTTCATTAATAATATGTTCTCTAAATATAAAACAGCATCATTCTATAAAATTCAAAGATTCAAATGCAAAAGGAATTCGCGTAATTACCATTAGATCACTATTTCTGATATTCTACATAGTTAACTCATCACATCGTAATGCACTTCTGTAGACAGCAAGGATTCAAAGTCAGAAGGAATTCGCGTAATTACCATTAGATCATTATTTCTATTCATTCTGATACCTAATAAGAACATTATAAAGAGTTGTGACGTCTTACGAAGAGACTAAATTATATTTAACACGTGGCCACCAATCTGCAGATGATTTAGGTTCGAAGTCAAAAGAAATTGTTATATATATATATATATTATTATTATTGGTTGTAATAACTATAAAAGCTCATCGGAACACTCTCCATGGTAGAGGCAGTAAAATACTGTCAAAGAGGCAACGTCTCTACGCAACTGCAAAGGCTCGCGAGTATACAGCATCCCAATGATAAGGACTTTTATACCGCTGCAATCTGGGTACTGTGCGGAACCATCTCAGAGATGAGTGTGATGAGATTCGTGGAGATTTCCGCACGAGAAAAGAAAGGTGCGGCATAGTAGATATACCCTGTAGATTCCACCTTGTTTAAAAAATATATCAATTATTGTGGAAATTAACATATAAATACACCTGCTTACTGACAGTAAGTTTCATAATTTTACTCCAAGATTACTAAGCAATAATGACATTGCACAATTAGCCAGCATCTATGACTTACTTCACCTGGCTGTACCCGACGTCATGATCGTGGTCGAGGTGAGAACCCACTCAAACTTTGTATGACTTACATGTACACACCTAACTGTTCACAGTCATAGTTTACTAACCTAACGTTGACTTCATAATGATTCGCGCAGGTTGTACAGATGACCTTTTTTTCCTACTATGCAATGCTATGCAATCCCTGCTGTGGTTTTCCCAAGCGACTACAATATGGTGTTCTTCAAGAAGGGTATTAGAAGGATTTCACAGGGTCCGCAGCGCGAATGTGAAGCCCCTGGTGTTGTACACGTCCATAGGCCGTGTGTGTCATCCTTACGCGCGTCATTACTATGTCCCTTGACTTTCAATAGGATGTACCGGCTTCATAAGCTCAGGGGCTCCGTTGACCACTGATGTTATGAATTTCGACCCAGCAAGTTACACGTAAGTTTAGTCAGGTAGAGGGTATACCTATACGGTCTGCCTATAAGCAACTGATCTGAAAAATATACTGTATACGGGAGGGCTATCCTTCCAGTCTATACTGCATGCAGAAGGCAGATTAGATGGGTGCTATGGCATACATCGGGAATAGCCTTTTTTTGTGATAGGTTCACCTGTTGGCAAGTATTGATGTGGTCGATAGTGGAGCACGTGTGCCTATAAGTAACCTGTAGGCCTATGTCCAGCAGTGGACTGCAATAGGCTAATGGATTGATAAGCAACTAGCTCACAGTACCGCAGTACAACCGCGATCATGGCGCTTTTAATAATGACTAAATATTGGTTACTGAATGAAACACTCGAACACGGTAAATACTCCGTTTATAACAATGACTACTACTCAAAAAAATTGGTATCGCGAAAGACAAAACCCGACCACTAACTTTTTGTAGCTGGTGTCGTACAGATGACATTACAAAAAGGCACGCTATGCCTATTCAGATAGGTGTCAAAATTCATCAACTCATTTATCTAGTTTCTGCGTCCCGTTCCAAATTCAAAATTCCACCTCACCCAGGAACCTTGTCACAATTTTTTTCCAAGCATTTTTTTAGTATTATTCATAGATGATATCGGGCCTGTCACCCCAGCAGAAGCAGGCCGGGACGGTGGGGCGACTAGCGCCCCTACCCCAAACCGGGGCAAGACGGGGACACCGTGGTTCCCAAACCCGAGGGGGCCATCTCGAAACCGGAGATGGCCCAGGGTCAGTCGGGGTGCGAGGGATATGCTCTATGGGCAACCTTACACCCCGGTCTGTAGACCCGAGACGGCGTGCGGTTTTAGTCGGTTCAAGCCCGAAATAACCGCCCCCGCTGGCCGGCAGGAGGGTATCCGAAGGGATTTCCGCACGGAAAAAAAAAAAAAGGTATCGGTTCATAGTAATAATATTAACAGTCATACATACATTTGTTATTCCCTTCAACCTTCACTAACCGCATTACCTACATCTACGACATGAACTTGGCTTTTATCCGTTTTCCCACACGGCAATTGAGTCAAACATTATTCAGAAATATGCAAACTCAAAATCTGGGATTCCACACGATGTGCTTACGGCACGTGCCATACTCAGAGCGTGCGAACTTTTTCCTTCTAGGTATATTCAAGAATTACCGCCGCCAAGAAGTGCATAACTGGTTATTGACTCAATAATTCATTAAGAGTCTGTCATGATCTCATTCGTCGTTAACAAGTGACGTATTTTCTTTACAATTTTGTTGATGAAGTTATGGGTGTCGCCTTTGTCACATATATTACGGTGCACGGTAAAGGACTATAATGCTCTTCTTTCTATTCTACCTACAATTGAGGTTTCTTTAAGAGGGGTGTGAAACATCTTTCGAGGCCGTCAAAGTCAAAGTCAAAGTCAAAATCTTTATTTTACAAAATAGTGCAACGTAATTACATCTTTTTGACGTCAATAATTGCTTAATACTAAGTTTACCAGCGCTTCCTAGGCGCTAGTGGAGAAGAAACGGCGCAACAAACTCCACTGCGGCATTTTCGAGACGTCAGCTCATAATAGTGATTTCTTAAGACTAAATATGGACGAATGTACATTTTTGTCTCATGTCAAGATAAATAAAGGTATATAAAAGAAAAAGTTATAATAAAATTTAACCCAAGTTAATCGTTCAAATAATTGAAAAAAGTTAAAATATGGTAAAAAGGTCGCGTGCCTACTACAATATTATGCTGTAGTTGTAACATTTTAGCATTTTAGGAGGAGCCTGCACCATGCTCAAACCAGACATTTTTGTCTTTAAGGTAATCATCTGTCCTATAGTATGCTTTTTTACATAAGGTGGTCTTAACAAAGGTTTTCAATTTATTGTCAGGCATACCAAAGACCGATTCAGGCAATTTGTTATAAAAGCGTATACCTTCCCCCCTAAAAGAATCACTAACTTTGCTAAGCCGACAAGCTAAGCCGTCAAGGCTAAGCCGTCAAGGTAGGGACTATCATTTTAGGTTCTTCAACATCTGGAATGGTGGCCTATATCTTTTGGACTTCACCCAAGCTTATAAATATTCAGCGTGGTGCCTTTAATTGACGGATCGAATACAAAAGTAGCAGCGATAGCCCAGTGGCGTACGTAACGGACTGCCGAGACAAGGTCTCGAGTTCGATCCCCAGTCGCCCCGGGCACACAGCTCTGACTATTCGTAGTTATATGTCTATTAAAAATGTTAATTATCGCTCGCTTAGTAATGTGCACGGTAGATGGTTATAGGCTCGCCCCCTATTACATTGGGACCTAAACATAACTGGCGAATCGTGGGTGTGTAATACACCTCTGCCTACCCCTTCGGGGATCCGAGCGTGAAGTTATGTTATGTTTGTGTGTGTTATGAATACAAAAAACATAAACCTACTAGGTATACTACCAAACCCGAGGGGGCCATCTACCCCCGAGGGGGCCATCTCGAAACCGGAGATGGCCCAGGGTCAGTCGGGGTGCGAGGGATATGCTCTACGGGCAACCTTACACCCCGGCGTCTGTAGACCCGAGACGGCGTGCGGTTTTAGTCGGTTCAAGCCCGACATAACCGCCCCCGCTGGCACGCGGGGGGTATCCGAGGGGATTTCCGCACGATAAAAAAAAAAAAAAGGTATACTACCAAAAGCAAAAATTGTGTCGCGAATCTGAGGGGTTGAGGCGGGAATAGGGAAGGGGTCCTACGGGACGCAGAAGGCAATAGCCTCCCCCATCTTTTTTTACTTCTTTCTGTTGCAAGCTATGGTTGTCCAACCGATAGCTGTTGTGGTCTTTTTTGGTGTTGTAAATGCCATGTCTGTTTTCTTTTCCTGTTTCCTGTAGACCAGGATAGTAATTATTTGGACAATATTTTCGTTCTTCTTATTATATAACCATATAGTGTAGGTGCATAGCATACGACAAACGGTGACAAACGCTTAATAATAGTGTATACTTTTTTGCTACTTGGTTATAATCATAATCACTAAAGATTTAGATCGGAAAAAGAGAACATCTAGGACGGGACTTGAACCCGCGACCACTCCCTTACAGGGGGAATGCTCTGACCAACTGAGCCACCTAGAAACGTCCCAGATATTCGAAATTCTCCGATATATCATATACGTCTTAAGGCGACGTTGGAGCCATCTACCGTAATTCTTGAGAACATAATCACTAAAGTTAAGAAAAATCCGCCATGTTCATTTTCAAATGTTTATTATAAGAACTTAAAGATAAATCTAGTTATGATGGAACTTAGGGATGACATACAGTACATATATTACCCTCCTTTTTCAACTTCACCATAGACGGATAAAATGAGTATACATACTCACATACAAGTCAAAGACATAACCCTCCTTTTATGACTTCACTGCAGTTGAATAAAGAGCACACATATACAAAGACAGGTTAAAGATATTACTCTTCTTTTTGACTTCGGCGCAGTCGAATAATAAATGGTATTATCAAAATGTTGCGTAATAAATGATTAATTAAATATAAGGTAAATAATGTGTGAAACTTGCAATAAATGGAAGACAGACAATTGCGCGTTTATCTCGTCGTTACTAGTATTATAATAGTCGGTATGCAATTACACATTACAGCGGGAAAACGTCTAGTAATCTAATGTGTATTTATAGTTGTTCCACGTGTATTTGTCTCGTGAGTAGAGGTCATTAGTTAAGATAATGCGGCCAGAAGTTAATATAGTATTATATGTATGTAGCAGATAGTATGCCGCCAGGCTACGTGGGTTACAAATGCCTGGCGATACTACCTCTGCAGGGCCCCAGTAGATGGGGTAGACCTGAGAAGTGCTGGCCCGGCGTTGTAGAAGAAGTCTCAGAATCATGGATGCCCAAGACCATGCGAATGTGGTGATGTAACGTGACATAACGTGTTAAAGCGTTCGTGTACTGGACGTGAAAGAGGGCTGGAGCTATATAGGGTATAAAACTTCATCTGCCTTTCTCGCCGAGAAACACGGACGCTTTAACACGTCACGATAAGCCCACACGCACTTTAAGGTCATCAACATCTACCGTTTTACTATAAATAAGTTTTCTATTACCGTTGAGGATTTGACCTTGGTAAAAATCCATAATATTTATGAAGTAATTAATAACACAGTTCAGAAAAAAATTAACACTCAGGTTTTTGTTCAACGAGGTTGTAAAACCGGTTTCGCGCTCGTACTTTCAAATTACACATACGGGTATTCCCAAGCGTGTGCTCAAATATATTTCAAGCTGTGTAATCAAGTGGCATCAGACATATATTTGTAAAGTAGCGACCGTTTTTTTTTACTTTAAAATAATCAACTTACAAACGGGTATCATAGACCTTAATTTGTAACTAGCTGACCCGGCAAACCTTGTTTCGCCTAAGACTCAAGTTATGTTGGTTACCTTATCAGCTGAATTTCGTAAATGTCTCATATTTTTAGGTATCCTAATTGCTTGTATAGGCACAGTATCCCGAGGGGGCCATCTCAAAGCTGTAGAAGGCCCAGGAACAGTTGGAGTGCGAGGGAATTGCCTTACGGGGCCGCCTTACACCCCAGCATCAGAGACACGACGGCGCGGCGTGCGGTTTTGGTCGGTTCGAGTACATAACCACTCTCGTTGGGCGGCCGTGGGGACCTCTGTAAAAGCGCACAAAATGGTACAGTATAGGCGGGTGGAAATGAAGTTTTAATTGAAACCATTACAGTTGCTCCATATAATATTGACTAGCTGTGGCTTACTGCTCGGCTCCTTAGGGCCTTAGCGTGATGTTAAGTAGCCTATGGATTTCCGCACGAAAAAAAAAAAGGTACGATTAGACAGTTATATATGTCACGATTCTGTCAATATAAATTGATGATTTTGATGTTTGTCTGTGCAATCATTATCTACTTTTGTTGCTGAATGTACCTACGTCACCTATGTCGTGATCGTGTTAACTCCCTTTAACATTATTGTGGATATAAATTAATACGAAAGTTTGACATCTTCAAGCAGTTCTGGCGTCCTATTTTCTCAAAAAAAACGATTCATGTTTAATTTTCTACTGGGAGCTCTCCGTAGTTTCTTGGTGGTTCCCCAGTCGACCAGCTGCAACGGGAAATACCTGCCTACTATACTAGTACAACCGGTTACGTATTACATTTTTTTATTTGTCTAGCCTGTGAACACTCATCAGTGTCAATGTCATGTAGATCATAAAATTTAAGGAAATTTAAATTAGTTTTTGTAACTCAAAATAAATGAGCTATTTTATCGTTTTTTAGGGTTCCGTTGCCAAATGGCAAAAAATGGAACCCTTATAGATTCGTATTGTCTGTCTGTCTGTCCGTCCGTTTTTTTTTTTGTTTTTTTTTTGTTTATATATATTGACTTCACTTCGCCTGATGGTAAGCTGAAGGTAAAGTCTCAGGAAAGAGGGTCACCATTACATACACGTACCTTGTTGACAATGGTGGCACTCTGCTTGACGGCCTCGTCAGAAGAGGATTGTCATCGCAGCACCGCGTGACACCCACGGGTCCCACTAGTGCTGCGACCACAATCCCCCTGCCCGGCTATGCACTTGCTGACCCCTGAACGCAATCAAACCGAAATTGGATTACTATGGAGGGTTTTTCGCAATCGTGCACGGTGGTACCTACCCGGCCGAATTTTGTGACAAATTTGTGTCAACAAATTTCTACCACCATCAAAACCATACGTATATGGTATCTGTGGATAGGTATTCAAAAACGATATTGAGGTTTCTAATATCATTGTTTTCTAAACTGAATAGTTTACGCGAGAGATACTTCCAAAGTGGTAAAATGTATCCCCCCCTTACCTTTCATTCTATCAAATCAAATATACAAATTATAAAAAAACAAAGCGGCGATAGCCCAGTGGTGTACGTAATGGACTGCACTGGACATCCCGGGCACACACCTCTGACTTTTCGTAGTTATGTGTGTATTTAAAATGTTTATTATCGCTCGCTTAGTAATGTGCCTGGTAGATGGCAATAGGCTCGCCCCCTATTACATTGGGAACTAAACATAACTGGCGAATCGTGGGTGTATAATACACCTGCCTACCCCTTCGGGGATACAGGCGTGAAGTTATGTTATGTTATGTTTATAAAAAAACATTATTATGTTACTTGCTGCTACGGAACCCTTAATGGGCGAGTCCGACTCGCACTTGGCCGCTTTTAGTCACAGCTCTGGTTGTACGTAACGAAATGCAATCAAAAATACGGCAGATTTTAAGTATCAACAAGAACTTCCTATTAAAAAACTGCATCAAAATCCGTTCTGGAGTTTCTGCGTCCATCGCGAACAAACTGACTAGAATTCAAAAAAGAAATTTTTTAACTTCAGAATCGTTTATTTAACATAACCCATATAAATTTAATAAATAAAAAAAAAAAAAAAAAATATGTCCAATGTAACAAACTCTCCAATACAACAGCTAATTTACAATTTTATAATAGTATAGATAATCACCCAAGTGTCAGGTGATTCATTGATAACGAATGACGATGATTGATACTGTAGGCAAAATGATTAACCGTATGTTCCTAATATTACTAGCGCCAAAAACTGGTTTCAAATATATTCAACACCGTGAAGGAAGAAATAGACGTCTCCACACGAAGATATCAAAAGCGTCTAAAAACCCGAATGTAATTGCAGCGCGTCTAATGAAGCGCAGCTACCAAAAAAGCCTTAAAAGGAAAGACATTGTATAGAAAAATCTGTACATGAATGTGATAAGTGGCAGTCTTTGCTGGAGGATGCCCTAGACCTATCAAATCGTACACACAACATACCTGCTTATAGTTTATTACTGTTTGCAGGTGAACACAAAAAAATCTATCAATCAAGATCATCTCAGCGTTGTGTCCCGATTGCATCCGAGGCTACACCTCAGAGACCGAGGTCCGCTAGCCTGTTGCTTCAAATGAGTAAACACCAAAAACGCGTTTTATCCATAACAATTGAGGCCTTACTGGAAATCCCATGCTTCGTCGCGTGCGAATATTCTAACCTGTATTTTTACAATTTAAACACCTCTACAATTACATATTTTTCCTTGTTCTGGCATTATTGAGCCCATTAAAATATAATCATGACAGTCTTCCATGAAGTAATTTTGAAAAAGTTTATTTATTTGGTTTGGAAATTGTATCATTCATCATCATCATATCAGCCGTAGGAAGTCCACTGCTGAACATAGGCCTCCCCCATTGACTTCTATTTTGAACGGTCTGTAGCGGCCTGCATCCACCGAGTCCTGCGCTCTGTACCAGGTCGTCTGTCCACCTTGCGGGAGGCCTTCCTACGCTGCGCTTTCCGTCACGTGTCTCCACTCAAGAACCTTTCTGCCCCATCGGCTATCGGTTCTCCGAGCTATGTGCCACTGCCACTTCAGCTTGCTGACTGGCTCTGCTATGTTGGTAACTCTAGTTCATCTGAGGATCTCCTCATTTCTGATTCGATCTCGTAGAGAAACCCCAAGCATAGCCAATTCCATAGCTCGCTGTGTTCCACATAGTATCGTATATATACATTGTTTTTTTTTAATTTGATTGTTTTAATTTGTTCCACATAGTATCGTATATTTACATTGTTTTTTTTTTGAATTTGATTGTTTGCATTTGATCATCACCATCGCGATTGTCCAGTTTCGTCCGTCGTCGTTCGTTTCGTCGTTCCAGGAGCAACTGCCGTCTGACCTCCCAGCCCCGAGAGGAAAGCCTGTGCCAGAGCATCGTTCATTGTTTAGCAGGTGCACCAACTTGCAGGTGAAGTTCGGTTGGCTCTCTAAGATGTAGGGAGCGCCCTCTATAACCAGACACGTTTGAATTTTATATCTATAATTTTCTCTGCGGTGGCCGGTGGAGCAGCAAGGTTCTTGAGTGGAAACCACGTAACGGCAGGCGCAGCGCAGCAAGGTGGACAGACGACCTAACAAAGAGCGCAGGGACTCGGTGGATGCAGGCCGCTACCGACCGGTCGAAATGGAAGTCGATGGGGGAGGCCTATGTTCAACAGTGGACTTCCTACGGCTGATATGATGATGATGATGATGGACGCAGAAACTACTGACGGATTTTAATGTGGTTTTTTATTAGAACGGTCTTGTTCAGACTTAAAGCTGCCGGACGTTTGATTGCAATTGGTTAAGTAGAACCGAAGACATGACCAAAAAACGATAACGGCCTCAGCTAGTGTATAATATGTATGTATTTACAAAAGGAAATATGTTATATCCGCATTCTAGAACCAATAACACAAGTTACAACTTATAAGATATAAGATACAAGTTACTTACTTTGGGTCAAGATAGCGTTGTGTAGAAGACCCTAGAATATTTATTTATTTATTGTAATTATTATTTTCTGCATCAAAATAATTATTCATAAAGGAACTCTAGAAATATACACCCAACTTTTATTTTAGTACGTAACGTCGGGAAAAAGTGTGAAAGGCTTGCTTCGGTCAAAGCGCTCTGTGCGCGCAGTGCTCTGATTTTATCTTAAAAAAAACACTAATTGTATTTCAAGACAATGGGTTTTAATGAAGACTTTTTAATGCTACATTACAATACATGTAGTCTTATTTTACAACGAGAGAATTAATGAGTATAACTATGTTGCCAACGAGCTGATAGAAAGCAAAGACAAATAAAATTATCAATTTTTATTGATAAATCATATATTTATTAACCATTATTCATTATTATAACCATGTAGTCATTTACAATGGAGATTTTTATAATGTTTTTTTTTTGTTTCTACGGGACAATAGAGATATTTTAATAATTAATAATAATACTAGGAATTGAGTGCAGGGTGCGACTGAAATAAATTGAGCTGAGCGAGCAGGACTCTTACTTGAAAATAAGACATCTTACTACTACGGTCGCGCGTTTAGCTAAGGCCGCGTGCTCGTGAAACTGTTTTTCGGTGATTATTCCTCAATGGTACATTGTATTTGAACAGTTGAAAACACTCAGTGGTGTCTACACTATCACCATGGCAAATTTGGTCATGATCGGTATTGTGGTTCCGGAGGAGTACAGTCTCGAACAAACGGCTAAGCCACGTATATATAATGATTTTTTTTCTCCCATGTAACATTAAAAAAAAATACGATTTATTTATTTATTTTACACTTTAGAAAACTTACAGCTAGCAGAAGAGTAGTTTTAATACAGATAAGACAGACAGGAGCAAAAGACCGTTCTGATCCAATGATTATTTATTTACTTATTTCTCTCTACAGCACTATTTTTACAGGCTTAACCTAACACAATAGTGTAGTCCTTAAATATTTTACTTCGGGCCACCAACCAGGTGGACACCGAAGTCTCAAAATCACGCAAAAAAAATCAAAATCTTACACCCACTTTTTATCACTTTTCTCGACGTTTCACATGATTCTAAGTCTAATTAAGCAAAAAAAATTTTTGTGTCGGTCTGTCTGTTGGTCTGGATGTCTGGATGTCTGTTTACGCAATAACTCAAGAACCACTTATCCGATTTAAAAAATTCTTCCGCCAATCATCTTGTTTGGTTAATGGGAAGAACTGATTAGATTTTGGGGTTTGTACGTTCAAGGTTTCGGGTACCTTTTTTTTTTTTTTTCGTGCTGAAATCCCTTCGGATACCGCCCCCGCTGGAGAGCGGGGGGTCTCCAGCGGGGGCGGTTATGTCGGGCTTGAACCGACTGAAACCGCACGCCGTCTCGGATCTTAAGACGCCGGGGTGTAAGGTTACCCATAGAGCATATCCGTCGCACCCCGACTGACCCTGGGCCATCTCCGGTTTCGAGATGGCCCCCTTACTTGCTCTCCACTGTGCCATCTGCTAATCAGAGGGACACGTGGAAAGCTTCCGAACAGCCCTCAACAGGGCCGTCCTCGCCTCGGTCGGGGTTGGCCGTAGGCGGCAGCGTCTCTCCCGCCCTAGGAGAGAGGCGCTGCTGTCTCCGTTGCCCAGGGTGCACCGCGTGGAGGTCCCCTACCAAACACCCCAAGGTTTCGGGTACCTACCATACAAATTGTCCCTAAAAAACTTTTACAAGTGAGTTTCTTTCGAGTTATCAGAGTAACGCGTATTTGACTTTGACATTTGAGTGACAATGACAATACGTATATTGTATATTTACATAAAACAACTAGACTCTGAAAGAAACTGAAATATAAAATATTTTTTTTTGTGTTTTTGACGTCGAAGACGTTTGATTTGATTTCATTTTCTTCATGTTTATTGCTCATTATATAAAGACGCGTCGAATAATATGCATAAAGCCTAAGGTCTGTAATTTTGAATAAAAATACTGCAACAAAAATATCTAAGTTTGACAATCTCTGTGTGATTTCTGCCCCACTAGATTTTTTCTTGAACTCATCCAGTCTATGTATACTATAATGACTGTTCGGTACCAAAAAAATGTTGATTTATGACCACTACTGGACCCACAACAATACGCCACTATTGTTGCTGTCATAGCCACAGAGTATAATTAAATTGGTTTTATATGAGATCATCAGCTGTCATATGTAAAGTACCTTTTTTTTTTTTTTTTTGTTTTTTTATCGTGCGGAAATCCCTTCGGATACCCCCCCGCCGGCCAGCGGGGGCGGTTATGTCGGGCTTGCACCGACTAAAACCGCACGCCGTCTCGGGTCTTCAGACGCCGGGGTGTAAGGTTACCCATACAGCATATCCCTCGCACCCCGGCTGACCCTGGGCCATCTCACCACTAACAGCATCGCTCATCCTGTCTCTTCTGAAAGCAGAGGAGTACGGAGAGCGATGTGTTCCCGCCACGTTGGGTATTGGCCGACGATCAATGCCAACCCTATGAAGGGGTGAAGGGGAAGCCATTGACCGCCGCCCAGGGTGTACCGGCCGCTCCGATTCCGTTCCCCCCGGACTGCAGCGGGATCGGAATCGGAGCGACACTCGAGGAGGTTACCCAACACA
This sequence comes from Cybosia mesomella, assembly GCA_946251805.1. Taxonomy (NCBI): domain Eukaryota; kingdom Metazoa; phylum Arthropoda; class Insecta; order Lepidoptera; family Erebidae; genus Cybosia; species Cybosia mesomella. The sequence goes on from OX276398.1 coordinate 29,237,031, forward strand.
CACCCCCATATGTAAAGTACCTAATGGAATGGAACCGAATTAAAATCGATACTTTATAAAATTTCTTGGAAAATTTGGAAAATAATTAACTAGTTGACGCCCGTCTCGTCCATCAGCAGGTGTACCGACTTGCGAATGAGTTTGGTTTGGGTCCCAAAGATCTTGGTAGGGCCCTTAAAGCACCCTAATTGATCAAAATAATTTGTTTTATATTGAAAGCGACTGCCGACCCTTCAAACCTGAAAGGTTCCCTCTTTTGCTCGGCAGGTGTAGGTACCAGCTGGTAGGTGACCTTGTCTATAGCCCTGAAGATCTTGGTAGGGCTCCATACATCATAGACCATTGTAACCGATACCAATGACGTCGGCTATGAGATCACTTAACCCAAATATGACGCTAATTTATTTATAATACAATTATTCATATATTATAACAATAAATTAATTATGTAACTTAGCCACAACAGTAATTCCCGTGGGAAATAATATAAATATAATTTTAGGGGAAGAACCAACCTAACATTATTGAAAGTAATATCGACGGTTGAAAAGCTAAAGGATGTAAGAGACATCAGATGTTCAAAGAGAAATGATTCTAAAAGCGATCATAAACACTTTATTGAAAAATGGTTTTCTTTTCAACTGTCATTGTCGCTTGTACACATTTTAGCCTTAACACCGTCCATATGAGGAGTATGGTGGTCGCCCATGTTGATCCCCGTAGCTCTGAGTCATGGGTAGACATGTTATTTAATATTCAAGATGTTATATTGCTCCAATTTATTGGATGTGCAATGCTGCTGACTAATAGTTTAATTGGGATGAGTACTCAAACAAACGCATATATTTTTCGTCGAATTTTATTGTATTAATTTATGGTAGGCACTGAATACTTACGCCCGGGACTACCGACGTCCATGATCGGGGCCTGAGGACGGCAGTTGGCCGACTCGCCGTCCTTACAGAAGCAGGCCGTGGCGGAGGCGTGTTGTGTGTGAATTACACACGCCTGCCAACTCACCGAAGCGGGTTAGAACCCGACCCCACCAGGCGAGGCCGCGGTGGCGGCCAAAGTCCGCCGGCAACCCTGGGGTTATCCTTTCGAGGGCTTACCCGGGGTGCCCGGCAACGTACACTTGGGGAGGACACCGTGCGGTTTTAGTCGATACACGACATAACCACCCCCGCTGACCGGCGGGGGGGTATCCGAAGGGATTTCCGCACGTAAAAAAAAAAAAAAAAGGCACTGAATACTTTATTATACATGAGCTATTTGCCTCAGCATTACCCGGATGCCAACTATTCCCGTGGCTTTGCCAAAATTTTCGGTTACGTAAACCTTGTCAACACTGTAAACACAGAAAAAAAAGAATTATTCAAATCGGTCAGGCCATTTTCAAGTTTGGCGCTTAGCAACAAAAGTGAATCTTTTTTTTTTTTGAATGTGTGAATCATTTGTTGCTCACGGCTACACCCGCGTGAAATACTTATCCTGTTCTCGTTATCTATAGATACCTAGTCCTGAGATAACAAGAATATATAATGCTGTTCCAGGCTATATTATTATCTCTGTGCCAAATTTCATCCAGATTCGTTCGGCCGTTCTAGCGTGAGTCAGTAACTACCATGTGTATATCCATCCAAATTTCATTAGTTTTAAGCTAAGATTTGTGACCCACCCCGATTTCGCACTGGTGCATATTGATTTCATGCTCGTCAAAAATTTCGTCGCTTATCGTTTTTTGGTCATATCTCCAGTTCTACTTAACCAATTGCAATCAAATATACGGCAGAATTTAAGTTTGACCAAGACCTCTCTAAAAGAAAAAACTGCATCAAAATCCGTTCAGTCAATAATCTCGTAGTTTTTACGTTCATCGCGAACAAACAGATAAACAGACAAAAATTCGAGCACAACTTATTTTAAATATATCCATAAATAAACCTTCCGCAAAAAGAAATATTTAAATGGCACTGAAAACTGTATCAGAACCCGTTATACAAATTTAGAAAATAATTACCGAAGACACATTATGTAGACGCGTAAAAGGTACTTGGTCGCATTGGATTATGCAGAAACAACATTTTTTGCCACTGGAAATATGTTGTCTCTCGCTTTATAATAATAGTGCTAATAGCACAATCCACTTTATATAGCTGATGGTGAGCGGTTACCATAGGCTATGGTCGCTTGTAATACAAAAAGTATTAATCGAGTAACCAGAGGGGAAGACAATGAAAGAAAATGCTTATTTACAAAATATATTACGCATTTTCTCTAAAATATTTCCTAATAAAATATGCTGTAACTTTCATACCTTCCAGTGAAATAAAACTGACATATCATTACGTCATACATACATTTTTGTACAAGAACGTAAAATTTACGCAATTATTATAACACAATGTCGTAATATTAACTTCTATGATTTTTAATTGAAAAATATATAACTAATTGAAGAATGTTATTACAAAATCTTTTATGCATTTTCTCTAAAATATGCCCTTACGAAATATGCTACTAATTTCATACCTTCCAGTGAAATAAACAGACATCATTACATCATACATATATTTTTGAACAATAATGCAACATTTACGCAATTTTTATAACACAATGTCGCAATATTTAACCAAATATTAGATTAATCAAAAACAGTTACGTGGTTAATTTGTATCCAGTGAATGTGGGAGCGAGAGGTATACCAGGAAAATCTCTCTATAATCTACTTAAAGATCTAGGCCTATTGAGAGCTACGATAAGCTCATTACTATATAGGACGAATGTCTAAAGCGGCACTAGTAGGTTCGCAATTTGGTGAGGCAGGGAGGGGAACTTGGGTAGTGAAGGTGAGTGTTGATCAACAAAAGGGGTCCCTTCTAAATCTACACTTGGGTTGCAAGTCCCAAGCACTGTCCCGAGTTCCTAACTCAGCAACGCGATGGACCCGGCACCCACACGGAGAATCCATGGATTGCTAAGAATATCGGTCTCTTTATATGATTTTTATAGTAAAATATATAACTAATTGAATTGAGAGTATAGGGCTCCACCAAGGGCTCATCTGCAAGCCAATACACCTGCTGATAGACGAACCAGGCTCTGTCGCGGGCTTTCCTACCGGGGTTAGGCTCCATTAGCAGTCACTCCCGTAAAAGCCAAGATAAATCAAATTATGGAAAGGAGGAGACAGCGGGCCCCGGACCCAAAGTGCAGCTTTGGATGCAACCGAGATTGGCACTCCTATGATGATGACGTCACACTTTAGTTTTGATTTGAAAAATAAAAATATAATCAAACAAATTTACATACATTATTACGTCAAATTAAACAACTTATGCAAAATGATACAACATAATGAATAGTTTTTTGAATACAATATTTGTATTAGTATGATACTACAAAATATTTTCTTACGAGTCAAACCCACCTACGTCAGAAGCAACCAGTATTGCGGCAACAGATTTCCCAGCTTGTAGATCTACCTCAGTATAAAAGGAGCTACAAAAGCTAAACGATTACTAGTTCTCCCTGACTTGTGAACATAACAAGACGTCACTTGAGTTGATCTACAATGATGTCGCCAACAATTTTGTCCGTGTTTTTCCTGTGCTTTATTTGCATGGCAATTGCATTGCCTGTTATCCATGACGTAAAAATTAGTGATGATAGTTTAAAAAGTGATGTAGTGCTCAAAGTTGAACCAGTGCCAAGTTCCAGTCTAGATAAAGTTCTAGTAAGAGCCGCACGGGACACTATGCGCAGTAGAGGATGCCCAAAGAGAAGAGTCTACTACAAGAAGAGATGTATCAATTATAGAAGGTAATTAATATTTAATAAGATTTCAACCTCTGTGGCGTGGCGGTAGAGCATTCGACTGCTAGGCCGGAGATCCCGGGTTCGATTGCCGCTCAGTGTAAATATTATATGCATGAATATGTCTATTTGCATTGGTCTGGGTATTTCTATATGTATGTATTTAGAAAAAACCGTTGTACTCAAAATTTTTTTTTTTTAATTTATACTTCATTTGTGCTGTAAGATCTCGCTTGTCTTACTTAAAAGCAAAGGGTATTTCAGCACAAGTAAAGGGAAAATTACTAAAAATTAAAAAGTTGAAAATTAAGGTAAATATTGGTACTTACAAAGTTTCACTAAGATCTTAATTTGCCCATATCTTTTTATGGTGTTGACTCAGAACTTTGATTTTTATACACCTAACAGGGACTATAGATCCCTGTATCTAGTTTAAATTTCAACTAGCTAGGTTCACGCGTTAACAAATTATTTGCTATAAAATAATGTATGAATAATTCTGAATCATATTTTACCCAAATTTTTTCCTTGTCCGCAGATATCAAAGGATTATTAGCGGGGACTACGAAGAGTAAACACAAAGGACTAATCCACACTTGGAAGCTATTGTTCAAGAAAGAAAGTGCATGAGCGAGTCTCTACACACCTTTCAAAAGTCAGCATCGTGTGATCTCTTCCCCCTACAAAGTGCGAGTGACACTTAGTGCAGATAGTTCCATCCTACTATATAAAACGAGTCTGATAGCTTCTAATTTAAGTTATTCTTATTTTTTATTGTCGTTATCGGCGGCCATTCCTGCACTTAAGACTGTGTTGCCAGTGATTTTTTGTACATGCCGTATTGAATTATCATAATCTAGTCATAATATTATTAGTTAGTCTATTTATTGTTAATTATGAGCATTTAAATTTATGTCGTTTGTAAGGAAGATTGTGTATTTAATAAAACATGTAAGAATGTTAAATGTTTGCCTAGTACAGCTCATTAAAATTCAATCTATCACAATTCACTGGTAGGAGAAGTAGGAGTGCCTTGTTTATGTGTTTATTGAATGGTTTTTCTCATAATCATTTACCTGTAGGAGCAACGAACTCTTTGCAAAGAGAAGCGACTTCAATCTTTTCCTCCTTAGCTGGTTACACTGAGTTGGACAAAGGTGTACAAAGGTGCCATTGTACGTGTTATGTCATTAGATATAAGTATTTAAGCTACTTGTCTGTGATATAGATAATTATTTATTTACTAGAATATTAGGTTTTTTACTTCCTCTTTTTCGTAGCCATTCATTATAACTATTTTATTGGCCATTCATCAGCCTCTCAGCATCGAGGCCCGGTTGTATTCAAGGCGTTCACCTCAGGGTCCGCTATTAAAGCTATTTTTGGAAATTATATATCAATGAGGTATCGACAATGACCTGGGGTGCGAGGGAAATGCCTTATGGGGCCACCTTTCACCGTGCGGTTTTAGTCTGTTCGAATCGACATAACCACCCCCACTGGCCGGGAAGGGGGGACGGGTTTCCGGGGGTATTTCTACACGAAAAAAATAAATCAGCTATTATATAAACTTATGTACATTAATTTATATCAAATGCATTTAAATACGTGAAATATTTATTCTATGTGTTAAAACTATTCTGTTATAATTAATAAATTAATAAAAACCTCGAAAGAACTATCTTACTAAAACCTTCATCCAATGATCATCTTTATTTGGATATAGGTAAGTGGCTAAAGTAACAGTTATGCAATTGATAGGGCGCGTCTTCAATCCCTGACCATAAGACGTTTTTTACTATTCTTAAAGTCTAGTCTAGTCTAGCCATCTAGTAATTTCGGTTACTAATATTCTTTAACAAGAAAATAGGAACTAAATTGTGAAAGAATCTGGCAATGAAAACACACGTCAACTTCTTTTTAATAGCCAGGAATTATAATTACTGTTTATAAATTGTGTCAGCTAACACGATGCTACTACCAAGAGCCCAATCAAATGTATTTAATCAGGGATTACCCAAGCTATAATTGGAATGCACATGAACGAGTTGCTGATCTGGACATTCGACCCCTTACGACACTCAGTAATGTCTACTTGATCACCGTGGCAAATTTGGTCGAGATCGGTCAAACGGTCTCGGAGGAGTATCATTTGTTTGAAATGCAACTTTGAAACCAAAGACGCTTCGCTCGCCTTCGACTCGCTACGCTTAATCAGTACAACACATTTAGTTCAGTTGAGGGACTTATGGCTAAGGAGGAGCTCATGGCTAAGTGGTAGCCGAGTAGATTAACAAATTGCAAAGTTAAGCAATTCTCACTAGGTTAGTTTTAGCATGGGTGATCATTCTTAACAAATTGAGACCCCTATGTGCCTCGGAGAGCACGTTAAGCCATCGGTCTTGGTTGACATACAAACATCTTTATATTTTTTTAAGAATGACACGTTTGACCTCTATCTCACCTGGTCGTAAGTGACGATGTGGTCTACGATGGAACACGTTTGCCTAGAAAGAACCTATGTATGGCAGTCGTTTTTTTTTTATACCACTCAGGTGGCAGACAAGCTCACGGCCTACCTGATGGGAAGCGGTTACCGTGGACTACGGGTTGGAGCCCAAATAAGTCCGACAACTGGTATAACTACAGAACTGGTGGTAGAAATTTGATGACACAAATTTGTCACAAAATTCGGCCGGGTTGGTACCACCGTGCACGATTGCGAAAAACCCTCCATAGTAATCCAATTTCGGTTTGATTGCGTTCAGGGGTCAGCAAGTGCATAGCCGGGCAGGGGGATTGTGGTCGCAGCACTAGTGGGACCGGTGGTGTCACGCGGTGCTGCGACGACAATCCTCTTCTGATGAGGCCGTCAAGCTGAGTGCCACCATGGTTAACATGGTACGTGTATGTAATGGTGACCCTCTTTCCTGAGACTTTACCTTCAGCTTACCATCAGGCGAGGTGAAGTCAAATTGACGTGTCCTAAATATAAAAAAAAAAAAAAAAAGAAAAGAACTCAGATGGCAGTCGCTTCATAGAAAATATTAAAGCTCGGTCACTTCATGCTAGGAGGTACAACGTAATATTTTTGGTAGAGAAGACACTGAGCTCTTGAAAAATGATCACCAGATTCTAGAACAAAAAAAATTTTGAGTAACGGGTAGGTTATTCGTTAGATACTCTATGTAACACTAAAAAATGAATTCGTATAGCTAAGGGGTACCTTTTTTTTTTCCTTTTCGTGCGGAAATCCCTTCGGATCCCCCCCCCCCCCCGCCGGCAAGCGGGGGCGGTTATGTCGGGCTTGAACCGCACGCCGTCTCGGGTCTTAAGACGCCGGGGTGTAAAGTTGCCCATAGAGCATATCCCTCGCACCCCGACTGACCCGAGCTAATAGCGAAAATAAGAGGCAATTTATATTGATACAAATTTCAATTTAATTTAAATAAACTTTTAGATAATAAATATAGTAGTAACATTTGTATAATATCAGTTCAGGTAAGGACTTACAAAATTATGACACGAAATTATTATCGTAAAATTACCTACTTCATTCAATCACGTAAATCACGTATCATACGAGTATATCCGAGCTAAGGTCTACGCTACACTGGGCGGAAATGCCGATGCAGAGGATCAGCGACGGAATTTTATGGCCGCCAGGTTCACATAATTATAAATGTAAGGGCTACGAGACGAAAAATTGTTCAAAAGCGATCAAGCCGAAGCGAGTATGGAGTACAACAACTTTGTTTTACGATTATAAAAGTGGGAAGCGTCAAGTTTCTTCAGTGTTTCAACAAATATTACCTTTATTAGACAAGACCCCCAGGTCAAAGTAATATTACTAAGTGAATGGACTCTTCCAAATTAAAGCTATAGTTTTATTTCCAGAGACGTTATAGGTAACTTTTTAATCATTTTGTAGAGAAAATATAAACCTAAGATGTTTTCGAAAAAAAAAAAAAATTTATACGTATGAGTTTTCTTCATAACTTAAATTTAATTAATGTGCTTACAGATTTAATTTATTTACATATTATATTTTATTTAAAATATTAAACAAATATACTAAGTATATAATTTTACTTTTTTCATCACAATCGGCTTACATAGAACTCCATTTTCTATATCCAAATTGTATCCATGAAAACAATTTTTCGCGATAATTTTCCACTATAAATTATAGTGGAAAATTATCGCGAATCGTTATTATTAATGATAGGCTACGAATAGTAGATGATAGGTCATTTATTTGACTACTATCTCATATTCATCGTATCAATTAATGGACACTTTCTTAAAATAAATACGAACTTAATAATAAAAACATTTATAATACTGTTCAACTTACAACTAGAGTTTATCTCAAAGCACGCTATATTTTTCTAATTTGAGCACCGCCTATCACCCCAGCAGAAGCAGGCCGGGACGGTGGGGCGACTACTGCCCCTCCCCCAAACCGGGGCAAGACGGGGACACCGTGGTTCCCAAACCCGAGGGGGCCATCTCGAAACCGGAGATGGCCCAGGGTCAGTCGTGGTGCGAGGAATATGCTCTATGGGCAGCCTTACACCCCGGCGTCTGTAGACCCGGTCGGTAGTCGGTTCAAGCCCGACATAACCGCCCCCGCTGGCTGGCAGGGCCAGAATCCGAAGGGATTTCTGCACGGAAAAAAAAAAGGTACATAATGGATATCATGATTATGTTTCAGGTATCTACGGCGCGGCGGGGGGGTATTCGAAGGGCTTTCCGCACGAAAAAAAAAAGGTACGCGTAGATATTAACATAAACATAAAATAAGTATTAAGCAGTCAGCTTAATACTTATTTTTGCTAAATTGAGCTGAGCGAGCAGGACTCTTACTTGAGAATAAGACATCTTGCTACGGTCGCGCGCTTAGTTAAGGCCGCGCGCTCGTGAAACTGTTTTTCGGTGATTATTCCTTAATGGTACATCGGACATGAACCATCTCGCTTCAAAACTCTCCTCAGTCTCCAGACTATCACCGTGGTAAATTTGGTCAAGATACCGCTAGTGGTTACGGAGGAGTTCAGCCACCAACAAACGGCTATGCCGGGTATAAGAACTACGCTCGCTAAGCTCAAAAAGAAATTACCCACTGCGTTTTCTGAAGTTAATTCCTTACTTAAATTACACTACTTAATTTGAACTATAATTCCTAAATACAGATGGACTTCATATAACCAGACTAGACATACATATATAAGTAAATATTAATCATGATACTATACGGAATTAAATAAATAAATTGCTTATTGCACTTGTATTAGTTTAGATCTTTGGATTAGTAGATAAACATTAGCGAGTTGCAACAGTCAACCTCTCCTGCAAGTCGGTAAAACTGCTAAACGACGGACAAAAGCTCGGCTAAAGCTCTTGCGTAGGCTTTCTCGGAAAAGCCGATATACCAATAAAAGACAACAGTATTCGGGCCTCGGGCTATGAAGAGCAAACTTTGGGCGCATCTGAGAAATCGCTATGAGGATGCTGATGATGGTAGGCAAGTTTCAGACCTTAGGAAGGAAACAATCGATGTCTTCAAGATGCTGGGTCATGCATTTCATCAGTAGAGCACGAAAGTAGCGCTGTGCCGTCTTCTTTTGTCAGATAATAATCGTACCTGGGAAAGACAACATTTAAAATTATAGAATTGTGAATTATTATATTATTGAGTAGCTGGAGCCCGCGGCTCCGCCCGTGTGGAGGTTGGTTATCATTTTTTGGTCTTATCTCCGGTTCTACTTAACCAGTTGCAATCAAACGTACGGCAGGTCTGGCATTCGGTTTAAAAGTGGTAGAGTCAAGCAACAGTCATTTTGGTCGTTGCATGAATGGGCCGACTCGACCGGGGAAGCACCACCCTCTCACAGAATATCGACGCCAAGTAACAGTATTTGAACTGTTGCGTTCCGTTTGGTGAGTGAGAGTGCCGGAGCCCAAACTCCTTTTCCATCCCCTCCCAAACTACTTTCCCATCCCCTCCCAAACTACTTTTCCATTCTCTTTCCTTTACAGGGTCGGCAGCGCGAGTGTGACGCCACTGGTGTTGCACACGTCCATAGGCTGCGGTAACCGCTTCCCATCAGGTAGGCCGTGTGCTTGTCTGCCATCTTAGTGGTATTAAAAAAAAAAAAAAAAAGAATTGCAAAAACTTTTTTTTCAGAATCGTTCTTCTAACATAACCCAGGTATTTATTAAACATCTTCAATGTACAGACACAACTAGTTTACAATTTGATAATAGCATAGACACATAAATGCAAGGGATCCCACCTAGATCTTCTTGGCCCAAGCCAACCCCACCTGCTAGGCGGTCGGTCGAAGCTCCGGCACTGGCTTGACTCGTGGTTGGGAGGTCAGACGTTCAAACACTCCCGTAAATGCTAAAATAAGCGAAATCAAGAGAAAGAGAAGAAGAAAGAACCTAGAACCATAAAGTGCAAGCTTTGGATGCAACCGGGGCTACCGCTGTAACTTTAATGTATTGATGAAAAATATAAAATGAGATACCTATAGATAAAAATATGGTTCCACTTACAGTAATTTAAACAGCCAAGTAAGTACAACAGCGCAGCCGCCGACCATAAGTACCGTATACGTGAAATTTTTCACTCTTTCCAAATTCACATCACTTTTGTCGTCAAAAGTAGGCTTAGAAGAAATGGCTTGACTTCCCATGGTATCAGTATCGAATCTGATTTCTGTGTTATTTAGTTCCTCAGCATTTGATACGTCATAAACAGGTATGGAACTAGTTTCAGCTGCAATTGTATCAGGAAGATCGTATTTTCTCGTTGGTTTTGTCCTTTGCAATTCTTCTTCATCTGATACATGATTCACAGATGCGGAGCTAGCTTCTGTTACACTTGTATCAAGCAAGGCATCATTTCTCGAACTCTTTGTATTTTGCATTTTGCCTACATCTGATATATCATACATGGATGCGGAGCTGGCTTCTGTAGAAATTGTATCAGAAGAATCGTTTCTACTCTTGCTCTCTGTGCTATTAAGTTGTCCTGTATGTAGTGGTACATACATAGTATTAGTACTATTTTTTATTGCGGTTTTATAAACAGCATCAATTTTTTTTATGATTTCTTTTTGAGGGACTGTTACAGCTTTCTTTGCAACAGGGTTGGTACCACTATCATCATAGTCATTGTCCATTATTCGTTTGTACCTGGAGATATAAAAAAATATTACTACACTAGCTTATATTTGTGACTCAATCATGCCAGAATTGCTGAACGAATGCTGAATATTGATGAAAACATTTTTTCCGGTCAAGTCATTATCCGACGTAAACATTGAAGTATTTGGACAAAACGAAGCAGGCTCATTGTAACCTTGACATTATTATATTATCGTATCAAATGTACGTATTTTTATCTATTTGAATGAGTATACCAATTATTCCCCACGGCACCGAAACCTAAGGATTTACCTTAACATATTAAAGCGTTCATGTTCCAAGCGAAACTCTATCCCTCTTCCTGGCCCGAAATGCGGAATCTTTAAAACGCCAATATAAGAACACTGTCCCAAGATAAAAAGTAACCCATGTGCCTTTCCAGACCTACCTCTATCTACCCTACCTAACCGATCTACCTCTACGCTCTATAATTTTATCCAGGGCCATTCCGTAGTTTTTGAGAGTTACATATATTTATCAATTCATCCATACACCAATCAAACTCACAAACTTTCAAGTTAAAAATATAAGTAGGGTTTATTGTTCCTCTAAAAACTAGGCACAAATCTTTTGTTGTATCTGTACATTGGTAAGTTAAGAAAAAAACTAAAAAACAGGGTTTTTTATAGAAAACCGAACTAACAAAATAGAAAATAAGTTTTAATAAATTTAAATTAAGAATACTGTTAAAAATTTCAATAAATTTAAATTAATAATAGTGTACATATATACAGGTAAATAGACTTAGCATTATGTTTAAAATTACTCGTATTTCCATTCTTTTTTCGTTCGGAAATCCCCACGGATTCTTGAACCGACTAAAACCGCAGGGCATCTCGGGCCTTCAGACGCCAGGGTGTAAGGTAGCCCCTCGGGATTGGGTACCACGGTGTCCCCATCTTGCCCCGGAAAGGGGCGCGGGGGCCCTAGTCGCCCCGCCTTCCTGGTCTGCTTGTGCTAGGGTGACACTGGCCTCACCTGCCACTCCTAGGCCTGCGCTCATAATCTATGCTAACTTTTCCTATAAATTGGCATCACAAATTTGAACATCCACACTCTGACCATTCCAGCTACCTGTAGTATGCCTCTTAGAAAGTCGCGGGTTAAAGTTCCGTCCTGGATGTTGACATTTTCCAAGGAATAAAAGAATTCCATAAATGTTTAGAAATAACGTAAACTTACATTTAATGATATTTCACTTTGATTATTTTAAGTATGAGAAAAGACGAAAGTAATGTTGTTATAAAAGTTCAAAGTATGAATGGCGACGGCTTAAGGAGTAGAGGTAGGCCTAACAAGAGAAAATATGGATTGCGTGAAACAGGATATATCAGAAAAAGACTTGTGACGTCTGACAGCAAAGTATAGAAAATAATGACAAGATCAGGAAGCGGATGATAATTATAAATTCGGAACAAATTTTCACGGTGTTATCTACATAACATCCAGACTACACATAGCTTGTATTATGGGTTCTAGAATATGAATTGATTAACCTTAGGGGAAAGACCAAATCGAATACCGTGGCGGGAAACTTACTCATGGCATGACGCACTCTTGTGACGTATGCCGTCATGCCAGTTTCAAGCCATATACATTAAATCAACTAGACATTTCAACATATACATTCGTACAAATATTTGCACTTATAGGGTAACGTTAAAAGTTAGTGTCAACGAATCAGCACGCGCCGGGGATTCCCAACAAACCATGAACTAGAAACGCGCAAATAAAACGGCGTCACTTATCATGATTATTTTATTCAAAGAATATCTCTTGTAAATCAAATATATGGCGCCAAGGATTAAGATTTTTTTTATACGCTTTTTATTAGCTTCACACAAACAAACATACAGGTTTGTAACCGACTCCTTTGGGCGCGATCTTACAATCTTACAACGTTCAATATATAAGATACGTAAAATACTGCATTGAATAAAAATCGTAATAAAAAACTAAAATTTTAATAAAAAAAAATTATATTTAAAATAGCTTATTAACTCACTCCTTTTGGGTTCTGCATTTTCCAAAGTACCATTGCTTTCCTCGACCACACGAACCAACCGAGACCAATTGTTTCTTAACCCGTACTAAAATTACACCACCATTTTCATCTAAACTCAATGTTGCACTATCTGTAGTCCTTGATAGCTTTAAATCCTGATCAATTGGTGCTAAACACACGTTCTGTACAATACTGACGAAAGACAGTAAAGATAGGAAAATTTCAAAGGCCATATTTTGTTGAGCTTTTCATTTAACGTCCGTTTCGCATAAAAGCTGCGAGAATACTACACTTTGTTGTATCCTTTCGTATCTGCATATCGCGCTGGCTTCTAACTTCTCATGCAATATCTGTTGTAGTTATGACAACACTTGTGTAACGATTATTTCATATTGAAATTTATATTTCTTATTTTACATTGAACACGACGTTTTGGTTGCTTTTCAGCAGCCATGGTCACGGGGAGGCAACCGAAACGTCGGGTTCAATGTTAAATATAAAATAACATCAAATAAACCGCGATAGAATCCGTTAAAAATAGTTTTATTTTAATGTGTGACATTCGCGTAAACTTCTCATAGTGATTATTCCATATGTTGTATTGTACTATCTTGTGTATGGGACACGCCAATTCTTAACATTTGATAGACACCTATTTTACTTTTTATTTTAAACTAGCTGCGTTCTGCTTCGCCCTGCTGGAATAATAGCACCTTACCCGTGGACTTTCTTAAATTTGTCTTCATACAAAACTTAAAAAAAAAAAGAATTATTCAATTTGGTGCAGTCGTTCTGAAGTAATGTGCGTACACATATTTCGGCGATTCATTTTTATTTATATAGATGTATAGTTTGTTTAAATTATAATGCCAATGTAGGTTATTCAAAATTATTACTAAATATGAAATTGACTTGAAAGAAATAATTTATTATTATGATGATATGATATGATTATACTTATAGTGACAAATGGTCAACAATTTTACTTCAAACAGGTACAAAAGTTCGGATAAACTTAATTCTAATCAAAAAAAGGTAGAGCCCTATCCTTAAATGCATCATTTATGAATTAAAATACTTGTTTGACCGAAATTTGGTTAAACAGTGTTTTACTAACATAGTTCATAAGCTCTTTTGTTAGGTACTATCTACTACATGGTGTATTTATGTATCTACATGGGCAATGCCTGAAATAAACAATTTTTATTTTATTTTATTTAAAAAAGATAAATCCTTCTCCCTTTATGACCTTTAAACACTGGATCAACTTTAACATCTTATGAATATCAAATTTATATCTTCATTCATTTTCAATTTATATTTTTTAGGATATGTAGATAATAAAATATTTCGCAACATTTTTCGTATTGCACAATATTTCATCTATTATAAAAAATGTTGCTTGCAATTTGTTACGTACGCAATGCGCGACGTAGGATAGTGTCGTCATTTTTATCTATAAACTAGTTGATGCCTGCGGCTCCGCCTGTGCCTAATTCAGTTATCTTTTCTAGTCATATCTCCGGTTCTGCTTAACCAATCATAATCAAACTTACGGCATATTTTAAGTCTTACTAAGACCTTTCTAATAAAAAACACATCAAAATCTGTTCAGTCGTTTTTGCATCCAACGCGAACAAACAGATAAACAGACAAACAGGCATACAGACAAACAGATCAGAATTTAAAAAAAAATATTCATGTGTTCAGAATCGTTTATAAGTCTAGTATTTTTTTTAATATGTACACAACTAATTTCCAATTTTATAATAATATAGAAAAGAAGGCGTAAAATTCCACATTTTATATTAAAGCACCTGGTTGCATTTCATCCCTCTTGAAATAAAACAGCAACGAAAGTATTGTGGCCTATATTTCAGACAAGAAAAAAAAAGTGTAAGTGGTCCTAGATCAACTAAATCTTCGGTGTCCCTGCTGATTAATGGATGGCGCTCCGGCGCAGGGTTTTCAGCGGCAGTAAAAGTAAAAGAAAACCGAGGAATTGGAGAGTAGACGCTGGACTCCAAAGTGCAAGGTCAGATGCAACTGGGATTGGTGCTCGGATGAAGAAACAGGGCATCTATGAAGTAAACTTTATAAAGCCGACCATGCCTCTGAGGTGGAGGCTTCAGAAGCTACTGGGACAGTCGCTGAGAAGATGGTTTATCTATTTTTAATTGTAATAAAGTATATTTATTACGCATACAAATATGCCTGCAATTACAACGCTGATATAATCCCAAAAATTTCAAACAAATATCATAAAAATTGATTGATTGTTTTTTATAAAAAAGTCCTTGTATATTACCGTCAACGTCAAAGTCCAACTTTTTTTTTTTTTTCTCTTTATTTATTGTTCGGGACTTTTATACAAATGTATATGCCAGTCCCATCGTACCTTTTATACATACTTATCTATCTTACAAACCGTAACATAACAAATTTAAATAAACTATAGGCAGCTTCAGAGTTAGGTGTACACAATATTTGTTGCAAGATACCTACATCATATAGGTTTAAGTTTATTTCCTTAAATAGCTCCCCCCTGGCAGACCGATATCTAGCACATTCCACCAATAAGTGTAACACATCTTCCACAGTGCCACAAACCTCACAGTTTGGTGAATCAAGTTTCTTCATTAGGAATCCAAACTTATTAAGTGGCATGTGTCCGGGCTCAGTCTGTGGGCGAGCACAACAAGTTTTCTACTTAACCTAGTGTTTAAAAACCAGGGTACATGAGGAGGCTCCGCTACTATAGCTTTGTACCATATCCCTTTATCCTTCGATCTTTCGTTAAAATATTCTTTCCATAGCGCGTGACATTTATTTTTATATTTAGGTAATAACTCCATATAATTAATTTCTATATTTACCTCTTTCCCCCCAATAATTCCAAATTTTGCCAAACGGTCAGCCTCCTCATTACCTTTTATACCTTTTTTTTTTTTTTTTTTTTTATCGTGCGGAAATCCCTTCGGATACCCCCCCGCCGGCCAGCGGGGGTGGTTATGTCTCCTACTTGCACCGACTAAAACCGCACGCCGTCTCGGGTCTTCAGACGCCGGGGTGTAAGGTTACCCATAGAGCATATCCCTCGCACCCCGGCTGACCCTGGGCCATCTCACCACCAACAGCACCGCTCACCCCGTCCCCTCCGAAAGCAGAGGAGTACGGAGAGCGATGCGTTCCCGCCACGTTGGGTATTGGCCGACGATCAATGCCAACCCTATGAAGGGGTGAAGGGGAAGCCATTGACCGCCGCCCAGGGTGTACCGGCCGCTCCGATTCCGTTCCCCCCGGACTGCAGCGGGATCGGAATCGGAGCGACACTCGAGGAGGTTACCCAACACACACCCCTACCTTTTATACCTACATGTGAGGGAACCCACTGCAACTTCAGATCAAACCCACGATTTGTTAAGTTGTGTATTTGTGACAGTACTGCATAAGCTATCGCTGTGCCTCTGCAACCAGAGGCACAGCGAGCTATATGTTGCAGTGCGCTTTTACTGTCTACACAGATTACCACTAGCACTCTTAGACCCATCAGTAAAAATAGTATAATAACCCTCGTAATTTTCCCATAATTCTTTCAAAATTTCTGTTTTTATTAAGTTGTAGTCGTATGCTTTTTTAGGTACTTTAATTGATTCTAAGTTATCTCTTATTATGCTTTGAACAGGAATCTTTGTTAACCAAGTATCCAGAGTAAACATTTCTATAATTAAAGAAGATTTTATACTTTCCTCTCTAATTTCTTCAAAAACACTAATAAGTAAAGGAAGCTTCTTGTTTGCCCAATACCTGGCGTGTGTAAGAGTGCTAAGTTCCGATAGTAGCTTGGTTGTAACATTTTCAGATAATGAACGCGCCTTTAAACAATATTTAACGGCTAGCCATCGTCTTCTTAAATGTAGTGGAGGTACACAAAGCTCGCATTCCATCACGTGTATTGGAGTACTTCTTATAAAACCCCCCACAACCCTCAAAGCTTGATTTTGTACTTTAACCAACTTGTATATATTTGTGTTCGCACTATTGTCGTATAGAAAGCTTCCATAGTCTAGTCTACTTCTAATAAGTGCAATATATAATCTGCGTAGATGAACTTGATGAACACCCCAGGAAGGCCCAGTAAGAATTTTAAGTAAGTTGACGAGCTTCTGACCCTTATCGACGATTTCATTGATGTGTTTACCCCACCGCAGTGTTTTGTCTAACCAAACACCCAGATATTTGTAAGTCTGCACTATATCAAGTTCACAATTATTTATTAGGAGTTGCACCTGTTGTTGTCGCACGCCCCTACTAAACACACAATATTTAGATTTACCAATAGATAACTCTAATCCTAATTCATCCAATATCATGGTAAAATTATCTAACGCACCTTGAATTTTATTTCGGCCCTCAAGAACATTCTTATAAGTAGTATATAGTACGAAGTCATCTGCGTATTGGCATATATACACATCCATGGTTGCTATATTAAAGAGCAGTGGTGAAATAGGGTCACCTTGGGCCAAGCCTTTTCCCGTGTATCTAATTATCTCCCCACACCCAGCAAATTCATTAGTCACTTTGAGATGGCGCTCACTAAGAAAGTTCCATAGATACTGACATATATTTCTACCTATATTTAGATTATCAAAAATGCACAATAATTTTTCTATTAGTATGTTATTATATGCGTTTTTAATGTCTAGAAAACAAGCCAGAGTTGGGTCGCTATTTGTAAAGCCTATTTGAATTTGGGTCACTAAACGCGCTAAGCAATCAAGGCTAGATTGTCCTCGCCGAAAACCCGTTGCATAAGGTGATAAAATCTGATTCTTTTCTACAAACCATTCAAGTCTTTTGACTACCATAGCATGAAAAACCTTACAAGTGCAGGCCATCAAAGATATAGGTCTTAATTTATTATTATTTATACCAGCACCCGACTTTGGTATGTGTATGATTCGAATATTCCGCCATTGGGATGGAGGTGAACCTGAATTCAAAATAGTGTTATATATTTTAAGTAGATATAACTTACCAACTGTTGGTAAATTAAAAATCATGGAATATGTAATTTTATCATCACCCGGAGCAGTATCTTTTTTCTTTAGGCAGTGATCCATTTCTTCTAACGTAAATTCAGACTCTATATAAGCATTTCTGGAATTAAAAACCGGTATTACTGGAACCACATCATCTGGTGCAAGGTCACTCATCATTTCACTCAATAGTTCCTGAGGGATATCAGCCCTTGTTCTTTTGTAACCCTTTACCCATCGCAAGCGATGCCACATGTTAGAAGCAGATACCGTATAGTCAATAGTATCGCAAAATTTCCTATAGTCATTTATTTTAGCGTTTCTGATGGCCTGCTTTGCCCTCAATGTTTTTCCTTGAAGTAATGCAAGATTTGAAGGTGTTGGATTTCTCCTAAAATTGCTCAGCGCTAGTCTCCGTTCACCTATTAATTTAGAGATATCCGGGCTCCAATATCCTTTGACTTTGAATTTACTGTTTGGATTATTACATGTTTTGAACATGGGAATGCTAACATCAGCTGCCCTATTTATTTGGCAGGTGAAATAATCATATAAGACCTGTACGCTATTGCCTTCAGTAGGTGAAGAAAAACAATTTAAAAGTTGTTATTTATAGGCTTTCCAGTCGGCTAGTTTATAGTTACGCTTTTTAGTTATGTAAAACTCATCAGTATATTTAATTTTAAGTTTAATAAACAAGTGATCACTTCCTAAGTTTTCATTCATCACACACCAATTGAAATTAATAGCTATATCTACAGATGCAAACGTAATATCAGGAGAAGAGCTTTGTACAACACCATTCACTAATTTAATCCTAGTGGGTTGTCCATTATTAAGTGAAGTAAATCCAAACTCCAGAGCCGATTCAAAAATTTGTTTACCTCTAGTATTATTTTTGTATGACCAGTTTGTATGGTGGCCGTTAAAATCGCCCGCTATCAAACAATTTTTAGGGAACCTAGAAAAAATTGTATCCCAATCTGATTGTGTAGTACTTACGGAACTAGGGCAATATACTAGAATTATATACTGGATGTAGCGGCAATTATGCAGCCTTATACACAATAATTCTATACCTGGGTTATTTAAGTTTATATATAACTCGTTAACACATAATGAGTAATGCGTCAGTATAGCAATCCCACCGTATGAATCCCCTCTGTCTCGTCTATATATATTATATTGATTAAAGTTACTACATACCTCCTCTACTAACCAGGTTTCACTTATTAATGCAATGTGTACCTTCTCTTGCGCCAATAAACACCTAACCTCCTCCGTTTTAGGTGGCAAGCTTTGTGCATTCCACTGCAGTATGTTCAAATCAATATCTCTACGTAAACAAGCCATTTTTGAAGATTGAAATAAGTCTACTAAAAAAATTTGCCTCCTTCACTAGGTACCAAATAAAGTGCCCATCATGGAGGATTGGCTGGAGAGGCGACACGGAAGCCTCTCCTACCGACTGACGCAGGTGATCTCAGGGAAGGGGTGCTTCGGGGACCACCTGCATCGGATCAGGAAGGAGCCAACGCCTGAGTGTCATCACTGCGACGCGAGCGAGGACTCAGGGCTGCACACGCTGGCGGACTGCCCGGCGTGGGAGGCGCCGAGGCGTGACCTCGTGGCAGCCATCGGGGTGGGAGTCCTCTCGCTCGGCAGCATGATTGCGGCAATGGTGCGGAGCGCGAGCGCGTGGGCCGCCGCCGCCTCCTTCTGCGAGCATATAATGCTCGCGAAGGAGGTGGCGGAGCGCGCCCGGGAGAGACTTAGAACTCTCTCGGTCCGCCGAGCCCGCAACTTGCTCGCCGCGCGTCGTAGGCAACTCAGGCGCCGGAGGTCGCTTAACGACCTCCGTCCTCCATGAGCGCAGGCCTGGGGGTGGCAGGTGAGGCCGCCTGTCACCCCAGCAGAAGCAGGCCGGGACGGTGGGGCGACTAGCGCCCCTCCCCCAAACCGGGGCAAGACGGGGACACCGTGGTTCCCAAACCCGAGGGGGCCATCTCGAAACCGGAGATGGCCCAGGGTCAGTCGGGGTGCGAGGGATATGCTCTATGGGCAACCTTACACCCCGGCGTCTGCAGACCCGAGACGGCGTGCGGTTTTAGTCGGTTCAAGCCCGACATAACCGCCCCCGCTGGCCGGCGGGGGGGTATCCGAGGGGATTTCCGCACGAAAAAACAAAAAAAAAAAAGGTACCAAATAAAGTGAAAACATTCTTCAATAATAAAACTAAATACTAATTTAACTTTCACATCAAAATCACAATCAGACAGCCAGACTTCTTTTAATTTATATAACAATTTTTTGAAATCTACTTTACGCCTTATGGGTTTTTCTTTATTTTCTATATTTTCTTGTGTTGCCGATTCCCCTTCATTCTCACATGGAAAATTACGACTATGACTTGATTTTTCTTTCTTTTTATTTTGTTTTTTAGAGGGTTTACCCAAAATCACAGAATTTTCAGACTCTTCCATGCTCTGGTCTCCTATATCCTCCGTGTTAATGTTTTGTCTATTGACCAGCAGCACGTCCCTGTACAGTGTTTTTTCGTTTCTTATATTATTGTTTGTACTATTGTGTGTATTTTCGACCGTAAAATGTTGTCCGATATTACACTTTTGTTTTTGTTCTTCTAAGTATGTGGAGAGGGCTTTTCTGTACGTGTAGTTCTTTTCGCACATAATATGCCTTATTTTCTTTTCTTTAACAAAGACGGGGCAGGACTTTTCCAATGCCATGTGTGAACCCTTACAGTGTATACACTTGAAGTCGGTAATCTCAGAATTACTATGATTCTCCCCACATTTCGGGCAGCGTATTATTTTTGACGGACATGTCCTTATCAGATGTCCAAAACGCCAGCACCCAGAGCATTGAGTCACCGGGAACATATAGGGTTCTACCTTGAACCTGCAACCATACATAGATACGTAGGGGGTAAAGTAGAACTTTTAAAACACAGACGCACTATTTCGCTGTCCACCCATTCTCTTGAAATATTGAGCCGTTTTAATCTTCTCACCGAGATAATATCATAGTCGCATTCCAAACTCTGTTGAATTTCTTATAAAGATTTCCATAATAAGATAAATTAGCTTCATCTACAAACTGACATCTATAACCCAATGTATGAAACTTTTGACACTCGACTAATTTTTTTGCATTTTCTTTATTTTCAAATTCTAGAATGACTCTGTATGCATTTTTGTACTGAATTTTTTAAATATTTATAATATTTTCTGCCCTTAACAACTTCGCCAAACCAAACTGTTTAGGTAGTTTAACCTCCTTCCCCGTAATACAAACAACATTAATTGGCGATTGTTCTTTCACTGTTTACACTGCTATCAGATTGCCTAGATATTCGTCTAGCAATTTTTTTATTCCCCCTTCTGTAAATTGTAAATCCACCCTCCTCTAAAGAATTTCCTCACTATCCTCTCTGACTCGTTTCTCTGCACCTCCCTGTTTCTCATTCTGCGTAATATTGCTCTTCTCCATTGTACTCGACAAAACTTGTTGCTCACTTCTATTCATGTTTTCCTCTTCTATTATATCACTTCCACTAGACACATCACCATTATTTGTCCCGTCATCCATTATCAGTAAACATTTGCATTAAAAAAAAAGTGGGTACTTGAAAAAGCTTTACACGATAATGAAATTAGCTGGGCGACGCGTGCGCTTATTCCGTGATCTCGCGCGGCACTGCATAGTCCAACTTTATGACACTCACTAGAGACGTCACAATCGAAGGGCAACGCCTTTCAAGATTCCCCGTTGCAACTTGAATAAAACAAGTTGAAGTCCTGAGACGAGCTCAGCCGAATACAAGGGATTTTCGATTTTGCGATGTTTTTTTTTTGCGATTTTTTGCGATTTTTTCGCAAAAAATCGCAAATGTTCACCCCAGCACGAATCTATTACCGAAAACAGCAACTCGATAGCTCATCTCCTTCATACCCAAAACCGTGATAGAAAATTGGCAACGACGAAAGAAAATCCCTAAAAACGCGTACCAAGAGCTACATGAAAATTAGTTCGCGTTGAACCATGTTCATGACAAGTCGTCAGTTGTGAAAATAATAGGTCTTTACCTATGAAATTGCCGAAATTTTGTTACAAATTGATGAGTTCGTTATTCCTGTAATTTAATAGCTATTTCCATTATTTATATTTTGTTTGAAAGTTGATTTCAAGATTTTACAACTCTGTATTAAATTTTGTTTTTATTGCCGCTTGAAAAATTAATCCGATCTTCAAAAACAGTACTTCCTAAATGCTATCCATTTTGATGATAAATTTCGTATCACTTAACAGCTGTCACTTTTCAAAAATGTAATAAAAGTTGCTGTTTGTTAGCTTAATGTTGCCGTTTGAGGCTTTCCGCAGATGCCGCTAACCCGCTGTGCTTGGAAGGTGTGAAGGCGCAAGGGTGTCGACGCACGTTGCATCCCATACAAAAGGCCTATCTTCCAAGGCAATAACG
Organism: Cybosia mesomella; assembly: GCA_946251805.1. NCBI lineage: Eukaryota > Metazoa > Arthropoda > Insecta > Lepidoptera > Erebidae > Cybosia > Cybosia mesomella. Next base: position 29,259,610 of record OX276398.1, read on the forward strand.
ACATACCATCCGGTCTCATGCCATCGTCGCGTACCAGCCCATTAGATTCACGAACCACTGGCACGCCAGCGGTGACAAGAGCACGGCGGATTATGTCGTTGATGCTAGTGTGTCGCGATATACGGCCTGCGCTTCTGCTGCATGGAAGGCCATGGTGCCCAAGGCTGTTGACAGCTTCACCACAGTAACAATGATGCAGCGAAACACACGGTGCTCCCAGACGAAACGTTTGAAACACAAGTTTCATATGGACCACGGCCAAACAGCCCGTAAGCAGTATATTTTACATGTAACGCCGGCCGTGATAGCCTAAAGATTTATAATTTAAAGATCGTTTGTAGTGTTCAGCAACTTTTGCAATACAATCTATCCCAGCCACTCTTTTTAGATTCTCCAAGCATCCTTTGCCTTTCCAATATCCATCAACTTTTGAGGATCGAGTAAAGTGGATGTTTTTTAGTACAAAACGGTATGAGGGTATGTATCCGTATGGACAGCCGCTCTCAGAAGTAGCTGAACACTAACAATGTTACAAACGATCTTTACATTGAAATAACATATAACAGAACTACACGCATGTATCCCCGAAGAGGTATGCAGATGTGTATTACACACCCACGATTTGCCAGTTATGTTTAGGTCCCATTGTAATAGGGGGCGAGCCTATTGTCATCTACCGGGCATATTACTAAGCCAGTGATAATTAACTTTTTTTGAAATATATACATAACTACGAAAAGTCAGACGTGTGTGCCCGGGGCAACTGGGGATCGAAGTCGAGACCTCGGCTCTGCAGTCCGTTACGTACGCCATTGGGCTATCGCACATTGAAATAAATCAATATATAAATTAACGTAGGTATATTTATTTTTTAAATCTTCAGAGGACAAATTTACATTTTTTAATTTTTGTTTATTATTTTATGTAATGTTTTAGAGAAACGATAGTCGGTAACTGGGTGTGTTAAGCTAATACCGATGACGACGGACTGCAGGTACATGAAACTAAATACAGCATGATACATTTAGAGTTATATTTATATCTTAATTTATTTATTATACCTAGTTACAATAAATTTTATAATTAACACACAGCCGTTCAAGGCAATTTCCTTTTTCTTAGAGGTATTTTGTAATATGTCTATTCTACTAAATGCTGGTTGTTTCCTTACATTATATTAAAAAGAAACATAGGAAAAAAATTCGCAGTCACATACAATTGTATTTAAAATAGAAACTTGTACACAAAAACGGCCTTTTAGATGGTGACAAATGTAAATACAAAAAGCTTAACCGGTGCAGAGCCTTCTTTCTTAATAACACTTGTAATAAAAGCTAAAAGTAGTCACTTTAAACTGCACTTAACTTAAAACCCATTAATGTAGAACAATACTATTTATATTCCCTTATTAATTTTTGAACTTTCCACAATTTTTCTTATAAGATTATAATAATATTCTGGCACATACAACACAGCGTTCTGTATCAGTAAGTACTATATCACAATATGACACTTGAATGTTACAGGTGAATAAAACAGTAACCTAAACAGGTTACAGTATATAACAGCGGTCAGTGATATAGATAAATAGTTTTGAGGTAATCTTCCTTTGATCCATCATCATAATCGTCACCGATTGTTGCGTATATTATCACACCTGTGAAAAAAATAATGCATACATTATTATACGAGTAATTAAAATATTTTAGGATATAATATAACACAGTTCCGTCTAGCTCCGGATAAGGTATAGGTGTAATATAAGTTCTAGAAAGCGGATGAACATACTTACATACCTTTTTTTGTAAATAAATACATATCATACCTCATAACCTTAAACATAACCTTGAACATCTCCCAAACAATCAATGAAGCAATCGGATTTAAAATAATTATGAGTTACTATTTATCTAATATGAATGAATGAATCACCTAAATTAATTAATTTACCCAATGAATTAACTAAATTGACAAGGGCTCTACAGGTTTGTCGCGTTCGTACGCGTATGCGTATGTAAAATACATTCATACCTTATATGTATGTATTTTATACAGTATCCGAGTACTGACATTCACGCAATGATATCGGATAACGCTGGACACGAACAACTAGTCTATAGGGAAAAAACGCCAAATGTATGTACACGCATAACTTCCGAACGACTGCACTAAATTGGATAATTCTTTTTTTGTGTTTCTATGAGAAAATTAAAAATAAAACGAGTAGATTTTTTTTTAGACGGGGTCATACAACTGATCATTACGGATAAAGATACTCACTTTTTTTGCGTTCTACACCTCGTTATACACCAAACACGTCCTGATGGGCATCTGCCGCTATTAATAGCGTCTCTTTTAGAACGCACATTGATTTGTTGAATTAAATCATTATTATTAAAACCATATTTGGTCACAAATAGCACTTTATCACTTTCATCTAGTTCCTTTGTACGAACATCGTCCGTAGGTTGTAACTGTACACTATATGTGTGTACACTTGGTAGTGGTAATGTCAAACATAGAAACCCAAGCAGGAAAAATGGAAATATAATTTTGAATGCCATTTTCACAGATATTCTTGCGTCTTGTCACTGCGGCCGCTCAACACTAAATGAATCTGGTTTTAAAAAACATGACCATATAACATTGGTTATATATCCGTGTGTCAGTAGTCTCAATGATGTTGACTTGTTGAGTCATAACTACGATCAATGGGTTTGTAATATGTTTATATCATGTTGAAAAGTGACTCAACTGTATATTTGGGATGTTTCAAGGGATTTTTCTGGATTAAATACAAAGTGTTCCTTTTGAAGCTATACTTCGTTTGGCGCGTTAGGGAAAAATGATGCGCTTCCAGGTGACCTAGGAACTTGATATTCAGCATCACGGTAGACTTATGAGGCAAAGGAAAATATCTCAAAACTAAAAATTATTGATAACTAGTTAATTATAACATAACATAACTTCACGCCTTTATCCCCGAAGGGGTAGGCAGAGGTGTATTGTACACCCACGATTCGCCAATTATGTTTAGGTCCCAATGTAATAGGGGGCGAGCCTATTGCCATCTACCGGGCACATTACTAAGCGAGCGATAAGCAACATTTTTAATTAACATAGTTAATTATATGCATTCATAAAAATTATACGTACGATATAAACAAACATGGTGGGCCTTGTCCTTGTTTGCCACCTGAGTGGTATAAAAAGAAAACTGATTGTTTTGTTTTTGCTATTTATTTAATGAAAAGTACTATCAAAAGATTCGAACGTATTCACAAAGGAGTATTATAGAGTAGTACATTTATTATATATTTATATTTACTTGTAATAGAACGTTTCCAAATATTTAGACATAATGGCTGCGTTCCGTTCCAACTAAACTTACTGCTTTTCATTTATCCAAAATTTGATTAATATTGCTATCAAGAAGTGTAACGTCTTACGTGCGTACATAAGTACAAACACACTTTACATAATATATAGACACTCATGTTTATCTCAGAAGGCGTGGCAGAGATTTTTTTTTCTTTTTTAAAGAGAACGTACTTTTTTCCTTTTTTTAGAGCGTAACACTAACTGAAATTACTAGTTTTCCCGCTAATCACTAGTGTAATTTTCGATCGTAGAACATATCCTAGGATATTTTACACAGCGCTGTCTATAGGTAGGTAACCAGTACCAAAATACTAGTTTGTATAGTCTATTATAACATATGTGATTTTCAGAATACAGTGACTTCTAATTTTCGAAAAAACCTCATCTAAAAACCACCCTGCTCAGGGACCCTCCCCATAAGACCGCCTTTGTATAATTATATTAATGTGCAGAAAGTTTAAGTAACTTGCAACGCAAGTTTCAAAAGGACAACGGCCAATCAGCCCGGAAGCAGTATACTCTACATGCAACGCCGGCCGTGAAAGCCCAAAGATTTAATACGTAAAGATCGTTTGTAGTGTTCAGCAACTTTTCAGGGTGACTGTACCCAGAATGCTGGTAGTTGGAGTTCACTCAGTTCATTCAATTATTATGCTAAGTTCTAACTTAGTACTAACTTAGACGATTATTCGTTAATTTGAGCTGTTATGCTGCCCGCATAATGTACTTAATGTACTGTACTCGCTCCCACGACCCATAAGAACGATTTAACGCTAACATCTATAACTAATCTAAATTGCTTGTGTTAAGAGTTTACGTTGGTAGTGTAATGGCCAGGATTCGAACCAGGGACCACTCGATCGTAAGGTCGACTCAAGCTTTATTTATGTCTCCACTGCTCTGGGCTCCACTTTATGAAGACAAGTAGGTACGCATAACCTAATTGTGTACCACATACAGGTCGAATATAATATTTTTTAATCAGAAAAATATTCTTTTCTATGACATTCTACACAGTGCTATCTAGACCCAAAGCAAGCTAGCTTATCTGGCTTGCGTTATGGGTTTTAGAATGCTGATAAACATGTCAATGCAAATATACATGTTCATGGAATCGATTCTGCGACCTCTGACTTAGCAGTCGAACGCACTACGTCCCACATGTCGTTTCAAACTGTGTCAATATTCTGTTGCGTGATGTGATTCCCAAATGATATAATAGATAGTTTGTAGGGATGACTCAACCACACACATTATATTAAAGCCAAGGATGCTCAGCCCTTCTTCCGATTGAGCAATCACGACGTGAACATGCGTGAGACACACGTTCATATTACATTCAAAATGGTTCAGTTTGCGCCAGTTCTTGCGTATATGTTTATTATGCCACGGCCCACTTGTTGGGAAGTGGTTACTGTGGCCAATGGACATGTGTCAAACCAGGGGCGTCACAATCGCGCTGCGGACTTCTTAAAAACCTTCTAATGCCCTTCTTGAAGAACCTCATATTGTAGTCACTTAGGGAAACTACAGCAGGGAGATCATTCCACAACCTAAGCGTGCGAAATTCTCCTCAACCCTCACTGTGCGTACTGTTTTCGAAACGTTATTGAAACCCATCAAATTACTCATGTTACGAGAGTGATTACACAACAGCATAATTTTGGGCTTTGATTCGACGAGTATCTGCTTGCAGGTGAGATTATCTTGAGCTCCGAAGATCTTGAAGGGGATCTTCCATAGACCCATACACTATATCTTAAATACAGAGGGAGCCCTAAATAGTATGGATGCCCATTCAAAGTGAAGATAATGCTTCATCACGAGGTCGCAGAATCCCATATACAATACGGGCTTAGTAGTTACGGTCAAACCTATAAAACTTATCTAACATAACATAACTTCACGCCTGTATCCCCAAAGGGGTAGGCAGATGTGTATTACACACCCACGATTCGCCAGTTATGTTAAGGTCCCAATGGAATAGGGGGCGAGCCTATTGCCATCTACCGGGCACATTATTAAGCTAGCGATAATTAACATTTATTAATGCACATATAACCACAGAATATATAATAGATATAACTACGAAAAGTCAGAGGTGTATGCCCGGGGCGACTGAGGATCGAACTAGAGACCTCGTCTTAGCAGTCCGTAACGTACGCCACTGGGCTATATATATAAACTTATCTAAATGCTATAAACTTCAACATAGAATTTTAAAAACAATTGTTTCCAATAACTAACCTAATTCTGCCAATCCACATTCAAGTCCATTTTTCAATACGAAAAGAACAATTTTTCTATTAATCTTTAAGAAATATTATCGTACGTCCTGTACGCACTCGGGCAGTTTCCGAGAATCGGCTCCGTACACAGAGTGCCCACAACATTTATGGCGAGCGCACTACTGGCTGTATTGTCCCTCGGCTCATTAACGGTCTATCTCCTAATATAAAGTCATGAAGTACTGTGTCAGGTATAACTTCCATTTTTTTTGTTTTATTAATGTTGTTATAAATAATAATTAACTTCAAATATTTTTTTTCTGTCTAAAGATTTTAGATCGGAAAAAGAGAACACCTAGGACGGGACTTGAACCCGCGACCAGTCCCTTACAGGGGGAATGCTCTGACCAACTGAGCCACCTAGACACGTCCCAGATATTCGAAATTCTCCGATACATTAATACGTCTTAAGGCGACGTTGGAGCCATCTACCGTAATTCTTGCGAACTACGGAAACAATGAATAACTTTACAGTCATTTTTAAACATTGTTTTTTGATGACTCCGTCTAATTAATTCAATTAAATTTTTAAGCATTCTGTATGATTACTTTTTTTTTCTAAAGATTTTAGATCGGAAAATGAGAACACCTAGGACGGGACTTGAACCCGCGACCAGTCCCTTACAGGGGGAATGCTCTGACCAACTGAGCCACCTAGACACGTCCCAGATATTCGAAATTCTCCGATACAAAAAAAAAAAAAAAAAAGAAGATTTTAGATCGGAAAAAGAGAACACCTAGGACGGGTCCTAGGTGTTCTCTTTTTCCGATCTAAAATCTTTAGAAAAAAAAAAGTAAGCATACAGAATGCTTAAAAATTTAATTGAATTTTTTTTCTTTTTATTATTTGTGGGTAGGTGGAGCTCTGTTCTTCTTTGTTTGAACGTTGTCTCTTCATAATAATAATAATCAGAATTAATTAATTAATACCTTTTTTTTTTTCGTGCGGAAATCCCTTCGGATACCCCCCCGCCTGCCAGCGGGGGCGGTTATGTCGGGCTTGCACCGACTAAAACCGCACGCCGTCTCGGGTCTTCAGACGCCGGGGTGTAAGGTTACCCATAGAGCATATCCCTCGCACCCCGGCTGACCCGGGGTGCGAGGGATATGCTCTATGGGTAATCTCACCACTAACAGCATCGCTCATCCTGTCTCCTCTGAAAGCAGAGGAGTACGGAGAGCGATGTGTTCCCGCCACGTTGGGTATTGGCCCACGATCAATGCCAACCCTATGAAGGGGTGAAGGGGAAGCCATTGACCGCCGCCCAGGGTGTACCGGCCGCTCCGATTCCGTTCCCCCCGGACTGCAGCGGGATCGGAATCGGAGCGACACTCGAGGAGGTTACCCAACACACACCCCTAATTAATTAATACCTAGTTGCAGATTGGGTGCAGTTACGTTACAGATTTATTGATATCGATATACAATATAACTTTACACTCGTTTCCGTCGTCAGGAACAAATAGCAGCTGAAATTACTGGCAGACTTTTTACAAAGCTTTTGGTTTGGTATACCTATTATATGATAATGTATTTTATTTTTAATTATATAGATATGAAGGTAAATGTACAAATGTGGTTACAAATGTTATATCTAACTAAACTAAATAAAACTAAAATACAATAAATAACGATGGAGTGGTCCTTTATGTTAAAGATTGTCACAATGTAAAAGTCAAAGAAATAAAATTAATCCAAGCGTCATGTCTACAAATTTCTATGTATGATGTTATAATTTTGGGTATATACCGTTCTCCTTCAAACAGTAATGCTGTTAATTTCATAAATTCACTCAACTCTCATTTAGAAACTCTAAAGGCATGCTCTAACATTATAATAACCGGTGATATTAACATCAATATCAAACAGAATTCAACTGAACAGAGTTATGAACGCATAAATAGACTTAGGTATTTGAATATGTTAGCATTGCACGGCTTGTTGCCCGGTCATACATTACCTACTCGTGAACTAAATTGCTTAGACCATTTCATATTAAAATTAAATGGTAACAGAACGGATGCGGTTATAGCAGTTATATCTACCACTATCACAGACCACTTTACGACTTTCCTTAAGATATCGAAAGTGAAAAATAATATGCAATCTTTCAAAACGAAAACAATTATTCACTTTGATAGAGCCTTGGAATGCATTGACAAAGAATTACTATTAAAATTGCTATCGTATAATGAACCTTGCGTTCTATCTGAAATTTTACTAAAACACTTAACTGACTGTATACTACGAAATACCGTAACATCACTAGTTTCGAGTAACCAACGCATAATAAAGCTCTGGATTACTCCAGGTATTCTACGGTGTATCAGAAACAGGAACCGTATGCAAATGAAGGTGCGAACTGATCCTCAAAATGAAATATTAAAAATCACAAACAGAAGATACCGAAACCATTGTAATAACTTAATTAAAAACCTAAAACGTAAATATGACAGCGAACAATTAAACAACACATATAAAAACCCTAAGAAACTATGGCGCCTGGTAAATAGCTTAACACATAAAAACACAAATAAAATCCAAAATACGGAACTACTAAACATAGAAAATTCTCCTGAAAAGTCCATTAATTCCGTTAATCAATACTTTGCTAACGTTGGCAAAACTCTAGCCGAAGAAATTATCTTAAATACTAATACACAACAAACAAAAACTACTGGAAATGAAAAAAGTCAATTGTCTTCTTTTGCGCTTCTTGATGCAGATAATGATGAAGTGTTCTCCATATTAACTCAGCTTAAAACAGATAGTGCACCTGGCTGGGATCATATCCCCACAAAGTTTCTAAAACACGCTAGTGGAATAATTGTGCCAGTACTAACGCACTTGGCTAACTTGTGTTTTAAAAAGGGTAAGTTCCCTATACCTCTTAAGCAAGCTGTCGTCACACCTGTTTACAAGGGTGGTGATAGAGACAATCCCTGTAATTATAGGCCTATATCTGTTTTACCAGCAATATCTAAAGTTCTAGAAAAATTAATAAATAATCGTCTACTGAAATATCTTGATAACTTTGGTATACTCTCAAATTCATAGTTCGGCTTTAGACGCAAAATTTTAACTGAAGACGCGGTAATAGCACTCACCTCTCAAATTATCAAACAAGTTGATGCCAACAAAAAATGTCTGGCAGTGTTTTTAGACATAAAAAAGGCTTTCGATACGGTTTCTACCACCATCCTTGTGAAGCGACTTACGGACGTCGGTGTGAGAGGTTTACCCCTAGAATTGCTCACAGACTACCTTAAGAATCGTAAGCAGTGCGTAAAAATTGGCAAATATACAAGTGAGGAGGTCTCTGTCACCTGTGGCGTGCCGCAGGGCAGTGTTCTTGGTCCTACTCTGTTCTTAATATATATCAACAGTCTCTGCGATAGAAAGGACATTGGAGGACAAATTTTTTCTTACGCTGACGACACAGCAATAGTTTTCACTGGTGACACCTGGGCTGCTGTGAAGCAAACTACCGAAAAAGGACTTTCCCAAATTGCTGACTGGTTGAATGCTAATCTTCTCACCTTAAATATCGCAAAAACAAATTACATAACATTCACTAAATATAACTCAACTCAACCTAAAAACGACCTTGTATTAAAAATTCACACGTGTAAGGATAGTGGTAATTGTCTATGCAACGCAATTACTAAAGTTATTCAAACCAAATGCTTAGGCGTCATGGTGGATCAGCGTTTAACCTGGCATAGTCACATGGAAATGATGATGTCCAGAACCAGAAAACTAGTATGGACCTTTAAGAACTTGAGACATGTCGCCTCAAAGAACCTCTTAAATAAAATTTACATCTCACTAGCGCAATCCGTATTAACCTATTGTATAGCCATATGGGGTGGGGCTACCAAAATTAAAACCTTAGAACTGGAACGAACACAAAGATTGTTATTTAAAAGTTATGTACCGTAAGCCATATAGATTCCCTACAAGTGAACTTTATGCAATTAGTAATCTCCTTTCTATTAGAAAACTATATATCCTACACGCTGTCCTAAAATTACATAATTCATTATGTTATAATCGTGACATTGTGAATAGAAGGCGCAAATACTCTGCTGCTCCTGTTGTCGCGGTAAAAAGTAGTTATGCTAGGAGACAATTTGCTAGACAATCGGCACACTTATACAACACAATAAATAAACATCTTGATATATATCATATGAATTACCACAAATGCAAAAAGACGCTACTGGTATGGTTACAAAGTAAAAGCTATGATGAAACGGAGGTCCTTATGAACACTATTTCATAATCCTATTTACACAAGCATGTGATGTAGTTTTATATATATACCTACATATACATGTTTTGTTAGTCTTACTATATAACCTGGTACAGTAAGGTATTATGTACAAGTTTATATAACAACTGTTATGGAAGAGGGGGTATCCTAACACAAGTATAGTGTATACTTAAAAGGATACTCTCGTCATGGATATGTTTAAAATTGTACAAGTTAAAGAAATAAAGATTTTTAATTTTAATCTTAATTTAACTAAAAGAAACTTAAACCTAAAATGCATCGTGGAATTCCTCCGCATCGCATGCCTCCTGTGGTAACGTGCCCAGAAGACTGGCATCATTGCCACGTTGTATGGCAATACTTATTCTCTGTGCTAAAAAGAAGCCAGCCTTCTGGTCACGAGAAGCGTCGATCATGCGTGTTGCAATCTCCCTGAAGAGACTGCGAGCACTCAGACTCCATGCCCCTAACGTTTCGACTCCAAACAGCACAAATTCATAATCTCCAATTAAGTTTGAGTATTTGCGCCGTTTGAGAGTCTCCGCAGAAGCAGCAGCAGCACCGGCACAGCCAGCCGTGCTGGCTATATGGGTAGGAGCAATGGTGTCGACGCATGTTGCATCCCAAACCAGAGTCCTACCCATTTTCCATGGCATTAATGACATACCGTCCGGTCTCTTGCCCATTCCACATGACGAGAATCTTGTGAAAGCCGAAAAAGAAAAACAAATTAAATATTTGGATTTGGCTCACGAGGTTGTCGACATGTGGAGTGTGGATTCGGCGATTATTGTTCCGATAGTTGTATCGGTTCACGGACTGATTGCCAAGAGCCTCGAACAACATCTTCAGGGGCTCGCGTTAGGCAGTTGGGTCAAGGGCTTGATGCAGAAGGCAGTGCTCCTCGACACGGCACGTATTGTGAGGAGATTCCTCTCTCTGGAGCCCTAACCACCGGTAGCTTGGTCCCTGTACCCGATGCCAGTGGGCCACTATTTTTTATGTTTTTATGAATTGAATGTATTTAAAAATATAATTTATATGGATTTAAAGTTTAATAAAGGAAATAATAATAACGTGCGGTCCACAGAAATAGTCCCGGTTGTTATTTCAGCCAATGGTTTGATCCCAAGGAGCCTCTCAGTCCATCTAGGAAGGCTCGGGATTAGTTTGAAGTCGGTGGCGGCCACGATGCAGAGAGCGGTCTTGCTTGACAATGCCCGAATAGTCCGGCGGTTCCTCTGCCAATCGTCCTAATGCCCTAGCCGACTGATGCTTGCCTCGCTAGGGTTATCTCGCCGCCTCTCCCTTACTCTGGTGTGAAGTGTGATATAGCTCGATAAATAATAATAATAATAATTTATTAGCCCAAAAATACATTACAAATACTAAGATATTATACAATTACAAAGATATTTAAGTTTTTGTGCATAGTTAAACATCTGCTGCTGAGCTAGGTTTGTCACCTGTAATGCAGGACCCAGAGTAATTTTTGACTCAGTTATATACCTTAGCGACTGTTATTGTTATAGTACAGGTATGAGCTTTAGTGGTTTCTTTGTTGCTTTTACTATATAATGATGTAATGTTTTACTTTTAAAAATAAATGAAAAAAAATGGCAAAGACAACGTTTTTCATTTTTTTTTTCGTGCGGAAATCCCCTCGGATACCCCCCCGCTGGCCAATGGGGACGGTTATGTCGGGTTTGAACCGACTGCCTAACTATAGAACTTTGAGATCGCCAGTCACGTCTCACGGCACGACTCAGGATTCCGTATCTATAATACTACTCTAGGGGTAGGTTTAAGCCAGGATAGAATGAGGAAGGGAATGAATGATAATAAGGTGGATACCGTCACATGGTCCACTCATATGCATGAAACTTTTTGACAACTCATTCATTATGCATACCGCTAAGGAGTGGAACTCCCTGCCTGAGTTTGTATTTCCGGAAAGCTATAAACCAGGAATCTTCAAGTTACCAGAATAAGTTCCTTCTAGGCAAACGTATTCCATCGTAGAATACATTATCATTTATGAGTAGGTAAAATAGCGGTCAAGCTTGGGCCTATGAATGATAAAAAACCGGACAAGTGCGAGTCGGATTCGCCCATGAAGGGTTCCGTAGCAGCAAGTAAAATTTTTATATTTGAGTAGATTGAATGAAAGGTAAATTGCCGTTTACGATTTATGACGTATTAAAAAAAGCTACTTAGTAGATCTCGTTCAAACTAATTTTCGATGGAAGTTTACATGGTAATGGAAATCATATATTTTTCTTAGTTTTATCTTTGTCTTATTTTAGAAGTTACACACATTTTACAACTTTGGAAGTATCTCTCGCGCAAACTATTCAGTTTAGAAAAAAGAAATATTAGAAACCTCAATATCTATTTTGAAGACCTATCCATAGATAACCCACACGCACCCACTAGTAAATTTTTTAAAGTTTCAGTTCTAAGTATGGGGAACCCCCAATATTTATTGTGTTTTTTTTCTATATTTGTGTGAAAATCTTAATGCGGTTCCTGAATACGTTTACTTACCAAGTTTCAACAGCATAGTTCTTATAGTTTCAGAAAAGTGGCTGTGATATACGGACGGACAGACAGACAGACAGGACGAATCTATAAGGGTTCCATTTTTTGCCATTTGGCTACGGAACCCTAAAAAGGAAACAACCCTTACCCAATCAACTAACCGATCGCAGCCCATTGCTGAACATAGGCCTCTGTCAATGTGCACCATAGCAACCAATCCTCCATCTTCCGCATACAGTCTATACCAGCCACTCTTTTCAGGTTCTCCAAGCATCCTTTGCCTTTCCAATATCCATCAACTTTTGAGGATCTAGTAAAGTGGATGTTTTCTAGTGCAAAACGGTATGAGGGCATGTATCCGTATGAACAGCCGCTCTCAGAAGTAGCTGAATACTTACAATGTTACAAACGATCTTTACATTGTATTAAACATAACTTCCTAACTTCACGCCTGTATCCCCGAAGGGGTAGCCAGAGGTGTATTACAGGCCCACGATTGCCATCTACCGGGCACATTATTAAGCGAGCGATAATTAACATTTATTAATGCACACATAACTACGAAAAGTCAGAGGTGTGTGCCCGGGGCGACTGGGGATCGAACTCGAGACCTCGTCTCAGCAGTCCGTTACGTACGCCACCGGGCTATCGTAATTGTAATAAAACAATAAATAAATTAACGTATATTTATTTTTTAAATCTTTAGAGGACAAACTTAACAATTTTTAATTTTTGTTTACTATTTTATGTAATGTTTTAGAGCAACCATAGTCGGTAACTGGATATGTGTTAAGCCAATATCCATGACGACTGCACACAGATGGTACATAAAAATATACACAGCATGATATATTCTGGATAGAGTTATATTTATACCTTAATTTATTTGTTACACCTAGTTACAATAAATTTTATAATTAACACACAGCCGTTCAAGGCAATTTCCTTTTCCTTACATTATATTAATAAGAAACATAGGAAAAAAAATCGCAGTCACATACAATTGTATTTAAAATTGTTTGTATTTTAAAAACAATTTTAATTATATTTTAATATTACATTGACAATGTAATAATGTCAATGTAATATTGATATATTACATTGTCAATGAAATCATATATGATAAAATGCAAACAGCTTAACCGGTGCAGAGCCTTCTTTCTTAATAACACTTTTAATAAAAGCTATAAATAGTCACTTTAAACTGCACTTAACTTAAAACCCATTAATGTAGAACAATACTACTTATATTTCCTTATTGGATGCCGGGAAGAAAAGAATGGGACTGCACCTTCGATTTTGTAGTGGGCTTTGTGGCGCTGACTTCCTTTTCTTCGGTATTGGCACTCCACAGTAACATTTTATGTAACTACACAGTTATTACGTTTATAATGTGAGCTCACAAGTAGGTAGGGTATATTATAACGTTAGTCCGATTTTTGGATTTTTTAAAAACTTTAAGAGAGAGCGGAATATTTTTTCAAAACACACGCGCGCCAGCCATACTGTTTTTTTTTACGAAGAAATTTCGAGGAGAGGTGGGGAAAGGAAATGCGTTTTGTTGTACCAAATAAATAATTTCAAAGTGTTGCGTTTTTTAAATGTTTGTGTGGCGCAGCCAACTTCGGGGGGCCTAGAGGTTCTCCTCTACATTGAGTAAAATAAATATTAACTAATATTAAATAAACTTAATTTTGTATGTGTATGAGCTATGTTATAGGACTAATTAAAAATTATAAACTACTGACTCGGTAAGGGACAAAGTCTTGTTACCGGTCGGATATAACTGCTGTTAGAAGTCTTAACTTTAACTGTGCGGATAATATTATCTTTACCGGGGAAGGTATCAGTGACAACAGCTAGAGGCCAAAACATAGGATGTGAATTATCATCTTTAATTATGACTACTTTTCCCACGGTAACAGGGTTTGATGGAGAATTCCATTTTTCGCGTTGTTGTAACGAGGTGAGATATTCAAGGCTCCAGCGCTTCCAATAACTCTCTACTATTTTATTTAATAATTGATAGCGAGTTAACCTATTTTCAGGTATAAAAAAGTCGATCATCGTAAAGAAGTTATGTTAAGAAAATGATTAGGGGTTAGTGCAGATGGATCTGAAGGATCATCTGAGAGCACACAAAGCGGGCGACTGTTTAACAAACTTTCTATTTGAATGAGAATTGTATTAAATTCCTCGTATGTGAGAATCTGTTTTCCAATTGCTTTATATAAATGATTTTTGACAGATTTAACATTTGTTTCACTGATGCCATTAAAATGAGGACCATAAGGCGGGCTATGTTTAAATTCGATTTTATATTGAGTTAAGTAATGAGATAAATAACTCTCATAATCAGCGGAGTTTATAAGAAAATAAATTTCATCTAATTTATGTTTTGCGCCAATAAAATTTGTACCTCCATCGCTATACATTACGGAAACAGGACCTCTACGTGCCTTTGAAGTGAGGCACACAAACAGACACACGTATGCTTTATGACTTTTAACACCACGGTGACGTATGTGCGTAATGAAAAACGGTCCTGCGTAATCTACAGCGGTATAAACAAAAGACTTTACTTGAGAAACTCTAATAGCGGGGAGATCACCCATAGGTGGGTTAGTGATGCGAGGTTTAAATTTGAAACAAATGTTACAACTGTGAACTACTTTACGAACAAGGTTGCGAGCGGAAAGTATCCAATACTTTTGTCTGAGTAAAGCTAATAAAAGAGCGGGTCCAGTATGTAGATTAATTTTATGTTGATATTCAATAAGAAGGGAAATTAATCGATCTTTGGGGAGCAATATTGGATGTTTAATATCAAAATTTAAATCAGACTGAGAAAGTCTTCCACCTACGCGAAGTAGGCCGTTGTGATCAAGGAATGGGTTGAGCTTTATAATAGCTTTATTTTTGATGCGTTTATTATTTTTTTGAAATTGAATTTCTTGAGAAAAATGTTTATTCTGAATAAAACGAAGAGCGTAAAGTTCAGCTTGTTCTAAGTCTTGAACTGTAATAGTATCACAAGATTTTAATAACTTTGAAAATCGTAAAACATATACGAGAGATCGAAGAAATTTTGAGTAAGAGGAGACGCGGTTGGCGAGATATTGAATTGGGTGAGTATCTTCCAGCGTAGTCTGTAGAGGCAAAGATATAGTTTTAGATTCTTGGAATTCTTCATTATTGTTAATTTTGTAATCTTTTACAGGCCAAATATTGAGTGGAGCGGACAACCATTGCGGGCCATAAAACCAGAGTGAGTTATTTAGTAATCCTTGTGGAGTTACAGGGCGCGAAACTATGTCAGCGGGATTTTCTATACCTCGAACGTGAAACCAACAAGAAGCGGGTAAGTATTCGTTAATTTGAGCGATGCGGTTAGCGACAAAAGTATGGAATTTATAAGCGGGTGAATGTATCCAAGTTAATGTAACTGTGGAGTCTGAGAATGCGTAAATGTTGCGAATTTTACAACGTTTTACAAAAACGGAGCGAATTGAAGCGATTAGTTTGGCGAGTAATAAAGCAGCGCATAATTCTAGGCGAGCTAAAGTTTTATTTGGTGAAGAGACTTTTGACTTTGAAGTGAGAAGTGTTACCGAGCGAGCGTTAGAATTCGCATCCGTATCAACGCGAACGTATACACATGCTCCGTAACATTTTTCGCTTGCATCTGCAAAGCCTATCAAAGTTATGTTTAAATCGGGCGTGATTCCGACATGTCGCGGAATTTTTAAAATTTGTAATTGAGTAAGTTCATTATGAAACTGTATCCAATTGTTTGTGATTATGTCAGGAACCTCGTCATCCCACTCCAGCTCCAATTTCCAACAATTCTGAACAAGTAACTTCATGAATGCGACGACCGGACTGATGAGACCTAGCGGGTCGAATAAGCGTGCGGTGGTAGAGAGAATTGAGCGTTTAGTGCATTTTTCAGGGAAATTAAACTTTACATGAAATTCAAAATTGTCTTCAGTAGGCTGCCAATGCATACCTTTTTTTTTTTTTATCGTGCGGAAATCCCTTCGGATACCCCCCCGCCGGCCAGCGGGGGCGGTTATGTCGGGCTTGCACCGACTAAAACCGCACGCTGTCTTCAGACGCCGGGGTGTAAGGTTACCCATAGAGCATATCCCTCGCACCTCGACAGACCCTGGGCCATCTCACCACTAACAGCATCGCTCATCCTGTCTCCTCTGAAAGCAGTGGAGTACGGAGAGCGATGTGTTCCCGCCACGTTGGGTATTGGCCGACGATCAATGCCAACCCTATGAAGGGGTGAAGGGGAAGCCATTGACCGCCGCCCAGGGTGTACCGGCCGCTCCGATTCCGTTCCCCCCGGACTGCAGCGGGATCGGAATCGGAGCGACACTCGAGGAGGTTACCCAACACACACCCCACAACTATTTTTGTGGCGGAGTTAGCGTCAGAGTCAAAATTAATAGCTTGCGGGCTTTTATGAGAAGTTGAAATGCGTGACATGAACTCTTTATTATTTGAAATCCATTTGACTAGATGAAAGCCACCCGATTTGTACATGTCAACCATTTCTTGATAGGTAATTTCAGCTGTATCTAACGTGGGTAACGAGCAAACGTAGTCATCCATATACATATGGTTCTCTGTCTCATAAGCAGCGAGCGGGTAGGCAACGCGGCTGTCTGCGGCGAGCTGGCGTACGACGCGCATGGCGAGATAAGGTGAGCTTGACACTCCGAAACAGACGCAATTAAACTGATAAACATCTATCTCTGAACTCGGATTAAAACGAAAGAGAATGCGTCGAAATGGTTGATGATGCGGAGAGAGCTTGACTTGGAAGTACATCTTTTCGATGTCAGCCGTTACGGCTATAGGAAACATTCGCAAATTTAAAAGCAAATCGTAAATATTACTCTGTAAGTTGGGACCTACGTGAAGTATATCATTAAGTGACTTTCCTGATGTGGTTTTACATCCTGCATCAAGAACAATGCAAGTTTTCGATGTCTCTTTCTCTGGACGGTAAACAGCCCTGTGAGGCATGTAATAAGCGTTAGTATTAAAGGAGGGTGAACATACTTGTTCCACTTTAGATAAGTGACCTTGGTCAATGTATGACTGGATGGTGGCGTTATAATCCGAGCGCAAATCAGAAGAATCTAGCTTATTTTCTAATTTTAATAAGCGTTGTTTTGCGATGTGAAATGAGTTACCCAACTCAGTAGGTTCTGATTTAAAAGGGAGATCTACAGTATATCGACCGCTTTCATCGCGTGAGTAAGAGGATTGAAATATTTGTTCACAGGTTACGTCATCAGGACTAAAATGTTTTTTATCTGGAACGTTTTCTATTTCCCAAAATCTTTGAGTTAAATACTCGAGTGCACGAGACTCCGTACAGAAAAACGTCTTATCAGAGAGCGGAGCGTTGAGGTTAGACTGCGTAGTAGCGTGTTGAACTTGAGTGTTATTGTGCGAGCTAGAGCATTGCGTACTTGATTGTGATTGTAAAAGAAAAGTTGCGATTTGAGATTTAGTTTGCGAGATTGGAGAGTATTTGCGTGAGTTGGAGCTAGAAGAGAGTGCGTTTGCGTTTGAAATGTATGAATGAGCGTTTTGAGCAAGCGAGTGCGATGAGTGAGAGAGAGAGTATTGAGCGGGCGAGTGCGATGAGCGAGAATTTTGAAGGAGCGAGTGCGATGCGTGAGACTGAGAGTTACATTGGGCTTTGCCCATAGCCACATATCCGAGCGTAGTTTCTATACCAACTACAGATGAGTTCGGTGCGGTTACCTTTCTTGAACCGAGCAAAAGAGGGAATAATTCGTTGCCTATGAGACAATCGATTTGAGCGGGAGCGTAGAAATGGTCATCTGCCATTGGTAAATTGCGCAAATGTGCCAATTACGAAAGATCAACTTCGGTGTTAGGTAAAAAGTCAGTGATAGTATCAATGACGCGAGCGTGAACGGTGTAAAAGCAGCGTGGATCAAAACGGGAGTATATTTTAAATTGAGTAAGACCACATGATTTACTTTCTGTTTGGCCTATGCCTTTCAAAGGTGCGTGAGTAACTTTCAAATTTAGGCGTTCACAACAGTACTTCGTAATAAAATTGCTCATCGAGCCTGTGTCTAAAAAGAGGCGAATCTTATTTGGTGTATTGTTATTATAAACGTGCACCGACGCTGTAGGTAATAAAACAGTGGTACTATTTGAGTTACGCGGCGGAAAAGTAACAGAAAGCGCAAAGTTATTGCTATTAGCGTTTGAATTTACGCGCGTATTCGAATCAACAACGGGCGGAGCCTGTGCGGCGTGAGCGCGCGGCTGCGAAAGCGGCGGGTGTGAGTGCGAGCGAGAGGCAACGAACGGCGGCGACTGCGCGGTGGGAATGCCGGTGGGAGCCGGCTGCTGATAACGCGGGGGTGCAATGTTGTTGTTATCAGCAAGACGGGGACACCGTGGTTCCCAAACCCGAGGGGGCCATCTCGAAACCGGAGATGGCCCAGGGTCAGTCGGGGTGCGAGGGATATGCTCTATGGGCAACCTTACACCCCGGCGTCTGTAGACCCGAGACGGCGTGCGGTTTTAGTCGGTTCAAGCCCGACATAACCGCCCCCGCTGGCACGCGGGGGGGTATCCGAAGGGATTTCCGCACGAAAAAAAAAAAAAAAAAAAAAGGTAAATCTAAATGTAATAATGAGTGATGTTTGCGATTGCATGTCATGCACCTGTTTTGAGACTTACACAAATTTGTATTATGAAATCCCAAACAATTTTTACAGAAGGAATGTTTGTTCACAATATTAAAGCGTGTTAGTGGATCTTTATTTAAAAAATATTCACATTTGTATAGAGGATGAGAGATAGAAGATCTGCACACCTTACATGAATGAGATTGTGACTGAGCGGCAGAATTATTATTTTGATTTTGAGAGAAAGTGGAATAATTATTATCAGATTGAGTGAAAAATGATTGTGTATTTTTATTTTTAGGCACAGTTTTATTTATTTGTTTAAATTGTTGAGTTTGAGAAATCTGAGTGGGAATGCGGAGCATTTGTTTTTTATTTTGTTCTTTCAAAAATGTTTTAAGATTGTCAAATGATGGAATGTCAGTCTGTGTGTGATTCTGCTCGAACAGGTTCATAGTGTCCTTGTCCAATTTGGAAAGTGCTATGTGAGTTATAATAAAATCTGATAAATCAAGAAGAAGAAGAAGAGCGGCTTCAGCAGAACAAAAGTTTTCTAACATATTATCAACAGATTGATTTGGTTTGTATTTTATCATCTGATCTAAATACAAAGAGCCTTGAAGCCTGACATCCTGATATTTATCTAACAGTGCTGTCCATATAGCACTGTAATTATCTGCGGTAGCCGATATACCTGAGCAGACATTTAAAGCCTTGCCGGAAAGACAACCAATTAAATACTGAACTTTCTCAGTGTATGACAGGCGTGGATTTGTATGAATTAAACTGCGGAAATTTTCATAAAAAACTGGCCATTTACTTGGAGTTCCATCAAAACTTGCTAATTGTAACGAGGGAAGTTTGTGATTTAAATGCTCAATTTGCCTTTTTGTGTCCTCAAATTGCTGTTTTAAATTACATTCGGTTTGTTTAATATGACAATACAATTCGTCAAAAGAGTTGAGGGGAGTATAATTTGGTTCAAATTTGGGGTCTTCAGTTACACGCTCAAAAATGAGTTTATCTAATGTTTCCATGAAATCGGATCTAATTTTATCTATAGACTGAGTTCTAGCGAGGAATTGGGTGCGAATAGCAGGGTCAGAAACCTTCAGGCTTAAATCATACACCGATTGAGCGATACTGAACAAGCTTTGTTTCTTTTGTTCAAGCATGATAATTTTGCGACGTATCTGTCGTAGAACTGCCACTGCCTTCATCATTAGAGCCTTCTTTGGTTTTATCTTCGCGTCTGCCACCCATGGTGAACAATTAAAATTGAAATAAAGTGAAATAATGAAACACGAGCTCGAATTATAAAAATGTCTCAAGGGACTATGATGTGTAATTGTATGGCCGTAAGGGCGAGTATTGCGTGCAAGTTGAGTGAGAAAAATTAATGAACGAGGGTAGCGATAGATTGTATATAATGTACCTGATATTACATTTCAGACCAAACCACCAAAAAGGGTTCCTACCCGGAATTTCAGGATGTCTGGAACACAATTCTTTACTGGCGGAAAGTTTAAAAGATGCCAGATCAAATGAAAAGCAAATAACAGTTTGTTGGATAGACCTAGAAAACGCTTTTGGCTCAGTACAACACGAGCTTATGTTGTTTGCATTAAAATGGTATCACTTTCCGTCCATCATTTGGGAAATAATATCCTCTTATTATGGTAAATTAAAGTTTGTGATTAATACCAAAGATGGATACACGCAACCTTTAAATTATAATGTGGGTTTGTTCCAAGGTTGCTGTTTATCACCTATAGTTTTCAATATAGTAATAAATATTTTAATAGACAACATTTCCACACACGACAAGAAGTGGGGCTATCGGTTTAAGCTAAACGGTAAATATACGGAGTCTATCCTCGCTTTCGCGGACGATTTGGCAATACTGACTCGTAACCCAAAGCAGTGCCAGGACCTACTGCGTAGAGTAGACGATTTCTGTACATGGACAGATGGAATGAGAGCAAAACCTAGCAAATGCTACTGTCTATGTCTGGGTAGGCGGGGTACCAGGTATACTTCATATGACCCAGGGCTTAGTATAGGCGGGGAAAACGTTTCAACTATATCTGAAACCGTGCCTTTTAAATTCCTCGGAAGAAAGATTGACAACAGAGGTTGCACTCCAGCTTTGGACGAATTAATTGATAGTTTCATTATCGATTTAAAAAAGGTAGACCAACAACCAATAAGTAATGTTAAAAAAGCTTGGATCTATGACAATTATTTAACCTCGCGTCTTAACTGGCCGTTTCTTATATATGATATAAACCAGAGCCTCCTCAAAAAACTAGATGCGAGTGTCACGAAGACACTGAAGTCGTGGCTAGGGCTAGCTCAGTCGGCCGACCCGTCGGCACTATATAGATCCGCGAATAATTTTGGAATGACGCTTAAGAAGCCATCAGAACTCTATAAACACCTAAGAGTAACTAAAATGCACGTCTTATCGGAATCTAAAGACGAAATAGTAAAAGTCCTTCCAAAAGATAAAAATGCATCGGAGCTCGAATCACGCCTCCAGTTCCATAAAAGGTTCATGATAGGCTCGCAGACTGGTAGAGTAGGTCTAGGTAATATTCAGAGACAAACAGATAAAGAAATAACAAAATCTTTTCTTCAAGCAGACGAAAACAACACCTATAAGGTGCACGCAATGAACCTAGAAATGCAAAACGAATGGTTGACTCTAGGTGAATTTTGTATTCCCATAGCCTTAAAATGGCGTACCATAATATACGACTGGTCACCGGCCTTACTTAAATTTTACCTGAATGCATTCCAGTTGACCCTCCCCGACCAAAGCAATCTGGTCAGATGGGGAAAAGCCACAGATAAAACATGTAACTCATGTGGTGAAGCAACTGGTACGGCTAGGCACCTACTAGTGGGTTGTAAAACGCTATTAGACCGGGGTCATTACTCGCGCCGTCATGATAAGGTATTAGAAATCATACGTGAGGCTGTAAGTTTGGCGGTAGCTAGAGCGAAAAAAGGATTAACCACAAACCAAAGAAATGACATTGCGTTTGTAAAGGAAGGGTGCTCAAAGAAATCACTTCAAAAGCCTTATTCAATTTTGATAGCTGCCGTTGACTGGACAATACTCGTAGACACGTATGAGAAGCACTATAGGATACCGGAGGATGTCTGTGCCTCATCATCCAGACCCGACATATTCCTTTTTTCACGATCGCATAAGCGTGCAGTGCTTGTAGAACTCACAGTACCGTGGGAAACTAATATACCTAAAGACCACGCTATAAAGACAAACAAATACTTTGATTTGACTAACGAGTTAACCAAAAACGGCTACGTGGTTAAACTCTATGCCGTAGAAGTAGGAGCAAGGGGAATTCCAGCTAAATCCCTGTACAACTTACTTAAAGACCTCGGATTGCCAAGAGCTTCAGTAAGCTCTTTATTAAAACGTATATCAAAAGCGGCATTGTTAGGATCTTACCAAATTTGGATAGGTAGGGGGGGGAACACTACTGACGGTGGAGGTGAGCGCTGATGCATCACAAGGTGGCCACCCTAAACCTACATCTGGGTCGCAAGTCCCAGTCGCCGTCATGGTGTTCCTCTCTGTACCACGCTATGGACCCGGCGACCGCACGGTGAATCCATGGAGTGCTGAGAATCGGATCTCTAATGAAATATAATATAAAATGCGAAAATAATATCTTAAATAGATAATGTTATAAGAATGTGTAATGAATAATAGGATTCTAATAAGAATTAAGACCTGCTCGTGAAGATGCGAACGAGTAAAAGTTTGAACGTGGTGTGTTATGAGAAATGGCGGATTCAAATTGCGTATGAGTGTTTGCGAAAATGGATAATATAAGAGTAATTTGAGGGAGATGCTATGCGGAAAAGAGGGAATCGGGGAAGAAGGACCAAACTTGGATGCCGGGAAGAAAAGAATGGGACTGTACCTTCGATTTTGTAGTGGGCTTTGTGGCGCTGACTTCCTTTTCTTCGGTATTGGCACTCCACAGTAAAATTTTATGTAACTACACAGTTATTACGTTTATAATGTGAGCTCACAAGTAGGTAGGGTATATTATAACGTTAGTCCGATTTTTGGATTTTTTAAAAACTTTAAGAGAGAGCGGGATATTTTTAAAAAAACACACGCGCGCCAGCCATACTGTTTTTTTTTACGAAGAAATTTCGAGGAGAGGTGGGGAAAGGAAATGCGTTTTGTTGTACCAAATAAATAATTTCAAAGTGTTGCGTTTTTTAAATGTTTGTGTGGCGCAGCCACTTATTGATTTTTAAAATTTTAACAATTTTTCTTATTTAATAATAATAATATTCTGGCACATACAACACAGCGCTCTGTATCAGTAAGTAAGTACTATATCACAATATGACACTTGAATGTTACAGGTGAATAAAACAGTAACCTAAACAGGTTACAGAATACAACAGTGGTCAGTGGTATAGATAAATGGTTTTGAGGTACCTTTTTTTTTTATAAGTGCGGAAATCCCTTCGGATACCCCCCCCCCCCCCGCCGTCCAGCGGGGGCGGTTATGTCGGGCTTGAACCGACTAAAACCGCACGCCGTCTCGGGGTCTACAGACGCCGGGGTGTAAGGTTATCCATAGAGCATATCCCTCGCACCCCGACTGACCCTGTGCTATACGCATTGTCCCCTCTGATAACAGCAGAGGGGTACCTGGAGCGACCTCTCCCGCGGGCCTTGAAGGCCCGCCATACCACGACCCCCTCGTGCAATGGGGTCAGCTGGCCCTGAAAAGGGCTGGTTGGTCAGACTCTTGGCCGTTGACGTTGACGCCAGCTACTCCAGAGGAGCAATCAATGATGCGTCATCGCCTACGTTGCCCAGGGTGCACCAAACTTGGAGGTGACCCAACCAGTCGCACCCCGGTTTTGAGGTACCTAATCTTCCTTTGATCCATCATCATAATCGTCACCGATTGTTGTGTAAATCATCACACCTGTGAAAAAAATAATGCATACATTATTATACGAGTAATTAAATTATTTTAGGCATAATATAACACAGTTCCATCTAGCTCCGGATCAGGTATAGGTGTAACATGTGTGTAATATGAATTCTAGAATGCAGATAAATATACTTATAATATACATTTATTTTTGTCAATAATAATACTCTAGGACATTCTAGACAGTTCTATCTAAGACCATAGTTATACGTATAACTTAACTAGCTTGTAATATTGTTTCTTGAATGCGGACACACATACTTATGTGTACCTATATTTATTTTTGTAATATATACATAGTACACATAGAAACACCCAACCCAGTGCAAAAAGACACTATTTATGCGTATTATATCTACAAATATTTGCACGGAACGGGTATTGAGCCCGTGACTTCTTACGTATCTCGGTATGCTTGCCAACTTCACGCCTGTATCCCCGAAGGGGTAGGCAGAGGTGTATTGTTCTTATCTTATTCTAGGTCAAAACTGGTTCCTTCGCTTTTAAAATATAAATAAATCGATAAAAATCATCAACAAATATTAAAAGATATATTTATATTTAGATTGCCATCTCAAGGCGGCTTTCCACGTGACTTGATTAAGCTGACGGATGCGGATAAGCCGCACCAACGGTGACGCACCTTGAATAGGAGCTAAAATAAGCTAAACATTTAATGAAAAATGAACCCCTAGTTTTGTGGTTAAGGAGTCGGCCGTACGTTCTAGAGGTTCTGAGTTCAAATACTGGCCATTTAGCTTAGCTAAAGGGGTTAAGGGACATACTTTTTTTTATTAAAAACTCAAATGTTTACTGGCGATTCGAAAAGTTTTTATCGCCAGAGTCTTTTCTCACAGGCTTTAACCTTGTCTTGCGAATCAGGCTGCAAATATAGAAGCAATAATGTTAACATTGTCACAAGTAGGTATTACTTTGTGACCTACGTGTGAAAATATAGTTTTATTCAATCCGGTAAACATAAGCGCGATGTTGTCTTAGATGCAACTTTGAGCAACACTGCAACAATTTAGCACCATTGCTGATCAATTTTCATGTTAACAGTTGAGCACTCAACACAATGAAGTATTGCGTAACTTTTAGTACTCCAATATTAGCCAGAAAATATACACTGTTACAAAGTAAACGCAGTGTACATGCATCAAACGTTTGCTGTTATGGACAATCACCTTACACCCAAAGGGATGTATAGTGCACAAAGACAGGGAAGAATGATATCAAAATAACACCATGTAGATATATGGGGGATTTGCCTATTGCTGGGCAGTTTTTTAACGACGCGACATAAATAAATAAATACTCTACGACATTCTACACAGCGCATTCTAGACCCGAAGTAAGCAAAGTTTAACTAGCTTGTGTTATGGGTGCCAGAATGCGGATAAACATACTTATATTTTTTTTTTGTAAAAACATACATATCATCGACATAACGTTAAACATAAACTTGAACATCTCCCAAACAATCAATGAAGCAGTCGGAGTTCTTCAAAATTATTAATAACTATTTATCTAATATGAATTAATTAATCACTTAAATTAATTAATTACCCCTAGTGAATTAACTAAATTGAGCGCCTGGAGCGAAATTTGAAAACTAAAAATACGGAAAATTCACGAGTAATGTCAGTACTCGGATAACGCTGGACACGAACAACTAGTCTATAGGGAAAAAACGCCCAATGTATGTACACGCAATACTTCCGAACGACTGCACCAAATAGGTTTTTTTTTTGTGTTAGTTGAGAAAAAAGAAACAAATAATTTTTTTTGAGCTGAGTGAGACGAAGTCGAGCGAAAGCTCCTCATACCAGACTTCAGGATTTTCTTTGTCACAGGTCTCCACCTAAACTACTAATCCAATCAGAACCAAATTTGGCATGATTAAAGAGGTCAATCAGAGGAAGGTTTATGGATATATTTTGAAAAAATTAATGCTACCACAGAGGAATGATCACCGTTAAAAAAATTCCAGATGGAATTACATAATAACCGCTCGAGACACTGTGACCAAACTTTACACGCTCAGAAAGCATGTCCAGAGTTGTGACTTTCAAAAAGAATTTTCAAAATAGGACTTGCCACGTAGGAATGATCACTGTTCAAATTTTCAAAATCTGATTCACGATGTCTCACTCAACTCAACATTGCAAGCAGCAATTCGCCTTGCAGACCTAGTTTAAACGGGATCAGAACGGCTGTCTACTGCTAGTTATGAATAAAAATACGCACTCTTCTTGCGTCTTACACCACCTTATACACCAAACTTGTCCTATTGGGCATTTACCGTTATTCATTAATCCTCTTTTAGAACGCACAGTGATTTGTTGAATTAAATCATTATTATCATAACCATATTTGGTCACAAATTTCATTCATTGACTATTTCAATCCATTGTCCTGTATTTAGGTACAAAATAATCCTTCTTCTTACAAAATGTAGGTACAAGTGTGTATTCCTCTCGGGTACAGACTGTAAAAACGGTTTAGTATTGGACAGTGACTCACTGATAGCTCTGACAGTAGGTCTACTGTGCTATCAGTGAGTCACTACTCTGCTGATAATTTATTTACACCGAATTTACCTATATAAGATCTTCAAATATCAACTCAACAGTCATTACTTATTTTGTTATTTTCCACATCGGTCGTATTGACGCAGATATAAATCCAGTAGTCTGTTAATTTTTCACAAGGGCCAAACTTTTAGCAAAAATAAATCATGAACATGGCAGATTTTAAATTTTGGGTCGCGGTCACCATAATGGCTACTATATCAGTCGTATAGTCTCTACCAACTTCTCCGGATCCGAAATCATTAAAAAATATAGACTTAAGAAGTGTTAATGATAACAGTGGATTAAATTTGGTGAGGGAAAAAAGAGACGCAATCAAAGTTGAAGAAAGCAACAGATGTCCTAAAGGATATAAGTGGTACATCATGGAGTGCAAATCTTATCAAGAGTGAGTTTTTATACTTATTTTTTGTTCTAAATTTTATATTCTGAGAGGTCCACGTGAACATGCATATTCATCCGAAGTCTGCACTTATTGTTTTTAATTGGAATGTCGCATTTTACTGGAGCGACTGTCGTCTGACGGCATCATCTTGAACAATTATCGTCCCACTTCAACAAATTTACACAATACAATATTTAACTAAACACATGATGAATCTTCCTCACGAATCCCTCTATCGATTTATGAAACTGTATGAAAATCCGTTGCATAGTTTAGAAGATCTAAGCGTACAGATGGCAGTCAGCGACTTAGTTTTATACTATCCCAAGAAGAGAATCTCTATTAGAATAGACAATCTCCAATATGACAAATCAAAGGTGTATAGGGTCCCACCAAGATCTTCATAGTCCAAGCAAACCTCTCCTGCAATCTGGTACACCAGATGATACCGGACGAGGCTCTGGCGCCGACTGTCCTGTCGAGGTTGGGAGCAGGGACTTAAAAACATTCATAAAGATTAGATAATTATATGGGTTATATATTGTAGTATTTATTTTTCTTCTTTATGAGTGACCTTGCTAAGTCTCACTATAAAGTCTATCTATAGCTACTAATTCTATCGAATCTTTAGCTGCCTTTCTCTAAATACTGTATATTTTACCTATTCATACTACTAAGAATCTTATTATCTATGTACTTGCGTTTTTCTTTGTAAATATATAAACAAACTTATGTTTTGATCGTTTATTTTGTTTTAATTTTCTTTCCAAATGAATTCTTAATTTATTGCTTGTTAGTTGTTATGTGTTTCTTTAGAAGTTGCCCTGGTTTGCTTGGTTTACGGCGTCCTTTGCTGGATTGTCGTAGCCACGGGCCTTCTGCCTTTTCCTCAAGTTTTATTTTTGTTCTTCCTGTAAATATAGATTGATTAGTTTCATTTCTCGTTCCCTGTTTGTTTCGTGAAAGAAGTTTTAGGACTGGTTTCTAAATTTTGTCCCAATATGTTAAACGTTACCTTGTGTTTTATATTATCGAATTTCTATTCGATAATATTTTTATTTATTTATTTTCTCGTATTAAAAACGTAAATTGTTTGTTTACATTAATTTCTTGACGTAGGCTGTCATTCCACTGTCCTCTCATGGACTACCAGAAATATCGTGAGTTTTGTTATGAATGATATTCAACCCCTTGATAATTGGCAGTCTATTATTGATTTTTCGTGTCATTTTTAAAATTATGTTGGTTCGATTTTTCCACGCGTTGAAAAGACAGAAAAGAATTGGCAGAACTATAGCTGCTGGGTTCCAGCCCTCAGCAACTCTCGTTTGGAGCCATTCTTGGGGCGATATAGTTTCTTTGTTTCTGTGAAAAATGGTGATTGTGTTCTAACATCGTGAGAAAATCGGATATAATTATCTTCTTTGGTATAAAATATTAAGGTGTGGTGATTCGCGTTTTGATGGGTTTATTAACCAAAACTGAAGGACTTCCGTGAGGCGACACGCCGCCCCACAGATCCATCACCTTAGTATTACTTAACGAAAATAACTCTATATCTTTCAAAATCCTGCAGATAAGTGGTCTTCATTTGTAATATTCGATGTTCATTGTCTGAAACACGTCGGCCGAAGATCACTGCTCTCGAGACCTATCTCGGGCAGTTCAGCAAGGTCAGCGTAGATTTCAACCGTCATCTGTGGTCCGGGCGAGCCATACCTTCCAACGGTCCTCGAGTTCGAACTCGGGCCGATCACCGTGATCTACATCTCCTTTTCATTCAGTGTTACCATCTTTTTTTTATTTCAAAATTCTGTTTATTTAATTAATTAGAAGTCTAATACAAAATCTTTCGGGTTTTCTTTATTTTCTAAGACTGGACGAGGCGGGGTTCTTTACGCCATTGCGTAGGTAATTCCGTTTCGTTACAATATGAAAAGGTAACAGAATGAAAGTGTTACACTTATAAAAATGTGGTATTGAATCTGTTAATCGTTACCACTTCCAATTGTGTAACAGTTATATATACGAAACAAATATTAATCTGTTAAGTGTTAACCGAAATGCTACGTTACCAAATTTACTATCCTATTATATTTTTAATGTAAATTATCAAATAAAGGTATTTAATACACCCCCCAGTACTTTAGGACATTATTTCTGTTACACTTATTAACACATTTAAAACGTTCCACTTTGATTATGGTACACATTCATATTTGATACATTTATAAATGGTTTTCTTCTAAAACAGTGTCAATGTCAAAAAACAGTGTTAAAACACTTTTTTACAGTTTGGGTCCCTAGTTGGGAGCTCAGACGGTAGTAAAGCCAAGCAAGCTATGAATGCAATCGAGATCAACGCAGGGATGAATTAAATTACCAGAAACTTGTAATCCGAAACGTCATCAGTCATCATTCACATTTTATTTAAATTATTCGGGCTGTTCCACTTATCGCTACCACGTTGTCCCTCTCGTCCACGTTAACGATATTGGCTGATGATAAATCATTTACATATATATCTGTAGTAGCTTGTTGCACGATAATTATTATGTCAACCAATTTATAAATATTATCAGTTCACTGATATTATGGCTTACGTAGGCGCTCCAAGAGAAGACCAAGAGGCATACCTACGCCACACATTTTATGTGTAATTGACGCGTATAACCAAGACAATAAGACAATTTGAATAAAACAATATCAGTAGAGATAATGTTATTCTCTTAGATCACATATTCTTTAAATTAACATCTCAGTACTATTATATATTGATTTATAAAATAACTGATAAGAATTTAATGTATTTTTGTAGGTATGAAGCCATGGACTACGATGACATCACATAAACAACCAATGCAGCACAAGACACAAGACACAAGACATTACTACAAATTCCTGTATTTTATTTGCTGACGATGTTTCTCTGATAATGACATGTGATAAAAAGATTGACATTCATAAATTTTCTATTGACATAAATAATACTATAAATTTAATTTTAAAATGGCTGACTGATTATAATCTTAAATGTAATCTTGACAAAACAAATTTAATTCAATTTAGTGCATACGGTAACCCAAAAAAAGACATAAAAGTGAATTATGAAGGTAAAATGATAAGTGAAGTAAAAGAAACTAAATTCTTAGGGATCACTCTAGATCAACAGCTAAACTGGAAGTCTCATATTGATGAAGTGTGTAGTAAACTTAATAGATTTGTTTTTGTTTTATATAAATTGCGGAAAACTTCCACTGAGAATACTATCCTAGCAGCTTATCACGGTTACGTATCTTCCGTACTAAATTACGGTCTAGTTTTATGGGGTAATGCCACTGACGTACAAAAAGCATTTTTGGCTCAAAAAAAGTGTGTAAGGGCTATTGCTGGTATACCACCATGGGAATCGTGTAAACCTTTATTCAAAAGCTTAAAAATACTCACCCTACCTTGTATGTATATTCTGGAAGCAGCAAAATTTGTAAAACTACATCCCAACATCTTCAAAACCTCGAAAGATAAATATCCCCGAAACACCAGAAATCCAGACAGGATTGTGTTAGATAAGGTACCAAGAACCACAATGTATTTAAAAAGTTGTATAGCCATGTGTGGGTGTATATTTAACGTTATACCCAAAGAAATTAAACGACTACCATATAAGAAATTCTGCACACAGCTTAAATTATGGCTCTTGGATATGACATTTTACTCATTAAAAGAATTATATGATAAAAATAATGGTTATAAGAATTTGACATAAGTAATTGATTATATTTAGAAATTGTTTATAGTATATTATATTTGCATGTTGCCTAGCGACAAAATGTATTGGTTCATTATTGTTATTTCACCTATATTGTAACTACATTTTAAGCAAATAAAGAAATATTATTATTATTATTATTATTATAAGAGATGAATCCGAATCTGATGTTGCCTTTGAAACTAATGTAACATTTTAAAATTTACCTTTGTGTAATTCAAAGACAAAACATGATCCTATTTATATAAGTACGACATAAACAAACATGGTGGGTGCTTGTCTGCCACCTGAGTGGTATAAAATAAAAACTATGACAAAACTGACATGTGCTGACGTGGATGACACTGTCATTGTTTTTTTTTTATGAAAAGTACTATCAAAAGAGTCGAACCTATTCACAAAGGAGTATTATAGAGTAGCACATGTATTATAATAGGTCTTTACCTACCGCCTGCTTTAAATTGCCGAAATTTTCTTACAAAGTCATGAGTTCGTTATTCCTGGAATTTAATAGGTATTTCCATTATCTATATTTTGTTTGAAAGTTGATTTCAAGATTTTACAACTCTGTATTAAATTTCGTTTTTATTGGCCGCTTGATAAATTAATTCGATCTTCAAAAACAGTAAGTACTTCCTAAATGCTATCCATTTTGATGATAAATTTCGTATTACTTAACAGCTGTCACTTTTCAAAAATGTAATAAAAGTTGCTGTTTGTTAGCTTAATGTTGTCTCATTCATACACAAAAAAATCATAAAATTTGGATTTGTCATTCCTAGAAAAATGCTAAAATATTAGTACTGAAAATTGGGTTTCCTCCAATTTCTTCAAGAAAACGGCAATTTCATATGTAACGACCTAATATATTTATATTTACTTGTAATAGAACGTTTCCAAATATTTAGACAATGGCTGCGTTCCGTTCCAACGGAATATATATAATATAGAAATAACTGCTTTTCATTTATTCAAAATTTCATTAATGTTGCTATCAAGAAGTATAACTTCTTACGTGCGTTCATAAGTACAAACACACTTTTTTACCTACATAATATATAGATACTCTTGTTTATCTCAGAAGGCGTAGGCAGAGATATTTTTTGTTTTTTTTTAACGAGAACCTACCTTTTTCCTTTTTTTACAAGCGTACCAGTAACCGAAATTACTAGTTTTCCCGTTAGTCAATAGTGTAATTTTCGATCGTAGGACATATTCTAGGATATTTTACACAGTGCTGTCTATAGGTAGGTACCCAGAGTAAGCATAGCTAACCTAGCTTGTATTATGGGTTCTAGAATGCGAAGAACCTATATACATGTTTTCTCGTAAATTCAGCACTTATATTATTTTGCTCCAACGTGATTTACTTAACGGGTTTGCCAATGGTAAAAACTGGAAATTTACGATTCAAAGATAGAAATATTGAAAGTATACTGAAAGAGAAAGTTTCAAAGGTACGGAACAATTGGGGTGTGTGTTGGGTAACCTCCTCGAGTGTCGCTCCGATTCCGATCCCGCTGCAGTCCGGGGGGAACGGAATCGGAGCGGCCGGTACACCCTGGGCGGCGGTCAATGGCTTCCCCTTCACCCCTTCATAGGGTTGGCATTGATCGTCGGCCAATACCCAACGTGGCGGGAACACATCGCTCTCCGTACTCCTCTGCTTTCAGAGGAGACAGGATGAGCGATGCTGTTAGTGGTGAGATGGCCCAGGGTCAGCCGGGGTGCGAGGGATATGCTCTATGGGTAAACTTACACCCCGGCGTCTGAAGACCCGAGACGGCGTGCGGTTTTAGTCGGTGCAAGCCCGACATAACCACCCCCGCTGGCCGGCGGGGGGGGTATCCGATGGGATTTCCGCACGATAAAAAAAAAAAAAAAAAAGGTACGGAACAATTAATTTTATTTATATTTTTTAGTTTATAAGTGAAATATAGTATACGTAACAAATAAGTGTACGATCCGAGGATGCCGCAGACTTGTCTACGCCCGGGACTACCGACCTGCATGATCTGGGCCTGAGGACAGCAGTCGGCCCACTCACCGCCCTACAGAAGCAGGCCAAGACGTAGGCGGGATCCAACCCGTCCCCACATTCGAGGTCGCGGTTATGCTTTCGAGGGCTTACCCGGGGTGCCCGACAATGGACACTTGGAGAGGACACCCTGTGACTTTAGTCGGTCCGATTCCGACACAGCCATCTCATCGTTGGCACTGATGGTGTGGAGGCCGTTTCCACACGAAAAAAATGCTAGTATTTTCTATAAATCTGTTGTCATTTAACAGTGAATGGATGTATTTTTGAGCAATTACGAGAATAAAGTTGCTATTGAAATATATAAATATTTGTTTAAAGTTTATTTGTGGAGGCCGTGGGGGTTTCCACACGAAAAAAATGCTAGTATTTTCTATAAATCTGTTGTCATTTAACAGTGAATGGATGTATTTTTGAGCAATTACGAGAATAAAGTTGCTATTGAAATATATAAATATTTGTTTAAAGTTTACATGTAAAAATTTACCAGGAGGTCACTTTTTTTTTAAATTCTTTATTGGATAAACAAACAACATCCTACATAAGATAGTTGAGCGATAACATAATAATTGTGACATCCACAGCGTTTACCACAAGTATGATAAATACATAATTATCTTAAAGGTTAAGAGTAATACATCTGTTTGACGGTGGTAGTGTTAAATTACGTTAGAATAGATTAGGTTAGATTAGAGTAGGTTACATTAGATTAGATTAGATTAAGTTAGATTAGATTAGTGACTGAAAGACCTCACAACCCGAGGGCTGCCCTCATGTCATGAAGCCTCTCAATCACCAATCTTCTATAGAGACTGGAACTATTTGCATTTATATCAAATTCGCTGAAATGATTGTTATGAGAGTTAAGTATGCGATGAAGTGGTGCGCGCACGCGTAGTACGCGGGGTGCGGGTGAAAAATAGTGGAGTTTTACGACAGCTTCGCGTGTGTGACCTGAGTGGCACTCCATAGCTGATTTGATTGACAATGTCAACACAGTCGTACCGGTTGTGGCAAATATCATATAAGAACATTGCCAGTAGTTGCTTTCTCCTTGACTTCAAATCTAAAAGATTATATGTTTCCAATAACCTGGGATAAGATTGGCGGCTGTGATAGCACTTATAATGCATACTGTGCAAGATTTTTTTTTGTACTCTTTCAAGGGCATTACAATATTTCTCGTACAGCGGGTCCCAAATACAAACAGCGTATTCCAATTGTGAGCGTATTAAGGTCTTATAAAGATGCAGATATGTAACTGGACGAGTGAAATCATTACTGGCTCGCAAAACAAAGCCGTACATCCTGTAAGCTTTACTGCAAATATAAACTCACTTAGCCGCATTTTAGCTTGAGGACAGAAGAACTACAAATGGTACTTCAGATAAAGAGCACCAGAGAAAGAGCAACAGCAGAGGAAATCAATTCCAAATGGATATCTATTTATATATTATATAACAAAGATGTGTTAGATGACCGCGATAAACTCGAGAATTTCCGCCTATACTGTGTATTTTTATAGTTTTTTTTTCGTGGAAATCGTCACGGTTACCCCTCCCCCCTGGGCCGGCGGGAGTGGTTATGTCGGTCTCGAACCGACCAAAACCTCACGTCGTCTCGGGTTATAATGCAGGGGTGCAAGGAGACATTTATGAAATAAATTCAGCTGATAAGGTAACCAACATAACTTGATATTAAAGCAGAACCAAGTTTGCCGGGTCAGCTAGTTTGTTATGAATCATAGCAAGAGGACTCTGTCTGCTGATACATTTAGCGGGAACATCCAGTGTAAGTTAGAAGGACGAGACTTCTTTCTTTAAGTTGTACCAGGCCCAAGTTAATCTCACTTGCTAATCGGTGCACCTGGTGAACAAGGGTCCAGCAAAAAAAAAAAGAAGAGAGAGAGAGAAGAAATCAATGTTTAAAAATGATTGTAAACTATTTTTTTTTTCCGATAAATTTATTATAAGTGTTGAGGCTCTGGCGACAGTCTGTTCGGTCCCGAGAGGACTCAGGGTTGAGAGCCAGTCGGCAGTCGCTCACGGAAAAGTCAACAAACCAATCAAAAATCATAAGTAGACCCCGGGTTCCAAAGTGTAAACTTTGGACGCAGGTGCTCGCTAGGTGCTCTTTCCATGATTTGATTTTATTTTGGCTTTTGCGGGAGCGAATGCCTTCTAACCTCTTGACCCAGAGAAGAAAGCCTGCACCAGAGCCTCGTCCGTCAATCAGCATCTCCAAGCTTGGCGAGGCCCCATTCATCTACCACGCTTCCCTGAAAGTGATATATTCTATACGCCTTTCTGTAACTCTCAATCTTTTGATACTACAGTACCCATTTGACTATAATAAGTTTGCCCATTGTTTAAAGGCCAAAAGGTAGGTATATATAGCTAGAGCAATATAGACATACCGGCACGATTATAATATTTATGTATATTTTGTTAAATTCCAAATGAAGCAATGAGCAAAAAAAACAGGAATAGATTTCATAATGTCACAGCGTAATATTTTACAACCGAATCCTTAGTATCAAGTATCAGGGCCTGTAGACAAAGTCACATTCTACTAGTGGAATCGCAACGAAGCGAACCTTCAAAAGACCGAAATGTATGGGAGAGACAACATTTGTCGACATGTCACGTGTAACAAATAATGTCACTCCCATACATATTGAACATTTGAAGGTTCGCTTCGAAGCGATTCCACTAGTAGA
The DNA here is from genome assembly GCA_946251805.1 of Cybosia mesomella. Lineage (NCBI taxonomy): Eukaryota > Metazoa > Arthropoda > Insecta > Lepidoptera > Erebidae > Cybosia > Cybosia mesomella. The sequence continues at coordinate 29,295,297 of OX276398.1, forward strand.
ATGTGACTTTGTCTACAGGCCCAGATATGAATTCCTATACGAAAGGTTTGTGGCGATACTACATACTCGTATACCCAGTGCCATCTAGCGACAACAAGTTGAAAACTACTTCGATACTACTACGTCACTACCAATCCTGAACCGCGAAAGTGAAGGTATTAAATATATACAACATCCCAACGACAACCGTTGGGCCGCGGCCCGCCAGACGTGATCACCTTGCCTGGTCGGAGAATCCTATCTTTGTGTTGGAGAAACATCACATCCTGTTCCTCCACAGGTTTTTAAGAGCTAAGATGATCAATAAACCTTATACTTTCATATTTCGTCATCATCCTCATATTGATTTTCCAGTTGCGTCCAAAGTAAGTTTGCACCTTGTAGCCCGAGAGCGACTACCGGCTGAACTCCAGGCCTCGAGAAGAAAGCCTACGCAAGACCCTCGTCCGTTATTTAGTGAGTGCACCGACTAGCCGGTGAAGTTGAGTTGGGCCCCAAATATAAATAAATAAATAAATATTCTACGACATTCTACACAGCGCTTTCTAGACCCAAAGCAAGCATAGTTTAACTAGCTTGTGTTATAGGTTCCAGAATGCGGATAAACATACTCATATACTTTTTTTTTCTAAATACATATGTGGAGAAACAGGGTGTGATGTTCCTCCAACACAAAGGGCATCAGTCAGCCAATCAGGCAAGGTGATTACGCCTGGCGGGCCGCGGCCCAACGGTTGTCGTTAGGATGTTGTATATATGCTATACCAGCGCGCGAACTTCACTTTCGCGATTCAGGATTGGTATTGATGTAGTAGCATTCAAGTAGTTCACCTTGTTGTCGCTAGATGGCGCTGGGTATATGTGGTAACGCCACACATACAAATTATACATAGAAACACCCAGACCAATGCAAATAGACATGTTAATGCATACAAATATTTGCACTGAGCGGGAATCGAACCCGCGCCCCATGTCGTAGCAGTCGCATGCACTACCGCTACGCCACACGGGCCGTCAAGGTATTAGTAGGGCCTTATCTTACCTTCATAGTTATCTTATCTAATTATGCATACAATTTTAGTTAATCGTTAGGTTTTTGAATGACCTACTTTCTAATGACTTTGTTACATGGTGACGTAGTTTTGCCGTACCCAAAACCACCTTACGAGAACACGCTTAAAATCCTTACGACCATCACCATTCAGGTCACCACCCAGAACAATCTCCTGCGACAACGGAATGCTTCGAAGCACTTCTCCGATTGGGTTTCTTTCCACCGAATCTCCCACAGGAACGCCACAGCCACTCTCCAATGAAACAATGAAAGTTATCCAAATTTTATAAATTCTATGACACGAATTGTTCAATAGAAGTACGTCCGTCCACGCCTTATTTGTATAACATATTATTTACACTCGTAATTATTCGCAAAGCATCAAATATAAATATCTTTTTTGACGCAGAAACGTGTGACGTCACTGCGATACTGTTTCAATTATCTCTATGGCTAGCTAGCTAACTAATACCCTAATTACGCTTAAAGTAGGTACACCACTACTCACAAAACTCATCATGACTTTCATGACGAGTTTTGTGACAGTCATAGCGACTAAAACCGCAAGGTATTTCCAACATTTGACTTAAAGGCGGTACCTATATTCGTCGGTTCGTGGAATAAAGTTCATACTAGCCCTCGACAATTTTAGCCACTATAGCTCACCCAGCTCACCCTATACTTCACCCAGATTCATCTATTTGAAGCAGATTAAACCTTATTCCCCTCTTCATAGGTAATCGCGCCGTCTCTATTGAATCATTTCTCCGATGAAGGGCTGTCCTGTCCGATTCTTCCACCACCAGCGAAACAAAAAAAAACTGTCAGTCAGTTCAGTCTATTTTCCGGCAAGAACAGTGGCTTTTCGTAATAACTTTTACCATTTTTAACTATCTTCATTAAAAAGTATGACTTGCTACAGATTAAATACGATATGAATTTGACATTACTCTTAAGGTGATGAATAAGTGCGTGGTACTCCAGTTGATACCACTGGATAATGGAATCCCCGACCGAATTAGAATCACTCAATTGACATGGGAAGTACCCACACTGCAAAGAGAACAGGGGCCGGGAACCGCACACATAATGTATTCCTGCAATGTGTACTATTTAGTATTCGATACGTGAGGTTCAACGAGTGGAAAGTGAATAAATATTTTGTTAAGTACATAATAATTTATTAATCTAATATTATCATAGTTACAATAAATAATAGAACGAACATTAAAAAGTTGCATTCACAGTCTATAGAGTTGAAGACAGTTTATTATTCTAAGAGAATTGTAGTAATACTGAATATTATTCGTAACCATATCAATCAATCAATTAGCCTATTGCAGTACACTGCTGGACATAGACTTCTCCTAATGAGCTACATAGCACCCGATTCTCCCCCTTGCACATCCAGTCTATCCCAGCAACCTTTTTCAGGTCATCGCGGATCCGCGGGCTCTACTCTAGAACTCGTTTGCTCCATCGGCCATCGTTTCTTCGACAGATCTGGCCAGCCCATTGTTGCTTCAGCTTGCTTATTCTGCGAGCTAAGTCGGTAACTTTAGTTCTTTGTCGGATGACCTCATTGTGAATCTTATTCATATACCTACGTTTACAGAAGTAGGTACCTGTAGGATTCTTACATTTTACAGGAAGTATGTTATTTTAACTAATTAAATAAGTAGAATAGTTGAGACTCAAATTAATGCAAATACTTAGTAAGAACAATTTTAGAAGGAAAATGTACAAGTATACAAAAATGTATACATTCTACGACATTCTACACAGCGCTCTCTAGACCCAAAGTAAGGATAGTTTAACTAGCTTGTGTTATGGGTTAATAATTATACATAGAAACACCAATGCACTGAGCAGTAATCGAACCCACGCCCCTTTACCGCTACGACACAGATGCCATCAAAATTTGTTTAATTTTTTCATATTTATAGATAAAATGAGAAATAATTTTAAATATAAATAATAATCGTGCACAATAAATTTGACTAAAATTATTTATAAATCACACAACTCGACATAAAACAGAGACTTAATAATTTTAGATGCGTTTTCCGCATGGCGCTATATAGTTATGTATGCACAACTAGTAGTGCCATGAGGAAAGATATGAACAAAATAAATTGATCAATTACCTAATTAAAACTGTAACATCGCTAGACAGGCTCTTATTAACAGTCACAAATATATACCTACTATAACACCTACCTATACCTATATGTATAATAATGTGTAAATTCTCTCAAAATCATAAGAATATGATTACGTGAATTTTAGTTCGTTTTCATCACAGATGTAAAGTTTTCGCAATATAAAGAGACCTTTAGTAATGCTCTACTAAGTTTTAACATTTTTCTTTAGAAATATTTATACCTACACTGTGTAGCTTTGGAGGCTTGTTTCTAGCAATATTGTTACAATATTTTGTTAAAATACAATTTTTCATTAGTCTGTAAGCCTTTTCCATTCATTATGTTCATGCCCCGTTGAAGTTTTCTGATATAGAAGTTCGTTAGAATTTAAAAAAAAATCTCTCTAAACTTTAAAAATTAAAAAAAGTCTATATTGTTTTGCTATACTAATTATGAGCTACCGGCGTCTGAAGACCCGAGACGGCGTGCGGTTTTAGTCGGTTCAAGCCCGACATAACCGCCCCCGCTGGCCGGCGGGGGAGTATCCGAAGGGATTTCCGCACGAAAAAAAAAAGGTACTGGAAATATAGCTTCTTGTCACCACCTTCATGGTGAATCATCTACGTTGTAGAAAGAGTGTAGATCCCATGAGTTCAGTTCCAAGACGTTTAAGCAACTGCTAATTGTAGCAGTTACTCACTGCTGAGCAGTCGAAAAAGAGTTGAAATTCAATATATTATCATTTGTTTTCTTCAGCTCGCTGTTAATAATCACCTTCTGTTAATGCTTTGTACCTGAAAAGAAACAAATATATTTATTAATAATTCATATAAGTTACATTTTTTTTTCCAAAAACAACTCGCGCCTTACTATATTGTGTCTCCTATGTGTACAATAAAAATATGTGACTGATACTAAACTGTTCAGATTTTAAAATAAAAAATAGAAAAAATCCTAAATAATGCATATATATAGCAATTAACAACTTCTATCCTCAACATTTTTCTGGACATTCAAAAAAATTATCATTATCATTACAATGTAGTCCCGGGTTACATTCTAGTTTGTAGTTTAGAGAGACCGCCTGCCATTCTTTATCTTCATTTGACTTTTATGGGAGCACGCCAGAACCTAATCCGTTGAACGGCAAGTGTACCGGCTAGCAGATGCGGCTGGTTTGCCATACACCTCTAAACATTTAAAAAACATTCTAATCTTAATTAATTTTATTTTTATTTACCTTTTATATGTGATACATTTTCTCCTATAGAAAACTCTTCCTCTCGAGCACCCTTTTCCTCGCATTGTGTCCCTTCTGTGCCTCACTAAAACCTTTTCTAAATCATAACTTAGAGCTTCTTCTGTTTTTAAAGGAACTTCATTTTGCACTGAAATATCACTGATTTCTAACTTTTTTGTAACAGGTAGCGTAAATGCCATGCCTAATAAGCCCAGCAACAGTACTAATAATGTGATGGAATACATTTTCACTTTATATTCAACTGGTGACTTATCACAATCACAGCTCTGAGAAAACTAAAGTGCACATAGCTCTTGGTCCTCATTTTATACCGACGCAAAGTTGTGACAAGGAAAAACAGTTGCGTCACAATTGCGTGTGTCATTAGGGGAATAGTTGCTGGTGATGACGTCTAATATATTTTCATATATTTTTTTTAATTTAAAGTGCACCATTTTAGGGTATACCTAAAGAAAATTTTATAAATAGGCAGTTAAAAATAACAAACAAAAAAGATTGTGCAATAAATCCCACAGTAGTTACGAGCAATATTTGTGTAGTTCTGTAAAACATTACGCAATGCTAATATGAGTAAACATCCTAAAGTGAAGGTACTTTTATAAGGAAAGCCAAACCATTCGATTGCTTTAACACATTTCTATATCTATACAAATATTATAAAGCTGGAGAGTTTGTATGTTTCGTTGAACGCGCTAATCATAGAAACTGCTAATCCTAACACACAAAAAAATTGTTTTATGAATTCTTGTCTTTTTTGTATGTTTGTTCGCGATGGGCGCAAAAACTACTGAACGGATTTTAATGCGATTTTTTCTATTAGGACCGTCTTGGTCAGAGTTAAAATATGCCGTATTTTTCATTGCAATTGTGTAAGTGGAATCAGGGATATAACCAAAAAACGATAACCGACCTCGGGCAGAGCCGCGGGCATCAGCTAGTACGCTCCTCTATCGGCCACATGATCACTTACCAACAGAGGAGATAGTGGTCAAACGTGAGTCAATTGGTAATAAAAAAAATTAGAAATAGGAGCTAATAGAGTTGGGACACTACATAAAGAAAACCTAGAGAATCTAGAAAGCCTGAGATCGTACTAAAGATCTCGGGATTGTACAAGAAACAATAACATTTGAGGCAGGAAACGTTCTCAATTTGATACGGCAGTAGCCGTACGAACGCGTACGGCTACTGCCGTCCTCAAACTAAAAGGCGTCTAATTGATGAAAAAGCAAATTTCGAGCTAGAGCTGAAAAATAAGGGCATATTTTAAAATCTACGCTAGTATTTTCTATAAATCTGCAATCACGTTGTCATTCAAAGTAGATGTTTTTTTTTTTTTTTTTTTTTAATTTACGAGAATAAAGTTGCTACTGCAATATATACGTATTTGTTCAAAGTTAAGAAGTGAAAATTTACCAAAAACTCGCTTACCCGCCTTTTAGTTTTAGTACGGCAGTATAGTTGTACCAGCTTTTCTGTAAAATGGTGAAAACCGGAACTACGGTTATCACTTAAAAATTTCAATCAATTACGACAGATTAGTGTTCTTACACTAATCTGTCGTAATCTGTGTGTAACAATTTCATTGCATTATACAAATACTTTATGATTCTAATATTTATTTGGATGTTAATGTTTTAGAAGTATGTAACATTTTCTATTGATTTTTCCTATACCTATCGATCGAAAAAGTGAGCATACTAGTTGCTTCAAAATTTCATTGAAGTATGTAACATTTTAGATTATAGGATATCGGATTTTAGATATAACACGCAAATTGTGTCATACTTGTTGCATACTTCATTCAATGTTTACTTTTTTTTTTCAAAATGAAACATTTTGCCAAAAATAATGAAACTCTATCCCAATGTTATCAATTCAGTTCATTCGTATTTATTATTCTCTTTATTAGGTAGATTTCGATGAAATCGATCTACCTATTGGTTTCTTGACTACTGTCGAATTTAAAGAAATTTTTAAAAAGAAATGAACACTGGTCAAAAAGTTTATATATATATATATGTATGTATGGTTCCCCTTCCTAAAATTTGCGGCACTCTCACGGTCGCATTTTTGCTCCGATCGCTTTCAAACTGCGGTCAAAAATTGCTTGGGTGTAAACTTAGTTTAAGTTCGTGAACGGGTGGAATCCGGCCTAAGGGGACGGTAGGGCCTCACTTTTTGTGAAATCAGTTTTTCCTCAAAATTTCACGTTCCATGAAAGATATTCGAACCGTTCTAATGTTATCCCATAGTATAGGTACATGAATACCAACAACTTTTAATTATAAACCTATAAGATTAAAACTTTAACTAAAAGTGGAGGGGGGGGGGGAACCAAAATTTTTCGGGAAAAAAATCGTAACTTCTAACCGGTGAACATTCTTGCTGTAGGAAATTTTTTTAATCGATAGGCCATTTTTAATTCTAAAATAAATGTCTGAAAAGTTTTTCGCTAAAAGTACCGTTTTCGAGAAAAAAAAATTAAACTGTTTGAAGTCAGTCAAACAAATTAAACAGTTCTCTATATAAAATAATATTAATTGCTTCACGAAATCTACCTGTGCGTTCCCCCTGCGGGAACGGATGAAGAAAGAAATCGGAAGCGAAAACAAAGGAAGAAGTCAAGTGCAGTGGCGATTGCTGCCACCAATGAGAACTGAGTTCTAAGGAAATATAAAATAAGATACTAAATTCAATGTTATCAAAATATATTTAGTAAAGATAAAAATTGTATAAGTGTACTATAGTGATTATATAATATAATAGAACTTACGTTATAATAATTGCAATAACAGTCTGTTCAGTAATATTACTATTATACGTATTACATACTTATTCTAAGAAATATTTACAAAATAAGCTATACTGAATGTTGGCATATAATACTTTAGAATAGAATAGAAATAAACTTTATTGTACACCAATCAGAGTATGCATAAATTTCCGCACGAAAAAAAAAGGTACTTGGAATACACAGTCAACAATTGTACAAATGGCGGCCTTATCGCTGAAAGCTATTTCTAACAGGCAAACTTTGGATGGTCACGAATTGGAACATTTATGGGTAGTTATTGGTGTGGTTAATAGGACTGTACTTTACTGTTTACTAAATACCCATATATTGACTTTTTTAAATAATAATAATTTAAAAATAAAGATTTCTTGTAAACTTTTAGAAAGAACAAAAAACTTGATACTTTATTTGATGGCAGTGTACTACAATAAATAGCAGTTATGAAATACGGATTTATTAGTTATTTTAATTTTATGGTATCATTATTGTAATAATAAATACTATTATGAAGATCTTCGAAAAGTTGTAAAATTATATTGTTAAAAATAATCACTAACATTTTTGTACAAAACTAACCAATGAATTAGCAGTTTAACTTATGGAGTATCTCTTTGGTCAGTTGCTTATGCATAAACTTAAGCGAAAACTGTAAAAACGATTTTAAAGATACTTAAATACAGCAATTCTCGTGGTATAAAGGTACAAATTATGGGATAATAATACAATTACAGATAAAAAAAAATGAAATTTCTAACAATAAAATGACTTAATTGCACTATTTTATAGAGACAATAAAACTGACACTGGGAAGAGTTACTTTTGTTGACTTGAACAAGTTCTATCGCAATGATAAAAGTAAATAATAAAATATATGCCTGAATTTGTTATCAATAACATGAAATCTTACACAATTTCTTTAAATAATTACTATTTATTAATATTTATAATCAATGAATAAATTTATTAAAATTTAACAGTTACATTTGTTTTTTTTTATCATTTTAATTTTAGTAAATTTCTTTAATCGTAGAATCCTTTCAATACCAAAACAATTAAAATTAAATGTTAAATATCATTTGTAACGACCTTCATTAAGTATATTATCTGCGTTACAGAAAATGAGGTTGAGTCCAGTTTCGAAATATCAGTCCAACTAATAAATTGCACGAGTTGTTCACTGCAGCCCATTCATAAATAAATAAATATTGTAGGACAAAGTACACAACGCCATCTAGACCCAACTAAGCAGAGCTTGTCATTTGGGTTCTAGAATGCGAATAAAAATATTTAAAAACAATTTTTTTTGTAAAGACATTCATATAATCGATGTATGGGAACACCCAGACCAATGCAAATATAGATATTAAATTAAGTAATATTTAAATCACTTTACACTTTTCACAGAATATCCCGAATGATCGTTGATTCATTAATACAAAGTCTGCGTCAACCGATACACACGAGTTTAAGATACACCAGTAACTTAAAGCTTCCACAAACACAGATAAAGAGTTCTACACGGTTTATTAGAAAGTAGTATTGTAAGAAATTCATTCACAAATCACTATCTAGTGTCGCGTCAGCCTTAAGAAGAGCTTCACTTTACATTCCAATGTTAATGGTTTGTAAAACTTTTGAAACAAATAACGAAAGCGAAACATCACTGATACAGTGGTAGTCGACATATTCGTCTTCAACTGATAACTTGTCGCTATCACAGTCCTGGATGAACTGGTGTTCAAATATATCTTCACACCCCTTTTTATACCCACTTAAAAAGTGATGAGATAACATTTACATTATATGTGTATAATTCGGAGCAGAGTTGCTTCAGCAGTCGTTATTCGTTATTTTTACATTCTTATGTTGATTATCATAATTGTGCTGACAAATAATTTGTATTCATAGAACAAGACAACAAAAACAATTGCGCAATAAGTATGATGAAACAAATGTTGCATGAAATACTGCTGAAGTCCTGAAGAATATTATGCAATTGCATTGTGACTTAGTATCCTAAAATATAGTGTTCTAATAAAAGGCAAACTTAACTCAAGATAATATTAAATAATATTACCCTAATGTAACCTACATATGCACACCTCTCGCTTCGGGGTAGACAGAGAGGACAGTCCGTCTTACTTAATGAGCTTCCTCTACTATATTTAAACCTTTCATGCAACCTCGTCGGTTTCGAGTGCTTCTGACCGGCCGGCCCGAAAATACATCACGGATTTAATCATTTATATTCTGCGAGGTTGATCCCGGCTAATGCTGATAATGCCTTCTTTTAACTTGGATTCTTTGTGATAGTATTGTATTGAACTTTTAAGGAAAGTGGTGAATTTTGGGACAGTTTTTTAAATTTGTCATAAAAGTATAAGTACTGTAACGGAAGGTGAGCTATTCTGCCCAAGCAATTTGAGAGCTCTTCGGGACTACACATTATGTTTGAGTAGGGTTTATACTACAGTGCACCGATGTGGATTCGGTGGTAGAAGTGGTCACCGAAATATATTGGCTGTCGATAAGTATCGGGTGGGTTCGGAACCGAATTCTTGCATTTGTTTGAAGTTTGCCTGAATTTGGACGGTAATTGTGATAGATTGCGAAATATAACATTTCGATAACCGATACTATTCGCGTATGACTTGCGCAATAACATTATGATTTGATTGTATCGTTGATAAATTAATTAATGAATTATGTTAGTTATACTGTCCTCGGAATGAACTGTCGCGGGCGCCCAGTATAGACTGTTTTCAGTTTTACTTTTCACCGCTTTTTTTGCCAGCAGGCCAGCGTTTGACCATCACCTGCTCAGTAATGATGTGGTCGACGATGGAACACTAAAAGCAACATATTCACTCTTGACTTGAAGATTCCCATGTTATAGTTTTCCAGAAACACAGACGCAGGTAGGAAGTTCCACTGGCAATACGCATAATGAACGTATTACCAAATTGTTTCGTGCGTTTAGAAGGAATATTATATGTATATATATATATATATATATATATATAGCTGTTTAATCGTTGATCGTTCGATAATGGAAAGGGCTTGGAGGAATTAAATTATGCAATTCCAGAGCACACTCACTGAAATGCATCCGATAAAATGTTATTCAATTTTATGTTATTCTGCAGATTTCGATGTCGAACATAGTAATAAATTACTATCTGTTACCCGCGGCTCCGCCCGATTTGAATTTCGATCCCGTTCCCGCTTCCCATGGGAACCTAATCCAGGGATAAAAAGATAAAAAATAAAAAGTAGCCTAAATCCTATTCCAGACTATAACCTATCCCTGTACCAAATTTCAGTCAGATCCGCTCTGCTGTTCCGGCGTGATTGAGTAACAAACATCCATCCACACATCCATCCATCCATCCATCCAAACTTTCACATTTATCATATTAGTGGAATTAAAAATCCTCAATTACACTAGTGCATAGAGCCTAAGTAAATAACTTGTATCTCAGGAGGCAGGAGACAGTTTCTTCCCACATTATATGTTACCCAAAGTAGTTGCAATAACAGTTACAAAAAAGCAATACATGAAAAGAAAAAGAGTATTTAAACAATACTAACTCATCAACATCATCTCAACTTTCGTTCCGATGGAGACCGGGGTCCGCTACTCTACTCTTCTTATCTTGACTTTTACAGGAGCACCTGCCACCTGACCTCCAACACCTAGAGGAAAGTCTGTGCCTACCAGAGACTCGTCCATCGATCAGCAAAAAAAAAAAAAAAAGTACCGGATTGCAGATTAGCTTAACTTGGGCGCCAAAAAACTTGGTATGGCCCCACACACACCAATGCCAATTAAAGAGTTTATAATCGGAGTGTTTGTTTTTTATTTTAATCATAATCTGATACTACAACGATAATAGTGACACTGTTATTAAGCAAATAACACTGACTACTTCAAGTACAAATAATATCACCCCGCCTACAACTTTAATGATAATAATATTATTCACATGACTCATTTATTATCGTTATCACTTTGGCCGTCAGCTGCGTTGCGCGTACGCCAGTCGCATGCGCTCGCGCGATGTCCTCACCTGCAAGCCGGTTTCTCGGGATTGGGAGGTCAGAGGGCAGTCACTCCCATAAAAGCCAAACCAAATCAATCAAAGGAGGAGCAGGAGAGCGGACTATGGGATCTAAAATAAGAGCTTTGCAAATGAAAAGAAGACATAGGGATTAGATATTCACAAAATATCGCTCCAATATCGTGATCTGATGTCAATACAGGTACGAATCACGTTCTCATATTGACAGGATCACGAGGAATCCGACATATTTATATTAACTGTCTAATCCCTGCCTAGAGCACGTGGAGACGGTCAATAAATATATCGCGATTCTGCCAATGATATTGATAAATTGATGTCCAAACGCGATATTATTGATGTGAAAACAAACGTGATTGGTCCCTACCCCGGATCACGGTATTCAATTCCAATTTACATTGACTGTCTCCACGCGCCCATAGGGCTGACGTAGCCCGCCGCACCGCGGACTGCGGGCGCACGCGACTTTCGCACGCTCAACGCAGCGGACGATCACATACACATGTTAAACGTTGCTTAATTGGATTTTCTTGTTACCTGATTCATTTATCATTGAAAAATAGCAGAGACTAGACGTAAATGACTCTCAATGTTTTATTGATATTAATCCTCGTTGAAATTTTACAGATACAAGCTGTAGATCATTTTTGTGATACTGGACTCGTACGAAGTGATAAAATGCTTCTATTTGTTAATCAACAAATTTCTAATACTAAGAAAACGGCTGAACAAACCAGGATACGATCTAAAAGAAGTTTTGTTGTATATGGTCGATGTTCTTTGGGATATATTCGCTGTTTTGGCAAATGCAGGACAAACACTAAGTGAGTATTTCTTTTAATAATGAGGTTGGTATTGATACCAGGGCACGCCGCAATAGCGATGGTAAGGCCCATCATGGAGGATTGGCTAGAGAGGCGACACGGAAGCCTCTCGTACCGACTGACGCAGGTGATCTCCGATAAGGGGAGCTTCGGGGACCACCTGCATCGGATTAGGAAGGAGCCAACGCCTGATTGCCATCACTGCGACGCGAGCGAGGACTCGGTGCTGCACACGCTGGCGGACAGCCCGGTGTGGGAAGTGCCGAGGCGTGACCTCGTGGCAGCCATCGGGGTGGGAGTCCTCTCGCTCGGCAGGATGATTGCGATAATGATGCGGAGCGCGAGCGCGTGGTTCGCCGCCACCTCCTTCTGCGAGCATGTTATGCTCGAGAAGGCGATGGCGGAGCGCGCCCGGGAGAGATTTAGAACACTTCCGGCCCGCCGAGCCCGCAAGCCGAAGGTCACTTATCGACCTCCGTCCTCCATGAGCGCAGGCCTAGAGGTGGCAGGTGAGGCCGCATGTCACCCCAGCAGAAGCAGGCCGGGACGGCGGGGTGACTAGCGCCCCTTTCCCAATCCGGGTCAAGATGGGGACACCGTGGTTCCCAAACCCGAGGAGGTCATGTCGAAACCTGAGATGGCCCAGGGTCAGTCGGGGTGCGAGGGATATGCTTTATGGGCACCTTACAACCCGGCGTCTGAAGACCCGAGACAGCGTGCGGTTTTAGTCGGTTCAAGCCCGACCGGGGGTATCCGAAGGGATTTCCGCACGAAAAAAAAAAGGTTAGTAGGTATTGGTACCATTCAGATTATATGAGCTATGTTCTAACTACTTAGGCTGGATTTCAACGATGAATATAAATGCGGCTAATACAATTGAAACTGCGTTAATAGCACATTTTACTTAATGACTTTCATTGGTTCATCGTCATCACAGCGTTGGTCCCGATTGCATTCAAAGATTGTACCTTCGAGCTCGAGGTTAGCTCTCCTCTTGTTCACCTGATTTGGCTTTTATGGGAGCGGCTTGCCGACTGACCCCCAACCCCAAAAGTAAGAGCAGCACCAAAGCAGGTGTACCACTTAGCAGGTGAAGTTGGCTTAGGGAATGAAGATATTGTTAGGGCCCCCTATTTTGAATTAATAACTTTTCAGATTTTTTGAGGAACGTTGTACCCGCGGCACATAAAGTCAAGGAAAATGGTCTTAAACTTCGTTAATATGTCAGCTAGTGTCACCATACTCTGACATATTTCGACCAATCACGTCACATAAAACACTCCGTGCTTCGGAGAGCACGCTAAGCTATCCGTCCCAACAATACAACCATCCATGGCAGTCGTTACGGCTAGTTTGAGCCCTAATAAGGTCCGCAGGGATTTCCGCACGAAAAAAAAAACATTTAGTGACGTATGCCACATAAATATTCAGTGGCATACAAGTGTTAGCTATTGGGCACTTTCTCTTGATTTTATATTTTTATATATTTTAAGGCCGACTCCTTACTGAGCTACCGACGCTTGTTAATGTTTTAGTTATGAGTGTCCTTTTTTTTACATTTAGGACACGGCTATTTGACTTCACCTCGCCTGATGGTAAGCTGAAGGTAAAGTCTCAGGAAAGAGGGTCACCAATACATACACGTACGTACCATGTTAACAATGGTGGCACTCAGCTTGACGGCCTCATCAGAAGAGGATTGTCGTCGCAGCACCGCGTGACACCCACCGGTCCCATCCCACTAGTGCTGCGACCACAACCCCTCTGCTCTTGCGAGTGACTCTTGGTAGCCTTGTTAAAATTATAACATCGTCTTTTTTGCAGGTGCGACCAATTAAGACGAGGCGACTAAATAGGATGCTGAACAGTCACCGTCAGAAATTGCTGAATACTTACAAATTTACAGACGATCTTTACATGGAAATAAATCAATAAATTATACATGTATAATTATTTTTATAATCTTCAGATGATAAATTTAACATTTTTGAATATTTGTTTGTTGTAAATTTTCAGAGTTAAGTAGTCATAGGAACTTCGCAATAAAACGACACAACTTCATCGAGTTTAGGCTCGTTTGAATCGGCTTGACGAGTAGTTTGTCTTGCAATATTGACCAGAGGCTGATAATGGAGCTGGAAGGTAATCGTAGGAACTCTGTAATGAAACCACGCAACTGCATTAACTTCCGGCTCGTTTGATTTAAAAAGCTCATTTTTAAAAATATATTTTGATAGTTTTACTTGTTATTTTTGTATTGTACAAGAATCTGTTGTAAGTGTAGTAATACTTAGTAAATACCTAAAACAGGGAAGCCCCTTAGTGGCGCTCTCGTTTTGAATTATGTCTTAAGGTCAACGATCCAACTGATCCAATTTTTTCAATATTTGCTTGTTATTTGATGTAAATTTTAACTTTAAATGCGTTAAACTAATACCGATAGTGACTATACCTGCATTACTACATTGCAATGTGATAAATTAATTATTTATAAGCTAATCTCTAGATCAACATGCGTATTTTAATAGATATAGTCGTTGTTCAAGAATACATAAAATAAATATATTCTTGTACTCGACTATATCTATGATAATTCGTATTTTATTTTCGTTCATCATCATCATCATATCAGGCGTAGGAAGTCCACTGCTGAACATAGGCCTCCCCTATCGACTTCCATTTCGACCGGTCTGTAGCGGCCTGCATCCACCGAGTCCCTGCGCTCTTTGTTAGGTCGTCTGTCCACCTTGTGGGAGGCCTTCCTACGCTGCGCTTGCCATTACGTGGTCTCCACTCAAAAAAATATTATTTATTATTTTATATAATTAAGTTTAATATTTGTGGCGAACAGGCCTCACGTTACGTTCTATCTGGTCATAAACGCAGATCCAAACGCCAGCGATCAGCTTACGTCCGCCTTAGGTACATTTAAAGGGACTGGCCGTCAGTATGCATGCCATGCAGCGGAGGTGTGGACTGTATCTTTCGAACGAGGTCAGGGAAAGTAGAAATACTCGTCCCTGTGCGTCTCTCTAAGCGAAAGGATAAACCGACCGCGAACGGTACGGTTCGAATTGGATTGAACAGGAACACCAGTAAATAAGACACAGAATTCGGTTGAATAATATGGCTTTAATAATGGCCCATCCATTCAGTGCAAAGTCTGAGAGTTAACTCGAAGACTATTGCTGGCGACTCGGCTAAGATGTCGCAATCGTTCAAAATGTTGTGCCAGCTTAGGTACTCTCAGACTTTACCATGACGAGAGCCGTCAAAATACGAACAAATTACACGGAAATTTACATTGATTTTTCATTATCTATTTTACGGTTTTTTACTTATATTTTACAAACTATGTACAAGAATTATAATATATAAATGCAACAAGATGGGTAGGGCGGTCACCCATCCCATGGTAAGGGTTTTTAATATGTATTTACTATTGTTTACTAATTACAGCAGTTTACAATCGAAATTATGAGTGGCTGGGCTCTATCATGCGACGTTATTGGTCGATTACATAAACATTATACATCGTACGGTATTAGATGGATTGTTATATGGTAGCCACTCATTGACTCTATATAATGAATAAACTTTATTTCACATACAACAGCGCTTTTATGGCTGATTTTACTAAATTACGATACAGTGATTTTACATAATAAAATTCTTATAACTATTAACAAAAAGGGTGCTGCGACCGTCTCATCCGTACGGTGGCTATGTTAATTGAATGTCTAAATAATCATTTACTGTTTTGTCACAAATCACTTGTTTTACGATTCACTAATTTTCAATTTCATTTTTACGGATCACAAAAAAATCACTTTCACTACACTGAGTGTCTGTCGCGAACATTTCTCCCGCCGTGCAGCAGAGTGAGGCGCGGCCGCTTGTGATGCTGCATTCCTCGGTGAGCGACATCACTTAGGCAGTGGCACGATCTTCTTAGTTGGGCGCTTGAGCACGCCCCCGGCTGTGCGCACCTCAACGGTCCGGACTTGACCGTCGGCGCCTGGGTAGACGGCGGTGACTCGGCCCCTTGGCCAAGTGTTGCGGGGCAGCTGACCGTCGGCGATCAAGACAGGATCACCGACCTCGATGCGAGGGCCCGACCCATGGGGCTCCCGCCGGTGTTGCAGCTCGGGTAGGTACTCGCGCACCCATCTGCGCCAGAACATGTCGGCGAGTGCCTGAGCGCGTCGCCACTGCTTCCTGTGATCGATGTCGGTAGAGTCGAACTCACCGAGTGGTGAAAGTCGGGAGGAACCACCGAGTAAGATGTGGTTCGGGGTTATAGCCTCGTCGTCTTCAGGGCTCACGGAGACGTGGGTGAGGGGGCGGCTATTTACCGTGTATTCCACCTCACACAGCAAAGTGGAGAGCACCTCTTCATGGGGATGGCGCTCGTGTAGGACCGTAGTGAGTGCGGTCTTTACGCAGCGTACTAGACGCTCCCAGACACCCCCCATAAAGGGAGCAGCGGGGGTGATGAAGCGCCACACGATGCCTCGATGAGCGGCTTCGCGAGACAGAGCCTCGCGCATCTCGCGGTCGGCACCATGCATGTTGGTGCCATTGTCTGAGTATATCTCAGCAGGGCAGCCTCGGCGCGCGGCGAACCTCCGCAAAGCTAGGATTGCGGAGTCCGTGACACTGAGCGGCCCGAAGTAATCGAGCCCAGTGTAGGTGAAAGGCCTGCGGTGGTGCGCAAGGCGTGTTTTCGGGTGGTCACCTGTAGCTGGCTCAGGTGGCTGCGCCTTCCTGATGCAGCACTGTAGGCATAGATGAAGGACCGACCTGGTCGTCGGCCGTAGGCGTAGTACCCAATAATGTTATCGTACCTCATTGATAACAGTCTCAGTACCACTGTGATGCAGTTTTCGATGCGTCCAGTCTATGTACAACTGTGTGATTGTGTGTCCTCCATCTAATATTGGTGGCCTTTTTACTGCTTCGGACACGTCTTGTGTTGCTGATATTCTGCTCGTTAATACGATTACTCCGTCTGCGAGCTCAACACGGAGTTTTCGGAGTCGACTGTCTAGGGGCACTGCCTGCTGATTTTTTAATCTTTCGATGTCCCTTTTAAATGCGGTATTCTGTACGCATTTGACGAGTTGAAATTCGGCTTTGTGAAGGTATTCGGCGGTTAAAATTTTAAAATTCTGATTGGGTACAGTGTTCTGGGGTAACACTGGCCCTTTAGATACCTTTACTCGCCGAGTGGTGCGACACCAATCGGGATCCTTTTCTCTGTTTTTGATCGTCCTCTTGTAGGCCACCTGTTGAGTCCGAGGTTTTCGGAGTGCGTCTATAAACTGTAGCACCCGGGCGGTGGTGCGTAGAAGCTTCTCCCAGCTGGAGAACCTGGTGACGTCAATTATTGAGGCACTTACGTCTGTTGCGGTGGTGACTCTCTCTTCGCCGGTGGCTTCGGTTAGTAGCGGCTTCTCGGATGGCCAGTCTGTCGCATCCTTATATAGGAAGGCCGGTCCGTTGTACCACTCGTGATCGGATGTGAAATCAGCAGGTACATCGCGAGTGGCTGAGTCTGCTATGTTTGACTTTGACGGGAGCCATCTCCAGTCCTCGACCTTACTGCTATCTTCTATGGCGGCGATCCTGTGAGCTACAAAGGGTTTATAAATACGAGAGTCTTTCCTTAACCAAGTTAAAACTGTTTTGCTGTCAGACCAGTAGGTAATAGAGTCTGGCTGAATCCTGTGGCTCTCGGTGACGGCTGTAGCTAATCGAGTTCCCATTACCGCAGCTTGCAGTTCCAATCTAGGGATCAACGTGAGTTTTAATGGGGTCACCCTCGCCTTTGCCGTGACGAGACTGACTCTCACCTGTCCGTCATGGGTGACGGTCCGCCAGTAGATGGCTGCAGCGTAGGCTGCTTCGCTGGCATCCGAAAAAACATGCATCTGAATTGTATGACGATCGGTGTATCCCGGGTAGCACCTAGGTATCCTCACGAACTTGAGAGCTTGGAGATGGTCTGTCCATGCGCTCCATTGGGCTGAAAGTTTCTCGTCTAGCGGTTCATCCCAGTCTGTGCCTAGGCGCCATGCCTCCTGGAGAATCTGTTTGGCTCTCACGGTGACCGGTGATGCCAACCCGAGAGGGTCATACAACGACATAATTATTTTTAAAGCTTCCCTCTTGGTAGGCGACGTTTTGTTTACTAAGTTGTCAGGCAGTCTGGCTAGTTTTAAGTTAAAACTTAGAGTGTCTGTATGTGGGTCCCAGATCAGGCCGAGGATCTTCTCTTCCTGGGCCTTAGATGTGATATTTACACATTCAGTGTGGTTCGGACTGTTCTCTAATCGATCTTTCAGCTGTGCACAGTTAGAGACCCATTTTCGTAACTCGAACTTGGCCTTTCTGTGAATGTTACGTACCTGTGTGGTGATGCGTATCGCCTCTTCTATGTTTGGGACGCTGTCAAGGTAGTCGTCCATATAATGATGGTTGAAGATGGCGTCCACTGCTTCGGGATAGTCGTCTGAGTGCTGCTTCGCGTTCCAATTCTTCGCGAAGATCGCGGTGCAAGGTGAGCTGGCTGCGCCGAAGATGATAGATTTCATACAGTACTCATCTGGCGCTCCCTCCCGCCGGTTACCTCTCCATAGGTATCTTAGTGCGTCCCGATCTTCTGGACGCACCTGCACCTGCATAAACATCTCGGTGATGTCAGCTGAAACGGCGATTTGGTGGCGACGGAAGCGCATCATGACACCTGGGAGTGACTGTAATAAGTCCGGACCTGTTAATAGGAAGTCGTTGAGAGATTTTCCTCCCGATTTGGCGGCAGCGTCGTGGACTATCCTTAGCTTGTCTGGCTTGCTAGGGTTGTGTACATCAAAATGCGGTAAGTACCAGGTCTTACCTGGTCTGGCTGGCTTAGGAGCTTCCTCCGCATACCCTTTCTGTATGAGTGATTCGATCTGTTCGGTGTATTTCGATTTTAAATCTGGATTACGATCAAATTTTCGCTCTATTGACGTTAGTCTGTTAACAGCGTTATTATAACTGTCTGGCATAACGTCGTCGTTCTTCTTCCATAGAAGAGCGGTCTGTATGCGGCCATCGGTTAATTGAACGGTATTGTTTTCTAAAATGTTCGCAGCTAACTGTTCCGGATCGGATTTCGGGCGACGCGGGTTGATTAAAAGCGATTCTATCGCGAAATATTCTTTTAATTGATGGTCAATGCTGTCATCAACGGTTGAGAGTTGATTAATAAAATGTATACTGTGACCTAAAGCTCGGCTGTGGCTTCCATGCAGCACCCATCCTAGTGCTGTGAGCGAGGCGACTGGCTGTTGGAGAGGTCCCCTCTTGGTGTGGCTCGATATTAAAAGGTGCCAGTTGTCTTGGCCTATTAGTACCTTTGGGGTTCCTCCGGTGTAGACGAGCTGATCTTTGATAGCTGCCAGATGTTCGCAGTCTTCAATGTCCGTCTCGCTGATGGTCTGTGACGAGAGTTGCAGCTTGGGCACGGTTCTCACCGTCAACGGGATGCTGGTACCATCGGGGTTGCCTATATAGACTTCGACTCTTCGTAAGTCCGGTAGATCGATCGCTGTATCCCCAATGGCCTTAATGGTAAACGGTTCAGTCTTACCTCGGGCTCCCAGCTCGGCTGCTATATCTCTATCTATGAGGGATATGGTAGATCCATCGTCGAGGAGAGCGTACGTCAATATCTCTCCCGCCGGTCAGGAGAGTTTAACTGGTGCTATCTTTAAAAAGGCTTGCTTACTTGAACGGATAAATGAACTAGCGACTGTCTCTTCTTGAGGTTTCTGTTTACTATAATGAAGTAATCTGTGGTGAGAGGCCGGACAGTTGTCTATACCACACTTCCTGATCTGACATCTATGATCGCTATAGCGGAATTTAAGACAACGAAAACATAGTTTGTGTTTCTTCGCCAAGTCCCACCTCTTATCGGAGTTTCCTTTGATGAAGGTTTCACAGTTCGATGCGTAGTGCCCCTCAGAGTCGCATATCCTACACTTACGTGTGATCTTATCTTCTGTCTGTCTCTCAGTGGCCGTAAAGGCTCTCTGAGGGACACGACGATTCGGCTGGTTGTCTCGGTTATCTCTGCTATCTCTGATAGTCTCGGCTGGTGCGAAGGCACTACAATAGCGGGCATATTCGGTTACGTACTCGCTGAACGAAGCTAAATCAGGAGTAGAGTTATACTTTTCGGTATACGTGCGATACCATTGAACACGGAGTGAATTAGGCAGCTTATCTGTCAGTATTCGTAGTAATTCGGCATTCATCAGATAATGGTTTTTCTTTAAAGCCTGAAGAGTGACGACGCTACTCCTTATACGACTGGCAAAAGTACAGATGTCCTTAGGGGCTTCGGTACATCGCGGCAAAGCTCTTAATTTATCGGTTTCTGATTGAGCGATGGAGTCAGGTCGTCAGAATTGGAGCTCAAGTTCTCGAATAATATGCTCCGGCTGTGCATTAGCTATAAGTTCGGAACTAACTGTTTTGCAACAACAGAATGTATTGCAGACCTAGTTAAATTCAGTATTAATGAACATGCAATTAGGAGGGAGTGAACTTATTCGATCTACTTTCGGAATAAAAGTTATTCCATAGAGTTACTTAGTTTAACGACCAAACTATCTATGGTTAAGAATATAGTTTGGACATAGCGTAAATCGTGATCGTATGGAGGTTCTATGTTCATTATTTTTTATTATTTTTGGTTTAAATATGATTTGTAGACGTATCAAGATAGATAGGGATTATTTTATTGATGACTTAAGGTGATCATTTTTTCGCTAGATGGCGCTGTCTAGCTAACACATCTCAAAAAGTGCTCCGCGATGTATATTTAACATCTTTACCTCTTTTTAGATGCTTTAGTTTAATAAAAACATAAACTAAAGCATCTAAAAAGAGTTTGGTTTGTGTTAATCAGTGTGTAATAGTCCCATACAAATGTGCAAATATTATCTCAGCACATACTACAGTGACATTGAATTATCCAGCAAAATTTAAAATCCTAAATAAAAGTGTTAAAACATTGATTAGATATTAAAATAATAGATTATAGCAGTGAAACGTGACTTTATAAAAATAAAAGAGCCCAATTAAAGTGTAAAAATGATACAAAGTGCAACAATTGACAAATAAAGTGATTCAGTAGTCTTCAAGTTCTAAGAATGTGAGAAAAAAATTCCTTAAACGTGTGTCACTCAGGTATTCAAATTCTTAGATATACTATTAAAGTAGCAACAGCAAAAGACCAACCGCACCGCACTGGTTACAACTTCCTCACACTTCACACATCTACAACATACTACCTAACAACATACATCAAGCACACGGCTCCTTGAGTATACTGCACTGGTGTTGCGTTGAAAATTTATAATGAAAATTAATCGCACGCCTCCCGCATCACCAATAACAACAACGACTGCTTCATCGGATTTGTTACTGCCCGCTCACTGCGACACTAATGCGACAGTATTAAACCAATATTCTACAACAGCCGATCAAGCCCCGAGTGCAGTGGGACGGAAAAAAAGAGCAACCAAATAAAGCGATAAAGGAATAGATTTGTTGTCAACGAGAATCTTTTCTGCCTTCTGCAAATAACAAAAAAAAGATTCGAAGATCTCATATGCAAAATAAATAACATCATTGACCAAAAATGTGAGCTCAAATCAAGTGTAGAAGTAATGTCCATCAAACACGACGAGTTTTTGAAACGAAAATCACATTTGGAGAAGGAACGTAAATAGGATCAAAAACGAATTATACAGCTGGAAAACACAATAGGCATGACGACAATCTCAAATAATCAAAGATTTAATGATTTTAGGGGAAAATACATATTAAAAGGATTTAAAAGACTGATTTCATTTTATTTAAAAATCTCAGATTATTTAGATTTTCTATAAAATAAAAGATAAAAATACTGCAATCGGCCATTTTGACTGAAACACGAATCACAGCGCATGACGTCATGGTTTAGTAAACAAACAAATGTCTCTGTATTTTGTTGTGACCGTACTACTGCTTACTCATTTGGATTGATTTTTTTTACTTGTTGTTTACATAAGCGTGACGTCAGAGCGGACGCCATGACACCTGCGAGTTTTTTTCGCGCACTATTTAAAAATATTGGAAAAATAGCTTTAAACTCTAGTTTATTACCGAAATAAAGATTTTTTCTTAAATAGTAAACGTTTACGCCCGCTACGGAAGAGTATTTCAAAATCTTTCGTCATGCCTATTGAAACCTTAGAACGTAAAAATAGAGCATGTAGTTTGGAAATCCAAAATATACCTTTTTTTTTTTTCTTTTTTTTATCATGCGGAAATCCCTTCGGATACCCCCCCGCCGGCCAGCGGGGGCGGTTATGTCGGGCTTGCACCGACTAAAACCGCACGCCGTCTCGGGTCTTCAGACGCCGGGGTGTAAGGTTACCCATAGAGCATATCCCTCGCACCCCGGCTGACCCTGGGCCATCTCACCACTAACAGCATCGCTCATCCTGTCTCCTCTGAAAGCAGAGGAGTACGGAGAGCGATGTGTTCCCGCCACGTTGGGTATTGGCCGACGATCAATGCCAACCCTATGAAGGGGTGAAGGGGAAGCCATTGACCGCCGCCCAGGGTGTACCGGCCGCTCCGATTCCGTTCCCCCCGGACTGCAGCGGGATCAGAATCGGAGCGACACTCGAGGAGGTTACCCAACACACACCCCTTACCCAACACACACCCCAATCCAAAATATACCTAAGGTAAACGGTGAAACAAAAGAGATTCTCAGCGATTTAATAACGAAAGTGGGGCGGACAGTGAGCTTAAATATAGAAAGCTCAAATATAAGAGATGTGTTTACAGTTAGCTCTAAGGATAGCTAAAATCCACTTATAGTTGAACTTAATTCAGCTATACTAAAGAACAAATTCATCAAGTGCGTCAAAGTATTTAATAGAAATAAAAATAACCAAGAAAAATTACATACTAGCCATATCGACCAGAAACAGCCTATCAGACCTATATACGTAGCCGAATCTTTAACACCCAGAACGCAAAGGTTAATCTCCTCAGCCAGAGCTTTCCAACGAGCTTATGGCTATTCTTTCTGTTGGACGTCACATGGGATAGTATACCTTTTTTTTTTTTTTTTTCTTGCGGAAATCCCTTCGGATACCCCCCCGCCGGCCAGCGGGGGCGGTTATGGGATAGTATACCTAATAAAGCAAATGCATGACCCGCAAATCTGAATACATACAGAGACAGATCTTGAAACACTAAAGTCAGCATGACTATTTAAAACAAACTGGTATTTGGTAATTTTTTATTTAGTATCTTATTCCAATTTAACTGGCACCAATGTCAGTAATTCAATTTCTTATAATTTTAATTTTAATGTCCTTTTTGAGTCTATATTTAATTCAAAATTAATTCTAGTTCAAAATATTTGTATTTAAAATTCAATCATTATTTGTATGCTTCTTGTTGTCTGTCATATAATGGATAAACATGATATTCTCCTATTGATAAAATATTAAATTGTACTAATTATAATCTTAAGGTAACTCAGTCACTAAACGACACACTCTCATGCCTTATTAATTCATACACAAACACACTCTCAACCAACTTACCGAAACAAAACGAATACCCAAACCAACCAACAATACACAAAACCTACATATGTGCGGGACTTCAGGGAGTAATAATAATACATTAACACGTTATTCAAATTCGATAGCATTAATTCTAATTTACATAATGTAAATTCGATATCAGTGGCAGATTACTCTACCTGCGATATCGAGAAATGTTTCCTACCTGACCTACAACCCAAAAACACATTGAAAATAATAAATCAAAACATAAGAGCATAAACAAAAATATACATGGATTTACAACTACCCTGCATAGAACCGGTGTCCAGTGGGATGTGATTGTACTGACCGAGTGCTGGCTTCCGGGGAGCAGTAACATTCCACCGCTTCCCGGTTATATCAACTACTCAACAACTAATCACAGGACCTAAAACGAGGTCGTTGTGGTTTATTTTAAAAATGAAATCGTGGCTACTGTCAGGGAGCCAAACTTTTTGAATTCAAACTGTCTTCAGATAAAAGTCAACAATAAAACGATTGTTCTAGCCATTTATTGTCCTCCAGGTATAAAAGATGTCCCATGTTTTCTTAATGAATTAAACAATACACTAACAAGGATAAGCAGCACTAGACACATAATAATAACAGGCGATATGAATATAAACATTAACAATAACTCACAAGACCCAGACAAAGCTGCCTACCTGACTCTATTAGCTACCCATGGACTCCTGCCAGCTCATACCTTATCAACCCGAGAGGATAGATGCATGGACACACAATCCTATAAACGACAAAAATCAGGATAAAAAACAAATAATATCACATTCTCAATACGGGTTTCGCGCGGGTAGATCTACTGATGACGCAGTACATGACCTAATTACTGGTGGTAGAAATTTGATGACACAAATTTGTCACAAAATTCGGCCGGGTAGGTACCACCGTGCACGATTGCGAAAAACCCTCCATAGTAATCCAATTTCGGTTTGATTGCGTTCAGGGGTCAGCAAGTGCATAGCCGGGCAGGGGGATTGTGGTCGCAGCACTAGTGGGACCGGTGGGTGTCACGCGGTGCTGCGACGACAATCCTCTTCTGATGAGGCCAGTCTTCTGATGAGGCTAGTCGCCATTTTTTGTCTCCATTTTTATTTTTCTTTGGAACCAGTAAAATAGGACTAGACCATTCGCTATTAGACTCCTCAATGATATCATTTTCTAACATTTTATTTACCTGTTTCATAATTTCCGGTTTTAACGCTTGGGGTAGTCTATATGGTTTCACATAAACAGCACTAGTATTGGGCTTTACTGTTATAGATGTTTCGTAAATATTAGTTGTACTTAATTTACATACATAACTTCACGCCTGTATCCCCGAAGGGGTAGGCAGAGGTGTATTACACACCCACGATTCGCCAGTTATGTTGAGGTCCCAATGTAATAGGGGGCGAGCCTATTGCCATCTACCGGGCACATTATTAAGCGAGCGATAATTAACATTTATTAATGCACACATAACTACGAAAAGTCAGAGGTGTGTGCCCGGGGTGACTGGGGATCGAACTCGAGACCTCGTCTCAGCAGTCCGTTACGTACGCCACCGGGCTATCGCCGCTATTCTCAGCAGTCCGTTACGTACGCCACCGGGCTATCGCCGCTATTAATAATCATTATATATACTTAATTTATCCCCATCAATATAAAAAATATCCGAGTACTTTGCACAAATAGCTTCTATTGACTGTCTTTCTTCATTGTTTAAATAATCTAACTGCAACTCATTTAATAAATGTTGAACTCGATCTACGTTGTGGTTAGAATCATTAAATTCACAAATACTGTAATCACTTAAAGGCAATAAATCAGGGGTAAATGAGGGTAAAATAACCTCCTTTTCACTGACATTTAGTATTTTAACTGGTATTCTATTGTTACGTACAGTTGCTATACTATTTGCTAAAAATAAATCATTGCCTAACTGTTTACCACATATGATTACATCAGAGTTAATAGTTTCATTTATTAATATATAATGTATAGACTCTGATCGTGCTGGGATAGTAAACTCTTGCTTAACCCTATCACAATTATCAATGCAATTTAAATAAAATCGTTCTCCCTTAATACAAATATTTTAACTTTTAAAATATTTGTATTTAGATCTATATTGGCACAGTATGTATTTAAAAAATCCACTCCTAAAATTCCGTCCGCTTTCAATGGTAGCGAGTCAAAAACAATAAAATTATGGCAAAATATCTCATTGTTATGCCTTAAAGGTAAACTAACAGAACCTTGGGAAAGGTGCTGGCCACCTATTCCATTGATTATAGTATCATCATTACGAATATCGACATTCAGAGGTAATGCTTCCTTTTTAATAACTGATAGGGATGCACCCGTATCAACAAGCCAATAGTATTTAATATTATTATCTAAAAAAATAACATACTTTGCACCACCATGAAATACAAAAATATAATCGTTAAGAACGAAAAAACTGGTTAGCGTGTGAATCTTTATTGTCACTAGTTTCAGTAGTAGAAGGTGTTATTTGATTGTTCCTCAGAGTAAACCCCTCTACCACGGTTCCTAAAATTCCTGTGACCTTGTACGCGACCTCTATAATTTGGAGATACGTAATTAGGGGACGAATAATTATTACGAGAATTCCGCATCGGTTCCCGAGTATTTTGATGGACAGACAGTTTACCACGATTGTGATTGTTATAATATCGCCCGCGAGAATTAAAATTATTACGTCGGTGGTAAAAATGACCTCGCGACTGCCTCACAAAACCTGAACCTCGTCCATGGTTAGTAAAATGCAAGATGTTACCTGATGGTGAAGGATTCAGTGCTATTTCCTCGTCCTTGGCTGCTTGGATGGCATCCGTTAAGCTGCTGTAATTTCGAGCTGCTATTATGGTGCCCAATTTTGAGCTGCGAAGACATCTGAAAACCGTTTTATGGCGTACTTTTCTTTAAGCTGTTTTAAACCTTCAAACATAGACAGATTACCATCTGCTTGGGTGATAGTCAGTTCGGTGAACATTTTTTCCAATTTGGTGCCGAAGCTATCGATGGACATTGAACCTTGTTGAAGGTGTTGTAGTTTCATCTGAATGGAGACCCTTTCGGTATGAGGTGTTTTTTCAAATTATTGATTAAATGTTCGACTGTTGCAAATGTGCCAGACATCCGTAATTTGGCACTCTCTGATAACCGGCTTTTTAAAATAAAGGTAATTAGCAATGCCTTACCTTTGTCATCTAACATGGCTGCATACATCTCGGTGGAGTCTCCTGCTTGCCGTCCATAACTGGAATCAGACTACACGCCACTTTAAGATCAAACTCCATATTGGTAGACTATTGTAGGTAAAATACACAAATTATTAATCTCGTCGTATACCCTTCTTACGTCTTTAAAAACCTCTATTGCTGGTGGTAAAGAAGGTCCTTGACTTTCTTTTAACAATAAAAATATTTCACAACATTTATCAAAAATAGCTTTTGATTCGGCTAATTTATTGTCAATTATTGTGCCTTTATATCTAGCTTTGCCCTTCTTTATCAAATATTTTCGTATTTCTATCAAGTTATTTAGACACTCTATGATACTTTTAATCATATTTTAAAGTTAACATCATATAAAAAATTCCTATATTCACTTATTCTACGTAAAACAATGATATGTTATTAGGTATCAAATAAAATTATTGCGAAACATCACCACTGGGTTTGTGCTGCGTTGCACTTTAGGCGCGCGGTATCATGTTCGATGAGTCTATATGCACGATTCTTGACAACTTAACTAATTGGCGTAATGAAATGGTACACTTTTACACTACTGCAGTAGCAAAATATTGACGTGGACACTCGATGAGAACACGTTGTGGATCACGAAACACTTACGATTCATTGTTGGACCTGTTTTCTGCTCGTCCTCTCACTGATGCCCGTATACGCTGGAAGGTGCTGAGGCCAATCGCCTCCTGTATCCATTGGCGATGGCAGTTCCGGTACACCTTGATGATACCATACATGCCCAGAATAGCTATGATGGCTAGTATGAAGATAGTCACTGTACTCAGCCGCTCCACGTGGCCACCAATGTCCTTTAGAGTAGCGTCGTTCTGGCCGCCTGCTGCATTTTGGCTCAAGATCACCTCTTCCTTCTCGACTGACTAGCGAAACATCGTTCAGTTATAGCGCGTAGGTATTATTAATGAGAGCCCCTTGGCAGACCAAGTTTTTGGCAGGGTCGCCATGAAATGTTGGGGTCCCGATGCGGAATTAAAGGAAACAACCTTTACGAATGAGTGTGATTTATTCACTGTACTAACTTAATATAAACGTACAAGTAAGGTAAAACATAATAGTCAGCACTTATAAGTCGACGCTAGGTATTATAAAAAACCGTACCTAATATGCTGGTCATTGTTAAGGACTTTACTCACTTACACACTTCACGTCAAGCTGAGTGCCACCATTGTTAATATGGTACGTGTATGTAATAGTGACCTTCTTTCCTGAGACTTTACCTTCAGCTTACCGTCAGGCGAGGTGAAGTCAAATTGACGTGACCTAAACATAAAAAAAAAATAAAAAAAAAATTGTATTGTACTGTTGAACTAGTCTGGATTATTATGATATACTATTACCGTATCGGCTCAAATATTAATATTGTTGTTGCTAATATTGCTTAGTACTAGGACTCTTTCGATGGGGTGTGTACTGGTGGCCCGAAATACAGGTTTCTACCTAGTTTGGGCACCAGTCTCCCACATAGCACAACTACATAGATTATCTTAACTTTTATTGTATGATTCAAATGTGTGGTGAGAAAATGAAATGATTTATTATTATTATTCCCATCAAAGTAATTCACGCCTCCCCCCTAGTTTGGGAGAGGCGGCAAGATAACCCCGGCGAGGTGGGCATTATTTCCTTTATTAAACTTTAAATCCATATAAATTATTTTTTTAAATACATTCTATAAAATAAACAATAACAAATATTTTTTAAAATATAGAAAATAGTAGCCCACCGGCATCGGGTACAGGGACCAAGCTACCGGTGGTTAGGGCTCCAGAGAGAGGAATCTCGTCACAATACGTGCCGTGTCGAGGAGCCCTGCCTTCTGTATCAAGCCCTTGACCCAACTGCCTAACGCGAGCCTCTTGAGATGTTGATCGATGCTCTTAGCAATCAATCCATGAACCGATACAACTATCGGAACAGTAATTGCCGAGTCCACACTCCACATGTCAACAACCTCGTGAGCCAGATCCAAATATTTTATTTGTTTTTCTTTTTCGGCTTTCACAAGATTCTCGTCATGTGGAATGGTGAAATCGATAATTTTTGCGCAGCGCTCTGATACACTCAATCAACACTATATCAGGTTTATTCGCTACAATAGTTCTGTCAGTGATGATAGATCGATCCCAGTACAACGTGATATGCCCATTTTCGAGAACTGCGTCGAGTACATACCTATATGATAGTACGGTACCTCTGATTCCACAAGGTTGTACTTTAGAGCAAGCTGTTGATGAACAATCCTGGCTACTTGGTTATGTCTATGCAAATACTCGCCATTGGCAAAACGAGAACAACCAGAAATTATATGTCTAACGGATTCTCCGAGACGGTGGCACGCCCCACATATGTCAACCGTACCATCCTTTAGAATATACCTCCGATAGTTATTCGTCATCACAACTTCATCCGTAATTACAAAAACAAAACCTTCGGTTTCTCCAAATAGGTCACCGAAGCGTAGCCGAGACACAGATGCTGGTAAATCTATATCAGGTACATGGAGAGCCCGATAGAAACGTCCATGCAACTCCTTGCTCTTCCATACTTCCATACGGTCATTAATACTTAATACTACAGGTTTGCGCCAGTTCTCTTTAGCCAAAACTAGCGGGGAGAGTCCGTTATCCACCATTACCACATCATGATGCATATCAGCTTCATTGTGTAGAAAGTATTCCCTGAGGTTGCAAACCTCACGGTTATGGAGGGATTTGGCATTTAAAAAGCCTGGTTCCCCGCATTTCCGCGGTATGTACAACCTCATCACAGATGAACGCGGATGATGCAGTAAGATTCGTACGGACTCTCCTATCCAGGGTATCTAATTCGGCCTGAGTCCACCTGAGTACGCCGAAGGAGTACATTAAGACCGGCATGACCCAACCGACAAAAGACTTTTAAGAACTTTTTTCAGACAGCCAAAGAAGCGCTCCCGTAACGATTGATTCATCCTAGTCTCTGTAATGCCTGACGCCTGCGACATACCGAGGTATTTATAGGTGTCGATTGCAGAGAGACCTGTGTTTTGTGGAATCTAAGAGCTCAACCCCATCAGATTCCACAATCTCACCTCTTTTTACATGCATGACCGCACATTTTTCCACACCAAATTCCATCCTGATAGAGTTACTAAAGGTTTCGGTCATCTTTAATAACATAACATAACATAATAACGCTATCAGTTGGGAATTGTTGAGGGCAAATGATTTAAGATCATCCATGTAAAGGAGGTGGGATATAACCTGACCATCTCTCCGCAATCGACAGCCTAACCCTGAACTCTCCAGCATATAACTAAGAGGGTTCAGTGCCAGGTAAAACCATATTGGACTAAGACTATCACCCTGGAATATGCCCCGCTCTATTCTTATCAGCCCGCCATTCTCGCAGATCCGTCGACACCCTGAATATCAAAGAACCGTACTCCATTGCCCCATATATGGCTTCAGGAAGGTACACAGAGTTATATCAATTTTATACAACTCAAGCACCCTCAAGAGCCATGTATGCGGTACGGAGTCATAGGCCTTTTTATAGTCTATCCAACATGTCGCCAGGTCCTTACGATTACGGCGTGCCTGTTGGTTGATGGCCATATCTCTAAGGAGCTCTTTAGTGCCACGAGCCCCACTTCTACATCCATTCTGAGAGATAGACATGATAGAATTGTCGGTTAAGTGTGAAGATATTTTTACTCTCAGGATGGATGTAAGAAGCTTATAGACCGTAGGAAGACATGTGATCGGTCTATAATTTTTAGGGTCCATAGCATTACCGGACTTATAAAGAAGGTGGGTTACACCAGTGGTCATGAAATTGGGAATCAATCCTGATTAAAGACATGCTTGGAATTGAGATGCCAAACGTACGTGTAGCTCACACGGTAGGCCATTTTTTATGTTCAGTCATTTTAACCAAAAATTATGCAGTCCGTCTGGTCCCGCTGACTTCCAGTTAGGCAACAGACGGACTGCATCGGTTACATCCTCTTGAATTATGGTAACCGGATCCATGATCCTAATAGGCTCACACGATCGCTCAACATCCCGCATCCAATCACCCTCTGTATGACTGACGGGCATCGATCAGATATTCCGCCAGAATGTATTAGTAATATCATCATCTGGTCGACGCACGTCAGCTCCAGTCGAATCAGGGCGCTCAATCAAAAAAATCAGATAATAATGAATCCAGGGCACACACTACTCGTAGCGCGCTAACTTGGTAGGCGAGGTCTATTAACAAAAGGTATGGATCGATATTCCCGCATAACACATTCCAAAGCATTATTATTGTTTTAAAATATTAGTCTGGGATTAACAAGAGAGAGAGAGAGAGATACCTCATGAGTGTCTAATTCATAAATTAGTTAAATTAAACAAAATAAAATTACATTCAACTATATTTTCTTATTTACTAAATGGCGGAAATAGACCGCAAGGGGATAACAGCGACTAATCACAAATGAGACATTAATTCCTCGAAGCCGGCTAGAGCTGGCCCACTCTTGAACTCGCGTGAACCGCCGAGCAATTCCTCACCTCAAAAGGGGATCTCATGAGTACCTTTTTCATTTTTTTTTTCTTGCGGATATCCCAATATTTTGTCAAATGAGTTGCTCGCTCATTTCTAAATAAAATTGAAGTGAACTATTCACTAAACACAACTGCTTAATCGTACTCAAAAGGCTGCCGCTATCAATTTCTCACTTTAACTGAAACCTATAAGTAACAAGGCAGCATC
Organism: Cybosia mesomella; assembly: GCA_946251805.1. NCBI lineage: Eukaryota > Metazoa > Arthropoda > Insecta > Lepidoptera > Erebidae > Cybosia > Cybosia mesomella. The sequence continues at coordinate 29,327,164 of OX276398.1, forward strand.
AAAACAACGACACGGCGATGATGCAGCATTACTCAGTCATTAAATGTGATCTATTTGGAAAACATTCTTCTGTGAACGGATATCTTGATAGTTTTCATACCTGCGCTTGCAAAGTATCTTCATATCACACCTGAGAAAAAATTACATGTTCAGATTGTACAGTATATATAGTACTAACTGTTCTCCGCGGCTTCGTTAGTGACATATTTCGTCCCCGTGGCGCCCATTTATAGCAAAAATGCCAGTAATTAGTTCTACACTAATGTGCGGAAATTTTCCCGATTTTTTGACATTTATGGTTGCTGCACCGCGTTCCTGGGTAGTAGCGTGATAATATATGTAAAGCATATAACCTTCCTCGATAAATGAGCTATCTAATTTTTTCAATACGAACCAGTAGTTCCTGAGATTTGCGCGTTCAACCAAACAAACTCTTCAGTTTCATGACATTATTATTAGTGTATGAAAATAACCTGACCAATTAGTCTATAGCAGCAGATTAGTTTCATTGTGAGCCAATTGGTTGATGCGTTAGAATGTGTGCGGAGTACAAAATCACAGCAAAGAAATATGCTGCTACAGCTTTGTAACCAACAATAGTATAAGTTACTTGTTTATTTCAAATCTGTAGCATATTTCTTCGCAAAGCTTGAAGTTCGAGAAGTATATTTACCATTAAAACTTATTACATTATATACTTCACACACAATTAAGACTCCTCAATTAGTATCATGCGTAATGATAACAATGTAAAGTATAGTTTTACAGAATCATGGGGTAAATTACTTGATACGCAACACGCTAATATTATGTGGGTATATTATTTTGGCTTGCCATGCCATAAGGATGTGTCACAGTAAGGATATTTATATATACGAAAACCAGCGGCTCGTTGCATTGTACTTTTGTATTTTGCCTCTTAGGGTTGGATTATACAAATAAGGCAAGAGGCGCAAGGCGAGCTGTAGGCATGCATGGCCCGGACGCCTGTGTTTCAAAACGTTTTCATAGAAAATGTACGCAATGCGACGCACTACGAAGAAAATGATTACTTTTGATTAATCGCTTATTACGCTTTGCTTTAATAGTAGTTTATGCAACTGTCATATAAGAAGGGGTATTAAAACACGAGAGTCTGTTTATAGGTTGACTCGAGTGTTTTAATACCTAAGCTATATGCAGTTTCATACACTACTTTATCTTCACTCATAGGAAAAATTGAAATTAAACAAAGTAGGTAGGTTGCAAGGAAGTCGCCATTTTTTTCACAGTTCGCGCATGCGTGTGCCTTTTTTTTCATATTCAGCCTAAAACCTTAGACTAGTTTAATGAATAAAAAAAGATAGCGGTACTATAATGAGTTTTATGATACAGTTGGCGATACTATAATAAGTTTTATTTTTAATTTTATGTACTCGTATATGCGTTTATAAAGTGCGTATGTATAGAATCGTCTTTGAATTCGTAATTCGAATTTTTCGATTTCAGTGTAGATAAAATATATTATTGCTAATTGTAAAGTAGATAACAGGATAGGTACTTACAATAGCCCATAAAGCCAAAATATTGCAACGCAGAATCCAAGCAGAAATAATGTGTAAATTACAACAGTTGTTAGATCTGTTGGTACAGGTATTGTATCTGTCTTTATAAGTGTTATTTCTGTTACTCCAGCCGTTGACTTAGTCACTACAGGTGTTGACTCAGTCACAACAGGTGTTAATTCTGTCACAACAGGTATTGACTCCGTCACAACAGGTGTTAATTCTGTCACAATAGGTTTCGACTCTGTCACTATAAATGTTAACTCTGTTACCACAGGATTTGCCTCGGTACCTGTAGGTTGTGTCTCTTTAGGTGGTTTCGACTGATCCTGAACCATTATTGGCTGTATATAAGCAGGTGTTCCTCCTGACACAATAGGGTCATGTTTTGTCTTTGAATTAGACAAAGGTAAAACTGTTAATGTTACATTAGTTTCGAAGGCAGCATCAGATTCGGATTCATCTACTTGTGCTGCCTTGGTTGTTGATGCGATGTCATCGTAGTCCATGTCTTTATACCTACAAAAATACAATAAATTCTTATCCGTTATTTATAAATCAATGTATAATAGTATCTACTGAGATGTTAATTTTAAAGAATATGTGATCTCAACGAATAATATTCTCTCTACTGATATTGTTTTATCCCTATTGTCTTATCGTCTTGGTTATACGCGTCAATTACACATAAAAGGTGTGGCGGAGGTATGCCTCTTGGTCGCCTGTTCTGCGTCGCTATAATTCAGTATTCCATATCTAACAGCGGTGCGCCTACGTAAACCGTAATATCAGTGAACTGATAATATTCATAAATTGGTTGACATAATCATTATCGTACAATAAGCTACTACAGATAGATATATAAATGATTTATCATCAGCCAATATCATTTACTTAGAATAAACTACAATCATTTAAATAAAATGTGTATGATGACTGATGACGTTTGGGATTAGAAGTTTCTGGTAATTTAATTCATCATCATCACTGCGTTAGTCTCGATTGCATTTATAGCTTGCACTCTTGAAGTGCTTGAAGGTCAGACGGTAGTAAAGAGGAGATGAGCCACTTGACTCATCTTGGCTTTACTACCTTCTGACTTCCCAACCTCGACAGGATAGTCGGCGCCAGAGCCTCGTCCGGTATCATCTGGTGTACCAGCTTGCAGGTGAGGTTGTCTTGGACCATGAAGATCTTGGTGGGACCCTATGCACCTTTGAACATACTGGACATTGTCTATTCTAATAGAGATAGTATAATACTAACTGACTGACCTCTTTACGCTTAGACCTTCTAAACTATGCAACGGATTTTCATACAGTTTCATCAGTCGATAGAGGGATTCATGAGGAAGGTTAATGTGTATAGTTCTATATTCTATTGTGTTAATTAGTTGAAGTGGGACGATAATTATTCAATATGATAACGTCAGATGGCAGTCGCCCCCAGAAAAGTCGACATTATTATTATTTATGTAAAACACACTAGCAGCTATTGAGCTGATGCGTGTGTGTCTTATGATCTGGAGATTTTATCGATCTTGTTTTTGAAGACATTTACATTGGGTGCGGTAAGAGTTCCGGAAGATGTTGTATTGCAACATCTTCCGGAACTCTGTTCCACTCTATAACAACACGGTTAGGTAGAGAGTGTTTCCGGGGTTCGAGCCTGGATTGCATTGTGCATAGCTTTAGTGGATGTCCTCTCAGGTGTTTGTTTGTATTGAGGCTATACATGTCTTGGATGGAATTGACATCATAATAGTTGCTTAATACATACCAATAAAAACAATAAGTGCAAACTTCGAAGGAATATGCACGTTCACGTGGACATGGACCTCTCAGAATATAAAATTTAGAACAAAAAATAAGTATAAAAACTCACTCTTGATAAGATTTGCACTCCATGATGTACCAGATCATTCCTTTAGCACATCTGTTGCGTCCTGTTAGTTTGATTGTGTCTTTTTTTCGCCTCACCAAATTTAATCCACTGTTATCATTAACACTTCTTAAGTCTATATTTTTTGAAGATTTCGGATCTGGACTAGTTGGTAGAGAATATACGACTGATATAGTAGCCATTATGGTGACCGCGACCCAAAATTTAAAATCTGCCATGTTCATGATTTATTTTTGCTAAAAGTTTGGCCCTTGTGAAAAATTAACAGACTACTGGATTTATATCTATCAAAGCGAATGTGTCAATACGACCGATGTGGAAAATAACAAAATAAGTAATGACTGTTGAGTTGATATTAAATTCGGTGTAGGTAAATTATCAGTAGAGTAGTCTACTGTGCTATCAGTGAGTCACTGTCCAATATCAAACTGTTTGTATAGTCTGTCCCTGAGAGAAATACATGCACTTGTGATTACGAACGATCTGGATAGATTGCAGCGGCGTGCTATCCGTATCATTGAGAGTCCTGAGGTTACAAACACCTTACGTTACGTTAATACGTTACGAACCCCTGCAGTTTTGTAAAGGCATTACCTCTCTGGCTATATTTTACCGCCTCTACCACGGCGAGTTCTCTGATGAGCTTTTTCAACTAATCCAACCTTATCCCTTTCGACCCAGAACAACACGTGCTAGACTGTGATGCCACCCGCACACGGTAGAAACAATACCGTACCGAACTCAGCGGTTCGGTGCTTCCTTTCTTTGTCGAACGATTAAGAGCTGGAATGATATTCCCGCTCACGTGTTTGCTTCTTTTTACAATCCCGGGTTCTTCACGCGGAGCATGAACAAAGCATCTGTTGAGGCCGTCAATGTAGGAATCACTATTTCGTCAACATCTCGGATGGCTCGTATCTTCTGGACTTCACCCAGCTGCTCACCATCCGGCGGGATGCAGACAATTGACGGACTGAACATTAAAAAAAAAACAAAATAAGGATTATTTTGGTACATCTTCTGGTTTTATCAGGCAGAATTATGTTGAATTCTTATTCTTTTTTGCCCGACTGCGATGTATATCTACCCACCTACCTACGAGTGGTCGGACGTGTTGTTAGTAGTATTAGAATTTAAATAATAAAATAAATTGCAAATAAACCAATGGTTACGAAGTGTAATGGCTGCAGTGCCGTGCTTTACGATATTTCCTATATGGAATGTTCGCAATCAACGTGTAAAAAGTTATACCACCTGAAGTGTATGGCAATCACCACAGAGAAGTTTGAAGAGCTATCCGAGGAGTACAAGAGTAACTGGAAGTGTCCAGAATGCGTCAGCAATACTCCTAAGACAGCTAACTCCGATACATCTGTACGCATGAACTTGAACATGTTGAATAAAACGATCACACCGACGCGGTAGTCGGCATACAAAGGAAAGGGAGACATGTATGAGCGAAACTGAGAGACAATTGCTAGCGGAGCTGCGGGAGTTTCGGCGGGAAATGGCAATACGATACGGTTTGATGAACAAAAAAAAGATTACGACAAATTATAGAGGTGATTCATTGACACAGAAACCGAGCTAAAGGAATTAAAAGACATTATGAAGGTATATGAGGATATATTAAAGTGAACGGAGTCGACAAACTACAAAATAAAAATATTGAAGCAAAAAAAAAAAACAACATCTGGAGACTCATCTCACCATGATTCCAAATTCCAATAGCATTAAATAATGTTAAGAAATCAATAGAGTCATCGGTATCATTCGCAAAGGTAGTACAAAGCAATAAAAAATAGTGGGTAATAAATGATTCGCAAGCAACACAGTGGGTGACCACAAAACCAGTAAACCCAGTTTGTTCTAATAATAATATTATATAATAATGACGTACACCTACAGGCAACGAATAGCGGTAAGAGTTTAACAGAAAAAAATCCGGCCAAGTGCGAGTCGGACTCGCCCATGAAGGGTTCCGTAGCAGTAAGTAAAATTTTTATGTTTAAGTTGATTGAATGAAAGGTAAATAGTGGTTTACGATTTATGAAGTTTAAAAAAAAACCACTTAATATATCTCGTTCAAACCAATTATCGGTGGAAGTTTACATCATATATTTTTTTTAGTTTTATCATTCTCTTATTTTAGACCTATCCATAGTATGGGTATGATGGAAAAAATTTTTTTGGGTTTCAGTTCTAAGTATGGGGAACCCCCCAATTTTTTTTTTTCTATTTTCGTGTGAAAATCTTAATGCGGTTCACAGAATACATCTACCTACCAAGTTTCAACAGCATAGTTCTTATAGTTTCGGAAAAAAGTGGCTGTGACATACGGACGGACAGACAGACAGACATGACCAATCTATAAGGGTTCCGTTTTTGCCATTTGGCAACAGAACCCTAAAAAGTCGGTGGATATGGCAGAAAGAGATAGTTGTACCTTTGTTAGTAATAAAAAGAACCGGTACCCCAATCGAGAAGTGAAACGAAGAGGCAGCATTAATATACTCGAGATACAAGGGATGGAACGGAAAAAATATTTACATACATGGTGTCTTCAGAAGGCCGAAGGGAACTACAGAAGTGAGTATTGAGAAGTATGTTAAGAACTACTTTGGGGAAAGGAAGTATCACTAAAAGTCGAAAAAATAAAACACATGACAGATAGAGATTATGATTCATTTATTATAGGGGTGCCAGAAAGTCTGTATGATATATTATGTCAGCCAAAAAGTTGGACTGTAAATATTGAGTTTTGCGGGTGTGGTTTCGCAGATTAAACAGCAAGCCAAAATAAATCTAGTAAACAGATTGAGATATTCTACCAGAATGTGAATGGACTTCGTACAAAGTTAGTTCAATTTTGTACAGGAGTGGCATCATCATCAGCAGATTTGACTGCCGTTACGGAAACGAGTTGTAACGAATCCATAGAGGATGCTGAAATGATACCGCCGAGATATAACATTATACGCTGTAACCGTAAGGATGGCCGTAAAGAAGGCGGCGTGTGTCTTGTGGCCACACCGCCAGTCGAAATACGTCCTCTAGGACCGAGTGTTCGAGCTAATTAGTGCTACGGTTTACCAAAGAAATCGATGCTTGTTCTTATTATGTGTTGTTTATATCTCTCCTAATAGTGCTGATAATGAATATTTATTACTGTTTAAAATTATTGAAGATTTTTGTAATAAGTACAAGGACATTTTAGTAATAGGGGACTTTAAAGCTCACTCAAAGAATGGTTCAGGAATTTTGGCGTCGATGGTCCCAAGAATATCTGACTCAATTTATAAGCCGGTATAAATGGGCATATCAGACTCCTGAACCAAACAAAGGAGATATTGTGTTAGTTAAAGAAGACGATTTACCACCAGCTCGGTGGCTATATGGAATTATAACTAAAAACACCCTGGATTGGACGGAATTACGCGTGTCGTTAGCTTACGAAGTAAGGGGTCTGAATTTAAAAGGCCAGTAACTAAATTGTGTGTACTCCCTGTCAACAAATTGAGTATTAGTATTATGAAATTTTTATAGCATCTTTTACAAAGGGTACACAATATATATTTATTTATAGTGATAAGTGTTTAGTTTTAGAAGTGGCTGCGACCACGTTATATTATTTTCATTTTTGTTTTAGCCGGCATTACTTGCTGAAGCGACCCATAGCCAAGGGAAAGTTATTGTTAAATAAGGATGCCAATTTTATTGATAATATTAGGATTTTATAGTGTTTGTATTCAAGGTGTATAATGGACAAATTGTTGTGTCAAAATGAGTGGTAATGTCTTAATTTGTCCATGGTGGGCGGCTTAATGTGTTCAATATAGTAATAAATAATTTTGTTCTGTACAATTGTGGTCAAAAGATGGCGCTAGTAGAAAATTAAATGGCACTATGGTTTCGTTACAAGCACCGGTATTACTACTAAAGTTATTTTATTAAATTTTGTCGTTCATAGAAATCATCTTGTATTATTTATTGGACCCTAACGCATCGACGGAAACGTTTTATTCACCTATATTCGTGTTCGTGTTCGTGCGGTTTTAGTCGGTTCAATAACCGCCCTCGCTGGCAGGCGGGGGGTATCTGAACGCCGGAGTCGTATCACAGCCGTATAATACTTGGTCTGGTGTGAGTCAGGGCAGTAAAAAAAATCCGTTCCCGCAGGGGGAACGCACAGGTAGATTTCGTGAAGCAATTAATATTATTTTATATAGAGAACTACGGACTTTAAACTTAAACAGTTTAATTTTTTTTTCTCGAAAACGGTAACATTTAGCGAAAAACTTTTCAGACATTTATTTTAGACTTAAAAATGGCCTATCGATTAAAAATGTTTCCGACTGCAAGAATGTTCACCGGTTAGAAGTTATGATTTTTTTCCCGAAAAAATTTGGTTTTTCCCCCCTCCACTTTTAGTTAAAGTTTTAAACTTATAGGTTTATAATTAAAAATAGTTGGTATTCATGTATACTATGGGATAAAATTAAAACGGTTCGAATATCTTTCATGGAACGTGAAATTTTGAGGAAAAACTGATTTCACAAAAAGTGAGGCCCTACCGTCCCCTTAGGCCGGATTCCACCCGTTCACGAACTTAAACTAAGTTTACACCCAAGCAATTTTTGACCGCAGTTTGAAAGCGATCGGGGCAAAAATGCGACCGTGAGAGTGCCGCAAATTTTGGGAAGTGGAACCATACATACATATATATATATATATAAAATTTTTGACCAGTGGTCATTTCGGACTCAGGGGGTCATAACTAGACCTCCTATGAAGAAATTTTTTTAAAATTCGACAGTAGTCAGGAAACCAATAGGTAGATCGATTTCATCGAAATCTACCTAATAGATCGATTTCATCGAAATCTACCTAAAATAAGGACCGCAAAAAATAAAATAAAGGTACTGTTATCCCGAGTGGTACACTATTGAAATAATTTGCGACATAAGAAAGAAGGCCAATCTTCATAAAAAATACAAAGCGACGGGAACGAAGACTGATTACGAAGCGTTTGCCGTATATCGAACAAAAGTAAAAAATATGATAACACTGCACTGGCACGGGAACAGTATCAGAGCCGGGTTCCGAATCAGCTGCAAACCGACCCAAAGCAAGCCTCCGTCACTCGCTCAAGGCCACACGTTATATACCGTTTTTTTTTTTTTCGTGCGGAAATCCCTTCGGATACCCCCCCGCCGGCTGTCGGGGGTGGTTATGTCGGGCTTGAACCGTTGTTATTATCTCTTGTTTTTTTCTTATTTAGGTGTTTCCTTAATCCTAATATGTGCATGTGTTTTATCCGCAATAAAAATCAATTTTCTTTCTTTCTTCTTTCTAAAACCGTACGCCGTCTCGGGTCTTCAGACGCTGGGAGTAAGGTTGCCCATAGAGCATATCCCTCGCACCCCGACTGACCCTGGGCCATCTCCGGTTTCGAGATGGCCCCCTCGTGTTCGGGAACGAACTCGTGTCCCCGCCTTGCCCCGGTTTGGGGGAGGGGCGCTAGTCACCCCACCGTCCCGGCCTGCTTCTGCTGGGGTGACAGGCGACCTCACCGGCCACCCCCAGGCCTGCGCTCATGGAGGACGGAGGTCGTTAAGTGACCTCCGGCGCCTGAGTCGCCTGCGACGCGCGGCGAGCATGTTTGGAATCGGCGGGCCGGGAGAGTTCTAAATCTCTCCCGGGCGCGCTCCGCACCATTGCCGCAATCATGCTGCCGAGCGAGAGGACTCCCACCCCGATGGCTGCCACGAATTCACGCCTCGGCGCCTCCCACACCGGGCAGTCCGCCAGCGTGTGCAGCCCTAAGTCCTTGCTCGCGTCGCAGTGATGACACTCAGGCGTTGGCTCCTTCCTGATCCAATGCAGGTGGTCCCCGAAGCACCCCTTCCCGATCACCTGCGTCAGTCGCTACGTGAGGCTTCCGTGTCGCCTCTCTAGCCAATCCTCCATGATGGGCCTTACCGCCGCTATTGCGGCGTAACCTGCGCTTGGTCGCCCAAGTCGTTCCTTCCACTCCACCACGATGGCCTGGCGGAGCTGGGACTGCACGGCCTCGAATTCTCGAGGCTCCGGGTTCCGTCCCTGCTCCCGCGCCTGCTTTCGCCACTGGTACAGTTGCGAAAGGGCTCTCGCCTTCAGGTCCCATGGCGGAGTTCCGGCATGGAGACTCGCCGCCTCGAAGGAGATCCTGATGGCCATCACCCGCTGCGGAGGGCGCAGCATCCGCACACTTCCGGCCTTCAGGGCCTCCGCCCATATTGGGCACCCATACAGGGCCATGGAACGCTCGATCCCCGCGTAGAGTCTCCTGCAGGAGTCATCGGGCCCCCTCATGTTGGGCAGCAGCCGCGCCAGAGCGAGAGCTGTGCCCTTCAGTTTGGGGCACGCTATATACCTACGGCTCGTATCGTTGACGATACAACTGGGCAGAGGGATGCCGAACGCCCGCCTGCGGGCCGATCGCCGTAATTTTATGACGCATTAGTCGAGTGTACGTGCAGTTCACGCATAAGCGACGTTTACCCTAAACGCAAACAACCATTGGTATTGCCGTAAAATAGAACTTCGCGTCAACGTCAAGTACACTGCACGTCTACTTCACCTACGCGTGATACCAGTGTGTGTTGCCGTACGCAGGATTTGACATTCTTCTATTTATTTACTCGATATGTAATCGATTATGTCCACGAATAACGTTGTTATTACAAGGCTACATCACGCTTAATAACCTTGGATCTAAGTTTATACACAAACAAAACACTTGGTTTTGTTTTAAGCATGGTAAAAATGGTATTAAAACGAAGATATTGAACACAAAATATGGATGTATGGTAGTATCCCTTTGCATACCATTCTATTTAGAAAAAAGCCGTAGACTAAAAAAGCACTATAGGTGGTTGTTATGGGTTACATGACATAACATGTTTATGGTATGTTTACGTTAACAACAAACAATTTAAGGTTTCAATAGAATGAGTAAATTGAAATATTATCAAACATTTAAATATATTTAAGACCAAGACGAAGAGGTTGAGGGAGCCTCAAACTGAAAATAGTGCACTAGAGGAGTCAAGAAGAATGCTAATAAGAATGGAGACCCTTTGATGCGAAAGCACATAGCTTTTAGCTGAGAGAAGCAATTGGCAGCTTCCAAACTGCAGAGGCCACTAGGGAGCTTGCACAATCCATGTGGTTAGAAAAGGTGAGTTATCATTATTTGAAGTCAGGGATGCGAAAAGAAAAAGAGCTTTTGTCATGTGAAGATAGTAGACCACTGTTAAAAATGTATATTTTGCTTACAGAGTAAACGTTGCTGCTGTCGCTGTCGTCGTTCTGACGATGAGCCAACCAAGTCAACAATATAAGTGTAGAATTAAGATGATTTCAGATGTAAAAATAATAAACAATTTTCAATCAAACGTTATATATTTTTTTAATTATATGAGGTTCCTCTCGTTCCAAAGCCTCTGAATAAGACCCTATTGAACTGTTCTCCCCTGCATTAACTCAACATTTACACGTCTATCGAGCATTTGTGGTGCTTGAGTCAGTCTCAACACTGCCTTAGCAGCCACCCTGCGGACTTGATTTAAAGCCTCACGCCTGCGTTCTTGTAAAGTAAGTTGAGGTTCAGGAATTTGTGTACGTAGAGCCATGTTGTGCAGTACAGCACATGCATTCACGATCTGCCCAGCAAATACTGGATCGTAGTGAAGCATCCTCGCAGACAACAAACATTTAAAAAATAACATTTACATTCACAGCTGAACAGATTTGGATAAAGCATAGTATGTGTAAGCAAGCATAGGATGTGAGCATTGTCACAAGCCTTCGGACTGCAATTTTGTTAAGCCCAAATGTTTTTATAAATTGGGTCTCTGTCATATCACGGAAGTGAGCATCCCTTGCCTGAAGTCGGGCACGCCTTGCCTCAATACGATGGCGACGCCGGCGATCTTCCTGATCCGCCAAATCTAAAATTTGCCAACGCAAATCGTTCATGTTCAAATTTTATGCCCTAAAAGTAGAAAGGTATGGTATTATAATGCTCGCGAAGGAGATGGCGGAGTGCGCCCGGGAGAGATTTAGAACTCTCCCGGCCCGCCGAGCCCGCAACTTGCTCGCCGCGCGTCGCAGGCGACTCAGGCGCCGGAGGTCACTTAACGACCTCCGTCCTCCATGAGCGCAGGCCTGGGGGTGGCGGGTGAGGCCGCCTGTCAACCCAGCAGAAGCAGGCCGGGACGGTGGGGCGATTAGCGCCCCTCCCCCAAACCGGGGCAAGACGGGGACACCGTGGTTCCCAAACCCGAGGGGGTCATCTCGAAACCGGAGATGGCCCAGGGTCAATCGGGGTGCGAGGGATATGCTCTATGGGCAACCTTACACCCCGGCGTCTGAAGACCCGAGATGGCGTGCGGTTTTAGTCGGTTCAAGCCCGACATAACCGCCTCCTCTGGCCAGCGGGGGGGTATCCGAAGGGATTTCCGCACGAAAAAAAAAAAGGAATGGTATTATAAGATAGGTAAGTAAATTACTCGGTAATTGTGTATGATTTTACTAGATATCTGTAGGAAAACTAGGAAATGACATAAAAGTTACTTACAAGCTATGCAAAGTTAACAATCCGTACACTTCTGCAATGCGTGACCAACACTTGATCAAGAAGTAATAAACACTGCAAAGTGACATTTCGTTTGACATTTATGAAATGTCAAAATTTAGCGCGATACCGTTTTTGTTCGATACAAAATACGCGCAACTCACGTTCTATTATGACAATACGGCGGTGCACTGCGTTTAGGTGAGCGTGACGTGTGCGTGACGTGTGCGCCATTACTTAATTACGGCAATACGAAATCAAGCGTTAAGACGCAAACGCAGTCAACACGCGCTGCATAAAATTACGGCGATCGGCCCGCTGAACGCTCGCATCGCACCGCACTGCATGTTTCCCGCGCTTACGCTTCGAAATTTATCTAAATGAATGTTGTCACCATTTATTTCTTTGAACATAAGCAGGTATGTAAATCGTAAATTAAGGAGTTTTTTGAGTCAGGTATTAGGGATATGCTCTATGGGCAACCTTACACCCCGGCGTCTGTAGACCCGAGACGGTGTGCGGTTTTAGTCGGTTCAAGCCCGACATAACCGCCCCCGCTGGCACGCGGGGGGGTATCCGAAGGGATTGTCGCACGATAAAAAAAAAAAGGTATTATAAAAGTGTTGTTTTCTAGGCAATTCTAATACTGTAGTTACCTAGTACTTACGCAATAGGTAATGTCCGTTCATTTTAGATTTCTTTGATATTTTAGCTATGGGTAAGAATAAACGTCTATATATAGGTATTTAAAAACCGTTGATTTTCTGTCGCTTTGCTCCTGTTTTCCTTATGATTATTTATTAAAATTATTTACGCGATTTAGAATATTTTCGACTATAGAATTTAATAACAGAGAATTCCGAGAAGGAAAAAAATTATAAATCATTATATAAAACTAAAACATATTTGATTGACTAATAAAAAAACATGGTTGATTGGTAACATTCGTTTTATTACAATAATCATCATAGGTACAACCCTAGCGCATTCTTAAGATGGCGTCACTCGCAAGGCGGGCAACACAGTCTCGACTCAATGAACGCGTGATTAAGGTACAATTCTTCTCGTTCTGTGCAGCAGGTATTATTATTAAGCGGCGGTAAGGCCCATCATGGAGGATTGGCTAGAGAGGCGACACGGAAGCCTCTCGTACCGACTGACGCAGGTGATCTCCGGGAAGGGGTGCTTCGGGGACCACCTGCATCGGATCAGGAAGGAGCCAACGCCTGAGTGTCATCACTGTGACGCGAGCGAGGACTCAGGGCTGCACACGCTGGTGGACTGCCCGGCGTGGGAGGTGCCGAGGCGTGACCTCGTGGCAGCCATCGGGGTGGGAGTCCTCTCGCTCGGCAGCATGATTGCGGCAATGGTGCGGAGCGCGAGCACGTGGGCCGCCGCCACCTCCTTCTGTGAGCATGTGATGCTCGCGAAGGAGACATCGGGCGCACCCGGGAGAGGTTCAGAACTCTCCCGGCCCGCCGAGCCCGCAACATGCTCGCCGCGCGTCGCAGGCGACTCAGGCGCCGGAGGTCGCTTAACGACCTCCGTCGTCCTTCATGAGCGCAGGCCTGGGGGTGGCAGGTGAGGCCGCCTGTCACCCCAGCAGAAGCAGGCCGGGACGGTGGGGCGACTAACGCCCCTCCCCCAAACCGGGGCAAGACGGGGACACCGTGGTTCCCAAACCCGAGGGGGCCATCTCGAAACCGGAGATGGCCCAGGTTCAGTCGGGGTGCGAGGGATATGCTCTATGGGCAACCTTACACTCCGGCGTCTGCAGACCTGAGACGGCGTGCGGTTTTAGTCGGTTCAAGCCCGACATAACCGCCCCCGCTGGCCGGCGGGGGGGTATCCGAGGGGATTTCCGCACGAAAAAAAAAAAAGGTATTATTATTAAAACTTTGTAGGTTAATATAGAGTAGGTATTTTCGCTTTTGTATGGGAGTTATGTATCTGTTACGCGGTAACTATTTATTAATCTGTACCCAAAGTCCTTTTGGAGTTATATTAACTCTAAAAGGGGTAGCAGGAGTTCGCAAAAAAATTCTGAAAGATGGCAAAGTGTTAAAAACCGAAGACTCCATATTTATGGCTCTACTTAACCAATTGCAATCGAACATTTTTTTTTTTATTTAGGACACGTCAATTTGACTTCACCTCGCCTGATGGTAAGCTGAAGGCAAAGTCCAAGGAAAGAGGGTCACCATTACATACATGTAACATGTTAACAATGGTGGCACTCAGCTTGAAGGCTTCATCAGAAGAGGATTGTCGTCGCAGCACCGCGTGACACCCACCGCTCCCACTAGTGCTGCGACCACAATCCCCCTGCCCGGCTATGCACTTGCTTACCCCTGAACGCAATCAAACCGAAATTGGATTACTATGGAGGGTATTTCGCAATCGTGCACGGTGGTACCTACCCGGCCGAATTTTGTGACAAATTTGTGTCATCATATTTCTACCACCAGTAAGATTTTAAGTCTGACCTTTCTAATAAAACTGCATCAAAATCCGTTTAGTCGTTTTTGCGTCCATTGTGAAACCACAGACCAACAAACAAGAATTAATTTTTTTATTTTTATAAATTTAAAATATTTTTTTTTTTGAAAATAATTTTCAATTTTATAATAGTATAAATAGTCCAGCCATAAGTTCTGATACAAATGAAAATGCAATTTTTTTTGAAATGAAGTAATGTTATATATTTATAAAAGTCTTAGCAAAAAATCAAAATATATTTTATTCTAAATAGCCACCTTTGGTTTTTATACAGGCCTTTAATCTGTTTGGCCACGAATCTATGGATTTATGCACTGTTTCTAAGGGAAATTTTGCCACTGCTTGCTCCAAAGATTTTTTAAGAGACTCAATGTCGGCGTGTCATTTAGAGCAGGCTAGATGAGGGCCAGTCTTCAGTTCTTATAAAGTCCGGAAAGTTGGTTTCTAGCCAGGTTTGGGTAGTTCTTGCCTTGTGACCAGGAGCAGAGTCCTGCTGGAAAGTCTAAGGTATATTTAAAAAAAATGAATTGCTGAGAGGTTTCACAACATGATCCAAGACAGTATCTTGATACACTTTGGCTGAAGTTTTCACTCCTTTTTCACAAAAATGTAACTTTGTGACTCCCTGATAAGATACGCCCTACCAAACCATCACTGACGCAGGATGATGACCACGTGGTACCTTTCCGACCACTTGAGCAGCTTCCTTGGAACTGTGAGCGTACAATTTATCATTTTACTTATTGTAGTGTTCTTCAATCGTGAAAATTTATTCATCGGTAAAGAGGATATTTCTGTGCCTTTCCACCTGCGTATCGCGACAGAAGGCGCTTTGATCGATCCACTCTCTTTAATCGTAAAGATTGATTTAGGGCATGTCCTGTATATCGACGATAAGCACCGATCTTCAGGTCTTGTTTTATAATACGTGACAGAGTCCTAGCGGGAATCTTTATTTCTCGCGATAAGATTTGCGCGGCTGATACCAAGTTCTTGAAGTGTCTGGAATATGACCGACGGCTCCATACCGTTAGTAACTATTTATTAATCTGTGTCCATACCCACTTTGTGCAAGGCGATCACTGCGATAATATTTTCTTTAACACCCCATTCCATATTGTATTCGATAATGAACACGAAAAAATATGTGAAATGGCGCGAAATCAAAAGAAGTTTTTAAAATAATATTCGTGTTCCCAATTCAAAATAATAAAAAATTTGAAAAAGAAAAGTTTTGATGTAACAGTATTTATGGCCAGACTAGTTAGATATATGTCAGTGTAATAGAAAGCTGGGACCCTTACCATGACGCTCTTATGGCATTTTTTAGGTAGATTTCGATGAAATCGATCTACCTATTGGTTTCTTGACTACTGTCGAATTTAAAAAAAAAATTCTTCATAGGAGGTCTAGTTATGACCCCCTGAGTCCGAAATGACCACTGGTCAAAAAGTTTATATATATATATATGTATGTATGGTTCCACTTCCCAAAATTTGCGGCACTCTCACGTTCGAATTTTTGCCCCGATCGCTTTCAAACTGCGGTCAAAACTTGCTTGGGTGTAAACTTAGTTTAAGTTCGTGAACGGGTGAAATCCGGCCTAAGGGGACGGTAGGGCCTCACTTTTTGTGAAATCAGTTTTTCCTCAAAATTTCACGTTCCATGAAAGATATTCGAACCGTTCTAATTTTATCCCATAGTATACATGAATACCTATTATCACCTATCAATCAATTAATTAGCCTATAGCAGTCCACTGCTGGACATAGGCCTCTCCCATTGTACGCCATAACACCCGAACCTCCGCCTTGCGCATCCAGTGTATCCCAGTTACCTTTTTCCAACTATACTATAAATTAATTTTACATCGAATGGCATCAAATCTTGGGCCCAATGCACATACATATAAACATGTAAGGTGTATATAAGAGACGATCTGAAGGCCAGCCAGAGGCGAGTTAGAGGTGAGGGTGATCGCAGAGCAAAATCGCGTCGATACGTACGATTTTGTTTTGATTATGCCTCTTCTGTATACTTCACGCCTTAGTTAGAGAATGGCAGTTAAAAAGAATCCCTGCATAAATAGCTGTCAGCATCAATTTATTTAGATATGTATATCTTCTCACTTAGACTCTAGACAGATCGGCTGCATTTCAACTGCACTACGACTGAAAATTTGCAGTTTGATTGTTTAGTTTGCAGTTTAGTATAGTATATTGCAAGCTAACCAACCATGCAGCCTGATTGCAGTCAGTGTGCAGTTGGCGTGCAGGTTGTCGTTGGAACTTTACGCCAACTGCACACCGTCTGCAGTCGGACTACTTAGCCATGAGCCACTTTCGTAACTATTATTGAATAATTAATATTTAAACAAAATCTAGTAACCAATTATTATCACTAATTAAGCTGTCTTTCGAAAAAGTGCGCCGATAAAGGATAGTAGACCTGAAAATTGTAAAAAATACTAGATAATATAAAATGCCATAGTTTTGGTTTTAGGGTTCAGTAGTCAATACGGAATCCTTGCAGTTTTGCCATGTCCGTCCGTCTGTCTGTAGCTTGACTCCGAAACTCTGAGTTTTAGAAAGCTGTATTTTGTAATGGATATGTAGATATTAGTCAACGACAAAAATTGCCTAGCACTAAAATATTTGGTAGAAACCTTTTTTACACTGAATTATCTTGTACTAATAAAGCGTAATATACAGACATAGAAAGGTACTTTCACATTTATAATATTAGTAATAGTTAAGGAGAACAGTACCTTTTTTTTTGTTTGTGCGGAAATCCCTTCGGATACCCCCCCGCCGGCCAGCGGGGGCGGTTATGTCGGGCTTGAACCTACTAAAACCTCACGCCGTCTCGGGTCTACAGACGCCGGGATGTAAGGTTACCCATAGAGCATATCCCTCGCACTCCGACTGACCCTGGGCCATTCGCAGTGTCCCCTCTGATAAGAGCAGAGGGGTACCTGGAGCGACCACCCCCCTGCGGGCCTTGCAGGCCCGCCATACCCCGACCCCCTCGTGCAATGGGGTCGGCTGGCCCTGAAAAGGGCCGGTTGGTCAGACTCTTGGCTGTTGACGTTGACGCCACCTACTCCAGAGGAGCTATCAATGATGCGTCATCGCCCACGAGGAGACCAGTACCTTTTTTTTTCGTGCGGAAATCCCTTCGGATACCCCCCGGCCGGCCAGCGGGGGCGGTTATGTCGGGCTTGAACCGACTAAAACCGCACGCCGCCTCGGGTCTTAACACGCCGGGGTGTAAGGTTGCCCAATAGAGCATATCCCTCGCACCCCGACTGACCCTGGGCCATCTCCGGTTTCGAGATGGCCCCCTCGGGTTTGGGAACCACGGTGTCCCCGTCTTACCCCGGTTTGGGGGAGATATTAGAATTTCTTAAGATCTATTGTTGTTGACTGTACTCAGAGAAGTAAATATTGCCCACAAATAATTTACCCACGCACTTGGCTGGTATTTTATTTGTACTGAAGGAATTATAGTAAGAAAATGAACACATCATATTACTATTTCTTTTCTTTTTTCGCAATTGGATAAAATATACCAGTTATGTAGATAACATGATTTATACTTACAAAAGTTTATATAACCATTTTAAAACTGCAAAGGAACAACCAATCAGAAGCATAATTTCACGAACAGTGTTACTAGAACATTTCATTTTATGCACGGTTTTGGTACACCCACTCTTTGTAACAACCGATGTTGGCTCTGTGACCACTGATGTTAGAGGACTTGGCTGTGTTTCTGCCGATTTCGTCTCTGTAACTGCAGTGTCGATGTCGGTTTCTAGTACAGCAGTTCTTGGATCTGCCCTATTTAGATTGGTTTCTGTGAAGCCTACAGGTTTAATACTTCCCAGAATTGCTTCTGATTGGCCTTCTACAGTAGCATTAATTGATTTTCGTGTCCAAAGGGGATTTAAGTGCTTTGCTGTTTGTGTTGAAAGAGGCGGATATGATAGTTTTACATCAGCTTTCATAGTCTTGATAGATTTGCCTTTAGGTGTGTATGTTCTCTCAGTTACAGGAGTGACGTCATCATAGTTACTGTTTCGGTACCTAGAATAATAAATAAACTCTTAATTATAAACTAGCTATTGCCCGTGGCTTCGCCCCTTTAGAATTTTGACCCTGTTTTAGCAACCTTTTTAGAGTTCCGTAGCCAAATGGCAAAAAATGGAACCCTTATAGATTCGTCATATCTGTCGTTCAGTCTGTCTGTCCGTCCGTATGTCACAGCCACTTTTTTCCGAAACTATAAGAACTATGCTGTTGAAACTTGGTAAGTAGATGAATTCTGTGAACCGCCTTAAGATTTTCACACAAAAATAGAAAAAAAAACAATAAATTTTGGGGGTTCCCCTTATAACTTAAACTCAAATATTTGTTATCTAACCCATACGTGTGTCTATAGATAGGTCTTCAAAAATGATATTGAGATTTCTAATATCATTTTTGTCTAAACTGAATAGTTTGTGCGAGAGACACTTCCAAAGTGGTAAAATGTGTCCCAAACTTCTAAAATAAGAGAATGATAAAAAAAAAATATGATGTAAACTTCCACCGAAAATTGGTTTGAACGAGATCTAGTAAGTCGTTTTTTTTAATACGTCATAAATCATAATCCGCAATTTACCTTTCATTCAATCAACTCAAATATAAAAATTTTACTTCCTGCTACGGAATCCTTAATTAGCGAGTCCGCCTGGCACTTGGCTCGCACTTTTTATTTAATTACTTTTCATACAAACCTTGATAATAACGAACCCAAAACGAAAGAATTATCCAATTTGGTGTGTTCATTCGGAAGCTATGCGCGTTCATATATTTCGGCGATTCTTTTTTTCTTTACATATGTAAAACAAAGTCGCTTGTCGGCTTTTGTTCGCTAACATCTCCTAAACTACCCAACGGATTTTCATACAGTTTTCATCAGTAGATAGACTGATTCAAAGGGGAAGGTGTGATACTGTTTTGAGTTCATTTGATGAAATACGACATGAAAAAAGTTGCAACAATTGCAACGTCGCGCCGGGGCCGCGCGACGTTGTAATCGGGTCATAGGATTTCTTTTTTTTTTACGAATTTAGGCCCGTGCGACCCCGGGACTCGGGCTTATTGATATAGATTATTTCATCGGCAAAATCCGCCGGCAACCCTGGGGTTATCCTTTCGAGGGCTTACCCGGGGTGCCCGGCAACGGACACTTGGGGAGGACACCGTGCGGTTTTAGTCGAGACACGACATAACCACCCCCGCTGGCCAGCGGGGGGGTATCCGAAGGGATTTCCGCACGTAAAAAAAATAAAAAAAAATCATCAATATCTCAGTTGGGTACCCCAGTTCGCATGGTCATCGACATCCCTGGTAGTGAGAGCACGCAGGTCATCCCTTCCGATAACCAGCGTATTATTATAAATTACTAATACGCAACGCAACATAATCCGTTGAGTAGTTTTTGCTTCCATCGCGAACGAACAGAATAACAGACGAAAATTCAACAAAATATATTTTTGTATTTAGAATCGTTAATTTAACATAACTGTTTTTTTTAATATCTCACATGTACGGACACAACTAATTTAGAATTCTATAATAGTATGGGTATGACAATGTACTCGAGGGGGCCATCTCGAAACCGGAGATGGCCCAGGGTCAGTCGGGGTGCGAGGGATATGCTCTATGGGCAACCTTACTCCCAGCGTCTGAAGACCCGAGACGGCGTACGGTTTTAGTCGGTTCAAGCCCGATATAACCACCCCCGACGGCCGGCGGGGGGGTATCTGAAGGGATTTCCGCACGAAAAAAAAAAAGGTATATAACGTGTGGCCTTGAGCGAGTGACGGAGGCCTGCTTTGGGTCGGTTTGCAGCTGATTCGGAACCCGGCTCTGATACTGTTCCCGTGCCAGTGCTATCATATTTTTTACTTTTGTTCGATATACGGCAAACGCTTCGTAATCAGTCCTCGTTCCCGTCGCTTTGTATTTTTTATGAAGATTGACCTTCTTTCTTATGTCGCAAATTATTTCAATAGTGTACCACTCGGGATAACAGTACGTTTTTTTTTTTTTTTTTTTTTTTTTATCGTGCGGAAATCCCTTCGGATACCCCCCCGCCGGCCAGCGGGGGCGGTTATGTCGGGCTTGCACCGACTAAAACCGCACGCCGTCTCGGGTCTTCAGACGCCGGGGTGTAAGGTTACCCATAGAGCATATCCCTCGCACCTCGACTGACCCTGGACCATCTCACCACTAACAGCATCGCTCATCCTGTCTCCTCTGAAAGCAGAGGAGTACGGAGAGCGATGTGTTCCCGCCACGTTGGGTATTGGCCGACGATCAATGCCAACCCTATGAAGGGGTGAAGGGGAAGCCATTGACCGCCGCCCAGGGTGTACCGGCCGCTCCGATTCCGTTCCCCCCGGACTGCAGCGGGATCGGAATCGGAGCGACACTCGAGGAGGTTACCCAACACACACCCCGGGATAACAGTACCTTTATTTTATTTTTTTGCGGTCCTTATTTTAGGTAGATTTCGATGAAATCGATCTATTAGGTAGATTTCGATTGGGGTGCTTGGTTGGGGACCTCCACGCGGTGCACCCTGGGCAACGGAGACGGCAGCGCCTCTCTCCTAGGGTGGAAGAGACGCTGCCGCCTACGGCCAACTCCGACCGAGGCGAGGACGGCCCTGTTGGGGGCTGTTCGGAAGCTTTCCACGTGTCCCTCTGATTAGCTCTCGAACCGAAACGAAACGCTCTCTCGAAACCGGAGATGGCCCAGGGTCAGTCGGGGTGCGAGGGATATGCTCTATGGGTAACCTTACACCCCGGCGGCTTAAGACCCGAGACGGCGTGCGGTTTTAGTCGGTGCAAGCCCGACATAACCGCCCCCGCTGGAGACCCCCCGCTCTCCAGCGGGGGCGGTATCCGAAGGGATTTCCGCACGAAAAAAAAAAAAAAAAAGGTAGATTTCGATTGGCCCAGGGTCAGTCGGGGTGCGAGGGATATGCTCTATGGGCAACCTTACACCCCGGCGTCTGTAGACCCGAGACGGCGTGTGGTTTTAGTCGGTTCAAGCCCGACATAACCGCCCCCGCTGGCACGCGGGGGGGTATCCGAAGGGATTTCCGCACGATAAAAAAAAAAAAAAAAAAAGGTAGATTTCGATGAAATCGATCTACCTATTGGTTTCCTGACTACTGTCGAATTTAAAAAAAAATTCTTCATAGGAGGTCTAGTTATGACCCCCTGAGTCCGAAATGACCACTGGTCAAAAATTTTACATATATATATATATGTATGTATGGTTCCACTTCCCAAAATTTGCGGCACTCTCACGGTCGCATTTTTGCCCCGATCGCTTTCAAACTGCGGTCAAAAATTGCTTGGGTGTAAACTTAGTTTAAGTTCGTGAACGGGTGGAATCCGGCCTAAGGGGACGGTAGGGCCTCACTTTTTGTGAAATCAGTTTTTCCTCAAAATTTCACGTTCCATGAAAGATATTCGAACCGTTCTAATTTTATCCTATAGTATACATGAATACCAACTACTTTTAATTATAAACCTATAAGTTTAAAACTTTAACTAAAAGTGGAGGGGGGAAAAACCAAATTTTTTCGGGAAAAAAATCATAACTTCTAACCGGTGAACATTCTTGCAGTCGGAAACATTTTTAATCGATAGGCCATTTTTAAGTCTAAAATAAATGTCTGAAAAGTTTTTCGCTAAAAGTTACCGTTTTCGAGAAAAAAAAATTAAACTGTTTAAGTTTAAAGTCCGTAGTTCTCTATATAAAATAATATTAATTGCTTCACGAAATCTACCTGTGCGTTCCCCCTGCGGGAACGGATTTTTTTTACTGCCCTGACTCACACCAGACCAAGTATTATACGGCTGTGATACGACTCCGGCGTTCGGATACCCCCCGCCTGCCAGCGAGGGCGGTTATTGAACCGACTAAAACCGCACGAACACGAACACGAATATAGGTGAATAAAACGTTTCCGGCGATGCGTTAGGGTCCAATAAATAATACAAGATGATTTCTATGAACGACAAAATTTAATAAAATAACTTTAGTAGTAATACCGGTGCTTGTAACGAAACCATAGTGCCATTTAATTTTCTACTAGCGCCATCTATTGACCACAATTGTACAGAACAAAATTATTTATTACTATATTGAACACATTAAGCCGCCCACCATGGACAAATTAAGACATTACCACTCATTTTGACATAACAATTTGTCCATTATACACCTTGAATTCAAACACTATAAAATCCTAATATTATCAATAAAATTGGCATCCTTATTTAACAATAACTTTCCCTTGGCTATGGGTCGCTTCAGCAAGTAATGCCGGCTAAAACAAAAATGAAAATAATATAACGTGGTCGCAGCCACTTCTAAAACTAAACACTTATCACTATAAATAAATATATATTGTGTACCCTTTGTAAAAGATGCTATAAAAATTTCATAATACTAATACTCAATTTGTTGACAGTGAGTACACACAATTTAGTTACTGGCCTTTTAAATTCAGACCCCTTACTTCGTAAGCTAACGACACGCGTAATTCCGTCCAATCCGGGGTGTTTTTAGTTATAATTCCATATAGCCACCGAGCTGGTGGTAAATCGTCTTCTTTAACTAACACAATATCTCCTTTGTTTGGTTCAGGAGTCTGATATGCCCATTTATACCGGCTCATAAATTGAGTCACATATTCTTGGGACCATCGACGCCAAAATTCCTGAACCATTCTTTGAGTGAGCTTTAAAGTTTTACTTTACTAAAATGTCCTTGTACTTATTACAAAAATATTCAATAATTTTAAACAGTAATAAATATTCATTATCAGCACTATTAGGAGAGATATAAACAACACATAATAAGAACAATAATCGATTTCTTTGGTAAACCGTAGCACTAATTAGCTCGAATACATGCGCGTCAATATTCACGTCACTCGGTCCTAGAGGACGTATTTCGACTGGTGGTGTGGCCACAAGACACATGCCGCCTTCTTTACGGCCATCCGTATGGTTACAGCGTATAATGTTATATCTCGGCGGTATCATTTCAGCATCCTCTATGGATTCGTTACAACTCGTTTCCGTAACGGCAATCAAATCTGCTGATGATGATGCCACTCCTGTACAAAATTGATCTAACTTTGTACGAAGTCCATTCACATTCTGGTAGAATATCTCAATCTGTTTACTAGATTTATTTTGGCTTGCTGTTTAATCTGCGAAACCACACCCACAAAACTCAATATTTACAGTCCAACTTTTGGCTGACATAATATACCATACAGACTTTCTGGCACCCCTATAATAAATGAATCATAATCTCTCTCTGTCTTGTGTTTTATTTTTTCGACTTTTACTGATACTTCCTTTCCCCAAAGTAGTTCTTAACATACTTCTCAATACTCACTTCTGTAGTTCCCTTCGGCCTTCTGAAGACACCATATAGGTATGTAAATATTTTTTCCGTTCCATCCCTTGTATCTCGAGTATATTAGTGCTGCCTCCTCGTTTCACTTCTCGATTGGGGTACCGGTTCTATTTATTACTATCAAAGGTACAACTATCTCTTTCTGCCATCTCCACCGACATTTTAGGGTTCCGTTGCCAAATGGCAAAAACGTAACCCTTATAGATTGGTCATGTCTGTCTGTCTGTCCGTCCGTATGTCACAGCCACTTTTTTCCGTAACTATAAGAACTATGCTGTTGATACTTGGTAGGTAGATGTATTCTGTGAACCGCATTAAGATTTTCACACGAAAATAGAAAAAAAACAATAAATTTGGGGGGTTCCCCATACTTAGAACTGAAACCCAAAAAAATTGTTTTCATCATACCCATACTATGGATAGGTCTTCAAAAATTATATTGAGGTTTCTATGTAATATCATTTTTTTCTAAACTGAATACTTTGCGCGAGAGACACTTCCAAAGTGGTAAAATGTGTCCCCCCCCCCCCCCCCTTTAACTTCTAAAATAAGAGAATGATAAAACTAAAAAAAATATATGATGTACATTACCATGTAAACTTCCACCGATAATTGGTTTGAACGAGATCTAGTAAGTAGTTTTTTTTTTAAACGTCATAAATCGTAAACCGCTATTTACCTTTCATTCAATCAACTTAAACATAAAAATTTTACTTACTGCTACGGAACCCTTCATGGGCGAGTCCGACTCGCACTTGGCCGGATTTTTTTCTGTTAAACTCTCACCGCTGCGCTGCCGTGCCAGACAATACACTGTATCTTCAGATACAGTGTTTTGTGGTAACATGAATAAATCGCTTTTTTACACTCGTTTACCTAGGGATGGCATTTATTTTTTCTTAAAAGTCTTATAAATACTGAGAAAAGTAAAGGCAATAATGACTGTATTTCAAAAATAATAAAGATCACTTTTGATAAAACACTGTAACATTGAATACAGTGTTATGTCATAACACAGCTTACGCTTTAGTAGCCCGTTATCTATAGATGCAGTGTTTTGCCATGACAATCCCCCGTGTATTCTACTTATGTACGTATAATATCGTGATTTGTTTATTTGACTAATCGATTGCAATTGATGCACATGTGTAGGAATTGTTTTGGTATTAAAAATATCTAAAATGAGTAGTGAACGTACTAAATTAATTTTGAATCTGATTGAAAAACAGAACCAACAGTTTCACGTCAACTCCTCAGTACTTTTTAGAAATAAAACAGTTCTGTAATAAGTAAGCAGGAGCATCAACATCGGAGCTTCTGAGTGCGGGTGGAACACCGATACTCAAAGCTCTACAGAGGCTCTTTAATGCCGTCCTGCTCGAGGGTACTACGCCTGAAGCGTAGAACAGAAGCGTGGTGGTTCTCTTCTTCAAGAAAGGCGATAAAACCTTACTGAAGAACTACAGGCCCATCTCGCTTCTGAGCCATGTTTGCAAGCTGTTTTCGAGGGTGATCACGAATCGTCTCGCGTGCAGGTTTGATGACTTCCAGCCTCCCGAACAAGCCGGTTTCCGTAAAGGTTATAGTACCATAGACCACATTCATACGCTGCGGCAGATTATACAGAAGACCGAGGAGTATAATTTGCCACTATGCTTGGCGTTCGTGGACTATGAGAAAGCCTTTGATTCGATCGAGACTTGGGCGGTGCTGCAGTCTCTTCAGAGGTGCCACATTGACTATCGGTATATCGAAGTGCTGAAGTGCTTGTATAAAAACGCCACCATGTCGGTCCGAGTACAGGATCAGAGCACAGAGGCTATTCTGTTGCAGAGGGGAGTTAGGCAGGGTGATGTCATCTCGCCAAAACTGTTTACCAATGCTATGGAAGACGCCTTCAAGCTTCTGGATTGGAAAGGATTCGACATCAATATCAATGGCGAATACATCACTTACCTTCGCTTTGCCGACGACATCGTAGTCATGGCAAAGTCTCTAGAGGAGCTCAGCACTATGCTCGGAGGCTTCAACAGAGTGTCCCAGCGGGTGGGCCTGAAAATGAACATGGACAAGACGAAAGTCATGTCATATGTCCATGTGTCGCCCACCCCCGTATTATTGGGAGGCTCACCTCTCGAAGTTATTGATGAATATGTTTATCTGGGACAAACCGTCCAAATAGGCAAATTCAACTTCGAGAAGGAGGTCAATCGGCTGCGTTCGGGAAACTGCGCAGCGTCTCCTCGTCCAAAATACCGCAGTCCTTGAGGACAAAGGTCTTTAATCAGTGCGTGTTACCAGTGCTGACTCATAAGGAAGTGATGGCCTCATAAGGAAGCTAGGGGTCACACAGCGAGCTATGAAACTGGCTATGCTTGGGGTTTCTCTACGAGATCGAATCAGAAATGAGGAGATCCGTAGACGAACCAGAATTACCAACATAGCAAAGCGAGTCAGCAAGCTGAAGTGGTAGTGGGCAGGGCACATACATACATACAACTCGGAGAACCGATGGCCGTTGGGGCAGAAAGGTCCTTGAGTGGAGACCACGTGACGGCAAGCGCAGCGTAGGTAGGCCTCCCGCAAGGTGGACAGACGACCTGGTATAGAGCGCAGGGACTCGGTGATGCAGGCCGCTACAGACCGATCGAAATGGAAGTCAATGGGGGAGGCCTATGTTCAGCAGTAGACTTCCTACGGCTGATATGATGAGGCTATTATCAAGGATATTGATGTTACATTAAAAAAAATCGCCTAAGTTTAAGCATATTTTGTTATGACATAACACTGCAATTATAATTACAGTGTTCTGTAATAACAATGTTCTCTTTACATTCATTTAAAAATTGTGGCAGAACACGTTTGTGGGTGTAAACATACGAAATTAACTAAAAACCAATATTTATTTTACATCGCTAACTAGAAGCTGATCTGACGATCAAGATAACCGAAATTCAAAGGAATCCGACTAATATTAAAGATTTTATGGCCAATTTTCCAAAAAAACAGAAAAACTCGATTTCTGAAAACTGACCAGTTTTTAGATACAGTGTATTGTCATAGCACGGCAGCGCTGTTATTAGAACAAACTGGGTTTACTGGTTTTGTGGTCACCCACTATGTTGCTTGCGAATCATTTATTACCCACTATTTTTTATTGCTTTTTTGATTTATTAACATTATTTAATGCTATTGGACTTTGGAATCATGGTGAGATGAGTCTCCAGATGTTGTTTTTTTTTTTTGCTTCAATATTTTAATTTTATTTTGTAGTTCGTCGACTACGTTCACTTTAATTTATACTACCTTCATAATGTCTTTTAATTCCTTTAGCTCGGTTTCTGTGTCAATGAATCACCTCTATAATTTGTCGTAATCTTTTTTTTGTTCATCAAACCGTATCGTATTGCCATTTCCCGCCGTAACTCCCGCAGCTCCGCTAGCAATTGTCTCTCAGTTTCACTCATACATGTCTCCCTTTCCTTTGTATGCCGACTACCGCGTCGGTGTGAACGTTTTATTCAACATGTTCAAGTTCATGTGTACAGGTGTATCGGAGTTGGCTGTCTTAGGAGTATTGCTGACGCATTCTGGACACTTCCAGTTACTCTTGTACTCCTCGGATAGCTCTTCAAACTTCTCTGTGGTGATTGCCATACACTTCAGGTGGTATAACTTTTTACACGTTGATTGCGAACATTCCATATAGGAAATATCGTAAAGCACGGCACTGCAGCCATTACACTTCGTAACCATTAGTTTATTTGCAATTTATTTAAATATTTAAATTCTAATACTACTAACAATACGTCCGACCACTCGTAAGTAGGTGGGTAGGTATACATCGCAGTCGGTAAAAAAGAATAAGAATTCAACATAATTCTGCCTGATACAACCAGAAGATGTACCAAAATAATCCTTATTTTGTTTTTTTTTTTTATTTTCAGTCCGTCAATTGTCTGCATCCCGCCGGATGGTGAGCAGCTGGGTGAAGTCCAGAAGATACGAGATGTTGACGAAATAGTGATTCCTACCTTGACGGCCTCAACAGATGCTTTGTTCACGCTCCGCGTGAAGAACCCGGGATTGTGAAAAGAAGCAAAGACGTGAGCGGGAATATCATTCCAGCTCTTAATCGTTCGACAAAGAAAGGAAGCACCGAATCGCTGAGTTCTACCGTGTGCGGGTGGCATCACAGTCCAGCACGTGTTGTTCTGGATCGAAAGGGATAAGGTTGGATTAGTTGAAAAAGCTCATCAGAGAACTCGCCGTGGTAGAGGCGGTAAAATATAGCCAGAGAGGTAATGCCTTTACAAAACTGCAGGGATTCCAAGGTGTTTGTAACCTCAGGACTCTCAATGATACGGATAGCACGCCCCTGCAATCATCATCATTAACACATCATTCGTAATCACAAGTGCATGTATTTCTCTCAGGGACAGACTATACAAACAGTTTGATATTGGACAGTGACTCACTGATAGCATAGTAGACTACTCTACTGATAATTTACCTACACCGAATTTACCTATATAAGATCTTCAAATATCAACTCAACAGTCATTACTTATTTTGTTATTTTCCACATCGGTCGTATTGACGCAGATATAAATCCAGTAGTCTGTTAATTTTTCACAAGGGCCAAACTTTTAGCAAAAATAAATCATGAACATGGCAGATTTTAAATTTTGGGTCGCGGTCACCATAATGGCTACTATATCAGTCGTATATTCTCTACCAACTTCTCCGGATCCGAAATCTTCAAAAAATATAGACTTAAGAAGTGTTAATGATAACAGTGGATTAAATTTGGTGAGGGAAAAAAGAGTCGCAATCAAAGTTGAAGAAAGCAACAGATGTGCTAAAGGATATATGTGGTACATCATGGAGTGCAAATCTTATCAAGAGTGAGTTTTTATACTTATTTTTTGTTCTAAATTTTATATTCTGAGAGGTCCATGTCCACGTGAACGTGCATATTCCTTCGAAGTTTGCACTTATTGTTTTTATTGGTATGTATTAAGCAACTATTATGATGTCAATTCCATCCAAGACATGTATAGCCTCAATAAACACCTGAGAGGACATCCACTAAAGCTATGAACAATGCGATCCAATCTCGAACCCCGGAAACACTCTCTACCTAACCGTGTTGTTAGAGCACTCTCCACTCCACTCTCACTTCCACTGAACAGAGTTCCGTAAGATGTTGTATTGGCACCCAATGTTAATGTCTTCAAAAACAAGATCGATAAAATCTCCAGATCATAAGACACACACGCATCAGCTCAATAGCTGCTAGTGTGTTTTACATAAATAATAATAATGTCGACTTTTCCGGGGGCGACTACCATCTGACGTCGTCATCTTGAATAATTATAGTCCCACTTCAACTAATTAACAAGATCGATAAAATCTCCAGATCATAAGACACACACGCATCAGCTCAATAGCTGCTAGTGTGTTTTACATAAATAATAATAATGTCGACTTTTCCGGGGGCGACTACCATCTGACGTCGTCATCTTGAATAATTATAGTCCCACTTCAACTAATTAACACAATATTGAACTATTCACATTAACCTTCCTCATGAATCCCTCTATCGACTGATGAAACTGTATGAAAATCCGTTGCATAGTTTAGAAGACCGAAGCGTAAAGAGGTCAGTCAGTTAGTATTATACTATCTCTATTAGAATAGACAATGTCCAGTATGTTCAAAGGTGCATAGGGTCCCACCAAGATCTTCATGGTCCAAGATAACCTCACCTGCAAGCTGGTACACCAGATGATACCGGACGAGGCTCTGGCGCCGACTATCCTGTCAAGGTTGGGAAGTCAGAAGGTAGTAAAGCCAAGATTATTCAAGTGGCTCATCTCCTCTTTACTACCGTCTGACCTTCAAGCACTTCAAGAGTGCAAGCTATAAATGCAATCGAGACTAACGCAGTAATGATGATGAGTTAAATTACCAGAAACTTCTAATCCCAAACGTCATCAGTCATCATACACATTTTATTTAAATGATTGTAGTTTATTCTAAGTAAATGATATTGGCTGATGATAAATCATTTATATATCTATCTGTAGTAGCTTATTGTACGATAATGATTATGTCAACCAATTTATGAATATTATCAGTTCACTGATATTACGGCTTACGTAGGCGCACCGCTGTTTGATATGGAATACTGAATTATAGCGACGCAGAACAGGCGACCAAAAGGCATACCTCCGCCACACCTTTTATGTGTAATTGACGCGTATAACCAAGACGATAAGACAATATGGATAAAAAAATATCAGTAGAGAGAATATTATTCGTTGAGATCACATATTCTTTAAAATTAACATCTCAGTAGATACTATTATACATTGATTTATAAATAACGGATAAGAATTTATTGTATTTTTGTAGGTATAAAGACATGGACTACGATGACATCGCATCAACAACCAAGGCAGCACAAATAGATGAATCCCAATCTCATGCTGCCTTCGAAACTAATGTAACATTAACAGTTTTACCTTTGTCTAATTCAAAGACAAAACATGACCCTATTGTGTCAGGAGGAACACCTGCTTATATACAGCCAATAAGGGTTAAGGATCAGTCGAATCCACCTAAAGAGACTCAACCTACAGGTACCGAGGCAAATCCTGTGGTAACAGAGTTAACATTTATAGTGACTGAGTCGACACCTATTGTGACAGAATTAACACCTGTTGTGACGGAGTCAATACCTGTTGTGACAGAATTAACACCTGTTGTGACTGAGTCAACACCTGTAGTGACTGAGTCAACGGCTGGAGTAACAGAAATAACACTTATAAAGACAGATACAATACCTGTACCGACAGATCTAACAACTGTTGTAATTTACACATTATTTCTGCTTGGATTCTGCGTTGCAATATTTTGGCTTTATGAGCTATTGTAAGTATCTATCCTGTTATCTACTTTACAATTAGCAATAATATATTTTATCTACACTGAAATCGAAAAATTCGAATTACGAATTCAAAGACGATTCTATACATACGCACTTTATAAACGCATATACATAAAATTAAAAATAAAACTTATTATAGTATCACCAACTGTATCATAAAACTCATTATAGTATCGCTATCTTTTTTTATTCATTAAACTCGTCTATGGTTTTAGGCTGAATTTGAAAAAAAAAGGCACACGCATGAGCGAACTGTGAAAAAAATGGCGACTTCCTTGCAACCTACCTACTTTGATTAATTTCAATTTTTCCTATGAGGGAAGATAAAGTATGTAGTGTATGAAACTGCATATAGCTTAGGTATTAAAACACTCGCGAGCGAGAACTCAGGGCTGCACACGCTGGCGGACTGCCTGGCGTGGGAGGCGCCGAGGCGTGACCTCGTGGCAGCCATCGGGGTTTGAGTCCTCTCGCTCGGCAGCATGATTGCGGCAATGGTGCGGAGCGCGAGCGCGTGGGCCGCCGCCACCTCCTTCTGCGAGCATGTAATGCTCGCGAAGGAGATGGCGGAGCGCGCCCGGGAGAGACTTAGAACTCTCCCGGACCGCCGAGCCCGCAACTTGCTCGCCGCGCGTCGCAGGCGACTCAGGCGCCGGAGGTCGCTTAACGACCTCCGTCCTCCATGAGCGCAGGCCTGGGGGTGGCGGGTGAGGCCACCTGTCACCCCAGCAGAAGCAGGCCGGGACGGTGGGGCGACTAGCGCCCCTCCCCCAAACCGGGGCAAGACGGGGACACCGTGGTTCCAAAACCCGAGGGGGCCATCTCGAAACCGGAGATGGCCCAGGGTCAGTCGGGGTGCGAGGGATATGCTCTATGGGCAACCTTACACTCCGGCGTCTGTAGACCCGAGACGGCGTGCGGTTTTAGTCGGTTCAAGCCCGACATAACCGCCCCCGCTGGCACGCGGGGGCGTCGCCTTAAGACGTATAATGTATCGGAGAATTTCGAATATCTGGGACGTGTCTAGGTGGCTCAGTTGGTCAGAGCATTCCCCCTGTAAGGGACTGGTCGCGGGTTCAAGTCCCGTCCTAGATGTTCTCTTTTTCCGATCTAAAATCTTTAGAAAAAGTAAGCATACAAAATGCTTAAAAATTTAATTGAATTAATTAGGCGGAGTCATCAAAAAACAATGTTTAAAAATGACTGTAAAGTTATTCATTGTTTCCGTAGTTCGCAAGAATTACGGTAGATGGCTCCAACGTCGCCTTAAGACGTATAATGTATCGGAGAATTTCGAATATCTGGGACGTGTCTAGGTGGCTCAGTTGGTCAGAGCATTCCCCCTGTAAGGGACTGGTCGCGGGTTCAAGTCCCGTCCTAGATGTTCTCTTTTTCCGATCTAAAATCTTTAGAAAAACTTATACTATTGTTGGTTACAAAGCTGTAGCATATTTCTTTGCTGTGATTTTGAACTCCGCACACATTCTAACGCATCAACCAATTGGCTCAGAATGAAACCAATCTGCTGCTATAGACTAATTGGTCAGGTTATTTTCATATACTGATAATAATGTCATGAAACTGAAGAGTTTGTTTGGTTGAACGCGCAAATCTCAGGAACTACTGGTTCGTATTGAAAAAATTAGATAGCTCATTTATCGAGGAAGGTTATAGGCTATAATTATCACGCTACTACCCAGGAACGCGGTGCAGCAATCATAAATGTCAAAAAAATCGGGAAAATTTCCACACATTATTGTAGAACTAATTACTGGCATTTTTGCTATAAATGGGCGCCACGGGGGCGAAATATGTCACTAACGAAGCCGTGGAGAACAGCTAGTACTATATATACTGTACAATCTGAACATGTTATTTTTTCTCAGGTGTGATATGAAGATACTTTGCAAGCGCAGGTATGAAAACTATCAAGATATCCGTTCACAGAAGAATGTTCTCCAAATAGATCACATTTAATGACTGAGTAATGCTGCATCATCGCCGTGTCGTTGTTTTGATGCTGCCTTGTTACTTATAGGTTTCAGTTAAAGTGAGAAATTGATAGCGGCAGCCTTTTGAGTACGATTAAGCAGTTGTGTTTAGTGAATAGTTCACTTCAATTTTATTTAGAAATGAGCGAGCAACTCATTTGACAAAATATTGGGATATCCGCAAGAAAAAAAAAATGAAAAAGGTACTCATGAGATCCCCTTTTGAGGTGAGGAATTGCTCGGCGGTTCACGCGAGTTCAAGAGTGGGCCAGCTCTAGCCGGCTTCGAGGAATTATTGTCTCATTTGTGATTAGTCGCTGTTATCCCCTTGCGGTCTATTTCCGCCATTTAGTAAATAAGAAAATATAGTTGAATGTAATTTTATTTTGTTTAATTTAACTAATTTATGAATTAGACACTCATGAGGTAACTCTCTCTCTCTCTCTTGTTAATCCCAGACTAACATTTTAAAACAATAATAATGCTTTGGAATGTGCTATGTGGGAATATCGATCCATACCTTTTGTTAATAGACCTCGCCTACCAAGTTAGCGCGCTAGTGTGTGCCCTGGATTCATTATTATCTGATTTTTTTGATAATAGCGAAGATCTCGGTGATACACATTCAATTCTTTATTGCGCGGCCGTCGCAGTATGTCGAGTAGCTAATGTTCAATTTCCAAAGTGCGACTTAGCTACTCGACCCAAATCTGCTGTGCCGGCTTGGCAATTTCGAATTGAGCAACGTATTACCGAGACTAGGGCACTCATTGGAAAGCTCATTTGTTTCAGGTCGGGCAATACACGCCCAAGAGTGATGCGCTTTGTGAGTCGAGCGTTCTCGGGGTCTGACATTAGGCCTCGAGAATTTTTGGCACGAGCCACAAAGCGTATCGACTACCTGAAACAAAAAGTTTATGCGTGGGCAAACCGTATTCGACGGTATAAAAAAAGACTGGAGCGATATTTTCAGAATCGCACGTTCCAAAGGGAACAGAGGTAGGTCTACAGAGATTGAGAGCGCCCTGATTCGACTGGAGCTGACGTGCGTCGACCAGATGATGATATTACTAATACATTCTGGCGTAATATCTAATCGATGCCCGTCAGTCATACAGAGGGTGATTGGATGCGGGATGTTGAGCGATCGTGTGAGCCTATTAGGATCATGGATCCGGTTACCATAATTCAAGAGGATGTAACCGATGCAGTCCGTCTGTTGCCTAACTGGAAGTCAGCGGGACCAGACGGACTGCATAATTTTTGGTTAAAATGGCTGAACATAAAAAATGGCCTACCGTGTGAGCTACACGTACGTTTGGCATCTCAATTCCAAACATGTCTTTAATCAGGATTGATTCCCAATTTCATGACCACTGGTGTAACCCACCTCTTTATAAGTCCGATATTGCTATGGACCCTAAAAATTATAGACCGATCACATGTCTTCATACGGTCTATAAGCTTCTTACATCCATCCTGAGAGTAAAAATATCTTCACACTTAACCGACAATTCTATCATGTCTATCTCTCAGAATGGATGTAGAAGTGGGGCTCGTGGCACTAAAGAGCTCCTTAGAGATATGGCCATCAACCAACAGGCACGCCGTATTCGTAAGGACCTGGCGACATGTTGGATAGACTATAAAAAGGCCTATGACTCCGTACCGCATACATGGCTCTTGAGGGTGCTTGAGTTGTATATAATTGATATAACTCTGTGTACCTTCCTGAAGCCATGTATGGGGCAATGGAGTACGGTTCTTTGATATTCAGGGTGTCGACGGATCTGCGAGAATGGCGGGCTGATAAGAATAGAGCGGGGCATATTCCAGGGTGATAGTCTTAGTCCAATATGGTTTTACCTGGCACTGAACCCTCTTAGTTATATGCTGGAGAGTTCATGGTTAGGCTGTCGATTGCGGAGAGATGGTCAGGTTATATCCCACCTCCTTTACATGGATGATCTTAAATCATTTGCCCCCAACAATTCCTAACTGATAGCGTTATTATGTTATGTTATGTTATTAAAGATGACCGAAACCTTTAGTAACTCTATCAGGATGGAATTTGGTGTGGAAAAATGTGCGGTCATGCATGTAAAAAGAGGTGAGATTGTGGAATCTGATGGGGTTGAGCTCTTAGATTCCACAAAACACAGGTCTCTCTCTGCAATCGACACCTATAAATACCTCGGTATGTCGCAGGCGTCAGGCATTACAGAGACTAGGATGAAGCAATCGTTACGGGAGCGCTTCTTTGGCCGTCTGAAAAAAGTTCTTAAAAGTCTTTTGTCGGTTGGGTCATGCCGGTCTTAATGTACTCCTTCGGCGTACTCAGGTGGACTCAGACCGAATTAGATACCCTGGATAGGAGAGTCCGTACGCCTCTGACTGCATACCGAATGCATCATCCGCGTTCATCTGTGATGAGGTTGTACATACCGCGGAAATGCGGGGGACCAGGCTTTTTAAATGCCAAATCCCTCCATAACCGTGAGGTTTGCAACCTCAGGGAATACTTTCTACACAATGAAGCTGATATGCATCATGATGTGGTAATGGTGGATAACGGACTCTCCCCGCTAGTTTTGGCTAAAGAGAACTGGCGCAAACCTGTAGTATTAAGTATTAATGACCGTATGGAAGTATGGAAGAGCAAGGAGTTGCATGGACGTTTCTATCGGGCTCTCCATGTACCTGATATAGATTTACCAGCATCTGTGTCTTGGCTACGCTTCGGTTACCTATTTGGAGAAACCGAAGGTTTTGTTTTTGCAATTACGGATGAAGTTGGGATGACGAATAACTATCGGAGGTATATTCTAAAGGATGGTACGGTTAACATATGTGGGGCGTGCCACCGTCCCGGAGAATCCGTTAGACATATAATTTCTGGTTGTTCTCGTCTTGCCAATGGCGAGTATTTCCATAGACATAACCAAGTAGCCAGGATTGTTCATCAACAGCTTGCTCTAAAGTACAACCTTGTGGAATCAGAGGTACCGTACTATTATATAGGTATGTACTCGACGCAGTTCTCGAAAATGGGCATATCACGTTGTACTGGGATCGATCTATCATCACTGACAGAACTATTGTAGCGAATAAACCTGATATAGTGTTGATTGAGTGTATCAGAGCGCTGCGCAAAAATTATCGATTTCACTATTCCACATGACGAGAATCTTGTGAAAGCCGAAAAAGAAAAACAAATAAAATGTGGGATCTGGCTCACGAGGTTGTTGACATGTGGAGTGTGGACTCGGCAATTACTGTTCCGATAGTTGTATCGGTTCATGGATTGATTGCTAAGAGCATCGATCAATATCTCAAGAGGCTCGCGTTTGGCAGTTGGGTCAAGGGCTTGATACAGAAGGCAGTGCTCCTCGACACGGCACGTATTGTGACGAGATTCCTCTCTCTGGAGCCCTAACCACCGGTAGCTTGGTCCCTGTACCCGATGCCGGTGGGCTACTATTTTCTATATTTAAAAAAATATTTGTTATTGTTTATTTTATAGAATGTATTTAAAAATATAATTTATATGGATTTAAAGTTTAATAAAGGAAATAATGCCCACCTCGCCGGGGTTATCTTGCCGCCTCTCCCAAACTAGGGGGGAGGCGTGAATTACTTTGATGGGAATAATAATAATAAATCATTTCATTTTCTCACCACACATTTGAATCATACAATAAAAGTTAAGATAATCTATGTAGTTGTGCTATGTGGGAGACTGGTGCCCAAACTAGGTAGAAACCTGTATTTCGGGCCACCAGTACACACCCCATCGAAAGAGTCCTAGTACTAAGCAATATTAGCAACAACAATATTAATATTTGAGCCGATACGGTAATAGTATATCATAATAATCCAGACTAGTTCAACAGTACAATACAATTTTTTTTTTTTTTTTTTTTTATCTTTAGTTCACGTCAATTTGACTTCACCTCGCCTGACGGTAAGCTGAAGGTAAAGTCTCAGGAAAGAAGGTCACTATTACATACACGTACCATGTTAACAATAGTGGCACTCAGCTTGACGTGAAGTGTGTAAGTGAGTAAAGTCCTTAAAAACGACCAGCATATTAGGTACGGTTCTTTATAATACCTTTTTTTTTTTTTTTTCGTGCGGAAATCCCTTCGGATACCGCCCCCGCTGGAGAGCGGGGGGTCTCCAGCGGGGGCGGTTATGTCGGGCTTGAACCGACTAAAACCGCACGCCGTCTCGGATCTTAAGACGCCGGGGTGTAAGGTTACCCATAGAGCATATCCCTCGCACCCCGCGCCCTGTGGTTCTTTATAATACCTAGCGTCGACTTATAAGTGCTGACTATTATATTTTACCTTACTTCTACGTTTATATTAAGTTAGTACAGTGAATAAATCACACTCATTCGTAAAGGTTGTTTCCTTTAATTCCGCATCGGGACCCCAACATTTCATGGCGACCCTGCCAAAAACTTGGTCTGCCAAGAGGCTCTCATTAATAATACCTACGCGCTATAACTGAACGATGTGTCGCTCGTCAGTCGAGAAGGAAGAGGTGATCTTGATCCAAAATGCAGCAGGCGGCCAGAACGACGCTACTCTAAAGGACATTGGTGGCCACATGGAGCGGCTGAGTACAGTGACTATCGTCATACTAGCCATCATAGCTATTCTGGGCATGTATGGTATCATCAAGCTGTACCGGAACTGCCATCGCCAATGGATACAGGAGGAGATTGGCCTCAGCACCTTCCAGCGTATACGGGCATCAGTGAGAGGACGAGCAGAAAACAGGTCCAACAATGAATCGGAAGTGTTTCGTGACCCACAACATGTTCTCATCGAGTCTCCACGTCAATATTTTGCTACTGCAGTAGTGTAAAAGTGTACCATTTCATTACGCCAATTAGTTAAGTTGTCAAGAATCGTGCATATAGACTCATCGAACATGATACCGCGCGCCTAAAGTGCAACGCAGCACAAACCCAGTGGTGATGTTTCGCAATAATTTTATTTGATACCTAATTACATATCATTGTTTTACGTAGAATAAGTGAATATAGGAATTTTTTATATGATGTTAACTTTAAAATATGATTAAAAGTATCATAGAGTGTCTAAATAACTTGATAGAAATACGAAAATATTTGATAAAGAAGGGCAAAGCTAGATATAAAGGCACAATAATTGACAATAAATTAGCCGAATCAAAAGCTATTTTTGATAAATGTTGTGAAATATTTTTATTGTTAAAAGAAAGTCAAGGACCTTCTTTACCACCAGCAATAGAGGTTTTTAAAGACGTAAGAAGGGTATACGACGAGATTAATAATTTGTGTATGTTACCTACAATAGTCTACCAATATGGAGTTTGATCTTAAAGTGGCGTGTAGTCTGATTCCAGTTATGGACGGCAAGCAGGAGACTCCACCGAGATGTATGCAGCCATGTTAGATGACAAAGGTAAGGCATTGCTAATTACCTTTATTTTAAAAAGCCGGTTATCAGAGAGTGCCAAATTACGGATGTCTGCCACATTTGCAACAGTCGAACATTTAATCAATAATTTGAAAAAACACCTCATACCGAAAGGGTCATTTATCTCCATTCAGACGAAACTACAACACCTTCAACAAGGTTCAATGTCCATCGATAGCTTCGGCACCAAATTGAAAAAAATGTTCACCGAACTGACTATCACCCAAGCAGATGGTAATCCGTCTATGTTTGAAGGTTTAAAACAGCTTAAAGAAAAGTACGCCATAAAACGGTTTTCAGATGTCTTCGCAGCTCAAAATTGGGCACCATAATAGCAGCTCCAAATTACAGCAGCTTAACGGATGCCATCCAAGCAGCCAAGGACGAGGAAATAGCACTGAATCCTTCACCATCAGGTAACATCTTGCATTTTACTAACCATGGACGAGGTTCAGGTTTTGTGAGGCAGTCGCGAGGTCATTTTTACCAGCGACGTAATAATTTTAATTCTCGCGGGCGATATTATAACAATCACAATAGTGGTAAACAGTCTGTCCATCAAAATACTCGGGAACCGATCCGGAAGTCCCCTAATTACGTATCTCCAAATTATAGAGGTCGCGTACAAGGTCACAGGAATTTTAGGAACCGTGGTAGAGGGGTTTACTCTGAGGAACAATCAAATAACACCTTCTACTACTGAAACTAGTGACAATAAAGATTCACACGCTAACCAGTTTTTTCGTTCTTAACGATTATATTTTTGTATTTCATGGTGGTGCAAAGTATGTTTTTTTTTTAGATAATAATATTA
The DNA here is from genome assembly GCA_946251805.1 of Cybosia mesomella. Lineage (NCBI taxonomy): Eukaryota > Metazoa > Arthropoda > Insecta > Lepidoptera > Erebidae > Cybosia > Cybosia mesomella. Next base: position 29,366,460 of record OX276398.1, read on the forward strand.
AATACTATTGGCTTGTTGATACGGGTGCATCCCTATCAGTTATTAAAAAGGAAGCATTACCTCTGAATGTCGATATTCGTAATGATGATACTATAATCAATGGAATAGGTGGCCAGCGCCTTTCCCAAGGTTCTGTTAGTTTACCTTTAAGGCATAACAATGAGATATTTTGCCATAATTTTATTGTTTTTGACTCGCTACCATTGAAAGCGGATTGAATTTTAGGAGTGGATTTTTTAAATACATACTGTGCCAATAAAGATCTAAATACAAATATTTTAAAAGTTAAAATATTTGTATTAAGGGAGAACGATTTTATTTAAATTGCATTGATAATTGTGATAGGGTTAAGCAAGAGTTTACTATCCCAGCACGATCAGAGTCTATACATTATATATTAATAAATGAAACTATTAACTCTGATGTAATCATATGTGGTAAACAGTTAGGCAATGATTTATTTTTAGCAAATAGTATAGCAACTGTACGTAACAATAGAATACCAGTTAAAATACTAAATGTCAGTGAAAAGGAGGTTATTTTACCCTCATTTACCCCTGATTTATTGCCTTTAAGTGATTACAGTATTTGTGAATTTAATGATTCTAACCACAACGTAGATCGAGTTCAACATTTATTAAATGAGTTGCAGTTAGATTATTTAAACAATGAAGAAAGACAGTCAATAGAAGCTATTTGTGCAAAGTACTCGGATATTTTTTATATTGATGGGGATAAATTAAGTATATATAATGATTATTAATAGCGGCGATAGCCCGGTGGCGTACGTAACGGACTGCTGAGACGAGGTCTCGAGTTCGATCCCCAGTCACCCCGGGCACACACCTCTGACTTTTCGTAGTTATGTGTGCATTAATAAATGTTAATTATCGCTCGCTTAATAATGTGCCCGGTAGATGGCAATAGGCTCGCCCCCTATTACATTGGGACCTCAACATAACTGGCGAATCGTGGGTGTGTAATACACCTCTGCCTACCCCTTCGGGGATACAGGCGTGAAGTTATGTATGTAAATTAAGTACAACTAATATTTACGAAACATCTATAACAGTAAAGCCCAATACTAGTGCTGTTTATGTGAAACCATATAGACTACCCCAAGCGTTAAAACCGGAAATTATGAAACAGGTAAATAAAATGTTAGAAAATGATATCATTGAGGAGTCTAATAGCGAATGGTCTAGTCCTATTTTACTGGTTCCAAAGAAAAATAAAAATGGAGACAAAAAATGGCGACTAGCCTCATCAGAAGACTGGCCTCATCAGAAGAGGATTGTCGTCGCAGCACCGCGTGACACCCACCGGTCCCACTAGTGCTGCGACCACAATCCCCCTGCCCGGCTATGCACTTGCTGACCCCTGAACGCAATCAAACCGAAATTGGATTACTATGGAGGGTTTTTCGCAATCGTGCACGGTGGTACCTACCCGGCCGAATTTTGTGACAAATTTGTGTCATCAAATTTCTACCACCAGTAATTAGGTCATGTACTGCGTCACCAGTAGATCTACCCGCGCGAAACCCGTATTGAGAATGTGATATTATTTGTTTTTTATCCTGATTTTTGTCGTTTTTAGGATTGTGTGTCCATGCATCTATCCTCTCGGGTTGATAAGGTATGAGCTGGCAGGAGTCCATGGGTAGCTAATAGAGTCAGGTACGCATCTTTGTCTGGGTCTTGTGAGTTATTGTTAATGTTTATATTCATATCGCCTGTTATTATTATGTGTCTAGTGCTGCTTATCCTTGTTAGTGTATTGTTTAATTCATTAAGAAAACATGGGACATCTTTTATACCTGGAGGACAATAAATGGCTAGAACAATCGTTTTATTGTTGACTTTTATCTGAAGACAGTTTGAATTCAAAAAGTTTGGTTCCCTGACAGTAGCCACGATTTCATTTTTAAAATAAACCACAACGACCTCGTTTTAGGTCCTGTGATTAGTTGTTGAATAGTTGATATAACCGGGAAGCGGTGGAATGTTACTGCTCCCCGGAAGCCAGCACTCGGTCAGTACAATCACATCCCACTGGACACCGGTTCTATGCAGGGTAGTTGTAAATCCATGTATATTTTTGTTTATGCTCTTATGTTTTGATTTATTATTTTCAATGTGTTTTTGGGTTGTAGGTCAGGTAGGAAACATTTCTCGATATCGCAGGTAGAGTAATCTGCCACTGATATCGAATTTACATTATGTAAATTAGAATTAATGCTATCGAATTTTAATAACGTGTTAATGTATTATTATTACTCCCTGAAGTCCCGCACATATGTAGGTTTTGTGTATTGTTGGTTGGTTTGGGTATTCGTTTTGTTTCGGTAAGTTGGTTGAGAGTGTGTTTGTGTATGAATTAATAAGGCATGAGAGTGTGTCGTTTAGTGACTGAGTTACCTTAAGATTATAATTAGTACAATTTAATATTTTTATCAATAGGAGAATATCATGCTTATCCATTATATGACAGACAACGAGAAGCGTACAAATAATGATTGAATTTTAAATACAAATATTTTGAACTGGAATTAATTTTGAATTAAATATAGACTCAAAGAGGACATTAAAATTAAAATTATAAGAAATTGAATTACTGACATTGGTGCCAGTTAAATTGGAATAAGATACAAAATAAAAAATTACCAAATACCAGTTTGTTTTAAATAGTCATGCTGAATTTAGTGTTTCAAGATCTGTCTCTGTATGTATTCGGATTTGCGGGTCATGCATTTGCTTTCTTAGGTATACTATCCCATAACCGCCCCCGCTGGCCGGCGGGGGGGTATCCGAAGGGATTTCCGCACGAAAAAAAAAAAAAAAGTCATACTATCCCATGTGACGTCCAACAGAAAGAATAGCCATAAGCTCGTTGGAAAGCTCTGGCTGAGGAGATTAACCTTTGCGTTCTGGGTGTTAAAGATTCGGCTACGTATATAGGTCTGATAGGCTGTTTCTGGTCGATATGGCTAGTATGTAATTTTTCTTGGTTATTTTTATTTCTATTAAATACTTTGACGCACTTGATGAATTTGTTCTTTAGTATAGCTGAATTAAGTTCAACTATAAGTGGATTTTAGCTATCCTTAGAGCTAACTCTAAACACATCTCTTATATTTGAGCTTTCTATATTTAAGCTCACTGTCCGCCCCACTTTCGTTATTAAATCGCTGAGAATCTCTTTTGTTTCACCGTTTACCTTAGGTATATTTTGGATTCGCTTAACGACCTCCGTCCTCCATGAGCGCAGGCCTGGGGGTGGCGGGTGAGGCCACCTGTCACCCCAGCAGAAGCAGGCCGGGACGGTGGGGCGACTAGCGCCCCTCCCCCAAACCGGGGCAAGACGGGGACACCGTGGTTCCCAAACCCGAGACGGCCATCTCGAAACCGGAGATGGCCCAGGGTCAGTCGGGATGCGAGGGATATGCTCTATGGGCAACCTTACACCCCGGCGTCTGTAGACCCGAGACGGCGTGCGGTTTTAGTCGGTTCAAGCCCGACATAACCGCCCCCGCTGGCACGCGGGGGGGTATCCGAAGGGATTTCCGCACGATAAAAAAAAAAAAAAAAAAGGTATATTTTGGATTGGGGTGTGTGTTGGGTAACTTCCTCGAGTGTCGCTCCGATTCCGATCCCGCTGCAGTCCGGGGGGAACGGAATCGGAGCGGCCGGTACACCCTGGGCGGCGGTCAATGGCTTCCCCTTCACCCCTTCATAGGGTTGGCATTGATCGTCGGCCAATACCCAACGTGGCGGGAACACATCGCTCTCCGTACTCCTCTGCTTTCAGAGGAGACAGGATGAGCGATGCTGTTAGTGGTGAGATGGCCCAGGGTCAGCCGGGGTGCGACGGATATGCTCTATGGGTAACCTTACACCCCGGCGTCTGAAGACCCGAGACGGCGTGCGGTTTTAGTCAGTGCAAGCCCGACATAACCGCCCCCGCTGGCCGGCGGGGGGGTATCCGAAGGGATTTCCGCATGATAAAAAAAAGAAAAAAAAAAAGGTATATTTTGGATTTCCAAACTACATGCTCTATTTTTACGTTCTAAGGTTTCAATAGGCATGACGAAAGATTTTGAAATACTCTTCCGTAGCGGGCGTAAACGTTTAACTATTTAAGAAAAAATCTTTATTTCGGTAATAAACTAGAGTTTAAAGTTTAAAGCTATTTTTCAAATATTTTTAAATAGTGCGCGAAAAAAACTCGCAGGTGTCATGGCGTCCGCTCTGACGTCACGCTTATGTAAACAACAAGTAAAAAAAATCAATCCAAATGAGTAAGCAGTAGTACGGTCACAACAAAATACAGAGACATTTGTTTGTTTACTAAACCATGACGTCATGCGCTGTGATTCGTGTTTCAGTCAAAATGGCCGATTGCAGTATTTTTATCTTTTATTTTATAGAAAATCTAAGTAATCTGAGATATTTAAATAAAATGAAATCAGTCTTTTAAATCCTTTTAATATGTATTTTCCCCTAAAATCATTAAATCTTTGATTATTTGAGATTGTCGTCATGCCTATTGTGTTTTCCAGCTGTATAATTCGTTTTTGATCCTATTTACGTTCCTTCTCCAAATGTGATTTTCGTTTCAAAAACTCGTCGTGTTTGATGGACATTACTTCTACACTTGATTTGAGCTCACATTTTTGGTCAATGATGTTATTTATTTTGCATATGAGATCTTCGAATCTTTTTTTTGTTATTTGCAGAAGGCAGAAAAGATTCTCGTTGACAACAAATCTATTCCTTTATCGCTTTATTTGGTTGCTCTTTTTTTCCGTCCCACTGCACTCGGGGCTTGATCGGCTGTTGTAGAATATTGGTTTAATACTGTCGCATTAGTGTCGCAGTGAGCGGGCAGTAACAAATCCGATGAAGCAGTCGTTGTTGTTATTGGTGATGCGGGAGGCGTGCGATTAATTTTCATTATAAATTTTCAACGCAACACCAGTGCAGTATACTCAAGGAGCCGTGTGCTTGATGTATGTTGTTAGGTAGTATGTTGTAGATGTGTGAAGTGTGAGGAAGTTGTAACCAGTGCGGTGCGGTTGGTCTTTTGCTGTTGCTACTTTAATAGTATATCTAAGAATTTGAATACCTGAGTGACACACGTTTAAGGAATTTTTTTCTCACATTCTTAGAACTTGAAGACTACTGAATCACTTTATTTGTCAATTGTTGCACTTTGTATCATTTTTACACTTTAATTGGGCTCTTTTATTTTTATAAAGTCACGTTTCACTGCTATAATCTATTATTTTAATATCTAATCAATGTTTTAACACTTTTATTTAGGATTTTAAATTTTGCTGGATAATTCAATGTCACTGTAGTATGTGCTGAGATAATATTTGCACATTTGTATGGGACTATTACACACTGATTAACACAAACCAAACTCTTTTTAGATGCTTTAGTTTATGTTTTTATTAAACTAAAGCATCTAAAAAGAGGTAAAGATGTTAAATATACATCGCGGAGCACTTTTTGAGATGTGTTAGCTAGACAGCGCCATCTAGCGAAAAAATGATCACCTTAAGTCATCAATAAAATAATCCCTATCTATCTTGATACGTCTACAAATCATATTTAAACCAAAAATAATAAAAAATAATGAACATAGAACCTCCATACGATCACGATTTACGCTATGTCCAAACTATATTCTTAACCATAGATAGTTTGGTCGTTAAACTATGTAACTCTATGGAATAACTTTTATTCCGAAAGTAGATCGAATAAGTTCACTCCCTCCTAATTGCATGTTCATTAATACTGAATTTAACTAGGTCTGCAATACATTCTGCTGTTGCAAAAATTGAGCGAAGCTGCCCGACTGATAACCATCACCAGTGTAATTTGTTTGAATAGTTTATTAATGGTTAGTTGTTTAACCAACCAGTTATTTTGTGATTAGGGGCCATTCATAAAATTCTATTTTGCACGTTCCCTATTTGTTTACTCCGTTACAGATGGTACTTTTGGTGATAATTCTTCCGTGGTTAGTCTGATGTTTTAATTTCTTTTGCGAAATGGACACTGATGGCATGCAGCGCGCGCATAGTAGGTTTCATCACAATGAACTTTAGCTTTGGCTTTGAACAGCTTAGTCGCAACTTCAACAGGACTTTTTCTAACGGTGACAATTCCTCAATGGCTAGTCCGATTTTCGTTTTTCTTTTTTTGTCTTATGTATATGAACAAATTGCTTAATTTAATACCAATTGCGTGAATGAGGCTTGTTTGTACATTGAGAAATCAGATTTTAAATTTTTATTCCTCCGTGGTTGGTGGACTTTTGATTTTCCTAGCCTATAACCTCCATACTCATATGTCGTGTATATATGCCAAATTTGATCTAATTCGGTTGAGTGGTTTAAGCGGAGTTAACAGGAACAATTGAAATCCATGAGTCGTCGCAGAGAGAGCTTCACTCTTTCAGAGCCTCGCTCAACTAATCCAAACGTAAGTCTTCGATTAAAGTTAGTCTTGTTCTAATCTGTATTAATTATATAAAATGATTTAAAAAACCGGCCAAGTGCGAGTCGGACTCGCGCACGAAGGTACCATTATCTATACAATGGTACAACCGTTAATTAATTTAATTTAATTTAATTTATTACAACAAATTAAATGGAAATATATCCGTTACATAAAACAGAGGCCAAGAAAATCACTTATGAATGGGTTAGTTGTCTTATGAGGAGACAGAAAACATAGGGAAAAATCTGGTGTAATTACGATTTACGGCTAACATCTTTTTTTTTCTCCATCTTTGGCAAATATGTAACGAATTCCAGTGTCAAGTAGTTCGATAAATTAATTTATTTGCATATGCATTCAATACAATGCAGCGTTTTTGTCATTTAGTTGACTACATATTTGCCAAAGATGGAGAAAAAAAAAGGTCAAGTAAAGTCCGTCAAGGTCATAGTCAAGTTAAAGTCCTACCCTAGTAAATTAGTGGAGGCTTTACTAGAGGCTTCTTTGAAGTTTTGGAAACAACACGGAAAATCACATTTCACGGTAAATTTTCCTTTCCTTTCCTACACTTGTGCATGTTGTCGACGACGTTATGTCTAAAAACCCACCATTTTTACACATAAAAACTCGAAATTACACAAATTTTAGAAAATAAAACACTGCCTCGATGTGACTTTTCCCGCGTTGGCGTCAAAGCTCTCGGCTAACATCTTGCACACATACATTCACTCGGTATCACACACCCACACACACACACACACACACACACACACACACACACACACACACACACACACACTCACTAATCTAGCAGTTGCGTTATAGTAGTTTATGCAACTGGCATATAAGAAGGGGTATTAAAACACGAGAGTCTGTTTATCGCATGAGGCGAAGCCGAATGCAATAATAGGTTGACTCGAGTGTTTTAATACCTAAGTTATTTGCAGTTTCATACACTACTTTATCTTCACTCATAGGAAAAATTGAAATTAAACGAAGTAGTTCGAACTGCGCATGCGTGCGCCTTTTTTTTTCATATTCAGCCTAAAACCTTAGACTAGTTTAATGAATAAAAAAAGATAGCGATACTATAATGAGTTTTATGATACAGTTGGCGGTACTATAAAAAGTTTTATTTTTAATTTTATGTATATGCGTTTATAAAGTGCGTATGTATAGAATCGTCTTTGAATCCGTAATTCGAATTTGTCGATTTGAGTGTAGATAAAGTTGATTTATTACATAATAAACATTGGTAAACATTTTGAACCGACTTCAAAAAGGAGGTCCCTAATTCGGATGTTTATATATTTCGTATTCTATTCTTTATGTAAGTTTGGGTATAACTCCGTTTATGCTTCCGTTTATATTGACGGTTTTGCAGCACTCATTTTGGGTCGAAAGAAGTTTATAAAAAATACCGATTCTACATAATTTCCTTGCCCATCTAACCATAGTTACGTCTAATAGCTTAATGATATTATGGTATAGAATAGATGACCAGGATTTTGGGGTTAAAGGTTCTGTGTGCTGAAATACACGTGACAAACTTAGCTCAACAGCAGTACTATGTATATACAAAAAATTAAATATCTTTGTATTTTTGAATAATTGTATGAACAGATATATATTTTTGGGCTAATAAATTATTATTATTATATAAGGTGTCACAAAATTAGGTCCCTGTATTTGGTGAGATGACTTGGTATCGACAAAATATGTATATGAAACAAAAAAAATATCGGATAAAATAAAAATTAAAAAAAAAATGAAAAAAAAACCACCAGCGACCAGCGACGCGACGAGCACACGTGACGCTGGTCGCGATTTAGTATCGCGGATAGTATCCTCGCAGTATTTATTCTCCAAGCGGATGTGTGGGAAATACCTAAATCGCGACCAGCGTCACGTGTGCTCGTCGCTGGTGGTGTTTTTTTTTCATTTTTTTATTTTCAATTTTTTTTTATTTTACCCGATATTTTTTTTTTGTTTCAAACACATATTTTGTCGATACTAAGTCATCTCACCAAATTCAGAGACCTAATTTTGTGACAACTTTTATAATATCCTTTACATAATTGCACATCTAAGTATGTTTAGTCTCCTTCAACCCAACGAAACTAAAACCTGGCTACGCACGTGCATTCTACATTCATGTGTAATAAAAGTAATGAAACAAACGCATCACATTACAACATTAGTTTGTTGCTGTTTTGAATTGAAATCATAAGTTAGAGAGGCATGAACTAAAATCCCGCAACACGAATATGGCATTTCCCACGAGTCGTAAATGAACTGAAGTCCCCTCCTCAACCAGACGTAACAGTTGTGATTCGCCGTCTTTCCAATGACACAGTGGGCCAATGGCAGCCGAGTACGCACTTGCAACATGACGCGTCAACTTATTCTTGCTTTTTTTGTACCTATCTACAAGGAGAATTGAACATTGTGCTTACTTTTTGTGTATTTTTTGTACAATTTTGTATGTACAATACTGTTCACGTTAAACTTAGGCCGGCTCTACACTCACTGATAAATAACGGCTGCGAACTAGTTTAGCTGCGGTTCGCGGTATTTACTCGATCAAAGTTACTCTCTAGACTCTGCGGAGGTGGATAGTGGGAAAGAACCGGCAGTTATAAGCACAGAATATATAGTACTTACGTACTCACGTGCTGCAGCAGAAACACCGCAACAACAACAACGCGACGTGAAGGAACGCCTAAGCTAAACAAACGCTAGTGAGAATGGAATCTTAAGATTACCCTCTTATTCCATACTTCGTGATTTCACTCAATTACTCCTTCGCACGTGTCATTACTCATCCCGTGCGGCGGCGCGGCGTCCGTCGTACGAGTCGAGCGTTGTTCTCCCGGAGGCGCACGCGCACCAAGGCCGCACAACGCCGACCGATATAATTATCTATGTTACTAGCCTGTTGTTAGGTAGATATACATGTTCCAGAAACGCAGTTCTTTAATGTAAGTCACGTCAGTATGACTTCACCTAACCTGATTGTAAGCTGTTTGTGTCTCAAAAATGAAGGTAATCATCAGATGCCAGTTATGCTACAATGGTGGTTTTCTACTTGACAACCTTGTCAGGTGCTTATTCATACCCTGTTTAAAGGACCCTGATTGTACGAAGAAGGAATCACGTGTGTTGGTAAATATTTCCACGTCTTTATAATGCGGCAAAGAAACGAACCGTTCGCGTTGGGTCCTCGGTGGAGTTTTTTGCACCGTATGAAGAGTGACAATTTCTGATCGCAATTAGGAGTATTTTTATACTTAGGCAGGTACCAGTTTTGCATGGATTTAAAGGTTCTAAAAACTATCTTACTTCCTACTAATATAATAAATGTAAAAGTTTGTAAAGATTTTTGAATGTTTGTTACTCAATCATGTTTTAACAGCTAAAAACAGATCTGGCTAAAATTTGCTACAAGGATAGACAGGCTTCGTTTATCCGTGGAATAGGTTTCCATGGGTAACGAAAAAGAACGGGATCAGAATTTCACACGGGCGGAGCCGCGGGTAACAGCTAGTTTATTATAAAGCAACGTGTGACTTGATGACCATGGTAATCAAAATATGTACTTATTGTACTTAATTTTTATACTTACGTATTATTCATGTAATTCTTTTATCGGTGAAAAAGTAGGTATTTTCACTGACTAATATGCCTAACGCAAGTGCAGAAAAGTTGTTAAAATTACAGATATACAATGGCCTGATGACATGATGAAAAATTGACACTTAGGTAGGTACTTGAGTTGTTGAGTTATCTACACTTATCTGGGTTAAATCCGGTCAGACCATCTGTATTTATGCATTAGCGCGTTAATATAAAATACAATTATATACCCAGCGTCAATTCATATCTTTAATTTTTATATAGATATAGATTCAGATCGGAAAAAGAGAACATCTAGGACGGGACCTGAAACCGCGACCAGCACAAAAAAAAGACAATGTTTAGAAATGATTGTAACATTATTCATTGTTTCCGTAGTTCGCAAGAATTGCGGTAGATGGCTCCAGCGTCACCCCGAGACTTATATAATATATCGGAGAATTTCGAATATCTGCGGCTTGTCTAGGTAGGTAGCTCAGTTTGTCAAAGCATTCCCCCTGTAAGGGACTGGTCGCGGGTTCAAGTCCCGTCCTAGATGTTCTCTTTTTCCGATCTAAATCTACAGGAAAGGTATACCACTACACAGGCCCCAAAGGGCAGACTGTACGTAGCTGGAAAAGAAAGATGATAATGTTGACGTTGGCAATGGCCCAGAGCATCTACAGTTAGCGAGCAGTGAACTTAATGTTCAAAACCAAATATCTTTATTCATTTAATTTATTCTTGATTATTATTAAGCAGCGACAGCCCAGTGGCGGACATAACGGACTGCTGAGACGAGGTCTCGAGTTCGATCACCAGTCGCCCGGGCACACACCTCTGACTTTTCGTAGTTATGTGTGCATTAATAAATGTTAATTATCGCTCGCTTAATAATGTGCACGGTAGATGGCAATAGGCTCGCCCCCTATTACATTGGGACCTTAACATAACTGGCGAATCGTGGGTGTGTAATACACCTCTGCCTACCCCTTCGGGGATACAGGCGTGAAGTTATGTGTGTGTATGTTTATTATTATTTCTATATTTCATTATTCATTGACGGCCTCTGTGGCGTTGCGGTAGCGCATACGACTGCTACAATAGGGGGCGCGGGTTCTATTCCCGCTCAGTGCAAATATTTGTAATGGAAGACTTACAAAATATCATATAATGGTTAATCCAATGAATTTTTTTTGTAGCAATTAGTACGCTAACTTTTCCAATAGATTTAGAGACCCACGAAGTATTCTCCCCTGTAAGGGACTGGTCGCGAATTCATGTCCCGTTCTTGATGTTGGATGTTGGATGATGGATGTTACGAATTTGTGCAGTAATGATGCGCTTGCACCTGCCAAACAACAGACGAGGCTCTGGCGCAGGTTTTCCTTTCGGGGTTGGAAGGTCAGACACCAATCAAAAACAATAAGCGGACCTCGGGCTCCAAAGTGCGGACTTTGGAGGCAACTGGGAAATCGTGATGAGCCGTTTACACGTGCAAGGTTGCAATATTTGTGACAATATTGCGTATTGCGCAACATTGCGCTTGCAATGTTGCGTTAACCTATTGCCTGAACGCAATGTTGTTAATCATCACCCGAGCACCAATCCTAAAGCTTGCACTTTAAAGTACGGATTTTACGGGTGCGTCTGCCGTTTGCCGTTTGACATAACTCCAAAAGGATTTTTTTAGTATTAAATTCTAATAAAATGATTTTTTAAACAAAATTTTATGAAGTATTATTGCATCTACTCGTCAAGACGAATCAAACGAGCCGAAACTCGATAATGTTACGTTATTTCAGTACATACTTCCTATTATCCTGGTTACCATTGAGAGACAAACTACTCGTCAAGACGAATCAAACGAGCCGAAAATCGATAATGTTGCGTTATTTCATTACAGAGTTCCTATGACCCTGGTTACCATTGAATGACAAACTTCTCGTCAAGACGAATCAAACGAGCCGAAAGTCGGTAGGGTTGCGTTATTTCATTACAGAGTTCCTATGAACCTGGTTACCATGGAAAGACAAACTACTCGTCAAGACAATTCAAACGAGCCCAAACTCGATGAGGATGTGTCGTTTCATTGCGAAGTTCCTACAGCCACCTTCCAGCTCTATCATCAGATCAGCACCATGTCATCATAATATTGCATTGTCACGTGATTTACACATGTATGCAAAAATTCAGCTCAATTGGTAACCAGGAAGTGTTCAAATTTAATTTACAAGATGACATTTGATGATAAACATCGGGACAGGTAACGCTAAATAAAAGCTTTTAACAAAAAGCCCGCGCCCGAGCATGGTGGTCCGTCAATCAGCAGGTGTAAACCCCCGTACACCCAATCCTACTAAAATAATAAACGCGAAAGTTTGTAAGTATGTGTGTATGTATGTATCTTTGTTGCTTTTTCACGCAAAAACTTCTGAACGGATCTGGCTGAAATTTGGCACAGGGATAGAAAGAAAGAAAGAAAAAGTATTTATTCTGCTAAACACCGTAGGTATGTGAGATGAAATTCCGAAGGACTGTAGCAGCTAGCCGACATTTTAGACATATAAGCTCTAAACTTTATAATAAAATAAATAAAATAATAAATATTTATCCCATGAGAAGAAATGAATTGAAGGTTAATCTTGACATGTGGTTAAAATCTCTCTCCTATGACGCAACAGAAGAACTTGTGGAAATTTGACTTGATGAAAACTCACGTAAACACACACTTACACATATGCAGTCAAGTAACACACGACGCAACACAACACACACTCATACATCTACACGCGCACACGCAACGTGTGTACATTCACACACTATTATGCATGCATCATAAATTATATTTTATAAATAAAAATTAATGTTAAGTAAAAGTTTAATTTTATAAGTTATGCTAAAAACAGCTATATTTTTTAACACTTTCATGATTATTATTATTTTTTGTTTTATTTTTTTCTATTCAATTGTTATTTTAATTTTGTATGAGTCTAATATAGAACAATGAAACTTACCTTCCTATCAGGGGAGCGGCGTTGATGGCTGCGCCACAGTGTACACTTTAGCAGCTATCAACAACCCAATTTTTGTATCTTGCTCATATTGTTTTTGTTCAATAAAGATTATTATTCTCTTTATTACTCTTAAAATACGTATAAATTATATTTTTAAATACATTCTATATAAAAAAAAACAAATATATTTAAAAATATAAAAAATAGTGGCCCACCGGCATCGGGTACAGGGACCAAGCTACCGGTGGTTAGGGCTCCAGGGAGAGGAACCTCCTCACAATACGTGCCGTGTCGAGGAGCACTGCCTTCTGCATCAAGCCCTTGACCCAACTGCCTAACGCGAGCCTCTGGAGATGTTGATCGAGGCTCTTGGCAAACAGTCCGTGAACCGATACGACTATCGGAACAATAATGGCTGAATCCACATCCCACATGTCGACAATCTCGTGAGCCAAGTCCAAATATTTAATTTGTTTGTCTTTTTCGGCTTTCACGAGATTGTCATCATGGGGGATGGTGATGTCAACAATTATTCCGAGACGCTCTGATCGATCAATCACCACTATATCAGGCTTATTGGCTACAATAGTCCTGTCAGTGACGAGTGATCGATCCCAGTACAACGTGACACGACCATTATCAAGAACTGGGTCGGGCACATACCTGTAATACGGTACCTCCGAATCTACAAGATCGTATTTCAGAGCAAGTTGTTGATGAACGATTCTGGCCACTTGGTTGTGTCTATGTAATTACTCTCCGTTAGCAAGACGAGAACAACCAGAGATAATATGTCTTAGGGATTCTCCGGGACGGTGACACGCCCGACATATGTCAATCGTGCCGTCCTTAAGGATATACCTCCGATAATTATTCGTCATGACAACTTCATCTGTAATTGCACAGACAAAACCTTCGGTTTCTCCAAAGAGATCACCGAAGCGCAGCCAGAACACTGATGCTTTTATATCTACGTCGGGCCCATTTAAGGCCCGATAAAAACGTCCATGCAGCTCTTTGCTCTTCCATATTTCCTTGCGATCAGCGATGCTAAGTATTACCGGTTTGTGCCAGTTCTCTTTAGCCAGAGCGAGAGGGGTCAGTCCGTTGTCTATTGCCACTACATCTCGGTGCACACCCACGTGAACGTTTAGGAAATATTCCCTAAGGTTGCATATCTCACGGTTGTGGAGAGTCTTTGCGTTTAAAAAACCACGACCTCCACACTTCCGTGGGATATACAACCCCATTACTGACCAGCGTGGGTGGTGCATACGATTTGCAGTTAGCAACATACGGACTTTCCTATCCAGGGCATCTAATTCCGTCTGAGTCCATCTTAGTATGCCAAAGGAGTATACTAAGACTGGCATGACCCAGCCGTTGTAGGCTCGCACCTTGTTACCGCTCCATAAAAGACTGTGAAGTACTTTTCTCAGGCGCCCAAAGAAACGATCCCGCAACGTCTGTTTCATGGTAGCCTCAGTAATACCTAGTGCTTGTGACATACCAAGATATTTATAGGTTTCAGTTGCCGAGAGAGATTTCAGTTGTGTAGAATCTGAAAGTTCAATTCTTTCAGATTCCACAACCCCACCCTTCTTAACATGCATGACTGCACATTTGTCTACACCAAACTCCATTCTGATAGAATTACTAAAGATTTCAGTTACCTTGAGTAATTCTACCAGCTGGGAGTCGGTGGGGGCAAATAATTTCAAGTCATCCATGTAAAGAAGATGGGATATAGCTTGACCTCCTCTCCGCAACTGATAGCCTAGTCCTGAATTCTCCAGTATTGTACTGAGAGGATTCAGTGCTAGGCAAAACCATAACGGACTCAGGCTATCACCCTGGAATATACCCCTCTCGATCTTTATCGGTACACCATCCCCAAGGACCTGACCACACCCTGGAGAAAGAAGAACCGTCCTCCATTGCCCCATACATTCCTTTAAGAAGGTGCATAGAGTTGTATCAATTTTATACAACTCCAGCACCCTCAACAGCCATGTATGTGGCACGGAGTCGTAGGCTTTCTTGTAGTCAATCCAGCATGTCGTCAGATTCTTTCGGTTACGGCGGACCTGTTGGCTAATGGCCATGTCAAAAATAAGGAGCTCCTTCGTACCACGTGCCCCACTTCTACATCCATTCTGAGAGATTGACATTATAGAGTTACTCTCTATGTGAGCTGACAATTTAGCTGTCAGAATGGATGTAAGAAGTTTATATATTGTTGGTAAACAGGTTATTGGTCTATAATTTTTGGGGTCCGTGGTACTACCTGATTTGTGGAGTAGGTGGGTTATGCCTGTAGTCATAAAAGCTGGAAGCGATCCTGATTCGAGTGATGACTGGAACTGTGATGCCAAACAGGCATGTGAGCTGTGGCCTTTTAGCCAGAAATTGTGCAGTCCGTCCGGTCCCGCTGATTTCCAGTTTGATAACGAACGGACTGCACTGGCGACATCATTTTCACTAATAACTATTGGCTCCATTGCTTGTATTGACTCACATGACTGCCTGACATCCCGCATCCATTCACCCTCTGTATGACTAACAGGCACCGACCAAATGCTACGCCAGAATGAACTGGTGTCTTTAGCATTGGGTCGGCACATATTAGCCACATCTGAATTAGGTTGCTCCCATCTTCTATAAACCCACCTCTCATCTTTTTGGAACGAACGATTCAAGGTGTATCTATCCACTCTCTTCTTGTAACGTCGTATACGGTTTGCCCACGCATAAACTTTCTGCTTCAGGAAGTCAATGCGCTCTGTGACTCGTAGCAAATATTCACGAGGACTAATATTAGTCCCTGAAAATGCTCGAGTCACGAAGCGCATTACTCTCGGGCGTGTATTGCCAGACCTGAAGCAGCACAGCTTGCCAATGAGTGCCCTAGTCTCGCAATACGACGCTCAATTCTGCATTGCCAGCCAGGCACGGTGGATTATATTATTATTAGATTATTATTATTATAGTTTGTTGGCAGACTTTAGCTCCCATACAGTAGGTAGTTCTGTAGGTTTATGTTATATATACACAATACTACTTTAATACTATATCAAGACCAAGACCATCTTAGTCTTGATAAAGTAGTTACCCATTAAAAAAGACAATCAAAATTTCAATTAACATGTTATTTTCTTTTTATGTTTAGGACACGTCAATTTGACTTCAGCTCGCCTGATGGTAAGCTGAAGGTACTCTCAGGAAAGAGGGTCACCATTACATACACGTACCATGTTAACAATGGTGGCACTCAGCTTGACGGCCTCATCAGAAGAGGATTGTCGTCGCAGCACCGCGTGACACCCACCGGTCCCACTAGTGCTGCGACCACAATCCCCCTGCCCGGCTATGCACTTGCTGACCCCTGAACGCAATCAAACCATAATTTGATTACTATGGAGGGATTTTCGCAATCGTGCACGGTGGTACCCACCCGGTCGAATTGTGTGACAAATTTGTGTCATCAAATTTCTACCACCAGTAAATTATATTTATTAATTTGTTATTAAAATTGTGTTATTAAAATTATAGTCCGGAATAACACATAGGCTACTTTTTATCCGGGGAATAGGTTCCCATGGGTTGCGGGAACGGGATCAGAATTCTAGGCGGGCGGAGCCGCGGGCAACAGCTAATACAAAATATTTGCTTTATCAAATTACAATAGAGAAAAGAATTTTAACACAAGTGTGTAGTTTGGTTGCAATATTGCGATAATATTGTGTAATATAAACGCAATGTTGCGCTAACCCATTAACTCAGCGCAACTGTATAGTTATATTCCATCACCATTCACAGCTAAATCCGTACTATTATCTATTATTCAACATCAAAAATAATTTATTCTTGTATAGGCCATTAAAACGGCACTTACAAAACTAGATTAATGTTTTGCAAATGGACTACACCGTTTCACTACGCGCCTTACCACATTGCACTAACGGACACGATCGACGCGTATTTAATGTAGGTATTTTTAAAGAAAACCTTTAAACAATGTGTGTTACATTCATCAAACTTACATAACATAAACATAACATAAACACACGCCTATATCCCCGAAGGGGTAGGCAGAGGTGCTAGCACCCACGTTTCGCCAGTTTATGTTTTAGGTCCCAATGTAATAGGTGGCGAGCCTATTGCCATTAACCGGGCACTTATAAACCTGCGATAAATACACATATAACTTCGAAAAGCATCGAAAAGTCATTGGTGTGTGCCATGGTAATACCTGGGATTGAACCCGAGACCTCGTCTCAGCAGTACTTTACCCATACTACTAGGCTACCGCGGTTTTTCATCAAACTTACGATCAACAAAATAGTTATAATTATTGCCATTACCTATATGAATACGTCGAATACTGCATAACGTACCGAGTCCGATGTCGAAGTTTGAGGCACAGATTACTAAATAGTTACTACGTAATTTGAGGCAAGGCCAAATAACCTTTACTTTATAAAGTCATTAGTCGTTACGTCATCATTAGGGTCACTTAAGTTGAGGCGGGAAAATGCTGGAGGGGTTCTGTAGTGGTACCTCTAATAAAATACCAACCTTATTACATTAACATAAAGGCTTAAAATAATCCCTATGCAGCAACGCGCTACTGTCATATCGGATAAGATTTTAATGTTGCATACTATTTCCAGCTTTGTCTAAATGGAATAAGGTTGTATTTAATTAACACTTAAGCAGTGCACGAGTTTTTTCTGCTGAAAATTGAACCTTATTGTCAGACATGACAGTCATGACACATGCCATTTATCAGTTCACAATTCAGTGATTGGCCGGCTGTAACCCGTCTTGCACGCAGTGGCGCCCGCGCATTGATAATATAATATAATTTAAACTGTGAAGTTTTCTTGAAGTTAGTGTATAATGGCATTAAAATTAAAAACTTGGGTAGTGTTCACCTTGATCTCGGCTTTGTCAGTAGATTTTTATAAGATTGGTCGAAATCCAACATCATTCTTAACTTCAGATGTGGATAATGAAGTAAGTGAATCAAAGTTAGGGAGGGCAGAACGAGCGGCTATCAAAGCGCCATCAGGATGTGCTAGAGGGATGGTGCCGTATTATTCAGAATGTAAAACGGAGGAAGAGTAAGTCATTTTATTTGTTAATCCAAATTTAATGTTGTAGATTAAATGTTATTTTACGAGTAAAGGTTAATAAATGTGATGCAATCACTCTTTAGAATGAATCTGTTTATATTAATTGCAAGAGTACCTTTTTTTCATGTACTTTTTTTTTTTATACCACTTAGGTGGCAGACAAGCTCACGGCCCACCTGATGGGAAACGGTTACCGCGGCCTATGGACGTGTGACTGACGACTTAGTGACCTACGAACACACTCAGTGTTCGTAGGTCACTATTCTATTGTTCTGTACTGATCCTGGTGTACAGGAGTTACAGTAGTGGGAATGAGGGTGGAATTAATCCCAAAATATTAAAACCTAGATTAGGTTTGTGTAGGATTAACTCGGGATCTCATGTACAGCGACAACGGCCCGAGTGAGGTACTCTTGCAATTTCTCCCGGCCCGCCGAGCCCGCAACATGCTCGCCGCGGGTCGCAGGTGACTCAGGCGTCGGAGGTCGCTTAACAACCTCCGTCCTCCATGAGCGCAGGCCTAGGGGTGAGAGGTGAGGCCACCTGTCACCCCAGCAGAAGCAGGCCGGGACGGTGGGGCGACTAGCGCCCCTCCCCTAAACCGGGGCAAGACGGGGACACCGTGGTTCCCAAACCCGAGGGGGCCATCTCGAAACCGGAGATGGCCCAGGGTCAGTCGGGGTGCGATGGATATGCTCTATGGTCAACTTTACACCCAGGCGTTTCAAGACCCGAGACGGCGTGCGGTTTTAGTCGGTTCAAGCCCGACATAACTATTTTTTCTCACGCATTCTGGTACGGAGGCGTGCCGTATAGTGACGCGTGTCCTCGGGACCAATGAATGTCGGAGAAAAAATTTCCACGAACCAATTCAGTGTATTTTGCGGTTTAGTTTATTGTTGTTTTAATTTTCATTTTACGTCATGAACTGTGATGGATTTCCATATCTTTCACATTTATTTTCATTAATATATTATTTCCTTAATTGTGATTAAAGAAATAATATACAAACATAATACCCAATTTACATGAACAATACAGTAATTAAATATTCTTGTTTAGGTTACAAGCCATGGACTATGATGACATCGGTTCTACAACTAAGGCCGACACATTTGCTCAGCCAACACAGAAAGATGAATCCGAATCTGACGATACCTTAGAAACTGATTTACCACTATCAGTTGTACCTCTATCTGAAACAATGGCAAATCAGTCGAATCCTATTGTGTCAGTGCTGAGACCTGCAGGGACAGATACATCATCAGCAGCAGTGCCGACCACTACATCAACAGAACCAACACCTGTGCTCACACAGTCAACCCCTCGTATGACAGTCCCGAGTCCTGAAGGGACAGTGACGTTAACTACAGTTACAGAGCCGACAACTACAGCATCAGAACCAACACCTGTGGTGACAGTCACAATGCCTGCTACTACAGTCTCGAGACGTGTGGAGACAGTGACGTCATCTACAGTGACGGCATCTACAGCCACAAAGCGGACAACTACAGTATCAGAACCAACACCTGTGGTGACAGAGTCAACGCCTGTTGCGACAGTCCCAAGACCTGCAGAGACAAATACATTACCTGCAGTGACAGAGACAACATCTGCAGTTACAGAGCCGACAACTACAGCATCGGAACCATCACCTGTGCTGACAGACACAACGCCTGCTACGACAGTTCCAAGATCTGCAGAAACAGACATTACATCTGCAGTGACAGAGACGTCATTCGCAGCTACAGAGCCAACATCTACAGCATCAAAACCAACACCTGTGGTGACAGAGTTAACGCCTGCTCCGACAGTCCCGAGACCGACAGGGACAGACACATCATCTACAGTGACATATTCAAGACCTGATGTGTTTGTGTCAACACCTGCTGTAACAGAGAGTGGTCATACCACAACAACTGTGAAAGGGAAAGAAATTGATGGTCCTGGCGGCATTTTACGGATGCTACAATCATATATTGTGCCCGTATTATTATTGATTGGTTGCTGTGTAGTATTTTTGTATTGGCCATATGAGCTATTGTAAGTATTAATCATGGTATCCTTACCTATTGGTTAAGTAAACACCTCCTCAAAACTATCAAGGGATATTTTAATTCTGTCGTCAGTCCATCTAGTTTGGGGGTGTCCTACCAGACGGACGCCTTCTTCCCTCGTTTAAAACATATTTGTATCTAAATACACGTTATTTCATAATTAACAATACCTACTTTCAATTTAAAAAGAGAATTTTAATATATTTTTACTTCTTTAAAAAACATCAAGCGTTGATAACGGTATTTCGTGGTCAAAATACACCAATTAATGCTAAATATCCCTAGACAGTTCTGAGGTGTGTATGTATGTACGTGCCGTATGAGTGGGCAGCTAGGAAGGTTGCAGAACGTATACTGTTGCACATGAAGTGTCGGTAACTTAGTGATTAAGGAGTCGGCCCTATGATCGAGAGCTCCCGGATTCGAATCCTGACCATTACACTACCGACGTGTACCCACTCCTAACACAAGCAATTAAACTTAGCTGGATGGGTTAGGAGGAATATTAGTAATTTCGGTTACTAATATTCTTGATTAAAAAAAAATAATGATGTAAAGGGCAGGACAAAAGGCATTCGAGTTTGAAACCGGTGTTTTTAAATGAAAGATTTAATGACAGTAGAGGTAACTCATGAAGTATATGTAAGAACAGAAGCAGATGGCAGGCAGTTGTCTCTATCTACCCTGGAGGGAAAAAGGCGTGAGTATATATGTATGTATGTATAATTTGTTTCACAGATTTTAAACCAGGGGAGAGGCTGACTTCTTATTCCTTATTAAAACAATATTTACTTCTATTTTGAATAAATTTCAAGAATTTTTGATTGATTCGCGATTCCGAACAGTATTCGTTTTCAAATATGAAAAAAAATAACACAAAGAAATTAATCTACTACTATTTATAAATTAGTAGTTATTAACTGTAATGAATGGAGCCCCAAAAAGATTTTGGAGGGCTAAGCCAACCTCACCTGCAAGCTGCAAGCCGGTACCCAGCCGGTACACGGACTGATTGACTGATGAACAGCAGTCGCTACCGTGAAAGCCAAAATACAACCAAGTAACGAATAAGAAAAGTAGGCGAGTGGACCCCAGGCACCAAATTTTGCACCAACGTTGCAGCCAACCAAGCGTTGCAGGCACCAACGCTTTGAATGCAACCGGATTATTCGCTCGAATGAAGTTCCTTTTTAACTAGAAATGTTAGAGCTTTGTATTTTTCTGAATTAGTGCAATATTGACATTTTCTTTTTTTATTTCTCAGGTATGATTTCTTATATAAGCGCCGAGGTCAACAAAATGCAGATATCCCTCTAGAGACGTTCTCCGTAGAGTCCAAAGAGATCAAAATTAGAGTGTAAGTTCCGTTGTGTCATGGCTGATGTGTTTAAGGTTGTTGGTGCAAATAACCTTTACTTTATAAAGTCTTTAGTCGTTACGTCATCATTAGGGTCACTTAAGTTCAGGCGGGGAAATGCTGAAGGGGTTATGTAGTGGTACCTCTAATAAAACACCAACCTTATTACATTAACATAAAGGCTTAAAATAATCCCTATGCAGCAACGCGCTACTGTCATATCGGATAAGATTTTAATGTTGCATACTATTTTCAGCTTTGTCTAAATGTAATAAGGTTGTATTTAATTAACCCTTAAGTAGTGCACCATGTATAAGTAGGGGCAAAAATCTTACCAATATATTCTAAATGCTTAGAACGTGTTTTTAGGTCTCTTTGGCTAGTCAAATAATCATAGATATATGAAAGTAATCACAGACTCAAAGGGCTCGCGTCATTGGTTGATCAGTCCTTTGATTGGCCACTCAGTGCACATGCGCGAACTTTTTGACGTTTGTTCAAGATTTTTGCTTCAAGGTATAACTTAACTTCTGTTCCTATTCCTAGATATTAATATTGTATTGTATTATTGTATAATAATGTATATGTATAATGTATAATATGTGTAATGTATATGTATAATGTTTATGTATTATAATGTATAATATTGTATTATTGTATATATTGTATAATATTTTATTGTATTGTATTAATATTGTAACTACCACAAAAATACACTGACAATTTCTTTTTAAATTTGACATTACTATTCTTCAACGATTTGTAATTTATTGCTGTAAAATAATTATATTAGTATATTTGTGTTATGAAAATTTAAAACCTTCAGTTGTTCCATTATTCGTTCTTTACACAGAAAATCTAGTTTAAAACAATTACTGTTTTTATTCCTTCCATATTATTCATTTTTTATCAATGTAAATTCTGATTAGGAACAATATTATAATAATATTGACAAAATGTGATGTAAGTATTTCTTCTGTGACCAACTATTAGGCAATCAGTGGTATCAGTAGATAGAAAATACAATTTTAAACCTATTTAAAAGTGTAGAAGCTTGTTAAATATTATAAATTACTAGCGACCCGCCCCGGCTTCGCACGGGTGCAATGGATGTTATTATACATATGAACCTTCCTCTTCAATCACTCTATCTATTAAAAAATCCGCATCTAAATCCGTTGTTTTAAAGATTTAAGCATACATAGGGATAGGGACAGAGAAAGCGACATTGTTTTATACTATGTAGTGATGTCACCGTAATATTATATATAGTTACCTTTAGATTACGAGCAAGAGATCTCAAGTTTCCCATAAAAAATGTAATATTGAATAGAACCTCAATAATTATGAAGATTTTTTTATGGCACAGAAAAAAAATATTTTTTTCAAATGAGATGAAATCGTCCGAACCAACTATGTATTAAAAGAATTCATTTCTGATGAATGAAAATTATTATAATTAAATAATATGATGTAATGTAAGTATTTATTTTAAGTCTGTTTGTACTGTGAGTCCAAACATCACTAATATTCCTGTCTTTAAATATAGGACAAGAATTTTACTAAAGTAAATCTTAAGTCCGATTATATTATTAAGTACCTAACTACAGTATTGTTTCAGATATAAGTATTTATTTTGAAAACGAAAATTTTATTTTTTCTACACACAGCTTGAATACCAGTGCACACAACATGAACATATTATTTCTTTAAATATTGCTCAACTTTACGTTTTATGTCATCAATGTTCGACAAATTTAAATTTATATTCGAGAGTTCTACCGAATTAGGATCTATTAAATCTGAACATCATCTCGAATATATTAATAATCTCCCTCTATCAACCATTTCTAATAAATTATCAATAGTGATAATTTATTAGAAATGGTTATAACTTATAATGATGATGAGTGATTCTATTTATAATATCATAATTATAATAATTAGCCATATTTTATTCCTGTGATTGTTACGCTTTTCTTCTTGATTAAGTTTGTATCCATTTAATTTTAATTATTATAGTGCTTATGAACTTCACCAAAAGTTTGAGATTCAAAAGTTTGAAACGTAACTGCAAATATGATTATATTTAGATATTATTATTATTATTATTTAATACTCCACAAAGTTATCCTGGCACCATTTATATTCTCACCTCTATAAAACACACAAGCGTGGTAAAATCCTGATAATACTTAGTAATTCAACTAAAAAGTTCAAAACTATAGTTAAATAGTCTCCTTAAATAGTAGTTAATAGTAGTAATACTCACCTAAAATGTGATGGTTCTGTACGTATCATTATTATTTTTAGTTACAAAATTGTTATTTCCTATAAAAATAAACTATATGAGTACATAGTACTTAATTCTTTTGAAATAGTAGTTTTGATTTGACGTGTACAAAAGTCAGCTAGGTCTTACAGTTGTAACTGTGTAACTGTTATCCAACGTGTAAATTATTTGCTCACATCGTGTTATTTGTTTCATGTAGATATTATTAGAAAATAATTGTAAAACCAGTGCATAGTATGTGATGCTATTTAATAAAAAGAATCAAAAATAAATTATTGGTTTAATTTGGGAATAAGTAGCGATTAAAAACAACCTCAAATATTATTCAAGAGCCGCGTATCGAAGCAGACGAGGCAGTAAAAAGATGGGTGGATATCTCAAGTACCTGTAGATATGGAACTTGTAAATTGTTTTTTTAAGTCTCGTAGGTAAACAATAATCTTGTTAGGCTACTATAACGTGAATTATACAGAAAAGTTGATACGTATCTATAATTTTACTTTGATTATGCCTTATGTCTTAGGCCTCTTGCCTTTTCTGTTTTATTCACGCCTACAGTAGACAGGTGCAAGCGTGAGTTATGGAAGAGCGGATAGGAATGAGAGATTGGAATTCAGGAAAAAGATGGAGAAAATAGAGCCCGTCAAAATAAGTTTAAGTCTACAGATTATAGATGCCGGTAGTAAACAATACTAGATGGTAATCCCCAGTTTGGCAGCCTTGATAGATGCATCGGAAATTATAGGAAGACGGAAGCGTTTGCGTTGGTAAGGAATTCTAAGTGTTTGTGGTGCGGCAAAGAGAAGAGGCGGAACCTCAGCCCTGCACGTATTGTTCTATATCGGAAAGTAGAAGGTGGAATTAATTGGATAATTGGAAAAGTTAATCGGAACACTTGCCATGGTAGAGGCGCCTACTTTTAAAGCTTAAGCTGGACCCATTCACAATTTTGGTTATTTGTTT
The DNA here is from genome assembly GCA_946251805.1 of Cybosia mesomella. Taxonomy (NCBI): domain Eukaryota; kingdom Metazoa; phylum Arthropoda; class Insecta; order Lepidoptera; family Erebidae; genus Cybosia; species Cybosia mesomella. The sequence continues at coordinate 29,391,412 of OX276398.1, forward strand.
TTTATTTTATTTATTCAGGAGCTTTTGGTCTATACAGCCATGCCAGCCCCATCGTTCTTTGAGCTTGCAATAGTCAAATTACTAATTAAAATTGCAATAGATGTACACAATTCTATTAAAGTATCGTACACCATTATTTAACTTAAAATGGCAGCTTCAGAAACAGTTTTTAGCCAGAATACTGTTGAATCTCCCAACATCCATCGATCGAATATTAGAGATTACACTTTTCCTCATAAGATGCAATACTGGTTCTTAAATAAATTCATTTTACTTTCTGACATTGCCGCAATTTGAGAAGTACTCCGTGCTCAGCAGTCACTAACACTTAGGCTAGATTCAAATTAGCTCGAACCGACCGTTTTACCGTCAGTCGACTATTTAGTGTGACTGTTTATACATTAAACTGTTGGTCCGACCAAATGTGAGCACTAATGTCGTTACTGTCGATTTACCTCATGTCCGACTCGTCAACAGTTTTGAGTTGCCTTTAACCTTTAATGGGTAACGACGATGTAATTGTTATCATGTGTTGCTAAGTAAATTAAGAAGGTTTCGTCGACCTGAGTCGACAAGTGTGAACGGCGTCATACAAAGTACCTAGTACGCCAAAGTCCGATAAATGTGTCGTCGCTTATAGTTTTATCGGGTCGCCGTAATGTGAACAGCGCTATTGAAATACACGTGCTAATATGCATCCAACATCGTTGTCGTACCGGTAAAAGGTCCAACCCAATGTGAATCAGCTCTTACGTTGAAGACATCCCTCATAAATAAAGACGAATTGTAAACAGCCCGTCCACAAACGACAAGTAACGTATTGTGTTCGAGACAAGCGTCTGAACATTCCGGCTCGAAGGACCACTATCGCATGTATAAAACAAAATGCGATCTATATTTTAATTATTTAACTTTATTGAAGTTAGCACGTACAATCTGGTTATAGCACCAAAAATGAACAGAGAATAATGGACGCAGGATATCCTACACGTCCGCCAAAGACAAGAAATGTTGCAAACATAAAAAATACAAAAATTTAAAATAACAATAAAGCTATGTTCAGACGCTTATCTCGAACATATTGCATAAGTAAAAGTATCACAGTCAATGCATGAAATGCTAACTATCCTACTTCCTAGGTTCTAATCCTACTAATATTATAAATGTGTGTGAATTCTTGAAGATGTTTGAATGTTTGTTACTCAATCACGCTCAAACGGCTTAACGGATCTAATTGAAATTTCATAGAGAGACAGATTATGATCTGGAATAACACATAGGCTACTTTTTATCCCTGAAACAGTTTCCTATGGGTTACGGGAACGGAATGAGTCCTTCACGCGGGGGGAGCGGTGGGTAACCGCTAGTAATTAAAAATGATTTTTTGTTTCCAACATATTTTTTTAAAGTGTGTTATTTATGTATATACATATATGTATTAATATATATTAATCACGTGGTTATTTATTTTTGCGTAGCCATAAAATTTCGCCACGTTGAATTACTCTAATTTAGAACTACTAATACAAACGCCTACTCTACTCTTACAACTAAGTACAAATATATAGATGTATCTATTTACCCTATATATGAATTAACTATTTTTAATATGTAACACAATTTCCTCTAAGTGTGTTTAATGAAATAGTGATAATACAAACATGTTCTATAATTGATAATAATTGAATGATTCAAATATAACTTCATACATTCATGAAAATAAAATAAATGTTATTCAGTCTTATAGTGGTCTCTAATTAAATTAAATGCATTGATTGAAGTATTGCGATCATTACTTTGTAACAAATTGAGATGAAACTCACACGCAACACATTACTTATCATCTGTGGACGCTGTGCTGTGTTCGCAACTCGTCCTCACCCAATAGGGACGGCTTGCAACATAAATTTCAGTATTCACTTCATGTTGTTAAATACAAAACTATAGCAATTACATTAGTATATTAACATCATGTCTTGCTTCTTCGCATAGCCACAATTAAATTACCATGCAAAACAATTGCAGAAATCGTAACGTTAATGTGGCAACGAAAGCTGTATGGGCTCAATTATACAGTCAATAAATATCGTGATCCAATATCCGGTGTAAGATCTCGATATATATTGACAACATCGCGAAATATATTGAGTGTCTAAATGCGCCCTATAACATGATGTTTTATTTGCTTCAATGTTCATTTATGATTGTAAATAAACATTTTACGAGCCGCACTTCCAAAGCCATCTCTAATCCTTTTCGACTAGTTGGACGCACAAGCTTGAGCACATTCAGATGTCTCGGGCATATTTTAATGTCATCGTATTATTGACTAACAATACAAAAATAATACTGACAAGCAATTGAGCAAAAAAGAAACAAATTAGAATCAAAAAATTAAAGTTTAACTAATTAGTAGATACAAAGAATATATCTACTACATTGTATACACGATACAACCGCCTATTCGCAAAGATATACATCTAACACATCGAATAGTCAAAGTGATTGCGATGGACCGACGGCTTTATCAAATGTTAAAGTTTCAACATGGAGAGGTACAAAAACTTGGGTAGAAGTCTTCGCTATCGGCTGACAGGTGGGCCGTGAACGACAAACAACATCTGACTAAATGACAATACTGATTCCCCATTCCTCAACTTACGCGTTGATCTTACGTCTGATAGGTCAGGATCTAGTAGATCCTGACAGGTTTAGTTAGACCACTACTGGAATATAGTGATATGTTAGCTACAATTTTGAAAAGTACAATGACAATATTAATAATGTTTTAGTTGATTTTGTCAATATAACAACCCCTCAGGATAAGCTGACAATGTTAAAATCAACATAAACATTAACTTTATGTCCAATGATTCATATCATGAGGAAATCCATTTTGTAAAATATGAGAAACATGAACAACAAATACTACAGTAGTGATATCACAAACATATGGAGAAATTGACAATTACGGGAATTAGTATTGTCAGTTTTGTCGATTGTTCAGGCCCACAAATTTAGTTAATTAATAGGAAATACAATTATTAAAGCTTAAATTTCAGTTTCTTAGCTACTAACTTAAAATATAATACAAATATTATACCTATTTAAAACAAATAAGAAATGTGCTTTTGTGCTGCAAGTTAGCTGTTTCGATTTCAATAAATTCAGCAGTTTCGTGCTCTACGAGAGCACGACTACCTTTGGTGTAAAATGAAAGGGCTTCCTTTTATCTCTCTATGTATATCTTCAAAAACTGTTTTAATTTCGTCTTTCCCACAAATCACTCGAAGGTACCTGAATGAATTAAGGCAAAATTATACTTTATAGAAAGCCACAAAGACTCTTTTAAAAGCAGTTATAATTTCTGGAGAGTTGAATTGAATCATTATAGAAATAATGTGAAAATTGCGACATATTTAGCTACTTATTATTCAACGTAAATCAAAGAATTAAATATTGGCAAAATATTGTGTAACTCCTGAATAAAAAGTAATACTTACAATGTTTCGGTAGATACTACTTCTACACTTTGTAATTCAATACAATCAGACGAATATCTATAACTGTTTTCAAAAAATCGTTCTCCTAACTTTTGCTGAAAGGATTTTTCTTTCACCTCTCAGTGCGATAGCTCCAACTTCTTGTTCGATCCTTAATTAGTGTATTCTGGATTAGATAATCGGTCCTCAAATTATATATTTTCAATTTTTGTAAGACGGTTTTCTTAAAGCAGTAGATGTTACTCTCTTCAAGACTTTCAGTAGAATATAATTATCACTTATAGTGCGATCGTTTTTATTTGAAATGTTGCGCAATTTATTTGTGTTACACAGTTTATTGTTGCTTGAATAATGTGATCTAATATAATATGTTGTCATTATCATAACGTTTGAACACCATAACGAAATATATTATGTATATATATATATTACCCGCTTTAAATTTTCCCAGTACCAGTTGATGGATGAAAATATTTGAAGGCAAATAGAGCTATTAGCATGATTCAGTGCTGTTGCGGTGAAGTTACTTCAAGATTTTAGCATTTGTGTAGAACTTCAAGCCTTGTGTTTTGACAAATATATTTAAATAAGTATGTAAATTTGAAATTGTTTGAAATTTCATGATTATAAATCTCTAAACTATCAGTAAGTAAGTAGATTGATGATCTACATTTATCGTGTGATATCGTCAAATGTTTTTTTCACGAAGCGTATTATTGCGTCACTTACATCAAATATAGGGGGTATATTGACTTTACCTTTGACATACCATCAGGCGAGGGGTATAAAAAGTATGTGGCCTCACAATGAGAAGTCAACCTTACCTGCGCCGATGGATGTGCTTATCGACGGACGGCTCTAGCGTAGCTTCGTCTCGGGGTTGGAGGGTCAGACAGTAGTTGCTTCCAGAAAATCCTGTATAAAACCATAGGTGAACAGTGAGATGCAACAGGGATTGATGCTGGGATGACGGTGATGACGTTCTTCAAAAAAAGTTTGAATTCACGATATTATTACTATCAGCCCTAAAAAACCCGATAATCTGGTCTAAGCACAGGACTGCGATATCGCCGAGCGTTATGGAGGTCCGATGGTAGTCTTTCCATTTAACACCAAAGTTCAGCTGTTTCGTAGTTAGACTGTAAACCGACCGGCCCCAACCTAGTTACCCATGGGGTTATCCTTTCGAGGGCTTACCCGGGGTGCCCGGCAATGGACACTTGGGAAGGACACCGTGTGGTTTTAGTCCGTCCGATTCCGACACGCCCACCCCATCGTCGGCACCGATGGGGTGAAGCCCGTGGGGGTTTCCAAACGCTAAAAAAAAAAGCCCCAACCTAGTTGGGAAAGGGCTCGTAGAAGGGAGACGATGGAAACTTTTTAATTGCAATTCTTTATAGTTTCTAAACATCTGTCGCCATACATAAATATCATTGCATCTTTTTTTTATTTAAGAATTTTAGTAATCGAAATCACTAATATTCTCTCTATTCTAAGCTAGATTGCTTGTGTTAGGAGTAGGTTCACGTCATTAGTTTAGAGGCCAGGATTCGAACTCGGGACCTCTCGATCGTAAGGCCAACTTCTTAACCACTGAGCTATCCCCGCTTGAGTACATCCCCGTATAATTACACTCGGACACAGGAAAAATATTGTAGCTACTATGCACGAATCGAACTCTATCAACAATGGTGCAGGGACGACTCGGCCAAATATTGCGTCATCCACAATCACACGAACAAATTTAGCTGTTTCCTTTAAAGTTTGTATATTACCTATGTCTGTAAGATAGTTTAGTACTTATATTATACAGTCTGTAAATTCTGTAACAAAACTAGTGTCCGAACAATACCTTAGGGGCACATAGGTATCCTAAATACATAACCATATATGAAATTAAAATAATATATTAATGTAAATAAATTATTATTATTATTGGGATTTTAAATGCCATTTCCTAGATCATAATTACCCAATACCTCCCGAAAATCTATCAATGTAACAAAACTGCATTGTAGATATCCAGTAATATTTAGTGGCGGCCCACATCACCGCCTTACGCTGGTTGCACCGCCGCGGCCCCTTGTATTTTTATTATGTTATTTTGTTTTAGATAGTGTTTGTTCACAAAATGGCCTGTGTTGTCATGTAAGTTTCCGCATCGACCTAAATTTTGTTGCAGTTTTTGTGGAGTACTTCTTTTCAACTTATTTTCCAAAAAGGATTACAAAAACAGAACCTAATATTATTACCTATATACACCTACATGGATCGGACACCAGTTTTGTTACATAATGTAGCTTACCGTAAGATAAGGTGAAGTTACATTGATGTGCTCTACCTCTTACTTAAATAGAAAAAGGATTGTCCACAATTGGGGAGTGGTCGAAATGCAGAACAATTGGGCAAACTTACACCCCGGCGTCTGTAGACCCGAGACGGCGTGCGGTTTTAGTCGGTTTAAGCCTATCTTTCTTTCTTACTTAAAATTAATAGCGGAGATATTTAATAGTTCGAGGGTGAAATGATGACATTCACCCGAGGTAAACACTCTACTTTTCATTTCGACTATGTGAGGAAATTAAAATACTACACACACATTTAACGAAACAGGTATTATTATATTATACATTGATTATCAGTTAAAATTTAATATATATATATATATTTTATTGTTAAATTTTATTTTTAATTACAATAAGTAAATGTACAAATGTGGTTACAAATTTTATATCTAACTAAACTAAATAAAACTAAAATAAAATAAATAATTAAAAGAAACTTAAACCTAAAATGCATCGTGGAATTCCTCCGCATCGCATGCCTCCTGTGGTAACGTGCCCAGAAGACTGGCAGCATTGCCACGTTGTATGGCAATACTTATTCTCTGTGCTAAAAAGAAGCCAGCCTTCTGGTCACGAGAAGCGTCGATCATGCGTGTTGCAATCTCCCTGAAGAGACTGCGAGCACTCGGACCCCATGCTCCTAACGTTTCGACTCCAAACGGCACAAATTTAGCACCGGCACAGCCAGCCGTGCTGGCTATATGGGTAGGAGCAATGGTGTCGACGCATGTTGCGTCCCAAACCAGAGTCCTACCCATTTTCCATGGCATTAATGACAAACAATTTAGAACAATTTGAAAATAGATTATTAACAACAGCTTTTGCCTGTTCTTAAATCTCATCGGGAGTTAAATTAATATCCATGTCACTGGAATCACTTTCCGAAATCATTTTTAACCACAATTAACACAAGGTATTTATTTATATTGAATCTCGTTTTCCCGCTAATTCTTTAGCAAACTTAAATTGTTTTTTTTTTAATACGGTAAAAAAGTTATAATTCACGTACATATTGCCAATATTAGAAAAGTTTTGAAAATCGAATCTATTGGTTACATTGTAATCGAGTATCTAGGCGGCCATGTAAAAAAAGCGTCATGATATCAAGGCATTACGACGTAACCTAATTATCATGGACTCCATGGCATACCCTAAAATTAAAAAAAATTACTATCCACTCTAGGGATACTCAGAAAATTAAACATTCCGAACAGGAGAGATGAAAAATTTATTGTCAGTGAAGTTTAAGTAACGAAAACATCGGAAACAGTATGACATCATCACTCGCACGACGAAGCTTCTTATCAATCAATTGAATGTGTGTGTCGTGTCAGTCTCGCACGTTTGAAAGAGTTATGTAGGGTTGTAAAAAAAACATTTATTCTACTACACAATTACATTATTATAAATAATTTAAGGTAAACATTTTAAATCTTTATTTAACAGTCGCGTCTTTGGCGTAGGCCTCCCCCAATTGCCTTCCAGTACCACCTATCTCTGGCCTTGAATATCTAATGCGGCCCTACTCTGTTTACAAATACATCTACCCATCTTTTTCTCTGGTGTCCCCGAGATCTTATTCCGTATCTGGGGATCCATTGTAATATAGTTTTTAGTCCATCTGTCATTTGGCATACAACATACATGGCTGGCCCAGTTCTGATGGGAAGCGGTAACCGCGGCCTATGGACGTGTGCAACACAAGGGGCGTCACGTAATGTCTATTAATTTGGTAGTTTGTCTAATGCTTTGATTACTTATTCTGTGTTCTGTTTATTCCCAGCATACTTTTTTACCATCTCCAATAAGGAAAATAATGAGTCCGTTCATTGTCTTTTTAGACGAGGGGTATATTTCGGGGAACTGGTAGCCTGGGAAAAAGCTGTCAAAATATTCAAAATAAAATATTATACGATATTCTACACAGCGCTATCTAGACTCAATGTAACAATAGCTTAACTAGCTTGTGCTATGAGTTCTAGAATGCGGATAAACATACTTAAATATATTTTCTTGTGTAAATACATACATTTTATAGCTACTTAGAAACACCCAAACCAATGCAAATAGACACAGGTATTCTTGGATACAAATATTTGCACTGAGCGTGAATCAAACCCGCGACCTACCTATTTAGCAATCGAACGCACTACCGTTACGCCACAGAGGTCGTCAATATGTAAAATTTATGGAATGTATTGAAACCCAAATCAGTGATAATTGGTAGCAAAGTGATATTGTCGACAGCTTACGCGAATGTCACGTTACAAAAAATAGTTTTATTTTAATGATACTAAAGTGTCAAAAAAAAAGTATAACTTTATTTGGCTTACAAATTGTGTTATGGGCCACAGATTAGCCAGCCATACCATGGCTCAACGCATTCCAGACCAGTTCCTTCCTATGTCCTAAGTTAGAAAAATACAACGAGATATCCTTAGAATACCTACTTAGTTAATAAAATATCATGGCGCTATCCTACCGATTTGAGGAAGGTAAGCTCTTATTGCTGCCTAGATCACCCAAGGAACCTGCCGACCTACTAACTTCAGCAGTTTGGCTCCGCGTTTGAGGTCAGTCACGCGATATTATGCCTTCCTCTTTATAATATCAGTGATATGCATGTATAGATAATCCAAAGTATACTAATAAAATAATATAAATAAATAAATATTCTACGACATTCTACACAACGCTTTCTAGACCCAAAGTAAGCATGGATTAACTAGCTTGTGTTATGGGTTCTAGAATGCGGATAAACATACTTATATACTTTTTTTTTGTAAATACATACATATTATACATAGTTACACCTAGACCAATGCAAATAGACATATTCATGCATACAAATATTTGCACTGAATGGGAATCGAACCCGTGCTCCATGTCGAATGCACTACCGCTACGCCACAAAGGCCAATGTATTATACCTACTAATACAATATAAATATACAAACTGCAGAAGGATATAAATATAGAGGTCACTATTTTTAAACTAAAGAGGATCTACTTAGTAATCACATAGGTAATTATTCCGCCATTTACTATTACTATGTTTATTTTATTATTTATTATTAAATACAAATTTAAATGCTACAAATTTAAAGTATCATCTCAGCTCAGCAAAACCAACTCCTAATATGGAGTTACGACTGTTACGAGATCGTGCTATAGTTGCGTTTGAGTAGATTGTTGGATGAATAAGCCCACCGCGTCACGCGATTAGTGCAAGCGCACCCGAACTCATTCTGTCTCTCTCACTCGCACCAAGTATTTGACATGCCTAACCACGCACCGGTATCAAAACTTGTATCTTGTATACATACATAATAATCTTCTCCGAGCTTATTCCCAACTCAGTTGGGTTCGGCTTGGTCACTTACTACCAAGCGGTCAAAATTCTTTGTTTTCTATGAAGCCACTGCTATCTGACCTCTACAACCCACTGGCTATATCGAAGTTCTATAATGAGACCAATTATCAGACTTTTGAGGGCTCCAACTACCCATAACTACTGCCATAGATATTTGTATGGCAACTAGGACTGACGCCCTAACGTGCTCTAGCTTGTTAAGCAATCGCATTCTAAACGTTACTGTTTTGAATTTAAGCTGAAACTTGTACATAAGGTACACATGACATGCAATTCCGTAACACGAATAAGGCCTTTACCACTAATCGTAATGAACCCCCACCTCAGCCAGATGTAGCCACTCTGATTCGTTGCCTTTCTAACAACATCCTACATCGGACCAATCTCAGCCAGACCACATAGCGCCTTTGCCTTTACATCTTTTTTCTTCGCCATCTTATTTATGTTCGTAGCGCTTACTTTTATGTTGATGTATTCGATTCGATTGCGTCGGTAGCTTAGTGGTTAAGGAGTCGACCCTACGATCGAGAGGTCCCGGGTTCGAATCCTGGCCATTACACTACTGACGTGAACCCACTCCTAACACAAGCCATTAAGCTTAGCTGGAGGGGTTAGGGGGAATATTAGTAATTTCGGTTACTAATATTCTTTTCAAAAAAAAAAAAAAAAAATTATATGTTTGAATGTGTCTTAACTAATGGTATTAATGCGAAAGGGAGTTTATTTTTTTGTTTGTTATGCAATGACGCCTTAATCTACGGATTGCATAGGTACCGTGTTGTCCTGAGTTCAAAAAAGGTTTCATCCAGAACGAAGTATTGTTTAGACGGCTTCTATGGCAGCAGAGTGTACGACTGCTACATTGAAGTAGCTGGTTCGATTCCCGCTCTGTACAAATTAGTACGTGTGAGGTTAAAGTAGATATTATTATATCAACTTACACCTGTGGAGTGAAATAATGAATCACCTATTCCAGTAAGTTGTATGTCGTGCTCGTCTCTCACACCATTGCATTTTACAAGACACATACTTGAATATAACAAAGAAAAATCTTATGAATGAAATTCCACTTAGTTACCACTGACTGCTGGTAACTAAGAGTAGTCATTGATCTGTTGAAATAACTCACCAATGAAATAATCTTAAATACAATCGTTACAGCGGTTTTTTATTCATTTGGGCCAATGCCAGGTAATATCTGTCACACATGAAATTAGTATGCCTATTTACATTTATCTGGATGATTGTATTTTCATTCAGGGAAGTCTATTAAGGATTTAGGGACAAGGGCAAGCGATGCGATGCCATGCATCGGAGGTTGGGGAATACCCAAGAAGTACTTGTCGTCGTAAGGGATACATGCGAGCCGAGAGGTCTCACTGTTGGGGAAGAAAGAAGATCATTTTAAGTTGAGAAGACAAGGCCCAGGGCTCCAAAGCGGCATCCTCGGATGCAGCCAGGGGACTTGCTAAGAGGATGATCTTCTTCTTTAAGTCAATGGCTAGATCTTTGTTAAACGTTATCTGCCCAGTACTTGGCCACAGCTACAGCGTTTGCCGCTGACCTACACAGGTTCTCGGTAGTACAGATGGAGGGGCACAGTGGACAAGTTAGCATATGTGAAATGGACTGGGATTGGGAGGGCACTTTCGACCTGTCAATATAGCCCAATTTTACCATATTCCGAGATTTCCAAGTTGGCCACTGGATATCATCATCTCCAAGAGAATGATGATGACGGATAAAGGTAAGCCATGAACTCAACGGCCCATAAGACAGGCAGGCAGGAACGAGGCAGGAAGTAATAGAATGAACACAGTCGAAGACACAAGGACGGTAACGGATGAAAGAGGCTCTTGCTAAGAGAGTCATGTAACAAAGAATACAAACAAAATGAAGAATAATACTGAATTTATTACAATTGTAAGTGTGTGTGAGAATTCCGTAAGAAATCTCTGTAGCGAGAACACGCCACCCTACGTCATATCGCATGATCAGCCACGCGGCGACGCCGTACTGAGAAATGGGTTAGGCCCGAACCGCGATCGGTTCTCATTATATATTAAATTCATGTGAAAGTTTTGAAGATGTTTCGATGCATGGATGTTTGTAACTTAACCACGCTGAAACGGCTGAACAGATCTAGCTTCTGCTACAGGTACTGGTGCAGGGAAGAATTATAGTCTGGTCTAACACATTGGCTGGAACAGGTTCCCATGGGTTGTGGGAGCGGGATCGGAACTCCACGCGGGTGGAGCCGCGGGCAGTAGCTAGTACTTAGTAATATAATCCTAGTTTACTCACGGGAAGTTTCTATTAGGCACCTACCTACTTTGCTTACCGCATATTATACGTGGCTAGAGATCACCAATCTAGATAGAGCCATTCATCTCTACTTCAGAAGTTATTAAGCTTCTCCATTCTAAATCGATGAACACTTTGCATGAAATATACCTTTTTTTTTTTTTTATCGTGCGGAAATCCCTTCGGATATCGCCCCGCCGGCCAGCGGGGGCGGTTATGTCGGGCTTGCACCGACTAAAACCGCACGCCGTCTCGGGTCTTCAGACGCCGGGGTGTAAGGTTACCCATAGAGCATATCCCTCGCACCTCGACTGACCCTGGGCCATCTCACCACTAACAGCATCGCTCATCCTGTCTCCTCTGAAAGCAGAGGAGTACGGAGAGCGATGTGTTCCCGCCACGTTGGGTATTGGCCGACGATCAATGCCAACCCTATGAAGGGGTGAAGGGGAAGCCATTGACCGCCGCCCAGGGTGTACCGGCCGCTCCGATTCCGTTCCCCCCGGACTGCAGCGGGATCGGAATCGGAGCGACACTCGAGGAGGTTACCCAACACACACCCCAGCATGAAATATACCTACATATAAAAAGGCCACGCAATGCCAATATTACTTCATGTAAATAAATTTAAGCGCCGGTAACCCTGGGGTTAACCATTCGGGGCTAACCCAGGGTGCCCGGCCATGGACACTTGGGGAGGACACCGTGTGGTTTTAGTCGGTCCGAAAAAAAAGTACGAACTACCTATGGTACTGTTTTTTTTCGTCCGGAAATCCCCTCCGGCCAGCGCGGGCGGTTATGTCGGGCTTGAACCGACTAAAACCGCACGCTTGACAAGTTTATTATTGATAAAAAAATAAGCGCGACTAATAAGAAAAAATCGTTTTTCGTTTATCCATTTGTAAAGTGCGCGAATACTGTCGGTCACGCATAATTTTGAAAATCATTGCGAAAATCACAAGTTAGAATAATATTATGCAATCTGTGTCACAAGTTCACAACATACGAAAGACTACAGGATTTGTACCTTCCGTGCCAATGTGTACATATAGGCTTACTACACACGTAGTAATATCAGGAGAGTTAGCACGCCGAGATTTAAAGTTACCGACAACTGATAAAATATGGTAGGTAGGTACCTTTTTCTTTTTTTTTTCGTGCGGAAATCCCTTTGCATACCCCCCGCCGGCCAGCAGGGGTGGTCATACTGGGCTTGAACCGACTAATACTGCACGCCGTCTCGGGTCTTAAGACGCCGGGGTGTAAGGTTGCCCATAGAGCATATCCCTCGCACCCCGACTGACCCTGGGCCATTTCCGGTTTCGAGATGGCCCCCTCGGGTTTAGGAACCACACATACCGCGCTGGTCAGCTTTAAAGTTCCCTGGCAACAGCGGAATAGTTGGTAGGCACAGAGGGAGTTAATAAATGTTATATAGGTACAGTGAACAGTAGCATTACCGCATATCCACTCGGTTTGACCGCAGATTTCACTTAGGTGTGGGCAGGACAGGTGTGTTATTACAAAAAAAAAACACTGCCTCTTTTCCCCTTTTTACCCTTTCCACCTTCCCCCTTTTTCACATTTTCCCCTTTTTACCCTTTCTATATTTCCCGTGTTTGCGCTTTACACATTTCCCCTTTTTACCCCTTTTCACATTTCCCGTTTTTACCCTTGCCACATTTCCCCTTTTTACCCTTTACACAATTCCCCTTTTTACCCTATTATAGTGTGTGTGTGTGTGCAAGTCACACACCGTAGAAGTGAAACTTCTGAAAAGTCCCTGATTTACAAAACAAATATGGACTTATTTTTTCGTTTCATCGAGTTTGAAATCACAACGATTCTAAAAAAGTTTCACTTCAAAAAGTTAATATACGTTCTACTTTTATTTTTTATTGTCATACACTTAGGTGGCAGACAAGCACCCGGCCAACCTGTTGGGAAGGTATTATCGTGGTGTATGGATGTATGCAACATCAGGGGCGTCAAAACCGAGCTGCTAACCCTTTTAAAAACTTCTAATACCCTTCTTGAAGAACCCAATATTGTAGTCACTTGACAAAGCCACAGCAGGGAGATCATTCCAGAGTTTGAGCGTGCACGGAATGAAATTCCTTTCATACCCATTGAGTTATAATGTACTAGTATCAATGTTCATACCTCACCGTGCGCAGCATTCGGAGTTCGATGCAATCCGCTTACAAATTACGCTAAAGAGAGGCTCGTCATCGCGAGCCAATAGGAAGGAAACAATGTCGTTGACCTTGCTATGACGACACGAAATCGCCGATAGTGAACGCTACAGCTGTTCGTATAGGTTATTTATATGCGGATCGCTTGCACAGGTTGAATCTTCAATAAGATAATAAATATAAGTGGATATCAGGGCATGAGCTTGAACTCTGTGGAGTTATATTAAGTCTTCATTATCAGACCAGCTCAAGGTCACCATAATACAGTTAGAGTACGTACATAAATATATCGTCATCACAATAATAGTAAGTAATTAAAACAGATCATTGGACAAGTGTAGTTACTTGAAGCCTTACCGCAGTGCCCTAATGGACACGATCGACGCGTATTTAATGTATATCAAAAGAAAACCTTTAAACAATGTGTGTTACATTCATCAAAGTTACGATCAACAAAATAGTTATAAATATTGCCATTACCTATATGAATACGTCGAATACTGCATAACGTACCGAGTCCTATGCCGAAGTTTGAGGCAAGGCCAAATAACCTTTACTTTATAAAGTCATTAGTCGTTACGTCATCATTAGGGTCACTTAAGTTGAGGAGGGAAAATGCTGGAGGGGTTCTGTAGTGGTACCTCTAATAAAACACCAACCTTATTACATTAACATAAAGGCTTAAAATAATCCCTATGCAGCAACGCTGTCATACCGGATAAGATTTTAATGTTGCATACTATTTCCAGCTTTGTCTGAATGTAATAAGGTTGTATTTAATTAACACTTAAGTTGTGCACGAGTTTTTTCTGCTGAAAATTGAACCTTATTGTCAGACATGACAGTCATGACACATGTCAGTTATCAGTTCACCATTCAGTGACTGGCCGGCTGTTACCCGTGTTACACGCAGTGGCGCCCGCGCATTGATAATATAATATAATTTAAACTCTGTGAAGTTTTGTTGAAGTTAGTGTATAATGGCGTTAAAATTAAAAACTTGGGTAGTGTTCACCTTGATCTCGGCTTTGTCAGTAGATTTTTATCCGATTGGTCGAAATCCAACATCATTCATGACTTTAGATGTGGATAATGAAGTAAGCGAATCAAAGTCAGGGAGGGCAGAACGAGCGGCTATCAAAGCGCCATCAGGATGTGCTAGAGGGATGGTGCCGTATTATTCAGAATGTAAAACGGAGGAAGAGTAAGTCATTGTATTTTATTTGTGTAGATTAAATGTGATTTTACGTGTAAAGGTTAATAAATGTGTTGCAATCACTCTTTAGAATGAATCTGTTTATATTAATTACAAGAGTACCTCATTCGGGCCGTTGTCGCTTTACATGAGATCCCGAGTTAATCCTACACAAACCTAATCAAGGTTTTAATACTTTGGGATTAATTCCACCCTCATTCCCACTACTGTAACTCCTGTACACCAGGATCAATACAGAACAATAGAATAGTGACCTACGAACACACCGAGTACCTTTTTTTTTTGTGCGGAAATCCCTTCGGATACCCCCCCGCCAGCCAAATGACACTCGGGCAGTCAAAAGGAAGTTAAACTAACTTGGAACCCGCATCGAAATTAATCAGAAGTAAATTGGAGGATTTAGAATAATAATAAATCCACTACGCTCTTTGGCAAACGGGAGACAATAGACACAAATAGGCAAACTACCTATAAAAGAGATAAGCACCACGGACACAAATATTATGGGTCTTAAGTGAGCTATGTTTGATTCCTAATATGTATGGCAGAAACGCCTAAATGCACGTTAACTTACCCCAGTTGATAATCTAGGTTAACAGAATATATTTATTTTTAATATAATATATTTACGTTTATAAATTGAAAATAAATCTCAGATTGCGTTTTTCTAATACAATTTTTTCGGAGATAGGAAAAATACCGGATGAACAGCAATAGGCTCTCGCAATTGAATAGATGGCCCAGGGTCAGTCGGGGTGCGAGGGATAGCTCTATGGTCAACTTTACACCCAGGCGTTTCAAGACCCGAGACGGCGTGCGGTTTTAGTCGGTTCAAGCCCGACATAACTGCCCCCGCTGGCCGGCGGGATCCGAAGGGATTTCCGCACGAAAAAAAAAATTTTTTTGAGCTTTCACGTGAACAAAGTTGATTTTAAAACTAACTTGTGGAAATTGACCAGATGTCACTTAGCCAACTTTTAGCTTGGGGACGGCAGAATTATGGCTGTATTTTTTTCTCACGCATTCTGGTACGAAGGCGTGCCGTATAATGACGCGTGTCCTCGGGACCAATGAATGTCGGAGAAAATACTTCCACGAACCAATTCAGTGTATTTTGCGGTTTAGTTTATTGTTGTTTTAATTTTCATTTTACGTCATGAACTGTGATGGATTTCCATATCTTTCACTTTTATTTTCATTAATATATTATTTCTTTAATTGTGATTAAAGAAATAATATACAAACATAATACCCAATTTACATGAACAATACAGTAATTAAATATTCTTGTTTAGGTTACAAGACATGGACTATGATGACATCGGTTCTACAACTAAGGCAGACACATTTGCTCAGCCAACACAGAAAGATGAATCCGAATCTGACGATACCTTAGAAACTGATGTACCACTATCAGTTGTACCTCTGTCTGAAACAATGACAAATCAGTCGAATTTTATTGTGTCAGTGCTGAGACCTGCAGGGACAGATACATCATCAGCAGCAGAGCCGACCACTACAGCAACAGAACCAACACCTGTGGTCACACAGACAACCTCTCGTATGACAGTTCCGAGTCCTGAAGGGACAGTGACGTTAACTACAGTTACAGAGTCGACAACTACAGCATCAGAAACAACACCTGTGGTGCCAGACACAATGCCTGCTACTACAGTCTCGAGACCTGTGGAGACAGTGACGTCATCTACAGTGATGGCATCTACAGCCACAAAGCGGACACTTACAGTATCAGAACCAACACCTGTGGAGACAGAGTCAACGCCTGTTGCGACAGTCCCAAGACCTGCAGAGACAAATACATTATCTGCAGTGACAGAGACAACATTTGCAGTTACAGAGCCGACAACTACAGCATCGGAACCATCACCTGTGCTGACAGACACAACGCCTGCCACTAAAGTCTCGAGACCTGTGGAGACAGTGACGTCATCTACAGTCACAGTGCCGACAACTACAGCATCAGAACCAACACCTGTGATGAGAGACTCAACGCCTGCTACGACAGTTCCAAGATCTGCAGAAACAGACATTACATCTGCAGTGACAGAGACGTCATTCGTAGCTACAGAGCCAACAACTACAGCATCAAAACCAACACCTGTGGTGACAGAGTTACCGCCTGCTCCGACAGTCCCGAGACCGACAGGGACAGACACGTCATCTACAGTGACACATTCAAGACCTGATGTGTTTGTGTCAACACCTGCTGTAACAGAGAGTGGTCATACCACAACAACTGCGAAAGGGAAAGAAATTGATGGTCCTGGCGGTATTTTACGGATGCTACAATCATATATTGTGCCCGTATTATTATTGATTGGTTGCTGTGTAGTATTTTTGTATTGGCCATATGAGCTATTGTAAGTATTAATCATGGTATCCTTACCTATTGGTTAAGTAAACACCTCCTCAAAACTATCAAGGGATATTTTAATTCTGTCGTCAGTCCATCTAGCTTGGGGGTGTCCTACCAGACGGACGCCTTCTTCCCTCGTTTAAAACATATTTGTATCTAAATACACGTTATTTCATAATTAACAATACCTACTTTCAATTTAAAAAGAGAATTTTAATATATTTTTACTTCTTTAAAAAACATCAAGCGTTGATAACGATATTTCGTGGTCAAAATACACCAATTAATGCTAAATATCCCTAGACAGTTCTGAGTCCCGGATTCGAATCCTGACCATTACACTACCGACGTGAACCCACTCCTAACACAAGCAATTAAACTTAGCTGGATGGGTTAGGAGAAATATTAGTAATTTCGGTTACTAATATTCTTGGTTCAAAAAAAAATGATGTAAAGGGCAGGACAAAAGGCATTTGAGTTTGAAACCGGTGTTTTTAAATGAAAGATTTAATGACAGTAGAGGGAACTCGTGAAGTATATGTAAGAACAGAAGCAGATGGCAGGCGGTTGTCTCTATCTACCCTGGAGGGAAAAAGGCGTGAGTATATATGTATGCATGTATAATTTGTTTCACAAATTTTAAACCAGGGGAGAGGCTGACTTCTTATTCCTTATAGTTTTACAATATTTTCTTCTATTTTGAATAAATTTCAAGAATTTTTGATTGATTCGCGATTCCGAACAGTATTCGTTTTCAAATATGAAAAAAAAATAACACAAAGAAATTAATCTACTACTATTTATAAATTAGTAGTTATTAACTGTCCGGTTCCGGCTGTCAAAGCGACAACAACGTACGCGAAAGTGCTCCCAGTTTTTTAATCGTAAAACAGTGTATAATTGCAAAAACAAGCCTTCAAATACAAAAAAAGTACAGTAGGGAAGTGTTAACACAGTGGATCCTTCACAAAACACACTAGGAAAGCAAACTAACAACATAAAAACTGCTTTCGAGTATTCGGCCGCTGAAAGGTTAGAAGACATTTTTTTTCTACATACCCTCATATCATTGGATATTTACATAAAAAGTTGTAAATAACGAAGTTAGCAGCTGCACTTGACAGTTTTGACACTAGACCACAGACATTGAGTATTACAAACCGTTCAGAATAAATACGTTTCGTTCCACACAAAGTAATACCAGCTCCAAACAAGGGATACCAGTGGAAAAATTTATTACAAAGTTAGTAGAAACAGTAAAAATGTCAAATGAAAGTATAATGGCACCGCTTTTGATCAAAATGAACGAAAAAATGGATGAACTGAAAGAGGAATTCAAGAAATACACCATTTCTCTAACAGAAAACTTAAATTCAAGCATGTCAACTACTATGGAAGAGAAATTGGCACCACTAGTGGAACAAAACTTAAAATTAAACACCGAAATAACAATGCTCAAAAACAAAGTGCAAAACCTAGAGAGGGAAGTGAGAAAAAACAATTTAATCCTACATGGCATACAAGAATCTGAACAAAACGAAACTGAGTTACTAGAACTGGTTCTCAACACCTTAAATACTGTAACAAAAGAGGGAGAAATGGATTCCTTCGACAAATGGGAAATAAGTGACATTCGCCGGCTAGGAAATAGTAAGGATAAAAAGTCGAGACCAGTACTGGTGAAATTGACACTAGCTTGGAGAAGACTACAAGTACTAAGGAATGGTAAAAACCTACCGGCAGATATCTATGTTACCGAAGACTATCCCAAAGACGTAATACAAAAAAGAAAAGAACTAAACATAAGAAAAAAGGAAGAAATCAAGAAAGGAAACATTGCTACGATCAGATACGACAAACTTATAATAAGGGAAAACACGAACCAAGATAAAGGCCACGAAAAACGGAAACGCTCTCCATCAAAGACTCCAAAACACACAAATAACGCAACAGGATCAAGACAAACGGCCCCATATAAAATAAACAAAACCAATTCACTCGAGTTCACGAGCCGTTCCAGGGCAAACTCGACATCGGGAAAGAATAACCAATAACAATTAGCGCACATCAGCTCCCGGAAGACAAACAATACAAAAGCAACACCCAAACATAATAGAACAACGAAACCTCCTTCCCCAAGCCGGAAAGCGGTCTCCGTGGGGAAAAATGACCGTAACCTTCCAGATACTAACAAACCCAAACTACAATTACAAAAACAAGAAAAACAGAAACTTTATATAGCAACATACAATACAAGGACGCTATCCAGCCACGCCAAATTAATAGAGTTTACAAGAGCACTGGAAAAAATCAAATACGATATCATAGGATTAGCCGAGATTCGGAGGCAAGGAGAGTCGATAGATGAATACCAAGACTACATACTATGCTACAAAGGAGAAACGCCGGGCCAGCTTGGAGTGGGCTTCCTCCTCAAAAAACAATTGAAAAAACACCTGGAGAACTTTATCGGCTTATCTGAACGAGTGGCTGCAATAAACCTAAACTTTGACAACTACCTACTATCCATAATTCAAGTACATGCTCCAATTGAATCTGCAAGCGACGAAGAAATACACCAATTCTACGACACCTTACACACTGCGATGGAAACTGCTTACAAAAACATATTAATAATGGGAGATTTTAACGCCAAGATTGGCCAAGGACTTCCGGAAGAAAAAACGATAGTAAAAAGCCATGGCTACGGCGTAAGGAATAAAAGAGGCGAGAAACTGGTAGAATTTGCCTTCGAGAACAAACTATCAATTATGAACACATACTATAAAAGGAAACCAAGCCGCAAATGGACCTGGCTCTCACCAAACGGAAAAATAAAAAACGAGATAGACTTCATACTATCAAATCAACCTGAAAATTTTCAAAATGTTGAGGTCCTAAATATAAACTACCCTTCCGACCATAGAATGGTCAGATCAACAATTAACATTGAAAAAACGAAAAAGAGCAGAACTCAATACAGCAAAATAAACATTAAATCTACACTATGCAATATGCATAATATAGAGAAATACAAATCAAACCTGTCAAAGTATGTACCTGACCTGCTGGTCCAGAAAGTAAGCGACACTGTCCAGCATTTCTATGATCGTCTGACAACTGCAATTAATTCAAGCTTGCAACAAATACCAACCACAAGACACAAATCTGGCGACAACTTGATACTCTCGGACCGAACAAAAGCACTGCTGACCCGCAGACAACAGCTGCAAAGAACGAAACCCAAGTCACGATCCATGAAAAACGAGCTAAAAGCGTTGTACAAATTATCAAACAAATATATAAAAAATGATTACAGCAACTATAGACTTCATACAATAGCAAAACATCTCACTCACTCAGGCAGCGTAAAAAGAGCATACAGGGAACTTCAAACGCATAAAACCTGGATCAAAAACATCAAAAATCAAAAAAAAGTCGCTAACAACCGCAAAGAGGCCCTCGAAATAGCTACTACTTTCTACAGAGATCTATACTGTTTAAAAGGCGAGAAAACTAACACAAGACCGAACCAAATAAATACTCTGCAACAGCACGAAAACGTAGCACAAGACGAGGAGATACGACGTATTACTGAAAAAGAAGTACTAAATGCCATCCAACGTCTGAAATTAGAAAAAAGCTCAGGCCCAGACAGCCTAAACAACGAAGCCATCAAAGCCGCAGACTCCCTACTGAGCGCCCCACTGACACACTTATTCAACTTAGTTTTAAACACAACTGAAATTCCAAGACAATGGTCAGAATCAAACATCATTCTACTATACAAAAAAGGAGATCCCAAGGATATAAGCAATTATAGACCAATAAATCTAATGTCCAACCTATATAAACTCTTCGCATCAATTATTGAGAAAAGAATAAGTAACACACTAGATAGCCACCAACCACTAGAACAAGCGGGATTCAGAAGGGGTTTCTCGACAGTAGACCACTTACATACTATTGAGCAAATCATAGAGAAACACCAGGAATTCAAAACTCCGCTGTACATTGCCTTTGTTGATTATAGGAAGGCTTTTGACACAATATCACATTCGGCTATTTGGAAAACACTACAAGATCAAGGAGTACAAAAAGCCTACCTAAATTTAATAATAAATATATACAAGAATAGTACCAGCAAAATACAGATGGAAACTATTGGGCCAGCACTTCCTATCCAAAGAGGAGTAAGACAGGGCGACCCACTATCCCCAAGGATTTTTATAGCCGTGCTGGAATCAGTTTTCAGAAAGCTAGAATGGAAATCTCGAGGCATAGATATTGGAGGATCGAATCTGACCCACTTAAGATTTGCAGACGATCTGGCCCTATTTGCAAACAGTAGTTCAAACATAGAACATATGATGACAACACTAAATGTCGAGAGTAAAAAAGTAGGTCTAGAAATGAACTATAGCAAAACCAAACTTATGACCAATAGCCACAAAAAATCCATAAAAATAGACAGTGAACAAATAGAGTATGTCGACCAATACATATACCTAGGTAAACAAGTAAGCTTCAGCCCAAACTCAAACGAACAAGAGATAGAGAGAAGAACCAAAAACACCTGGAACAAATACTGGAGCTTAAAAGAAACCTTAAAAAGCAACTTACCTGCCCAGCTCAAAAAGAAGGTCATGGACACATGTCTACTCCCCACACTGACCTATGGCTGCCAAACATGGCATTTTTCACTAAAGGCTAAAAACAAAATAGTCACTTGCCAAAGAAGTATGGAACGTAGTATGATGGGTATCAAAAAGATACAGAAGATAAACCACTCTCAAATTAGAAAAAAAACTGGCGTCATAGACGCACTCAGCCAGGCCCAGAAACTGAAATGGAAATGGGCTGGCCATGTTGCAAGGCTTCAGGACGAGAGATGGACAAGCCGAGCCACAATGTGGAAGGGCCCAACTGGCAACAGAAGGAGAGGCAGACCACTGTCACGCTGGACGGACGACATAGCTGGCGTAGCTGGGCCTAACTGGGCTTGGAGGGCTCAAGATAGAGACGTTTGGCAGTCTCTGGAAGAGGCCTATACCTCATAGGAGGGTTCTGGTGTGATAAATAAACATAGATTAAGTAAAAACTGTATTTTAACCAGGAATAAAAGGCTTTTTTTTTTTTTTTTTTTTTATTTATTAACTGTAATGAATGGAGCCCCAAAAAGATTTTGGAGGGCTAAGCCAACCTCACCTGCAAGCTGCAAGCCGGTACCCGGCCGGTGCACGGACTGATTGAAGGATGAACAGCAGTCGCTACCGTGAAAGCCAAAATACAACCAAATAACGGATAAGAAAAGTAGGCGAGTGGACCCCAGGCACCAAATTTTGCACCAACGTTGCAGCCAACCACGCGTTGCAGGCACCAACGCTTTGAATGCAACCGGATTATTCGCTCGAATTATTCGCTCCGATTATTCGCTCGAAAAAAAAAGAAAAAAAGGAACTCTTTTTAACTAGAAATGTTAGAGCTTTGTATTTTTCTGAATTAGTGCAATATTTACATTTTCTTTATTTATTTCTCAGGTATGATTTCTTATATAAGCGCCGAGGTCAACAAAATGCAGATATCCCTCTAGAGACGTTCTCCGTACAGTCCAAAGAGATCAAAATTAGAGTGTAAGTTCCGTTGTGTCATGGCTGATGTGTTTATGGTTGTTGGTGCAAATAACCTTTACTTTATAAAGTCTTTAGTCATTACGTCATCATTAGGGTCACTTAAGTTCAGGCGGGAAAATGCTGAAGGGGTTATGTAGTGGTACCTCTAATAAAACATCAACTTTATTACATTAACATAAAGGCTTAAAATAATCCCTATGCAGCAACGCGCTACTGTCATATCGGATAAGATTTTAATGTTGCACACTATTTTCAGCTTTGTCTAAATGTAATAAAGTTGTATTTAATTAACCCTTAAGTAGTGCACCATGTATAACTAGGGGCAAAAATCTTACCAATATATTCTAAATGCTCAGAACGTGTTTTTGTCAATCATAGATAAATTAAAAGTAATCACAGACTCAAAGGGCTCGCGTCATTGGTTGATATATGTATAATGTATATGTATAATAACGTATAATATTGTATTATTGTATATATTATATGTAATATTGTAACTACCAAAAAATACACTGAAAATTTATTTTTAAATATGACATTACTGTTCTTCAACGATTTGTAATTTTTTGCTGTAAAATAATTATATTAGTAAAATAATTATTTATGTTATGAAAATTTAAAACCTTCAGTTGTTTCATGTTTTTTTAATTCATTTAGTATCATTTAATAAAGTAACAGTAGCAGAGACGTAAAATGATAAGGAGCTTGTCAATCTTAGACAATTGTGCTGGCTAATCTTTAACTGAAATATTTTTATTAGAATTTCGAGTCTTCATATAGAAAGAATTAATTATAAGTTAGATGTAAGAATGTACTTAAACTTAGTAGTTTCGGTTATTGTAACAGGACTCAACAAAATTTTCCCCATTTTTAGTCTAGTTTAGATAGTTTCATAACATCCGAATTGGCATCAATATATTACTTAAAAATGACAAGATTACAATGTCAGAGGGTAATTAAAAATAACAAAATGTTCTACTGAAGCTTGTTAGAACTCATGTAACCGCATTTATATAATAAAATATTTATCAGAACCAAAAAATAAAACACTGTTGAACAGTTTCATAAAATAATTAAATGCAACTGTAATTAATGTAATGTTTATTCTTGAATTATTAAACTTTAAGCAGCTTATATGCAAAATAGTATTCGTTCTTTACAAAGAAAATCTAGTTTAAAATAATTACTGTTTTTATTCCTTCCATATTATTCATTTTTTATCAATGTAAATTCTGATTAGGAACAATATTATAATAATATTGACAAAATGTGATGTAAGTATTTCTTCTGTGACCAACTATTAGGCAATCAGTGGTATCAGTAGATAGAAAATACAATTTTAAACCTATTTAAAAGTGTAGAAGCTTGTTAAATATTATAAATTACTAGCGACCCGCCCCGGCTTCGCACGGGTGCAATGGATGTTATTATACATATGAACCTTCCTCTTCAATCACTCTATCTATTAAAAAATCCGCATCTAAATCCGTTGTTTTAAAGATTTAAGCATACATAGGGATAGGGACAGAGAAAGCGACATTGTTTTATACTATGTAGTGATGTCACCGTAATATTATATATAGTTACCTTTAGATTACGAGCAAGAGATCTCAAGTTTCCCATAAAAAATGTAATATTGAATAGAACCTCAATAATTATGAAGATTTTTTTATGGCACAGAAAAAAAATATTTTTTTCAAATGAGATGAAATCGTCCGAACCAACTATGTATTAAAAGAATTCATTTCTGATGAATGAAAATTATTATAATTAAATAATATGATGTAATGTAAGTATTTATTTTAAGTCTGTTTGTACTGTGAGTCCAAACATCACTAATATTCCTGTCTTTAAATATAGGACAAGAATTTTACTAAAGTAAATCTTAAGTCCGATACCTAACTACAGTATTGTTTCAGATATAAGTATTTATTTTGAAAACGAAAATTTTATTTTTTCTACACACAGCTTGAATACCAGTGCACACAACATGAACATATTATTTCTTTAAATATTGCTCAACTTTACGTTTTATGTCATCAATGTTCGACAAATTTAAATTTATATTCGAGAGTTCTACCGAATTATGATCTATTAAATCTGAACATCATCTCGAATATATTTATAATCTCCCTCTATCAACCATTTCTAATAAATTATCAATAGTGATAATTTATTAGAAATGGTTATAACTTATAATGATGATGAGTGATTCTATTTATAATATCATAATTATAATAATTAGCCATATTTTATTCCTGTGATTGTTACGCTTTTCTTCTTGATTAAGTTTGTATCCATTTAATTTTAATTATTATAGTGCTTATGAACTTCACCAAAAGTTTGAGATTCAAAAGTTTGAAACGTAACTGCAAATATGATTATATTTAGATATTATTATTATTATTATTTAATACTTCACAAAGTTATCCTGGCACCATTTATATTCTCACCTCTATAAAACACACAAGCGTGGTAAAATCCTGATAATACTTAGTAATTCAACTAAAAAGTTCAAAACTATAGTTAAATAGTCTCCTTAAATAGTAGTTAATAGTAGTAATACTCACCTAAAATGTGATGGTTCTGTACGTATCATTATTATTTTTAGTTACAAAATTGTTATTTCCTATAAAAATAAACTATATGAGTACATAGTACTTAATTCTTTTGAAATAGTAGTTTTGATTTGACGTGTACAAAAGTCAGCTAGGTCTTACAGTTGTAACTGTGTAACTGTTATCCAACGTGTAAATTATTTGCTCACATCGTGTTATTTGTTTCATGTAGATATTATTAGAAAATAATTGTAAAACCAGTGCATAGTATGTGATGCTATTTAATAAAAAGAATCAAAAATAAATTATTGGTTTAATTTGGGAATAAGTAGCGATTAAAAACAACCTCAAATATTATTCAAGAGCCGCGTATCGAAGCAGACGAGGCAGTAAAAAGATGGGTGGATATCTCAAGTACCTGTAGATATGGAACTTGTAAATTGTTTTTTTAAGTCTCGTAGATAAACAATAATCTTGATAGGCTACTATAACGTGAATTATACAGAAAAGGTGATACGTATCTATAATTTTACTTTGATTATGCCTTATGTCTTAGGCCTCTTGCCTTTTCTGTTTTATTCACGCCTACAGTAGACAGGTGCAAGCGTGAGTTATGGAAGAGCGGATAGGAATGAGAGATTGGAATTCAGGAAAAAGATGGAGAAAATAGAGCCCGTCAAAATAAGTTTAAGTCTACAGATTATAGATGCCGGTACTAAACAATACTAGATGGTAATCCCCAGTTTGGCAGCCTTGATAGATGCATCGGAAATTATAGGAAGACGGAAGCGTTTGCGTTGGTAAGGAATTCTAAGTGTTTGTGGTGCGGCAAAGAGAAGAGGCGGAACCTCAGCCCTGCACGTATTGTTCTATATCGGAAAGTAGAAGGTGGAATTAATTGGATAATTGGAAAAGTTAATCGGAACACTTGCCATGGTAGAGGCGCCTACTTTTAAAGCTTAAGCTGGACCCATTCACAATTTTGGTTATTTGTTTTTTATTTTATTTATTCAGGAGCTTTTGGTCTATACAGCCATGCCAGCCCCATCGTTCTTTGAGCTTGCAATAGTCAAATTACTAATTAAAATTGCAATAGATGTACACAATTCTATTAAAGTATCGTACACCATTATTTAACTTAAAATGGCAGCTTCAGAAACAGTTTTTAGCCAGAATACTGTTGAATCTCCCAACATCCATCGATCGAATATTAGAGATTACACTTTTCCTCATAAGATGCAATACTGGTTCTTAAATAAATTCATTTTACTTTCTGACATTGCCGCAATTTGAGAAGTACTCCGTGCTCAGCAGTCACTGACACTTAGGCTAGATTCAAATTAGCTCGAACCGACCGTTTTACCGTCAGTCGACTATTTAGTGTGACTGTTTATACATTAAACTGTTGGTCCGACCAAATGTGAGCACTAATGTCGTTACTGTCGATTTACCTTTTTTTTTTTTTTTTTTCGTGCGGAAATCCCTTCGGATACCCCCCCGCGTGCCAGCGGGGGCGGTTATGTCGGGCTTGAACCGACTAAAACCGCACGCCGTCTCGGGTCTACAGACGCCGGGGTGTAAGGTTGCCCATAGAGCATATCCCTCGCACCCCGACTGACCCTGGGCCATCTCCGGTTTCGAGATGGCCCCCTCGGGTTTGGGAACCACGGTGTCCCCGTCTTGCCCCGGTTTGGGGAGGGGCGCTAGTCGCCCCACCGTCCCGGCCTGCTTCTGCTGGGGTGACAGGTGGCCTCACCCGCCACCCCCAGGCCTGCGCTCATGGAGGACGGAGGTCGTTAAGCGACCTCCGGCGCCTGAGTTGCCTGCGACGCGCTGTCGATTTACCTCATGTCCGACTCGTCAACAGTTTTGAGTTGCCTTTAACCTTTAATGGGTAACGACGATGTAATTGTTATCATGTGTTGCTAAGTAAATTAAGAAGGTTTCGTCGACCTGAGTCGACAAGTGTGAACGGCGTCATACAAAGTACCTAGTACGCCAAAGTCCGATAAATGTGTCGTCGCTTATAGTTTTATCGGGTCGCCGTAATGTGAACAGCGCTATTGAAATACACGTGCTAATATGCATCCAACATCGTTGTCGTACCGGTAAAAGGTCCAACCCAATGTGAATCAGCTCTTACGTTGAAGACATCCCTCATAAATAAAGACGAATTGTAAACAGCCCGTCCACAAACGACAAGTAACGTATTGTGTTCGAGACAAGCGTCTGAACATTCCGGCTCGAAGGACCACTATCGCATGTATAAAACAAAATGCGATCTATATTTTAATTATTTAACTTTATTGAAGTTAGCACGTACAATCTGGTTATAGCACCAAAAATGAACAGAGAATAATGGATGCAGGATATCCTACACGTCCGCCAAAGACAAGAAATGTTGCAAACATAAAAAATACAAAAATTTAAAATAACAATAAAGCTATGTTCAGACGCTTATCTCGAACATATTGCATAAGTAAAAGTATCACAGTCAATGCATGAAATGCTAACTATCCTACTTCCTAGGTTCTAATCCTACTAATATTATAAATGTGTGTGAATTCTTGAAGATGTTTGAATGTTTGTTACTCAATCACGCTCAAACGGCTTAACGGATCTAATTGAAATTTCATAGAGAGACAGATTATGATCTGGAATAACACATAGGCTACTTTTTATCCCTGAAACAGTTTCCTATGGGTTACGGGAACGGAATGAGTCCTTCACGCGGGGGGAGCGGTGGGTAACCGCTAGTAATTAAAAATGATTTTTTGTTTCCAACATATTTTTTTAAAGTGTGTTATTTATGTATATACATATATGTATTAATATATATTAATCACGTGGTTATTTATTTTTGCGTAGCCATAAAATTTCGCCACGTTGAATTACTCTAATTTAGAACTACTAATACAAACGCCTACTCTACTCTTACAACTAAGTACAAATATATAGATGTATCTATTTACCCTATATATGAATTAACTATTTTTAATATGTAACACAATTTCCTCTAAGTGTGTTTAATGAAATAGTGATAATACAAACATGTTCTATAATTGATAATAATTGAATGATTCAAATATAACTTCATACATTCATGAAAATAAAATAAATGTTATTCAGTCTTATAGTGGTCTCTAATTAAATTAAATGCATTGATTGAAGTATTGCGATCATTACTTTGTAACAAATTGAGATGAAACTCACACGCAACACATTACTTATCATCTGTGGACGCTGTGCTGTGTTCGCAACTCGTCCTCACCCAATAGGGACGGCTTGCAACATAAATTTCAGTATTCACTTCATGTTGTTAAATACAAAACTATAGCAATTACATTAGTATATTAACATCATGTCTTGCTTCTTCGCATAGCCACAATTAAATTACCATGCAAAACAATTGCAGAAATCGTAACGTTAATGTGGCAACGAAAGCTGTATGGGCTCAATTATACAGTCAATAAATATCGTGATCCAATTTCCGGTGTAAGATCTCGATATATATTGACAACATCGCGAAATATATTGAGTGTCTAAATGCGCCCTATAACATGATGTTTTATTTGCTTCAATGTTCATGTATGATTGTAAATAAACATTTTACGAGCCGCACTTCCAAAGCCATCTCTAATCCTTTTCGACTAGTTGGACGCACAAGCTTGAGCACATTCAGATGTCTCGGGCATATTTTAATGTCATCGTATTATTGACTAACAATACAAAAATAATACTGACAAGCAATTGAGCAGAAAAGAAACAAATTAGAATCAAAAAATTAAAGTTTAACTAGTTAGTAGATACAAAGAATATATCTACTACATTGTATACACGATACAACCGCCTATTCGCAAAGATATACATCTAACACATCGAATAGTCAAAGTGATTGCGATGGACCGACGGCTTTATCAAATGTTAAAGTTTCAACATGGAGAGGTACAAAAACTTGCGCAGAAGTCTTCGCTACCGGCTGACAGGTGGGCCGTGAACGACAAACAACATCTGACTAAATGACAATACTGATTCCTCATTCCTCAACTTACGCGTTGATCTTACGTCTGATAGGTCAGGATCTAGTAGATCTAGTAGATCCTGACAGGTTTATTTAGACCACTACTGGAATATTGTGATATGTTAGCTACAATTTTGAAAAGTACAATGACAATATTAATAATGTTTTAGTTGATTTTGTCAATATAACAACCCCTCAGGATAAGCTGACAATGTTAAAATCAACATAAACATTAACTTTATGTCCAATGATTCATATCATGAGGAAATCCATTTTGTAAAATATGAGAAACATCAACAACAAATACTACAGTAGTGATATCACAAACATTTGGAGAAATTGACAATTACGGGAATTAGTATTGTCAGTTTTGTCGATTGTTCAGGCCCACAAATTTAGTTAATTAATAGGAAATACAATTATTAAAGCTTAAATTTCAGTTTCTTAGCTACTAACTTAAAATATAATACAAATATTATACCTATTTAAAACAAATAAGAAATGTGCTTTTGTGCTGCAAGTTAGCTGTTTCGATTTCAATAAATTCAGCAGTTTCGTGCTCTACGAGAGCACGACTACCTTTGGTGTAAAATGAAAGGGCTTCCTTTTATCTCTCTATGTATATCTTCAAAAACTGTTTTAATTTCGTCTTTTCCCACAAATCACTCGAAGGTACCTGAATGAATTAAGGCAAAGTTATACTTTATAGAAAGCCACAAAGACTCTTTTAAAAGCAGTTATAATTTCTGGAGAGTTGAATTCAATCATTATTGATATAATGTGAAAATTGCGCTTATTAATGCTACTTATTAATCAACGTAAATCAAAGAATTAAATATTGGCAAAATATTGTGTAACTCCTGAATAAAAAGAAATACTTACAATGTTTAGGTAGATACTACTTCTACACTTTGTAATTCAATACAATCAGACGAATATCTATAACTGTTTTCAAAAAATCGTTCTCCTAATTTTTCCTGAAAGGATTTTTCTTTCACCTCTCAGTGCGATAGCTCCAACTTCTTGTTCGATCCTTAATTAGTGTATTCTGGATTAGATAATCGGTCCTCAAATTATATATTTTCAATTTTTGTAAGACGGTTTTCTTAAAGCAGTCGATGTTACTCTCTTCAAGACTTTCAGTAGAATATAATTATCACTTATAGTGCGATCGTTTTTATTTGAAATGTTGCGCAATTTATTTGTGTTACACAGTTATTGTGTTATACAGTTTATTGTTGCTTGAATAATGTGATCTAATATAATATGTTGTCATTATCATAACGTTTGAACACCATAACGAAATATATTATGTATATATTTTACCCGCTTTAAATTTTCCGAGTACCAGTTGATGGATGAAGATATTTGAAGGCAAATAGAGCTATTAGCAAGATTCAGTGCTGTTGCGGTGAAGTTACTTCAAGATTTTAGCAATTGTGTAGAACTTCAAGCCTTGTGTTTTGACAAATACATTTGAATAAGTATGTAAATTTGAAATTGTTTGAAATTTCATGATTATAAATCTCTAAATTATCAGTAAGTAGATTGATGATCTACATTTACCGTGTGATATCGTGCAATGTTTTTTTCACGAAGCGTATTATTGCGTCACTTACATCAAATATAGGGGGTATATTGACTTTACCTTTGACATACCATCAGGCGAGGGGTATAAAAAAGTATGTGGCCTCACAAAGAGAAGACAACCTTACCTGTGCCGGTGGACGTGCTTATCGACTGACGGCTCTAGCGTAGCTTCCTCTCGGGGTTGGAGGGTCAGAAAGTAGTTGCTTCCAGAAAATCCTGTTTAAAACCAAATTATGAAAAGAGGAGAGCGGGCCCTGGGCTCCAAATGCAAGCTTTGGATGCAACAGGGATTGATGCTGGGATAACGATGATGACGTTCTTCAAAAAAAGTCTGAATTCACGATATTATTACTGTTCGCGCCGCTTACGAACTAACTCCACAAGTAATAGAAACCACATTCATAAACGCTTCACATGCACAGCACACATACATATCATCGCATCATCAAACACGTCACTCAACATTCGCCAATCACATTCATTCCATTCATACCTGCTACTTAAAACGACATGCAATATTGTAAAATATATAAAACCTAATTAAAACTCTTAAACTACCAAAAGGACTATTTTTTCTGTGTTCGATCACGAACATAAGTGGCGACCGTGACAGGACCTGCAGACAATAAGGATTACAAACAAAATAATAATTATTACGACCGCCATCGAACCAAGGACGCCTAGAGGTCACCGCAACGTCTTTCACCACACTATCGAAGAAATGTTCCAGTTTTCCTGTAAAACGCCTAGGAATACTTCACAGTGGCTATAGAAAATACGTCGTGACTACATAAACTCCTGTCCACTCGTCGGGTACGTGTCGGCGATCCAGTGGGCTGCTGTGAGGCAAGCTGCGAGGTGTGTAAGCGGATTGAACAATCAACGAGAAACGATCGCAAGAGGATACTCCAAAGACATCGTGTGCCTGCCTGATTATACTGTGAGCCCGTTCCTTTATCTACCTTACCTTAGCTACCCTCTTCTGTTTGGTTATTTAGAGAATTTTGTTCCTCAAAGTTGTGCTATGACTATATTCATCATTCACTTCATAGCATCGCGCCTATATAACATTCATCGCTCAGAAACCTATTACCTAGTGCCTAAATCTAGCACAATCTAGTGTACCTATCTCATACTTAGCCTAAACGCATTTTAAAGTCTGCTTGTCATTCTCTTATGTAGGTACTACAAAAAATCACATTCAAACAAACGCATTATTATCGAACTTGAAGCTACCTACATATATATTAAGAAAATCTTTTATGAAAATCAACTAAGCTATTGTAATGCATTATTTCACTTTTATAATCATTTATTATTGTACTTCATTGCATTTTATAATAGCTTAAACCATAATAACTACCACAGCTTTGCAGTCTTTATCCCCTATCTATTTATGTTAAGAATTTAAGCTGTTTTCTAAGCTTGTCGTAACAATCTATTCCAGTGGCATTACGCGGCGACGTTCGTCGCTCGCGCGGTCTCTTTGCATTGTGCGTGGACCGTGGCGCCTGCCTACTGCATCTCTGCGCTCGCGCGCGCCGTGAAGCAGCCCGCTTATCGGTACCTTTTTTTTTTTTTTTTTTTTTTTTTTATCGTGCGGAAATCCCTTCGGATACCCCCCCGCCGGCCAGCGGGGGCGGTTATGTCGGGCTTGCACCGACTAAAACCGCACGCCGTCTCGGGTCTTCAGACGCCGGGGTGTAAGGTTACCCATAGAGCATATCCCTCGCACCCCGGCTGAACCTGGGCCATCTCACCACTAACAGCATCGCTCATCCTGTCTCCTCTGAAAGCAGAGGAGTACGGAGAGCGATGTGTTCCCGCCACGTTGGGTATTGGCCGACGATCAATGCCAACCCTATGAAGGGGTGAAGGGGAAGCCATTGACCGCCGCCCAGGGTGTACCGGCCGCTCCGATTCCGTTCCCCCGGACTGCAGCGGGATCGGAATCGGAGCGACATTCGAGGAGGTTACCCAACACACACCCCGCTTATCGGTACCTGACGACACGGCCGATCAGCTGGAACGCCAGAGCGAGTTACGTATGCTTAACTTTGTTTACGTATTTACAACGTTATAATTAATTGTTCGACTGAATTTTATCGCAAGTTCATAATGTCGTGTGAAGATTTGTCTTATAAGGACTTGATTGCTAAATGTAGTTCTATTAAAGGACGCGTTACTAAATTTAAAAATAACTTAGATATTTTAGATACGTTGGAAGGCATTTCACAAATT
Source organism: Cybosia mesomella (assembly GCA_946251805.1). Lineage (NCBI taxonomy): Eukaryota > Metazoa > Arthropoda > Insecta > Lepidoptera > Erebidae > Cybosia > Cybosia mesomella. The sequence goes on from OX276398.1 coordinate 29,424,768, forward strand.
GAACTAAGCAAACTTGCGATGAAACTGACGAAATTTGAAGCATTATTCATTGATTTTGATGAGTTGCAATGTCAAATAGAAATTCTTAGTAGTGATAAACAAGATGCCGAGTTAGCAATCAGAGATTTGATCGAACAAGATTTTTACCATTGCATAGCATTAACTAAAGCGTTACTAGAGAAAAATCCTACCTCTAAGCCAAGCTTACTACATTCGTCAGCGCATTCTTGCTGTCATCATAATGATAGTACTCATGCTGTCGGGTTTCGACTGCCCGAACTACGCATACCTAACTTCGATGGTAGCTACTTCCGGTGGCTAGAATTTAAAGATATTTTTATTTCTTTGGTTCATGACAATAAAAACATAAAGAATATTCATAAATTTCAATACTTGAACTCTTACCTCACCGGAGAGGCGTCAAGAGTGATTTCAAACCTTGAAATTTCTGATCATAATTACATTGAGGCTTGGAAGATTCTATGTGAGCGTTACGATAACAAACGTCAATTAATAAACAACCATTTGAAGTCATTACTCAATATTGAATCTGTACGTGAGACAGACAAGTCACTTAGGTTCATTAGTGATCACGTCACAAAGAATCTTCGAGCTCTCAATAGCCTAGGTTTACCTACTGATAAATGGGATGCTCTTATTATTTATATTGTGGCGGGAAAACTGGATAATACCACATACTTTAAGTGGGAAGAACATAGGAATGACTTACCTGATATACCTACCTTAGAGCAGTTCTTCTCCTTTTTGAAGAACCGTGCTGACGTTCTTGAAACCTAATTCAATAGGTCTAAGCAAGATAAACTTGAAAGGTCAAAATATAACCAACATCATAACCATAAGTGTCAAACTAAAACCTTAGTTAATACTTCTTCAAATGAGAATTTTATTTCTTCTCAAATTAGCTCTTCGCTGCATTGCGTAGCATGCAATGGTAATCATTATCTGCACCAATGCAACGCGTTTAAAGGCAAATCGGTAGAAGAAAGAAATCATTTTATTAATTCTTACAATTTATGTCAAAACTGTCTTCGAAGTGGTCACAAGTTACAGCAATGCAAGCTCCCAGGTACTTGTCGAATCTGTAAGAAGCGACACAACTCTCTGCTTCACAAGACACAAGAACCTGAAATTAAAAATAATGAGTCTATTTCTATGTCAGCCATGTCTTCGCATGAAGTAATATTGTGTACCGCCAAGGTACAGTTAACTAATCCTATAACTAAAGACACCACCATAGTGCGTGCCCTCCTAGACAGTGGGAGTCAGTCTACTTTCATAACTGAAGCTGTAAGGCAGAAGTTAAAGCTCACTCCCCAGTCATCTAATACCGAAGTAGTTGGTATAGGAAACACACCTCTAAAATTAAATATTCAACGTTGTTCAGTGCAACTGACATCCAAGGACAATGCATTTAACGTTATAATGTCTTGTCTCATCTTGCCCACTATTTCAGGGAAGATACCTAAGGTCCCTCTTGATATAAGACACCTCAACTTATTCGACTTTAACCTAGCGGATCCTAACTTCAATGAACCTTCTCCAGTAGATATGCTCATCGGAGCGGATCTCTTCTGGGACTTAATAGGTTCAGAACAACAATCCCTAGGGCCAAAAAGTCCCATTTTACGAAGCTCTAAGCTTGGTTGGCTTATTGCTGGTCCTATATTTAATGCAAAGCCCGAGAAAGGCTCTAAAAAGGTGATGTGTAATTTTTTACTAAATAAACAATCATCTACAAACCTACATGATGAACTGTCAAAGTTCTGGGAACTTGAGAATTTCCCACAAACGAAAGCTCTCACTAAAGAAGAAAAGCTTTGTGAGCAGCACTTCTTAACTAACACTACACGAACCCATGATGGTCGTTTTTGTGTTGCACTACCTCTACGTGAGGACCCAGTTATTTTAGGAGATTCCTATAGCTTAGCTAAGAAGCGTCTTCTGAGCTTAGAAGCTCGTTTTCGTAAGCAGCCTGAAACCAAACAAGCATACATCGATTTCATACATGAGTATGAGGCTCTCGGTCACCTAACTAAACTTACGTCAAACAAATCTAGAAATGCCTATTATCTTCCACATCATCCTGTATTCAAGGAAAATAGCGAGTCAACTCGTATTCGCGTCGTTTTTGATGCCTCCGCTAAAACTACTTCGGGAATATCGGTAAATGATCTGCAAATGATAGGACCGATAGTTCAAGATTCACTTTTTAATATACTTGTTCGCTTTCGGCAGCACAAGTTCGTATTTTCTGCCGACATAGAGAAAATGTTCCGCGCTATCTCTGTGAGAGAGTCAGATCGTCATCTGCAACAAATTCTATGGCGAGACAATGAGAATGATCCCATACAAACCTTGCAGTTGAATACAGTAACGTACGGCTTCTCTAGCGCTAGCTTTCTTGCAACTCGCTGTATAATTCAAGTCGGAGAGGAATGTAGTGACCCTACAATTAAAACTATAATTAAAAATGACCTTTATTGCGACGATATTCTTTCAGGAGCCAATATAGAGTCTGAAATGCGCTACATTCAGCAGTCTGTGGCCAAAGAATTAGCTAATTATGGGTTTCATCTCCGTAAGTACCGATCAAACCTGCCTAATCCCTTATTCGCAGACTCTGTTGATCTCAAACACGACGATCTTATGATAAGTAACGCCACTAGCACCTTAGGTGTAGGCTGGACTCCACCGTCTGATGAATTTTATTTCAATATCCAATATTCACACCTAGGTGTCCTAACAAAGAGATCGATACTTTCATCGACGTTTAAAATATTTGATCCACTTGGTCTGTTGTCTTTATGCACGATCAAGCCTAAAATAATCCTCCAAGAACTATGGAGCCTTAAACTAGACTGGGATGAACCAGTACCCCAAGAAGTAAAAAAATCTTGGCTCAAATTTACAGAACAGCTTTCAGAGCTCTGTTCACTAAAGATACCTCGATGTATTATAATTAATGATGTATCTATAATCGAACTGCATTGTTTTACTGATGCGTCACAGCGAGCCTTTGGAGCAACTATTTACCTTAGATCCCTTGACGCTAATGGCAAGAGCAATGTCTCTCTAGTATGCGCCAAGTCGCGAGTAGCTCCAATAAAGCCTACTACTATACCGCGCTTGGAACTTTGCGCTGCTCTATTAGGCGCTCAACTTACCAACACTGTCGTGCAAGCTCTAAGATGTCCAATAAACCGTCAAGTATACTGGACTGACTCAACTGTCGTCCTCGGTTGGCTTAGGTCACCCAGTAAGGCAAAAACATTCGTGGCAAATAGAGTTGCTGCTATTAATGACATCACCGATTCTTCTAGCTGGCGTCATGTACCTACCTATAATAATCCAGCGGATCTCGTGTCTCGAGGAGTAAATCCTGAACAGGTAAACTCTCCCTTATGGTGGTTGGAACCTGACTTCCTTATGCAACCTGAATGCCATTGGCCTACAGAACCTTCACTCACAGCTGACCTACCTGAGATGAAAGCGCACCCCGCTTTCGTCGGGGAGACTGCACTATCATGTAGTGACAAACTGATTAATATTGAAAAATACTCTAAACTCTTATTTATGCAAAATGTAGTAGCTAGATTATTAAGATTTATACACAATATAAAATGCCCTACAAACAAATTACTAGGCCCCCTATCCACAGACGAAAGAGAGCACGCTATGACTTACCTAATAAAAATATCACAAAAGGAGTCATTCTTTAAAGAAATAGACCATTTAAGTAATAATAAGCCTTTAAAATCTCATACAGCGTTAACTTCTCTTAACCCTTTTCTTGACTCAAAAGGTGTTCTTAGAGTTGGAGGCCGTATCGACACCTCTATTTATCCGTACGACAAAAAACACCCCATTGTCTTAAAAGCTGATAATCATCTAACAAAATTAATCTTTCAGAACGAGCACCACCGTCTCTTTCACGCCGGTCCACAACTTTTACTCGCCTCATTAAGGGAGCGCTACTTGCCTATGGGTGGTCGCAACCTGGCTAGACGCGTATGTCGCGAATGCCTCATATGTCGTCGCTTTAGAGGGAAAACAATGAACCAAATGATTGGTAACCTACCTCCTGATCGCGTAGAGCCAGACTTTCCTTTCCACACCGTAGGCACCGACTTTGCCGGACCGTTTCTTATATCAGATCGTAAGGGACGGGGTTGTAAAATAACGAAATGCTATATGTGCATATTCATTTGCTTCCGCTATAAATGCATTCATTTAGAAGTGGTAAGCGATCTATCTAGGGACGCATTTTTGTTAACTCTAAAAAGGTTTATTGCTCGCCGGGGAATTTGTAAAACTATTTACTGTGACAATGGCAGAAATTTTGCCTCAGCGGCAAAGGAGATCAATTCTTTTTTAAATTGTAACAAGAATGCTATCGTTGATTTTGCAGCTGTACAGGGCATTGAATTTCGCTTCTCACCAGCATACGCTCCTCACTTTGGCGGTCTCTGGGAGGCCGGAGTTAAGAGTGCTAAGTTTTTTGCGAACAAAATTCTTAAAAATACTCACCTTACCTACGAGGAACTATCTTCTTTATTTACCCAAATAGAAGCGATCCTAAATAGCCGCCCCCTTTGTCCTCTCAGCCCTTCGCCCAATGACTTTACTCCTCTTACCCCGGGACACTTTCTAATCGGCAGACCACTGACCTCGCTTCCATCTCCGTGTCTTCTTGCAGCCAACGTCAACCACCTCGACCGCTACAAGCGTCTAGAGCAAGCCAGGCAGCATTTCTGGAGGCGTTGGTCCAATGAGTACATTGCCGAGCTCCAACAACGCACGAAATGGCGTACACAGTGTGCTGCGCTGAAGATAAATGATTTAGTCCTCATAAAGGAGGACGCGTCACCCCCATGTGTTGGCGCCTTGGACGAATATCTAAATTATATCCTGTAGCTGATGGTCTACCTCGTGTTGCTGACGTCTCCACTGCGCAAGGGCTCGTGCGAAGAGCCATCAACCGCTTATGCCTGCTACCAAATGGAGAGTCTTCTTGAAAGGCCTGTAGCCTTTCAACGCCCGGGAAGATGTTCGCGCCGCTTACGAACTAACTCCACAAGTAATAGAAACCACATTCATAAACGTTTCACATGCACAGCACACATACATATCATCGCATCATCAAACACGTCACTCAACATTCGCCAATCACATTCATTCCATTCATACCTGCTACTTAAAACGACATGCAATATTGTAAAATATATAAAACCTAATTAAAACTCTTAAACTACCAAAAGGACTATTTTTTCTGTGTTCGATCACGAACAATTACTATCAGCCCTAAAAAACCCGATAGATTATAACCTAACCTAACCTAACCACAGAACTGCGATATCGCCGAGCGTTATGGAGGTCTGATGGTAGTCTTTCCATTTAACATCAAAGTTCAGCTGTTTCGTAGTTAGACTGTAAACCGACCGACCCCAACCTAGTTAACCCTGGGGTTATCCTTTCGAGGGCTTACCCGGGGTGCCCGACAATGGACACTTGGGAAGGACACCGTGTGGTTTTAGTCCGTCCGATTCCGACACATCTGTCGCCATACATAAATATCATTGCATCTTTTTTTTTATTTAAGAATTTTAGTAATCGAAATCACTAATATTCTCTCTATTCTAAGCTAGATTGCTTGTGTTAGGAGTAGGTTCACGTCATTAGTTTAGAGGCCAGGATTCGAACTCGGGACCTCTCGATCGTAAGGCCAACTTCTTAACCACTGAGCTATCCCCGCTTGAGTACATCCCCGTACAATTACACTCGGACACAGGAAAAATATTGTAGCTACTATGCACGAATCGAACTCTATCAACAATTGTGCAGGGACGACTCGGCCAAATATTGCGTCATCCACAATCACACGAACAAATTTAGCTGTTTCCTTTAAAGTTTGTATGTTACCTATGTCTGTAAGATAGTTTAGTACTTATATTATACAGTCTGTAAATTCTGTAACAAAACTAGTGTCCGATCAATACCTTAGGGGCACATAGGTATCCTAAATACATAACCATATATGAAATTAAAATAATATATTAATGTAAATAAATTTCTTATTGGGATGCCATTTCCTAGATCATAATTACCCAATACCTCCCGAAAATCTATCAATGTAACAAAACTGCATTGTAGATATCCAGTAATATTTAGTGGCGGCCCACATCACCGCCTTACGCTGGCTCCACCGCCGCGGCCCCTTGTATTTTTATAATGTTATTTTGTTTTAGATAGTGTTTGTTCACAAAATGGCCTGTGTTGTCATGTAAGTTTCCGCATCGACCTAAATTTTGTTGCAGTTTTTGTGGAGTACTTCTTTTCAACTTATTTTCCAAAAAGGATTACAAAAACAGAACCTAATATTGATACCTATATGCACCTACACGGATCGGACACCAGTTTTGTTACATAATGTATAGCTTACCGTAAGATAAGGTGAAGTTACATTGATGTGCTCTACCTCTTACATAAATAGAAAAAGGATTGTCCACAATTGGGGAGTGGTCGAAATGTAGAACAATTGGGCAATCTTACACCCCGGCGTCTGTAGACCCGAGACGGCGTGCGGTTTTAGTCGGTTTAAGCCTATCTTTCTTTCTTACTTTCTTACTTAAAATTAATAGCGGAGATATTTCTCTCACTTCGTTCGTGCGCCAATAGTTCGAGGGTGAAATGGTGACATTCACCCGAGGTAAACACTCTACTTTTCATTTCGACTATGTGAGGAAATTAAAATACTACACACACATTTAACGAAACAGGTATATTGATTATCAGTTAAAATTTAATATATATTTTTTTTTATTGTTAAATTTTATTTTTAATTACAATAAGTAAATGTACAAATGTGGTTACAAATTTTATATCTAACTAAACTAAATAAAACTAAAATAAAATAAATTATTAAAAGAAACTTATACCTAAAATGCATCGTGGAATTCCTCCGCATCGCATGCCTCCTGTGGTAACGTGCCCAGAAGACTGGCAGCATTGCCACGTTGTATGGCAATACTTATTCTCTGTGCTAAAAAGAAGCCAGCCTTCTTTTTAGCACAGAGAAAATCGAATCTATTGGTTACATTGTAATCGAGTATCTTTTTATTTTTTTTTTTTTATCGTGCGGAAATCCCTTCGGATACCCCCCCGCCGGCCAGCGGGGGCGGTTATGTCGGGCTTGCACCGACTAAAACCGCACGCCGTCTCGGGTCTTCAGACGCCGGGGTGTAAGGTTACCCATAGAGCATATCCCTCGCACCCCGGCTGACCCTGGGCCATCTCACCACTAACAGCATCGCTCATCCTGTCTCCTCTGAAAGCAGAGGAGTACGGAGAACGATGTGTTCCCGCCACGTTGGGTATTGGCCGACGATCAATGCCAACCCTATGAAGGGGTGAAGGGGAAGCCATTGACCGCCGCCCAGGGTGTACCGGCCGCTCCGATTCCGTTCCCCCCGGACTGTGTAATCGAGTATCTAGGCGGCCATGTAAAAAAAGCGTCATGATATCAAGGCATTACGACGTAACCTAATTATCATGGACTCCATACCCTAAAATTTTAAAAAATTACTATCCACTCTAGGGATACCCATGAAAATTAAACATTCCGAACAGGAGAGATGAAAAATTTATTGTCAGTGTATGACATCATCACTCGCACGACGAAGCTTCTTATCAATCAATTGAATGTGTGTGTCGTGTCAGTCTCGCACGTTTGAAAGCGTTATGTAGGGTTGTAAAAAAAACATTTATTCTACTACACAATTACATTATTATAAATAATTTAAGGTAAACATTTTAAATCTTTATTTAACAGTCGCGTCTTTGGCGTAGGCCTCCCCCAATTGCCTTCCAGTACCACCTATCTCTGGCCTTGAATATCCAATGCGGCCCTACTCTGTTTACAAATACATCTACCCATCTTTTTCTCTGGTGTCCCCGAGATCTTATTCCGTATCTGGGGATCCATTCTAATATAGTTTTAAGTCCATCTGTCATTTGGCATACAACATACATGGCTGGCCCAGTTCTGATGGGAAGCGGTAACCGCGGCCTATGGACGTGTGCAACACAAGGGGCGTCACGTAATGTCTATTAATTTGGTAGTTTGTCTAATGCTTTGATTACTTATTCTATGTTCTGTTTATTCCCAGCATGCTTTTTTACCATTACCAAAAAGGAAAATTATGAGTCCGTTCATTGTCTTTTTAGACGAGGGGTATATTTCGGGGAACTGGTAGCCTGGGAAAAAGCTGTCAAAATATTCAAAATGAAATATTATACGATATTCTACACAGCGCTATCTAGACTCAATGTAACAATAGCTTAACTAACTTGTGCTATGAGTTCTAGAATGCGGATAAACATACTTAAATATATTTTCTTTTGTAAATACATACATGTTATAGCTACTTAGAAACACCCAAACCAATGCAAATAGACATAGGTATTCTTGGATACAAATATTTGCACTGAGCGGGAATCAAACCCGCGACCTACCTATTTAGCAATCGAACGCACTACCGTTACGCCACAGAGGTCGTCAATATGTAAAATTTATGGAATGTATTGAAACCCAAATCAGTGTTATTGGTAGCAAAATGATATTGTCGACAGCTTACGCGAATGTCACGTTACAAAAAATAGTTTTATTTTAATGATACTAAAGTGTCAAAAAAAAAGTATAACTTTATTTGGCTTACAAATTGAGTTATGGGCCACATATTAGCCAGCCATACCATGACTCAACGCATTCCAGACCAGTACCTTCCTATGTCCTAAGTTAGAAAAATACAACGAGCTATCCTTAGAATACCTACTTAGTTAATAAAATATCATGACGCTATCCAACCGATTTGAGGAAGGTAAGCTCTTATTGCTGCCTAGATCACCCAAAGAACCTGCTGACCTACTAACTACAGCAGTTACCGCTACGCCACAAAGGCCAATGTATTATACCTACTAATACAATATAAATATACAAACTGCAGAAGGATATAAATATAGAGGTAACTATTTTTAAACTTATGAGGATCTACTTAGTAATCACATAGGTAATTATTCCGCCATTTACTATTACTATGTTTATTTTATTATTAATTATTAAATACAAATTTAAATGCTACAAATTTAAAGTATCACCTCAGCTCAGCAAAACCAACTCCTAATATGGAGTTACGACTGTTACGAGATCGTGCTATAGTTGCGTTTGAGTAGATTGTTGGATGAATAAGGCCGGCCCCACCGCGTCACGCGATTAGTGCAAGCGCACCCGAACTCATTCTGTCTCTCTCACTCACACTAAGTATTCGATCTGCCTAACCACGCACCGGTATCAAAACTTGTATCTTGTATACACACATAATAAACATTTTCCGAGCTTATTCCCAACTCAGTCGGGTTCGGCTTGGCCAGTTACTACCAAGCGGTCAAAATAAGTTATTTTCTATGAAGCGACTGCATCTGACCTCTACACCCTTTTTTTTTTTTTTTTTTTTTTCGTGCGGAAATTCCTTCGGATACCGCCCCCGCTGGAGAGCGGGGGGTCTCCAGCGGGGGCGGTTATGTCGGGCTTGCACCGACTAAAACCGCACGCCGTCTCGGGTCTTAAGACGCCGGGGTGTAAGGTTACCCATAGAGCATATCCCTCGCACCCCGACTGACCCTGGGCCATCTCCGGTTTCGAGATGGCCCCCTTACTTGCTCTCCACTGTGCCCTCTGCTAATCAGAGGGACACGTGGAAAGCTTCCGAACAGCCCTCAACAGGGCCGTCCTCGCCTCGGTCGGAGTTGGCCGTAGGCAGCAGTGTCTCTCCCACGCTAGGAGAGAGGCGCTGCCGTCTCCGTTGCCCAGGGTGCACCGCGTGGAGGTCCCCAACCAAGCACCCCACAACCAAGCACCCCTGACCTCTACACCCACTGGCTATATCGAAGTTTTTTTTTATATTTAAGACACGTCAATTTGACTTCACCGCGCCTGATGGTAAGCTGAAGGTAAAGTCTCAGGAAAGAGGGTCACCATTACATACACGTACCATGTTAACAATGGTGGCAATCAGCTGGACGGCCTCATCAGAAGAGGATTGTCGTCGCAGCACCGCGTGACACCCACTAGTGCTGCGACCACAATCCCCCTGACCGGCAATGCACTTGCTGACCCCTGAACACAATCAAACCGACATTGGATTACCATGGAGGGTTTTTCGCAATCGGAGACGGTGGTACCCGGCCGAATTTTGTGACAAATTTGTGTCATCAAAGTTCTACTACCAAAGTTCTATAGTTAGACCAATTTTCAGACTTTTTAGGGCTCCAACTACCCGTAACTACTGCCATAGATATTCGTATGGGGATAATCGGGACTGACGGCTTAACGTGATGACATGCAATTCCGTAACACGAATGAGGCCTTTACCACTAATCGTAACGAACCCCCACCTCAGCCAGATGTAGCCACTCTGATTCGTTGCCTTTCTAACAACATCCTACATCGGACCAATCGCAGCCAGACCACACAGCGCCTTTGCCTTTACAACTTTTTTCTTCGCCATGTTATTTTTGCTCGTTGCGCTTACTTTTTGTGTTGATGTATTCGATTCGAATACTTTAGTATTGTATCAGTTTATGTTTGAATGTGACTAAATGTGAAATGGAGTTTGTCTGTTTGTTACGCACTGACGCCTTAATCTACGGATCATCATGAAATTTTGCATAGGTACCGTTGTCATGGGGTGTGTGTTGGGTAACCTCCTCGAGTGTCGCTCCGATTCCGATCCCGCTGCAGTCCGGGGGGAACGGAATCGGAGCGGCCGGTACACCCTGGGCGGCGGTCAATGGCTTCCCCTTCACCCCTTCATAGGGTTGGCATTGATCGTCGGCCAATACCCAACGTGGCGGAAACACATCGCTCTCCGTACTCCTCTGCTTTCAGAGGAGACAGGATGAGCGATGCTGTTAGTGGTGAGATGGCCCAGGGTCAGCCGGGGTGCGAGGGATATGCTCTATGGGTAACCTTACACCCCGGCGTCTGAAGACCCGAGACGGCGTGCGGTTTTAGTCGGTGCAAGCCCGACATAACCGCCCCCGCTGGCCGGCGGGGGGGTATCCGAAGGGATTTCCGCACGATAAAAAAAAAAAAAAAAGGTACCTACCTACGCCAAGCGCAGGGCATGCCGCAATTGCGGCGGTAAGGCCCATCATGGAGGATTGGCTAGAGAGGCGACACGGAAGCCTCTCGTACCGACTGACGCAGGTGATCTCCGGGAAGGGGTGCTTCGGGGACCACCTGCATCGGATCAGGAAGTCAACGCCTGAGTGTCATCACTGTGACGCGAGCGAGGACTCAGGGCTGCACACGCTGGTGGACTGCCCGGCGTGGGAGGTGCCGAGGCGTGACCTCGTGGCAGCCATCGGGGTGGGAGTCCTCTCGCTCGGCAGCATGATTGCGGCAATTTTGCGGAGCGCAAACGCGTGGGCCGCCGCCACCTCCTTCTGCGAGCATGTGATGCTCGCGAAGGAGATGGCGGAGCGCGCCCGGGAGAGGTTCAGAACTCTCCCGGCCCGCCGAGCCCGCAACATGCTCGCCGCGCGTCGCAGGTGACTCAGGCGCCGGAGGTCGTTTAACGACCTCCGTCCTCAATGAGCGCAGGCCTGGGGGTGGCAGGTGAGGCCGCCTGTCACCCTAGCAGAAGCAGGCCGGGACGGGTGGGCGACTAGCGCCCCTCCCCCAAACCGGGGCAAGACGGGGACACCGTGGTTCCCAAACCCGAGGGGGCCATCTCGAAACCGGAGATGGCCCAGGGTCAGTCGGGGTGCGAGGGATATGCTCTATGGGCAACCTTACTTCCCGGCGTCTGCAGACCCGAGACGGCGTGCGATTTTAGTCGGTTCAAGCCCGACATAACCGCCCCCGCTGGCCGGCGGGGGGGTATCCGAAGGGATTTCCGCACGAAAAAAAAAAACCCTGGGCCATCTCGAAACCGGAGATGGCCCAGGGTCTGTCGGGGTCCGAGGGATATGCTCTATGGGCAACCTTACCTTATACCCCGGCGTCTTAAGACCAAAGACGGCGTGCAGTTTTAGTTGTTTCAAGCCCGGTATGACCGCCCCCGCTGGCCGGCGGGGGGGTATGCAAAGGGATTTCCGCACGATAAAAAAAAGAAAAGGTACCTACCTACCATAACCATTGTTAACTCCAACTTCGTGTTGTTGACACAAACCGGTTACAGTTACCTACTTAACGGTGCAGCGAAGATGCCTGCACACTCGAACTACAAATTAATAAATTATTATCAAACGGCCGGTTTCCGTAGCGAACTGATGCTTACTTCTAAAAACATAATGTTCAATATACTCTGCATGAGACTCTGAGCTAATATATTATAACATTTGTGATTCCATTACAGACCTACTTGTTGTACCTATTTTATCTATATATGTGTACGAATGTGAGTACCGATACAAACCCTTCCGGTTTACTGGTATGAAACAGATTGTAAAATGTATTTACCTTTTGTATTATTAAATTAAAAAAAAAAAATTTGATCAGTTGTCGGTAACTTTAAATCTCGGCGTCCTAACTCTCCTGATATTACTACGTGTGTCGTAAGCCTATATGTACACATTGGCACGGTAGATACAAATCCTGTAGTCTTTCGCATGTTGTGAACTTGTGACACAGATTACTTAATATTATTCTAACTTGTGATTTTCGCAATGATTTTCAAAATTATGCGTGACCGACAGTATTCGCGCACTTTACAAATGGATAAACGAAAAACGATTTTTTCCTATTAGTCACGCTTATTTTTTTATCAATAAACTTGTCAAGCAGCCAATCAATCTGAAGACCCGAGACGGCGTGCGGTTTTAGTCGGTTCAAGCCCGACATAACCACCCCCGCCGGCCAGCGGGGGCGGTTATGACAACGGTACCTTTTTTTTTTTATCGTGCGGAAATCCCTTCGGAAACCCCCCGCCGTTATGTCCGGTTATGTCGGGCTTGCACCGACTAAAACCGCACGCCGTCTCGGGTCTTCAGATTGATTGGCTGCTTGACAAGTTTATTGATAAAAAAATAAGCGTGACTAATAGGAAAAAATCGTTTTTCGTTTATCCATTTGTAAAGTGCGCGAATACTGTCGGTCACGCATAATTTTGAAAATCATTGCGAAAATCACAAGTTAGAATAATATTATGTAATCTGTGTCACAAGTTCACAACATGCGAAAGACTATAGGATTTGTATCTACCGTGCCAATGTGTACATATAGGCTTACGACACACGTAGTAATATCAGGAGAGTTAGGACGCCGAGATTTAAAGTTACCGACAACTGATCAAATTTTTTTTTTTTTAATTTAATAATACAAAAGGTAAATACATTTTACAATCTGTTTCATACCAGTAAACCGGAAGGGTTTGTATCGGTACTCACATTCGTACACATATATAGATAAAATAGGTACAACAAGTAGGTCTGTAATGGAATCACAAATGTTATAATATATTAGCTCAGAGTCTCATGCAGAGTATATTGAACATTATGTTTTTAGAAGTAAGCATCAGTTCGCTACGGAAACCGGCCGTTTGATAATAATTTATTAATTTGTAGTTCGAGTGTGCAGGCATCTTCGCTGCACCGTTAAGTAGGTAACTGTAACCGGTTTGTGTCAACAACACGAAGTTGGAGTTAACAATGGTTATGGTAGGTAGGTACCTTTTCTTTTTTTTATCGTGCGGAAATCCCTTTGCATACCCCCCCGCCGGCCAGCGGGGGCGGTCATACCGGGCTTGAAACAACTAAAACTGCACGCCGTCTTTGGTCTTAAGACGCCGGGGTATAAGGTAAGGTTGCCCATAGAGCATATCCCTCGGACCCCGACAGACCCTGGGCCATCTCCGGTTTCGAGATGGCCCAGGGTTTTTTTTTTTTCGTGCGGAAATCCCTTCGGATACCCCCCCGCCGGCCAGCGGGGGCGGTTATGTCGGGCTTGAACCGACTAAAATCGCACGCCGTCTCGGGTCTGCAGACGCCGGGAAGTAAGGTTGCCCATAGAGCATATCCCTCGCACCCCGACTGACCCTGGGCCATCTCCGGTTTCGAGATGGCCCCCTCGGGTTTGGGAACCACGGTGTCCCCGTCTTGCCCCGGTTTGGGGGAGGGGCGCTAGTCGCCCACCCGTCCCGGCCTGCTTCTGCTAGGGTGACAGGCGGCCTCACCTGCCACCCCCAGGCCTGCGCTCATTGAGGACGGAGGTCGTTAAACGACCTCCGGCGCCTGAGTCACCTGCGACGCGCGGCGAGCATGTTGCGGGCTCGGCGGGCCGGGAGAGTTCTGAACCTCTCCCAGGCGCGCTCCGCCATCTCCTTCGCGAGCATCACATGCTCGCAGAAGTAGGTGGCGGCGGCCCACGCGTTTGCGCTCCGCAAAATTGCCGCAATCATGCTGCCGAGCGAGAGGACTCCCACCCCGATGGCTGCCACGAGGTCACGCCTCGGCACCTCCCACGCCGGGCAGTCCACCAGCGTGTGCAGCCCTGAGTCCTCGCTCGCGTCACAGTGATGACACTCAGGCGTTGACTTCCTGATCCGATGCAGGTGGTCCCCGAAGCACCCCTTCCCGGAGATCACCTGCGTCAGTCGGTACGAGAGGCTTCCGTGTCGCCTCTCTAGCCAATCCTCCATGATGGGCCTTACCGCCGCAATTGCGGCATGCCCTGCGCTTGGCGTAGGTAGGTACCTTTTTTTTTTTTTTTTTATCGTGCGGAAATCCCTTCGGATACCCCCCCGCCGGCCAGCGGGGGCGGTTATGTCGGGCTTGCACCGACTAAAACCGCACGCCGTCTCGGGTCTTCAGACGCCGGGGTGTAAGGTTACCCATAGAGCATATCCCTCGCACCCCGGCTGACCCTGGGCCATCTCACCACTAACAGCATCGCTCATCCTGTCTCCTCTGAAAGCAGAGGAGTACGGAGAGCGATGTGTTCCCGCCACGTTGGGTATTGGCCGACGATCAATGCCAACCCTATGAAGGGGTGAAGGGGAAGCCATTGACCGCCGCCCAGGGTGTACCGGCCGCTCCGATTCCGTTCCCCCCGGACTGCAGCGGGATCGGAATCGGAGCGACACTCGAGGAGGTTACCCAACACACACCCCGGCGTAGGTAGGTACCTATATTCTGGCCCCCGCTGGCCGGCGGGGGGGTATCCGAAGGGATTTCCGCACGATAAAAAAAAAAAAAAAAAAAAAGGTACCTATATTCTTTTGGGAAGAGCACTCTGATATGAGTAAGAAATCAACTTAACCTCAAATCTTCCCGAATAAATCGATCATAATTTAGTACACTATTCCCACGATTTCCCGCAATCACTCTCCTCCGTATCTAGGCGTGAGTGTACTTGTATTTAAGTACCTATTAAAAGTAGAATTACGTAATATCTGTTACGTTATTTTACAACTCCCTAATGACATGGAAAATCACGTAGATACTGTAGTGTTCCGACCTCGTTCGATCACTACAGTTCATTGACCTGGCCATCATGTGTCAGAGTTTAAAAATAAATATTATTATTTTGAAATAAGTCTAGGGAAGAAAAACAATCGCTTGGCGGACCGAGCGGCTGACAGCGGGCGACTTGGGGCGCCGCCCTCGCCCGCGGTCCGAAGAGAAGATACAAGTGTACTGATTGTAGGCTCAATCCCTGAGCAGAATCCGCGATTCCCTACAGTTCGTTTAAATATAAATATATTCGCGAAAAAACCTCCCTAAACTCGATATAGGAAGCTTTGTTGTATTAATAAATGCCCATATTACTATTTATTCTTGTGTTTATCTTTTCATCAACACGAGGTATTGTGGCGTCCAACCCCCGGACGCTAAATAAATTAATTCCAAAAACCACCAAGATTAATACTTATATGTATAAATCGGAAGTACGATAAATATGGGTAGCGATAGCCAGAACCTAAAGATATCAGAGTAAAACAGTGATTCACGATTCCTGTTTTTAGTGTTTTTGTGTGTTCTGCAGATATCGATATTTTAGAGAATAAATAACGCGAAAGTGAAATTGCAATGCGTAGTTTAGGAATGTTAGAAGTTCGTATGGATGGCAAAATATGGTCCTATTTAGACCTGAGCGGTATTCGCTACCGCTATGGGTAGAGGTACCTTTATTTTTATTTTTCTTGCTGAAATCCCTTCTGATTCCCCCCGCCGGCCAGCAGGGGCGGTTATGTCGGGCTTGAACCGAGTAAAACCACACGCCTTCTCGGGTAAGGTTGCCCATAAAGCATATCACTCGTACCCCGACTGACCCTGGGCCATCTCCGGTTTCGAGATGGCCCCCTCGGGCTTGGGAACCACATATACCGCGCTGATCAGCTTTAAATTTCCCTGGCAATAGCGGAATAGTTGGTAGGCACAGAGGGAGTTAATAAATGTTATATACTCGTAGGTACAGTGAACAGTAGCATTACCGCATACCCACTCGGTTTGACCGCAGATTTCACTAAGGTGTGAACAGGCCTTAAAGAGGTAGGAACATATTCGTAATCATTCAATTTTATTACAAAAAAAAAACTTTGCCTCTTTTCCCCTTTTTACCTTTCCACCTTCCCTTTCCTCTTCCTTCCTTCCCTTTTTCACATTTTCCTTTTTTACCCTTGCCGTTTTTCCCCTTTTTACCCTATCTATATTTCCCGTTTTTACGCTTTCCACATTTCCCCTTTTTACCCTTTTTCACATTTCCCGTTTTTACCCTTGCCACATTTCCCCTTTTTACCCTGTACACAATTCCCCTTTTTACCCTTTTAGAGTGTGTGTGTATGCAAGTCACACACGGTAGAAGCGAAACTTCTGAAAAGTCCCTGATTAAAAAAAAACTATGGACTTATTTTTTTGTTTCATCGAGTTTGAAATCACAACGATTCTAAAAAACTTTCACTTCAAAAAGTTAATACAAGTTCTAATTTTATTTTTTATTGCCATACACTTAGGTGGCAGACAAGCACCCGGCCAACCTGTTGGGAAGGTATTATCGTGGTGTATGGATGTATGCAACACCAGGGGCGTCAAACCCGAGCTGCTGACCCTTTTAAAAACTTCTAATACCCTTCTTGAAGAATCCAATATTGTAGTCACTTGGGAAAACCACAGCAGGGAGATCAATTCACAGTTTGAGCGTGCACGGAATGAAATTCCTTTCATACCCATTGAGTTATAATGTACAAGTAATATCAGTTCAATGTTTATACCTCACTGTGCGCATCATTCGGAGTTTGACGCAACCCGCTTACAAATTACGCTAAAGAGAGGCTCGTCATCGCGAGCCAATAGGAAGGAAACATTGTCGTTGACCTTGCTATGACGACACGAAATCGCCGATAGTGAACGCTACAGCTGTTCGTATAGGCTATTTATTATACGGATCGCTTGCACAGGTTGAATCTTCAATAAGATAATAAATATAAAGTAGAGTTATATAAAGTCTTCATTATCTGACCAGCTCAAGGTCACAATAATACAGTTAGTGTACGTACGTAAATATATTGTAAGTAATTAAAACAGATCATTGGACAAGTGTAGTTACTTGAAGTGGTAGCTAGATGGCGCCAGATGTAATTTATTGTTCAACTTTAATAGAAAGTGACAGATACCATGATGAATATAACTATTGAAACATCACATCGATGAAACATAGAGCCAAGTTGTCGTGGATTACTTAACACGTTTCTATATGCCCAAAGGGCTACGCAGAGATAACGCCCTCATTTATGACAACTATTAAATTTGATCCTATGTTATGGGAGGCTAACTTATTATCGGTTTTTCCTAACTTCGGGAGCTACTGGGAATTTTCTGTCGTGCAGAGTGATATTAACACTCTGCGCGGCCTGGAAATTGAACATTGGACTACATTGAAGTCGCACATTAAAACTGCTTTTCGACATAATTTATTCTAAGCCACATTCTAACGAAAATAATAAGTACTAGATCGTTCAATAAGTTCCGAGACTAACTTGGAAATGGCGTATATATATTAAAAACTTTTTCTTTTGATTTTTAAAAAGTACTGGCCTTCAATAAAAGATATGTGTAATTTTTTTTTAAATGGTACATTAAAATATTGATTTTGCAGACATTTAAGTGACACTAAGCTTGTAGTTTCGATATAATGGAAAAAAACGAGTTTCGCGTGTTGATAAAACATTGTTTTTTAATGGGAAAAATACCGTTGAACGTTTTTAACGTGCGAAAATCCCTTCGGATACCGCCGGCCAGCGGGGGTGGTTATGTCGTGTCTCGACTAAAACCGCACGGTGTCCTCCCCAAGTGTCCGTTGCCGGGCACCCCGGGTAAGCCCTCGAAAGGATAACCCCAGGGTTGCCGGCGCACTTTGGCCGCCACCGCGGCCTCGCCTGGTGGGGTCGGGTTTTATCCCGCTTCGGTGAGTTGGCAGGCGTGTGTAGGGCACTCACGACACGCCTCCGCCACGGCCTGCTTCTGTAAGGACGGCGAGTCGGCCAACTGCCGTCCTCAGGCCCCGATCATGGAGGTCGGTAGTCCCGGGCGTAGATGAGTCTGCGGCGTCCTCCCCGCAGACTGCGAAACTCGGGGGGCAGGATTCTCTCCCGCTCCCTCTCCGCCGTCTCTTTCGCGCGCATTACCTGCTCGCAGAAAGAGGCGGCGGCGTGCCACTTGCTCCCGTCGGAGACCACGGCCCTCACCATGGTCTCCAACGAGAGAGCGTCCACGCCCAGGACCGCAACGAGATCCCGGCGTTGACTCGCCCACGCAGGGCACTCCACCAACGTGTGGAGCGCCGTGTCTTCGCCAGGATCCTCGCAGTGCTGGCACTGCGGCGTCGCCTGATGCGCCACAGATACTTACCGAAACACCCGTGTCCGGTAACCATCTGGCACATCCGGTAGGAGAGGTCCCCATGGTCCCTCTCCAACCACTCCTTCATGATCGGTCTCACCGCCGCAATGGTGGATTCCCCCCACCTTGGGTGCTCAAGTCGCACCCTCCATGTCTCCATGAGTTCCTGGCGGAGCAGGGACCGCTGAGCCCTGATTTCTCGGGGCTCTGGCCTATGGCCCTGCTCCAGCGCCTCCTTGCGCCACTGGTACAGCAGCGCAAGGGCTCTCGCTTCCAGGTCCCATGGAGGGGTCCCGGCTAGGAGACATGCCGCCTCGACGGAGATCGTGCGATACCCCCTGATGACTCTGACGGCCATCGCTTTTAACGGGCTGTTTAGTACAGCCACGTTGCGGGCCGCCAGAGTCTCTGCCCATACTGGGGCCCCGTACAGGGCCATGCTTCGCACGATCCCCAGGTACAGTCTCCTAGTGGGGGCGTTGGGTCCCTTAACGTTAGGCATCAGCCGCGATAGCGCGGCCGCAGCCCCCCTCAGTTTCGGGACCAGACTTCGGAGATGAGGTCCGAAGTCCCATCGGCTATCGAGTACGAGCCCAAGGTACTTCATCGTGGGCTCGATGCCGATGCTTACGCCCCCTACGGTTATGCTGGTTCCCGCAGGTGGCCCCCTCCGAGGCCCGTGAAAACACATAGCCTCGGATTTGTGGAGAGCCACCTCGAGTCCCAGCCGCCGTATTCGACCCACGACTTTTGCAACGGCAGCGTGGCCTTTAGTGCCGCGCTTCGGTGCGTTGCTCCCCGCGCCATAACGAGGGTGTCGTCAGCATAACATGTTATGCTAACACCCTCGAGCAACGAACCGCGCAGCACCCAGTCGTATCCGATGTTCCACAGGAGTGGCCCTAGGACCGACCCCTGCGGAACACCGCACGACACTTCTCGCCGCCCTGGCCCTAGCCAGCTCGGGTAAACTATAGCCCTCTCGGATAGGTATGCCTCGACAATGCGGCGGAGGTAAGGAGGCACTTCGTTATACGCGAGCGCCTCCCTAACGCAGCTCCAGGGTAGGGTGTTGAAGGCGTTGGCGATGTCGAGAGACACCGCCATCACCACCCCACCCCGCGAGACTACTTCCTCCGCCAGGCGCCTAACGCGCATGATCGCTTCCACGGTGGAGTGCCCCCGGCGGAAACCGAACTGGTTGTCCGCCAGATCTGGCCCCACGTTCGTGAGATGCTCGACGAGGCGCTCTGCAATAATCCGCTCAAAGAGCTTGCACACCTCGTCGAGCAACACGATCGGCCGGTAACCGGATGGCTGGTCCGCCGGCCGCCCCGCCTTCCGGATAAGGACCAGTTTCCCCGTCTTCCAAGCCTTTGGAAACTGGCCCCTTTCGAGGCATGCGCTAAAGAGCGCCACCAGTCGAGGCCCTAGTTCCTCCAGGGCCAGGACCCATGCTCGGCATGGAATGCCGTCGGGTCCGGGGGCAGTGCATTTCCGGGCATTAAGCTGGAGCACTGCTACCCCCAGTTCACTCTCCCTAACTTCGGGCACATCGCTCTCGCTATTATCAGCGTCAGGCGCCTGAGGCGGAGCCATACGCGGAGGGACATGCTCCTCCGCTCTAGCTGGGAACAAGGAGCCCAGTATCCCCTCCAGCCGCTCCGGCTGGAGGCTCTGGGTCAGTAGGGGCGCCCTTGGGCGGATTTTGCCCCTGACCGCAAGGTAAGAACGCCCCCATGGGTTCTGCTCCAGAGACTCCAGCAGCTCTTCGCGGGCCCGCCGTTTGGCCTGCTTAATGGCTTCCTGGAGGGTCCTCTTGGCCCCCTTGTACGCTTCATACAGCTCCGCCTCTCGAGCTGCCGCATCGTCTGGGCGGCGACGCCTCCGGCGAAACCTCGTGTACTGGTGGCGAGCGGTCACGCACACTGCTCGCAGCTGTGCGATCTCCGTTGACCACCAGTACATCGGTTTCTTTGCCGGGCCGGGCTTAACCCTAGGCATCGCCGCATCGCAGATATGCGACATGGCTCTCCTGAACCATTCCGCCTCTGCGTCGACGTCGGCAGGCCTGGCCAGTGACGGAATCCAGGCCTGCACTATTGATGTCTCCAGGAGAGCCTCCCGATCCAGGCGTCTGAGCGCCCAACGTGGATCCGGGGGATTCGCGATTGTCGGCGGCAGGTTAGTTGGAGGGGAGACATTGAACCGAATATACTTGTGGTCGGAATCCGTCTCCTCCTCCTCCACCACGCGCCAACCCTGGACGCGGCGGGCGAGAGCAGGGGTCGCGAATGCGACATCCACGACCGAACTGAGCCCCCGCCGCTCCCAGGTGGCGACACTCCCCCGGTTGAGGACCTCTAGACCACGGGTGTTGGCCCAGTCCTCCAGTACTCGCCCCTTGTGCACGGCAATGGCTTATAAAATGTTATGCGGGATCAGCTCCCTCTAAAGCAACCATTTGTCGGTGATATGCCGACTTCAAACGCGGTCGCATGGACACAAATGATGGGGAACGCTCAGGTTGTCCAAATGAAGCAGTGATTCAACAAAATATTAAACAAGTCCTCAAAATCGTAATGGAAGATCGGAAGATAAAAGTGCGCGAGATAGCCGAGATAGTGAAGCTTTCAGCTGGTAGTGTTTTCACTATTTTACATAAAAATTTGGCCATGAAAAAACTTTTTTCCAAGTGGGTGCCGCGTTTGCTTACAACTGATCAAAAGAAACAACGTATCAATGATTCAGAGCGATGTTTGGCGCTGATAATCGTAATAAAAAGGATTTTTTACGTCGGTATGTGACAATGGATGAAACATGGATACACCATTTTACTCCGGAATCCAATCGGCAGTCAGCGGAGTTGAGAGCGGCTGATGAAAGCCGCCCGAAGCGGCCAAAGACTCAGAAATCGGCCGGTAAGGTTATAGCGTCTATAATTTGGGATGCGCATGGAATACTTTTCATCGACTACCTTGAAAAGGGGCAAAATATAAATAGTGACTATTACACAGAAAAACGTTGGAGGGACTGTATCGCTCTTGGAGGAGACTACGTTGATGAATAAAAAATAATTGTATAGAAAAAACCTTGTTTTAGTACTTAGTCTCGGGACTTATTGAATCACGTGTTAAGTAATATAATATTAGTGGATTAAAGTGGAATAGAGCATTCGCGATGTTTGTAGGGTTTACCACCAAGCCTAAGGAGGCTGGTGAAGCCTAAGGCGGTAGATATTTTAGGGGCAGCAAATTTGTAACCCACATCTTGTTATGGTTTACAGAAATTAAATAAAACATAGTCTCCCTAAATATAATGAGGTTCACCCAGGCAATTCAACATGTACCTACCTAATCTGTTTCGTCACTTAGATACATTTTTCTAAAATTCCCCGTTTGGTCGTGAACCGGGAATCTATACTTAATATTAAAAAGAGAGGCGGAATTCGTGAGTTTGTTTATATATTGAGAGTAGGTCCTAATCTTCGGAACCACTGCACTTATTGAAAAAATTATTTCAGTATATAAGATGTAGATTATCCCCGATGAACATAGGCTATGTAATATGTGGTTCGAGTTAAGAAAAAACCGATATAAGCGAAGCGAGAGCGGGTTGTTAGTAAGAATTTTTTTGTGTAAGCTTTATAAGTCTGAGTTATAAAAAAAGCCTGAATACTGACCTCCATAGGGACGATAGATGTCGATAGGAGCCTATTGACGGTAAAATTTTAATAGCCGACTGCGACAAAATGTAAATCCGCCACTGGTTATCAAAACAATTTCACGAAAACTCGGCGTTCTGAACGAGGTTTTTCGGTTTTTAACACTTGGGCAGCTGCAGTGCTGTATTTTGTATAAGACACAGGTTCGCTCTTGCGTGGAATACTGTTCTCATCTCATCTATAGGATGGCTCCGCATAATACTCATTAGGCGCTCCCTACAGACTGCAGCAGCGTGCCACTACCGACTCGTAGTCACACCACATTATCACACCAGTATTGCAATCCGCATCATTGAGAATCCTGAGGTTACGAACACCTTAGAACCTCTACAGTTGCGTAGAGACGTTACGTTATCTGTCTGTATTATACTGCCTCTTCTAAGGCGAGTATTCAGATGAGCTCTTTCAACTAATCCCACCCTCTCCCTTCCACTTCAGAACAACACGAGCTGAACTGCGGTGTCACCCACATACGATAGAAACAATACCGTGTCGAACCAAGCGGTTCGGCACTTTCTTCCTTTCGTTTTGTCGCCCGATAATGAACATTCCAGTTCTAGTTCCTGTTCAACTCCCTTGCCGCACACGTGTTTCCTTTTTCTCACAATCCCGGGTTCTTGACACGGAGTATGAAAATCCATTTGTCGAGGCCGTCAAAACCATCATTTTAGGATCCTCAGTATCTGGAATAGAGATATCTAGAAGATGCCTACTACTACGAACATATACTTAATTTTAATCGCCTCCGTATCCGCCTTATCCATCCCACCGAGGCCCTTGCCTCGCCTGTCCCTAGCCCTAGCCTTACGCCGTTTCTGTATAATTCATGCCTTAACTGGATGATTAAATCAAAACTTTCAAACATTAATAACCTATAGATACCTAGTATTAGATACGTACAGAAAACGTTCATGTTATAACTCGTCATTACATGTTATCGACGCGGCGACACGATGACAGCACTAAATAATAATAACATAAAATAACTAGGACGGTTGCCAGCTTGGCAATCAACCCAAACTTAAGCGTAGCGAGATTTGCCTATCCAACAATATGTCAACGTGACCGGTCGACTTTTTCCATTGATTTGGTTTTTCGGTGATTATTCCTCGATGGTAAGACCGATCTGGACATTCGACCCCTTACAACACTCAGTAATGTCTACTTGATCACCGTGGCAAATTTGGTCGAGATCGGTCAAACGGTCTCGGAGGAGTATCATTTGTTTGAAATGCAACTTTGACACCAAAGACGCTTCGCTCGCCTTCGGCTCGCTACGCTTAATAATATATTCTGTGACGATACTGACCACTGACACAGAATACTGAATGTTTAGTCATAAGTGTTCTGTGCCAATGATCAGTGACGGCGTTATGTAGGTAACTATTGCGAAAAGTTGGCGAAAAAATTGGGAAAAGTTTTAGTCGATTTCTCTGATTTCTAGGACTCCCGTCCCGTAGAGCCTTTCACACTTTTAACATTTTTTGCCGAATGTAGATTGTACAATTGTAGAATGTACATTGTAGAATGTCGAATTACGGTTTTTATCAAAATCTGTAAATGCGGCTCAGAATAGCTTAAAGACATGGATGGTCTCTTAGGAACGGTTTCCTTTACCTATATCGGTTAAGGTACCTGTCCTTACTGTCCTATCAAAAACCCAAAACTGTTTATAGGTATATACTTTATAACCCGAAGTTTCCACGGGTATGAGAAATATAACATGATTCCTATGAAATCTTCAGGTGCGAAGCTAGAAGGGGTCACCGAGTAAAAGATATATAAGATATGTATACACCAACTTATAATTATTAAAGCTTAAGAAAACGTCGAGTCTAGCGTCGTTGTCTAGCTTTTGTTCAGGCTATAGTCCATTGAAAAGTTACATTTGAAGTTACGTTTTTTAGAGGACGCAATTTTATTTTTTTGATGTGTAGGGGGGGTCAGTGTAAAGCTAAAACCAAGTTTGTGGGGTCGCCACCCTTGTCGAACGGCCGCCATCTTGAAAATAGGGGTTGAAATGGTTTTTACGAAATGTCTTAAACTATTTTACTGATAAAAAAAATTGTTAACATTTTTTGTTGCAAATTAAATTCTCTACAACTTTGGTACAGTAACTTTTTGACGTAGAACTATAAATAAAAAAGTTATGCGAAAATGTTCAGAAACTTTTTTTATCTCTTTATACGGTGGTAATAAAGATGATAATTCTCTTGACAGCCTAAGATACAAACCATTTGCCAAGGCAGTGACAAAAAGCACATTTAACTTATCTTCACTTCCTCCAATACAATACACAGGTCACTTTCATACTTTCCGAGTCTACCATCAGGTCCAGTCGTGGCTTGGTAATAATAATGATCTTGAAGACTGGGGCTGGAAAAACATGTGGAAAATTATTGATGCCAGTGCAGAGCTCTAAACCTCCAGCACCCCCTGAGCTTCCAAAATTGATCTTTTGCAAATGCAAAGGAAACTGTGGATCAATGTGTGGATGTCGAAAAGCAGGGCTGAAATGTTCTGCAGTGTGCTTCCATTGTTCTGGTGAGACTTGCAGCAACGTAATGGGGCTCTCAGAATTAATAAATGAAAATGACTTTGATGATGAACCGCCGACATTAACACCCCTTCCTTCTCCAGTTCTCCCACTGATATTTAATTCAGAAACCCGATCGGATGCTGAGCCGCAGCCTGGTCCATCGAAAAGACCGAGGACGGAATAGTTCAAATTTAGAAAATCACCGTGGATTATGCCTATTGGGGATACCACGTAAAAAAAACGCGCCTCCAGACTCTTCCTCGTGTGTGGTGAGGAAAAGAGTCAATAATTAATTATTAATAATATTGCAAAGTTAATAATTTAAAAAATTATAATAACAAAATTTAAAAAAAAAACAAAAGTTACTGGACCAAAGTTGTAGAGAATTTAATTAGCAACAAAAAATGTTAACAATTTTTTTTTTATCAGATAAATAGTTTAAGAGATATATCGTAAAAACCATTTCAACCCCTATTTTCAAGATGGCGGCCGTTTGACAAGGGTGGCGACCCCACAAACTTGGTTTTAGCTTTACACTGACCCCCCCTACACATCAAAAGAATAAAATTACGTCCTCTAAAAAACGCAAGGTTAGGCCTAAAAAATGTAACATTTCAATGGACTACTACGTTTATACGCGATGAGTAATTCGAGTGACGAAGGTATTGAGGTCAAATAAAATGCCCATAACGTAGGTATATCGCCCGCATTATCTGTTAGATGAAATACAAGAGAATAACATATAGGTATAACGTATATTATATACGGAGTAATACGGAGGAATACGGAGTAATATCATTATCATGGAGGACGCAAGGGCGTATAATGCCAAAATAATATATTTGGTAAGTATGCGCCGCAGAATATAAGTCCATGATATATTTTGTACCCATCTAGTATTTGCTTGGAGTATAAATTAGGTACCTACCTACTTGTCCCGACTGACTGACTGATTCATCAACGCGAGAGCCTAGGACTACAAACCAGTAATCACTATGCAGAGCCTAAACTACTAGAACTATAAACCTGTAATCACTTACTATCAGCGGGCTGAATTGCTATAAGGGCGTGGTGGTTAGCCCCCAGGTAGGTCTTATTTGTCTACTACCTTAATCTGAGAGTATAAAAACCAGCCAAGTGCGAGTCGGACTCACGCACGAAGGTTCCATAGCATTATCTATAAAAACGGACGAACAATTTCAATTTGCAACTTATCTTTTTTGGCATTTTTCCTTTATTTGTGCTGTAAGACCTTCGTGATTCTCTGTTAACGGGAATTAGTATATAGATTTTCGACGCAGTAAGTGTCTTTGTAAGTAATTTTCCAACGTTTATTCCGATTGCATTGCACGCCACCTACCGCTATGGACCCTGGTGTCCACATTCCTGCTCCTTCTCCTTCACATCGCACGGTCTTCGGTATAAATATTAGCAATACTATTGACACACATTACCTCTTCTACAACATCCAGAAAGTACTCTTTGCTTTAACCCCTCTGCAGTGTAACCATAAACTGATATCATTATTTTTAACGCAAATATCTGATTACATCCGACGCTTTTACCTCGGACACAGTACACTTACTACTACTCTAATTTCTTAGTGTATTGTGCCTCGCAGCAAGGGGTTAACTCTTTCTCCTCACATTGACTTAACTTATGTTGGCTTTTACGGAAGCGACTGCCGTCTAACCTATGACTTCTATGTATACTAGACTGGCTGTTCGAAACAACAAAATGGTAAAATATTTCGGACGCTACTGTACAAAACTGTGGCGCCATTTTTTATTGCTGTCATAGCCACAGGAAGAGCCATAGGAGATCATCACCTGACATCTGTAAAATAGTGAAAGGGCACCAAAATTATGAATCTATGGAGAGGCGTCCAGTACCCCTTCCGCCTCACCCCCAAAGTGTGACACGCTTTTTTTTCTGAACTACTTGTCTAGTATTACATTGAAGCTTATTGCCTAATACCAGTGGCAAGGGGTTCATATATGCCAATACCTTACGGCTTCCTTTTGCAGAGATGCAAAGCCCAAAGAATGAGCTTCATCAACAGGCTTCTTTAAAAGCCACCATTATCACACAAGGTAAGACATTGACCGAATGCTTAAATTACATGTAGGTATAGTCACAGATTACATAATATTATTCTAATAGTATAATGAAGGTGGTAAAAGTCGAAAATTTTTCAGTCTTTGCCACTGCCTGACACTGAGAGAAAAACCTGCGCCAGACCCTCGTCCGTTGATCAGCAGGTGAGGTTGGCTTGGGGCCGTAGGTCTTGGTGGAGCCCTGTACACCTGCATGAAAGAATTATATTTACTAACACTATTTATCTATCTAAAAAACTACATTCAATACATCAATGAAGAACGTAACCTGATATGTATAAGTACACGAGAACAACAAAAAGTTAGAACTGTACATTTATTTACGCGTCATGTACCCTAACTATCATTGGCTGAAAATCACGTGTTAAAAATACAACGAATCGCTATAGTTGCGTCAGACTGAGGAGGGGTTTCAGTAATTAGGAGGCATATGCCATTATTTGTGTAACGGAATTTTATGTTGTGTAGTTTTATGCTTAAGGTTTAGATTCAATACTTCAGATTTTTACATTTGCAAAAGAATATAAGTACGCAAGATCTTTGTTCCACGCGTACCAACTCACTCTGGGGCTATCCTTTCGAGGGCACATCCAGGGTGCCTGGCAATGGACACATTGGGAGGACACCATGCGGTTTTAATCGGTTCGATTGCGATATACCCACCGTATCGCTGGCACCGATGTCTTAAAGCCCGTGGAGGTTTCCACAGGTAAAAACGAAACGTGTTAAAGCGTCCGTGTTCTGAACGAGAAAAGAGATAGAGATATATACCTTAATATAGCTCCATCCTACATATTTGCCTGAAAAGGATAGCGCAGGGTATCCTCTCGGGGCTCTCGAATTGGTCAGACACCAGTCGGAGTCGCTGCCATAAAAACCGTATATGGTGAACCAAAAGAAAGAGAAGGAGGTCTAGTTTCTCGGGAGTTTCATTGAGGAATGTCCTTCCTTACTGAGGGATCCGGTCAAGATCAATGACAAGTTAGCGCCGTTTTCCTCAATGTACATTACGCCTTATTATCGCAATAATTATCTTGTTGACCGCAGCTACTTTACTGAATAACGCGCTAATAATATTATGTATGAGATAATGACGCCATTATTGTTTCAAATACGTAATATTACTTGCAGCTGGTGCTTGCTTGGACTTGGTGCTTACACACGCTACATTGTTACGTATGCGTCTGTGTGTCTGTCTGTGGCATCGTAGCACCCGAACGGATGAACCGATTTTGTCGCAATTTTTTGTGTTCGAAATTCAATATGATCGATATGGTTTTTAGCTATAGATAAATTATTGTATCGGGGGTTTTTAAATTGTTCAATAAATGCAGTTTTGATCCTCTGGCTTAAGTTTACGTGTAGTGTAACGTTGTAGATGTCACATTTCTTATTTTAATAATATTTTTAGTACTTTTGTTGTCTATGATGCACAATAACCGCACAATCAAAGAACATCACTAACTGAACGAGATCATCCTATAAAACTAGTTGTAGTCACTTTGCTAAATCCCTTTTTGCGTCGCCTTTTGACGGCGGTCACTTGCCCCTACCCCAAGTGTCCGGGTAGGATTTGGGATTCATATTCCATATCTTTCCACAGGTGAGAACTTCCCAGCGATGCAGTTTATTACCAGCGTTACTGCATGGCCTAAATATATTATTTTATGTGAATTTACAATGCTTTATACCACGCTGCCAACGACTTCTACGGTCAGAAGTCATAATGTCGAGTCACGCTTGCGACACGACACCTGCTTCTCTTGTTCCATTCTTAAGCTTATAGCTACACTGCACGCTGCGTGGGAAGGCTCCAATCACCTGCATTACAGCGGTTTCTCGGACACATGTTCGTTGTACAAAACTAAATCGCAGTCTATCGTTTTCCAGGATTCCTCTGCTTGGGCTTCGCGCCAGTATAATGGTCGCGAGGCACAATCGTGGTAGCCCTGAGCACGCACACGAGCTCATCATCCGCCGTGCCTTCAGCTAAGTGCTTCTAACATCCATTCACTGAACCCACTCAACACCACGGTAGAATACTTTTATACTCTGATACATAATATATTTTAAAAATGTTTGTAACGACATTCTATTTTCAATAAAATATATTACGATTGTATTTCATGTAAATGAATCTAGAATTTGATTTATTTCATCTCTACCTTATAGCTAGATAAAATAAAGGTAAAATTACATAATTTTTAGGGTTTTTAAAGACTCCCTGCAGTCGCATTTAATCGCATTAACTCACATTAACGTATCTTTATTTTATTTTTCGGTCGGAAATCCCTTCGGATACTCCCCCGCCGGCCAGCGGGGGCGGTTATGTCGGGCTTGAACCGACTAAAACCGCACGCCGTCTCGGGTCTACAGACGCCGGGGTGTAAGGTTGCCCATAGAGCATATCCCTCGCACCCCGACTGACCCTGGGCCATCTCCGGTTTCGAGATGGCCCCCTCGGGTTTGGGAACCACGGTGTCCCCGTCTTGCTCCAGTTTGGGGGAGGGGCGTGGGGTGACAGGTGGCCTCACCCGCCACCCCCAGGCCTGCGCTCATGGAGGACGGAGGTCGTTAAGTGACGGAGTCGCCTGCGACGCGCGGGCTCGGCGGGCCGGGAGAGTTCTAAATCTCTCCCGGGCGCGCTCCGCCATCTCCTTCGCGAGCATTACATGCTCGCAGAAGGAGGTGGCGGTGGCCCACGCGCTCGCGCTCCGCACCATTGCCGCAATCATGCTGCCAAGCGAGAGGATTCCCACCCCGATGGCTGCCACGAGGTCACGCCTCGGTGCCTCCCACGCCGGGCAGTCTGCCAGCGTGTGCAGCCCTGAGTCCTCGGTCGCGTCGCACATTAACGTATCTATTTAACTAGTTCCTTTTATATAGGAATTAAAACATCTTTAAACGTTACAGTAGGTACCTACTGCATTCGAGAATGAGAAGAGCATTGAATGCACATCAATTTATGAGCGCTGGACAAAGGTCACTGCCACTCAATTTTGGCAGCGGCAGCAATCCAACGTACGTGAAGCGACCAACTTCATGTATAGGTAGGTACTATTAAGGTCCCGATGGCCGATGGGGGAGGCGGAGGGTATTCGTGGGGATATTCACACGATAAAAAATATACAATTATGGGTCAACACCCTGAAGCAATTATTGCGTCATAATTTCATCATAAATTCTGTAGCGACATAAACTATAGTAGCTAAAAATTATTTCATGTATATGTTACGTGACGTGGGCAGGCTTATCTGAAACGTTAGCCTGTTGAATCACATTGTTTAATAGGTATCATTATTGCTTTGAATTCAGACAAAACCTATTATTAATATACCTGTTATAAATAATGATATAATAAAAATATTTTTATATAATATTTTTTAGTACCTACATAATTACCCAGTTTAAAATAAAAATTATTCCGGCGTCTGTAGACCCGAGACGGCGTGCGGTTTTAGTCGGTTCAAGCCCGACATAACCGCCCCCGCTGGCACGCGGGGGGGTATCCGAAGGGATTTCCGCACGATAAAAAAAAAAAAAAAAAAAAAAAAAAGGTAGAGAGCTGACATGAAAATGAGTGTGCTGTAAAGTGGTTTTGACGTGCTTCAGGACCTTTTTACTGTGAAAAGTCGATGTCGCTTACACCATTTTACCCAACCGTTGATACGTGGTTACTTCGTGGTGGATGATACAATTAATTTAGAGACGTTTAATTACAGCTGTCGGTCGTTACAAGAAGTTTATAGTTTTTTTGTTTTTTTATACCACTTAGGTGGCAGACACACGACCCACCTGATGCGAACCGGTTCATTCATTCATCATCAACCTATTCTAGTCCATTGCTGGACATAAGTCTCCCCCAATGAGCGCCATAGCGCCGTGTGTTCAGCTTGCCGCATCCAACATCTGCCTGCAGTCTTTCGCAGATCGTCATCCCACCTGGGCGGAGGGCGTCCTACACTACGTTTGCCGAGTCGCGGTCTCCACTCAAGAACACGTTTACCCCAGCGGTTGTCGGTTCTTCGCGAGATATGGCCGGCCCACTGCCCCTTCGGCTTGCTAATTCTTTGTACCGTGGCCTATATATGTTACCGTTACCATGATACCTATCGTTGTCCAGGTTCTCGTATCTGCCAGTGAAAGTCCCATCAATATCGGGCAGACAATAACTTCAATTTTTTTTTGTTTTAACGTATTCCTTTTTCAAAACAATATTTATTATCAAACTTCTCACCAACAATAAATGTACCAAACAAAAATGTAACTCTCTCTATCAATAATTGGACCAATGTTTCGAATGTTAACTTTTACTTTTATTTGTCATTATTTTTAATAAATGCTTACCTCATATTATTATTGTGTTAATTTTTTCGCAAGCTGTCTTAGTCTTGGGTGAACTTAAATCCCTCGCTACACTCAGGACTCGTCTTAAATCCCTCGCTTCGCTCGTGATTTCAGTTTTTAACACCCTCGCTACGCTCGGGAGTAAACCTCGAGTCCTTCGTTACACTCGCGATTTAAATCGTCACCCGCGACAGAAGACACTGCTTTATCCCCTTGGTTAATAATCTACTATTTTTATGTGTGTAAACCCCCACGTGCTTCACCCCATCGTCGGTGCCAACGATGGGATGGACGGGTCGGAATGCGTAATTTATTTTGTTACAAAATTTATTTGTTGCTTGGTTTTATGTGATTCATCCAATTATTATGTGATTGTTACAACTTTGTTACACAATTACATAAATACCTACCTGGTCAATCAGCATGTGTACGGCTTACAGGCGAAGTTGGCTTGGACCCCGAAGATCTTGGTGATTAATAATTATAAATGTGCCCGTCTCTCTGTATGTATGTGGGTATAGATATTCATTGGTCTTCTCTTATAATAAATCGACTACCCATCGATCTGGGCCTCTAGACTCAAACAAAATGACATTCTATTAGCGATTCAGTTCAGCTATAGCAATTTTTCTCTCTTTAAGAACCATCCTCGTACCTCGAATGTGTTACTAAGCGCAAATCTCGAGAGCAGCTGAACCCATTTCGCTGATATTTTTTTTCTAATATTCCTTGAAGTACAAGGATGGTTCTTACGGAGAGAATTTTTTTTTAAAATGCATGAAAAAATAACCAGTTCACAGGCATGTTTGGAAGTATGCCACGGGCGAAGCCGCGGGGTACAGCTAGTTTATTATAAAACTTATTATTATAGTCATCGAAGTTTCACGTGATCCCTTGATAACGAACAGAAACGGATTCGCTTCGAAGCGATTCCGCTTATAGAATGTCACCTTATCTACGGGCCCTTGAATGAATTCTACGGTAGTCTTCTTGGCTATTGTTTTGCTTTTCTATAAATTAAACAAATACTTTACTGTTGATATAATTTATTAAATAACATCACATCGCGGCTTTAGAAAAAAATGGTGGAAACTTAAAATAATTGTGATACATTAACTTGTTTCTAATTGAAATAAAACTATTTTTAACGGATTCTATCGCGGTTTATTTGATGTTATTTTATATTTTACAATGAACCCGACGTTTCATGTTTCTAATGTTTATTATCTTATGTATTAAAGCACTCCGCTTCGTTCAGCGGGCGACCGTCGCGAGTGCTCTCTCGGCGGTTTTATTAATAATAATAAATATTAAATCAATATTCTATGACATTCTACACAGCGCTTTCTAGACCCAAAGTAAGCATAGTTTAACTAGCTTGTGTTATGGATCCCAGAATGCGGATAAACATACTTATATAATATTTTTTTTGTAAATACATACATATTATACATTTCTGCAAATATACATAACAACGCTGAGCTAGGCGTGAATTATACAGAAACGATACGGCTCGAACATGGCACGGATATGGCATGGATTCGATTAAAATTATAGCTTCTCCTCGCCTCTTTTATAAAATATTAATCGCGTCGCCTGAACGTTTCTTTAAACTTCACGCCCTAGATGGATCGCACGATTTGTGCACAACTACAGCTGACGGCCTAATATTAAGGTCCGTATAAGCGGCGTAATGTTGCATTCAATAAAAATTTAAAGCAATTAGTATGCTAACTATTCCAACAGATTTAGTTACTCAGAGAGCATGCCTGCAGTCAGTCAGTACGGAGAAACAAGCGAACAAATGAGACGCTCATATTATATTTATTTTTGATACACAGCGTAACGCTCGCTGCTTGCTGAAAATGTTACATTACGTCGCTTAACGCTGGTTAGTACACATTACGCATTATAACAATACTTTTCAAGTTACATGTATTTCGAATAATAAATTAGTGAAATAACGTGGTGCCTGTGACAGTTAATTTCGTACAATTAATGTTCACAGCCACAGCACAAGTCAATTTATTTAGCTGTTGGATCTAGAGCTCTTTTAATAACTTTCACTGTACTATAGAAAT
The DNA here is from genome assembly GCA_946251805.1 of Cybosia mesomella. Taxonomy (NCBI): domain Eukaryota; kingdom Metazoa; phylum Arthropoda; class Insecta; order Lepidoptera; family Erebidae; genus Cybosia; species Cybosia mesomella. The sequence continues at coordinate 29,458,491 of OX276398.1, forward strand.
ACCTAACGCATAAATGAAAACCGTGCAAGAAAAATTCTTAGACACAATCATAAAAAATGGCATGACTGGCATGAATGATGACAATTAGTAGCAGCTATATAACTAACAATAATAATCAAAGTGATCTGTTACAGACATTTTTTACTTAAAAAAAAAACTTATTTCCAAGATAAACAAATTGGCACCGGCTCGCGTGTGTCGCCCCTTTTTTTTTTTTTTTTTTTTTTTTACGTGCGGAAATCCCTTCGGATACCCCCCCGCTGGCCAGTGGGGTGGTTATGTCGTGTCTCGACTAAAACCGCACGGTGTCCTCCCCAAGTGTCCGTTGCCGGGCACCCCGGGTAAGCCCTCGAAAGGATAACCCCAGGGTTGCCGGCGGACCTTGGCCGCCACCGCGGCCTCGCCTGGTGGGATCGGGTTTTATCTCGCTTCGGTGAGTTGGCAGGCATGTGTAGGGCACACACGACACGCCTCCGCCACGGCCTGCTTCTGTAAGGACGGCGAGTCGGCCAACTACCGTCCTCAGGCCCCGATCATGGAGGTCGGTAGTCCCGGGCGTAGATGAGTCTGCGGCGTCCTCGGCGCAGACTGCGAAACTCGGGGGGCAGGGTTCTCTCACGCTCCCTTTCCGCCGTCTCTTTCGCACGCATTACCTGCTCGCAGAAAGAGGCGGCGGCGTGCCACTTGCTCCCGTCGGAGACCACGTGCGTCGCCCCTGACCTGTCCGTAGTTACGGGACTTCCCCTGATTTAATACATGTTCAATTCGAGATTATGAACAGATTATATGAAAAAATACAATATAAATATTTATTATACTTACATATAAAACCTCACTTTACATCAGTCTGGGTAATCATAAAATCCTAATAAATAGAAATTTCTAAAATAATTATTTCAAAATGGTACCTATTAAATAATCCACCAGTCTATATTAAATCTTTCAGTTCCTAATATTTAGTTCTACGCACCTTTTTTTAATACCTTGAATTTTAGTAGATAGATCAGAGATTTTTTTTTTATTATGTATGAAGCCTAAATTCTAAAAATTAGTATCTACATATATTTCAGATTTAATTTTAAATTCAGCAGAAAAACGTTACTCAAGAAATTTTCCTTTGATTATCGTCAGTGGCACTGCAGACCTCTGTTTGTCCGTGTTAGCGCTTTAGTTTATCGCGCAAAAGTAGTTTATTCGTCTATCAAAAGCTCCATCGCCCTATCGTTTTTCAAGAATACAATCAGTCGCACTAAAGTTCGTCAAGGTGGGCCTCTAAACAATATAAAGTGACATTCCATTGGATTACGGGAACGGGATCGGAATTTCAAGCGGGCGGAGCCGCGGGCAACTGCTAGTATAATATAAAAACGAATCGCTGAATGTGTTACTAAGCGCAAATCTCGAGAGTAGCTGAAACCATTTCGCTGATTATTTTTTTCTAATATTCCTTGAAGTACGAGGATGGTTCTTACGGAGAGAAAAATTTAAAGAAATGCATGAAAAAAAAACCGTTCACAGGCATGTTTTGAAAAATAGGTGCCACGGGGCGAAGTATGCCACAGGCGAAGCCGCGGGGGACAGCTAGTTTATATAAAACTTATTATTATAGTGATCGAAGTGTCAGATGATCCCTTGATAACGAACAGAAACGGATTCGCTTCGAAGCGACTCCGCTAATAGAATGTCACTTTGTTTGTAAGCCCTAGTGTTCTTTCGCACTACTGAATGGTCAATAAATCGTACAATACAATAGCACATTTGTCGTGTATTTACTTCGGGCCACCAACCAGGTGGACACCGAAGTCTTAGTCTTAAAATCACGCAAAAAAAATCAAAATCTTACACCCACTTTTTATCACTTTTCTCGACGTTTCACATGATTCTAAGTCTAATTAAGCAAAAAAAAAATTTGTGTCGGTCTGTCTGTTGGTCTGAATGTCTGGATGTCTGGATGTCTGTTTACGCAATAACTTAAGAACCACTTATCCGATTTAAAAAAATCTTTCGCCAATCATCTTGTTTGGTTAATGGGAAGAACTGATTAGATTTTGGGGTTTGTACGTTCAAGGTTTCGGGTACCTACCATACAAATTGTCCCTAAAAAACTTTTACAAGTGAGTTTCGTTCGAGGTATCAGAGTAACGAGTATTTGAATTTGACCTTATAGTGACAATGACAATACGTATATTGTATATTTACATAAAACAACCAGACTCTGAAAGAAACTGAAATATTTATTGCTCAATATATAAAGACGCGTCGAATAATATGCATAAAGCCTAAGGTCTGTACTTTGAATAAAACTACTGCAACAAAAATATCTTAGTTGGGCCCGAAGTTTGACAATCACTGTGTGATTTCCGCCCCACTAGATTTGTTTGTTATAATCCTGATATTGAGTCTATTTTGCAACTCAAATAGTTCAATAAAATTTTGAAGCAATTAGTATACTAAATTTGCGATAAATTTACATCGAAATCATTTAGATAATTTAGTCTAAACCGAATCGAGAGACATAAGTCTTGAGCGCCGTACTACGGGTGCTGATACGGTGCTTGAAGATGTAACTAACTAGTACTACTAATTACTATACGTACTAAAGTATTAAGTCTTAAAAAATAACTTCATATGAGAATGAATGGTAACTAACGGGCACGCTAAACTAATGGGTAAGGCCCATCATGGAGGATTGGCTGGAGAGGCGACACGGAAGCCTCTCGTACCGACTGACGCAGGTGGTCTCCGGGAAGGGTCGCTTCGGGGACCACCTGCATCGGATCAGGAAGGAGCCAACGCCTGAGTGTCATCACTGCGACGCGAGCGAGGACTCAGGGCTGCACACGCTGACGGACTGCCCGGCGTGGGAGGCGCCGAGGCGTGACCTCGTGGCAGCCATCGGGGTGGGAGTCCTCTCGCTCGGCAGCATGATTGCGGCAATGGCGCGGAGCGCAAGCGCGTGGGCCGCCGCCACCTCCTTCTGCGAGCATGTAATGCTCGCGAAGGAGATGGCGGAGCGCGCCCGGGAGAGACTTAGAACTCTCCCGGACCGCCGAGCCCGCAACTTGCTCGCCGCGCGTCGCAGGCGACTCAGGCGCCGGAGGTCGCTTAACGACCTCCGTCCTCCATGAGCGCAGGCCTGGGGGTGGCGGGTGAGGCCACCTGTCACCACAGCAGAAGCAGGCCGGGACGGTGGGGCGACTAGCGCCCCTCCCCCAAACCGGGGCAAGACGGGGACACCGTGGTTCCCAAACCCGAGGGGGCCATCTCGAAACTGGAGATGGCCCAGGGTCAGTCGGGGTGCGAGGGATATGCTCTATGGGCAAGCTTACACCCCGGCGTCTGAAGATCCGAGACGGCGTGCGGTTTTAGTCGGTTCAAGCCCGACATAACCCCCCCGCTGGCCGGCGGAGGTGTATCCGAAGGGATTTCCGGAAAAAAACAAAGGTAACTATGCTTTTTATGATTAATGACAATGACGATTTAAATAAATATGATTTAGATTATGAAAGAATGACATTGATTTTATAATTAAGTAACGAATTTTTAACTATACTAAAGTATGTCTAAATATTTGTTAGTAACCTTAAAATAATTTAACTTTATGTAAGCCGGCATGTAATTGATTTAAGGAGTTTTTGAGTTGAGTTTAAATCAGATCGATACCTCGACATATGGCAAGAACCTTTCGGTATAAATTATATATCAAAACGTACCTACCTACACACGGGGAGTACGATTTTTAAAAGTACCTAATTACATAATATCATACTAGCGGCCCGGAACCCGGCTCCGCCTGGGAATAAATTCGTAAAAAATTACATATAACCCGATTGCAGAGCCACCTTCCGGGTCCAATGGTAAATATAAGATACGAAGCTTTCAAATTGAATTTCGTGCTTCTTAATTTGAAAATGACAAACTTTTCATATAATCGTTCATCACCTATTTAACCCCCTTAGTAGCAAAATTTTGATAAACGCTGTTAGGTACATGTTCATTTACTTCCAACCAAAAGTAGGCAAGTATATGAATTGTCGTGCTCCTATCTTCAAAAATGACGAACTTGTCATATAAACTTTCAACCCTTATTTCACTCTCTTAGGGGTAAAATTTTGAAATTAATTTCTAACCAAAAGCAGGTTTAAGAAATTACGTGCTTCTCACTTTGAAAATGACAGACTTTCATACAAACGGTCATCCCTTATTTAACCTTATATCTTAGAAGTGAAATTTCCAAAAATCCTTTCTTAGTGGATGCCTTCAACATAAAAGACATCTACTGCCAAAATTTCAAGTTTCTAAGTCCAGCGATTTCAAGTTTCTAAGTCCAGCGATTTCAAGTTTCTAAGTCCAGCGATTTCAAGTTTCTAAGTCCAGCGATTTCAAGTTTCTAAGTCCAGCGATTTCAAGTTTCTAAGTCCAGCGATTTCAAGTTTCTAAGTCCAGCGATTTAGGCTCTGCGTTGATAAATCAGTCAATTAGTCAATCAGTCTGTCAGTCAGATAGGACAAGTAATTATATATGTATAGATTATATATTTCTTCAATTAAATTTTTAAGCATTTTGTATGTTTACTTTTTCTTATAGATTTAGACCGGAAAAAGAGAACATCTAGGATGGGACTTGAACCCGTGACCAGTCCCTTACAGGGGGAACGCTCTGACCAGCGGAGCCACCTAGACACGTCCCAGATATTCCAAATTCTCCGATATATTATATACGCCTAAAGGCGACGCTGGAGATTATAATATTTTTATGAAGCATTTTTATTTTTTGAGCTGAGTGAGACGAAGTCGAGCGAAAGCTCCTCATACCAGACTTCAGGATTTTCTTTGTCACAGGTCTCCTCCTAAACTACTAATCCAATCAGAACCAAATTGTGCATGATTAAAGAGGTCACTCAGAGGAAGGTTTATGGATATATTTTGAAAACATTAATGCAACCAGAGAGGAATGATCACCGTTAAAAAAATTCCAGATCGAATTACATTATAACCGCTCGAGACACTGTGACCAAACTTTTCACGCTCAGAGAACATGTCCAGAGTTGTGACTTTCAAAAAGAATTTTCAAAATCGGACTTGCCACGGAGGAATGATCACTGTTCAAAATTTTCAAAATCTGATTCCGCAATAGCGGTCAAATCTATTGGACAAGAATCACGAGGTCTCACTCAGCTCAACATTGCAAGCAGCGATTCGCCTTGCAAACCTAGTTTATATAAGTACGGCATTTTTTAAACGACTCTACCCCGCCAGGTTGTAAGAAGCTGTATAAGTATCTAAAGAACGAAGGCCAATATAGATGCAACTTGCCAACAATGATCACTGCTAAAATAATTATTACCTTATACGTAAATAAATAAAGTATTTTAAATGTGTGAATATCAGTTCTAGCTACAATACATTAATACATTAATAAAAACATTTTATAAGCCTTAGTTACATATCAAAATAATAATAGCAAAACACTTTAACTTAATTTATGTATGTACAGTCGCCTTCAGAAGTTGCTGAACACTATGAAATTTAGAAACGATCTTCATATTGATATAAATAAATAAATAATTGATGTAGATACCTTTCTATGTAATATATTTCATATATTTGTAATCTTCACAGGAAAATTTAACGGTTTTCAATTTTTGTTTATTGAGCTGAGCGAGCCGAAGGCCAGCGAAGCTCTTATACGCGATTTCAACCTCTCTCTGATTTCAACCAAATTTGGCATGGTCATAACGACAATCTAGGGGCATGTTGGGACATACCATTGAGGAATTATCACCGAAAAACAAATTTACCATTGAAACTAATGGAAAAAGTTCCCACGCGCACAACAATTGAATTTTTCAGATTTTGAAATAAATAAAAAATGCTCGTTCAGCTCAATTTTCTTGCGATCGGCTAACTGCATCGCGTCCCTAGTTATTTTATGTATAAAGTTTCAGAGCTTTATTCATGAGTCGTGACTGTACAAATCACAAAATTCGAGTTCACCAAGTTCGAGTGGATCCAGTTGAGTAAAGAACTCAAGGTGGTTGGTACCTTATGCTAATACTGATGATGACAGTAGGTACCTTTATTTCTTTTTTCGTGCGGAAATCCCCTCGGCCCGCTAGGTTATCAACTAATATACTATATCGATTAAGATGTAGTGATTCATTTGTTTGGTAGTGTTTACATCACTACCTACTACCTACATAGAATAAATTAAGTGGAGACTGAGTTACAAATTGTCATAGAATACTCTTAAAGTAATTATGTGTCCAATAATAAATTAAATTTAAATGCTTAAATCATAACTTCATAAGTCATAAATTTATGCATAATTACGTCCACTTATTCAAAAGATTTATTGTTACATTATTTGGGCTTAGTGCGTAAAATTCAGAAAACGCAATTTCTTTCTTTGTATGTCCAGAGGGGTTTAATGTAAAGTTAGATCTTTTATACACCCTATAAAGCACCATCCCTCTTTCCAGCCCATAATAAAGTTAAAATATCTAGTACAAACAATGAGAATAAATGCAAAGCTAAATATATTATCGGCATTAAAAACAACACCGCCGGCCGATGACGCGCCGGGACTTAGTCACTAATCGTGGTCGGTTTGGAAATCATCGGTAAAGGGATTCCATCTTCTTGAAGTCTGCGCCGACGAATGAAAATAAACCTGAGAAATAATACATTTAAGTAGGCATATGGAGTATTAACACAAACTCTAAAAATATATTAAAGACAGACAGATAAAAGTTTACAAATAGTATTTTTGTTTCATCTAATAGCCGGGTTATACAAGTGCATTCATTGCTGCTATTTTAACGTTCACTTCAATTTTATATAAAATTAAGAGGAGACAATAATATTTGTACTTACAATCGCTCAAATAACCACACAACTGCAACACCGCATAAAAACAGTACTAGTGTGGGAAGTACTGTTTGTACTTCGCGTAAGAAGTCGGCAATATATTCATCAACACCAATAAATCTTCCAGTTTCCGCAGTTGTTCTGATATACTCGATCTCGACTGTAGGTGTTGGTATAGACACTTTAGACAGAGCTAAAACTGATAGTATTACATTCGTTGCCAGGGTCCTGGAGTTGTTTTCAGACTTGGAGTCATCGTTCTGTGTTGTTTGCTTGGGTATAGATGTTTCAACATTAGTTGGTGTTGTAGAAGCGATGCTATCTTGCTCCATGTCTTGTAATCTAAACAAATAGATTAAATTATTATTTTTCATATTAAGATTTAAGTAATATCTTTATTTTAATTCGATACAATTAGCCTGGGTGTTTTTGGAGCCCACCAGACCTACTGATTGACGGACGAGGCTCTAGAGCCAGCTTTCCTCAGGGGCTGGGAGTTAACCGGGGTACCCGGCAATGGACACTTGGGAAGGACACCGTGTGGTTTTAGTCGGTCTGATTCCGACTCGCCCACCCCATCGTCGGCACCGATGGGGTGAAGCCCGAGAGGGTTTCCACACGTAACAAAAAAAAGGGGGCTGGGAGTTCACACGGCAGTCGCTCCCACAAAGCTAATTATAAAGAAAGAGAAGGACTAAGCGGACCCTGGGCTCCAATGTGAAGTCCTCGGATGTAGCCGGGATCCACGATAAGATGATGATGAAGACAGTTTACCTATAGCTATATTTATCGTGCTTCAAAATTTAACGGTTTTCAATTTTTGTTTATTATTTTATGTGTAAAGTTTCAGAGCTTTAGTCATGAGTCATGACTGTACAAATCCCAACATTCGCCAACGGACCCAGTGGACCTATGCAAAGTTGTATTAAGTCGACTGGGTTCGCGGACCAAGTTCGAGTGGACCCAGCTGACTAGAGAACCCAAGGTGGTTGGTACCTTGGAATGCGTTATGCTAATACTGATGGCGACAGTACCTTTTTTTTCGTGCGGAAATCCCCTCGGATACCCCTCACCGGCCAGCTTATCAACTAAGAATATCGATTAACATTTAGTGATTCATTTCGTAGTGTTTACATCACTACCTCCACATAGAATAAATGACGTGGTGACTGAGTTACAAATTGTCATAGTAAAATAACATAACATAAACTCACGCCTATATCCCCGAAGGGGTAGGCAGAGGTGCTAGCACCCACATTTCGCCAGTTTATGTTTAGGTCCCAATGTAATAGGTGGCTAGCCTATTGCCATTAACCGGGCACTTATAAACCTGCGATAAATACACACATAACTTCGAAAAGCATCGAAAAGTCATTGGTGTGTGCCATGGTAAAACCTGGGATCGAACCCGAGACCTCGTCTCAGCAGTCCATTACCCATACCACTAGGCTACCGCGGCTTTAGTAAAGTAAAATAATTATGTGTTAACTATTAAATTAAAATTAAATGCTTAAATCTTAAGTCATAAATTTATGCATTATGACGTCCAGTTATTCAAAAGATTTATTGTTACATTTTTTGGGCTTAGTGAGCAAAATTCAGAAAACGCAATTTCTTTCTTTGTATGTCCAGAGGGGATGAGATGAGATCCACGATAAGACGATGATGAAGACAGTTTACCTTTTTTTTTTTTCTTTTTTTATCGTGCGGAAATCCCTTCGGATACCCCCCCGCCGGCCAGCGGGGGCGGTTATGTCGGGCTTGCACCGACTAAAACCGCACGCCGTCTCGGATCTTCAGACGCCGGGGTGTAAGGTTACCCATAGAGCATATCCCTCGCACCCCGGCTGACCCTGGGCCATCTCACCACTAACAGCATCGCTCATCCTGTCTCCTCTGAAAGCAGAGGAGTACGGAGAGCGATGTGTTCCCGCCACGTTGGGTATTGGCCGACGATCAATGCCAACCCTATGAAGGGGTGAAGGGGAAGCCATTGACCGCCGCCCAGGGTGTACCGGCCGCTCCGATTCCGTTCCCCCCGGACTGCAGCGGGATCGGAATCGGAGCGACACTCGAGGAGGTTACCCAACACACACCCCAAGACAGTTTACCTATAGCTATATTTTTCGTGTTTCAGAGAGCACCTTAAGCCGTCGGTCCCGGTTGCCATACTATGGCATATGTTAGGGATAGTTGGAGCCCTAATAAAGTCTGACAACTGGTCTACAGAACTTCGATATCAGCAGCGGGTTGTAGAGGTCAGGTGCTAGTGGGATGCGACTGGTTGGATCACCTCCAAATTTGGTGCACCCTGGGCAACGTGGGCGATGACGCATCATTGATTGCTCCTCTGGAGTAGCTGGCGTCAACGTCAATGGCCAAGAGTCTGACCAACCGGCCCTTTTCAGGGCCAGCTGACCCCATTGATCGAGGGGGTCGGGGTATGGCGGGCCTGCAAGGCCCTCGGGAGGGGTGGTGGCTCCAGGTACCCCTCTGCTGTTATCAGCGGGACACTGCGAATGGCCCAGGGTCAGTCGGAGTGCGAGGGATATGCTCTAGGTAACCTTACACCCCGGCGTCTGTAGACCCGAGACGGCGTGCGGTTTTAGTCGGTTCAAGCCGGATATAACCGCCCCCGCTGGCCGGCGGGGGGGTTTCCAAAGGGATTTCCGCACAATAAAAAAAAAAGGTCAGGTGCTAGCGGCTTCACGGAAAATATCGAAGCTTGACAGCTTTATAGTCAGACTAAAAACCCCAACTGACTCAGAGCTCAGAGGATGAAAAAAAGCAGAAAAAAAAAGAAAAAAACAGGTGGTAAAAATTTGATGACACAAATTTGTCACCAAATTCGGCCGGCTGGGTACCACCGTGCACGATTGCGAAAAACCCTCCATAGTAATCCAATTTCAGTTTGATTGCGTTCAGGGGTCAAGTGCAAAGCCGGGCAGGGGGATTGTGGTCGCAGCACTAGTGGGACCGGTGGGTGTCACGCGGTGCTGCAACGACAATCCTCTTCTGAAAAGGCCGTCAAGCTGAGTGCCACCATTGTTAACAAGGTACGTGTATGTAATGGTGACCCTCTTTCCTGAGACTTTACCTTCAGCTTACCATCAGGCGAGGTGAAGTCAAATTGACATGTCCTAAATATATAAAAAAAAGTCATAAATACAAAATGTATACTAATTTGCTCTTAAATATGTCGCAATATCAGTAAACCTACTGGTAATATTCGCATATTGCTAACATAATAAACATCACTCAACAAGCTACCTACGGACATAATTATGAATCACCGAATCGCACTCATTCCTGTAATCGGGGAGCATACTATACAGTGCTATCTACCCTTGCATTTATTCCAAAGAAGCTGAAAATTGTTATGACCGTTAAGGTTAATGAAAATTGTGAAGAGTCCCCATCGATTCTATGCGTCTAAAAAAGGAATTCAAGGTAATAATAAGTAAGACAAAGTTAAAGATGATGCAATTATCCTTATCCTTACTTAATATTATAAATGTGAAAGTAACTCTGTCTATCTGTCTGTCTCTCTGTTACGCTTTCACGCCTAAACCACTGAACCGATTTTGCTGAAATTTGATACAGGGGTAGATTAGACCAAGGTCTAATCTACCCCTGTACCAGCACACCCAACCACACAACATACCAACACACCTGTGACAAAACATAGCCTATGTCAAGACAAAGGCTATGTTTTGTCGCGACAACCGACATCTACGCGGGCGGAGCCGCGGGCATAAGCTAGTTATCCATAAAATATTATTACGTACCTTTTTTTTTTTTTTGTGCGGAAATCCCTTCGGATACCCCCCGCCAGCCAGCGGGGGCGGTTATGTCGGGCTTGAACCGACTAAAACAGCACGCCGTCTCGGGTCTACAGACGCCGGGGTGTAAGGTTACCCATAGAGCATATCCCTCGCACTCCGACTGACCCTGGGCTATTCGCAGTGTCCCCTCTGATAACAGCAGAGGGGTACCTGGAGCGGCCCCCACCCCCGCGGGCCTTGCAGGCCCGCCTTGCCCCGACCCCCTCGTGCAATGGGGTCAGCTGGCCCTGAAAAGGGCCGGTTGGTCAGATTCTTGGCCGTTGACGTTGATGCCAGCTACTCCAGAGGAGCAATCAATGATGCGTCATCGCCCACGTTGCCCAGGATGCAAACTTGGAGGTGATCCAACCAGTCGCACCCCTATTATTACGTACCTATATTTCTTTACTAATTGGTACTTAACACTAAAGCTCGTCAATATGAACTAAATAAAAACAAAAAATCGACTTCAGAAAACCACAACAAAACAGCCACGGAAGTAATAAAAATAACTGAATTACATTACATAAAATTACAATTACAGATTTAATTATAAAGGCCAAATTACATGTAAAACTTTTCTGTTGAAATTGTTGCCTCGGATGACAATGAATTTTAACGTTGTGTTTCGAGGTTCCCCTCTATTTCTCTAGAACGCCATCATCTGATCCTGGTTTAATTAAATATCTTCTTTCCAAAAAAACAAGAATCATCAAAATCGGTTCATAAACGACGAAGTTATTGAACGCACACAAAATAATACATATAGGTATATTCGGTCGAATTCATAACATCCGTTTTTGATTTCGATTAAAAAAGACAATCAATTAACAAACAGGAGAAACAAGTTGAATTCCTGAGACGAGCTCAGCCGAATACAAGGGATTTTCTTTTATTTTATCTTTTATTTATTTTTCTTGTTTTTTTTTTATTTTTTTATCTTGCAATGGTTCACCCCAGCACGAATCTATTACCGAAAACAGCAACTCGATAGCTCATCTCCTTCATACCCAAAACCGTGACGGAAAATTGGCAACGACGACGTCGACGACAACTCGATAGCAATAGGGCTTTTCTAAAGACACGCTTCGCTTAGCAATAATGATTTTATTTTCAATCTCTATATGTAATTATTTATTATCGTTTCATTGTAATTTGTTACAATGTTTCGCAATAAAAATGGAAATTAATAACAGTATAATGATTTAGAACTACTTATTCAAGACTTTCATTCATTTCGTAGCACAAGTGTAGAGGCCTCTACCACGTGGCACCAAAATAGAATGGCAAAAAAGCACATGGTCCATCGGATGGTTCTGCTATTCAAAAAGGGTGCTTTGCCTTATAAGGAAATATACCGGCAAGCGCATGGCGAATGGCATAAATTTAAAAATATTTACAGTTTTGTATTCAGTGATAATAGACACCAAATTGAAATGGAATTTTATTCGGTCTTGAATGAAATGTAGAGTGTAACACTATTGACAAACAGTTACATAGTATCAACTCCGCGATACGTTAAAAAGCATAAAAATATAAGAACTTACTCAGGAGGATGACCAGGAATTGCATCATATTGTTGTCTTTTTAATTTAAGAACGTATTTATCAATGTTTGACACTGCATTATCTGGAATTTTCAGTAGTTTCAGTTCTCGAGGAATTGGTATGGGATATACTACTGATACAGTGTAGATCAAAATGATCATTTCACTAATTTTATATGTGATGACCATCGCACATGTACTACTCGCACTGGGGTTTACAAAATACTGTAATGACACCCGCCTTATCAGTGCGCATGAGTGTCACAACAACGTCAGAAGCGAAAAGAACGATCGCGAATGGTACGAGGGTCAAACTGAAAGTTCTTAGAACTGGCCACTTATAAACAATATAATAAAAAAATAATTCTAAAATTTGAAAATAGAACTCTTTGCCAATATTACTGAGTATATATTTCATTCATTTATCATTTGTTTTACGATTTGGCGGCAAATTGAAAATTGTCTGTGTCACGTTAACATGAATTTAACACGAGAAAATTTTCGTGCAATGATTTTTTATGACTTTCGATGTCATTTAAGTCAACAAGAAAGTTATGATAGACTACGATTGGCCTTTCACGATGAAGCCCTATCTCGTGCGACTGTTTACAACTGGTTTAATGAGTTTAAACGTGGTCGCACTAATCTCACTGATGATTTACGTGAGGGACGGCCTTCTACGGCGACGACTGAAAATAACATCTGTGTTGTGCGGCGTATGATAGAGACTGACAAAAGAGTGACCTATCAGCAGATTCGGACAAGCTTAGGCATCGGTATGAGTCAAGTGCACAAAATCCTCCACGAACATTTAGCGGTCAGGAAGCTTTGCGCCCGGTGGATACCTCATAATTTGACTGAGGCTCAAAAACTCCATCGTGTGGATTGGTGCCGTAAAATGATGGAAAGATTTAACGGAGGTGACTCTAATGCTGTGTTCGACATACTAACAGGTGACGAAAGCTGGATTTACTGTTATGATCCTGAAACCAAAAGACAATCTGCTCAGTGGGTGTTTCCTTTCGAGGAGTTGCCAACTAAAGTGAAGAGAGATCGAAGTGCGGGAAAAAAATGGTGGCCTCGTTCTTTGGAAGGATAGGTCATTTCGTAACAATTGTGTTAGAGGATCAAAAAACAGTTTCTGCAGAATGGTACACTACCAATTGTTTGCCACTTGTCTTGGAAAAAGTTCGAGAGAAACGACCTCGCAGTAGGATCCTCCTTGACCACGACAACGCCTCGTCGCACACCGCCAAGCGAACGATCGACTATTTGGCGACATCAAACGTTGAATTACTGGGTCACCCGCCGTATAGCCCCGACCTCGCGCCTTGTGATTTTTATTTATTTCCAAAAATTAAAGAAAAACTTAAAGGAAAGCGGTTTATGAATGCTGAAGAAGCGGTGGCTGCGTATCGCGATGCCATTGAAGAGACCCCTAAGGACGAGTGGGCAAAGTGCTTTTCCCAGTGGTTCCATCGCATGCGTCGACGTCGTCGTCGTCGACGTCGTCGTCGTCGACGTCGTCGTCGTTGCCAATTTTCTGTCACGGTTTTGGGTATGAAGGAGATGAGCTATCGAGTTGCTGTTTTCGGTAATAGATTCGTGCTGGGGTGAACCATTGCAAGATAAAAAAAAACGCCAAAAATCGCAAAAAAAAAAAACGCAAAATCGAAAATCCCTTGTATTCGGCTGAGCTCGTCTCAGGAATTCAACTTGTTTTGTCTTGCACTAGTAAAAATAAAAATGTTGAGTCTACTCTACATTTTGTGTCTATAAGGGTGTACAATGATAAAAAAAGAACTTCGTGACGCTCTGTTGCAATTAGCAGAAGTACAACCCGACATACAGGGAGATAAGATGCAAAACTTACCTACGAATCCTCCCCAGGGATATAACCGTCAAGTCGGATTTCGTAACCGTTACGGGAATAGAGGAGACGCGACATCTTACGATGCACGTCAGGCTCCATCATCGTCAAGTCCACGAGATGAAGGGGACAATTTCCACACTCCGAGATACAACCTAAGACCTCGGAATGTTACTAACACTAATGTTTTCCCCAGTAACCCGAATTCTTCGGGATCTAACAGACCAGATACTCCAACTTCGAGTCGGCAGTTTTTCCGGAGAGGACTCGGAAGGAGAATGTAATGAGCGTGGAGCATTCCGAGTCTAAGAATGCAGTTCAGCTTCACGACGAAAATAAATTTTCTGATAAATAAAATTTTTTTTTTTATTCATTACGTCCTAGCGTAGGATTAGGCAATTATTTTTTCGTCTAATGTTGGGAGTGGAAATCTAAACTTTGTAAGTGGGTCAAATCGCTAAGGACATAGTTGCCTGCGATGGTGAAAGTTGGTTTACACCAGACTCATTATGGGATGAAGTTTTCTTTCTCTTTAATGTTGATTAAAAAGTAATTTAGTAATTCGTAGGCGATGTAAGAGGTTTATAATTACATATGTATGATGTGTACGGATAAATCACTTTATGTCATCTTTTGGTTTTTAGTTAGGTAGGTCTTAAAAGTACATTGTACTTTAGGTCCCTTTCGGACAAACATTAAAATGTATCGACAAGACATACCAATTTCATTTGTTTGAACAGGTATGGTGTGGTCGGTTTTTTTACCGATGTTTTGCCCGTCCAAGAATGAAGTAATCTTTCTATTCGTATTTTTCGGTATTTATTACAGTTTAATGGCTATAACTTGATTAAGTGGTAAATAAAGATTGCTCCGTTTTTTCCATTGTAAGGGACACCGTGCATAATTTTTTTATTCTTTACATCGGTTTAGTTTACCTAGGGCCTTAGCGTAGTACTGTCGCATGAAGTCCCTGGGGCGCAGCTGATGTAGTGTCCGACCTCGTTCGAACACTACAGTTAGTTACCTGGCCATCATGCGTCAGCGATTATAAATAAAACTGTTGTATCAATTTAAATTTAAAATAGGAAGCTTGAATAAAACAATTGGAGCCTGGACAGTTGAAGTCGGAACGGGACCCGGAGGATCCGTCCTTGATTCGAGCTACGAAAAAGTATCCTGAGGAGAATTCTGCTGTAAGCCCTATCCTTGGGCAGAGTCCGCGTTCCCTTCCCATTCCGATAAACAAAGTTAAACAACCCCGCGTAAAAGTCCCTAATTAATATAAATAAAAGTGCGTGTTGTGAAAATAAATAGTATTTTTTCCTACGAATTAACGTCTTATGATTTCATCGCCATAAGCAGTCGTGACGCCAGTCCCCCGACGTCACAGTACCTACTACTGCGAATCGAACTGGTGCGCCGAGGGTTCCGTACCTATCTATTAGCTACATTATACCGCCAAAATAAAATTGGTACTTGTCATTTTTAGGGTTCCGTTCCTTAAAAGGTAAAAAGAAACTCTTATAAGATCACTATCTTGTCCGTCAGTCCTTTTATAATTCTAGGTTCTTCCGGTTGACCTAGAATTGTCAAATTCGGTTAGAAGCCAAGTCTTACAGTACAAGTAAAGGGAAAATGTCGAAAAATAAAAAAGTTGATTACGGGGAAACCGTGGTTCCCAAACCGGAGGGCGCCATCTCGAAACCAGAGATGGCCCAGGGTCAATCGGGGTGCGAGGGAAATGCCCTATGGGCAACCTTACACCCCGGTGTTCTGAAGACCCGAGAGGGCGTGCGGTTTTAGTCGGTTCAAGCCCGACATAACCGCCCCCACTGGCCGGCGGGGGGGTATCCGAGGGGATTTCCGCACGAAAAAAAAGGTTCTACAGGTGTTGGTACGCATTCATGTATTCCAGGAAAGCCTGAATAATTTCACGCCAAACATGGACCAGACTCGGAACGATGATGTTTATTATGACGCCTTACAAAACTTTGCCACGTACGTTTGTACTGCATCATCATTTATGCGACAAACTACAGGCGCTCTCACCTTGAACGTCATCAGCAGTCACGGCAGACCAGCTCCCGCATTAGAAGCGTCAGGATGCCTTATTCATTCATAAAGAAACTTGATTTGGTCCGAACCTAGTTAGATTTTCCTAAAAATATATAATGCCAATACCTTTTTTTTTTTTTTCGTGCGGAAATCCCTTCGGATACACCCCCCCCCCCCGCCGGCCAGCGGGGGCGGTTATGTCGGGCTTGCACTGACTAAAACCGCACGCCGTCTCGGGTCTTAAGACGTCGGGGTGTAAGGTTACCCATAGAGCATATCCCTCGCACCCCGACTGACCCTGGGCCATCTCCGGTTTCGAGATGGCCCCATTACTTGCTCTCCACTGTGCCATCTGCTAATCAGAGGGACACGTGGAAAGCTTCCGAACAGCCCTCAACAGGGCCGTCCTCGCCTCGGTCGGAGTTGGCCGTAGGCGGCAGCGTCTCTCCCACCCTAGGAGAGAGGCGCTGCCGTCTCCGTTGCCCAGGGTGCACCGCGTGGAGGTCCCCAACCAAGCACCCCTATAATGCCAATACCTAATAAACATGACACGATAAAGGTTTTTGAATGTGACATTCATAATTTATTTCAAAGACCCTTGTACTTACCTTGCATTTCGGAAAAGGCTCAAACAGTTTAGGACTCAACAGAGACTATATTCGCAACACTATTATGCGACGTGAAATAGATAGTATTGCATGTACCACGACGCCTTACAGAACTTTACCACGCCTGCGTTTGTACTGCATCATCACCTATGTGATAATCTGCAGGCGCCCTCACTGATCGGACGTGAGGTTGAGAGATCAACAGGCACGATGGATACGCACCTACATTCAACGTTTCAGGTCGCCTTACTCCTTAACGAAGGTCCTCGGTTTGGTCCAACCCTAGTCAGGCTTGCCTAATAAATAAAAATAACATAAATCATAAACATCAGACGATTTTAGTTTTGGGTTAGTCACATTAGTTTTGGACCCAACAGGTACCAGACCCGGGGGTGCGACTGGTTGGATCACCTCCAAGTTTGGTGCACCCTGGGCAATGTGGGCGATGACGCATCATTGATTGCTCCTCTGGAGTAGCTGGCGTCAACGTCAACGGCCAAGAGTCTGACCAACCGGACCTTTTCAGGGCCAGCTGACCCCATTGCACGAGGGGGTCGGGGTATGGCGGGCCTACAAGGCCCGCGGGGGAGCGTGGTCTCTCCAGGTTCCCCTCTGCTATTATCAGAGGGGACACTGCGAATGGCCCAGGATCAGTCGGAGTGCGAGGGATATGCTCTATGGGTAACCTTACACCCCGGCGTCTGTAGACCCGAGACGGCGTGCGGTTTTAGTCGGTTCAAGCCCGACATAACCGCCCCCGCTAGCCGGCGGGGGGTATCCGAAGGGATTTCCGCACAAAAAAAAAAAAAGGTACCAGACCCGGGACTCAATTATCTGACGTGAAACATTTAGTAGTGCCAGTACCACGACGCTTTACGAAAACTTAACGCGCCTGCGGTTATCACCTATGCGACAGTCTGCAGGCAACTTTAGTGATTGGACTTCATCCGCAGGCATGATGGACAAGCTCCTGCGTTTAACGCCCAAAGCCGAAGTAGCCGCCAGCCCGAATTCCGAGGTCTGCTTTCACAATTTAGTATGTTTTGGTTTCTACAGGAGCTCCCGTCTAAACTCTCCAGTTAAGCTAAATTGCTTGTGTTAAGAGTGGGTGTACGTCGGTAGTGTAATGGTCAGGATTCGAACCCGGAACTCGAAATCTCGATCGTAAGGCCGACTCCACTTAACTACCGACACTTCAGATTTTGATTGCTATTGATACTAGCGAACCGCCTCGGCGTGGCACGGTTGCAATTTTATTTCTCGTTGTTCTTGTACGAATATATAAACCTTCCTCAGAAAAAATATCATTATGCCAGTGAACATCGTATCACATCCGTTCTGTGCTTTACAAGAAGTTGACAAAGAAACGAGATACTATGTTATCCCACCAAATTCATTTTTATTTAAAACCAGTTTTAAAGTGTTGCCCGCGGCAATCAATCAATCAAGCATACAGCAAATTTTAAGTCTGACCAAGACCTTTCTAATAGAAAAAACTGCAAATATCCGTTCAGTAGTTTTTGCGTCCATCGAGAACAAACCGACAAACAGGTAAACAGAAAAGAATTCCAAAAAAAAACTATTTGTGTGTTCAGAATCGTTAATATAACAAAACCATATTTTTTTTTATATCTCCAATGTACAAACAACTAATTTTCAATTTTTTAATTGTATAGATAGATAGGCTCGCCCCTTACTACATTGGGACCTAAACATAACTGGCGAATCGTGGGTGTGTAATACACCTCTGCCTACCCCTTCGGGGATACAGGCGTGAAGTTATGTTATGATATAGATAGATAGATAACACCAAGAGAAGTCTATATTGCTTGCACTGTAAAACAGTTATCTACACGCCCTAATCTAATATTAACTCTCATTATAGCGTTCCGCGTGAATCCTGGTCTTAAGTTCTCTACGAACTCTACACCTTAGCCAAACTAGCGTTTGATAAGAGTAGATATGACGTAGATACGCCCCTTTATCCGCAAAGCTCACCATATCATCGCGCGAGGAACACAGTCGAGGGCACGCATGAATGTCCAAAAACTATTCAACTCTTCCATTCGAAACTGCTACCGCCATCTCTCTTTATTCGATGAGTACCAGCCAAGTACCAGCGATAATTATTGCCTTTGACAAAAACTATTATTCATATGTACTGCACCTAATAATGATTTACAGACTATGCAAAAAATCCACTAAGCTACTAAACAAAAAACGTAGAAGAAAAGGGCATTCCTACTGAACAGTTCAAGGCATTCATCACAGAGCCCGGTTACTCCTTCTCCGCCTTCTCATTTGGCTTAAACGACTTTTATGGTAGTGGCTGCTGTCTGACCCCCAACCCCGAGAGGAAAGCCGCCTACTTAAGCAAAACTGACATAGATACCTATGTGACGATACCACATGTACCGAGGCGACATTTAGCAACAGTAAACTGAACTACTTCGATACCACATCAAATCAGCGCCATCTTGCTACCAGCAAGCTGAACTACAACCATCTATTACGTCACAACTACGTGTTTCCTACGCCACAATCCTGCATCGCAAATGAGGTTCACACGCTAAGTACTTAGTATATACAAGATATACAGAATCCTAACTTCAACAGTTAGGTCTGCCCCGACTTACCTCTCTAGTGGTTGAGGCTGTAAATTACACACCGAGTTTAATTTCACGCACGCGGAGACCTAGACACGTTCTCGGAGAGCCTGATGATGCAATAACACACTCGCTCAACGAAGAGCCCACACAGCTTGTGGAGCTAGACAAAATAAACCGCGGTTCGGTCTTCGTTCCGTCTTTGTTCGTAAATGTTGACCTAGGTCGCCACAGTATTAATTCAGCAGCAGCCCAAGCCGAGGCCGCCCCAACTGGGGACCCTTGAGGCGTGTTGCTTAAAATCAAATTTTGGCTGAGAGCCCTATGCACACGCCACACTGCCCGCGTAAGG
This sequence comes from Cybosia mesomella, assembly GCA_946251805.1. NCBI lineage: Eukaryota > Metazoa > Arthropoda > Insecta > Lepidoptera > Erebidae > Cybosia > Cybosia mesomella. The sequence continues at coordinate 29,478,221 of OX276398.1, forward strand.
TTGTAGAGGCCTGTCGGCCAACAACCCACACACAAACAAAAAAAAATCAACAGTTAGGGTCTCGGCCTGCCGGGGTGCTTGGTTGGGGCCCTCCACGCGGTGCACCCTGGGCAACGGAGACAGCAGCGCCTCTCTCCTAGGGCGGGAGAGACACTGCCGCCTACGGCCAATTCCGACCGAGGCGAGGACGGCCCTGTTGAGGGCTGTTCGGAAGCTTTCCACGTGTCCCTCTGATTAGCAGATGGCACAGTGGAGAGTAAGTAAGGGGGCCATCTCAAAACCGGAGATGGCCCGGGGTCAGTCGGGGTGCGAGGGATATGCTCTATGAGTAACCTTACACCCCGGCGTCTTAAGACCCGAGACGGCGTGCGGTTTTAGTCGGTTCAAGCCTGACATAACCGCCCCCGCTGGCCGACGGGGGGGTATCCGAAGGGATTTCCGCACGAAAAAAAATAAAAAAGGGTCTCGGCCTGCCAGGCGCGATCACCTTGCCTGGTCGGAAGTTCCCCTCTTAGTGTTGGAGGAGCATCACACCTCGTTCCTCACCTATGTATCTACTTAAACTTAACTTTATTTATTTTGATATATTTTGAGCCGTTTGGGGTTCAGACGCTGGAGTCATGGGGTCCAAGTGCCCGTTTTGCCTAAGCGGAAAATTTGGCCAATAGGCTAATCGACGGTATTTGACCAAGGCTGAACTTTATCTTGCACAAAGAATTAACATTGCCATTCAACGTGGCAACGCTGCCAGCCTTCTGGGAACATTACCAGTCGATGATGACGCAGAGGAATTCTATGACGTATGTTTATTAATATTTATCTGTCTTTTAAGATTTAATATTCTTTTGAGTTATCTATAAGTAGTTGTACATAATTATTGTAAGTTACTGTTTTACAATATTGTGTATGATATTTCAAATAACCCTTCGAAAAAACACAATTGTAAAAAAAGAATAACGGGGTGATCGATCATCCCCAGCAAGGTTAGCAAAATTCTAAAATTCTAAATTCAAAAATCTATGTTCATGACCGCAAATCAGTGATATACCTATGCTATACTATTAGAATAATATTATGTAATCTGTGATGCTACTAATGACTTATGCATAGATAAGAGAATACAGAAAAAGACAATAGCACACAATAGCATCAACGTATAAAAAGATACCGCATATAGTGGGGTGATGGGATGGGATGGGAAGGGAACCCCTTTACATCCGGAGGTTATTATTTATACAAATTATATATACCTAGGTATTCAATTATTATGTAGGAGATTGTTAGCGGCATTGTAAAGCAACCCGAATCGCCTAAAAAAGAAGAGAGTGCAGAAGATAAAGATGAGGAAAAAGATGAAAATACTTTCACGCAAAAGGATCTACTGGCACGGTTTGAACTATTACTACTGATATCGCCGTCAGAGATCAAGCAGTTAACAAATTGTAAAACATCCTATGAACTTTGGAGTACCTTTTTTTTTTTTTTATCGTGCGGAAATCCCTTCGGATACCCCCCCGCGTGCCAGCGGGGGTGGTTATGTCGGGCTTGAACCGACTAAAACCGCACGCCGTCTCGGGTCTACATACGCCGGGGTGTAAGGTTGCCCATAGAGCATATCCCTCGCACCCCGACTGACCCTGGGCCATCTCCGGTTTCGAGATGGCCCCCTCGGGTTTGGGAACCACGGTGTCCCCGTCTTGCCCCGGTTTGGGGGAGGGGCGCTAGTCGCCCCACCGTCCCGGCCTGCTTCTGCTGGGGTAACAGGTGGCCTCACCCGCCACCCCCAGGCCTGAACTTTGGAGTACCTACCTAAATTGAAAAATATATACCATAGTACCGGGCCAGCGCGCAAGGCAACGTTATTGAAGCAACTCATACTAAAAAAGGTTGAGAATAATGATGTTTGTGAGCACCTAAAAAATTTCATGGATATCGTAGAAAAAATATCTAACATGGACGTTGAATTGCATCCAGATCTATTATGTATAATGATGCTCTACGATCACGCGATACATTGCCTACGCCAGATGAATGAAATTAAATAATAGGAGAAAGTGAAGCTAGAAAGAATACCAAAACAGAAGTAGAAGCTGAAGCCTTCTATTTGAAAAAGAAAACGAAGTTGTGCAATAACTGTAAGAAAAAAGGACATGACGCTAAATCGTGTTGGAGCAAAAAGAAATTCGTTAAGGGGGAGCAAGGAAATGACAGAAAACGACAACAAAAATCCTATAGTCTTGCCTCGATAAGCTTATCTATCACCAATCGCAATACATGGTGCCTAGATAGTGGTTGCACATCTCAAATGTGTGCCCAAGAAGAAGAGTTTGTTTCGATGAATTCTGAAACTGGATCTTTAAAGCTAGCGTCAGAGAGTAACACTGTAAAAATTGAAGGCAGAGGAAAAGTTTGTTTGAACATTAACAATGAAATAATTAATCTCCAAGATACCTTGTTTGTGCCTACTTTGTCAACAAACCTTATGTCATTAGCCAAAATCACTGACAAAGGAAACAGTGTTGTTTTCACCAAAAATAAAGCTTTTATCAAGGATGTAAATGGCAAAACGTCGTTGGCAGCCCTAAAACAAAATGGCCTTTATTACATCAAAAGTGATGCAACAGGTGCATGTCGCCCGTTCTGATGACACTGATATACGCATTTGGCATCAAAAGTTAGGCCCTCAACGAAAATGACTTGAAGTCACTAAAGAAAAATAAGCTTATAAAAGGTATAGAGTTCGGAAATGGAAGTTTACCTGCGTGCGAAACGTGCATAAAAGCAAAAATGACACGATTGCCTTTCTATACCGTGCAAGAACCGCAGTCTACTCAGCCTTTGCAAATATACACACTGACGTATGTGGCCCCATACAACCGGAAACTTTGGGCGGAGCTAAATATTTTATAACGTTTATCGACGATTTTACAAAATACTGCTGCGTATATTTTATTAAAAATAAAAGCCAAGTTTTCGAGATTTTTAAAGGAATACAAACATAAAGTTGAAAAATTCCATGATGGCTATGAAATAAAGAATTTACTGTCAGACAATGGATCGGAGTACCGAAATCGGGATTTTGACGCTTTCCTAAAAGCAAATGGGATCAAACGAACGTTGACTGCACCATATACCCCCCAGCAAAACGGGTAGAGTCAGAGAAAGAACCGATCGTTACTGGACAAAGCTCGATGCCTAATGATCGATGGTAACATGCCAAATGAATTGTGGGCGGAAGCAGTACACACTGCCAATTATTCGATAAATCGAAGCCCAGCCAAAGCCCTGAAAGGATGCACACCGTCAGGGAACCATTTAAAGATTATGGGCTATGGAGCGAGCTATGCTTGGGGTTTCTTTGAAGGATAAAATTCGGATGAGGCTATCCGACAAAGAACTAAAGTCACCGACATAGCTCGCAGAGCAGCAAGCCGAAGTGGCAATGGGCTGGTCACATCTGCCGAAGAACCTATGGCCGATGGAGCATTACGGAAGTTAGGACGTCCCCCAGCAAGATGTCCATGACAGGACGACCTGAAAAAGGTTGCTGGGATAGACTGGATGCGAAAGGCGGAGGATCGGGTGCTATGGCGTACAATGGGAGAAGCCTATGTCCAGCAGTGGACTGCAATAGGCTAATTGATAGATTGATTGATTGATGCACAGAACGCAAAAGGATTTCGCGTTTACTTGCCAAACAAGAACATTAACAGAATGTATTATCACAGTCATGATGATTATGGTGACGAAAACTATAATCATTTTCTTGGCGAACAGGAACAAGAGAGTCCTGATAAGAAAGCGTACATACCGCTTGTGGATGTAAAATTTGTGCCGAACCTTATTCAGAAAAGATACACATCTGTAAAATCTTCTACATCTGGAGCCGATATAGTCCCTAAATGCAGCCGAAGCGAAAATAGCAGCAGAAGAGTCCGAGCATAGAAAAAGAAGACCTCGTAGACAAAAGAAAGCCCCTGCCTGGAAAAAAGATGATGTGCTTGATAACTCTCCTACATCACAATCGTCTTCGGATGAATACTATGAGTTCTCGAACTTAACTGGAAGAGACATAGACGAAATTGCTTATTTGTGCGAAGTAGAACATAAAAAAGGCAAAGATGCAGAATGGCATGATCCATAAAAGCAGAAATTAGAGCTCATATAAAAAATGGCACCTTTGAAATAAAACAGAGTCAAAACGAGAAAAATATCGTAGATTTCAAGATGATACACAAAGAAAAAGCTATTAATATTAAAAAAGCTCGCCTCGTCGCACGGGGATTTACTCAAAGACCTGGCATAGACTATAACGAAACTTATGCGGTAGTTGCCGGTTCAAGAAAATTTGATACAACATCAGTTATATGTGCCGACCGCTTATTTGAATGGCGAATTAGACGAACGTATAATAATGAAGAAGCCAGAGTATTTGGAAGAGTACATTACTGAAATAATGGTTGACGAAAGTTCAAATGAAGACTTAACTATTTTTTATAAAGCTCAAAAAATGCTGGAAGACCTAACTAGAATTAAAGGAAAGAAAGTATGTCTGTTAAAGAAAGCTTTATACGGTTTAAAGCAATCCGGGAGACAGTGGTATAAAAAACTAGATAACGAATTGAAAAAACTTTGCTTTATCCCTTCTGCAGCTGATCCATGCATTTATGTACTGGAGAAAGGAGGAGTTAAAATTCTTCTTGGATTATACGTTGACAATATGCTCATCGCTTATTCCTGTAAAAAAAAGTTTGAAGAAGTAAATAATAAGTTAAAAGCTATTTTTGAAATGAATGATCTTGGTCTGGTGAATGATTTTGTGGGAATTGAGATTAAACAAAGTGAAGGCAAAGCCGAACTGAAACAAGAAAAGTATATTGAAAACTACTCACCAAATTTAGAATGGAAGACTGCAAGTCGAACACTACGCCAATAGAACCTCGCCTTATACTGAAAAAAGAACCTAAAAGTGATGAGACATTGCCATATCAAAACTTAATTGGATCGCTGATGTTCTTAGCTGTAGCTACACGAGCAGATATTGCGTTTGCTGTAAGTTACCTCTCGCAGTATAACAACTGTTTTGGAAGCGAACATTTCAAGGCTGCTAAAAGAATCTTGAGATACCTTAAAGGAACCAAATCTGTGGGGATAAATTATCAGAAAACTGGAAATAAGGAGATGATTGGATATGCAGGTGCAGATTGGGCAGCATGTACTATAGCTAGAAAATCCTATACCGGATATTGTTTCATGCTAGCAGATGAAGTTGTAAGCTGGGAATCCAGGGAGCAACGAGCAACTGCCATGTCTACTGCTGAAGCAGAGTTCATGTCACTCTCAGAATCTGTCAAAGAAGCCTTACATCTGAAACAATTATTAAAAGATATGACCGCACTGAAGCAGGGTCAAATAATAATTTACAACGATAATCAAGCAGCATTAAAACTTTGCGAGAATATCATAAGTAGTAAAACCGAACATATCGACCTTCGAATACATTTTTTTAAAGAACACATCCAAAATGGAATAATCAGTGTGCAGTATAAAGACACTACAAATATGCTGGCTGATGTTCTGACAAAGGGAGTGCCAGGACCACGGCATCTCGAACTGAGGAACCGCTTAGGTTTGTCATTGTGAGGAGGAGTGTTGGGATTTGAACCTTTTAACACAATGCCAACCTAAGTTAAAAAATATATTAGTTAAGAAATACTACTTGTCATCTTGGTGTCATCGTCTGTATCGAATGTAAAATATTGTACTATTATTATTAATATGTATTTCCTCATAAATAGACACGAACATATAACATGTTTTAATTGTATTTGGGCATTGGGTTATTGATTACACTCACCTAACACAAAGCGAGTTTAATTCGCCTAGGACATGTCATATCCCTAATCCAATGACTTTTTAAAAAGATAACCTAAGTTAATAACGGCACTGGTGCTTAAAAACGGACACTGAAAAAGTCAATACTACCAGGCTAATTACGCCTCCTACCTCCATATATGCATGACTGCAACAGAACATGCATGAAACAGAGAGTGCGAACGAGAGCAAAGTGACTAGCTACCTGTGACTCTTCTCTTCTATTATGGAATTGAGCATTATCTTTTTATTCTCAGTCTATGATAGAATAGAATAGGTATAGAACGCCGCATATAAATGACATTGCGATAGTATTCAGATAACACCATATCTACCTCATTATAATTTAGGATCATTGCCGTAATCCCCACTCAAATAGTATGGTTATTGGTTAAAGTATGGTATGCCCAAAGCCCTAAAATGTCCAAAAACTGGTCTAACTATTTAATATCACCTTTGAGGTGTGGAGGTCTGATGGCAGTCAGTCGCTTCACGGAAAATACCGAAGTTCAGCCGCATCGTAGTTAGACTGAAAGACCTGACCCCAACTGAGTTGAGAAAAGGCTGGGAGGATGATGATGTAGTAGGTACAACTGTACAAGTTGGTAGGCATATTCTTATTTTCTTATGCTCAATTGATGTAGGTACCTAATTGAAAAATGTTAGAATGTTTCATAAAGATACGATTACAAAGTATTGATACAGTTTTTTTTAACTACAATCACAATAATACAACCTTTTTTCATAATTAAATTGCCTAAAGTTACAATAATAACGAATGAATTCAGAAATACTACTAGAATTTAAGGTTGTCGGCGTAATGTGTTGGCAAATCACGATTGTCGGCATAAACCGGGGCAACCTATAAAACAGCAAGTCTGTTCGGTTATGCTTATTATAAACCGTCCGGTGATTGGTGTAAAACTCGAAAATGCCATGTCGTTATTGGCTACAAAATAGATATGAGACAATGAAAACAAAAAATGTCGGCGAACACTAGGTGGCATCCCAAGCGTGTCGGCTAAAGCTTTTTTACATTCATTAAACATTCGATTGTTGATGTGATTTGTTCCGTTTTGCGTTGTGTTCTCTGAAGTTCTAATAAATTTTATAAAAAAATATTTATTGTTTTGGTAAGTGGTAAGTGACATTGTCTTTGTGTTAATTATGTGGACAGGCGATCTATTCAGTTAAACATTAAAAACTGTTATTGTACTATTTCATTTATCGTAGCATTATTTTTATCGTTGTGCTGCTGGTAGTGTAATTGAATGAATGTATGCTGATTAGTGTCATAGAATTTCAAATGTTTAAATATCAATTTACTTTTATATTTTTCTCACCACTCAATTTGCAGCATATTCCATCGCTCTTCATGTCATCTTCATTGCGTATAGACTTCTATCTTAACGTGAGTCCGGACAATAAATGCGAAAGTATATTTAATGAGTTGGCGGGAATGCCGGTTCGTAATCATTAAGCAATGAGGTTATCTGAATATCCATATTTCTAAACTCTTAAGGTACATGACGTTTTTTTTTGTGTACAGAAGTAAAAAGTGTTTTATTATTTAAATTCTAGACTGAAAACAGTCCACAATGACTTCAGTAGAGGAGAGTGAGACGCCGTCTGAGGATGTACCGGCGGGAAATCCAGACGATTTAGCCAAGAATCCTGTTGCTCTCAAAGGTTCGTTTATGTTTGATGTATGCTAGTAGTTGTCAATATTGATCCTTTTGCAAGAAATACTGTTTATATTAACGTTAAGCCTCAACGTTTGACGACTTCTAGCTACTAACAAGTACTACTCATTGTCTTGGGGTATTTGAAAGTGAGCCTCTTGTCTTTTAAGTAGTAGTCAAAAGCTTCATTTAATCACTATTTCTTGCTATCACATCATTTGTAAAACCAAAACATAATAGATTTCTTTACAGTCCCTTTGTTACTGATATTCTATTTAGTTGTTAAATATAGATTTAATGAGACTCTTTCAATTGTGGAAAAAACTGCTAATATTTTTACACGGGTGATTTTTAGAACTTACATAGATTATAACAAGTAGGAGTTTAGGAACTCAGAAGGATGAAAACTGAAGTACTATAATCAATAACATTTTATTGTACACCAGAAAATTAACATAAGTATCTGTTGGTTTTTATAGCACTAAAAACCTGGTCTAACTACAGAACTTCAATATCACCTGTGGGTTGTGGAGGTCAGATGGTACACTTCATGACAATATTGAAGTTCTGTCTTTGGTAGTTAGACTGAAAGCTGACCCCAACTGAGTTGGGGAAAGAGGCTCTGAGGATTATTAGATTTACATTCCCACAGATTACTAATTTCATTAGGTTTCATTTGGTTTCTTTTTAGAGGCACATGAGCAGATGGCTACATTGGATGTTTTAGTATGTGGCCAATGTCATTCAGCATTCCATTTTGTTGAGGAATTCAAGGAGCATAAAGATGCTAATAACTGTACTGGCAAATCTCCTGTAAGAGATAGTGTAAGTACTCTCATTTTAGGTTTGTTAAAAAGCATGAAGTACAAACACAAATTACATCAGTTGAATGAGTAGCTCTAAATGGTAATAAAACAAGTGACCTGTCCAAGCTTAGCACTGGAAAATTTTGTGAAGAAGAATCCAATGACCCAATTGCAACACTACCTTTCACCTGATAAGTAGGTTTACCCAAAAGTGTGTATAAACACTTGGGTAAAAATGCAGCAACCTGTTAAAAGTTCTGGTCAGTCCATCTGCTACTTTTTAAGTTTGTAATCCTGTATGTTTCACATTTTCTGAGAGCAATCTGGCTCAGATAGTTACTTTAGGTTGGAAGATTAACGTGCCTTGAACTTCGTGGTTTTTTCTTCTTTTACCACCAAGTAGATTCCTCTCTGGGTTGGGGGTCAGATGGCTGAGAATGAGAATTCCTAAACCAAATCAAGAGGAGGAATTGGAGACCAGAGCCTGGGCTCCAAAGTGCAAACTTTGAATGTAACTGGGACTGTTATGATGATAAAGTTGAAGATGTAGTCAGTTGTGTGCCAAATAAGATCTGAACCTGTGACTCCCATACTACATGACTATAAATATCTCTTTTTTATTCCCTTTTCTTTCTTGTAGAATGAGAGTAAAGCCCAAGTGTGGGCTTTTTTGTTATGGAAATGTTCATCTGTCCGAGATGGATCTACAGTCAACACAGACAACAGCTGGAAGCTGTACCAGCAGTGGTGCCGTATGGCTGAGGCACAGCGTACCGCTTGGATCACCGCCGGATCTAATGTACAGGCCTTGTCTAAATTTGCTCACGCTAAAGTTGTAAGTATACAATTCTAGAGATAATGATAAAAACTGAAATAATATTGACACCTCTCCCCTTATTGGAACTGCATTTGATCAACTTGCTCATATGCAGTTATGTACAATACTATACATAGGAGATGTTCCTATGTACCATTCTATTAAGAACATAAAAAATATATTTATTAAACAATAAGGTAACTTTTTTAATACTTGCGATTGGTCTATGATAAAGACAGTATATTAAGTTTAGTATACTGCTTCTGGGCTGTTTGGTGGTCCATAGGAAACTTGTGTTCCAAATGTTTCATCGATCACGGCAGTCGACATCTTCAGTGGTGCAGGTCCAACCATATTCCAAAAGTTATGAATTTATAATGATTAAAACTTTTAGAAAACTTTAAAGATTACAAATCCTAGACATGTCTAACTAGCATTAGCTTCTAGCTTTCCATATTATTCAAAACGCTCGAAAGACGCGGTTTTTCGCAATTTAGAGGAGACCTACTAAACTGAAAAGAGTCGACTAGAGCTCATTTGGTTTGTTTTTCAACAATACACATTTTTTACGTCCTCAAGTTTTCTTTTTAATTACGAAATACCGTTTTTGGCACTATTTGAGCACTTTTTCATCCCTATGTTGACTATGACTTTTCTTCTAAGTTGATCACTTAGTTATTCTGTAGGTATATGACTATATTGACCATATATTTAATCTGTAGATGGAGGTAAAGACTGAAGATCAACTAGTTCCTGTTCAAACTCCAGTACAAACAGAGGTCAAAAAGCGAGGCAGACCAAGGAAGTTTCCAAAACCAGTATGTATATACTATAATATGTCTAAATGAATACCATTTCTTCATACCATAACTTTGAAAACACTCAGTACTAACTCAATATTGCAGGAGGACTCTGAAACACAGCCTTCGGGCGAGGAAAGTGATGATATTGTTAAAGCTAGTCCTGGGCTGAAGAGTGTCCATAATAAAGTACCAATAACACAAATTAACAAACCAAATAAGGTACTCATCCAAATTTTTTTTTACTAATCTGTACATGTACTTTTATGGTAGATTTGATATGTTATTTTTTTATTTCGCATTATTTATTACATATACAAACATTATATGCCTAAACCATAAAGGTTTGTATTTTATGCTGTTTTAGGGATTTCCGCACAAAAAAAAAAAAGGTACTTAAAACTAAATCAATACAATTTCATTATTTAGTTTTAATGATCTTAACTTATTTCTCTTATCTGCAAACCAGCTTTCGTCCATTACATATACTCTGAACTTCACGGTCTTGATACCAATTGCATATAAATAAAAAGTAGATTGAATTATTTAACCTTTGCATGTATTTTTCAATCTCAAGTTAGATACAGAATGCTTCAAGGAGTCAAGCTTTTATTACTGTGTTTTGTCAAACCTATGTATATGTATTTATTTACAAAAAAAACTATCTAAGTATGTTTATTCGTAGTCTAGAACTCTGCTTAGTTTGGGTCTACATGCCGCAGTGTAATATGTCTGAGAATATTTATTTATTCTTATTTATCTTAAAGAAATGTAACGGGGAACGGGACTCCGTCGACATCGCTCACACAATCTTTCTGCAAGATTTACATTGTCACAAGTAACCTAACACGAAGTGTATGGCGGGAGTCTCTACACTTCTAACCTTCTATTAAAAAAAAAATACAAGTTGATGACAAATATAAACTTGTTGACAAAAAATATAATACTCCTTAAAAGCGCCTTTATAAAATAATACATAGAGGTATATAATTCGAACGCGAGCGCACAAGCGGCTAACCAACAATTTATCAAAAATTGGTTTGATGGCCTTGATTTCTCAATTTGTCCGTTTGATGATTTCCCATTTTCATATATTTTGGTTTCTCTTTTTACTACTTTTTACCGGAACGAATGGTACTGTTACTCGAACTTGTCAACAAATTTGCATGTTTCATTTCTGCACTTATAAACGCCCAAACACAAATTTTTAAGTAAAATAGCTTGCCGTGGCTCATGGACCCTAGTTTACTGGACGCTTGAGTAATTTTCGATAAAATATCGGTAAGACCGTTCTTGCGATCGAGTCCTCATTTCATGGTGTTTTCCAACTATGCTCCTTCGTATCCCCGTGCGCTAACAGCGTGTCGGTGTGTGCAGGAGCTGAGCGAGTCGGTCCGCAACGCTCAAGAGCGCGTGCCTCCCGAGGAGCGAATCGCGCGTCGAACGGAACGCGCGGGTGACGCGACCGAAGCGGGCGAGTACGTCGTGGAGAAAATTCTCGCCAAGCGGTTCAACCCGCGCCGCAAGCAGTACGAGTACCTGCTCAAGTGGGAGGGCTATCCGCAGTGAGTTGCTTAACACCTTTCTACTTTTGCATAGCTGATGATTAATGCATTGTGGGAGTATGGGCCCTACTAGCTTCAGGAGCTAGGGTAACTTCACCTGCCTCTCGTGTGAGAGGGGGTCAGACAGCAGTAGGCGCCAAATATAGAGAAAGAGTATGAGAGAGGTATCTTTGGATGCAACCGGGATTAACGCTTTGATGATGATGATAAATGTACTGTTGGCAAGTATTCCACGAATTTAAGTAGACATTCAAAACCCACCATTTATAATGAAGTACTAGCTGTTGTTGATCCCGTTCCTGCAAACGATGGGAAGCTATTCCCGGGATAAAAAGTAGCCTATGTGTTATTCCAGACTATAATCTATCCCTGTACCGAATTTCAGCCAGATCCAATCAGATGTTTTTGCGTGAAAGAGTAACAAACATCCATACATCTATACATCCATACTTACAAACTTTCGCGTTTATAATATTAGTAGAAAGTATATGAATAATTCCAATCATTATCCCAGTCGAATGCGTCATCGTCCTCCGAGCCTTTTCCCAACTCAGTTGGGGTCGGCTTTGAGTCTAACTATGAAACGGCCTAACTTCAATATTTTCCTTGAAGCGACTACCATCTAACCTCCACAAGCCTCTGGCGATACCGAAGTTCTGTAGTTAGACTAGGCTATCGGAATTTTTAAACAAACTACTCGTCCGTCAATCTCGCAGAAGAAAGGTGCTGTGCGTATCAAGGAGGGAGATCCCTTTTCCGATCCAAACTGCGGCTGGCGAGCCGCGCGGCAGAAGCGCGAGTATTTGCGCCTCATGCCGCCCTGAGAGACGAGGTTAGCCCTCCGCTGGTCTAGCCACCTGCGAAGGGGACGACGACCATGTGTGCCTGGACATCAACCAAAAGAGAGTTTGAAAGGTGTGGTGCCCGCGTTAGTGGGCTCGCGCTAGAGGGGGTCGCCATAGATTCCTGATAGTTTCAGGCCCCCCGACAAGGCGCAGAGTATGTATGTATAAGTACCACCACGTAGCCGGCGGTGCCATGCGTAACAGCATTCCCCACGTAACAAAAAAAAGGCTGTATAAATTTTTAGGGCTCTAACTACTCGTAACGAATGCCACAATTGTTCGTATGGCAACCGGCACCGACGGCTTAACGTACTCTCCAAGGGACGCATCCCATTAGAATGAGTATAAACCAAACTGATCACCATGTTCTAAAAAGCAGTGTACCTAAAGCTATCTTCTTTCTATAACTTAAGTGATATATCTGTAGTGAACAAAATACCTGGGAGCCAGTGGAAAATATGGAAACATGCAAACACTTGTTGGAAGCCTTTGAGAAACAACTTGCAAGGCAGAAGGAATTAAAGGCGCTCAGAGCTCAACAACAACAACAGCAGCACCCAGTACAGGTAAAGAGAGCTATTTCAGACTGTAATACGTAAACCTGCTAATTATTGTGATTGTATTTAAACTAGGCTTTCATATATTTATTGATGTTAGCAATTTATTTATTTGCCTCTAAGGCGTCAATTATACAAACAAGGCGTAAGGCATAATCTAAGCAAAATGACATCCGCTAAGGCATAAGACGATGTACGGACGTGAATTTAGCTTTAATTATGCCTTACGCCATATGAGTTTTCTATATAATTCACACTAAGTTGGTAAATTTTAATACCTTCGTAAGTTGCCGCTGGTATAGATATTCGTGACAATTATTTTTTCATTGTTTGATAGGTGAAGCAGATAAGCACACCCTTGCCGCAAGTCGTCAAGCAAATTGTTAAGAAGGAGAGCCCTGCTGTTACACCTTCTGGGTAAGTCTATCCACTTTACTTTCTGCTGACTTCTTACGCTCCTAGGTAACAGACTAACACGGCCGCCTTAGTCAGTATGCAATGAAACGCGACACAGTGCAGACATATTTAGCCTGGACCTGGAAAAGAAAATCGGAAAATAGCAATCTTTCCAACAAAGGGTTTATACGCGGGCAGGACTTGCTCCATTGCTGACCCAATGACCAAGTGTACTACTACTAGATATATATTCTATATTACAATGTCATCCCATCATCTCTAGATAAAAAAAAAAACAATATTCGCTGTTTTTTTTTTAGGTTTGTTTTAGTAACTTAAAACGCAAACATTCAAGTTCATATTAGCACCTTTTTTGTCTTAAATGATAGTCAAGAATACAGTGTCATAATAAAAATGTCACTTGCAGACGTCTTCAGCGTACAAGTAAAGTACGTGCACTTGATCAAGTTAAGGCTTGGTGTGGTGTCGAAGATGGGGAACCAACTGCTAAGAAATTCAAAAAGGAACCGTCAAGTGAAGATGAGGACTATTCCGACCCTGATTCCATCAAAGGCATGTTTTTATTTACATATATTTTGGTGTTCATTTTATAGTTAAAGGCAAACTTCGTGAACAAACGTCAAAAAGATCGCGCATGCGCACTAACTGGCCATCTATTAAGACTGATCCACCAATAACGCCCTTTGAACCCGTGATTGGTTTAACATAATCTGTGATTAAGTGATTGGTGCACCTCCGCCGTTGCGCCAAACGGTTACCACCAAAGAGACCTAAAAACGCGTTCTGTGCACCTAAACTACATTCTCAAGAAGTTTTCCGGTCACTACTATAATAAAATAAAATTTATCAGTAAAAATCTAATATAATAAAAAAAAATACTAACAGTTGAAAACAATTGCATGTTTAACAATTGAAATGCAAGGCCCAGTACTTAACATCTAATATAAATAAAGTAAATATTTCAGCTGACAAGAAAATGCTGAATGGACAATCTTCACCTAAGTCCACTTTGGACCCAGAGCTCGTGAAATCGCTCGGCCTCGGTGGGAAGGGCATGCCGAACATTAAAGGCGTCATTAAAGTTGACCCTAAGCATATGCCAAACCTTACAACAGGTATTTAATGATATACAATATGTAACGAAACCTGTGTCCGATAAGTGAAGGTATGAATATTAGGTTCTGTTCAAGTAATCCTTTTTGGAAAATAAGTTAAAAAACTTCAGTAAAATTTAGTTCAAGGAGGAAATGTACATGGCAACACACAAGGACGGAATAGAGCAGGAAGCGATTTTAATTTCTATCTTATTGTATATCTATCTTGTAGTGTTGTCATCACATTCGGAGATTTTGGGTAGAGTAGGGTAGTAGGTAATTGTGATTTTAGGAAATAGCATTTTCAATTCCAATAATATATTCATTTTCATTTTTAAGCTTTTTTATTTCACATCTAAGTTATGTAGTTTTGTTATATACAGTATATTATAACACTTTTGAATAGATGTAGTGCTGGCTTTGCTCTGATATTGTCATCTTATAACGGTGTCTATTTTGTAACAGGTGTGTATATAATGTCGAAGAGTTCGGGCATTATGAAGATTGACTCACCTGGCAAATTGGGACCAGGCCTAAATATAGACCAGGAAGTGATTAGAAAACAAATATTAGCTGCTAAACAGGTACACTTCATTCAATAAAATTTTGAGCGCAATTAAGTATGCTAACTTTCCCTATAGATTCGGAAAAAGTAAACATACTGGACGGGACTAGAACCCATGACCAGTCCCTCACAGGGTGAATACACTTCTTTTTTCAATTGTCTTTATATATTATATGTATCAAGTGAATTTTCGAGACGGTACAGTAACAGACAAGTTTTTGGCGATTTATGTCATTTCTAGTACTCATATCTTAAATAGTCCCATGGGTTCTTTTATCCCCACATGAAATGGGATCAATAGAAATAAAACAATTAATTTTTGCAGATTGAGAAATTGTAAATTCAGTTCAGAATATTTTTTAAATGGATGGTGTCCGAACGCTTTCCTGTAAAGTATAATAATAATATAATGTAGTGCAGTATAATGGTTAAGGTCCCATCTCAAAAGTCCACCTATATACTGCAAATAAATAATTTCTAAAATTATAATTTTATAGCCGCGATAGCCTAGTGGTATGGGTAATGGACTGCTGAGACGAGGTCTCGGGTTCGATCCCAGGTTTTACCATGGCACACACCAATGACTTTTCGATGCTTTTCGAAGTTATGTGTGTATTTATCGCAGGTTTATAAGTGCCCGGTTAATGGCAATAGGCTCGCCACCTATTACATTGGGACCTAAACATAAACTGGCGAAATGTGGGTGCTAGCACCTCTGCCTACCCCTTCGGGGACATAGGCGTGAGTTTATGTTATGTTATGTTATGTTATAATTTATAAGATAATTATGTTGATAATTTCAGAAAAAATTAGAAGAATCCAAAAAGACGTCACCAATACGCACTCCTGTCGCCTCACAGGTAAAACAGGTACATGTGTATTCAGTAGACATTCATTTTTAGTTATTATTTTTGTATGTATAGCATATGTATTTCCAAAAAAAATATTAGTACCTATGTTTATCCGCATTCTAGAACCCATATTACAAACTATTGTCGCTACTTTTTATATATCATACCATAAGCTAAGTGTACTCACTGAATGTAGGATATGTTTACAGATTAAAAAGACTTACGGTTCAGGAGGACAACAAGTGACTGAAAAGACCATAATCACACCTTCAGGACAGAAGATCATTCAACGAACAATACAGCGGCCCTCTGGCCATGGAGAAGGAAAATCACCGGTTACTATTCTCAATAAGAAACTTGCACAGGTGAGAATATACCATAGTTTTTTTTTCGAAAATCCAGGGTGTGTCCAGGTAGCTCAATTGGTCAGAGTATTCTCTCTAGCAAGGGACTGGTTAGTGCAGTCATGCAGTCTTTCCTCTCATAGTTGGGACGTCAGACAGCAGTTGCTCCAAAAATAGCCCTTAAATATAGTGTAGGAAAGTGGACCCCAGGCTACAAAGTGCAAGCTTCAGATGAAACCGGGCTTGACGCTCGGATGCAGCAGAAAAATATTAGTTGGAACGGAAGAGTGAGTAACATCGCAGATAAAATGCAGAAGAGTCGTCTTCGTTGATGCGGCCACGTTTGGCTGCAACCGGCAGGCTAAGCGGGTAACAAATGTCTGGCCATGCCACCTCTGGGCCTCGGTAGAAGGGGTAGATCCAACAAGTTCTGGCTTGACGTCGTAGAGGGTGCGTGCTCAAGGTCTTACTACCAGGGATACCCAAGACCGTGCGAAGTGGCGGCGGCAATGCCGGAAGGCGGACCGCGTACTCCGAGGTGAAGGCCTCGTGAACAGTGAGTGAGCAAGATAAACAATGAAGGTATATGACGTGTGCAGGGCGACAGCCTCCTGCGGCGCGGCGGCTCGGGCCGGGGCCGCGGGCGCGGCGGCTACGCGGTGGCCACGGCGGGCGGCAACATCGTGCGCATCCGGGACAGCAAGGCGCCCGTTGCCTTTGAGTTCGACCAGGTTAGTGGTACCTCTCTTGTGTAGCAGTAGCTATCTGTTGAACGGACACAAGGGTTCTTATTATCCGGACGTTCAACCGCTAGTTAAATGTTGTCCTATCTTGTTGCTCTCTGAGTAAATTTTCAGATACAACATTGTCTATTAAATGTTACAGATAGGAATGTTAATAAATACTTTGATTGGCTAACATTTTGTGTTGTGTAGAAGTGATTTTTAAAAATAACTTGTAAAATCTCCCTTACATTTGAGTGGGCATGGTCTACAGCCAAGTCATCTAAACCTATATCACCCGCTCGTCGTGCAGTCAGAAGCGCCATCGGACACGTGAGTCTAAACCCATATCACCCGCTGTCGTTACGTTACAGTCGGACGCGTCGTCGGACACGTCGGACGGCATTGAGGACCCATTCCCAGCCGCACTGGGCCCTCTCCCGCCGCCCAGCCCCGACAGGGAGCTGACGCTGTGCCCGCAGTCGGGCCGGCGCCTGGCGCGCGCCGAGGGCGAGCCCACGCCCCCGCCTACGCCGTCCCCGCCGCCTACGCCCCCGCCTGCGCCTACGCCCCCACCTGCGCCACACGCAACCATGCTCATGAAGGTACGACACCGAACCCATAGACTTGTAATTATTATTTGCCACTAATACCACAAATTTTATGACGACATACCTGCAAGTATTTTAACTATTCATTTGTTAAAATTGTTGTTGTACCCTGAATTTTAATGTATCAGGTGGAGATGTCACCGGGTGGCACTACCGGCATGTTGGTGCAGGGTGATGGCGCCCAGCCCTCGCTGCCCGTACTCACGGACGAGGATGGCGTAAGTTAAATAATTATTTATTATTTTTTACTTGCACTCTTTTGCAGACCACTACTGGACACAGGTCTCTCCAAATGTACGCCACAAAACCCGATTCTTAATTTGGAAATCCTATGAATTTATTTTACACAATTTTGTGCAAATTATCTGCACGAAATTATCTCAGTATTATTTGCATAAAACAGGCGAACGCATGCGTGCCCGCTCAACGAGGCCGCGGGCGGCCTAAAAGGAGTTTACTGTATAGCTAATAGCATAGCTACAAATAAATCGACTATTTCATTTATATTATTACGTTTCAACAGACGGAAGTCAAAGTAGAAGCAAGTGCAGTAAAACAGCTGTTAGAAGGTAGCGTGGTGGGTGACGACGGTGAAGAGGTGGGACTCTTACACGCCGGTCACACCCCTATAATGATCAGAGGGGAGGATGGAGTGCTCTATCAGGTAAGTGTCATCTTTATACCCTTACTCTAAAAAATATGAAGTGATAGACGATAGTTTTGTTTATTTATTTCACACACTCAAAATTATGCCAAAATCTTAAATTTATATTGTTAGAAAGACTAAAAGTAATGTCATAGCTTCCCAAAATAAAGCCTAAGGGTCCTGTGTTATAGAAAAATATTTATATCACCATACTATTAATAATATTTATTATTATTTACTAAGATAATTTAAAGCAATTAATATATTACTATACAAGGTGTCTGTGTGACGGAAATAATATAAACATATTTTGTTGTGTAGGTTGCAGGCGAAAATGAGGCTGGCCAGACGTTACTCGTGGCGGCTGAAGGTGTAGAAGGCGCCGTGGAGGGTGTCGAAGGAGGAGTAGAGGGAGAAGGAGACGTCGTCTATGTAACCAGAGAGGATGGACAGGTGAGACATTCACACTAAAATCGTCACAAAGAAGTAAAAGTGACTAAAGTTTTATTTTACTCATTGGTTACAGACAGGTTTCAGGTATGACATCAATTTATTATGAGAAATATTGTTGTGATTGTATTTCTTACCTAAAAGGTTAAAGTAGTAAAAAGTTTATGTTTCATATCACAGATTTTTTTCTCTTGCAACATAAATCGCTCACTGCTAATTGATTATCTAGAATCCATTCTAGCCTACTTCACTCATTTATTAAACAAATAACAATTTTTTAATTATCAATGGTTCTCTCAATCAAACGCTTCACCTTATTGTTTTGTCTAAATAAGAATACTAATAACCGAAATCACGAATATTCCCCCTCCAGCTATGCTGTATACCTGCTTTTACTCCTAATATAATACTTGTATTAGGAGTGGGTTCACTTCGATAGTGTAATGGCCAGGATTCGAACCCGTGACCTCTCGTTGGGAAGTCCAGCTCTTTAATCACTGAGCTACTGACGCTTCAACGCTTTATAAACATATACAACCGAGAATCCAGCTCACGGTCAACGAAATGTCCGCAGGACGTGCTGGCCATAGACCCGTCGCAGCTGGCGCAGCTGATGCCGGGCGGCTCGGCGCCGGCGCTGCAGCAGGTGGCTGTGCAGGTGGAGGGCGAGCCAGGAGAGGACGCCACGCAAGTCATCGCGCAACTGCTGCAGGCTGACCTGCCCTCGCCCGGTCAGTACCACATGACACGACCACACATCGCACTTCTCCATCCCACCGAACACTACACCACCCCACACTACACTAATCCACCCTACACTACACTATCCTACCACCCAATACTACACCATCCCAAACTACACTACTCCACACTTTTTTTTTTTTTTTTTTATCGTGCGGAAATCCCTTCGGATACCCCCCCGCGTGCCAGCGGGGGCGGTTATGTCGGGCTTGAACCGACTAAAACCGCACGCCGTCTCGGGTCTACAGACGCCGGGGTGTAAGGTTGCCCATAGAGCATATCCCTCGCACCCCGACTGACCCTGGGCCATCTCCGGTTTCGAGATGGCCCCCTCGGGTTTGGGAACCACGGTGTCCCCGTCTTGCCCCGGTTTGGGGGAGGGGCGCTGGTCGCCCCACCGTCCCGGCCTGCTTCTGCTGGGGTGACAGGTGGCCTCACCCGCCACCCCCAGGCCTGCGCTCATGGAGGACGGAGGTCGTTAAGCGACCTCCGGCGCCTGAGTTGCCTGCGACGCGCGGCGAGCAAGTTGCGGGCTCGGCGGACCGGGAGAGTTCTAAGTCTCTCCCGGGCGCGCTCCGCCACCTCCTTCGCGAGCATTACATGCTCGCAGAAGGAGGCGGCGGCGGCCCACGCGCTCGCGCTCCTCACCATTGCCGCAATCATGCTGCCGAGCGAGAGGACTCCCACCCCGATGGCTGCCACGAGGTCACGCCTCGGCGCCTCCCACGCTGGGCAGTCCGCCAGCGTGTGCAGCCCTGAGTCCTCGCTCGCGTCGCAGTGATGACACTCAGGCGTTGGCTCCTTCCTGATCCGATGCAGGTGGTCCCCGAAGCACCCCTTCCCTGAGATCACCTGCGTCAGTCGGTAGGAGAGGCTTCCGTGTCGCCTCTCCAGCCAATCCTCCATGATGGGCCTTACCGCCGCTATTGCGGCGTGCCCTGGACACTACTCCATCCCACATTACACTACTCCACCCCACATTACACTACTCCACCCCACACTACACCATTCAACATTACGCTACTCTACCCCACACTACACCATCCAACATTACGCTACTCCACCCCACACACCACTACACTACACCATCCCACACTACACTACTCCATCCCACAATACACTACTCCACCGCACACTACACTACTTCACCGCACACTACTCTATCCACCCCCTCTATATCATTCCACACTATTCCACGCCACCACACACTGCATTCAAAATAGTACAACAAAACCAGTGTGTAATGAAAAAGCAACTACAATAGTAGATTGTTACACAAGGGTTGAAAGTCAGTCATTTCACCCGAGATATTTCTGGCGCTCGAACAAAGTGAGAGCGCCAATAGTTCGAGGGTGAAATGGTGACATTCACCCGAGGTAAACACTCTACTTTTCATTTCGACTATGTGAGGAAATTAAAATACTACACACACGCACAGTTGAAATTTAAAGTAAAATTGGAAATAGATTAACAGCTTTTACCTGTTCTTTTATTTCATCGGAAGTTAAATTAATATCCATGTCACTTTAATAACTTTCCGAAACCATTTTTAACCACAATTAACACAAGTGGTTTTCCCGCTAATTATTCAGCAAAGTTAAATTGTTTTTTTTTTTATTCCGAAAAATAAGTTATAATTCATGTACATACTGCCAACATTAGAAAAGTTTTGAATATCGAATCTATTCGTTACATTGTAATCGAGTATCTAGGCGGTCATGTAAAAAAAAACCGTCATGATATCAAGGCATTATGACGTAACTTAATTATCATGGACTCCATAGCAAAGCCTAAAATTAAAAAACAATTACTCTCCACCCTAGGGATGAAATAAGCTACTTTCCACCCGGCTATCTACCCATGAAAATTAAACTTTCCGAACAAGAGAGATGAAAAATTTATTTTGATACCGTTTCTTTTTCGAATCCAATAAAGTACTTAATAACTAAAAAATATTTCAAGACAATATCACCCTTATGTACTCATTACGGAAAAAAAATATTTACCATGATGTAATACTGGACTAACTTATTATGATTTTTTCACAGGTGGCACGAGGAGAGTAGTACTTATGTTGCCTGACGGCAGCTTAACTATGACTGAATTAGACAAGGAACAATACGAATCGATAACAGAGGCCAGTAAAGCTCAGGAATAACGTTATTAGCTTGCAATAACGTATAACGAAGGTATTTGCAAGAGCACATAAATGTATCAGTTAATGTGAACTACAATTGTCAACTTACATTATCAAACAGGTTTCTCTAAATACTTCATTAGCTCTGATATTGTTTTCTATCTGTAATAAGTACAGTAAACTGCTTTTGATTTGACACGTGGGTAATTAGAGTGAGAATCCAACTAACATCGGCTTGCTTCGGTTTTGTAGAGAGTTCTATCTATCGTAATTTGGACTGACAGTTTGATACTTTAGCTCCCAAACTACAGACCTTTTATCAGCCGATAGTTTGATTGGATTGGGCTGTGCGTACTGACCCAATGAAACTGTGATAATAGTTCAGTTTGAAGACAATCAAAAGTCCATCGAAATTATTTGTACAGCTGATACCAAATCTGTAATGTGCGTGCTTTCATATATTATGTTCATACTGATTAACAACCCGATTAAAGTACTGAGTACTCTCCGTTGGCGCCGCGCTAACGCAGCGTTCAATTAACTGCAGGGGAAAGGCCGCGACAATGTTACACTCGCGTCGCGTACCCGCGTCGCCTGCGCTGTCCATACGTTCATCGAACGCCTGCGCTGAACAAACGCTAGTGTGAAGAAGCCCTAAAAAGATATTTAAGCTATATACATATGCTGTAACATCACATATGCTCTAACCGAAGCAAGCGGGTCTTAGCCGGACCCTCTTCTTCCCGAACGTGCCAAATAAAAAGCTGGGGACTGTACATCATGTAATTAGTGTATGATATAAGGTATGAATGTGAAATGTAAATATAGAGAGTTGTTGAAATGAAACAAGTTGCATCGAAGTTGTGAAGAAACTGCATATTTGCGACAGCTTTATTACATTTTAATGTAGTCTTGTTTTATTACATAGCAAACTAAGAGTGGATTTCAGCAGTAATCATTCGTTTAACTAAACTGAGTCCCCACTATATTGTCGGAAATTTACGCGAATGTTAACGAAAAACAAATAAATCATGATGAAATCCGTTAAAAATAGTTTTATTTCAATTCAATCAATTTCAATCTCACATGTTACTCAATTACATTTATTGAGTAAAATGTGGTTAAAAAGATTATTTCACCTTCATCACGGTTCCTATTGATGGAATCCGGTCATAGGACGGATTTTATCAGTGGAAATAATTGTGTAAGTAAAACTAAATTGGGTTCTTACATTTTACTCAGTTAAATTTATTAAGTAAATCGTGATAACTCAGTTTAGTGCCTTATTGGTGAAATCCGCTCTAAATTGAAGTGTACTCTTAATTACAAAGTACATTAATTTTTTACTTACAAAAATGTACTTTCCCATTTTAGTATATATGTTACCGCAAATGTGCGTAAATCAGTTAGAGTGCAGATTAACTTGTTAATCTGCAAATTACCGGGCTCAATCTGTTAGAAGTGTATAAAATGTTTCAGTTCTAAAATAATCAAGTTGAGCCGCAGATTTCCTAGGTAATCTGCTGACTAGCGGTCATGCATACGGTAAAGTCAATAAAACAGGTTCTTTGCTTGATTAAAACATTCGAATTCATTGTGTATATCTATTTAATTGGTTAAACACATACGCCAGGTTAGCGAGCGGAGCGAGTTCCTGGACACAGCGCGTCCCGGCGGATAGATATAGGTTAGACGGAACAAGGAACTCTTCGTGTTAGGTTACTGCGGCTCGAAAGGATCGGATCAAAATGGCTCAAACAACGTATCTTATTCACAAGATAGAAAAGAACTTTTACTTAACCAAAAATGTTTCACTCACTGTCTTCCACGATTTAACGATGTAGCATCCGTTAATATGCAGATTAACTAGGTAAAATGGAGATATCTGCTACTTCAGTCAAATTTCACACTTTAATTGGTCATTAGCGATTATTCGCATATTACCTAGTTAATGTACATATTAACGTATTCCATACTGTAACGGTAACATATACATCAAAAATATAGATAATAATTATTATGTTTGCTACTTATTGTGCATAATTTTATTGACTGCTGGCCTATACCTGTGATAGGTATTTTCGACTAATATTCAACCGACTTCTAAAAGGAGGTTCCTATTTTATTTTCTGTATATTCCTATTTTCTGTATCTGTTTTTTTTAGATGTAGGTACTTCTAGGTTTAGGCATCAGCCCAAAATTAAACAAGGCTGTAAATATTATAATCGCAGTGTGACGATGTCCGGCAATACCTTTTTCCATGATTGAACCATAATGGCCACGTATTCGACATGTATTTAACCGAATTTCAGTATATTATTATGTAGAGCCACAACACATATCCGATGTTTTTTGAATAAAAAAATGTTAAACTTCATTTAGAATAATTTATTTATAATATATTCGGTGAGATACAGTGTTCACTGCGCGTGAAGAAAATTAATAAAAACTAATCACTGTTATTATGATCGTATATTTTATAAATTAACATTATAAGTGTCTTCAAAATCAGAAAGTATTATCATCAGTGATACGACTAGTTATTGCAATTCCGCATTATTTTTTGACGAAATCGCAATTTGACAGGTCCTAAATATATTTTTACTAATTACGGGGTCATATTTTACATAACGAACTATCCATTGAATAAAGATACTTCTGCAATTTCTCTACTGTGTAAATTAGGATAGCTTCTAATGATTATTTTACGTGAACATTTAAAACATTATGTATGGTTAATATTAGCGACAAAAGTACAAAAAAAAAATCCTTTACATATGTCGAATAAGCCTTCTTCCGAGATTCTTATAAACAAACTATGTCGCTACTACTAAATTTTTTATTTTTTTACTACTTATTTTACTGATTGTCTCTGCATGATCTTTTTTTTTAGGGGTCCAAAAAAATCCGGGGAATTTCTACATTTCTGAAATCCCGCGAGCGTATCCCAGCGAATATAATGTTTGAGATTGTTCACCCAAATTACACTAAGTATAAATCAATGTCGACTAAATATACTTCAGCGAGACCTCGACATGACAGAACTGTTTTCTTTATCTTCTAGAAAAAATATTATTTTACAGGGACATTTAAAGCATTATTTATGCATAGGTCGATGTATTTAGGAATTAAGCTGACTCATATGTGTAGTTATCATACAAAAATCCGGGCAAGTGCGAGTCGGACTCGCCGTTGAAGGGCAGCAAGTAAAATTTTTATATTTGAGTTGATTGAATGAAAGGTAAATTGCGGTTTACGATTTATGTAAACTCATAACAAAACTTATCGACGTCATAAAAAAAATATTTTTATAGATATCGTTCAAACAAATTTTCTGTGGAAGTTTACATGGTAATGTACATCATATATTTTTTTAGTTCTATCATTCTCTTATTTTAGAAGTTACAGGGGGGGGTCACACATTTTACCACTTTGGAAGTGTCTCACGCAAACTATTCAGTTTAGAAACAAATGATATTACAAACCTCAATATACTTAATATACAATCAATTTTGAAGACCTATCCATAGATGGATTGGTGAAAAAAATTTTTTGAGTTTCAGTTCTAAGTACGGGGACTCACAAAATGTACTGTTTTTTTTTTCTTATTTTGTGTCAAAATCTTAATGCGGTTCACAGAATAGATCTACTTACCAAGTTTCAACAGCATAGATCTTATAGTTTCGGAAAAAGTGACATACGGATTGACATGACGAATCTATGGGTTCTGTTTTTTGCTATTTGGCTACGGAACCCTAAAAATAGCTTACAATCGACACTAACTAATATTTATTTTCACTAAAAGAAAACAGTATTCTTAAATTTTCTATTTGATATAGAATACGTTAGCAATTTATAGAATTCGTGATCAAATAAATAAACCATTGACCGAAACCCCACACAAGATGCTGGGATCCATAAGGTTATAAAAGATGACTAGCGAGTTTTTTTTTTTATCCAGTATCAATTCTTTTTTTTGTGAATGTTTTCAGCTTGAGGCTGCGCCGATACAGACGTGAATAATGAATTATATATGTAATATATTGTGTTAATTAGAATAATTATCGTAGAAACTTTTACAATGAATGAATTGCAAATAATTTGTCACGGGCAATTATTATGACAACTTTTACTTTTGCAGTGTTGCAAAATCGACTAGCGATCCATGGTTTTCGACTCTAGAAATACTAGGTCTGCAAGGCGAATCGCTGCTTGCAATGTTGAGCTGAGTGAGACATCGTGAATCAGATTTTGAAAATTTTGAACAGTGATCATTCCTCCGTGGCAAGTCCGATTTTGAAAATTATTTTTGAAAGTCACAACTTGGACATGCTTTCTGAGCGTGTAAAGTTTGGCCACAGTGTCTCGAGCGGTTATTATGTAATTCCATCTGGATTTTTTTTAACGGTGATCATTCCTCTGTGGTAGCATTAATTTTTTCAAAATATATCCATAAACCTTCCTCTGATTGACCTCTTTAATCATGCCAAATTTGGTTCTAATTGGATTAGTAGTTTAGGAGGAGACCTGTGACAAAGAAAATCCTGAAGTCTGGTCTGAGGAGCTTTCGCTCGACTTCGTCTCACTCAGCTCAATTAATAAATATAACTAGAAGAGAGTGTCTTCTCTTGGTGTGCGACTTCTAGTGCCTTCAGTACACTAGAAGTAGCACACTATATCTCAATTTGTGATTTAGTCCTCATCATACATCCTAAAAATTGTAATCTATAGCATATTCTGTTCAGCCCAGTTTTAAAATTTACATACATACAATCACGCCTCCATCCCCGGAGGGCTAGGCAGATGTGAGTTAACACCCACATTTCACCAATCATTGTATTAGGTCCCACGTAATAGGGGGTGAGCCTATTGCCGTATTCCGGGCACTATTGTTGACTCGAGCTATGTATCTGAGGCTGAGCCTGGGCTGTATATATCTGTCTGATGTTGAACAGCCCTATCCCTTAGTCGCCTTGTACGACACCGCAAGGGAGATGGGGGTTACCCAAATTCTACTCTGCCGGGAATCACGCGGCCGTTTTAAAATTTATTAACAATATTTTGCGACGATGTGGCAGTAGTAGTTATAAACGTGTGTTACAACATATGCGCGGCACCCGTCTGATTTGCGCTCCGACAATAGAAAAAACATATGTAAAGTTCTGTGTGAAACTATAGGTGATTGCAGGCATATCGCACAAATTCATGTCAATATTTATGTAGGACGTATTCGCTTCACGATCGACCTTTGAAGGAGCTGTTACTAATCACTGCTAGAACATAGTTAGAATGACACAAAACAGTTTATTTATTATACACTTTGTTTGTATATATAAAGTGTCACAAAATTAGGTCTTTGAATTTGGTGAGATGACTTGGTATCGACAAAATATGTATTTGAAACAAAAAAAAATTAGAAATGAAAAAGAAACACCACCAGCGACCAGCGTCACGTGACGCGACGAGCACACGTGACGCTGGTCGCGATTTAGGTATTTCCTACACATCCGCTTCGAGAATACTGCGAGGAGAAGGACTGCACGCCTACCACGTACGTCACGGGCTCGTCGCGTTACGTGACACTGGTCGCTGGTGGTGTTTTTTTTTTTCATTTTTATTCTTTTTTTTTTTTTTTTGTTTGAAATAATACATATTTGTCGATACCAAGGTCATCTCACCAAATTCAGAGACCTAATTTTGTGACACCTTATATATGCATATATATACGGTTCACAACTGGTGTAAGTAAATATGTGCGAACAAAAGAATTTATGTAGAGATTATGACTTCTTGAATTTTTGCCCGACTTCAAAAAGTAGGTTCTGTGTTCGCGACTTTCTCAACAACTAATATAATACTCTGAAGATCATAAATACTTATTTAGCGCCTGCGCTGCGTCGTTCAGGCGCCTGTTTCGTGCAAATAATACTGAGCTTATGTCATGTAGATAATTTTCATGACGACCGGGCATGCATGCGTGACGCACGATGCAGCGCAGGCGCTTAATGTGGAAAAAGGTAATGATCTGACAATAGTAGTCTGTGGTGGCTATCTCTAACGTCCTAACGAATTATTTATCGTAGTTCGTAATAACTAATAGGTATGTCTTGTTCTAATGTAAATGAAAATATTCTTTATTGAGAATCTGATTGGCCCCTAGGCGTCTACTTTCATCTATAATAAAAAATAATAACGCTACATTCACAAATTTGTCAACATACAAATACAACTTACGGATATTAATTTTACTTCATTAAACTCGACGTGACAAAAATCGCACCTTTTGAAAACATAGTAACTATATTCAAATATGATATCAGTTAACCAAGGGTAGAGGTATTGCTATGATATTTATTTGAAATTGATTTTGACCCACGAACCTACTTAATAATTCAGACTTGTGCGATTGTTGAAACGCCGACTGTTTATAACATCCTGACCCGGTTATAATAGTCAAAATTTGTGCATTCAAAAATGCACTCTATTTTGCTAAAATTTAGTCTGAAATAAGACATCCAATTCATTATAAGTTTTTTTTTCGAATATTGTCATTTTCAATTCCGTGTAACATTATAGGTATCCTTGCAAATAACTCCGTCACTATATCTCATGATTCTGCTTTATAAATGCAGTAAAGAGAATACACATAGCAATAATATGTGATAAATGAGGTTTAGTATAGATTTCTTTATTTAAATTTCATGTATGTATTATAATTAGGATAGTATAAATATAATAAAATATCATTTATTAAAATTTGTGTCATTCATTACCCCCGTTTAAATGATTTTATCTAGACAATAAATAAAACATTTACATACTGAATCAATTTCATTAAAATTGGGTCAACTATATAGCCGTAAAACGTACTAAGAGGCACAACGCAACGCACTTGCGGTTAGCCGCATGTCTTATATGAAACCGCACACTGTTTCATATGAAAGACATGCGGCGGCCAGCTGTTCTGTACGTTTGTGATCCTAAGATTTTCTAACAGAAATCCAAACAATACATGCAACCAGGGTTTTTTGTTAAGGGAATTTCGAAAATATCGACAAATAGCGCTAAAAACTGAAGTAATAAAAGAAAGCTCTCCTGTTCCGTGTCCGGGGCGAAACCGATGACACTCCGAGATTGTACACTCCTGTTAGATCTAGGAGTCAGTTATTCTCACGAAGAGTTTCATGGTTTGGGACATTACCTTTATACCGCGGTAGCCCCCTCACTACTGTACCGACCCCTTGCCTTTAAACACTGGAGTCATGATACTCAGCCTCCATTGGCTTGGTTTCTTACCGGTGAGGAGTACACGGTTACAAAGGTTTGTAAGAATGCCCACACTAGGAAATATCGCCTTCCAGGCATCGATAGGGACTCCATCGGTTCCAGCAGCTTTCAGATTTTTATACGGCGAAGAGCAATTTGGACTTCTACAGGCGTTATCTATCGGTGGCACTAGTTCTTGATTCGGAGGTAGATACGGTGACTGCACCTCTTTATGCTGCATGTTCAGCAGCTCGTGGGAGTATGAGCGCCATCTCCTTCACCGCGACTTCCTTGTATACCAGATTGCCTCCAGGGTCTTTAACGCAGCAGCACTTGGAAATTGGCAACAAATTCGGTCACTAAATCGTAGCGACGCAAACTTAACGATATTTGGAAGTCTCTACTTTCCAAGCTAACGATTATTGGCGGTATCTTAACGAATTTCATCGCAAACTTCACCATTTATCAGTAGCTCTTTGCGAGCATTTTTGACAGCAAAGTAGGTACTTTACGATCGTTAGCTGTGTAATTTTTTGATATCTTTAGAGGTAACGAAATATGAAAATCACCATCACTACATATTATAAAGCAAAGTCTTGCGTCACATCTGTCTGACTTTTCGCGATAAACTCTAAAACTACCTCACCTATTTTTATGCTGTTAACACCAATGGATAGCGTGGTTCTTGAGGAAGGTTTTAATATATAATTTGTCAAGTTTTGTATATATTCGCTAAAATATAATGATATTTGTTGGAGGTGTCGGAAAAAAAACATCTGGGAGCTTTCAACGAAAACGCTGCGTAAACCCTTTGAGATCTAACAAAATGATGTATGGTGGAATTGTGTATCTTATATAGGTTGTGTTGGTTGAATAGTGTCCCATGGGTAGTGCATGGGAACGGGATCAGTATTCCATGCTTGTGAAGCCGCGGACAACAGCTAGTTAATCAATATATTATGATGGAAGTGTATTTAGTATAGGATTTGGTTGACCTTCAACACAGGCGCGATATTATCATTATCGTCACATTGCATGCCTCAAAGCTTGCACTTTGGAGCCCAGGAAAAAATAGCCTATGTGCTATTCCAGACTATAATCTATCGATCGGCAACTTTCGAGACTTAGCGTGCCCCCAAAAAAGAAGTGACAAAAAAGGCCTTTTTGCGACGGTCTGGGAATTGAACCTCATACATAGTAGTCGCACTTACTGTTGCTGCCGCTGCGCCACGGCACAATATTTTTAAAGATCAAGCATTTTAGGTATACAATATGTGGGGTGTGTGTTGGGTAACCTCCTCGAGTGTCGCTCCGATTCCGATCCCGCTGCAGTCCGGGGGGAACGGAATCGGAGCGGCCGGTACACCCTGGGCGGCGGTCAATGGCTTCCCCTTCACCCCTTCATAGGGTTGGCATTGATCGTCGGCTAATACCCAACGTGGCGGGAACACATCGCTCTCCGTACTCCTCTGCTTTCAGAGGAGACAGGATGAGCGATGCTGTTAGTGGTGAGATGGCCCAGGGTCAGCCGGTGTGCGAGGGATATGCTCTATGGGTAACCTTACACCCCGGCGTCTGAAGACCCGAGACGGCGTGCGGTTTTAGTCGGTGCAAGCCCGACATAACCGCCCCCGCTGGCCGGCGGGGGGGTATCCGAAGGGATTTCCGCACGATAAAAAAAAAAAGGTATACAATATGTGGTTTTATAATTTACTAAATCTATATTATCTATAACCAACCATTATCAATACCTAACGTTTGATGACCTGCGTCGTGTCAATCCAACGTAGGTATATATTTTACTACACAGTTTGTCACGAGTTATTTGCGCAAACGCACGCGTATACACAATATTTTACCGGTAAAATGACTTTAAAGTTATTTTTATTATTTATTATTGCGGGTCTGGTGGCCGCTGAGGGGCCGAATCCAACAGTCAAGATTCCCCATGGTGTAATACAAGGTGCTTGGAAAGTGTCTACGAAAGGAAAACCATATGCTAGCTTCCAAGGGATACCGTATGCACGCCCGCCTATCGGAAAGTACAGATTCAGGGTAAGCTAATATTATTAACACGCTTTTCTTAGCTTGGAATGATGTCTGCATGCGTGAACTCGATTTGCGACCACACTATCAAGGACCGATGATCGATGACAATATAAAACTTAAAAAAGTAAAATAAAAATAAACTTTTTAAAAACTTTTATTTCCGAACTAACAAGAAGAAAATAAATTTCTCAATCACTGAAAAATGGGTATTTTTTTTATTAACTACTGACTATTTCTGATGATTAAATATGAAAATGTAAGGTGGCATTAGCCTACATAAAAAATTTCAGAGCTTTAGGGTGATCAGAAGTGGTCGAAAATTAAGTGTCAATTTTTGGCTTCAGAGGGAAAGAAACACAGACACGTAGTGAAACTAAGAAAAAATAAATAATAGTGCGAAAAACATGCTTAAACAGTAGACCAATCTAAACAGTAAATAAACTAAGAAACACAAAATATATTTTATTGTTAAATAAGCGTGGGGTGCTTACAAGAACCATCATCGAGCGCCCTACACTACGTTAAAAAAACAAAACAGATTTCTACTTTGCCCAATCTAGTACTACGGCTCCTCACGACTCGCTAATACTCTGATCAAACGTGTAGACGAAGACTAGAAATTCAACTATCCAGGACGGGTCTAGGTAGCTCAGTTGGCCAGAGTACTCCCTACAGAAACAGACTGCACGGGTTCAAATCCCATCCTGGATGTCGACTTTTTCCAATTTAAATTCATAGGTAAAGTTAGCATAGAGCGTTTAACGATCACCGTCATCTATGAGTGCGGGTCTGGGGGCGAAGGGATAGGCTGCCCGTCGCCCCAGCAGAAGCAAGCCCGATATGGTAGCGCGCGTAGCGTGAACAACGGAGGGGGGCAAGGCCCCTGCACTGCGCGGTGCGGCTGCCTGTTCATGATAGGCAGCCAAAACCTGGCGGAGTTCCTGGGAAATTCCTTTCTTAGGGTATACCCGGGGTCCCCTCTATAATAAGTACTTACCGTGGTAGAACACCGTGTGGTTTTAGTCAGTTCGATTCCGACATAGCCACGTCATCGCTAGCCCCGGTAAGGTGGTAGGTATCCGTGGGGGTGGGGTGCGACTGGTTGGATCACCTCCAAGTTTGGTGCAACGTGGGCGATGACGCATCATTGATTGCTCCTCTGGAGTAGCTGGCGTCAACGTCAACGGCCAAGAGTCTGACCAACCGGCCCTTTTCAGGGCCAGCTGACCCCATTGCACGAGGGGGTCGGGGTATGGCGGGCCTGCAAGCCCCGCGGGGGGTGGGGCTACCCCTCTGCTGTTATCAGAGGAGACACTGCGAATGGTCTAGGGTCAGTCAGAGTGCGAAGGATATGCTCTATGGGTAACCTTACACCCCGGCGTCTGTAGACCCGAGACGGCGTGCGGTTTTAGTCGGGTCAAGCCCGACATTACCGCCCCCGCTGGTCTGGGGGGGGTATCCGAAGGGATTTCCGCACAATAAAAAAAAAGGTATCCGTGGGGGTTTTATTGCTTCAAAATATCCTTGATACAATAATGTAGCTAGTGATCATATTATTATACAACCACGATACTACCTACCTGTATTACCTGTTTATTTCATTCAAGTTCCATTACGTCAATATTATATATTAGGTATACGAGTATATTTACGACCGAGAGGTCCCGGTTTCGAAAAAATATGTACTTAATACTTAGGTACAACGTGATTTAATAGTCGTTCTAGACCCGAAACGACATAACAGCTTTGAATAAATAACAGTAGGTACCTTTTTTTTTTTTTTTTTTTTTTTTCGTGCGGAAATCCCTTCGGATACCCCCCCGCGTGCCAGCGGGGGCGGTTATGTCGGGCTTGAACCGACTAAAACCGCACGCCGTCTCGGGTCTACAGACGCCGGGGTGTAAGGTTGCCCATAGAGCATATCCCTCGCACCCCGACTGACCCTGGGCCATCTCCGGTTTCGAGATGGCCCCCTCGGGTTTGGGAACCACGGAGTCCCCGTCTTGCCCCGGTTTGGGGGAGGGGCGCTAGTCGCCCCACCGTCCCGGCCTGCTTCTGCTGGGGTGACAGGTGGCCTCACCCGCCACCCCCAGGCCTGCGCTCATGGAGGACGGAGGTCGTTAAGCGACCTCCGGCGCCTGAGTTGCCTGCGACGCGCGGCGAGCAAGTTGCGGGCTCGGCGGACCGGGAGAGTTCTAAGTCTCTCCCGGGCGCGCTCCGCCACCTCCTTCGCAAGCATTACATGCTCGCAGAAGGAGGCGGCGGCGGCCCACGCGCTCGCAATAACAGTAGGTACCTATCATTTAAAAAAATAACTATACCATTATCCTACTGAATACAAAAAGAAAATTAAATTCTTTACTATAGTAACAGGATACATAATTACTATTATGTGTAATAAATTACACATTATGCTAGTCATCATCATCATCATCATCATCAACCTATTCTAGTCCACTGCTGGACATAGATCTCCCCTAATGAGCGCCAGTAAGAACTAGTAAGAACCGAGAATTCATTCCCAAACGCAGGCTTGATGCCACATACGCACGCATTACTTATTGGTGTTTTTTTTTAGCGTGTGGAAACCCCCACGGGCTTCACCCCATCAGTGCCGACGATGGGGTGGGCGTGTCGGAATCGGACTGACTAAAACCACACGGTGTCCTCCCCAAGTGTCCATTGCCGGGCACCCCGGGTAAGCCCTCGAAAGGATAACCCCTGGGTTACCGGCGGACTTTGGCCGCCACCGTGTGGCCTCGCCTGGTGGGGTCGGGTTTTATCCCGCGTCGGTGAGTTGGCAGGCGTGTGTAGGACACTCACGACACGCCTCCCCCACAGCCTGCTTCTGTAAGGACAGCGAGTCGGCCAACTGCCGTCCTCAGGCCCCGATCATGGAGGTCGGTAGTCCCGGGCGTAGACGAGTCTGCGGCGTTCTAGCCGCAGACTGCGGAACTCGGGGTTCAGGGTTCTCTGCTGCTCCCTCTCCGCCGTCTCTTTCGCCCGAATTACCTGCTTGCAGAAAGAGGAGGTGGTGCGCCACTTGCTCCCGTCGGAGACCACGGCCCTCACCATGGTCTCCAACGAGAGAGCGTCCACCCCCAGGACCGCAACGAGATCCCGGCGTTGACTCGCCCACGCAGGGCACTCCACCAACGTGTGTAGCGCCGTGTCTTCGCCAGGATCCTCGCAGTGCTGGCACTGTGGCGTTGTCTCCCGGTGGATGCGCCATAGATACTTACCGAAGCACTCGTGTCCGGTAAATATCTGGCACATCCGGTAGGAGAGATCACCATGGTACCTCTCCAACCATTCCTTCATGATCGGCCTCACCGCCGCAATGGTGAATTCCCCCCACCTTGGATGCTCAAGTCGCACCCTCCATATCTCCATGAGATTCCGGCGGAGCTGGGACCGCTGAGCCCTGATTTCTTGGGGCTCCGGTCTATGGCCCCGCTTCAGCGCCTCCTTGCGCCACTGGTACAGCAACGCGACGCTTCCAGGTCCCATGGAGGGGTCCCGGCTAGGAGACATGCCACCTCGACGGATACTTATTGGTGCTAGAATATAAATATCTTAGAATCTGAAATCCAAGTATATCTGTATGCAGCCACCAATGTGTGAAATAAATAAATGAATATTTGATGTATAATTATTTGAGTGGATAAATCTTCAGTGGACAAACGTAACATTTTATAAATTTTTATTTATAGAGTTTTAGAGTTAACGTGATCGATAACTTGAAATGTGTTGAGCTAATACCGATGGTGACTGTATCACGAGTGCTTATTCTCTCTTTCTTCTGCAACGTACCCCTACAATACACGTGCTAAGGAGAACCAATTTTTTTTAATTACTTCATAACGACTATAAAATCAATTTATAACAGAACTGTATAGGCGTTTCTTTGAACGTAACACAACCAGATATCACATTGGTGGTAATTATTATGATGAGTTTTATGTGCTTGTTTTCAGGCAACCTGACGCGTCATTGTAACTCAACGTAGATCGTTCCTACTTTTACAAAACCTAGAATGATTCACATCTCACATCATGACTTTATGTCGCCAGGAACCTCAACAAATAAAGCCATGGACTGGTGTGTGGGACGCCACCAGACCTCTACCTGGTTGTATGCAGTATGACCCGTTCCACGCCAAGATTACTGGTAATAATACTTTCTTATTCCTTTCACTGTAGCAACATATTACTGCTAAGTCGTAACACAACCTGTAACCATCCCTATTGGCCAGCGTGGTAACAGTAAGCTAAAAACCTCTTGATGAATAGAAGCCACATAAACAGGCCCCCAGTTCCCGGCGATCTCGCTATTCCCGGCTACGCTAGCGGTCGTGGTAACGACGTGGCGGGGTTGCCAAGAATCTCCGAACTACGGGATAGCACCAACGAGTACAGCTGGCGAAGTTCAACTGCAACACCCTACGGCTGGACCAACCTCACCGAACTGGAGGTAGAACCCAGTTCGTATCAACCATCATATATAAGAGTGGTCTGCGATCCGGGGCCAGGGAGGACACAATAACCTTTAAAAAAGGCAATCTTTTCTACTTATGAGAGAAGCTTGTGTCTTGTACTCAGTGGACTGCAATTGGCAACTGATTGATTGAATGCCTACCTATCATGCTACACGCATACCTCTGATGCTACACGGGATTTGTTTGGGATGTTTTCGCGCCAACGATTCTGTCCTACTACTTTAACGAAAGTGTAAGTGGATAACGTAGGGCAGAGTGTAACGTAGGTCTAGTAGGGTACGATGGGGCTAAACATACAAAAAAGCCTCTAACTCTAAATAAATAAAGAGAAAAAAAACCTAATAACCTCGACCTTTTTCAAAGTTAGTTAATAAAAAAGTTACTACTAAAAATACTAAACGTATTCGCATTCACCAGGTAGCGAAAACTGTCTATTCGTAAATGTGCACACTCCGCGGCTGCGGTCAGGCGCTCTGATGCCTGTCGTGGTGTTCATCCACGGAGGAGCCTTCATGTCCGGTGAGGGTGCCATCTACGATGCCTCCAATTTCATGGACTGGGACATGGTTGTTGTTACCATAAACTACAGACTGGGACCCCTGGGTAAGAACCTTTCCTTCAATAATGTACTTTCATCCATTTACGACGATTTATTTAATATTTTATGAAAGAGGGTTTAGAATAGAAGTAAGGTGACCTGTGAATTAGTAGGTGTTAAGCTACTTTGTGTTATTTTATTATTTTTTTAAGAATAGTTTTTTATCAATGGGTTCCTAATACCTACGTTTAACTTTCGACAGTATCTTGTGCAGTTGCATTCAGAAGTTGCTGAACACTAACAACTTTTACAAACGATCTCCACATTTAAATAAACCAATAAATAATTAATGTACCTAATTATTTGGTAGTCTTCAAACATACATACATACATAAAGTCACCTCTTGCCCATTGGGGTAGGCAGAGACAAGATCTTTCCGTGTCTCTACCTACTCGTACTTTAATGGGAATAATAATAATATAGTTTATTTGTTCTCTTCCACAAAGGTACACAAAATACATTTTAAGCACTTCATATACAAATCATGTAGTAGAGAATATAACAATATCCCTTTGAAAACAGAAAGATATTGCTGCATTCACCCCCCACACGACTCATAAGTAATGTTACGGAACATTTCGTGCGCGAGTCCGACTGGTACTTGTTTATGTTTATTATTCTATGTAAAGTTTTAGAGCTTAAATAGGAATGTGTTATGTTAATAATAGCGATGGCGACTGTACCATGCCTAATTTTCACTGTAGTTTATTTTGCTATGTGCTTGAATATAAGTCATTAAAAGTAAGGGACTTTTCTCAGGTTTTCTGAGCACGGGTGATGAAGTTGCTCCCGGTAACAACGGGCTAAAAGACCAATCGTTTGCGCTGCATTGGATTAAAAACAACATCATGATGTTCGGAGGAAATCCTGAAAGCGTCACCCTCACTGGCTGCTCGGCCGGTGGAGCCAGTGTACACTACCATTACATGTCGCCTTTATCCAGAGGTATGAGATTTGTGGCTTAAATATTTTCTCAGAACCCCTAACGCTGGACGACCGTATGTCAGCGAGCTGTATCTAATAAACCACAGTATAGTTACAAAGCTAAAATTTTGACACATGTGTATTACTATTGTACGTGTATCGCATACAGGATGTTTTATTATTATTATGTTACTAAATAACCGCGGTAGCCTAGTGGTATGGGTAAAGGACGGCTGAGACGAGGTCTCGGGTTCGATCCCAGGTATTACCATGGCACACACCAATGACTTTTCGAAGTTATGTGTGTATTTATCGCAGGTTTATAAGTGCCCGGTTAATGGCAATAGGCTCGCCACCTATTACATTGGGACCTAAAACATAAACTGGCGAAATGTGGGTACCTCTGCCTACCCCTTCGGGGATATAGGCGTGAGTTTATGTTTTTATGTTATTTATATTATTTATTATTATTTTTATTATTATTATTATTATATTATTATTATTTTATTATTATTTTTATTATTTATGTTATTTACTACGTTAATTACGTCATTTTGTTAGTTATACTTAGGCAGAGACTAAGACTAATTTGAAATTGAAGAACAATATATAGGTTTGGTTTTTAAACATCATGTATCATTCTCCTCACGTCCTTTCCTATTAACATATTTTGTACCCCAGAAATTAGGAACCAAATGCATCGGAATTAGGATTTCACATCGGAATAAGGCGCTTCGGACATTTTCATATTTTTAACATATCATAACATAACATAACTTCACGCCTGTATCCCCGAAGGGGTAGGCAGAGGTATATTACACACCCATGATTCGCCAGTTATGTTAAGGTCCCAATGTAATGCGAGCTTATTGCCATCTACCGGGCACATTGTTAAGCGAACGATTATTAACAGTTATTAATACAAACATAACTACGAAAAGTCAGAGGTGTGTGCCCGGGGCGACTGGGGATCGAACTCGAAACCTCGTCTCAGCAGTCCGTTACGTATGCCACCGGGCTATCGCCGCTTCCACCGGGCTATCGCCGCTTCATATTTTTACATTCCACTAAATTCTACATAGCGCTCTCTAGACCCAAAGTAAGCATAGCTTAACTAACTTGTGTCACTTTGTTTTTTTTTTAAATACAATTTTTTTTTTTAACAAATGTTTATAGGTAAACTGCAAGTGTGTATATTTCAAAAACAAGAGAAATAACACGTCTAAAAAAATAAAATTTAAATATGATTTTAGATTGACATGGTCATTTACATTAAAATTAGAATTATAAACGGGATATTTACCATGTTTAGTAGCTTTTTCGAGAATCCTATATTTCGGCACTGTTCTCGAAAAAGATACTAAACATGGTAAATATCCCGTTTATAATTCTAATTTTAATAAAATTTAAATAATCTTCGGTATATTAGGAATACTCCCGACATATTCACCTTTCAAAATAAATAAAATCAAAATCGGTTCATCCGTTCGGGAGCTACGATACCACAGACAGACAATTTTCACGTCTGGGGTTAATAAAAATCGCCAGTTCTACAGAAAGGTGTATAATAAATACTTAATTTCTAATGTATTTTCAAGTTATGGTGAAAATACTTCTTCTAATACCATATCCAGCTGTAGACATAAGCCTGTGCAATAGACACAAAGCTTTAAAAACCGAAGCTGTCCGATATATCCCTCCTATCCCCAAGGAATTCCTATAAAGCGTCTTAAATGGAACTATTGTTTAGTCAACGTTATTACCTCTGTTGCGTAGCGGTACGGGTAGTGCATTCGACTGCTACGACAAGGGGCGCGGGTTCGATTCCCGCTCAATGCAAATATTTGTATGCATGAAAGTGTCTATTTACATTGTTCTGGGTGTTTCTATGTATAATATGTTTGTATTTACAGAAAAAAAAGTAAAAGTACACGTATGTTTATCCGCATTCTGGAACCCATAACACAAGCTAGTTAAACTATGCTTACTTTGGGTCTAGAAAGCGCTGTGTAGAATGTCGTAGAGGATTTATTTATTTATTTATTAGGTAATAATATATTATTCCAGCTGTTGCCCGCGTGGAATTCTGATCCCATTTTCATAGCCCATGGGAATTTATTCTAGGGATAGAAAGTCCTACCACAGAATACATAATATTATTCTAATGTCCTACACAATGGTATCCCTGTATCAAATTTCAGCCTTATCCGCTTAACTGTTTGAGCGTGAACAAACAACCTTATAACTTCTGTTTCTTTTTTTACGTGCGGAAATTCTTTCGGATTCCACCCCCCCCCCCCCGCCGGCCAGCGGGGGCGGTTATGTCGTGCATCGAATAAAACCGCACGGTGTTCTGCCCAAGTGTCCCTTGCCGGGCACCCCGGGTAAGCCCTCGAAAGACCCCAGATTTACCGGCGGACTTTGGCCGCCACCGCGGCCTCGAGTGGTGGGGTCGGGTTTTATCCCGCGTCGGTGAGTTGACAGGCGTGTGTAGGGCACACACGACACGCCTCCGCCACGGCCTGCTTCTGTAAGGACGGCGAGTCGGCCTACTGCCGTCCTCAGGCCCCGATCATGGAGGTCGGTAGACACGGGCGTAGATGAGTCTGCGGCATCCTCGCCGCAGACTGCGAAACTCGAGGGGCAGGGTTCTCTCCCGCTCCCTCAACATCCTAATAACTTCCCAAACTTTCACATTTATAATATTTTCACGCAGGATTGTAGGATAATGTTTTTTCCTAGCCTAGACCAAACAGGATAATTGGATATAATAATCCTATTTATTCTCCGTCATGTGAAAATCCCAAAAGCTCATTCTTTAAGTAGGTATTGTTTACATCAATAAGGAAATCTTCACACAAACAAACCACACGTTATTGTCCTTATAATACGAAAATTATGCAGTTTATTTTACCTTATACTCCTAGATGATATCACCTGGGTGAACCAAGTGGAATTTAAAATCTCTTTACGTGACCTGGGAACTATTTCACCTAAATGGTGCCACTCAGATGCTTAAGATAAGCCAAACTATACTTATGGAGCTAGAGGACAATGATAAGCAGAGCGAACCCTAGGCTTCAAAGCTTATGTTTTATAGTCGATGGATTTGTGTTTGATCACTACATCTCACCTATTGGTAATTGATCATGTATTGTGATCGCCGATGGAGCACGCTAGAAGCAAGTTATTGACTCCAGACTTGAACTTTGTGACCAGTATTAACGCTTGGTGTTATGGTTATGGTGTATGATGGTTATGGAAACCACCGGTGTAAAATGTGTTGTAAGTATCGACATCAGCTGTTTCAACACAGCGGATCAGAGCTTATTGTGACCAGATCATCACATCATCACACAGTTATGCGTCACAGCATTGCTGTCCTGGTTGCTCTCGATTTGGCTTATTTTGGATTTTGCGGGAACGACTGCTGTCTGACTTCCCAACCCCGAGAGGAAAGCCTGCGCCTGAGCATCGTCCGTCAATCAGCAAGTGTACCGGCTTGCAGGTAAGGTCGACTTGGGTCCCGAAAATCTTGGTGGGGCCTTAAAACACTTTTTTATAAAAGTATGGTCTATCAATTTGACTGCATCCTGCCTGATAGAAAGAGAAATT
This sequence comes from Cybosia mesomella, assembly GCA_946251805.1. Classification (NCBI taxonomy): domain Eukaryota; kingdom Metazoa; phylum Arthropoda; class Insecta; order Lepidoptera; family Erebidae; genus Cybosia; species Cybosia mesomella. Next base: position 29,518,697 of record OX276398.1, read on the forward strand.
AAAGGCTACCGTTCCAGAAGCTATCAATTCTGAAATGGTGGTCCTGAATTTGACGGCCTCGACAGATGCATTTTTAAGGCCTGCTTAATGAACCTGGAGTTATGGCAGAAGGAAACATACATTTCAACTCTTTTCTCCTTCTCCGGACCTGCAATTCGATTACTTTTTATAAATATTTCCACATCCACATCATATGTGTACAGGGCCCTACCAACATACTTGAGATCCAAGTCAACTTCACCTGCAAGTCGGTGCATCTGCTGAACAACGGACGACACCAGGGCCATCTTTAAACTATTTGTGGCCCTGGGCACATTAGGATAATGGGACCCCCTACCTTGACAGAGCATTATTTTGTTAGAATAGGCAAAGAAAGTAGGTAAACAAGGTACTACATTTATTTTTATTTATTTCCTAACTGTAAATGAATAGACAGTCTATACATGTATTACTAGTCCCGACTGACTGACTAATTCATCAGAGCCTCAGACTAAATTCAGTCTGAACGCAGAGCCTGTACCGCTGCAGCTATAAACTTGAAATTTCGGCAGTAGATGCTTTTTATGATGTAGGCATCCAATAAGGGGCCCCTTTCGATCCCTGGGCCCTGGGCACGTGCCCAAAGTGGGAAAGAGGGGCCTGGACGAGACTCTGGCGCAGGTTTTCCTCACAGAATTGGGAGGTCAGGCGATAGTCGCGCCTGGAAAAGATTACCAACAAAGTGCAACTTTGGACGTAATTGGTAAATCGCTATGAAGCTGATGATATCGAGAATATTTCCAGGTACATTCGCAAGAGGCATAGCTTTTAGTGGTTCAGCCCTCAACCCTTGGGTGCTTTCTGTCAAACCGGCAGAGAAAGCGCGAAGTCTTGCTTCCATCGTGGGCTGCCCCGTCGGCACCAGTAACGAGATCGTAGACTGTCTGAAGTACCGACCTGCGGAAGTTATCGTCAGAGCACAGATCGAGATGTTTGTATGTATCGAAGTTTTTTATGACTGATTCTCGAATTTTAAGTTAAATTCACGTTCAGATAAATAATTGGATTGTCTTCCATAATTATCAGTTGGACTAATATAGTGTCCAGTCCAACATGAAAACAAAAGATATTCCTAAAGAAATTAGCCAGTAGGTGTCATCTTCTGGTATATAAGGATGTACATTGATGTATATGTCTATACATAAATATATAAAAAGGAACTAAAAGCAAGGATACTTTTTAATTAAATTATTTTATTGTGTGTCCCCATTTTTTTGTTTACTTAATATATTTATTTATTAAACCTCACTTTTATTCTTATGCTTGTGTTGAAAATTTAAAATTTTAAAAATTTCGTCAAGAGACCCTAGAGGTTAAATATCCGCATAGTAGTTAATATCGTATACTTGAATGCCGTTGGGAAATTGTTCAATATTCATAACATTACAATAAACGGCGCTTTGGTTGGCACTTCGGGAAGCAGAGAGAGTGTTTTAGTGTCGTGTCCATATTTATTCTCTATCTACAACTTTATAATCGTATAATCGAATTGTCAGTCCGATGCCTACATCATCCTAACAGGGCGAATGCTCTACAAAACCGAAGTAAGTCGATCTTAGCCGGACTCTCTCTCTCTTCTTCCCGACGTGCCAACCTAAGCGCCGGGACCTGTACGTACGACTCGTACTAGACTTGATGCGACTACATGGTGTATGTGGAATAGTGGTCAGCCTTGTATATTATATTTATGTAGTTACTGTACAAAATGTATTCTTAAATTTTTTATTCTCTAGGACTGGAAGGTACATTTATTCACACCATTCACTCCAGTCATTGAGGCACCAGGAGTTCGAGAGCCATTCCTGCAGCAGCACCCATACCACGCCACTAAAAGAGGATCCATGATGAACGTACCCCTCATCTCCTCCATTACAGCTGATGAGGGATTGTATCCTGCTGCAGGTGAGCTTTTATGGCACTAAAGTAACAAACAAGCGAAGAGCCAACGTGATGATAAATGATTACCATAACTTATAGCTTGCAACTTCAAGAGAGGTAAGGGGAGTAAATAGAAGTTAAATGGGAAAGAAGGATAGGCAGGAGTTCTTCAGCATTCTCAGCATAAGAATACAGCACATACCCAATACTTAATGTTCTCGTGTATAAGAAGTGTATCTTTATCCTGCAAAGAAACTTAAGTAAATTGAGATTCTCGGCGCCACGCAATAAAGTGCAAACATGCATACGGTAATACGATTGTCCAACATATAATTTAACAACAACCTCGCATGCTAGATCCTTTCATCTATATCTTGAACCCCAACCTACCTTATATAAACTGTGGCACTGTATTACTACAGCATATCAAGCTGACCCAAGTCTCCTGCAAGACCTGGAGGCGCATTGGGATGAGCTGGCGGCCAACATCTTCGAGTACAACGACACACTACCACTCACCCGTCGTCATGAAGTTGCAAAGGCCATCAAGCAGCACTACCTTGGAGGCAAGCCAATCAGCCAAGAAACTTTCCCACAATTGGTGCAGGTATACACCTTTATTAGGTTACATATGAAATTAGCGTTAAGGAAAAAGTTAAACGGAAAAAATATAATTCAAAAATCCGGCCAAGTGCGTGTCGGAGTCGCCGATGAAGGGTTCCGTATTAGCAGCAAATAACATAATGTTAGTTTATTAATTTTTATATTTGAGTTGATTGAATGAAAGGTAAATTACGGTTTACGATTTATGACGTATTAAAAAAAACTACTTACTAGATCTCGTTCAAACCAATTTTCGTTGGAAGTTTACATGGTAATGTACATCATATATATTTTTTTGTTTTATATTTAGGACACGTCGATTTGACTTCACCTCGCCTGATGGTAGGCTGAAGGTAAAGTCTCAGGAAAGAGGGTCACCATTACATACACGTACCATGTTAACAATGGTGGCACTCAGCTTGACGGCCTTATCAGAAGAGGATTGTCGTCGCAGCACCGCATGACACCCACCGGTCCCACTAGTGCTGCGACCACAATACCCCTGCCCGGCTATGCAATTGCTGACCCCTGAACGCAATCAAACCGAAATTCTATGGAGGGTTTTTCGACAAAAAATTTTTTTAGTTTTATCATTGTCTTATTTTAGAAGTTACAGGGGGGGAGGGGCACTTTGGAAGTGTCCCTCGCGCAAACTATTCATTTTATTTAAAAAAAATGTATAATAATTAATAAAAAACTTATATTAGAAACCTCAATATCCTCAACGTTTGATGAAAACAATTTTTTTTAGTTTCAGTTCTAATAATGGGGAACCCCCAAAGTTTATTCTTTTATTAATATTTTTGTGTGATAATCTTAATGCGGTTCACAGAATACATCTACTTACCAAGTTTCAACAGCATAGTTCTTATAGTTTCGGAAAAAAGTGGCTGTGACATACGGACAGACAGACAGACATGACGAATCTATAACGGTTCCGTATTTTGCCATTTGGCTATGGAACCCTAAGAAGACAGAAAGAATCCATCGAACTATGTAACTACCATTTATTATTATCTGTGCACTTCCGCTATTTTATAGGTAGTTCCTTGATTCCATTGCTGAAAAAATTGTGAGAGCGGCTAACTTTTCCATCGTGGTTTGTAATTGTGGATAATACAGATTTGCCGTACCTTTTCTTTTTTTCGTGCGGAAATCCCTTCGGATACCCGCCCGCCGGCCAGCGGGGGCGGTTTTGTCGGGTTTGAACCGACTAAAACCGCACGGCGTCTCGGATCTTAAGACGCCGGGGTGTAAGGTTGCCCATAGAGCATATCCCTCGCACCCGGACTGACACTGGGCCATCTCCGGTTTCGAGATGGCCCCCTTGGTTTTGGGAACCACGGTGTCCCCATCTTGCCACGGTTTGGGGGAGGGGTGCTAGTCGTCCCTCTGTCCTGGCCTACTTCTGCTGGGGTGACAGGTGGCCTCACCTGCCACCCCCAGGCCTGCGCTCATAGAGGACGGAGGTAGTTAAGCTAGATTTGCCGTACCTGATTGTCCTCAAAATTGCTGAACACTCACAAATTTACACTGCCTTGCCCGTGTAACGTGTTTAAGTAACAATGATACACATCATTAATTGATAGCATTAATAAAGACACTCCTCATCCTCCGAGCCTTTTCCCAACTCAGTTGGGGTCGGCTTTTCAGTCTAACTGCGAAGCGGCAGAACTTCTGAAGCGACTGCCGTGTGGCCTCCACAATACACTGTCGATATCGAAGTTCTGTAGAGAGACCAATTACTGGACTTTTTAGGATTACTACTACCCGAAACGGCTGCCATGGATGTTCGTACGACTCCTCTCCGATGCACGGTAGGATCTCAGCATCAATAAAGACAATATTGATAACAATAAGTTCCCAAATAGTTTTTATGATATAATGACCAAGACTTAAGTATAGATGGTACCGTCGGAAGAGGAAGACCTAGGCGCACATACCTGGACCAAATAGGGGAAGTGTTAGAAAAGTGGCAGGTCAGGAGTACCCTAAACCGACGAGCATGCATGAAGAATGTAATGAGAGTGAATGAAGCGAGAGAAGTATGTCAGGATCGTGGCAAATGGAGATCCGTGATCTCTGCCTACCCCTATGGGAAACAGGCGTGATTTTATGTATGTATGTATGTATGTACTTCAGTCGTACGAGAAAGATTCACAGGACTGACCTGACTATTTCCTTCACTTTTTGTTTCCAGGCCCTTGGTGATCGCCTATTCTATGACGGTGTTGGCAAGATGGCGCAATTCCACGCAGAAAACTCCAGGCAGCCAACCTACGTTTACAGATTCGCCTTCAAAGGATCCATGAGTTTAAGCAACTTGATAGCTCACAATGATGTTTACTATGGTAAGAGAATTTTTCTTATCCTTACACGGGGTTGCCATTTAGCATTTTTTTTTTTTTACGTGCGGAAATCCCTTCGGATGACGCTGGCCAGCGGGGGTGGTTATGTCGTGTCTCGACTAAAACCGCACGGTGTCCTCCCCAAGTGTCCGTTGCCGGGCACCCCGGTAGGCTTCCCTTTCAGGGTTGGAGGGTCAGACGGCAATCACTCCCGAAGAAGCCGACGTACGAATCAAAAACATCAAGCAGAGCTCGGGCTCCGAAGTGCAAACTTTGACGCAACTAGAGAAAGCTATGAGGACGATGATGAGAGTTGGATAAAATGTGGTGTCGCCACACTGTCTTTGTACACACATCACTTCAGTCGCCTGGGGCCTTACCACGAAGGTCTTATAGCAATTCAAAAGCAATACAGTTCAGCGGCGATAGCCCAGTGGCGTACGTAACGGATTGCTGAGACGAGGTCTCGAGTTCGATCCCCAGTCGCCCCGGGCACGGGCACACACCTCTGACTTTTCTTAGTTATGTGTGCATTAATAAATGTTAATTGTCGCTCGCTTAATAATGTGCCCGGTAGGCTCGCCCCCTATTACATTGGGACCTTAACATAACTGGCGAATCGTGGGTGTGTAATACACCTCTGTTACCTACCCCTTCGGGGATACAGGCGTGAAGTTATGTTATGTTACAGTGCAGCTGAGGGAGAGAGAAGGATCTATAGCTACATTTCTTCCTCAGCTGAACTAAGTCACTAACACTCAGCCCGTAACGCCCCTGTATGCATTTGTCTGATGATCTGTACACAATTCGCGTAAGAAGCAGTACTGAGTGAGGAACCTACATAAATTTTTGTTATTAATTTATGCTGCAGGAGTAAGCCATGGTGACGATGTATTGAGGATCTTTCGTTTCCCTGGTCTTCCAGCCAACGACGTAGAAGACGCTGACATTACCGATGCACTCATAAATATGATCTACAGCTTCTCAACTTCTGGGTATGTATACAAGATATAACTGAGTAAATAGGCACTTAATAATGAAGAAAAATGGTCGAAGCCTGTGAGTCCACCACGACGTGCAGTGCGAGAGGTATGGAGCTATATAGTGTGTATAGCTCATATACCATGTTATCTTCATACCTTTTTTTATTTTTTTTCCGTGTGGAAATCCCTTCGGATACCCCCCCGCCGGCCAGCGGGGGCGGTTATTTCGGGCTTGAACCGACTAAAACCGCACGCTGTTTTGGGTCTTCAGACGCCGGGGTGTAAGGTTGCCCATAGAGCATATCCCTCGCACCCCGACTGACTCTGGGCCATCTCCGGTTTCGAGATGCCCCCCCTCGGGTTTGGGAACCACGGTGTCCCCGTCTTGCCCCGGTTTGGGGAAGGGGCGAAGTAGTTTTTTTGTGTTACAACGAAATACAAAACTTTTATTTGATGTTACTTGCTGCTACGGAACCTTTCATAGGCGAGTCCGACTCACACTTGGCCGGTTTTTTTTAATGGAAACTTACACATACCCATACACATGACAAACATTTCCCGTTAAATGTTGCGAGCTGCCTTGCATTATCAGTCCCTTTTTTTTATAAACTGTCTCACTACTATTGTATGCCTCTGAGGATGGGAGAGGAAGATTACAACATAACCCCTCGATATCTTGAGGTTAAGTCTATTGAAACTTAACACAGACAAATTATAAAACCAATTTTCGGTGAAAGTTTACATGGTTATGTACATATTACATCATTTATATTTTTTAGTTTTATCATTCTCTTATTTTAGAAGTTACAAGGGGGGGGGGGGACACTTTTTTTTAGAAAAAACCGGCCAAGTGCGAGTCGGACTCGCCCATAAAGGGTTCCGTAGCAGCAAGTAAAATGTTTATATTTGAGTTGATTGAATTAAAGGTAAATTGCGGTTTACAATTCATGACGTATTAAAAAAACTACTTACTAGATCTCGTTCAAACCAATTTTCGGTGGAAGTTTACATGGTTATGCACATCATATATATTTTTTAGTTTAATCATTCTCTTATTTTAGAAGTTACAGGTGGGGGGACACACTTTTTGCCACTTTGGAAGTGTCTCTCATGCAAACTATTCAGTTTAGAAAAAAATGATATTAGAAACCTCAATATCGTTTTTGAAGACCTATTCATAAATACTACACACGTATGGGATTGATGAAAAAAAATTTTTTGAGTTTCAGTTCTAAGTATGAGGGAACCCCCAAAATTTATTGTTTTTTTTTTTATTTTTGTGTGAAAATCTTAATGCGGTTCACAGAATACATCTACTTACTAAGTTTCAACAGCATAGTTTTTATAGTTTCGGAAAAAAGTGGCTGTCACTTGATCCCATATTACGACTAGCTAAAAGCAATGCTTTAGGAGGGCTCGCGAAGTTTTCTACCTAGTAATCATTTGGAAGGTAGTTTTTTTCAAGATAATAATCTTTTAATGCCTTAATTATTTTATGATTGATATGATAATCATCTAGACATGAATTTCAATTAGTATGCCAAAGCCCAAACTTGAAAGTGTGATACGTTCTCAGTAAAGTGTACCACAAAAATTATAGATTGTGGTGTGGTATAGTGAAAAATATTATGAATCCATATTGAATTTTTTTTTTAAATAAACCGTACTTCATGAAAATCTTTCTCTTTTCTCTCAGTACTCCAAAACTTACCCAAGAAGGATCCGCCTGGAACCCTGTCAAGCCAGGTGCCAAGGAACTGGATTTTCTTAATATATTGTCTTCAAGCAAATTGGAGATGAAGTCCACAACCGACTTTGGGAAGAAATCATTTTGGGACAAGCTAGGCTTCAACGAGGGCGAAAATTTTCGTGTATATGTTAGGGATGAATTCTAAATCCTAAGAATTTGGTAAAGTATGTAGTATCAAGGTATAATCGTTGTGCCTAATATGTAATCTAATCCATGGCTGGAAGATGCTAAGATGATACAATAAGGAACACACGCTAAACTCAATACACGTGACTGCTTAGTTTTACAATTTTACCAAATTTTGTTCTTAAAAGGCGCTGACAAATTATGTTTCCACTACCTAGGGGGCGTCCATTAATTACGTAAGGTAATTTTGTCGATATTTCCCTCTCCTCTTGGTGAGATGTCGTGAGATTTCATTCGACCACCTGCCCCTATTTTTTACGTGCGTAAACCTCCTCCGGCTTTACCTTACCGGAGCCAACGGTAAGATGGGTAAATCGGACCTGAACCGACTAAAACCGCACGGTGACCCCGACGCGTTGTTGGGGATCTAATCCCCCCTCCCCTTAAGATAGCGCGCGCGGAAACACGACGCCTTGCCATCCTGGGCTTGCTTCTGCTAGGGTGGCGACTAGCCACGACCGTCACCCCCAGGCCCGCGCTCATGAGGGCGGAGTTCGTTCTGCGATCTCCGCCACCCGGTGCGCCTTCTACGGCACGGGAGAGTGCTAGACCTCTCCCGTACCTTTACTGCCGCCTCTTTTGCGCGCATCACTGCCTCGCAAAAGAAGGCGGCGGTGTTCCACGCACTCTCGCTGCCGACCATGGCTACCAGGGTCTGCAGCGTGAGGCTCCCCCTACATTAATCTCATATGAGATTTTTGAAAATGCATATTTTTATGTAAATTAGTAAATCTGTGTTGATTGCGTTACATAGGTATAATATATTATTTAAAAAAAACAATTCGCTCGTAACTTTGTTTAACGACAATTTTTTTACCGAACATTATTAATGCGTCGCATCTTTACTATAAAAGGTAAATTTTATTTGTTTATGAATGATCTCCACATCGCACCGTATATTAGTAAGTTAAATTTATGCCATTTTACAATATTCCTTGCGGTAAAATATAAAGTGACATTTGTCGAGACCACTCTCTCCCCCACGTGAGATTGGGCAAGGTTTTGGTTTGAAACCTCCCCCCCTAAACGCCTCTCGTAATTAAAAGACGCCCCCTATCTATGATGATACCTCTTCTCTAAAGTCTATAAAGAATGAATAGGTTTATATACTAAATCTATAATTATTGTTTTCTATTCTGAATCCTATATAAGTATATATATATATCTATTTTTATGATTTTACAATATATTTTTTTTAGTAGTAGGTAAGTTGAATACAGAAATAAATAGCGACACTTTTAATTATATACAATAAATTACGTTACAAATATACGTACAATTTTTACTTAATAAAAATGATTATTTTTACTTACATTTTTTTAATTAATTACTTTATTCCCTAAGATTGCCTCTAAATATATTTACAGAACAAGTAAATAATAAACACTGTCAGAGCATCTAACACACAGGTTACTGAGCTACAAAACCTCAAAGTCCACCCTGGGTAACAGAGGTAGCAATACCTCTTACCGTTTCTTCGGGGAGGCGTACCTGCTTACTGGCCGTCTTCTGCCGAGACGGGAGATTATGTAAAAGAGAAATCTTTATCTTTTGGAAGTCAACATCTATCAGGGAGAGTGAAATCATAAATCAATTAAGTAATTAAATAAACTCCTAAGTAACTATAACGATTACTTGCGTAGGTAGGTACTATCGACTACTTACTATTTAATAGAGAATTATCATTCAGATGAAGGTGTAATTTGGAAGGTGAACGATTCTAACCCTTTCAATTCCTGCGGGAAACGAAAATCAATATTCATTTTTATAGTATAGACAAAGATTATAATGAGAGGCATCTCTCCTATAAACTACCAAAATAACCGACCAATAAGAATTTACTCGCACTTATCAATGTTTTCGCAATATGTTGGTAATACGGATTATTTTAAGAGATTAGTCACATAATAAATCTTATACCTGCACTGTACAAGTGTGGAGTCACAAGTAAAGATCGCGAGAAGAAATTCCGCATTCCCGCCGCAGCCCGCCGTGACATCGCAGATAATATGCAGGAGAGTCACCTTCGCTAGTGCAGCATCCGCCATGCTACGTGGGTAATGAATGTCTAGCCGTGCCGCCACGGCTGGGTTAGTCAGAGAAGCAGGTAGACTCAAGAAGTGCTTGCTTGACGTCGTAGAAGGTGACATGCATGCTGTAACCGACAGGAAGAGGGATGCAAAAAAGGTAGTTTTAGCTTTAGTGTCGCCGAACACAGCGTTCGCGTCCGTTCGTCAGAGGTGTATGCGGAGGACTCCCAGCTCGTAGTCGTTCTATGGCGGTTCAGATATTAGCTGGTCCGCCCCCCACCACGCAACCTTCATTCCACTCTGACGCCCGGCCCCAAGTACTGCATACGGCGAACCGTTTATTACACACTTAATACAAAATATACCAATAATGTAGGTAGGCAGATATACATGACTTATAAACTAAGATGTATCTTGGCTTATTCTAAGGGTCATTGCGTCGGTAACACATGCCAATGGTCTCAATGCCAGGGATGCCCAAGACCATACGAAGAGATGATAGAGCTATGTACACTAAAAACATATTAAGATTGTAAGCATGTAGGCTCTATCAGATCAATAGATAGTGTTGTTTTGTAATCTGTACTCATATAAAATTGTAAATTATTTATATCTGCACATTGGAGACATTTAAAGAAAAATACTTGTTAAATGAACGATTCTGACCACAAATTTCGATTGTTTTTTTTTTTGGAATTCATGTCTGTGTCATTTATCTGTTTGTTCGCAAAAACTACTGAACGGATTTGGATGCGATTTTACTATTAGAAAGGTCTAGAATATACTTAAAATCTGCCGTATGTTTCATTCCAATTAATTTAGTAGAAACGAAGTTATGACCAAAAAACGATAACCAGCCTCTGCGCCATATTATCTATCTATATTATCAGTAATGAAACAACGATTATCAACAACGTTTACTTGCCTGCGTCATCGTGCCAAATTAATGTGTTATATTATGTTCTATGTACTAGTACTACTTACGACAGTTTGTCGCAACTTGTGTGCGAAAACGCACGCTTGCCAAATCCGTGTCGTTTTACCGGCCGGCATAATGACTTTGAAGTTAGTTTTATTACTTATTATTGTGGGTAACATGGCCGCTGAGGGACCAAATCCAACAGTCACGATTCCCCATGGTGTAATACAGGGTGCTTGGAAGGTATCTACGAAAGGGAGGTCATATGCAAGCTTCCACGGGATACCGTATGCACGCCCACCTATCGGAAAGTACAGATTCAGGGTAAGCTTTAGTAAAGTCAACATTATTGTACCTTTTTTTTTTTTTTTTTTTTTTCGTGCGGAAATCCCTTCGGATACCCCCCCGCGTGCCAGCGGGGGTGGTTATCTCGGGCTTGAACCGACTAAAACCGCACGCCGTCTCGGGTCTACAGACGCCGGGGTGTAAGGTTGCCCATAGAGCATATCCCTCGCACCCCGACTGACCCTGGGCCATCTCCGGTTTCGAGATGGCCCCCTCGGGTTTGGGAACCACGGTGTCCCCGTTTTGCCCCGGTTTGGGGGAGGGGCGCTAGTCGCCCCACCGTCCCGGCCTGCTTCTGCTGGGGTGACAGGTGGCCTCACCCGCCACCCCCAGGCCTGCGCTCATGGAGGACGGAGGTCGTTAAGCGACCTCCGGCGCCTGAGTTGCCTGCGACGCGCGGCGAGCAAGTTGCGGGCTCGGCGGACCGGGAGAGTTCTAAGTCTCTCCCGGGCGCGCTCCGCCACCTCCTTCGCGAGCATTACATGCTCGCAGAAGGAGGCGGCGGCGGCCCACGCGCTCGCGCTCCGCACCATTGCCGCAATCATGCTGCCGAGCGAGAGGACTCCCACCCCGATGGCTGCCACGAGGTCACGCCTCGGCGCCTCCCACGCCGGGCAGTCCGCCAGCGTGTGCAGCCCTGAGTCCTCGCTCGCGTCGCAGTGATGACACTCAGGCGTTGGCTCCTTCCTGATCCGATGCAGGTGGTCCCCGAAGCACCCCTTCCCTGAGATCACCTGCGTCAGTCGGTAGGAGAGGCTTCCGTGTCGCCTCTCCAGCCAATCCTCCATGATGGGCCTTACCGCCGCTATTGCGGCGTGCCCTGCGCTTGGTTGCCCAAGTCGTTCCTTCCACTCCACCACGATGGCCTGGCGGAGCTGGGACTGCACGGCCTCGATTTCTCGAGGCTCGGGGTTCCATCCCTGCTCCCGCGCCTCCTTTCGCCACTGGTACAGTTGCGAAAGGGCTCTCGCTTCCAGGTCCCATGGCGGAGTTCCGGCAAGGAGACTCGCCGCCTCGAAGGAGATCGTGCGGTACCCTCGGATGACCCTGATGGCCAGAACCCGCTGCGGAGCGCGCAGCATCCGCACAGTTCTGGTCCTCAGGGCCTCCGCCCATATTGGGCACCCATACAGGGCCATGGACCGCACGATCCCCGCGTAGAGTCTCCTGCAGGAGTCATCGGGCCCCCTCATGTTGGGCAACAGCCGAGCCAGAGCAAGAGCTGTGCCCTTCAATTTGGGGGCCAGACTTCGGATGTGCTCTCCGAAGTCCCATCGGCCGTCGAGCACGAGCCCCAAATATTTCATTTGGGGCTTGATGCCGATGCGATTCCCTCCCACGATGAGACTGGATCCCTCGGGTGGCTTGCTCCGAGGCCCATGAAAGAACAGGGCCTCGGTTTTAAGCAGAGCCACCTCGAGACCCAGCCGCCGGATCCGCTCAAAGACTTGGGCAACCGCGGTCGTGGCCTTTAGGGTCGCTTCTCGGTACGTCGCCCCGCACGCCGTCACGAGCGTGTCGTCCGCGTAGCACGTGACGGCGGCACCGCCTACGAGCTCACCGCGAAGCACCCAGTCGTATCCGATGTTCCACAGGAGCGGCCCCAGGACCGATCCCTGCGGAACACCGCACGACATTTCACGCCGACCGAGACCGGTCACGGTTGGGTAGATGACGGCTCTCTCCGTCAAATACGCCCCGACTATGCGGCGGAGGTAGAGAGGCACTTCGTGATACACGAGCGCCTCCCTAATGCAACTCCAGGGCAAGGTGTTGAACGCGTTGGCGATGTCCAGGGACACCGCCAACATCACCTCACCCCGGGCTACTGCATCCTCCGCCAGAGCCCTCACGCGCATGATGGCATCCACGGTGGAGCGCCTCTGGCGGAAGCCATATTGGCCATCCGCCAGGTCCGGCCCCACTCTTGAGAGGTGCTCGACGAGGCGCTTCGCAATTACTCTTTCAAAGAGCTTGCACACCTCGTCGAGCAACACTATGGGCCGGTAGGCGGACGGCGAGTCCGCCAGGCGCCCCTCCTTTCGGATGAGGACCAGTTTCCCCGTCTTCCACAATTTCGGAAACTGGCCTAACATTATTGTACCTAACGCATATCTCTAAGGGTGTGAATAAAAAAAAAATACCAAACAAAACTTATAGATTTAATTCGGAAAAAGTAAATATATCCAAGACGAGACTTTAGCTCGTGACCAGTGCCATCAAAACTTTTTTTTTAAATCCGTTCCCGCAGGGGGAACGCACAGGTAGATTTCATGAAGCAATTAATATTATTTTATATAGAGAACTACGGACTTTAAACGGTTTAAATTTTTTTTCTCGAAAACGGTAACTTTTAGCGAAAAACTTTTCAGACATTTATTTTAGACTTAAAAATGGCCTATCGATTAAAAATGTTTCCGACGGCAAGAATGTTCATCGGTTAGAAGTTATGATTTTTTTCCCGAAAAATGTTGGTTTTTCCCCCCTCCACTTTTAGTTAAAGTTTTAATCTTATAGGTTTATATTAAAAGTTATTGGTATTCATGTATACTATGGGATAAAATTAGAACGGTTCGAATATCTTTCATGGAACGTGAAATTTTGAGGAAAAACTGATTTCACAAAAAGTGAGGCCCTACCGTCCCCTTAGGCCGTATTCCACCTGTTCAGGAACTTAAACTAAGTTTACACCCAAGCAATTTTTGACCGCAGTTTGAAAGCGATCGGGGCAAAAATGCGACCGTGAGAGTGCCGCAACTTTTGGGAAGTGGAACCATACATACATATATATATATATATAAACTTTTTGACCAGTGGTCATTTCGGACTCAGGGGGTCATAACTAGACCTCCTATGAAGATTTTTTTTTTTAAATTCGACAGTAGTCAAGAAACCAATAGGTAGATCGATTTCATCGAAATCTACCTAAAAGCTTTTATTCAAAAATTCATTCGTAGGTGCAAAAATTTCCGCGCGTAAAAAAAAAGTTTGTGCTAATTTCAAAAGCTTGTATCCGTAAAAAAAAAAGCGGTGATAGCCCAGTGGCGTACGTTAACGGACTGCTGAGACGAGGTCTCGAGTTCGATCCCAGGTCGCCCCGGGCACACACATATGACTTTTCGTAGTTATGTGTGCATTAATAAAAAATATCGCTCGCTTAATATTGTGCCCGGTAGATGGCAATAGGCTCGCCCCCTATTACATTGGGACCTTAACATAACTGACGAATCGTGGGTGTGTAATACACCTCTGCCTACCCCTTCGGGGATACAGGCGTGAAGTTATGTATATCCGCGCAAGTTTATTCTCTGCTTTCTATTTACGCTACATTGCGGTATGAGGAACAGAGTGGCCAAAGTCGGGGCTACTATTTATTTATTTATTTTATTTGGGATAACAACAGTCGTTTACAAATGTATATACTTACCAGTAAATTATTACTAAGCAATGACCAATTATAGCATCCACATTATATATAAACAGACTAATAGAATTTTAACTAATAACTTTGAAATTAAAAATGATGGTAGTGGCGACAAAAAGTAGGTAAATTGTGAAAATTTAACTAATGCGCAAACAAAATAGCATGGGCAGTTTAGGCCGCTCATAGGTAAGTAACTGCCACTGCCAACATTCTTTCACACTTTGTTGAGTTCTTTTTTTCCTATTTATGTATGTAGTATATATATTTACACTATACCTATGAAAAAAACGTGCAACAATATTATTATTACACGCTAGCATCACAAGTAGGTATAACACACATTATTGAGTACATAAATATATATTTATACCCATATATTCGATACAAGAAATAAACAAACAAAAAATGTAGGTAAAAAATTACAAAAAATGAATCATTATCTTATCATACTATCCTTACGCCACGGCGATTGATTAAAATAGAACTTCTGCCTAGGTGGCATTTCAATTATTATAGCTGCGAAACAATTCACTGTAGATTACTAAACATTTTGCTTCAAACTTATATTGAGAATTTCCCTAAACGACGATATACTAAAGTTAGTTTCTCTGAAATTGTTGTTGAATTTCGTACTCATTCAATTTTGCACCCACAATTCCACTCACGTGTTAAAAACACGTGTACTATGTAGGTGGAATTTAGAATGACAGAATACCTTATCATCCGGCGCTAGCTCACCGGGTTCATGCTCGCTGACGACTAATGCGTAAGACCGTCCACATACGGACGGTCTTACGCATTACTCATCAAAAACTGCACTCCACTCCGAGTATTCAGCCGAAAATCGATATTTTCCATTAAGCAACTGCCATCAGACTTCCCCAACCCAGTGGCGAACACCAGGTTGTCGGACGCCACCCCGCCCTCTTTGACAAGGCCGCAGAGTATGACACACCGCAGGGTTTTTAGTGTTTGAGATCCACACATGCCTCCCCGCGTCGCCGGGTTTGCCGTAGGACATTTCCCCAAATGGGAAAAAAAAACTTTGTCGTGCTTTTTAGGGCTCCAACTACCCGTAACGAATCCCACCGATGTTCGTTTGCCAACCAGGACAGACGAAGGATTAATGTGATCTCCGAGGCACTTCAATAAACCTACCTCATTTTGATGCCAGGAACCTCAACGCCTGAAGCCATGGACTGGTGTGTGGGACGCCACCAGACCTCTATCTGGTTGTCTGCAGTATGACCATCTCACGGCCAAGATCATTGGTGACACTTTTACTTTTTTCTTTGACCATTAATATCTATATGAAAGGAAAACTCGACTTTGTTTCATGTTTATAGGAGACAATAAATTTGATCCTAATAATTGACCCTATCGATTGATGCCATAAAAGTACAGGATATTTTTTTGTTTAGGATTACCGGATGTAGTTAGTGATATTTCGAAAATCTTTGAGAGCATTTTTAATTATTTTTAATAATAAAGAAATGTTTCCTTTGAGTTAAATTTGCTATTTCCAATATTAAAAGTAGTTACTTTTCCTCCAGCTAAGGGTAAAAATCCCACCCTGTGGTATACCACTAGGTAAACACTATGAATATATAATTTCATTAGCATTTAAGCAAGCAACTAGAGGTGAGATATTTTGTAATTCTATTAAATCATTTGCGGATAATCATCAATGAATGAAATCAAAACAGTGGTAAAGGCCATATTCTCATTAGGTAGCGAGAACTGTCTGTTCGTGAATGTCCACACCCCTCGACTGCAGCCAGGTGCCCTTTTACCTGTGATGGTTTTCATCCACGGAGGAGCCTATATGTACGGTGAGGGTGCCATCTACGGTGCCTCCAACTTGATGGACTGGGACATGGTCGTAGTCACCTTAAACTACAGGCTTGGACCCTTGGGTAAGAAGTTTTTATTCCTACTGTTATTATAAAAAATTTAAAGTCTGCGAGGATGGATGAATGAATGTAAGTTCCTCTTTCACGAGCCTGGATAGGTTGGAATCTGAGGCCGCAGATTTTAGGGACATTTTTCAACAATTCACAAAGCCAAAACTAATCTAAAAACTGACACAAACTGTAGAGGTCGATAGGGACGGCAATCATCATCATCTTCATAACAATTTCCTAATTGTGTTCAAAATTTGAGCCTTATTTCAAAAGCCTGAAGTATGTATGTCTGTTTTTCCGGGAGCGAGTGCCGTCTAAACTCCAATCCTGATTGAAAAGCCTGTCAAAGAGCACCTTCCGATGTTTAGCAGCTGCACCAACTTGCAGATGAGGTTGGCTTTTGCCTCAAGACTGTTGGTAGGGCGTTGTACACCCGATGTAAATGTTTATATAATATCAATGTTTAAATCCGCCACTACTCATAGCAACTAGTGTGAATTTCCATTATTGTAGCACTAAATGCAAGTATTTTAAAAATATAGTACTTCTCAGGTTTCCTGAGCACGGGTGACGAGGTCGTTCCTGGTAACAACGGGCTGAAAGATCAGTCGTTCGCGCTGCATTGGATTAAGAACAACATCATGATGTTCGGAGGAAATCCTGACAGCGTCACGCTCACTGGCTCCTCGGCTGGTGGAGCCAGCGTACACTACCATTACTTGTCGCCTTTGTCCAGAGGTATGAGATTCCTAACTTTTTTCCGGAGACCAAAGAGAGTAGTAAATAAGAAGCTAACTTTGATTTCACTACCCATCTAATTATAATATAGTACTGTAGTGTTCGGACCTCGTTCGACACACTACGGTTCGGTACCTGGCCATCATGTGTCAGAGTTTAAATAAAACTATTGTATCGTTTAAACAATTTAAGTTAGGAACGTTATAAAACAATCGCGGCTTGGACATTCGGGATCTGAACGGGCCTAGTGGAGCCGTTCCGATTGAAGCTGAGAAAAGTATCCTGGGAAGAACCCCGCTTTAAGCCCTATCCTTGGGCCGAGACCGCGATATACGTCCCAGTTCGCTATTTAAAGTTAAAACAACCGCGTAAATCCCTAATAATATAAGTAGGAAGTGCGAGTGGTTAATAAATAAATAATATCTTTTCCTCTTAAAGTGTTATATTTTCGTCACTTCATACACGCGTGGTACCCAAACCCCAGGTACCACAGTACTTAGGTAATTAATAATAATAGATTACTTTATTTCAAGTTCGTTCACAATAGGTACGTACCTACAATATAAATAATTAGAAAAGCATTTTGTGCAAAAAACACAATTATAAAATATGGACATCATGGTACTGAATTTAGGTATAAATGATAATTTATGTTTAAGAAGTCTATAGCGCAATCAAGCAGCGATAAAAACATAATATATAAGGCGTCACCAAATTAGGTCTCTGAATTTGGTGAGATAATTTGGTATCGAGAAAATATTATATTATTAAATTAAAAAAAAAAAAAAAAAACCACCATTGTGCATTTTGAATATTAAACAAGCCCACTCTTGTAAAAGTGGACTCGTCTGTCCACAATATTTTTCTGGTAGGATCTTCCACTATCCACCTACATAATCTTAACCGCGGATCAAAATCTGTGGTAAGGAGCTCTCGCACAAGTGGTAGGCGTGCAGTCCTTCTCCTCGCAGTATTCTCCAAGCGGATGTGTGTGTGCGGTGGTGTTTTTTTTACTTCGGGCCACCAACCAGGTGGCCACCGAAGTCTTAAAATCACGCAAAAAATAAACAAAATCTTACACCCACTTTTTATCACTTTTCTCGACGTTTCACATGATTCTAAGTCTAATTAAGCAAAAAAAATTTTGTGTCGGTCTGTCTGTTGGTCTGGATGTCTGGATGTCTGTTTACGCAATAACTCAAGCACCACTTATCCGATTTAAAAAATTCTTTCGCCAATCATCTTGTTTGGTTAATGGGAAGAACTGATTAGATTTTGGGGTTTGTACGTTCAAGGTTTCGGGTACCCCATACAAATTGTCCCTAAAAAACTTTTACAAGTGAGTTTCTTTCGAGTTATCAGAGTAACGCGTATTTGACTTTGACATTTGAGTGACAATGACAATACGTATATTGTATATTGTAACAATTACAATACTGAATATACAGAATTAATTGATATATAGAATTAATTGTGGTTAGCGCCATCTGTAGGACACGGTCGCAACTACGGTGGTTGCAATCGATGTGGCGGTCTGTAGCAGCTCCCCGTCAGAGGGCGTGTGTTACGCGGTCATATCGATTGTTGTTGTCAGGTCATTCTTATCGAAGTTTCCAGCGGGATATCCTCACAGGTATTTTTCTAGCAGGATCTAGAATTAATTTAGTATATAAGGATGATCGCAGTGACACTATTTTTCATTTGTTGTTTGAGAGGTCATTAGTCCTCTACTCTGAAAATATATCGTCTGAAGTTATTAGAGTGAACCATAAATGATCTTCGGTTTGGAGGTTATAGTTCGTGTGTGTTCCCAGATTTGATCTGGTAAGTTGTTCTTTTAATTGCTGTTAGTCTATTCGCATAATGGAGATGTGTTATTGATAAAAGTTGTGTATCTTCATAACAGGGTCGTTAGTTCTGGGAGAAAACCCCGTATACAATTTAGAGGGCAGATACTCTGAGGTGTCAATCGTGGTGACTTGGAGACCTAGATCTTGGGCAAGCTGATCACTAGGGAAGCTCCGGAATCTGCTCTGCCGGTCCCCAACCACTGACGGTCCCAAGAATACCTGAGTTATACAAGGTCAAGTATCAGTTTCACTTAAACATACCGGGTCACTTTATTACTGCTGACCGGCGTGAGGCTGGTGTATTGTACATCTAAGTGTGCCACTACTGGCTGGCATCAGGTAGAAATATATACCACAACATTATCAATATACAATTGCGCCAATAACTGTGTGCTGCTGCCTTGCTGAGAAGATTGTTTTCTGTATACGTCTGTATAATATGAGCTCCTAAACTCACTTCTATTTATCTATGTGTTCCTATTTCATGTGTAATACTTCTAAATAACTTTCTGTGACTGTATTAGTTCTCTGTAGGTATCTAAATATATGTGTGTACAACTGTGTATTGCGTTTCATTGGAGATAGCTGACCTGTGCACCACCTAGAACCTCTGAGAAAGGCGCCCTGGGACTAGGAAACTCTGTTTGCTCACCTGGACTAGCCGGTGTGTGACCCCAGTGAGAAAAAAAGGTTACAATATTTACATAAAACAACCAGACTCTGAAAGAAACTGAAATATAAAATGTATTTTTTGTGTTTTTGACGTCGAAGACGTTTGATTTGATTTCATTTTCTTCATATTTATTGCTCAATATATAAAGACGCGTCGAATAATATGCATAGAGCCTAAGGTCTGTAATTTTGAATAAAAATACTGCAACAAAAATATCTAAGTTTGGCCCGAAGTTTGACAATCATTGTGTGATTTCCGCCCCACTAGATTTATTATTTCTTTTTATTTTTATATTTTTTATTTTACCCGATTTCTTTTTTGTTTCAAATACATATTTTGTCGATACCAAGTCATCTCACCAAATTCAGAGACCTAATTTGGTGACACATTATATAAGTATTGTTAGGTAATAGCGATATACGAATCATAACAATCGAAAGCAGTCCATTAAAATATTACATTTTGCAAAAGTTATAGAGCGCTATTAAATTTTTTTGGATGTCAAGAGGGGATTAGCGTTAAATGTAATCCATGTTTGTCAATTTGCTAGCCT
This sequence comes from Cybosia mesomella, assembly GCA_946251805.1. NCBI lineage: Eukaryota > Metazoa > Arthropoda > Insecta > Lepidoptera > Erebidae > Cybosia > Cybosia mesomella. The sequence goes on from OX276398.1 coordinate 29,538,920, forward strand.
AATCCAGCTGCAGCCATCTTGTAAAAAAGCGGACAAGTGCGAGTCGGACTCGCCCATGAAGGGTTCCGTAGCAGCAAGTAACATAATAATTCGTTTTTTTTTTAATTTCATATTTGAGTTGATTGAATGAAAGGTAAATTGCGGTTTACGATTTAGGACGTATTAAAAAATAACTACTTACTAGATCTCGTTCAAACCAATTTTCGGTGGAAGTTTACATGGTACATCCTATATTTTTTTAAAGTTTTATCCTTCTCTTATTTTAGAAGTTACACACATTTTACCACTTTGGAAGTGTCTCTCGCACAAAATATTCAGTTTAGAGAGAAAAATGATATTATAAACCTCAATATAATTTTTAAAGACCTATCCATAGATACACGTATGGGTTAGATTAAAAAAAAATGTTGAGTTTCAATTCTAAGTATGCCCAAAATTTATTGTTTTTTTTTCTATTTTTGTGTGAAAATCTTAATGCGGTTCACAGAATACATCTACTTACCAAGTTTCAACAGCATAGTTCTTATATAGAAAAAAGTGGCTGTGGCATACGGACGGACAGACAGTGACAAATCTATAAGGGTTCCGTTTTTTGCCATTTGGCAACGGAACCCTAAAAAGGGGTGCGAATGATTTTTACACTAAACGAGCTATACCGGGCAAAATATTCTTGGAACAGGTAATTGAGTGGGCGAAGAAAAAATGAGACTCGCCGTGTACTCGATAAATTTAATCAGACCGATTTGACGTTCGACTTTACCACAAATATCTACAAGCAAATCGAATTACAGCGGTGCAGAATGAGTTAAAATGGGCTGCGGCAATATTTGAATACATTTCGCTGTTATCGTACAGATGTCCTAAAAAATATTAGAGTGAGAGCTAGTAGACATTTTTCGGTAGGTATTTGAGGCAGTCTAAACATCTGTCCGATGCCTCTCCCATAATATCTTAATACAGAATCGCAGACCTGGCTAGAGGGCAGCAGTACAAAGTTTGCACTTTAGAGCCAGGGCTCTGCTTGGATTGGTATGTCGGCTTTCCCGGGAAGGACTGTTGTCTGATCTCCCTACCTCCTGACCTCTAAGAGAAAAGCCTGCGCCAGAGCCTTCTCCGTTGTTTAGCAGGTGCACCGACTCTTACCAATAATCATTATTTCTTGAAATTTTGCAGGCACGTTCGTAAGAGGTATAGCCTTCAGTGGATCAGCCCTGTCTTCGTGGACGCACTCCATCAAACCAGCAGAAAAGGCACGAACTCTCGCTTCCATCGTGGGCTGCCCCACTGGCACCAGCAAGGAGATGTTAGACTGCCTCAAGTATCGGCCTGCGGAGGTTATCGTCAACGCACAGATCGAGATGTTTGTATGTATTTTAATTCAATTACAAGGCCGATTCTCGTGTAAACTTATATTTTAAACTGACGCCTTCTTGTCTCCGGGGTAGGTAGAACAACGGAGAAGGCTCTGGCCCGTCATCTGCTTATGTACTAACACACTTGGCGAGTTTCATCTACTGTCATTAAACCTTTCATGCAAGCCCGCCTTTTGGAGTACTTCTGACGTGCTATTCTCTCAATATAAAATCAATTTTATCAGTGTCTGTTCTGCAAAGTTCTGTTACTTTAGGTAGTTATGCAGTTTTTTCAAAATAACTTGTGTGTGTAATAAAATTGGCACAAGTAGACTTAACTATCGTGCCAACAGGTGCCATCGAAAATAAACACAAAAGAGGTAAAAACACTCAAACACTGAAACTATTTACGTTCTTTTTTTTTTTTTTTTGTGCGGAAATCCCTTCGGATACCCCCCCGCGTGCCAGCGGGGGCGATTATGTCGGGCTTGAACCGACTAAAACCGCACGCCGTCTCGGATCTACAGACGCCGGGGTGTAAGGTTGCCCATAGAGCATATCCCTCGCACCCATAGAGCATCGTAGCAAAATAATCTACTTACACATTTTATTTTATGTTTGAACTGAAATCGACTGATACTAAAAATATTTGAAACAATTGCCTATTTTCTAGCAAGTTTATTTTTAATTACTTATAATTGCAGACGAGCTTGCAACCCACTGTCAACCACATGTCAAGGGCACACGTACCACCGTCATCATCTTCGCAGCGTTGTGTCCTGATTGCATCCATGGCATTGAAACCGTTGACATGCATGTCACGTTCTACGAAGCGACTAGCCAGCACCCGTTGGGTCTACTGGTCCTACCAGAACTCAGCGGAAGCGATATGGCCATACATTTGTTACCCACGTTGATGCAAAACGTGGCTGCACCAGTGAAGACGGCAGCATATATTTTCCGTGACATGCAGCTCCAAGTTGTGTTGCTCCAACAGCGGCCACGCTTCGTAGCTGTGTAAAAGGACGGGCCAAATGATTAAATAGACTAGAGATAAATGCACATTACACACAATAGATGGCAATAGGCTCGCCCCCTATTACATTGGGACCTAAACATAACTGGCGAATCGTGGGACTTCGGGGATACAGGCGTGAAGTTATCTTAGATAAATGATATTTTATGTTACGGCCAATTACCAGTTTTCACGTACCAACAGAAAAATAGCATTATTAAGCACATTTTGTGCAAAAGACACGCAATCATTAGGCTAGAGAAAAGTATTCGTTACACAACACAAGGTTTTTTTAAGTTGTGTAATTCTTGATTAATTTTTCAGGACTGGAAGGTGCATGTTTTCACGCCATTCACTCCGGTCATTGAGGCACCAGGAGTACGTGAGCCGTTCCTGCAGCAGCATCCATACTACGCCACTAAAAGTGGAGCCATGATGAATTTACCCCTCATCGCGTCTGTTACTTCCGAGGAGGGATTGTATCCTGCTGCTGGTAAGGAGCAATAAAAATATAATGCTCAAGATACTCAAGATGCTCAAGGCTCAAGACGTCGGTAGCTTAGTGGTTAAGGAGTCAACCTTACGATCGAGAGGTCCCGGGTTCGAATCCTGGCCATTACACTACCGACGTGAACCCACTCCTAACACAAGCAATTTAGCTTAGCTGGAGGGGTTAGGGGGGATATTAGTAATTTCGTTTACTAATATTCTTATTAAAAAAAAAGGATGTTTAACTTTGACATGGGCATTATCCCTTCAAATTTAGAACCGCCCGACTAGGGAATTATCTTCACTCTACAAAGAACCGCAGTTATATAATACTTAGTGCCCGATATTATATTTCTGCTGATGTGAGGAGATAGGTTCTCAAGAGGGGAAGGTATGCTTTCCTCCAAAAGGCCCTCCTCCTCCTCTATAAGGTTGAAAGAAATTAGTTTCATACTAGTAAATGTACATCCCGCTCTCCTAGCAAGAGGTCTGATGTTAGAGATAAGGTTTAATCTTGTTTCTTCGACTCCGACACATAAGCACAAGAATTATTTACCACTCTTGATGCTTTCCATCCATGCCTGGGAACCACTACTTTTTATAATCTTTGATATTTGTTACATTAGCATATCAAACTGACCCATCTCTCCTGCAAGACCTGGAGAACCGTTGGGATGAGTTGGCGGCCAACATCTTCGAGTACAACGACACACTCCCACTCACCCGTCGTCGCGAAGTTGCGCAGGCTATCAAGCAGCACTATCTTGGAGGCAAGTCAGTCAGCCAAGATACATTTTCACAATTGGTGGAGGTAGGTGCCTTGTGTGGTAGGTGCTTTGTGACGACCATATTGAGGTCTCTTAGTTGTGCTTGCCCTTAAGATCAGCTTTAGAAATCAAAGGAATGTGTTTATGTGTGTCGTTCGTATTGAACGCACAAAATGCGCGTCGTCAATTTTTTGCTAGCTGATGATGATATGACACAACGCAGGCAAAACCGCATTATCATCTGATAAGAGTAATAGTATCAGTACCAATGTCATCCAACGGTATAGTATTCGTACTGTGCTGTAGGGTTTCTAGGTATTGTGACCAAGACCTGAAACTAACTCTGCAGAGACTTACCACTTTTAATTCCCTCATATTCCTATGGTTTGTAGGCCCTTGGTGATCGCCACTTCAATGATGGTGTCGGTAAATTGGCGCAAATCCACGCAGCTAAGTCTGGACAACCCACTTACGTTTATCGATACGGCTACCGAGGATCTACGAGTTTGTCTAACATGATGGCACGCAATGATATTGACTATGGTAATTTACTATTCTAAACATTGATGTAAAAAATAACAGAACGTTGATACGTTCATAATACTTTGAATGGGGGGTGTTTGATCTTGGTGGGAGTCGAACGACCGCCTTCTGATCCCCGAGAGGAAATCCTGCGTCAGGGCCTCGTTTGTCAATCAGCAATCAACAGGTTGCAGCGCTTGCAGCCTGCAGGTGAGGTTCCGAATATTTTGATGGAACCATATTTGGGACACATACATCACTTTTACGCTTGTGTGCGTACTGACGCACACAGACATACTGATGCAAACGTAGTTCGACTCATGTAGTTGTAGTAGGTGATTACGTTACGATACGATCGCTGTGTGGAGGAACGGGATATGATGTTCCTCCGGTACAAAGGGATCCCCCGACCAAGCAAACTGATAACGCCTAACGGGCCGCGGCCTAACGGTTGATGTTGGGTTGTTTTATAATGTTATCCAGCGTGAGAACTTCATTTACGCGATGCAGGATTAGTATTTTGGCAGCAGCTCAGCTTCCTTGCCTTGGGTAGATGTGATATCACCACAGCTTCATACATTTTGAATTCAGTGTCCACAGTGTGGTTGCAGCATGAGAAGTAATAACGAGGTGGCTCCTACATCTTTCTGTATTGTAATCTTATGCTGTAGGTGCGAGCCATGCTGACGATGTGCTGAAGATCTTCTATTACCCTGATCTTGCAGCCAAGAGTAAAGGAGAAGTTGCCATTGTCGACGCACTCATAAATATGATCTACAGCTTCGTTACTTCTGGGTAATGTACCTATATTATTAATGCTGCGGTGGATTTGCGGAGTCACGCGCAAAGACCGCACGAGGAACTACCGCATCCGCGGCAGCCTTGATGTCCGAGTGTCACCTTCGCTGGTGCAGCCACATTTGCGGCAACCGTCAGGTTACGTTGGGTAGCTTAGTAGTGAAGTAGTCGGCCTTCCTGGCCACTACTCTACTGAGTTTAACCCTCTCCTACCACAAACCGAAAGGAATTAAACAATTTCTTTCTTTCTGTCTTTCATTCTTCCTTTACAAACAATTAGCTTAGCCAGAGTGGTTAGAGGAAATATTAGTAACTTCAGTAAATAATATTCTTCTAAAACAAAAAAATCATCATCATTATCAGGGTCAATACCTTGTTACCCGAAGTCCGCTCTCCTACTGAGGGGCTTGGAAGGGCTTATCTTGCCTTTAAGGAAGCGACTACCATCTGACTCCGCAATATCGAAAAAAAAACCTGCGTCAGAGCCTCGTCCTGACCCCATGATGAAAGCCTGCGCTAGATTCTCGTCCGATAATCAACAGGTGTTACGGCTTGCAGGTGAAATTGACTTAGGCCCCGAAGATCTTGGTGGGGCCACATACTCTCATTTACTTGAAAACAACAGGCTAAAGTTATTTTTGTAATAATTGAGCTAAGGAGCGAAGCTCTTATACCCGGCATAGACGTTTGTTGGTGGCTGAACTCCTCCGTAACCACTCGCGCGATCTTGACCAAATTTACCACGGTGATATTGTGGACACTGAGGAGTGTTTTGAAGCAAGATGGTTCATGTCCGATGTACCATTGAGGAATAATCACCGAAAAACAGTTTCACGAGCGCGCGGCCTTAGCTAAGCGCGCGCGAGTCCTGCTCGCTCAGCTCAATTTATTTCAGTCGCACGCTGCACTGAATTCCATTTTTTATTATAAGAGCATTGTCTAATCTACCCATCCTTCTAATTTATGAAAATCTTTCTTCTGTCTCTCAGAACTCCAAGATTTGCTGGAGATGGACCTGTGTGGCTCCCTGTCAAAGCAGGTGCCCAGGAGCTGGACTACCTCGACATTTTGGGTCCCAATAAAATTGAGATGAAATCCACCACCGATTTTGGACAGAAATCATTTTGGGACAAACTGGGATTTAACGAGGGGGAAAACTACCGTGTTTATCTTCGAGATGAGTTCTAAAATAGCATTCTGTATAATTATTTGTATGTATGTCGTAGTAATTTATCAAGATACAATCATTGTATATATACTATTCGATTTATTTTCTTTCTCTCTTGTAAACTTCTCGGCCTGAATGGAAATTAATATGTGTTCTTATTTTCCTGTGACCATTATGGCGACTTAAAAGCAACCGAAATGTCGGGAACAGCTGTGTAGATAGGTACCTTTTTTTTTCATGCGGAAATCCCTTCGGATACCACCCCACCGGCCAGCGGGGGCGGTTATGTCGGGCTTGAAACGACCGAGATAGAATCCGTTATAACTTGGTTTATTTCAACCATAATTACCGGTAAAATGATATCTTTTTAACGTCCCGGCTGTGTCCCGGCCGTAACCCAGTAACGGTAAAAAGACCGTTACTGGGTTTTTTAACGTTATGGGTATAACGTTAAAAAACCCAGTAACGGTATTTTTACCGTTAACCCATAACGTTAAAAAGGCAGGTAACGGTATTTTTTCCCGGTAAAATATTGAAGTAACGGTAATTATATTTTTCACTTTCTTTCAATCGTTATCTTTGTTTTTTGCCGAACAAAGATAACGTTACCAAATTTTTAACGGTATTCCGAGCCTTGGTACAATCGCATCGCACAAACCACACTTACACCTAAGAAATACTGCGCACGTAAGAAGACGTTTTAATTAATTAATTAGTAGGCAAATAATTATAACCCAAAATATAGATGCATACTTACTTAATAATCTAAAGTCTGATGTGGTGTATACATCAATACAATATTTGCTTTGTGGGCGAATTGCACAAGTGCTGAGCGCATACCGTCATGCTTACTTATCTAAAAATAATGTTGAGTCATTGTTATTGTGCTATTTTAAGAAGCGTGAATGATATCTTGGTAGACAACCCAGACGGGACAGACATTATATAGAAATTGCTAGTTAAACCTATAACCGTGTAGGTACATCCCCTCAGGTGACATTCGCTCCCGTAACAGCCAAAACAAAACAAATCATGGAAAGGAAGAGTGGGGGAGTGATCCTCGGGCTCCAAAGTTGATGGCAGGCGGGATCCATTAAAAAGAAATAAAGTGGTAACTTTGGATGCAGCTGGGATTTGCGGTCGAATGGAGAAAGTGGAGTACGAGTAATAGGTATCCATTCTTTTGGAATACAAAATTGTAAAAGAAAATGAGGACATTTTTTTACCGACTTCAAAGGAAGTTCACCGTTTGACCAGCGATTTTCTCGCGATAGGTTGAATCAATTTTAATGTGGTTTCCAGAAAAGTATTTGTTACGTGCGGAAATCCCTTCGGATACCCCCCGCCGGTCAGCGGGGGCGGTTATGTCGGGCTTGAACCGACTAAAACCGCACGCCGTCTCGGGTCTACAGGTTGCCCATAGTGCATATCCCTCACACCCCGACTGAAGGTTTTAGTACCTTTTTCTTTTTTTATCATGCGGAAATCCCTTCGGATACCCCTCGCCGGCCAATACCTAACCGACATAAGTCGGTTCTATTTTTTTATATATAATTGATATTTGATTTGTTTGAAAAATCTTTTTTTTATTACAAAGAGGTGCTATCGATCAGAAATGACTAGTATTCCCCCTAACCCCTCCAGCTAAGCTAAATTGCTTGTGTTAGGAGTGGGTTCACGTCGGTAGTGTAATGGCCAGGATTCGAACCTGGGACCTTTCGATCGTAAGGCCGACTCCTTAACCACTAAGCTACTGACGCTCAGTTGATGAACTCTTTCCACGCCAAGACTTATAAGAAAGGTCAGGGATGAAGAAGACTGGTAGCAAACGGTATGGTCAGGTCATATTTCATATCATTGGGTATAATTTAATCAAGGTTAGTTAATAAAACAATTACATATTGTATTTTTTAAATGTATTAAGTTTAAACAACACTGCATAGATTAACAGGACACCAAACAACCGTTATATTCTCTAGGGCGGATCCAGAGGGGGTAGGTGAGGAGTAACGACCCCTTCCGTGCTGGAGGGGATGGGGTCATGGGGTTCAGGACCCGCTCCGGGGTGTTCTTTTAATTAGATGCCTTATTATAAGTAATCAAATTATCGTGTATCCTTTTCGACTCTCACCCTACCCCCTGACTTGAAAACTGGATCTGCCCCCATATGTTCTCTACACTACCCATATAACAACCCATTCTTAAATACCATAGAAACAGAACAATATAATCATTAGAGTAACTCCATAAATACAAAGTAGAAGGTTATTGAAACGGACTGTAAAAAAAGACAGTGCAAAAATATGTACTGTACAAAGTACACAACATTCAAACATGCTAAGTATAAAATTAATTATGCGTGATAAAATGGAGAATAGACACGTCTTAGTAGCTAAGTTCGTAGAGTAGCGATAAGGCCGCCATTTGTACATATTATGTTGACCGTGTATTCAATGTATGTTTTGATTGATATAATAAAGTTTATTTCTATTCTATTCAATTTAAATAATTCTTAAGTTTCCAATTAAAATTTCGTTTGTTCCGTACCAGACAACAATGTGTATCTTAGTAGCTTGAGCATCAACGATAACAGTAAATTTCCTCCCATCGAAACGAATGGGAATAAATTTAGACTTGTTCATGTAGCTATTTTAAATTACACAAAGTGTATTTCAAAGCCTTTTGTTTCTAAATTTCATTGGAAACTACGAATAATGTATCCTATAGAAATGTAACTCCTATAAAGTTACCGCTGAAATCTTGGAGTAACTTACGCATACTAAAAAACAGTAATAAAACAATACACTCACACTATCCATCATTGAATACTACCCTTTTTAAGCCGAATTACACTTCTATAGGATACATTATTCGTAGATTGGAAATTTCAACTACAAGACCCATACTGTGAGAATAACTACCAGAGTCACCTGTTTCATCCTCATTAAAAAATTTCGTCCACATACATCTCCAGCATATAGGAACAATATACTGGGATTCTTTAAAATGAGAGTACCATGAATGATATATTAAATTATTCTTTATTTCTTGAACTACACTATTATTATATAAAAGTGCCAAAATACATTGTACATGGTTGCAGTTGACTACATCAACTGGACCTCTGATCACTTCCAACTACAATATCACACTGAAATATCTTTTCATGTATGCACAGCCAAAGAAATAGCTGCTGCAATGTTTAACTGTTAGTGGCTATTCCCAGGTAACTGTGGTTGAGTATACATGTACAAAACCTTTCCAGGTTGAAATACATAATCAATGTTATATTCAATTGCAAAATAAAAATAAATTACATAAGCCAGCCTAATTAATTGACTATAAGTACAACAATTCAGTACATAATAGAAAAATATATTTTATTTTATTATTTACCAATTTTTAGATATTTAGTTCTTTACTATTTTTGAATATGGCAACCAATGCCGATGTGATATTTATTTATTATGAGTAAAAAGTTTAAAACTATTAATACATAACCTCTCATTTATACCAAGTTAAGTTTGTATAAGTATTCATTCTATTCAATGTTTGCAGTATTGTTGAAGTATGAAGAATACTTCTTCAGGTGCATTGAGCACTTTTTGAATGGACAAAAATCATGGAACAAAAATCATTCACACGGCATGCTTTCTTTATTCAAAAATGGATGGAGGGTCAAAGGATGGAAGTTTAAGGAAGGAGAAGGGAGGTAGGGGGGAGGGATATATGTATGATGATTATTCAAATAAATAATTCATTCATTCATTAGTTCAAAAGATACACATGTAAATAAGTTTTCACTTCTGTCGGCACTCCCAGAGTACCACTGTTTTTTTCATACTCATTTAGATCCAAAATTTTGATAAAATTTGTACCATACAAAAGCCTTACTGCACTAAACCACAATGAAGAGTACAATTTTTAACACATATTTAAGACAAGTTGTTTGTCTTGACAAGTATTTTACAAATTTTGTGTAACTGAGAGGTTAGGATTGATAAACAAAGTCCACCCAGTAGACCTAAAACTCCAATAAAAATGTTGGACTATTGTGAAATGTTTTAATACAACTGATGAGTCAGTGTTCATATAAGCAATTAACATAGCCTTAAGATGTACTTAGTATTACAACATCAATTGGAACTGTTTATACCTGAAGACATTGTTTTAAATATTAAATACCGTATCTCAAATCTTCTTAAATAAACAAGTACTATTCTGAACACTACACTGTAAGCAATCAAAACCAATTTGGTGATGAATATAGCATTCAATCATTTGAACCTGTTCCAAATTTTGATTTCAAATATCCATAGACAAAGTATAAATTTTTTGACTTTATACAAAAATACTAAGGCCATGTATTAGCAAAGATTTATGACTCGATATAGATGCACACTACATTCATTCTTATTGCATCATCAATAGCTAAGCCACATGATTATTAAGAAGTAGAATACATTTAGATTACTAATCAGATTAAATTATGGGTATTTTAACCCTGAAGCAATAGAATGATATAGGACTAAGCATTTTGTTCTAAAATCTGACTCTCATTGAGAAATTCAATCACAGCTACATCATAGTAGTTTTAAAAGTGAAAAGTACTATTTTTCAAACCTTAGTGATGTCTTAAAAATTGATAAAAAAATTGTTTCTTACATCACTAGTAGAAATCAGACCATGTTATTTTTTTTAATTTATTCATCTTTCTTGCCATCTCCTCCACTGGTTATAGTCAATTTCTTCTGCAATTTGCTGTGTTCATCTGCAAGCCGGTCATATTCTTTATTCAGACTCTCAGCCTGTGATTTCACTGCTTCCTTATCCTTCTTTTCCCGAACAAGATCTTTCTCAAGTGTCTCAATTTTATTTTGGAGTTCTTCAAGTTCTTTCTTGGTCTTCTCATCGCCAGCTCCCTGCTGATCTAGTAATGTCCTGGCAGTGACAGTCGCGCTTTGCGCTTGACGGAAGTTAGCCTCTGACTGAGCCAATAAAGTTGCCAGTTGAGTAATCATCTGCACCAACCGCCGAATCACCACCAATAAGAATAATGCGAAACCAGAGATGTAAAAGTTCCTCTGAGCGCGGAACAGCCTCATGTTACCTTGCATTTCGGCATCCAAATGTTGGTGATCGGTTGCTTCGATATTTGAGTACTTTTGCATTTCCCGGATAGCGTCTAGAAGACATAGTACTAATACGCCGATAAGAATTAAGAAGTAAATAGACGCTTGTCCACTTATGTAAGCAAGGAACTTTGACTTGAAAAACCTGTTCCATTTTGAAGGACTCGCAACCGGCAATGTCAAAAGAAGCACTATTGCAATTTCGGCGTACAAGAACGTGGCGATGATTGTCCACTGAAGACTCATTTTGGCAAATTTGTTTCTTAACCGGTAATTAACAGTAACAACAACTCTACCACAATCACAATAATCTACAGGGACAGCGTGCAATGCGGTTTATATAAAAATATTACAGTCGATGACTAACAAAATAATGACGTAAAATGAGCCGTCAAACAAGCCCGAATGGAGTGAATGACGTGTCCAGAACTGCCAAGTCTGCCAACTACGGAAAGGATTTTCTACCGCAAAATGTAAAATTTTACCTACCTTCAAAAAAATACAAATATTGAATGACATAGAAAGCCAACCAAAATAAACGAAATTGCAAGCAAAAGCAAACCTATGTTGCAAGCTTTGCACGCAACCGGGATTGGATTCACGCTTGGCGTTTCGATCAAATATTAAATTTTTAGACCGTGGCAAATGTTTTTTGTCATATCGATTAGTATCTGAAATAGATTTGATTTTAAAGTGAAAATTGATATTTTTGAATTATATATGCCGTCCCTTTTAAATTCCTCGGAAGAAAGATTGACAACAGAGGTTGCACTCCAGCTTTGGATGAATTAATTGATAGTTTCATTATCGATTCAAAAAAGGTAGACCAACAACCAATAAGTAATGTTAAAAAAGCTTGGATCTATGACAATTATTTAACCTCGCGTCTTAACTGGCCGTTTCTTATACATGATATAAACCAGAGCCTCCTCAAAAAACTATATGCAAGTGTCACGAAGACACTGAAGTCGTGGCTAGGGCTAGCTCAGTCGGCCGACCCGTCGGCACTATATAGATGCGCGAATAATTTTGGAAAGACGCTTAAGAAGCCGTCAGAACTCTATAAACACCTAAGAGTAACTAAAATGCACGACTTATCGAAATCTAAAGACGAAATAGTAAAGGTCCTTCCAAAAGATAAAAATGCATCGGAGCTAGAATCACGCCTCCAGTTCCATAAAAAAATCATGATAGGCTCGCAGGCTGCTAGAGTAGGTCTAGGTAATATTCAGAGACAAACAAATAAAGAAATAACAAAATCTTTTCTTCAAGCAGACGAAAACAACACCTATAAGGTGCACGCAATGAACCTAGAAATGCAAAACGAATGGTTGACCCTAGGTGAATTTTGTATTCCCATAGCCTTAAAATGGCGTACCATAATATACGACTGGTCACCGGCCTTACTTAAATTTTACCTAAATGCATTCCAGTTGACCCTCCCCAACCAAAGCAATCTGGTCAGATGGGGAAAAGCCACAGATAAAACACGTAACATGTAACTCATGTGGTGAAGCAACTGGTACGGCTAGGCACCTACTAGTGGGTTGTAAGACGCTATTAGACCGGGGTCATTACTCGCGCCGTCTTGATAAGGTATTAGAAATCATACGTGAGGCTGTAAGTTTGGCGGTAGCTAGAGCGAACAAAGGATTAACCACAAACCAAAGAAATGACATTGCGTTTGTAAAGGAAGGCTGCTCAAAGAAATCACTTCAAAAGCCTTATTCAATTTTGATAGCTGCCGTTGACTGGACAATACTCGTAGACACGTATGAGAAGCACTATAGGATACCGGAGGATGTCTGTGCCTCATCATCCAGACCCGACATATTCCTTTTTTCACGATCGCATAAGCGTGCAGTGCTTTTAGAACTCACAGTACCGTGGGAAACTAATATACCTAAAGACCACGCTATAAAGACAAACAAATACTTTGATTTGACTAAAGAGTTAACCAAAAACGGCTACGTGGTTAAACTCTACGCCGTAGAAGTAGGAGCAAGGGGAATTCCAGCTAAATCCCTGTACAACTTACTTAAAGACCTCGGATTGCCAAGAGCTTCAGTAAGCTCTTTACTAAATCGTATATCAAAAGCGGCATTGTTAGGATCTTACCAAATTTGGAAAGGTAGGGGGGGGGAACACTACTGACGGTGAAGGTGAGCGTTGATGCATCACAAGGTGGCCACCCTAAACCTACATCTGGGTCGCAAGTCCCAGTCGCAGTCATGGTGTTCCTCTCTGTACCACGCTATGGACCCGGCGACCGCACGGTATATTCGCTTCTTCTCCCAAGAAGAAGCGCAGGCCGGGGAAGCAACAGCGGCAGCTACAGCTCAAGAGCAAAAAAAAGAGGCTCCTCGAAAGAGTAAGAGCGAGCTGGAAAGTAGCTCGCCGCTGACACAGGGAGGACACATCAGCGATGATGATGATGACGTCCTTAACAGCCCCTGATCCAGTAAACATCATCCAAACAAACCTCCAGCACAAACAAGCAGCAACGGTCACTCTACGCAGAGTGCTGGAGGTAAGCAAAAAGACCGTAGCCCTAATCCAGGAGCCCTGGATAAATAAGAACTACATCTGCGGTCTAAATAACATAGGCGGTAAGTTAATACGAGATACGACGGTTGAAAAACCGAGAACCTGCATCTTCGTACCTAACGCTATAAACACCACTTTACTTAACCAATTCTGTTCTAGAGATCTCACTGCTGTGAAAATCCACTCAGATAATGCAACCAACCTAGTACTAGCTTCAGTGTATATGCCGGGCGAAGGCGAACCACCTCCAAAGGAGCTAGCCGACCTGGTACAACACTGCGAGACTCACACCTGGGACTTAATCATCGGCGCAGACTGCAATGCTCACCATCCTCTGTGGGGAAGTAAGGACGCGAACAAGAGAGGTGAGTTACTAACCGAATACTTATTCCAAACCAACCTAAACATTATAAATATAGGTACGGAACCTACTTTCGTAACCTCATGGTGTCAGACCATAGTAGATATCACATTGGCAACACACTCAGCAGCAAACCTCATTAAGGGTTGGCACGTGTCAAAGGAACCATCCTTTGCGGACCATTGCCGAATCTGCTTTCAAATTCAATGTAAACTAGCAGACCCTGTTCCATATCGTAACCCGCGCAAAACAGATATAGCACGGTACACAAATTCACTAAACAAGGCACTAAGTGATTCACAACTACCCGACACAACACTTAGTACAGATAATATAGAACACAACGTACATTCTATCACTGCAGCTCTGCTGGAAAGCTACGAGCCAGCGTGTCCTGTCGTAACACCCAAAGGTCCAGAAAAGAGCTCCTGGTGGGGGCCAGAACTCGAGCGACTACGTGGAGGCCTGAGAAAGCTCTACAACCGAGCAAAAAACACCAGAACCCCTGAGGACTGGGACAGATACAAAAATGCACAAAAATACTACAAGAAACGCATCAGGTATCGTAGAACTGAGGCCTGGCAGAGTTTCTGTAGTAGCATAAACTCGACAAACCAAGCCGCAAGAGTAAGGAAAGTCCTGGCCAAAGGTGAACTCAACCTCATGGGCTCACTTAAGAGAGAAGACGGCACTTACACTAATACGGAAAATGAAACCAGCGCAGTACTGCTGGAAACACACTTCCCTGGCTGTCAAGTCACACCATCCATCGATTCCATTGACTGGCCACCAGAACACTATAGTGTACCAACAACCCAAGAATGGGAAATCGCAAACAAGGTAGTAACTGCAGACAAAATAGAGTGGGCCATAAAAACCTTCAAACCCTTTAAGTCTGCAGGGCTGGATGGAATATTCCCAGCACTACTACAATGGCAACTGACAAGAATAGCAAAATATCTACTCCCAATCTACAGGGCCTGCATTGCCTTCAAATACATACCCAGATTATGGAGAGAGGCAAAAGTAGTCTTCCTACCAAAACCAGGTAAGGAGGACTACACACATCCCAAATCATTCAGGCCCATTAGTCTCACATCATTCCTCCTTAAAACGTTGGAGAGACTAGTAGATCGATACCTAAGGGATGGAACACTAAAAGACAACCCACTACATCCTCAGCAACACGCATACAGGAAAGGTAGATCAACAGAGTCTGCACTACACACGGTAGTGCACAGGATAGAATCGGCTATCACAAACAAAGCCTCAACACTAGCTACTTTCATAGATATAGAAGGGGCTTTCGACAAAACGGTACACAGCAGCATTAACGAAGCCTTACGGAAGCGCAAGGTAGAACCAGCCATAAGGGACTGGATCACTCAGCTGATAAGCAAAAGAGCAGTCCAGATAGTGATGAGTAACACCATCACAAGAGCAAAGGTAGTCAGAGGATGCCCCCAGGGAGGCGTCCTATCACCACTCTTATGGAACATAGTAGTAGACAGTCTTCTAAAGAGACTAAATGAGAGAAGATACACCACCATCGGGTATGCGGATGATCTTGCAATACTAATAAGCGGAACGGCGGAGAACGTGCTATGCAAAGTCATGCGCTCAGCCCTTCAGATTGTGGAAGAATGGTGCGAAGAACACCGATTATCAGTAAACCCGACAAAAACAGAACTTATCCTTTTCACCAACAAAAGAAAGTTACCAGAACTACAACTACCAAAACTATTTAATACCAAACTAGCCCTAACAACTCAAGTTAAATATCTGGGCATCATACTTGACAATAAGTTGAATTGGACTAGCCACATAAATGCTAAAATGAAAAAGGCCTGCATAACTTTTTGGCAATGCAGAAGACTCGTTGGTAAGAACTGGGGTCTTAACACAAAGATAACACTTTGGCTGTATACGGCAATTATCAGGCCTTCTCTAACCTATGGATCAGTTGTATGGTGGCCCAGAACAGAACTGATCACTGTGAAAGAAAAGCTCCAGAGTCTACAACGCCTAGCGAGTACAGCAGCCACTGGATGCATGAGAACCACTCCATCAGCCGCACTAGAGCACCTCCTAAACCTGAGACCGCTGCATCTAATCATACAGGAGGAGGCCAAGGCGGCAGCCTTAAGACTGAAAAGTAATGGGCTCTGGAAAGAGAATACTGGAACAAAGCATTCAAAAATTCTACAGAGAATCCTAAAGAAGATACCACTTCTTGAGGCGCCCGTAGACAGAATACCATGTCACCACGTCTTCGAAAGGAATTATCATATTCAACTTACCGAAGAAAAAAGAGACAGCTCTGGCGTCAAAGAAGTTAGGATATACACAGACGGCTCTAAAACCACATATGGTACCGGAGCAGGTGTCTTCTCGAATGACCTAAACATCAAAATAACAACCACCCTGGACAAGCTAAGTACAATATTCCAAGCTGAATGTATTGGCATAACGAGAGCAGCGGAGACGATTGCCGCCAGAGACGTCAAAGATCTAGATATAAAGATCATATCAGACAGTGCATCCGTACTCCAAGCTCTGAAAAGCAACACCATAACCTCTGTCCTCATATTGGAATGTCACAATACACTCCAATCCATTGCAAACACAAACAAGGTCACGCTGCAATGGATCAAGGGACACAGCAACTCCCTCGGCAACGACGCAGCCGATGAATTGGCCAAGAGAGGATCAGGGGCAACAGTATATGGACCGGAACCAATACTACCTATACCTCAAGCACAGGTCAAAACTTGGCTGCGGAAAAACACGGAAGAAACCCATCAAAAAGAATGGACAAACATTGAAGGATGCAGGCAAACAAAGAATGCAGTTCCGGTAGCATCAAAAACGTTTAGCCGAAACCTCATTAGATTAAAAAGGGACCAGATCCGCAAGGTCATAGGCATCTTGACCGGTCACTGTCCTCTAAACAAGCATCTATTTACAATAGGTGTGACGGACAGCCCCCTGTGCAGAGGCTGCATGGGGGCAGAAGAAACGCCACAACATGTGCTTACAGAGTGCATGAGCGTGGCCGAACAACGGGCGAAATTCCTCCAGTCACCAACGTCTCTCCGGGAAGCATGTGGAAACCTGAAAAGGCTGCTGGCTTTTTGGGAAGATCTGGGTTGGTTGGAGTGAGAGGTAAGATGCTACGCACAATGGCCCAATCAAGAGGCTAAGTGCGGAACAGCCCAGGTAAACTAACTAACTATCTAACCCACAAAATAAAGAATGTATTCAGTGATCTCCGTGTGGTTGATGGATCTTTTACGAATTTTACCCGAATGAACAAAACAGACTTCGTCGAATTTATTTTTATAGTCTCTGTGAGCAGTATCCCATAAACATTCATAGTTTTGGTACAGTTCGATTAATTTGAGCACTCGTTCGTTACACCATACGACTACGGACATTGTTGCGCATCACATCTCCACTCGACAACATTTGATGCGCAATTAACGATGCTCTTTAAACAAACAACAAGCCGCGCGTCATGTTGGCGCCAGCTGACATGGTCGCGCGCTGTTGTGCAGCGTTGCCGTACATGTTGAGCGTCCCGTGTCGAGAGCCAAATGTTGCCTAGTGGAAACGCGGCTTAAACCTTTCCAAAAACAATAAATAAAACATGGATATTAACTTTGTCCTTTGGGCATTATAAAACTACTTAAACATCCACTATTAGTTCATATTTTCGTATGTGAAAAAAGGTTTGTCAATATTGTAGTGTTAACCAACTTTTGTTATAGTTTATTTTCATATCAACGCATAAGAATTTCTTCTCCTCTTGCGAGCATGGCCTGCGATAAGCTTATGTCCAAGGACAATCGATGAAATCATCTATTTAATATTAGGATATAGACCATTGTCAAAATTCTCTACGTACGTTTCTTAACATTTGAAAGAATAATTCTCCATGGGTATCCCTGCGTATTAGACAAGTCAAAATTAGTGTCAAGTCAAGTTCACATCGTCACATTGTCCACAAGCCAAATTTTCTACATACATACATACATACATATAGTCACGCCTTTTTCCCGTAGGGGTAGGCAGAGACAACATCTTTCCACTTGCTACGATCTTGGCATACGCCTTTCGCTTCTTCCACTTTCATAATTGTTTTCATACATGCACGCCGGTTACGGGTACTTCTGACCTGGCCCTTCTTCAAACCTAAATATTTATAAATTACAAGATAATCATAAATCAATCATAAATTGAGTAATATAAATATTTTATGTACTTTATCATTAGTTTATACATTACGTTAACATATAACAAAACATAGATTTAAAGGCATGCTGGACAGAAAAGTTAGTTTCAGATTTCAGAACGACAAATACTAAAACGTTTCTTTTTACGTTAGTATTACCAATAAAGATTATGGCTGTAATAAATGACTAAATATTTTATGAGAGATATTTGTTCAAGGTGGATAGATATACTAATATGCACGTTCTTATAATAGAAACAGGCTAGTTTGTAGTCAGAAATGACTCAAAGCTTAAACCAAGGCGAAACGAGACGTTAAAGTCAAATTTGTCAAAATGAGTACTCGTCCCGTTTTCAGTGACGTCATTCGAATACAAGTTTACAAAATTAAATTTAACAAAATATCGTATTGATTAATTCAAGTTAAATATTTTAATTAAACAATCATGGCAGATCCCAAATATGAGAATCTTCCTGGCATAGTGAGTGAAGTTTATGAAGCGAAGTTAAATTATTGATTTATGATGTGGTAACTTGTAGTGATTTGTGAATTCGCAGGCATACGATCAGCCTGATTTATACGAAACCGGGGACTTGCCGGAAGCAGACCAGCCGGATCCCACGGAGGAAGAGGAGAACGAGAACATTGAACAATTACATCTATCTGTCAAAGACTCATTTAATAAGTTTAAAGGCAAATTTTTAACTGGTGCAGTAGACTTTTCTGATAGACTTAGCAGGAAGTCGCGAATTGGATACAGGTACTTTTTTAACAATATTAGTAATCGAAATTACTGGTCCCTAACTTCCCCCTAACAGCTAAACTAAATTACTTGTGTTAAGAGTGGGTTCACATCAGTAGTGTAATGGGTAGCATTCGAACCCGGGACCTCTCGATCGTAAGGCTGACTCCTTCACAAGTGAATGTTAAGTACTAGCCTAAGCACAACTTCTATTATCTAGCAAAATATAAATTATTTGTTTATTGTTTATTACCAATTAATATATATTCATAGGTCTGGAGAGTGGGAATTAGCTGCAGAGGGTGAACCAGAGACTGTCCTGGAGCGCTACAATAGGTTACGTTGTGAATTTTCCGAATTACTAGAACAGGTTGCTGAACAACAAAATAAAGCTACAGAAAGTGAAAAGGTACTATGATAAAAAATATTAATTAATATATCACAGTTTGTGGAGTGCTTGTGTAGTCATACTTATAGAATATAAATCAAGAGGAGTTAGTGTCACAATGCTGTAATGGATATTCAACATAATTCACAATGGGATACCATTTCATATTAACAAGATTTAAGTGCTTTAAATGTATAATCTATGGAATCATTGTTTCATTGTTAATTCCAGGATGAGTATACAAAGCTAGCAGTTCAGATAAACTCAACAAAGAAACTGCTGGAAGAACTAAAACTGGAGGAAGGTGAACAGATAGATCCCAAGGCTGAGAAATTAAAGTAAGTGGTAGTAGTAATAGTAATAATAGTATTATATCTGTTTATTGTACACCAAAAATCAGTACAGTATAAATAATTACACGATGTAGGTATACATGGTGATTTTTTCAATTGGGTGTGGATGGCCAAATTCGAAACTATGAGGAATAGTGAATAATATTCAAAGGAGTCTCGAGATCAATTTTGATAAAACTAAAACTATCATTGGATTTTGAAAAAAACAACACTATTGAAGAAGAAATTCTGGGCAGTAATGACTCAGCAAAGAAAGTACTTTTTTTTAAAAATGTTACTTAGCATTACTGATTGTTGTTTCGATGGCATCGTTCTTAACACATAGCTGGATGCAACGTCTCAAGGAGTGAACTACATACAATATTAATACACTTTCAGGGAGTATCTATCAAATAATGGTAAAAAGCAGCAGGGTCAACTGGTGACAGCGCATTTGAAACTGAAGCCTGAAGTAAACTTAGCACATACTACAAGGGTAGCACAACTTGAACACAGGTGTGTATGCCAATTTGAATAGAGAATGAACCAATAAGGTAGTCTCCTATAGTTTTTTTTTAACTGAGTTTATTACTTAACGTGACTAAAAAGAAAACGTAGAAAAAAGGAAGCCGGTTTTACGCCTTATAATTTTACGTATCTGCCAGAGGAAGTCGCGAAAATATAAAAATACACTCATATGCATTTATTTAAAACCTGTTATTGTAATATTATAAACACACTTCAATTTTATTTATTTTATAGTCCATAAGCATTAATTTTCTAACAAGATGTAATGGATGACTTTGAGTTAAGTAATCAATTTATTCAAAGAGTAGAAATCTACTTCTATCATCATTAAATCTACAATATATGTTGTTTAAGCTTGTCTCATCTTTTATACAAGTTGATAGTAAAATCTGACAAACTTCTTGTTTATATCAGGTTACATAAACTGGAGCAGGCAGCAGGCGTCCGAGATGAAGAGGCCTTCAGGAGATTGCAGGCAGCTACTGGACAGGTATAACCACCATAGTACACCCTGCCATTGCCATAGCTATAGTGCGCTATGCTATGCGTCATAGTACACCCTATCATAGTACACCTTGTTATAGTTGTATACCAGGTCACGGTACACTCAGACATACTCATAGTACACCTTGTCATAGTACAGTTCGACATGGTGCACTCCGTCATAGTACACCCCATCATAGTACACCCCATCATAGTACACCTTGTTATATTTGTATACCAGGTCATGGTACACTCAGACATACTCGTAGTACACCTTGTCATAGTACAGTTCGACAAGGTGCACTCCGTCATAGTACACTCCATCATAGTACACCTTGTTATAGTCTGCCAGCTCACAGTAATACCCCGACATACTTATAGTACACCCACGTCATAGTACAGTTTGTCATACCCCTATTATATTACACCTCAACAGTACACTCTGCCATAGTGCACCCTAGTCTACCATGTCACTATACAAACTTTCGTAGTCCATGCTGTCATAGAACACTCCGTCATAGTACTCCTAGTCATAACACGCCTTTTCCAGTCTACATTTGCCAATATTCGTGGTCTATCGTCTATCTACCAACAAGCATGACTCCTGATTGTAATATTTTGATGTTGTCCAGGCGACCTTATGCGGCGCAGCGGCGTCACTGGCCGCTCAGTCGTCTCTACTCCGGGCGGGTGAGATGGCGGCCGCTGAAGCACGCGTGACGTCACTGCGGGCCAACGTTGAAGCGCTCAAAGTCAGCGTTAAACCCTCCGACCCGGAACTTGACGCTAAGGTACTCTTTTTTTATTCATGTAGTCTCAATTATCAAGACATCAGCTAGGCCGGGATTAGTAGGTGGACAATAAATATCGCGAGCCGATATCGTGATCCGGTGTGAAGATGTATACGTACGAATTGCGTTTGAACATCAATATATGCTGACAGAATCGCGAAGTAAGTATATTGCGAAGATCGCGATATGTATTGACTGTCTAATCCCTGCTTATACGCATTTATCCAGCTTGTTAACAGTCACCAAATTTGGTTTGTATTAATATCGATCATTAAGAGGCATTGCAACATGTGCTGGGTAATATTTATTTTATGGAATGTGAGTAAATTAACACAGCTGTCACAAAATAACCTAACGCGGTCAACAGAAGTAATATAAAAATAGTTCATATAAATTAAACAGATTTTCGATCACTTCCATCAACAATTAGTCTGGATCATCGAGTCTTCACTGTATTACTTAGTTAAACAAAAAGTTACGGGAGGTAGTTTATGTGTAATGTATCTATAATACATGCAGGTGAACGAGCTGTACAAACTATTGAAGCAAATCGATGGCATATCACATTCAGAGATATTGGAGCGTATGGAGGCACTAGAGGCTCTGCATCACCAAGGTATGTCACTATTCCATTTATCTGTGTGTAATTAATGTGACATTTATATTTGTCTACTAGCTGTCACCCGTAATTTCCAAGATTCGAACCGACTCCTTAACCACTAAGCTACGCTCCTTACCTACCTACGCTCATATGAATATTCTGCTTCTCCAGCATGCAATTTCGGCAAATCTCTCACGGAACTGGAAACCTTACAAACGACGATAGCAAGCGGGGTGCAGAACAACAAAGAATTGCTGCAGGGTGTCCAGGAGGTGTTCGCTCACAACGTGGACAGTCTGCAGAAGGAAATAAAGAAACTGGACGACAGGATCGGCAAGCTTACCGCTGCATGATCTCTATGCGTGTAGTAGTCAGTGGTGCTGTTTAAAAGTTGATTATTTCTGAGCTTTTTTTATGATGACTGTGCTGGCTTTTATTGGTGATAAAATTGTTCATGATACAGCATATTTTGTAAGTGTATTTCGAGCTATAAGTACGGTATAATATTTCTGGCTAAAGAAAAATGAATTTTAACAGACTACCCACATACTTACGAAATTGTTTGTATCCTCATATGGTGCATGCATATATTTAATAATGACTACAATGTATATTAGGCAAGCTGTTTACAATAATAATTGTGGGATGGTTCCGGAGGTGAGGTGGGAATACTGAGGGGTGGTACGGGACGTAGAGACTGGATACATGCGCGAATGAATTTTGACACCTATGTGTATAGTCAAAGCGCGCCTTATTTAATGTCAGCTGTATGACAGCTATAAAAAGTTGCATATTGTTGCTGGTCAAGTAAAGGTGTGTCACGATACCAATGTTTTTGTTTCGTACAGCCTGTCTAGTAGCATATGTACATAGACTATATACATTTTTTTTTTTGTTAAATCTCCCTCGTTTGATTGTATACTGCATATGAACAAACTTATTTTTTTACACTTGAGATTTATAAAAGTTAAGAACTATTGAAAATTGAAGGGCAATATCGTCGTTTTAGTTTTATTTTGCAGTAGCTGACCCGGCAGACTTCGTACTGCCCCAATCGATAACAGCTTCCATATTTATTCACCTTTTAAACCTTCTCTGGACCTCCAAAAATAATTCAAGACCAAAATTAGCCAAATCGGTCCAGCCGTTCTCGAGTTTTAGCGAGACTAACGAACAGCAATTCATTTTTATAAATAAAAAAGAAGATTACCAAATTTTATTTTTGTTACACTAATAAAATTCAGTAAATAATCAATTTTCGAACAACACTTTGTGAGGGTCTGTGCACAATGTCACGTTTGTTACCCGATTATAACTACACCGTGCGGTTGAATACCAAGTAGGTAATTTTTAACGGAGACACCTCAACAACAATAAAAACATTACAGCGTTTCTCGTTACGAAATATAAAATTAAGGAGTGTCCCACACACGGAGCAAACACTGAGAGGAGTTAGCCTTTTTTTTTACGTGCGGAAACCTCCACAGGCTTCATCCCACCGGAGCTAACGGTAAGATAGGTCGGACATGAACCGACTAAAACCGCACGGTGTCTCTTGCGTCAGCCATGTGGTACGGGGAATCTGGTGTGCCCTAAGAAGGATATCCCAGAGACCAGAGAGGAAGTGGCCTAAATAACTGCACTGTGACTCTCGGGCCTACCCTGACGTCATTAAAGTCGCAAAGTGTCACGCGTACTTTCATTGGGAAATCTGTAATTTATGCGTGTGGCAACACTGGTAGCCATACTAACAAAGTAAAGGCAAATCCTCTTTATTTTTTTATACTATTTCTCATGCTATCCTCGAATGAAAATTTACATAATACTAATATAATTTGCTCACAATACTAACCGTGCTATTGTTACCAGCCTTAGTCGAAACACATATTTTAGGGGAAGAAAGAAACCAATGTAGGAAAGAGACCAATTTTGTAATTAAGACGAAGCTCAGATGTTTTGGACGGTGTATAAAGTGGAATACTAAATTTGTTTTGTAGTGTAAGTGTAAGTATGGATGGACTGACACTCAATACATTCATATAATATTACGAATTCAGAACTGGTATGTAATCAAAAAGGCCTCCGGACCTAGCTCTTTATAGCAGCGATGCAGCGCGTAGCTAATAATACTATACTAATAGTCTGACCTAACTCCGAGAGGAAAGCCTGCGACAGAGCCTTGTCAGTCAATCAGCTATTGAACCGGCTTGCAGGTGCACCGGCTTGCATGTGCACCGGCTTGCAGGTGAACCGGCTTGCAGTTGAGGTTGACTTGAGCCCCATACACCTTGATTACACTTTAATATCTAGTTGCGGAAATCGCTGTTTATTCAAATCTTGCATGATAAATGTATCATCCAACATCATTTCAAATATGTACTATGATGTAATCTGTGATTTGGGTGGGACGGCTTATTAGGGATATGAACGCAAATCTATTACATTATATATTGTTTACAAAGAATATATATTTAAGTACCTTTTTGATACCCCCCCGCCAGCCAGCAGGGGCGGTTATGTCGGGCTTGAACCGACTAAAACCGCACGCCGTCTCGGGTCTTCAGACGCCGGGGTGTAAGGTTGCCCATAGAGCATATCCCTCGCACCCCGACTGACCCTGGGCCATCTCCGGTTTCGAGATGGCCCCCTCGGGTTTGGAAACCACGGTGTCCCCGCCTTGCCCCGGTTTGGGGGAAGTACCTATGTTTATCCGCATTCTAGAATCCATATTACAAGCTAGTCAAGCTACGCTTACTTTGGGTCTAGACAGCGCTTCTTTTATATTTGAGTAGTATGTCGTAGAATATTATTACTGGAGCCACACAGCGGGTTTGTTCAGTCCCCAACCGATTATCGCGCGATTCAGAGTCAAAAATATAAGCTAGTGTGAAAAGGTCCTATCAATTCTCATTTATTTGCAGTTATTTATCGCCTAAATTACTCACGGCGAGTTTATATTTTTATATTACTTATTATTTTCCATGTTAAACATAATTATCGTCTGTTATTTGTAAGAATAGACTGCTTAAGAGAATATAATTTATTTAAATTTAAAATAAATCGATTATGTAGCTATTGGCTGTTTATTTCAAACTCCTGGTAAAACATATTGTTAATGACGCATAGAGCATAGTAACGAAACAAAATAGATTACATAAGTAGGTAGTCTTTATTGTACACCATAACCTTATTTGACAACTTATTAACTTATTTGCTAACAAATTAACATCAATTCGTATATTGCCAGAAGTTTCCACGAATATTACTTACACATTGAAACAAAACAATTTTTAACGGTTTCTAACGCGATTTATTTCGTGTTATATTATGCACACTGATTCCGACGCGACATTTCGGTTGCTCCCCGTAACCATGGCTGCTGATAAGCAACCGAAATTTCGGGATCAGGACAGGTAAATGACGGACTCTGTGGCGTAGCGTTAGTGCATTCGACTGCTGCGACAGAGGGCGCGTGGGTTCGATTCCCGCTCAGTGTAAATATTTGTATGAATGAATATGTCTATTTACATTGGTCTGGGTGTTTTTATGTATAATATGTATGTTTTTATTAAAAAAAAAATATAAGTATGTTTATCCGCATTCTGGGACACATAACACAAGTTAGTTAAACTATGCTTATTTTGGGTCTAGAAAGCGCTATGTATAGTGTCGTAGAGTATTTATTTATTTATTTATTTAAATAACATTAAATAAATCGCAATAAAATTATTTGAAAAAAGTTTCATTTCAATGTCAATATCTATTAATACTCTTCGTCATCGGCGTCGTAATGGACTCCTATTTGCTTTCTGATGGCATCCATGAGCTTTGCCAACATCAGACTGAAGCTATGTGGCATACGGGGCGATTCGAGCAATCCTGTATATAGGCACATCAAAGAAGAATTATAAATGCTGCCACCCAATTATATTATATCGTTAGTCTTGGTCAGCGTCAAAGCAGATTGTCATCTTAAATTTTTTTTAAATTATCTCAGAAAGGTGATTAACAATTTTGTAAAATGTAACATCCCGGTTACATCCAAAACTTGGAGCCCGGGATCCGTTCTCTCGCTTATTCTCTTGATTTGACTTATCTTAAGTTTTCTGAGAACGACTTCCGATCCTGAGAGGAAAGCCAGCCAGAGCCTCCTCCTCAGCAGTCTACCGGCTACCGGCAGGTGAGAATGGCTTGGTCCCGAAGTTTTACCCCATATACCCAATTTATAATATAGATATGGATAATAAAAACTTTGAAATAACTATTTAATGTGTACCTGCTTTGATACATCTTGCTACTTCTAAGGTCTGGTAGACCAAACCAGCGCTGTTCGGGAAGAAGTAAGGTAAGTTGGAGGTGTGCAATCGGAACTGTTTCAAGCTACCGTCCACATCTATCATCTTCTCCGGGAAATAGAAGGGTGGCTCGAGCTGCAACGTAGGTATAAAGAAACACTTTTGATATCGAATTATTATCCTTTGAGCCTTTTCCTATATCAGGCTTTCAGTGTGTAGGTACTTCGAAACGATCACTGCGACGCGAGCGAGCACTCAGTACTGCACACGCTGGCGGACTGCCCGGCGTGGGAGGTGCCGAGGCGTGACCTCGTGGCAGCCATCGTAGGAGTCCTCTCGCTCGGCAGCATGATTGCGTCAATGATGCGGAGCGCGAGCGCGTGGGCCGCCGCCACTTCATTCGCGAGCATGTAATGCTCGCGAAGGAGATCGCGGAGCGCGCCCGGGAGAGGTTTAGAACTCTCCCGGCCCGCCGAGCCCGCAACATGCTCGCCGCGCGTCGCTGGCGACTCAGGCTCCGGAGGTCGCTTAAAGACCTCCGTCCTCCATAAGCGCAGGCCCGGGGGTGGCAGGTGAGGCCGCCTGTCACCCCAGCAGAAGCAGGCCGGGGAAAGACGGAGACACTGTGGTTCCCAAACCCGAGGGGGCCATCTCGAAACCGGAGATGGCCCAGGGTCAGTCGGGGTGCGAGGGATATGCTCTATGGGCAACCTTACACCCCGGCGTCTGATGACCCGAGACGGCGTGAGGTTTTAGTCGGTTCAAGCCCGACATAACCGCCCCCGCTGGCCGGCGGGGGGGTATCCGAAGGGATTTCGGCACGAAAAAAAAAAAAGGTACTTCGAAACGGCTGAACTTGAATATTTTCTGTAAGGCGACTGCCAGTTGACCTCAACCCACTGGCGATAGTAAAGTTCTATAGTTAGACCAGATTGTCGAACTTTTAGTGCTCCAACAACCCGTAACTGTTTGTATTCAATGTTGTCGTTAAGTGGGCTACTTGCTCATGAAACTTGAGTAGGTAGGTACTTGGTTTGTAGACCGGTTTAAAAGAGATGGCCCTGGCACGACACATGGGTGTTCGAATACTTATGGGCCCCAGTCGCAGTGAGAAACTTAATATATTAGGATGGGCACCTTATGGAGAACTTGTTAAGCTAACCGAGCACCACCCTTGATCTTGGTAGTTCACTTCCCGTGCCTCCCTAAAAACGCCATTGAAACTTTTTTGCGCTGAATAAGTACCTTAACCACGGTGTCCCCGTCTTGCCCCGGTTTGGGGGAGGGGCGCTAGTCACCCTACTGTCCCGGCCTGCTTCTGCTAGGGTGACAGGCGGCCTCACCTGCCACCCCAGTCCTGCCCTCATGGAGGACGGACGACGGAGGTCGTTAATTAGGTACCGATAGCTTTTCGAACTTGGCCGTATTGGCGTCCTTTGCTACTTGGCGCCTCTCCTTCCTCTCGTGCGACCCCAGAGCCGAAGCTAAAGCTAATAATCTTACCGTAATTCGCTCCTTAGTCCCGTAGATCGTGGCTTTGTTCCAAAGCTGTAGTTTGCTGTTAGCGTTGAGCACAGCTTTCCTGCCGCCGCTGTACTCCAGGATGATCGTCTCTGACTCATCCACGCCGGAGTCGAGCAGGTGACCGACTGCAGTAATCTTGGTAGGCTCTTCTTTGAACACGTGTTGTGATAAGTGGAGCAAGTATATGCCAAGATCCAGTAGCGCGCCACCACCTTGCTCTTTTTTGCTAAAGAAATTAAGGAAATTGAAACATTCAGTCGGTTTGAGAACCGACCATTTTGAAATGGCTTATGTAAAAAGTTAAACCTAATATAGGTTAGTAATATGAGGGAATATAAAATCAGTACGAAGTGCTCCGGAGCTTTGCTTGTGGGCCACAATGCTGTGAAGATGTTCAAATTGTTTAACATAACTCCTAATACGATTAGCAACTGACATTTACATTCAGGGGTATCTTCTGTTGAAAACTATAACCAAACACGTCACTGTTTTGTGTCGTGATTGCTCATAGTATGTGAGATTTTGGTGACGCTAGTTTCTGACTACTTCCACCAGCATTTCCACCACTGTAACTCCCGCACCTGCATCATATGAAATACACTCTAAACAGTCTTGGAACTCGCATCATAAATAATCAGAAATAAATTGAAGGTGTTAGGTATTTTACAGGACCACCGACTAACCGCCTGTCTGATTTTGATCCTGGTTTACCTACAGGAGTTACAATAGTGGGCGTCCTGCAGGTACACCAGTAGTAACACCAGTAACCCACAAAACATCGAGAAATGATACTCTGGAGGTCCCAGGAAACTTAAACGATCTTGGAACCTAAATCGAAATTAATTAGAAGTCAAAAGGGGTACTTAAGCTATGTATAAAATAAGAGCTTACTATAGTCGATCTGTACCAGCATAAATGCCAAAATTGGCTTCGACGAACTTCACGTCACCAAGCTTCCCAGCGTCGATATCCTTCTCCAAAGAAATGTACGCAGGCGAGAAACGGGCCCACAAAGCCTCCATCAGAAATAGATTCTTTTCCTTGGCGAGCTTAATCAAGCTTTCGACCTGTTTGCGGTTCAGACAGAATGGTTTCTCACACAGCACGTGCTTACCGTTCTCAAGGAATAGTTTTGTTAATGGATAATGATCTGGATTCAACGCTGCTATGTAGACTATATCTGTGGCAACAAGGAAATGAAATAAATAATAACACAGGAGCTAAATAATATTACTGTTACCGAGATAGGTATCTACCTACTGTTGTACAAATATGATAAAGAGCGTGAATTTCGTGAGACTGTGTGTTTGAATAAGGTACCTAATCTCCGGGAACCTGTACTTAGATATTTTAAAAACCTTAAAGGTGATAAAAGCACGTTTACTGCCTGGCAAAAAAAAACTTGAACTTGTCCATTTTCTTCAGTCGATTAAATATAATTAGAGGAGCCTCGATGTATTCGTACGACTATCTATGCTAGCTAGGATGTCTTAGCAGATACCCACGTAACTTATAACATCCCTTTGCGTAGAGAGTTAAAAACTATTTGTAAGTAGGTAATTGTGGGTAGCAAACCAGCCAGGCAGACAGAGGATTCGATACTATAACGCATATTGGGAGAGGCCTATGTCCAACAATGGACTGCAACTTAGCTAATGGAATCGATATTACAAGTCAGTTAAGTTACGCTTACTTTGAGTTTAGATAGCGCTGTATAGTATGAAAAAAGAAGGAGTAAACTGTGTCTAACAAGCAAAACTAGGAAAACAAACAAAACTGTGGCAGGCAGGTCTGCTGCTGCGAAGAAAAAGCCTCTGTAAAAACAACTTACATCAGTATTTGTAATACTACGTACCAATATCATTGCTGCTTGCTAGATCTTGATAACTGTCGAATACTTTTTCGATATTGTGAATTTTCGCGAACTCCGTGGCTCTTGTCTTGTCTCTAGCGGCAATTGCAACGATGACCTGATCTCCTTTCTCAGGATAAGAGTTAAATGCGTTGACGAAGTCATTGCTGATCTTCCCAGCGGTTACGATACCCCAGCGCAAAGTCATCTGTAGAAACAATAATTTTAAATTTCAACTTCCAAAAACGGATGGTAATCGCGGTGACGAAACAGTGAATGGTTAGTCGTCTGTGGATATTTTCAGAACAGTGGACTTGTATACGAATTCGGAGCCCAAGTTCACCTTACCTTCAAACCGCAGGCTCTCCTCTCGAATTTGGGGACTGGAGACGGTATTTGCCCCCGAAAAAGCTAAGATAAACCTTAAGGATCCATAAGGATAGGAGTAGGCGAGCGAATCCAGGACTCCAAAGTGCGATTTGGCGAGATTAGCGCACGGATAATGATGTTAACAGTGTAGACCAATTCCAGAAGATTTTTTTAACATAGGTATCATTTCAACGGGAATTACCTTTGGGCTATCTTACCCCCGGCAGACCCGAGACGGCGTGCGGTTTTGGTTTTGTTCCCTTCGAATGCGACCCCCCCCGCTGGCCGGCATCCATGGGGAACACATAATATTGTTTATCTCAAAACACTTATCTATCCGTTTCTTATAAAGTTTCATTTATCCAGTAATAAAATAAGTATAGTTACCTACCTACCTACCTTGCTGTCTTATATCTGTTTACTACACATTCTGATAATTACATAATCATCTGAACTGACATCAAATTGTAGGCATTATACTCGTTTATAGTTATACATACATACGAATGTAGGTACATATATACAGTCACGCCTCTATCCCAATGGGATAGCTAGGCAGAGACCACATGTCCCCTTGCTACGGTCATGGCATACACCTTTCACTTTTTCTTCTTCCATAATTGTTTTCATACATGCATGCCGGTGTACGTCAATTATTATATGACTATTACGTATGTACCTATGTACATATGAAAGCCAAAGAGTCGGTGGAAAGGCAAGAGATTCATACATTAATATAGTTACAAGCATCAACTTACCTTTTTGACTGTTTACCTTGAAGCTTCACTTGAGTGAATGTTTAGATTAACATTACTCACTGACAGTTGTAATCAGCGTGGTTATCAACAGGTAGGTATAAGTACGGTCATCGCACCGGTCTATAGCATTGAACGTTTGATACCAAGCCTTTGTGCAGGATGAAAAATAAAATGTTTTGCTATTTCAGAGGCCAATAACTTAAAACTCTTGCAGGCATTGTGCCAAATAATGTTAGATATTGCTGCAATGTACCTACCTACCTACGTATTAAAAACTATGTTATTAGATACATAATAGTTATCTAACCATAGGTTTTTATAGGTTTTTTTTCTGGTTATGTAGTTAGGTTAGTTGTATAGTCTTTTGTAACCTTTGTACCCGAAGAAAACCGAAATATATATGTGAATACTAGTAAATATTTCCCTTTTAAACGCTCCATTAACGATACTCGGTTGACTCGGTTCACCACTAAAATATATAAGTGATAGCCAGTCATTTTATCGCGAAATATACCTATGAGTACCCTTGCATTCATTCCAAAGAAGCTGAAAATATGCATGATTGTTAGGGATACCATTATAATGAAATTGTGAAAAATTCTCATCGATAACAGTAGTCCAAAATATTTTTTTCAAGGTCACAAATATCTGTTTTTGTATTTTTCTCATAAACGGTACCTTTTTTTTTTTTTTTTTTTTTATCGTGCGGAAATCCCTTCGGATACCCCCCCGCCGGCCAGCGGGGGCGGTTATGTCGGGCTTGCACCGACTAAAACCGCACGCCGTCGCGGGTCTTCAGACGCCGGGGTGTAAGGTTACCCACAGGGCATATCCCTCGCACCCCGGCTGACCCTGGGCCATCTCACCACTAACAGCATCGCTCATCCTATCTCCTCTGAAAGCAGAGGAGTACGGAGAGCGATGTGTTCCCGCCACGTTGGGTATTGGCCGACGATCAATGCCAACCCTATGAAGGGGTGAAGGGGAAGCCATTGACCGCCGCCCAGGGTGTACCGGCCGCTCCGATTCCGTTCCCCCCGGACTGCAGCGGGATCGGAATCGGAGCGACACTCGAGGAGGTTACCCAACACACACCCCTCATAAACGGTACCTAAGTTTTATCGTAAAAATTTGTAAGACAAAGTTAAGAATCATATATGCAAATGTCTATAAAAATTGTTCTTTTCTTCGTGCGACACACTATTTGTGAGACTGCAATAGACTTAAATAGATTAACAGATTTTTTGTGATTGTGCTATAAGACAATGTTTCTTGCCACATTTCATGATTCTAGATTAACAGAAAGTACAGGGTCCTATAGGGTTAGATTCTCTAACAAGTGTTTAAAAATATTGCATAATCGGGTGTAAGTTTTGATGGCGTTGACGTGAGAAGTATGATTTTTTCACTGCCTTAAGAGATTGCGGACTTAAGTGTTAGATATAAATTTCAACTTGATACTTTCACGTGTTCCTAAGAAAAGTGTCTGTACAGACTAACGGACATTCGGGTAAACGAACAGACACACAACGAAGTGATCCAACAGGGGTTCCATTTTTTTTTTTGATATATAGAGACGCCAAAAATCACGACAGCCCATGACGTTAAAAATGTGTAATTCGGAAGTGTGTTTTTCGTTGAATGATTTTCCTATGGTCTGGGGCTTCGTAGCATACCTTTTTTGTAAAGAATTTTACAATCTAAAAAACCCTCTAAAATATTTTTTCAGTAGCTCTCATGATATCCGAAATACCTATACGTAAAAATAAAAAATTGTGTCTCGTCTCGTTTTATACCATGAACTTTATAAAACGAGACCAAAGTTGTCTCGTTTTATAAAGTTCATGGTAGACCAGAGATATAAATTACAGTATATAGTACTGCTGGTAGGGTAATGGCCAGGATTCGAAACAGGGACCTCTCAATCAAAAGAAAGTACGCTTAGACCAACAGTGTAAAGAATTACTTATCACTTTGTTCTTTACACTTTGATAGTATAGTAAACCTTGTAGAGGCATCTGGTTGTGATATTTCTCCAAGAAACAGAAACGTGAGGTACCTCAGATCAGGGGTGCGACTGGTTGGATCACCTCCAAGTTTGGTGCACCCTGGGCAACGTGGGCGATGACGCATCATTGATTGCTCCTCTGGAGTAGCTGGCGTCAACGTCAACGGCCAAGAGTCTGACCAACCGGCCCTTTTCAGGGCCAGCTGACCCCATTGCACGAGGGGGTCGGGGCATGGCGGGCCTGCAAGGCCCGCGGGGCTGGTCGCTCCAGGTACCCCTCTGCTGTTATCAGAGGGGACATTGCGAATGGCACAGGGTCAGTCGGAGTGCGAGGGATATGCTCTATGGGTAACCTTACACCCCGGTGTCTGTAGACCCGAGACGGCGTGCGGTTTTAGTCGGTTCAAGCCCGACATAACCGCCCCCGCTGGCCGGCGGGGGGGTATCCGAAGGGATTTTCCGCACAAAAAAAAAGGTACCTCAGATCGCGATAGGGGATTACGCATGAGGTATGTACCTAACTAGTCTGACCATAAATACTGTTACATCAAAACTTTTATTTCTTTTTCAACTTTTTAATTATTTTGAATTTGGAACATTAAGTTATTATTTTAAAAACTTCTTTCGATTTCGCGCCATTTCACATATTTTTGCGTGTTCATTATCGAATTACAATATGGAGTTGTTAAAGAAAATAGGATCGCAATGATCGCCTTGCACAAAGTGGGTATGGAGCCGTCGGTCATATTCCAGACACTTCAAAAAGTTGGCATCAGCCGTATGTTCGTATGTCGTACTATCAATAGATACAACAACACTTCGTCTGTCGAAGACCAGAAAAGATCGGGGCGGCCGCGTGCTGTTAGAACTACAAACTGTTAACTGTTGTACAGACTGTGTGCTGTTAAAGCCAGAATTCGTCGAAACACCATAAGGAAGCAAAAAATCTTATCGCGAGAATTGAAGATTCCCGCACGGACTCTGTCACGTATTATAAAACAAGACCTGCAGCTCGGTGCTTATCGTCGATATACAGGACAAGCCCTAAATCAATCTTTACGATTAAAGAGAGTGGATCGATCAAAGCGCCTTCTGTCGCGATACGCAGGTGAAAGGCACAGAAATATCCTCTTTAACGATGAAAATTATTTCACGATTGAAGAACACTACAATAAGCAAAATGATAAAGTGTACGCTCACAGTTCTAAGGAAGCTGCTCAAGTGGTCGGAAAGGTACAACGTGGTCATCATCCTGCGTCAGTGATGATGACCACGATGATGATCATGGTTTGGTGCGGCGTGTCTTATCAGGGAGTCACAAAGCTACATTTTTGTGAAAAAGGAGTGAAAACTTCAGCCAAAGTATATCAAGATACTGTCTTCGATCATGTTGTGTAACCTCTCAGCAATACACTTTTTAAAAATATACCGTGGACTTTCCAGCAGCGCTCTGCTCCTGGTAGTCCTGGTCACCACCAAACCAACGTTCCGGACTTTATAAGAGCTGAACACTGGCCCTCATCTAACCCAGCCTCAACCCTTTAGGCTACAAATTATGGTCAGTTTTAGAGGACATGGCCTGCTCTAAACGACACGGCGACATTGAGTCTCTTAAAAAATCTTTGGAGCAAGCAGTGGCAAAATTTCCCTTGGAAACAGTGCGTAAATCCATAGATTCGTGGCCAAACAGATTAAAGGCCTGTATAAAAGCCAAAGGTTGTCATTTCGAATTGAATATATTTTTATTTTTTGCTAAGACTTTAATAAATATGTAAGTACTTATAAATTTTAATAATAATACATTACGTCATTTGAAAAGAATTGCATTTTCATTGGTAACAAATCTTATGGCTGGAATTGGTATATATCTAAATATTTATAAGGTACCTACACCTTAAGGTTAACCTGATACAGGTACATCTGCTGTTAACGTATAATTGGGTTAAACTTGAATAGTGCGACGCAGATTCTATAGTTCTAAAGTAATTCGGCGTATCTCCGTTAGATGACACTGTATACATGGCTGTGCTGTATCACGAATACTTCATTGATGGACGCGTGGGGCGCGCGGAGACAGTCAATAATAAGACCAATATCGTGATCCGGTGTAGGGACATATCGCGTTTGTTTGCATATCAATAATATCGTATTAGCAAATTAATATCATCTACATTATTGAAAGAATCGAGATATATATACGCGCCCATACTTATAATATAATACCTATTTATTTTAATATAGAAACAAAGCAGATTTAAATTCAAATAGCCTTTATTGTACACCATAACTTGTTATGGACGTGCCCACTAATTAACATCCATTTTTATAGGTATTGTCAATATAGGTATCTTTTAATACTCTTCGTCATCGGCGTCGTAATGGACCCCGATTTGCTTTCTGATGGCATCCATGAGCTTTGCCAACATCAGACTGTCCTTATGTGGCATACGAGGTGATTCGAGCAATCCTGCAATTAAATGCAATTTTGAGAGACTGGTATGAGTGATATAAAAAGCAGATTCTTTTTGCACATATTTCAGCTTCCTAATCAGGAAAATTGTTATTTTCTGAACTAAAAAGTATTGTTCTTATATCCTCAAGTTATAAGCTATCACTACCTACTTAAACAAAATTTTAACATAATCGATTCAGAGGTTTGGCGTGAAAAGGTAACAGACAGATAGTTACTCTCCCATTTATAACACTAGTTGTTAGCGCTCCACTCGCATGAATTCTGATCCCGTTTCTGTTCAAGCGATGCACGATCCCCTCCCACAGGGACCTATACCAGGGATAAGAAGCCTGTACTATTTCAGACTACTTATAATCTCGGTGTCAAATGGCATTCGTCTGAATTTAGCCATTTTTGGATCAGCCATCCATTCATCCTCATAAACTTTCACACATTTATATCTATTAGTAGCATTAGTCTGCGTGATAAAAACTCTGAATAACTATCTAATGTAGGTATACCTGCTTTGATACATCTTGCTACTTCTAAGGTCTGGTAGACCAAACCAGCGCTGTTCGGGAAGACGTAAGGCAAGTTGGAGGTGTGCAATGGGAACGCTTTCAAGCTGCCGTCCACATCTATTATCTTATCCGGGAAATTGAAGGGAGGCTCGAGCTGCAACGTATCAAGATACACGTTATATTGACGTTTTTGGTAGGTGGGCTTCTTTAATTCCTTTTCCTCTTTATTAAAACCACAAGTTTTAAAAAGGCAATTTTGCTGAGTCGGGCATGGCAATTTCTCTCCAGGGGGAGAGAAAAAGACCTTGATTTAGATAGATACATCGGTAGCTAAGCAGTAGCTAGCTTATGACAACATTTAAAATTAGCCGCCTTACTTAATTGGAGAACTTTATTGGTACTTAGGTACAGTCAACGACAGAAATTCAAATCTATTGATCACCTTGGCTCTTAACGCCTTTCATAAAACAATAAATAAAATATGAATAATATTAACTTTGTCCTCGGGGGATTATAAAGCTACTTAAACATCTACCATAGGTTTATGTATTCCTATGTAAAAAAGGTTCGTGACTATTTTAGAGTTAACCACTACATTGTTACAATATACCTTTTTTTTTCTTTTTTTTTTTTTTCGTGCGGAAATCCCTTCGGATACCCCCCCGCGTGCCAGCGGACAAATTAATCAAAAACTAGTCTCACCGTAATTCGCTCCTTAGTCCCGTAGATCGTGGCTTTATTCCAAAGCTGTAGTTTGCTGTTAGCGTTGAGCACAGCTTTCCTGCCGCCGCTGTACTCCAGGATAATCGTCTCTGAGTCATCAACGCCGGAGTCAAGCAGGTGACCGACTACAGTAATCTTGGTAGGCTCTTCTTTGAAAACATATTGTGATAAGTGAAGCAAGTATATGCCTATGTCAAGCAGAGCACCGCCACCTTGCTCTTTTAGACTAAAAAAAAGAAATGAACCATTAAAATCCATGAAACCGCTTAATGGGAGGATCCGAGCAACACGGACCAATCAGTAGGGTCTACGAACTTTTTGAACAACAGCGTCCGACCGGCAATTTCAAATAAAAAAAATAATCATATTTAATCGGTTGACGCTTATCAAGATACAAAAAAAACATTGAGTCGAATTGAGAACCTATATACTCCTTTATAACCGACTCCAAATTCTATGTTCGTCTGTATCTTTTTTTTTTAACTTTTCAGTCAACCGGTTAAAAAATTCCTAAAAAGGAATATTTA
This sequence comes from Cybosia mesomella, assembly GCA_946251805.1. NCBI lineage: Eukaryota > Metazoa > Arthropoda > Insecta > Lepidoptera > Erebidae > Cybosia > Cybosia mesomella. The sequence continues at coordinate 29,576,199 of OX276398.1, forward strand.
AAAAAATTATATTACAATAACTAGAACTTACATAATATAATGTATGTATAAATGTACGAACTTATGTAATGTACAAACAATATCGCGAAATAAAACATCAAGCGAGACTGCCTTAGCATCGAAATTAATCAGAAGTAAATTGGAGGAGTTAGGTATGTTTAAAATATCAGCTTACTATGTTCGCTCTGTACCAGCATAAATGCCAAAATTGGCTTCGAGGAACTTGACGTCACCAAGCTTCCCAGAATTAATAGCCTTTTCTAGGGCAATGTACGCAGGCGAGAACCGTGACCACAAAGCCTCCATCAGAAATAGATTCTTCTCCTTGGCAAGCTTGATCAAACTCTGGGCTTGTTTGCGGTTCAGACAGAATGGTTTCTCGCACAGCACGTGCTTACCATTCTCAAGGAATAATTTTGTTAATGGATAATGATCTGGATTTAAAGCTGCTATGTAGACAACATCTGTAAAAACCAATACATTTAGTTATTACTAAGAAATCAAACATTATGTTAATTATAATAAGAGAGACAAGACTTAAGACATCGTACTTATTTGACTATTTGAACTACGCGTACTTTGTGTCGAGATAATAAATAAATAAATATTCTAGGAATTACACAGCGCCATCTAGACCCAAACTAAACAGAGCTTGTCATATGGGTTCTAGAATGCGGATAAACATACTTAGTTTTTTTTTATAAATACATATTCATAGAAATATCCAGACCAATGCAAATATACATATTTGCAATGAGCGGGAATCGAACCCGCTCTACTGCTACGCCACCCTTTTCCCAATTAATTGGGGTCGGCGTAACATGTCATCCTCCTCCATACATTTCTGTTAATTGTCATCCCCTACCTTGCCATAGTGTAAGAGGTTCAGGCATTCCATCCACCTTTTCTTGGTCCTTCCCTTTGCTCCTTAAGCCCTCTACATTCATATTTTGAACCAATATTACATTCATTTCTTCTCATAATATGTCCATAGCACGACAGTCACGCTTCTCAATTTTTCATTCGCTGGTGCAACTTTCAAACTTCCTCTGATATACTCATTCCTTATTCTGTCCATTTTCGTCACACCACACATCAATCTTAACAATCGCATCTCCGCTACATGCATTTGTGTTTCTTCTGTCACTTTCAAGGCCTACTTAACGCTCTAGGTATAGTAGGAAAAAAAGGTGTTAACGATCCCTTTTGACTTTACCACTCATCTTTATTAACTTATTTTTTTATTTCTCATTACATCCACATCTATTTTTACAGGTACCATAATAATACATCAGAGTACACGATCCAGTGTAGTGTCTTTTAAGTGTATATATAAATTTACACTTAAAAGTGTGAGTTCACTCAAAGAGCAACAAAACAGGTCAACATTAAGTATCTTATCAGTTAGCAAGCAGGAATGGAAGCTGTGGACCTGTACTGCTGCGAGGAGGTTGTCTTAGCGTTGTTCTCCGTTGCAACCGTGGCTTTTACCTTGGACCCCGGAGTCCGTTTACATCTCCTCCTTTTGGTTTGGCTGATACAACTTTTATAGGATCGTTCCTATAAAAGTTGTATCAGCCAAACTGTCTAACCGCCCAATCCCGAGGGGAAAGCCTGCATCAAAACCTGGTCCACAACCACCAGGCAGCTAGGTTGGCTTGGACCCCGGAGAACTTGGTGAGGCCTCCATTTTTTTTCCCCAAGGCGTATATCGGAGAATTTTGAATATCTAGGACGTTTCCAGGAACCTCAGTTGGCCAGAGTATTCTCTCTGTAAGGGACTGTTCGCAGATTCAAGTCTCGTCCTAGATGTTCACTTTTCAGATCTAAATCTATAGCAAAAGTTATATAGCATATCATTTGCCTCAAAATTTACCTCTCAGTATTTATATTAATAACGTACCAATATTATTGCTGCGTGCTAGGTCTTGATAAGTATCGAAAACTTTTTCGATATTGTGAGTTTTCGCAAACTCCGTGGCTCTTGTCTTGTCCCTAGCGGCGATTGCAACGATGACCTGGTCTCCTTTCTCAGGATAAGTGTTGAATGCGTTGACGAAGTCATTACTGATCTTCCCAGCGGTTACGATACCCCAGCGCAAAGTCATCTGTAGGATCGACCATTTCGAATTTAAACTTTTTGCTTTTGTCGGAATCTGCATACAAAGGAAGAGGGCACTCAACCTCTGGATGCTTTCAGAGTAGTGGACTTGTATTCGATAAAGTGCAATTTAGTACTTTTGTTAGGTAAAGTTAGGTTAAACGAAGAAAAGTGCCTGGGTGCTGGCCAATCGCCCCCTATTAACTAGAACGCATGAAAAGCTAAATAGACATTAATTCAGAATGTTGAAGATCATCATCATCGTCATCATTATAACGATTTCCCAATTGCGTCCAAAGTTTGCACATAAGAGCCCGCGAGGTCCAATTTTAGTTTTTGACTAGTATGTCGGCTTTTCCGAGTGGGACTACCCAGACGTCCCAACTTTGAGAAGAAAGCCTGCGCCAGAGCCTCATCCGTTATTTTGCAGGTGCTCCGACTTGCAGGTGAGGTTGGCTTGGGCCTGAAACCTATTGAAATATCCTTGGCATGATCTGCACGAAATGTTCAAGTATCAGCTATATCTACAGAAATTACTAGGATTTTCATAGAGCTTGCCGCGCATGTGTGATGGGCCAATAGGTCTGGCCGCCATTGCTACCTTATTCTTTTGACTCCTCCAAAACAATATGGTAGAGTAGTAAAATGTCAGCCTCTCCTATAGAGGATCAATTAAGTGACTAAACAAAATGGGGTAAAATATACTTTTCATTACTCATACTCTGAAAGTAGGTCTGAAGTTGCCTGAGGAGCGGGATGAAAGTAATACTTTTCATCCCTAGGGAGAATCGCTTTCAACTGACAGCTATCAAATTATTAAAAAAAACTAATTCTATTTTCACCTTTTTTAATGTACCTTGCATGTACCAACTTTCTATACAGCCACTCAATTACAGCGCGATGTACCATTGAAATAAAATAAAGTTAAGTATTGATTAAAGAATATATTTTTTTTAAATAACATTACTTTAGTTAGGCTCAGTTGGTCAGAGTATTCCCCCTGTAAGGGACTGGTCGCGGGTTCCTTCTCTAAATCTTTAGAAAAAACTTTACTTTAGTTTAGTTTCAACAATTTCCTTAAAATAACATAGATTTGGGCAAAATGTTTACCATTTTTTCAATGATGAAAATGAAAAATAATGGCTGAATAGCTGGCCGGCCACAGAAAAAAAAAACAAACAAAATAGGCGGAAAAGCGGCAATTCGATCTTCATTTGTTTTTCGATTTGAAGGTAAAACCTTCAAATCGAAAAATCCCTCATTTTTACTCATTTTTTCTTTAGCTAATTCATGTTTTTATTTTTACTTTCCTTGTAGGTATTCGTAATGAAAAGCACAGTGTTTACCTCGGGTTAAAGACTTATTTAGTCCCTCGAACTATTGGCGCCCACACTTCGTTCGGGCGCCAAACCTCGTCTCGGGACTAAATAAGTTACTTTCACCCCTAGGGTAACAATGTACTATTATTGTAGCATAGTAACAGAGTAATTCGTGTTCTCTGAATTATTACGTCTTTAGCTGCTTCCAGCGTCCATCGTTGCTCGTGGTCGTCATTAAATATGTATGTTCAGGGATCTCTGGTAAACCGTAGAAACGGACGTCGGCTGCTTCTCGTAGACTCCAATATGTGACAGACTGACTACAGAGATCCTACCGGCGCAGTGATCCACAACGAAAGGAGGCAAATTATACTTTATTTTCAATATTTTTCAATCTACAGTCAATCACTACACCCAAATATTTTATTTCTGAAGCCCTGTCGATAACTGGACAAAGACAAGAGCTAGGAGCAGGTGACAGTCGTGCACAGTTATGAGCTTGAATGTTAGTCAGTTTAGGCTCGGAAATTGAACTAGCCGAGAAGGTTATATAGCGTGTTTTTGAGACATTAAGAGTAAGTAGACTAGAGGTGAGCCAGTCCATCACAGTCTCAAGAGCACGCTCGGCAGACCGGCATGTCACATCCCAAGTGTTTCCACTTATTATGAGAGCCGTATCATCTGCATAAGTAAATATTTTGCAGTTTGGTATGGAAAGTTGGCAAAGGCTATTCACATATATGAGGAACGTGGGACCCAGGACGCTACCCTGCGGGACACCAAAACTGACGCCCATATCATCACTGGTGTAACTATCAACCCTAACAGACTGACTACGATCGGACAGGTAGTCTCGATAAATATCCAAAGCAATATCTCTAACTCCACAGGCTTCCATTCTGTGTAAAAGGATTGGAATAGAGACCGTGTCGAAAGCCTTAGCGAGATCAAGGAAAATCCCAATTGTTTTAATACCAGTGTCCAGGTTTTTTACAATAGAATTTGTCAAATCGAGAACGGCATCCTCTGTAGATTTATTCCACATTTAGTAACTATATACCTACCGTACCTTTTTTTTATTTCGTGCGGAAATCCCCCTCGAATACCCACGACGGGGCGCCCCTCCCCCAAACCGAGGCATGACGGGGACACCGTGGGTCCCAAACCCGAGGGGGCCATCTCGAAACCGGAGATGGCCTAGGGCTAGTCGGGGTGCGAGGGATATGCTTTATGGGCAACCTTACACCCCGGCGTCTGAAGACCCCCAGACGGCGTGCGGTCGGTTCAAGCCCGACATAACCGCCCCCGCTGGGCGGCGGGGGAGTATCCGAAGGGATTTCCGCACGAAAAAAAAAAAAAAAAAAGGTATGGCAAATTAAAGATGTTTTAACCTTGTGAAACATTTTATTGGAAAAATATTCTGCGTTGTACAAGTTGATTTCACACCATTCCAAAATTATTATTATCAATTTGGACACGGACAATCGTCGGCATCGTAGTGTACTCCTATTTGCTTCCGGATAGTGTCCATAAGCTGTGCCAACATGAGAGTGTCTTTGTGTGGCATGCGGGGTGACTCGGACAATCCTGCAAATTACACACTTTTTAGCTACGTTGACTGGGTTTAAAACAGTGTCGGTAGTTTAGTGGTTCAGGAGTCGGCCTTAGGATGGAGAGGTCCCGGGTTCGAATCCTGGCCATTACACTACAGTCGTAAACCCACTCCTAACACAAGTAAATAAGCTTAGCTTGACGGGTTAAGGGAATACTAGTAATTTCGGTAATTTATTTAGTGGTCGCGTTAATATGACTTCACCTCACCTGATGGTAAGCTAAAGGTAAATAGTTTCAGAAATGAGGGTCACCAATACACCCCATAATGGTGGCCCTCGACTTGGCGGCTTCTTCACGCCCCTGAAATGACCCGAACAACGCTCTTAACTAAAGCTGCGATTTGATTAGTGTTGCCAATGAAAACAAATTTTAGAAGCCGTTGAATCGATTTTGTCCAACCCAGGCAACAAGGCTAATGTAGTGATGTGTGTACAATTATAATGTGGTGCTCTCTAGCTAATAAAAATAAGCCTACTTCAAAAACTGTACCATTTTTTTTTTCGTGCGGAAATCCCTAATATCGCTATATATTTCTGTATCGCTTCCAAGTACGATCACCCCGTTGCACCAATTCAAACGGTGTCAAAGGACAATTTCTACAGTGCTTATGAAATTAAAAGGTCTACAATCTCTAATCTACAGGCACTAGAATATAACAATAAGAGAAAGTCGGTATACCTTGTTTAATACACCTAGCAACTTCCATGGCCTCATAGACCAAACCAGCGCTATTCTCAAAATTATAACGCAACGCAGAAGAGTGCAATGGATATTCCTTCTCAGTAGCGTCCACATCTGTCACCTTGAGCGGGAAATGGAAAGGTTCTTCTAACTGCAACATTTAAACAAATATTTTTTACTACTACTTTAATTATACCGAATCTCACACCCAGCAGCCACAGTCTCGGAGAGACTCCATGGTCTCCTGAAAAGCAACTGAAACGTCAGGTCTTCATTTGGGCCACAAGGAACGTCAAAATCGATTTAAACTGGAAATAGTATTGATTTTTACGATTCAAATCGATTTTGACGTTCTGTAACGTTCGGAAACCTGCGACCAGTCCCTTTCTATGTATAGTGGCATACTCTGACCAACTGAGCTACCTAGACACGTCCTGGAAGGCCGAAATTTTTCTATACATACGGTAGTCACTGGTTCAAATCCCGTCCAGGATGTTAACTTGTTCCGATTCAAATTTATGGGAAAAGTTGCTTCAAAATTTAATTTAGCCAAAATCGATGTTTCTACAGGTACATCCTATCTACAGTCAAGCCAAATTCGCATAAACTTTGGCTGCTATAAGTAGGTACTACTATATGCCTGAGGCCATCTCAAAGTCGTAGATAGCCCAGAGTCAGTCGGGGTGCGAGGAAATTTCTTTATTAGGTCAACTTTACACCCGGCACTGAGTCACGAAAGGGCGTGCAGTTTTAGTGCGTTCGATTCCGACATAACCACCTCCGCTGTACTATACGAGTCGAAAGTTTATACGAATTGTAGGGAGAACTAAAAACTAGTCTCACGGTAATTCGTCCTTTAGTCCCATAGATCGTGGCTTTGTTGCAAAGCCGAAATTTGCTGTTAGCGTTAAGCACAGCTTTCCTATCACCGCTGTATTCCAGGATAATCGTCTCTGACTCATCCACGCCGGTGTCAAACAGTTTACCGACTGCCGTTATCTTGGTAGGCTCTTCTTTGAACACAAATTGTGATAAGTGGAGCAAGAATATGCCGAGATCCAGCAATGTGCCGCCTCCTTGCTCTTTTTTACTAAAAATGAAATATATTAAACCATAAAAGTTATATAGGTATATTAGCAACTTCAATTAGATGAAATATTGAAAGGCTTAAGAAAATTTAAAGGAAAATAAATAGAAGATAATAGATAATATTCTACACAGCACTTTCTAGACCCAAAGTAAGCATAGTTTAACTAGCTTATGTAATGGGTTCCAGAATGCGGGTAAACATACTTATATACTTTTTTTGTAAATACATACATATTATACATAGAAACACCCAGCCCAAGGCAAATAGACATATTTATGCATACAAATATTTGCACTGAGCGGCAATCGAACCCGCGCCCCTTGTCTTAGCAGTGGAATGCACTACCGCTACGCCACAGAGGCCGTCGCAAAGAAATTCCATTCATATTTTAAATGCGATAAGATATTTCTAAATTCTGCGGATTTTGATGAAATTTGAATAGATAATAATATATGGACATTGCTTATATCTTGGACACTTAAGAAGGAATAGGAAAAAACTTAGTACCTTTTTTTTTTTCGTGCGGAAATCCCTTCGGATACCCGCCCGCCGGCCAGCGGGGGTGGTTATGTCGGGCTTGAACCGACTAAAACCGCACGCCGTCTCGAGTCTTTTAAGACGGCGGGGTGTAAGGTTGCCCATAGAGTATATACCTCGCACCCCGACTGACCCTGGGCCATCTCCGGTTTCGAGATGCCCCCCTCGGGTTTGGGCACCACGGTGTCCCCGTCTTGCCCCGGTTTGGGGCTAGTCGCCCCGCCGTCCCAGCTTGTTTCTGTTGGGGTGACAGGCGGCCTTACCTGCCACCCCCAGGCCTGCGGTCATGAAGGCCGGTGGTCGTTAAGCGACCTCCGGCGCCTGAGTCGCCTGCGACACTTGATATGAAGTAAATCTTACTATAATCGATCAACGTCAACGTAAAGTCCAAAGTTAGCTTCGAGAAACTTGATGTCTCCAAGTTTCCCGGATGTAATATCCTTCTCCAGATCAATGTACGCTGGCGAGAAACGACTCCACATTGCCTCCATCAGAAATAATTTCCTCTCCCTAGCAAAATTGATCAAGCTCCGAGTTTGTTTGAAGTTCAGACAGAAAGGTTTCTCGCACAGCACGTGCTTGCCATTCTCAAGAAATAACCTTGAAAGTGTATAATGGTCTGAGTTTAACGCCCCGATGTAGACTACATCTGTGAAAACAATCAGATAATAGGTAAGTGAAGTAAAGATACAGTGAAACAAGGCTTTGAGGCTTATTGCAGATATAGCAACAGCGCCAGTATACCTACAGCTAGAGCAAGATATACCGACAAGAGGGAAACTCATAGGCACACTAACGTATATGAGTTTCCCTTATAGAAAATGCGGAGGTACTGATAATAGAACTCTGCCGTCCTATACAGGGCCTTAAGAACATCCTTGAGGTTCAAGCCCACCTCACCTGCTAAACAACGGTGAGACTTTGGTCTCAGGGTTAAAAGTTAAGACGACGTTAGGCATGTGTATTTTGAAAGCATGCGAATAAATTGATTCTTCTTTTTTTTTAAATAATTCGTCATCTACCTTCTCTTGTACCAATATTTGAGGTCGGCGAAACATGTCATTCTCTTCCATACTGTCGCTCCTAAAGCCTAACCTTTAGAACGACATTACTTTCATCTCTTCTCAATGTTTCAGTGTGCCGATATTGTATTGAAACCAGTGGTTATGGTGATACGTGTCAGAGACGGTTACGAAAATGGGTAGATCGATCTACTCAATACTTAAATCCCTCCGTGATCATGGCGCTTGCAATAGTGCTGAAAAATTGGATACTCAAAACAACACATGGTAAATATCTCGTTGACTCTAATACTTATTACTTCGTTATTTAAAAATACAGCTTATAATTACCACCCACCAACGTCCTCGGACTTTGCTAATTCTGGGTAAGAGTTGAAGATTTTATCAATGTTGTGAATTTTCGCGAAGGCCGTGGATCGATTCCTGTCTCTGGCAACAACTGCAACGATCTCCTGTTCTCCTTTCTCGGGGTAAGAGTTAAGGGCGTTAACGAAGTCATTGCAGATTTGTCCAGCTGTTACAATACCCCAGCGTAAAGTCATCTGTAAAAGGTACTGAATCTAAGTCTAATAGCATCAGAACTCCGAAGGTAGGTATCTATTGTGCGACCCTGCGATGGCACAAATTATACAAAAATAGTGCTAGTGATTCAACACAAGCTTCGCTCACTTTTTTATTTTCAGGAAGGCGTTCCTCCTGCCCCGGCAGTAGCCCATTTTAAGTTGCTTAGATTTTTAAGAGACGTTAGCTTAGCAAAGTGCATAATGGAGAAAGGGTCAAGACGCGCGCTGGGTCGCCTTTTCTAGATTTTTTGGAAGTAGTGGACATGGTCTGAAGTAGACCTCTATCCGACCGACGCGTAAGCAAACTTGATCGTCAGACAGACAGGAACAGAAGCTGTAGTTGTTCGGAAAAAAGCCTTTTATAAACTCATTCCAGCCAGTTAAAGGATAGTTTAATCGCCTAAGAATTCATTGTATCTAAAATAAGCCATCGTCCAGTCATTCCGTAGACTACACTGCTACTGTCATGAGGGTACTAAGGGGATGGCAGGAAGAAGAAAACCAAAATAACAACAACCCAGATGACGTGCTGGCGGAATGGACAGAGCTATCACCCGATTTCACGAGGCTGAAGACGCATTCATTCAAAAGGGGGTCTTAGTTAGGTCAAATGATTATGGACGAATTCAACAGAAATGATGATGGAACCTAACAATAAACTATCGTATACAAGGACCCGGGTATGTGGGAACACGTCTGTTGGTAAAAAAATCCAAGTCTATGGTGCGGCGGCAAAAAAAAGGTGCCGGACTGTTTAGTGGGATGTAAATAATTGCTTGCACGTCAAGTAATGGCAAGTTAAGGAAGGAGGGGCTGGATACGGTGGAGTTAACTAGAAAGCTCATCGGAACAATTGCCATGGTAGAGGCCTTAAATCCTGCTAAGCAGTTAACGTCTCTACGTTCAACGTTGCCGGTCAACATAAATATTCGCTGCGAGTGAAAAGATCTTGTTTATGGTAAGCACGATCGCTGAATCGCGTGGCGTTATCGGTGATGGCCAAGAAATGACACGCTCGGTGTTCTCTCTATTTAGAGCAAATATGGTAGGTACCTGAATACTCTGGTGCAAACATTCCTATTATTACGAAATGTATGGAAATGGCCTTAAAGCACCGTGAATAGAAATACATTAATAATGTAGGTACCTAAATGGGACGCACCTTACTTAGGTTAGGTAAAAAATAAAAACCGGACATCGCGACTAATGACATCTCATATAGTATGTAGATACCTACCTAAGTATATATATATACCTACCCTACCTATAATAAAATGAGTAAAAACTGTAAATTGAACATATTTTTTCAAAAAAATTACAGCAGTTACGGAAGCGTTTGTTGCTGCTGTTTGTCTTCTGACTGCTTTGCTGTAACTAAAAACTATTTGAAGATTTATGTGCTCATCGCTATAATATCATCACACTATTATAAATGCAGTGCAGGCAGATCTATAAGCGAAACTTTGCAGTTTAAGAACTCGTGGTCTATTCGACTACTAGATCAAGGGGCTCGGCTTCGATTCCCGCTCAATACAAATATTTGTAAGTATGCATGGATAGGTCTGGGTGTTTCTATGTAAGTAAGTATAATATGTAGGTAAAAGTTTATATATAAAAGTAGGTATGTTTATCCGCTTTCTAGAATACATAACACAAGCTAATTAAACTATGCTTAATTAATAAATAAATATTCTACGACATTCTACACAGCGCTTTCTAGACCCAAAGTAAGCATAGTTTAACTAGCTTGTGTTATGGGTTCAATGGGTATGGGTAGAATGCGGATAAACATACTTCTATACTTTTTTTTTGTAAATACATACATATTATACATAGAAACACCCAGACCAATGCAAATAGACATATTCATGCATACAAATATTTGCACTGAGCGGGAATCGAACCCGCGCCCCCTGTCGTAGCAGTCGAATGCACTACCGCTACGCCACACAGGCCGTCTAGAGAGCGCTGTGTAGAATGTGGCGGCATTTTTATTTATTTTCAATATCTACACTACTAAATGATCACGCTGTATTTACCTAAAAAGGGCTGAGCAAATAAACATTAAAAGACTTCACTACAATCAAAATCAGTTATACGTTTAAATATAAGCAGTAGGTACCTACATACCTAGTACGAATTGGAGTCGAGACTGCAGAAGACCTCCTCAGTAAAAGTGAAGGAAGTGCTACTGCTTGGCAGGTAAGTATTCGATTCAATTACCTAAATAAATACCCATCACCTACTTCATTGGTAGGTATAAAGGCTGGCATTAGGACTGGGGCTGGACAAGGTACTTACAATAACAATACAAAAATACGCTACAGTCGTACCTACAACTACAAGTTTAGTCTCCACTATACCTGCTTAGAAACAGAAAAAAAACTGTTTTGGAAACAAACCCTTTGGCCTTTTATTTTCCTTCAACCACTTGCCTTTTGTAGGCAGGTAGGTACTTCAACTAAGTAGGACTTACTTTAGAACCTATACTTGTACTACGGTAACGTAAATTAGAAAACTAATGAACTTACTGCCGGTTTCTGCTGTAAGCTGTCGCTGTCAAGATAATGACTGAAAGTTGATTTGTATTGACTTGACAGTTTTATGCTGATGACTGATTATAATGTTGCTATAGCAAGTTTTAGTTGCCATTTATTTGCTTTGCTTCGGTTTTGTAAAGCGTTCTCCCTTTTATCGCACAGGCAGCTTGATATCTTTTTAGAGTTGTTATAACCGAGGCTACAATTTTAAACTACTCTATAGAGGTTTTTTTATATATTTAGGACACGTCAATTTGACTTCACCTCGAAGGATGGTAAGCTGAAGGTAAAGTCTCAGGAAAGAGGTCCACCATTACATACACGTATCATGTTAACAATGTAGGCATTCAGCTTAACGGCCTCATCAGAAGAGGATTGTCGTCGCAGCATCGCGTGACACCCACCGGTCCCACTAGTGCTGCGACTACAATCCCCCTGCCCGGCTATGCACTTGCTGACCCCTGAACGCAATCAAACCGAAATTGGATTACTATGGAGGGTTTTTCGCAATCGCGCACGGTGGTACCTACCCGGCCGAATTTTGTGTCATCAAATTTCTACCACCAGTAAAATAGGTATCAAGGAGTGGGAGAACGCTCTACAAAACCGAAATAAGTTGTTCTTATCCGGACTCTTGCTCTTCTTTCCGAAGTGATGTTCACATATGCGTCATTGGAATTGGCTTGGGATTATTTTTTGTCGCATAATATGCTTTATTGGCTAATATCATGGTTGTGGTGAATTGTATGTAGTACCTAATTACTATTGTTATCTACCTACTACAACATGTATGCAGATGTGGGTATTGGAATAATAAATTAGTCTTGGTCTAGATAGCCTTTTATTTACAACAATGGTGTGAGATTACTTGTGATCTTGGTACGACGACCACATGTATCCAGCGCCATCTAACGCAGGCAAGCTGAACTACAGATCCTGCATAACTCTATCAATTTCTTGTTATCACATGCCAACAGTGACCATGGCTCATCAGCCATGATCCCCCCCCCCCCTTCTCATAGCGTAAAAAACGTTACCTACATTCTTCCTAACACATTTTTCTACATTACGTGTAGAGGGCCCTTTCAACATCCTTGAGATCCAAACCAACATCACCTGCAAGATGGTGTACCTGCCAAACGGACGAGACTCTTTCGCAGGCTTTCCTTTCAGGGTTGGTAGCAGTCGCTCACGGAAAAGCCGATATACCAATCAAAAAACAATATTCCCGGTCGTCTCCATTGGGTACGTATGGTATATTCAGACTCGTTCCGCTGTAGACCGAGAGTAAAAATACTTGGGGATTTCAATAAGAGACTTCACGGCTTGTTAGTGTTTTAATTACGACGTTCTGAGCAAGACTGCACAATGTTTTTGATTGAAAATAATTTTAAGACTGAGGTAATTAGTACATATAGATATAGGTTGGAAGTGTTTGTGTATGTGTTAGGTCACTTGTGATAATGAACTTAGAAATATGTGCCCTGCGAAGCGGGGCTCCGTCGTAATCATTAACTAATATATAAAAGAAGAAAACTACATATCTACAGGTAACTAATATTTTACTATAATGTTGCGATTATTGCATTTTGACTCTCGGTCTATAGCGGAACGAGTTGGAAATAAAAAGTTTCAATTGTCACCACTGGGGACAAACGAAAACTTTTTTCCCACTCGTACCCAGTGGGGAAGACCGGGAATATTCTATCAAAAACAATAAGCGGAGCCCAGGTCGGTATGGAAAAATATGATAATAAAACGACACATACATTACGATCGTAATGTTTATTTTTAAAATATCTTAGAACCTAAGCTTCTGGAAGAACCACTTGTTCTTGCCGCTCTTGTATCGCTCCTCGAAACGCACTCTTGTGTTGAAACGGAGCTTCTTGCGTTTCGCGGGGTCTTTCAGGTCCTTAGCGCTGAACTTCTCGAAACTGAAGTCTACTGAGTAACGTGTGGGCATTAGGTGATTGTAGTTTACAACCTGGAACAAAGAATATTATGATGTTATATCATAAGATACAACTTAATATTGTTAATATTAAGATACAACTTTTTTAACAGTTTCAAAACTTCAAATACGTCTAGCCGCAACAGCCGTTAAGACTAGATCTATCTGACAATAGACATCGACTCATGCTCTTTCCTACCCCGTATCCCACCACGCCGCGCATTCCTAAGGAGTGGTACCAGTCGCACTATAGTAAGGAACTGTGTTACAGATAAGGATAATACCAAAAAGCACGGTTGTAGGCATCGCATCGCTAAATTGAAGTGGATTATTGATTTTCTGAGTCTCCAAACTAGGTATACCTGTTTCAATGGGAATTCGTTCGTTGGTTACCGTATCGCTTCAATAACACATGGTATAATAGTGGTTTGAATGGTATCATTCAATAATTAGGTTCTCGGTTCAATTCCGGGGCGCGAAAACTGAGTGTGGAGTCAACGTGGAGTCTGGTCTGGAATAGTGCGACCATCAGACGACTGTAAGGCCTTTGTCATTTATTCTATTACGAGACTAAAAAATATTCAATTGCGAAAATTGACAATCTGCCTTGTGCGACGTTTTGAAGGGTTGGGCCGGGCCGTCTAAACTTCGCATTACCGGCAATGAATACCAAAATAGGCAGGGTCTATTACGATGCTAGATTGGGCGGCGCGTTCATATTATGCAAACGTGCCGCAAGAGTAGACTGCTCTCTGCTGAGTAGGATCTGACGATGAAAGACAAATTCATTCCTTCATCAATATTAATTATTCAAAAATGTGAATAAATGCTGCTAGGAAATGAAATTTGTCATCATCGTCATCTTTGCACTAGTCCCGGTGGCATCTGGTGAGACTCTAACCTAGGGTACACTAGGAAATGAAATATGTAGGAGACTTGGCGTTTTCTGCGATGAAAGCAATGCTGACCCATGTTCTTGTTAAAATTAAAGTCAGTGTAACTTTATAACGTACAAGGGTAACTTTGAAATCTAAGATCTCTCATTTCTTCCTACTTATCTTAAGACTAAACTAAAGCTTAAACATCTTTTACTGTCGAGATTGCTGATAGCATAATGTCCACAGCCCCTACAGGTATCCCCCTGTTAAATATGGCAAATGAAACTTAGGATTTCATGATTTATTAAGATACAAGGACATCTGGTTGTACCGTGAGATGATTGTTTATTGATACAATACATTTGAAACTAAAGTGGAGTGTTGGAGTTGATGTGGATGAATGTCTCGAATGGATTGTCTGTCCAAACTCTGGCATTCCCGATGGAAAATAATCAAAGTGGGCTGGAGGGCTATAAATAATATTACGCTGTGTTTGTGACTGTGCAGTACACACAGAATAAAGAAGCCGAAGGAAGTACCTTTAATCTTCATTATTTTGTAAATTAGTGTTGCTAAACTTTCACATAATTATGACTGATTCGGTCACAAAACATTTCAAAGTGTCAAAGTCAAAATGTATTTATTCTGTACTAGCGGCCCGGTACGTGCTTCGCTACGTCAAAATGATCCGCCATGTATTGAATTCAAGGGCTTACCCGGGGTGCCCGGCAACGGACACTTGGGGAGGATCAATCCCTTCGGATACCCCCCACCGGCCAGCGGGGGTGGTTATGTCGTGTATCGACTAAAACCGTACGGTGTGCGCACGAAAAAAAAAATTCAGAGAGATTTTCTTAATATTTTTTTCCAAAAAAAAAAAACAGCCAAATCGGTCAAGCCGTTTTCATGCTATGTCGTGACAACGGAAAACGGGTTTCATTTTTATATATATATAAGATAAGAAGATCAAGGTTCACTACAAAGGCAAAACGTCAAAAATTTTTTTTATGTCAATGTTTATAATCCTACTTCCTACTAATACTATAAACACGAATGTTTCTTACTCCTTTACGTAAAAACGGCTCTGTCTGAAATTTGGTACAGATTATAGTCTGGAATAACACATACACTACTTTCTAAGGGTAGTGGCAGCGGGACCGGAATTCCATGGTGTGGCCATGGGCAAAAGCTAGTTTTCAATAAAGAGCAACTCTAAAAGCAATTATCAGCTAACATCTAATCATGTTGTGATTTATAAATTATGTAGAACATCTTAACAGCGTTGTGTCACACAAGCAATAGAACACTTTCTCTTGATTTTATATTCTGTGGGCTGAACATTTTCTAAATTCACTTGGGGTTGGCTTTTCAGTCTAACTAGGAAACAACTGAACTTACAATATTTTCCATGAAGGAACTGCTATCTGGCAACAACACACTGCGATAAAGTTCTGTAGTGAAATCAGTTGTCAGACTTTTAAGGCTACAACCACAGCAGTAATATGGCAAATGGGACTGACCACTTAGCATGCTCTCTGAGGCATGGTGGGGTCACAATGTGTTAAGAATGGTCACCTATCCTAAGTCTGACCTGACTAGGATTGCTTAACTTTGCAATGTATTAATCTACTTGGTTACCACTTTGCTATGAGCCACTCATTAGGATGATCCCCTTTACCAGTTCTTCCATTCCACTCCACAAGCAACTGTTGAGGGGACCGAAAGATAGCTTTCATGTTTCATAAATATGCCTTGTTTTTGAGTGCACTCTTGATTTTTTTTTGTGGGTGTACCTTTTTTACACTGCACTTTTTCCTGTGCATTGCTGCCACAAAGTGGTTCAGTATGAAACAACAGAAATCATCAAAATAAGAAAAATATCACAATTTTCCTTTCAATACAAAGCCTCCAAATAGTACATTGTAAATCATTGAAAAATGAGGTAATTTGATATTAAGCTAGACAGAAAATTTTGACCCATATGAATACAAAGAGACAGATACCAGATGTAGTTGGCTTGGTATTTGTAGGCCTTACAAACATTTTGTAAAAACAAAAACACAACAATGATGGAAGCTCTATCATGTGATGAACTTTGAAGTTGATGTAGTATCATCTACCAATTAACAATACTATCTCACATTCACACTATATTGTGTTTAACCTTACGTTACCTTACGTTTAGGTTAAACTATACCACTGCATTTTTAACAGACTTCAAAAAGGAGGAGGTTCTATGTTCGTCTGTATCTATGTTTTTATAAATTAACTTACATTACATTACACACATTACTTCCAGCTATAAAACAATTACATTCGAGTTAGATTTAATTCAATTCGCCTCACCTTAACGAAGGGTTTGACTTTGGAGCGCTTGTGTATTTTGTTTTTACCCATCCTCTTGTGGACTTTGCGGGGATATCTGTCGATGCCGGCGACGAAAGCGTGTCCGTAAGGTTTCTCTGATGTGCCCTCGTCGTAATTTTTGACGACAATGGCCTTGCGGCCTGCGTACCGGCCGCTAAGGACCAGCACCACCTTTCCTGGCTTCATAATCTTACCCATTTTGGGTGAATCTGAAAATCACAAAAACTAACCTTCAAAACATTGTTTGTATGTATTTATTGCAGCGCGAATACGTGAAATCACTACAAATATATGCTAGTTCAAGTTTCTAGAGATACTGAGTGAGATTTAACAGAGAGTTGCGAATAAATGACTTGGTTGTAGCAGACAATTGTGTGAAACAACACGAACTTGGTTTTATTTTTTTATCTGGAAATTCATAATACAGTGAAGAAATATTAACACTATAATATTGAACGAATCACACTTTTAATATACGTGCAGGTTTTCGCGCTATAAGTTCCTTCATATCACAGATTTTTATGGATAATTTTACAAAAGATCGCGAAACTCACATTCCGTTTACCTGTCGACAGAAAAAGAGAGTGTTGCTTGATCAAAATTTATATGCCTTTGACAGTGACAGTTCGACTTCAGTTATAGATTTTTTCTGTTGGCTACCGTGAAAGGCAAACGGCAAACGATTTATTCGATATATATCAGAATCATAATAAAATATATCTAAATTTTTACAGTAACGGTTTTTGTATGATACTAATTCATTATAAGGCTACTCTTTCAATATTTTTTATGTTTTTAATTTTACTACTAAAGTTTGGCCGTTCAGAGAATGCGTTCCTGACACCTATAAGTTAGTCACGACTAGTGATGGGCACAACATAACACTGAGTTCGTTACCGTTCCTCCAAAATTAACCGCCGCGTTATTTTTAAGATTATTTTCGTTTTAAATTGGCGGAATCATTTAAAATTTATATTTTAGTTATTTAAGTGGAAACCAAAAAAAGGTAATATTAATATAATAGAATTGTTTTATTTATTCTTTGTTACAAAGTTACAATCTGTATTTCTATGCAATAAAGTGCATTGAATTGAATGTGCGTACAGAATATTAATCAGACTCCGATTCGCTTGAGGAGGTGGTATCTTCATCATCATCTTCGCCTACATGTATAATTATATTATTATCAATAACAGAATGAATCCTGATATCTCGGTCAAAATGTTCTACAATCAGGTTTTTAGTCTTCTCAACAACCTTTGCCCAGTCATCTCTTGTGACTTCCCCGCAGGCTTCTTTTAATAGGGTCATCATCTTTTTCGTGCTGAATGGCGGGGAAGTATTGTGGCGGGCGGCGTAACCTTTTATTTGAGCCCAGATTAGCTCAATCGCGTTATATTGGCAATGATACGGTGGAATTCTTAGAACGCGATAACCGTACTCCAGAGCCAGTTCATCGATTTCGTATCGCACATTTGCCGTTTTATTTTCTTTAACTAATTTAATTAGCTCTGCTTTTAGCATCTGCATATTTGCGTCAATGCCTTTTGCTTGTAACCAAGCCACCATTTCTTCTTTTTTATTAGCTTGGGTAGGTGGTTTCTGTATTTGAACCGAGTGATAGGAGGCATTATTCATGAATATTTCAGAAGGCTCTGGTAGGCTGGGCAAAAGCACGTTCTGGAACCACTCTTTAAATGTAGTGGCATTCATTTCCTCGTGGTAGTCATTTGTGGTTTTTGATTGAAATGTCGTATCGTTCTAATAAAAATTTTCTTTTGTCTGTTTTTTTTATACGAAAAACCAATATCTTTTAAGATTTTGGTTAAAGCAGTTTTACCCCCGCTAAACAGTCCAGCTTCTCTTAACAATGCCGAAAGCTTTCTCCTGTTGAGATATTCATTTCTGGAATAGTAACCATATATATGATTTCTGATTGCATCGGCGTCAAAGGTGTCAATATCTGTCACGGGTTTAGTTCTACGTTTCTTCTTCGGAGTACGTAAAATATTATCTTCCGTGCCAGTAGAGCCGAATTTTTCTTTATTAATATTTGTTATCATTCGTTTGCTAACTCCAAGCGTCTGAGAGACGCGTTCTCGTACTTGTTCGACAGGTAGCAGGGGTCCACCATTTTGCCGCTCCCGCTCAAAGTAATCTTGCAGCTTGATGATTAATTCACGGGCTCCACTTTTCAATGTTTGTCCACGTTTAGGCACTATTATGCACCAAAAGTAAAAAGAACGCAATACAAAACACAATCGAAGTCCGATTTAGCGCCGATGTCAGTTTGAAAAGCAGAAACAGTCCATTAAACGAAAGCCGGGTAATCAAATAAAAACAGATAGAAAACACTTGAAGAACGTGGTCTATGCGCACGAAACGACAACAGACGACTGTTTTAGCGTCACAAAATGGCGGCCCATAACGCCATTTGGGGTTATCATTTTTAATCTAAGTATAAAAATGCTAGTAACGCCATTTGGGGTTACCATTTTCAACCTAAATATAAAAATGCTACTTTCTTTCGCGCGTTAGGTTTGGTCGTAGTTTTATGTTTATATTTAATAAAAGTTATCTTATAGTTCATTATTTTCAAATTCTTAAAAAGAAAAACAAAACGTATTATTTTATAAAGTATAACTGTTTAAGAACAGATTACGATACTATTATTGCCTGTTATTGTTAGCACAGCACTACAAATATAAAGCGCTGACATAACCTTGTAATAGCGCAGTATAGATTTAGAAAAATATTGTTTACCAAGTTATTTGACACTCAGTTTGGCACAAAATTATAACATTCATTGATTATTGATATAATAATGTTGTTTTAATGCTCATCAATTGTTAAAACGGTAAACAACCAGCAAAAATATTTTTATCGTAACTGCAACGCCATTACAAAGTTACGTCGTCAGTTCAATCGTGACGTGTCAGGAACGCATTCTCTGATCGAGCGAACTATAAACTTCTTGTACTGTGTATTACTTTAGTACATATTCTTATCTATGTGTGTATTGGATTAGACGTATCCTCAAAAACCAACGAGAAACTACTGTGGTACATTCCCCTTATTTTTAACCGACGAGAAAACGGAGGAGGTTCTCAAGTCTGTTTCTCAATGTCCGATAAGTCATCAATTTCTGTAGGTATTGCAGCCACTGGAGGATTGGCTGGAGAGGCGACACGGAAGCCTCTCCTACCGACTGACGCAGGTGATCTCAGGGAAGGGGTGCTTCGGGGACCACCTGCATCGGATCAGGAAGGAGCCAACGCCTGAGTGTCATCACTGCGACGCGAGCGAGGACTCAGCGTGGGAGGCGCCGAGGCGTGACCTCGTGGCAGCCATCGGAGTGGGAGTCCTCTCGCTCGGCAGCATGATTGCGGCAATGGTGCGGAGCGCGAGCGCGTGGGCCGCCGCCGCCTCCTTCTGCGAGCATGTAATGCTCGCGAAGGAGGTGGCGGAGCGCGCCCGGGAGAGACTTAGAACTCTCCCGGTCCGCCGAGCCCGCAACTTGCTCGCCGCGCGTCGCAGGCAACTCAGGCGCCGGAGGTCGCTTAACGACCTCCGTCCTCCATGAGCGCAGGCCTGGGGGTGGCGGGTGAGGCCACCTGTCACCCCAGCAGAAGCAGGCCGGGACGGTGGGGCGACTAGCGCCCCTCCCCCAAACCGGGGCAAGACGGGGACACCGTGGTTCCCAAACCCGAGGGGGCCATCTCGAAACCGGAGATGGCCCAGGGTCAGTCGGGGTGCGAGGGATATGCTCTATGGGCAACCTTACACCCCGGCATCTGTAGACCCGAGACGGCGTGCGGTTTTAGTCGGTTCAAGCCCGACATAACCGCCCCCGCTGGCACGCGGGGGAGTATCCGAAGGGATTTCCGCACGAAAAAAAAAAAAAAAAAAAAAAGGTATTGCAGCCACTGACATTTTATTCCAATAGGCCTGGGGTGGATTATTGTGTTTTTTAATATTGTTTGAGCATGGTGAACAAGTAATTATACTACCTAAAGCTACCAATTAATTGGACAAATTATAGAGCCTAAATTTGTAGTTTGCAATTTCATACGCTGCTGAGAATAAAAACTTTTTTTGCATATTGAACAGGGCAAGTCAGCATAAACATAAATCGCTTTATCGCTATCTTTAGAAAAAAGTAAGCATACAAAATGCTTAAAAATTTAATTTAATTAATTAGGCGGAGTCATCAAAAAACAATGTTTAAAAATGACTGTAAAGTTATTCATTGTTTCCGTAGTTCGCAAGAATTACGGTAGATGGCTCCAACGTCGCCTTAAGACGTATAGGGTATATCGGAGAATTTCGAATATCTGGGACGTGTCTAGGTGGCTCAGTTGGTCAGAGCATTCCCCCTGTAAGGGACTGGTCGCGGGTTCAAGTCCCGTCCTAGATGTTCTATTTTTCCGATCTAAATCTTTAAATCTTTATAAATCGCTTTCATAAAATTTTCTGCATTACACTGATTTCTTCGCTCGCAAGCCGCTTGTCACATGGCGCTCAAACGATTAGTTCTCTCTTCAGGAGTTTCGTAAAGTACCGCCATTGCAGACCGGTTACGAGCAGCTTTATAACGCAGCAAATGTTCGTCTTCAGTTTCATTTGAAAGTCGGTCTCTTATTATACCGTAACGATGAGTGCGCTGCGTATCACCTTCTTGCGATAGCCTACTGGTTATGTAGCTTCTCATCCTCGACAGCCTTTCCTCGCGTTGATCTAAAATTTCCTGTGAACGTGTTAATCTAATTCTCTTTTTATTTGCTTCCAACCTTTTTTTTTCTCGGTATTAGATTTTTTGTAGGCTTAGCCGTGTTGATATATTATAAAGCCTGTTTTTTTTCAAAGTATTTATATTATAAAACAAATAATGGTTACAGAAGTATTATATGAAAGTTAATAGCTTAAGTAAGGTAGGTAGATTATAGCCACAAAAAAATATGAAATAAAAAATTTGTAACAAAAAATTAAACCGCCGAAAAAATTGAAAAGCAAAAAATAATAAACCTTTTTTATTTAACCTTAATAACTAACTGTTTAAAGTAATGAAACTATATTTAAGTATATATTTTTGTAAATAGCTGATTCAATGTACAAAGATCACTAAATTACCTTAAATTTAACGAAATAAACAAATCTAATTAACAATGCAATATGAAATATCCAGCGATTAACATTCCAAAAAATAAGCTTTCCGCACGACCACTCGCAGCGACGTATGCACTTCAGTGTGTGCCCGTTCGGGTTGTTGTCTCGCTGACATTAACTTCGTGAACGCTCGGCATTTTCCGGCTAAGGGGCGTGTCGCGGCGCGTTGCCGGCGCCGCCGCGCATTACGCTTTACGTAATTAATCAATTACATAGCTTGTTTGGCGCCGATACAAAATTACTTAGCTATACTTACATTAGTTAAAGAACTTAGTTATTAAGGTTAATTTTATTAAAAACTCAACTATTTACAAAAAAATATACTTATAGTTTCATTACTTTAAGCAGTTATTAAGGTTAAATAATAAAGGTTAATTATTTTTAGCTTTTCAGTTTTTTCGGGGGTTTAATTTTTTGTTAAAAAGTTTTTATTTAATCGCGATTTAATACTTTTTTACGAACAGAACCTAACTACGTTTGTCAGATCAGCTGACGATGTGCTATATTGAGCGCTCTACAAAACCGAATCATGCCAATCTTGGCCAAACTCTCTTCTTCTTGATGGACGTGAGACAATACGCGGTTTTGAATTGGCAAGTCAATTTTTTTTTTTTTTATGTTTAAGACACGTCAATTGATGCCTGATGGTAAGCTGAAGGTAAAGTCTCAGGAAGGAGGGTCACCATTACATACACGTACCATGTTAACAATGGTGGCACTCAGCTTGACGGCCTCATCAGAAGAGGATTGTCGTCGCAGCACCGCGTGACACCCACTGGTCCCACTAGTGCTACGACCACAATCCCCCTGCCCAGCTATGCACTTGCTGACCCCTGAACGCAAACTGAAATTGGATTACTATGGAGGGTTTTTCGCAATCGTGCACAGTGGTACCTTTTTTGTTTTTTTTTCGTGCGGAAATCCCCTCGGATATATCGGGCCCCCACCCGCCGGCCAGCGGGGGCGGTTATGTCGGGCTTGAACCGACTAAAATCGCACCCCGTCTCGGGTCTGCAGACGCCGGGGTGTAAGGTTGCCTATAGAGCATATCCCTCGCACCCCGACTGACCCTGGGCCATCTTCGGTTTCGAGATCGCCCCCTCGGGTGCACAGTGGTACCTACCCGGCCGAATTTTGTGACAAATTTGTGCCATCAAATTTCTACCACCAGTATTACCAGTATAGTACCAATTCAAAACCGCGTATTGTAACTTACACTGACAGTGTTGCTGCTTGAAAGAATTAATGTATGGGAAGACCTGTTAGAATATTGATTACTTCAGCACATTACTAAGACCATTCACAACTTATTTAAGCCACAATTAGATCATAAGTTATTGTTAAAAACTGATTTTAACATCATTTATGTGCCATAGTTCGTTAGAATTTCGGTAGATGGCTGCTATGTCGCCCTAACATTTACGTAGATGACAATTTCAGGATAGGCCGCCAGGATACCAGCACACTAATATCCTGAGGCCACGATTTTTCTCTTTAGATAATCGCGGGTTAAATCCAACTCTGGATGTTTACTTTTTCTTATTTGTCTATTATTATATATCTATTTATTTCTGCGAAAAAGTATAGATATGAACGCTTGCAACACCAAAGATGTCATATGTGCGAGGTGGGGGAGAGAGGTGACGGAAAGGTAATGAGAGAAACGGTCCCACAGAGAAATTGTGTGCCAGAGAACGCTGAACAATCCCCGGATTCCATGTGCGTGAGTAGAGACGATGGTCCCATCAGATGGCTCCCGCGACGTAACACCCATGTCGTTTTAGTCGGTTCGATTACAAAATAGAAAAGTCACTGTAAGGCTTAGCGCGAACTACGAATTTTATCCGTTGCAATTATTTATTTGAGTCCAAAATAAAATCGCTAACGTTAATATTATTCCAAATACAATAATTGCAAACGATGGATTTTTGAAGTGCGCAAAGTATAGTGTATTTAAAAAATATTTTTTCGCAACATTTTTTAGTGCGGTGTGCGCTTAGCCTTAGCACCGGCAGGGGTTGCCACATATCAAACATGTGACAATTTGTGACAGACTAGGGGCCCTACCTCCGTAGCATGAAACTGTAGACACGTTTCTCTTTGACTAATGAAATGAGTTGTTTTGATCACGTGACAGATTTTACTGCTATTTCATTGGTTGAAGAGATTCAAGAGAAGCGATTTTTCTTTGGCCAGCAAATACCTCCGTGAACAATAAGTTTAGCACGCGTAGTACACCTACAATAAAAAGAATGAATTGATTAATTGAGTTTAATATCAATAAAATAAGAAAATTATTTACACAAATTTTATCAAAATACAAAAATAAAACACTGTCACATACATATAGGTAATAACGTTTGAGGAGGTACTATTATAATTATTATACATTAGTCTTAGGTATTGTTGCAGCGCAGCTGAATTTCAGACCTATATATCCTCAAATACTTTCGGATGTTAGGAAATTACAAAAAAGGAATCAATATTTTGTACACTTTAATTGCATAATATTAAGGTTTAGAAGTAATATTGGACACCAAAAATTATAAAATGAGCTAGTCGCGGATAAGGCGAGACAAAAAAGCACCCATTTACGTAAGGGTTTGGTAGAATAACTGATATTTTTTCATGGCAATTCCTGTCCCAAAAGTCATCTATATAGAAGAAGTCACTTTCAATTTCGAAATGCCAGTATAAATGAAACCCACATTGAGTGCAGCGACTTCGCAATACTTTGCGTACTGAAGGGGCCAATAACATGTTCCGTGTAAACCTTTTTATATACAGATAAAGTATGCAACGTATACTTTGCTTCTAGTCCTCTGAAGGTGCTAGTGCGCGGCACACAGCTTACCGCGCCTGCGTTCTTGCGCGCCTATTTTCATTATTGCAACGCAGCAAGAAGGAAAGAAGGGTAGAAAGGAGGAAACTAGAAGCTTGACGCACAGTATAACAAAAACAATAGGAAAAATGAAAAATCAAATAGGAAAAATCAGAACATGAATTTAAAATGTTAGTACAATGAAACAGTTACATACGTTTGGAATAAAACATGCTTTTACACCTTAATATCGTGCAATTTTATTTTAAAAATATCTCTAACTAGTAATGTGGTCACACTAACATATTATGGACATTAATTTGTGGACACATTATGCCAGATTCGAACAACTTTACCGTGATCGTGTGCATTGTCATACACTGTATAAATACCACTAATCCTGAAATTAAGTACGCACCATCAATTCAATGTGCTTCGCAATAACAACGTTAAAATAATTATGAAAAACGGAATGTGCAAATATGAGAGGTTGATGAATGATTGAACACAGTTTTAAAAACATATCTAATAGGCCGTTCAGCAAAACCTTTGCTAAATAAAATACGCTGCTGATATGTTTGTATGTAAAAATATTTGTATTTACTGGCACCGAAATCAAAACATTGTGTTTTCTTCATACGCAAATAGTTAACATTCACAACAAATACTAGTTCACAAATTCTATACAAAATTGTCCTTAGATATTTCTTTTACATATCTCATAAATATTTACATACTTAATCCTTAATAAATAAAAGAAAGTTATTGTATTGTTTCTCTATACATATAAGGGTAAGTTCTTGGAGCATGTTTTTAGGACAACCAGCGCGCTATTGGATTATCCCGACTGAGCCCGATGCCGTTCGGGATTGGGCAACAGCACACTCATAGCGCTAAAAGCGTGCTTCACGAATTTACCCTAAAACACGCTATTATACATTCAAACGTTTTGGTTAATAGATAGCGTTTACTATCAAAAAACGTTGGCAATCGTAATACGTTTTATATATTTCTGGTATTTATAATATAATAGGTATATTTATTTATGTACATTTAATCTCAACTGACTCACATCTATTACCGCATGTTCAGTGCGTCGTGTTTATAAGTAATTTCTTTACAATTATAAATATTTTATAAGTACAGTTTATATAGGGACAAATGAATTCGGATATTTGAGATCCGTTAATTGGAAAACAAAATGGTGAAATTAGATGATACATATACACCTAAATAGTAAACATAACTTAGATACTGCTAGCGAAGGTTCATAACATTTTTAATGTCTACATTTTGCAGCTAATTGTCCTTTGAAGTGAGTTATCTCTATATATGATTATGTTCAGACTGGATAATACAAAACAATATTACCAAAAGGAAAGGTGTTTTATTTTGTATAAAGATTACGATATAGGCTTGCACGAGAGGACCAGGGTCTCTATAATAATACATTTTGAATAATTGCAAAAACCTGTTAGCTAATATTCATCTTATTCATAAACGTGTAGTAGTAGCAGTGTCCGGCTTTTTTAAATAGCGAATATGTATAGTTCTTTTTTTATCTGTTTATTTCACTTTTTACTTCTTTGTAACACTGTAAAAAATATAAATACAGTATCTTATATAATACAGTTTTTAGTTATAAGTTTTTTTTGACTGTTTGTTTTAAAAAAATACAAAAACTATAACTACGGTTGAAGCTACTCTAAAAAGGGTATCAAGCTGCAGGCCATGCGCTGCGCGATAGAGACCGCTTTACAAAACCGATCTCATCCGGGATCAAACTCCTATTCCCGAAGCAACGTGCTAAATGATAAGCCGGGCACTGTAATATAAGTATAATTGAACTGCCTTTGTTGCGCGGTACTGTAGACCGCATCTCTTTGACCAATGAAGTAAGTCGTTTTGGTCAAGTGACAGATTTTTCTGCCATCTCATTTATCGAACAATCCTCTTTACTAATATTTAACCTGCATTCCACTACAGCAGATTTGATGGGTATTTGATCGTGGCAGCACTGATCAAAGCTCTTATGGATGGTGAAAATGATTTTTCGATCGCTACAGCTAATGAATGAAGAAACTGAGCCAAGTGAACTAAAATAATGTTAACAGGTCACTATAGGTTAACAGCTACATTGACCAAGCAGACTTTACGACCTCTGTGGCGTGGCGGTAGAGCGTTCGACTGCTACGTCGGTGATCGCTTTCTTGCTCAGTGAAAATATTTGTATGCATGAATATGTCCATTTGCATTGGTCTGGGTGTCTCTATGTATATATGTATGTTTTTAAAAAAGAAAATGATTCTCTAAGGAAATGATTTCCGCATTCTAGAACCCATAATACAAGCTGGTTAAACTATAGTTATTTTGGGTCTAGATAGTGTCTAGTGTAGTGTGTAGAATAAGATATTGAATGAATTTGTAAATGTGAGCTGAACAGATTAGATTTGACGGCTACATGGAAATTATTTGGTCATCATGATATTGTCAGAATTTCACGCGAATGTTACACATTGAAATGAAACTATTTTAACAGATTCTATCGCGATTTATTTGATGTTATATTAGTATTTACACTCATGCCGTAGTTTTGGTTGCTTTACAGCAGCCATGGTCACGGGTAGAATAAAAATGGTTTTATTTCAATATTTTGTCGTGGCTACCTTATGATCAAGCGCACTTGGACTTGCGTCAAAGTTGCCGTCAAATCCACTTAGTCCAAAGACACTTTGATCGCGTTGGCTTCGTTTAGTATTAACGGAGATGTACACTGTACGTTATCTGATTATATTGTCATTAGTATTTTTTGCGATGGCCTTCCCCTCTTTGTTAAGTCTGATATTGATTATCTAGATCACTCTCCTATTGGTAATATTGATCAAATATATCCGAGAAAGAGATTTTTTATTTAGATTAAACAATTTAAAATAATGTATATTTTCGAATAAATGTAGAATTTATAAAGATCTGTGCAGTTCTGTCAGTTTTTTTCCATCTATTATAAACATGTTGTGTTAGCATTTAGGAACGCAAACAATCTCTGAATAAACGAAAAACTTCTTTATGCCTTAAGTCTGAGTGTGAACTTTTAAGAACTTATGTTTATAATTAAATAAAAAAAACTACGATGATTAAGTTATTAGAAACAAATAACATATGGATGGAAACTGACGGTAAAAATAAATAATAATCAATCTAATCCAAGATTATTAATTTAATATCGATATGTAATTTTATATTTAATCATTTAGAATTTAATAATTTAGTTAAATTAAACTTATTTACACTTTAATAAATACAGATGCCATATTTTGTTTTAAATTTAGAATATAACCGAACCATTTTTTAGATTGTCGTCGAATCATTTGACGAATGAATAATGTCAGATTAGATCAATTTATATATTATAAATTCAAAATCTTCACATTAGTCCATTCAAATGTTATATTTTTTAATGCTTAGCATGCAAAAGAGAACGTAATTAAATTTTTTTGGATGTCAAGAGGGGGTTAGTGTGAAGTTAAATACAAGTTCTTGGGTTCGCAGCCCCTGTCCCACGGCCGCC
This sequence comes from Cybosia mesomella, assembly GCA_946251805.1. Taxonomy (NCBI): domain Eukaryota; kingdom Metazoa; phylum Arthropoda; class Insecta; order Lepidoptera; family Erebidae; genus Cybosia; species Cybosia mesomella. The sequence continues at coordinate 29,604,420 of OX276398.1, forward strand.
ATCTTGTAAGAAGGGATGTTTTGCAGTTATTACGCTATATGATTCGTAGCACAGAGAATTTGAAATCATTTTTGATACTTATCAAATTTTCTACAACTTTTAGCCGTAGAACCAAGAAAATAATATAGATAAAAATTTAGGAACAAATCTTCTTTGAGTCACATCAACTATTTTCAAAAAAGAAAATATTAGGGTTTTCTAGGGTGTATGGGGCGCCATGAATATAATCGAGACCTAAGCAAACCTCACCTAGTAACCGGTATACCTCCTGATTGACAGACGGTCTGGTTCAGGCTTTCGTCACGGAGTTGGACACACACACGATAGTGTGTCTTAAAAGCTTAAACAAAACAAACTCTATTATTAATTCGAGCGCCAATCCCGGTTGCACCCAAAGCTTGCAATTTGGAGCCCGTGATCCGCTCTCCTTTTGGGTTTGGTTTGTTTGGGCTTTAACGGGGGCTATTATCATTTGACCCCGACCCCGATAGGAAAGCCTGCGCCCAGAACCTCGTCCGTCAATCAGTAGGTGAACCAGCTTGCAGGTGAGGTAGCCTTTGGCCCCAATTATTTTGATGGGGCCCTATTCAACCTAGAAAACCTTAATAAATAAATAACATTTGAAATAAGATAATCTGGTTGAAAAATAAATTGTTCCCTATTTTAAAATTATTATCGTTAATACAGTTAAATTTTACAGAACCAAAGTTACAGAGAATTTAATTTGCAACAAAACTGCATTTACAAATTCTGTGCGACGTATAATTTGCCTGATATGGCTTAAAAACCATTCGCACCCTTTTCTCAAGATGGGGGCTGCGGGACACATGACCCCACATTCTGGTATTTAAATTTGTGCTAACCCCCTCTTGACCCCTGGCGTTTCGAGGGCTTACCCGGGGTGCCCGGCAATGGACACTTGGGCAGGACACCGTCCGGTTTTAGTCGATGCACGACATAACCGCCCCCGCTGGCCGGCGGAAGGGGTATCCGATGGGAATTCCGCACGTAAAAAAACCCTTCTTGACATCCAAAAAATAAAATTGCATTCTCTGACTTTTGTAACCTCAAATGGACTACATATAAAATGTCATATTGCTTTCCAAATATAGAATATCATCGAATCATTTTAAATCGATCGTCGTTAAATCACTTGCAAAATATTAGAATTATTGCATTTCCAACGCTGTAGTTATGTTTATTTTTGCACCGATATAATTGAATCATTTTCAGATAACCGTAAACACAAGGGATGTGTCTTGTTCTAATTCAATTTTCGAATAAATAAACAAAACATTCAATCGAATTGCACCGGTCCTTGGCCTGTAGACAAAGTGAGATTCTATTAGTGGAACCGCTTCAAAGCGAATTCGCGAATGTCCGAAAAGTATGGGAGTGACATTATTTGTTACATGTCACATATTGCTTAATAATGTCACTACCATTTACGGCCTTTTCCACTGGCGTTATAGTCAAAAGAATGTGACTTTGTTTACGCCCCTTGTCATGGATAGAATGATGACAGAACTCTAAATACAAACACAATTTACAATCTCAAGTCAGCAGTAGACGTTCATATTTTTTATATTTGTCAAAATTTAAAAAATGCTTTACTTTGATTTTAGCCAGGAATTCATCACCATCTTGCGTCAGGTCACCTTCCACATACATAACATTTTGTTACTAATCACAAAATAGGAATGTTTCTCACAAGAATAGAGAAACATTGTCAAAGGACGATTCAGCGTAAAAGGTCAAATGCTTTAGTGTGCCGCATTAACCAACGGAGGTATATTATAAAGCAGATGGCGCCACTTGTTTTTTGTCTTACTTTGACAGATGTTTGACATCCGTCAAAGTCTAACACAGTATCGCGCTGTTGTTTTTGCCATAAATAGCAGGTACGTGTGGTGGCTGCAAAGTAGTGAAAATAATGTAGACCTCAATTATATGGACGTATTCTTACAAATAAGGTTAAAGTACAATTTTAAACAAATCAAATGATATCAAACATTTCATAGATGCGTGCTCTAAGCTACCTGTGACTACAGAATATTTGGCACATTTTCTCATTTATGTCGTGAATTTTTCACTGAACATGACGGCGTCATATTTTTAATTTTTTATAAAATAAAATAATGTGTCAAAATTACTTAGTTTCTATATTACATTGGTACTGGAACTAAATATTGGTAACGAACGAAACTGTGTCTTAGTATACGGTCCTGAATTTCTTTGTAGTCCAGTGAGAAACCCACGACATGATATTCTCTAAACCTCACTGCGCTCGCAGAAAGTTTCAACTAAAAAAATTGAGGCAGATTAACAAATCAGTCAATTCCGTAACCTCCGACCACCTGAGACTTCAATTAAACCTAAAGGAAAAACATACAACAGCTCCTTGAAAAACAATTTTTTTTTATAAATATATTTTTTACTCAATAATTGAGACACTCCCGTGCATACATTTACTCTTTCATATACTTCTATATAATATTATTATGTCATCTCGGAATCACAACACTGGGGGGGGGGGGACTATGTACACTCTCACAATCTCACAATTAAATATACGGTCAACGGTACAAATCGCTCACAAATATACATAGATATAAAAGTTGTCCGTCTGTCTTCTCAGACGGAAATTTCGTAGTTACAGTCGTAGACGGAGGCGCGGTCGGGCGGGTCGGGGGGCGGGGCGCGCGTTTCGAGCGCGTCCTGCACCTCGAGCGCCCGCACGAAGGACAGCGGGCGCGCCGGCGCAGCCCCCGCCCGCCGCCGCGCGAGCGGGGACGCGCCGTTCACCGAGGGGAGCACGCCGGGCGGGAACACGGGCACGCCCCCGCGCGGCGGGTGCGGCGCGTGCGCCAGGTGCAGGTGCGGCCGCTCGGCCCACAGGTAGTTGCCGCGCTGCGGGCTGGCGGCCAGCTCGCGGATGTCGTCGGCCGTGGGGCGGTGCGGCGCGGGCGGCTCGGGCCGCAGCAGCTCGCCCTCCGACAGGAAGCGGCGCTGCGGCGAGCTGCGTCCCCCCACGCCGATGAAATCCGGTCGCCGCGGCTGCGTCGGCGTGCCCGGGTTGGACCTGTCAGGCGCGGCGCTCACGTCAGGGGTTTAATCGCGCGAGCTCGTCCGAGCCCTCGCTATCGTTATCGTACGGCCTACGGACAGAAGGAGAAGGGAGCTGCGGGGCGAAGCGTTTGCACGTGCGATCGCAGACCGGCGCCGCCGCCCGGGACTGTGCGCGTCAGAACGAGCGGGCCCGGGGCGGGCTGGGAGGGACCCGCCGCGGGAACCCGACAGCTTTTCGACAGTCGGTATTTACAACAACTATGATTCGATCGTACCGCAATCCCATCTAATGTAAAACGTCACATGTATACATAAAATACTAATATAAAGCATAAATCGTGGGCGTGTAGCGCAAGTGTGGGATCAAAGAATAGTCATCGTAAGATAGTGACCGGGTTCTGATCGCGTAGAACTTTCGGTCCGTAGGCGGCGACCCCACCAGCTACGGTTGCGGGGAGCATGCCAACGCCACATGCCACAACTATACATACTTTATGTTACACTATTGTACATTACACACTATTGTACAACTTATGCGAACTACTGCATGCTTATCCTGGTGAAATATGAAAACACTCGACTAAAGTGCTTTATAAATAGAATATAAATAATTCAGAGAAACTACGTGAACAAAAAACTGTTAAATAATTGAATACCTTCATAACTTTCTAATAACTTGAAACAGAATTATTACGCCTGAATTAATACGCCAAAATATGAATAAAAAAAAAAGCTTATATATTTCATCAGGATAAAACAATAATAGAACCGGCAAGCAACGACACAACATACAATGGCTCTGTACATGAGCAATAAAAGGATTTTTTAAAATCGACACATAAAAATAAGTAAAGCGTCTGAAAAGAATTATTTTTTAAATATAAACTATTAATAAAACATACAAAATTAGTAAAAGTATTGTGAAAAATATAGCCAAGAGCTTGTGACGTAAAACGATGAAAAATTTAATACTGAAAAAGAATGAGGTCGAGTGATTCGTTTACCATAAAGCGCAACGCATCTATGATCATAAGTCGACCATAGACAGGCGTTGGTAGCCGTTATCAGCCATTGTATAGTGTGTCGCATTACGCCTGCGCTCCGTTTTGTCACAACAGCTTGCAAAATAAAAAGAAATATAATTTTTATTGCATATACTTAAGTAGAATTCTGTCTTAATTATTATAGGTAGATTTTATTATAAAGTTTATTGATAGAATATTCAAAAAAATATCGATTATTTGTGTATCATTTGCCTATTTAATAAGACTAGACAGAATTCGAATGTCAACCAGGTTACAATGTCTTAAGCATGTTTTTAATAATAAATAGTTAACTAAATCTCACTGGCAAGGTCATCCAAGGGCTCAGGTACAAAGACTCACAATGTCATTTACGCTGCGATTTTATTTATATACATATGAGGCTGCATAAGGTCGATCTACGAAGATAGGAATCTCTAAACTACTCTGAATGGCAAATATAATTGATTCTTATTTGTCGTCAAGTTCGATCTATCCCCGATAAAGAACTGATAGGAGTAGACCGTACTTCACGACAGGACTTCAAAAAGTAAATAATTAGAAAATAATTTTCTTCCAAAAATGTATTGCTTTGACACTCAAGATGGCATAAGGATTCTAACGATAACCCAGGCCATATTATATTCAAAGTTGTTCAGAAATTCAAAAGTAATGGTTGAATAAAGAAACCCACATGCCCCGTACAGTACTCGGCGTTTGAGCTCGGCTAAGATCGGCTTGGTTCGGTTTTGTAGAGCGTTCTCTTTATAGCACAACGGACTAACAGTTTAATGTAAAGGTATCAAACTGTCAGTCCGATGTCCAACAGAGAGAACGCTCTACAAAACCGATCTCAGCCGGACTCTCACTCTTCTTCCCGACGTACCAACCAACCCAAGCGCCGGGTGCTGTACATGTGCACTGTAAACATTACACTCTGTTTCTGGGTCGTCGTGTAAAAAGAGAATTGCGTAAAATGAAAATAAAACCATAGAGAAAGTTGGACAATTAGTATAAAATAGCCCTTGAATAGAGTAACCACCACCTTGCAGAATAGCGAATAGCGGATCCTAACTACCTTTGCCGACAAAAAAAAAACTTTTATATTACAATTTAAACAAATTAATGCGAACACAGACAGTGTAACCGATTGTTCAGTCTCTTATAACATTTTGCAATAATATGTACAAAAACATGCCCAAAAATGAAAGAAAAAGTAACAAACGTGTGCTTTATATACAACGCAAAGATCGTAAAAATTACTTTCAGATAATTTATTGTCAGCCCGACATTACATGCAACCAAAATCTAAAAGTAAAATAAAAAACTAAATCTTCTTTCCATAAACAAATCTTATACATACGAAATACTTTTTAGCAAAAACCGTGCAGCGCCATGTCAATATTTTTTTACAAAAAGTATGAATCAGTGGATATTTTTATGAAAGATTTAACACAATATTTCACAAGACTTACTGTTTGAATTCTGGAATCTAGAAGAAGAAATAGTTAGAAATGTTTCGTAATGATGATAAAAAATATAATTATCTAGATAGAAAAGTTATTGTCTACAAGAAGGATGAGATGATACTACAAAAATGTGATGACATCTTAGACGGCTGCAGAAGTAACCGCAAATTTGACAAGCCTGTATATTAATGAATTTGTGCTAGAATGCTTGAGCGTCTTTATGAGGGTTTTGATGAAATTATTGACTCAAAAGCATCATAAAGCTCAAGCAAAGCTCTGGTCGTTCTTGATCTTTTGGAATTGGTTAATAAAGTGATTTTTATTACCGATATGTCAAAATTGTTGTCACATATGTAGTCCTCTAAATTTCTGAAGATACTGCCGAGTGGTGTCAATATTGTGCATGTAAAGTGGGGTAGTTGAAAAAAGGATAATATAAAACTTATTAAAAATATCCACAAATTCGTTTAAAAGATCGTATAAAACACACAAACACACATGAGCATACAACGACAGAATTACCGTTGACACGTCGGCTCTATGCGTTAGGTCCACCTGCCGTGGTAAGCGGTAAATCACAATTTTTAGTCTGTGTCAATACACTGAGAGACCACAAATAATATGGTATAACCTACATGAACTGCGCTAACATAGGCTTTTTTAATTCAAAGACTTTTTTAGCCGTGATCAATTGAAAAAAATATTTTACTATAAGAAAACCCACATAGACCATAACTTTTTTAAATAATGTGTTTTTCAAGTTATAAATTTTCCCTTAGGATCTGTACAACGTTTACGTTTCCGTTCTAAAATATTCTCGTGGGATCTGTATAAAGAAATGAATGGAGTTTGAAGGCTTCGGTTAACATTTTTTATTAGAGGAATACATATGTACAGTGAACGGCGCTTTGGTTGCGACATCGGGAAGCAGAGAGCGTCCGGGTAAAATCGGCGTGTTTCGGTTTTGTAGAATGTTTGCTCTGTTGCACATCAAACTGACAGTTTCGTTATAAAATTTTGGACAGAGAATAAATACAGACACAACTAACATTGAAAAAACTGACACATACTATTCGACTAGAATAGATAGCACTAGTTCAGTAAGTGACGGCCATTATTGATGGGTCATCTTAAATTAATTTCATAATCATAGACCTAATAGATATCAGTGTTCGGCCATTTAAAAATCAGAGTTCCCACATATCCTTTTAAAATATACAGCTATTATTAATATTTAGGTAGGTTGGGGCAAAGGTACGCCTTAGAGAAATCTCCCTGAGACCCCGATCGCCTCATAAATTATAATTGAAATGACGTTTTATTACCTATATTTTGGGTGTAATTCATACCCTTCTAATAAAAAAAAATATCACCATCCCTCTTTGTTCATGATCTTTCTACGTTTACTGTCAGTCTGATGTATGACAGAGACAACGGTCTACAAAACCGAAGTAAGTCCATCTCAACTGGACTCTCTCTCATCCTTCCCGACATGCCAACCGAAGCGCTGTTTACTATTCATGTCTTTTTGAAAGAACCGAAAAATCGAAACCTACGATTATTTCGCTAGTTTGCAAACTCTAACCATGGGAAATAATAATTGCATTATTTAAATTTTAAATTAAAAAAAAACTAAATTTAAGCGACTAATTATTAGGATTATTTATTGAGTACAGTACAGTAAGTTAATTGATTTAAAATTGATGTTTTTGTGGCGGATGTGATCTAGAATTGAATTATTTACCTCCGCTCAATATAATGATGTTATTATTCAACCATCTTATATTAAAAAGAGGTAGATATGTTATCTTAATACTAATGCCATGTCAAAAATGAAACACATTTTATAACGCATAACATAACATAAACTCACGCCTATATCCCCGAAGGGGTAGGCAGAGGTGCTAGCACCCACATTTCGCCAGTTTATGTTTAGGTCCCAATGTAATAGGTGGCAAGCCTATTGCCATTAAGCGGGAACTTATAAACCTGCGATAAATACACACATAACTTCGAAAAGCATCGAAAAGTCATTGGTGTGTGCCATGGTAAAACCTGGGATCGAACCTGAGACATCGTCTCAGCAGTCCATTACCCATACCACTAGGCTACCGCGGCGGATTTTATGACACATTTTATGACATAACATTTACTTTGTTCTCGCTCGCACTCACTGATTCGCGCATGTCCTGTTGTGCTTGCGGCGGAGGAAGGCGAATTAGTGAGTGCCGTCTTTTTAATACACAATCATTGATTATAATAATATTTATGGTCTCACTGCATATGACAGACTCGGTGTGTAGAATCATTTTTTGTATATACAGGTTATCAAAAATATTAAACCCAATTAATAATAGTTTCACCAAAAGGTGGACATTAACGACTCCAATAATTTTTTAATGGTTGTCAGAGTAGTCAGAGAGTTAGTAAATTAAAAAAGAATAAATGTTATTATCATTACATATTATAAAACAAAGTCTAGATATAGAGGATAAAGGATAGAGTGGTTCTCGAAGTAGGTTTAAGTCTTACTTAATTAATTTTAATTAAAATTATTTTTTCAAGCTTTGTATACATTGGCTAAAATATAATGATTTTTGTAGGTGTCGGAAAAAAATAAGCAGTTTGGGAGATTTCAACGAAAACGCTGCCTAAACCCTTTGAGATCTAACAAAATGATGTATGGTGGAGAACTTTTTTAACAGTGCAACTACACTGTTAAAAAAATTCTTAGTTCGCAACTGGTTGCGTAATAAAAGAAAACATTCTTCCCTCGCAACTAGTTGTCATCAAAGGTAAAAAATTCTTCCATCGCAACTGGTTGCGAATCACAATTGCGATGGCGGCCGAAGGGGTGGAGTTGTATATGTTATAGGTTGAGATGGTGAAATAGGGTCCCATTGATAGTGGGAACGGGATCAGACTCCCACGGGGGCGACCTCGTGGGAGTCTGATCTGATCCCGTTCCCACTATCAATGTCTTCGCAGCCATTCTATTCTATCACTTCACAGCCATGGGCAACAGCTAGTTTAAAATAAAATGTTATTTATTGTTACAAACAAATATGCCTATTACATGGATTTACTAACACTAATGCGTGTGAAGTACTGCATTCTTCCTAGCTTCATAAATTGCAGGAATTACGAGATAGTTTTTATTGTAACTGAATTTTGTCTACAAAACGTCGTCAAACGGGGGCGACCTCGTGGGAGTCTGATCTGATCCCGTTCCCACTATCAATGTCTTCGCAGCCATTCTATTCTATCACTTCACAGCCATGGGCAACAGCTAGTTTAAAATAAAATGTTATTTATTGTTACAAACAAATATGCCTATTACATGGATTTACTAACACTAATGCGTGTGAAGTACTGCATTCTTCCTAGCTTCATAAATTGCAGGAATTACGAGATAGTTTTTATTGTAACTGAATTTTGTCTACAAAACGTCGTCAAACTGGTACGAGTCCGTATGCGATTTTTCTGATATCTTAATTTTTTTCAAATGACGTTTATTTTTTAACCCATATATCGATCGGTTGATATCGACCCAAAATACCTTTATGGCTTATAATGAGCACTGACCGCGACCTATTGCATTAATTAAAATTATCTATATTGCAATATTTTCTTATACTGAAGAACTATTCCGAAACACATCACAGGTTCATAGATAAATCTATAATAATTTCACTGACACCTAGAAGCAAAGTTCATACTTTTATTTGTAAAGAAAAATGGCGATGAGTTCATATAAATGTGAATATTTTTGTGTACATTATGTTATTTTTTTTTTTAATAAATAAATAAATATTCTACGACATTCTACACAGCGCTTTCTAGACCCAAAGTAAGCATAGTTTAACTAGCTTGTGTTATGGGTTCCAGAATGCGGATAAACATACTTATATACTTTTTTTTTGTAAATACATACATAACTTCGAAAAGCATCGAAAAAGATTATTTTTATAGTAAATGAATTGAAATTGAAAGTTGAAAAGAAAATCTCTGACTACTCTCCTTTTGGACACACCACAAATGTATTAGTAAGCAACCCTTACGTCTTAAAAAGCTAAATATACACCAATGACAATAAATATCAACACATAATTAGTGTTCCCAAACTTAGTAACCTCTAATACGTGAATGCAAAACATTTTACATGCAAATAAACACTGAATCAAATTAAAAACATATATCATAAGAACAATACAGGTTATAAGCAACAGTATAACTATAATTGGAATACAATTAATGTAAGCCGAACCAAATCAGTTGAAGCTCGAATGTCGAAGAGTGAAGACGTTTTCCAGAAATTTATAGTTATTCTGTTATTTATTACCAGTATTGTGGTATAAGCGATGCATTCCCGGTTGAGGTAGAAGGGGATCAAAAACCATTTTTGTTAATGATGGGAACAGGCCATGATACAATGGGAAATAATATAAATACCTATTTAATCATTATGGGAACATTTTCTCCTCTCAAATATCTGCCAATTATTCCTTTATTCGAAATTTTGATCTAATAACATATCTTAGGTAAGCATTTTAATAAAGTGTAGTGTTTATTTGAATTGTTTGAAGTGTTGTTTTTTTTAATTAATGTGCAGAAACTGAAAGAATATTTTGGCTAAGACACTATTGGAAAATCATTAACTGGTTGTACTTTAGAGCGGATTTCACTAATGATAGTAACCGCTATCAAGTCGAACGTGAGAACCGAGGTAAGTTTAACTTGATCGCAATTATTTTCACTGATGAAATTCAATCTGAGATGTATATTTAGATACCAGCCACCAGTAAGAGTTTTAGTAAGAGTAGTTAGTCGTTAAACTTATGAATTTTCGAAAGAAAAATCTATACATTAATAAGAATTCATTCCAATTATACAACCAGTGTCAGACTTATCAATTTTAGATTACACACATCAATAATTATTCTGTTTAAGAATATTAAATTCATGACACTTGGCGAAATCAAAATTCGATCTTAAAAATAATATCATAGCTGAACGATTCTTCTATTTTCACTAGCATAACTTCAAATTCCATTCGTAAAATTGAATAGTGTCAAAAGAAATGCCGATTTATTTTATCTACTTCTACTAAAAACTCTTCTTCTGACACTACCAGTGTGGTGGTGGTGTGTTCACTTGAAGTGACAACGGAACTAAACACTTTTTTTTTCTAAGCTTTCAGTTCCCGCTTGTCCAGGTCTTGGACTATTTCTCATACATACCTTCTGACTGGACTGCTGACGGCTAAAGGCGTGGGTACACCGAGCGCCTTGATCCTCTGCTGCATGGTGGGCGACGGCCGGGCGCCGCCGTTGGAGCCGGATTCGTACCGCACCGGCTCCATCACCACCCGGTAGCCCGAAGTTGTCGTGCCACCGTGGCTGTAACATATGTCACACCGATTTACTAAGTGGTAATGTTTTACTAGCTGTTGCCCGCTGGCACTATGTGCTGTTTCAGACTTTAAGCTATCTCTGTATCAAATTACATCCAGATCCGATCAGTCGTGTTTGCGTGAAAGAAAAGAAAACAGGAATATTTCCGTTTCAGAGGATTATAGTATTATACGTACACATTTTATTATCTAGGTACGTATATTGTTTTGTGCCACGCAACAGTTGCAAGTTTATTGACACTACCGTGCCCCTTTCCAGACTCAGTGACATTCCCTAACAGAACAATCCCACAAGTAACTTTGCTTGGTCCGGAATCAAACCTAAAACCTTAGGCACCACAACACACCATAGTACATGCGACGATTTCGATACGACAAAATCAAATCTACACCAGCATGGTATTCTATATGGCAATTACTTGTTTAGTTTTTATCCCAAAAGACCTTGACTTCAAATCTATATCAAGCTACATACCTTGACCGCCGATAATAGTATACGGCTCCGAACGTAGGTCTATTACAACGATCTTGACCCACAAAATCGAAAACGATTCATCACTTAGGTACGTTCGTAGGGATGCTCGCGAAGGAGGGGGCGGAGCGCGCCCGGGAGAGACTTAGAACTCTGCCGGTCCGCCGAGCCCGCAACTTGCTCGCCGCGCGTCGCAGGCGACTCAGGCGCCGGAGCTCGCTTAACGACCTCCGTCCTCCATGAGCGCAGGCCTGGGGGTGGCGGGTGAGGCCACCTGTCACCCCAGCAGAAGCAGGCCGGGACGGTGGGGCGACTAGCGCCCCTCCCCCAAACCGGGGCAAGACGGGGACACCGTGGTTCCCAAACCCGAGGGGGCCATCTCGAAACCGGAGATGGCCCAGGGTCAGTCGGGGTGCGAGGGATATGCTCTATGGGCAACCTTACACCCCGGCGTCTGTAGACCCGAGACGGCGTGCGGTTTTAGTCGGTTCAAGCCCGACATAACCGCCCCCGCTAGCACGCGGGGGGGTATCCGAAGGGATTTCAGCACGATAAAAAAAAAAAAAAAAAAAGGTACGTTCGTAGGGGGTGTGTGTTGGGTAACCTCCTCGAGTGTCGCTCCGATTCCGATCCCGCTGCAGTCCGGGGAACACGGAATCGGAGCGGCCGGTACACCCTGGGCGGCGGTCAATGGCTTCCCCTTCACCCCTTCATAGGGTTGGCATTGATCGTCGGCCAATACCCAACGTGGCGGGAACACATCGCTCTCCGTACTCCTCTGCTTTCAGAGGAGACAGGATGAGCGATGCTGTTAGTGGTGAGATGGCCCAGGGTCAGTCGGGGTGCGAGGGATATGCTCTATGGGTAACCTTACACCCCGGCGTCTGAAGACCCAAGACGGCGTGCGGTTTTAGTCGGTTCAAGCCCGGCGGGGGGGTATCCGAGGGGATTTCCGCACGAAAAAAAAAAAGGTACGTTCGTAGTTTTATCTGTGTTCTGTTAATTTGGCTACAACCCGCGATCCACAGGAACCTTTATCCGGGATAAAAACTAGCCTATGTGTATTCCAGACTATGACCCCTCTCTGTGCCAAATTTCATCTAGACCCGTTCAGCCGTTCTGGCACGATTGAGTAACAAACATCCATCCATCCATACATCACACACACACATACTTCCCTCCATCCACCGTAACAAACTTTCCCATTTAAAATATTAGTGGGATTATTGAATTTTTATGAATACAAAACCTCACCTGGTATTTCTCGAGAGTGGACTAAGTCTGGGGTAATGATGCGGTCTTGGCGGCAAATGGTGATGCTCTGGCGGGAACAGGTTGGCGGCCGAGCCTCGCCGCTGCATGGGCGGCGGCGTGGGCTCGCAGTCCGCCGACTGCGACGCGCTGGGCCCGTCCAATTCGCCCTCACCCTCCTCCCGACCCGGAGACAGCTGCGCCGCCCACACGTACTTTACAATCCACGTGTTATTCACCAGTCATGGGATACATTTGTATGTTTCATACAAAATAAGGCAATAAGCAATGATTTCTTTGTATACTACTAAAAAAGCTGTACGGAACAACAAAAATTGGTATCGCGAAAGGTAATAAACCAAGGCGAACTGTCATACAGATGACATTAAATAAGGCGCGCTATGTCTATATCTATAGGTGCCAAAATTAATTAACTCATTTATCTAGTCTCTGCGTTCCGTATTCCCCCTTTCACAGTAACACAATTTTTGTTCTAAATAGTTTTTCTAGTAGATATACATAGAAGTCATTGGTAATAGGGAATCAGAATGCCATTTGTTTTTTCTCATTTTGACCTGAATATATTGTTACGTGCGCGGGGTACAAATTAAATGTCGTTTATACAACAAAGAGGTTTATTCGCTCACCACAAACTAGACAACTAAATAACTAGCACAAGCAGTTCAAGTCACTCAGCAGTTCACAGTAGTCCACAGTCGTTACTTAAGTCGCAGGTATAACCCTCTTGGTTCACTTCGGTAAGAAATGTTCGCTTTCGCTTTCGAAAATAAACTGCGTGTCGATAGCCGGCTTTTATAGCTCTTAATAAGGAGGGTAGAATGTTCCGGAATCATCTAGAGATAAGGCACGTTAGGTATCTAACTAGAGCATTCGAGAAAAGTACCTACTTACTACTAGGTACAGTCACGCCGACGGTCGAGGTGAATAACCTTGTATTGAAGATTTATAGGTAAAGTAGGTATAGGTATTAGAAGTACTTGTGGTTTTGTGTTGGTATTTCTAGATTTTTCTACACTGTTCGGTAGAGTACTTCGACACTAACAATGAGTTTTAATTTCCAGAAGATTCGATCAGTAATTTTCGAGATATCGACGATCGTTGTAACAATATTATTATATTTGCTTCCATAATGGGCGGTAATTAGGAAAACTTGATGATAAACAAATCGGGCGATAGTTTGGTGTTGCAGCCATTATATCTATCATATATACCCTCCCAACAGTTAATTACACCTCTCGATAGCTGAAGGATCAAAGAATTAGTTGCGTTGAGTGTAAACGAGGAGAGGGGGAAGCGCTGACATGACACATCCACACTCTGATTTTACTATGTAGTTAGGGGTATGTTCCGAAGCACGCTTTTAGTGCTACAAATCAATTTTTATAAAAGCGTTCTCCCCGAACATTATCCTTATGATGAATGCATGACATTTTGATTCCCCTACGTATTTTGTAACTATCATTAATATTTAAAAATACACCGTTTTCAATTCGATACGTAAAGTAATTTAATGACAATTATCAAAGTACAAATATTGTATACTTTTACTTTGTTGATAAGATAAAATATACTAGGTCTTATGAATTAATATTACAACCGTAGTTAATTTTAGTTAATGATAACGACATTAAGTGGGCTAGCGTTATCATATGAGTATTTATTTACTTCTAAGGTCGACACCGGAGTCTATTCCTACTAGAATAGAAACTGTCGCGGGTTCAACTCTAGTCGTAGATGTTGACTCTTCTCAATTTAAATTATAAGCATTAAATTAACATAATTTCACGCCTTTATCCCCGAAGGGGTAGGCCGAGGTGTATTAGACACCCAAATTTATTGTACAAAATATCATTATCATGAAGCAATTGCTTTTATGTATACGAGACTGGCTGTTCAGAACAAAAAAACAATGGTGTAAATTTTGGAATGCTACTAAATACTACTTTGGCGCCATTTTTTGTTGCTGTCATTGCCACAGAGTATATTAAATTTATTTTATATGAGATCATCCATTGTAAACTAGTGTAAGGGCGACAAAATGATGAATCAGTGGTGAGGCGTCCCGTACCCACTTTACCTCCGATATATGACACACTTTTTGTTCTGATCCTGAATAAATAATTTATTAAAGAACTCATTAACTCCTTTCACAATTAATAGTCCAGAGATGATAATAATATTTGTTCGTTCATCGCAAAAATAAGAAAGTATTCTATACAATGGCTTACCCAAAAATAAGTTTTATAGTTTGCAGAAAATTTCATTCCTACACTTTCCTACACTGATTCCAAATGTTTGGCACTATTGTTTTGACTTGACGATATCAATTTCATATACAAATCATATTTTTTACTTTACAAATCGAATTTATTTATAAGTTTCAGTGATTAGAAACTACTTGTCTAGGTCACTAGTGAAGTTTACAATATACCAGAATGCTCTATTATCATGGAGCATAGTAGGAGCATAATAATGTAAACGACATTGACAATGACATCTATGGCTACCTTAAGCTAAAGCTGTATCAGGTGTACACCATAAGTTTCTCTATTGCAGTGAAAATAAAAATAAAGAAAAAAAACACTTTTTATAAGGATAGAAACTCTTTCATATATTTTTTTAAACTAAGATAAAAAACGCGCGGGCGAAAATGTTATTTTTTAAGAGTCGGCACAGATCGATTCTATAAAAAAAAAATTGAATGGTAACGTTTTGTTTTTGAATTTAGAAAGAGGTGAAACTACTTCTTTTTAATGTAAATGAAATGGTAATGAACATTAAAGCTTGTCAATAATTTGAAAAACCATTGCATTACAAATTATATTGTTTGTTTTTTTTTTTGCGTTTATTGTGCACCATTGTAGTTTGAGTGTAAGAAGCGTGAGTGTAATACATTGACAGCAGAAAATTGTTTTAAATGTTAGTCACATAAGGTTTTAAGATATAGAAGTTATTCAGAAATAGGTTAAAGAATAAAATTGAGGAACAAAACATTAAATTCGTTATTTTCTAATTTATCTGTACATAGTAAAGCAGATTGGAGAATATTTCCAATGAACTTTTTCAATTTAACTGAAATTTAAACTTGATATTGTGGGAAGTTTACGCAAATGTCACACATTAAAATAAAACTATTTTTAACTGATTGTATCGCGATTTATTTGATGTGATCTTATTACTCATTGATCACGACGACGTTTAGGTTGCTTTTCAGCAGCCATGGTCACGGGTTACTTGAGTTAAATAATTGTGTTGAATATTGGAAACTAAATTTGACTTAAAACTTATCAGTTCAGAACTCAACTAGACTGGACTCCGCCGAATGTTACCCATACTTTCGGTAGAGTATAAATCTAATTCATGCGACTGAGCAGGGTCTATTGACAGTTGGGTCTTAAACTCAATATTTAAGATTGAACGATACATGGCGCAATCTCAAATTAGAAAATATTATTTCCATCTACTTTTCAGTGTTCACACATATGGACAATATTATGTACATATTATAATGAAAACCCCAACCCAACACCCAGAAACATATTGCAAGCATGATTATTTTCCCAGTACATTATGTGCGAAAGAATCGTGTTTTTCATCACTACAATATGAAGTCATATGACATGACAGATTCGAAATTTAAAATTTGTGGGCTTAATATAATTTTTATGTTCAATAAAAAGCACATGCATGCAGATTCGGTATAGTGCATTTTCAAAGAGTTTTTATAAGAAAGAGTGGGTTCCACGGTATTGTACCTCACACCGTTCAAGTCACACCTCTACATTACCTGATTGCAGAGTCGAACGTATTAGTAGAGAGCCAGACATATCATGTCTTCAATTCACTAATTCAGTTTAAGATTGATTGTAATTGTGCAAGTGCTAATATAGAGCTTACGTCAGTGAATTGAAGGTATGTAATTCGCTCTACAAGCATGACAACTAGTGACACTACGATCGTAATTGAATGAAAAAAGCTGTCTTTTGACTAACTAAGCGTGAGATGATAATTATAAAGCTACAAAGATATTTTTTTGTGAAATGATAAATGAAAAATAGGTGTTAGTTAAATTAATGATATATTACCCATGTGATCGCTATTTATACACTTTCCTAAAATAATAGACTGGTAGGTATTAATTTTCCTTTTACATACACCATCGAGATACCATAGCTTCTAAACTGTGACGTTATCACATAGTAATTCAACAAGAAATCCCTCAGAGTACCTCAAATAGGTAGAAACTTAATTATTATAATGATTAAAAACACCTACAAGCTTAAGTAACATTTATCATATTGAGCGTTACTTGTCAATAGAATCAGAACACACGCTACAGGCGGAATAAAGTTGCCAGCAACCTTGAAAAAAAGATGACTTCTAATCAGTGGAAGCACGGGATTCCATCATTCAGTGGTGTTCTGGCTACACACATTATATCGGTGGCGGCACTATTTTTTAGCTCTATTTAGCGACGAAGAATTACTACAAAAAATACTGATCCTGTATCGCGATATGAAAATGTTCTTACTGATTTTTACATAAAATATATTATACAACATCAACTATTGAATAGCTTGACCACCTAACATCAACCACTACCAGTGCGTGCCTTTAAGATATAGGCAACTAGCGTATGACCCCGTCTATGGCTTAAAATAAATAAATAAATGGCTTCACAGCCCTGTCTTCCCAAAAATAGTCTGAGACAATTGGATTGCTAACTTTATTTTCGAATAAATTTAATCCAATTAATTAAATTCAACATTCTCTGTTGCTACGTGAAGTATATAATTTTCATCCTTGCTTAATGCCTAAGAAATTTACAATTTAAACAATATCATCACCATCATAACCGTCTCCGTTGCCTCATCCGTGTCACGCATGTGGGCGCCGGCACGTCCTGCAAATCGCATGATTTCTTTTGCACGATTTTGTGCAAATTTCTGCACGAAACAGGCACCCGTATGCGTGAACACGCACAACGCAGCGCACGGCCTAAAAGTCACATCACCGATATCATAGCTTAGCTTAGCAATGATAGCAAAGCGTCTGGCTCTCACCTTGTTATAGTGTGCGTGAGGTCCGGCGGGGCGGTGAGCGTTCCCGTTGTCTGCCGTGTACGTCTTTACCTGATGTTGCGTATCAGTCGCTATCGTTGATATCGCTGATGCTGAATGGCCGCCACCAGGCATCGCTTCCCGCCGTTTTTTGCCGCCTTTGTATATATATTTCGATGGTCGGACTAGACTGAAAATTTAATTGCGAATTCATTAGTGCGAGTGTGATATCATTAAGCGGTGATGCAAAAATAAATATGAGGAGTAGAAGTGTCGATAGGCGCTCAGCAGTAAACGCCCATTAGTCACCCATTGAAATTTGTGCTTTATGCTTACAAGCATAGAATTCAATATTGCTTATCTTATACCTTGTATAATGATAATTATATCGAACGAAAATTGCCCGCCCTATTGAAAAATCAGCTTAGAATTACTATTAATGTTTATCTACCATTAACAGTACCCTCAATATCTCAATCTGTAGGCCAAAATCTTACCAGCAATATTCCCATATAATTATTTTGTACATATAAGTATGTGCAGCTTTTCAAAGACAATGAAATAACGCCAAACCTTTGTGGGGGCCATAGAAAGCGCAACAGTCAATACTGCATCGTCAATTGTTCTTTCTAGCTCAGTTTCAAGTGAACCTGAGAAAGAGAAAATCTACATTCGCTTTAATACTACTAATGATACTAAGATTGACTGACACGCCATCTAGCGGCACACACTAGTCTATATACATTTATATTTACGAAAGTTTCTCTGGTAGCGACTGGGGTGAGTTCTTTAGGATTATATACCTATAGGAAGTAGGGTATATGATAGGTTTTCCTGTCAAAAATTTATTCCACCTGGATAGGACTTAGTTTCTCCACCTTAAAGAATACAGAAGTTCAAAAACACTACTTAGTGTTGTGGTCAGCAATTATTTTTTTAAGCGCCAATGAAAATACGTCTTACAGGCAGCGCCAAAACACTCCTTGCGGCAGTCTTTGTGAAGTAGCTGATGATGGTAGTACGTAAGAGTGAAGGTAAAATGAATGAGTGGGTTACATGTAATAAATAAAGAATAAATATTCTACGACATTCTACATAGCGCTTTCTAGACCCAAAGTAAGCATAGTTTAACTTTTGTTATGGGTTCCAGAATGCCGATAAACATACTTATATACTTTTTTTGTAAATATATACATATAATAATAATATGTATTCATATGTATGCATTTACAAAAAAAAAGTATATAAGTTCTTACCTTTAAGAATTTAAATCAACCAAACTCTTCTGAATACAGAGTGAAGTTTATTATCGTTCTTTTTTATACGAAACAACTAACAAACACACATCCAGATACGTTAAATCTAAATTATATATTTCTTGACTAATATGGGAATCGAACTCATAACAGTCGACGCGCTGGCAGTCGGGGACTGTAGTGCAGTTGATAAAGCCAGTATGGACAGAAGAGCTAGACTTACCTAGGGTACTGAGGTCCAAACTGCGCGTAACAGCAGTTGTGCCAGCAACCTTTCGAGAAGGGGTTGTAACCCCCGGTGAACTTGCCGGTCACCTGTTCGTTCGTGGTGCGACCTCGTGACACCAGCACCATATGGAATCCGGTCAGACCGAATATTGGTATCGCTAATAATGCGATAATTCCCATTATCACCATTCTTATAGGACAATTTAGGAAAAATATTGACTTTCGATTGATGAGATTCTTAGATGACTTTACAGATTGCTTGAGGTGACTTTACAGACTAATTAAGATGACTTAATAAATAATAAATAAATATTTTAGGACATACACAGCGCTATAGATAGCGCTGTGTATGTCCTAAAATATTTATTTCTAGTCTAGAGACTAGAGTCTCGAAGTAAACGTAATTTCACTTGCTTCGGTAATAATGGGTTCTAAATTGTAGATAAACATACTTAGATGTTTTTTTGCAGATATAATATATCGAAGTAGAAATGTCGCTATACCACATATACCTAGCGCCATCTAGCAACAACAAGTTGAACTACTTCGAAACTACTACGTTACTACCAATCCTGAATCGCGAAAGTGAAGTTTGCGCTCTGGTATAACATATATACAACATCCCAACGACAACTGTTGGGCCGCGGCCCGCCATGCGTGATCACCTTGCCTGGTCGGAGGATCCTCCCTTTGTGTTGGAGGAACGTCACACTCCGTTCCTCCACAGAAACACCCAGACAAATACAAATAGGCTTCAAATTCAAATAAAAGGAATTCAAATATTTGCACTGAATGGGAATCGAACCCGTGACCTCTGACTTAGGAGGAGAACGCTCTACCGCTACACCACCTAGAAATTCTTCCAAGAAAATCCACCATTGAAACGTTAAGCATGAAACTCCGTTTTATATCTGTCCGGACCCAATTCTTCCACGCAGACAAAGTCGCGAGTGGTATAATAACCAGCAAACATCTTGACACTGAGTGGAATAGCCTGCCCGAGTCTGTGTTTCCGGAAAGCTATAACCTCGGAATCTTCAAGTCTCGAATGAATAGGTTCCTTCTAGGCAAACGTGATCCATCGTAGACTACATCGTCATTTACGACCAGGTGAGATACGAGGTTAAACGTGAGCCTATCATTCATAAAAAGAAGTATTCTAGCTTGGACAGAAAGCGTATTCCTAGGTCTCTTTATAAATCAATCATAGATAAGATTAAACCTGTGGCGATACCACATATACCCAGCGCCATCTAGCGACAACAAGTTGAAATACTTCGATACTACTACGTCACTGCCAATCCTGAATCCTGAAAGTGAAGTTCGCGCGCTGGTATAACATATATACAACATCCCAACGACAACCGTGGGGCCGCGGCCCGCCAGGCGTGATCATCTTGCCTGGTCGGAGGATCCTCCCTTTGTGTTGGAGGAACATCACACCCCGTTCCTCCACAAACCAATCAGGGGCTCGCGTCATTGGTAAATCAGTCCTTTTAATGTTTTTTTGGTTGGTCCGTAAAGTGCACATGCGTAAACTTTTCCACTATTGTTCAAGAATTTTGCCGGCACTTATATTTTTATAAAAGGATACGATACAATGGGCTCGACCTGCGTCAAAGTTTTGTTATTGTTCATGATATAATACAAACTGAGGCCGAATATACTCAGCATATGTATCGACAGTGATATTAGAAAAAAGAAGAAAAATCTGTAGTTGCGCCGACCGATGCAGTTGTTCACCCACGGACAATGATGGTCAAAGGTCTGTGAACAAGAGCAAAATTTGGACTGCAGACAATCGCAATGTAATATGTAATAATAATTGTTGTAATTTTTGCTAGCGATTCACAACATAACAATATGTGGTGGCAATCTATGCCATAGGTGATTTACCGTCACCTCTCGTCTTCAGTGACAAGATAGCCGCGATACTGTTTTTTTTTTATTTGTTCATATAAATACATGTTTTTATCTTAATATTCTAGTACAATTTCCCAAAAAACCGTGGCCACAAGCGTTTATAAGTTTCGAAGGATGATTATTATTCTTGGCGAACTACAACCCATCTGTTGATGTTGAGATACGTGTGAATATTGATATCGCGATGGTCCTGCATGAATGTTCGAAGGAGCAGCGAAGTTTTTCAGCTAGTCTTCGTTGGAAGACTAGTATTGCAACGTGAGTAAAATATTACTAAGGCTATTGAGTCAAGATAAAGAATGTAAGCAAACGTTTAGTTGTCAGTTGTGTTTTGACCTGTAAACTTTAGCGTTGCTTTGTGATTGCAATGCCTTATAAGCTGAATGGCCAGGTGCCGATACATGCAATAGTGGTAATTGCCTCCCCGTAACTCACAACCCTAGAACATACTTTATTATAACCTACAGAATCCCCTCCTCTTTTCCCGATTTAAATTCTGTATATTAATCCCCTCTCCGTAAATCAAATTGTATATTTTTGCCCGCGATTCACAAAATCACACTCGCGTGCTGATCGCGTGCCGGTACTAAAAATCACAGCCACAGTCACTTTTGACGTCATGTGTGTTAAAATAAAGACTGTCCTTTACTAAAACCTGCAGTCGTAACGTATAGTCAGTGTTGAAATTAGATGATCATTTTCAGATTTTGAAAATTAGTTTTTGAGCAAAGTAATTTATGTTTCTTAGCGAAATGCTGTGTAACTACTTTGTGAGCTCTAGGCATAAAAATACTAGCTGACCCGGAAAACTGCGTTCCGCCTTAGAATCAAGTTATGTTGTTTACCTTATCAGTAAGAATTTATATTGTGAATCTCGTTGCACCCCGGCAATCAAGACCAGAGACGGCGCGGTATGAGGTTTTGGTCGGTTCGAGTCCGACATGATCGCACCCGCTGGCTGGCGGGGGGGTAAAAGTGGAGTATTAAATAAGGCATAGTACAGCGCAGACGCCGCAACAACGCGACGCGCGCGAAACCTTATCACGGCGTTTCTCCTGTAGTTAATTAAACTTTGCGCTAGCGCAAACGTAGCGTACCCATGTGCCTCAGCAGCGATGCCGCGACTACCGACTGTCTGAAACGTCGGCTCTTAAAGTTCCTATAGACGTACCTCTATGCAATGATTGCAGACTGAACAATGTGAACACCGCGGCGGTCTGTAGAACTTGCAAGTAACGCACCATTTCATCCGCACCGTGATACCGTTGATCTCCACGCTGCGGTACAGGGGCGCTCTGAAGTCGTCCTCCCTGTCCTCGTCAGGTGGAGCTGGGGACAAGAAGATCGTTATTTATTTGTCTACCATCACCTAGTTGGAAGTTACTCGTACACCTTTATCTAAGAGCCGGTGAAGATCGACCTTCACCTATCTAATAACCAGATGGGATAATAATATGTTTTATTAAATATCATCCAACTATTAACATGCCTATGGGGAGTCGCCTATCAAAATTTTAAATTTTTTATTTAAAGTAATTTCGTTTTTCGATAACCGGAAATTTGTTAAGTTTTTAACATAGAAAATATGTCTAAGGGGCGCAATGCATTCTGCTGTTGCAATATTGAGCTGAGAGTGCACTACATGATTACCTACAATTCACGTGCAATTTTTTTTTAAATTGAATACTATTAAAATTATTTTTTTCGGTGATTATTCCTCCGCTGCTAGACCGATTTACAATTTTCTTTTTCTGTCTAAGCCAATAGTTAAGTTGCATGCACATTTTGATTTTGAAATTTTTGAAGGGTGATTATTCCTCCATGGTATGTTCGATTTTCAATTTTATTTTTTCTAAACCTTCCGGGTATCAAGTTGTATTTACATGTCAAGTTTGGTCAAAATTGGTCGATTAGTTTAGGAGGAGTTTACCTGTTTATACCTACTTGCTAGGTAGTCAGGAACAAAAATAAGTAGGCTCGCCTACCGAGGCATATATTCACTATGTTAAAAACTATCCCTCGGAATAAAAAAAAACCGTAACAGCCTGGATTCGAACCCAAGACCTCTCGATCTTAAAGCCGACTTCTTATCCACTAAGCTGTTTATTACAAAGTATTTTTTGAAGAAAAAAACCTGATGTTTCGCTAATTACAGATCTCGTTTTCTCATTTTAAATTTGTTCACCCGTCGCTACTTAAACGCGTAGTTTTATATCAACCCTTCGGAACCCTAAGCAGGTCCGCATAAGTGAAACAAATAACTTGAAATACCGTTTCATATTACGAAATATAACATGACGAAAGCAGCCATTACAGAGTTGTAACCGCGATCCGAGTACTTAATGGCAGACAAACACGATTCTTCGGTAAATTACATAAATGATTAATGGTTTTTATTTATACTGATAACGAACAATGCCTTGTAGATTATTTGTTTTATAAAATTGGTCGTGTTCGTGCTCGAACCTCATTGAGGCGACAATCTTTTTTTTTTTTGTCGTGCGGAAATCCCTTCGGATACCCCCCCTACTGGCCAGCGGGGGTGGTTATGTCGTGTCTCGACTAAAACCGCACGGTGTCCTCCCCAAGTGTCCGTTGCCGGGCACCCCGGGTAAGCCCTCGAAAGGATAACCCCAGGGTTGCTGGCGGACTTTGGCTGCCACCGCGGCCTCGCCTGGTGGGCTCGGGTTTTATCCCGCTTCGGTGAGTTGGCAGGCGTGTGTAGGGCACAATTTGAGGCGACAATCTAACGTAAGGTTTAGTCACGGAATATAGGTAACACCGGACCATAAAAGCAATGACGGCCTCTGTGGCGAAGTGGTAGTGCATTCAACTGCTACGACAAGGAGCGCGGGTTCGCTTCCAGCGCAATGCAAATATTTGTATGCATTTATATGTCTATTTGCATTGGTCTGGGTGTTTCTATGTATAATGTATGTATTTACAAAAAAAAATGTATCTAAGTATGTTTATCCGCATTCTAGAACCCATTACACAAGCTAGTTAAGCTATATTTACTTTGGGTCTAGATAGCATTGTGCAGAATGTCGTGGAATATTTAAATTTAATGGTGTGAAGATCGCCGTCTTGACAGTGTTAGGTTGCATACAAAGTTTGCACTGGACCCGGATTCCAGTACTTTTTCTCTTGTTTTGACTTATCATGGCTTTTACAAAGCGACTCCCATCTGACCACCCAACCCCGAGAGTAGTACCTGCGTAAGAGTCTCGTCCGTTATTCAGCAGATGTACCAACTTGCGGGCGAGGCTGGCTTGAGCTCCGGTGATTTTGATGGAGCCCCATACATATCTATTTGTAATGTCATCTGTATGACCGCTACAAAAAATTACATAACATAACATAACTTCACCCCTATCAGTGGGCCTACCCCTTCGGGCACACCCACGATTCGCCAGTTATGTTAAGATCCCAATGTAATAGGAGGCGAGGCTATTGCCGTCTACCAGGCACATTATTAAATCGGGGAGTAGGTATTACACACCCACGATTCACCAGTTATGTTAAGGTCCCAATGTAATAGGAGGCGAGCCTATTGCCATCTACCGGGCACATTATTAAAATACAAAAAAAATAGTGGTCAGGTTATTGCCTTCTCCAATGGTTGGTTTAGAAAAAGGTCTCCATGGATGACCAAGATCTTGCGAAGAAAAAGCAGGAAAGTAGACCCTGGGCTCCGAGGTGAAGCCTTGGATGCAATCGGGACAAAACGCTAAGATGATGATGATGACATAGAAGTAATTGAACGATATCCTTATACCCTTTAGGGTTGCCACCGGGGTGGAATTCAGGTATTTTATGGAAAAACAGTCAGTGTTACGTTGTTATGAAAACCACTCGCTTACTTTTTTTTATGTATAAAACTTAGTCGATTATTGTAAATTATTCTGTGATTAAAAAGTGTAGAATCACACTTTTTAATCACAGAATAATTTAGCTGTTGAAAATTATTTAAATGTTAAAATATTTTTTTCTGATTCAATTTTGTGAAAATATCTTACGTCCATCACTTACGTTGGTGTAATAAAACTGTGATTTTATCCAATAAAGAAAAGAAGAAATTAAAATATATTGTTAAAATTATTATTTTTTAGGGATTTTCTTTAGAAAAGCCCTATTGCTATCGAGTTGTCGTCGACGTCGTCGTTGCCAATTTTCTGTCACGGTTTTGGGTATGAAGGAGATGAGCTATCGAGTTGCTGTTTTCGGTAATAGATTCGTTCTGGGGTGAATTATTGCAAGATAAAAAAAAATCGCAAAAAATCGCAAAAAAAAACGCAAAATCGAAAATCCCTTGTATTCGGCTGAGCTCGTCTCAGGAATTCAACTTGTTTATTTATCTACGTATGGGTAATGTCCAATACGATATGAGAATAAACCCCCGTACTATAACCGTGAAGGGGGCAGATGAAACTAATTAAGTGCCGTTGACCACTGGGGTGGCAAACGCCACCTAATTAGTGCCAACCACCACTCAGTTGGCAAGCGTAAAGGGGGCAGATGGGAATAAAGGTCCTATACATCCAAATCTGGGGGCCTAACATGAAACATACATGAGTCATGAGAACATTACGCTCTTTTTTTGCCAGTCATGTAAAAAGACATTTCAGATTCAATTAAATTGAAGTGTATGTTTGTAACGCCAAATAACAACTTTTTAATGAATGTACACGGTACTTACAACAAAACCCCAATTTTTTCAACTTTTGTCTGTCTGTCTGTCTTTTTGTCTGTTTAAATTAGATAATCTCTGGAAAGACCCGGTGGATTTTAACGGAACTTTCACTGGCAGATAGCTAATATTTTAAGGCTTAACATGCAGGCTACCTTTATTTTAGAAAAATAATTAGGGTTCCGCGCAAAAAATAAAAACCCAGGTTTAAGTTCACGCGGACGAAGTCGCAGACGCAGCTACCTACGTAAACTAGGACAGGCAAGGAGAATCACACATTAACATTCTCCAGCGATAAGATAACGTTCGTATTGGTACACGGACATATAGCTAGTAAAGAGCGGCAGTTTGTCTAGTTTCCCTTCGCGTAATTATTTTTTAGGGTTCGGTTCGGATACCTCCCCGCCGGTCAGCGGGGGCGGTTATGTCGGACTTGAGCCGACTAAAACCGCACGCCGTCTCGGGTCTTCAGACGACGGGGTTTAAGGTTGCCCATAAAGCATTTCTCTCGCACCCCGACTGACCCTGGGCCATCTCCGGTTTCGAGATGGCCTCCTCGAGTTTGGGAACCACGGTGTCCCCGTCTTACACCGGTTTGGGGGAGGGGCGCTAGTCAGCCCGCCGTCCCGGCCTGCTACTGCGGTGACAGGCGGCCTCACCTGCCACCTCCAGGCCTGGGTTCAGTAGGTACCTCAACATGGAAAAAAAAGGAACCCTTATATGATCACTTCGCCATCCGTATGTCTGCCAATATCTTTTATCAGGATGCGTGCAGACATGAAATTGAAATGCGAAAGTAATTATGTCTGTTCAGCGTTACGATGAAATTTGGTACAGAGATAAACTAGAGCTTGATAGATTAAAGAACAGGCTATATTTTGTCACGATAGCTGTTGCACGCGGGCGGAGCCGCGGGCAACAGCTAGTATTAAATACTTTATTTAGTCTACTTCTAAGTCAAGGCAACCAAATCGGCTGCGTTTAAGCAACATATTTAGGTGCTCGCAAGAGAATCACAACCGTGTTGGTAAAGAATTTCAAGTCTTTAGGGTCATCATCATCATCATCATCATCCCAGCGGTTACCCGGTTGCATCCAAAGCTTGCACTTTGGAGACTGGGCCCCGTGGTCAACTCTCCTTCACTTTCTCCTTTTGATGTGCCTTCTTGCCTTTCCCATCGAAAGGAAAGCCTGCGCCAGAGCATCGTCCTGTTACGGTTCCCTCCTGCTAGTGAAAGCCCCCAGTCAGTCTGAATCTCCCTGTCCTGCACAGCATCAGTAATCTGTCCACTCCCCAGCTCAGTCTGAGTTTAGCTTCAGTCCCATCCTATCTTTCGTCGCGAATACATCTTAGCATTTCTACTACTTGCCAATTCTCGCGTGACACATTTCTTTTATTGGCTCTTTATTTGATAAGTTTTGCATGTTTTTTGTACCAGTTTTGTACCAGTTTTATAATCAGTTTTACAAGTTTTGTGAACAGTTTTCTTAATAACTGTTTATCGTGTTGTAAACAGTGTTTTTTTTTAAAGAGAGTCGATTTAACTGGTAGTCAGCAGGTGTTTCGGCTTGCAGATGAGGTGACATTTCCAAGTCTTTAAAGTGCGGCAAAGAAACGATGTGCTGTGCCGATTACATAACATAACATAACATAATCTCACGCCTATATCCCCGAAAGGGTAGGCAGAGGTGCTAGCACCCACATTTCGCCAGTTTATGTTTAGGTCCCAATGTAATAGGTGGCGAGCCTATTGCCATTAATCGGGCACTTATAAGCCTGCGATAAATACACACATAACTTCGAAAAGCATCGAAAAGTCATTGGTGTGTGCCATGGTAAGACCTGGGATCGAACCCGAGCCCTCGTCTCAGCAGTCCATTACCCATACCACGAGGCTACCGTGGCAGGCTACCGTGCCGATTAGTCATGCATTATGTATGAATAATACAATATCTTTATAATAATGTAATGTCTATGTATAATCTGTGTATAATTGATTAAAAAAAAATGTTTTAAACATGATTTGTGGAATAGAGGAGAAATTGCAACGGTTCTCGTGGCACTTTCTATCTCCATGCGGGCGGATACGATTTTTATTTATTTATCGTGTTTCAGATACAGTCAGTTTTGAATTTTAGAGACAGCAGAACACATAGTTTAAATGGGGGAAAAAGCTGGAATTGATTTTGGTGTGGCACACCCAAGAGTCATTTCAGGAAGTATTCTAAAGAATTTGATGATCAGGAATACATCATAACGCAATCTAAACTATAGGAGCCAGATAACTATACCTTTTTTTTTTGTGCGGAAATCCCTTCGGATACCACCCCGCCGAACCAGCGGGGGCGGTTATGTCGGGCTTAAACCGACTAAAACCGCACGCCGTCTCGGGTCTACAAACGCCGGGGTGTAAGGTTACCCATAGAGCATATCCCTCGCACTCCGACTGACCCTGGGCCATTCGCAGTGTCCCCTCTGATAACAGCAGAGGGGTACCTGGAGCGACCACTCCCGCGGGCCTTACAGGCCCGCCATACTCCGACCCCCTCGTGCAATGAGGTCAGCTGGCCCTGAAAAGGGCCGGTCGGTCGGACTCTTGGCCGTTGACGTTGACGTCAGCTACTCCAGAGGAGCAATCAATGATGCGTCATCGCCCACGTTGCCCAGGGTGCACCAAACTTGGAGGTGATCCAACCAGTCGCAACCCCAGATAACTATACCTCGTAGGTCTGTTACATACATTTTATCCTGAGAATTTGAGCTTTGCAGTATTACAAACACCGAAGCTATAGGTTCGAAAATAATAATTTTTACGTGCGAATACCTCCCCGCCGGCCAGCGGGGGTGGTTATGTCGTGTATCGACTAAAACCGCACGTTGTCCTCCCCAAGTGTCCGTTGCCGGGCACCCCGGGTAAGCCCTCGAAAGGATAACCCCAGGGTTCGTTTGTTGGGCTTGTAAAGAACTATCAATATGATTCCTTAAAGGTTTGTGCTGTTTTCAAAATATAACCTTTCTATTTATAAATTTGCACATTATATTCAAGAGCCTCATAATATGAGTGAAATCAGGCTGCTCACCTAGTCGGTTGTATTCCATTGACAGATTTGACACTCTTTTGAAAACATTGCTAATGAGTATTGAGGTTGGTATGTACGGTTCAGTATGTGATAATTCATTTTTAATTCGCATTTAAACTATGATGTAGGGAACCCCACCAAGACTTTAGGACCCAACCTGTAGGCTGGTACACCTGCTGATTGATGGACGAGTTTATGGCGCAGGCTTTCGTCTCGGGGTTTCTCCCGTAAAAGTCGAGATAAACTATGAAAGGAAGGAATTGGAGAACGGACTCAGAGCTCTAATACAAGCTTTAGATGCAACTAAGATTAGTGCTCTAATGATGATGATGATGACGCACATGAACTGTGTAAAGTCAGAAATGCATGTCCAGGAATCGAACTGGAACTGCCAGCGTGGGACCCCAATGGTTAGACCACTTCGCTATCACTACATTTAACCTATTTATAAACTGTAAATAATATTTTGACCTACAACTTTCTACCGAAGGTCAAGGTCAATGTTAACTGGTTGACATTATTTTTGACCTTTAACGCTGCTATACATAACATGACTTATTTGCCTGACCCCAATAATTTATTAGCTTAGAGTTCTATACACATAAATATACATAAATCTATATATATATAAATTAATCGCAAAATGTGTTGGTAAGCGCACAACTCAACAACGCCTAGACCAATTTGACCAATTCTTTTTTTTAATGTTCGTTTAAGTCCAAGGATGGTTTTTACGGAGAGAAAAGTTTAAAAAATTGCATTAAAAAAAATTACAGGTATGTTTGGGGTAAATCTGGGGACAGCTAGTAAATAATAAATAATAATATTCTACGACATTCTACACAGCGCTTTCTAGACCCAAAGTAAGCATTTTTAACTAGCTTGTGTTATGGGTTCCAGAATGCGGATAAACATACTTTTATACTTCTTTTTTTTTGTAAATACATACATATTATACATAGAAACACCCAGACCAATGCAAATAGACATATTCATGCATACAAATATTTGCACTGAGCGGGAATCGAACCCGCGCCCCCTGACGTCGCAGTCGAATGCACTACCGCTACGCCACAGAGGCCGTATATATATACATACAAATAAATAAATATGACTACACAGATGGAACTAAATTCAGACTCATTTTAATGTATACTATTGAAATTGTAAATTGGTACACAACATTGGATTGTTAAAAAAAAACTTGGCTATGTTGAATCAACGATTTCAAGCGTAAAATTTTTTTTTTTTGGATTTCTTGTCTGTACGCGATGAACGCAAAAACTACTGGACGGATTTTGATGCAGTTTTTCAGACTTAAAATCTGCCGTATATTTGATTGCATTTAGTTAAGTAAATCCGGAGATATGACCAAAAACGATAACCATCCACCGCGCGGGTGCAGCCGCGAGCATCAGTTAGTCTTATATATATAGCCGTTCAACTAATTGACTATTCACGTTTTACTGAACGAGATTCATTCAGTTGAGTTCGGCTCGTTCTCATTTTCTAACATTGGTGCAAGCCTAATAGATCGGTGAACAGGTTTAAGTACGCTTTGGCGTAAATCAATTTTATACAAACGATGGTTTACGCTCATTATGTTGGCGCACTTGTTTCGCGTTGAGTACGAATAACATGACTTACGGCTGGTTTCTGAGTTGAGAAATTGAAATTAAGCTCCGTCAATACCTCCTTACGCAGTTTCGTACTACGCACTGTGCGCACGTGACTGTGACAAGAACAAGCTTCCATTTCTCAATTTAAAAACCGGTCATTAAATCAGTGGCCGAATGCGGTTTTAACAAAGAAATTGGTAAAAATATCAGCTAAACTAGATCGAAACTAAATCTGAAGTAGTTCAGTGGTATACAGACTCATGAAGTGTAAAGAACATGTCCAAATTTCCGCTTCGGTTGTTCGGTCCAGATCTGTCAGTGTGACTGAATTAAACATCTACTCTGTGCTGTGTTTT
Source organism: Cybosia mesomella (assembly GCA_946251805.1). Taxonomy (NCBI): domain Eukaryota; kingdom Metazoa; phylum Arthropoda; class Insecta; order Lepidoptera; family Erebidae; genus Cybosia; species Cybosia mesomella. The sequence continues at coordinate 29,635,350 of OX276398.1, forward strand.
AAATATTATTATTTAAAACTACAGTCACACAAGTACTGGATCTAAGGCCTCACCAGAGCTAACGGTGAAGTCGACCTCAAACCGACTAAAACCGCACAGTGCCACTCACGTCAGTCTAAGACACTGACGTATTGTGGGAATCAAGACGGGAAGACCTGTTTCCCCTATAGAGAGTATTGATTGAGCGCGGTAGCACAACGCGCCGCGCCCTGGGCCTGCTTCTGATAGGGCGACGTTTAAACTGAACCGCCACTTCAGGTCCGCGCTCATGGAGGACGGAGAACAGGATCTAAGGCTAACAGTAAGCCATAATATATGTATTAAACCGCTTAAGCCATTCCGCAGCCCGCAGCCTCGTTGGAGTCCGGGGCCAACTAATTGGGTGGAATGTGGAAGTTGAAGTGTCATACACAGCTACTCCACATGCTAAACGATACAAAATACATACCTTTTGGTATAACTCCCGGGTCCATGAAAGTGGCCAGGGTAAAATTGGCCAGGACAAAAAACGTTATGACTCCCTGGTATGCGGGAACCCATGGGTGTTTGTGAAGATAATATTGACACCTGAAATATAAACAAATATTTTCTTTTTATTCTGTACATAGGTATATTATAATTCATAACTCTATAGGAAAGGATAGCCGGGTACTGAGATTCGTCTGCCAGAGGCAAAAGAGAACGGCAACCATTTAAATTGCCACCAAAACGGATAAATGGTCACCAAAATGGATAAAAGCTCACCTTATTTTTTATAATTGCCAGAAATAGAAGCCCAGAAATAGAAGCAAAAGCCTGAGTGTCCGTTATGTTAGCGTACACAAGAGCTATATCGAGTTGGTTACGATGCCATTAAACTCTGTGTAAATCCTGCTTATTAGTGTAAAAATAAAAAAAACTCTTCCTCTTTAGTCTAGGAAATAAACACCATTTTCACTGTGTACGCTGGCGTCACGATCAAGCTAGCGTACACATGGCCGTACTCGAAAACGGCTAATTGTAAAGCAACAGAGTTTACAAACAAAAATAGTGCTCTAATACTTCAGTCCCACTATGCAAAATTTCATAACGATTGCTCTTGTAGGAACAGAGATATTGAACAAGACTTTTCAATGACATTCTGAGCTGGCGTTATGGCAGCGTACACATAATAGTTCTCATAGAAAGGAAACTTTTCTTTTAATAAATGCTATATGTATAAATAGTGCGTGAAATTCTGCCTCTATTAGTGTAAATACTTTATGCGAATTCGTAGTGGAATAATTACAAAATCTATGTTAAGTTCTAGGAACAAACGTATTGACGTACAGTCGCGATCAAAGCCTGAAACACAATTTAGCGAGTATTTATCCATTTTGGTGAATAACTTATTCATTCTGGTATTTATCTAATTAGTAAAGTAGGTGCATTTCAAGCGAAATAGAGTTTAGTGTTAAAGACTAAACTCTATTTCGATTAAATTTTACATTAAAGATAAAAATATTTCAAATTTAAGATATACATATAAAAAAGATTGTCATAATATGCACACTTCGCAGAAGGTACCTATAGTACCCCTTACACCCCGGCGTCTGAAGACCCGAGCCGGCGTGCGGTTTTAGTCGGTTCAAGCCCGACATAACCACCCCCGCTAGCCGGCGGGGGGATATTTATTCCTGTCTAAGCCTCACTTTGAGTGAGAATTCTCCTATAAAGTATCATTTATTGCTAAGAATGATCCCACGGGTAATGTGGTTCGAAAAAAAATAAATTTATGTGGGTGCATAATGTATATTATTATTAATTACACAATTAAAACTAGTGACTAATGATTTAGCTAGGTAGGTACTTAATAGCAGCTTACGTTCAAAGTTAAGTATATTATTAGTATTTAATAATATATTTTAAAACTTGGCAGTTAGTCATGAACATAACATATCATAACTTCACGCCTGTATCCCGAAGGGATAGGCAGAGATGTATTACACACCCACGATTCGCCTGTTAAGTTTAGGTTCCAATGTAATAGGGTGCGAGTCTATTGCCATCTACCGGGCACATTACTAAGCGAGCGATAATTATCATTTTTAATACACACACAACTGCGAAAAGTCCAAGGTGTGTGCCCGGGACGACTGATGGGGATCGAACTCAAGACCTCGTCTCGGCAGTCCGTTACGTACGCCACTGGGCTATCGATGCTTTTTTTTTGATGCTCTGATTACAATTAATAAGCAACTAATAAGCAATCGTTAAGAACTGCAGCAAATAACACAAAGTTTTATAAGAAAAGTATCTTACAGTTTCTTTAAAGATATACTATAAGGCGTCTAACCACGGGGACGAGACTGACAGAGAAAACATCTCTATGAGCCAATTCTTAATTGTAGCACAGAATTTGTAGCCAACATCAAGCTCCTTTTCTCTCTTCTATCACATAGTAGTAACAATGATTTAACCTCATGACTACGCCGCAACGCATGTCATGGGTCTGTACATCAAAACTTACATCTAGGCTATGATAACAATTTTAAAAAATGGCACTCCGGGAGTGCCGACAGAAGTGGAAACTTGAACAATTACATCGCGTGACGTAGGTATCTTGGTGACGATTTCAAGGTGAGACGTGAAGATTAAAAAAAAATGCGTTTTAATTTTTTCTTCACCCAAAAAGTGACTTCACCTCGCCTGATGATAAGCTGAAGGTAGTCTCAGGAAAGAGGGGTCACCATTACATACACGTACCATGTTAACAATGGTGGCACTCAGCTTGACGGCCTCATCAGAAGAGGATTGTCGTCGCAGTACCGCGTGACACCCACCGGTCCCACTAGTGCTGCGACCACAATCCCCCTGCCCGGCTATGCACTTGCTGACCCCTGAACGCAATCAAACCGAAAATGGATTACTATGGAGGGTTTTTCGCAATCGTGCACGGTGGTACCAACCCGGCCGAATTTTGTGACAAATTTGTGTCATCAAATTTCTACCACTAGTACAATTTTAACTTCAATAAAGACCACTCTTGGGCTCAGCTCTTTGGTCTCCTTTAGTTGCAAAACATAAAAATATGATTCTTAGGTGTACACAAATTGGATCATCAAGACTGATGCTGCAATGCAGATACATTTTCAAAAATTTAAGGCTTGTATAACAGTGAACTGGGTTCATCCAATAACAAAAAAGACAACAAATAAGGGGCTACTAAAAACCTTCTAACTAATAATTTACAGAAAAAGGTTCCCTTAACAAGAGGGAATTGGCTTACTTTTGTCACCTGCCAAAATCCCGCAGGATAATGTAATGAAGGGGAAATTGGATCAGAACGTGTCGAGTTATAAGTAAGTACAAGAATGTATTGACTTGACACAAAAAGCTCTTTTGTTTTATTTAAAGATCAGAAATTTCAGGTGGGTATGTAGATGTTCCGAGGGGGCCATCTCGAAACCGGAGATGGCCCAGGGTCAGTCGGGGTGCGAGGGATATGCTCTATGGGCAACCTTACACCCCGGCGTCTGCAGACCCGAGACGGCGTGCGGTTTTAGTCGGTTCAAGCCCGACATAACCGCCTCCGCTGGCCGGCGGGTATCGGAGGGGATTTCCGCACGAAAAAAAAAAAAAAAAAGGTATGTAGATGTTCGAATGAATAAGCCTTCTATTGATTGTAGAAATCTTAGACAAGATAAAGTTTTAGTATGAGAAAAGCTTTCATTTCAAAGCATCGCTTCCAAAAACTCATTTTCGAATGTTATCTTCAGAACAGATATTATAAAACCGGATCGTTTACCGTTTCTTCCATTTTTAAGATCATCTGCCTGACCTTATTCTATATTTATTTGGGGTCGGCGCAACAAGTGTGTTTTTTCTATTTATCGCTGTTTGCAGTCATGTCAATACTCACTCCCTTCTTGACCACAGTATGGCCCTCATCTTTCACACAGTCCATCCATCTTCCCTTATCAGTTAAGTCTTATTTTTTTGTTATTTAACAGGAAAAAAGCTACTTATCTTAGTACCGTAGTAGTGTAACAAAAACTAGAAAGATTTATTCCGTCGTCCAGTCCAGACGTCCAGACGGACGTTGCTCAGTCGTTGTACTTTAACGAAATAAATTAATATTTATGAACTAGCTACCTAGCGATTAAGTAATCCAATAACAAATTGTACAAATCTGCAGTACAAAAGTGTACTATTAAGTACAATATACTTATTTGAAATAGATATAATATGTTTCTATAGTAATATCGTGTAACTGAGTGATTCACAAAGTATAAAAATACGAAAAACACTTTCTTATTACGTCACAAATAATTATTATTGTAGATACAGTAGTGCAGTTGTGTACTTCTTAATCTCTCCCAGTTGTTATCTATTACATAGAAAACAATTGTATACATATTAATGTGATATCTTAAGCATAAATTGTAAGTGCAATAGAATCGATTGACCTCTCAGTATTATTTTAATGAATAATCTGTTACCAGATAACTTATCTGCAACCAAACGTGTGCATATCTATAGAGTATAAAACACGACATATGATGGTATGTAATAGTTATGATAATCGATTAATAACTATAAATATTTAGCAGGTAAGTGGCAATGAACAAATATAATAACGAAAGATAAACTGCAAAATGATTTTATCTTATACAATCTCTTGATTATAAGTAAAACTTGGAACTCCGATAAGACTCACACTTTGTTTCGATCGTTTTGCGAGGTTTTCCTCTAAAGAAGCGGCAGACATGGAGCCTGAGGAGAGTTGCAGCATGGCGGGAACGACTCGTCTCTTAGATCATGAAATAGCAGAAAATCTTTCACATGACCAGTACGACTCCCAATGGTCACAGTTACTCGCGACAAGAGTCTACCTCTACAGTGCTGTGCTATTAAAGGGTTTTATTCTTGTTAGTCGCAGAAGAAGCACCGCATAACGTTTATATGTCTTCTAATTTTAACCTAAGTTGTGGAAAAGGTAGCTGGGATAGACTGGATGCGCAAGGCGTAGAATCGGGTACTATGGCGTACAATGGGAGAGGCCTATGTCCAGCAGTGGACTGCAATAGGCTAATTGACTGATTGATTGTGGAAAGGTCCAGCTTGTCGGCATTGACAGCGAGTGGCAATGTGTTTTATGGGCAAACACACAATAGGACGCAAAGTTCACGGCGACTGTTGTTGACTTGTGGCCAAGGCCAAGTCTATGAATCAGGTTTTTTCTTTGTAAAGTTTACTTAGGCTCGCTGCTATAGACGTAGGAGTATCACGTGGTTTTAGTCGGTTCAAATCTATAGATTTAGATCGTAAAAATTGAACATCTAGGACGGGACTTGAACCCGCTACCAGTCCCTTACAGGGGGAATGCTCTGACCAACTGAGCTACCTTTTTTTTTTTTTTTTTATCGTGCGGAAATCCCTTCGGATACCCCCCCGCGTGCCAGCGGGGGCGGTTATGTCGGGCTTGAACCGACTAAAACCGCACGCCGTCTCGGGTCTACAGACGCCGGGGTGTAAGGTTGCCCATAGAGCATATCCCTCGCACCCCGACTGACCCTGGGCCATCTCCGGTTTCGAGATGGCCCCCTCGCGTTTGGGAACCACGGTGTCCCCGTCACCAACTGAGCTACATAGACACGTCTCAGATATTCGAAATTCTCCGATATATTATATACGTCTCGGTGCGACACTGGAGCCATCCACCGTAATTTTTGCGAACTATGGAAACAATGAATGATATTTCAATCATTTTTTAACATTGTTAAGTTTTAACTTTTTTACGAATAAATATTTTGAAAAAAGAAACTTGGAATTTCATATAATATTACGGTCGTTAGATTGCCGTTTTTCTTGAAGAAAGCCAAAGCTAAGCCAAAGCTTTCTGGAGGAAACCCAATTTTCAGTACTAATATTTTTGCATTTTTTTTAGGAATGACAAATCCATTTTTATGATTTTTTTGTGTATGAATGAGACAACATTAAGCTAACAAACAGCAACTTTTATTACATTTTTGAAGTGACAGCTGTTAAGAAATACGAAATTTATCATCAAAATGGATAGCATTTACGAAGTACTGTTTTTGAAGATCGAATTATAGTCCAGTCAAAATAGACATTTGACTAAGGAATAATTCGCATAGAGCTGAAAATTGGCAGAGACGTTAAATTCATCATTAAAAATAAAATGTCAAAAATCCCCATCGATCCTACTTCTGCAAAAAAAATTATTCAAGGTCAAACGTACAAATTAAAGTGTTTTCCATTTTTCTCGAAAACGGTAAGTTTTATCGTGAAAATAGGTCAGACAAAGTTATAGATCATACAATTCTCTACATACTCTACAATACTCATTCAATTTATATAAGTTTTATTGTGTAAGTAACAAACCAATAGTTTCTTATTTTCATTTATATTGAACGTCCGATGACGTGTACAGGCTGCGTTTAGTGCATATTACTCGTATGTAAAATATTATTTTCTAATTATTAAAACCGCGATATCTCACGAATTGTATGATCTACAACTTTTTCTGACCTATTTTCATGATAAAAATTACCGTTTACGAGAAAAATGGAAAAACCCTTAATTTTGTGCGTTTGACCTTGAATAATTTTTTTGCAGAAGTAGGATCGATGGGGATTTTTGTCATTTTATTTATAACGATGTATTTAACGGCTCTGCAAATTTTCAGCTCTATGCGAATTATTCCTTAGTTATGACTTATTTTTGTCTATTTTGACTGGACTATTAATTTATCAAGCGGCCAATAAAAACAAAATTTAACACAGAGTTGTAAAATCTTGAAATCAACTTTCAAACAAAATATAAATAATGGAAATAGCTATTAATTAGAGGAATAACGAACTCATGAATTTGTAAGAAAATTTCGGCAATTTCGTAGGTAAAGACCATCTGTAACTGGCTAGAAACTTCTTCCGAGTTTTTTTTTCGTGCGGGCTTGGCCGGGACCTCTAGTTTGTAATATATTCGTTCTTCGTTATCAAGCCAACATGAAGTGGACGTCCTTGCAGGTTTGCGTAAGTACAAAAAGGGTATACACACCATTGCAGCAATATAAAACATTTAGAGTATAATCCAATGATCCTTGTTTACCTTGATTATTATTGTTTCTGTTGCGTATTAATAGGGTTGCCATATCTATTCGGTAATGATACGGGACAAAATTGATCGAATTGAATGAAACATGTATCACGTGGGCGAAGATACTCATAATGGTTTATTATCAGAAAATCATAAAATATTAAGTACTCAATGTAATAAAGAAAAGTAACTGCACTACTTAAGATTACGGAAGAGGAACCTCTTTCATCCATAGCAATCATCACCCACCATCTTTCTTCTCTTTCTCCAGTGATATTTTTCATTCTTCATTCATATTTTTTGATATAATCATAAAATTAAGCACATAGGATTATAAAATTATAAAAAATCATTGAAAAAAATGTACTTCGTAAGTTTAGGCTTACAAGTTAAGGCGCCCGCCAAGACATCACACGTATTTTGAAGGAAACGTGACAAGTAGCAATTTGGGACACGTTATTTGAATAGTGTGACAATTCTGAATATACGGGATGAATGGTAACCCTACATATCAATGTTATCAGACAGATACAAGATAATATTAATTGTTTTGGACACATGGACAGTTATAACACGGATCGGACTATTGTCTCTGGGTACACAGGGGAAGAGTGCTGTGAACTACTTAAACCGAAATGGATACGACTGTGTTTGCGACAGATGAGAAGATTTGCGTTCATCGTTAAGAATATGCCATTCTGTGCGTAGCGGTAGTGGATTCGACTGCTACGACTGGGCGCGCGGGTTCGATTCCCGCTCAGTACAAATATTTGTATGCATAAATATGTCTATTTGCATTGGTCTGGGTGTTTCTATGTATAATATGTATGTACATATTTACAAAAAAATAGTATATAAGTATGTTTATCCGCATTCTGGAACCCATAACACAAGCTAGTTAAACTATGCTTACTTTGGGTCTAGATAGCGCTGTGTAAAATGTCGTAAAATTATTTATATTAATTCTAACACTATAATTTCAGAACACATATTACCACCGCAAAAAGACCTTATAGGTTTCCCAAATGTTGAGATATCGAGCCACGTTCAGCACCTTCCCCATCTGCAAGATAAGGCCGAATTGGGAACCGAAAATACAAGAAACGCTGAACCATGCCACTAGCAGTCTTTTTACATTAAAAAATAAGAAATTCCAACTTGTGGGATGGACTTCCAGTCATTGTTTTCCCTACGTAAACGTAATACAGCATCGAACACATACGATTGTTACCCCTGTCGTGAAAAGTATAAGCTCCGGTGATCGCTTACCACCAGGCAAGTGTTATGCTTGTTTGCTAATTCTGTGATCAGTATAAAAAATACTCAGTTATAAACATTAAGTGCCAGTAACCGCTTAGCCGGTGTGTCAATATAAACTACCAATACGTGCTTCGAACAAAACTAACGTAAGGATGAATCATTTCATTCACTCAAACGCATTTGGCACGTTTTTGTCATTTGTCAATATCATGGACAATGATTGTGTGACCATGATAAACATCTAACTAAAAATTTCGCAATTTTATTAAATTCGACTGTATCAAGATAAAATGTGTGTTGGGATGCGTCTGTAGACCCGAGACGACGTGCGGTTTTAGTCGGTTCAAACCCGACATAACCGCCCCCGCTGGCACGCGGGGGGGTATCCGAAGGGATTTCCGCACGATAAAAAAAAAAAAGGTACTTACTGAGCCGTTGTCCAGAATTGTTGAGTAGAATGCTTAATAAGTTGTATGTACAAAAAGGTGGCAATTTCGTCGTTGTATCTAAGGGTCCACATGGCTGTGTTGTAACTTCTTTAATTACAATTTATACAATCAGTCGTTGTCGAAATTTATCTAGTACAAAATCCTACAAAATTTTGAATAGAAAAAATCCTACAATTGTTGAATATTCATTCATAATATTCCTAGGTATCTCCCTCAGTTCAAACTTTTGTACTATAACTATCCAAATGCCAAAATTAAACATGGACGATTCCATCTTGATCAAAGGATGCCCTTGCCAATATAGAACAGATTACAAATAAAGAACTGTCCAATTGTACCATAAATCTTTTAATTACAATCAAGAGCTGTACGTATAGTTTTTGTGTGTTGCGTACGGGCACGCAAGCCGCATTCATAAGACCTAGTTTCACATGTTCACAGCAATATTAGACTGCGATAGGATACTTATCGTACACTAGACTGTTCCAATGAGTAGCATCGGTTGACGTGTTAGTAGGGTAACGCAGTATCTATGCAATTATTACAATCAAGGCAGAATACAACAGGTGTTCTTGATGTTGTTGAAATGCTATTGTTAAAAATATGCTGCTCATGGCTGTACACGGGTGTCCTGTGGTTTAAATTTACCCAGGAAGGCTTACGCTAGATTGCGCAACCAGTTCAATAATGTATTTATAACACCAGTGAGGTTGTCAATAATTTTCACAGAGACACGCAGACTGTTTTGTCGCGGTTCAGTGTTAAAAATGTGTGGGGTGCGCGACAGCCCGAACAGCATGTTGCCTGCGATTGCCGATAGGGCTAATAGCTCTCATATATATTTTTTAAGAACCATTACCCCCAACCATTAAAGCTAAGCCAAATTGCTTGTGTTATGAGTGGGTTCAAGTCAGTAGTGTAACGGCCAGGATTTGAACCTGGGACCTCTCGATCGTATGGCCGACTCTTTAACCGCTTAGCTAAGCTTGAATTATACATCTCATAATTTGGTATTAAGTACGTTTGTAGACATATGTATACCTGTTAAGATCAAATGTTATAAGGGTTTCCAACCTTGCCGGAATACCCGGGAGATTCAAAAAATAATATTTAACGAATTAAGCTCCCGGCTCGCAATCGTTTTCCAAGACCAGCGCAGGACCATAACGCATAGTTGGCGAAATAATGCAAGCATAGCACGAAAATATAGGCTAATAAGTAGTTGTTGTTGTTTTAAAACGGAAGTTAAGATTGTAATACGCAGTTATTTGAACAACAGCGAACTACGATTCCCAACAATCTGTACAGACGTACATCAATTACAAAATCGGGGGAAATAGGTCATATAAATATTTGCGTTAGACCAGATAGAAACCACAAACTTGGTAACGACAGACGGCGCGGCGGGAATCAACATTGATCCAATAAATGAAGATCAATCAAGCCGCGTGGAATCAGCAGCCAGCAACTCCAACAAGATACCTACATCCGGTTTCACAGTCTGTTTATAGCGAAGAATTGTTGGCCGCCCAACACAAGTGAGATGTTTTCAATCATGTTCTGGAAAGTAGAACATGAACACAAGGGCCACAAAATCGTACAAGGTGACTAAGATATAGAGTTATATAAACACAGCTAGATACAGGTCAAGCAGGCCGGGACGGCGGGGCGACTAGCACCCCCACTTTCCGGGGCTAGACGGGGACACCATGGTTCTTAAACCCGATGGGGCCGTTTCGAAACCGGAGATGGCCCCGGGTCAGTCGGGGTGCGAGGGAAATGCCTTATAGGTAACCTTACACCCCGGCGTCTTAAGACCCGAGACGGCGTGCAGTTTTAGTCGGTTCAAGCCCGACATAACCTCCCCCGCTGGCCGGCGGGGGGTATCCGAGGGGATTTCAATACGAAAAAATAAAGGTACAGGCCATCCAACATCCTTGAGTCCCAGGTCCATCTCACCTGCAAGTCGGTACACCTGATAAACGACCGACGAGGCTCTAGCGCAGGTTTAACACTCAGAGTTTGGAGTCAGGTCAAATGGCAGTCGCGCCACAGGCTCCAAAATGCAAACTTTGTAGGCAACTGGAAAATCGCTATGAGGATAATGATGATGGTGACAGGCCATGAAGAATGTGCCCGATTTACCCAGGGACGTGGAACTGAAAAACGTAGAGAAATCACATAACATAAACATAAACTCACGCCTATATCCCCGAAGGGGTAGGCAGAGGTGCTAGCACCCACGTTTCGCCAGTTTATGTTTTAGGTCCCAATGTAATAGGTGGCGAGCCTATTGCCATTAACCGGGCACTTATAAACCTGCGATAAATACACACATAACTTAGAAAAGCATCGAAAAGTCATTGGTGTGTGCCATGGTAATACCTGGGATCGAACCCGAGACCTCGTCTCAGCAGTCCTTTACCCATACCACTAGGCTACCGCGACGTAGAGAAATCTTCGAGGGTAAAATAGCGTGCGTGGAAATTATACACTAGAACCAAAAACGACTATTGAGTCTTAAATGGGTAGCCTTGCGTGCGCGCAAGAAAATAATCATAATACTCATAGTGATTTTCCAGTTGCGACAGCAAACCAAGTTTGCAATAAGAAGCCCGAGGTCCGGTTGTTGTTTATGTTTAGATCAGTGCATTTCCGGCAGTGACTCCCAACCCTGACCAGAAAGCCTGTGCGAAAGCCTCTTCCGTTGTTTACCAGATGCCCCACTTGCACGTGAGGTTGGCTTGGGCCTCCAGGATGGTAGAAGGGCCCTGTACACCCAGATGACGATGCATATGCAGATATATGATAGTGAAATAACCGCTACTTTTTCTACTTCCCAGCCTAATACTAGCCTTCCAGAGGCTTCCGCTATATATTTTAAAAGTATGGTTTAAAAACGTGTAAAATAGAGGGCTACTCGTTATATCTATACTATTATAATAATAATACTTCAACAACTACATCCGTGATCATGGTACTTGTAACAGTGCCGAAATATCGGATTCTCGATAAAGATACTAAACATGGTAAATATCCCGTTTATAATTCTAATTTTAATGTAAATGACCATGTCAATCTAAAATCATATATAATAATACTTCGTTTGTTTGAACGCGCTAATCTCTGGAACTACATGTGTAATTTGAAAAAATCTTTTTGCATTTCAAAGCCTCGTTCTTGGGAAAGGTAAGATCACGGTATGACCCTTTGGAGCCGAGCAATAACGAAAAAAGTTGAGACTGTGGGCTCAGATAGTAATTTATATGGCAGAATAACGCTTACCGCGAATAACGCCGGATTGCCTAGTCTTATGTAATTCTTCAAATTTAAAAAGTAAACACGTAACGTGTGCATATCTCATTATCATCCTCCTGCCCTTATCGTAATTAATTTGAGGTCGGCGTAAAATGGGTGCTTTCCATTCATATTTAGTTGCAGTCACCTCCACATTCACTCCCTCCCCGGTCATATCATCTCATAGTCCATCCGTCTCCACTTAGATCTTTTCTATAATGTGTTATTTAATTGATACTCTAATCATTGTTTAATTGGTAATGTGATTAAGCTAGAATAATAAAATGATCGTAGCTCAAGATCATATTCCTTTCCTTAACTCATCTTTTATATTTATTGAAGTCCATTTTTAACTGTTATCCAAGTGGGACACTTGATATCGCGTTAGTATTCAGATAATCTACCTCATTTTTTAACTCAACCTCAAATATTGGGTCAGCACTGACTTGCCTCGAATTTGAAGTCAGTAACCATGTGTAAATCAGCCTTGAGATTTACAATTAACTGTTTAAAATATTTACAGAAATCACTTTTTTAAACGTCACTTTCAACTTCACTAAAACCAACTTGAGATTTTAATGACGGTTGTAAATAAATTAAATACAATGTGAATAAATAACACAGACGTATATTTTGTTATAACAATTACTAACGCATATTAACATCTTACGTTAGTTTATTAACAGTGAAAGTAGAAAAGTGTATGTCATTATAATCTAAGCATGATTACAATTTTAATGAAAGTGCCACAAAAATAAGCCCTGACAAACAGATATGTTATAAAATAAAATGATAGCTTATGAGAATTATCGCTTTCACTAAAGAAATGATTATTATGACCAGTGATCTTATATTAAGAGGTAGATACGACATTAACGGTTAAAACGGTCACTCAAAACTAGGCTCATTATCCTACCTCAATGCAGACTTACACATCGAGTACCTACAACAAAGTGCAAGCGAGAACCAAATCTAGTAATACCCCGGAATTACGCGATAGGTGGGACCGAGCGATTACCGTGTAAGTCAAATTCGCGTAAGTCGGAGTGTAATTTTGCATACAAAAATGTACAATTTATGTTTAATTGGGACTAAAACTTTTAATAAAATATAAGATAAATCAACAATTTACATAGTTCTGGAGTAGCTGGCGTCAACGTCAACGGCCTAGAGTCTGACCAACCGGCCCTTTTCAGGGCCAGCTGACCCCATTGCACGAGGGGGTCGGGGTATGGCGGGCCTGCAAGGCCCGCGGGGGGGGGGGGGTCGCTCCAGGTACCCCTCTCCTCTTATCAGTGGGGACACTGCGAATTTCCCAGGGTCAGTCGGAGTGCGAGGGATATGCTCTATGGGTAACCTTACACCCCGGCGTCTGTAGACCCGAGACAGCGTGCGGTTTTAGTCGGTTCAAGCCCGACATAACCGCCCCCGCTAAAAGTTAACATATACCAATCAAAAACAATTGGTAAGAGGACCCTCGGACTACAAAGTGCAAACTTAGGATCGTACTGAGAAATCGCTATGACGATGATGATGAGCGGTTCCCTAATGGAGCACGCGACACGGTACCGGACCACGAAAATAAAATACCCAGCCGCAGTATTGTCTCACTGCATCAATCATACCCGTTCATGATCAAGAAACAAGTAATGCTATTATACGCGAACGCTGCTCCGCTATTGCACTGAGGGCCTATCTCGTAATAAAAATATGTTCAAAATTTCAAAAAAGGTGTTTTCATAACAAAATTCTATTTAAAATATTGTTACGAGAACACCTTTTTGACATTTGGGAGATCGAGACTAAATTGAGACTGAATTTTGAACATATTTTTAGCCGTATATTAAAATTATTGAAAAAGACGCACTACGCCTCCTTGGGTCCCCAATTTTAGAAGATGCCTATAACTCCTTCATGGAAGAGAAAATTCAAAGTTTTTGTGATATTTCAGATCGCCTACTCAAAATAATATCCATTCTGCTTTTACTATTCTTCGGTATATTGCCTTTTTGTTCCAAAATTCACCTATGCCCTCAGATCTTCCCATTTTTTCAAACATTTAACACTTTTAGAAAAAATGCACAAAATTATCCAAAGCATCGTCACAAAAATCTTAAATGTGGCCTTGAATGACCGAGCTTCACTACAAGCGTCTCTACCGATTCGCTTGGGTGGGCTCGGTGTTTGCAAAATTTTCGATATAAGCTTACCAGCGTTCCTGTCCTCGGTTCACAGTACGGAAGAATTAACCAGGAAAATCCTTGCACCTACACTGGTTAACTCTGAAGTATTGTGTAAAACTGATGAAGTAAATGCTTGGAAAATTGCATGCCTGAACACTGATTTCCCAAAAAACCTTTTCACTCAGCGACAGTGGGACGGGCCGCTTTGCAAGACAACATTTAATAAATACATGTTATTTTGCTGCAAAGCGTGCCCGTTTGCTGGCGGTAGGAGTGTGGGAGTCAGGTCTTTCGTTACAAGCTCTTCCGTCATCTAACGTAGGAACTATGTTAGATGACACTACCTTCCGCATTGCAACATGCCTTCGTTTAGGTGCCCCGTGTTTCTCCGCATCGATGTCGCTGTGGAGAAGCCGTCGACAGGTTCGGACACCACGGCTTATCGTGCTGCAGGAGCGCTGGGCGAATACTACGGCACGCCAGCCTCAATGACATAATCCGACGTGCTCTTGTCACTGCCGGTGTGCCAGCTGTACTTGAATCAAATGGTTTGGCACGCGACGATGGCAAGAGACCGGACGGTATGTCATTAATGCCATGGAAAATGGGTAGGACTCTGGTTTGGGACGCAACATGCATCGACACCATTGCTCCTACCCATATAGCCAGTACGGCTGGCTGTGCCGTTGCTGCTGCTGCTTCTGCGGAGAGTCTCAAACGGCGCAAATACTCAAATTTAATTGGAGATTATGAATTGGTGCCGTTTGGAGTCGAAACGTTAGGGGCATGGGGTGCTCGCAGTCTCTTCAGGGAGATTGCAACATGTATGATCGACGCTTCTCGTGACCAGAAGGCTGGCTTCTTTTTAGCACAGAGAATAAGTATTGCCATACAACTTCTGGGAATGTTACCACAGGAGGCATGCAATGCGGAGGAATTCCATGATGCATTTTAGGTTTAAGTTTTGTTTAATTATTTATTTTATTTTAGTTTTATTTAGTTTAGTTTAGTGAGATATAAAATTTGTAACCAAATAAAGATTAAACTTTGTAAGTAAGTTATTTATAAAGAAATAAATAACAATCTATGTATAGCTTAAGCATATTTTAATGAAAAAGTTTTTTAATTGCATATTGTAAGTTGTATGATATGAGTAAGTTCATAATGAATTACTATTATTTTATTTTTTTAATTTTATTTATTCAGGGACAACAAACAGTTGCAACATGTGTATTACAAATTTTGAAAGTTGATTGGTTATTTTATAGGCAATATTGCAACCCACTACGTTATCCGCAGATTAAAATACATAATATAGCAGAGGGTGCCACTAGAGTTTGGTACATTACAAAAAATAGTAATAATCAAAAACAAAGAAAATAAATCAATCAATTTGCAAAAAAAAAAAAAAACAACTTAAATAAAAATAAACTGATATTGTATAATATTACTGCTTTCTGGAATAACAACATCATCATATTTATAGAGAATTATTTTGCTACTGTGTAAACAACTGTAATCACAAGATATTTTAACTGTTCTTAGTAAATACCAAAGTTATGAAACTATTGTATTTTATGAATAAATTATAGATTGTTTCAGTGAGCATGGCATCAAGATTTTTTTTTATATAAATCAAGTACAACTTGCCTGTACATAATAAATGGTTTCTTACTGTGGCTGTAAATTACTGTGCCATTCAATGTTTGCAACACCAGAGGTATTTTTGGGTCATTGCCAACCCTATTAAAAGCCTGTAATGCAGTCACAGCATGTCAGTTAAGAACCCTTGCCACAGACCTGTCCATGGATGAATGTACGATTTTAAAAGGCATAGGACGTGTCAAACCAGTTTAAAGCTATCAGAAATACCAAAGGAGTGAATACGTTAAAATGTCTAGGTAAACTAGCTAGCCAGTTTAGTGATTAAGAAGTCAGCCTTACGAGCGAGAGATCCCGGGTTCGAATTCTGGCCATTACACTACCAACGTGAACCCACTCCTAACCAAAGCAATTTAACATAGCTGGAGGGGTTAGAGCAAATACCAGTAATTTCGGTAAAGTACTAATATTCTATTTTAAAAAATAATGGCTTGAGGACAGAATGTATAAAAGAAAGAAGATAACAGTAGCAGTTTGAAAACGATTAAGACAAAAAATGTTTCATTTTGTATACAAAACGGAGTTAAAACTGAACCTAGAAAGAATACCAAATAGTGCCTCACTTGTGTTATATATCTGCCTAGTATTGGTGCTAGGCAGATTCTATTTTAAAACATAACATAACTTCACGCCTGTATCCCCGAAGGGGTAGGCAGAAGTGTCTTAAACACCCACGATTCGCCAGTTATGTTAAGGTCCCAATGTAATAGGGGGCGAGCCCATTGCCATCTACCAGGCACATTATTAAGCGAGCGATATTTAACATTTATTAATGCACACATAACTATGAAAAGTCACGGACAACGACTCCTGAAACGAGGACTCGAGTTCGATCCCCAGCCGCCCCGGGCACACACCTCACACCTCTATTTTATTTACAAATAAAAATACTTTTATAACAGACATAGTGGATTTAAGCATAAAAAAACTATTTGCAACATTTAGATTAAATCCTAAAGGCATTATTCATGTTTAGATAGTGTTAAACAGTGTATCCCTAAGTAAACTAGTGGTACTGTAAACATATGCTAAGCAATTTTGAATAAGATTTAAGTTATTATTGTTGAATGAAGTCACTTCTAGCAACAATGTATGTGTGCACATGTAAATCTAACACAACATTGGGTGAAAACACTTAGAATGTTCTGATTAGTTATAGCAACTTTTTTTTTTTTACATTTAACTCAATATTCTTACTTACAGCTTCCATATTATTTACACCACAACAATATTGATATTAATTAGTACAGGATCTATCTTAATTCCACATTTAAATTTGCATCAGTGATTAACATTACCCAAAGTGGTTGTGTATTGGCCTGAAAGATTGTATAATGCATCAAGTTCCCTACAAGGTTCCCTCAGCCTTGCAACATTAGAAAACCAAGAGATATCGGACTCAAAACCCTCAACCTGTATATACTTTTATCATTTTTTAAGTTACACATTTTTTTTAAGTAATAATGTCTATAAACAAACAAGTCAATTCCAATTCCTTTTTTATCTGTTAAAAAAAACAACTTGTCTGTTAAAAACAGCTGGTTTACTTTTTTTTTATAACTAGAGTGTAGTAATAATCTTATTAGATTATGAATATTGATACTGTTACTACTTTATCTATTTTATTAAGTTACTATAAAGGTAATAAACATTCGATTAGAGATATAAATACAACATTTCTTTGATTCACATGATCACAATAAGATGTGTTTGATGAATCTTATAGAAGAAAGTTATTATAATAAACTTATGCAGAGAGAATGAAACAATAGGAACTGCAAGATGTTCATGCAGTGCCTAATGTATCATTCTCTCTGCAACAACTTAAATAAGTAATTGATTATAGTAATCATAATTTAACTTTTATATACACATTGTTAGGAAATTTTTGCCCAATCCTATCCTACAATTTATTACCAATAACAACACAATTTATATAGGTATATTATAACTCACACTGAACTAAATTTGAATAGCTGGTTAATCTACAAAAATAGTCATGGTTGTTTAGTACTTTTAATCAGTAGTGGCAACTAAAACTTTTATGAACTAAACCATTATTCAATCATGATTGCTAGCATAAACCATGCTATAAAATACACTGTAAACTTATCCAAACAAGTTGGAACTCCACCACCTGAAGCCCATGGGACAATATTCTTTTGTTTATACTTATTTGGATAACACACAGGAAGTTTCTGGCCATTGACACCACTACACAACACTGGGAATTCACTTCTAAAGGCTCTAATTAATACATTGATATTATGGTAATGTAAATAAGGCTTAAGTTGTCGCGAACATGGCTCCTACATCAATCTTAGTAAAACACTCTTACCGTTTTCATCACAGGCGAAGCACAGGTATATTCCACACACAGTAACACAGAGCAACTACACAGGCCCAAGATATTAATAGAAACAATTCAAAAATCTCATGTGAAAGTTGTCAAACCGAAAATAAGAATTTACAGACGATCGGAGACATTGTATACTTACGGGAAATAAAAAAACAGGGATGTTGTGCCCAAGAGTAACGTCCAGGCGAATGTCGCAGGGATGTATCTCGTTTTGAGGTCGCATTTGGGCATATTGTGTCAATTTAAATTCCCTAAAAGAAAATCAACTCAGTTCTATTCACTACAGATCAACATGGCCGCACCTATTAATCTGACAGCAGTAACAGTGTGACAAGGGGTAACAATTTTAGTGATGTGATTGAATAAACGAAATTAAACCTACCGTTAGTGCAATTGTAAAATTAATTTTGAACTTAAGGGTATGAATTTGACATGTGTACTAAAAGAATAAACACTGTTACGATGATAAGTTAAGGCAGTACGCCACTATCATCACTCTATTCTCAAAAATGACTGGCAGTCTTGATTGGATTTCATCTACCAAAGGAACTGCAATTAAGATTAAACTACATGAGATACCACATGTTACTAAATGAATTTCATTGAGTCGTCATCATTTTAGCGTTTTATTTAAGTCTTGACTTTGACTAGGTTCCAGTCGTATTTGAAGTTTTCTCCTCGGAGCATGGAGTCCGCTTAAATATGTATGTACCCAGGTGATTTTAATTACCTCCTTTTTTGACGTTGCCTAAATTATGCAATGGCTATTATAATGTCTCTTCAGAGCTAGGATACTCCTAGCTAAAAGTGATCGAATTTTGAGTGCTTTGACCGGAGGTTAGGTAAATGCTTTTAACGATTTCCCAGTTGCGTCCAAATTTTGCACTTTGGAGCCCGGGGGCCACTTATTGTTTTTTTCGTATTCAAGTATTTCCGGGAGCGTCTGCTGTCTGACCTCCCAACCCCGAGAGGAAAGCCTGCGCCAGGGCATCGTCCGTTGTTTATCAGGTGTACCGACCGCGCAGGTGAGGTTGGCTTGGGCCACAAAGTTGTTGGTAATGCCCTGAACACCCATATTCCATGACAGTGGATCAATTTGATAAATTTACGTTTTAAAACCGTAATTTTTTATTTTCTTTTTTAGTATAGTCACATTATAACATTATCTTTTACTTTCAAACTCAAATTCTCCGCGTCAAAATCTTATTGTTCCTATCACTATCGACTTTAAAACTGTTGTCATTTGTTAAAAATACTTTTTCATACCTGCGATTGGTCGACTATAACTGAAAAAGTCGATAACACAGTATTTCATTGGCCCGTTACGCGTCACATTTGCAGACTCGCGGATAAAAATGGCCGTAGTGTTGTCTTTTGTCGTGCTTTTCCTGAGTGTTACAATTTCGTGAAACTTTCCTAGTATTTTTTATCAGAGAACCTTCAAGTTTTTTTGTCTAAAAAGTGTGGCCTGCTACGTCGAGATAGTGTAAAAATGTCTAATGGTACAAGTCCGAGTGTGTTGAGTTTTTTAAGACAATACAGGTTCCAGAGGAAACCGAATGGTCCTGCTGGTCCCAGCAGCCCAGTGACAGTCACTGCGTCTTCGTCGGGCTCTCGTGAGTACTATGGTTTTATTAGGTCCCTGAAAAGGGTCATTGTGTAATACCACACGTGCTTGTATCAATTCACCACGAGGAATCACAACCACGTTCAGTGACCCGTGTAACGTAGACCTACAAAACTTACGTACCGGTTATTTGATAATGAGAATAATTCACCTTGACCATGAAATTTGGATACTTTTCTGTGACGTGTAATTCGGCTGAATAATATATTGTTGACTATGCTAATAACTTTTTAAGTTAAGACATTTCGTAATACAAAACAAGGTCAGTTTTACAAGCGATGTACCTAGTGTCAATTTGTAATAATATTTCTTTTTATTTAAAACCAATATTAGTAACGGAAATTACTAATATTAGCCCCTAACCCCTTCAGCTAAATTGCTTGTGTTAGGAGTGGGTTACTGTAATTGACCAGGATTCGAACCCGGGACCTCTGGATCGTAAGGCCGACTCCTTAACCAATGAACTACCAATGCTTCCAATAGTTTGCATTTTATACAATATAATAAAAAGTCTATTTTTGGTTTTGCACAATATATAATGCATTTCATTGATTCATAGATATTCAAAATTAAAGCTGGCATTTCGAGAAAAGAAAATTAAGTACCTATCTAACCCATAATGTATAAAGTAAAGTATATAGAGGTTGAGTTACATTTTAAATCCTCTAATTATCCAAAACCTTAACACTATTTGAGGAAATCTCACACAATCATACTTACTGCTCTTACGGCTGCCTCTGTCGCGTAGAGGTAGTGCATTCGACTGCTACGACAGGGGGTGTGGGTTCGATTCCCGCTCAGTGCAAATATTTGTATGCATGAATATGTCTATTTGCATTGGTCTGGGTGTTTCTATGTATAATATGTATGTATTTACAAAAAAAAAAGTATATAAGTATGTGTATCCGCATTCTGGAACCCATAACACAAGCTAGTTAAACTATGCTTACTTTGGGTCTAGGAAGCGCTGTGTAGAATGTCGTAGAATATTTATTTATTTATATTTAAACTTACCTAATTTTATTTATCTAAAATTAAAAATAATATACTTCATTTGCCCACCATGTTTACAATATATCTCGCAAATTTAATGATAAGTTCCGTTTTTTGCCATTTGGCAACGGAACCCTAAAAAGGCAAATACTAATACATTATATGACAAATGCTATTTCATAAAACTTTGAAATATGCCATGTCATATGTTTTCTCACAAATTGATTTAACTAAGATCTATTTTAAGATTGTTTTATAAGGGTTTGAGAATATTCAATAATCTACTTCCGGTGTCCCCACTTGAAATAAATATTAATTAGAGTAGATTTCTCAAATGATAGGAGCTGAGATCAATTATAATTATTAAAGCTAACCTGCTTATCATGTTTTACTAAATGAATTTCATCCAGCTACATTTTCTGATTCTACCATGTCGCTCATTGAATACAAAAGGGACACAAATCGAAATTTACAAATTTTACAGGACAGATAAAACAGATTTTAGAAAGTGTTTTTTTTTAATATTTTATATTTTTGTTTTTTAAATATAAGATATTAATATATCATTAGATGCGTTTTTATAAGCCCTATCTTTTTACATTATGAACTTTGTAATAACTGCTACTCATTATGATAAAAATGCACAAAAGTCCTTTTTGCATTCAACATGTCAATCAATATCATGAAAATTATGTCAAAAAATAAACACAATTTTATAAAAATAAATGGTTTATTTGTTCGAACTTTAATAATTTTTATATCAGCCCATTTTACTTTTTGACCATCTTCTGCAGTAGTGTAATTGCCCATAGCCAGACATTTTAAATCCAGAGAACTGTCATGTGTAAGTTCGTGATCAACGTAGGGTCTTCCTTTCTTCGTTGAGGTTTTAATAAGAGTCATATATTGCTTCGGCACATAATATTAGGAGAAGATTTTAAAGCATTTGAAATGTTGCGTTGAATTAGAGAGTGAGCAGCATCTCCTTCATTTTGCGTGTGCCCTTTTATTAGAAATTTATGAGTAACACTCCTTAACTTCGACAACTCATTTATGTTGTATTGGTACATCGTTAACAATAAATATGTTTTTCTGTTGGCCGCAACAGTTGTCGCTGTAAAATACTACGTCAAAATAATCAGAAGCTTTCTCATTCAAATTCTTCAAATACGCGAGCACACACGATCCTATTTCATTCACACCACGAACTCCTGCACCTTCATGCCAAACGTAGCAGTTCGTATTATTTGTACCCAGCTCAGTAATAGTGAAATTCAGCATATTTAATTTCGAAATATAGTAAAAACTGGAGAACTTCACCTTGCAGACATGGCATTACAGCCTGTAAGTCATACACACATATCACAAAATGATTACTTATATTTTTCTTGTTATTTTCCTTATCAGCTCTGGCTAAATCTTTTTCTTTCAAATGCAGGTCGTATTTCAATGATAGGCTAAGTTCATGTTGACTGTCTGGTATGGAATTTGTATCTGATAAATCAATAGGTGTCGTGTCTGGTTGACTGAGTGCTGGACTATTAGAGTAGGTGTTATTTTGTATATTGTTGTTGTGACCAGGTAATGGTTGACTTTGTTCTGATGCTTGAATGGAGGTTGCCATAGTAAATATTCATTGTGTAAGTAATCTGTAATAAAAAATAACTTTCAAGTATTTTAATTAAAAAACAGATAATATGTATGTTTATCAGTTGTCTAGAACCTATAACACAAGCTTTAATTGCTTACTTTGGGACTTAATAGCGCTGTGTGTACATGGCGAAATATATATTTATTATTTGGTTAAAAAAGTACACATTTATTTGGTAAATAATGACATTGTTTAATTTTATATTGGAAAGCAAAATGTACAGATATCGAAATATGGCTAAGTTTTATTTCATATTAGAATGCAATATGTACAGATATCGAAATATGGCTAAGTTTTATTTTATATTAGAATGCAAAATGTACGGATTCCGAAATATGGCTATGTTTTACTTCATATTGGAAAGCAAAATATACGTATTTCAAAATAAGGCCCTGTAGCATTAATAATTCTGACTGTACTTACTTGAAATTTGAATGCAATACGTCCGTATTCCAAAATAAGGCCTCTTTGCACAGAACACTAGATTTAACATTGGGTATTTTTTCAAAATGTGACCGTTTTGTATGAAACTGGCGTGCGTTCACTTCCAAGTTCTGGGTCGCAACTGACAAAATGGCGGTTTTGGTTTGAACTTCACGCGTAAGTCAGTCCAATGCTAAAACGGCAGTTGATCAGTTTTGCATCAAAATGAGCGAAAATGACGGGTGTCTTCAGCAAAACGTAAAATATTACAGTTAAAAAGCCCAATTTTGTAATAAAACGATTTTCAAAAAAAAATGATTTGTGGCTGTATTGAATTCAATGAGCGATGTGTAGCTAGTTAAACTGGTCAAAATAATCCATACATTCAAATTACTAGTAACAAATGATATAAGAATAAAGCAGCTATGAATTAGATATTAGTTATTCATATTCTTTTTGATATTTTTTTATACTTTTAATACTACTAATACTATTTTTAATTATCATGGTAAAAGACCAGCTAAGCTGACAGTTCTCATTTAGTTTCCACATGGAGGTCATAACAGATGTTTGTTTTTATTTATTTTAGAACCTCAAATAATAAGAATGGCAGCCCCAAACACAGTATCAAGGAACGGAGGTGGCCCTATAGTCTACAAAAGGATTAGGTTACCAGATTCCGATTCTGATGATTCTGCCGCACCTGCTAAGAAGCCCGCTGTCACTATAGAACTAACAAGCCAGGTCAAAGAAAGGAGGTTTAGAAACATGCTGGCAATGTTCCCTGATATATCTCCTTTGGTAAGTGTTATGATTGATGTACACATGGCTAAAGAATAAGCTGTGCAGGTGTACATGTAGCTCAATTATTACAGTATTCGGCAATGGGGGTGAACAGGGAGACAAGGGAATGTTGCTAGTGGCTGTAGCATCTCCGGACAGGGGATAATTATTATACTCTGTCCAACCATTTAACTTTTGAAAGCCCAATTTTTCATCAAATAGTAATGTCCATATTCAATTTCAAACTGGGGATGTAACCTATTCAATTTCAACCAACATTCAACTTTATTTCTGAAGAAGTTGCAATTGATTTTACACATTGATGTTTTATTTTTGCTTCATATTTTATACTTTCTATGAACTTTTTTGTATACTAAAATAATAGACTATTAATAAATTTTTCATAATATAGTGACAACTTTTAATTCCTACACAACACAACTTCAACATTTTGATGTTTTTCATCAAAATTAGAAATGATAATCCATAGCTACAAACGCAAGGCTATAAATAAGTGTAACTGATTACTTACGATTTAATAATTTGTAGTGAAAATGTTGGATCCCAACACTGGATGTAGTAAACCATTACAGTTTTTGTTAAGCGAATGAATTATTGTATATTTTAATTTAACTGAGGTTATAAATAGCGTATATACATATGATCAGGTAGTTAATTTTTTTTTTTGGCTGGGCATTTCCTAGTTTACTTTTACAATTAATGCAACAGTTACATTCTGAAGCCACTGTCAAAAGTGAAATGAATGGTTGGACAGAGTTTAGTTTATAGTATATATAATTGTTTATTATTTAGTAATTTTAGATTGAGTAATTAATATTCACATGGCCAATTATAAAACATTTTCAAGCATAAGGGTGATAAAACCCCCATAAACTTCATTAAAAATGAAGGAGTTTTAGACACCTGTTCACCCTTTTCAGGGGAAATACAGCCACTAGCAATATCCCCGTGTGGCCCCCAAGGGTGACACTGGGGGAGACAACCCCATCATTGAGTATTCTTCTGAAACAGGACTACCGCGGTCTCTGTATTTTTATTATATGTGCATTCAGCATTTCTTCAAGTTATTCCTGTGATGATGTAACCAATTTGATGCAATTCTTGATTTATAAATGCTATATTGCTATACCAATGCCAATATTAGGTGATGACCTGTGTCCATGTCTATGCTGGCATGTCTCGTATCTATTTTCTTTTATTGGTGACAATAACACTTCTTTTCTTCTTCTCTGTTAACAGTTCGTGAAAAACTCACTAGTAAAACATGGATGGAGCGAAGAACGTTCTAGAGATGAACTTTTAAAATATGACCCTGAGACGAATGAAAAAAGCATTATTACAAACCCTAATGCACCTACATACTTCGGGGCTAGGCCTGGAGTGTCAGGTCAACAGCCTCGCACTGCCACCAATATGGGAATAGTGAGGGTTACTAGTGGGCCAAAAACGACTGTGGTGGTGAAGAAACCCTTAGCAGCTCAAGGCGGGAGGGCGAGGAGAGGTAGCAGTGGAAGCGAAGATGACGATTATGGGGTTAGAAAAGGGAAGGATGATCGAGTTTATGACAGGTAAGCATAAAAAAGAGTCTCAAGTCAAAGCCAGTGCTAGAGTTGACGGAAATTCCGTCGCGGATCTTCGAGTTTCGGAGCGCCATTGCATATTTTTGCACTTATTGCATATAAATGACGACGACGCGACAAAGTGACCGAGTGTCCCTGTTGTTAGTCATTTCAGAGTATACTTTCAAAAATAATGAACAGTTAAATTCGCAAGCCGCTGTCAAAATTTAAATAAATGGTTGGACAGAGTATAGCATATTAATATAAATGTATAGACAAGACAAGACAAATGTAGTGATACTCTTCCAACAACCATGTACCAACCCTCTACCTACATTTGCAAACTGAATGAATAAATAAATAAATAAATAAATAAATAAATTAAAAAAAAAGAATTTGCATTTTTCAGTGAGGATTCCGACAATGAGGTCACAGACGACCTAATAGGCGACAAGAAGAGAGTGTTTGAGTTTTTAAACACAAGCAATATGAATGAGCTGTCCTTGCTCAGCGGCTGCTCGCAGAAAAAAGCAGAGGCCATCATTGCACTCAGACCATTCAAGGGATGGCTTGATATGGTATGATTAATTTTAATAGTCAGCTCTCTTGTCTTTCCTGGCTATTTTTATATGTTTTGTTAGGCATTATTGATAATCTTATCAAGTAATCTCTTTCCTTATCCATATTCAGGTGGAGAAGTTCAACAGCAATAAAGGACTAAGCACAGAACTTTTAAACTCAACACAAGAGCTGTTGACGACGAGGAACAACATACAGCGTCTTATGAAGAAGTGTGTAGGACTTGCACAGCAACTGGAGGCGGCTGTTGCAGCCGGAGCTGGCAGGCTCAAGCAGCCGTCAATTTTACACCCCAGGTACGCCAGTGATCTTCGTAGGCGACTCAGGCGCCGGAGGTCGCTTAACGACCACCGTCCTCCATGAGCGCAGGCCTGGGGGTGGCTGGTGAGGCCGCCTGTCACCCCAGCAGAAGCAGGCCGGGACGGTGGGGCGACTAGCGCCGCTCCCCCAAACCGGGGCAAGACGGGGACACCGTGGTTCCCAAACCCGAGGGGGCCATCTCGAAACCGGAGATGGCCCAGAGTCAGTCGGCGTGCGAGGGATAGGCTCTATGGGCAACCTTACACC
Source organism: Cybosia mesomella (assembly GCA_946251805.1). Taxonomy (NCBI): domain Eukaryota; kingdom Metazoa; phylum Arthropoda; class Insecta; order Lepidoptera; family Erebidae; genus Cybosia; species Cybosia mesomella. Next base: position 29,661,843 of record OX276398.1, read on the forward strand.
CCGGCATTTTAAGACCCGAGACGGCGTGCGGTTTTAGTCACTTCAAGCACGACTTAACCGCCCCCGCTGACCGAGGGATTTCCGCACGAAAAAAAAAAAAAAGTTACGCTAGTGATCTTATGAGTATATAAAATATCATCTTAGCATAGTACTCGGTTGCATCGGAGGTTTTCTTTTCGGAGCCCTAGATCTGCTTATTCCTTCTCCTTTTGGTTGGGCTTATACGGCTTTAGTGGGAGCGACTGCCGCCTGCTCTCCCAACTCCGAGAAGGAAGCCAGCGCTAGAGCCTCGTCCAACAATCAGCAGGTGGACCGGTTTGCAGGTGATGCTACTTTGGGCCCTGGAGATTTTGGTAGAGCCCCAAATTAGTTTTTCTACATTTCATGTATTCTGTAAAAGACACAAATAAACAAAATATTTCTTCTCTCTGCAGTTTAACACTTGCCCCATATCAAATAGTGGGGCTGAACTGGCTAGCGGTCCTGCACAAGCAAGGCGTGTCTGGTATCTTGGCTGATGAGATGGGGCTGGGCAAGACTGTGCAGGTCATCGCCTTTCTCGCACACCTGAAGGAGACTGGCCAGGCGAGGGGCACGCACCTGATCGTAGTTCCTGCTTCCACACTTGGTATGTACAACCATACCCAATAAGTACATTCTAGAATTTATAAATATATATATTTAAACTTATCAACAACGTAGTCATGAGAAAATTAATAATATTTTAATAAAGACAAAATGGTTTTCAATCCTTCTTATCAATCAATTAGCCTATTGCAGTCCACTGCTGGACATAGGCCTCATATGAAAATCCTTCTTATGAAATGACTAAATAAAACTATAGATGGCGTTGTAATCAATTTCAAAAACTATTGTTACTACACATCAGAAGTAACATTATAACATTAATAATAGTACATTATGATACAAGTGTGCTAAGTTGGTCATTACACTCGAGTCGGTTTTAAGCCTGAGCCGAAGACGAAGGCTTAATGGAGACGAGAAGTGTAATGACCAATGCTCACGTGTTTCATACGACGTTTTTCAACACACTTGCGAGGAAAAGTAAATAAAAGTTCACACACTAACGAAATGCAATACTGTGAATAAACTTAACAAACAGATACCCATTTAAAAGATGGCGGCCGTAATTTTATTTTTCCGCGCGCTCAGCGCTGCATGCGCGCGCAAGTCTGAGATAAGGGCACCGGCCATGATACAATAATATCATGGCACCGGCAAAGTAGCTAATCAGCCACATATTTATAAATTTTGAAATTGGGTATTTATAGGTAAAAATACACCGTCAAAATATGAATACCAACAATCTAACAAGCAGTTTCATGAAATTCTTTAAGTATTTATCACATTTTGAATTGAATTTTATATTTACGCAAATAACTACTTAGCTGTTTTCGTAACATTAATACTTCTTGCTAATATTTAAAAAGATATGTAAGGAAAAGGCACTAGTGCGATAATGTAATGTAAAAGGCACGGCATGGTTAATATTCTGCATTATCAGTGTAAATACGCTGTAATAAGACCTACTTTACGAGCAGGTGTGTTGAAAAATATATTATATTGATTTGTTTGGTATCCCTACATTATTCTAATAAAGAATAGAAAAGAAAATTAGTTTCTTTGTTATTTTCTCACTTCTCACAGGTAATTTAAAATTTATATAGTTTTATAATTATGAGCAGCCGAAAATTTCAGGTAAAATTTGTGCAAATAAGCAGATTTCTGGAGGCTTATACTGAATATGTTTCTCCAAATTCAGATTTTTCGCTTCTATAGAAACCTAAATATAATACCGCTAAAGATACCTATTACTTAAAAAAAAATCTAAGACGTGTTACAGCAACGCAACGCAACATATCATATATACGCATTATACCGCTTCCCATCAGGTGGGCCGTGAGCTTGTCTACCACCTGAGTAGTCTAAAAAAAAAAAAATTATGAGCGTTTGTGTGTAAACTGTAACGGGTTGGCTGCTCTTAAATTTTGTGCAGACGCCCTGTATCTTACAGCCGTGAGTGCAATAAAGCCTTTATAGTTTTAATTAATTGTGGCTGTATTAGTTTCGTACGTTACCCTTATACAAGTAGGTTGAAGTGTGACATGTGGCTTGGCGTGTGTGTTGCAGACAACTGGAGCAACGAGCTGGCGCGCTGGTGCGGGTCCCTTCGCGTGTCCAAGTACTACGGCGCGCCCGAGGAGCGGCGCCAGCTGCGCATCCAGTACGCGCGCGGCCTGGACGACGTCGACATTGTACTCACCACGTCCGTCTGCTTTTAGCTCTTATTCACTCTCCTTCATAATAACGTTGTTCTCGGTTGTATCCGAGGCCTTTACCTCGGAGCCCGACCCTCAGTGTCCGCTAAGTCCATCTTTTGGTTTGGCTGATCTTAGCTTTTATGGGAGCGACTGGCGTCTGACATCCCAAACCCAAGTGTAAAGCCTCGTCCGTTAATCAGCAGATGTGACAATTTATGGATGAAGAGGCCCACAAGCATCGTGGGTGGATCGTCCGTCCGGCTTCTGGTGTCCCAATTGTAATAATCAGCAGATGTACCGGCTTACAGATGAGGTTGACTTGAAGATGTTGGTGGAGTACTCCTGTATTTTCTTCACAAGAATTACACTGCTATTTCGCTTACTCCTTCTCCGTTAGGTTTGGCTTCTCCAGAACCTCGTCTGTCAATCAACAGGTGTACGAGCTTGCTAGTGAGGTTAGCTTGGGCCCCTGGCCACCTGGCCCCCTTTAACCTGGCGTTAAAACCACCCAATATACATAGATTTCAATACAGCATATTAATTCTACTTATCATCAATATCAAGCCGACCATATTGTGCTGGGAAGAGCACCACCACTTAACTCCATTCTTTTCGACTTACAACTACTATTTACAAACTATTTGTCATTTTAAGTTGAAAATATATGTTCCATAAAGCCATTATTTGTAAATTACAGGTATACAATGGTGAACAGTTGTCCAGAAGAACGCAAAATGTTCCGAATTACTCCAATGCACTATGTTATATACGACGAGGCCCATATGTTAAAGAATATGTCGACACAGCGATATGACAATCTGCTTAAAATAAAGGTATGGAATGTAACTTTTTTTTTCGTGCGGAAATCCCTTCGGATACCCCCCCGCCGGCCAGCGGGGGCGGTTATGTAGGCCTTGAACCGACTAAAACCGCACGCCGTCTCGGGTCTAAAGACGCCGGGGTGTAAGGTTGCCCATAGAGCATATCCCGCGCACCCCGACTGACCCTGGGCCATCTCCGGTTTCGAGATGGCCCCCTCGGGTTTTTAAACCACGGTGTCCCCGTCTTGCCCCGGTTTAGGCGAGGGGCGCTATCGCCCCACCGTCCCGGCCTGCTTCTGCTGGGTTGAGAGGCGGCCTCATCTGCCACCCCCAGGCCTGCGCTCATGCAGGACGGAGGGCGTTAAGCGAGTATGGACACCTTTTTTTTTTCGTGCGGATATCCCTTCGGATACCCCCCGCCGGCCAGCGGGGGCGGTTATGTCGGGCTTGAACCAACTAAAACCGCACACCGTCTTGGGTCTAAAGACGCCGGGGTGTAAGGTTGCCCATAGAGCATATCCCTCGCACCCAGAGTTCCCTCGCATATCATATCCCTAGCATATCCCTCGCACCCAGAGTTCCCCTGGGCCATCCCCGATTTCGAGATGGCCCCCTCGGTCTTGCCCCGGTTTAGGGGAGGGGCACTATCGCCCCGCCGTCCTGGCCTGCTTCTGCTGGGTTGAGAGGCGGCCTCACCTGCCACCCCCAGGCATATCCCTCGCACCCCGACGTATGGAATGTACCTATTTCTTTTCCGGCGAACCCTTAGACATTACTAGTGAACAGAGTGTTTGTTAAATAAACATTGTTCCCGGTTGCATATGAGGTTTTCCGGTGCCCGAGATCAGCTCACTCCTTTTGATTTGGCTTATACGGCTTTTATGATAGCGACTGCCGTCTGACCTGCCAACCCTGTGAGGAAAGACCGTGCCAGAGCCTCGACGGGTACCCTAAAAACAAATGATTTTATACTATAATATTACTAATCTCTGTGAACGAAAATCTTATTATTTAAAGACTGAAGTGGAGGAAGTTTAATGACTAAAACGTCGGACATGCGATTAAGAGGTCGCGGGTTCGGACCCCCGTAATTATACTACCGAAGCGAACCCCTCGTGACTCTACTTCAATTTCCTAGTTCAGAAACCAATCATTAGCCTAAGATATGTTGAAAAACTGACATCTCGGTTATAAAACGGTTATTTTCTTTCAGTCTAAACACCGTCTACTGCTAACTGGCACTCCGCTACAGAACAACTTGTTGGAGCTGATGTCTTTGCTAGCCTTCGTGATGCCTCACATGTTCTCAGGCAAGACTGACGACCTCAAGAGCTTGTTCCAGAAGAATGCTGTGAGTAGAACAAAAAAGGGTTACCCATCGGGTACACCGGATTTAAATTATCTCGTGCCAACAAAAACCACACGGTGTCGTCCCCAAGTGTACACCGTGTGGTTTTAGTCGGTCTGATTCCGACACACCCATCTCATCGTTGGCCCTGATGGGGTCGAGCCCGGGGGATTACCATCACGTAAAAAAAATAATTTATAAATTGAAAGTTTATAAGGTTGTGTTTGGATGTTTGTTACTCAATCACGCTCTGACGGCTGAATGGAACTGGCTGAAATTTGGTACAGGAATAGATTATATTCTGGAACGCGGACAGACAGCAGTTGCGGACAACAGCTAGTATTATATATATTTTCTAACCAATTCAACATTCAACTGGTGGTAGAAATTGATAACACAAATTTGTCAGAAAATTCAGCCGGATGGGTACTACCGTGCACGATTGCGAAAAACCCTCCATAGTAATCCAATTTCGGTTGGATTGCGTTCAGGGGTCAGCAAGTGCATAGCCGGGCAGGGGGGTTGTGGTCGCAGCACTAGTGGGACCGGTGGGTGTCACGCGGTGCTGCGACGACAGTCCTCTTCTGATGAGGCCGTTAAGCTGAGTGCCACCATTGTTAACAGGGTACATGTATGTAATGGTGACCCTCTTTCCTGAGACTTTACCTTCAGCTTACCATCAGAGAAGGTGAAGTCAAATTGACGTGTTCTAAATATATTAAAAAAAAAACGTATTCCAGAAATCAAAAATCACAATAAAAGGCGAGACCAATGCAGAGGATGACGAGCCAGCGTTCGAGCAGAGCCAGATCACGCAAGCCAAGCGCATCATGAAGCCCTTCGTGCTGCGGCGCCTGAAGCTGGACGTGCTGCAGGACCTGCCCAAGAAGACCAACCATCGGGAGGTGTGCGCCATGTCGAACCGACAGAACATGCTGTATAAGAACCTCATCGCTGGGTTCGCGACGGCTGATGGCACGGTTCGTATTATAAGCGGTTTTAACTCTATTAAACTATAAAAATTAAACTATAAATGAAATCAAATATATATGTATTCAATATATCGGAAGAGCTCCGCCCGCGTGGAGGTCTGTTATCGCTTTTTGGTCAAATCTCTGGTTCTACTTAAGCAGTTGCAATCAAACATACGGCAGATTTTGAGTCTGACCAAGACCTTTCCAATAGAAAAATTTGCATTAAAATCCGTTCTGTAGTTTTTGCGTCCATCGCGAACAAAGAGCCAAACAGCAAATATTTAAAAAAAATGTGTTCAGAATCGTTCATTTAACATACACAAGAATTTTTTTTAAACAAATGTACAGACACAACTTATTTACAATTTTATAATTATACTAGCTGACGCCAGCGGCATCGCCCGCGTGATATTATGCATGTTTTATACATATAAACCTTCCTCTTGAATCCCTCTATCTATTATAAAAAACACATCAAAATCCGTTGCGTAGTTTTAAAGATACATAGGGACTGACAGACGGTAAACACCTTACAAAGTGTTTTTTCTTCACCAGATTCACGCTACGACAGAACAGAGCGGTATGGCAATGATGATGGATATGCGGAAATTAGCGAACCACCCTCTACTCCTTCGATATCACTACCAAGAAGAGCAAGTACGTTCCTTTTTTTTTTACTACAGTACACTGATTTGATTGATTAGTTTGGCACTTCGGAAAGCAGACTGTGAGTCCAACTTCGGTTTTGCGGAGCGTTCTCTCTCACAGCGAACGTCTACAGCTTAATATCTTTTAGGAGTAGTTAAAACCGAAGCTACAGTTTTAACATTTTATAAATACAAACCGGTTTTAACTACTCTATAAAGGTAAAATTGTCAGCCCAATGCGCGATAGAGAGAACGCTCTACAAAACTGAAGCAAGCTGATGTTAGCAGGACTCTCATTCTTAAAAGAATGAATATATATTTTAGTATCATTAACAAAATTTTTTTAAGAATAATTGTAATCGAGGTTACTAGTATTCCCCCTAAACCAGCTAAGCTATATTAGGAGTTGGTTCACGTCGTTAGTGTAAGGCCAGGATTCAAACCCGGGACCTCGCTCGTAAGGTCGACTCTTAATGTTTTAAAGTATCTTTTTAGATACTTTAAAGGTTTTTGCAGGGTCGGCAGCGCGAGTGTGACGCCCCTGGTGTTGCGCACTTCCATAGGCCACGGTAACCGCTTCCCATCAGGTGGGCCGTGAGGAGGTCTGCCAACTGAGTGGTATAAGAAAAAATATATATACGCGGATCGTAGTTACTTATGTCTTTTGTTTTCACAGGTGCGTAAAATGGCGAAGCGATTAGCCCGAGACCCTACGTACAAGGAGAAGAATGAACAGTACGCCTACGAAGACCTCATGTGCATGTCGGACTTTCAGATACACCAACTGACGCTGACGCATAACGTGAGTTTCTGTTTCTACTATTTATATAAATGTGAAAATTTGGGTGGAAGGAGGGATTGATTTTTGTTATTTAGGGCGTTTGCGCACCACGTTTTTTTAAACGCGCTGATGACGCGATTCGAACGCAATCAGTACGCTCAGCAAACGCAAGCCGGTTAGTCTGTACCACGTGTACTATCTGCTAATACGTGTTAGAAACGCGCAGAAAACGTCCTTATCATTAACGCGCGTTCGTTAAAAAACGTGGTGTGCAAAGGCTCTTTAGAGGTAATAGGATATTTACCATGTGTTGTCTTGTATCCGATATATTTACTCCTAAAACTGTTGAACCGTTTACCGCTTGTACTTCAATTCCTCTGTGAACATGGCACTTGCAACAGTGTCGAAGTATCGGACACTCGAAACTACACATTTATGTTGTGGGCTTTAGTCCCGGTCGCATCCGAGGCTTCCACCTCGGAGTCTGGGGTCCGCTTTCCGACTTTCACTTCTCCACTTCGCGCGGTCTTGGGTGTCCACAGCCATGGTAGTGAGACCGTTTTACGCACGCATGTCGTATGACATAATACAGATTTTATTGTGCGCACTTTTCGCTGGATATAGGCTAAAACAATCGCCTAACGGGGACGAATGTTATCTCTAGTTTTAAATAAGGAGTCTATTTCTTCAACACACTTTAAAACTATATACATATTATTATTATTATTTCCAACGGGGACGCCGATGACCTGGCGGGTGATCAACCCTTCTTCAGTGGGTCATTTCACCCATTTCCCCTGAAAACTATATACATAACAAACATAACTTCACGCCTGTATCCCCGTAGGGGTAGGCAGAGGTGTATTACACACCCACGATTCGCCAGTTATGTTTAGGTCCCAATGTAATAGGGGGCCAGCCTATTGCCATATACCGGGCACATTACTAAGCGAGCGATAATTAACATTTTTAAAACACACATAACTACGAAAAGTCAGAGGTGTGTGCGGGGATCGAACTCGAGACCTCGTCTCGGCAGTCCGTTACGTACGCCACTGGGCTACCGCCGCGCTTTACTGGGCTACCGCCGGGCTACTACTATATAACTTCTAAGAATATCAGCTAAAACGCACATAAATGAACACAGACAACAAAAAAATGTCTATTCCATACATTAATATTCTGCCACAGTGTATCAGCACATTCAGCTTGCCAGAACACCTAATCTTGGACTCTGGAAAGTTCGAGAAGCTGGACGAGATGCTGCCCCGCCTCAAGGAGGACGGCCACCGCGTGCTGATCTTCAGTCAGTTCACCATGATGCTGGACATACTGGAGCCCTACCTAACGATCAGGAGGTATCGCTACCTCAGGCTGGATGGCAGCACTGCTGTTACGGATAGGTAAGTGTCGTAGTCATCATCTTAGCGTTGTACCAGGTTGCTTTAGAGGCTTTCAACTCGGAGCCCGGGGCCACTTACTCCTTCTTTAGGTTTGACTATGAATGGTTTGACACCTTAATATGAATTTTGTACTGTATAATTTATTTTATTTTGTGATTTTCATTTTATTTTTTTATTTTCTTTTTATTCTCTAATATATTATGCCCGGATGTGGTGGACGTTTTTGATCAGATTCATGTATAAATTGTTTAAAATGGAAGCACAACTGGCGGGTGTCAAATGTATTTTGGTGCCAGTGCTTATAAATATTTTTTATATAATATTGTTATTTTAAGTATAAAATAAATTATTTTTATCATATATTTATATATTATAGTGTGTTATGTGTGATAGTGAAACTGACAGCTTTCATTCGGTGAATAGCTCCGACGATGACGAAATTGACAGTTTTTATTCGTTGGATAGCTCTGGTGAAATTATTGTCGAGCCGCCTTCGTTGGCTGCAAAACTTGAGTCACAGTTCACTGATGTTCCTAGAAATTTTAATATTGTGCATATCAATGCTCAAAGTATTCCTGAGCATTTCCCTGCAGCGCTTGCTACCTTTGATTTCAAACACATTCATGCAATCCTTGTCTCCGAGTCATGGCTCAAGCCCTCTCATTCGACCGTTTCGTATACCCTTCCTGGGTTTAAACTTATAAGAAATGATCGTACGGTTAGGCGTGCCGGTGGTGTTGCCATATATCTCAGATCACATATTCCTCATTCTATCATAAGCATGTCACAACAACCACCTCCACCGAATGCCGGAGAGCATTTGTTTCTCGAAGTCGAGCTTAACCATACTAAACTCTTACTTGGTGTCTATTACTGTCCCTCATCTAAAATTAATTACTTCTCTTCCTTTGAAACACTATTAGATAATCTTATACCTTCTTACTCTCATACTATAATCATGGGGGATTTCAATACGTGCCTCCTTAAAAACGATGAGCGCTCCTCGACCCTTAACGCTATCGCTAACTCTTGTAACCTCTCTATCCTTCCATCTAAAACTACTCACCACGTTCCAAATCGCAATCCTTCACTTCTTGATCTCATCATGGTTTCTTCCTTAGAAAGAGTAGCTAAGCATGGACAATGTGAAGCGGATGCATTCTCCTATCATGATCTACTCTTCCTCTCTTTCAAAGTCCGTCCACCTAAGGCCAAACCTAAAATCTGCATGCAGCGCAATTTCCGTGACATGACTCTCGACAGTCTGCGCAGCGACGCCAACGACATTGACTGGACCTCACTGTTTACTTCGGCGACTGTGGATGAGCAAGTTGGTTTTTTTACCACGAACCTCATTCAGCTCTATGACAAGCACGCTCCTATACGAGCAATTAAAATTAAGCATCCACCGTCGCCGTGGCTAACGGATGAGGTTAAGGTATCAAAGAAAGCTGCCGCTAAATTTCGATACAAAATTAAGCCTAGCGAAGCTAACTGGCAGAGATACGTATCTGCCCGAAATCACTGCAATAAGGTGTGTAGGAATGCACAACGCCAGCACATTCATAACTCTATTCAGAACGGCGACCCGTCCAGGGTCTGGAAATTTCTCAAAACTCTAGGAGTTGGAAAAACACGTCATGACACGATTCCAAAAGATTTAGATACTGATATTCTTAATCAGCATTTCACTGCCTCGTCCAATTTTGATAGGACTACAAAGGCACATACCATTAATTATCTTTCGACGCTTCCAGCTCCTAATCACTCACCATTTGTCTTTAATCTATTTACCGCTTGTGATGTTAAGAAGAGCATCATGGCTATAACGTCGAAAGCAGTTGGTAGTGACTGTATCAGCAGGAGCATGATCCTTCCCATCCTCGATGAAATACTCCCAATTATTTGTTACATTTTAAATCATTCCATAACGACTGGTAGTTTTCCATCATCATGGAAAGATGCCTTGATTACTCCTTTACCGAAGAAATCCAAACCTTTGTTACTGACCGATTACCGCCCTATATCCATATTGCCATTCCTATCTAAAGTTCTCGAACGTCTCGTCAATAACCAATTAAGTGCGTTTATATCCAAAAATAACCTCCTCAATACCTATCAGTCCGGTTTCCGTTCTGGTCATAGCACAGTTACAGCCTTGGTGAATATCACAGATGACATCAGGTCCGGTATGGAAAGTGGGAAGCAAACTGTTCTCTGTTTACTAGATTTCAGTAACGCTTTCAATATGGTGGACTTTGATATTCTACTACATGTACTCCGCTCTCTTAACATATCTCCAACGGTGATAGATTGGTTTCGTAGTTACCTGTGTGGCCGTCGGCAGCGTATACGCATCGAAGATGATTTTTCGGGTTGGTGTAATACCAGTGTCGGTGTGCCCCAGGGCGGCGTTCTTTCTCCTTTACTCTTCTCGATTTTTATAAATTCTATCTCTAATGTCATTCTTCTTACCACCTTTATGCAGATGATCTGCAAATCTACACGCAGGCACCCAGAGCTTTAGTGAATGAAGCGATTGATCGGATCAATAATGACCTACGTCACATAAGTTCGTGGAGCAGATCCTATGGGCTCAATGTTAATCCAGCGAAAACACAGGTGGTTGTAGTTGGCAGCTCTAGAACAGACATAGACCTGACACATGTTCCCTCGGTTTTCTTTGATGGCACTATGATTCCCTTTAGCAATCAGGTAAAAAATTTGGGTATAGTAATCGATTCCCACCTGTCTTGGGGCCCGCGGCTGCAGGAGGTGAGCAGAAAAGTATTTGCTTCGGCGGGATCAATTAGAAGGTTAAAACATTTGCTACCGATCACCACAAAAATTGCGCTTGCAAATTCCCTGCTCCTGCCTATTTTGGACTATGCGGATGTCAGCTACTTGGATCTGACGGAGAACCAGCTTGACAAACTTGAACGTCTTCAAAACCTATGTATTAGATTTATATATGGTCTACGCAAGTTTGATCATGTATCACAGTTCCGTACTCAGCTACAGTGGTTACCCATTAGGTTGCGTCGGAACTTGCATATCCTCTCCCTGCTATACAACATCCTGTTCAACCCTTCAACACCCTTCTACTTAAAAGAGCGCTTTCAGTTCCTTTCCGATTCGCATGAAAAGTGTTTGAGATCATCGGCAAGATTAGTCCTAAGAATGCCAAGGCATTCTACGGGTTTCTTCGATAACTCTTTCTCAGTTACAGCTGTACGCCTGTGGAATGAACTGCCAGTGGAAATGAGACGAGCTCAGACATTAGTGAAGTTTAAAGGAATGGTCAAGGAACACTATTTGTCCAATGTGTCACGTGTAGCATAGAATAATTAAATTATAAGTATCTTTTCATCGTATCTGTGTATGTATGTATTTTTTAAGTATAATTAAGTATTTTAAGTATGTGTATTTTTAGTTATGGATATATATTCAAGTAGATATGTATTTATATGGGTATTTATGTAAGTATGTATGTGATGTTACTATTTAATTAAACGCAAACAGCTACCAAATACTCCAACCAACGTACATTTCCATCCAAAGGTTGCCTGGAAGAGATTGCGTAAAGCAATAAGGCCGCCCTTTGTACTTATCCTGTCTTCTTAATTTCTGTATAAAAATATTGTAATTTGGCGTACAATAAAGTATAAAATAAATAAATAAATAAAAATAGACTTTTATGGGAGCGGCTGCCGTTTGACACCCCCTCCAACTCCTAAAAGAAAGCCTGCTTCAGAGCCTCGTCCGTCAATCAGTAGGTGTACCGGCAGGTGAGGTGGGTCGGGCCCCCTAAAACACCCCAATATGACTTGATAGTCAACTGCCATATTACTATGCTTCCTAATGTATCACTACTACTGTTCTCTTTCACTCTCTTATGAGGAAACTGAGGCACGTCTGCATCCTCCTCCAGTGTAATTATTAATTCAAATGGGGACACTGGAAGCCAGACGGACCATCCACCTAACCCTCCCATTGGGAAGAGCGTAGTTATTCCAGCCTTCACAGCGCCCCATCAAACGTTTTTGTATCCTTGCAGAATCTTGCGATCTGTTCCACCTTCAGTTCCTCTTCCTGGTACTGGGATAGATTATAGTCTGGAATAGGACATAAGCTACTTTTTATCCCTGGAATAGGTTCCCATGGGAAGTGGGAAAGGGATCGAAATTCCATGTAGGCAGAGCCGCGGGCAACAGCTAGTAATATATATTTCTTCCGGCAAGGTCCATTCACATACACACCCTAACTCTATCTCACAGACATACACACCCTCACACGCGCGCTCACACTCTCTCAATAGCTCAATATAAATGCGTTATATTCAAATTTTAATTCATATTATTGCATTGTAACTAACTCGTCCTAGATTGTAAAATTGCACTGCACAGGGCTGATTGTAATTACATTTATTTTAAAATAAATATTGTGCAACTGGACGGTAGCTGGTGCTTATACCTCCGGTTTTCCATTTTTTAACATCAGCCGCATTATAATACGATTGTTAAGGTACAAAAATGTAGCCCAATCTGTATTTTGAAAACTTTCCTTTAACTAACCTATTTTGTTTCCAGACAAGACTTAATAAACCAGTACAACTCTGAGGATATTTTTGTGTTCCTCTTGTCGACAAAAGCGGGAGGGTTAGGTATCAACCTGACCGCGGCAGACACAGTCATCATACACGACATAGACTTCAACCCTTACAACGACAAGCAAGCAGAAGACAGGTGAGAACATTAACATTTTGAAGCCTATACAAATGACACCCACATTTTGCCCGGTATATTTTTAGACGTGTTTACAGTCAATTTGAGATAATGGCACTTTCAAATTATAAGATTGAAATGGAGTATAATAAAAGCGAAAGGTAACAATGGGATATAGTTTTGCAGAAGGATGTAAAAGATTTTGGGGTATTGTTAGGGAAGCGTCGGTAGCTCAGTGGTTAAGGAATCGACGATCAAGAGGTCCCGGGTTCGAATCCTGACCATTACACTACCGACGTGAACGCACTCTTAACACAAGCCATTTAGATTAGTTGGGGGCGTTAGCGGGAATACTAGTAGAAGAAAAAAACAAAGAATTCTGTCAAATCTGATTAGGTCCCCCCTACCTAATCATGTTCATGTCCTTGTTAGCCAGTAAAAGTGAGTGCGATTAGTCATGTTACAATTTTTTTTGGGTAGTTTTATGTTTCTGGTGAAAGTTATCGCCGACAGAAAGTGTCTGGCAATATTATTTACTAATTTTTAACAATATTTTCCAAAATATAGGAAAAAATCAGCACTGAAAATTAAAGTAAAGTTAGTACTATTTTTACCTACGTTTAGCAGCTGATAACTGATAAATGGCCGTCGGGCCAAGCTAGCAGGTATGCATGCACTCAGTGTACATACAAATACTACTTTATTCTATACGTTTTAATTCTGAGAATATAAGTAATGTTTGGCGGTTCTGGGACCTTTCTAACGTACTACCTACGTTTGCGTCGCAAGTCCCAGTCACTGTCGCAGTCATGGAAGTCAAAGAAAGTGTTCTTCCTTCTTCAAAATAGAAATTCTTACGAGTGCTTTCATTCTTCCAATAGCTTGAGAAGTCAGGCTTGCGTCTCTATTACTCGAACTGCCTGTTGCGAGTTCCTCTTCTTATTTTTTATATTACAAAAATAAATTTACTAACAGTTCGATCCCCAGTCGCCCCGGAACACACCTCTACTTTTCGTAGTTATGTGTGTATTCAAAAAATCGGTTGTCTGTAAAGTCGGTTTACTGACGATATTTGAACGTGACAACGTCATAAGAACGCGAGGTAACGCCGCATACGTCATGTGGTAACGCCGCATACGTCATGTGGTAACGCCACATACGTCGGTAACGCCGCACACGTCATGTGGCAACGCCGCATACGTCATGTTTTTTCGTGCGTGCAGCTGGCTCCATCGATTTATAAGACGTTGTCACGTCAAAAAAGTTTTATTATCGCTCGCTTAGTAATGTGCCCGGTAGTATCACAATAGGCTCGCCCCCTATTACATTGGGACCTAAACATAACTGGTGAATCGTGGGTGTATAATACACCTCTGCCTACCCCTTCGGGGATACAGGCGTGAAGTTATGTTATGTTAAAATACAATGTTTTGTATTACAGATGTCACAGAATGGGTCAGACGCGTCCGGTGACGATACACCGTTTGATTAGCTGCGGGACCATCGAGGAGGGCATCTACCAAGTGGCGCAGGAGAAACTTAACTTGGAGAAACATGTGACAAGTGTAGATGGTGAGTGGCCTCCATTATTACATCAATATTTAAAAAAAAGGAGACTAGGCGGATAATCGAAAATCAGACTTGGTGATCTTACTACTGTTATAAACGGGAAAGTTTGGATAGATGTAAGTATGGATGGATGTATGTATGTATAGTGTAGAGTCTCTACTAACATCTTTCGGGACCCAAGCCAACCTCGCCTGCCCGCGGTGCACTCTGCTGATTAACGGAGAAGGCTCTGGCGACCCGCCAACACGCACTGGACCAACGCGGCGGGTTATGGTCGAAACCCCCCCAAAATTACGAAAGTCAATGGGAGAGGCCTATGTTCAGCAGTGGACTTCCTACGGCTGATATGAGGGGTATGGTGATGATGATGTATGTATGTTTGGATGGATCGATCTATGGATGTATATTACAAAATTATGCTAGAAAGGATGAACGTATCTGGATGAAATTTGGCACAGAGATATCGTTTTGAATAGCGGGCGGTACCGCGGGCCACAGCTCATATATTCCTAATTATCGCATTTCTCTCTCCAGAAAATGAAGCACATGAACAAAAGAACGTTGGACGTCTATTGTCAGCTGCGTTAGGACTGACATCACCAAACAAATGATCCAACGCCAATGGCGGACGTCAGGCGAAAACTCACCCGCGTCCAATTAAACAGTGAACCGATGTTTGTGCAAGTGATACGAATAATATCTACTACAAGTGACAAATAAGTGTGAATATGTGTATTACCGTGTATATTGTACAATAGCTATGATGGACTGACTGATTTAAGACTACACACAGTATAATGTTATCTGATTATTACTATAAAGGTATGGTATTCGGTATGTGCTATTCTTTCTCGTATTGGACGTTTTTGTTTCGCGCTCATATTTATTTTATCTTTAAGGATATAACTTGGAATTCTTTACCAGCACACATATTTCCCTCTTCCTACAATCTCGAGTCACATAATAGGGGCGTTAAAAAAGAATCTGATGATGCCGTCGAACTGAGGGTCACCATTGCAGCCTTACTTGTATCTGCAGTGGTGGCTCCCATTCCTGAAATTTCTCCTTTAGCTCACCATCAGGCGAGGAAAATCATTGACTTGCCTTACATAAAAAAAGGGAATTTATCTCGAGATGTACGATAGGCCGGTCATAAAGTACCGTGAGGGCTAAATAAATGGTGTTAAAAAGTCACTCTCTAGTATTGAGAACGAAAGAGACACAGGTTGGCTGCCAAGCTCTCTGCCAGCACATTCTGGTCTTTTACAGTAAGACATGGAACATATTAGAGGGAGCTGGAGGAGGTCTATGCCAAAAGGCACATTGCGAATTGAGACTGACTCTAAAATATGCCAAGTCAACTGAAATATTAAGCCTTGCCGATTTTGTTATAAAATGTTTTAATTTGAATTTCCAAACTTGGTTTTTTTGGCCATAAGACTATGAAAAGTAGTGATAACCCAACTTGCGATAGTTGGGCCACATCCCCAGGTGCAGGCTCCTACACACCAATCAACTGGACAGAGCAGTAGTGATAGCAGATATCTCTTTATTGTACACCAAGAATAAGACAAATGTAATATAAGTGTAATACAAATTTTACAAATAGATATTGTTTTACGTCTGATACGAGGAATAATGAACCATACCTTTACTGCTCCATGGACAAACATTGTATTATATGTAATAACCCTATCAGTGTATAAATGTAGAAGCTATTTATAGGTACAGCAGAAAATATAGAAAAATATATTGACACATGGCAATATAATTATTATTACTACTTTAATTTTTGATGATATATATTTTGTAAAATGATAATTGGCTCTTTTTTGCTGTTTCGCACCTATGAAATGCTTATTCCAATATAGAAAGTTAGAGAACTATTAAAATCTTTACACTTTAAGTAAAAAATATAGAAAATTGCCAAGAAAAAAATTGTTGGATATATATAACTGTGTGTATTCTGCTTTGTCATGATTGAGTGTATCTGTTATTTATTTCGTTGGAAAGTGATTAAGTATCTCCTTAAAGTATTTAAACAAGTTCAAAATAATATACTTCATTAATCGTAATTGTTGAAACCGTACAAAATATGTAAAATATAAGAATGTTCAATTGAAATGTACACTATAAAAAATATTGATTTCATAATACGTAAATTACTCAACGTTTAAGGAAACAATCTGCTTGTAATAAGCTGGAGACTGTCCTCTACCTCATGCGTATGTTTCGTGCAAATAATATAGTGCAAATTCCGTGCAAAAAAATACATTCGATTTGCACGAAACAGTATCGTAAAACTGGCTGAATAGAAATCGAGCTGTGAATAGAAATAATATGGTTATTAGAATATTTTAAATAATTTATTTCACCTAATTTCTAATACCTAGCCAGATATTAGATGAATCTGCTCATTTTTACATTGGAATAGTTTATCTGACCATTTTATTTCTATTCAGCTCGTTGAACTCGGTACACATGTGTGACACGCATTAGGCAACGCGCGCTGTTAGATTTCTTATCTGAACATAATTTGAATTGCAACAAAATCTTATAATCATACATTGAAATTGAACACTCGGACGAGATTTCAACTCGTGACCGACTTCAAGGTGCTTTGCCACCAACTCACTTGAGTTTCGTCCTAGATTTTTATAATTCCCCTAATGTGCCTAGACGACGCTACGGCCCTGGAAGTAGAGTGACTTGATTTCTTCTTATGCAAGATTACAAGTAAAAGTTATACTCAAACGTTACTTAAAATTTAAGACATTCTCAAATATATTTCTGTCAAATTATAGTATGTATTAGCATTGAGTGGCGTTTGAGTATTGGGCCGTTACTTCAGTAAAAGCTTAGAAAAATGAACAGAAACCGATAAACCTATAATTTTAAATATCTAATCTGTATTATGTGAGGCTTGTGCAAGCGGTGACAACAATTGATAAGCAACAAAGTTGCACAACCTGAATTCTTAGGTTTTTAACATTTTGACGTTTTTATGAAACAACCTACGCAAAACCTATACCTATTATTTAGTTTATATTAAGTAGCAATCAAACCTCGACCACAAGAAAGACTTCGCTCTTGCTGAAAATGATGGTACTGTTTGGCATTGCAGCAGATAGTGAGTTGACTGCTAAACCCCTCGGATTACGGGAACTACGACGATAACGAGCGTTTATGAAAACAATTACGAAGGTAGAAAAAGCGTTATTCGTGCGCTAGAATCATAGCAAGTGTATAGATGTTGTCTCTGCCTACCCCTATTCGAAAGAGGCGCGACTAAATGTATGCTATTGGGGAATTTATTTGAGCCGGTGACGTTTGTTAGGGGACTTCAAGATGCCCTGCCCCTAACTCACCTGAGATTCGTCCCAGATTGATCTTTTGATCGGGACATGAGCTGCTGGGGTCAGAGGGATGACATGACATAATAAGAACCAAATGAACTCTTGTGTTGTGAATTCTGGCAATATTACATTTAAGCATACATATAAATGAACTGTTGGATGCTTTAGACAATTTTGTGAACAAAGATTATTTGAATTTTGTCTTGAGGTTATAAAGAGTTATTTAATAAAAATTAATTTGCAAGTTAAACTTAAGTAAAAGAAAAATTTAAACAATGAATGTGTGTTGTTTTTTTTAACATCATTCCTTAGCAATCGCGTTTGTTTCTTACGCATTTCTTTTGTGTTAGCAGATATTGACTTGTATGTTAACAAATGGAAGAATGATTCGACTACCAACAGTACAGTTCGATGGGCAAGTTGCTATGAGTTTGATGGCACTAGTAGAATATAATGAACTATTAACAAATACGTTAGGTGTCCTATAACTTTCTTGTAGTCGAGGCATACTTATAATCTCGAAATACCCACAGATTAGCGATTATTTTTACTCACGAGGGTTATTTCAAACAAATGACTTACTGCTTTGTACTGAGATAATTCCTGCTGTTTTAGTACTAAGTATTTGCTTGTAAGACGGCGTATTTGTAGAAAGAGTAAATTCGGTTTTAATGTGTTAGATAGTAAGCAATTTATAAGGAATATTTAAAATATAAGTATTATAAGTGAGATTTAGAGATAACATGTAAATGTTGCTTATGGATTTGTTTACTATCGATGCGAAGTACGTTGTCTATTTTAACTGCAATAATGATTAAAGAGAGAAAAAAGTAATCTATGAACTAAATATCTAAGGTACTATTAACCAAATATCTACATTCTGTGAAGAGGTTTTCTAGCAATACGCTAACTTTCTTATAAGTATAAATTGGAAAGGTCAAGGTCAATTCAGGAAAGTTGTAAGTAATTCAGTTGGTAGAATATTCCCCATAGAAATCGAGACTTCTTTCAATAGCAATTTTATTATGAAGGTTATTATGTTATATAGGCGTTTCTCTTGATATTAAACACCGAATGGGATACTCATAAATACTCAAAATACTAGTTTGTTTATAAAGTGGGTAGTTAAAAATTATTATTTTTTATCTCATACCAATACATGTGAATATCAGAAATTACACACTATGCTTTGTCTCTTTTTAATTATGTTTCCTTGAGGGACCTTGAATGCTTGAACTTTAACCAAACCTTATCTTTCTGTATATTATTCGTTAGGGCATTTTTTTCCTAACCCAGTTCTTGAACGAGAGCCATCCAGACACATTAAAACCGAAAAACGTGAAATTGTAAAAAAAGTATACGCGAATTATTGTACCTATTAATGAATGAATAAATTTATTGGTATAAATAACTCGTAATTATTATGAATGTCTAAGATAAATTAATTTTATAGATTCTAAAGTTAGGCTTACGTATTTAGGCTACTGTATATGAAATTGTCTATGACGTGTGAATACCCCTGCACTTACAGTTGAAATAATCTAAGAAGTGAATTTTGACAGCTGTAGTTTAGTGTTGGGTGTCTAGAAATCGATTGTGAGATTAACCGATTGCAGCAGATTTGCGCCGCTTCAAACCTTATTTTCATAATATTAACGTATGAATTGCGTGTGTATTGTATACGAATGGATTTGGAATGAGTTGAGCTATACTCTATGCTATGTGTTCTGCAACTCTCTTGCTAACTTAAGGTTTGTCATGTGAACCGATTAAACTTTACCATCGTAACGATTAAAATGTAACAACACTAAAATTCCATAATGAAAATAGTACAACGTAACCTTTTTAGGACGTCTCGCAGAAATAAAGAATCCCTTCATATTTTAAATTAATTGTAGAAATGTTAACTGAAATATATCGCATTACATGTATTACGCTCATAATTTAACAATAACATTATTACTATCCCGTCCTAGATGTTCCCTTTTTCCGATCTAAATCTTTAGAAAAAAGTAAGCATACAAAATGCTTAAAAATTTAATTGAATTAATTAGGCGGAGTCATCAAAAAACAATGTTTAAAAATGACTGTAAAGTTGTTCATTGTTTCCGTAGTTCGCAAGAATTACGGTAGATGGCTCCAGCGTCGCCTTAAGACGTAATAATGTATCGGAGAATTTCGAATATCTGGGACGTGTCTAGGTGGCTCAGTTGGTCAGAGCATTCCCCCTGTAAGGGACTGGTCGCGGGTTCATGTCTCGACCTAGATGTTCTCTTTTTCCGATCTAAATCTTTAGAAAAAAGTAAGCATACAAAATGCTTAAAAATTTAATTGAATTATTACTCATTTCAAAATTGTTTAACTAATAACTTCTAATTTTAGAATTGTTTTATTTTCGTTCAAATCGTGCAAGGTTTACGTTCTGTGTCTATATTCTATCAAACCCGTGTGTCAAAATGCACTCTTTAGATTATTTCGACTGTAAAATATATGTTAAAAGTGTGAATGTCATATTTTTTTTCACAATTGATACTCAACTGAGGCAAGATTGTGTCTACTTTTGAGGCTTTTTGTAGTTTAATGTTGTATGTCAAAGGGCCGTGTGTAGAAAGTGCACTAAAACCTTTTTCACGCATCATTGTCCGAAAAGTTAGCTTGGATTAATTGGGCTAAGAGTAAGAACTTGCCAATAGAGAAAATAGGGTTGCCCAAAGTGATAAAAAGGACAGGCGACAAAAGTGTCCTTATAAATTACGCATACATGCAAAATACACATGGAAGGGATCTTTTAAACTCAGAAGAAAATATCTGTGAAGTTGTAAGAATACCAAAATCTAATCGTATTTTACATAAACAACTAACAAGGTTCGCACCAGGACAAAGCTTTTTTATTACACAATTACAATTATATAAACTGAGTTTCTTGCTTTTTACTCAATAAAATTAATTTAATAAACGTGATAAAACAGTTTAGTTTTCATTTGATCAAGTCTTTAAGTGGTGTCTACTCTGAACGGTTTTGAGGTGTTCCACCGAAAAATTACAAAACACTGTCAGACCATAGACACGATCAGGGAATTACCATGACGTGTTAAAACTTAAGTCGTTCGACCGAGAAAGAGGGATGGAGCTATATATGGTGTATTTTTCTCTCGTCAAATCAATCAATATCGTTCCACAGCATCGCGTCATGTTTTTGCACGACGTCGATGTTACGTAGCTACCGTGGGACGGCACGACACTGCTTCATGCCGTGCCGTTACACAGTGGTGAAACCGTGCCGTGATGTGTGCCAGCTCTTAGTCGTGTCATTACATTACAAAATTAAACACTTTATTTTTTATTTACGTTCGTCAAGTGTTTGCAGTAACATATTTAATTGAAAATATTTTTAACAATTTCACGGATATTTCCTACGTAAAAATAATGTTAATATTTAATTGCCTAAGTATTTTATTTTTATTTTTAATTAAGTAGTTATTTATTTTACTTTAGGTCAATTTTTCGTTTATAAGTAGTAAGTTTTTTAGTTTTAATTTTAGTGTAGAGACATTCCCTAGCAAAATAAATTAGTTGATTTATATATTTTATTTTTATTTTTAATAGTAGTGCATGGTCAATTGAATGTGGACAAAAGTTAAGCGATTCCTTTAGCATTAGTGTCATTGTGTGTTATCTTGTAATTAGTGTGATTTTTTGGAGTTGTGATAATATTGCTCGACTTTCTCGTGGGTAATCGTTAAGGTAAGGCAGATTCCGTTTGTCCCTAAAAGAATGGTAGTGAGAAAGACTGAAAGAGAAGAATCTGTCATCACCCTCATAGCGACATTCCAGTAGCGTCCAAAATTTACACCTTAAATAAATAAATATTCTTCGACATTCTACACAGCGCTCTCTAGTCCCAAAGCTTGTGTTGTGGGTTCCAGAATGCGGATAAACATACGTATAGGTATACTTTTTTTTTTATAAATCAATACATATTATACATAGAAACACCCAGACCATTGCAAATAGACATATTCATGCATACAAATATTTGCACTGAGTGGGAATCGAACCCACGCCCCCTGTCGTAGCAGTCGAATGCACTACCGCTACGCCACAGAGGCCGTCCGACCTCGTAGCCCGAGGTCCGCTTATTGTTTTTGATTGGTATGTATGTCGGCTTTTCCGAGAGCGACTGCCGTTTGACCTCCCAACGAGAGGAAAGCTTGCGCCAGAGCCTCGTTGGGCCTCCAAGATGTTGGTGAAGCCCTGGAATCTGTATAAGAGTTTATGTGCTATAACCTACATATTTCCTTGAAGTTAAATTTCTTTGAAGCTTAAAAATGGTAATGAGGTCATCTTACAAAGAACTAAAGTTACCTATTGCGGAGGTGAAGTGAAATACCACAGTCGGGTAAACTGTATACTTACGAGGGTCAAACTGAAAGTTCTTAGAACTGGCCACTTATAAACAATATAATAAAAAAATAATTCTAAAATTTGAAAATAGAACTCTTTGCCAATATTACTGAGTATATAGGGTAACATGACCCAATGTTGGCACCCCTCCAATTTATTGGCACTCCAATGTTATCAGTAAAAAATAAGGATCTAGTTCAACAAACGGTGTTTCTACAAAAATAAAACGAATCTGTGGTTAACTAATTTTATAAATTGGCAACACTCAACTGTCAGTAAAATTACTTAGCGGTAAAAATTTCAGATTTCTTTCACGTCGTAACAGGTTTTGTGTTTTGTTACCAGTTACTTAAGATTTTATTAAGGTGAGTGCCACCCTGTTTTAGCTGTTTTCGTGTTAATTTCTGAAGGCTACACATGATAATTAATGTTTTTTTGGGTTTTGAATAGTTTACACACGTACTTTTGTCCTAGTATTCGCAATGAATAGAAAATGTTTTGAATTTACCGCCATGGCAATAACCGGTATGCGATTCAAACAAAATTCTAATTTATTGGCACTCTGATAATAAATGGTTGTATGGCAAATACTTTTTTGCAATTGGAACCTTATTTTAATCAAGCTTTTGTAAGTTTTTAACATCCATACAAATAAATCATCGTATTTTCTACAAGATTTCCAAATGTTGGCCCCATGCCAATAGTTGAAATCTAATTACTGGCAGTAATGCCAATAATTGGTAAAAGCATGTCAATAATTGGTTGTAGGTGTCGAAGATGAAGGGAAAAAAAACTAATAAGAAGCCAGATAAAAAAAGGAGTGATGTAGGAGTACAAAAACGGAAAAAATACACAAAAGAAAGTGTGCAAAAAGCTCTTCAAGCTATACGAAATGGAATGACTAAAAAGCTTGCTTCTAAAACGTATCAGGTACCGAGATCAACCTTACAGTTTAAGTCTAAATTTCCCAATAAAAAATCTCGTCCAGGTCCATCAACAGTTTTAACGACGTCTGAAGAATTGTGCCTAAAAAATTGGTTAATAGATTGCAGCAAAAAAGGCTTTCCAAAACGGAAAGATGATCTGGTAGCCAGCGTAGCAGATTTTTTTAAAAAAAACGATAGGCAAAATCCTTTTAAAGGCGGGATACCGGGAGACAAATGGTATAAACTTTTTTTAGCTCGTCATCCTGATATTGCAATTAGAACGCCAGAAGCAGTAACTGCTTCAAGTGCAAAGGTCGCAGAAGGTGATATAAGATATTGGTTTGATGATATAGAGCAATATATTATAGAAAATAATTTGACTGACATCTTGAAAGATCCGAAAAGAATTTATAACGGCGATGAAACAAATTTTCGTTTATGTCCAAAGAGTGGGGTAGTATTGGCTGCAAAAGGAGAGAAAAATGTCTATGAGATTCATAATGCTCCCGCCAAAACATCACTCACGGTGCTGTTTACTTTCGGTGCTGATGGCAGTGTTACTCCACCTCTTGTCATTTTCCCACTAAAACGTTTGCCAAGTGAGTTGCGATCTAAAATTCCTTCTGATTGGGGAATTGGGCTTTCTGATAATGGATGGATGAAGACTGACATCTTTAAGTCATATATTGAAAATGTACTTCATCCACATTTGAGTAAAAAGGGAATACAGTTTCCGATCATACTTTATGTCGATGGACACAAAACACACTTGACTTACGAAGTAAGTGAACTTTGCTCGAAATTAAATATCATTCTTATAGCTCTATACCCGAATTGTACGAGGATTTTGCAACCAGCGGATGTTTCGGCATTCAAACCACTAAAATTGGGATGGCAAAAAACGGTTCTTGCATGGCGTCGAAATCATCCGTCACAAGCTCTTACAAAACAAGAATTCGTCCCACTATTAAAAAACACTATTGACGAAAGTATTAACCCATCTATTATAATAAATGGATTTAGAGTAACTGGACTCTATCCTTTTAATAAAAATGCCGTGGATTATACTAAATGCTTAAGTAAAAGAAAAAATTATGCTCAAGAAGAAAATGAACGTATAAAGCAGATTGATATACACGAGCATCAAATGACATTTAATGATTTTAAAAGAATTATAAATGAAAGCAAATTACGAATGCTAGAGAATGGAATAGATGTCGACGAAGATTTAAAAAAAGTGTATCAATTTCTAACGAGAAAATCAAAACATGAACCACTAAATATTACTGATAACATCGAAGAGCTAGATATAAACAATATGAATATAACTATTGCAGATAATGTAGACAACGAAATCGTGATTGAAGAGATACATACAAAGCATATAGATAGATACAAAGCATATTTCGCTTTAGAAGATACTGATATCCAAGATTTTGAGCCCCATGTCTTGGAAATTACTCACAAAGCGCAGATTCATACTGATTCTAATAAAGAAACTTCTAACATGTGTAAATTTGAACTCAATAAAGAAAATCTACCTAAACCAAACACAACTATAAATTATGACATGATCGAAGTAGTTTCAGTTATAGACAATCCTCCATTTTCGTGTCCTAATATTGACACTTTAAAACCAATAAAACTGGACGATATACTTGTTTTACCAAAAACACCAGAACGAAAAGGAGTCAGGAACCACATGAAAACTCCGTTTGTACTTACATCAGCAGCTTGGCAAGAGCTGGAAACTAAGAAAAGAAGAGAGAAGGTAGAAAAACAGGAAGGGATAAGAAAAAGAAAAGAAGAGAGAGAGCGAAAGAAATTGGAAAAATCTAAACCAAAAACCAAATTGCAATTGTAGGTAGGTACCTAAATAAAATATAATTTAGAGAGTACTAGTTTTATTTCGTTTATACAATATGTAGATATCCAGGGTTTCACAACACCTAGACGTCTTAGAAGATTTTTAAAAATGCCAATAATAGAGTAATTAGTGCAAATTATTCGCACTGGAGTGCCAATAGTTGGTCCAACACATGCCAATAATATGTCAAAAGATGCCAGTAAATGGTATTAGGGTGTATTTGAAGAAAACATCTGTAATGCTTTATTTCTCATTTAAATATTGAAAAAAAATTTAGTCAAATATGAACACCACATTATAGTGAATTATTTCAACGGATAGTATAAATCTCTATACCCAGATGTTAAAAATTTGAGTCAGGTTAAGGTACAGTATTGCTTAAAGTGCCAATAATTGGGTAGTTTACCCTATTTCATTCATTTATCATTTGTTTTACGATTTGGCGGCAAATTGAAAATTGTCTGTGTCACGTTAACATGAATTTAACACGAGAAAATTTTCGTGCAATGATTTTTTATGACTTTCGATGTCATTTAAGTCAACAAGAAAGTTATGATAGACTACGATTGGCCTTTCACGATGAAGCCCCATCTCGTGCGACTGTTTACAACTGGTTTAATGAGTTTAAACGTGGTCGCACTAATCTCACTGATGATTTACGTGAGGGACGGCCTTCTACGGCGACGACTGAAAATAACATCTGTGTTGTGCGGCGTATGATAGAGACTGACAAAAGAGTGACCTATCAGCAGATTCGGACAAGCTTAGGCATCGGTATGAGTCAAGTGCACAAAATCCTCCACGAACATTTAGCGGTCAGGAAGCTTTGCGCCCGGTGGATACCTCATAATTTGACTGAGGCTCAAAAACTCCATCGTGTGGATTGGTGCCGTAAAATGATTGAAAGATTTAACGGAGGTGACTCTAATGCTGTGTTCGACATACTAACAGGTGACGAAAGCTGGATTTACTGTTATGATCCTGAAACCAAAAGACAATCTGCTCAGTGGGTGTTTCCTTTCGAGGAGTTGCCAACTAAAGTGAAGAGAGATCGAAGTGCGGGAAAAAAAATGGTGGCCTCGTTCTTTGGAAGGATAGGTCATTTCGTAACAATTGTGTTAGAGGATCAAAAAACAGTTTCTGCAGAATGGTACACTACCAATTGTTTGCCACTTGTCTTGGAAAAAGTTCGAGAGAAACGACCTCGCAGTAGGATCCTCCTTCACCACGACAACGCCTCGTCGCACACCGCCAAGCGAACGATCGACTATTTGGCGACATCAAACGTTGAATTACTGGGTCACCCGCCGTATAGCCCCGACCTCGCGCCTTGTGATTTTTATTTATTTCCAAATATTAAAGAAAAACTTAAAGGAAAGCGGTTTATGAATGCTGAAGAAGCGGTGGCTGCGTATCGCGATGCCATTGAAGAGACCCCTAAGGACGAGTGGGCAAAGTGCTTTTCCCAGTGGTTCCATCGCATGCAGCGGTGTATTGACGTGAATGGACAATATTTTGAAAAGATATAATAAAACTAATAACTGGCTAATGTAATCAGTTTTTGATTTTCTAAGAACTTTCAGTTTGACCCTCGTATTAACTTATTGATTGATATAATAATAACAATATTAATCACTGTGTCTTATATACTAAGATTTTACATTAATTGTAGGGTGGGGATCTTTGGGAGTTTGCAACAAGTGTCACGTCTATTGATATTGCTAACTTGCATATTCTTTTCATATTTGATATTATGGCAGCGGACGTGATTTCCTAAATTATAACATTCTTATTTATACAATTTAATTTCCTTATAGAAATCACGTCCCGCCTTTATCAGTGACTGTCATATTACCTATTATCTGTCAAAGGAGGGATGAAGGTTGAAGACGAGTCTAGAGTGGAGAACGCGAATTGGCAAACGGAAGGTGGGGCGCCCCCCAGTCTGATGGACTGACGGCCTGAAATGGGTAGCTGGTGATGGATCGGTTAGAGAGAGGCTTATATCTCAGCTGTGGACTGCAATAGTCTAAACTGGTTAAGGAGTCGATCTTACTATCGAGGAGACCCAGGTTCGAATTCCCTGTCAATTACGATACTGACATGAACCAACTCCAAATAAGCAATTTAACTTAGCTGAAGCGTTAACGGGAATACTAGTAGGTACTATTTATGAATAAAAAAATGATTTTTGAACTTTTAATGAATTATATCATCATATTATTGCGATCACGTATTTAAAAGGTAAGCCGTTGGGAACCGTATTATATGAACGACAAATAAATTACGCATAATTTTTTTTTATTTTTTTATTTTTTTAAAGAATATTAGTAACCGAAATTACTAATATTCCCCCTAACCCCTCCAGCTAAGCTAAATTGCTTGTGTTAGGAGTTGGTTCACGTCGGTAGTGTAATGGCCAGGATTTGAACCCGGGACCTCTCGATCGCAAGGTCGACTCCTTAACCACTAAGCTACCGACGCTTCAATTAGTTTGAAATTATTAAATTACTTGCAACGATGAAAAAAAAATTGTGTCATACTTATGCCTATGCGACCGCGTCAAAATTTCTACAAAGTCAGTACCGTGAAGGCATTCTAATAACAATACCTAATTTGTTATAAACATAACATTACATATTTTTGTAATTTAACCGGCGCATGCTTCTCATGTAAGCAATAACAGAATTTAAGAAGGCTGAATAAGTAACCTTGCTCATTCCATTGTTATGTACAAAAAGAATATTCTGGATTTATTTCGTGGCTTCTTTTGTATATAAACACAAGCTGGCCCCTCCCAGCGTCGTCCGTGGCGTATTTCAAACTCCTGTTGCACCTCTTCAACCTATAAATAAATAAATAAATACACTACGACATTCTACACAGCGCTTTCTAGACCCAAAGTAAGCATAGTTTAAGTAGCTTTTGTTATTGTTTCCAGAATGCGGATAAACATACTTAAATCCTTTTTTTTTGTAAATACATAACATAACATAACTTCACGCCTGTATCCCCGAAGGGGTAGGCAGAGGCGTATTACACACCCCCGATTCGCCAGTTATGTTAAGGTCCCAATGTAAGAAGGGGCGAGCCTATTTCCATCTACCGGGCACATTATTAAACGAGCGATAATTAACATTTATTAATACACACATAACTACGAAAAGTCAGAGGTGTGTGCCTGGTGCGACTGGGGATCGAACTCGAGACCTCGTATCAGCAGTCCGTTACGTACGCCACTGGGCTATCGCCGCTTTTATATTATTAATACATATTATACATATAAACACCCAGACCAATGCAAATAGACATTCATGCATACAAATATTTGCACTGAGCGGGAATCGAACCCGCGCCCCATGTCGTAGCAGTCGAATGCACTACCGCCACGTCACAGAGGCCGTTATATCTATAGGTACATAATATACCTTTTTTTTTTTTTTTTTCGCGTGCGGAAATCCCTTCGGATACCCCCCCGCGTGCCAGCGGGGAGGTACATAATATACCTGTAATTTATTAGTTTTCATATAATGTATGGAAATCTGCCGAATTTGTTGACTTTTATGATTACTGCTCCGCTCCCTTGGGTAGTAGGGTGATGATATACTACTATAGCCTATGCCACTCACAAATAGTGTGACTTTCTATTGGTAAAAGAATGTTCGAAATTGGTTCAGTTGATTCAGAGATTACTCCCTACAAACTCACAACATGACAAACTTTACCTCTTTGTAATATTAGTAAAGATTATGTAAACATTCACCTAGATTGTTTTTTTTATTGTGAATGGTCCTCGTTTGCCCACTATCTCACTCCGAGGATGTCTGCATAATAACATGATTGCGATACTTTAAATTTCGCAAGCTATGTATTAGAAAACAAAGTCGATTTTGCAATCAAAATCTTTTGCGTGTGTGATATCCTTAATTTTATTGTTCATTGAGAATCATAGCTAAATAAATAAATAAATATTCCACGACAGACGATATCCTACACAGCGCTATCTAGACCCGAAGCCAGCATAGCTTAACTAGCTTATGTTATGGGTTCTAGAATGCGGATGAACAAATATACTTTTTTTTGTAAATACACACATATTGAACGTAGAACGGTTGGACGCAGACTCGTCTACGCCCGGGACTACCGACCTCCATGATTGGGGCCTGAGGACGGCAGTTGGCCGGCTCGCCGTCCTTACAGAAGCAGGCCGTGGCGGAGGCGTGTCGTGTGTACTGTAGTGTTCGGACCTCGTCCCACACACTACGGTTCGTTTCCTGGCCATCATGTGTCAGAGTTTAAAAATAAATACTTTGTGTTTCAAATTAGCTTAGGGAAGAAAAAACAATTGCGGCGTGGAGCTGCATTCGGCTGTGCGGCTGACAGCGGGCGACTAGACGCGCCGCCCGGGTCCGCCGGCCGAAGAGAAGATAATAGTGCAATAAATTTAGGCTCAGTCCTTGAGCGGAGTTCGCGATTCCCTAGTTCGCAGTAAAATAAAAGTATACGCGTAAAAACCTCCCTAAACCCGATTTAGGAAGCTTTGATGATATAATAAATGCCCATTTAAATTTCTTCCTCTGTGTTTATCTTATTATCAACACGAGGTATTGTGGCGTCCAAGCCCCGGACGCTACAACTGGTGGAGGAACGCCGGTTTCCATACAGCTGGTGGTTGCTACAGCTACAACTGGTGGAGGAACGCCGGTTTCCATACAGCTGGTGGTTGCTACAGCTACAATTGGTGTGGAGGAACGCCGGTTTCCATACAACTGGTAGAGGTGCTGGTTTCCACAGGAGCTAGTGGTTGCTACAGCTGGTGAAGCGCTAGTTTCCGCAGAAGTCGGAAACGCCAACATTCTGCAGTTGGCAGTGGATGGATCGATCCCGCACCGTTTGAAGAAAGACGTCGTGCGACAATTGGAGCGACGCATTTATCAGTATCGTTGTTTATTTTGCTTTTATGTGCTTTTATGTGATATTATGTGCTCAACGAGAAGATGGCTATGATGGTGGCTTGTTCCAGAATGTTTCAAGAGCATTGATAGTTGCCTGCGGGTCAATAGGGCCAATAAGGACTATAAGTCTTAGTAGAATTATAATTCACGTAGTGAATAACGTGTTATCTTGAACCGACTAAAACCGCATTACGTACTAGCGTAACTAGTAACTAGTAGTATTTTATTATTAATATGTGTTCTCTATTTATTTCATATTGCTGCGCTGCTGAAGATAAATAGATTTGTTTTGTTTATGTTCATGATGTTCTAGCGTAGGAGTTAGGCAATTATTTTTTTGTCCAATATTGAGAGTTGTGATCTAAACTTTGTAAGAGAGTCAAATCGTTATGGACATAAGCGCCGACGATGATTGAAAGGTAGTTTTCGATCAGACTTTTCTTTATAGAGTAAGTTCTTTCTCTTTAATATTGTTTTAAAAATAATTTAGTAATGTGTAGGCGACATAGTCTCTGCTTCACATGCATAATGTGTAAGGACAGATCAAGTTATGTCATCTTTCTTTTTAGTTAGGTAGGTCTTAAAAGTACTGTGTTACTAAGTCCTTTCAGGGCAAACCTTAAAATGTATCGGCTAGTGATACCAATAACTTTTCTTTGATGAGGCTGATTGTGGTCAGGTTTCTTTTAACCTGGGTTTTTGCCTGGCCAAGAATGAAGCAATTTTTCTTTGTTCGTGTTTTTCAGTATTTATTACAGTTTAATTGCTATAATTTGAAATTCTACTATCGTTTACTAATTATTACAAAGATTGCTTCGTTATTCCCATTGTAAGGGACAATTTGCATAATTTTTTTTTTGTGTCCCAGATTTAGTTTATCTAGGGTTCGATGTAACTGTCACATGAATGACCAGTAAGGGCGTAGCTGCTGTAGTGTTCGGACCTCGTCCCACACACTACGGTTCGTTTCCTGGCCATCATGTGTCAGAGTTTAAAAATAAATACTTTGTGTTTCAAATTAGCTTAGGGAAGAAAAAACAATTGCGGCGTGGAGCTGCATTCGGCTGTGCGGCTGACAGCGGGCGACTAGACGCGCCGCCCGGGTCCGCCGGCCGAAGAGAAGATAATAGTGCAATAAATTTAGGCTCAGTCCTTGAGCGGAGTTCGCGATTCCCTAGTTCGCAGTAAAATAAAAGTATACGCGTAAAAACCTCCCTAAACCCGATTTAGGAAGCTTTGATGATATAATAAATGCCCATTTAAATTTCTTCCTCTGTGTTTATCTTATTATCAACACGAGGTATTGTGGCGTCCAAGCCCCGGACGCTACAGTACACACGCCTGCCAATTCACCGACGCGGGATAAAATCCGACCCCACCAGGCGAGGCCGCGTTGGCGGCCAAAGTCCGCCGGTAACCTTTCGAGGGCTTACTTAGTGCCCGGCAATGGACATTTGGGGAGGAAACCGTGTGGTTTTAGTCGTTCCGATTCCGACACGCCCACCCCATCGTCGGCACCGATGGGGTGAAGCCAGAGGGGGATTCCACACGTAAAAAAAAGCTGCTGCTCTACTCTACATGTGCTGTGCGATAGAGAGAAAGCATTACAAAACTAAAGCAATTCGAAAATAGAAGAAAACAAGTTGAATTCCTGAGACGAGCTGACGAGTACAAGGGATTTTCGATTTTGCGTTTTTTTTTTTTTTTTTTGCGATTTTTTTTTATCTTGCAATGGTTCACCCCAGCACGAATCTATTACCGAAAACAGCAACTCGATAGCTCATCTCCTTCATACCCAAAACCGTGACAGAAAATTGGTAACGACGACGATGTCGACGACAACTCCTTAGCAATAATAATAATAATAATAATAAATTCCAGGGTGATAGTCTTAGTCCATTATGGTTTTGCCTGGCACTGAACCCTCTTAGTTGTATGCTGGAGAGTTCAGGGTTAGGCTGTCGATTGCGGAGAGATGGTCAGGTTATATCCCACCTCCTTTACATGGATGATCTTAAATTATTTGCCCCCAACAATTCCCAACTGATAGCGTTACTAAAGATGACCGAAACCTTTAGTAAATCTATCAGGATGGAATTTGGTGTGGACAAATGTGCGGTCATGCATGTAAAAAGAGGGGAGATTGTGGAATCTGATGGGGTTGAGCTCTCAGATTCCACAAAACTCAGGTCTCTCTCTGCAATCGACACCTATAAATACCTGGGTATGTCGCAGGCGTTAGGCATTACAGAAGCTAGCATGAAGCAATCGTTACGGGAACGTTTCTTTGGCCGCTTGAAAAAAGTCCTCAAAAGTCTTTTGTCAGGCGGTAATAAGGTGCGCGCCTATAACGGTTGGGTCATGCCGGTTTTAATGTACTCCTTCGGCATACTCAGGTGGACTCAGACGGAATTAGACACCCTGGATAGGAGAGTCCGTACGCTTCTTACTGCATACCGAATGCATCATCCGCGTTCATCTGTGATGAGGTTGTACATACCACGGAAATGCGGGGGACGTGGCTTTTTAAATGCCAAGTCCCTCCATAACCGTGAGGTGTGCAACCTCAGGGAATACTTCCTACACAATGAAACTGATATGCATCGTGATGTAGTAAGGGTGGATAACGGATTTACCCCGCTAGCTTTGGCTAAAGAGAACTGGCGCAAACCTGTGGTATTAAGTATTAATGACCGCATGGATGTATGGAAGAGCAAGGAGTTGCATGGACGTTTCTATCGGGTTCTTCATGGGTCTGATATAGACTTACCAGCATCTGTGTCTTGGCTACGCTTCGGTGACCTATTTGGGGAAACCGAAGGTTTTGTGTTTGCAATTATGGACGAAGTTGTGATGACGAATAACTATCGGAAGTATATTCTAAGGGATGGTACGGTTGACATATGTCGGGCGTGCCACCGTCCCGGAGAATCCCTTAGACATATAATCTCTGGTTGTTCTCGTCTTGCCAACGGCGAGTATTTGCATAGACATAACCAAGTAGCCAGGATTGTTCATCAACAGCTTGCTCTAAAGTACAACCTTGTGGAATCAGAGGTACCGTACTATAGGTATGTGCCCGACGCAGTTCTCGAAAATGGGCGTATCACGTTGTACTGGGATCGATCTATCATCACTGACAGGACTATTGTAGCCAATAAACCTGATATAGTGTTGATAGATCGATCAGAGCGCCGCGCAATAATTATCGATATCACCATTCCACACGACGAGAATCTTGTGAAAGCCGAAAAAGAAAAACAAATAAAATATTTGGATTTGGCTCACGAGGTTGTCGACATGTGGAGTGTGGATTCGGCGATTATTGTTCCGATAGTTGTATCGGTGCACGGACTGATTGCCAAGAGCCTCGAACAACATCTCCAGAGGCTCGCGTTAGGCAGTTGGGTCAAGGGCTTGATGCAGAAGGCAGTGCTCCTCGACACGGCACGTATTGTGAGGAGATTCCTCTCTCTGGAGCCCTAACCACCGGTAGCTTGGTCCCTGTTCCCGATGCCGGTGGGCCACTATTTTTAATATTTTTAAATATATTTGTTTTTTTTTTATATAAATAGAATGTATTTAAAAATATAATTGATATGTATTTAAACTTAAATAAAGGAAATAATAATAAAGCTTATTTATTCCATGCAAAATAAGATATCACAATAATTAACTAAAAAATAAATAAAAATAAAAGCATTATACATTTAACAATCGAAATAAAATTTCAGCAATACAATATAATTCTTTAAGTTGTACTTATGTTATAAGCTAGTTTTAGTTATATAATTTTTTTACATTCTATAACGCTTGCAAATATGTACATTATATTATACCTGAATAAATATTTTAGGACATTCATTGATAGAAAATCATTCAAAATCAAACAAATCAATACGATACATTCATTAATTCATAATTCATCAAAAAAATATTATTTAAATTAGTGAGTTTTACTATTATATTAGATATTAAATTATTCTCATTATTCACATTACATTATTTCGATTAACAATGAAATTGTGTAAGCATTAGTATGTTAATTCATTATTTTTGCACGGACCCCTCTTGGGTAAAAGCCTCCTCCAAGGCGTGCCACTTGTCTCTATCTTTGGCGGTGTTCATCCACTCTCTACCTGCTGTTGCTACGATTTCATCAGCCCATCTGGCGAGTGGGTGGCCTCTCGCTCTTTTTCCAAGTGGCCCTGGCCATGCCACCGATCGCCGGGTCCACCTGTTGTCGTCGTACCTAGCCAAATGACCTGCCCACTTCCACTTCCTTTGTAATGAATATCTTAAAGCATCCATTACCTTGGTTTTCTTGCGAATGGCCGTATTCCTGACTCTATCTTTGAGTTTTAAGCCCATGATGCTCCTTTCCATTTTCCTTTGGGTGGTTTGGATGGTGTTGTTGATCTTTACATTGAATGTCCATGTTTGGCACCCGTAGGTCAGGCATGGAAGTATAGTTGTGTCCATAACTAGCTTCTTAGTACGCAGTGGTAATGCCGACTTAAAAATTTCCTTCTGAGCCCAGAACTTTTTCCAGGTGATAGCGACTCTTCGGTTCACCTCGTCCAAGTTTCTGTCTTTATTAAATGATATTTGTTTTCCTAGGTATATGTACTTATCGACAAATTCCAGAGGTACGTTGTTGATTGAAATTATTGACAAACGGTGGTTAGTCATGAGCTTTGTTTTGTCAAGATTCATCTCCAAACCAGCCTTTGAACCGACTTGATGTAACTCGTTTATCATTGCATTTAGTTGTACTGGGTTTTCTGAGAACAAAATGATATCGTCTGCGAATCTGAGGTGACTTAAGTACTTGCCATTCATGTTAATGCCACGTTTGGACCATGCTAGGTTTCTCATTACATGTTGAAGCACAGCGATAAACAGTTTTGGAGAGATTGGGTCGCCCTGACGGACTCCTCTCTGTATGTCGATCATTGCGCCAGTTCTGTCTAATCTGACTCTACTTGTACAGCCGTCGTAAATGTTCTTCAGAATGTTAATGTATTTCCTATCGATATTTAGTGCTTCCAAAGCTTCCCAGATGCCGTCGTGTAGTACTAAATCAAAAGCTTTTTTATAGTCTATGAAAGCTATGTATAGGGGACGTTGGAATTCCAAATATTTCTCTATAACCTGATCAACAACTTGAATGTGGTCTGCCGTGCTGAACCCGCTCCTGAAGCCTGCCTGTTCTATCGGCTGGTGTGCGTCGATGTCAGGTGATATTCTTTCGAGTAAACAGGTGGCGAATAATTTGTAGAAACAGGACATGAGACTGATGGGGCGGTAGCAATAGGGCTTTTCTAAAGAAAATCCCTAAAAACAATCGCACATTTCTATACCTGCTACAACTTTCCCGCACATTATTTTATGGAAATCGTTGCATTACATTGTATATCTATACTATAAAAAATTGGAAATTAGTTGTGTCTGTACATTGGAGATGTTTAAAGAAAAATACTTGGATTACGTTATATGAACGATTCTTAACAAAAATTTTTTTTTTTAGAATTCTTGTCTGTTTGTCAGTTTGTTTGGACAGACGACCTAACAAAGAGCGTAGGGACTCGGTGGATCCAGGCCGCTACAGACCCTCGGCCCTCGAAATTATAACCCCAGGGTTACCGGCCGACCTTGACGGCCAGCGCGGCCTCGCCTGGTGGGGTCGGGTTTTATACCGCGTCGGTGAGTAAGTAGGCAGGCGTGTGTAGGACACACACGACACGCCTCCGCCACAGCCTGCTTCTGTAAGGACGGCGAGTCGGCCAACTGCCGTCCTCAAGCCCCGATCATGGAGGTCAAAGGCATTCATTGTTAACTTAGGAACACGTCAAATAATGGTGGCGTTATTCGAGAGGCCCATAAAGTCAAAACGACTGCGAAAACGCGCTGACTGACAATGTCACTCTACCCTCATCAGAGGGTTAAGGGCGGCGCTGCTCCCACATAGTGTATGATTCTGAACTTGCGGACCTGACCCCTCTAAATTCATGGTTACCAACTCTAGTGGCGACGAGTGTACCAAGAATTTGAAAATTAGAATACAAGTATAATTTACCCCACCAAAATTAATTAGTGGGGCGAAATGAACTTTCTTTTTTTAAACATTCCTCTTCATTCCCACTGGTGGGAACACTTTGTGGTGCAAAGCGGTAGCACCCGAAATGACGCTGCCTTGTACCGAAAACAAGAGTGGTTTTCCAATTTAAGACGGAGAAAAAGATAAAGAGTAGGTATGCTTAATTTAAATTTTATTTTTAGGTCAAATTATTCTATGTATTATTTGTCTAACATTCTACCTAGATATTTTTAGTTTTACGTTTAAATATCTTAATCATTTCAGTATATGTTCATCAAAGGATGCAGCCATTGGCGTTCAATATAATAAAATTCATAATAGTTCTCATGGTCGCAACCAAAACGCATTGAGTAAAATACTTTGAAAAATTCAATTACTGAATTCACAATACTAAAATTGATTACTAAGAAACTGACAGGGATCGTGATGGATGAGGCAACTCGCTGATGCAGCTGAAATTATATATTTTGATATCAACATGAGATGGCAAACATGGGATCCTTGAGAGTATTTTCTGTTGGTTAATTTCTACTTATGTATTATATTTTCCAATTGCGTTCAAAGTTTGTAACTTGGAGCCCGAGGTCCGCTTATTGTATTTGATTGGTATGTTGGCTATTCCGCGAGCCGCTACCGTCTGAACTCCTAACTCATAGAGAAAAGCCTGCGCCAGAGCCCCGTCCGGTAGGTGCACCGATTACCCGGATTTCATTTTTAATATAACATAAAAAAGGTTTCCTAGTCTTCGACTAAGCTGACACAGCCGGTTAACCTTGGTGGCGCAGCCGCAGCGTGTGTGATAGCTATGCTTCTATTTGTTTGTCGGTTACTGTTAGTTTTTCTTTAATTTGCAGCCGCAAGTCGGAATCTATCAAAATTGCAAGGCCAAATGCCCGCCTCCTAATCCTATTTACATGGGCAATCAATCCTGAGAGAATCATCAAAGTAAAAAGCTTCTGTACTTGAGGAAATAATTCTATATTCAAAAGACCTGGAGGTTGGTCGCACATTAATAAAATACGTCCACCCTTGAGGGTTAATGAGCCACTCTATAGAATCCACTCTACCAGCATCGATTGCCTAGGTCGCGTCTCAAGAGCAAGAACAGCTTTTTGCGATCTACTGTAACTATGCTGGGCTAACCCGAGAGTGCTCGATGCCAGAGGTGGCTGACAGCAAAGCGCTCCCCTTTAAACCACACCCAACCCGCAGAAAACCTACCATCCGGGCATGAACTGCAGTGGATGACGTGGAAGTCTCTTAATAGGTTAAGGTTCCAGGTCGGCTGCTGCAGGGTAAATCGGATAAAATGGGCCTGATATTGTGGTGTACCTTTTTTTTTTTATTTTTTTTTTATCCTGCGGAAATCCCTTCGGATACCCCCCCGCCGGCCAGCGGGGGCGGTTATGTCGGGCTTGCACCGACTAAAACCGCACGCCGTCTCGGGTCTTCAGACGCCGGGGTGTAAGGTTACCCATAGAGCATATCCCTCGCACCCCGGCTGACCCTGGGCCATCTCACCACTAACAGCATCGCTCATCCTGTCTCCTCTGAAAGCAGAGGAGTACGGAGAGCGATGTGTTCCCGCCACGTTGGGTATTGGCCGACGATCAATGCCAACGCTATGAAGGGGTGAAGGGGAAGCCATTGACCGCCGCCCAGGGTGTACCGGCCGCTCCGATTCCGTTCCCCCCGGACTGCAGCGGGATCGGAATCGGAGCGACACTCGAGGAGGTTACCCAACACACACCCCACCGTGCAAACAATGGATCGGAAACGTGGGCTTCTCACAGAATAAATTGCGATAGAATACAATAAAATAGTTTTCTATTCAATTCGAAGAATAATTTGCTTCGGTACTGAGTATGTCAAGTTTGCTACTCCTTATGTATTCATAGCATATCTTCCGGTACCGTTTGCTCTTTGATTCCCCGAGGAGTGAAGTAGGTCCTTATACGGGTAGTTTAGTATACTTTACTAGGTCTGCAATACATTCTGCTGTTGCAAAAATTGAGCGAAGCTCCCCGACTTTTTCTAACGGTGATAATTCCTCAATGGCTAGTCCGATTTTCGTATTTCTTTTTTTGTCTTGTATAAACAAATTACTTAATTTAATACCAATCGCGTGAATGAGGATTGTTTATTCATTGAGAAATCAGATTTTAATTATTTTTTCCGGTGATTATTCCTCCGTGGTACACATGAATTTTTAATTACATAGCCTATGTCCTTCCCATCAGTAACATCCTTGCTTGTGTGAAATTTCATCATCTATTCATCATCAATTTCAACTGATTAACACATTGTCAATCTTATAGACCGTGTCGACATTGCCCAAGTATTCCACGATGATAAATGCAAGCTGTGCGAAAATATACCTACCTACCTACATACCGATCTAGTTTGATTTGGACTTCATAGGTGTAAAATATAGATATCGGTGAGATCCTGCCGTTTGGCAAAATACGTTTCGTCAAATTTCACTTCTCAAAAAACTTATCGCATAGTTTCATTTCCCAAAAGAATCTTTAGCAAATTTATATTTCGCATTTTGATCACTTCGTCAAATATTCATTTGGCAACTTTTTACTTGATCAATTTTTATTAAGTCAATGCATTAAGCAAATGCTTTATTTTGTACAAAAATATATTCCAAAAGTAAGTTCGTTCAAAAAGCATGTCTCATTAATAATTGATTATAAATAAAGTAAAATAAAAGAACTGTGGCCCCAACAGAGCGCGAGCCGAGCGAGCGCAGCGAGCGTGCCGCGGCAGCGGCCGGCGAAGCGCTGGAATTTATTTATATAATAGCAATATAATTATTATAGAAGTTCTTACCTGTAAATTATTTGCCCAAGGTGAAACTAACACTCATGCAGCAGTGTATTTTTTTGCCATGTGTGTTGCCAGCCATGCCAGGGAAAAGTATGTTATGGCAAACCATATTTGACTACCTAATACTTGGTAAAATGAAACTTTAAATAAATAATAAATAAATAAATATTCTACGACATTCTACACAGCGCTTTCTAGACCCAAAGTAAGCGTAGTTTAACTAGCTTGTGTTATGGGTTCCAGAAAGCGGAGAAACATACTTATATACTTTTTTTTTGTAAATACTTACATATTATACATAGAAACACCCAGACCAATGCAAATAGACATATTCATGCATACAAATATTTGCACTGAGCGGGAATCGAACCCGCGCCCCCATGTCGTAGCAGTCGAATGCACTACCGCTACGCCACAGAGGCCGGCAAAAAATATATAAATGCCATGTAAATATTTGTTAAACAATAAATTGCCAAAGATAGTATTGCTAACTGTAAAATTGCGAAAAGTTGTTTTGCCAAATGTTTTTTTTCCAAAAGAAAATTTGGGAAACATACTTTGACATTTGACACTTTGGGGAACGTTTTTTGCCAAACAATAGTAAACCGATATCTGTAGCAGGTCATAGTACCAGTACCTTGGTACGTCCATTACCAGGCATAGGTACTCCATAAATGTCATCATCATCGCTGCCTTAGTTGGTTGCAAGAAAAGCTTCAACTTTGGAGCCCAGAGTCTGCTCTCCTACTCTTTCTTTAGCTTATCTTGACTTTTACGGGAACGACTGCCGTCGGACCCCTCAACCCTGAGAAGACAGCAACCGCCAGAGCGTCGTCCGTCAATCAGCAGCTGTACCGGCTCCAAGGTGCGGTTGGCTTTGACTCTTAAGATCTTGGCCCCATACACCTTCATATCTAGGGTGTAGAGGTAGCTACATCCATAAAAGTAATTGGGTACAACAAAGTTTGGACGCGATGTTTACATTTTCAAGATATTCAATCAATTTTTACTTTTATTTTAACCTTCTAAATCGTCACATTGTATACGAAATTCACATCATTAGGTTGTAGTTTTCTGAATGGGATTCGTGGTTGCTATAAGACACGAATCGCGCATATATATATATAATATCGCCGTGTATCCTTTTTTTTTTCGTGCGGTGGCGGTTATGTCTGGCTTGAACCGACGAAAACCGCACGCTGTCTCGGGTCTACAGACGCCGGGTGTAAGGTTGCCCATAGAAAATATCCCTCGCATCCCGACTGACCCTGGGCCATCTCCTGTTTCGAGATGGCCCCCTCGGGTTTGGGAACCACGGTGTCCCGACTTGCCCCGGTTTGCGGGAGGGGCGCTAGTCGCCCCACCGTCCCGGCCTGCTTCTGCTGGGGTGACAGGCGGCCTCACCTGCCACCCCCAGGCCTGTGCTCATGGAGGACGGAGGTCGTGAAGCGAACTATCGTGTATCCTGTCAGTAGAACGTTCGACTGCTACGCGGAGGTAGCGGCTTCGATTATCACTCAGTGCAAATATTTGTTACGTGAACTATATGCATTGTTGTGGGTCTCTCTATCCGCATTCTATAGGTTTCTATTTACAATCTAGGCTTAGTATGCGTCTAGATGGCGTTGTGTAATGAATCTAGAATATTTTTATTTATAGAACTTTTTTAATTATGTAGGTTCATCGAGCAACAAAATCACGTTCCTGGTATGGAAGCCCCCTTAAATATCTATTTTATTCTGTTTTTAGTGTTTGTTGTTATAGCGGCAACAGAATACTATCAACTGTAAAAATTTCAACTGTCTGCCTATCACGGTTCATGAGATACAGCCAATACAGGTGATAGACGGACGGACGGACAGCGGAGCCTTAGTAATAGGGTGCCGTTTTACCCTTCGGGTATGGAACCCTAAAAAAGTACCTACCTATCTCTCTCGGTAGTATCCAAAGCTTCCATGATGAGATGCGAGATCCGCTCTCCTACGCATTCATTATTGTTTTTCTTGGCCTTTACGGGAGCGACTACCGTCTGATCTCCCAACCAAGAGACGAAAGGCTGCACCAGATCCTCGTCCGTCAATCAGCAGGTCTATACTCTCTTGCAGGTGAGGTTGGTTTGGATGGCCTCAAACCACCTGTATGTATGCAGCCAATAGCTGCGAACAAATATGGCATTGAAGAATAAGTAGCTGAACGTAAATAGGTATGCGTCACGTTCACATATGCAATAGACTTATAATGAAGGTATTACCAATACCATACCTAGCTAGCACTTGAATGGCTAATATGTGCATATTGATTTATTTATTTTATCCATAATAAAAGGTAGTAGGTACCTACACGTGTCTCCTTCCCAAAGTGTGAGATCCAAACTACAGATAGAAAGACTTATTAACTTAGTAAGCAGATATCCGTTCCTACTAATATGGGGTGAGGCCGCCTGTCACCCCAGCAGAAACAGACCGGGACAGCGGGGCGACTAGCGCCCCTCTTCCAAACCGGGGCAAGACGGGGACACCGTGGTTCCCAAATCCGAGGGAGCCATCTCGAAAC
Organism: Cybosia mesomella; assembly: GCA_946251805.1. Taxonomy (NCBI): domain Eukaryota; kingdom Metazoa; phylum Arthropoda; class Insecta; order Lepidoptera; family Erebidae; genus Cybosia; species Cybosia mesomella. The sequence continues at coordinate 29,703,388 of OX276398.1, forward strand.
CGGAGAAGGCCCAGGGTTAGTCGGGGTGCTAGGGATATGCTTTATGGGCAACCTTACACCCCGGCGTCTGAAGACCCGAGATGGCGGGCGGTTTTAGTCGGTTCAAGCCCGACATAACTGCCCCCGCTGGCCGACGGGAGGGTATCCAAGGGGATTTCCGCACGAAAAAAAAAGGTACTTGTAGGTGTTGTATAAAACAGCATTCTAAGAATGCTGAATGAATATCGACTATGTTCAAGACATGGACATACCCCGGCGTCTGAAGACCCGAGACGGCGTGCGGGGGGGTATCCGAGGGGATTTCCGCACGAAAAAAAATATTAAAAGGTACATTGAAATTTTGGAAAAGGTCCTTAATACACGCAGGCTGGCACATCATACCGGGACTAAATAAAACGCAGGAAGAACTGAGTGGCGTAACTAGTAGATGCCTTAGTATCTACATAAATTATGAACGCCCCCAAAGACTGCAACACAAAGCAGTTACCAATTTAAAGAAACAACAATATAGAGCAGCCCAATGATATTAGCACCCGAACATCGATTCAATGGTTGAACAGTTCGTAAATCGCACGCAATACGTTTTCCAACTGAACACATTGCTATTATTGTGGCATAATCTTGCTTAGCTAGTAAATAACAACACAGATGCAAGAGTATTTCATTAACGCAGAGGTGAATGGTGCAGATGCAGCTTTACGGCTTCCTCACCTACAAGATTAGCATTAGAAAAAAGGCTGGTCTCGACTTGTGTACATTATGACTAACCAAGTCGACACAGTGTCGTGTGTGCCACGGCACCGAGTCTGGTAATGTGAGTGGCCGTGCGCTACGCCAGTCGGCACACCGCCCGGGCGGGCGCCACACGACCGGGATCTGCGCGAGCGACGAGCGGCAACGCGAACCAATAATATCAGTGAAATAAACACGTATCCGCAAAACGCTGTAACGAGCGAGCGCAAGATTCTGGTGAGTACCTACATAATCACACTATCACTGCACTAGTATCTAGTCGCACGGCGAAACAACACACATTATTAAAGCATTTCCTACATCTATATATAGTTGCGCCTTATTTTCGGACACTGCATTGAAGAGTGACTTACACGCTGCGTTTTTACGCGGTTTTCTTCGTTCGTGTCCACTTTCCCCGTGAAAATTTATCTCACATTATCAATAATTGACCCGTGTTAACCCGTGCGTCACCGTAGTGAACACTAATGCAGGTTAAATACGAATACCTAGTGAAATCCGTCAACTAAAATTAATCGAGTGAATTGAAAACGGTCACTACACTACACATGGTTCAGAATCGGATGAAGCTATAACGAAAACATCGTAGGTACTGGTCGGATAATTAGTTAGGAGCGTGATAAAAAATAGATTTTCTTGTAGGTTCGAGTGTTCTCAATAGGACGCAGTCTACGCTCTGGCCTAAATACCGCCCGCACACCTACTAAGATCAGTGTTTCTCTGTTAGTAGCGTCATTGGGCACCTCTACCTACAGACGTCGTTCTATAAACATCATTAACATAATCGCAGTTGTTACAGCATTCGCATATTCATATTAATGTTGTTATTTTGGCACCCTTGAACTCAGTAAAAAGACTTCAGCGCATTCAGACATGACTAACAGTTTAAGCGTCATACTTATTCGTCAGAAAACAAAAAATAGGCATTACCTAAGTTCCATGTAATGCTGCTTGACAATCTTGGCATAGATAACCATTAACATTTAATCATTTTGTGTAATATTTTGAAAACTTTAGGGTGTTAGAATGAGATCAAATCAAATCGAATACCTACTTATTGTTTTTCTTCATGTTGGTCACAATGTAACACCTATGAACGTCAACATTAGATCAGTTGACAATCGCCTGAAGGGACAAGGACAGCGAGGACCTAATATGTCTCTAGATAAGGCTGAATTTCACCAATGAAAATATACATTATTGTGTTAGAACTATTTACCTATTTTAAAACAAATTTGATTAAAAGACTTTCATTAGTGGAATCACGCCTAGTGGAATTTCATAGGTGAGGACAGGGTTAAAGCACATTTTAATAATATTTAAACGTTTAACATCGAAGTACTGTGTCTAAAGGTTATCGTTGCAAGTAATTATAGATTCCCTATAGTCTATATGGGTACCTAAATAGGAATTCAAGTACATAAATAACTGACTTAGCTGCTTTTTCAATGAAAAATATTAGTGCGGACTAATAATATCGAAATTTTACTATTTAAAGAATCAACTAAAGTGGAATGAGTGTTTGAAATCCGTTCAACAGTTAATTATCTATTAAAATCGCATCTTCGTGTGCTAGCAGTGTTGGGTAACTAAAAAATATATAGCGAATGGACTCGGCCGATTGACTCGGGTCATTTACCTCTGAAAATGAGACCGACAGACGAAGTTACAGTTTATCATTCGCTTTTGTGATGTTATATTGCGTTTTAGTATTGAACTGACTGAAAAAAACTAGCAATATTTGTGGAATAATTTAGAAAGATGCAACAGAAAGTAAGCAATGCTAATTTAAATTGTAAGAACGCGCAGTTAGCAGTCTTTCGAGAGAAATGGATAGATCATTAAATTTAAGCTGTGGTTTATGGCTAGCAAATTAGCAACTTGTCACGCACAATGTCCATTAATTTCAGTGAATAACTGGAATGTATTATGATAGAAATTAAGTTTGGAAAAGAAATATATTTGAGGGGAAGTCGCATGGGTTTAACCACGGGATATAAATAAAATGAAGAGGAATGCACCGTAGATGTCGCTAAGTGTGCCACTATTGCTGTTAAAATGTTCTACATAATAAAATTCGCTACATTATTGGCTACTGTCAATTAGTTTTGTGTTTCTGTTGTTCTCTGTTTGTTCTCTGTTGTAAATGAGACCCATCCACCTCACTGTTTTGTGTGACGTCAGTCAATTAGCCTATTGTAGTCCACTAGATGCTGGACGTAGCATCCGATCCCCCCTCTTCCGCATCCAGCCTATCCCAGCCACCCTTTTCAGGTCATCAGTCTATCTGGCTGGGATTCCATTCTACTTAGATACTTGTTACAGTTTTGTAAAGCGTTCTTTCTGTCTGACAAATAGTTGTAGACACACAATAACTATGATCACGACAATAAAGGAAAAAACTGACACATACTACTATTCGACTAGAATAGAAATCACTAGTTCAGTAGGTGATGGTGGTTTTTGACGGGTCTTCTTAAATTATTCTCATAATCATGATTTCCAAATGTCCGGCCATGTTAAAACCGAAGGTCCCACAAATCCTTCAAAAATATACAGCTATGAAATTATATAGTGCAAGCGCAGTGGGTATAAATTTAATAGTAAATAATATATATAAAAAAAACACCTGAATGTACATTTACTTAAAACTGAGGCAGGGTCAGATTCAGTGTGAATATTAATTATTGATAACTTGAAAAATTTCGATTTGTATAATGCTATAGGGTCAGTCGGGGTGCGAGGGTTATGCTCTATGGGCAACCTTACACCCCGGCGTCTGCAGACCCGAGACGGCGTGCGGTTTTAGTCGGTTCAAGCCCGACATAACCGCCCCCGCTGATCGGCGGGGGGGTATCCGAAGGGATTTCCGCACGAAAAAAAAAGGTACTCCGTTGTCGATACCGACTACTATAATTATTTTTGTGGGCACATATAGAAACACAACATACTTGTCATTCGCTTTGTTTTATTTTGATACGGTTTATATTACCCACAATCAAATCTCCCAAATCAAAATTACACGAACCTATCGATTTTAGAGTAATCACAGAAAACATTACGAAAAATTCTGAATTTTTTTTATTTTTATTATCTCTCTGAATTATATTATGGATAAAATTCATAGCCTGGCAATACAAAAAAACTATCGTTATTCCTCTCGTATACGCTGATAGTTCACGATCTGTCTAAGTTTACTGTCAGTCCAATGTACGACACAGATAACGCTCTACAAAACCGAAGAAAGTCGAAAATAGTCGGACTCTCTCTCTTCTTCTCGACAACCTAAGCACCGGGACCCAGGCCGGGACCTGTACCTTTTTTTTTTTTTTTTTCGTGCTGAAATCCCTTTGGATACCCCCCCGCTGGCACGCGGGGGCGGTTATGTCGGGCTTGAACCGATAAAACCGTACGCCGTCTCGGGTCTACAGACGCCGGGGTGTAAGGTTGCCCATAGAGCATATCTCTCGCACCCCGACTGACCCTGGGCCATTTCCGGTTTCGAGATGGCCCCCTCGGGTTTGTGAACCACGGTGTCCCCGTCTTGCCCCGGTTTGGAGGACGGGCGCTAGTCGCCCCACCGTCCCGGCCTGCTTCTGCTGGGGTGACAGGCGGCCTCACCCGCCACCCCCAGGCCTGCGCTCATGGAGGACGGAGGTCGTTAAGCGACCTCCGGCGCCTGAGTCGCCTGCGACGCGCGGCGAGCAAGTTGCGGGCTCGGCGGGCCGGGAGAGTTCTAAATTTCTCCCGGGCGCGCTCCGCACCATTGCCGCAGTCATGCTGCCGAGCGAGAGGGCCGGGACCTGTACCTAATGCATTTTTCACCAACAGACATTGTTAATAAACATTTTTAAATTGTTGGCAACAGTTTAGCAACGGTTTAGAATATCAGACCAATTGGCGTACATAGAATGCAATAAGGAGGCAAATGAATGAAATTTCAAGGGTTTTAATATTTTCTGCCAGACAGAATTGAGCCATAATGCTTATTCACCGTATAGGTATAACACCCAGAGGACAATGGTGAAGAGGGCCCTACCAACATCCTTAAGGCCCATGCCAATCTCCTCTGCCAGTCGGTGCATCTGCTACACAACGGAAGAGGCTCTGACGCAGGTTTTCCTTTCAGGATTGGGAGGTCAGATGGCAATCGTTTCGGGAAAAGCCGACCGACGTACAAATCAAAATCAATAAGTGCACCTCGGGCTCCAAAGTGCAAATGTTTGATGCAACAGGAAAATCGCTATGAGGAAGATGATGATGATGACCCAGGGGACAATGGGGTAGCCCTTGAATTCTACTTCACAGAGAACCACGCACCTTTTTTTTGTGCGGCAATCCCTTCGGATATCCCCCCGCCGGCCAGCGGGGGCGGTTATGTCGGGTTTGAACCGACTAAAACCGCACGCCGTCTCGGGTCTACAGACGCCGGGGTGTAAGGTTACCCATAGAGTATATCCCTCGCACTCCGACTGACCCACGCACCTATAGCTATAAAAAAAAATAGCTGAAAATAAATTATCTCTGTTTGCCTGTCTATCACATTTACTCTCTTAAACTGATTGGTCATAAAGAAATTATAAAAATCTATTCACCTACGTAATAGTATCAAATGTGGCGGCATGAGTCACAAATATAAATGATACGCAGAGCTATCAGGTAATACCAATGCTGTTCTATTTAAAAAGAAGTAACAGCACTGGCGATTATAACTCACTTGAAATTAGGCGATTTCGTTTTAAAAAGGAAAGAACTTTAGTAAGTACTTAACTGAAATTACTAGTCTTCCCCCTAACCCCACCAGCTTAGTAAAATTGCTAGTGTTAGGAGTGGGTTCACCCGTTCACGTCAGTAGTGTAATGGCCGGGATTCGAAATCAGAACCTCTCGATCGTATGGCCGACTCGTTAACCAGTATAAGCTACTGACGTAGCCACTAAACTTAACTCCTAAACCAATAAGCTACCGTATCTCAATTTAAGCACGAGTACAACAGAACATGCACTAATCAGTAAGTGTGAACAAGAACATAGTAAGTATGACTTCTTTGAACAACACTTGATATCGCGATAGTATTGAGATAACGTATCTACCTCATTTAAATATAAGATCATTGGATAATACCAGATAAATAAAAAGCGGCGATAACTCAGTGGCGTACTTAACGGACTGCTAAGACGAGGTCTCGAGTTCGGTTCCCAGTCGCCCCGGGCACACACCTCTCACCTCAAGTTTTCGTAGTTATGTATGCATTAATAAATATTAATTATCGCTCGCTTAATAATGTGCCCGGTAGATTGCAATAGGCTCGCTCCCTATTACATTGGGACCTTAACATAACTGGCGAATCGTGGGTGTGTAATACACCTCTGTCTACCCCTGCGGGGATACAGGCGTGAAGTTATGTATGTATGTATGGATAATACCGCCAATTTACATTTTCTTAGAAATTAAATTACTAAGTCTAGAGACGCTAGATTAAATTACTTAATCATCATCATCAAAGTTTGCACTTTGGAGCCCTTTAATGTTCTTGATAGGTAGGTATTTCCGAGAGCGAGTGCCGTCTGTCTTCTCAACCCTGAGAGGAAAGAAAGATCCGGTTGAGAACGTCTTGCTTCAGTTTTGTGGAGTGTTCTCGCTAATGAAAAATAAGTTTATCAAGGCTCAAGCCAAACACTGCAACTATTCACGGAGATAGATTACAGTAGATATGTACGGATTGGTGATATCCAGTAAGGGGAGCTCAGGCATCAGGAAGGAGCCAACGCCTAAGTGCCATCACTGCGACGCGAGCGAGGACTCAGGTCTGCACACGCTGGCGGACTGCCCGGCGTGGGAGGCGCCGAGGCGTGACCTCGTCGCAGCCATCGGGGTGGGAGTCCTCTCGCTCGGCAGCATGATTGCGGCAATGGTGCGGAGCGCGAGCGTGTGGGCCGCCGCCACCTGCTTCTACGAGCATGTAAAAAGTAAATGACCTGTTCTAGGCTGAATATTAGCAACGCAGATAAGATTAAACTACCCAACGTCATCAACATTCTTGCTTCTTTTAAGCCTTGCTTTTTTAATCATCTATTTACAATAAGTGAACTATCTTTGAACAGCTCGTGACCGTGAAGTGGTAACCGAGTATTTTATCACATTGCAAGGTGAAGTAATACTGGCCTTGTTGGTCTTAGGATGGCAGACTATTCTTAATACAGTGAGACACCTCCGTGACTCGAAGAACTGAGAACCGAGTTGGGAAAAGACTCAGATATGATGACTATGGAAGGTAATAATATGATTGTATGAACTGGCAGCTCGAGACGAAGAATGAGCAAAATGTAAGACTCAAGAAAAATTAAAAAGAAACAATGTTTAAAAATGACTGTGAAGTTATTCATTGATTCCGTAGTTCGCAAGAATTACGGTAGATGGCTCCAGCGTCGCCTTAAGACGTATATAATATATCGGAGAATTTCGAATATCTGGGACGTCTAGATAGCTCAGCTGGTCAGAGCATTCCCTCTGTAAGGGACTGGTCGCGGGTTCAAGTCCCGTTCTAGATGTTCTCTTTTTCCGATCTAAATCTTTAGAAAAAGTAACCATACAAAATGCTTAAAAATTTAATTGAACTCAAGAACTATACTTATACTACAAGAAATTCCCTTCAGCCCTTACTGAACTTTTGTATGAAAGTTCAATAGCTATGGTTATTTGTATTGCAAACTAGCTGACCCGGCAGACTTCGTACTGCCTCAATCGATAACAACTTCCATATTTATTCACCTTTTAAACCTTCTCTGGACCTCCACAAATAATTCAAGACCAAAATTAGCCAAATCGGTCCAGCCGTTCCCGAGTTTTAGTGTGACTAACGAACAGCAATTCATTTTTATATATAAAAAAAAAGAGTATTGCAAATTAATACGTGTTGTACTCATAACTACTCGAGTGATGTTTTAAGGTATCCTAAACTGTGTTTATTACCCACTTACAAGGTGGAATAATAAAAGGAGGGTTATCACCTAATTACTTTCGAAGTCGAAGAGAAATAATCGCACCATAATTGACAAGACTACTGACGTTTAATTATTTGCATTATACTCGTATTGAGCAGCGTTGCCCAAACTTTATTATGGCTGAGTTTATTTTAATATTGCTACTCTCCTTCTCCCTCGCAAATTTGTAACCGATCACAAGATATGTAGCCCTCCTAGTGCATAATATTAATAAGTACCAGGGTGATTGAACTTTTTTGAACAATGAATAAAACGGTATCCCTTCTACTTTGAATATCTTCTGAATACCGTAGAAGTAATACTATTGCGCAACAAAAGCTTTTTTAATTAAGTATTTACTTATTACCTTGTGAAGACGGCGCTCGGGCCTTAGTAGACATAATAATCTAGGACATTCTACACAGCGCTGCATAACCCTAAGTAAGCTTAGCCTAACTAGCTTGCAATATGGGTTCTTGAACACGGAATATTTGCACTGAACGAAAATCGAACCCCCGATTCTGATTTAACTCTAGCCCTACCGCAACACCCACACCGTTAAAAAACACATCTTAACGTCTCTTGATAATGAATGAATATGGTAGATTGTAAAGTGTAAACAAGGAGACAATTTTGCGATCGGGTATTTCTTTATTTATTTTGTCTGTCTTTTTTTTGTTTTTGTATGCTTGTGTGTATGAATTTGTGGCCCGATGGCGGGGCACAATCGCCAATTAGGAAAACACTGATGAAGAGTGTTCGAAGAGTACTGAGTCGTGACAGCGTTTCGTGATGGCAGCATTAAAATAAACTTGCTAATGCATGTTGAATTATAGTTCTGTTTCGGTGTTCGGTGAAGAACATATCATCCTCTTACGCGAATTATCGTACTAATTGTAAAGAAAGTAAGCGACTTTTAATTTTGAAATTAATTTAGTATTATCCTACGTGTTTGTCTTTGTGTGCCTAATTCGCTTTGAGCCTAAGTCGCGTTATGCCTAGACCAAACGCTATAGTTTGGTCAAACGCGAGTAAGACCGAAAACGAGTTAGGCAGAAGGCGAGTTAGACCGTATGCGAGTTTTATTTCCTGTTGCTCACACTCTTCTCACAATATAGCTTCTGGGTTAGGTTAGGTTAGAACTGTGACCCCAACAGAGCGCGAGCCGAGCGAGCGTGCCACGGCAGCGGCCGGTGAAGCGCCGGAACCACTAGTCCGGAAAGTTGGATTTCGATAGCAAGCTAGTAACCTATTACGAGTTTGCGACATAAACGTATCGCTAAATGGGCAATATGAGAATTAGACCTATCGCGACATATACAAAGCCGTACTTAGTTGAAATGCTCATTTTAAATGACATTTTGGCATAACGCGAAATTGACAGACTGCGTTTTAGGTACCTTACACCCCGGCGTCTGTAGACCCGAAGGGATTTCCGCACAGAAAAAAAAGGTACTCAGCGACTAAAGGTATCCTACTACTTAATCCTATCCTACTAATATAAAAAAATGTGAAAGTTGATCATAATGTTTGGGTGTTTGTTACTCAATCATGCTCAAATCGCTCAACGGATCTGGCTGAAATTCGGTACAGAGATAGATTATAGTCTGGAATAACGCATAGCCCACTTTTCATCTTTGGAATATATTCCAATGGGATGCGGGAACGAGTGTAGAGTGTTTAAACATCTTTTTAGGGTTCCGTTGCCAAATGGCAAAAAACGGAACCCTTATAGATTCGTCATGTCTGGCTGTCTGTCCGTCCGTATGTCACAGCCACTTTTTTCCGAAACTATAACAACTATGCTGTTGAAACTTAGTAAGTAGATGTATTTTGTGAACCGCATTAAGATTTCATTTCAAAAATAGAAAAAAAACACTAAATTTTGGGAGCTCCCCATACGTAGAACTGAAACTCTAAATTTTTTTTTTCGTCAAACCCATACTTTTGGGGTATCTATGGATAGGTCTTCAAAAATGAAATTGAGGTTTCTAATATCATTTTCCTCTAAACTGAATAGTTTGCGCGAAAGACACTTCCAAAGTGGTAAAATGTGTGTGCTCTCCCTGTAATTTCGACAATAAGAGAATTATAAAACTAAAAAAAATATATGATGTACATTACCATATACACTATTACACATTAACATATACTTCATTGAAAGTCTTTGTAAGATAGTATTATTTGCTGATGACACATAATTAATTTTTAAAACTGTAATTTCGACAATAAGAGAATTACAAAACTAAAACAAGTTGAATTCCTGAGACGAGCTCAGCCGAATACAAGGGATTTTCGATATTGCGTTTATTTTTTTGCGATTTTTTGCGTTTTTTTTTTATCTTGCAATGGTTCACCCTAGCACGAATCTATTACCGAAAACAGCAACTCGATGGGTCATCTCCTTCATACCCAAAACCGTGACAGAAAATTGACACCGACGACGTCGACGACAACTCGATAGCAATAGGGTTTTCTAAAGAAAATCCCTAAAAAATATATGATGTACATTACCATATACACTATTACACATTAACATATACTTCATTGAAAATCTTTGTGAGATAGTATTATTTGCTGATGACACATCATTAATTTTTAAAACTGACAGACAAAAAGTAGTACTTGACGATGTGAGTAATACCCTTCTAAAATATTGCATTGGTTCACAAGTAACAACTTGCTGCTCAATGCGAAGGAAACAAAATGTGTAAAATTTACATATTTTTACATACATACACATATTACAATGACTAATGAATCTGTTGAAGTCGTCAATACCACAGTTTTTTTGGACTAACGTTAGATAATAAACTGCAATGGGGTTCTCATATCACAGCCTTAGCAGGTAGACTTAGCTCAGCTGCCTATGCGGTTAGAAAGATCAGGTCACTGACTGACGAGGAAACGGCACGATTAGTTTATTTTAGTTACTTTCATAGCGTTATGTCATATGGTCTGCTGCTCTGGCGCTCAGCTACCGATATTGAGTATATATTCATATTACAGAAACGAGCTATACAAGCAATCTATAGCCTCGGACCCCGTGACTCGCTGAGGGAACTATTTAAAGAAATTAATATTTTAACTGTTGCTTCCCAATATGTGTACGACAACATCTTATATGTACGGAAGAACCTAGATCTGTTCAAAAAAAAAAATCGGACGAACATAATTTTAATACCAGAAATAAAAATAAGCTTGCAGTGCCAAAACTCAGACTTCATAAAGTTGGTAATTCGTTTGTAGGCAAATGTGTAAAAATATTTAATAAAATCCCTCAGGATTTGGTTGACCTACCACTTAATAAATTGAAAATAGAAGTGAAAAAAGGTTTAATGAAAAAAGGTTATTATAAAGTAGATGAATATCTTAATGATAAAAATGCATGGTCAACCTAATTATTCTCTTGCTCTCGCACATATTTATTATAAACTAGCTGACCCGGCAGACTTCGTACTGCCTCAATCGATAGCACCTTTTAAACCTTCTCTGGACCTCCACAAATAATTCAAGACCAAAATTAGCCAAATCGGTCCAGCCGTTCTCGAGTTTTAGCGAGACTAACGAACAGCAATTCATTTTTATATATAAAGAAGAAGATAAAACAAAACTACATATTAATAAATAAATAAAAAAGAAAGGATAACGATGATCTACCTGAGTTTCTTGCTGGTCTCTTCTCAGTAGATCCAACTACCGAACCAGCGAAAGAATCATTTTCAAATGATTTATTTACATATTTTTGATATTTTTGACAAACGCAATTGTAAAACTTTGACATTCATATGTGCTCTTTATGTGCCTAAACTGAATAAACGAAATTGATTCTTTGATTCTTTGATATAAACTTCCACCGAAAATTGGTTTGAACGAGATCTAGTAAGTAGTTTCTTTTTAATACGTCATAAATCGTAAAACGCAATTTACCTTTCATTCAATCAACTCAAATATAAAATTTAAAAAAGCATTATTATGTTACTTGCTGTTACGGAACCCTTCATGGGCGAGTCCGACTCGCACTTGACCGCTTTTTTTTATTCCGGTTACGGAAAATATCAGAATTTAACATCAGAAAAAGCCACACAGAAGCGTGAACTTTTGTCATGCAGTAGTCCAATGAATCTCTGCAGTCTCCACAATCAGCACTATCATAACACGTAGCTAGACCATCACTAACACTGTAGTCTATGTTACAAATATTCGAATCATAATGTTCCTATCAACTCTTTAATATATTTATATATAGGTATTGTAAACCCTGTAGGAACAAAATACGTGAGCGGCGTATGTAAATATTGATATCCTGCCAATATTGTGGCCTTGAAATGTAGTCACAGCATCTAAAGCAGACGATACCATCACACCACACTGTTTACTGAACGATTCAATAAAAATATTCGTTTTACGTTATGATAGAAAATAGTAGATTATTAACCAAGGGGATAAAGCAGTGTCTTCTGTCGCGGGTGACAGAAGACACTGCTGCAAGAGCTGCAAGAGCGTAACGAAGGTCACTTTTTTGAGTAAATGGTACGAAAATTATTTTTTCACTCCTCTTGCTCAAAAAGACCGTCATTGTGGCGTACCAGAGCGAAGAAAAAATAGCAATTCTTCCCCTAGGGGAAAAAGCTTTATTTTTTTTATTTTTGTATGTCAAATGACAATGAGCCTACAAAAACGAAAAACTCTTTAGTCAAAAGTAGAATAATCATGAATAAAGACTCGACTTATTACTGTTTCATAAAAAAAGAACTTCATTTTAATTTTGAAAATGGAACTAAAATCGGCGATCTCTGGTAGAATGCATGCAATGTGTTGCGGCTACAGAAGAAACAAAAAAAGACATTGGCGCGAAATCTTTATAATTTTTCTCTAATTGCAAATTGAATTGGTAGTGACCGTAATTAATTTTACAATAGTGAAAATGTCATCATCTAGTGAGAATGGAGACCCTAATTTACAAATAGAAGAGAAAGGAAAAGAAATCATTTTCAATCTGTTGCCGTCAAGGTCACAAAGCATTTATTTAAATACTTACGAAAAGTTAATAAAATAAACTACATATTTCATATTGTATTGGATAGTTTTATTTTTACACGGCGCTACAACCCATTAAAACTCGGTTTCTATTTACTCCCTCGCTAAAGCTCGGGAGTAAAACTACCTCGTATATAATGGGTCATTTTAGCTCCTTGTATAACAATCTACAATTATACTCCTTACAAAACTCATCATGACAGCGTAATTCAAAGCTTGTGCTTTGGGGGCTAGGATAATAGACAAATAGGTAAGTACATGACGTAAGATCTAGACATTTCAACCATGTTGCTTAAACATTATGCACACAAAATTTCCTCGAAATGATAATGAATTCTGTTGGCGTGCTGTAGATATTTTGCATACATTAGACGATACGATATTCAGACGACCAATTAGCAGTAGTTCGTCAACAGCTTGTACAATATTTCAGCCGCTGCAATATAATGAGCACTAGCCACAGCTGACACTGATCTCCACCTCGGAGAACATTAAACTAACTAACTCTAACTAGTTTAAGAGAGGTAGGACATGACGGTATTCCCGTCCAACTGAGCAGTCCGACTGGGGAAGTATCTCCGCCCTACAGAATACCGCGGCCATAATAACCTCGTGTTGTGTTCCCGGCGGTAAGTAGGGTAGCCAGAGCTCACTGAGAGTTTTTGTGCTGTCAGAGGGAAGAGTCTTCCTGCTGACAGCAAAAAAGGGAGAGGCGGGAGTAGCCTTTGGTCTTCCCGGAAGACTAAAGGCTATTCCTGCTTTGCAATTTCTTTTTTTTAGGGTCGGCAGCGCGAGTGTGACGCCCCTGGTGTTGCACACGTCCATAGGCCACTGTGACCGCTTCCCATCAGGTGGGCCGTGAGCTTGTCTGCCACCTGAGTGGTATAAAAAAAAAAAAGATAATCACTTTATCATTATCCGATTGCCAATACCAGTTACATCCAAAACTTTGGTAGAGACTCCAGCTTTGGTTCGTTTTCTTCAGTATTTTACAGGTGGAATTTACTAATCTAATTTACGTGAGAGTTTGGATTAACTGATTTTTACTCAAGCCAGAACGGCTGAAAGGGTCTGGATATAATTTGGCACAGAGATAGATAGTTTGGAATAGCACATTATGTCCTAAATAACATCGCAGGAACGGAATCAGTACTTATCACGGGCAGAGTAGCGGGCAATAGCTACATAATGAGTTAGATTGTCAATATTCATTTGTTTGTTACTCTATCACGCAATTCAAGTGTGTGGATTTCTCTATTTTGCATACAAGAATTCACAAGAGTAAAATCGGGAATAACACATGTTACTTTATGTCTCTGGAAGGGTTTACTGTGGGTTGCGGAATTTGGAACAGTATTCCACGTAGGTCAAGCCTTTCAAAGTTACTAGAAAAATAAGAAACTCATTTATAAGTCCAACGGGATACCTTGTAAACATTTAACGTCCTGCCTCCTCTAATGTATTGTGTTTAAGTATTAACGCGTGTACATACATTGCGTGCCCACCGTAGCGAATAGGACAGCGTCAAGGATATTAGACAATAACAGTGTAACAAAGACACGCTGTCGTAGTATCATCATTCGAAATACAACATTATGAGTCAGAGAGCGAACGTTGTTGTGGGAAATTCTTCTAAAATTCACATTCCCCGAAAGGATAGGCAAGTGTTTTACACCCAAATTTTGCCAATTTTCATCACACGTAAGAAGGCTGCCTACTGTCGGAGGAGCATGGGGCCTTATTAAGATCTCCGAGGCCCAAGCCAATATCACCTGCAAGTCAGTTACACCTGCTGATTGACGGCCGAGGCTCTAGGCATAAGCTTTCTTATCCGGGTTGATGGGGAGGTCAGACACAATCGCTCCTAGAAGAGTAAAACCAAATAATGGAAGAATAAGTAACAATATGGGGTTCTTCAAGAAGGGCATTAGAAGGTTTTTACTGAGTCGGCAGCGCGAGTTCGATGCTCCTGGTGTTGCACACGTCCACAGGCCGTGAGCTTGTCTGCCACCTGAGTGGTATAAAAACAAAAAAAGAAATGGACTTCGGGCTCCAACTGCAAGCATGGGATACAACCGGGATTGTAGCTCGGATGAAGAAGGAAACTATTAGGTATTTTGGCTAGCCGAAGTTAGGGACACAACTTTCTAGGGTCACTGGTAGAATTGACACTTTTTAATTTTAATATTTTTTTCAGTAACAGTATACCACTTAAATATTAAAGCGTCGGCTAGCCATTATTTTATCTGTGCTAGTAACAATTAGAATACACCTGTGTAAATATGTAGCCGTTACCAATACGAGTTCTCAAATATGGCTTGTCTTGTCACTTTTAAACGAGCAATTCTTGTATTTTAAGTGTCGGTAGCTTAGTGGTTAAGGAGTCGACCCTACGATAGAGAGGTCCCAGGTTCGAATCCTGGCCATTACACTACCGACGTACCCACTCCTAACACAATCAATTAAGCTTAGCTGGAGGGTTTAGGGGGAATTAGTAATTTCAGTTACTAACATTCTTTTATTAAATACCTAAATATAAATAATCTGAATCTCGGTAACGGTTCTAACGATTTTCATGATTTTTTTTCGCAGAGGCTTTCGGGGGCGATAAATCGATCTAGCTAGGTTTCGTTTTTAGAAAACTTCTAAAAAATAAAACCGAGTAAAGCTTGGTCAGCCAGATATTTTTTCTAATATATTTATAATGGTTCATCAACACAAAGTATAAGATATATAGGTACTTCCCGTACTTCAGATGTTCTCCGAGGTGATCTTAAAAGTCACATTAGGTAAACCCCGTAACGGCTTCGGTCTTGTATGCACTTTTTAAGGGATTCTTCGACACTACTTGTAGTTGTAATATTAAATTCATCTTTATGTCCTAATGGGCGCAGACACTGAACTTCTGACTCAACACTTGTAACAACAACTCCTATGCTACGTAAGTGCGACATTGTTATCTTAAGCGGGTCGCCAACGGGCTGCATATATATTACACACTATTGCTAGTGCCTGCAGCTACAACTGGCAGTGGCCCACACAAATATCGAGAGAATACAGGCACACTACAGGTTTCCCAGAAATAGTTTAAACTGTTTTGGAACCCACAACGTAATTATTTGACGACCTCTTTAGCGTGGCGATATGGAGCGTTCGACTGCTACTCGGAGGTCGCGGCTTCGATTCTGACTTAATGCAAATATTTTGAAAAGTATACTAGCTGTACCCGCGACTTCCCCCGCGTGGACTTGGATCAGGGCTTTAATTTTATATTTTTATACGAGAAACCTTAATTCTTTTTCCAAAATTAAAGTAGCCTATGTTACGCCTTGTAATATTAGTGTGCAGAACAACTAGTATATAAGCTTATTTTGTTAGTACATAAGTAATAGTGTATATAATTAAACTGATTTAACAAAAAACTTTAGGAATAATCGTGTATAATAGTTATAAGTTTGCGACGAAGAAATCGTCATTGTTTACCGATCTATAAGTGTAAATTGTATCTTATTTCGTGTCACCTTATTTCTACTACCTATTAGAATACATAATACGGTATATAAATCATTGTAAATAGAAAATAAACACATAATTGTAAGATTGACCGATCGACCATTAGGGTATATCCGCGACCTCGTGGCAGCCATCGGGGTGGGAGTCCTCTCGCTCGGCAGCATGATTGCGGCAATGGTGCGGAGCGCGAGCGCGTGGGCCGCCGCCGCCTCCTTCTGCGAGCATGTAATGCTCGCGAAGGAGGTGGCGGAGCGCGCCCGGGAGAGACTTAGAACTCTCCCGGTCCGCCGAGCCCGCAACTTGCTCGCCGCGCGTCGCAGGCAACTCAGGCACCGGAGGTCGCTTAACGACCTCCGTCCTCCATGAGCGCAGGCCTGGGGGTGGCGGGTGAGGCCACCTGTCACCCCAGCAGAAGCAGGCCGGGACGGTGGGGCGACTAGCGCCCCTCCCCCAAACCGGGGCAAGACGGGGACACCGTGGTTCCCAAACCCGAGGGGGCCATCTCGAAACCGGAGATGGCCCAGGGTCAGTCGGGGTGCGAGGGATATGCTCTATGGGCAACCTTTTTTTTTTTTTTTTTTTTTTTTTTTTTTTTTTTTTTATACTAGCATCTCTGGCTTGGCCAAAGCCTACGCTCAAAAATATTTTTAATAACTAGTCTTATCTACTTTATTTGAAAAACCCACTCAGGGTTAATTTCTTTTTATCTATTCTTAATTCTATGTATATCACGCTTCCATTCTTATCCTCTAGTACCATACCAGTTCTCGCTTTTATTCCTCTCGCACTTTCATTCCATTCCTTTCATACTATTGGGGTAGGGTAGGGGATTACATTGTTTATTGCTTTCTTTATTTCTCTTTTCTTTTCCTTATCTGCTAGTTTACTTTTTATTACTTTTATTATCCTTACTTTATAGTTTACATTATCTTATTAACTATTACAAACTTTTCTGCTATAACATCTTAGTTTTACTTATAACTACATACATTTCAAATATTTATTAATACTAACACTCTATTTTCAGATGTACAGGTTTAATTTCTTAAATTTTACACTACAGTTTAACCTTCTGGTCAGGTATACCATTATATCTGCAGAGGTTATTAAGTGCTGTTTCTATTATTGACCTTCTTGACTATGATTTCAGCAAATTTTAGAAATTCTTCCCTGTATGTTTTTATTAAGTCAGGAAAGTTATCAACTTTTATTTGTATGCCTATCCGATTCTCAATTTCAAATCTGTCTCTCGCAAAAATTGGGCAGTCCACGAGCAAATGTGCGACTGTCTCCTCGACGCCAGGCTCGCAGGCGCATGATGGGTCTTCCTTACACTTGAACCGGGTCAAGTATCCGGAAAACCCACCATGCCCCGTCAACAGCTGGGTTGTAATGCCGGCGACCTCCATCTTGCGGACGGTTCTGTATGCCGCCACCGCGCATGGGAAGAAGAGCCTGGTGCCAGAAGCCGTGTCACCCACCCTGTACCTTTCGTTCCACTCGTCAAGCGTGATCTGCCGCAGGCCACGCTTGACGAATGAAACTGGGCACAGGCTGTAGTGTGGAGCTCTCTTCGACAGCAGAGCCGCCTCCTTAGCCAGCTGATCGGCTCGTTCATTACCCTCCAACCCTGCATGGGCCTTGACCCAGAATAAGGAAATTTCCTTGCCCTGGGTCAAGCCCCGTTTAATATTACACCTGGCTTCAACGGCCAGGGGGTGGAGGGCATGACGGTTTATGACCGTCAGGAGAGCTGCTCTGCTGTCGCTGAGGATGCCGAAGGTGGCCGCACCTCGCCTGAGGACCTCACTGGTCGCTTTGCATATGGCCAGGAGCTCGGCCTGGTAGACGGTACAGTGCGGCGAGAGAGCAAGTTTGAGGGTCCTGATTTCGGCCCCGTTATTCCAAATGGATAATGCGGCGCCGACGCGACCCTCAATCTTGCTCCCGTCCGTGAATATACGCGTCTCGATTGTATTTGTGCGTTGGTATTGATCCTCGTCTACCAGGCTTAAGAACTCCAGGTTCATATGCTCCGCGGGGTGAGGCTCCTCTTTAGCTGGAGCCATCCGTTCAATCTCCCTGTCTCCCAACCATGACTGGAATACTCCTCTCTTGGCCTCGTACAACGAGGCCACCTCACGAACTCTGAGGTCCAGAGGGAGCATGCCAGCCAGGATCAGCCCTGAGTGCAGGGAGACTGTCCGGTAACTCTTAGTCAGCTTTTGGGCGAATCCGCGCTGCACCACGTTCAGCTGCTTTCTGACACCAAGCTTGTCCACCGCCGCGCACCAACTGCTAGCTGCATACAGAATCGTCGGCTCCACAGCCGCGTTGTAGATGGTCCGGATCACCTCAGGATGTAACCCCCAGCTGATCCGGGCCATCCTCGCGAGCTTGTGGTAGATGCCGATCGCCTTTCTGCATACGTTTGTGACATGTGTGTTGAATGTGAGTTTGTGGTCGATGGTGAGCCCTAGGATTTTGATGTGGTCGGACAGTCCAATGTCTATCCCGCCCATGCTGAGGCGTGGGACATCGTACTTAAGCCTCCGCGTGATTACCATCGCACAGGTTTTGTGCGGTGCGAATTTCAGCTTCATTCCGATGCCCCACTCCCGCACATGCTCGAGAGAGGCATTGGCCTGTCTCTCAATCTCTAGAGCACTGTCCCCATCGAACACCAACACCACATCGTCCGCAAAGGCCTGAACGTAAACCGCCCCATTCGCCAATTTATGTAACAATGGATCCAGTAGCAGGTTCCACAACAAGGGTCCGCCGATTGAACCCTGGACGCATCCCTTCTCCGTAGAGCGTCTGCACTCCTCGCCCGCATACCTTACCCTTACCTCCCTGTCGCTAAGGTAACTACTGATTACTCGTCTCAAGTTTGCCGGACACCCCTCCTCCGCCAGCCGTACTTTTATAGCGGGCCACCAGGCGCTATCGAAGGCGCCCTCTATGTCCAAGGACACCATAAGGACTATTCTCTTCTCATCGAGACGAGCCCTTATGTGCCCCATGAGGTCATAGAGGGCGTCTTCGGTGCTCCTTTGGGGCATGAAGCCGTACTGGCGAGGACTAATCCTCGGCAAAAGGTAAAACTTGAGACGAGCAACCAGCATTCTCTCGTACACCTTCCCCAAAACGGGCAGTAGTCCAATAGGTCTGTACGATTTGGGGACGGTGTACGAGTCCTTTCCTGGCTTCCTCAGTGCAACCACCACGGCTTCCTTCCATATCTTAGGAAAGTAGCCGTGGTGGAAGCACCGATTCAGCAGCTTCAGGAAAAGTAAGGGGTCGGCCCCAATGGCGTGGGTGCAGATATCTGCCGTAAAGCCATCCGCCCCCGGAGC
The DNA here is from genome assembly GCA_946251805.1 of Cybosia mesomella. Taxonomy (NCBI): domain Eukaryota; kingdom Metazoa; phylum Arthropoda; class Insecta; order Lepidoptera; family Erebidae; genus Cybosia; species Cybosia mesomella. Next base: position 29,723,035 of record OX276398.1, read on the forward strand.
TTTTTTGGGGTTGAACTTCTGAAGGGCATCGAAGAGTTCGCTCAGCTTAAAGGGTGGGTCATCATCACAATGACCCCTTTCGTTGTCCACCTCTTTTGCTTTTTCACGTAATCTTCGATGCCCCTCGTTGTCCTCCTCTTCCCTGTCGGTCGGGTAGAATGTTCGGGCGAGTAATTCCACCGAACCTTTTGCGTCCAGGTAAGATCCATCGGCGGCAAGCGGAGTATCCTCCTCCCTTGCTGTGGCCCTACCAATGATCCGGTAAATACCCTCCCAGAGGCCCTCCCTGTCCTGCTTTCCGCAGAAGTTCTTCCAACTTTCGACCTGTGCCTTTCTTACTTCAGATTCATACATCTCCTTTTGTTCTAGATACAACGCTACCACCATCTCTCTTCGGTCCGGCGCTGCGTTCCTGATGCGACGCCTTTTGGTGTTGACGGACTTTCTTAGCTCATCGAGTGTTTTCGACCACCACGGCATAGAGACCAACCCCGCCGGTCTTTTAACTGGGATGCTCTCCCGGCACGCTCTCTCGATCGCTCCCGTATATGATTCGACTAGAGTATCTAGTTCACTATTGTGACTCGTTTCGCCTATATCGATATCCGAGAACGATCGAGCGACACTGGCCCGGAAAGCATCCCAGTTGGCCTTCCCGGTGTTGTAAGTACGGGTTGTGCGCTCTATTCTGGTTCCTTTGGCCTTTTCCAGTCTAAGGTTGAGCGATATGCCGTTATGGTCTGACCCCGTGAGACCCTCTTCAACCCTCCAGGCGTCCACCCAGGGGAGCATATTGCTCGTGCAGGCCGTGACGTCCACGTAGCTGTGGTATCTCTTTCCGCCTCTCACAGTATCGAAAGTTGGAATATTTCCACTATTCAGGACATGGAGGTCCATCTCAGCGAGGGCTCCACTCAGTAGCTTGCCTCTGTCGTCTTCGAACTTATGGCCCCACCAAGTGCTCTTCGCATTAGAGTCCCCTCCAATAAGAACAAGCTGGGAACCTAGAGCTCGCCTCACCTCCTTAAGTCGCTCTATATAGGGCCCCAGAGGTTCCGGCCTCGGTTCAAAGTAATAGGATACCAGCGTGATCATCCAGGCACTGGTCCGGATCCCCACCACAATGATGTTGTTGGTGGTGAGTTGCGGGTACTGTACGACGTCCACAGTCGGATCGAAGACGGCAATAGCCGCCTTCACAGTCCCTCCTCCTTGCCCAGTGTTCTGGAAGACCCTGACGCCCTGGTATGCCTTCATTCTTGCCGATTTGCCTACGTAAGGTTCCTGTAATAGAGCGACGGTGGCTTTACGCCTTGAGGCTTCGAGTATGAGCTCTTCGGTTGCCAGCTTCTTCCTTTGGAGGTTTGCTTGCAGCACTCTATAGGGGGGCGCGTTCCCTGGGACCACGTTAGCACCGGTACTGAGTGGAGGACCTCGCTATATTGTCCCATCTCATTCTTACAGGGCACGAGGTGCTGAACACGCTGTGACTCGTGCCGCTCAGCTTCTCCCGCTGGCAGTTGCAGCAAGTTGGCTCTGCACCGGTATTGTAGTCCGGACACGCGACTCTCAAATGGAGCCCGCCACAGTGGCTACATTTCGGTTCCGTACTGGTGCAGAACTTTCTTGTGTGTCCGTATCCTAGACACAGGGAGCACTGCACTAATGGTGACTGGTCCGCAACCCTAATGGGTTGCAAGTCGACATGCAGTCTTCCTGTCTCCAGGACACGTGTCCAAACCGCCGGAGAGACCCTGAGCACCACGTGACACGTGTGTGGGTTCCTCGCCGTCTTGCGATAAAGTACCGAAAGTCGTACCTGCTCTGGAACCAGGTCCCGAAACACATTATGGTTCCGGGACCTTACGGTCTTTAGCAGTTCTTCATCGCTGAGCGACTTTAAGACTCCGTACAAAATGAGGAGCGGGTCCTTATTTGGGATCTCCTCAACGGCGAGGTTTGCCTTCTTTTCTAGCCTCCCTCGTGCCTCCTTTCTTTCTTCATCTGTGCTATAGCTCATAATTACCCTTCTATCCTTCGCCTTTCGTATTCTCTCCACTGTCACCCATCCTTCATCTTCATTCGCCACTTGCCTCAGTTTATCCATCACCTGTTCACCCGTATCACTTTCATTCTTGGACGTGACTACAACGGAATGTAGCGTCGCCCGCCCCGGAACCTGAGTCACAGGGCGACCCGCCGTCACACCCGCGTACGTCACTATCCCCTTTCTTTCTCTCTCTTTCTCTCTTTCATCTTGCTTCTCAATCCTCTCTTTCAAGTCACTCATCATTCTTCCATTCTCTTTCAGCAGTCTCTCATTCTCTTCTATCTTTCTTAGTAGAGCTTCGTTGCTTACCGAGGCTGAGGCAGGAGTTGGGGGAGGTGTTGGGGTGGCAGGGGCAGGTATCCCTGACGTCCCAGCACTTTGCCCTCGTAGTGCTCTCTTCCTGCCCTCCTCGTAGGCTTTAACGATCCCCTCAAGGTGGTCAGTCCTAGCCTTTATAACTTCCTTAATTTCTCTCTTAATATTCCCCGAAGACCTTAATTGTGCCCTAATCTCATTGCAGCTGGCAATTGCTGCGTCGCTAAGCTTTGACGGCGCCGGAACTCGCAGTGGGGACGGAGGTGGTTGTGTCCCTTTCTTAGATGGAAGTTTTTGGGGAAGGGTCCCCATTTTAACATCCTTTGGACGCTGGTCTGCCCGTTGGACCTCCAGCTTGTCGATACTGCGACGTACCGACGCCGTCGGGCGCCGCTCCACCCCGGAGCTGCCTTCCTCGGCAGGGGGAGGCGCCGTCCTCTCCTCTGATGGAGGATTATCCGACGCACTGATGGTGAAACTTAAGGGGGAGCGTACCATTGGCATGTTGAGATGCGCGTTCGGTTATAAAACAATATAAAATAATTAAAATGTTGATTAATAAAATTCCAGTTAAGTTGTAAAATTGTAAAAGATGTAAAAATAAAAATAATAATGTAAAATGCCCAGTATCTAAAAATTTTATGAGGGTTCTCGGTTACGCTCAGGCCCGTCGCACGACCCGGCGATGATGCCCAACGAAACAGTTGCCCCGAGAGCTAAGTGTTCCTACGTGTGTGTTCGTGTTTTGTGTGGTGTTGTATTGAGTGTTAATGTCCCAATGGGGTGTATCTTGTATGTTTCCTAGGGTGAGTGTATGTGTTTAATGTGTGTAGAGTGAAGTGAGTGTATGTACGCAGTTGCAGTATACAACTGACAGTCGGATTGCGTAGTCCTGGCGCTCGGACACAGTCACACGCAGGTCAAGAGAATAATAATAGTCAGATAAATAGTCAATAAACCAAATTACACGTTAAAATTTGTAAACAATTAAGACAAAACAAGTAAAACAAAATAATAAAGATCTAGACTACGTCTAGCTCTACTGTCGTAGTCAAAATATTTTCTACACTAATAAAGTGCCCTCAAGGTCAACTATACAATTTAATGAAAGTCAGATAAAAATTACAAAATTTAAAAGAGGTAGATCCTCTCTGTAGCCGGATCTTTACAAAACTTGGCGCGACGTCAAAAGGACGCCACGTTACACAATAAATTGAAAAGATTTTTCCGCTAGGCCTATCCAGTCCGGAGGTATAATTAAAAGAAAATTTGTACGAAAAATTTAAATATGGCGGATTTTACAAAATTCCTGGATTCTAGAGCTAGGACGACCTAGTTTGGGGTTAAATAGGTGTATTAAGTGTTAATGAACCTACCCCCAATGTCAGAAAACAGGAATTTTTACCCAGTTCTAAGTTTTGCCCGAAAAACACTTAAACTACGATAACTCCGGAAGGGATGATGTTAAAAATACACAAAAAATTGCTAAAAACGTAGAAAGTTTGGCTCTAGCGGACACAGAAATTAAAATAATGAAAAGTTAACAATAAAATAATAAAAAACACTAAAATTTATAAACAATGGTTTTTCAATTACTGCGTCCAGAATATTGATCGGAAAAATCTGCTATTCTCCAGTCCTTGTCTCCTTGTAAGCGCGCAAAAAATAGCAATTGCGAAATTTTGCTGCACTGCTCCAGTCAGGAGTAAAGTGGGGTCAAAGTTGCCAACTTTAATAAGATGTAACTCGGCCTGTGTATGACCTAAAATTATGTGGAATACGGTGTCCTGTAGCTACTGGTGAGTGCTCTGTGCCTGCCAATTTTCAGCTCCCTGCGACTGCTGGTTCTGGTACCTGGTGACCACGTGCGACTTGTTTTTCTGGCTTTCCCGGCCAAACCAGAGTTTTCCGGGAAAAGCTGACGCACGTGGGAGGTGGGGCTCCACTGCCCGCAGGCGGGGGCACTTCGAGCACTGAAATCCGATCACAGGACACTTCACAAAATCACTTTTTATGGTCGACCACGGGTCGGGTCGAGCCAGAATCCCACTTTTTACGTCCTGGAGGTCACTCCCGTATTGACCGCGAGCTGCGCGATATGTCGGCAGATGGGCGCCGGCGAGACGCAACTTTTGGTGCGCGGTTTCTTAAGATCGGGCTAGAAAAACCCACTTTTTCAATTTAAAAACGTCGGAGCGAGGTTAAAAACGACCCGGTTGTCGCGATAGGTGGCGGGCGACTCCCCTATGGGCAACCTTACACCCCGGCGTCTGTAGACCCGAGACGGCGTGCGGTTTTAGTCGGTTCAAGCCCGACATAACCGCCCCCGCTGGCACGCGGGGGGGTATCCGAAGGGATTTCCGCACGATAAAAAAAAAAAAAAAAAAAAAGGGTATATCCGCGAAAAGTCGTTAAGCCGCGGTGTCACTAACGAGCCGCGAGAGTTCGATCGGCCAATTAGAAAATTCGAATTAATTGGATTAAGAGTATAAAAAACCGCTGTAAATTGACTCGACACCTCAGTCGGCAATTAGAAAGTCAAGCGAGAAGTGCTCTCTCCTCTTCACAAGGAATAAATGAAGATACATGAAAAAATCTCTCTTTAATTCTGGAAAATTCAAGTACTCTTCGAGGCTGCCCATAATAAGTGTTCCGCTTAAGTACAGCACCACGACGACATCCACAATCCAGCTCACCCCCCAAACTACACACCCATTGCGGCGAAGTCGTGCTGAAGAGCAGAAAAAGTCTCATCGACGGAATTGGCTTTGGGTTGTGTACAATTAGCTATCTACCAGTAACAGTCCGTCAAAATTGGCCCAGCCGTTTCAAAGATTACCTACTTCAAACAAACAGAAAGACAGACAAACAAATGTTTTTTGGTTGTAAGTACCGTGTATACATTCTCAGCGAAGCGAAGCGGGGGGCAAAGTAGTCAGATAACCTACAAGAGACAAAGGGGACATCATTTTTACAGCTTAGGAGAGTGCCAGAGGCATGGGAAAAATAAAATCCCGCTTGACCACCCTTTCATTCTTTTCCCATTTTCCTCTATTGAACGCGAGTACCACCTCTCACATAGAGTTGCAAGAGTTCATAGCATTACATACTTACCTACAGAAAGTGCGATAGCTCATTGGTGTACGTAACGGACTGCCGAGACCAGGTCTCGAGTTCGATACCCAGTCGCGCCAGGCACACACCTCTGACTTTTGGTAGTTATGAGTGTATTAAAAATGTTGATTATCGCTCGTTAAATAATGTGCCCGGTAGATGGCAATAGACTCGCCCCCTATTACATTGGGAACTAAACATAACTGGCGAATCGTGGGTGTGTAATACACCTCTGCCTACCCCTTTGGGGATACAGGCGTGAAGATAGAAAGTATAAAAAACCAACGTACTCAATTTTTAAGGAATCCAGGAACTTTTTCGAGGTTAGGTATTTTGTCCTTACTTGCTTCAATTTTAATACTTAAACAGTCCATACAACTGGGCATTTGTCCGAATGTATAGGTCACCGAGGTGTGTTGTAAGTTGTAATGTGGGCAGAGGTGTAGGCGATGATAGCCCTGACTTGCGTTCAACACTCGTTCATGACAGAAGGTAACATAACACTAATTACATTGATTTATATACATTCATATTCTGTGAAATAAATGTTAACATGATATTGTCTGAAGTTGACACGAATGTCACACATTAAAATAAAATTATTTGTAATGGTTTCTATCGCGATTTATTTGATGTTATTTTATTATTTCCATTGAATCCGACGTTTCAGTTGCTTTTCAGCAGCCATGGTCTAGGGGAGATTCCGCGTGACAATGGCTCCAGCGATAAAATTCGTTAAAATAGTTTTATTTAAATGGTAACATGACTCGAAAAATAATTTAAAAGAATACTTTTTTTTTTTTTTTTTTTTTTATTATTGAAATATTTGACAACAAGTGTGTCAAACATAATCATTACCGAATTAGACTTTGAGACGAGAAGTCATCCCAAGTCCTATGTAATTACGTATTAAAACAAACGACTTCCATAAACTTCATAATGAATATCTCTCTGTAAGGAACTCAAATGATAATGACCCAATTATAAATGATGAATCAGCTATAAGAGAGCACTGAGCCGAGTTAAAAAAAATTTGGTAGTCCTTTTTAAGGTTTTATATCCAAATGGCAAAAAACGGAACCCTTATAGATTCGTCATGTCTGTCTGTCTGTCCTGTCTGTCACAGTCACTTTTTTCCGAAACTATAAGAACTATGCTGTTGCAACTTGGTAAGTAGATGTATTCTGTGAACCGCATTATGATTTTCACACAAAAATATAAAAAACAATAAATTTGAGGGTACTTAGAACTGAAACTCAAATTTTTTTTTCATCAATCCCATACGTGATATGGATACTGAGGTCTCCAAGAATGATATTGAGGTTTCTAATATCAGTTTTTTTCTAAACAGAATAGTTTGCGCGAGAGACACTTAAAAGTGGTAAAATGTGCCCCCCCCCCGTAACTTCTAAAATTAGAGAATGATGAAACTAAAAAAATATATGATGTACATCACCATGTAAACTTCCACCGAAAATTGGTTTGAACGAGATCTAGTAAGTAGTTTTTTTAATACGTATAAATCGTAAATCGCAATTTACCTTTCATTCAATCAACTCAAATATATCAAAATTTTACTTGCTGCTACGGAACCCTTCAAACGCAACGATCGCTTCACACGTTGTGCGACGTTGCGCTTCAAATAATATATAAATAAATATTGTACGACATTTCTAGACCTAAAGTAAGCATAGGTTAACTAGCTTGTGCTATGAGTTCTAGGATGCGGATGAACATACTTATATACCTACGTTTTTATTGTTAATACATACATATTATACATAGAAACATCCAGACCAATGCAAATAGTATACAAATATTTGCAATGAGATGATGAGAATGAGAGAATTTGGAATCGAACCCACGCGCCCTGTCGAAGAAGTCGAATGCACTACCGCTACGCCACAGAGGCCGTCATGGAGTTTATGGTTGTTACCTACTGAATGTCACATATAACCACACGAAGAAATAATTCTGCCACTGCAACAATTACGCTAAAAGTTTGCACTTTGGAGGCTGGGGTCCGCACAAGTGTGGAGTGAACAAGTACCTACATAGAAAAAAAAAACGTACAATGTTCAATGTTTTTTTGTTACTTGTACCAGTAGTTCAGTACTCTAGTGATTGTTTTATGCGATGACTCAGCGATGGAAACTTTGCGCCATCTTGAATCTTATAACTTTTACGCACTTAAAGATAATTGTCCTGTTACATTATTTTATATTTAGTCCATGGTGGGTATAGATACTATCATATAAGTAGATTATGTTTTTGACGGGGCTAGGGCTTACAGAAATTACAAAAAAACGTAGAACTAATACAAAAATGGTAGGTAAATATCTTTGGTTCTAGAACCAATCATCTTTTTATCGGACATTAAAGTATTTAATATGAAAACTTAAAATAGCAAGGCGTTACGTCATATTTCTTATTCATGTTGTAATAGTGTTTGATTGATGTTTACTTGTTCTTTACCAGATTTAATTATTCTGTACAGTACCTACCTAATTTATCAACATTTTGACTACTTATTTTTAGTAGGCTTTAAACTACCTACTGCATCAAAGCGGTTGAAAACAAGAAGTGATCGATTACTCAAAGACACGCCGACAACTCCGTGTCACAGAATGAATAATAGCATTATTCCACAAATGGCTCACATTTATTTTAAAGACATTGAAAGAAATAGAATCTGGTGTATAATTCTGCTATATAACTAGGTATACGGCAATTTATGCTCTATGGGCAACCTTACACCCCGGCGTCTGCAGACCCGAGACGGCGTGCGGTTATAGTCGGTTCAAGCCCGACATAACCGCCCCCGCTGGCACGCGGGGGGGTATCCGAAGGGATTTCCGCACAATAAAAAAAAAAAAAAAAAAGGTATACGGCTATTTAACTACAATACTTTTCTAGGTACTTTTACTGGTGGTAGAAATTTGATGACACAAATTTGTCCCAAAATTCGGCCGGGTAGGTACCACCGTGCACCTCCATAGTAAGCGTTCAGGGGTCAGCAAGTGCATAGCCGGGCAGGGGGATTGTGGTCGCAGCACTAGTGGGACCGGTCGGTGTCATGCGGTGCTGCGACGACAGTCCTCTTTTGATGAGGCCGTCAAGCTGAGTGCCACCATTGTTAACATGGTACGTGTATGTAATGGTGACCCTCTTTCCTGAGACATTACCTTCAGCTTACCATCAGGCGAGGTGAAGTCAAATTGACGTGTCCTATATATATAAAAAAAGAAGAAAAAAAAAGGTAACGGTAAGTAAGCTACGAACCTACCTATATGAAAGAGAAAGCTCGTGAGATCTCGTGAAATATGTTAGGTAGAAGCAATGCAATTATCTACCCTGAAGGAATAAAAGCGTACCTATGTATATCTAAGTAATATTTGTAAGAAATTAACCCCTTGAGGATAAATAGAATGGATTTAGAAAAAGCACATTCATAATCGTCCTCAGCTACAGAAAGGCCGCACCTAGTATTGCTAACAGAGTGCTAAATTTTTTGACATAATGCACACAATCGTGTCGTGTTTTGGTCGCGCCCACATTACGAAACGTCCACAAGACTATTTGTTTTACGCAATTAAGTTATAAAGATTTTATCGATAACTTTTTTGGGTAGTTTGGTTCGTTTAAATAACCGCGCGTTGTTTTCATTTCATCAGCCCTTTTGAATTTCTTTCTTCTTCAACCCCTAATCACTTAGGCTTAGGTGTGCATACAACAATTTACAACTAGAAGCATTACTACCTATATACAATTTCGTGGCCTTTACTTTGAAAATGACGAACTTCGAAACAACTATTTATCTCTTAGTGATATTTTCAAATCTTCTACCTTAGAGGATACTTCGAAAATAAAAGGCATCAAGTTCCAAAACTTTACGTTCCAGTGGTGTAGGCTCTGCGATGATAAATCAGTCAATCAGGGCAAGTTGGTTTACTTCAATTTATCAGTTTTCTGTCCGTAGATTTAAAATAGTGTGTTCAGATTATTTCGTAATAGTTAATACCAAGATACCTTCTGATAAGTTTCACCCTCGGTAATAGACTTTGTGATTGCGTTCACGAATTACAAATTGATTTGCTTAATTCTGTGTGATACCCAGTGCGTCAGTTTCGTATGGATCTGGTGCATATTCATATACAAAGGCCTGCGTTAATTTGTAAAACATAACAGTGTTGAGACTTGTAGACTGATATGTTTTATAAACTAAATTCAGTTACATTGTGTCTATAACCTAAAGGAATACTTAATTGTCTGAATGTTCTTTGGGGGTGATGACGTTTTTCGGGATGTAAGCTGCAACAAAGATTTAGTAATAGGTAATTGCAAGATTGCAGACACTTCTTAGACGATTTCGGCTTCGGTGACTGGTCTATAATGCCGGATTTTTCTTAACAAATGTGTATGTCAAGGTTTGACTAAGTTGATGCTGTGACAAAGAATCTGTACTTATATAATTATTAATGGTCACTATTTTCTAATTGAGACTAATGACAATACATATATATTTATGTGTTTACAAACTAATTTTCGAAAGTAATGAATAAATGTCCTCTCCAGGTCCATATCCCTTATTTTAATCTCCTCTGAATGTCATAGTGTTGTAGGTGGAGCGTCCACTATGCTGAGATAGCTACTAAACTCAGAATCAACCGAAAATTATACACTTTTGCACTTTATACATTGCTAAATTATCTAATCTTCCAAAAATGCAGGTTCATTAAATATATATAAGACCATTATAATGATGTCACGTTTGCCGTCGACGAGTTACAACAGGTTGAGAGGTTTATACTTACATGAACAATATAGGTAGATACCAATACAATTCAACACACCCACTTGTCTGGTGATCTAAATCACAAGAATATTCTACCTAACTCGGTTGAATTCATTTTGCCTTTTTTTTTTTTTTTTTTTCGTGCGGAAATCCCTTCGGATACCCGGCCAGCGGGGGCGGTTATGTCGGGCTTGCACCGACTAAAACCGCACGCCGTCTCGGGTCTTAAGACGCCGTGGTGTAAGGTTACCCATAGAGCATATCCCTCGCACCCCGACTGACCCTGGGCCATCTCCGGTTTCGAGATGGCCCCCTTACTTGCTCTCCACTGTGCCATCTGCTAAGCAGAGGGACACGTGGAAAGCTTCCGAACAGCCCTCAACAGGGCCGTCCCCGCCTCGGTCGGTATTGGCCGTAGGCAGCAGCGTCTCTCCCACCCTAGTAGAGAGGCGCTGCCGTCTCCGTTGCCCAGGGTGCACCGCGTGGAGGTCCCCAACCAAGCACCCCGAATTCATTTTGCCTACTTGAAAACTTACTCATGCGAAAGTGGCTTTTCACATCTGTTCATGATAAAGGCAATATACAGGAAGAACATTGAATGAAGCCCCACCAAGACCCCCGGGTTGGATTGACGGCTCTGGCGCAGGTTTACCTCTTGGGGTTGGAAGGTTTGAAAGCAGTCACTCCCATAAAAGCCATATCTAAAGAAGGAGGAGTAAGTGGACGCCGTGCTCCGATTTGAAAGCCTCGGATGCAACCGGAAACCACGCCAAGGTATTGACGACAGGAAGAATACCGAATCTGATAGGATTTAAATTTAAGAAAATGGCTCCAGGGCCGACTTTAATTGCGTTCATAAGTATAATCTGAAAAATTATGTAACTATCTGTGCTTTTTATTCCTTTTTCCATAGAATACTATCATCAGATCTTCCATATAACGGCGAACCTCTTCGTCGAAAACCTGATAGTAGGTAGGTACACGTGGAGCGGGCACGCCGCAATAGCGGCGGTAAGGCCCATCATGGAGGATTGGCTAGAGAGGCGACACGGAAGCCTCTCGTACCGACCGACGCAGGTGGTCTCCGGGAAGGGGTTCTTCGGGGACCACCTGCATCGGATCAGGAAGGAGCCAACGCCTGAGTGTCATCACTGCGACGCAGTCGAGTACTCAGGGCTGCACACGCTGGCGGACTGCCCGGCGTGGGAGGCGCTGAGGTGTGACCTCGTGGCAGCCATCGGGTGTCCTCTGGCTCGGCAGCATGGTGCGGAGCGCGAGCGAGTGGGCCACCGCCACTTCCTTCTGCGAGCATGTAATGCTCGCGAAGGAGATGGCGGAGCGCGCCCATGAGCGCAGGCCTGGGGGTGGCAGGTGAGGCCGCCTGTCACCCCAGCAGAAGCAGGCCGGGACGGTGGGGTGACTAGCGCTCCTCCCCCAAACCGGGGCACGACGGGGACACCGTGGTTCCCAAACCCGAGGGGGCCATCTCGAAACCGGAGATGGCCCAGGGTCAGTCGGGGTGCGAGGGATATGCTCTATGCCCAACCTTACACCCCGGCGTCGTAAGACCCGAGACGGCGTGCGGTTTTAGACGGTTCAAGCCCGACATAACCGCCCCCGCTGCCAGGCGGGGGGGGTATCCGAAGGGATTTTCGCAAGAAAAAAAAAAAAAAGGTAAACGTGGAGCGTCGGGGTGCGAGGGATATGCTCTATGGGCAACCTTACATCCCGGCGTCTGTAGACCCAAGACGGCGTGTGGTTGTAGTCGGTTCAAACCCGACATAACCGCCCCCGCTGGCCGGCGAGGGGGTATCAGAAGAGACTTCCGCACGAAAAAAAAAGGTACACGTGGAGCTTTAACTTTGAGAAACCTTGATCTGGAAAATTAAACTGATAAGTATATGTATAATTAGTTATTATTACTAACAGGCACAAAATAGCTTCACTTTGTTTTGCATGTACTGCTGATAAAATTGCTAAACCAGTTTTATTATAACATTTACGTAATCCACTTACAATTAAACGCAAATCGACTCAGTAGGCACAAAAATAATTGAGAACTAACTGCCATTATCTATGATAGAAACATCCGCCGCCACCATCGGAAGCTATATTTAGAAAGGAAGACGTCCATTTAAAATACCTAGGTTCTTTATAGTTACAAAAAAGCTGCCATTTTGTTTGGTGCTAAATCATGCCTTAATTTGTAATTATATGTTCGTAATAGACATTTGGAAACACAATTTTTGTGTAGGAACATGCCGATAGAATATACTGATGAAGTTGATCCTCAAAACTTTTTGGCAATTCGTTTATTATGCATATTGCCAAGCACTGGGACTCCTTGCTTGGGTCTATGTTTCCGGTAAGGTATCCCAACCTGAAAATATTCAAGTCACGAGTGAGTAGGTTGCTTTTGGCAAGCGTGTTCCATCGTTGATCATATCATCACTGAGCAGGGGAGATAGGTCAAATGCTGGCCTATTAATGGTGAAAATTGCATGTGTTTGAAAAATATCAGCGGCTTCAGCATGGTGAGAAAGACTCGTGTTTCTCCGACCAATGAAATGGCAGCAAAATCTTTCATTGATAAAAACGACTCATTTAATTTGTCAGACTCAAGACTCCTGAGAGTGAGAGAATAGTAGATTGGTATGATATGGTATCACGGGCTGGTATCTGCAACTTCACGACAAGGCGCGGTTTTTGCGTGAATAGTAGATTGTTACACAAGGGTTGAAAGTCAGCCATTTCACCCGAGATATTTCTGGCGCTCGAACGAAGTGAGAGCGCCAATAGTTGGAGGGTGAAATGGTGACATTTACCCGAGGTAAACACTCTACTTTACAATTCGACTATGTGAGGAAATTAAAATAGGTACTACTACACACATATTTAATAAAACAAGTATATTGATTATCAGTTAAAATTTAAAGTAGAATTAGAACAATTTGAAAATAGATTATTAACAACAGCTTTTGCCTGTTCTTGAATCTCATCGGGAGTTAAATTAATATCGATGTCACTGGAATCACTTTCCGAAACCATTTTTAACCACAATTAATACAAGGTATTAATGTATATTGAATCTCGTTTTCCCGCTAATTCATTAGCAAACTTAAATTGTTTTTTTTAATACTGAAAAAAGTCATAATTCACGTACATACTGCCAACATTAGTTTTGAAAAATCGAATCTATTGGTTACATTGTAATCGAGCCGGTCACGAGATGTGCATTTAGGCTACGTAGTAACTATTTATTATTCTGTGATTTAGGCGGCCATGTAAAAAAAGCGTCATGATATCAAGGCATTATGACGTAATTAAATTATCATGGACTCCATGGCAAGACATAAAATTAAAAAAATCCGTTCCCGCAGGGGGAACGTACGGGTAGATTTCGTGAAGCAATTAATATTATTTTATATAAAAATATAAAAATATTTCATTATTAAAAATAACCTATCGGTTGGAAATATTTTTTTGCCCCTCTATGACCTATCCTTCTTCTATGACCCACGCCGAGCGCATTTTTAACATGTTAAATTTTTTTTTCTCGAAAATGGTAACTTTTAGCGAAAAACTTCAGACATTTATTTTAGACTTAAAAATGGCCTATCGATTAAAAATATTTCCGAGGACAAGAATGTTCACCGGTTAGAAGTTATGATTTTTTTCCCGAAAAATTTTGGTTTTTCCCCCCTCCACTCTTAGTTAAAGTTTTAATCTTATAGGTTTATAGTTAAAAGTTGTTGGTATTCATGTATACTATGGGATAAAATTAGAACGGTTCGAATATCTTTCATGGAACGTGAAATTTTGAGGAAAAACTGATTTCACAAAAAGTGAGGCCCTACCGTCCCCTTAGGCCGGATTCCACCCGTTCACGAACTTAAACTAAGTTTACACCCAAGCAATTTTTGACCGCAGTTTGAAAGCGATCGGGGCAAAAATGCGACCGTGAGAGTGCCGCAAATTTTGGGAAGTGGAACCATACATACATATATATATATATATAAACTTTTTGACCAGTGGTCATTTCCGACTCAGGGGGTCATAACTAGACCTCCTATGAAGAATTTTTTTTTTAATTCGACAGTAGTCAAGAAACCAATCATCGAAATCTACCTAAAAAAAAACTTTCCACCCTAGGGATGAAATAAGCTACTTTCCACCCGGCTATCTACCCATGAAAATTAAACTTTCCGAACAGTAGAGATGAAAACACATTTACCGTACCATGCTTTGGGGGCAGGAGTATGGAATAGCTATTCTGTGCTAGCAGTCTTGCTTGCTGACAATCATAACGCTTTTCGTAGATATAATATTTGCTCTATGGCACTTACTTATTATGGCAAGAAACACACGCGATAGAAATATATTCGGTTGTGTTCTTATGCAAAGAGGTTTATGCGTATGCTTCAATTTTGAGCAGGAATTTAGGGGGTTTATTACACCTTGTGCACCTGGGTGTACAAAACGGAATTTAAAGTCTTTATTTCACCTCGAAACTATTGTACACTTCTCAGATTCTGTTATTTGACTCATATACCTTTTTTTTTTCTTTTTTCGTGCGGAAATCCCTTCGGATACCCCCCCGCCGGCCAGCGGGGGCGGTTATGTCGGGCTTGTACCGACTAAAACCGCACGCCGTGTCGGGTCTACAGACGCCGGGGTGTAAGGTTGCCCATAGAGCATATCCCTCGCACCCCGACTGGCCCCCTCGGGTTTGTGAACCACGGTGTCCCCGTCTTGCCCCGGTTTGGGGGAGGGGCGCTAGTCCCCCACCGTCCCGGCCTGCTTCTGCTGGGGTGACAGGCGGCCTCACCTGCCACCCCCAGGCCTGCGCTCATGGAGGACGGAGGTCGTTGAGCGACCTCCGGCGCCTGAGTCGCCTGCGACGCGCGGCGAGCATGTTGCGGGCTCGGCGGAGGCAAGACTAAAAACCTACTTTCAGGCCAATTAATTATTGCCTAAAATTACTATCTACTATCTATTATCTATTATTATCTTTACTTGCTTGGGTATTTGTTGAGAAATTTTTCACCTTAGTCCCCACGTGGCGCGCGTCGGCATCTCGTTCGCTGTGAGACGAATGTTATTTAATCATCCAAAAGTCATCGTTAATCGTCATACTCATCGATGAACCATAATCTGTAAACCCCACAAGGCTACTGAGCAAACCATCACATTGTATTCAAACTCGATTAATTCCGTCATCGATCGACGATATGATCGATATAGCGACAGCGACAAAACAAAAGCGACTCGTGCCCGGTGACCTAGAACCTTTTGAGACTTTATAATGTGTACACAGATGTCATCAATAAAACGTAATTGTAAGTAACTCGTTAAATGTACAACTAAAGTTGAATTTTAAAACAGGCTTCTAGAGTCGACATTTCAACGTGCCGTTTAAGCTAGTACAGTCTTTTGATATTTTAAAAATATCGTAAACATGTGTGCGTAGACTAATCATCAGATGATCTCATACGTTTCGCCTACATGTTTGTTCAGTAGCATTTTTAGCCGACTTCAAAAAGGAGGAGGTTCTGGTTTGTCTGTATCTATTTTTTTCTTTTAAGAAAATGAATTCTTTTTTGAAAATTTGTATGTGGATTTTTTTTAACGTCTTTGTCTTTGTGTGGTTTAGCCGGTTTAGCGTTTAAAACTTATTGCCTAAATTAGTACGGTTAATAATTACGGTTTTCTTAACTAAAACTATCCAATAGAATCAAGTGGTGGGCATTAAAATCTCCCAAAAATACCAATTCCGCGGACGAAAACCGCTCCTGCGCAACGTCTGCCGCCTGACTCAGGTGGTTAAAGAGTCGAGTCGTCTCCGTGTCTCCTCCTTTATGGGACCGGTACACGCACACGTAGACCTGGCTGGACGGGCCATGGTCCACGTATAGCGAGAGGATAGAAAATGATGGGTCCTCCAGGCAGCGCAAGCGACGACAACAAACATCCGCCCTGACAAACGCACACACCCCAGCTTTTACCAGGAAGTTTTCCTCTATCACATAGCCGGGGTAGAGTAAGTAAGACGTGTCATCAGGGCGGCGTATTTGTGTCTCCGTCAGGAAAAGCAAAGCTGGCCATACCGCCTCTAGGTGATGGTGGACGGCTGTGAGGTTTGAATGGAGCCCACGAATGTTCGTGAACTCTACCTCAAATTCTGTTGACTTGGTGGGAGAGGGGTATGCCGCTGTAGAAATTGTACTTTTACTTTGCGCTGCCATAGTGTGAAAAAAAGGGAATGCGTGAAAAAGAGGTGACAGACGCCGCAGCAGTGTGTGACAAGGCGCGGGATTTGGTTTCGTCGGCGAATAAGCGTCATGGTGGTAGCCAACCCGCCGAACAGAAGGGCCCCCGTACCCTCCCGAATGTGGACGCCGGGTCCACCGTCCGGTCACCAACCGGCACGACGAGCCACATCGAGATTATGCGCGACCTGGTGGGGCAGCCTTCCGGGGTGGTTAGTCCTAGTCGGGCCCCTGTA
The DNA here is from genome assembly GCA_946251805.1 of Cybosia mesomella. NCBI lineage: Eukaryota > Metazoa > Arthropoda > Insecta > Lepidoptera > Erebidae > Cybosia > Cybosia mesomella. The sequence goes on from OX276398.1 coordinate 29,739,814, forward strand.
CAATGCCGCGGGCGGCCAGCGGCACCACCGTTTCCTCGAGTCTCCCTGTCCGGCGGGTTGACCCAAACCATGACCACACTCGACTCCACCAATACTCCGCTGGTCCCATTCCTGATGCATCGTCTGCCCCCTCAACCCCCCCCCCGGCTGTGCAGTTGCTGACCCCTGAACACAACCCAACCGAGGTTGGATTATTTGGAGGGTTTTTCGCAACTGCATGGTGGTACCAACCCGGACCAAAATTGTGCCCAGTATCTTGCGCTAGAGCCTCGTCCGTTGTTTAGCAGGTGCACCGACTTGCAGGTGAGGTTGGCTTGGGCCTCTAGGATGTTGATGGGCCCTATACACCCAATGCTTGCTTGGGACTTATTACGTGGGACTAAACAAAAGCAATTGCTGGTGAAAGGTCCGTGTATACGTAATACACCTTTGCATGGGCATGTATGGGCTTGGATATACAAAAAAAAAGTCAACATAATTAAGGCACATAAAAAATAGTAATATGCGAATAATTGTTATTAAAAGTGCAGAAAAAAACACTGGCACGTTAATTATAACAAATATAAATTAAAATTAATTGGACACCTATTAAATAATACTAACACACTTTCATTTTGTTGCAGTGAATAAAATACGAGTAAAGTGAACGAGTCTCTAGTGCAGAGGACGAAACGACAGACCGGTGAAACGAGAGGGCGGTGAGTCACCATTTGCTGCTAACATTAGGTACATGTACGATTCCGATCCCGCTGCAGTCCGGGGGGAACGGAATCGGAGCGGCCGGTACACCCTGGACGGCGGTCAATGGCTTTCCCTTCACCCCTTCATAGGGTTGGCATTGATCGTCGGCCAATACCCAACGTGGCGGGAACACATCGCTCTCCGTACTCCTCTGCTTTCAGAGGAGACAGGATGAGCGATGCTGTTAGTGGTGAGATGGCCCAGGGTCAGCCGGGGTGCGAGGGATATGCTCTATGGGTAACCTTACACCCCGGCGTCTGAAGACCCGAGACGGCGTGCGGTTTTAGTCGGTGCAAGCCCGACATAACCGCCCCCGCTGGCCGGCGGGGGGGTATCCGAAGGGATTTCCGCACGATAAAAAAAAAAAAAAAAAAAAAAAAGGTACATGTACGAGTAAGTCCTTACAAATTCGATGTCGAGTCTCACTCAGACGAGAGAGCTCTCTTCGGCTATGTTCGAGGAGGTACTGCCCAATCACAAACAGCATTGCCTTGCCGAGGCCGAAGTCAGGATTGAAAAATAGCAGTTTTATAGTGCTCTCGTCTGAGTGATACTCCACATTGAATTTGTATCTTATGGTGTACCGGCATGAATTTATCAGTATAGTTTAAACGTTTCAGTTCGATGGTACGATGTGGGTCCTATCATAACAAAATGGCATCGCAAGTAGCAAAATGAGACTCGCGCAATCTATCTAATCTGATAAGGCGGTCTGTGACAACTTCTTAAAATGTCCCTTTCTGAATAAATATAATCTAATCTGTGTCCATATGGTGCTTGGCAATGCAAGCGTGGTAATTGATTACCACTGGGTGGGCAGTGTTTTTGTTTACTACATTAGTAGAAAAAAAAAATTATAACTCCGTTTTTTGGTTGCAACTTTACCATTTTTATTATTTTTGGCCTACCTTCCTTTTAAGTAAGCAAAGGGAATGTTCTAGAATAAGAATAGATAAACATAATATAACAACATAACATAACTCCACGCCTGTAACCCCGAAGGGGTAGGTAGAGGTGTATTAGTATTACACCCACGTTTCGCCAGTTATGTTTAGGACCCAATGTAATAAGGGGCGAGCCTATTGCCATCTACCGGCCACATTACTAAGCGAGCGATAATCACCATTTTGAATACACACATAACTTCGAAAAGTCAGAGGTGTGTGCCCGGGGCGACTGGGGATCGAACTCGAGACCTCGTCTCGGCAGTCTGTTACGTACAGAAGAGAATAGATAGAGAGTCGAAATATACGCGATATACACTTTTGGACTCGATTTTTCAATGATTGCATTCGTAACAAATTGTTTTCACTTTTTGTTAATATATTTATTAGTTTTCATAAAATATGTAAGTGTAGCTGCTGTTAGAAGTGGGTCTGTCGATGTAAGGCCGACCGTCGCTATGTAAATGGAAGCACAGTAGGTGGCTTAAAATACAACACAGATACACTGTGAGCTGTTACTAGCTGTGCTTACAGACAGCCTAATGAAAAAAATACAGCAGACAAAAATATGAAACCCATTAAAAGATATATTTTGACAGTTCTCATATTGTATTTATTGGAATTCGGTTTCAGGTCAGTCATGCGTAGACATCAATTAAATATAGCCATGGCACATAAAGCACTTAGTTATCCAATAATAAAGTAGATACTATTATGTAATTGTTTGCGAGACAAATATTATTGTCTTACAGAATGCGTTACCTAAGAAGACGATAGAAAATACCTACTATAGGTACCAATCTTATATTATATACTTTGTGGCCAAGATCCAAAGTATTATAAAGTATTCATTGACGATTTGTACTTCTATTCTCAAGAATTTGAGTTTTACACATAAATAGGCACATTACTCACGGCTTTATCCATATGGGGTAGTCAGACGCAAAAGCCTGTCATCTGCATCTGTCCTTACACACTTCACGAGCTTTAGCTACTATCATTAAACCCTTCGTGCAACGCCGGTTTCGAATACTTTGCACCACACTCTTACTCCAGCCATTGGGAATATTTTACTATCAACATTGAGCGACGTTATAACTACTAACCTTGGGTGTACGGAACTCGCAATTGGTTTAAAAAACAAAGTATTTATAATGCCGGGTACACACTGAAAGGCTAAGGCGAACGAACGCAAATAAATTAGCCTGGTTGTCACGGTGAACGCAAGCCAAATGAAAAGGATAACTTTGTTCACCAGCGAGCAGCTTCGGCCATGCTCCGGCCATGTGGGTACCTTTTTTTTTCGTGCGGAAATCCCTTCGGTTACCCCCCCCCCCCCCCCCGCCGGCCAGCGAGGGTGGTTATGTCGGGCTTGAACTGACTATAACCGCACGCCGTCTCGGGTCTAAAGACCCGTAAAGGTGTAAGGTTGCCCATAGAGCATATCCCTCGACCCCGACTGACCCTGGGATATCTCCGGTTTCGAGATGGCCCCCTCGGGTTTGGGAACCACGGTGTCCCCGTCTTGCCCCGGTTTGAGGGAGGGGCTCTAGTCGCCCTGCCGTTCCGGCCTGCTTCTGCTGGGGTGACAGGCGGCCTCACCTGCCACCCCCAGGACTGCGCTCATGGAGGACGGAGATCGTTAAGCGACCCCCGGTGCCTGAGTCACCTGCGACGCGCGGCAGGCCGGGAGAGTTCTAAAACCTCTCCCGGGCGCGCTCCGCCATCTCCTTCGCGAGCATTTAATGCTCGCAGAAGGAGGTGGCGGCGGCCCACGCGCTCGCGCTCCGCATCATTGCCGCAATCATGCTGCCGAGTGAGAGGCCTGCCACCCCGATTGCTGCCACGAGGTCTACGCCTCGGCGCCTCCCACGCCGGGCAGTCCGCCAGTGTGTAGCCCTGAGTCCTCGCTCGCGTCGCAGTGATGGCACTCAGGCGTTGGCTCCTTCCTGATCCGATGCAGGTGGTCCCCGAAGCTCCCCTTGCCGGAGATCACCTGCGTCAGTCCGTATTCTTAGGCTTCCGTGTCGCCTCTCTAGCCAATCCTCCATGATGGGCCTTAGCGCCGCTATTGCGGCGTTTCCTGGCGCTGTGGGTACCTAATAAAGTCGGTAGGCACGCTAATGTGTATACAGTAGGACATAATTAGTAATTTGATGCAATTTTTACATTAAACTTTAAATTGTAATAAAAATAATATCTTAAACTAGCTGACCCGGCAGAGTTCGTACTGCCTCAATCGATAACAACTTCCATATTTATTCACCTTTTAAACCTTCTCTGGACCTCCACAAATAATTCAAGACCAAAATTAGTCAAATCGGTCCAGCCGTTCTCGAGTTTTAGCGAGACTAACGAACAGCAATTCATTTTTATATATAAGAGAAGATTTAATAATTATGTGTGTATCTCAATGATTACAGTAATTTTTAAGTGATTTCATAATCTTTTAATTGTCAGCTATGTTACGGTTGTACTTATAAGGTAAACTAAACAATAGTTAACGGATTATAGTCACAAAAATAGATAGGCCTAGTGTATAACATCTATTGTAGATATGACTATTCTTTACCTGTAACCATCGAGGAGTCGTTAGTTGATTGATTTTACAGTAGTGCTATTCTGTAACATGCAAATTCGATAACAAGACTCACATGAGAGAGCTCACTTCTAATGTATTCAGGGATCTCGCTATTGGCAGTATCAGCGAGCTTTAACCCAATCTGGCCAGCTGTGGACAATTCTGTTTTAGATGGGCAATAGCGGCTGATAGAGTTAATAAAAATGTACAGTACAGAATACCACTACTGATCGATGAATCCCACTCGTTCACCTTTCAGTTTTTAGTATGTACCCGCCATTACCCATCTTAGAGAGAGAGTCTACTTTTATTTTAGAAATTACTCTCGGAAAGTTACGAAAGTTCCATTTCATTGCATCAGATGTTGGTTCAACGTAATAGATGTAATTTGTGATTAGAACAGAACAATCATAGGACTGTCGTCAGATTTTTGTTACATGTAAGTATATTATGCTAGCTTTTGCCCGCGGCTTGGACCATATAACAGAAACATTTAGATACAGTTCTATAATATGTAGGTAGACGATGAAGTAAATATTAAAGAATACTATTTCTCCATGAGTGTATGGGGCCAACAAAGCAATTAAAGTATACTACGTAAATGGGGCCCCACCAAGAGCTTCGGGGCATAAACCAGACTCAACTGAAAGCCGGTACACCTGCTGATTAGCGGACAACGCAACGGCGCAAATTGCGTGCGGGCAATTTATAAGTTGGGCCCATGAGTCTCCCTCCGAGATAAGTTCAAAGAAATAAACATTCTAACTGTAGTTTCCCAATATATTTTTGAAAATCTTTTGTATGTTAGAAGAAACATTCCCAATTTTTTAAGGCTTTGTGATATACATACATAACGTAAATACTAGACATAAAAACAATCTTGTGGTTTGTAATAGTCCACTCCACAAGATTAGCAATTCCTTTCAGGGTAACTGTATACGCTTCTACAACAAGCTTCCTAGTGAAATGAAGAATCTACCTCTTCATAAATTTAAAAGCCAAATTAAAAGTAAACTCTGCCAAAAAGACTATTATAAAATTCAACACTATTTAGATGACAAACAAGCTTGGATATGAACTGTTTGCTCTCTCTCTATGCTACTCAAACGAAATATTGTAATTAGGTTAAATAAACATGTTTGTAAATAGACCAAAAAACAAAACAGCCTGCTGAGTTTCTTGCCGGAGTCTTCTCAGGACGGGGCCGCGTTTCGAACCGGTGGTCCACTTGCCAAACATTCGTTAAACTATTTTTTTTGACGTTTTGTAAGTGGCGTATTAATGGTCTAAACAGAATAAATGGTTTTTGACTTTGACTTTGTTTTTGATGAGGTTCAGGCGCAGGCTTTGCTCTCGGGGTTGGGGCGTCACACGGCAGTGAAAGTAGGAGAGCGGATCCAAGATGCGCCAAGATGCTCCAAGTGGCAAGCTTTGGATGCAACCGAGTATTAATTACGAATAAATCACAGATGAAATATTATATTCTCAAAACATATTATATTATCTGTGGTAGTAATAATGTAATAAAAATCACACATGTAACCAAAAAAATAGTTTCTATACACAAAATATATTATTTTATTATCTTTTGTGTCCTTTTAAAGCAAGAAGCGTACATTTATAAACTAATTGTTTTTAAAGCATTAAATTACTAAATTTAATGCTTTAAACCAATACAGATAAAATAATTTAATAAGTATATGCCAAGAATTTATTATTTTATCTATGGTGTTTAATTACTTTACGTACGGGTAATTTGAATCCGCAACAGTTTTGTAACATGAACAAAACAGCCATACGCAAAAAAGATAGGCCCGTGTAATTATTCGTATCCTGTTTTCAGTCATTGTTATGATGTGGCTTAACTGCTTATGAAGATACGTGTAAACTAGTTGCTTTGTGATTAAAACATCGAGTGAATAATATGTTATCTACTGAACGAAATCGGATATTGGATATATTTATAGTTATTTCTACATTAGGGATAGGCCAATGATTTTGTTATATATAAGTCACAAAATTAGGTCTCTGAATTTGGTGAGATGACTTGGTTTCGACAAAATATGTATTTGAAACAAAAAAAAAATAAAAAATAAAAAAAATATAAAAATAAAAAATCTAAAAATGAAAAAGAAAACACCACCAGCGACCAGCGTCACATGACGCTACGATCCCGTGACGCAGGTGGTAGGCGTGCAGTCCTCTTCGCCGTATTCTCCAAGCGGATGTATGGGAAATACCTAAATCGCGACCAGCGTCACGTGTGCTCGTCGCGTCACGTGACGCTGGTCGCTGGTGTTGTTTTTTTTTTCATTTTTAGATTTTTTTTTTTTTTTTTTTTTTATTTTACCCGATATTTTTTTTTGTTTCAAATACATATTTTGTCGATACCAAGTCATCTCACCAAATTCAGAGACCTAATTTTGTGACACCGTATATATATTATCATTGGGATAGGCTAAGTAAGACAGTTCTCCATTCGGCGGCAATATACTCGCCCCTGCTCATCACTATTATGTGGGCCTTAAAAGCGGTATGTGGGTGGGGCAACCTCTTCAAAATTCATCACAATCAAGCATAGAACCAATAGAACTCTGCCGTATTGTACTACTACTTCGACAAGTCTAGTGTAAAATGTAACTATAATATGTACTTACTATACTTTTATATCCAGTCTTTTATAGACCATACACCCACCCCATTACACTATTACCTGATTGATACATTTGATGCTTTTCAACGATTTCTTTCTACTTAATTGTTTAAAAGTTTCTTTAACATTTATCAAAAGATATTTGAAAAATGTATTTTGAGACACCTTACGTAAGTATTACTAGAATTAGACATTTAACTCCGGCCTTACCGACCATAGATACACCTATCCCCAAAAAGCACTCACCCCACTAACCATTTTTACCTACTTAAAAGTTAGTAGAGTTGTGGTTTTCAATTATAATTACTAGTAGGGCAGCTCAAAATCTGAACGAGTAATACGAAAATGTATTGTTATCTGCTAACACAGAATTATAATGTTGAAAGTAACGTAAAGCATCTATGTCTAAGAAAATAAACATAGAGTCAAAAAAAAAAGGTTGTTCCAAATAATCATGAAATAAAGCTAAAATAAAACCTGTAAATAATACGTAATTACGGAATTTCATGACAGATACAAGCAAAATGAAATTTGTGAATTGTTTTTAAAACTGAAATCCTACTATATAATAGCCCAGTGGAGTACGTAACGGACTGCTGAGACGAGGACTCGAGTTCGATCCCCAGTTGCCCTGGGCACACACCTATGACTTTTCGTAGTTATGCGTGCATTAATAAATGTTAATTATCTCTCGCTTAATAATGTGCCTGGTAGATGGTAATGGGCTCGCCCCCTATTACATTGGAACCTTAACATAACTAGCGAATCGTGGGTGTGTAAGACCCCTCTGCCTACCCCTTCGGGGATATAGGAGTGAAGTTATGTTATGTTTAAATTATAAATCTTTGATAAATGTGAAAATTTGTGAAGATGCTTGAATGTTTGTTATTCAATCAAGCTCTAACAGCTGAACGGATCTGGTTGAAATTTGGTACATTCAGGGATAGAGTACGGTTTGACATAACACAGGCTAATTTTATCCCTGCAATCTTCAACCAAGTAAAAATAACCTGAAATAGGTTCCCGTGGGGAACGGGAATGGAAATGCAGGCGAGTAACAATTAGTATTTAATATTACCCTATTCAATTAAATCTGTGCTAATTAAAATTTCAGTCAAAATGTAGAAAAGAAAATTTAACATTCGTATTATTAGCGTAATGCAACGTGGAATCCATTGATACAAACTAGAAATTAGTACCTAAATTCCTACGAGTAAAGTTTAAAATAGTGTATGCGACAGCCGGGTTGCACAATCTCACTAGCAGAGAGAGAGAGCATAGACAACACAACGATCGTTGAGACAACATGAAATTGATGTGAGAAATATACGTTGTAATCTGGATTTGAAAGAAATTATAAATATAAATTTATAATACAAACATTCGATTTTGTAAATAGGTTTTTGTACATATGGTCTTTCCGTGTTCGCGCTTTTAATATTTTTATAATATTACAAAATGATACATGTAAAATTTACATAGCATTTAGCATTGTTATTATGCAATATACATATATAATGATTAACATTTAACTAATTTAACACGAAATTAGAAAATAAAGTTATCTAATTACTTGTGTTAAGTGGTGTTAGTTAGTTAGTGGAATGTCTGATGAGAGAAACTTTAAAAGCAATACATTTAATGTAGTCGACTGTCTATGTCTGTTGTAATAGTCATCATTTTGTTTAAATATATTTTTATTATTTATTTTTTGTTATATTATTATTGTTCATACGATTACCGATAGATGGCTCTCTATGTCGCCTTAGCATTGGCTAAATTATCCTATATAAGCCAAGATAAACCGGAATTTAGGAAGAGCAGGAGAGCGCACCCCGAGCGGATGTATCTCTCCCATCAATAATAGGTCTACTTAAATTTTGGGAGATTCGGGAGGCAAGGTGTGCGGTTTTAGCGGATCGACTCCAACATTACCGATTCGTCCGTTTCCCTAGGCGAAAAATTGTTAAGCTGTGTTCAGATAGAGATGTCATAAATTCCTAATGTTGTTCATAAAATAAATGTAATTTAGGTAGGTAAAATGCTGGCCCTGTACGGGGTTCCCGTATGGGCGGAGACTCTGGCTGTATTAAACAGCACATTAAAAGCGATAGCCGTCAGAGTCATCAGGAGGTATCGCACGATCTCCGTCGAGGTGCCATGTCTCCTAGCCGGGGCCCCTCCATGGGACCTGGAAGCGAGAGCCCTTGCGTCGCTGTACCAATGGCGCAAGCCCTATGCCAGAGCCCCGAGAAATCAGGGCTCAGCGGTCCCAGCTCCGCCGGGAACTCATGGAGACATGGAGGGTGCGACTTGAGTGACGTGATTCTTTGATTCTTCTTGATTCTTGATTCAAGGTGGGGGGAAACCACCATTGCTATGGTGAGGCCGATCATGAAGGAGTGGTCGAAGAGGCACCATGGTGACCTCTCCTATCGGATGTGCCAGATATTTACCGGACACGGGTACTTCGGTAAGTATCTATGGCGCATCCACCGCGAGACAAAGCCGCAGTTTCTCGAGGCTCGGAGTTCCGTCCCAGCTCCCGCGCCTCCTTTCGCCACTGGTACAGTTGCGAAAGGGCTCTCGCCTCCAGGTCCCATGGCGGAGTTCCGGCAAGGAGACTCGCCGCCTCGAAAGAGATCGTGCGGTACCCGCGGATGACCCTGTTGGCCATCACTCGCTGCGTAGCGCGCAGCAGCCGCACACTTCTGGCCTTCAGGGCCTCCGCCCGTATAGGGCACCCATACAGGGCCATGGACCGTACGATCCCCGCGTACAGTCTCCTGGAGGAGTCATCGGGCCCCGTCATATCGGGCAGTGGCCGCGCCAGAGCGAGGGCTGAGCCCTTCAATTTGGAGGCCAGTAATACCCTAAGTAGTAATACCCGGGAGCGGAGTAATACCCTACCTCCTTATCTCACGTCGTCACGTCGTCGTACAGCTGCTTACCAGCCATCTTGATAGCTAGTAGGTATAATTCAGGATTCTAAGTCGTGCTTTTCTTTTTGTTGCAGATTTAGGGTTCATAGAACCCCATCGACGAAACGAATCGAGCTTGGAGCTGAAGAAGTCTCTTCTCGGCCCCTCGAAATATTGTAAAAATCGCTCGGTCACTGTCAGGCACCAAACTATACCTGCACTACTCTTGTATATTAGTCGTATTACAAAAAGAAACGAAAAAAATCTCGATAGAACACCCTCTATCAGTGGCCACGACAGAGGGTTTTAATTTATAATACATTTTATATATGCATATATAAAAAAGAGAAAAAGTGATCTCTAACGTGACGTCACAATATCAAAATTGTGATTATTTAACTAATTAATACATATTTAATTGCTTTGCTGTTTTCATATCGCATTTTTAACGCGTATTGCCCGTTATAAGAAAGATATGTTGTATTGTAAAATTGTAAATATAAAAAAAATATACATTAAATAATAAGTGTGACATTGCGTAACGTAACTATCATACTAGTCATTGATCTAGTGTATTTATTTTTATATCTAATATTCAATTTTATAATCTATAGAAGATATACTAATACAATTGATAGCCTCCCCGCTATTAAAGATTTATTTGAATGGCCGAGTGCATTCTAATAACCAAAGAGAATAACAGTGAACTTGCTCCTATAAAAAAGTAAAAGGCAGGCTGTCTAAAAGGCGACGTGGGTGAAAATACAACAGATAAAATACTTGCTAGTGCTTGACTCAGTTGTATCGATATAAGCAATCATCAAGATGCAGACTCAAATAGGTGTCGGTAACGAACTCCAGAGAAGCTACAGGATGCAAGACTTCGCATCGCCTGGCGTTATCATGAGAGAACGGAGCTTCATACGCCCACAATCTCATCACAATATGCATCACAATCAGGTAATGTTTCCATAGATATTTAATAATGAATTTCCATGCTAACTGATCGATACGAAAAAATAAGCCGTTGTAGTCCAGGAACCCCGGTCCAATTTTACAAATGATTAGTATCTAGCTAATTTTCCGCGAGTAGCTTCGCTTTCATGAGACACCCAACTTTTCTCTTACGCAAATTCCCGATTTTGGTAGCAAACAGGTTTAGCAGGGTTAAAATATTTCTATTTGACGATTCTCAAAAATGTATATCTAACTGTGAGTTTTTTTAACTTTTAAGAAAATATTAACATTATTGAAAAAAATATTTATCCTACAAAAATGTATGGTTTGATCAAAGAGTTCCCTCCCTCCTATCGGTAACGAGGTCATCAAAGACAAATTACTAACCTGTTTTCTGAAATATAACCGACTAGATTTAAAAAAAAAAAAGAAAATTCCTTTGTACCTACTCGTAACGTGTCATGTCGTAAAATTGTGAATGCATTTCATCCACTTTATAGCTTTAATAGAGCACTATTGAAATTCCATATTCACCAAAGCGGAGACGGCCAGAGAACGTTATATAATTATTTTTATCTATTAGCGTTCTCTGAAGACAGGTAAAAAAAAGGAAGTCCAATAATAAAGAAGATTTTGATATCTTAATTCCTATATTTCCTCCTAGTTACACCTGTCCACTTCAATGAAGTACTGCCCACACCGCTTTTTTTCTGAAAATCGACCTTGACTTAAAAGCAAAAATTTAATATATTTGCATATTAATTGCGCACATTGAATAGTATTCTAAGAAATGCCTGCTGACTTTTTGAGCTGTAAGTCTAAGTCTTAATTAGTAAGGAATCCGTATCTAAATATGTTAAGGTCTTGTAAACGATTTCTAATACGATTGCAGATAATACGTAGGCGATCGCGGCGCAGGTTTATTTTACGCCTACATCTCGTCTACACTACTCGATTGCCTTAACATTTATTTCGTAATCGACTATTCTAAAATCAACTATTATATTAAGATATTGATCCAAATATTAATGCAACCATGAGTAATTTGAAATCTCTTTGTATGATTTTCTTCGAATGCTTCGTTATTTTAATTCAATTTGTTCGTTCATCATCCTCTCGGCAATTGGAAATTGGCAATGTCTCTTTGGCCTCTCTCAAAACCTTCCACAACGAGTGGTTATATATGTTGGGTGGAAGGGAATTTAGTCGTTTACGTGTGGAAGAAGAAATAAAAATATACAACGCTTTAACGTTAAGAAAATAATCTATTCACAATGCTCTCGAAGGTTAATGAAGTCTGCCAGTATACTCTACTGAGAGGAGGCCCGTTGTCAACAATAAGACAGTTTATGTAAAACTAGCTGATAAATAATTAGAAACGTTAGCGGTGTTATGTGTTATTTCTATTCGAGCAGAGGTTATCACGTTATATATCTAATATTAGTCATATAGTTCTCATATAATATGTTTAAATTAGCCGATGCGAGTTTCATCGTCTTGTGAATCGTGATCTGGAAATAAATCATGATCGTCTGTCGGCCACGTAATAAGCTTAAGACCAAATTCATCAGTTCACGGTTTATTAGTAATATTGTTTACTCTTTTCACAGTTTCCAAATAATAGTAAAAGGAGGAGCATGATCCTGACAAATGCTAAAGGGAAGCCAACTTTGGAAATTTACAGGCCACCTGGTGAGTGAAAATGAGGAAATATCTTTTAAATGCACTTTTCAATCTTTATTCATGAAGTGAAAATGCTAAGTAAATAAATATCTTTCGGGCATCTGCTCTAGACAGCACTTTACACACTGTAAGGGACTAAAGCTACATACTTTTCGATACGAGTAGTTACTGAAGGGTTAGCATCGGTCTTGCAATATCAACTCCTGTATGTCGACACTACTTTACAACATGCAAACAGCCTTTTTGTCCCTATCCACAATATTTAATTCCCTAACCACATTATCTAATTACTTAATTCAATACACCTTTAATCATCATTATCAAAAAAAACTAAATTCTTAGAACTGTAGTTACGGGTCGACCAGGCATTTACTAGTGTCCTTAACTAATTCGTCGTATTATAATAAAACGATATTATGTTATCCTTATTAATGTTCCGGATGTTTTCTTATGGAGCAACTTGTAACGTGAGCCATTCACGTACATGCTTATTGAGTTGAAATTCGTTATAGTACTCAAAATTATTTTTAATTAAACATAAATCATTATGCGGTAAAAGCGGCGCACAAGTTTCTAATTACGTAGTTTCTTTATTTGTCTTATTTATAATTGGTTTTGTCACACACGCGCCAGTTAGTTGCATTTTTTATACTTACTTTCCTTTTTTACTCGAGTTTTAGTAGAGTATAACTATATACAACACTACTGATGATTTTATGATGTAAGTTCCCAATCCATTCGATTCTCGATTTGTCACAGGCTGAATTTAAATAAATGGCCGCTGGTCTTTACGTTAAATTGGCGCCAAAATTAAAAATAAACAAAACATCATATTTGGAACGCGTCGACAGTCTGATGTTTGTTGCGACGAAGCGCGTTTGTCAAACGAATGTTTATGTGGTTTTCTGTGTTATGATAAAAGACAAAAGTGATAAATTATTATGTCTCGGTGTATTGTGAAACAATCGCTGTCTCAGCCGGTAGCAGTAGCGCCGGTAGCGGCAGTCACACCTGTTGCCGTTGCCTCAGTGGCTCAGGTGTCACCGGTGTCCGTGTCTCCCGTGTCCGTCACTCCTGTGTCTGTAACCGTGGCCGTGACTACTACTCAACCAATTCCAGATGCCTCGGGTTTGTTGTTTAATAAAATATCACAACGTAGTTGAAAACATATTTCGTTTTTATATCAGTGTTGCTATTAGTAATATCTAAAAAGTTCAGCTGATATTTGAAACAACCGTGGTAATTTCACCAAAAGCGTTTTTAATGAGTTTGTGAGGAAAATACGTTTTATTTTGTCTTTGGCATCCCTGTTTAGTAGATTTTGAGAATGTATTTATAGACATACATATTTTTCAAACTACAAAGCTAAGTCACCTTCAATCGCTTTGGGTATCGGCATATCAATGTTTCGAGTTCTAATTAAACCTACGGACATTCATTAGTTTTCAATGACACAAAAATCATTTCAGAAGAAACAATTATCAGCGTCTTAGTATATTTCATTCATTCTTTTGTCATCCCTTGAATGTGGATTTAGATCGAAAAAAAGAACGGGACGCGATGAATTACCATAGATGGCTCCAGCGGGAGTGTCGAGGTAGCTCAGTTGGTCAGAGTATTCCCCTGTAAGTGACTTTCAGTGGGTTCAAGTCCCGTCCTAAATCTATAGGAAAAGTTAGCTCAAAATTTAATTCTTTGAATACTTTTAGGGTTCTAAATACAGAATATAAACTCAAGATATGCCCCTGTACAGCTACGAGAGCGCCAATGCTGTGAAGATGTTCAACATTATGAGCATAACCCGCTCCACTGGCTACTAACTAATTTAGTTTCAGGCTTGCACTGAATAGAAGAAAACTATGTCTCAACTAATCATCTCACTGTTTTGTGTGACGTGCTACTCAACAATCAAACATCATTCAAAATATTGAATGATTCCGTCTCTATTATTCATGCTTATGATTTATATAATAAATGAATTTTGAATTTCGATTTACAACGGGACGCAGAAACTACATAAATGAATGAATGACACCTATCTGTATAGTCTTACGCGTCTTTTTGTAATGTCATCAGTATGGCAGCTACAAAAAGTTAGTGATCAAGTTGTAAGTCTTATATCAATTCCAGAATTTTGGTCGTTACAGCCGGTCTGGTAGACCTAGCCTAGAAGTAATTGATCATACAAGTATAATTTAACTAAATGTGCAGATAATGAATTTTTTCCTCGCCTTAAATGAATAATTTATTCGTACCTTTATGATTTGGAATAACCTGTTTTAGTTTGAATCCGCAGCTCTACCTGCGTGGCATACTATAGTCGTTAAGTTTTCTAAAATTGTTTAATTTTCTTAATTTTCCTTTCCATAAGAACCTTCCTACATATTAGAAAACTAAAAAAAAGAGATGAATTAAATAGCTAAAGTCGTGCCCAAGTGTGACCAAGGAAAATATGGATATATTTTAAATTCTCTATGTAGAATTCTGAGCTTTTCTCCTATAGCTATAGGTACAGTCAACGACAAAAGTCTATTCACTCTTAAATATTTCCAAACGTTTTTTACATTCATGAACCTAATAATGAATATATATGTAGTTTTATAATCTCCAGAGGACAAAGTTAATGTATTTCATGTTTTGTTTATTATTTTATAAAAGGTTTAACAGCTAAAGTGATTACGAAATTAGAATTTGTTAAACCACTTTTATCGTGACTGTACACTAGCCTAGACTCATACATTTACAACACTGATATTTTAAAATACCTTATTCACTCACTATATACACTCACAACACACACATGCACACTCCTAGAACTCTTCCACACCTCACCCTCTAAGACAACACGTATGAACACTCGTCATACACTTACATTCTTTTAGCATAAATTATCTATTAATATCATAGCCATTACATGTTGTTAAAACTTTTCCTTATTTTTTATTTCGTTTTCTAAATTGTTTATTTTATTTTTATTTGATTACTTAATAGTTAATCTTCACACTGACAAATGATTTAAGTACCAGTATAAAAGATACATATTTTTATCATCCGAGCGTCAATCACGGTTGCATCCAAGTTAGCACTTTGGGAGTGCGGGATCCGTTTACTTCTCCTTCTTTTGGTTTGACTTATACGGCTTTATATGGGAGGAACTGCCGTCTGACCTTCCAATCCTGGGAGGAAAGCTTGCGCCAGAGCCTAGTCCGTCAATCAGCATGTGTACCGGCTTGCAGTCGAGGTTGGCTTGGGCCCGAAGACTTGGTGGGGCCCTATACTCATATACACTTTTCTATGTATTCTGTGATACAGTTTTTTAGCGTAGCCCCGGTGTAAATCGTCGCGAAGAAATGCGGCCTTAGATTCTGAGACCGAATAGTTTCGGAAAAAATCACTTATTTACAAAAGCGTAAGTGACCTTTTCCAAAATTCCCAAAACTCTCTTGTGCAATATGTCTTATGTTTTAATCAGCACTGCGTATTGCAGTATAGTCACCCTCAGAAGTAGCTGAACACCAACAATGGTACAAACGATCTTTACATTGAAATAACTAAATATACATCAATTTATTGATTTATTTCAATGTTGTTGTATATCAAAAATTGATAAATGTCAAGTTTGTCCACTGAAGAATAGAAAACTAAATATATATCAATTTATTTATTGATTTTTCTATTCTTCAGTGGACAAACTTAACATTTATACATTTTTGTTTATTTTTAGAGCTACGATAGTCGGTAACTTGGAATGTGTTAAGCTTATACCGATGGCGACTGTACCCACTTCAATAAACCTAATTAGGTATAAAGATTTAATTCTTCGTGCGCATAGAATGTCATGAAAAAAGTCTTTCAATTTGCACGATTCGCGAAAGATGGATTTATGTACCTGCATATGTATATTTATGATGGATTTATGCATTTTTAGTAGTGTACCAACCACTACAACACTTACATTGTTCAGCGGTGCGGACCCTCGTCGTTCAGTCGTGCTGCGCGATGTCGCGAGTTACGGGTTCTATAAATTAGATCAGCTCAAACCTGGTTCTAAGCTAGGTTTTAGGCTATAAATGTCGTGGCCATATTAATTGATCATTTAGTGTTTTTGAGCCCGAATAAGGTCTTCGGGGCCAAGACAACCTATGTTGCAAGCCGGTACCACCTGCTGATTGACGAACGAGGTTCTGACGCAAGCTTTCCTCTGGGGTTTGGGTCAGACGGCATTTCATCCCACGATACCCGTATAAGCCAAACCAAAAGGTGTAAGAGGCTCCACATTACAAACTTTGGATGCAACTGGGAAATCGCTATGATTATTATCAGACTGAAAATAAAATAGGATTTATTTTCCAAATATGTAGTATTTTATTACAAAATGGCCGGCCCATGTATCATATTATTTAACTAGAGCTGATACAGAAATTGATTTGAAATCTGCGTTAAAAATTGGACCAATATCATGTAATATAATCCAATCATCAGAAATGCTGTTCTTTCATATTGCGATGTAGGGTTTCTTGGCTCTTCTTCGATAAGTCGTTGGGTTACAATCACTATATGAGTCGGTTTTTTTCTTGTCAGTTTTTGATTATCCAGAATCTGCCAAAAAGTCGTTAATAGCTCACAAATACTGCATAACCATTATGTGAACGTGTTGAGCAGGTCTCTACATGATTAATAGGAAAATTCTGTGACCAATGGTTCGCGCCATACTCGCTTCTATTTGAGAAGCTTCCCGCACCTGTCTTTTGACCTTTTCTCTTATTGCTCGGCTTCTAAGGGTCATAATGTTATATGTTATATAACCCGTACTTTCCCCAAGAACTGGGCTATTAAATGCAAAGTTTTACAAATCGCACTGGTAGTTCCAGAGATTAGCAATTCAAACAAAAAAAACATATTCTTCAGCTATTTTATTAGTATCGATAGCCTTCGGTGTAACCATCAGAATACCGCATTGATAGCGATATTATCTAGATCATATTTCACATAAGTACTCATTTGAATATGTACTTCAGATGTCTGTGAACAGTCTGTCTGTAAATTGGGTATAAATAGATTATTCGATATTATGAACCCATTCTATTAGTGCCTACTCTTCGGACGTTAGTTGTCGACCCTCCCGTCCAGTGTTAATCCACCTCCCGTCTTGAGATATGAGTGGGCTGCAGTTCCCCGTTTATCCCCTTCGTGCATTAGTATCCCCTGTCTAAATCCCCTAGGCGAATTATACCTTATCAAGTGGGATCCCCTGATGGATTTATTAGGTGACAGGGTCTGCCCAGCTTGAGTTACCGGGCTTTAAGAGCGATCCGGTATGTGCCCATCTGTATGTATGAAGGCGGTAGGACATTACCTGTGTAAGACCGAGACTGCCGTCTCTGAACGTGTCCACCGCCGTCCACTGTACTGCTAAGAGTTGAGAATTGACCGGGCAGATCTCCTCATAGTGATTTCCAAGTTGAGTCCAAAGTTTTTACTTTTAAGCGAACCCCGGACTCCGAGGTGAGAACCATGAATGCGACCAGGACTAACGTAAGGATGATGATGAAACCAGCATGGAAGCCTTAGCTAAATGTTAAAAAATAATGTGATAACGTATGTTATATTTTTCTTCAGGTGTCAGCTATACAACGCCTAGTTAGAACTCATTCAAATTGTTTCCAGACTTTCCCACGAGCCCTAGTCTCCCTTACTCTAAACAAGGCCAAACTCCCACGGCCCAGCAACTGCTTGTTAGATCGAGCACTAACATCAGTGATATTTTCAATAAATAACTTACTATAGTGATGAGATGCTATTATATTAAAATCTTGGATGAAAGTTTTGCTTTTGTTCATTCGGGCATAACTGCTCGCGTGCAGCGCGCGATGTTCTGGGTTACCCAATTAGGCCATACGATTCGCACAACATACTGATGTGATTTTGCTTACTATTGCTTATACAATTTTATTAAAATGTTACTGACTCGCTAACTACTCAGCTTAAAACATTAATTTTGTATCCTTTAAAAAATCAAAGAACATGAAAATCGGTCCTTTGTTGTACTTGATTTAATAAATATCTTAGATTATAATAGCTGACCCGGCAAACTTCGTTCCACCTTAGAATCAAGTTATGTTGGTTACCTTATCAGCTGAATTCATTTCGTGAATGTCTCCTTGCCTTGGACCCTCGAGACGGCGCGGCGTGAGGTTTTGGTTAGTTAGAGGCGGACATAATCACTCCCGCAGGCCAGGTGGGAGAGAACCTGGCGATTTCCGCAAAGAAACACAAAATGGCACGGTATAGGTGAGGTGGTGACCAATCTAAAAAATATACTGAACCGATTTTGAAAATTCTTCAACCAATAGAAAGCCACATTATTTACGAGTGTCATAGACTATATATCATATATCATCACACCCAAGGGAGTGGAGCAGTAATCATAAATGTTATCAAATCTGGTAGATTCACATAATACCTATATGAAAATATGCCAGCGGGGGCGGTTATGTCGGGCTTGAACCGACTAGAACCGACTAAAACCGCACGCCGTCTCGGGTCTACAGACGCAAGGTGTAAGGTTGCCCATAGAGCATATCCCTCGCACCCCAACTGACCCTGGGCCATCTCCGGTTTCGAGATGGCCCCCTCGGGTTTGGCTATCCCCGTCTTGCCCCGGTTTGGGGGAGGGGCGCTAGTCGCCCCACCGTCCCGGCCTGCTTCTGCTGGGGTGACAGGCGGCCTCACCTGTCACCCCCAGGCCTGCGCTCATGGAGGACGGAGGTCGTTAAGCGACCTCCGGCGCCTGAGTCGCCTGCGACGCGCGGCGAGCAAGTTGCGGGCTCGGCGGGCCGGGAGAGTTCTAAATCTCTCCCACGCGCTCGCGCTCCGCACCATTGCCGCAATCATGCTGCCGAGCGAGAGGACTCCCACCCCGATGGCTGCCACGAGGTCACGCCTCGGCGCCTCCCACGCTGGGCAGTCCGCCAGCGTGTGCAGCCCTGAGTCCTCGCTCGCATCGCAGTGATGACACTCAGGCGTTGGCTCCTTCCTGATCCGATGCAGGTGGTCCCCGAAGCACCCCTTCCCGGAGATCACCTGCGTCAGTCGGTACGAGAGGCTTCCGTGTCGCCTCTCTAGCCAATCCTCCATGATGGGCCTTACCGCCGCTATTGCGGCGTGCCCAACGGACATATACCTATACACAAAGGAGTGCAACGGGGGTTCAAACCGAGACGGTTTGACCGAAGCCGCGGGTAGCAGTTAGTGTTCGATAAAGTCTAAATAGTTTTAACCATTTCGTCCATTCAATGTGCCGATTATCTGAACATAATGATTAACTCGTCTGATGTTGAAAGGCCTCATACCAGTCGTGGTCGGTCACCAATCAATCTAACTGTAAATTGAGTCCACAGTACAGCGCTATTCTATTTAGCGGTCGGTAATGCGAAGAGCGGATTCGTTATTGTATCGATTGTAACATTAATTCTGTGTTATAACTAACTCTGCCCCACGGTTTCATTTAATGTACTTACTCGGCTCTTAAGCGTGGTAGGTGATTTTACGACCCTTACGAGGTGATTGGTACAACCTATAACCTTTCCCAGGAACTGGGCTATCAAATAAAAGTTTAACAAAAAAATTGTATCAAATCACATAAGTAATTCCAGAGATTAATGCGTTCAGACGCTGCAATAAAGTGTACACAAGTATTAATACAAGTACATAAGTATTATAAAATTAGAGGCTACGGAAGCAGTACTGCCTTATCGTCCGAAGCGATTCCTACCAGGCAAACTTTGGATGGTAATCTGTTCTTTATTCATTTCTAATAAATAACTTGCAGTGTCGTACAAAGATTTAAAGTCGGCAGTTAGTTAAATCTAAATTGATATGTTTAGCCAAATTGAACGTTTTTCACTTTGGGACATCACGTTTCACTTAATTAAATTCATTTATCACCGTCCTATCTCTGGTGCATTCCGCTCTTAGTCGCATAGCACTTCTTTTTTTTTTTACGTGTGGAAACCCCAGCAGGCTTCACCCCCTCGGTGGCAATGATAGGATGGGTGTGTCAGTCGCATAGCACTTCGAAAATTTCCACAGGATAAGCTAAAAGATAGAAAATAGAGCATTATTATTTATTATTTATTTGTATATTTACGCTTACGGAACTGACGAAGTTGTGTCGCAATATAGAACATGCTATCAAAGTGGTCGCTCATAAAAATAGACGAATGTTAATATAAACACAGCGTATTTCTTTCAAGACAGCCTGGTTCGACTCTGAGTACGAATTTGATCATGGTCTTGCTAACAAATAATCGATATACCTCCTACCTTCCTATGAGGTCCTCTTTACATCTTTGGGAGCCAATCTCACATGCTAGCTGTTACAGCCAATCAACGGATGAAGCTCTTGCGCAGGCTTTCCCCTTGAGGTCGAGAGGTCAGACGGCAGTCGCTCCCGTAATAGCCAAAAAAGCCAAACAGAATGGAAAGCGGACCGAGGGCTCAAAAGCCTCGGATGCAACAGGGATCATCGCTAAGATGTTTTTTTATACCCCTTAGATGGCACACACGCACACGGTCCACCTTATGTGAAGCGGTTACCGTGGCCTATGGACGTGTTGATAATGAATCTCCTTAATAGCTTATATTTAAATTTTCTTTTTCCAGAATCTTTTTCCAAAATGTCGGTACTCGTAACTTTTTTTTTATTAATTTAAGGTATGAATACTTTAGTTTTAAACGCCTGTTCGGAATCAGTTCAGTCTTGATATAATTATATTTTATCATGTGTTACGGTGTTCTTGGCCAATTTCCATCTATTCCATTCATACGTACATCTTTGCTTACGTCCTTTCCGGATTGGAGACCTATTCGTCATAAACATATACTTTAGAGTATAGACAGAGCATTACTTAAATAACTTTCTATCTTATGTAGGTACTTTTCATCTTCTAAACATTAAAAATCTACATCAACAAAGAAACCACATTAGCACATCTCTTGATCACGTAAGTCAACATGACGGTACATGCATCAGTCTTTCATCAATAACCTTATACACAGCATCTGTCCTATCTCCCTCTTCTCTTGACGACGACCGTTGACCACCAGGTGTCCGCACAGACGGCGTGGCGACCACGGCGGTGTCCGGTGCGACTGCAATTGCAACCAGTGCATCGACCACGGCCTCCACACCAGCCTCCACCAACAAACTGAATGTGCATGCCAAGGAGTTTACCATGGCCAAGCCCGCTGACCTTCACAATAGGTAAGTTTACTGCTAGAAATATTTCTTTTAATACGCTCAATAAGGTTTTTTTTTGTAATAATTAGATTTAGCTGAGTAGGGTAGTACTAACAGGGTAAGAGGCTTCTTAAATCTACTCCCGTGTCACAGGTTTCGGATTCTGCTCGGGGTTTCTCTGTCTGCCATAATATATGATGAACCCGGCACCCGCACGTTGAATCCATAGAATGCTAAGAAGTTCATTTCTCTTAGTATGATATTTCTCATTTACTCAGTTACTAGCTCTCAGGAACCAAGTAGTGGGATAAAATAATGGTTACAAGATTGCACACAAACCCAGCTACCAACGAGACTAATGAACTAGTGCGCATATGACTTATAACCTTGAGTTTGCGTCATGATACCTGTGAACTTTTTCTCATTGTTCTTTTCTCACCGTACCTAACATTACAGTTTTTTAGCGCATCTTTGAGATTGGTTTATAAAATATATTTTTATCGAACTTCAAGATGAACCACGTCTCTACACTACATAGTTTTGACCTTGCTCAGTAGTTGCCGAAATAAGCAAAACATTTATTTCTCATCAACAGTAGTAACGTGAGGTAGCGACGACGGTTGTTGGCTCGTATCCAACGGAAGACAAAACAAAAATTTATGAAACTGCGCGAAAATGTGACGAAGACGCCGCGTTGTCGTCGCTTTATCTATCTATCTGTACTAGTATCAATATAGTCATTGTAGAGTTTTTGTTATCACTTGGTTGTTGGCTACGGTGACGCGAACACGCCCGCGCACACCAAAACGGGCGGAAGAGCGAGCGTGCGCGCCGCTGCCAGCCGTAGCTGCCCCGCGCAGTCCGCGCACGCGCTGGGACACGCGCGGAGTTCCCGACACGACGCGAACAAACAACGACCAAAGTATTACGCGAACGCCTCCGAACGAACTTAAATCGTACACTCCGAATTTTTCTGTACAAATCTCAATAGTACCGAAAGGTAGAATCGCCGACGAATCGCTGACTAGTAGTTTATGCACCGCTCTTTGGGAAGTGTAAGCTCAGGGATAGGGTGTGTGGCGGATTCTATTAATAAATGCCGATGCTGCGAGGGAAATAAGACGTAATTTGTCGGCAGCTTTGCCAAGTTTGCACTGAGATTTGCAGTTGAAGATAGTGATACATTTTATTGTCGCCCGCGTAAACATCTAGAATTCATACAAGCAGTGCGATGTCAAGTGTGATGTAGTGGATTTGTCTTGTGATTTTTAGTATTCAATTGAGTTTTAGTGAAAATGGGTCGCGGAAGATACTCTACGTCTGACGTGTAAGTAAACAAATAGTGTTTCTAGCCAGCATAAAAATTAAGACACACCTGTAAAGGCGTGTTTGACGTTTAAAATTGTTCCTTGTATCATCCTGAATCATTCCTTGTTAAACTTGGTTTTTATGCAAGCGACAAATGCCATTATATGAATTAAGTATACCAGTACATCAAATGGTGCACCAATCCTAAAAATTGTTTGTTACCTGTGGTTTTAAGCCGACCTCAACTCAAAACATTGTTACATTTTTTTTAAGTTTTTCGGTCGTAAGAGTCTTGATTTATGCCAGGAAACTCGTGATTATTTATTGGCATTAGAAAATCTAGTACATGCCATAAAATTGTTTTTTAATCGTTTAGATGGTTTCACTGTTTTGTTAGTTTCTCTCGCTGTCTGTTGACTTTCAAATAGCCTTATGTGTTTCTCTGAATACAGTGTGACTTCAAACTGTTTAGTATCCATTCCTTATACCAAACCTGTGCGTCATTCTCATCTAACTTTAGAGATCATTCTTATGTTTTGTCGTCTTGTCATTACTCGATCTCAAGGTCAATGTACTACAGTTTTATTCTGTTTATAAATGTGACTTCATTCGTTTAAGTTGTACCATTTCTACTAATTGACTGGCATTTGTCTATAATAGACACTGTATAACTGTCTCAACGTGTATTGTCACTTGAAATTTTCCCACCACAAGCGATACAGACCTGTTAGTTTTTTTGTTTATATAACTAAGGTGGTAAACAAGCATATAGCCCGCTTAATACAGAACGGTCGCCGTAATGAAAATTGCAATACTAGGGATATTCTTTCCAAAATAATATGTCCTTGCCCAGGTCACCAAATATGTTTGACCGTTTTCTTTTGTGACGGAGTAACATACAAATTATAATGATGAAACAAATAGAAACAAATAGCAAATATATGTCTATAAAAAAACATACAACCCTAAAGGAGTAAGCTATGGGGCGACATTTGACTGCACCCCGCCTGATGGTGAGAAACTAGGTTAAAGTCCAGAAGGTAAAGGTCAGCATTCTAGATGCTATCGATCCTGAAATGATGGTGCGTACCTTGGCGGTCTTGACAGACGCTTTTTCCAGCCCTTCTTGAAGAACCTGGCATTGTAGGGAGTGGTGTGTGACTAGAGCATTTCAGTTCTATCGAAACTAAGGAAATCTACGCAAGTGCTAAACCGTTTGATTCGAGACATAATTGCTTGGATAGGAAGGGAGAGGGTAACATAAATTGTAACAACCAACACCAGACACAAGCCCATCACAAAGTAAACGCGGTAAGCTGCGCGATAAACTGCAGTAGTGTTTCCTCGAGAGCTACCAATGATTTGAACTGCGCTGCTGTAATCTGTCGAGAGCGTCTATTGAACAAAGCCATCCCAGACATAGCAACAATATTCAAAACAGGAACAAACCTTTGCCTATACAGAGGTAAGGTACTACTGCTGCGGCGTGAAAAACCGTCTCAAAAGTGAGACGGCTTTTCACTCCATCGCGTCGAGTTTAAAGGAGCTCCGACGGCGCGCACAAAGATTTTTCGGGACCCAAGCCAACTTCACCCGATAGCTGGTACACCTACTGATCAGATGAGGTTCTGGTGCAAGCTTTCCTCTATTAGGGGTTGGGAGGTCAGACCGCAATCGGTCTTAATAGCCAAAATAATAGATAGATGAGGAAGGCGGATCCCAGGCTTCAAGGTGAGGCCTCGGATGCAACCTAGATCACTGCTAAGATGTTAGTGATGAGAACAGTGGCCATACTGTGTGCATTGCATTCTTTGAATACAGAATGCAACTTGCAAGAAACATAATCGTCAATATAGAATGTCTTGTCATATAAAATAATTGCTATACTTATTCCATAGAGACTACACGTATCATCTTTCTCATATTCTGTAATGTAATGTATCGTACGTAATATATTGCATTATTAATTTTATGACATTGAACAGATATGTCAGGTATTGTTTTCAATTGATGGCCGACCACCATTTTATATCACGATTGTTTTAACTAGTGGGTATGAATTATTGATTGCATTTGATTGCCTCGATGTTGTGAGTTAGAAGTCGCTTCATTTACTGCTAGTGCGTAGTAATGGTGGATTTGAAATTATCCATATGTTTGTCATGTAGGTACAAACGCGACAGTCCTATCCTCCCTCCCTTCCTTTCTTTACTGCCTTCCTTGCTTCACTCCTTTCCTTCACTCCCTGCTACCTTTACTCTCTTTTCTTTCTTTACTACCTTCCTTTACTCCCTTGCTTCACTCCTTTCCTTCACTGACTACATTCCTTTACTCTCTTGCTTTACTCCTTTCCTTTACTCCCTTCCTTTACTCTCTTGCTTTACTCCTTTGCTTTACTCCTTTCCTTCACTCCCTACCTTTACTGCCTTCCTTTCTTTACTCTCTTCCTTTACTTCCTTGCTTCACTTCTTCCTTTACTCCCTTGCTTTACTCCCTAACCTTAGCTCCCTTTCCTTTCATCATTGCCTTCCTTACCTCTTCTTTATTTCCTTATTCCTTTACTCTTTTCCTACTTCCTACCTTTACTCCTTTTCTTTAATCTCTCCCCCCCTTCATCCTTACCTTTTTTCTGTCAAAAACTCCACGAGACAGGCTATTCTTGTGCCAACCGTTTTTGGTTCCAACGTTTTCGTTCTGGAAATTTCGACCTACAGAACAAGCCCCGTGGACGGCCGGAGACCAAAGTTGTTAATGAAGAATTGGCTATTGTGGAAGCGGATCCATCGCAAAACACGTCCGAGTTAGCTGCAGGCTGCGGTGTTAGTGATAAAACTGTTTTAATCCACTTGAAGCAAATTGGGAAGGTGAATAAGCTTGAGAGGTGGGTACCGCATGAATTGTGTTACATTACTCAACCGGCACAATAATGAAGGGATTTTAAATCTAATCATTGCCTGTGAAAAAAAATGGATCCTGTGCGATAATCGAAAACACTCATAGCAAGCGAAAATTGACTCAAAAAAAATTACTTGTGAGCGTTGGTGGACTAGTGCCGGTGTCGTTCACTCAATAGGAAAGTGAACTCTCAATTAATTACGAAATGGTCACCTACTTAAGTTGCTTTTTGTCTGTATTGTTATCATTATTCAACTGAATGATAATCGGAATTCATAAAATGTATAAATAGTTTTTTCATTAACTTTGTTACGTAGAATATTTAAAAACATTATTTCGTTACTATTTCGTTAAAACTAAGACAAAGACTCACAGGAAGGAAGAGGTCCTTAGTGCAACAAAATGACACTACAAAAAAATGATGTTCCGACATGGTAAGCTTTGTATTGTGCAATATTGAATTTTAAATCTTATCTTGAAAGACAATGTTTACCTACCTACTAACCTATACCACGTACACGGGTGACCGAACTTCACTTGGAATTTTTCTGTTTTTTTCTAGGCAAGTTACCTATAGATAAACTTAGAAAGCAGAACTATTACTATTAAATTTTCATCCAAATTGTTAGAGAAGTTTCTGTGACAGTAATGAATTTTATCAGACAGATGTGAGAGAGCTCGTTCCCGGTAGTCCCAGTAATATTCGGCTATTGGCGCGCTACATTGATGATTAAATCAACGGCGTTGGCCTGTGTCGACTGGTTTGAGCTCGGTCTAACGTAATTGATTTACGACAATATGGAGCAAACCTGGTTAACGGGGCGGAACGTACGGGGTGGATTGGATATACCCGTCAATTGGGCACTTTACTTTTTGGCTGTATGTTTACTTTGAATGGAGAGCCTTCGCAACCCATAGGAACAGATGAGAAGTATAGGTATACCCTTGTATTCTACTTCTCAGGGACCCATTTAAAAACAAATAAATAAACATTTCGTCCTGTAAACGAGATCAATTACTGAAAACACGTAAAATTACCGCGTTTAATTCTTATAACTTTGAGGGCATAAGTAGATAAATACGGATGAGCTGTCAGCCGACAATAGCCAGTGCAATGCAGACAGGACACGCCACTTGCCCCCATTTCGACCGCGTCATACTTGTACCAGCTATGTTACGAAATGCGAGATTTCGAGGCAGATCGTCTGTGGCATAGACTTATAACGCGTTAATATTCTAAGGTCTTTGGTATTGGAGTGAAGAATATATAATTATAATAAGGCATTTTTGGTATTACAAGTAGACAGTGCAGACGCCTATATACATACTAATGTTAAGAGCTTCAGTCAGATCTTCGGGGCCCAAGCTAACTTCACCTCCTAACTGGTACGCCTCTCTTCATAGATCTTCTGCTAATTAAAGGGGCACGTGAATTTCTCCAGGCGGAGGATCGGATGCTATGGAGTAAAATGGGAGAGGCCTATGTCCAGCAGTGGAGTGCAATAGGCTAAATTAATTGATGTTGATTGTGGATTTCTCCAGACTCAAACGGTCAATAGCAGCAGAGTGTTAGCCACATGTAGCGCCCTCCGTGCCTTTTCAGTTCCCCAGTTTCCTATCTAAGCATTAACAAGCAGGTTTAGCATACCAAACACTCCAGATGTTAATTTTCATGTGCAAAAAATGAACTAAGCTGGGGCCAATATTGTCATGATTACTAGTATACTAATTAGCTCATATACTTCCACTTCCTCAATCTGTTCCTCATCCCAAATATGGGTTTTTCATGTGGAACTCACTTCATTAGGCATATCCAAGCTCACAAGTCACACTGCAAGCACGCGTGCGAGCAACGCAAAATAATTACTTAGTTCCCGGCCCGCCTAAAAGGCACAGTACACAACGGTGTAGCGTATGAGGCTATCTACACACTAAAGCCGCCGTGTCGGCGGCATAACCCGCCGGGCTTGTTTTCCGTGCCGCCGGGACCTCCAAACTCAGACTCCCTCAATGACCAAAAAATAATGGATTGCATATAAATTACCGCAGATTAGGTTACTGCTAGCTAACCTTGATTACTGTAAACAAAAAAACGATCAAAATCAGTCCATCCATTCGGGAGCTACGATGCCACGACAGAATCACACACAGACACGCCAAAATTATAACACGTCGTTTTTTTGTCGGGGGTTAAAAAATAAACATTATGACAGATTTTCCAAATCAACTTTAGTGCTTCATCATCAACTTCATAGCGATTTCCCTGGTTGCGTCCACAGTTTGCACTTTCGAGCATGACCCTGAGGTTCGCTTTTTGTTTTTGATTGGTTTCTCGGCTTTTCTGGGAGCGACTGCCGTCTGATCTCCTCCCTACCCTTTTAAAGGAGAGCCTGTACCAGAGCCTGCGTCCGTTGTTTAGCAGATGCCACCGACTTGCAGGTGAGTTTGTCTTGGGCCTCAGACATGTTGGTCACCATGTTCTGTACAATTAGTGCTAGTTATTTGAAAATAAGTAAAATATACAATGAACTTTCCTAGCGCTATCATTTTCTGCTATCATTATAACCGCGCTTTGAAAGTTATCATATTATTTTATTATTTAACCTGGACACACTTTGTCTGGGTTGATAACAATATAACTGGTGTGCGCTAGATTACGTCATTTATCTCTCTCTCTCTCTCTCTCTCTCTCTCTTGACGTTGCTATATAATACTGAATAAATAATATAGTACAATACAGAACGCTAGTCTCTTAAAATACCAACTCTAGCAATTACACAATACAGTGCTGACTCGCAAGTGCACAATATTCTGATGTTCCCATCCGCATATTTATTGAGTCAACTCAGTTACCATACCATTTCGTTTCTTTTGATTGTACTGCTTTAGGAGTGGTAATTCTTTCCACGCGACGTTGTCAATAAATGTTCTCTCTAACCCCAAATGTATATCGCCGAAGAACAAAAAATAACTAACTGGTGGTAGAAATTTGATGACACAAATTTGTCACGAAATTCGGCCGGGTAGGTACCACAGTGCACGATTGCGAAAAACCCTCCATAGTAATCCAATTTCAGTTTGGTTGCGTTCATTGGTCAGCAAGTGCATAGCCGGGGGGTGCTACGACGACAATCCTCTTCTGATGAGGCCGTCAAGCTGAGTGCCACCATTCTTAACATGGTACGTGTATGTAATGGAGACCCTCTTTCCTGAGACTTTACCTTCAGCTTACCATCAGGCGAGGTGAAGTCAAATTGACGTGTCCTAAATATAAAAAAGAAACTAAGTATAATCAACGTTGATATAAGTCCGTTAACCATATTAACATATTACAACCATATTGTCTGAATATACCTGTAAAGGCTTTTTTGACAACTTTGTACAGTATACGCTGTGATGATCCTTGATTGTTAACATTAATAAATAAAAATAAAAGAAACAGTAAAATTCCAGGTAATGCAGAATGCGATAGACGCAAGATTCTCAGAATGAGAGAATGAGTTAGGCAAAATTTTTCGCTCAAATCCTTTATACTACGGGTCGTCAAGAGCAGTTGAAAAATGCGACCTATGTTAGTTATTTAAAGCCTTTACAGACTGCGCGTTCCAATATACGTGTAGTCGGCTACACAGGAACGATGGGGTGGTCACCAGACAGCAGCAGTCTTGGACTACGCGTTCATAATCCAGCAATGCATTGTGCCCTGTGCGTGTATACATATGTACGCGTAGACAACTAAACCTCTACGCGTACCACATATGTCAAAATATCGAGGTTACGCGTACATTGGAATGCTTATAGTCTCTACAAGGCTTAACAATAACAATACTCTTTTGTTATTTTATGCTCGTACGACTATTATCAAGTAAACTTGTACCTTTCTGTCACTCTTTGTTATGTCAGAGACATCAATGTGACCACAAAGTGATCCTTACACGAATTAAGTATTGGATACTGACGTATAATCTGCCGCTAAACCGCATAAAGAGCCTAATAGTGATATTACTAATATTATAAATGCGAAAGTAACTCTGTGTCTGTCTAACTTTACTAATTTAACTTTACTAAGAGTAGGTAGTAGACGTGAGTATGTACTCGTCTCATGTTTGAGATAATTTTAAACTTCTAGACGATTAGCATCTTTGTCTTTCCGTGACCATGGCTGCTAAAAAACAACCGAAACGTCAGGAACAATAAATAATATACTAATAACACATACGAGTAATAAATCGCGATAGAAGCCGGTAAAATTCGTATAGTATTTTGTCATCTAACAACACATGATCTGTGTAGAGTACGTACAGTATACAATGTACAGTACAGTACAGCGGAATTGTTGAGGACTCTTCCAAACCCAAGCCCGGATGCAATCGAAAATTACTGCTTAACTATTCATTATAATCTATATGCTTACCACACGAACAATGAGTTCATTATTAAGCGTCATCATTTCCTACGGTAATGAAACAATTTGCCTTGCGTTGCGCTTGCGCAGGAGTCGTTTGTTCGCCATAACGGGGTGGCTATGATCGCCATTATTTATGACGCTCATGATTGCCGTCCGGTGTGAATAATAATTTGTTTGGTTCTATTTTATTGAATTGATTTTGAGTTGAACGTGTGCGGCGGCTATCAGTACTATTATAAAATTGTAATTAAGTTGTGTCTGTACATTGGAGATATAATAAATAATAGTTTAAAAAAACTAAAAAACACGCTTTTTATAGAAAACCGAACTAAAAAAATAGAAAATAACTTTTAATAAATTTAAATTAAAAATAGTGTTAAAAATTTCATTAAATATAAATTAATAATAGTGTAAATTAAAAATGTATTTCTTTTTAAAAAAAACCGTGGGGTGCATGGGTCAATAGAAATAAATATTTTATTGACAGACATGAGTAGAGTGATATCATTTTCATAATATCTTAAAAAGCACCCCACGCTTTTATTAAAATAAAATACATTTTATTATTTACATTATTATTAATTTATATATATATATTAATGAAATTTTTAAAACTATTCTTAATTTTAATTTATTAAAACTTATTTTCTATTTTTTAGTTCGGTTTTCTATAAAAAAGCAAGTTTTTTAATTTTTTTTAATATTATTTATTTCATACTTTTTAGTTTTGTTTATTTATAAAACGTTTTTTTTTTGAGTTTTTAAACGATTATATGCTTTAGTTGAATTAAAAATGCTCTTTTGTGTTCGAAAATTTGTTAATATTAGATAAATAGGCTAAAGATAATGGTTGGCAATTAAAATTACTGCCTTATCGACTATAGATAAAAATTATATAAATTAACAAATCTTACTTTGCAAATTCAAAAATGGAATAATTTTATAAAATTAGTGTATTGTCATCGGTCCTCGATAAATCTACAAAATTTGAACGAAATCTGGCCGGAGTCGGTTACAAACAGACATACACGCTAATAAAAAGCGTATAAAAAAAACTTGGGTTATGTTCAAATGCAAATTCTTTTTTAACGATGACTACGTTAGTTAGTTATAAGATAATTATTATTTGAACAACTATACAAGCAATCGGAGAAAGCGTTTGGCACGATGTTGTCACGCGGTGTGAACAGGGTACGCAGTACTCCTGCGCACAGGAGAAAGCGCTTTAGTATTTATTCGCGCGTGAGCATTGCAATAATACTAGTTGATATACAATATGCTAGAGTCGGAAATTATACATATGTCGAATCCATACAAAACTGGTAACTGGATCTGGAAAGTGGACTTAGGAAGTAAAAAACTACATTTGATGTTGCCACCTTCGCCGTGCGTCATGCTGACAGTAAAAAAACATTGGTAAAATTAAAACTAAGAACACAACCCATTCATCCATCCGGATAAAAAACTAGGCGATTAGAAATTTATTTATCACTAGCTCGGCGTGCCCGGTGTGAGCCGGTAGGTGGACATTTTCGGTAAATTTTTCAAAATTTTCTTGTCCATTGTCAGGACTCCTTTTTTTTGGCACCCCGACTAACCCAGAGCCATCTTCGGTTTTGAAATGGCCCACTCGGGTTTGGAAACCATGGTGTCCCCTGTCCGTGGAAAAGGAGGGAGGGGGGGGGGTGCCTGCTGCTAGGGTGACAGGCGGCTCCACCTGTCACCCCCAGGCCTATGCTAATGAAGAACGGAGGTCGTCGAGTTCCGACGTCTGAGTCGCCCCAGCGCTTTGCGGACAATTAGACAATTACGAACACAACACAAAATCATCCAAATCGGTGGAGCCGTTCTCAAATTTTGCGGTTAATTATGCATTCTGGGCTGTCGGCGGCCATTCATGACAGTCGTTTCAAATGGAAGTAGTGATAACTTGGGAACTTTTACTATGAACGTTTCACTGTGTTTCACGTTTCAATTATTAAACTATTTTTCTCCCTAAATGTTTATTTAGGGAGAAAAATATTTTAATAATTGGGTTAGACAATCATTACAATTATTCTGTAATCAGTTTTTCTAAAACTCCACAACATCTTTTGGTTACAATTTTATTATCAACCCAAAACAGGTTCGCAAGGTTAATTGCCCACGTTCGGGACGGATCAATCAACTGCGATCACAAAAATATAGACAAACCCGTACGTGGTTCCTGCGTTGCGTGTGCTTAGTTCTTCCGTTGCTCTCATGTGGTTGTGTTGTTGTACTGTACGATTTGTATTGATTCCTTTAAACCTTATGACATTTATTTTTGCATTCCGGATTTTGTTTACTCTTAAGCTCATAACTTGGCTTTCGTCTTTGAACTTTTGGTTCTATTTCGGCGATTGGGGTTTTATTGTCTATGGCAGAAAATCGACCAGTGGTTAACAGAAGCTATTGCTCATTGTTCATGCATGAATGGAAAGCGCACGATAGGATGTCGCAGACATGTAATGTGCATAGTCTGGTGCCTAGGATAGGCAAGAAATGAACCTGAGGACATTGGATTACCAGCAGCGGAATTAAGTGCATCATAGAGCATGCTAATAAAAATGATTGTGCAATGAGTGTTGATATTTATCAATAATGTCGTGATAAAATGCTTTATAATTAATAAATGGTATTATCCTGATTTATTTCACTTTATTTTTACCATTCTTGCTCCGAATACAAGAATACCAGAATATCCATTATACCTATTTAAAAGGACTCTTTAAACCATAATGTATTTTATTTGTTATATGAGTATACCGCGGCATTGAAAGGGTACACAGTAATGGTAGAACGACTACACAGTAATGGTAGAACTAAACTACACAAAAATAAAATTAAAATTTTAACAAACCCCCGATATAGCCAAGAACGCTCCCGACTAATTCACCATTCAAACAAATAAAAATCGAAATCGGTTCATAGGTTCCTGAGCTACGATGCCACAGACAGACACACACAGAGACGCGTCAAAATTATAACACCCCGTCGTTTTTGTGTCGGGGGTTGAAAAAAAAAATGAAGTTTGGCCACGCATAGCCCAGCAACTCATTTTTATCTCTATAGGTTACACAAATTTTATATAGTTGCTACTCTATACGCGTCTAGAAAATCCAGACTCGATAGAGTTTTAGCTAGTCTAGCTGTAAAACTATCAAGGCTTAGGACAAAAGAAAAATCACTATCCTACGGTAAATGACAACTTTTCAAAACCCTGAATTACAATCATATCCCAAGAAGAACAAGACCTGGCTCGGCACGGACACCTCGCCGGGCCGAACCCCCACCATCATCGCCACCGGGAGGTTTGGTGTCTGCAGAACCCGCAAGGGCTCAGTAACAGGCACCTACAACCGGTGGAGGGCGTCGCACGAATATCAATCTTGTGAATTTCCTTCTTATCCGCTCTTTATTGATCTCGGATCAATAATAACCTGCACGTGCAATCGAAAGGTCCAGATGGACCTTGTAATTCAATTAAAAGTAGATCATCTTAGCTTAGCGTAGCTTAGAAGAGTCCTATGACCAGCTGTAGACTGCAATTCGCGCCTATTTCTATTGTTTAAAGTAGTTTGACTAACGACCTGAAAAAAGTATCTGAGATCTGGTATAGACTGGATGCGGAAGGCGGAGGATCGGGTGCTATGGCACACATTGGGAGAGGATTATGTCCAGCTGTGCCCTGCAATAGGCAAATTGGTCATTGAAGTAGCTTATACGCCAATAGTTTTACTAATGCCTGTACAATGTCCGCATTTGTAATTTATATAATCATCAATCAAGTTTTCATAGCTCACAGATTGACGCTTTGAAACCAGTGCCAAAGATTAATTTGCGCCAACCGCGAATATTAACTCCTTGTAACATTATGTACATGACTTTCGCTTTGCCTATAAATTACAACTTGTATATTGCACCTAAAATAGATTACGGTGAATCAGCTCGCGGGCGAAGTTGTGGCATGCCGTATTTTCGTTTAACTGAGTAGACTTCAAAAAAAGGAAATGATTTACAGATCCGTGTTCTGTGTAATGTTGAGTAAAGAAAAATATTTAGAAGAGAACTCTTTCTTAGCTCTCCATTGATTTACTGTGCGGGTGCCGCATCCATCGTGCAGATGAACAGGGAACACTTACAATTTCGACAATGACCAAGGCTTGCGACCCCGCCGTAGGTTTTGATTTTACCGATGTAATTTGCAAGTGTCGATTTCATCAAGACAATACATAAGACGACCACCCTCCTATAGTCTTCCCCGTGACCATCACTACTGTATAGTAACCGAAATGTCGAACTAATAATAAATAACACAATAAATCGCAAAAGAATCCGTTAAATTTAATTAAATTTCTAATAATCCGACCTAGGGTATTTCTAACATAAT
The DNA here is from genome assembly GCA_946251805.1 of Cybosia mesomella. Lineage (NCBI taxonomy): Eukaryota > Metazoa > Arthropoda > Insecta > Lepidoptera > Erebidae > Cybosia > Cybosia mesomella. Next base: position 29,774,557 of record OX276398.1, read on the forward strand.
TCTTAATTTTTTATTGTACACACACAGTCAACAATTAATTAAACATTAAATTAGACTTTAGACAAATGAAATATTTATCTTGTACATACCAATTGCAACATATCACCGAATCTACTAGAAAAATGGCAGAGTTGTGTGTTGATTTAATTTGCTTCGTATTTTGAATTAGTGAAAGTGAAAGCGACTGATTAAATTACAAGTTACGTTTTCATTATTTTCAGTGCTGCGACGAAGAATACTAACTATACAGCTGTGTATTTATGTAATGTTATAATAGTTAAATATAAGTAATTCACGTATTTAAGTATATTGCATAGGCTCTAGCCGGCTCTAGTTATGCTAACTAGGGTGTTTAGGTGGGTTTTATCATTGTTTTTAGTTACTCCTTTACGCGAAGTATCTCTGAATAGCTGTTAATCCATTCGTGGAATAGCGAGAGGTGGGTGGGTTTCATTGTCTTTGCATTATTCCAGTGTGTAATACACCTCTGCCTACCCCTTTCGGGGATACAGGTGTGACGTTATGTTATGTTTTATGTTACTCCAGTGCGGCAGATATAGTCTAGCACAGGCTCTCTCCTCGGCCTCGGGGGTAAAATTCTACCATGATCGTATGCCACTTAAGACTTAACCTAACAAAACATTATAATATATTCTAATAGTAGATTAGAAGCCATTAGGTCCGTTAGGTGCAGTTACCACTTCGCAAAGTCGGTCCGTTCCACCCAGTGCCCCATTCGGCAATTCCTTTTTCGTCCATTTCTCGTTCCGTCCAGTTCCCGTTCTGTCCATTTCCCTTGCCGTCCGGGAACTGGACAAAATGGGAAATGGACGAATGGGGCACTGGGTGGAACGGACCGACTTGACGAAGTGGTAACTGGACCTAACGGCCCTAATGGATTAGAAGCTTTAGGGCAAAGTGGCTAATGACCACGGCTATCCTCTGAACATCACCATAAATAAATCTATATATGAATTAGAGAAGTGAAAACTTTCAATCCCTTTTTAGGAATCTTGCGCACTTAGGAGTGTGACACTTGGCATAGTTGTTGCTTATTATGGAGAAGAGTCGAAATCGAAAATTTAGATTTTCTTGATTTTCAAACTGAATTCTTTCATGGATTTATGGTCGTATTTCGACTATCCAGTCGGCCACTAGATGTATTGTATACATCAAAATACGTAACTTTATTATTTTTATACGTTTATTTAATACACGATACATATCGAATAGTTCATACGTAATGATTTCAGATGAGATATTTTCTTGTTTCATACTTTATAGACCGTGAATTTTCAATATTATGTAGACTTCGTACGTGCACTTTTTTTTTCTTCGTTTACCTTGGATTTTATATTTTTACGTTTGACCAGAAAATATAACCGTTTTCATATTATTCGTTACACATATGATATTTTTTTATTTTAGCATCATGATTTATTTTCCGAGATGGCAGTAATCAGGCGTGATAATGATAACGTTATGTTCATAGTACCACAATATAGTACACAACGAGGCTGTGTAAATTGTCACGTGCTTAAATGACCCCGTCGTGATATACAAACTCTCACTATTGTTATGAGACTTATTCTATGAATAGTTTAATTTAATTCTTTATTGTACGCTCACAGTAAACAATTTACAAACATTACAGATAAAATACGTGTACAAAGGCGAGCTTAACTCAGTACTGAGTTTTCTCCCAGCAAACCTTTGGGGGAACGTGGAGAAGGACACCAAATGGGCAAACATGGGTGTACAAACAGAAGAATATACATACATCCATAAGATACAAACTATAAACTTACATAGACAATACATACTAATAATACATTCTAAATACATAAATACAAAATACATAAATACTTTTACAATAAGTAGAAGCTGCTATAACAATCCATAACACATAATATTTATCTAAGTTGAGAAAGGTACAGTTCTTTTACTTTCATCCTGAAAACGTCCAAAGAGCTGCTATCGCGTACAGAATGCGGTAACGAATTCCACAACCTTATTGCACGAACAGTAAATGAGCCGTCGTAACAGCTAGAAGAGTGGAGAGGAGTTCGAAGAAGAAGTGAAGAGGAAGTACGGCAGGGTTTGCCCCTGGGCACAAGGTACTCAAAGCGATCTCGTAGGTAAGCAGGTGAATGCGGATTGCAGAGAATAGAGTACAGAAGAAAAAGAATATGGGAATCTCGACGCCGCCGAATAGGTAACCACTTCAGCTTTGCCCTAAATTCGGAAACATGATCATATTTCCGGAGTCCAAAAATGAAGCGGATAGCCAGATTCTGCAGTCGTTCGAGTTTATTAATGAGGTCCTCCCTTGCATCAAGGTAGCAAACATCAGCGTAGTCTAAAAGCGGGAGCAGAAGGGATTGAGCAAGAGTAACTTTAGTTTGAAGTGGCAGGAATTTCTGAAGACGTTTGAGGGACTGGAATGAGCTAAATACCTTTTTACTAACCTCAGTAATATGTACATCCCAGGCAAGATTTGCGTCTATGTGTACTCCCAAACTTTTTACATGTTTGGAAAAAGCAATAGTAGCCGAATCATATGATATGGATGGTAGGAGCTGTTGGCCCAAAAGATTCAACATGTACCGGCTACCAACAATGATTGCTTGCGATTTTGCTGGGTTAACCAGAAGCCCAAAAGATATAGCCCACTGACGAATCTCAGCAAGATCACCGTTGATAGCCGCCACAGCCTCTGTTAATTCTTCAGCTTTGAAGTGTCGATATAACTGTAGGTTGTCTGCATAAAGATGATAATGAGACGAAATGACCTCGGTTATAGCATTGATAAAGACGGAGAAAAGAAGTGGAGACAGTACGCCACCTTGCGGAACGCCCGCAGTCAGATTGCACCATTCCGAGGAAGCCTCTTCACAGTGAACAGACTGCGAGCGTCCCCGAAGGTATGACTTAAACCACCCAATTGCAGGAGTTGAGACATTAAGAGAAGTAAGGATGCCTAACAGGACATCAAAGTCAACTGAGTTGAAAGCACTGCTAAAGTCCAACAAAACCAAAATTGTTAATTGTTTATTTTCCATGGCCAGTCGCATGTCATCAGTTATCTTAACCAAAGCAGTTGTTGTACTATGACCACGGCGAAAGCCAGATTGGCTAGGACTCAGCAGGCTATTAGAGGAGAGGTAAGATGAAAGCTGGCTATGGACTACGCTTTCTAGGACCTTGGATAGTAGAGGAAGAATGGATATGGGACGAAAATGGGATTGGGTAGTAGGATTAGGTACTTTAGGTAGAGGTATAACAAAAGCCTTTTTCCAAGATGAGGGAAAGATGTTGCTGTACAGGGAATAATTGATGATATGAGTAATTACAGGAATAATGGAATTTAAAATAGGCAGAAGCATTTGTAGCTGGAGGCCATCAGAGCCCACAGCTTTTGTTGTGATGGATTGAATACACCTCTTAATATCCACCTCCGCAACCGGGTGAAATGAGAATGAAGTACTTGTCGGCAAAGGAAGGGTAGAGAGATGATTTAAAGTAGTAGTTTTAACAGCATCGGGTATGGTAACTGGTGACCTTGAGAAATTTGTATTGAGTTCGTTCAGATTCATAATAGAGTCACTGTTTTGTGAGGCCTTACCAATACCAAGCGACCGTAGAAATTGCCATACTTGTGTTGAGTTAAGATTTTGTATGGAGCTGTGAATGTGACGTCTTTTTTCATCCCTACACAAACGACCGCAGCGATTACGTAGCTTTTTATATTGATCGCAGTTTTCTTTGGTGGGAGATTTATTATATTGCCGTTTTGCCTTGTCCCGCTTTGACATGAGTGCTTTTAATTCGGTTGTGAGCCATGGCGCAGGCAGATGTTTGACCCTCACCTTTTTGAGGGGAGCGTGTGTATCGAAAATGCTTAGTATTTTATCGGTAAAAGATGTAACTTTAAAGTCCAAATCGCTGCTATCGTACACTGTAGACCAATCGATACTGCTAGCATCCGCCCTCAATCGCTTCAGATCTATGTTTTTAAAACTGCGAAGGTATAGATATTTACTCTTACGTTTAGGAGGACGAATTTTATAGGAAAGATAGATAAGATCATGATAAGAGAAAGACGCAGAAAGCTGTCCGTGTGTAGCTACTTTGTGTGAGTCAGAAACCAGAATTAAGTCCAGAAATGAGGGTTTACAGTTAGGTACCGTATGCGTAGCATTAAGAGGGAGGATTTGCATATTGACCGAAGAGACGAGCGATTTTAGTTTGTAGCTGCGAATATCATTCTTTAGCAGGCAAGTGTTGAAGTCTCCAAGGATAATTACATGGTCATAGACGGAAGTAAAATATTCTAATTTAGTCTCTAATGACGCAAAGTATTCAATTTTTAAAGAAGGACTATAATAAACGCCCAAAAGGAATTTATTATAATTTAAATCTACCTCTATAAAAAGATGTTCAGCAAAATTGGAATATTCACTCGGGGATTGGTCAATAATCTTGTACGGAATGTCCCCACGAAGATAAATGGCTACCCCTCCATATCCCTTGCCTGTTCTGTCATTGCGTACAAGTTTATATCCAGGGAGAGAATACTGTGTGGAAGGTAGTGCTGGTTTTAGTAGCGATTCGGATACAAGAACAGCATGAACAATATCAGCATCAAAAGATGAAAGTAAATCGGAGTAATGGGCAGGAATACTTTGAGCATTGATATGAATTACATTAAAGAATTTTGGGAAACAAGAAATAGTCACAACCTAACTTATTTTGATTAATATAAGATTTAGGTAGGTGCCTATTCAAATTAATAGCAGACATATTTCCCTAGTGGTAGTAATTTGATGACACAAATTTGTCACAAAATTCGGCTGGGTGGGTACCACCGTGCACGATTGCGAAAAACCCTCCATAGTAATCCAATTTCGGTTTGATTGCGTTCAGGGGTCAGCAAGTGCATAGCCGGGGGGTGCTGCGACGACAATCCTCTTCTGATGAGGCCGTCAAGCTGAGTGCCACCATGGTTAACATGGTACGTGTATGTACCTAATGGTGACCCTCTTTCCTGAGACTTTACCTTCAGCCTACCATCAGGCGAGGTGAAGTCAAATTGACGTGTCCTAAATATAAAAAAAAACTAAGTATAATCAACGTTGATATAAGTCCGTAAACCATATTAACATATTACAACCATATTTTGTCTGAATAAACCTGTAAAGGCTTTTTTGACAACTTTGTACAGTGGCGTATAGCCATGATGATCCTTGATTGTTAACATTAATAAATAAAAATAAAATAAAAAAAACAGCAAAATTCCAGGTAATGCAGAATGCGATAGACGCAAAATGATAGATTCTCAGAATGAGAGAATGAGTTAGGCAAAATTTTTCGCTCAAATCCTTTATACTACGGTTCGTCAAGAGCAGTTGAAAAATGCGACCTATGTTAGTTATTTAAAGCCTTTACAGACTGCGCGTTCAGCAAGTGCATAGCCGGGCAGGGGATTGTGGTCGCAGCACTAGTGGGACCGGTGGGTGTCACGCGGTGCTGCGACGACAATCCTCTTTTGATGAGGCCGTCAAGCTGAGTGCCACCATTGTTGGAACGTGTATGTAATGGTGACCCTCTTTCCTGAGACTTTACCTTCAGCTTACCATCAGGCGAGGTGAAGTCAAATTGACGTGTCCTAAATATAAAAAAAAAAAAACAGAACTGTCATTTTGGTCGACTAATCCATCGGTCGGTAATCTTCCGTCGTCTATTTGATTCTCAGAGTCCGGAAAAAACCTCAGTCGATTGTAAATAATCTAATAATATAATGTAATGTAATAAGTAAATAATCCTTCTCTGAGAGGGACCATAAACAGCTGACTGAAATGTACAATGGTCAGAGCATTCCCCCTGTAATTCAAGTCTCGTCCTAGATGTTCTCTTTTTCCGATCTAAAATCTATAGGAAAAGTAAGCATATTAATTGCTTAAAAAATTAATTTAATTAATGTATCGGAGTCATCATAAACAATGTTTAAAAATGACTAAAGGCATTCATTGTTTCCGTAGTTCGCAAGTATTACGGTAGATGGCTCCAGCGTCGCCTTAAGACGTATATAATATATCGGAGACATTCGAATATCTAGGACGTGTCTAGGTGGCTCAGTTAGTCAGAGCATTCCCCCTGTAAAGGACTGGTCGCGGGTTCAAGTCTCGTCCTAGATGTTCTCTTTTTCCCATCTGAAATCTATATGAAATGTACATATGATACACAGAGCAACGCTGCGTTAGGCGGGTCGCCTGTCACACGTTTTGTTAGCGATGGGCGCCCGCGAGTTCAACGCATCGGACAACCTTATAAATAAGCCATTAATAGATTTGTTTTCCTTGTTGTTGAATCTAAATTCTGCAACTTTTGTCTCAATAGTAATTCATTCTGACAATTATTTGAGATAGACGTTACCACTTAACATCTTATGACCAGAGCACACGTGCTAATTATAGGATCCTTGTCCACGCCTCCTATTATGACGGAGCAATTACAGAGAAGTGACGAAGTAGAAACTGGCAGTAGTTAACATGACCGTCATTTAACTTTTAAGTCGCCTCACTTTTACTTTATTTATCGAATAAACATGGCTTTGAACAATGAAACGCATTTTGACAACTTTCTACATTCGATCGCTACTTCAGAATCGTGCGATAGTCACTGCTGCATTATACTGTATCGATACTGCATCGCGATTTGGCGATGACCGCATTTGATCAACTTTATAAAAGTTTTTATTACAGTTTTCCTAGTCACATTACATCAACAGAATCATATTGAAAGAATTAAATCGTTTTAGCGGCGATCCCGGTTGCAGTCATCGTGGACCCCAGAAAGCATTAAACTAATCTATGTCTCTGTGTTGTAACTGCAATTGATCAGTTTTACGGTAGTTGGTCAGATGCAGTTATGAGACTCTACGTAGGCGGTGTCGATTAGCATGTGGAGAGTTGTATCGAGGGTAGAGTAGGGAGGGATTGGTGAAATGCGCGCTTAGTCTTTGCATTGTCTGCTTACTTGTCCTTAGATCGGTCGCTATTAGACACGTATATCCACATCAGTCTTGATATACTAAGTATAATTTTGATTAAAAACAATCAATAATAGGGAGAAAAGATTTGGACAAGCCAAAAATTCACTTATTTCATCGAGGGCACCCAAATGAGTGCGCAGTAGAGCGTTAAGTCGTTGCAATGAGCTATAAAAAAGCGATTTGATCGGTGCGACTGGTTTGTATGTGTGCCCAATGTTCTCATACTACGTCTGAATGCCTATGTTAGTGTTGGAAGTTGGTAGCGTATGTGCTTTAGCCCGTGTAGCAGTATTTAAGTACGTTAAGCAAGCTGGGCGGGGATGGTCTTATCTAGTTTTTGACTTAGAAGGAATCCAAGAGCTCATTAAATCTTATGTGAGAAAACAAAATAATGGAAATGTGTAAATACTAACCAATCTAAAAAAATATTTAATTTGAGTGTGAAAGTTTATAATTCGGTTGAAATAATAACAAAGCAATTTGGTTATTTCAGCTTCAATTTTGTAAACGTTCTGAAAACATCTTACGTCTTAACGTTGGTGGGGAAAAGGGGTTAATGTTTATTTACTTTCGCTTTTATAAAACAGAGAGGGGGGAGAGTCCACAATCACTGTAAGTTAGCATAAGTAACACTAAGCACTCCTTATAACGTTTTTTTTTTACATTTATCTTAAAATATTTCATTCAAGCTATAAATATATAAATCGGATCAAACTTACAACAAAGTGTTCTTAATATTGGATTTGAGAATTTTCAGAGGCTTCTAGAAACATCTATCGCTTTCCCAATCGCAATTTAGACGTTTCCAAACAGGTCACACGTACTGTTCTGATTTAATAATTTGTTGGACAGGCCGGCGATGAGCCTGGGCTACACGCACGTGGGACTGCAGCACTCGCGCTCGGCCGTGCTTCACGCACAAGTGCCCCCTCACTACCGCCCCGTCATGCCGCACTCACTCCTCAACAGCGCCTCCAGCGGGAGTGTGACACCGCAGGTTAGTACTTAACAAATTTCGGGAGCTACGACGAACAAAAGATTAAAACATTAAAGCAAATACAAAATATAAAGAGCTTCAAAAGTAAATTATGATTTCACAAATTTCAAAATTAAAAATCTTAATCTAATTTGTTAATTATATCTTTAATAGCTATTATATCAAAATTTTAAATAATTTTATAAAGCCCACTAATTGTCAAAACAGTATTTTCATCAAGATATTTTTACGTCGTTTTATTTAAGCGTCGGTAGCTTAGTGGTTAAGGATTCGACCTTACGATCGAGTGGTCCCGGGTTCGAATCCTGGCCATTACACTACCGACGTTAACCCACTCCTAACACAAGCAATTTAGCTTAGCTGGAGGGGTTAGGGGGAATATTAGTAATTTCTCTCTCTTCTCTTTATAAAAAAAAAAAAATTTCTTTGCTTAAAAAGTAATCTTTAAAATCTGAAAATGATCATCTACTTTTGACGCTGACTACGTTTGGTAGGCCTACTTTTTCAAACATATCTAATTATACAGATGGGCTTCAAAAGTAATTAGCGCCATTACTTTTGAAGCCTAGTGTCACACAATAAGTACTTGATTTCAAACAAATCGTTTCACACAATTTTCATTGCATACTTAACTTGCGCGGTTGAAGGGCGCAAACACTGTCGAGCCTGTCATTTGACCTAGCTGTACCTTGGTAATGAGAAATTTTATTACCTAGTGTTATATTACTACTATTACTCAAGCATGTGTGGTTATTATTAAATTGAAGAAATTCAAATAGGCCACGGTACTCACTTATCATCAGGCCTGAATAGTAAAAAAACATACGTCATCATCTCAGCGTTGTGTCCATGATTCCATCCGAGGCCTGCACCAAAAAATAAGTATTATCGTTAAACCTTGTAATAAAACAATTCCAGGTGACACCCCGAGTCCACTTCAAACTACAACCACAGCAGGCCATTATTCCCGAGAAGAAGAAATCCCCGCCATCATCCCTCATAAATGGAAACGGCAAAAGCATCCGCCCACAGTCGTTCACTCCTGGGCTGAAGCGCTCCAAGTCCTTGACTTCGGCGGACGCCCTCGCGAGTGGAATGGCTGCCTTGGGACTTGCAGCTGATGCTGGAGATTTGGGGACCTTCCCGCAAGAAATACAGGAGTGTATTGATAAAGCACTTGAAGGTTAGTCATTCTGTAGTCTTTATGTAAAAGGTAACTTGCGCAACGTTGTTTTCTCTCCATAAGGAAATTTATGGACTAAGAGGCCGCAACGATCAGACCTTAGTTTATAAAAGCTTGAAATTTCTTTGTGTATGTCCCCAATAAAGGAAAGTATGATTCCCGACTATGAGATTTGCACTTTCTCGGAATATAAACTTTTTCTGAACGTCACTCTCCGCGAACGTCCACGTCGAACGTCCACGTTGTACGTCCATTTTTGAAGTTACACTTCTTTAGGCGCGTGAGGGGAAAAAGGTGCGCGCGCACACGAAAAACCGACACCATGAAGTTAGCTAGTCATTTTTTTCCTTCCACTCCACCACGATGGCCTGGCGGAGCTGGGACTGCACGGCCTCGATTTGTCGAGGCTCGGGGTTCCGTCCCTGCTCCCGCGCCTCCTTTCGCCACGGCTACAGTTGCGAAAGGACTCTCGCCTCCAGGTCCCATGGCGGAGTTCCGGCAAGGAGACTCGCCGCCTCGAAGGAGATCGTGTGGTACCCGCGGATGACCCTGATGGCCATCACCCGCTGCGGAGCGCCCATCATCCGCACACTTCTAGCCTTCAGAGCATCCGCCCATATTGGGCACCCATACAGGGCCATGGACCGCACGAAGACTCAATTTACACTGCCACAAAATGAAAAGAAAGAATTTTTGCAATGAAATTTTACGTAGTCTGTCAATTGTCAAGTGGTTAATCTAATTCCATAAACGATACCGACAGTAGTTAGGGAAATTTGAGAGGATTCCGCGGAAGATGCCCGACCGTTTTTGGATCGTATTTATTTTGCATATTATGACGTAATAAATCAAAATAATTGCATTTCATAGAATTGCAATTGACATACAGTTCATTATGTTATGTACAATGATATTCCGCGGCAATGTAAATTGAGCCTAACTGTCCTCTCGCTCCGCAGACCCTAACGCAGTGATGGCACGCACGCTGATGGACGCGGTGGGACATTTAGTGTCACGCGCCGTGGAGTCGCCGCGTTATGCTCTGCCGGCCGCGCGCCGCTGCATCGCGGTGGTGGAGCGCGAGAGCACTGAGACGTTCCTCGAGTCGCTGCTCAACACCTGCCAGCAGTGGTACCACGACAGGGACAAGGTATGTACCTACATGTCATGCTCGTTCACTGCTAATCATTATCACCCTTCGAATATACATACTCATTTATTCGAATATACATACTCATTTATTCACCATATAAATAGGCACTCCAGATGGAGATACCAGATTGTAAATTGTTCACGATTTGTCCTGTGTGTGTTCAGCTGCTGGGCACGCTGGTGGGTGGAGGGAGGCCGCGGCTTATGGCGTTCCTATCGTTCCTGCTGGAGATGTACTGCCAGCTGCGACGCCGTGCCATCCAACGCCGCGGGGCCTCGGCGCAGCCCGGCCACGTGCTGCTCACGCTCATCTGCAAGTGCTGCGAGGACTGCATCCGCCAGCCCGTGCCGTCCGCCAGCGACGTGAGTTTACCACCCCCTCCCCCCACAGGCCCAGCCCGGCCTGGTAATGCTCACGCTCATCTGCAAGTGCTGCGAGGAGCGAGACAAGCGCCGCAGGAACGGGCTGGGGCCAATTTTTATGGTTTACGAAATTTACCTGCTAGTTAGATATTAACTAGACACCCCTTGTGTATTCTATAAAGTAGTGAATACTTCAAAACATAAACGACTCTTCAATACATTCCAGACGGAGAACCTGTTCTTTGTGCTGACGTACATCGGGCGCGACCTGGAATCATCACTCCCAGGCGAGCTGGAGCGTCTCCTGACGGCCGTGCGCGATGCCTTCCTCAACTCGGCCGCCGCCCCATCCATCCGCCGCACCCTACTCCAACTCATTGAACTCCACGCCTCCCGCTGGCAACTGCCGGGCTGCGCAGTCCTGTACTACTACCCCTCGTCAAAATAATCCTGGGATAAAATATTCCAGGAGTTAAGTGCAACTTGTGGGCCTGGCCCTGGACTCATACGTATACGGTGCCAAGTTTTCATAGCCTTAAAACCATGAAACCGTTGAGTGGTGGTGAATTGAGAAATTGTTGAGTGCCTTCCATTTTTTAAGTACAGATACAAGTATGTTACTCTCACTGTAAAATAGTGATTTATACATTTTGATGTTATTAAGTGCATTCGATGTTATTTAGTGCATTCGATGTTATTAAGTACATTCGATGTTATTAAGTGCATTCGATGCTATTAAGTACATTCGATGTTAAGTGCATTCGATGTTATTTAGTGCATTCGATGTTATTAAGTACATTCGATGTTATTAAGTGCATTCGATGCTATTAAGTACATTCGATGTTAAGTGCATTCGATGTTATTTAGTGCATTTGATGTTATTAAGTACATTCGATGTTATTAAGTGCATTCGATGCTATTAAGTACATTCGATGTTAAGTGCATTCGATGTTATTTAGTGCATTTGATGTTATTAAGTACATTCGATGTTATTAAGTGCATTCGATGTTATTAAGTGCATTCGATGTTATTAAGTGCATTCGATGTTATTAAGTGCATTCGATGTTTTTAAGTGCATTCGATGTTTTTAAGTGCATTCGATGTTTCTAAGTGCATTCAATGTTAAGAAGTGCTTCGAAGTGCTGATTATATTATTGGTATGCAGACTTAGCAGTATTGAATTAAATAATTGTTTCAATGTAAACTATATCTTAACGTGTACCGAATAACCTAAAACTAAAAATAGATTTACCTTTCAAGATACCCAATGGTCCATTCAAACAATGTGTAGGAGGAAATCATTAAGAAAATTCTTGTACAGTCAGCGGCAGAAATTGCTGAATATTACAAAATATGTATGTTTAGTGGATTTATTGCTGATCATACTTTCAAAGATCATGGCACAAAATCCACGAGTGTACAAGCATAATCGTACCAAGCTTTTGGCGATGGATTGCAGCTTGTAGTTTATCGATGCCGCGAAGATCCTAATAAGTGAATCTTAGGGGCTCTTGTAATTTCTGTTATTTCCTATTAAACTGCTAAGTAAAATATAATCGCGTAATCTGAATTGCATACGTAAGCGTAAAAGTGCTAGGCCTAGCTTGGTGTTTTAACTTGTTCTAACTAGCCCTAGCTTGTTCTAGTTCGGTCCAGCTAGATCCATTTCGGTCTAGCTGGATCTAGTTTTAGCTAGCGCTAACTAGGTCTAGCAGTGTCTAGCTTGATGAAGTTTGGTCTAACTAGGTGCAACTTAGTCTAGCTGAATCTAGTTTTAGTTTGGTCTTACCAGGTCCAGCTGCAGCTAGCTTGTTGTAGTTTAGTCTAGCTAGGTCCAGTTCGGTCTAGCTGGATCTAAGTCCAGCTTGGTCTAACTAGGTCTAGCTGTTTATCTTCCCGGCTTAAGCTTTGAGTCAGCCGTTCTGGTGTGATATAGCTCTTGTAAATGAATCGCTGTTTGCACAGCTTCTATGGTGGAAATGATTCGGGTCTTCCGCGGCTGCATCGTATAGGCACAATTGGTATTTTGTACCGATAGCACGTCTGCGAATTAAATTAGTTTGTGTTTTCTATGTAAGAATATTGGCAATAAGCTTGTAGGTTGTTGATCTTACCCGATCCGCTAAGTAAGCGAGGTTTTTGATTAAATGGGGGTTTTAGATTAGATAATTCACAAAGGTTACAAGCATTTCGTGTAGTGTTTGGTTTTCTGACCTTAGCGTTGCGTTAGTTGTACCAGGTCTAATACTTATTGTCCATTATACGTATCTAGGCATGATGCTGCCATAAGCTCATTTATTGTGCCTTTAAAGATTTTAGTTGATAGACGGGTTCTGCTCGCTCCCGGGACTAGGTATTTCGAATATTTATAATATTTATTATTAAAAAATCTCGGGACCGACGGAACATTTTTTTAAATAAGGTGTAGTTTTAGCTTAAGGTGGATTTTAAGTAGACGCAAGATATGCCTCGAAAGTATTAAAAAAGTACGTGTAAAATATAATTAGGACAAAATGACGATGTACATTACTGTACGTTTCTCGCATAGTACTTTGTGCATTGTACCCTTTGTCGGTTTGTTGCTAACTAGTGTTTCGCCATCTGTTCTCGTAGCGGTTCCGCTTGATGTTTGCCTATAGGACTTTACACCGCGTTTCCGTCCATAATACTTGTATTAGACAATTCGATGTCGTAATTTTTCTTCGTCGATCGTGCACTGCCTAAACTCGGCTATTCCAATTGCCCCATCCAATCGTCCCATCTGGGAAGAAACAGTGGAATAACATTTCCATTATGCCATCCCATGAAGGATAAGTGAAATTTTGAAGTATAATACCAGAAAAATAATTCCACTTCTCTGTCCCAAGATGAAAAAGTGGAATATATTTTTAGTCTTATGATGGAATTTTTCTTCACTTGTGGTGGAAGGTGTTCCATTCCAGGTGGGACGAGAGAAATAGCTGTGCTAGTTGTCCATTATTCAATTTGTTCGATTTTTAAATATTATAAATCTAAGTAAGAAGTAGACTAGTTAAAGATCAATTGGAAAATGGACTGATTTGGAAATTGGGAAGGTCGACGTCTCAATCCTTTCTATTAGTGTTTGGATGGTTGACGGATTCGCGAGGTTTAGTTGAACTGTTGCACTCTTTAGTCGTGTTGTGCACTCTTTCTCGTATCATGTTAGTTATATCGCTATCCTTATCGTGCAAATGATCACGCGACAAAATATCCGCTTCCTCACATCATACAAGTATGACTGAACTTAGAAATGAAGTGTTTCAATTTATTATGCTTGTGATATTATAAATTTAAGTTATGTAATCTCTTATAATCTCTTCTGTCCTAACCAAAGACTGTACTGATGTGGAGATTCTTTATTATTAACAAAGGTATGAATAAACACTCGTTGAAGCTGGACCAAATTGTTTGTGCTGGCCCTCGGCTTGTAGCGCCGGGCTAGGACACGTATCTTCAGTGAATAATTTAAGTTCATTTAGTTGTAGAATCATTCTCAACACCAACTAATTATTTTAGTTAAATATTATGGAGAAGGTTAAAAGACCATGATCTTTTCGTTATTACTATGCATTCGTAGCAATATAAGGTAATGGTATGTTTGTATAAAAGCAAAAAATTAATAAAAAAAATGGTGCTAACAAAAGTATTGGTGTATTGTATATTATTTTATTAGAATACGGGCAATAACTTTGTTCTCGTTACCGCTATAATTTTGTACGAATAAAACCAATAAAAATGATATATAACCAATAAAAATATATAAATACATTTAGTGTTTTGATTTTTATCACTTATTACATGCCCGTAGTGCATGTAGCCATCGTGGTTGAGCTGCCACCACCGTTTTTATTCTGGCCACACAGAAGCACTGCTTCCCCACCAACAAACTAGCATGCGCAACTAGTGGTGCAGCGGAGATTGCCAATCGAATTATCCTCCTACGGCACACCTAGATGTGCAGATTTCTACGAAAAAAAAACATAAGCATCGGTAAAACAAAATGAGCAACGGTAAAAACAAATCCTTAATTCCCCGTGTTACTAGGTACCAAATCTTACTAGTCTACTAGTAACAGCGGTATGCAGTTGAAAGTTGTTAGAACAGCAATAAAATGTCTGTATGTATCGAGGAGCCACTTTCGTCATCATGTCAGCCAAACGACGCCCACTGCTGGGCCTCCCCCAAGGATCTCCACAACGATCGGTCCTGCGCTGCCCGCATCTAGCGGCTTCCCGCGACCTTAACTAGATCGTCGGTCCACCTTGTGGACCACGACGTTCTGTGGGCCTGCCCACGGAACGTCGTCCGGTACGCGGTCGCCATTCGAGAACCTTTCCGCCCCAGCGGTCATCGGTTCTCCGCGCTATGTGTCCCACCCACTGCCACTTCAACGATGCAATCTTTCGAGCGATGTCGGTTGTTATAGTTCTCCTGCGGATCTCATCATTTGATTAGATCGCGCAGGAAAATACCGAGCATCGCTCTCTCCATTGCTCGCTGGGTGAACTTGAGCCTTCTTATGAGACCCATAGTAAAGGACCACGTCTCGCTTCCATATGTCATAACTGGCAACACACACTGGTCGAAGACTTTGGTCTTGAGACATTCCTTTATTCCGCCCTGAGGTATTTTTGACGCGAATATATGCCGGAGCTTCTCGAACGCTGCCCATCCGAGCTGGATTCGACGAGAGATCTCTTTCTCGAAGTTGGACTTACCTAACTGAATCGTCTGTCCTAGGTAAACATAGTGGTCAACAACTTCGAGTGTAATGTTCCCAACATTAACTGGAGCGGGTGCAACATGGGCATTGGACATGATTTTCGTCTTATCCATGATCATCTTAAGACCTACTCTTTGAGAAGCATTACTAAGATCTTCGAGCATTGTGTTCAGGTCTTCCAAGGTCTCAGCCATAAGAACTACATCATCTGCAAACCGTAGGTGTGTTAGGAACTTGCCATTGATGTTGATGCCGCATCCTTTCCAGTCCAGAAAATTAAAAATATCCTCCAACGCAGCTGTGAACAGTTTCGGAGAGATGACGTCTCCCTGTCTCACACCTCGCTGTAGTTGGATAGGATTAGAGCTCTGGTTCTGTAATCGGACTGACATGGTGGCGTTTTGGTATGAGAACCTCAGCACCTCGATGTACCTGTAGTCTATTTGGCACCTCTGGAGAGACTGCAGCACCACCCAGGTCTCAATCGAATCGAAGGCTTTTTCATAGTCCACGAACGCCAAGCAAAGTGGCAAGTTGTACTCTTCGGTCTCCTGTATAACTTGCCGCAGCGTATGAATGTGGTCTATGGTACTATAGCCTTTCCGGAACCCGGCTTGTTCGGGTGGTTGGAAGTCGTCAAACCTGCGAGCGAGACTATTCGTAATGACTCTCGAAAACAACTTATAGATATGGCTCAGAAGCTAGATGGGTCTGTAGTTTTTCCAGAGAGTCTTATCACCCTTCTTCAAAAACAGCATCACATCGCTTCTGCCCGATGCCTTTGGCGTTTTGCCCTCGAGGATGACTGAATTGAAAAGCTTCTGGAGGACCTAAGTATCGGCTTTCCGCCCGCTCTCAGAAGCTCTGTTGTGATTCCGTCATCGCCCGCCGCCTTGTTGTTTTTAAGCTGCTTGAGAGCCATTCTAATCTCGTACAGGCTGACGTCCGGGATATGTTCTGTATACGAGGCATGCCTTTTAAGTTTTGTCGTTTGAAGAAAAAAACACAACTAGAACCTTATAGTACTTTTTATTGTTTTTCAAAGTATTCACCACATAGCTTAATACACTTTTCCATTCGCTCAAACCAGTTGTTATAACATTTATTCCACTCTAAAGTGGGGGTGTTCAAAATGGCTGACTTGAAAGCGTCGACTGCTTCTTCACCGGACTGGAACCTTTGACCATGAAGACTTTTCTTAATTTTAGGAAAGGTAAAGAAAGCGTTAGGGCTTAGGTCAGGACTGTATGGAGGATGGCCTAGAATTTCTACTTTTTCCTGCTTCAAATACTCAATCGTTTGACGAGCGCTGTGTGAGCTTGCGTTGTCGTGGTGCAGGATGATGCGTCGCTTTGAGTTAGATTTTCGAAGTTTGGTGATGACTTATGGTAAACAAACTGTGGTATACCACTCTGCGTTAACCGTTCTACGATCTTCAAGTGCAATAGTCGCAACGCCGGTTTTCCAACGAACGTGGCCACCATCTTCTTTGAAGTGCTTCGAGAACGAACGGCTTTAGTCGGCTTTGGCTCGTCTTGAAAGACCCAGATTGTAGATTGTTGTTTGGAATCAGGATCGTAGGCATAGATCCAAGATTCGTCACCACTGATGATGTCGTAGACGTGATTTGACTCTCGTCGGTTGAACCTTTGCAGAGTTTTCTTACACCATCTGACGCGGGCTGCCTTGTGATCGTCGGAAAGAAGATGCGGTACCCAACGGCAAACTAGCTTTCTCACACCAAGCGCTTCATGCAAGATCTTCTGAATGGTTGTCCCTGAGATGCCCAATAGAGCCTCTATCTCTCAATACGTCCATGACAATCTTCGATAATTAGTTGTCTCACAGCAATGATGTTATCTTCAGTGAAGGCGGATTTTGGGCGTCCTTCGCGAGATTTGTCACTAACACTAGTATGTCCACGCTGGAATTCTAAATACCAGCGTTCGACAGTCCGCAGACATGGGGCTTCATCACTGAACACAGATGTTAGCTCTTCAAAACACTGAAGCTCTGTCAGGCCTCTTCTAAAGTTGTAGAAAATTATTACACGAACATTTTCCTTGGAAAGATTCATTTTCGTACGTAACCTGACAGATTCCAATCGACGCTGTGACTAAACAATAGCATTAATCCTAATACTTTCAACTGTTTTGAGATTACAAATTTAAACACATTCGAATATAGAACAGTTCCAAATTCAAAGTTGCCGGGAAATATGGAAACGACAGAACTTAAAAGGCATGCCTAGTAGTGTCGGGTAAGCTTGGCTCTAGGGTCTGTAGCCTTGCTTACAACAGGTGTTTGCGTGGAATATAGCTGTCCATAGAAACTCTCAATTTCCTTCTGGATTTCAGGTGTTGACGAAATGATGCTACCTTCCTCAGTTTTCAGCCTCGTCAGTTGACTTTGGCCGATAGACAGATCTCTCGCGAACACTGTAGAGCCTTTGTTCCGCTCAATGGCCTCTTTAATAGGCTCGGTATTAAATTGGCGAAAGTCGCTCGTCAAAGACTTAGATATCTGTCTATTGAGCTGCCGATAGTGAAGGGCATCCGCTGAGTTCTGTAGCTTCATCTCGTGTCTCTGATCCATGAGTAGGAGAGTCTGGCTGGAGAGTTTCTTTAATTTGTGACGGCGGGTTTTATAGTACTTAGACCCAACCGTACGGACAGTATCCACCACCATGTTGTATAGATCGTCCACATCTATGCTGTTCTCAAGGGGTTCGAAGCGGTTTGGGAGCTCGAGCTGAAAGCGCTCGGGGTTTTGGATTTGAACCGGTAAAGGTCGGAGCGTGGATTTTATCAGTCGCGATCTTTCAAGCTTGACGTTGATATTCAATGTGCCTCTGACCATGCGGTGATCGCTTCCTGTCTTAACAGCGTTGATCACACTGACATCATTGAACATGTGCTTCTTCGTCGACATGATAAAATCGATCTCGTTTTTGACTTTACCGTCCGGACTATTTCAGGTCCATTTACGGCTTACGGGCTTCTTAAAGAAGGAGTTCATCATGTAGAGGTTCTCCCTCTCCATAAAGTCTGCCAGCATCTGGCCCCTTTCGTTCCGCCTAAATCCAAATTGTCCCACTCTCAACTCATCACCGCAACGTTGCCCCAACTTTGCATTGAAATCCTCCATCACAACCGTGTAG
This sequence comes from Cybosia mesomella, assembly GCA_946251805.1. Taxonomy (NCBI): domain Eukaryota; kingdom Metazoa; phylum Arthropoda; class Insecta; order Lepidoptera; family Erebidae; genus Cybosia; species Cybosia mesomella. The sequence goes on from OX276398.1 coordinate 29,793,210, forward strand.
TGGGTTTTATGGCTATGCATGGCTTTAGAGATCTCCTCATACATAGCCTCCACTTCGACATCGTCGTGTGTCGAGGTCGGAGCGTAAACCTGGATGACATTCATCAAATATCGTTTCGATATTCTGAGTATCAGGTACGCTACCCTGCTCGACACACTCCCGATGGTAACCACGTTGTTAACGAGGACTGTTGGTCGCCCTCCCGGTGGTATAGCAAGTGACCGGATTGCAGGATTATCGAGTCCTCACCCTCTCTTCGGACTTGCCCAATGACATCCCAGTGTTAACTACTTACAACTTAACAACTTACTAACTGCCTCGTCCAACTCTACGGGCTTCGCGTCGAACCTCAGTGTGCGCGTGTTGTACACTTTGACATTCATAACTTTGAATATATTTCTTTAAATTCTAATATATTTATTTGCTTTCCTACTAAATAAGGGGGCGTTTCCTTTTAAAATCTGAAGTGGTGTTGTGGCAATTCAAACAGACATCTAAATAAATGAAAATGAATCGCCGAAATGTATGTACGCGCATAATTTCCGAACGACTGCAGCAAATTCTTTTTTTTGTGTTTGTTATTGTTGACAAGCTGAGACAAATTTTGGAAACTCCAGGGATAAGGAGTTTTTATTGCGGCAGGGCGAAGCCAGAGCGTGCAGCTTGTAATTTATATTACTCGAGTAATTTCAAGTTTAGTATTTAGTAGTACCTAAGTTTAAAAAATTTGTAGCAATACTAAATTTTCAATTAATAATTACCGGTGTTACTACAAGATTACCAAGTGAAAACTAGTCAACAACATTGTTTTATTAGTTTTCTGAAATCATAAACTTAAAAATAAATTTAGTTTCAGCGCCATCTAGTTCTTTACTACCACACTTCATTCTCAGATTTTAAAAGTACTAAAATAGTAATCTACTACTTCGTAACAATTCCATACAATATCAACTTGGTTTTAGTTCGATATTTACCCGACTACGCCAGAAGGAGGGTAATTTTTTTATTATACTTGGCAACACAGAAGCCATTTTGAATAGGGATGCAAATATTAAAAGCAAAACCATTGATGTATCGATACATCGATATTTCAGAATAAACATCGATGTTCACATAACATCTCCCAAAAAACATCGACATGTCGAAACAGGTAAAAAAAAATCGGTTGTCTGTAAAGTCGGTTTACTGACGATAGTTGAACGTGACAATGATGGAATGGTTGCAATTTTTCAAAAGAAAATTTTAATTTTATATGTCGAACGCTGCCGAACGCGGAGGCCGATTGTTACTCTTTGTCGCTCGTTCCGCACTCTCCCTTGCACTTCAAGCCTGAGACAGATGTCGAACGCTGCCGAACGCGGAGGCCGATTGTGCCTCTTTGTCGCTCGTTCCGCGCTCTCGCTTGCACTTCACGCCTTAAAAAGAACGCCTCATTTTTTCGTGCGTGCAGCCGGCTCCGTCGAATTATAAAACGTTGTCACGTCAAAAATTCTAAACTAAATTAAGTCAAATTTTGTCTTATTATGAAATTATGCCTCTCAAATTTATCTGTTATTTATAACAATATTATCTATTGCTATTGAATAGATAAGTCTAGAATGAGGTAAGTGTAGAGTAGAGGAAATAAAATTACATTTAACAGTAAAGTCAAGAACTCAGGCAGGTTCTGCTAAAAGTGCCAAACGTTTCAACTAGATGGCAGGCAAAACATTGTTGTAAAAATATCGTTAAAGATAAGCGCTGTGTAGAATGTCGTAGAATATTATTACATTGAGAAATCGATGTCTTGCAATCGTGAACATAGTTTTTTTTGATACGTCGATGGTTTAGAAATATCGATGGATCGTTTGCATCCCTAAATTTGACGGAAGCATAAGTCTGTTTAAAACATCGTGAAATCATGATCGTATCAAATTTGTATTGACTAAATATTAGAGTTATTTATATAATTATTTATAGCATTTGCCATAATAAGTTAAGACCTAAAAAAAATCAATATGTACATTCTAAGACAGTTAATACTTTTGTTTTACTTTCCATTTCAACTCAAAAAAAACACACTTCGTTTTGTATTATGTATTTCTGGTTTCCGAACATACCTAATTTCTGATTGGACGTAAGGTTATCATTCGCCTTGAGTCGCCTTCTGCTAACTTCACTTCATTGACTTTTCATACGTTTGGTCGGCCTTCGTCTTTCGTACGGGTTTGCTTTGTTGTCGCCTGCAGTTGCCGATGAACAAGTTTAGCGCTTTGCCGCGACCTCCGTGTAATGTGACCTGTTGATTTGTTACTCATCGTGTTTCAGTGCTTTTATCTGTGATAGAAATGACATAATGTCTTTCGAAAATGTTGTTAGTGGTTGGCGTTGAGTGTTTAGTGTAAAATGGGTTTGATAACTTCAAGGGAGCAGACAATGTTGGACGGACCAGTGGCGTCTGTGAAGAGTCACCATGTACGGCAGCCGTCGACTAGGAACAGGACAAAGCCTCCGATGCCGGACCGCGACGAGCTGGAGAACCGTTTCGTCAAAGTCCTGGTGAGTTTGGTAATAGTCAAAATTTTGCCGGCTTCATGTTTACAAACACGCGATTGTTTACGGTGTGAAAAGTAGACGTAACTCTGATATGAACATGTACGAAATTGTTTGAGTTAAACAAGCGGTGTCTACAGTATGCGAGCTTACTTTGTGAATGTTATAAAAACATTAACAATATGAAATAATTGTCAAAAATGTTAAAGTTCTGTCTTCGGTCACACACTTATGACTTCATTAGAAATTATTTATCACTGCCGAAGGAAAATATTTATATGTAAAATTTAAGAGATTTTTTTTGGATATTCGCGAAGGTACTCTGCCAATCCACAAATATATGAACACCCTAGGGCAATACTATGGCCTTACTTTTCTCTGGTTTAGAGGAGACCCATGCCTGGTAGAGGAATAGTCATAAATAAGGCCAAACTGAATAAAGCAATAAAATATAACATGACATAACTGTATGCCTGTATTCCCGAAGGGGTAGGCAGAGGTGTATAACACACCCACAATTCGCCAGTTATGTTAAGGTCCCACTGTAATAGGGGCGAGCCTATTGCCATCTACCGGGCACATTATTATATTTTTATAATCAGTCCTTCAACCTCGCTGGATGGTAAGAAGCTAGGGTGATATCCAGGAGATACTGGTCACAATATTTTTGTATTATTTACATTTAGATACATTATTAACAAAAGAATGAGATAAAACAAGGTAAACAAAATAGCAGAACAGCACAGAAATATTGAAAAGGACACATTTTTGCTATAAATTTAACATTGCAAATCAAGGAATGGTATATTCGTATCACATTTTATTTCTTATGGTTTCCTGTTTTGTTATTTGTATGGCATTGTACACTGATATCAGCATATTAACGGTTAGGCAAACAAAGACACATGTGCAACTGTTATGATTGTGCCGATGTGTCTTTGTTCAATTACCCCTCAATGTCCTCACATGTAAAAATTCCAGGGTATGAGATCAATTTACTTTTATTGTAGGTATATTTTGAATGTCACCTTCTGACAAGATTCTAGTATATTTTATTTATGGCTGCAACCCATAATAATAGTGGAGCTCTCGCCCACAACAATGGTCCACACAAACACAATGGCCCACATCAACACCCATGGTTATCATGGCATCCAAAAATTTAATAATTAAGTTTACCCCTGTATTTATAAGCAAACTCCACAAAAAGAAGAACATTGTGAAATACCAACAACCATGATAGCCATTCCCATTGTGATAAAAATAAACTTCCTCGCAACACAGTTGCATTATCTCTTTCCTATTTCAAAATTTATTATTATCAACAATTGTTCCTATATGCATTCTGTTGATAAGACAAAACCATACTAAATGTTTCACTTCCTGTCTTATCTAGCTGTCACGTTCCTAGCGTGCAGTGACATGCGGCTGAAATCTTTTCTACGAATTCTTCGTTGACTTTACAAATTTATCATGATAATAATATTTACATAATTCATTGTTAATCTAATTCTACATAATTTAGTAGAAAAACAAACTCAAAATATTTTTGCAGAGGCTTAATTAATACATGGACTATATAAAAAAATTGGACATTAACAGATGATGAGTTATTGTCTCTGCCTACCCCAGAGGGAGAAAGGCGTGAGTATATATATTAATAATATAAACTGTTAGGTTTATATTATTAATCATAAATATGATTATGCGTACAGCTAAGGAGTGGAATTGCCTGCCTGAGTCTGTGTTTCCGAAAAGCTATAACCTTGGAATCTTCAAGTCTCGAGTGAATAGGTTCCGTCTAGGCAAACGTGATCCATCGTGGACCACATCGTCACTTACGATCAGGTGAGATAGAGGTCAAACGTGAGCCTATCACCCATAAAAAAAAGGTAGTAAATAAAAAGTTTATAAATAACTCATTATTTTTAATTAATAACAATCAATAGTGAAAATGAGATTACTGAATTATCATGGTCAGTATACATTCGTATATATAATAACTAGCTGCTATTCGCGACTTCGTCTGTGTATAAATGATTTCGTCCACAATTTAATTGATTTTATTATTTTAGCGCGGATCCTTAATTCTTCTAAAATAAAACTGAGTTACACCGTATCAGCTATCTGCCAGCAATAAGGAAAGTTTCAAAAAAGAAATATTAATCAATAAAATTTATAAAATGACGAACAAAGCTTGAACTATTATTATGATTATAACATCTTTGTGTAACCTATGCTTCATGAAATAAATAAATTTGAATTTGAATAAACCCATCCAAATTGGGCCAGTAGATTCAGGAAACTGAAACAAACAGGCACCAATTTTTTTTTATTTGTAATAAAAGACTTATATCTATATAATATGTATAAAACTAAGTCATGTAACGGATGATCTTTGATTTTTTTAGATTTGTCTCCACCTATAGACTGTGCCATTTTGTGGGGTATCTTTTGCGGAAATCCCCACGCTTACTCCACCGCCGGCCAGTGGGGATAGTTTTTCTGACTCGAACCGATCAAAACCCTGGGCCCGGCTTATAATTGGCCCCCTCGGGATACTGTGGAAATAATAAAGACAATCACGAAATAAATAGAGCTGATAAAGTAACCAATTTAACTTGATTCTAAGGCGGAGCCAATTTCGCCGGGTCAGCTAGTATGTAATAAAAAGAATACAAATAAATAAAATTAATAGCAGGCGCAGATATACATACTTTGTTTTTACCAAATTAAAATGCTGAAATCGTCATAAAGATATTGGTATCTGTTTACAAGAATCATTACTAACTCATAGCTATCTAAGATATCATCGATGGATTAAGTTTGAACGAATACTAAAAAAAACATTACTCCTCAATCTCGTCAAAACAAATCATACGGAAAGATAGTAAAGACAGGCGAAATGACGGAAGTGTACCTCGAGATAAAAATCTTGAACAAACGTAAAAAGTTGCATGCGCACTAACTGGCCAACAAATAAGAGGACTGATCAATCAATGGAAAAACTTTGAGGCTGTGAATAGTTTTATATAACTACTAGCTCACCCGGCAAACTTCGTTCCGCCTAACAATCAAGTTATATTGGTTACCTTATCAGCTGAATTTATTCCGTGAATGTCTCTTTGCCCCCCGGCATTGGAGACCCGAGATAGCGCGAGGTTTTGGTCGGGTCAAGTCCGACATAACCACCTCCGAACTAAGTGGTTCGGTGATTCCTTTCGTGAGAAAGAACTGGAATGCTTTACCCAAACGCGTGTTCCCTTCTTCCTACAAACCCAGGTTCTACGAGTATAAGCGGGGCGTGATAAAGCATCTGTCGAGGCCGTCAAATTAGGGACCACCGTTCTTGGGACAGCATCTGGAATGGAGTCCACTACTTTTTCAACTTCATCGCACATTTTAGCATCAGGCGGGATGCAGTCAATTGACGTACTAAATATTTAAAAATATCTTTTTCTTCTCTATACCATAGATAGAGCTTTCATATTATTTTTTAAATAAAAACTTAGACTAAACTTTAGAAAATAAATTTTGTAAAATCACATAAAATTAACCAGACTTGAATTATTGGTGATTTGTTTACATACATCGTTTGTTATTCACAGGGAAATTATAAAAGCGTGTTAAGAAATCCTAAGCTCCACATAGGCTCTCATAGCACGCCATAAAGCTAGTTATAGAGATAACAACCAGTAAAGATTAGATGCGCTGAAGGCGGGGGCGGTGTTATCGCGCACAGGGCCCCCATTCATGGCTAGGCTATTTTTGTATTATCAATACACAACTGTCGATAGATTCGTATTGGAAACTGTATCTTTAAAATGAGATAAAAAAAGTGTTGATGCATACAGAAAAATACACTAATTTTTAGTAGGTCATAAAGTAACACATGAACGTCAAGATTACTGCTTCACACATGAACGTCAAGATTACTGCTTCACACATGAACGTCAAGATTACTGCTTCACACATGAACGTCAAGATTACTGCTTCACACATGAACGTCAAGATTACTGCTTCACACATGAACGTCAAGATTACTGCTTCACACATGAACGTCAAGATTACTGCTTCTTCACTTTCGCAGGACAATAGGTAAGACCTGTAAGAAAAAGGTTGCGCAATCCTAGAAAAATCATATGACCACCCTTTTCGAGATAACAGCTTTTCTTATTAGTGTTTCCTTGCGAATCAAATTTGGTAATGCTATATATAATTAATGATATTAAAAAAGCTTGCTCAGGGGGCCTAGACAAAATCGCATTCTATTGACTATAACGCCAGTGGAAAAGTTCAAAATGTATGGGAGTGACATTATTTATCGACATGTCGCGTGTAGCAAATAATGTTACTCCCAAACATTTCGGACTTTCGCGAATGTCAATTTGTCTACAGGCCCAGATTCTAAGTGGCTCCTGCAACCCACGCGCATTTTTACCTAGCTTCATCTGCGCTAGCGCAGCCAGCTTGCAGCTCGTGTGACAATCTACCACCAACTGCTATTCCAAACTCGTTGTTTATAAAATAACCAATTCTAGAGGAATAATTAAGGCAGCTGTGTTATCGTCTGACACTATCAAAAACAACTATACAACTGTGGGGATAGGAATGAAGTGAGTCACTTACTCACACACTACACACACGCAGGCGCATGATCTGTGGCTGACTTGCGTCTTGAGCCTTGCGTAAATTGGCAGTAAAGAAGGCGCTAAATACTTGTATTGATTGCAAACTGGGCATGCACGGCGAATTCGCCAGATGTATACACGATCTAATAGACCTATATCTATATGTATACCTGAGCGGTATAATCTAACCAGAACAGTGAAAAGCTAGAGTGATAATTTTACTAAACTGAGCAATTGTATTATCGGTGTCAATATAATCACTTGCTAAACTCTAGGTATGATTTGGATGGGGGCGGTAGTCGGCCGATTCGCCGTCCTTATAGAAGCAGGCCAGGACGGAGGCGTTTCGTGTGTGTCCTACACACGCCTGCCAACTCACCGTCGCGGGATAAAACCCGACCTCATAGACGAGACCGCGATGGTGGCCAAAGTCTGCCGGTATCCCTGGGGTTATCCTCTCGAGGGTTTACCCGGGGTGCCCGGCAATGGACACTTGGGAAGGACACCGTGTGGTTTTAGTCGGTCCTATACCGACACGCCAATCCCATCGTTGGCACTGATGGGGTGAAGTCCGTGGGGTTTCCGTACGTTAAAAAAAAGGGATGATTTGGTTGGTATAGCAAGGATAATGTACTTAGTTCAGTTTGCCTGTTTTTGTGTTTGTTATTTAATTGCAAAGCGGCGATAGCCTAGTGGCGTACGTAACGGACTACTGAGACGAGGTCTCGAGTTCGATCCCAGTCGCCCCAGGCACACACCTCTGACTTTTCGTAGTTATGTGTGCATTAATAATAAATGTTAATTATCGCTCGCTTAATAATGTGCCCGGTAGATGGCAATAGGCTCGCCCCCTATTACATTGGAACCTTAACACAACTGGCGAATCGTGGGTGTGTAATACACCTCTGCCTACCCCTTCGGGGATACAGGCGTGAAGTTATGTTATGTTATTTTATTGCATTGAAAGACATTATTTTCTTTCTTTCTTCTCTCAACTATCCTAATTCACGATGACTGAGTATCGGCACTTGAATGATAATTCAATTCGGAATCGACTACGCATCCGAATAAGATTCCACTACTAGTAAGCGAATTAACGCCCTAAGTAATAGCAATTCATATTCGGTTCTGATGAATTTAAATATTCAATATGTATGTAGCCTTGGCCACGTCCGGAGGGGAGTGGAATATTAAGAGCGTGGTATACCCCCGGTCGATCCCTCCTTATTTGTGCTAGGAAAACCATGTCTCTAACTAAGAATATAAAGTCAAGATATAGTGCCATTAAATCTCATTAATATTGAAGCTAGTGTCGTTTTACTCACATACGTCAGTTTTGTGTGACGTGATTGGTCACAGAAAACACGATCAGAATTTCACGCAGGCGGAACCGTGGGCAACAGCTAGTCAATCCTACTAATATTAAAACGCGAAAGTTTTGTGAGTATGTATGTATGTATGTTGCTCTTTCACGCAAAGATGGCTGAACGGATCTGGCTGACATTTAGTACAGGGATAGATTATAGTCCGGAATAACACATAGGCTATTTATCCCGGGAATAGGTTCCTATGGGTTGCGGGAACGGGATCAGAATTCCACGCGTGCGCAGCCGAGGGCAACAGCTAGTTATAAATATTCTATGACAAATTACACAGCGCTATATAGACCCAAGCATATAGCATAGCTTGTACATCGGTTCCAGCATGCGGATAAACACACTTTTTTTTTATCTAGACCTACATATTTATTTATCCAATGACCAATTTTATCATATTTCCTACTAATATTATAAACGCGAAAGTTTGTGAGTATGGTTGTTTGTTACTCTTTTACGCAAAAACGCTTTACCGGATCTGACTGAAATATGGTACAGGGATAGAATATATGTCTGGAATAACACATAGGCCATAGGCTACTTTTAACCCTGGAATAGGTTCCCATGGGAAGCGGGAACGAGAACACAATTCCACGCGGCCGAAGCCGCAGGCAAATGCTAGTTTGTTAATAAGTAAAAAAGTGCTGTTTGCATTTTTTTATTATTATTTTAATAGTCCGTTTAGTACATAACATAACTTCACACGCCTGTGTCCCCGAAGGGGTAGGCAGAGGTGCATTACACACCCACGATTCGCCAGTTATGTTTAGGTCCCAATGTAATAGGGGGCGAGCCTATTGCCATCTACCGGGCACATTATTAAGCGAGTGATAATGAACATTGCAATATCAGTTTTTATAGTAGTCTGTTTATGGTTTAACTCAGTGCGCATTGATTACGTCCCAAGGGCGTTGCAATATTGATATCGAAATGTATTTTTAGAAATTCCATTGCGGTTCGCTGTCAGTCACAAAATCTACAACAAAATATCTATTTAGAATGTAGGTTGTAGATCTATTAGACTCTCTTTATATTATTATCTTTGTTTTTTTTCATGTCAAAAACTTTTGTTAGTGAAAAGCAAATTTTTTAATCCCCATCCTCATTTAAGCGTTGATCCTGGTTGTATCTGAAGCTTTTGCCTCGGAGCCCAGGGTTCACTTAGTCCTTCCCTTTATCACGGCTTTTATGGGAGCGAATGCCGTCTGACGTCCTAGCCTCATGAAGAAAGCCTGCGCCAGAACTTCGTCCGTCAATCAGCTGGGTGTGGTTTGCAGTTCAGCTTGGCTTGGCCTTGACGGTTAATGCACCCAATTACCTACTTCTTGTTACCTAACACCGAGGAATAACTGTTTATCCAACAAGCGTACATAGGCTACTAGGCCATAGACGGTCTGGAATACAGACCGTGTACTTTTTAAGACTAAGGCTGCGTTTCCACTAGAGATGTGCGAGGATGCGTAGCGAGGGATGTGTTTGTAGAATCACTTCAATTACATAACCTAGCTCAGCGCAGCTGTAGTGAAAACGGCTCAGTGGAGCGAAACTAGGTAAAGGAAGTGATTCTATTGGCTCTTAACAAAAACAGCCCTCGCTTCGCAACCTCGCATATATTTAGTGAAAACGCAATCTAAATGGGAGGAAATAAAATTACTGAAAAAAAAATTTTTTATCATCAAATAAACTGACGATGGATTTGAACTCAAACTTCCTTAAAATATAATCATACAACGAGTTAAACTATTTGTAACGCCTACGCGACAATCAAACTGTTACTTAAATACATGCAGGTCAATCAATTCGTCTTTGACCGTAATCGGCCCAAAAGTCACAAAGCAAAAAAAGACTGACCAATACAAAAACAGGAAGATACCATTAAGACAAGGTCGTCGGTTGGTTTTTAATAAGTAAATGACGAGTGAGTGAGTCATCGGACGAGTGAGCCAGCGATGTCGTAGTCGAATAGGGTTAGTGAGGTTTCAGAATGAGAGCGATCAACAGGTTAAATAAAATAGCAAAATTACGTAGGGGTTAATAGGGCGCACTCGTTCCGTTCATATACAGTCCAAAATTGAGTGTATTTAGTGTAATTTATACAAACTGATTTTTTAATGAATAATTTGAAGGCCCCTCTTCAGATGTCAGAGCTTTGAATAACATACATATTTCTAAACTGTTTAATTTAAAAAAAAACCACGGTAGCCTAGTGGTATGGGTAAAGGACTGCTGAGACGAGGTCTCGGGTTCGATCCCAGGTATTACCATGGCACACACCAATGACTTTTCGATGCTTTTCGAAGTTATGTGTGTATTTATCGCAGGTTTATAAGTGCCCAGTTAATGGCAATAGGCTCGCCACCTATTACATTGGGACCTAAACATCAAACTGGCGAAATGTGGGTGCTAGCACCTCTGCCTACCCCTTCGGGGATATAGGCGTGAGTTTATGTTATGTTATGTTAATTTAATGTGTACTGGTACTTGTTTAGAATGTTGTATGCCAGCCTTAAGCCGCTGTTTCGTTGTGGTTTATATTTTAAGTCACCCATTTTCAGAGAGCAAACAAAATAGAACATGCATCGGTAGTACTAGAAAGAAATATCGGATTACTAATTATGAACTAATTAGTTCTCCGAAAGAAGAATAGAATAGAATAGAAATCTTCATTCGCAAGAAACACAGTGTGAAAGATGTTACATTGTTTTTTTCCTGACAGGGGCGTGTGCAAATTTTCCTAAAATTAATACAATAGACTTCAAAGTAATCATAAAATGTCCTACATAATGGTCAACTTAAATAATTAATAAAATGAAAATTTATAAGAATAGGTATGAATTAGATTAAATAACAATTACATAGTTTTTATTGAGTAGAAATACGATTTTAAACATCGAGAATTATTAATAAAATATAATAAAAATGTAAAAATGTCAAAAACTAAGATGAATGTAAAATAAAAGAAGAATGTAAAAAACTAAGAGAAATTGTTCCCGTTCTATAAGAGATAAATTCGAGAACAGCTCAAAGAACTTGAAGAAATAAATCGATTTCTAAAAACGCATACAATTTAAAGGATGTACACGCAAAATCTATGCCTAAATAAAAATTATACAAAAATTTATATTGCGTTAAGACAATCATCTGCATGTGTCCTTCCTGCTTATAGTCTAATAAATACGATTGCGAAGTAGGCAGGTATTTTTTTTTTGTTTCGTGCGGAAATCCCTTCGGATACCCCCGCCGGCCAGCGGGGGCGGTTATGTCGGGCTTGAACCGACTAAAACCGCACGCCGTTTCGGGTCTTAAAACGCCCATAGAGCATATCCCTCGCACCCCGACTGACCCTGGGCCATCTCCGTCTTAGTAAAAAATATTTATAATCATTTGGTATTTATCTAGCCAAACGTTTTTTATTTTTAAATCGTACCATGGTATAACACGCAGTACGAAAAAAGTGTCTTGGGGCGATTCGAACCGCGGTCCAAATAACTCGTGGTATAAATCGCCCAAATACCCGAGAAATTGACACTAATGACAATAAATGTACATACTGTCAATAATATTGTGTTTATATCACTCAATAATAGGCGCACACACACAATCTTATTGGCAGTATGTATTTTATTGTCAATATTATTTTGTGTACAGTGTCCCTTACATATTACATTTATTAACTAGCTAGTTTTAGTTTTTTTAACTAATTATTTATTAAAGTAGAGCCCGTTTATAAATATATTACGTCACATAAGTACATGGTCGTTCTAAAACTGTACTCGGCCCCGATTCAGTAACGCGACGTTTTCAAAACGCGTGATTTCAATTTGATTAGAAAGAGAAACGTAAAAGTTTTGGTATGCTATGGTAGGTTTTGTTTTGATCTGCCAAAACGAAACCTACCTACGTTTTCATGAGGTTATTAAACTTCAGAATCCCACATAGTTGGATTACGTTTTCAATATAGAATTAGAACTTGCGAAAACTTATAAAATAAATATTTCAAAATTTTCATTTTATAAGTTTTCGCAAGTTTTGAAATAACACGTTTTAAAAACGTAACATTACTGAATCGGGCTCCTGGTTTGGTTGCGCATCCCACCGCTTGTCATACAGGTTTTCTATTAATCACTCGAGCGACTCATGCGTCGCTGCATTCCTTGTTCCACAGCGCATGGGGTGCTCGCTGCCCGCCAACGCCATGTTCGTTCAATTAACCGATTATGGCTTCGGTGAGAATAGATTTATTATGTAGGGATATACACACTTAAAAAAAAATGTCATTTCTCTATGTCCCTACCTCTATTCTATCTATTTGTATCTACCTTTTAAGTTATATAAATAATACCCTCAGTGGAACAGCGATAAACGTCGTCGGTAGCTTAGTGGTTATGAAGTCGGCCTTACGATCGTGGGGTCCCAAGTTCAAATCCTGGCCAATTACACAACGTGAACCCACTCCTAACACAAGCAATTTAGCTTACCCGGAGGGGTTACGAGAAAGCTAGTAATTTCAGTTACTAGTAGATACTCTTTAGAAAAATGGGGTTGTTGTCTATGTGGTAGTTGGTTCGATTACCATGTCAGGTAAAGTCATATTTAAGCTTTTCGGCTTGGAGTTCTAAATAACATGCCATAGGCTTGTCGGTATTAGGTATGTGGTGGACGTTAAATATTTATAGTCGAAGAATAACCATCATATTATAAGCTTTAAAATGTTTAAATATACGAGTATAAGGCAAATTACTCGTTTAATATATTCTTATATTTGTATAACCTATGTCATATTTAATTCTTACGTCAACCATTCTGACATCATTTCCATTAATAAATGGCGTATCCCTAAACCACAATTCGCCACAGTAGAGAAAAATAGGTAAAGACAAAAACAGGAAACCGTATTGCATATTTTAACTGAAGTTGAAAATAGTGACCTACGTACGTAATGTAAATGATTAAGTTTATATTAAAAATTTCCTTCAACTAACCAAGTCGAAAAGTAGTCTATTTAAATAATATTCAATACAACCACAAAGTTTGACACTTCCCGCGTTCATCCGTACCTTTTTTTTTTCGTGCGGAAATCCCTTCGGATACCCCCCCGCCGGCCAGCGGGGGCGGTTATGTCGGGCTTGCACCGACTAAAACCGCATGCCGTCTCGGGTCTTCAGACGCCGGGGTGTAAGGTTACCCATAGAGCATATCCCTCGCACCCCGACTGACCCTGGGCCATTTCACCACTAACAGCATCGCTCATCCTGTCTCCTCTGAAAGCAGAGGAGTACGGAGAGCGATGTGTTCCCGCCACGTTGGGTATTGGCCGACGATCAATGCCAACCCTATGAAGGGGTGAAGGGGAAGCCATTGACCGCCGCCCAGGGTATACCGGCCGCTCCGATTCCGTTCCCCCCGGACTGTCCGTACCTCGGCGAGCACGTTAAGCCGTCGTTCCCGGGTGCCATACAAATATCTGTGGCATTCGTTAAAGGTAGATGAGCCCTAAAAAGTCCGACATTCTGGTGGTGCAGAACTTCGATATCGCTAGTGGGTTGTGAAGGCTCGCTCATTACGCGGCACTAAAATTATAATTTGCTAAACATGGCTGTAATATACACCCTTTTCGGAGATGTGGACGGCGTAAGTGCACAATAAATATAAAAAATATATTTCGAAGAACCACTTACATTACTACCTTTTGCTTTTACGTGAATTGTATGAGCAGCTATTTATCATAACAACGCAGCTAACGAAATCCGACCAGGCGTCCCGACGGCTCGGCGACATTGAATGCCAGCCACTAAATCAATATTTCGATTGGAATCTATGTGATACTAGCTTCTGCCAGCGTCTTTGACTACGTAGATGTCTGTTTATGCGGATGCGAACTGAGTAATAAGTTCCAGAAGAGCTTAAAACAATGGAATCGGTTAAAGTTTAGTTTTAGTAATATTCTTGTAAACTTTCGACAATGCTAAAATATTTTCTTACAGCCTATTATTGCTTTGCGGATCTTGAGACTTCTACCTTCAGCTTACAATCAGGCGAGGGGAAGTTGTATTAATGGGCGCTATATTAAATTGGATGCGCAAGGCGGAGGATCGGGTGCTATGGCGTACAAGGGGAGAGGCCTATGTCCAGCAGTGGACTGCAATAGGCTTATTGATTGATTGATATTAAATATGAAAATATGATTAGCTGCCTATTATTTTTTCTTTTTCATAGAATCCCACACTGAAGTATCTTGGGAAAACTATATCATGAAAATTTGAGTGTGCCCAGGAGCAAATTACTTTCGACCAGGAAATTGCGTATTGCAATCCACTACTGTACATAGACCTCGGCCATTGTGCGCCAATCCTTCGCCTTCCGCATCCAGTCATCCTTCTCAAGTCGTTAGTCCATTTGGCTTGGGGACGTCCTATTATCCGTTTGCTGAATCGCCGTACATAGTACAAACTTCGCAATTCGCAGTTTTGCAAATTCGCAAATTTCGCAAATAAATAATAAATTTAATATTTCCTTTTTTATTTTATTTTATATTTTAATTTAATAACGCAGTACAAATGTGGAAAAAATACTTCTTTGTACTGAGCCAAAAGAGGTACAAGCCAAGAGGAGAGGTCAGGTGTCCATAATTGACAGCAGTACTCCACGTGGGCCGAACTTGCGGCATTAGGTATATTTTTGTTTTAAATCACAGAGGGAATTGCCCTAACTGCATTAGTCACATAAGTGAACTAATCATGGATCATGAATCTTGATGGCGTTATTGTTTCTTTCTTTCCATATCAGTGAACGTCCAAATAGGTGTGTACATAAATCACGTCGACATTTAACTAAAGGTGAAGTTTGTTGTGCGCAGCTGACTCATATACATTCGAATCGGAATCGCTATAAGAACTAACAACGACATATTCCTCCGGTATGTAGGCGTGCGATACGCGAAACACGCGGCATAGCAATGTCGGGTGGCGGGACTGCAGAGCAAACATACTTTATATATGAAATCGCCTGGATAAAATTCTTCAGTAAAATTACGTTTTTCAAACGTGTGACTTCAAAATTTAAGAAAACTTAAATATTAAAATTTCCAAATTTTGGATACAAACTGTACGATTCAAACTATGAGTGATTCTGAAGGTTTAATTAATAACCTCGCGAAAACGTAGGTTTTGTTATGACACTTATGACAGATCATACGGAATACCAAAGATTTTTTTACGTTTTTCTTTCTAATCTAATTTAAATTACAAAATGACTTAGGTATGTGTAATGTTGCAAACATCGAAAATTATCCGAAAGTTTTTTAACATTTCTCATTAGCCAGGTACGGATGAACGACTCAACATTCGGTGTGTTGCCATTATTGTGATTTAATGACAAGCGCGCAATCAAATTGTGCAAAACGATTTGTTTGCATTCGAGTGTGTGACAATGGCACTTGAATATATTGACGCTAATGGTATATATATTTAGAATAAAATATCTACATATAGTCGGAATAAATCTGTACATTCACTGCGAGCTGCGACCGCGAGTATCGCGTCGAGTTTTTATCGCTTACTTTATAGGTACGTTTAGTTTATAGCTGTCGGCGATTAACATTTTAATAAATCTTTTGAGGCATGTTATGATTTAATAGCTCTTGTGAAAAGTAATGTCGTTTTCAATATTCCATGAGTTATAGGCCATATAATAAATTTGGTTATTGATGGCTATGATCAAAGTTTTAATGTATGCGCAATTTTTGACGGGTAAAAATATTGTTATTCCTCATGAATATTTTAGTTTGTGAGCTGTAAGCCTCCCATGAAACGTACATCCTCAATTGCACACCAAAGCGCACTATTGGATGCGGATTCCTTGCTTAAGGAAATGTGAAGGGAAAATATTGTTTACTAAGACGTGTGCGGGTGGGTATTCCTCCAACTACGGGGGATCGCTGTGTAATGACATTATATTGCGATTTTGTGATGCTACGCTGTGTCGCTGTTGTGGCAGACAAATACTATCTATATTATATCTATATTAGCTATATATACTATATTAGCTATATCTATATTATATACTATTATAAAATTGTAAATTAGTTGTGTCCGTACATTGGAGGTATAAATAAAAGTTAAATGAACGATTCTGAACCCAAAAATATTTTTTATAAGACGCAAGGTTAGACTTAAAATCTGCCGTATGTTTGATTGCAATTGTTCAAGTAGAACCAGAGATATGACCAAAAAGCGATACCGTGCATCCACGCGAGCGGAGCCGCGGGCATCAGCTAGTAGAAAAATAGTAAATTTATAATAAAAAAATTAATTCTATTGCTGAGCCGCAACTGGTAGTGTTGCAAGTTAAATGCTGTTGCTAGTTAGTAAAAGTACCATTTTTTCGGATACCCCCCCCCCCCCCCCGCCGGCCAGCGGGGGTGGTTATATTGGGCTTGAACCGACTAAAACCGCACGTCGTCTCGGGTCTTAAACGCCGGGGTGTAAGGTTACCCATAGAGCATATCCCGCGCACCCCGACTGACCCTGGGCCATCTCCGGTTTCGAGATGGCCCCCTCGGGTTTGGGAACCACGGTGTCCCCGTCTTGCCCCGGTTTGGGGGAGGGGCGCTAGTTGCCCCACCGTCCGGCCCGGCCTACTTCTGCTGGGGTGACAGGCGGCCTCACCTGCCACTCCCAGGCCTGCACTCATGGAGGACGGAGGTCGTTAAGCGACCTCCGACGCCTATCTATACCTACCATTCATTTTAAATCTCGTATTTTTAATTTCTTAGCAAGTACAACCATATGGCTGCATGCAGCGCGGTTGCCGTATTGCGGCTAGCCGTAAGTGCATTGTGGGCCTTAGTGTCTCTTAATCAAACGTCAAATTAGTCAAATTCGTTCTCTCGGTCTTCGTTAGATCACATAATCTTATATAGATTAAAGACGATTATTATCTTATTATTTACGACACATGATTACCTGAATAGCTCCGACATCTGTTAATGTTATTTATAACGTAAAACACTATGTTTATTTATCACCATGAGTTTGCATAACTGGTACGCAGAAAAATCTTTGGACGAGAATATGGAACAGTCGTCTTGAGTAAGTACATATTATTCAAATTTTCTTTTAAACAACATAACGGTTGCAGTATTAAGGTCTTACTTCATGTTATTGCATATAATGCAGTAACGGTATTGTATTTGATAAAAGTGTTTCTGCTAACTTATTAAGTACTTGTCTGAAAATGATTTTGATTTTGATGAAAGAATGATTTTATAGAATATTTTTATTATTTACACATGATTAACTTATATTATTGAAATAAATCTATTTTAAGGGATTCTATCGCGATTTATTTGATGTTATTTTATATTACGAACCGCGTTTGCATTGTGGTATGGGTAATAGACTGCTGAGTCGAGGTCTCGGGTTCGATCCCAGGTTTTACTATGGCACACACCAATGTTTTTTCGATGCTTTTCGAAGATATGTGTGTATTTATCGCAGGTTTATAAGTGCCCGGTTAATGGCAATAGGCTCGCCACCTATTACATTGGGACCTAAACATAAACTGGCGAAATGTAGGTGCTAGCACCTCTGCCTACCCCTTCGGGGATATAGGCGTGAGTTTATGTTATGTTATGTATTTTATATTATTATCCGTTTAAATAGTTTTATTTCAATGTGTGACATTCGCGTAAACTTCCGACAATATCATAACTTATATTATGTCACATGATAGACCGGCGCGGCGTCTGCTCTTCTACTTTCCTTGGGGATTGGTTTATCTTGGCTTTTTTGGGAGCGACAGTCGCCTGACACTCCAATTCCAAGCGTATATATATAGTCCTAATTGCTTACAGTGCTGCTGAGATTTGTTCAGAGCACGAAATAGTTTCGACCCTCACATTTTGCTCACATTCTTTCACTACTCTATAACATCCTATTTCATCCTCATACACCAGTCTACTTAAAAGAACGCTTCAATTTCCTCTGCGACACGCATTCTAGGTCCTTAAGATCGTCAGAGAATCTGAGGCTGAAAATGCCAGCACACTCCACAACGTTTATGGATAAATCCTTTACAGTACAAGCTGTCCGATTGTGGAATACCTTACCTGAGGCTATAAGACGTGCGTAATCGCTGCCAATTTTCAAAAAATTAATCACGGCTTACTATCTACAGGAACAATAGTCATCAATTTCTCTCCTTCTCTCTTCACATCTCTCTCTCTTTATTCTACACTGTCTTTTTTTATGTATGTATATTGTATATATGATGTACCTAGAAATAAGTATTTTTTGTAAATTTTTACTTTTTAGTATAAATTATATATATAATGATACGTAAGTTCATATTTAAATGTCAGAGCTTATATGGAAAAACATAATTATGTACACCAGAAACTGCCCTATATCTTTTATTACTGTTTTTTCTCCATCCAATGGTTGCCTGTAAGAGATTGCCCTGTGCGATAACGCCGCCAATTGTATATACCTCAAAACTGTTCCAGCTTATGTTCTGCATGCTTATTCTTGTGTACATACAATAAAGAGATTTATTATTATTATTATTATTTTAGGCGCAATCACGTCACACAAAACAGTTATGTCATTGGTTATAATTTGCAATAGAGAACAAGCCTAAAAGTGATAACCAATCGCGTTGCATATCATGTTGAACATTTTGAAAGATTTGAAGATTTGTAGTACAATGAAAGATACGTGGCACTTCCTTCTGATGCACAGTATTAGTGAATGATTAATTAGTGGTATGGTTTATGCATATGAGACGTTGAGTACCTTTTTTTTTTATTTTTTTTTTTTATCGTGCGGAAATCCCTTCGGATACCCCCCCGCCGGCTAGCGGGGCGGTTATGTCGGGCTTGCACCGACTAAAACCGCACGCCGTCTCGGGTCTTCAGACGCCGGGGTGTAAGGTTACCCATAGAGCATATCCCTCGCACCCCGGCTGACCCTGGGCCATCTCACCACTAACAGCATCGCTCATCCTGTCTCCTCTGAAAGCAGAGGAGTACGGAGAGCGATGTGTCCCGCCACGTTGGGTATTGGCCGACGATCAATGCCAACCCTATGAAGGGGTGAAGGGGAAGCCATTGACCGCCGCCCAGGGTGTACCGGCCGCTCCGATTCCGTTCCCCCCGGCCTGCAGCGGGATTGGAATCGGAGCGACACTCGAGGAGGTTACCCAACACACACCCCAGACGTTGAGTACCTTTTTTTTTTTTTTTTTTTTTTTTTTTTTTTTTTTTTTTTCGTGCGGAAATCCCTTCGGATACCCCCCCGCGTGCCAGCGGGGGCGGTTATGTCGGGCTTGAACCGACTAAAACCGCACGCCGTCTCGGGTATTAGACGTTGAGTACCTAATAAATTAAGTGTTATAGCATGTGTTACACAATGCACTTCCGTTTACCACATCCGTCGCGTGAAGGAAGGATGCGAATTGCATCACAACATATAACGAGGTCACCTAATGTCATCTTATCTGAGAGTTTGTTAGTAAATTGGCTGGGACAGTTTCAAAACGTATAAAATTTTGTCCTCCGCCCCCCACGGACTAAACTACTGATATCCACGGGGCACTCGGGTATACTTTAGGAAGGAACTCCCATGGAACCCGCTTAGACTTTGACCAATAGTCATAACGCAGGTGGTCTCGTCGTGGAATTGGGGGCAAGGCGCACGTGGAACACGTCGCACCACCAAATCGGGTCTGCTTCTGCTAGGGCAGCAGTCCTACCGCTCGCCGTCAGGCCTGCGCAGCGGAAATGGAGGCCGGAGATTGTTTGGCGCCCGCCTGGTGCGTCCTGTGTGATACCGGTGAGGGCTGGTTCTCGTCCGTTCCGCATTTTTAATATTAATTAGGATTAATAGTAATAGAAAAAAGGTACCACCACCCATACAAGAAAAAGACTACACAAGATTTACTACCAAGTACAAAGACTAAATTAAATATCATCGAAGCTCGACGCATAGACCATTATCTGAAAGACAAGACGCAGTATCTATCAAAGGGGAACAGAACACCATGTATCCAGTTACAAGTTAAGCGATACCAGGACATGACAATGATGGCGTGTGGCCAACTGTGTCGCGACGTAGCTAATTGTATATGGTGTGACTGATTAACTGGCTTTTAATTGATCAGGTTTTTGCTCGGTAACTGACCTTCTTGCTCTGGCTAATAACTTCATTAAATTAAGTTGATTATTATAGATCCGACCTCCTTATATCGAGAGCTTTAGGCTGAATTTAAAATGCTTTTGCCTTTTTCACACACACACGTCACCATAGCGCCTAGATTTTTTATAATAATATAATCGTAAATATAAGTATTTTAGTGTACAAGTACAGAGTCGCCTGGTTCTATAATGATAACCTCACTGTTGTTCATTTATCACATAGTATAACTCGATATTAAGAAAATACTGTCAGTCAGTCACTTTGAAAGTGTTTAACCACTCCAATCCTTTAACCGGTTAACATTCAACACAAAAAGGGTCCCATTAAAACCCACCTGTGATTCCGTGAATAAATCGAACACAGCTGTATCATTCCTTTGCAAAACAGTTGCAAAACATGACGTGGCGCAGTCGTATCATATTGAGGACAAAAAGTGTACCTTATTAATTGTAAATTATGGACAAGGTCGGTGATAATTGTTGTGAGTCAGACGAGAATATGCGGATAATTATGTATGACATGCGGGTGTTTATGTTGTGAATTAAGATGGCGGCCTGCGTTCTAGCGTTGTTTTCTTAAGTGTGGGCTGCAATAACATGCTCATGCTTACTTGTTCTTGCTTTTTAGGGATTTTCTTTAGAAAAGCCCTATTGCTATCGAGTTGTCGTCGACGTCGTCGTCGTTGCCACGGTTCTGTCACGGTTTTGGGTATGAAGGAGATGAGTTATCGAGTTGCTGTTTTCGGTAATAGATTCGTGCTGGGGTGAACCATTGCAAGATAAAAAAAACGCAAAATCGAAAATCCCTTGTATTCGGCTGAGCTCTTCTCAGGAATTCAACTTGTTTATTCTCCTGAGGTTGAAAAGAAACACACGACCCTCCTGTCAGTAAGCGGTTGCGTTTGGAAAATGTGACAGGAGAGAAAATAAAGGAACATTTGGAAAGATAAGAAAACTGGGGAATGTCTTCAGACATTGTTACCCAATGTACGAATACAGTTATACTAGTTAACTTTTGGTGCTGTGAAGTTTCCTTATAATGCGATCGTTAGCAAAATAGATTAAAATTCTAAATCCTACTAGCTGTTGCCCGCGGCTCTGCCCGCGTGGAGTTCTGATCCCGTTCCCGCTTCTCATGGGAACCTATTCCAGGGATAAAAATTAGCTTATGTGTTATAAACTGTAATATATCCCTGTACCAAATTTCAGCAAGATCAGTTCAGCCATTTTTGTGATCCTTACGAAAGTATAAATCATATATTTCATAATGACGATTGACACTGACATTCATGACACAATATGGAAGATACTTTTTATCATCGGTCAAAGTGTTCGTAACAATACAAAGATAACTTGGGTATAATTTTATAGAGTATAATAAGCATAGATAAAGTTCCCACAGTAATACAACGTTATAAACTGTGTTATGTCGACATGCGCACGCGCCGTCACGGCCTAGACCCGTCGAAGGTCACTTTATAATTTCATACCGTCGTTGTAATTATGCATGTAAATGTAATTTTTATGATTATAGTGTTATCATAATTATTAAAAAAAGCAAGCACCTGGAGTGGGGACTTATTTCATTTGTTTTATTAAATTCTATACCATTTTCAGCTTTTTAGGGTTCCGTTGCCAAATGGCAAAAAACGGAACCCTTGTAGATTCGTCATGTCTGTCTGTCTGTCCGTCCGTATGTCACATCCACTTTTTTCCGAAACTATAAGAACTATGCTGTTGTGAAACTTGGTAAGTAGATGTATTCTGTGAACCGCATTAAGATCTTCACACAAAAATAGAAGAAAAAAAAAATGGGGGTCCCCATACTTAGAACTGAAACCCACAATTTTTATTTTCATCACACCCATACGTGTGTGGTATCTATGGATAGGTCTTAAAATTAAGGTTTCTAATATCATTTTTTTCACAGTTTACACTGATCCCGACTTTTTTGTTTTTGTTAGTTTTTAGGTTTCCGTGTCTTAAAAGGTAACGGTAAGGTAAAGGACGTTTTGTAAGTGCCGCATTAATGGTCAATACAATAAAAAATAAAAAACCTTTATAAGATCACTGTTGTCTGTCTATCTGTCCGTGTGTCACCACCGATTTTCTCAGCAACTGGTAGGCCTAGCATGTTGAAATTAATACCAGATACTGGGGTCTATAGTCCCTATTAGGTGTATAAAAAACGCCTAAGTGCGGGTCGGACTCGCCCATGAAGGGTTCCGTAGCAGCTAGTAATTATAATGTTTTTATTTTTAATATTTATCTTTGAGTTGATTGAATGAAAGGTAAATTGCGGTTTACGATTTATATCATTTATCTATCTTTATATCATTCTCTTATTTTAGAAGTTACGGGGGGGGGGGGGGTACACACATTTTACCATTTTGGAAGTGTCTCTCTTGCAAACTATTCAGTTTAGAAAAAAATGATATTAGAAACCTCAATATCATTTTTGAAGACCTATCCATAGACACCACACACGTATGTATGGGTTTGATGAAAAAAATATTTCTGAGTGTCAGTTCTAAGTATGGGCTAACGCCCAAAATTTAATGTTTATTTCTATTTTTGTGTGAAAATCTTAATGCAGTTCACAGAATACATCTACTTACCAAGTTTCAACAGCATAGTTCTTATAGTTTCGTAAAAAAGCGGCTGTGACATACGGACGGACAGACAGACATGACGAATCTATAAGGGTTCCGTTTTTTGCCATTTGGCAACGGAATCCTAAAAATCAAGGTCCTGAGGTAACGTGATAAAAAGATATGGGCAAATTTAAACTTTCGTGAAAACTTGTATGTACCGAAATTTACCTTAATTTTCAACTTTTATTTTTCGGAATTTTCCCTTTACTTCTGCTTGAAAGACTTTGCTTTTAACCAAAATTGACAATTCTAGGTCAACCGGAAATACCCTATAGGTTTTGGGTCGAAAACCTATTAGTTAGTTCCCGTTGACCTAGAATCAGGAAATTTGACAATAAGTAAGGTCTTACAGCACAAATAAAGGAAAAATTTGAAAAAATAAAGAACCGTTGAAAAGTAAGTTACATTTTGCTACTTACAAGTTTTTATAGATAATGGTACGGAACGCTTCAGGCACGAGTCCGACTCTCACTTGGCCGATTTTTAAACTATAATAGTTATCTTCGATCAGTGCTATTATAAAATTGTAAGTAAGTTGTGTCGGAGATAATTAAAGATAAATACTTGTGTTATGATAAATAAACGATACTGAAAAATATTTTTTTTTCTGGAATTCTCTGTTTGTCTGTTTATTCGCGATGGACGCAAAAAGTAGTAAACGGATTTTGACGCGGATTTTTCTATAAGATAAGTCTTGGTCGGACTTAAAATCTGCCGTATGGTTGATTGCAATTGGTTAAGAAAAACCGGAGATATGATCAAAAAACGATACACAAAAATAGAAAAAAAAACAATAAATTTTGGGGGTTTCCCCATACTTAACTTTACAGAAACTTAAAAAAAAATATTATCACACCCATACGTGTGAAGTATCCATGGATAGGTCTTCAAAAATGATATTGAGGTTTCTATATCATTTTTTCTAAACTGAATAGTTTGCGCGAGAGACACTTCCAAAGTGTTAAAATGTGTGCCCCTCCTGTAACTTCTAAAATAAGAGAATGATAAAATTGAAAATTGGCTTGAACGAGATCTAGTAAGTAGTTTTTTTTTATACGTCATAAATCGTAAACCGCAATTTACCTTTCATTCAATCAACTCAAATATAAAAAATTACTTGCTGCTACAGAACCCTTCATGGGCGAGTTCGACTCGCACTTGGCCGGTTTTTCTAATATGTGTTCAATCTGTAGTGCTTTTCTTAAATATATTTAAAAAAAAAACGATGTCGCGTCTCACTTAAACGACAGGAATTTTATGTATGCTAACTACGGATATGTTCGGACTTTCAGAGAGCTCGCTATTGGCGCTACCTACAGCCCAATTACGAACAACATTCTTTTCAGCCGGCTGAATGGGCAATAGTAACCCGAAGTGAGCTCTCTCATCCGAGTGAGACTCGATATCGAGTTAGTTCATATTACAGAATAGTACTACTGCTCAACTCAACAAAAATTTAATATTACTTTATCTGTCGTGTTGGTGATTAGTGTAATCATAGACCGTGTAACCGCAGACTTCTTTTTCAATGTTTTTATGTTCACAACAAACGATTGTAATTCTGTATACACCATAATACGGGCTATGAACACGGTCGTAATGAATCGATTTGTGAAAAAAAGTGTTATATCATAAACCTTCGTGAATGGGCCCTTTACGATGTCGCAATATTATTTTTTAATCTAATAAAAATTTCTTTTTGTGTGTCTGTTCATAAACTCTCTTTAGTTTTTTTTAGTTTAGTTTAGTAAGCGGCGATAGCAAAGTGGCGTATTTGGCCCTGTAGTGGTAAGTGTTTATAAATCTCGACAGCTGAATCTGTCATGGTATTCTGTAAGAGTGTTTATAAATCTCGACAGCTGAATCTGCCATGGTATTCTGTAAGAGTGTTTATAAATCTCGACAGCTGAATCTGCCATGGTATTCTGTAAGAGTGTTTATAAATCTCGACAGCTGAATCTGTCATGGTATTCTGTAAGAGTGTTTATAAATTTCGACAGCTGAATCTGTCATGGTATTCTGTAAGAGTGTTTATAAATTTCGACAGCTGAATCTGTCATGGTATTCTGTAAGAGTGTTTATATAAATCTCGACAGCTGATTCTGCCATGGTATTCTGTAAGAGTGTTTATAAATCTCGACAGCTGAATCTGCCATGGTATTCTGTAAGAGTGTTTATAAATCTCGACAGCTGAATCTGCCATGGTATTCTGTAAGAGTGTTTATAAATCTCGACAGCTGAATCTGCCATGGTATTCTGTAAGAGTGTTTATAAATCTCGACAGCTGAATCTGCCATGGTATTCTGTAAGAGTGTTTATAAATCTCGACAGCTGAATCTGCCATGGTATTCTGTAAGAGTGTTTATAAATCTCGACAGCTGAATGTGCCATGGTATTCTGTAAGAGTGTTTATAAATCTCGACAGCTGAATGTGCCATAGTATTCTGTAAGAGTGTTTATAAATCTCGACAGCTGAATGTGCCATGGTATTCTGTAAGAGTGTTTATAAATCTCGACAGCTGAATGTGCCATGGTATTCTGTAAGAGTGTTTATAAATCTCGACAGCTGAAATCGAGGTAAGATATATCATCTTCGCCATAAGAAATTTGATACTCACTACGGATTTAGTTATCGAGATACTCGTACATATACGTTCTTACAGAATAGCATAGCTGCTGGGGTGATTTTCGACGATGTCCTCTAAAGGGGCATTGCTACGATAGCATGGCCAGCCACCAGTGTCCATCTCGAGGCGTTATCCTAAGTCGACACGGCATATCGCGTGTCGCTGGCTATTAACTCATCTTCATAAATGAACAAGTTTGAATCGCAAATTGTTCATCTTTTTTCTAATTGCAGAACATTAGCACATTTTTTTGCTCAAATTAGATTTATTTTCCTAACAATCGAAACCTGCGGGCTTGTATCTAAGGTTTAAAGATGGCGGGCCGTTGTGTTTTTTCCTTACTGTTGATGCTTAAGTGGAAATTGGGTGTACAGGTCCAACACCTTTGGGGCCAAGCCAACCTCACCTGCAAGTCTGCACCTGCTACATAACGGACGAAGTTCTGGAGCAGGCGTTCCTCTCGGGGTTGGGAAGTCAGACGGTATTCGCTTCGTCGCTGGAACCGCAAAACATACATAGACTACATAGTTGCCTAATTGTGTATTTTTTCCACCTCTGTACACCCCTTTAGAGATATATAGGCTTGGTTATTCTTGTATAAACTCAACACACTCAATATTATTATGGATATCCATAAACATTAAGTAAACCCCACATTACGTCTTTTATACAAAAAATTGTAATGGAATCAGATTGACACGTTAATAGTTACATAGTCTATTAAAAGACAACTTACCTACTAATAAATTGTATCAACTTGAGCTGTTCATAGCTGCAATAATACGCTAATTCTCATACTTTGAAATTCCATGCGTTCTTCTGAAAGTAGCCTTAATAAAATTAAAACAACCAATCAATTAAACACGAATAACAGTAATTCCATATGATGCTAGACATTAGGGTCGATGACGTCATACGTCTACGATAGCTCCGATAGCGCCCACACAAGATGCCTCTGTGTGTATCACAGATCAATGACCTCCCAACTGTTAACAAAAACGCATCGCATCTACGCATATTTTTTGTGTTCGAACAATTACGATACTAATAAACATAGAGCAATGTAGATTAATATTCTGATGATGATTAATCGTAAAATGTAATATTATTTTATCTGTGTTAAGTGATGAATGGCTTTTTTTATTCTGTAGTAGGTACTTACAGCGTTAAGTAAAAAGAAAAGTAGGTAAAAAAAAAAGTACCTACGCGTCTTAAATTGAAGGAAGAACAGATTGAATTTTTTTTGTGTCCAATTTGATATAATCGCCTAGTGCGAATCGATTTTAATGATTTTATAATCCCACGTCAATTAAAAAAGGATCAAGCAATTGGGCAAAGTAATCTCGGAGATATGGGTGTGTCCAATGAACCCGAAAAACTTCACCTTTTTCAACTCATTTGAAAATAATATCGTCTAATATCTCCCGAAGTAACCAAAAGTGTACACACCCACTCACAAAGCGCTGTTTTTCGGTCCCACTTAGGTAATAGTTGGCGAGTCTATTGGTGTCAACTGGGCATTTTTCGTGGGTTATATACGAAACCCCTGTTTGGCGGACATCAGATACCAGATACCGGATAGCCAGCCGGCTATCCGGTATCTGGTATCTGATGTTAGCCAACCTTAGAAACTGATAGCCGAATATCCGGATACACTCTAGAGGAGTCTAGAGAATTTGAGTATTTTTGTTCCTTTCTTCTTTCCTTGTACGAAACCCACGGAAGAGCCAGAGTAAGTAGTATACTTTGCAAATATTAAAGGAGGGTAAATCTATCGTTAACCTAAATCATCATAACATTTGGTATTTATTTTTATGGACAAATAAGGAAAAAATTAATACTCGCGGTGTTACCTGAATGTCAAACGGAGGGTCACATTTAAGAAATCCCATAAAAAAATTGGGTTACGGCGACCAACGACATTTTTGTGTTATGTATAATGTTAAAGAAATGTCAATATACAACATACATTATGAGTTATATACTAAGTTCCCTGTTTAATGTCGGGAGGGGCCTGCAAATCACGTCGATATTCATAAGTATATCTAGGCCTGGGAAATACTATATTATATTTTGAGATTACCATTTGTCAAGACAAAAATAATCCTAGATATACATGACGGCCGCGGCCTCTGTGGCGCAGCGTTAGTGAATTCGACTGCTACGACAGGGGGCGCGGGTTCGATTCCCGTTTAGTGCAAATATTTGTGTGCATGAATATGTCTATTTGCATTGGTCTGGGTGTTTATGTATATGTATGTATTTTTTTTTTAAAGTACATAAAGTATGTTTAACCGCATTCTGGAACCCATAACACAAGCTAGTTAAACTATGCTTACTTTGGGTATAGAAAACGCTGTGTAGAATTTCGTAGAATATTTATTTATACTTGAAATTATTATTTGTGTGTATTTCTTATTTTTAGTCGGATACTTTAAATCCTGTTATTAACGACAGGGCTGACAGAAATAAGGTTTCGGAAAATTTTCAAATATGTGCTAAGTAAGATTTTTTCTATTCCCTCCTGTACCGCCTTGGATGGGAGGTACTTCTTTTGCAATATACCACCATGTAATATGCACCAAGGAGTTTGCTCAAAGTTTAATATTGATTAGACAAAAATTCCAATTGCTTCAAACAGTTAGTGTTTCAAAAAACACAACTTTAAATTTTTGACCATAAATCATTTTGGGGTCAAGGATTCACATAAGTGCTTCCTACAAACACCACCACGTTTTGCACCTATATGTTTTTTTTTTTCAAAAACTTCCAGCTTGGAGTTAGGCTACAATAAGTTATTACATTTATTCTCCCCGAAATAAACCCAAACACAGTAAATAACACCTCACGTATTGAGTATAATCCAATCATAAACTCAATGAATGATACACGCGATGCCCACATCTTATAGTCTCCCTACGGCAAATGAACTGCATTCACTCGGCACATCAAAGCTTGCACCAGCTGACTGGCATGGCGGCCATTGGATGACGTCAGCACATGTGGCACCCAGCCCGGAGCCAAACATTTTGCTTTTGTTTCGACACTCTTTGTATTGTCTCTTTTGGTCTCTTATATTCGAATATGAGCTTTGAAGATATTGTTTTACTTTCGGCACTGTCTGTGTTGGTCCGTATTCTCGTTAGCACCGTGAAATAAGTTAAATACTGTGGGAAGTGGGTTCACATCAATAACGTGCTGGGTCGATAGCGTGTGTAAGTAATAATAAATTGCCACCGCCTTGTTAAGTCTTGATTTTCATAGAGTCAACTTCAATTTTTTTCAAACGAACATCCTATGACGTTCGAGTTATTTCCTTTTTCAACCGACTTCAGACGGTGGTTCAAAAATTGACCTGATCTTTGTTCGCGATTATCTTGCGTTTGGTCGAACCGAATGTGATTCGGTGTTCAGAAAAGTATTTGTTACATTCTGGAGAAGGTTTTAATATACTTGATTCTTTCACGTCATCGCTGCATCGCCTTAATGATAATAAAATTACTGAAATTCGTTTGTACAAACTGGCAGTCAAAACATACAGCACCTCTACAAGAGTCTCAGCATTTGGAAGCAGGTTGCTGATGGACTCTGTTTGCGCGTTTACAAGGATAACCGGCTGAGTTTTGAAGGTGCAATCAGTGGCGAAGGTAGAAAAAGAAAAACTGACAAAGCCACAGTTCATTTTATCAGCTACAGTTAATTACATGATCAAGTATTCATAAGAGAAACCGGAGGTTGTTATGAAAACTTGGCCCCCTGATGCCTATCCTACGGCTTTACTACTGTCGTATTGTGAACTGGAGATTTCATATCTAATGAGGGGTGAGGTCGCTCTTATAGTTGGTACTAACCGAGGTACTGTGATTAGCATAGAACAAGTAGTAATAAAACAAAAAAAAATGTTTTTTAGCAATTGTTTCAGTTCAACTACATTATATCAATCATTTCTTCAAAAAAGGAAATGAAATTTTTTATTTCGCAATTTTTATTACTTTAAAACGGTAAAGGCTGCGGCCTTTAAATAAGATATTCAATAATAATAATGTCCGCAGTTGTTGCATTCAATGCATTCACATTACGTCATTGGGCGTTCATAATTAAAAATAAACATCTGCATAAGTACAACTGCATATTATATGTCTGTGACTTGTTTAAATATAATATTTCATTTAAAAGTTCTCACGTCTGACATTAATGTGTGTGATTATAATAACTTTAAACATTAAATCGTCGCTACAGACTGTTTTAATTAGTTTCTCAGCCGCAGTATACCCTACAGTCTACACTCACACCCGGGTACACGTTACGTAATAAAGTCAGCCACCATAGGGGAGAAATATTCGATACGATATTTTTATGTATAACTTAGTGGGCCATGCTCTATATCAAAGCGTAGAATATCTAATTCTAAAGACATGTCATCCGGATCCGTGATACCACCAAATGACACCACCGGTGGTGCCAAAGGTATTTTTCAATTCCCATGATACCACACCGGTAGCGTCAAGAGTCAAGCTTAATTAGCTTTAGTTATTATGCAATCCCCATGACACCACCGGTGGTGTCAAGGGTAGGTATTATTGGTACAGAAAGAATAAGAAAGATCATAGTCTGTAGAAAGGAATAGATTATAGTCTGGAATAACATAGGCTATTTTTTTGTCCCTGGAATAGGTTCCCATAGGAAGCGGTAACGGGAACAGAAATCCACGCGGGCGGAGCCGCGGGCAACAGTAGTACTTAATGATTTTACAGTTATTTGTGACAACTAATATTATGGTGTTCTTGCAGATATGCTCTATGGGCAACTATACACCCCGGCGTCTGTAGACCCGAGAAAAAAAAAATAAAAGGTATCAATTTTGACCTTATAGCCGATGCACGTGCTGTGGATGATTAAAGATCATCGGTTTTTTCATCTCTATACTATATTTTCTCTGTGGTCCTCCATATAGGTAAAAAAAAAAGAATATTTACTAGTATACGTAAAACCTTTAACTAAGCTAAATTGCTTGAATTAGGAGTGGGTTCACGACTTCACGTCAGTCACATACACTTTCTATATTGATATTAATTGTTAATGCGATTTTCCAGCAAAATTTTAAATAGTTCTCAAGCAAATTTGAACCTTCTTTATATTCACATGTCCCTAAGATCATCACCATTTAATGGTACATCGTACCACCAGTACCAAGTCTAATTAAACCTATTTCTATTCTAAAGATATAATTTACATACAGTAACAAAATGTAACTTATGCCCATGGCTCCGCCCTCGCGGAGGTTGGTAATCGTTTTTTGGTCATATATCCGGTTCTGCTTAACCAATTGCATTCAAACATACGTCAGATTTTAAATCAGACCAAGACCTTTCTAATAGAAAAAAAACCACATCAAAATCCCTTCAGTAGTTTTAGTGTCCATCGCGAACAAACGGACAAACAGATAAACAGACAAGAATTCCAAAAAAATATATTTTTGTGTTCTGAATCGTTCATTTAACATAACCCAAGTTTTTTTTTTTATATCTCCAATGTACAGACACATCCAACTCACAATTCTTTAATATTTCGTAGATATCGTTTTACAGTTTTAATTTTTTCATGACAATAAACCCGCCTTTGTTATTTTTTTAAATGTGTGTATAGGCAGGTGCTTTGCTTTGCCAGCAGAAGCAGACCGGGACGGTAGGGCGACTAGTGCCCCTCCCCCAAACCGGGGCAAGACGGTGACACCGTGGTTTCCAAACCCGAGGGGGCCATCTCGAAACCGGAGATGGCCCAGGGTCAGTCGGGGTGCGAGGGATATGCTCTATGGGCAACCTTACACCCCGGCGTCGTAAGACCCGAGACGGCATGCGGTTTTAGTCGGTTCAAGCCCGACATAACTGCCCCCGCTGGCCGACGGGAGGTATCCAGAGGGATTTCCGCACGAAATAAAAAACAAAAAAAGGTGCTTTGCCTAATCGCTGGCGCTTCTTTTTATAAGGCCAGCATTATTGCCACACTGTTTCACCCGCATAAATCCTGCTCAGCCTATGTTACTCACGGATAATGTAGCATTCTAATGGTGTGAGAGTTTTTGAAATCGGTCCTGCAGTTTCGGAGCATATTCAATGGAATCAAACAATCAAATCTTCATCAATCAAATTCTTTATAAATCTTATAATATTAGTATAGATAAGATCGGTAGGTCAGACCAAATGTTTGTAGTCATTTTCAGGAATATTCTTGCTGCATCACTCTTCTTCATTCGAACGGCAATCCCATTCACAGCCAAAGCTCGCATCCTGGCCCGGTGTCTACAACTGCATCATTTGGGATATCTTGACTTTTACTGACCTCCCAACCCCGAGAGGAAAGACTGCACCAGAGCTTACTCCTCTATCAGCAGGTGTATCGGTTTGCAGGTGTGGTTGGCTTGGGGAAAAAATGGGCGAAAATCTACATACATCCAAAGGTGAACTACGGTTATACGGTGCAGTATGTATAAATGAATGACTTGAACCTGCGGAACGGGCGGAACTTGAACCTGCGACCAGTCCCTTTCTAAGAGGATTATTCAAATTCAAATTTATTTATTTCATGAAGCATAGGTTACACAAAGATGTTATAATCATAATTAATAGTTCAAGCTATGTTCCGCGAAAGGCATACGAAATATTGAGTTAGGTGAATCATAATTCATACAAAATAGATAAACATGTCCATGTAGAATCCAAATACACAAGTTAATTAGGTCAGAACGTAAAGTAAAAACAATTAATGTCAGAATAATCAAGTCAAATGAAAATTCTGACCAACTGAGCTACTTAGACAAGCCCTGTATAGTCGAAATCCTAACTAGGTCTGCAAGGCGAATCGCTGCTTGCAATGTTGAGCTGAGTGAGACATCGTGAATCAGATTTAGAAAATTTTGAACAGTGATCATTCCTCCGTGGCAAGTCCGATTTTGAAAATTCTTTTTGAAAGTCACAACTCTGGACATGCTTTCTGAGCGTGTAATGTTTGGTCACAGTGTCTTGAGCGGTTATTATGTAATTCCATCTGGATTTCTTTTAACGGTGATCATTCCTCTGTGGTAGCATTAATTTTTTCCAAATATATCCATAAACCTTCCTCTGATTGACCTCTTTAATCATGCCAAAATTGGTTCTGATTGGATAAGTAGTTTAGGAGGAGACCTGTGACAAAGAAAATACTGAAGTCTGGTATGAGGAGCTTTCGCTCGACTTCGTCTCACTCAGCTCAAACATACGTACGGAGTAATAAAAAAAAAACTGTTTAAAAAATGGATTAACAACATTCATTGTTTTTCTCAGTTCGTAAGAATTTTCGGTAGATGGCTTCAGCGTTCCCGTCCTGGACTTTTTGCGATTAAAATTTACTAGTATGTCTAGTTATACGAACTACAAAACAGTAGTCGTTAGGACTGTTATTTTGGTCTCTATTTAATTCGTATTGTTTTATTGCCGTACGGTCACGGCTAAGTATAGCCCACCCCGAGTACACTTCCTGTGAAACATAAGAGGGGCCGTTGACTGTTTCAACCACTTCTGACGTCCCCTTTAGCGTACTGATGTCTTCCTTATGGGCTGTCCCCAGAATGAACTTTAATGGGATCTGTTGCTAAGGTATAAATAAAGAAATATTCTATGACATTCTACACAGCGCTTTCTAGACCCAAAGTAAGCATAGTTTAACTAGCTTGTGTTATGGGTTCCAGAATGCGGATAAACATACTTACATACTTTTTTTTTGTAAATACATACATATTATACATAGAAACACCCAGACCAATGCAAATAGACATATTCATGCATACAAATATTTGCACTCAGCGGGAATCGAACCCGCGCCCCCTGTCGTAGCAGTCGCATACACTACCGCTACGCCACAGAGGGACGCCACGCTAGGGAAGTCCAAAGAACATAAAAAGTATTTTAACTTATCAATCGTGAAAGTAACTTAAAAACGTGTTACGCTACGTTCACATGATGATATGCCGGATATGTTTTTCGCAGGATACGGTTTAGTTACGATATAATATCGGTTAACTGTTGAATCTTAAAACCGAATGCACGTGTGAACTCATACATTAAATTATATTGTGACTAAACCGTATCCTGCTAAAATCGGATCCGGCGTTTAACTGTGTGAACTTAGCGTAACAAGGTCTTTAAAAAATGACTCGGACGTCAGATCGGATGGTAGTCGCCCTCATAACTGCCGAGGTAAGCCAATCAAGAGAAAGAGTAGAAGAGCGGACGTGTATGCAACCCGGTACGACGTTGTAATGATGATGATTATGATTAGTGTGCGACCATACGTCGGTTGTTTGTTATTGAAAATCATTATCGAAAATCAATCATTATTGAAAATTTGAGGAAAACAAGTCAAGGTATATATCATATGGGAGCGTGGCGTCTCCTGTAATCCGGCTTCTCGGAGTTCGGGACTGGAGGATGGTTTGAGGTCGGGAGTTCTGGTACTGAGTGGCTCATGTTGACTGGACGTCCACACTAAGCCTGGTATTAATATGGATCCCCTGGAGGAGTCTGGGGGAGGCAGGTTAACTAAGGAGGGTCGAACCGGGCCAGGGGGGAAACCCTGCAGGTATATATCATATTTTGAAATTCGAAGCACTAAAGCTCTTCAATCTATAATATAAAAATGAATCGCTGAATGTATTGGTAAGCGCAAATCTCGAGAGCAGCTGAACCGATTTCGCTAATTCTTTTTTTATAATATTGCTTGAAGTACGAGAATGGTTCTTACGGAGAGTTTTTTTTTTTAAATGGCATGAAAAAAAAAATACAGGCATGTTTGGGATAAATAAGTGTCACGGGGCGAAGTATGCCACGGGCGAAGCCGCGGGGCACAGCTAGTAGTTAATAAAAATGAAGTAAATCAGTTCCAAAAGAAAATTCCGAATAATGCCGACTGACGCATTGTGATTTAAATAGTTCGGTTTACGGTGAGCATTCCATTATTGCATTCCATTTATTGCCTTACAGATTACACATTCAGAGAAAATATATTTTAGCAAGAGGTGTGGATCCAGCAATTCTTGAGAGTGTAGAAAAAAGCGATACACCTCTCAGCGCTGGTTTGCAATCCACCCTTTTACGTTTTCACATAGATAAATAAATACATTTTTGGGTAATTAGAAGTTACAATGTTAAAGACGAAAGTACAATGAGAAATAATTGTACGACGTGTTTAGTACTATAAAAGTGCGAAAACATAAGAAAAAGTAAAATAAATGAAATAAAATAAAAACATATACACGCAATTGAACATCATCAAATGGCTGGCGTGACGTCATCTGTAGTGGGCCGAAAATGACACGCTTAGTTTTCATACTATTTTATGCACACGTGATCTATTCTACTATACTTTGATCACTCTCATGTAGACATTTCTACAGGAAAATAACACAAAAGGCACGTACACAGGGGTGCTTGGTTGGGGACCTCCACGCGGTGCACCCTGGGCAACGGAGACGGCAGCGCCTCTCTCCTAGGGCGGGAGGGACGCTGCCGCCTACGGCCAACTCCGACCGAGGCGAGGATGGCCCTGTTGAGGGCTGTTCGGAAGCTTTCCACGTGTCCCTCTGATTAGCAGATGGCACAGTGGAGAGAACCGGAGATGGCCCAGGGTCAGTCGGGGTGCGAGGGATATGCTCTATGGGTAACCTTACACCCCGGCGTCTTAAGACCCGAGACGGCGTGCGGTTTTAGTCGGTTCAAGCCCGACATAACCGCCCCCGCTAGCCGGCGGGGGGGTATCCGAAGGGATTTCCGCACGAAAAAAAAAAAAAGGTCACGTACACAATGACTGAAAAAATATTTTAATACGCGTTCTCGTTTGGTCCGCTCATGTAAACCATGTACAACCCAACTCGAGTTACAGATGCTCGAGCTGGACCCATCACTAATATATACACACCCCACACCCCAGAAACTGTTCATCCAGTTACAACATGTATAGTTCGTGTACATGTATGGTGGTGTTGATGTGTGAGTAAAAGTAAAGTCTTCTTGACTGGATCTATTGTTCGTAGATGTAGGTATCATCAAATAAACAATGAAGCTGTACTGAATAGCAATCTACCTAAAAGCCATTGTTTCGATTTGTCCCATTCGCTTAGCATCTTAAGGACAGATGACGTAATTTTAGTCATTGTATTTGTGAGGATTAGAACATTTGGGATACACGAAACTGATGTTAATTTGTTGGCAGATTGGTTGATTGAGGAAATTGATATACGTGAGATTGGCTAACTAGGTAAATTGTATGTAATAGTCAGAAATACATACACTACTACCTGAAGATAGTGGCTTGTTTTCTCTGCCAAACCTTAGACAGCTTTCTGTTTTTGACTTGGCTAATATCTGAAACGGCTCGACCGAATCTGATGGGATTTTCACTGATAAGATAGCTGGTATTGTAACTTTGGCTATTTCTTTTTTTAAAGAATTAGGGTTCCGAGCAAAAAGAAACCCGCATCTCAGTTCACTCCGATGAAGTCGCTAGCACAGCTAGTTTAATAAGACCGATAAACATCCAGAGAAGACATATAAACCGTTTTTATTAAATTAGAATGTTCCTACGACCTAGTCACATAGCTACTACATGAGTAGGTACCTTAGACTGGGCCTGAGGACGGCAGTTGGCCGACTCGCCCTCCTTACAGAAGCAGGCCGTGGCGGAGGCGTGTCGTGTGGGCCCTACACACGCCTGCCAACTCACCGAAGCGGGATAAAACCCGACCCCACCAGGCGAGGCCGCGGTGGCGGCCAAAGTCCGCCGGCAACCCTGGGGTTATCCTTTCGAGGGCTTACCCGGGGTGCCCAGCAACGGACACTTGGGGAGGACACCGTGCGGTTTTAGTCGAGACACGACTTAACCACCCCCGCTGACCAGCGGGGGGTATCCGAAGGGATTTCCGCACGTAAAAAAAAAAAATGAGTAGGTACCTTAGAAAAAAAAAGATTCAGATGAAATTAGAATTCCTTTTTAAAGGCGAATAAAAACTTATTTCATCGTAAACATACGTTTACGAAAGAAAAATGAAAGCTCCATTACGCTAATTATATTTTCGTCAAGATTATTCAAGAGAAAGTCCATCAGTCACGGAATCATGAAGAAATTTTCGCCAATTTTTCCAGTATGATTGCGTCATAAACCTATTTCCCTCTTTCGTGCATCAGTTACGCAACGGAGTCACTTTCAAAATGATGATGACAATTTTATTGTGGACAGGAACAGAGCGTGACGGACAATGATCGTGACTAACTATATCGCTCATCCAACAGAACAGTGGTGACGCAAGTATATATACAGAACATTATTATTTAAAAAAAATACGCTTGTGTGTCCTCGGAAGGGGTTGATAAAAGTGAAATATTTCAATTAAATATTTAAGCAATTTGTATGCTTGCTTTTTCTATAGATTTAGACAATTTAGAATAAACTAGGACGGATGCCAGCTTGGCAATCAACCCAAACTTAAGCGTAGCGAGATTTGCCTATCCAACAATAGCTCAACGTGACCGGTCGTCTTTTTCCATTGATTTGGTTTTTCGGTGATTATTCCTCGATGGTAAGACCGATCTGGACATTCGACCCCTTACGACACTCAGTAATGTCTACTTGATCACCGTGGCAAATTTGGTCGAGATCGGTGAAACGGTCTCGGAGGAGTGTCATTTTTTTGAAATGCAACTTTGAAACCAAAGACGCTTCGCTCGCCTTCGGCTCGCTACGCTTAAACCGGTCAAGTGCGAGTCGAACTCGTGCGCCGAGGATTCAGTACCTACCCATTATACCGCCATAATAAAATTCGGCAGGCCGCTACAGACCGGTCGAAATGGAAGTCGATGGGGGAGGCCTATATTCAGCAGTGGACTTCCCACGGCTGATATGATGATGATGAATAAAATTCGTATTGAGCTAGTCCTCTAAATTGCATGAGCGTTCATACAACTCAGAGGACTATCTGAATTGGCGTCAACTATGTAAGAATACCCTATAAGTTTCAACCTCTTTTATATTTTGGAATTTTTTCTTTATTTGTGCTGTAAGACCTTGTTTTTTGCCAAATTTTGTGATTCTAGGTCAACGGGAACTACCATAAAGGTTTTCGACCGAAATCTATAGGGCACTTCCGGTTGACCCAGAATTGTCAATTTTGGTTAAAAGCAAGGTCTTACAGCACAAATAAAGGGAAATCTAAATTTGCCCATACCTTTTGGTCGTGTTGACTCAGGACCTTGACTTTTATACACCTAATAGGGACTATAGACCTCAGTATCTGGTATAAATTTCAACTGGTCCACCCGTTCCTGGGGAAATCGGTTGTAACACACGGACAAACGGACAAGAGATTCATCGTAAAAGGGTTCCTTTTTCACCTTTTGAGGTACGGAACCCTAAAAACAAGCGGACCTCAAGCTCCTAAGTGCAAACTTTGAACGCATCTGGGTAATCGCTATGAAGATGAAGATGAAATTGCCACTTACATGTTCTGATTTAACAGCTCCAGCATATCGATTGGATATTCGAAATTCTCCTTCACATACTATCTTACTAGCAACCTGGGTAGTTTGGGATATTTTTTTGGCAATATTGTTAGTATATTCTATATAAGAACTACTTTGTTATTAAGGCTTTGTCACTTGTGTCACTTTTTTGTTGTACTTTGTCTTACCTCTTCCGCTTTTTAGGGTTCCGTAGCCAAATGGCAAAAAACGGAATCCTTATAGATTCGTCATGTCGGTCTGTCTGTCCGTCCGTATGTCACAGCCACTTTTTTCAGAAACTATAAGAACTATGCTGTTGAAACTTGGTAAGTAGAGGTATTCTGTGAACCGCATTAAGATTTTCACACAAAAATAGAAAAAAAAACAATAAATTTTGGGGGTTTCCCCATACTTAGAACTGAAACAAATTCTTCAAAAATGATATTGAGATATCTAATATCATTTTTTTCTAAACTGATTAGTTTGCGCGAGAGACACTTTTAAAGTGGTAAAACCCTGTAACATCTAAAATAAGAGAATAATAAAAATAAAAAACAATATAAGATGTACATTACCATGTAAAACTTCCACCGAAAATTGGTTTGAACGAGATCTAGTAAGTATTTTTTTTAAAACATGATAAATCTTAAACAGCAATTTACCTTTCATTCAATCAACTCAAATAAAAAAAAAATTCTTGCTGCTACGGAACCTTTCATGGGCGAGTCCGACTCGCACTTGGCCAGCTTTTCCTTATTCTCAATATCTCTGCCTGTTTCTTGCTCTGTGCTTGCTAAAACACTTTCCTTTTCGTCCCTCTCTGCTTCGTGACCTGCCTGTTTGTTTCATTAATTCCTCAACACCATAGGTATACGCTCACCGGGGTGTGTGTTGGGTAACCTCCTCGAGTGTCGCTCCGATTCCGATCCCGCTGCAGTCCGGGGGGAACGGAATCGGAGCGGCCAGTACACCCTGGGCGGCGGTCAATGGCTTCCCCTTCACCCCTTCATAGGGTTGGCATTGATCGTCGGCCAATACCCAACGTGGCGGGAACACATCGCTCTCCGTACTCCTCTGCTTTCAGAGGAGACAGGATGAGCGATGCTGTTAGTGGTGAGATGGCCCAGGGTCAGCCGGGGTGCGAGGGATATGCTCTATGGGTAACCTTACACCCCGGCGTCTGAAGACCCGAGACGGCTTGCGGTTTTAGTCGGTGCAAGCCCGACATAACCACCCCCGCTGGCCGGCGGGGGGTATCCGAAGGGATTTCCGCACGATAAAAAAAAAAAAAAAGGTATACGCTCACCAACAAAAGAATTAAATTGACGCAAGCCATAACTTTAGATTTGTTAACATGGATGTTCTTCTATCTATTCGATTGATTCAAACGGGATGTGGTTAGTTAGACAAGGTCCTGGGTGCTATTCTGTCTGAAGTCTGACTAACTAGCATCATGAAGTTTAGTTTAGATCAACTTCAAATAAGTTCTGATTTCCTCCTCGTCACAGTTGGCGACCCGCGGCCGTTAACTGCCAGGATATTAAGAAATGACCTTCTGCATAAAGGAACATATTGAAGACTTGATGTTGTTTTTATAGATAGCAATTGGAAAATATTGTTTTAAGCTTGACACTTTTGAGCTGTAAGCGAATGTGACTTCAGTATATTTAAGTGAACACGATTTAGTTAAAAATTCAATTAAAACATTTAAAAATCCCCGACGTAGCCAAAAACACTCCTGACTAATTCACCTTTCAACAAAAAAACTTAATCAAAACAAAAATCATCCGTCCGGGATTCATGATGCCAAATAGATACAGATATACACACACACGCGTCAAATTTATAGCACCCCGTCGTTTTTGCGTCAGGGGTTAAAAAGCGGGTCAATGTATTGTTTACTACTTGATTGTGTTGTGTGTAAGAATAGGTTCAGCTCGTCAGATTCTTGTGGTGTAAAAAAGGACGATACTGATTAGATGCAAGTTCCACTTATCCTACTAATAAAATCATTGCGAAAGTGATTGTGTGTGTGCCTGTGTGCTGGTTTACGCTGAAACTGCTCGGCGTATTTATGTGAATTTCATTTATATCCTTGATTAACACAAAGCCTACTTGTCCCTGACAAATAGAGTGAAACCGTGGGATCCAGTAAGTGCTCTTACTGAGAGTGGCGCTTATGTCAGAGATCTCCGTAATCGGCATTGGAACTTACGTGAGCCGTATAATTAATTAATGATTAAATGGCCAGGCTGATCACCAGGATAATGCTTGGATTAGTTTGAACTTACTTTTTATTTTTTCAATAAACATTACTAGTAACTGATAAAATTCCCCCTAACCCCTCCCACTATTATAAGCTAAATTGTTTGTGTTTGAATTTTTATATATATTAAATTATTATACACTTCATTGTACAGCAGGTAAACATATTATAATCTTAGACGCTACGGAAGCAGTACAATGGACGGCCTTTATCGCTTGAAGTGATTTCTACCGGGCAACCTTTGGATGGTAATTTGTTATCCTTTTGAGAATCTGTCCTTATGCGAGTGAAGGCTATCGAGTCGTGTAATTAAAGATTAGGTGTAGATAATAGACATGTGCCTATAACACCATAACCCCCAATTTTGTTATCTTTAAGCTTTTTTTGGATCTTCTCACGCTATGGAAACACGATCACGTGTAAAATTCCCTTTGTATAGGTGTAAAAGCATAAAGGCTA
This sequence comes from Cybosia mesomella, assembly GCA_946251805.1. Lineage (NCBI taxonomy): Eukaryota > Metazoa > Arthropoda > Insecta > Lepidoptera > Erebidae > Cybosia > Cybosia mesomella. The sequence goes on from OX276398.1 coordinate 29,834,472, forward strand.
TCGTATAAATTACAAATGTAACGCGTATTTAGGTCAAAACTGACGTGAGCTTACGAAATCAATGAACTACAATAATAAGGTCACATTATATGGAGTCAAGAAGGCACGATTCCGAGCTCTGACTGTACATTGCTAAATGTTTACCTTGTACTTGTTCAAGTAAGGGTAATTAGTATTATCTCGCATAAGTTACAGTGTTACACCATCAAAGGATTACACGATTTTGGCAACGAAAGAGATATTTACAGAATTTTTGATATAGGATATTAGGTTTTAGAGTTAATGGGGTGTGTGTTGGGTAACCTCCTCGAGTGTCACTCCGATTCCGATCCCGCTGCAGTCCGGGGGGAACGGAATCGGAGCGGCCGGTACACCCTGGGCGTCGGTCAATGGCTTCCCCTTCACCCCTTCATAGGGTTGGCATTGATCGTCGGCCAATACCCAACGTGGCGGGAACACATCGCTCTCCGTACTCCTCTGCTTTCAGAGGAGACAGGATGAGCGATGCTGTTAGTGGTGACATGGCCCAGGGTCAGCCGGGGTGCGAGGGATATGCTCTATGGGTAACCTTACACCCCGGCGTCTGAAGACCCGAGACGGCGTGCGGTTTTAGTCGGTGCAAGCCCGACATAACCGCCCCCGCTGGCCGGCGGGGGGGTATCCGAAGGGATTTCCGCACGATAAAAAAAAAAAAAAAAAAAAGGTATTAGAGTTAAGGGGATATTTACCATTTGCTGTTTTGAGTGTCCGATATTTCGGCACTGTTGCCACGATCACGGAGGAACTGAAGCAGCCGAAATATCGAACAGTAAAACAATACACAAATCCCGTTAACTCTAAAGCCTTCTACGTACTAAAGCCTTGTACGGACTAAGCGTTCCAATGTACGCGTAATCAATGAATGTTAAATAAGCCTACATGTGAAGCTGAATCCGCGTACAGGGATGTACGCGTACAGGGCACAATGCATTGCTGGATTATGAATGCGTAGTTAGGAGTCGGCCAACCAGTATCCGCCATAGAGCTGACTGGCGACGACTCGCCAAGAGGTGGGAGTCGACAAGCATGCTCAAATTGCATAGGTATGCGAACTGTTGATACTGACTATCTACAGTATGTATGTATGGAACGCTTAGTCTGTACAAGGCTTCAGTGTTTCAATGTACACGTAATCTACGTATGTTGTATACGCAAACAGGTGATGATGAATACGCGTACGGGGCAAATGGAACATTCATATTCGTTCTGACGCGCAACCAAGCACGTTTCCAAATTGTATACTCGTACTGTAAGGACGGACCTACGTTCCTGTGTACGCGTTACCGACTACGCTTACATTGTAACGCATAGTTGTACTGACTATGCGTTACAGTTAACACTTGTTAATAAAAAAAAAATGATGTTAGGTTTATGTAGGGAGTTGGGATATAGGGGTTAGGACATGACTATGATATCTACACATATATATATATATGTGATATGATTGGGAAAGTACCCCACTACTGTTATTCCCGTACACCGATTAACAGTGACCTACGAACACGCTGAGTTATGACACGTACGAAGCACCAGAAAAAGTTAAACTGTTTGTAAATGAAGCAACTTTGGCAACTTTGCTTCATTTACAGACAGTTTTACCCTATGAAACAGGGAAATGTCACCGACACTAAAACATTATGGGTGCTAACTGTCCTAAGTTTGATTCCTATAATGTGTACTAGATGAAGCCCGCGGCTCCACCCGCGATGAGGTCAGTTATCGTATTTTGGTCATATCTACTTAATCAAACATACGGCAGATTTTTAGACTGACCAAGACCTTTCTAATGAAAAAAAAAACCTTATCAAAATTCGTTTAGTAGTTTTGTGTCCATCGCGCACAAACAGACAAATAGACAAGAATTCTAAAAAACAATGTTTTTGTGTTGAGAATCGTTCATTTAACATAACCAAAGTATTTTTTTAAATATCCAATGCAAGTTTACAATTTTATAATGCCTAGTATATTATATAGATATTTTTTTTTTTTTTTTTACTAAAAATTTGAGTGCGTTTGACTGCATCTCACCTGATGGTAAGTGATGATGCAGTCGAGGATGGTACACGCAAACTCAAATAATGCCTATTCACTCTCGCCTTGAAGGTCCCCTAAATTATAAGAATCGGGGAACACAGACGCAGGCAAAGAGTTATATAGATGGCAGAATGACAGAGTTCAAGTAGCAAGTTCACGATGAAGCTGAGATCTAGTAAGATATACAGCCCATGTGCCCATGACGGTGGTAGAGTCAAGCAACAGTCATTTTGGCCGTTGCATGAATGGGCTGACTCGACCGGGGAAGCACCACCCTCTCACAGAATATCGACGCCAAGCAACAGTATTTGAACTGTTGCGTTCCGTTTGGTGAGTGAGAGTGCCGGAGCCCAAACTCCTTTCCCATCCCCTCCCAAACTCCTTTCCCCATCCCCTCCCAAGCTCCTTTCCCATCCCTTTCTTTTACAGGGTCGGCAGCGCGAGTGTGACGCCACTGGTGTTGCACACGTCCATAGGCCGCGGTAACCGCTTCCCATCAGGTGGGCCGTGTGCTTGTCTGCCACCTTAGTGGTATAAAAAAAAAATGTAGATGTTTTCTTCTTTCTATCCTGGTAATCCACGTGTCTTGTAATCGATTTCCGCACATCTCCTATTCTCTCCACTACACTAGTCTCACTTTCGCTCATCATTGCTTCGCTCGTCTTGTCGTCGTTCTGTTGTTGAATAACATCGTTACAGCTAAGAAGTTTGTACACAAACAGCATATCATACAACAGCAGACATTAATAAACACAATATCAACTTATGGTGACCTATGATTCTACCAATATGTAGGTACATATTTATAAACTCAATAAGCGACAGCACACGAATTGTCGATTGAAATTGAATTGGGCGCATCTGTTATGGATGACAATCGAGGCTAATCAAGTCTGTTTGCCATTTAATAACTTGCGTCATGAATTTTGCACGATACATTTTATACATAATTAATTGATTTTTAGAAAAAATCAAAAATCTAAGGCTGTGTTCTCGAAGATGGGGGGTGAGACAGCAGTCGCTACCGTAAAAGCCCAGATAAGCCATTTTAAGAATAAAAAGTATGGTAGAGCGGATCCCGAGCTCCAAAGGACATACTGGATTAACGCCGGGATGATGATGTTTTTTTTTCGTGCGGACATCCCGTATCCCCCCCCCCCCCCGCCGGCCAGCGGGGGCGGTTATGTCGGGCTTGAACCGACTTAAACCGCACGCCATCTCGGGTCTACAGACGCAAGGGTGTAAGGTTGCCCATAGAGCATATACCTCGCACCCCGACTGACCCTGGGCTATCTTTGGTTTCGAGATGGCCCCCCTCGGGTTTGGGAACCACGGTGCCCCCGTCTTGCCCCGGTTTGGGGGAGGGGCGCTAGTCCCCCCACCGTCCCGGCCTGCGCTCATGGAGGACGGAGGTCGTTAAGCGACCTTTGTTATTTTTTTTTTATCGTGCGGAAATCCCTTCGGATACCCCCCTGCCGGGCAGCGGGGGCGGTTATGTCGGGCTTGAACCGACTAAAACCGCACGCCGTCTCGGGTCTGCAGACGCCGGGGTGTAAGGTTGCCCATAGAGCATGTCCCTCGCACCCCGACTGACCCTGAGCCATCTCCGGTTTCGAGATGGCCCCCTCGGGTTTGGGAACCACGGTGTCCCCGTCTTGCCCCGGTTTGGGGGAGGGGCGCTAGTCGCCCCACCGTCCCGGCCTGCTTCTGCTGGGGTGACAGGCGGCCTCACCTGCCACCCCCAGGCCTGCGCTCATGGAGGACGGAGGTCGTTAAGCGACCTCCGGCGCCTGAGTCGCCTGCGACGCGCGGCGAGCATGTTGCGGGCTCGGCAGGACTCACTCAATACCTATCGGTATAGTGTCAAACAAGTGACTGAAAATAGGTAGGCAACGCAAGATGGTTATGTAGTGTACCTTCTGTAGCCTTGCGTGATATAATTCTAAATTAGCTGTGTCTGTACATTGGAGATATTTAAAAAAAACTATGTTAAATGAACGATTCTGAATACAAAATATTGTTTTTGGAATCATTGTCTGTTTGTTCGCTATGAGTGCAAAAAGTACTGAACGGATTTGAATGCGGATTTTTCTATTAGAAAGGTCTTTGGTCGGACTTTAAATCTGCCATATTTTTTATTGCAATGGTAAGTAGAACTAGAGATATGACCTAGTTAATATAATTAACCAGTTGATAAGACCTATCAACTAGTTAATTATATAAATAAAAATCACATTAAAGAAATGAGATTTCATGAAATTTGTCACATTTCATGAAATCTCATTTCTAAACGAAATGTCACGAAACATGTAAAGTACTTTTTTCTAAAGATTTAGATCGGAAAAAGAGAACATCTAGGACGGGACTTGAACCCGCGACCAGTCCCTTACAGGGGGAATGCTCTGACCAACTGAGCCACCTAGACACGTCCCAGATATTCGAAATTTTCCGATTCTCTTTTTCCGATCTAAATCTTTAGAAAAAAGTAAGCATACAAAATGCTTAAAAATTTAATTGAATGTAAAGTACTTTTTTTTACGTGCGGAAACACCTTCGGGTACCCCCCCCCCCCCGCCGGCCAGCGGGGGCGGTTATGTCGTGCATCGACTGAAACCGCACGGTGTCCTCCCCAAGTGCCCATTGCCGGGTAAGCCCTCGAAAGGATAACCAGCCAGGGTTACCGGCGGACTTTGGCCTCGCCTAAAGTACTAGGGCATCATAAAAGGCATACAGCTTGTTTACCATACAACTATCGATTCATTAGAATGGGTTGAGGGCAAACAGATGGCCGACTCGCGTGGTTCCATGAATAACCCATTGATCCTAACGGTTTTATAGGTTTCAAGTGTCACTTGCCTTGATGTAAAGCTGGTTGCGAAAACGCATGATATAATAATACTAAATAAATAAAATACATTGAATAACATTTACCTTTTTTTTTCGTGCGGCAATCCCTTGGGATACCCCCCCCCGCCAGCGGGGTGGTTATGTCGGGCTTGAACCGACTAAAACCGCACGCCATCTCGGGTCTTAAGGTGTAAGGTTGCCCATAGAGCATATCCCTCGCACCCCGACTGACTCTGGGCCATCTCCGGTTTCGAGATGGCCCCCTCGGGTTTGGGAACCACGGTGTCCCCGTCTTGTCCCGGTTTGGGGGAGGGGCGCTAGTCGCCCCAACGTCTCGGCCTGCTTCTGCTGGGGTGACAGGCGGCCTCACCTGCCACCCCCAGGCCTGCGCTCATGGAGGAAGGAGGTCGTTAAGCGACCTCCGGCTCTGAATAACATATACCTAATCACGCCTTTTTCCCTCTGGTGTAGACGGACACAACAGCACGTAAACTTCTATCCTTACTTTACTTTATTGGGTTAACCCGTCCTGACTTCGCACGAGAAAATTTCGTAAAAAAAACCCTCCACCAGGTCCAATGAATATACAACCTGGTCCAATGTGCGAGCAACAAGTTGAAAATTTTTATAATCACAATCGAATGATTGTGATTACAAAATACAAACATACAAACAAACAAACATTGACTTTTATAGACATACGTATTAGATTGCAATACGACACAAACCTCGTTATGCTCAACTCCATCGGGCCGACTTTCCCCACAAACGTGTCTCCGATTTCCCAATTCTCTGCGGTTTTGCGACATCAATGCGATTCCGACTCGGTTTTCTGTTACTTTACTAAGTTTTGGTTAGCAGGACGTGTGATTCCCAGAAGGCAGGAAGGAAACGCAGTCCGTGATACGCATGCGGAGTGCAACTTGTATGCGCTTATGGTGCGATTACATTAACATAGCAAGCGTAAACAGGTTTCTAGTATTATCACTTCTTCTAAGATGCTGTGTGATGCATCATGAAATGGACTGTTTGAAACTTTAAAGAAGTTAAAAAAAAAACAGTAATATAAGATATTTTTTTTACTCAAAAGATATAAATTTACTCTAAGTAGGTACTTAAATAATAACATATATATACAGTAACGCCTTTTCCCCAATATGTTGATAGTATTATATTGACTATATTTTGAATTCGAACTATCGTTGAAGCATACAAAAGCATTACCTAGTGTATTTATACATACATCCATCCGTGCCTGTATACAGACAATGGATTGGGAGATGATTACAGTAACAGAAACAGCCAGGTCTTGGTATTGAAGTCCTAATCAAAATTAACAACAACAAATGTAAAAAACTGTGAGTGCTTGAAGACATTCAATCTCACTAATATTAATTTGACATTATTAAATGTGAAAGTTGGATACATGGATGGATGTTTGTTATTCTTTCACGCAGAAACGGCTGAACGGATTTGACTGAAATTTGGTACAGGGTTAGATTATACTCTGGAATAACATATAGGCTTTACCCCTGTAATAGGTTCCCATAGTAATCGGGAATAGGATCAAAATTCTACGCGGGTGGAGCCGCGGGCTTCATCTCGTGTATATTAACTTCAACATTTTCCTTCCTCTGTTTTGGCTATAACTAGAAGCTCACTGCTCGCTTTCCGCTCCTCTTATCACTAAACTGAAACCACACATGCGTCAACGGCGCGGCGCCTGCGTCGCTTTATTTTCAAAGCAAACACTATTCATATCGCTCTGTACTTACCTACTATAGTTTACTTTTTTAACTGTATGTATTTATGTTATTGCCATTATTTAGTTCACAGCACTTGCATCAGTACGAATGATAAAAAAAAATTACAAATGTGAATGACATTCGTTTGCAACCCTGAAATATAAACCATTGTATAAAAAAACGGGGTGTAGGTGTTTCTCCAACACCGAAGTACTGAAAGTGCTCATGCTTTGCAGGTCGCAGGTCACAGCTCAAAAATCAATGTTGGGTTTTTGTATATTATGGTATTCATCGTGCCAACTTGTAGTATCGCGAGGCAGGATCAGTTTTTGTTTTTTTTTTTTTTATAACTTTAGGACACGTCAATTTGACTTCACCCCGCCTGATGGTAAGCTGAAGGTAAAGTCTCAGGAAAGAGGGTCACCATTACATACACGTACCATGTTAAAAATGGTGGCACTCAGCTTGACGGCCTCATCAGAAGAGTATTGTCGTCGCAGCACCGCGTTCCACCCACCGGTCCCACTAGTGCTGCGACCACAATCCCCCTGCCCGGCTATGCACTTGCTGACCCCTGAACGCAATCAAACCGAAATTGGATTACTATGGAGGGTTTTTCGCAATCGTGCACGGTGGTACCTTTTTTTTTTTTTTTTTTTTTTAAACGCCGTCTCGGGTCTGCGGACGCCGGGGTGTAAGGTTGCCCATAGAGCATATCCCTCGCACCCCGACTGACCCTGGGCCATCTCCGGTTTCGAGATGGCCCCCTCGGGTTTAGGAACCACGGTGTCCCCGTCTTGCCCCGGTTTGGGGGAGGGGCGCTAGTCGCCCCACCGTCCCGGCCTCACCTGCCACCCCCAGGCCTGCGCTCATGGAGGACGGAGGTCGTTAAGCGACCTCCGGCGCCTGAGTCGCCTGCGACGCGCGGCGAGCATGTTGGGGGCTCGGCGGGCCGGGAGAGTTCTGAACCTCTCCCGGGCGCGCTCCGCCATCTCCTTCGCGAGCATCACATGCTCGCAGAAGGAGGTGGCGGCGGCCCACGCGCTCGCGCTCCGCTCCTTTGCCGCAATCATGCTGCCGAGCGAGAGGACTCCCACCCCGATGGCTGCCACGAGGTCACGCCTCGGCACCTCCCACGCCGGGCAGTCCGCCAGCGTGTGCAGCCCTGAGTCCTCGCTCGCGTCGCAGTGATGACACTCAGGCGTTGGCTCCTTCCTGATCCGATGCAGGTGGTCCCCGAAGCACCCCTTCCCGTAGATCACCTGCGTCAGTCGGTACGAGAGGCTTCCGTGTCGCCTCTCTAGCCAATCCTCCATGATGGGCCTTACCGCCGCTATTGCGGCGTGCCCTGCGCTTGGTCGCCCAAGTCGTTCCTTCCACTCCACCACGATGGCCTGGCGGAGCTGGGACTGCACGGCCTCGATTTCTCGATGCTCGGGGTTCAGTCCCTGCTCCCGCGCCTCCTTTTGCCACTGGTACAGTTGCGAAAGGGCTCTCGCCTCCAGGTACCCGGCCGAATTTTGTGACAAATTTGTGTCATCAAATTTCTACCACCAGTTTTGTGAAGTAGTTCAACTCGTTTTTGATATTAACATAACTGTTTTGTCATTTATAGACATAGGTAATTATGCAAATTGATAGATTTGGTATTGTACAATATTTGAAATGTATTTCAACTGAATACCTCCACGCGTACCTGAGAAAAGGCCTTGACAGACGGACAACCAAGTGATCCTATAAGCGTTCCATTTTTTCCTATTGACGTAAGTACCGAACCCTAAAATGAAGATACTATTCCTAACAGACATTCATAAATAGATTATCTTTGCTTTACGCGTTTGAAGTCAAACTGCAGCTTACTTGAGCATCTTAGATCTCAAGTGAATGCACGGTGAGGATATGAAAGGTCGTACGAAGATAATCCAAATCTTTGTTCAAGATTTTTTCAATGTAGTTTGTTTCTATTATTACTGGGAACGTAACTTCTTCTAAGATACAAAAACACCTGAACACATGAACCGTGATAGCTAGTATCACGGTTCATGTGATACAGCCTGGTATTGCCGTTATTAATTAATATCGAGTATGAAATGGCATATAATCACGTTTCTTAAGTGGCGACAGCCCAGTGGCGTACGTAATGGACTGCTGAGACGAGGTCACGAGTTCGATCCCCAGTCGCCCCGGGCACACACCTCTGACTTTTCGTAGTTATGTGTGCATTAATAAATGTTAATTATCGCTCGCTGAATAATGTGCCCGGTAGATGGCAATAGGCTCGCCCCCTATTACATTGGGACCTTAACATAACTGGCGAATCGTGAGTGTGCACACCTCTGCCTACCCCTTCGGGGATACAGGCGTGAAGTTATGTGTATGTGTGCCTTGTATGGGAAATGCCCTTAAATATTTATTTTATTTTGTTTAAGTATTTGTTATTATAGAGGCAACAGAAATACATCATCTGTGAAATTTGAATTTCAACTGTCTAGCTATTACGGTTCATGAGATACAGTCTGGTGACAGACGGATGGACAGCGGAGCTTTAGTAATAGGGGGACCCTTTTACCCTTTGGGTACGGAACCCTAAAAATCAACGTATATTTGTCCCTATTTCATACGCTGCTATTCATCCGATTACGATAAAACTTTTTGGGATCACGTCGATAGTGCAAAAGTCAGAATTCTAAACCGTGATCACTCGATCTCTAGGCCGACTCCATAAGCTACCGACGATAAAATAATAAAACTACGCAACTACCAAACAATACTGTACCTAAATATACCGACTTATCACTAGATCTAAGCGAAAATAACATACATATAACCGCTGAAAATGGACTAAATATGCAAATGCATTGGTATAATCCGGTCTCTAATTATAACATTATGAATTATACAACCAGCCGTTTGCCATTTTATACCCATGACCAATTAACCTAAATTAAAAGTTCAACCTTCCTCGTAGTTACCCAACATAGCACACCCGAAATCATATATATAATGCATCATTTGACATATTAAACAAATACTGACAGGCGAACGAGCAGTTCGCGTGTCTGTACCCATCCCAAATACCTAACCTAATGGTGATTGCCTACCCTGTGACATTATGGCCACTAAAAAGGTATTAAGTATACTTAATTAGCATCACTTTTGGGTGTATTGGGCCTAGCCAAGATCTTCGGGCTGCAAACGTCATCTGCACACCTGGTGATGGTTCTGGTGGAAGCTGCCCTCTTGAAGTTGGGAGAGCAGACGGTAGTTTTTCCTATACAAACTGTATAAGCCAAATCAAAAGCAGGAGAAGTAAAAAACAATCGCGGTGATAGGCCAGTGGCGTACGTAACGGACTGCTGAGACGAGATCTCGATTTCGATCCCAGGTCGCCAGATTTGGGTACGGGTACGCCCCGGGCACACACCTCTGACTTTTCGTAGTTATGTGCGCATTAATAAAATGTTAATTATCGCTCTCTTAATAATTTGCCCGGTAGATGGCAATAGGCTCGCCCCCTATTTGGCCCTTAACATAACTGACGAATCGTGGGTGTGTAATACACCTCTGCCTACGTCTTCATAACGTAATCGGACTCCGGGCCATGAGGTGAATGCCTCAGATGCAATCTACATCTACACTTCTACACTAATATTATAAAGAGGAAATATTTGTATTTTTGTATGTAATGAAAAACTTAAAATCTACGGGACCGATTCCAAAAATTCTTTTACCATTAGAAAGCTACATTATCACTGATAACATAGGCTATATTTATTACTAGAAAAAAATTAGAGATCCTTAGAAATACCTACTAAAACAAACCCAAGGTGTACAAAAAATTGTCATAAAATGTCTTTCATCGCATGCGCTGCGGAAAGTATTGATGATAGAACAAAAAATGTTCTATAATATTACAGAACATATCAATATCTACAACAATATTACTTCGCGAGACAATATGTTCAACTATTGTAGTTATGTCACTATAACTACTTTTTTACATTTTTAAAGTTGATAGGACCATCAAATCAAACCATTTTATCCATACCTTTGTATAACTTCTTATCCAAATAAATGATTTCGTATTCAAAACTGTTTCTCTATCTGTTGATGAACTTTTAAAATTATTGAAATCAAACATTCCATTCGAAAGATATTACGAAATTAAAAATACGAAATAGTTCGTTTGGCGCGATAATCGACATTTAGACGGGCAGAGCCGCGGGCAACAGTTATGAAGATAAATATGAGTTAAGATACCATATCGTTTGCAGATGAGATGGCCCTGGGTCAGCCGGGGTGCGAGGGAAATACCTTATCACCTTACACCCCCGGCATCGGAAGACTCGAGACGGCGCGGTGCGGTTTTAATCTTTTCAAGACCGATTGAACTGCCTCCGCTGGCCGGCGGAGGGGTATCCGAGGGGATATATGCACGAAAAAAAAAGTGCTGCAATGAAAATCTGGAATGATCCACCCGCACGAGTGTTTTCGTCTTACAATCCCGAGCTCTTTAAGCGGGGCGTGGAAAAAACCTGTCGAAGTCGTCAAAGTAGGGTAGGGTTTTAGGGTCGACAACATCTGTAATGGTGGCTCGTATCTTCTGGGCTTCCATCTAGCGGGGTGCAGTTAATTGACGGACTGAAAATTATAGACACTACTTAATAAAGCTACAGTTAAGTAGGTCGACATTGATGTATGCATATCGTCGCGGCTTGTTAATCCTGAAGTTTGTATACTAAATACAAAGGTTGCTTATAAAACTAATGCAATTTTAATGAGGTCAGGTTAAGGTGAGCCGGTATTAACGTTTCCGTGACTCTCTAAATATCTATTAAATGGTTTTTTTTAATATGTAATATGTTTACGAAATTATTTGTTCGAGAATTCATTAATTTCATCTTTATGCACGTAGTAAATTGGCGGACTTAATGCCATAGGCATTCTCTCCCAGGCAACCATAGGGTGGTGCGGAGCTATCATGAGATAGCCATAAAAATTAAGTTCTCAAATCAAAGATAATTACATATAAAAAAAAAACAATAGCATACAAAGGCTAACCCATCTCTTCCCAATCTTCCCAGGTGTGTTCTACCAAGTGACTAAGCGATATGGTTATGCTCTATTTGAATACACAAACATACATATTGAGAAAGACGTGTGACTGTATGAATCATGCCCCCCCATTCCCAATGGGATAGGCAGAAACCACATGTTTAATTTACTAAGATTCTGGAATGCACTTTTTGCTATTTTGCATTTGACATTGCTTGTCGCATAGGGGCCCTAACAATACCTTCGGGACCCAAGCCAACCTCACCTGCTAAACGGTGCACCTGCTAATCAACAGACGAGGCTCTGATACAGGTTTGACGTTGAGGTTGAAGTACCTGTTCAAGGTCGCTAGGAGGGGATCGAGTCCCGCCTGCCACCACTGCGTCTGCAGTGAGGACTCGGCGCTGCACACGCTTGCGGCTTGCCCGGCCTGGGAGTCGCAGCGCTGGGCCCTCGCTGCAGTCATACCTCTCGCTGACGACCATCGTCCGATCCATGGCCGCCAGCGAAAGGAATTTCACCGCGGTCGCATCTTTCTGCGAGGACGTCATCTCGCAGAAGGAAGGCGCGTAGCGGATCAGGGAGGGAGATCCCCTTGCTGATCCAAACCGCCGCCGGCGAGCCGGGCGGCGGAGGTGCGAGTTCTTGCGCTCTAGCCACCCGCGAAGGGGATAACGTCCATGTGTGCCTGGACGTCGACCAATTGAGAGCTTGAAAGGTTTGGTGCCCGCGTTAGTGGGCATGCGCTAGGGGGGTCGCCATAGAAGTATTCCTGCATAGTTTCAGGCCCCCTCGACAAGTGCAGAGTATGGTACACCGTGGGGTTTACTGGGCATACCCATCCGCTTAGCGGATGGGATGAGTTCCACACACGATCTCCGGCCACCACCCCGAGACCGGCGGTGCCGTGCGTAACAGCATACCCCTTTTTTTTTTCTTGCGGAAATCCCTTCGGATACCCCCCCGCCGGCCAGCGGGGGCGGTTATGTCGGGCTTGAACCGACTAAAACCGCACGCCGTCTCGGGTCTTCAGACGCCGGGGTGTAAGGTTGCCCATAGAGCATATCCCTCGCACCCGACTGACCCTGGGCCATCTCCGGTTTCGAGATGGCCCCCTCGGGTTTGGGAACCACGGTGTCCCCGTCTTGCCCCGGTTTGGGGGAGGGGCGCTAGTCGCCCCACCGTCCCGGCCTGCTTCTGCTGGGGTGACAGGCGGCCTCACCCGCCACCCCCAGGCCTGCGCTCACGGAGGACGGAGGTCGTTAAGTGACCTCCGGCACCTGAGTCGCCTGCGACGCGCGGCGACTATGTTGCGAGCTCGGCGGGCCGGGAGAGTGTTAAATCTCTCCCGGGCGCCTCCCACGCCAGGCAGTCCGCCAGCGTGTACAGCCCTGAGTCCTCGCTCGCGTCGCAGTGATGACACTCAGGCGTTGGCTCCATTCACGTAAAAAAAAAAAGATTTGACTCTCCGGGTTGGGAGGTCAGACGACACTAACTCCCACAAAAGCCAACACACCATAAGAATCAAAAATAATTAGCGAATTCCAAGCTCCGAAATCGCTATGAGGATGCTGATCATGATGAATATGTCGCTTAAGTAAAAAAGCACTTACGCATTACACTAGGTCATCTTGTCTCTTTTGTAATGTCGCAACAAACGTGGCGAGGCTGTTGCACTAGGGACGTGCCGTATCATTAGATTGTGCACCACCGGTTCGTGTCTATGAATGCATTCATTTTACGACGTGTCTAACCGCCTGAGCACGTGGTGAGTGTGGCTATCTGTTCATATTGGTCAATTAATTTTCTTGTGTGCATATAAACACTCAATATTCAATAGAGTTACGATAGATGTTTAAAATCGAATATCGATAAATCAACTATTTTTGTACAAAATTTCGCCAGCAGATGCTTCGAACTCAAATACTTTCGAACGCTTGTCCGAATTGAAGCGTCGGTAGCTTAATGGTTAAGGAGTCGACCCTGCGATCGAGAGGTCCCGGGTTCGAATCCTGGCCATTACAAGCTTAGCTGGAGGGGTTAGGGGGAATATTAGCAATTTCGGTTACCTATATTCTTTATTAACATTTTAATTCATTTACATGTACTTATTATAATTGAAATTTCAACACTAATTATGTTTGTTCAGAAATAAATGGAATTGAATATTTTTCAACCCTTTTTACAGAATAAATAAGGACAACAGCCCTCCAATTAATGTTTTTACCTTAGCTATTTTTACGCATGATCCTAATGTTTATTACCCACGTTAATAATACGAAAATGACAAATACGAAAGTGTGTTTGTTATTCATTCACCCAAAAAGGCATTTATGGATTTGACTGTAATAGTACCACTGAGAAATAGGCCTCCCTCCATCGACCAAGCTATCACTTTAAGTGGAGTAGTGATACCCTCAGTAAGTCAAGCATATCCACTTAACCGTTAAGAGGACACCAAGGGGGCGGATTACTTAATATGATAAAGGAATTTATGTTTTACTAGTTGTTGCCCGCGGCTCCACCCGCGTGTAATTCTGATCCTGTTCCCGCTGCCCATGGGAACCTGTTCTAGAGATAAAAGTAGCCAATGTATTATTCCAGACTACAATCTATCCCAGTACCAAATTCAGTCAGATCCGTTCAGCTGTTTTTGCGTGAAAGAGTAACACACATCCATACATCCATACAAACTTTCGCGTTTATTATATTAGTAGGATACGAAGTAGGATTGCATACACATATAGCCTGTATATTCCTTTCGATTCTCCATGATAGGGGTTGAGCCTATAGCCGTCAACTGGACACTATTTTATGCGCTTCGTTTGTTTATTATCAGATGGAGAACATAAATTTTCTTTTATATAAAGAAACTCTTTAAATCTTGAGATTAACGAAGTTATAAACCAAGATCCCGTGATGCTCAGCAATCGTAAGGGCAATCGCAGGATTGCTACATTGCTGGCTGTCAGGTTCACCACTCATACTAACCCTGGTGAGGTGAACACCGCGGGAGTTTTCGCCGATTAGTCCCGGTGTCCACCACCAATTTGGCCACCACTGGTGAACAGAGAGACAGATTATGAAATTATGTTGCTCTGTCCACCAGTGGTGGACAGAGCAACGTATTTAGAAAAGTTGTGTTATTGCGAAACGACTTTTTGTCGCCAAACGCTGCTTCGACTGAACGATTCTTCGAATATTTTTTATCAATCGATGGATTGATGTTTCGAATGTTAAATTCAAAACATTGTTTGTAAACATCTCGGTGTATAGGAAGCACTGTACACAGAGATCTCTCTTCATAGATAGCACTTCTTACCATAAACTTTCCGGACTAGTGGTCCCGGCTCTGTTGGGGTCACAGTTCTAACCTAACCTAACCCACTTAACTTATTTTCGGAATATAAACCGAGCGAGGCAAAAAGTGCGAAATATTCACCAGTGGTGGCCAAATTGGTGGTGGACACCGGGACTAATCAGTTTTCGCACGTGAAAAAATAATTTAAAATGTAGGAATTATCAATTTTGTATTCCGTGGTAAATAACGTACGGTGTATTGCCGTGTGAACGTAGCCTAACACGTCGCTAAGCACTTGAAATATAATATGTACATTTCGTCAGGATTTGTTCGTTATCATTTTCTTCACGATAAGTCCCTTGTTATTGTTTAAGTCTAGCCGCAACACGAAACAGACAGGTTTGAGCAACGGTGCTGCGTCACGTCGTTTCAGCCGCCGTGCCCACTACACGGGCCGACGACCCGCGAAGGGTTGACAACGTATTGCGGGGTACATGTTATATGACGTAGCGTTTAGGCGTGGGAGTTAGTATAAACTTCTTTTTACGTAAGGGTTTAGTTATTGCTCGGGACTACCGACCTCCATGATCGGGGCAGTTGGCCGACTTGCCGTCCTTACAGAAGCGGCCGTGGCGGAGGTGACGTGTGTGTCCTACACATGCCTGCCTAATCACCGACGCGGGATAAAACCCGACCCCACCAGGCGAGGCCGCGCTGGCGGCCAAGGTCCGCCGGTAACTCTGGGGTTATCCTTTCGAGGGCTTACCCGGGGTGCCCGGCAATGGACACTTGGGCTGAACACCGTGCGGTTTTAGTCGATGCACGACATAACCACCCCCGCTGGCCGGCGGGGGGTATCCGAAGGGATTTCCGCACGTAAAAAAAAAAACAAACAAGGTTTAGTTATTCAAAGGCGGGGCCGCAATGACGGCCGAAATCCGCCTGGAACCCTGGGGTTATCCTTCCGAGGGCGTACCCGGGGTGCCCGGCAATGGACGCTTGGGAAGGACACCGTGTGGTTTCAGTCGGTTCGATTCCGACATACCCACCTCATCATTTAAGGGTGAGGTGAAGCCAGTGGGGGTTTTCACATCAAAAAAAGGGTTTAGTTATTTAGTAAATGTAAATAAAAAATAGAAAAACCGCTCATATACGAGTCGGACTCGCACCCTAAGGGTTCCGTATCGCACAAATTAGTTCATTATATTCCTTTTAAATACTTTTGTAGAATAAACAAGAGAAGGTACTCAATGTTTTTTGTGATAGCTCCAGCCGGCAATGCTGAAGACCAGACATACAGCGGAGCCTTAGTAATAGCAGTACAGTTCCGTATCTGACGAGTGACCAACCGAACCCTATTACTGTTTGTTCAAGTTTAATACATTTTTTTTTATTGTGCGGAAATCCCTTCGGATATCCCCCCGCCGGCCAGCGGGGGTGGTTATGTCGGGCTTGAACCGACTAAAACCGCACGCCGTCTCGGGTCTACAGACGCCGTGGTATATGGTTACCCATAGAGCATATCCCTCGCACTCCGACTGACCCTGGGCCATTCGCAGTGTCCCCTCTGATAACAGCAGAGGGGTACCTGGAGCGACCCCCCCCCGCGCGGGCCTTGCAGGCCCGCCATACCGCGACCCCCTCGTGCAATGGGGTCAGCTGGCCCTGAAAAGGGCCGGTTGGTCAGACTCTTGGCCGTTGACGTTGACGCCAGCTACTCCAGAGGAGCAATCAATGATGCGTCATCGCCCACGTTGCCCAGGGTGCACCAAACTTGGAGGTGATCCAACCAGTCGCACCCCTTCCAACCAGTCGCACCCCCATCCAACCAGTCGCACCCCTCCAACCAGTCGCACCCCCCAACCAGTCGCACCCCTCAAGTTTAATACCTATCCCTAGTCTGATGAGGGGATGAACAGTTAACGAATAATGAATATCTAGCAAACTTTTACTTACAGCTTTCGGGCTCTTTCATGAGTCTTACAGACAGACAGACTGATAGCGTTTACTTCTACCAGCTAGATTCTCAAGTTGGTTGAAATAAACGCTTTCAGCCTGTATCTTGTACCACATTAGTCACAGACGGGCGCAGTTGACGAATCAATTGTTTCAGCGCTATAGTGCGGGTATTTAAGGAGCGGTGCCATTTTTTATAGCTTTTAACTTCAATCACTGTCGACTACATGGTACAACTCGTATAGTTCTTTTTAATGTTTCATATAAAGTACAAATATATATATATATATATACTAGCTGACCCGGCAAACGTTGTTTTGCCATGTCTATTATTTCTAGGAAATATTTATTTATTTAATGTTACATTAACTATTAATAAATGTACTTTATTCCCAAATAAATTTTTATTGAATGTAAAAATTATTTATTAAAGTTCTCTTCAAAGAAATTTAGTTATTAATAGTTAATAAATCCTTCTATCAGTGTATTGGTAAAAAACAGTGACTTAATATTGTATTCGTTTGTTTATTATTTGACTTACCTTTCACAATAATGAAACAGGTATATTTATTAACCACGTACAAGTTTTCGTTTTGATTTAAAACTATTTCCAATAAACGTTAAGTACAATATATACAGTCCTCTCGAGAGATTTAGAACTCTCCCGGCCCGCCAAGCCCGAGGTCGCTTAACGACCTCCGTCCTCCATGAGCGCAGGCCTGGGGGTGTCAGGTGAGGCCGGGCGACTCCGGTCTACGGTAATGGCCGTTGTTGGCGGGAGATCAAGAAAGAAAGAAAGAAATAAACACAACACGTGTTTATTTAAAAAATAATAGTAAATAATATTGAGAGGAGAATTATAATATGTGTGAGTGTGTGTGTGTGTGTACTTGTTTTATTCTTTTATATTATAAGCCTTTTTGTATCTGATTTACGTGATCAACCCTTGGCCTGTGGACAAAGTGACATTCTACTAGTGGAATCGCTTCGAAGCGAACTTTCGAAAATCCGAAGTGATGTCGACAAATGTCACGTGTAACAAATAGCGTCACTCCCATACAATACAGACTTTTGAAGGTTCGCTTCAAAGCGATTTGACTAGTAGAATGTCACTTTGTCTAGGCCCTCTGGAACGTCGGTACGGCTGGGGCGAGCAAAAAAAATTATATTTTTCAATAATTCTGATCGGCTCCGTAATATAGATATCCATCTGTGCAGTTGCGTAAACATGTTAAATGACGCCACATCCTGCGCACACGCATCTGCTTAAGACTTAATGCAGTATTCATTCACATTAAAGCAAATATGTGAATGTTGTGAATATGTATAGGAAATAAAGGAAGTCTAAACTATGCTAGTCGAGATTCTTCTATATAGTAGAATTCTTTCCGTCGGTTTGTTTTGATACAATAACATAACATAACTCCACGCCTGTATCCCCGAAGGGGTAGGCAGAGGTGTATTACACACCCACGATTCGCCAGTTATGTTAAGGTCCCAATGTAATAGGGGGCGAGCCTATTGCCATCTACCGGGCACAATATTAAGCGAGCGATAATTACCATTTACAATACACGATGTGATATAAGTCGTGAGTAAAATAAGGAACCAGCAGCGGCTTCGGTGTATACGACTGGCAAAGAAGCGACCCCTGTGAACATTATGCGAATCACAAAACCCACATACGAATCGGACGTTTTGCGAATAGGTCAATATGCGAATCGGACCTTTTAGGAATCGGACGTCTTACGCCGCAACCATCCAAAGCGTTTTGGACATGTACCTTTGTTTTTTTACGTGCGGAAATCCCTTCGGATACCCCCCCGCCAACCAGCGGGGGCGGTTATGTCGGGCTTGAACCGACTAAAACCGCACGCCGCCCGTCTCGGGTCTTAAAACGCCTGGCTGTAAAGTTGCCCATAGAGCATATCCCTCGCACCCCGACTGACCCTGGGCCATCTCCGGTTTCGAGATGGCCCCCTCGGGTTTGGGAACCACGGTGTCCCCGTCTTGCCCCGGTTCGGGGGAGGGGCGCTAGTCGCCCCACCGTCCCGGCCTGCTTCTGCTATGTTTTTATTAAATTACATTCGAAAATCGATGATTCAGAGCTTAGTACTCTTTTCATACTATGTTCTATTTAACTAATTGATGACTTAAATGACCGCATTCAGACAATTAACACTGTTCATCAGTTGCGCTTAGGCCCTAATCTGCTTTTTGGTCATGATGAATGATCGTGTTAGGTACGTGCTAGCGAATATTCTGTACATTTATATTGATAGAAAAATTAGACTGACGCAGAATATTTGAACTTGTTTAATTTTAATTTGGTGACGATCAAGACAGAATTTTGGCTTTTGCTTTATTGTAAAAAGTTAAGTGCAATTGTGACATCAGTAGCATTAATCCGATGGCTCTTTAAAATGTTCAAAATAAAACAGTGTGCCTATCATGAAACGTACACATCCGAAGTTGTGGACCAAAAATACTAAATTGGTGGATACCGTAAATAAATATAATAAATGCAGTTGTCCCGCCTACGTCTTTCGTTCGTGCTACGCGCGGGCCCGAAGATACGGGTGCACGATTTGTGGTAGCCTTCCCTGATGTTTTAATCATCCATAGGCTACTGTGACAGCCGGATGCAGGGCTTGTTCGAGTCCGACATAACCTCCCTTTTTGCTATCAGTTATCGCCATCTGACGGCAGATACCTTTTTTTTTTTTTTTTTTTTCGTGCGGAAATCCCTTCGGATACCCCCCCCCGCCAGCCAGCGGGGCGGTTATTTCGGGCTTGAACCGACTAAAACCGCACGCCGTCTCGGGTCTGCAGACGCCGGGGTGTAAGGTTGCCCATAGAGCATATCCCTCGCACCCCGACTGACCCTGGGCCATCTCCGGTTTCGAGATGGCCCCCTCGGGTTTGGGAACCAATAGGTTTATTGTCCACTTCTTTAGACCAAAAATTTTCATTCTATTTTTTTTTGTTTCAGGTAAGACGCGCAACATCGCTGTCAATTGAACGATTCGTGACGGAAATGCACGAAAGGTTTGACGTATTTCGTGTTTCCTTTTTTGTGGTAGTCGGTTACAAGGAGGTGGTAGGTAGTCCTCATTGACCTCTACAGTGTACCCAGTAACCCAGATTTAGGCGATCGATACATTTCGACCTTTTAACTTATACGGTAGATTATATCACTGCAGTGATAAGAAAAAGGTTGGGAATCGTCATAGCAGTTAATATAAGCTTGGTAGTTTTTGAAGCAGCGATAGCTCAGTAGCTAAGGCGTCGGACTTACCTGTCCTGTCCTCAGCGCCATGTTCTTCTATTTTAATTAGAATTTTGTCGAAAGTAAGTTTTTCTTTGTCAGGAAATGTGTTGTAGACCTTTAGCGCGTCGTCACCAATACAATGAAGGAGGAGGGCCTTTTTTTGTTGCTCTGTAAGTCTCGAATCAGCCCCACTTGCAATGTAATACAACTGGAATTTATGTTTCCATTCTTCTAAACTCTTCTTAAGATTATTTCCACTCAATACCAATGGGTTAGGTGGCCTAAGCAATTCCATTTTGCAGATTTAATTTCAAATGTATGAAGTTAACACGTGCTCCGTACATGGAAAAAAATTCTTACTTGTTTGAAACGTTGTTGCTATGTTGTTGTGATCCTGTCCTCAGCGCCATGTTCTTACAATGAAACTTATGGTATTCTCTTTAACTATATTTATTAGTTTAGCACTAAGCAACTTAAATTAATTATTGATACAAGGTTTCAGTGTCGCATGTTTTTTACCTCGAGCCAAAGAGGACGAGTCATAGATAAACAACAGCTACTGAACTCGAGCCACAGATAAAACTAATATATTACAGTTTGAGTGGTCGCGGGCTCGGACCGAAATTACACTACACGTGAACCAGCAATTTCGTTTAGCTGGTGGGGTTAAGTATTCCCGATTCTACTAGTAATGTGTGGTCCGCTGACGACCTTGGAGCTCGGGATCAGCTGTCCTATTCATCAATAATTTAGTTTACTTGGCGTTTACGAGATCTACTGCCGTCTGACCTCCTAACCTTTTGAGAGGAAATCCTGCGCGAGAGCATCGTTCGTCAATCGGCAAGTGTATCGGCTTGCAGGTGAGGTCGACTTGGGTACCGAAGATCTTTGGTGGGCTCCATACACCTAAAGACCATGTTACTAGTAGCCTTTAAAAAAATGCCTTGATCTTAGAATCTCGAAGAGTTTTTTATGTCATCCTTGAAAGAAAGGTCGTCAAAACGTTTGGAACTAGTACCATTAGATTATCTTATGTTCACTAACCTGCAGGTCTACCGTGAAACGTAAATCCGCTATTGTGGACATTTCGGGCAATCGGTACCATAATACGCACTTATTCTGCAATCGGGCCCGAAGATGGCACATGACAGTTTATTCGGCCTTAACCCTACCATGAAACGACCTAAAACCGCAAATTTCGGAATTTTGACAGCCCGCCAAAATAAAAAGAACACGATACTATACGACTTATTTCAAAAGGTTGAAAGGATATTATAATCCAATACAAAGGAATGTATTTTTTAATATGTTGGTTTATAAGAGTTAATCTTCTTCTTCTTTTCTTCTTCTTCTTATATATAAAAATGAATTGCTGTTCGTTAGTCTCGCTAAAACTCGAGAACGGCTGGACCGATTTGGCTAATTTTGGTCTTGAATTATTTGTGGAGGTCCAGAGAAGGTTTAAAAGGTTTGTCATCGATTGAGGCAGTACGAAGTCTGCCGAGTCAGCCAGTTTTGAATAAAAATATATTGTAAACTAAAAACTCCTTGATATGTTTGAATGAGTCCCGAACATACTTTATGATCCCGAAATCCGAAGTAACTTAATGGTACCTTTTTTTTTTCATGCGGTAATCCCTTCGAATACCCCCGGGGTGGTTATGTCGGGCGTGAACCGACTAAAACCGCATGCCGTCTCGGGTCATGGTACCTAAATTAACTTCTTTTGTTCGTGTTTCCTGCGAGCCCGCAATTGCGGATCTACAGATCTGAATTATTTGTGGTCACACTGTTCACAGCCGTCGTAGCGAGTCACCACCGGCATTAATTACGACTGGTTTATTCCCGAACTAGTCACACTGTGTACTACGAAGATGAGTCAGTATGGCGAAGTCTAATACAGGATAGAATACCGTCATATCCCTAATCTAAAAAGGAAAAAAATCCTAAAAAATACTTTGGTTATGTTAATGAACGATGCTGAACGCAAAAATATATTTTTTGGAATTCTTATCTATTTGTTCGCGATGGACGCAAAAACGACTGAATGTATTTTGATGCGGTTTTTTCTATTAGAAAGGTTTTGGTCAGACTTATAATCTGCCGTATGTTTGATTGCAATGGAAAAATTAAAAAGGCGAGATGACCAAAACACGATAACCAACCTCCGCGCGGGCGGAGCCGCGGGCATCAGCTAGTATAATAAATTAACGATGAATGTTTAAGGTGGGTGGCTAACGGCCGACGACAATCGTTCCTTTATGTACAGCACGGACATCGAACTCGCACCCACATGAACGTTGTCACTGGTGCGTATCAATGCGCTTTTGATCGTAATGGGATCAGATATAGTAGCTTTCTATACTGTTATGTGAATAAAGATGTAGTCTAAGTGTCTATTGACTTTCTGTGGACACATAATTGAATTGTTGGTCCCGGGGATAAGGTTCAGCGTATGTTTACGTGTGATCGTGAGGCACACAACATGTGCACACATGTGAGGAAAGTCGACATACCTGCTGATTGATACTCAGGGTTAATAGGTCAGATGGCAGTCCCTCTCGTAAATGCCAACAAACCAATAAAAAAAACGGACTTTGGGCTCCAAAGTATAAACTTCCAACATAATTAGGTAATCGTTAGGACGATGCGATGAGTTCAAACACATAACCCTTTTTTCTTAGCTTACCCGCGGTTGAAAAACAACGGAAGCTGTACAGATATGGTGGTATCAGGTTCGACGGTTGGGTATACAAAAACTTCACGGTTCAATAGTTAGTGCACATGTGGTGTGACCCGTGTGTGACTAACTTGATTATTCCATGGGCGCATGAGTCTGTTCATTGTGTTGACTGGGAAGCTTATTGTTTTTAGGGTTCCGTTGCCAAATGGCAAAAAACGGAACCCTTATAGATTTGTCATGTCTGTCTGTCTGTCCCCCATACTTAGAACTGAAAGTAAAAAAAAAATTTTCTTGACACCCGTATTGAGGTTTCTAATGTAATTTTTTTTCTAAACTGAATATTTTACGCGAGAGACACTTCCAAAGTGGTAAAATGTCCCCCCCCCCCCGTATCTTCTAAAATAAGAAAAATGATAAAACAAAAAAAATATATGATGTACATTATACCAAGTAAACTTCCACCGAAAATTGGTTTGAAGGAGATTTAGTAAGTGGTTTTTTTTAATACGTCATAAATCGTAAACCGCATTTTGCCTTCATTCAATCAACTCAAATATAAAAATTTTACTTGCTGCTACGGAACCCTTCATGGGCGAGTCCGACTCGCAACTTGACCGGTTTTTTTATTCAACTAAAGTGGCAAACAAGCAATAGTCAGCGATTGCTGGTGTCTAACGTTGGCGTTTCACGGAGATGAATGTTCTGCGGTGGATGTGTGGAGTCACGCGTCAAGATCGCGTGAAGAAGTACCGCTTCTACGGCTGTCTTCCATGTCCGTAACATAGCAAATAAACCTCGTAATAAACATATTTTGTTTTGGATATTTGTAACTCAATTACTCCAAAAGTACTTAATGAATCTGGATAAAGTTTGGCACGGAGATAGATTATAGTTAGGAATAGTCAGAATCATTGACTTTTTGTCCCGGAAATAAGTTCTTGTAGATAAAGCGGGAACGAGATCATTTTTGCGCGCTGTTGGAGCAATTGCCAGCAGCTATTGAAAATATGAAAGCTATGAGGACATAAAAGATATTTGCAGAGCTCTATTGAGTTGCTGGAGGCCTCGAAACTCAAACAGGCACGATTCCGGCGCGTACCCATCGGACCGCGCACGAAATGCATAGACAATTGAGTTTCGTTGTTCCATTCTATTTGTGTCACCGAACGAAAGTGAAGCGTAACTATGTATTACACTAGCTATTTCCCCTGGCTTCACCTGTGACTGTTAGAATTCTACTGAAAATTCTGCTCCTGGAGTCGTTGCATAATATAATATACGTAGTCTTTACCGGGGCAAGACGGGGACACCGTGATTCCCAAACCCGAGGGGGCCATCTCGAAACCGGAGATGGCCCAGGGTCAGTCGGGGTGCAAGGGATATGCTCTATGGGCAACCTTACACCCCGGGGTCTGTAGACCCAAGACGGCGTGCGGTTTTAGGCGGTTCAAGCCCGACATAACCGCCCCCGGTGGCCGGAGGTATCCGCACGATTAAAAAAAAAGTGTTTTAGTCAATATTCAATAGCCAACCTCATCTGCTAGCCGGTAAACCCATTCGGTAATTAAATTACTTTTTTAAGCACTTAGTATGCTTACTTTTCCTATAGATTTAGATCGGAAAAAGAGAACAACTAGGACGGGACTTGAACCCGCGACCAGTCCCTTACAGGGGGAATGCTCTGACCAAGTGAGCCACCTAGACACGTCCCAGATATTCGAAATTCTCCGATATTATATACGTCTTAAGGCGACGCTGGAGCCATCTGCCGTAATTCTTGCGTACTACGGAAACAATGTATGACTTTACAATCAAATTTAAAGATTGTTTTTTGATTACTCCGCCACAATAATTCAATTATAGTATGCTTACTTTTCCTATAGATTTAGATTCGGTAATTCAGTAATTTAAAACAAGTGGAATTCCTGAGACGAGCTCAGCCGAATACAAAGGATTTTCGATTTTGCGTTTTTTTTTTTTTACGATTTTTTGCGATTTTTTCTTTATCTTGCAATTGTTCACCCCAGCACGAATCTATTACCGAAAACAGCAACTCGATATGTAGCTCATCTCCTTCATACCCAAAACCGTGACAGAAAATTGGCAACGACGACGTCGACGACAACTCGATAGCAATAGGGCTTTTCTAAAGAAAATCCCTAAATATCGGGTAAAAGGCGTGCAGTCCTTTTCCTCGCAGTATTCTCCAAGCGGATGTGTGGGAAATACCTAAATCGCGACCAGCGTCACGTGTGCTCGTCGCGTTACGTGACGCCGATCGCTGGTGGTGTTTTTTTTAAATTTAATTTCTTTTATTTATTTTTTTATTTTACCCGATATTTTTTTTTGTTGTTTAAATACATATTTTGTCGATACCAAGTCATCTCACCAAATTCAGAGACCTAATCTTGTGACACCTTATATACATATAGAAGCTTTCACTTTAATATGGAAAGCGTCTCAGTGACAATAGCGTCTCTCGATTTTAATTCAACCAAAAAGTGCTCAACGCGCTTAAAAAGTTTTCGTTTCAAAAAGTTAATAGTTATCAACTTTTTTCTCTGTCTGACGAATGTGTAGTCTACGAAAATGCCAACCAACTCATGTAGATATTAAAAACTTGATTCACCTAAAACATTCACCTATTGCCCTACACTGGCCAGTGGTAGGTACCTACACAGACTGGTCGAAAAGACCGCAGTGTGACGTCACCAACTTAGCAATGCCCATTGTACTGTTGCCATTGATTAATGGAGTTGCTGCAGCTTGCTTTGAATAGCCGCTTTCCTCAATAGCGAAGGCTTGTTTAATAGGCTATGACAGTAAAGTGGTCAGTATTGATTTTAATGCAATGTCTTTGTGGTAAATTAACTAAATCTTGCGTCTCGAGACCTATAAAAGCAGCTGATTTAACTAGTAGAATGGGTGAATGGGTTCAGCCCATGATCATCATCATTATCTTAGAATTGTTCCTAGCTGCATCCGCGGCTATCACCTCGGAGCCAGGGGTCCACTTACTCCATCTGTTCTTTTTGATTTGGCTTATACGGCTTTTACGGTAGCGACTGCTGGCAGACCTCCCAACCCCGAGAGAAAAGCTTGTGCCAGAGCCTAGTCCGTCAAAACTCTTATTGAGGCCCCTCACAAGTCCACCTAAATCTATAAACAAGTTAAATTAAAAAAAAAAAACTTTTATTAAATAATATTACATATACTCATCGAGACGAATCAAACGAGCTGAAACTCGATGGGGTTACGTCGTTTAATTACAGAGTTCCTATGACCATTATCAGACCCACGTTACCATTGAAAGACGAACTACTCGTCAAGACGATTCAAACGAGTCTAAACTCTAATGAGCTTGTATCGTTTCATTTCGAAGTTCCTATGGCCACCTTCCAGCTCCATCATCAGATCAGCACCATGTCATCATAATATTGCATTGTCACGCGATTTACACGTGTATGCAAAATTTCAGCTCAATCGGTAACCGGAAAGTGGATCAAACTTAATTTGTAAGATTTGATGACAAACATCGGGACAGGTGAGAAAGTAAATAAAAGCTTGTAAAACCTTAGTTTATATTCATCAAAGTTTACTCCAGACTCATCTACGCCCGGGACTTCCGACCACCATGATCGGGGCCTGAGGACGGCAGTTGGCCGACTCGCCGTCCTCACAGAAGCAGGCCGTGGCGGAGGCGTGTCGTGTGTGCCCTACACACGGCTGCCAACTCACCGAAGCGGGATAAAACCCGACCCCACCAGGCGAGGCCGCGGAGGCGGCCAAAGTCCGCCGGCAACCCTGGGGTTATCCTTTCGAGGGCTTACCCGGGGTGCCCGGCAACGGACACTTGGGGAGGACACCGTGTGGTTTTAGTCGATACACGACATAACCACCCCCGCTGGCCGGCGGGGGGGTATCCGAAGGGATTTCCGCACGTAAAAAAAAAGGCCGTTGCTATCCCAGTTTTACTACGTAATTACTATCTTTAGTGAAAGATTTTTTAAATTGGTCCTGTAGTTGAGTTCCATGCAAACATACATATTTTACCTCTTTATGATATTGGTGAGACAAAATATAATTAATTAAGAAACCTAATTTGCGATTCAGTTATGTATATTTGAACAGGAATAGTGAATTTCGAAGTTTAAAATAGCTATAAACTGTAGCCCTATAGTACCAAAACGCGACTCTCATTAGTGCGAAAGTGCGCAACATCGGTATACATAATTTCGAATGGGTTCCAAGCGATACACGTTAGTACGAAAGTATTTCACATTGATTCACACATGTCGAATGTTTCCCAGGGCCCGTAGACAAATTGACATTCTACTAGTGGAATCGCTTCGATGCGAACCTTCAATAGTCCGAAATGTATGGGAGTGATATTATTTGTTACATGTGACATCAATCAATCAATCTATTGACCTGGTGCAGTCCACTGCTGGACATAAGCCTCTCCCATTGTACGCCATAGCACCCGATCCTCCGCCTTGCGCATCCAGTCTATCTCAGCTACCTTTTTCAGGTCGTCCATTCATTTGCTGGGGGACGTCCTACCTTCCGTTTACCGGTTCGTGGTCGTACTCGTTTGCTCCATCGGCCATCGACAAATAAATCAGAAATGCCAGTACATTTCAAACTTATGGACGATCACTCCGAAGCGATTCCACTAGTAGAATGTCACTTTGTCTAGGCCCCAGGTAGCCCCGACAAAGTGACATTCTATTGGCTATACCGCCAGTGGAAAAGTTCGAAAATTATGAGAGTGAAATTATTTGTCGACATGAACAATTAATGTCACTTTCGTACAATTCGGACTTTTGCGAATTCGTTTTGAAGCTATTCCACTAATAGAATGTCACTTTGTCTACCGGTCCAGCGCGATGCACTTTAGTGCGAAAGATCAGTAAATTTTGATCATATTGTATTTTGAACATCGAAATTCAGAATAACAGTCGTTGTCCTAAAGTTATAAAAGTACTAACATTTTCGAGGATTCCTCATGGCTGAGATCCTGACTTTGACACACCAATCTACGAACGTCTACGGACTTATCTCTCTACAACTTGTTATCCAATAATGTTACACTGGAGTCGATTCTGTTGTGCATTTTCACTAAACAGCATCCGAGGGGATTTCCGCACGAAAAAAAAACGTACTGTAGATGTTTAATGTATCTGAAAACAGTAACTTTTTTTCATGTTACATATGTTAATGATAATGTTATTATCTTCGTTTTCATTTAAAAAGTATCAATAAAAAAATTAAATGGATGAATGACACCACAATAGGTCCCCTTTTTTTTTTCGTGCGGAAATCCCTTCGGATGCTGTTTAGTGAAAATTGAATTTTTTTTTATCTCGGGCACCTCATTATTCTTTTCAATAGAACCTCTAAATTCCTTTGGGGCAATCATAGCTAAAGCACTTAATATACATAGATATATATGGGTATATTACATGCCACCCGCACCGGTGCCTTGCGACTCTGGTATGCGAAGCTATGCCCGCTCTGACCCTGGTGCTAATGCCCTGTATATATTAGAAAGGACTGGGTTTCGATCAGTCTATTGGCCACGATTCACGATTGTGACAAATTTGGGTCGATCTCGTTTCAGATCGATATCAGATGTTGCCTGAATCCACTGGTCTCTATATCTATGTTCTTCTTCTATCTATACAGGTACAATTACTTGTCCCGGCTGATAAACGCAGACCCTAAACCCCTCGCTGGAGTTACGAACTTGAAATTTCGGTAGTAGATGCTATATGTTGTAAGCATTATTTTACTAATACGCCGCGGTAGCCTAGTGGTATGGGTAAAGGACTGCGGAGACGAGGTCTCGGGTTCGATCCCAGGTATTACCATGGCAGGGTTGCGACTGGTTGGATCACCTCCAAGTTTGGTGCACCCTGGGCAACGTGGGCGATGACGCATCATTGATTGCTCCTCTGGAGTAGCTGGCGTCAACGTCAACGGCCAAGAGTCTGACCAACCGGCCCTTTTCAGGGCCAGCTGACCCCATTGCACGAGGGGGTCGGGGTATGGCGGGCCTGCAAGGCCCGCAGGGGGGGGGGTCGCTCCAGGTACCCCTCTGCTGTTATCAGAGGGGACACTGCGAATGGCCCAGGGTCAGTCGGAGTGCGAGGGATATGCTCTATGGGTAACCTTACACCCCGGCGTCTGTAGACCCGAGACGGCGTGCGGTTTTAGTCGGTTCAAGCCCGACATAACCGCCCCCGCTGGCCGGCGGGGGGGTATCCGAAGGGATTTCCGCACAATAAAAAAAAAAAAAAAAGGTATTACCATGGCACACACCAATGACTTTTCGATGCTTTTCGAAGTTATGTGTATATTTATCGCAGGTTTATAAGTGCCCGGTTAATGACAATAGGCTCGCCACCTATTACATTCTGACCTAAAACATAAACTGGCGAAACGTGGGTGCTAGCACCTCTGCCTACCCCTTCGGGGATATAGGCGTGAGTTTATGTTTATGTTTATGTATGTTTATTATTTTACTGCTAAGAAAACAACGTAAGAACGTTTGTATGGAAGTCCTTCATTTTCAAAGCAAGAAGCACGAAATTTTGTACACCTAAATAAGGCATGAGAGTTTGTATGGAATTGCGTTATGTGGAAACTTTTGAAGTGAGAATCATGAAATTCAATATTAGTTACAGCTTCTTTTTGTTTACGTTTACAATTGAATCACAGGATTTTTTACGAATTTATTCGCGGGCGAAACTGGAACCCAGCCCGCTAGTCTATTATAAAATTGTAAATTAGTTGTCTGTACATTGGAAATATTTAAAAAGAAATACTTGGGTTATGTTAAATGACCGATTCCGACCACAAACATTTATTCGAATTCTTGTCTGTTTGTCTGCTTGTTCGCGGTGGACGCACAAACTAAACGGATTTTGATGCGGGTTTTCCTATTAGACTCTTGGTCAGACTTAAAATCTGCCATATGTTTGATTGCAATTGGTTAAGTAGAACCGGAGATATGACCAAAAAACCTGCCAAGTGCGAGTCGCCCATGAAGGGTTCTGTAGCAGCAAGTAAAATTTTTATATTTGAGTTGATTGAATGAAGGGAAAATGAGGTTTACGATTTATGACGTATTAAAAAAAACTACTTACTAAATCTCGTTCAAACCACTTTTCGGTGGAAGTTTACATGGTAATGTACAATATATATTTTTTTAGTTTTATCATTCTCTTATTTTACAAGTTACAGGGGGGGGGGGAGACACACAGTTTACCACTTTGGAAGTGTCTCTCGCGGAAAGTATTCAGTTTAGAAAAAAAATATATTAGGAACCTAAATATCATCATTTTGAAGACCTATCCATAGAAAGAAATAGAACACGTATGGGTTTACATTTTTTGATTTTCAGTCCTAACTAACCTCCGCGAGGAGCAGAGCCGCGGGCGTCAGCTAGTTGTCTGTTATTATTCACGTTCCCGTGGAAACTTCGGAACACGAAGTTACTTCGGGCCACCAACCAGGTGGACACCGAAGTCTTAAAATCACGCAAAAAAAATCAAAATCTTACACCCACTTTTTATCACTTTTCTCGACGTTTCACATGATTCTAAGTCTAATTAAGCAAAAAAATTTTTGTGTCGGTCTGTCTGTTGGTCTGGATGTCTGGATGTCTGTTTACGCAATAACTCAAGAACCACTTATCCGATTTAAAAAATTCTGCCACCAATCATCTTGTTTGGTTAATGGGAAGAACTGATTAGATTTTGGGGTTTGTACGTTCAAGGTTTCGGGTACCTACCATACAAATTGTCCCTAAAAATTTTTTACAAGTGAGTTTCTGTCGAGTTGTGAGTGACATTTGAGTGACAATACGTATATTGTTTATTTACATAAAACAACCAGACTCTGAAAGAAACTGAAATATAAACGCGTCGAATAATATGCATAAAGCCCAAGGTCTGTAATTTTGAATAAAAATACTGCAACAAAAATATCTAAGTTAGGTCCGAAGTTTGACAATCACTGTGTGATTTCCGTCCCACTAGATTTATATAAACAATCTTGGGTAAAAATACAACTACCTGTCAAAATTTCAAGTCAATCCATAGAATACTTGGAGTTATGCGACCACTATAATGGATGGCTGTATTTTTAATATTAATCCTACTTTGCTTATGCTTCACACCCGAATACAAAATTTTATATCCCATATAGGAATGAAATTTCCAAAATATATATATATATATATATAATAACTCATTTGTTTCACGTGCACGTCAAAAGTAAACCGCGATAGAATCCGTTAAAAATTGTTTTATTTCAATGTGTAACATTCGCGTAAACTTCCGCCAATATCAAAGCAGCTCCTTCAGAAACTCATTCGTATTTCCAACAATGTCTTTATGTGCACCATACCAGTTCTAAAACAGTATTTACGACCATTTCCGTCAAAGTCCGAAGCAACCGATGTTATTTCTGTGTTATTGGATACTTAAAAACTATATTTGTCGAATGGCTGACGAAGCTCTACAATTGAAAGATTAGGGTTTGGTCAGGCTATTTTCGGATCGGCTGTAACTGTGACTCACGTACCCAGTGCCCTCCCATCATAATAAAGTTACGAGTCCGTGTGAATCTTTTCGGTTTTTTTTAATTCTTTGGCTAACGTACCTTACTTGCCGAAGTTTAATTTTCTTTTTTTTAGGCGCCTCTAGGGCAAAGCTCTTTTGTTTTAAGTTCAAATTAAGCGTAATTAATAGTGGTGGAAGAAATCGCTGTTTTATTTCTTCATAAATACGAATACGAAGTTTACTAGGGTGTTCGGAAAAAGGTTCTTCTGGATTACCTCTAAAAAGTTGTGGAATTGATCATAAATTACCAAAATAACTATGAAAATAAAATTAAACTAAATCTTTAGGTATCTACCGGACCTGGGGTGTGTGTTGGGTAACCTCCTCGAGTGTCGCTCCGATTCCGATCCCGCTGCAGTCCGGGGGGAACGGAATCGGAGCGGCCGGTACACCCTGGGTGGCGGTCAATGGCTTCCCCTTCACCCCTTCATAGGGTTGGCATTGATCGTCGGCCAATACCCAACGTGGCGGGAACACATCGCTCTCCGTACTCCTCTGCGTTCAGAGGAGACAGGATGAGCGATGCTGTTAGTGGTGAGATGGCCCAGGGTCAGTCGGGGTGCGAGGGATATGCTCCATGGGGAACCTTACACCCCGGCGTCTAAAGACCCGATACGGCGTGCGGTTTTAGTCGGTGCATGCCCGACATAACCGCCCCCGCTGGCCGGCGGGGGGGGTATCCGAAGGGATTTCCGCACGAAAAAAAAAGAAAAAAAAAAGGTATCTACCGGACCTCAAGTTTTGATATTTTTGCATTTTCATGGTAATATTTGACTCTGGGTTTCCTGAAGTAAATATAAACAAGATATTGACTTTTATAAATATGTAAAATATTATTCGTATATAGTAAGTGATGGCGCTATGGCGCTCATTAGAGGAGACCTATGTCCAGCAGTGGACTAAGATGGGTTGATGATGATGATGATGATAGTAAGTGATACGAATAATAGCATCGTAATCAAATTTTATTTAGAAAAATGCCTCAGTTTGTCAAGGAATCTCAAAGCAAACAAAAAAATAGTTATGAAAATAAACTGAAATGTGTAATAGTGATCTAGGAAGCTTTTCGCTGTTTTTAAATGCACTTCATTTGATGCTAGTTCGTGTGTGTAACCTAAGAAAGACTGACTATCAGTTAGAAAAGAAAATGAGAAACCGATATAGTAGAAAAAGATATAGTTTAATTATATATTTTTATAATTATTTTAGTAATCTACAAACAATTCCACAACTTTTGACAGGATTTACGTTAAGGAAATTTAAAAATAAATCGTTTTTTCGAGACATCCTAACCATATACCTCTGACGGGGTAAGCAGGAGTGGGATTTTGCAATTGAAAGTTAAATAAACTGGGAATAGGTTAAAGACGTGCTTATACGGCAGCATTTGACAGTGTAAAGCATCGGTATAAAGCAATAACTAGAAGTGCTTGTAAGCTAAGTGCTATAAAAAATGAAGGGCGTTAGGGGCATGTTAATGTTGCTTCGACTGGAAGTACCACCCTTTCATGCAGACTCAAACTGCGCTTTTTAGAGTTCTGTACCACAAAAGGTAAAAAAGGAACCCATATAAGATCACTCTCTTGTCCGTCTGTCTATCTGTCTGACGTCTCGCCGTGAAACACCACCGATTTTCTCAGTAATGGGTAGACCTAGCAAATTGAAATTTATATCGTATACTGAGGTCTATAGTCCCTATTAGTCAAAAATCAAGGTCCTGAGTCAACACGATAAAAAGATATGGACAATTTTAGAATTTTGCGAAAACTTGTCAGTACCAAAATTTACCTTAATTGTCAACTATTATTATTTTTCGCAATTTACCCTTTACTTGGGCTGCCGGACCTTGCTTTTAACCAAGATTGACAATGAATTCTAAGTCAAACGGAAGTGGCTCAAAAATCTATATGGTGGTTCCCGTTGACTTAGAATCACGAAATTTGGCAGAAAGTAATACACAAATTAAGGAAAAATTCCAAAAAATAAAAACGTTGATAATTAAATGGTCTCCCCATACATACTTACTTAGTTGACGCCAATTAAGATAGGCCAGGGCAACCTTACACCCCGGCGTCTGCAGACCCGAGACGGCGTGCGGTTTTAGTCGGTTCAAGCCCGACATAACCGCCCCCGCTGGCCGGCGGGTATCCGAGGGGATTTCCGTACGAAAAAAAAAAAAAAAAAAAAAAAGGCCACTGAGTTGTATGGGCGCTAATATGTATTTATTGCGATAGGTGCCAATTTTATTATTACTTTATTTATTTTATTAGACTCGCACTTGACCGGTTTTGTTTAAATACAAACTTGGAATGGTGTGCAAGTAGCTAATGAAATTGCATACACTCTATACGAACACACGTATTTGCTTTTTTTAAAGATTATTTATCAAAAATAAATAATGGCGGACTGATAATGGATGCATATTTCTTCAGCGCAATTGCACTATCCGCAATAAATCAATAATTGCAGTTACCTCAAGGCGATGTTTGAACTCGTGACAGTCCGCAACAGTTACAAATTAGCATAGTTAAGTGCTTTATCATTTAATCGTTCAATTAAGATAGTCTCATAAAGTAGTTTTATTACGTCGTGACTTTTATTCCGTACTACCCAAAATATCTCGCAGATGGCTTAGTACATAAGTCTTACGTCATCATCATCATCTTAGCGTCGTTCCCGGTTGCATCCGAAGCTTTAATTCCGGAGCTTGGGGTCCTGTTACTCCTGATCTTCCTTGTGGTTTGGCAGACCGGATTTTATGGGAACGACTGCCGTTTGACCTCAACCCCGCGGGAAAAGCCGGCATCAGAAGGCTCAGGAAGGCGGAAGGCTCCTATGCCTAACTATAAGTATAAGAACTAGGTTCTTATAATGATAAAAAAACTAGTTCCGAAATGTCGCGTAAGTTAAAAACTTGTATCTTAGGTACAAAAAAAAAGATACTACACCACCCCCGCTGGTCTTTTTTTGCGCATTTGTCAGAGTCCATGTATCCTTTTTTTTTCGTACCTAATATACAAGTTTATAACTGACAAATGCGCAAAAAAAAAGTTATATGGATGCATGTTTGTTTATAGTATCTGAATGAAATTAGGCACCAAGATAGGTTAGAATTATCAAGAAGCCTAGATATTACTGACTTTTGTATGTACAAAATGTCTTAGAATTTAATTATTTTCTCATTGATGATTGAGTACACACGTATATTGTTTATTTACTTAGAAATTACTCACGTTGCATTACAACAGATATTATCTCAGTGCGACGTCACCACAGACCTAATCAGAACTAGAGGATGGGAAGTTCATTCGTTATGTAACTGTCACCGATTACATCAAACTGATAAGCTATCATACAATTAGTTTTAGGTATTAGCTTCCGATCCCGCTGCAGTCCGGGGGGAACGGAATCGGAGCGGCCGGTACACCCTGGGCGGCGGTCAATGGCTTCCCCTTCACCCCTTCATAGGGTTGGCATTGATCGTCGGCCAATACCCAACGTGGCGGGAACACATCGCTCTCCGTACTCCTCTGCATTCAGAGGAGACAGGATGAGCGATGCTGTTAGTGGTGAGATGGCCCAGGGTCAGCCGGGGTGCGAGGGATATGCTCTATGGGTAACCTTACACCCCGGCGTCTGAAGACCCGAGACGGCGTGCGGTTTTAGTCGGTGCAAGCCCGACATAACCGCCCCCGCTGGACGGCGGGGGGGTATCCGAAGGGATTTCCGCACGATAAAAAAAAAAAAAAAAAAAAAAAAAAAGGTATTAGCTGGCCCTCCACGGCTTCCTCCGGGGCGTATTTAAACCCCCGTTCCACTCCTTTAAGGCGAGGGTATTCGGGGACTTCAGGTATTGTCGGCATAGTAAAGTTATCACTTTACGTCGCAGTGAGGTGCTGGCCTTCGACAGCCAGTTTCGTGCGCCAATGTGTAGAAAAATAAGAACGTTTACTTAAGCTTTTGTGTTATTGTGGTAGCAGTGGCGGCGACGAGTTCGTAGTACTGTCCTCGGGGACGACGTCTCTGCGACTGATTCGATTCAGTTGCACTTGTCGCCCGCTCAAGATGTCGACCGCAGTGATCGACGAAACGTTTGGAACACAAGTTTCATATGGACCACGGCTAAACAGCCCGGAAGCAGTATACATACAGACAAGAATTCAAATTTTTTGTTGATCGTTAATTTAACATAACCCAAGTTTTTTTTAATATATTCAATGTCCAGACACAACTAATTTACAATTTTATAATAGTATGAATACTGCACTGTAGGAAATCATAATAAATGTAATGGAAATCGGGATGAAACAAAAAGGCGCCGACATTTTATTCTCTATCAAGCATGTAAAGAACTGCCGTGTTAACGCGAGCCACTCGGATGATAATATCTCGATACGAATTCACGCGATTGTAGATTCGTTCGAATAGCTCGCATACTTCCACGCGAATCTATTTGTAACTTGTCATGCTAATGTGTGGATTTCGATTTGATGTGAATTAAGTATTTGGAATATCGAAACTATATGTTTGACTAGCTGACCAGACAATCTTCGTTCTGCCTTTTTTTATTTTTTATTTTTACGTGCGGAAATCCCTTCGGATACCCCCCCGCTGGCCAGCGGGGGTGGTTATGTCGTGTCTCGACTAAAACCGCACAGCATAAAGTTATATTGCGTACCTTATCAGCTGAATTTATTTCGTGAATGCCTCCTTGCACCTCGGTATAGAAAACCCGAGGCGGGGTGAGGTTTTGGTCGGTTCGAGTCCAATATAACCACCCCCGCTGGTCGGCGGTGGGGCCAGGGGGGGACTGCGGCAGTTTCCGCAAGAAAAAAAACACAAAAAGGCACAGTATAGGCGGAGACAAATCTAAAAAATCAAAGATCATGAAAATCGGTCCACCCGTTCTTGAGGTTATCCCGGTCATCACTAACACACGACTTTGTTTTATAAGTTTATAAGGTGTCACAAAATTAGGTCTCTGAATTTGGTGAGATGACTTGGTATCGACAAAATATGTATTAGAAACAAAAAAAAATAGGGTAAAATGAAAATAAAAAATAAATAAAAAAAAATTAAAAAAAAAACACCACCAGTGTGCATTGTGAATATTAAACAAGCCCACTCTTGTAATAGTGGACTCGTCTGTCCACAATTTTTTTCTGGTAGGATCTTCCACTAACCACCTACAAAATCTTAAACGCGGATCAAAATCTGCGGTAAGGAGCTCTTGCACCCGCAGAAAGTGGTAGGCGTGCAGTCCTTCTCGCAGTATTCTCCAAGCGGATGTGTGGGAAATACCTAAATCGCGACCAACGTCACGTGTGCTCGTCGCGTCACGTGACGCTGGTCGCACTTTATATATAAGGTGTCACAAAATTAGGTCTCTGGATTTGGTGAGATGACTTGGTATCGACAAAATATGTATTTGAAACAAAAAAAAATATCGGGTAAAATAAAAATTAAAAAAAGAAAAAGAAAAAAAATACACCCGCGTCACATGGCGCGACGAGCCCGGGACGCACGTGGTAGGCGCGCAGTCCTTCTCCTCGCAGTATTCTCCAAGCGGATGTGTGGGAAATCCTAAATCGCGACCAGCGTCACGTGTGCACGCATTTCCCTCGCACCCCGGCTGACCCTGGGCCATTTCCGATTTCGAGATGGCCCCCTCGGATTTTGGAACCACGGTGTCCCCGTCTTGCCCCAGAAAGAGGGGGGGAGGGGGCGCTAGTCGCAGAGCCATAGTATACCTATACACACTTACTACATATTAGTCGCAGGAAGTTCGTCATTATTATCTAACGAAACTGTCTATAACGAACTTTCGACCGGCCGTATCATTATGTTGTTCAAATAGACTATTTCTGTGTTTTATTGCCCGAAAGTTCATATTTATCTCCGTAATGAGTTGTCTTCACATTACATAAATATACTCACGCCTTTATATCACCGTGACATGGCGGGTTCCATTCTGCTCTGTGGAAATTTTATTATGCATGAATCTATTTGCATATTTAAAAACCTACATATCTAAATCTGCATCCTAGAACCCATATTATTCATCATCATCCCGAGTGCCAATCCCGATTGTATCTTAAGTTAGCGCTTTGGAGCCCGGGGTCCGCTTTGTTACCATCTCCATTATTGGGTCATCTTGGTTTTTACGGGAGCGAGGTAAGCCTGCGTGCAACCATACTGCCAGGCTTGCAGGTATGTCTCAAGACACACGCCACCGAGAACTTATTAACTATAGTTAATTTGGGTCTAGATAGAGTTGAAAGAATTTCCCAGAATATGAAAAACACAAATAAAAAAGTACACCCTAACTCTGAACCATTACTTTTCTCCATTTTAGAATTGGACCCGAAACAAAGACGCCGTGGCTGTCGGCGAGGCCAGATCTCAAAAAATCCCATTGCATCACAAATAACTGAATATAAAAATGAGTAGCTACTCTAAAGTCAAGGATTTAACTGGAACTTGTTCAATAAATTCCCTTTCGTCGAAAACGTCGATTGACTCGAGCGAAGGTCGCGGTCTATATTCGTGCTCTATGGTTTTTATAGTCTGATTCACTCGACACCAGTGTTGCGCTTCACTATCGATGTATTTATCGAGGTGATGTTAATGTGTCGATAGTCGATACGATGCCTTGTAACGATTAATTACTTCCTTTCTAATGCAATTATGATGTTCTCATTTTGATTTGTTTGCACGGTCGTTTCATGTAATTGTGATTATATTTATCGGCGTAGTGAGTAGAATGTAGATATTATAATGAGTATAATGGCGGGGTATACTCTACACGAAAGAGTTGTGTTACCATAATATAATATCTTATTACTAATAGATTAAATAAATACGAAGGTTTGAATGGATGTTTGTTACTCAATCTCGCCAGAACAGCTGACCAAATCTGGATGGAACTTAGTACAGAGATAACTTATTATAGTCTGGAATAGCACATGTTCCTGTGGGTCATAGGAATGCGACCAGTATGGCCGCTCGACTCGGGCGTCAGCTAATATACATACCGGGCATTAGAGATGTACTAACAATCATCTTTTACGTAAAAGTCTGGAATACTAGTTTCCGATGGACCACGGCCAAACAGCCCGGAAGCAGTATATTCTACATACAACGCCGGCCGGAAAAGCCTTAAGGTTTATAATCATCTTTGATTTTGTTTTTCGTTCGGACGTAATAGACTGCGAGCCTATTACCGTCACCCAGTCGCTTTTTCTAGAGGTGTATGTTTACTATCGGATGAAGAAGAGCCCTATCCCTTAGACAACGCGTCTAGGGATAAGACAATAATGGGAAGAGGTAGTTTGGCTCTTATATTTTGCTTCCCTGGAAACCACGGAGCCATATTGTTTTGATTCTTTGAACATGTTTTGCAAATATATGACAAATTGATTCATGGACCGTCTTCCGGGAAAGACGGCTGAATATACGGAAGCTACTACTCCATACTCTATATTGTTTCATTGTTAGGAAAGGTACCTCAAGCTACCAAATGTACATGATGACAGTATTATTTAAAAATATGACTAATACCCTACGCTGTCTACGTATGAGCAGAATCTGGCATGAAACTTTTGTTTAGAATCTGCCATTTATAGATTCTGTACCTAGTTTTAAACATCTGACACTTTCAGAATATGACATCTGTTGACATTTTACTACTATTTATCAATGCGAAAGTTTTAATGGCTGTTTGTTACACAATCACGCTAGAATGGCGCAACGGATCTGGATGAAGCATAGTATAGAGATAGATGAGATAGTCTGAAATAGTATCTAGACTTTTACTCCAGGAATAGGAGGATCAATATTCTAGAGCGCAGCGTAGCCACGGGCAACAGCTAAGTCTCAATAAATGTAGAACTTTCTTAGAGCAAGGAAGTTATGCATATATCTGCCAGGCCAATAATTTACTAAAGTTAATAACCATTCATTTACCAGGGTCCTCACTAATAGAGATGCCGTAACTTAAGTTACAACGCATTACGACGAGCGATTGCGCGTGTTGTTTAAATTATGCGCAATACGTTATCTTAAATTACAATATTCAAGACACCATTCAAAATATGTTAAATCTGTTTATAAACAACGCTTTAGCACATTATGTTAAGGCGGCATTCCACGGTGCGTGCATTTTTCAGACGGATTTGGATTATCCCACACCGACCGCACTGTGAAAAGCGCGTCGTCTGTGGAAGCGCAGACCATAGCGGTGCGTGGCTGTCAGTGGTCGTCAACCGTGCTTGATAAAATCTGCAGACTCACGCACCGTGGGAACCCACCTCTATGTGTGTGAATGTGTTTAATTCAAATACGGTGGTCTTATTGATATTCAAAATAATGTTTATACATAGTTCGTTAATATGGTGTTGAATATTTAGATTTACACCAAAGAATAAATATATGCAATATGTACACAGGGTAGGCAGAGACGCTAGTGACGCTCGCGTGGAATACTGATGCGGTTCTCGTATCCCACACGAATATTCTGTCACTGTATCTGTTGAGCCATTCTGGCGGATTCTGGTCTGGCTGCGTAACAACTATCCATCTAATCAAATTGGTTTAATGGACATCGATCATGAACTTACGTAATCGTTTTCCTTAAGTGACTGATCTGCATACATGCTTCTACATTCGCTTATAATTATTGATTTAGTCAGTTGGACCACGTCGTCCATACATTTTACGTGATCAAACCAGCTTACCAAATCTTTATCTATCTTTTTTTTTTTTTCGTGCTGAAATCCCTTCGGATACCCCCTCGCCGGCCAGCGGGGGCGGTTATGTCGGGCTTGAACCGACCAAAACCGCACGCCGTCTCGGGTCTACAGACGCCGGGGTGTAAGGTTGCCCATAGAGCATATCCCTCGCAACCCGAAATCTAAAAGTACCTACTATATTCTCCATGTAATAGGATAATCTTCTCGGTAGTCTAGATGAATAACAATGTCAAAGTATGTTGACTACCGCACATTGTATTTACCATATGGGCAGTGTTAAGTTAACGACAAAAGCAGCTTAATAAATTATAATTTATTGATTACCTATTAGCTCTTAAACGTTACATAAAATAATAAACAAAACAATGAACAGATTAACTTTGTCCTCTGGGGGTTATAAAACTACTCTACATCAATTTATTAGTATTTACATGTATTCTAAAGCCAAAGCGGCGATAGCCCAGTGGTGTATGTAACGGACTGCCGAGACGAGGACTCGAGTTCGATCCCCAGTCGCCCCGGGCATTCACCTCTGACTTTTCGTAGTTATGTGTGTATTAAAAATGTTCATTATCGCTCGCTTAGTAATGTGGCCGGTAGATGGCAATAGGCTCGCCCCCTATTACATTGCGACCCTAACATAACTGGCGAATCGAGGGTGTGCAATACACCTCTGCCTACCCATTCGGGGATACAGGCGTGAAGTTATGATGACATGTATTCTAATGTAAAAAGGTTTGTAAATATTTTGACGTTGGCTGTATGGTTTGATAATCACCAGAGAGCAGAGTTTTTTCATATTCTCATATTTCATGTTTTGTTTATTATTTTATGAAAAGTTCAAACACGCAAATGTGATCAATTCATTTAATTTCCCCGGGCAGGGGGATTGTGGTCGCAGCACTAGTGGGACGGGTGGGTGTCACGCGGTGCTGCGACGACAATCGTCTTCTGATGAGGCCGTCAAGTTGAGTGCCACCATTGTTAACATGGTACGTGTATGTAATGGTGACCCTCTTTCCTGAGACTTTACCTTCAGCTTACCATCAGGCGAAGCGAAGTCAAAAATTGACGTGTCCTAAATATTAAAAAAAAATTTGCTAATTTACTTTTTTTGTTGACTGTACAGTACTATTTACAGGCATCAATAATACGAAGTTCATTGATAATTCACGTCACGGCGCGTTTCCTCATTGTTTCACATCGTGATTCACCCTGCGGTATCACTGTACAGAAATGTATAAATATTTCGCATTTATCGGTTTATTTATAGAGCGTTGTATCATTATTGTCTGATACGCTTATGTTTTGGTTATATTTGAACAGTTCATTTTAAATTATATATAACATAACATAAACTCACGCCTATATTCCCGAAGGGGTAGGCAGAGGTGCTAGCACCCACGTTTCGCCAGTTTATGTTTTAGGTCCCAATGTAATAGGTGGCGAGCCTATTGCCATTAACCGGGCACTTATAAACCTGCGATAAATACACACATAACTTCGAAAAGCATCGAGAAGTCATTGGTGTGTGCCATGGTAATACCTGGGATCGAACCCGAGACCTCGTCTCAGCAATCCTTTACCCATACCACTAGGCTACCGCGTTTTTTTTTAATATATATAAATATATTATATATATATATTGTTTATATGGGGCCCAACAAGGCCTTCGGGGCCCCAACCACACTTGCAAGCCGATACGCCTACTGATAGACGGACGAGGGTGTGGTGCGGGTTTTCCACTCGTCATTGGGAGGGCAGACGGCAGTCGCTCCCGCTGAAGCCAGGATAAATCAAATCAAAAGAAAAAGTAGGGAAGCGAAGCCCGAAAAACAAGACAGCTGTGATGATGATAAGAATTCAAATTCAAATTTATCGATACCGTTCTTGTCCCTATAGTGCCACTAAATTTAGTATTTAAGTTTACATAAACAATTCATTCACGCTCGCTGTACTAAAAATAAAACAAAAATGGTCATGACTTGTTAGGAATAGTTAATATTAGTTGATTATGACTGTTCCGCCATTTTATTTCTTTGTTGTATTGTTTAGGTTGCACAGTATATTATTTTGAATTAACCCAGGCCTATTATTAAACCCGACCCCACCAGGCGAGGCCGCGTTGGCGGCCAAAGTCCGCCGGCAACCCTGGGGTTATCCTTTCGAGGGCTTACCCGGGGTGCCCGGCAACGGACACTTGGGGAGGATACCGTGCGGTTTTAGTCGAGACACGACATAACAACCCCCGCTGGCCAGTTCAGATCAGAAGGGATTTCCGCACGTAAAAAAAAAAAAAAGCCTATTATTAAGTGGTAAATATGATGTTACGGTGGTCTAAAGTGGTATTTGGCAGTCTTATTTGATAAGATGTAGATTGTAGGGTTTGTGTGTAGGGGGCCCCACCAAAGACCTTCGGGGCCAAGTCAACCTAAACCTTTTTTTTTTTACGTGCGGAATTCTCATCGACTAAAACCGCACGGTGTCCTCCCCAAGTGTCCGTTGCCGGGCACCCCGGGTAAGCCCTCGAAAGGATAACCCCAAGGTTGCCGGCGGACTTTGGCCGCCACCGCGGCCTCTCCGCAAGCTCACCTGCTAGCCCAACACGAAGGAGGGACTGGCGCTGTCCTCTCGGGGTTGCAAGTTCTGAGGGCAGAATCTAGAGAAAGAGTTGTTGAACGGACCCCGGGCTTTATTCAATCAACTTATTTACTTGCTGCTACGAAACCCTTCATGGGCGAGTCCGACTCGCACTTGGTCGGTTTTTTAATAATGTAAAACAACCGGCTATCAGTAGTCTCACTTCATTCAGCAGTTTTACGATTCTTTTCTCAAAATCGAAAATTACCATTTAAATTGCTCACCTCGGCAGTATCGAGTCGAGCAATACCTGGCCCCTACCGCATACAATACTCTTCAGTACTACCTTCTCGAGTTTATGAGCCTTCAAGACTTTACGACCAAACCTCATTACGGTTGGTAGACCCATTAAACTGCGAGAACAATTTGAAGGAAATTGCGATTTGAGATTATAGTTTCGAGGTGTTTTGTGTCTGTTTAAAGACTTCCGAGTTGCGCTGATGTATCTATAGATTGGTTGGACAGGTGGTCGTCAGGCTCTTTATGTAGTGAAGTGCTCACATTAGGCAGGCTGTATATAAGTCATTTAGTATCAAAAAGTAATATATGGTACTAGCTGATGCCCGCGGCTCCGCCCGCGCACAGGTCGGTTATCGTTTTTGGCCATATCTCCGGTTCTACTAAACCAATTGCAATCATACATACGGCAGATTTTAAGTCTGACCAAGACCTTTCTAAAAACTGCATTGAAATCCGTTTAGTAGGTTTTGCGTGCATCGCGAACAATCAATCAGGAATTAAATTAAAAAATATATATTTATATTTTCAGAATTACATTTTTTATATATATTCAATGTACAGAAACTGCTAATTTAAAGTTTTATAATAATACTAGCGGCCCGGGACCCGGCTTCGGCCGGGAGTAAATTCGTAAAAAATTACCTATAGTTTCAGCGCTACTTTATGGGTCCAGTGGTAAATATAAGATAGGTACTATAAGAAGCTTTCAAATAGTTTTTTTTTAGAGTATAAACTTTATGAAAAACGCTGATATACGTGTTCATTTATTCCTAACCAAAAGTAGGTATATGAATTCTCATGCTTCTGTCTTCAAAAATGAAGAACTTCCCATATAAACTTACAACCCTTTTTCAAAAATTTACCCTCTTAGAGGTAAATTTTTGAAAAACGCTGATGCAAATGTTCATTAGT
Organism: Cybosia mesomella; assembly: GCA_946251805.1. NCBI lineage: Eukaryota > Metazoa > Arthropoda > Insecta > Lepidoptera > Erebidae > Cybosia > Cybosia mesomella. The sequence continues at coordinate 29,878,575 of OX276398.1, forward strand.
TTGTAACCAAAAGCAGGTTGAATGAAATTTCGTGCTTCTAACTTTGAAAATGACGAACTTTCATACAAACGTACATCCCTTATTTTGCCACCTTAGAAGTGAAATTACCCAAAAACCCTTTCTTAGTATCCACTAAGAAAGGGCATCCGCCTACAACACAAAAGGCATTTACTGCCAAAATTTTAAGTTTGTAGGTTCAGCGGTATAGGCTCTGCGTTGATGAATCAGTCAGTAGGTTAGTCGGGTCGGGACAAGTAATTATATATGTGTAGATAGATATTATTATTTTTTATGTTGAATAAACCACCCTGATAGATGCCAAACAATAATCAATCCTAAAATGGCGGTCATCAGTTTGACGGCCTCGATAGAGCATAAGGAATTGTGCTTATGACTTAATTCATATATTGCAACATGCTGTTGCCCGCGGCTTCGCCCACGTACAATTCTGTTACCATTCCCGCTTCTCATAGAAGCTTATTCGAGGGATAAGTAGTCTATGTGTTTCAGACTATAATCTATCCCTCTACCAAATTTCAGCCAGATCCGTTCAGCCGTTAGAGCGTGATTGAGTAACAAACATCCAAACATCTTCACAAACTTTCACATTTGTGCACCCTTATTCTGGACATTCATTATGACGTTCCCCGACAATCTCTTCCGATATCGTCTTGACGTAAAATCTTTATGGCGAACTAGTCAATATCTCAATAATAACTTCTGAACATTTAACTGCACAGAAAGTATTTTGAACTAGATAACTGACAGCTTTTATCACTAGTATGTTTCCAAACGTGTAAAGACGTCCGTCAAATGTATCGTAAAGTTGTTTCACTATCGGACTATGAGCGTGTAATGAGGGAGTAGTCCCGGCGCCTGCGCCTGCGCCGACGACTATCTAATTAGAAAGTAGAAAATCTAATTATTAGGGTCGATAGCTTGTGCAGTTTTTACCTGATTTAATGATGGCAAACGGTTCTGATACTTAGTTGGATTTATAGCACTTATGTACTGATTGTTCTGCGTTGTAATTGTAGGTATCGGAGATGGCCCAGGGTCAGTCGGGGTGCGAGGGATATGCTCTATGGGCAACCTTACACCCCGGCGTCTGCAGACCCGAGACGGCGTGCGGTTTTAGTCGGTTCAAGCCCGACATAACCGCCCCCGCTGGCCGGCGGGGGGGTATCCGAGGGGATTTCCGCACGAAAAAAAAATAAAAAAATAAAAGGTATTTGCATGGGGATGAAACGGTGGGGTATGAGGCCTCACGATGATCTTCAGGACCCAAGCTAACTTCACCTGCCGGTGATATCCTTAGATATCTTGCAATCTAGTACACCTGCTGATTGACGGTCGAGGCTCTGGTGTATAGGGATAATACGGTGGGTGTATGCTGTATAAGGTCCGGTCCGTCTAAATCTTCGGGGTTCAAGTCAACCCCACCTGAAAGCCAGTAATCCTGCTGATTGCCGGTCGAAGCTCTGCTGTATAGGGATAATACGGTGGGTGTACGATGCATGAGGCCCGCCAAGATCTTCGGGGTTTAAACCAACCCCACCTGAAAGCCAGTACACCTGCTGATTGACGGTCGAGGCTCTGGTGTATAGGGATAATACGTTGGGTGTATGATGTATGAGGCCCGCCAAGATCTTCGGGGTTCAAACCAACCCCACCTGAACGCCAGTACACCTGCTGATTGACGGTCGAGGCTCTGGTGTATAGGGACAATACGTTGGGTGTATGATGTATGAGACCCGCCAAGATCTTCGGGGTTCAAACCAACCCCACCTGAACGCCAGTACACCTTCTGATTGACGGTCGAGGCTCTGGTGACTAGGGATAATACGTTGGGTGTATGATGTATGAGGCCCGCCAAGATCTTTGGGGTTCAAACCAACCCCACCTGAAAGCCAGTACACCTGCTGATTGACGGTCGAGGCTCTGGTGTATAGGGATAATACGTTGGGTGTATGATGTATGAGGCCCGCCAAGATCTTCGGGGTTTAAACCAACCCCACCTGAACGCCAGTACACCTGCTGATTGACGGTCGAGGCTCTGGTGTATAGGGACAATACGTTGGGTGTATGATGTATGAGACCCGCCAAGATCTTCGGGGTTCAAACCAACCCCACCTGAACGCCAGTACACCTTCTGATTGACGGTCGAGGCTCTGGTGACTAGGGATAATACGTTGGGTGTATGATGTATGAGGCCCGCCAAGATCTTTGGGGTTCAAACCAACCCCACCTGAAAGCCAGTACACCTGCTGATTGACGGTCGAGGCTCTGGTGTATAGGGATAATACGTTGGGTGTATGATGTATGAGGCCCGCCAAGATCTTCGGGGTTCAAACCAACCACACCTGAACGCTAGTACACCTGCTGATTGACGGTCGAAGCTCTGGTGTATAGGGATAATACGTTGGGTGTATGATGTATGAGGCCCGCCAAGATCTTCGGGGTTCAAACCAACCCCACCTGAACGCCAGTACACATGCTGATTGACGGTCGAGGTTCTGGCGTAGACGGTATCAAATGACTATCGCCACAGAATAGATAATAGTACTATCGCTCCCGTAAAGTCAAGATAAACCAATAACGGATGAGTGGGAGATAGTGGCTCCGAGCTACCTAAGTACAAACTTTCGATGCAACTGTGATTGGTGCTCAGATGATGATGATTCTGCGTTGTGATTGAACATTCGGTATATTACAAAGGTGACAGATGCCAACGCATTTTATTGTACACCCACTAAGGAAGGAAATTTGACCCCTAAGGAGGTTAAATATTTTACCCCCTTTAAGGTTTATTTAGTTTTCCATGCAGAGCCGGGACGGGCCAGGCTCCATAAAACTGTCAAACAGCGTTACAGCAATTTTCTTTGCAGCGTATATTAATAGTAGTTTACCTAATGAACTAGAGACAAAAACAGTAATTATTTACGGTCCATTATATCATTTCGTGGCTTTCAAACTGTATTAATTAACGAAGATGAATGAAATGTGTTTAATTAATCAGAAGGGGGTCAAAATTCATTGCTTGAAAGGGTGTACTATTATAAGGACATGAATTTATAGGCCTCTCCCAGTATGTGCATAGCACCCAATTCTCCACCTTCCTCGTAGACTCTATCCCAGCTACCAGTTGTGGTCGTCAGCCCATCACGAACTCCATTTTGTGGTTGACTCTCAGTTTGCTATTATGACCCGTTGTCCACCTGGGTGGACCCCGGAAAATTATTTCTTCCCAAGGAAAACAATTGTATAGCTAAATGTCAAATGTTGTGACTAGCTTCCATCTTTTTTTCGGTTGTGCGCATGTACCTACTTTGCTCTTGCACATGCTATAGAGCAACTTTAACTGCGTGAAGTTTGAACAAGCGAGTAAACATGCTTAAATATTCCATTTTCTTTTTAATTTATTCTGTTTATTTTATGAAGTCACCGTTATTAACACAAATAAAAAAAAATTAAGTGCCTTTTCGTAAGTATCTAAATGTTAAAATAATACTTTTAGATATAACAAAAAAACAATTTTCAAAAATTTTGTATGTCCTTCTGTCTTGGTTTTTCCAGTCAATCTCCGAAGTGGCTGAGTCGGTTTGAACGGGATCCGGGAGCCGAATCCGGCGATGGGCTGTATATATTATTACGCCTGTATATATCATATTATGCGGCCATAATATATTATTACGCCAAAAATGCGTTGTTAACCTTGTGAACCGTGAGCTAAAATCTGTGCATATGTTACCGAAAACTTGGGAAACAGAAAAATTGTCAACAGAGAGAAGAAAGACCTCACGTTTCGCAATCCTCCTCAAATTATTTAAAAAAAAAAACAAAGTCCAAGCGTAACATTTCATCACACTTTTTTTTTAAGAATTTTAATAACCGAAATTACTAATATTCCCCCGAACCCCTCCAGCTAAGCTAAATTGCGTGTGTTAGGAGTGGGTTCACGTCGGTAGTGTAATGGCCAGGATTCGAACCCGGGACCTCTCGATCGTAGGGTCGACTCCTTAACCACTAAGCTACCGACGCTTCAAATGCACGAACGCTCACGTTGTAAAGTTACATTACGCCACGAAACGTCAGTCCAGTCAGTATTCGCCTTAAGATCTTACGTTGACTGACCCTTGTTCATCTCTCAAACTTAAGTTCCCATGACATGTTAAAATTAAGAAGCTATACTGAGATTGCTAGTTAAATACAGAGCATGTCCAATATTGACTTGTCTCAAACCACCGGTCATTCACCGCAGTAACCGGCAGGTTAAGTTTTGTTTCGTGCATACATTGCTGCCTAAATAGTCTTCTCCATCTGAGCGCCAAACCCGGTTGCATCCAAAACTGGCATTTTGGAGTCCGAGGGCTGCTCTCCTACAACTCCATCATTTGGTTTATATTGGATTTTACAGGAGCGACTGATTTCAACTTGAAGATAACTGCTTCCAAATTCAGTTTGACCCGAACGTACATACAGACATATATACATAGACAGCAAGTCAAATAAAAGCTTGCAAAAATAGAAAAACTCAAAACTATTCACAATTTCATCGCGGATCAAATTCGCTACTAACAAAGTATAGGACCACACCTACACGCCTCAAGCGTGGGATACCATCATTATTGAGCATAAACAACCTATCTATATATCCAGTATATTTATACAGACGAAAATAACCTTAATGACATTGTTTTAAGGTCTGAAGATGAGATAAGTTTGCTAAGTTTCAAACTGTGAACCAAGTGTAGTGTGGCCTAATATTACTACTTTTGTAGGGTAACGTACTTAAAAAAATATTTGAAGTGGCATCTTGTGTTTGAACATGAGGTCTACTTCGTTATCGTCAGCGTAATGTTTTCTTAGTTTAGTAATTATGATCTTTTGATCTCCTCCTCGAGTCTTAATAAATATAAAGCTTTCGTGCAGTTTTTGATAATGTTGAAAGACTGACGAGAAAATTAAATAACCGGATAACATTAAATGCCAACCAACATCATACAATGCTTTTAGGTCATAGACTTACCCTAAACTAAGAGCGATGTGGACGGTGAAGTAATTTCAAAGAAAATACATAGATTGTTCCATTTAATTACCCCCTTTGCCCAGTATAACCCTCTAAGTCGTGTAACTCTGTGCACTGTAGTGCACAAAATAAAAGACAGATAGATCCTAATCTTTTGCTTCCGCCTGGTTACACTAGTTATAAAAAAATTGGACGTACATTGAACACGTTAGGACGTTGCTATAATGAAACGGGTAATAGAGGTGCTCGATCCGCCTGCTCGTACGCAATCGTGTGCCCACATAATCGTTTGCAATGCAAATTATAAATGTATTAATGTACTCCCTGATAATTAGCCGAGATTAAGCTGGGTTAGACTCGTTTTCACGCTAAGTTTTATCAACAAGTGCTGAAGATTTATTTTATGGTTGATTTCCATCCCGCTTATGATATTTTTAATATGCACTAACCGCTGACACAAGTGATGGAGAGAATTTGAGATTAACAAACAAAAACAGGGCAACGACATACAGTTGCTGCTAAGGAATTATTATGGATGGAAACACTGACAACTCTTAAGGAACATGTGCCAGTCACAATATTCAGTGCCCAATTAGTATTTTTTACTAGTTTTAATTAGGTATAATATGGATTTTTCTAGCTCCGACCCTTGATCAGGGAAGAACGAGTTTTTCTTTCCACTTTTTATTCCCGCGCCTTTTAATGTAATTTTGCGTTGGATATTTTCTATTTCCGTTCGCTCCTCTCACTCTTCTAGGGTATGTGCTGCTCTTCTCTTTGCCACAATATGGTACTGAAGTCTTACCTGAACCCACGGTTTTTAATCTTCAACTAAAACGTTTAATTCTAAATCGTACATACTCCATAATACGCCCACAGCTAAATCCCAAAGATAAACGAATGAAAATGGAAAATGTCCTGTGGATATCTCGATCGGAATAAAAACGTTGTTCACCATTACTTCCGAGAATTACACCGCGATTTTCAAAAATAAGTTTACACTATTTGCCGAGGTTATTGAGGCGTAAATTCGCAGTGAAACGGTAAAACTAATTGTATACAAATAAGATCTCTGAATTCGGTATTAACACAGATTTAGAGTACGCTAGATACCGCAGGAAGCCTCACGCTGTAGATTCCTAGTGCTGGCCATAGTCACAGATTACTAAATAGTTACTACGTGCCCAGGGTAGCGGCGCTTCGTGTTTCCGCACGCGCTTTTCTACAGGGGAGGGGGGATTTTGATCCTCAACAATACTTTGGGGACACCAACGTTGGTGGCCAAGGCCGGTTGAGGTCTCAGAGATATCCATTCTAGGACACGCCTGGCTTCTCGGCCATGCAGGCCAATGTGACGACGGTTTTATGGTCTAGCTACACAAATCAGGGCCGTGCCCGGGCCGAGTCCCGTTAGGGGCTCAAAAAATATAGTTATTATTATTATTATATGAACTCGTTCACACACGTTCGTGCCCAGGCCGGTGACGGATCTTCAGTGCCTGTATCGACGGCGCTGACACGACCCGGACACGGCTCTGACGTGTGTGAACAAACCATCAGTCGGTTCGGGTCCGACATATCCACCTCATCGTTAGCTCCGGTGACGTTAAGCTCGAGGGGGATGATGATGAAGTGGGTATGTCAGTATGTATTGTCTAGCCTACTCTAAATCTGTGTTACCAATTTTAAATAAAAAATCTGTATTCTTGACACTAGTTTTAATATCATGGTTGATTATTTACCATTGATCGGAGTAGGTTGAGCTATTTTGGGTAATGAGTGTAATGACCTCAAATCGAAGTGACGGCTGCACATTTTTAAAATTGTCGAAATTTAAGCTAAGAAAATACAACTTTTGGTTATATATGGGTTGATTTAAAGTCAGGTCTATAAATGATAGGATAAAAGGCGGATTTCATCAATGACAGTTACCGAGATCAATTCAAAATAATCACGAGACTTCACTTTTCTTACCAAGCCTGAGTCTGTTTTTCCGGAAAGCTTATAACCTGGAAGTCTTCAAGTCTAAAGTGAACAAGTTACTTCTAGGCAAGCGTGCTCCACCTTCGACCACATCATCAAGTGATGATGTGGTCGCGTTTGACCACTAACGTAAGAACCAACAGGTGAGATAGTGGTCAAACACGAGCCTATTAACAATTATAAAAAAAACGACTAACATAAAAAAAAAAAAATCAATATGTTTTTATCACGTATTTTCATTTTATTTAAATGGTAAAAGCTTTAATAACCATCTTAGTTAACGTTTTGTAAGGTTTACTTTTTGTAGCCCCTCTGTAGGACTATTCACTATAAAAAAAGAACAAATTGTCGTGAGTTTAGCCCATGCTGAACTGACGACTAGAACTCGACTAGAACAGGAATGAACCTGGGTGTAGGCCCCACAAGTATCCAGAAACACCGTTACGTTTGTATAAGCCAACATCGCAGGAACTGGTTCAATGTTGCCGATCCTTGTTTAGATACTAGATGGGGAACGATTAAATACAATCTGCTGTTATAAAGTTATGTAATAAATTCTGATCACGTCCAACAATGTGATGTATTCATTATAAATGGAATTAGGATCCCGTTCCCGCAACACTTGGGGACCTATTCCAGGGATATAAAGTAGCCTAGTGTTATTCCAGACAGATCAGACATATAAGCTATATACTAAATTTCAACAAAATCTGTTCAGCCGTTTTTGCTGGAAAGAGCAACACTCGCAAACTTTCGCGTTAATAGTATATTTCGCGTAGTCAGATTTTGACTTAAGGTATGGTCTAATAAGATTTGGTCAAAAAATTAAACAGGTTTTTTCAATAATCCAATAATGAACGGCCAGCATATACCTACGCTCAATAATTCACATATATTATATATTAATGATCTATACAGATACCGCGGTAGCCTAGTGGTATGGGTAATGGACTGCTGAGACGAGGTCTCGGGTTCGATCCCAGGTTTTACCATGGCACACACCAATGACATTTCGATGCTTTTCGAAGTTATGTGTGTATTTATCGCAGGTTTATAAGTGCCCGGTTAATGGCAATAAGCTCGCCACCTATTACATTGGGACCTAAACATAAACTGGCGAAATGTGGGTGCTAGCACCTCTGCCTACCCCTTCGGAGATATAGGCGTGAGGTAATGTTATGTTATGTCTATACTAGTGGAATCTAGTCTCCGTACAAGTTTTCTACTACAGCAAGAACCGGCACTGTAGTGATATCCTGTAATATACAAATCCGATATCGAGTCTCACTCAGACGAGAGAGCTCACTTCAGTTATGTTTGGAGAGATCGCTATTGGCGATTGCCCAATCCAAGTGGTCCAGGATGGTGGCGCTTAGTGTTTTTTCATGCGAATCTCTATAAGGGAGCAGGGATTTGATCTTCAACAACACGTCGGGGTCTCAGGGATATCCTATCTGGAGCGTTTCCCCGATAATACAGCCAGATGTGACGTCACACCGGGGGGTTTTTGTCAGTTCCAGTTCAACACACCCACCTCATCGTTAGCTTCGATAACGTGAATGGGGGTGTCTGCATGTAATAAAAGGACTTCTCGGAATATACCTGAAGTGAGTTAGTTAGAACTCTAGGCCGAGTGAGAGACGATATCCTAGTAATTACAAAATGTATCATGTAGGAGCTAGCATCGTATAACAATAAAATTTCGTACAACGTATTCAAAGTTAACCGATCCAAACGAGACTTGAAAATTCCACGCGGGTGGAGCCGCGGGCAACAGCTAGTCATACATATAATTCACTAGCTTTTGCCCGCGGCTCCGCCTGCGTCGATGTCGGTTATCGCGAATGTCCTTTCCCAAGGTCTAATCTACCCCTGTACCAAATTTCAGCAAAATCGGTTTTATATATTAGTAAGGATTTAACGATGAAAATGTTTAAAACACTTTTTATGAAATGGTTCTATGGCTCCTAAATAAAAAATTGCTTGCAAAACAATAATACATTTGTCTGATTTTTATTTCTCTCTTACAGGCGTCAATGGACCTACCCCCGGATAAAGCTAAACTCCTGCGCAACTACGACTTGGAGAAGAAATGGGAGATTATCTGCGATCAAGATATGGTGCAGGCGAAAGACTCACCGGCGCACTACCTCAATAGGCTTAGAACCTACTTAGACCCTAAGGCATCCAGAAGTCACAGAGTAAGTACTGTAATTAATGTATTTTTTTTTAATGTAAGCAATAAGAGAATCCATTTTAAAATTACAAAGGAATATAGATGGGTAGTAGAAGCTTCTAGTATGGTAACTTTTCCAATAAATTTAAATTGGAAAAAGTTAACATCCAGACTGGCAATATTTGTGACACGTAAAGAGACCAGAAAGGAAGATTGTTGAAATAGATTTATAAATTTATTGAAAAAGGTCAAGGCAGTATGGGTCGTCATAGAAGTACCTTGATAAAAGACGATGTTAGAAAATGTCAGGTCAAGAGTAGCCGGAAATGGTGAGCTTGTATAAAAATACTCATGAACGTAGTAGATGCGAAAGATGTGATCAGCGCCGGCCCTAACCCTTGCCGTGAAATTGCTTTTCAGCGCCCTTTGGTTTAGGCTTCATTTCCCGCGCCTCTAAAAACGACATCAAAATTGAATTCTGCGCTAGAAAATTGTTATTCGCATTTGGCTTTTTGGCGCCCCTTGCCACCTGCCGTCTAGACCAACCGCTCTTCTCGCTCTACCCCAGGGCCGACTTTGAATGTGGTCTCTACAAACCCCAATAGGCAAGAAACATGATTATATGTATATAAAACCAAGACCTTGCGTCGGCACCCTTTTTTTTCGTGTGGAAGTCCCCCCTTAAGCCGCCGGCCAGCGGGGACGTTTAAGTCGTATTCGAACCGTCTAAAACCGTCTCTGGTCTTCAGAGGGTGTAAGGTGATAAGGCATTTCCCTCGCACCCTGACTGACCCAGGGCCATCTCCGATTTCGAGATGGCCCCCACGGGATTGGGAACCACGGTGTTCCCGTTTGCGTCAGCAACCTCAGTCTAAAAGTGACACTTTCTATTTACCTCGGCCACAAAACGAAAACAAACTTCATCAAACTTTGAAATAAAACTATTTTTAACTGAATCTTAAATTATTTACATTGGACCCGACGTTTCGGTTGCTTTACAGCAGCCATGGTCACGGGAAGACTGAAGATGGTAGTTGTCTTATAGTTTGAAGTCTAAGTTATTTCAATGCACCCGAACTATGCTGATTTGTTGGTGTTGCTATTTACGCAGAATGAACTCACAGTGTCATGAAGTCTTGTTATATTTTGATTTCTCTTTGAATTAATTAAGTGAATGAGTGGTGAGTTGATCCCAACCTGGTGGGTTCGTCATACTTCTAGCGATTTCCCAGTTACGTTTGCACGTTGTTTTTTTTTCGTGCGGATACCTCCCCCCCCCCCGGCCAGTAGGGGCGGTTATATCGGGCCTGAACCGACTAAAACCGCACGCCATCTCGGGTCTTCTGACGCCGGTTCCAAGGTTCCAAAGTTGCAGGAGCCTAGGAGCCCAGAGGTCGGCTTATTATTTTTAAGTGGTTTGTTGTCTGTTGTTTAGCAGCTAGTTGTCTGTTTGACTAGCTGTTGAGATTGACTTGTGCCCGGAAGGCGTTAGCAGGGTGCTTTACACCGTTGTTTGTTTTAGTTCTGACCCGTAACGATAAACTGCGACACACACGAACTTGTTCATCTGCCAGTCTCAACATTGTCTTTCTCAGAATATAAAATAAATAAATAAATATTCTGCGACATTCTACACAGCGCTTTCTAGACCCAAAGTAAGCATAGTTTAACTAGCTTTTGTTATGGGTTCCAGAATGCCGATAAAACATAACATAAACTCACGCCTATATCCCCGAAGGGGTAGGCAGAGGTGCTAGCACCCACATTTCGCCAGTTTATGTTTAGGTCCCAATGTAATAGGTGGCGAGCCTATTGCCATTAACCGGGCACTTATAAGCCTGCGATAAATACACACATAACTTCGAAAAGCATCGAAAAGTCATTGGTGTGTGCCATGGTAAGACCTGGGATCGAACCCAAGACCTCGTCTCAGCAGTCCATTACCCATACCACTAGGTTACCGCAGCTACCGCTACCGCAGCAGAATGCCGATAAACATACTTATATACTATTTTTTTGTAAATACATACATATAATATAGAACACCCTGACCAATGCAAATAGACATATTCATGCATACAAATATTTGCATTGAGCGGAAAGCGAACCCGCGCTCCCTGTCGTAGCAGTCAAATGCACTACCGCTACACCACTGAGGCTATCAGTTCTGCGCTGAGGCAGAAACATCCAATCAGAATATCTTGATTAGATGTATAAAAAAAATATAAGATAGACATTTTGAATACAGCATTAGTTCTCCATATTTGTGCAGAGGCGAGGTCCCAGGAGGTCCCAGCATGACTCTAGCGAAATGATACATTGTAAGGCACGAGTACATGGCGCTGCGCGTGAGTTGCCGTATTCGGCCGTACCGTTACACATTGTAAACAATGAACGATACATTAGTGCTAGCTAGCGATTGAGATCTGCCCACGGGCAATTTGTGAGTTAGACCGTTTTATGCACGTTTTTGCGCGCAATGGTTAATCACAGGATTTGAGAAAATTTTGTAGTATGAAATAAACAATCTTACGGCTTACCTAATGGGTGTAGGGGGGAAGGGACTTTGAAGCTCAAGCCAACCTTGATTGCTGGTTTTTTAGGTCAGACAGCAGTTGCTCCCATAAAAGTCAAGAGAAGCAAAATCGAAAGGAGGAGAAAGAGAGCGTTCCCCGGACCCCGAGGTGAAAGTCGCTGTTACGTTACAACCGGGAATGACGTTAAGATGAAGATGATGACGGCCCACCTGATGGCAAGTAGTGGCCTGTGAACGCTTGCAATACCAGAGATGTACTTCCAGCGTTGTCTTAGGAGCAAATTTAATTAGGAAGCAAATCAGCTCTCGGTTCTTCTGATGGTAAACGGTTACCATGACTTATGATATGACAGCTTATAACAGCGCCTTGCCGCCTATAGAAACAGCAGAGTCAGGGTATGGTATGGTATGGTTTCGCGAGCTGGTATCCGCAACTCCACGACAAGGCGCGGTTTTTGCGTGAGGGTGGGCATTTCACTCGATCCACCCCAGCTCATTGAAAAACGCCAGCAGGCTATTTACGCTGCTGGCGATCTCCCGGAGCGTACCTGTATTTCCGAAGTACTTAACCCTGTATGTGGCGGTTGCAGGGCAGTGTAGGAGCACGTGTGCCGCTGTTTCTTCCTCTCTCATGCAGGCTCTGCAGAGAGGGCTGTCGGTGATTCCTAAAATAAAAAGGTGTTTATTGAAGGAGCCGTGCCCCGTGATGGCAGCTGTGGCCGTGCGCAGTTGCCGTTTGGTCAGTTGTCGAAGACGCCTGGTCAGTCTATTTTCAAGCACGGGGAGTGCTTCCCTCGCCTGTCTGCAAACTTCCAGATTTATCCAATAGCTGTTGTGTTGATCTCTGGTTCGTTTGTTTACTATGCTTCGTAGGTATGCAAAGGGGATCGGTATTATGGGCTCAGGTCCCATTACCACCATGTCAGATCCTCTCCTGGCAAGCTCATCTGCTGCATCATTGCCGCGCGAGCCGCTGTTGCCCTTAATCCATTGCAAGGTTATGTTGTTGAAATGGCCTATTTGGTTCAGTTTACGATGGCACTCCAATATTAGTCCCAAGTTTATAGTGTGTCTGTTTAAAGCTTGCAGCACGGCCATGCTGTCGGAGAGTATGCGTATTGAGTGGCCTTCCACTCTCCTGGCCATTACCGCTGAAGCTGCTAGGGTAATCCCCATGCATTCAGCTTGAAATACTGTGTTATGGGTCCCCAGCGGTGTTGAAATGGATACATTGAGGTCCTCCGAGAAAACGCCGGCCCCGGTGCCTGTATCAGTTTTTGATCCATCTGTGAAGATGCGTACTCCCGTTGGGCATAAAGCCTCACAGCGGTGGTCCTCATGAAGTTGGATCTTGTATTTTTTGTCGAATACGTGTTGTTTGGGTACACGATCATTCATTGCTCCTATCATGGGTATCTCCTTTATGAGATCTGTGAGCAGTGAGGTGTGTCGTGTGTTTCTCTCGCTCCATAGGTTGAGTGCCCTTAGGCGTATAGCCGCAGCTGTTGCTTCTTGGCGGATGAACAGATCCAAGGGTGGGAGTCCGAGCATGGCTTCCATTGCCGCGGTAGGGGTAGATTTCATGCATCCAGTGGTTGCCATGCAGGCTAGTCTTTGGGTCCGTTGTAGTTTAGCCGCTATTGTGCTGTTTTCGGTCCTTGGCCACCAGACGATAGCGCCATACGCTATCATGGGGCGGAGAGTCAGGGTATTAACTGAAACAGATTTGTTATAGAATATGATATGACGTCCGTCACTCTCAATCCAATCATTAAGCCAGTCCACTACTGGGAATAGGCCTTTCCCACTGTAAGTCAAAGGTCACGGGTTCGATTCCCGCTCAGTGCAAATATTTTATGCATGAATATGTATATTAGTATTGGTCTGGATGTTCCTATGTATAATATGTATGTATTTTAAAATGTTTTATATATGTTCATCCGCATTTTAGAACCCATTACATAGGCTAGTGAAGCTATATATCTAGAATTCTAGATAGCGCTATGTAGCATGTCGAAGAATATTTTTTATTTACTAACTGTTGTCCGCGGCTTCGCCCGCGTGGCATTGTGATGCCGTTCCCGCTACCCATGGAACCCTCCACCACCACGACCAATAGAAGATACACAACTCCACCATACATTATTTTGTTACATTATCTCAAAGGATATAAGCCAGTGTTTTCGATGAAAGCTCCCAGAAGGCTTATTTTTTTATGACACCAACAAATATCTTTATATTTTAGCCAATGTAGGTACATAAAAACTTGACAAATAATATACTAAAACCTTCCTCGAGAACCACTCTATACATTGGTGATAACAGCATGAAAATAGCTGCAGTAGTTTTTGATTTTATCGCAACAGGCAGACAGACGTGGCGGAGGACTTTGTCTTACATTATGTAGTGATTTGTTCATACTGCTACTTAAATCGATTTAAAGTGAAATGGTGGTTCTTTCCCAATCGAAAAGTCCCATTTGTGTCTACTATGCAGATATTTTTTTTTTATATTAAGGACACGTCAATTTGACTTCACCCCGCCTGATGGTAAGCTGAAGGTAAAGTCTCAGGAAAGAGGGTCACCATTACATACACGTACCATGTTAACAATGGTGGCACTCAGCTTGACGGCCTCATAGAAAGAGGATTGTCGTCGCAGCACCGCATAACACCCACCGGTCCCACTAGTGCGACCACAATCCCCCTGCCTGGCTATGCACTTGCTGACCCTTGAACTGAACGCAATCAAACCGAAATTGGATTACTGTGGAGGGTTTTTCGCAATCGTGCACGGTGGTACCTTTTTTTTTTTTTTTTTTTTTTTTTTATCGTGCGGAAATCCCTTCGGATACCCCCCGCCGGGCAGCGGGGGCGGTTATGTCGGGCTTGCACCGACTAAAACCGCACCCGGCTGAATTTTGTGACAAATTTGTGTCATCAAATTTCTACCACCAGTGATATTACTGTGAACTGCTTACCTACATCCTTTAGATATCGCATCAAGTGCTACACATACTGATGAAATTCAACAATGCAGACCACGCTCTACTCCGACACAATCATATGTTATTCTACGTCATGTATGAATTCTATTGAGTACTGTATTCATCTGATCTGTACCGTTAGTGTCACACATCTTAATGGTCCTTTGTTTGTCCTCTATGTATTCCCTGTCGATTTGTAAACAATTACTGTCAGTATCATTTCAACCCACTTGATCGTAAGCTGAAAGGTAAAATATAAAGCTATATTTAAAAAAAAACAGAATTAAACAGTTCTGAAATTATGATCTCCCGTGTGACGGCCTCGATAGATACTTTTTCAGAACAATCTCGTGTCACCAGTTTGAGAGTGGATTTAACCAAAGAGCCATCTGTTTTTGTCCCTTCTAGAACCAAAATTAATTGAAAATAAAGTGCGTCAACTACTGGTGGTAGAAATTTGATGACACAAATTTGTCACAAAATTCGGCCGGGTTGGTACCTACCACCTTGCACGATTGTGAAAAACCCTCCATAGTAATCAAATTTCGGTTTAATTGCGTTCAGGGGTCAGCAAGTGCGGGGTGTGTGTTGGGTAACCTCCTCGAGTGTCGCTCCGATTCCGATCCCGCTGCAGTCCGGGGGGAACGGAATCGGAGCGGTCGGTACACCCTGGGCGGGTCAATGGCTTCCCCTTCACCCCTTCATAGGGTTGGCATTGATCGTCGGCCAATACCCAACGTGGCGGGAACACATCGCTCTCCGTACTCCTCTGCTTTCAGAGGAGACAGGATGAGCGATGCTGTTAGTGGTGAGATGGCCCAGGGTCAGCCGGGGTGCGAGGGATATGCTCTATGGGTAACCTTACACCCCGGCGTCTGAAGACCCGAGACGGCGTGCGGTTTTAGTCGGTGCAAGCCCGACATAACCGCCCCCGATGGCCGGCGGGGGGGTATCCGAAGGGATTTCCGCACGATAAAAAAAAAGAAAAAAAAAAAAGGGGTCAGCAAGTGCATAGCCGGGTAGGGGGATTGTGGTCGCAACACTAGTGGGACCGGTAGGTGTCACGCGGTGCTGCGACGACAATCCTCTTCTGATGAGGCCGTCAAGCTGAGGGCCATCATTGTGAACATGGTATGTGTATGTAATGGTGACCCTCTTTCTTGGACTTTACCTTCAGCTTACCATCAGGCGAGGTGAAGTCAAATTGACGTGTCCAAAATATAAAAGAAAAAAAAAAAAGAAAAAGAAAGAACGCCCAGAGGCGTACGTAACGGACTGTCGAGACGAGGTCTCGAGTTCGATCCGACAGTTGCCCCGGGCACACACCACTGACTTTCCGAAGTTATGTGTGTATTAAAAATGTTAATTATGGCTCGCTTGGTAATGTGCCCGGTAGATGGCATTGGGACATGAACATAACTGGCGAATCGTGGGTGTCTAATACACCTCTGCTTACTCCTTGAAGATACAGGCGTGAAGTTATGTTATGTTTTATGTAACAGAGAAATTGCGTTAAAGTTGTACAGTTTTTCACTGAAAGAAGCCAGCCTTAATCATTTGTTTTGTGCGTTCTGCCCCATAACAAGCACTAACTTCATTTCACCCGCAATGTGCTTATAAATATATAAATAAACCTGTAATTATCTTACTACAATTTATCCCTTAAACCAGGAATCCTGAACAGGTATTCTATATTATTATATTATGAGGTTACACAAAGCTGTTCTCAACCACCTGCGCCGTGCTATCGTAAAAGTTACCAAGCCACATCATACAGGTGCTTACAAGGATTTACGTCGCCACTATCATTTATTCATACAAAATGTTTACGTACAACTTTAGCTATTCTATGGCGTGGCGTCAGAGGTCGCGGGTTCGATTACCGCTCATTGCAAATCTGTATATTTGCATTGGTTTGGGTGTTTCTATGTTACCTACCTCGTAAAATATCTCTAAAAATATTAAAATACTCCTACTTATATTAGTTTGCGATATCGTTTTGATTACTGAACTAATAGTTTTCAGCTGTGAAATGGTTAAGAATTGAGATGTATTATCACATTTTTACACATGTCTAATAAGACCGAAGAGGATAAACTTAATAGTCCATTGAAAAGTTACGTTTGGGGTTGCAAAAGTTAAGACCAAGATCCGAGTTTATGGGGATACAATCCTTTTCACGCGGTCGCCATCTTATTAAAAGGCGTGTGAACGTTTTTAGGGTTCCGTTGCCAAATGGCAAAAAACGGAACCCTTATAGATTCGTCATGTCTGTCTGTCTGTCCGTATATCACAGCCACTTTTTTCCGAAACCATAAGAACTGTTGGAACTTGGTAAGTAGATGTATTCTGTGAACCGCATTATGATTTTCACACAAAAATAGAAAAAAAACAATAAATTTTGGGGGCTCCCCATACTTAGAACTGAAACTCAAAATTTTTATTTTTTCATATTACCCATACGTGTGAGGTATCTATGGATAGGTCTTCAAAAATGATACTGAGGTTTCTAATATAATTTTTCTCTAAACTGAATGGTTTGCGCCAGGGATACTTCCAAAGTGGTAAAATGTGCCCCCCCCCCCATAATTTTTTAGAATTTACAGGGGGGGCCTGTAACTTCTAAAATAAGAGAATGATAAAACTAAAAAAAATATATGATGTACATTACCATGTAAACTTCCACCGATAATTGGTTTGAACAAGATCTAGTAAGTAGTTTTTTTTAATACGTCATATATCGTAAAACGCAATTTACATTTCTTTCAATCAACTCAAATGTAAAATTTTAAAAAACGCATTATTATGTTACTTACTGCTACGGAACCCTTCATGTGCGAGTCCGACTCGCACTTGGCCGCTTTGCTAATGCTATATTGGGCGAACTATTATTCGCACAAAAAAATGTTGGTACTGTAACTTCTATTCGTCGAACAGACAAAAAAAGTTATTAACGAAAATAGATAAAAATTTGAGCAAAACATTCTGCTTGGTCAACTTCAATAATGTCGCTCCGTATTAGTTCGGACCGCGATAACTCTAACGAAACTGTTTATTTGTTTGTTCCAATTCAGCTTGAATGTCTCTCTGTAGGTCAAATCAATAATACTGGTAATAGTTCAAGTTTACGAGGCGTCTTCAAACGCAGCGACGGCATAAAGTTGATTGCGTGGTATTTACCTATATTAGAGAATATAAACTTAAATACTTTGTAAGTAAAATAATTAATTTTAAACCTATATAGGTATTACCTTCGGGGTGCGAGGGATATGCTCTATGGGCAACCTTACACCCCGGCGTCTGTAGACCCGAGACGGCCCCGCTGGCCGGCGGGGGGTACCCGAAGGGATTTCCGCACGACAAAAAAAAGGTATTACCCTTCTACATATGTGTTTAAGTGCATATAATCTTGTGATACTCTTACTTAAGAACTATTAATTATTATTCAATACTAGCTGACCCGGCAGACTTCGTACTGCCTCAATCGATAACAACTTCCATATTTATTCACCTTTTAAACCTTCTCTGGACCTCCACAAATAATTCAAGACCAAAATTAGCCGAATCGGTCCAGCCGTTCCCGAGTAACGAACAGCAATTCATTTTTATATATAAAGAAGAAGAAGATTATTCGAATGTTTGACCTCGATGTAAGCCCATCACTATGTTCCCTCATAACTACCGAACGGCTGAATGGATTTTGATGTATGATAATATATACCGAGTGTTAGGAAAACGAAACCAAACTAAACTCCCGAAAACCAAGACGGGCGATAGTAATGAATACACAAAAGATGGAGCGAGTTTTTTGAAAACGGAAATTTTGCGCCAAATATTCGCCATTAAGATTGTTATACCAAGCGAAACTCATGTACCTTTTTTTTTTTTCGTGCGGAAATCCCTTCGGATACCCCCCCGCTAGCCAGCGGGGGCGGTTATGTCGGGCTTGAACCGACTAAAACCGCACGCCGTCGGATTACTAAAGCTCCGCTGTCCGTCCGTCCGTCTGTCACCAGGCTGTACTTTTTATTTTTTTATTTTTTTTCGTGCGGAAATCCCCTCGGATACCCCCCCGCCGGCCAGCGGGGGCGGTTATGTGGGGCTTGAACCGACTAAAACCGCACGCCGTCTCGGGTCTACAGACCTGGGTGTAAGGTTGCCCATAGAGCATATCCCTCGCACCCCGACTGACCCTGGGCCATCTCCGGTTTCGAGATGGCCCCCTCGGGTTTGGGAACCACGGTGTCCCCGTCTTGCCCCGGTTTGGGGGAGGGGCGCTAGTCACCCCACCGTCCCGGCCTGCTTCTGCTGGGGTGACAGGCGGCCTCACCTGCCACCCCCAGGCCTGCGCTCATGGAGGACGGAGGTCGTTAAGCGACCTCCGGCGCCTGAGTCGCCTCATGAACACAGATGATGTATTTCTGTTGCAGCTATAACAACAAATACTAAAAAACATAATAAATTTCGAATATCTGGGACGTGTCTAGGTGGCTCAGTTGGTCAGAGCATTCCCCCTGTAAGGGACTGGTCGCGGGTTCAAGTCCCGTCCTAGATGTTCTCTTTTTCCGATCTAAATCTTTAGAAAAACATAATAAAATCAATATTTAAGGGGGCGCTCAGAAAACTAGTTTTTTTTTTGCTCCATATTAATAACGGCAACAGGTGGATAATGGTACGGGACCCGTCTTGCGCGAGTCCGTGCGCTTAGCCAGTTTCCCTAACACCCTGTATGTCGTTAGATTTGTCTTCACCTTACACCTCTTAAGACCCGACACGGCGTGCGGTTTTAGTAGGTTCAGGCCCGACATAACCGCCCCCGCTGGCCGGCGGGGGGGAATTCGAAGGTATTTCCGCACGATAAAAGAAAAGGTACATGAGTTTCGCTTGGTATAACAATCTTAATGGCGAATATTTGGCGCAAAATTTCCGTTTTCAAAAGTATAATATATCGTAGTCAGGTTTTTGTTTAGGAGTACTTTTATTTTTTTATTATATTTTTTTTAGACGTGCGGAAGTCCCTTCGGATTTTCGGATACCCCCCCGCCGGCCAGCGGGGGTGGTTATGTCATGTATCGACTAAAACCGCACGGTGTCCTCCCCAAGTGTCCGGTGCCGGGCACCCCGGGTAAGCGCTCGAAAGGATAGGAGTAAATAAATAAATATTCTACGACATTCTACACAGCACTTTCTAGACCCAAAGTAAGCATAGCTTAACTAGCTTGTGTTATGGTTTCCAGAATGCGGATAAACATACTTATATACTTTTTTTTTGTAAATACATACATATTATACATAGAAACACCCAGACCAATGCAAATAGACATATTCATGCATACAAATATTTGCACAGAGCGGGAATCGAACCCGCGCCCCCTGTCGTAGCAGTCGAATGCACTACCGCTACGCCACAGAGGTATTATAAATATTTAGTCTTACACCATTTAAGATCGGTTACTAGTTTTTTTTTTTTATCCTAGGAAATTTCTGGTTGGAAGTGTGTGGTGGTGGAAGGTGTGGGAACCGGTGCACGAAGCTGAACTCTAGCTTCATATGAATTAATTACAAAATCATATGATATAAATTATTATGCGTATACAAGTAGGTAATTTGTTTTAATAGGTACTGTAACCAAGTGCTTGTTAAACATTGCTTAATCATGTGTACAGGTTACAAGTGCCGTTTTAACGGTACATGAAGCATCGAATCCTACACGATTTTAAGTACTCTTTTTGCATTTCCATGTCGTGTTTTAATTGATACTTAAGTATAGCGATACGTTTTTCGGTTCAAGCCCGACATAACCGATACCGAACCGGTATCCGAAGGGATTTCCGCACGAAAAAAAAAAAAAAAAAAAAAAAAAAAGGTATGTAGGGGATTATGGTTGTCATATTGATTTATGATATCAACACTAGATATACATTATATATATAAGGTGTCACAAAATTAGGTCTCTGAATTTGGTGAGATGACTTGATATCGAGAAAATATGTATTTGAAACAAAAAAAAATATCGGGTAAAATAAAAAAAAAAATATAACTATAAAAATATTTAAAAAAAAACCACCACACGTGACGCGACGACGAGCCCGTGACGCACGTGGTAGGTACTCGTGCAGTCCTCCTCGCAGTATTCTCCAAGTGGATGTGTGGGAAATACCTAAATCGCGACCAGCGTCACGTGTGCTCGTTGCATCACGTGACGCTGATCGCTGGTGGTGTTTTTTTTTTTTTTTTATACATATATTTTTTTTACCCGATTTTTTTATTGTTTCAAATACATATTTTGTCGATACCAAGTCATCTCACCAAATTCAGAGACCTCATTTTGTGACACCTTATATATATTGGCTTTAACGGGAGCGACTGCCGTAACCCAACCCTAGAGGAAAACCTGCACCAGGCCTCATCCGTTAATCAGCAAGTGTACGTGTACCAGCTAACAGATGAGGTTCGAATCGACCCCGTCGGTTTTGGTAGGGACTTATTATTATTATTTCCAAATTTCCATACGAAAAAGGTAACACCATGTGTTGGTAAATAATTCTAAGCTTTTCTGGTGCGGCACAGAAACCGTTGTTTGCACCTAATGGAGGTTACATCTCAGTTCTGCTCCCTTATTCTGATTGACCAACCGTATCATAAATAAATCTAGTGGGGCGGAAATCACACAGTGATTGTCAAACTTCGGGCCAAACTTAGATATTTTTGTTGCAGTATTTTAATTCAAAATTACAGACCTTAGGCTTTATGCATATTATTCGACGCGTCTTTATATATTGAGCAATAAATATGAAGAAAATGAAATCAAATCAAACGTCTTCGACGTCAAAAACACAAAAAAATGATTTTATATTTCAGTTTCTTTCAGAGTCTGGTTGTTTTATGTAAAGATACAATATACGTATTGTCATTGTCACTCAAATGTCAAAGTCAAATACGCGTTACTCTGATAACTCGAAAGAAACTCACTTGTAAAAGTTTTTTAGGGACAATTTGTATGGTAGGTACCCGAAACCTTGAACGTACAAACCCCAAAATCTAATCAGTTCTTCCCATTAACCAAACAAGATGATTGGCGAAAGAATTTTTTAAATCGGATAAGTGGTTCTTGAGTTATTGCGTAAACAGACATCCAGACATCCAGACCAACAAACAGACCGACACAAAAAATTTTACACCAATATTCAAGGACAAATTACACAACGACATCTAGATCCAAACTAAGCAGAGCTTATCATATGGGTTCTAAAATGCGGACATACATAAACATACTTAGATACTTTTTTTTGTAAATAAATACATATTTTACATCGAAAAACCCAAACCAAAGCATTTGCTAACTCGCTTGCCAGACTCGGTTATCGAATCT
Source organism: Cybosia mesomella (assembly GCA_946251805.1). NCBI lineage: Eukaryota > Metazoa > Arthropoda > Insecta > Lepidoptera > Erebidae > Cybosia > Cybosia mesomella. The sequence continues at coordinate 29,900,657 of OX276398.1, forward strand.
GCTAAAGTCCGAAAAAACAACATCCTGTACTTTTATAGCATCAATTGATAGGATCAATCACAACTATAAGGTTAAAAAAGTCCAACCTGTATGATTCCGCAAATTTAGAGAGAAGCAAAAATACAATTACGAATTCCTCTTCCTCATGTTATATGTATGTCTTACTCATGTTGTTAGAAGAATAGTATGATTCTGCGAATGACTGCTATAAATACTGTCATAATATTATCACGTGACCTGCCGTGACACAAGAGCGTCCACGAAACTGACTCACGCTATTCAAGTTATCGATGAGTACGTGAGAATATGACAGCAATTCTATGTTCTGTAATGTGATATACCCTTGTACATTTTACATAGAAATATAACCGTTGCTTTTAATAAATGTACATAACATTATGACATCGTCATGTTAGCGATGTCCCCAGTTGCATCCGAGACTTTCACCTCGGAGCCCGGGCCATTTCTCCTTCTCCTCCTTTTGAGATATACGGCTTTTATGAGAGCGACTGCCTGGACTCGGCCTTCCAAGCCAATGGATTCTCTGCCCAGGAGATACGGAGAGCTCTTCATCAGAGGAAATCTTCTCTAACGAACCAGGATGGGGAGAAACCTGCCCCTCTAGGGAAGGCCTTTTTGCCATACATTCATGCAACAACGGATCGTATCGGGAGACTGCTAGAAGCTTACAACATCAAGCCTATTTTCAAGCCCACGACGCAGTTACGTAATCTTCACCGTTCGGTCAAGGACCCTCGTGAGCCACTATATTCAGCTCGTGTTTACCGAATCCCCTGCTCATGTGGCTCGGTATACGTGGGCACTACTCAAAGAAGCATCAAGACCCGCCTTTCGGAACATGAACGAAATTGCCGTCTCAGCCACTTCGACAAGTCAGCGGTTGCAGAATACATCCAGGAGGATGGTAATCTTACCATCAAATTTCAGAACACGAAGGTTTTTAGCCACCACTTCACTTTTCTTCCTACGGCTATGTCGAGAAGCCATCGAAATATTAAAGCATCCCAACAATTTTAATAGAAAAAACGAAAGTTTTCATCTCCAAAAAGATTGGTACCCAGCACTGAGAGCCGCGCGTCATCAAAATTCAAACATGACGAAGCCAACACCATCCCCGGTATCGGGAGGCCACACCCCCTTGCTTAGCCTCGACCAATCAGAACCCCCCTCCAACTGCGCCTATAAATACGCCAGTGACTCGGGCCTCTACATCAGTCACAGCGAAGTCGTCGCCGAGGAAGGTTTTCCGCACTCGACGGCGTCCCGACCTGTAACACTGAAGATGTTGACCGCAGTGATCGACGAAACGTCTGGAATACAAGTTTCCGATGGACCACGGCCAAACAGCCCGGAAGCAGTATATTCTACATACTAAGATACCTTTTTTCTCTTAATAAATACATATTACACATGAAATACCCAAACCAATGCAAATTTACATATTTGCACTGAGCGGAAATCGAACCCGCGATCTTTGACTTAGCAGTTCAACGCACTACCGCTACGCCACAGAGGTTGTCAATGTATATGTGTAGTTCTAACAAACTTCAAAAAGGTTTTGATTCTTTAGATAAATATTTTTCTGTATGTTAATGGACAGTTAGGATAGGATAGATAACCACGTGAATAGATTTCGATACATATTGAATTTAGAATTCCTTAAGTCGAAAAATGCTTCTGAGCCTAATACCCCGAGACGTTAATAGTTTATATTTGTGTTCATGTCACTTAAAAGTGGCATGAAGTAATGCAGCTTAAAACGAAACTGTATAAAGATTAAAAAAAATTAGTTCATATCAAAATTATTCATAGAGTGAACGACACTCACCCACGGTTATTCGTACGTGTTCATTTTACGGTTAGTTAATCGGAATAAGGGTCTGATATTTCCACATCTTGTCTCTTCTCCGCGGACCTGAGTTCATTATAATTCAAAATTAACATTAGAATTATTAGCTTTCCACTATTAAGCTTACGATCTCTACATGAGATAAGAATGCACAGGATACGGGAGAGGCGGAGAGGTCTCAACGTATGCCTTGAGGCACTTGACCCCTGTGGGCCAGTGCGGGCATAGCTCACGACGCTATTGTGTAAATGTCGTGAGTTTTTCTTTATTGTACCTTCTGAACGGAACTCTCTAAGTGACAAGTTTTCAAAACGTATAATAGATGAAGCTTTTTTATATTCTCCTTAATCTGAATGAACTCGGGACAGTGCTTGGGACTTGCGACCCTAGTGTAGGTTTAGAAGGGGTTTTTGTTGATGTACATCAACACTCACCTTCACTACCCAAGTTCCCCTCCCCAACCTAAATTTGGTGCGAACCTACTAGTGCTGCTTTAGACATTTGTCCTAGTAATGAGCTTATTGTAGCTCTCGATAGGCCTAGATCTTTTATTTTTGCCCTTATATTCCCGAAGTGGTAGGCAGAGGTATATTGATTGATAAGTACAGTTTGTTGACTACTTTGTATTCCAGGGCGAACCTCTTTTCGATTCCCCTGCTACTAAGAATCTCCTAATAGAAGAACCCAAGTTTTGAACTTTATCTGACGACTATAATAAATTTTAAACCAGATTTTTCGAATCTACATCATCTCAGTAAGGTGAAATTGTAATGGTCCGACTTACCCTGACTTCAAAACTAGTCTTGTATCGTAAAAGTTACGCTTTGAAGAATATTCCATACCTTCTTTTCACATTAAAAATATTATCTATTGGCAGATAACGGTTTTCCGTTGCTTTACGGATCTTCACAGTGATAAGAAAACATAACATGAGATAGGTTTGCTATTTTTAGGTCAAGATCGAGTTTATTTCCGGATTAGCCTCCAAAAAATTGACACGAGATATGGTTATCTCTGACCTTTAAACCAAATAAGTTTGATATCAATTATTAAGGTCGGACGACAGTTAAGCGCCTAGGTCGCTACTCGCTCACCCATGGGCTGCCCACAATAGTCATCATTTCTGACTCATATGCTGAGATGTCGTGATTCTGTTGCTGTGTGGGACAAGAGATAAGCTTTAGACATATTTGGTGTTGGTATCTTTAGTCGGACCTATCTCTAGAAGTATCTGTAGAAATGTTTTTGTACTCACCGGCTACGTAGGAATCAGTTACGTGCCACTTTCTCAATGTGACACATGTCTACACGCAATATGTTTACATTATATTATTTTTTATACATAGATAGATCATGTAATGCTCGCGAAGGAGATGGCGGAGCGCGCCCGGGAGAGATTTAGAACTCTCCCGGCCCGCCGAGCCCGCAACTTGCTTGCCGCGCGTCGCAGGCGACTCAGGCGCCGGAGGTCGCTTAACGACCTCCGTCCTCCCTGAGCGCAGGCCTGGGGGTGACAGGTGAGGCCGCCTGTCACCCAGACCTGCCTGGCAGAAGCAGGCCGGGACGGTGGGGCGACTAGCGCCCCTCCCCCAAACCGGGGCAAGACGGGGACACCGTGGTTCCCAAACCCGAGGGGGCCATCTCGAAACCGGAGATGGCCCAGGGTCAGTCGGGGTGCAACCTTACACCCCGGCGTCTGTAGACCCGAGACGGCGTGCGGTTTTAGTCGATTCAAGCCCGACATAACCGCCCCCGCTGGCACGCGGGGTGGTATCCGAAGGTATTTCCGCACGAAAAAAAAAAAGGTATCTTAATGTACCCTAGGGGGCCATCTCGAAACCGGAGATGGCCCAGGGTCAGTCGGGGTGCGAGGTAAATGCCCCATGGGCTTACACCCCGGTGTCTGAAGACCCGAGACGGCGTGCGGTTTTAGTCGGTTCAAGCCCGACATAACCCGAGGGGGGTTTCCGAGGGGATTTCCGCACGAAAAAAAAGGTATCTTAATGTAAGGATTGAGCTTTAGTGTACAGTCGCCATAGGTATTAGCTTAAAACATTCCAAGTTACCGATTACCGAGCACCTTAGCTCTAAAACTTTACATGAAATAATGCACGAAAGTTGTTAGTTTTCATTAATATGTAATTGATTTATTTCAATGTATAGATCGTTTGCAAGTTTCTTAATGTTCTGCAACTTCTGAGGGCGATTGTACCTCCATTGAAATTGGTTGTGGAAACGTGTTGGTACTGGTAGATGGCTATAGCCCAATTAGACCAAATTAAACTAAACTATTCTATTCTAGAATGCAGATATTTATTTTATATACACATGCTTGTTGATGAAGTCTTTTAGCCCTCCTCTATCTTGTAACTTAGACCCTAAAAAGTTCGCAGCACTGAGAAAGTGTATGCAGATTGTCATAACGATATACTCTCTCTATTTTGATGTGCAGCACGCCCGAACGGTACACGGAATCCCTTCATGTATGTTCTTTAAAAAAGAGATTTACGCGATCATGCACCTTATATTAGTGAAATTAAAGAACCGATTTGTGTACCACAATTCAATATTAGATGAGCCGTAGGTTTGCATACTTTTTTTTTTCAGGGAAGCCTCTAAAACTATCTCTTAACACTTATTTGTATCAATTTTATAGCTAAAAATTAAAGTTACATTGTTTTTAAAAAAAAGTACAAGTGATACTCGTATTATTTTCCTGTGTTTCTATTGGTGTAGTTGGTGATGAATATTAAAACACAAACAAAAACAAAAAAACGTGTTTTTGTAGCTGTAGTGTAAATTAACGTACAGTAAAGTAAAATATTTGTCATATTAAAAAAAATCGCTTATTTTTCATACCACAAGAGATTTTTTTTTTGGTATTTTTTTTGTACGCCTGATAGCTGTACAATCAGATACTCCAGGATTATCCATTAATTACGGGACACCCTGTATATGGGATCCCTACATCAACTTTTAGGGGCCACCCCAGCCAACCTCTCCTGCACGCCGGGACATCTGCTGATTGACGGACGAGGTTCTGGCGCGGACTTCCCTCTCGCGGTTGACTTTCGATTGGAGATAAGATCTCCAATATAATAAAACAACTTCGGCACAAATTTATTTCTATCTAAGAACCATTTCGATCATATAGGCATTCGAACAAAAAAATCCGCAATAAAATCAGGTCATCTGTTCTGGAAGCTACGATGCCACAGACAGAAACACACAGATACGTCAAACTTAGAACACCCCGTCGTTTTTGCGTCGGGGGTTCAAAAGATTTATCAAAATCGATCCAGTAACTTTTGTGTGACCGATCTAACTAACGAACAGGGACCTATTCAATTTTATAATAGTTTCAAATAGAGCAATTCTATAATCAAATTCAAATATTAATGGTAAATGTTATTGTTTGCAGAAACGGAAGATGGTCGGCGACTCGACTTCGACGCAAGTCCTCAGGGACTTGGAGATATCTTTACGAACAAACCACATTGAGTGAGTATTAATTAATTCTTTAATATACATCTTTAATATATGTATAATCTATCTTTGAAATACAATTTAGTTACTTAGTTTAAAAAAAAAACAATGTTTAAAAATGATTGTAAAGTCATTCATTGTTTCCGTAGTTCGCAAGAATTACGGTTGATTAAAAAAGTTGGTCAGAGCATTCCCCCTCTTAGGGTACTGGTCGCGGGTTCAAGTCGCGTCCTAGATGTTCCCTTTATCCGATCTAAAACTATTAGTTAGTAAGTTTCAGGGTTCGGGGACGATAAATCGATCTATGGTTTCAGTTTTAGAAAACGTCGAGAATTTTTTTATTTAAAAATTGAAAATTTATCTGGTTGTCTGTTGTTACTTTAGCTTAGTGGTTAAGGAGTCGGGTTTACGATCGAGAGGTCCTGGGTTCGAATCCTGGCCGTTGTGAACCTACTCCTAACACAAGCCATTTAGCTTAGCTGGAGGGGTTAACGGGAATACTAGTAATTTAGGTTACTAGTATAATTTAAAAAAAAACATACATTACATGTCTTATTTTCTTTAGAAAAGCCCTATTGCTATCGAGTTGTCGTCGACGTCGTCGACGTCGTCGTTGCCAATTTTCTGTCACGTCTCGGTTTTGGGTATGAAGGAGATGAGCTATCGAGTTGCTGTTTTCGGTAATAGATTCGTGCTGGGGTGAACCATTGCAAGATAAAGAAAAAATAGCAAAACTCGCAAAAAAAAAATATCGCTAAATCGAAAATCCCTTGTATTCGGCTGAGCTCGTCTCAGGAATTCAACTTGTTTGTAATACATTTTAGTTCTTTTACCCATATCCATATTCTTTATTGGTTTTCATTAATTTTAAATTCTACCATTACCTTTGATGTTGCACATCTGCCGGGCGGCCATATTTTTAGGGATTTTCTTTAGAAATGCCCTATTGCTATCGAGTTGTCGTCGTCGACGTCGTCGTTGCCAATTTTCTGTCACGGTTTTGGGTATGAAGGAGATGAGCTATCGAGTTGCTGTTTTCGGTAATAGATTCGTGCTGGGGTGAACCATTGCAAGATAAAGAAAAAATCGCAAAAAATCGCAAAAAAAAAAAAAAGTCGCAAAATCGAAAATCCCTTGTATTCGGCTGAGCTCGTCTCAGGAATTCAACTTGTTTATTTTTCAATTACTTTTATTGCAATGTAACTCGGTACAGTTTTTATTCACTTTTGCATGCGTGACGGTTAGGTTAAGGATCGCCTTTGTACATAAAGTGTATATTATTTATACGTACATACATTTATTGCATTGTTTTATTTATATTACAGTTTTAGGAAAACTTACAGCTAACAAATAAACAATAACATGATAAATAACATAATGCAGGCCAATTATTAGTTTTCCCAAATAACATTTACTTACATTTAGATCTTTTGTTTGTTTGAAGCTCTAGCGCAGGCGTTCCTTTCGGAGTTGGGATGTCAGACGACAGTCACTCCCGTAATAGCCATAAGTCAATACGCCAAATGATAACTACTAGAAGTAATACAATAAATAAACAAATATTAAAAAAACATAGTGCCAATTTATGTAAATGTTACTGTGCAGGTTTTACGTTCAATTTTCCGCAAATATTACATAGCTGAATATTTATATTTTCCAGATGGGTACGCGAGTTTCTCAACGAACAGAACCAAGGCCTGGACGTGTTGATCGATTACCTGAGCTTCCGGCTCAGTATGATGCGCCACGAGCAGAGAATCGCGCTTGCCAGGAGCCAGTCCACCGATGGTATCAACCAGGGTAAGTTTCCGTGACAGAGTTAGAATTTAAGACCGTCCTCTTCCTTGGGCGTGGGAACGCTTGCAGCCGCCTGTTGTGAGCAAATAATATGGAGCAATATCCGTGTAGATAATTTACACGAAAGTCGTGCATAAAATATATACATATACGATTTGCACGACGTGCGTGCTCCCGCATGCGTAACAACAACGTGGTAAAGTCATACTTTTTTTTAGCCCCAATAGGATAACATTTTAACCAGCTGTGTGCTGCATTCATACGGCTAGTGAGACTGCCAGAGGCCTTTCTTCGTTTCACAGGTATCCTAGACTTAGTTCTAAATTCCAGTAATCCCTCTTCATCAGAATCCGATGCTTACACCGGAGCCCGGAGTCCTCTTTCCTACTTTAGCCATTTTTGAGATGTTTGGGAATACGTAAGCGATGGCCGTCTGACTCCCCAACCCCGACAGGTAAGCCTGTCCCAGAGCCTCGTCCGTCAATCAGCAGATGTATTTGCTGGTGAGGTTGGCTTGTACCGCGAGATTTTGGTAGGGTCTCGTAAAAAATCATGACCATCGTCCGAACATCAATAAGAGTTTCATCCGAGCTTGCTCTTTTGAGCCTGGAGTTCTCTTTCCAACTCCTTCCATAATTGGGTTCAACTTTCATCTGTCTTCTCAATGCTGAGCGGAAAACCTGAGGCAGAGCCTCGTCTGTCAATCGGCAGGTGTATTTACAGGTGAGATTGGCCTGGGCCTTGAAGATCTTGGTTGAGCCCTGTACAGCAACTGAAAACCGGTAATAACTGGTTGTTCTCAACTTCTCAGTGAACACTACAACCTCAGAATGCAGTGGTCCGACTGACGGCGGGTCGACTATGAGCGCAACGTGGCGGAGGCGAGCGCGTAGTGCGGACGCCGAGTGTGAGGGGGCTGCCAGTCCGGCGGTGGCGCGGAGGAGGACGCGGCACGCCGCGCGGCTGAACATGGGCGCCAGTACGGACGATATACACGTGTGCATCATGTGCATGAGGGCTATTATGAATAACAAGGTAATGATTCGACCTGCCCTTTTTTCAAATAAGAATGAAATTTATATTAAGTTAAAGTATTTTGTTATTTGATTTTGCCTATAATAATGGTGCTTTTCCTAAAAGAAAACGCGATTCCTGACAAAAGAATCAATGGCGTTATATAGTTACGATTTTATAAAAATAGAAACGGAAATTATTCAACTGACGCCATTTTGTAAAATTTGAGGTACTTGCATTGCTGGCCTGGTAAGCCAAATAGATAGTGTTATAACAAAAAGCTCGTAGTCGCACACTTAATACCTTAATAGTATAAAAAAGACTCATAACGGAACACTGACCGACTTCAAAAAGAAGAAGGTTGTATAGTTTTTTTTTTAAATTTAGTTTGATTCCGAAATAACCACCTCGCCATCAGCTGGTTAGTCACTATATGTACATATAAAATTATTTCTTCCTTATCATAAATTCTTCGTTTCCAGTACGGCTTCAACATGGTCATCCAACACAGAGAAGCTATCAACAGCATCGCTCTATCATTAGTCCACCACTCCCTCCGAACCAAGGCTTTAGTCCTGGAGCTGCTGGCTGCCATATGCCTGGTGAAGGGAGGCCACCAGATCATCCTCTCAGCGTTCGATAACTTCAAGGAAGTAGTTGGCGAACCTCACCGGTTTCATACCCTCATGGAGTACTTCATGAACTATGATAATTTTCATATTGAATTTATGGTTAGTAGTTTTTTTGTAATAGTAGATAGAATACAACAAAATAGCCTGTTAGATCATTATCTCAGCATTTTTAGGTAGATTTCGATGAAATCGATCTACCTATTGGTTTCTTGACTACTGTGGAATTTAAAAAAAAATTCTTCATAGGAGGTCTAGTTATGAACCCTGAATCCGAAATGGCCACTGGTCAAAAGTTTATATTTATATATATATGTATGTATGGTTCCACTTCCCAAAATTTGCGGCACTCTCACGGTCTGATTTTTGCCCCGATCGCTTTCAAACTGCGGTCAAAAATTGCTTGGATGTAAACTTAGTTTAAGTTCGTGAACGGGTGGAATCCGGCCTAAGGGGACGGTAGGGCCACACTTTTTGTGAAATCAGTTGTTCCTGTAAATTTCACGTTCCATGAAAGATATTCGAACCGTTCTAATTTCATCCCATAGTATACATGAATACCAACAACTTTTAATTATTAACCTATAAGATTAAAACTTTAACTAAAAGTGGAGGGGGCAAAAACCAAAATTTTTCGGGAAAAAAATCATAACTTCTAACCGGTGAACATTCTTGCCGTCGGAAACATTTTTAATCGATAGGCCATTTTGAAGTCTAAAATAAATGTCTGAAAAGTTTTTTGCTAAAAGTAACCGTTTTCGAGAAAAAAAAATTAAACAAGTTAAAAATGCGCTCGGCGTGGGTCATAGAAGAAGCATAGGTCATAAAGGGGCAAAAAAATTTTGCTTCACGAAATTTACCTGTGCGTTCCCCCTGCGGGAACGGATTTTTTTTTATACCACTAGGGTGGCAAACAAGCCCACGGCCCACCTGATGGGAAGTCTATGGAATGGGATGGCCTATGGACGTGTTGCTATGGACGCAATCGCGTTGCTGAGTTGGGAACTCGGGACAGTGCCTGGGACTTGCGACCCAAGTGTAGGTTTAGAAGGGGCCCCTTTTGTTGATGTACATCAACACTCACCTTCACTACCCAAGTTCCCCTCCCTGCCTAACCAAATTTGATGCGAACCTTGATTATTCCAAGACATGCATAGGAGAATTTCAAATATCCAGGACGTGTCGAGGTAGCTCAGATGGTCAGTACTTCCCCTAGAAAAAGACTAGCCGCGGGTGCAAGTCTTTTCCAGGATTAATACAAAGGCAATTGTTGCAATCTCGGTTTATACCAGATATCCACCTTCAACATTTATTTACTTCTTGCAGGTGGCGTGCATGCAGTTCGTGAACATTATAGTACACTCGGTGGAAGATATGAACTTCAGGGTCCACCTGCAGTACGAGTTCACGGCGCTCAAGCTCGACGACTACCTCGAGAGGTTGCGCCTGTGTGAGAGCGATGACTTACAGGTAACTTGACTTTCGATTTATGAGGCTGAGTCGTAGCCAGTTTTGGGGGGAGGGGAGTTTAAGAAAACAAAACAACAAAAATGTGTAAAAATTAACATTATTACTCGTGTATAAGGCAATATTTTTCATAGGGGAATTAGTTAGGTTAGGCACTTCGGGAAGAAGACTGTGAATCCAAGAAGAAGATCGCCTTGCTTCGGTTTCATAGAGCGTTCGCTTTATCGCATAGGTCATAATATAAATATAAATAAACCGGTTCAAGGTCGGTCATCGGTTTAAATCGGTTTAAGTCCGCCATAACCGCCCCCGCTGGCCGGCGGGGGGGTACCCGAAGGGATTTCCGCATGAAAAAATGCTTTTTTGTTTTCGATTGAAACGGTTTTACCTACTTCTCTATAATTATAGGTACAAAGTTTCAGCCCGAAAAGCGATAAAGAGAACCCTTGTCAAAACCGTAACACTCATCTTCCTGACGCGACGTTCCAAGCCTAAAGTCGGGTACAGTTATACTTTTAAACTGCCTGAAGTTTAGCAAAAGTTATACTGGGTATGGTAACAGGTTAACCGTAAAGTTTCGTCATAGCAGGATACCGAATGTGGGAACGGATCGTAAGAGTGGACAGGTTTTTTTTTTTTTATACCACTCAGGTGGCAGACAAGCTCACGGCCCACCTGATGGGAAGCGGTCACCGTGGCCTATGGACGTGTGCAACACCAGGGGCGTCACACTCGAGCTGCCGACCCTAAAAAAAAAAAATGCAAAGCAGGAATAGCCTTTAGTCTTCCTTGGTAGAAATTTGATGACACAAATTTGTCACATAATTCGGCCGGGTAGGTACCACCGTGCAGGAATGCGAAAAACCCTCCATAGTAATCAAATTTCGGTTTGATTGCGTTCAGGGGTCAGCAAGTGCATAGCCGGGCAGGGGGATTGTGGTCGCAGCACTAGTGGGACCGGTGGGTGTCACGCGGTGCTGCGACGACAATCCTCTTCTGATGAGGCCGTCAAGCTGAGTGCCACCATTGTTAACATGGTACGTGTATGTAATGGTGACTCTCTTTCCTGAGACTTTACCTTCAGCTTACCATCAGGCGAGGTGAAGTCAAATTGACGTGTCCTAAATATAAAAAAAAAAATATAAAAAAAAAGGCTACTCCCGCCTCTCCCTTCTTTTTTAGTTTTTGTGCTGTCAGAAGGAAGACTCTTCCCTCTGACAGCACAAAAACTCTCAGCTCTGGCTACCCTACTCACCGCCGGGAACACAACACGAGGTTATTATGGCCGCGGTATTCTGTAGGGCGGAGGTACTTCCCCAGTCGGACTGCTCAGTTGGACGGGAATACCGTCATGTCCTACCTCTTAAAAAGAATGAAAGGTACGTGAGTGACCGGAGATGGCCCAGGGTCAGTCGGGGTGTGAGGGATATGCTCTATGGGCAACCTTACACCCCGGCGTCTGTAGACCCGAGACGGCGTGCGGTTTTAGTCGGTTCAAGCCCGACATAACCGCCCCCGCTAGATAACGGGTCCACTAATGTTCAGGAGTAACGGTGTTAAAGTTTTGCGAAATATATATATGTTGAATGTTTCAATCCAACAATCCATATCCTACATGTTTGTCACTGTTTGCAGGTCCAAATCTCGGCGTACTTAGACAACGTTTTCGACGTTGCGGCGCTGATGGAGGACAGCGAGACCAAGACCGCCGCGCTCGAGAAAGTCAACGAGCTTGAAGACGAATTAGGACATGTGAGTGCACTGGCTCCTTAGGATTATACAAGTGCTGGCAAACATCTTGAACAAAAGTCAAAAAGTTTATGCTAACCGGCCAATCAAAAAACCAATAAAAGGACTTATCAACCAATGAAACGAGCCCTTTGAGCTCGTGATTGATTTAATATAATCTATAATTGGTTCATTAGGGCCGCCTTCACCGTCGCGCCTCGGACTAACATCAAAGAGACGAAAAGATATTGTCATGAAGTTTGCCGCGCACTATACCCAGCAGCTGTGCCCCGCGGCTTCGTTCCTGGCACCCATTTAATCTATAATTGTAATTGAGCTGAGCGTAGCGAAGCTCTTATACGTGGCTAAGCCGTTTGGTCGAGACTGTACTCCTCCGGAACCACAATACTGATCTTGACCAAATTTGCCGTGGTGATAGTGTAGACACCGCTGAGTGTTTAGAGGGGTCAACTGTTCAAATACAATGTACCATTGAGGAATAATCATCGAAAAACTTTTTAAACCCTTATTTTAAAGTAAGAGTCCTCAGGCTCGCTCAGCTCAATTTATTTCAGTCGCACTCTGCACTGTATTCCTAGTTTATTAGTTTTACATAAAAGTATGGAAATTTTTGTTTTCGCTCTCCTGGCTATCCAAAACAAAAATAATTTTTAATCCGAACCAGTAGTTCCTGAGATTAGCGCGTTTAACGAAACAAAGTCTTCAATTTTATAATCTATATATAAGGTGTCACAAAATTAGGTGGTGAGATAACTTGGTATCAACAAAAACTGTATTTGAAACAAAAAAAAATATCGGGTAAAATAAAAAAAATCTAAAAATGAAAAAAAACACCACTAGCGACCAGCGTCGCGTGACGCGACGAGCACACGTGACGCTAGTCGTGATTTAGGTATTTCCCACACATCCGCTTGGAGAATACTGCGAGGTGAAGGACTGCACGCCTACCACGTGCATCAAGGGCTCGTCGCGTCACGTGACGCTGGTCGCTGGTGGTGTTTTTTTTTTCATTATTATATTTTTTTTTTTTATTTTACCCGATATATTTTTTTTTTGTCAATTGGTCAAATAAGGCAATTTTTGAACCAACATAACTTGATCGTAAGGCGGACGAAGTGTCCGCTAGTGCCAGTAGAGAAGTGACGGCGTGTGTGCGCAGGCGCACGAGCGCATGGCGGCGCTGGAGCGCGAGGCCATCGCCAAGCTGGGCACGCTGGAGGCCGAGCTGGCCGCCGCGCGCCGCGAGCGCGACCAGCTGGCCGAGGCGCGCCGCCAGGTCGTCGAGGAGGTGAGCGGCTTCGGCCCATCTGTGTTGTGCACAGCCACTCACACACATACATACGTACATACCGGGTGTTAGGGAAACGCTCCCGAAAACCAACACAGACGCTATTACTGGAAAGAAATAAAAAATCGAGCGATTTTTTTTCCATTGCTTTAAAATTGCAAAAATTAAACCGATCGAATAAAAATCGCTCAAAATGTTTTTTATCTTCAGTACTATCGCCTCCCTTCGTTTTCGAGAGTGTTTCCCTAACACCTGGTATAGTCACGACTCTTTCCCTTCGGGGAAGGCAGAGACAACATCTTTCCACTTGCAACGATCCTGGCATACGCCTTTCGCTCCTTCTACTTCTTCTTCTACACTGGGTACGGGTACTCCTGACCTGACTTTTCTTCAAAACGCCCTCGATCTGATTGACCTACCTACGCCAACGACCTTAACTAAGTCCTCGCCTCGAATCTGTTTCATCAATCTCCTTTCGTCGTATTGTACACACAGCCAAGGAAATTAATATATATCTTTACATATGAAGGTGTATACTTATTTCCTTGGCCGTGTGTACATTCATACCCTCCCCACCTCCTTCCACTGATGCGCAGTTGGACTTTAGTTTCTATCTTTTCCTTATATTGTACATTCACCCCTCGCCACCTTTGTCCGGTGCTCTTAAACCCAGTTGTAAAGCTCGATGTAAGTATGTTCTTTGTAGCCACTTCGTAACCGAGGCAAGTTCACTTTTCCTAAGTTTGTCATATGTATAATGACATATAATGATGACGATGTGAGAGCGGCGATAGCCCGGTGGCGTACGTAACGGACTGCTGAGACGAGGTCGCAAGTTCGATCCCCAGTCGCCCCGGGCACACACCTATGACTTTTCGTAGTTATGTGTGCATTAATAAATGTTAATTATCGCTCGCTGAATAATATGCCCGGTAGATGGCAATAGGCTCGCCCCCTATTACATTGGGACATTAACCTAACTGGCAAATCGTGGGTGTGTAATACACCTCTGCCTACCCCTTCGGGGATACAGGCGTGAAGTTATGTTATGTGTGTTATATGTATATTTAACTTTCCAGAATTTGTTCCTTATTAGCGACACTATCAAATGGTCTAATTATACAGTGTGTGTACTTTTCTCAAAATTAACGGTTTCGAGTCTTGGCTAGATATATTGATATTTCAAAAATCCAATGATGCCGTTTCAGTTCTCATTAAAATCGGATCCGAGACTCCTTTAAGTACTTTATTCCTCAATGATTTGGTTATGACCATCCACGCCTACTTGATAACTTTAGCCTGTAGATAGGTACATTCAATTTTAAAGGCTCGCAGTGTTTCCGATGCCAATATAGCTGTTCGCTTGCGCAGGTTTCAACTCTACGGCGCGCGCAGCAGGACTCCCGTAACCGGCAGTCGATGTTGGAGTCCAAGGTTCAGGAGCTCGAGTCGCTCACCAAGTCGCTGCCGAGAGGAGCTTCTAGTAAGTGACATACATTTTATCATTCATTTTTGTAGCTAATTCAAATGGGTAACTGATGTAATTATTTTATTATGTCATTAGGATGTTCTTTTTCTTTTATTGTATGATACAATCACCATATTTAGTCTCTCTGTGACCGTAGCTGCTAAAATGCAACTGAAAGGTCGGGAACACATAACATCAAATGAATTGCGAAAGAATCCGTTAAAAGTATTTTTATTTCAATTTTATTGTGTGTACCTCGTCCCCGCTGAAAACAGCAGAATAATTTCTTCGCTCCGGGGACATGGAAGGCATCTCCCGTGTAAAATACTGAAAGATTAGAACGGTACAACATATTACTATTATTTTTAATTTTTTTTATTCAAATGAATGTGAATATTCTTATTATTCTTCCAGTGGGTGCAATCTCCACACACCTGTGTAACGGCGGAACACCAAACGGCCACAGTTTACCGAACGGTGACACGCCCACATACAAATCCCCACCGCCCGTAGCCCCGCCCCCTCCGGTCGCGCCACCTCCCCCGACTGCCATGGCCCCACCGCCCGCGCCCTGCCCACCTCCCCCTCCTCCCCCGCCGTCGCTAGCCCCCGCGCCGCCTCCCCCTGCCCCACCAGCCCCTGGCCTCATGGCGCCCCCCCACCACACAGATGCAATGACTATCAAACGGAAGGTGGACACTAAATATAAGCTGCCGACGTTGAACTGGATTGCGTTGAAACCTAATCAGGTATGTCGAATATTTTCTCGTTATTTTGAACATCAAGGTGATTTTGTACTCATCACTCACTTTTGGAACGTTGTCGCAATAGGTAAATAAAAATATATTCTAGGACAAATTACACAACGCGATCCAGACCAAAACTAAACATAGCTTGTCATATGGGTTCTAGAATGCGGATAAACATACTTACATACTTTTTTTGTTAATAAATACATATTATACATAGAAACACCCAGACCAATGCAAATGCAACACTTGCACTAAACTGGAATCGAACCCGGGACGTGTGACTTAGCAGTTAAACGGACTACCGCTATGCCACAGAGGCCGTCAGTTTTGACACTCTGTGTTAATAATATGAAATGTTTTGTACAATATTAATTACTAACTTGAAGCTAATTCTCTAGGTCAGAGGCACGATCTTTAACGAGTTGGACGAAGAGCGGCCCCGGCGACGGATCAACTTCACAGAGTTCGAAGAGAAGTTCCGCATCGGCGGCGCTTGTGGCGGGACACAGCTCGACACGGACACAGACACACTAGCATCGTTCCCTAGCAAACGGTTCAGGAAACCAGACACGGTATCGCTGCTGGAACACACCAGGCTTAGAAATATCGGTCAGTAAGAACTGCATAATATTTTTAAAGATATGAGATCAGTGGTCACATATAGGCTATCTTACAGTCTATAGAAATAAAATTGAAGTGTCTGTAAATGATATTAAAATAACAGTTTCAGTGATTAAAACAAAAAAAGAACAACAATTTTTAAAACTTGGGCCTATCCATATTTCTAGATCTTTGCTCCGGCTAAACGCTCTCCGAAACAGTTGAGCGTTTTACCACATTTTTTTTTCTTATGTACTGAGTTGTGGACAAAAATATAAGTAAAACAGGAATAGATGTTTACTAAACATGTGATGTGAAAAATAGTATATTAACAAAACAATCTTTCACAGCAATATCAAGAAGAAAACTCGATACACCAGTCGAGAAAGTAATCGCCGCTATCAACAACTTAGACCTCAAACAATTACCCCTAGAAAGCGTAGAGATCTTACAGAGGATGGTTCCCACAGAGGCTGAACAGAAAGCTTACAAAGAATATGTAGCCGAGAAGAAAAACATCAACCAGCTAACCGAGGAAGATAAATTCCTGTTACAACTTGCCAAAGTTGAACGAATATCCGCCAAACTGTCCATCATGAGTTACATGGGCAATTTCTTCGATAACATACATCTTATCACGCCTCAAATCCACGCCATAATATCTGGATCATCTTCTGTTAAATCTTCAACGAAGTTACGGAATGTTTTAGAAATTATTCTAGCGTTTGGTAACTACTTGAACAGTAGTAAGAGAGGGCCCGCATACGGGTTTAAGCTGCAATCGCTGGATACGCTTATGGATACGAAGTCTACGGATAAAAGGATATCGCTATTGCACTATATTGTGGGCACCATTAGACAGAACTTCCCTGAGTTGATGAATTTTGATACAGAGCTGTTGTATATCGATAAAGCTGCTCAAGGTGAGTTTCTTCTTATATTTTGTAGCCATACTCATTGCTGGGTGGTGCCACAGAGCAGACACAGAGAGGAGAGGTTGTAATTAGAATGAACGTGTGACAACACTTTGCGAGGTATGGCATGGTGTGTGTTGGGTAACCTCCTCGAGTGTCGCTCCGATTCCGATCCCGCTGCAGTCCGGGGGGAACGGAATCGGAGCGGCCGGTACACCCTGGGCGGCGGTCAATGGCTTCCCGTTCACCCCTTCATAGGGTTGGCATTGATCGTCGGCCAATACCCAACGTGGCGGGAACACATCGCTCTCCGTACTCCTCTGCTTTCAGAGGAGACAGGATGAGCGATGCTGTTAGTGGTGAGATGGCCCAGGGTCAGCCGGGGTGCGAGGGATATGCTCTATGGGTAACCTTACACCCCGGCGTCTGAAGACCCGAGACGGCGTGCGGTTTTAGTCGGTGCAAGCCCGACATAACCGCCCCCGCTGGCCGGCGGGGGGGTATCCGAAGGGATTTCCGCACGAAAAAAAAAAAAAAAAAAAGGGGTATGGCAAAAGGGGGTCGTCAGAGCTTTGCTCTCTTTTAGACGACTTATGTATTTCGTTAGACCATCGAACCGATTCTAATGAAATTTCACACAAGCAAAGATGTTACTGATGGGAAGGACATAGGCTATGTAATTAAAAATTCATGTGTACTAATCGTGGGTGTGTAATACACCTCTGCCTACCCCTTCGGGGATACGGGCGTGAAGTTATGTTATGTTATGTGTACCACGGAGGATAATCACCAAACAAAATTTTCAAAATCTGATTCCGCATTGATGTTCAAGGTTAGACACAGATTAGACTCCAATCTATGTGTTTAAAGTTGAGTCGATCAAAAAAAGAAATTTTGAAATCCAACGTACCACGGAGGAATAATCACGGAACAAAATTTTCAAAATCTGATTCTTAAATGAAAATGAAATTACTTCGCTCAATTTTAGCAACAGCAGAATGAATTGCAGACCTAGTTACTTTCTTTCTATCGATCTATTACGAACC
This sequence comes from Cybosia mesomella, assembly GCA_946251805.1. Taxonomy (NCBI): domain Eukaryota; kingdom Metazoa; phylum Arthropoda; class Insecta; order Lepidoptera; family Erebidae; genus Cybosia; species Cybosia mesomella. The sequence goes on from OX276398.1 coordinate 29,918,737, forward strand.
TACTCACTTTATTCGGTGTCGATGTTACTACGTAGTATAGCTTCTACACATCCAGTGTAAGATAGTTATCGCACACTAGATGTCACTATAGGTAACAGACGTACTCAGATACAAAGTATCGCCATCTAGCATAGAATTGAATCATACTCGTATTTGGAGACATTGAAGCTAAGAGAGCTGTGCACAGCACGAATACCGACAGTACACTGAATAAGGTCCCGCCTACTGTGATAACGTCTGGGTACTCTGGGTAGGCCCGAGTCACAGTGCACAGTTACTCAGGCCGCCCCCTCACTGTGTTTGCTCGCAGCCAAGTGGAGTAGGTAGTAGGTGAATAGGAGGATGTCTGTATGTGCGGTTGCTTGCGCGCAGTGTCGCTGGAGAACGTGGCGGGCGACGTGGGCGAGCTGGAGCGCGGCATGGAGGCGCTGCGGCGCGAGGCGGAGGCGCGCGACGGGCTGCGCGCGCCCGCGCACGTGCTGCGCGACTTCCTGGCCAACGCGCTCGACAAGCTGCGCCGCCTGCGCCTCGAGACCAAGCACGCGCAGGTACGCGCCCCGCCACCCCGCCACCCCGCCACCCCGCCACCCCGCCAACGAGGCGTGGCGGGGTGCCGCGCCACTGCTAACTCAGAGGTCGCGGGAAAGATTCCCGCACAGTGCCAATATTTTTATTTATATTTGCATTGCTCTGGGTGTTTTTATGTATAATATGTAAAGAATGTATCTAAGTATGTTTATCCGCATTCTAAAATCCATAGAACGAGCTAGTTATGAGCTATGCTTACTTGGTTATATTAGGTCGTTACATATGAAATTGCCGTTTTTCTTGAAGAAATTGGAGGAGACCCAATTTTCAATACTAACATTTTTGCATTTTTTTTAGGAATGACGATTCGAAATTTTATGATTCTTTCGTGTATGAATGAGACTACATTAAGCTAACAAACAGCAACTTTTATTATATATTTTTGAAAAGGGACAGCTGTTAAGTAATACGAAATTTATCATCAAAATGGATAGCATTTAGGAAGTACTGTTTTTGAAGATCGAATTAATTTATCATGCGGCCAATAAAAACAAAATTTAATACAGAGTTGTAAAATCTTGAAATCAACTTTCAAACAAAATATAAATAATGGAAATAGCTATTAAATAACAGGAATAACGAACTCATGAATTTGTAAGAAAATTTCGGCAATGTCATAGGTTACTATTAGACAGCCTCCGTGGCGTGGCGGTATTGAAAGCGGCCGCTACGCAGGAGGCGCGGGTTCGATCCCCGCTCAGTGCAAATATTTGTATGCAGAATATGAGTATTTGCATTGGTCTGGTCGTGCCTCGGAGAGCACGTTAAGATGTCGGTCCCGGTTGCCATACGAATATGTATGACAGTCGTTATAGGGGAAATGGGTGAAATGGCCCCGCATAGAAGTGCTGATCACCCGTCTGGTCAAACGGCGTCCCCACTGGCAGTATATATAGGTTAGTATTATGTATACGTGTGGTGTGACGGTGCGTTGTGCCCGCGCAGGACTCGTTCGCGTCGTGCGTGGAGTACTTCGGCGAGGCGCCGCGCGGCTGCGACGCCAACGCTTTCTTCTCGCTGCTCGTCAGGTTCGCGAGGGCGTTCAAGGTTTGTGCTATTTTACATCTTTACGAAGTGTATATAGGCTAAGTCAGATTCATTTATATGTTACGCCACCTGTCGTCATCTATCAGAACTAATTTGGTACCGTAAGTTGACAATAGATGGCGTTGTATGTATTATTGATCATTTCTAGATTGCTGTGTTATGATCCTCCGCAATTGTTTTAAACCATTTGTCCATTAAACAGTCAGTTTATTTTTTAACTGAATTTCCCAAACCCTCATAGTTTCCGGGGGGTTAAACATGAAATATTGACTCTCCTGTTTGGAAAGTTTAATTTTCATGGGTAGATAACCGGGTGGAAAGTAGCTTATTTCATCCCTAGGGTGAAAAGAATTTTTTGTTTTAATTTTAGGTTTTGCCATGGAGTCCATGATAGTTTAATTACGTCATAATGCCTTGATATCATGACGCTTTTTTTTTACATGGCCGCCTAAATGCACATCTCGTGACCAACTCGATTACAATGTAAACAATAGATTTGATTTTCAAAACTTTTCTAATGTTGGCAGTAAGTACGTGAATTATAACTTTTTTTCAGTATTAAAAAAAACAATTTATTTAAGTTTGCTAAAGAATTAGCGGGAAAACGAGATTCAATATAAATGAATACCTTGTGTTAATTGTGGTTAAAAACGATTTCGGAAAGTGATTCCAGTGACATGGATATAATTTAACTCCCGATGGCATTTAAGAACTATTGTTAATAATCTATTTTCAAATTGTTCTAATTTTACTTTAAATTTTAACTGATAATCAATATACCTGCTCATTAAATGTGTGTGTAGTATTTTAATTTCCTCACATAGTCGAAATGAAAAGTAGAGTGTTTACCTCGGGTGAATGTCACCATTTCACCCTCGAACTATTGGCGCTCTCACTTCATTCGAGCGCCAGAAATATCTCGGGTGAAATGGCTGACTTTCAACGCTTGTGTAACAATCTACTATTTTTTCAGTATTAAAAAAAACAATTTAGGTTTGCTAAAGAATTAGCGGGAAAAGGAGATTCAATATAAATTAATACCTTGTGTTAATTGTGGTTAAAAATGGTTTCGGAAAGTGATTCCTGTGACATGGATATTAATTTAACTCCGGATGAGATTTAAGAACAGGCAAAATCTGTTGTTAATAATCTATCTTCAAATTGTTCTAATTTTACTTTAAATTTATACCTGTTTAATTAAATGTGTGTGTAGTATTTTAATTTCCTCATAAAGTCGAAATGAAAAGTAGAGTGTTTACCTCGGGTGAATGTCACCATTTCACCCTCGAATTATTAGAATTTAATATTAGAATTAAAGAAATATCTCGGGTGAAATGGCTGACTTTCAACCCTTGTGTAACAATCTACTATTAAACTATCAGGAAGTTAATGATCTCAATGATAGTGAAAACCACATCAAAATCTATTGCGTAGCTTACAAGATCTAATCGTACACTGGAACAGACAGCGGCTTTGTTTTAAACTACTTAAATATACGCCATTTTACATTTCAGCAAGCTGATACAGAAAACGAACAAAGAAGACGTCTGGAGCAGGCGGCGGCGCAACAAGACCATGTCGACCCTAACAAAGCTAAGCTGGTGCAGAAGAAACAACAGGTATGTGTGTACGCGACAATGGCTCTTGTGGCCGTTGTGATAATGGATATAGTGCCGAACGTCTGGACAGATATAACTTTTAAGTTTGAGCGTTGTTTTGTAAGAACTGGTTGTTTTGTTGAAATTATAATAATAATAGATAGATGTTTTATAGCGCGCCAATAGATTTTTTTAGTAAATAATTCAACATTTCTGTGGTTCTTCATTTGAACTTAGAATCATCTCATCTATCTGAATTTTAAAATCATAGAACATAAAGTTCTTAATTCAAATAATTAAATCAAACGAACAACTAGAAAACTTGCGCGCTATTTTAGTATGCTTAGAAAAAAGAAATAATATTGGATAGTGTCCTTTATAACTAATGGAAACTAGAAAAAATTTGGTTAAATAACAGTAAACATATCGGTCATTCTTATTTTTTTATCTTTTTAATTATAATTTTTATTCATTCACCATACCACTAACAGTAAATTCATAAACATAACATAACTTCACGCCTGTATCCCCGAAGGGGTAGGCAGAGATGTATTACACACCCACGATTCGCCAGTTATGTTAAGCTCCCAATGTAATAGGGGGCGAGCCTATTGCCATGTACCAGGCACATTATAAATTAAACAGTAAATTCTTATTGACAATATCGAAATATGACGTCATATACAAGCTTCCATAGAACTTACCGTTTGTCATTTAATAAACCGTAACTGATTTGACTTCATCAACTACCCTATTCCAGTCTTACCAAACGGCGCTCAGAACATTCTCGATGTTGCATAAGTTAGCCGCTTCGGCACAGCATAACGCTTAACGGTGGATGGACAGTATTGTAGAACTTATGTTACTGCATTCTCTCATAGCAGCCCATGGCTAAACTGCCTCTGCATTAATGTACTCATTTTCTACTAATTTATTGTAATTTTTTGTTCGTTTTGTTGTCAGTTTTCTGAATCACCTTTAATTTATTTGATGTTGTTATGTTATTTAATGACATTAATATTACAAAAACCGTAAATTTAACAAATGATGAGGCTTGGTATCCATCCATCTCCGTAGCATTGTGCCTGAATATTAATTCACCTGAAAACAATAATGAAACAAACAGTAACTTTAAGTTATAAAATAATTATTATTGTATCAGTTATAAATAAAAAAATTGAGGAGAAAAATACAATACTGATTCAATTCACAATAATTAGTAGTATGGAGAGTGTGATGCGGAAGACGGAGTATCGGGAAGTAAGGGCGTACATTGGGAGCGGCCTATGTCCAGCAGTGGACTGGAATTGGCTAATCAATTAAGGAGTAGTAAAAAAACGTAACACCTCATAATGTATTTGAAGGTGGGTGGAGAAATATTACAACAGATAAAGACAAGGCATAATTCTTAAGTGCCGTGATCAGATTCGGTGCAAGCAGGTGTTCTCAAGTTGCTGACGTCTATTAATTACAATTAAAAATAATTTGCATCTATGTGGATGTGTGACACTAAATGGCATCCAGTGTAGTCCAAGCTTTCAATGCTCGATTTCTGAACCTAGCAAAAATAATATAAAATTCTAAGCTAGTAAAAGTATGATTAAAAAAAGCGTTTTATTTTTTGTGATGGCTTTTGCCATGAAACTATACAATGTTTTTTAAGGTAAAACTTTAAGTACACTAATAAGTAACTGTTTTAAGACGAACAACAAAAAACGTATCTTAAAGGTGATTAAGAAGACAGGTTTGAATGTTTTTTTTTATTCCACAAACAATTTCTAAAGAATTGAGTGAAGTTATTGCTTTACTTTTGTGATTTTGAGGTAACAGGGAGTACAAACGTTTAATATTAAAACACATTTTTACATAGCGGTGATGGTACCTATATAATTATCTGTGGTAGATATGGTAACACTATAGATTTTATTTGCCTCCTAGAAATATTCTACATTGAAAAATAATTATATTTCTTTGTTTATTGCTCTAAATTTGAATTGAATTAATTCGTTCGTGATCGAAATCCTATAGTAAGGTTTGTGCATGTTCGCACGTTATTAAGCAAGTATTTAAAAACGTAAATATTGAATCGAGTACAGAAACACCTTGTATAAAGTACAAAAAGATTATATTTTCGAAATTCACTAAGCTTGCTTGTTAGCAAACATTCTACTATTTATTCTTTATTTTTACAATTGCAACACTTACAAACTCCAGTGTTACTATATCTACCCCACATTAAACATCGTAGTAGGTGATGGTAACACATAAACTTTCTCACAGAGGTTTAACTACGCGACCGTCAACGCAGGACTATTGCAGCAACACATGTCTCAGTTGAGGCACAGTCTTGAGCCCGTGTAGGCCTCTCCCGGCCCCAAGGCCTAACACATAGGAGTAAGTGGTTCACACTCGGCCGAGCAATTGTGTGCGTGTGTACTAACCACGGTTGGGGTGTTAGCTGGTGTGTAATCTAATAGATGGCGTTAGTAGCATAATTTTAACTGGGTAGTTTTTTTATGAGTGATAGTGACATAAATATTGAATAAATAACATGAACATATTTATGGGTAGTTTCGGGGAAACTAAGGTTAGAGTTATCATCATATTTTTTCCCAATCACAAAAGGCCGGGTGAAGCCAATGCTATTCGTGATTGGGTAATAGTGAGCATATAACGCTTAAAGCGAGCTCTCCAAACATACCCTAATTATTACTCCAAAAATTTAAAACTCTAAATAGATAGATACTACAATTTATTAAGAAGTTTATTAAAATATTTATTTCAGTCTGCATTACTCCACCATAGGACAAAAGCCGCCTCTCGTTATTAAAAAACACAATCTGAAATTAATAATTAGTATTCTATTTATATCCCAAGTAGTGTAGAAATTTCTAGTTAATCAATAACTGCACCAGTATATGGTTGCGAACAGAGGATGGCTTGGGTAAAATAATTGAAAAAAAACATCTATCAATATTACACACCAATAATGGGCAAAAGTGACTAATTGGAAATCAGTGGGTATCAAAAACGCATGCTTTCACCGGACAAACTTGAGGGATTGCTCCATAGCTGGTTGATAACCTCCACACGCCTGGCATGCGGTTCCGTCACGATCATGTAACTTTTGCTTCACGAAAAGGAAAACCTGACTGCGTAAGATGCTAGTAAAGTTAGTTAGCTCACCAGAGGGCGCCACTTGTGGTAATTTAGCACCTGTCAATATAAGGTTTTTTGTTAACAGGAGAAACTCCCGACTTAGTCCGGTATTCTTATATACTTAAATCTTTAGTATAAACTTATTACTGAAATAAAATTCTATATTTCATTTATCACCCATCCGTTTTTGTGCTATTAAGAAACAAACAAATCCTCACATTTTTAACTTTAGGAGGGAGGACTTGTCAGATAGTACTAATTTTACCCACTAGCATCATTCACTGCGATGAAAATTTTTAACCCAAACTCTAATTAACATGAGCATAATATTAGATTCTCCTGCCCTATTGATTTGGGATAAAAAAAAGACTGGCATTGCTAGTACTCGTAAATCTTTTATCTCTATATGGGTAATTAAATAACCATATTGATAATAGGAACGTTAGCTTACGCGCAGTCAGGTAAAAGTACCAAATCTTGAAAATCGTATAGAAGTCCAATACTTCAGCGTGGCGTGTACTATCCACTTAATACACGCTAGTGTAGACGTGTGTCAATTGAATGTGATTCAGTAAGAATTAGATAGTGACTGTTCATGACGTATTCATTCTAGCTTCACATGTGTGAGTATGGGTATCTCGTCAACGTTCATTAGTATTTATTAAAACTGTTGTGAAAGTAGTTACTTTTACCCACTCTTCATCATGGACACAACACCGCGGTTTTCTGTAGGTTAGAACTAGCTAACCGTCGACCTAACAGAAGCGGGACCAGAGCCCAGCGCAACGTTCCGCGCGTACCTATCTATAGGATAAAATAATCCCCACAAAATGTATCGGGGTAGCCGTTGGGATTAGCCGGTGGGATTTACTTACTAGGGCGCACCTGGATCCCCGGCAATAAAGTCATACGTGAAGAACACCGGTTCGATTCCGATAGTTCGGGGTACCTGGGAATTACGAATGAACGAAAATGAGAACCACATTCACCAATACTAAAGCTAAGATGAAATTGTTCCTATCCTAACGTCAATCAGTCTAGCACTAACTAGGCAAACTGCATGTTGTGATTGTTGAAAGTATAAGCGGTACTTCGAAAGCGAAACCTGCGAACTTTCACAGCTTTGACCACTCCACCGTCACGTAAACCTCATGATTCACAAACTACATACAATTCCACCTCATTCTGCACTCGGTAGCTCTGTCGAATATTTATAAGAATGAAAGGTACTTAAGTATCGTAATAAAAATAGTGTTTGTCTTTATATAGTTGTTTCGGAAATCACAGGCGTTTATAAGTTATTTTATATGATTTATCGTTTAGTTAAATTATTAAGTTTAAATATGGTTTGTTATTATTTAGTTAAATATAGAATTGCCACCTCTCAAATTTATTATTTGCTATTGTACTCGATTGCTTTCACTTTGTTTCTTTTTATTGAAATAATAGTAACTCACCCTTTTAGTATTTGAAATTCAAATAAATCAGTAGTACTAAATTACTACTTTTAAATATAATATAAAAATTAAGTGCTTATTATTTTTATGGCTGGCAATTCTATTAGTGTGAATGATGACTTGTACACAATATATTAAGTTTAAATATTTTCTTGTTACGCTGCACTTGCATGGAACCTAACAGGGAATGTTTTTATATTATATTATTCTTATATTTATTATTAGCTACAGGTATTGTAGTGATATGGGTAGTTTTTTTTTGTGTGCGGAATATGATTGCCTGCTTTATATTTATTTAGAAAAATTATAGCTTGACCAGAATATTAAAACAAATGACCCTGTTGCAAAAATAATCAAGATTCATAAAGGTCTTTACCCATTTACCGTGTATGGACATATCAGACACACTACTTTGTCGACCAGAACATCCCAACATCATTTTATATTCGTATACAACGCGGTCACTGAACATATTATCCCCGTTCTATCGGTCGTAGTCCATTTTACCGTATTCAAAAAAATACCTACCCTGTTCTGGCGACGTAGTTGATGACCTGGGTTTTCACTGCGGGTTCGATGCCCGCTCGGTGCAAATATTTGTATGCATGAATATGTATATTTCCATTGGTCTAAATGTTTCTATGTATAATAGTGTATGTATTTACAAAAAGTGTATCTAAGTATGTTTGTCCGTATTCTACACCATTATTATAACTTGGGGTCTAGATAGCGCTGTGTAGAATTTCCTTGAATATTGATATTTGTTTATTTTATTTACAGACGAATATAAATACTCGAATTTGGTACAATATTTGTAGGTAGTCATATAGTTTTAAAGAAACTTTTTTTTTCTATGATTTTTCGTTAGATCGCCGTAGATTTTTTGATATAATAAAAGTACCCTGAAATAGGTAATTTTATTTCCTACGTTGGCTATAGATAACTAATTTATAATGTTGGTAGGCACATACTTATAAGGTAAACGAAAAATGTAGGTATTCAAGTTTAGTAGATTATTTGAATTCTTAATTACTATGTTTTATCAATAGATCTACGTAAAAAGTGACATAAGCATGTTTTTTTTAAAATAAAAAAAATATTGTAGTTACAACCCTGTATTTATAAACTCACCCAAAAAGTTAGGAATAGTACTAAATACACTAATTTATCGTCTTAATTTTATAGGAAGCTGTAATCAACGAACTAAAGACGAAGTCGCAGGCCGTCGGCGAAAAGAAACTGCTTCACCAAGACGAGGTTTACAATGGCGCATTGGAGGATATCTTACACGGGCTTCGGAGCGAGCCTTACCGCCGCGCTGATGCCGTGCGACGCTCACACCGCCGCCGCATCAACTCGCACAGACTCTCCAAGGGGCTCGAGGAACTGGACGTATGATACGAGCTCGACTCCAGTCACGAACTGGATTCTTCCCATGTACAAAACGCTATCAAAACCATCAACTCACGCTGCAATAACGATCTTATTATCAAGAAGAAACGCCGTAAAGACCTCGAAATGTTTCCCGTTAATAAATCTATCGCAATTTATAATATTGAGGATAACGTTGCAGATTTCAAGGAAGTCCCGGTATTGGAGGGTATTACTAGAAAAAAATCTACGTATAGGGTAGCCCCGGTTGATTGTGACGTTGAGGAGCGCTGTGAGCTTATCAAGTCTACTTACGACGTAATATCGAAGTACACGAGAGCTATGTTCGATAAACAAAACGAAACCGTCGTATAAACGATGTGCCTATGTATTGCGTATATTGCACTCATAAAGTTTTAATGTTCTCCATTTTATTTGGCTTAGCGTGTTATTGGCCTAAAAGGTGTGTAAATTGAAACGTCCGAAATAGTAAACAAAAAAAAATGAATTTGGAAAACCATTAAAAATGTTGCCAGATGTTGCCATTGAGAAATATTTTCCCTAAATATTGGGTGAAATAATAATGAAGGTAAAATAAGTTTGATACGCCTAAATTCGATCCATTCCACGCTCGACAGCGGTAACCAGTATTTTGCTACGATGCCATTTACACGTTGTTTTATTGTCTATAGGAAAACTTAGCTTTTAATGCTGTTAACGTGTCCATAGCAACATTAACCCACGAAGAAAGCATCTTTGACTTGTCTAGTATGAATCTCATGCACAAATTAACTTAAGGCTGGTATATGTAACGAAATCCTATAAAAACCAACATAGACAATAGTTTATAACACTATGGGCATGTAGTCCTGCTAGAACAGAGATGGCCTTTAAAAATAGACGCACAGATTTTGTACGCAATTTTTTAGAATAACAATAGGTAATAATAACAGTGTCTTTATATATGTACACGTATACACTATTACAAACTCAATAAACGATTTTTACTAATATTTAATAGGTATGAAACATACGCATTTAAGATGTAGCATTTTTACGTACTTGTGATAGTTCAAATATTTTTTTCCAATACTGATGCGATATCTGTAGACCACTGCAGTTTCATTAAATAATAGTACCTAATGAACGAGATACGTTGCATTGTCGTTATTACTTTTAAAATTACACAATGTTACGTACTTCGCAATTGGTAGAACATAGAATTTCTGTCCTACGTTTCATGATCATTCATTTATGATCATCAAAGGTAAATAAGGGTGTTTGCAACGGCAACTGATAAAGTTTTATTTGGAAAAATACAACTACCAAGAAAGGACTTCACCCTATGACAGGCTCATACCGTCAGCAAGTTCTAGCTGTCTAAGCTACCTGTCTATGTTAACAGGATGAAAGCCTAAGTGTAAACCCGCATAAAAGCTATTTCTATTCCCAACTTCATTTAAAATCTGTTCAGCCGTTACAGGAGAGGAAGTAACAAACATTCGTATTTTTTTTGGTTTCAAGACAAGTCGACAGATGTCGTATCAGTGTATATTCTATATTATTGAATGTACCCCACTCGCTAGTGTGGTCCAGTACCCCATTATAATATATTATGTATCCTGATATAAGTACGAACATGACACTATAGTTAGTAATAATTTATACAATTCTATTCCATTTAGGTTAAGTTTTGTACACAGTAACAATTTCTTGAGATTTGAATATAATTTGATTATATATTATAGTTTTGAATTAGGGGCGTGTACTTTGAGTCTTGTTTAGTTAAGATTAGATAAAATGTTCTTCGTCGCGTTTTCTCGGGTAGCTTTTAAAATTAGAACTTTGATAACTTATTCGAAGAATAAAATATCGTTTCCTACATAAATTGAGAAGGCCTAAGGCGGTGCGCTGCCTCTTGGGTGCGATTCGTGCAAATAATATGGAGTGAAAAAATATATATGATTTGCACAAAACAGAGCGCCATGCACATACGAGGCAGCGGACGGACTAAAATTTCTTTGACTTATCCCATATTTAGATTTTCGAAGTTAGATCGAATTAGTTACCTCCGATATCTCGCGTAAATTTAAAGATTTAAACTTATAGGAGTTAAGTAAATTTCAACTTTGAAATCATAGTTGAGTTATTTATTTAATTTCCATATCAACAAAGAACACTCATCTCACTAATATATCCTTAAAAAGTGAGTCACCTTTCGGGATTCCTAACTGGTGAATGAAAGCGATGCTCAAAGTATGCGCACTTGTAATCAGAAAGGCCGATATTCTTTTAAATTTTAATTATTATTGTAAATATTTGTTTACCTGTGGAAGTTTCAATTTCAGAACGATAATCGCATAAAATAGATAATGTAAATATTGTATTTTTTATATTAATATGTATTTACTCAAGGTACTTGGGAATATAAGCGAGCAATATAACTGTTAGGGTATCTGAGATAGGCCCTGGAATCGGTTCTTTTACAATAAGTCTAATTAGTTTATTTAATCCAGTGAATTATTTAATATATTGATGCTTAACACATAGCTCGAATGTTTAGAAATTAAAATCATACAATACAATTATTTTTTCATGATTATCTGTTAATAATCTATATAAATATGTTAATAAAATGTTCTATGCTATGTCTTCTGTACTGTTCAGAATATTAAACAATATTCGAAGATTATAATTCTTTCATTTTAATATATTTTATTATTAATTTGCATGTATTGTATGATTTTACTAACTTACCACTCATACATTAATACTAAATAGAGGTGCTTATTCGCACATTAGCTTTTTATTATTAATTCTCGCTAAGTCATGACAAGATGATTAATTATATTATTAATTATAATTATATTATTATTCGGGAGTTGTAAAAATATACAGGGTTATGTTATAACGTGAATTTGCACAATCGTAGGTGCGGTTCATGTGTGCGCTCTCTTCCACAATTGTTGTTGGTTTGTATGATGCAGTATAATATCTACTTTCCCTCATGAACGTAAGGTATATTTTCGTTCGCAATTTTATATTTCTACATGATTTGAATTGCATAGATTTGTCTTTTAAATAATACGAATACCTACATATTAAATAAATTACGTGTAATTTCTTTCTCATTAAAATCTCTAAAAATGGTATCAAGTCTATGAATCAACGACATCAAGTGCATATCTCGAAATGAAAATATGTGCAATGTCGAAATGAAAATAAGTGCTTATCTCGAAATTCAAATATGTGCAATGTCGAAATGAAAATAAGTGCTTATCTCGAAATTCAAATATGTGCAATGTCGAAATGAAAATAAGTGCTTATCTCGAAATTCAAATATGTGCAATGTCGAAATGAAAATAAGTGCTTATCTCGAAATGAAATGAATAAAAGTGAGCACACCAATGAACCGCTCCTCTAATATTGAATCTTATTGATATGTTGTGTGGTAGTATTGTCGATACGGTTTCTCAAGTTATACATTTTGAATATTATCATTGTCCCAAATACAGATTATTGTAGAAATAAAAAACGCCTCACCATTTCAACCATCTTGGGTCCATAGAAATACATTCTACGGGCCCTTTCTTTTCGCAAAGTGAAACGAGATCACTATTTTTTTTCTATAATATAAAAGTGTAGAAACAGGACAGGTTCCTTTGAATTATCGTTAATAAGTGAATATCCCGTAATTATACGATTGTAATTGTTACAATATTATTAACAATAAATGCATGTATTCACGACTTCTTTTCTCTAGTGTAGGCATAACCCTTCTTTTGCTTACACACATTTGACGAGCTACGTAAGAAAAACAACCCGCCGGTGTCGGATAGTTCTAACATGCTTTATTTAGGATCTTGAGGTCATATACATTATAAATTTAAAGTAAAACCTAATCTCAGTAAGTAAACAAGATATATATATAATATGTTAGCGGCGATAGCCCAGTGGCGTATGTAACGGACTGCTGAGACGAGGTATCGAGTTCGATCCTTAGTCGCCCCGGGCACACACCTCTGACTTTTCGTAGTTATGTGTGCATTAATAAATGTTAATTATCGCTCGCTGAATAATATGCCCAGTAGATGGAATGGGCTCGCCCCCTATTACATTGGGACCTTAACATAACTGGCGAATCGTGGGTGTGTAATACACCTCTACCTACTTCGGGGATACAGGCGTGAAGTTATGTTATGTTATGTTAATATGTTTATAAATACAAACACGCATTCTTCTTTTTTTTTTAATAATTCCTCGTTTAAAGTGATAAGCGAGAAATACAATGATCTGTATTTGGGAATTTTAAATATTTAAGTTTTAGTAGAAATTTATAGAACGTTTTTTGTGTATAGTTATCGTATGTGAAGTGTTTTGTATTCGACCCTGGAGTTTTGTTAGTACCGCATGTACGCTAGCATTAGAAACAGTATTCGGATGCAATAAATAAAACATACATTTAAACATGTCTTTTTATTTACTTTTAACCGCTTCCCCGACCAAACATTTTCTTCTTTGTCGCAAAACTCAGTAAAATCCATTTAAGAAAAATTAAAACAGGTAATTATAAAAATAGTCATCTCAGCGTCTCGTCGGACATCATTACTTCATGATACAATCATAGACCAATAATAAACATATGTTGATCTATGATACAATCCATATAAGTATTTAAAACGCAATGGATCGACGTCTCGCATAGTCAAAGACAAAAGTAGATGATGCCTATTTTAAAAATTTTCAAGATTAGATTCTTAGGACTGGCAATAGCGACTGGCCTTAGTAAAGCACAGTGCAGAGCCTTTTACACTGCCAAAACATTATCGACTTTTTATCGTTTAAATTAGATCTAAAATTGGTTAACATCGAATTATCTTCTAGAGAGTATCGAAGCGACTTGCCGTGTTCATTGATTTTAGATCTAATTCTAAAGAGCACAAAGTCAATAATGCTAAGACAAGTACAAAATGCTCGGCGCTGCGCTTCGTCATATATGCGCCGACCCTTAATGGGCCCCAATGAAATATTTCAAAACGTTGATTCAAATATACTCAATTTTTATTTATTATTCCGATTTTTTATTTTGACTTCTGTGCTATCATCATCTACTTTTGACGCTGACTAGGTATTTTAGAGTGTACCGTCCCCGTATCGCGATGGGACATACTACATATACACTATACTACATATACACTACATATATTCTATTTTTTTTTTCGTAAGTATTACAATGTAGATTTGTCGTAGTGCATCGCGGTACGTGCAGTTGAACCCAGGTGAGAAGTGTTAGTGTGAAAAGTTGAAAAAGTCGAAAATCGACCACCGGACGATTCTAGTATCCTTAACTCGACCTTCGGCTTCCACGACCGCCGTGGCGTGATAGAGCGTTTGACTGACACGCTGAAGGTAGTGGGTTCGGTGCCCACTCAGTGGAATATTTGTATGCATGAATATGTATATTTGCATTGTTCTAAGTATTTCTGCGTATAATATGTACCTATGTATTTACAAAAAGAAAAGTAACTAAGTATGTTTATCCGGACTCGAGAACCCATAACACAAGCTGGTTAAGCTGTGCTTACTTTGGATCTAGATAGCGCTGTGTAAAATGTCCTAAAATATATATTTATTTATTAACATCTAGCTAAGGCCCGCGGCTCACCCCGCATGGTTGTCGATTATCGCGACCAAACATAGCCTATGTCCTATCCCAAACTCTAGTCTGGCTATGTACATAATTTCATCAAAATCGGCTCAGTGGTTTAAGCGTGAAAGCGTTACAGATAGACAGAGTTACTTTCGCATTTATAACATCAGTATGTATTCTACAGTTGAACGTAGGTTACTGTGCACAACAACTGTTCATTGGCTCTCACTGTCATCTTTGTTAACTACTTCAACAATAACTTGTACAATCGTCTCAACTTCAGCCATTGCACCTTTTCCTAGAGTGCCGCATGACAACTTTTTATAAACCGGTGGTATTTCTATAAACCCCCAATTCTTCAAAGTTGCAACATGCTGCGCTGTGATAGGGTGCTCCCACATACGCGTGTTCATTGCTGGACAGAATATTAGCGGCTTGCCGAAGGGCCAACACCGTATTGTAATCGTTACGAGATTGTCGGAGAGACCCTGCAACAATAGACAATAATATCATTATGTTTTAGATATTCACATTTATCGCTCGTTTAATAATGTGCCCGGTAGATGGCAATAGGCTCGCCCCCTATTACATTGGGACCTAACATAACTGGCGAATCGTGGGTGTGTAATACACCTCTGCCTACCGCTTCGGGGATACAGGCGTGAAGTTTTGTTATGTTGTAAGATATTCAATGCCTCTATTTGTGGGGTGTATGAGGCCCCACCAAAACCTTTGGGGCTGAGCCAACCTCACCTGTAACCTGGCACACCTGCGGCCGAGGCTCTGGCGCACGCTTTTCTCTCGGGGTTGGAAGGTCAAACGGCATTCGCACCTATAAAAGCAGTATGAGTCAAATTAAAAGGAGGAGAGGAGTAAGCGGACTCCGGGGTCCGGGATGAGGGTTCCGGATGCGACCTGGAGCGATAACATGATAATGACGATTTACTTACTCTATTATACCTACAGATGTCGTATTTATGCGCCCGGGAGAGATTTAAGAACTGTCCCGGTCCGCCGAGCCCGCAACATGCTCGCCGCGCGTCGCAGGCGACTCAGGCGCCGGAGGTCGCTTACCGACCTCCGTCCTCCATGAGCGCAGGCCTCGGGGTGGCAGTTGAGGCCGTCTGTCACCCCAGCAGAAGCAGGCCGGGACGGTGGAGCGACTAGCGCCCCTCCCCAAACCGGGGCAAGACGGGGACACCGTGGTTCCCAAAGCCGAGGGGGCCATCTCGGAACCGGAGATGGCACAGGGTCAGTCGGGGTGTGATTAATATGCTCTATGGGCAACCTTACACCCGGGTCTGTAGACCCGAGACGGCGTACGGTTTTAGTCGGTTCAGGCCCGACATAACCGCCCCCGCTGGCCGGCGGGGGGTATCCGAAGGGATTTCCGCACGAAAAATAAAAAAGGTGCCTACCCACTCTCTTAACGACCTCCGTCCTCCATGAGCGCAGACCTGGGGATGGCAGGTGAGGCCGCCTGTCACCCCAGCAGAAGCAGGCCGGGACGGCGGGGCGACTGTAAAACTGGGACAAGATGGGGACACCGTGGTTCCTAAACCCGAGGAGACCATCTCGCAACCTGATTCAACCTATCTGAAGGTACTTCCGCACGAAAACAAAAGTACCTACCCACTTAATGAGAAATTTCGAACCTGAATGAATCACGGAATATTTACATCTGAAGAGGTTATAGGTCAGTTGCACTACTTGTCGGCGAACCGACTTTATTATGTTGGCACTGCACTAGCAATTACGGTATACATGTTGTGTAAAAACCAGTAGTGTGACAAACGAGAAAAATATTAACGTTTGTCATTCTATTAGTGGAATCGCTTCGAAGCGAACCTTCAAATGTTCAATATGTACGACAAATGGTCTCTCCCATACATTTCGGTCTTTTGAAGGTTCGCTTCATTGCGATTCCATTAGTAGAATGTCTTTGTCTACAGGCCCTGGTGTGATAATGTGGTGTGACTACGAGTCGGTAGTGGAATTATCTGAATGAATTCATATTGTATCTATGGTCTACTCTTCACTCGACCAATGCCGGTTTCATCCAAAGCATATACTTTGCATGCAACCGGTTTCATCCAAAGCATATACTTTGCATGCAACCGGCCGCTTTAGCCCGCTCTCCTACTTCCATATTATGGAAAGGAGGTTTGATTGGCTTTAACGGGAGCGACTACAGTCTGATGCCCCTAGGCACAGAGAGAAAAGCCTGCGCCAGAGCCTCGTTAGTGATAAATAAGTTTCCGCAAATGACGATAGTACTATGTTCTGATAGTAGTTCTAGTACCTATATCTCGGAGGATCGGACTGTTGTGGCGCACTTTGGGCCAACGCAAGGTGTACAGTCAGCATAAAGATTAATTGACGCGGCCAATTGTAGGTAATCAAATAGCCTACACCTACTTTCTTACAGGAAGATGAACTATTTTGACTCACATGTGCGATTTTAGCCAATGTGTTGGCATTTAATGGTGCAATAACCAACATGTCAGCCAGTCTAGTGAGTTCCACGTGGAGAATGGGATCACCGGCCCTTTGCCACAACTGGTCTGCTATTTCATCATCGTACAGTTTGACTTCCGCAGGTAAATCTTCTTTATTAAAAAAACGTTTCGCAGCATTCGTAACCATTAGATGCATCTACAAATACAAATAACTTTTATACATACTAGTTGATGCCCGCGGCTCCGCCCGCGTGGAATTCTAATCCCGTTCCCGATTCCCAAGGGATAAATATATTCCATATTATATTATATTCCATATGGGATATTCCAGGGATAAAAGATTATGTGTTATTCCAGACTATACTTAATCTATATTAAATTATATTGTATGTTGTATGTATAATTCTGATAATAAAAATTTATCTTATCTTATCTTATCTTATCTATCCCTGTATCAAATTTCAGCCAGATCCGTTCAGCCGTTTTTGCGTGAAAGAGAACAGACATCAATATTAACATACATACTTACAAACTTTCACGTTTATAATATTAGTAGGATCTATGCATATGTAGGCTACCTATTGGGTTCATAAATTTTGAACTTTTGTTGGTAGGAGAGGAGATATTAAGGCTTCAGTAAACAATGGCCCATGATGACTCCGACAAGCCATCGCCATTGTGTACAAGGGGCAATGATAAACGGTGACTGTCGATTGGCCATCGTGGCGCAAAATCGGGGGATTTTTTGACACACTTCAAAAGTATCCCGGCGTAGCGTGGCCTGCGGCGTTTATGTCCCCAGTACACAGTGGCCAATAATGGGTCATGCTCTGAATTGCTCAAGTGTAAGCCATCATCACGTAGGTGTTTACACAATGTTGCATGGCTCATTGCTAGGTACGCCACGCTCGCGTAAAAGCCAACCAAATTTAACCGGGATGGGCGCTGGGATGATAAAGGTTGGTATGAGCTGAAGGATAAGAGAGGCCTTAGCTACAAGCTAGTAATTAATACCTAATTATATTTCGGAACTGAACTATATACTGGGCGCATCACAAACCCCGCCGTCACAAAACACGATCCCTAAAAAAAATTGGTAGTTATCGTACTTTAATTAATAATAGACTTGTTTTTGGTTACGAACATTACACACATTATCTGCATATACGTATACTTGCAGTTTAAAATTGTCGATGCAAATCCCTGAAACTGGATACAATGGATTGTAGAAATTAGATATTTGCAACGGGTGCTGGCATAGATACATTACAATCTGTGGGTACTTAGATACTCCCAGAGTGGAGAATCCGACACCCAAATAAGATCTTCATAAGTATTTCACGGAGTATTATCAGACTTATCAAAAATTTCATATCAAACCATTACCAGGTAATCTACTCAAACGTCAGTTACTTCTACTTATGGCTTTTCAAAGCGACTAGGCGTTTTGTGATGCGGCAGATTATACAATTCAGCTGCGACATAAGTAAACATAACCTCAAAATTATAATTTGTTACGCTCGTCGATAATTCCAATAGAGTTCTCATTAATATTGGTATTTTTATTGTAGCTATACTTCCCGTAGCTGCAAATAACAATTTAAATACTGGTATATCCATATTAGAGAGATTATAAACACCATGAGATTTAGAGGGAAATATTAACTATTATATTTTTCACGTAGCATGGGTACGGTGACATTTGACTAATTCCATTTCATGCATGATTCATTTCGAAACAATTTACCTAACGCGGAATACAGGAAACAACACTTAATACGAAGATAAAAAGAAAACTGTTTTATTTTGCATTTTTAACTTAAAACTATTTTTATTTCTCCGTAATTATTTAAACTTTAAATATAAACATTCCAAATACATAATTCTTGATGCGTGAATCGGAACAGGTTGCGTTAGAGATTGACATAGTAAAATCGTTATAATCGATAAATTTGTAAATTTTTTGTAAGATAGCCTGCAAGAAAAATAAAATTGATTGACAGCATAGATTATATATATATATATATGTGTATGTATATATATATATACCTACTAGAAAATTGACAGCATTACATATCGTCATAGACCATCATAGACCGCAGCAGCAAGAACTGAAATGCAGAGCGTAAAAGTTAAAACTTGCCCGGTAGGCAGTAATACACTTGTTCTCCTGACTAGGTATAAGACATATAATATAAGTGACGATATTTGGGTATTTCTATAATATAAACATGAATCGCTGAATGTTTTTTTTTTTTATATTTAGGACACGTCAATTTGACTTCACCTCGCCTGATGGTAAGCTGAAGGTAAAGTCTCAGGAAAGAGGGTCACCATTACATGCACGTACCATGTTAACACGGTGGTGGCACTCAGCTTGACGGCTTCATCAGAAGACGATTGTCGTCGCAACACCGCGTGACACTTACCGCACCGGCCCCACTAGTGCTGCGACCACAATCCCCCTGCCCGGCTATGTACTTGCTGACCCCTAAACGCAATCAAACCGAAATTGGATTACTATGGAGGGTTTTTCGCAATCGTGCACGGTGGTGCCCACCCGGCCGAATTTAGTGACAAATTTGTGTCATCAAATTTCTACCACCAGTAAAATATGTGTTGCTAAGCGCAAATCTCGAGAGCAGCTGAACCGATTACGCTAATTCTTATTTTATAATATTCCTTGAAGTACGTGGATGGTTCTTACGGAGAAGAAATAAAAAAAATTGCCTGAATAAAATACTATTATATTCCCATAATTCGTAATAATGCTTAAAAGTCAATTTGAACTATAATACCAAAGGTTTTTTGTTTTTATCGTGCGGAAATCCCTTCGGATAGTATAAAGTTTAAGTGTTAGGCAGTACGAAGTTCGCCGAGACAGCTAGTATTACAATAAAGCTCTGCTTACCTCTTCAAAAAGCTGCAGAGCTTGTTTATATGTTTGACTTATTTAATTGACATAATTTGTGTAGATTAAATTAAAGAAAAATAATTGTGAATAACTTTGCTTCATTTAATAATTAAAAAACACTGTAATAATTCACACAGCGCTATCTAGACCCAAACTAAGCGTAACTTGTTTGGGGCGGGCCTCCGTAAGTGAGCTGTGAGTACGTCCTTGTCGTCCGGCCCTGGACCCCGACCTGACCACCGTAACGGAGTGGCAGGCGGGTGACCGAATCTCTGGCTCGATACTTGAGGGGCATTTAGAGCGAGCAGTTACTTCTGCGCTTAAGGCACTTTTCAGTGCCAAACCACGGTGCTTTTCAGCGCCAACAAGGTTAGTGGACGTCAAGCATCGGAAACGATGTCTGACGGGTGTTCTGGCCCTCCGGGGGCGGGAAGTGGGACTGAGAGGTCCCGCTGTCCTCTCCGAGGTGCGTGCGACCCTAAGGGAGCGGGGAAAGGGGCCGAAAGGCCCCGATCTCCCTTCCTGGGGGCTTCTAACCCTGAGGGGTCGGGGAGAGGGACCGAAAGGTCTCAATCCTCCCTCCCAGGGGTTTGCAAGGAGGCGCGCGTCCTACTGCCTCGTCTAGGCTCTAGGACGCAAACTCTTTCCGAGTCGTCCACCGACACCAGCGTTGGCACGGTGGCGTCTGTCGACTCGCGGCCGTCCTCCCCGGGCAGACTTTGGCGGAAACGCGCAAACTCTGCATCGGACGGGGACTGCTCCGAGTCGGGAGACCGTGGGGCCGCCGCTGAGGCCGGTGGCAAAAAACTGCGTGGTCGTCCCCCGACCACAGGCCAGTATGTCGGCCTGGCGAAAGCCAAGGCCGAGCTCAACCTGGCCAAGGAGCGTGAGCTCCAACTTCGGGCGGAGGAGGAACTGGCGGAGGAGCTGCGGCAACAGAAGGAGTCATTTCTTTTGAAACCGCACAAACCGCACAACGAGGCGACCGTGTCATCTGCTCACCTTCGGGCTGAGGAGTTGACGCAAGCCATAGAGGCTGCAGTAGGGACCGTTCAGACGGTGGCGAAGAAGTCGTCCCGTCTGAAGGGTCAATATGTGCGGGACCTCAATCTCGCGGCAAGCTCTATCTTGGAGTACGCCCGCGAGCTAAGGTCTCGCACAGAGACGGACGAGGTGGCCAGGCTTCAGGCCGAGCTGGCCACCCTCCGAGTCGAGATAGGGGTTTTGAGGGAGCGGGCGGAATCGGCTCCCCTCACTATGAGCCGCGACGAGATCGCTTTCATGGTCGACGCGCGGCTCGAGGGGATACAGGACCGCCTGTTGCCCGAAAAACGGCTCCGTCCTCCGCTTCAGGCGGACATACGGAATGTTGCCGCAGCTGCCTCCGCGTCCTCTTCGGCCATAGACATCGAAGAGCCAGCGCTCCCCGCGTCTGCGCCCACCGCACCCCCCGCGTCTAAGGCCAAGGCTAAGTTCAAGGCCAAGGCCGCACGCGGGGCGACACCTGTGGTGGCCACACCTGAGGCGTCTACGCCTAAGCAGGCACCACCTAAGGTGGCCAAACCCGCGGCGTCCCTGCCTGAGCAGGCACAATCTTCGAGGTTGCCTCCAACCTCGGAGACTGCCCCAGGTGATAATAAAAAAAAGAAGCGGCAAGCGAGGAAGAGCGCTGCTGCCAAACAGGCAGCAGCCGCTCACCAACCTCGCCCGCTGCCACCTCCCCCCTCGTCGACGGATGAGGGATGGACTGTGGTAGCGAAGCGGGGCCCCACTAAGCCGGCAGCGAAACCCGCTCCAGCTGTGGCCCCAAAAAAGAAGAGCCCTAAACTCCGCCCTCCGCGTTCGGCAGCAGTGGTCATCACTCTGCAGCCTAGCGCGGTGGAGCAGGGCGCAACCTATGCGGCCGTCCTTGCGGAGGCGGCAAACTCCATCGATCTCAAAGGCCTAGGGATCGATGGTGTTCGCTTCCGCAGGGCGGCGACGGGGGCACGGATCCTCGAGGTGGCTGGCGCCGGTAACGCTGAAAAGGCGAACGGGCTAGCCACCGAGCTCAAAAAAGTTTTGGGCGACGTGGTTCGCGTGTCTCGACCGGAGAAATGTGCAGAACTGCGCATCTCCGGCCTGGATGATGCGGCCACTAAGGAGAAAGTGGCATCGGCCATTGCAGCCGAGGGAGGGTGTGCCGTAGAGGCCGTAAGGGTTGGCGAGATTAATCGCCCAACTGGTGGGCTGGGGTCGGTTTGGCTTAAGTGCCCTACCGCCGCAGCCCAAAGGGTGACCGATGGTCGCCGCATTTTGGTGGGATGGTCGGTCGTCCGACCTACACTTTTAGAGCCCAGACAGCAGCGGTGCTTCCGCTGTCTGGAACCGGGCCATATAGGAGTTAAGTGCACTGTGGGCATCGACCGTAGCGGACTGTGTTTCAGCTGCGGGCAGCCTGGCCATAAGGCAGCAGCATGCACTGCCAAACCCCACTGTCCGCTCTGCGCGGCAGGGGGCAAGGCATCTGGTCACCGGCTGGGCAGCAAAGACTGCGTAGCGGGTGACCAGAAGCGGGGTAAGCAACCCCAGGGACGGCAGGCGGCGAAGGGTGGCCCCGTGGCGCCCTCGCAGTCTGTCGATCTCTCGCAGACAGAGGAGGCGATGGATACGGCCCATTCATAAATGGCGACTGTATCCCTCCTGCAGGCGAATATCAACCACTGCGTCGGAGTGGGTCAGCGGAGGGGAAGGAACTGGTTTCGGCCATCCAACCCATTCTGCGACGAATTCTACGTCGGAAGGCGGCACGGGACTCTAACGTTCCACCTTACACAACTTCTAACGGGGCACGGTTGCTTCGGGAAGTACTTGTGGGAGGTGGTCGGCTTCGAGCCGGAGCCTACGTGTCGCCACTGTAGCGGTGGAGCTGTGGACACGGCGGAGCATACGCACGTCGTGTGCATGGCTCGGAGCGGGGAGCGTTCGGCTCTAGTAGGTAGGATCGGACAACACCTCCCGGCCGTGGTTCGCGCCATGGTCGACAACGAAGAGGGCTGGGCCGCCGTCGTCTCATTCGCTGAGACAGTCATGACGGCAAAACGAGAGACGCTCAGAGAGAGGGAACGTAGCGGTTTGCGCTTCCTCCTCGCCGGCCCACAGCGTCGGGGCGGCGGCGTATGCAGTACGCCAGCCGCCTGGCCTTGGAAGGAGGATCGGGGGATCCACCGACCTAATAATGGCCCCGCGATGTGGCGCCCCTAGTGTTCAGGGGGCGCTAACATGTGACGTTACAGGGGAAGGGCATTGGCCCAACCCCTGGGAGTCGAGCCCGCTCGTTGGGCAACGCCGGCCGGATCGCAGTGAGCAAACGCCTGCCTATCCTGTGATCTGACCTGAAGGCGATGAAGTGGACATCGTGAGGTTTAGTGGGTATGCCCCGAAGAGGTGAGTCCCACATACGGCCTCCAGATACCCCCCATATCGGAGGTAGCATGCCTAATAGCACTCCTCACGTAAAAAAAAAAAAAAAAAAAAAAAAAAAAAAAAAGCGTAACTTGTTTTATGGGATTTAGGTGACTGATAACAATATTTAATACATTTATATACAATACAAAAACACAAGTATGTACTATATGCACCTCTATAGAAACACTCAACTGACTCGACTCATATTTATATCGTAGTTTTGTATTGAGTGGAAATCATATCTACGACCTCGTACGTACGTAGCAGTAGAACCATAAGGTAGAACGCTCGATTTTCTTGATACTCAAAGATTGCCACACCTATATAATAATCTATGACAACACCAAACCGGTCTTCGTAGATCCATATTGCTCATAGATTTCGCCTTTAAATTATTTTAATTCTCTATTAGAGTAGAATGTTCATTCGCTATCTTTATTATAGTATCTGCAATTGTATTGACGTTAGCCATAGCGCCCATGCCTATACTCCCGCACATTAATGATTTGCGAACTGGTGGTATTTCTATATATCCCCATTGTTTAAGGGTAGCCAAGTGCTGCGCTGTGACAGGGTGCTCCCACATGCCGGTGGTCATTGAGGGACAGAAGAGCGATGGCTTATTGAGGCACCAAGATCTGACACTTCTAGTTACGAGGTTGTCGCATAAACCCTGAAAAATTAGTTGTATTAATTTATTTGGTTTAGTTGTAAATAACCGATGCAAAATCTTAATAACTCTCAGGTTTAAAATAGACACTGAATCTTTATATTTCGTTTATTAATCCCTTCGGATATCCCTCCGCCGGCCAGTGGGGGCGGTTATGCAAAGGTAAAAGACCTGTCTCGTTCTATAGGAAAGTACCAAGCTTGATAGTAAATAGTAACCACCACCTGTGGGGGAGAAGGGAGAGCGGGAAAACAGAAAATGAGCAAGAACAGATCTCTTTGGTTTCAGACTAGTGTACAGAGCCCTCCCAACATCCTCGAGGCCCAAGCCAACCTCACCTGCAAGTCGGTGCACCTGCTGCACAACGGACGAGGCTCTGGTGCAGGCTTTCGTTTCAGGGTTATGAGGTCAGATCGCAGTCACTCCCGGAAAAGCCGGCATACCAATCAAGAACAACAAGCGGACCGGCTCCAAAGTATACATTTTGGGCGCAACTGGGTAATCGCAATGAGATAGACAAGAGGCGGTGGTTTCTCGGTTCAGTAATTTATAATGTCTTCCAAACCAGGTGATGGATAAAACTGCAAATCATTGAAGCTTACAAGTGAAATTTTAGCCATAGTATTAGCATCTAAAGGTGCAATAAGCAACATGTCCGCCTCTCTTGGAAGATCAATGTGCAAAATTAGATCTTCTTTCTGCTTCCGCATCTCCCAAGCCAATTTATCGTCATACACCTCCATATCTGGTGGTAAGTCTTCTATATTAAAAAATCGCTTTGCAGCTTTCGTAACTATAAGTTTCACCTGGGAAATGGATGGACTTATTTAATAACCTGAAGTCCTTTTCAGGTTATTAAATAAGCCAATTCTTATTACATAGAATACATTTTACTTGGGAAACTAGAAATTTTACGCGACAAAGGGTTTCAGACGGGTGGAACCGCGGGTAGTCATTAGTGAAATAGAATTCACTATACCTAAGGCTAAACGTCACATTTGCTACACTACGTCCTGACTACTTACTATTTCGCTACTGTCTACACCTGTTGCAGCCCCAGCATGACGGTGAAGACCCGTGTCCTTCACACTCTGACAGTAGCCAATAACTTGATAGTGATAGTTTTAGAGCCTGTTTGTTACCACCAAAGTGGAGATGAGACATGTGTTGATTGGAGAAAAGTGAGATGTTTGTATAGCGAAGGGTATCGCTTGGCGAACGGCTTACGTCGCCCAGCGATGTGTCCACTTTTCAACTGGTTCGCAAAATAATAATCATATCATATTGATGATTTTCGAAACAGTTATTCTAAATTCGATATCGTTCGAATAAAATTCTTTAGTGGGTAGATACCCTGTTATATCTCAATCAATGTTCTACTTATGTAGGTGGGTACATTTTGTGATAAAGCCGGTTATAATTAGGGTGGGACATAAACATAACCTCGAAAACATAATTTGTCACAGTTGGTTGTAGTTCCAATAAAGTTTTGATCAATGTCGGTATTTTTAATGCAGCAATGCTTCCTGTGGCTGCTATTAATATTTTATATGATTGTGCCTCCATTTCACGATGAATTTTTGAAGGAAGCTTCAGGTGTCTTTGATTATGTACACAAAATAAATGCCAATTTTCCAAAAGGTGGACCTATAAATCATTATGGTAATTTGACCATAAACAATTTAAGAATGTAATCTAAATCACTCTTTATTTATCTACATGTTCAATGGTCTGCCAGAAATGCCCAAAATCGTGCAAAGTGGAGGAAAAAGAAAAGAGCCGAAGAGTGAACCGCCGGCTCCGAGGTGGTCACGATGGTCATGATTAGTGTTGCCAGATGTCCCGATTTGCGCGGGACGTTCCGATTTTCAGGGGTCTGGAGACGCATCGCGATTTGTACCTGATTGGGACGCTTAATCGATGTCCGAAATGTCCCGATTAATCAAAAAATGAAAAAGTTTTTTCATAAAAAAATGTATATTTATGCTACGTAATTTTTACTCATTACATCACTATGTCAAATTCAAAATGGCATACATCAGCGTCACATCACATCACTAGCGCATCGCATGAACGAGAGAGCGTAATGAGAGTGAGAGAGACGAGTCGTGCATTGCGAATGTCACCTAATCAATCGGTCACGGCCAAGATACCATTCTTGAGAAGGTAGTAAAGCCCCTTAACAACACCATGTTCAATAACCAAGAATGGTTCTTCCGGCAAGACTTGGCGCCATCTAGGTCATAAAGCTCGGTCTACGCAGTCTTGGTTGGAAACAAACGTTTCGACCTTCATCAGAGCTGAAGACTGGCCGTCATCTAGTCCCGATCTTAATCCGCTGGATTATAATTTATGGTCAGTTTTAGAGAGTACGGCTTGCTCTAAACGCCATGATAATTTGGAGTCCCTAAAACAATCCATACGATTGGTAGTGAAGAATTTTCCCATGGAGAGTGCGTGCTCCTATTGATAACTGGCCTCAACGTTTAAAGTACTGCATTGCAGCCAATGGAGACCACTTCGGATAAGCTTTTTGTATTTTAAATTGTTTTATATTTATGTATTAAACTAACACACTGTCAAAGTAATAAATGTTATTTATTGCATTTAATTAAACCCAGACTTTAAAAACTCCTTGTTTTTTGTTTACTATCCCTATTTGCAACCTGACCTGCAACCCTAAATCCCGATTTTTTTGACCTCATGTACCGATTTAAAACAAATCGGACCTGGCAACACTAGTCATGATAGACATGGATTGCCACCAGGTGGCAATTTTGCACCCGGGCTCCAAATTGCAGGTTTGGATGCAACCGGAATTGACGGATGCACGGATGAAGAGAAGACGGTAAATATTATCACTAAAGGGCTCGCATGACGTCATCGGTGGTGGGCAAAATTGACCCGCTGTGTTTTTTCATACTATATAATGCACATGCGGCAATACTAAAAATAATACAATATAAGTAGGTAAATAATAACAGCGACTTTAATTAATTAAAACAGATTTCAACATAAAGGTTTCTTAAACTTAATTAGGTAATGTTGTTCTTTACGAAGGGTATAATATCGCTCAACTAGCACGTAGAGTGAATGTAATGTTGCTCGTACAGCTTGACCACATCAAGACGACATAGCATCGTAATGCACGCTACGAGAAATCTTTGAGTTCACACTGAACCATTTAAACTGCACCGACAATCCGATGCGTGTAAGCTTGCAAGAATATAAAAACTGTATAGTTTTTATCAACCAGACACATCGATTTATCGGTGCTGTTTAAACGGTATCGTGGGATCGTAACGATTTCTCGTAGCGTATGTGCCATATACTAGGTACCGTAACGAACGGTATCATCTACATGTCACGCTATGATAAGAATTACAAACCTATTTTGTTTTACATTAAAATATTTAAAAATAAGACCTTATTTTACAATGTTTGGTCAATTGATTCCTAAATTATGAAATAGGAATATACATTATAACTAAGTACAATTTGTTCTTTGGTTGATATTATAACATTTTACATAATTTTCGAAAACAGGCAAATACTTAAATTATTAAAAATAAATTGTGTCACATAAAATAAGAGTATTTTTCATCTTATTTATAAAAGCAACAATATAATAGGAATGTTAAGCATTTAAGTTTGAGATTTCTATTCCACTAAAAATATAATGGTGAAATAAAATAAAATTTAATTAAAAACCAGACTAGCCCATGAATTAATCTGGTTTTTTAATAAAATAAAATTAAAAAAAGACCAGACTAGCCCATGAATTAATCTGTTTTTTTTTAAATATTTACTATATTTTATGTTATGTATAAGCCGCGGTAGCCTAGTGGTATGGGTAATGGACTGCTGAGACGAGGTCTCGGGTTCGATCCCAGGTTTTACCATGGCACACACCAATGACTTTTCGATGCTTTTCGAAGTTATGTGTGTATTTATCGCAGGTTTATATGTGCCCGGTTAATGGCAATAGGCTCGCCACCTATTATATTGGGACCTAAACATAAACTGGCGAAATGTGGGTGCTAGCACCTCTACCTACCCCTTCGGGGATATAGGCGTATGTTTATGTTATGTTATGTTTATGTTTCATATATTTTATGTTTATTAAACTTAAGTCAACATAATAAACTTCATACTGCAGACTCATTGGTTGAAGATTGGTGATTTATAGGCAAAAAAGCTTTCAGTATTGGTGTTGGTAGAAGTTTGATAAACATACAAAAATCCAGACGATAGCATGCTGTTTGCAGCATTTGATGAAGAGTATCCCAGTTTAGGTGTGAACAGGTACTCCACTAAGCTTATACAAAGAACACAGAAGAATTTCTGTTCACACTTGGTGCCATAGAAATCCATGGTACAAAATCTTATATCTCTTCAAGAGAAATTCAACAACAACAAAGTTATATGAAAAAAGAAATAATGTTCAACATGTGACCATTGATAAATTGACATTATTTGGTAAACACAGCTTCCTTGTAATGACTTACACCATAGTTATACGTGAATTGTGTCAAACATCGCAAAATTGGCGCCAAAAATAACCTATAGACTTCTATTAAATTTGTGGTCTGCAATTTCAACAATATTTTCTATAATCGTTGGTACTTCAGCCATGGCTCCTAACCCGACATCTCCACACATTAAAGTTTTCGAAATGGGTGGTATTTCTATGTATCCCCATTCTTTCAGAATGGCTATATGCTGAGCAGTAACGGGATGTTCCCACATTCTCGTGTTCATCGCGGGACAGAAGACTAATGGCTTGTTTGTGTCCCAAGCTCTTGTTGTGCAGGTTAGCAGGTTATCACACAAGCCCTAAAACCAAAGATATGCTAAATTATTATAAGAACAACAATTTCCCAATTAGGATATTAACTATTAATGAGAGTATTGGAGGCACTCCCTTGCTTTCATTTTTTCTCCATCCTCTTATTTCTTCCCTCTTACTCCCGGTGGCATGTTCAATGTTGCAAGCCTTATAGGCCATGGTGATGGTTTATCATCAACTAGTACAACCAGTACAAGATTGGTTTTATATGAGCAACCCTAACAAACGTATTTTAAAAACTTGACTATTTTAAATTCAATACTAAAGATCTGACTATCACTATCTTCAGTGTTTTATTAATTTTATTTCATTGATGGGTTTACCTGTGCCATTTTAGCCATCGTATTGGCATCTAAAGGCGCTATAATCATCATATCAGCTAGTTTCCCGAGCTCAACGTGTAAGACAGGGTCACCTCTCTGCTGCCAGGCCTGCCATTCTAAGGCATCGTCGTACACCTTCACGTCTGGTGGCAGTTCCGACATCTTCATGAAATGCTTAGCATGTTCCGTGACTATAAGATGAATCTACAAGGACAAGGATTTATTAAATCTATCTCCGTAAATTTTCCATTAAGCTCCAATAACATTAGATATAAACATAACCTCAAAAATGTAATTCCTTTTATCACTTGGTTCCAATAGAGATTTTATCAAAATTGGTATTTTCATTGCAGCAACGCTGCCAGTGGCTGCAATTACTATTTTACAAGATCGGGGACTCATTTTAAAATTATGAATTTCTATTATTATAACTTAAAAAAAAAAATTCATTCCATAACACTTGACTTGACAGTAATTTGGTACGTTAGTAACATTAAAAAAACTCAATAGTTCCTTAACAAGAATACACTAAAATTATTGTACCACTGAACATCTGCTCCTAGAAAATAAAAATAGGCAAATAATAACATCCTCAAAGTAGATGTTTATTTGTTTCAAGAATTATCTTACTATTTTTAGGACATGGTATGAATAACATAGTATTGAAAATCGAAAAATAAAATCATATCATTAATGTTGTTAAGGTTTTTGAATGCACCTTAGAGGAAATTACAAATTTTACTCTGGTAACATTTTATTTTGTCTTTGTTATCAAAAAAACATCACATCACAACAGAATTACGTCAGTCAGAACAGAACAGTTATCGTTGTCCTCAGTTAGCCGATTACATGGTTCGGCCGGGTGGTGTACAAATTTGTTATTGAAAACAATTATTACGTTAATGAAATTCATACCATGTAACTTTTTCAATGGTGTTAGTGTATTCAGTGAACTTTTGTGTAATGTTTATTTGTCATGTATATACGTGAGTGATGTGCTAAGTGCATAATTATTTGTTTACGATGGATGGTAAAGTGAAATATTATGAAGGCTGTGGACAAGAAGGGCCGATTCGTTGTATATTTTTGTGTGAATTTCATCCTACTGCCGGTCCGAAGATAACATGCCAAGTGCCAGAAAATTATATATCGAAAGATATTTTTGATACAGTCAGTCATTATATCATACCAAAAATACAACTTCAGAGGTGCACCTTGACAGTGTAAGTATAGTTATAGGCGCGGGTAGATTAAAATTGTACTAATTTGTAACATAAACATTAACTCGTTTAAAAAAAATAAAGTTCTTTCAAACGGGTATTCTCAAATGTCATAAAATAAAAGAAATATGTTTGTTTTTCTTCTAGTTAAAATTACGATATTATTGGTAGAAGATTGAAGGCAATATTTAATTATCGATGTGAATTTCATTTAAATTATGTGTTTACTGAAAATTGCTGTAATACAAGACTATCCTTAGTGTTTTTATGTTTGGTAGTTCGAATAACTTCTATCATCTGTTGCTATGTGTATATAATGTCACCGTTAATGTGCGTAAATCGGTTAGAGTGCAGATTAACGTATTATTCTGCAGATTATCTGGTTCAATCCGATAAAGTGGAAAAAAATGTTACAGTTCCAACATTAACTAGTTAATCTGCAGACTAACGGCCAAGCGTACGGTAAACTTAATAAAAACAGATTGTTTACTTGAATAAAACATTCGAATTCATGGTAATGATTTACTTACTTTATTAAAAGCCCGCCCGGCGCGTATAGATATAAGTTAGAAGGGTTAAGTTACTTGTGATAATGCAACAAAAAAGGGGGCCCCGTCCGTTCTGCGTCGACATCTCTAATTCATAACATAGAAAAAAAACTATGCCCAACCTAAAATGTTTCACCCACTGTCTTGCGCGATTTAACGATGTAACATGCCTTAATATGCAGATTAACTAGGTAAAGTGAAGATATCTGCTAGGTACTTTAAGTCAAATTCCACACTTTAACGGGTCATTTACGGTAATTTGCAGATTACCTATACGTTTTCCGCATTCTAACGGTAACATATATTATACCCATATACATATGTAAGGTAGCATCAAATTACTATTGTACCTACTAGCACCGCCCCGCAGTTTCACCCGGGTAACTTCTGATCCCTCAGGAATCATCATCAGCACCTCAGCGAGTGTGTTGGTTGCTCCCGAAGCGTCAACCTCGAAGTCCGCAGTCCCTTTTTGTAATTTTCTTCTCCACTTTGCACGCTCTACAGTAGTAGATCGGTCCAGTAGTAGGTACCTACCAATTAGAGTTCATTCGTTACAAGCCAAGATACAAAATTTACCCCTACAAAATTACTGTAGATGAAAAACTTAACGTATTTGTCCAGTCTGTTGTCGCGATGTGAAGAGAAGCAATTTTTGGTCACTAACTAAGTTGATGGCAATGGCGATCAACTAACCTGCAAATTTTTATAGCTGTAGTCAGCCGTTTTCTGTAATATATAGGTACCGAAATTCACGCGAGCGAGGACTCAGGGCTGCACACGCTGTCGGACTGCCCGGCTTGGGAGGCGCCGAGGCGTGACTTCGTGGCAGCTATCGGGGTGGGAGTCCTCTCGCTCGGCGGCATGATTGCGGCAATGGTGCGGAACGCGAGCGCGTGGGCCGCCGCCACTTCCTTCTGCGAGCATGTAATGCTCACGAAGGAGATGGCGGAGCGCGCCCGGGAGAGATTTAGAACTCTCCCGGCCCGCCAAGACCGCAACATGCTCGCCGCGCGTCGCAGGCGACTCAGGCGCCGGAGGTCACTTAACGACCTCCGTCCTCCATGAGCGCAGGCCTGGGGGTGGCAGGTGAGGCCGCCTGTCACCCCAGCAGAAGCAGGCCGCGACGGTGGGGCGACTAGCGCCCCTCCCCCAAACCGGGGTGGGACGGGGACACCGTGGTTCCCAAATCCGAGGGGGCCATCTCGAAACCGAAGATGGCCCAGGGTGTGGGCAACCTTACATCACGGCGTCGTAAGACCCGAGACGGCGTGCGGTTTTATTCGATTCAAGCCCGATATAACCGCCCCCGCTGGCCGGCGGGGAGGTATCCGAAGGGATTTCCGCACGAAAAAAAAAAGGAACCGAAATTCAATAACTTGTTTATCTAGTCATTTCCCGCATCACTCGCAGCGACGGGCCGTCCGGATCATTGATAGTCTTGAGGTCACCAGGTCTCTAGAGCCTCTGCAGCTGCGTAGAGATATAGCCTCCTTGGCATTATTCCATATACCATGGTGAATGTTCCGATGAGCTATTCCAATTGATTCCTTCTTCTCCCTTCTTGTTCCGAACGACACGTGCAGGACTCATACAGTGCAATCGATACCATCGCGAACCAAGCAGTTTGGTGACTCCTTTTTTTGTCGGACCATAAAGCACTGGAACGCTTTACCCACACACGTGTTCCCTTCTACCTACAATCCTGGGCTATTTAAGCGGGACGTGAAAATACATCTGTTGAGGCCTTCTAGGTAGGAGCCACCATTCTAGGGACAATCTCTGGAATTGGTGGCCACTACTTTTTGGACTTCACATCAGCTTACCATCAGGCGGGGTGCAGTCAATTTGACGGACTAAATTAAATTTTGTTTTAATCACATTTTTGTTTAATTACTTGCAAAAAAGTAATTGTAACAAACAAATATCTATTTAAAAACATGGGTAGATAGGTAGGTAGGTGTATGACTGCGGAAGCGGTTATATCGTGGTAGACCCATTCCACGCTAGTTTGTTTGTCTGCTATTATAATTTATGTACGACCTTCAGTTACTGTGCCACCAGTATCAGTCCCATAAATTTTAATTAATCAGATTAAACTCTTTATCTTTTAAAACCTACCGTTGTGTATCTTTGTAATTATTTGGCAGCTGACCGGCCCGGCCTTGCACGGGAAAATTTTGTAAAAATGCTCCAGTAGTAGGCATGTAGGTAGGTAGCCATCTGGTTAAATTAGTCAGTTAATTAAACGCGTAATAAGTCGTTCAATAAACGCCTGCATCCATTCATCATTATTCAAACATTTTTTTCCAATTCTCGAAGACTAGGAACCTGACTAAATTTTAATTTGTCTCAAACAATTAAAATAAATGCTTATTATTTCTATCACGTACATACAACCATACAACCAAATATGTAAATAACTCAAATATATTCAAAACAAGTAAGATTGTTTACTACAGTAAACGGCATTAAGGCCCATATTATTCACGACCACTTGTTGACTATCGAAGCGCCACAATTCAAATTAAGTCCTTTTCTTTTTCGTGCGGAAGTCCCTTCAGATACGAGGGGTCCCTTCAGATACCCCTCCCCGCTGGCCAGCGGGGGCGGTTATGTTGGGTTTGAACCGACTAAAACCCCGCGCCGTTTCGGGTCTTAAGACCGGGGTGTAAGGTTGCCCAAAGAGCATATCCCTCGCACCCCGGCTGACCATGGGCCATCTCCGGTTTTGAGATGGCCCCCTCGTGCTTCTCATATTAAGTACCTTTTTTATTTTTTTTTTTTCGTGCGGAAATCCCTAAGCACTAGCTATTTTACAAACTCAATTTCACAGACTTTTATGTGTGATGTTGTATGATGTTGCCATACCAAAAAAAGCTTACCCACAATACCGAACCTATACTTAGAAAATGAAACAGAATATTGTTTCGGATACATATAGGTATTATTGCCATCGCAATTGCGGCGGTAAGGCCCATTATGGAGAATTGGCTAGAGAGGCGACACGGAATCCTCTCGTACCGACTGACGCAGGTGGTCTCCGCGAAGGGGAGCTTCGGGGACCACCTGCATCCGATCAGGAAGGAGCCTACGCCTGAGTGCCATCACTGCGACGCGAGCGATGACTCGGGGCTGCACACGCTGGCGGACGGCCCGGTGTGGGAGGCGCCGAGGCGTGAACTCGTCGCAGCCATCGGGGTGGGAGTCCTCTCGCTCGGCAGCATGATTGCGGCAATGGTGCGGAGCGCGAGCGCATGGGCCGCCGCATCGGAGATGGCGGAGCGCGCCTGGGAGAAGGTTTAGAGCTCTCTCGGCCAGCCGAGCCCGCAATATGCTCGCCGCGCGTCGCAGACTCAGGCGCCGGAGGTCGCTTAACGACCTCCGTCCTCCATGAGCGCAGGCCTGGGGTTGACAGATGAGGCCGCCTGTCACCCCAGCAGAAGTAGGCCGGGACGGCGGGGCGACTAGTGCCCCTCCCCCAAACCGGGGCAAGACGGGGACACCGTGGTTCCCAAACCCGAGGGGGCCATCTTGAAACCGGAGATGGCCCAGGGTCAGTCGGGGTGCGACGCCGGGGTGTAAAGGTTGCCCATAGAGCATATCCCTTACAATACGTACACCTATAATTAGGTACGTATATACATGATCGCGTTAATTCCCGTTAACATTATTGTATATCAGTTGGGGTATAACTTAACATAACTTCACGCTTGTATCCCCGAAGGGGTAGGCAGAGGTGTATTACACACCCACGATTCGCCAGTTATATTAAAGTCCCAATGTAATAGGGGGCGATCCTATTGCCGTCTACCGAGCACATTTTTAAGCGAGCGATAATTAACATTTATTAATATATGGGGTATAAACAGACGCTGAAAAACTGACAAATGAAAGCAAATTGGGTCTAACGGTCTGAAACGCTTCGCTCGCTGCAGTCGCTGCACTCGGTAACTGTTTAATGATCCTATCCTACTTACAAACTAGCTGTTGCCCGCGGCTTCGCCCGCGTGGTAATCTGATGCCGTTCCCGTAACCCAGGGGAACCTGGGATAAAATTACGTGAATCTTTTGTATGGGAATATAGAAAAAAAAATTCAGGCAATTTTTTAACGTTTTCTCTCCTTAATAACCATCCTCGTACTTCAAGGAATATTAAAAAACAAGTTGAATTCCTGAGACGAGCTCAGCGGAATACAAGGGATTTTCGATTTTGCGATTTTTGCGATTTTTTCTTTATCTTGCAATGGTTCACCCCAGCACGAATCTATTACCGAAAACAGCAACTCGATAGCTCATCTCCTTCATACCCAAAACCGTGACAGAAAATTGGCAAGGACGACGACGTCGACGACAACTCGATAGCAATAGGGCTTTTCTAAAGAAAATCCCTAAAAAGAATTAGCGAAATCGGTTTAGCTGCTCTCGAGCATTGCGCTTAGCTACACATTCAGCGATTCATTTTTATATTATTAGATGTGAACGTACACTTGGGCAGGACACCGTGCGGTTTTAGTCGATGTACGACATAACCGCCCCCGCTGGCCGGCGGGGGGGGGGGGGTATGCGAAGGGAATTCCGCACGTAAAAAAAAAACTTGATCTGAACGTTTGTGATGTTTGTTTGTTACTCAATCCCGCTCTCACGGCTGAACGGATCTGGCTGAAAATTGGTATGGAAATAGATTCATGTCTAGAATAACACATACGCTACTTTTATCCCGGTAAGTTCCCATCGGTAGCGGGAACGGGTGTTTGGATGTTTGTTACTCAATCACGCTCTAACGCCTGAACGGAGCTGGCTGAAAATTGGTATGGAAATAGATTCATGTCTAGAATAACACATACGCTACTTTAATCCCGGTAAGTTCCCATCGGTAGCGGGAACGGGTGTTTGGATGTTTGTTACTCAATCACGCTCTAACGCCTGAACGGAGCTGGCTGAAAATTGGTATGGAAATAGATTCATGTCTAGAATAACACATAAGCTACTTTTATCCCGGTAAGTTCCCATCGGTAGCGGGAACGGGTGTTTGGATGTTTGTTACTCAATCACGCTCTAACGCCTGAACGGAGCTGGCTGAAAATTGATATGGAAATAGATTCATGTCTAGAATAACACATAAGCTACTTTTATCCCGGGAACTTCCCATGGGTTGTGGAAACGGGAACAGAAGCCGCGGGCAACCGCTAGTAATATATAAATTCACTAGCATCACCACGCGGTTTCACCCGCGTAAGTCTTGATCCCGTGGGCATATCGGGATAAAAAGTAGTCTATGTTACTTAGGGATAATGTAGCATTCTAAAGGTGAAAGAATTTTTGAAATCGCTCCAGTAATTTTTGAGCCAATTCATTACAAACATACGTATGTACATACAAATCTTTCTTCTTTATAATATTATAGTATAGATGAAAAACGTAAGATAGAACGTATAATCCCGCTACTCGATTATTAGCCTTCTAGCTGATGTCCGCGGCTACGTCGAAGGGAAGTCGGTCATCGTGACTTTTTATTAAAATAATAATTTTAAGAAATACTTTGGGATTTGTTTTTGCGGTGGTGCTGCCATCAGGTTAAAGGATTTTTTTCACGATATCTTCCCGTACAAACCTGTTACGGCTCACAATAAAATCATTATATTGTTTTTGCCATGCGTGCAGTAACTTTTGCTGAACTGTATCATGATATTAGTTGTAGTAATTTTGTCAATTTTTAATGAAAAATGAAGATATTATTATTATTTCCGTTATTAAACTTTAAATCCATTATTATTATTTCCTGTATTAAATTTTACACACATATATTTTTAAATACATTCTATATATATAAAAAAAAAACAAATATTTAAAACACATGGTAAATATCCCGTTAACTCTAATACTTATATTTAAAAATATAAAAAATAGTGGCCCACTGGCATCGGGTACAGGGACCAAGCTACCTGTGATTAGGGCTCCAGACAGAGGAATCTCCTCACAATACGTGCCGTGTCGAGGAGCACTGCCTTCTGCATCAAGCCCTTGACCCAACTGCCTAACGCGAGCCTCTGGAGATATTGTTCGAGGCTCTTGGCAATCAGGCCGTGAACCGATACAACTATCGGAACAATAATCGCCAAATCCACACTACATGTCGACAACCTCGTGAGCAAAATCCAAATATTTTATTTGTTTTTCTTTTTCGGCTTTCACAAGATTCTCGTCATGTGGAATGGTGATATCGATAATTATTGCGCGGCGCTCTGACCGATCTATCAACACTATATCAGGTTTATTAGCTACAATAGTCCTATCAGTGATGATTGATCGATCCCAGTACAACGTGATGTGCCCATTTTCGAGAACTGCGTCGGGCACATACCTATAGTACGGTACCTCTGATTCCACCAGGTTGTACTTTAGAGCAAGCTGTTGATGAACAATCCTGGCTACTTGGTTATGTCTATGCAAATACTCGCCGTTGGCAAGACGAGAACGACCAGAAATTATATGTCTAAGGGATTCTCCGGGACGGTGGCACGCCCGACATATGTCTACCGTAGTCCGTAACATCCTTTAGAATATACTTCCGATAGTTATTCGTCATCACAACTTCGTCCATAATTGCAAAAACAAAACCTTTGGTTTCCCCAAATAGGTCACCGAAGTGTAGCCAAGACACAGATGCTGATAGAAACGTCCATGCAACTCCTTGCTCTTCCATACATCCATGCGGTCATTAATACTTAATACCACAGGTATTCGCCAGTTCTCTTTAGCCAAAGCTAGCGGGGTAAATCCGTTATCCACCCGTGCTACATCTCGATGCATATCAGCTTCATTGTGTAGGAAGTATTCCCTGAGGTTGCACACCTCACGGTTATGGAGGGATTTGGCATTTAAAAAGCCACGTCCCCCGCATTTCCGCGTTATGTACAACCTCATCACAGATGAACGCGGATGATGCATTCAGTATGCAGTAAGAAGCGTACGGACTCTCCTATCCAGGGTGTCTAATTCCGTCTGAGTCCACCTGAGTATGCCGAAGGAGTACATTAAAACCGGCATGACCCATCCTTTATAGGCGCGCGCACCTTATTACCGCCTGACAAAAGACTTTCAGAACTTTTTTCAAGCGGCCAAAGATAATGCTAGCTTGTGTAATGCCTAACGCCTGCGACATACCCAGGTATTTATAGGTGTCGATTGCAGAGAGAGACCTGAGTTTTGTGGAATCTGAGAGCTCAACCCCATCAGATTCCACAATCTTACCTCTTTTTACATGCATGACCGCACATTTGTCCACACCAAATTCCATCCTGATAGATTTACTAAAGGTTTCGGTCATCTGGGGGTGGCAGGCGAGGCCGCCTGTCACCCCAGCAGAAGCAGGCCGGGACGGTGGGGCGACTAGCGCCCCTCCCCCAAACCGGGGCAAGACGGGGACACCGTGGTTCCCAAACCCGAGGGGGCCATCTCGAAACCGGAGATGGCCCAGGGTCAGTCGGGGTGCGAGGGATATGCTCTATGGGCAACCTTACACCCCGGCGTCTGCAGACCGGAGACGGCGTGCGGTTTTAGTCGGTTCAAGCCCGACATAACCGCCCCCGCTGGCCGGCGGGGGGTATCCGAGGGGATTTCCGCACGAAAAAAAAAAAAAAATCATTTTAGCGTTGTTTCCGGATCCATCAAAAGCTGTTGCCTCGCAGCCTGGGATCCGGTTCTCCTTCTTCTTTTTATTTATACGGCCGTTATAGGAGCGACTTCCGTCTGATCTTTAGACCTCGAGGGGAAGCCTGCCACAGAGCTTCGACCGTCAATCAACAACTGGTACAGACTTGCTTACAGGTGAGGTTAGCTTGGAAGCCGAAGGTCTTGGTGGGCCCCAAATACCTACTCATGTGTATAAATGAAGTATGTTATCAAATAAATCAGGGGCCCAATTCAGTAACGCTACGTTTTCAAAACGCGTGATGTCAATTAGAGTAGAAAAAAAAACTAAAAAAATATTTTAATATTCAGTATGATCTGTCAAAACAAAACCTTTGTTCACTTTAGTGAGGTTTTAAACATTTAGAACCGCTCATAGTTAATTTCGTTTTCAAATTAGATTTTAATGTTCATTAGTTTTGAAATCGTACGTTTATAAAACGTAATTTTACTGATTCAAGCCCCAGAGTAGAAAGTGAAAAGCGAGGATTACGAAAATATGCGTATTTCATGTTTCAACGTCGTAAGAACGTAATTACCGGGATGAAAAGCCTAAGTTACTCACGAATAATGTAGCATTCTTATTGTGAAAGAATTTTTGAAATCGGTTCAGTAGTTTCAGAGTTATTCGATTACAAAATTTACAAATAAACATTTTTTTTCTGTTCATAATATAAGTTTAGGAGTAAAGATTTTCAAGTTGCATTTTCTTTTGTTCAGAACCCTCCTGGGCTCCAAGATTCTGGGGTTTCCAGTTCGGATAGACAACAAGAAGTATGCACGCAACGCGTACTACTTCAACCTGTGCTTCGTATGCGACGCCTGGGCTAGGACGGTGCACCTCGAGCCCCTGGTCAAGAAGCTCACGGAATACCTGGTCAGTATCTGTACTTTATACTTTTTGAGCTGAGCGAGCGAAGCTCTTTTACGCGGCATAGTTTGTTGGTGGTTGAACTCCTCAGTAGCCACTCGCGCGATCTTGACCAAATTTACCACGGTGATAGTGTGGACACTGAGGAGTGTTTTGAAGCGAGATGGATCATGTCCGATGTACCATTGAGGAATAATCATCCAAAAACAGTTTCACGAGCGCGCGGCCTTAGCTAAGCGCGCGACCGTAGTAAGATGTCTTATTTTCAAGTAAGAGTCCTGCTCGCTCAGCTCTATTTATTTCAGTCCCACCCTGCACTGAATTCCTAGTTACAATATACAATCGGTTTGCGCCATTTTTTTTTTCGTGCGTAAATCCCTTCGTGACCCCCCGCCGGCCAGCGGGGGCGGTTATATTAATTTTCTTTTGGTTTATGATTTGCAAATGGGTCTCGCCACTTGTTTCGGTCTTTTTAGGGTAGTCGTGTTTTTTGATTTTTTTTATTAATAATTTTATTGTATACTTTTAAGTTATGATATGATGTATATATAAATTTGAAATCACCTTTTAAAGCCCTTCATCTTGATACCCTATACGATAAGTTTGAGTTAAAATATTTTTTAGAAACATACATCTTAGCGTCAAATATCCGCCATTTTTTTAAATATGTCGGTATCACTCTCTCAGTAAATACGAATCTAACGACACCTCTCAAGCTAAAATCCATCGAGCCATTAAGGCCGCAGAGCGTGCCAAACAATTATACATACATATTATGTACATACTCTCGAAAAACATAACACTCCTTCTGCCGCAGTCGGGTAAAAAAGGACTGTAATGTTTTCAGGGTTCAAGTAAATATGTGAGTTTCTTTATTGCAGCATAACTATTAAATTCTAGAACAATGGATGTGTGGTTGGAAAGTTAGAATCTAAAGATTATAATTTGTAATCTCGCGAGATCTCGAATTTGCGTTCTCGAGTCGAGATTGCATACCCCTCTTATCAAATTAATGTATTGTCATCCGTGTGTCATATCCGACTATTAGAAGCTGGTTAAATCCTACTTCCAGGATTTGTTTATAACATAGTTACTGTAGAAGTCAGCTCTCAATGGAAGTGACGCCATCATTTCAACTAGCTAGATATCCAATTGACCTCTTTCACCAATTGACGCAGACTGTCATAATTTTATGATAAAATATTATCATAAAATTTAATTAAGGTCATAGACGTCTGTTAATATCCCAATTGTTACGTAGCATAGTTCTAAAAAGGAAAATAGTAGCACCACAGACTACAAATTTAGAGTAGGTTCAAGCAGTTCGTCCCATCCGTCCACTGGGTTGGTGGTAATACCAATGACATTAATTAGGTAAAATGTGCTAACATAGTTTAAATTAAATTAAAAACGTTTTAAGTTAAATTTTGCCTTAAACTTAATTGCGGTCATTAATCGCAGTTCTATCGTCTCTGAAATCCACTCTAAAAACTTTGAATTTGTGCAGCTGAACGCCGCGAAGATTTTTTACTCTGATTCATGTAAATCCTAACGATAATTTTCACATATCTGTATCGATATAAATCCTTTGGCAAGCTCATTTTATTTACATCTTTTATCTGTTCCACATCATAATCTCATCGCGTCACAGATAGCGCTGAGTTAATGATAACACAAGATAATGGACATCGGGAACATAATTATGGTCTAGAGTTGGTTATTTTTGTCTATGCGGCGAATGTGGACGGTAACTATTCCTGCCTGAATAGTTGCCGCCCAGATTCGCCGCAAATAGTAGTTTATGCAACAGAACTGTCATATAAGAAGGGGATTAAAACACAAGAGCATGAGGCGAAGCCGAATGCGATAATAGGTTGACTCGAGTGTTTTAATACCTAAGTTATATGCAGTTTCATACACTACTTTATCTTCACTCATAGGAAAAATTGAAATTAAACAAAGTAGGTAGGTTACAAGGAAGTAATTTAGCGTGCGCCATTTTTTTCACAGTTCGAACTGCACATGCGTGCGCATTTTTTTTCATATTCAGCCTAAAACCTTAGACTAGTTTAATGAATAAAAAAAGATAGCGGTGCTATAATGAGTTTTATGATACAGTTGGCGGTATGTACTATAATAAATTTTATTTTTAATTTTATGTATATGCGTTTATAAAGTGCGTATGTATAGAATCGTCTTTGAATTCATAATTCGAATTTTTCGATTTGAGTGTACTTAGATAAAATGATTTTAAGTCTCTGTAGAGAAAAGGCTGAAATCTACAAAGTATTAGTATAATTGTCGGAAGTTTACGCGAATTTCACACATTGAAATAAAACTATTTTTAACGGATTCTATCGCATTGAAATAAAACTATTTTTTAACGGATTCTATCGCGATTTATTTGATGTTATTTTTCAGCAGCCATGGTCACGGGGATCTCCCCGTGACCATGGCTGCTGAAAAGCAACTGAAACGTCAGGATCATTGTAAAATATAAAATAACATCAAATAAATCGCGATAGAATCCGTTAAATATAGTTTTATTTCAATAAGTATAACTGGCTTTAGAATTACTTTTTTTAATTCTTGAATTGATCATATAAATATATAAATAGAAAGTTATATAAAATTAAAGATTAATTTCTGAACCGAAAACCGAAAACACGCCTACAGTAAAGGCCGCGCCAAAAATCGTGACACTAAGTCGGCGTGGAGGGGAAAAGTATGCGCATGTGCACTGCCGAGCAAAAATATAGCTACCATATTAAAATCC
Organism: Cybosia mesomella; assembly: GCA_946251805.1. Taxonomy (NCBI): domain Eukaryota; kingdom Metazoa; phylum Arthropoda; class Insecta; order Lepidoptera; family Erebidae; genus Cybosia; species Cybosia mesomella. Next base: position 29,961,376 of record OX276398.1, read on the forward strand.
ATATTAAAGTGGCGATTTTTTATTGCATTTAAATTATATTTATATATAAATTTTAATTGGTATATAATCATTGTGACTTCACACACGTTACAATGTTAATTTCTCTTCACATTAGTAGGTACTGTAGCGTCCGGGGCTTGGACGCCACAATACCTCGTGTTGATAATAAGATCTGTCATCATCATCTGTTAGTACAATCGGTTATCATTAATATATCCACATTGGGTATGTTATCAGAATTGGCCTTTATGAATCCTTTATCACACATTATTTAATGAAATTAAGTATTATAAACAATGTTTGTTCACTTAATTTTGTATGTTATTAATTAATTCACGAGGCCGATGATACTAAGTATACTACCGAAAAATCCTTTACCATTATGAAGACACAAACCGATCGTCTCGCAGCGTCCGTCGTGAGTTCGCAGTCACGTAATTTTTTTTTTTAAATTTTATCGTATTTCAATTGTTCCAATGGCTAGATAACAATGTAAGTATAACTATGTATTTACAAAGAAAGAATAATAATGCCCGGGAGAGGTTCAGAACCCTCCCGGCCCGCCGAGCCCGCAACACGCTCGCCTCGTGTCGCAGGCGACTCAGGCGCCGGAGGGCGCTTAACGACCTCCGTCCTCCATGAGCGCAGGCCTGGGGGTGGCAGGTGAGGCCGCCTGTCACCCCAGCAGAAGCAGGCCGGGACGGTGGGGCGACTAGCGCCCCTCCCCCAAACCGGGGCAAGACGGGGACACCGTGGTTCCCAAACCCGAGGGGGCCATCTCGAAACCGGAGATGGCCCAGGGTCAGTCGGGGTGCGAGGGATATGCTCTATGGGCAACCTTACACCCCGGCGTCTGCAGACCCAAGACGGCGTGCGGTTTTAGTCGGTTCGAGCCCGACATAACCGCCCCCGCTGGCCGGCGGGGGGGTATCCGAGGGGATTTCCGCACGAAAAAAAAAAAAAAAAAAAAAAGGTAGTAACGTGCATGACCTCGTGGCAGCCATCGGGGTGGGAGTCCTCTCGCTCGGCAGCATGATTGCAGAATTGAGGCGGAACGCGAGCTCGTGGGCCGCCGCCGCCTCCTTCTGCGAGCATGTAATGCTCGAGAAGGAGATGGCGGAGCGCGCCCGGGAGAGATTTAGAACTATCCCGGCCTGCCAAGCCCGCAACATGCTTGCCGCGCGTCGCAGGCGACTCAGGCGCCGGAGGTCGCTTAACGACCTCCGTCCTCCATGAGGGCAGGCCTGGGGGTGGCAGGCGAGGCCGCCCGTCACCCCAGCAGAAGCAGGCCGGGATGGCGGGGAGACTAGCACCCCTCCCCCAAACCGGGGCAAGACAGGAACACCGTGGTTCCCAAACCCGAGGGGGCCATCTCGAAACCGGAGATGGCCCAGGGTCAGTCGGGGTGTGAGGGATATGCTTTATATGCTTTATGGGTAACCTTCCACCTGGCGTCTGAAGACCCGAGACGACATGCGGTTTTAGTCGGTTCAAGGCCGACATAACCGCCGCCGCTTGCCGGCGGGTATACGAGGGGATTTCCGCACAAAATAAATCTGGTAGTGGTCCCGCATCATCGGTGAAGAAAGGTTTTGCTAAGATCTGTCTCACTATACTGATCTCACCAATCCAAAGCTTTCACCTCGAAGCTTTTCACTTTATATTTGGCTTGTACCAAGTTCCAAATGAGGTAGGCTTGGATCCCGAAGGTGTTGATAATAACCCGAAACAGCCCACACCAAACGAACACTTTTATCTGATAAGTTAATAAACAATTCTATATTGTCGCATAGTTATCCATGGAGCTGGAAACGGAATGGCTGTCGAAGCAGTCTATGTCTGGTGACGCAAAGGCGCTTGGGGGACTAATGCGGCAAGTAATGCAAGACATCAACAGCCGAAGGATGTGCACGTTGACAGGTAAACAACATGTTTTTATTTTAAACTACTGCCACGGGGGCTAGTATCGGGGGCAAAGGTTTGGTCATTGCTTTGTGTAGTACTACTAGAGCCTTGCTACTCGGGAAGTACGACCCTCACACAGAATATCAACGTGAAGTAGTAGTACTCTTACTGCTGCGTTTCGTTTGGTGAGTGTTGAGTGCCGGAGACCCAATTATCTCCTCGGCCCCCTTCCTTCTCCTTCTTACTCCATTTAATCCCTCCTTCCTTACGATAGGCAGCGGCTCGATTGTATTACCTAGGCATTTTTCTACATTCTACAATGCACAATGCAAATACAATCTACAATGCTTTTATGAGCAGCGGTCGCTTAGCATCAGGTGAGCTGCTAGCTCGTATGCCATCGTAGTTGTTCATAAAAAATAATGCTTACCATCGTGGCAATGCAGCCACTTTGATGGGCAGTTTTGCACCGAGTATGGTGAGGGGCGGGATAATTATATTTTATAATTATTTTGACATTAACATTTTATATTAACGTAAAGTCGTTACTATTCTTTTGTTTTTCTATACCTATAATGATAAGGCTAATTCCATGACTTTAAATTAAACATGTTCCGGCTAAGATTGGCTTGCTTCTGATTTGTAGAGCGTTCTATCTATCGTACATCAAACTTATAGGTATATAGAGTAGGTAAAACCGCTTGAATTTATAAAATACTAGCTGACCCGGCAGACTTCGTACTGCCTCAATCGATGACAAACCTTTTAAACTCTCTCTGGGCCTCCACAAATAATTCAAGACCAAAATTAGCCAAATCGGTCCAGCCGTTCTCGAGTTTTAGCGAGACTAACGAACAGCAATTCATTTTTATATATAAAGAAGATTAGAACTAGAGCTTCCGTTTTAACTACTCTAAAATACATCAAATTCAGTATTATTTTATACATGAAATCAAGTATAAATGAGCGTGGAAAACTTTGGATTAGTCACAATCTCGAGCTCAGGGCGATACCATCTGTTGTTTATGCTTTTCTATAGTACCACCATATGTTTTTTCATGTATATAAAAACGTGTACGGTTCTTTTTGAGGTCAGTATTACCAGTTTGTTACGTTTTATCCCTTGATTCTTAGTCATCTGAGCGCCAATCCCGAATGCATCCAAAGATTGCACTTTTCCCTTAAAAGTAAAGATAAGCCGACTGCCGTCTGAGCTTCCAACCCGAGAGGAAAGTCTACGTCCATCAATCAGCAGTTGTAACGGTTTTCGGTTGAGGGTGAAGTCAGGATTGGGCTCCAAAGATCCTGATGGAGCCCCATAAACCCCTCATTACCTACTACTAGATTGTTACGTTTCATTCATAGTTCTTCTTAGAACGTACATGAATAACTCAGCGAGCTGATTTCACCAATGGTACTCGTAGGAAAGAAACCGTGATCAATTCAAATTGTATCACGCGTTACTCAATATTAATTTCATTGAATAAACGTGAATACCTAGTTAGATCGATCGCATTGTTTTCACTCATGAACCTGGGTCGCTCGCTGTGAAATAAATGAATTAGGGGCCATTTTCAGCGATCCGTGTTTGTGACGTATCTAGGGTTGCCAACTATACTATTTTTAAACAGTATTATACTGTTTTTAATTAAATTATACTTTTTACTGTTGATCAAAAATAAAGTATACAAAATACTGTTTTCAGCATCAAAATGCAAACACATTATTATGTGTTATATATAAGGCTAATTTGAATTTAGAGAAATGATTCGGTTTCAATCAGACTAACTGACTTTCTTTATGTAGAATATACTGCTTCCGGGCTGTTTGGCCCATCAGAAACTTGTATTCCAGACGTTTCGTCGATCACTGCGGTCTACATCTTCAGTGGTTTAAGTCGTGACGCCGTCGAGTGCGGTGAACCTTCCTCGGCGGCGACTTCGCTGCGACTGATGTAAAGGCCCGAGTCACTGGCGTATTTATAGGCGCAGTTGGAGGCGGGAAACGACGTGATCGATCCTGATTGGTTGAGAGCTGCGAAACCGATGCGCTCGATCCTGATTGGTCGAGGCTAAGCAAGGGGGTGTGGCCTCCCAATACCGGGGATAGTGTTGGCTTCGTCATGTTTGAATTGTGTTGACGCGCGGCTCTCAGTGCTGGGTACCAATCTTTTTGGAGATGAAAACCTTCGTTTTTTCTATTAAAATTGTTGGGATGCTTGAATATTTCGATGGTTTCTCGACATAGCCGTGGGAAGAAATGTGAAGTGGTGGCTAGAACCATCGTGTTCTGATTCTCTGTTCGATATTCAGTTCGATGGTATGATTACCATCCTCCTGGGTGTGTTCTGCAACCGCTGACTTGTCGAAGTGGCTGAGATGGCAATTTCTTTCATGTTCCGAAAGGCGGATCTTGATGCTTCTTTGAGTAGTACCCTCTGCCTATTCCAGAAGAAACGCAACGTATTATCAAGAAGTCTGAAGATCTTCCACCTAGGCTGTATGAGTTACCAAAGATCCATAAGCCTTCAGTACCGGTCAGGCCCATCGTGAGCGCTATCTGCTCACCCACTCACCCAGTCTTTAAGTATCTCGCCGGACTGCTTCCACAACATGTCGGATCGTCCTCGTCATACATCAAGGACTCTCGCCACTTCGTGGAGAAACTTGAGAATCTCAAGCTACACCCGGATGATCGTCTGGTCAGCTTCGATGTCGTCTCTCTGTTCACGAAAGTTCCAGTCAGGGAAGCTATGTCACGTATCCGACCGCTGTTCTCTAAGGACATCGCAGAATTGTTCGAGTTCGTGTTGACGACTGCCTACTTCCAATGGAACAACACGTTCTATGAACAAGTGGAGGGTTTAGCCATGGGAAACCCCATCATTCCTATAGTTGCGAACTTTTACATGGCGCTCTTGAACGAGCGCCCAAGAAGCCTAAGGTCGGGTACGCTACGTGATCGATACCTTTGTGGTTTGGAGTCATGGAGACACGGAACTGACTAAGGTTCCTGAATCCCCTGAAATTGTCTGGCCTCGCCTCGACCAATCAGGAACGAGCGCATCGGTTCCGTAGCTCTCAACCAATCAAGATCGATCACGTCGTTTCCCCCCTTCAACTGCGTCTATAAATACGCCAGTGACTCGGGCCTCTACATCATCCATCCATCCTAACATCCAGTTCACCATGGAAGTAGAGGAGAACGGAGACCTGCCATTCCTCGACATCCTGGTATCCAAAAAAGAGGATGGCAGCCTTGGTCACCGGGTCTATCGAAAGCCTACACACACAGACCGTTACTTACACAAGGACTCCAACCACCATCCCAGACCGAAAATGTCAGTTATCAAGACCCTGGTCCACCGAGCTAAGAGCATCTGTGAGCCTCAACACCTTCAAAACGAGTTACGCCACCTGGACTCGGCCTTCCAAGTCAATGGATTCTCTGCCCAGGAGATACGGAGAGCTCTTCATCTCAGGAAATATTCTCTAACGGACCAGAATGAGGAGAAACCTGCCCCTCTCGGGAAGGCCTTTTTGCCATACATTCATGGTACAACGGCTCGTATCGGGAGACTGCTAGAAGCTTACAACATCAAGCATATTTTCAAGCCCACGACGCAGTTACGTGATCTTCACCATTCGGTCAAGGACCCTCGTGACCCACTATCTGCAGCTGGAGTTTACCGAATCCCCTGCTCATGTGGCTCGGTATACGTGGGTACTACTCAAAGAAGCATCAAGACCCGCCTTTCGGAACATGAACGAAATTGCCGCCTCAGCCACTTCGACAAGTCAGCGGTTGCAGAACACACCCAGGAGGATGGTAATCATACCATCGAACAGAATATCGAACAGAGAATCAGAACACGAAGGTTCTAGCCACCACTTCACATTTCTTCCCACGGCTATGTCGAGAAGCCATCGAAATATTCAAGCATCCCAACAATTTTAATACAAAAAAAGGTTTTAATCTCCAAAAAGATTGGTACCCAGCACTGAGAGCCGCGCGTCATCACAATCCAAACATGACGAAGCCAGCACTATCGCCGGTATTGGGAGGCCACAACCGATGCGCTCGATCCTGATTGGTCGAGGCTAAGCAAGGAGCCTCGACCAATCAGGATCGAGCGCATCGGTTCCGCAGCTCTCAACCAATCAAGATCGATCACGTCGTTTCCCCCCTCCAACTGTGTCTATAAATACGCCCGTGACTCGGGCCTCTACAAAAGTCGCAGCGAAGTCGCCGCCGAGGAAGGTTCTCCGCACTCAACGGCGTCCCGACCTGACCACTGAAGATGTCGATCGCAGTGATCGACGAAACGTCTGGAATACAAGTTTCTGATGGACCACGGCCAAACAGCCCGGAAGCAGTATATTCTACATGCAACAAAAAAAAGCCTTAAGGTTTATATGGCTTTCTTTAATTAGCTGTTTGTCATTGAAGTTTTCGGTCACATTTGATCATTTTGAGAAAATTATAGATAATCTAAATTTATATAGACTCAATATTGCTATGGATGATTTATATTCAGAATTAACAAATTTCAAAGTAATTTATGAAAAATATAAGAAGACAAAGATTTTCTTGAAATGAGTACTGGCCAAAAGTGGATCCATTTATTAGTAAACACTTCAGAAGAATTTAAAACATAACTAAAATTGTCTCATATCTACTTTCTGTTCCTGCCACCTCAGCATATACGCAAAGAGTTTTTTTCAGTAATGAATGCTAACTGGCGGTCGGATAGATATAGAGCATATATTAATTTAATGAAAAATGTGCTCCTCATTTATTTTAATTTCAGTTATAAAATTGTGATGAGGCGTTTGAAGTTTTTAAAAAAGATTGTATATTAATTAAGTTGTGCGAGAAGCTCTAAAAAAATTTGTATTTAAAACAATAAATAAATAAGATACTGTTCATTTTTCTAAATACTGTTTAATATTCATCATAGACCTGAATATACTTTATTTCTTGTAAAAAAAGTTGGCAACCCTAGAAGTATCTGACCGCCAGCAGGCGATTCCCACAAAATATTTATGTTTACCTTATAAGGTTAACATAATTTATTTATAAATTAGATTAGTAGGTAGTTAACTACACTACACAACGGAACGTGAAAACATAAATTGTTTTTTTATAATACTTCCATAATGAAAACAGGCCTTGAACATATTTTGATTGTTGACTCTTTATAGTACAAGCTGTTGCCCGCAGCTCTACACGCGTGGAATTTCGATCCCTTTCCCGCTTCCCATGGTAAAATATTCCAGGGATAAAAATAGTAGCCTATGTTCTATTCCAGACTGTAATCTATCCCTGTACCAAATTTCTGCTAGATCCGTTCTGCCGTTCTGGCGTGATTGAGTAACATACATCCATCCATACATCCATCCATACTTCCATCCATACATCCGTCTATACATCCATCCGTCCATTCAAACTTTCACATTTATAATATTAGTGGGATAAGTAGTATTGTATTAAAGTACTTGGCTTTCGATTTGGCACGCTTGGAAGAAGAGTGAGAGAGTTCGGCTAAGATCGGTTTGCTTCGGTTTTGTTAGGTTTTGTCTGTTGTTCTGAGCGTTCTCTCTATCGCATGTTTGCCAGGATCGTAGTGTGAAGTGTAAATAAAGAAGTGAAAAAATATTCAAAAACTTCATAAAACAAGCTTGTATTGCCATGTGATATACATATCGCTGATTAAATGCCAAAGGGCCACATGACGGAAATGGTAAATTTTATAGGAGAGCCCATCAAAGTTTTCATCGTGCTATTTTAACTTTTTTTACGAATCTATAAGTGCCACATCTATGTGTTATATATCATTTGATGCGTATTTTAGAGCTTTATTAATGTAATAGTGACTAAAAAAAAAAGCTTCCATCTTCGAAAGTATAATATCACATGAGTCCGTTTTGCTTATAAAAATGGCTGTTGAATCTGTGAATATGTATTTAATAAAACGCCACATAACGAAAAATAAGTAATGTTTAATGAACTTATTTATTGAAAAACTATGTTAATCAATCTTAACTATACATAAAAAGGATAAGGATTACAAAATACAGACAACACGTAATTTTCTGAAAAATTCAGTAGTTATTATATTAATAAGGAAATGTTATAATTAAATATCTGTCTTACAGACATGGCAATATCACAATGTAAATGGCATTTAGGCCTTAAACATACAAGGAACAACTTTCATAGACTTAGCAATAATCAGAGTAATTAAAAAACCCGTTAAAACGAGTTTAAAATTTAAAATTCTCTTACTTAAGTATTACACTGTACAGTAGTTATACTACTGGTAGTATAACTACTGTACAGTGTGTATTATTAAATGTTCATAGTTACGCAGAAATATCACAACTTAAGTACAGTAATTTTTTAAACGTACTGGTATTAATAATTTTTGATCATCATAGTAATCTTTATCAGTGAACTAAAATAGGGAGGTACCTATATTCTATAATTAAACATTAACTATTTTAATTCAGTCTTAATAATTCAGTCTCTAATTTAATAATCAGTTTCTATTTCAGTCTATAAAATTGTATATTATATAATACTGTTTTATTATTATGTAATACAATATAACGGTAAAAAACGTAGATATCAATTAGGACACTATATAGGTCTATGCTTAGTCTAAACATTAAGAACTTTATAGGTTGGCGTAAAAAGATTCGTAATATCTTGGAATTACATTCTTTTCAATCAGTTTTAAGATGCCCTGCTTTTTCGCTTCAGCTATTTGTAGTTTATTCGCATAAAGTTTTCGTAGTGACCGTGAAACAGATGCATTAGTATTTTGCCTTCTTTTCAGGGTGGTGACTTCGGTAAACTCAGTGTCTTCGTAGGAAGTCTTGTAGAAAAACTTGTTCTTGTGTTCTTTATCAGCCTTAATAACCTTAAGATCTGCCCATTTCACCTTTTCGCCGTCGTCATTCATAGTGTAGTTCCCAATAGCGAGAGGTTTTAAGTTTGAAAAGCTCTCATGCGTGAGTTCCTTAACAGTGTAAGGCAATCCCGTCCTTTTTGCTGTTCTTATTAGGGTGATGTACTGATCAGGGACATAGATTGGCGAAGACTTTAATGCCCTGGTGATGTTCCTCTGAATCATTGAATGTACAGAGTCCCCCTCGTTTTGAGTGTGGCCTTTTATCAGAAATTTGTGAGTAATGCTTTTGAGTTTTGGTAACTCATTTAAAGCATGTTGGTACATTGCCAACATAAATTTATTTTTTTGCTGACCACAGCAGTTATCACTATAAAAAACAACATCAAAGTCTACATTCGCTTTGTCATGCAAGGTTTTTAAATACATAAGTACGCATGAACCTATTTCGTTGGCACCACGTCCTCCTTCGCCTTCGTGCCATACAAAACAGCTAGTGTTTTTGGAACCGAGCTCGGTTATTGTGAAGTTGTACAGATTCAATTTGGACACATAGTAAAAATTTGAAATTTCTCCTCTCGGACATGGCATCACGGCTTGCAGGTCGTATACGGCGACTATAAAGTTATCGCCAACATTGTTTTTGTCCATTTCTTTTTCAGATCTTGACAAATCTTTTTCTTTGAGGTGCATATCGTACTTTTCTTGAAACATAGACTTGTCTTCTGCATTGCGATAAACAGTGCAATCTTCACACTGGTCTTTCTTCGGGCACCAAAAAGAAATATTGAATTCAGTCACAAATATATTGTAATATATTTGGTACGCAACGTGAAGCATTCCTTTGGATTTACATTCCTCAACGTAATCTCGATGCAAAGCTGCAATTGTATAGCCGCCCTCGATATATTCCTTCTGTGTCTGAGCACGGCAATAATGGCTCTCTATTCTGGGAATAGAGTTAATATGGGACCTGACCCCATCAGTCAAATCCAAACTCAACTTATGATTGTTACCATGTTTTCCTCTATTGTCTTTGAGTTGAGGACCAGTGAGGTTAGAAGTTTTTTTAACAACGGTTCTAATAGTTTTATCGGAGATTGCCAGTGTGTTCATGAAGAAAATTTTGCAAACTCGGATGCGTTTATTATCTCGTGGCAAATAGTAGGCGTGATTCAAAGTTGACCGACTTATACTTCCCACTCGAGTGTATCGATACTTCGGTTCGATACTTGTCATGTTGCCATGGACAAATCGCCTCTGCTCTTCTAAATCGGCCAATTTCCAATATTCTCTAAAAATCAAAGATCGTTCATCAGTTGTGAATACTTCACCACATTTGTACTTACATTTTTCAGGGCATGTTGGTCCTATTTCTTTAGCTTCAAATTTTTTCTGTGATTTCGATTGAGATGTGTATGCCACTGTTTTTTAACAGTTTTGTTATATTTTTTTTCCACAACTCCGGATGAGCTTTTCTTTTTCGATACCGTTTTGGCACATCAATACCACTAACACTAGGTGACTCTGTTACAACGCTTGCCGGAGTTTGAATACTAGGCGAATAGCCTTCTTCATGAATTGGCTGAATGTTATGGCAAGGTGATTGGTTTCCAATATCAGGAGTATGAGTTTCATCGCTGATTGGCTGAAAATCAATGCTGGATGGTTCAATATATTCATCCGTGGCTGAGTCGGCTTTAGGTTCGTCAATTTTGAAATCAGGATCTTTTCCACTGTCATCTGAAGAAAAATCCAAGCTTGTTGACGAGTCATCGCTAGAGTCGCTATCTGAGTCACTGTCAGTGGAGGTACTTTCATCAACGATGAAATTTGGTCGTTTTTCGGGACTACTATTTAAAAAATCAAGGTTGTATTGGCTATCTGGTATGGAATTTGTATAAAAAGAGTCATTACTTAATTGACTATCTTGCTCGGTATTCATATTGTTCAGACTGTTTAATATCGGTGAGCTAAATTCTTGATCAACAATGTTGGGAGTTGAGGTGAATGTGTTATTTTCTATTAAAGTAGTTTGAAGATCATCATTTTCGGTTTTTACCATATTTAAAATTTTTTGTGCTCGGGTATCCATTCTATAAATAAAGAAAAAAAAACAATGATAGATATACCTATACAAACACAACAAAATACACAGACCCCATTATCCACTCCTAATGACTTTGTCGTCCAAGCAGCAGTAAACAGTCTGTGAGTCAGGCAGCACAGATTTTGTTGGTATAGCTTGTGTAAACTGAAATAATGCCCCCTACACATTCACTTCATTATCATTAAAGGAGGTAGGACACGACGGTATTTCCGTCCAATTGAGCAGTCCGACTGGGGACAAACCTCGCCCTACAGAATACCGGGGCCATAATAACCTCGTGTTCTCACTGGAGAGTTTTTGTGCTGTCAGTGGGAAGACCAAGGCTATTCCTGCTTTGTCTCATACACTGATGGCACAGTAACTCTGCGTTTACAGGGTCGGCAGCACGAGTGTAACTTCCCTAGTGTTGCACACGTCCATAGGCCATGGTAACCAATTTCCATCAGGTGGAACGTGTGCTTGTCTGCCACCTCAGTGGTATAAAAAAAACTTCACCTGTGTAGAAACAGTTTCAGGAATTGGATCGTCAATATAATTTGTTTGTGTACGTGAGAGAAGTGTTTGGGCGCGTTATATTGGCTAAAACAAGCTACCTAATTGTTTAGGTACACACTAGGTCGGGGTGCGAGGAATATGCTCTATGGGCAACCTTACACCCCGGCGTCTGTAGACCCGAGACGACGTGCGGTTTTAGTCGGTTCAAGCCCGACATAACCACCCCCGCTGGCCGGCGAGAGGGTATCCGAAGGGATTTCCGCACGAAAAAAAAAAATAGGTAGGTACACACTAGGTGCACGGAGTAACTATGCAAGCATACCTACTGCACGCGAATGAAGCATCCTGGTACGCTAGCGTACTTATTTCCAGCAATTATTTCTTAAAAACATAGTTTTAGATAAAATGTATTTACTGCCCTAAAAAATACATACAAGCGAACCATTACACACATTAATACAGCCACAAAAGAAAAATGACCAATTTGTGTGGAGAAATAGTGTCATATTTATTTCTTTTTTATTTACAAAACAGATGCATAACAAGTACTGCACTTTCATCTACAAAAATAAATAATAAGCTCATAGAATTAAAATGCAAAGCGGACACATTCTATAATATGGCCCCTTGGCATATAAAATAATGTTGTACTCACTTGCTATTTATATTCCACACGGACACAATCTAAAATATGGCACTTTGGTCTATAAAATTTAATTCAAACTCAGACTTATTTCGCAACGTGGCCCTTTGTCATAAAAAATACGTGCGCTCACTCCGACTACGAGGATTCAACTGACAAGATGGCCGTTTCGTTCTGAAGTTGGTCACCAAAGTCACGGAATGCGAAAGAGGCGGTTGTCTGATTGGTCCATTTTTGGAGCTAGAATCATGGGTGTCTTTTTCGAATTAAAAAATTATAATGATTTAGATACCATTTTTGAAAAAAAAACAGTATCAGTTTTTTTTGCATTGTGGCCCTTTGGCATTTAATCAGCGATATGCATGCAAAATTTCATTTTAATCGAAAACGGGGGAGTGAATTTAATTTAACTTGCAAGAATTGATTACAGACAACGGACATGCGAAAGTAAATAATAAAAGCTTGTAAAAATGTTGTCTCTGCCTACCTCAATGGAAAAGAGGCGTAACTGTATCAATGTTTTTCTTTCTGTTGCCTACGTGAATAGTTTGTACACCAATGTAGCTTCTGGTAGAGCCAACAATGTAAAGATCCATTATAATCATAACACCGTGTACCTTTTTTTTTTTTTTTATCGTGCGGAAATCCCTTCGGATACCCCCCCGCGTGCTAGCGGGGGCGGTTATGTCGGGCTTGAACCGACTAAAACCGCACGCCGTCTCGGGTCTACAGACGCCGGGGTGTAAGGTTGCCCATAGAGCATATCCCTCGCACCCCGACTGACCCTGGGCCATCTCCGGTTTCGAGATGGCCCCCTCGGGTTTGGGAACCACGGTGTCCCCGTCTTGCCCCGGTTTGGGGGAGGGGCGCTAGTCGCCCCACCGTCCCGGCCTGCTTCTGCTGGGGTGACAGGTGGCCTCACCCGCCACCCCCAGGCCTGCGCTCATGGAGGACGGAGGTCGTTAAGCGACCTCCGGCGCCTGAGTCGCCTGCGACGCGCGGCGAGCTACACAGAAGTTCAGAAATAAAATTTTAATTGATTTGAGATAGTAATGTAAATAGTTTTTCTTCAAATTGTGCGCGCTGTTGTTTATCGGAGCCCGTCTATCAAACGCTAAAATAATAATAAGGTTGAAATCTTATGCAAACATTTTACTCGTAAATATCTAAATACTGTATTTGGAAATACGAAAGAGGTTATTCAAATAGGTATATAATCGTTACCAACAATTTTTGATATTAAATTATTCTATAATTATTAAAATATTATGCCAGAAGATGTAACGAAGGATTAATCGAATAAAGACGTATGTGTATAATCATAACCATTGAACATGCGTCTTTTTTCGACTAACATAACCTATAAATTTTTATAGGCGACCAAAAAGTTACCTGGGCAGGACATACTACAAAAAAAATACAAACCTGCACAGAAATTTCTTTAGCCGCGTACCTACGCATAAATATGTATTTAAAGTGTTTTATTTCATAAATTTGGTTATAGTTTTGGCACTTTCCAATTAAATTAAACAAGTTTTGCCCTTTAAAATTATATATTCTAAAATAAATTTTAATTCGTAATTTTAATTAATTAGTAATTTTAATTCGTAAAATATCCAGAGGTCCCAAAATGTCCTATTCGTAAACTGTCCATAGGTCCCAAAATGACCAATTCGTAAGATTCCAAAGCGCAGAATGTCCAAATCTCAAAATGTCTACGTTCCTTGGAGGCTACCTACCGGTTAAAACATTAATTAAGTACTTGAGTACTTATGAAATACTTCAAATAGCAAAACAAATTAATAAAAATGTGTTAGACAATATCAAATTAACCCACCTACTCACATATTACCATATTGAATCACCTACATATTAACATATTGACTGAGATTTTGAGATTAAAATCATAATGAATAATTCCCGCACATGCCATCTGTGTTCCAATTGGTCCAAATAGAGCGTCGTTCGGCGCACTGTTATTGAAAATAATTGTTTCCATTTCATGATATTTATACAATTTGCAAATATACATATATATATATATGTACATACTGTGTAGTGCGTTGTTATTTCAATTGAATAATTTTGTCAAACAATAAATTATCCGAGGATGTTTGTTGTTAAGCCAGAGTCCAGTGTCGAAGCAATCGTAGTGTTAAAATCTGTGTTTATTTTATAAAGACTTATTTAAGGTGAAGGGTCTAATTTAACTGGTTATGAATCTATGCTATTCATACTAAACTGTTTCCGTACATTTAAAAATAAATGTACCATCACAAGACATTCGTTTTAATTTGTAATTGTTTGTAACACGGCGTATTATCACGCACTCTATGCACTCGCGCGCTATAAGCACCTACTCGCCGTGGAACCTCCAGGTCCGCTCCTATACTTTATATTTATTCGGTCATGTGGTCATGGTCAACCGTCGTTCGCGCACACTTTTCGTTCGTTTCGTTCATTCATTCGATTTTCGTTGGGTTAGCGTGTAGTGCATGGATGCGAATCCAACAAGTTAAATAAAAATCTTTCTTTTGTCCACCTGCCCATTTATGAAGAAAGGTACTACCTATGTAGTTTTGTCAATTCAATTCATAGTGAGCTTTCCCGTTGAAAATCAGCTTTGGATTCCAATGTGGTCACCATGTCGGAAATGTGTAAGAAATTAGTACCGACTAGTATTCGATTTTCGTTTTAATTTACATATGTATGACGTCTTAATTTTATCAAGCCAACAATTCTGTTTGAATGGTACGGGTACGTGAAAGATACGTCTGAAGGAATCTTCCTGCAAGGAATATGCTCTATGGGCAACCTTACACCCCGGCGTCTGAAGACTCGAGACGGCGTGCGGTTTTAGTCGGTTCAAGCCCGACATAACCACCCCCGCTGGCCGGCGGGGGGAGTATCCGAAGGGATTTCCGCACGAAAAAAAAAAAGGCCAAGACAACCTCATCTGCAAGCCAGTAGACCTACTGATTGGCAGACGAGGCTTTGGCGATCTAGCGATTCACCAGTTCTGCCCTACAGACATTAAAGTACAGTAAATGTTAAATTGAAATGATTCAGTTTCAATTAAATGACAGTAAGGGTCAAGGACAGATTCGTAATGAATACATACGACAGAGAACCAAGGTTATCAACATAGCTCTAAGAATTAGCAAGCTGAAGTGGCAGTGGGCCGGCCATATCTTGCGAAGAACCGACGGCCGCTGGGGTTTACCCCAGGTGTTTTTTTACCCCTTGAGTGGAGACCGCGACTCGGCAAACGTAGTGTAGGACGCCCACCGGCCAGGTGGGATGACGATCTGCGAAAGACTGCGGGCAGATGCTGGATGCGGCAAGCTGAAGACAGGGCGCTATGGCGCTCATTAGGGGAGACCTGTGTCCAGCAGTGGACTAGCATGGGTTGATAATGATGATGAAGGGTCAATATCGATTCACGATTTAATTTGACATTTACTTTAACGTGTTGTAGGGCAGAGTTGCGTGAGTTGTGTCCAAAGGATGATCATGATGTATACCCGGTGGAAAACGCTCCCGAAAAAGAAAGGTAGGCAGGCTATAGTACCTTTTCGGAAACCCCCCCCCCTTCGGCCAGCGGGGGCGGCTATGTCGGGCTTGAACCGACTAAAACCGCACGCCGACTGGGGTCTTAAAACGCCGGGGTGTAAGGTTGCCCATAGAGCATATTCGATCGGTTTAATTATTTTTTATTTGCATTATACACGTTCCATCGTGTAACTACAGCTCATTGACCCCGCGTAGCTCGAAACGCTCAAAATGTTTTTTATCTTCAGTACCTACTATCGCTCGTCTTTGTTTTCGGGAGCGTTTCCCTATCACCCGGTATACATTACGCGGCAGTGTGGGCCACACAAAGACCTTAGGGGCCAAACAACCTCACCGGCAAGCCAGTACCTATGTGATTCGGTTAAGTGATCCCGCGGGTCCATGTCGAGCGGGACCAGTTGACCGAAGACTCCGGTGCCGGTGTATGCTAATTGACGGACGAGGCTCTGGCGCAGACTTTCCTCTCGGAGTTTGGGCTCAGATAACATTATGCATGGAACCAGAAACCGGAGATGGGAGGG
Organism: Cybosia mesomella; assembly: GCA_946251805.1. Lineage (NCBI taxonomy): Eukaryota > Metazoa > Arthropoda > Insecta > Lepidoptera > Erebidae > Cybosia > Cybosia mesomella. The sequence goes on from OX276398.1 coordinate 29,977,536, forward strand.
AAATCCTTTATGGGCCTCTTACACCCCAGCATCTGAAGACCCGAGCCAGCGTGCGGTTTTAGCCGGTTCGAGCCCGACATAAACTTCCCCGGTGGCCGGTAAAATAAAGGGTTTACCTAACATTAATATAACATTTTTTTTATACCACAAAGGTGGCAGGCAAGCACACGGCCCACCTGATGGGAAGCGGTTACCGCGGCCTATGGACGTGTGCAACACCAGTGTGTGACGACACTCGCGCTGCCGACCCTGTAAAGGAAAGGGGATGGCAAAGGAGTTTGGGAGGGAATGGGAAAGAAGATTGGGAGGGGATGGGAAAGGAGTTTGGGCTCCGGCACTCTCACTCACCAAACGGAACGCAACAGTTCAAATACTGTTACTTGGCGTCGATATTCTGTGAGAGGGTGGTGCTTCCCCGGTCGAGTCGGCCCATTCATGCAACGGCCAAAATTACTGTTGCTTGACTCTACCACCATCAGCACGAAGATTTGCACGAATTGCACGAAGATAATAAATATCCAGATCCGCAAGTATCAAGATAAATAAGAGCTTGGTATATTTAACAGTTACCAAATATCTGTTGAGTGGAACACTCGATCTAATATTACCTACTTTACATTAATATTGGGCAATGTACATAAATAGTCAGCCTGTCTGATAGCAGCCACAGTACGAAGTGATTATGGTTTGTAACATAATAACGAACCGTTATCACGACACAGATAAGGGGTTATCGCACCTTGTTTGTATAGAGGACTTATTAAATGAATTCAAAATTCGGTTTTTTGTTGGAGGCAAGTACCTTTTTTGTTTTCTTTTTGGTTTTCGTGCGGAAATCCCTTCGGATTACCCCCCGCCGGCCAGCGGGGGCGGTTATGTCGTGCTTGAACCGACTAAAACCGCACGCCGTCTCGGGTCTTCAGACGCCGGGGTGTAAGGTTGCCCTTAGAGCATATCCCTCGCACCCCGACTGACCCTGGGCCATCTCCGGTTTCGAGATGGCCCCCTCGGGTTTGGGAACCACGGGGGGACACCGTCTTGCCTCGGTTTGGGAGGGGCTAGTCGCTATTAAATGAGAGTGGCTTATTGGCATTGAAGTGGCAATTACTTTGCTGCTTATACACAAAGAAAGAAAGACATTCGTTTCTTTGGGACAAGCACAAACAATAACAAAATTAACAACATTACGCCTAGATCTCAGGGTTAGGAGGTCAGACGATATTCACTCCATAAAAAACCGGCCAAGTGCGAGTGGGACTCGCGCCTGATGGGTTCCGTACTTATCTATGCAAATTTGTAAGTACCAAAATTTACTTAATTTTCAAGTGTTAAATTTTTTGGATTTTTACTTTATTTGTGCTGTAAGACCTCGCTTTTAGCCAAGTTTCGTGATTGTATGTCAACAGGAACTAACATTTAGGTTTTTGACCCAAAAGCTATAGGGTACTTCCGGTTGACATAAATGTCAATTTTGGTTAAAAGCAAGGACTTTCAGTACAATTAAAGGGAAAACGCCGAAAAATAAAAATGTTGATAATTTTGGTACTTACAAGTTTTCACCAAAATCTTAATTTGCTTATATCTTTTTATAGTGTTGACTTAGGACCTTGATTTTTATACTACATATCTAATAGGGACTATGGATCCCAGTATTTGGTATACATTTCAACTTGCTAGGTCCACCCGCTCCTGACAAATTCGGTGGTGACTTACAGAAAGACAGACGGACAAGAGCGTTATCTTATAAGGGTTCTTTTTTTACGTTTTGACGTACGGAACCCTATGCAACCGGGAACAACGACAAGAAGATGATAACTAATATGCCACGCTTAACACATACCTACAAATCGTATGCTTATATTCGAATCAATGCAATGCATTCCACGTACATAATAAAACGTGTTCACCCTGACAATAAGCGAATTAAACGAAATAAAAAGTCATATTAAGTCTCCCAGTGACCATGGCTGCTGAAAAGCGAAACGTCGCGATCAATGTAAAATATAAAATAACATCAAATAAATCGCGATTGAATCCATTAAAAATAGTTTTATTGCAATGAATTAAAAAAGAATATAGAGCCAAAAACACAATTTATAAGATCGTCGTTGTGGAAGTGTGATTATGAAAATTACAAAATAATACGTCTGTTTTTAAACTTTCGAATTACGAAAGAGACTCATATTGTATAATATGAGTCTCTTGTATACATGTATATACTAAAATCTGTGCATCCCCAAGGGTTAAAGAGAGTTTTTGAATTACCAAATAAATATATTTTCATCTCCCTAGCAAGAAAATGGCGCATTTGCTGCATAAAAATCCGCATTTTAATGCAATTTATCACATGACGCTGTTTGTAAATAAGTTCTAGAATATTTATGTTTAGTGGTAAATTATAAGTCGTCGCGATCTTAGGGACAAAAGGATGGCGTAGCATCCTGTAGGCTCGAGCCCCTTTTTTTTTTTTTTTTTTTTTTCGTGCGGAAATCCCTTCGGATACCCCGCTGGCTAGGCCAGGTTCGAGCCCCATGAATAATATGCTTCATTTTCGCTTAGCAATTAACTAGTGATGAAGAATAGTACGCCCCTGAGTCGCCTTGTACAACACTAACGGCAAAACATGGCCTTTGGTCTGATGACAAAGTGACATTCTATTGGTGTAATCACTTCGAAACGAGTCCGATTTTATAAATCTTAAGGCTGTCACGGCCGGCGTTGCATGTTGAATATACTGCTTCCGGGCTGTTTGGCCGTGGTCCATAGGAAACTTGTGTTCCAAATGTTTCGTCGATCACTGCGGTCGACATGTTCAGTGATACTGGTCCGGGCGCCGACGAGTGCGGAGAACCCTCCTCGGCGGCGATTCACGTGATACTACGTTTATTATAATAATATTATACTAAATCATTAATTTCAAGCAAAATTGCTGTAGTCACATTATTGATTATGCTGTCAATTCCATACATTACTGAACGTTCCACTGGCGTTATAGCTAACTAGCATCGCCACGCGGTTTCACCCGCGTAAGTCTTGATCCCGTGGGAATATCTGGATAAAAAGTAGCCTATGTTACTCGGGGATAATGTAGCATACTAATGGTGAAAGAATTTTTGAAATCGCTCCAGTACTTTTTGAGCCAATTCGTTACAAACATACTTACATACAAATCTTTTCTCTTTATAATATTAGTATAGATTAGTATAGATACTCGCAGAATGTCATTTTGTTTAAAGCCTCGGGTACCACGTGAATGATTTTGGAAAGTACATCAATATACATAACATAACATAAACTCACGCCTATATCCCCGAAGGGGTAGGCAGAGGTGCTAGCACCCACATTTCGCCAGTTTATGTTTAGGTCCCAATGTAATAGGTGGCGAGCCTATTGCCATTAACCGGGCACTTATAAGCCTGCGATAAATACACACATAACTTCGAAAAGCATCGAAAAGTCATTGGTGTGTGCCATGGTAATACCTGGGATCGAACCCGAGACCTCGTCTCAGCAGTCCATTACCCATACCACTAGGCTACCGCGGCCTGACATCAATATACAATATGGACATACGACTAAAGCCACGCTGCAAGGTCGCTTTGATTATTGATTTATTCACCTGATCACAACCCGTTTTCAATGTTTAAATTTCCAATGCATTTTAATTACTAGCTTATGCTCGTGGCTCCGACCGCGTGGATGTTGGTTATTGCAACTTTTGGTCATATCTCCCGTTCTACTCGATCAATTGCAATCAAGTATACGGCAGCTAAAAAAACTGCAACAAAATCCGCGTCCATCGCGAACAAACAGACAGTAATTATAAAAATTTTTTTTTGTTAAAAGTCGTTTATTTAACATAACCCAAGTGTTTTTTTATATTTCCAATGTACAGACATGTATAATAGTATAGATTCTTATAGCTTTACCTGCCTACCCACATAAAACTAGTGAGTGAAAGATTAATCTAAGATTGTATACCTAGACTATAACTACATAATACCTTCAAGGTATTCAAGGTACCTATACCTACATAATAATAGTCGACTCCACAAGATCAGTAATTCCTTTCAGGGTAACTGTATACGCTTCTACAACAAGCTTCCTAGTGAAATGAAGAATCTACCTCTTCATAAATTTAAAAGCCAAATTAAAAGTAAACTCTGCCAAAAAGGCTACTATAAAATTCAAGACTATTTAGACGACAAACAAGCTTGGATATGAACTGTTTGCTCTCTCACTATGCTGCTACTCAAACGAAATATTGTAATTAGTGTTTGTAAATAGACCAAAAAACAGCCCGCTGAGTTTCTTGCCGGAGTCTTCTCAGGACAGGGCCGCGTTTCGAACCGGTGCCGGTGGTCCATTTGCCAAACATTAGTTTTTTTTTAACGTTTTTTAAGTGACGTATTAATGGTCTATACAGAATAAATGGTTTTTGACTTTGACTTCAAAAGACGGCAGTCGTTTCCGTAAAAGCCAAATGACGAGGCTCTGGTAGGTTTTCCTTTCAAGGTTGGGAGGTCAGACGGCAGCCGCTCACGTAAAAGCTAAAACAACCCAAATTATGGATATGAGGAGTAGAAGAGCAGACCCTGGACTTCAATTATGTTTCCATTCATCTCTGCTTGCAGTCATCTCAACATTCACTCTCTCCCCAGCTATATCATCTTTCACACAGTCCATTCATCTCCCCTTGTAACCGTCCACTTCCATAATTAATGCCTTCCTTACGACGTTACTTATCCATCTCAACGCATTACATTTGCGAACCAGTACAAGCGATTTCCTCGTAACTCTTCTGTGCTTGGCGCTACTTTCACACTTCCTCTAACGTAGGCCTTACACCCCGGCGTCTCTACACCCGAGACGGCGTGCGGTTTTAGTCGGTTCAAGCCCGACATAACCGCCCCCGCTGGCCGGCGGGGGCTTTCCGAAGGGATTTCCGCACGAAAAAAAAAAGGTACTCGTTTCTAATTTACGACTAGCGCCCCTCCCCCAAACTGGGGTAAGGTGGGGACACCGTGGTTCCCAAACCCGAGGGGGCCATCTCGAAACCGGAGATGGCCTAGGGTCAGTCGGGGTGCGAGGGATATGCTCTATGGGCGATCTTACACCCCGGCGGCGTCTGTAGACCCGAGACGGCGTGTGGTTTTAGTCTGTTCGAGCCCGACGTAACCGCCCCGCTAGCCGGCGGGGTGTGGGGGGTATCCGAAGGGATTTCCGCACGAAAAAAAAAGAAAAAGGTACTCGTTTCTAATTTTATCCATTCTTGTCACATCAGACATCCATCTCAGCATTCGCATCTCGGCTGCTCAACGCTTACTGAACGCTTAAATTAACGTTCAACCTATACCCGCGACTTCATTCTCGTGGACCTAAGTCTCGGATTTTAATTTTGTTCCCGCAGATAGATCTAAAAAAAGATGTTCGCCGATTTCAAGGTTATTTTTGTTCATTAACACATTTTTGGTAGTAAGAGTAAGGTATGCGAAGTCCTTCAATTTTATTTAACTAATACCTACTCGAACTAGCCAAATAAGTCGATAATTCAGATTTAGCACTAGTTTGTAACCTGTTTAACAAAACAAACTAATGGCGACATGGCGTGTCAACAATAAAGGTATAGCAACAATTTTTAGGGTTCCGTTGCCAAATGGCAAAAAACGGAACCCTTATAGATTCGTCATGTCTGTCTGTCTGTCCGTCCGTATGTCACAGCCACTTTTTTCCGAAACTAAAAGTAAACATTATAAACATCTTCTGTCTATTTATACTAATAATCAATTGTAAATTAGTTTATCCAATAATTTAATTTAATATGAATTAACGCGATCATTTATAGGTATTTATTTAAAAAAAACTAGTGGGGCGGAAATCACACAGTGATTGTCAAACTTCGGGCCAAACTTAGATATTTTTAGGGACAATTTGTATGGTAGGTACCCGTAGTCGGCTCAGGGCACGCCGCAATAGCGGCGGTAAGGCCCATCATGGAGGATTGGCTGGAGAGGTGACACAGAAGCCTCTCCTACCGACTGACGCAGGTGATCTCAGGGAAGGGGTGCTTCGGGGACCACCTGCATCGGATCAGGAAGGAGCCAACGCCTGAGTGTCATCACTGCGACGCGAGCGAGGACTCAGGGCTGCACACGCTGGCGGACTACCCGGCGTGGGAGGCGCCGAGGCGTGACCTTGTGGCAGCCATCGGGGTGGGAGTCCTCTCGCTCGGCAGCATGATTGCGGCAATGGTGCGGAGCGCGAGCGCGTGGGCCGCCGCCGCCTCCTTCTGCGAGCATGTAATGCTCGCGAAGGAGGTGGCGGAGCGCGCCCGGGAGAGACTTAGAACTCTCCCGGTCCGCCGAGCCCGCAACTTGCTCGCCGCGCGTCGCAGGCAACTCAGGCGCCGGAGGTCGCTTAACGACCTCCGTCCTCCATGAGCGCAGGCCTGGGGGTGGCGGGTGAGGCCACCTGTCACCCCAGCAGAAGCAGGCCGGGACGGTGGGGCGACTAGCGCCCCTCCCCCAAACCGGGGCAAGACGGGGACACCGTGGTTCCCAAACCCGAGGGGGCCATCTCGAAACCGGAGATGGCCCAGGGTCAGTCGGGGTGCGAGGGATATGCTCTATGGGCAACCTTACACCTCGGCGTCTGTAGACCCGAGATGGCGTGCGGTTTTAGTCGGTTCAAGCCCGACATAACCGCCCCCGCTGGCACGCGGGGGGGTATCCGAAGGGATTTCCGCACGATAAAAAAAAAAAAAAAAAAGGTACCCGATGTCGCCGAGGGGGCCATCTCGAACCGAGGGGGCCATCTCGAACCGAGGGGGCCATCTCGAAACCGGAGATGGCCCGGTGCGAGGGATATGCTCTATGGGCAACCTTACACCCCGGCGTCTGTAGACCCGAGACGGCGTGCGGTTTTAGTCGGTTCAAGCCCGACATAACCGCCCCCGCTGGCACGCGGGGGGGTATCCGAAGGGATTTCCGCACAAAAAAAAAAAAAAAGGTACCCGAAACCTAACCACACCCGAAACTTAACCAAACAAGATGATTGGCGAAAGAATTTTTTAAATGGGATAAGTGGTTCTTGAGTAATTGCGTAAACAGACAGACATCCAGACATCCAGACCAACAGACAGACCGACACACAATTTTTTTTTGCTTAATTAGACTTAGAATCATGTGAAACGTCGAGAAAAGTGATAAAAAGTGAGTGTAAGATTTAGATTTTTTTTTGCGTGATTTTAAGACTTCGGTGTCCCGAAGTAAAAAAAAATAATATTGTAAATTAGTTGTTGTACATTGGAGATATTAAAATATCAAAATACTTCGATTATGTTAATTGAACGATTCTGAACCAAATGTATGTTTTTTCGGAATTCTTGTCTGTTGGTCTGTTTGTTCGCGATGGACGCAAAAGCTACTGAACGGACTTTGATGCGGTTTTTTTATAGGAAAAGTCTTGATCAGACTTAAAATCTGCCATATTATATTCGATAGCAATTGGTTAAGTAGAACTGAAGATATGAGCAAAATAAATGACCTTCCCACGGGCAGAGCCGCAGGTATCAGCTAGGGTATAAATAAATTTATAAAGAATTTGTCATGTGGCGACGCCACATTCGCGTGGGAGCGCCATCTAGATAGGTAATACAAACTACTATAGATCGACTGATCTGTGGTAGTTTGTATAAAAAAGTTATGCTGATTTCTATATTAATTCGTCCTAATAGCAACTATAGTACCTACTATCATACAGTAGAAAGAAGAGAAGTTAGGCTTTCGAACTCTCACAAACCATTCTGTGTTACTTAAAGTCAAGATACGTCAGCAAAGGTGAACAAACAGTTCTGACCATCCTAGACGGTGAAGCACCAGTTGCCCCCTTATCAGTTCAATTTTGTTACAACTACAGAGATACAACTTTAATCTCGGGGTGCGAGGGATATGCTGTATGGGCAACCTTACACCCCGGCGTCTGTAGACCCGAGACGTCGTGCGGTTTTAGTCGGTCCAAGCCCGACTAAAACCGCAGTGGCCGGCGTGGGGTATCCGAAGGGATTGCCGCACGAAAAAAATAAAATAAAAAGGTACAGCTTTAATCGAAATCGGTTCAAAAGTTAAGTCGTGAATTCATAAGTATGAAATATAATCAGTAATTTGCTATATAATAGTTGTTCAACGCCTGTATACAAAGTGACATTCTACTATTATGGTGGAATCGCTTCTAAGCGAATTCGCAAAACGTCGAAATGTATGGGAGTGACATTATTTATAACACGTGACATGTCGACAAATAATGTCACTACCATATATTTCGAACCTTTTCATTGGCGTCAAAGCCAATGTGGCTTTGTCTAGGCCTCCAGAATATTCCGGCGAAGACACGGCGCTCCACACGTTGGTGGAGTGCCTGCGTGGGCGAGTCAACGCCCGGGATCTCGTTGCGGTCCTGGGCGTTTCACACATTTCGCCAGTTTATGTTTAGGTCCCAATGTAATAGGTGGCGAGCCTATTGCCATTAACCGGGCACTTATAAACCTGCGATAAATACACACATAACTTCGAAAAGCATCGAAAAGTCATTGGTGTGTGCCATGGTAAAACCTGGGATCGAACCCGAGACCTCGTCTCAGCAGTCCATTACCCATACCACTAGGCTACCGCGGCTTTGGTTATTGTAATTTATAATAAACCGGAATTCCGATGGCGAAATGTATTTTTAAAAGTTAAAATCACGTAAACATATTCCATTTCAAGGGACCGTTTTGCATATGAATAATAAACAAGATTATAATGTGTGACGAGCTTGAAGTGGATCCACTTAAATCACTGATATGTTTGATACCGAAAGTATATCATATCGGTATCAATAGAGGTGGTTTTAGCACAAAGAGTAGAGATTAGTGGTGAGAAAATCAGGCGGCCATCTCGAAACCGGAGATGGCCTTGGGTCAGTCGGATACGAGGGAAAAGCGTGATGGCACCCCCTACACCCCGTAATCTGAAGACCCAAGCCGTGCGGTTTTAGTCGGTTCTTATCCGATATATAATAATATAATAATAATCCGCCTCCGCTGAAAATAGTGGTGAGAAAATCCAGAAAATCTAAATAAAAAATACATTTTAATATTGGGAGGCCGACTTTTGTGAGTTTGTTTATATATTACGTTTGGGGTAATCGTGCCTGAACTAGCACTTATTGGAAAATATATTCCACCATTTGAAAGTTGTGTAAACCGTGAATATAATATCAAAAATTAGGAACTATACAACGCATCGATTCGTCAATCAATTCGACTAAAGAATGATATCGATTGATTGATACACACGTTCGCTTCACTATTCGATACTGAGAGCGCACTTAACAGAAATGTTTACCGACTTATGCTAACACAGTTTTCTCTCACTGGAAAACTATCACGGCCACTTACTGTTTAAAATACGAAAAGAATTGTTAAATGATATTATATATGTAGAAATGAGATGTTAATTTATGTTTTTGCAGATAAGGTTGGTTTTTTTTTTTATTTTGACGGCCTCTGTGACGTAATGCATTCGACTGCTAGGACAGGGGGCGTGGGTTTGATTCCCGCTCAGTGCAAATATTTGTATGCATGAATATGTCTATTTGCATTGGGCTGGGTGTTTCTATGTATAATATGTATGTATTTACAAAAAAAAAGTGTATAAGTATGTTTATCCGTATTCTGGAACCCATAACACAAGCTAGTTAAACTATGCTTACTTTGGGACTAGAAAGCGCTGTAAAAAAAAGAATTGTGAGTCAATAAAAGTGAAACAAATTGTATTTCTCTTATCGGTTTCAAGCATTCAAATTTTTAAAATAAGTTTTATCTTTTATTTTTTTCTATATTTTTCCTGTTTTTATCAAAGTATTATGAATTAGAGAAAATAAAATATATCATACTGATGACCATTAACTATTTTGTGTTTTTACTGGTATTGCATATTTATTACTTCTTTATATTATCATTCCTTCATACAAAATGAAGTCACTTGTATACATTACTACAGACTTAGGGGGCTTTATTGGTTTTGCGTGGAGCCCTAATTCTTTTTCTAACATTAAAGTATTCCATGTTACGCCTTGAAATATTAGCTATCTACCAGTGAAAGTCCCGTCCAAATCAACCCAACCGTTCTAGAGATTACCATATTCAAAATGACAGAAATACGGACAGAAAAAAGTTAAAAAAAAAAACCAGCCAAGTGCGAGTCGGATTCGCCCATGAAGGGTTCCGTAGCAGGAAGTATTTTTTTTATATTTGAGTTGATTGAATGAAAGGTAAATTGCGGTTTACGATTTATGACGTATTAAAAATACTACTTACTAGATCTCGTTCAAAGCAATTTTCGGTGGAAGTTTACATGGTAATGTACATCATATTAATCATTTTTAGTTTTATCATTCTTTTATTTTAGAAGTTACAGTGGGGGGGGGGGGGCACATTTTACCACTTCGGAAGTGTCTCTCGCGCAAACTATTCAGTTTAGAAAAAAGTGATATTAGAAACCTCAATACCATTTTTGATGACCTATCCATAGATGACACGTATTGACCACACGGGTTTTAAGTTCACAGTTCTAAGTATGGGGAATCCCCAAAATTTATTGTTTTCTTTTCTATTTTTGTGTGAAAATCTTAATGCGGTTCACAGAATACATCTACTTACTAAGTTTCAACAGCATAGTTCTCATAGTTTCGGAAAAAAATGGCTGTGGCATACGAACGGACAGACAGACATACATGACGAATCTATAGGGGTTTCGTTTTTTGCCAATTGACAACGGAACCCTAAAAAGAAATACAAATATTACATTATAGTATATACAAGGTATATACAATTGGCGGCCTTACGTCATAAATCATAAACCGCAATTTACCTTTCATTCAATCAACTCAAATATAAAAACTAGGAATTTAGTGCAGGGTGCGACTGAAATAAATTGAGCTGAGCGAGCAGGACTCTAACTTGAAAAATAAGGCATCTTACTACGGTCGCGCGCATAGCTAAGGCCGCGCGCTCGTGAAACTGTTTTTCGATGATTATTCCTCAACGGTACATTGTATTTGAACAGTTGACCCTCTAAACACTCAGCGGTGTCTACACTATCACCATGGCAAATTTGGTCACACCGGTATTGTGGTTCCGGAGGAGTAGTCTCGACCAAACGGTTTAGCCACGTAAAAGAGCTTCGCTTCGCTCAGCTCAATTAAAAAAACATTAAAATGTTACTTGCTGCTACGGAACCCTACATGGGCGAGTCCAACTCGCACTTGGCTGCTTTTTTTATCTTCTTCTTGGTGTACAATAAAGAGATACTGCTACAAACTACTACTACTAAGCGACAACATTTGGGAACTTTTTTTCCTCGTGTCTGTCAGCCGCCGCGATGTTTAGGGATTTACCATTTACTTCCAAAGTGTGCAATCCGGAGGCCGGGCGCTTATTGTTTTTGATTGGTATGTCAGCTTTCTTACCCTGGATGCCGTCTGACCTCCCAACCCCGAGAGGAAAGCCTGCACCAGAGTTCTAGCAGGTTTGGGCCTCAAGGATATTGATAGGACTCTGTGAACCGATATTAATTATTATTATTATTATTATGTTTTATATTTTTAAATATATTTGTTTTATTTTTATATAGAATGTATTTAAAAATATAATTTATATGTATTTTAAATGTAATAAAGGGAATAATAATAATATTCTACGACATTCTACATGGCACTTTCTAGACCCAAACTAGCATGGTTTAACTAGCTTGTGTTATGGGTTCCAGAATGCGGATAAACATACTTTTTGTAAATACATACAAATTATACATAGAAACACCCAGACCAATGCAAATAGACATATTCATGCATACGAATATATGCACTGAGCGGGAATCGAACCCGCGCCCCTGTCGTAGCAGTCGAATGCACTACCGCTACGCCACAGAAGCCGTCAAACTATTACTAATTTAATTTAATTATAATCAAATTATATTACTAATTTAATTTTATTTTGTCCAACAGTGGGCACGACGACGACTCACCTGACAGTAGTGAGGGTTAACGGCGACCCTACCCCGGTGAAAGATCATCAGGTCCCAGTTTTCCTCTATAGCAGGCACTCCTTCGTGGCTGATCAATGGGATCTTACCACCAACCAGGTAAAAATAGTTTTAAGTTTTAAAGGGTTACACAAGTAGGTACCATGAAGTTACTTCGGATTTCTTTGTTTCGGTCGGGACCATAATGAATGTTCGGGTCTGAATCAAACATATCAAGAAGGGTTTCGTTTACAATACATTTTACATAAATTTTACTGGTGGTAGAAATTTGATGACACAAATTTGTCACAAAATTCGGCCGGGTAGGTACCACCGTGCACGAATGCGAAAAACCCTCCATAGTAATCCAATTTCGGTTTGATTGCGTTCAGGGGTCAGCAAGTGCATAGCCGGGCAGGGGGATTGTGGTCGCAGCAATAGTGGGACCGGTGGGTGTCACGCGGTGCTGCGACGACAATCCTCTTCTGATGAGGCCGTCAAGCTGAGTGCCACCATTGTTAACATGGTACGTGTATGTAATGGTGACCCTCTTTCCTGAGACTTTACCTTCAGCTTACCATCAGGCTAGGTGTAGTCAAATTGACGTGTCCTAAATATAAAAAAAAAAAGAATTTACCTATATACTTCTATTAAAAAATGACTAATATAAATCAGCATATTAAATCAATACATTCCTTTGTATTGGATTATGTTAACCTTTCGACCTTTTGAAATAAGTCGTATAGTATCGTGTTTTCATTTTAATTAAATTTTGGCGGGCTGTCAAAATTTCGAAATTTGCTATTTCAGGTCGTTTCATGGTAGGGTTAAGCCGAATGAACTAATACGAGGGTCAAACTGAAAGTTCTTAGAAAATCAAAAACTGATTACATTAGCCAGTTATTAGTTTTATTATATCTTTTCAAAATATTGTCCATTCACGTCAATACACCGCTGCATGCGATGGAACCACTGGGAAAAGCACTTTGCCCACTCGTCCTTAGGGGTCTCTTCAATGGCATCGCGATACGCAGCCACCGCTTCTTCAGCATTCATAAACCGCTTTCCTTTAAGTTTTTCTTTAATTTTTGGAAATAAATACAAATCACAAGGCGCGAGGTCGGGGCTATACGGCGGGTGACCCAGTAATTCAACGTTTGATGTCGCCAAATAGTCGATCGTTCGCTTGGCGGTGTGCGACGAGGCGTTGTCGTGGTGAAGGAGGATCCTACTGCGAGGTCGTTTCTCTCGAACTTTTTCCAAGACAAGTGGCAAACAATTGGTAGTGTACCATTCTGCAGAAACTGTTTTTTGATCCTCTAACACAATTGTTACGAAATGACCTATCCTTCCAAAGAACGAGGCCACCATTTTTTTTCCCGCACTTCGATCTCTCTTCACTTTAGTTGGCAACTCCTCGAAAGGAAACACCCACTGAGCAGATTGTCTTTTGGTTTCAGGATCATAACAGTAAATCCAGCTTTCGTCACCTGTTAGTATGTCGAACACAGCATTAGAGTCACCTCCGTTAAATGTTTCAATCATTTTACGGCACCAATCCACACGATGGAGTTTTTGAGCCTCAGTCAAATTATGAGGTATCCACCGGGCGCAAAGCTTCCTGACCGCTAAATGTTCGTGGAGGATTTTGTGCACTTGACTCATACCGATGCCTAAGGTTGTCCGAATCTGCTGATAGGTCACTCTTTTGTCAGTCTCTATCATACGCCGCACAACACAGATGTTATTTTCAGTCGTCGCCGTAGAAGGCCGTCCCTCACGTAAATCATCAGTGAGATTAGTGCGACCACGTTTAAACTCATTAAACCAGTTGTAAACAGTCGCACGAGATGGGGCTTCATCGTGAAAGGCCAATCGTAGTCTATCATAACTTTCTTGTTGACTTAAATGACAACGAAAGTCATAAAAAATCATTGCACGAAAATTTTCTCGTGTTAAATTCATGTTAACGTGACACAGACAATTTTCAATTTGCCGCCAAATCGTAAAACAAATGATAAATGAATGAAATATATACTCAGTAATATTGGCAAAGAGTTCTATTTTCAAATTTTAGAATTTTTTTTTTATTATATTGTTTATAAGTGGCCAGTTCTAAGAACTTTCAGTTTGACCCTCGTATGTGCCGTCTTCGGGCCCGATTGCGGGATAAGTGCGTTTCATGGTACCGATTGCCCGAAATTTCAGTCCGTAATTGCGGATGTACCTTTTTTGGTAGGCCTGCAGATAACGACACCCATTTGTTGACGTGTAAGAACCCCTGTGGGTACTACCTCACCGGGGCTAACCCAAATCGACTATCGGACTGTGTCCCGTCACTAGGTGTTATAATATTACCGGTAGATGGAAATTCTCTGAGCAATCCCAGGCAAGCGTCGGTAGCTTAGTGGTTAAGGAGTCGACCTTACGATCGAGAGGTCTCGGGTTCGAATCCTGGCCATTACACAACCGACGTGAACCCACTCCTAACACAAGCAATTTAGCTTGGCTGGAGGGGTTAGGGGGAATAATAGTAATTTCGGTTGCTAATATTCTTTTAGAAAAAAAAAAAACTTGATGTCTATTGAACGGTAGCGGGATAATTACGACGCGCTACAACAATTCAGCAGCATCAGTTTTGGGCAGCGGATCCGAGGCAGAGAGATGGAGGATGGAGCTATACACGGTGTATAGCTACATCTCTCTCCCTCATCAGCGCCGCTGAATTGAACTGAATTGCTATAAGCGGGGTGTGGTTAACCCCCAGGTTTAAGGACTACGGTTTTTTGTTGGTGATTTTCGATACATGGCGAAAAGTTTATTGCAGTGGTATTTATTGCACTCTAGCGGACCCGGCAAACTTCGTTCCGCCTTAGAATCAAGTAATGTTGGTTAAATTATCAGCTCAATTCATTTCGTGAACTTCTCATATTTTTATAGCAGCGGCGATAGACCTGTGGCGTACGTAACCGACTGCCGAGACGAGGTCTCGAGTTCGATCCCCAGTCGCCCCGGGCACACACCTCTGACTTTTCGTAGTTATGTGCGTATTAAAAATGTAAATTATCGCTCGCTTATCAATGTGCCTGGTAGATGGCAATAGGCTCGCCCCCTATTACATTGGGACCTAAACATAACTGGCGAATCGTGGGTGTGTAATACACACTACCCCTTCGGGGATACAGGCGTGAAGTTATGTATGTATGTCTCATATTTTTAAGCATCCTAATTGCTAGCATAAACACAGTATCCCGAGGGCGCCATCTAAAAGCCGTAGATGACTCAGGGTCAGCCGGGGTGAGATGGAATTGCCTTAGTGGACCACCTTACACCCGGGATTAGTGACCCGACACGGTGTGCGGTTTTGATCGGTTATAGTCCGATATAACCAGTCTAGTCCAAGAATCTGCCCAATCCAAGGATCTGTCCAAACCCGAATCTGCCGAATCACTGATCTGTCCAATCTCGAGTTTGTCCAACACTGAGCAAGCGCAATTTGTCAGGAACGTTTGTCCGTTTTGAATAAAAAATCTACTAAAAGGGGGTACGATTTCACTTTCGAAGGACTCAAACAACTCGTCGGAGTTGTAGAAGAAATTGACAAACACATAACATAACATAAACTCACGCCTATATCCCCGAAGGAGTAGGCAGAGGTGCTAGCACCCACATTTCGCCAGTTTATGTTAAGGTCCCAATGTAATAGGTGGCGAGCCTATTGCCATTAACCGGGCACTTATAAACCTGCGATAAATACACACATAACTTCGAAAAGCATCGAAAAGTCATTGGTGTGTGCCATGGTAAAACCTGGGATCGAACCCGAGACCTCGTCTCAGCAGTCCATTACCCATACCACTAGACTACCGCGGTACCTGAAATTGACGTCATTCGTAAATCTGTGACTATTTATTAGTCTTGCGGCAAGGAGGAAATATTTACTCAAGGACGGTTGGGAGTGCTTTAAAGTTGATGGAGTTACAAATTTACACCATGACTCAGAACGAGAGCAGTTAAAATAAAGTCATTTCTATCCTATTGTACGTGTTCATTGCTAAAATTCGCTATGGAAATCTTGCCAGCTGTGTAAATATTGGCGCATATTTCTCTACGCGTTCTGACACCGAATCCTCAAAAGACACCACGTACAGTCCGCCACAAAAGAATATTCCAATCTACAATCACCTCAGCTCTAAACCTATTCATTCTTATAGTATTAAAATAAACTTCTTCGAAGCTACACAACTGGTTTTGACACTGTTTTCACTATCATTTAATTATTAGGGTTCCGTTACCAAATGGCAAAAAACGGAACCCGTATAGATTCGTCATGTCTGTCTGTCTGTCCGTCCGTATGTCACAGCCACTTTTTTCCGAAACTATAAGAACTATGCTGTTGAAACTTGGTAAGTAGATGTATTCTTGGAACCGCATTAAGATTTCACACAAAAATAGAAGAAAAAACAATAAGTTTTGGGGGTTTCCCATACTTAGGACTGAAACTCAAAAAATATTTTTTCATCAGACCCATACTGGGGTATCTATGGATAGTTCTTCAAAAATGATATTGAGGTTTCTAATATCATTTTTTTCTAAACTGAATAGTTTGCGCGAGAGACACTTCCAAAGTGGTAAAATGTGTGCCCCCCCCCCTGTAACTTCTAAAATAAGAGAATGGTAAAACTAAAAAACTAAAACATAGCGGCGATAGCCCATTGGCGTACGTAACGGACTGCTGAGACGAGGTCTCGAGTTCGATCCCCAGTTGCCCGGGCACACACCTCTGACTTTTCGTAGCTATGTGTTCATTAATAAATGATAATTATCGCTCGCTTAATAATGTGCCCGATAGATGGCAATAGGCTCGCCCCCTATTACATGGGGACCTCAACATAACTGGCGAATCGTGGGTGTGTAATACACCTCTGCCTACCCCTTCGGGGATACAGGCGTGAAGTTATGTTATGTTATGTTATGTTAAAACATAGGTCATAAATCGTAAACCGCAATTTACCTTTCGTTCAATCAGCTCACATATAAAAAAATTACTTGCTGCTACGGAACCCTTCATGGGCGAGTCCGACTCGCACTTGGCCGCTTTTTTTTACGGCATATTTTTTTTATTTTTATTCATCCTAAATAAGCTTTTGAAGAACGGAAAGTTTACTTGCAACCCGTGCGAAACCGCAGTTCGCTAATAACATCTATAGGTAAAAATAAATAAAATTGAAGTATTTGTTTGTAACATTTATTAAAATAACATAACAACATAACATAACTTCACGCCTGTATCCCCGAAGGGGTAGGCAGAGGTGTATTACATACCCACGATTCGCCAGTTATGTTAAGGTCCCAATGTAATAGGGGGCGAGCCTATTGCCATCTACCGGGCACATTATTAAGCGAGCGATAATTAACATTTATTAATGCACACATAACTACGAAAAGTCAGAGGTGTGTGCCCGGGGCAACTGGGGATCGAACTCGAGACCTCGTCTCAGCAGTCCGCTACGTAAGCCACTGGGCTATCGCCGCTAAGATTAAGATTTATTAAAATAACAGCTTTTTAATGAATAATATTGAATGTATACGCAAAAAAAAAACTATATTAATGTTGGTCTGTCTGTCTTTCTGTCTGATTATTCCTGGTAATCTCCTAAGTGGCTAAGCGGTAATTTTGAGAATATCAATTATAATTTATACTACGATAAAATTTTAACACAATTTTTTTTGAATTCTTGTCTGTTCGTATTCAGGGGTTTGTACAACTAATTATAAATTATATACAAGACTCTAATAAGCAAAACAAAAAAGGGGGAAACAGGTCATCGAAAAATTGCTCCCATCCATGTGTACCATTGTACTGTGACGTCTTCTTTTAAACTGGTATTCGACACTATGCACCTTTTTTTTACGTGCGGAAATCCCTTCGGATGCCCCGCCGGTAGCGGGGGTGGTTATGTCGGGCTTGAACCTATGACTCACGTCAACCTTGAAGCCAAACAACGTGTCCATACCCCACGTTGCCTTATTAAGTCGTCCAAAAAAAAAACAAAGCGCTCCAATTTACAACAGACATATTTTATGTGACATGTAGGGCATTTGAATATACGACACTTTAAAATTCGAATACTGGATTTCGATACGAATCGAATCGAATACTCGATTTTAACGATAATTTAAAATTAAAAAAAAACTATGTACTTAATTTAATTAAATTTAACTGAGTAGTTTAAAAAAACATTTTTCGTGAATATCATTAAATTATAGGCTCATAGTCGTTCATTATGCTCAGGTAAACCGGGGGTCAGTAGGTAAACTGGGGCAAGACGGGGACACCGTGGTTCCCAAACCCGAGGGGGCCATCTCGTAACCGGAGATGGCCCAGGGTCAGTCGGGGTGCGAGGGATATGCTCTATGGGCAACCTTACAACCCGGCGTCTGTAGACCCGAGACGGCGTGCGGTTTTGGTCGGTTCAAGCCCGACATAACCGCCCCCTCTGGCCGGCGGGGGGGTATCCGAAGGGATTTTCGCACGAAAAAAAAAGGTACTAAGAGCAAAACGTCCTCTTTGATCTATGGTTGGTCAATCTGAATACTTGGGGGCAGTTCTTTCATCTATGTTAACTTCAACCAATTGAAATCCACTGACTACTCATGTTACGACTGTGATTAAAACTAGTTTCTAAATGCCCCTACTGGAGTAATGCACACGTGGTCGCGGTGCAATAAACCATTCATACATTCGTTCTATTATACGCGGGCCCACCGAATTCGAGTTTAAAAAAAAAGACTGGATGTACTTGCCAGGGGCTTTAATCAGACTTTGACATTGAATGACTTTTGTAAACAGAGTTTACAAAACGACCCATTGCTCTGCATGTCACGGGAGGTCTGGCATGCAGGTGTGTGGCGATGTGTCGGGAATCGGAGAAGGCGCTGACTAAGGCGCAAAGATGGACTGAGTCGGCATAAAGCCTTAGGGTTGGCGGTGTAACAGTTCGCTCATTCATTCAATTATTATCTATCTAGGTTCGAAATGACCGAAAAGGAATATCGTTAGGAACACATTAAGTACCTTAGAGGTTTGTGTAATTACAAGACAGTCTCGTCAACAAATAAGATCTTGTAATTTGTTAGTAATGAGTTTGTGTACTAGTTACATTTATTTGCACGAATACTTACTTAATTTCTTTTGTTAATAAATAACTAGGTCTGCAAGGCGAATCGCTGCTTGCAATGTTGAGCTGAGTGAGACAAACTGTTTTGGCACCAAAACTTGTCCAATAGATTTGACCGCTATTGCGGAATCAGATTTTGAAAATTTTGAACAGTGATAATTCCTCCGTGGCAAGTCCGATTTAAAAATTCTTTTTGAAAGTCACAACTATGGACATGCTTTCTGAGCGTGTAAAGTTTGGTCACAGTGTCTCGAGCGGTTATTATGTAATTCCATCTGGAATTTTTTTAACGGTGATCATTCCTCTGTGGTAGCATTAATTTTTTCAAAATATATCCATAAACCTTCCTCTGAT
Source organism: Cybosia mesomella (assembly GCA_946251805.1). Classification (NCBI taxonomy): domain Eukaryota; kingdom Metazoa; phylum Arthropoda; class Insecta; order Lepidoptera; family Erebidae; genus Cybosia; species Cybosia mesomella. The sequence continues at coordinate 29,997,133 of OX276398.1, forward strand.
TGACCTCTTTAATCATGCCAAATTTGGTTCTGATTGGATTAGTTGTTTAGGAGGAGACCTGTGACAAAGAAAATCCTGAAGTCTGGTATGAGGAGCTTTCGCGCGACTTCGTCTCACTCAGCTCAAAAATTCTAGGACATTCTACTGATTCTACACAGAGCTATCTAGACCCAAAGTAAGCAAGTAACTACCTTGTATTATGTGTTATAGGATGCTGAATAAATGAATCACATCTGGGTATAGGTATTTACGTCTTGAACAGCGGGTTAGCACAAATTATTGCTTTTTTATCTAATAAATAAGAATACTACGATCAAATATACAAAGGGGGTGTTTGTAGACCGTATCTGGGGCTCGATTCAGTAAAATTACGTTTTTTAAACGTACGTTTTCAAAACTAATGAACATTAATATCTCAAAATCTAATTGAAAACTAAATCAACTATTCATTCATTCATTCATCGTCAACCTATTCTAGTCCACTGCTGGACATAGATCTCCCCTAATGAGCGCCATAAATCAACTATAAGTGGTTCTAAATGTTTAATAACCTCACTAAAGTGAAGATAGGTTTTGTTTTGACAGGTCATACTGAATATTACAATATTTATTAGTTTTTTTTTCTAATCGAATTGCAATCACGCGTTTTGAAAACGTAGCGTTACTGAATTGGGTCCCAGATAAACTTGTTACATTATTAACCTCAGCGTCACGGTGGCCGCTTTGAATCAGAGGGAGTCATGCGTTCTTGCTGCGGAACAAATTAAATTAAGTAGTTACCTTTGTTTTGTTTTAATGTAACTATTGTAGTGGAAAGGGTACGTAGATATATTCCGCACGAAAAAAAAAAGGGTACGTAGATATAAGTATTCATATTTTATACTAGCTAATGCTCGTTAGGAGGTCCGCGCACAGGTCGGTTATCGTTTTTTAGTCATATCTCCGGTTCTACTTAACCAATTGCAATCACACATACGGCATATTTTAAATCTGACCAAGACCTTTCTAATACAAAAAAACCACATACAAATCCGTTCAGTAGTTTTTGCATTCATCGCGAACAAACACACAAGAATTCCAAAAACTATTTTTGTGTTTAGAATCGTTCATTTACCTAACTTTTTTTTTTAATATCTCCAGTGCACAGACAACTAAATTACAATTTTATGATAAATATTATGTACCTATAGATATAGTTATGAACCGAGTCATGAAACTGTCATCGGAAATCTTTTTAAGAAACACGATATGAACGTGGATGAACAAGAAACAATGTGTAATAAATTGTATTGCTGTTATGTATACTCGGCATACTTGTGCCAATACATAACGCGGTTCATCCACTCCACAGACCACAGTGCAAGTATACGCGCTGCGCTTTAAGGGCGTGTTTACAAATGCTTCTTTAACCCAGCACTTGCTCAAGGTACTTCATCGTAGGCTCGATGCCGATGCTTACGCCCCCTACGGTTATGCTGGTTCCCGCAGGTGGCCCCCTCCGAGGACCGTGATAACACATAAGGACACAGTGTGGTTTTTGTCGGTCCGAATCCGACACGCCCACCCCATCGTCGGCACCGATGGGGTGAATCCCGTGGAGGTTTCTACACGCAAAAAAAAAGCGCCCAACACTTGCATAGTGTTGGCCTAAAGAAGCTTTCGGGCGTACAAATAATGAGAAAACGATGCACGTAACCTTTAGGTTTATGTTAATCGAGCGACGCGAGCTTGTGGGCACTGCGTGCCTTTTTTTTTTTTACGTGCGGAAATCCCTTCGGATACCCCCCTCCGCCGGCCAGCGGGGGTGGTTATGCCGTGTCTCGACTAAAACCGCACATATCTATATAAAAGGTTAGATGATACATGTAACTGGAAAGCACACACTCATAACAACATGAACATAAACTCACGCCTATATCCCCGAAGGGGTAGGCAGAGGTGGAGGAGGTCCCAATGTAATAGGTGGCGAGCCTATTGCCATTAACCGGGCACTTATAAACCTGCGATAAATACACACATAACTTCGAAATGCATCGAAAAGTCATTGGTGTGTGCCATGGTAATACCTGGGATCGAACCCGAGATCTCGTCTCAGCAGTCCTTTACCCATACCACTAGGCTACCGCGGCTACACTCATAACGCCCAGAGTAAAACTAATAGGTTTTTCTATGCTTTGTGGGGACTATTTTTTTTTTTCAACAAAAATATGCAGCAAACAAACAGCACTTAACGCGTATCATGCATTTGTGGTATCTACCTTAAGATATGGCATAGTACTTTGGGGGAACTCGGTGAATATAAATAGAGCATTCATAGCTCAGAAACAATGTGTAAGAGCTATTTGCAATGTAGCTCCCTGGGTAAGCTGTAAGCCTTTGTTCCGCTAACTTTCACTATTGATCCGCCGTCTATATATTTGAAGTGTGTGTTTTTGTTAATAATAATAATGATTGTTTTAAGAAGGATGTATGTAATTTCAATTCTATATATCCGAATGACCTGGTTCTTCCACTGATAAAGACCGATATATGAAGTAGAAACAGCTACGCAATCGCAGTACGTATCTATAATCACTTACCTCGAGATTCTCGTGACTTGCCTATGCATAAGTTTAAAAAACAATTGTTCAGATGGCTCGTTGAGAGATGTTTTTACTCAGTGGATGAATATCTTAAATATAAATTATAAAAAAAAAATTACTCGACTGAATTTCAATAATTATAATTGACGACTAATTTATTAACGACTACGTAATTTAATTAGTATTTCTATTTCCAATTAAGCAAAAAAAAAATACATTATTTAATAATTCCAATATACTCAATGATTTAATTTCAATTCAGACGGGTCTATTTTAATAAAAAAAAATCGAATGGTTTAATATAATATAAATAAATAAATAAATAAATAAGTAAATAAATATTCTACGACATTCTAAACAGCGCATTCTAGACCCAATGCAAGCATAGGTTAACTAGCTTGTGTTATGGGTTCCAGACTATATTGTTTAATGTTAATGTTTGGATGCCATAAAATGAAATGGCAAATGTGCTGAACGAAAATAATGTGACATCTTGTTCTACCACATTTCCGCAAATAAAGAATTTGAATTTAGAAGGTTATAGCGGAGGTCTCGCAGAGACTTTCGCCATACCCTTTGTGTTAGGTTACTTGTGATATTGCTCGTAGAAATTATCGCTAGAAAAATACCTATTCACTTTCCACTTACTCAGTAAAAATCAAGTTTATTCCATTATACTTAACAAAATACAAAACTTCCAACATAAAAACAATAATTATCAGTTGCGGGGCGTCGCGTGATGCGGCAAGCGATAGGGACATGCAGGGTTAGGGAGTGCGGGGCGGCACGTACAATGTTTGCCTGAAGAAGCATTTAGAACGCAATAACACAATTTGTCGCCGCAAAAGCTTCTTAGGCTGGTTCAGGGAGGGGTTGGGAGGTCTGACGGCAGTCGCGAAAGAAAGGAGGAAGCAGACCCTGGGCTGCGCGGGGAATACTTCAGATGCAACCGGGAAGAGCGTTAAGATCATAATAACATGCTGGACAAAGTATGGACGCTGCGCTGGAATGAAAGCTACATTTCACATAAATTCATTGTAGTCGACAATATTCTAAGACATTATTTATGTCATAGAATGTTGTCGACTATACTGTAATATTTCCAAGTTATTCAACATAAATTTGACGCCTACGACTTGTACCCGCAAGAAATTACGTTGTTATAACATAACATAATTCAAGCTTACGGGTGACGTTTTCCCATTACTATGCATATCATGTGGCATTGTTGAACTTTATTTTAATCCTCTGTTGATCATCGAAAATGCTGCTTAAGTAATAAATAAGCAAGAAGCATTTGCTTTGATCATAAGATCTTTTTAGCCTTAAAGTGTTATCATGACATAACATCCTTACTTCCTTACTAATATTATAAATGTGAAAGTAAGTCTGTCTGTCTGTCTGTCTGTTACGCTTTCACGCCTAAACCACTGAACCGATTTTGCTGAAATTTGGTACAGCGGTAGATTAGACCTTGGGAAACGACATAGGCTATGTTTTGTCGCGATAACCGACATCTACGCGGGCGAAAGCTAGTGGTAAATAAAAAGAATTCGAAATTGATTGTGTCTAGCCTACGTAAAGTGCACTGATAACTCATCTTTTGAGTTTCTTTGACCAATGCGGGGATAGTTTAGTTATGTGACCAATTTTCCTGCTATTTCATTAGTTGAAGAAATTCGAGAGAGTCTAGTCATCCCCGCAATGCCGAGGTTGCAGAACTCAGTAACAAAAACCGTAACATAATATCTTTACACAATTTAGTTTTGCGTGTACAACACCACCTATCTGTTAAGCTTCTGAATTTAATTATTAGCTATTATTTATATAACGCAATTAGCCTTATTTTATTATTAATTAAGCTTTTTTTATCCTGGAAGACGAAACCGTATATATTATGTTTATTCTGTCATGGAGATTCCTATTGAAATTATCTGTGAAACTTCTACAAATAGACGTCGAATATCGGATCTGTTCGACCACTAGGTATTAGTATTTGAACTAAAAATGTCCAGCGAGTTGCATTAGTAACTATATTAATGCAACTCGCTGGACATTTTTAGTTCAAATACTTTGTTGCATTATTGGGAAATTTTATTTTAATGTAAACCTTCTCATATTTAGATATAGGTGATGTATACCAACAGTTCTTTTCAATATTACGATACATAAATTGTCAGTAAAATTATTATTTGATGCAGTATCGTGTTCACAGTTCACTGGTTTGACTAACATAACAGTATTGACTTCATTTCAATACGGCTGGGCATGGTTCGTAGGCGTTGATAGATGCTAACAGTCGTGTTGGTATTCATAATTATTAATTTTATGCATTCTTATTACTACACGTCGAGGCTTCGCACGGAATTCATTTGGTTGCCCTCTTTAACTAAAAATGTCCAGCGAGTTGCATTAGTAACTATATTAATGCAACTCGCTGGACATTTTTAGTTCAAATACTTTGTTGCATTATTGGGAAATTTTATTTTAATGTAAACCTTCTCATATTTAGATATAGGTGATGTATACCAACAGTTCTCTTCAATATTACGATACATAAATTGTCAGTAAAATTATTATTTGATGCAGTATCGTGTTCACAGTTCACTGGTTTGACTAACATAACAGTATTGACTTCATTTCAATACGGCTGGGCATGGTTCGTAGGCGTTGATAAATAGATGCTAACAGTCGTGTTGGTATTCATAATTATTAATTTTATGCATTCTTATTACTACACGTCGAGGCTTCGCACGGAATTCATTTGGTTGCCCTCTTTTGAAAGGCTATTAAAGATATTTGTAAAGGTGCCTCTGTACCTTTTCGCATAACTTCTCAGAATGGCAACTTCTCATAAAAACAACGTATCATAAGGGCAATTTTGAGCAGAGTTCTTCATAAATTGGTCATAACAACTAAGAGATAACTTGCACTATTCGAATTATAACATTTAAAAAGTTTACAAAATATTTTTTAATCGTAGCAACATCTAAAAGCAGTTAAGTCTTAATTTATTAGCCTCTAATGCTCGCAAAATGCTACTAACTGGCACGCCTACGCTACAATTGTGCGTTTAATGAAATATTACACATAATAACGCCAACAAAATGTACCTAACCTATGCAAATATAACGATAAAAAGTTCAACGACCTTACTGATATTGTTTGAGATTGAGAATAGTTTTGGACGCGCGCTGTGCCAACAGGGATGCCTTTGCCTACTGAGTGTTGCCGGTATAAACTTATAAATTTATTTTTAAATTCTAAACAGACAACGTTAAATTAGTCTAATAAATCATTTTTATTGTTTTATTAATTTTTTTATGCAAATTTTTATGCGTCGTAGTATTTTGATGGTTGCGTGTTAAAATTTGAATTTGAAAAATGTAATTAGATTGTATTGATTGTTATTTTGTAGAATGTACAAAAGTTTTCAAATATATATAGATCATTGACTGTACGTAAACAAAAAATACTATTTACGCAAAGAAAAACTTTTTATTCGTCTTAATAATAAAATACTTTCTTCTGTATATCAACGAAGTCAATATCACCCACATTTTGCAACTATGTTTAACTGGCCTTCCTGGGCGAGCCCATCCTCGGCCACTGGGCACTTTTTCATGAGCTGTTGTTTGTGTACTATGCCACACCCATGAGGAGAGATAAAGTTAACCTTGCATTCTACTTTATCTCTATGATTTCATAATACAGTCATAATGACGTGCACGAACATACGGAAAAAATAAATTAAAAAATTACGTATTTGAAAGAGAAGTTTCTTAAGCCCCCATTCCCACGATGCAATTTAATTACCCAATCTGATTGGCCAATGATTTGCCAATTCACGGACATTGTTGATCAAATTTTCAATCCACACGACAAGATTTGATTGTCCAATCTAGTTAGATTGGGATCAAATTGGGATAAAATTGTATCGTATGGAAGCCTCTTTAAACTGATCTATGTTAAAGGGTATTCAGTTACCCATCTTTATATTTCGTAATGACATGAAGAGGATTTAGACAAACCAAAACGAACAAAACCTTTGATATTGTTGTCTGCTGCGATAGGCAAAAAATATCTACAATTACCAACCCTAGAACGCAGAATAAAAATTTGTCTATAGTTACGTTTATTTTATTTTTCATTTCGTTTCAACATCGCTCGCATACAGCCGCTGAGCCATGTTAACTGCCAGGTTTGTTTACATTTTGTTAATTTCCAAGATCTGGTAATTGACAAATTTGTAATGTTATATATTAGCAAATTCTTTGATCTCTAACATCGATAGCTCTTTATTGCCCCTTAAATGCGTTTTACAATCATCTCAGCAGTCTCGGCCAATAAAATACACCAATAATCACAAAAGATATAGGTTAACTATCGAAGAAACACAGAATCGAAACGCGCACCGTAATCGTGCTGGCAGACTTTTGCCGAATTTTTCAATACACGTTACAAATAGACACCCTGTGGATCGTAATATCGACGTTATTAACTAATTTATTTTAGTTAATTGCTGTATTTACGATAATAACGTTGTTTAAAAATCCTGCCATTCACGTAATCACTAAAAATCAACTTGCATGTTGATGCAGCTATAATTAACAAGGAAGAGGAAAAAATAAATTCCAAATTTTGAATACTTAATTACTTTGATAAGCAATTGAAATAAAACTAGGTAATTTGCTATTTTTATGTCCTACACAGTGTGTTCAAAAAGTTAGGTGGCTTTTACTATATTTATGTCAGAAACTTTTTATTTATTCTTTATTTTATATTTTTATTATGTATGCAGATAAGTATATAATAACTTTTACTAATGCTTTTTTGTATAGCCTTGAGCTCTTCCAGCGATGCAGTTTTTATCTCCTCAATCGTAGCAAATCTCCGTCTATTCATAAGTCTCTTCAGTTTTCGGGACAGGAAAAAGTCGCAGGGTACTAAATCCGGTGAATGGCTGAAGCTTGATTGTGGAACAACAGTTTTCGATTTACGATTTATGACGTATTAAAAAAAACTACAAACTAGATCTCGTTCAAACCAATTTTCGGTGGATTACATGATAGTATACACCTTATATTTTTTTTAGTTTTATCATTTTCTTGTTTTAGAAGTTACAGGGTTACATTTTACCACTTTGGAAGTGTCTCTCGAGTAAACTATGCAGTTTAGAAAAAAATGATATTAGAAACCTCAATAACATTTTAGAAGAGCTATCCTACACGAATGGGTTTGATGAAAAAAAAATTTGAGATTCAGTTCTAAGTATGGGGAACCCCCTCAATTTATTGTTTTATTTTTTATTTTTGGGTGAAGATCTTAATGCGGTTCACAGAATAAATCTACTTACCATGTTTCAACAGACATGACGAATCTATAAGGGTTCCGTTTTTTGCTATTTGGCTACGGAACCCTAAAATTCACGAACAAATAATAATTTGCAGGCATCGTAGTTATTTTCACTGTTGTTATTCGATCACGATCCGAACACGTTTCGATAGATTATTTTTAAGTTCCAGTTATAAGGCACACACGGCCAAAGAAATAAGTATACACCTTTACATGTGTGTGTAAATTGTAAAGGTGTATGTATATTTTTTTCCTTGGCCGTGTGTACATATTATTTTATCCAAACAATGTCACCAATAGTCGAATAGATGTAGAACAGAGTGGTTTGTTTGCTTTGAGCTTTCAAATATCCAGAATGTTTTACTTTTGGTTTGACAATATAAATAAATTAAATACAAGTTTAACTACGGTAACCTGTAGTTGATAGCAGTAGGGTGGCCCCGGCCGTATCTCTTATTTAATGGCCCGGTAAGATATCGAGGTCAATCGACGTCTGCGCAATGCGCATACGCTACTATGCGACTATGACTTCTATGTAAGTATACTAATAGACAAGCTGTTTAGAAAAAGCGGCCAAGTGCGAGTTGAACTCACCCATTAAGGGTTCCGTAGCAGCAAGTAATATAATAATGTCTTTTTTTTATTTTTATGTTTAAGTTGATTGAATGAAAGGTAAATTGCGGTTTACGATTTATGACGTATTAAAAAAAAACTAGTAACTAGATCTCGTTCAAACCAATTATCGGTGGAAGTTTACATGATAATGTACATCAAATATTTTTTTTAGTTTTATCATTCTCTTATTTTAGAAGTTACAGGGACACACACACTTTACCACGTTGCGAAGTGTCTCTCGCGCAAACTATTCAGTTTACAAAAGAATGATATTAGAAACCTCAATATCATTTTGGAAGACCTATCCATAGATACCAAACACGTATAAAAAAAATGGAGTTTCACTTCTAAGTATGGGAACCCCCAAAATGTATTGTTTTTTTCTAATTTTGTGTAAAAATCTTAATGCGGTTCACAGAATACATCTACTTACCAAGTTTCAACAACATAGTTCTTATAGTTTCGGATAAAAGTGGCTGTGACATACGGACGGACAGACAGACAGACATGACGAATCTATAAGGGTTCCGTTGTTTGCCATTTGGCAACGGAACCCTAAAAAATTATGTCGCGATTCCGGGGGAAGGGACACAGGACACAAAGACTATAAATTCATTATTAAGACTGCATTAATTACAATACATTTACTGTGGCTCAAAAACAATTAAGATTGAAACTATCGATAGATCGATTGAAAATCCATAGGGGGGGGGGAATAATATCGTTAATATACACATACGAGCAATTTTGTGTTGCCAATTTTGTCATTCGATTGATACAAAGTATGCTAAACACAACCTTAATCGATTACGTGTCTGTAGGAGTCGCCACAAATAACTTCAGATCGTATACATTAAGGTCTACTCAATGTTAATTCAATCAGACGAAATAATGTCTCTTCTCTCATAAAATGCACCAGTCAGGTTAATTAAGACAAGTCAAAACTAATGTTGCTATTTCCACAAATGAATAGTGGACATTGGACATAATTAACAGAACTGCGGTTGTAGAATGATTAAAATGTCACTGTGTATTATGTCGTACATTTCGTATTTAGCTTTCTCAGTCAACGTCGTATTGTGTCAACGAGATGTGTTAGTATAACAGTTCGCCGGAAAAGCTCGCCTTGCAATCTCCAAGATAACAGATTGCCGGCTAAATTACAGGGTTTCAAATAATTAAAATAAATTGTTTAATACATAACACATAAACATAAGATAACTTCACGCCTGTATCCCCGAAGGGGTAGCCACGATTCGCCAGTTATGTTTAGGTCACAATGGAATAGGGGGCGAGCCCACTGCCAACTACCGGGCACATTACTAAGCGAGCTATTGAAACATTTTTAATACACACGTAGTAGTGACCACACCTCTGACTTTTCGTAGTAATACGAAAAGTCAGAGGTGTGTACCCGGGGCGACTGGGGATCGAACTCGAGACCTCGTCTCGGCAGACCGTTACGTACACCAATGGGCTATCGCCGCTTTTTGTTTAACTGAACTTTTTAAATGAAGATTAATTAAAGAGCGGCAAAAATTACGACCTTTCGTAATTCATTATTATTATTCATTTTTACTCATTTAACCACTAATGGTAGGTATATGATTAGCCAATAGCGAGGTATCACGTCATACCTTGTTATTTCACACATATTTTTATAGAACTTAGGCTGTTTGGACGTTTAATAAAAGCACAGATAATATATTACAGTATGAAAGTACTTATTCAGACTTGACAGTCAAAACTGTAATTGTGTAAACAAAGTATATTGAAAACAACTCATTCTTAAAATATAATAGTTTCGTTTCTGCATGAAACTCAAAAGAGTATGTCACTTCCGTATATAAAAATAGAAACTGATATTTTGTGATAGTTTTAATTTATTTATTCTTTATACATATGCACACTGATATAGCACTGCAATACAAAAATGCACATTGGAAATAGAGATATCGCTTACCGTCACTTCTTCGCTAAACCGGCTCATGCCGTAAAATAAAATGATAATTCATATGTCGACAGCGTCGTCTAAAATAGATATGGCTTGTTGCTATGTGTTGTACTGAGCCGTTGCTTAACCTAAATACGGAATTGGTATCTAATAGACGGGCAACTTTAGTTTATAAATCAAACCATAGAGCTATGTAATGTTATGAATGAAGTACCTAAGTATCTAAGTTTACATGTCCGATAATGAATCATACTGTTTAATTCCCTGATTGTAAACAAAACAGGATGAATCCTGTCTGTAGATTCTCTCATTTGAATGGCTAAACTTGTGTTACGAATGCCTAAAGAACGACTTTCTAAACTACGTTACCTGAAAATATCCTTTTATACTTTTTTTTCAAATTTACTTTTATTTTTATTGATCAAAGATCAAGGCTGTCTTTTTTTTTACTGTAAAAAAGCAGCTAACTTTATTACCACCTCCATGTTTAACTTGTGGGTTTTGTTTTTTAAAGCACCTTTTATCTTGGTCACATCAGAAAATAATAAATTGCACCTGAGAATTGATCTAATGAATGTTTACTGCCCAGAAATGCTGTGATGTTCTGTTTTATTTACCTTTGTTCTTTCTGCTATTTGAAAGAAATTAATTATTTATTTTTCTCATTGTAGCCTTTATTTCGACCCATATTTATTAAAAAAAATAAAGGAATGAAGGATGGCGCCAAAATGACACAAACATATTTATTTTCTTTTTAAAATTCTGGATTACTTTATAGGTTTTAGGTTTAATTTTGTATCTAGACTGTTGCCCACCTCGCCGGGGTTATCTTGCCGCCTCTCCCAAACTAGGGGGGAGGCGTGATTTACTTTGATGGGAATAATAATAATAATATAGCCGAGCTGTATAAAATTGACCATACAGTTCGAGACTTCCTCGGTGCCTGTATGGAGCAATGGAGCACAATGCTTAGTCTTTCTGGGGTGCGACTGTCGGATGCGGAAGACCGGATAATGGTGAAGCGGGGTATATTTCAGGGTGACTGTCTGAGTCCACTGTGGTTTTGTCTGTCCTTGAATCCTCTAAGCACATTGCTGAATGAGTCAGGGACGGGCTTTCAGCTTCGGAGAGGGGGCCCGAAGGTGTCTCACCTGTTCTACATGGACAACTTCAAGTTGTTTGCCCCAAACGCTGCAGGTCTGATGCGGTTGCTAGATATCACTTGTGATTTCAGCAGCAGCATCGGCATGGAGCTTGGAGTGGACAAGTGTGCGGTTCTTCATGTGGAGCGGGGGAGAATTGTCTCATCGGATCGTATACAGTGTCCGGTGGGGTGAGCCTTCGTTCACTCTCCGAGGGTGAAACATACCGGTACCTGGGCATGTCGCAGAATGTGGGTGTCGACGCCACGGACATCAAACAGGCCGCATGCTACGTGTTTTGGGAACGTCTGGTAAAAGTGTGTAACAGCCTTTTATCGGGCGTGAACAAGACACGGGCGTTTAACGGGTGGGTGATGCCCATCCTGTTGTACATCTTCGGCGTGGTCAGGTGGTCTCAGACCGAACTGGACGCCCTGGATAGAAGAGTCCGCGCAACTGTGACCCTCCATAGAATGCTCCACCCGAAGTCTTCGGTTATGAGATTGTACATCCCGCGAAAGTGCGGAGGCCGGGGCCTTCTCAGTGCTAAGGCTATGCACAATCGTGAGGTATGCAATCTCAGGGAATATTTCCTATCGAAGACGGACAGTGAAATGCATAGAGAGGTCATTGAATGCGATAAAGGACTGACCACGCTCGCGCTGGCTAACACAGTGGCGTGCACCGGCAGTACTTAGTACCTTTTTTTTTTTGTTTTTTTTTTTCGTGCGGAAATCCCCTCGGATACCCCCCCGCCGGCCAGCGGGGGCGGTTATGTCGGGCTTGAACCGACTAAAACCGCACGCCGTCTCGGGTCTTACTCTGAGCGTGAGGTCATATGTAGGGGTAAAGAGCTGCACGGAAGCTTCTTTAAGGCTTCATATGAGCCTTACGTGGACCGAGAGGCCTCCGTGCACTGGCTGCGCTTTGGTGACCTCTTTGGGGAAACCGAGGGTTTTGTCTGTGCGATACAAGATCTGGTTATCAAGACGAACAACTACAGGAGGTACATACTGAGGGATGGAACCACGGACGTGTGTCGTTTATGCCACCGTCCTGGCGAGTCACTCAGACATGTGACCTCCGGTTGTTCCATGCTTGCTAACACTGAGTATCTGCACAGGCACAACCAAGCAGCCAGAATTCTACATCAAGAACTTGCCCTTAAATACGGCCTCATTGCGCAGAGGCTGCCATACTACAAGTACGTGCCGGAAGCCGTACTCGTAAATGACCGCGCCAAGCTCTACTGGGACCGGTCCATCATCACGGACAGGACAATTCTAGCGAATAAGCCTGATATCGTGCTGATGGACCGGGCAGTCACGGGTATTTCTTGTGGACATCACTATTCCCTATGAAGAGAACCTCGGCCGCGCCGAAGCAGATAAGAAAACCAAATATCTGGACCTGGCGCACGAGGTTACCGACATGTGGGGGGTGCGGTCCACAGAAATAGTCCCAGTTGTTATTTCAGCCAATGGTTTGATCCCAAGGAGCCTCTCAGTTCATCTAGGGAGGCTCGGGATTAGTGGGAAGTCAGTGGCGGCCACGATGCAGAGAGAAGTCTTGCTTGACAATGCCCGAATAGTCCAGCGGTTCCTCTGCCAATCGTCGTAATGCCCTGGCCGACTGCTGCTTGCCTCGCCGGGGTTATCTCGCCGCCTCTGCGTTACTCTAGGGTGAGGCGTGATTAGCTCGATCTATAATAATAATATCCTCCTAGGTTGATGAATGCCGGAATTTGAATAATAAATTTCGTCTAGAAATCTGCCTGTCCCTAATAAGTTGACGATGACCATAATATCGATAGTTTCATTCACCACCCATAGCATTTGTGGGATGTATGGCGTGGTCACCGTAACTGATGATGTCATCCCCATGGTTAAGACATTTTGTCACAGACCATTAAACACATGGTGGCTGTGACGATGACCTATTTATAGTTCATAGTATAGATGTTTAGGAGTGATTGTCTCTCGCTCTTATACTAGCTGTACTTCGTCGAACTTCGTCCGCATGGGGTTAGATTTGGGTTTTACTTTTTGCATGGAAACGTAATTATTTTTATAAAATATAAGTAGCCTAAGTTACGCGTCATAACATCAGTTATCGTCAAACAGACAGACAATCAAAAATGTTAAAAATAATAGTTAAAAATAACACACTTTTTATAGAGAACCGAACTAAAAAAATAGAAAATAAGTTTTAATAAATTTAAATTAAGAATAGTGTTAAAAATTTCAATAAACATAAATTAATAATAGTGTAAATAAATAAATATGTATTTCATTTTTAGGTAGATTTCGATGAAATCGATCTACCTATTGGTTTCTTGACTACTGTCGAATTTAAAAAAAAATTCTTCATAGGAGGTCTAGTTATGACCCCCTGAGTCCGAAATGACCACTGGTCAAAAAGTTTATATATATATATATATATATATATGTATGTATGGTTGCACTTCCCAAAATTTGCGGCACTCTCACGGTCGCATTTTAGCCCCGATCGCTTTCAAACTGCGGTCAAATATTGCTTGGGTGTAAACTTAGTTTAAGTTCGTGAACGGGTGGAATCCGGCTTAAGGGGACGGTAGGGCCTCACTTTTTGTGAAATCAGTTTTTCCTCAAAATTTCACGTTCCATGAAAGATATACGAACCGTTCTAATTTTATCCCATAGTATACATGAATACCAACAACTTTTAATTACAAACCAATAAGATTAAAACTTTAACTATAAGTGGAGGGGGGATAAACCAAAATTTTTTGGGAAAAAATCATAACTTCTAACCGGTGAACATTCTTACCGTGGGAAACATTTTTAATCGATAGGCCAATGTCTGAAAAGTTTCCATTTTCGGGAAAAAAAAAATTAAACATGTTAAAAATGTTACTGTGTTTACTTGTGTGTGTAAGTCCGTAGTTCTCTATATAAAATAATATTAATTGCTTCACGAAATCTACCTGTGCGTTCCCCCTGCGGGAACGGATTTTTTTTATTTACAGTTATTAATTTATATTTATTGAAATTTTTAACACTGTTCTTAATTTATATTTATTGAAATTTTTAACACTATTCTTAATTTAAATATATTAAAACTCATTTTCTATTTTTTTTAGTTCGGTTCTCAATAAAAAGCGTGTTTTTTAGTTTTTTAAACTATTATTTATTTTATTATGCTTTTAGTATTTGCTGTTATAGCGGCAACATAAATACATCATCTGTGAAAATTTCAACTAGCTATCACGGTTCATGACAGATGGACGGACAGAAAGTGGAGCCTTAGTAATAGAGTCCCGTTTTATCTTTTGAATACGGAACCCTAAAAATTTCATCAAATTAGTGTATTGTCATCGGTCCTCGATAAATCTACAAAGTTTGAACGAAATCTGGCCGTTGAAAGTGGGTCAAAATCGCGCCCAGAGGAGTCGGCTACAAACAAACATACAGGTGAAGCTAACAAAAATAATAATAAAAATCCGTTTCATATATAAAGTAGTGGGTATGTGGGTGTACTTATACATTCATCTGCATTTACCAAATATATGTTATTTTAATAATACACGTCTGTGTCTTCAATTATATTTATTTGTATTGAAGTTTTGCAATTTCTATTTCTCTTTCGGTCTTATTACATAATACGGACTGACAGTCAATCCAGGTTTAAATCGTCTTTTGATTAGGGTCTAAATAAACTCGTATTACAAAAAGCGTTTTAGTGGTAATTCATGGTATAAACCTGCGTGACCCCTAGTTTGAAGTTGGTTTAAGTGTAAATAACACACTTTAAAATTGCCATTTGAGGTTAGCGTCAGATAAATTCGTGTTGTTTTTTGCTTGCAATGGATATTGAAGATATTGAAGTCGTGGAATTATCGCACATGCCACGCCGACCCTACAGATTCAAATTTTGAAGCTCTTTTTAGGGTTCCTTAGCCAAATAATGGTAAAAAACCGAACCCTTATAGATTCGTCATGTCGGTCTGTCCGTCCGTATGTCACAGCCACCTCTTTCCGAAACTATAAGACCTATGCTGTTGAAACTTAGTAAGTAGAGAAAGATAATTGTACAAATGTTACAAATTTTATGTCTAACTAAACTAAACTAAATAAAACAACAAAAAAAAAATTCAAAGAAACAAACCTAAAATGCATCGTGGAATTCCTCCGCATCGCATGCCTCCTGTGGTAACGTGCCCAGAAGACTGGCAGCATTGCCACGTTGTATGGCAATACTTATTATCTGTGCTAAAAAGAAGCCAGCCTTCTGGTCACGAGAAGCGTCGAACGTGTTGCAATCTCCCTGAAGAGACTGCGAGCACTCGGACCCCATGCCCTTAACGTTTCGACTCCAAACGGCACAAATTCATAATCTCCAATTAAATTTGAGTATTTGCGCCGTTTGAGAGTCTCCGCAGCTTCGTGCTGGCTATATGGGTAGGAGCAATGGTGTCGACGCATGTTGCGTCCCAAACCAGAGTCCTACCCATTTTCCATGGCATTAATGACATACCGTCAGGTCTCTTAAGTAGATGTATTCTGTGAACCGCAATAAGATTTTCACACAAAAATAGAAAAAAAAACAATAAATTTTGGGGGTTTCCCCATACTTAGAACTGATAATCAAAAATTTTTTTTCATCTTACTCTATGGATAAGTCTTCAAAAATGATAGTGAGGTTTCTAAGATAATTTTTTTCTAAAATGAATAGTTTGCGCGAGGGACACTTCCAAAGTGGTAAAATGTGTCCCCCGCTCCTCCTGTAACTTCTAAATTAAGAGAATGATAAAACTAAAAAAATATATATGATGTACATCACCATGTAAACTTCCACCGAAAATTGGTTTGAACGAGATCTAGTAAGTAGTTTTTTTTGTTACAACGAACTACAAGAACTTGTATATTATATTACTTGCTGATAGGGAGCCCTTCATGGGCGAGTCCGACTCGCACTTGGCCGGTTTTTTTCTTTTGTTGTTCCATTGTAATAATTTTGTAACACTTATTTATTTTTAATAAAGGGGGACTTGTAGATTTAACTGATCGCATCAGAAGGCTTCAAGGAATATATTAATTAAATTCAAAAGTTAGTTTTGTTTAAATCCTACATGTCATACGGTATTTTTTGAATAGTTACGTTACGTTTCATTTCACATGTCTGTAGATCTTCCAATATAACAATGATAGTAATATTATATTACTAGACAAAGAATAATTATTATCCACGAAATTAAATTCAATGAAAAAAGTATTTTGTAATGAGATTTCACCATTTTTAGTAAATATTATTCATCAATGTCTTAAGAAAACTTTTGATTTCAAAAGATACAGAACGTTGCGATCTAATTATATCATAATGAACGAACAATATCCAGAGAGACGCTGCCGCCTACGGCCATTTCCGACCGAGGCGAGGACGGCCCTGTTGAGGGCTGTTCGGAAGCTTTCCACGTGTCCCTCTGATTAGCAGATGGCACAGTGGAGAGCAAGTAAGTGGGCCATCTCAAAACCGGAGATGGCCCGGGGTCAGCCGGGGTGCGAGGGATATGCTCTATGAGTAACCCTGGCGTCTTAAGACCCGAGACGGCGTGCGGTTTTAGTCGGTTCAAGCCCGACATAACCGCCGGCGGGGGGGTATCCGAAGGTATTTCCGCAAGAAAAACAAAGTTTCGGGCCTGATTGAAGCCACGTATAAAAGTTTGGATTAAAGCTATCCAATTAAAAAGTATATTGACTTTTTTATTTTTGTATATTTGAAAAGTGTTGCGCAACAGTTAGCCGATTGTTTCTCTGTAACCGCTTTTTAAAGACGGATAATTACATATATGACATCATGGAATGAATGAATTAGCATCTAAATCAGTCTATTTTTACCAGTATCTCTATACTGGTAACAAAAAACTACGGTTATCCCACGAGCGACCAGTGGGAGTAGTTATATCGGACTCGAAACCAGCTAAAACCGCACAACGTCTCAGGTCTATAATGCCGGGGTGTAAGGTGGCCTAATAAGGCAATTCCCTTACACCTGCTTTGAGATGGTGCCCTCGGGATACTGTGACTATACTAGCAATTAGAATAATAAAAAATATGAGACATTCACGAAATAAATTCAGCTGATAAGGTACTCACCATAATTTGGTTCTAAGGCGGAACGAAATTTGCCGGGATAGCTAATAATCCATTCATTCATGTTTAAATTAGTTACATTTTGAATCTGTAGAATTATTTAAATAAATTTAAATTTGAATACGACAAAGATGAATTTTGATGAAGATTTAAATTTTGAATCATTTACCAACATTTCGTTATTGCTCGCTACAAGCAATTATGCACGTACTCAAACACACACGCGCGCGCACACACACACACCGACGCGCGCGCACACACACACACCGACACGCGCACACACACACACACACACGCACACACACACACGCGCGCACACACACGCGCGCACACACACACACTCACACACATACACACACATACACACCCATTAACAATTATTTTATTTCATTCATTTATTATTATTCCCATTATGTTCCTTCACGCCTCCCCACTAGTTTCGGAGGGGCGGCAAGATAACCTCGACAAGGTGAGTAAAGTCGGCCGGGGCGTTAGGGCGATTGGCAGAGGAAACGCCGCACTATGGGATAATGTCGAGTAAGACCGCTTTCTGTATCTTGGCCGCCACTGACTTCCCACCGATCCCGAGCCTATCAAGATGGACTGAGAGGTTCCTCGGGATCAAACCATTCGCTGAGATCACAACTGGAACTATTTGTGTGGACCCCACCCTCCACATGTCGATAACCTCATGCGCCGCCATGTCCAGATATTTGATATTTTTATCTACTTCGGCGCGGACGAGGTTCTCGTCATAGGGGATAGTGATGTCCACAAGAAATACCCGTGACTGTGCCCGGTCCATCAGCACGATATCAGGCCTATTTGCTAGAATAGTCCTATCCGTGATGATGGACTGGTCCCAGTAGAGCTTGGTGCGGTCGTTTTCGAGTACTGCTTCCGGTACGTACTTGTAATAGGGCAGCCTCTGTTCGACGAGGCCGTATAGGGCAAGCTCTTGATGCAGTATCCTGGCTGCTTGGTTGTGTATGTTCATTTATTTATTTATTATTATTATTTTATTTCACTAATGTTTTCGGAATCTTCAATAAATCTAGATTACCTAGTAAGTTATATTAAAGTAAACAAAAAATAATGATCAATTTGCATATTTAAAGGTAAATAAATAGTTTTGTTGTGTAAAAAATCATGGATGCAAATTGAACCATCAATGATACGCATAAAGAAGTTACTTATTAGCAATTAAAGCTGTGTAAACCGTTACTTAAAAAAAACAGCAAGTTCCTAACTAAGTATGTAAATTGTAAACATGTTTACGAAATAAATTTAATGCGTCGCAGTGGAAGCTATTAAATTATCCCACTATAAAAATTACCTGAAGCATAAAAAAAGAAGTTACAAAAAAATAACACTTGCAGTTAGTAAACATATTTTTCTTTTTTCCATGAGAATAGAACGGATACAATAATAGCTTTATGAGTTCGTCGCCCGAAAACAAGCTAAGATGCTTTAAATTCTACCGTAGTGAAAATAAGATTGAAAACAAAATTTACGAACCATTATACAAAAACGAATTGGACTGTGCGGTGAATTGATATTTTAATGAAACTGTTATCGCTACTTTTCGTTTTTAAGGGTTCCGTACCTAAAGGGTAAAAACGAGACCCTATAACTAAGACTACACTGTCCGTCGATCTGTCTGTCTGTCACCAGGCTGTATCTCAAGAACCATAATAGCTAAATAGTTGAAATTTTCACAGATGGTGTATTTCTGTTGCCGCTATAACAACAAATACCTACTAAAAATAGAATAAACAAATATTTAATAAGGGCTGAAACAAACTGAACTTTTTGCCGTTTTTTGCTCGACAGACACCGGAACAGTTAAAACAAAAAAAAAAGTTATAATGTTATAATGTGATAATGATACGGAACCCTTCGTGCACGAGTCCAACTCGCACTTGGCCGGTTTATTTCATTTTAATCATCACTCTCATCAATTCACCACTCACATACAGCACTATTACTACTTAAAATTGATAGAGGTGGGTAGGTATTTATTTTACAGATTTAGGTTGGTGGATATGAAAAAACTGTTTTCGCCGATTCTTAATATAGACTTTGAGTTGATTTTCTTTGCTATATTTGTGGAAAACAGAACATTATTCTTTAAAAAACTGACTAAATGAATAGTCACAAGCCACAAGTATAGCCGTTTTAGTTGTTGTGTCTTTTACTACGAGATAAGATACGTTATTACTTTCCAGAATGCGTTCCTTATTAGCGGCACTATCGAATGATGTAACAATACAGTGTATTTTTCCCCAAAATCAACAGGTTTGACTCCTGTCATAAATATTGATTTTTATCATCCAAATGATGCAGTTTTATATAAATCTTAAGGCTTTCACGGCCGGCGTTGCATGTAGAATATACTGCTTCCGGGCTGTTTGGCCGTGGTCCATCGGAAACTTGAATTCCAGACGTTTCGTCGATCACTGCGTTCGACATCTTCAGTGGTACAGCTCGGGACGCCGTCGAGTGTGGAGAACCTTCCTCGACGGCGAACTCGCTGCGACTGATGTAGCGGCCCGAGTCACTGGCGTATTTATAGGTGCAGTTGGAGGGGGGAAGCCCCGCCTTTCGGAACATGAACGAAATTGCCGCCTCAGCCACTTCGACAAGTCAGCGGTTGCAGAACACACCCAGGAGGATGGTAATCATACCATCAAATTTCAGAACACGAAGGTTCTAGCTACCACTTCACATTTCTTCCCACGGCTATATCGAGAAGCCATCGAAATATTCAAGCATCCCAACAATTTTAATAGAAAAAACGAAGGTTTTCATCTCCAAAAAGATTGGTACCCAGCACTGAGACCACCATCCCCGGTATCGGGAGGACACCCCCTTGCTTAGCCTCGACCAATCAGGATCGAGCGCATCGGTTGCGCAGCTCTCAGCCAATCACGACCGATCACGTTGTTTCCCCCCTCCAACTGCGCTTATAAATACGCCAGTGACTCGGGCCGCTACATCAGTCGCAGCGAGTTTGCCGCCGAAGAAGGTTCTCCGCACTCGACGGCGTCCCGAGCTGTACCGCTTAAGATGTCGACCGCAGTGATCGACGAAACGTCTGGTATTCAAGTTTCCGATGGACCACGGCCAAACAGCCCTGAAGCAGTATATTCTAGATGCAGTTTTAGTTTTCATCAAAATTGGGCTCACCAGGAATCAAACCTGTTGATTTTGAAGAACAAATACACCCGGTATTATTACACCATTCGATAGTACCGATTATAAGGAACAAATTCTGGGAAGTTATAACGTACCTTTTTTTTTTTTTTTTCGTGCGGTAATCACTTCGGATAACCCCCCGCGTGCCAGCGGGGGCGGTTATGTCGGGCTTGAACCGACTAAAACCGCACGCCGTCTACTCTACTTTATTCCATACATTATATTCTTGTGAAAATGTGTGAGTTCTGGCGATACTGGGATCTTACTTCACTTTTTCTTGGGAACGCGTAAAGTGTCAAGTTGTAGTTAATATCAAATACCCAAGTCTGTAATCCCTTGGATTTGTGAATAACTCAAATTTTTTACTCAAATAGTATATAGAATACAGTTTTTTTGTAAAATTAATGATACGTTTAATTAGCCGTGTTTTAGAACCCTAAATACAAGATAGGTAAGCATAGTTTGTGTTTAGATAGCGCTTTGTAATAATAACCCAGCAGTTGCCTGATGCATACCTACACTTCCCACAATCGCCTATCATATTAATGGAAAAAAACATCCAGACAGACAGCTTGGCGATAAAGTACTAAAGTGTTAAAAATCCATTGAGGCAGATAACTTATCAAATAACTTATGTCTAATCTCGGAAGGCTGTCAAGATAAAAAAAATGTTCTACTTAAATATATAAGTAGTATACTAGCTGTTGCTCGCGGCTCCACCCGCGTAGAATTCTGATCCCGTTCCCTTAACCCATGGGAACCCATTCCCGGGATAAAAAGCCTATGTGTTATTTCAGACTATAATCTATCGCTGTGCCAAATTTCAGTCAGATCCGTTCAGCCGTTTTTGCGTGAAAGAGTAACAAACATTCATCCATCCATACTTACAAACTTTCGCGTTTATAATATTAGTAGAATGAATAGGTATGCATTTAAATGAGTTCAATAACCTAGAAGGTTGGCGCAAGTACCCATTTATCGAAGGTACTTATATTATAGATATTCCGTACAGTGACTTTGATTTTTAAAACGTCAAAAAAAATTAGGTATGCTGTTCACTGTACAGGGCACGCCGCAATAGCGGCGGTAAGGCCCATCATGGAGGATTGGCTAGAGAGGCGACACGGAAGCCTCTCGTACCGACTGACGCAGGTGATCTCCGGGAAGGGGTGCTTCGGGGACCACCTGCATCGGATCAGGAAGGAGCCAACGACTGTGTGTCATCACTGTGACGCGAGCGAGGACTCAGGGCTGCACACGCTGGCGGACTGCCCGGCGTGGGAGGTGCCGAGGCGTGACCTCGTGGCAGCCATCGGGGTGGGACTCCTCTCGCTCGGCAGCATGATTGCGGTAATGGTGCGGAGCGCGAGTGCGTGGGCCGCCGCCACCTCCTTCTGCGAGCATGTGATGCTCGCGAAGGAGATGGCGGAGCGCGCCCGGGAGAGGTTCAGAACTCTCCCGGCCCGCCGAGCCCGCAACATGCTCGCCGCGCGTCGCAGGCGACTCAGGCGCCGGAGGTCGCTTAACGACCTCCGTCCTCCATGAGCACAGGCCTGGGGGTGGCAGGTGAGGCCGCCTGTCACCCCAGCAGAAGCAGGCCGGGACGGTGGGGCGACTAGCGCCCCTCCCCCAAACCGGGGCAAGACGGGGACACCGTGGTTCCCAAACCCGAGGGGGCCAGCTCGAAACCGGAGATGGCCCAGGGTCAGTCGGGGTGCGAGGGATATGCTCTATGGGCAACCTTACACCCCGGCGTCTGCAGACCCGAGACGGCGTGCGGTTTTAGTCGGTTCAAGCCCGACATAACCGCCCCCGCTGGCCGGCGGGAGGGTATCCGAGGGGATTTCCGCACGAAAAAAAAAAAAAAAAAAAGGTATGCTGTTCACTTTTCAAAATTGGTAAGTTAACGACCTCCGTCGCTTAACGACCTCCGTCGCTTAACGACCTCCGTCCTCCATGAGCGCAGGCCTGGGGGTGGCGGGTGAGGCCACCTGTCACCCCAGCAGAAGCAGGCCGGGACGGTGGGGCGACTAGCGCCCCTCCCCCAAACCGGGGCAAGACGGGGACACCGTGGTTCCCAAACCCGAGGGGGCCATCTCGAAACCGGAGATGGCCCAGGGTCAGTCGGGGTACGAGGGATATGCTCTATGGGCAACCTTACACCCCGGCGTCTGTAGACCCGAGACGGCGTGCGGTTTTAGTCGGTTCAAGCCCGACATAACCGCCCCCGCTGGCACGCGGGGGGGTATCCGAAGGGATTTCCGCACGATAAAAAAAAAAAAAAAAGGTAGGTTTTATTTTTCCGGTATGGAACCTAAGATACAAACACGCTTGTACGATACGACTACATACAGAAAGCACAGCTAATACAAATCTCTATTCCTAGGCAGCACTTTTCGCCGAATATTGTGTTGATAGAAAACATTGTTTGTAGACATCTCGGTACATTGGAAGCACTGTTAGTCTTTTGCTACATAGTAGTATGTTAGCCTCATCGTACCTTATTTACAGTCACTATTGCACTTATGCTAGAGGAGTAGAACAGAGACGTTGGTGTGAAGAAAACTGAAACAGATCCCGAGCAACATCAGAGGTGGGATTCCCCAAAATACTTGAAAATACACCCACATTTCGCACGTTTATGTTGTGTTTTCGCACCAACGCCTCCCTCTGGCTCCGAAACTTGACACAATCCTTCAGCAAGTGTTGGACATCATCTAGTGTTCCACATAATTCACAGTTAGGTGAGTCCACTTTTTTCATGAGATGTCCAAACTTTCTTGACGGATAGTGGCCTGAACGAAGTCTATGAACTGTTACAATCTCATTTTTGTTTCAAATAAAGAATGATTCTGATTTGTTGATTTTCAGAATATTTTAATGTTTTAAAGAATACACACTCATTTTTTTTATTTACCCGTATGAATCTCACTCATCACATACATTCACTCTATCCAATGTTACCAGACGATAATCGAAATAAATTTCCTAATTTAGAGTAGATTTTAAACAATGAAGTGATGTATGATCGGCATTGTGCTAGAACTACTTTTAAGGCCCGCACTATCGCTTAGAAGTGGAAACCTTTCTGGACGACCTTGGAAAGGGACTGGTAAACGAAGGGAACCCATCTACATAGATCTATATCACGTTCTGTATAAGAACTATTTATTTGAATTGAAATAACACTAACCAAACGGATTCTACCGCAATTAATTTTGTGTTATTTTATTATTTACACTGTTACTGACGTTTGGGTTGCTTTTCAGCAGCCAGCAGAAAAGCAACCCTAAGGGGAACAGTGTGAATATTAAAATAATAATAGTGATATTCGCGTAAAATTTCAAAAATATAACAAAATAATTCATAACTAACAATCAAATTCATAAATGATTTTGTGATATTAAACAATGCAAGCGAAACATTCCTTTTCGAAGATGTTCGTTATTAAATTAAATTCAATTCAAATTCATTTATTGATTGCAACTAGGCCCAATTTGTTAGTAACAAATTATCTTAAATCTACTGTTTAGTAACAATGTTACGTCAAGTGAATAACTAAATTATAAACTGTTCATTATATTATTGCATTAGATTTATGTAATAGATGTTATAATTCCCTAGGTAATTAAAATATAAGTTTCATGAATGAGTTCACAGTTAAGACTTTGTACAAATTTCCCGCTAAAAGGGTTATAAAAATATAATTATATACACATTTCATCCAATTTCGGTTTGATTGCGTTCAGGGGTCAGCAAGTGCATAGCCGGGCAGGGGGGTTGTGGTCGCAGCACTAGTGGGACCGGTGGGTGTCACGCGGTGCTGCGACGACAATCCTCTTCTGATGAGGCCGTCAAGCTGAGTGCCACCATTGTTAACATGGTACGTGTATGTAATGGTGACCCTCTTTCCTGAGACTTTACCTTCAGCTTACCACCAGGCGAGATGAAGTCAAATTGACGTGTCCTAAATATAAAAAAATATAAAAAAAAAACAAGAAATACATGAATATTAATATACCAACCTAGTAGATTAGGCATCGGACTTTGAGGTTCGAACTCCTCTCCACACTAACGATGTGAACCTACTCTTAACACAAGCGATTTACGGGAAGACTAGTAACTTCGACTATTTAAAATATTTCGTATTTACATTTTTAAATATCAGTATTATAGTTATATCTATAAATATGAAAAAACAAGTTGAATTCCTGAGACGAGCTCAGCCGAATACAAGGGATTTTCGATTTTGCGATTTTTTTTTTGTTTTTGCGATTTTTGCGATTTTTTTTTATCTTGCAATTGTTCACCCCAGCCCGTATCTATTACCGAAAACAGCAACTCGATAGCTCATCTCCTTCATACCCAAAACCGTGACAGAAAATTGGCAACGACGACGACGACGTCGACGACAACTCTTAGCAATAGGGCTTTTCTAAAGAAAATCCCTAAAAACAATGTCGCATCGGTATCGATTGAAATTCACATCACATCCGAGCTTCCTTTTCAAGTCGTCAGTTCATCTGGCTGGGAGCATTCAGTGTTCACACCTTCCGTTTATCAATTTTACCAAAAAAGATGTTTGTAAATTGGAGATATTTAAAAAAAAACATTTTTTTGGTTATGTTACAAGTTTTTTCTATTAGAAAGGTCATGGTCAGACTTAAAATCTGCTGTAGGTATGTTTGATTGCAATGGTTAAGTAAAACCGGAGATATGACCAAAAACGATACGGGTTATCGTCGGCGGCGTTATGGTAGGCGGAGCCGCGGGCATAAGTTAGTGATGCAAATAAAAAAAAAAGAGATGTTCTTAGTTGTTTCTCTTCTGCATCGTTACTGCTCTGTGGCATTCAGAAACAGCTTATTCTAATATATTCATCAGTGCCTAATTTACTTCATGAAACCAGTTAGAATTTTAGTTCATATTTATATTCAATCAAGATTCCAAACTTGTCCAACAGATCAACTAAATAATTATTTGGTTGCCCCGCCGCCGGCGCACCAGAAATGTGATTACCCCACTTACTTAATTGTCTAAATTACTGCTACCGATTTTAATTGAGTATCGAATAATGAATAATAATGGCTTATAATTATTGTTACTTATAATGTAGTCACTTTTTCCTTTAAAAGGACAATGCCCATGTCAGTATGGAAATCGATTGCACATTTTTTTGCTATATCACATAATTATAAACTGCATTAAAAAGCCTGCATTAAGTATTATCTGAAATATAAACGTATATTGTAACAGAACTTGGGGTTATTGAGAATTAAATGATTACAACGAGAAAAACAACAACAACAAGAAAATATTGTGACACTGACTGTTGAACTGACGTTTGAGGTTTCCTTTTGGAATGTTTTAAGACAGGGATACCATGTATAAATTAAGAGAAAACTACCACTGAAGCATACATTATTTTACAACTTTAACTGATTATGACTAATAAACTACGAATACATACACGAAATATTAAGATTACATAACTGCAATATATTTGAATGTCACATTCCGAATTATTATCACGTATTATTATTTAACCGTTTCATTTTAAAAAGATTGGTATATTTGCATTCTACCACCAATGGTTCATTTTATATAATGGTAACAATTAAATTAAAATGAAAACGATTATTCATTCAAGTTTAATATCTTTATAATTTAAATTCAAACCCCAAGTTCTATAGAAGCCATTTAGTGTTGAAAAATCATACTACAACCAATATTAAATATAATAATTTGAAATATTGACGCGAACGTCTAAAAGCGCAACCAAGAATGGGCATTCTCCTTTTAATATTTGACTATATTATAAAAATCTATACCATTCTAAAATTGTAAATTGGTTCCGTCTCTACATAGGAAATATTTAACTAGGAATTCAGTGCAGGGTGCGACTGAAATAAATTGAGCTGAGCGAGCAGGACTCTTACTTGAAAAATAAGGCATCTTACTACGGTCGCGCGCATAGCTAAGGCCGCGCGCTCGTGAAACTGTTTTTCGATGATTATTCCTCAATGGTACATTGTATTTGAACAGTTGACCCCTCTAAACACTCAGCGGTGTCTACACTATCACCATGGCAAATTTGGTCAAGATCGGTATTGTGGTTCCGGAGGAGTACAGTCTCGACCAAACGGCTTAGCCACGTATAAGAGCTGAGCGAAGCGAAAGCGAAAAAAAAGAAACTTGGGTTTTGCTAAATTAACGACAACGCACAAAAAAAAAATGAAAATTCTTGTCTGTTCGCGATTTGGTTGTCAGACTTAAAAACTGGCGTTTGATTGCAATTTATTAAGTAGAACCGGAGAATGTTACTTTTAGTTGATGACTGATACCACACAGCCGTGGGCTTCAGCTCGTATATAATACTAGCACACAGCAAGGTTTCACTCTCCGTACAGGGGATTATTCGGGCGGCTGACTGCCCATGTTATTCTGACTTTGTTTTTGCTCGGCTCCTTAGGATCGTAGCGTGATGCTAAAAAGCCTCCTAAAACCCTCCCCAGGAAATAAGCTATCAAATATTCAAATATTTTCAGGTCTTTCGTGTTTCATGTGCCCAAAGTTTCGGATGTACGCTTCATAGTGGCCCCGTGTGGCTAAATTGTGACCTGTAATGGCAACGATAATCATGTTAAAATAATAAGTTTATCGCAATATTTTTACGAAAACATGTCAATCAAGATTGTATGTCACCTTAGTGAGAAAAACAAATCACATTCTCGAATGCTACGAAAAAAATATATTCGTAGCTGTTCGTTTTATTGCAGGAGTGTCTAGAATAATGAGCAAAATTGAGGTCTAGCTTGAAGAATGACGTCATATTCGGTTAGTGTTACTTGGGGCTTGTTATAGTTAAGCAGCTGGGTGCCACAGCGAGGCCATAAGACACTATAGAGTCATTGCCATGCCTGCGCATGCGCCAGTACATGAAGACATCCGAGCGCCAATCTCGGTTGCATTCAAAGCTTGCACTACAGACTTCAAAGCTCTGCTCTCTTAAGCCCCATTTACATGGAGAGAGTTTCTTACCTCGAAGATACTATTATCGTCAGCTAGAAATAAAAACATGATCATGTAAATTAAAGATACGATATCGTACGTGTTAGCGCGATAATCGCATTGTCAATAAGTACTGGACGTCCCTGTGTAAACAAGATAATATCGTGCTAGTTACCGAGCTCGAATGGGCATCTCGCATTCCAATGTACAAACCGATTTGTACTATACTCGCATGAACTTGAAAAATGTCATAAGAGATTGAGTTTAGACAAGTCGAAAAATCGTAGCCAATATTGCGTTGCGATTTGTGACGTAGTGTAAACAAAACGCTGGGCGATAATCACCTTACGAATATCGTACACACTCTTAGGCAAGTTTTTTTTTGTTTATTGTAAACATGTGAATGCGATTATCGTCTGTAGAGTATCGCCTATGATAATGACATACGATTTCTCGTCCTAAAACGTGCAAACAATTCTCTCCATGTAAATGGGCCGTTACCCTTTCTCCTCCTTTTTGTATATCTTTGTTTTTACGGGAGTGAATGCTATCTAACGGACGGGGTTTTGAGCAAACTTCCTCTATGGGTTGGGCCCCGAGAGGAACCCTGCTCAAAACCCCGTCCGTCAACCGGCAGATGTACCGTACTAGCTTGCAACTTGAAAATCTTGATGGGGCCTCATACAACCCTGATGGTTAATTACCTTTATTCGGCGTAGTACAGTTTCGGGATTGGACAGATCAATGACTTCTATGTACACTAGACAAGCTGTAAATGGATATAGGCTCGCCCCCTATTACATTGGGACCTAAACATAACTGGCGAATCGTAGGTGTGTAATACAACTATGCCTACCCCTTCAGGGATACAGGCGTGAAGTTATGTATGTAGATAATCACGCCTGGCGGGCCGCGGCCCAACGGTTGTCGTTGGGATGTTGTATATATATTATACCAGCACGCGAACTTCACTTTCGCGATTCAGGATTGGTAGTGACGTAGTAGTTTAGAAGTAGTTCGACTTGTTGTGTATTGCCACATGGAGATAAAAAGTGTGTCAAAATCCGGGGTTGAAGCAGGAAAGGGGGAAGGATACGGGCCTCCTCGACATATATTAATTATATTAAGTATATTATATTAATTATTAATATTAATTATTATTATTAATTACATTATGTAATAATTATATTAATGTCAATAAACGATAAAATATGTAAAAGAAAGCTAGTAACTTACCTAAATCAAACCTTCGCCGGACTTTTATCACTCGGTTTAAAACAATAACTTTTTTAGACGCAGTGTTTATGACTATATTATCGAATGCAATCACTTGGACATGTTTAGCAGTAGTCTAAATGTTTTTAAGACAGAATTACGCGCAATGTTTTTATTAAAGTCAAATACTTAGTACGTTTTTTCTTTTTTGTTTGTATTTAGTTTGTGCAGCATGCAAGTTGTAGCGATATCTTATTGTTATTGTTATCATAATATTTTATGGAACTCTAAGTCATTAAGAATCTCATGTTATTTATCTTTATAAGTGTATGACTGTTTGTTTCCTAAATAAATATAAATACAGAAAAATAAAAACTATTAAGTATATTTCAAGGAAATTTTATAAACTACGTCGATTTGAATTTTGGCGCCATTACATTATTTCACAGATGACAGCTGATGATATCATATTAAACAAATTTAATATACTTACCCTGTGGCTATGACAACAACAAAAAGTGGCGTAATGTTGTGGGTCCAGTAGTGGTCATAAATCTAAACCAATATTTTTGTTCCTAACAGCCAGTCTTGTATACATAAAACTCATTGGTACATCGTGATTCGGCAGATTTCCAACTCGAACGATTTGTGAATTGGGCCGATTTTTGAACTCGACGGATTCACTACACAGCAGAAAATGAACAGTCGTGCACTAAATATAAAATAGAAAACCGGTCAAGTGCGAGTTACTGCCATTATCAATAACGTGCCGCTCTCTTAATTGAAGCGTCCAAACAGCACCTTTGCAATATTAAATTGTTAGATACAGGTTGAAATTATTTATAATTAACAGTTTTTGAAATAATGTCCATTAAACATATCACTTTTATCGCTAAATGTGTCGGGCCGTGACATTGAATCAAGAATAGCGTTGGGATTGTCGCATTTCTGTTAGAAATATAAATATATTTCAAAAATAAACACATTATGGCCTCTGGCGTAGGTTGCCTGCTACTTTAGCATCCGTTATTTAGTATTAAGATATCAAATTGAATTAGGCTTGGTTGATATCATTAACACCGACTTTAGATAAATACTGTGAAAAAAAAAACCTACACGAGGAGCGTAACATTCCTTCGGTTTGAAATAAAACTATTTTTAAAGGATTCTATCTCGTTATTTAAGGCTATCGTTTTTTGGTTAAATCTCCGGTTCTACCTAACTAATTACGATCAAACATATTTTATTTTTTCGACATATTTTATCATCAAAATCCGTTTAATAGTTTTTGCATCCATCGTGAATAAACAGACCAGAATTCCAAAAAAATAATTGTTGTATTCAGAATCGTTCATTTAACATAACCCAAGTATTTACAATATTATAACAGTGAGAGAAAATAACTGAGGGCTCCTATCCTACGTATGATGGTTAATAACAATTATTTTAAATTTTATAATGTGTTCTATGTTGAATTTTCTTCAATCTAGGACCCCCTCCGAGCTTGGTCGACAGTAGTCTTAGAACATAGTTTCGCGGCGGGAGGCAACCGCTTTGTTCGCGACGTTTGAAAGGTCAATGAAACTTGTGTATATAGAGAATTGTTTATTATAGTTGCTAATAAAACCCATAGGTATTTAGTAAATATAACATTGATCATCATATCTATATTAAGTAAAGATCACGAAATATTTTTTTTTCCGTAGTTCGCAAGAATTACGGTAGATGGCTCCAACGTCGCCTTAAGACGTATTAATGTATCG
Source organism: Cybosia mesomella (assembly GCA_946251805.1). Lineage (NCBI taxonomy): Eukaryota > Metazoa > Arthropoda > Insecta > Lepidoptera > Erebidae > Cybosia > Cybosia mesomella. The sequence continues at coordinate 30,028,099 of OX276398.1, forward strand.
GAGAATTTCGAATATCTGGGACGTGTCTAGGTGGCTCAGTTGGTCAGAGCATTCCCCCTGTAAGGGACTGGTCGCGGGTTCAAGTCTCGTCCTAGATGTTCTCTTTTTCCGATCTAAATCTTTAGAAAAAAGTAAGCATACAAAATGCTTAAAAAATTTAATTTAATCACGAAATAATTACATTTTTCAGACTTTCCAAAAAAGTAACAGCAAAAAGTTCTAAATAATGTTATGAGAACATCGTCGTATAATTGTTTTGCAACTGTTAAATAAATAGGTACATATAACCTCGCTTCTTATATAAATATCTTAGCGGTGTATTGGCAGTACATATAACCTCTACTACATTTCGCCAACTAAGTATCTATTTCCGCACTCCGTTAACTCTATAAAAGGGCTATTGTCATCCAAAGAGCACTTTTCATGGACCGTATGTTTACTGTCCAATTTAGAAAATTCCAAATAGACGCTGCCGTCACCTCAGTTGACATTGAGACGCCGCCGCCGGTAAAAAACTTACAAGACCTCGGACATTTATTTTTATTATCAGTTTATTTTCTTCCGGATACGTAAATTTTTTTTTGCACAAACTTTACATTCTAATGTAATTTATTAGTGACTAGGAACTCGCCCTCGCTTTGCTTCGGTTTATATGAGTTTTTTAAACTCTAGCTATCGTAATTTATCTACACATAATGTATAGCCTATGTCCAAGTTCATCGGGGATAATATTCCATAAAAATAAACCTTTCAAAAGGTGTTTTTTTTTTTCAATTGTGCAGTGGTTCTGAAGATTACCCTCAATATATATATATAAGCAAATACACAAAATTCAGCCTCCCTTTCTATTATTAGTATAGATCTTCCAATTACTTACCCTGACACAAAACGAACACTGTTTGAAAACCACTGCCCTAACCTAAGACTAATCCTGGGAGAGCCGGAGGGATGGCAACCCTAACTATCCCTTAGACGCCTCGGAACTCGGACGACACCCGCGGGAAAAGATGGAGGAGTGACACTTGTATGATGTTTGAGTATTGCACGCTCTTCTTGTATCCGTGCTAAAACATGGCACCGAGATTAACATACTAATTGTTTTACAAAAGTATTACCTACTTTTTGTTTTGATTCGCCATATTCAAGACAAAAACAGGTTATCCAAATTTAGCTGCCATTTTGGTCGTAAATGTAGGCTCGTTTGCCCGAGCGTGTAAAATGAAACATATTTTGAGTGTTTTAACATTTTAAATATTTTGGTGTGATCCTACACAATTTAATAATAATTATCTACCTCAATAACTTGCATAACTTGGAAGAGGCAGAATGGCATGAGTAGCAGGAGTGGATGGTGACTGGGAACCTAGAAATTGAATGGCCACGTATGATTAACAGATTCTGTATTTTGGAATAGGTCAAACTACAGCTTTATATCACCTTTTTTTCCTATGGAACACCCTCGGGTACCACCTCAACGAGGCCAACGGTGAGGTTCCAGAGGCCGGAACTCTTTTGAATTTCACAGTAAAAGATGCTCGTCATCATCAAAAACTGTTTTCCAAGCCAGAACTCTGCACAGAAGGCTAGCATCTCACCTTTTATTGAATTTTTTAGGAAAATTTTTTTATAGAAAAATACGAGAAAGTTCCAGAGGCCGGAACCCTTTTGCATTGCATTGCGAGAGACGCTGGTCATCATCTAGAACCATTTCGCTAGTCAGACATTCGGAATTTGAGAAGATTTTGTCTTGTGCTTGCGAAGGTAGCATCTAGTTTTTTCAAACGCGATATGATTAGTTTATCCGCCAGAACTATTGTTGTAACCTATTGAGAACATAAAACTCACCGGATTTAGACTCTTGTGTAGTCAGGATTTCGAAATTTGATGAGATGCTACCATATGTTTGCGAAGTTAGCATCTCATTTTGTTAAAACTCAACTTTATCAGTTTAATCGCCAGAACTATTGTTGAGACTTGTTGAGAACATAGAACTCAACAAATTTAGACTTTTGTGCAGTCAGGCGTTCGTAATGTGATGAGATGCTATGATGTGTTTGCGAAGTTAGCATCTCATTTTTTTCAAAATGCGATATTAATAGTTTAATCGACGGAACTATTGATAAAACTTATGAAGAACTGTGGAACTATGCTGGATGCCACTTTATATTGATTTTATTTGTGAGATGCTAACATTTGAGATGCTAACTTCACAGACGTCCTATTGCGGATGCCCTAGGATGCAAATCCCCAGGAAAGGTTTGTGCCACCTAGGTGATATCACTCGTGAATAGGTACCTATTCTCAATTATTGTGATGATTGAAAAAAATAAAATTTAGACCCAAAATTCGTCAATGGTTTGATCTGGATTCTAGGAATTCCTATATTTGTAGATCCAGAGCACTTTACTTTACTTAAAAGTTTCGAAGGTGCCCGTACAGTGCGTATTTACAAATGCTTCCTTAGCCCAGCCCTTGCATAGTGTTGAGCTAAAGAACTTTCGGGCGAACAAATTGTTAAAACGATCCACGTATCCTTCTTTAGATCAACACACACGCCGTGTTGGGTGGGCTAAAGAAGCTTTTACGGAGACAAATTGTGTTATTGCGTTACAAATTCTTCTTTAGGCTAACGTTGCACGCACCGCCCCGCAGAACCTCGCCCTGCTAGTATTATGTCGCTTACTTTGTTTTGGTTAGATATTTTTCTATCTTACGAATTAATGAGCGATGTACACGGAGCCTTCTATTTCTTTGTACAATATCACAAGTAACCTAACCTCCGCCATATCCTTCTAAACTATATCTATCCGTATCGGGGCGCGCGTGTTCATGAGCACGCTTCGCTCGCTCAGTATTTATATATACATTTATACACACTATACAAGTATAAATTCAGAGAATAAGTATTGCCATACAACGTGGCAATGCTGCCAGTCTTCTGGGCACGTTACCACAGGAGGAATGCGAAGCGGAGGAATTCCACGATGCATTTTAGGTTTAAGTTTCTTTTAATTATTTATTTTATTTTAGTTTTATTTAGTTTAGTTAGATATAATATTTGTAACCACATTTGTACATTTACGTATTTCGGTTATCTAATACTAGATGACTTTTACTAGTATAAATTTGCTTGAAAATCAGGAATTATTGGAACCACCTTCCTGTTTTTCCACTGCGGTCCAATCAAATAAGCTTCCGGAAACCAGTTAGTGTGCCAACATAGTGTGTCTGTTGTGCTAAAGATGGATACGAGGCTCGTATGCATGTCTCTGCAAAAGTTTCTTCAGCCCAACATGATGTGTGTGTGCTGTGCTAAAAAAGGATAAGGGGCTCGAATTCACAATTTGACTCCGCAAATGCTTCTTTAGCCCAACACTATGCATGTGCTGGGCAAAATAACCATTTGTAACCTGTACAACACAGAGTTCTGTAAAGCTTTGTACGAACTAAGCGTTCCAATGGACACGTAATCTAGGTATTCTGAATACGCGTACAGGGCACAATACATTACCTACTATAACGCGTAGTTGAGAGTCGGCCAGCCAGTATCCGCCTTAGAGCTGACTGGTAACGACTCGCCGCGAGGCGGGAGTTGACACGCGTGATCAAAACATTGTAGGTGTACACGTACTGCAGATCGTCGATCGACGGACTATCGTTCCTGTGTATGCGTAACCGACTATGCGTATCTACATTGGAAGGCTCAAGTCCGTACAAGGCTCACAGATTACCTAATAGTTGGATTCTGTATACGTAGGTACCCAATTAATGGCAGTAGATACCTAGTACCTTTTTTTTTCGTCCGGAAATCCCTTCGGTACCCCCCCCCCCCGCCGGCCAGCAGGGGTGGCTATGTCGGGCTTGAACCGACTAAAACCGCACGCCGTCTTGGGTCTTAAGACGGGTGTAAGGTTGCCCATAGAGCATGGGCCTTACCGCCGCTATTGCGGCGTGCCCTGCGCTTGGTAGCCCAAGTCGTTCCTTCCACAGATACCTACTACCTATTATCTAATCTGTGGCAATACACGTACCTAGGTGTTAATATATTATTCGACATAGGTAACTCTTCAGTCTACCATATACCTGTACATAATACCTGTATTAAGGTATGATTTAGACATTAATCTAAGCTATTCGTGTCACGGAATAATACGCAAAGCTGAATCTCTATACCTCGTGTTTATTTTGACTTATTGTTATTTACATACGCGAAACCTCGCCGGTACCTTCCTACTACATTAAGAAAATAATACAAAACTACAGCCATTCCGCACAAACATGACTTACATGACGACAGTTCGTGATAGCAGAATCAAAACATTAAATAAATTGGAACGATTTGTTGCTAAGCGAGTTATAACTCTATAAAATTGGAGAGTCGCTCTCAACGTAGCTTTAGATGGCTGTTTCGTGTTTGTTTATTCAGCCGATTAGTATGCACTTGTCAACTATCAGAGGCGCTCAACTCGACGAATTGATAATAAACATTGTCGGTTTTTGTCAGTCACCTTCCTGTATCAAAAAAATCTACACAAAAAATAAAACTGTTTTTATAAATAAACAGATACTGTTATGCGACATTCGAAAAAAATAAAAACTTGCCTACTGCCCACCTACTACTTAAATTAATAGCATGATACAATAATCGTATCACAAGAGTGACGCTATCGCAGCGAAAGCTCTTCAAAATTAGTAAACATTATTTAGAAGACGTCATAATTTTATATCGAATAGTAAACGTTAACATATAAATTTCTCCATTTTGAGTCACAGAGTAAAAACTTTTGTTACTATTTTAATACTTGGATACTTATATATATAGAAACTTTTTTTTTTTTCGTGCGGAAATCCCTTCGGATACCCCCCGCCAGCCAGCGGGGGCGATTATGTCGGGGTGTAAGGTCAAATAGAGCATATCCCTCGCACCCCGACTGACCCTGGGCCATCTCCGGTTTCGAGATGGCCCCCTCGGGTTTGGAAACCACAGTGTCCCCGTCTTGCCCCGGTTTGGGGGAGGGGCGCTAGTCGCCCGACTGTCCCGGCCTGCTTCTGCTGGGGTGACAGGCGGCCGCCCCACCGTCCCGGCCTGCTTCTGCTGGGGTGATAGGCGGCCTCACCTGCCACCCCCAACTTATATAGACACCTACCTAAAATAATACTACCTACATAATATATGTATTATGTAAAGATGAGACGTTATAACTGTATCTGTAAACACTTTACGAAACTCGCAGTATAATTTCTACAATATGATATTACTGTTTTGTATAAAACTCTACTATAGAACATATTACATTATTTGTGATTCTACCTAATGAATATTATATTCTGCTGACATTGAAACGTCTGTTAGCGTAAATAATTGCTGTTTTATATTTTCTTCTTCCTACACATTTAAATGTTAATTTGGCAATTTTAATGGCTTCTTTTTTTTTTGCTACGTAGGTAGTAGGTACTAGAAGTAGTTTACACGCAAGTTTACGCCACACTGACCTACGAGATGTTTTCATTGTTAACACTTTCACATTCAATAAGAAAACATTTTTATTTGATACTTGGTGTTTCGTCAATGCGTTACTAATTATTACCAGATCTCATATTTTATAAGGCTCATTACATACAATTCCATTCGTTCAGTCGTCGTGGTTTCGGTAGAGGCAGTCCCCACCTGCCTGAATGTCATAATCCTTAGTTTATAATATCACTAGATGTTCCCCGCGGCTTCGCCTGTATGGAGTTCTGATCTCATGAAAATATCGGTATAAAAAGTGGCATAAGTTACTCAGGGATAATGGTGAAAGAATTTTTGAAATATTTTCAGTTGTTTCAGAGTTTATCGATTACAAACAAACAAATCTTTCCTTTTTATAATGTTAGTAAAGATATAAAATTTCTTATTATGCTATATGTATGTATATACTTTCATAATATCTCATTTTCCGATCCTAACTCTGACACATGTAAACGCGTATCAACATTTTTAATACTAGCGCCCCTCACCCATACCGGGGTAAGACGGGGACACCGTGGTTCCCAAACCCGAGGGGGCCATCTCGAAACCGGAGATGGCCAAGGGTCAGTCGGGGTGCGAGGGATATGCTCTATGGGCAACCTTACACTTTACTCGGGTCTTAAGACCCGAGACGGCATGCGGTTTTAGTCGGTTCAAGCCAGACGGCCGCGGGGGGTATCCGAAGGGATTTCCGCACGAAAAAAAAAGGTAAGTACACCGTGTCATGTTTAATGTCAAGACAATTTATTCTTATACATATAAACAGCAGTTTTTATTGGCCCTTCAGTATTAAAGGTTTCTTTCACATGCCAACTTTTCCGAATTCCTGACTTTGATGTCTTGGTTGAATTTTCCGAGTATTTATATCTGACCATGAAACGCATTAAAATTTTTGAGAAGTTGTTTTATTTCGATTTTTATCTATTTTTTTTATAAAAATCGTAGTAATTGAAAAATTCTACAATTTCATTGGATATAAAAGTCATCATGTAACCGCAAAACTTGTGTTTCATTCATTGCTATCCGGGAGTTTTATTAACCGCATTTTATTGCCTACGCAAGGGGCATAAATTTCTAAGATTCAGTATTTCTCAGCCCAGTATAAATATTTTGTTAATAAGAAATTTTTGTTCGACTTCAGCCTTCTTAAAGCTTCCGACAAAGTTTCACGCAAATTTTCAAACTATTTTTCGTCAAAGCTCATAAAAACCTTCCAACCATAGGTACTAAAAATTCAAAAATATATTTTTATGATAAGACAGACAAGGAAAACGACCAGGTGAATAATTTTGAATATGCTACAAAATTAATAAATTTTAATGTATGTTAATATTTATGCGTACAACATACAGTCATGCCTGTTTCCCATTGAGGCATACAGGGAAAGACCCCAGTTTTCAAACTACTACGGCACTGGCATACTTGCTACCATTCTTCTACGTTCATAAGTGTATATTATATGTGTATAGTATCCGTTATTTTAGTTGTCTAACCTTATTTTCATAGGGTATATTAGTAATTTCGGTTACGATTATTCTATTTAAAAAGAAGCTAAAGCCTTTTAGTTAATATTTTTGTAATATGTCCTCTTAAAAAAAACAATCTTTCTAGATGTGTGTGTCGTGTCTCTTTCATGCCAAAAGTCAGTTTCTATAGAGTTCATAAAACTTACTACCTCTTAATAATATGGTGTCATTATGTTTTTGCTCACAAAGCTATTAAAACTATAAATAGTAACAGATTTTAAAACCTATTCGCTCGTAATATTTTCAATCGATGTGGTCGTGTCTGTGACTCACTTGAAATAATAGCTATTTTGCCATATTTTATACTCATTTTGGTATTTATAAAAACTGTTGTTGACTATTTATTGAAATATAAGATAAGATAATATTCTTAGATACTGCTTTTTATTAAATGAAGAACTTCATTTTGCAGCTGGATTCGTTTATAAGGGTAACGTGTACCATCAGGCGGGTCTACTTAATACCTCATTATCATCATCCGAGCGCCAATTCCAAGCTAGTGTCATGTAAATACTGCAGTGACGGCTACTCTTGCAGAACACAGGAATATAAACATTTTCTTTCCAACACAATACGGACCGCAGAAAGAGTGGCAATGGACACATTCTTTACTTTATAAATTTTTAGCAAATTAAGTTACATTTGGAATTAGTTAGACAATACATTTTTATTCAATTCAATAATCAGTAATCTACATCGTAATGAAAAAAAAATCGTTATGAAATACAAACCTAAAGTTATCCACCCCTGCTAGTCTCATGCAAAACAAATTAACAATGAATAATGTATTTATGTGACTAAGCGGCACACTGTGTTGCCACGCTCGATAATTGTAATTTTGTTTATAATTGGTATTTTTTATGCATATTACAAGATGAAAATAAATGTACTATTGGCTTTTAAAATGCCATTTCCTAGTATCATAATAACCCACGGTCTCCCGAAAATCTAAGAATGTGACAACACAACTTAGTAGATATTGAATAATATTTAGCGGCAGCCAAGCGGCGGCCCACAACAGTACCCCTGCTGTGCTGGCTATGCCGCCGCGCCCTCTTGTGTTTTTTGTCGTATTTTTAGAGCCTAAACTTCATAGGTTTATCTTGATTAATTGAGCTGAGCGAAGCGAAGCTCTTATACGTGGCTAAGCCGTTTGGTCGAGACTGTACTCCTCCGGAACCACAATACCGATCTTGACAAATTTGCCATGGTGATAGTATAGACACCGCTGAGTGTTTAGAGGGGTCAACTGTTCACATACAATGCACCATTGAGGAATAATCATCGAAAAATAGTTTCACGAGCGCGCAGTCTTAGCTATGCGCGCGACCGTAGTAAGATGGCTTATTTTTCACGTAAGAGTCCTGCTCGCTCAGCTCAATTTATTTCAGTCGCACCCTGCACTGAATTCCTAGTTTAGGAGTTCTTATAAATATAAACGGGAATATATGATCCCAAATTTCATCTCAATCGGCTGAGGTTAACTACTTCAAATATTTGACCCGCAGTAACATACCCCAAAGAAAATTAAAGAAAATAAAAATGTAAAATGTAAATGGATTACATAAACAGAACCTAATGTTGATACCTAATACTGATCGGACACTAGTTTTTTACTATACTACTGTCAAAACTTTATAAGTCAAAACATTTTTGACTGAAAAATATATTGAAAAGTAGTTTTGACTAAGAGCGTCACACACTATGTTTTATAAAACCTTGATTAACTTGAGTAGGTACCTATATACATATAGATGTCATTTCACTAAATTGTACATAATCGCCATCGCTTTCCTTTTCGACCGTTATCAACTGGATTCTCCCAAACTTATGACGTCGTCGAGCTATGCAAAGAATAAAGTTATATAATATGTGTTTTTGAACTGAGTCACTTTTTTTTGAATTTTTTGTCGCTAATATTAGGCATTGCGAGGGATATGCTCTATGGGCAACCTTACACCCCGGCGTCTGTAGACCCGAGACGGCGTGCGGTTTTAGTCGGTTCAAGCCCGACATAACCGCCCCCGCTGGCACGCGGGGGGGTATCCGGAGGGATTTCCGCACGATAAAAAAAAAAAAAAAAAAAAAAAAGGTACCCATGCCTAATAAAATGTTTATGTAAACGAATCATATGTCTCTAGAAGATAAAGAAAACAGTTTTATGTAAGTAAGTTTTATGTAAAACACATTCTAAATTGCTGTACAATGTAGTAATTTTGCAGAAGTATCTTTATTCAATAGATGGGTGGTCCACGTGTCCAAGTGAGATAAAAACTTAACATCAAAGATTTAAGAATAATAAACATAACTATTTACTAGACACTTTATTATTATGATAAACTTTTTGAAGTATCAGCTCAATTCCACCTATGAACGTAATTGGCTGACTTGTGCTCACAAACATACAAAAAACCAAGGTCACCCGGTGCCAGGCGCTTGTTACTAAGTACTCACCAACACAAGGTCAGACGCTGCGCCAGTAACCTTGATTACGGTACTATATTGCTTGTGTGTATGGGTACCACTATTTACTGTCTTGAAAACTGCTGGCCTTCGCTTTTTGTTAAACATAGCGCTGACTCTTATATCACCGATCTACCTGATTTTGCAAACTGATACACCTGCTGATTGACGGATGAGGCTCTGCCGGCAGTCGTTCCCGTAAAAGCGAAAATAAACTATTCACGGAAAGGAGGTAGCGGAGCGGGCTCTGAAATGTAAGCTTTGGATGCACTCAGAATTAGTTTTAGATGAAAATATACCGGCATGCGTAAAACCATTGATAAAACTTGTACCTAAAGTATTATTCTAAAGACAACAAAGTAGCATACAATTCATAAATTCATAACACTAAACAAAAAAAATAACCCCAGCCTAAGTCACTTCAAATAACCCATCGTTCATAGCGCAAAGGCACAGAATAGATAATAGTACTGACTTGCAGAATGGTAACTCACCATTTCCCACCGACATCGGTTACCTCACCCCGCTCCAACGCGACAATCAGTGTGACTTCATATAATCCGCAGGTGAAAATCGTACCATCTTGCTCTGATGATATGTACAATATGTCACCCATTCTAATTTTATAACAAATCAACATCACCGTACATGTAAACGACCTATGTATGTTCTAATTACAAAAAAGTTTGTTTCATATATTGTCCCGAGAGTTTCCGTGATGTGGCAAAGGGGGCATTGCTGGCAACGTTGCCTCACTGAATTACAATGGCCATCCTTTGGACTAGGAAGGAACCAGAGCATGAGTCACTACCGTTATCGTTGATAACAAATAAATAAAATGGAATTTAAATCACCAGACCCTCAATTACCATACTTAACCTTACATATGTTAAGTACCGTCAACGACAAAAGTGGTTTATTGAATACCTTAGCTCTTATCGTTTCATGTTTTTTTTTGCGTTCGTTCTGCGGCTAAGCAATCTGTTGACACAATATTGGTCGGAAGTTCCCTTCACAGTCTTTAATTAAATCTCTCAATTAGCGTATGGACATCATGCCGCCTCAATCGATCGTGTGATACACTTCCTGTACCCTGCAGTTTTGAAGCCAGCGCATTAAAGTGGGTGGATATTTTAGCCTGATAGCTTTTACTGTGCCTAGAGATCTCCTGTTTGACTGTTCTGATGTTTTTCCTCGTGTATGAATTTATTGCTCACTGAGTGGGGTATATTTTAGCATGGCTCTTAGTGTCTTTGGAATCTTTCAAGTTTTTCAATGTTACTATTGCTAAAATTGCCCAATCAGCCAGTACATTGTTCGGAACTTTGTGTCCAACTGCTTTCGCTTGGTCCAGATGTATTTTCTCCAGGTTAACCGTCGGTCCAGATGCATTCCAAGAAATTAAGCATCCTCAGCATGTGTAATATCTGCTTGCGCCTTAATGCAATAACGGAATTAAAAATTGCTGTGATGTGGATTACGCTCTTTCTAGACAGTTTCTTGAGAAGCTGCGCGTCGATGAGATCATAACTTGGCGTTTTACCTTCCTGCAAAATTAATATTTCTTGCTGTACTTCACCTTCAACCTTTCATATAATAATGAATAAAACATAAATTGTCAATATTCACTGTCCTCTGGGAATTTTAAAACTTATACATCAATTTATTGGTCCAAGTATTCCAATGTAATAAAGTTTCATAAATATTTTAATGTCAATCAAATTTTGTTGCTGACTGTACCTGTTGTAAATAAATATATTGACACATTCGAACTATCCAATATTCCTGAAAAATAATATATCTACATAAGTAATAAATATTTACACAAAACTCTTGCCGAAAACATCACTCATGCGCATGCCCCTAGGGTTACTACTGTTTTGTGCAAATAAAGTACACGGGTTACAACAGTTATAAAAAGAAAGGACATATTTTATATTTTTGCTAATAAAAGGATTTAGATTACTTTTAGGCCTTATACGTGTACACGCATGCGGGCGCCTGTTTCGTGCAAATAATATTGACCTAATTTCGAGCAAGAAATACATACGATTTGCACACTGTTTCGTGGTTTTCACTTGTAAAATACGCAAATACCTATACTTTATTTCTGGTTTAATAAAGTAGTTTTGCATATTAAATATAAAGTACAAACCCGAAATAACGTACCTTTTTTTTCCGAAAATACTTTTTAATAAAGTACGGGTATGTCACCTGTTCTGTTATTCTGTCTCATCAGCGTCTGTTAAATATATACAGATAGTCACGTGTCTTGAAATCTGGTTGAACATTATATTGAAAACCGGTTACAAGACACGGTGCCACTGATAGCGGAAATATTTAACGGACGTCAAAAACCCCGCCTTGATCTCAGAAAACTTTCGACCCCATACATCGAATGTGTATTTTCTATTTTCTTATTCGGGGATACAGATGCGAGTATCAGCTTGTACGAAAGCAAATCTTTCAATCAGCATCCTGTTGTGATCTGCAACGAATTAAAGTAATTGCTGGACACTATGCTTGCAGGTGAGGTTGGCTTGCAGGTCAAGTCAACCTTAACCATACGATACACCTACTGACTTACTTTCCTTCCCTCAGGCTTTCCTCTCAGGGTTGGAGGGTCAGACGGCACTCGCCCCGGTAAAGCCATGATAAACGTATCTATACAAGCAGATAAAGCTGGAGTGCGGACAACGGAGTCCCGTGCTGGTCCCAATTGGTGATCGAATGAAGACGATGAGGCGAATTTATATGCCACTATATACGCTACTCGCCCACTTTACAACCCAAGCTCTACTTTGCAACTTAGTTCGAATTGTACCTACTTAAGTAAACTGGAAGAACCTCCTATCTTCAAAAAAACCGGTCAGACAACTATGCAGCCTTACACCAGTAATGACTTTTAATGTCACTCGAGTTGAACCCTAAGTTGAATTGGCATCAGAGAATTTCATGATAAAATTCCGGTTTGGTACAAGTATACTGGGCAGCATTGTTGTACTAAACTGCAATTTTGCTTGCAGGTAAGATTGGTTTGGATCGCGAAAATTTTAGTGGAGGCCAATACACCCATATGATTTTTTTTTCTTGCGGAAATCTCCACGTCTACCGTTCGGTGGACATCGAACCGACTAAATCCGCACGCCGTCTCGGGTCTCATGTGCCGGGTCTGAGGTGACCCAATAAGTCAATTACCTCGCAACCGGTTGACCCTGGGCTATCTATAGCTCCGAGATGGCCCCCTCGGGTGTGGGTGGGAATCATGGTGTCCCCATCTTGCCCCGGAGCGGTGGGGGCGCGTTGCGCCGCCGCCCCGGCCTGCTTCTGCTGGGATGACAGGAGGCCTCATCTGTCACCTCCAGGCCTGCGCTCATGGAGGACGGAGGTCATTTAGTGTCTGAGTCGCCTACGGCGCGCAGCGAGCATGATGCGGGGTTCGCGGGCTGGGAGAGTTCCAAATCTCTCCCGGGCTCGCTCCGCCGCCACCTTCTCGGGCATTACTTGCTCACAGAAGAAGACGGCGGCAGCCCACGCGCTCGCGCTCTGCACCATGGCTGCAATCATAGTGCCGTGTCTTTTAAGAAAATCCAACAAGTTGGGCTACAATTTTACTTACTCGTCCTACAATTTTGTTTCAGTGCTCCACTATGTTCACACACCAACTCTGCTTTGCGCATCTGTAACTGCTTTGATGGAAATGGTACACGCACCCCTTAAAGAAACACGTATGCTCTCCTTTGTGTTCGAACAAAAACCGTCACCGATTGGAGAGAGATGGAGCTATGCACGGTGTATAGATCCACCTGTCTCCCTCTGAGCCGCAGCCCAAAACTGAATTGCTGAAGGCCCGCTGGGCGCGCACGGTTGCAAGCTATGAAGAGCGTGAACATATCCACTACTGGATCAGTTGCAGATGCGCGAAGCACTTTTGGTGAGCGAACATAGTGGAGTCCGTCCGTGGGTCCATTCTACCATCGCACCGCTCGCCACAGACAGGAAATTCATCCTCACACGTTGCGACCGGAAACGGTGCGTACAGTTAGGTATGAAAGGCACTTTATTCCGCGCACCCTCAGGCTGTGGAATGATCTCCCTGCTGTGGTTTTCCCAAGCGACTACAATATGGGGTTCTTCAAGAAGGGCATTAGAAGGTTTTTACAGAGTCGGCAGCGCGAGTGTGATGCCCCTGGTGTTGCACACGTCCATAGGCTATGGTAACCGCTTCCCATCAGGTGGGCCGTGAGCTTGTCTGCCACCTGAGTGGTATATTAAAAAAAACCCAACTTAACACAATTAAGTTTCAACTCTTACCAAATGGAATACAAAAATTGTTTTGAATAGCGTCTTTAGTACGATTTTCCGGTTGCGACCAAAGTTCTTTGGAGTCCAGGGTTCGCTCATTATATTTGATTGGTTTTTTGATTTTTGTAAAAGCGACAGTCTACTCCAGAGACTCGTCCGTCTTTTTCCTGGTGTACCACTAGCAGGTGAGGCTGACTTGGGTGAGGCTGACTTCGGTTGGGCCCCAAAGGTCTTGGTAGGGTCCTGTACACCCTAAAAAAATATAGGCTAGCATGTAATCAGGTCGAGCGAAGCGAGCCCTATCACTATTCCATAATCTAATCATTTTTGTGGTACACTTAACTGAGAAACTATTACACTTTCGGATTCGGGCTTTGACATAGTAATTTCTATTCATCATTATCATTTCTAGATATGTTATATATAAATCATAATATAATCCATGCATTAAAAGATAATTTTCTGTTTAAAAAAACGCCTTCAAAATGATTACTAGGTAGAAGGCTTCGTGGGGTGTGTGTTGGGTAACCTCCTCGAGTGTCGCTCCGATTCCGATCCCGCTGCAGTCCGGGGGGAACGGAATCGGAGCGGCCCTGGGCGGCGGTCAATGGCTTCCCCTTCACCCCTTCATAGGGTTGGCATTGATCGTCGGCCAATACCCAACGTGGCGGGAACTCATCGCTCTCCGTACTCCTCTGCTTTCAGAGGAGACAGGATGAGCGATGCTGTTAGTGGTGAGATGGCCCAGGGTCAGCCGGGGTGCGAGGGATATGCTCTATGGGTAACCTTACACCCCGGCGTCTGAAGACCCGAGACGGCGTGCGGTTTTAGTCGGTGCAAGCCCGACATAACCGCCCCCGCTGGCCAGCGGGGGGGTATCCGAAGGGATTTCCGCACGATAAAAAAAAAAAAAAAGGTAGAAGGCTTCGTCGGGGTGCGAGGGAAATGCCTTATGGGCAACCTTACACCCCGGCGTCTGAAGACCCGAGACGGCGTTAGGTTTTAGTCGGGTCAACCCCGATATAACCTGCGGCGGCGGGGCACCCCGCCGCCTAGCGGGCTGGTTTCCGCACGAAAAAGAAAAAAAACAGGTAGAAGGCTCCGCGAGCTAAAGTCTGTGGCTGTCATAAATATAGATTCAATATCTTTTGTATAATAGTAGCTAACTGCTATTTGATATCTGTAAACAACGCGCGAACAAGAGCTTACAACGACGAGTGGCTTCTGTAAACAATCGTGACGAGTGTCAGGTGGCCACTCAATGTTATTGGCGACATTGTTTTCGTCAACCACTTCTATTAAACTAACCTATTTATTTATATTTATGTTACATTGAAAACTCTTAACTGGTCTGGTCCAAAGTAAAGTCAGATTAATCAGTTAATAGCCTTACGATCGAGAGGTCTCGGGTTCGGATTCTGGGCATTACACTACCGACCTCACCCACTCCTAACATAGGCAATTCAGTTTAGCTGGAGGGGTTAAAGGGAATACTAGTGACTTCATTTACTAGTACGATAAAAAAAATTGTAGAGCGTTCCTCTATCGCACAATGCCTGTCTACAGCTTGATACAGCTTTTTAGAGTAGTTAAAATCGAAGTTATCGTTTTTACATAATATACTCGATACTACTACTAAAAAAAGTGGTTGAAAATTCAAAAAAGCTTATTGTGATGTGAGGTTGTAAGGTTTAATCTCCGAATGTACTGAACCGATTTCAAAAAATCTTTTACTAATAGAAAGCCACATTATTTCTGAGTGTCATAAGCTATAATCATCACGCTACTACCCAAGGGAGCGAAGCAGTAATTATAAATGTCAACAAATCCGGCAGATCCCCATACATTATATGAAAACTATGTATATAATACGGGTGTAACGTTATACAAATTACAGGCATAAGTGGGTTAAAGGGGTGCAACGGGGGTTCGAAATACACAACGGGCGAAGCCGGGGAGGGCCAGCTAGTATTTTATAAACATACACGGTTTTAACAACTCTATAAAAGTATCAAACTGTCAGTCCGATGTCCGATCTCTATCGTAGAGAGAACGCTGCGCTCTACATTCTCGCTCTCCTTCATGTTGTTTGGTGACGATTATTCTGTGTACATAAGATTTTTGTAGTAATCGTTCGATGTATTGTGTAGGTTGATGGCATCCGTGTGATACATCAGGGCCCAGTTGAAAACCAGCGTCAGGTCCTTGTGGCCTGGCAGATGCTTAGCTGGGTTCCTGTTTCTGCAACCGTGGGACGCGTACCTGTGTTTTTTTTTTTCGTGCGGATATCCCTTCGGACCCCCCCCCCCCGCCGGCCAGCGGGGGCGATTATGTCGGGTTTGAACCTTGCACTGTGACAACACTGTGATTTCGACTCTTTATGTCTCTCACCTTCTATTTTACCTGTCACTGTGTCTCGCGGAATTTTCAGTAATAAATGAGTCTTTCTTTCGCGTGCGAAATCTAAAACCGGTAAGCAATCACGAGAGTCCTCTGAAACAAACGGTTCGCGTTAATGGTTGCGCGTCAAGGTCAAATGTTCAAATTGTTTGGCGACGATTGTACTGTGTACATAATTATCCACCATATTAAGAGTAGTCCCTAACTTCTTGACATTTATAAACATTACATTATGGCCTTAATGAGCTATCGTCATATCTTGCCATCTATAAGCTTTACTTTGTGCCCTAAATAAACATTAATCTAAATCTGCTTCACAGAGATCGTGAATTCTAATTACTAACTACCGAGTCATACTATGTAGTTACACACCACGTGTACGATCTGATGCACACAACACGTGTGATTCAAGGCCGAAATGGCCGTGAAATACTATAAGATAAAACGTTTCATCAGACATTAGCATATAATT
The DNA here is from genome assembly GCA_946251805.1 of Cybosia mesomella. NCBI lineage: Eukaryota > Metazoa > Arthropoda > Insecta > Lepidoptera > Erebidae > Cybosia > Cybosia mesomella. The sequence goes on from OX276398.1 coordinate 30,044,777, forward strand.
AAAAGCGCTTCGTTTGTTATCAGGTGCATAATTATCTAGATTTTGTTTCGCGTGGCCGCCACGGGTTCCACCCCATCGGTGCCAACGATGAAATTGGTGTGACGGAATCGAACCGACTAAAACCACACGGTGTCCTCCTCAAGTTTCCATTGTCGGGCGCCCCTGGTGCTCCCTCAAAAGGATAACCCGACGGACTTTGGCAATACATCCTTTCTTACCTACGGACCAATTTGATGGTCCGTGGGTAAGTAATACTTTTACTAGGTCTGCAAGGCGAATCGCTGCTTGCAATGTTGAGCTGTGTAAGACATCGTGAATCAGATTTTGAAAATTTTGAACAGTGATCATTCCTCCGTGGCAAGTCCGATTTTGAAAATTCTTTTTGAAAGTCACAACTCTGGACATGCTTTCTGAGCGTGTAAAGTTTGGTCACAGTGTCTCGAGCGGTTATTATGTAATTCCATCGGAAATTTTTTTAACGGTGATCATTCCTCTGTGGTAGCATTAATTTTTTCAAAATATATCTATAAACCTTCCTCTGATTGACCTCTTTAATCATGCCAAATTTGGTTCTGATTGGATAAGTAGTTTAGGAGGAGACCTGTGACAAAGAAAATCCTGAAGTCTGGTATGAGGAGCTTTCGCTCGACTTCGTCTCACTCAGCTCAAAAATATACTTATTTTTTATTGTTTTGGATGCGGCTTGGGCCCCATACATATTTATATGTACGCATGTGTGGGACCCAAGGCAACCTCACCTGTAGATCGTTACACCTGCTGATTGACGGACGAGCCGCTGGCGCAAGATTTCCTCTTTGGATTAAATTGATAGATGCCAGCTGCTCCCGTAAAAGTCAATCAAATTGAATTATTAAAAGGAGAAGTGGCAGAACGGACCCCGGGCTCCATAGTCCAAGCTTTCGATGCAACCGAATTGGCGCTCGTTGTGTAGAAGTAGTATAGGATTATCCGACAGTATTAACTTTATAAGAAGTAGCTGTGCTCCGCGGCTTCGCCCGTGATATAACTTCGCCCCCGTGAGACCTATTTGTCCCACACATACCTGTGATTTATTAGTTCTACAATATTGTATAGAAAGTAGCCGGATTGGCATTCAACTGTGACGACCCTAGTGTTGCACATTTCCATAGGCTAGACATTGTTCGTCTACCACCTAAGTGGTATTAATAAAATCCATCTACCCTTATCCCAGACCTGTCGAGGGGTGACTCGGGCCTTCCTTGGCCTTCTTTACTCTAGCACAAAAACTGACGTCATCACCATCATCATCATAACGTTATTTCCGGTTGCTTCCGAGGCATTCAGCTCGGACTTCGGGATCCACTTGCTCCTTTTCCTCATTTTGGTGTGGCTTTTATGGGAGCGACTGCAGTCTGACCTGCGCCAGAGCCTCGTCCGTCAATCAGCAGATGTACTGTATATCTATCAGCTTACAGGTGAGATCGACTTGGGCCCCGAAAATCTAAAAGGGGTCTCGAAACATCTCCCGCGAAGACTGACATATCTATCTATCTATTTTTAGGTTTCCGTAGCCAAATGGTGCAAAACGGAACCCTGATAGATTCGTCATGTCGGTCTGTCTGTCCGTCCGTATGTCACAGCCACTTTTTTCCGAAACTATAAGAACTATGCTGTTGAAACTTGGTAAGTAGATGTACTCTGTGAACCGCATTAACATTTTCACACAAAAATAGAAAAAAAACAATATAGTCTGGGGAACAGACTTAGAACTGAAACTCAAAAATCTTTTTTAATCAATCCCATACGTGTGGGGTATCTATGGTCTTCAAAGATGATATTGAGGTTTCTAACATAATTTTTTCTGAACTGAATAGTTTGCGCGAGAGACTTCCAAAGTGGTAAAATGTGTCCGTGTAACTTTTAAACTAAGAGAATGATAAACCTAAAAAAAAATATGATGTAAGTAGGTACATTACCATGTAAACTTCCACCGAAAATTGGTTTGAACGGGATCTAGTAAGTAGTTTATTTTTAATACGTCATAAATCGTAAACCACAATTTACCTTTCATTCAATCAACTCAAATAGGTAATACAATTTTACTTGCTACTACGGAACCCTTGTGTGTGAGTCGAAACCTCCGATTCGCACTTGGCCGGCGTTTTATTTCTCCTTTTATATTGTTAGGACAGCTGAGAAATATTTTCACTCATGCGATATGTGGCGTCGTCGATGAAATTTTTTCATCGGACATTGACACTGAAATCTGAAGAAAACAATCTAATTTTATTGTGTGGGCTTATTCTGTCCCTGGAATATTTTTTCTATTTTCAAACGTAGAACACTTGATGTCATAGATAAATCAGCATGCGATTTAAAAAAAAAATGTAGTTACTGCGTCGAGCACAAAACATTTTTATTATAATATTACTATTACCACAGATTACATCATGCTTTTTGAAAGGCAACATGTATATTTTTTTATTTTAATTTAATTTATGTTAAACATAACAGATTTATAAAGATTTAGATCGGAAAAAGAGAACATCTAGGACGGGACTTGAACCCGCGAACAGTCCCTTACAGGGGGAATGCTCTGACCAACTGAGCCACCTAGACATGTCCCAGATATTCGAAATTCTCCGATATATCATAACAGATTTATGTTAAACATAACAAACTGAAGGAAGGTGAATGCATTCCTGATACAGAGTTCACCTAGTACAAATGCCAAAACACATAAATTATACCTACTCGAATAATATTATGAAAATAAACTTATTTCTGTATATTATAAGGTGAAATTTGTAAAAAAAATTTTTTGTTATTAATATTTGAATCCATTCTACAGAATATAACAAAAAATTCACACATACATACATGCGCCTTTCTCCCTAGGGAGTAAGCAGAGAAAACGCTTCTTCTGTCCTTACGCACTTAACGAGCTTCCGCTATTGTCATTAAACCTTTAATGCAAGCGCGCATGCAAATTCAATTAACACTAAATAATACACGTACCTACTATAAATAAACAAACAGTCGTTTATTGTATGCAGTGCACGCGCAGCATTGTGACCTAACGACTCCACGTGTAGAGAGTTGGGTGTAAATTATAAGCGACCGCGAATGGCAAACAGAAATCTAATTACCTTTGTTATTTGGCGCTAGTGACCCACCTCGGGTTCGCACACGTGTAATTAGATTTCCCGCTTTTCATCTTACTTAGGATGAATAATATTTATAAACGTTAAGTAAGTAATAAAATTTAAGTTTAAAATAAATATGTTATCGGTTATATTAAATAAAATTGTATACTGTAGTTTCTAAGAATTGTAGGAAACTGTAGGTCTACAATTTTTTTTTTTTTTCAGTATTTCCCTACTTGTATTATGTTTGTTTCTCAATAAAAAAACGTTCTGGGTCTATACGGCCTCGCCTCACCTACAAGCTTGTTTACTTTCGGATTGTCAGACGATGCTCTGCGCTAAGAATAATCAGTGAAGTTCATGCTGTAATATTTGTTCGCCAAGCTAACTAACTGTATTACAGTGCTATTTTTATTTTTTTATACCACTTAGGTGGCTGACAAGCGCACGGCCCACCTGATGGGGAGCGGTTACCGTTGCCTATGGACGTGTTTAACACCAAGAGCGTCACACTTGCGCTGCCGACCCTGTAAAAACCGTCTAAGGCCCTTCTTGAAGAACCTCCTATTGTAGTCGCTTGGGAAAACCATAGCAGGGAGATCATGCCACAGTTTGAGCGTGCGCAATTAACGAACTTCTCTTAGTTACTATGGAAACCACCACACCCCAACTTTTGATTAACCTAATAATTAACTAATTAGACTCGACTACTAACTATTCTCATTCATGAAGGCTTTTTTTTTTACGTGCGGATATCCCTTCGGATCACCCCCCCCCCCCCCGCTGGTTAGCGGAGGCGGTTATGTCGTGTCTCGACTAAAACCGCACGGTGTCTTCCCCAAGTGTCCGACTTTTGAATGAATTATAAATAATAAGGAAGCGGCGATAGCCTAGTGGCGTACGTAACGGACTGCTAAGACGAGGTCTCGAGTTCGATCCCCAGTCGGCCCGGACACACACCTTTGACTTTTCGTAGTTATGTGTGCATTAATAAGTGTTAATTATAGCTCGCTTAATAATGTGCCCGGTAGATGGCAATAGGCTCGCCCCCTATTACATTGGGACCTTAACATAACTGGCGAATCTGGGTGTGTAATACACCTCTGCCTACCCCTTCGGGGATACAGGCGTGAAGTTATGTTATGTTATGTTATAAATAATTAATTTTCTCTCGACTTTCCTATTCTCATTTCTAGATATAGGCTTCATTAGTAATCTGTTGGCTTATTTGACTCATTCAGCTTTCTATATGATTTTGTCGGAAGTTAACGCGAATTTTACACATAAAACTATTTTTATCGGCTTTAATCGCGATTTATTTGATGTTACTTTATCTCTCCATGACCATAGCTGCTGAAAAGAAACCGTCACAAAGCACGTCGGGCTCAGTGTAAATTTTAAAATAACTCCAAATAAATTGCGATGGAACCCGTTAAAAATATTGTTTCTTTTCGACATGACTCCTGTAACTTTTACTACATGTTCTCGCTATCTTAATGTTACTGTGATTGTTACTGTACTTAAAACTATTAGCCTACTTTTTAAATCCGGAGAAGTTTTTATTTTCTTTACTTTTATAATATAAGCTCACTATACATACCCATTTGAATGAAAATAACGTCTAAAAACTTCGAGCAAAACCGTAGATAACATATAGACAAGAAACTGGAATCATTCCCCTGAGAACCTTCCATATGATTGAACAATTTAGAAATGTCAATACTTGTTATAGAGCTACAGTAAACATAATAACGTACATTAATTTGACACACATCATGGTTTGTAGTTACCCGATTTATATTACGTGGTAGATGTCTTGTATATTGTATACATATTATTTTATAAACTTTTCACGCACATACTCGTAGTGCTTGAGTGAGTGTAACACTAAATCAAAAAATTATGTATAATGACTCCTTAAATTAATGGTTGCGAATCACAGTTGCGATGGCGGCCGAAGGGGATATTTGCCTTTAATGCTTGATGATTCCTAAATAACTAACGCGACAACCCCGTCCTCTGGGGGTGGTAGGTAAGGCTGGCGGGGTGACTAGCGCCTCCCCCCTCCAACCGCGGCAAGATGGGGACACTGTGGCTCCCAAACCCGAGGGGGCCGTCTCGAAGCCGGAGATGGCCCAGGGTCAGTCGGGGTGCGAGGGAAATGCCCTAAGGGCAATCTTACACTCCGGCGTCTGAAGACCCGAGACGGCGTGCGGTTTTAGTCGGTCCAAGCCCGACATAACCTCCCCCGCTAGCCGGCGGGGGAGTATCCGAAGGCATTTACGCACGTAAAAAGGTATGAACACGCGAAAGAGTTTTTACCTTAAAATCGTTTTCAATAAGGTGTACACCATTTGCGAAGTGCACGTTATAAGTATAGTCATGTGCACCAAAGTGCGCGTTTTTAGTATTGTGTACATTTTGTTAACTGTGCTTTCTGCACCGAAGCCGTCATGGTATATATAAGAGTTTGGTTATCTTGACACTAGTTGTGCACTAGTTTTCATACTAACGAGGTTTAAGAGCAGCGTTTCATAGTATTATATCGTTTACTAATTAGGTGGAATTCTGATCCTGGTCCCGCTGTACATGGGAACCTATTCCAGTGAAAAAAGGAGCTATGTATTATTCCAGACTACAATCTATCCTTGCACCAAATTTCAACCAGATCCGTTCAGCTGTTTGATCGTGATTGAGTAACAGACATCCAAACATCTCCACAAACTTTCACATTTTTTCACTTTCACTTTTTAGTAGGATTTTATACCCGCTAGTCGCTTTTCACATATGATTTGATATCGTCCTTCCATACATGAAGCGCACATAAGTGATATTTAAACCACTAGCGACGCGACGTAATCATTGAATAAGCAAAGCATTGAATTAAGTACCTTTTTTTTTTTTGGTGCGGAAATACCTTCGGATACCCGCCCGCCGGCCAGCGAGGGCGGTTATGTCAGGCTTGAACCGACTAAAACCGCACGCTGTCTCGGGTCTACAGACGCCGGGGTGTAAGGTTGCCCATAGAGCATATTCCCCACACTCCGACTGACCCTGAACCATTCGCAGTGTCCCCTCTGATAAGAGCAGAGGGGTACCTGGAGCGACCACCCTCCCCCCCCAGCGGGCCATGCAGGCCCGCCATACCCCGACCCCCTCGTGCAATGGGGTCAGCTGGCCATGAAAAGGGCTGGTTGGTCAGACTCTTGGCCGTTGACGTTGACGCCAGCTACTCCAGAGTGTGATGCGTCATCGCCCACGTTGCCCAGGGTGCACCAAACTTGGAGGTGATCCAACCAGTCGCACCCCTGAATTAAGTACCTACATAACATTTACAAAAGATATTACGGACGGACACGCCTGTGTTGTGTTGTGTTATTATTATGTGCTAATTTGGTTGTTGGTTTATGTTTTCTATTGTAAGTTTACGTTTGTTTATTCGCAAATGTACGGTTGCCAAAAGTTGACACGACTTGAACGCGTGTTATGTTTAGGGGAATTAATACCTAGAACTAGTATCTGTAGTAAAAACCGCGGTAGCCTAGTGGTATGGGTAAAGGACTGCTGAGACGAGGTCTCGGGTTCGATCCCAGGTACGAGGGTCAAACTGAAAGTTCTTAGAACTGGCCACTTATAAACAATATAATAAAAAAATAATTCTAAAATTTGAAAATAGAACTCTTTGCCAATATTACTGAGTATATATTTCATTCATTTATCATTTGTTTAAGATTTGGCGGCAAATTGAAAATTGTCTGTGTCACGTTAACATGAATTTAACACGAGAAAATATTCGTGCAATGATTTTTTATGACTTTCGATGTCATTTAAGTCAACAAGAAAGTTATGATAGACTACGATTGGCCTTTCACGATGAAGCCCCATCTCGTGCGACTGTTTACAACTGGTTTAATGAGTTTAAACGTGGTCGCACTAATCTCACTGATGATTTACGTGAGGGACGGCCTTCTACGGCGACGACTGAAAATAACATCTGTGTTGTGCGGCGTATGATAGAGACTGACAAAAGAGTGACCTATCAGCAGATTCGGACAAGCTTAGGCATCGGTATGAGTCAAGTGCACAAAATCCTACACGAACATTTAGCGGTCAGGAAGCTTTGCGCCCGGTGGATACCTCATAATTTGACTGAGGCTCAAAAACTCCATCGTGTGGATTGGTGCCGTAAAATGATTGAAAGATTTAACGGAGGTGACTCTAATGCTGTGTTCGACATACTAACAGGTGACGAAAGCTGGATTTACTGTTATGATCCTGAAACCAAAAGACAATCTGCTCAGTGGGTGTTTCCTTTCGAGGAGTTGCCAACTAAAGTGAAGAGAGATCGAAGTGCGGGAAAAAAAATGGTGGCCTCGTTCTTTGGAAGGATAGGTCATTTCGTAACAATTGTGTTAGAGGATCAAAGAACAGTTTCTGCAGAATGGTACACTACCAATTGTTTGCCACTTGTCTTGGAAAAAGTTCGAGAGAAACGACCTCGCAGTAGGATCCTCCTTCACCACGACAACGCCTCGTCGCACACCGCCAAGCGAACGATCGACTATTTGGCGACATCAAACGTTGAATTACTGGGTCACCCGCCGTATAGCCCCGACCTCGCGCCTTGTGATTTTTATTTATTTCCAAAAATTAAAGAAAAACTTAATGGAAAGCGGTTTATGAATGCTGAAGAAGCGGTGGCTGCGTATCGCGATGCCATTAAAGAGACCCCTAAGGACGAGTGGGCAAAGTGCTTTTCCCAGTGGTTCCATCGCATGCAGCGGTGTATTGACGTGAATGGACAATATTTTGAAAAGATATAATAAAACTAATAACTGGCTAATGTAATCAGTTTTTGATTTTCTAAGAACTTTCAGTTTGACCCTCGTATTACCATGGCACACACCAATGACTTTTCGAAGTTATGTGTGTATTTATCGCAGGTTTATAAGTGCCCGGTTAATGGCAATAGGCTCGCCACCTGTTACATTGGGACCTAAAAACATAAACTGGCGAAACGTGGGTGCTAGCACCTCTGCCTACCCCTTCGGGGATATAGGCGTGAGTTAAATAAGAGTTATAATATAAAAAGTATCTGTTGCCCGCGCCTCCGCCCTCGCGTGGAATTCTGTTCACGTTCCGGCTTTCCATGGGAACCTATTCCTGAGATAAAAAGTAGCCATGTGTTATTCTAGACTATTATGACTATAATCTATCCCTGTGCCAAAAATCCCGATCTGTTCAGCTATTTTTGCATAAAAGAGTAAATAATAATAAATAAATATTCTAGGACAAATCACATAACGCCACCTAGACCCAAACTACAGAGCTTGTCATTCTCTTATTTTAAAAGTTACAGGGGGGGGGGACACATTTTACCACTTTGGAAGTGTCTCTCGCGCAAACTATTCAGTTTAGAAAAGAATGATATTACATTCCACTACTAGTGGTAGAAATGTGATGACACAAATTTGTCACAATTCGGCCGGGTAGGTACCACCGTGCACGATTGCGAAAAACCCTCCATAGTAATCCAATTTCGGTTTGATTGCGTTCAGGGGTCAGCAAGTGCATAGCCGGGCAGGGGGATTGTGGTCGCGGCACTAGTGGGACCGGTGCGTGTCACGCAGTGCTGCGACAACAATCCTCTTCTGATGAGGCCGTCAAGCTGAGTGCCACCATTGTTAACATGGTACGTGTATGTAATGGTGACCCTCTTTCCTGAGACTTCTTTAGCTTACCATCAGGCGAAGTGAATTATGTATGGGTAATGGACTGCTGAGACGAGGTCTCGGGTTCGATACCAGGTTTTACCATGGCACACACCAATGACTTTTCGATGCTTTTCGAAGTTATGTGTGTATTTATCGCAGGTTTATAAGTGCCCGGTTAATGGCAATAGGCTTGCCACCTATTACATTGGGACCTAAACATAAACTGGCGAAATGTGGGTGCTAGCACCTCTGCCTACCCCTTCGGGGATATAGGCGTGAGTTTATGTTATGTTATGTTATGCTAAATATAAAAAAAATATATATAAAAAATTAAAAATCTAAAAAAATATATAATGTACATTACCATGTAAACTTCCACCGAAAATTGGTTTGAACGAGATCTAGTAAGTAGTTTCTTTTTAATACGTCATAAATCGTAAACCGCAATTTACCTTTCATTCAATTCGTATTCATTCGTATGAGGAGCTTTCGCTCGACTTCGTCTCACTCAGCTCAATTACCACAGATTACCTAATATTACCACAGATTACCTAATATTACCACAGATTACCTGTATGTACACACCTTCATGTGAAGTAACTCATCTTTCTTTTAAATATCATTGTAACTCAATCCGTGATATATATTAACGATTATTGTCAGATACACGTGTACATCAAGTATCGGAGTTCAGCCGTTTCGTAGTTAGACTAAAAGTTGACACTAATTGAGTTGAGAAAAGGCTCAGAGGGTGACACGTGTACAGAGTGCGTGGACCCCCCACAGTATCCAATTTAGATAATACTTATGGATTATACCTTTTATTTTTTTACGTGCGGAAATCCCGTCTGATACCCCCCGCCGGCGGCGCCGGCCAGCAGGGGTGGTTATTTCGGGCTTAAATAGACTAAAACCGCATGCCGCCGCCTCAGGTCTTCAGACGCCGCGCCGGGGTGTAAGGTTGCCCATAAAGCATATCCCTCGCACCCCGACTTACCCTGGGCCATCTCCGAATTCGAGATAGCCCCCTCGGGTACTTATTGATTGTACCTATATATAAGTCTATGTTGAAAAATCCCTCATATTTCAAGTTCGACTTGCGGACAACCGCAGGCAAAATTGACTCTAAAGCCTAGTTTACACCGGCCAACAAGATAAAAGTGATTTCTACCTATTTAATAAATATGGATGAACCGACTAAAACCGCACGCCGTCTCGGGTCTACAGATTCCGGCGCCGGGGTGTAAGGTTGCCCATAGAGCATATCCCTCGCACCCCGACTGACCCTGGGCCATCTCCGGTTTCGAGATGGCCAGCCAATATGGATGTACCAGTAGTGCCCGACTAATGCCAATGCCGGTTGCATCCAAAGTTGCATTTGGAAGCCCAGGGACCGTTTTCCTACTTTTCCTTTGTTTGTCTTAACTTTTATGGAAAGGACTGCTTCTACACCATAGCCTGATCCGTTAATCAGCAGGTGTACAGGTTTGCAGGTGAAATTTGCGTGGGTTTCGAAAGTCTTATTACGGGTGGTTAGTGTACGATAGAGTACCTTTTTTTTTTTTCGTGCAGAAATCCCTTCGGATACCCCCCCGCCGGCCAGCGGGGCGGTTATGTCGGGCTTGAACCGACTAAAACCGCACGCCGTCTCGGGTCTTAAGACGCGGGGGTGTAAGTACGATAGAGTACCTTTTTTTTTCTTTCGTGCGGAAATCCCTTCGGATACCCCCCTGCCGGCCAGCGTGGGTGCTTATGTCGGGCTCGAACCGACTAAAACCGCACGCCGTCTCGGGTCTTAAGACGCCGGGGTGTAAGTCTTATCAATTTGTAATAGGTAGGTACAATAACAGAGTTTGGTTGGGTGTGCAATTAATTTTTTCTAAAGTCGCTAATATATTTGTACGACGTGCAAGTGTGACACCCTTGAGGCAGAGGACGGCCTTTGGCCACTTTTCCATGAGACGGTTCCTACATGATTCAGTTTCACGGCTTCCCTACATTTTTAGTGTGTATCCAGCATTAGAATAATTAAAAGGAATCATTTGCATTATCAGCATCTAACTACGCCTCTCGGTTTCATTTGCTGTTTGTTTTTATAAAAAGGAAACGTGTAATCCACCCATTCCAAAGTGAGTTGGGTAAGTAACAAGTAATATTATCTCGCTCACAAACATTCACATTGGAATTTTAGTTGGTTCATTGCTTTCGTAACTCTTATGTATGAGATCTAATCCCTATGGCTGGATTTCACCAGAAAAAATCCGAGTAACTAAAGTAAGTTTTTACGTTTTACTTAACGCAAATTCGTTGAGTACACTGTGCTAATCGATCAAAACTGAATTTTAACCATATTTTAATTATGAGAATTAATAAATAAATGTTAAGAGGATCACCATCTGTCCATCTCCTGTTAGATGACTATATATATATATATATAGGTATATATATATATATATACCGCATTGTATAAATAAATATTCTACGACATTCTACACAGCGCTTCCTATATACGTAGTATAGGTATATGTAAATATTTTGGATTATATATAGAAAGAAAGAAAGAAAGAAATTTATTCAGTCTGCTTTGAGACGCACTTAAAGTATGAAGAAAAAGGATAGCCTTAATTACAGTATGTGAGTACCTATCTCAAAGCTTGCCGAATAGGACCTGGTTCAGCATAATGCTAGACTGATGCCTAAAGCTGATTTTCAACCAGACCCTTTTCGACTTACGAATGTCAATCAGCTTACAATAATATTGTTAACAAAACAGGAAGGATTAACTATATGTACAATGTAATCCTTAGTGGTATGAAAGAGACTAGAACCCACAACACAGGGAATCCTAGTGTGGGTACTAGGGCTATAACCCATGTATATCTTGTTTTATGAGACAATAAACATTATTATTATTATTATTATTATTATTATTATATAACATACAACATAATAAAAAAAAGTAATAAAACAAAAAAAAAAAAACAAAAAAAACATAAAATAACTTCACGCCTGCATCCCGGAAGGAGTAGACAGAGGTGTGTAATAACAGCATAATAACATACAGTAAGTAATAAACAATAGTACCCATTCGTATCGCATCATATATATTGTACTTATAGACTTTAAATGTAATATATTGTGTACATATATTTGAAATACGAATGACATATTTGTAATTTTGTTTATTTATCTAATATATTTATTATATTTTCTACTTTTTTAATGTCCATGGTACACTGCCCTTATCATGACTTTTAGTTTCTATCCATCCAATGGTTGCCTGGAAGAGATCGCTGTTAGCCATAAGGCAAAGTTGAATTTTATTTACATAGTACTACTTTTATGGTGTACAATAAAGAATATTTTATCATTAGATACTTTGTCTATCCTAGATATGGGATGGTGACCATTTCTGCCACCTGAAGGTACAGTCCATACGGTTTATTGGACGTTGAACGTTAAAAAATAACAAGCGTGCTGTGTGTTGAAGGCTTTATATTATTTGAAAGAACTGCTAGTGGTATCGTATTGTTAGGTCGAATGAAATTGTTTTCTCTGGAATGACGGACCCTTACGGCTGTGGTAAGTGATTGATTCAATTCAATCAATTACGTTTAGGTCAGGTGTCAGGTATGTCGTAAATAAAATTGGGAAAGCTTCGCAATCTCTTAACTTGATGGGAAGTGCTACGCACTACGCACTCATGTGAGGTGACAATTTATTGGTAGGCCACACTTTTCAAAATCAACTCCTGATGTTGGATTTCGCTAGTAAAAATAATTGCATTCAAGTTAATCTAAACTGGGTTCTCGCTGTGGGTTGGATTTCACATGTGAACATAACACAACTTCACGCCTGTATCCCTGAAGGGGTAGGCAGAGGTGTATTACACATCCATGATTTGCCAGTTATGTTAAGGTCCCCATGTAATGCCCGACATAACCGCCCCCGCTGGCCGGCGGGGGGGGGGGGATCCGAAAGGATTTCCGCACGAAAAAAAAAAGGGAGTGAGCCTATTGCCATCTACCAGGTACATTCTCACGTTCAACTAATGATATATTGTACTGACACTTGACTATTCAAGCCCACCCAAGATCTTTTAAGCCAAGGCTATCTCAACTGCAAGCCGGTACGTACACCTGCAAGCCGGTACACCTGCAAGCCGCCCAAGTAACACAGGAAGCACGTTAACAGACAAATAGTAAACTTATGTAGAGCTCAAGGCCTTTATAAAGTCTTATATGATCTCACCGCGCATCTGGACGCTTTATATTGGCATTTTTAAACATTATGATGCTTCACACTGTATAGTGGTTGGATAATAGCATATCGAAATGCTTTTATAAAACCTTTAGTTTTAGTGCAGCAAACCCCATTGCAGTTGTATAGCTTTCAGCCATTTTTAGGGCTTTTGGTTCTACAATAGCACTTGTAAGTAGAAAACAAATGGTTAAAGCTGTTTAATAGCATAAACAAGAACCATTATAATGCCATGTAAACCCATTATACAGCTATCAGCTGTTTTTAGTGCCTTAGGTTCTACATTAGCATTTTTAGGTAGTAGATAAATGCTTCATACTGTTTAATAACATTAACATGAAACATTATAATGCCACAAAAATCAGTTTATACAGCCTTAAGCAATTTTTAGTGCCTTTTGTTGTATAGTAGCACTTGTAAGTGGAAGGTAAAAGCCTTGAAGCGTTCATCAGTTTAATCGTGGATCATTATAATGCTAGCATTGTTAAAGATCAACTGAATGCTGTTGTATAGCTAACAGCTCTAAAATCATATACACGTGAGTTATTGTAATGCGTAAAGCTGTATAAAACATTAATTGATTGTCTTCTTAAATCCATTTGTCGGTCATATACAATCGCATGTTTCTTTTACTTTTCTTTTGGTTTGCATCAAATATAGATAAGAATAAGTGCAGTGTTCCATAAAATGATGAAAAAAACGTTTAAAACGAGGTCAAGAACCGGAGGATTCAGAAGGAAAATGTCGAAGGAAAAAGCAAAAATCATGATGTCTTCGAGAGCCCAAGTTGAACTATTTTATAGCCAATGGAATTTCAGTGTTACATCAAAATTCTTCTCTCCGACCCCTCTTTTTTTTTTTTTTTTATCGTGCGGAAATCCCTTCGGATACCCCCCCGCCGGCCAGCGGGGGCGGTTATGTCGGGCTTGCACCGACTAAAACCGCACGCCGTCTCGGGTCTTCAGACGCCGGGGTGTAAGGTTACCCATAGAGCATATCCCTCGCACCCCGGGTGACCCTGGGCCATCTCACCACTAACAGCATCGCTCATCCTGTCTCCTCTGAAAGCAGAGGAGTACGGAGAGCGATGTGTTCCCGCCACGTTGGGTATTGGCCGACGATCAATGTCAACCCTATGAAGGGGTGAAGGGGAAGCCATTGACCGCCGCCCAGGGTGTACCGGCCGCTCCGATTCCGTTCCCCCCGGACTGCAGCGGGATCGGAATCGGAGCGACACTCGAGGAGGTTACCCAACACACACCCCTCTCTCCGACCCCTGGCTCGATAATTGTTCACGCGTGACTATTTATACTACTGGCGGCATTAGATAGCGTCTATAAAGGGTCACCTGACTGTTATAAACTGTCGCCATTTTGTAAATATTTTATAACCAAAAAATATTATCAATTTTACCAGTTTATAACAACAATAGACTGATAAAATAATTAATAAACTTAATTTACTACTGCCTAACCAATACAGTTTTGTTTATTGTGCAAAATTCGTTCTATACTAAAAATTCAGAATTATTATAATTATTTCACGCATATTTTTATGTAACATTTTATATCAAAACCACAAAATATAGAAGGCGCGTGAAAATTTTCAATGAAACTTATACAGACATTTACAGTAAACTGTATTGCGCAGTACTTAATATTTATTATAGTATTATATTTTGTTTTTGTAAACACGGTATGTTCACTTAGTTTCACAACTTCACCGTCGTCGTCCATAATATTTATACGAGATATAAAGTAGTAAAAGTAAAATGACATCGTTGAATTAATTGTAATAACATTTGTGCCAAGATATTAGAGATGTTTTTGCAATGACCCAGGGTTTATTCAAGTTCTAACTGTGAACACTTAAAAAGCTTCCTTCATGCTTTTCGTACATTGAAATGGTAGTACAATGCTTTTGTAATGTTATTAACATCTTCATTATAAATAATATTACTTACATAATGCTTCTACAATGCGATTGGCAATTTCATTGACGCTTATAATGCTTCTTTAATGCAATTGGCACCGTCTTTGACCAAAATAATGCTAATATAATGTGCCTGTAATGCCATTAAACAACTAAATGTGAAACCATTTAGGATCTAAAGCCGTATAATTTGTGCCCATTTAAGAGCTATAGTAGCCGTATAAACGTTTATACGGCTTCTATAATGCTAACTCTAAAATGCCAAAAGTATACCAAAATGCCGTACTGCAACCGTTATATGGCTATGATGTGTTACTTGGGCGGTACACCTGCAAGCCGTTAAACCTGCAAGCCGTTAAACCTGCAAGCCGGTACACCTGCTAATTGACGAACGAGGCTCTGGCGTGGCGTAGGTTTTCCTCTGCAGCTCTGCGGGTCAACATAAGTCGCTCCCTTAAATGCCAATTTTTCTTTTTTCTTAATCCCTTCGGATATCCCCCCCCCCCGCCGGCCAGCGGGGGTGGTTATGTCGGGCTTGAACCGACTAAAACCGCATGACGTCTCGGGTCTTAATACGCCGGGGTGTAAGGTTGCCCATAGAGCATATCCCTCGCACCCCGACCCCTGGGCCATCTCCGGTTTCGAGATGGCCCCCTCGGGTTTGGGAACCACGGTGACCCGTCTTGCCCCGGTTTGGGGGAGGGGTGTTAGTCGCCCCACCGTCCCGGCCTGCTTCTGCTGGGGTGACAGGCGGCCTTACCTGCCACCTCCAGGCCTGCGCTCATGGAGGACGGAGGTCGTTAAGCGACCTCCGGCGCCTGAATCGCCTGCGACGCGCGGCGAGCAAGTTGCGGGCTCGGCGGGCCGGGAGAGTTCTAAATCCCTCCCGGGCGCGCTCCGCCATCTCCTTCGCGAGCATTACATGCTCGCAGAAGGAGGTGGCGGCGGCCCACGCGCTCGCGCTCTGCACCATTGCCGCAATCATGCTGCCGAGCGAGAGGACTCCTACCCCGATGGCTGCCACGAGTTCACCCCTCGGCGCCTCCCACGCCGGGCAGTCCGCCAGCGTGTGCAGCCCTGAGTCCTCGCTCGCGTCACAGTGATGACACTCAGGCGTTGGCTCCTTCCTGATCCGATGCAGGTGGTCCTCGAAGCACCCCTTCCCGGAGATCACCTGCGTCAGTCGGTACGAGAGGTCCTCCATGATGGGCCTTACCGCCGCTATTGCGGCGTGCCCTTCCCTTAAATGCCTATATAAGGTAAATTATCGAAAGGAAGAGTAGTAGACCGAAGCCCGGGCTCAAAAGTGCAAAACCCACTCTGACCGAAGCCCGGGCTCAAAAGTGCAAAACCCACTCTGACCGAAGCCCGGGCGCAAAAGTGCAAAACCACTGGGTTTTGCAAAACCCAGTGGTTTTGCACTTTTGAGCCCAGGCTTCGGTCTACTACTCTTCCGTTCGATAATTTAGTTTATATTTAAATTATATAGCACTTTTAGAGTGGCATGACAGTTCATGCCACTCTAAAAATGCTATACAGTTTTGGACTTTAAAGTTGTAGAATTAAAGTCTAAAATTAAATAGTTCTTTACACTTTTGCACACTCTTCAAAATGCCATTTAATTTTAGACTTTAGGGAATAAGTATAAGGTCTAAAATTAAATAGCATTTTTGCGTTAGTGGAATGACAGTGGCTTGCTTCAACATAAAATAGCACAATCGAGGATTGATGCTCGGATGAAGACATTTAGAATGTTAAGACAATTAATGGCAATTTTTTCTGATCATTGCTAGGCTCACGTTTGACCCCTACCTAACCTGGTGGTAAGTGATCATGTTGTGGTCCACGATGAAACACGTTTAACTAGAAGGAACCTATTCATTCGAGACTTGAATATTCCCAGATTTTAGCTTTCCGGAAACACAGACCAATGTGTTCTGCCATGACGATTTAATTCGGTCGCATCTTGAGCGTTGCCGAACGGGAATACAGTTTCTCTTTAGCTGCACAAAAAGCTGACTCACACGAACGTGTAAATAAATGCAACATTGCGTGCGCGCCGGTCAGCCGCCCGCGCAGTCGCTGTTGCTACGCGCTCACAAGTAGCACGATGCATGCCGCCTGGCTGGGATGCAGCAGTCAGCGCGTAATAGACTGTATACGGGCTGTTTTTATCTCTTGTTATTTCAAATTATTATTATTTATTATTATTTGATAGCTGACATGTTTCATACTGATATGGCTGACTTTCATGTTTACAAAGATATGAAAGGAATCTAAGCATAATATATTATAACTACTAGCTGACCCGGCAAAAGTTGTTTTGCCATTGTATATTATTTCTAGGAAACATTTTTTTAGTTCAATAAAAATAACTATCTACTTTAAGTGTGTGTGTTAACATGGTACGTGTATGTAATGGTGATTGGTGTCCCTCTTTCCTGAGACTTTACCTTCAGCTTGTTGGTGGAAATCAGAATTATACGCCAGTAACAGTATTTACTATTTTATTGAGTGCACAGTACATGTCGAGGTAACAAGATTTTTTTTAAGCGGAATGAAGTGCTGTCATAGACCACAGATTAGTCTCTAGTGATGTGTGTCGAGCCAGTGCTGTTCCAACACAGCTTACCATCAGGCGAGGTGAAGTCAAATTGGTGTGTCCTATATATATAAAAAAGTAACAAATATTATCTTAAATTACAATTCTCGATAGCCATCTAAACATTAAAAATAATTACTTATTCATATTTTTACTATCAATTATGGCAGTTGAAAAAAAATAAAGATTAATCTCTCAGCGCAATAGTGTACAATATTCTTGGTTAGTCCGTCTTTAGCCAACACAAGCAAACTGGATGGTTTTCCCACGCGAGAACATGCCACATATAATTAATTGTCAATTTGATTTTTGCCAAATATAGTTGTCCAAAAAATAAATTGAATTGAGAAAAAAATCATAATTGAAGGAAATTATTAAAAATAAAAAAAATTAGAATCGCGATGGAAAAATAGGGGTCGATCGTAGAGGGTTGAAAATTCAGGGTTGTATGTATTTTCTAATGCTGTATCATAATTTTTTTATCTAAAAATAAAAAATTTAGGGGTCCCTTAAATAACTAAACCCTTAACATTTAGGGGGATGAAAAATAGATGTTGTCCGACTCTCAGACCTACCCAATATGCACACAAATACTCTACGAAACAAGCAGTCTCAAAGAATTTGCTTAGCTAATTCGTCCAGGTACATGATGGAACTCGGAGGCTGGGCTTGCGGACAGTTGGAGGCGTTAACGAAAATATTAACTACGTGCGGTGACGGTTATTTTTATTCACAAACGGGTTATACAAACATCATTCAATCTGGTCTAAAAGCTCTCATACCCTGGCCAGATGCCAGAGGAATCCTTTCTCTGTTGCTTTATATAAAGTAACGTAGTGATCTATCTTTGTAAGTATACTAGGTACCTATATAATACATCAGGTAAAGGATAAAATGTTATTGTTTACTAGCTGTGGCCATCTGCTCCGCCCGCGTAGAATTCTGATCTTGTTCCCACAACTCATGGGTATTCCAAGAATAAAAACTAGCCAGTCGTATCAAATTCCAGCCAGATCTAATCAGCCGTTTGAGCGTGATTCAGTAACAAATATTCAAACATCTTCACAAACATTCTACTTTCTAGCTAAGCCTAATTGTTTGTATTAGGAGTAGGTTCACGTCGTTAGTACCTTTTTTTTTCGTTCGGAACTCCTCTCTGATACCCCCCGCCCCGGCCAGCGGGGGCGGTTATGTCGGGCACGAACCGACTGAAACCGCACGCCGTCTCGGGTCTTCTGACGCTGGGGTGTAAGGTTGCCCATAAAGCATATCCCTCGCACCCCGACTGACCCTGGGCCATCTCCGGTTTCGAGATGGCCCCCTCGGGTTTGGGAACCACGGTGTCCCCGCGTCTTGCCCCGGTGTGGGATACGTCGGTAGGACCTCTCGGACGTAAAAACTCCTTAACCTCTAGCTACCGTTGCGTTTTCCACAATACGGCCCTAATTTGGAGATTATTGTAATTATTTTCTTGTAACAGGAGAATCCGGTCCTTGCGTCGTTAGACACGGAGTGGTAGTCGGTAGTCATGGTGAATTGAATGTAAGAAATTTAATTTCGTGAGCTTGTTATTTACGCTCTTCATATTTCTAAGTAGTACTTACCTATTCATTCGGCAATTTTCTTTTCACAACAAAAGTAGGCACATCAAAGGCAGTGAACATAACAACAAAAGCTTTGTTGAATCCTAAGTAATATTAATGGTCGCCGAATTCGTAAACACCAAAGAAGGTAGACTACCTATTGATTTTATCGCCCACAGTAATCCAAATTGTACATAATATTTAGGCAGAGAAAATAAAACGAACTGTTTTGTTTAATTTATGTTATGTATTCAGAATAATTGCTTTTTGAATTTATAAAAAGCTGCCAAGTGCGAGTCGGACTCGCCCATTAAGGGTTCCGTAGCAGCAAGTAACATAATAATGTTTTTTTTTATAATTTTTACATTTGAGTTGATTGAATGAAAGGTAAATTGCGGTTTACGATTTATGACGTATTAAAAAAAACTACTTACTAGATCTCGTTCAAACCAATTTTCGTTGGAAGTTTATATGGTAATGTACATCATATATTTTTTTAAATTTTATTGTTCTCTTATTTTAGAAGTTACAAGGGGGGGGGGGACACATTTTACCACTTTGGAAGTGTCTCTCGCGCAAACTATTCAGTTTAGAAAAAAAATGATATTAGAAACCTCAATAACATTTTTGAAGACCTATCCGTAGAACCACACACGTACGGGTTTTATGAAAAAAGTTTTTTGAGTTTCAGTTCTATGTATGGGGAACCCCCAAAATGTATTGTTTTTTTTTTTCTTTTTGTGTGAAAATCTTAATGCGGTTCACAAAATACATCTACTTACCAAGTTTCAACAGCTTGCACAGCAGTTCTTTTAGTTTCGGAAAAAAGTGGCTGTGACATACGGACGGACAGACAGACAGACATGACGATCCTAAAAGGGTTCCGTTTTTTGCCATTTGGCAACGGAACCCTAAAAAACAGCACATAGTCAAAGGTACACGTTTTTTTTTTCGTGCGGTAGTCCCCCCAGATACCCCCTCCTCCGGCCAGCGGGGGTGGTTATGTCGGAATCGAACCGACTAAAACCGCACGCCGTCTGGGGATTTCAGACGCTGGGGTGTAAAGTGGCCCTAAGGCATTTCCCTCGCACCCCGGCTGACCCAGGGCCATCTCCGGTTTCGAGATGGCCCCCTCGGGTTTGGGAATCACGGTGCCCCCGTCTTGCTCCGGAAGGGGGCGGGGGCGCTCGTCGCTGGCATGTGTTTTGACACTTCAGTTTGATGCTTTAGTTTTATACAGCGTTTTCTCTATTGAACATCGGACTGCAGTTTATGGAGTCCTTTAGAAACCCTACGAATTCGAATTGACTTAAAAAAAACCCAATATCTTTAACGAAATCAAATAAAATCGACCAGGGCTTCCTGAAATTTCCATGCGTCTCGAGCTAGAGCTAGCTCGTCTCACTTGATACTGACTTCAAGTCGTAGTATGATATATTCTTTTCTTCAGCAGATAGCAACGCGCGGTAATAATTCTGACGAGCGTTCATTGGCCATTACTGACAAATACCTCACCTCACTCTACACAACGCTATCTAGACTCAAAGTAACCATAGCTTAACTAGCTTGACGGCCTCAGTGGCGTAGCGGTAGTGCATTCAACTGCTACGACAGGGGGCGCGGGTTCGATTCCCGCTCAGTGCAAATATTTGTATGCATGAATATGTATTGCATTGGTCTGGGTGTTTCTATGTATAATATGTATGTATTTACAAAAAAAAAGTATATAAGTATGTTTATCCGCATTCTGGAAACCATAACACAAGCTAGTTAAACTATGCTTACTTTGGGTCTAGAAAGTGCTGTGTAGAATGTCGTAGAATATTTATTTATTTATTATTGTATTGTGGGTTCTAGAATGTGGATTTACAAACTTGGATACATTTTTGATTAATAGTAAAGTATTATTACAGTAAAAAGTGTCAATAATCATCATCAACATTATCATCTTAACATGGTTCCCGGTTACACCCATGGCTTACACTCGTGGCCCGAGGTCCCCTTACTTTTTCCCTCCTCTTAAGTTGGATTTTAAGAGAGCGACTGTCGTCTGACCTCCCAGCCCTGAAAGGAAAGCCTGCGCAAGAGCCTCGTACCGGCTTGCAAAAGAGGTTGGCCCAAGATCTTGGTTGAACCACAAAACGTCCTTTTTCTTGTCTTAATAATAATAATTATAATCTCTTTGTTTCAGATCCTGCCGTACATTGACGGATTCAACCACGTGTCGAAGATAGCTGCCCTCACAGACGTGGAGATAAGTCTGGTGCGCGCGTGTGTGCAGAATCTCGTCTACTACGGAGTGGTGACTCTGGTGCCCATCTTTCAGTACTGTGCTGTGAGTTTCAAGAATCGCTCAGCGATTATTACCTTTGACAGTTCTTGTCGTTGCAGCAAAACTCGTCGGTAGTGTGATCAGGCAGCAATCAACTACTCATATGCATTTCTTTCATTCACACACGATCTGTATCTCCTGAACGATTTTTGAGCCTGAAAATAGTCGATATATAGGCGGTCGTTTTCTCGCCAGCGGTTGGTGCGACAAGTGCCCACCTTGCAAATGTGACTAAATCTAGAAACATTAGGTTGGTCGGCATGCGGTTTTAGTCGGATCGAGCCCGACATAACCGTCCCCGCTGGCCGGCGGGGGGTATCCAAGTGGATTTTCGCACGAAAAAAAAGGAAGGTACCTTTTTCGTGCAGAAATGCCTTCGGATATCGGTCTCGGGTCTTCAGACCTTTCAGACCTTCAGAGGGTGTAAGGATGCCCGTAAAGCATATCCTTCGCATCCCGACTGACGTTGGGCCATCTCTCGAGATGGCCCTGGTAGGTACCTTTTTTTTTAATTTTTTTTTTTCGTGCGGAAATCCCTTCGGATACCCCCCGCCGGCCAGCGGGGGCGGTTATGTCGGGCTTGAACTGACTAAAACCGCACGCCGTCTCGGGTGTTCAGACGCCGTGGTGTAAGGTTGCCCACTCCCTAATTTGAACGTTCATAAGGGTTACTAGATGACCTATACTAACCTAAACGAATAAAGGTATTTAATTGAACGAATGATAGGCCGTATCACGTTGCTTGATATATTATTCTGATATCTAATAATTGGTGGGTTCTATATTTCCAGGTGTACAGTGCAACTCCAAAACTAAGGCAGCTAACTCGGTGTGCAGGTCTGCAGCGGCAATGTGTCGAGTTTTGTGCAAGATCACGTAAGTAATTACTCAACCAAATTAAACTGAATTGAAGATTACATTACAATAGCAATATTACCTCGTCGGGGTCTCTGGAATTTCCTTTCTAGGGTATGGAGATGTACGTAAATAAAACTGCGTGAATATGTTGTAAGCGTATATACAAAACTAAATTGTCGTAGAGATTGCTTTCCGTTTTATAGTACACACAAGTTTATAAAAAGCGGCGATAGCCCAGTGGTGTACGTAACGGACTGCCGAGACGAGGTCTTGAGTACGATCCCTAGTCGCCCCGGGCACACACCTCTGACTTTTCGTAGTTATGTGTGTATTACAAATGTTGATTATCGCTCACTTAGTAATGTGCCCGGTAGATGGCAATAGGCTCGCCCCCTATTACATTGGGACCTGAACATAACTGGCGAATCATGGGTGTGTAATACACCTCTGCTGACCCCTTCGGGGATATAGGCATGAAGTTGTTATTTTATGTTATGTTACAAGTTTATAATTCTAAGGCCGAGGGTAAATAGAAATACATTACAGGGTACATCAGGTTCCCCGTACCACATGGCGACACGATAGATACCGTGCAGTTTTAGTCAATTAATACTCGAAATATCCACCTCACTTTCAGAGCTCCGGTGAGATGAATCACGTAAAAAATGTTAAAATATTAAAAATCATTTTCGTCTAACAGCTCGCCAGCTGCCAAGAGTAAGCGACCTATTCCGTATGTACGCCGGCATGACGTATGGGAGCACAGTTCGAGACCTCTGTCGAAGAATGAAGCCGCAGGATCTGGCCATCAATGAGAGGAAGCTTGTGTTGTTTGGGGTGCTCGAGGGTCTTATCAGGAGAGTCTATAAGGTAAAGAGTAGAAGGTTTTATAAGTAGGTAGATATGCTAGCTGATCCGTCCAGTATTGTACCTACTATGCCTATAATCATGCAAGCGATAGGTTGACAAAGTTTTATCGTAACCAGCTGGACAGTAGGGAAGCGCATAAAAAAGGAACGAACTGAAAAAGGTTACTAAGGTGGCTTCCACAAGTCTTTTGAAATGTAAAAAAATTAATGAAGAAAAAAAGCCGGCCAAGTGCGAGTCGGACTCGCCCATGAAGCATATCCTCGTGCTCCTACTAACAAAGATTGACAGTGTTTTTTAACACTAGCTACTAGCTTGCTATCGAAATCCAACTTTCCGGACTGGTGGTTCCGGTTGGGGTCACAGTTCTAACCTAACCTAACCCAGAAGCTATATTGTGAGAAGAGTGTGAGCAACAGGCAATAAAACTAAGTGTTCCTCGTGGTCCTACTGAAAAGTAGGAGCACGAGGAATAGGTTATCCTCGTGCTCCTACCAGTAGGAGAACTTAGTAGGAGCAAGCGGAAACGCCTATCGGATGCACTCGGGAGTAACGCTAACATGATGATGATAATAACATAACAGCATATACGTAAGCACGCATGCGGGCGCCGTGCAAATAATGTGCAAATTTCGTGAAAAAAACGTACATACACAAATCAGTGCGGACGGCGTAAAAAATATCGTAATCTAATATCACGCATTTTATTTCACAGTATCCGATTACTCTCCACAACGATGACGCAGCTTCGATACTCAGTGACCACAGTCAGCCTTTAGTGCGAACAACATACAACGGACTGGTCTGCCTCGACGAACTATGCTGCCAGTCCGGCTTCTCGGCCCTACAGATCGAAGAACAGTTAGAAAGAGACAGCAATGTAGTG
Source organism: Cybosia mesomella (assembly GCA_946251805.1). Classification (NCBI taxonomy): domain Eukaryota; kingdom Metazoa; phylum Arthropoda; class Insecta; order Lepidoptera; family Erebidae; genus Cybosia; species Cybosia mesomella. The sequence goes on from OX276398.1 coordinate 30,068,939, forward strand.
TTCATAGTCAAATGATCGTCACGAAACGAAAGACAGGGATAAAAGACTTTCAAAATGTGAAGTAATTTGTAGCGTGATCAAGCGTTAAAAGTTTGAAACCCGCCATATTTGATAACGTCTGTTCAGTGAAGAACAGTGATTCAAGATATAATAAGTTAAAGTTTTATATTTATTATATTGATGAAAACGTACATATAGGCAGAATAACTTTACTTTAGAGAAGACATGATTTATTGACTTGGCCACTCGGGTAAGTGCCCAGCGTGCCGCAATCTCTGGGGAATCCCCTGCTATCGAAAAATGCAATATAAGTTATAGAGACCGTATGAAACAGATCGTGTCGTCAAATCGTATTGGTCGTGTAAGTATTGTGTAACTCCTCTGTGACGTATATCATAGTCATATCCCCAAACACTTGGAGCCTACAATAGGTAGACTGTTAGACTGCTCTGTTTCAAGATACTGAACTAGTCGAAAGGAAAAATTCTTTTCATAAATTTTTCAAACGTACAAACATATGACTTTGCTTTTGATTGTAGACTTGTCTACAGTACCCGGTTTTTATTTACATAACGATCTACGTGGCGTGGCGGCAGAGCGCTCGACTGCTACATCGGAGGTCGCGGGTTCGATTCCCACTCAGTGCAAATAGTTGTATGTATAAATATATCTATTTGCATTCTTCTGGGTATTTCTATGTACAATATGTTATATTTATAAAAAAAAGCCATGGCCTTCGGGATGCCAACAGAAGTGAAAAGTTGAATAATTATGAATCAGTTCGAAACTTCATCGAGTTCGGAATAACATTATTTTGTTAAGGTTCCAAACGAGTTCATCGGTAACAACAAAGATGGCGTTGTTATAAAAAAATGAATATGGAAAGCGTTCGATGACGATGACGGTGACGATGACGCGAGTTCCATGATTTTTGTTCACCCAAAAAGTGCTCAACGCGCCTAAACGTTTTCACTACAATAATATTTAAGTATGTATATTCACATCCTAGCACCCGTAACAAAAGCTAGTTAAACTATGCTTACTTTCGGTCTAGACAGCGTTGTGTAGAATGTCCTAGAATATTTATTTATTTCATTTGACACGTCGGAGTTGGTCGAAAATAGTTCGGCTAAGATCGGCTTGCTTCGGTTTTGTAGAGCGTTCTCTCTATCGCACAGCGCATGGCTACAACTAGATATTTTATTAGAGTAGTTAAAATCGACAATATTGTTACAATATTTTATAAACATAAACGGTTTTAACTACTCTATAAAGGTATAAAATGGTCAGTTCTACGTACGGTAGAGAGATCGCTTTACAAAACCGAAGCAAGTCGATCTTAGCCGAACTCTAATTCTCCCTGACATGCCAAATTAAAAGCTAGATACTGTACGCAGATTAATTTGTTGTTGAAAGGTCGCAGATAGTCTCTGTTTTAAGGTGAAGCCCCCGACTAGGTACCCGATAAAGTGTCTCCTCATAAAAAATGAAAGATGATAATTGTATAATCCAGACTGATAAAATAAATTGATAACAAAAAATAGATATTTATATTTTTAAATGATAATGATAAATAAAGATTACAATTATAATTATGTACTTACATAATTATTGACGAACCGAGAATAAGAAGCAGATAACCCATAATTTTTGTACCAAGTTATATTAATTATATTTTAGAAAATGTGACGACTGATTTCATAAAGCCAAATTCATATGTGCCTCGCAGGGCACATAACCGTCGTCTTTTATAGTCAGAGGACCGTAGTCCAATCACGGCCTTCTTTATCATTGGTCACGTTGGGTCCCTAGTTCAGGGCCCCAGGCACTAGCCCTTGATCCTTGGGGCCACCTATATAGACGAATTTTCGAATTTCACGAAAATTCGTCTATGTTACAGACCTAAGTTGTTAACCTATGTTACAGATAGCGCCTTCATATCGGATTAGGACTCGAATCGCCATCTGTAATTAAAAACCCATAATAACACAATTATCTATACTAGGCCTACGCTACACTTGACGGAAATTCAAACACATAAAAAATTGACGGCCTCTGTGGCGTAGCGGTGGTGCATTCGACTGCTACGACAGGGGGCGCGGGTTCGATTCCCGCTCAGTGCAAATATTTGTATGCATGAATATGTCTATTTGCATTGGTCTGGTGTTTATATGTATAATATGTATGTATTTACCAAAAAAAAGTATATAAGTATGTTTATCCGCATTCTGGAACCCATAACACAAGCTAGTTAAACTATGCTTACTTTGGGTCTAGATAGCGCTGTGTAGATTGTCGTAGAATTTTTATTTATTTATATTCTCTATATATATAAAATAAAGCAGTGTAAGTGATATAACATTGATTCTAAGGCGGAATGAAGTTTTGCGGGTCAGCTAGTTGCATATTAATGACGACACAACGCAGCGGCCGATCATCAGCGCAGTGTGCTCGTTATTAATCATATATGCAATAATTTGTATTGCCGTTTCGCGTCGGCATTGCCGTCGAGTGTGGCGAATGCCATAATTAGTTATAAGCCCATTATGCTAAAGTGCCCAGAGCTAATTGACATAAGAGTAAATACGTTCATACGGCCAATGTACAACTCCTGTTTAGCCAAATCTGTTAAGACTTGATTAGAAGCCGACCCCAATGTCCCTAGGTAATTTATTTATTATTTGGGGAATTTAAGGCTATTAAGCTTCTAAAATCATGTTTTTGGGATATTTTGTCTCTGGTATACCAAAATACTGTTGTATAATTACTGTAAATGTTGTCAACCCATAATAAAAACCCGGCTTTTAATTGGCAAGTCGCGTCTGGAAGAAAAGTGAAAGTCCGCCTAAGATCGGCTTGTTTCGGTTTTGTAGAGGGTACATCTCTATCGTGCATCGGACTGCCAGTTTGGTATCTTTATAGAGTAGTTAAAACTGTTTTTATTAATAAAATATTGAAATTATAACTACGATTTTAACTACTCTAAAAAGGTATCGAACTGTAGCCATGTGCTGTGCGAAGGAGAGAACGCTTTACAAAAGCGAAGCAAGCCGAACAACTTGCCGGACACTCTTCTTCCCGACGGCTTGCCAAGTGAATAGCCGGGTACTGTAAGTTTGTGTAACCGGCCTCAATGTGTTGATGGCCAAATGACAGTAGCGCTAGTTCTCAGCTAAACGTGAAAAATAATTTAGTTATAGTTTTAGGTAATATCTAATATTACTGAATGATGAATTAACGACTAATTATTACAACGATGGACATTATTTTAATTATTTCCTTTTTGAATGTATTTATTATGATACTTATAGGTGTCAATTCTCTTGTTAAAGTTTGACAGAACTTAATTATATCCCTGTTTACAAAAATTCCCGCCACCAATTTGATTAATGTGAAATATCCTCTTTTTACCGAAATTAAAGATATAATAAATAATGTTTAGCTATCAACTATGCAATTTTTTTAAAGAGAATTGACCCTAGAAGCTTAAACATGGCGTAAAACACTCGTGTCCTTAGTCTTTTCGAGCAATGAAATAGCAGAAAAATCTGACACGTGACCAAAACGATTCATTTTATTGGACAAAGAGTTTAGAGAGACGCGACTCTACATTTAACACGTCAGGAAGACGAGCGAGAGTCCGGCTTAGATCGGCTTGCTTCCGTTTTGTACAGCGTTCTGTCTATCACACATCAGCCTGACAGCTTGGTATCTTTATAGAGTGGTTAAAACAGTTTACGTTTAAAAAATTGTAAAACTTACTTCGGTTTTAACTACTTAAAAAGGTATCAAGATGTAGACATGCGTGATGAAGAGTCTTTCTTGGCGACGACGTGCTAAATCAAGTCGGATACTGAACCTAAGTTTAAAAATCACAAGGACCGTAAAAATAGAAACATGACATTTATTTTTAAAGCCGACTGATAAATTCTTGTAGCTACATTTTGTTCATGTTTCCCGTTTTTTTTATCTCTTTTTAATAGTATATGGTGTAAGTAACTACATCACTATTTATGAGCTAGACAGCGTTACATCACTGTTAAACTAACCGATAAAATACTGTATAAGGAATTGTAAAACGAGTGATGTGAATATGTAACAACGTGTTTACCCTTCAAAGTCAAAAATATATATATAGATTGGGTAGATGACGGGTGAAAATTTATACTCTTTTGCTATAAGATTGTTTTACCTAATAAAATGTTATGTAATGTTATGTATGTATGTTATAAAATTGTTATATATGTAACTAATGTTATATTTTTAAACCATTACTCGTGTCTTACTGGAGCCAACTTGTTCAATACTCAAGTTACCAATGTCAAATAACCCTTAAAAGAAAAATATACAATTGACTATACATACATATAGGTATGCGTGTTTATAGTGTGCTTTTGCGGAGAAAAATTGTGAAAACGTTCCACAAATCCTTCTTTAGCCCAACACACACACCGTGTTGGGCTGAAGTTTTTGCGGAGACAAATTGTTATAGCGTTGCAAATGCTTTTTGGGCCAACATCACACGTACCGCCCCGCACTCCCTCCCCCTGCTTGTATATGTCGCTTACCGCTTCACGCGTCGCGCCGTATCAGTTTAACGGAATGTTCGAATGCAAACCGACAAATTTGTGTTTGTTTTGGTTGGATATTTTTCTATGTTGGTGAGCGAAGTCGACGACCCTGTTACATATCACAATTTCACGATCCTTTCAAATGTGTGTGCTGTGCTACAGAAGGGTACGAAGCTCGAATTCACAATTTGTCTCCGCAAAAGTTTCTTCAGCCCAACACGGGGTGTTTGGGGCTAAAGAATGATTTGTAGAACGTTTTCTCACAATTTGTCTCTGCAAAAGCTTCTTTAGCGCAACACTATACAGGTGTTGTGCTAAAGAAGCATTTGTAAACAAGCTATAGGTATACCGTACTAAAATTAAGAGAACTAGATTTCCTATGTTTAGATTACAATAGGTAACGTTTTTAATATAGTTGTAACTACATTATAAAGCCATTTTATAAAATCGACCCCTCTAATAAAATTAAGGCTGGATTTCATCAGCGTAACGACTCAACTCCACTCTTTTGAAATCCACTCTTAGATAAATATCTGCGACGGTCAGTCAGGTCTAAGACCTTAGTTTATATAGACGTTAAAAATCTGCTCAATAATTTTAGTTTTAAATATATCCTTAAAAATATTTTATATTTCCTTAAACGTATACACATAACGACCGTTCAATATTTAAGGTGCTAAATATTTTTATTATTATGTATAAAGCAAGTTATAATATACCATTTTGGAAAACCAAAGATGAATAAGGACTTTCTTGCATCACTTAACTCTCATTTAAAATGGTTTAAAAGAAAGTGGGCTGTGTTTACTGACATTTAAACAATGTTTATTATTGGTCTAGGTTAGTATATGGAATTTTTGTACTTCGTGTAAAAAGGTTTCTCGTCTATCTATAATGTAATACTACACTTACTACTGTTTTGGCTATTATTAGTGTTTTATACACGATTAAAAATCATCTTAAAACAAGGTAAATAGTGTTAATAAGTCCAGTAAAATACTTTCGATTACTCGCAACTATTTTTGGGATAGTGGGTGGACAACCAATGATCTTATGTATTAAAATGGGATAGATATGTTGTCACAATCCTATCGAGATGTAAAAAGTATACCGCGTTGTTTGACAGAAGTCATGCTTTGGTCTCGTTCACACTCACTGATTAGTAAATGTCTTGTTGCAATTGTGCTAACGCGTTTCGAATTTCGAGTTACCCTTTCTTAAGCGCTTGAGACTATCTACCTCTTTTTAATATAAGATAATTTATAAACTTTTAAACAGCATGTTATGTTGTTTAAAAGTATTATCGGAAGTTCTAAAACAAAGCATTAGTAATGTCGAGACCCCACCGAATGTGTTTGCTATATTGACTCTTTTGTAAATAACCAATTAGGTGCATAAATAATGCCCAAGACGTTTAGGATTTTTAAAATCATACATTTAGTGATGTCTAGTCGTGTTTGTTGTTAATCTGTATTTGTTGAATGAATTTGTATATATCTATCCACTCTACACATTATTTGCGCGTTGCAAATAATCTATTTTAATCCTTTTTTTTATTATTCAGATGTGTTAAGATTTCGTGTAATTTTATTAAGTAACTGTTTCTGCTGTATTTTTTGTCTGACAGTAAACTGTGACGCGGTGCATATTTTATTAGTCACACATTTTAGATTTTTGTCAATCATGCAAATAAAATGTTGTACAAAACTAAATGCTTAGCACAGAGCAGATAGAACATGCTTAGCATTTAGTACGAATACAAATTTACCGAATGTTTACATATGAAATATATTTTTTTTTTCTACTGTATCAATCATTTTTAGTCCTTTCCCTTTTTTGTTTTAAAAATTCTCACCATATTAAATTTAAAATATTTTATAACGGATTCTATCGCGATTTATTTGATGATATTTTATATTGGTAGCTCAAAGGCAACCGAAACTTCGGGTTCAATGTAAAATATAAAATAACATCAAATAAATCGCGATAGAATCCGTTAAAAATAGTTTTATTTCAATTCGCGTAAACTTCCGACAATATCATAAAAATATTTTGTTATTTTCATTTAATTATTTTTTTTGCAGAATTTATCTGAACACTTCTACTAGTCAGGTTTTATCTGTGCCTTATTATTTCTTTTATATTTGAAATGATATTGTAATCAATGCATAATATTAATTAATAATCATTACTTTAAGAGATTATCACCAATAGCTGTTGTTCTTTTATATTTAGTTAATGGTAGTCCTGTTATATTATTGTAAAAACAAGTTTACAATGTTTTTTTTTGGTAATTATGTTGGGTACGCAACTAATTTGCCCAATCACGAATCATATTGACCTGTGTCTTCCGGCCGTTCGTGATAGGGCAAAATGCTTACCCGAACCTACCCTAAAAGTTATAAAATATATGTCTGATGTAATTCGTACTTGTTTTGACAATGAAATCGATTTATTCTATTTCAATTATATATATTATGTTAATGTTAATTTTATATTTAGTGTTATCCATATAAATGTACATTTTAATTTTTATGTCAAATGTTGTAATTAATGTGACTCAATATTATATTGATTATTTTATAAAACTTCTTTTCTTTCTTCCCCCGTAATAGATACTTTTGCATCACACAAAAGGAAAGGCTCCCTTTACAAACACAAAATACATCCAAATTCATAAAAAAAAATTCGATGATGCTTTTCTTTCCCAACACTGTCAAGAACGCCATGCATATATAAACAATTTTGGTTAATTTACAGTGGGGAGATTGGTAAACTGAAATTCTCCCTGCACTCACCGGTGGGCTTAGCATTTAGTTTCAAATCAACTAAGTAACATGTTTAGTATACCCTAAAAACATGTTTAGTATACCCAGTGTCACTCTCACAGTAAATACGAATCTAACGACACCTCTGCATGCATCGAACCGTTCAGACCGCAGAACGTGCCAAACAATAATACATACATACCCTCGAAAAACTTATTGGGTGGTATTGCTTACACAAATCGTGTGGTGTTGAAAAAAAAGGCTTGTGAAAACGTCAGGCCGTCCTGAGCATCCAAAGTGGTAACACCTCTTTTCTTAGGAGGCATTGCTGCTTCTAACTAATGTTCTTCCGAGACGGGAGTGACCTAGGTTTTACATCACTCGATTTTTCCAACAGTCTCTCCGACCAGCAGAGGGTATAGTGGCGATACAACAAGAAGGTTGCCGAGGTTTCACTGTCTCTAAATTTATTGTCAAAGAATCAATTTCGTTTATTCAGTTTAGGCACATAAAGAGCACATATGAATGTCAAAGTTTTACAATTGCGTTTTTTTAAAAATATCAAAAAGATGTAAATAAATCATTTGAAAATGATGCTTTCGCTGGTTCGGTAGTTGGATCTACTGAGAAGAGACCAGCAAGAAACTCAGGTAGATCATCGTTATCCTTTCTTTTTTAATATGTAGTTTTGTTTTATTTCTATTAAATATGTGCGAGAGCAAGAGATTAATTAGTTTGACCATGCATTTTTATCATTAAGATATTCATCTACTTTATAATAACCTTTTTTTCATTAAACCTTTTTTCACTTCTATTTTAAATTTATTAAGTGGCAGGTCACCCAAATCCTGAGGGATTTTATTAAATATTTTTATACATTTGCCTCCAAACGAATTACCAACTTTATGAAGCCTGAGTTTTGGCACTTCAAGCTTATTTTTATTTCTGGTATATATTTCGTCCGATTTTTTTTTGAACAGATCTAGGTTCTTCCGTACATATAAGATGTTGTCATACACATATTGGGAAGCAACAGTTAAAATAATAATTTCTTTAAATAGTTCCTTCAGCGAGTCACGGCGTCCGAGGCTATAGATTGCTCGTATAGCTCGTTTCTGTAAAATGAATATAGACTCAATATCGGCAGCTGAGCGCCACAGCTGCAGACCATATGACATAACGCTATGAAAGTAACTAAAATAAACTAATCGTGCCCTTTCCTCGTCAGTCAGTGTCTGCCACTAATCTCCGTCAGGACAGCAAAGGTAGCTCAAGTACTGATTAATAACAGACTCGTGATCAATGACGCAAATATGCGTCAAAATGAATCCCCAGCCAGGCCGATATTTCTGTAATTTGAACAATTTTTGTGACAAGGAAGTATTTACTAAAAATGAAAGTGGCAATGAATCTGTTAAGGATACGGGGAGAGTCAAAAATTAAAAACTCAAGAATCAAATACAGTAGTGATTTATTCTTATATAACACATAAGTTACAAAATACATAAACAGTTATATAGGTAACAAAACACTTGACTAGCGTTTTAAGACGAACGTACGAGTCGTTGTGAGCTGGCCATGCATCGTATGAATATGTCTATCGATAACAACCTACAAATTTTCAGATTATATGTATGTAGGTCACCCGCGACCGTAGATGTAGGTATGGTAAGTATCAATAGAAAAGAAGAAAATACCTACGATAATTATTTTTGCATTTCTTTGTATATTAACATAATTATTCGTACGTGAAACGTACGTTTTTATGTTAAGTCCTGAGCACATTCCGCCTTTATTAGGCATAAGGATAGTTATTTATGAACATTTGAGCTAGTAGTTAAAATTATTATGCAGACAATATACAAAAATTTTGACCAAAATGAACTACACCATACTACTATATCAAAATAAATATTTAAGATAGTCTACTATATTGCTAAAGAAGATAAGATAGCAAATGGGCCATACCGCCCAGCTGCTGGTAAGCGGGTACCGAGACAGGCAGATAATCAGTTCGTCCAGTATGGGACTTCAGAAGAAAATGTGTTGTTAATTACAGAAAGTACAATATTTTAGCAACTTTCTATCGAGAAACACATTCACACGATACACAGATAATGAACACTAGTTGCCTGAATATAGATCAGAGTAGTTTTAAATGATAATAAACATTTTTCCCTGACATGGGAATTATATACTATTTATATTACATTTTTCGAGGTCAAAATAGTCATTACTTATTGTAAAGTGTAAAAATACTGAAAAAAGAACAGTTATTATGAACATAAACTAGAAATTGCATAGTTAGTGTCAGCATTGCCCGGGTATTGTCACAATTCTGGTCAAAACGGTTTATTGAGTCACATTTCTTCATTATTACTTCAATATTATATCTAACCGAGCTACGTACAATCTAAGTATATACAAAATAAGGCATTTCTACTTACAAAATTGAAAATAAGCCAAATAAGGCATGTCTACTTACAGACTTGAAAAAAAATATAGCCAGTATGTTTTTGGAAGAACTCAGGTGTCAAATCTAATTTATATACTTAAAATTTATAGCAAGGCACAAAAGCAAACCTACATTATTTCTGAATACCTAAATTACTACTTCTACATATATTTTTTATTGCTTGTGTAGTTTCCTCTAAACATAAATCTAATGTCAATGTTTTTGTCTTTCTTATATGTCAGAATTGTATGAAAAACCGAGACGCAAGAATTCTCGAAGCTAGACCCTTCTAGAATGAGACAAGATAAGGTAAACTCGAAAGTACTAATTAAATGTTTTCTATAGTTGTTTACTTGTTAATGAATATTTACGTCTATGAGTTGATACACCGGCCATGCTCCAAAACGGGCGGTGTTTAGCAGATTCACATGTTTAATAATACGATTTATAGATTTTACATATTATATATATACATATATAATATGTAAAATCAGACTAATATATTTTCATTCAATTAAATTTTTAAGCATTTTGTATGCTTACTTTTTTCTAAAGATTTTTAGATACTGGTCGCGGGTTCAAGTCCCGTCCTAGATGTTCTCTTTTTCCGATCTAAAAATCTTTAATATATTTTCAGTTTGAGAATTGTTGTAAAATAAAATATTCAAGACAAAAATGCAGACATTGGTCAAGTCAGATCGACCGGCCACAAAATTTTTGGCGGCTAGGTTTGTCGCTAGAAATTTTAGTGACGTCATTTTAACCGAACCTGCATGAGGCACTTATATTTAGTGAAGTAGCCTATTCTACAAATTGCAGAAGTAATTTACACTAGGTTAGTACCATCCACAGCTCAACTACGACAAATTCATAATCACCTAAAGCTAAACAAGTTGTAAATATTATGTCTTAGCCATGCAATGTGACTCTGCCCGGTCAATGATGACATTCTATCTGAAAAGAACATATTTTGGCACTGCACTGCACTAAATTAGAATGCTTCATTTTATATTACAAAATATAATACTTGATTACTGTTGTAGAAATAAACTCTTATATTTATGATTCATCAATGTTGCTCGATCGCAGTAGTTCTTAGTTATTGTGTATATTATCCGGACAATGTCAGAGAAAAAATTAAGCTTAATAAAGAACTTGTTTACGATCAAGCAACTTTACTACAAAATATTTTGATATATTCTGCTCAATCTGATTTAAATATGACGAAAAAAGACGTTTTCACATAATTACACATTAAGATTCTATACTAACTTACTAACGTTGCTTTATAATGTATATAATACACACTTTCAGGCACACCTGTTGTTCTGAATTATACCGATTCTAGCCAGAAATAAAAAATGCTTAAAGCGACAAGGATTTGTAGACGGTTACCCGTTTAAATTCACAACACTAATTGGTCGACAGTTCGGGTACGATCGGTAATTTCCGAGGCTACCAGAAAAATACGAACTAAAGTTATATACATTTGTAGATTAAGATAATTGCTCTCTAGACAGTAGTATATTTTCGTAAGCCATTTGATTTCAGACACTTTAACGAGAAATACCTTTTACTAGATTAAGAAAACTAAGGAGCTATTTTACTTATTGTCCATAATTATAAGCATGGCATAATTCAGAACGCACGGACAATAGTTTAATTCACTCATAAATAATGAACTATGCTAACATTGTTCTTATTCTATGATAGCTTTCGAGGAAATGGAATATTGTTAAGTCAATAGGTTTACCTGTGTGGCCATGTTATCTACGGTATATTTTTGAGATTTTATACATCAGATGTACATTTTTTGAGGTTATTTTGTAGAGAAATGTGTGTAAAAAGATATTTTCAAATGACTAATGAGACATTTTTTACATATTTATTAGCAATCTTAAGGTACAATTTTGCCCTAAGCTAATAAATAAAATCTTTCCAAAAGGAAATACACAGTTTTAAGGTGAATAAGACCGGTTTTTGTACATAAAAATTTGGTTTGTGTATGTTTTTCAAGATCGATCCTAATTTCCAACTAACATTAGCTTAATAAACTTGAGTCGTCATATGCTATAAGCGTACAGAGCACGTCATCAGAACTTCAAGAAACAAAAGTTACATAATTTAATTATTTTGTCATCGCATACTACATGCTTGATTGATCACCATTGAAAATATTAAACAATAATTTGAGCACGTCACTTAAGGCAAAGCAAATTCCGATTAAATTAATAAGGCTTTCTAGGCACGAATTAAATCGAGGGCTCGATTCAGTAAAATTAAGTTTTTAAAACGTGTGATTTTAATACTGAAAACATATAAAACTAGGACGGTTACCAGCTTCGCAATCAACCCAAACTTAAGCGTAGCGAGATTTGCCTATCCAACAATAGGTCAACGTGACCGGTCGACTTTTTCCATTGATTTGGTTTTTCGGTGATTATTCCTCGATGTTAAGACCGATCTGGACATTCGACCTCTTACGACACTCAGTAATGTCTACTTGATCACCGTGGCAAATTTGGTCGAGATCGGTGAAACGGTCTCGGAGGAGTATCATTTGTTTGAAATGCAACTTTGAAACTAAAGACGCTTCGCTCGCCTTCGGTTCGCTACGCTTAATTAAAGGCAACTAAGTGATTTTGAAGGTTTAATAACTTCGCAAAAAAGTAGGTAGATATTAATTTAACAGATTATACTGAATACCAAAGATACTTTTACGGTTTTCTTTCTAATAGAATTGAAATCACGCGTTTTGAAAACGCAGTGTTACTAAATCTGGTCCCTTGATGCTATCTAATCTAGTCCATAGAAGTTATGGTACAAAGAGAAATTCTATCAACGGATCAGTTGACGGCTTTTTACCTACATTTATGCGTAACTTAAACAGAACCTAGGTAGTAAGCAAAGGCACAATTTCAAACGTTACGTTCACGAGTTCGGGATTTACACAATTTATCTTTCATTTAGCGTAAGTTGCCAATAGTAGGCTTTTTTATATTTTGTATTTGGTTAATACTACATCCCATTTGAGTAAGCTTCCTGTTTGAGGCATCAAGAAAAGCATAGTGCTTTTATAAAAAAAATATATCATTAATAAGTATAATAAAGGAAGTTGCCACATAAAAAAACCTGGAAGTTTTTGTGATTTCTCTGTTTGATTTAAAAAATCAGACAAAATTATATTATTATGCAATTTAATTATTTTTATTAATTAATTTATTTATTCAATTATACAATACTATAATCTTAATTCTTAAATAATGTTCCGTGATATCGACTGCCACGAATGTTTCTAAATTAGGAACAATTGAACGAGATTTACATTATGAATAGTGCACCTTATGGTATTCACAATAGCGTCTATTTTATAAGTACAAATATGATATATGTTTATCAAATGAACCATAGGTAAAATATTGACGTCACGATTCAGTTGTTTTTGGTGCAACTGAAAAGCAGGTATATCAATAAAATTGTACCTTAAGGTTAACAGCTGTATGACTGCTGGCTAAGGCGAAATCGTCTTCTATATAAGGCCCTATTCAACCCTGAACGGTATTCACCGCCGCTGTGGGTAGAGGCACATATCGCGCGGGTTTCACTCAAAAGTGCCGCGGCCAAAGCGTAATATTTGGTGCATACCCTTTCGGTTTCTTCTACCGCAGACAGTAGCGAAAACTGCTTAGATTCAAATAGGCCTTAAATTACATTATCTGTACAAGTCCTAAAAACTGGTGAAAAAAATATGATTAACTTATATTAATCATATTTTTTTCACCAGACAAACGGTAATGTTAGGATTAACGTGGTCTTAGTCTTTTCCTGGAGTTGAAATCAAATAACAACTTCAAACTGGCATCATCAAATGTTATTGCTGAATTTATAATCAACCCTATTCCTAAATAATAAAGATGCAAAGTTTATTACACGTCAGGTTGAAGCGTATTATGACGCATGATCTGTTGACTTGCCCATTGCATAACCATTCGTCCATTGTGACTAAAGAAAGGATATTTTTTATATTACAGCGCAAGGTAAGCGGTCGCCGTGTCTTATAAACGCTTGTAACACCAAATCCACATAATGATATCCTTTGACATTCCTATCTTCTTTCACCATTTGACAGCCACCCAGTTGAAAAATCAATACTTTCTAAGGCAGGATGAACTCATCAATATTCAAGTATATATCTACGGTACTTTACACGTACAGTATGTACCAAACAGATATTAGGCGTATGACACTGGCTGACAGCCATCTTACTAGGAATATTTTTTTAGGAAGTTTATACACTTCGTTAAGTAATGTTTATGTCAGTAGAAATACATATACATACTCAAGCCTTTCTCGCTCCAGGGTATGCAGAGATAAAATCCATTTCTATTTATTTTCTACTACTTTAAACCAATATTATTAGTAATTCCATAAACCCCTTCCAGCTTAATTAAACAGATTGTCTTAGGAGTGGGTTCCCGCCAGTAGTTGGATGGGATTCATAGCAACGACTCTTATTTTAGTATTGGCTTTACAGCCAATTAGATGCGAACTGTCTTTTTTTTAATTTTTTTTTACGTGTGGAAACCCCCGCGGGCTTCACCCCATCGGTGCCTCCCCAAGTGTCCATTGCCGGGCACCCCGGGTAAGCCCTAGAAAGGATAACCCCAGAGAGATGAGAACTGTCTAACTATTTAGCAACTTTCAATAAAATTACAGTATCCCATTTTGATTTTATTTTATACATGAGTCGTCAAAATGACTTCAGCCTGCTCGTTGGTAAGAAGCGGTAAGTGAAATCTAAAGAATTAAAGCCACCAATATTAGTGCCAACAATGGTCAAATGGTGGTCCTCAGATTAAGCAGAGGCCGTTTTTAAAACAACTTCCATGAACAAACATTACTTAACGATATACATACAATATTATATATGAGAAGTGCTTTTTTTTACATCATCGCTAAATTAGTCTTGTATTAGAATTATTTCCGTCAAGTAAAATTTTTTGGGGAACTTTACAATTTGTGGTGCGGTCATTTTTTATTTTAATTATGTTTAATTAAAATATAAAATATAATACAAATCATTAATACAATATGAGAAATACGAATCAGTACGATGACACGTTAATAATTCAATTTGGTTGGTTTAAGGAGGAATTCACATGCGACAGTTCAGGTTTAGCCGCGATAGTTCAGTTCATTTCAAATAACTATTAAAATATCGATGTTTATTATTACATATTTTTATTAACGTTAAATTTATTTTGCATTTATTAGTGAAAATTAAATTTAACTCTCCTTATTCCTATTTCGTTGAATCGTGAATACAGAGTTATTCCTCAGTTTAAGTATTTCCGACACTTAAAAATAATACTTAAAGGCCGATATCTTCAACCAATCTAATCTAAAATCTTTATTATTAAAGCATCGTTCTAATAGAAAACGATTACAAGATGATCACGTTGACGATGCGACCATATTGGGAGCACACGAATTCTTATAAATGCCTTTTGGTCGCACGGAGTTTTGACATTTGATTCGTACAAGTAAAATTTGATAATGTTGTATTTGCTTTTTATTAGAACGACGATTTAAGGTGTCAATTTTACATTTATGTTCGGAAATCGAATCTTGACGTCACCCGAAGTTCACCGTTTTATTTGCGCATTCTGACAACGTTACGACAAAATTGTCTGAATTGGCAGTTCAGATCTAGAACTGATTAGACTGTTTATTGATAACCGGCTTAATATCACACAGTTGCTTAACCTGAGGTCTAACTGTATTTTCCTGGTCAACGAGTTTTAATACTACTTCAACGTACATTGTCAGAAAAGAAAACTATTCAAACATTTATTTTACTCTGTGTCTATTACATTTCTTGTTTTCTAGTCCATGGAAATTGATTCTATAACGGTAAGAAGCAATGTACAGCTAAATAGTATTCGAAAACGATGTCTACTTTACATAATACGGGAGGTGAATAAAATCGACAGCACCCACACGCTTGCAGACTCCAACTGCGAGATTCCCAGGTCAGTAAGGCAGGTGGTCGCTACTGTGCGCACGTCTCCATGCTTATATACTGCATTATGTATGCTAATTTATTACATAATAAGTTTTACTTATCGTTAGCCCGAACACATTTCTGAATGCTCGTCCCATGCTGCCACCTGTAGGGTAGATAAAGAAATAGGGTAAAATAAATCTTTCAGAGGGAGTGGGTAATTTTCTTTTGTATGAAGTTAGAAATAACGTTTGGGCTAGTCAAATTATACGATTTTATACATTTACGTATACTTAAAATGCCGAGATCGAATAAATAACCTAAATAGTTTCTTGGATTCAAAAATAGTTATTAGTTTCAAAAACAGATATTAATTTAACCATAAAAAGGGCAAAATTGACAATAATATCAAGCATTCTGTAAGGGACTGGTCACGGGTTCAAGTCTCGTCCTAGACGTTTTCTTTTTCTGATCTAAATCTGTAGGATAAATATCGATTTATAGAAAAACATCGTCAAGTATCAATTGAGAAACGAATGAACTTTTGTTCCAAATTTTATTTTTATATTAGGAGCCCTCGAAACCTTTAAAATACAACCCCGAGAGCTGACACCGAGCTCCAAAGCCCAAGCTTCCCATGCAACTAGGATTGGCTCGGATGAAGAAGAATCTATAGCTAAATAAATATTCCAGAACAAATTACACAACGCCACACGCCCTCTAGACCCAAACTTAGCAGAGCTTGTCATATGAGTTCTAAAATACGGATAAATATACTTAGAAAATAAATACATTTTATACATAAAATACCCAGACCAATGAAAATATACATATTTGCACTGAGCGGGAATCGAACCGGCGACCTCTGACTCAGCAGTCGAATGCACTACCGCTACGCCTCAGAGGTCGTCAAAAAGCTATATATGTATTGTAACGTTGTGGATTCTTTATAAATCAAATTAAAATTATATCCATAAATTTATTGATATTTTAGTATGTTTCGATAACTTATTACTAATTATCTATGGTTGTGCGAGCGAGATTGGACAACACTAGCCCAGTTATCAACTGACGGCTCTTAAATCGTTCCTTTCCTTGGCAACCTTCGCCGAGGAAGGTCACTTTGACCCCGTGGCCAACTGCTGTCGGCTCCGGGTAAGTTTTGAGATCAACATTTCCCACTTCTTTCTACAGGTGAAGACTTTCCAGCGGTGCAGCTTATTGCCTGCTAAAATGCATGGCTTAATATATATAATATATTTATTTTATTCTGTGTGCTATTTCAGCCTACCTAATTAGTGCCACGAGGCCGATGACCCCTACGGTCAGAGGTCGCGGCACCAGCTTCTGCTGCCTATTTATATTCTTTTTATTATAGCTTCTAGCTACGCTGCATTGCCGCTGGTAGATTCTCTTCACCTGCTATTTTAGCGGGTCACTTGGACGTAATTACCTAGTGACAAACTGACCCGCACTTTTTCTATTTCCAGGGTCTTCGCACCGGGCTTCGCACCATCATGGCGGTAGCGAGGCACACCAGCGGAGAACCTGGCACGCCGGCAACATCTAGCCCGTGTCCACTAGCTAAGGGCATACTACCATCTTTGCACAACGGACCGAACAACGCCACGGCAGAGTATTTATTACGAATCCATTCCCTGAGGTTCATGTACTCCAATACCTAATATAAATTTATGTAACGTTCTCTTACACCGATTATAATCTCCTAATATATTGTAATCGACTTTTTGTTTATCTCTGCTAGCCCTAGCCGGTAGTTAGCCGGTCTCAATTACGTTAATTATTTAATTAAATTTTACAGTGCATAACTCACCTTACATTTATGTACTTCATATAAAAACCCCCCATAAAAACATTAACCGTTACATTAAGATCCAACGCCTCACCTGACACTCGCGACTGCAGTACCACTGGTTGGCGCAGCCCGCGCACACGAACTGCGCGTCGCGCTTGCGGCAGCCCTGGCACAGCGGCGCGTCGTCACCCGCCTCGGCCTCCGCCCCCTCCGCCGGGCCTTCAGCCCCGCCCTCATCGATGACCAACCGCCCGGACCCGGAGCCAGAGGGGGAGCCAGACGCTTCACCTTCCGACGCTGGGCTTTCTTCGTCATCCTGAAATTCATTATTACACTTATAGGTATGTGGTATTTAGAGGGGCCTTTTTTTTGTGCGCAAAACCCTTCGGATACCCCCCCGCCGGCCAGCGGTTATGTCGGGCTTGAACCGACTAAAACCGCACGCCGTCTCGGGTCTTCAGACGCCGGGGTGTAAGGTTGCCCATAGAGCACCCCCGCACCGGGACTGACCCTGGGCCATCTCCGGTTTCGAGATGGCCCCCTCGGGTTTGGGAACCACGGTGTCCCCGTCTTGGCCCGGTTTGGGGGAGGGGCGCTAGTCGCCCCACCGTCCCGGCCTGCTTCTGCTGGGGTGACAAGCGGCCTTACTAGAGGGCCCTATCAAGATCTTCGGTGTCTAAGCCAATCTCATCTGCAAGTCGGTACCACCTGCTGATGGACGGACGAGGCTCTGATGCAGGCTTTCCTCTCGAGGGTGGCAGAGCAGACGGCTGTCGCTTTCAAGTGTTAACTTTGGACTTAGCCGGGAAATCGCCATGAGGATAATGGAACATTCCATATCGCCAAACATAGCCAAAACATCGTTCATGACTAGCAAAGAGTCGTGTTTAGCTGTAATATTTTATTACAATACTAGCGACCTGGGCCCCGGCATCACCAGGGCATAAATTCGTAAAAAATATTTAAACCCGATTTCAGCGCCATTTAAAAAAAAACCTCACCAACTGAGCATAGAGGAGAGTCAACGTAATCGTACTACACCGAAATTTCCTATTTAAGACCCTATTCAGACCTGGGAGCCTGGACAAAGTGACATTTTACTAGTGGAATCGCTTCGAAGCGAACCTTCAGAAGTCCGAAATGTGACATTATTTGTCGACATGTCACGTGTAATAAATAATGTCACTTCTATACATTTCGGACTTTGAAGGTTCGCTTCGAAGCGATTCCACTAGTAAAATGTCACTTTGTTTACAGACCCAGAGCTGTATTCGCTCTCGCTGTGGGTAGAAGTACGTACCGCATGGATTTCGCTCAAAAGTTCCAAGACGACAGCAGAATAGTTGGTACATAGGTAGTGATCGTTCACTACCGTTTTTTTCGTGCGGAAATGCCCTCGGATACCCCCCCCCTCCCCCCGGCCAGCGGAGGCGGTTGTCGTGCTTGAACCGACTAAAACCGCATGCCGTCTTGGGTCTACATACGCCGGGGTGTAAGGTTGCCCATAGAGCATATCCCTCGCACTCCGACTGCGAGTGTCCACTACCTATGTAGGTAGGTGTGCAGCCGCGGACCTGGCGATCAGTAGTATTACCGCTTACCCACTCGGTTTTCTCTACTGCAGACGGTAGCGAGTACCACTTAGGTCTGAATAGATTTTAAAGAACAATTATTTATACACTTATAACAACAAATTATGCCTATGCGCCGCATATTCTGGAGTGTGGCTAGTCAAAATAAAACTCACCAGCTGTACAACTTCTTCAGTTTTCTCTACTGGCGGCTCCTGGGGCGGCGGCGTCGGCTGTACCGGCGTTATCGTTATCTCCCCGCAGTTCTATACAACGATATCGTTCACTTATTATTCTTGTATAAACGCTTCGAATACACACATTCAAAACTTATGTTAGCAAATTCTAGTAACCATATAAATTCTACTATAATATATTGTTATAATATAGAATTAAATAATTTATTACAAACTTAAAAGCACATCAAATTGACAAACCTAAATATGTTAACAATTTATTTTTATTACCATATTTTTCCACAATTGGTTTTTTCTAGACAGCCGTGTCGAATTAGAATTACCAATGGTTACATATTACGGTATTAAATGTGCTTCCAGGCGATAATATTTAATATTTCATAGATATGAATAAATATCAACAGAATTTTGTAAATTCACAAAAGAAAATATGCATAATCAAGTATATATATTAAGATATTTAGCATAGAATATTAATTTAATATTGTTTATAATCGTTTTTATATATAATTAAATGTTATTTATGTGACAAAACCAATAAAAGGTCGATAAGGATGAATATCTTGCACGCTGTATAATGTCTATAGGTATATAATTAGGTTTATTGATAAGTCGAAATATGGTAGATATATGATTATGAGGTGGCATTTTCCAATGAGTATTGCCAGTCTCAAAAAACAATTTCAAATAGTACGAAACATTTAAAAAGTTGAAGCTTGGTATTTTTTCATAATAACCCCAATGTCGCATAACACTATGCTACTGGTTATAAATACATATATTTATAAAATCAAATGCAACCACTAAGCTTATTATTTCTAACGTGAAACAGGCTTTAATGTATTAAAATATGAATATATATTCTCGTTAAGATCCCAACACATTATGGCTTATAAAATTCAATAAAACCTCACAATCAACCAACAACAACTTGTACTTTTTGTAGATAATATAGATACTATTATAAATTTTGAGTAAATACTTTCAATGCCCACAGCTCAAATGACCCATAGATAATCAGATCAAGAAATAGATTTAAGTCATGCACATCTGAAAGTACAACCATAAAGCATTGTATCATAACAGCTCCAACTCTTTAAAAAAACGTTCACTTAAAATCTAAATTTGGAATTTTGAAAGATCGAGGCCAATTCAGCACACCAATTCGTTATAATCGCTGTACATTTAGGTGGTACCTTGGCCTGACCGAAAGTTGGCAATGTCGATGCACTCTGTTTCCGTTCCGGCGACATGAGGAGTTTAGCCAACGTCGGCGAGTAACTTTGAGTCGCAGGTGTCCCCTGCTGGAAGGTTGGCAACACTCATTTCAAGCTTCGCAAGCATAATTATTGCCATATACAAAAAAAGAAAATATTAATAATGAAAGCTGGGATATGATTATTTCTACAAGCAATAAAATATTCAATATAATTTTTTAAATTACCTTTGTAAGGATACCGTGCAATAAAGAATTTTGTTGAGATGAGGTCTCTTGGCTGGTGCTGACGGGTAATAAGGATATTTCTGGGTATGGAGGTGGTGGAGGTAGCCTTGGGCTGGGAGACGCGAGTCTTTCCGACTGCTTGACAGACACGTGAACATCTTCGTGTGGAGGTCTTTCCTGCTGCCGTCTTCTCCCTTCAGGTCGTATATGATGTTCAGGTCTATTTGTGATAGTTTCAGGCGGTCTGCTAGGTATAAGACCAGCATTGGTCTGCTGCATGTTCGCGAATTGAACAAGTACATCTTTGAAGGATAGTCCGTTTGGTAGACCACCTGCTTGAATTTGTTGGAGACGTTCCAGCGCTGCCTTTTGACTCTGCGATAGACATAAAATAAAAACGGGTAGATGTAATTTACAATGAAATTATAATAGTAAAATTTAACACAGTGTGGGAAAAGAATCTTACTGCCTAAAGAGTTCCAAGTCTTTATGGTGCGGCAAAGAAAGGAGGGGCCAAACTACTTGGTTCTTTTTGGAATTGTTTGTACCATACGAGGGTAATACCTCAGCCTTGCACGTGTTGTTCTGTATAGGAAAGGAGAGAGTGGGACTAGTTGGAAGAGCTAGTCGGAACACTTGCCTTGGTATGCAATATCTCTTTGATTACGATTACTATAATATGGAATCTAATCAAAAATCTAGAAATAAAAAGTAAACGAGTACCACGTAAAACAACCCGTTTACCTTTGAAATGTCTATAGGTTACAGCCAGTTGTGCCTTGAACCTATATGTAGGTCAATACAGCTAGGACTAATAACCTTCATCCAACAAAATACTCACTCGTTAGATGACTGCCTTAGTTTTTGTTTGCGTCAGTACTTAGTTGACCCGCGAAGCCGTACACAGAGTAATCGGTCATTCACAGATTAATTTTACAGCACGAATGACTTGGTAAGAAAGTAAAGTACCCGGTTTTGGATTTGGCACTTTGGGGAGAAGAATCCGGCTATGATGGAAGTCCCCATTCCGCAACCCACAGGAACTTATTTCAGGGATGAAAAGCCTATGTATCTTTCCAGAATATAATCGATCTCTGTGCTGGGTATACAAGGCCATACCAAGATCTTCGCGACCTAAGACAACCTCACCTGCCAGCCGGTATACTTGAAGAACTACGGATAAGGCTCTGGAGCAGTCAATGAAAGTCAATAAGCCAAAAAAATATTGGTTAAAAAAGAAATAGCAAAGCAGACATCGGACCCAAAAGTGGCAAAACTTTGAAGGTAAACGGGACAAAGAAAGCGGCGATGGCCGAATGGTGTACGTAACGGACTGCCGAGACGAGATCTCGAGTTCGATCCCCAGTCGCCCCGGGCACACACCTCTGACTTTTCGTAGTTATGTGTGTATTAAAAATTTTGATTATCGCGCGCTTAGTAATGTGCCCGCAATAGATGGACTTAGGCTGGACATAAACATAACTGGCGAATCGTGGGTGTGTAATACACCTCTGCCTACCCCTTCGGGGATACAGGCGTGAAGTTATGTTATGTAAACGGGACAAAGGGAAAGCTTAGATGAAGAAGAATCTATCTCTGTACCAAACTGCATACAGATCAGTTTCGTTCAGCAGTTTTTTCTTAAAAGAGTGACCCTCCATCTTTCTATCCTCACAAACTTCCACATTTATGATACTAGAGACTTATTGAACTTTTACAAAATAAATTAGTGTAATAACTACAGTTATTTTAACTATTTTTAAAAATAACTACGGTCGATTCACCTAATGTTCGTAACGCATATTGGTTGACTAGACTACTGTGCTATTCACCTAATTTGGAATGTTGTTGGACATAATGGATTGTTGCTGTTGCCTGCGGCTTCGCCCGCATGGAATTCTGTTCTCGTGCCCGCTACCCATAGGAACCTATTCCAGGAATAAAAAGTAGCCAGACTATAATCTGTCTGAGCGTGATTGAGTAACTAGCATCCAAATATCCGATTTTACATACATCTGCACAAACTCACATTCATAATATGAGTAGGATAATAACTAAAATAAAAGCGGCGATAGCCAACTGGTGTACGTAACGGACTGCCGAGGCGAGGTCTCGAATTCGATCCCCAGTCGCCCCGGGCACACACATCTTTTCGTTGTTATGTGTGTATTAAAAATGTTGATTATCGCTCGCTTAGTAATGCGTCATTAATAGATGGCAATAGGCTCGCCCCCTATTACATTGGGACATAAACATAACTGGCGAATCGTGGGTGTGTAATACACCTCTGCCTACCCCTTCGGGGATACAGGCGTGAAGTTATGTTTATTTTTATGATAATAACTATGTTTGAAATACCTATTGGACGACTTGCCTACAGTTTATTAACACTGCGCGCTATATTAGTCTCTAAAGTGAGGGATACTTACAATATTCCAACATTTTGAACGGAGTCCTACAAGTTGTTATTAAAATTGTAATTATACCTGAAAACTTTGTGATAGTGGAAAATCTCATGTTTTTATTAAATAATATGTAACCATCTGATATCATGTACTGTTAATGAATAATTAGGGTTAGGTTAGGTTAGGTTACAACAGCGACCAGATCTGGCCAGATCCCCACTAATGTTGGTGAATCATGAATCACACATGATTCACCAACAATAGAGGAGCTCTGGCACTCGGTGGCCACTGCCGTAGCACGCTCGCTCACCTTCGCGCGTTGATGGTCAACGTTCTAGCATAACATAATTTGTCCGCTCCACTCCAGTTCATTCCACTCTATTCCACATTAATAGGATAGGAATTTGCACAAAAAATGTGTCTATAGTCATACATTCATTTTATTTTTTAAATTGAGGTCATAAAGATTCCTATATGACCGCAATTTATTATGAAGGGGTCAATTGGGCTCAACGGTCATAAACAAACCTGTTCCGAGTGTGTGTAGTGTGTCTGTATATTAGAGATACTTAAAAAAACTTCAGTTGTGTTGAATGAACGATTCTGAACACAATTTTTTTTTTACTATTCTTGTCTGCTTGATCGCGATGGATGCAGAAACTACTGAACGGATGTTGATGAGGTTTTTTTCTATCAGAAATCTGCCGTATGTTTGATTGCAATTGGTTAACTAGAACCGGAGATATGACCAAAAAACGATTATCAACCTCCGCGCGAGTGGAGCCGCGGGCATCAACTAGAGATGTATAAATTGGCATATGTCTAGATCTAACCCTTGTACTGCCGTGTTATGAAGAAAAGGCAGAACTAACAAAAGCACGATAAAAGAGTTTAAAGTTTTTCGAGGGTTTTTGGCTGGGAATACCGTGTGTGTATCGATAAGAGAAGAAAACCATAATGAAAGTACACTAATAAAATACCTAACCAACCTTATACCATCTCATCAGATCGGATCAGATTCAGATTTTATTTATTGTTTTTATATAAAAAATATAATTTTACCTTTCGTCGCAACCTCGAACATTACTACAAAAATAAAAATATCTTTATATCATTTAAAAGGCACAAATAACCAGAAAAGTCCTTTCTGCACAATAATTTCTTTTACAAAGAAAATAAAAAAAAATTGATCAGCTTTTTTTTAACATATATAAGGGCACAACTGACCACTCGTGACTTTTCTGCATAAAACTTTCATGATTTTAGCTGTCAGATGTGCCTTTGGGGC
This sequence comes from Cybosia mesomella, assembly GCA_946251805.1. Lineage (NCBI taxonomy): Eukaryota > Metazoa > Arthropoda > Insecta > Lepidoptera > Erebidae > Cybosia > Cybosia mesomella. The sequence goes on from OX276398.1 coordinate 30,093,458, forward strand.
TTAGTATATCTTCGTAGATCGTAGAGATAAAATTCCACAAAAAAAAATGGGTAGATGAACGTTTTTTTACTGATTCTAAGTATGTACCTATATAACTCAATTTTGAAAAAGTGTTACATGGCTGGTGGTAGAAATTTGATGACACAAATTTGTCACAAAATTCGGCCGGGTAGGTACCACCGTGCACGATTGCGAAAAACCCTCCATAGTAATCCAATTTCGGTTTGATTGCGTTCAGGGGTCAGCAAGTGCATAGCCGGGCAGGGGGATTGTGGTCGCAGCACTAGTGGGACCGGTGGGTGTCACGCGGTGCTGCGACGACAATCCTCTTCTAATGAGGCCGTCAAGCTGAGTGCCACCATTGTTAACAAGGTACGTGTATGTAATGGTAACCCTCTTTCCTGAGACTTTACCTTCAGCTTACCATCAGGAGAGGTGAAGTCAAATTGACGTGTGCTAAATATAAAAAAAGTGCCTTTTTGTCATAACACGGCAGTATAATACAACGACTTTCTAATAATTAACTAAGCTAGACTCTATTATTAGGTCAGAAATGGCTCTCTCACATTAATACTAAATTAATTGGGATTTCATGATAACATTTAAATTACCGCCGCTTAATCTGGTTGATTGACTGTATTAGAACACGATTGGTTTATTTAAACCAATTACAATTGCAGACCTACTTTACCACTGAATTAAATTTTAAACCAATTGGTATGATAACTTTCCTATAAGTTTTGATCGGAAAAAGTCACGCCCTAAGACGTATGTAGACGACAATTTAAATATTAAAAAGCGGCCAGGTGCGAGTCGGACTCGCCTATTAAGGGTTCCGTAACAGCAAGTAACATAATGTTTTTTTTTATATTTGAGTTGATTGAATTAAAGGTAAATTGCGGTTTACGATTTATGACGTATTAAAAAAAAACTACTTACTAGATCTCGTTCAAACCAATTTTCGTTGGAAGTTTACATGGTAATGTACATCATATATTCTTTTTAGTTTTATCATTCTCTTATTTTATAAGTTACAGGGGGGGGGGGACACATTTTACCACTTTGGAAGTGTCTCTCGCGCAAACTATTGAGTCTAGAAAAAAAATGATATTAGAATCCTCTATATCATTTTTGAAGACCTATCCATAGATACCACACAAGTATGGGTTTGATGAAAAAAAAAAATTGAGTTTCAGTTCAAGTATAGGGACCCCCAAAATTTATTTTTATTTTTCTATTTTTGTATGAAAATCTTAATGCGGTTCACAGAATACACATCTACTTACCAAGTTTCAACAGCGTAGATCTAATAGTTTCGGAAAAAAGTGGCTGTGACATACATACGGACGGACAGACAGACAGACATGACGAATCTATAAGGGTTCCGTTTTTTTGCCATTTGGCAACGGAACCCTAAAAAATACATAAAAAAATAATTTTCAGTGTGATATTTTCTGAGGTCTTATCATGACTGGTTAAAACTAAGTCATTAGAGCGAGAAAAAGTATGTGTCGAGACTCGTACTGCGATAGAGTAATCCGTAACAGAACAACAGCAATAATATTTTGACCAACCAGGGAATAAAACCCATGACTTCACACACGCATACATAAGCGCCCCATGGAACTAACAAGAGGAAATAGAATTAAATATTTAATGCGATATTTTTTTTACATGAGAAGATGACCTTGACTGGTTGGGAGGGGTATGGGGACAAGGGCATATATAGACACAAAATAAGTAGATGCAGAAGGTCAGTTTCATACAATGAGCGAAATCGCACGCGCACACGCAGGCGTTTATTATCAAAGCGTGAGAACTCATAACTAGCGAGGAGATTGAAGTGAGTTGAGATCCCCGTAACGGGCGTATGTCAATCAGTTCGTGGACATTTTAAGGAAAGATCAGGTCAAGAGTACCCGCAACCGGCGAGCGGGTGTGAAAACAATTATGAAAGTAGAAGAAGTGAAAGGATTCAGCAAGCCAGGATCGTAGCAAGTGCAGAGATGTTTGCCTAAACGCCAAAAGCGACTTGATTATATGTATGTGTATGTGTGTGCGTGTGTTTTCACTTGTTGTATGAAGTTGACCTTCTGTAGGTATTTATTTATTGTGTGGTTATGGGTCTAACTGACACCGACAGCTGCTGCATCGGTATAGAGCGGGTTATTACATGTAAACATCGTTTGTCTGAGGCGCTGTCTGTCTGGGGTGGAATTACCTTTTGTTTATTATGTAAATTATGTAAAAGATACGATTTACCTGATAAATAATAGGTCTACCTATGAAATTGCCGAAATTTTCTTACAAATTCATGAGTTCGTTATTCCTGTAATTTAATAGCTATTTCCATTATTTATATTTTGTTTGAAAGTTGATTTCAAGATTTTACAACTCTGTATTAAATGTTGTTTTTATTGGCCGCTTGATAAATTAATTCGATCTTCAGTAACAGTTCCTTCCTAAATGCTATCCATTTTGATGATAAATTTCGTATTACACAGCTGTCACTTTTCAAAAATGTAATAAAAGTTGCTGTTTGTTAACTGAATGTTGTCTCATTCATACACAAAAAAAAATTTGGATTTGTCAATCCTAAAAAAATGCAAAAATTTTAGTCCTGAAAATTGGGTTTCCTCCAATTTCTTCAAGAAAAACGGCAATTTCATATGTAACGACCTAATATTCTAAAGTATCAGTTTTAAGCCTTGAATTCTCTAGGTTTGGTAACGTTGCACATAATGATGGGTAGGTAATTAGCGTCAGTCTCGGTTGCATGTCAAAGTCAAAAACCATTTATTCTGTATAGACCATTAATACGGAACTTACAAAACGTCATAAAAAAAAAACTAATGTTTGGCAAATGGACCACCGGTTCGAAACGCGGCTCTGTCCTGAGAAGACTCCGGCAAGAAACTCAGCGGGCTGCACAGTATGCAGTATGCACAGTTTACACTTTGAAGCCTAGGTTCCACGTTCCTGCTCCGGCGTATATTGGTCTGTTTTGACTTTTATGAGAGCAACTGCCGTCTAACCACCGAACCCCGGGAGGAAAGCCTACATCATTACCTCGTCCGTCACAGCATGTGCGCCGGTGAGGTTTGCTTGGACTCCAAAGATATTGGTGGCGCCCCATAAACACCTACTCTCCCACCACCCGCTGTCAAGTATCGTAGTGATATGGAATCCCAGTCACTTGTTTCAGCCGTGCATAAACACTAAACTTGTTGTATCCCCGGCATTTTTAACCGATTGCCGGATGATAAGCAACGTGACATAAACATACAAAACAAATGTTAAGTTTGGTTTAACAACATTTTTTGCATCTATTCTTGCGGTGAATACAACGCTTGACGATAATAAATATGTAATTCATGTAATTTTTCACGCATTTCAATTATATAATCAATCATAAGAATTAGATTCGTATTGTATTCATATTCGAATTCTAAAATGTTTCCGTGCGGAAATCCCGCCGGATAACCTCCCGCCGGCCATTGGGGGTGGTTATGTCGGATTCGTCTGGAGTATTCAGACGCCGGGGTATAAGGCATTTCCCTAGCACTCCGGCAGTGCAACAAAAACCTATAATTTATACTGAAATTTAAATACATACCAACATACAGTATAGGGTCCACCAAGACCTACAGTTCCAAGTCAACTTCACCTGGAAGCTGGTACACCTGCTGATTAACGGAAGAAGGTCTAGGGCAGGCTTCCTTCTCGACGTTAATTAGTCGAGTATGCCATAATCTATCTCACAGATTTCCGTTCAGCTGTTTTTGAGTGAAAGAGTAACAACATCATTACAAACGATCGCATTGGTTTAATATTATTGTGACAAGCGTTTTTACGCCATGGTAACGGTGCTAATAAGCTGTATGCTTGTTTGCTACCTAAGTAGTATAAAGCTAAAAACTAAGCAACATCATATGTAAATCTATTTTCAAAAGAAAAAGGTGTTTAGCATTAAAAATGTCCGACAGCCCTTGAACAAGGCAGTTAGCCATAAGTCGTAGAACAGTAGACGCGCTCGTAATCATTGACAATTGGGGTCAAGGAACGCAATTACAAATTAGATTATATTATTGACTTCGCTGTAGGTTCCAACGACAAGACTTTATATCGAGAAAAGTATTAAGTACGTATTGTACAAACCACGGGTTTAACCAGATTTTTTAGTTTTGTGGGGGTTTAAGAAAACGAAATAACAAAAATTTGCATAAGGATGGATAAGTGATTAGATGTTTTGCACTCGTTCAAGTAAATACGGCTGAAAGTATTATAAATAAATAAATAGATATTCCCAATGTAATAGGGAGCGAGCCTATTGCCATCTAATGGGCACATTACTAAGCGAGCGATAATCAACATTTATACACACATAACTACGAAAAGTCAGAGGTGTGTGCCCGGGGCGACAGGGGATCGAACTCGAAACCTCGTCTCGGCAGTCCGTTACGTACACCACTGGGCTATCGCCGCTTTTAAACATAACTGGCGAAACGTGGGTGTGTAATACACCTCTGCCTACCCCTTCGGGGATACAGGCGTGAAGTTATGTATGTATGTATGTATAAATATTCTACACAGCGCTTTCTAGACCCAAAGTAAGCATAGTTTAACTAGCTTGTGTTATGGGTTCCAGAATGCGGATAAACATACTTAAATATACTTTTTTTTTGTAAATACATACATATTATACATAGAAACACTCAGACCAATGCAAATGGACATATTCATGCATACAAATATTTGCACTGAGCGGGAATCGAACCCGCGCCCCCTGTCGTAGCAGTCGAATGCACTGCCGCTACGTCACACAGGTCGTCGATATATTATATAACGTATTATGTAACATATTAACGGATGAAACTTGGCACAGAGACAAATAATGGTCTGTCCAGTAGTAGTAGAATGTCCGGCCCAGTAGTCTGGGCTAGTAGGCCCACAGTTTGTGGAATTTTTAGGGCTCATACTACCCGTAACGAATATGGTAGATATTCGTATGGCGCCGGGATCGACGGCTTAACGTGCTGCACGGAGAGGTCTCAATATTGAAATAAAACTATTTTTAACGGATTCTACCGCGCGATTTATTTGATGTTATTTTATATTTTACATTGATCCCGACGTTTCGGTTGCTTTTCAGCAGCCATGGTCACGGGGAGACTGAAAATGGTTGTTGTCAAGTAGTTTGAAGTGTAAGTTATCTCTAAGTACTACTAACTATGTTGAATTGTTGGTGTTACTATTTACGCAGAATGAGCTCATCAAAAAAATCAAATAAATCGCGATAGAATCCGTTAAAAATAGTTTTATTTCAATGTGTGACATTCGCGTAAACTTCCGACAATATCAGGTCTCAATATGTTAAGAATGGTCACCCATTGTAAGACTGACCTTGCTACTATAGCTTAACCTTGCAATGTGCTATTCGGTTCCCACTTAGCCACGAGCCCATAAACAACTTGGTCAACTGACATGGATAGGTGACATTACAACATGATGCCAGCCTTAGTAGCACAGCACTGTAGATGTATCTCTCTAATATCTTTGACTACTGAAATGAATCGTTCTGGTCACGTGACATATTTTTCTGCTATTTCATTGGTCGACATACGATAGACGCGAGTCTTCTCCGTCGTGCTGAAACTTCTGGAGTAAAATCCGAACGCCAATCCTTGTTGCGTCCAAGATTGCACTTTGAAACCAGGAGTCAGTTCTTCTACTCCTTTTTAGGGTTCCGTTGCCAAATGGCAAAAAACCGGAACCCTTATAGATTCGTCATGTCTGTCTGTCTGTCCGTCTGTATGTCACAGCTACTTTTTTCCGAAATCATAAGAACTATGCCGTTGAAACTTGGTAAGTAGATGTATTCTGTGAACCGCATTAAGATTTTCACACAAAATTAGAAAAAAAAACAATTAATTTTGGGGGTCCCCATACTTAGAACTGAAACTCAAATTTTTTTTTTCATCAACCCCATAGGTGTGTGGTATATGGATAGGTCTTCAAAAATAATATAGAGGTTTCTAAAATTTTTTTTTCTGAACTGAATACTTTGCGCTAGAGACACTTCCAAAGTGGTAAAATGTCCCCCCCCTGTAACTTCTAAAATAAGAGAATGATAAAACTAAAAAAAATATATGATGTACATTACCGTGTAAACTTCCACCGAAAATTGGTTTGAACGAGATCTAGTAAGCAGTTTTTTTTAAAACGTCATAAATCGTAAACCGTAATTTATCTTTCATTCAATCAACTCACATATAACAATGTTACTTGCTGCTACGGAACCCTTCATGGGCGAGTCCGACTCGCACTTGGCCGGTTTTTTTCATTATGGATTGACTAGGTGACCCGGCAAACTTCGTTCCGCTTAGAATTAAGTTATGTTGGATAACTTATCAGCTGATTACCGTCTCTTATTTTTAATTATCCTTATTGCTAGTATGGACACAGTACCCCAATAGGGCCATCTCAAAGCTGTAGATGGCCCAGGGTCAGCCTTTCAGACGGAATTGCCTTATTTGGCCACCTTGTACCCCGGCATTAGATACCCTAGACGGCGTGTGGTTTTGGTTGGTTCGAGACCGACATAACTAACATCACTCTGACCGGCGGTAGGGTAAACGTGGGGATAACAGCAAAAAAAAAAGACAAAAAAGCACAGTATAGGTGGAGACAAATCTACAAAAACAAAGATAATGAAAATCTGTCAACCCGTTCTCCGGTTCATCGCGGTCATTACCTAACACGCCTTTGTTTTATATATATATATATATATTTATTTTGGCTTTTACGGGAGTGATTTCGGTCTGCCCCCCCCCCCCCAACTCCGAGGAGCGCCAGAGCCTCGTCCGTAATCAGTAGGCGTACCGAACTGCAGGTGAGACTGACTTGTATCCCGAAGACATTGGGAATTTAGACTTCCTGACACGAATAATTTGCAACATGTTACTTAACAAGAACAAACCCGCGTGAAATAGATATAAAAAAATAAAAATGGAAAGCGCTTACCATATCTAAATTATTAAACAGCATATTAAGTGTGCTTAAATTGCTCATACTATCAACTTTCGGCGCGATCGCTCTTGGCACATTCATCATATTAGGATTTAATATAGACTTCATTCTCCGACCTCTTCTGGGCGTAATATCTGGATTCCTTTGCCTATAATCAGCTATAATCGACTTAACATCCTTCGTAGGCCCTTGCCGGCCCATAGGCAGCCCGTAACTCGAAGGCAACTGCCCATTCATGTCTCTAGGAAACCCTGGTAAAGGACCAGGCATCATCATAGCTTGAGGGAATACTGGTTTTGGCATCGACTGCATATGAGCAGCTTTATCGTAAGGGGGGGGTAAGCCAGCCATTGGGTTAAAGTGGCTAGTGACAGGCATTACTGGGGTTTGCATCATTGGATTGATTGAAGAACCCGGTTGCTTCAGAGCTAGACCAGAAATTTCGTCACTTTTATCTATGGCTAGATTCTTAGCTTGATTTAGATAATCGAAAGGATCCGTTCTGTCTGAGCCGTTAACTTCTGCTTTCTCAAAGGATAAGACCTGCTTTCGTCTCAAAAGTCGTAGTAAGATTTCTTCTTTGACCTTCTTTAGATGGAGAATATTGTTCCATTCGTGTTCCTTCTTCTGCGCAAGTTCTCTTAACGTCTGTATTTCTGAGAGCAGCTGTTCTGTGTGCCTCTGTATTTCATCTACGTTGTTTTTTGTAGCTGTTTGGATGTAATCATTTATCATTGTGTCGTGTTGTGGGTAGGTTTTCTGAACTTCAAGACACAGTTTCTTGAGGGGAGATTCTGTGTCTACGTCTTCGCTTGCGCGTCGTTTTGCCGCCTGCTCTTCCTGGAAAGAGAACGATATTTATTACAATGCTAACACAAATCACCACCATTAAATGTTAAGCCCTTGCATCCTAAGTTTATACTTTGTGAAAGCCCAGGGTCAGCTCTCCTTCGCTGCCTCACTAAATGACGCGGAATCTCGTCTTTCCACCCAAAATCGAGAAGAAACCCTGCGCCAGACCCTCAGTCGACCAGCAGGTGTACCGGTTCGCTGATGTTTGGCTTGGACCCCGAAGAACATGGGGCATCATACATCCAATGCTAACACAAATATAGTTGAATAAAGTGGAATTGCTTTCTACTTGATTGCAGTGATACCGAATGGAGATGTTATGTGTTTGTCCTGTATGTATGTAAGTTTGACAGTTCTTATGTTCATCGTAACTACTATGCAGCTGAACTGATTTTGATAGGTATATGTTGTTAGATTCGTCTCAATTGCGCGACGGCCGGTGGGTAGGTACATGAAAATTCTAAAAATTATGGCGGAATTTGATACCCAAAATGTATGTTTCGGGTTTTTAGGTTTCTACTATTAACCCTGGGAATAGATAGATTGTGGTGCTATCGCGATATCAGGACGGAGCTAAGGAGGGCGAAGCCGCGGGCATAGGATAGTATAATATATCTATACTATTATAAAATTGAAAATTAGTAGTGTCTATATTGGAGATAATTTAAAAAAACTTGAGTCATGTTAAATAAACGATTCTGAACACAAACATTATTTTTGGAATTTCTGTCTGTTTATCTATTTATCTGTTTGTCTGTTTATTCGCGATGGATGCCAAAACTACTGATGCGACTTTTTACATTAGAAAGGTCTTGATCAGATTTAAAATCTGCCGTGTATTTGACTGCAATTGGTTAAGTAAAACCGGAGATATCAGCAAAAAACGATAACCGACCTCCGCGCGGGCGGAGCCGCGGGCATCGGTCAATTATTAATAGAAATTTACAGTGACTGCTTAACGTAAACTGAATGTAATTAGTAGGTATGTAAGTCACGGCGTAAAGTCAATTTGCTGACCGCGCGACATGTACGGTCAACTCTCATGACGTCATTAGCATATAGATACATGGAAAGATCTTAATATCTTCAACTTCAACATGCCATTTCTCAACATTCATTGTACTCACATCTTTTTTTTATTTTATAATATGGCGTTTCCTAATACTCACATCATTATTACATTGGACCGAAAACAGACATTAAATGTGTCGGAAGTTTACGCGACTGTCACACATTGAAATAAAACTATTTTTAACGGATTCTATCGCGATTTATTTTATATTATTTTTTATTTTATTTTACATTGATCCCGACGTTTCGGTTACTTTGCACTCACTCCTCGTGACCATGGCTGCTGAAAAGCAACCGAAAGGTCGGGATCGGATCAATGTAAAATATTTATAAAAAAAATACAAATAAATCGCGATAGAATCCTTTAAAAATAGTTTTATTTCAATTAAATGTGAGTGTTAGGACATAGACATTCACTGGTGGTAGAAATTTGATAACACAAATTTGTCACAAAATTCCACCGTGCAGGCGGAGCGGTCGGTACACCCTGGGCGGCGGTCAATGGCTTCCCCTTCACCCCTTCATAGGGTTGGCATTGATCGTCGGCCAATACCCAACGTGGCGGGAACACATCGCTCTCCGTACTCCTCTGCTTTCAGAGGAGACAGGATGAGCGATGCTGTTAGTGGTGAGATGGCCCAGGGTCAGCCGGGGTGCGAGGGATATGCTCTATGGGTAACCTTACACCCCGGCGTCTGAAGACCCGAGACGGCGTGCGGTTTTAGTCGGTGCAAGCCCGACATAACCGCCCCCGCTGGCCGGCGGGGGGGTATCCGAAGGGATTTCCGCACAAAAAAAAGAAAAAAAAAAGGTACCACCGTGCAGGGGTGCTTGGTTGGGGACCTCCACGCGGTGCACCCTGGGCAACGGAGGCGGCAGCGCCTCTCTCCTAGGGCGGGAGAGACGCTGTCGCCTACGGCCAACTCCGACCGAGGCGAGGACGGCCCTGTTGAGGGCTGTTCGGAAGCTTTCCACGTGTCCCTCTGATTAGCAGATGGCACAGTGGAGAGCAAGTAAGGGGGCCATCTCGAAACCGGAGATGGCCCAGGGTCAGTCGGGGTGCGAGGGATATGCTCTATGGGTAACCTTACACCCCGGCGTCTTAAGACCCGAGACGGCGTGCGGTTTTAGTCGGTTCAAGCCCGACATAAAAAAAAGGTACCACCGTGCACGATTGCGAAAAACCCTCCATAGTAATGCAATTTCGGTTTGATTGCGTTCAGGGGTCAGCAAGTGCATAGCCGGGGCAGGGGGATTGTGGTCGCAGCACTAGTGGGACCGTTGGGTGTCACGCAGTGCTGCGACGACAATCCTCTTCTGATGAGGCCGTCAAGCTGAGTGCCACCATTGTTAACATGGTACGTGTATGTAATGGTGTCCCTCTTTCCTGAGACTTTACTTTTAGCTTACCTTCAGGCGAGGTGAAGTCAAATTGACGTGTCCTAAATATTAAAAAAAAAAAAAAAAAATTGGGGTGTATAAACACAATAGCCTGCAGACCTACCTGTAGGCAGAGAGACATGCTCGCGGGCCGTAACCGTATCCCTCAGTCGCCTCACCCACGGGAATAGATAGGGTGACCATTGTATTCCACTTTGCCGGGAACCACGCGCTTTTTTGTTTAGTAGCTTGACTAACTTTTTTCCTGATAGAAAAAATCGAAAAGAGTTCGTTTTTCCCCCACCTTAACTCGTATTTTTCTCAAATCCTTACTATTATATAAATGTGAAAGTAACTCTGTCTGTCTGTCTGTTACGCTTTCACGCCTAAACCACTGAACGGATTTTGCTGAAATTTGGTACAGGGGTAGATTAGACCTTGGGAAAGGACATAGGCTATGTTTTGTCGCGATAACCGACATCTACGCGGGCGGAGCCGCGGGCAAAAGCTAGTATTCAATAAAGATGACCAATGGGCGAATATGTGTAACCTTTCCCTGCTTCTCTTCATTCGAGCACCAATCCAATTTGCATCCAAAGCCTGCACTTTGGATTACGGAATCCGCTCACCTACTCTATCTCCTCCAAAAACCAGGATATATGGGGAATATTTGGTTTCCCCAGGCTTTTATGGGAGAGACTGCCGTCATCCCCTAAACGTTACCGATAACCCCTCCAGCTACGCTAAATTGTTAGTAGTGGGTTCGCACCAGTGTTACACCTACTAAATATGGTTCTCAACTGCAACCATCTAATTGCAAGTCTAACGAGCAAAAGTTCAAGCTATTCAACGACGAATAGGATTTTTTAAAATGTTCAACGTATACCGTCGTTGTATTGTTAATTCTGAGTGCCGACTTGGGTAATATGACCTTGGCTAAGATCAAGTGTCATGGAAGGTCATTTTACCTCACTTACAACTAGTTTTTATGAAAACGTTTCGGTTAGAATTTAATTTTGCTTTGTCGGAAAGATGTAAGCTGAGCGCCAGATGTCGTTATCATAGAAAAAAAACTCATTATAATATATAGCATAACATTAAGTTACTTTTACTTGTCTGTTTCTCCCCTAACTACTTCTAAACCACATAACAGATTTTGATTCAATTATTTTTTACCGTAGCTTCACATGTATATATTATCGTAAATAAATTCCTAAAGAGCGTGTTACGTTAGTGCAAAACCGGAGGTAGAGCCGTCCAATTTTCTACATTCCGTAGTTAGTCTAGCCATATATGTCGCCGCCATCGAGTTATATCGGCCAGTTAATTAACCACCTATATAGGTCATTCATTCACCAACGGCATTCAATCAAATGGCTAGCTAATGCGTTGAGCGAAATATTTGACGAGATGGTTTACCGCCATGGAGTCGTGTAGTTAAATTGGACTGACGAATGAATTATTTACTTGTCTTTCTATTTTGTGACTGAGTGTCAACCGATTTTTTCGTGCACTATCACAACTAACGCTGTTTTGATGTATCCATTTCACTCCACTACACTTCACTCCAGGCCATTCAACGATATTCTGTTCTAAATTTGAATCACTTGGCTTGGTCAGCCATCTTCAACGGGCTGACTTTCAATACGCCAAGTCGTTAAACGTTGAGTGATTCTTGTTCAATTAACAATCCCCCTAGCCATTTGAACAGATGCCGTAGCCGAATGAAAGGCCTAGCCGTCTAATTAAGTGGCTAATTCGACCAGCTGACTGTGACATATACATAGAAGTCTGATTAGGAAGCAATAATATCAAAAATAACCTTACCTTAATAATATCTCCATTCATTGACTGCGGTTTAGACTTCTCAACTTTTGGTTCTATGTTCTTCTCCTCAACAGGTAAGACTTCGGCCATTTCCACATCACAGTCTTTTTCTGATTTTCTGGCGTCAACAACCACGGGCTCTACTTTCAGAGCACTATTTTCCTTCTTAATAACAAATGGCTCTGCTACAACATCTTCTTTATGACACCTTTGTTCCTTTTCTACTTCTTGTAAAACTGGTTTACATATTGTATTAGATTCATTCTTGGATTGGTTGTTTGGTTCAGGAGCAATGTGGACTGCGACTACTGGCGTAGTCTCTTCTTTTAATTTCTCTGAAAGTTTTATAGAAATTTAGGATGTTGATATTGGGAACAGGGGTGAATGAGGCCCCACCAAGATCTTTCAAGCTAAGTAAACCTCCCCTGCAAGCTGGTACACCTGCTGATTGATCGACAGGGCCCCAGAGGAGGTTTTTCATCTTGGAGTTGGTAGGTCAGACAGCAGCCACAGCAAAAGGGTAAGCGGACCGCGGATTCTAAGCGGACCGCGGATTCTGAGGTGAAAGCCTCGGATGCAACAGGGAACAACGCTAAGATGATGATGATGATGGAGGTCGGTGGTAATTGTGATCGTAACCAATGGACGACGGCAAAACCAGATCATAACGAATAAAAACGTTTGAAAGGGCTGTACACGTTAAACCGTTTGCAAGCAAATACTCCCGTCCCTTCCCGTGAGAACATTACTGCAGTTTATTTTGGCTCCAATCGTAGTACTCTTAACTTAGTGCAGAAACTCATTTGGCCTAAGCCTACCTCACCTGAAAAACGTTACACGTGCTGATTTACGGACAGAGTTCTGGGGTAGAATTTGCTTTGGACAGACGGTAGTCGCTTTCGTTAAAGCCTAAATAAACTAAATTCTGGAAGGAGGAATACAGGAGGAAACCAATATTGGCGTTCGGACGAAGAAGAGCGGCACACTTACAATTACCATAGGTAAGCTGAGCTATTACGTTGAACCAAAAACATATAACGCAATAGCTTTCGCGAGTCTGACGATTTAGCGATTACGCTATTGTCTTTTATAAGGCCTTCCGCTACATTCAGCTGGCATTCGAAGCAGGCATTCACCGCGGGCACCCATGGCGGGCTATGTCGCGAATAATCCTGTGACGGGCGACCCGCCTAATGCAGTGTTGCTCTACGAATTTGCATGAAACAGCATACCAGACGGACACCCGTGACCGGTGCCGCTCAACGCAGCGGACAGCCCTCAAATTTTAGAGAAGCAAAGGATTTCGTATGATCACTTTCTGGCACAATTACCAGACCATGGACAGCATCTAGGGGTCAACACAAAAACTACGAGAACATAATATTATAGGTAACATTTGTCGCAACGGCTGCATTACATATACATTTATTCTGAATCAATCAATTAGTCTACTGCAATTCGCTGATGGATATAGGCCTCACCCAATATGCACCATGGCACCCGCTTCCGTCTTCCGCATCAGTCCATATGGTTGGGGAAGGCCTACCTTCCTTTTATAGAGCCCGCAGTCCACAGTCTAGGACTCGTTTGCTCCAACATTGGAGCAAATTCGTCTTTCAGCAGCCGTTGCCAGCCCAATACTACTTCGGCTAGCTCACTCTGCGAGCTATATCGATAACTTTAGCCCTTTGTTGGATGACCTCATTACAAATTTAGACTTCAATATAGCTAGCTCTTTGAAATAAAACTATTTTAAACGTATTCTATCGTGATTTATTTTATTTAAACTGTTGCCAAGGAAGGAGGAAAGAAGGAAGTGGTCTTAAAGTAAAGTTATCTTAAAGTACCCAAACTTAGTACAATTGTTTTCAAGGGGTAATATTCGTGTAAATTTTCGACAATGTCCTGTAACTCGCTCTTTTGGTTTGAGGACTTAGCGTCCACATATCGTCATCGTCTGTAGGACATAACAAATAAGACGTATTTCCGGGCAACAACTTCCAAAACACTTCGTGCGGTCTTTGGTTACTGTGTCAGTCGGTTCCTTTCAGTATTGTTGGTAGTTTCCAGTTAGGCGAAAGGAAAATAAGCTAGAAACGGCGAAGGTCGAGAAATGTATCGCATCATTCGGAATCTTTTCTCTTCTCTATATCTCCATAACAAAGTATTATGGCATGTGGTATGATATGACGTAGTTGCCTTGGCAATATCTTCATACACGGCTTCAACAGATTCGTTGCCTGTGAGTAGATACCATCGGGGGCCGCCGGGATCGCAAATTTTCTTCGTGGATTGTATACAGTTTTTCAAGTTTAGCCCAGATTCTGTTACGAAATAGAGCCAGAAGCAGAAGGTTTCTAGTTTTTATTCCTTGTTGTACAAAAAACGACATACCAGCAAAACAATTCAAATGACATTACACAACATCAAATTCATGACATCACAATCAATACAACTACTAAGTCTTTACTAAGTATTGAAATAAAACTATTTTTAACGGATTCTATCGCGGTTTATTTGATGTTATTTTATATTTTACATTGAACCCGACGTTTTGGGTTGCTTTTCAGCAACCATGGTCACGGGTCTACCCGTGACAATATCAACTACTAAGTATGTTTTAAGTGAAATCAATAATATTTGCAATATTAGGCGGAATCACTCCTCTGTAAATAAAATAAATTAGTCTTTGACCTATGATATCATAATCAAAAGAAAGCCTATCGAGTATGAGTGACTTGCATGGATTGGGTTTTAGATTAAGATTATACTTTTAATTGCCCACTGTGTAGATAGACATTTCAACAAAAAAAAATTAAAGGTCGCAGACCAATCTTTCGCTATGAGGTAAACACACCTCCAATTCTAGAATACCCACCTCAGTCCGAGCATGATTCTCTTCATGACCCTTTAAGTAATATAGCTTCACCTGTCTCGTAGATATTTTTATGACACTTGCTTTAGTATCCTAATTTCCTTTAATGCATAATATTTCTCCATCCAAATGCTATACCTTTTTCATTCAGCTCTTTGCTTATCTGGTCTTTGAGCTAGATGAAATGACCCAAAATAAGATTACTTTCAAGTTTGTCATCAAGTATTTCCAAGCTCAACTTTAATCCTACTTTTTTGCTTGCTTCTGCCAGATCTCTCATCATTATAGTCTTCTTTAAACTAAAATATATAGTCCGCTAATCTTGGGTGCTTGGAGTGAGATCAATTTTCAGTTCATTTGGGATTTTGTCTGCTCTGGGTCACTACTGTGAGTATGTAGGGCACAGGGTGATTTTGTCCTATCAACTCTTATTGTTGCATTAGGGGCAGGACCAACAGATAAGACGTAAGGTAAAGATGCGCCAAAGACGCCTCTCGCGGGCGCGGCACACCTTCAGTGAGTTTCATACAAAATGTATAGAAACAAACAGGTAAGACGGGACGTGGATACGACACGGACACGACGCTTTCGACGACTGCGCCCTATTCTTAAACATACAGAAAAGACGACAATCAGACTAGACACTGCCGAAAGGAGTGCGTTCAGGGGTGCGCGGGAGGGTTGCTTTGAACACGTGGAGCAAAGCTAAATGTGAGAAACGTCTTCGCGCCCTGTCAGCGCCCCGTCTCTTTGATATACTTTAATAAAAAATCAAAACGGCGGATTTTTGGCACTAAAATGTTTTTTTTTTTTTATATTTAGTCCGTCCAATTGACTGTACCCCGCCTGATGGTAAGCTGAGGTAAAGTCCAAAAAGTAGAGGCCACCATTTCTAGAGATTGCCCCTAGAATGGTGGCCCCTACCTAGACGGCCTCAACAGATGTTCTTTCACGCCCCGCTTAAAGAGCCCAGGATTGTAGGTAGAAGGGAACACGTGAGTGCACTGTATGAGGATGACACCTAAGTCCTGCACGTGTTGTTCGGGACAAGAAGGGAGAAGGAGGAATCAATTGGAATAACTCATCGGAACATTCACCATGGTAAATGCGATAGAATACTGCCAAGGAGGCTATATCTCTACGGAGCTGCAGAGATTCTAGAGAACTGGTGACCTCAGGACTATCAATGATCCGGGCTGCCCGTCGCTGCAATCTATCGAGAGCGTCTAGTAAGTACTGAGCGGAGCCATCCCACAGGTGAGAACAGTATTCCACGCAGGGACGAATTTGAGTCTTATATAAAAGACACCGCTGCCCCGGCGTGAAAACCCGCCTCACCCTGTTCAGCACTCCGAGTTTACGAGAAGCTGTTTTAATAACGCTCTCAATGTAATTTTTATTATTAAGTTTGCAGCGAACATCCATACCGAGCATGTTGATACTGTCCTGCAGTGGTAGTGGTGTGTTCCGAAGAGTTGGGAGGGGAAGGAAAGGAGATACCTTTGCTGTAAACGCGCATGCGTGTTTTCTTGGCATTGAACTCGACCAGGTTCTCAGATCCCCATTGGGAAATGTGGTCTAGGTCCTGATCGAGCTCAATGACAAGTTGCCGTCTTCTCTCCTCGATGTCAGTCTGCTTGGCCGCTGAATGTCCGAGATAACGCCCATGCAAAGTACTGTCATCTGCATAGCAATGTATGCTGCCCACGGACACAGCATATCATTGATATGCAGAAGAAAGAGAGTGGGCGATAAGACGGACCCCTGAGGCACACCAGCATTAACCTGCATGAACTCAGAAGCCCGGCCGTCACACTCGGATGCTGCGCTCATGCAGAAAACTGGCAACCCAGCTGCACAGTCGAGATGGCAGACCGTAGGCCGGGAGCTTGGCAAGAAGCGAACTGTGCCAGACCCTATCGAAAGCATTGGCGATGTCAAGGCTGATAGCCAGTGACTCGCCATGCTTGTCCATAGCCTCACCCCAGAGATGTGTGACGTACGCCAGAAGATCACCCGTTGACCGTTTTGGCCTAAAACCATATTGCCGGTCGTTAATTATGGAGTGATCTTCTAGGTAACGCATGAGCTGTGCGTTAATAATGTGTCTCTGAAAACCAGCGCTGTCCGCTTGCACTACAACGCGGACAGCTTTTAAGCTGAGAGGCGGCCTTTATTCTACCTAGCCATATAAATGCATATAACATTGTTATGTATGCACAATTGTTGTAATTTATTCTGGTTGCTAAGCTGTGTATATTTTTATTTAAGTAAGCTGGGTTGAATAAAAATATTTTCTTTCTTTTCTTTCTTTCTTTCTTTCTTGCTGATAAACTGAGGTGACAGCTATGGGTCGATAGTTGCCCGGATCGGACCGATCTCCTTTTTTGGGGACCGGTTGTACGTTTGCCTCTTTCCAAGCCCCCGGGACCAATCCCGAGGAATAAGACAGGCGATACAGTCGCGTCAGCGTTGGAGCTAACTCCGCTGCGCATTTTTTAAGAACTACCGCTGGTATACCATCAGGGCCACTGGCTTTCCGGACGTCGAGTGACTTTAGTGCAGCGCGGACGTCACATTGCCTGATACGAATATCAGGCATTGAGTGGTCACAAGTGACAGGTGTTGGCGGCTGCAAGCCAAAGTCGTCGATTCGGGAGTTAGCCGCAAAGAGGTTAACCAGCATATCTGCTTGCTCTTGCGGCTCGTGAGCCAGTGAACCGTCAGGGTAACGCAACGGGGGCAGCGAAGGCTGGCAGAAGTTGGATTGCACGGCTTTGGCCAGTCGCCAGTACCCACGGCTACCCGCGGGATGTGACATGAGTTGCTGACCAAGCCGTGCTATGCGCTGGGCATCCGCTCTGAGGTATGCCCTCTTGCAGTTCTTAGTGGCCCTGTTATACGCCGCCTTGAGGTGCCTTGCATTCGGATCGCACTCGACTCGTGCCCTAGTCCACGCGCGGTACGCCGACCGTTTCCGTTGAACAGCATCAGCGCACTCGCGCCCAAACCAAGGCCGAGTTTTGCGGGCGCTGGTGACCTCAGTGTGTGGAATATAATATTCCATACCCAAGCTGATTTCACCAGCGACGGCAGAAGCACAATCCGATGGGTCCTTTCCATCAAAGCAGCGCTTAGACCACGGGACGGATGCGAAATAGTCTCGCATGCCGTCCCAATCCGCTGACGAGTAATGCCATAGCCGTCGCTTTATCACCATAGGTTGTGGAGGTGCAGTAACTGGCACGTTGGCGCAGACCAGACAGTGGTCGGAGGAACCCAGTGGAGCTCGTACCGAAACTCTGTACTGGGCTGGGTGGGCTCATGACTTGATATGTCTGGTATCCGGGTGGTCTGTTGTACCAGTTGAGTCAAGTCATGCGTCAGTGCGAATGCGTGGGCGGCCCGTCCCGCATGGTCAGTTTTGAGAGAGCCCAGCCAGGTCTCGTGATGGGCGTTGAAGTCTCCCAAAAATACCATTTCGGCGGTCGGAAACCGCTCCTGCGCAACATCTGCCGCCTGACTCAGGTGGTCGAAGAGTCGAGTTGTCTCGGTATCCCCGTGATGGGAGCGGTATAGGCACACGTAAACCCGGCTAGAAGAGCCATGGTCCACGTGTAGCCAGAGGACAGAAAAGGATGGGTCCTCTAGGCAGCGCAAGCGGCGACAACAAACATCCACCCTGATATACACGCACACCCCGGCTTTTGCAAGGAAATTTTCCTCTACCACATAGCCGGGGTAGAGTAAGTAAGACGTATCTTCAGGGCGGCGTATTTGCGTCTCGGTGAGAAAAAACAGTGCCGGCCGTACAGTCTCAAGGTGATGGTGGACGGCTTGGAGGTTTGTATGGAGTCCACGAATATTCGTGAACTCCACCTCAAAAAGTGATGTGTTGGTGGGAGAAGAGTATGCCGCTGTCTTATGTACTTCATTTCTCATTTGCGCTGCCATAATTATCTTAACACAAGTCCCGTCCTAGATGTTCTCTTTTCCAATCTAAATCTTTAGAAAAAAGTAAGCATACAAAATGCTTAAAAATTTAATTGAATGGTACATTTTGTTAATATACTATACATAAAACTTATAAACCAATGTGAGTAATGATTTTAAATCTTATAATTCTAGTTACACCTAAACATCACAGTTTTATGCAGGTGCAAACAATATCCCCATTAATTCATATAAGTTGATAATACACACTAGAGATAGATACCAGACTTTTTAAGGCATTCCTGGAAAAAAAAAAGCTGAAATTCTCATACATACATACATCTCAAGAAAACCTACTTGAATTTTCGTGATTCAAGTTTATAGAAAAAGTTTCATTTGTATATTTATTTTGGGTTGCAGTCTGTCATTCATCCATATTCGATTTCTTATAGTTTCAGCTGAAAATATTCAAGCCCACATAGTTTTTGAATTTGTCCTGAGACTTGCGAGTGACAGGTTGTTCTTTTTATACCACTTAAGCGGCAGCCAAGCACACAACTCACCTAATGGGAAGCTGTTACCTGGCCTTTGGACATGTGCAATGCCAGAGGCGTCTCACTCATGCCGCTGATCCTGTAGAAACCTTCTAATGCCCTCTTGAAGAACCCCACACTGTAGTTGCTATGGAAAACCACAGCAGGAAGATCATTCCATAGTTTGAGCGTGCAAGGAGTTGAAAGTTGGAATTGAAGGTTGTTGGAATGAAGTTTCTTTCATATCTCACTCTTCTCTAATAAGAAGTACAAACAAGCAAAGAATATCATTCTTCTTGTTTGAAAACTAAGTGATAAATCAGTTTTTTTATCGTTATTTCGTTCAAGTGTCTGTTTGTAACATTAAAATAACAGGTTTTTAATATATACACACGAGTGTAGTACCTACAATAAACATAACAAAAAAAGCAATTATAAAAAAAAATACTGTCAGTGTATCTGTCTATCTTTCTGTCTGTCTGTTTGAATTAGGTAATCTCTGGATTGGTTTGCCCGATTTTGAAAGGATTTATACTGCAGATAGGTAATATTATAAGGCGTAGCTTAGGCTACTCTTATTAAAAGAAAAAGAAGTAGGGCAACGTGCAAAAAAAACCTTAAAAATCTCAAACCCAGCGGACAAAGTCACCGGCAGAGCTATTATAAATAAACATTTAAGGTATTTTAGTAGAACGTAATTAAATTGTGTTCTATAACGCATTAAACATTTACACTGCTGTAAGTTAAGTAGTAATATATCATTTAACTGTATACATTACCTTTAGACCACTAGAGCAACAGCTGAAATTTATATAATAATTATTTGCATAAACATAAGACCCTACCTAACATTATGAAAAAGAAAATACTAATTTTCAACCTCCTTTGGATACTTAAACTGATTTATGTGAAGTTGAACTTACCTTTATCATTTTCAGACTGTACATTCACAAAATTATCACTACTTTCACTCTGACTCTCACTTATTCTTTTTTCTTTGGCATTATCATCACAGTTTCCCGCCTTTTCACCAGATTTCTCTTCAGTCGCTTCCTGCGATACCGGTATCGATACCTCTTTCAACTTGTCCAACTCTGCATCATCAATAGCCAACGGATCTACCTCATTCTCAACAATAGCCTCCACACTTGGAGGCGCTTCCACTCCACCGTGGCTCTTCGGAGATTCCACTATTTTCAGGCTTATATCGTTCATGTTTATTTACATATTTCCGATTCACAAGTCACTGCATAGTGTCACCACGCCGTGCATAGGTTCAATGACTTTAAAATGACCATTTATAACCATAATAAAATTTTAGAGCTATATTCCAACACCTGAAGTGCACTAACGATGTACCGAAATTATTAAAATAATATAAACAACACTGGTAACTAAATTGTTTGTAATATATTTCCCATATTGAGTAATTTCACGATCTACCAGCAATAGCAGCCGTGAACTCGGGGGTCATTGTGACTAATTACGTGACAATACTATAATGTAGACTATCTTAAGAAATCACTACACATATTTAGTTTTCAATATGATATTGGTAATTATAAAATATTTTTGATTTCTATTTATTATTCTACAAAATAAATGCTATAGCGCAAGGACGCAAATTGCACGCGAACTATGCAGAGTTGCCATACTATGAATATTAAAATATTAAAAAATTATATTGTAGGCTCAACATGTAAATGCATTACCAATATTTGTTATACTCGTATATTTATGTCATGGATAAGTGGATAAGTTGTTTTTACTGTATACGTCTGTAATTATTGTAAATAAAATAAAGGATAGAATATATCATATCGCAGGTTATACAATTTTACGAGAGTTTCAAAAAGTATACCATTAGAGTTTTTTTTTTTTTTATATTGCAATATTCTTTAGCGTGTTATAAATTACACGCAGCATAATAAAAGCGGTGGCTATGAAAGAAGAAATAATAAACCAAATATTTAATTAAAATGTCATCATAATATTATGTCAATAACAATCGTTGTTATTTTATCAAAATATTTTTGGTTGTAGTTTGCTATTCATATAACTAATAGTTCATAAATAATAAAGTGCAACTCGAACAGTTAAAGAAACGATTATCCGGCGGACACCGATAAAATAAAATTGTTAACTTATTATGTCATTATCTGAAAAACAAAATACTGATTTATTTAAAAATAGACTGATTGAGTTATGAAAATAAGATTAAATATTTACCACATAATATTACTTGTGACTTACGTCTCTAAAATCATTTCCTATCTAGTCAATGAACATTTTTGAATTTTGCGCCGTACAAAGATGTATGAGCCATCAGAATATAGTGCTGTAAACCGAATACTAGGAAATCGATTGTAATGTTTAATCTATTGGTTCTATACAATATTATTATTTGGTTATATAAGCAATCACGAGTCACGATCTTATAAACAAATTTCACCTTATTTTATTGTGCCAACCACTATATTCTGTGGTAATTTTTTTGCCTTTTTCAGCCTAAGCGGCTGAATATCGATATTTTTGCCATTTGACTAGATCTGATCTAGATCGTACTAGACTAGATGTCGAACTTTTTAAGCTCCAACTACCCGTAACGACTGCTACAGATGTTTGTATAACCGAGACCGATGGCTTAACGTGCTCTCCGAGGTACGCAGGAATTGGGGTGCTTGGTTGGGGACCTCCACGCGGTGCACCCTGGGCAACGGAGACAGCAGGGTGGGAGAGACGCTGCCGCCTACGGCCAACTCCGACCGAGGTGAGGACGGCCCTGTTGAGGGCTGTTCGGAAGCTTTCCACGTGTCCCTCTGATTAGCAGATGGCACAGTGGAGAGCTAGTAAGGTCTCGAAACCGGAGATGGCCCAGGGTCAGCCGGGGTAACCTTACACTCCGGCGTCTTAAGACCCGAGATGGCGTGCGGTTTTAATCGGTTCAAGCCCGACATAACCGCCCCCGCTGGCCGGCGGGGGGATATCCGAAGGGATTACCGCACGAAAAAAAAAAAAAGGTACGCAGGGATTTCAATGTGTTAAGAATGTCCACCCATCCTAAGACTCACCTGGTTAGTATTGCTAAACTTAGCAATGTGTTAACCTATTCAGTTGCCCCTTAATTATTTACTTTTTATACAAGTATAAATTACTAAGCTATGCTTAATATATAATCTGTACTTCTATATGTTTAAAAAAATTAAATAACTTACTTTTTTTGCACTTATTACTTTTTATTTATAATATATAAAGTTGAAGAGTTTGTGTGTTCGTTTGGTTGGTTGAACGCGCTAATCTCTTGACCTACTGGTTCGAATAGAAAAATATTTTTGGGTTGGATAACTCATTTATCGAGGATGGTTATAGGCTTTATATGATCACGCTACTGCAGCAATAAATGTCAACAAATCGGGCAAATTTCCACACAAAGGTACTAAATTATGGGTATATATGCGTTAAATGGGTGCCATGGGTGTTAAAAAATGTTATGGGTGAAGCCGTGGGGCACAGCTAGTATATAATATTCGGACTAGGCTCTTGCACAGGCTTTACTCCCGGGATTGAAAATCAGATGACAGTCACTCCCGTAAGTCCCGTAAAGTCAAGATAAACCTAAATGGACAGGATGAGGTGAATGTGTAAGGTAAGGTAAGGTGGTGGTAGGTGAGCAGACCATAGTGTTCAAGGTGCACGCTTTGGATGCGAGTGAGGTTGGCATAATGATGATGAGTGATGACAAATTTTCCATTAAAAAAAAACCTAAAAATAAATACGTTTAATTTACTAACTAACTCATAGGGGTTCGTGGCTAAGTGGTCACCGAGTAGTTTAGCACAACGCAAGGTTTAGCAATACTAGTAGGATCAGTCTCAGTATAGGTGACTATTCTTGACACATTGAGACCCTTCCGTAAAGCCGTTGGTTCCGGTTGCCACATGAACAGAACTTCGATATTACCAGTGGGTTGTGGTGGTTAGTTGACAGTCGCTTCACGGCAAATATCGAAGTTCAAACGTATCACAGTAAGACAGGAAGCCGAGCCGTAGTTAGACAAAAGGCTCTTAGGATGATAAACCGGGAAAGAAACTTATGTTTTTCTACCAAAATGGTTAAATGTAAGGTACTTACATCCAACCATTTTTCTGAATCCTAATAGTTACAGTCTTCAGTAATTTCTTAGTCTGGTTTAGTTTTTGCATGTGTTGTTAGGTAGCTATTCGATTTATAAAAAGATTTTAAAATGTAGTTCGGAATAAATTCTGTACAATGAATTAAAACGGTATTATCGATTAAAATTTAGTGAATTCTATATTAGGTGTTCACCTGACAACTCCAATCACATTATAGAGATAAGCACATCACTAAACGATGATGAAAGAAAATGAATGAAAAAAAGCAAATGGCTGACTAAAATCGACGTTCTTGGTCCGAATATAAATCCGATGTAATTACATGAATTATGCGCTCTTCATGATCATGATTAGCGAAATAAGATTACAAAGACAGTAAAGAACTAAGATTACTATATATTACTGGCAGAAAGCCTGCTGAAAGTAGAAAATATCTAAAAAATTAAACCTTAGCTTAGACAATTCGTATTTATTGCAAAAGTACTAATCGTGCGTGTGACGGACGCACGTCGGTTTATTGCTTAGGTAAGTCATTTATTCTATATTTATATTGCATGTGCTCTTGTTGTGCAGTCATTTGTTTACTTTATTTTGGAATTATCGAATATGCGAATGCTTACGACTGCTTTATTTTTAGAATTTGCAACTTAGTTAATAGTTTTCCGAGTTACGAGCTGCATTCTGGTGATTAATTTTATACTTATCTGGAATGAAATAACATTTCTTTTTATTTGTGTACCTGCACACTTTGCATTATGTCCTCAGAATTTTTAAAGCGGGTACAATCGACCAAAATAAAATTGCTTGACAACTTCCATTACATTACATTATTTACACGAACTTCAGTGAAGTTCTGTAGGTATGTACTAACCAAGTTATTTATTTTATTAGTTGTAAACTTGTGAAGTATGAAACTGTGAACTTTGTTCAGGTCCTTATCATCTTTTATTTATTTTTTTTGTAAAGGATAAATTATAAAAATATAAATGGATTTATTTTTCAGTTGAAGTGATGTGAAGTGCCGACACAGGGCGGGGGCGCCGCCCCAGTTGAATATGGAACGAGGCTACGACAAGCGGTATAGCAAGCATCACAAGGAGAAGCATAAGAAGCATGGCCACAAGAAGCACAAATCATATTCAGGTAGTTCCCATGAACAATCTTATGCTACTGTCAATTCTGTCAAGCCACTGGTGGAGTACTCAGATGTCAGTTCAGAGGCACTATCGGCACCCGAGGCTGGTGAGATTGATAGTGAAACTAGCTCCATCAGCAGGCACATCGCTGATGACCTTGATAGAACGAGAAAGTCCCATTCCATACGTACATTTGTAGATAACAAGACAATATCAGTCACAACTACGAGTCGTCGCGCCATTGAAGAGTATGCCTTGAGAGACTCTTCCGTCGCGAGAAAGAGAAGACTTGATGGATACATTGAGGCAGAGTCAGAGTTTGATGAACATGGCAGGTATAAGAAGAATAAAAAAGACAAACGTAAAAAGGAAAAGAGGAAGAAAAAGAAGAAGTCCAAAAATAGGTCAAGGTCGGCAAGTTTAGAGAGTGTGTCTCCAGATGACAACATGCCTGAGGAGCCACCAGCTCGGGCACCGACTCCCCAGCGCTACCATCAGGTGCCTGTGAGCGAGTGGGAGAAAGCATCATCTCCATTGCGCAATGGGTCCTGCTCACCAGTGTCTCCGAGCACGCCGCCGCTGATGCGCCACGAGTCGCCGCGTCACCGTGTCATGCTCCGTGAACCACCAATGCACCACAACCCGATGCCTTACTCCCCACACCGAGAGAGATCTCCACTTGTTAGGTGAGTTTTATTTTATCTTTTGAGCATAAGCAATGTTTTTGTTGTGTTGGTATGCTGCTCAGATGTCACGGGTTGATGTGATCAATTTACCAAGCCACTCGTCAACTCCGTGCAATACAAATTAAATTGTCTACTGTTGCCTGTACTGTTGTTTAAGTTGCCTTAATGAAGTCTTTAACAAAAAACAATCAATGAATCTTTAAAAGAACCTTTCTTTGGAAAGTTAATTTGACATTAAATCACTTTAATGTCAATTCACTTTTTGTCACTTACAGTATTTTGTTAAAATACTATTTACTTAAGGTATGCTTTCTAAACTATTTTTGGTCTGATTTCAAGAGTGACAATGTGTTCAAGTTTAACCTAACTGGACCCTAGCTTTACTCAATAAAGTTAATTGAGTAAAATCTGATATCACAGCTTAGTTTTATTTGATCTCAGTTCAACTTTTAGTTGGATTGGTGAAATCAACTCTTGTTTTTGCTTGAACCCAGATCATTGTTGTACTTACTGTGTATTAATTATACCTCAAATCTTTCAAGCGGTTTTATAAGTTTGATGTGTCTGTGTTTGTCTCTTTGTGGCGTCAAAGTCGGATGAACCGATTTTGATGCGGAGTTTTTTGTTCAAAAGCGGATATGACCGAGATAGTTCTTAGCTATAAATAAACTTGTTGTTATTGGTTTTTTAATTTTTAAATAAATATTTTCATTGTGGGAAGAAATTCCTCTATCCAAAGTATCATGAGTAATATGAGGTAGAATAAAAACATGGCTACATTTGCTATTTTTCTAGGCTTCAAACCATAGGGGTATTTAAATTATAATACACTTGATATTGTCGGAAGTTTACGCGAATGTCACACATTGAAATAAAACTATTTTTAACGGTTTCTCAACAAGTAAATTTTTTACTCTTATAGCTTATATCTTTAGCTCTTATACGCGGGATAGCCGCTTACAAACTCGGATACTCCTTTGCAACCACAAATCTGATTTCAACCAAATTTGGCATGGTCATATTGACAATCTAGGGCATGTTTTGAGACTATAAAATTAAAAATCGGACATACCATTGAGGAGTTATCACCGAAAAACAAATTTACCATTGAAACTAATGGAAAAAGTTCGCGCGCACAAATTTGAATTTTTCAGATTTTTAAATAAAAAAATAAAGCTCAATTTTCTTGCGATCGGCTAACTGCATCGCATCCCTAGTTATATTTGAGTTGATTGAATGAAAGGTTAAGGTTTACAATTTATGACGTATTAAAAAAAATACTTACTAGATCTCGTTCAAATCAATTTTCGGTGGAAGTTTACATAGTAATGTACATCATATATTTTTTTTAGTTTTATAATTCTCTTATTTTAGAAGTTACCGGGGGGGGGGGACACGTTTTACCACTTTGGAAGTGTCTCTCGCGCAAACTATTCAGTTTAGAAAAACATGATATTAGAAACCTCAATATCATTTTTGAAGACCTATCCATAGATACACGTATGGGCTCGATGATAAAAAAAAAATTTGAGTTTCAGTTCTAAGTGTTGGTGTTCACCCACATAATTGTTTTTTTTTTTTGTTTTTTTTTGTGTGAAAATTCCTAATGCGGTTCACAGAATACATCGACTTAACAAGTTTCAACAGCATATGTCTTATAGTTTCGGAAAAATGTAACTGTGACATACGGACGAACAGACAGACAGACATGACGAATTTATAAAGGTTCCGTTTATTGCCATTTGGCTACGGAACCCTAAAAAATAAGTGTAAAATTTTTCACTTACGAACTATTATGTAATATATTATGGAGATTGACAAAAGTACTTTTAACTCTCATAACATCTTGAATCCAAATTTCAATTTATTAGGGATTTTCTTTAGAAAAGCCCTATTGCTATCGAGTTGTCGTCGACGTCGTCGTCGTTGCCAATTTTCTGTCACGGTTTTCGGTATGAAGGAGATGAGCTATCGAGTTGCTGTTTTCTGTAATAGATTCGTGCTGGGGTGAACCATTGCAAGATAAGAAAAAAAAAAAATAAAAATAAAAGGAAATCCCTTGTATTCGACTGAGCTCGTCTCAGGAATTCAACTTGTTTCACTAACAATAGTGAAACAAATAGCAATTCGATAAATAAATTCAAATATGTAAAATAAATAATCCTAAACACGTCTCTGAACATTTTTTTTTGATTTTTTACTAGTTTCGAATTTTGAGAAAAATTTACTACCTATCTAAAATGAATTTTGAGAGAGGCAATCCATGAAGTCATTGCATTGCATAAAGTCATGCAATCTAATGCATCGGAAACTGTAGCTTCATTTTATGGCTAGCTGTGCCCGCGACTTCGTCCGCGTGCACTTTTATCTGGGTTTTAATTACAAAACAATATATAAAAAAAACACTTATTATTAAAAGTATCCTATGTAACACCTTATAATATTAGCTTTCTGCCAGTGAAAGGCACGTCAAAATCGTTCAGCCGTTCCTGAGCTTACCTAATTCAAACAGACAAAGTCAGACAGACGGACAAAAGTTTTATTGTAAGTACCGTGTGTATTTATTATAAGAATTCATATGCATTCGTGGTAATATTTATTACAACCCAATTTTTTTTTTCTACTGGACACATTATTAAGCGAGCGATAATTAACATTTATTAATGCACACATAACTACGAAAAGTCAGAGGTGTGTGCCCGGGGCGACTAGGGATCGAACTTGAGACCTCGTCTCAGCAGTCCGTTACGTACGCCACTGGGCTATCGCTGCTTTTTTTTTTGTAAATAAATACATATCATACATAGAAACACCCAGAACAATGCAAATATACATATTTGCACTGAGCGGGAATCGAGCCCGCGACTTCTGGCTTAGCAGTCATTTGTAGACGAAGTATATCAACATGTTTGCACTCTATGAAATGGCTTTAATAATAGGTCTTTGAAATGCCGAAATTTTCTTACAAATTCATGAGTTCGTTATTCCTGTAATTTAATAGCTATTTCCATTATTTATATTTTGTTTGAAAGTTGATTTTTGTATTAAATTTTGATTTTATTGGCCGCTTGATAAATTAATTCGATCTTCAAAAACAGTACTTCCTAAATGCTATCCATTTTGTTTTACCATCCATTCGTATTACTTAACAGCTGTCACTTTTCAAAAATTTAATAAAAGTTGCTGTTTGTTAGCTTAATGTTGTCTCATTCATACACAAAAAAAAAAACAAAATTTGGATTTGTCATTCCTAAAAAAATGCAAAAATGTTAGTACTGAAAATTGGGTTTCTTCCAATTTCTACAAGAAAAACGGCAATTTCATATGTAACGACCTAATTTTGTTTGATATTTGGTTGCTATGAAATAAGGAACTATAATGATTAGCTGCCTCATTGCCTAGCAACAGGTTTGATTTCATACTTTACTTGCTGATCCCCGCGGCTCCGCCCGCGTGGTTGGTAATCGTTTTTGGTCATATCTCCGGTTCTATTTAACCAATTGCAATCAAAAATTAGGTAGATTTTAAGTTTAACCAAGACCTTTCTAATAAAAAAAACTCTCCATCACTAACAAACAGATAAACAGACAAACAAGAATTCCAAAAAAAATTTTTTTTTTTCCGTATGTTTTTTTTTTAAATATCTGTAATGAAAAGACGCGACTATTTAACAATTCTATACTAACATCGATAGATTTAATAAGATGAACTAGTTTAACTGTGGATTTCTACAAAGTTCTCTACTTTTGATGCCAGTTTAGAAACAGTGAATTAACAAACAAACTTCAATAATATTAGTGGGATGTGTATCGTTCAGAAACATAACATGATCCTCATAGCGATTACCCAGTTGCGTTTGCACTAAGGAGCCCGAGGTCCTTATTCTTTCTGATTGGTGTGTCGACTTTACCGGGAGTGACTGCCAGCTAACCTTCCAATCCTTGGAGGAAAGGCTGTACCAGAGCTTCGCCCGTAGTTTAGCAGGAGCACCGACTGGCAGGTGAGGTTAACTTGGGCTTCAAGAATTTTGGTAGGACATACTCTCTCTCAGACTCTCGATGAACGGCCTGATATAATTAGTGAGCTCAGATAG
This sequence comes from Cybosia mesomella, assembly GCA_946251805.1. Taxonomy (NCBI): domain Eukaryota; kingdom Metazoa; phylum Arthropoda; class Insecta; order Lepidoptera; family Erebidae; genus Cybosia; species Cybosia mesomella. The sequence continues at coordinate 30,123,006 of OX276398.1, forward strand.
ATGATGCCTTGTACAAACCGCCTTCTATTTAAAAAAAAAATTAGATCACGAGAACAGCGCTACCTTTTTTTTTTTTCGTGCGGTAATCCCTTCGGATCCCCATGTCGGGCTTGAACCGCACGCCGTCTCGAGTCTTTCGACGCCGGGGTGTAAGGTTGCCCATAGAGCATATCCCTTGCACCCCGACTGACCCCTCGGGTTTGGGAACCCGTGGGAGGACGGAGGTCGTTAAGCGAGAACAGTGCTACCTATGGGGTCCAAAACTGTCCAATCTTTCAAGCTGGAATCGATAATACACAATACACGTTGGTGATTGTGAAGAGCACGTTAAGCTGTATACTGCCAGTGGGGACGCCGTTTGACCAGACGGGTGATCAGCCCTTCTATGCGGGGCCATTTCACCCAATTCCCCTATAACGACTGTCATACATATTCGTATGGCAACCGGGACCGACATCTTAACGTGCTCTCCGAGGCACGACCAGACCAATGCAAATACTCCTCATGCATACAAATATTAGCACTGAGCGGGGATCGAACCCGCGCCTCCTGCGTAGCGGCCGCGTTCAATACCGCCACGCCATGGAGCCTGTCAGTCCCGGTTGCCATTTTTTACGGGTAGTTGGAGCCCTAAAAAGTCCGACAACTGGTCTAACTACACAAGTTCAATATCGCCAGTGGGTTGTGGACGTCAGATGGCAGCCACTTCACTCTCGGAGGATGATAACGTTGCTGGTTTTGGAGATTAGTGTATACAAACATAGCTACAGTGATTCCCATACCAGTAAGATAATCGCAAATTGTGTTAATCACATATTCGGGTTCGGACATTCTATCATCGCACCGCTCGCCACAGGCAGGGAATTCATCCTGTCCCGTTGCATCCGGCAATGGTCCCACAGTGAATACTTCACTGTGGGCACGATTACCGGCCTCACTGGGTACGTGCCCACATTGACGTATGAAAGAAACTTCATTACGTGCACGCTCAAACTGTGGAATGATCTCCCTGCTGTCCAACCAAGCGACTACAATATAGGGTTCTTCAGGAAGGGCATTAGAAGGTTTTTACAGGGTTGGAAGCGCGAGTGTGACGCCCCTGGTGTTGCGTACGTCAGTAGGCCTCGGTAACCGTTTCCCATCAAGTGTGCCGTAATCATGTCTGCAGCTTAAGTGGTATAAAAAAAATCGGATGTGAGAGGCCCCACCAAGACGAAGACCTTTGGGGCCATATCAACCTCACCTGCAATCCGATACACCTGCTGATTGACGGACGAGGCTCTGGCGCAGCTTTACTCTCGGGGTTCGGAGATCAGAAGGCAGTCACTACCATAAAACCGTATAAACCAAATCAAGAGGAGGAACAAGCGAACCGCGGGGAAAGCCTCGCATACAACCCAGAATAACGCTGACATGATGATGATCAGGAAGTATTCAAAAGGGAAACTGCTAGGAATCGTGCTATATGAACCCTTTTTTTAAAAAAAAGTAATAGGTACCTTTTTTTTTTTTTTTTTTTATCGTGCGGAAATCCCTTCGGATACCCCCCCGCCGGCTAGCGGGGGCGGTTATGTCGGGCTTGCACCGACTAAAACCGCACGCCGTCTCGGGTCTTCAGACGCCGGGGTGTAAGGTTACCCATAGAGCATATCCCTCGCACCCCGGCTGACCCTGGGCCATCTCACCACTAACAGCATCGCTCATCCTGTCTCCTCTGAAAGCAGAGGAGTACGGAGAGCGATGTGTTCCCGCCACGTTGGGTATTGGCCGACGATCAATGCCAACCCTATGAAGAGGTGAAGGGGAAGCCATTGACCGCCGCCCAGGGTGTACCGGCCGCTCCGATTCCGTTCCCCCCGGACTGCAGCGGGATCGGAATCGGAGCGACACTCGAGGAGGTTACCCAACACACACCCCAAGTAATAGGTACCTATGGAATTGCCGAAATTTTCTTACAAATTCATGAGTTCGTTATTCCTGTGATTTAATAGCTACTTCCATTATTTATATTTTGTTTGAAAGTTGATTTCAAGATTTCACAACTCTTGTTTTTATTGGCCGCTTGTTAAATTAATTCGATCTTCAAAAACAGTACTTCCTAAATGCTATCCATTTTGATGATAAATTTCGTATTACTTAACAGCTGTCACTTTTCAAAAATATAATAAAAGTTGCTGTTTTTAGCTTAATGTTGTCTCATTCATACACAAAAAAAAACATAATATTTGGATTTGTCATTCCTAAAAAAATGCACAAATGTTAGTACTGAAAATTGGGTTTCCTCCAATTTCTTCAAGAAAAACGGCAATTTCATATGTAACGACCTAATATTAATAACCGAAATTACTAATATTATATTAACCACTCCAGCTAAGCTTAATTGCTTGTGTTAGGAGTTGGTTCACGTCGGTAGTGTAATGACCAGGATTCGAACCCGGGACCTCTCGAGGTCGACATTTAACCACTGAGCTTCCGAACACTGCAGCTTACTTAAAGTTCTAGTTATAACTGCCAATACCAATATCTTATTTGTGTGATATTTCTATTTATCTATTAGCGCTTATGTTTGAAAACAAGTTTGATAAGAGAGCGATAAAGTTTTTTTAATTGTATATAAACTGGTGGAGTTGATATTGATAACAAGTCTATAATTCAGTCGCTCGTACATATCTGGATAACGTTTATTTCTTGAATCGCGTCGGGAAAAAGTTGTTCGAGGCTCCGCCCGCCTGTATGTTGCTTATCACGGTCAAACATAGCCTATGTCCTTTCCCAAGCTCATTGTCTATCTCTGTTCTAAAATTCATCAAAATCGGTACAATCATTTAGGCGTGAAAGCTTAACAGACGGTCACTTTGGCATTTATAGTATTTGTGTGCATTTTTTTGCTTCTGAAGATGAAGCGATATAATATATATTGCTACCAGCAGCGAAAACTTATATTTTTTAAAGAAATTTAAATTGCACCCAGCAGTAAACATGTAATATTTTCCTGTCCCATGTTTCCAGCTCTGATTATTTGCATACAGACAGCGTTTTACAATTCATGAGCTGTGCTGCGCACACGATTCTAGAATAATCTTCTCGTTATCTGAGTGACATTTGTAGCATTTAAGATGGTCAATGAACTGCATATTTCAAAATTAAATTACCCTCGTTTGGAATGATCGGTACTTTTTTTTATATACAGGACACGTCAATTTGACTTCACCTTGCCTGATGGTAAGCTGAAGGTAAAGTCTCAGGAAAGAGGGTCACCATTACATACACGTACCATGTTAACAATGGTGGCACTCAGCTTGACGGTCTCATCAAAAGAGGATTGTCGTCGCAGCACCGCGTGACACCCACCGGTCCCACTAGTGCTGCGACCACAATCCTCCTGCCCGGCTATCCACTTGCTGACCCCTGAACGCAATCAAACCGAAATTGGATTACTATGGAGGGTTTTTCGCAATCGTGCACGGTGGTGCCCACCCGGCCGAATTTTGTGACAATTTGTGTGATCAAATTTCTACCACCAGTGTATTTATACACCAGTAATTATTATTCGTGTAATACTTACTAGGTAACCTTGCAACCGTTGCTTCGCCATATAAATCAAAGAAATCGAACGTGAACTAAATAAAAATACTCTGCCCGATATCAGAAATTGGTGAGTGTTTAGGTCTTTAGCAAGATCTAGATCAACTTCAAAGATACTGTCTCCATAATCTATCTAGAATCATAATCTCCAAATACGAGCTCCAAAATACTATTTTAACAAGAATAAGTGTTGTTAGGGACCTGGGTGTAACTTTTGACTCCTAAGTTTACTTTTTGACGCCCTTATTGACGACATCGTCAAGAAGGCTTCTAGGCCAGTTGGTTGCATACGAAGGTTCTGGATAGATTTCAAAAATGTAGTCCTTCAAAATTGTATATTGCGCGTTTGTTGTACGCAGTCACTTAGAATATGGCTCACAAGTGTGGAACCTAGTACATAACATATACATTGATAGGATTGAGCGTATTAGAAGCGGTTTCTGCGTTTTCTGCAATATCAAACATGAAGCTGTACCTCGAACTACATGTGGTTTAGGAAGTTTCATATAGGTACTATACTACCCTTATATGAACGCAGACGTATAGCAGATATATTTTATCTATTTAAGATTGCGACTTGGGCCGTTAACACACTAATATTTCACGTTTAAGGAAGGATTCAGCTGGGCGGTTCTTTGCCGGGAAATAACTGTTTGCGGTGGTTTAGATTTTTTTTCCAGTCCGTGAAAACTTGTATATGGTCTTCAAATATATATTATTTGTAGATATGGACTGTATTTAATTTATAGCTGTAAGTTTTCCAAATATTAAAGTTAAAACGTAACCTATTCCCGGGGGTTCAGGGAATTTCCACACGAAAGAATAGATATATTATAGTGCAGATAGAGTAAAGTAAACCGTAAAGTCAATATACTGATCGCTCGAAATTTCCGGTCGTTAGCCCGTATACTGCAAGATAAGGATACATATCAACCGACCGGCGGACAGCCGAAGAGAACCATACTGTGAAATACGGATACACTATACTACGAAATACGGATACACTATACTACGAAATACGGATACACTCACTCACTTAAACTACACTTTTGGATAAGGATACACTATACAGCGAGATACGGATACATTATACAGCTAGATACGAATACACTATACTGCCAAATACGGATACACTATGCTTTCAAATACGGATATATTACGCTGTCAGGTACGGATATACAACGCTTTCAAGTACCGAGTATACTATACTGCAGATAGAGGCAGATTTACTGCCGATAGAGGCAGATATATTATACGGCAGATAGAGGCAGATATATTATACTGCAGATAGAGGCAGATATATTATACTGCAGATAGAGGCAGATATATTATACTGCAGATAGAGGCAGATATATTATACTGCAGATAGAGGCAGATATATTATACTGCAGATAGAGGCAGATATATTATACTGCAGATAGAGGCAGATGTATTATACTGCAGATAGAGGCAGATATATTATACTGCAGACAGAGGCAGATATATTATACTGCAGATAGAGGCAGATATAATATACTGCCAGATACAGATATATTAGTACCGGGTATGTAAATATTAGTGCCATATACGCATACATTAGTGCCAGATACGGATACATTAGTGCCCGATACGGATACATTAGTGCCAGATACGGATACATTAGTGCCAGATACGGATACATTAGTGCCAGATACGGATACATTAGTGCCAGATACGGATACATTAGTTCCAGATACGGTCTATACTGCCAGATACGGATACACTGTACTGCTACACTCCCTCTTAGTTTTACTCATATTATTTAGTAACTATTTTAACATCTTTCAGACGGCGGCAGAAATCAACAACACCACACACGCCGATCGCTCCTCCGTACCACGATACAGTGACAATAGATTCAGATACGGAACAGGACTACGAGCGCAGTAGACGCGAGCGAGAATACTGGCTCGAGCAACAACAACGAATACAACAGTCGCCTATCATGGTATCAGGTAAATTTGGTTTCGTAATTTGTTTTCCTACTTAATAATGTGCCCCTAGTGTAAAATTGTATAAAAACGATTGAATAAACGGACACGATAACGATCATAGTACAGGATGCAGAGTCAGTTGGTGTCAGGTCCCGGGTTCAATTCCGGCGTCCGGGAAAACGTTTTATTGTTTACGGAATAGCTCTGAGTCACGAATAGGCTAGCCGTTTTAGGTTCCTACAAAACAAATGTAGGAACCTAAAACAACTGTTGAAATACGCCTCTGCTCATACCTTCAGGGATATACAGGCGTAAGTACATTTTCATCTCTCCTGTTTGGAAAGTTTAATTTTCGTGGGTAGATAGCCGGGTGGAAAGTAGCTTATTTCATCCCTCGGGGCTCGGGACTATATTTTTATTAATTTTAAGTTTTGCCATGAAGTCCATGATAATTTAATTAGGTCATAATGCCTTGATATCATGACGCTTTTTTTTACATGGCCGCCTAAATGTACATCTCTTGACCAACTCGATTACAATGTAACCAATAGATTCGATTTTCAAAACTTTTCTAATGTTTGCAGATGTACGTGAATTTTAACTTTTTCAGTACAAAAAAAAACAATTTAAGTTTGCTTCAGAATTAGCGCGAAACCCTTGCGTTAATTGTGGTTAAAAATGAATTCGGAAAGTGATTCCAGTGACATGGATATTAATTTAACTCCCGATGAGATTGAAGAACAGGCAAAAGCTGTTGTTAATAATCTATTTTCAAATTGTTCTAATTTTACTTTAAATTTTACCTTTTTTTTTTTTTTTTTTTTTTTTTTTTATCGTGCGGAAATCCCTTCGGATACCCCCCCGCGTGCCAGCGGGGGCGGTTATGTCGGGCTTGAACCGACTAAAACCGCACGCCGTCTCGGGTCTACAGACGCCGGGGTGTAAGGTTGCCCATAGAGCATATCCCTCGCACCCCGACTGACCCTGGGCCATCTCCGGTTTCGAGATGGCCCCCTCGGGTTTGGGAACCACGGTGTCCCCGTCTTGCCCCGGTTTGGGGGAGGGGCGCTAGTCGCCCCACCGTCCCGGCCTGCTTCTGCTGGGGTGACAGGTGGCCTCACCCGCCACCCCCAGGCCTGCGCTCATGGAGGACGGAGGTCGTTAAGCGACCTCCGGCGCCTGAGTTGCCTGCGACGCGCGGCGAGCAAGTTGCGGGCTCGGCGGACCGGGAGAGTTCTAAGTCTCTCCCGGGCGCGCTCCGCCACCTCCTTCGCGAGCATTACATGCTCGCAGAAGGAGGCGGCGGCGGCCCACGCGCTCGCGCTCCGCACCATTGCCGCAATCATGCTGCCGAGCGAGAGGACTCCCGCCCCGATGGCTGCCACGAGGTCACGCCTCGGCGCCTCCCACGCCGGGCAGTCCGCCAGCGTGTGCAGCCCTGAGTCCTCGCTCGCGTCACAGTGATGACACTCAGGCGTTGGCTCCTTCCTGATCCGATGCAGGTGGTCCCCGAAGCACCCCTTCCCTGAGATCACCTGCGTCAGTCGGTAGGAGAGGCTTCCGTGTCGCCTCTCCAGCCAATCCTCCATGATGGGCCTTACCGCCGCTATTGCGGCGTGCCCTGCGCTTGGACTTTAAATTTTACCTGATAATCAATATACCTGTTTCATTAAATACGTGTGTAGTATTTTAATTTCCTCACATAGTCGAAATGAAAAGTACAGTGTAAACCTCGGGTGAATGACACCATTTCACCCTCGAACTATTGGCGCTCTCACTTCGTTCGAGCGCCAGAAATATCTCGGGTGAAATGGCTGACTTTCAACCCTTATGTAACAATCTACTATTATGTAACAGGAGCATCCACTAAGAGAAAAAGGGTGAGAGGGGTAGAAATGTGTTCCCATTTTATCGAATTTATTTACGTGTACAAACAATATTTTATTATACAACTCCTCAAAGTACTTAGTTGAATGTTTCCATGGCTATGTCTGTTTGTGAGTTTCTTTATCCCACCATTATTTTGAAATGCCTGAACAGATTTAGATATATGCGGTATCTTTAGAATTCATACATCATTCAGAGTGACACGGCTATATTGCTATAGCGATCTGAAGTGAAAATCCCGTTAAAATCGGCTCAGCCACATCGAAGATTACCTGAAACAGAAAGACAAAAACATAAATAATATATTTTTGTTTTCTGTACTGTGTATACATTCATATGCAATCATAAAATTTTTTAAATTGTTATTTTAATATTACAAATAGACATTTTAATTTTATTTATTTGTATCACTACATAGTATAAAACAAAGTCGCTTTCTCTGTCCCTACATATGCTTAAATCTTTAAAATTCAACGGATTTTGATGCGGTTTTTTAATATAGATAGAGTAATTGAAGAGGAAGGTTTATATGTATAATAACATCCATTGCACCTGTGCGAAGCCGGGGCGGGTCGCTAGTAGATGATAATTTGACTAGAGATTTTACAATGTTTTATCTTATCACCAATAATATTAATTTAATAATATTTTATAAGATTAAATCGGACTTAAAATATAAATAGTCATCTTACCGTTCACACAATGAACTAGGAAATTCTTTATCTATACGCATGCATACGTGTATAATGTTCACTTACGAAATAACTCTTATATCGATTGTTGAAATAGAATCACGGGGTCAACTGACAATTGACTCTGATAAAACTCCATATTTAGAACATACATAGTTACAGATAAAAGTAACTTAAGCAGAAAGTATAAGCCGCCCATTGGAATGTTACTTTTTTAGGCTAAGCATACAAAAGTCAGAGAACGCAATTTTATTTTTCTAATGTCTAGAGAGGGGGACAGTTGAATCCAAATTTGTGAGGTCTCAACGCTTATTCCGCGGCCGCATTCTTAAGAAAGGGGTGACAATGATTCTTTCGCTGCGACGACCTTCTTAAAGAACCGCGTCAAAATCCGTTCAGTAGTTTTTGCGTCCATCGCGAAGAAACAGAAAAGATTTCCAAAAAATAAAACATCTCCGACATTCTACACAGCGCTTTGTAGACCCAAAGTAAGCATAGTTTAATTAGTTTGTGTTATGGGTTCTAGAATGCGGATAAACAAACTTTTTTTTTTTGTGAATACATACCTACATAAAAACACCAATGCAAATATTCATATTCCTGCACAAAAATATTAACACTGAGTGGGAATCGATCCGCGACCTCTGACTTAGCAGAATACTCTACCGCTACGCCACAGAGGTCGTCAAAGCAGTTATCTATTATAGGGTGCTTACTTTTTGGTGTTCAGTGTTAGGGTAGGGTGACCGCTGACCATCAGCCAGTATGATCCTTTATCGCATCACAACGATTTATATTGAGAGGGTTTTGTTACGAGTGCTGTTGCCTCGAAGAGCCCCAGTTGCCATACGAACATCTGTGGCAGTGGGTTGTGGACGTAAAATGGCAGTCCCTTAACGAAATAGTAGTTTATGCAACTGTCATATAAGAAGAGGTATTAAAACACGAGAGTCTGTTTATATAATAGATAATAGGTTGACTCGAGTGTTTTAATACCTAAGTTATATGCAGTTTCAAACACTACTTTATCTTCACTCATAGGAAAAATTTAAATTAACCGAATTAGGTAGGTTATAAGGGCGCCATTTTTTTCACAGTTCGAACTGCGCATGCGTGCGCCTTTTTTTTCATATTCAGCCTAAAATCTTAGACTAGTTTAATGAATAAAAAAAGATAGCGGTGCTATAATGAGTTTTATGATACAGTTGGCCGTATTATAATAAGTTTTATTTTTAATTTTATGTATATATGCGTTTATAAAGTGCGTATGTATAGAATCGTCTTTTTGAGTGTAGATAAAATATTTTTCACCTCTCCTGTTCGGAAAGTTTAATTTTCATGGGTAGCTGGGTGCAAAGTAGCTTATTTCGTCCCGTTATTTCTTTTTTTTGTGCGGAAATCCTTTCGGATATTCCCCCGCCGGCTAGCGGGGGCGGTTATGTCGGGCTTGAACCGACTAAAACCGCACGCCGTCTCGGGTCTACAGACGCCGGGGTGTAAGGTTACTCATAGAGCATATCCCTCGCACTCCGACTGACCCTGGGCCATTCGCAGTGTCCCCTCTGATAACAGCAGAGGAGTACCTGAAGCGACCACGGCCCCCCGCGGGCCTTGCAGGCCCGCCATACCCCGACCCCCTCATGCAATGGGGTCAGCTGGCCCTGAAAAGGGCCGGCTGGTCTGACTCTTGGCCGTTGACGTTGACGCCAGCTACTCCAGAGGAGCAATCAATGATGGGTCATCGCCCACGTTGCCCAGGGTGCACCAAACTTGAAGGTGATCCAACTAGTCGCACCCCCAGCTTATTTCATCCCTAGGGTGGAAAGTATTTTTTTTAATTTTAAGTTTTGCCATGGAATCAATGATAATTTAAATACGTCATAAAGCCTTGATATCATGACGCTTTTTTTTTTTTACATGGCCGCCTAAATGCACTTCTCTTGACCAACTAGATTACAATGTAACCAATAAATTCGATTATCAAAACTTCTAATGTTGGCAGTATGTACGTGAATTATAACTTTTTCAGTATAAAAAAAAACAATTTAAGTTTGCTAAATAATTAGCGGGAAAACGAGATTCAATATAAATAAATACCTTGTGTTAATTGTGGTTACAAATGGTTTCGGAAAGTGATTCCAGTGACATGGATGTTCATTTAACTCCCGCTGAGATTGAAAACAGGCAACAGCTGTTGTTAATAATCTATTTTCAAATTGTTCTAATTTTACTTTAAATTTTAATTGATAATCAATATACCTGTTTCATTAAATGTGTGTGTAGTATTTTAATTTCCTCACATAGTCGAAATGTAAAGTGTTTACCTCGGGTGAATGTCACCATTTCACCCTCGAACTATTGGCGCTCTCACTTCGTTCGAGCGCCAGAAATATCTCGGGTGAAATGGCTGACTTTCAACCCTTGTGTAACAATCTACTATTATTTTATGTATAATTTAACCGAAATTTGGCAGTTAGACTGAAAGCTGACTCCAAGTGAGTTGGGAGAAGGCTCGGGGATGACGTATAGTGTGGTTACAGACTCGCCAGTGCACGAGCCGCGCATTCGCGAGTACGGCGAGCGCCGCCGCCGCTGCCGCTCGCCGCACCACCGGCGGCGCACGCGCTCCCGCTCGCGCACGCGCGCCAGGCACAAGGACCTCAAGGTCAGCCACCGGTAAGTCGCCACTCGCCTTATATTATTGTTTTTAAGTACTTCGCTATATATGTTTTTTAAAACGCGTGTTTGGAATTCGATTATCGATTTGGTAACAAAATTTATCTATATTTTCGTGAGGTTATGTTATTAAAGATTTTATAACCTCACGTAAACGTAGGTAGGTTTTGTTTCAGCAATTGAATTTACTAGAACTATTTCCTTTAATTTCATAACACCGTTTGATGGTAGGCTTAAAGGATTTTTTTTCAGAAAAAGAAAACTTGCGAATCGTGGTTGCATACACCTCTGCCTACCCCTTTGGGGATACCGGCGTGAAGTTATATTATGTTTGTGAAAGGTCATCATGTACAATACTATCAATTTTAAAATTGTGGTGCGTTGTTTGACGGCTATGATTTAACTTCGGTCGCTTCAACAATTCGAAATTCTAGGAAGAAACATGTGTGTTGGTAAAGAATTCCAATTCTTCATCATAGGACATTTCTTTTTCCTACTTATGTGGCCAAGCTTGCGGTTCATCTGATGGGATCTATGCAACACCGGCGTCAAACTCGCGCGGCCGTCCCTGTAAAAATCTTGTAATGCCCTTTTTGAAGAACCCTTGTAGTTTCATGCATACAAATATTTGCAATGAGCGGGGATCGAACTGTATTATCGTGGCAGTGGAATGCGCTATCGGCCCGCCGCAGGTCGTCAAACCGTAAGGCTTGAAACTATGTTACGCGGGCGTCCGCACCGTGTTCATGCGCGTGGCCACGTTCGCGGGCTCCGCGCTAACCCCTCGCAGAGTCCCGTCGCGGAGTGCGGACTAGGTATTGCTGTTAGTGAAATTTTTCAACGCTGTACGTGTACAGTCGTGTTGTTGGAAAGCTTCATATATTATTACGTAGTAAAACAACGATTAGCAAAGAGACAACAACAGCCAATAAGCCCGTTTATTGAAGCGAGCGGGTTCCGCGCGTGCGTCCGTGGCGGATCTCGGCGAACGCGCGGGCCTTTCCTCCCCGCAATGGTCGCCCGCGCGGGTCCCCGTGACTGAGCAATTTTGTATGAATCCGCACGGACGTCCGCTTAAGGCAGTTCCATGCCTAACACGTTGTCCCCTTGGCAGGTCGCACAGCCGCGGCTCGCTGAAGCGCCGGCGCAGCGCGTCGCGCCCGCGGCGGCGCGGCTCCACGGCGTCGCCGCCGCGCCACCGCGCCAAGCTGCCCGAGCCCGCGCGCGAGCGCCACAGGTACACTAACTCCCCCCGCAGGTCGCACAGCCGCGGCTCCACGGCGTCGCCGCCGCGCCACCGCGCCAAGCTGCCCGAGCCCGCGCGCGAGCGCCACAGGTACACTAACTCCCCCCGCAGGTCGCACAGCCGCGGCTCCACGGCGTCGCCGCCGCGCCACCGCGCCAAGCTGCCCGAGCCCGCGCGCGAGCGCCACAGGTACACTAACTCCCCCCGCAGGTCGCACAGCCGCGGCTCCACGGCGTCGCCGCCGCGCCACCGCGCCAAGCTGCCCGAGCCCGCGCGCGAGCGCCACAGGTACACTAACTCCCCCCGCAGGTCGCACAGCCGCGGCTCCACGGCGTCGCCGCCGCGCCACCGCGCCAAGCTGCCCGAGCCCGCGCGCGAGCGCCACAGGTACACTAACTCCCCCCGCAGGTCGCACAGCCGCGGCTCCACGGCGTCGCCGCCGCGCCACCGCGCCAAGCTGCCCGAGCCCGCGCGCGAGCGCCACAGGTACACTAACTCCCCCCGCAGGTCGCACAGCCGCGGCTCCACGGCGTCGCCGCCGCGCCACCGCGCCAAGCTGCCCGAGCCCGCGCGCGAGCGCCACAGGTACACTAACTCCCCCCGCAGGTCGCACAGCCGCGGCTCCACGGCGTCGCCGCCGCGCCACCGCGCCAAGCTGCCCGAGCCCGCGCGCGAGCGCCACAGGTACACTAACTCGTTTATAACGACCTCCGTCCTCCATGAGCGCAGGCCTGGGGGTGGCAGGTGTGGCCGCCTGTTACCCCAGCAGAAGCAGGCCGGGACGCCGGGGCGACTAGCGCTCCTCACCCAAACCGGGGCAAGATGGGGACACCGTGGTTCCCAAACCCGAGGGGGCTATCTCGAAACCGGAGATGGCCCAGGGTCAGTCTGGGTGCGCGGGATATGCTTTATAGGCAACCTTACACCCCGGCGTCTGAAGACCCGAGACGGCGTGCGGTTTTAGTCGGTACAAGCCCGACATAACCGCTGGCCGGCGGGGGGGTATCCGAAGGGATTTCCGCACGAAAAAAAAAGATACACAAACTCGATCGTGCAATTTCATTCTACAATTTTTCACTAATTTGATTCTAGAAGTAAAAGGGGACATTTTATAAGCGCTCAGGTGATTTACGCTCATAAAATCTCCACTCAAGTTTAGAATACAATCTGTACTTAAAAATAATTTGAAGTCTAGACTCATGGACTGAGTATCGTTCTAGAATACGGGCCTAGGTTTTGTAGGGACATTAAGCCAACTTTATCACTCATCATCAACAGCGTTTAGTCCCGGTTACAAAACTTTGCACTTTGGGAACCCGGGACCCGGTCTCCTACTGTTTCTCTTGATTTGGCTTTCATGGAAGAGCTTCGGACCGACCTCGAAAGGAAAGCCCGCGTCAGAACCTCGTCCGTTCGTCAGCAAGTGTACTGGTTTGGAGGTTGGATTTGCTTGGGCCCTAAAGATCTTAGCGGGGCCCAAAAAACCCCCTTAATTTACTTTATGATATTATCATCATTTCCATCTCGGCCTCATCCTTTCAGACCGAAAAAAGTTTCAAAATAATAACTTTGTGCAGGGTCAAGCACGAGTCGCCTAGTCCGCCGTCCATCTTACAACGCAGAATCGACTTCAAAGAGAAAATCAGTGACACTAGCCTGTTCGCTGAACTAGTCAAGGACAAACACAAAAGAGCTAAGGTAAAAGAAATCGCTTGTATAATTATTTCCTCCTCCTCCGAACCTTTTTCCCAACTTAGTTGGGGTCGGCATTTTCAGTAACTAAGAAGCGGATGACATCATAAACTCACGCCTATATCCCCGAAGGGGTAGGCAGAGGTGCTAGCACCCACATTTCGCCAGTTTTATGTTTAGCTCCCAATGTAATAGGTGGCGAGCCTATTGCCATTAACCGGGCACTTATAAACCTGCGATAAATACACACATAACTTCGAAAAGCATCGAAAAGTCATTGGTGTGTGCCATGGTAATACCTGGGATCGAACCCGAGACCTCGTCTCAGCAGTCCTTTACCCATACCACTAGGCTACCGCGGCTTTACTTCGGCTGAACTTCGATATTTTCCGTGAACCGATTGCAATCTGTCCTCCACAACCCATTACGGATATAAAATTTTTAGGGCGCCAATTACCCGTAACGACTGCCATAAATACCGACCAACAGCTTAACGTGCTCTCTGAGGCACAAAGGGTCTCATTGTGTCGAAAGAATGGTCACCCAACCTAAGACTACCTTGGCTACTGTTTGTTTAACTTGCAATGTGTTAATCTACTCGGCTACCACTTAGCCACGAGCCCCTCTTGTATGAATATGTAACAATGGTAGCAATTCTGTTGTTCAAAAACTCTCTAAACTAAACTAAAAATCACTAAAATTTAGTTTAGTGATGTCAAACGACGTTTTGTATTCTGAAAACGTATGACTAAACTATTATTAGTTTGACACAACCAAAATTAGCTTAGTTACTCAACTTAGTCCAAATTTGCTTATTTGGTATTCTGTTGTACGTCCTAAACGTCTAAAATTAGAAACGTCACACTAAAATTAGACGCCATCTAAAATACTGCCGACCAGTTATAGTGATAATTGTAATTTCGTTAAAATTTTAATTCAAATAACATTTTTATGATGAATAACATTTCTTTTTTTTTTTTTTTTACGCGCGGAAATCCCTTCGGATACCCCCCCGCTGGCCAGCGGGGGTGGTTATGTCGTGTCTCGACTAAAACCGCACGGTGTCCTCCCCAAGTGTCCGTTGCCGGGCACCCCGGGTAAGCCCTCGAAAGGATAACCCCAGGGTTGCCGGCGGACTTTGGCTGCCACCGCGGCCTCGCCTGGTGGGGTCGAGGGCACACACGACACGCCTCCGCCACGGCCTGCTTCTGTAAGGACGGCGAGTCGGCCAACTGCCGTCCTCAGGCCCCGATCATGGAGGTCGGTAGTCCCGGGCTTAGATGAGTCTTTGGCGTCCTCGCCGCAGACTGCAAAACTCGGGGGGCAGGGTTCTCTCCCGCTCCCTCTCCGCCGTCTCTTTCGCGCGCATTACCTGCTCGCAGAAAGAGGCGGCGGCGTGCCACTTGCTCCCGTCGGAGACCACGGCCCTCACCATGGTCTCCAACGAGAGAACGTCTGTTCGATACAAGTATCCGAACATGGATTTAAGTAGTTGTGTTGGTAGTTTTACTTTAAACACTCACTCTGTACGCTTGTACTGTACTGTGTAGTCGAATCAATAAATTACTATGAGATCTATAATCTCGCCAGTTTTATTTATGTTACCATCGCAAAACCAGCTAATTATATAAAGTGGCTAACAACGTCCACGCCCAGGACCGGAACGAGATCCCGGCGTTGACTCGCCCACGCAGGGCACTCCACCAACGTGAGGAGCGCCGTGTCTTCGCCAGGATCCTCGCAGTGCTGGCACTGCGGCGTTATCTCCCGGTGGATGCGCCACAGATACTTACCGAAACACCCGTGTCCGGTAACCATCTGGCACATCCGGTAGGAGAGGTCCCCATGGTCCCTCTCCAACCACTCCTTCATGATCGGTCTCACCGCCGCAATGGTGGATTCCCCCCACCTTGGGTGCTCAAGTCGCACCCTCCATGTCTCATGATGAATAACATAACATATCTTCACGCCTGTATCCCTGAAGGGGTAGGCAGAGGGGTATTACACACCCACGATTCGCCAGTTATGTTAGGTCCCAATGTAATAGGGGGCGAGCCTATTGCCATCTACCGGGCACATTATTAAGCGAGTGATAATTAACATTTATTAATGCACACATAACTACGAAAAGTCAGAGGTGTGTGCCCAGGGCGACTGGGGATCGAACTCGAGACCTCGTCTCAGCAGTCCGTTACGTACGCCACTGGGCTATCGCCGCAATGATGAATAACGATTTCGTGATTTTGGCTTTTACCACTCAAAGTCAAAGTCAAAAATCATTTATTCTGTATAGACCATTAATACGGCCCTTACAAAGCCTTTTTTTTTTTTTTTTTTAACGTGCGGAAACCTCCACGGGCTTCACCCCACCGGAGCTAACGGTGAGATGGGTATGTCGGACTTGAACCGACTAAAACCGCACGGTGTCCCTCTTGCGTCAGCCATGTGATACGGGGAATCTGGTGTGCCCTAGGAAGGATATCCCAGAGATCACTCAGGGCACTCTGCCAGTGTGTGAAGCGGCGTGTCCACAGAGCAGCCCCGGCAATGGTGGCACTCGGGCGTCGGCTCCCGGCGTATACGATGCAGGAACTCACCGAAACAGCCATGTCCGATGAGCACCTGCGTCAGCCGGTAGGAGAGGCTTCCGTGGCGCCTCTCCAGCCATTCCTCCATGACGGGTCTTACCGCGCTTGGTTGCCCAAGTCGTTCCTTCCATTCCTCCACGAGCACCTGGCGGAGTTGGGATCGCTGCCCCTCGATTTCTCATGGAGCAGTCCTTAGATCCCGCTCCAGCGCCTCCTTGCGCCACTGGTACAGTGCCGCAAGGGCCCTCGCTTCCAGGTCCCATGGAGGCGTCCCGGCAAGGAGACTCGCCGCCTCAAAGGAGACCGTGCGGTATCCCCTTATAATCCTGACGGCCAGCAACCGCAGGGGGGATCGCAGGATTGCGGCGTTGCTAGCCCTCAGGTTCACTGCCCATACTGGTGCCCCGTAAAGAGCCATGGACCGCACGATTCCAGCGTAGAGCCTCCTGCAGGAGGCGTCGGGCCCCTTCAGATTGGGCAGCAGCCGCGACAGCGCAACCGCCACCCCCTTAAGCTTAGGGGCCAGACTTCGGAAATGATATCCAAAGTCCCACCGCCCATCGAGTACGAGCCCTAGATACTTCATCGAGGACTCGATAGCGATGCGTACACCTCCTACGATAAGACTGGATCTCTCTGGTGGTCGATTCCGAGTCCGGGGCCCATAGAAAAAAAGGGCCTCGGGCTTGTGGAGGGCCACCTCAAGACCCAGCCGCCGGATACGTCCAACGACTTGGGCAACCCCGGCCGTGGCCTTCATGGTTGCCTCGCGGTGCGTCCGGCCTCGTACTGTCACGAGGGTGTCGTCAGCGTAGCACGTCAAGTCAACAACCTCCAGAAGACCACCGCCAAGCACCCAGTCGTAACCGATGTTCCACAGGAGCGGCCCCAGTACCGAGCCCTGTGGAACACCGCACGACATATCTCGCCGACCGAGCCCTGCCCTACTTGGGTAGATAACGGCTCTCTCCGAAAGATAAGCCCCGACGATACGGCGGAGGTAGAGAGGCACTCTGTGATAAACGAGCGCCTCTCTAATGCAGCTCCAGGGTAAGGTGTTGAAGGCATTGGCAATGTCAAGAGACACTGCCAACACCACCTCACCCCGGGCCACAGCTTCCTCCACCAGGGCCCTCACGCGCATGATCGCATCCACCGTGGAGCGCCCCCGGCGAAAACCAAACTGGCTGTCCGCCAAATCCGGCCCTACTGTCATGAGGTGCTCGACGAGGCGCTCGGCTATGAGCCGCTCAAAAAGCTTGCAGATCTCGTCGAGCAATACAATAGGCCGGTAGGCGGACGGTGAGTCCGCAGGACGCCCCTCTTTGCGGATCAGGACCAGTTTCCCCGTCTTCCATATTTTTGGAAACCGGCCCTGATCAAGGCATGCGCTAAAGAGCCCTCCCAGTCGGGGTCCGAGAGCCTCTAGGGCCAGGACCCACGCTCGGCCTGGAATGCCGTCAGGTCCTGGAGCGGTATTTTTGGCTTTGAGCCGTAACACCGCAACCCCTAGCTCTGCCCAAGTGACTTCGGGCACGACGTCGTCTTCCACACTGAGCGCTTGAGGCGGAGCCATTGACGGTGGAGTGTGCTCCTCAACCCTCGGAGGGAACAAGGCGCCTACGACCTCTTGAAGCAGCTCCGGCTGGAGACTCCTGGTTAGTGGGGGCGCCCATGGGCGTAACTTCCCTCTCACCATAAGATAAGGGCGCCCCCACGGGTCACGCTCAAGAGTCTCCAGCAACTCTTGGCGGGCCTCTTTTTTAGCCCGCTTTATGGCTACGTCAAGAGTCCGCTTGGCAGTTTTGTACGCCGCTTCGAGCTCCGCCTCTCGGGCTGCCGCATCATCAGGGCGACGACGCCTCCGACGGAACCTAGAGCACTGGCGCCGCGCGATCACACAGCATTGCCTAAGCTGTGCGATCTCTGCTGACCACCAGTGCACTTGGCGCCTTGCCGGTTTGGGCTGAGCCCTAGGCATCGCCGCATCACAGATGTGCGACATGGCCTTCCGGAACCACTCTGCCTCAACATCTACATCGACAGGCCCATCGGGTGCCGGGACCCAGGCCTGAACGATGGAGGCCTCCAGAAGGCGCTCCCGATTCAGCTGTTTAAGCGCCCAGCGTGGCTCGGGTGGCACCGCTCTGACTGGCATAGCAGAGGTCTGGGCGGAGACATCAAACCGAATATACCGGTGATCGGATCTAGTCTCCACCCCCTTTACAACGCGCCAGTCTTGTACACGGCGTGCTAGTGTGTGGTTCGCGAACGAAAGGTCCACGATGGAAGTGACCCCCCACCGCACCCACGTGTAATCGGTGCCCCGATTCAGGAGAACTCGACCTGATGACACCGCCCAGTTCTCCAACGCCTCGCCCCTCGCATTGGTATATCGGGAACCCCAAGTCTCCGACCAGGCGTTGAAGTCCCCGAGAACCAGTACAGGATAAGGGCGACAGGCGTCGACGACGCCGGCCAGGTGAGTGAGCCAATCCTCGAACTCAACCTGGCTTCGGCTCGGTGGGCAGTAAGCAGCCACGACCGCTATCCCCTCGGTGACCGCCGCTACGCATCCTAGTCCTCTTGCAACGACTGCAAGAGGAGGGGTGCCAGCGGCGGTACCACACACGATTGCCGCTAAGCCGTCCCCCTGCATATCCCACTTGGGAATGCCTGGGCCGTGGCCCTCCACGGCCCAGGCATTCCCAAGTGGGATATGCACGTACGGCTCAGCGACAGCCGCGATATTAATTGACCACTCCGCCATGCTTTGGAGCAGAAGGTCCTTAGCACTGGCGCAGTGGTTTATATTCGCCTGCAAGATGCGGAGATGTGGATCCATTATTGGAATTCCATCTCCGCCTCTTGCCGCGAACTAGGCCGTGGTTCAGCAGCACCTCCAGGTCCGCCCACGTGCTGGTCACCAGGGTTTGGCTCAGAGGTGGTGCAGGCCTTGGTACCAACCCGGTGATCCGTAGGTTTGCCCTGCGCTGCACATTTAAAGCAGCGTAGCGGGGCAATACAACCATCGGCTTTGTGACCGGGTTGGCCACAGCGGAAGCACTGATCTCCCACAGTGACTTCCGCTGTGCATTGGATACCGATATGCCCAACCGTCAGGCACCGAAAGCATCTTGACGGTCGGAGAGGCAGTAACCGCACCTGCGTCTTCAAAAAGCCTCCCACTAGCAGGCTTTGGCCGTTTGCGACCTTTTGGGCCGCTGCAACTGGGCAGCTGACGACAACTGACCCCAGACCACGCGGGCCGAAGCGTATCACTCCGGCTTTCACCTGTTCCGTGGGGCAGTCCCCGACCTCTGCCACGGCGGAGGTGATTTCCTCCACCGTGACAGCATCGTCCAGGCCCAGAATACGCACCTCAGCGCATTTGACGGGCCTGGACACTCTAACGTCAGCCGCGTCCAGTGACTCCCTAAGCTGGGAAGCAAGAGCATCCGCTTTGGGGCCACTGGTGGCGCCAGGGACCTCGAGGAGGCGGGCTCCTGTTCGAGTGACCTTGCACCGAACGGCCGCAATCCCAAGAGCCTTGAGATCCACACTGGCCTTGGTCTTTTGCAAGACCTCGGCGTACCTCAAGCCCCTCTCCACAGCCTCCGTCGTCAGGGAGATGACGACGGCTGCAGAGCGAGGAGCCTGAAGCCTCCTTGGCACCTTCGACGCAGCGGACTTGGCCGCCTGTTTGCTGCCCTCCTGGCGGCCTTCTTCTTTTTTCTCTTGGCTCCAGCTACTTCCCATCCCCCTTCGCATGAGGGTTGACTGGTGATGGCTGGAGCACTGAGGGCCGGCTTTTTCCTCCGCCTCTTTGGCGGTGCAGGCACCCCAGCGGCTGTGTTAGCAGTAGCCGTGCTAACTGGGCGTGCTGCCGCTAGAGGAACTGCGACTGGACTGGTTACGTCAGGACGGGTTGCTGGCCCCGCCTTAGCAACAGCCGCGTATACCACCCTCGGTGGCGCCAAAGGTGGGCGAAGTGCCACCGTCTCGAGGGCGGAGATCCTCCTTCCGAGGCGTTCCTCCATGCCCTTAATCTCCTTGAGGAGATGAGCTATATCGGGCTCCACCCGATGTGACGACAACGCTGGGGTCACCGTTTGTTGCGAAGGCGCAGTAGCTTGTGTACGGATTGGGCCCGTTGTCTCCTCACGTCTACGTTGACGCTCTGCTACGAGACAGGCATTCTCCTGCATAAGCGCCTCAATGCGGCTCAAGAGAACTCCACCCATGTCCGCAATAGTCATAGCCGCCGCCAGAAGGGCCCCCTGCTCGGGGGTTGGGGATTCTTGGGGCGCCTTAGTGAGACGTTGGATGGTGTCCAATGCCCCCCGGAACCTGCCGTCTGGGTCAGCTGAGCTGCAGCTTGCCGTCTCCACCGATATGGGCACGGAAGGCGTACTCGCTAGCCCATCTGCTGATACCTTCTCAAGAAGGTCAGCGATGAGCCGCTCGCTCTCCGCGACCCTAGCAGACCGCTCTTGGTTGATAGCCGGCGCCGTCTGCGCTGTCTTGTTGCGACCTCTTGAGGGCGGTCGTCCTCTACCCCGGCGTCCTGTACCCACTTTGGCCGCTGGGGAGGCCTCATCACTAGAGGCTGACTCCATGGTGGAGTTATTGACATTTCGTATGGGACGCCTCTTCCGTTTCTGTCCCAACTGGACGTGCTCCGCAGCTGAGACATGAGGGCTACTCGCCTCGCTCCTGTTACTCAGTGCGATGTCGGAGTCCGACATCGCACCGATCTCCTGCGCGACCTCCGCGCTTTTTTCGGGGCCGGATTTAGAGCTCGGCGCCGTGCTCGTTTGGCATTGGTTGCCCCCCCCCAGAGTACGTGGGGCTGCCGGAGCCATCTGGCTCCGGGAGGGACTCCCCAGATGCGGTGCACCTGGTACCCTCCTGGGTAGATTCATTTTTCTTTTTGCCCATTGCCATTGGTGTGTTTTACGTCCTTCGACTCCCTTACAAAGCCTTAAAAAATTGGAAATGTTTCTTCTAACATACATAAGATTTTCAAAAATATATTGAGACACTACAGAGACTCTTGGGCCCAACTTATAAATTGCCCGCACAGCCCGCTTTTGCAATACAAAGATCTGCGGCATTACCCCAAAGGAGAATGCCGTAGCTCATAATACTATGCAAATAACTGAAATAAACTATTCTAGCGGTATCTATGTCTGTTAAAGTCCTAATCTTTTTCACAGACAAATGCGGGCAGAATTAATTGAAAGAAATTTTAATTAAAAACATAATTCGTTTTAAATAAAGTTATTTTTTATACATATAATCACCAAAAATCACAATCAACAATCACAATCACATCAACACTATGTTACGAAAAATAAACTAAACTAAAATAAAATAAACTATTCTAGCGGTATCTATGTCTGTTAAAGTCCTAATCTTTTTCACAGACAAATGCGGGCAGAATTAATTGAAAGAAATTTTAATTAAAAACATAATTCGTTTTAAATAAAGTTATTTTTTATACATATAATCACCAAAAATCACAATCAACAATCACAATCACATCAACACTATGTTACGAATAGTTTCTTGTAAGATGCTATTGCTTTCATGCAGGGCATTCACTAAGTTTTCATAGGCAGGAGGTCGTGAAGGCCTAGGCAATATGCGGCGTCTCGGCACAATCCGATGGAGAATGGGGCCAGCTTCTGCCGAGACACCAGATTGAGACAGTTGTGGCTGCTGTACCTCCTGAGGAGATTGTACAAAGGGCAGTAATAGAGATACAGGTGGCGAGCTGCTCAATGTAATTCCCTAAAATAAATATTAAATTGTTCATGTATTTCATATCCAGCAATTATTTCCTTGCCAAATTTTTAACTGATCCGATATGTCAATTGTGTCATGTCACGTCAAATTGACTTGCACATATTCCAGCCAGAGATAGTTTAGTTGCGTAGATAACAAAGAGGTTTACATCGGGTTGCCAGGCTAGTGAACTGAATAAAACCGTTTGTACTTAGCTATGACTAAGAAAAATAACGGTTTGTTTACTGTTTGATCTATAATTTGCATTAATAATCATTTTTCGGCATTCTAAAAACCTAAGAATATAGTTTTTAAAGAATTTAATAATTCACTCTTTATCATTCATTCTTATTTTTTTAATAACGGTAACACTTTCATATTTAAATTTTGGTGATGTCAGATTCAAATTTGGTGCTGTCATATTGAACACCAAATTTAGTTCGACGTAACAACAGAATAGCATTCCCTCTAAATTTCTCTAAAATAAGAAAATTTTAGAGAAAAATTAGTTTAGTGATGTCAGCAACAGAATTGCTACCAATAGCTATTATCCGCGAACGGGCGACGTGAAGCCTGGCACGGATGCAGAACTTGTCGCTCTAGAAATGGCCACGCTTTGCAGCCATGTAAAAGGACAGGCCTAATGATGGCTTTATAGACATATCCCTAGAAATTTGTTAAATGTGACTTCAAAGATTTGGTTACATAAACAGTTAGTGGCAGGTGAATATGTTAATTAGTATACCTCGAGGCAAAAATTTTATGTCGGGGATCGAACCGCCAAAGAGAGCTAGCTAAAAACTCGTTATACGCATCCCGAGCAAATTTTCAAGATTCTTGCCCCTATCTATATTATAACTTTTATTACAGAAACTACAGGAGATCCTCAATCAAAAGGAGGAGGAATCCCTGGGCGCGCTGTCGAATACGACGTCTATCAACAACCCGGAGATACTCACTATAGACGAACTATCTAACACTACATCAGATAGTTGTATACAGGTATCTTATTTAGAAATCGTCAATGGTAGGATAGTTGATTATCAAGTTAAATCAGGTTTTCTGGTTTAAATGTTGAAATAGTGAGATTTGTGAAAACTTGTATGAAGGAACAATGCATGACATTATGCTGTATTATTGTTAAATAATTTACACTTCGTTTTTCGGGTATAAATGAATAAAAAGAAGAAAATAAGAATGGACATCGTTCTATAATTTATTCACAATTTTTTTTAAAGTAGGTTTGTAGTGTTTTTTCGGTCATAATGGCCATTAGTGTCATGTGCATTGTCAATGATTTTATAAGGCACATAACACGCCTCACCTTGACCAAAAACATGATTTTACCATCTCGATTATAGCAAAGAGGGGAAATGTACCTGGAAAACCATAAAATAACTTTGTATTTCAATGAATACACAGTATAATTGACTAGCAACCCGCCCTCGCTTCACTTCGGTTTATATGAGTTATTTTTTGAACTCAAGCCATCGTAATTTACACATAATAGCCTATGTCCATCGGGGAAAATGTACCTTTTAAATGGTGAAAGAATTTTTCCCATGAACAAACTCACAATATTATTAATATTGGTATAGATTAAACAACCACACCTTAAATTATAGGTATCGAGAGAAAACGGCGATAGCATAAAAGAGAGCCAGGAAGTATCGACCATGGACATCCCCATGCCACACAGTGAAGATTCCAACGCAGCGCCAATGCTGCCGCCGCCGGAGTTCTGCTCCTTCGAGCTGCAGGCGAACGGCTCCCCGCTGGCCCCCCATTCGCCCCCCGAGCCCGCACAAGCCCCCCAGCCGCCGCAGCAACCACAACCCCCGCTACCGCCTGAGGATAAGGACCCTGAGGTATTGCCATCAGTCTTAGTTAATCTAATCGACCAATAGCTTTAGTGCGTCACGTAGTGAACATTTATGCATACATCACATCTGTTACATTATATTTAAGATAATATAACAGATGGCTCCGGTAGGTTAGGCAGATGTAAATAAGCACCCACATTTAACCAATATATTTTCAATATATTTAGTATATTTTCATTTCCATAATATACTATGTCATTGTCTCTTTAACATAGTTTTTTTTTTACGTTAGGAACCTTCTCATGGCAATGCATAACAACTTAGGTTTTATAACTATCGGATGAATACCACAGGGGAAAAATAACGGCGCAACATTAAATTTTATTATTATTGATAACTTTTTATTATTGCACTTTTGTCTATATTCCAGAAGCCCGCGTCCACCACCCCTCCACCAGTAACGACAACCAGCTGTACAGTGACCAACCCTCCTCTGCCGAAGACCTCGGTGGTAGACAGCGTGTACTTGCAGAACAGCCAGGCGCCGCCCATCCTGCCCAAGCACAAGAGTCTCACCAAACTACCCATGCCGCCTAACACACAGGTTGCTATCACCATAACTGTATATTTCGTCCTCTTCATTCCAGCACCAATCCCGGTTGCATCCAAATCTTGCACTTGAGCCAGTTTCGGACTTGCACCCGGGGTTGTTCTCCAACTCTTCCTTATTAGGTTTGGCTTTACCCAACCCCTCAATCAGCAGGTACCGGCTTGCAGGGATATGCTCTATTGGCAACCTTACATCCCGGCGCCTTAAAACCCGAGACGGCGTACGGTTTTAGTCGGTTCAAGCCCGACATAACCGCCCCCGCTGACCGGGGTATACGAAAGGATTTCCGCACGAAAAAAAAAGGTACCGGCTTGCAGGTGAGGTTGGCTTGGGCCCCGAAGATCTTATTGGGGCCCCAATACACCCAATCAATCAATCATTATAATAAACTAACATTTCCACTGCCCGGGCGAAGTGGAGCAGAAAAAGCCTGAAAACGAACTCCGGGCTTGGTAAAAAAATCAAACCTAACAAATTGCAATATACGATATATGGACGACTTTGTGGCGTAGTGTAAGTGCGTTCGACTGCCAAGTCGGAGGTCGCGAGTTTCGATTCCCGCTCAGTGAAAATATTTGTATAAAATAATAAATAAATTAGTTTGCATGAAGTATGTCTATTTTGTGTGTTGATCTGGAAGTTTTAATGTATAATATGTATGTATTAACATAAAAAATTGTATCTAAGTATGATTATCCGCATTCTAGAGCCCATAGCACAAGCTAGTTAAGCTATTCTTACTTTGGGTCTAGATTGCACTGTGTAGAATGTCGTAGAATATTTATTAATTCATTAACTGTTACTTAACGACGCGACGGTGGTACTTCTCTCGTCAACCGACAAATAACACAGCAAGGAGTATTCTTGCGCTACCATTTTGGATTATGAGGTTAGTTCACACGATTGACAAGTATTTGTTAGCATTTTGATGTCTTCGTCAGGTGGATGACATAAAAACGTTGGCAAACGACAGTCCGCTGACGACGCCACCGACGAGTCCTATCAAGAAACCAGAAAAACCTAAACGCACTGGTATTATGAACCTACCTATGCCGCCGGGTAAGTCCTATAAATCTAGCATCATTTATTTGAAGTTATTCATTCCATTTTATTCTAAAGCCTAGTCTGGGTATAAGAATAAAAAACTCGTGTATGTTGAACATAAAAGTCACTTGGGCTTGCATGCACCCCCCTTTATCTGAGTGCTTGCAGTTTGGTGCCCGGGGTCTGCTCTACCACAAGTCCATGTTTTGTTTTTTTTTGGCTTTTATGTAATAAGTACGTGGTCCTGCCGTCTGACCCCCCTAAACACGAGCTGTACGCGCTGTATCGGTACTTCCTTTGTATAATATCGTAACTGCATTTAAGAGACTTTAAAAACGGTTTTTTTATGATTGGTAGGTACGTGACTAGGTATACCAGTCACGTATTTAAGCATTAGTAAAATCATATTGTAAGCTTTAATGACTAATCTAAAACTCAGTTTTAATATAGCTCAATATAGCGTCACCTACAATAAAATTAGTATTGTAATTATACGTACCATCGTATACGTACGAATGTGAATTATACAGAACCGATACTTCGCTAATATGGCACGCATAGGGGGCGGCGGACGCGTTTAGAATAATAGCTTATCGTACCGGCTCCTATATAATTTTTGGTGGCGTCTGCACCTTATCCGTGCCGTATCGATGCTAGGCGTGCCAGGCTAGTGTGAACTACCTTAGTTTACATATTCCTTCAGCTCCTAGCATCCTCCTCAACTCTTTCTGCGAATGCATTGAACGTTTCTATTGCAGTGATCCCAGGGTCGGAGGAGCTGTCGGGCGACGAGTTGGACGGCTCCACGCCTCCGCCCGCAGCACGCCGCGATCACTACTCGCACGTGTTCGCCAGCAGGGCCGCCAACCGAGACAACGTACTTTCATTATTTTTTTTATTTGTCATTTTTGCTTTTCCGGGCGCCTACCACCCGACAATGCCTGTCCGTCCGTAAGCAAATGCGTCTATAAAGCATTATTTTCACTTTGCACGGAACTTGGTTTTTTAGTATTGTGATATTTGCCAGAAATTCATCAAAACCTTCATCATCACCTTCATCTGGTTTCTACTGGTGGTAGAAATTTGATGACACAAATTTCTCATAAAATTCGGCCGGGTAGGTACCACCGTGCACGATTGCGAAAAACCCTCCATAGTAATCCAATTTCGGTTGGATCGCGTTCAGGGGTCAGCAAGTGCATAGCCGGGCAGGGGGATTGTGGTCGCAGCACTAGTGGGACCGGTGGGTGTCACGCGGTGCTGCGACGACAATCCTCTTCTGATGAGGCCATCAAGCTGAGTGCCACCATTGTTAACATGGTACGTGTATGTAATGGTGGCCCTCTTTCCTGAGACTTTACATTCTGCTTACCATCAGGCGAGGTAAAGTCAAATTGACGTGTACTAAATATAAAAAAAAAACATCATTCTTATAGCGATTGCGCAGTTTTATCCTGTTCCAATGTTTGCACATTGGTATGTCGGCTTTTCCGAAATCGACTGCCGTCTGAATCCGAGACGCAAACCTGCGCCTGAACCTCGTCCGATGTTTAGCAGCTGCACTGACTTTTAAGTGAGGTGTTGGTAGGGCCCTTTATATTGTATATCTGCTGAACACAAGTGTGGATAATTACATGTTCGGTATGTTTTTAACATTGCAGTCGGGTTCGAAGCTCAAGAGGCCGCGGATCCTCAAAAGACGAGGGTCGAAGGTTGTTCCTGTGGCCACTCCTACTTACCATGCCAAAGACTGGGGCGAGAAGTGTGTCGACGGCTTCCAGGTACATTTTAGTTTTTTTCTTTTTAGTACATTATTAATTCTAAATACGTTGATACTACCTATGGTGTCTAAGAAAGACTGCACGAGGATTGTTTTATCCTATAGAAGATATTAATTGAAAAATAGGTGATTTTAAAAAAATTGTTAAAAAGATTTTAATTATCATTATAATATGTGTTTCATTCAGGTCATAACTCAAATTGGTGAAGGTACCTACGGCCAAGTGTACAAAGCCCGGGACAAGAACACGGGACAACTAGTCGCTCTCAAGAAAGTTCGACTTGAGAACGAAAAGGAAGGGTTCCCTATCACCGCTGTGCGCGAGATCAAAATATTAAGACAACTGAACCACAAGAATATTGTTAATTTAAGGGAAATCGTCACAGACAAGCAAGACGCTATGGATTTTAGAAAGGTATGTTGAAAGATTATCGCTTCACGAAAAACACCGAAGTTCGGCCGTATCGTAGGTTGTGTAGGGCAAAAGGCTTGGTGGATGAAGATGACCTGAAATAATAATTTATTTCAATTGGTAACACCGGAAGCCGGACGGACGATCCGCCCACAAAGCTTGTGGGCCGTTTCATCCATTTCCCCAACCCTCCCGTTGGGGAGAGCGTGGTTATACCAGCATTCACGGCGCGCCTACAAACGTTTTTGTGTCCTTGCAGAATCTTACGATCTGTTCCACCTTCAGATCCTTCAACTCCTCTGTGTCCAGTGTGTCCGATCCCAGAAGTTCCCACCTAATTAGTGAGTACATGAGGCACTCGCACAGCAGGTGGAAGCTGGTCTCTTCACACTATTTTGATAGCTTCAATTTATGTTTACGCGTGTTGTTTCAGGATAAAGGTTCATTTTATCTAGTCTTCGAATACATGGACCACGATCTGATGGGCTTGCTAGAATCCAAGATGGTGGACTTCACTGAATCACACAACGCTTCCATAATGCGGCAGCTGCTCGACGGCCTGGCCTACTGCCACAGGAAGAACTTCCTACACCGGGACATCAAGTGTAGCAACATTCTGATGAATAACAAGTGCGGTTTTGATAATTATTTTTCTTTATACAAGCTTTTATTTAACTTGATCTGTTAGTTTGTGAGTTCGTTAGTATGGGTCAAATCGTGGAAGCCGAACTAGAACCAATACCTGATGTTAGATTAGACTTAAATTTGGTATACTTGCGTATCTTCAGTGACAATGCGATAATATGGTACTATATAGCTGGTCTGATGATAGAGTTGGAAGGTATCCATAGGAACTCCTGAACTAAACAAGATAAACCGATCGAGTTTGGGCTCATTTGTTTTGTCTTGGCACATACTCTGATGCTACATGACACAGGAAACATGACATTGAAGTGTATGTATATCTATCAGATAGGTTGCTTCGTGCGTGATCATGGCTCTCTATTTAAAACACTTAGTGAAGAGATTAACTCTAGAGTAAAAAACAGAGATCCATCAAGGTTGATTCTTCCAATCCGAAATACAGCCCTATGTCACAAAAATTGCTTTATTATGACTTTATAGATCTACAATCATTTGCCTAAGTGTATAAGAGAGTTGCCTAAACGACAATTCAAGTCGAAATTATACAAGTGGCTCATTGAAAAACCTTTTATAGTGTGAATGAATTTATTAAACCATGAATGATACATATACTTCGTTGGGCTTCTCGATCTGATAGTGATATGTATTGTAAACATTGTTATAAAAAGTGTCAACTCTTAAATCTATCAAATAAAGCGGATTGTTAATGCTGTCAATTATTGTCAGACAACAATGTACAAATTTGCATGTTGGGTATATTGCTCGTCAATCCGGCGCAGTATGTGGAACCAAATTATAATATTCTACCATCACATTTCTATGTATGTACCATACTTCAAGCAAATAAATTTCATTTTCATTTCATTTCATTCAGGGTTTGAAGATGGAGACGGCAGGTGGTCATAGAAACATCTGAACTAAACAAGATAATCCCGTCATGTTTGGGCTCATTTGATTTTGTTTTAAAAAAAATGTTTTTAATTAAATTCATAATTGATTATGCTGTTTATGTTGTCCGTTTGCTATACAGCTCAACGGATTATTGGCAGTTACCTTAGTTTATAAAAACGGAATCTTTCTTCATCTAAGCATCAATCGGGGTTTCATCCAAAGCTTGCACTTGGAGTCTTGGGTCTGCTCCTACTCCAAAAAGCTCAAAATACTAACAGATTCGATTGAATAAACTAAATTCTTAGAAATTAACACAATATGGCAGTAGTTAACACACCTATAGTCTGCTTTCTACTAAATAGACAGTAGGTATATAATTAATACTGTTTCAATTTAGAAATCTGTGTAAAATATTAAGCTGTAATTCAAAACTCTGATGCCTCAACTGACGCTTTTGTAGTATGTGCTTATAAAACATTTGCAAGTCCTGAGGTTTTAGTCACGCATTGTTACCAACTACACAGAGTAAATAAGGTACACAACTTGGATTTTGACAAACATATGATGTTGCAGAGGGGAAGTGAAACTGGGCGACTTTGGACTGGCTCGTCTATGGTCGGCGGAGGACCGCCAGCGGCCCTACACCAACAAGGTGATCACGCTCTGGTACCGGCCGCCCGAACTGCTACTGGGCGAGGAGCGCTACGGGCCCGCCGTTGACGTGTGGTCCATGGGTTGCATCCTGGGCGAGCTGTTCCTCAAGCACCCGCTCTTCCAGGTACGCTATAATATTACTACTAACTTTACTAGTTGTGCCGCAGCAGCTGAAGATAATCTCGCGCGTGTCCGGGACATGTGAGAGCGGAGGTGTGCATGTGTACATGTGTGTGTGTGTGGCAGGCCAACGTGGAGCTGCAGCAGCTGGAGATGATCTCGCGCGTGTGCGGCACGTGGAGAGCGGAGGTGTGCATGTGTACATGTGTGTGTGTGTGGCAGGCCAACGTGGAGCTGCAGCAGCTGGAGATGATCTCTCGCGTGTGCGGCACGTGGAGAGCGGAGGTGTGCATGTGTACATGTGTGTGTGTGTGGCAGGCCAACGTGGAGCTGCAGCAGCTGGAGATGATCTCTCGCGTGTGCGGCACGTGGAGAGCGGAGGTGTGCATGTGTACATGTGTGTGTGTGTGGCAGGCCAACGTGGAGCTGCAGCAGCTGGAGATGATCTCTCGCGTGTGCGGCACGTGGAGAGCGGAGGTGTGCATGTGTACATGTGTGTGTGTGTGGCAGGCCAACGTGGAGCTGCAGCAGCTGGAGATGATCTCGCGCGTGTGCGGCACGTGGAGAGCGGAGGTGTGCATGTGTACATGTGTGTGTGTGTGGCAGGCCAACGTGGAGCTGCAGCAGCTGGAGATGATCTCTCGCGTGTGCGGCACGTGGAGAGCGGAGGTGTGCATGTGTACATGTGTGTGTGTGTGGCAGGCCAACGTGGAGCTGCAGCAGCTGGAGATGATCTCGCGCGTGTGCGGCACGCCGGTGCCGGGCGTGTGGCCGGGCGTGGTGCGGCTGCCGCTGTGGCACACGCTGCGCCCCAAGCGCTTCCACAAGCGCTGCGTGCGCGAGACCTTCGCCTTCATGCCGGCGCACGCGCTCACGCTGCTGGACCGCATGCTGGAGCTGGACCCCGAGCGCCGCATCACGGCCGACGAGGCGCTGCGCTCGCCCTGGCTCAAGAACGTCGTGCCCGACCAGTGAGTACCGCTAACCCAGCCGCCCAGCCGCCCCGCCGCCCCGCCGGCTAGCTGGAAGTGCGTTTTTGCTCGGGTTAAACATGTCAATACTATATAATTCATATTTCCGTTATTATATTAAAAATAAAAAAATAATTAAATAAACTATAGCACAATTTAAAAATCTCAACGATAATTCACGATAGATTCTCATTCTCTCACAAATTCTCTCATTCATGACACAAAACATTAAAATTAAGTTTATTCTTAACTGATTCGAAAAGTTAAAAAGTTTTTTTTAGAAAATACAGAACAAAACGGTCCCTTATTCCAAATTAACTTAACATACATCATTCCCAAAACAATTGAATGTAATTCTGATTTGTATTGGCGAAAGTTCAAGCGAATGCTATACATTAAAATAAAACCAATTTTAACGCATTTTATCGCGATTCTCTACACTATTTGTCGACGTTTCGATTGCTTTCCAGCAACATTGATAAAAAAAAATCGCGGTAGAATCCATTAAAATTAGGTTTTATTTCCATAATTTGATCAGTTAAATGGAATTTTTACAGCCAGCTTGATATTGATGTTACCGACAAGTAAAGCAAGCCAGCTTATATGATTTTCAAGTTTTTTGAAAGTTTTATATTTAAATTTTACTGTAATATAAATGGTATCCTAATATATTCAATGTCGAAATATATTGGGATGAATAAAAGTATATTTTTGCTATCTATTTATTAATTATACCTCAGAGAGCTGTTCGCTAAAATATTGGATAATAATAGTAAAGAGGGAAGTATACTGTACCTACTTATGTTTTTTTTTCATTGTAGTTCGAACACATTATACAGGGTGACTTTGTATTCATGAATTCGCGTCGTTAGATTTCATATAGAAGAATTCTGACCGATTTTTTTATCAATTGGAGACTGGAACTTTAACCTTTTCAATTTATTTCTTTATGCTACTATTTTTAAAGTTTTTTTACATTCTTTAACTACATACACATAATAGCCCTCCATTCTCTTCTATTAAGTTTCTTTCTTCTTCCTCACCAGGGTTTAGGCACTTTCTGTGCGAAACGCAGTTTCAGGTGACGCATAATATCGCAAATTTAAAATGACTATTCATAAAATGACAAGGTCACAATGAATATTATGACGAATAGTCAGGAACTTACCTTAGGCTCATCTTTGAAATATTGTTCTTAATTCTTTATTGTACAAACATACAGTTAAAACTTAATGAAACATTTAAAATATGCATTTGATATACAAAGGCAAGTTTAACTCAGTATTGAGTTTCTCCCAGCAAACCATTAGGGATTTTTTTGGGAGATCGTTTAAATATCGCATTTTATATATTTAAATATACCAGTTTAAATATTGTATGAGGGAGTTATTTCTCCAATAGTTATCTTTTCAAAAATGTCACTTATTCTTAAGAAAATCCGTGGGCCATGTGTTTAATTGCTGACTTCATTGTATCAAAAGAATGATAGTTAGTATCGGTCAGGATGCTTCCGATTCAAAGTCCCCTGTATACATAGCAGCAGTTGAACAGTCCCGTGTCCCCAGGATGACGGCGCCGTCGCTGCCGACGTGGCAGGACTGCCACGAGCTGTGGTCCAAGCAGCGCCGGCGGCAGCAGCGCGAGCAGGAGCAGGCCGCGCAGGCCAAGGGCAAGCCCTACGCCTACGACGACAAGGAGCCTCCCCGCAGCGACTCCCAAGACTACAAGACCGAGCCCTACAAATCCGAGGGCTTCAAGCCCGCCGAGCCCTCCCAGGAACCCGTCGGACAAGTCAAATAGTATAGATACTATTATTCCAGGTGGAAAAATCGGTGCTATCGTAGACACTAACCAATTGACTGTGTGCCCTAGAGTAAATTATTGTCTGTGGTGTTTGAGTGGCGAGTGCGGGTTCCGTGCCGGTCGCGTCGACGTGCCTAGTCTCAAAATTTGCTTCTCGTTTTCATCTTCCGATAGTTTTTAAGACGAAATCTGTGTTCTTAAGTGAAATTAGACTGCTGCGCTATGCTTCAGCGCTTCGAATATTCGTAAGTACACAAAGTGAACGTTGAACAGGAAGGCAGCGTGGTCAGTTCGTTTTGACATTCACGTGTGATTCAGACTTGATTTTTTATCTATATAAATGAAAGTATAAATGTCCTTTTGTTCAAAACTATCAAATCTCCGATCGGTTTTCAAGGGATTGCTTTAAAATTTTGTCATAATTTTGTATTTGTATACACCTGTGACAGTTACAAACATGTTTTTTTTTATTGTCTAGACTGAGCCGTGGCCTGGTACAGTTAGTAATTTTTAATCAATTAGGTAAATAAAATTGAATTGGTTAGTGTGCAAGTGCGGAACCCTCTAAAGCAATCTAATTTATTGCGTTGAACGAAACGCGTACCAAAATTTTTATGATAGATAGTTGTAACCAAAGTATCGCATAGCGGTAGTTACCCGCAGGATAGAAACGTCAGACGTCCTGTGCATATATTTGTAAATAATGTAGTTTAGTATAATATCTTATTGACAAATAAGAACAGTTCTGTTTATATTAATTTTAGTGCAATGACTTGTTTTATTTCTGTTGATCCTCGTTGCGACGTTGTCTATGGCAATCCTCATCGCAAGGGCTCACTCACGCGACTATCACAAAATTACATAATTCAGAAGTCAAATATTTCCAGAACCACATAACCTTAGTTACTTTTTCTTGAACTATAAAATAAATGGCAAGTGCCCTTAGGGCTGCGTTTCTACCAGAGACGTGCGAGGATGCGTAGCGAGTGATGTGTTTGTTACGAACCAATAGAATGACTTCATTTACCTAGCCTTGCTGCGGTGAGCCCTTTACACTAGAGCTGCACTGACCGAGGCTAGGTAAATGAAGTGATTCTATCGGTTCTTAAAAACACATCCTACGCATCCTGGCACATCTCTGGTGGGAACGCAGCCTAAACCTCGAAAGTAAAGAACTTAGTGTTGCCGAACTCTCATATGACCAAGCACGTCTATAAAACAGGGATGTCGTTGGCTATAATTTTCAACAGAATAAGCCTAAAAGTAAATGTCAGTAGCCAGTTGAACATCGTCACAGCAATATGGCACTTGGGGGATAGCTGAATGACACTCGTTACATATTTCGTGATTAGGCTGCGTTTCCATATGAGATGTGCGAGGATGCGCCATGAGGGATGTGTTTTTAAGAAACAATAGAATCACTTCATTTACTTAGTCTCGCTGCCTCGCTTAGCACAGGTAAATGAAGTGATTGATTCTTAACAAATACATCTTTCGCTACGCATCCTTGCACATCTTTGGTGGAAACGTGGCCCCTAACATCAGTAATTGATCGTTAGTCGCAATCACCATAATGATACCATATCGACTCATTTTCTATACGAATATCAATTATCTTAGGGATTATGTTGAACTAATGAATTATGTAATTAGGTTTTTAGTGATAGTGGCAATGCCAAAATAAGTCCCTAATCAAAATGGCGGCCGATAGTTGAAAGTAGTTTCGTATGTTTAGATTCTCCGCGCTCCTATGAATTTACCCAAAACACCATTGCTTCATTTCTTTATAGTTTCAAAAGGTGTTATAAATTTTGGTAAATTTGAAAATTTTGGTATGAGGCTAATCATTTATTTATAAAAATACAATAAAATGGTTTGCCAATTCGGAATATAAAACAAAAACAAGTTGATTCCCTTTAGTGTTGCCAATAAATGCAAAATAGAGCATCATAGTTTTATGCTGTTTCATTATGAAATAAGACCGTGTGAGCCTTAAAGACGAATATTTGAAATACAAAATGACAAATATTTGTTCACGCCTTAGTATAACCACTTATTATGGGAATAATCTGATTTCGTGCTAGTTTGAGATCAGAAATGGTTATCGATGAAGTGTCGTTGTATGTAGATAATAAAAGACTTGTAGAATCAATTAGAAATATATAATGTGATGTAAAACGTCAGATTTTACTACAGTACACGGCTTTTGATTCGGCACGTCGAAAAGAAGACAGAGTCCGGCTTGTCTCGGTTTTGTAATGCGTTCTGTCTATCGCACTGCGGCTGTCAAAGCTTGATATCTTTTTAGAGTTGTTAAAACCGAAATTATAGTTTTAATCTATACTAATATTATAAAGAGGTAAAGTTTGTGATGTTGTGAGTTTGTAGGGGGTAGTCTCTGGATCCACTGAACTTCTTTCACCAATCGACAGCTCACATTATTTGTAAGTGTCATAGGCTTATGTATCATCACGCTACTACCCAAGAGCATGAAACAAATCCTTTAAATTTACATAAATTATAATTATAAATACTTATAAATTATGGGCATATATGGGTTAAAGAGGTTCAACGAGGGTTCGAAATACGCCACGGGCGAAGCCAGGGAGGGCCAGCTAGTATTTTATAAAAACACGGTTTCAACGGCTCTATACAGGTACCAAACTGTTAGTCCGGAAATACAAGCAAACCGATTTTAGCCGGACTTTTCTTTCCGTTGAAGTGCCAATTTAAAATGCGTGTACTGTACTCATATCATATATTTTGGTTAACTCTTCACACTAAACAAAATATAGCGTAAGTTTCTGAAAACAAAAGATGAATGTTTGTGATTTAGGACAAGCTAAGTTATAGTCTGGCAATACTGTGATTATGTGTTAACGGAATTGAGGTGTTTCGCCTACTGTTTTATATGTTATGTTAGGTACTGTTGGGTCCTAGATATTATGTTTAGGACTGAATGAATTATTGTGTCCATTGAGTGATAATAACACCCGCGCTTCTTCAATACTTTTCAATATGCCATGTTTCAAATATATATGTTACGGGTAAAGCTAGAAGATGGAGTAAACCTAGGTTTACCCGGGTTGACTTAGCACTACCCAAGCTTCTTGGGTAAAGTCCGAATAATAAGTAAAATAAATTCTAATTCGGGGTTTACCCATACACACTTAGGTCTACCCAACTCTGGCTGGGTAGACCTAACATTACCGATTATTCCGAACCTGACCCGGTTAGAAACTTGAAAAAAAATGTAATATTTGTTCCGAACGTAACCCTTTTCTTAAGATACGTTTAATTACTTGCCTAGTTATTTAATCAAACAGCTTAGAAAATGATCTATTTCTGCATGGCTAAAAAAAAATTAACCACGAAGGCTATCCAAGTCAGATACTAAATATTAAATACTGATTTCAAACATTACCCAGCCAGAGTTGGGTAGACCTAGGTGAGTATGGGTAAACCCCGAATTAAATTTATTTTACTTATTATTCGAACTTTACCCAAGAAGCTTGGGTAATACTAAGTCAACCCGGGTAAACCTAGGTTTACACCATTTTGTAGCATTATCCGTAATATATATATGAAGCGTCGGTAGCTTAGTGGTTAGGGAGTCGGCCTTACGAGCGTCACGGGTTCAAATCCTTGCCATTACACTACTGATGTGAACCCACTTCTAATACAAGCAATTTAGCTTACCTGGAGGGGTAACGGGAAAGCTAAAATTAGTAGCAGTCTGAAGAAATAATGACATCGACAAGCAACACAAACACAAGTTTTATGATATTCATTGTTATAATTTCATAACATAATAATGCAGATCTGGGGTCCCAGTAGATCGCTACTGCATTTAAAATTAGTTCTAGACAGATCAGGGCCTGTAGACAAAGTCACATTCTACCAGTGGAATCGCTTCGAAGCGAAACTTCAAATGTTCAATATGTATGGGACTGACATTATTTGTTACACGTGACATGTCGACAAATGTTGTCTCTCCTATACATTTCGGTCTTTTGAAGGTTCGCTTCGTTGCGATTCCATTAGTAGAATGTGACTTTTTCTACAGGCCCAGGGGCTTATGGGTCACCCACCACTCGTATTGGCTATATTCCTTACATAGTATATAAAACATAGTCGCTTCCCGCTTTCTGGGCGCTTAGAACTTTAAAATACGCAACGAATTTTGATGCGGTTTTCACTATCATTCAGAAAATTCCTTCCGGATGGTTTATAGGTGTTGAATTTACAGGAGTATTAAAACCAGTGTTTCGTAAAAACATAGAATTTTGGGCGCTTTTATGATAGACTAAACATTCCGTGCGGAGCGAGGACGGTTAAGCTAGTACTTTAATACAATTATAAATGAAATAAATAGCAATCGAATATTTTATTACCAAAGGATTCCAAAAAAACAAAACACAAATTGAGTACTATAGCTTGGCAAGTTCATGCGTGACACTTCCATGGGTAAGGCAGGGGGGGGGTGGGAGAAAACGTGACCATGGGAGTATCACGCAGGTATTCGCCAAGGTATACCCACATCTGTCTGTACTCTCAATAATATTTGACATAACTTAATTGACACAACTCTTGATTCAATCCAGCATACGTTGCAATTACTATGTAGGAATAATAAGCTGGACCTGATTTAGTTGGCATTTATATGATAATTAAGCATGTATGTATATTTTTGAGTTCCAGGCATCGCTAACACAACGATGTTCTTAGTTAATAAATACTAAATATGTATACATATATATATTACCAAGTTGTCTGTTCACAAATAAATGATTGGATGTAAAAATTATGTTATAAATTGGGAGTTGCATTATTATTTTAGCGTTTCTATGTAAATATAATGCGTACGCGTGCTCCACAACCATATCTTCCATGAATTAGCTGAACTGTACATAATTTAATCCATTGATACTTCCGCATTTCAAGGGCCATTTTACATGAGGAAAGCGAAAATTCACACATGGCCTTTTAAGGCAGCCTTATTGAACAATATAAAATATAGTGTATTATGTATTAGTTATTGATAAATTGCAATAATTGTATTAGTGCTGCTAGCTTCGTCTGGGACGCAACTGTATACATAAGTGTATATAAAATGAAATCTTAAGTAACGAGACATATTCGAACGTACAAGTTAGAAATGTTCTCTAGTAGTATCGAAATAGATTTGTTGTGAGTTTTTGCTTTCCTATATCTGAATACCATGATAATTAAGCATCATGTTAAGGCGAAAAGACTATGTTCCCTTGTATTATAATAGTTTTAAGACGCGATGTCCAATCGTGTGAATAA
The DNA here is from genome assembly GCA_946251805.1 of Cybosia mesomella. Taxonomy (NCBI): domain Eukaryota; kingdom Metazoa; phylum Arthropoda; class Insecta; order Lepidoptera; family Erebidae; genus Cybosia; species Cybosia mesomella. The sequence continues at coordinate 30,161,177 of OX276398.1, forward strand.
TCCGGAGTTTCGGAGATAATCGTTTTGGGGTTTTTTTTATATTTTGCGTGATGTGTAATTGGAGTTCTTGTTTTAATGTTTTCCCCATTCGAATGTTTTAGTGAACAATCTTTGTATTGTAAAAATAATTCGTGTAAGATTAAGGCTTTTTATATAAACTGAGACAGGGTAGACTGCCTAACAGATTTTAGTTGAAGTTATCCAATGATCTTTTGTGTTGTAAGACTGAGGCGAGTGCATCGAACGATTGTCTGTCACTGTAACTCTGGATTGTTGTTATCACATCTATGATAATAATAATTGTAAAAATGTACCTAATGTCTTTTTTAAATAATTATATTACGATGAAATATAATTGTCTTTTAATTTCATACATCATAATTTTCACGCCATTATGCCTCCGGGGTAAGTTCTTACCTTTCATGTAAGCCTGCCAGTCAAGCAAGCTTTAATAATGACTTTCTTTATTGAAATTGAAATAGTACAAGTGTATCTTAAAAAAATTATGGCACTGATCTCCACACTAGGATACCCTGTGGTGTGAAGACCAGTCACTTTCACTAGACACTGGACAAAACAAATAAAGACTGGCAGAAGACATTTTTTTTGTACATTTTATCCCTATATATTTAACATGTAGAATAGATATCTGTTTACGTGCGTGCATCTTTGTGAGAGGGAGACTGATGAGGGTGTTTGTATGTGAGGAAGGAAAAGGATCTGTGTGTTTGTTTGTGTGTGTGTGCAGGTGAGTACCTTTTTTTTTTGTCGGGCTTGTACCGACTAAAACCGCACGCCGTCTCGTTTACAGACGCCGGGGTGTAAGGTTGCCCATAGAGCATATCCCTCGCACCCCGACTGACCCTGGGCCATCTCTGGGCCTCTAGTTATAAGTTATTTTGTGTGTGTCAAGAAAGAATTTCTTCAGTTTTTGTATAATCCAAACCCAAGAGCCAATCGTTGATCCTCATCTTGCAGCCATGTCTAGAAATCCCAAGTAGGTTAAATCTTTCGTTTATTCTTGAATACAACTTTGGTCCCATCCATTCAAATGCTTTTTGTCCATAATCTGAGCTACCCTATTTCAATACATCATCAATATGAATGTCAATAAATTTTTTTATTCAAATTCTATAGTGGTGGATTAAGGGTAAGTGAAAATAAAAAAGTAAATTATATTAAAATACGTTTATTTAAAATGACTGCAAAGGAACTGGCTTAGGTGTACCGAAGGTACTGACTTCCTGTACCTAGTAATGGCCATTACTCCTGCCACTGAGACTCACTGTGATTACAACATTATATTCTTCCTATTCAGGATTATGTACTTATCACAGCGAGCCTCCCTCAGATTCGCCTACAGAATAATATACAAAGATACTTAATACAAAAATTGTTTCAGTTTAGAAACTACTCTTGGAATCTGCTGTCTATAGTTTTTTTGTGTCATTTTGGTTGTCCTAGTCTCGGGATTCCTTTCTCACTGTATATTAAATTGAAGCAGTGATATTATTATAATGGTTTATATCTAGAACATCCATATGGTCTACGGTCATGGAACTTATCTCCTTATCGCCAGGCAGTAAAAATTATTCCCTCACGTGGAATTAGTGATAATGTGGAGTAAAGTATGACTAATAATTATAATTTTTAGTTTCAAGTACCCTTCGACCGAATTAAAAAGTATTATTTTGGTCGAAGACTAATACATCATAAACTTTGAAGAGAGAGAACCATTCAAAATAAGACTTTTCTGTTTATGCTGCCTTGGTAAATATATACGTGATTTCAAGTTTGAAATTAAAAAAGTAAATGCGAAGATATACACCCCTATTATACCAGAAAAATGGTGACTTCATAAAAAATGAGTACTATAATGCAAAATTATCCATCCCTAATGGTGCCAATAACGTGCGAAAGTACTAGGACAACCAAAAACCATACTTTTCCAAGTTTACATAAATTATTCCAATCATGACGAACCTTGATACCTAAAAATACGATCCTCTTGTAACTTTATATAAATCATTTTCCGTAATTAGGCACCGTTGATTCAGCTTATATAATAGTTAACTAAGAAAGTGAAATGTGTCAATTATACCTAAGTTCATAATTTTGCTAAATTTAAGCTTATAATTTACTTTTAAATAAACTAGAATTTTGAAAATATGCTTTGGTTTGGGAGACTTAGCGTTTTTCTTAGAGGCTATTTGGGCTCCGCTTAGCTTATGATGTTTCTATGTACAAAAATACGTTTAGTTGTATATTATTTTTAATTCCTAAGGCTGGATTCCGCCATATAATAATAATCTATGATTCCGCCTGTGAAAATTCCTATAACTAAACTGAGTTGTCACGTTTTGCTCAATGAAATCCATGAGTAAAATATGATAATTCTTTATAAATTGAATTAAACGCGTTTATATTAATTGGTGTAACCAGCCTTAATATAAATGATAATTGACACATTTCCTGCGATAACTACATTTTATGGCATTCAAAAAAAATACTAAGTACTTTGTACGTAAATCTCAAGAAGAAATATCACATCAAATATAAGACCAGAAATCAAATGAAATTATAAAATTATAATAATTTAAATATAGGAGTGAGTAAACATAATTATAAATTAATGTAAAAATATTAAAAAAATGGAATCTGTACAATAATTTAGTACAAAATGCATGAAACACTCTTCAAAACATTGAATATTTTATGTTTTGGTCTAAATATAGGTGTTCGTGCAAAGCTAGTCATTGTTTAGGTACATTTTGTACTTAACTATTGACAGTACAAACAATAATAAAGACATTGAATACCTAAGTACTTATTCTGACGATATATTTTTGACATTGTGTAAGTGCCGTTTTAATGGTCTATACAGAATAAATGAATTTTGACTTTGATTCACAACAAAATGTTCAACACGATTAGATAACAGCTATTTATAAATTTTCAAGTATTGTTTGGGATAGGTCTGCTATATTGTCTAAGTACAAAACATATCGAGTTATTCTTATCCACTCATAAGAAAATGTTGAAAATAAATAACTTGAGTAAAACCTCTCATATAATCATAATGAAAATAGAACTTAATATAATGTACGGCGTATTTCTTAACACTTCACTTTAAATATACTGGTGTCAGTATACCAGTATATATACTATATATAAAATATATATATATATATATATATATATATATATATATATATAATATTTAGATAAACCACAAAAAGTATATTTATTTCTAATTTTAATGCTTTTTTTTAAATTCTCAAAAAATCAATATTTGAAAGGGTACAAGTATATGAAGGATGGTTGTGGATTGCTAGTGACTGTTGTAGCCAAAAATTGCCTATAATACTGTTCACCAGATTAAATCAATTTAGAAATAATAAACAATACAGCAGAGATATCCAGTAAAATCCTTAAATATATTAAATATTAACAATAGAAATGGAATAGTAGTTGTTGGTACGTACAGTAGAATCGTCGTTGTTCTCGTATAATTAACTATTTATTGGAATACTGGTCAGCTCAGGGCGTTGCCACCTGCAAAAACGAATAAGGTGATTTTCATAAGTTTTCCTTCGTAGCCTAGATGAATAAAATATGTTTTCTCAACTTGTTTTCGGATTGGATTTCAAATTTAACTAAACTGGCTAAGTTGGCCACAATTCCAGTTCAGCGATGACGTGGCTATGTCGGAATCGAACCGACTAAAACCACACGGTGATGCGCCACCGTAACTATTATGGGGGGTTACCCCTAATATACTTTAGAAATTTCCCAGAATCCCCACGAGACATTAACTGCCTATCATGAACACTATCAACAGGCAGCCTCACCGTGGAGTGCAGGAGGCTTTGCCCCTCTGCGTCGAGAAAGGAGCGCGCGGTACATGATGTGCCATCGTCTCAGGCCGTATTGTGCTGCCTAACATTACTTAGGACTAGTTTTAAAACGACAACTTTCTCGCATTAGAGAGTTCACCCTGACGAGTATATAGCATACGTACGACAAGCAAGTTGCCACTCTTGGCGCGGTGGATGGTGGGTTGCTGTCCGGTCGTCACCTCGATGGTGCCCTGCTTGCCGTTTACCATTTCGTGCGCAATTCTGTAAGAACAAAGTTACATTAATCCCAGAAAGGACGGATAAAATAGCAGAATCAGAGGATTATTCCCAGTTACACTAATTATTATAAATCTTTAGTCAAAATTAAGAAGCGGTCCACGAATGCAATTGCCCACGCCCATTGTTTACTGTAATCTCTCCATTGTAATACCTTACTTTTTACTCTGAAGCTCTATTTGAATATGTCCAGAAACATTGGTAGTGGACTTTACTCTCAGAAGCAGAAACGCGTGCGCAGTCATACACGTCTGCTAATACGCTGTATGAATACATGATAATTTGGTCTTAAAGTAGGATTTTCTGGTGGTAGAAATTTGATGACACAAATTTGTCACAAAATTCGGCCGGGTAGGTACCACCGTGCACGATTGCGGAAAACCCTCCATAGTAATCCAATTTCGGTTTGATTACGTTCAGGGGTCAGCAAGTGCATAGCCGGGCAGGGGGGTTGTGGTCGCAGCACTAGTGGGACTGGTGGGTGTCACGCGGTGCTGCGACGACAATCCTCTTCTGATGAGGCCGTCAAGCTGAGTGCCACCATTGTTAACATGGTACGTGTATGTAATGGTGGCCCTCTTTCCCAAATTGACGTGTCCTAAATATATATAAAAAAAAAAAAATTGTCAGAAAATCAGCAGGCCTGCAATGCTTCCTGAGGATAGTGAAAGTAAGATCTAGAAGAGATTATATTTAGAGTCTGTGTAGGCGCCAAGAAATGCTTAGAGATAGTAAAGTTACTTACGTTCTTGTGTCCACGATCTCGACGATCTCTGGTCTCTTGGAGTAGTCGGTGACGATTGTCATGGCCTCGATTATGTGCGGTACCGAAATGATAAGATCACCCTGGAAAACCACGTTAATTACGTTATAATACGTACGTTACTAATAATAATCGGCATGTGTTTAAATGCTTGCCAGAAATTCACCTATTTTACTACCAATAAATTAGAAATGCCAGTCAGAATGGATAAATGTTCAACAAAATGAATATTTACTCGCAAAATTGTGTTTCAGACTTTTACTTTGTGGACATAAAGGCAGAAGTGGAGCGGAGGGGATCCCCCACCTTAACAGAGATGTAGTAAGTTGATCCCGGGCTCCGAGGTGAAAGCCTCGGAGCCTGCTATGATGAAAAGAAACCGGTCAGTAGACACAATGAAGTTCCCTAAAGGCCGTACCTTATCCTTCTTCAAGTCATGCGGGATCTTGACGAGCACGAGCTGGTCCGTGGCGTTGGTCAGCACGACGCGCAGCTTGTCGAGCGGCAGGCGGTGCTTGAGCTTGTAGGTCTTGCGGCTGCTGGCGTCCAGCACGTACAGCGCCTTGTCGGACGCCAGCAGCGTGCGCGGCCGCTCCTTGTATCCGCGCCGGTCGTACTTCAGCGCGTCGCATGAGTACTGCAACGTCAGAGAGGATACCTTGCTGAAATAGTTTAGGTAGCGAGTGCAGCTGTTGTGCAGGGTGTTTGGGGAACTCCACCAAGACCTTTAGGCTGATAAATAGACGAGGGTCTGACGCAGGATCGCGTGTGGTACGGAAACGGTGCAGCTAGTAAAATGTGGGTTTGTAAAACTGCTCTCTTATAGCTTTGAGAATATATAAATGTGAGTAAGTAAAAAATATCTATAGATGAAGGACTTAATTGCATGTACTATGATTTGTATTAAGCTTTTGATTGTTATTCACATAATGTTGTTTGGAATATTGTATTAATATGCTAGAAAAACACAGTCTAACTATATTCATGTCTTTTTAAATTCAAAAACGGTATAAAGAATATTAATATTCTTAAAAAACTGTCACGAGGATTAGACAGAAGTATGTTTTCAATAAGGGAGTGCCACAGGGTATCACTTGGATAGTGAAACTACTTTCTTTGATTGAATAATGCTCAAAGGATTTTTCACTACTACCAATATAACGCTATAAATTCGACAAATCATTATAATGCTTCTTTTGTTATGTTTATGGATTATTTTAGCAAGTTGGTACTCACGATAAGTTGTTCGCCAGTGGGCCATGACGGCGAGGCCATAAAGGTGTTTCTGAGCACCTGGTGGTCGGGCGTGAGCCGATCGTCTTGGAAGCGCTGCAAGATACTGGCGGGATAACTCTTTTTCTTGCCTGAAACGTAACAATATCCCTTAACTATTTAACAGGGATGTTATAATATGAGTAAGGCCGTCCGCTGCCTCATGCGTGTCACGCATGCTGGAGCCCGTACTTAGTGCAAATCTTATGCTTTTTTTTTGTACGAAATTCGCACCATATTATTGGTTGAAACAGCCGCCCACATGCGTACACTCGCATGACGCATCGGACGCTCTAAGATCTTCAACAAAACAAACCATTATATACCTACAGATTTGGATATTTTTAAATGTGTATGCCCCAGTTTTATCCGGGGGTGGGCAAAAGTACCAACTTTTGCGCTGTGTGTATTTCTACTGATGAATTGGGATCGCCAACGCGTGATTGATGAGCAAACCTGTGGTGCTACGAGCGTGAAAAGTATCAGAATCTAGTATCTGGCACCATTTATGCCTTTTTTTACCTACAGTTATCCACTCTGGCTTCTTTACGAGGAGTACCCTAGAAAGGAAATCCCTGACACCGGACCGGCACCAGCCGCCGACGATGGCGACCCAGACCCGTTATTGGGCATCTGAATCCCTCTTCCGTAATTTGAGCCCCCCTCTACTAATCTGATCTCTCCTCTCCTAATCTGACCCCCCTTACCCTAATCTGATATCTTTGCCATGTGGTAGATTCCTCTTTAATGCTTAATGCTTCTTTAATAGTGGTCAAGATTACCCTTGAACATTTTCTCAGCCAACAACTTCAATTCAAACTGTTTCTTGTCTTTCGGTGCCAATGCCAGTCTGTACTTCCTAGAGAGATGAGCTCGGTGGAGTCTCTTCAGCTCTGTGGACGCCTCCTGACAGGTCGCCGGGCAGGGTGGCCAGGAGAGGTCCAAGATCTTCTTAGGTAGCCTGGTGGAGAGACGCTTTAGCCAGTGTACCTTGGCGATGGCCAGGAAACGACGGTTATCTGGAGTCTCGGGGCCATTGCGGGTGATGAATCCTGTGGGAGATATTTGGTTAGATAGCGATAGGACAGTCAGCGAATAGACATGTGATAGTTTATGTATCTTAAAATGGTCATTATCTTATCGTGGTTTCTGGTCGCATCCAAGACTTTTACCTCGGAGTCAGGGGTACGCTATATACGGCTTATAGGGGCGCGACTGCCGCTTGACCACCCAATCTTGAAAGGCAAGACTGCGCCAGTTGATCAGCAGGTGCTAGCTTGCAGGTGAGGCTGCCTTGAACGTCTTGGTGGGGGTCAATACATCCATTTATCTTAAATGGCCTACCTTTGATAAAGGCTCTGATGACGTTGGCAGCCTTCCTCCTCCTCTCAAGCAGCCTCTGCGCCAGGAACCTCCGCACCCACTTCTGTATCACGATGGCCGCTTGCCTCATCTTGAGGTACTGTTTCCTCTGCCGGTACCCTCGCCACCTGCTCTGGATGATGGTCGCAATGTCGTTTTTCTTGATTTGATACGCGTCTTCTGTTTCGAACAGGGTTTTTGGGAAGCGGATGAAGATTTTTGTACTGTAATTTAAAATTAGTAAAAGTGTCTATAATAAATTATGTCGATTGACTTGATGTGCACAGGAATATCTACCGCCTCTGGATATAATTTTTTTTAAAGAATATTAGTAACCGAAATTACTAATTCCCCCGGAGTGGATTCTCTTCAGTAGTGTAATGGCCAGGATTCGAACCCGGGACCTCTCGATCGTAGGGTCGACTCCTTAACCACTAAGCTACCGACGCTTCCACTTCAATGATTCAAGACTTCGATACCTGGAACCACCTTTGGATGTTAGTTTAACATGTATGGGCACCAACCAAGTTCTCCATTCCTGCTGATTGACGGAAGAGGATCTGGCTTTCCTCTCGGTTTGGAGGATTAAGAGGAAGGCCTGCGGCAGGGGGCCTCGTCCGTTGTTTAGCATGTACTTCGACTAGCAGGTGAGGTTGACTTGGGCGTCGAAGGTGTTGGTAGAGTCCTGTATTTGCCCAATAGTTATCAGAAGGATATACATACTTGCCCATCCTGTAGTCTTCCTTGTCGTAGGCCAGCACGTCGACAAGCTTCTGCACCCCGTCTCGGGCAGCCCCGTGGAAGTTGGGCCACGTGTCACGGCTCAGGCACTTGTACCTGACAACCATAGCAATAAATATTAGTGCTAAATATAAATATTGGAAGATTTCAATTGTAATCGGCCTACCGATTACCGGTTTCAATTGTAATCGGTAGGTAGTATTACAATTGAAACCGATATCGGTCAGAGGGGATTGATGGATTCGAATCCTGGCCATTACACTACTGATGTGAACCAACTCCTATCACGAGCAATTTAGCTTAGTTGGAGAGTTAGGTTAGGTTAAATAAAAATATACAAACATCACCAAAAAAGTCACCTTTTAGTTGGACTTTTTTGTGACGTTCGATTTCGGAATTTAGGTGTTGTACAGAGTGAAAAGTTGATGATCATATCCAGGTTTCAAAAGTAAATAATGCTACAGACAGTCCAAAGGAATTACTGTGACAAAAGTTGATTATGGCTACCAAGTACAAACGCTATTAGGCGGATCACCTGTCACACGACTAGTTCACGACGAAGCCCATTGCGGACAGCCGCGATGGAGGATTATGCGTTTAAATAATTCTAATTTGTTTTTTTAATTATACAATAGGATACTTTTTTATAATCAAGGTTAAGAAAAAACAAGAATTGTCGTAACCTCTCAAGGAAAGTATCATAAGTCCTCCTGTAAGCGAAGCCCGCACGTCGCACTCTCAAGTTCTCCATCAGACCGAGGTACTTCACTTGATGGGACACCAACTTGTCGTCGAATTGCACTACACACAGAATGTACAAGAGTTGTAATAATATTCGAATATAATTTTGTTTAATCAAATGCAGATAGTCCGTGCGTGAAAACAATAATTGTTAGACTAACAGCCGGACAGTTTTGGAAGAAGAAAATATTATCTATTTGTTAATGCAGGTACTATTACAATAGATGTTTGGATATCAATACAATTCGCGACATCAGGACTATTTGAAAATCGTAGATGTTTCTAAATCATTCCTTAATATGTACCTAAATTAACTCAGCATTTATTAGCAACTTGAAATAAAAGCGCCCACCGAAAGACCCCAACTTCCCAACTAAGTAAGACACGGGGGATGATGACTCATTCGGTCTACTTGACATACCTTTATAAACTTTCGTCGCTACGTCCTCTTTCATCACATATCTCTTTCACTTAAATATGCAAGTTAAGTTATCTCATTGTCGGAAGTTTACGCGAGTGTCACACATTGATATAAAACTATTTTTAACAGATTCTATCGCGATTTATTTGATGTTATTGCTATATTTAGCTGAGCGGGCCGAAGGCGAGTGAAACTCTTATACGCGGGGTAGCCGCTTACAAACTCGGATATTCCTTTGCAACCACAAATCTGATTTCAACCAAATTTGCCATGGTCATAACGACAATCTAGGGCATGTTTGGAGACCATAAAATTGAAAATTTACCATTGAAACTAATGGAAAAAGTTCGCGCGTGCAAAAATTGAAATGCTCGCTCAGCCAATTTTCTTGCGATCGGCTAACTGCATAGCATCCCTAGTTTTATTATTTACATTGAACCCGATGTTTCGGTTCCTTGAAGAAAATACAACAAGACTTCATGACACTGTGATCTCATTCTGCGTAAATAGCAACACCAACAATTCAGCATAGTTCGGGTGCTTTGAGATAACTTACACTTCAAACTACAAGACAACAACCATCTTTAGTCTCCCCGTGACCATGGCTGCTGAAAAGCAGTCGAAACGTCAACGTCGGTTCAATGTAAATAATAAAATAACATCAAATAAATCGCGATAGAATCCGTAAATATTTTTATTTCAATGTAAAGTTATCTAATTTAAAATGTCCAATATCCTTAGCTAGGAGATGTCGACGAGTACTTACTTGGAGATTTGTTGTCGTTGGGCTTGATGCAGCGGATGTAGGAAGGTTCCTTGCTGCTCAGGATCTTGATCAGCTCGTTGAGCGAGTTCTTGAACTGGGTGATCGCTGTGTCGGGCCGCTTCTTGGAGTTTCGTTTAAGGTCCTATAATTGAAAACTTAATACTTTAGGTACTTATACAAAATGTTGATTGCTAAAAACATTACGGTTCATAGTATTTGGTTGGTTTATGGAGGGTTTTTGGGGAGCCATCAAGATGTTCGGGGCTCAAGCCAACCTCACCCTCAAGAAGGTACACCTACTGGTTGACAGACGAGACTTTGGCGCAGATTCCTTCTCGGAGTTGGGAGGGCAGCAAGTGAACGTGTGAGTAAAACTTATTTATAAAAATGACTTAGGTAAAGCATTTAAATAACATGGGTATTGTTACCTTGAAGCAGTTAGCCACGATGGTGTTGCCGCTGGTCGCCATGAGGCTTTGAATGTCCCTGAACAGTAGGTCGTTGTTCTTCTCCAAGAATGTCTTCACGTTGTACGTCACTTCGCCAGCGTAGTGGACTAGGCAGAACTCCTGGAAGTGCACAACACATTTGAGTACCAAACACCCTAATGTAAAAACTTGTCTATTTTATATTAAGGTCTCTCGTCATCGTTTTTTTTACCGCACTAGGGAGCATCCCTCAGTTGTGGGACTTAAAAAAAACTGAGACATGATCTGAACTTCTTTCTTGTCAACTTTTATAGAAAACAATACCCGTCCCAAATATCTGGCAGCCCTAGGCCCTGGCCTAGTCAGCTTCTTTTACATAGAATTATGGTGGCCTTCAGATGCTTTTTCAAGTTCCGTTTAAAGGACCTAAGATTGTAGGAAGAAGGAAACACGTGTGTTGGTAAAGAATTCCATGGATGGAGAGGGAGACAGCCCTGCACGTGTTGGTCTGCTTAGGAAAGGAGGGTAGACCAGTACTTACATCACGGCCCATAGTCTTCTGCGTCTTGATGTCGCAGTGTTTGTGCGACTTATAGTGCTTATGGCCGTCCAATTTCTGCGACAGCTTCTCCAAAAAGCTGAGGTCAGTACAATCGCCGGGACGTAGGCACTCGTCGTCCAGGATTGAGATGATACCTGTGCAAGGAGTGGTTGAGTTAGCCATCCATTAATTTCGGGTACGATTGCGACCAATATTGGCCTTAGGTAAGATTTAACAAGTTTGGACATAAGTGTGGGCTGCTACACACTTACCAATATATGTAATGTTAACTTTCTTATTGTTTAACTGATTTGAGTCCCAATAAAAGAAATTAGAAGTAAGGATAAGGTCCAAGTGGATTAAGAAGACTCAAATTAAGATCCTTAGCAAGACATCTGAAATCGACATTTTATTTCTTGAGACTACAAATAAATTGCTCAAGCCACTTAGATTCCAACAAGGCAAATTTTAACAGGGTTTTAACAGGAGTAAACACGTCATAACCTAACATACTTTCGATCTGATACATCATAAAGTGAATTTTAGATCAAAGTCATAAATCATTTATTCTGTATAGATATTAAAACGGAACTTAGAAAACGTACAGAAAAAAAAACTAGACTAATTTTTAGCAAACGGACAACCGGTTCGAAACTTAGTCTCCTCCTGAGAAGGTTCCAGCAAGAAATACAACGGGATTTTTGGTCTAATTAGAAACGTGTTAATTTATTCATTAGATTAAGTAATACGTGTTTTGTTTGAAATTCAGCCTTAGTAGAGGTGTGCGTACCTGTGTGCCTAGCCTCAATCATGTCGCAGATGACGATGTTGTTGAAGTACTCCACGGGCTCCCACTCGATGCCCTCCCGTAAGTACTCCTCCTGCTCCTGCTTCAGGGTCAATTGAATGAACAGCTGCTGCAGCTTCTCGTTGCAGAAGTTGATACAGAACTGTTCGAAGCTGCAAAAAATATTAAAATGCTACAAAGTGCTACGGGTTGGATAGTTTTTTCAACTTACAGTATTTTTATTTGCATCAATCTACTCATCATCATCAAAACAGCGTTGTGTCCCGATTGCAACGAGGTCTACACCTCGGAGCCAGAGATCCGCCTTCCAGGTTTTCTTCTCCACATCGCTCGGTCTTGGGCATCCCTAGTCACTGTCACCATTGGCACGTGTGCCATCTTCAGCGACGCGGTGACGACAAGCCAGCACTTCTTGGTATCAATCTACTATTTATACATGAGAGGGTGTCACGTGCGACTTCGGACCACATCTCCGAAGTCTGGTCCCGAAACTGAGGGGGATTGTAAGAGTGCTGGAGTGATTATCTCTTTCTTCCTTTTTCCCACAATAGAGGAAGGGAGAGGAAGAAGGAGCAAATAAATTATGAACTTTGGGGGAATTACCCTCATCACCTTCCTCACCATTCCTGTGTCCGCGCCTGCAATGAACGGTTGACACAAGCCACATAAGCCAAAAATGTTTAATTAATATCTTACCAATTTTTCGGGAAGATTTCAAATCCATAGATATCGAGAATTCCGATAACAGATGAGAATGTGTCCTTGTCTTTGGGCGCCATTGAGGCATTCAGTCTGGAGACCAGCCAGCTGAAGTGCTTGTCGTAGATAGCCTTGGCCAGGGCATCCCTGGCGTACTGCGCCTGCTCGATATCTAAAGGAGTGTTCACAATGTCCCCTCGAGCTTCAATCGTTCGGCTTGTTAATGATTCTCGTAGTTTTATGGCGTTTACTTTGAGGAGCTATGGAGAGAATTAAATATGGGTTAGATTTTGAGTATTTGATATGATGGGATTCGAATACAAACAGGACATCCGAATTCGTGTTATAAACCCTGTTACGTGCAATTGATGTTTTAAACTTATGATTGTCAATATTAATTCTTCTTTACATTTATTTTGAGAGACCTAAACCTATTGAGAGAAAATAATTTAACAATCATATTTCACGGCCATTATTTTTCAATAGCGCGTAATTATATACTACTAGTTGACGCACGCGGCTCCGCCCGCGCGGAGGTCGGTTATCGTTTGTTGGTCGAATCTTTGGTTCTACTTAACCAATTGCAATCAAATATACGGCAGATTTTAAGCCCGACCAAGAAATTTCTAACAGAAGAAACTGCATCTAAATCAGTTCAGTAGTTTTTGCGTCTATCGCGACCAAACAGACAAACAGATAAGAATTCCCATAAAAAAATTTGTAGGCCTAGGTCGCCCCAGTAATAATTCAGCAGCAACCCAAGCCGAGGTCGCCCCAAGGGTCCCCCTTGAGGCGTGATGCTTAAAATCAAATTTGGCTGAGAGCCTTATGCGCTCGCCACACTGCCCGCGTAAGGTTGTAGAGGCCTGTCGGCCATTAACCCACACCCCACATAAAAAAAACAATTAGTGAGATATTCCTCTGTCATATAGTTATAAAACCCATTATCCTAAGCAGTCCAGGGTCTCCAACAGGTTAAAGTCGGCCCTGAGGTTAGACTTCTTGCCTTCTGTCCTTTCTACTTGAAGATTCATGTTGCGTTAGTTACAATTCTAAGTTATTCAAATAACATTTGCATCCGAGAATATTATGGCGATTGTGACCCGCGAACCGACGGTATTACATAAAGTGACGTCAGTACGAGGAGCGACAATGGCACGCTAATACTACGATATTTATATAAACACACCGGAACAATGGACATAGTTAGGATTATGAACTATGGACGAACTAAACAAACACGAGTATCGAACGTACTGAGCAGTTTAGACAAATACTTTGGGTTTCCTAGATGTATGCACTAGGTAGGTACAGGCAAACGCCCAGGGTCAGTCGGGGTGTGAGGGATATGCTCTATGGGCAACCTTACACCCTGGCGTCTTTAGACCCGAGACGGCGTGCTGTTTTACTCGGTTCAAACACGACATAATCGCCCCCGCTGGCCGGCGGGGGGTATCCGAAGGGGTTTCCGCACGAAAAAAGAAAGGTACAGGCAACGACAAAAGTTGATCAACAGTCAAATATTTACAAACCATTTTTATATTGGAATACATGTACCAATAATAGCTGTATAAGTAATTTTATAATCCCCAGAGGCTACCTGGGGTTATCCTTTCGAGGGCGTACAAGGACATCGTGTGCTTTTAGTCGGTTCGATTCCGACATACCCACCTCATCGCTGGCACCAGTGGGGTGAAGGCCGAGGGGGTGCCACACGTAAAAAAAAATCCCAGAGGCTAAAGTTTATGAAAGGTTTCATAGCTAAGGCGATTAATCAATTAGAATTCGTTAAGCTACTTTTGTCGATGAATGTACTTCTCCTGCCAAAGAGCTGCGTTGGATAACACATCTTCATAAACTCAGTGCAAATCCCGGTTGCATAATGCTTGCACTTTGGAGCCTTGGGTCCGCTCTGGGGCTATTGAAAGAGCGACTTTCGTCTGACCTCCAGGGACTTAAAAACATATTCATAAAGTTTACATAATTATATGGGTTACCTACCCTATGAAAAGGTCACAGGATGAAAGTGTTACACTTATAAATGTGGTATTGAATCTGTTAATCGTTACCACTTTCAATTGTGTAACAGTTATACATATGTAACAGATATTAATCTGTTAACAGTGTTAATAAGTGTTAACCGAAATGCTACCTTGCCAAATTTACTATCCTATCACATTTATAATCTATTTTTTAAATAAAGGTATTTTGTGCACCCCACGTACTTTAGGACGTTATTTCTGTTACACTTATAAAACGTACCACTTTGAATATTGTACACTTTCGTATCTGTTACATTTATAAATGGGTTTCTTCTAAAACAGTTTCAAAAAACAGTGTTAAAATACTTTATTACGGTTACAGTTTCGGTCCCTACTGACCTCCAAACCCTAAGTGGAAATCCTGGGCCGGACCCTTGTCTGTTATATAGCAGCAATAGCTTACAGGTGAGGTTGACTTCGGCCTCAACGATGTTGTTAGGGCCGTGTACACGAGCACAAAGATGACGAGCATATTGACATACATATTTCATGACATCAGTTTCTAAGTATTGCAGCAAACAGGAAAACGATATAACAAGGTCAGCTAATAAAAACAGGAGTTTGAGGAACTAATGTGACTTTAATCCCATTATTTCAGTACTTATAGATAACTATAACACGCATTTTGTTTATTTGGATATTTTCGCACTTACGCACAATGAATTTAAAAAGCAATCTATTTCATAACTTCTCTAGTTGGAAAAACATTAAGGCAGAGGATTGGCACAATTTAAATCTTTCCACCTACTACATTATTCTGCGGACATAAGTGTGGGTTTATCAAGTTTGTTACATTAACCTTTTACTGTATGATTTGTGTCCCAATATGAAAGAAATAAATAAATATAACATATTTAGGTGTTTTCGATAAGGACATTTTGAGTAGCTACATAAAAGTGAGGTGGTTATTCATCGCGGAAGTGTGTATTCTTTTGCAAACAACTGAGTGTCAGTGTGGTGTTGCGTAAGCTAATAGAACTGCAACTGCGTTGTGCAAAGTATTTCGGGTTATTCGTTTGGGAAATTTTTTGTAGCCCATATTCCGTACCTTCTTTTTTTTCGTGCGGAAATCCCCTCGGATACCCCCCGCCGGCCAGCGGGGTAGGTTATGTTGGCTTGAACCGACTAAAACCGCACGCGATCTCGGGTCTTCTCCGGCTTCGAGATGGCCCCGTCGTGTTTGGGAACCACGGTATCCCCATCTTGCCCCGGAATAGGGGGGGCGCGCTAGTCACCCCACCCTCCTGGCCTGCTTCTGCTGGGGTGACAGGCGGCCTCACCTACCACGCCCAGGCCTCCGCTCATGAGGACAAGGTCGTTGTCGAGGTCGTTGAGTGACCTCCGGCGCCTGATTCGCTTGCGACGCGCGGCGAGTATGTTGCGGTCTCGGCGGGCCGGGAGAGTTCTAAAGCGTCGCGGTAGCTTAGTGGTTAAGGAGTCGACCCTATGATCGAGAGATCCCTGGTTCGAATCCTGGCCATTACACTACCGACGTGAACCCACTCCTAACACAAGCAATTAAGCTTAGCTGGAGGGGTTAGGGTGAATATTAGTAATTTCGGTTGCTAATATTCTTTAAAAAAGAAAAAAAAATCTCTCCCGGGCTCGCTCCGCCATCTCCTTCTCGAGCATTACTTGCTTGCAGAAGGAGGCCATACTCCGTACCTACAGTTTTTAGGCAAGAGGGTTTAAATATTGGCCATTAAATTATCAACCTAACCTAACCCATGCAATTTAGCTCAGCAAGAGGCGTTAGGGGGAATAATAGTAATTTCGCTGAAAAAGGTTATGTTGGAGTACATGAACTCACATCCATGAACCATGAAAACATTACATTCCCTTTACTCACTTGTGTAAAAAGTAATATCTTACCTCGGACACGTTGCCTGTATTCGCGTCATGTGATATAATCTCAGCGTATCCCTTTTCATTTTTAATAAACTTGGTGTTTCCAAGATGCAGGACGCTGGCGACGATCTCAAATATCTCATCTTGTTCGGCGGCTCCTATCTCGATTACCTTCATAGCATCTTGGACGGTGCGGAATTGTGCTGCGTCGTTTGATCTCTGGCTCGCTTGCGTGTTCTGAGGAAGATCGCAGTTTATTGTTAAGCTAGCTTCTACCAACGATTACGTTTGCGTGGGTTTCGGAATTGTGTCGAGAGAGAAATAAAAAAGCGGCCAAGTGCGAGTCGGACTCGACCATGAAGGGTTCCGTAGCAGCAAGTAACATAATAATGTTTTTATTTTATTTTCATATTTTAGTTGATTGAATATAAGGTAAATTGCGGTTTACGATTTATGACGTATAAAACAAACTACTCACTAGATCTCGTTCAAACCAATTTTCGGTGCAAGTTTACATGGTAATGTACATTATATATTATTTTTAGTTTTATTACTCTCTTATTTTACAAGTTAAAGGGGTGGGGGGGGGGGGACATTTTACCACTTTGGAAGTGTCTCTCTTGCATATTAGAAACTTCAATCTCATTTTTGAAGACCCATTCATAGATACCACACTTGATGAAAAAAAAAGTAATAAGTATGGGGAACCCCCGAAAATTAATGTTTTTTTCTATTTTTGTGTGAAAATCTTAATGTGGTTCACAGAATATATCTACTTACCAAGTTTCAACAGCATAGTTCTTATAGTTTCGGAAAAAAGTGGCTGTGACATACGGGCGGACAGACAGACAGACATGACGAATCTATAAGGGTTTCGTTTTTTGCCAATTGGCAACGGAACCCTAAAAATGACATTAATTTTGATAAAAAGTGTTCTATGAAAGAGCGACTGTCGTCTGACCCAACCCTGAGAGAATATCCTGAGCCAGGACCTTGTCTGTTATTTAGCAGATGTACAACTAGCAAGGGAGGATGACTTCGGGGCTATAAATGGATTGCAAACTAAGTAGTTGTATCTTATCTCATCATCATCTAAGCATTGTCTCTTTTCTTTTTTCGTGCGGAAATATATAAAATATTCGAGCATGTTGCGGGCTCGGCGGCCGGGAGAGTTCTAAATCTCTCCCGGGAGCATTGCGTCCCTATTGCATCCTAGGCATTCACCTCGGAGCTCCGGGTCAGCTATCCGGTAAAAGTGGCATGGCCAGACGTTTCGTTGAGCCAATAGAGGCTGGGTATATTAGCCTCTATTGGCTCATATTTGTATCTCAGCTATTTCCGATCAATCTTCCGCCATTTTTAGGGTTCCGTACCTCAAAAGGAAAAAACGGAACCCTTATAGGATCACTTCGTTGTCCGTCCGTCTGTAAAGACCGTTTTTCTCAGGAACGCGTGGAGGTATCAAACTGAAATTTATATCTAATACTCAGGTCTACTGTCCCTTGGAGCTGTGAAATAATCAAACTCCTTAGCCAAAGCAATCAAAAGATACAGCCGTTTAAGCCGCAAATTTCCGCAAATTTTCGAAACTCGCACGGGAATCAAAACCTACAGGGTACTTCCCGAACTTAGAATCTTGAAATTTGGTACGAAGTAACGTCTTATAGTACAGATAAAGGAAAAATTGCGAAAACCGTAAATTTTTAGTTATACATCATATAATGAAAAATATTTTTGAAATTTTTAAAGTTACTACTACCATAAGTATGACTCGATTGTCGTGATGGGTGAACTTTTACTTATATGCCTACAGGTTTGTACGGAACCCTCGGTGTGCGAGTCCGACTTGCACTTGGCCGGTTTTTTATTTTTGGTAACCAAGATACTCACCAAATCAGTAGTGTACTTGTACGCATCAGGTTTGTTAAGCAAATTCAAGCGTTTCAACAACTCCTGGTCGGCTCCCGCAAGCAATTGGTAGAATATATGGAAGTTTCTTTCCCCCGACATTTGGCTCACGACCCTGGACTTCTCCAAGAGATAGTTGAGGATGTGTCCTCCTTCAGGAGCTCCTTGATGGTTAAACTGAATGTCCATGTACTTTCCAAAGCGGCTGGAGTTGTCATTCCTGTGGGTCTTGGCATTACCAAATGCTTCTAGTAAGGGGTTGCTCTGTAGAAGTTTGTCTTTGACGGTTTCTACATTCAAGAGATGGTTGGTGCGAGCTGCTATGTATTCTAGAACCTTTTTAGACGCTTCAGTTTTGCCGGAGCCGGATTCACCTGTTCGATTAGAGGAACCATAGTTTAGGCACAGAATAAATAATAGTACAAGCACAGAATAAATAATAGTACAAGGTTTAGGTGATTAGTTCACACGATTACGTCACATCTATTTTATTTTCTGTGTCTATTTCATAACGAGTAAATATAAATGTATTCTGTTTTTGAAAGCATAACCCTCGGTCGAATTTTTCGAAAAAGAAATTGGTTGAAATTCGACCATAATCATGAAAAGAGGAGCATCAGTCGAGTGGGTCAGAAGATATTGTTTCCAATATATTTTAACACTTATAAAAATAAAAACATTTGACAATGAGAGAAGATATACCTTTTTTTTTTTTTTCTTTTTTTTTATCGTGCGGAAATCCCTTCGGATACCCCCCCGCCGGACAGCGGGGGCGGTTATGTCGGGCTTGCACCGACTAAAACCGCACGCCGTCTCGGGTCTTCAGACGCCGGGGTGTAAGGTTACCCATAGAGCATATCCCTCGCACCCCGGCTGACCCTGGGCCATCTCACCACTAAAAGCATCGCTCATCCTGTCTCCTCTGAAAGCAGAGGAGTACGGAGAGCGATGTGTTCCCGCCACGTTGGGTATTGGCCGACGATCAATGCCAACCCTATGAAAGGGTGAAGGGGAAGCCATTGACCGCCGCCCAGGGTGTACCGGCCGCTCCGATTCCGTTCCCCCCGGACTGCAGCGGGATCGGAATCGGAGCGACACTCGAGGAGGTTACCCAACACACACCCCAGAGAAGATATACCTACGAGTTTTCTCTTTAAATATTTATATAGCTATAGATGAAATTCTATAGTGATTGCCAAAAATTAATGCCTAAATATCCATTCGAACTTATCTCCGCTGATAACAATAAGCTAAGATAATCAGGTTCGTTCGAATAAACATACATGGGTAACATAGGTAACATGTTTAATAATATATAGGACAGGTTTCAAAACACATACCTGAGATCAAGATACATTGTTCTCTGTGTTCAAAAACCAAAGACCTGTATGCGTTGTCGGCTATCGCGAATCTGTAAAAAAAACAATAATTTTATTTACTTAGGCAATGTCCGGGGCATTACGATGAGTTGGTGTATGGGAAGCTGAAATTCCCCCTGTACCCATCAGTGGGTGAAGCCAGTGCATATTGCTAAGAAGTACCATACGTATAGTCAGCGTTGATGATGAAAAGTTGATGATCTTATCCAGGTACCAAAAGTAAGTGATGCGTCAGAAGTAACAAAGTTTCAAATATTGGTGATAAGTACAAAGTCACCTTAAGGTTCAAAATTTCGTGACAATATGAAAGCATTAGAGCAGTAGCACGTTTCTTAGGTGAATGAAAACAAACCTTATTCGTTGACACTAAGTTACATTTAAGTTTATTTTAATTTTGTGCATGGTGTAATTGATATGTTTTTGTTTCGTTTGCCGATAAGCCGATTCGCTTGTTACGAAACTGTCTACACTAACTTTATAAGTATCTATTTAAAGTTTGAATTTGTACCGACGCGACGCGACGGCTTATAGAAAAAAGCGGCCAAGTGCGAGTCGGACTCGCCCATGAAGGGTTCCGTAGCAGCAAGTAACATAATGTTTTTTTTAAATTTTATATTTGAGTTGATTGAATTGATTGAATGAAAGGTAAATAGCGGTTTACGATTTATGACGTATTAAAAAAACTACTTACTAGATCTCGTTCAAACCAATTTCCCGTGGAAGTTTACATGGTAATGTACATCATATACTTTTTTTAGTTCTATAATTCTCTTATTTTAGAAGTTACAGGGGGGGGGGGGACACATTTTACCACTTTGGAAGTGTCCCTCGCTTATACTATTCACTTTAGAAAAAAATGATATTACAAACCTCAATATCATTTTTGAAGACCTATCCATAGATATCCTCACACGTATGGGTTCGATAAAAAAATTTTTTGAATTTCAGTTCTAAGTACCCCCAAAATTTATTGTATTTTTTCTATTTTTGTGTGAAAATCTTAATACGTTTCACAGAAAGTCAAGGTGACTTAGTACTCATCACCAACTTTTGAAAATTGGTTGGCAATACTTACTTTAAACGCACTGTAGCATAACCTACTTTACTTTTTCTGGTGGTAGAAATTTGATGACACAAATTTGTCACAAAATTCGGCCGGGTAGGTACCACCGTGCACGGGGGTGCGACTGGTTGGATCACCTCCAAGTTAGGTGCACCCTGGGCAACGTGGACGATGACGCATCATTGATTCCTCCTCTGGAGTAGCTGGCGTCAACGTCAACGGCCAAGAGTCTGACCAATCGGCCCTTTTCAGGGCCAGCTGACCCCATTGCACGAGGCGGTCGGGCTATGGCGGGCCTGCAAGGCCTACGGGGGGGATGGTCGCTCCAGGTACCCCTCTGCTGTTATCAGAGATGACACTGCGAATGGCCCAGGGTCAGTTCCGACTGCACTCCGGTGCGAGGGATATGCTCTATGGGTAACCTTACACCACGGCGTCTGTAGACCCGAGACGGCGTGCAGTTTTAGTCGGTTCAAGCCCGACATAACCACCCCCGCTGGCCGGCGGGGGGTATCCGAAGGGATTTCCGCACAATAAAAAAAAAAAAGGTACCACCGTGCTGAGTGCCACCATTGTTAACATGATACGTGTATGTAATGGTGACGCTCTTTCCTGAGACTTTACCTTCAGCTTACCATCAGGCGAGGTGAAGTCAAATTGACGTGTCATAAGTATAAAAAAAAAACTAGATACGATCATCAACTTTTAACGATGACTGTACGTTAAAGTTGTATTGGATAAGTTTGGGTGTTTTATATGTGTGAACTAGCTAGTGAGACGGGTCTGGTGAGGATTGGAAGATAAACTTTTGTCTGTTTCGTGGTACATTAATACACAATTTTTGCTAGCTATGATTTCGATTCCAAGTAATATGGTGCGTTACCAGAGTGCCTAGTGCGAGTTTTGTTTAATTCGTCTCCCAAAAAAACGGCGTTCATTTTGTTAGAGAAATTTGTAATTTTAACCTAGTTCTCGCGTTTGTCGCTAGATGACTCTGTATCGTATTCTATTCTTTATCATCTAGGTTGCACTGTTTATATTTCCATACAAAATAATCTTCACGTATATGCACGTTTTTGTGACACGAATTAAACAAAACTCGCACTAGGCACACCGGTTCCCATTTTGCTACTGATTATCCGAACAGAAAAACCCAAACACAATGTCCGAACCGGGAATCAAACATAAGCAAAAAAAAATACAGTAATTGTGATTTCAAGAGATAGGGTACATGTGGCTAATTAATCATCATACGACTGTATTATAAGATTTTGATTTACATTTGAGTGTACACTTTGTCTTTGATGAATTAATAATACTTATTTGATTTTAATAAAAACAACCAAGTTTGATAATTAAACAAGCAAACAAACACAAAGTGTCTAAATGTTATCTGAATCGTATCTTTAAAATCAGTAGAAAAACGTTTTTATTTTTGAGGATCATGAAACGACAACGGTCTTATTGATTTCAAGTTGCTGGTAGATTATTAAATTATAACTAAACTTGAATCGAAGCAGCACGTGCGTGTGCAGAACACAGCTGATGTTACCGATCTGCGATATAAGTAGGTACCTTTTTTTTTCGTGCGGAAATCCCTTCGGATACCCCCCCGCCGGCCAGCGGGGGCGGTTATGTCGGGCTTGAAACGACTAAAACCGCATGCCGTCTCGGGTTAAGACGCCGGGGTGTTAGATTGCCCATAGAGCATATCCCTCACACCCCGACTGACCCTGGGCCATCTCGGGTTTGGGAACCAGGGTGTCCCCGTCTTGCCCCGGTTTGGGGGAGGGGCGCTAGTGGCCCCACCGTCCCGGCCTGCTTCTGCTGGGGTGGCAGGCGGCCTCACCTGCCTCTCCCAGGCCTGCGCTCATGGAGGACGGAGGTCGTTAAGCGACCTCCAGCGACTGAGTCGCCTGCGACGCGCAGCGAGCATGTTGCGGGAGGGTACTGTACCTAAGATATAAGTAGGTACCTATTTGAAATACCAGTAGGTACAGAATAGGTACGTCTTCCCATCTTTTTTGTAATAAATTTCTTAGTTTTTATTTTGTACTGCTGACCCGTCCCGTTTTTGCACATCTGTATATACCTACCAAATAAGAATAAGACTAACTTATGTTTACTAAACTGACGGCTTTTCATGACGGGGCTGCGTTGTGCTCCCGAGTAATGGTAAGACTCCGACAAGACGGCCATTTTTATGGTCTATTTACTATACGACTACTACGAATATCCTTCAGTTGACTTTTACAACTTGCCCAGGAGGATAAGCAGCTGACGCATTCTATGTTTTACTCTCATCCGTGGGTCAGCAACGATAAATAGGGTGGGTACCACTACCACGTTCGTCCCGCCCCGTCAACGGGACAGTTGTACTCATAGTAGTCACAGTAACGGTCGAATAACACGTTTAGTCGCGTTAGAAACAATGAGCAGTCGTATAAACGTATGTGATAATCAAATAACAATGTATCTTTATACGAAGCAGATAACAACAGACCTCACTTCGCCGTACCTACTCAATAATCATTGTATCCTTATCGTGAGGTGATAAGCAACCATTACTTTTATCCTTGAATCACAAATACCTATATAAGTTTATAAGGAAAATATTTTATGAATGATAAGTCATTCATAAAATATTTTCCTTTACTTGTCACTTTTACAGTCAACGACAAAAGTAGCTTAAAATATTCTAATTTATTGATCACTGTAGCTCCTAAAACTATAATAAAATACATGTATTATATGTGAAAAAAAGATATGTTAATATTTTAGTCGTTGACTGTACATCTTTACTATACAAATTCTCGGACACACGCGCACATAACTTTACATTCTCATAAATAAAAGCACCCAGAAATTAAAACTTTAACGGTTTAATTAAAAAAGATTTTCATTTTCTTAACTTTCTCTTTTCTATAAACAGCACTAGTCTAATGAAAGATACAAAGATGCCATCTTAAGGCGAGGGTCCCTGAGGAAGGGTGTTTTTAGATTAAGATTGCCCTATAGGTGAATGGAGCCCCACGGGCGTATTTTTTATTTATTTTTTATTTTTTTTATTTTCGACACGTCAATTTGTCTTCACCTCGCCTGATGGTAAGCTGAAGGTAAAGTCTCAGGAAAGAGGGGCACCATTACATACACGTACCATGTTAACAATGGTGGCACTCAGCTTGACGGCCTCATCAGAAGAGGATTGTCGTCGCAGCACCGCGTGACACCCATCGGTCCCACTAGTGCTGCGACCACAATCCCCCTGCCCGGCTATGCACTTGCTGACCCCTGAACGCAATCAAACCGAAATTGGATTACTATGAAGGATTTTTCGTATGGGCCCCATGGGTTATATATATATATATACGTATGGGGCCCTATGTACGGGCCCCATACGTGTGTGGGGGCCCGTTAGTGTATGGCCCCCATGGTTTTACGGGGCCATTTGGGTATATGAGGCCCCCTCAAGATCTTGCAGCTTGGCGCTATGGGTTCACTCTTCTATGGCTCTTTTTCATATTCATATAAGCTTTTACGGAAGCGACTTTCTGATAGCCATATTACAATATTATAATATTATAATATATAATATAATATTATTATAATATTCAGCTATATTCCCTTTATCTAAAGTGCAGATAGAAGATCTTCTATTTAAATAATAGTGTTGATACTACAACACCACCTTAAGTTAACCTTCTGTGTTTTTCTGTATAACGTATCACGTAAAACACTGGACGCGAACCGCAAGCGCCTCGCTGTGGCGTAAAGTGGCAACTTTACTATGGCAAAAATACCTAAAGTCGTCGAATACCCTCGCCTTAACTTATCGATGCTAAAGAATGTGTCCTTTCTATTATGATGCTTAATCACTTAACACAAAAGATTCCTTATACCGAAACGGATATTCTCACTCGAAACTACTGGTGGTAGAAATTTAATGACACAAATTTGTCACAATATTCGGCCGGGTAGGTACCATCGTGCAGGGGTGTGTGTTGGGTAACCTCCTCGAGTGTCGCTCCGATTCCGATCCCGCTGCAGTCCGGGGGGAACGGAATCGGAGCGGCCGGTACACCCTGGGCGGCGGTCAATGGCTTCCCCATCACCCCTTCATAGGGTTGGCATTGATCGTCGGCCAATACCCAACGTGGCGGGAACACATCGCTCTCCGTACTCCTCTGCTTTCAGAGGAGACAGGATGAGTGATGCTGTTAGTGGTGAGATGGCCCAGGGTCAGCCGGGGTGCGAGGGATATGCTCTATGGGTAACCTTACACCCCGGCGTCTGAAGACCCGAGACGGCGTGCGATTTTAGTCGGTGCAAGCCCGACATAACCGCCCCCGCTGGTAGGCGGGGGGGTATCCGAAGGGATTTCCGCACGATAAAAAAAAAAAAAAAAAAAGTACCACCGTGCACGATTGCGAAAAACCCTCCATAGTAATCCAATTTCGGTTTGATTGCGTTCAGGGGTAAGCAAGTGCATAGCCGGGCAGGGGGATTGTGGTCGCAGCACTAGTGGGACCGGTGGGTGTCACGCGGTGCTGCGACGACAATCCTCTTCTGATGAGGCCGTCAAGCTGAGTGCCACCATTGTTAACATGGTACGTGTATGTAATGGTGACCCTCTTTCCTGAGACTTTACCTTCAGCTTACCATTAGGCGAGGTGAAGTCAAATTGACGTGTGCTAAATATAAAAAAAAAGAAGAAAATATTTCTATTTATCAGTTCTTAATCTAAAGTCGAAGCGAGCGTTATGCAAAATCCCCAGTTTAGCAGTTGACTCATTCACATTTTATACTTTTCATAATTGGTTTAATAATTTATTGTTAATAACTAAGTATATATCATTGTTGGTACCTTTTTACTGTTAAATATCTGAACTAATTGTAGTTAAATTTTGTAAAGAGATAGCTATTGTCGGAAACTTACCCGAATGTCACACATTGAAATGTAAGTTATCTCAAAGTACCCGAACTATGTTGAATTGTTGATGTTACTATTTATTACGCAGAATGAGCTCACAGTGTCATGAAGTCTTGTTGTAAGATAACTTACACTTCAAACTACAAGACAACAACCTTCTTTAGTCTCCCCGTGACCATAGCTGCTGAAAAGCAACCGAAACGTCGGGCTCAATGTAAAATATAAAATAAAATCAAATAAATCGCGATAGAATCTGTTAAAAATAGTTTTATTTCAAGAGATAGCTACTTGATATTCCAACTGCTGAATGTTTATCGTAATCCAAAGAAACCAGCACTGCATCACATCTTTAGTAAGCGGTCCGGTCATTATTGGAAAATGACTGGTTCATATTAATATTGCCCGATTGATCAAGTTGCCCGTAACATAAATATACCTATTGGGTGGAAACGTTAAGTATGTCCAGGCGATTATTTCGTAAATTTTAAAGATATTGTAAAACTTTCAACTGATATAAAATCTGAATTGCTTGGTCTATAAAATGACATAAAATAAAATAAAAAAAGTTAAAAAAAACATCAATTGTTCCCAATTTGTACTTTTGCCGTCGTAAATATATGGGAACCGTAAAAGTAAAAATAATTGAGAAATGTTTACAAAAACAAAATTACAAATTGGGAATACATATTTTTTATAGATTTAGATCGGAAAAAGAGAACATCTAGGACGGGACTTGAACCCTTTTTCCGATCTAAATCTTTAGAAAAAAGTAAGCATACAAAATGTTTAAAAATTTAATTGAAATATAATTTTTTTCTAACTTTTTTAATTTTCATTATTTCATCTTTCTAGATTATTATGATGATAATAATGATAAGTTGATGATAAGTTTGCAAAAATTTAAGAAATGACTAAATAATCGTCTAGACACACTTAACATTTCCACCTGGTAGATATATATACTATATACCTAAATATAGGTACTTACGAAATAATCCAACCAGCTTCTCTTTGAGAAACCAATAACAGTGGATTTCAATAATAAGGAACCGAAGTCAATTTTTATGAAATTGTATTTATCACGGGTTACTCATTTAATAATTTCAATATATACTGATTTAAGTTCAATTAGTAAATCTATAAATGTGGTTACAAATTTTATATCTAACTAAACTAAATAAATCTAAAATCTAATCTAATTAAAAGAAACTTAAACCTAAAATGCATCGTGGAATTCCTCCGCATCGCATGCCTCCTGTGGTAACGTGCCCAGAAGACTGGCAGCATTGCCACGTTGTATGGCAATACTTATTCTCTGTGCTAAAAAGAAGCCACGGTCTGGTCACGAGAAGCGTCGATCATAGGTGTTACAATCTCCCTGAAAAGACTGCGAGCACTCGGACCCCATGCCCCTAACGTTTCGACTCAAAACGGCACAAATTCATAATCTCCAATTAAGTTTGAGTATTTGCGCCGTTTGAGAGTCTCCGCAGAAGCAGCAGCAGCACCGGCACAGCCAGCCGTGCTGGCTATATGGCTAGCAATGGTGTCGACGCATGTTGCGTCCCAAACCAGAGTCCTACCCATTTTCCATGGCATTCATGACATACCGTCCGGTCTTGTCATCGTCGCGTGCCAAACCATCTGGTTCAAGTACAGCTGGCACACCGGCAGTGACAACGCGCACGTCGGATTATGTCATTGAGGCTGGCGTGCCGTGGTATTCGCCCAGCGCTCCTGCAGCACGATAAGCCATGGTGTCCGAACCTGTCGACGGCTTCTCCACAGCGACATCGATGCGGAGAAACACACGGGGCACCTAAACGAAGGCATGTTGCAATGCGGAAGGTAGTGTCATCTAACATAGTTCCTACGTTAGATGACGGAAGAGCTTGTAACCAAAGACCCGACTCCCACACTCCTACCGCCAGCAAACGGGCACGCTCTGCAGCATTAGACCATGTATTTATTAAATGTTGTCTTACTAAGCTGCAAAGCGGCCCGTCCCACTGTCGCTGAGAGAAAAGGTTCTTTGGGAAATTGGTGTTCGGGCATGCAATTTTCCAAGCATTTACTGCATCAGTTTTACACAATACTTCAGAGTTAACCAGTGTAGGTGCAAGGATTTACCTGGTTAATTCTTCCGTACTGTGGACCGAGGACAGGAACGCTGGTAAGCTTATATCCGAAATTTTGCGAACACCGAGCCCACCCAAGCGAATCGGTAGAGACGCTTGTAGTGAAGCTCGGTCATTCAATGCCACATTCAAGATTTTTGTGAGGGTGCTTTGTATAATTTTGTCCATTTTTTCTAAAAGTTGTTAAATTAAATGTTAAATGTTTGAAAAAATAGGAAGATCTGGGTGGCATGGGTGAATTTTGGAACAAAAAGGCAATACCGAAGAATAGTAAAAGCAGAATGGATATTAATTTTGGGTAGGCGATCTGAAATATCACAAAAATTTTGAATTTTCTCCTCTATAAAGGAGTTATAGGCATCTTCTAAAATTGGGGACCCAAGGAGGCGTAGTGCATCTTTTTCAATAATTTTAATATTCGGTGCTAATGAATTCAATTTTTAATTGTTGAAATTTTGTCCAAATCATCATTTAAAAAAGTTCACATTTATACTCATTGAATTTCATTGCGTAAAGTAAAACATGGGTTGCTGAAATTCAGGTTATACAGCTTTAAGCACTTTTAATATCTTTATTTGTAAACAACGTAATGTTTAGCTAATAAAGAAAAGTTTTTAGATCGCGGAGAAATTAATGAAATATAAATTTACACATTCAAGATAATCATAAAGTTTTATGGTATTGAACCAATGACAAATGAATGTTAATGAGATAATATATCACTATAATAGAATAAAATAGATATAATTACTAAATTATCATAATAAAAAGATTGTATAATCAATAATAATTAAATTAATGATGAGTGTACAATTAAATTGATTGTTATCGTGATTTTAATAACTTTACAATGTACATATTATATAGATGCAGTCACGCCTCTTGCCCATTGGGATAGACAAAGACCATATATTTCCACTCGTTACGATTTTGGCATACACCTTTCGCTTCTTCCACTTTCATAATAGTTTTTATACACGACCTGGTAATGGGACTCTTGGAAAATTATATAGATCAACTCTATTATTTCCTAAAAGCCCCATTCCCACTCGAATTCCCAATAAATACTCTGCATTTTTATTATTGGAAATCAATTACCATACGTACAATACCATAGGTACAATAGTACCCTTTTTTTTTTTTTTTTTTTTATCGTGCGGAAATCCCTTCGGATACCCCCCCGCCTGCCAGCGGGGGCGGTTATGTCGGGCTTGCACCGACTAAAACCGCACGCCGTCTCGGGTCTTCAGACGCCGGGGTGTAAGGTTACCCATAGAGCATATCCCTCGCACCCCGGCTGACCCTGGGCCATCTCACCACTAACAGCATCGCTCATCCTGTCTCCTCTGAAAGCAGAGGAGTACGGAGAGCGATGTGTTCCCGCCACGTTGGGTATTGGCCGACGATCAATGCCAACCCTATTAAGGGGTGAAGGGGAAGCCATTGACCGCCGCCCAGGGTGTACCGGCCGCTCCGATTCCGTTCCCCCCGGACTGCAGCGGGATCGGAATCGGAGCGACACTCGAGGAGGTTACCCAACACACACCCCAGGTACAATAGTACCCCCCCAAACCGGGGCAAGACGGGGACACCGTGGTTCCCAAACCCGAGGCGGCCATCTCGAAACCGGAGATGGCCCAGGGTCAGTCGGGGTGCGAGGGATATGCTCTATGGGCAACCTTACACCCCGGCGTCTGCAGACCCGAGACGGCGTGCGGTTTTAGTCGGTTCAATCCCACCATAACCGCCCCCGCTGGGGGGGTATCCGAGGGGATTTCCGCACGAAAAAAAAAAAAAAGGTACAATAGTACCACTATGGTAACCTAACTATAACAAGTTTAGCGTCAACTTATAAGTTGCACTGTGTGAAGGTTATATACAGGATATTTTTCAAAGAGTGCCCAAATTTGCACAGGAAGTTCAGCGTCGTTAGTATAATCGATTAATGAAATAAAAATAATCAATTAAGGATTTTTCATTAAAAAAATTTACCATTTTATTCATGATCCCAATTTTTACTAATGCTAGCGTCGCGTCACGTCGTCGTGCTGCCCCTTTCCCTCTTCCCGCGCTGCGTGTATTTCTTTATTATGACGGTCGCCGCAAGAGATAGTTTGTTATGAAACTTATGTATGATCGCGCGCGCGTAGTAAGAATACGTTGTGCCCATAAATCACGTACTTTTTAACTAGGAATTCAGTGCAGGGTGCGACTGAAATAAATTGAGCTGAGCGAGCAGGACTCTTACTTGAAAATAAGACATCTTACAACGGTCGCGCGCTTAGCTAAGGCCGCGCCCTCATGAAACTGTATATCGGTTATTATTCCTCAATGATACATCGGACATGAACCATCTCGCTTCAAAACTCTTCAGTGTCCACACTATCACAGTGGTAAATTTGGTCAAGATCGCGCGAGTGGTTACGGAGGAGTTCAGCCACCAACAAACGGCTATGCCGGGTATAAGAATAACTAGGAATTCAGTGCAGGGTGCGATTGAAATAAAGTGAGCGGAGCGAGCAGGACTCTTACTTGAAAAATAAGACATCTTACTACGGTCGCGCGCTTAGCTAAGGCCGCGCGCTCGGGGTGTATGTTGGGTAACCTCCTCGCGTGTCATTCCGATTCCGATCCCACTGCAGTCCGG
Source organism: Cybosia mesomella (assembly GCA_946251805.1). Lineage (NCBI taxonomy): Eukaryota > Metazoa > Arthropoda > Insecta > Lepidoptera > Erebidae > Cybosia > Cybosia mesomella. Next base: position 30,191,810 of record OX276398.1, read on the forward strand.
GGGGAACGGAATCGGAGCGGCCGGTACACCCTGGGCGGCGGTCAATGGCTTCCCCTTCATGGGGTTGGCATTGATCGTCGGCCAATACCCAACGTGGCGGGAACACATCGCTCTCCGTACTCCTCTGCTTTCAGAGGAGACAGGACGAGCGATGATGTTAGTGGTGGAGGCCACCGTAGGGTCCTGGGGGATCCAGGGGCGGGTTGGCCCACTGCTAACGCAGGGGCCGACGGGCACTTGTGCCACCGCCGGTGAGAGAGGACTAGCCATCCTCTCGCGTTCCGTAATCGGTGGGTGATCAGCAACGACCTGACTGGTGGCTCCAGAAGGGTACGCTGTGATCTCTCCGACCGGAGGGCTTGCCTTTATTGGCCGGCCCACGACAAGGAAAAGTCTATAACACCCGACAGCGAAGTCGTAAAAACCTATGGATACCAGCCGACCTCCATAGTATATAGGCTTATCCAGGTGCAGGGGGCTCCGCCTGGATGGACCACCTTTCCCCCATACTCGTGGGATATGTTATGAATAACAATCAAAATATAAACAAAAAACCGGACGGAAACAAAAACAACGACAAGGGCACGAACAAGGACAATGAAAATGACGGAGTGGCAGTAGTGGAGGGTGAAGAGGTGAGGCCGCGGTCTCACTCGCGGTCGCTTAAGGCCGTCTTCCCCAGGCCCGCTACTCCGCTTCCAGCAGGTGGGGAAATCGACGCGGACAATGGGTCCGCGGCGTCGACGGCTGGTACCGACAATGAGTCGGTATCCAGCCGAATGGAGACCGAGGAGGGTCTCCGTCGAAAACGGCCACGCCCGGGTGGAACGTCCCGTGACCGGAGCAGAAGCCCCATACAACGGGTGACCTCCTCAAGTGAGGACGATCGGCCGGCCAAGATGGCCACTTCGGCGAGCAGAGCGCCGAAGCCTCCAGTACACGTCCCGCCACTACTCAGTGGCAGGGACCAGGACGTTCCCGCGGCGAGGGAGCTCCTGTCGGCCCTGGCCCGTATTACGGAGGCGTTAAAGGGGGCCAAGAACGTGGCCGGAAAACGTAAAACGGTGGCGGAAAACGTGGCCGTCGCCAAGACGGCTCTGGAGGAGCTCCTCGCCAGGAGCACCTCCGAGGAGGAGGCGAAGCTCAGGGCCCGGGTGACAAACCTGGAAACTGAGCTCGCCAACTCCCGGGAGCAACAGCGGGCCCTCCGGGAAGAGGTCAAGCACCTGACCCAGCTGGTCAGGGGAACCCCGGAGGCCCGAAGGGCCCCAGAAGCCCAGGAGGCGGCGGTCCAGCCGAGGGCTCCTGCGTCGCCAGGTGAGGCGCCTAAGTCGGCACCAAAGTCGGCGCCAAAGTCGGCGCCTAAGGCAGCGCCCAAACCGGCAGCCAAGACGACGCCGGAGCCTGCGCCAAGTATGGTACAGCTACTAGCGGCCATCGAGAGGCGGCTCGGTGTTTTGGAGGACCGGGCATACCGTCCTCCGCTGGCACAGCCTGCATCTTTCGCGGCTGTTGCCAGTGGGAAGCCCGGTCCTAATAAAAGGACCGCTGCCCCAGTGGCCCCATCGCCACAAGGGAAGTCAAAGGGGAGCGGCACCCCCGCCGTCGCCAGAACTACCGCTCCCGCTGCACCCGAACATTCCTCCAGAGGAGAGGGTTGGGTGGTAGCGGGAGCCGCCAAGAAGGCGAAAAAAGCCGCCAAAAAGGCGGCTAAGAAGGCGGCAAAAGCCGCTGCGGCGAAGGCGCCGAAGAGGCTCCGCGCCCCACGCTCCACAGCCGTCGTCCTGACGGTGACGACGGAGGGTGTGGAGAAGGGCGTGGGGTACGCCCAGGTCCTGAGGCAGGTGAAAGCCTCAGTGGACCTCAAGGCCCTCGAGATTGAGGGGGGGCTCCGGTGCAAGACGACTCGCACCGGAGCTCGCCTTCTCGAGGTCTCCGGCGCCACCAGCGGCCCCAAAGCAGATGCCCTAGCAGCCAAGCTGAGGGAGTCGCTGGACACGGAAGCCGTCCGCGTCACCAGACCCAACAAATGCGCAGGTTTGCGCATTTCGGGTCTGGATGATGCGGCCACGACGGATGAGGTTATCTCCGCCGTCGTGGAGGCGGGCGGCTGCCCCCGGGATCAGGTGAGAGCTGGAGAAATTCGCTTCAGCTCCACCGGTCACGGCACGGCAGTCGTCAACTGCCCCGTCGCAGCGGCGCAGAAAATTGCGGACGAACGGAGCCTCCTCGTTGGGGGCTTCCTAAAGGCGCGGGTGCAACTCCTGCAGCCCCGCGAGACCAGGTGCTTCAGGTGCCTGGCCGTGGGGCATGTGGGAGTGCAGTGCACAGCGGGACACCGTGGGGGATCGGTGCTTCCGCTGCAGTCAGCCCGGTCACAAGGCCAGCGCCTGTGATGCTCCGCCGCGCTGCTACAAATGCGTAGCAGAGGGTAAAGCGGCGGAACACCGGGCGGACAGCCGTACCTGCGCCGCCTCGAGGCCAAAGCCCCGTTCGTCCGCAACGGGTAGTGGGGGTGCCGCTCAAGAGCGGCCACATTCGCGGCGGAATGCGGATATGGACGTCCATTAATGGACACACCAATCCGCATCCTGCAGGTGAACATAAACCACTGCACCGGTGCTCAGGATCTTCTGTACCAGAGCATCGTGGAGTGGTCTATCAATGTGGTCGTGGTCGCTGAGCCGTACTGGGTCCATCCCGGAAGCCCGGTGGACCTGGACGGCGTAGCGACCGTCTTCGGGGGTTCCGCCGTGGACACCTCGCGCCTTGCAGTCATTGCAAGGGGCAGAGGCTGTGTCGCGGCGGACTATGAGGGTTTGGCTGTCGTGGCCGTCTACTTCTCGCCAAGCCTTGACCAGTATGAGCTTGAGCTATGGCTCGCAGGACTGGATATCGTTCTCGCTGCGTGCCGTCCTCGCCCTGTCCTGGTCCTGGGAGACTTCAACGCCTGGTCTCTGGCTTGGGGCTCCCGGGAAACCAAAGCCAAGGGGCGAGTTCTGGAGGACTGGGCCAACACCCGTGGCCTAGAGGTCCTCAACCGGGGGAGTGTCGCCACCTGGGAGCGGCGGGGACTCAGTTCGGTCGTGGATGTTGCATTCGCGACCCCTGCTCTCGCCCGCCGCGTCCAGGGTTGGCGCGTGGTGGAGGAGGAGGAGACGTCGTCGGACCACAGGTACATTCGGTTCAACGTCTCCCCTCCACCTAACCTACCGCCGACTATAGCGAACCCCCCGGATCCACGTTGGGCGCTTAGACGCCTGGATCGGGAGGCTCTCCTGGAGGCATCCATTGTGCAGGCCTGGATTCCGTCACCGGCCAGGCCTGCCGATGTCGACGCAGAGGCCGAATGGTTCAGGAGAGCCATGTCGCATATCTGCGATGCGGCGATGCCTAGGGTTAAGCCCGGCCCGGCAAAGAAACAGGTGTACTGGTGGTCAACGGAGATCGCACAGCTGCGAGCAGCGTGCGTGACCGCTCGCCGCCAGTACACCAGGTTTCGCCGGAGGCGTCGCCGCCCAGACGATGCGGCAGCCCGAGAGGCGGAGCTATATGAGGCGTACAAGGGGGCCAAGAGGACCCTCCAGGTAGCCATTAAGCAGGCCAAACGGCGGGCCCGCGAAGAGCTGCTGGAGTCTCTGGAGCAGAACCCATGGGGGCGCCCTTACCTTGCGGTCAGGGGCAAGATTCGCCCAAGGGCGCCCCTACTGACCCAGAGCCTCCAGCCGGAGCGGCTGGAGGGGATACTGGGCTCCTTGTTCCCAGCGAGAGCGGAGGAGCATGTTCCTCCGCGTATGGCTCCGCCTCAGGCGCCTGACGCTGATAATAGCGAGAGCGATGTGCCCGAAGTCAGGGAGAGTGAACTGGGGGTAGCAGTGCTCCGGCTTAAAGCCCGGAAATGCACTGCCCCCGGACCCGACGGCATTCCAGGCCGAGCATGGGTCCTGGCCCTTGAGGAACTAGGGCCTCGACTGGTGGCGCTCTTTAGCGCATGCCTCGAAAGGGGCCAGTTTCCAAAGGCGTGGAGGACGGGGAAACTGGTCCTTATCCGGAAGGCGGGGCGGCCGGCGGATCAGCCATCCGGTTACCGGCCGATCGTGTTGCTCGACGAGGTGTGCAAGCTCTTTGAGCGGATTATTGCAGAGCGCCTCGTCGAGCATCTCACGAACGTGGGGCCAGATCTGGCGGACAACCAGTTCGGTTTCCGCCGGGGGCGTTCCACCGTGGAAGCGATCATGCGCGTTAGGCGCCTGGCGGAGGAAGTAGTCTCGCGGGGTGGGGTGGTGGTGGCGGTGTCTCTTGACATCGCCAACGCCTTCAATACCCTACCCTGGAGCTGCGTTAGGGAGGCGCTCGCGTATCACGGAGTGCCTCCTTACCTCCGCCGCATTGTCGAGGCATACCTATCCGAGAGGGTCATAGTTTACCCGAGCTGGCTAGGGCCAGGGCGGCGAGAAGTGTCGTGCGGTGTTCCGCAGGGGTCGGTCCTAGGGCCACTCCTGTGGAACATCGGATACGACTGGGTGCTGCGCGGTACGTTGCTCGAGGGTGTCAGCATAGTCTGCTATGCTGACGACACCCTCGTTATGGCGCGGGGAGCAACGTACCGAAGCGCGGCAATGAAGGCCACGGCAGGGGTTGCTCAAGTCGTGGGTCGAATACGGCGGCTGGGACTCGAGGTGGCTCTCCACAAATCCGAGGCTATGTGTTTTCACGGGCCTCGGAGGGGGCCACCTGCGGGAACCAGCATAACCGTAGGGGGCGTGAGCATCGGCATCGAGCCCACGATGAAGTACCTTGGGCTCGTACTCGATAGCCGATGGGACTTCGGACCTCATCTCCGAAGTCTGGTCCCGAAACTGAGGGGGGCTGCGGTCGCACTATCGCGGCTGATGCCCAACGTTAAGGGACCCAACGCCCCCACTAGGAGACTGTACCTGGGGATCGTGCGAAGCATGGCCCTATACGGGGCCCCCGTATGGGCGGAGACTCTGGCGGCCCGCAACGTGGCTGTATTAAACAGCCCGTTAAAAGCGATGGCCGTCAGAGTCATCAGGGGGTATCGCACGATCTCCGTCGAGGCGGCATGTCTCCTAGCCGGGACCCCTCCATGGGACCTGGAAGCGAGAGCCCTTGCGCTGCTGTACCAGTGGCGCAAGGAGGCGCTGGAGCGGGGCCATAGGCCGGAGCCCCGAGAAATCAGGGCTCAGCGGTCCCAGCTCCACCGGGAACTCATGGAGACATGGAGGGTGCGACTTGAGCACCCAAGGTGGGGGGAATCCACCATTGCGGCGGTGAGACCGATCATGAAGGAGTGGTTGGAGAGGGACCATGGGGACCTCTCCTACCGGATGTGCCAGATGGTTACCGGACACGGGTGTTTCGGTAAGTATCTGTGGCGCATCCACCGGGAGACAACGCCGCAGTGCCAGCACTGCGAGGATCCTGGCGAAGACACGGCGCTCCACACGTTGGTGGAGTGCCCTGCGTGGGCGAGTCAACGCCGGGATCTCGTTGCGGTCCTGGGCGTGGACGTTCTCTCGTTGGAGACCATGGTGAGGGCCGTGGTCTCCGACGGGAGCAAGTGGCACGCCGCCGCCTCTTTCTGCGAGCAGGTAATGCGCGCGAAAGAGACGGCGGAGAGGGAGCGGGAGAGAACCCTGCCCCCCGAGTTTCGCAGTCTGCGGCGAGGACGCCGCAGACTCATCTACGCCCGGGACTACCGACCTCCATGATCGGGGCCTGAGGACGGCAGTTGGCCGACTCGCCGTCCTTACAGAAGCAGGCCGTGGCGGAGGCGTGTCGTGTGTGCCCCTACACACGCCTGCCAACTCACCGAAGCGGGATAAAACCCGACCCCACCAGGCGAGGCCGCGGTGGCGGCCAAAGTCCGCCGGCAACCCTGGGGTTATCCTTTCGAGGGCTTACCCGGGGTGCCCGGCAACGGACACTTGGGGAGGACACCGTGCGGTTTTAGTCGAGACACGACATAACCACCCCCGCTGGCCAGCGGGGGGGTATCCGAAGGGATTTCCGCACGTAAAAAAAAAAAAAAAAAAAAGGCCGCGCGCTCGTGAAACTGTTTTTCGATGATTATTCCTCAATGGTACATTTGTATTTGAATAGTTGACCCCTCTAAACACTCAGCGGTATCTACACTATCACCATGGCAAATTTGGTCAAGATCGGTATTGTGGTTCCGGAGGAGTGGAGGAGTCTCGACCAAACGGCTTAGCCACGTATAAGAGCTTCGCTTCGCTCAGCTCAATTAATAAATATTTTTAAATTAAAAAGAATTAAGTAATTACGAATGATTTTAAATATTTGTCACTCTTATATAACATTATTTAAGTCTAGACTGTCATGAAAATAAATTGGGTAAGCTTTCGAAAATTTCCCTGTATAGGACAGTCTAGATCTAGTTGAAGATGATATAACAATATAGAAAAAGCGTGACTTACACGTGTGGGGGAGCCTCAAAGAAAGCCTTCTTATAGTACAGCTTGGCCTTCTCCTCCGTATAGATGGGCAGATTCTTGTAGGGGTTCACTGATATGAGCACGTTGCCGATGTACGTCTGGAGAAAAGAGGGATGTATTATGTTAGTGTGATGCCGTCTGTAATTTATTGGGGCCTGGAACCTTTAGGATAATGGAGCCCATAAATTAAAATGGCAGATTTCATTCACAGAGTGCAACTCGACCTGCCTCTGCAATACAAAAACATATCGCTAGCACACTCCCTCATTTAATATCGGCTTTAGGCGTGAATTATACAGAAAAGGCAGGAGGGATAAGGTGAGCGTAAGCGTGCCTTATGACTCCTGCCTTTTCTGTATAATTTACGCCTAAAGTCGATATTAAATGAGCGAGTGGTATTAGCGAGTATTGTTTTCATTCGTATCCCAGCTATAAAATGATACTTAAAATGTCGGAGAACAATGGCATTTTATGGATTTTGCTTCGCGTTTTTATTTATATATTTAGGAAAATATTCAAGAAACAATAGCTTAGGCATGTAGACTAACAATAGTTCCGACTTGTAAATACCTATAATTCATAAAAAAAAGGTCGAATACCTAATTGTAGGTACGTGGTTCGACTATTGTGACTTATGGGAAATGGCTCTTGTAAGGAAGTACTGTAATATCATTTAAGTAGTAGTAGTAGTAAGTATTAAATCTCTTTATTGTATGTACACAAGAAATACTCCATACATAACATAAGCTGGTACAGTTTTGAGGCATATACAATTGGCGGCCTTATCTCTTACAGGCAACCATTGGATGGAGAAAAAACAGTTAATAGAAGATATAGGGCAGTTTCTGGTGTAATCTGACATTTAAATATAAAATTATAAATACATAAATTTATCACTATATATATAATATATACTGGAACAGTAACTAAGTATTTTTAGGTACATCATACATACAATATATACTTATAATTAAGACATAGTTTAGAATAAATAAGGAAGACGTAGAGAGAGAAGTAGATAAATTAATGACTATTGTTCCTGCAGATAGTGGGCCGTGACTCTTTTTTTGAAGACTGGCAGCGATTGCGCGCAAGTCATATGGCCACAGGTAAGGCATTCCACAATCGAACAGCTTGAACAGTAAAGGACTTATCCATGAACGTTGTGGAGTGTGCTGGCATTTTCAGCCTCAAGTTAAGTTATAGAGTAACGCTTATGAACGTCAAGATTACATGTACAGCCAGCCAGACAATAAATGACCATTTTTGACGTGACAACGTTACCTGACGTATGCGGAGTTACCTCGTATGCCGTTACCTCGCTCTGGGCTTGAAGTGCAAGCGATGCGTCCGCGTGGACAGCTGCTATACATATAGTTAGTATTTTCTTATGACGTTGTCACGTTCAACTATCGTCAGTAAACCGACTTTACAGACAACCGGTTTTTTTAAACATCTGTTAGGTATCATAATCCATTATTATTACATTATTTTAATTGCTATGTAGTGACATGGCGTGGTGAAGTATAATTGTCAATTTTGACATATTTACTGAATTTGCCTTTTTTGTTCGTATATTTATTGTTTCTCTATTTTTAATTGTTACTAAGTACTATTGATAATACCTAATTCTAAGTAATTTTACATATTATTACACAGCCAGACGTAGGTTCCTATAAAAATAAAAAAATAGCTTTCTAACAAGGTAGACAAGCATTTTTTTTCTTTTTTTGGTAATAGGCTCGCGTTTGACCACTATCTCACCTGTTGGTAAGTGATGATGTGGTCTAAGGTGGAGCACGTTTGCTTTATTATTATTATTGATTTATTTTTAGCATATTGTATTATTTAAATCCTCACTGCTGTAGTGTAGTGGAAGCATACACTTTTTGAATAAAACGAGGCCAAAGGCGTTACCTACGTAACCAAAAGTGGACTCAATATAAATTTGCTACAAAACACCTATTCATTTCAAGAAAATGACGTCAACCGCGACCACAAGTAGAACCGTTCACGAGTATGACGCATCAGGTATTCATAAACCCCTTCGCCATATATCAAAGGGGAAGGGAGCGACCCTGTGTACGACTTCATCACACGCAATAACATTTAAATAAGCATGACGAAAATTGCACCAGTTACTTAAAGGTCTTCAAGGAGGTTCTTAAAGGTGTTTTGATAGGACTGTGACTAACTTTACTAGGTACTGTGGTGTCTGAACCTCATTTCACACCACGATGCGGTTACCTGGCCATTATGTGTCAGAGTTTAAAAATAAATACTTTGTATTTCAAATTAGCTTAGGGAAGAAAAAACAATTGCGGCGTGGAGCTGCTTTCGGCTGGGCGGCTGACAGCGGGCGACTAGACGCGCCGCCCGGGTCCGCCGGCCGAAGAGAAGATATAGTATAATAAATTTAGGCTCAGTCCTTGAGCGGAGTTCGCGATTCCCTAGTTCGCAGTAAAATAATAATATACGCGTAAAAACCTCCCTAAACTCGTTATAGGAAGCTTTTGTTGATATAATAAATGCCCATTTAAACTTCTTCCTCAGTGTTTGTCTTATTATCTACACGAGGTATTGTGGCGTCCAAGCCCCGGACGCTACAACTGGTGGAGGAACGCCGGTTTCCATACAGCTGGTGGTTGCTACAGCTACAACTGGTGGAGGAGCGCCGGTTTCCATACAGCTGGTGGTTGCTACAGCTACAACTGGTGGAGGAGCGCCGGTTTCCATGCAGCTGGTGGTTGCTACAGCTACAATTGGTGTGGAGGAGCGCCGGTTTCCATACAACTGGTAGAGGTGCTGGTTGCCACAGGAGCTAGTGGTTGCTACAGCTGGTGAAGCGCTAGTTTCCGCAGAAGTCGGAAACGCCAACATTTTGCAGTTGGCAGTGAATGGATCGATCCCGTACCGTTTGAAGAAAGACGTCGTGCGACAATTGGAGCGACGCATTTATCAGTATCGTTGTTTATTTTGCTTTTATGTGCTTTTATGTGATATTATGTGCTCAACGAGAAGATGGCTATGATGGTGGCTTGTTCCAGAATGTTTCAAGAGCATTGATAGTTGCCTGCGGATCAATAGGGCCAATAAGGACTATAAGTCTTAGTAGAATTATAATTCACGTAGTGAATAACGTGTTATCTTGAACCGACTAAAACCGCATTACGTACTAGCGTAACTAGTAACTAGTAATATTTTATTATTAATATGTGTTCTCTGTTTATTTCATATTGCTGCGCTGCTGAAGATAAATAGATTTGTTTTGTTTTTTATGTTCGTGATGTTCTAGCGTAGGAGTTAGGCAATTATTTTTTGTACAATATTGAGAGTTTGATCTAAACTTTGTAAGAGAGTCAAATCGTTCTGGACATAAGCGCCGACGATGATTGAAAGTTAGTTTTCGATCAGACTTTTCTTTATAGAGTAAGTTCTTTCTCTTTAGTGTTGTTTTAAAAAATAATTTAGTAATGTGTAGGCGACATAAATAATTTTATGTCATCTTTCTTTTTATTTAGGTAGGTCTTAAAAGTACTGTGTTACTAAGTCCTTTCAGGGCAAACCTTAAAATGTATCGGCAAGTGATACCAATAACTTTTCTTTGATGAGGCTGATTGTGGTCAGGTTTCTTTTAACCTGGGTTTTTTGCCTGGCCAAGAATGAAGCAATTTTTCTTTGTTCGTGTTTTTCAGTATTTCTTACAGTTTAATTGCTATAATTTGAGATTCTACTATCGTTTACTAATTATTACAAAGATTGCTTCGTTATTCCCATTGTAAGGGACAATTCGCATAATTTTTTTTTTGTGTCCCAGATTTAGAATGCCTAGGGAATCAGGCTGTCACATAAATGACCATTAAGGGCGTAGCTGATGTGGTGTCTGAACCTCATTTCACACCACGATGCGGTTACCTGGCCATTATGTGTCAGAGTTTAAAAATAAATACTTTGTATTTCAAATTAGCTTAGGGAAGAAAAAACAATTGCGGCGTGGAGCTGCTTTCGGCTGGGCGGCTGACAGCGGGCGACTAGACGCGCCGCCCGGGTCCGCCGGCCGAAGAGAAGATATAGTATAATAAATTTAGGCTCAGTCCTTGAACGGAGTTCGCGATTCCCTAGTTCGCAGTAAAATAATAATATACGCGTAAAAACCTCCCTAAACTCGTTATAGGAAGCTTTTGTTGATATAATAAATGCCCATTTAAACTTCTTCCTCAGTGTTTGTCTTATTATCTACACGAGGTATTGTGGCGTCCAAGCCCCGGACGCTACAGTACATTGAAATAAAACTATTTTAACAGTTTCAATCGTGATTTACATGATAATTTACATGATGATTTCAACGTTTTCTTCAGCACCCATGGTTATGGGGAGACTAAGATGATAGTTGTCTTATATTTGGAAATATGTAAGTTATCTGACTGTACCCGAACTTCTTACGAATTTGCGCTGAAAGAGCTCACGGTGTCTTAAAGTATTGTAGTATTTTGCTTTTTCTGTTTCTAATGCATCAAATACCTTTCAATCTCGGTCTCATTCAAAATATTCTATAAACAAAGATATACTCACATAAATGATGCTCTCGTTGAAACGTTTTTTGAGATTATCGATGAAGGCGGCCTCGGAACGATAGTCCTCGAGCAGCACGAAGTCTTGCACGCCTACGCGCTCGCGGTGCTGGAGGGCGTGCTCCATCATGCCCTGCACAGACACCGGTCGAAGGAGCCTGCGGGACAAAGGATTGATCATTAGCAACCTGAGTCATTAAAAACCACCTCATTTATTTTAATTTACACAAAAAGGTTATTATATAAATAGAAAATGTTTCAGCACTTTAAACCGGCGAGCTTGTATGAAAGAATTAATGATAATAGAGGAAGCTCGTGAAGTATTACATACACAGAAGAAGATGGCGTGGTGCTGTCTCTGCTTACACTGGAGGGTAAAATCGTGAGTATATATGTATGCTTTTATGTAAGGCGTACGTATGTATGCTTCGAACAGTCAAGTCAGGTATCAGGTCAGTAGTTTTATGGTTATACCCTGTAACCAGAAAACGAATGGACCCCCTTTCTAGATAAAATAGGAGTTTTGACGGTACACCACATTATGCTAACATAAACAGAAATAATTTACGTTTACATTTAAACCACAACGGTAATAAAACACCTTTGTATTGTCATAAGTTTACAGTCGAAACCAATTTCAGTTTATGAGTAACTTTTACTGAATCGTCAAGAATTTGTCCTTATTGTGGCAAGTCGTGAGTATTTGTGGCCAATATTTGTAAGATTTGTAAGATACAAGACACAAATTCGCCCCTGCGAGGAATACTGCTTTCATCTCTGGGATGACTCCGCAAAGTACTTATTAGACGCTCTCGACAGATTGCATCGGCGTGCCATCCGTATCATTGGGAGTCCTGAGATTACTAATAGCTTAGAACCTCTGCAGCTGCGTAGAGACATTGCCTCTCTGGCTGTATTTTACCACCTCTACCACGGCGAGTGTTCTGAGGAGCTCTTTCAACTAATCCCACCTTCTCCATTTCGATCCAGAACAACACGTGCTGGACTGCGATGCCATCCGCACACGGTGGAAATCATACAGTCCCGAACTCAGCGGTTCGGTGCTTCTTTTCTTTGTCGCACTATAAAGAGCTGGAATGTTCTGGCCGCGCACGTGTTTCCTTCTTCTTAAAATCCCGGGTTCTTCAAGCGGGGCGTGAAAAAGCATCTTTTGAAGCCGTCAAGGTAGGGGCTACCATTTTAGGACCGACAGCATTTGGGATGGTGGCCCATATCTTCTGGATTTCACCCTAGCTTCTCACCATCCAGCGGGGTGCAGTCAATTGACGAAACAAATATATATAAAAAAAAAAGATCTAAGACCGTCTACGTCACTTTTACTCACCAAACTTTCGAAAGCTTTGCATAAATTATAGCCACGTAACAAAAATCACTAAAATCACCATGGTACATTAGGCTACACCAATGACAGTTCTCACACCCCATCTTATCTGAACGATCTTCTATGACTGAGTGATATACCCCAAAAAGGAATATAAGGTATTAAAGTCATTAAGACCCCTAATGTGACGTAGTGTAAACAAGTGAGAAAGTGTAAACAAAGCTCATTGTTTATTGTAAACAAATAAGGGTTTCGTTTACCAGAGTAGTATTGAACAAAGCAGATTCATAAAACTAATGTGATAAGCGGACATTATTTCCGATTCTCATTTGTTAAATGGTTCTTATTTAATGAAATAAAACTATATACTACCTACTAAATATCGGGCACTCTTAAAAACACATGGTAAATATCCCGTTAAGTATAATACTTATTTTTAACGGATTCTATCGCGATTTATTTGATGTTATTAAGCGTAGCGAGCCGAAGGCGAGCGAAGCGTCTTTGGTTTCAAAGTTGCATTTCAAACAAATGATACTCCTCCGAGACCGTTTGACCGATCTCGACCAAATTTGCCACGGTGATCAAGTAGACATTACTGAGTGTCGTAAGGCGTCGAATGTCCAGATCGGTCTTACCATCGAGGAATAATCACCGAAAAACAAAATCAATGGAAAAAGTCGACCGGTACCGTTGACCTATTGTTGGATAGGCAAATCTCGCGACGCTTAAGTTTGGGTTGATTGTGAAGCTGGTAACCGTCCTAGTTTTATATTTTACATAGTCTCCCCGTGACCAGGGCTGCTGAAAAGCAACCGAAACGTCGGGATCAATATAAAATAACATAACATCAAATAAATAATATAAAATAACATCAAATAAATCGCGATAGAACCCGTTAAAAATAGTTTTCTTTCAATGTGTGACATTCGCGTAAACTTCCGACAGTATCATGGTTCTTATTTAGTTTCTTACATTTTAGCAACATATTAATGCATGAATTACTTGAAATTTATTTATTGTACATAATTAGTGTTCACTAGCAACTGCACGTTGCTTCCGGTTGCTTCAGAAGTTTTCACCTTGAAGCCCCCGGACCGCATGCTGCTTCTCCGCCTTTGGGTTTGGTTTATACGGCTTTCATAGGAGCGACTGCAATCTGATCTCCTAATCCCGAGAGGAAAACCTCCGCCAGAGCCTCGTCTGTCAATCCGGTGTACCGGCTAACAGTTGAGGTTCGCTTGTCCTCGCAGTTCTTGGCGGGTTTATCTTTTGACAGCAGCTTGAGAACGTAACTGTTGCGCCATTCGTAAAAGTAAAATTTGAAATGCGCCGTAAAAGAAATATATAAACTTCTTAATCATATGTATCTACCTTTTTTATAACACATTAAAAACATTAAAGTACTTTAAATGTCTCGGTTTATTTAATATTTACAATAAATTACTCACGCAATATAAACAGCTACACTCTACCGTATCTTTTTTTTTTTTTTTTTTTTTTTTATCGTGCGGAAATCCCTTCGGATACCCCCCCGCCGGCCAGCGGGGGCGGTTATGTCGGGCTTGCACCGACTAAAACCGCACGCCGTCTCGGGTCTTCAGACGCCGGGGTGTAAGGTTACCCATAGAGCATATCCCTCGCACCCCGGCTGACCCTGGGCCATCTCACCACTAACAGCATCGCTCATCCTGTCTCCTCTGAAAGCAGAGGAGTACGGAGAGCGATGTGTTCCCGCCACGTTGTGTATTGGCCGACGATCAATGCCAACCCTATGAAGGGGTGAAGGGGAAGCCATTGACCGCCGCCCAGGGTGTACCGGCCGCTCCGATTCCGTTCCCCCCGGACTGCAGCGGGATCGGAATCGGAGCGACACTCGAGGAGGTTACCCAACACACACCCCACTCTACCGTATCTAGTGTTGGAATTGAATGAAATCATTGCAAATTGACAAATCGCAAATAATCGTTGACCCTTTTTGCATTTAAGTCGACTATTATATTAGCCTTGCGTTTATAGTTATAAATAATTGTATCTACTTTTAGTGAAAAACATCAAAATGTTGAAGTTTGGTTGTGCAGGGATTAAAAGTTGTCACTATATTATGTGGAAACAATTAAAATTGGTACTCCAATATTATTTTACTGTTTTAATTTTTATTTTAATTGTTAGTTATTAATTTAGTCCTGGTAGTAAAGACCTGGCATACAAATAAGAAGTTCATAAAAAATATAAAATTTCAAGCAAATATCTTCTTCTTCTTCTTCTTATATATAAAAATGAATTGCTGTTCGTTAGTCTCGCTAAAACTCGAGAACGGCTGGACCGATTTGGCTAATTTTGGTCTTGAATTATTTGTGGAGGTCCAGAGAAGGTTTAAAAGGTGCTATCGATTGAGGCAGTACGAAGTCTGCTGGGTCAGCTAGTATAAAATATTAAAGTGTAAAATCGATTAAACCTCCTTCACAAATCAAATCGATTATTATTTGAAATCAAATACGGAACGCATTCGGTCTTAACTATTTGACCAAAATTTAACTGTTAAAAGTTAAATAAAAATTTGGACCAAGTATAATAATTCATATTTATGAGAATAAATCAACATGATCAATATAGGTGTTTCTATGTATAAATGTATGTATTTACAACAAACAAAATGTATTCTAGAACCCATAATGCTTCTTACATTGGGTCTCGATAGCTGTATTCGGTTGTCTGGACAAACCTGTAAAGGTTTTTCGACAACTTTGTACATTATACGCCATGATGATCCTTGATTGTGAACATATTAATTATAAAAATAAATAATGTAGAATGTCATAGATTCATATCTATTAATCTATGACATTACTATATTACATATTACATATACATACTATATTACATACCCAAAAACTGCCTCAAGTTTCCCACAAATATATTTTTATACATATTTACCTTTTTTCAGTTTTATTTAAACACATAGTCACTAGGGAATTATCACTGTGTTGCGAGGGATTTCACAAACACTCATCCAGATTGTACTATTTATGAATAGTAAAATAATTTTATTATCCTACGAAGGACTCGAATTAACAACACTCGACACAGCGGCAGTAGGCAAGGTGAAGACTAGACTGTGCTATTCGTTTTACGGAATAATAATAGTTAATAAAATAAATATTTCAATAGAATTACAAGTTCATTATGGCACAATAACATAATAATATTTATTTAGGAGGTATGTGTTACAAAAGATAGTAAAAAAAATAAACAATTGTCCACAATGGTTATAGAGATTCCGCCCTAAACTTGACATTCATCAATTATTCAATTCATACAATTATTCAATTCCGTAAAGGCGACGAATGAAAGACGGCTGCATGCAGCCGAGATGCGAATGCGGAGATGGATGTGTGATGTGACAAGAATGGATAAGATTAGGAATGAGTACATTCGAGGAAGTTTAAAAGTAGCGCCAATAATCGAGAAGTTGCGAGGAAATCGCTTGTCCTGGTTTGGACATGTAATGCGTAGGGATGAAAGTAATATCGTAAGGAAGGCATTAAGTATGGAAGTGGACGGTTACAAGGGGAGAGGAAGACCTAAGAGGAGATGGATGGACTGTGTGAAAGAGGATATGGTTAGGAAGGGAGTGAATGTTGAGATGACCGCAAGCAGAGATGAATGGAAAAAGCACACATGTTGCGCCGACCCCAAATATATTTTGGGATAAGGGCAGGAGGATGATGATACAATTAAAAATATAAATCTAAAGACAAGTTCTACAGAAAGAGTAATGGGCCCAATTCGATAAAATAACGTTTTTAAAAAGTGTGATTTCAAAGCTTAAGAACACCTATGAATTTTTTTTTTTTTTTATACCACTAAGGTGGCAGACAAGCACACGGCCCACCTGATGGGAAGCGGTTACCGCAGCCTATGGACGTGTGCAACACCAGTCGAGTCACACTCGCGCTGCCGACCCTGTAAAGGAAAGGGGATGGGAAAGGAGTTTGGGAGGGGATGAAAATTCTTTATTTCTAGTTACATTAATATATACTTGCTAGCTGATGCCCGCGGCTCCGCCCGCGCGGAGGTCGGTTATTGTTTTTTGGCCATATCTCCGGTTCTAATAAACCAATTGCAATCAAACATACGGCATTTTAAGTCTGACCAAGACCTTTCTAATAGAAAAAACCGCCTTGGAATCGGTTCAGAAATTTTTACGTCCATCGTGAACAAACAGACAAACAGACAAGAATTCCAATAAAAAAGAAAATTTTTTTTTTTTTAAATCTCCGATATACAGACACAGCCAATATTCAATTTTATAATAATATAGATGTTCAAGTAACGTGACGGTTAGTATAAAGATTTTATAGCACACGTTCGTCACTAAACGAAATGCCTGTCGTAAAAATAAAATAAAATATGTAACAGAACTGGGCGACATGTCATTAATCTTTTACATAAGACTTGTCGTATTGCAGTGTCTGCTGCGGAAATACAAAATGGCGATGTTACAGAATGTCAACTCTCTTGGCATTATGTTAAAATATCGTGACATTCGCGGTGTTAGCGGCGTTAGGACATGCCACGATTTCTCACCAAATGACTAAGTACCTATTCAGTGTGACGATGTCGTTTCGTGGAATTCAGGGGTCGGCGAAAAAATGTCGTGGTAAATTTCCTACAGAACGCCTAAAGTACCTAAGTACCCGCTAAGGTACTCAACGGCCAAAATTTGGTACAGGGATAGATTTTAGTATGGAACAACATATAAGTTTCTTTTTATTTTTGGAATAGGTTCCCATGAGAAGCGGAAACGGGAACAGAATTCCATGCGGGAGAAGCCGCGGTCAAAAGTTAGTTAGTTATAATTTCTTTTTATTGAACTTCCCTATTCGAATGACTGGGATTCTAAAATGATAATAATGTTTTCGAAGTATTCAAAATGTCGGCTGAAATCTTTTTTAAACTTGATTGTGTCTTGAACGAGGAGAGAGATATTTAGTTAATAAAAATTTTTACTCAAGTAGAAAGTGCGTGAGGTTCTTTATGTTCTGTTTTTTATTAACGCCGTTTGGTCATAAAAATATTCCTTAACTTTTAGCCGATTGATTTTAAAAAAGCTACATACCAATTCTCTTTTATCAGAAATATATAGAGCAGTCATGCTTGGATAATAACTTCGCTTCACTATCAATTTTTGTAACCTTGGAGGTGGAATAAATATTAATTCATAACCTAATCCTATTTGCTTTGAGTCGAAATTAAAATGGGATATCTTTGAAATAGCTTAACTATACTAAACTCATTTATCAACCGGCAAAGGTACGTATCGAGTAACACTGTACACAAAAAAAACAGCTGAGGGTGAAACCTGTTTTTGGAAGTCAGTTAATATGCAAACAGGTACTGCAGTAAGTGGACATTTATTATATTATCCAGTAAAAAATATCCAATCCCGCTTTGCTGTTCTTTTATAGTGAAAAATCTTTCGGTGTAGGCAGTTGGTTCGCCTAACCGAACATGAGTTGAGCGATCAGTTGCAGAGGTCACGTGACCGAGCTTGCCCAGCTGATATCGTGGTCAGCTGTGGGGTCACTGCCCCGTGCTGGCGAACTTCCTATGTACCTACTGCGCCAGTTGGCTGAGATCTCTAGACTAGCCAGGTCTGCTTTTAGACCTTAGCACCATCGTCAGGGATTACTCTGACCTATTGGACCGGAATGGGGATGTTTAGAGTCCCTACAAAACTATCAACCCTCCCTCGCTTCGCTTTGGTATACGAGTTTCTTTTTAACTCAAGCCACAAAATATATATTCATCGGGGATAAAATACCTTTCAAATGAAAGATTATTTTTTTCAATAAGTGCAGCGGTTCCGAAGATTACCCTCAAAATACAAACAAACTCACAAAACTTGAACTCTCTATAATATCAACTATAGATAGTATAATGGAGAAGATGTATCCCTAATAAAGGTTGTACACAGTTTTATCTACACTCAAATCGAAAAATTCGAATTACGAATTCAAAGACGATTCTATACATACGCACTTTATAAACGCATTTACATAAAATTAAAAATAAAACCGCCAACTGTATCATAATAGTTATTTATGCAACTGTGGTATAATGAGGGGTATTAAAACATGAATGTGGGTTTATCACACGAAGCGAAGCTGAGTGTGATAATAGTATCACATGAGTGTTTTAATACCTAATTATACAGTTGCATACAAGACTTTATCTACACCCATGATAAACTAATAATACATCTTCAGAGAATGATGTACTGCCCTTTGATATTTTCCAATTCATGAAATCTTGGTACGCCTTTTCATACTGTTTTCTAGATTTTTCGGGTAGTAATTTGTTAGAAATGTCCTTTGCTGCATTCGAAATGTCTGGAGGTGTGTTATCAAAACTTGAATCGCTCATTTTCGTAAGTAAACAAAACAATTTGCAAAAATAATAGCGAAGAAATATAGCGGGAATTCGAATTCGAACGAATAAGCTTTAATTTTTTTTTACGGCGCGCCGCGCGCCTCTGTGGTAGTGCAATGCAACGCGCGTGAATGACAGTTCTTTTTTTGAAATTCATACAGATTCCACGCATCGAGCGCTAAGAATTTGGCTGTCTGATGAGTAACCCTTTGCGCGGAAGAGATTGAAAAAGCGAAAGGAGTGTTATTATGAAATTTCATACAACATTATAACACCCGTTCGGATGATATTATGGTTATTATGACATTGGATGTATTAATGTTGGCAATAAGCTAACTGTTTCAGAATCTTTTATAGAGGATTTAAAGCATGGGTGTAGATAAAACTCATTATAGCACCGCTATTTTTTTTATTCATTAAACTAGTCTAAGGTTTTAGGCTGAATATGAAAAAAAATGCGCACGCATGCGCAGTTCGAACTGTGAAAACAATGGCGCACGCTAAATTACTTTCTTGTAACCTACCTACTTTGTTTAATTTAAATTTTTCCTATGAGTGAAGATAAAGTAGTGTATGAAACTGCATATAACTTAGGTAATAAAACACTCGAGTCAACCTATTATCGCTAAACAGACTCTCGTGTTTTAATACCCCTTCTTATATGACAGTTGCATAAACTACTATTTCGTAGTTGCAACACAGCAAAGCTGATAGCCGAACCTACAGTTCAGTATCGTTATCAAACTGACGTCATATGTGTGCTCAAGTGTAAGTATTTGTCACCCCCATGATAGGGCCGTCCGGTTGCAATAGACATAATTGCACCGTTCTCACGACCTTAATATTCTTATCAGTCTCATTTATAGCTTTGTATAATGCCACTAATTGAATTGATGCAGCGATAACCAAGTGGTGTAAACAATGGCATGGGCATAGAAGGGCAATTTCTTTGCCTTAATTTTAGTTAAGTATCTAAGCTTCTACGCTTTTTACCCGACTGGCCAGAAGAAGGGTTATGTTTTTCGAGAGTATGTATAATTGTTTGGCACGCTCTGCAGCCTGAAGGGCTCGATAGATTTTAGCTGGAGAGGTGTCCTTAGATTCGTATTTTGCTGTGAGTGTGCTACCGGGTAAAACAATTGCTGTTTTTGGCGCTAAAATGTATGTTTGTAGAATATACTGCTTCCGAGCTGTTTGGCCGTGGTCCATCGGAAGCTCGGGACGCCGTCGAGTGCGGCGAGCTGTACCACTGAAGATGTCGACCGCAGTGATCGACGAAACGTCTGGAATTCAAGTTTCCGATGGACCACGGCCAAACAGCTCGGAAGCAGTATATTCTACATGCAACGCCGGCCGTGAAAGCCTTAAGATTTATATAAAATGTATGTTGTTTAAAAAATATTTTCACTCAAACTTATCGAGTAAGGTATCAAAATAAAGAGCTTTAGAGGGTCATAACTAAAAGGTAAACAATGAAATTATTAATTAAAAAATCGAAATCTTGACGGTCCTAAAAAGATCGAAACAAGTTTGATAGCAGGCGGGAACCATTTATAAATTATAAACCAACTGAAAATTAATTGGTCTCGCCTGCTATCAGACTTGTTACGGTCTTTTTAGGGCAGTGAGATTTATGATTTTTTAATAAAATTATGGACAGTGTAGTGCTGGAGGCTGACATTTTCAATATTCAGTGAAATTTTGAATCCAATTGCATTTGAAACCAATATCACTTCCCTTGTAAGAAGCGAGCGCGAATCTCGATTCCGCTGGCCCCCACTGAGGTGATAGGCCGGTGATAGGTGGACAAGGAATGGGTAGAAGTGGCAGAGCAATAGAATAAAAAACACGAGTATTAAGTGCCCCTTCTGCGTGAATTCCACTTCATAGTCACAAAATCATTGTAAGATCATTTCTTACAATGATTTTTCAAATTAAATTGATTATTGGCAATTTAAATGAGTTTTCAACTGGAGGAAAATTGAAAATGAAAGGCTCTCTTATAGAATAAGTGGTAACCGAATAGGTAAACACACACTAGGTTAATCAACATGAGCCAGGTCAGTTTTAGAATGGGTGACCATTCTTTACACAGTCGGTTGTGGAGGTCGGACGGCCGTTTGCTTGACGAAAAGTATCAAAGTTTGACTGTTTTGTAGTAAGACTGAAAGGCCCCAAATGAGTTGGGGAAAGGTTCTGAGGGCGGGCCATGGGACGGTGAATATAGAGATCAAGAGAAAAGAGAAATAGGACATTACACCAATGCAGTTTCGTAGGCATTTAGAGTAGATTTCATCGATAATAAGAACCGAAATCAATTAAAACTAAAGTCTGAAATGTTTGGGGAGATTGAACTGAAACTATTTTTAACGGATTCTATCGCGATTTATTTGATGTTATTTTATATTTTACATTGATCCCGACGTTTCGGTTGCTTTTCAGCAATGGCAATGTGTGGCATTCGCGTAAACTTCCGACAATGTCATCTTTGGGGAGAACTCAGTTTAATTGAAAGGATTTTCACCGGTAAAATATAACCTTAGAATTTCCTGACCGAACAATTACTGAAGCGGAAGTTAAAGTACATAATTATATTAGTTAACATTGATTGCATAAATGCTAAAAAAATTGTTTATTTTTGGTTTGCAGAATGAACTATGTATCCTGACCTTCATTTTTTGAATAAAAAAATGTAGTCTTCCGTAATTATAAATATGTGTAACTCAGTGGTTATTTTTTTTTTTTTTACTATTATGAAGCATGAGGGTCACGCATTAAAAATGTTCTAGTAATCCATTACAACCTTTGACTATAGGTATAAGGGATTTCCGCACGAAAAAAAAATGATAAAAAAAAGGTATAGTTCGTATATAGTCAAAGATTTCAAGTCTGCTGAAAGGGTGTATGTGTGTGTGTGAGGGTATGTGCGTGCTTGAGAGTGGGTGTGAGGGGGTGTGTGTGTGTGTGCTTGAACGGATTCAGATAAATGCGCGTAACATATTAATTATAAATATTAGATTTTACGCAACAACGCTGCTTAAATCAAAAGGCGTATCAATAATATTACGCCAAAAAAATGCAGTGGCCTAAATCCCTAACAAAAAAACGCCTACCCGCAATTCGTAAAAACGTCCACTCGCTCAATTAATAAAGCACCATCGCGTGCGAAGCCAGACCCCATTTCCTGGCGTGACTTAGTGTTCGCGATCGTTATATTGAGACTGGGTCATCATTTAGCTAAAATTTTGCCAAAACTCAAGAAACTAGCCTAATTCTCATAAGAAGAAGAATGGTTAATAACATGCAGATATTACAGTTGTATACGACTGTACAAAATAGGAGTATGTGTGTGACTTTCTTTATTCGACCATAACTTTTTAATGTCTAAACAGATTTGGATGTATGGTATCTTTAGAATCCTTACATAATCTCAAGTAACTTGACACGGGCTACATTTTTTTAAATATATATCAGATTTTGGCAAAAAAGTTAATGCTTTTTAATGTTGGATCATTAAATTAGATTTTTCATAAAGAATATAACCTAACCGCAATTACTAGTTTTCCCCCTAATCCCTCCAGCCAAGCTAACTTGCTTGTATTAGGACTTTAGAAGTAGATTCACTTCAGTAGTAGGCCAGGATTCGAACTCTGGATCTCTCGATCGCAAGGCCGACTCCTTAATTACAGCGTCGTCGGTGCGCTCCCGTGAGTCGTGAGTGACTTTGAATTCCTTCCATTCTCTGCTTTTTTCCAACAAATACTTCCTAGCATTACTGCTATTCTTACGAGTTCGTATTGCGCAACCATTTTACTACCATAGCAGTACAAAAATTATCGACTGCTCTTCAAATCCCGTGAAGAGATCAATTCAAAATAATTAATTCATACCTAGTACGGAAACGTATCCAATTGACTTCATTAACAATTCTCATCGCATTTTGTAATCCGCTGTATAGTCACAATACAATCTTAATAAACTCAAGTTACTACCCTAAGCGTTGTTAATAAAGTTTATATTCAAGTGGCCAAGTTTGTTAGTATGTTTAACTTAAGCTCGAACTATTTCGGTAAAGTAAGTTGTTACCGGAAACGGTTCGAGTCAATCACCCTGCGGTTAAAATAGCATTGAATATAGCTAAATATATAACGACAATAACGTGCGATTCTGATTTGGATGTCCGTTGCCATTTAAAAGCCGGATCGACGTCACAGTCGACAGACGTCGGAGGAGAATTTCTGGACTGTGTTTGAAAGTTGCACTTTTAACACAGTCCAGAAATTCTAAGTCAATTTTCATATAATTAATATCATTATACAAAAATGCAGAATTCATTCTATTTGCCTCTCTATTATCTTGCGGGAGAGGAGATTGGAATAGGGGTTTTAGGTAGAGAGTGTAATGCGATAGGGTACTTAAAACCTCCCTTGTCGATGGTATAACTGTTCAACAGACTGCCTGCATCAGGGCAAGGCGATGTTACTATCGTCAGCCGAGCTTTTTCATGGACTATTATGTTAACCGTTCAATACAATAAGATATTCAAACGAATTGACCATGAACTACGCGTTATTACGTCACCAACGAGTCCTAATGTGTACTTTTAGTAGCAGTATTCTGCAATTTGAACGATTTGCGAGAGTGCTGGTGGATTTAGGCAGGTACTCCTTTTCCGATTAATTTTTCTTTTCCTTATGTAGATTAAAATGTGTAACTAACAAGTGTTGCAACAATCACAGTAATCTTTTCCCATCCAGTTGGCCATATGCTTACAAATCTGCTTAAGAGAGTACTCCACAAGAGAGTATAGAGTTACTTGATTAGCGTATACTATCTATGGTAGACGAGCAAGCAAACAGTAAGGTCTGTTACCTTTTCAGGTCTGGATTAAAATCCTGATTAACAACTTGAAGAAGTACGTAAGAACTTTGGTTTTCCAAAGTTCTTATGTACGGCTACATTCCACGATAAATCGCTTCTACGCAGGGGAACCGCGAGCATCAGGTAGCATTTGTTGGGGTGCTTGGTTGGGGACCTCCACGCGGTGCACCCTGGGCAAAGGAGACGGCAGCGCCTATCTCCTAGGGCGGGAGAGACGCTGCCGCCTACGGCCAACTCCGACCGAGGCGAGGACGGTCCTGTTGAGGGCTGTTCGGAAGCTTTCCACGTGTCCCTCTGATTAGCAGATGGCACAGTGGAGAGCAAGTAAGGGGGCCATCTCGAAACCGGAGATGGCCCAGGGTCAGTCGGGGTGCGAGGGATATGCTCTATGGGTAACCTTACACCCCGGCGTCTTAAGACCCGAGACGGCGTGCGGTTTTAGTCGGTTCAAGCCCGACATAACCGCCCCCGCTGAAGACCCCCCGCTCTCCAGCGGGGGCGGTATCCGAAGGGATTTCCGCACGAAAAAAAAAAAAAAAAAAGGTAGCGTTTGTTTGTCTAATCAATTGCAGACCTTTTTTTTTTTTTTTTTTTTTTTTTTTTTTTTTTTACGTGCGGAAATCCCTTAGGATACCCCCCCGCTGGCCAGCGGGGGTGGTTATGTCGTGTCTCGACTAAAACCGCACGGTGTCCTCCCCAAGTGTCCGTTGCCGGGCACCCCGGGTAAGCCCTCGAAAGGATAACCCCAGGGTTGCCGGCGGACTTTGGCCGCCAACGCGGCCTCGCCTGGTGGGGTCGGGTTTTATCCCGCTTCGGTGAGTTGGCAGGCGTGTGTAGGGCACACACGACACGCCTCCGCACTAACGTTTAACAAATGAGTCAAGGTGATAATTAATGTTCGAGAAAGTTTTTCTATTAGCACAGAAGCGGAGGTCAAATCAGTGATCTCAAATGCTCTGAGATAAACTTTCCCATCGTGGTTCCGTTTAGGCGTCTAGTACTGAATACTGTTTAAGAAGTGGCTTGACTACCTATTTCATTCAGAAATGCTTTTAGACTGGCTGCAATCTGCCTGTGTTAATTCAGAAGCTATCTCCGTTCTGAATTTCACTGAAAATCATTTAACCGGTTAAGTGCAAGGGAAATGTAAATATTATTATAATATCTATTGCGACCTTAGCAAAAACCCATCCGTCCTTACAAATTTTCATATTTATAACATCGGTAGTAAATAGGATTAAAGTCTACATGTGAGTGAGTATGAGTTTTTAATCCTCCGCGCATAAAGACGTGGTGTTATAAATTTGACGGCTCCCGAACGGATGAACCAATTTTGAAAGGTGAATTCGTCGGGAGTGTTCTTAGCTACGCCAGGGGTTTTTTAAATTTTAAATTTTGCTAGTTGTATTAAGCTGGCCTTCTGTACTGTTTTCATTGTGTAACAGTATTGTATATATGTAACTATAACAGATTGTTTTCAAGCATCTTAAATAAATAAATATTGTAGGACAATAGCGCTGTCTGGACCCAAAGTAAGCATGGGTTCTAGAATGCGAATAAACATACATAGATACATTTTTTTGTAAATAAGTACCAAATTATACATAGAAACACCCAGAACAGTGCAAATATACATAGTCATGTTTACAAATATTTACACGGAGCGGGAATCGAACCCGGGACCTCTGACTTAGCAGTCGAACGCTCTACCGATACGCTTAAGAGGTCGTCGCATTTTAAGCTTTACGGAGCAATACTTAAGTGTCTCTAATTTTCTCTTACTTTCATAGACAATGGAATTCCTTGACCTTAAGCTAGTCTTGACCATGAGGCATAACCAACCGCCATTAGTTCGTCTCTGGATGTAGTTATTAAGGAAATCATTTAAGAGAGCTTGACGGCCTCATCAGAAGAGGATTGTGGTCGCAGCACCGCGTGAACCCACCTGTCCCACTAGTGCTGCGACCACAATCCCCCTGCCCGGCTATGCACTTGCTGACCCCTGAACCACAGATTACTAAATAGTTACTCCTGAACGCAATCAAACCGAAATTGGATTACTATGGAGGGTTTTAAGCAATCGTGCACGGTGGTACCTACCCGGCCGAATTTTGTGACAAATTTGTGTCATCAAATTTCTACCACCAGTTCTATTTATCCCGGAAATAGGCGCCTGCGGGTCACAGAATCAGGAACAGTAATTTACGCGCATTGAGCTGCGAGCATCACTTAGTTAATAGTATAATTTTAAGATTTAATATCCGATGCCTCAGTTCTAAAATTAGTTGCAATTACTTTGTCCGGAATATAGACATTAATGGCTTTCACTGTTAATTTATGATTCGTCTATATTAATACACTTATTAGATTTAAATCATTAATTTGTAAAACTGAAAGTTGGTAAACCAATAAAGTGCATTTAAATTTTATTATACAACTGGTAATTCTTTATTTCTTTTGGTAATTGTGGAATCTTTCACTATTAACATTCCACTGGGGTGAACGAACCGACTAAACCCAACCGGTGTTCCGTCACAGGAGCCTTATGCTGGTGACCTGTATGACAGATTACATACCTGTATATACCAAACCTAGCCTAAATTATTCCTTGCCGTGACGTCGAGGTGATTGCACCCTCTCCTTCCATTTTTATTAAGAAAGTATGATGGTTATAATTTGTAAATAATACATTATAATAAGGAGAGGCCTATGTCCAGCAGTGGACTGCAATAGGATAGGCTAATTGATTGATTGATTTGACATTATAATAATTAAAAACCTTTGAAAATTGGTTGATATAATACACTATATCAACCAATTTTCAAAGGTTTTTTGTTGTGAGTCATTTGGCAACCAATTGCATAGTTTACAGAAATAAAAAATCTCCTCATATTTAAATAAGTACAGCGAATTGTGAAAGTAAATTAGAATGTAATATTAAGTAGTAGCTTTATAAAAACCTCATAAATTATTATTTGCTTAATCACAAAATTATTATTTAGCTATTATTATTATTATTACGTGATCTGAATCCGTTAACCAATTAGCCTATTGCAGTCCACTGTTGTACATTCGACGAGGCTTATGTTCAAAAGTGGACTGCAATGTATGCAATAGGCTAATATCGTCGGGACCCAAGTCAAACTTACCTGCATACTGCAAGTTGATACGTTCTCTAGTTGATTGACGGACGAGGTCCTGGCGAAGGCTTGGCTCTCAGGGTTGGAGGTCAGAGGGTTTGCACCCCGTACATACCACCACCGACCACATGTTTTCACTCGCTACGATGCCGGTATACACCTTTCCCTTCTTATAGAGTTCGTCTGCTAAGTCAGAGGTCGCGGGTTCTATTGTCGCTCGGTGCACATTATGTGTATGTAATATGAATATTTACATTGGTCTGGGCATTTATTTTATTTATTATATTTTAGAGAAACTTACAGCTAATCGTTTACAAACAGATATATACTAGAAGATGGCCAATCACAAGTTTCTACTTATATGATATGTATTTACAAAAAAAATGTATCCAAGTATGTTTACCAACATTCTAGAACCCATAACACAAGCTAGTTAAACTATGCTTACTTTGGGTCTAGAAAGCGCTGTTTAGAATGTCGTAGAATATTTTTTTCTACTTTCATAATTGTTTTCCTACATGCACCGCCGGTTACGGGTGCTTTTGACTTGGAATTTCTTTAGAACGTCCTCAATCTGATCGATATACGCACGCCTTGAACCTGTTTCGTCAATCTTCTTTCGTCCATCAACGTCTCATTCAACCGCTAAATCTTGCGATTTGTTGACTATATCGATAATCGATATTGCATAGTTTTGTAACACCTAGTAGATACGTACTTACGTTTTAAAATTACTGTTTCCTAATAGGAAGGATCCGTTGTCCACACTCTACGACAACAATGAAGCTGTACCCGTTATTCATACCAAATTGAGAAGTAGTTAACCTCCATCATAGTCCATCGTCGCAGTTAGAATATTAATGTTTGAATCGGTTTATTATTCGCAAGTACCTATTTAGGATTAGGGCTGACAACAATAAGTTTTATTGAGCTGAGCGAGCGAAGCTCTTATACCTACGCGGCATAGCCGTTTGTTGGTGGCTGAACTTCTCCGTAACCACTCGTGCGATCTTGACCTAATTTACCACGGTGATAGTGTGGACACTGAGGAGTGTTTTGAAGCGAGATGGTTCATGTCCGATGTTAAAATTTATTGTTTATATGGCTTTCCTCTTGAGGTTAGGGACAGTCGCTCCAGTAAATGCTAAGCCCCGGATCCAGTCCCGGTTGCATCTAAAGTGCAAACTTGTGCAAACGTGCAACAAAGTGCAAACAGGGACTAAAGCAATGCTGATTAGTATACAAAGAAAAATAGCTTTTATCTATTTTTAGATTAGTAGGCCCTAACTATTGTTTGCATATCAATACAATAGAATCTGACAAGATGTGTTGATAATTGAGTGAAGCTCTAAAAGAGTGAAGCTCTCGCTTAGAAGACGCATGTATTTTGGTTGTTTGCTAACTCCTAGAATATATAATATATAATGGAAAATCAAAAATCAAAAGTACCACGTAGGAATAATCACCAGAAAAAAAATTAAATCTGATTTCTCAATCAACAAAATAGCCTTCAAGCGATTGGTATTAAGTAATTTTTTCATATACACAAGACAAAAAAAGAAAAACCAGACAGCCGTTGAGGAATTATCACCGCTAGAAAAATTCCTGGTGAAATTGCTTCGCTCAATTTTTGCAACAGCAGAATGAATTGCAGACCTAGTAATATTGTAATGACTTAAGACTGCAAATGAAAAAAGATTCTACACATGCAAACGTATCACGGTCCATCGGGTTCATAAAAGTTGGTAAGTACACGCTTCTGTTCCCATCCTTGCTCCAAGTTCAAATATTGTTTTTAATGACATCATGGTATACTCGGATTACTGCTAAGTAGCAGGTCGTACTATACATTTTTATGTCCATCGCGGTAGTCTGGCGCCGATGCCCGATAATGATCGTTAAACAATGTTTTATTATCCACACCGTTGTTTCGTTTCCAGCTCTTTATTTGATTGAAAAACCAGACAGCCGTTGAGGAATTATCACCGCTAGAAAAATTCCTGGTGAAATTGCTTCGCTCAATTTTTGCAACAGCAGAATGAATTGCAGACCTAGTAATATTGTAATGACTTAAGACTGCAAATGAAAAAAGATTCTACACATGCAAACGTATCACGGTCCATCGGGTTCATAAAAGTTGGTAAGTACACGCTTCTGTTCCCATCCTTGCTCCAAGTTCAAATATTGTTTTTAATGACATCATGGTATACTCGGATTACTGCTAAGTAGCAGGTCGTACTATACATTTTTATGTCCATCGCGGTAGTCTGGCGCCGATGCCCGATAATGATCGTTAAACAATGTTTTATTATCCACACCGTTGTTTCGTTTCCAGCTCTTTATTTGATTACATGCCAGTATCTTCTATTCTGTGTCATTTTGAAATTACTTATTGAGATTTTTATTTGATGGGCCATGTCTTTTTTATCCCGAAAAGACTTGGAAGAGGCTTTACATAGACTCTTTTTTGCATTCTTCTCCCGTGGTCGCTTTCCGTTATAGGACTTTTGCTCATTTATCAAATCTTGACAAACATTTATAATATACAGATTAAACACATAACACTTCACTATTGGCTTCACCGTAGACGGGTAAGTAATTTAAAACCCGACTGCACGACGAAAAACAAACTAAAAAAAATAAAGGCAGTTGTGTAAAAAAATATGCGCAATTTCTCAAAAGGTGCAATATTTTACTGGGCTTTGTTTTTGTAATAGTGTATTCAGAAATACCAGCCATTATCAAGCCCGCTAGTTAGGTGCGAAATAGAAAAAAGTGAGTCTAATTCAGCCATTGTTATGACTGTAAGCTGCCGATCACGTCACAGTCTAGTTTGCATATATTAAGATTTGAACTGTTAGAACAACGACGTACCCAATGCACAAATAATATGGCCTTTACACGAACTAAATGCCCGTGAAACATTGCTCTGTGTCTGGAAGCAAAACCGTGAACACCGTAACAGTATACGACAGGGCAAGGTGGAATCATGGTGGGACATTTGACATCATCATCATCATAATTCTTCTCCGCTTCTCACGATCTTTAGGTCCTAATTTTCAGCATCCCTGACAGTGAGACAATTGGCACGAATGCCACCCCTTATGATGTTAATCCAGAATTTCTTGAGTCTTCCCCTCCTAAGAAGCAGACAGGTTACTATTACTATTCTTTGAAGGCATTGTGTGGCAATTACATAATGAACTAGACTACACTACATTATAGCATGATCTCTGTGACGGAGAGCCACGAAACTGACGAACGAAGTAACTTTGCATAAGCGTTATGACTACAATTTTATTTTGTATCGTCTATGTTTTCATTCTTTACGTGCCAGTTTTACAGCAATTGAAGTGCAATACATTATTAGATATAATAATACAATAACAATTACAATCTAAAATCACCATGTAAAATATAAAGAGTTTTACCCATAAAAAATACAGACTACGTCGTAAGCGTCACAGCACTAGTGATTACTGTCACAGAGATTTTTTTTTAATAGGGCTTTGTCGCAAAGCCATCAGCCTAACTCTAAACATAGAAACTTGGGAAATATGTAATAATTGCCAGTATCAAGTAATTTGGTAAATCAACTGACTAATGAGTTCCGACTTTCACACACACGCACACACACACACACATATACACATACACACACACATATACACACACACACACACACACGCACACAGATCAAGCTATATTATAAGGAGGATAGAGGAGTATAGGTTACAGGTTCGAACCGCCCTACAGAATACCGCGGCCATAATAACCTCGTGTTGTGTTCCCGGCGCGGCGGTGAGTAGGATAGCAAGAGCTCACTGAGAGTTTTTGTTCTGTCAGAGGGAAGAGTCTTCCTTCTGACAGCACAAAAACTAAAAAAGAAGGGAGAGGCTGGAGTAGCCTTTGGTCTTTCCGGAAGAAAAGGCTATTCCTGCTTTGCAATTTCTTTTTTTTTAGGGTCGGCAGCGCGAGTGTGACGCCCCTGGTGTTGCACAACGTCCATAGGCCACGGTGACCGCTTCCCATCAGGTGGGCCGTGAGCTTGTCTGCCACCTGAGTGGTATAAAAAAAAAAACTTATTGTTAAAAATCTGTTAATATGTTATGGCATCAATTTAAATGCTCACCAAATAGGATATATTATGGTCTCCAAAATGGATACATGGTGAGCATTTATCGGTCTTGGTAAGCGTTTTGAATTTTATTGGTACTCAGTAAAATAAGTGCATTTCTGGTATGCGTTTAAACACAAGCCATATTATTACTTCGCAATTATCGCTACACAATGGTATTACATCACTTATCGGAGAGGAAAGATCGGATCAGGGAAACCGATAAGGATTAGGCACAGCTCGTTGTAATTACATTATCTGATAACGTGTGACTCATCATTAACATTTCTATCGTCATGACAACATTGAAACAAATAGAATCATATCTCACTGAAAAGGGTGAAGCCTATAAGAATCGCGTTTACGGAACCCTTGGCCAAAGCCACTGAAAATATTCCTTACTTTTGGTGTGTTGCAACACCAAAAAAGCATTACTAAGTACATTAGCGCGTAACATTGGGCTCCTAAGTAACTGTTATAAGATTGTAAATATCTGTCAGTTTATTAGAACTTCAAGAAAATTACTAGACCGATTTTCATGAAAGGTTTTTAGGTTAGGGTTGAAAACTTGTTACTAGACTTTTTGTTTTCCTCCTCGCCTGGTGGTAAGTTAAAGGCTAAAGGTGAAATCTCAGGAATGAGTATCACCGTTATATATACTCGTACCAATATGCTACAAAAATAGCGCCCTCAGCTTGATGGCCTTATCAGATACTTTTTCACGCCCCGCTAACCAGGGATTGTAGGAAGCCGGAAATATGTGTGTTGGTAATCATACCAACACACATATTTCCGGCTTCTTCTTCTTACAGCTTATTATAATTTAACATTAGTTAAATTATAATAATGGTAAGCTGTAAGAAGTCTATAGAATGAAGGCCACCATTAATGCTAAAATGGCAGTTCCACTTCGACGGTCCCAATGGATATTTTTTCACGCCTTTTTTTTTTATACCACTAAGGTGGCAGACAAGCACACGGCCCACCTGATGGGAAGCGGTTACCGTGGCCTATGGACGTGTGCAACACCAGTGGCGTCACATTCGCGCTGCCGACCCTGTAAAGGAAAGGGGATGGGAAAGGAGTTTGGGAGGGGATGGGAAAGGAGTTTGGGAGGGGATGGGAAAGGAATTTGGGAGGGGATGGGAAAGGAGTTTGGGAGGGGATGGGAAAGGAGTTTGGGAGGGGATGGGAAAGGAGTTTGGGAGGGGATGGGAAAGGAGTTTGGGAGGGGATGGGAAAGGAGTTTGGGCTCCGGCACTCTCACTCACCAAACGGAATGCAAGTTCAAATACTGTTACTTGGCGTCGATATTCTGTGAGAGGGTGATGCTGGTGCAACGGCCAAAATGACTGTTGCTTGACTCTACCACTCATAATTGCTTTGCCTTGCTTATAGACTAGGCATTGTAGGAAAATGGAAACATGTGTGGTTACGGATTGAAATAAAACGCGTGAAGAACGCGTTTGCATCATGTTCTATAGCACTTAAAACCGGACTAGTGAAATCTCGCTTCGTTCAGTCGGTTTCACGTCCGACACTTGATCCTATTGTAATGTGGCAAGCCTATCTTGTTACAATTGACATGTTTTTGGCAGTGGTGTGTCAGAAGCAAATTTTTTTGTTTTTTCTTTATTTATATTTATTCCACGGCGCGGCATATCTAAACCCAAACTAAGCAGAGCTTGTCATATGGATTCTAGAATGCAGATAAACATACATAATTATTTTGCTACAAGCTCCAAAAAGGGGTTCAATTCCCGGTTTTTGCAAAGTGGTTTTTCTGGAATTGTTCTAGGAAATATGTTCGCTTCGTTTTGAGCAGGTCTAAAAAGTTAGTTTGAAAACGGTGGATTTTAAAATAAATTTTTTCTGCATGCATATGCAATTCATTGCATCATCATCATTACTGGTGGTAGAAATTTGATGACATAAATTTGTCACAAAATTCGGCCGGGTGGGTACCACCGTGCACGATTGCGAAAAACCCTCCATAGTAATCCAATTTCGGTTTGATTGCGTTCAGGGGTCAGCAAGTGCATAGCCGGGCAGGGGGATTGTGGTCGCAGCACTAGTGGGACCGGTGGGTGTCACGCAGTGCTGCGACGACAATCCTCTTCTGATGAGGCCGTCAAGCTGAGTGCCACCATTGTAAATATGGTACGTGTATGTAATGGTGACCCTCTTAGCTGAGACTTTACCTTCAGCTTACCATCAGGCGAGGTGAAGTCAAATTGACGTGTCCTAAACATAAAAAAAAAACATCATCATCAACCTATGCTAGTCCACTGCTGGGCATAGGCCTCCCCTAATGAGCGCCATACCGCCCTGTCTGCAGCTTCATTGCAAACTAGCATCTAATTCATCCCTATTAAATATTGCAGATTCCTTTATTATGTTGATGATAACACGCAATATTTTTGCTGAGATCTCACCTGATTTAAGAACTTTCGCACTTTTTGACGACCTCTTTAGAGTAGCGGTAGAGTTTTCGACTACTAATTCAGAGGTCGCGGGTTCGATTCCCGCTCAGAGCAAATATTTGTATGCATGAATATGTATATCTGCATTAGTCTGGGTGTTTCTATGTGTACTATGTAGATATGTATTTACAAAAAAGAAATGTAGAACCATAGACCAATCATAATTATATTGGTCTATGGTGTACTAATGTACCCAGTAGATGACAATAGGCTCGTCCCCTATTATATTGGGACCTAAACATAATTGGCGAATCGTGGGTGCGTAATACACCTCTGCCTACCCCTTCGGGGATGCAGGCGTGAAGTTATGTTATAGAACTGAACTCGTGACACAAGGTGGTTAAACTATACTAACTATTGATGTACATAGTGCTGTGTTTTAGATTTAAAAAAAATATTTTGTTGCTAGCTACCGGCGTGGCTTCGCAGGGGTACTATTTTAAATTCCGGTTTTACTGCTATGATATGTGGTTCCCAAACCCGAGGGGGCCATCTCGAAACCGGAGATGGCCCAGGGTCAGTCGGGGTGCGAGGGATATGCTCTATGAGCAACCTTACACCCCGGCGTCTGCTGACATAACCGCCCCCGCTGGCCGGCAGGGGGTATCCGAAGGGATTTCCGCACGAAAAAAAAAGCTATTTGACTAAATCACTAGTGGGTATAAGCAGAATGCAACCTACATGATAATTTTAAGCCAGCTGAACCAGATACCACGACACGCTGTAAGTGGTACTTGAGCAGTTACAAACTTCTTAAGCACAAAGTACTCGTATGTACTACACTAGACAACTCGACCTCAGGAATAGAATGTAACAGACTATCTAGAATCATCTCTCATTATTACAAAGCGTATAACATTTTGTAATCTTGAAGGTGATTCAAAATAGATTGGTATTTAGTAATATATTATGCTAATTTAATGTAGCGTAAATGTCCATGATAAGAATGATAATTACACTGCAGATTTTGGAAGGCCACTAAACGCCACGAAACCTGCACTGCTATGTGTAATTGTAACCTTTCTTATTGACTTTCTTAAAAGGAGAAGGTTCCAAATACGTTGGTATTATATTTTTTAAATGACTTTTATATGCCGTTACGGCAAAAACAATCAATTGATCAAGACGTCAATTAATCTATCTTTTATTTTACTATACATTATAATAACTAGGAATTCAGTGCAGGGTGCGACTGAAATAAATGGAGCTGAGTGAGGAGGACTCTTACTTGAAAATCTAGTGGGGCGGAAATCACACAGTGATTGTCAAACTTCGGACCAAACTTAGATATTTTATTAGGGACAATTTGTATGGTAACGTACAAACCCCAAAATTTAATCAGTTCTTCCCATTAACCAAACAAGATGATTGGCGAAAGAATTTTTTAAATCGGATAAGTGGTTCTTGAGTTATTGCGTAAACAGACATCCAGACCAACAGACAGACCGACACAAAAAATTTTTTTGCTTAATTAGACTTAGAATCATGTGAAACGTCGAGAAAAGCGATAAAAAGTGGGTGTAAGATTGTGATTTTTTTTGCGTGATTTTAAGACTTCGGTGTCCATCTGGTTTGTGGCCCGAAGTAATAAGGCATCTTACTATGGTCGCGCGCTTAGCTAAGACCGCGCGCTCGTGAAACATCGGACATGAACCATCTCGCTTCAAAACACTCCTTAGTGTCCACTCTATCACCATGGTAAATTTGGTCAAGATTGCGCGAGTAGTTACGGAGGAACTAAATACATGAGTCGTCTAAAAGAGAGCTTCATTCTTTCAGAGCTTAGCTCAATTAATAGGCAATCTTAATTTAGGTAGTATTAATCTTATGCGAATACCGGATAGTCATTAGAAACGTAACGTCGGTAGTTTAGTAGTTAACGATATCCAGGGTTCACGCCTTATCACTATTTTATTCCTATTCTAGACGTATGATCCTCTTTACTGAGACTTTACCTTCAGCTTACCATCAGGCGAGGTGAAGTCAGATTGACGTGTCCTATATATAAAAAACAAGTTGAATTCCTGAGACGAGCTCAGCCGAATACAAAGGATTTTCGATTTAGCGTTTTTTTTTTTATCTTGCAATGGTTCACCCCAGCACGAATCTATTACCGAAAACAGCAACTCGATAGCTCATCTCCTTCATACCCAAAACCGTGACAGAAAATTGGCAACGACGACGTCTTTTTTTTTTTTTTTTTTTACTAAAAATTTGAGTGCGTTTGACTGCATCTCACCTGATGGTAAGTGACGATGCAGTCGAGGATGGTACACGCAAACTCAAATAATGCCTATTCACTCTCGCCTTGAAGGTCCCCAAATTATAAGAATCGGGGAACACGACGTCGACGACAACTCCATAGCAATAGGGCTTTTCTAAAGAAAATCCCTAAAAATGAAATGTTATGATTATTCACTCCTTGAATTCACCCCGTTTTATGGTACCTACCTTTTTTTTTTTTTTTTTTTTTATCGTGCTGAAATCCCTTCGGATACCCCCCCGCCGGCCAGCGGGGGCGGTTATGTCGGGCTTGCACCGACTAAAACCGCACGCCGTCTCGGGTCTTCAGACGCCGGGGTGTAAGGTTACCCATAGAGCATATCCCTCGCACCCCGGCTGACCCTGGGCCATCTCACCACTAACAGCATCGCTCATCCTGTCTCCTCTGAAAGCAGAGGAGTACGGAGAGCGATGTGTTCCCGCCACGTTGGGTATTGGCCGACGATCAATGCCAACCCTATGAAGGGGTGAAGGGGAAGCCATTGACCGCCGCCCAGGGTGTACCGGCCGCTCCGATTCCGTTCCCCCCGGACTGCAGCGCGATCGGAATCGGAGCGACACTCGAGGAGGTTACCCAACACACACCCCTTATGGTACCTACCTAAACTTTGTGAATTCGTTTACTTTTATGAATAACAAAGGAATGGCGTTTAGCCAAGTCCTTGAACTGTAAGACGTTACTCTATGTTTTTATTATAATGTAATGGTACTTATGAACCATTGAACTGAACTTGGTAAACAGATTTAGTGAGATCTAATTTGATGTCGCTACAACTTTTAGTGTTATGTGAACGGACTGAGGCGGAGAGAATTATAATTAAATACCAATATGATATAGATATCCATATTTTAGGTTCATGTACCTTTTTTTTTTTTTTTTTTATCGTGCGGAAATCCCTTCGGATACCCCCCGCCGGCCAGCGGGGGTGGTTATGTCAGGCCTGCACCGACTAAAACCGCACGCCGTCTCGGGTCTTCAGACGCCGTTGTGTAAGAAGGTTACCCATAGAGCATATCCCTCGCACCTCGACTGACCTTGGGCCATCTCACCACTAACAGCATCGCTCATCCTGTCTCCTCTGAAAGCAGAGGAGTACGGAGAGCGATGTGTTCCCGCCACGTTGGGTATTGGCCGACGATCAATGCCAACCCTATGAAGGGGTGAAGGGGAAGCCATTGACCGCCGCCCAGGGTGTACCGGCCGCTCCGATTCCGTTCCCCCCGGACTGCAGCGGGATCAGAATCGGAGCGACACTCGAGGAGGTTACCCAACACACACCCCTAGGTTCATGTACCTTTTTTTTTTTTTTTTATCGTGCGGAAATCCCTTCGGATACCCCCCCGCGTGCCAGCGGGGGCGGTTATGTCGGGCTTGAACCGACTAAAACCGCACGCCGTCTCGGGTCTACAGACGCCGGGGTGTAAGGTTGCCCATAGAGTATATCCCTCGCACCCCGACTGACCCTGGGCCATCTCCGGTTTCGAGATGGCCCCCTTGAACCTAATAGTATTGTTGCCTTTCCGGCCAGTCGGGCGGCGAAAATACTTTACAGATTATTAAATTTAGGTATTAAGATTGTAAGTTGTATGTAAGCATAGCCCCTAATGAGGATGAAATATTCACTTTGTGAACAAACCCTTCTTAAAATAAAGATTTTGATAAAATTGCTACAACATCAAATTAGAGCGGCGATGAAAAAAAGCGGCAATAGCCCAGTGTCGTACGTAACGGACTGCTGAGACGAGGTCTCAAGTTCGATCCCCTCGCCACGGGCACACACCTCTGACTTTTCGTAGTTATGTGTCATTAATAAATGTTAATTATCGCTCGCTTAATAATGTGCCCGGTAGATGGCAATAGGCTCGCCCCCTGTTACATTGGGACCTTAACATAACTGGCGAATTGTGGGTGTGTAATACACCAATGCCCACCCCTTCGGGGATACGGGCGTGAAGTTATGTCATGTTATCAAATTAGATCTCCCAAGCCAGCTTCACCGGTTAGCTGGTACACCTTGATGGATAAGTCTCTGGCTCAGATTTTCCTCTGGGGGTTGGAGTACAGACGAAAAAGCGCCTTATTCTAGGTTGTATTTTTTTTTTATATTTAGGACACGTCAATAAAAGATCCTTTCGTCAGCAAATACAAAAAAAGCGGCCAAGTGCGAGTCGGACTCGCCCATTAAGGGTTCCGTAGCAGCAAGTAACATAATAATGTTTTTAAAAAAAAAAAATATATTTGAGTTGATTGAATGAAAGGTAAATTGCAGTTTACGATTTATGACGTATTAAAAAAAAAACTACTTACTAGATCTCGTTCAAACCAATTATCGTTGGAAGTTTACATGGTAATGTACATCATATATTTTTTTTTGTTTTATCATTCTCTTATTTTAGAAGTTACAGGGGGGGGGGGGGTGGGACACACATTTTATCTAGAAAAAAATGATATTAGAAACCTCAATATCATTTTTGAAGACCTATCCATAGATACCACACATGTATGGGTTTGACGAAAAAAAATTTTTACAGTTTACCTTCTAAGTGTGGACCACAAAATTTATTGTTTTTTTTCTATTTTTGTATGAAACTCTTAATGCGGTTCACAGAATACATCTACTTATCAAGTTTCAACAGCATAGATCTTATAGTTTAAGAAAAAAGTGGCTGTGACATACGGACGGACAGACAGACAGACATGACGAATCTATAAGGGTTCCGTTTTTTTGCCATTTGGCAACGGAACCCTAAAAAACATTAAACCCCTAAGACCTCTTATGTTTTACTCGACCACACGCCTCCACACGTCACTTCAAACACCTTCGAAAGTATTACAAATAGCTCTTAACATAAAACATTATTCATACAAAGGTTAAGTGACCAGTAATTGAATACTATTTATAATAAGAATGGTTGATAGACCAGGTATGGCGTCAGGCATCCTACGCAAGCTAGATACAGCACGCGTTGACCTTCCAGGCCTTTGTGTCTACAGACCGACCATGACGCATTATGTTAGCTTTCAAGTACGTAAGCCGGTTGTACAACTGACTGAATCCTACTTATATTATAAACGCGAAAGTTTGTGAGTATGTATGTAATGAGTGTATGTATCTTTGTTGCTCTTTCGCGCAAATACGGCTGAACGGCTGCTGAAATTTGGCTCAGGGATAGATTATAGTCCGGAATAACACATAGGGTACTTTTTATCCTGGGAATAGGTTCCCATGGGTTGCGGGACCGGGATCAGAATTTTACGCGGGCGGAGCCGCGGGCAACAGCTAGTTACTATATAATACTACTTACAAGTCGCGGTGCGCTTTGTGGATATTTTTTTGCTGTGAGCCGTCTATTGGCGTCCTGCGCCGTGGTAGTAAACCCTATTCAATTGTAAAACTCAATGGGGATTTCGTAATCCCCTCTATATATTTAATAATAATTTTGTTATTTATTCTCATAAACACCTATTCTTTTTTTTAAATTCTACTACATTAGCTCTGGTGTTTTTCACCTATAGTGCGTCCCTTGACGTCTGACTTGTTATTTTGTAGGTAGGCATAACCTATTTGTTTATTTAGGATATACATAAGCTATTTGCGTACTAAATTTCACTCAAATCCATTGAACGTTACAGCGTAATTACTCGTATCTAAGTAAAAAATATACATATTATTCACTCACACATTTCACATTATGCTAACAGTAAGTTTATGGATTCGATTCGCTAGTAAGTTCTATGATATAGTGGGTACTAAATAACCAGGGCCCGTAATGATAGGCAAAGTTCAATAGTCAGCCCACAGGTTATATTAAGTGGTATAGATTACTGCGCTGTATGTTTTTGATATTAAAAACATGAATGCTTAAAATGTAGGTGCACCTTTCTAAGTTTTCCAACGAAACTCATTCTCTTAGAAAATACTGAGGGATTAATGTTGTCCATGCACCCTTAGATACTGCGAACAGTTAGTTTTACACTTACTCCAATAGACGTCCATGCATTAAAAGTCAAACTTGACTTTCATCTAATAATGAATGATGTATGGGAATGAACGTCATTAAGTCGTAACCCTCGCTCACTCTGTCAGCGTCTAACAATACGTCGAGTTTGACTGCGGCCTAAATCTTACGTCACTATTAACTACATAATTTGAAATACGCTTCAAAAACTTTGTAGGGCTTCCATTTAAAAGACGCTCACTTAATTTATCCACCTTTTTATAAGTTATTGGTCTTTGCGTTAATCGCTTTATGCTTATCCTTCAAATTACGGTATTATTATAAAGCTTGCTTAATCTTATAATAGGTAGTTATGGTAGGGCGAGGGATATGCTTTATGGGCAACCTTACACTCCGGCGTCTGAAGACCCGAGACGGCATGCGGTTTTAGTCGATTCAAGCCCGACATAACCGCTCCGCTGGCCGGCGGGGGGTATAAAAAAAAACAAAAAGGTAATTATGGTAGGCCCTTTGCTAAAAGAATTAATTGCGGGACTAGGGGCAGCGGGGGTGGTAAAACATGCACGCAGGTAACCACGTCCCGCGTGAACATTTCATCACCCTCGCTGCCTTACGCTTATTATCCCGCGCGAACCATGGGTGTGTCCGCATGAATTTGCCAACCTCCAGTGGGGTGAAGCCCAAAGGTCCGCACGTAAAAAAAAAAGAAAAAATATAAGAATATGCGACTAAATACGAGTATATACAAACGATTTTTAGAGTATTTTGTTTTTAAAGTTGAAAAAGGCATATATTTCTCTGTGCGGCGATAAGCCATGGCGT
This sequence comes from Cybosia mesomella, assembly GCA_946251805.1. Classification (NCBI taxonomy): domain Eukaryota; kingdom Metazoa; phylum Arthropoda; class Insecta; order Lepidoptera; family Erebidae; genus Cybosia; species Cybosia mesomella. Next base: position 30,232,323 of record OX276398.1, read on the forward strand.
ACGTAACGGACTGACGAGACAAGGTCTCGAGTTCGATCCCCAGTCGCCCCGGTTACACACCTTTGACTTTTCCTAGTTATGTGTGTATTGTTAATTACCGCTCGCTTAGTAATGTGCCCGGTAGATGGCAATAAGCTCGTCCCCTATTACATTGCGACCTAAACATAACTGGCGAATCGTGGGTGTGTAATACACCACTGCCTACCCCTTCTGGGATACAGGCGTGAAGTTATGAAAATGATGAAGATTTCTCTGTACAGTTTAAGCGGCACAGTGCGATCATAACGATTTCCCGTAGCGTTTGTCCCCTCTACCCACCTATGAAGAACCCGTTTAGAATTGCAGAAATATTTTTTTTACCTACTGACCTCCTAACTTCATAATAAAAGTGGCATTTACTGATGATGAAACCAACTTACATAGATACGAGTAGATATATAGAAAGATAGAATACTCTTTTTTTAATTTTAAAGAAAATTATTTTACACAACATCTTACGTCTAAATATATGGTAGGTACAATGGGCGTTCTTATCGCTAAGAGCAATCTCTACCAGACAACCTTAGTTGTCAACCAATCAACCATAGTAACGTTTAAGATGAAGTGGGAACACGCGCATCGCGTTTGTGAGGGGGTGAGGTATGAAGTGCGGCGGGAGCATGCGCGGGGTAACCATCTTCACCCCGCGCTTTATGTTCGCGGACCATAAGGGTCACCGTACACTTGACCGGCTATCGGTATTGTCTTTTACGAATACCAATTTTTTTTCATCAGTATGATGAGTTGACGTGAAATTGAGGGTCAACGTACATTTGACCGGCTATCGGTAATATCGGTTTTGTTATGTATCGATACCAATTTATTTGTCACCAGTATGAGTAGAAGTGAAATGATCACCGTATATTTGTACGTACGTAACAGCCTCTGTAGCGTGGTCGAGCGAGCGCCAGCTTACGATGCAGGAGGTTACGGGTAGGATTCCCGCTGGGACCAAATATTTGTGTGGACCACAGATATTTGTTTCTGGTCTTTGACACACGTTTCCATATGTATTATAAGTATGTAATTTACAAAAGAAAAGTAATTCTTACTTTTTTTTTGAAATGTTATCAATTAGACCATCTTAACACTAAGAAAATTTGTTGTGTCCAATTAGAAATGTCTAATCAGATATTTCTTATAATGTGAATGCATCCAGGAAAATTCTTGTTTTCCGCAAGTCGTCGAAAGTCAGTTGATTGCCACAAGTTTTGGGTTAAATTTCATACAAACCAATGTAGGTACAGCGGACTAAAAAATCTAAGTTATTTATTTATTTTAATGCTTTTATTTCAATTTTTTCTAAAACGTAAAAAGAGAGTTCCAAAATAAAGTGACACTTATCAGATCTATTGAAAAAGTTTAATGTATATAAAATAATAGTTAGTGATTTGCAGTAGATTTTTGACCCGTACTCCTTTCCCGTAGTAAATTTGAATGACTGTAGTTGCAAAAAATTCATGCTCTATTTCTTTTAATTGTTTCAAAAAATAGCCGATGTCCACTATTCTCCTAATTTACTCAAAGTTCGATGTATCTTCAGGAAGATGACAAGTTCACAGTCAATATTATCTATGGACCTGAAAGGTACGTGGACGTAAAAAGGCATATTACAAATCTCTCAATGATTATTTAATTACTATGTTGTATGTAATAATAACTATGTATGTACTAATAACTATACAAGGAATTCAGTGCAGGGTGCGACTGAAATAAATTGAGCTGAGCGAGCAGGACTCTTACTTGAAAATAAGACATCTTACTACAGTCGCGCGCTTAGCTAAGGCCGCGCGCTCGTGAAACTGTTTTTCGGTGATCTTGCTTCAAAACACTCCTCAGCGTCCACACTAGCACCGTAGTAAATTTGGTCAAGATCGCGCGAATGGTTACGGTGGAGTTCAGCCACCAACGAATGAATATAAACAATAAATATAAGTTGTGAAAAAATAGCTTTGACACTCACTCTAATGGAGTTTCTGAACGTAAGGCATTAGAAGTGGCTGATAACACGTCAGCATACACAGGAGTCAGTTCCGTTGGTGCACTTAGGTCTAGTAATGATTGAGTTCTGCAATGTAAGTAGGTACTTATTATTATTTCTTTAAAAAAACTACTTCATAATGTTTATTCCCACTCGACAACTGCAATTTATGATTTGATAAATGGTTATGGCCTTACGCTGTTAAATGTACAATAGACATAGATGACACCTGAACTCAATTTTTTCTCAGCCAATACTCGTAATCTGCAAAACAGTAAGTCTTCTAATTTTTTTTTCAGTTTATCAAACATAAGTGTTTTCCAAATACCTATTTAAATCACCACAACAAAAGATTCACGTATATACCCTTAAACCATTTTCACACTTTAAGAATTTTTTCTTGTCCGACACAAGAAATCCAGTTAGATTGGTGGTTGTATGAGACCGTGCACATTACAAGAAAAATTTTCTGGTGTCCGATAAGACACAAGAATTCTAATCTAGAAACGTCATCTTCTCAACTATCCTTCGTGAAGGGTTGGTCTTGACTCCCACTTTTCCTGGTTCCTACCGTTCCTGACGGGTCCAGGAACCAGGAATATTTGGTGTAAAAATCTACTATCACTAACAATTATTATATACTAGCTGACCCGGCAGACTTCGTACTGCCTCAATCGATGACAAACCTTTTAAACCTTCTCTGGACCTCCACAAATAATTCAAGACCAAAATTAGCCAAATCGGTCCAGCCGTTCTCGAGTTCTAGCGAGACTAACGAACAGCAATTCATTTTTATATATAAGAAAGAAGAAAGATATATTAAACTTTTTCAATAGATCTAATACGTGTCACGGTAATTTTCTTATAATGTGAAGATGGTCTTGTCATTCCCACTCATACTGAGAAAAAAAAATGGTATCGATACAAGACAATGCCGATTCCCGGTCAAGTGTACGGTGACTCTTATTAGCATTCATACTCATACTCATACTAAGAAAACAATAAATGGTATCGAGGCAAGATAATATCGATACCGGTACCCGGTTAAGTGTACGGTGACCTTTATTAGAATTCTTACTAGCACTAAGAAAATAATAAATGTAATTATGTGGTACGTTGATACTCATTGAAATAGATTGTTTTGGGCGATCCTACTTTTCCGCTAACGGGATATTTTCCTTCCTCTAAGGCTTTTATTGCCCATTTTACATCAAAATGCAATCACTAGCGAGCGAGCGAGCGCGACGAAGCAATACGTGTCTACTCGCGGCGAGGCCCCGCGGCCGACTGAGCTCGCACGCGAGCGCTCTAACTATATGTTTTATATAAATAAAATAATTTACTTCTATTTAAGAGAAAACCATCTGTACTACCATATGGGATTTGATGTAAGGTTTATGAAAATATAAATTTTGCACTTGTTTTTTCTTTACAATTGCCGTAAAATTGTTTCATTCTAATAAAATTACGATTTTTTACGATATTCACGATTTTTTTCTATCGAGGCAAATCACTCTAATCGTGTTTCGAATTGTATAACAATGCAAAGCATTTCTTTACCTTTACGACGGTAGGAATATCATTTCATGTATTTTAGCATTTGATACCCAAAAACTGTTTCTAAGACACCTCTTTTACGCTTCTGGACTTACCACTTCGTCTTAAATGCACGCCTGCAAAAAGGGTAACTCTATCGAGTTTAACCTAAAACATGATGAGTCACAAAATAAAGGTATTACTGTTTCGCTTACTGTGCACCAATGTTAACCTTGACCTAGACGCAGTGGATAGTGTGTCACCTATGTGAGGGACCACCCTAGGTGGCACCAGCCAGTAACAAATAAAGTGCCCTACAATAATAATACGAGCTTGTCGACATGTGGAATGTGGATTCGGCAATTATTGTTCCGATAGTTGTATCGGTTCACGGACTGATTGCCAAGAGCCTCGATCAACATCTCAAGTAGCTCGCGTTAGGCAGTTGGGTCAAGGGCTTGATGCAGAAGATGCAGAGATCAGTGCTCCTCGACACGGCACGTATTGTGAGGAGATTCCTCTCTGGAGCCCTAACCACCGGTGGCTTGGTCCCTGTACCCGATGCCGGTGGGCCACTATTTTTTATATTTTTAAATATATTTGTTTTTTTTTATATAGAATGTATTTAAAAATATAATTTATATGTATTTTAAATTAATAAAGGAAATGATAATTTAATTTATTGGTTTCAAATGAACATCATATACATAACGGTATTAGATGAATACACTGTCATTTGCAACAAAATTATACTGTTGATTGTATGTATATTCGTTTACGGCCAGTCTCAATAAGCTACCTACAGTTAAAGGTAGATAGCTATCCCAGATAAACAGTCCACATTAATCTCTCTGTAACTGCGGTTTCAATATTATCAAAGTCATTTTCTGTTTATTTGTTTATTGAAACAGAAAAAATCCCCGATAGATACTAATGCGGCCTCTGTGGCGTAGCGGTAGTGCATTCGACTGCTACGACAGGGGGCGCGGGTTCGATTCCCGCTCAGTGCAAATATTTGTATGCATGAATATGTCTATTTGCATTGGTCTGGGTGTTTCTATGTATAATATGTATGTATTTACAAAAAAAAAAAGTATATAAGTATGTTTATCCGCATTCTGGAACCCATAACACAAGCTAGTTAACTATGCTTACTTTGGGTCTAGAAAGCGCTGTGTAGAATGTCGTAGAATAATTATATTTATATTTATATATTTATACTAATGGCAGCTGGGGTGTGTGTTGGGTAACCTCCTCGAGTGTCGCTCCGATTCCGATCCCGCTGCAGTCCGGGGGGAACGGAATCGGAGCGGTCGGTACACCCTGGGCGGCGGTCAATGGCTTCCCCTTCACCCCTTCATAGGGTTGGCATTGATCGTCGGCCAATACCCAACGTGGCGGGAACACATCGCTCTCCGTACTCCTCTGCTTTCAGAGGAAACAGGATGAGCGATGCTGTTAGTGGTGAGATGGCCCAGGGTGCCAGGGTGCGAGGGATATGCTCTATGGGTAACCTTACACCCCGGCGTCTGAAGACCCGAGACGGCGTGCGGTTTTAGTCGGTGCAAGCCCGACATAACCGCCCCCGCTGGCCGGCGGGGGGGGGGGTATCCGAAGGGATTTCCGCACGATAAAAAAAAAAAAAAGATACTAATGGCAGCTATTTTAACTGCTGGTAAAGGATAGATGGATTATTGAAACCGGCCGTTATATAACGAGTTCAGGGTTATAGTATTCAAAGGGTCCGAATTAGGTTCTTACACGCACAATAAACTGAAGGGTTCCGTAGTCAAAAAGACCGTTTGTGGAACATAAATGAAAGTATTCATACCTATGTATGAATCAAGTTTTTTAAATTAATAATGTTTTATAAATGTGATTTGTGAAGATGTTTTGAGACCCCCCGCTCTCCAGCGGGGGCGGCATCCGAAGGGATTTCCGCACGAAAAAAAAAAAAAAAAAAAGGAGTTTGTCACTCAATAATGCGCATCGGCTCAACCGATCTAACTGAAATTTGGTAGTTACAGAGATTATAGATGATGAAAACTGTACATTAAATACTTTTCTGAAAAATAATTGATGTGTGTTCGAGGAGCGATACCGATACCGAAAATGTGATTTTTAGATTTTTTGTCTGTTTGTCTGATTTTTATTCTCGATGTTTCGCGCCTCACTTGAAAATCACTGAACAGATTCAGCTGAAATTTTGCATGAACATTCGTCTAGGGCATGATCATAAACTGCACTATATATCATCACGGTATTATCGGTATGATAGGAGCAGTAGAGCAAAGTCGGTCTAAACTATTATTGATGACAACTTTATTAAAACAAAGTTAGATCCGGACTTCACCCTAGCTTCTCACCATCCAGCGTGCGGCAGTCAATTGATAGAACGAATAAATAAAAAAAAACACATTGGCTACCTACTTATTATTCCTAGAATAGGTTCCCATGGGTTGCGGGAACGGGATCAGAATTCAGGAGCCACGGGCAACAACTAGTATTACAATATACCTCTGCCTACCCTTTTTACATCCCAGTCTATGTATACCTATAAAAACGGTAAATTTATGGCGTTAAAACACAACTTACACTTCTCATCAACTTATGAAACTTTGTACTCATCGCTTACTTTTGAAACTTGGTCGCAATACTTACTTTTGACACTATGTGCGTGTTCAAGTTAATATTGAGTCATGCATGCGTCTAGAATTATTGAGCAAACTAAATAATATTCTTACACTTAATATTGTTTGAATACCCGTCCTATCTTGTATGCCCTATTATGGATCGATAAATTGCTCTGATACCAAATGTATTACATCACTATGTGTCATAACTAATTTCATTCCCTGCCTAATAGTATGGTATTCCCTTGATAAAAAAAAGGGTGACTAAAAATAGGGGTGCTTTAATCAATTAATTAGTTTGTTGTAGTCCACTGCTGGGTTTAGGTCTGGAGAGACCAGATTCCATTGGGAACAATGTGGCGCCATAGCTCCCGATTCTCCGCTTTCCACATACAGTCTGTACCGTTTTGACCGTTTGTTCTGTACTGGTGGTAGAAATTTTATGACACAAATTTGTCACAAAATTCGGCCGGGTGGGTACCACCGTGCACGATTGCGAAAAACCCTCCATAGTAATCCAATTTCGGTTTGATTGCGTTCAGAGGTCAGCAAGTGCATAGCCGGGCAGGGGGATTGTGGTCGCAGCACTAGTGGGACCGGTGGGTGTCACGCGGTGCTGCGACGACAATCCTCTTCTGATGAGGCCGTCAAGCTGAGTGCCACCATTGTTAACATGATACGTGTATGTAATGGTGACCCTCTTTCCTGAGACTTTACCTTCAGCTTACCATCAGGCGAGGTGAAGTCAAATTGACGTGTCCTAAATATAAAATGAAAAAAAAAAGAAGAAGACGTCTAACTAATCTCGTGAAACAATATTATAACTGCTAAAGTCACTGTCTGTCTGTTACCTTTTCATGCATAAAACGCTGAACTAATTTTTATAACATTTGGCACAGAGATTCTACATTCTATAATATTATAAATGACAAGTTTGTGAAGATGTTTGGATGTATTTTACTCATTAAAATAGCTGGCGGGCTAAAATTTGATATAAATAAAATAATACATATTCCAGAACATAATTACACAGCGCCATCTAGACCCAAACTAAGCAGAGGTTGTCATATGGGTTCTAGAATGCGGATACTTAGATACTTTTTTTTGTAAATATATACATATTATACATATAAACACCCAGACCAAAGCAAATATAAATATTTCGAATCGAACCCGCGACCTCTGAATTAGAAGTCGAATGTTCTACCGCTACGCCTCAGAGGTCGCCAAAAAAGTAGGGAAAATATAAGGAACAATATAGGGATATTTTGATTTATAGTCGGGAATAACACATAGGTTACTTTTTATCCATGGAATAAGATTCCATGAAGATTACGTGAAGAAGATTCTTATATCTATGGAGTACACACAGAAACCAATTGTCAATTTTAGGTATGTTTTGTTTTGTTTTTTTTTTATATTCTCCTGTATGTTAAATGAGTTAAATAATTTGATTTTGGTTCCGTTGCCAAATGGCAAAAACGGAACCCTTATTGATTCGTCATGTCTGTCTGTCTGTCCGTCCGTATGTCACAGCAACTTTTTTCCGGAACTGTAAGAACTATGCTGTTGAAACTTGGTAAGTAGATGTGAACCGCATTAAGATTTTCATACAAAAATAGAAAAAAAAAACAATATATTTGGAGGTCACCACCACCACCATACTTAGAACTGAAACTCAAAAACCTCTAACTCATAGGATGTTCTTCAAAAATGATATTGAGGATTTTAATATCATTTTTTTCTAAACTGAATAGTTTGCTCGAGAGACACTTCCAAAGTGGTAAAATGTGTCCCCCCCCCCCTGTAACTTCTAAAATAAGAGAATGATAAAGCTAAAAAAAAAAAAAATGTACATTACCATGACAACTGCCAACGAAAATTGTTTTGAGCGAGATCTAGTAAGTACTTTTTTTAATACGTCATAAATCGTAAACCGCGCTGACCCTGGGCCATCTCCGGTTTCGAGATGGCCCCCTCGGGTTTGGGAACCGCAATTTACCTTTCATTCAATCAACTCAGATATAAAATTTAAAAAAAAAAGCATTATAAGGTTACTTGCTGTTATGGAACCCTTCATGGGCGAGTCCGACTCGCACTTGGCCGCTTTTTATATTGTCCTGTATGTTAAATGAGTTAAATTATTTGATTTTCTTTCCTTTTTTATCTTTTTTATAGTATCATGTGTGTAACAAATAATAAGTAAATGTGTGTGATAGATAAGTCAATAATGTTAATCCTTGTGTACTTGTGCACACGCGTGTAGCTTCGCGTTTCTACAAAGGCGCTATCCGAAGATCAGCACTGCTCATCATATGTTTAGCATGTGATGGGCAGCATTTAAGCTGACATGGTGACCTGTTATTATTTACACCTATTATCTATATGTATATATATATTTTTGTTGTAACCTATGTGTGCCTTAATAAACTTATTTTCTTTCTATGGATTGCGAGAACGGAATTAGATTTATACGCGGGCGATGCCACGATTCAGTACTGAATAATTGTCATAGTGATAGCTCGAAAGACCTAGTTATCTACATACTGAAGGTGCAAAATTAAAGAAATATTTCCTGCTGAATCGTTTTTAACGAAGCGTTATAAAGATTACGTATCGATACGATTAACATTTCGATACGATTAACATTTCGATAGTGTTGTAATCGCGTTTTGTAAATTTTATCAAACGTGTGCATATTTGATGAGTTGCCTTATTAGCATGCACTAAACGTCGATTATAAGTTTTAAGATAGATGTTACAGTGAATTCGATTTAGATATGTGAGTTATTGTTGAGTTGACGTGTATGTCAAGGTTGATGGAATTATAATCCGTAGATTACTCACGCGTAGCAATGATGACGTAAGTGCAGAGAACTTTTTTAGATTAAGTTTTTTTGTTTTTTTTTTGTGCGGAAATCAACTCGGATACCCCCCCGCCGGGCAGCGGGGGCGGTTAGCATATCCCTCGTACCCCGACTGACCCTGGGCCATCTCCGGTTTCGAGATGGCCCCCTCGGGTTTGGGAACCGCGGTGACCCCGTCTTGCCGCGGTTTGAGAGGGGCGCTAGTCGCCCCACCGTCCTGGCCTGCTTCTGCTGGGGTGACAGGCGGCCTCACCTGCCACCCCCAGGCCTGCGCTCATGGAGGACGGAGGTCGTTAAGCGAGTATGTCTGTACTTATTTCTTTTTATCTTATAGACTAGTGGCCAAGTAGGACTTGCGATTTAAAGGTCGCGGGTTCGAGCTACCGACGTGAACTTACTATAGTCCTAATACAAGCAGTTCCTATATGGTTTCCGGTGAAATAGAACACAAAAAAGCCTTCCATCTCTTATTTAAGAGTTAGATCTGATATTCATTCGACAGTACCTTTTTTTTTTTTTTTTTTCGTGTGGAAATCCCTTCGGATACCCCCCCGCCTGCCAGCGGGGGCGGTTATGTCGGGCTTGAACCGACTAAAACCGCACGCCGTCTCGGGTCATACGTACAGATCTTCAAAGGCTGGGTGACTGCTTTTCGTCAGGTTTATCATTTGTTTATCACTTTCACCATCTTCTTAACGTTCTCACTGTTGCATCCAAAGTTTGCTCTTTAGAGCCGGGGGTCTGCTTATTGCTTTTGATGGAAATGTCGGCTTTTACGGGAGCGACTGCCATCCGACCTCCCAACGCTGAGATCAAGGTCTGCGCCAGAGCCTCGGTACTAACTAGTAGGTGAGGCTGGTTTAGTGGTGCCCCGAAAACACCGTTTTAATCACCATAACATATCTAAAACTTGCTACAACTTACATAACAATAGCTGGCCCTCCCCGGCTTCCCCATGGCGTATTTTTAACCCCCATTGCACCCGTTTAGTCCAAATAAGCCCGTAATTTATTAGTTCTCATTATAATTTATGGGAATCTGCCGGATTTACTCACATTTATGATTACTGTTCCGCTCCCTTGGGTAGTAGCGTGAGCTATATAAGCTATAGCACTCACAATTAACGTGGCTTCTTATTGGTAAAATAATTTTTAAAATCGATTCAGTAGATCCAGAGATTACCCCCAACAGACTCATGAACTTTATCTCTTTATAATACTAGTGTATCAGATGAGTCGTTCTCAAAAGTTCATTATCCTATTAAACTGAAACGTAACGGTTGCTCTTTTGAACAAGTTCACAAGTAACAATAACCCACTCAAGAGTCGAGATCAAACAGCCGATAGAGGGGGGCCTCACGACCAACGTCTACGCCGCTGAATTATTATGCTAATTCAACATCTATTATGACTAGATCAACGATTTGAAATTGTATGTTTGAGAGCGAAATAAAAAAAAACGTCAATTTAGCTTTTAATTGGGAAAAGTCGACACTGAGAGCGGATTTCACTAATACCAACCGAGTTCAATTGAAACTAAACTGAGTTATTATGTTTTACTCAATGAATATCTTGGGTCTTTTTTGACGTCTCAGCAAGAGCTTTCAGGCCCAAATCAACCTCATCTGTAAGCTGGTGTACCAGCGGATTGACGGATGAGGCTCTGACGCTGGCTTCCCTTTGGAGTTGGGAGGGTAGAATTATGAAGTAAAAAAAAGAAAGAAAAATGTGTTTATTTAGGCTTACTGCAGCACACAAAACAGATCAACTTATAATATACCTATTGATGACAACATTTTGAATAATGTTAGTTGGCAGACCCTGGACTCCCGAGGTGAGTCTCACATATGACCGGGACTAATACGAAAATGACGATGACTCAATTAATATCTTAAACGAAACGTGATAATGCAGTTTAGGGCGCAGCAGACTGTCCCTGTAAAAGTGCGCTGTTGCTGTTGACGGCTATAGGCGTTCTGTAAGTGTTATTTACACCTCTGCAAATGCAAAAATAAAACTGATTTTTTATATGCGCGTCGTTGTTAGTCCGCCTGTGCGTGGTTATAGTTAGAATAATATTTTGTAATCTGTGGTTATAGCAACAGTTGGAAGCTATTGTTTACTTGTAGTTGTTAAGTAATGCGTGTTTGTATTTATGTAGTTTAACGTAAGTGGGCCATTAATAAATTGTTACTTAATGTAATTACTCTTCACCAATTTAAAGTAAATGAATATCTATTGTTATTCATTAATTACTTTGTTTTTAAATTATTAACGCTTTAGGAGCGATGCAAATATGCGTTTAATTGCGTCTTTTCAGGCTGGTCAATGCCTGGAAAAATTCCTTCCTTAGGGTAATACCTGGGTCCTGGGTACCCGTGGCGGCGCTTAACGACCACCGACCTCCATGAGCGCAGGCCTGGGGGTGACAGGTGAGGTCGCCTGTCACCCCAGTAGAAGCAGGCCGGGACGGCGGGGCGACTAGCGCCCTTCCCCCAAACCGGGGCAAGACGGGGACACCGTGGTTCCCAAAACCGAGGGGGCCATCTCGAAATCGGAGATGGCCCAGGGTCATTCGGGGTGCGAGGGATATGCTCTATGAGCAACATACCCCCGCTGGCCAGCGTGGGGGGGGGGGGGGGTTTCCAAGGGGATTTCCGCACGAAAAAAAAACAGGGTACCCGTGGCGGAACACCGTGTGGTTTGCGTCGGTTCGATTCTTACATAGACACTCAAGCCTAGCCCCGGAGGGGTTTCCACACCCATGAAGGGTTCCGTAGCAGTAAGTAACATTATAATGCTTTTATTAAAATTTTACATTTCAGTTGATTGAATGAAAGGTAAATTGCGTTTTACGATTTATGACGTATTAAAAAAAAATGCTTGCCAGATCTCGTTCAAACCAATTATCGGTGGAAGTTTACATGGTAATGTACATCATATATTTTTTTTTAGTTTTATCATTCTCTTATTTTAGAAGTTACAGGGGGGGGGGGGGACACATTTTACCACTTTGGAAGTATCTCTCGCGCAAACTACTAAGTTTAGAGAAACTACTGTTTAGAAAACTCGATATCATTTTTGAAGACCTATCCATAGATACCTCACACGTATGGGTTAGATGAAAAAAAATATTTAGAGTTTTAGTTCTAAGTATGGGGAGCCCTCAAATTTTATTGCTTTTTTCTATTTTTGTGTGAAAATCTTAATGCTGTTCACAGAATACATCTACTTACCAAGTTTCAACAGCATAGTTCTTATAGTTTCGGAAAAAAGTAACTGTGACATACGGACGGACAGACAGACAGACATGACGAATCTATAAGGGTTCCGTTTTTTGCCATTTGGCAACGGAACCCTAAAAAGGCTTTTCTTGTTATCGTTGTTGCTGTAGTAGATTATACAATCGGATATTTCCAACAGGTTTTTCAAGACCAAATTTGATATGTGGATTCCGACTATAAATATTTTAATATGTGTAATATATTGTAGGTATTGTCGATATTGTCGGTAAGTTTATGTGAATATTATTAATAAGTAGGCACTAATCTAATCTATTTCCGGACGTTTCTCGCCGTGACCATGTTGCTGAAAAGTAACGGAAACGAGAAATAGTGTGGATACAAAAATAACGTAAAATATATTGCAAAAATAACATTTTTAAAGACCCTCTACGCTAAAAAATACTTGTAGTTTAAGGAACAACCCTTAAATCGATTAATTGTCATTTAACGATTATACTGGCTCGCGTTAAGCACTTAATCGAGTAATCATACGCCAAAAATACCTTACGTCATTTTGGAAAAGAGCTGATACAATTACACTGCTGGACGATATTAACCAAACATAGCTAAGAACCATCGCAAGGAAACTGGCTTTCAAATGAAAAAACCGCATCGGAATCGGTCCATCTGTTTGTTCTACGATGCCACAGACACACACGCAGACATCGTCGGGGGTTAATAAAATCCTTTAAAATCAGTTTAAAAAGCGGCGGTAGCCCAGTGGCGTACGCAACGGACTGCTGAGACGAGGTCTCGAGTGCGAACCCCAGTCGCCCCGGGCACACACCTCAGACTTTTCGTAGTTATGTGTGTACAAATGTAACGTAGTTAATAAATGTTTATTATCGTTCGCTTAACAATGTGCCCGGTAGATGGCAATAGGCTCGCCCCCTATTCCATTGGGACCTAAACATAACTAGCGAATCGTGGGTGTGTGGTGTAATACACCTTTGCCTACCCCTTCGGGGATACAGACGTGAAGTTATGTTATTTTATGTTATGTTGTTTAAAATCAGTTTAATTCAAACTAGCGTCCCGCATCGGTTTCACAAGGTTGCAATTTGATTTGCCGTCCTTTTTCGGTAATCTATTACTCGTACTAGCCGTTTGTATGTAAGTTATAGAGAATAAGCTACAAAACCGAAGAAAGCCAGTCTCTCACTCTTCATTCCAACGATGACGTACTAAATCGTACTAGGCTACCGAGGGGGCCATCATGAAACCGGAGATGGCCCTGGGTCAGCCGGGGTGCAATGGAAATGCCTTATGGCGTGCAGTTTTAGACGATTCGAATCCGACATAACCACCCCCGTTGGTCATTCGACCATTTTTACACTCTGGTACTAAGCCCAAAGAATTGCAATTAGGTGCGTTCGTACGCATGACTACGTGACCATGTCACGCTGGCGATTGACATTTGGTGAAAGCGGCGATATATTTTTATAGCCGTTTTATCAGATATCAATTCCTTATCATTTCGAGTTATTTATAAAAGTCGGTGTTTTCATAATATTACGCTTTTGACCGTGGGGTGAAAAAAACTGTAACTACAATATTGCCCTGCGAAATTGAGACTTAGTGGAAATTTATTATATTTTACCTATATAGGAGTCTTGAAGTCTCAATGTATAGGTTGTTTCTAGCACGTCCCATCATTGACCACATCATCACTTACCAATAGATGAGATAGTGGTCAAACACCTATATTGATCATAAAAGAGAAAAAAAAGAGCATTGACATCATTACGGTCAAGTGTTCCGCAAGGTAGTATATTAGGACCTACGGTATTTTAATTGATACCAACATATTCCCAGATATAATAAACCTCAATGTGATGTAAGCTAATGATGCAGCGTACAATAAATTATGCAGTCTGTGTGTAAAAAATTCTAAATATTTTACAGATAATGTTCACAGGTTCTGATAGATAAGTCTTGGCTAGCCGATTTTAGGGAGACAAATTACTAGGGCCATTAGTCCGAATTGACCATTAGTTAAGCTGGCCTTTGTATATAATTAATTGATACATTTCGTATTAGATGTATTTTTTTTAAGAATGTTCTCATTTTGGACTATCATCATAGATCAGGTTTTCGGACTTTTTAGGGCTCCAACAACTCGTAACAAATGCCATAGACGTTCGTATGGCAACCGTACCGAAGGCTTAACGTACTCTCTGAGGCACGTAATTCATAATAACTGCTTAAGTGAGAGAATTAAATACATATATAACATTCGACATCACCCGTGCATCTAGCTACAACGGGGACGGCTCGGCGATGCAAGACGATGACTGATAATGACACTGATAAAGATGCTACAAAAGTAGTTTTCTTTATTGTTTGAATAAATACAATCCCACCAAAAACATACCTGTTAAAAAGGGGGCCAAGTTCCTATCAGTTAATTGTTCGCCTAAAAAAGGGTTGAAATCCAATCCAATGCCAAGTTTAGATGCACTTTAAAATCGATCATAATCATCTTCATCAACAGCCTGATCCCCTGGTAAACATTTGCTATGCCCAAGACTCGCCACCACACCCAGTCCTCCGCCTTCCGCATCCAGCCACTACCCGCCACCGTATTCAGGTCAACGTTCCATCTGGCCGAAATTCACTTACCATACACCCAACTTAAAATATGGTATAGTTGTAAAAATACGTAGGTACTTGGTTAAAAATATCTAAAATTATAATACTTCTAAATTTGAACTTGGCAGATTTTCGTGCGTGTACGTAACATTTGATTTATTGTATAATTAAATTTATTATTTATATAATTAAATTAACGCCCGGCCTGTTGCTGGAACTTGGCCTGCGCACTGCCGTGCGCTTAGATTTATAATAAATCCATTTCGACTTACACAATGAATAATTTATTTTACACGTTTAGGCAAAATAAAAATTAAGGTGACTAATGATTTCTGAAAGAGTAGAAAGAACGTACATAACATTCTTTCAAAATTGATAATGAATCTAGGGTATATGCTCCTACTATTTGAAATAAAACTTGACAAGCTTGAGCGTCTTCAGAATTTCTGTATTAGATTTATATTTGGTTTGCGCAAATATGATCACGTATCCGAATTTCGTAACAAACTCAAGTGGCTCCTAATTCGCCTACAATTCGTCGGAATACTCATATACTTTCTTTATTATACAGCATATTGTTTAATCCTTGTACACCCCTTTATCTCTTAGAACGGATCAAGTTCCTTCGTGACACACATTCAAGATTTCTGAGGTCATCGGAAAATTTGAGACTGGAAATGCCAGTGCATTCCTCAAGATTCTTTGATCAATCTTTTACTATTCAGGCAGTTCGCCTGTGGAATGAACTGCCACTACATATAACAAGTTGAATTCCTGAGACGAGCTCAGTCGAATACAAGGGATTTTCGATTTTGCGATTTATTTTTTTTGCGATTTTTTGCGATTTTTTCTTTATCTTGAAATGGTTCCCAGCACGAATCTATTACCGAAAACAGCAACTCGATAGCTCATCTCCTTCATACCCAAAACCGTGACAGAAAATTGGCAACGACGACGTCGACGACGACGTCGACGACAACTCAATAGGGCTTTTCTAAAGAAAATCCCTAAAAAGAGCACAGTCATTGGTGTCTTTTAAAAGTATGTTAAAAGATCACTATTTGTCCATCTCCCGTTAGGTGACTATATAGTTGGTATAGGTGTATTTAAATATTTTTGTATTATATATATTGGTATACACTTATAATGTAATATATTGTGTATATATGCTTGAAATACGACTGATTTATATGTAATTTTGTTTATTTATCTAATCTATGTATCATTTTTTTTTCTTCTTCCTTTTCATTGTTAATTGTGCACTGCCCTTATCCATCTCTTTTGATTTCTATCCATCCAAAGGTAACCTGGAAGAGATCGCTGTTAGCGATAAGGCCGCCCATTGTACATTTATTAACTTGAGTTGAATATTATTTATTTATTACTACTTTTATGGTGTACAGTAAAGAATATTTTATCTTTTTATCTTTAAAACTGTTTTTAATGGATTCTATAGCGATTTCATCTTCATCCTCGTTGCGATTCACCGGTTGCATCCAAAGTTTAGTACACTCTTTTATCGCGATTTATTTGGTGTTTTTGTATTATTCACACTGATCCCGACGTTTCGGTTGCTTTTCAGCAGCATGGTAACTCGGAGACAGTCTCCCCAAATAAACCGCGATAAACACAGTAAAATATAGTTTTAGTTCTGCTACCATTATTTATTTAAAAGTGCGATTTGTAAAACCAGCATTCTTGGTTTATATGCTAAATTAACACCTAATTATGCTAATTTTTATGTTGAAATACAAATTAATGTTTATTTGTTTGTTCGTTCCGTATAAATTTACATAATTTTTGTGGGCTGGCGATGTTTTATTTGTATTTTATTTTAGGAAATTAAAGGGTCAAGGGAGAGGTTGCGGGAATTTTCTAAATATACTGTTCATTAAGTTTTTGTTTAGGTATATCTATCTAATACCTATATCTCAAAACTCTACCTTTGGCCTGTGTGGCGTGGCGGTAGTGCTACGTCAAGGGTTTCTATATTGGTTTAGTGCAAATATTTGTCTGCATGAATATGTTTATTTGGATTGGTCTAGGTGTTTCTATGTATAATATATGTAAGTATGTATTTATTTAACTGAGCCACCTAGAAACGTCTAGGTGGCTCAGTTGGTCAGAGCATTCCACTTGTAAGGGACTGTTCGCGGGTTCAAGTCCCGTCCTTCAATAGGAAAAATAAGCATACTAACTCCTTAAAAATTAAATTTAATAAGTATGTAGTTAGAAAAAAAATCTTATTCGCTTTCAGGAACCAAGATTACAAGCTATGATTAGTTTGTGTGTATAGTATGGCAAATTCATGCGTGACACTCCCATGATTCGCACTTGATGACGGGCGTAAGGCAGGGAGAGTGGTGAAACGTTTGCGCGGGACGTGGTAAACTCACGGCCGTCCCGCGTGCACATTTCTCCCCCCCCCCCCTGCCTTACGCCCCTTCTCCTGTGTTAACCATGGCAGTGTCAAGCTGATTTACCAATTATAGATTGTGTTGCGTAAAATGTCCTAGAATATCGTACATGTCCAACAATATAAAGTGATACAAACAAACCCAGTCTTTGATCTAATTTAATCACTGTAGACTTTTTACGTGCAAGAATAAATTCAGATGCAGTTGCGTTTCGATGAACACATTCCGTTTCATAAATTCTTTTACTGAACTTCTCCGATCAATGTCCAATACGCTCGCGTCAAGGTCACGTTACGTGTAAAACGGATAGCAGTTTTCTATACGTGTGCATTTACGGACTGAATGTAGACAGTACAATCGATTAAAATTGATGTGTTATTTGATTGGGTACTTATTTAATTAGGTAGGGCACATTTGACGGTGGGGCGACTAGCGCCCCTCCCCCAAACCGGGGCAAGACGGGGACACCGTGGTTCCCAAACACGAGGGGGCCATCTCGAAACCGGAGATGGCCCAGGGTCAGTCGGGGTGCGAGGGATATGCTCTATGGGCAACCTTACACCCCGGCGTCTGTAGACCCTAGACGGCGTGCGGTTTTAGTCGGTTCAAGCCCGACATAACCGCCCCGCTGGCACGCGGGGGGGTATCCGAAGGGATTTCCGCACGAAAAAAAAAAAAAAAAAAAAAAGGTAGGGCACATTTTTTAATACATTTCAAACTGTCAAACTAGTGGTCATTCGAAGATGTGTCTTGGCTAAGTATTGTCTGTCGAATAATCGTCTGTCGAAGTAGTGGTAATTCGAAGGTGTGTGTTGTCTAATAATTGTCTGTCGAAGCAATGACTTGTCGATCTATGTGTTTTCGAAGTTCGCTACATGTCGAAATATTGTAGTCTAAATTCAGTTCGTAACTCATGCGTGTAGATTGGTAGTCTGCTATAGGTATTTGTTGTTTCATCTATCTGTTTGTTTGCTTGTTTTCTGTGTTCTTTTGGGGTTCCGTTGCCAAATGGCAAAAAACGGAACTCTTACAGATTCGTCATGTTTGTGTGTCTGTCCGTCCGTATGTCACAGCTACTTTTTCCGAAACTATAAGAACTATGCTGTTGAAACTTGGTAAGTAGATGTATTATGTGAACCGCATTAAGATTTTTACACAAAATAGAAAGAAAACAATAAATTTTGGGGGTTCTCCATACTTAGAACTGAAAACCCAAAAAAAATTTTTTCACCAGACCTTTACGTGTATCTATGGATAGGTCTTCAAAAATGATATTGAGGTTTCTAAGATCATTTTTTTGTAAACTGATTAGTTTCCGCGAGAGACACTTCCAAAGTGGTAAAATGTGTCCCCCACCCCTCCTGTAACTTCTAAAATAAGAGAATGACAAAACTAAAAAATATATGATGTACATTACTATGTAAACTTCCACCGAAAATTGGTTTGAACGAGATCAAGTAAGAAGTTTTTTTTTAATACGTCATAAATCGTAAAACGCATTTTCCCTTCATTCAATCAACTCAAATATAAAAATTTTACTTGCTGCTACGGAACCCTTCATGGGCGAGTCCGACTCGCACTTGACCGGTTTAAAAAAAAAAAATCGTGCGGAACTCCCCTCGGATACCACCCCGCCGGCCAGCGGGAGGCGGTTATGTTGGGCTTGAACCGATTAAAACCGCACGCCGTCTCGAGTCTACAGACGCCGGGGTGTAAGGTTGCCCATAAAGCATTTCCCTTGTGTTCTGAACCTTATGAGTGGCATCACATACGCTACGAGAAATCGATACAATCGCACTGTACCTTTCAAACGGCACCAATTAATATATGCATGTGTGCTTGAAAACATGTAAAAGCTATACAGTGTTTATCACACACATGCATCAATTTAACGGTGCAGTTTGTACGGTGCAGTGAACGATCGTAACGATTTCTCGTTGCGTGTGCACCCATAACTGCAACTTGCGTTATTAAATTATATGAACACTGATTGACTTTTTAGACGTCAAGTGGCGCAGGCGGTGTCACTAGTATATATTATAATAATAGTAAAATTTATCGATAATTGATGGCTCCAGCGTCGCCCCGAGACGTCAGAGAGTATCGAATATCTGGGACGTGTCTAGGTAGCTCAGTTGGTCAGAGCATTCCCCCTGTAAGGGACTGGTCTCGGGTTCAAGGTTTCGTCCTACGAGTAGAAGTTCTCTTTTTTCGATAGTAGGTACAATTTTTATTAGTAAGTATACTTTAACATAAATATTAATCAAGGTTACCTACATAATATTTAATTTATTTATTAGATTATGTAAAAATGTAAACACATCTTAATTCATGACTTCTTAAACAACAGCTGAATGTTAATTACCTATGCTGTGTTCTAAAATATAATTATATTCTGAGTGTCTCGCCTATAGTACAATACTAGCTGTGGGTAAGAACCACAGAAATATCACATAGGCGTAGATTATGCAGAAAAGGCATAAGGCGTAAGGCATAATCATAACAAAAATCGTGTCCGCGGCTTAACCAAGTCACGCCTGTTCCTTTGATTTTGCCTTACGTCATGTATCTGTTCTATAATAATTATAATTAATCTGTACCTTTTTTTTTTTTAAACATAACATAACATAAACTCACGCCTATATCCCCGAAGGGGTAGGCAGAGGTGCTAGCACCCACATTTCGCCAGTTTATGTTTAGGTCCCAATGTAATAGGTGGCGAGCCTATTGCCATTAACCGGGCACTTATAAACCTGCGATAAATACACACATAACTTCGAAAAGCATCGAAAAGTCATTGGTGTGTGCCATGGTAAAACCTGGAATCGAACCCGAGACCTCGTCTCAGAAGTCCATTACCCATACCACTAGGCTACCGCGGCCTTTTTTCTTTTTTCGTGCGGAAATCCCTTCGGATACCCCCCGCCAGCCAGCGGGGGCGGTTATGTCGGGCTTGAACCGACCAAAACCGCACGCCGTCTCGGGTCTTCAGATGCCGGAGTGTAAGGTTACCCATAGAGCATATCCCTCGCACCCCGACTGACCCTGGGCCATCTCACCACTAACAGCATCGCTCATCCTGTCTCCTCTGAAAGCAGAGGAGTACGGAGAGCGATGTATTCCCGCCACGTTGGGTATTGGCCGACGATCAATGCCAACCCTAATTAATCTGTACCTTTTTTTTTTTTTTTTTTTTTTTTTTTTTTATCGTGCGGCAATCCCTTCGGATACCCCCCCGCCGGCCAGCGGGGGTGGTTATGTCGGGCTTACACCGACTAAAACCGCACGCCGTCTCGGGTCTTCAGACGCCGGGGTGTAAGGTTACCCATAGAGCATATCCCTCGCACCCCGGCTGACCCTGGGCCATCTCACCACTAACAGCATCGCTCATCCTGTCTCCTCTGAAAGCAGAGGAGTACGGAGAGCGATGTGTTCCCGCCACGTTGTGTATTGGCCGACGATCAATGCCAACCCTATGAAGGGGTGAAGGGGAAGCCATTGACCGCCGCCCAGGGTGTACCGGCCGCTCCGATTCCGTTCCCCCCGGACTGCAGCGGGATCGGAATCGGAGCGACACTCGAGGAGGTTACCCAACACACACCCCAATTAATCTGTACCTAGCCGTCAAAATTGTCGACTACGTATTATTTATGACTGCTCTACTGAAGCACTCACCAATATTACTATTAAAATAACAGATTGTGTAGTGACTATCTGTAAGAACAAATAAACATAGCTAAGAACACTCCAAACAAAAAATACAAAATGAAAATCGGTTCATCCATTCGGGAGCTATACTGCTAGAGACAGACAGACACACACACACACACACGCAATTAAAAAGAGCCTAAAGACCATATTATGGGACTCCAACATATTGGCGCTAGCCAAATATCTACGATTTACTATATTCGAAAGTAGTTTTACTGGATCGTCTCCTCTTGCAATTCTTTTTTTCAAATTTAATTAAAACTTTCACATAAAATGTTACGATAGCATTTTGTCATAATTGGTCAGATTCCATCACGATAAATCTATTAATTAACTGAATTGCATAATGAATAATAAACAGGACCAAAAAAAATCAATTAAATTTTTGAGCATTTTGTATGCTTACTTTTTCTTATTGATTTAGATAGGAACGTGGGACGTGTCTAGGTGGCTCAGCTGGTCAGAGCGTTCCCCATGTAAGGGACTGGTCGTGGGTTCAAGTCCCGTCCTAGATGTTCTCTTTTTCCGATCTAAATGTATAGGACCAAAAAAGTTAAAATAAGTGATTTTTATAGGATATATTACTTTCTCTTTTCTTATGTAAACTACATTATTAGTATTTTCGGTAACCATTGGGTAATTTGTGGTTTTAACCTCTCCAATTAAGGTAAACTTTACTTTTGTTAGGAGCGTGTTCACGTGTGGGTACTGACCGGGTTTCAAACCCGCGAAACCGCGAAAAGAGGTGCGCATCCCTGGTGCAACGAGTGCGGGCCAGCACTAACAGCATCCTAAGAATGATAGCCAGTAGGCTAGATTGCACATATATGAGTCACTGCGGTGCTATCTCCCATGGGATGCGCCGCCGGTGATTCAAAAATTATAATGTAGTGTACTAACATAGTTTTTAAGTCTTACCAACATTTTGAGTCAATGGTCATTTGAATAAAAACAATTTATTATTATTATTATGTTAATAATAAACTAAACACCTTGAATAACAACCTATGTTTAGTTTACTTTGAAATGCGTTTGGTTTATTAAAATCTAGTGGGGCGGAAATCACACAGTGATTGTCAAACTTCGGGCCAAACTTAGGTATTTTTTAGGGACAATTTGTATGGTAGGTACCCGAAACCTTGAACGTACAAACCCCAAAATCTAATCAGTTCTTCCCATTAACCAAACAAGATGATTGGCGAAAGAATTTTTTAAATCGGATAAGTGGTTCTTGAGTTATTGCGTAAACAGACATCCAGACATCCAGACCAACAGACAGACCGACACAAAATGTTTTTTTTTGCTTAATTAGACTTAGAATCATGTGAAACGTCGAGAAAAGTGATAAAAAGTGGGGGTAAGTTTTTAATTTTTTTTGCGTGATTTTAACACTTCGGTGCCCACCTGGTTGGTGGCCCGAAGTAAAAAATAATTGAGTAATTTAATTATTCAATAGATTTAGTTCGGAAATAGTGAACATCCAGGACGGGGTTTGAACCCGTGACCAGACCCTTACAGGAGGAAAACTCTGACTTAATGAGCTACCTCAACACGTCCTAGATATTCAATATTCTCCGATATATTATTTAAATATTTATAATTAGTCCTGTGAGAAATATAAAAACAAGGCTTAAAGCATTTTATTGATTAGAGTTAATGATTTTATACATTAACTTAATGTATAACTTATAAATAACTCTAAAGAAAATTAAACCTAAAAGACAGATAAATATTTACATATACCTACGCGTCATAGAATTCCTCCGCATCTTCACCGACTAGCAATGTTGCTAGAAGACTGGCAGCATTGTCACGTTGAATGGTAATGCTAATTCTTTGTGCAAGATAAAGTCCAGCCTTCTGGTCACGTGTAGCGTCGATCAGCCGCTTTGCCAAATTTTTGTAGACAAAACGGGCACAAGGCTTAAATATTTAGTAAGTAGGTACTATCGATAACTCCTAGCGCTGCCCAACCTTGAACTGTAGCTCAAAACAACAATATAAGTAGATAAAGTACGTATTAATTGAACGGAATCCTGTGAAGTGCGTTAATTAAGTTCTTTAGTGTACTGTAGAGGGGTGTTTGGGGCCCCACCAAGGCCTTCAGGGCCTATAGCCAACTTCACCTGCAAGCTAGTACTTTTTTTTTTAACAAGTACGTCGCAGCTTAAGCTGGAACCTATTTTTTTTGCAATTATAACAGTAATTTCACTATATTAGGTTGCCTATCTATTTCAAAAGAACCCTCTAGAATATTTCTAATATCACGAGTTCATTCCGAGTCTCCATTGTCATACCAATTCTCGCTTGTATTCCTCTCGTACTTTCATTCCATACCTTTCATACTAGTGGGATAGGGAGGTATATATACTACTATTAAAAAAGCGGCGATAGCAGTGGCTTACATAACGGACTGCTGAGACGAGGTCTCGAGTTCGATCCCCAGTCGCCCCGGGCACACACCTCTGACTTTTCGTAGTTATGTGTGCATTAATAAATGTTAATTTTCGCTCGATTAATAATGTGCCCGGTAGCTGGCAATAGGCTCGCCCCCTATTACATCGGGACCTTAACATAACTGGCGAATCGTGGGTGTGCAATACACCTCTGCCTACCCCTTCGGGGATACAGGCGTGAAGTTATGTTATGTTCAATTTATTAATTTCCTAATTCTATTTATATTATGTCTTGTCTAAATCTGCTTATATTTAATTGTCTATTGTTATATATTATTATATCCGCTGACTAAGCTAGTACATCTGCTGATTGACTGATGAGGCTCTGGTGTACGCTTTCCTCTCAGGGTTAGGAGTTCAGACGGCATTCGCTGCCATAAAAGCGTCTAAGTCAAACAAAAAGGAGAAGTAGTGAGCGGACCCCGGGCTCCGAGGTAGAAGCCTCGGATGCAACCGGAAACAACGTTAAGATCATGATGATGAGTGTACTGTAGAGGACAGCCACATGGTTTCCGGCGAAGGACTACAAGGGCCACGGGAGTATGGGGCCCTCACCAAGGTTATTGGTTCCAAAGCCAGCTTCGGGTAAGTAATAGATGATATATAACAACAAAATCTCTCTCTCTGAAATGCTCAAAGTCGAATCAATATTACATTACACGCAAATACTCGTCAGTCAGGGAGGTAGTATTGTAATGTTATGCTCAAAGTCGAATCTATATATTACATTACACGCGAATGCTCGTCAGTCAGGGAAGTATTATTGTAATGTAATGCTCAAAGACGAATCTATAATGTTACAGTACACGTGAATGCTCCCGGTGAGGGAGCACCTTAATATTAAGAACATATAACAACGGAACCTATTATTTTATTTCATATAGCGATTTAACTCATTTTTATAAATATAACATCGTTTGATATAACATACATTAAATATAAAATCGTATGTCAAACATACCACTCAAAAGATTAAAGAAACTTATTTGGCCTATATTTCTGGGTGGTTTTAAAAAAATAAACGAAGGCTAAGGCGGGTGCGAAGCGAAGCGGAGCTCCTGCCTTAGCCTTCTAACCTAACCTATCCGTGTCGGGGTACTCTGAGTCGGGGTGTTAACCATAATGCCGTTTTATTTACAAAATTAAACGTTAGACCTAATGATTTTCGATTAAATAAACAATATACATATTAAACGTTAGACCAAATGATTTTCGATTACATAAACGTTATATCAAACAACGTTATACTAATTAAGTTTTAGAATAAATAAATGTTATATGTAAAGAAATTACATCAACAGTTGGTATATCTCACGTTGATTATATCTTATGAACGATAATAAAATGAAATTAGACCAAATGAGTTTATACGTGATGAGACGCACCCGCCAGCTTCACCTGTAATCGTCGAGTAGCAACAAACGGGTTGGTGGTCAAACGGCAGTCGCCTCCGTAAGAGTCGAGTAATTGAAATTATGCAGGAGTAGGAGAGCAGACTTCGGGCTTCCGACCACGAGAGGACAGCTTGCGCCAGAGCCTCGTCCGTAAATTAGCTGGTGTATTTGGCTCGAATCGAAATAATTGACACAGTATAGGAATGCTACAACAGACTTGCACGTCTTGTTCTGGACAGGAAATGATAAGAAGCTCATTGGAAGAACTTATAGAATCCTAAAAAAAGTTTGTGAAGATGTTTAACCCATCAGCACTGTCCTATCTGAAGGGACGATTTGAATTACTTCGTGACACGCACAATAGATTCTTAAAATCATCGGAAAATCTGAAATTGGGAATGCCATTACATTCCACTACGTTCTTTGATAATTCCTTCACCGTTCGAAACACACGACTGTGGAATGCTTTGCCGGTAGACATACTCGTAAGGTGAGCACAATCTATAACTACTTTTAAAACAATGGTTAAAATTATTTGAATATTTAACTATTCAACTCCTGTTTATTTGCTCTGCTGTGGGACTGTAGGTCTTTTATGTATTGTATCAATTGAATGTATGTATTTTTTTTTGTATATATATATGTATGTACTGTGACGTCGGGGGTCTGACGTCACAATTCCTCGTGTTAACGAAATGATAAACACAAGTATTTATATTTATAATGGCATTTATTTTTCACATAAAACTTCCTATATCGAGTTTTAGGGGATTATATTTAGGGGGACATAAATTATTCATAGATATAAAAAATATACTACATATCCGCGCCATCAACTGAAAAATCCATACAAAATTTGTCTGGTAGAGATAGCTCTAAGCGATAAGACCGCCCATTGTCTTATTTTTTTTTTTTTTTTCGTGCGGAAATCCCTTCGGATACCCCCCCGCCTGCCAGCGGGGGCGGTTATGTCGGGCTTGCACCGACTAAAACCGCACGCCGTCTCGGGTCTTAAGACACCGGGGTGTAAGGTTACCCATAGAGCATATCCCTCGCACCCCGCCTGACCCTGGGCCATCTCCGGTTTCGAGATGGCCCCCTTACTTGCTCTCCACTGTGCCATCTGCTAGTCAGAGGGACACGTGGAAAGCTTCCGAACAGCCCTCAACAGGGCCGTCCTCGCCTCGGTCGGAGTTGGCCGTAGGCGGCAGCGTCTCTCCCACCCTAGGAGAGAGGCGCTGCCGTCTCCGTTGTCCAGGGTGCACCGCGTGGAGGTCCCCAACCAAGCACCCCACCGCCCATTGTACCTACAATATATTTAGACTTCAGATGTTGTGTATATGTGGTGTACAATAAAGAGTATTCTATCTATCTATCTAATCACGCTCTAACGGCTGAACGGGTCTGCCTGAAATTTTGTGCAGGGGTAGATTATAGTCAGAATAACACAGACTAATTTTTATCGCTGGAATAGGATCCCATGGGAAGCGAGAACAGGAAATGAATTCCACGCGGTCAAATTAGCTAGTAGAATATAAAGTAGATTTAGATCCGATGTTCGAAATTCTCCGATATATTATATACGTCTCAAAGCGACGCTGGAGCCATCTACCGTAATTCTTGCGAACTACGGAAAGTACTGAGTACTCAGTGACTGACTTTACAACCATTTTTAAACATTGTTTTTTGATTACTCCGCCACATTAATTTTTAAGCAATTAGTATACTTAATTTTCCTATAGATTTAGATCCGAAAAAGAGAATATTTAGGACGGAACTTGAACCAGCCACCAGTCACAGGGGGAATGCTCTGATCCACTGAGCCATCTAGACACGTCACAAATATTTGAAATTCTCCAATATATTATATACGTCTCACAACCTCGGCTATGATCAATATTGTGTCAATTCCAGGAATGTGAACTGAAACAATAAGTCATTCAGCCGTTTAGTCATTGAAGACTCGTGTCAGTGACATTTAGATTGTAACGCAAGGTGAATGTAACCGAAAGTGGTAAGGAAACACTTGAAATCTTAAATGACTGTCATCATTATATTTTTAATTAACTACCCATTTTCTTTTAAATTTTTTACAAATTTTCCTTTTTTTTTTGTAAATTAAAAAGGAAACGTTTGGTTTTTAACATAAAATACATCGGGTTAGGGATCCGATACAGTAAAATTACTCTTTTAAGAAGTATGATTTTAAAACTTACGAAAATGTAGATAGTGGTAGCTTTTGTTTTACCTGAAATTTTTATTTGTTGCAATACCAATTTATTTTTTTACTTTTTCTTTCGAATCGTATTGAAATCGCACGTTTTGATCACGAGGGTGAGGTGAACAGGAAGAATATAACAAAAATACGGCCAGTAAAGACCTGTCAATCTCTTCGTTTAGGTAGATTTCGATGAAATCGATCTACCTATTGGTTTCTTGACTACTGTCGAATTTTAAAAAAATTTCTTCATAGGAGGTCTAGTTATGACCCCCTGAGTCCGCAATGACCACTGGTCAAAAAGTTTATATATATATACCTATATATGTATGTATGGTTCCACTTCCCAAAATTTGCGGCACTCTCACGGTCGCATTTTTGCCCCGATCGCTTTCAAACTGCGGTCAAAAATTACTTGGGTGTAAACTTAGTTTAACTTCGTGAATTGGTGGAATCCAGCCTAAGTGGACGGTAGGGCCTCACTTTTTGTGAAATCAGTTTTTCCTCAAAATTTCACACGATCCATGAAAGATATTCGAACCGTTCTAATTTTATCCCATAGTATACATCAATACCAACAACTTTTAATTACAAACCTATAAGATTAAAACTTTAACTAAAAGTGGAGGGGGGAAAAACCAAAATTTTTCGGGAAAAAAATCATAACTTCTAACCGGTGAACATTCTTGCAATCGGAAACATTTTTAATCGATAGGCCATTTTTAAGTCTAAAATAAATGTCTGAAAAGTTTTTCGCTAAAAGTTACCGTTTTCGAGAAAAAAAAATTAAACTGTTTAAGTTTAAAGTCCGTAGTTCTCTATATAAAATAATATTAATTGCTTCACGAAATCTACCTGTGCGTTACCCTGCGGGAACGGATTTTTCATAAAGGCTTCTGCAGCAGAATTATCGCTATTTTGCCAAAGTTAAGTTAGTAAATAGTTACTGAATCGGGCCCCAGGCCAGGAAATGGTTAGGTTAAGAATAAATTTTTATAACATTTTCCTTCGCTTAACCTAACCCGGTGTAGGGTTAAGATTTCAGGTCAGGTAGCAGTAAAACAAGTAACTTACCGTTTTCTAATGCGACGATTCACAGTATTAGTATACAGCCGATAACGGAAAATAACACGAAGGCAAGGGTCAGGACATCAACCGTGATGGGATATAACCGCGCCTTGCCGCACCCGCGACCCACATCCGACATCCGGTGTCAGACGTGAAAATGTGTGACGTCATTGTACCCCGCTTAAATTATGCTTTTGGTGCATTAGCGGGTATCTGCCAATATTCGAGTTTATACTGTGAGATGTGTTTGTAAACTGTTGCTGTTTATGTGTTGAAGCTGTTGGCCGCGACTCTGCACGCGGTAGTCGCTTTTTCTGTGCAATATCTTTCCATAAGAACCTTCTATAATGTATTAGAAAACTTGAAGAAAGATGAATGAAATCGGTAAAGTTGCTCTCAAGTTATGGACCAAGGGTACGTGACCAAGTTTAACGGGAATTCAATTTTTAAGTTTGATAAGTTTTATAAGTGTTATAAGTTTGCCGGCAACCCTGGGGTTATCCTTTCGAGGGCTTACCCGGGGTGCCCGGCAACGTACACTTGGGGAGGACACCGTGCGGTTTTAGTCGATACACGACATAACCACCCCCACTGGCCGGCGGGGGGGTATCCGAAGGGATTTCCGCACGTAAAAAAAAAAAAAGTGTTATAAGTTTGACGTGTCATCATAGCTCCCGAACGGATGAACCGATTTGTTTTTGTTTTTTGTCTGAAAGGTGAAATAGTCTATGTAAGAACACATGCGCTATGCTTGATGAAAATTGGTCAGGGTTTTTTTGAATATATATTTAGTTACATTTAGTATAGGCTTCAGTATAGTATAGCGATGAGTATCTTGGCCAGCGACGGAATGAAGGTAGCACGCTCTGACGTCTTATCTTGTTATTTCACACAAGTTCCCATAATCATACTTCCAAATAGCATTATAAGAGCGAAAGTTTGTATGTCTGGATGAATATTTGTTACTCTTTCACGCAAAAACGGCTCAACTAATCTGGATGAAATTTTATCACAGAGATAGATTATGGTCTGGAATAGGACATAGGCTTTTATCTCTGGAATAGGTTCCTATGGGTGATGGGAACGGGGTGCCCGGCAACGTACACTTGGGGAGGACACCGTGCGGTTTTAGTCGATACACGACATAACCACCCCCACTGGCCGGCGGGGGGGTATCCGAAGGGATTTCCGCACGTAAAAAAAAAAAAAAGTGTTATAAGTTTGACGTGTCATCATAGCTCCCGAACGGATGAACCGATTTGTTTTTTGTCTGAAAGGTGAAATAGTCTATGTAAGAACACATGCGCTATGCTTGATGAAAATTGGTCAGGGTTTTTTTGAATATATATTTAGTTACATTTAGTATAGGCTTCAGTATAGTATAGCGATGAGTATCTTGGCCAGCGACGGAATGAAGGTAGCACGCTCTGACGTCTTATCTTGTTATTTCACACAAGTTCCCATAATCATACTTCCAAATAGCATTATAAGAGCGAAAGTTTGTATGTCTGGATGAATATTTGTTACTCTTTCACGCAAAAACGGCTCAACTAATCTGGATGAAATTTTATCACAGAGATAGATTATGGTCTGGAATAGGACATAGGCTTTTATCTCTGGAATAGGTTCCTATGGGTGATGGGAACGGGATCAGAATACATATGTTTACCGATGTACGTAAAGTTAGTGACCTACTTTCTACTATAATTTCTTAAAAGCGAATGTTTGGAAGTATGTATGGATGTTTCTTAGTCTTTCACGCAAAAACGGCTGAACGGGTCTGGCTTAAATTTGGTACAGTCAGTACAGGTTCAGATAGTGTAGTCTGGAATAACACATAGGCTACCCCCGGAAAAGGACCCTGGAAATTGCAAACGGGCGAAGCCGCGAGCAAATGCTAGTATTACATAGTAGTAGACTTTCATAATTTTTGAGCTTGAAAGCTTCTTAGCACCAATAATACCAATAAGGTGACTATCGGAGCAGAACATTATGACGATGATGATGAAGAATGTGCCATCATGCGCAAGCAATGGTATCAATCAAACCAGATCATTGTTTTTACCTGTCTGCTTAACTGTTATTCATTATTAAAAGATATACACTCTTGGGAAGGTATTAGATAACCTCAGCAAATAGAGGTAGGTAGGTAGGAGAGGTAGGTATGAGGTAGGTATGAGGTAGGTCACTAGTACAACAACCGGCTGTTTAAAAATAATTATGAAAGTAGATGAAGCGAAACGCGTGTGTCGGGATCGTAGTAAGTGGAAAGATGTTGCCTCTGCCTACCTTACATAGAAAGAAAGAAAGAAGAAAGAAAGACATCTTTGTCTATTCTAAGTCGGTGCCAAGCCCGAAACACAGCGTTACAAAGCGTCAGAAGTTCAATAGGGTCGATTCTATCCGTATGAACGCATAATATACTACGCACGTGATCGGTTGTATTTTGCTGCAGACGCAGAGACCTCATCTACACATGTTTATAGTTTGCACGGGGAGACTCATGATGTGACAGAAGTGGACCTACCCTATTTACCAAATTCCTATTTGGCTTGGTACCGACTTCAACAAAAAGTCTTACGTGTTTTTGTTATCTTTAGAATTAAATCTGTAATTTAGTTATTTTACAGTTTTCAGTGCCTTTTTGGTTATTGAAGTTGGTTGATTTTTTTTTTATTACAATAGTTTATTGATTTTTTACATCATTAATTTTCACAACAATTCTTAAATCAGGATCCCTCGTATTCACGGAACACTGCCACTCAATTATCGCGTAGGCCACAATGCTACAGCCGTAAAGATGTTCAATATGATTTACAACTGACTTTTACTTTCAGGTTTCTTCTCTGTTCAAAATTATCACCAATCATGTCCCTGTTTTGTGTGACGTACGTGGTCATAAAACTCATAATCCTACTTCCTGCTAACATTATAAATGTGAAAGTTTGTGAAGATGTTTGGATGTTTGTTACTCATTCATGCTTAAACGGCTAAACGGACTTACACTTAGAGGAACGAGGATAAAGCTCTAGCCAAACGCAGAGCCTTTAGTACCATAAACCACCTGTAAGCCTCGGGATCTCATCTAGTTCACAATATGGACGTCATTATCATCCCCATGGTGTGTATCCGAGGCTTCCACTGATGACTGAATGACTGATAATAATCTCTTGACGGTTCTAGGGGTTATACGACTATCGGACTACGCATGTAGGCTGTTACGGTTACCTAGCCGTTAGTGCACTGTTACCTAACGGTAAGTTCATTGACGGTGACGACGATGACAAAGTTTACGGTAGCGGTTAATTAATTAATTTACACTCACGACCTTCTGCTTTAACAGCCCGCAATTTGGTTCTATCTTAACTCTCTACCATCTTTTATTACTGTTAGGAAACCTTCGTGTGATTTATTCTAGTATCCACTGTCTTCTTCCTTTAGGCGAGACTTTTATTTAGGACACGTCAATTTGACTTCACCTCGCCTGATGGTAAGCTGGAGGTAAAGTCTCAGGAAAGAGGGTCACCATTACATACACGTACCATGTTAACAATGGTGGCACTCAGCTTGACATTGGTTAATGCGCTGGTAAGGCGGCACTACCGCCCACGCTTTGGGGTAGTTCTGTTTCTGCGCTGTTCTTTTAAAAAGGGGTCTCGTCAATATGCATTCACTTCGTCTGAGGATAAGCTAAAGCTAAAGTCTCAGGAATGAGAACATATAGGTACCAATAAAATGGGGCCTCAGCTTGACAGCCCATCTTACAGAGGGCGCAATGGTAAAATGTTACGTCTCTGAATTCGCGCAGTTGTATCTCATGTCTCAGACGTATCTACACACGGCCAAGGAGATAAGCATACACCTTTACAGGTAAATTTATATGTAAAGGTGTATAATTATCTCCTCGGCGGTGTGTACCTCCAAAGAGGGAAGAAGGACTAGACCAATCAGGGGCAGATGAGTACTTCCACCCTGAGCATACCGCCTCTTCCAGAATACCTACGTCTAAAGTTGATAGCACCGAGTTATTTTAATCGGCTCGACTTCAATAGAACCGAATCATTGGGCCGCGGCTAGTTACTTGGCAGCCATACGGAAAAAAGGACGGTTTAAACGAAGGTTACTCAACAGGAACTGTGTAACCATCATCAGTTCGTTAGATATTATATTTTTTGCACTTCCATCCATCCTGTCTTATTATACCGGCTGTACCTATACGTTGGGCTAACTAAAGATATTTTGTATCATCTTAAAAAGCGGCCAAGTGCGAGTCGGACTCGCCCATTAAGGGTTCCGTAGCAGCAAGTAACATAATAATGTTTTTTATTTTAATTTTTATATTTGAGTTGATTGAATGAAAGGTAAATTGCGGTTTACGATTTAAGACGTATTAAAAAAAACTACTTACTAGATCTCGTTCAAACTAAATTTCGTTGGAAGTTTACATGGTAATTTACATCATATATTTTTTATGGTTTTATCCTTCTCTTACTTTAGAAGTTACAGGGGGGGGGGGGCACACACATTTTACCACTTTGGAAGTGTCTCTCGCGCAAACTATTCAGTTTAGAAAAAAATGATGTTAGAAACCTCAATATTATTTTGAAGACCTATCCATAGATACTACACACGTATGGGTTTGATGAAAAAAATAATTTTGAGTTTCAGTTCTAAGTATGGGGAACCCCCAAAATTTATTGTCTTTTTTCTATTTTTGTGTGAAAATCTTAATGCGGTTCACAGAATACATCTACGTACCAAGTTTCAACAGCATAGTTCTTATAGTTTCGGAAAAAAGTGGCTGTGACATACGGACGGACTGACAGACAGACACGACGAATCTATAAGGGTTCCGTTTTTTGCCATTTGGCAACGGAACCCTAAAAAGTTGGTCAGCTTTGTGCTCTCTAAGGTATTGTGGAATAATTACTTATGTGCTAATGGATAGGCATAATGGCGATATATATTCTGAAAGTCTTCATATTGCAGTAAATGTTAATCCCGCCAAGTAATTATGATGATTATCTGCCGTATATCGGCCTTAAAACTACAACTGTTTTACTAAATGTAAAAAAAAAGAGTCTAGTTTTGATATAAAATATATCGAACTACCGTTACCTACGGTTAAAGATATTTTCGTCACCATAGCGTGAAAGATACCGAAGAAGGTGCTAAGGTTTTTAGTATCGTATCCATAAATCATACACAGAAAGATATCAGAAAGAATGCGTAGTGGTTAAGGTGTCGGCTTTTACGAGTGAGGTCCCGGGTTCGAATCCAGGGCATTACACTACTGGTGTGAACCCACCAGTGCTCCACTCCTCCCGTGACCAGAAACAACGCTAAAACAGTAATGATTC
Organism: Cybosia mesomella; assembly: GCA_946251805.1. NCBI lineage: Eukaryota > Metazoa > Arthropoda > Insecta > Lepidoptera > Erebidae > Cybosia > Cybosia mesomella. The sequence goes on from OX276398.1 coordinate 30,265,878, forward strand.
CTTTAGTTTCTGATGATACAAAGGCTGAATAAAAATGAATGCAAACTTTCGTTTTATCAGGTTACAAACCCTAATTCGCATGAGTCATTGTCAGACACCGATGATATCACTAAATCCTTCAAAGAAACGTGACAGGTTAACAGATTACGTTGCCTGACCTAAGCCAGCAAGTTGAACAATTTTTTGTTTGTCAGATTAAACGTTCACGCGTATGGAGCCGCGTTCAACAGCTAGTCCAACTAATATTATACATGTGAAGATGTTTGAATGTTTGTTACTCAATAACGCTGAAACTACTGAATGGATCTGGCCGAAATTTGATACAGGGATGGATTATTATGGAATAATAAATAGGCTGCTTTTTATCACTGGAAAAAGTTCTCATGGGCATGGATTGCAGGAATGGAATAAGAATTCTACGCAGGCGAAGCCGCGGGCAACTAGTCATTTATAAAATATTTCTATGTAACCAACTATGACGTAAATGATGAAAGAATGATGTCTTCTATATACATATTAATGGTGTTAGTTTACTAGAAATACAAACTTGATGACATCATATTCCCATTACTTAGTGCAAATAATAACTAGGGATGCGATGCAGTTAGCCGATCGCAAGAAAATTGAGCTGAGCGAGCATTTATTTTTTATTTCAAAATCTGAAAAATTCAACTTTTGCGCGCGCGAACTTTTTCCATTAGTTTCAATGGTAAATTTGTTTTTCGGTGATAATTCTTCAATGATGTGTCCGATTTTTCATTTTATGGTCTCAAAACATGCCCCTAGATTGTCGTTATGACCACGCCAAATTTGGTTGAAATCAGATTTGTGGTTGCAAAGGAGTATCCAAGTTTGTAAGCGGCTATCCCGCTGTATTATTGTATCGAAATTCAATATAATATCTACCAATGTTTTTCTATATTCTTAAGTACAGGAAAACTAAATTTTAGTATATGTATGTAAGGAAACAATTCTTATAAAGTACACTGTATGGTATTTCCCGTTACCTATTTACTGTAGCTCAACATGGGAATTACTAGTCTTTTTTTTATTTCCCATCATTGTTATTATGGGGACTGTGCTGTCAATTAAATGTCACTATGACAATAGTCAATAATTTTCAGTTGACAGTTCGCACGTTTGAAAAACAGCAGTGTTGTATAGTGAATGATCTATTCATGTGGGTATAGGTGCATAAATATTATGGTTCCGTACATCAAACGTAAAACGGAACTTGGCTATCTTTTCGTTGGAATTCGGTGCGCCAGGTCTTTACCGATTTATTTTTTCGTTATTGAAGTTATTGGAATAAACATAATATTAAATCTAAATTTATTTTATAACTAGCGCGGAGGTCGGTTTTTAGTCATATCTCCGGTTCTACTTAACCAATTGCAATCAAACATACAGTACTTAGATTTTAAGTCTGACCAAGACGTTAGTAATAGAAAAATTCCATCGCGAAGAAACAGACAAACTGATAAACAGACATACAGACAAGAATACCAAAAATATATTTTTGTGTTTAGAATCGTTCATTCAACATAATATCCTTTTTTTAGGCATGTACAGAGACAACCTATTTAAAATTTTATAAATAGGAACATAGGTATACATTTTCACACGTTTTCATTCAACTTGCTCTGTTAGTTTGTTAGTCAGTATGAGTGAAATCTTGGAAGCCAAATTAGAACCACTTCCTGAAGTTAATATAGTACTATGAAGCTGATCTGATGATGGAGTCGGAAGGTGTCCATAGGAACGCCTGCACTAAACCAATCGAGTTTGGGCTCATTTGTTTTGTTCTACATAACATAACTTCACGCCTATATCCCCGAAGGGGTAGGCAGAGGCGTATTACACACACGTTTCGCCAGTTACGTTTAGGTCCCAATGTAATAGGGGGCGAGCCTATTGCCATCTACCGGGCACATTACCAAGCGAGCGATAATCAACATTTTTAATAAACACATAGCTTCGAAAAGTCAGAGGTGTGTGCCCGGGGCGACTGGGGATCGAACTCGGGACCTCGTCTCGGCAGTCTGTTACGTACAGCACTGGGCTATCGCTATTGTTCTGATTTGTGCAAATAGTCTGATGCTAGGTTTGAAGATGGAGACGGTAGGTGTTCATAGGAACTTCTCAACTAAACAAGATAGACTCGTAGAATATACTACTTCCGGGCTGTTTGGCTGTGGCCCATAGAAAACTTGTGTTCCAAACGTTTCGTAGAACACAAGTTTCCTATGGACCACGGCCAAACAGCCCGGAAGCAGTATATTCTACAAGCAACGCGAGCCGTGAAAGCCTACAGATTTATATAAGATAGACTCGTCATGTTTGGGCTCATTTGATATGTCTTCTTATGCACCTAGAAAGCGTGTTTTAAAAAAAGTGTTTTCAAGAGATCCGATTCTCAGCACTCCATGGATTCACCGTGCGGTCGCCGGGTCCATAGCGTGGTACAGAGAGGAACACCATGACGGCGACTGGGACTTGCGACCCAGATGTAGGTTTAGGGTGGCCACCTTGTGATGCATCAGCGCTCACCTCCACCGTCAGTAGTGTTCCCCCCCCTACCTATCCAAATTTGGTAAGATCCTAACAATGCCGCTTTTGATATACGTTTTAATAAAGAGCTTACTGAAGCTCTTGGCAATCCGAGGTCTTTAAGTAAGTTGTACAGGGATTTAGCTGGAATTCCCCTTGCTCCTACTTCTACGGCATAGAGTTTAACCACGTAGCCGTTTTTGGTTAACTCGTTAGTCAAATCAAAGTATTTGTTTGTCTTTATAGCGTGGTCTTTAGGTATATTAGTTTCCCACGGTACTGTGAGTTCTACAAGCACTGCACGCTTATGCGATCGTGAAAAAAGGAATATGTCGGGTCTGGATGATGAGGCACAGACATCCTCCGGTATCCTATAGTGCTTCTCATACGTGTCTACGAGTATTGTCCAGTCAACGGCAGCTATCAAAATTGAATAAGGCTTTTGAAGTGATTTCTTTGAGCAGCCTTCCTTTACAAACGCAATGTCATTTCTTTGGTTTGTGGTTAATCCTTTTTTCGCTCTAGCTACCGCCAAACTTACAGCCTCACGTATGATTTCTAATACCTTATCATGACGGCGCGAGTAATGACCCCGGTCTAATAGCGTTTTACAACCCACTAGTAGGTGCCTAGCCGTACCAGTTGCTTCACCACATGAGTTACATGTTTTATCTGTGGCTTTTCCCCATCTGACCAGATTGCTTTGGTCGGGGAGGGTCAACTGGAATGCATTCAGGTAAAATTTAAGTAAGGCCGGTGACCAGTCGTATATTATGGTACGCCATTTTAAGGCTATGGGAATACAAAATTCACCTAGAGTCAACCATTCGTTTTGCATTTCTAGGTTCATTGCGTGCACCTTATAGGTGTTGTTTTCGTCTGCTTGAAGAAAAGATTTTGTTATTTCTTTATCTGTTTGTCTCTGAATATTACCTAGACCTACTCTACCAGTCTGCGAGCCTATCATGAATCTTTTATGGAACTGGAGGCGTGATTCGAGCTCCGATGCATTTTTATCTTTTGGAAGGACTTTTACTATTTCGTCTTTAGATTCCGATAAGACGTGCATTTTAGTTACTCTTAGGTGTTTATAGAGTTCTGATGGCTTCTTAAGCGTCATTCCAAAATTATTCGCGGATCTATATAGTGCCGACGGGTCGGCCGACTGAGCTAGCCCTAGCCACGACTTCAGTGTCTTCGTGACACTCGCATCTAGTTTTTTGAGGAGGCTCTGGTTTATATCATATATAAGAAACGGCCAGTTAAGACGCGAGGTTAAATAATTGTCATAGATCCAAGCTTTTTTAACATTACTTATTGGTTGTTGGTCTACCTTTTTTAAATCGATAATGAAACTAACAATTAATTCGTCCAAAGCTGGAGTGCAACCTCTGTTGTCAATCTTTCTTCCGAGGAATTTAAAAGGCATGGTTTCAGATATAGTTGAAACGTTTACCCCGCCTATACTAAGCCCTGGGTCATATGAAGTATACCTGGTACCCCGCCTACCCAGACATAGACAGTAGCATTTGCTAGGTTTTGCTCTCATTCCATCTGTCCATGTACAGAAATCGTCTACTCTACGCAGTAGGTCCTGGCACTGCTTTGGGTTACGAGTCAGTATTGCCAAATCGTCCGCGAATGCGAGGATAGACTCCGTATATTTACCGTTTAGCTTAAACCGATAGCCCCACTTCTTGTCGTGTGTGGAAATGTTGTCTATTAAAATATTTATTACTATATTGAAAACTATAGGTGATAAACAGCAACCTTGGAACAAACCCACATTATAATTTAAAGGTTGCGTGTATCCATCTTTGGTATTAATCACAAACTTTAATTTACCATAATAAGAGGATATTATTTCCCAAATGATGGACGGAAACTGATACCATTTTAATGCAAACAACATAAGCTCGTGTTGTACTGAGCCAAAAGCGTTTTCTAGGTCTATCCAACAAACTGTTATTTGCTTTTCATTTGATCTGGCATCTTTTAAACTTTCCGCCAGTAAAGAATTGTGTTCCAGACAGCCTGAAATTCCGGGTAGGAACCCTTTTTGGTGGTTTGGTCTGAAATAGTTATTATTGATCATGAAATTTGTCATTTTAAATTGAAGCCTAGAGAAGAAAATTTTAGAAATTGTATTGGTTAATGCTATTGGTCTAGCGTCTTTTGGACTAGTTACTATTTCTTTCTTTGGAATGAGCACAAAATTAGCCTTGCCGAAGGCCACTGGGACTTCTTTACTCGACCAGATCCTATTGAATATGCTTAGAAGATGTTTACGTACCGATGGGCATTTTTTATAGATAATGTAAGGTATGCCATCAGGCCCTGGGGCGGTTTTTGTTGGTTTCTTTTTGATTTGGTGTTCTATTTCGTCTAAGCTAGGTGGATTACAGTCAAATGTGAAATGAGGGCCTAATGGTTTTTGCGCGTTTGGTTTACTGTATTGTTTTTCGTATTTAGGCACCTCATAATTACTTTTATAGTAGCTATGGATCTGATCGTTACTTAGCAGTAGCCTATCTTGCTTTCTGTCGCTAAAAATATTCCTCGAGTACTTAAACGGGTCCTTATCGAACTCTACTTCATGTTTTGCTCTATTAAAATTATTGTTTTCATTTATTATTTGAACAGAAATTCCTTGAATTAATTTCAGTATGGACCTTAAAGCTCTGGCCAGTTGATGACTAAGTTGATTATCGCCCATAGCTTTAGCAAACCGTAGTCGTTTGATAAGGTCCCGCTTTTTCTTTCTCATTTTAATTTTGAACGCGTTTTCTCGGTTTTTTCGCGCGTATGGTAATGATGGTGGGTAATGCTCATGTAGGGAGTAAATGCTAACCTGGAAAGTTTCTACCTGACTGTTTAAATCCTGCTTTGTTCCGGGATGCTCTAACAGGATGGCTAAGTTTTGGTCGTGGGCTTTCCAGGTGGTCGACTTTAAAGAGGGAATGCTAAGACGGGCCCGGATGTTTATGGGCTCCTGGTTTGTGTCACACTCTGGCTCACCTTGGGATATATGAGGGTCAACTCTATCCGTGGCAATAGTTGAAGAACTTACAGACGACTGCCTTGCTCCAACACCATCGTGTGATTTTAAGTGCTTCAGAAACCAGGCTCTCTTCTTGTATACTTTCCCGCACGTTGCACATGTTAAGTCCGTATTCTCGCCATTGTCGTTTGTTTTATCCACCGGTGGACAATTCTTTCGCCCCCCCTTCGAAGTAGGGATATTCCATACCAATTTATTGTACTTATAACTGAACATAGAATTAAATCGTCATCGACATTGACCTGGTAAATGTTTGACGTTATATAGGTACAGTTAACAACAAAAGTTGGAGAACATAAACAAATTTACAAATGATTATTGCATTTAAATGGCATCAATAAATAAATAATTTAAAGCATACGAATTTTCGCACTCCTCGGAGTACAAAGTTATTATATTTCACGACTTGCTCATTATTTATAATCATTACTAGCTTCGGCGCGGAGGTCGGTTATCGTTGCTTGGTCATATCTCCGGTTCTCCTCAGCCAATTGCAATCGAACATATGGCAGATTTTAAGTCTGACCAAGACCTTTCTAATAAAACAACCGCATCAAAATCCGTTTAGTAGCTTTCGCGGCTAGCGCGAACAAATCGACAAAAATATTTTTGTGTTCAGACTCGTTCATGTAACATAACCCAAGTATTTTTTTAAACATCTCCAATGTACAGACCTGACTAAATTACAATTTTGTAATAGTATAGAAGATCGATGAAATGAAAGGTTTTCGAGCCAAGGGCCCGCTCTAAAAGTTTATTACAAAATATTAAACAAAAGATGAAATATGTTAAACTAGTCCTCTGAAGATTACAAAAATACTTACGTCATCAATTATTTATTGGCTAGCCGACGACGATAGGGACACAAATTTCTAGCGCCACTGGCCCGAATTGACACTTTTTAATATAAATACGTATTTTTTACTGACCACCTTTATTGATGTATCACAAAGTAATTATCGTTTGTTAATTTATTAGTGTTCAGCAACTTATGAGGACGACTGTACATCAGTGACATTGAGTTAGCAAATAGGAGAGCCTTACTATATTATTACAATATTTATTTAGCTGAAGAGTTAGTGAATCATAATATGTATATGATTACGAGGTTTTGTTCTTTCATAGTGTACGTCGATGGCCCTTATTGATTTAGTTTAGGTTCAATATAAGTACTCACGTCTGTACCTATATCTAAAAAAGGGTAGGCAGAGAAGTACCTACTATTCGGATCTAGATTATATACCTCTCGTATTATACAATAATGTACCTGTGTGTACTCGTATATATCACAGAAATCCGTTTAAATCAGCCAGTTAGTTCAATTAAACTAGGCCTAGCCTAGGTGCTTCATTAAACGGCAGCATCCAATCAAATGGTTGATAAATAAAAATTCAAGACGTTGAGTGAAACGTTTAAAGAGACGGCTGAACGTCATGTAGTCATTTAGTTAAATAAGAGACTGATGGATTACTTAGTTATTTGCTCTATTTTATGACTCAGTGAGAGATCTGACCTCCTAACCCCTTAAGGGGAGACCGCGCCAGAGCCTCGTTCGTCAATTGGTAGGTGTGCGGACCGAACCTCATCAGCAAGTCGGGCTTGACCCTTTTGGTAGGGTGGTGCCCCATACAGTATGCTTCTATTTTAATATGTTTGTATGCAAAACGTGAAAGTTTAATCGCGATCATGACTTTGAAAACCGTTTACCGTGACGATGTTTATTTATTTATTAAAATGTACCTCTATATTATGTATAATAATTGTGTGCTATGTTAATACTTGTAGTAGATTTAAAAATATAAATAGATAGCACTACAGAAGGTCGGCTTCAATTCAACTTGGTTATTAACCGGTTTCAAAAATGGTGAAGGTTCTTGGATTTATCATTGTTAATCTATTTTTTTGTTTATTTCTGTTCGTTTGTGTATAGTTTCTTGTTTCTTTAATTGATTTTTTTTTTCATCTTTTAACTTAGAATGGATTTGTAGTGCTCATAGGATACTTCCTTATGGAGCCTTAACAAGATGTCGGGTGGACCGAATTTCATGATCTTTGATCCTTGCCTTTGTCTTTTGTTACCACCCCGTCGGCCAGCGGGGGAGGTTATGTCGTACTCGAACCGACCAAAAGTTCACGCCATCCCGGGTCTTTATTGCCGTGGTGCAAGAAGACATTCACGAAATAAATACAGCTGATAAGGTAACCAACATAACTTGATTCGAAGGCGGAATGAAGTTTGCCGGTTCAGGTATTTATTACATAAAAGACAATAACAGACGCACACGTTCCTATTAATATTGAATTAAGTTCTTATGACGTAATGAAATTAACTAACTTAAATAACTGATTACAAATATTTAATAAACTATACGTGGTTAATTCGTGGTTTAGCAATAGTCCAGTACTTCTAAATATAACTGGTAAATACGATTGCAGAAGCCATTTTGTAATTATTACTTTTAGTATGAAGTAGTGATGACAGGATCGATTTTGCAATCACAGAGCCCTGGTTTGTACACTTTAGGTAATATGAATCCACTTGTAGAACTTTTTTTTTCGTGCTGAAATCCCCTCGGATATCCCCTGCCGGTCAGCGGGGGTGGTTATGTCGGGCTTGAACCGACTACAACCGCAAGCCAACTCAGGTCTTCAGACGCCAGGGTGTAAGGTGGCCCGGCCCATAAGGCATTTCCCTCACACCCCGACTAACCCAGGGCATCCCCGGTTTCGAGATGGCCCGCACTTGTAGTACCTATAAGCATTTAGTTAGAGGATTTTTTATACTAGTAATAGGTACCTATGTCCCTCGTACAGGGTCGAATTTTCGTCTGTCCAAAGGTAGCATCGTCCTTAAAGCTAGACAATCAGATCTGGTGGGCAGCAGGTAATAACAGTTACTTCAGCGCGAGAACTTTCATATCGCGTTGCAGGATCATTCGTTCCGGAGTATTTTGTCTAATCTTCGCTAGATGGCGCTAGATGTATGTGGGGTCGCGATGTATGGCGTTATTTTACTTCCAAATTGGATGTATAAAAGTAAGTCTTACCAAATAAAAGTAACACCATTCTAATAAACAATTCACCTTCTTATTTTCAGGTAGTAGGTATACTTGAAGCAGTTGCACAAATTGTCACTATCTATACTATTCTAAATTGTAAAATATCTCGAATGTACAGACATTTACACGTACAAAAAAAACCAGCCAAGTGCGAGTCGGACTCGCACACCGAGGGTTCCGTACAAACCTAGGTGTATAAGTAAAAGTTCACCCATCACGACAATCGAGTCATGAGAAAAGAAGTAGTAACTATAACATTTTCAAAAATATTATTTATTATATGATGTAACTAAAAATTTACAGTTTTCGCAATTTTTCCTTCATCTGTACTATAAGACGTTACTTCGTACCAAATTTCAAGATTCTAAGTTCACGGGAAGTACCCTGTAGGTTTTGATTCCCGTGCGAGTTTCGAGAATTCGCGGAAATTTGCGGCATAAACGGCTTTATCTTTTGATTGCTTTGGCTTAGAAGTTTGATTTTTTCACAGCTCTAAGGGACAGTAGACCTGAGTATTAGATATAAATTTCAGCTTGATCCCTCTTCGCGTTCCTGAGAAAAACGGTCTTGACAGACGGACGGACGGACAACGAAGTGATCCTATAAGGGTTCCGTTTTTTCCTTTTCAGGGACGGAACCCTAAAAATAAAATTAACGATACAGAAAACAATTTATTTTTTGAATTCTTGTTTGTTTGTCTGTTTATCTGTTTGTTAACGATGGACTCAAAAACTACTGAACAGATATCGAGACGGTTTTTTCTATTAGAAAGGTTTTGGTCAGGATTAAAATCTGCCGTATTGATTGATTGTAATTGGTAAAGTAGAACCGGAGATATGATCAAAAAAGTATAACGCGGGCAGAGCCGCGGGCATCAGTATACAAATAGGTTAGGGTCAAGGAGGTCCCTTAAGCTATAATTGAGCTGAGCGAGTGAAGCTCTTATACGCGGCATAGTCGTTTGTTGGTGGCTGAACTCCTCCGTAACCACTAGCGCGATCTTGACCAAATTTACCACGGTGATAGTGTGGACACTGAGGAGTGTTTTGAAGCGAAATAGTTCATGTCCGATGTACCATTGAGGAATAATCACCGAAAAACAGTTTTACGAGCGTGCGGCCTTAGCTAAGCTCGCGACCGTAGTAAGATGTCTTATTTTCAAGTAAGAGTCCTGCTCGCTCAGCTCAATTTATTTCAGTCGTACTCTGCACTGAATTCCTAGTATGAAAGTATAGTGGAAGCGAATGGAAGTGAGGGCATTACACCATAACTTTAAAATGATATTGTTAGTCGTTGTAATCCTAACATCATCCCCAGTAACCAGTATGAACTGGTTACTTTGTAGTTAGTTTTAAATTTACGTAGTTGAGTTTTTAATTTGATTCAACTATCATTTTGTATCAATATTATTGTCAAAGCGAGTACGTTACAGTTCAATAAACTTTTAAAACAAGATAAGTCTGACCTATTTTTTATTCGATAAGCAACTGAATCTTCTAAACTAAAACATAGTTTTGTTTATATTTATTTATGGCTATCTATAGCGTGATGAGAATAAACGTGGTTCTTGGCGAAGTCCCTACACCAGAAGGCGAATTCTTGTAATCCTAAACCATAATAGAACGAAAAGTTCTTCAACTGAGATTGAATTGTGAATTGACTGACAATAGGTATTCTGCTCATCGCTTAACGACCTCCGTCCTCCATGAGCGCAGGCCTGGGGGTGGCGGGTGAGGCCGACTGTCACCCCAGCAGAAGCAAGCCGGGACGGTGGGTCTACTAGCGCCCCTCCCCCAAACCGGGGCAAGACGGGGACACCGTGGTTCCCAAACCCGAGGGGGCCATCTCGAAACCGGAGATGGCCCAGGGTCAGTCGGGGTGCGAGGGATATGCTCTATGGGCAACCTTAGTAGGTCTGTAGACCCGAGACGGCGTGCGGTTTTAGTCGGTTCAAGCCCGACATAACCACCCCCGCTGGCCGGCGGGGGGGTATCCGAAGGGATATCCGCACGAAAAAAAAAAAAGGTATTCTGCTCATGAAAAATAAAATCCCGTATTGGTATGTTTTATTGAAATCTCAATATAATCTCAGTTCAATCACATGACGATCGCACAAAAATGTCAAACTTGACACAATAAAGAGGGAAGAGTGCCTATACGAATTACGTTACATTCCCATTACAATATCAATTTTTAGCAGAATACCGATTCTTTCACAAATCCATTCGTGTCGGCAGCTTAGTGGTGAAGAAGTCGATCTTGCGATGGAGAGGTCCCGGGTTCGAATCCTTGCGATTACCGACGTGAACCACTCCTAACATAAGCAATTTCGCTTACCTGGAGAGGTTAACGGGAATACTAGTGATTGCGGTTACAATTACTGTTTCCTTAAAAAAAACACATTACAGTCAACGTTGAATGTTGAAAACGTGGTTACGAGAATACCGTTTATGATATTTGTGAGATCGAGATTCGATCGGAACTGAATGTTGACCTATTTTTATAACCAATCAGTATTGTAGAATATATTCTTCCGGGCTGTTTGTCCGTGGTTCATATGAAACTTGTGTTCCAAACGTTTCGTCGATCACTGCGGTCGACATCTTCAGTGGTACAGGTCCCGGCGCCGACGAGTGCGTAGACCTCTCCTCGGCGGCGGCTTCTCTGCGACCGGCTTCGATTCTACGCCCGGAAGCAGAATTCTACATGCAACGCCGGCCGGCAAAGCCTAAAGATTTATATTCGACCAGAATTGACTTTCAGATCGGTTACCATGGGTATTGTATGAGACTATTTCAAAACTGCCTAATTATGACGCATTTCTTATCAGGTCCTCGGATCCTCTTAATTGATATGCATGGGTACGCATGTTGGGCATTAACAAGTAGAAATAAATTGAAGGTATATTTAAATAGTCAATAGTTCATTTGTGAAGGTTGGGTGGCGTTTCGTGCCAATAATAATAATTAGAAGAATCACATTTAAATTGACCTTAACATACTTCGGGAAAAGGTTGCTAATGATGTAACATTGCAATTAAATTAGAGAATCGAGTCTCTATCTACATTGAAATCAATCTGTATAGGGTCGTTATCACCTACTAATATGTTGATTGAAGTGAAACTTCTTTATCGGCGTTGGAAAAACATTAACCGTCAAATTTTTCCGTTGCGCCTTCTTTTAAAAAAAAGTTGATTTATTCCACTGATCAGCAAAATCAAAGGGTTTATTTTCATTCTAATTCCAGTGAATTTCTAAAAAAAGTAAGTAATTATATCTCTTTTTTAACACGTGGGTGTGATTATGGTATTTATTTTTTTCAAGTTATTTAAGGTTAACCTCAGTTTTTGATTGTAGGTAACTATCGGTCAATGTATATAATTCCATTAAAATTAGTTATTATTAACTAATACGACTGTTTTGTACTTTAATGAAATGCTGTAATAATCTGAGTAGTAATAAGGCAAAATGAAATAATTGTATTATTTGTATTGTAATGTCTATGATAATAAAAGCCTTTTGTTACACTTTATCTAATTTAACTTTATTTAACCAATTTCTGTAAAGTTGCATATAGTAGATCATTTTTCGAAAAATAAGGTCATAAAGAAGTTTCACTTCTTACCTGTGTACACTAGTACACGTACAGATTTTTTATTATTAACCTTTGCACGTAACATATATAGGTATGTGAATATTCGCTTAACGACCTCCGTCCTCCATGAGCGCAGGCCTGGGGGTGGACGGTGGGGCGACTAGGGACAAGACCGGGGCAAGACGGGGACACCGTGGTTCCCAAACCCGATGGGCCATCTCGAAACCGGAGATGGCCCAGGGTCAGTCGGAGTGCGAGGGATATGCTCTATGGGCAACCTTACACCCCGGCGTCTGTAGACCCGAGACGGCGTGCGGTTTTAGTCGGTTCAAGCCCGACATAACCGCCCCCGCTGGCCTGCGGCTGGGGTTACAAAAAAAAGGTTTGTGAATATTTCGAGATACTTAATAAATAAATATTCTTAATATCTAGTTTACATAAAAATCAATATCTATTCGTTATTTGGTGTTATGCGTTGCCCTGACTACTGCTCATTCAAGATAAAACTTATTAACGCTATAACGTGCAGTTGCGCGAAATGATTGAACTTGGTAAGTGACACTGCAATTCTTTTATAACGCAATTTTTCCATGTGAAGCATTTGATGAAATTTCCAGGTGAAATTTCCAAAAAAAGAATCATTTGTTGAATCTTACAACAACATAAACGGCATCAAATGTTAAAATATCATGTTTTAGCGCCAGTGTTTTTGTGGCTCTGCGTCGATGAATCATTTAATCAATACTTATAGAAACCCAGATCTATATGTTCACGCGGATGAGGTCGCGGGCACAGCTAGTGTGTTTCTAAAACCCCTGGCCGACCGGCTCCTTAAAATAGTGTGCGTATACCTGTAAGCCATTGTACCTTTTATGAGGTTCAACAGAGTTCAGCAAAATAGCGAACGTAATTATAAATATAGAAATATAGCCCCATAACGAAAGTACTTCGATTTATCGACCAAATTCCCTATTTGTGAGGCTTGTACTCCTGTTTAATACGACAGAATATACTTTTAACTCGTCGTAAATTTTCTAAAAGAGGATTATAGCCAAAAGTAATAAATACAAAAAAAGATAGTTGATTAGAAAGGAAAGAGAAAGAATGAAGAAAATAAAACAAGTACCTTAAGGCGCGGCAGCGTTTCCTATCAGGGGGGCTGTGTGATTGCTAACGGCCAGTCTCAATAATCTACCTACGGTTAAAGGTAGAAGCTATCCCAGACAAACATGTCAACATTAATCTATCTGTAACTGCGGTTTCAATATTACCAAAGTTATTTTCTGCTTATCTTTGTTTATTGAAACAGAAAAAATCCCCGATAATAAATTTAACTGCTGGTAAAGGATAGATGGGTTATTGAAACCGGCCGTTAAACGAATTAGAGACACACACGTGGGTATAACTGCAATCCACATATATCAAAATATAAAAATAATTGTGCGTTGATAAGATCCGATACATATTTGTATCATCCCCGAAGCATACCACTTAATGATATTACAGAAATCTGTTCCATGACGTACATGAGTATCGAGAGACCTGAGTAACTTCTCAGTAAAAAACTAAACAAACAAAATAAAACTTCAATAGCCAAAAAGGCACTGAAAAGTGCAAAATACCTGAATTACAGATTTGATTCTAAAGACAAAAAAACACATAAGAGTTTTCTGTTGAAGTCGAAAAATACATGAGGGGTGACCGCGTGACGGCTATCAGCGTGGGAGTCCTCTCGCCCAGGCCCAACTAACACCTCGACGTCCGAACACACGAGACGGCGTGCGGTTTCAGGAAGCTTACGCGAATATCACACTTTAGAAATAAAGCTATTTTTAACGGAGTCTATCTAGATTTATTTGGTGTTTTTCATTATTTACACTGATCCCGACGTTTCGGTTGCTTTTCAGTAGCCATGGTCACGGACACCGGACACCATGTCTGCTGAAAAGCAACCGCAATTGCATCCATTAAAAATAGCTTTATTTCGAAACGAAAATAGGTGTTTGTTGTATGTATTCACGATTTGCCGCTTTTACATATAATTATTTATAATATATTACACGTTCGATTATTTAATTAAAGAATTATGTAAGTATAAAATAATATATTTTGTATTTGATAGTAATAATTAAAAAATGGTCTAAATGGTCGGAATTTTTGTTTATAAATGTATTTATTAATAAAAAAAGCGGCCAAGTGCGACTCGGACTCGCCCATTAAGGATTCCGTAGCAGCAAATAGCATAATAATGTTTTTTTTTAATTTTTATATTTGAGTTGATTGAATGAAAGGTAAATTGCGGTTTACGATTTATGACGTATTAAAACAAAACTACTTACTTGATCTCGTTCAAACCAATTATCGTTGGAAGTTTACATGGTAATGTACATCATATATTTTTTTAGTTTTATCATTCTCTTATTTTAGAAGTTAGAGGGGGGGGGGGGACACATTTTACCACTTTGGGAGTGTCTCCCGCGCAAACTATTCAGTATCCTCAATATCATTTTTGAAGAGCTTCCATGGATACCTCACACATAAGGCTTCGATGAAAAAAAAAATTGAGTTTCAGTTCTAAGTATGGGGACCCCAAAATTTTTTGTTTTTTTTTTTCTATTTCTGTGTGAAAATCTTAATGCGGTTCACAGAATACACCTACTTACCAAGTTTCAACAGTATAGTTCTTATAGTTTCGGAAAAAAGTGGCTGTGACATACGGACGGACAGACAGACAGACATGACGAATCTATACGGGTGTGGAGGAACGAGGTGTGATGTTCCTCCAACACAAAGGGAGGATTCTCCGACCAGGCAAGGTGATCACGCCTGGCGGGCCGCGGCCCCACGGTTGTCGTTGGGATGTTGTATATATGTTACTCACCGCGCGAACTATATTTTCGCGATGCAGGATGGTGACGTAGGAATCACGTGGTAGTTGTGACATAGTCAACGGTTGTAGTTCAGCTTGTTGTTTTTCACGTGGTATCGCCACAAGGGTTCCCTTTTTGCCATTTGGCAAAGGGACCTTAAAAAGGGTACCTCAAGGGTAACGATCTCCGGTCTCTACGAGCGCGAGTCTGGGGGTAGAGCAGGTTGGGGTCCTAGGGACTGCCACGTTCCCCGGCAACACAGTAATACTTATGTGCAAACGCGATATTGCTGATGCGCAACCAAACGCGGTCTAAAGTACATCAAGAACACTGGATACAGAAGGAGTTGGTTGTGCAACCAATCGCTACGCAATCCAAATTTGGTATAGTTTTGTAACGCAGAGATTTAAGTTGCTGATAAAGTCATATGAGTATCACAATGTGAAGTCTGACATTCTTGAGTGTTAGACGACACAATTCTGTCAGGTTTTCTTCCAGAATTTGATGATTTTGGAATTTAACAATGAATTAAAGCGGGCTTAGCCGGGGTGCCCGGCAATGGACACTTGGAGAGGACACCGTGTGGTTTTAGTCGGTTCGATTCCGACACGCCCACCCCATCGTTGGCACCGATGGGGTGAAGCCCGTAGGGGATCCACAAGCTAAAAAAAGGGTCTCTGTTTAGTATTTCTTAAACTGTTTAGCCGTTTTAGCATGAACAAAATAAATGTGAGTAACATTTTATTAACCATTCTAGCAGTTGATACTGATGAAGAATTTTTGAAAATTTTACTCCTCAAGTCTATCATCATTACTATCGAATGAAATTTCATTCTTCTAATTTGAAATAATTGTCATACCAATTTTACCCCTTTCAGGGTGAATTACGGGTTGAAAGTTTATATTGGAAGTTCAAGAATCTACATAAGCTTTAAATTAGTGAGTGTCTTTTTAAAATTATTAATATGAATAAAATACATGTTTTTATCTTATAATCTAATACAATTGCCCACAATACGGCCTCTGTGGCGTAGCGATAGTGCATTCGACTGCTACATCAGGGGGCGTGGGTTCGATTCCCGCTCAGTGCAAATATTTGTATGAATGAATATGTCTATTTGCATTGGTCTGGGTGTTTCTATGTACAATATGTATGTGTTTACAAAAAAAAAAGTATATAAGTATGTTTACCTCATTCTAGAACCCATAACACAAGCTAGTTAAACTATGCTTACTTTGGGTCTAGAAAGCGTTGTGTAGAATGACGTAGATATTTATTATTTAATACCGTTCAAACGGTTTGACTGTGGGATCAGGAAGTAGCTAGATAGATCTTGCTGAGAAGATAGATGGTGTAGATTCGCAATCAATCAGGATTTAGATTTTTTTGACGCAACTATAAAATAGGCAACCAATTTAGAGAAGAATAACCATGAAGGAAATAGTAGGTAACGGCTAGCTTTTATACATTTACCGCGCAAACAAGCGTCAATAGCTACTTCCAGGATAAATTCTTCTTAAACTAGCGGCACGCTATGATGGCCTTTTTGACGTTTGCCCGCTCATGAAGTGTCGTAAAAATAAATACTAAGTTTGAAGGAGTAAACTTGTGTTCTTTATTGTTAATAGTAAGGTGCAGTGTACTAATTTACGACACAACTTGGCATTTATGTTTTTCAAGATTCGAAATTTAAAAAAAAACGGGTTAAATATCCAAAACTATAGACGTGACTCGCATTTAATTTGATTTTTTTTTCTATTTTAAATTGACATTTCACATCACTATTTTAACGTGTCAAAACCTCCGAAACTATTTTCAACTCGGTAAGGTGACAATAGAATCGTAGCCGTAAGTATGACATCAGTAATTAAAATATTTACCGACACGGACAAGCAACGACGTCGGTTGAATCACACACTGTATATGCCGATCAATTAATTTTATAATATTTATATGGACTGAGAAAATGGCTTCCTGTTTGACTCTTTGCATCTGTGAGCTTCCGCTAATAAGGAAACGATGTGTACCTACAGTTGTGTCAAAGGTTTCATATTAAGATTCCTGACGACATATCATTTCTGGTTTATTAGCCAATGGAGATGAGGCGTAAGGTGGTGGTTAGAGTTGTAATGTATCCAGTCTGTACACCATTGTGTACCATTATGGCCCAACATGGGCCATGATGAGCCAAGCCATACCTATTGTGTACAGGGAGCAATGGTACCTATACAGTGGTATACAGTATTATACAGTAGCTGAGTGAACGAAGCGAGCGAAGCTCTTATACGCGGCATAGTCGTTTGTTGGTGGCTGAACTCCTCCGTAACCACTCGCGCGAGTGAACATTGAGGAGTGTTTTGAAGCGAGATGGTTCATGTCCGATGTACCATTGAGGAATAATCACCGAAAAACAGTTTCACGAGCGCGCGGCCTTAGCTAAGCGCGCGACCGCAGAGTCCTGCTCCCTCAGCTCAATTTATTTCAGTCGCACCCTGTACTGTTTTCCTAGTACAGTGGTATACAATGACCTACAGTGGGATGTTGTCGGTTTTTTGGCACATTTCAAAGGAGTTGTGGTGTAGCAATGTAGCTGTTCATTGTGTGAATATTTACATGATGATGACCTACAGTAGCGCATTGCAGAGTATAGCTCATCTTTGGCCATTGTGTACTAGGAATATAACAGAGACGGGAGACCCAGACCGAAGAACAAGACAATAATGCTAGACTCATGTTTAGTAAATAAAAATTATAGGAACCAGGAGCCGACAGTTTTTTAACTAACTTCAAAAATGAGTAGTTTCTATTTTGCTTCATTTTGTCACAGTTTTATACTTAATAAAAAGGCATATCTAGTGAAATAATGAAATAAAATTACCATAATTATGTTTAGGAAAATTTTGCGATTATGAGTAGTGACGTAGAATTATTATGTTCGAATAATTTTAAAAATTCCAAATTTTCTTTCAATAATACGCAACCAAGAAATTAATTCTAGACTGTTGATTTCACACATAAAAATACTGGAAGTAAGTATTTAAAGATTATTCTGCTATCTTTCTAAAAAATACATTCTTCAATGTCAATATATCGTGGGAATTTTTTAATAACGAAACGTACAATGACGCTTCCTTTCTCCGAGATAATAGATAGATAATACTATTTTTTATTACCAGCAGGTGGTACTGAGACGCAATGACCGATGAAGAAAGATGTGTATAAAATATAAATTTAACCTGCTTAGCTACTTATTAGAGACCCAATACGACGTGTGGTTTAAGTCGGTGCGAGTCCGACATAACCAGGCCTGCCTGCCAGCGAGGGGTATCCGTAGGCATATCCGACGAAAAAAAAGGTACCTACAACTGCTACTAAGGTAAGATACATTTATATAAAACAATATAGCTACCATAAAATGCATTCTGAGAATTTTATTTTACCGTTAAAATTATATCCTTGTGAGAACTAAATTAATTAACAGGTAGTAAAATCAAGTCTCAGAAAATGTAATAAAATGATAAACTATTCAAGCTATTAGGATATAAAAACATAAATAATATGAAAGGTACGAATTTCGGCGTCTCAACTAAAGCTATAAAACTAATCTCGACTAAGCATCAATTATAATCGAGTTTACTATCGATTCGATTATTGCTAACATCGCGCATCGACTGAAAAAGTTCTGAGTCATTGACCACCAAAAAGTGCACTACTCACCTTGCTCAAAACGAAACTTGATTTAAGAACACATTCGACGCACACATCCCTCGGTGCATCACAGCACGAAAAATAACCTGAACACAACACGTGAATATCGATTAATATTATCACTTCTTATCTTTCACTTTACTTATTAGAAATAAACATTCACTGAGTAATTTTTAGTTATTAAAAACCAATCTATATTCACTTGTCACTTTTCGCGGTAATTTCGTTTTTTTTTTAACTATTTAAGTTCCAAGTTTGAAAAGTTTGTATCGTTAACGGCTAGTGTTGTGCCGATCGACATGGAAACTCTGCGGGAGTTGGCGCCGTACTGAACTGACATGGTTCGACTTCGGTCAAGTGAGAGCTCGCATTGTGACATCAATGTTTTCAACGTTTTTCTGCCACACGCCATGTGTGGGTACGATAACTTACTTTTAACTTATTATTGACAAAGTAGAATACCCTACATGAGTAAGAGCTAAGTGTATTCAAATTAATTCTAATAAGATTTTCATAAGTAGAATTCATTTAAATATTAATACGGATAAACAAACAGCAAAAGATTATCTTATTAACAGATTAAATATTTATTTTTATTGAAGTGGTAAAAGTGTGAATTAACAGTTTTTAACTCTTTTTTAACTTTCATAACTTTTACTTAGACAAAACAAAGATCAAATTCAATAATATTATCGTGATTAGGTCCGGTGGCAGGACCACGGGACTTATCACGGTCGGATTTCGATTGATATCCAACGAATATTTATTTTTATTGAAGTGGTAAACGTATAAATCAACAGTTTGTCTCTTTTTAAAACGGTTTCATTTAACATGTTAACCCTGTTTGTTTATCTATTGACTATTAACTTACACAAAAATCTAATTTTAAAATACTATCGTGATGTCCCATGGTCATGTTCCGATGGATATCTAACAACAGTTTAGCAATGGCTTTAAAATGATCAAAAGTTTTTTTTTTATCAATAATTGTATTCTTCCAAACACTTGACTCGCTGAAAATAAGATTTTTCAGTATCTACTTATCTGTAGCTGAGATTAAAATCTTTCAGCATATCGGGTTACGATTTTAAGATTAAAAAAGAACGGATGACGTATCCCTGTGACTCAGTGAGATATTTATTTTTAACAGTTTATATTATAACTAATATTTGCACTGTGAGACACATATTTAGTCAGACGCACGCACATTTTAGGCAGTTCACAAATTAATATTACTATCCTATCCCACTAATATAAAAGTGAAAGTTTGTGAAGATGTTTGTAAGTTTGGTTGTTTGTTAGTCAATACAGAGTGTGAGTCAATACGGCTGAATGGATCTGCCTGAAATTTAGTACAAGGATAGACTATAGTCTGGAATAACACATAGGCATTCATCCCTGGAATAGGTTCCCATGGGAAGCGGGTACGGTATCAAAATTCCACTCGGGTGAAGCCGCGGGCAATTGCTTGTTGGAATATAAAGCTTAGGTTTCTTTTCAAGATGTTTAAAAAGGAACCAATATCTACGGCACTATTTTAAGTAAGGTCATTAAGGAGTGTTGGGCTATAAATCTTAGGTTTCTTTTCAAGATGTTTAAAAAAGCGCCCAAGTGCGAGTCGGGGTCGCCCATGAATAGTTCCGTTGCAGTAAGTAACATAATAATACTTTTTTTAAATTTTATATTTCAGTTCATTGAATGAAAGGTAAATTGCGTTTTACGATTAATGACGTATTAAAAAAAACACTACTTACTAGATCTTGTTCAAACCAATTTTCAGTGGAAGTTTATATGGTAATGTACATATAATATTTTTTTTTTAGTTTTATCATTCCCTTATTTTAGAAGTTCCAGGAGGGGGGGGGGGCACACTTTACCACTTTGGAAGTGTCTCTCGCGCAAACTATTCAGTTTAGAGAAACATTATATTAGAAACCTCAATATCATTTTTGAAGACCTATCCATAGAACATCACACGTATGGGTTAAGTGAAAAAAAAAATGTGTTTCAGTTCTAAGTATGGGGAGCCCCCAAAATTTACGGTTTTTTTTCTATTTTTCTGTGAAAATCTTAATGCGGTTCACAGAATACATCTACTTACCAAGTTTCAACAGCATAGTTCTTATATTATTTTTAAACTATCGCGGTGTAAACTCATGTTTTTATAACGTCTTCTAGTTTCGGAAAAAAGTGGCTGTGACATACGGACGGACAGACAGACATGACGAATCTATAAGGGTTCCGTTTTTTACCATTTGGCAACGGAACCCTAAAAAGGAACCAATATCTACGGCACTATTTTTAGTAAGGTCACTAAGGAGACCTTACACGTTTTACACAATTTTTTTTTCTTAAACAACACCAAATTATAATCGACATTTGAAATGCAGATTAATGAATCCTTTTTTTTTTTTGAATCCTTATCAAAGTTAGTACTTTTTCAATTATTTATCTAAAAGTCAAACATGACTGTAACCTTTAAGAAATTAGGAGAATGGTATAGCTGACGTAGACACAATCATTCACGTCAGCTATGCCATTCCGCTCGCTAGTGAAATTCTGAAAAAAAAAACTAAATAAGGTGGCCTTTGATTGATATCATCCCATTGATAAAAATGATCTGGTGCTGCCAAAATAGTAGCATCCAAGTCAAGTCATCCCTTGTGTTTCCGAAAGACTGAAAGATAAGTAAATGGGTAGATTAAAGAGGGCATCAGAAAATTTTGAAAAACAGCTCAAGCAATGACTTGCTTGAGCTGTCGGAACGGAACCCTTAAAGATTCGTCATGTCTGTCTGTCTGTCTGTCCTTCCGTATGTCACAGCCACTTTTCTCCGAAACTATAAGAACTATGCTGTTGAAACTTGGTAAGTAGATGTATTCTGTGAACCGCAGTAAGATTTTCACAAAAATAGAAAAAAAACAATATATTTTGGGGGTTCCCCAAATTTTTCTGACGAATAGCGTTCCAATAACTGTGAGCTTCCTATTGGCAAGATATCCGAGTAACAAAATAATTAAATTAATAATTGACTTATCATTGAATGACAGCTTATCCTAAAAACAGGTGTTCTCGTTAGGTATAGACACAAATTTTGGTAATATCTAATCGCATAACGCAGTGGCGTAGCGTGCTTTGTCGGGGCCCCGTATAAAAATTTTTTTGGAGGCCTTTATATGGAGGTAAAGATTTTTCACAAAAGAAAAAAAATATTGTGAGAAGAAATATTTATTTATCACATAATTTACCCATTTTACAAATAAAAATCGAATTTTAAATATTCACTCTCCTTGCCTTTTTTTCGGCAAACTGATTTATTAAATCATTTATGGCTGATGATTATTTTAGTTTTTCTAAAGTTTCTGCCTCTGTGGACAATAGTGAGATGTCTGACAGCCGTTCTTGTCCCATCGAAGTTCTTAAGTAATTTTTTATTAGTTTTAATTTTGAAAAACTTCTTTCTGCCGTTGCGGTTGTAACTGGAAGGGTCAAGAATAAAAGCATGCTGTGATTACCTCGGGAAAACTGGATGCAAGACTATTGAATTTTACTAGCAATAATTCAATGAGTTCTTTAATGGAATACATTTTTTTAATTTCAGAATTTAAGCATGTTTTTAGAGCCTTTAATTGGTCACAAAGATTAAGTGAGATGTCTTTACTGTATTTAGCAGACAGTTTTCCGGAAGCGTTTAATATCTCTTCGCTTGAAGAAGATAGGAGTTTCTCCGGTTGTAATATTTCGAATATACTACTCAGGTTGCAAAGGCTCTGAAATCTTTCTTTAGTTTGAGAAATTAATATATCTAAGCAGCAATAGTATACATTGACTTTGAAATAGGATTCCGGGTCGGAAATTCTCTCATCTTGTGATAACTCATCAAAAAAACGCTTCGTTATCTTTCGCCTACTGTTTTTAAAAACAGTTGTTACCCCCCACTCTTTTGCTAAATCTTTGGATTCATTTAGCAAACTATTAAATGAATTCTGATTTCTTAATTGGCACAGTCTATTTAAAAGATTACTTAATAAAATACTAGATTTCTGTAAGTCATTATTTTCATGCTGTAGAGCTTTAGAAACAGGATTAATAATTTCAAATAGTGAAGAAAAAATGTAACGAGCACTAAGAAATCAAAACTCTCTAAAATATTAATTATACTTTTACATTCTTCACGTTCATCTTTTTTATTTGAAATTAAATTTAGTTGGTACAAAGTTTTCATGATTAGTAAAAAAATTTTCTTTACTGCTAATGAAGCGTCGTTCCTAGAAGACCATCTGGTAGGACATACCTTTTTAAGGGTAATCAAATATTTTTCAGATGAATCGTCACTTAGCATAGCCCAGCGTTTTATACTATTGCCAAAAAAAGTATATATTTTTTCTAAATTATCGAAAAAAGTCGATACTTCACGAACATGTCTCGCAGCATCGTTCAAAACCAAGTTTAAAGCGTGCGCAGCACAATGAACATAATCGGCATTTGGAGTATGCTCTTTTATTAGGGTTTGTAATCCTCCATACACACCCGACATAACATTTGCTCCATCGTATCCCTGTCCTCTACATTTAGTCAAATCAATTCCATATTCTTTAGTCAAATTTAAAATGACAGTTTTCAGACCTGCAGCACTGCAATCGGTTACTGCTATAAATCCTAAAAAGGACTCACAGATTTTTATTTCTTTTGGCACATTATCATCATTTTCTGTAACCGAGATATATCGAAAAACTACAGATAGTTGGTCAATTTTTGACAAGTCTTGTGTTCTATCCAGAATTATTGTCAGAAATGGAGCTTTTTTAATTTCTGAGATAATATTGTTCCTAACGGTGGTACCAAGCAAACTAATAATTTCGTTTTGAATCGTAGGGCTTAAATAATTTATTTCACCTTTCGGTTTTAGAAGAAGTTCTTTTAAAGTTGCATCATAGTTAGATAGCAGACGTGAAATTGCCATAAAATTGCCAGAATCAGAATCATGCCCCCTCAAAGGTAGATTACAAGATACTAAAGTAATTATAACATTAATTATACGATGCAGTACATCTCTCCAGAATGCAATTTTACTATCGGTTTCACTTTTCAATAGAGTATCGATGGTATTTCCTTGCAACCAATTATTATAAGAGAGTGAGGCACTAATATGCTGCTGTGACTTTTCATGGTCAAGAATAGTTTGTGTGAAATTGCTTCTAACCGAAACACCGTTAACCCAAGCAGAGGAGTACGATTTGTTTTGACGATCTGCTAATAACCAACAGAAGTGACAGTACGGTTTGTTTAAAACGTTAGAATAACATAACCATGGTCTTATAATTTTTATGCCTGCCTGATTGAAATATGAATAATAATAAGCCGAAAAAGGTCGGTTATTTTCTGAAACTTTTGGAAATGGTCCTTGTGGTTTAAATGGACCCAATTTAAAAATTATTTTTCGTTCGCATTCAGTTAAATTGTCACCAAAATTTCCTCTATCTGATGAAATTATTATATCTTACAATCTGCAGATATATCAGAATCGTTGACTTGGGGTTCCTCGATTTCTGGATGGACATCCGATAAAGTATGTGCTTGGCTTTCTTCTATTTCCGGATGGATATGTGACGAAGAACATGCTTCAGAAGAATCTAAAAATAAACGAGTAATTGTTAAAAAATAAATACGAATGCTTTGATACTAAACTAAAAAGAGTTATATATAAATAAATAACGTTACTAAGGGTCACAGTTAGAGAGTGTTCTGTTCAGACGCACACAGACTCTACGCGGATTGTGCTCGTACCTATTAGTAGATACAAAATCACCTGCAGCCCGTCCGTGCATTACTATACACCTGCGTGCTATTTAAACGCAGTGCGTAGTGTAGTGGCCATACAAAACGAGAACCCGAAAGCGAGTCTGCACATCTGAAGTTCTCAACACGCAATTAACGATACGATACGGACTGAGACTGATAGACAAACAGACAAACAACAAAACAAATCGATCCTATAGATAAGTTAGAATATTGTTTTTTTTTTAATCAAGGAACCCTAAAAACAGTATAATTGTGAAAATCGAGGGGGGAGACAACTTTTTGTGACGGATAGATGGACAGACCGAAATTAAAAGATTTCCTTGTTTATCACTACGAGCCCCTAATAAATGGGTTGGGTAGTACTTACCTTTCCAATCTAAATCACTCACAGTATCTTGTCTCTGAAAAAATGAAGAAATTTTGGGCACTTTTTTTATAACCTCGTCCCTTTTCTGTTTAATTTTTCTTTTCTCAGCGCCGCTGGGATAATCTCTTTTCCTTTCACTCATTTCTTTTACAAATCGCTACTAATACTGCTAAACCAGAAGAACAATATTGTTTGTACTGAATTACAATGTAATGCACATTTATATAAAGCGCGTAAATAAACAGTGCACTGCACTCCGTGGTTTAACATCCAATGCAAAGTACAACAACGTGCACGTACATCGCGATATCGATGAAGGATTCGCGGGGATTCCCCGCTGAGTTGAAGATGAAGTAAGTAAAACGGGGAAGTCCCGCAGCCCGCCATAACGATGTAGAGTGTTGCCAACTTTTGAACGCACGCTTAAGGCGGGAAAAAAAGGAATTGCTTGATAGAATTTTGTCATTGTAAAATAAAATAAATTAGAAAGTTTTTATTCTTTTTCCTTACACACTTTGGGGGCCCCCGTGGCCCGGGTGCCCCGTATAATTGATACGGCAAATACGGCAGTAGCTACGCCCCTGGCATAACGCCATCTGGCGGTATGTCGTATCAAATCTGATCTTGTAATCTTTTGATAACGAGCTTTAGTACCTTTATTTTTTTTTGTGCGGAAATCCCTTCGGATACCCCCCGCCGGCCAGCGGGGGCGGTTATGTCGGTCTTGAACCGACTAAAACCGCACGCCATCTCGGGTCTACAGACGCCGGGTGTAAGGTTGCCCATAGAGCATATCCCTCGCACCCCGACTGACCCTGGGCCATCTCCGGTTTCGAGATGGCCCCTTCGGGTTTGGGAACCACGGTGTCCCCGTCTTGCCCCGGTTTGAGGGAGGGGCTCCAGTCGCCCCACCGTCCCGGCCTCACCTGTCACCTCCGAGCTTTAGTACCTAAGTTGTAGTTGTTTTTATAGTTAAAAAAAAAACTAATTTACATTTATAATGAATACTTCATTCCATGTGTAAAAGTGTGTGACCATACTTGAACGAGTGGTCGTCTATTGTAGGCATGGAGCAAGAAATGAAATTGCAGGCAATGTCTTTTATGTTAAAGGTTTTATACTAAACCTACTATTTGGCTGGTTGTACGAAGCAAAATATTTGGTGTCGATTTGGTGAGACTGACCCGACTGCTGCTAAAAAGACCGTTTATAAGAAGTTTATAATTTGCAAATGGGCGCCGCTGCTTTCAAACTTGCTTTGGTCTTTTCAGCAGCAGTCGTGTTTTTCATTTTTAGGGTTCCGTAGCCAAATGGCTAAAAACGGAACCCTTATAGATTCGTCATGTCTGTCTGTCTCTCCGTCCGTTTTTTCCTTTAAAAATGATATTGAGGTTTCTAATATTATTTTTTTCTAAACTGAATAGTTTGGGCGAGGGACACTTCCAAAGTGGTCAAATGTGCCCCCCCCCCCCCCCCCCGCCCCTGTAACTTCAAGAAGAAGAGAATGATAAAACTAAAAAAAATATATGATGTACATTACCATGTAAATTTCCACCGAAAATTGGTTTGAACGAGATCTAGTACCTATCATTCAATCAACTCACATATTAACATTTTACTGGCTGCTACGGAACCCCTCATAGGCGAGTTCGACTCGCACTTGGCCGGTTTTGTTCTAAACAGCTTGTCTGACATAGAATCCGGTGTAATTCAAATTGCATATCATAGATTGTATTTACAAAATACTGCCATGTGGACGCAACAAACACGTAGAGCGTGAGTGGAGCTATGAGTGGAGCAAGGCTGGTTGATAGGAAGTAGTATACAAAAAGAACAGTGGCAATCCGGGAGTGTCGAGATAAGTAAAAACTTGAGCAATTACCCGTGTATTTTTTGAATTCTAAGAAAATATTTACAGAGCCATTTATGTTGTGCCTTAAGAATCAGTTCGAAACTTCAAGGTCAGAATAAAATAACTTAGTTAGGGTTCCAAACGAGTTCGTCAGCTACAATAAAGATGACGTAATTATAAGAAAAAAAATTGAATATGGAAAGCGTTCGGTGATGATGACAGCGACGATTTTTGTTCACCCAAAAAGTGCTCACGCGCTTTAAGAAGTTTTCACTTCAAAAATATACGAGAGATGTGTGGTCTGAAAGAAAATGTTGTTACGAGAACTGAAAAGTATCCTATAATACTGAGCGAAGAAAATACCAAGGAGGTCAGGAACGTATAAGTGGGTAAGAAAGTTGCAGTCGACCTCACAGAGCATAATACCGATCAAATTGGTGATGTGTTGAAATAATGGCTGGTTTGAAATACTCCAAAGCAGAGAGCTTGTATGAAAGATTAAATGACAGTTGAGGAAGCCCGTGAAGTGTGTAAGAAGTAGATGGCGGGCCGTTTTCTCACAGCAGTCGGGACGGGACTTAAACACAAATAGCTTCTCATAAAACTGAATGCTTTATAATTAGTTATTTTCCGAAAATGTACTGTTTTACAGCAAACAATAGACATTTTAAATCATTTCGTTCTGAAACTCACGACTGGCATAATAAAATAAATATCAGTGCCGCCGCGCCGCGTACCATAAAGTAAATTATCTTCTTTTTGGCTTTTGTTTAAAGTAATTATCATAATTGTTTTGAGGTAATGACTTACAAAAATCAGTGATTCATAAAATATTTATGTCGAATGAAATAATTTTGGAATAATCTCCCGTTGTTTCTGCGCCGGGGATTAAAAATATCTTAACCGTCTGCAGACCCGAGACGGGTCTGCAGACGGTATGCATGAATATATCTATTTGCATTGGTCTGGGTGTTTCTATGTATAATATGTATGTATTTACAAAAAAAAAGTACATATATAAGTATGTTTATCTGCATACTGGAACCCATAACACAAGCTAGTTAAACTATGCTTACTTCGGGTCTAGAAAGCGCTGTGTAGAATGTGGTAGAATATTTATATTTATTTATTTATTTATCTTTAGGATCAAGTCAACCTCATCGGCAATTTGGTACACCTGCTGCTTTACAGACGAGGCTTTGGCGCAGGCATTCCTCTTGGTGTTGGGAGCTCAGATAAGTCGCTCCCCATAAAAACCATAAGCAAAAGGAGGAGATAAAGTAAGTGAATCCCGGGTCCGAGGTGAAGGTCTCGGGTGCAGCCCGGAATAACACAAGCATTGTTTAGTTTTAATTCGTATTTATGTTTTGATGTTGGTACCGCGTATGGATAGGACCAACACCAATCATATTTTTTCTTTGCGTACCCGCGCATTATTGTAAGTGAACTGTGACGCCGGTACATGGCGAGTTGAGCGCGGAGTACAGGGAGGAGTCGTCTTGAAGGGACCTTTTGGTTCGCACGTCGTATATCACGTGCGCGCGCGTTTTGGAGGGTTCTGCCCACGCGCTTTGAAAAGAACATTGTTTTGATTTTGTTGGTTGAATGATGATTAATTGGTGAATTTAAAAAATTTTAAAAGGGAAAAATTATTAATCGAGATAGTTATCTCTTTGTAAAAACTAAGTTAATACGCCCATCGCGTTCGTTGGACTTGGAACAATTGCGGCGGTGGAGAACATATCTAAAGGGAAGTAAACATCACATTTTATTTTACTGCATAATTAGTTTATTGTATATCAAATTACACGTACATTCAAGTCACATATAGTTAGACACACCAGGCACATTAGACAGGCACACCTTCCAATTTTTGCTACTTTCCCGGCTGAATCCCGGTCCATAGAAGGTCAGTGACCCATTTATTAATATATTTTGTGTATTGTTAACGATAATTAACGGATTGATTTAATTTTGGTGTGCAAGTTTAAACTTAACAAGCGGATAGAATCCGCCATTTTGGGTGTTAATTTATCAGTATTGTTTTGCCTTTGGTGCAATTGAAGTTGGACTATTTTAACCTTTAAACCAAAAATTGTTATTGTAATTAAAATAAGTCCTGATCGATTTCGATCGGGTGTCAATTGCGGCTTAATTGGACTATTGAAACGGTTCTGTCGCAAAATTACCACTTCTCTAAATGACTACAGGTAGCAAAATGTCCCTTTCTCAGAATGTCCCTTTGGCAAAATGTACCTTTCTCAGAATGTCCCTTTCGCAAAATGTCCCTTTAGCAAAATGTCCCCTTCCTCAAACAGGCCGCGGCAGCTTCCGGCGAAGCGCCGGACAAATAAGTTACAGGTAATAAACATAACAAACTACTTTAATAATTATATTGTTATTATACAAATTAATTCCGGTAGTCCGCTACCTGTAGTCATTTTGAGAAGTGGTCATTTTGCGACAGAGCCATTGAAACAAGTACTTACGTGCTAAAAATTTGTTTAACTTTGAATTGTAGCCGTTTATTCATGTTTGATTTGACCCGCCGCGCGCCGGGAGGTCTGAATAAATATTTCTTTGTGTTTGCTTGCTATAAAATTGAAAGTACTGTATGATTTGATTTGTTTGTACCCGTGAGGTTTTGGTCGGTTCAAAAAAAAAAGGTTCGGTATTTTGCAGTTTGAACCGTTTTATATTCGTGCCGACTTCCTGTGTTTGATGCTTCGTGCGGTTTTGGTCGGTTCAATTAACCGGTTTGTATAAAATTGCGGTATTTTGTTATTGTTGTTTGATTAATGATTTTGTACCGTTTGTTGACTGCACCTTTGTGTAGATCCGGATCATTAGGCACTTTATTTTAGTTAAATATTAAAATTTTGGTTTTCCCCCCCCTCCACTTTTAGTTAAAGTTTTAATCTTATAGGTTTATAATTAAAAGTTGTTGGTATTCATGTATACTATGGGATAAAATTAGAACGGTTCGAATATCTTTCATGGAACGTGAAATTTTGAGGAAAAACTGATTTCACAAAAAGTGAGGCCCTACCGTCCCCTTAGGCCGGATTCCACCCGTTCACGAACTTAAACTAAGTTTACACCCAAGCAATTTTTGACCGCAGTTTGAAAGCGATCGGGGCAAAAATGCGACCGTGAGAGTGCCGCAAATTTTGGGAAGTCCCAAGTCAAGTGGAACCATACATACATATATAAATACATATATACATACATATATACATACATATATACATACATATATACATACATATATACATACATATATACATACATATATACATACATATATACATACATATATATATATAAACATTTTGACCAGTGCCAGTGGTCATTTCGGACTCAGGGGGTCATAACTAGACCTCCTATGAAGATTTTTTTTTAAAATTCGACAGTAGTCAAGAAACCAATAGGTAGAACGATTTCATCGAAATCTACCTAAAATAACTTACTAGATCTCGTTCAAACCAATTATCGGTGGCAGTTTACATGGTAATCTACATCATATATATTTTTTAGTTTTATCATTCTCTTATTTTAGAAGTTATAGGGCGGGCTTACCTGGCTGTGACATACGGACGGACAGACAAACAAACATGACGAATCTATAAGGGTTCCGTTTTTTGCCATTTGGCAAAACCGGTCAAACCCGGCAACCCTAAAAACCGGTCAAAGGCGAGTTGACTCGCGCACTGAGGGTTCCATACAAAACTAGATTGAGGGACATACTTAACGTTGCTGTCAGAAAACTGGAGTTAGCATTTCAAGCAGATGGCGGTCTGTTGTCTCTGCCTGCCCTGGAGGGAGAAAGGAATGAGTATTTGTATACCTATTGTATGTTATTTTCATAGACTTGTCTGCTACATTACAGAGGCGCCATGACACCGCGACCGATCTTCTATTAAAATAAATTGCTTTAAGTACACATTATTCAGTAGGTGAGTATCGGGTACACAATTGTTAGTAATGCGTTGTACATTCGTGTTCCTAATTAATGTCGAACAATGTCCGATTTATTTGCTTTTATTGCTGTTACATTTCATTTCAATTATGCCTTGAATTTAATCTTTTTAAATAAAAAGGTTAATAATAACCGAAATTACTAGTATATCCACTAACCCCTCCAGCGAAGTTAAATTGCTTGTGTTAGGAGTGGGTTCACGTCGGTAGTAGTAATGTCCAGGATTCAAACCTGGGACATTTCGATTGTAAGGCCGACTCCCAACACATTGAGGCTGGATTTCACCGATGGATATAATTAATTTCATTGAGTAAAACGTGAAAATTTTATATTATTGGTTTGCACTGGCTTGTGGTTAAATAACTCGACAACCCAGAACCGTAGTGCATGGCGAGGAATGTGACGCGGAAGGAGAGTCGATCACAAATGAGACGGCCTACGGGACAGAGCTAGGCAAAGAGAGAGTGCGAGTCTACAGACGCCGGGGTGTAAGGTTGCCCATAAAGCATATCCCTCGCACCCCGACTGACCCTGGGCCATCTGCGGTTTTGAGATGGACCCTCGGGTTGGGAACCAAGGTGTCCTCGTCTTGCCCCGGTTTGGGGGAGGGTCGCTAGTCGTCCCACCGTCCCGGCCTGCTTCTGCTGGGGTGACAGGCGGCCCCACCTGCCACCCCCAGGCCTGCGCTCATGGAGGACGGTGCCTGAGTTGCCTGCGACGTGCGGCGAGCATGTTGCGGGCTCGGCGGGCCGGGAGAGTTCTAAATCTCTCCCGGGCGCGCTCCGCCATCTCCTTCGCGAGCATTACATGCTCCTAGAAGGAGGTGGCGGCAGAGTGCAAGTACCTGTCAAAATAACTTTCTGGGATGTCAAGTAACTGTCAAAATATTTTTCTGGGATTTAAAATATTATATCTATCTATACTATTATAAAATTGTAAATTAGTAGTGTCTCTAAATTGGAGATATTTAAAAAACATACTTATAGGTTATGGTAAATGAACGATTCTGAACACAAAAATATTTCATTTTTGAATTCTTGTATGTTTGCCTGTTTATTCGCGATGGACGCAAAAACGACTGAACGGATTTTGATGCGGTTTTTTTAATTAGAATGTTCTTGGACAGACTCATTATCTGCCATATGTTTAATTGCAATTGGTTAAGTAGGACCGGAGATATTACCAAAAAACGATAACCGAACTTCGAGCGGGCGCAGTCGGAGGCATCAGTTAGTTTACAATAAACTAGGAATTCAGTGCAGGGTGCGACTGAAATAAATTGAGCTGAGCGAGCAGGACTCTTCTTCGGAAATAAGACATCTTACTACGGTCGCGCGCTTAGCTAAGGCTAAGTTTCACGACCGCGCGGTCGTGAAACTGTTTTTCGGTGATTATTCCTCAATGGTACATCGGACATGAACCATCTCGCTTAAAAATACTCCTCAGTGTCCACACTATCACCGTGGTAAATTTGGTCAAGATCGGTCAAGCAGGAGAAAAGAAGTACAACGACAAAGAAGTGGCTATCCCGCGTATAACAATACGATTCTGTACTCAGCATTCATTGGTATCGTGATTCCCCAACAACGTTAAAGGCAATCAAACGATATTATGTGATAGAACTGGTTGATACTATATACTTTATGGTACATTATCGCTCACGTAAGTGTTTAGTTATTACGATAAATAACATTTCTTCAGTGATAACTAACAATTATACGATTGTAAACTCAAGTCAAGGCTGGTCGAAGTGATATTTATTATACTTGGATGATAATTTATTAAAATTAATCTGAAATAAAACTATATCATGCTTTCGAGGGCTTACCCGGGGTGCCCGGCAATGGACACTTGGGGAGGATACCGTGGGGTTTTAGTCGGTCCGATTCCGACACGCCCACCCCATCGTCGGCACATTCCACAAGCTAAAAAAACCGGCCAAGTGCGAGTCGGACTCGCACACCGAGGGTTCCGTACAAACCTGTACGTATATACACCTTTTGATATGAATTTCAATTTAATACCTCTACGCGTTCATGAGAAAAGAAGTAGTATCTTAAAAATTTAAAAAAATATTTTGTTTATATGATGTAACTAAAAATTTACGGTTTTCGCAGTTTATCTGTACTATAAGACGTTACTTCGTACCAAATTTCAAGATTCTAAGTTCACGGGAAGTACCCTGTAGGTTTTGATTCCCGTGCGAGTGTCGAAAATTTGCGGAAATTTTCAGCATAAACGGCTGTATCTTTTGATTGTTTTGGTTTAAAAGTTTTATTTTTTCACAGCTCCAAGGGACAGTAGACGTGAGTATTAGATATAAATTTCAGTTTGATACCTCCACGCGTTCCTGAGAAAAACGGTTTTGACAGACGGACGGACGGACGGACAACGAAGTGATCCTATTAGGGTTCCGTTTTTTACTTTTGAGGTACGGAACCCTAAAAAAAAATTGGCTATAGCCCCCTCGGGTAATAAGCCAATTTTTTTTTCTGCCCTTTTCAACTATAAAAAGTGTGATTTTGCTAGTAGCTAAATGTTTAGTGCTTTTCCCTTTCTCGTATCAATGAAAGGATTATTAGACCAAAATAGACTGTAAGTTGAAACATTGAGTTGAAATTTTATTTAAAATATCCGACTTATTTTCTGTTTATTATTTTCAAAGTCTTCATGTCCTTGTTTTTTTTATATACAATTTTATATAACAGCATCTGTAGAGGTAGACGTTTCAGTTGCATCACGTTGAATATTCAGCGATTATGCTATATATAAGTAAAGGTAAAAAAACTAATGGTGTACTTTATGTATATATCTTTAGGTTTTCAACGCAATAACGCAAGTTTCATATGGACTACGGCCAAACAGCCCGGAAGCAGTATATTCTACATAATGGTGTACTGTTCAAAGTTA
Organism: Cybosia mesomella; assembly: GCA_946251805.1. Classification (NCBI taxonomy): domain Eukaryota; kingdom Metazoa; phylum Arthropoda; class Insecta; order Lepidoptera; family Erebidae; genus Cybosia; species Cybosia mesomella. Next base: position 30,299,632 of record OX276398.1, read on the forward strand.
CCTGTAAAAAATGTTATTTTCTGTACCCTTTCTGTAACCTTCAATGCAAATGTATACAATTCCAAATAAGTCTTATGGACACAGTACCTTTTTTTTTTCGTCCGGAAATCCCTTCGGATACCCCCCCGCCGGCCAGCGGGGGCGGTTATGTCGGGCTTGAACCGACTAAAACCGCACGCCGTCTCGGGTCTACAGACGCCGGGGTGTAAGGTTGCCCATAGAGCATATCCCTCGCACCTCGACTGACCCTGGGCCATCTCCGGTTTCGAGATGGCCCCCTCGGGTTTGGGAACCACGGTGTCCCCGTCTACGTGTTGCGTCCTTGAGCATGGTAGAGTGGGATAGTTTTCACCCCGCATCTCAGGAAAATCTCAATTAAATTATTTTTTTTGCGCCGAAAATAGATTTTACTCACTTGGCTTCTTGGCACATTTAGCTGCCTGACGCCTAGAGGGAGCGCTCCTCTTGCTCTACCCCAGGGCGTAGATTGACGCTGCCTACGTGCGTAGATAATGGAAAGATTTCATAAAGGCGCCTACAATTATGTCACTGTAATATTAGGTCTAATCATTACAACATATATAAATAATGTCGATGTCATATATTTAATTCATATCTAAATTACCTAGATGTCCTAATAAAGCCAGACTGTTGCAGCACTATATTGCTGTAATATCTGTCATAAATAATATCCGTTTAAAAATAGTTAAAGTACTCACTCGGGTTTGAGTATCGCTGGATCGGCATTCTCGACAACCTGGACAATATTCCGTAGGTCTTTTACTTCATCGGCAGCTTCTAAGGTAATATTTGTTGGATCGTGTCCAACATTTTGTTGCGTGGCCGGTTCGGGTTGATTCACCACTTTCACTGAGTCCGGTTGTGACATTTTTTAAACAAACGACAGTTCGAACCACCTATTTTTCGAAAAAAGAACTATATTTTTTTGGCAACGATTCTTTTTTTTTTTAAAGTTGATTCAAATAGTCGACTTTAGTAGGTATCTATATATCAAAATCATATCTACACTTAATCGATAAACCAGATAATTAGACTAATTAAAGATAAACAACATATTAAAGAGATATTTATTTTTAATTATATCTAAAGGTCGAATCCGTCTTTATCACATTTTTCCGAAAAGAATCGTTGTCAAAAACCAAAATACACTCGCGATTTTATTTGATTTAAACTACACTTTTTTTACGAAATTAACATTTTATATGATTATTAGGCATCATAACTATAGACACTAAACTCGATATATTTGAAAAAAAAATAGTTTTTTAAAATATTTGTAAGACTGATAAAAAATAAATTTGCAGCGAGAATTCCTTACAAGATTCTGATACCAAGTGGTCGGTTGTATATCACTTATCAGATATGAACATATTATCCTTTTATCATATCTTCGATTAATTATTTGTTATCAATAAGTAGGTAATTCACATTTTTCCTTAGTACATTACGATAATGGTATGGTATACTTGTAAACTGGCTCATACTTCACCGTCAAGTAGGTAGGTGCTGTGAGATCCTTAAAATTGGCTAAGGCTTTTGACTTCATCTAATACCTTAAAACAAGCAAATTCTTGTATAAATATATATATATATAATATAACATAACTTCACGCCTGTAACCCCGAAAGGGTAGGCAGAGATGTATGTATATATATGAATCTGGGCTCCAACGATTTTCGGGGGCGATAAATTGATCTATCTAGGTTTCATTTTTAGAAAAAGTCGACAAAATGTCAAAAATTCACCTAGATATTATCTGTTTATTTAAAATAACTACTCGTATATGGCGAGATTTTTGCAGAAGCCTGCTGTTATCCTCATTTGCTCCTGGTTGCATCCGATTTTTTCACCTCGGAACCCGGGGTCCGTTTCATTTACATTTGGTTTATGGGGTCTTTTCTCGGTCTGGCTGCTGTCTGACCCCGAGAGAAAAGCCTTCGCCAGAGCCTCAACCATCAATCAGCAGGTGTACCAGCTTTTAGGTGAGGCTGACTTGGTCGCAAGGATCTTGGAGGAGCTTCATAAGCCAAACAAATCAATAAGGGCTTGCGCTGCGTCGTGCGCTTGCATGTTTCATGCAAATAATTCATTTGATTTGCATAATGTGCGGGAGCCCGCATGCATGATACATATGTAGCAACGCAGGCCCTAAGAGAACGGCACCAACCTCGTTGTTCTGAAGAAACATAAATGTAGAGCATCTGGCACAAAAGGTTCCGTGAGCTCATTGTATGCATGAAAAACAGTTTTTTTTTTCAAAAAGTATATACCCACCGAAATTACTTGTATTCCCACCCAGCTAAGCTAAATTGCTTGTGTTAGGGAGTGGGTCCACGTCGGTAGTGGGATAGGATAGAATTTCAACCTGGGACCTCTCGATCGTAAGGCCGACTCCTTAACAATAAGATATCGACGCATTAAAGACCTGAACTGTCTGTCTCACTAAATGCTAAGTGAAAACAGAACCCTAGCCGGCCCTAACCCTTTGATCAGGGTAGAGCGAGATAGTCTTTCAGTGCCCTTTGGTCGACGCCTTAACTTTCCGTACCACTCAAAAAATGCCATTATATTTTCTTTCCATCATTATTTTGCATTTGGCTTTTTGGTGCCCCTTGCCACCTGGAGCATCCTACTTTTCTTGCTCTACTTCGGAGTGTTACAGTATTAGAAAAATATTATGTAATCTGTGGTAGTTCTCATTTATTTTGTGCTTAACAAAAAAAAAAGTAATATACGTTTCACATCCTCGATCATTAAGTATTCAGCTATGGTAACTAAAATAATACAGATATAAAATTAAGTCTAATAATTTGAAGGAATTGACTCAGGAATCGAAAGGCTAGCCGAAAGAAATTGAGTTGTTATAATATACCTACATGTAATTTATTAATTTCACAGAATTGATTAAATGCTATTGCGCATGTTCAAACACAGTGTAAACAATATTATGGAATAAATAGCTACTAACTGAAAATATACGGCAATGTTGCAATGAAAATTATTATTGGATATTACAAATATTTTGTTTATATTAACGCCATCTATACGTTACTGTTCCAAGCAATATCAAACTTACAATTTATACTCGTTCTTAAGTTGTACAGTAGAGCGTCGTTCTTAAGTTGAACAGTAGATGGCGTCACAATATACTATTTAATCCCCACTTAGGCACCTATAGTCCGCGAGGTAGGTTTTAAACAATTTATGATCATAATATGCCTACGCCTGTTAATTCCTGAAGGAATATGTAAGTATAGGTGTGTGACTAGTCAAAAATGTGATTTAATATTACTACGTGGTAGAGCAGATAGAGCTACGCTTCTCCAATACTACACTCTCAAATTATGCGACTCTACCTTTGTTGTAGTTTTTTTTTAGCAAAAATGGGATCAATAGGGACCATTGTACTCACAGGCGGATTGCCCGACGTTGGAGGCGCCGAGGCGTGAACTCGTGGCAGTCATCGGGGTGGGAGTCCTCTCGCTCGGCAGCATGATTGCGGCAATGGTGCGGAGCATTTTTTCGTGCGGAAATCCCCTCGGATACCCCCCCGCCGGCCAGCGGGGCGATTATGTCGGGCTAGAACCGACTGAAACCGCACGCCGTCTCGTGTTTACAGACGCCGGGGTGTAAGGTTGCCCATAAAGCATATCCCTCGTCCCGTTCCGGCCTGTTTCTGCTGGGGTGACAGGCGGTCTCACCTACTACCCCCATGCCTACACTCATGGAGGCCGGAGGTCGTTAAGCGACCTCAAGCAAGCAAGGCAGCAAGGCTCAGGCAAGGAGACTCGCCGCCTCGTAGTAGGTACCCCCTGAAACTTCATGGCACCTTTTTTTTTTTTTCGTGCGGAAATCCCTTCGGATGCCGCTAGTGTTGCCCATTGCAAGACCAAGACGAGACTTGAGCCAGTCTTGGTCTTGGTCTTGCACCGATACCCCTGGTCTTGGTCTTGGTCTTGGTCTTGCACGCTCAGTCTCGGTCTTGGTCTTGGTCTTGCAGCAAGAGTCTTGCGAGTCTTGCAAGTCTCGCACTTATCAATTGCTTAGTGTGATTTAGTAAGATATGAAACATCGTAATGAAGTATGGAAACTTGAGATTACATTGACATAGATTCCTATGTCAATGACTTGACATCATTTTTTAAATATTGTCAAGATAAATAGTGATAGTAATCGTAATCACCATATATGGAAGGTAACATAATAAAGACAAAGTATGCAAAATACTATTTATTGAAATTATCAATTTTAAGCTCAAGAAACAATAAACATGGTAAATATCAGGTAGATTTTTAATAATATTAATAATAAGAGAATTATTATAATAATTCTTTTGACCAAGAATTAATGCAAAGTAACCACCTGGCTGACTCATCACTTAACCTATTTCTGTGTTTTCTTATTACTAGTGATGCTTTAGAAAATAATCTTTCAGCGGGTACTGAAGTTGCAGGTATTGAAAGAAAATCACGAGCCATCTTGGATAAAATCGGATATTCCGTTTCATGCGTCCTCCACCACTCTAAAATGTCTTCCGAGCTGGTGGCTCTCGGCTTACTTAAATACTCCTCCAACTCGTCAGTTTTCATTAAGCCACAGCCAGATCCTGAAGACGTAGAGGGACCTGTGTATAGCTTCTCGAAATCTATTATGTCTTCATCTTCAATATCTTCATCATGATCGTGAAGAATATTTTCAATATTTTCATTGTTCTGTGGAGACTTAGACATAAGGTTTATTGTACTTTTATATTGCGTATAAATTTCATTGAATTTGCGCAGGCTTTCTGTTTTTATTTGCTGTCCCCACGTAGTCATTTCGAAAGTCTCAGCTTTGTGCCTAGGGTCTAAAATTAAACTTGTACAGTAAATCCAGTTGCTCTTCTTATAATGCTTAAGCATTTTATCTCGGGCTGCTTGAAAACCCAGAACGAGCTTTTCGTCCACTTCGGTTCGATTTAGTTTCTCGTCTAATTGTTTTGCCATGGATTCAATTTTATCCAGTAAAAGATTGAATGACACAACGACTAGCGGTATTGTAACATATTTTTCTCCACCAAGTTTAGTTGATAAAACTTTAAAGTTTATTAGAAACTTATATATTTTGTCGAGTATTCGCCATTCAATTTCCGTGATTTGAAAATCGTTTAATTCGCTGACAGAAGTACACAATATGTTAATACCCATTCGGACTTTTATACCAAATCCAATCATATCATGTGTAGAATTCCATCTTGTTGGACAGTCAAGTATGGGATTAAGATCAGCTGGCACACCAGATGCGTCACAAGCAGAGTGGAACTTTCTTTTTAAGATCTCACTTCTTTTTATTTTACAACAAATACTGCGTAATTTTGTAATCGCTGTACGTGAGTCAGCAATATTTGGAATATGTTCTTCATCTTCTTGACTTTCCTCTTCATACTGCTGTTCTCTTTCTGCATTTTCAGTGTCACTATGTAATGCTAAAGTTTTTAATAAATCTTGTACACCAAGGTTCAAAATGTGAGCAAAGCACCGGAAATGTTGATTGTCTGAGTCAAAATGTGGCATTTGTTTGCCAAGTTCAAACATAAATTGCGTATTTGCACTAGCGTTGTCGACCGTAATACCCTGTATTTTATCAACCAAATCATATTCAACTAAACATTCGTGGAAAATAGTTGCAATATCTTCCCCAGTATGTCGACCGTGTGAAGGCATAAAATCAAGGACTATAGATCGATATTTCCACTCGTTGTCTATATAGTGCACAGTGACGCCATAGTAACTCCTACCAGCAATAGAGGTCCATCCATCTATGGTAAATGATATTTTGCACGAGTAATGTTGTAGTCGGTTCTTAACATGAGATTGTAGTTCTTCAAATCGCTCTTTAATCTTCCGTCTGAGAGTTGACCTTTTAGGAAATACCATCATCGGGTTCGGGCAAATGGATCGAAAATATTCTTGTGTATCTTCATCATCAAAAAATGAGAAAGGAAGATATTTTTTCACAATCCAATCAACTGTAGCTGCCACAAAGTTTTCACTGCGGTTTCTAGAAAGTGCTGGCTGAAATAAAATAATAAAACATATTATGATAATTATATGATACAATACAACATCAATACTATGAATATTTTGTTTGTTCGTCGTTTAATTATTATTAATTAACAGCTTTTCACTAAATGTATTATGATAGTATACAGAGTGATCAACCCAAATGGGTCAGTGGGGAGAAGTTAGAAACTATGAGATATAGCGAGATTTGTTATTAGCAACCATGGCTTCGATTTTGGATATAATAATAATGACAGTCAAACTTTTCTTCTAACTTTCATACATAACCGGGAATCGAACCCGGTCGAAGTCTCTGTAAACAAATTCAGTTAATAATAATGACATTCAAACTTTTCTACTAACTTTCATACATAACCGGGAATCGAACCCGGTCGAAGTCTCTGTAAACAAATTCAGTTAATAATAATGACATTCAAACTTTTCTACTAACTTTCATACATAACCGGGAATCGAACCCGGTCGAAGTCTCTGTAAACAAATTCAGTTAATAATAATGACATTCAAACATTTCTACTAACTTTCATACATAGGTAACCGGGAATCGAACCCGGTCGAAGTCTCTGTAAACAAATTCAGTTATTTTCGTTATTATTGTGAGAAGCGTCGATAGCTTAGTGGTTAAGGAGTCCCTTACTATTGAGAGGTCCCGGGCTCGAATTCTAGCCATTACACTACCGAATGTGAACCCACTCCTAGCACAAGCAATTTAGCTTAGTTGCAGGGGTTACCGGGAATATTAGTAATTAATCGGTCATAATTATGATTCATTTATCTGCATAGACCACTTTTTTATCTACATCGATATTTATGCATTACAAATTGTTTTGTTGGCGCACCAACGCAATTTGTAATGCATGGCGAGATATACGGCTCTGGGTCAGCCGGGGAGAGAAATGTGCACGACAATCTCCCACGCACAACCAATGACATGGGGCGGAAAAAAATGTTAAATAGGTATCTACCTACTTGTTACCAGAATTGCCATACTTTTATATGTTTTGTTGTTGGTAATTAGGTAGGTACCTAACTATAATTACGTATATTAACACTTAGGTAGGTATTTTTTCTTACCTGTCTATTTTCTCCATCTCTCATTAAAAACTTTGATATGGGCCCCTTTGTTGGCTTTTGCTTGATTAGTTGACTTACAGGAAGTAATAGTCGCGATTCCTTCTCGTGAAAAGACAGTAGATGCTTCCTTAATCCTGAAGTATTTCTGTTCTTCATTTTGATTTCAACTTTCTTATGGTGGCATAACTTACATGTAGCAGTTTCAGTGGCATGAATTATATCGAAAAACTCATCAAATTTACTTTTTAGTCTTTTAGACCTAGTCCAACTCTCACTACTCTGACTAGAACTATTTGAATCTATGTCACTCATTTTAAAACCCGGTTGACTCTAAGCGCAGCTTAATCAAAACCAAAATGCATTTTTATCATGATGAACGCCCTTATATACAGCACATGCCGAAAGGCCAAAAGATACCTACATAACCTACGTTCGGCATCTATTGACAAAAATAATATCCTTCCAAAGACTATAAAAACAGAAACGTAATCTTAACGTAGTATCAAATTCCTCAAATCCAATCTCTGCAATCCGAGCAAAACAATAAAGTGACGGAGGTAACTAAGTGAATTCTATCAAAAGAGGAACGAAATTATTATTAATTGACTTCAACCCACCTTTTTTTAAGTTTTTTTAAGACTATTGCACTAAGCACTAACCCTATTAGGTAGGTTAGGTACTATGCCTGTGATCAAGTAGGTATAATACTATAACATCTATCTATCTTTATGGTGTGGCTACAATATTCATTGCAAGGACTATTGCAGGATTTGCAGGTTGCATGACAACTTGCAGGTTATCGTGTCCGTTCGTTATGAGTTATGACACTTTTGAGCACCCAGAAACTTAATTTAATTAGTCTTTGAAATGTCGGATACCTTTGACTTCAGAGCGGCAAAATCAAAAAAGAAATTCACTTGTCGCAAACTCTTTTAATATACCGCCACGTCTTTGTCGGTAAATATCAAAAATATCGTAGATTTATTGTATTATATGTATTAGCTGTACAGGGGTGAATTCAGGCGGAAATAGAATCTGGATATTCACTTTTTCCGATTTAAATCCATTAAATTCATGGAAATAGAATAATTGGATCACATAAAGTATAACTTTGATTCTCACACAAAACTCTATTTATTTTTAAAGCATTTATGTATCGATTTTATTTTAGTGATAAATAATTTCTGAGAAGTAAACTCATCATCACATTCATTGGTCACCTCTACAATTGGGCTGTTTAATTTTACGTAACGTAAGTATTTGCCGTGCTGGTTTGGTTCCCGGTGGAGTAGAATAGGACCACCCCATCTCTTTTCATGGGTGTCGTAGAAGGCGACTATGGGATAGGGGCTGTTCTACATCCGACAATAAACACACAGCCCAAGACAAAGTGCCCAATCGACAAAATGTTGGTGTTAAATACTCCTCTGCCTACCCCTTTGGGAATTACGGGCGTGAGCATATGTATGTAGGAATGTGTATTACGTATACAGTAATATACTTATATTACTGGTGGTAGAGCCCCGCTGGAACCGTTAGGTGTCAGCATGAATGGGCCGGCTCGACCGGGTAGTTACCACCCTGGCACAGAATATCGACGTAAAATAACAGATCTACTGTTGTGTTTCGTTCGGTGAGTGTCAGTTCCGGAGGCCCAAACTCCCATCCCTCCTCTTCCTCTCTCCCCTTCCGCCTCCTTTATCCTGCCTTTATCTTTCCACCGTCTCCTTCAGGCGGTAACGCGTTAGTAGCAGCCTTGGTGTTGCAAACGTCTATAGGCTACGGTGACCACTTTCCATCAGGTGGGCCGTAGGCATGTTTACCGCCGTAGAAACATAAAAAAAAAAAAAACAGACGTAAACTGATTTTGATGAAACTTTACAGTAATATTAGGTACCTACCTACCTACCCACCTACATAGGCTAGATTTTTTGCAATAACCAACGTACACGTTCAGTGCAGTAAATAGTAACAATATTCAATTTGATAATGAATTAGTAGGTACCTACCTAGTAACCTACCTTGTATTTCAACACTATTTACACAAATAGCAATTAATGAAAAAATAAATATATTTATAATCGTCTTATTCGATTCTGATTAATCAGTAAAAACGCGCCCAATCCGTCCACTTTCGCCGGTGTCCTTTGACGGCAGCCATAATGTCGTTTTATCTCTATATTAAAATCTTTATTTTAAAGCGGTATCTCTTTGACAAATGTTACACGTGGAGAGTAGGCATAAAGCTTTAGCGTGGCAAGTACATACATTTCCATGTGCCAAATAGGCAAAAATCGGCGGTATAATGGTATACGTACCTACAGTCAGTGATAGTTGATGAATCTTGAGACCTTTAATAGGGGCTGTCAATGAAATAATAGGTACCTACAACAAATGCATAGATCGATAAGTGCAAATAAGTGCAAGTCCTCTTTGTATCTACATGAAGCTTAAATAAATATAAAGGACTTCGAGTCTTGTGTCACATAAGTAAGTAGGTAGGTACCTACTTTACATTGAAACTGCATATTCTCATAATAAGCGTCACGTCGTCGGCGGCGGCGTCGCCAGAACAGAACCGAGTGTCTTTAAAAAACGTTCGTTCCTCTGCCGAATGATAGTGGCTAGTGGCCTACCTACTTCTAAAAATATTAAAACACAAACCATTCATATTACACAGTAATTTAAAACAATTGAGGGACACGCGCCTATTACAGATTATGAATTAAAAAATCGTGTGTGTGTGTGTATCTACTTATTCTCGGGATAAAAAGTAGGTAACCTATGTGTTATTCTATGATCGAGGCTCTAATGTAACTCTGTACCAAATCGAGAGCCGTTAGCCGTTAGAGCGTGATTGAGTAACAAACAAACATACAAACATCTTCACAAACTTTCACATTGACACTGCGCAAGTCGCCGCTCGCGCTGATTGTCGGTAACTAGTAACTACCGACAATGAGCGCGATTAAGTACCTAGTGTACCTACCTGCCTACGATGAAAAGAACTTCAGTCGTTGGCTAGCGCGGCTTGTGCCACGTCTATATTGGCACGCACGTCAGACATCGGGTCGTACGGCTGCCAGTGGTATGATACATAGGTATAACAACATGTGGCAATTTGTCTCTAAGGGAAAATGGAATAGGTACTAATTACCGCCTGTGCTCTTCATTAACTAGGGCTTTAGGTTCAAGGTCAGTGAAGTTTCCTTTCTATTTACCTACGCTAAACATAGGTAGGTATAAAAACATACTACAAAAAAGCAACAGGTAAGTATGGTGGTAAGTACCTTATCTCATCATCATTCTCTGAGCCTTTTCCCAACTCAGTTAGGGTCGGCTTTCTAGTCTAAGTTGCGGCTAACTACGATATTTTCCGTGAAGCGACTGACGTCGGACCTCCACAACCAATTAATTGGCGATATCGAAGTTCTGTAGTTAGACTAGTCGGACTTTTGAGGGCTCCAACTACCCGTAACGACTGTCACAGATGTTCGTATGGCAACCGGGACCGACGGCTTAACGTGCTCTCCGAGGCACGACCAGACCAATGCAAATACCCTTTTACATGCACACAAATATTTGCACTGAGCGGGGATCAAACCCGCGCCTCCTGCGTACCGGTCGCGTTCACTACCACTACGCCACGGAATAGGTAAGGTACCTACCACAGCCTCCGTCTATCATTCTATCAGTAGGTATAGACGTAGTAGGTACCTAGGTACTATTATTTATTCTGTGGTATAGAAACTAAATACCTAGTACCTACATACTCAGGTATTAAAAATGCTCAAATCTCAGTTTGACTTCACTGCAAGACTGCAAGAGTCTTGCAGACGTAGTCTTGTCTTGCGCAAGTCTTGCAAGGGTCAGTCTTGGTCTTGGTCTTGCAAAAAATAGGTGGTCTTGGTCTTGGTCTTGGTCTTGCAAAACTGCAAGACCAAGACCAAGACTGCAAGACTCTTGTTCTTGCAGTCCGATTTTGGGCAACACTAGATGCCGCCCCCGCTGGAGAGCGGGGGGTCTCCAGCGGGGGCGGTTATGTCGGGCTTGCACCGACTAAAACCGCACGCCGTCTCGGGTCTTAAGACGCCGGGGTGTAAGGTTACTCATAGAGCATATCCCTCGCACCCCGACTGACCCTGGGCCATCTCCGGTTTCGAGATGGCCCCCTTACTTGCTCTCCACTGTGCCCTCTGCTAATCAGAGGGACACGTGGAAAGCCTCCGAACAGCCCTCAACAGGGTCGTCCTCGCCTCGGTCGGAGTTGGCCGTAGGCGGCAGCGTCTCTCCCGCCCTAGGAGAGAGGCGCTGCCGCCTCCGTTGCCCAGGGTGCACCGCGTGGAGGTCCCCAACCAAGCACCCCAACTTCATGGTACCTAAATGACAGTTCTTTTGTGCGGGCCCGCAATTGCGTATGTACATTTCATGGTAGGCCACCTGATCTGTGCTGTTCCATTATCTATATAATTGTATTTTAACAATTAGAAATATCTATTTGACCAGACTGTAAAAGTTTGCCGTATTTTGTACGGTTTATGGGAGACAAGAGAGTTCTGGAGAAGTTCCTTGTCCTTCCTTCCTTACCTTATTGCAATCTGTGGTTTCCTTCTCCCTTCCTCATTACAAATGCTGTTTATATGAATATTGCTGTGTCATACGAATTATTACCATATTGTGTCTACTATCATTGCTTGCATATTCAGTTCATTCTGAGGAGTGCTTGCGACACGTAAACACATTGCCTCCCTTAGATTTTTTATGAGAATCTGCGCCAGGGGTGAAAGACATTCAAGATCTTTAGGACCCAAATCAATTTCACCAGTAAGCCGGTGGCAAACCTGCTGATTGACGGACGAGGGTCCGGTGCAAGCTTCCTGTAACAGATTGCGAATTAGACGAGTCGTTCCCGTAAAAGGGAAAATAAACCAAATTGTGGATAAAGTAATTGGGAACCCGGAACCCGGGCTTTAAAGTGGAAGCATTCGATGCAACCGGGATTTATGGTCGTATGAAGAAGAAATTTTACTTACGATGCGTCCATTTCAAGAAAAGCTTCTCCTTGTGAGAACTAAACAGGATCCTTCACATTAAGACTGCTTAAAACCAGTCTGTGCAAGATTGATGTCCTTTTATTCAGAAGTTTCTAAATCAAATATATTTAAAATCAGGTATATTTGATATAGGGGTGCGACTGGTTGGAGGGGTGCGACTGGTTGGATCACCTCCAAGTTTGGTGCACCCTGGGCAACGTGGGCGATGACGCATCATTGATTGCTCGTCTGGAGTAGCTGGCGTCAACGTCAACGGCCAAGAGTCTGACCAACCGGCCCTTTTCAGGGCCAGCTGACCCCATTGCACGAGGGGGTCGGGGTATGGCGGGCCTGCAAGGCCCGCGGGGTGGGTGGTCGCTCCAGGTACCCCTCTGCTCTTATCAGAGGGGACACTGCGAATGGCCCAGGGTCAGTTGGAGTGCGAGGGATATGCTCTATGGGTAACCTTACACCCCGGCGTCTGTAGACCCGAGACGGCGTGCGGTTTTGGTCGGTTCAAGCCCGACATAACCGCCCCCGCTGGCCGGCGGGGGGGTATTCGAAGGGATTTCCGCACAATAAAAAAAAAAAGGTATATTTAATATAGATTTAGATCCGAATAAGTAAACGGACTTGAGCCCGCATACCTTCCTTTTTGGCAATTTGCAAAAATTACGGATCGTGCGTAAGAATTACAGTAGATAGCTCCAGAGTCGCTCCAGGACGAAAATGTCGAATATCTAGGATGTATCTAAGTAGCTCAGTTGATCAGAGTAATCCTTCTGTAAGGGACTGGTTGCGGGTTCAAGTCCCGTCCTGAGTATTCACTTTTTCCTATCTAAATGTACAGGAAATTATTAATAATTGCTTCAAAATTTCTTAAATGGGTATTACTGATTTGTTAAATAGATAAAACTCTTATTGTTTCAATAAGTGTATTTCATACAATAATTGCTTAAATTATTCACATAATGTCGTGGGAAGGCTTCACACGCAGATATCACTAACATTATGACCTAGGCTTGTCAGGTCGTACGTCTGAGTGAGCTTGTTACGACCGACATAATTGTGCGACACCATTTTAAGTCACAAAACGCTCACTTACTACGAAAACTGCCTACCTCAAAGTAGGTATGCATGAGTGCAACAGGCCATACACTAATCATTTAGTGCCATATATTTATTACTCTGTTCTGCTGTCATATAATACGGTACACTTTTGACAGCTTTCGGACTCCGGAACCGTGGTCCCACTGTCGTGTCCCACCGGTGGGACAAAACTTTTTCGTGGTCCCACCAAACACACACTTGACCGTTTTGTTAAGCCGAACTGAAGAAATAGAAAAAGACAACGAAATTATAGAACTGCAAATGCAGCTAATACATGGCGAAATTTCAGTTGGCCATTATTTAGAAGCTTTGCGGTAAAATAGAAGTGATAAATTTTAATTTTATTGCCTTTTTTATTTTGTTTCAAGAAAGCAGGTAGCGACTATTACATACCACATTGTAACAAAACGGTCAAGTGTGTGTTTGGTGGGACCACGAAAAAGTTTTGTCCTACCGGTGGGACACTACAGTGGGACCACGGATCCGGAGTGAGCTATCGTACTTATTTTTGAAAGAGATTTTTGCGGAGCCCATTTCTATAATGCCAAATGAACGAAGAGCGATTTAACTGATGAATATACGAATAGCCACATGTACTCCTAGGTGCGGTAAAGAGGGAATGAATATTTTAAGAACATTTATTTTGCACTATCTATGCCCGCCACTTCGCCCGCGTGGATTTAGATTTTAAGGTTTTAATTTTTTTGCGCTACAAGCCTATTTATTTTGTCTGAAATAAAAGTAGCCTAGGGCTCGCCTTATAATATTAGCTATCTGCCAGTGAAAGTCCACTCAAAATCGGCCCAGCCGTTCCAGAGATTACCTAGTTCCAGCAGACAGAAAGACAGACCGACAAAAGTTTAAAAAAATGTTTTTTGTTGTAAGTATGCATTATACGTGTGTGTATGCGTGTATACAAATCAAATCAAATCATTTATTTTGCAGAAAGCACTGTTACAATGCTGTTGTCAAAATTTATGTGAATATGTTCCAAGTGTTTCGACCTTAGAATAGGCATCAATCAATCAATCAATCAATTAGCCTATTGCAGTCCACTGCTGGACATAGGCCTCTCCCATCTAGAATAGGCATGCAAAACATTAATATGCATTCATTCAAAAGCTGTTATTTTGACGTTACAAACAGACACTTCAGTTATACTTATTTATATATCTGAATAGATGAGGAAGCACCTTAAATAAAACTTGTTTGCAATAGCATAATTATTGTTTGTAGTAAAATCTAATTGATCCTGTATGTTACAAAAAAGTCAACCGCTATAAAATCAAATTACAAAACCTAAAACCCGACTGCGATATTTTTTGAAAACATACCGACATTTACACAAAAACGCCGCCATTTTAATTTTTTATAATTTTAATATACCACCAGCGAATAAAATGATATAATATCATTCATCAAAATCAATTTAGCAGTTTAGTAGTTTTTGTAGAGAACTTAGGGACGCACATACCAACATACATACAGCTCAAACTCATAAGCCTCTTTTTTTGGCTTCGCCGCAGTCGGGTAGAAATAAAACTAAGATGGCGTCTGAGTTGTCTCGTCTGTTTTGACAGTGACCAGTTCATCTTCTCTCTGGAACAGGTAGCTGGTGCCAGGAGTGGTGCTGCTGCTCTGGAAGCTCTGAGGGTACGAACTCTGGCCGTAGTTCTCAGATTGTTGGTTGTAGGTAGGTTGGTTGCTGGATTGGTACTTATTCTGGTTGCGGGACTGGTTGTATTTTTCCCTGTTTTCTAGATTTTTGACGCCACTGGAAAGTGAAAGAATGAATGGTTTGTGAAAATAAGAATAAAAGATGGGACTATATTATATTAGGTTCTCAATTAGATACACACACACCTTACCCTGATACAATACGCCTTTATACTTGGAGGGTAAGGCAGAGGCGAATTAACACCCCCATTTGACCAATATAACAGACCACAGAAATATACCGTTTCTGTGTAACAGACGTACGTACTGTTATATCCACACTATGATAGCGATAGTGCTGTCCAACAGCTTTTATGCTGACTCTCATCTCTCCAGTCACTGGCTCTGCCCAGCGACGCAGAGACTCGTCAGTCTGTTTTCTTCCTTCGATTCGCGCGGTTGCCTAAGGATCCCGAAATTGATCCCATATTCAAAATAAAAGTTCTAGTTCTCCTCAGTTGAAGTGTTTCCTTTTTTTTAAAAAGTGAAGTTCAGAATCCCGTATAACATTTTGGTGGCAGCGGTGGGATCCGAAAATCTCCAGTGCCGGCAACCGCTAAGCAGACTCACACCGTATCCACTTCGAAAATAATCTCAGTGTCGAAACCCTAACATCTTAATAAAACACGAGTGTTTATGTGCAACTAGTGTTTTAGCGATATCTTGAAATACTTACGTGAATTCGAATCCGTGATCATCGCGAACTCGCCAACCATCCTGCAAGAACCTGTAAGAAAACCCTAGGGGTACTTCCCAACGAGATACCCATCATACTCCGTGTTCATTCATCAAGTTATCCTGCATCCTGAAACAATCAAATTCACCGAGTATAATCTACGAGATAATATTCGTCTCTTCCCAGCGTGCAGTTGCATCACCTTATCAATCGGAATGCTCCTGATCGTCGCACTTGTATCCGTCGCCCACACACTAGCGTGAGTCTTTGGTCATTGTTTACACTAGAATTGATACCACTGTTTCTCAACTTATATTTTGTATTTCAATTGTATTGTTGCATCGCCGTTTTCATTATTAACCAATGTTCATTTTACTTCTCGTATCACTCTAAAAAAAAAAGGAATTGTGTTTGTATTTTGTATTTTACTATGCCAAAACTGTCAAAGGAAGAAGACAGTAAGTTACAAATAAATATTCCAGACAGCGAAGAGGTCCCTAGTGATAAGGAACCGGTGAAGTCACCCCTCTTATCTCCCCGCGCTACTAGGAAAACCACGGCAGCCCTTGCAATGGCCGACATCGGATTAAGTACCTTGTTCAAATTCATCAAATCTTATGACGGCCAACGAGAAACACTTAATTCATTCTTGGTGAATTGCGATAACGCATACGACCTCGCGTCCGAAAGTCAAAAACCAATACTTTTTAAATACATCCTCAGCCAGTTGAATGGAAGGGCGGAAGTTGCTTGCTCAATTAAAGAGTTCACCTCTTGGGTCCAGCTTAAAGAATTTTTAAAGACGCAGTTTAGCGAAAGAAAACACTATTCCCACCTCCTAACGGACCTTCAGGAGAGCAAACAGGGTCCGCAAGAAAATGTAAGCCAATACGCGTTACGCGTAGAGACTTACCTGTCACAACTCCTCACAGAAATTTCACTATCCAATACCAAAGTCAAAGAACTAGCCGGTCGTACCGCAGCTATGGAGGACCTCTCCCTCCATCATTTCTTAATGGGGTTACAACCCCGAATCTCGAACATCGTAAGATGTAGATCCCCAAAAACCCTGAACGAAGCCATTAACCTCGCCGTCTCAGAAGAACGCATACTACAAACACTATATAAACGTCCACAAACGGACCCGAAATTTAATAAACTCAAACCTGTTACACCCAAATCCGATGCACCTTCACATTGGCCCCAAAGATCAAACGCTGTTTCTCAAAGTTCGCCTACCGTTACCTGTCGTTACTGCAAAACGCCAGGACACGATATCTCTGTGTGTAAGAAACGAGAGTACAATAACAACCGCTTCAAAATCCAACAAAACCCAGTAACCAACCCAAACGCAACGAGACCGTTTAACCGGGTGAATTGCATCGAAGAACCAGTTGAACCCGCTGATCCAGACACTGCCGAATTCACATCTGATAATTTAAACTTGTAAAAGTCTCGACTCGGTGTCGCACGAGACCAGCCCCTAAAGCCGACGCCCATTCCATTTCCAATTCATGGGACCACACGGGTAACCAGCCCCAAACAAGCGCCCATTCCACTTCAAATTCATGGGACCACACGGGTAACCAGCCCCAAACAAGCGCCCATACCACTTCAAATTCATGGGACCACACGGGTAACCAGCCCCAAACAAGTGCCTATTCCACTTCCATTTCATGGGACAACACGGGTAACCAGCCCCAAACAAGTGCCTATTCCACTTCCATTTCATGGGACCACACGGGTAACCAGCCCCAAACAAGCGCCCATTCCACTTCTAATTCATGGGATCACACGGGTAACCAGCCCCAAATAAGCGCCCATTCCACTTCCAATTCATGGGACCACACGGGTAACCAGCCCCAAGTAAGTGCCTACAATAATTCAAATTCCTCTGCTCCAACTAAAACTAAAGCAGTTTATGAAATTAACCTTGACACAACAAAAAGGTTGTTACCTCACGTCTTGTTACAATCCCAAGTATCAGACACTCCTCTATCCCTACTAGTGGACTCCGGCTCTGCCATATGTCTTCTAAAAAAATCTAGCATCCTTAAAACTCCAACCCTAACTAAAGAACCAATTAAACTAAAAGGTATAGACCCTGGTGATGAACCTACATCAACGGAAGGCCACTTCCAGCTTAAGTTAAACCTAGGCGGAAATAAATTCACTATATATAAATTTCACGTGGTTAAAGATATTAGCTTGCCTTATGATGGTATAATAGGCACCGACTTCCTAACCCAGTTCCGCTGCAAAATCGACTACACTCACGATATCCTAAAAATACAAGACTTAGAAATTAAGTTGAGTTTCTCCGAGCCTTTCTATATCATTCCGCCTCGTACAGAAACCGTCATTGAATGTTCGGTTCAGAAAACTAACCTCAAGGAAGGAGTCATCACAGACCAATGCCTTTCAGACAACTTACTAATTTCCAACTGTATTGTCAAGGTCAAGGCTAACAATCGCGTTAACCTCACTGTTGCCAACATCTCCGAATCTCCTGTAACTATTAAATCCAATTTGAATCTGAGCATGACTCCTCTGTACTCTGACTCATACCGATCGGTCAATAACTCTAGTACCACATTTTCGCGAACTAGCGAGGTGATAGAAATGTTGAGACTAGACCACTTGAATCAAGAAGAATCCGAAATCCTTTTAGACCTTTGTTGCCAATATTCAGATATTTTCCATTTACCCAACGATCAACTAACCTATACCCCTACTATCAAGCACCAAATCAAGACCACAACCGACACTCCTATACACACCAAATCATATAGGTTCCCCGAATGTCACAAAAGAGAAGTCGAGACACAAATCGGCAAAATGCTCGACCAAAACATCATAGAACCTTCCATTTCACCTTGGAGCTCGCCAATATGGATAGTTCCTAAGAAAGCAGACTCCGAAGGGAAACGTAAATGGCGAATAGTAATTGACTATCGCAAACTAAATGATATTACTATAGGGGAAACCTACCCTATCCCTCAAATATCAGAAATTCTCGACCAGTTAGGAAAAAGTAAATATTTTTCTACACTAGATCTCACTTCCGGGTTCCACCAAATCCTGATATCCCCAGAGGACGCCCCTAAGACGGCATTCTCTGTGCCTCAAGGCCATTTCCATTTCAATAGAATGCCATTTGGACTTAAGAATGCACCTAGCACGTTCCAGAAACTAATGAACAACTGTCTCTCTGGCCTCCAGGGGACACGATGCTTTGTGTACCTGGATGACATCGTTATATACTCCCAAGACCTGACTTCCCAAATAAGTAATTTAAAAGCTGTATTCGAAAGACTCCGTCAATTTAATTTAAAGTTACAACCAGAAAAGTGTGAGTTTCTCCGTAAGGAAGTTGCCTATCTCGGACACATCATCGGCGAGAACGGAGTGAAACCCAATCCCGATAAAACCAAAGCCGTAACCAACTTCCCCACTCCAGGCTCACCTAAAGACGTTAAATCGTTTTTGGGCCTCGTTTCCTATTATAGAAGGTTTATCTCTGACTTCGCCAAATTGGCCAAACCTCTCACATCCTTACTGAAGAAGGATACCCCCTTTAAATGGCAAAACGAGCAACAACTTGCTTTCGAATCTCTAAAAACTAAACTTGTCAGTGCCCCGATCCTAGCCTATCCAGACTTTACCCAGCCATTCCTCTTAACCTGCGACGCCTCTAATTACGCAATATCAGCAATATTATCCCAAGGCCCAGTTGGACAAGATCGCCCAATCGCATACGCTTCACGGACGCTAAACAAAGCGGAATGCAATTATAGTGTCACTGAAAAGGAATGTCTTGCAATAGTTTTTGGTACAAAAACTTTCAGACCTTACCTGTATGGCTACCGTTTCAAAATCCTCACAGACCACAAACCGTTACAATGGCTGTTTAACTGTAAAGATCCGGGATCCCGCCTAATTCGTTGGCGGTTGAAACTAGAAGAGTTTGAATACGACATTCAATACAAAAAGGGTAAAATCAACGCCAACGCTGACGCCCTGTCTAGATTTCCCGTTAATCCGGTACAACCTGAAACTACAGAACCCACTCTAGAGTTGGATAGTGACCTAGAAGACTTAATACTTTCTCCTCCCTCTTTTAACCTGGATGACTTACCTCTACTCCATTCGGACCCGGAAAACACCGATATCAACACAGAAGATCTCGTACCACTACCCGATGTAGACTCGTCATCCAATATCCCTGACACCCAATTCGATCAACCCCTACCAGAACAAACCAATTCACTCGAACAACCACAAATAATTGATACCCAAACTGAGCTGCTTTCCCAACCGTCGACAAGCTCTCACACGAATCCAACCAACGACGATTATAGTTCATTCTTGAGAGCAGTAGCAGACAAAACCCAAACCTTTAACACGCCTGTAGAAGAACATAACGGAAGCCTGATGAAAAGTTCATTAAAAATCATCTTAGTACCTACGTCCATCGACTTAGATGAATCCAACCCTTATATCCAGGACATTCTGAGTGACCCTGAAGTAAATACCCAAGTACTCGACTCCGAAAAGGAGCTCTTTTCCTTCGAAAGGATAGAACGTAATAACAAAATAATTTATTTATTATACACTAAGGTGCATCATTTCGACGAAGCATCTTACCCAGAAATCTTTGTCACATTAAGGACAGCTAAGAACCAATTGCTTCTTGAAAATACGGACGAAGTAGGCATATCAGACCTGAGGAACCATTTCGAAAAACATTCGTTTGTTAGAATTTACAACATCCTTTCATACCTCTTTCACAACACCAACATTAAAATTAACATTTATCATAACAACATCCTGTATCCAACTCCCACTGAAATCAAGAAAATACTTTCCGACAATCATGACCTTCCCATCGCGGGTCATCTCGGTTCCAACCGAATGTACAATAGAATAAAGGAACTATTTTATTGGAAAGGAATGCGTGGTGATATAGAATCTTATGTAAAACAATGTAAATCTTGTCAGGAGAATAAAGCACTTAGAAAAGTAAACCGTGCACCAATGCAGATTACTAGCACATCAACTGAACCCTTTCAAAGGATATCCATCGATGTCGTCGGTCCTCTTCCCGAAGCAGGACCTGCGAAGCTAAAATATATCCTAACTATACAAGACGATCTTACTAAATTCTCTTCCGCATATCCTATTCGCAGCACAACAGCAGAAGAAACATCCGAATGTCTACTCCATTACATATCCATCTTTGGCATCCCTAAAACAATTCTCACAGACCAAGGCACCAACTTCACAGCCGACCTCTTTAAAAAAACCTGCGAGTTTCTGAAAATAAAAAACCTCTGGTCTTCCCCATACCATCCACAAACGCAAGGAGCTTTAGAGCGAAGTCACTCGACGCTCAAAGAATATCTCAAGTCCTATATTAACGAAGAACAAACGAACTGGCCTCGATACGTTTACACAGCCATGCTCGTATACAACACAACCACACACTCGACCACCCACTATACACCATACGAGTTGACGTTTGGGATTAAACCATTTATCCCGAATTCCGTTTACAATGAACCTCCCGGTGTGACATACCCTGATTATGTCCGCATGTTGCAAAACAGACTAAAATACTCAAAAGAGAAAGCTCTCGAATTCATAAGGAACTCTAAAGAATCTTCCAAAAGATACTACGATACCCGTACTCGTCCCATCAGCTATAAAGTAGGCGATTACGTCTACATTAAAAACCATTTGAGAATGCGTAAAGCGCTCTCCCCCGTTTGGAAAGGGCCTTATAAGATAGTGAAAATAAATGGTAATAACACACTTACCTTACTCATCAACCGACGTCACGTCACACATCACTTCGATCAAGTGAAACCCGCTGACGTTAGTGCAGGGCTGTAAAATAAACTTAATAGTAATAAAGTTTAGGTTAGAGAAGCAACTTAGGTTAATACTTACCCTAACGTTAACACTAGTTATTAATTACAGTTCAGTTCGAGGTCAATCCCCACAAGATTTCGTCCAGCCGATCACCACCAGTTCTGGCCTCTATTTTGACTACCTAGGTAAACTTAAAATTAATAACGCACAACTAAAAATCCTGATACCAGTTGATATCTCACACTTCGAACCACACATACAGAACATTGAACTTGCTTTAAATACCACAAAACATTTATGTGAACAAACACGGATCATACAAATTAATGCAGAATGTCATAATGTGTTACAACCACTGACAGCTCGTTTCGAAGATATGAACAAGGAATTTGAATCTATTTCACACCTAGTAGTTAGTCGAGGCAAACGCGGCGCATGGATTGGAGGTATAGGAACGGTTTTAAAACAAATTTTTGGAACCCTAGACGAGAACGACGCGTTTAAATACGATGAAGCTATTAATTCCATACGATATAACGAAGAACGGTTGACTTCACTGATGAAAGAGAACATTCTGATCACAAGTTCAGTGATCAGATGTTTTAACAGCACCTTGTCTAAAATTATGAACAATGAAGCTAAATTAAACGAAGCTATTGACAACCTCTCTCTTAACATAAGAAATATCTCTGAAATTACAAACGGACTTCAAGTATTCGCTAATGTCAATGAAATTTTAAATGCTCTAGAGACCTCTATCCTCACCTTATCTTTTCAATTAGAGGATATTGTTAATGCCATCCTATTCAGTGGCCAAAATCTGCTACACCCTTCAATTATAACACCAGCACAACTTCACAGAGAGCTTGCCAATAACTACAGATACTTATCAAGTGACCTCGAGCTTCCTGTAACATTAGATATTAATTCTGTACACTTTATTTTAAGTATTTCTAAGTTAGCATGTTACTACATAAGTCGGAAATTAATGTTTGTCTTACAAGTACCATTGGTTAACATCAAGGAATATGTATTGTTTCACAATATTGCTCTTCCAACTCCACATAACGTCAAGGAGTCGAACTCTTTCAGTTTAATTATTCCGAATTCCAGATACATAGCAATGACCAAAGACAAATCTCACTACTGTGTTTTAAATGATCTAGAACAGTGCAAGGTTATAAGACCCGGAAACTACATTTGCGATATAGAAAATGTATACTCTACCGATGCGAAACTTACCTGTGAAAGTGAATTACTAGCGAAAGTGATCAGGCAAAAACCACCACAGTGTGAAGCGAAAACTCTTTTCGGAAAACTGGACATTTGGAAGCCATTAATGAATAACAAATGGATTTATATACAATCAGACACTAACAAAATTTCTATCGATTGTCTAAATTCTAACCTGTATGAGACTACTATACTAGGTACTGGTATATTATACATCCCTAACGGTTGTATTGGATATTGTAAAAGTACTACATTAATACCAAAACATGTTTTGAACATAACTTCGCCTATTAACCACATACCAGACTTTAACTTAATTAATGACTCTTGTTGTAATACAGTAAAACTTAATGATCTAGCGAATGATGTGCCCCCTATACATTTGAACGGGATAGACCTAGATGATCTTAACAAAGAAAATAAAATTAAATTACAGTCCCTTTTTAACGATTTAAAAAGCATACAAC
Organism: Cybosia mesomella; assembly: GCA_946251805.1. Taxonomy (NCBI): domain Eukaryota; kingdom Metazoa; phylum Arthropoda; class Insecta; order Lepidoptera; family Erebidae; genus Cybosia; species Cybosia mesomella. Next base: position 30,322,895 of record OX276398.1, read on the forward strand.
CCCCACATATTGTCAAATACGGGACACATTATTCGATTACACTAATTATTATTGTAATTCTTATATTGTTATTTGTAAGCTATTTAATTTTTAAAAAGTTTTGTAAATCCGGCAGCAACCGACTTTTCCAATTAAAGCTAAACCATAGTGGATTATCACCTCAACCTATTCCAGAAACCATAACCATGACTGACAGACAGGACACTGACGAAGATACAGTTACATCTGTTGCTCCTCTTAGGATTAGGATCTAACAGAGACTTTGTCTAAATTCAACCCCAAAGTCTCTTCTTAAAGGGGGAGGTGTTATATCCACACTATGATAGCGATAGTGCTGTCCAACAGCTTTTATGCTGACTCTCATCTCTCCAGTCACTGGCTCTGCCCAGCGACGCAGAGACTCGTCAGTCTGTTTTCTTCCTTCGATTCGCGCGGTTGCCTAAGGATCCCGAAATTGATCCCATATTCAAAATAAAAGTTCTAGTTCTCCTCAGTTGAAGTGTTTCCTTTTTTTTAAAAAGTGAAGTTCAGAATCCCGTATAACAGTACGTAACAGACTGCTGAGACGAGGTCTCGAGTTCGATCCCCAGTCGCCCCGGGCTCACACCTCTGACTTTTCGTAGTTATGTGTGCATTAATAATGGTAATTATCGCTCGCTTAATATTGTGCCCGGTAGATGGCAATAGGCTCGCCCCCTATTACTTTGGGACCTTAACATAACTGGCGAATCGTGGGTGTGTAATACACCTCTGCCTACCCCTTCGGGGATACAGGCGTGAAGTTATGTTATGTTGTGTTGTGTTGTGTTGTGTTGTGTTGTGTTGTGTTGTGTTGTGTTGTGTTGTGTTGTGTTGTGTTGTGTTGTGTTGTGTTGTGTTGTGTTGTGTTGTGTTGTGTTGTGTTGTGTTGTGTTGTGTTGTGTTGTGTTGTGTTGTGTTGTGTTGTGTTGTGTTGTGTTGTGTTGTGTTGTGTTGTGTTGTGTTGTGTTGTGTTGTGTTGTGTTGTGTTGTGTTGTGTTGTGTTGTGTTGTGTTGTGTTGTGTTGTGTTGTGTTGTGTTGTGTTGTGTTGTGTTGTGTTGTGTTGTGTTGTGTTGTGTTGTGTTGTGTTGTGTTGTGTTGTGTTGTGTTGTGTTGTGTTGTGTTGTGTTGTGTTGTGTTGTGTTGTGTTGTGTTGTGTTGTGTTGTGTTGTGTTGTGTTGTGTTGTGTTGTGTTGTGTTGTGTTGTGTTGTGTTGTGTTGTGTTGTGTTGTGTTGTGTTGTGTTGTGTTGTGTTGTGTTGTGTTGTGTTGTGTTGTGTTGTGTTGTGTTGTGTTGTGTTGTGTTGTGTTGTGTTGTGTTGTGTTGTGTTGTGTTGTGTTGTGTTGTGTTGTGTTGTGTTGTGTTGTGTTGTGTTGTGTTGTGTTGTGTTGTGTTGTGTTGTGTTGTGTTGTGTTGTGTTGTGTTGTGTTGTGTTGTGTTGTGTTGTGTTGTGTTGTGTTGTGTTGTGTTGTGTTGTGTTGTGTTGTGTTGTGTTGTGTTGTGTTGTGTTGTGTTGTGTTGTGTTGTGTTGTGTTGTGTTGTGTTGTGTTGTGTTATGTTTCAAGCCCGACATAACCGCCCCCGCTGGCACGCGGGGGGTATCCGAAGGGATTTCCGCACGATAAAAAAAAAAAAAACAAAGTTATACTACTACTATTAAAAAAAAGCAGCGTTAGCCCAATGGCGTACGTAACGGACTGCTGAGACGAGGTCTTAAGTTCGATCCCCAGTCGCCCCGGGCACACAACTCTGACTTTTCGTAGTTATGTGTGCATTAATAAATGTTAATTATCGCTCGCTTAATAATGTGCCCGGTAAATGGAAATAGGCTCGCCCCCTATTACATTGGGACCTTAACATAACTGGCAAATCGTGGGTGTGTAATACACCTCTGCCTGCCCCTTTGGGGATACAGGCGTGAAGTTGTTATGTTACTACTATTACTGTTGACTCGAGCCACGCAACTGAGGCTGTGTCTGTGCTGTACATGGATCTCAATTGAGTATCTTAATATATAAATCTAGCTGCAACTAATTCATCATCATCATCATTACAGCGTCAGTCCCGTTTGCATTCAAAGCTTGCATTTTGGAGCCCGGGGTCCGCTCTCACGCTCTTTCTCATTACTTTTGTGGGAGCGACTGTCGTCGGAACTCGCAATCCCGACAGAAAAGCCTGCTCCAGAGCCTTGTCATTGGCGAGTCGCCAATTAGCTGGTGTACCAGCTGCAAGGTCTTGGTAGGGTATCATACACCCACCAAGACCTTCTGGGTCAATATAGTATCTCAATCAATACAAAGTGATAATTATCTGTTCGAGTTTATGACTCAAACCTAAAAAAAACTACACACATATGTATACAGTTAGTGCCTTTTTTCCGTAAGAAAGACGTATACCCCCCGCAGACCAGCGGGGGCGGTTATGTCGGGCTTGAACCGACTAAAACCACACGCCGTCTAGGGTCTTCAGACGCCGGGGTGTAAGGTTGCCCGGCATTTCCCTCGCACCCTGACTGACCCTGGGCCATCTACGGTTTCGAGATGGCCCCCTCGGGTTTGGGAACCACGGTGTGCCCGTCTTGCCACGGTTTGGGGGGAGGGGGGCATACAGTTAGTTCTTCTAAAAAGTCTTACCTCTCATCTCTATAAGGTCTTCGTTCTCCAACACTCTGCCATCCGCTACTTTGTCCATATCCACCTCCATAACCACCACTGCTGCCATATCCCGCACCACTTTGGCCATACCCTCCGCTGCCATATCCGGCGCTATTTTGTCCATAACCACTACTGCCGGCATATCCACCACCGCTGCCGACATATCCACCACTGCTGCCGGCATATCCACCACTACTGCCAGCATAGCCTCCACTACTGCCGGTATATCCACCACTACCGCCGGCATATCCACCTCCGTACCCAGCATTTTGTCCGTAGCCGGAGCTAGTTTGTCCGTACCCAGCGTATGGATCCCGAGAGCCGCTTGCGTATCCGCTTGAGTAACCTACATTTTGATAGCCGTTGTCTTGTTGTCTGAAATTAAAAATAAAGGATATGATTTATGTGTAAGGCAAATATGCATCCAAAGGTGGACGCAATAGGCGTTGTCGCACCCTTCTCACCTCGTCGTTTAGGGATGAGACATTTCATATGATATTGAAATAAATGTATCACTTGTACTTTCCACTATTATATTTAATAAATTATACTTGACCGGTTTCGCCTCACGGCATTCTCAAAGGTTTTTAGGGATTTTCTTTAGAAAAGCCCTATTGCTATCGAGTTGTCGTCGTTGCCAATTTTCTGTCACGGTTTTGGGTATGAAGGAGATGAGCTATCGAGTTGCTGTTTTCGGTAATAGATTCGTGCTATGGTGAACCATTGCAAGATAAGAAAAAAAAAAAAAAAGAACCCTTGTATTCGGTTGAGCTCGTCTCAGGAATTCAACTTGTTTATATTTATTTACACATTACAGTCACCAAAACAATATAAATAGCACTTAATATGAGGTTGTAAATTTGCTCTGGGTGTAAGCGGACCTCTTGTTCCAAAGTACTAACTTTGGACGCAACTTGGAATTCGCTATGCTATGAATTATTGAGTTTGGGTGTATAGGGATATTACCAAGATCCTCGTGGCCCAACGAGGAGTGGAAGAACCTAGCTCCAAAGTTCAAGCTTTGAAGACAATCTGTCTTGGCTCTCGGACGAAGAAGATATGTTATAGTTCCAGCTTCATTCTCAGTAGCAGCACGGAGCTGCTGCTACTGAGAATTTGAAAATCATAACAATAAATTTTCCCACCCCGCTAATCAAAACCAGGACCTCACAAAAATGTAATTATACTGGTGGTAATAATTTGATGACACAAATTTGTCACAAAATTCGGCCTGGTTGGTACCACCGTGCACGATTGCGAAAAACGCTCCATAGTAATCCAATTTCGGTTTGATTGCGTTCAGGGGTCAGCAAGTGCATAGCCGGGCAGGGGGATTGTGGTCGCAGCACTGGTGGTACCGGTGGGTGTCACGCGGTGCTGCGACGACAATCCTCTTCAGAAGAGAATGAGGCCGTCAAGCTGAGTACCACCATTGTTAACATGGTACGTGTATGTAATGGTGACCCTCTTTCCTGAGACTTTACCTTCAGCTTACCCTCAGGCGAGGTGAAGTCAAATTGACGTGTCCTAAATATATAAAAAAAAAAAAATTTAGTAGTGTTTGTGAAGCAGTTTGTCAGACCTAATAATCCTAGCAGTTATTACAACTGCCAAAAGTAAAACTATTTTAACGGAATCCATCGCGAGTTTTGTTTCAATGTGACATTCGCGTAAACTGCCAAAGGTGTTTGTTGTTCTGTCGCACAGAAACGCCTGAATGGATTAAACTGAAATTTTGAACACGGGTAAACTACGACCGGTAATGGGCCACAGGGTACTTTTATCCTGGAAATTTGAGAGTTGCTGTGTCATCAGAATGTCCTAATTGATGCGAGCGATTCGAGTATAATCACGATTGTCACGCTGTCATACCAAGGGTCCCATGTCCCAAAGCCACTATTATTTTGTTTTATGGCTGTGTTTCTTGCTTTCACCAGGTGGATTTAATTTAGAGAAAGCTAATTTGGCTTCACATTGGGGAAAAAATTAACGACGCAATAATACCACTAGAAATGAGATGTCTTTCCATCCACATTTAGGTTGAGTTTTGGTCCCCCGTACCTACGTACTACGTACTACTACGTACGTAACCTATTGTCGTCTATCAGACTTTGTTTCTAGAAGCTGTGCTGTTACTGAGAAATTCTTGCTGAATGCACAGTAAGTACTTGTTAAACGCTCCTCGATAGGTTGCAATGTTATGCAGTATTATTGCGAGTCCTGAGGTTACCAACACCCTTGAAAGATTGCAGTTGAGTAGGGACGTTGCCTCTTTGGCAGTATTCTACCGCCTCTACAATGGTGAATGTTGCAGTGTTATGCTATTTCGCATAGTCTTTTCCTTTCCAGAACAACACGTGCATGGCTGAGGTGTCACCCTCACAGAGTGCAAAAAATTCCAACAAGAAGAAAATGGTTCAGACCTTTTTTCTGTGCTGCAACATAAAGACTTGGAATTCTTTACCGACGACACACGTGTTACTTCTTCCTACAGACTCGCGTCCTTTAGACGGGGCATGAAAAAGCGTCTAAGAGGGCCGTGGAACTGAAGACCCTGATTGTAGGAATGTGGCATTTAAAATGGTGATCCTCATTCCTGAGACTTCATCTTTGGCTTACCATCTAACGAGGTGAAGTTACATTGATGTGCCTCACATAAAAAAAACTTGAATTCAAAGTGGGTTTAAATCTCCCCAGTGCAATCTCTGCAATGAGACTGATAAATAAATATAAACCTGGGGTATACAGGTCGTCCCCACCCTATGGCTGGAGCAGCGTCAGGTCTGCCAGACGCGAAGTAGTATCCTCTGCCACCGGCATCCCAACCTGCCTGCCCGCGATACGTCTCGTCCCAGGGCCTGAAACTAAGATAGTTTGCTTTGCGTATCATAAATGTTAGGAAGTTCTCGGGCTGGTATGGAAAATAGATAATCTGGTTTTTCTTTTGCTAGTCTTTTGTAATAAATTATGTAGTTACGCGATTCTCATTTTTAGGGATTTTCTTTAGAAAAGCCCTATTGCTATCGAGTTGTCGTCGACGTCGTCGTTGCCAATTTTCTGTCACGGTTTTGGGTATGAAGGAGATGAGCTATCGAGTTGCTGTTTTCGGTAATAGATTCGTGCTGGGGTGAACCATTGCAAGATAAAGAAAAAATCGCAAAAATCAAAAATCCCTTGTATTCGGCTGAGCTCGTCTCAGGAATTCAACTTGTTTTCCTTTTCCCTATGTGCAAAGCTCTGAGCTACTGTAGCACAAAGAAGCAGTTATGTCGAAGTCAAATCGACTAAAACCACACAGTGACATCACTAGACCTATATATTATCGAGAGACGCAGTTTTTGCCCACGGTGCAGAATGCCTATCGGCAATTGTGACTTAGACCTACTGAAGGTAGGTCTAGGTCCCATTCTTGGCGACCTCGCCATTATGAAGGAACAAGGGCAAGCTCTAATCAAGAGCGCGCTACCATCTTTGGTCTCTCCTAGGCGAGGCCACATTTATGTGCATCCCATCATCTATCCTGTTACATCTACTCTTCCACTTTGAGCGCAAAGTTTGCTTACTTCCGCTCATTAAGAGAAAAATAAATCTGGGCTACGAGCTTGTTTAGTACTCCTCGATTACACCCTGGGCAATAGTGCCAAAGTCCCTCTTTTTCTTCGTGGGAGGAGGAATAACTGTTTCCAGTATCAAATGTTTTTACGAAACGATTTTCAATTACAGCCGGCCCATCTGGTGGTAGGCGGTTACCGTCGCCAATGAACGCTTGAAACACTAGAGTGGTGAATCACCTGCACTATTTTATTAAACGCTTTTACGGTATTTGGTCGTTACTCACAAAGCGCGACTCGACACATTGATTCAATCAGAAGTCATGCTCTGTCACCTCTGTTCGTGCAGACAATCTTTGGTTGTTGATATACCATAACTAGCTGATGCCTGCGGCTCCGCCCGCGCGGAGGTCGGTTATCGTTTTTGGTCATATCTCCGGTTCTAATTAACCAATCGCAATCAAACAGTTTTTGCGTCTATTGCGAACAAATAGACAAGAATTACAAACAAAAAAATATTTTTGTGTTCAGTATCGTTCATTTATTTGTTTATAAATATAAGCATAACCCAAGTTATTTTAGGTAGATTTCGATGAAATCGATCTACCTATTGGTTTCTTGACTACTGACGAATTTAAAAAAAAAATCTTCATAGGAGGTCTAGTTGTGACCCCCTGAGTCCGAAATGACCACTGGTCAAAAAGTTTATATAAATATATTTATGTATGTATGGTTCCACTTCCCAAAATTTGCGGCACTCTCACGGTCGCATTTTTGCCCCGATCGCTTTCAAACTGCGGTCAAAAATTGCTTGGGTGTAAACTTAGTTTAAGTTCGTGAACGGGTGGAATCCGGCCTAAGGGACGGTAGGGCCTCACTTTTTGTGAAATCAGTTTTTCCTCAAATTTCACGTTCCATGAAAGATATTCGAACCGTTCTAATTTTATCCCATAGTATACATGAATACCAACAACTTTTAATTATAAACCTATAAGATTAAAACTTTAACTAAAAGTGGAGGGGGGAAAAACGAAAATTTTTCGGGAAAAAAATCATAACTTCTAACCGGTGAACATTCTTGTCGTCGGAAACATTTTTAATCGATAGGCCATTTTTAAGTCTAAAATAAATGTCTGAAAAGTTTTTCGCTAAAAGTTACCGTTTTCGAGAAAAAAAAATTAAACATGTTAAAAAATAATATTAATTGCTTCACGAAATCTACCTGTGCGTTCCCCCTGCGGGAAAGGATTTTTTTAAATATTGCGATGTAAAGACACAACAAATTTATGATAGTATAGATGGATTTATCGCAGGGCTCCACACATTTACCCAAAGTAATCAAGGGAAAAGAAACTTACTTTAATCCATTTAAACAGTATGAATTTGCCAATGATTCTTGGAATCCTAACGAACTCATTCAAAATATAAGCATACTTTTGAAAAAACAGAAAATGACGATAATTTGAGACCTCTTTTAGAGCGATTGAAAACTCATCGATCTAAGAGCTATTACAATTAGAAAGATATGAATTATAAAATTGACTTACAGTAACGTGTAATTTGCTTATAAACTGTGTCGCACATTACTATAAAATTAATAACTACTTTGAATCCATATTCCTAATCTATTCAAATACTGGTGGTAGAAATTTGATGACACAAATTTGTCACAAAATTCGGCCGGGTAGGTACCACCGTGCACGATTGCGAAAAACCCTCCATAGTAATCCAATTACGGTTTGATTGCGTTCAGGGGTCAGCAAGTGCATAGCCGGGCAGGGGGATTGTGGTCGCAGCACTAGTGGGACCGGTGGGTGTCACGGGTGCTGCGATGACAATCCTCTTCTGATGAGGCCGTCAAGCTGAGTGCCACCATTGTTAACAAGGTACGTGTATGTAATGGTGACCTTCTTTCCTGAGACTTTACCTTCAGCTTACCATCAGGCGCGGTGAAGTCAAATTGACGTGTCCTAAATATAATAAAATAAAAATAAAAAAAAAATCCACATACCCAGTCGAATAGGCTCACCCTCTAATACGTGGCACAAATTTAGGTCCATACGTCACTACTTACCACTTCGGGGGTATATACGAGTGAGTCTAGGTGTCTATAATATTAAAATAACACATTTTAACTTAGTCGTGACCCACAACATTTGGAGTAACTCCCACGATATCTCCAAGCACCTATTCAACAATTTCAAAACAAACAAATCAGTTAGCTAGTATGCGGTTATTCTTATGTTACCTTAATGAATGTGGTTTTATAACAGTATACGTAGTACTGTTACGTTCCGAGGTTTGATATATCTGATTGTTCGTCAAATTGGATAATTGTATGGGATTCCTAATGATAATGTCGGAATTAACTCGTTAGAGGTGATGGACAATGTGTTCGGTGTTAATACTGCAAAAACCGTTTAATATAGTGGAAATGTTGGTCATAGCGGTTACCTATCTTAATCCCGAATTTTAATATTCCGAATATCATAATCCCGAAACCGTTTCGCCATATTTTCATAATCCCGTTTTTTCAAAGTCCGAAGTTTTATTTGCCATATAATCGCAACTCCGAATTTCATTTGCCCATTTATTCATTTGTACGACGTTTTATAATCCAGACGAACGAGTTCCAGACACACGTAATCTAAATGCACAAAATCCAGATGACCGTAATCCATATGCACAAAAGCCGAATTTTTTAAACAAAAATTTTTGAAATGCAGTTAATTGCTATCCAGACAAACAATATCCAGATTTTTAAAACCAAGATTTTTTCAATTAAAATAAACGATATCCACAAAAACTAAATCCTTTTATTTATATATTTTATATATTTATAGATAATAAATTTATATAAATTTAAATTTAAAATAATGTTGCTTTCAAGAAAATATTTTTTTTATATTACCTATACTTGAATTATGTTGATTAATAAATGATTATACGACACAGATTTTTTATTCACAATTAAACCTAAAACTAAACCTCATATGGCGTCTACTAACTAAGCTCGACGACTTCTGGGTGGTTTAAAAAAAACCCACCAAGACTAAGGCGGGAGCGAAGCGAAGCGGAGCTCCCGCCTTAGTCTTCTAACCTAACCTATCCGGGTCGGATTGCACTGAGTCAGGGTGTTAACGATAATTAATTTCGACCTAACAATATTACGTATTATTTTGATTATGTCAAGAGTCAAATATTTAAAAGAAATTTCTAAAGTAATGTAAATGTCTAAATTACTTACTGTACCTAATAAATGAATCGTATAAATTTACTGAGTTTTACTATACCTGTATATAGTTTAGCTGGAACACGGTTGTATGGGAACCAAATAAAAAGATTATGAAAATTTGGTAATAGTTTATTTAGAAAATGGTACGATGGGAAACAAAAAAAAAATATTCTGAGAATCTGGTATAACTATATTTGGATTATGACAATATGGGAAACAAAAAAATACTATTTGAAAATTTGGTTTTAGTGCACCTGGAAATTGATTCATCTGGGAAATTAAAAACGGAATTATAGAAAGTTGTCATTCATTACATCTGTCTTTTACAAGTTCTATCAACCGTTTTCGGGGTTTTAAGATTCGGGTCCCAGAAATTCGATATTTCAATAGGTTACCGGTCATAGCGTATAGGTTTTAGCAGGAACAATTTGTGAGGCACTCACTCAAATCAAAATATAAGGTCACAAAAGTAACACTTATGAACTTCAAGATTATTGCCTCTACATTTACGTCTATTGCCAGATTGGTTAGGCAATACGTGATACCCTTCTCCTTTTTAATCCCCTCTGATTCCCCCCCGCCGGCCAGCACGGGCGGTTATATCGGGCTTGAACCGACTAAAACCGCACGCCGTCTCGTTTCTTCAGACGCCGGGGTGTAATGTTGCCCATAAGGCATTTCCCTCGCACCCCAACTGACCTTGGGCCATCTCCGGTTTCGAGATGGCCCCCTCGGGTTTAGGAACCACGGTGTCCCCGTCTTGCCCTGGTTGTGGAGAGGGGCTCTAGTCGCCCCGCCCGTCCAGGCAATACGTGATACCTCTGAGCAACTTTTCTTCAAAGGGAGATGACGTATAGGCGTATAAATAATGCGCACAGTATAGTATTTAGAGAATATCAATTACTGTACTTATACTGAACTGAAAATAAATATAATTCATTAACCTCCGACACACAAACGACGGGGTGTTTTAAGTGTGATGTGACTGTGTGTGTCTGTCTGTGGCATCGTAGCTCCTGAATGGATAAACCGATTTTGTTTTTTTTTGCTTGAAAGTCGGGTGTGATCTTAGCTAGATATGTTTTTGCCCGACATAATCGCCCCCGCTGGCCGGCGGGGGGGTATCCGAAGGGATTTCCGCACAAAAAAAAAAAAAGGTATGTTTTTGTTGTGAGTTATTAATTTTTATTTTAACTCTCATTTGCATTTCTTTACACGTATTATTAGTTATCAAAACTATGTATTTCAAGGTTATTTACATTCATTTATACAAGATGACATTATAATAATTATGTACAATTAACTATAAAAAATAACTAAAGAAAACCAAAAATTGAAGCGTCCGTAGCTTAGTGGTTAAGGAGTCGACCTTACGATCGAGAGGTTCCGGGTTCGAATCCTGGCCATTACACTACCGACGTGAACCCACTCCTAACACAAGCAATTTAGCTTAGCTGGAGGGGTTAGGGGGAATATTAGTAATTTCGGTTACTAATACTCTTTAAAAAAAAAAAGCCTAACCTGGTAACGTGCCCAGGTGACTGGCAGCATTGCCACGTTCTACGGCAATGCGTATTCTCTGTGCTAAAAAAGCCAGCCTTCTGGTCACGCGAAGCATCGATCATACGCTTCGCAGTCTGCCAGAAGAGATTGCGAGCACTCGGTCCCCAAGACCCTAAAGCTTCGACTCCAAACAGTTCTTAAATGGCAACAAACGTTTTTCAAGCAATTCTATTATAATTGAAAAAAAAAAGTACCGAATTACAATGGTGGCAAATCAACTAACCCTTGCAATTTTAGCAACCGTTATGTCCTGATTCGAGTCGACATTTTCAATTTTGAAGTGAAAGCGTATACATTGAACATAATTCGAAGTTAACGGTTGATGTATTGTTGCCGTCATGTGTGAACGAACTTTGCAACAGTCCTGAAAGTACTTATTATATTACAATACATAAGTACTCGTTAACACGCTAGCTGGGGAACAGAAAATATTTGCTATTGAAACCGGACCAAAAGTACATCTACTATAGGGAAGATTTCAGGTAAACCGTACCAAGTATGGCCATATTCCTCAAATAAGTGGGAACAGAAGGGAAGTTCCCACACAGACAAGGATGTAGACGGCGTATGGGTCTTATGGGTCACCAAGATTTTGGTTACCCAAGTTAGCCTCACCTGCAAGGCTCTACACTTGCTGAATAACGGACTAGGCTCTGGTGCAGGCTTTCTCGGGGTTGAGGGAGTAATATGTATTATTTTACAAGATTCATCAAATTGATGAAAGTACTTAATTATTGCTTTTATATATACTAATATTATAAAGCTGAAGAGTTTCTTTGTTGGTTGGTTGGTTGGTTGAACGCGCTAATCTCAAGAAGTACTGGTTCGAATGAATAAAATCTTTTTGTGTTTGGTAGTTCATTTATTGGGGAAGGTCAGGCTATATATCATCACGCCACTACCTAGGAGAGCGGAACAGTAATCATAATTGTCAACAAATCGGGCAAATTGCCATACAATATAGAACTAATAGATTTAGTCCATTGAAATGTTACATTTTTTAGGCCTTAACTTGCGTTTTTTAGAGGACGCAATTTTATTTTTTTGATGTGTTACCCCCTTACACATCAAAAAAATAAAAAAGAATTTAATTTGCAACACATTTTTTTTATCAGATAAATAGTTTAAGAGATATATCGTAAAAACCATTTCAACCCCTATTTTCAAGATGGCGGCCGTGGGACAAGGGCCCCCACAAACTTGGTTTTAGATTTACACTGAGCCCCCCTACACATCAAAAAAATAAAATTGCGTCCTCTAAAAAACGCAACCCCAAATGTAACTTTTCAATGGACTAATTACGGACATATATGGGACAAATAGGGGTGAAGTAAGCCACGGGCGAAGCCGTGTGGCGCAGCACAGCTGGTGGTCACGTAAAGCTGCAGTGGACTTGCAATCAAGAGTTCACGAGTTCACACCTCCTATCTACTGGGTGCGGTTCCCTTGAGATAAACCAACCTTAACAGAAGCAGCAATGCTTAGCTGGGCGCAGGCTTTCCTGCCAGGGTTGGGAGGTCAGACGGCCCTCCCTCCCGGAAAAGTCGACTTACCAATGAAAACAATAAGCGGACTCCGGGCTCCAAAGTGTATACTTTGGATGCAATTGGTAAATCGCTATGAGGATGATGATAACTTAGCTGGTGCGGATCTGCTGGCTATGTTAAAATTTTCTGAGTAACAGCTCAGAGTCAGGAAATGTCCTAATGTTTTTTTTAAAATCATTACAATACTAGGACGGCGTGATCCACGCGAATGTAAAAGAAAGTAGTCGATACACTTACCTATCATGAGTTCCTCTGCCTACACCCGGTCCGTAGCCTCCATAACCATCATCATATGCTCTATCAGGATATGTAGGTCTTCGATATCCAGGATACCCGTATCCATCGTATCTGCCGTACGCATCATCGTAGCCCCCAGAATACCTGTCATAAACCGGTCTCCTTTCTCTATAATAATCATCTCGGTCATAATAGTCCCTTTCTCTGGGTGGGTTTCTTAGGAATCTATCGTAGTAATCAGGTCTATAGCGGTCTCTGTCATCGTACCTATCCCTATCTCTGTCGCTCCCTCTCCTTTTACCACTATCCCTGTCTCGGTCACGATCTCTGTCCCGATCACCTCCTCGTCTACTTCCACTAGATTTACTATCCTTATCATCATAGGGGTTTTTGTTATCACCATGTTCATCTTCCTTGGTATTATTTTTTCCTTTTCTATCAGAATATCTATCTTCATCAGTGTCTCTGTCTCTATCATAGTTCTTTTTATTGTCGTATCTATTGCCCTGTGTCGGTTTGTGCCCTCTCCTATCATCATCGTAACGGTCTCGACGGTCGTAATCATCGTCTCCGTCATCTCTTTCTCTGTCGTATCTTTCATCGCATCTACCACACCTTGGTCTATCGTATTCTAATCTAGCATACTGCCTGTCGTACAGCGGTCTAGGGACGCCATATCTGTAGTCGTAGTAACTTCTGCTCTGTCGTTTTAAATTATCGGTTTCATCGGTGGGGGTTAGAACTGCTGATAACACAGTTTCTTTCTGTTTTAAGTCTATCGCTGAGGCGTAATGAAAACACGTTACGCAGTACGTTAAAAATATCTGAAACAAAAAAAATACGCTAAATTTTGTGGATTAAATATACATTTAGACTCGTTTGTAAGAAGTCTAAAATTATTTATTGGTATGTGCTGTAATTACATGAGATAAGATTTTAAAATAATGATGGCTGACATACGAAACCAGAAACCAATGAGACCTGTATCTGTTTATTTACCGCTAATTATTAACTCAAGGCTGATACATGATAATTTACTGAAGCATAATAATAAAATGGATTCTAATTGCAGCAATTTCAGCATTGAATTAAAATCTAAGTTCTGAAATCCCCGGTACCTACGTAGGTAGGTACTCTTACTCCTATGAACTCCGAGAGGAAGATCTGTATATCGTATGTGTTACTGACATATGCGATAGATCTTCCTTTACTATTACTTTACGCGATACGTCAAAACATGAGTCGCAAAGTGAATGAATTCCTCAAACAGATTATTCAGGATACCTTAAGATTGCATTAATTGAAGTCCGTTGTCCAGGATGTACCACGAGGAGGTGTTTACAGAATAGTTACTAAGTTTAGAAATAAACTAAGCTTTTTTTTATTAAATGACATGTTTCAGGCTAATATTTACATTTAAAAATGTGACAACCTTGACTGATATATCAGCGTACATACATGAAGCCATATTTGCATTTATATACTCGTAATTACAGTGACTTTTTCACAATGATACTTTAGACACGGAACTAGGCGTTGGATGAAAAAAACTTGGAAACAATCCAAGTTCGCACAATTAAGGTAGTGTATTATTGATGAGTCCTTATGAGTTAATTTTAATTCGACATACATATGAATGAAAAAGTTTTATTTTTGAATATTTTTATGTGGGGAAACCCCCACGGAATACGGATGTTAGCGGTGAATTAATTATGTCGGAATCGAATACGTCATACCACGGTTTTGGGCTGCAGAAGACAGGCTAAATAAATCAGATCGCAAATTATCCGACTCAACCAGGACATACCACCCTCTCACCTTTCTTCACTATTCCTTTCACTTTTCTCTCTGCCGGTAGCAAATCGCGAGTAAAACAGCCGGTATTGAAACCGGTGAGCCGTGTACGCGTGTACACCAGTAAAAGCCAGTATAAAAACACAAAAACAGAAACTATATATATACAGTAATATCAGTATCAGCCACACATAAATTAGAGCTCCATAAAACAGCCCTGCATCTGTGACCTCTAATAACAATGGTATGATCACATACCTCCGTAACAAAGCCAAAATGTTCGAGATCAAGGTCCTAACCTAATTTGCCATTGTTTTGACATAGTATAATACCGGAACAAGATTACTGAACATTTGGATATGTTTTGTAATACGTGATATTATCAGTGATTCTGATAATGAAAAAGTCCTTCGGTATCATGATAAAATCTCACGAGAGAAAAATCTCATGATTTTGGATGTGCTCATTGAGTAGAAGTGATCTTATCTTTGTCAATGGTGCAGCGGTAGCGCAATGTCCTCGACTGGCCAAAGGGTTTTTAAGTTTTCAGTTAGGAACTATTAACGGCAATAGGATCGTCCCGTATACATGGGATTAAAAATATAGTCGGGGAAATGTAGGTGTGAAATCAAATCTCAGCCTTCGTCTTTGCAGGTATCAGCATACCTGGGGTGTGTGTTGGGTAACCTCCTCGAGTGTCGCTCCGATTCCGATCCCGCTGCAGTCCGGGGGGAACGGAATCGGAGCGGCCGGTACACCCTGGGCGGCGGTCAATGGCTTCCCCTTCACCCCTTCATAGGGTTGGCATTGATCGTCGGCCAATACCCAACGTGGCGGGAACACATCGCTCTCCGTACTCCTCTGCTTTCAGAGGAGACAGGATGAGCGATGCTGTTAGTGGTGAGATGGCCCAGGGTCAGTCGAGGTGCGAGGGATATGCTCTATGGGTAACCTTACACCCCGGCGTCTGAAGACCCGAGACGGCGTGCGGTTTTAGTCGGTGCAAGCCCGACATAACCACCCCCGCTGGCCGGCGGGGGGGTATCCGAAGGGATTTCCGCACGATAAAAAAAAATAAAAAAAAAAAAGGTATCAGCATACCTGTAATGCAGCATGTAATGGCATGGGAATGTAAAATAAAATAATAATAAGTAAAATAAACAGTAATGTCACTGCTGTTATGACTACAGGGTCTGATCAAGTGACAATTCTTGAAGGAAATGCACTAACAATCCACGGCCATTTTTCCTAACCACAAACTTAATACCGACCCATCCGACTTTGCAGTCCATTCGGTTGATGACAAGTAACGGTTTCTGCTGGAATTTCAGAACGACTGTGGCCCAGGATTGGTTCCATTTTTATGTGGGGACACAGGGTTAGCGGTGAAATTACTGTCTAATCATTACTTATGTTTCTATATACAATATAAAAAATAGGTAAAAATAAGGTACCAAGTTACTTCGGATATCGGTGAATCAAACATTTCAAGGAGGTTTTCGTTTACAATATATATCTATTAAAAAATGAACTATTATAAACCAACATATTAACAAATTGAATTCCTGAGACGAGCTCAGCCGAATACAAGGGATTTTCGATTTTGTGTTTTTTTTTTTTTGCGATTTTTTGCGATATTTTTTTTATCTTGCAATGGTTCACCCCAGCACGAATCTATTACCGAAAACAGCAACTCGATAGCTCATCTCCTTCATACCCAAAACCGTGACAGAAAATTGGCAACGAAGACGTCGACGACGTCGACGACAACTCGATAGCAATAGGGCTTTTCTAAAGAAAATCCCTAAAAAATACATACCTGTGTGTTGGATTATGATAACCTTTCGACCTTTTTGTAATAAGTGGTATAGTATTGTGTTTTCATTGTAACTTCTTTTTTGGGAGGCTGTCAAAATTCTGAATTTTGCGGTTTCAGGTCGTGTCATGGTAGGGTTAAGGCCGAATGAACTGTTATGTGCCACCTTCGGGGCAGATTACGGGATAAGTGCGTTTCATGGTACCGATTGCTCGAAATTTCAGTCTCCAATTGCGGATGTACGTTTCATGGTAGGCTTTACGAGTAGACTTTAAGAGTAAATGTCATAAAAGAACATCTTTTATGAATTTGACTTTTTGAATAAGCCTTACAAGTTCCATAATTAGAATTGCCTTTACATGTGCAAGGTATATCATAGACATGTTTTTTTCATGTGACAAAACATAGCCTACGTCCTTTCCCAAGGTCTAATCTACCCCTGTACCATATTTCAGCAAAATCGGTTCAGTGGTTTAGGCGTGAAAGCGTAACAGACAGACAGACAGACAGACAGAGTTACTTTCACATATATATTAGTAAGGATGAGTAGGACTGATAGACTAGACTATAGACTACGTTTTGAATACCCAAAGTTTAGGTAAAATCTGTGCTAATAAGGAGATTTCTGCAGACTCATACTGAATTGTTTCTCCAAGGAGTTTTTACTTCTATAGAAACCTAAATACAGTGCAAGAGTAATTTATTAAGTACTTCGTAAAAATCAATACTAATCACTTACACGGTGCGGGGTTTTATGAAAATTAGCAAAAAGCAATTTTTTTATATATTTAGGACACGTCAATTTGACTTCACCTCGCCTGATGGTAAGCTGAAGGCAAGTCTCAGGAAAGAGGGTCACCATTACATACACGTACCATGTTAACAATGGTGGCACTCAGCTGGACGGCCTCATCAGAAGAGGATTGTCGTCGCAGCACCGCGTGACACCCACCGGTCCCACTAGTGCTCCGATCACAATCCCCCTGCCCGGCTATGCACTTGCTGACCCCTGAACGCAATCAAACCGAAATTGGATTACTATGGAGGGTTTTTTACCCAGCCGGCCGAATTTTGTGACAAATTTGTGTCATCAAATTTCTACCACCAGTAAAACTATCAGTAATTAAGCGATACTCCAAATTAATACGTCATAGACGCGCGCCAACAGCATATTCCCCAAAACACCGTGTGAATTAGGACTTGTAACACATTTACATAATGTAAACATACAAATTAGTCACTTAGCTAGTGATTCCACGAGTATTGTCTGTGGACATCCGTTGTATAATCGCTTTATAATTATGGCTGACCATGGTCGAATGAGACAAAAGTGCCACATTGTGTAACGTTATGACATGGAAAGGATACGCGTGTTTGACTTTGAAAGAAATGTCTCAAAATGCGTGTTTTATAATATACTAGCTGTTGGAATTCTGATCCCGTTCCCGCTACTCATGGGAACCTACTCCCGGGATGAAAGTCGCTTGTGTGTTATTCCGGACTATAGTCTATCGATGTACCAAATTTCAGCCAGATCCGTTCAACCGTTTTTGCGTGAAACAGCAACAAAATACATACCTACATAAATACTCACAAACTTTCGCGTTTATAATATTAGTAGGATTAGCGGTAAGACGAATTTTTCGCACAATATATTTTTTTAAATGAGTTTTAATTAAAGGTGACACGACCCATGGTATTTGGCACAATAGTATTTGATTAGATATTTATGACTAGTTATGAGTTCTGAACCAGCTTAGAAACAATAATTGTGCAGGAACGGGATTCAAAGTCAAAAAGAATTTGACTTGACTGCCAACTTATTCATTATCCCTTGGAATCTACGCTACATATGTGTTCCGGCAACAATTCATTGGTCCACACTCGTCCTTAAACCTCCACCTCCACGTAGAGGGCACGTCCTTAAACCTCGTTAGGGTTTCGACAGTATCACCGCAATGTCAAGTAAAATATCTTAAATGGTTATTCGCCAAATGTCAAGTTTGCCAAGAAATTCTTCCAGAGCCATGTTTGCCACGCCAGTAAATTTATTTCCGTGGGACACGAGATCAAGTGGCGTGCGGTGGGATTTTAAGGGGCATGTGATTGGTTATAATTTTCAACAGAGTACCAGCCTAGATGCAAATTATACTTATTGGATATCTTTACAGCATGGTACACAAGCCATATTCTATGACTTACACGCTTAAACCTTAAAAGTTCATATTTAAGTTTATTGCCGAAATAAAATATTAACCTTTAATGTTGTACACAGGTATGTACGCACTATTGTACCGATACAAAAGCACTGCGGCCATTCATTTTTTTGCGTACATGAGACCTGTGTTTACCATATTATACTCGTATAGGCTTATGAGGCTGACTCTCAAAAGTACTTATTTTAGAGAATGCTTTTTACGGGTCCGTTTAAGCACTTTGTTTTGTACCACTTATGTGGCAGACTAGTACTCTTCCCAGACCGTCCGTACCGCTATATAATTTGTTGGATCGATCAATTTTTTTTACTGGAGCTTGAATACTGTGATGGATCACCAAATAACCAAATAAAAAAGTATCCGATAAAACAGACTGTTGGGTGAACGTTGGAAAAAAGTACGTGGGCTATGAATTATCAATCAATCAATTAGCCTACTGCAGTCCACTGCTGGACATAGGCCTCTCCCATTTTATGCCATAGCACCCGATCCTCCGTCTTGCGCATCCAGTCTATCCCAGCTACCTTTTTGAGGTAAAAATGAATTTTTAGCCTTGTCTGTTAAGTCTTGAACTGTTTATCCAGTTTTTTGTTTCTTTAGTGGGTTTTATCACTTTGTACGGTCTTGGCCAGGGATGTCCAAGACCGTGCGAAGTGGAGGAAGAAAAGACGGAAGGCGGACCCCGCGCTCCGAGATGAGGACACAACGCTGTTATGATAATGATGAGCCATTCTTGTCCCTGACTATACCTCAGATGACCTGCTTATTAATACGCTTTCATATGATCAGCAATGAACGTTTAACATAACATAACATAACTTCACGCCTGTATCCCCGAAGGGTTAGGCACAGATTATTACACACCCACGATTCGCCAGTTATGTTTAGGTTCCAATGAAATAGGGGGCGAGCCTATTGTCATCTACCGGGCACATTACTAAGCGAGCGATAATAAACATTTTTACTACACACATAACTACGAAAAGTCAGAGGTGTACCCGGGGTGGCTAGGGATCGAACTCGAGACCTCGTCTTGGCAATTCTTTACGTACACCACTGGGCTATCGCCGCTTTTTTAACACAATATAATTTATCAAAATTTAGCAGAATTTTCACATTGTTTTATGCCCACTGGGTCTTCAGATGGGGTAGGGTGTAAGGTGGGGCCATCTCCAGTTTCAAGATGGCCCCCTCTGGTTTGGGAACCACAATGTCCCCGTCTTGCCTCTCGAAAAAGGCGACGTCTGAGTCTCACAAGGGCCCGCTCCACCATCTCCTTTTAATAGAAATCGGTTGGAGTAGCCAATGGAATTTACTTCTTACATCAAACGTATGCCCTTTTTGAAAAATTCAATAACCATAGTCAGTTGGTAAAACCATTCTACCGTAATACAACCTAATGGATGTAAAGTCAATAAAGCTGTACCGGGGAAAATGCCGATTAAAAATTTGGTCGACTGTTTTGTTAGTGAAAAAGCTACAAATAAACGTAAGTAACAACTTATAATTTAGCACCAAAAATTCGTAATTTTAATTCTGTTTTTTTAAACCTATTTAAGATACCCTAACTGTTGCAATTCATCCATCTGATTGGAAGATTTGAAGTAATAAACAGATATACAAGCATACATAGACACAATGTAGTGTACCTGTTTTTTCTGTCTATTGTATTTAATTTATACCTTGTATTCTTGTTACAAGATTTGTATTTACTCGTAAAAACTTGTAATTGGCCTTCTTGTACCTACTTTTATGTTTTAATTTCACTGTAATAGCTGTACGTTTTTTCTAAAAGAATAAAATAAATAAATAAATAAATACCTACATACAAGATACGCGTGAAAACATAACCCTTCCTTGGCAGTTTGGGTAAAAATATACAAATATATTATTTAAGAGTAAACTACTTTATATTTCACAATGTATTTACTCCCTTTACATTTTCTTAAGTTCCGCCTGGGAGTTTTACATTTTTCAGAACCATAGTAACAAGGGCACAGTGTTTATACGCTTGTACAAGTGAACTTATAAGTTAATCTACTATTTCGAGAAGTGATCGTATAAGCAGAGTGGCGCAGTGGAAGCGTGCTGGGCCCATAACCCAGAGGTCCGTGGATCGAAACCACGCTCTGCTAGAAACACTTTTTGGACTTTCTGGCCAAATTTTCTTTCTTTCTACCACTAACCACTTATATCGTAAGTGCCGAGTAAACTCTGAAATGAGAAGTCGATAGAATATTCTATCCGTATGTCCCATTACATAGGATCCGTTTCACAGAATGTGCGCTAGAATTGCACAACTTAATACCTCCAAACCCTTTCCACCAACGAACGACCAGACGTACAGCGACACGCTACCGCTACATGATGGGTATTCCACTCATACGCACGAAACGTTTTGACAATTCATTCATTATGCGTACAGCTTAGGAGTGGAAATGCCTGCCTGAGTCTGTGTTTCGGAGAAGATATAACCTAGGAATCTTCAAGTCTCGATTGAATAGATTCTTTCTAGGTAAGGTGTTCCATAGATGACCACATGATCACTTATCTGCACGTGAGATACGTGAGCCTATCATTAAAAAAGAATCGCTAGGCAAAACACGGAATTCCTATTAAAAACAAGAGGTAGTGCCCTAAACCTCAAGAGTATTGTAGCTAGTACGCCTAAAATCACATAAATATTATGAGTATAATGACCAATCACATTTATAAGAACAGATACAGACGAACATAAAACTTCCTCCTTTTTGAAGTCGGTTAAAAATGAATCCCATTTCTCTTGGTCACGCGATAAATTGGTAAAGTCGATTTAAGATCGACTTTACCAATTTAATTCATCTTTTTTTTGAAGTTTCAAACACTTTGTAGAATGTTCTACCGGAGAGAAAAATTAAGAGACATTGCGCGAGCGGAAAACTGGAAAATTTCAGATAACTTTATGACTATTTCAGTATTCCGCACGGGCGGAGTTGCGGGCAACAGCTAGTTATCTTTATTTTTAGTCTAAAATTAAACGTAAGTCAGTATGCCTATCATGTTTCGAATGATGCCGAACCTTTTTTTTTTTTTTTTTTTTTTCGTGCGGATATCCCCTCGGATACCCCCCCGCCGGCCAGCGGGGGCGGTTATGTCGGGCTCGAACCGACTAAAACCGCACGCCGTCTGGGGTCTGCAGACGCCGGGGTGTAAGGTTGCCCATAGAGCATATCCCTCGCACCCCGACTGACCCTGGGCCATCTCCGGTTTCGAGATGGCCCCCTCGGGTTTGGGAACCACGGTGTCCCCGTCTTGCCCCGGTTTGGGGGAGGGGCGCTAGTCGCCCCACCGTCCCGGCCTGCTTCTGCTGGGGTGACAGGCGGCCTCACCTGCCACCCCCAGGCCTGCGCTCATGGAGGACGGAGGTCGTTAAGCGACCTCCGGCGCCTGAGTCGCCTGCGACGCGAGGCGAGCGTGTTGCGGGCTCGGCGGGCCGGGAGGGTTCTGAATCTCTCCCGGGCGCGCTCCGCCATCTCCTTCGCGAGCATCACATGCTCGCAGAAGGAGGTGGCGGCGGCTTACGCGCTCGCGCTCCGCACCATTGCCGCAATCATGCTGCCGAGCGAGAGGACTCCCACCCCGATGGCTGCCACGAGGTCACGCCTCGGCACCTCCCACGCCGGGCAGTCCGCCAGCGTGTGCAGCCCTGAGTCCTCGCTCGCGTCACAGTGATGACACTCAGGCGTTGGCTCCTTCCTGATCCGATGCAGGTGGTCCCCGAAGCACCCCTTCCCGGAGATCACCTGCGTCAGTCGGTACGAGAGGCTTCCGTGTCGCCTCTCTAGCCAATCCTCCATGATGGGCCTTACCGCCGCTATTGCGGCGTGCCCTGCGCTTGGTCGCCCAAGTCTTTCCTTCCACTCCACCACGATGGCCTGGCGGAGCTGGGACTGTACGGCCTCGATTTCTCGATGCTCGGGGTTCAGTCCCTGCTCCCGCGCCTCCTTTCGCCACTGGTACAGTTGCGAAAGGGCTCTCGCCTCCAGGTCCCATGGCGGAGTTCCGGCAAGGAGACTCGCCGCCTCGAAGGAGATCGTGCGGTACCCGCGGATGACCCTGATGGCCATCAATCGCTGCGGAGCGCGCAGCATCCGCACACTTCCGGCCTTCAGGGCCTCCGCCCATATTGGGCACCCATACAAGGCCATGGACCGCACGATCCCCGCGTAGAGTCTCCTGCAGGAGTCATCGGGCCCCTTCATGTTGGGCAGCAGCCGCGCCAGAGCGAGAGCTGTGCCCTTCAGTTTGGGGGCCAGACTTCGGATGTGCTCTCCGAAGTCCCATCGGCCGTCGAGCACGAGCCCCAAATATTTCATTTGGGGCTTGATGCCGATGCGATTACCTCCCACGATGAGACTGGATCCCTCAGGTGGCTTGCTCCTAGGCCCATGAAAGAACAGGGCCTCGGTTTTATGCAAAGCCACCTCGAGACCCAGCCGCCGGATCCGCTCCACGACTTGGGCAACCGCGGTCGTGGCCTTCAGGGTCGCTTCGCGGTACGTCGCTCCGCACGCCGTCACGAGCGTGTCGTCCGCGTAACACGTGACGGCGGCACCGTCTGCGAGCTCACCGCGAAGCACCCAGTCGTATCCGATGTTCCACAGGAGCGGCCCCAGGACCGATCCCTGCGGAACACCGCACGACATCTCACGCCGGCCGAGACCGGTCACGGTTGGGTAGAAGACGGCTCTCTCCGTCAAATACGCCCCGACTATGCGGCGGAGGTAGAGAGGCACTTCGTGATACACGAGCGCCTCCCTAATGCAACTCCAGGGCAAGGTGTTGAACGCGTTAGCGATGTCCAGAGACACCGCCAACATCACCTCACCCCGGGCTAC
Source organism: Cybosia mesomella (assembly GCA_946251805.1). Taxonomy (NCBI): domain Eukaryota; kingdom Metazoa; phylum Arthropoda; class Insecta; order Lepidoptera; family Erebidae; genus Cybosia; species Cybosia mesomella. Next base: position 30,346,404 of record OX276398.1, read on the forward strand.
TGCATCCTCCGCCAGAGCCCTCACGCGCATGATGGCATCCACGGTGGAGCGCCTCTGGCGGAAGCCATATTGGCCATCCGCCAGGTCCGGCCCCACTCTTGAGAGGTGCTCGACGAGGCGCTTCGCAATTACTCTTTCAAAGAGCTTGCACACCTCGTCGAGCAACACTATGGGCCGGTAGGCGGACGGTGAGTCCGCCGGGCGCCCCTCCTTTCGGATGAGGACCAGTTTCCCCGTCTTTCACAATTTCGGAAACTGGCCCCGCTCCAAACATGCGCTGAGAAGCCCTCTCAGTCGGGGCTCGAGAGCGTCGTCGACTAGAGCTAGGACCCACGCTCGGCCTGGAATGCCGTCGGGTCCCGGGGCGGTGCGTTTGGCTCTCAGCCTTCTCACCGCCAGCTCTAGTTCTACCCAAGTGACCTCGGGCACGTCGTCGTCAACCACGTCGGGCACCATTGGCAACCGAGGCGGAGTCATCTGCGGTGGAACATGTTCCACCGCCCGCGCTGGGAACAGGGAGCTAACAACTCCTCCGAGCAGCTCCGGCTGGAGACACTGGGTCAACGGCGGGGCCTTGGGGCGCAGTTTTCCCCTTACCATTAGGTAGGGCCGCCCCCAAGGGTCCCGCTCCAGTGTCTCCAGCAGTTCGCAGCGGGCCTCCTTTTTGGCCCGCCTTATCTCTGCTCGGAGGGCACCTCTGGCCTCCCTGTATCCCTGGTACAACTCCGCCTCTCGGGCCTCCGCATCTGCGGGGCGGCGACGCCTCCTACGGAATCGGGCCCACCGGCGGTGCGTGATCACGCAGGCCCGTCTGAGCCTCGCGATCTCCGACGACCACCAGTAGACCTGACCCCTCGGATTATAGGGCGGAGCCCTAGGCATCGCCGCGTCGCAGACACGGGTCATGGCCTCCCGGAACCACTCCGCCTCATCGTCTACGTTGACAGGCCTGTCCGGCGCAGAGGCCCAGGCCTGTACGATGGCGGCTTCCAGGAGGAGCTCCCGATCTAGTCGCTTAAGTGCCCAACGTGGCTCGGGTGGAGCCGGTGTGGCCGGCGCATCGCTCGCGGGGGCGGAGACGTCAAACCGAATATATCGGTGATCCGAACTTGTCTCCTCCCCCAAAACGACACGCCAGCCCTGAACACGTCGCGTCAACGAGGGACTCGCGAACGAGATGTCCACGATTGAACTGGCCCTCGAGGTCACGAACGTGTCCACGGCTCCCCGATTTAGGAGGTCTAGGCCGAGTCCTTCGGCCCAGTCCTCCAGTGCCCTGCCTCTATCCCCCGCCGGGCCCCTATCGTGACGGGAACCCCACGCCAACGACCAGGCGTTGAAGTCCCCGAGCACAAGGACCGGGCGGGGGTGGCAGGCATTGACGACGACTGCCAGCTGACGGAGCCATTGCTCATACGAGTCGTCAGCTATGTCTCGGCTCGGCGTGAAGTAAGCAGCCACGACCGCTATGTCGCCAACCGCCGCCGCCACGCAGCCGGGTCCCCTTGCAACGACGGCAAGAGGGGGGCTGCCGGCGGCAGGGTTGTGCACCAGTGCCGCCGACCCATCCAGCGCGGTTTCCCAGGCAGGCCCGAGGAACCGGTAGGTGTATGGGTCGGCGACAGCGGCGACATTTATGGCCCACTGTGCCATGCTCTGGAGCAGAAGGTCCTGAGCATGGGCACCGTGGCCAACATTCACCTGCAGGATGCGGAGTTGAGGATCCATTATGGAACCCCCATCTCCGCATCCCGCTGTGAACTGGAGGCGGAAGGCCGGCCTCCCGGCTTCGGCTCCCCTCCGGCGCAGGCCTTGCTTCCAACCCTGTGGTCGGCCGGCTTGCCTCCCGCTGCACACCTAAAACAGTGCAGCGGGGCGTCGCAAGTGCCGGCCTTGTGACCGGGTTGGCCACAGCGGAAGCAACGGTCACCCGCCGTCACTTCCGCCGTGCAGTGCACCCTCACATGGCCCACCGACAGGCACCTGAAGCACCTGGCCGGTCGGGCCTGCAGGAGCCTTGCCTGCGCCCTCAGGAAGCCTCCTACCAGGAGGCTCCGCCCGTCTGCAACCTTTTGGGCCGCCGCGATAGGGCAGCCGACAACTGCTGCCCCCTGTCCACCACGGCCGAAGCGTATCGCTCCGGCCTTAACTGTGTCCGGGGAGCAGCCCCCGGCCTCCGCAACGGCGAGCCTGAGCTCTTCCGCCGTGACGGAGTCGTCCAGGCCCGTAATGCGCATTTCTGCGCATTTAATGGGCCTGGACACCCGGACGTCGGCTGCATCCAGCAACTCCCTTAGCCGAGCCGCTAGGGCGTCGGCCTTGGGGCCACTGGCGGCGCCGGGGACCTCGAGAAGCCGGGCTCCCGTCCGTGTGCTCTTGCACCGGACACCCGGGATCTCGAGGGCCTTCAGGTCGACGTTGGCCTTTACTTTGGCCAACACCTCGGCATACCCCACGCCCCTCGACGCTGCCTCCGCCGTCAGAGTGACGACGACGGCAGTAGTGCGAGGGGCGCGGAGTTTCCCCGGCGCTGCCTTCGCGGCGGCCGCGGCCTTCCTGGCCTTCTTGGCGGCCTTCTTGGCGGCCTTCCGCCTCTTCTTACTGGCTCCAGCCACCTCCCAGCCCCCTTCCAACGGGGTGGAGGTAGCCGGAGCCACGGCTGGGGCTGGGGCTGGGGCCAGGGCTGGGGACGTCTTCCCCTTGCCCTTCCCCTTGCCTTTGCCTTTCCCCTTCCCCTGGGTGGGAGGGAGCCGAGGAGCCGGTTCCGGCAGGGATGCACCTGCAGCCGGGCGGGCGGGGCCCCTCCGGGCTACAGCCACATAGCTGGCCACCGGCGACGCCAGAGGCGGACGACGGATGGAGTCCACTAAGGCCTCCATCCGACTCATCATCCGCTCCTCCAGCGCACGAGTAGCCGTCACCCAGGGCTCCTCCGGTGATTGGGCCGGCAGCCGCACCGATCGCGCCGGCTGCTCCGCCTGCGACGCCTGCGCTGACTGTGACGGCTGCGTCGACCGTGTCGACCGCGTCACCCGCGCCGGCTGCTCCGGCTGCGCCAATTGCGCTGGTGGCACCGGCTGCGCCGAACTCGCTACCACCCTCTTTAACTCCTCGAGGGCTGCAGCAAGCCGGGCCGTCTCTCGACGGGACTCGGCCAGCTGTTCCGCGAGGGCCTCATTCTCGGAGGCGATGTTGAACACTATATTCAACATCGCCTCCTGTTCGGGGCTTGGGGACCCCCGGAACGACGCGGTCACCCTCTGGAGTTTCTCCAAGAGAGACCGCGTCCCACCGCTCGGCTCCGGCACCGCCGAGGTGGAAGGCCTCGACGGTGACTCTCGCACAGCCCTACCAGGGGCTGAGGGCGCTCGGGTGGATGGTCCAGCCCTCGTTCCCCCTCGCGCCCCTCGGCGGCCTGCAGCGACCTTGGACGCCGGCTTCGACGTCTCGTCACTGCTGGAGGAGGAGGAGGTCGTCCCGGTGAGGGTATAATCCTCATCCGAGACGTCCTCCCCCGCCCGAGCCTTTGCTCGCCTCCTGCGTTTTCGGGTCCTCTGTACCCCAAGACCCAGCGGGCTACTCGCCCGGCTTCGCTCGTTGGCGGTGTCGAAACTTTCCGACACCGCCGAGGTATTTAGCGTCACCTCCACGCTTGCCTGCTGCGCGAGCTCCGCGCAGACTTCGTCATTTCCATTGTTCGTTGCCTGTTTGTCGTTAGATTTTTCCTTCGGTTTTTTATATTTATTTGGGTTTATTAGGTCCATATCATATCCCACGAGTATGGGGGAAAGGTGGTCCATCCAGGCGGAGCCCCCTGCACCTGGATAAGCCTATATACTATGGAGGTCGGCTGGTATCCATAGGTTTTTACGACTTGGCTGTCGGGTGTTATAGACTTTTCCTTGTCGTGGGCCGGCCAATAAAGGCAAGCCCTCCGGTCAGCAAGTTCACGGCGTACCCTTCTGGAGCCACCAGTCAGGTCGTTGCTGATCACCTGCCGATTACGGAACGCGAGAGGATGGCTAGTCCTCTCTCACCGGCGGCGGCACAAGTGCCCGTCGGCCCCTGCGTTAGCAGTGGGCCAACCCGCCCCTGGATCCCGCAGGACCCTATGGTGGCCTCAGCCACAAACACCATCGCTCATCCTGTCTCCTCTGAAAGCAGAGGAGTACGGAGAGCGATGTGTTCCCGCCACGTTGGGTATTCGCCGACGATCAATGCCAACCCCATGAAGGGGAAGCCATTGACCGCCGCCCAGGGTGTACCGGCCGCTCCGGTTCCATTCCCCCCGGACTGCAGCGGGATCGGAATCGAAACGACACTCGAGGAGGTTACCCAACACACACCCCTATGATGCCGAACCTCTTCACAAAATGATGGCACACAAGCGATAACGATTGACGGCCTCTGTGGCGTAGCGGTAGTGCATTCGACTGCTACGACAGGGGGCGCGGGTTCGATTCCCGCTCAGTGCAAATATTTGTATGCATGAATATGTCTATTTGCATTGGTCTGGGTGTTTCTATGTATAATATGGATGTACTTAGAAAAAAAAAAGTATATAAGTACATTTATCCACATTCCATAACACAAGCTAGTTAAACTATGCTTACTTTGGGTCTAGAAAGCGCTGTGTGGAATGTCGTAGAATATTTATTATTATTATTATAAATCGGCAGTGCACTTACTCTAAATTTATATTCCACTAGCTGTGTCCCACGGCTTTGCCCGGGGCATACTTCGCCCCCGTGGCACCTATTTATTAGCCAATACATGCACATCATTTCTTATTTCTATAATAATGTATGGAAATTTTCCCGATTTGTTGACATTTATGGTTACTACTCCGCTCTCCTAGGTAGTAGCGTGATGATATATAACCTATAACTTCCCCGATAAATGGTCTATGCAACACAAAAATAATTCTTCTATTCGAACCACTGGTTCCTGAAATAAACACGTTCAACCAAACAAACTCTTCAGCTTTATAATTATTATTAACATTTTAATTAAATTGTTAAATTATAAACTACAGTAAATAAAAGAGTAATTGATTAATATTTTTCGTGATTATTTTAATAGGTTACGCTTTTATTACAAGCTTATAATTAAATTGTAATGTTTGCTTAGATCAAATATTGGAAGTAAATTTTTAATCAACTTCTTTGTTGTGTCTATTATCCGCCATTTTATTAGGGTTCCGTTGCCAAATGGCAAAAAACGGAACTCTTATAGATTCGTCATGTCTGTCTGTCTGTCCGTCCGCATGTCACAGCCACTTTTTTACGAAACTATAAGAACTATGCTGTTGAAATTTGGTAAATAGATGTATTCTGTGAACAGCATTAAGATTTTCACACAAAAATTGAAAGAAACAATAAATTTTGGGGGTTCGCCATACTTAACTGAAACTCAATTTTTTATTTCATTCAATCCATACCTGTGTGATATCTATGGATAGGTCTTCAAAAATAATATTTAGGTTTCTAAATTTAAAAATAAACTGAAAAGTTTGCAAGAGAGACACTTCCAAAGTGGTAAAATGTGTGTCCCCCGCCCCTGTAACTTCTAAAATAAAACTCAAAAAAAAAATATGATGTACATTACTATGTAAACTTCCACCGAAAATTGGTTTGAACGAGATCTAGCAAGTAGTTTTTTTAATACGTCATAAATCGTAAACCACAATTTCCCTTTCGTTCAATCAACTCAAATATAAAAATTTAAAAAGATAACATTATTATGTTACTTGCTGCTACGGAACCCTTCATGGGCGAGTCCGACTCGCACTTGGCCGCTTTTTATTTTTTATGGAAGCGACTACCCTCCCAAACCCAAAAGCCTGCGCCAGAATCGTCTGTCCATCAGTAGGATCCCGGCTTGAGGGCAAGGTTGGCTTGGCAAGTAAATAACCGAAGTACAATCAGGCACTTAATATATACCAACTCTGAATTAATTAATTCAATTCGTTATAATATGTGTATGATATGTATCACAAAACTTACTATGAAATAATGCACCGAATATGCTCTATAATCATTGATGTTCTATAAAAACTCAAGTGCATCGTAAACTGCAAAACCAGTTCGCACTCTTGGTCAAGTCATTCTACTAGGTACTAAGTAAGTACATATTGTGATAAAAATAACTTCGGATAGGAACAAGTTACCCACTGTCCCCTAAACTGTGTTTTCTGTCCATCAAGTGCCACACTAAAATGTCGTGCAAAGATTTAGACTACCTTTTTTGTTTTTTTGTTTTTTTTTTATTTAAACGCCGTCTCGGGTCTTCAGACGCCGGGGTGTAAGGTTACCCATAGAGCATATCCCTCGCACCCCGGCTGACCCTGGGCCATCTCACCACTAACAGCATCGCTCATCCTGTCTCCTCTGAAAGCAGAGGAGTACGGAGAGCGATGTGTTCCCGCCACGTTGGGTATTGGCCGACGATCAATGCCAACCCTATGAAGGGGTGAAGGGGAAGCCATTGACCGCCGCCCAGGGTGTACCGGCCGCTCCGATTCCGTTCCCCCCGGACTGCAGCGGGATCGGAATCAGAGCGACACTCGAGGAGGTTACCCAACACACACCCCAGATTTAGACTACCTACTTACTAAAAATACGATAATTATTTGAAATAGAATAAGTATATTCATCAGGGAAATAACAATTGAAAAACTACGCAAGTCTGAGAAATTAAGAATAATAGAAATGTAAATTATTCCCTTCGTAGCTAAAGAAACAAAGGAAAAAGGGAGAAACTTTGAAACAGAACATGAAAAGTATTGAATAACCCCTGACAGTCATTAAATATATTACTTACCAAGATCGTAATTCTTTCCATTTTGCGTTTTATAAAACTATATGTTCGAAAAAGTTCATAATTTAAATATCACTGATCTTCTCCGAATTTAATTAACAAAATAATAAAAACTATAAATTCAAAACTTTTACATTATTTATTCTTATGAAAATACGAATTTAATTTGAATTGTTTCAAAGCGCGGGATAATACACGGACGCGTTATGGCGGACTGGCCACTGCGCATGCGTCCCCCGCTTTTAATAATTATGGTCGATGGTTACTTTTTTGTCTGTCCATCCGCCTAGGGCCTGGGTTCGTGTATGGTGAAGGCTATACTGTATGCTATGGTGTTTTTACTTGAACCTATTTACTCATAACAAGCAGCACAATTGAACGAGGTTTTTGACTTGAATAAGAGTTTTTTGACTTCATTTCGAAACTGGTGTTCACGGTACTAGATCTGTATATATATATTTTACAATACAATGCAGAGAATCGTGTCGTGTGTCCACGAGCGATTCTTCTCATTGTAGTAAATGATAAACTTTTATTGCTGACAAATTGATGTATTCTCATGAAATTTACTTTTAACTAAGAAATTTGCCAGGTGGGGGACCACCCAGCAGCGTGATTTGAAACCATTGTACAACTCTGCGCCATAGGGTGCTGAATTAGACTAGGTTTGACTTCCATTCTTTAGACTTCAATTTTGTCATGTCATATAGGCGTTATTATATTTAACAAAATATATATCACTTCCGATCTTCTACTCCACCATTATTGCTTTATCTAGTCATCGGATTCCGGGTTCCAAAGGTCATCTTATGCAACTGGTAGTGGCGCTCAGGCGTAAGCATGGAGGGGTGAAGGAGAAGAAGACATATCATCGGGTAATCTAATATAATTAATTACTTGTATTACCTATATCTTTTGAGCAAAAATGTTCTAAAAGTATACTAAATAATTTTAATAACATAGTAGACATGGTGTAGTGACGTTCTGTTTCAAACCATTGTACAAGATAGAGTTGATACCACTGTAGCTTGCGTTCAATGGTTTTTAGTTTAAAATTAATGAATTAATAAGCAAATTTAGTAGCTTATGATAATTAATTTAGAGCTGTGTTAGTTGTAAGTACCTACAATTTGTACAATGCTTTCAGAACACTCCACCCGTCATTTTCCCATACCGTAACTATGAGTATTAGGTGTATGGAAATGAGAGAGGCTTAGTTTGAGATTAAATTCATGCGGTCAAAAACTAAGTAAGAACTACCCTCTATAAGAGTAGGACTTTTAAAAGTACGGAAGCACGTGCTTCGGACAGAAATGTCGTCACTTATCTTTTATCTTACCCCTTAGGGGTTAAAATTTTGAAATATCGCATATATACATTTAATTTTTTTTTATACCACTCAGGTGGCAGACAAGCTCACGGCCCACCTCATGGGAAGCGGTTACCGTGGCCTATGGACGTGTGCAACACCAGGGGCATCACACTCGCGCTGCCGACCCTGTAAAAACCTTTTAATGCCCTTCTTGAAGAACCCCATATTGTAGTCGCTTGGGAAAACCACAGCAGGGAGATCCTTCCACAGCCTGAGAGTGTGCGGAATAAAGTGCCTTTCATACCTAACTGTAGGCACCGTTTCCGGTCGCAACGTGTGAGGATGAATTCCCTGTCTGTGGCGAGCGGTGCGATGATAGAATGTGGCCGTGGGCATCATTTGTCATACAATGTAATACAATACAATTTATATCAATATGAACTTTCATGATTCTTACTTTAAAAATGAGGTACTTCTATACAGCCGTTCATGGTGTTTATCTGTTATTTTACCCGCTAAGGGACCTGAAAATTTACCAGTAGGTAAACATGTATATTGGGGTGTGTGTTGGGTAACCTCCTCGAGTGTCGCTCCGATTCCGATCCCGCTTCAGTCCGGGGGGAACGGAATCGGAGCGGCCGGTACACCCTGGGCGGCGGTCAATGGCTTCCCCTTCACCCCTTCATAGGGTTGGCATTGATCGTCGGCCAATACCCAACGTGGCGGGAAAACATCGCTCTCCGTACTCCTCTGCTTTCAGATTAGACAGGATGAGCGATGCTGTTAGTGGTGAGATGGCCCAGGGTCAGCCGGGGTGCGAGGGATATGCTCTATGGGTAACCTTACACCCCGGCGTCTGAAGACCCGAGACGGCGTGCGGTTTTAGTCGGTGCAAGCCCGACATAACCGCCCCCGCTGGCCGGCGGGGGGGTATCCGAAGGGATTTCCGCACGATAAAAAAAAAGAAAAAAAAAAGGTAAACATGTATATTTATTTTTTAACAGAAGCAGGTACTTGTATGAAATTTCGTGCTTCTATCTTCAAAAGTGCGGAATATCCCATATAAAGTTTCAAACCCTAATTCACCTTAGGGGCGTGTGGAGGAACGGAATGCGATGTTCCTCCTACACAAAAGGAAAGATTCTCTGAGATCCTCTGACCAAACAAGGTGATCACGCCTGGCGCGTCGCGGCCTACCGGTTGACGTTAGGATTTTGTATAATAGTTTGCTATCCAGTGCATGAACTTCAATTTCGCGATGCAGAAACGGTGGTTCTGTAGTAGTTCAGCTTCATTGCGCTAGATGGCGCTAGGTACGTGTAGTATCAGCACAAGTGAAATGTTGAAAAATGCTGAGTCTAATCCCCTGAAGCTATAAACTTGAAATTGTAGTTGATGCCATTTATATTGTAAGCATCCACTAAGGAATTTATTTTGGAAATTTCACCCCTAAGGGGGTAAAATACGAAAGGTCCGGTGGCTTGTTTTTGGCTTTGCCTTTGGGTGTAAGGGGAAGCAAACTCATGCAAACTCATGCAAACTCACCTGCAAGCCGGTTTACCTGCTGACTAACAGACAAGGCTCTGGCGCAAGATTTCTTTTTGGGGTCAGACGGCAGTCGCTTCCGCGAAAGCCAAAATAACATAACATAATATAACTTCACGCCTGTATCCCCAAAGGGGTAGGCAGAGGTGTATTACATACCCACGATTCGCCAGTTATGTTAAGGTCCCAATGTAATAGGGGGCGAGCCTATGGCCATCTACGTTAAATAAATGTTAATTATCGCACGCTTAATAATGTGCCCGGTAGATGGCAATAGGCTCGCCCCCTATTACATTGGGACCTTGACATAACTGGCGAATCGTGGGTGTGTAATCCACCTCTGCCTACCCCTTCGGGGATACAGGCGTGAAGTTATGTTATGTTATGTAGTTCTAAAGCTAAGGTGGACGATAACCCTTTTAAAATAGCAAAGGAATGATACTAGTTGAAAGAGCAATAGCCGTCAAAGACACTCATTTATAGAGCTCACGACCCGGAACCTATAAGAAACAAACGGCATTTTTCGACTACGGGTGCTAACTCATCTTATTGAAATAATTTGATAATAGCGTGTACCTACGTAGTGGTACGGTTCGCTGGTCTGCAACACACAATGACGTGTCAGTCGTGGTTCGGTGCTCGGCACTTTTTGATTTAGTTGTGGTGTTTAATTAGACTGTTTCCATTATCCTACGGTATGTTATTGAATTTAATTGTGTTAATGCTGGTAGAGCATATGACTGCTACGTCATTCATCGTGGGTTCGATTCCCGTTCAGCGTTGATAGAGACGTCGGTATCAATATGTCTATTTACATTGGTTTAAGTGTTTCGATGTATAATATGTATACGTATTTCATTGACTGCTATCTATACTAGACTGGCTGTTAAGAATAACATCGTTTGTATAGATTTTTGGATGCTACAGAACACAATTTTGGTGCCACTTTTTGTTGCTGTCATAACCACAGAGTACATTAAATTTATTTTATACGATTTTATAGGAGATTCCCACCTATCATCTGTAAACCCAAAGGGAGCCAAAATTAATAGTCTATGGTGAGTATTGATGAGGCTTCCCGTACCCCTCTCCCGTACCATTGATGTATTTAAATGTATTAAGACGTACGGTCAGATACCAATGAGCGTGCGATACCCTTTCATTGGCGTTCGGAGGCCCGGTGTTTACATATACAGTATAAAGTGTAGGTATAAGTCCGCGCAGGTGTCGCACATATATGCTGCTGCCACCGTTGTGATACAAAGTCACACACAGTACAAGAAATAACGTCTCTTTGTAAGTCAAGTTAACTTCTCGCAGAGAATGAGACATTCTGGCCACGGACTCTAGCCGGTCAATGAAGCTACTTTTTATCCCGGGAAACGTCTCCTGTGGGTTGCAGAATAGTCACGAACAGCTACTTGAATCATGAAAAATAACTTAAAGAAGTTTTATATTTTCTACCAAATAAAATAATTATCGTATAAGTTATCACAAATTAAGTGCGGAGACAATGGAAACAGACGCCTATAGTTTTAGACAATAGCATTTCCTGTTCCTGCTTCTGAATTTGTGCAGATTGTTCCCGGTTATTTAATTTTGAATTCAGACACCTTAGATGTCAATCATTTTCTGGACTGAATATTAATAGGAGGTTTACCACCATACGATTCTCTGGGATATTGTTTCTAGGGCACATCAGGTTACCGGAAACACTGGCCGATGTGACATGTCTCATCGCTAGCTCCGGTGAGGTGCTAGCCCGAAGGGATTTCCACCCGCAGAAAAAAGATAGATGTACCATATGAGATGATCAGACTCGAGCAAAAGATTATTGACTGATTACGTTATCCTTACTGCTAATGCAAGACAAGATACCTCATCATCACCATCATAGCGTTGGTCCCGGTTGCATGTAACGCACTGCTGAGACGAGGTCTCGAGTTCGATCCCCAGTCGCCCCGGGCGCACACCTCTTACTTTTCGTAGTTACGTGTGTAATCTCGTCTCAGCATTCCGTTAGCTTTAGAACTTTTCATAAAATAATAAACAAAAATTTAAAAAATGTTGCTTTTTGTCCTCTGAAGATTTTAATCGCTCAAACTAAATTCCCTTCGCTCGCTCAGCGAAGCAAGCGAGCAAAGCTCTTATACGCTGCATAGCCGTTTGTTGGTGGCTGAACTCCTCCGTAACCACTCGCGCGATCTTGACCAAATTTACCATGGTGATAGTCTTTTTATTTTAGCGGCGATAGCCTAGTGGTGTACGTAACGGACTGCCGAGACGAGGTCTCGAGTTCGATCCCCAGTCGCCCCGGGCACACACCTCTGACTTTTCGTAGTTATGTGTGTATTAAAAATTTGGATTTTCGCTCGCTTAGTAATGTGCCCGGTAGACGGCAATAGGCTCGCCCCCTATTACATTGGGACCTAAACATAACTGGCGAATCGTGGGTGTGCAATACACCTCTGCCTACCCCTTCGGGATACAGGCGTGAAGTTATGTTATGTTATGATAGTGTGGACACTGAGGACTGTTTTGAAGCGAGATGGTTCATGTCCGATGTAGTAGATACATCGGACATGAACCATAGGAATAATCACCGAAAAAGAGTTTCACGAGCGCGCGGCCTTAGCTAAGCGGGCGACCGTAGTAAGATGTCTTATTTTCAAGTAAGAGTCCTGCTCGCTCATCTCAATGCTTATTTCAATCGCACCCTGCACTGAATTCCTAGTTTATTGATATATTCCAACGTAAAGATCGTTTGTAAATTTGTGAGTGTTCAGCATTTTCTGAGTGCGACTATACATAGGAACGTATACACTATGGTTTGCATCGTCTGTAGGTTTGTAACGAGCCTGTTACTATCTTCTAGCAACGTTTCTATACTTTGTAATGCTACATTACGAATAACAAACGCAAAGTTAAGCGGTAGACAGCGTACGCAAGGATCAGACAATCAATAAATATCGTGAAATTCATGATACCACCGTGATATTGGTATGCCCGTTGTCCGTAGAATGAAGTACACGGTATAGTATGGGCCAGACCATCGCAATTCAGTCATTGATCAACAGAGATTTAAAAGAAAGGAATGATTTTATATATCTACCTACCTACCAAATTATAATGTATAATGGTAGAGTCAAGCAACAGTCATTTTGGCCGTTGCATGAATGGGCCGACTCGACCGGGGAAGCACCACCCTCTCACAGAATATCGACGCCAAGCAACAGTATTTGAACTGTTGCGTTCCGTTTGGTGAGGGAGAGTGCCGGAGCCCAAACTCCTTTCCCATCCCCACTCAAACTCCTTTCCCATCCCCTCCCAAGCTCCTTTCCCATCCCCTTTCCTTTACAGTGTCAGCAGCGCGAGTGTGACGCCACTGGTGTTCCACACGTCCATAGGCCGCGGTAACCGCTTCCCATCAGGTGGGCCGTGTGCATGTCTGCCCTTAGTGGTATAAAAAAATACAAAGGTTTTGTTTAGGTACACACTGTCATAATATAACCATACCGCGAATATTTTTATAATACTAGGGTAATCTAGACCTTTAATCTGACCATAATGAATAGTGTGACATTGACAAATGAAATTCAACCATTGGAAACTGATATTTACTTACCTAATAAATCCTTAACAATAGCATCGTTAGACTAATATTTATCGCAAATTACTAGCTTGTTTTACATCATTAAAAGTGATGAGTATGAAGAAACGAGGACATATTATTCGTAATTCGCGGTTTTGGATAGGATGCTAGATGTCGTTCCCGCCAAAAGCTGTTGACATACGCATGCGCGTGACGGCCAGTGCCCTCTGTACATACAGAATACATATACTTGTGGGTATCTGGTAAGAATCACTGCAAAATTATATTTTGTTATATTTATATTTTCCAACATGCAGGACGGGACCTTACCCTGCCAATTGAGCTAGCTGGATCTGTCCTGAACAGCTGAAATCGTCTCGTCTACACACATGTCTCAACTACTGAAACAATGAGTGGTGTAACAATGTTTTAAATAATTGTTGCGAGAATTACAGCAAAGTGCAATCAAATATCTCTATAATCAGTTTAGTAGTTCTCACAAGTCACATGTTTAAACTTAGTGTACTTGAACTTCCCCTAAAACTGGGGGTTAACATACACAAACCCCACTTCTTTGGATTCTATTCATACCTTGTAAAAAATTAAGTGCAAAATGTTTCTGCGATATAGTATTAAAATCGGGAATGAGGCAAATACTACCACTAAGTGTTGATAAGTTTCCCCTGTTCAATTTTGTGCACTAAATTATCCTTAAAAGTTCGTTAAAACAACTAAATGAGCATGACGATGGCCACAAAGTACTCCAAATTCACAAAAAATGCGTCCCCTTTGGCCGGATTCCACCCGTTCACGAACTTAAACTAAGTTTGAAAGCGATCGGGGCAAAAATGCGACCGTGAGAGTGCCACAAATTTTGGGAAGTGGAACCATACATACATATATATATATATATAAACTTTTTGACCAGTGGTCATTTCGGACTCAGGGGGTCATAACTAGACCTCCTATGAAGATTTTTTTTTAAAATTCGACAGTAGTCAAGAAACCAATAGGTAGATCGATTTCATCGAAATCTACCTAATATTGCCCTAAAACAATTCATTTACCCAAGTTTTTTGCCCCTATACCTTCCTTCCAATGTATTTCAGCCTTAACCTCGTCTTTTTTATTTTAATTAACCCCTACGCCGCCGCGCGACCCAGATGTCAGCAATTTGTTTTGACGAATCAAAATGAAGTCTACAGGCTATTATACGGCAGGCAACGAGTGAGTGACGGCAAATCGATAGAAATTAATCGAATGTCGACCAATTACTTCAAGCGGCATGTTGATACGAATAAGTATTTAGGACGCAGCTACTACATTTTTGCAATACAATTGTTCAATACATTGGAGGTAGTGGGTTCGATTCCCGCTCAGTGCAAATATTTGTTTGCATATAATGTCTATTTGCATTAGATTCGGCATTTATATGTACAATACGTATGTATTTACAAAAAAAATATATATGCTAAGTATATTTATCCACATTCTAGATCCTATAATACTAGCTAGTCAAGTTATACTTACTTTAGATAGAATAATATGATGTTATATATGTTATATATATATATATGTCCAAAGCATATTGGATCTAAATACCACAATGTAGAATTTTAATAGAAGACGCTTTATAACAATAAAATAAATGTTTTTTTAGGCAGTCTTTTTGGTATGGTCTTCGATTAAAGCGTGTTTTAAGGCATTTTAAAATATAGGTAGTTGTATTTATTATTGATTCTTAGTAAATTTTTTATTCTTTTTTAAAAATCGTCGTCCAAATTAATCCGATGTTTTGAAGAGCCTAAAAATCGAGTCCAATATCACATACCTACATACGAAGCTTATAAAAACTAATGCTATGCTAATAAACACATTAAAAAAAACTTTTAAAATGATTGAATTATTATCGGTCCTTAAAAGTGTGAAATCCGTAATAAACAAACATACATACCTTTTTTTTTTTTTTTTTACGTGCGGAACTAGCTAATAAAAGCGTGATAAAAACCCACTAATAGTTTATTCAATCTTAGTGTAGGTACCTACTTTTTTTCTTCGTGCTGAAATCCCCTCCGCCCGCCAGCGGGGGCGGTTATGTCGGGCTTGCACTGACTAAAACCGCACGCCGTCTCGGGTCTTCAGACGCCGGGGTGTAAGGTTACCCATAGAGCATATCCCTTGCAACCCGACTGACCCTGGGCCATCTCACCACTAACAGCATCGCTCATCCTGTCTCCTCTGAAAGCAGAGGAGTACGGAGAGCGATGTGTTCCCGCCACGTTGGGTATTGGCCGACGATCAATGCCAACCCTATGAAGGGGTGAAGGGGAAGCCATTGACCGCCGCCCAGGGTGTACCGGCCGCTCCGATTCCGTTCCCCCCGTATAAAATAAAATAAAAATAAATAAAATATATACCTATGATAATGTCAAAATCAAAATCATTATATGAAATATATGATTGATTGCAATTGGTTGAGTAGAACCGGAGATATGAACAAAAAAGCGGCCAAGTGCAAGTTGGACTCGCCCATTAAGGGTTCCGTAGTAGCAAGTAACATAATAATGGATTTATTTTTAAATTTTTATATTTGAGTTGATTGAATGAAAGGTAAATTGCGGTTTACGATTTATGACGTATTAAAAACAAACTACTCACTAGATCTCCTTCAAACCAATTTTCGTTGGAAGTTTACATGGTAATGTATATCATATATTTTTTTTAGTTTTATCATTCTCTTATTTTAGAAGTTACAGGGGGGGACACACATTTTACCACTTTGGAAGTGTCTCTCGCGCAAACTATTTAGTATAGAAAAAAATGATATTAGAAACCTCAGTATCATTTTTGAAGACCTATCCATAGATACTACACACGTATGGGTTTGAAGAAAAATTTTTTTTTTTGTTTTAGTTCTAAGTATGGGGAACCCCCAAAATTTATTGTTTTTCTTTATTTTTGTATGAAAATCTTAATGCGGTTCACAGAATACATATACTTACCAAGTTTCAACAGCATAGTTCTTATAGTTTCGGAAAAAAGTGGCTGTGACATACGGACGGACAGACAGACAGACATGACGAATCTATAAGGGTAACGTTTTTTGCCATTTGGCAACGGAACTCTAAAAACGATAACCGACCTTCGCGCGGGCGGGGCCGCAGGCATCAACTAGTATATAATAGGTGTGGTATATAATAAGGTAGGTATAGATTAACTTCAAAGGTCTGTACTTACGGCAATATACGCCCTTATTCGTGTTTAGTGTGCTCTGCACCCAAACAACCTACAAATACTCCAGTATATGAAATATAAAAACTTCATTCACAGTATTCAAATAAAATGTCACCTCAAAACGCCTTCTAAATGTTATAGAAAAGAGGCATGTTATGTGCTCTGTCCATAAGTTTACTAGGAGGTCAGAATTTTATAAAACCGAGTGGACAAAAGCATACACATGTCAATAACCTTCCACCCTTCCTGTTCGGCGCGCGTATCTGCTTGTGCCACTGAATAATTTATTTTATTTAAACATTAGCAATAACTAAACGTAGCCATTCATGATTGTGGTTTTCGTAAATAACGATTGAATGACGTATTTTAGGGGAAATAAAATAGTGTGGTTTGTTAAATTTGTAACAAGAAATGAAAAGGGTATGAATAAATAAATAAATAAATAAATATTCTACGACATTCTACACAGCGCTTTCTAGACCCAAAGTAAGCATAGTTTAACTAGCTTGTGTTATGGGTTCCAGAATGCGGATAAACATACTTATATACTTTTTTTTTTGTAAATACATACATATTATACATAGAAACACCCAGACCAATGCAAATAGACATATTCATGCATACAAATATTTGCACTGAGCGGGAATCGAACCCGCGCCCCCCTGTCGTAGCAGTCGAATGCACTACCGCTACGCCACAAAGGCCGTCATGGTATGCTAGGCTCTTGCTAGTGTATGTTAGGCTTGTCTATGCCCAGGACTACCAGCGTCCATGATCGGGGCCTGAGGACGGCAGTTGGCCGACTCGCCGTCCTTACAGAAGCAAGCCAAGACGGAGGCGTGTCGTGTGTGTCCTACACACGCCTGCCAACTCACCGATGCGGGATCAAACCCGACCCCAAAGGCGATGGTGGCCGAAGTCCGCTGGGAACCCTGGGGTTATCCTTTCGATAAAAAGGAAAAATATCAAAATCAAATGCGTCACATCTATAGGTTTCTTAATATTTCATTAATTTTTTAAACATAAATGCCATGTTGTGTCGTAAATTAGTACACTGCACCTCACTATTGACAATAAAGAACAGAAATTTAAGCGGATAAACGTCAAAACGGGCATCATAGCGTGTCGCTAGTTTAAGTATGTAAGCGACCTCACAGAATATACACTGATCAAATTCATAAGATTTTTTTTTTACGTGCGGAAATCCCTTCGGATACCCCCCCCCCCCCCCTTATGTTATGTCGTGTCTCGACTAAAACCGCACGGTGTCCTCCCCAAGTGTCCGTTGCCGGGCACCCCGGGTAAGCCCTCGAAAGGATAACCCCAGGGATAATTCATAAGGTAATAAAAAAAATCACAGGTCAAAACCACTCGAAAACGGCGCGCTTGCATTTTCATGCAAGCGCGCCGTTTTGAGTAGGTGGAGGGCTGTAGTCTCTGCCTACCCCGAAGAGAAAAAGGCGTGAATAGTCACGCCTATGTATGTATGTAGGCAGGTATAAATATTTGGAACTATTTTCTTCTTATCTTCTTCTTCATCCGAGTGCTAATTCCGATTACTTCCAAAGGTTGCTCTTCGGAGTCTTCAGAGCCCGGGGTCTGCAATTCTAATCCTTCTTTCCATTATTTGGGTTACTTTAACTTTAGCGGGAGCGACCGCTATCTGACCCAGAGTTTTTTTTTTTCCTGTAAAAACAAATTTCTGCTGTTACTAAAAATACACTTACACAGGAACACCTACGATCATGACGCTGGTTCAATGTTAAGCTGTCAGATTTGCTAATAACTGTCACCCGTATCAAGCAGTCTTGTGACAATTAAAAACATGGCCTGTGCTTTTAACACCGATTTATGCCTACATAATATTTGGATAGTACTATCTAGGTATTTATTTACAAACATTATGAAAATTTCATGTAGTAATGCGTATATTATTAGGAAAATCAACAACCTGGTGAGGTGGGTCAGGTCAGGTCTGTGAGAGTGTGTAGTTTTTCTGACGGTTCAACCAATAAGTCGCGGTGTACGGCACACGGCAGGTTGTTCTAGTGTGATGAGCCCCCTACATAACCGCGAGGTTTCCCCGCGCCGCGCATGATGCGGATGAGGTACCTTTTTTTTTTTTTTTTCGTGCGGAAATCCCTTCGGATACCCCCCCGCCGGCCAGCGGGGGCGGTTATGTCGGGCTTGAACCGACTAAAACCGCACGCCGTCTCGGGTCTACAGACGCCGGGGTGTAAGGTTGCCCATAGAGCATATCCCTCGCACCCCGACTGACCCTGGGCCATCTCCGGTTTCGAGATGGCCCCCTCGGGTTTGGGAACCACGGTGTCCCCGTCTTGCCCCTGTTTGGGGGTCACAGTTATGACACTCAGTCGTTGGCTCCTTCCTGATCCGATGCAGGTGGTCCCCGAAGCAACCCTTCCCGGAGATCACCTGCGTCAGTCGGTACGAGAGGCTTCCGTGTCGCCTCTCTAGCCAATCCTCCATGATGGGCCTTACCGTCGCTATTGCGGCGTGCCCTAAATGGTAACTACCTATAATAGGCTGTCCAACGCTAAGAGTGATCTCTACTAAACAACCCTTGCATGGATAAATTCATTTGTTTATTTACTTACCAATTAATTCAAAAACATTTCAAACTTCCGCGTTCCATGATATACAATAGTTTAACGGGAATTAACGCGATCATGTATAGGTGGCCGTGGTCACAGGCTGTCCACGTCGGCCAGTGTGACCTGGTCGACACGTCAGGCCATCCAAAGGTATACCCTTTTTTTTTTTTTTTTTTTTTATCGTGCGGAAATCCCTTCGGATACCCCCCCGCCGGCCAGCGGGGGCGGTATACCTATACATGATCGCGTTAATTCCCGTTAAATTATTGCAATTAGTAATTATTAAACAAATATATATTATCTCAAATTTAGAAGTGTTCATCACACTTCATGGCTCTTCTCTTTTGAGAGTTTCCCCAGTAATAACCCAATTCTGTATAAGACGCCCCATAATATAAGTGTATGTATGCAATTTTTTTATTGAGAACAAATCTATTCTTAATATTATACAGCTATAGAGTTTTTGGTCATATCTCCGGTTCTACTTAACTAATTGCAATCAAACATACGGCAGATTTTAAGTCTGACCGAGACTTTCTTCTTCTTCTTCTTCTTTACGCGGGCTCATTTTCCGCATGTGGTCCCTTATAGTTGGGCCTTTTTGCGTGATGTGGTTAGTGTATCCACTGCCCTACTCCAACCATCCAAGCTCCTTCCAAAAAGCGGCCAGGCTGCCGGGTCTGCTGCAGGCCTCTCGCAGTGTGCTTGGTGTTCCCAGGTGTTGTGCCCGTTGTTCCGCGACCTCGCTGCAGTTCATAACAACATGGGCCGGTGTTTCGTCAGTCCTCATGCACGCCCGGCACAATGGACTGTCCGTTAGACCTATAACATACAAATGTTTGTTAAGATTACTGTGCCCTGTTATGGTCCCTACTACAAACCGTAGGTCCGCCCTATTTAAGCGCAGCAGTTTTTTAGAGAGTCGTCTGTCTAGAGATGGCATTGCCTCTCAAATGACCGAGACTTTTCTAATAGAAACAAGTTGAATTCCTGAGACGAGCTCAGCCGAATACAAGGGATTTTCGATTTTGCGTTTTTTTTTGCGATTTATTGCGATTTTTTCTTTATCTTGCAATGGTTCACCCCAGCACGAATCTATTACCGAAAACAGCAACTCGATAGCTCATCTCCTTCATACCCAAAACGGAGGAGTTTAACGACACGAGAATTTTATATATTAGATAGCTTTTTGCACCTGAAAAAACTAACCGTTCAATTTTTTTTTTTATACCACTAAGGTGGCAGACAAGCACACGGCCCACCTGATGGGAAGCGGTTACCGCGGCCTATGGACGTGTGCAACACCAGTGGCGTCACACACGCGCTGCCGACCCTGTAAAGGAAAGGGGATGGGAAAGGAGTTTGGGATTGGATGGGAAAGGAGTTTGGGCTCCGGCACTCTCACTCACTAAACGGAACGCAACAGTTCAAATGCTGTTACTTGGCGTCGATATTCTGTGAGAGGGTGGTGCTTTCCCGGTCGAGTCGGCCCGTTCATGCGCCAAAATGACTGTTGCTTGACTCTACCACCTTTTCAAGTTGGCGTCTCAGTGATTCTTAAGTATTATATTACAATAATATTATGTAATCTGTGGTATTATTTCAGTTATAGTCGACGCTTAACATTGAGACAAACACCTAAATGAGCGACTACTACTAAGCGAATTACAGTTCGCCGGTACCAAAAGTGATGTATCATTCTTGCATGCCTACCGTTGTGAGTAATGAAAGGTTATAGATATTCCCGTTTTCAAATAACTACGGGTTCATTGCCCGCTGATAAACGTTTCTCTTCCTGCATCTATTTGATCAAATAATCTTCGATTTTCAACTTGCCTCTATATATTGAAATAAAACTATTTTTAACGGACTCTATCGCGGTTTATTTGATGTTATTTTATATTTTACACTGAACCCGACGTTTCGGTTGCTTTCAAATAAACCGCGATAGAATCCGTTAAAAATAGTTTTATTTCAATGTGTTTTTTTTTTTACGTGCGGAAATCCCCTCGGATACCCCCCCGCTGGCCAGCGGGGGTGGTTATATCGTGTCTCGACTAAAACCGCACGGTGTCCTCCCCAAGTGTCCGTTGCCGGGCACCCCGGGTAAGCCCTCGAAAGGATAACCCTTATTTCAATGTGTAACATTCGCGTAAACTTCCGACAATTGCCTCTATATTACAACAAAAATAAGAGGTAGTCCACCTAGGGCACCCGTCCGAATAGCATCTGCGCGAATGACACCAAGCCTAATCCACGAAAGGCACCTATAAATTTTTCTGATACCGCGGATTGCCAGATGTCGATGACGTTTGAAGTAACTGAATTTAACATACATAACATAACATAACATAAACTCACGCCTATATCCCCGAAGGGGTAGGACTGAATTTAATCTATATCTAAACTCTATAGTATTACACACCCACGATTCGCCAGTTATGTTAACGTCCCAATGTAATAGGGGGCGAGCCTATTGCCATCTACCGGGCACATTATTAAGCGAGCGATAATTAACATTTCTATTAATGCTCACATAACTAAGAATAGTCAGAGGTGTGGGTGTGTAATACACATCTGCCTACCCCTTCCGGGGTACAGGCGTGAAGTTATGTTATGTTTCTTAAACTCTATAGTATTATACATAAAGCTGAAGAGTTTGTTTACTTGAACGCGCTAATTTCAGGAACTACTGGTCTGATTTTTTTTAACTGTTAGATAGCTCATTATATCAAGGAAGGTATCGGCTATATATCATCACGCTACTACCCAGTAGAGTGGAGCAGTAAATTTCATCAAATCAGACAAATTTCCATTCAGTATTGTAGAACTAATCATTTATTATTGGGATAATTGGGTGCCACGGGGGTGAAGTACTGGTGGTAGAAATTTGATGACACAAAGTCACATAATTCGGCCGGGTGGGTACCACCGTGCACGATTGCGAAAAACCCTCCATAGTAATCCAATTTCGGTTTGATTGCGTTCAGGGGTCAGCAAGTGCATAGCCGGGCAGGGGGATTGTGGTTGCAGCACTTGCACTAGTGGGACCGGTGGGTGGCACGCGGTGCTGCGACGACAATCCTCTTCAGAAGAGGATGAGGCCGTCAAGCTGAGTACCACCATTGTTAACATGGTACGTGTATGTAATGGTGATCCTCTTTCCTGAGACTTTAATTTCAGCTTACCATCAGACGAGGTGAAGTCAAATTGACGTGTCCTAAATATAATTTAAAAAAAAAGTATGCCACGGGTGAAGCCGCGGGGCACGGCTAGTAACGCTATAAATATCCAAATACGACACAAAGAGAAACAATAAATAATTATTGTAATATTTTATGCTCTGTCAAATTACAACACGAATTACAGTAATTATATTGACAAAACAATTACTTGAAATCCTGTCAAAGACCTTAGTTGACTGGAAAATTATTTCAATTGTTTTTTATTATAACTGGTAGCGGAACGAAACGGAATTATGTTATGTATTTCTTACAGGTAAAAAGGAAAAATATATAAAGTTGTCCGAAGTATTTTATTTATTTATTTGGGAAAATAAACAGTCACACAAATGATTACAAACCATAACTTAAGATAAAGAAATACCTTTGTGAGACCAAAAACATTTTCCACATAATATTTTAACATAAAAGATTTTAAAACTATCATGCGTAATTCCTACTCAGCTTGAAGTTTATACAATTTAACCAATTAAGTTATAAAGCTAAATACTTAAATTACCTAAACTTTGCGCTACACATTTTTTAAATTTGCCTGAAGACATTGCAAGAATATACCTGTAATGTATTCGATGTTGGTACAATTACAGCTTATAAGTTCATAATATTTCTTGGCGAATGGAAGGGTGTACGGAGTTTTTTATGTCATGTTATAGACTAGGTCTGCAAGGCGAATCGCTGCTTACAATGTTGAGCTGAGTGAGACATCGTGAATCAGATTTTGAAAATTTTGAACAGTGATCATTCCTCCGTGGCAAGTCCGATTTTGAAAATTCTTTTTGAAAGTCACAACTCTGGACATGCTTTCTGAGCGTGTAAAGTTTGGTCACAGTGTCTCGAGCGGTTATTATGTAATTCCATCTGGATTTTTTTTAACGGTGATCATTCCTCTGTGGAAGCATTAATTTTTTCAAAATATATCCATAAACCTTCCTCTGATTGACCTCTTTAGTCGTGCCAAATTTGGTTCTGATTGGATTGGTAGTTTAGAAGGAGACCTGTGACAAAGAAAATCCTGAAGTCTGGTATGAGGAGCTTTCGCTCGACTTCGTCTCACTCAGCTCAATTACTAGCTGATACCTGCGGCCCCGCAGTTGTCGTTTTTTGGTCATATTGCCGGTTTCACTTAACCAATTGCAATCAATCATACGGCAGATTTTAAGTCTAACCCAGACCTTTCTAATAGAAAAACCGCAGAAAAATCCGTTCAGTTGTTTCTGCGTCCCGCGTGAACAAACAGACCAACAGATAAACAGACGAACAGACAAGAATTTAAAAAAAATTGTATTCAGAATTATTCATAAAAAAAAAAATGAAATAACCTAAGTTTTTTTATTTCTACTATGTACAGACAGACACAGCTAATTTACAATTTTATAATAGTATAGAAGATAGAAGTGATGCAGGTTTTATTACAATTTAAAGTTTTGCAATATTTAAAAAATGACAAAATAATCGTATGGACACATTTAATGTCTGCACCCTGTATACTTATGAATAGGCTCTGTCAAATTAGAACACGAATTACAGTAATTATATTGACAAAACAATTACTTGAAATCCTGTCAAAGACCTTTAGGGTTTAAGATGTTTAGGGTCGGCAGCGCGAGTGTGACGCCCCTGGTGTTGCACACGTCCATAGGCCGCGGTAACCGCTTCCCATCAGGTGGGCCGTGAGCTTGTCTGCCACCTGAGTGGTATAAAAAAAAGGGTTTAGGATTAGGTAGGTACATACCTACATAATATTATCTTGTCATTGACCCAAATTATTACAGTTGCATAAAGATATAGGTACGTAACAAAATACATACTAACTTAAACACCTACTGACATTTAACCATGTTTTTTTATCATTATAATATAAGTTCCCCTTCCGGGGGTCGATATTCATAATAAATGTACTGATTCAAGTCTTCAACCCGTAAACACATTATTTACTAGATAACTAGACTGGCTGTGGTCTTTCGCGATACCAAAATGTATGTTCTGTACGCACGACTTTTTATAGCTGTCACACTGATGACATTACAAATAGGCGCGTTATGATATGATACCGTAGGCCTTAGATTAGCTTATTTTCAGTCTACGTATGATACAGATAAGTTTTTTTTTTTCGTGCGGAAATGTTATGTCGGGCTTGAACCGACTAAAACCGAACGCCGTCTCGGGTCTACAGACGCCGGGGTGTAAGGTTGCCCGTAGAGCATATCCTTCGCACCCCGACTGACCCTGGGCCATCTCCGGTTTCGAGATGGCCCCCTCGAGTTTGGGAACCACGGTGTCCCCGTCTTGCCCCGGTTTGGGGGAGGGGCGCTAGTCGCCCCACCGTCCCGGCCTGCTTCTGCTGGGGTGACCGGCGGCCTCACCTGCCACCCCCCCAGGCCTGCGCTCATGGAGGAATGATACAGATACCTAGGTGTCAAAATTAACTAGGACGTTTACCAGCTTCGCAATCAACCCTATCCTTTGCCTATCCAACAATAGGTCAACGTGACCGGTCGACTTTTTCCATTGATTTTGTTTTTCGGTGATTATATTCCTCGATGGTAAGACCGATCTGGACATTCGACCCCTTACGACGCTCAGTAATGTCTACTTGATCACCGTGGCATATTTGGTCGAGATCGGTCGAACGGTCTCGGAGGAGTATCATTTGTTTGAAATGCAACTTTGAAACCAAAGACGCTTCGCTCGCCTTCGGCTCGCTACGCTTAATTAACTCATTTATCTTACTGTGACATAATTTTGTTCTAAACAGCTTGTGTATTAGTATTCATAGAAGTCAATGTTTGATGAATATTATAACCAAAGTTCACGCGATGTATACTTCTGAAGCTCGGTAAGTGCTGTAACAACGTCGATTTAAATATTTTATGAGACCAAAATTGTAGCGAACCTACATGCCTAAACACTTTCACATGTTTTATTTATCTTTGAGGGCTTAATACCTTTTTTTTTTTTTTTTTTTTTATCGTGCGGAAATCCCTTCGGATACCCCCCCGCCGGACAGCGGGGGCGGTTATGTCGGGCTTGCACCGACTAAAACCGCACGCCGTCTCGGGTCTTCAGACGCCGGGGTGTAAGGTTACCCATAGAGCATATCCCTCGCACCCCGGCTGACCCTGGGCCATCTCACCACTAACAGCATCGCTCATCCTGTCTCCTCTGAAAGCAGAGAAGTACGGAGAGAGATGTGTTCCCGCCACGTTGGGTATTGGCCGACGATCAATGCCAACCCTATGAAGGGGTGAAGGGGAAGCCATTGACCGCCGCCCAGGGTGTACCGGCCGCTCCGATTCCGTTCCCCCCGGACTGCAGCGGGATCGGAATCGGAGCGACACTCGAGGAGGTTACCCAACACACACCCCAGGGCTTAATACCTACTTATGTTATATTTATTACTGTATTGTAAAAATGGTTATATACAGATTGTGGTTCAATAAGAAGGTATCTAAGTATTTATAAACATTTGTGTCGTAGAATATTTATTGACTATTTTTAATTTACTTGGGTAAATACTGTTGTAAAAGGTGTGGAAAAGATGAATAACAATTAGTTTGGAAGTGCATACATAATCACACGTAAGTAATTTATTTTTTTACCCAAAATTCTCTTTCACTCTGAGGCAACCTCCAGGAGTGATTTTCAGTCTATTTTATAGGCGTTGTCAATATAAATCGGATGAATATAACTACAGCTATATCTGTTATACAATTGGTGAGGTCCTTAATCGAAATCTGAGCACTACATTAATCACCTTAACAATATCTGCCATATTATTTGAAAGACAAAACAAAAATTACAGCTTCATAATTTATCGCTTCTCACAATGACTGATGTCACAGAATAGATAATAGTACTGATTCGACGTACCGATGTCCAAGTTTCCACCATATAAAAATCTTTATAATATATGTGTGGAACCCTACACCTCTGTATGGTTAAGTTAAATACAAACCCCACACAAATTAGTTCTAACAACCCTTGGCTGAAAGTCCTTCAGTCTGTGCCTCGCGCGCGTAAGTGACAGTTGCGTCGCCATATTAAAAATAAATATCCCGCTTTTCCGTTCGCTCCATTGAACATCAACTTGATTTTTTAGATAAAATTTTAAAGTAATAAATTTGAGCAGATAATTGATATTACTGAAGTGTAAATTTCATATTTTAATTTTATTAATCAGTTTAAAACTATAAACATTCATATGATTGATAGACATTGATTATTATGACTAGAAGAATACACTGTATTAGTAAATTATTTAAGTAATGAATTGGCGCCAACATAACTGTCTCTGTTGGAATAATATTTGCTAAACCGCTGTTCTTTTACATTTTATTCTGAAACTTTCTACATTTAATACACTTTGTAAGCCCGCATAATGTGAAATGTTATCAAAAATAAATGTACTTGTTTGTACTTTTTATCGCCATTTTGCATTTTAAAATCCTAATTTGTCCACAATACGTGTCGCGTGAACGTGTAAAAATACACTATCATAAAAGAGTCATAAATGTTGCGTTTAATTGAAAATGGACGTGAAAAGATATGGCGTTAAAAAATCTTCAAATATTTCGACCCATGAAATCAGATACAATGGGATACCACCGGAGGCAGGCGACCCCAATGAGGGCTCCTCCGACTGCTATGTCCAGAAGCATTTCGAAGTCTGCCGAAACTTTAGTCGGCACACCCAAATATGGTAAGAAGTTGATAATTTGTTGAATAATAATAATATCGCCCAGTTTATAAACTGCCTCTGGCAGGCATCCTCCCAATAAAAGATAAGCATGGCCTCCAAACCTTGCACTTTGGAGCTCTGAGCTCGCTTATCTTTGACATTCCAACTCCAATAGGAAAACCTGTGCGCCAGAACCTCGTCCATCAATCAGCAGGTATACCAACTTACATGTGAGGTTGGCTAGAGTCCAGAATACTTTGATGGAGCCCCAAAAACACCCATTAAGTATGGTAACTTGACTGTCAATCTCACCTACAAGCCGGTATGATTGACGGACGCGGCTCTGACGCAGGTTTTCCTGTTACCCTGCAAAACCTAAGTTTAAAAAAATATGGAAATGAGGAGAAAACTGGGCCTTACTAACATCCTGTCGGACAACGGACGATGCTCCTGGAAAAGCCTAGATACCAATCGGGCTCAAAAGTACAAACTTTGATGTAACCGGATTAGCGCTCGGATGACGAAGAAGATAACTTTAATACGAGCTTGAATAAAGACAAAAATAAATCTTTTTTTTTTTTTTTTTTTTTTCAAAAGAATATTAGCAACCGAAATTACTAATATTCCCCCTAACCCCTCCAACTAAGCTTAATTGCTTGTGTTAGGAGTGGGTTCACGTCGGTAGTGTAATGGCCAGGATTCGAACCCGGGACCTCTCGATCATAGGGTCGACTCCTTAACCACTAAGCTACCGACGCTTTAATCTCCCATCGTCTCTATGATTTCGCCTTCCAATTCATACTTTTGTACTCAGGCAAAGAGTTGAAGAGCCGCAAAGCAAGAAGCACTGACCAGCCGGGCGGTGGTATTACTAAAGGCAGCAGCACTATAGGGCTGCCAGCGTTGGGCAAAAGTTGGCTGAAGGATGACGACAGCA
Source organism: Cybosia mesomella (assembly GCA_946251805.1). Lineage (NCBI taxonomy): Eukaryota > Metazoa > Arthropoda > Insecta > Lepidoptera > Erebidae > Cybosia > Cybosia mesomella. Next base: position 30,374,378 of record OX276398.1, read on the forward strand.
TACTAAGCCGATCGAGAAATGGCAGGTAAGACAATTCTGGATATATATTATTTGATATAATATGTAGGCAGGCATGAATGTAGAGATAAAGTTCATATTTTTCGTCGTCATTAGAGGCCATTCATCATAAATGATAGTAATCAAGCCACGTTATTCTTTTACGTTCATCTTTAGCATCAGGATCAAATTCTTACCCATGCAAGCTCACTATTTTCCCCACACATTATGTATCAAACGATGAATTTGAACGCTGTTGCGACGTAGTATTGTACAGTTGATGAGACTGCCACCGTAGGCGTAGGCCTTTCCTCCCTGGAGTTGGAAGGTTGATCAAAGATGATGTCCACGTATTGTGGACAAATTTGGATGATATTTCGATCTAGAACAACACGTGCTGGACTGCGAATCCATCCGCACACGGTGGAAACCATACAGTCCCGAACTCAGCGGTTCGGTGTTTCCTTTCTTTGTCGCACGATAAAGAGCTGGAATGCTTTGCCCGCGCCACGTGTTCCCTTCTTCTTACAATCCCGTGTTCTTCAAGCGGAGCGTGAAAAATAATATTTTGAGGCCGTCAAGGTAGGGGCTACCATTTTAGTATCGTCAGCAAATGGGATGGCGGCTCATATCTTCTGGACTTCACCCTAGCTTCTCACCATCCAGCGGGGTGCAGTCAATTGACGGAACGAATATAAAAAAAAAAAGAATGACATTGATCTCGAGGGGCTGCGCATGATGGGCAAAAACTAGGTACAACTAAAAAAAGACTACTCTACGCCTTGTGAAGCTGATTGTACCGTACCAATTATACCGATTGACGTAAATTAACATGCGTATTACTTGACCAGTATTGTATTTAGAGTTCTTATACATCCAAGGGCATCCCTTAAACTTACCAGGTGTGTATACATTACCTTCATAATACTGATTCTCACGGTATATCTAAGGGATGTCCATCAATAATAATCTTGGCGATTGACACGTGCTAGCCTGACGTAGACATAGACATTGAGTAATTACTATGATTTAATTATGCATGAAGACTTCGTGACGTAAAGCGGTGGATTATATAGATATAGGTACTGGGTGTGGCCAGTGGCCCCGCTTGTCAATTTAAACGGACTAAAATCACACGGTGTCACTGACATCAGGCCTATTGCCGGGAGAAGCCGTCTGCCCGCAGAGCGAATCTTCCCACTCCACCTGGGTGGCTCTTTAAAGAGATTTTTTTCCTCGCAGCCCTGAAGACCGTTTCTGTCTGTTGCCGGTCAGGGTTAAGGCAGAGGTGGACATGTTCTGTACTTAGAGCATGTACATCTCTTGGTAGGAATGCCGAACTGGTGATCCCACCCGCCCCATAGCTGTCTCTCTACAACAAGGTTCAAAACATGGGACACATTTACAATTTAACATTAAGCCGTAAGCAGCAACGCCTACCCAAAAAGAAGAGAGGTGTTCCAACTTCCGTTGCCCAGTTTGTACAACTAGGAGGTTTTCTAGCCCAGCTAACCTATTGTACCTCTGTACCTAACCTATTCACCGAATTAAAAAGATTTCTAAATAATTGCCGATAGTCCAGGAACATTCAAGCGCCACCTCATCTCCTCCCGTGGGTATCGGACAAGGTGACTAAGGGATAGGGCTATTCTCTATTCGGAAGTAGATCGACATACCGACTACGGAAATGTACCCGGTTGATGGTAACCTACTAACTAGAAGAGCTCGTAAAAAAATATATATTACAAATGTTGAATCAGAAAAGTGATGAGGTTGTACAGGGCTCTACCAACATTCTTAGGCCCACGCCAACCTCATCCTGTTGGTCGGTGCTGGATAAATGACGTATGAGGCTCTGGCGAAGGTTTTCGTCTCAGGGTTGGAAAGTCAGTCGGCAGCCAACATACAAATCAAAAACAATAATCAGATCTCGGAAAATCGCTATGACGGCGATGATGACCAGTTTAGACTCGGGACTCGAAGCTACAAGAAATTTCAATACCGCTGGGATACTCAACAAACTGAACTACCCACGGTTCGCCAGTCTCTATTGAAATCGTCAAAATGTATTAGTAGTGTTTGGTTTTAATCCTTAAGTATTTGTATTTTGATATTTTCACCGCGTACAAGTAGGTAGGTACCTTTTTTTTTGTGCGGAAATTCTCTCGGATACGCGAGCGGTTATGTCGGGCTTGAACTTCGACTTCAACTAAAACCGCACGCCGTCTCGGGTCTACAGACGTCGGGGTGTAAGGGTTCCAAAAAGAACAATTTTGGTTCAGAATCGTTCATGTAACATAACCCAAGTTTTTTTTTAATTAATCCAATGTACAGACACAACTAATGCACAATTTTATAAAACTATAGATGAACATTGCTGCATTGTTGCCGAGCAAATGTATATTGCCGGGAAAATTAATATATACAATAATGTTAACGGGAATTAACGCGATCATGTAGCCTGTGTAGGCTGACTGTCAGCCTCTGACCACGGTCACTGTAACCTGGTCACGAAACGTCAGGCAATCCAAACGTATATACATCTATATATGATCGCGTTAATTCCCGTTAATATTATTGTATATCATGGAACGCGAAAGTTTTAAAATTCTAATATACATATAAGTTCGCTCGCTTTAAATAAAAATAATAATTACAACCAATATAATCAACTTTGCAGAATTTAAAGCGACACGAAATTGAAATGAATAGAGTATGAATCACTACGATCTGATTCAACATAACTGTTTCGTATTTTCTTTCATTCCTAGAAAGCCTTAGTGGTCAAAAACTATTACATTAATAAACGCGCCAAATTCTGAATGACCTTCAGGAGGGCAAGGTGTAAGGTTAAGGAGTTGTAACTTCCACACGAAACCTTCAAGTTATTAGTCAGTTAATACATCATAAATAATAGAACGTGATTAAAAGGAGCGACGCCATTAAATGTTACGTGACTTGTCAGTTTTCGTTAATATAGTTTTACTATCACGTCGGTAAAACTTATGAGCGGTCTTTTTCTTCACACTCAATCCTAGTTTCCTTCAAAACTTGCACTGACTGAATCGGCTCTTCTACTCCTAATTTTCATAATTTGGTTTTATTTTGGCTATTTCGTGAACGAATGCCGTCTGACATTCCCAACCCGAAAGTTAGCCTGGTAAGAGGGCACTCACTCACCATCGGACGGACTGTGCGCATGTTTGCTTTCATAAAAGTATAAAAAAGTTAACTATTAACCCACAAATTTGGCATACAATAATGTTAATGGGAAATAACGCGATCATGGTAAAGCACCTTTGAATTGCCTGACCGGTATTACAATACAACTATGTTTAATATACTATAAGAAATTAGGCAAATTAATAACCTCATTTTAATCCTACAAATATATAAAAATGTAAAAGTTTGTATTTCACGGTTTGTTCCCCATCACGCAAAATCGTACCAAGAAAAAAAAACTTGATGTAACACATGAATTACTTTTTCCATGTATGTTTTTTTTAAGAATATCGGTAACCGAAGTTACTACTACATATTCCTTTTAACCTCTCCAACTAAATTAAATTTCTCGAGTTAGGAGAGGGTTCATGTGGGTAGTGTAGACGCAAGTCGAATCCGGGTCCTCTCTGTAGTAAGTCTGGCGCCTTCGCTGTAGGGCTACCACCGTTTCATTTCATCAAATCACCATCATCATCACAGAGCATCATTATTAGCACGGCGTTGTGTCCCGTTTGCATCCGATACCTTCAACTCGGAGCCTGGAGTCCACCTTCCGGTTTGGTCAAGGTCTTCCGCGTATCTGAAATTGAGACCATTGGCACGATTTGGGTCTTCTTCGGTCTACCCCTCCTACCGGAACCCGGCGGAGGCTTCAGGACCAGAAATTTGTTGAACGTGTGAACGTGGCCGCAGCAGCGAAGGCGACTTTCCTACATTTAATATGCGATGTCACGGACATTTTTATTAATCTCCTAACCTAATTTTAAAGTCCACGCGAACGAAGTCGCGAATAAAAGCTAGTGAGTAATAAAGTAATCTAATAACTTACACAGTGTACGCAATTTCCACTTAACTTCAAGATTACAGGAGAATGAGTAATGGACTAGGCGTTCGCCCGGTTTCCTTCACCCGCTAAGTGTAATGAATCACAGTGGATTGATCTACGCACGCGATGTGGTCAGCCGCTCAGAATTTCTTTACACTTGTGTATATTAAGAGGTGTTGTTTCTATAGCCCTTTTAAGCGTAACATGGCATGACAAGCGTGGTGGGGAAAAATGTAATTCATAAGATTTTTGAAGAGTTAGAGGAGTCAGTACAGTCAGTTATATTTATACGGTCCTGACTGTTCGAGCTGTTTTGTCATTTTCAAAGTCTTTCCTATCAGCGATATCCCCTTTTCACTTTTCCCTTTCAATATAGGCACTACTAATAGGCATGCCCGCTACTACTTGTGACCAAATAATATAACGACATTTGGGTGTGGTATACCCACTGTATATCCACTGTCTATTAAATATAACAAGTCCTGATGCCTGTATAAGTCTGTTTTCGCGAAAACAGACTTATACAGGCATCAGGACTTGTTATATTTTAAAAAGTTTTGGATATCAATCTGAGTGTGGCACACTGCGTTAAGTGCAGTTAAGTAAGTGCAAGTTCTATATAAATTCAACAATGCTATGCTAGCACAGCATACACTTCACAGCAGTAAAAAAAACCGCATGCATAAACAAAAAGCGGCCAAGTGCGAGTCGGACGCGCCTGTGAAGGGTTCCGTAGCAGTAAGTAACATTGCATTTTTTTTATGTTATATTTGAGTTGATTGAATGAAAGGTAAATTGCGTTTGACGATTTATGACGTATTAAAAAAAACTACCTACTAGATCTCGTTCAAACCAATTTTCGGCCCCACACATTTTACCACTTTGGAAGTATCTCTCGCGCAAACTATTCAGTTTAGAGAAAAATTTGATTAGAAACCTCAATATCATTTTTGAAGACCTATCCATAAATACCTCACACGTATGGGTTAGATGAAAAAAAAAATGTTGAGTTTCAGTTCTAAGTATGGGGAGCCCCCTAAATTTATTGTTTTTATTCTATTTTCAACGATTTCCAAGTTTCAACAGCATAGTCCTTATAGTTTCGGAAAAAAGTGGCTGTGACATACGGACGGACAGACAGACAGACATGACGAATCTATAAGGGTTCCATTTTTTGCCATTTGGCAACGGAACCCTAAAAAAAGATATCATATGGCATGAATCACACCACACAGGGTCATACTGTATATAACGAACTAGCTAACCCGACAAACTTCATTCCGCTGTTGGTTACGTTACCAGCTGAATTTATTTCGTGAATGTCTCATATATATATACAGAAGCCCGAGAGGGGCCATCTCAAAGCCGTAGATGGCCCAGGGTCAGCCGGGTTGCGCTTGAATTCCCTTACACCCCGGCATTAGAGACCCGAGACGGCGCGGTGTGCGACTTTGGTCGGTTCGAGTCCGACATAATTTCAAAATCGGTCAAACCGTTCTCGAGTTGTCTGCGGTCATCACTTTCGTTTTATATAGATTATCGTGAAACCTTTTGCGTCTGACCGCGTTAAGCTCAGCCTCCTGCTTGATGAAGAAATGGGATGATGTGATGGGAGCCCTTTTTTTTTACGTGCGGAAATCCCTTCGGATACCCCCCCACTGGCCAGCGGGGGTGGTTATGTCATGTCTCGACTAAAACCGCAAGGTGTCCTCCCCAAGTGTCCGTTGCCGGGCACCCCGGGTAAGCCCTCGAAAGGATAACCCCAGGGTTGCCGGCGGACTTTGGCCGCCACCGCGGCCTCGCCTGGTGGGATCGGGTTTTATCCCGCTTCGGTGAGTTGGCAGGCGTGTATAGGGCACACACGGCACGCCTCCGCCACGGCCTGCTTCTGTAAGGACGACGAGTCGGCCAACTGCCGTCCTCAGGCCCCGATCATGGAGGTCGGTAGTCCCGGGCGTAGATGAGTCTGTGGCGTCCTCGCCGCAGACTGCGTAACTCGGGGGGCAGGGTTCGTTCCTGCTCCCTCTCCGCCGTCTCTTTCGCGCGCATTACCTGCTCGCAGAAAGAGGCGGCGGCGTGCCATTTGCTCCCGTCGGAGACCACGGCCCTCACCATGGTCTCCAACGAGAGAACGTCCACGCCCAGGACCGCAACGAGATCCCGGCGTTGACTCGCCCACGCAGGGCACTCCACCAACGTGTGGAGCGCCGTGTCTTGGCCAGGATCCTCGCAGTGCTGGCAATGCGGCGTTGTCTCCCGTTGGATGCGCCATAGATACTTACCGAAACACCCGTGTCCGGTAACCATCTGGCACATCCGGTAGGAGAGGTCCCCATGGCCCCTCTCCAACCACTCCTTCATGATCGGTCTCACCGCCGCAATGGTGGATTCCCCCCACCTTGGGTGCTCAAGTCGCACCCTCCATGTCTCCATAAGTTCCCGGTGGAGCTGGGACCGCTGAGCCTTGATTTCACGGGGCTCCGGCCTATGGCCCCGCTCCAGCGCCTCCTTGCGCTACTGGTACAGCAGCGCAAGGGCTCTCGCTTCCAGGTCCCATGGAGGGGTCCCGGCTAGGAGACATGCCGCCTCGAAAGAGATCGTGCGATACCCCCTGATGACTCTGACAGCCATCGCTTTTAACGGGCTATTTAATACAGCCACGTTGCGGGCCGCCAGAGTCTCCGCCCATACTGGGGCCCCGTACAGGGCCATGCTTCGCACGATACCCAGGTACAGTCTCCTAGTGGGGGCGTTGGGTCCCTTAACGTTGGGCATCAGCCGCGATAGCGCGACAGCCCCCCTCAGTTTCGGGACCAGACTTCGGAGATGAGGTCCGAAGTCCCATCGGCTATCGAGTACGAGCCCAAGGTACTTCATTGTGGGCTCGATGCCGATGCTTACGCCCCCTACGGTGATGGGAGCCCTAGCATGACTTCCCAAGGGCGCGCATGTGATCCCAGTAGCATCCAAAGCTCGCAATTTGGAAACCGGGGACCTGTCTCCTGCTTCTCCTTTTATTGGTTTGCTTTAGCTTTTATGAGAGCGACTGTCGTCTGATCTCCCAACCTCGAGAAGTAACCCTGCACCAGAGCCTCGTCCATCAATCAGCAGGTGTACCAGCTTGCAGGTGAAGTTGGCTTAGGGCCCCATATACACCCAATCTCGTTTGTCATAGTTACAATAAAAGAAACAAATATTTCTGCTCTGAAGGTATTACTGATTCTAGTTTTAGCTAGGGTTCCGCGCAACCCCAGCCAAAACCATCGTCCAATTCGAGTAACATTATATGCATAAGCAATTATAACTTTGGACTGTGACTATACTTTATTCAAATGTAAACTATAATTGTATAAACATATCTGAATAGAAAATTTAATGGAGTATTGATGCGCGAAGCCTTGAACCAAATTGCTGAACTAATGATTTCACTTTCCATTCATTCATGGTAACGAAATTTTTAAACGAATGTGGTACGCCACAATTAGATATCTGTTAAATTTAGCAGGGCATAATTTGTTGTCCTTTCGAGGGCTTGCCCGGGGTGCCCGGCAATGGACACTTGAGGAGGACACCGTGTGGTTTTAGTCGGTGCGATTTCGACACGCCCACCCCATCGTTGGCACCGATGGGGTGAAGCCCGTGGGGGTTAAACACACGTTAAAAAAAAGGCATAATTTATTTGTTCACTTTTTTAAATCGACTTTTGTAACTAATTTGCATCTATTTTTTACATACATATATTCATATACTCACGCCTTTTCCCTTCGGGGTAGTCAGATACGACAGACCGCTATCTGCTTTTGTCCTTACATAAAAAAAAATCTTTGAATATTTTTAAGTTGACCTTTTTTTGTCACTTAGGTAATCAAAAATAAAACAACAATTAATGCTTTCATCAACTAACAGCTAAGAAACGAGTGTTTGATGTCAATCGATGTAAGCAGAGTACTTTTTTTATCGTTAATTCGTTTTATCGATATGAAATTTCAGTTTAGAAAAATAGGGGAAGTAATTTTAGTTACTAAACAAATCGGTTAAAATGGCAAATAGTCTTTTACCACGAATAAAACGGCTGCATAATCCAGTCAGGCAATCCAATTTAATCAAAAGAGCAATAGTAATAAAAATTAGGATTTTTGTCCGCAACCACTTTTATCTTGTCCCAATTATCACAAAGTAACTAACACAAAGAAGGATACTGTCTTTAATTTATTCCGCCCTTAAACTTTATGCATGAATTATTTTACATCAATTCACCTTACTTCAGTCTATCGACTAATATTTGTTGAACCAGTAAAATAAACTAATTAAAAAATACTTATACAAGAACCATTAGCGGCTATATAGAGCCACACTTTAATTAACGATTGTCATGTATAACAGTCATCAAGTTATAAGTATGACGTCATTTTATTGTAAACATTCCACCAGTTTAAAGTTAAAAGAAAATACAGATAAATTAAGACGCACTATATATCTGAGGTATGCTAAACGGAGCCCCGCCTCCTTCAGCGAATGCTCGAGAAAGAGATAGCTGAGCGCGCCCGGGAGAGATTTAGAACTCTCCCGACCCGCCGCACCGAGCCCGCAACATGCTCGCCGCGCGTCGCAGGCGACTCAGGCGCCGGTGGTCGCTTAACGACCTTTGTCCTTTATGAGCGCATCCCTGTCACCCCAGCAGAAGCAGGCCGGGACGGCGGGGCAACTAGCGCCCCTCCCCCAAACCGTGGCAAGACGGGGACACCGTGGTTCCCCAACCCGAGGGGGCCATCTCGAAACCGGAGTTGGCCCGGGTCAGCCGGGGTGCGAGGGAAACCTTACGATGGCTGAAGACGCGAGACGTCGTGCGGTTTGAATCCGACATAACCATCCCCGCTGGCCGGCGGGGGGTATCCGGGGGGTTTTGGGCACGAATAAAAAAAAGGATTACACATGTTTAAATTGAAAAAAAAGTGTATTCGATTTCATTTGGTTAGTAGTTGCTTGGTTTTTCTAGTTGTTTAGATTATAGTAGTAATTATTCAAATACTAACTTTTTTTTTCGTGCGGAAATCCCTTCTTATGTCGGGCTTGAACCGACTAAAACCGCACGCCGTCTCGGGTCTACAGATGTAAGCTGTAACCTACAGGGTGTAAGGTTGCCCATAGAGCATATCCCTTGCTACCGACTGAACCTGGGCCATCTCCGGTTTCGAGATGGCCCCCTCGAGTTTGGGAACTGCTGGAGTGACAGGTGGCCTCACCTGCCACGCCCAGACCTGCACTCATGGAGGATGGAGGTCGTTAAGCGATCTCCGTCGCCTGAGTCGCCTGCGACGCGCGAGCATGTTGCGTGCTCGGCGGGCCGGGAGAGTTATAAATCTCTCCCGGGCGCGCTCCGCCGTCTCCTTCGCGAGCATTACATGCTCGCAGAAGGAGGTGGCGGCGGCCCACGCGCTCGCGCTCCGCACCTTTGCCGCAATCATGCTGCCGAGCGAGAGGACTCCCACCCCGATGGCTGCCACGAGGTCACGCCTAATTTTATTATACTTTTCTTAAAACAATCCGTAATTATAATATTAAACGTAGGTACATTATATTTAAAAGTATCAAGATCGCTGTATCAACTAACAGCACCAATCAACGTGAAAAGAGTTGGTACTTCATTAATATTGCCAGCGGTCAATAAGAGAGCCCTTGGCATTTGGGCGGACGCCTCGCAGGCCAACTGTCACTCACTCACAGCGGCTATTTGAATATTCTACTAATTTCTTGGAATGTTTTGTTTTTAGGCAATTTAAAACTAGAATTAGAGTGCTGCCGGAGTGAGATTGTATTGATTAAGTTTTTTATTATAATAACAATTTTAACTAAGTAGTAAATAGTGCGGGTGTCTTACGCGCTCGCATTTGTGTATGTGTACGTGAGCATGTACGTGCGAGAGTGTGAGTGTGTGTGTGCGCTTGTGTGTGTGTGTGTATGCGCTTGTGTGTGTGTGTATGAGAAAAGCAAAACTCCACCATTAAAAAAAAACATCTGCCCGATATCACCAATGATAGGAATCGAAGTAATTCAAATACAATAAATTCAAATTCAGTTTACTTACACTTACGTAAGAATTCAGTTGAAATCTAAGGCTATATTTGTGTTGTGTGTTGAATTTCGTAGGGTTACCAGAGGTTCTTAATATGGGTGAAATATCCGGTTGACGGTAAAATTATTGATCACCTATTACGTGGTACCGAAATAAACACTCAACGTAACTAATATGTGTGTTAGATACATCTTTACCTACCTCTGCAAGGATAAACGGAGTGAATTTTTCCACTGGGCGTGGATGACTAAATCCGAAACTATGAGGAATTGCTAAAAATGTTCAAAGGGGTCTCGAGCCCGATTTTGATGAAAACTAAAACTGCATCATTGGATTTAAAAAAAGTCAATACTCCTAGGCTGAAATCGAACCTATTGATTTTGAAGAGAAAAACGCACCGAATTCTGGAAGTAATAACACAGGAAAAACCTTAACGTGATTATATTTCTATAAATTAAGACTGCATGTCACATAATAAATGCAAAATGACTTACAAAGAAAGCATATTCTAAGCCGGTATAAGATCGATCGATAATCGCATCAAAAATGCACAAATATTGGCACAGTTTGCCTTTTTTTGCTCCATTAACCTATTGGCAAATATGTCGCAAGGTTGACCGTATTAAAGACTACTTGCTTAAGTGCAATCGATCATTCATAATGTGACACGGCGGTCAAGTGGTTGATAACTAAAAAGAAAATACATTTCACTACGGTAGGCCTCACTAACATCTTCGGTACTGAAGTCAACCTCACCTGTTCATTGATGGGCGAAGTTGTCGGGGTTGGAGAATCAGACCGTAGTCTTGCACCAGCTGAAAAGAGAAGTTGACGTGTGCCTCGTTGTCAGACACCGTATCCCCACCTATCGGACAAGGTACAAAGCTCTGTCGCAAGTTTTCCACTTGGGATTGGAAGGTCGGACGGCTGCCGGTATGCAGGCCAAAATTAGCTTATTTAGCACAAAATAAAAATGGGGACGCCAGTTTTGGATCCAACTGAGACCAACCATTAGGATGATGATGATGATGAAGTGGTAGCATAGACTCCTTTAAGTACTTAAATATATTATTTTATGGGTAGGTACTGTTGACTGCGCTTAACGACCTCCGTCCTCCATGAGCGCAGGCCGGGGGGTGGCAGGTGAGGCCGCCTGTCACCCCAGCAGAAGCAGGCCTGGACGGGGCGACTAGCGCTCCTCCCCCAAACCGGGGCAAGACGGGGACACCGTGTGGTTCCCAAACCCGAGGGGGCCATCTCGAAACCGAAGATGACCCAGTGTCAGTCGGGGTGCGAGGGATATGCCTTATGGACAACCTTACACCCCGGCGTCTTAACACCCGAGACGGCGTGCGGTGTTAGTCGGTTCAAGCCCAACATAACCGCCCCCAATGGCCAGCAGGGGGGGTATCCGAAGGGATTTCCGGACGAAAAAAAAAAGGTACTGTTGACTGATGGCACTTGGTGACATTTGCCATACATATTCAATTAATAAATGTTAATTATCACTCGCTTAATAATGTGCCCAGTAAATGGCAATAAGCTCGCCCCCTATTACATTGGGACATTAACATAACTGGCGAATCGTGGGTGTGTAATACACCTCTGCCTACCCCTTCGGGGATACAGGCGTGAAGTTATGTTATGTTATTGAATTAAGTAATTTATACTTTTCATCGTCTTAGCGTTGTCACCGGTTGCATCCGAGGCTTTTACTCGGAGCCCGGGGTCAGCTACTCCTTCTTGTCCACACTTACTTTATGATAGCTACTGCCCTCTTACTTCCCAACCCCGAGAGGAAACCCGTGTCAGGGCCGCGTCTGTCAGTCAGCAAATACCTCGTACACCCTGAAATGGGAATTTTGTACTAGGCGTATCATATCATTTGTACATTGTTTTAAACGTTTTAAATGACCTAATGTTCAGTAGTTGTCCTAATACGCTAAACCGGTCAGGTTTAGTAAATAAATATTGAAAATGCCGTGACACGAAATCGACCAGGTGTAGTAAATAACTAAATGTTGAAAACGCCGATAGGCGAAACCGGTAAGGTTTAGTAAATAAATACTGAAAATGCCGTGAGGCGAAACCAATCACGTTTAGTAAATAAATATTAAAAATGCCTTGAGGCGAAACCAATCACGTTTAGTAAATAAACATTAAAAATGCCTTGAGGCGAAACCGGTAAGGTTTAGTAAATAAATACTGAAAATGCCTTAAGGCGAAACCGGTAAGGTTTAGTAAATAAATACTGAAAATGCCGTGAGGCGAAACCAATCACGTTTAGTTAATAAATATTAAAAATGCCTTGAGGCGAAACCGGTCAGGTTTAGTAAATAAATATTGAAAATGCCGTGAGGTGAAACTGGTAAGGTTCAGTAAATAAACATTGTGAAACAGTATAATTGACTTAATTCAAATATGTTTTTCATATTAGTCCCACCTACTAACCCTGTCCTGTCTTGCAGTGGCAGCAGTCGAGCAGCGAGCTTGGACCGCAGCACCAGAGGATCAAGCACCGCGCTCAATTCTGACGAGGACAATATCAACGTTGTTGTCAGGTACCAACCATTTTATCCTACTATCCTATAATAATATCGTATAGTAATATCCTACTAAGTAATCCTAATTATAATTATAAACGCAAAATTTTGTCTATATATATATATATGGATGTTTGTTACTCTTTCACGCAAAAACGGCTGAAACGAATCCGGCTGGAATTTGATATACTGGATAGATTCCCATGGGTTGCTGGAACGGGATCAGATTTCCACGCGGGCGGAACCGCAGGCAATAGCTTGGTCAATATATAGAGCCGAATTAAAAAGCTCTTCCTCTCGGGGTTGGAAAGTTAAGCGACAGTCGCTCCAGGTTCACATTTATAATACTACCTATGCTATGCCGGGGCTCTGATCTTGATCCCGTTTCCACGAACCACAGAACGAAAAACTATTCCCGGCTAAAAAGTAGCATTTCACAGCCATACTTCATCCAGATCCAGAAAGGATATTTTTCTGTGCAGGCCCCTCTTACCCCTGCAAAACTGCCCGCGAGAGTGGGATAGAGACGGAGATATACACCGTGTATAGTTCCGTCTCTCTCCCTCAGCTGAACTGTATTGCTTTTAAATCGCCATTAGAGCATCATGGTAAGGCCCCTGGCGTCAGTTACAAAAATCCATCTATCCATCCAACCGTAGTAATTTTTACATTTATAGTAAAAGTAGAATAAGCATAGAAATATGTTTATTAAACTAACTCACAAACTTTGAAATGGCTGTTTTTAATAACTACATGGTCAGGGAGTTACACGCGGCTAAATGACAAAGCAATCGATTGTCATAGACAATTCAACACCTCAGCTGTTTCAAAGTTTCTGTATTTTAAGTTATTGTCCAAATAAATGTTATAGTCACCGTTGGTTCAGTGGTCTAGACTCATTGTTTACAATATGCTTGTAATACCCAGTTTTAATAAAAGTGATATTTAAAATACGATTATGTCTATGGGAATTAACCTGATTATGATATTGGTATTATACGGGTGTTTGGGCCCTATCAAAAGCTTCAGGGCTCAAGTAAACATTACTTGCAAGCCGGTACCTCTGTTGATTGACAGACGAAGCTCTGACGCATACTTTACTATTGGAGTCGGGAGGTCAGACGTCAGTCGCTGCGGTCCCAACCGGCTGCAGCTATTTAGATAAAATTTTGGATGTCTGACTATGTGTTTGAGAAGATTCCTAGATGGTTTAGATTTAGTAGACTTGGTAGGTCTCTACTATTCGATTTTAGAATTTTTACATACATATACTCACGCCTTTTTCCCTCCGGGGTAGGCAGAGACAACAGCCCGCTATCTGCTTCTGTCCTTACACACTTCACGAGCCTCCTTCACTGTCATTAAACCTTTCATGCAAGCCCGCCGGTTTCGAGTGCTTTTGACCTGCCCTTTTATCAATAATGTCCTGCGAGGTCGACCTAGGCTTGCCTGCCCACTTACATCTGCCTTATATACTTGGTGTATCATTTGCTTAGAATTTTTATTTGATTACAATTATGATTAGGTGTCTTAATTTTAGTCAAATAATACGTTCAAACAGGACAACGTTTGTAGAATATACTGCTTCCGGGCTGTTCGGCCGTGGTCCATATGAAACTTGTGTTCCAAACGTTTCGTCGATCACTGCGGTCGACATCTTCAGTGGTCAGGTGCGTAGAACTCTCCTCGGCGGTGACTTCTCTGCGATTGATGTAGAGACCCGAAGAACATTTATCTCATCCTCTAGTCTATTTCATAATTCATGACTTTCAACTTAACTCGTCTATATTGTCTGCTAAACTTTCAAGGTAGCCACCAGTCTCGTCATTTCAAACATTAAAACACTGAAAATTATGTATACCAGCCATTACAAAGGACATTTTCAAGGTTGCTCTGTATTTTAATGAAAGGGGACGCTAGCACTCAAGTCTAGTGATTGATTTCTTTAACACCGATTACTGACACTAATGTATAAAAAGTGATAAGATGCTGACAGTAAGCTGGGCTAGCGATAGATATACGTAGGGTGAAAAACGTTAAGTAGGTTCCTACATGTAACTTTCTTTCAGTCAGCAACATGCCATGATTCATGTTATTAAGTACCTATTCGAAAGAAACAATTAATTGTATTCATATTTTCGCATGGTGTTACATTTCTTTAAAGTTGGAGCAATTCAATACAGTAGCTATGCTAAGTTATTTTGTATAGGCTTTTTTGTGGTTTGGCTGAAATTCGAAACGCTTACCAAAACGGTTAAATGGTCACTAAATTGTTTGAGGTTTTTGCTTTGCAGGTTTCTATTTCTGGGTGATTATATAAACAAATAACCACGAAGAAATAACGTTGTAAGCTAATCTACTTGAGTGTATTTCGTCTATTTTCTTACCGTTTCGGTGAAAGAATATTTGGTGAGCTTTCATCCATTTTGGTGACCAATTATCCATTTTGTTGATTGTAGCCTTATTTGTTCATAGAGTTAGACCAATAAGCGACAACGAGCGGTCGCATGGTGACCGAATGCTTCTAGAATTTCCTGGTAAAGGCCAGGTCATCTGTCACAACACTACCCCCAGCCAGAAGTCTAAAGTCTTCTCTTACAACGTCGTCTTCGAGCCTGAGGCTACACAGGTATGATATTTTTCTTACAAATTTGGCTTATTTGTATTTTCATTAGCCTTTATACTTGAGCTCATTAACGTAAATACTTATTTACCTACGTAATTTGTACCTTTTCTAATGTAAATTTATCTGGACCACACTGCCACTACTGTGAGTCCAACAGGATCAACAGTAATGTAACCCACTCCGAGTTGTAATTCGGGTAATCCTAGACAAAGAAAAAGTGTTTTGAACCTTGGCGGTCAAAAAGCCAGTGAAACGTCCAAAATAGCTTAAACCAACAATTGTCACGATTATCTCCCTATGACCATGGCAGTTGAAAAGTAACAGAAATGTTGTGTATAGAAGAACTGTTTCGTAGCTTTCCATGGGTTCACTGAGCAGATAAATAGAACTCGCGACCCAGGGGACTCGTAGGTAGGTAGAGACTTTGGGCCGCCGCCACCTCCTTCTGCGAGCATGTAATGCTCGTGAAGGAGATGGCGAAGCGCGCCCGGGAGAAATTTAGAACTCTCCCGGCCCGCCGAGCCCGCAACTTGCACGCCGCGCGTCGCAGGCAACTCAGGTGCCGGAGGTCACTTAATGACCTCCGTCCTCCATGAGCGCAGGCCTGGGGGTGGCGGGTGAGGCCGCCTGTCACCCCCAGGGTCAGTCGGGGTGCGAGGGATATGCTCTATGGGCAACCTTACACCCGGGCGTCTGTAGACCCGAGATGGCGTGGGGTTTTAGTCGGTTCAAGCCCGACATAACCGCCCCCGCTGGCCGGCGGGGGGGTAACCCAAGGCATTTCCGCACGAAAAAAAAAACAAGGTAGGTAGAGACTCTTTGCGAAATGTCAGCGCTCATATTTACAGCACTGTCTGCTATGTTCCTAACCTAACAATGGCACTAGGTAGGATCTTATCAAAATGCGTGTAAATATCTAAATAACCCATAATAAATTGCGATACACACCGCTAAAACTAGTTTTACTTCAAAATATTCCCATAAACTTTGGACCTTTCAGAAACATTACAAATAGCTTGTCTATGTTAGTACCTTTAAGCTGCTCCATCAATCACGGTCCATGACTCCATAGAAGGTATTTTGATTAATGGCCTATTTGCATTACGAATACCATAATCCACTCAGTGTAATAGGAATGACTATACATTTACACGACAAAAATATGAAAGTATCATAATTGAAAGTGTTTTCTCGGAAATAGTGCATGAAGACCCTGGGGTTATCCTTTCGAGGGCGTACACGGGGTGCCTGGCAACGGGCGCTTGGAAAGGACACCGTGTGGTTTTAGTCGGTTCAATTCCGACATACCCACCTCATCGCTGGCTCCGGTGGGGTGAAGTCTGTGGGGATTTCCAAAGAAATACAAAAAAAAAGGTGCATTAAGTCAATAAAATAGGCATTTAAATGAACTATTGTAGCAACTGTAAAGTATTAGCCGTAGCAGTATTTTATGACCCACCTTTTTTAGATTCATCGCAACCGGGTAAGAATTGCCGCAGTAGCGAGGAATATATAAAGTGCGACTACAGCGCATAAGGTATCGGGTTCGATTCCCAAGTCGGGTAAAGTGGTTTAAATTCTTAGTAACAGCAAAGAGTCCGATAAGGTGTCCAGTACCCATGAACAGCTAAAAAAACGTGAGTGTACTATTACAGTTCTGGCTTCCCATTCGGGGATGAGCAAGCGAGAATATATGTGGTATTTGCCTGTCATGTGCGCCATGAACGCGTGTGTATATAGGTTCACGGAGTAGATGATTTAGTAGGAATGGACCTTTTCTTAAACTACATATATGTACGCCCGCCTATCTCCAGGGTAGGCAGAAACAACAGCCCGCCATCTTCTTCTATCCTTACACACTTCACGAGCTTCCTTCACTGTTATTAAACCTCTCATGCAAGCCCGCCGATTTCGAGTGCTTTTGACCTGCCCTTTTTTCTTCAATACCTCATTAATTTGATCAGTGTATGTTCTGCGAGGTCGACCCCGACTTGACTGCCCACTTACATCTGCATTCGCTCAGTACTCATTCGTTCCAAGTGCCCAAACCACCTTAACATACCCTTTTCAATTCTTGTAACAACATTCTCTTTCAGGCCAAACCATTCTCGTATACCTATCTGTATTTTTCTTCATTACATTGATTGTATAATGCCTAGTGCCTATTAAGACCTGTGTAAGTGGGCTTGATCTATCAAAGGCAGCCGCCAAGGCCAAGTTTGCACTATCATTCTGATAACAGTGTTTTTAATTGACAACGTTCATATTTAAAAAACAAACAAGCGGTTCCTTATTTTTTTTTCGTGCGGAAATCCCCTCGGATACCCCCCCATCGGCCAGTGGGGGCGGTTATGTCGGGCTTGAACCGATCTTTTAGGTCATACATATAAACATAACTTCACGCCTGTATGCCTGAAGGGTTAGGCAGAGGTGTATTATACACCCACGATTCGCCTGTTTTGTTAAGGTCCCAGTGTAATAGGGGCGAGCCTATTGCCATCTACCGGGCACATTATTAAGCGAGCGATAATTAACATTTATTCATGCACACAGTGGCGTACGTAACGGACTGCTGAGACGAGGTCTCGAGTTCGATCCCCAGTCGCCCCGGGCACACACCTCTGACTTTTCGTATTCTTCTTTCTATCCTTAAAATATATTTCTCAAAGTGACAAAAGTAGTGCAGATTGATGGAAATCACCAACTTTCGTGATCCTCAGACTGCGTTTCCACGTATGCACAGATGAGCACGAATATCATAATCCATAATGAAGTTGTAATTGACGTCTCATCTCCAATTTTCCATGTGATAGATCAATTTCTTTCTCAGCTCCACTCGTATCCATTTCAGTAAAAACATACCTTCAAACAACTCATGTACGTATTTTCCTCACGACACCTACCCTCACTGTTACTTCTTTCTCTATCAGGAAGACGTCCTGGAATTCTCTGGAGTCAAGAGGCTGCTGGAGATGGCTGTCGAAGGTTTCTCCTGTACCGCTTTCTGCTATGGGCAAACCGGCAGTGGGAAAACACACACATTGACTGGACCACCGGGACTGGTAAGATACTATAAACGTGTTCTTCTTTTCAGTAACTCTAATCCTATCCAGACTACCATTCCTGTGTCTCCTGAACGCCAGGGTCAACAGCCGTGACTCAGGGAAACCCGAGCGTGATTATACTATGTTTTATAAAAAGCACGTATCTCTATCACTTCGATCAATACATAAATCACTTATTCTGCAGCTGCGTAGAGATACAGCCTCCTTGGCAGTATTCTATCGCATATACCATGGTGAATGTTCCGATGAGCTATCCCAATTGATTCCTCCTTCTCCCTTCTTGTCCCGAACAACACGTGCAGGACTTAGGTGTCATCCTCATACACTGCAATCGATACCATCGCGAACCAAGCGGTTTGGTGACTCCTTTTTTTGACGGACCACACAAAGCACTGGAACGCTTTACCCACACATGTGTTCCCTTCTACCTACAATCCTGGGCTCCTTAAGCGGGGCGTGAAAAAACATCTTTTGAGGCCGTCCAGGTAGGGGCCACCATTCTAGGGACAATCTCTGGAAATGGTGGCCACTACTTTTTGGACTTCACCTCAGCTTACCATCAGGCGGGGTGCAGTCAATTTGACGGACTAAATATAAAAAAAAATTACGTTTTCTTTGAGTACAACTATGTAATAAAACTTTTGTCTAAAATTTGAACTAAATATAATAACTTTAATTTAATTTCTATTTTCATCGTTTGCTCCAATGACTTAGTGTGCAGAACATAATATATACCACATTAATAATTATTATTGGTCAATAGGCTCAATAGGAGGACCAATTATTGGTCCTTCGAGACGAATCTCTGGGCCAAGTACAGAAGTAAACTAAATTGTATTAGAATAATAGAAGTACTGATTTATAGGTTCACCACCGTCCCCGTTTTTGTCAATATGTTTGTCAATTATTGAATAATCCTTACCCATTGTGACCTAAAGGCTGAAAGGTCGAGGTTACGGAGCGCGTCCAAGCTAGCATTACCATTCTTTTATAACATTATTATAAGCTTTAATGGATACCTTATAATAGCAGGTTCTCTCGACAAACAAAAGATATCAGGAACAGATCAGCAAATATTCCATCGAATACAAATACAATTTGATCGACTTCCTTTGGTCATTACCTCAATTTTTTTCCTTTTAATAATAGCTCCAAATAATCATTATACATGCGTACCATAATTTCTCAATATGAAGGAACTGACCCCTCAGAGGTTCATATGTGCTTAAATTCTTACTTTGCCAAAAAAATTGTAAGTAGATTCTTCAAAAGGGGCAGTTTACTCCTGTACACTTCAAAGACAAAGACTCCTACTCCTAAGACTATTAACAATAATCCAAAATCATTTACCTATATATCATTATGATCTGCGAGTTCTAGGTAAATTTTAAATAGTTTTGGGATACGCCCCAAAATATAATTGGAATAAAAGTAAGTAAGTTCGAATGAATTTTATCTTCACAAATACTCAACCATAATTTTGACATTTGGCTTTCGGGGACGCTATACTGATAAACTTTGAGAAACAATGTCCTGATTATTAGCCGTGGTCCGACCTCGAAGCTCTATCGACCCATGGCATGTCCGACGCCCGGTGCATTGATGACTTGTCACTGTCACTGATTGATAGATAACCGATTGACGGTTGATGTAGGTAGCTATTTTTTTATGATTGCTAGTGTGGTTTGCTTTGATTTTTATATTAAAGGTTATTTCAGAAATGTGTAATCAGAGTAATTCATATATTACTATTGCAGTAGGGGGAGGGGAGGGGTTGGTGGTTAAGTGGCAACCAATACTAAATACAATACCAAATGTTAAACAATACTAGCCAGGTGGGTCTTAGGATGGGTGTCCATTTTTAACACATTGAGGTGTCTCAGTGTGTTAAGAATCGGCGAGAATATAGCCATACGAACATCTGTGTCATTCGTTACAGTTCGTAGTCGGAGTCCTCAAAAGTCTGAGAAACTGGTCTTACCACAGCACTTAGATATCGCACCGCCAGTGGGTTGTGGAGGACAAATGCCAGTCGCTGTACGGCAAATATTTAAGTTCAGCTATTTCATAGTTACGACTGTAAAACGGACACCTGGTTGTGAAAAAGCTCGTAGGATGATGATATTGCTATTGCAGTAGGCAGAGACCTATAATCTTTTCGTTTTTTTTTTAAGAATATTAGTAACCGAAATTACTAATGTTGTCCTAACCCATCCAGCTAAGCTTAATTGCTTGTGTTAGGAGTGGGTTCACCTCTGTAGTGTAATTTCCAGGATTCGAACCCGGGACCTCTCGATCGTAGGGTCGACTCCTTAACCACTAAGCTACCGACGGCTAGATTGAATTGATTAATTGCTATGATCCTAGTATAAAAATATATCTGATCGAGATATGTACGCCTACCGCCCACATTAACAGAAAAGTAGGTACTTGTTGTCGATATTATCGACTCGATATCACACGGAATGCTTTAAGTAGTATTGCATTGTGTCGAAGGTGTTCATTTTGATTTATCCCTTCCACTTAAGTCGGGCCATCAAGAGAAATCCGAAGTAACTTCATGGTACATTAATGCTACAACTTACGTTGGTAGATATTCCATTCGGGCCCGAGGTTTTGGATGTTGGTTTATGGTAGCCGCCCTTGAATTGGACCCACCTAAATATGAAAATATCTTCATTCACTCAAAAACCACAGTTAAATAACGCTAATTACATAGGAATAGTTTTCTTACTTATGACAACACCAGAGTCTCGTCCGTCAATCATGGGTTTAGGACTTATATCCATGGCCGTTAAATAAATTTAAAAAAGAAATGTCCGTCAATCATCTGGTGTACCAGCTTGCAGGTGATGCTTAGGCTCCGAGGCTTCGGGCCTCATACACCCTAGTTTGCTCACCAATGTTGGTGTTCAAACCATTTATGAACACTAGATATTAACTTACTATCAGGTTGAAAGCTTTTTTACCTCCTTAGTAGTATACAAAATAGCTTACTACACTCCTACTACGTGACATTATGTTATTATTACATAATTACGTAAAAACTGCAACGGACCATCAACAATTAAACATATAATCGCAGTAATACGATCGCATGACGTGTCGTAGTCACGCTACATGCATGAAAAATAACTAAATAGTGTGGCATCACAGATTTAGAATAGGCTAGATACAGCATTTCTATTATCTATCCATATTCAATAATATTCATCATCAACATCGTCATCAGTGTCACCCGGACCGCGGGGCCCAATTTGCAAGCTTTAGATGCAAAATACATAACATCCTACTAATATTTTATTCATAACCGCCCCCGCTGGCCGGCGGGGATGTCCGCACGAAAAAAAAAAAAAAAAAAAAGTACAGGGATAGATTCTGGGATGGCGGGGCCACTAGCTGCCCTCCCCCAAACCAGGGTAAGACGGGGACACCGTGGTTCCCGAACCCGAGGGGGCCATCTCGAAACCGGGGATGGCCCAGGGTCAGTCGGGGTGCGAGGGATATGTTCCCATGGGAAGCGGTAACGGTAACAGAATTCCACGCGGCCGAAACAGCGGGCAAAACCTAGTAAGCACATCGTGCCCTTCAGGCTGTGACAACATGTTGCGACTTGCTACAATTCTGCACGCCTACGATTACTTAAACGTACATACGCAATTGCGAACTGAAATTTCGGGCAATCGGTACCATGAAACGCACTAATCCCGCAATCTGGCCCGAAGACAATCCTTAAGAACCGGGTAATAAGAAAAAATACAGGCAGCCGCCCGAAATGGAATCGAATATTGCAGGCCGTGGGCCACAGCTAGTGAATAGAATGCAAATCGAGCATTGCATTTTTCTACCAATACCGATGACATCACGCGAGCCATTTTGTGATAATATTCACCGTAAACAGAATGTCAACACTTATTGGCACATTTATATTGATTATCGACTAATAAATAAATATTCTACGACATTCTACACAGCGCTTTCTAACCCAAAGTAAGCTAGTTTAATAAGCTTGTGTTATGGGTTCCAGAATGCGGCTAAACTTATTATATACATTTTTTTTTGTAAATACATAAATATTCTACATAGAATCACTCAGCCCAATGTAAATAGACATATTCATGCATACAACTGAGCGGGAATCGAACCCGCGCCCCCTGTCGTAGCATCCTAGCATCGTAGCACCATCTAAGGTGGAACTACCGTTAAGGTGGAACATAGGTTAAAGTTACAGCGTAGCAAGGTGCGGTAACTTGTAGACTGTCTATTTGGTGTTGACGGCGTAAAGTATGTAGCCTGGTCTAAATCTATGTATAGCATACTGCAATGAGGGGTGCCAGTTATGGTCACCCTACACTATCTATGTGTACCGGGGCGAATGGTCAGCCCCAATCCGTTGTGTTTACAACACGCAAGGGAGACAGATATCCAACGATTACGTTAATGTCCTTCATTCGTTAAACTTTCTTATCATAGTAATGAAACTCTCTCACAGTAATTATGGTAGTACCTACTTAAAAGAAATGGTTCAACTGAGCTTATTAAATAAAGAATAGGGAAAGAGCTGGTAACGTTAAATATAACGTTCGTCCTTATTTTCTCGTTTTTATTAGATACATTTTAGGGTTCTGTACCCTTTTTTTTTTTGGAACCCCCCCCCCCCCCGCGAGACAGCGGGGGTGGTTATGTACTAAAACCGCACGCCGTCTCGGGTCTTCAGATGTAAGGTGTAAAGTTGCCCGTAAAGCATATCCCTCGCACCCCGACTGACCCTGGGCCATCTCCGCTTTTGAGATGCCCCCCTCGGGTTTGGGAACCACGGTGTCCCCGTCTTGCCCCGTTTTGGAGGCGCTAGTCGCCCCGCCGTCCCGGCCTGCTTCTGCTGGGGTGACAGGCGGCCTCACCTGGCACCCCCAGGCCTGCGCTCATGGAGGACGGAGTTCGTTAAGCGACCTCCGGCCCCTGAGTCGCCTGCGACGCGCGGCAAGCATGTTGCGGGCTCGGCGGGCCATCTCCTTCTCGAGCATGTAATACTCGCAGAAGGAGGCGCCAGCGGCCCACGCGCTCGCGAGGGTTCCGTACCCAAAGGGTAAAATAAGACCCTTATTACCTAGACTCCGCTATCCGCTCTGTCAGTCTGTCACCAGGCTGTACGTCATGAAACGTGATAGTTAGACAGTGGCAATTTTCACAGATGATGTATTTCTTTTGACACTATAATAACAAATACTAAAAAACAATAAAATAAATATTTAAGGGGATCCCATACAACAGCGACTTCACTTGTGATGTGATGTAATGAATTTAATTTATGTCAATAAAGAATATTATATTAGGTATATTATATTATATTATACTTGCTCGTTTTTGCTCGATAATAGTTAAATATTCAATTTAAAAATAAATAAGAAAATATTTATGTATTTATTTATCTATATATATAAAAATGAAACCCGTTTTCCGTTGTCACGACATAGCATGCAAACGGCTTGACCGATTTGGCTGATTTTTTTTTTGTAGTTTTCTAATACTCTGTACAAGGTTCTTTCGGAAAAAAATATTAAGAAAATCTCTCAGAATTTTTTTTTCGTGCGCACACCGTACGGTTTTAGTCGATACACGACAAAACCACCCCCGCTGGCCGGTGGGGGGTATCCGAAGGGATTGATCCTCCCCAAGTGTCCGTTGCCGGGCACCCCGGGTAAGCCCTTGAATTCAATACATGGCGGATCATTTTGACGTAGCGAAGCACGTACCGGGCCGCTAGTTATAGAATGGTACGAAAACCTTCGTGCGCGAGTCCGACTCGCACTTGCCCGATTTTTAATCATCCTCCTAATCACCAACAGTCATTTATTCGGCAACTAGCAACCTGCCCTTACTTTGCTTCGATTTATATGAGCTTTTAAACTCAAGCCATCGTTATTTACACATAATATATATGTCCATCGCGGATAATGTACCTTTCAAATGGTGAAAGAATTTCTCCAATAAGTGCAGTGGTTCCGTAGATTACCCCAAACATATCAACAAACTCGCAAAATTCGGCTTTCCTTTTTAAAATAAAAGAAAAAAAGCCCTGGTAAAGTAATCTACTTTTGTATTTTATATATTTGTGTGACTAGCCGCGTTAGCCTAGTGGTATGGGTAATGGACTGCTGAGACGAGGTCTCGTGTTCGATCCCAGGTTTTACCATGGCACACACCAATGACTTTTCGATGCTTTTCGAAGTTATGTGTGTATTTATCGCAGGTTTATAAGTGCCCGGTTAATGGCAATAGGCTCGCCACCTATTACATTGGGACCTAAACATAAACTGGCGAAATGTGGGTGCTAGCACCTCTGCCTACCCCTTCGGGGATATAGGCGTGAGTTTATGTTTTATGTATTTTTGTGTTATGTATATGGCTTTCAAATGAAAAAAAACCCGCATCGAAATCGGTCCATCCGTTTGAGAGCTACGATGCCACAGACAGACACACACACACACACACACACACACAGCCATCGACGTCAAACTTATAACACCCCTCTTTTTGCGTCGGGGGTGAATAAAAGGAGTGATAAACCAATGAGGAATAACACTAACACGACTTTGTTTCATATACCAATTTTCATGTACCAATGCAAATAGCAATATACACACGTCCATTGACCACGGTAACCGCTTCCCATCAGGTGGGCCTGCCAACTAACTGGTATAAAAAAAAATTGCACTCCACGAGAATCAAATCCGCGACTCTCAACATAACAGTCGAACGCTATACCGCCACACCACAGAGTTCGTCTAAGTAAATGAAATATAAATCAATAAAATGCTTATTTTTCAGGTGGAACGTGGCACAAGTCCTTATTCACCAGAACACGGTCTGGTGGTCCGATCCTTCGTCTACCTATTTCGTTTGATTAACGAACGGCCCGAGTCACACTTTATATTGAAAGCCTCCTTCTTAGAGATTTACAATGAAAAGGTGAGTCAAGCCTCCTTCTTACAGATTTAAAATGAAAAGGTGAGTCAAGCCTCCTTCTTAGAGATTTAAAATGAAAAGGTGAGTCAAGCCTCCTTCTTAGAGATTTAAAATGAAAAGGTGAGTCAAGCCTCCTTCTTAAAGATTTAAAATGAAAAGGTGAGTCAAGCCTCCTTCTTAGGGATTTAAAATGAAAGGTGAGTCAAGCCTCCTTCTTAGAGATTTGCAATGAAAAGGTGAATCAATGAGATGAAAGCGTCGCACGTTGGTAGCTTAGTGGTTGAGGAGTCGGCCGTACGATCGAGAGATCCCGGGTTCGAATCCTTTTCATTACACTATCGACGTGAACCTACACCTAACACAAGTAATTATTTATAATAAGCTTAGCTGGAAGGGTTAAGTATTACTCTTAACCCTTTCAGCTAAGCTGATAAATAATATTAATGAATTCAAGTTCAGCAATTTTTCGTAATATGTCTATCTCTGTTCGTAATGAAGCACTAATGCACTCAACCAACTTTGCCGTGCAATTCGTAAAATTCAGTTACGGTACTATACGTAGGGAGTGTCGAATGTGTCGTTGTATCTAAAAATATAATGTTTCTAGGTGATAGATTTACTCAATCCAGGCAGTGCTAGAAAACCTTTACAAGTGCGATGGTCCAAAGAAACCAGGGGTTTCTACGTGGAGAACCTGTTCACGGTGGACTGCGAACAAATAGACGACTTGTTCGCGGTCTTAGAAGAGGGTAAGATGTTTATAAAAAACTAGCTGTTGCCCGCGGCTTCACCCGCGTGGAATTCTGGTCCCGTTCCCGCTACCCATGGGACCCTATTCCACCACCACAACCTATATAAGATATACTATTCCACCATACATCATCTTGTTATATCTCAAAGGGTTTAAAGCAACGTTTTCTTTGTAAGCTCCTATTTTTTCCGACACCTCTAACAAATACATTATATTTCAGCCGACGAATACAAAAACTTGACAAATTCTGTACTAAAGCCTTCCTCGAGAACCACTCTATCCATAGGTGAAAACAGCATGATAATCGGTGCAGTAGGTTTTGAGTTTATCGTGAACAGACAGACTCGGCTAAAGACTTTGTTTTATAATATGTAGTGACAGTAATATACAGCATGATTTTTCAAGTGGGCCTGGATGGAAAAATCTGAAACTCCGTGCTCCGAGATAGATAGCCTCGGATGTAACCATGAACAACGCTCAGCTGATGATGATTTGATTGTCGTGGTGTCTTTCTTTGAGGGTCGCTAAACCATCGGGGTCTAAGGGAAATGCCTTATAGGGGACGGGCCACCTTACACCCCGGCGTCTGAAGACCCGAGACAGCGTGTGGTTTTACTCGGTTCATAAGCTTGGATTTCCGCACCAAAAAAATGGGTTGCTAAACATACAAACTTTTAGTTTTATGATGACTGATGACACAGAATTCTATCTTAATTCCTATTAATATTATAAATTTGGAACTTTGTGAAAATGTTTAGGTGTTTGGATGTTTGTTACTCAATCATGCTCAGACGGCTAAACGGGAATAGATTCCCATAGGTTGTGAGCACGGGATCAGAATTCGTCGCTGGCGATTTTTCATAGATTATCAATTACACGGCAAATGAAACAATCCAAGCAAGCACGTAGATTTGTAACGTTGTCACCTGTACTAGTGACCTGAATAGTTAAAGTCAAAGTCTTTATTTTTCAAAATAGTGCAACGTAATTACATCTTTTTGACGTCAAAACTGCTTAATACTAATTTACCATACAGTCTATTTGTATAGTACCTATACAAACAGACTTGGGTGGGGCTAAGTTGATTTTGAGGTTATCTGTTAGGATTTTGTCATAATTATGCAACATGCTGTGTAGAAAAGTGCCCACTTTTCTACACAGCAAGCTTTCTTCTATAGAAGAAGAGTTTTTTGCCTCTAAAGGCAAAAAACTCTTCTTCTATAATGAAATCTTCTAAATCTCTTTCTCCTATCAGGCATGCGAAACCGCGCAGTCGGCGCACACGCAATGAATGCGCACTCGTCGCGCTCGCACACCATCCTGTGCGTGCGAGTGAGACGGGACCTACGCGCAGACGCAGACGTCACGTGCTCCACGCACGGCAAGATCAACTTCGTGGACCTGGCGGGCAGTGAGATGACTAAACGAACTCACAGCACTGGCAAGACCTTGGAAGAAGCGAATAATATTAATAGAAGTCTTATGGTACTTGGTGAGTCTTTTCGTAATACTTGTTTAAGGGCTGATAATAAACAAATTGCCGATGATAAGTGGTTACTATTGGCTTATGAACGTCCAAGAGAAGCGAAGGAGAAGACCAGTAGGAGGGAAAGAAAGATATGAAAAAAAAGACTGCCATGGTGGTGCAGTGATTCCGAGTACGGCGGCGGTTCAATTTTCGGGTTGGACAAAGTATTATTGGATTTTTCTATTAGGGAATTTTCAGTGGCATCGTAGATACGGGCCTAAGTGTTCGGCTGAGAGCAGGATCCTGTAGAGAGATAAGGGGATGGAGAAAGGAGAGGAGGCTATGAGAATGGAGTAGGTACAGAAAGTGGAGTGAGGCTTCACATAGACCGTAATATCTCCCACCTGAACATGGATGGGTGTCAGGTGAGTCCAGAAGGCAGAAAAGATGTTTGGTCATGATGTCCAGACATTTTTTTACGAGTGCCAGGGGTTAAAACGTCCTTCCTTTCCTTCTCCTGCGCGTACGAGTTGCACCTCTAATAAAGTTACCTGATAAGTAGAAACCCAAAAAATATAAACTAAAATTTTACATATTACAATATTTGTACTTTTGCGGCTCCCACACATTTACTATAGCAAAAGTGCAAATTGCGAACATTATGACGATATTTTCTTTTTACAATTTATTATTTCGTTTTCTAGATGAAGTTAAAAGTTTTACAATATCGTTAAAATTGAGGAAATAATCCTCTGGACCATCCTGTATAAATATTCCAGACGATTATTTTGTCAATTGTTTCATACGTTTCCTTTCTCGTTTGAATCTTTATTGTCAATTGTAATTTTAGATTAAGTTAAAAGTTTTACAATATCGTTAAACTTATATATAGGTATATATACAGGATCGAATTGGTCGTTAAAAGATATTAAATATGTTCCGTCATGTCTAAGTCAAAGTCAAAAACCAATGTTTGGCAAATGGACCACTGGTTCGAAACGCGGCCCTGTCCTGACAAGACTCCGGCTAGAAACTCAGCGGGCTGTTTTTTTTGGTTTATTTACAAACATGTTTGTTTATTTACAAACAGGATACTGCATAGCCCAGCTTAGTGATGGCAAGAAGCGTGGCCATATCCCGTACCGGGACAGCAAGCTGACCAAGCTGCTCGCCGACAGCCTCGCGGGGAATGGTGTCACACTCATGGTGAGTAGGGGAGAACCTCAAAGAGCCCTTGTCATAAGGCCAAGTCATCAAAACAACCAACGCCACACATTATGTCTTGTTTTTTAAGAGTAAGCCGCGGTAGCCTAGTGGTATGGGTAATGGACTGCTGAGACGAGGTCTCGGGTTCGATCCCAGGTTTTACCATGGCACACACCAATGACTTATCGATGTTTTTCGAAGTTATGTGTGTATTTATCGCAGGTTTATAAGTGCCCGGTTAATGGCAATAGTCTCGCCACCTATTAAGTACATTGGGACCTAAACATAAACTGGCGAAATGTGGGTGCTTAGCACCTCTGCCTACCCCTTCGGGGATATAGGCGTGAGTTTATGTTATGTTATGTTTTAAGAGTAGGTAGGTACAGTCAACGACAGAAGTAGCTTAACAAATTCTACCTCATTGATAATAAAAATAATCAAAACATCTAAATCTTTAGAAAACATGAAATATATAAATTGTGTCCTCTGGGGATTTTAAAACGAATAATACGGGGATTATTGGTCCATGCATACCGGTGTAAAAAAGTTTGTAAATATTATATAGTGCACATCAACTATTGCCGTTGACTTTACCTAGTAATAACCGAAATTACTAGTATTTTCGGTAACCCCTCCAGATTAGTTAAATTGCTTGTGTTAGGAGTGGGATCACGTCGGTATTGGAATGGCCAAGATTCGAATCCGGAACCTCTCGGACGTAAGGCTGACTCCTTAACCACTAAACTACCGACGCTTCAAGTTTCGGGGTATGTGATAGGCAGAATTCATGCTGAGAAGGTCTTCTCTCTCTTCTCAAGTTATTTGAGTAGAGACAAACCATGAAATTCATTCGTGTGATATCTTCTAACCGGCAGATCGCGTGTATAGCTCCGACGAGATCGAATCTAAGTGAGACCGTCAACACCCTGCGATACGCTGCGAGGGCCAAGAAGATCAAATCTAAACCTATCGTCAAAATGGTAATTTCTTTTTAACCGACTTCCAAAAAGAAGATAGGTTCTCACATCGTCGAATTCATTTTTTAGGGTTCCGTAGCCAAATGGCAAAAAACGGAACCCTTATAGATTCGTCATGTCTGGCTGTCTGTCCGTCCGTATGTTACAGCCACTTTTTTCCGAAACTATAAGAACTATGCTGTTGAAACTTGGTAAGTAGATGTATTTATAAAAAAAAATACCACTTTTTTATAGCGGTTAGTACAGCCTCTGGACGTGTGCAACACAACAAATGTCACCCGCGCTACCGACTCTTTAGAAACCTTCTAATGCACTTCTTGAAGAACCCCATATTTTAGTCGCTTGGGAAAACCACAGCAGGGAGATCATTCCACAGTCTGAGGGTGCGCGGAATGAAGTTTTTGTCATACCTCACTGTGCGCACCGTTTTCAGTTATAACGTGTATGGATGAATTCCTTGTCTGTAGCGATAATAAGCAATCAGTCAAGCGTTTTTTTACGTGTGGAAACTCCCACGGGCTTCCCCCCACCGGTGCCAACGATGAGGTGGATATGTCGGAATCGAAATCGATCTGAAATATTATGTTACAGGCGAATGCTCCCGGTGAGGGAGCACCTTAATACTAAGCAATATATCGTTAGGTAGGTATACCTAATGCTGCAAATTATTCAGCAACATGTCTGTTTGTAGGACGCAAGAGACGCTCTAATAATGAGTTTGAAGAGAGAAGTGGAAGCTCTGCATGCGGAGAATCAGCACCTCCGAACTGCGCTGCACGTGCAGACAGATTACAGCTTGGATTCCTATAGTGAGTACCTACCAGGAGTTGTCTACAGGGGATTGGGAATTCAGTGACAAGGCACTCAAACTTCTTCATTCACTCTGGTTCTGCCTACTCTAGTCACTCGCTATTATCATGCAACAATCTTTATATAGATAGGTATTATAAATAGCTGATGTATGTACGCATGTATGTCATTGAACACATCCTAAACGGCTAAAGTGTTAACATTCACAATTGACCCGGTTTTCTTTGACGGTTTTTTTTTATTGGGTAAAATAGCATCTGTCAGGTCCGCTAGTATATTACCTCCAAAAGTTCAAGTAAACCCAGCTCCTTAGGTACTTAGGTGCTTTGCACTCTTTGTCTAGCTTGACCCTCATACCTCTTTCAAGTAATCAGTCTATCTGGCATATTGGGAGAGGCATATGTTCAGCAGTGATTGATTGAAGAAAGTGGTTTCTCCGTTACGTCCACGTTTGCACTTTGGAACTCGAGGTCCGATTATTGTTTTTGATTGGCAATTTGCCTTTTCCGAAAACGACAGACGTCCTACCTCCCTACTATCGCGAGAGGAGAGCCTGCGCCGGAGTCTCGTCTTTTGTTCAGCAGGTGCAAAGACTAACAGGTGGGGTTGGCTTGGGCCTCAAAGATGGTTAGACCCTGTACAGTGTACACCCTGAAAAAGAACCTCTGATATCCATTAATCAATCTTGTTTTTTCCCAGGTCATCGCCGCACTCCAAGTCAGATCGAACCGAACAAACTATTCCAGCTTCCTCAAACAGAACTAGTGGACTTAGTCCAACTCCACATGGAGGAGAACTCCGCGTTGAGAACAGAGAACAAGGAGCTGTTCAGAGTGCGAGACCAGATGCTGAGGGATCACGAGCTCTTGAGCAGAGAGAATGAGAGGCTACTGAAGAAATTGGAGGATGTCAACTCGTGAGTAAGCGCTTTTAGGTCTTTCTGGGAATAAATATAAATTCTATCCATTGTTTACATAGTTTGTGATTGTCGAAAACCAATTATGACAGTAGAAGAAGCGAAAGGTGTAGCCCACGATCGCAACAAGTGGAAAGATGTTGTCTCTGCCTACCCCAATGGGAAAAGGCGTGAATTCATGTGTGTATGTAGAGATAATTGAATTGTCTTGGGCCTGTAGAAAAATAATATTCGCTTCGAAGTGATGCCACTAGTGGAATGTTATCTCAACGTAAAACTACGTAAACGTAGTGCTTATATTCTCTTTGTGTTATCTTATCTGTAAGAAATGTATGGGAGTGACATTGTCGACATGTCACATGTTAATGTCAAATAATGTCACTCCCATAAATTTCGGACTTTTGAAGGGTTCGAAGCGATTCCACTAGTAGAATGCCACTTTGGCTTTTGGCACTAGGGCCCTCCATTCGTGAGTTGGGAAAAGTCATCATTATCTTAACTAAGTAACCTTAAGTTATTTCCGGTTGCGTCTAAGGCTTTCACCTCGGGATCCACTTTCGCGTTCTCTTCTTTTGGTTTGGCTAATACGGTTTTTATGGCAGCGACTGCAGTCTGCCCCCCAAACTATAGAGGAAAGTCTGCACCAAAGCCTCGACCTTCAATCAGCAGGTGTACCACCAACTTGCGAGTGAAGTTGGTTTAGGTCCCGAAGATTCTGATGGTGGTCCCAGGACAGAAATTACTCTCAGACTTAAAATAATGGATGTGAAGTAAATGAAGGGAGAATTGGGATTGAAAGAGATTATCAGAACACTCGCCATGGTAGGCGGTAAAATACTGCAACTCCAGAGCCTCGAGGGTACTGGTGAATTTAGTGACCCCAGGACTACCCATGAATCGGACTCCATGCAATCTGTCAAGAGCGTCTAATAAGTACAGACCCATCCCAGAGTTGAGAACAGGCTCTACGCTCCACGGTTAGGCCGCCTGTGGCACGATAGGCTCCCTGGCAGGGTTCCTGGGGAATTTCTTCGAAAATTCGAATTTTATCTCATGGTATATCCGGGTTCCCCCGTCATAGGTATTCGTGACGGAACACCGTGTTTTCGATTCCGATCCAGTCGGTTCGATTCCGACATAGACACTCCATCGCTAGCCCCGGTGAGGTGTTACCCATGAGGGTGGAGGGTGGTCCTGATACCGTTGGGGTGTCAAGATGTAAAAAAAGAGATGAGAACAGTATTCCACGCCTGCTACAATTAATAAGATATTGTAATAATTTTTATAGGACTATTTTCGGATTCAGCTGAAATTCCAGCAAGAATGCGGGGAGGTCAGTTGCAAAGTATCGCTGAATCAATGCATGTTTCACGCTGTACACTGTTTTATTAAAAAATATTTAAAGGCATGATGACAATAAAATATTTAAATAAGTATGTAATAACTACATTAAATAATGAAGTATGGAGCACTACACACCGTGTGAATTAGGGTCGGGGCTATATGACGAAATACTCAACTGGCGTTTTGATTTATTTTATACCTAACGTTCAGTTAAATCTCGACTTACGCAACCGCGTCTCATGTGAACTCGAAGTTATGCAATATGGTAAATCAGCGTTAGCGTCTGATAAGACAATTATTATTGTCTAGGTCTTGTTGAACGACCTCTTCTGATTCGTTATATAGATGTCAGCTGCCTAGTTAATAACCACAATGGTGTTTCATAAAGGCTTCCCTCATCACAGGTCAAGGCAAAAAGCCTTCTTTTCTATACATTACCGGTCATGGTTAGGGATTACCGGGTGGAAATCTATTTCCGATCATCTCCATCGCTCTTAAGACAATCCAGAAATGGTAAAACCATGCACCTTTATATCCGAAATTAAGGCGTTGCGCTTGTATAGATAATTCCTTACCCTTACAACCCAACTCGAGAATAACAAGAAGTGACTATGTCCATGTATAAAATGTATAATATTCCATTTAGCACGATATCTTCGTAATGAAATGGCAACTTCGCAATTTTTTTTTTCATGTGTTCAACTCCGTTGAGTAAAGTACAGCGTTATTCTTTCTCCATTACATACATACTTCTCTATTAAAGATAAATCTAATCTCTTTAAAATGCAATTAGTTTTGGTTTTCCAGGGTTTGCATTCGATCACCAATAATACCGGCACGGCCAACGTACTCGGGGTCAAACGACACAAACATTTGGACCAACCCCATCACGTCAACAGCCAACAGTGTTGCCAGTGGCAGTAGCAGGTAGCTTACAGTAGTTTAAAAAACGAACTGAAATCTTTCAAAGTTTTACCTTTTGGGTAAGTTAAGGATGGAATTGCTTAGGCAAATAAAATATACGTTAGGTGGGTACTACCGATGCGCCTTTTTCCCAACTCAATATATACCTTTAATAGATACCTTTCTTTTTCTTGGGGTGAGAAAGTAGCGACCAACGCCAGATTCAGCCTTTAAATCAAGAAGTCATCAATTGAAAGTTTGAGAAGCTCAGTGGGTACCAAATTATAGTTACTTATTTCTCTACCATTCCTTACCTAGGCCATGGATCCATGGGCATTCAACGTTATCAAAATTTTTAAATCTACAAATATTCCACACCTCTGAAAAAAACTATATAAAACGTATATGTAAGTATTAGGAATTGATATAATTTAAGTGTTTATCGCTATCGCATACTGAAAAAGCATGGCTCTACAGCCATGCTTTTTCAGTATGTATGGGCTGTCTCGACCGGGGATTACCACGCCCCGGGCTTGGATCAGTAAGTACATTATGTTATTATAAGCTTTTATTTACTTGTCCCGATGTTTGTCATCAAATCTTGCAAATAAATTTTTATCCACTTCGACTGTGCTGAAATTTTGCATACATGTGTAAATCGAGTGACAATGCAATATTATGATGACATGGTGGTGATCTGATGATGGAGCTGGAAGGTGGTCATAGCAACTCTGTAATGAAACGACGCAACCCCATCGAGTTTCGGCTCGTTTCATTCGTCTTAACGAGTACAGGCAATATTACCTATTTAATAAAAACTTGTTTTTTAAAAAGGTATTTTTGTTTTTTACTTTTACTTGTTATTTAAGTACCGTTACTGTCGAAAGTTTATGCGAATAAACTACACTATATTTTTATTAAATTTTATCAGGATTGATTATTTTCATATTAATTTAGACATTTTAGACTATTCCCAAAAAGTGTATCTGAAATTACCCAAATTTTGTTAAAATGCTGTTATGTTACTATATATTTACACAGAATTAGCTGTGTCCTGAAATCTTGCTGAAGACGCTTATAAATGCTAATCCAGTAAAATAACTTAATTCCAATATGAAATAATGTAAATAGTTTCAATAGTTTGTATCAACCCATATTTTGACAATTTGTATAAATATCAGTTGTAAGTGTACCAATAAATGAATGACAAAATTTTAGTGTTGGTCTTTTATTTCAGGCATTTCAATTAAGTTGGTATTTTCAGTCTCACCCAATTTATTCTTAAAATATTATAGTGAGCTTTAGCTAAAGAATATGTATGGAAACAGGGTCAAAAGAAATAAATGCTCATACAATTTTTGCAGTTATTTTAAATAAAGATATGGACTATTTCAGTGTAAAATTGTACAAAAACATCAGTCTCTGGCACAGCCTTTCCTCTTGAGATGTCTCATCAGTAGGAGAAAGTGAAGAAGAGCGGACCTCGGGCTCCACTATGGATCCAACCAGGATAATAGCTGAAAACATGATGGCTGTACTAAACCATCAAATGCCTTTTGTAAACTATTTATTTTCTTTTCATCCCATCTTAAAGCAGTCCTCTTTCTGTCTTACTTGATGCATAGAAAACAAACAGTTTTAGCTAGAGCACACTATCAATACACAATGACATATTTTTAATGTGTTGTCAGAATTATGTTTGGATAAATTGGATAGCATAGTACATTGTCCTCAGATTTTAATACAATAGACAGAGAAAGGGCCTCCAACAGAAGGCTTATAACAACTTCTTACATCTCCAGATGTTGTGTGGCAAATTTTGTAACATAGAATCGCTATACTTGTGTGTTCTCAGTCATCTTTAAAAAAAAAAAACTGCACACTGAAATGTATGAAATATTATTATGCATCTAAGTCTCTTTTGATAGAGTATCAGAGTCTAATATGAACGATTCTGAGATGTATAACAATATGTCACTGCACAATAAAACTGATATTGAAGACTGGTGGTGTGCCTTCTCTAGTTCAACATTAATGTATATTCATAATTTCTACTAGTCTATTATGAGGACTGAGTTCTTAATTTAGTAACAAAAATATCTGATATCAATATATCTTACATCCTTCACAAACATTGTTATCAAGAAATTAATTATTGTCCTAAGAGATAACTTAATGCTAGTGTCTTCTGAATCCATATTTCTTCCGTTCATAGAACAAGTCAGTCTTTGAGCTTCCGAGGTTCACAATCTTTGGACAGCCATCTCTCTGAAAAAATATTCAATATTTAGTTTTCCTAGTATTTAGATTGGAAAAAGAGAATATCTCGGACTAGTTGGTTGCCGTTCTCTTCTTCTTCTGATCTTAATCTATAGGAAAAGTAAGCATACTAATTGCTTCAAAATTTCAATGAATTTAGTTACTTATGTTGAACTGGTAAGAAAAAAAATAGAACTAATGAAATTATGGTTAGTTGATGACCTAATGCAATTTTCTTTGTTAGAGACTTCAAAAACTTACAAATTATTGGTGAATTGCATAGATAATTTTCTGTGTAGCGATCAAACACACAAAGCTCTACACACGGAACCACTGTGTCACCCGTGCATCTATCAGTTGATAGTTAAGTGCTTACAATAAATAAGATCTACTTACATCTTTTTCCTGTATGGTGCACTCTTTACAATAATATGCATCAGATACACCGGGTCCACCGCAAATAACGCAACGACCCTGATATGACCCGTAGTTACACTCATCGCATATCCTTACCAACGTGCACGGACGCACGTACGAGTCACAAATTACACATTTACCGTCACATTTCTCACACAAGCGACCGATAGCTGAAACAAAATACGATTTGTAATAGGTTCAGAAGTTGTAATTTTTAATAGTGGATACTAGCTACACTTACCAACACCTGGTTGCTTTCTACAAAAGATTAAATCTGGATGATGCTTAGCCATGTTTTATGGAGTATTTTCTAGTGTTATGTGTAATGGAAAATGTAATACACAATAATAGATCGTCAATAACCTCAAAATTATAACCAGACGCTGTTTACTACGGTTGCGTTCTAAATCTTAATATAAAAATAAAATAAAATACACACTAACAAACGAAAATATTTTTTTAATGTGCATTAACTCTTACGATATAGTAAAATATAAATTCTGAAAGAGGTCTAATTATTGTAACGGAAAAATAAAATCAAAATTCTACACAAGAAACGCCCATGTTTAATTTTTACTGTTTAATTAAACTCAGTAATTTGCGGAAAATAGGTATTTGAACAAATAATACTCCGAATGAAACATCCAAAGACCTGAAACACCAATTTGAACAAAGTTATTGAAAACAATGATAAGTAGTAGTAGCATAGAAGTATATCGTGACTTTCGCTGGTGATATAAATTGAACATCATTATATTTCATATGGATCATAAAGCAGTATATTTGACTAAATAAAAACAATTCAAACATACATACATTTTATAAATTATAGTTTCGGAATGTTGCGGCGTTGACAATAAAACAGCTGATGAATGAAATATATTTAATCTATGGACATGGACTTCACAAATCTTGACAGGCCATAAAATTCCAAAAAAAAAAAAAAAAAAACAAATCTTGTCATAATTGACATGTTGATTTACTTTATGTAAAGTACACATGCCTTTCGTTACAAGTTCGTAGTTTCTAGATATTTGTGAAAATGGCAGAGGATCCCGAGGGAGAGGATAACACAACATTTAAAGATTTGGTGTGTATTTTACACTATTTGTGAGTTATGCTATTGTAGTTGCTAATTTATTAACAGAGCCATCGGAAACTAATTACATTGTGAATTTGAGGTTATGTTCTCGTTTGAATTTCATGTTTACAGGGTGTGGTAGACGTATTATGCGAAGCTTGTGAGGAATTAAAATGGAAGAAACCTTCAAAGATTCAAAAAGAGGCAATACCAGTGGCTCTGCAAGGCAAAGACATCATTGGGTTGGCGGAGACAGGCTCTGGAAAAACTGGTGCTTTTGCTTTGCCTATCTTACAGGCGTTGTTAGAGAACCCACAAAGATATTTTGCTCTGGTACTGACACCTACAAGAGAATTGGCATTCCAGATA
Source organism: Cybosia mesomella (assembly GCA_946251805.1). Lineage (NCBI taxonomy): Eukaryota > Metazoa > Arthropoda > Insecta > Lepidoptera > Erebidae > Cybosia > Cybosia mesomella. The sequence goes on from OX276398.1 coordinate 30,412,197, forward strand.
TCTGAACAGTTTGAAGCTCTTGGTGAGTATTCTTATCAGCTAGGTCGATCTGTCACCGGGGGGGTAGTAAAACACTTATATATTTTTTTAAAGTTCATAACTTTAATAGTGTCTAGGGATGGCTCACAAAATGTGATATATTTGTAAATATAGTTGTATAGACAACTACAAGTCATTAAGTTATTCTTTTTTATTCAATTAATACATAAACATGTGTTAATATTGTAGGTGCAAGTATAGGTGTGAAATGTTCAGTAATAGTAGGTGGAATGGACATGGTTGCCCAAGCCCTCACACTGTCGAAGAAGCCTCACATCATCATAGCCACACCGGGTAGACTGGTCGACCATCTCGAAAACACTAAGGGATTCAATTTGAAGGCCTTAAAATTTTTAGTGAGTATTTTGTTACTACTGTGTCATATAAGCCACTCTCTTTTCCTTGAAATCATTTTATTTTATTATTATTTTAAAGGCTACTAAGTCTTTTTTACATGCATATACCCTTACTGGCCGAGACAATAGCCTGCCAATTGCAGTTTTAGAGAAAGTTTCCTTCCCATTCATTTTTCCCTTTGGATCTCAACTGTTAATATAACTGTAGAGTATGGTGAGAGACCTATCACCCTTTAATTGATTGATAATAATTGATGGATTATAACATATGAGACTGATTGTGAGTACCGCACACCATGGTTGCTTTGATTGAAACACAGTGTAATTTAAGCTTCCAGCATTCTTAACAGTTACCTCATCATTTGGTAAACAATGTACTTGTATCACAGGTAATGGATGAAGCCGATCGCATTCTCAACATGGATTTTGAAGTGGAAGTTGACAAAATTCTGCGTGTGATACCTCGTGAGCGTCGCACATATCTGTTCTCTGCGACTATGACAAAAAAGGTGCAGAAACTTCAGCGTGCCTCTTTGCAAGACCCTGTGAAAGTGGAGGTGTCTACCAAATACCAGACTGTTGAGAAACTACTGCAGTACTACTTATTTATACCAGTCAAGTATAAGGTGAGTGAAACATACAGGATATTAAATCTTGAACCTTTGCAGTTTGCAGACAATGTCCCTATGTAATTGCAAAGATTTACCACCTATACTGTAGTGAATGTTCGGAGGTCTTTCAATGAATTATATTGTTTCAAGTACTGAGGTGTAGGAAAATTATGCATAAAAATACATATCGAATGTTTTTAAAAACAAGTTTGGTAAACATATTGAATAAATCACTTGTACTTTTCCACAATTATTTATTTATTTGAACCTTACCGGTTTCACCTTACGGCATTATCAAAGGTCTACAATGTTTTAAACTAAAAAACTAATATATTTTATGTGTGGGTACTTTTAAAAAAGAGTATACCAGCTTCAACTTTTTTCCCCAAAATTTGGGGAAATTTAAATTTTGAAAAGTGTAATATGTGCTCTTAATGTAAACATATTAAAAAATAAACCGGACATACCTTTAACTAATTTTATCTACACTCAAATCGAAAAATTCGAATTACGAATTCAAAGACGATTCTATACATATTATACGCACTTTATAAACGCATATACATAAAATTAAAAATAAAACTTATTATAGTACTGTATCATAAAACTCATTGAGCTGAGTGAGACGAAGTCGAGCGAAAGCTCCTCATACCAGACTTCAGGATTTTCTTTGTCACAGGTCTCCTCCTAAACTACTAATCCAATCAGAACCAAATTTGGCATGATTAAAGAGGTCAATCAGAGGAAGGTTTATGGATATATTTTGAAAAAATTAATGCAACCACAGAGCAATGATCACCATTAAAAAATTCCAGATGGAATTACAAAATAACCGCTCGAGACACTGTGGCCAAACTTTACACGCTCAGAAAGCATGTCCAGAGTTGTGACTTTTAAAAAGAATTTTCAAAATCGGACTTGCCACGGAGGAATGATCACTGTTCAAAATTTTCAAAATCTGATTCCGCAATAGCGGTCAAATCTATTGGATAAGTTTTGGCGCCAAAACAGTCGTCCAAAACTCCCGAATAACTATCAAAAAAATAATTCAAATCACGATGTCTCACTCAGCTCAACATTGCAAGCAGCGATTCGCCTTGCAGACCTAGTTATAGTACCGCTATCTTTTTTTATTCATTAATCTAGTCTAAGGTTTTAGGCTGAATATGAAAAAAAAGGCACACGCATGCGCAGTTCAAACTGTGAAAAAAATGGCGCCCTTGTAACCTACCTACTTTGTTTAATTTAAATTTTTCCTATGAGTGAAGATAAAGTAGTGTATGAAACTGCATATAACTTAGGTATTAAAACACTAAAGTCAACCTATTATCGCATTCGGCTTCGCCTCATGCGATAAACAGACTCTCGAGTTTTAATACCCCTTCTTATATGACAGTTGCATAACATAACATAGCATAAACTCACGCCTATATCCCCGAAGGGGTAGGCAGAGGTGCTAGCACCCACATTTCGCCAGTTTATGTTTAGGTCCCAATGTAATAGGTGGCGAGCCTATTGCCATTAACCGGGCACTTATAAACCTGCGATAAATACACACATAACTTCGAAAAGCATCGAAAAGGCATTGGTGTGTGCCATGGTAAAACCTGGGATCGAACCCGAGACCTCGTCTCAGCAGACCATTACCCATACCACTAAGCTACCGCGGTTTTTTACAGTTGCTTAAACTACTATAATAACACCAGTGCAGAGATATAGATGCATCAGCTTAAAGCTGCTAACATATTATAAAATAATAATAAAAATGCCCGTTTCCTGCCCCCAGGACGTGTACCTAGTCCACATCCTGAACGAGATGTCGGGCAACACGTTCATTGTGTTCGTGTCGACGTGCGCGGGCGCGCTCCGCGCGGCGCTGCTGCTGCGCAACCTGGGGCTGGCCGCCGTGCCGCTGCACGGGCAGATGGCGCAGAACAAGCGCCTCGCCGCACTCAACAAATTCAAGAGCAAGAGCCGCAGTGTGCTCATTTGTACTGATGTTGCTTCTAGGTACGTTTTTGTATCGATATCATATACATGACATTTAATAGGCCACGGAATATCTTATAGATAACCCTCGCTAAGATCTTCGAGGCCCAAGTTAACTTCATCTGCTTGCCAGTACGCCTGGTGATTAATGGATGAGGTTCTGGTGCAGGCTTTCCTGTTGTAGTTTGGAGGTCAAACGGCAGTCTTTCGTGCCAAAGCCAAAATAAGCCAAACCGAGAGAAAGAGTATGAGAGTGGACCCTGGGCTCCAAAATACAAGCTTTGGATGCAACCAGGACTCACGTTTTGATGATAATGCTGATGATAACGTTAGACAAAACGGTAACCTGAAACTAAATATCAGTAGCAAATTGTATTGCGATTGTTGCGAAGTGTATATTGACACATACCTTAGTGCTTTACGATCAAGGAGTCCTGGATTCGAATCTTAAAAATGCACATCAACCCACTCCTAACACAAGCAATTTAGCTTTTGGGTTTCTGGGGTTACTAAAACTAAACCAACAAAAATAATTTATTAACATGACGAATCAGCAACAAAAAGTCAAAATCGACTAGTCAACACAGGTGGTACTTAAACTTATCAACAAATATTTTTCTATTTCAAAATCCTATTAATTTATGTACGATACTTTCGCAGAGGTCTGGATATTCCTCATGTGGATGTGGTCATAAACTTGGACATTCCACTGCATAGCAAGGATTACATACACCGAGTGGGCAGGACGGCGCGAGCTGGGCGAGCCGGCAAGTCCATCACTTTTGTGTCACAGGTGAGACCATACATACTCTCTATATAATTCACCTTTCAAACAAAAAACATAAAAATCGGTTCATCCGTTTGGGAGCTACACACACACACAGACATGTCAAACTTATGACACTCTGTCGTTTTTGCATCGAGAATTAAAAAGATAGAATAGAATGTAATATACATCAAAAGGATAATTGGTTTCTGGAAGGCAAAGAATGTATGTGAGGATCGTATCAAATGGCGCTTTTTCATCCCTGGCTACATCTTGTGTGGGCGCAATGAAAGTATTTTTGTTATCTAAATAAGAAGAAACTAGGTTACTACTAAGAAGGTTACATGGAATGAATGAGTACCGTATTGAGTGAATGGCAAATCAAGTTTATAAGGTAAATTTAAGTGCGCAGCCGAGTCGTAGTTGACCTCGAAGAACATACACCGATTTAATTGGTGATATCTTTGATTGAATAGCCGATTGAACACCCGAAATCAACTGGTAGAGTGCCGGTAGAGGAAGAAAGTGTGAAGGGTCGTGAAGTAAGTAAGGAAAGGACAAGTAAAAGTACTCTACAGAAAAGGCGTGAGAAACCATATATCTAACTTTTTTTTACATGTGCAGTACGACGTGGAGCTGTACCAGCGCATCGAACAGCTGATCGGCAAGCAGTTGCCTCTGTACAAGACGGAGGAGGCCGAGGTCATGGTGCTGCAGGAAAGAGTCGCCGAAGCGCAGCGACTTACGAAGATTGTAAGCTATTAATTATTTTGTTTTGATGTAGGATGAAATAGAAAAAAGTTTCCACAGAAACTCAGAACACATATTGGTACTAACCACATATTAAGATATGGCACACTGCATGTGCATCAAAAAGTTATGGAAACAGTGTCTTTTTTGCCCACGCAAGCCGTTTACTATGCTCACCGTAAACAGAATCGACGTTGAACATAAAGTAAGATTACGGAAAGCTTGTGCATTACACCAGTATTTGCTGGTATAGACGGCTTTTGATATCTAGCCTACTCTGAAAAAACTTCCGATAGTACTATTATCAGGAGTTACTGATCTGTATTAATTTTTTTTTTAATTTTTTTTTTTTTTTCCCTCTATCTGCCATCAGCCTATTTAGCTATTATCAGATTTGTTGCTTTTATTCTTTGGCAGTTTAAGTTTATTCACATCCAGTGATGTGTCAACCCGCTTATGTTTGTGTTTTTCCTTTTTGAATATGTCATGTGCTGGCTGGGATTGCAATTCCTGCTATTTGCTTCCTTTTTAGTCTCTTTGTTGAGATTGTAGGATCCATCAGGGTTACAGCCAGTTGGTTTTTATGTTGCTGTAATCTGAGTTTGTAAGCCTCGGAGAGCATTTGAACTTAATTTTTCACGGTTGGGATCTGGAGGTATTCATGTATTTCAGTGTTCTTTGTGAACCAAGGTGCGCAGCTTATCATCTTTAGTGATTTGTTTTGAAATCGTTGTAAGATCTCTATGTTAGAGTGGCTTGCTGCGCCCCAGAGCTCTATGCCGTATGTCCACACCGGCTTTATAATACATTTGTATATGAGCAGTTTATTTTCAAGACTAAGAGAGGACTGTCTACCTATCAGCCAATGTAGGTCTCGCAGTTTTATGTTTACCTGTTCTCTTTTCATTTTTATGTGTTCATGCCAAGTAAGCCTCCTATCTAGGTGCATACCCAGGTACTTAACCGAGTTTTGTTTTGGCAGGATGTTTCCTTCCATAGTAACCGGTGGACAGTCATTTCTTCTTAGCGTGAATGTAATGTGAACTGATTTGGAAGAACTGGCTTTAATTCTCCATTTATTTAGCCATAGCCCAATTTTGTTTAGGTGGTCTTGGAGTTTTTGCGATGCCACTACAGGATCTTTATCGCAGGCTAGAACAGCTGTGTCATCGGCATATGTAGCTGTGACAATTTGCTCAGAGGTAGGAAGGTCAGCTGTAAAGATTGTGTACAAAACTGGACCTAGCACAGATCCCTGGGGTACTCCAGCTTCAATTTGGTAGAAGGAGGACATGGCGTCTCCGGACTTTACCTGGAAAAGTCTTTGTTGCAAGTACGACTTGATAAGTATAAAGGCATGGTGCGGAAGACATATTTTTAGTTTGCACAACAAACCCTTGTGCCAAACACGATCAAACGCTTGCTGCACATCTAGAAATGCAGCTGTGCAGTATTCTTTTCGTTCTAATGACTGTCGGATCGCATGTGCAACTCTGTGGACCTGTTCTATTGTTCCATGGTGCATTCGGAAGCCAAATTGGTGATCTGGGATAGTATTTTGCTCTTCCAGTATGGGTAATATGCGTTGAAGCAACAGCTTCTCAAACAGTTTTGATATCAAAGGCAAAAGGCTTATTGGTCTATATGAAGAAACCTCTACAGGTGGTTTTCCTGGTTTAAGAACCATATTTACTACTGAAATTTTCCATATTAGAGGAAAATATTGCAATCTCAGCACTGCATTGAAGAGTATCGTCAACAGGACCACTCCCTTTTTTGGGAGGTTCTTTAGGACTTCTGATGTTATCAGGTCAAACCCTGGAGCTTTCTTATCCTTTAGATGTTTAATGGCTTAAGGGACCCAACGCCCCCACTAGGAGACTGTACCTGGGGATCGTGCGAAGCATGGCCCTATACGGGGCCCCCGTATGGGCGGAGACTCTGGCGGCCCGCAACGTGGCTGTTCTTAACAGCCCGTTAAAGGCGATGGCCGTCAGAGTCATCAGGGGGTATCGCACGATCTCCGTCGAGGCGGCATGTCTCCTAGCTGGGACCCCTCCATGGGACCTGGAAGCGAGAGCCCTTGCGCTGCTGTACCAGTGGCGCAAGGAGGCGCTGGAGCGGGGCCATAGGCCGGAGCCCCGTGAAATCAGGGCTCAGCGGTCCCTGCTCCGCCAGGAACTCATGGAGACATGGAGGGTGCGACTTGAGCACCCAAGGTGGGGCGAATCCACCATTGCGGCGGTGAGACCGATCATGAAGGAGTGGTTGGAGAGGGACCATGGGGACCTCTCCTACCGGATGTGCCAGATGGTTACCGGACACGGGTGTTTCGGTAAGTATCTGTGGCGCATCCACCGGGAGACAACGCCGCAGTGCCAGCACTGCGAGGATCCTGGCGAAGACACGGCGCTCCACACGTTGGTGGAGTGCCCTGCGTGGGCGAGTCAACGCCGGGATCTCGTTGCGGTCCTGGGCGTGGACGTTCTCTCTTTGGAGACCATGGTGAGGGCCGTGGTCTCCGACGGGAGCAAGTGGCACGCCGCCGCCTCTTTCTGCGAGCAGGTAATGCTCGCGAAAGAGACGGCGGAGAGGGAGCGGGAAAGAACCCTGCCCCCCGAGTTTCGCAGTCTGCGGCGAGGACGCCGCAGACTCATCTACGCCCGGGACTACCGACCTCCATGATCGGCCTGAGGACGGCAGTTGGCTGACTCGCCGTCCTTACAGAAGCAGGCCGTGGCGGAGGCGTGTCGTGTGTGCCCTACACACGCCTGCCAACTCACCGAAGCGGGATAAAACCCGACCCCACCAGGCGAGGCCGCGTTGGCGGCCAAAGTCCGCCGGCAACCCTGGGGTTATCCTTTCGAGGGCTTACCCGGGGTGCCCGGCAACGGACACTTGGGGAGGACACCGTGCGGTTTTAGTCGAGACACGACATAACCACCCCCGCTGGCCAGCGGGGGGGTATCCGAAGGGATTTCCGCACGTAAAAAAAAAAAAAAAGATGTTTAATGGCTTGTCTTACTTCAGCTGGTGTGCACAATTGCAATGGTAAGGACATCTGCTGGTCACTATTAAGGATGCCATTTATATCTTCTTCTGGGCACATGATATTGGGTTCATTTGGCTTGAACACTTCTCTCAGGAATTGAGCAAATAGCTCGGCTTTGTCTACGGGTGTTCTTGTCCAGTTACCATTTGGCAGTCGTAATGGAGGCATGTGTGCTTTGGGCCTTTTTAGTAATTTAGTAATTTTCCAGAGGGAGTGATCATTTGATTTGGAAGGCGATAAAGTTCTTAATTTATCTTGAAGAGTGTCATTTTCGTTTTCTTTAAGTAATTCCTTTAATGCTTTTTGTGCTTTGTTCAGTGCTCTTTTATCATGTCCATTTCTGCTGGTGTGCCATTGCCGTCTGAGCCTTCTCTTAAGGGTTATCATCTGTCGTATTGCTAAGGTGTAGTCTTGAGACCTTGGCCTATATCTCATATGCGGGGTTGACCGCCAAGCGGCTACTTGGATTAGGTTGGTGGCATACCAAGCTGCATTCTCTATATTCTCCTCTGTTTTGAGTGGTATGTGTAGATTAACCGCTTCATTGATGCATTTTTGGAATGCTTTCCAATCAGTTCTACCGTTGTATAGTGTCTCGCGTGGTTCTCTCCAGATGACTGTAGTACTTATCGTACATATCACTGGTGTGTGGTCAGAAGAGCCATCCGAGGAAGATTCCATTTTTGTATACAGGCCTGACATACCCTTGGTGATAAAGAAATCAATCGGGTCAGAGGGCCAATTTGTTGGTTCTCCTGTGGACAGTACATTGAGTGAATATTTATCGATTACTTTCTTTAACTCTCTACCTTTCGTCGTAGTCAGTCTGGAGCCCCAGAAGGTATTCTTAGAGTTCCAGTCCCCTCCAACGATATATCTATCACCAAGAGTTAGCAAGAAGTCACCATACATCTGTTCATTAATTTGATGTTTCGGCGGGCAGTATACAGAAGCTACTTTAAGCGTGCCCTGCCAGTCATCTATGGATATTGTAGTGGCTTGCAAGTATGCCTGTTGGAAGTGAGGAAGTTCATGATGTCTGATGTTGTCCTTTATTATGATTGCAGTTCCAGCATGTGATGTTCCATCTGGGTGGTTAGTGTAGAAGATGTTGTATCCCTTAATGAAGATGACTCTTTGGTTCGTCATGTGAGATTCCGAAACCAATAGAATATCTATTTTATTTAGATGGATAAATACTTCGACCTCTTGCTTATTAGGAGATAAGCCATTGACATTCCACGCCGCAATACGTAAATATTTCATTTTTTTATTCTGGGCAATTAGTGTCGTTAGGAGTCCCATAAGGGTACCTATTTGTTGGATGAGAAAATCTATCCTTTCCGTTTGCTTCGTAATTATTTTTTGTAGCATATTTGTTGGCTGAGATTGTCTGTTCTCTTGAGACACAACACTCTCTTGGTTTTTCTCCCAGTATCCAATGGTGTTTGGAGTGGGGCTATTGGATTGGTATTGCCTGGCATGTCTACCTGGCTTTACCTTTGGAAAATCGTTTATTTGCAGGTTGAATTCTTTGCTGGTTTTAGGCTGTAAATTGATTGATGCATTCTTGAGTGGTGGCATTGGTGTCATTTTTCTTGCACGAATCTCTTTGTAGACTTGACAACCCTTATAGTTGGCAGGATGTTCTCCAAAGCACAGTGCACAAGTGGCTGGAGTATTTCTGTCCTTCTTTGAACAGTCCACGGTTCTGTGTCCCTCCGCACACTTGACACAGCGAAATGGGCGCATACAGTTGTTTTTCGTGTGCCCATATTGCTGGCATCTTGTACATTGAGGAATTTCATTTGTTTTTCTAGGGTCCTCAATCTTGACTTTAGTATGGTAGATAAATTCTATACGCTTTGCATCAGGATTATTTGGGCCAGGTTCTACATTTACAAAGAACATATTCAGTGGTTTTTTAGTTCTCCTTGATATTGCGCATATGACTTCACCTCGGACTTTATTCCCCGTTTTTTCTATTTCATCTATAATGGCTGCTTTTGGTGTTGAGTGGTGTAGATTTTTTATCACTAGCCTAAGGCATCTTTTGTCTTTTTGAGTGAAGGTGTGGCCGATGAGTCCATTCTTCCGAATAAGGTCTATTAAGTTTTTATAGTCTTCAGTAGTCTGTGACATTATTCTTAGTTGGTCTCTATTAATTATTTTATATCTGTAGCAGACACTTGGTATAGACTTATCAATGAGTTGAGTCAGTTTCGATAGGTCATCTATACCATACAGGATTATTGGAGGTGGTTTGTTGGTCATCTTGGTTAGAGGTGGAGTTTCAGGTGAATCTTCCGTTAAGTCTATGGGCAGTCCACTGTATCTATTAGCAATAGTAATAGAGTTTGGTGACCGGGTTGGGCTAACTATTTGTGGTGGACTGCTTGACGTCTTTTTCCTTTTTGGGTTGCGTCTGTTTGGTTGTCTTTGCCAAGTAGGTGGGGTTAGAGTTCTTGGAGCTTGTGAAGTGCACGGGTTATCATTCTCCTTTGCATGACTCGCTATGGTGGAATTACTTCCTGGCGAGGAAGGCAGAGTCCTTTTAAATAGGCTTGGATGGAATGCCTGCTGGATAAATTTTTTGTTGGTCGTTACGGTAGCTGCTCCTTTCAACGTATCGCCATCAGGTTGCAAAATTGTGCCCCCCCCAGAATACGTGGGGCAGCCCGAGCTATGCTCAGGAAAGGATTCTCCAGCTACGCTGGTACCTTCCTGGGGTAGTATTTCTTTCAATCTTGCTTCCATATTTTTCTTTCTTCATCATCTCTAGACCTTTTTGGGACCACTTAAGCCCCAAGGCTTGCTATAGCCTCTTCCAGCCAGTTGCCTAGTTGGGTGTATGGTTAATCCGCCATTTGCTCGGACGCCAGAGTCTAGATCATTGTCTGGCAGGGGACACTGCAGCTGTTCATGTCAGTTCGTGTGGTGTGGTTGACCATTGGGCCGGAATAGGTCTCAGATCCGTTCTCCCCTTGCCCACATTTCGGGTTGTCTTCCCTTTTTGCCAGATGATTCGGTTATGGCGCCGAATATTCGCCTACGCCCTTCATACTCAGCTACTGCTGTCACGAGGTTGCTAGGTGCGGGGCTCGTTACAGACTGCAGCATTGCCCAGGGGGAACGACCCACGGAGGTGAAAGAGTGGGCCCATCACTAGACCGCGTCGGCAGTGTAGAGATGGCGTGGACGTGTATGAAGCACTTGTTGGTGCGCGCCTAATAGCCTAGCTCCGCACACCTAGGCGTACGCTACTGGCAGACTTAGTATTTTATAGGTGCGTGTTCCCTGGCATTACGAACACGCCCCACTAATGCCTACACCAACCCCCCCCCCCCCCCCCAAATCTGTATTAAAATAAATAGATTTAATCACTCATATAGTGTAAGCTATTCCATCCAGACCAAGCTGTTCGTCACCTTTTGCCTATGCCACACCAAAAGACTTGGAATTCCTACCGAAGTTCCTTCCGAATTTCCTTCTTCCTAGAATACAAAGCGAGGCGTGTAAAAGCATCTGGTGAGGCCGTCAGGCTGAAGGCCGCCATTGTAAAATATTGGTGACCTTAATTCCTGAGACTTTTAAAAAAATGGTAGCTAATTGAGAAGATAGAGAATGACAGTGCCTTATTTCATTGTTCATCAGGAAATGAAAGAATTAGAAGACAAGAAGAATACTAAAGGCAAGAAGCGCGGCGCGGCTGACTCAGACGACGACACCGAGGAGGCGGCGGGGGTGCGGCGACGCCTCAAGGGGGGCAAGGGGATGAACAGGCATGGCGGCAAGAAGAGACGATGAATAATAACATATTTTTACATACAATTGGTTTTATTTTTCTGGTGTTGCAGACTGCCCCGGTACTAATGGTACCAATATCCACAGTAGCAGTAGGTATAGCAGTAGTAGTAGGTATGGCAGAGGAAGTTTTTTTTTTTTACACTAATTATGCAGTATTTACAGAGTTTAATGGCATAGTAACCAACTCGATATAGGTCTTGTGTACGCTAACATAACGGACACAGTAGTAGTAGGTTTAGCAGTTGGTATAGCAGTAGTAGCAGGTATAGCAGTAGTAGTAGGCATTATATTGAATCTTATTATTGGTGAAATTCGTTCTAGTGAACCGAACATTTGCTCATCCGAACACCAATCCTGGTTGCATCGAAAACTGTTACTTTGGAACTAAAAGTACAAGCTTCCGCTCTCCTAGTCTATTTGGTTTATTTTGTAACCATTCTCCAGAGGTTCGTCCTTTGCTATTAAGGGCGGATCCGGACAAAAACAGTTGGGGGGTTAACAGCAAAGTAGCCTTGGCTTGGATCCCAAGATCTTGGTGAGGCCCCGTTAACATACCCAACCATTTAGTTGCCATATTGCCTATTTCCTATCGTTACTTACCTTGAATCCACACATACTTGTTGCATTTTTGATGAGCCCATTATGTTGCCCAAACATTGGTGTAAATGTATTTCGTTTGAGGATCTGTCATAGGAGTCAACTCGGATAATTGTCGGCAGAGTTCTGAAGTATTAATCGATTAAGTTCATTGAGAAAAACGTGATTGCGCAGTTTAGTTTTAACCACTTTACATCATTAGTGATATCCGCTCTACATAGGACGATACTTACGGTTATTTACTTGACTGCATTCTTATGATAATAATGCAAATTATTTCTACTAATTGTATTAGGTACTTAAGTGATCTATATTAAAAGTAGTGTAAATTGCTTGTATTTTTGCAATAGTATGAGAGTAAAACTGTTTAGTAATGTAATGAGAATGAGTTTAATTGAAAATTTTAGTTACCTACAATATGGACCTCCCGTTACTATGAAAAGTAGATAGACTCGCAAAATAACATATCCATAGCATATTTTCTGGCAAAATTGCTTTTTAGAAAACAAAAGGATATTAGCCCGACATAACCGCCCCCGCTGGCCGGCGGGGGGGGGTATCCGAAGGGATTTCCGCACGAAAATAAAAAGAAACTGCTTTTAATTTTTTCGAAATAAAAGTTGATTGCACGAATTGTTGTGGTAAAGTAGTCATCTGAATGTCACCATATCGAGTGAGAGGTTTGATCTCCGGATGGGACAATTATTTATATATAGATAATGCTGTCCTTTGTCTATCACTATGGCACAGTGGTAGCGAGTACGACTACCGTATATAAGATTCTGGTTTCGATTCTCAATGATTTGTTGATTTTTTTATTTTTTTTATTTATTTAAACTTTATTGCACAAATAAATGTACAAAGGCGGACTCAATGCCATGGGCATTTTCTACCAGTAAACCTTTTATGCAGAGATATTGTTAAGGTAGGTGCTAGTAAGTTATTGAGAGAGTGTGTGATCTAGTATGATATAATTTTTTGGTGAACATATTATAACCGATAAACATATTAATACATATATAAAATGTATATATTCAAATATAAATAAGTTAGCAAAGAATATACTTAAGTATAATAATATATATAGACATAAACGTACACATATACTTACATTAAATACACATATACATACGGGAAAAATCTTATGAATGTTATTCTTGTTGATTTGTCTAGTAGGAAATGCTCATTAGCAGTAAGGAATCAGGAAAACGGGGCAATAGGCTCGCCTTACATAGTTTGTGCAGCTTTGCAATGATGACACAAATAAAAAAAATGTTTAGTGCGACTCAGGGATAAATCTCTAGTGGAAATGGATTAAAAAGACCCTCTACAGGAAAAAATGACTGGCAATATGGCTACCAAACTGAAATACGAATTTCTCCAATCAGAATTTGTTTTTAGGCAAGTAAAGTTATGTACTTACCTATGATATTTGAATGTCAGCAGAATTCCCAGGAATAAAGAATTTAGGTGCAGTTGGTAGATGGAATAAATATAATTAAAATAAATATCGGGACTCTGAGCGATCCTCAAACCAAACAAAATTGTTCAATGCTTTCTTACAGTTTATTCTAAAAGTAAACAGTCATTTCTTTCTATAAAAAAATAAATTAAAAAAAAAGAAATGCGATAAACTGCGCACCGCCCATAAACTCGGCGCGCGCTTGTATAAACCGACGCACTTACATCTAAGCGTTTAGGAAGAAATCACAACGTTGTTTTAATTTTTTTAATCGTTATTTATTATTTCTATACAAATAGAACTGTACAGATAATTTTTTAAATTATTTACCACATCTCATCTGCTCTCACGATAGACTTTTTACAAAAGTGAAAACTATCAACATTACGCACGTAATAAACGAGATCGTGCGTGTACCGCCCACCGGGACTCGACCGCACAGTACACAGTACACAGTACAGACCGCAGCGGTACACAGTACCCCACTCACCGCCCCCCACACACTCCTGGCGCGTCACACAAGCGGTACGCGTATCTAATTGAGCTGCGCGAGGCGTTTGCAACAATTATGATTTACATTTAAATACGAAATACAAAATTACACTATGGTCTGTTAAACAATGGAAAACATGTTTTGGTGTTATATCAATGATTGTACGATGAAGGCATCACCATCTGGCAGTAGAACTATGCGTTCGCGTTCGGAGACAATCGGTAATAGACTCTTTCACCCCGTCCGAGCCACCGCTTTATATCACAAACAATAAATAAGTACAATTTATATATATGTATGTATACCGTATAAACTATCCAATAATATATTACATTGGCAGTGTGACATGCATGCTCTTACATAATTTTTGTTCAAATTTAAATGCACTAACTAAAATATACATAAAATCGGAGGTGAAAAAGTGTATTACATAGCAAACTAATGAAATCGCACTGGAGGTCCTTATGCGTAGTTATATTTAGGTATCCAACGCACACGCAACACGCTCATGCGAGCTTGCAACTCGCGCGGAACCTGATCGGCTCCACCAACACTCGACGATTCACTCTCGACAGTGTCGATCACAATTATAAGAAAACTAGTCAGTCTACAAAAAATTAAGATCACAAATGCAGTGTGAACGTGTTGCGCGCGAGTTGGCACTTAAAATAATTTCAAACTATTCCAATGTCTATACACAAGTTAAAAACAAAAGACCCGGGGCGTCCTCGAATCGATTCTGCGGCCGAAAGTTTACTTGTTCGCTTTCTATCATGGACCCATTACATCGAGACAGTTTCTTGAATCCTCAAGCTAATTCAGTACTCCAATTAATTTGGTCACAGCCTAAACTTGTCGCTAGGAGCTGGGCGCTCGCATACAATAGTCGTTAGGCTGTCAGCAAATCGTACTTGAAGTACTGTCACATAGAAACTTGTGCCAAGAAACTGCTCGCATAAAGGAGCTATAATACTGGACTATAAGGCATTTAAACTTATTACAATGTGCGTTAACGTTATGTCGTGTCGGTATCGGCCGCAGTCGAGTGTCGTGGGCTGGCTCGTCGCAAAACAGCTTTATGATCAATAACCGCTACAACTATCGCTCAGTACAAATGAAAGGTAACGTCCGCCCACGGCGAGCGTCCGAGTCCGCCCCGGGCGCCCTATATCAATTATCACATTGTTTCGCTACTAACAACCGACGTATGGCTGAAACTAATCGTATTGCATCACAAAATCTTTCGCTTGTTCGTTCTTGTGTACAGTAATTTATCAAACACCTGGGCTTCGTTGCCCGACTGTCCTCTCACAAATCATGCCATTATACAAAACTGCCAGAATTCATCCAATTATCGTGTGTGAAATTTCATTTCAGGTCCGCAGTGGAGTCGCCGTGCCGCCGCGAGAGCGTCTCGTCCAGCCGTAGTACGAGCAAAAGCTTTAAATAAGTCTTTATCCGTTCACCGTCAGGCCGGGGCCTTCCGTGCACCGTCACACTCTATACTTCACACATAAAAAAAATATGTACCAGACAACACATCATTCAATATCATCCAACAGAGTCACATACATCATCATACTGGAATACTCAGATCGGGTTTGGGTAACTTTTGGTCGTAGTACAAGATGGCGCGTCTCGCGTCCGGGCTGTCGGCGCAACTCTACAATACTGTCGTCAAGGAATGAAGCGGGTCGGGCCGGTGGGCCGTGCGGGCCGTGCGGGCCATGCGGGCCGTGCGGGCGGGCCTAGCGGGCGGGCCGGGCGGGCCGCACGCGGCGGGCGCCCGGCCCGGGCCTCGGCCAGCGCGGGCGGCGGTGGCGGCTCGCGGTCGCACTACTGTACACTGTCCCGTCTCAGTTCAAGTCACGATCCTCTAAGTACTTATACTCAAAAGTGAAGCCCTCCTTCTTGCGCTGGCCCCACTTCTCGTAGTCGAAGTAGATATATGTGCCCTGCAAGTATTTATACGCCATTAGATACATTGTACAAGTGAAATGTTACAAGTAAACTGTCAAGACAATAGCTACAAAGGAAAATATGTGCAATCTAAGTTGACCATATTGAAATTGTCACGCATCTAACCTAGGTACTTTTTCTTTTAAAATTGGCTTATCAAGTACTTACTTACTTTACCAAGCTTGACAGTAAACTTAGTAAAATGAAATCTAAAACTAAATGCTACCATCCCAAATGCTAACAACTCATAAACGGTGCATGTAAAACCCTTCTTTTCCTATGCGTTGTCGTACAAGGCGACTAAGCAATAGAGCTGTTTAATATAAAAAAAGATATATATATATATCCCAGACTAGGCTTCAGTTGTGTGGCTCGAGTCAACAATAGTGCGCAGAGTACGGCAATAGGCAAGAGGCCTCTATTACGTGAAAACGAATACGAAGATTGGTGAAATCTGGAAGTAAATTCGCCTCTGCCGTTAGGCATTGATAAAGGCGTGATTGTAGGTATGTATGTAAAAACCGTTCATTGGTAAAAAAAAAAACGGTTTACACCGTATGTGGATGACACCTCTTGAACTCTTGCAATTATTCCTATTCATTTTCTACAAGTACAGAAATGAATAGGAATAATTGCAAGAGTTAATTGGAACACTCACTATAAGTCAGAAAAATATTGCCAAACCTTACTAACACTGACCTCAGTGAAACATCCTGTTGGCATACATGCGCCTAGGTTGACCTTAACCTTCATCCTGATTGACATACATACACCTTGGTTGACCTTAACCTTCATCCTGATTGACATACATACGCATTGGTTAACCCTAACCTTCATCCTAATTGACATACAAATGCCTTGGTTGACCTTAATCTTCATTCTGATTGACATACATATGAATATGTGGAGCTTAACCTTCATTCTTATTGACATACATACGCCTTGGTTGACCTTAACCTTCACCCTGATTGACATATGTACGTCTAGCTCGACCTTAACCTTCATCAGTTGATAATAAGTTTTAGAGTTACCTGTTCATACTCCTCATTAATAACTTTGGGCTCTTCGTGCCGCTGGAACCACATCATGTACTTGGTGTGGAACCGCCAGCTCTGTTTTTTCAGCGCCTTGGCAGCGAGGTACTGTGCTTTCGTCCCCTCCATGTAGTAGAACACGAAGAACAGCGTCTCCGTCGATAACCGCTGGAAGAACTCGACTGAGTCTGAGTGGGGTAACAGCACCTGAAATGTGGGGATATCATGCCAGTTATATTTACAATTGTCTTATTGTCTAGCTTCTCTTCTTCAGCCTCTAAGGCTCGGAGGATGAGTGGCAACCAGGTAACGACCCAACTCTGTAGCTTTCAGTCTAACTACAAAACGGCTGAACTTGATATTTTGCATGAAGCACTGCCATTTGACCTCCAGAACCAACTTACGATATCAAAGTTTTGTAGTTAGACCAGGTTGTCGGACTTTTTAGTACTCCACTATTCGTAACGAATGCCACAAATCTTCGTATGGTAAACCGATATGAATGTGTTAAGAATGGCCACCCATCCTAAGGACCTGGGTATAATTGCTTAACCTAGTGTTCACTGACCTGATTGTAATAAATAGGCGTCTGGCATATATTTCTTGGTAGGTATACCCTCGTTCTTTCCGAATCGGACGGGTGTGGCATATGGTAGAACGAGGATTCCAACATCTGGAATTGTAGCTGGTGTTCCTGAAAATATAACGTAATTGCATGTTGAGAGTTATAGCGAGCGAATACCCGCATTTTTTATTTTTATTGTGTAAAACGAGAACCCAGTTTAGTTCTGATCATTGGTGAAATCAGGTGGTGAAATGTACATAAAAAAAGTTACCGAATTAAGTGGTAATGGGCCTAGTGGCGCGACGCCCAATAATGGAGGAATGTGCGCTTGCGCCAGGGCTGCCCCTCGCCTTACGTTCTGCAACAGTCAACATAGATGGCATTAGTATACTATAAATATATATATTAGTATTAGTTATATTGAGATACGATCCGAAGATGATCACGATGTATAAATAAAATAATGAATGGAAGTTTGATGTGTCGAGCCCCGTGTACCGACTAGTGCGGGAGTAGTATCTGTGGGTGTATTGTTTCAAGCCTCGTGTACCAGGAGTAGTACCTGTGGGTGTATTGTGTCGAGCCCCGTGTACTGACTAGGGTGGGAGTTGTACCTGTGGGTGTATTGTGACGAGCTCCGTACACTGAGTAGTGCAGAAGTAGCACCTGTGGGTGTATTATGTCGAGCCCCGTGTACTGACTAGGGCAGGAGTAGTATCTGTGGGTGTAGTAAGTCGAACCCCATGTACTGACTAGTGAAGGTGCAGTACCTGTGAGTGTTGTATCGAGCCCCGTGTAGTGACTAGCGTGAGAGTAATACTCGTGGGTGTATTCTGTCGAGCCCCGTGTACTGACTAGTGCAGGACTAGTACCTGTGGGTGCATTGTTTCGAGCCCCGTATACTGACTGGTGTGGGATTAATACCTGTGGGTGTATTGTGTCGAGCCCCGCGCGTTGCACGGCCTCTTGCGCCATACTCTTGAGCGACGCAGTGCCGCCCGCTAGGCCGCCGCTGCTCGCACTTAGCGTGGCCGTACTCGACGACTCGCTCACTCGCCCACTAGGCAGTATACAGATGATCAAACAATGATAAAATAATTATTAATATGAAAAACAAAATTGTTACATTACAGCTTAGGTTCTGTCCAGTCTATTTCATCATCATTATCCTCCTCCTTACGATTTCCCGGTTGCTTCAAAGGTTTAAACTCTGGAGCCCGGGATCCGCTTATTATTTTTGATTGGTTTGTTGACTATTATGAGAGCGACTGTCGTCTGACCTCCCAACCCTGTGTCTGGCAGTTGCAGTTGACTTGGGCCCCAAAGGTGTCGGTGGGGCCCTGTACATCGTAGACCTCTTATCAGGAGGTTAGATAGTGGTCAAACGTGGGCCTTCGTCGTGCTGCCGACGACACTGGAGGCGTACGTACTTGTTGGCGATGTGCTGCGGCGTGTGGTGCGGCGGGGGCTGGCTGGGCCCGTTGACCGTGAGCGGCGACGGCGCCGTCTCGCTCGCACTCGTGGAGGACCCGAGCGGGACCGACGAACTTTTTGACGTCTGCCAAATTAAATCATTCGTAACCTGTGGTCAATGAAACTCTGCTCTAGATACATTTCATTTTAAAGGGTACACTAATAACGTGTAACGTGTCTTCTACATTATCATCATCATAGTGACTTCCCATTTGCGTTTAAGGGTTGCACTTAGGAGCCCGAGGTCTGTTTATTATTTTTTTGCTTTTTAAGAACAAAATTGGCTAAGCTGACTTCCAGGGCGTGATTGAACCCTGACTTTATTTAAAGTAGACATCTCCAAACCTTTTTGTTTCGTAGCCACTTGCTATGTTTTCCGGTTTAAGATAGACCCGTTTTTTGTTTACGGAAACCCCCTGGGGCTTCATCTCAATATAGCAAAAAGTACAGAAGGTATGTCAGGCTCGAACCCAGTAAAATAGCATTGTGTGGCCTTTACATCACCGATCCCCCATTTCTTTTTACATTTATACCGACCCCTAGTTGGTTGTCGCCTATCCTTGGTGTTCAATATATATTATATATATACTTTTTGTATCATTCATTTAATGCATCAAAATCTTTTCTAAATTTGTTCAAATTCTGCAACTTTTATTACTGCCTGAGAAAACACTTTCTGCTGAACGTTTAATATTAGTTAGCAATGTAAAAAAACTTACTGGAGGTGGTAACGCTGGCGCGGGCGGCAGATGCGTTGCCGTATGCGCGGGGGTTGTCGACACCGGACCATTCTCCACTACTTCTGCAAAAAAAAAAACTATTTAAACAAACAAAAATTCCCAGGTGGTTTTCAAAGTACGGGCCAGCGGATGGTGGAGGTCTCTGCCTTCTAACCTAATCAATTCATATCGAGACCCTCTGTAATTATATGTATTAAATATGGATATATCTTTATTTATAAAAATGAATTGCTGTTCGTTAGTCTCGCTAAAACTCGCAAACGGCTGGACCGATTTGGCTAATTTTGGTCTTGAATTATTTGTAGAGGTCCAGAGAAGGTTTAAAAGGTGAATAAATATGGAAGTTGTTATCGATTGAGGTAGTACGAAGTCTGCCTGGTCAGCTAGTATATATATAATATATTCATATGTGTAATATACGCTGACGTTAAGATTCATTAACATTCGTATTTACTTTTTATTTCATTATGTATTTATAGGTATTGTTAAGTACCGTTTTTTTTTTTTCGGGTCTTAAGACGCCGGGGTGTAAGGTTACCCATAGAGCATATCCCTCGCACCCCGACTGACCCTGGGCCATCTCCGGTTTCGAGATGGCCCCCTTACTTGCTCTCCACTGTGCCCTCTGCTAATCAGAGGGACACGTGGAAAGCTTCCGAATAGCCCTCAACAGGGCCGTCCTCGCCTCGGTCGGAGTTGGCCGTAGGCGGCAGCGTCTCTCCCGCCCTAGGAGAGAGGCGCTGCCGTCTCCGTTGCCCAGGGTGCACCGCGTGGAGGTCCCCAACCAAGCACCCCAGTATTGTTAAGTACCTAATGGCCACAAGTAAATCTCTATGAATATACTTTGAAAAATGTTTGTAATACCTATGACTAATTTTATTCAGATTTATATTACATTTCAATTAATTTTCGTATGGTAGGCGGAGCATAGAAGATCATATTTTTATTTTTCCTTGTACTATGTTTTACGAAATAAACTGATTTAATGATTACTCTGTTTTGATGACTACTCGCGCAGCAGAGCAAAAAATAGAACTATATTTGAATCATCTGGCTGAGTCTTGATCAGTCATCTTCAAAGGGCTAACTGAACTAAATTTAAATCACTTGGTTGAGTCTTGGCCAGCCATTTTCCACAGAATGACTTTCAATACGCCAAGTTGTTAAACTTCACCTACTCTAGTTCAACTAAGCCTAGTCATTTAAAAGGTACGCAGTTCGTGTCGGTCTTAAAACGCTCTGCTTTTTCGAATGAGCTTTCGCCCACTTATGTAAATTGGTTGAGTACCAGGTGTGAACATAAATATGAAAGTGACTTTATTTACTGCATTGAAAAAAAAAACAACAACTCGACTACCCTAAATAGACCGAAACCCATTGCTTTTCTTTAGGTTTATGATTTGCAAATAGGTCCCGCCTGATATCAAAATTGTTTCGGTCTTTTTAGTCGGGTT
The DNA here is from genome assembly GCA_946251805.1 of Cybosia mesomella. NCBI lineage: Eukaryota > Metazoa > Arthropoda > Insecta > Lepidoptera > Erebidae > Cybosia > Cybosia mesomella. The sequence goes on from OX276398.1 coordinate 30,433,344, forward strand.
TTTTAAAATTTATAATATAATTTTATTGTATACTTTTTAGTTATGATACATTTTTTTTTTAATCACCTTTTAAAGCTTTTTATTTTGATACCCTATTCGAGAAGTATGTGTTTTCTTTTTAAGCATATAAGCATATATATTTTCCTTTGATATACCTAGTGTCACTCTCACAGTAAATACGAATCTAACGACACCTCTCGAACTAAAATCCATCGAGCCGATAAGGCCGCAGAGCCAGCCAAACAATTATACATCATCATCATCAACCTATGCTAGTCCACTGCTGGACATAGGTCTCCCCTAATGAGCGCCATAGCGCCCTGTCTTCAGCTTGCCGCATCCAGCATCTGCCCGCAGTCTTTCGCAGATCGTCATCCCACCTGGCCGGAGGGATGACGATCTGCGAAGTCTGTGAGTCTGCGGAGTCTTACACTACGTTTGCCGAGTCGCGATCTCCACTCAAGAACACGTTTACCCCAGCGGAGAACCGACCTCCGCGAGATATGGCCGGCCCACTGCCACTTCCGCTTGCTAATTATATATACATACATACTCTCGAAAAACATAACCCTCCTTCTGGCGCAGTCGGGTAAGACAGCTGGCTGTTGGATATGGCTAAATTTTGGACACAGGTAGATATAGAATACAGACTATTTTCCCAGAGAATGTGTCCCTGTGAGTTGCCAGAACGCAATCCGTATTCAACGCCGAGGCCGCAAGTATAGACTAGTAATCATTTAAACTAACTTTAACCCTTCGAACGACAACAGACTAATTACTAATGCTAATTATAGTTTGTTATGAGCGTGAAACGATCACAAACAATGGAATTCTAGGTAATTGCAGATTAGGTCGGAGTCTTATCGAGCACAATCACGCCACAAGCCGTATCATGTTTACAAACACTAGTAGTACACACAATTTGTCGTTCGTGACTCACCGCTTGTAGTAATTTGGTATTACTACGTAGTAAGCACGTAATAGAAGTTTTGAAGACATGGTTATGTATTAATATTCATTCATAATGTATTTAGTAATATTTTAAACTATAATTCTTACAATATAGCGTGATGTCTGTGACACGACGTAGTTCGTATTTTTTGTCGATAAAAGTATTTATTTTTTAAATTGTTATTGACAGTTTTATGAATAAACATGATTATTTTATTAACAATAATGAGTGTATAATATTACTATTAAATTTGAAAAAAAAAAACAACAAAATTATAAGTGATTTTCAATACTAAATTACCTAAATTTATGTTTTTCATACCAGGCCGAGTCTGCCTAATGGAAAATCCGCCCTTTCGTGGACGGAAGCAAACGGTGAAACTTTGTAGAAAAGGATAATGTGTACATGACGCAACAATGTTTGTATACAAAGAGTATACAGTATGTAATACCTACGTAATTAATTATAGTGAACGGGTTGTAGTAGGTGACTCATTGATTTGTAGTATGCGATTGCGTATTACACAGGCCAATAAACTATCAATATGATTCATACACCTAAAGCCTACGAAAGGTAGCTTGTTTGCATAATGATTTGTTTCAGAAAATATCTTGACTATAAATGAGAAAGTTTGGATAGATTGATGTTTGTTACTTAATTACGACAGAACAGATGAACGGAAATGGATGAAATTTGGCACAGAGACAGATAATAGTCTGGAATAGTCCATAGGTTACTGTTTATCCCGGGATTAGGTTTTCATAGATTGCGGGAACAGAGTTAGTATTCAAAGCGGGTGGAGTAGCGAGTAAGGACGTAATATTTATTTACAGAGGCAACATCTAAATTTCAACAGTCACAATTATTTTTGTTTTGTGAGAAGCGGTTGTCGTCTCTTATTTGGAAGAAAATAAATGGGAAAGGGGGAAAGCAGAAGATTGGATAAAATGACAGAAAAGGAGAAAAGGTTTTCGACACTCTTGCAAACTGCAGGTACTATTTAAAGACGAAAGGGCAGTGCTTTTTCGGTCGTATCAATTCATACTGAGATAAATATAGGCTTAGGCTTTATCTTCTACATATACTATATATACATATACTAAATAAAAAAAAGTCGTGTTATTAATGAACGCTTAAAACTCGAGAACGGGTACACCGATTTTATGATCTTTGATTTATTAGATTTGTCCGCGGAAGTCCGCCCATCGCCGGCCTAGGGGGGTAGTTATATCGGACTCGAACCGACCAAACCCGCACGCCGTCTCGGGTCTTTAATAATAAGGGGTGTAAGGTGGCCAAATAGGGCAGTGAGATGGCGGCCTTGGGATACTGAGCAAATCTGATACATTCCCGAAATGAATTCAGCTGATAAGTTACCCAACATAACTTGATTCTAAGGTGGAACGAAGTTTGCCGGGACAGGTAGTTTCTAATATTATAGTAGTTGATAGGGAGAATATAGATATCGAGAGAGGTATGGATATTCTAGGACATATTAAAAAGCGTCGCCTAGACCCAAACTAAGCATAGCTTGTAATATGGGTTATAGAATGCGAATGAACATACTTCATCCATTTATTGTTTAAATATAAACATAGAAATCAGGTTAATGGGAATAGACATATTCATGCAAACAAAGATTTATACTGAGCAGGAATCGAACCCGTGACCGCTAACGTACTATTCGAACGCTCCACCTCCACGTCATACACGCTGATGCTATTTACAAATAGTCTTGGCATAGCATAGAACCTAACATGTAACTAAGTGAACTGTCTGTACATCTTTCAGGCTAAGATCTAAGATTGACATTGTTCTAAGATTCTAAGGGAAATGCCTTACGGGGGGCCACCTTACATCTCGGCATCTGAAAACCCGAGACGGTGTGCGGTTTTAGTCGGTTCAAACCCACATAACCGCCCCCGCTGTCCGGCAGAGAGGTATCCGAGAGGATTTCCGTACGAAAAACCAAAAGAAAAGGCATCTTGTATGTTACTGGTATATTTTCATTGCTGAAGAGTCCTGCCCAACATTGCGATTCAACACTGCCCACGGAATCGAGCAGTCTTATTTATAAATACAACATTGCAGCCACTTCAGTACAAATCTGATTCATAATGAACAGAATAATGTATTTTCATTATTAAGTAAGCATGCAATAAGTAATTCATGTAGCATAAATCAAGAATATATTTACCTACTTCGTACGCAAGCGATGAAGCAGATTAGAGCAAATCGTCAATCTCAAGAACCGAAAAAAATACATTGTAATTGTAACTGTAATTAAAAAATAGTAATAATTTATAAGTACTACTATAAAATTTTAAATAAGTTGTCAGATGCAAGTAATTTGAAATTTTACATTTATTTTAAAATTTTATTTTACATCGGAGATTCGGAGACCGATTCTAAACACGATTTTTTTTTAATTCTTGTCTGTTATTTGGTTGTTTGCGATGGACGCAAACAATACTGAACGGATTTTGATGCGGTTTTTTCTATTAGAAAGGTCTTAGTTAGACTTAAAATCTGCCGTATGTTTAATTGCAATTGCTTAAGTAGAACCGCAGATATGGTCAAAAAGCCTTATCCGTCAATCAGCAAGTGAGGTTGGCACGGGTCCTAAAGTTCTTGGACTGCAATAAACTGATTGATTTGCTTGATACATGAGTTTGCATACGATTGTTAATCATTCATACTGAAATAGACGGATTTCAGTGAAATTCGAAATGGACATATACACAAAGTATAGCTAGTATTAAATGTTAAATATGTTTAGAAGTCTTTGAGAAACTGTTGCCACTGCTGAAAATAGGTCATGGTTAATAGTTACGCTCCCATGAACGAGATAGTGATGTAATATGTAGTTGAAAAATAACTTATTTTTAAATAACATAAACGACCGCATAGGAAGACATCCGTATGTCATATCGATGAAGTAATAAAGAATCGTTCGGAAACAGAGCTGAGTGAGCTGATCGAAGGAGATCGAGAGTCATGAAAATCAAAAACAAGTTCATGGCAAAATAATGTTGTAAAAGTAACTGTCAAGCGACCCATGACGTAAAATCGAAATATGGATATTTATGTGCCAACAAGGAATTACCTATGCGATGCCAAATACTATTGGCGCGAAAAGTGTAAAGTTTATTGCGACACTTCAGATTTTTTGTTTGTGTATTAAATGCTACCATAAAACCTGACCCATTGGTATTTTTTGCCAGATAAGTAGGTAATCAAATAAAATAGGTACTTACGTGAAAAAAAACTGATGAAGGATAAATTTTGTTAATGAATCTTTTGTTTATGTTGTGAAAGTCACTACGTGTGTTTCTAAAAAGCTAATATTATAACCTAACAACTACTTGCAAAAACCTTAGGTCTTTGCTTACCTTACAAGAGTTTTAGAGACGTGAAAATACGATACGATTTCAGTCGAAGCACGGCACACCACAACAATGTATTATATAATCGACATTGAACTTCAGAAACCCCACAAAACACCAAACTACGCATTTCACAACATACTGAAATTATTTCTACCACTCCCAACACATTTGTTTCGTGAAAATAACATGCACACAAACACACTCGAGAACAATATCGTTACCATCGTCCATATTTATCCTACATTTGCGCGGGAAACCATTGTTTATTAAGTTTTTCCTTTTATTTCTAAAGTTAGGCACAGGTATCGTCGAATACAGCCTAGTGACTGAGCCGCGGGCCATATCATCGTGTTGGCTAGCCGCCAATTTTGAGGAAACTTTTATGAATATTGGCGGGATGCCAGAGTACGCTTAATCGGTTTGGTTACGAGTTTGTGTGTCGGCGTGTTCCATTCATTCTGTAGATAGTTTTGTTTATTTAGTAAACAATGGGTTGTACGGTATCAGTTGTAATGATAATGGTTTCAATTATACCTAGTGTTGTAATTATCACTTTAAGAAAAATATTTCTTTGTCTAATCACTGGCTAGATCTCTTATTTTTTAATTTTATCGGCCCTAAATTTTGCCATGGTTACAGCGTTTTCCATTGCCCTACACACGTCTCGGTGGAGGTGGAGGGCACATTGGACAACAGAGCAAATGCGACATGGACTGGGATTGGGCCCCGCAATCGCAGGGCACTTGCCCAGAAAAATACTGTGGCGGCGAATGATTGTGCATTAGTATTTGTTTAAGCTTGTGGCGCTTCTCCTACATGCATCGATAAAAACAAGTATATTTTTATAAATATTTTTCACTCAGATATTTTGATACTCTTCTACGTCAAGTATTTATGACCGTTACTCATCATCATCACAGCGTCAGTCTATGTTGCACAAAAAGCTTGTACTTTGGAGCCCTGGGCCCGCTACTATGTCTCTTGATTAGGATTATCTAGGATTTTGTGGGAGCGACTGCAGTCTGACGTCCCAACCCCGAGAGGAAAGCCTGCGCCAGAGCCTCGTCGGAGCAGTTGAGGTTGCTTTGGACCCTGAAGATCTTGGTGTGACCTCCATACACCTCTTTATAATGTCTATTATGTTACTAAGGGGCCGTTAATAAAAGTTTGTAGGTACACTGAGTATCGCTTACCATGTGCATTTATGATAGAACTTATGTTACGAAAACTATAAATAATTATGTTCCCTTGTTTGTTACTAAACTTTTATCAACAGTTCAGGTCGGGCAGTATATTAAGTCGTAACATTCAGGACCAGAAGGACCTGGGTGGCTCTTCCGGCCCTGAATGTCACGTCTGAACTAAATGTTTGTTACCATTTCGCAAATGTATCCTTGACCTTAGTATGACCTTAGTATCCTCCTATAATCCTGGCCATTACACAACCAACGTGAACCCACTCCTAACACAAGCAATTTAGCTTAGCAGGAGGGTTTAGGGGGTACTAGTAATTACGGTTACTGATATTTTTATCACAAAAAAAGTTAAATAAAAAATAACGTGTACTCACCAGTATTGTTAGGTTGTCTGACGTGATGGTGGGGCGGACTAGGCGGCGGTGGCAGTTTGTTCGGCGTCGACGAGCCCGACAGTCCCGTGTTGTTTATACTGCACATAACCAACAGTTCACTCTTTTGCCCACGTCACTCCATAACATACGCCATACGTAACATTTTGGCTACACTAGCCACATCTCTTCAAATTTCAAGATATTTTTTAGTTCTTTATATTTTGATACACGATATCGCAGGTATTTAGAGAAATAAATAGTTTTGTTTAATTGAATTTCATTGGGTTTAATTCCCAGATTAACACTCCTATGTGATAGTAGTTGAATGTCCGAACGAATAAAAAAAATAATGACAAGACAATTAGAGAAACACTATCATAAGTCTACTGAAATGCACTGTAATCGATTGGAAAAGTAAGGCCCTGAGTTTTTTCGCCAGGCTCTTTTCCACCTCTGGTACACACTGGGCATTAAATATGACCTTCAGGTCAATATTATGACCTAGTTTTAATCAGTCAAAGAAAGTCGAAAAAAGCACAAAAGAAATATTTTATATTCAACTCATATAACTTATATTAGTAGCCCAGCTTATATCTAAAAATGTTTCTATGTACTGTATTCTCACAACACATAAATTATGCAATAATTCTATAACATACTAACAATACAATCGCTAATATGCAAAACTTAACTTCTATCATAGCGCAATTAAAATCATACTACGAGAAATCTTATAACAATGATTCCGATGAGGTTTATTTATTTCACTTTCAACAAAATATCACACAAGTTTGTATACACGAACAGCATTCAGCTATCAATAGATGTGGTATGACGCTGCAAAACGCGCGCGAAATGCAGCTACAGGTCGCTATCATTTTATAAATAGAACTGATATAAAATCAATAACAGCATTTATAAATTATGAGTATGCACGTCGTATTATTGAAAACTATCTAGTCTCAAGCTTGTTGCGTCGAGTGCAAGGACCAGTATTGAATGCAATGCACGTCAGCTGGTAAGTAGCTACGAGATATTTCATCGAGACTTGAAGAGATGTCGCTATCTACCGTTTACGATAAGCTTATAACTTTACAATGTATCCGATGGCGCTAGTTTGTAATGATGCGTTTGTATGCAACTTCGGTACGCAGCGTTCCGCTTGCTAAAAGTTAGTTTCGTTTAGATCGAGTTCGCGCTTCCCGTCTTTGGCGGCGGTAAATATGAAGAACTGTAAAATTATAAGCTTTAAAGTGAGAAAATCCAGATTATTCGGATTCGGAATAAATTTCGAATTACGTCTAATAATTTTTTCATTATTCTAAATGAGTCAAGCATGCGTTTAAATGACAAGAAAAAACCGTAAGAAATCGTTTTTTATTCTCATTTTGAGTGAGGTAAATACTTTTTATATAGTTGAGAACAATTTCAATGGGGAAGGCTTCGTCATCTCATATTACTATGACAGCTAGCATATTTTATAAAATTGTCAGTAGTTGCCTTGTTTGTTGGTTAACTTGTGAAAACCTCAATAGTGAATGTCAGAATCGAACCGACTTACACCACAGAGTTGTCACACTGACTGTAATTCCGGGAATCCAGGTGTATCTTTGGATGGAATGATCAGGGATCCGGCCGACTGCGCATGTCGGTCAGCAGGCGGTCCCTCCACCCCATGAGCCGCCTTTGCGTCAGTCGGCCATAGGCCAGTTCCCGCGGCGGTCGGCGATCGCGGTGCGATCTCCGGCACCTTTTGAGTGTTCTACGAGGCGAGTGAGTACTAATCCTCCTCCGTCGTACATGAAGTAAATCAAATGTGGCTACGGAGTACATTGGTCATGGTCGGGCGAGCCGACCGAACAGCGGTCTGCAGCGAGACCTTTCTGTCACTGATGGCTTTAGCGAGGTCAAGACGCTGAGCACACCTCTAGGTTGCGGAATGGAGTATCCTCACGACAGTCTCCGTTAGATAAATCCAAGCAAGCTCTAGCTTAGATTTAATTTCGAAAAGATAAATCTTTCCGTCCAAATGTGGAAATGATTCAAATTGCATTTGCACTTTGGAGCCCGAGGTCCGCCCGTCTGACCTCCAAACCTCGAGAGGAAAACCTGCACCAGAGCCTCGTCCGTGGTTTATCAGGTGCAACCACTTGCAAGTGAGGTTGCATGGGCCACAAGGATGTTGGTAGCGCCCTGCACACCCGAATTGCATTCAAGTTTGGCACAAAATATATACACATGCAAAATTAATACTATATTCAAATGACGAGTATTCAAAATTGTTCTCGACTATGCATGAGTAGGGCTTTACACACTAGCTATGTTTTGTCGGTGTATTGGAAGATAAATAGCTTTAAATACATTGCAATGCAAACGGGGAAATCTTGTATACAATTAGGATAAAAAACACTTTTTATGTATAAAAAAATATGAATCAAAGACAGAAACTAGGTTTGTCAATCAACATGATAGCAACTATAAAAGTATATTAGGCTCAGTCTTTCAAACGATCGTGAGGATACCTCGAATAGAGGTGAAACATTGCTCAAAGTGTGACAGAATCGGTATACAATAATTTTACGGGAATTAACGCGATCATGTATTGAAAAGGTATGTATATACTTTTTTTTTCGTACGGAAATCCCCTCGGATAAAATCCCCCCCCCCCCCTTCCCACCGCCAGGCCAGAAGCGGCGGTTATGTCGGGCTTGAAATTACTAAAGCCGCACGCCGTCTCGGGTCTACAGACGCCGGGGTGCCGGCGGCGGCGCCGGCCAACCGAGGGTATGTATACCTATACATGATCACGTTAATTCCCGTTAAATTATTGTATATCATGGAACGCAAAAGTTTAAAAATTAGTAGGTACGGTATATCTCTTGCTATCGAAAGATTGCATATGAAAAGTTTTAAAGTACCTGACAGCTCTAGTAAGCAAGTTTTTTACTTTGAGTGGTTCAACTTAATGTACGTTTCTATTGCAATCCGTAGCTGTAGGTATCATGAGAATTGACATACTGAGGATGCGAGGACAGAGACAATGTGCAAAATTGTTGTAACAAGAAATCCAGGCGTTCCCCAAAGACCAAAGGCACAGCTAATGTGTGAAGCTAGCGTATTTATTTAGTGGGTATAAAGAGGTAGTCAGTGGACTGACCTATTGGTGGATGCTGCGGAGTTATTGAGCAAGGAACTAACGTTACACGTGCTGATACTGACCGCGCTCGCGTTCACCGCGCGCAGCGGCAGAGGTTTAACCGGCTGCAAATACAACAATCATTGTTTCAAATAAGTGTAAGATTGGTTTTGGGTTCTTGTTGATCGATTAGGGTTTTATTAATACTAGGTTTAGCTAGCTAGTTAGCTAGGTCGAATTGATGCAGTAAGGCTTACGCTACGCTTGACGCAATTTAAATCATGGATCTTCCGCGTCGGATAGTCAATACATGTTATTGCATATAAATGCCAACGCGACGGAACAACCGATCATCAGCGCAGTGTGCCCGGTAAAAGTAATTTATAACACAATAACATGTATTGACTATCCGACGCGGAAGATCCGCGACGGAAATTACGTCAAGTCTATCGCAGGCCTAAGATTGTTTTTTGGTACGACATTTTACTATACCGTGCGGATATATTAGAAATTGGTTTATGCCTTCTATACTTATTTTTTTTACAAAGCGAATGGTTTTTTGCATTTGTGAAGTTTAGATTTATTTTGATTTCATTTTCTACAGCAGTGCAAAATTATACTAAATTGTCGCTATTCAATATAGTTTCATTTTACGCTCTAAAAGACACTGTTTACTAGTATTCCCGCTAACCCCTCTAGCTAAGGCAAATTGCTTGTATTAGAAGTGGATTCACGTCGGTAGTGTAATTGCCAGGCATTGAAGCCGGGACCTCTGGATCGTAAGGCCGACTCCTTAACCACTAAGCTACCGACGCTTCATTTGTGTTAATAAAAACGAATAGAGGAGCGATTTGTCCGACAATCACTCATCTCATGAAAATTTATAGCAAAAAATAAAGTAAAAATTCTACTGGGGTGCGTTTTATTTAAAAGACGTTATTTTGAGACATTTTTACCATTCTTTTTAAATAGTCACATAACAAATATGACATACTTCATTGTTCGAAGAGACTCGCTAGGCATTAGGTTACAGTACCAGGCTAATTATATTACCAAGTAGCGCTAAAGTAACGGTCATACTCGAATTCGACTCAGACAATATATACCGGATATACCGGTATTTACGTTTTAGGCCCAATAATTTTCCCTGAATACGTACCGTATACGCTCAGAACTCAAATTATAGTTATTGAGCATATATAAAGTCAAGGCATTAGTTTCTTTGCAAGTTTATTCCTTTAGTTTTGAAGCTAACTTTTAACTTTCAACCAAATTATTCTTGACATGTCTACAATAATGGCATTTTAATAAGTGATTTTGTAACCTACACGACTGTTTTTAATCTATTTGTTAATGTTTAGAGGCATTAACTCAGCTGTTTATGTGATAAAATTGTAACGTTATCGATACACAAGTACTCTATAAAATCTATTACACGAGAATTCCTATTTGAACAAGCGCTCACTAGCACGCTTTATAACCCTATTGAATGATTTGAAGATCGTTCTGTCCGCTTACGACTGCTTACCATCAGGTGGTGTAGGTAGACTTAGCACCTGTATATAAAATAATAATTAATACCTAATTATTGACTGAGCGAGACTGAGATTTCCCTACATTCTCCACTAGTAATAAAGGTGTTGCAAGAGTTAAAATACTTATGTATCTTTTTTAACCCTGATATTTTCGTGCATAGTTATTTTCTACATGCTGTATACAAGATCTTCAGTTTTAAAGAAGATCAATAAAAGAATAAAGTTTATAGAAGTCAATTTTAAAGATAGAAATAATGATTATAAATACCTCAAAAGGAAAGACCTTTAACAAACAATGTTGGAATTAGTATAAATTATATTACATACAATGTTTTTTATGAGGATAGTAGTTTTTTTTATACATCCAAAGTTTACCAAAAGCAAGTCTTTTCTTTTTTTTTTTAGATCACTATTACGATTGATTCATAAATTACTAGTTTTCTTGACCCCTCTAACGGCCAAAGACATGATCTACTACTAGACTAGTTTTAGCATCGTTTTATTTATAAATGCGACTGCATCGCGTTTTGGCGACTTCCTGTATTTGGTAGTTGCATTTTAATCGCTTAATTTAGTGACTGTATCGCGCGTTTCCGTAACTGCCATCTGAATATTTGCGCACTGTAGCGTTCTGTCGCCACATCATGTGATTCATCGCTTTTTATTCGGTGAGGTTTGCGTGCGTTCAGTCACGACATATGGCTTCCGAAAGATTAAGACTAAATCGCCAATCAACGTTTTTAACAGTACAAGTATAACCCTTTTTGCCGAAAACTGAGGGAAGCTTTGCTTTTAGAACCTATCTTCATGCAAATAAACTTCATTACGATATTACTTTACGTTTATTGATTTTTTTTTAACGTGGTTGAAAATTTCTTTTTTAAAGAACCCAAAACTAACCATCTACAATAGAAAATTTGGAAAATCCACATCAAAACTCCACATAGCAATACATTAACAAGTTAATGATATATATGTGTGACTGTTGCGTATGTATGTGTGTGTACAGTACTTACTTTTGCTATGATTTCGTCTTTGTCCCGTTTTTTCTTTTCAATGTCTATGGAGTCTGTGGAGTGATTGTGGACCTCTAACGTTGGTGACGTTATTGGACTTGTACCTGGAAAGTGACAAAAGGTTATGTTTAAAAGGATGACGTCACTGACTTAAAAGTGAATTGATATTATTTTTTATCCGAGCGCTAATCGCGGTTGCATTCAAAGCATAGGAGCCCGGAGTCCGCTTTCCTACGCCTCCATTCCATGATTTGGTTTATTTAGGCTTTTGTGGGAGCGACTGCCGTCTGAGCTTGTGCCAGTGCTTGATGATGAGATGCACTGGTATAATAATGAGGCATGAGTTTATGATACATACATACAGTAAGACCTCTTTACCAAAGTGGTAAACAGAGACCACATGTTTCCACTCACTTCGATCCTGCCATAGACCTTTCGCTTTTCTACTTTCATAATTGTTTTCATACATGCTTGCTGTTTGCGAATACTCTTGCCCTTTTTTTTTTTTTTTTTATCGTGCTGAAATCCCTTCGGATACCCCCCCGCGTGCCAGCGGGGACGGTTATGTCGGGCTTGAACCGACTAAAACCGCACGCCGTCTCGGGTCTACAGACGCCGGGGTGTAAGGTTGCCCATAGAGCATATCCCTCGCACCCCGACTGACCCCGGGCCATCTCTGGTTTCGAGATGGCCCCCTCGGGTTTGGGAACCACGGTGTCCCCGTCTTGCCCCGGTTTGGGGGAGGGGCGCTAGTCGCCCCACCGTCCCGTCGCCCCACCGTCCCGACCCGAATACTCTTGCCCTGGCCTTTTTTAAAAATATTCTCGTTCTTATTAACATACGTACGCCTACGTCAACCCTTATCGGGTTGCCCCTCGCTTTATAAATCTACTTTCATTCTGTCTCCGTGCCTGGGAGTCTTCCAGTCTAGAGTGAACAGGTTACTCTTAGGCAAGCGTGCTCCAACATCACTTACTAACAGGTGAGATAGAGGTGATACGCGAGTTAACAAAAAACAAAGTTTAAGATATAGATAGGGGTAAAAATCTTGACAATGTACTTTAGATGCGCAGTCATGAGTTTTTAGGTGACTTTAGTGGTGAGCTAGGTGAGCGACGGCGGGGCCGTGCCAATCAACCAATCATATACACATATAAAACAAAGTCGTGTTACTGATGACCGTTTATAACTCGAAAACGGATGGACCGATTTTCATATTTGATTTTTTAGATTTGTCTCCACCTATACTGTGCCGTTTTGTGCTTTTTTTATTATGCGGAAATCGCCGTGGTTGCCGCCCGCCAGCGGGGGGAGGGAGGGGGTTATATCGGACTGGAACCACTATCTCACGCTATCTCGGGTCTTTAATGCCAGGGTGCAAAGAGACATTCACGAAATAAATTCACCCAATAAGGTAACTAACATAACTTGATTTTAAGGTGGGACGAAGTTTGCCGGGTCAGATAGTAGATATATAAAACTAATCACAGACTCGAAGAGCTCGCTTTATCGGTTGATCAGTCCTTTTAATAGGCATTTTGGTACGCCAATTAGTGCACATGCGCAAATTTGTTCAAGATTTTTGACTAGAGGTATGGCAAAAAGCAGTTTACCTGAGAGCATACTAGTGGGCGACCCCGCAGAGTCATTGCTGTTGTTACTGTCCGTGGTGGCGGACGAGGGCAGGCCGACGCCGCTGAGCTCAATCTCGTCCAGCCCGCGGATGTCGTCGTATATGTACTCGTTCTCTTCGAAGCCCGGCTCCAGTGAAGAGTCTATATAATATTCTACGTCGTCTTTTATCCTTTTTATCTGAAAATCATAAACATACATGTACAGACTCTATAGAGATTGAAAAGAAAAAAGAACGGGACACAATATTACCAAAAGATTTAGTTCGGAATGAGTGATCATCCAGGACGGGACTTGAACCCGCTACCAGTCCCTTACAGGGGGAAATCTCTGACCAACTGAGCCTGATATGAACACGTCCAAGATATTCGAAATTCTTCGATATATTATGCCCATATGCCTATTGGAAAAGTTTGCATAGTACATGCTTTAAAATTTCATTGAAACAATATCACCAAGTTATTAAAGTTAATTAGATTTTGTATGTATTACAATGTCGAGTTTTGATGTGAATTGCCCGAATTAAAAAAAAAAGGAATGTTCACCTACGTTTTATAGGAATAAGATCTAAAGAAAGATGACGATGACGGCCTCTGTGGCGTAGCGGTAGTGCATTCGACTGCTATGACAGGGAGCGCGAGTTCGATTCCCGCTCAGTGCAAATATTTGTATGCATGAATATGTCTATTTGCATTGGTCTGGGTGTTTCTATGTATGTATTTACAAAAAAAAGGTATATATGTATGTTTATCCGCATTCTGGAACCCATAACACAAGCTAGTTAAACTGCGCTAGTAGTAGTAGCGCTGTGTTAAATGTCCTATAATATTGTTATAATACTTGTTATAGTATGTAGTTAGAATTGAAATGTGAAGATACAATATCTTCACATTTCATTTCTAACTAAAATAAAGAGTAGTAAAAAAGAGGTGAGAATTAAGTCTGTGCTTGTTTTATAGCTTTGAACCATTCACTTTGGGGTGTCCATCCAATTAGTGGTTACACTAATTGACTTGACAATAACGAGGTATGACGACATACCTTGTCTCATTCAGGTTTTTATAGACTAAAGTTTTGACGTTTAAAAAACTCAATACTTGTCTCTTGTGACAGAGATGTGGCGTTGGCAGCCTAAATCGAACCCGCTACCCGTTGCGCAGCAGCCCATCATTCCCACCATCATCTTGGGTTGCTCCCGATTGCAACCGATGCTTTCACCTCAAAGCCCAGGGTCTGCTTTCTGCTTATTCCTTCTCCTTCTCCTTCTCTTGATTAGGCTTATATTGTTTGTCTGACCTCCAAACCCCGTGAGGAATGACTGCGACAATTGTTGTTCTGACATCCCAACCCCGAGAGGAATGACTGCGACAATTGTTGGTCTGACCTCCCAACCCCGAGAGGAATGACTGCGACAATTATTGGTCTGACCTCCCAACCCCGAGAGGAATGACTGCGACAAATTTTTGGTCTGGCCTCCCAACACCGAGAGGAATAACTGCGACAATTTTGTTGGTCTGACCTACCAACCCCGAGAGGAATAACTGCGACAATTGTTGTTCTGACTTCCCAACCCCGAGAAGAATGACTGCGACAATTGTTGGTCTGACCTCCCAACCCCGAGAGGAATGACTGCGACAATTGTTGGTCTGACCTCCCAACCCCGAGAGGAATGACTGCGACAATTGTTGGTCTGACCTCCCAACCCCGAGAGGAATGACTGCGATAATTGTTGGACTCACCTCCCAACCCCGAGAGCTATGACTGCGACAATTGTTGGTCTGAGCTCCCAACCCCGAGAGGAATGACTGCGACAATTGTTGGTCAGACCTCCCAACCCCGAGAGGAATGACTGCGATAATTGTTGGACTCACCTCCCAACCCCGAGAGCTATGACTGCGACAATTGTTGGTCTGGGCTCACAACCCCGAGAGGAATGACTGCGACAGATCCCCGTTTATCAATCAGTAGGTGTACCTGTTTGCAAGTGAGGTTAGCTTGGCTCCATACACCCCAGCAGCCCATCATTTTACCAATAAAAAGGGCATTATCATCTTCCTACCCCAAAGTAAAATGATTTTTCCATAACATTCATAACATACCCACCCGCTTACCAGGCACTGTCATCGGCCAACAAGTTGGAATGCTACCCACCTGTTCAACCTCTACGGACATGTTGTCAAGCATTCTCAGCAACGTTTCTAGCTTTTTTATGTGGAACCTATGCTTCTCCAGTTTACATTTGAGCTCCTCCATCCGATCCTGTTTCTCCTTGTCCAATCGTTTCTTCTTACCAACTAGAAGCGACTCTACTTCAGACTCAAATTGATCAACCTGAAATCGGAGAAAATTTGTGTTATTTTCTAAATGTCATAGTAGTTATTCAATAAACACAAAAATAATGTGTGTTATGTGGTTGCTATCAATGCTTTCATTCTTTAGGTTTATAGCTTCCCATCAGGATGAAGTCATTAACGTACAATGAATAAAAAAAAAGTATATATACAGGAACCTTAGATGAACTAATATGGGAGAATTGCTGACTAGGTATAATTATTGGCCTTATAAACCGACACACGAGCTGTGGATACATTTTCAAATCTACAGTATTGGTTCTGTGGATAAAAAAAAAACTTAGCCCACAGAACCCGCGACGCGTCGATAAAGTATTTGTATGACAACCGGGACTGATTTCTTATCGTCCAAAGCCACACGTAATCTACCACAGTCAATATATTGCAGTTTTCAACCTTTTCACATTAGTATTGATAAATATCCGTTAGTAGGTTTATCAAGACATGTTTGTTGTACGGGGTGACTTCCTGGGACAAGACACTGCTGATTGACGGATGAGGTTCTGGCGTAAACTTATACGAATGGCTGAACGAATCTGGTCGAAATTTGGCACCATTTTTACTCGGGAGTAGGTTCCTGCGCGAACGGGATCAGTACTTCACGCGGACAGAGCCGCGGGCAATACGCGCGGGCAATTTATGAGTGAATGAAAAATAAATAAATAAATAAAATAAATAAATATTCTACGACATTCTACACAGCGCTTTCTAGACCCAAAGTAAGCATAGTTTAACTAGCTTGTGTTATGGGTTCCAGAATGCGGATAAACATACTTATATACTTGAAAAATGAAATGAATTTATGAAGTCTATTTCTGTTTGATCCGTCATTTTGACTACACCCCGCTTAATGGTAAGCTGAGGTTGAAGTCTAAAAGTAGTGGTCATCATTCCATATGCTATCCCTATAATAATGTTCCATACCTTGACGGCCTCGTAAGATGCTTTTTCACGCTCCCGCTTAAAGAACCCGGGCTTGTAGGAAGATGTATATCCCGAAGGTGGACAAAAAACGTCTTTCTGTCTAGTGTTACAAAGTGTACTAACTTGTAAATTAAGTGCGTCGATAGACGAAATGAGCCACGAGGACATCTCCTCGCGCTCTTTCTGCGCAGGGTCTAGTTTCTGCGCGGCGCCCAGCCCCTCTTTCGAGTATGCCTTCGTTTTCGTCTCCCGCTCTACCACTTTGAACCTTTCCATTTGCTGAAAAACATAAACATAAATTTATTTTTATAAGCTTTTATTTAACTTGTATGTTAGTTTGTCTGTAAAGGACGAATCTTGTACACATACTGGCAAACATCTTGAACTAAAGTCGGCGTAGTGAGAAAACTATAAACTACAACCGCAGCACTAAAATAGAATAATAACATCTTGTATGTTAATTACATAAATAAAATACCGAATTAAATATTTTTTGATTAGTTCTAAAAAATACCAACTACATTTACATTGTTTGAAATGGCGCAAATATAGTTTCAACCTTTAATCTTTTGAAAAACAAAAATATCTAACTCGTTTAAATGCAGATTCTTGATATGGATTTTGTTTTTATTGTTTTAATTATTTACCTAACGCACCTTTACAATTTATGATAATTCAGAGTATCTGAGTGATAAGCTTGTACAGGGCCCAATCCAAGGTCATCAGCTAAACAACGGATGAGGCTCAGGCTTAACTTTTCATCTCGGAGTTGGAAGGTCAGGCGGCAGCCGTTCCCGGAAAAGCCGACATATATAGAAACTACTGTACGGGCACCAAAGTGCAAAGTGAACGCTACTGGGAAATATCTTTTTTTATTGGACACGTCACGACTTTACCTCGCCTGATGGTAAGCTAAAGATAAAGTTCAGGAACGGGGGTCACCATAACAGAGGCCCTTAGCTTGACGGTCTCATCAGATGCTTTTTCACGCCTCGTTTAAAGGACCCGGGACTGTATATAAAAAAGAAGGAAACACGTGCCGGTAAATATTCCAAAGCTGATGGTGCGGCAAAGAAAGAGGTGCTGAACCGCTTGGTTCTTAATGGAATTGTTTGCACCGTGTGAGGGTGATACCTCAGTCTTGCACGTGTTGTCCTGTATAGAAAATGAGGATAATGATAGTTGAGAGTAGGTATCCTGTTTTATCAGCTTTCGATAATTTACGCGACCAGCCCCTTACAGGAGGAATGCTCTGACCAACTGAGCCACCTAGACAAGTGTCTCGCGGGTTCAAGTCCCGTCCTAGATGTTCTCTTTTTCCGATCTAAATCTATAGGAAAAGTAAGCATACTAAGTGCTTCAAAATTTAATTCAATTTCGATAATATATTATGAAAAGAGAAGATCTAGCGCGCCGTCTTTATCAAGACCCTCTTTTGTGCTGTCCATGTTTGTTAGGTTTTGACACCAACCCCGAGAAGAGCTTCTACACCAGAGCCTCGTCCGTTGATTGGCAGGTGTATCAGATAGCAGGTGAGGTTTTGGGCCTCGAAGGTGTTATTAGGACCGCGTACACCCCTAGAAAAGTTAAATATTTTTATACCCGACTGATGAGTGTGAGTTCTGCATAAATGTGAGCACGTTTAAAACTCTTACTCTAAAAGAACATTATCAAATTTGCCACTACATGGCGCTAATTCAATATCGTATAAATTACAGAGTATACCGTTATTTGAGCTCGCAAGTGAAAAAACGTGTTAAAGCTACGGGCACCACCTTGCCGTGAGGTCAGAGCCCTTCTACCTTCTCGAGAAGTGGGCGCTATATGTTCATAAAGTAATGGGCTGCCCTGCCCGCCTGTCGCAGGCTAATAAGTTAATTTTTGTATACTTTCTTGCAGCTCTAAAGAGCTACCGATTCTTTCCTATAGTAAGACTAATTAAAAGTATCTCTAATGATAATTGGCCTTGATTTATTAAATATATAAAGGCATCTTATAAACTTTCATGCCAATAATATTCAAATTATTCCGAACTGCATGTACGGAGAGCTATAATATTATCAAAAGTGACAGTTCACCAAAATTTGTTTACCATATAATATGTAGTACAAAAACATCGTAAATTTTTATACATAACAAGATAGACATAACATTCAAATACCCTTCAGATATGACGAATATTCGCCACTAACTATGCTCCTCGCTTTCACACGCATTACATTTTAATTAGTGTTATTGGGTATGTTCGGCAAACAGTTATTGGTTCTTTATTGTTAAGTTCTGCAGTAGCAGTCTAGATAAAGTGACTGATTGAAAACTTTCTCAATATATATAAACAATAAAATGGAATAATCGATTCAAAAAGTAATAGGTGGTAGATCAGCTTTTCTCAGTAAGTACCTGCGAATGGGCTCAGAAGACAGAAGTAATACCCTTTCATTTACAATAAACTCTTAACTAGCAGAGAGCTGGAATTCACACGGCTTGGGAAAGTACGCGAGGCCTTTTCTGCCTCAATTTCGTTTTCCCATCTCCCTTCCCTGATAGTGAAAAATATATCCGATGAAGTTTAGGTGTAACAACACCTCTGTTCACCCCTCCGGGTAGACACTACCTTACTAAGGTCATATAAATCGGTCACGTGCAAAACAGTGTATTCGTAAGGTCAAATCATGCTGACTGGGTGCGATAATGTTTGCATCGTTTGTTGACTCAGAATATAAATAAGCTGTATCTGTGTCAATGTATCTAATGCATGAGAAATTGTTTACAAGCAAAGTTGATATAGAAAAACGATACTGTGCCTATTAACGAAAATATGGGCTATTTTTATCCTGATATTCCCACGGGATCAGGACTTATAACAAACCGTGGGGTGATGTGATGCTAGTTTAGAAATTTAACGACGATGTCGAATAGTAGTGCGGAGTTATTGACCCTTTGGTTAAATTCCTGTAATGTCTATTGTGTGCATCATGGTCGCACCTGTCGCTACCGGCAGGTGGTATGGGGAGTAAGTGGGGGCAACCATGTTTTTTTCCAGTAGAACTGGGACAGTTTAACTAAGTACCTACTTCTCACATAGGTATCGACTATAAGCTAGCGCGTGGATTAGCGCCGCCTCCTTCTGCAAGCAAATAATGCTCGAGAAGGAGGCGTGCGGAGAAAGAAGCGAGCCCGAGAGAGATTTAGAACTCTCTGGCCCGCTGAGCCCGCAATATGAAAGCGTCGGTAGCATAGCGGTTAAGGAGTCGACCCTACGATCAAGAGGTCCCGGGTTCGAATCCTGGCCATTACACTACCGACGTGAACCCACTCCTAACAAAAGCTATTTAGCTTAGCTGGAGGGGTCAGGGGGAATATTAGTAATTTCGGTTACTAATTTTCTTTAAAAAAAAAAAAAAAAAAAATATGCTCGCCGCGCAGCGCAGGCGACTCAGACGCAGGAGGTCGCTCATCGACCTCCGTCCTCCATGAGCGCAGGCCTGGGGGTGGCAGGTGAGGCCGCCTGTCACACCAGCAGAGACAGGCCGGGGCGGCAGAGCGACAAGCACCCCCCTTCCCGGAGCAAGATGGGAACACCGAGGTTCCCACACCCCAGGGGGCCGTCTCAAAACAGTAGATGGCCTATGGTCAGACGCGGTGCGAATTGCTTTATGGGCCACCTTACACCCAAGAGACGCAATGCGGTTTTAGTCGGGTGAGAGACCGATATATGGGGATGGTATCGCCTATGAGAGCCTGAGCAAAAATATGATAAGAGAGATTTAGTTGCTTTCGCGTTCAGACGTGGCATTGGGCCCTCTCATATATAAACGGCAGTTACATGGATCACGATACTAGCGTGTATGGGTGTATGAGACCACCAATTTCTTTGGAGCCCATGCCAACCTCTTCTGCAAGCCGGCAAACGTGCTGAGGACGAGGTTCTGGCGCTGGTTTACCTTTCGGGGTCGGGGAGTCAGACGGTAGTCCCTACCGTATCAGGAAAGTTAAACTAAATTATGGAGGAGTAGGAGATCGGACGCAGAGCTTCAAAATGCAAGCTTTGTATGCAACTGGGATTGGCGCTTGGATGTTAACAAATAATTTTGTTATTATGTAGATACTTTCGCATCGCGTGTTATAAATAAAACATAAATCTACAGAACGCGATCATAGCACACGTTTTCTATATTACATACTAGTCGCCCGTCCCGGCTGAGCACGAAAAATTTTCTTGAAAAAAACTAAAATAACCCGATATAGCCTAATTAATATTCTAAAATGAAAGTAGTAGATTGAATTACGCCATTTAACTGCTGCTATCTGCCAGTGCACAAGCTCGGGGGTGGTCGGGAAGCTCGGAGTCACACAGCGAGATATGGAACGGGCTATGCTTGGGATTTCTCTACGAGAATGAATCAGAAATAAGGAAATCCGTAGATGAACTAGAGTTACCAACATAGTAGAGCGAGTCAGCAAGCTGAAGTGACAATGGCACATAGCTCGGAGAACCGATGGCCGATGGGGCAGAAAGGTTCTTGAGTGCAGACCACGTGACGGCAAGCGCAGCGTAGGAAGGCCTCCCGCAAGGTGGACCGACAATCTTAGTAGAGAGCGCAGGGACTCGGTGGATGCAGGCTACTACAGACCGGTCGAAATGGAAGTCAATGGGGGAGGGCTATGTTCAACAGTGGACTTCCTACGGCTGATACGATGATGATGATGATAATCTGCCAGTGGAAAACCCGTCAAAATCGGCCAGCTGTTTAAGAGATTAGACAAGTCAGAAAGACCCTGGGCTCTGTGGTGAAAGCGACCAGGAGCAATGCTGAGATGTTAATGGTATTCTGTCCCTACCCACACACGTGTTTCCTTAGTAATAATCTTGGGTTTTTTTGCTCAGAAAGCATTTTAGAATTGATAGCATCTGCAGTGGTAGCTTTTAGTCTGAAAAAGGTACCTGGGACAGACCGGAAGTGGAACACTTTCCAAATCCAGTCTGTCTGAGGATCCGGTACCATGGTACACATTGGGAGCAACTTATATCCAGCAGTGGACCGTAATAGTCTAATTGATCGAATGTACCATTAGGCGGGGTTCAATCATATTGATGCAAATAAAAAACACTTATGCAATGATTTTTCTTTAGTTATGAATAATCTAATCAGTTTCGAAAGTCTGTAGGTATTATGCACTAATAGAATATATCTTTCTGATAAGGAATTACAACATAGATCGGGCAGATAAATCACTTCTCAATTTGCTGATGAAACTCAGTCAATGTCAGTTTCTATGTAAAGTATTATTGATAAGTATAGACAACATAAGGGAACTGATGGGTCATCAGTGTGTCGAGAGCTCCAAGAAAACCATTGGGTCTAAGCCCACGTGATCTGCTAGCTCTGGCGCAGGTTTTCCTTTCGGATTTGGGAAGTCAGGCGGTTTTTGACACGACCCCTGTCGTAGCAGAAGAGCTTTCGATTGCTAAGTCAGAGGTCGCGGGTTCGATTCCCGCTCATTGCAAATATTTATATTTGCATTGGTCTGGCTGTTTTTATGTATAATATGTATTTATTTACAAAAAAAAGTATGCTAGTATAATTATCCGCATTCTAGAACCCATATTACAAGCTGTGCTTAGTTAGGTTTTATGGGAGTATATCCTCCCAACCCTGATAGGAAAACCAGTACCATACCTCCACAACTCACTGGTTATATGGAAGCTATGTAGTTACACAGGTTGTCGGACTTTTCAGGGCCCTAAATACCCGTAACGAATACCACAGATGAGCCTATGACCGACGGCTTAACGAGCTCTCGACACACACATCGAGTTTGTAAATTATATAATGTACCATTAATGCTATTAAGAAACAACCGAAAAATCAAATAACGCATTGCCCGAATCCCCCACCTCATGCATAGCAGAATTACTTTAGACGTGCCATCAAAGAATTTCTTTTACGATATAACAAAAAAACATTCAGAGTGGCAAATCGACAATCTGTGGCCCATTTTCGCCCCTTCGAGAAACGTTTCGGCGTAACGTCTGGCGGATTCAGCGAGGTGTGTAAGGACAGTAGTAGATGGTGGGCTATTGTCTCTGCCCACCCCGGCTGGCAGAAAATGGCGTGAGTATATGTATGTACAAAAAGTCTGCAGGCCTCCTACAACTTACATCAATGCTGGTCTTATTCTATGGATACAGCGTGTTTTGATTAGATAAGAATTCCATTGTGTGAACACAGCTGCCAGTTGCAATATGCTTTAGAAATTCAAGAATTCTAGAGACTACATTGGACATTAGGTATATGAGGGACCCCTCCCCCTCCGCCTAAAGATCAGGGCCCAAGCCAACCTCACGTACAAGCCGGTAGATCAGCTGATTGACGGACGAGGTTCGGGTATCAGACGGCAATCGCTCCCGCAAAAGCCAAAATAAACTGTTAATAAAAGGAGGTGTAGAAAAGAAGACCCCGGGCTCCCAAGTGCAAGCATTGGATGCAACCGGGATTGGTGCTGATATGATGATCATATATATTAAAGCCCCTACTTCAGCCTAGAGGGAATTTCACCAATGATAGGAACCTTAATCAATTAAATTGCGTTATCACGTTTTACTCAATGAATTTAATTGAATAAATCGTTGGGTTCTAATGTTTTATTCAATTAAATTCATTGACGTTCATTACGCGTAGGTACTGCTTAGGAGTGGAACTCCTTGTCTGGGTCTGTGTTGTCAACGACGTAAAAAAAGTTTGATTTAATTAACGGATTTTCACTGATGAAATCCAGCCTTCATCCTAATTAATACTATATATCTCTGTGGCGTAGCGGTAGAGCGTTCGACTGCTAAGTTAGAGGTCGCGGGTTCGATTCCCGCGTAGTGCAAATATTTGTGGGCATGAATATGAATATTTGGATTGGTCTGGATGTTACTACGTATAATTTGTATGTACATATTTACAAAAAAATATAACATACAAAAAAAAACTAGAATCTATTACAAGCTAGTTAATCTATGCTTACTTTGGATGTAGATAGCGCTGTGTAAAATGTCGTAGAATACTTATTTATTTATTCATAATTGAGTTTGCTCTATGGGTTCATTGCCAGGGATGCCCAAGGCCGTGTGAAGTGGAGGAGGAAACGCCGGTAAGCGGATCTCAACAAAGTTTTGTTGAATATATTGAAAATTCTGTTAAGAGAATACCTTTTTGACATTTGGAAGATCGAGACTAGATTGAGACTCAATCTTGAACCTACGTTTATTACGAGGATTTGCCCTCTGAGCTCAAGACTCGGATGCGACCGGGACTAACGTCTAGCTAGAGGATAACGATGATTCGAAAGTGAGTTTGTTCGCGAAGATTATTGGAATATTGCACACGGGTTGAGTACGGCCGGAAACTTTGTATCTTGTGAATGGGTTCATGTGGGTTGTGGAAACGGGATCAGTATTTTGGGGGCAGACGGAGGCATTGTGGTCTGTAAAGAGTGCTGGAGGCCCTACCTACTTCCCTGCGTACGTCTTTGTTTAAACGTAATACTATGCTAAGTAATATACTGGCGATATGTGAAACACGTATACTATCAACTAGGTCGAAATGTCGTGCGTTCCGGTGTTATTTACGTGGATTGTGAATCAAACATAATATCACTTAACCTAAAGTTTGTGTTCATAGTGCTTTCTCTTTTATTTCAGCTTGCTCTGCTTTTTTCTTTCAAATTTCTCATGCAAGAATTGGATTTATTATAATTCTAATAGGTATTTCTGTTTGACTGAGTTTCGAGTTTTAAGAGCCGATTTCACCAATTATAGCAACCGCGATAACGATAACGGGCGGCGGGAGTTTATAATATTAGTAAAATCTATTAATATGTACTTTTTTCAGTTAAAGTTTATAGCAGCAGTGATGTAGTTGAGAATCAAACCAACACCAAGTAGGTAAGCATACCATCTCTACAGAGGTATAGCCTAATGAAGCTGTTTACACCCTAATTGCCAGAGTTATGTGCCAAGTTTTGGGCGAACGGCCAAGCCAAACTTGGAAACCCCTCTGACTTCAAATCAACTTCAAGTAACAAAAGGTTACCACATAATTCTGATTTTTTATATAATTTTCAGCTTCTGGCCACAACTTATATGAACTTCAGAATTATCTTTTAGCCCGGCAAATGCCAAGCATCATGTAAGAGCATGTAGCATGTGGAGTATTACTTCGATGTGTAAATATTACCAGTGATATATGGTAACCTCAATAAACTTTCTCCTGTATAGCCTTAATCAAACAATATCCCACAGTAAAAGGACACACTGGATATAGTGACCTGGAGGATCTGAAGATGGAACAGATCATAAGATTTTGTGAGGAAACTGGTAGGTTCAACAGAACGCTGCGAATGCTGAATATTCCACACCCTTCCCAAATACGAAGACTACGGGAAATGACCCACATGAAGAGCAGATCATCGACCTGGTCATGGGTGTCCCCATTGGAAATAATAATACAGAAGTGAGCAGACAGTCCACATTCCTTATGTTAGAATAATTAATGAATTTGACTCCACATCTGTTATGGGTTATATTAATATTGAATGGTCACCATGATGCCAAGGAGAGGAATTACAACCTTGCATCTGACTAATATCTAATACGGTATATAGATAGACAAACAAGATTAATTCAATTGACTAAATGTTGATTGTACACTGATTGAATTATTCTGATATCACCAATAAGCTCTCCATATTTACTATGTGACCGTGTAGTGTGGGGATGATGAAAATAGAATATGCTTACTTCTGATGATTTTACTGTTTTCAGACATAACTAGCACTTTTTACAGGTTTTTGTTAAAAATTTGTTCGATCAATTACCGAGTTCTAGTGAACTTCAACAATGGCCAATATTTATTTTCTTTTATTTTAATTAAATTCTCCTTGACTTTCTCAGTGACAAAGTGAATGTCAATAATATATAGAATTGTAATATTAATATTCCAAACCTAAGAGAATTATTATAATACTATATTTGTTATTTACTAATAGCCGGTGTTTGACCTACGAATACTTTTGTATAGGCTAACAAAGTACAAAATAGAACTGCTAATATTATTTCTTAGATTTAATTTAAAAAAAAAAACATTTGTCTTTCGATAATTTTAAATTATCTTATATGTATTGGTGTCAATGACCTTTCGTTTTTTTTAATCAGCTGCTCTAAACAAGATTAAATACTTATTGAGATAGTAAATAAGTACAATGAAAAGCCATTTACAATATGGTGAAGAATATAAGGGATGCATTTCCCCCTACAGACCTCTTTATTAACTACACATGACCCAATTGTACCCGCACCAGATTTGATACACAAAAGTGGGTAATCTAAAATAAGAAACATATGTTTCATACTAAGTACAGACCGTCTGTTACAGGAATGTATGGATCATTGCCAGTACTAAT
Organism: Cybosia mesomella; assembly: GCA_946251805.1. NCBI lineage: Eukaryota > Metazoa > Arthropoda > Insecta > Lepidoptera > Erebidae > Cybosia > Cybosia mesomella. The sequence goes on from OX276398.1 coordinate 30,459,299, forward strand.
AAGAATATGCCTGGTTAAAGCATCATTTCATTGAATGTGCATCAAGTATGTGCCCTAAAATCAAGTAATAAGTTTGGGTATAGTTACCATACAGTCACCATATATTATAAAACAGCACATTTCATTCAGTAATGGCTTCTCCATCATCACATGGAACTATCAATAATGGAATGGAAGCAAGGTTTTTTTCAATTAGACTCCAGTTGGATTACACAAGACGGTTCACCAGTCAGACTACTCAATAAATATAAATGAAGGTGGTTCAATACTCACTGTTTCTATTAGTTTCCTATATTCTAAAAGTGTACTCTTATCCTTAATCTCCCCGGAGGCGATCCACGACTTGATCTGATCCCGTAGCCTCTGAAGCTTTTTGATCTCCTTCTTGAGGTCTGCCTCATACTTCTCTTTTTGGTTACTGTTCGTCGCATTGTGTACCTTCTGCCAGATGTCATCAAATGTCTCCACGCCTTCTGTTACTTTTTTTAAACACCTGTCTATTTCACCTGAAAACCGCATAACCACTTCAATGCAAAAAAAACCTGTTTTCTTAACGTATCGCTCAATAACAACTGTATCTTTCACTTTTTTGTTATTTATATTGAAGGTAGGGCCGATAAGACTGCTAACTATCGATGTTTGTCAGTGAATAACAATAAAATTCTGTTATGAGTACTACGAATAGTAAGTAACGCGGTAGTTTATGAAGTTTTACCGACCACCTGTACGTGTTACGTTCTGTACGCGTGTAACTGATACACGTTTCACATATTCTGATCGACTTTAGTGGCTCCAACACGCCAGAGGTCTCATCAATTGACAATAATGCTCTAGAACACGTACCTACATTGGTTGGGGTCAATCAATCTCTAACCTGATAACATAACAAATTACCTTGTAATTTCCTTGTCGCAGCCATAGCTATTTACACATATGGACGAACGTTCCGTACATATCCTAAACATACAAACTATTTACAAGAAAATGCACAAAAATTATTGATAAACAGACAAACTACACATCTGAAGCTTTGTTCGATTCCAAGATGGCTACCGTACACCGCTCGAAGTATAGTGTCTGAACGCATCCAGGCTAACCACCACAGTGAAATCCTGCCCCGCGCCTGGAATGGTAATTAGCACGGAGCTTTCATAAATAATTATGAATTATAAGTTGTCACAAATAACAACAAACTTCAAATTTTCCACAAAATGATTTTAGGTACGTCGCGTAGACCATCAAGAGCGCAGGCGCAAAATAATAGAGCAAAGCATAGACTAAATAATAGATTATTAAAATAATAGAATTCTTTTTTTTTATAATTTCATATATATTATAAGTTGTGAAAAATACAACGAATCCCCAGATCTTTAGAAGCATTTATTTATTTTCATAAAATGTTTCAACTTAACTATCTTTCAAATATGACATTAGAAACGTACTATTCGTTGTCTATGGTTATTAATTTATAGTTTATGGCACTATAAACAGCGGCAGTGAGGAATTGTTTTCTCTTATTTTTGTTTATAAAGTATTTTATGATTTAATTTGTAATGATTTGTTACTGTGGTTTCTATGTTTAGGATTAGGCTGATGGCTTTGTGTCAAAGCCCCAATAAAAAATAATAAAAAACAGGCGCAGGCTCACGAACAGTCGCGCAGAGTAGTGTTTTATAGTAGTAACAGGGTGATGCTCATAGATGGCGTTTAACACTAAAAAGAACTTGCGACTAAATCCAGGAAGCACGATGATAAAGTTATAATTACTACCCCCATTTTGTTACTAGGGGCATTAGCCCCTATTAACAAAAGGGCATTTTAATTTTATACATACATATGGTGCCCTTCGAAATATTTATTTGAAAAAAAATTAGGACTCCAGTTCCTTGGCCCTTGGTCACATAGCTACACCAGTGGATTCACGTCGGTAGTATAATGGCCAGAATGCGAACCCGGGACCTCTCGATCATAAGGCCGACTCCCTAACCACTAGGCTTAGAGGCAGGGTGGATGATTAAAAGAAATAAAAACTGTAAAATAAGTACGAATGTAATCTATAGCACAGACCAATAGGTACCACGTGGACGAAAGCTGGTGTTGAAATAAGCTAATTGATGAAATAGGCCGCGTGATCCATTTTTGCACTCATACGATTTTATAGAGGGTTCGTCGGTATTTGAGTCTAATATCGTTGAAATTTACGATTTGACACACTTAGCGACATCTACCTAGTTCACATTAATTTTTTAACTTTCGCGTTCCATGATATGCAATAATTTAACGGGAATTAACGCGATCATGGATAGGTATACATACCTTTGGATTGCCTGATGTTTCGACCAGATTACACTGGCCGTAGTCACAGGCTGACTGGCGCAATGGTGCACGGCCTCCGTCGTCAAGTCCATGAGGTACAATGTTCTTCATCCACCCGCCCACAAATGTGCGTGTGGATGAAGAACTTTAACCGTCCTAAAGGATGCTATTAAACGTATAACTACACCATTATCTCGTTCGAAGTTCGTTGCCTGAAATTTTATAGCGCTCGACAAATACAAAAATTGTGTCAGTAGCTGGAAACCTGGAGCAGTGTCAAAGGTGTCGTCTCAGCTAAACTTTACTAGAAATGAAAGGTCAACTCTTTTTTTTTCTTTTTTTATACCACTAAGGTGGCAGACAAGCACACGGCCCACCTGATGGGAAGCGGTTACCGCGGCCTATGGACGTGTGCAACACCAGTGGCGTCACACTCGCACTGCCGACCCTGTAAAGGAAAGGGGATGGGAAAGGAGTTTGGGAGGGGATGGGAAAGGATTTTGGGCTCCGGCACTCTCACTCACCAAACGGAACGCAACAGTTCAAATACTGTTACTTGGCGTCGATATTCTGTGAGAGAGTGGTGCTTCCCCGGTCGAGTCGGCCCATTCATGCAACGGCCAAAATGACTGTTGCTCGACTCTACCACTCCTAAAACTTAAGGTTTACTCATTAGTATAGTCTATACTCGCCGTACTCGCTTTTGACGCCGCACGCACGACCTTAAAAAATCGCGCGGAGACCCATTTTCAGCGCTAAATTAAAATAGGAGTTCCGAGAGCTGGGAGTTTGGGAAATTTCCTAGTCTATGGAATATTGGTGAAAAACGAAATACCTTTTTATCTTTAATTGTTTATAACTTTTGCAATTGTTTATCTGCTAATACAAATTTTTGACACATTTTTCTAGGCGTCATTCCGAATCCAATGAGGCATCACACTTAATTTTAAGAGCAGTATCTCTATTTTAGACCATTTTCAACTTGTCGACTAGACTTACATATTGTTACAACGACGTTCGATATCTCGAAAACTACTGATCGGATGTTCAGGAAATTAAAACGCATTGTTAGTTTCGAAGTACTACTCTACCGATTAGTGTTGAAAAATCTAGAATCACCGACATAAAAGTCGCATCTACCTCGAATACCTATACCTATTTACCTACAATCTTGAATAGAAGGTTAGTCACCTTGAATGTTGACGCGTCTATACCTACTACGGTTGTAGGTACTTTCTCGAACGCTCTACTTAGATACCTAACGTGCCTTATCTCTAGATGATTCTGGAACATTCTTCCCTCCTAATTAAGAGCTGTAAAAGGCGCCCGGATATCGACACGCAGTCAATTTTCGGAAGCGAAAGCGAACACATCATACCGAAGCGATTCAAGAGGATTATACCTGCGACCTAAGCAACGACTGTGGACTACTCTGAACTGCTGGGCGACGTAAACGGTTGAAAAGTACTTTATGTGCTAGTTATTAGTTACCTAGTTGGTGAGCGAATAAACCTCTTCGTTGTATAAACGGCATTTAATTGTACCTTGCGCACGTAACAATATTATCAGCCAATTGAGTACCTTTTTTTTTTTTTTTTTTTTTTTATCGTGCGGAAATCCCTTCGGATACCCCCCCGCCGGCCAGCGGGGGCGGTTATGTCGGGCTTGCACCGACTAAAACCGCACGCCGTCTCGGGTCTTCAGACGCCGGGGTGTAAGGTTACCCATAGAGCATATCCCTCGCACCCCGGCTGACCCTGGGCCATCTCACCACTAACAGCATCGCTCATCCTGTCTCCTCTGAAAGCAGAGGAGTACGGAGAGCGATGTGTTCCCGCCACGTTGGGTATTGGCCGACGATCAATGCCAACCCTATGAAGGGGTGAAGGGGAAGCCATTGACCTCCGCCCAGGGTGTACCGGCCGCTCCGATTTCGTTCCCCCCGGACTGCAGCGGGATCGGAATCGGAGCGACACTCGAGGAGGTTACCCAACACACACCCCAGCCAATTGAGTACCTAGTTTATTATTGGGAAATAACTTTTTATCTGAGCGTCTATACTAAGTAATCTAATGTGATAAAATTGTAAATTAGTTATTGTGTCTGATATATTGAAGATATAAAAAAAATTGGGTTATGATAAATGAACGATTCTTAACGATATTTTTCTGTTTGGAATTCTTGTCTGTTTGTTCGCGATGGACGCAAAAACTACAGAACGGATTTGTATGCGTTTTTTTTTTTTATAAAAAAAAGTCTTGGTCAGACTTAAAATCTGCCGTATGTTTAGGTAATTGCAATTGGTTAAAGATACGACCAATAAACGATAACGATATTTATTATTGGGATATATAAAAAATATAGCTTTGGATGGAGTTTCGAGATTTTACATTATACTGCTCATTACCTTTAAGGTTGATGAGTTATAGTCCGGATTTTGACCATATCTGAGTTCTGTTGAACGACATCATTTCGTAAAGATCTACCTTGTACATTTTTTTTTACGTGCGGAAGTCCCTTCGGATTCCTTATGTCGTGTATCGACTAAAACCGCACGGTGTCCGCCCCAAGTGTCCGTTGCCGGGCACCCCGGGTAAGCCCTCAAAAGGATAACCCCAGGGTTGCCGGCGGACTTTGGCCGCCACCGCGGCCTCGCCTGGTGGGTTCGGGTTTTATCCCGTTTCGGTGAGTTGGCAGGCGTCTGTAGGGATACACGATACGCCTCCGTCACGGCCTGCTTCTGTAAGGACAGCGAGTCGGCCAACTGCCGTCCTCAGGCCCCGATATGGAGGTCGGTAGTCCCGGGCGTAGATGAAATAATAAAGTTTTCATCAAGAATACTTTAGACAGATTTTGATCTACTGCTCCTATCATACCTATAATAGCGTGATGGTATATAGCGCAGTTTATGACAATTCCCTAGAAGAATGTTCATGCAATATTTCAGCCAAATCTGCTCAGCGGTTTTCGAGTGATGCTCGGACATCGATAATTAAAAGCAGACAAATAGACAAAATATTCTAAATATCACATTTTCGGCATCGGTATCGCTCCTACGAGTACAACACACAACAATAATTTTTTTAGAAAAATAATATTCAATATATACAGTTTTCACCTCGTTACGATTTTATTATATGCATAGTTAGACTAGCTGTCCCTCCCCTCCCCTAATTATGGGAATCTACCGGATTTGCTGACTTTTATGATTACTGCTCCGCTCCCTTACGTAGCAGTAAGATGATATAATATAGCCTATGACACTCACAAATAATGTGGCTTTCTATTGGTAAAGCGAGCGTCAAAAGCGAGTACGACAGTATGTACTAATGAATAAACCAAAAGAGTTGACCTTTCATTTCTAGTAAAGTTTAGCTCAGGCAAGACCTTTGACACGGCTCCAGGTTTCCAGCTACTGACACAATTTTTGTATTTGTCGAGCGCTATAAAATTTCAGGCAAGAACTTCGAACAAGATTATGGCGTCGTTATTCGTTTAATAGCTAGCACCCTTTAGGACGTCGTAAATTACGAAGCGTTCTGTTTCGCTTTGACCATTTCTACGCTTGGATATTTCATGAATAACATTAACGATATAAACTGGAGTTTCTCAAAGTAGGGTATACCTATGCATACCACTTGGGGTACGACAGTTGACCGTAGAGATACGCGATATAGTATATCGGATATACTCGTACATACTGACAGTAACCGATTTCGGTTTTGCCACGTCATCGTCGGGGCTTGCTTCGGTTTTATATAGAATTCTCTCTATTGCACAGAGCATGTATACCTACGTTGGTATCTAATATTTATCCTACACAATGTAAAAATTGTTTGTGATCATAAAAATAAGTAAATAAATATACTAATATTTTATAAACACAAACGGTTCTAACTACTCTATGGAGGTATCAAACTGTCAGTTCGATAAACTACCTATCTAAATTACTTTATTTGTAGTCAGAATTTTTAAAGTTATGCGCCGTTGTCTTCGAACTCTTGGAAGTCCAATAGGTAGTATCCAAGGTAGGTACGTAGCTGTAAGTTTGAGAAACTCTGGTATAGATAATAAAATTGAGTGAAACTGCTGCTAAAATATTTTAACTGGTAATATAATGAACAAGGAAGAACGTTTTATGATTATTTATGTACTAGGTAGATAAGTAGGTACCTTTACCGAGAAGGACTCGGAGCTGCACACGCTGGCGGACTGCCCGGCGTGGAAGGTGCCGAGGCGTGACCTCGTGGCAGTCATCGGGGTGGGAGTCCTCTCGCTCAGCAGCATGATTGTGGCAATGGTGCGGAGCGCGAGCGCGTGGTCCGTGCCGCATCCTTCTGCGAGCATGTAATGGCGGAGCGCGCCCAGGAGAGATTTACAACTCTCCCGGCCCGCCGAGCCCGCAACATGCTCGCCGCGCGTCGCATGCCACTCATTCGTCGGAGGTCGCTTAACGACTTCCGTCCTCCGTAGTCAAATTGACGCATCAAACATTAAAAAAAAGAATCATGCAGCACGTAAACTCAGCGTGTGTTGTTTGGCTGGTGTACGAGCTGGCCGTTGAGTTGGCTTGAACCGCGATCTAGGAAGAGACCGGAACACTAAAAAATAAAATCTAGACACGTAGCAAAACCTCACACGTTGCAACCGGAAACAGTGCGAACAGTGAGGTATGAAAGATACTTCATTCCGCGCACGTTCAAACTTACTCTTATTTATAGGAGTATTTTTCCAAAAACCCCACCCCGTGAGACCCCTTCCTTGGACATGAAATCCTCCAGAATTCTGCCACAATGATATCTCGGCCGCAGCTGTAGATGTTAGCATTTTTTTTTGCAACAGGTGTAGACAGATATGAAACTGGAATACTCTCCCTAAACGACTACAATATGGGTTCTTCAATAAGGGCATTAGAACGTTTTACAGGGTCGACAGCGCGAGTGTAACGCTCCTGGTAGTACATACGTCCATATGCCGCGGTAACCGCTTCCCATCAGGTGGGCCGTGTGCTTGTCTGCCACCTAAGTGGTATAAAAAAAGCCGCGGCACATAAATATTGTGACATATAATTATGAAGTCAAACACTTATCACACCAACAGTCGACAGAGTCAATAATGATTTAGTGTTTATCGCCTCCCGCCGTGACTACGGTTTTAGATGTCGGTTTATGTTGTATACTGTACTGGAATATACTTAATAGTCATGCCTCTTTCCATAGGGGTAAGCAGAGACAACATTTTTCCACTTTCTATGATCCTAGTGTACGCGATAGTTACTGCCTGCCCCAATGACTGTATGTAATATGCATCTTAAACTCATGCCTCATTATTCTGTATATACTCATTATATTTAGTAAACCAGCAGCGAAGATGCTACTGAAATGCAGTGTAGGTGTAATTGGAATTCAGATTTACAAATATTGTTTAGTTAGTAGTAACATTGTGTATTCACTTTAGATCGTAAAGCGACCTCCGGCGCCTGAGTCGCCTGCGACGCGCGGCGACCATGTTGCGGCTTCAGCGGGCCAAGAGAGTTCTAAATCTCTCCCGGGCGCGCTCCGCTATCTCGCGCTCGCACCATTGCTGCCGAGCGAGAGGACTCCCACCCCGATGGCTGCCACGAAGTCACGCCTCGACGCCTCCCACGCCGGGCAGTTCGCCAGCGTATGCAGCCCCGAGTCCTCGCTCGCGTCGCAAGTAATCCCCGAAGCCCCCCTTACCGGAGATCATCTGCGTCAGTCGGTACGAGAGGCTACCGTGTCGCCTCTCTAGCCAATACTCCATGATGGGCCTTACCACCGCTACCTGTTTCTGAACCTATCATATAAAATAAGAATAAAATAAATAAATTATCATCTCAGTGTATCTCATCCTCAAGCACTGGCACAAGATGTCCTCTTGAAGTTGGAGAGTCAGACGGCAATTGCTCCCGCAATGAAAGGGGTATTCCCTTTCGTTTCAGCCTGCACCAGAGCCTCGTCCATCAATCATCGGGTGTACCGGTTAGCAGGTGAGATTGGCTTGACCCCAAAGGTCTTGGTAGAGCCCCATACACTAATGATCATCACACTCCTAACGATTTTCCAGTTGCGTCCAAAGTTTGATGTTTGGAACTCGAGACCCACTTATTGTTTTTGATTAGGATTTGGGATGTCCGCTTTTCCGGGACCTCCTAACCCTGAGAGGAAAGCCTGCGCCAGAGCCTCGTCTGTGGTTTAGCAGGTGCATTGACTTCAAGAACAAAACATTTTTTTATATTTAGGACACGTCAATTTGACTTCACCTAGCCTGATGGTAAGCTGAAGGTAAAGTCTCAGGAAAGAGGGTCACCATTACAACATACACGTACCATGTTAACAATGGTGGCACTCAGTTTGACGGTCTCATCAGAAGAGGATTGTCGTCGCAGCACCGCGTGACACCCACCGGTCCCACTAGTGCTGCGACCACAATCCCCCTGCCCAGCTATGCACTTGCTGACCCCTGAACGCAATCAAACTGAAATTGGATTACAATGGAGGGTTTTTCGCAATCGTGCACGGTGGTACCTTTTTTTTTTTTTTTTTTTATCGTGCGGGCATCCCTTCGGATACCCCCCCGCCGGCCAGCGGGGGCGGTTATGTCGGGCTTGCACCGACTAAAACCCCACGCCGTCTCGGGTCTTCAGACGCCGGGGTGTAAGGTTACCCATAGAGCATATCCCTCGCACCCCGGCTGACCCTGGGCCATCCCACCACCAACAGCATCGCCCATCCCGTCCCCTCCGAAAGCAGAGGAGTACGGAGAGCGATGTGTTCCCGCCACGTTGGGTATTGGCCGACGATCAATGCCAACCCTATGAAGGGGTGAAGGGGAAGCTATTGACCGCCGCCCAGGGTGTACCGGCCGCTTCGATTCCGTTCCCCCCGGACTGCAGCGGGATCGGAATCGGAGCGACACTCGAGGAGGTTACCCAACACACACCCCTGCACGGTGGTACCTACCCGGCCGAATTTTGTTACAAATTTGTGTCATCAAATTTCTACCACATAATTGACTTGTGGGTGAGGTAGGCTTGGGCCTCAGGTGTGTTGGCAGGGCCCTATACTGCAGGGCAGTACTGGCATGACTAGGTATATGTAAATACTAGCTGCTCCACCCGTTGAGTCGAAGAATGAAACACTTGGATGGGTGGACTTCATTGACGTCAGTGAGGCATCGGATGTACTTGGCCCAGCACTACTCTTGATCTACTACTTCCTGTTGAGCTTCCTTGTTCCTTGAGAGACTCTTGTTGTCTACTTGTTGCCCAATGCCCAATAATTTCCTACCAAATGGTCCCTGCTTTTATAGTCTTTTGTAGTGCTGGCCCGCGATCCAAATTACCTCACCTCCGCATTTCCATTTATTTATAAAACTTATGTTTTACATATTGATTACATAGCATATATGTACATTGGTAGCAATAAGACTTGCACGACGATAGGTACTTACATCTGTACCGTGCGACGTCGGGTTACTGAATGACGGGCGGATTGACCCCTCAGGCTTATATATGGGCCTTGCCTCCCGCGAGCTACTATATAATAAAATGGCACCAGCCGGGGGAGCGCATATTCGCTTCTTACGGCGTGGGAGGCAGTCGCGGGGTGTAATTAAACTTACATACTAATATACAAAGTCGTATTTCCTATTTATACGAAGTTATGTTAGATTCTGAGTAATGCATTTACGTAATTATATTTGCAATTATGCTTTTCGGGGAATGTACTTTCTTTATTAAATTTGGCTCTAACATACTTAATTACTCAGAAAACTAACTCCTAACAGTAGTAAGCTATTTATCTTAGCTTAATATCAAAGTTATTACATAATTACGTTTTATTTTACGTAAATCTAACATTTTCATAATTTATTCGTTATATTCACGCTTACTTAATCTACGTGTCACTGGCACATGTGTCTATGGTCTATTTGTGTCGTGCACACTATCTCCAGTTCTATTTAACAAATTGCAATCAAACATAGGAAGCGCAGCGTGGGAAGGCCTCCCGCAAGGTGGACAGACGACCTGGTAAAGAGCGCAGGGACTCGGTGGATGCAGGCCGCTACATACCGGTCGAAATGGAAGTCATGGACTTCCTACGGCTGATATGATGATGAATCAAACATACGACATTTTAAGTCTGACCAAGGCCTTTCTAATAAAAACAACCGCATCAAAATCTATTTAGTAGTTTTTGCGTCCATCGCGAATAAACAGACAAACAGATAAGAATTCTAAAAAAAAGTAACTTTTGGGTACAGAATCGTTTATTACTAATTTACAATTTTATAATGTGTATAGATTATATTAATATTTTTCAGAAAAAATAAGTAAAACATTTTAGTCTATTTTTTTTAGCAAAACATTCTGCCTAAGTCAGACGTGCAGTGGATATTTGTGTGTTAGTTGTGTGGGTAGTTGTGTATGATATAATAAAGGAAATCTGCATACTTGACAATTTTAAACTGGTTGTGACCTTAGAGTATACATTTATGTATACTCTAAGGTTGTGACTCTTGTTGGAGTAAGTAAGCACACTAACACGAAATATATTACAGAAACACAAAAACACACAAATCTTTAGTAAATATATATATATAAATAACAAAATTATATTAAGCAAAACATTACATCAGCTTGTTTGCAGTGCTAATGCGTCAGACTAGCAATTAATCTACCGCCATGTCTGTCATTGATTCTCAATTACGTTCGCATCAACGCCGCAGAGAGATATAAAATGTGCCGACATTGCAGTCAACACTATAAAATTCACGGTAACGATGTAGTTTCACTAGATAGTGGAGAAAATTGCACCATTTTTCATTAAAACATTTTGCTAATAGTACTGTGTGTTGCGAAAGATACAATGGTGTCGATTTTTTGTTGTTACGATATTTAAGGCATACATTGTTTGATCTCCAAACTTCATAAGATCAGTAATTCGTTCCAGGGTAACTGTATACGCTTCTACAACAAGCTCCCTAATGAAATTAGGATCGACCTTTTCATAAATTTAAAAGTCAAATTAAAACTAAACTTTGCCAAAAAGGCCACCAAAAAAATCAAGAATATTTAGACGATAAACCAGCTTGGATATGAACTGTTTGCTCTCTTACTTAAACAAAATATTGTAATTAGATTAAGTAAACATGTTTGTAAATAGAAAAAAAAACAACCCCCGGAGTTTTTTGCCGGAGTCTTCTCAGGACGGGGCCGCGTTTCGAACCGGTGTGGTCCATTTGCTAAACATTAGTCTATTTTTTTGACGTTTTGCAAGTTCCGTTATAATGATCTATACAGAATAAATGAATTTTGACTTTGACTTTGACTTCACTACTTTGGGGTTTATAAACCATTGAGATGTTTTCACTAGGGTAAATAGTTTAGGTACGTGAGGTGACGCTTAACGACCTCCGTCCTCCATGAGCGCAGGCCTGGGGGTGGCGGGTGAGGCCACCTGTCACCCCAGCAGAAGCAGGCCGGGACGGTGGGGCGACTAGCGCCCCTCCCCCAAACCGGGGCAAGACGGGGACACCGTGGTTCCCAAACCCGAGGGGGCCATCTCGAAACCGGAGATGGCCCAGGGTCAGTCGGGGTGCGAGGGATATGCTCTATGGGCAACCTTACACCCCGGCGTCTGTAGACCCGAGACGGCGTGCGGTTTTAGTCGGTTCAAGCCCGACATAACCGCCCCCGCTGGCACGCGGGGGGGTATCCGAAGGGATTTCCGCACGATAAAAAAAAAAAAAAGGTACGTGAGGTGAAAGTTTATGTTGCGTGTTACACTGTCACTGTATTTCTAAAGCTTCGCTGGGTTCGGTATACAATGCTATTTTACTAATCTAGTAATCGCGAGAGGGTTGAGTTTAAATTTACGCCTTCATTGCATTGAGCTAGGGATATGCTCTATGGGCAACCTTACACCCCGGCGTCTGTAGACCCGAGACGGCGTGCGATTTTAGTCGGTTCAAGCCCGACATAACAGACCCCGCTGGCTGGCGGGGGGGGGGTATCGGAATGGATTTCCGCACAAGATAAAAAAAAAAGGTACAGACGTGTGCCTATAGATACAACGGTGACGATTCGCTGCTATTGTGTATGTAACTATGGGACCAAACCAAGATCATTGGCCTAAACAAGTTCACCTGACAAGTTCTCTAACACCCTGAATCCTGAATAAAAAATAAAGCTGTAAAGGCCTTCCATATGAGCTTCTAATAATACCAAATGCCGGTTAAGTAGTATGGAAATAAAACTATTTTTAACGGTTTCTACTTATAGCGATTTATTTTATGTTATTTTATTATTTACATTGAACCCAATGTTTCGGTTGCTTTTCCGCAGCCATGGTCATAGTGATAATATTTCATTTGGTAATCGATCCTCATGACTGAAGGGTTGTAAATATAGCGCTCAAGTGGTACGTCTATATGTAGTATTCCTATGATTAATACAGTAGATACCCTGAGAGATGGGCAACCAGCCAGTAGATTGTCTATGACCTTACTGGATGATGTTCAAAACAATACATAAAACTTGTTATTTATCTGTTAATGGTAAGCTGAAGGGGATGCCTCAACAATGAAGGCTTGCCATTATATAAGGTGTCACCGAATTAGATCTCTGAATTTGGTGAGATGACTTGGTATCGACAAAATATGTATATGAAACAAAAAAAAATCGGGTAGAATAAAAATAAAAAAAATGTAAAAAAATAAAAAAAAAACACCACCAGTGTGCATTGTGAATATTAAACCAGCTCAGTCTTGTAAAAGTGGACTCGTCTTTCCACATTTTTCTGGCAGGATCTTCCACTAACCACCTACAAAATCTTAACCGCGGATCAAAATCTGTGGTAAGGAGCTCTTACACCTGCAGAAAGTGGTAGGCGTGCAGTCCTTCTCCTCGCAGTATTCTCCAAGCGGATGTGTGGGAAATACCTAAATCGCGACCAGCGTCACGTGTGCTCGTCGCGTCACGTGACGCTGGTCGCTGGTGGTGTTTTTTTTATTTATTTATCTTTTATATATATTTTTTTTATTTTAACCGTTTTTTTTTTGTTTCAAATACATATTTTGTCGATACCAAGTCATCTCATCAAATTCAGAGACATTGATGCTTAATATGCACTGACCGCCGAGCGGGAAGCGAACCTGACGGCAGTCGAAAGCTCTACCACGACGCCACAGAGGTACTCAGATCATCATACATAGCTTTACTCAGTTGTGTTCAAAATTCGTATTTTGGATCCCGAGGTTCGCTTATTGAGCAGAGCGAGCGAAGCTCTCATACGCGGCATAGCCGTTTGTTGGTGGCTGAACTCCCCGGCCAGCGGGGGCGGTTATTTCGGGCTTGAACCAACTAAAACCGCACGCCATCTCGGGTCTACAGACGCCGGGGTGTAAGGTAAGTAGGGCCCTGTGCACAGAATTGCTCAGTAATACTTATATACTTACTAATTGTACTGATATACCGGTTACATGCATAAATCTTGGTAGAAATTGCCTCCTTTACAGCATCGACAGTAATGTAATGTTATTAGGTATAACTATTTAAACAAGAACTATTTTGGGAAAACAGATAAGTAATAAAACTTATTAATAGTGCAAAATATTTAGGTAGGTAGGTAATTCAGATACATCTTTCTATAATTAAAAGAAGTTGTGGATAATACAACAGTCATTAAGTCGTAAACCTAAATATAAATTATGTACAGCGTTAGTAGGGCCGTGGCTATGCAGCAGTCGTTAACTCGTAAACAGAAATATAATTTATGTAGTGCGTTACTAAGGATGACCGCAAATATATCATCATGATAATAATGAAGCGAATTAAACTTAATTTATGTTATCAATTTTAATAATAGCTTTTAAAACAATGTTTTATTATGCAAAGCGGCGATAGCCCAGTAGCGTATACGTAACGGACTGCCGACATGAGGGCTCGAGTTCGATCCCCAGTTATGTGTGTATTAAAAATGTTAATTATCCCGGTAACGTGCCCGGTAGATAGCAATAGGCTCGCCCCCTATTACATTGGGACCTAAACATCGAATCACAACACTGGCGAATCGGGGTTGCCTACCCCTTCGGGGATACAGGCGTGAAGTTATGTTATGTTTATTATGCAATGGCATACTTATGATTGCAAATCATTGTCGCGTTTCGGAATGAAGACTGAGAATCCGGCTTATATCGGCTTGCGTCGGTGTTGTAGAGCTCTATATACCTTTAAGAAATAGGTAACTAAACAGTGCTTAGAAAATAAAGATGGCCCCTTAAACGCACGTTTTCAATTTAATTAGTCAAATGCGTTTTACCTTGGCCAATGTTCAAAGTGTGCAGTTAATTGGGGAAGTCAAGGTACAACATAGGGACCATTTCTTTAAACCGCTTTAATAAACACATTTAAAGTTGTGGTAATTTAAAACATCAATGCTATCTGTTACTTACATATACTGAGATTAGATTGAGGATAAAAGATTTATCATAAATATATATCACGTTAAATAAATGTGCAATAAGTACAGTCAGCGTCAATAGTAGCTGATCAAAAACTGAGTTACAAAAGTATTGACTCTATAATTTTTTTTAATAACCTGACTTACTTCTTTTTAATATTAATCACTCGCGTTAAGGTTTCAAAATAATCAAAAAAACTATTTTCAAAATAAGCTGATTCAATTTTTTTTTCAATACATAACATAACATAACATAACTTCACGCCTGTATCCCCGAAGGGGTAGGCAGAGGTGTATTGCACACCCACGATTCGCCAGTTATGTTTAGGTCCCAATGTAATAGGGGGCGAGCCTATTGCCATCTACCGGGCACATTACTAAGCGAGCGATAATCAACATTTTTAAAACACACATAACTACGAAAAGTCAGAGGTGTACTCATAACTATATTGTGTTTTTAAAGTGACTGATATTTAATTGAATCAAAATAGTCAGACAAAAGGGGAAGTGGTATTATTCAATTATTAGCAGCAGTGTCGGCAGCTCGAGTGTGATGCCCCTGGTGTTGTACATGTCTATAGGCCACGGTAACCACTTTCCATCAGGTAGGCCGTGCGCTTGACTGCCATCTAAGTGGTAAAAAAAAGTGCTATTCTCTAACTTTTTACTAGTCGATGAGCCCACAGCAATCGACCAATCACGTCATAGAACAAGGTTGTGCTCGCCGACGATTCTATGATGGGATTGGTCGATTGCTCTAGCAGCAGCGCTGTGTCCGTCGACGCGCGAAAGTCAGAGAATAGCACTGAAAGAAAGAAAGAAAGAAAGAAAGAAAAATGTTTTATTGCGGATTAGGTACAAATACAAAAAAAAAAAAAAAAAAAAAAAAAAAAAAAAAAAAAAAAAAGGTACAAATACAAAAGACAAAATAGCAAAACAAAAATAAAAACGCAGCTACTCTGGCGGCGAATGCTCGTACAACCTTGACCAAGAGGCGCTATAAATATATTATTTATCTGTGGTAGCCGCCACCTGAGCATACGTATGACATTTTACGTATGACAAAATTGTCAAGCATGGCAGCATTGACAACTCAACAACGTGTCTTATTACGTGGCAATTTATAACACGTGTTAAATGGATATTAAATCAATCAATATTAAAATAGAAACAGTATTAACATTATGTAAGCCATGTCCGCAATAAGGGATTGACACTCAGCATACACTAAGGTGGGTATCTACCACCCAAGTACTGATTTTCAGCGTCACCCCATGTGTGCCACCTGACGTCGTCAGGCAATATCGCTCCGTATATAAGTCAACAACAAACATAATTCCCTACAAGTAACCTAAGTATCAAGAAGAATACCTCACGCTAAAAGAGTAAGTAATTTTACAATATTCCAACAATAAAAATTAAATAACTTTGACAATATTTAACATTTCCTTTAGGTACATTTATACATTATAACAATCACAACTCAGCCCGCCATACGTCCCATCAGAGGCTCCGCACGCCCAAACAGTGCAGTTAGATACCAGAACAAAGACATGCATGCACAGACAATGCCGTCAAGTGCCGTGAAATGCGACTCTGGAGTGATCCAGTTGATGGGCCAAAACATCCTAGTAAAAAGAAAGGATATGTGCTAATGCATACTCTTTTGATGTTGTAATAGTAATGCTTTGTACTTACTCGATGTAGTGGGACCACGGGCTCTTAATGGATTAATCACATATTTGAGAATTTAAAAAAAAGTAATTAATTTTCGCAACCGATGCTTTATTGTAAAAAAAACATAAACTTTAAAATTAACATACCACTTATCTACTAAAAAACGTTTATATTGTAGCTAAAAAAAATTTACACTTGCATACTTGCATAATTAAAGTTAAGGTTTTCAATGACGTTTTTAGAATCGGGTATGGCCTCCTGCATTATCTAATAAATATACTATATAATACACTGATGACGTTCCCGCATGGACATGACCATGTTCTGACATGTATACATTCCTCTATAGTGTTCCCATAACTCGAATACATGATTACAAATAGCGGTTGCAGTGCAAGGAGTTAACGGATCCCAGTTTTGCACCATCAATCCCCACATGTTTTCAATTGGATTTATGTCCGGAGATTTAGGTGGAAATGGCAAAGCAATAATTTCGTCGTTGTGCTCTCTAAACCATGCTCTGGTCAATATTGCAGTGTGTACGGGTGAATTGTCGTGAACAAAATTAAACGGATCGATGCCTGGATAACAATTTCTAACAGTTGGTATCAAAACGTCTTCCATAATATCAACGTAACCTTGAGCATTCAATCGTCCACCAATTTCTATTAATTCTCCAGGCCCAGCAGACGACATCCAGCCCCAAAATCCAAGGTTTATTCTGCCGCTTGCATGAACATTGACAACATTTCTTTCAAAATACCTTGTGTTATTAATTCGCCACAAGACGACCCTTCCACTTTCATCTGATGTAAAAAGTTTTTTCATCACTGAATATGACATTCTCGAAATTGAAGTCTAGATAGTCTCGTGCAAATCTCAATCGTTCTTCCTTGTGTATTGCAGTCAGAGCAAGCTTCCTGGCCGGTTTGCGGTGATGTACTCCTGCTTTATGCAATACACGTCGGACTGTTGACCGTGATATATTAAACTCAGTAGCCAAGTTTGCGAATGGAGTGAACCCATTGTATCTTGTCCTTCTAACAATTTCGTTACGTGTAGAAGCAGATGTAACAGTCGGTCGTCCTGTTTTTCGAATTTGATTAACATGTCCTTCGCTGTCCCATCTATTGATCCAAAGAGTAACGGTATTTCGAGCAACACCAACACATCTTGCGATGTCACCAATTGGTAAGCCATCTTCATGAAGCGTTACTATACGATGTCTTGCATGATCTGATAGATAATGCGACATATCGATGATAAAGGAATTAAGGAAATTTACTAATTTGTAGTGCTATTTAATCAAATTATGACTTCCTAGAAATATATAGGTGCCTAACCTACTTAGAAATAATCAGGATTATATTCAGTTCAGTTCTTGGTTTATATAGCCACTTCAAGTGACAATTCTTGACAATGCCATAAAACAAAAGGCAGAACACAATATTTAAATCAAAATATACATCAACATTCCAAAAAAGTTTATGTTCGACGAAAGTTTTATTCTTAATTCAGGTACTTTTGAAACTTTTTATAGAACCATTGTGTGAAAAACTTTTGAAAATTTCTGATACTGCTTTACTTTTGATGGATAGTTTTTTTTGCATTATGAAAATATTAATGTACCAAACACTTTTGCGACGCGATTTTGTCAGACTATTGTGATATATCTTGCAATGCATTTCTTTTGGACAATTCAGATACTACGCTACTATTGATGTTGACTGTACAGTCCAAAAACTTATACTTTTGGAGCAAGAAATCATAAATTCCCATTTGCACTCACGCGGCGCGCCGGCGAATTGAACTTACTTCACGTTAGAGTTTGCAAAAGATGCTTCGACTGTCATAAATAATATTATTTCGAAGCATAACAGCAAATTACATTCGCAATTGCGGGCCAGCACGAAACACGAACGAAAGAAGTGTCAGGTAGGTACTATGGAATAACTTCGGATTTCGTTCTTTCGGCCGAGACCATAAAATATGTTCGGAAGGAATAAAACATATCAAGGAGGCTTTCGCTAACAATATATTTCTATTAAAAAAATAACTATTATAAACTATTAAAATTTTTAACCGAAATTTAAGTCCGCAATTGCAGATGTACGTTTCATGGTAGGCCTGCTAGTTTGTTCTAGGTGCTACACTATCCAACGTAACACAGGTTCCCCTTATTACCGGGGATTGTTTTTGGCGTACCCTAATGTAAAAATCTCATAATGCCATGCCATGACCAACTCTTCGGGGAAATAATTTAAAAAGGTAGACTTTTTAAATTATTTCTCCGAAGAGTTGGTCTACATAAAATAGGCAAGAATACCTACTCCTTAAAGTGAAGTTCTGGATGAACGCCAAAACTCACTGTTCGCTCGTTCATGGTTCAATTATGATTTATTTTGTAATATAACATTTGTTCTGACGGTCTACTTATACAGAATAAATATAATTTTTCTTGATGAATAAATATCGGTAATCATAAGTAAATACGTCGCTAGGGGGCACGGTAGACGCCCCGCCAAGACAAGTCAATGGAAGAGCAGAGCTCCTTTTCTCGAAGCGTTTGGTGGCAGTTTTGAACCCTTATAGCTTCGCTCTGGACAGTGCTAGAAAGTCCAAAATCTCAGGATATGATTTCAATATAGTAGGTTCAAGTTTTAAAGTATCACTCACTCACTGACTGATGTGATCAGCTAAACTGTTAGGAGTTAGGCCATAGACAATTATCACAGATAAAAATATACTATATATAATAAAAATATACAAAATATACATAAAAATTGGTATCTCTAGCACTCATCATAGAGTATAGCGTTCTGCATAAGACCTAGTCTAGAGGTAGGTATGAGTGGCTTGGCCGTTTCGTAAGTGACGTAGAAACTCCTTTGGGCTATTTTAAAAATGTAACATGTATGAATATTTCCATTAATATATTTTTACCAACAATATGTTTATGAATCTTCACGATGATCTTTACTGTGCCATAAGAATAGTGACGTAGTTCCATCCGTATAATAATGAAAACCATGAACGGATAGTTGTAACTCATCAATCATCACGAACGCTATATACCTACCTATATCTCACTCGTCAGTAACTTATTCACGAAATTCAGTGTACTTCACTAAAAATAAAATGTTTTATTAAAATTTATACAAATAATCATGTAAAACTTCGAAAAACAAATCGCTCCTCTAATGGAACAATGGCATAATATAATAAATTACATATCTATCAAACAGCAGGTCTGCGTATAGTAATTCCCATACCAAAATATCGATTTTAGTTTTTTTTTTACTGTTTCTTTTGAGTTTTTAATAGCTTTCTTTTTTCCAAAACCGTCACAATACTAATGCGAGGCGAATAAAACAAAAAAACAATAATGAAATCGGTCTAGCCGTTTTCGAGCTTATGCAAGACTAATGTACAGTCAACAACAAAAGTTGGTTAACACTTAAATATTTACAAATCTTTCTTACATAGGACTACATGAACCAATAGTGGATAGCCAAGCTTCCGTCCTACGGCCTGCCCTCTGACTTATGTGTCTGGATCACCGACTTCCTGAGGAATCGGTCTATTCGAGTGGTCGTTGACGGCTGCACATTCGACCGATTAGCAATTAACGCTGGGGTCCCTCAGGGGTCGGTACTCTCGGCTACATTATTCTAGTTGCACATAAACAGTACTTCACACCGGAACAGTTGCTCAACTTGTACCAAGCGCAGGTTCGATCCTGTATGGAGTACTGCTAGTGTGGGACAGATCCGGTCTCTCCGAGAGGCCAAGGTTGAGCGTCGGAAATTGTTCTTGAAAGTGGTCTCCGATTGGGGTGATGCTAACTCTGTCAAATTCAATGCTACTAAGACCCAGGCATGTCTTTTCTCCGAAAAGCGAAGTCAATTTCAGCCAAACCCCACATTCCGAAATGTATCCGTGTCGATAACCAACCGCCTCGAGCTTCTTGGTGTTACTCTGACATTCACCCTCAATTTTGGGTCTTCCATTGAGGCTAAAGCTCAAGTGGCTGCTAAAAAGCTTGGCATTCTGTCGAAGGTGCGACAGTACTTCACACCGGAACAGTTGCTCATGCAACTTGTACCAAGCGCAGGTTCGATCCTGTATGGATTACTGCTCGTATTTGTGTGATGGCTCAGCTAAATACCATCTAGAAGCGCTGGAGACAATAGAGAGACGGGCCAAGAGGCTCACTAACAACGATGCACTCGTTGAGAAAAGGCTTCAGAGCCTCGAACATCGACGTAAAGTTGCAGGCCTATCGGTCTATTATCGAATGCATTTCGGAGAATGTGCGCTGGAATTGCACAACTTGATACATACAAGCCCTTTCCACCAACGAACGACCAGACGCACAGCGACACGCCACCGCTCAATGGTGGATATTCAACTCATACGCAAAAACATTTCGGCGACACATTTTACTATGGCTGAATGAAATTAAGTTGGCTGAATTTCATTGAGCAAAATGTACTAACGCAATCCAGCCTATAAAAGCAAAATTGAAACTTATTATTCACCCACAAGAGTACAAAGTTAAATGTAAGAAAAGTACGCTACGCCGCCAACCTACGTAGCGCAGTGCTATGAAAGTGAGTCTTAGAACTTACATTTGGCCACTTGTAGAGAGCGGAAAGGCAAAAGAGGTGAATGTATCTAAGTAAATTTATCCGCATTCTAGAACCCACATTACAAGCTAGTTAAGCTATACGTACTTTGGGTTTTGATAGCGCTGTGTAAAATGCGTGTATTAAGTGTATTATTATTATGAATTAAAATGAAATAAATTAAAATGAAATAAATGTTTCTATGTATAATATGTATGTATTTACAAAAAAAAAGTATATAAGTATGTTTATCCGCATTCTGGAACCCATAACACAAGCTAGTTAAACTATGCTTACTTTGGGTCTAGAAAGCGCTGTGTAGAATGTCGTAGAATATTTATATTTATATTAAAATAGTTGAAAGAGAGGTTTACCTGTGTTACGAGTGTTACAAATGATTAATCACTAAAGTTGAGCATTATCAGCATAACGACAAACTAGTATGTTTCTTGTATTTTTTTGCCTTATCTACAATAAATACATTGTTATGTTATTAATAGCTTAGATTAGAGGCTATTATTAAACCACTCAAACCACTCAGGTAGGACACGCCTTGGGGTGTGTGTTGGGTAACCTCCTCGAGTGTCGCTCCGATTCCGATCCCGCTGCAGTCCAGGGGGAACGGAATCGGAGCGGCCGGTACACCCTGAGCGGCGGTCAATGGCTTCCCCTTCACCGCTTCATAGGGTTGGCATTGATCGTCGGCCAATACCCAACGTGGCGGGAACACATCGCTCTCCGTACTCCTCTGCTTTCAGAGGAGACAGGATGAGCGATGCTGTTAGTGGTGAGATGGCCCAGGGTCAGCCGGGGTGCGAGGGATATGCTCTATGGGTAACCTTACACCCCGGCGTTTGAAGACCCGAGACGGCGTGCGGTTTTAGTCGGTGCAAGCCCGACATAACCGCCCCCGCTGGCCGGCGGGGGGGTATCCGAAGGGATTTCCGCACGATAAAAAAAAAAAAAAAAAAAAGGTAGGACACGCCTTCATCTTTAAGGGAGGCAGACTGAACGAGATTTGAATACAGTGGTTCACTACCAATTCACAGAGGACTTATCATGACGTATTAAAGCGTCTGTGTTCCGCGCGAGAAAGAGGAATGGAGCTATTATATCCTATATGACTCCATCTGTCTTTCTCGCTCGGAACACGAACGTTTTAACAGGTCATGGTAAGCCATCAGTTTCTTTTTATTAAACGTCAAAACATTAACTTCAAAATTAACTTGTATGGACTAAGGAGGAATGACGTCATACGTTGACTTTGTTATTGTCACTTAATTTGCTTTTAGTGGTTGGGTGGATGATTAAAAATGTATAAAATGATAAAGTAAAAGCAGATGTAATTAAATTTTTGCTGCTTCTTTAGTATTTATCATCATTTTAGTATTGTTCTCGGTTGCATCTGAGGCATCCACCATAAAGTTTATGAGTGAACTAGGAGTTGTATACTTCGTATGCGTAGTAACAGCGTAGTAACAGATCAAGGTATGTTTATTTCTGTAGCTCGATACTAACACGTGAGTATTAAGTTATTTTATTTAACGGGCCGGCTGAGGTGATTAGTACACTCGTATCACATTAACAATTCGTTCGAAATAGATACAGAAATATGTAACATCGAAATCAATTCTCCCCGATTATTTAATATAAAAGCGTGATGATACTCATTATGAAATGTTTATGCGTCTAATCATCTTTTATACGTGTGTAACTCTGTGGAGTTTCGAGATTTTACATTTCACTGCTCACCTCTTTTACTTTTAAGGTGTAGCGTGATGAGTTATAGTCCGAATTTTGAACATATCTGAGTTCTGCTGAACTACAAAATTTCGTAAGAGATCTACCTTGAATAATAAAGTTGTCATCAATAATAGTTAAAGCCGATTTTGCTCTACTGCTCCTATCATACTTATAATAGCGTGTTGATAAATAGCGCAGTTTATGACTATGGCCTAGAAGAAAGTTTTTAAGTGTTCGGACATTGATAATTGAAAGCAGAAAAAAATTCTAAAGATCACATCTGCAGCAAGGGTATCCTAGAACACACATCAATTATTTTTTTGGAAAAATATTCAATGTACAGTTTTCACCTCGTTACGATTTTATTATATGTAGATATAGATAATAGAGAATGTATAAATGTATAGATATATTATATTTGATTCTATTCTATTCCATGTAGTATCACTGATTTTATGAAAATTAATATTACAATGCTTAGTTCTTAACCAACCTCATGTGCACAGAAAATCCTTAAGCGTAATGAAAAGTTCTTCGCACCAATCGCGAATTTTCCCGCGTAGTCAGTCGATTTTAGCAAGGCGTAGAGGATGCTCGTGTTTGTGCGTACCATAGATAACATATTACGATAGTGTTACGATAAATTATTTTTAATGTAAGTGAATAACAGTTAACAAATAGTGTTAATAAAAATACTTTTTAATAGATGTGTTTATAGTGACAGAAAGCGCAACGTTAAGAAACAACATGTAGTGTTTTTTTTTAAATATAAATAATAGACACAGGATTTATTTTTCTAGCACCAAAGAACGAAGGATGGTTCGTGAATAGTGTTTTGTAGACTTTAAAAAATGTGTTTTAGACTGGCTCTTTGGATTTTTTTATTAATTTGCTTGGGTAAGTTTTTAAAATTTAGAAAATACCTATCCACATAGTTTCGCTCATGAATACAGATTTACTTTTTGCACTAACGTGTTCTAGATTTAAAAATACGAAATTGATTGTATATTTATGATAACATAATAAATTATTTTAAGTAGTTACGCTCGTCCGCATAAAAGATGAGCTACATTTATATTTTAGAGCAAATAAACATTATCGATTTCAGTGAACATCTGTTTTATATTCAGTGCAGATTTTTGCGGGTTATTACGTTTGATAGCAGTAATTTTACTACCTAATCGGTATTTAATCGATGTATTTCATCTCCTTATCACCATCAATCACTATAACTGGTAAAATTAAGACACAATCTAATCTGACTTCAAACTGTCAGGCTAAGAAGTTTTTTTTAAATTATAACGCCTTAGCTTTGATTGGCGCCTTAGATGCATTCTTCGTAATTTTTTGAGAAAAATTTAATATACTATCGCCATCGGTGGTAGCTTGAAGCATTCCAAGTTACCGACCATTAAAATGATAAACAGAAACTGAAAAATGAATGTAATAAATTTGTCCTCTAAAGATTACAAAAATAATTACACATCAGTTATTGATTAATAGCAATGTGAAGATCGTTTGTAAATTTGTTAGTGTTCAGCAACTTCCGAGAGTGACTGTGCATCAACGATACGATAGCTCTGAACTACAAACATATCTTATATTAATAGAGTTTGATTTATTCTTTAATTCGAACAGCCGATTTCACTAGCGAAAGGAACTTTACTGGTGGTAGAAATTAGATGACACAAATTTGTCACAAAATTCGGCCGGGTAGGTACCATCGTGCACGATTGCGAAAAACCCTCCATAGTAATCCAATTTCGGTTTGATTCTGTTCAGGGGTCAGCAAGTGCATAGCCGATCAGGGGGATTGTGGTCGCAGCACTAGTGGGACCGGTGGGTGTGCCACCATTGTTAACATGGTACGTATATGTAATGGTGACCCTCTTTCCTGAGACTTTACCTTCAGCTTACCATCAGGCGAGGTGAAGTCAAATTGACGTGTCCTAAATATAAAAAAAAAACTATGAATAAGGCTGTCAACACAGTCAAGGAAGAAATTAGGATCTTGGCTCAAAAGTACAGGACCCGACTAAGGAACCACCCCAACGATCTGGCTACTGGGCTAATTAATATTAGTTATCCCAAACGCCTCAAGCGATACAATATACAAGAGTCCAGATACTAAGAAGGGTGCTGCCACTGGGGAGCACCATTGACACGACACTGGACGCTCAACAAATCCGCTTATAGTCAAGGACTGATTGCAGATACGACTAGGAAAATCGTAAGGGAAAATTAATAAGGCTGACTAAACAACTAGCCACCTCATTAATCGCAATGAATTTCATTTCACTTTCATAACGCCGCCGTCGGACAACGATGATCAATCATTTAATCTCCTTCGTCTGTATACGTAGCCGTAGGTTCGAAGAAAGAAAGAAAGAAGAAGAAAGAAATAAACATTTATTAGTTTAAAGAGGCCACAAACTAAGTACATAACATTAAATGACATCTGAAAATACTGGTCTTAAAATAACAGGAGCACACAAATGCACAGTTACGTTAGAAGAAAACCTTTATACGATACTGGTTACTTACTTCATCAATGATCTCGAAGTACGTATCTCTACATTTGCTAGTAATTATAAATTATGAACTACAACTGAATTCATTTGGCCCTACCAACATCGTCAGGGCCCAAGTCAACCTCACGTGCTAGTTGGTGCACCAGCTAAACAACGGACGAGGCCCTGGCGAGGCCTTTCCGCTCGGGGAAGGGAGGACAGACGGCTGTCGCTCTTTTAAAAGACAACAAACCAATCTAAAATGATTAGCGGTCCCCTGGCTCAAAAGTTAGTGGCTAGCTGGATAATGATGACAACTTACTTCATTATAAATTATACATATTCGTTATTAATTTCACTCATTTCGTAATAAAACGAAGCTTCATATTATATTGATACAGGATTAGTATAACTAGGAATTCAGTGCAGGGTACGACTGATATAAATTAAGCTGAGCGAGCAGGACTCTTACTTGAAAATAAGACATCTTACTACGGTCGCTTTGTTACGCTTAGCTAAGGCCGCGCGCTCGTGAAACTGTTTTTCGGTGATTATTCCTCAATGGTACATCGGACATGAACCATCTCGCTTCAAAACACTCCTCAGTGTCCACACTATCACCGTGGTAAAGAGGAGTATACAAACGTACATGATACTTAATAATTATTATTCTGTTTTTATACTCGCGGGAAATATAACATACAAAATAAGAAGAAATACAATAATGACAAATGGCGTAAATGAAGTAAATGAAGACCAATGAGTTGATGTAATTTTTATTAAAGAGTACCTACTTTTTTCGGTGCCATGCCGGTCCATATGTACCTTTTTAGGGTTCCGTTGTCAAATGGCAAAAATCGGAACCCTTATTCGTCATGTCTGTCTGTCTGTCCGTCCGTATGTCACAGCCACTTTTTTCCGAAACTTTAAGAACTATGATGTTGCAACTTGGTAAGTAGATGTATTCTGTGAAACGCATTAAGATTTTTATACAAAAATAGAAAAAAAAAACAATCAATTTTGGGGGTCCCCATACTTAGAACTGAAATTCAAAAAATATTTTTTCATCTAACCCATACGTGTGTGTTGTCTATGGATAGGTCTTCAAAAATGATGTTGAGGTTCCTAATATAATTTTTTTCTAAACTGAATAGTTTGCGCGAGAGACACTTCCAAATTGGTAAAATGTGTCCCCCCCGCCCTGTAACTTCTAAAATAAGAGAATGATAAAGCTAAAAAGATCTAGTATGTAGTTTTTTTTTAATACGTCATAAATCGTAAACCGCTATTTACCTTTCATTCAATCAACTCAAATATAAAAATTAAAAAAAGAACATTATTATGTACTTGCTACTACGGAACCCTTTATGGGCGAGTCCGACCCGCACTTGGCCGCTTCTTTTTTTTTCGTGCGGAAATCCCTTCGGATAACCCCCCGCCGGTCAACGGCGGTTATGTCGGGCTTAAACCGACTGAAATCGCACGCCGTCTCGGGTCTAAAGGGTGTAAGGTTGCCCATAGAGCATATCCCTCGCACTCCGACTGACCCTGGGCGATCTCCGGTTTCGAGATGGCCCCCTCGGGTTTGGGAACCACTAAAATAAAATTAATAAATAAAATATGCAGCTTATTTTATTCGTTTAATTAGCTACTTATTACTTCGTTATAACCGTGTGTTATAACACAGTAAAAAATATAAAGACTGTTTGAAAGTGTTTACTTATATTTTTTTTAACCGACTTCCAAAAAGGAGGAAAGATCTCAATTCATGGGAATCTTTTTATTTTTTATGTTCGTTCTCCGATTACTCGAAGACGCCTGAAACGATTTGGAAATATTTATTTTTGTTTCAATGTATACTTACCATTTAAATTTCATGAAGATTTGATTATTAGTTTCGGAGACAGACAACGGAACTCTTCATTTAATGCCAGCAAATCAACCGTGATTGCTGCATCGCATATCTAGGCATTGTTTATGCTATTACATAACATAACATCACGCCTATATTCCCTAAATAGGTTCGCAGTTTAGTATACATGTTCCGTATAAATATCCGTCGTTTATGAACCGTTTTTTAAAATTCTTTCAACATCGGGTTTGGTTTAACTCTAAGTTACAGGTGGTGCCGTATTAATTAAGGTACGTTCAAAAAAACAAAAAAAAAAGTACGTTCACTAAAAAGGTAATTACTAAAAGGTACTTAATTGTTTTATCAATATTTTACTTATTTCTAAGTAAAATATTGATAAAACAATTAAAATCGACTTCAAAAACCACTAAAACAGACACTGAATAAAGAAAAATAACCGAATTATTGATTTAATTCAAAATACAAAAATACGCGTAAGACTTTTCTGATGAAGTCGCCGGAGTCTGAAGACCCGAGACGGGCGTGTGGTTTTAGCTGGTTCGAATCCGACATAACCATCCCCGCTGGCCGGCGGCGGGGTACCCGGAGGATTTTTGCACGAAAAAAGGGCTGAATTTCAAAAGCGAAAATTTCGTTCAATTAAACCGACTTCTCACGTTTAAATCAATGTCACTCAATGGGTAAGACGCGATAACACGGTTTGCGATGACTTAAAAAACTCGGTTGACGTAGTTGATGAAATCAGTTTATGATCTGAATGAAAATTCTAAACTGGGTAATCGAGCTTTATTCAACGAAATTAATTGACTAAAATGTGACAACGCAATTTAGTGTTAGTTGATCTTAGTTCCTATCCTACCTATACCTTTTTTTTTTTTTTTTTTCGTGCGGAAATCCCTTCGGATACCCCCCCGCGTGCCAGCGGGGGTGGTTATGTCGGGCTTGAACCGACTAAAACCGCACGCCGTCTCGGGTCTACAGACGCCGAGGTGTAAGGTTGCCCATCCTACCTATACCGTCCTGGCCTTCCTACGCTGCGCTTGCCGTCACGTGGTCTCCACTCAAGAACCTCATGTTAGTGTACCATATAAAATCATATCATAGAAAAAATAAGCTTTTCTCAAACATGACTAGCACAGAACTAGACTATGAATATCGAAGCCGATAAATACTGTTAGCTGCTATTGACGTCATTTTCGATTCGGCCAATGGTGATGCGTTTCACAAAAGACTACAATATTTATAAACCGTTTTTACGTAGGAATCAATAACCAATAACTGATGCATAAGTAGTTTTATGATCCCCAAAGGACAAAGTTAATATATTTCATCTTTTGTGTATTATTAATGGCTAACGCGATCAATAAATTAGAATTTGTTAAGCTTCTTTTGTCGTTGTCTCTAATTTGAGTCCCGTGGTCTGCTCTTCTACTCCTTGTCTTGATTTGGTTTATCTTGACTTTATTTCATGCAATGGCGACTGCCGCTTGGCCCCCGCCCCCCACTCCCTCGAGGGGAAAGTCTGCTCCAGAGCAACACTTGGAACACAATAGTTACGAAACAATGTTGTTTAACCACTTTTTTATAGACCGCAGATTGGAAATCCCCTTATGCTCTCTTACCTACTAGTATGTGCCAGGTAAAATAGGGTGAAAATGAATAAAATGGTTAAATCAATTTTGCAGTTATATTCTTTTAAGTGAAATACTACTTTTTCTTTGCAATAATCATAAAAATCATCAAATATCTGGTTAGATACTTGAAATTTTTGAAAAGAAAGTATTTGAAAATTTCTAATGACTATTTTATCTCTATTCACCCCTTGATTCTTATTCTCCCCATTTTTACATACCTAATTTTACATTTCTTTTGTATGCAGTGGAAGTGCGCGAGGTATACTAGCAAAATCTCTATATAACCTACTTAAAGATCTAGGCCTATCGAGCTACAATAAGCACCCGCACGGAGAATCCATGGATTGCTAAGAATATCGGTCTCACAAATCCGTCGTTCTCTATTTTGCATTTGAAGTTTCACTTGGTATTTCGTTATTGAAGTAATCGTTGACCGATATTCGAACTGAGATAATTTCGGATTGAGATTAGTAGGTAGGCAAATTATTGGCAGACTTATACCTTTTTCATTGAAACTATACGATTATTTCTTACCGACTCGCAAAAGAACAAAAATGTGCAGTATTTTGTATATTCGAGGGAGGAGGTTTGAAGTTATAACCTCCAAGACACGTTGGCAACGCCCATAATGAACATTGCAATTGCTAAAAACCCAGAAATAGTCACTATTAGAAATCGTATTAAAAATATTGTGGAACGATTGATTAGTGTTTCTATTGTTCTTAACTTTAACTAATTAATAGTACAAGCTTATTTGTCCATGAACTTTGAACAAATAAAAATAATCTGAGTAGGTAGTCTGTCCACCAAGTACAACATATGAGTACACCGATAAAATTGATATTGTCTTGAAACAGGACAGGTACTCAATACAACAGTCGGGTTGCGAGGGATATGCTCTATGGGCAACCTTACACCCCGGCGGCCGCCCCGGCGGGGGGGTTTCCGAAGGGATATCCGCACGTAAAAAAAAAATCCGTTCCCGCAGGGGTGAACGCACAGGTAGATTTCGTGAAGCAATTAATATTATTTTATTAACATGTTTAATTTTTTTTTCTCGAAAACGGTAACTTTTAGCGAAAAACTTTTCAGACATTTATTTTAGACTTAAAAATGGCCTATCGGTTAAAAATGTTTCCGACTGCAAGAATGTTCACCGGTTAGAAATTATGATTTTTTTCCCGAAAAATTTTGGTTTCCCCCCCCCCCTCCACTTTTAGTTAAAGTTTTAATCTTATAGGTTTATAATTAAAAGTTGTTGGTATTCATGTATACTATGGGATAAAATTAGAACGGTTCGAATATCTTTCATGGAACGTGATATTTTGAGGAAAAGCGGATTTCACAAAAAGTGAGGCTCTACCGTCCCCTTAGGCCGGATTCCACCCGTTCACGAACTTAAACTAAGTTTACCCCCAAGCAATTTTTGACCGCAGTTTGAAAGCGATCGGGGCAAAAATGCGACTGTGAGAGTGCCGCAAATTTTGGGAAGTGGAACCATACATACATATATATATGTATATATAAACTTTTTGACCAGTGGTCATTTCGGACTCAGGGGGTCATAACTAGACCTCCTATGAAGTTTTTTTTTTTAAATTCGACAGTAGTCAAGAAACCATAATTAAAAAAAATAAAAAAATAAAAAAAAAAAAAAAAAAAAAGGTAGATCGATTTCATCGAAATCTACCTAAAATGGTACTCAATACAAATCTCGAGTCAGGCCCTGGCACTTGCTTTGCTCTCGGGATTGGGGGTCAAACGGCAGTTGCTTCCGTAAAAGTCGTAATAAACCAAAATATGGAGAGCTGACCTTGGACCCTAAAGTGCAAGCTTTTGGGTGCAACTGAAATTGGATTTGATGAAGAGAGACTTTAATCTATGTTCTATACCGGTCATCGATACATCATCACAAAAGTGCCGAATTGTGCCGACTGACTATTCTATACTGTGTACGGTTAACGGTGAGTGTTATCACTAAATGGTTCTAGGTTTTTATACTATTTAAAGTACAATTGGTATCTAAGCTACTTTAACTCAATGGTCTTATATTAAAATCAAATAGATAAGTTATCTCAATGCTATAGCGATATCAGAAACGTACCCCGTTGTACAACAGAAGTCATGCTTTGTTCTCGTTCGCACACACTGTTTGTGCACTCTTCCGTTGAGGTAGGCTAAATAGCCGCGGTTTGAGTCATTTGGTTTATACGGCTTTTATGGGAGCTACTGCCGTCTGATCTCCCAACCCGTTTAACCCGTTAGAGTCTCATCCGTTAAACAGCAGGCGTACCGGATAGCTGGTGAGGTGGTCTTTGGGTATATGGTGCCTCATATGCCCGAAGAGTGTTTGTATTAAAGAATTTGAATGACGACTATATTTAGGGGCCAGGACCGTATGTACCACTTTTTATAACATCACTATATAGCTGACAATCAAGTTATGTTGGTTACCTTATCAGCTGAGGGGAGGGGATGGGCAAGTGTTGCAATTTCCGCAAAAAAAAACCACTAAAAGGCAAAGTATAGGCTAAGACATATCTAAAAAATCAAAGATCATGAAAGTTGGTTCTCCCGTTCTTAAGTTTATCCCGGTCACCACTAACACGATTTTGTTTTATATGTATTTAAAGATTACCAACACACTCTTAAATCGTAGTAAGGTACGAATAAGTGAGGTCTCACTCGTATCTACCCTAAGCAAACATTTCTGCGGGTATATGTGAATTACAGTTTAATTGTAGACTCACGGCCGATAATCGTGATCTGACAGTTCTGCCAGCGACACAACTGTTTGATCAACTTGTTAGTTGATTGTAACGCCCGCATAGTGCCTACCTGACCTTATCGTACGGGAGGTGTGTGGACATTTGTGTTTATTTAGATTTATTGTAATACTACTGAAATCTTTGAAAATAGTTGGAGGTCGAAAAGTCGAGTCTCCGAAGCACGGGGTCTTAATGCGTTAATACTGGTCTGGCTACTAATGCTTTTTCGATTACTGTTACCTTTTTTATGTTCTCACTAGCTGTTGTCCGCGGCTTCACCCGAGTGGTATTCTGGTCGCGTTCCCGCTTCCGAGAGATACCTATTCCAGGGATAAAAGTAGCCATGTGTTGTTCCAGACTATAACCAATCCCTGTGCCATATATCAAGCAGATCTGTTCAGTTCAGCCGTTTTCGAGTGAAAGAGTAATATTCATCCATCCATAGAAACTGCCGCGTTTATACTTTGAGTAGGATAAGTGGTTCCCAAGGTATGCTGAAGCCTGTATTTTGGGAGTCGGTTGTTGAACATATTAGAACACATGTTTGAACTTTGTTTTGAATTTTTTTTTCGTGTTGAAGGCCCCTCGGATTGTCCAGCGGGGGTGGTTATGTCGGATTCCAACCGACTAAAACCGCACGCCGTCTATGGTCTTCAGAGGCCGCGGTGTAAGGTGGCCCATAAGGCATTTCCCTTGCACCCCGGCTGACTCAGGGCCATCTTCGGTTTCGAGATGGCCTTAGAACTTTTCCACACTTTTTTTTTATTTGCGGAAATCCCTTCGGATACCACCCCCGCCGGCCAGCGGGGGTGGTTATGTCGTGTATCGACTAAAACCGTACGGTGTCCTCCCCAAGTGTCCGTTGCCGGGCACCCGGGTAAGCCCTCGAAAGGAAGAAAATAATTACTATTATATCAGGTTTATTCATATTGTTTTTTCTGAGTCCTTATTCGTATTAGTACAATATTGATAAGTAATCGATAGCCCTTCAAAACGACGTCCTTAAATATTTAGCAAACTCACCTTGGTCTGTCACGAATGCTAAAATACATGAGGCACTGCAGGTCTACACAGTTAAGGAAGAAATATTAAGGCTCTTCTCTCTAGAAGGTGCAGAAATCGGCAACTGAGCTAATTAATTTTATACCTCATAGTCAAAGACAGACGCAAATAATAAAAATGGAAAAATAATAATCTTGCATTGTCGCGCCGATGAGCAAGTACCCTAACATTGGTAAATATTCAGAGCGGCTCCAATTCTAACAGATATTTCTATTTCTATACAGATAATGATAATGTTGGACGCAATCATAAGTAACATAAGCTTTATTGACAGTTTAATAAATCGATTGATTGATTAGAGAAGGCGGACTTCCAATGACCCTACTCGATCCTGTGTGGCGTTGGAGCACATTACCGTTCCATTACCGCTTAGTGACAGGATTTGGCAACATAGTTCGATTACGTTGTTCGATCAATCACACGATGAGGATTTTTAAATACGCACTGTTCGATCGATAACTGGCGAATCGTAGGTGTGTAATACACCTTTGCCTACCCCTTCGAGGATACAGGCATGTAGTTATGTAATCTTTGTTTACTAGAACATTGCTATGAGGATGGTACAACTAATGTCTTATGACTAGGTGCATCCTGTTCTGCTTAAATTGGGTATACAAACATTTTTTCTGTGTAATTTATTTAGCACATTATTTATGGCGAATATAGGTATATAATATAAAAATAAGGAAGAGAAACCTAGATTATACACATATTTAAACACGTTTTCCACATAATTAGATCGATCGCACGATGTGGAATTTTATATCCTCATAGTTCGATCGACCGCACGATGTGGAATTTTATCCACGTTATACTATATGTGATCACTTCGTTTAGTTTGGCTCTATCGCAATTATTTTCGCTTGTGAAAGCCCGAATTTCACCTAAAGCTTGCACTTTGACTCACGCATGTGTGACCAATGTCACAGCCATAGATTATAACTACATAGTATAAAACAAAGCCACTTTCTCTGTCCCTATGTCCCTATATCCCTATATCCCTATGTATGCTTAAATCTTTAAAACTACGCAACGGATTTTGATGTGGTTTTTTTTAATAGATAGAGTGATTGAAGAGGAAGGTTTATATGTATAATAACATCCATTGCATCCGTGCGAAGCCGGGGCGGGTCGCTAGTTATTTATATACTAGAAAGTCACAGCCAATGTGTTCAGCTGGCTAATAATTGTATACGTTCAAAACTTCTTCGGTCATTGAAATAAAAAAAAATTTAACGGGTTTATTTGATATTAGTTTATTATTTACACTGAATGCCATGCTATACCATCAGGCGAGGTAAAGTCATATTGACGTGACCAATAAAAAAAAATCCGTTCCCGCAGGGGGAACGCACAGGTAGATTTCGTGAAGCAATTAATTTATTTTATATAGAGAACTACGGACTTTAAACAGTTTAGTTTTTTTTTTCTCGAAAACGGTAACTTTTAGCGAAAAACTTTTCAGACATTTATTTTAGACTTAAAAATGGCCTATCGATTAAAAATGTTTCCGACTGCAAGAATTTTCACCGGTTAGAAGTTATGATTTATTTCCCGAAAAATTTTGATTTTTCCCCCTCCACTTTTAGTTAAAGTTTTAATCTTATAGGTTTATAATTAAAAGTTGTTGGTATTCATGTATACTATGGGATAAAATTAGAACGGTTCGAATATCTTTCATGGAACGTGAAATTTTGAGGAAAAACTGATTTCACAAAAAGTGAGGCCCTACCGTCCCCTTAGGCCGGATTCCACCCGTTCACGAACTTAAACTAAGTTTACACCCAAGCAATTTTTGACCGCAGTTTGAAAGCGATCGCGGCAAAAATGCGACCGTGAGAGTGCCGCAAATTTTGGGAAGTGGAACCATACATACATATATATATATATATATATATATATAAACTTTTTGACCAGTAGTCATTTCGGACTCAGAGGGGTCATAACTAGACCTCCTATGAAGAATTTTTTTTTAAATTCGACAATAGTCAAGAAACCAATAGGTAGATCGATTTCATCGAAATCTACCTAAAATAAAATAAAGAATGCGACGTTTCGGTTGCTTTTCATCGGTCATGGTCACGGGTAGACTAAACATGGTGGTTGTCTTATAGTTTGAAGTGTAAGTTATCTCAAAGTACCCGAACTACGTTGAATTGTTAGTGTTAGTATTTACGCAGAATGTGCCATAAAGTCTTATTCTATATTGATTTTTTCTTAAAATTAATTAAGTGAATGACTCATGGTCCGAAGCTGGTGGTGCATTCCAACCATCTTCTCTATTTAAAATTAGGATGTTTTTTAATTTTATAATCCTCGCGGAGCATCATACGTAGTTTTTAGTTTTTTTTTTTCTTCGTGCGGAAATTCCTTCGGATACCCTTCCGCCGGCCAGTGCTTAGTCACCTGTTGCACGTGCTCACATACAGCAGACTTTGTTGAGCGTTGGTGTTATATATCGGCTATGTGTTCTTTGACGCGAGTGCCAATGCTTCGCTTGGTTTGACCAATATATGAGAGCCCACATTCACAGTCTATTTTTTAGACTGAAGTAGAGGTAGTTGGTACTTGTTGGCTCTTCGTTGGTGGCTTGTAATATATGTTAATTGATGCCAAATTCAAGAATAGGACTCTATACTTTTTGATAGATTTAAAAATGGATACCGAAGAGGAGACATTGCCATAATCTGATAACATATTATCTATTGTCAAAGTTTTAATGAGAATCCTTCCAATAAGGCTTGACAATGCGCTCTCAGCGTCAAGGCGTTCCTTGTGTATTAATGTATTGCACATGACCTCGTCTCCTAATCTATTGTGGACATGAAAACGGCAGTGATTTATTTTCTTGTTTTAGGGTTCCATAGACAAATGGCAAAAAACGGAACCCTTGTAGATTTGTCATGCCTGAATGTCTGTCCGTCCGTATGTCACAGTCACTTTTTCCCAAAACTATAAGAACTATGCTGTTGAAACTTGATAAATAGATGTATTCTGTGAACCGCATTAATATTTTCACACAAAAATAGAAAAAAAAGCAGTAAATTTTGGGGGTTCAACATACTATTCAAAATTTTATTTTTCTTCAAACCCATACGTTCATGTCCATCCTATCTATGGATAGGTCTTCAAAAATGATATTGAGGTTTCTAATATCATTTTTTTCTATAATAAGAGAATGATAAAACTATAAAATAATATATGATGTACATTACCCCGGAAACTTCCACCGAAAATTGTTTTGAAGGAGATCTAGTAAGTGGTTTTTATTTTAATACGTCATTAATCGTAAAACGCAAATTACTTTTCATTCAATCAACTCAAATATAAAAATTAAAAAATACATTTAATTTCATAAACATAAACCTTATGCATAAACCGTGAACTATTATTTTCTAATATAAATCTGTAATACGTGCCTAAGTAAATAATAATTATAATTCGCGCGGGGCGTGGCTTTTCGACTGCAAGAACTTTTATATTATGTTACTTGCTGCTACGGAACCCTTCATGTGCGAGTCCAAATCGCACTTGGCTGGTTTTTTTAGGATACCGAACTACACAAGGAAAATACGAAACCTTTATGCGATTACGTCGTTGTCAGTTATTAATTATTTTAAGTCAATTATCTTTGTATACTAAACTGTTTATAGCCTATTTATTGAGGAAGGTTATCATGACGCTACTACCAGGGGAGCGGAGCAGTAATCATATATGTGAACAAATCGGGCATTATTATTGCATGTATGCGTTAAATAGGTGCCATGGGCGATCGCAGTATATCACGGGCGAAGTCGCAGGAACAGTTAGTTTGTTATAATTTCGCTTGTGAGTCAGAGAGACAACAAGACGATGAAATTGGGTGTGATCGATCGAAGCGTCTGGTAAACAGTAAACACAAGGTAATGTATGTTAGAAATATTACCGCGATTAAATCCTGATTTACATCTATCGGTGTGATTCACTTCATTTAGAATTCATACATGCATACAAAGCTTTTGCACCTGGAGCCCGAGATCCGCTCTACCTATCTTGGTTCGACTTAACTCGGCTTTTACAAGTGCGACTGTTGTCTGACCCCCCAACCCTAAAAGAAAAGCCTGCGCCTGCAGGTAAGATTTTTTTAGGCCCCGGGAATGTTGATGGGGCCATACACTTCATAAACATCTAATTATAACCCTGACCTTGTGCCCCAACCAAAGTTGACAATCACCTTTATGCTCTATGGCAAGAAGTCATTAAAACTCGATGTTTATGCCCATGCCATTAATATTAGATAAATACCTGCCTATTGTTTTACGTCTTCAGAGCCATCCGTCAGTTATGTCACCGTCTCGTGGTGTGCACACATCATCAGTCAAGTGGCTTGTTTGTACAAAGCTACTGCGCTAGGTTAGTAGGACATATATCGAGTCTAATTCGGAGTAAAAGCAATTGTAACAATCTTTACTATTTAAACTATCATGGTCACTAACATAAGTATTAGAGTTAACGGGATATTTACCATGTGTTTCTAAGGGGTGTGCGTTGTTTTATAGACAATTGTTTTAAATAATTTCGTTTTACAGAAAATGTTTCGCATAATTTCGTTTCATAGAATAATCAATATACAGAATACTTACTTTAAAGATTTTTAAATCATTTATTTTTGTTTCACATAAAGTTTAACATTAGAATAATCATATCATAGAACAACAAATCAAATATTTTTTATCATTATATTGTTTATTTAATATAAAACTTATTACCAAGAATAACATATTATCAAAGTGAGAGTTTCTAAACGTTTCAATTCATACCGTTTATTTCAGTCAAATAATTTACAGGTGAAGCTATACTTTTTTTAAATATAACGATAAGTTAATACAATAAACGATTCTGGGTGGTAATATTTCTGGGTGTTTAAAAAAAATAACCACAAAGGCTAAGACGGGAGCTCCGCTCCGCTTCGCTCCCGCCTCAGCCTTCTAACCTAACCTATCCGAGTCGGGGTAATCTGAGTCGGGGTGTTAACTATAATGACGTTTTATTAACAATTTAATAACAAATTGATTTTATTTTATTTTACAGAAGAATTCAAGCAAACAAATTTGCAACAAAATATGCGAAAGATAAAAAATTCTAAATTAATATGAAATTATTTAGAAATTAAATTACTACAAGCAATCGGAAAAAATTTAAAATTGTAAATGTTGCAGTTAAAAATAAATGTGATTTGGAAAATTATAAAGGTGGTTTAATATTCTTTTAAAAATAATTCTACAGTTTGATAAGTTTGTTAAACAAAAAAATGTGATTAAAAATTCATTCAATTGTGTTTCTGTGAAATATGTTTCATTGTAGTAAATTGTTTTTGAAACAATAATATTCGAAATAAAAATATAAGGACCAAATATTATATGAAACATTTTCTGTGAAACGAAATTCTATGAAATTTCTTTCTGCGAAATAAGGGGCTCCCGTTTCTAAGAGTGTCCGATATTTCGGCACTGTTGCAAGCGCCATGATCACGGAGGAACACACTCTTAGAAACACATGATAAATATCCCTTTAACTCTAATACTTATCTTTACTATTGTTGTGTTTAAGACGGGAATACACTAGGGGACAAAAAATGTCGCCTTAAATATCACGGAGGACTCTATCCAGTCCGGTCCAGTGACATCACACGTGCATACGTAGGTACACGTGTGATTGGTTAAAATAAAGCCAAAATCATGCGGCGGTGACTGCGCGGGGTCGTGTACACGTGCTCTTAGAGCGTTAGGAATTAATTGCATTTGTGTTTGTATAATGGGTGTACACTGAAGCGCCAATAGTAAATCTGTGAGTCGTAAATTCACTGTTGTCTACTAAGGATGAATCATTGGCGTCGTTGTCAGTGAAAATAATTGATTGTTTATTTACTGCTGTGCCTGCAGTAGTAAGATCACCCCATGCCGAAATTGTGATCAACCGTCCTATAGGCCGCGCGTCAAGATGGCGCATTTGGTTATCTTGTTTCAATTTGACTGATAAATATATTCTAACGTTGTAAGTAATACTAATCTATTCTATGATATGACATAACATAACTTGACGTCTGTATCCCCGAAGGGGTAGGCAGAGATGTATTACACACCCACGATTCGCCAGTTATGTTAACATGGTCCCAATGTAATAGGGGGCGAGCCTATTGCCATCTACCGGGCACATTGTTAAGCGAGCGATAATTAACATTTATTAATGCACACATAACTACGAAAAGTCAGAGGTGTGTGCCCGGGGCGACTGGGGATCGAACTCGAGACCTCGTCTCAGCAGTCCGTTACGTACACCACCGGGCTATCGCCGCTATCTATTCTATTCTATGATAATACCTACTTATTTGATAATTTGCATGCCACATGGTAGTCTAATCTTTGTATTGGTACTACCTTATCTGCATCTGCATTTGCAAATATACTATGATTATGATAACGAAACTAGTCCTTTATCTTTTGTGGTATTATACGCCTGTTACTTCTGACCTTTCTCTTATAGGATACTGCGCCTGCGCAAGTACGGTTATCGTATTTCGTCATATCTCCGATTCTTCTTAACTAATTGCAATCTAATCATCAGATTTTAAGTCTGGCCAAGACCCTCATAATAGAAAAAACCGCATAAAATCCGTTCAGAAGTTTATGCGTTCATCGCGAACAAACAGACAAGTTTCCAAGAAAATATTTATGTGTCCAGGATCGTTCATTTAATATTACCCATTTTTTTTAAATATCTGCAATGTACATATACAACTAATATACAATTTTATTAATGGTCATCCATGTGTTCTCACATTTTACGCAATGAAATTCATTGTGTAAAATGTAACAACACAATTTAAATCTCAGATGCGGAACATTTGTGAAATCCGCTTCACGTCCGGTGCAATGTAAACCTGAAAAAAACCGGCTAAGTGCGAGTCGGACCCGCACACTGAGGGTGCCGTACAGACTTGTAGGTATATAAGTAAAAGTTCACCCATCACGACAATCGAGTCATAGTTATGGTATTTTTATTGCAAAATGAACTTTATAACATTACAAAATTTTTAATAAATGATGTAACTAAAAATTTACGGTTTTCCCAATTTTTCCTTTATCTGTACTATAAGACGTTACTACGTATCAAATTTCAAGATTCTAAGTTCACGGGAAGTACCCTGTACGTTTTGATTCCGGTGCTAGTTTCGAAAATTTGCGGAAATTTGCGGTATAAACGGCTGTATCTTTTGATTGCTTTGGCTTAAAAGTTTGATTTTTTCACAGCTCCAAGGGACAGTAGACCTGAGTATTAGATATAAATTTCAGTTTGAAACCTACACGCGTTCCTGGGAAAAACGGTCTTGACAGACGGACGGACGGA
Organism: Cybosia mesomella; assembly: GCA_946251805.1. Classification (NCBI taxonomy): domain Eukaryota; kingdom Metazoa; phylum Arthropoda; class Insecta; order Lepidoptera; family Erebidae; genus Cybosia; species Cybosia mesomella. The sequence goes on from OX276398.1 coordinate 30,499,381, forward strand.
CGGACGGACAACGACGTGATCCTATAAGGGTTTCGTTTTTTCCTTTTGAGGTATGGAACCCTAAAAATAAGCAAAAGAGTCGTTAATATAGCAATGTGGTGGACATCATCTTTTGTCTCATTTAGATGAGCATTCTAGAGTTTAGGAAGAGAAGCTTTTCACTATAGAGTCGATGGTTTAGTCCATGATTCAGATTCAGATGAGTTGGTACCAGTATCATCGTATCTGTTCTGTGCACTCTCGACTAGAGACTTAGGAGTGCAAAATCCCTGACCATCGTCAGCACTGGCTGAAAGGCCACTGATTAAAAGTGGCAGAGCTATTTTTCATCCTGGCAGAAGCAGGTTCGATAGGGCTGTTCGATGTGTTACGCGGTCCCAAGACCAACTTCACCTGGAAGCCGGTATACGTACTGATTGACAGATGGGGCTTTATTGCAAGATCTCCTCTCGGATTTGGGAGCTCAGACGGCAATCGCTCGTAAAAGCCAAAATAAACCAAATAATTGATGGAAAGGAGAAGAAAAAGTAGGGGAGGGGAACCCCGGCTGCACAGCATCGATAGCGTAGTGATTAAGGAGTCGACCTTATGATCGAAAGGTCTCGGGTTCGAATCCTGGCCATTATACTACCGACGTGAACCCACTCGTAACACAAGCAATTTAGCTTAGCTGGACGGGAATACTAGTAATTTCGGTTATTAATATTCTTTAAAAAAATGCAACCAAATCCAATATAAACGTCTAGCAAATGCTGAACCTGATCCTTTGTGGCTGACGCGTGAGATACACAAATAAATGAATTCTAAATATGTTTATAACCTGTAACTTTTTGTTTGTAATCGTGTCTTTCAACCAGGATTGGCCCTCATATGATGATAACAATGAAGGTTATAGTTACCGGTGAACTTAATAAAAGGGTGTTAAGGCCGCTGCATACGTGACGAGTTGTATACGGATGGGACGGAACGGGAAGTTTCCATATCAAATATCGTTTCATACAAAGTTATATAAAAAGCACGGGGCGAGAAAACTATAGTCACCGAGGATATTTAGCACGTCCCGCCCTGCGTGTGTCCCGTCCGTGTTTCCGCTACGTATGTATGCACAGTCACTCCGTACGTTTCAAATGATGCAACTGCCGAAAACGGACGACAAAAAATTAAACGAGTATGTACGTTCACATCCAGCATTATATAATTTAGCTAATTAAACCGCCATGTAGGATGTACAAAAAATCTCTTTCTTCTTCACGGTCGTAGCTACTTCGTCATCTAGAGCAATAGCAATTAAAGCCAATTCTTGGAATGAAAAATCCAGCTTTACTTTTTCACCACACTAGTACCGAGATTCTAGTCACTGTCACGGTTCGTATGCATTTACACCACGTTCCCGTTTTGAACGAATCAGTCACGTCCCCGTCCCGTTCACGTCCCGTCTGAGTATTATCTCGTTACGTATGCAGCGACCTTCAATGTTTACTAGACATGCTGTTTAGAACAAAAATTGTGGGACGGTTTAGTGATGAGAGGCGGACATGGGGGTGGGATACGGGACGCAAGAAAGGGCATGACGACAGATAAATACATAAATTCATTTTGATACCTATCTCATAACGCACCTTTTGTAAAGTAATCTGTATGACTGTACAAAAAGTCGCGCATTGTTGCTGTTCCAAGTAGTGGTCTTTCAGGATACCAATTTTTTTGTTCCGTGCTGCACTGGTCCGTCTGGTATTGGATCTGGTCTTTGGTCTTAATAAAAGAAAACATCAAACATTTAGGTACCCTTTCGTTTTTTTTCGTGCGGAAATTCCCTCGGATACCCCCTCGCCGGCCAGTGGGGGCGGTTATGTCGGGCTTGAACCGACTAAAACCGCTCGCCGTCTCGGGTCTTCAGATGCCGGGGTGAAAGGTTGTCCATAAAGCATATCCCTCGCACCCCGACTGACCCTGGGCCATTTCCGGTTTCGAGATGGCCCCCTCGGGTTTGGGAACCACGGTGTATTGCCCCGGTTTGGGGGAGGGGCGCTAGTCGCCCCGCCGTCCCGGCATGCTTCTGCTGGGGTGACAGGCGGCCTCACCTGCCACCCCCAAGCCTGAACATTTAGGTATCTATTTAATTAATTAGTGCTAGCGTATCTTATGACCTACAATAAAAAGTAAATTGAATAGATATGTGTTATTACTTCTTAGTGTTTATGAAAATAATACAATTATGTACCTTTTTTTTTTTTTTTTTTTTTATCGTGCGGAAATCCCTTCGGATACCCCCCCGCCGGCCAGCGGGGGCGGTTATGTCGGGCTTGCACCGACTAAAACCGCTCGCCGTCTCGGGTCTTCAGACGCCGGGGTGTAAGGTTACCCATAGAGCATATCCCTCGCACCGCGGCTGACCCTGGGCCATCTCACCACTAACAGCATCGCTCATCCTGTCTCCTCTGAAAGCAGAGGAGTACGGAGAGCGATGTGTTCCCGCCACGTTGGGTATTGGCCGACGATCAATGCCAACCCTATGAAGGGGTGAAGGGGAAGCCATTGACCGCCGCCCAGGGTGTACCGGCCGCTCCGATTCCGTTCCCCCCGGACTGCAGCGGGATCGGAATCGGAGCGACACTCGAGGAGGTTACCCAACACACACCCCAATACAATTATGTACCTAATACAATTCTCGGAAAGAAGGGTGTGTGGTAATTGGGAGTACATCTGTACGGCTATGAACTGAAGAGTATTTTAGATGAAAACATTAGTTTTCTGTACCACAAAACGCATAACATTGGTCGGTCGGTCATAAATATGTAAAAATATCTCCACTAGACCGCCATACCGACGGACTTTTTATACGAGTTTTTTTATGTATGCACGTTCGTGTTCGAAGATAAAAGTAATAATACAACTATTGAACTATAATGTATTTATATTTCAATGAGATGGTAGAACTGACAAAGTTAAAACCTAGATAAATATTCACCAATTTAAGGTTACGAGTTACGAATAAGCGTTAAAGAAAAGAAACTCTTTACCTACACACGTGGTCCCTTCTACTTACAATCCCAGGTTCTCTAATCTGTTGAGGTCGTCAAGTTAAGGACCACTATTCTAGGGACGGCATTTTGCCACTACACTACTTTTTGGACTTCACCTCAGCTTACCATCAGGTGGGGTGTCGCCAATCATAAAAAAGTGATAACTGATATCTTTTTTTTTTTTATACCACTCAGGTGGCAGACAAGCTCACGGCCCACCTGATGGGAAGCGGTCACCGTGGCCTATGGACGCGTGCAACACCAGGGGCGTCACACTCGCGCTGCCGACCCTAAAAAAAAGAAATTGCAAAGCAGGAATAGCCTTTAGTCTTCCGGGAAGACCAAAGGCTACTCCCGTCCCTCCCTTCTTTTTTAGTTTTTGTGCTGTCAGAAGGAAGACTTCCCTCCCTTCCCTTCCCTCTGACAGCACAAAAACTCTCAGTGAGCTCTGGCTACACTACTCACCGCCGGGAACACAACACGAGGTTATTATGGCCGCGGTATTCTGTAGGGCGGAGGTACTTCCTCAGTCGGACTGCTCAGTTGGACGGGAATACCGTCATGTCCTACCTCTCTTGATAAATTGAGTAAGCATTGAGGAGCAGTTTCAATTACATTAAACACGCTTATATTCATTGGAATCTTACGAGTAAAGGCCTATCGACTCACATCAGAGCCGTGCTCCATCGCCGGCCCAGGCACGGACGTGTGTTAACGAGTACATATATACTATATAAAATGTAACAACTATATTTTTTGAGCCCCTAAGGGGGCACGGCCCGTCCACTGTCCGGGAACGGCCCCGATGTGTGTGGATAGAACTTAATTCTTGGGCATAAGTTTAACATGTCTTCATTAGCTTCAACTGTAACTAAGATATGTGTGTGCAAAAATCTTGATAATTGCATTTCTATGTACCTATGTTCAGGGGTACCTAATATAAGAACGCTGAAAGCACAGAACAAATAATAATATAATTTGATAACCTTTTATTATAAGTTCTATGGCTGAAAGCTTGCTCACGGCACCAGTTTGGATACACGCTGCGACGGGACCGTTCGCTATCTAGGCTACTTAAAATTTGTGCTAGAAACAGATTAAAATGGTGCGCTGTTGTACCTACGAAAGTATTTTTTTAATAGATGCTCGACTGACCGTGGGTTATTAAGGACAGTGGTTTTTTTATCACTTTTTCATATTATTATTACTTCTATACACTTACCTATGACGTCTGCACACTATTTCTAACACTGCGTCCAAAGTTTGCACTTTGGAGCCTGGAGTCCGCTTATAGTTTTTGATAGGTATGTTGGTTTTTCTGGGAGCGACTGCCGTCAGACTTCCCAATCCCAAGAGAAAAGCCTGCGCCAAAGCCTCGTCCGTTAACACAGGACTTACAGGTGAGGTTGATTTGGGCCCGATGCCCCACGCCCCAAGCTTGCACACTAATATTCTGCCTTATATATATATATATATATTTCTGCCGGTCAATATTTCCATAGACTTGAAAAGGAAACCTACAATATCAAAAACATATTCCCCAATTTTTCGTAGATGCGTCACTATTCCGTTGAATGAGCGATAATGCAATTTGTTTCCTTATATAATTTAGGTATCAGACAAAGGTATATAAGTAAGTATCGGCCTATATCTCGTACAATTTACCGCCCGCAGAGTGTCATCGGCTGTCGCATTGTCAGAATAATATTGTGTTTGTTTCGTCCTATTTCCACGTGTTTACTATAAATAAGAGTTTATTGGTCGTACAGATCAAGAAACCCAGTTTTCGATAAAAATATACTTATCTATAAACTCAATAATAATAATATAACTAGCCCTTAGTAAGGTTTCTAAAGACCGATTTTCACAACTATAGCTAACTACAGCAATAGCCAAATCATTTAAATCGACGTGAGTTTCTAACATAATGTATTTTTGGCTGTTACCTACGCGTTAAGTACCTTTTTTTTTTTTTTTTTTTCGTGCGGAAGTCCCTTCGGATACCGCCCCCGCTGGAGAGCCGGGGGTCTCCAGCGGGGGCGGTTATGTCGTGCTTGAACTGACTAAAACTGCACGCCGTCTTAAGACGCCGGGGTGTAAGGTTACCCATAGAGCATATCCCTCGCACCCCGACCGACCCTGGGCCATCTCCGGTTTCGAGATGGCCCCCTTACTTGCTCTCCACTGTGCCATCTGCTAATCAGAGGGACACGTGGAAAGCTTCCGAACAGCCCTCAACAGGGCCGTCCCCGCCTCGGTCGGAGTTGGCCGTAGGCGGCAGCGTCTCTCCCGCCCTAGGAGAGAGGCGCTGCCGTCTCCGTTGCCCAGGGTGCACCGCGTGGAGGTCCCCAACCAAGCACCCCTACGCGTTAAGTACCTAGGTATTTATTTTATTTTATTCTTCATTTTACGGACACTGTAAACAATTTTTAAACATTACAGATAAAATGAATATACAAAGTAGAGTTTAACTTAGTAATGAGTTTTTCTCCCAGCAACCTTTGGGGCACAACAAATGGGTAAACATGGGTGTACAACCAGAGGAATATACATACTTCGATAAGATATAGACTATGAACTTACATAGACAATACATACTAAATAAATACGCGTACAGAGTGCGGCAACGAATTCCACAACCTTACTGCACGAACAGTAAGTGAGCCGTCGTAACAGCTAGAAGAGTGGAGAGGAGTTCGATGAAGTAAGACATACTTTGTCTTACTTCATCGAACTCCTCTCGGCAGGGTTGCTTCTATGAAATTAAAATGTAGGTACTCAAAGCTTTCTCGTAGGTAAGCAGGTGAATGCGTATTGCAAAGAATAGAGTAGCGAAGAAAAATAATGTGGGAATCTCGACGCAGCCGTATAGGTAACCATTTCAGCTTTGCCCTTAATTTCTAATTAGTGGATAAGTCTGGAGTGTCAGGTTTGTCAGGACTGTTGGCCTACTATGAGGCGCTATGAACGTTCGCGTCACGGGCGAGTAAAAGGGATGGAGTTATACACCGTATATGCTCGCCCGAAACAAGAACGCTTAAATAAAGCATATCATGGTAGAGTCGAAAACGCTGTCTCTTTTTTAATTGATCTCGGTGCCAATCAGTGAATTCAGTGATGAAATCCACTTTAAATCTGTCGCACCTACTCACTTTTAAACCCTAAATAGAAAGAAATTATACGAGTACTTAATGAAATATTTTTATAGAAAGTTAATCATAATATAGCACTAACAACTGCGGCTCCCTTGTATAGATAAGATAAATAAATTTATGTACTTCATATTCCAGCACTATCTGGACAATTGATAGTTACTTAGTTGCAAAATAAATATTAGATCTAGCCGCTATAACTAATAGCTTAGATATTTTGATTAAATAAATAAAAAATAAATGTAGATAGATATTATTTTGTTGTAAATAGAGTAACATATTTCTCGGTTTGTTCCATTGTGGTGTTCTAGAGTTGAAAGAGCCCACCCATTGAAACAAACGCCCAAACCTAAAAAGACTGATAAACACAGACCTCTTTCGCTTTGCGCAGTCGAGAAATAAGGCCGTCCGCTGCATCGAGCAGGATCAAGCAGTAGAAGCAGATTTACATCGCGAATAAATCGTATGACGGGTGACTCGCCTAACGCAGCGCTGCTCTATGCATTTTTTTTAAAGATTAATAACCGAAATTACAAATATTCCCCCTAACCCCTTCAGCTAAGCTTAACTTGTGTTAGGAGTGGGTTCACATCGGTAGTGTAATGACCAGGATTCGATCCCGGGACCTCTTGATCGTAGAGTCGACTCCTTAACCACGAAGCTACCGTGTAGAGAGTACAAATGGCGGGAGGAAATACGTAGGAATTGACCAATATGATCTCATCTCCCATTATCCACGTCATTAGAAAGTTTGGGCACTCTCCATCTATACTCATAATCATAATCATAATCAACACAGCGTTGTGTCCCAGTAGCATCCGAGGCCTTCACCTCGGCGCCCAGGTCCGTCTTCCGGCTTATGCCCGTCCACTTAGCAAGGTCTTGGGCCTAAACCACGTCTCAACTGAACTTCTTGAGTCTATCCCTCTTGCGAGAGCCCGGCAGAGGCGGCATTGTCAGATAATTTTTACCCATGATAGCCTGGCGCGTGACTCTCCATTAGCACTCTCTTCCTCTCTCTGTAACATCTCCAAAGATATGCTTGCCACCTGCAGAGGAGAATCAGCTGGATATACAGTGTATACACAGCTATGAGTAACAGTGTTAATGATCCTAGATTTCTTAATCATCGGCGATAATAAACTACGATAGCTTGATAACATTTGATAAACAAGAGTGGAATTCAATGGCGCCTGCTGCTAAGGCGAGGTGCACACGGGCTCTCTTGATGTAAGATGTTGAGAAATGTCACAATACCAACCCTAGCTAAGAATCTGCCTAATCCACGCATCTGTCGAATCTGCCTCTCTCTCCTCTGCTTTTGTGATGAACCCGCACGCTACATAGGTCGTTGCCATGTAAAATTTACTTTCATGAAAGTATTTTATCCTTCGTTTGTATCCTCTGTTTTGTTTTTTTTTATGAATGTTACGTTTGACCTCTATCTCACCTGTTCGCAAGTTATGATGTGGTCACGTTTGCCTAGAACCTATTCACTCGAGACTTGAAGATTCCGAGGTTATAGCTTTCCCGAAACACAGACTCAGGCAGGCAATTCCACTCCTTAGCTGTACGCATAATAAATGTGTAGCCGAAAAGTTTTAGTATGCAAATAAATAATATGTAGAATATACTGCTTCCGGATGCAACGCCGGCCGTGAAAGCCTTAAGAAATAAATAATAGTTTAAAAAACTAAAAAACACTGTTAGTTTTTTTTAAACTATTATTTATTTTCTACTTTTTAGTTTGGCTTGTTCGAAATCAATCGAATCGAAATAAATCGGCTAAAGATAATTTTGGAAATTAAAATTTCTGCCTTAGATGAAAATTATATCAATTAACAAAAATCTTATTTTGCAAATTGAAAAATGGAATAATTTTATCAAATTAAAGATTGTCTATTTATGTGTGAGAAAAAAATCTAGCATTACAAACTCACGATGTACTCTTAGGTGCGGCATCTTCTGCATCCAAGCGCCAACTACTTGCTCCCCCATGGTTAATTCTGGCTTTTATGGGAGCGACTGACGAATCTTGAGTTGGGAACTTCGAGAGAAAAAGCCAGCGCCGGAGGCTCGTTTAATACTTAATAGGTGTACGTACCGGCTTGCATAGGTGCGTAATATAAACTTTTACTCTTTCTCTTACATCAATTAATCTTCAATTTTCAATTTATTTTCTTCTTCCATTATTAATTATAAACTTTGTGGCGCACACTCGATTTATGCTATTTAAAATAAATTATATGTGATATGTTTATTAGGCGTCTTTACTTATGCCGTGGTGGATAATATTAATAAAAAATTTATTTATGAAATGAAGATATTCACTCGACTTCAATATATAACCATTTAGATGTCTAACACGTGAATTATATTGCGGCTGTTGAAATGAGGTTATTACCTATTATTAATATAATTTGTAACAATTTTTATAAGCAGCTTGTTCCGTGGTTTATGACTAACAATAAACATACTTTTATTTATGTAGCAAAAGAATCAAAACAGGAATTTGATGAAATTTGCTACGGTTTTCGTAGCTCGGCAAACTTGATTAGTCCCGGTGTCCACCACCAATTTGGCCACCACTGGTGGACAGAGAGACAAATTATGAAATTATGTTCATCTGTCCACCAGTGGTGGACAGAGCAACACCGGGACTAATGGTGTTACCTGATTAGTCCCGGTCATCATCAACCTATGCTAGTCCACTGCTGGACATAGGTCTCCCCTAATGAGCGCCATAGCGCCCTGTTTTCAGCTTGCCGCATCCAGCATCTGCCCGCAGTCTTTCGCAGATCGTCATCCCACCTGGCCGGAGGGCGTCCTACACTACGTTTGCCGAGTCGCGGTCTCCACTCAAGAACACGTTTACCCCAGCGGTTGTCGGTTCTTCGCGAGATATGGCCGGCCCACTGCCACTTCAGCTTGCTTATTCTTTGAGCTATGTCGATAACCTTGGTTCTCTGTCGGATGTATTCGTTACGAATCCTATCCTTCAGAGAAACTCCGAGCATAGCTCTTTCCATAGCTCGCTGAGCGACTTTGAACTGGTGGACCAGCCCTACCGTGAGTGTCCACGTCTCAGCTCCGTAGGTCATTACGGGTAGGACGCACTGATTGAAAACTTTCGTTTTCAAACACTGCGGTATGGATGACGAGAAGACCCGACGTAGTTTCCCAAACGCTGCCCAGCTAGTCCCGGTGTCCACCACCAATTTGGCCACCACTGGGGGATATTTCGCACTTCTTGCCTCGCTCGCCTTATATTCCGAAAATAAGTAAAGTGGGTTAGGTTAGGTTAGAACTGTGACCCCAACAGAGTGTAGGAACCACTAGTCCGGAAAGTTTATGGTAAGAAGTGCTATCTATGAAGAGAGATCTCTGTGTACAGTGCTTCCTATATACCGAGATGTTTACAAACAATGTTTTGAATTCAACATTCGAAACATCAGTCCATCGATTGATAAATATTCGAAGAATCGTTCAGTCGAAGCAGCGTTTGGCGACAAAAAGTCGTTTCACAATAACACAACTTTTCAAAATATGTTGCTCTGTCCACCACTGGACAGCGGAACATAATTTCATAATTTGTCTCTCTGTCCACCAGTGGTGGCCAAATTGGTGGTGGACACCGGGACTAATCGGGCAAACTTTGTCTGTATCAATCTTAATCTATTGCAGTCCACTGTTAGAAATGATCCCTCGCAACAATATTTCAGATTGATTCCTCCGATAACTTTCCTATCACCTCTAGTAAATAATAGGTCTTTGGGACCTATGAAATTGCCGAAATTTTCTAACAAATTCATAAGTTCGTTATTCCTGTAATTTAATAGCTCTTTCCATTATTAATATTTTGTTTGAAAGTTGATTTCAAGATTTTACAACTCTGTATTAAATTTTGTTTTTATTGGCCGCTTGATAAATTAATTCGATCTTCAAAAACAGTACTTCCTAAATGCTATTTATTCATTTTGATGATACATTTCGTATTACTTTACAGCTGTCACTTTTCAAAAATGTAATAAAAGTTGCTGTTTGTTAGTTTAATGTTGTCTCATTCATACACAAAAAAAAAACATAAAATTTGACTTTGTCATTCCTAAAAAAAATGCAAAAATGTTAGTACTGAAAATTGGGTTTCCTCCAATTTCTTCAAGAAAAACGGCAATTTCATATGTAATGACCTAATAGAATCGCCGAAAGTACAAATAGTGATGTAGGCGTAGCACAAATCTTGACGTCGCACGTACGCTCGTAGCACCGCCAATGTAGTACACATATATAGGTATATTACATATATAGTACACATATATATATATATATACTACGTATATTGTAGTATACGTAGGTATAAGGTACAGACCTACATGAGATTATAAGTGTTTACTGATTTATGGTATTCAAGTTATTAATTCTTATTGTACATAACATATCCACATAACTTCACGCCTGTATCCCCAAAAGGGTAGGCAGAGGTGTATTACACACCCACGATTCGCCAGTTATGTTTAGGTCCCAATGTAATAGGGGGCGAGCCTATTGCCATCTACCGGGGCACATTACTAAACGAGCGATAATCAACATTTTTAATACGAATATAACTACCAAAAGTCAGAGGTGTGCGCCCGGGGCGACTGGGGATCGAACTCGAGACCTCGTCTCGGCAGTCCGTTACGTACACCACTGGGCTATCGCCACTTTATTATTATTGTACACACAGAGTAAAAAATTAACTAAACATTACAAATATGAATTTGATGTAGTAAGGCGATCTTAAAAAAAAAAAGAAAAAAGGTACTCAGTCAGTCAATCACGCTCAAAATGCTAAGCCGTTCTGGCTGAAATTTGGTACAAGTGTAGATTATAGTCTGAAGTAAACACATAGGCTAGCCCAGGCATAGGTACCCATGGGTTGCGGGAACGGGTTCAGAATTCCACGCTGGCGAAATCGCTAGGAACCGCTAGTAGTTCATATAGGTATGTTTACCGCATATATCTATCGTGTGCCACGGGCTTTAACCAGTCTATTTACGAAATATACACGCATTACTACAGTAATAATATCCTAGTTTCTCACAAAGGCTTCATTTTAGCTTGTATATGTATAAACAAAGCAAATAAGTAGTTCACACTGCGGTAAGGAAATTTTCGTAATAACGTCATCGTCAACTGCTCCTGATAGTAGAAAGCTGTTAAATTCTTTTATCAGATAGAGTAATTCGAAAATAGAACGTGTTGTAGCACAGATATACAATATCATGTCTAATCAACCATAGATAAACATTTTCTTAACTACTGTAATCAGTGTTGGATTTATATACATGACTATTGGTCACGTCCTAGGGACACCATATTTCATGGACACTCGCTAGCTTTCTTAGAATAAATAATAATTCTTATGTTCATACATATTGCGACACCACTTCTCATCAAAACCAAGCCTTGGAATCACAAAAAAAGAGAAATCAAAGCCGCAAGTAGACCGTGTGTTGGCAACATTTATGGTAAAAAATTGTTTTCGTCCCTACCTTGACTTTTGTTTACCTCAATTTTCAATGATTATGGACGAATTTCGATCAGCTAGCGAACACGAGTAAAAATAAAAGGCTCATAATTGTATGAACGAAAGGAAATTGTACATTCGTATAGAAATATATATTAATAACATCTGTTATTTATTCGTAAGTAAACTACGTGTGTTTGCAATGTCAGCATAACTTGTCCTACACACGCCTGCCAACTGTCAACCCGATGGGGGATAAAACCCGACTCCACCAGGCGAGGCCGCGGTGGCGGCCAAAGTCCGCCGGTATCCCTGGGGTTATCCTTTCGAGGGCTTACTCGGGGTGCCCGGCAATGGACACTTGGGGAGGACACCGTGTGGTTTTAGTCGGTCCGATTCCGACACGCCCACCCCATCGTCGGCACCGATGGGTTGAAGCCCGCGGAGGTTTCCACCCGCTAAAAAAAAACGTGTGTTTGCAACTGTTAATTTCTAATCTTTCCTCTGCTTATGCTAAAAATAAGGACGCTCTAATAGTAAATATGAATTCCGCAGCTAGGGTTTTCATAGATTTATGTTGTTTTTTTAAATGTAACAATCAACTTTTTCTTTATTAAATATATTCTGGCCACATCTGGCTAAACTACACAGCGCCATTTAGACCTGACTTAACTTTTGTGTTCAGTTTTCTGGGTAATTCTACACAGCGCTATCTAAAAATGATTATGCATAGATTGTAAAATGTGTTCTAGAATACGGCTAAACATACTCAGCCCATTTTTTTGTTAGTACTATACACTATGTAATTCTATATCCATATCCTAGTACCCATAATACAAGCTATGCATAATTTGGGTCTAGTCCAGATAGCACTATATATAATGACCGAGAATTTAACTGTACACGAAAGACAAACATTTATTACGAAGAATGATATAAAATAACGAAAATTAATTATATTTTTAATGTCCAAAACAGATATTATTCTAATACAAAAAAAGCGGCCAAGTGCGAGTCGGACTCGCCCATTAAGGGTTCTGTAGCAGCAAATAACACGATGTTCTTTTTTTAATTTTTATATTTGAGTTGAATGAATGAAAGGTAAATTGCGGTTTACGATTTATGACGTATTAAAAAAAACTACTTACTAGATCTCGCTCAAACCATATTATCGTTGGCAGTTTACATGGTAATATATTTTTTTTAGCTTTATCATTCTCTTATTTTAGAAGACTTTGGAAGTGTCTCTCGCGCAAAGTATTCAGTTTAGAAAAAAATGATATTAGAAACTTCAATATCATTTTTGAAGACCTATCCACACACGTATAGGTTAGATGAAAATTTTTTTTTTGAGTTTCAGTTCTAAGTATGGGGACCCCCAAAAAAAATTGTTTTTTTTTCTATTTTTGTATGAAAATCTTAATGCGGTTCACAGAATACATCTACTTACCAAGTTTCAACAGCATAGTTCTTATAGCTTCGGAAAAAAGTGGCTGTGACAAACGGACGGACAGACAGACAGGCATGACGAATCTATAAGGGTTCCGTTTTTTGCCATTGGGCAACGGAACCCTAAAAAAAGCAAAATCGTTTTTACAACAATGCAAACATTTAGAAGGTACTATGAGTTTAGTAAGTGACAGGCATTAATTATGAAAATGGATGTTCGTGGTCATTATCTTCGTTGACAGTTCGTTATAATATGAACTAATGAGGTAGAAAAACAAATTTGGCCTTTACCAGGGGGCGGCTCACTGGCCAGGATTTTGTGTCGTCACTTCGTACGATTACGTATTAGGTTGGGTACTGACCGGCCGCGGCGGCGGCGCGCGGCGTTACAGGCCGTAATGAAATATATTACAAAGTGAGCATTCGTGCAGTAAGTACAGCGGTGTAAGTGTACATAGATCTTCGGGCCTGTCTTCTGACTCTGCCAGTCGTTACACCTAATGAACCACAGTTGATGCTCCAGCGCAGGATTTCCTTTCAGAGTTGGATTGTCAGACAGCAGTTGCTCCCTTGATAGCCAATACGCCAAACATAAATGATTAGGAAGAGTAGAAAAGCAGTTCCCGGACCCGACCCTAAAGTACAAGCTATTGGGTCGGTTGCCCCTAGTTGAGGACTTACTTTAGAATTAAATAGAGGAGAGCACAGAGAAACAAGCGACCAATGAACCGTAGACCACCTTTCTACGTACGTAGACACAGTGAGCCGTTGCCTACGCTGCTATCGACGGAAATGCCGTCGCGGTTTTTCCGCTTCGGAACGTCTTTACAAGTTATTATACATACGACCTCTGTGGCGTAGCGGTAGTTGTTGTGCAGTTAGACTGTTAAGCCAGAGGTGGCGTGTTCTATTTCCGGTCAGTGCAAATATGTATATTTGCATTGGTCTGGGTGTTTCTATTTATAATATGTTTTTATTTACAAAAAAGTATTTAAGTATGTTTATCCGCATTCTAGAACCCATATGACAAGTTCTGCTTAGTTTAGGTCTAGATGGCGTTGTTTACTTTGTCCTACAATATTTATATTAGTTATTTAGTATGTGCGTTGCGTAGTATGTGTGGATTGACTTTGAGAGATAGAGTGAGAAATAGCGTGATAAGAGAGCGATGGGGAGTGATAGAAGATGTAGTGACGAGAATTGAGAGAGGTATGTTAAGATGGTTCGGTCATGTTGAGATAATGAATGAAAGAAGACTAACGAAACAGGTGTATGAGGCGAGTGTGGATGGTACTGTCGGAAGAGGAAGACCTAGGCGCACATACCTGGACCAAATCGGGGAAGTGTTAGAAAAGGGGCAGGTCAGGAGTACCCTAAACCGACGAGCATGCATGAAGAATAGAATGAGAGTGAATGAAGCGAGAGAAGTATAAATAAAATATAATATAATAATATAATATAAATATAAATAATAATATAAATGGAGATCCGTGATCTCTGCCTACCCCTATGGGAAACAGGCGTGATTTTATGTATGTATGTATGTTTATAAAAAGCTAATAACGGGCAAACTGCGTGGATGTTCGATCGGAACGCGAATACATCCACGATGGGATTTCCGTCAAGTGTAGTTTTAAATGGCACACTATGGCTGTACGCGATAGTGTGCCATTTAAAACTACACTTGACGGGCCGTCAGTCTTAAATGGCACACTATGTATAGTGTGCCATTTAAGACTGACGGCCGTACAAGAATTTCTGGGCCTAGCTTCGATGAGAAAACATCACATGGAAATATGGCCTTAGGTATATACATATTCACGGAAGCCTCTCGTACCGACTGACGCAGGTGATCTCCGGGAAGGGGTGCTTCGGGGACCACCTGCATCGGATCAGGAAGGAGCCAACGCCTGAGTGTCATCTCTGTGACGCGAGCGAGGACTCAGGGCTGCACACGCTGGCGGACTGCCCGGCGTGGGAAGCGCCGAGGCGTGACCTCGTGGCAGCCATCGGGGTGGGAGTCCTCTCGCCCGGCAGCATGATTGCGGCAATGGTGCGGAGCGCGAGCGCGTGGGCCGCCGCCACCTCCTTCTGCGAGCAGGTGATGCTCGCGAAGGAGATGGCGGAGCGCGCCCGGGAGAGGCTCAGAACTCTCCCGGCCCGCCGAGCCCGCAACATGCTCGCCGCGCGTCGCAGGCGACTCAGGCGCCGGAGGTTGCTCAACGACTTCCGTCCTCCATGAGCGCAGGCCTGGGGGTGGCAGGTGAGGCCGCCTGTCACCCCTGCAGAAGCAGGCCGGGACGGTGGGGCGACTAGCGCCCCTCCCCCAAACCGGGGCAAGACGGGGACACCGTGGTTCCCAAACCCGAGGGGGCCATCTCGAAACCGGTGATGGCCCAGGGTCAGTCGGGGTGCGAGGTATATGCTCTATGGGCAACCTTACACCCTGGCGTCTGCAGACCCGAGACGGCGTGCGGGTTTAGTCGGTTCAAGCCCGACATAACCGCCCCCGCTGGCCGGCGGGGGGGTATCCGAGGGGATTTCCGCACGAAAAAAAAAAATGGTAAATACATATTTAGTACACTGCGTAACGATCGCTGCGAATTTTACATTACGCTCCAAATTACCGGTCAATACTCACGTTTAAGATTGGTCTTTGTATGTATATTGTATATTTGTGTTGTAGGTATATTTATAATGGGTGTGTGTTGGGTAACCTCCTCGAGTGTCGCTCCGATTCCGATCCCGCTGCAGTCCGGGGGGAACGGAATCGGAGCGGCCGGTACACCCTGGGCGGCGGTCAATGGCTTCCCCTTCACCCCTTCATAGGGTTGGCATTGATCGTCGGCCAATACCCAACGTGGCGGGAACACATCGCTCTCCGTACTCCTCTGCTTTCAGAGGAGACAGGATGAGCGATGCTGTTAGTGGTGAGATGGCCCAGGGTCAGCCGGGGTGCGAGGGATATGCTCTATGGGTAACCTTACACCCCGGCGTCTGAAGACCCGAGACGGCGTGCGGTTTTAGTCGGTGCAAGCCCGACATAACCGCCCCCGCTGGCAGGCGGGGGGGTATCCGAAGGGATTTCCGCACGATAAAAAAAAAAAAAAAAGGTATATTTATAACTATAATGTTTGCGGACATAAATGTTTTACGGTTAGTTATTTATGATATAATGAATACATATTCATTGTATTTAATTTATTATACATTATGCTACATTCATATCACTTTTTGCTTATAACTCATAGTCCCGGTCGTAAATGAACATAAGTTTATTAATAGGGCAAGACTTAATACGTCATGCAGTATTCGCTGTTTATCTACAATATAATACTTAAATGAATGGTGGGTCTTTTCGTACGTATTTAATGTCCTCAGTATACAGTGGCCCGTGATGGGCCATGCTCTGCAGTGCAGTGTACATCATCACCTAGGTTAAACACAATGGTGCATGGCTCATTGCTGCGCCACGATTCATTTAAAGTTTGCCAAAAACCCACAACATCCCGATTGTGCGCCACGATGGCCAAATGTTAGCCGTATGTCAATGAAAAATCAATGTCTGTTTTTCCATATTTTCTTTAAGCGGGGCACAAAAGCTTCTGATGAGGCCGTCAAGCTGAGGGCCACCATTCTAGCTTTATCGGTGTATTTACCTCTAGCTTACCAACAGGCGAGGTGAAGTCATATATTGATGTGACCATTATATAAAAAAAATAAACATTAGCTGCCGTACCGTTCATCCGTTTGCGATAAAACATTGTCAACTTTCGCTTGCACTTGCGCGAAGGCTATATTATATATAGGCTTAGTTCAATTATTGAACCCGGTAGATTAGGCTGCAATCGGGTGCAACGACGGTCTTTGTGGCGTAGCGGTAGTGCATTCGACTGCTATGACAGGGGGCGCGGGTTCGATTCCCGCTCAGTGCAAATATTTATATGCATGAATACGTCTATTTTGCATTGGTCTTGGTGTTTCTATGTATATTATGTACCTATGTATTTACGAAAAAAAACAGTAAATAAATATATTTATCCGCATTCTGGAACCCATAACACTAGCTTTTTCTTTTTTTTACGTGCGGAAATCCCTTCGGATACCCCCCCGCCGGCCAGCGGGGGTGGTTATGTCGTGTATCGACTAAAACCGCACGGTGTCCTCCCCAGGTATCCGTTGCCGGGTACCCCGGGTAAGCCCTCGAAAGGATAACCCCAGGGTTACCGGCGGACTTGGGCCGCCACCGCGGCCTCGCCTGGTGGGGTCGGGTTTTATCCCGCGTCGGTGAGTTGGCAGGCGTGTGTATGGCGCACGACACGCCTCCGCCACGGCCTGCTTCGTTAACCTATGCTTACTTTGGGTCTAGAAAGCGCTGTGTAAAATGCCGTAGAATGTTTATTTATAGGATTTTCTTCAAGAATCGATGAGGTTATAACATAACTTTACACCTGTATCCCCGAAGGGGTAGGCAAAGGTGTATTACACACCCACAAACAAACAAAACAAAGTTATGTATGTTATGTGTTCGATGAGGTTGTAATACAGCGGACCTTCTTTTTTTTTCGTGCAGATTACCCTTCGGATACCCCCCGCCGGCCAGTGGGGGCGGTTATGTCGGGCTTGAACCGACTAATACAGTGGACCTATCGGACCTATACATTTAATGAAAATGTATCTTTGACATCCTTTCTGTAACCTTTTTTTTTTTTACGTGTGGAAATCCCTGTGTTATGCAAATAAATGATTTGATTTGAATTTTCCCGTGAGATGCCGGGCCGGACCCGCTTATGTGTATTCCATATTATGTAATACATATTGCACGCGACTGTGGGCGTACTGCAACAAGTTTCATATTCTCAAAGCTATGGTATGTGCAAACAAATCAACATAATATTTATTTCAGTTTAGTATCGCACCGTATGCTTTTAGAAAACTACATAAAACGGGTTTAACTATCCGACATTTTTTGAGATGAGGCTATTAACAGACACTAGAATTATATTAAACATAAATATTTAAAGAATAAAAAGATTGTTACTTACTATATTTGTTTTTCTAGCTTTGAGCTACAGAAAAAAGTGAAAATAATTTAGTATGATAATGTTTAAGGTCGCGCTCAACAATCAACAATCTGTGCCATAGAGTTTAAAATAACTTATGTTGATTACATAACTTATGTTGATTACCGCCGAACACAACCATTTCAGCTTAGCTGGAGGGATTAGGGTATTACTAGCAATTTCAGTTACTTAAAAAAAGTTATAACTGAAAATACAAAGAATTCGGATGCCAAGTTTTAGTTTTGTAATGTTATGCTGTATGCATCCACTAAGGACAGATTTTTGTATACCTATTTCTCTACTAAGGGGATAAAATAATGGCCATCATATTCAAAGTAAGCAACACTTCATATACCTTTTTTTTTTTTTTTTTCGTTCAGAAATCCCTTCGGATACCCCCCCGCCGGCCAGCGGGGGCGGTTATGTCGGGCTTGCACCGACTAAAACCGCACGCCGTCTCGGGTCTTAAGACGCCGGGGTGTAAGTTTACCCATAGAGCATATCCCTCGCACCCCGACTGACCCTGGGCCATCTCCGGGTTCGAGATGGCCCACTTACTTGCTCTCCACTGTGCCATCTGCTAATCAGAGGGACACGTGGAAAGCTTCCGAACAGCCCTCAACAGGGCCGTCCCCGCCTCGGTCGGAGTTGGCTGTAGGCGGCAGCGTCTCTCCCACCCTAGGAGAGAGGCGCTGCCGTCTGCGTTGCCCAGGGTGCACCGCGTGGAGGTCCCCAACCAAGCACCCCACACTTCATATACCTATGCTTCCAGATAGAAATATCATAAATAAACGAACGAAGGCAAATTTTCTCATATCCCGGCTGACCCTGGGCCATCTACGGCTTTGAGATGGCCCCTCGGGTGTGGGATCTTCCACGATGTCCCCAACTTGCCCCGGAGAGGGAGATCTCACGTCACGCTGCCGCCCTGACCTGCTGCTCCTAGGGAGACAGACGGCCTCATCTATCACCCCTA
Source organism: Cybosia mesomella (assembly GCA_946251805.1). Taxonomy (NCBI): domain Eukaryota; kingdom Metazoa; phylum Arthropoda; class Insecta; order Lepidoptera; family Erebidae; genus Cybosia; species Cybosia mesomella. The sequence goes on from OX276398.1 coordinate 30,518,553, forward strand.
GGCCTGCGCTCATGGAAGATGGAGGTCGTTGAGCAACCTCCGGCGTTTGATTCTCCGGCGGATTGGAAGAGTTCTTGAAATCCGTAACCTACTGGCGATATCGAAGTTCTGCAGTAAGTTTTGGACCGGTCAAACTTTTTAGGGCTCCAACTACCCGTAGAGAATGCCACAAATGTTCGTATGGCAACTGCTAACGACGACTTTACGACCTCTTTGATCGTGCTTGGTTGGGGACCTCCACGCGGTGCACCCTGGGCAACGGAGATGGCAGCGCCTCTCTCCTAGGGCGGGAGAGACGCTGCCGCCTACGGCCAACTCCGACCGAGGCGAGGACGGCCCTGTTGAGGGCTGTTCGGAAGCTTTCCACGTGTCCCTCTGAATAGCAGATGGCACAGTGGAGAGCAAGTAAGGGGGCCATCTCGAAACCGGAGATGGCCCAGGGTCAGTCGGGGTGCGAGGGATATGCTCTATGGGTAACCTTACACCCCGGCGTCTTAAGACCCGAGACGGCGTGCGGTTTTAGTCGGTTCAAGCCCGACATAACCGCCCCCGCTGGAGACCCCCCCCCCGCTCTCCAGCGGGGGCGGTATCCGAAGGGATTTCCGCACGAAAAAAAAAAATTTCAATGTGTAAAGAATGGTCACCCAGCCTAAGAATGACCTGGCTAGTATTGTTCAACCGCGAACCTACTCAATAACCATTCAGCCACAAGTCCTTCAAAATAACTAGCTATTAATAATATTTAATTAGGTATTCTCAATTTCAGTATTCGCCCGCACTCATTTCATTTGGGTACCTATATTAAGAATACATCTATATTTATTAGGGCTTGCAGTTAAGAGAACAACTCTTTTAATTTATCTATACTATCATGCTTCTAGTTAGTTTACGGAGCAGACCAAAGTCTAGGTGTAACAGTCACATTTCGTCAATTGCTTTTGATCCTACGCACCTTTTTTTTTTTTTTATCGTGCGGAAATCCCTTCGGATACCCCCCCGCCGGGTAGCGGGGGCGGTTATGTCGGGCTTGCACCGACTAAAACCGCACGCCGTCTCGGGTCTTCAGACGCCGGGGTGTAAGGTTACCCATAGAACATATCCCTCGCACCCCGGTTGACCCTGGACCATCTCACCACTAACAGCATCGCTCATCCTGTCTCCTCTGAAAGCAGAGGAGTACGGAGAGCGATGTGTTCCCGCCACGTTGGGTATTGGCCAACGATCAATGCCAACCCTATGAAGGGGTGAAGGGGAAGCCATTGACCGCCGCCCAAGGTGTACCGGCCGCTCCGATTCCGTTCCCCCCGGACTGCAGCGGGATCGGAATCGGAGCGACACTCGAGGAGGTTACCCAACACACACCCCTGATCCTACGTACCTAATAGGGAAAGCACTTTTCTAGAGACTTCGAACTGCTGTTAGGAATTATTCTTAAATATAGGATTAAATACAGGCGAGGTTGGTTGTACTCCAAAGAGCTTGCAGGTGGGGCCATATACACCCATAGACGATATATATATTTATGTGTCCAACGCCACAGGGTAGGTTCTGTGTTAGCAACAATAATATGAGGTAAGTATATTATAAAATATCATCATATTTTACGAAAAACTACACAACGCTGTCTATACCTTACGTTTATGGGTTGAATTCATTATTTATGGTGAACTCAACAGCTTAAGTCATCGCCTATGCGGACGGGTGTGGCGTATATGCGATGACTTGGTCGAGCGTTTAAGTACTAGAGATCTGTACTTCACGTAACTGGTAATGTCGACTGTGACGTTCAGGCACGGATTGCCGCTGCATGGGCCAAGTAGCGTGAGATGACTGGTGTCATCTGTGACCCCAAAATGCCGGTTAAATTGAAGGGGCACGTCTATAAAATCATAATTAGGCTTGTCCTTTCACACGGCTGTGAAGTGTGGCCGTTGCTAGGGCCGACACAAGCAGGAGCTGCTTGTCACGTAGATGAATATGCTGCGGTGGATTTGCGGACTCACGCGTAAAGATTGCGTGGGAGGACGGAAGTACGTCCGTAACATCGCTGATTAAATTCAGGATTCGCCTTCGATGATACGGCCGCGTTTTGCGGCTGCCGCCTGACTACGTGAGTAACAAATGTCTGGCCATGGCACTTCCCGGTAGGAGGGGGGGGGCCAAGAAGTGCTGTCTGGACGTCGTAAGGGATGACATGCGTGCCAACGGTCTCACTACCATGAACGCCCAAGATCGTGCGAAGTGGAGAAGGAAAAGCAGGAAAGCGGAACCCGGGCTCCGAGGTGTAGGCCCCGGATGCAATCGGGACACAACGCTGAGATGATGATTATGATATGTGTGGCGAACAGGCCTCACGTGACGCTCTATCTGGTCATGGAACGCAGATCTAAACGCCAGCGATCAGCTGATGCCCGCCTTAGTACATTTAGAGGGGGTGGACGTCAGTATGCACACTCTTTCCCTGCCATGCAGTGGCGGTGTGGACTGTAACTTTCGAACGAGATCAGGGAAAGTAGAGTTACTCGTCCCTGTGCGTCTGTCTAAGCGAAAGGATAAACCGACCGCGTATACGGTACGGTTCCGAATTGGATTGAATAGGAACACCAGTAAATAAGACACAGTTAATTCGGTTGAATCGTCTGGCTTTAATAATGGCCCATCCATTCAGTGCAAAGTCTGAGAGAAGTCTCGAAGACTATTGCTGGCGACTCGGCTAAGATGTCGCAATTGTACGGAATGTCGTGCCAGCGTAGCTTCTCTCAGCCTTTACCATGACGAGAGCCGTCAAAAAACAAACAAATTATACGGAATTTTTACATTGATTTTCACTATCTACTTTACAGTTTTTTATGTCTATTTTACAAACTATGTACTAGAATTCAATAGTCTAAATGCAATAAGATGGGTAGGGCGGTCACCCATCCCATGGTAAGGGTTTTTAATGTATACTGACTACTATTTAACAATTACAACGGTTTATAAATGCAATTATGAGTGGCTGGGCTCTACTTTGTGACATTATAGGTTGATTACATAAAAGCTATATACTGTACAATGTTAAATGAAGCCACTCATCGACTCTATATGGAAAACAAACTTTTATTTACATGCAACAGCTCTTTTATGGCTGATTTAACAAAATTACAATACAATGATATTTACATAATAGAAATTCTTATAAGCTACTAACAAAAGGTGCTGCGACCGTCTCATGCGTACGGTGGCTATATTGATTGAATGTCTAACGATCATTTACTGTTTGTTTGTCACAAATCACTTGTTTACGATTTAGTCACTAATTTTTAATTACATCTTTATGATTCACAAATCACAAGCACTTCACTAAGTGTCTGTCGCGAACAATATGTGTTCTAGAATGCCGACAAACATACTTAGATTTCTTGTATAAATACATTCAGAGAAGCGGCGATAGCCCAGTGGTGTATGTAACAGACTGCCGAGACGAGGTCTCGAGTTCGATCCCCAGTCGCCCCGGGCACACACCTCTCATTTTTCTTAGTTATGTGTGTATTTAAAATGTAGATTATCGCTAGCTTAATAATATGCCCGGTAGATGGCAATAGGCTCGCCCCCTATTGCATTGGGACCTAAACATAACTGGCGAATCGTGGGTGTGTAATACACCCCTGCCTACCCATTCGGGAATACAGGCGTGAAGTTATGTTATGTTATATATATACATAGAAACGCCCAGACCAACACAAATTGAGATATTCAAGCATACAAATATTTGTACTTGCACTCGAGCGGCAATTGCACACACGATCTTCGACAAAAAACAGCTCACGAAACCCTTTTTGGTAGCCCTATGAAAAGCTCAGTTCGGTAAATCGGCCTTTTGCAAATTAGTTGTGCAAATATAAGACTTCGTCATGATTCACTCGAGCTCTTTACCTACCCATACCTACGTGCATGGCGCCAATGTTATCTAATTACTTACCAAACGTTCATTTTTTACCCAATTGTAGTATATTACATCAAATCCAAAAAAGAAGGATAACTATTTGTTTACTATACAAATAGGATAATATAGACAAATAGTAGGGTGAGGCGGGGCAAGTGCGTCATACTTGCCTTCATTTACACATTTATACATAAATGTTTTTTTAGGCTGTACACTCACTCATGTATAGTTTGTTTATTTGGCTATATGACCTATATGTATTTTACCATTTTTATTTTTTACTAGCTGACCCGGCAGACTTCGTACTGCCTCAATCGATGACAAACCTTTTAAACCTTCTCTGGACCTCCACAAATAATTCAAGACCAAAATTAGCCAAATCGGTCCAGCCGTTCTCGAGTTTTAGCGAGACTAACGAACAGCAATTCATTTTTATATATAACGATTATATTTTTATCAACCTCCCCCAAACCGGGGCAAGACGGGGACACCGTGGTTCCCAAACCCGAGGGGGCCATCTCCGGTTTCGAGATGAGAGGGTCAGTCGGGGTGCGAGGGATATGCTCTATGGGCAACCTTACACCCCGGCGTCTGCAGACCCGAGACGGCGTGCGGTTTTAGTCGGTTCAAGCCCGACATAACCGCCCCCGCTGGCCGGCGGGGGGGTATCCGAGGGGATTTCCGCACGAAAAAAAAAAAAAAAATTAAGGTATGGGGTTGATGAAAACATTTTTTTTGAGTTTTAGTTCTAATTAAGCTAAGCCCCCAAAATTTATTGTTTTATTTTATTTTGTGTCAAAATCTTAAAGCGGTTCACAGAATACATCTACTTACCAAGTTTCAACAGCATAATTCTTATAAATTCGGAAAAAGGTGGCTGTGACATACGGACGGACCGACAGACAGACATGACGAATCTATAAGGGTTCTGTTTTTTGCCATTTGGCAACGGAACTCACGCCAACAGGTTCAAAAATTTTCATACATATAAATGTAATTAAAATTCGTTTTGTAAAAATAAATGATTTGTGAGTCAAATTCCATCTAGAATTTACTCCTAATAATTGTTCTAATCACTTTATTTTGAAAAATTGTGACAAATCTAAATTTCATTCATAAAATAAAGATAATACAATTTCTAGTAAATAATAAAGTGGCGGGGTCGCTAGTCGCTCCTTCGTCCTGGCCTACTACTGCTGGGGTGACAGGCGCGAGGCGGCCTCACCTGCCACCCCCAGGCCTGCATCCATGGAGGACGGAGGCCGTTAAGCGACCTCCGGCGCCTTGCTGCATGGTCCTGGGATATCGATATTATTCTGAAATAAATATTTTTGTGTAACGCAACCTAACTTAAAAGGTTGTTGATATATGATATGGGCTAAGTGCGTCTACAATCTCACTTACCCTGACTGGACTAGGCGCACTTGACTCAAGACAGTAGACTTAGATCATGTTTTTCAGGAGTTCATAACATATGAAATCCACTTAGAACAAGTCACCTTTAAAAAGAACTACGTAGTTTATTATTACCACAACATACTCACCTTATCTGTTTCTTTATAACTGCGATATTAACTGAAATATAGATATTGTTCTGCAACGTGTCAAACTTGAATGTCGAGATAAAATGACACTGCCACCAATAATACTCCCATCTTGTCAAGAGTCCAGTATTGCCCCATCTCCAATTTGATTTTGGTACCAATTAATAAACACTCTTTATCACTGGATGGTAGATTTCTCAATCACTTGCAAAACATGGGAGATATTGATGCTAGGCGCACTAGCCCGGTTTGACACTAAATGTTTATGTTATGACTAATGTAAGTGTAACTAGTGTGTAACTAGTGAAACTGGTGGTAGAAATTTGATGACACAAATTTGTCACAAAATTCGGCCGGGTGGGTACCACCGTGCACGGGGTGCGACTGGTTGGATCACCTCCAAGTTTGGTGCACCCTGGGCCACGTGGGCGATGACGCATCATTGATTGCGCATCAGTAGCTGGCGTCAACGTCAACGGCCAAGAGTCTGACCAACCGGCCCTTTTCAGGGCCAGCTGACCCCATTGCACGAAGGGATCGGTGTATGGCGGGCCTGCAAGGCCCGCGGGGGGGGTCGCTCCAGGTACCCCTCTGCTGTTATCAGAGGGGACAATGCGAATGGCCTTGGTAACCTTACACCCCAGCGTCTGTAGACCCGAGACGGCGTGCGGTTTTAGTCGGTACAAGCCCGACATAACCACCCCCGCTGGCCGGTCCGAAGGGATTTCCGCACAATAAAAAAAAAAAGGGTACCACCGTGCACGATTGCGAAAAGCCCTCCATAGTAATCCAATTTCGGTTTGATTGCGTTCAGGGGTCAGCAAGTGCATAGCCGGGCAGGGGGATTGTGGTCACAACACTAGTGGGACCGCTGGGTGTAACGCTATGCTGCGACGACAATCCTCTTCTGATGAGGCCGTCAAGCTGAGTGCCACCATTGTTAACATGGAGGCCGTCAAGCTGAGTGCCACCATTGTTAACATGGTACGTGCATGTAATGGTGACCCTCTTTCCTGAGACTTTACCTTCAGCTTACCATCAGGCGAGGTGAAGTCAAACTGACGTGTCCTAAATATATAAAAAAAAAATTTTGGTTAGGAGATCATCTTAACATTAAGCGGTTAATATTAGAATTACCGACTCGGACCAGCTAATGTTCGATAGAATGTTGATTTGCCATAAATTCTTACAACTTTAACCGGTTAAAATGCACATTACCCAACACGTGACGGCTTAAAATGTATTCGATTGAAATGCAGGGACAGGAGGGCTCTTTCTTTTGATTTAGCTTATGTTTTCCCCTAACCTCGAAAGGAAAGCCTGCGTCAGAGCCTCGTCCGTCAGTCAGCAGGTGTACTGGCTTGCAGGTCAGGTTGACTTGGGCCCCGAAGATCTTGAAACCCTTTTTTTTGTGTTTAGGCAGGAAAAGATTTATCTCTTTCGCATACCGCGCAGCACGGGGTAACCGCGCGCGCGGTTTCACAACCTGTTATGTGCCATACACCGCGACTTATTGGGTGAACCGTCAAAATCTTGATCAAGATCTTGACACCCTTGAAAGACCCACCACTAGAGTACCTTTACACCCCTTCATTTCTTTTTCCCATACTCCTATATTCCGTTGCACTTGGTTACTCCCAAGTGATAATATACGAATAAATGAATTGATTGATTGATACCTGTAGTGTTGCAATCGTTCCTATAAGTACTTACTATAAACTGGGCCATGTGCTTGTTTGCTAGCTACAATCACACAAACAGAATCATAAATGTAATAATTTTCCATTGCATATTCATTATTATCGTATTATGAGTGGTTTCTAAGTGTTTATCAATTCTAATCAATTGTCTTTCTGGAATGTCAATAACACCGAGATAATCCGACCCATCGAACGTTTTTATTATAGAACTTAAATATTATGACTGTTGCTTTATGTCCGATAAAAAATATAAAATTAGCTCTGGTTTTGATGATTCTTTTCAAAATGAATAATGAGATAGGAATGTATGATTATGTTATCAATTTTGCTAAGCAATTTGTTTTGTTTATTCAAATACACACGGCTTTATAGACCTGAAGCACTCAGCAGCGTACGAATGTAATTTTATTGTAGTTTACCATATTTTGGTTACACTTAAGCTAATTTGAGCGTCAATCCCGGTCGCGTCCAAAACTCCATCTACTCCGACTGTAAGAAAATCAATAAAACAGTTTTTTTACTATTGAGATTGCATACTGACTTATTTATAAACGTATAATTTACACATAATTGGTCTATGCACATACCTACATAACGGCGTATATGTACCTACTTGATAGGAAATGCCTGCATAGTGTAGGTACTTATAGAGATGGTAATGAATATGAATATGGTGAAACAAAATTTATTTGTGAATATACTCTCGTATCCGCAGCTGGTTTCGTGTCCGTGACATCGTAGATAAAATTAAAATATAATATAAATAAATAAATAAAAAGAGTCGCCTTCGCTAATGCGGCCACGTTTTGCGGTAACCGCTACGCTACGTAGATAACAAAAATGTCTGACCATGAACATGCGCATTTAAGAAAGTTTCTGAAATAATACATACAGACTTTTGTGTCTTGTCTTGGTTGCCCTAGGCCGTACTCCTCCAGAACCACAATATACACGGTGTGTAGACACCGCTGAGTGTTTAGAGGGGTCAACTGTTCAAATACAATGTACCTACCATTGAGGAATAATCACCGAAAAACAGTTTCACGAGCGCGCGGCCTTAGCTAAGCGCGCGACCGTAGTTAGATGTCTTATTTTCAAGTAAGAGTTCTGCTCGCTCAGCTCAATTTATTTCAGTCGCACCCTGCACTGAATTCCTAGTTTATATATCATAAATGGTTATTAGAAGGGGCTAATGTTTATATGAAACATGAAATAGTAACCGTAACACATGTTCGTTTGGAGTTAATTTTATTGCTAGTTAATGTTGAACATCTGTATATATGTATATATATGCGTATATATATACTCTATATATATATATATATATATATATTTATATATATATATATATGTATATATTAGTACTGTAGCACACAAATGGTACCTAGCTACTACACAATCTAAGAGACCGCCGCAGGTGAAAATTCTTAAAGGATTGTGAGAACAGCATATTTGGAGCACGCGCAAATAACTCGTTATATTTCACAACGTAACGCGCGACGTAAAATGTTCTGTAAACAGAAATTGGTGTTTTTGATTAGGTACATTCCTCGTATACATATGAAATTGAGACCTAACTCTCAAGGAGAAGATATACATGTGCTGTACAACCACAAGTATGAGCTTAACCTTCCTATACTCGACCATGGTCCGTCAGACCGACGACATACATTTGCCTCTTTTTCTCGCATTCAAAGTGAAAAGTAGAGTGTTTAACGTGGGACTAAACAACCATAATGACACTCGAACTATTAGCCACTGAAAACATCTCTTGTCATTATGACTTGTTTTAGTCCGTTGTTGAACAATCTACTATTTTAAATTTGTTAACCGCTAGTACTACTATTCTCGTTAACCACATTAAAGCAGCAAAATTCCTTTTGTTAGAAGTGGGTTCACGGATAGTAGCCACGCTTGGTAGGATGCGAATGTATCTCCTCCATCATTGACTCTTTCGGTCTCACATACCGTACGGGGATAGGGGATAGGTATGGTACACGTACTCACACGCGGTTACAGGAAGGTTAATACGAGCCAGTTGTCAAACAGCTGTAAACAGAAGGAATTAGGTTAATGCACTACTGCACAAATGAGTTCGCGGATTATTTACATTGTCATGTGGTGAGAGAATGAGGTTCTGAGTTCATCAGTCTGCACGACATGTGTCATGTTACAAAACTGTTTGGTACTCGTTTGTCTATAGATAGAGGGTATTCTTGTTAGAATTATATCGGCTTGTGGGACGTCTCACACACAGTCCGGGGGGACGTGTGTGAAAGCGTCATCACCATTCACGTGTTAGTCACGGTTATATCCAAAGCTGCACTTCCTTTCGAAATGTACATTGGTTTATCATAACTTATACGGGAGCGATTGCCGTCGGGCCATCTAACCTCAAGAGGAAAGTCAACGCCAGTGCGTCATCCGTCAATCAGCAGGTGTAGAAGCAGCAGGTGTAGAAGCAGTAGGTGTAGAAGCAGCAGGTGGTAAGAAGATCTTGGAGGGCACCATACACCCACTGTGTGAGAATGCGTGTAACTTTGAATTGTTTAAGGCCGTAATATTTACATCTCCAAGTTCATTGAATACCAGCAGTGAAATATCGGTGTCATGTGCTTTCGTACTCCCAAAATGAAACCCCGTCATTTATCCCTTTCAATATACTATCAATTTTCATCTTTTATCACAAAGAGCACCAGGTAAAAGTAGTTTTGCCAACTTTTTTTACAAGAAATAAAGTATATTCAGGTCTATGAAGAATATTAAACAGTATTTTAGAAAAATGAACAGTATTTTATTTATTTATTGTTTTAAATACATATTTTAGAGCTTCTCGCACAACTAATTTACAATTTTTTTTTAAAAACTTCATACGCCTCATCACAATTATAACTGAAATTAAAATAAATATTCGTTCAGAAACTCTGTGTCATTTGTTTGTTGGCTGCCTGCACTGAGCAGTGAGCGCCCTATAACTTAATAAAAACGCCCTCTTACTAAATAAAAACAAATTAATTGTGTGAATGTTTAAGTATAACACATAATAATATGTTTGCATTTTGATGCTGAAAACAGTATTTTGTATACTTTATTTTTGTTCAACAATAAAAAGTATAATTTAGTTAAAATCAGTATATAGGTACTGTTTAAAACAGTATAGTTGGCAACCCTAGGTAAAAGGCAAAGATGTACCAAAATACCCCGTTGAAGTCACCCCCTATTACATAAGACCAAATAAACTAGCAAGGAAGATGTGGGAGTATAAAACGCTTCTGCCGACCACTTTCGTTTCATTAACATAACTTCTTCACGCCTGTATCCCCGAAGGGGCAGGCAGAGGTGTATTACACACCCACGAATCGCCAGTTATGTTAAGGTCCCAATGTAATAGGGGGCGAGCCTATTGCCATCAACCGGGCACATTATTAAGCGAGTGATAATTAACATTTATTGATGCACACATAACTACGAAAAGTCAGAGGTGTGTGCCCGGGGCGACTGGGGATCGAACTCGAGACCTCGTCTCAGCAGTCCGTTACGTACGCCACTGGGCTATCGTCGCTTCGTTTCATTAATGCGTGAGTATACCTAATAATATGTACGTGTGTGAAAATTGCAACTGTCCACAGGTCTCAATTCTTATGAAAAAAAAAACAATTTAATCACCCTCAGAGTCTGTTCCTAATTCAGTGGGGGTCGGCTTTTCAGTCTGACTACGAAGCGGCTGAACTTCAATATTTTCTGTGAAGCAACTGCCATCTGACCTGTATTTTGCTAATTGCGCTGTTCATGATAAATATTGATTCTTAGTTGACGCCATCTTTATAAAACATACTTAGATGTTCGCCTCAACTTCACAACGACGTACATAACAATTTAATTAGCTAAGTTCTTAAGTAATTATGTGGTGTCTGGAGTTACCTTGCAAATTATTTTTATTAAAAGTAGAAAGTGACGTCAGGCTCGTAGGCCGATATTTAGGGTGGAGTTACCAACTTGTGAAAAGTGACGTCTCGTAGGCGCTGCGCATATTTTAGCGATAACAAACGAAACAGATTACAGTCAACAATTTCAGCAACACGAGAACAGAACAATATAATATACCTATCGACCATTGAAAGGCAAAAAGGTGTAAACGTTAAAACTGTTTACAGAAAAATCGATGTACTTGAATGTGTCTATTTGTCTATGATATTTTTTGAAGTGAAAATTTCTTTAGCGGCGTTGTGCACTTTTTTTTTGTATTGGGGAAAAAAGGTTAAAGTCGCGTCAGTAAGCACGTGACCTGACCGTAAGACAACAAATATAGAAGCGCTAATTTCACACTGTACTTAACAACCTTGGTGGCGCGTTCGTCTAATGAGTGGTCGTTGACTTCGTCAAGACTGAGATCGATTCCGACCGAGGCCCAAGAAACACTTTTTGTCATCATAAAAGTTTTGTAATATTTATTCTATTTTGTCCCATAAATCTATTGATATGAAATGGAAATTAAACAAAGTCCATCTATTAATGAAAAAAGTGATGAAGAAATAGCGAAAGAAAATGAGTGAGTACTTTATAAATATATTGGCGATGATGGTTCTGGTAATAATGATGGTGAAAAAGTCGTTGGAATTATGGATGGAAGTTGATTTTCTGAGAGATAAGCTTTTTAATGTAAAATAATTGTAATAGTTCTGAAGTGTTAAATTTTTATTGTAATATAAATTGTTATGTTTGGGTACGATAGCGCAATAAATGAATATTGTATGTTAGCACATAAATGATAGTACTTTTATATTGATAATTTAAGCAATTCGTGCATAATTATTCCCTAACCATTCCAAAATAGCCAAAATGCACAACGTTAATATTCAAGTTTTCACTTCTGCCGGCACTCCCGGAGTGCAACCCGACGTTTTTTTTCGTTCACTTTCGATTAAGATAACAAACAATACAGTCGTTAGACCAGGAACCGCTAAGGAATGGATTGATTATATATCTAACTCCTTTTACTCCTGATCAGGTGAGGCCGCCTGTCACCCCAGCAGAAGCAGGCCGGCACGGCGCCGGCGGGGCGATTAGCGCCCCACCCCCCCAAACCAGAGCAAGACGGGGACACTGTGGTTCCCAAACCACCCAGGGTCAGCGGGGTGCGAGGGAAATGCTTTATGGGCAACCTTATACCACGTCGTCTGTAGGCCCGAGACGGCGTGCGGGATTTCCGCACGAAAAAAGAAAAGTTACAGTAATGGGATATAAAGATTAGTTTCGAAAAAAGGTACGAAATACGAATAAGTTTCTCTATATTTTTATGCAATCGACCTATGCATACAATAAAGTTACATGTGATTATGAACTGAATCTTTTTTTTACTGTCACTAATGGATTTATTTAAATATTTTCTCAATAATCAAATGGTGTATAAAATATGTACTTACAACAAATTTTTATATTTGTCGCTAATATTACCCATATTTAAAGATGATTTACTTGCTCATGTAGAGAAATCATTTGTCTAGAAGATAAAGATAAAGTTACAAGAAGTTTGGTGTAAGACAAACTTCAAACCGCTATCCTGTGGGTTAACCAAGGCTATAACAATTCACTTTCGGGCAGCGGAGCCGAGGGAGAGAGAGATGGAGGTATACACGGTGTATAGGAGGTATCTCTGTTCCACAAAGCCGCAGAAGTGAACTGAATTGCTATAAGAGCGTCGTGGTTATGCCTCTATAAACTAAAGATTTTGCAGAAGTGTCTTTATTCGATGGAAAGGTCAAAATGATGTAGGTATTTTTAGCGTATTGTAGGTCGTTTCACGTCGTGACCGACACTGTTGTCTCCGCCACTTAGTGTTGGGTGTACCGTGACATTTCTATTATAGCCCACATATCTTTACGTATTTGTTCGTACTCGCGTCTGTCAGATCTGTGCTTATAGTGTCAATTTTGAAGTACTTTATCGATGGAGGTCAAACTACACCATATATTATCCTGTGTTTTTAAAGTTAGGTAAACAAAATGAGCTTACATACTTAAGTACCGGGAATTGATCATTTAGAAACTCTGCTTGAAGTGGTCGTAGAAGATCTTTTTTTCGCTAAATGAGCACAACTGTCCACAATGACCACGCGGTGTTTGAGCGTCACCAGTCAGTTAGTTGGTTTAATGTTCGCCAAATTACTACTTTAAGGCACCCGTTTTCAGTTAATAGATGTCATTTAAAAAATCGCGGCGAGAATTGAAGGCGACTCCAAAGAATACTTTAAAAAAATGGTTTTGATGATTGAGTAGTTCGTTGGCGTATGAGAATTATTTCGACTGGGGACTCTTTCGAAGGTGATTCAAAAAATTTGGACGAATAATAAATATTTTAAGTTTTATTGACAAATTCCCGATACTTTCTTGACAGAGTAGGTAGTATATTAAAATGTGGTTGTTTTTCGGACTCTACCACGATCTTCGGAGCTCAAGTGAACCTCAACTGCAAGTGGGTGTATCTGTTGATTGACGGACGAGCCTCTGGCGTAGGTTTTCCTCTTGGGGTTGGGAGGTTAGCCGGCAGTTGGTCTCATATAAGCCATAGCCACAAGTGAAACCAAAAGAACTAAGCGGACCCCGGCTTACTTTTTTAGCGACTTCGTGTGTACTGTATTAGGATTCACATGTAGGTAACATGTATGTGCCGTACAGTTAATTGAATAACCCTGTTACGAAGTGAACTCACATGTAGGTACGTACTCGAAGTCACTGAGTACATATAGGGTATTTTTTTTAATGAATGACTCTGTGCTCTATCATCAATTTTGCCAATTTCCCGTAGTAGAGCTATTAACGAAGGAGATAAAGTGGGCAAGAATTTGACCGGTTAGCTCAAGTTCGAAGATACTTCCAGCAGAATCGACATGAATTTACAGTTTTACTGAGTTAATTTCTATAAAGGCAAGGATTTTACAAAGGGCATATGTACCAAGGCTAGGAGAGATTTAACAGATGTAGGACGAGTGATATGGGAAGGGAGGATGTCGTACAATGAGAAACGTTGGTTGGGGCAACAGAAGAAAATATGATTTACATACATACAGGGTAATTCGATGGACCGTACGGAACTCACATGTACTCGACGTCACTATATGATATTATATAGCAGTTGAAAGATTGCGACAGCCGCTGAAAGGATTCGAGAGCCACTCACGCATGTACGGTGTAAGTGTGTCATCTGGCCAGGTGAATCCATGCAGATAAGTGTGATTTATATCTCGTGAGCCAAAATAACTCATATTCGCAATATGGCGGTTTTGGTTTATTGCCAAAATGAAAATTACAGAATCTGGAGTAGGACTAGTGATGGAAGTATTACTAAATAATAAAAAGAAAGGAAGTTAATATATATTAAAACAATTAGAAAGCCAAAATGTTTTGAAGAATTAGCATTGCCACGGGGTTTCAACCACGTAAGTCCTTATTCCGTGGGAATAAGAAGTGGCCTACGTTACTCAAGGATAATGTAGCATTCTAATAATGAAAGAATTTTTCTAAAAGATTCAGTTGTTCCAGAGTATGTCGATTACAAACAAACTAATCTTTCCTTTTAAAATATTACTAAAGATTAGTAGGTATAGAAGTATAGATATTGTTACGCTGCTTAGTAAAGTCAGGCGTGATTACATAGGTAATCACGCCTGACTTTATGAGGAATCTCCAATCAGGATAGCCTGATTGGAGATTCCTCCTTTCGAGCCACGTGTTGGTTGAAAGAAAAAACAAAACAATGTAGATCTATAAAAAGTAGGTCCGAACATAAACACTTTTTGTATAATAACATTTTGTACAATTAGCGATTACGCCAGCCGTGAAATAAACCAATTAAAGCTTACACTAAACTAAAAAATAATTGTTGCTGTCCATATAATTAAGCACAACAAATTATTCTGTTTTTAGTTTATTCTGGTTCCGTACCTCAAAAGGAAAAAACGGAACCCTTATAGGATCACTTCATTGTCCGTCCGCCCGTCCGTCCGTCCGTCTGTCAAGACCGTTTTTCTCAGGAACGCGTGGAGGTATCAAATTGAAATTCATATCTAATACTGTCTACTGTCCCTTGGAGCTGTGAAAAAAATCAAACTTCTAAGCCAAAGAAATCAAAAGATACAGCCGTTAATGCTGCAAATTTCCGCAAATTTTCGAAACTCGCACAGGAATCAAAACCTACAGAGATCAAATCCGTGAACTTAGAATCTTGAAATTTGGTACGAAGTAATGTCTTATAGTACAGATAAAGGAAAAATTGCGAAAACCGTAAATTTTTAGTTACATCATATAATAAAAAATATTATATTATATATATAATACAAAATTATTATATTATATATTTTTGAAAATTTTAAAGTTACTACTTCTTTTCTCATGAACGCGTAGAGGTATTAAATTGAAATTCATATCAAATACTCAGGTCTATAATAATGTTTAGGTGAACATTTACTTAAATACCTACAGGTTTGTACAAAACCCTCGGTGTGCGATTCGGACTCGCACTTGGCCGGTTTTTTTAGTATTTGTTGTAAAAACGGTAATAGGGTCTCGTTTTACTTTTTGGGTACTCAACCCTAAAAGTCACTTAAAATTCGGGGTAAGTAATTAAAAATTAAGATTCTTGGAACTTCGATCAGTACTTAAGTAACTTATACAATGTGAAACTATGGCCCAAGTAAACCTGACCTGCAAGCCGATACAGCTGCTGAAAGACGAACGAAGATTTGGCGCAGACATTTTGTAAAAACACCAATTAAATAATCCGAAAAACTAGGAGTAGGTGAGCGCACCTCGGGCTCCAGAGCAAGCTTTGGATGCACTGGGATTGGCACTGGAATGTCAAAGTCAAGTCAAAGTCAAAAACCATTTATTCTGTATAGACCATCAATACGGAACTTACAAAACGTCACAAAAAAATAAATAATCCAATGTTTGGCAAATGGACCACCGGTTCGAAACGCGGCCCTGTCCTGAGAAGACTCCGGCAAGAAACTCAGCGGGCTGTTTTTTTTTGGTCTATTTACAAACATATTTACTTAACCTAAGTACAATATTTCATTTGAGTAGCATAGAGAGAGCAAACAGTTCATATCCAAGCTTGTTTGTCGTCTAAATAGTCTTGAATTTTATAGTAGCCTTTTTGGCAGAGTTTACTTTTAATTTGGCTTTTAAATTTATGAAGAGGTAGATTCTTCATTTCACTGGGAAGCTTGTTGTAGAAGCGTATACAGTTACCCTGAAAGGAATTACTAATCTTGTGGAGTCGACTATTACAAACCAAAAGATTGTTTTTATGTATAGTATTTACGTTATGTATATCACAAAGCCTTAAAAAATTGGAAATGTTTCTTCTAACATACAAAAGATTTTCAAAAATATATTGGGAAACTACAGTTAGAATGTTTATTTCTTTGAACTATTCTCGGAGGGAGACTCTTGGGCCCAACTTATAAATTGCCCGCACCGCCCGCTTTTGCAGTACAAAGATTGTATTTAAATCTGCGGCATTACCCCAAAGGAGAATGCCGTAGCTCATAATACTATGGAAATAACTGAAATAAACTATTCTAGCGGTATCTATGTCTGTTAAAGTCCTAATCTTTTTCACAGCGTAGGAAGCAGAACTTAACCTACTAGCAATTTTTTCCATATGTGATCCCCACTGTAATTTAGCATCGATACTTAAACCTAAGAACACGGTTGATTCCACAAGGCTCAACAACTGTCCATTAAGTTGTACATTGGTTTCCACCTGTGTAACATTAGGTAAGGTGAATTTAATACATTTGGTTTTTTTTTTCATTAAGGCAAAGATTATTTATATTAAACCAATGAACCACTCGTGAGATTGCGTTTTTCACTTCGTCATAATTATCTAATTGTCTTTTAATTTTAAATATTAAGGAAGTATCATCAGCAAACAAAACAATACTATTTTTATCCCTTACGTAGTAAGGGAGGTCATTTATATAAATTAAAAATAAAAATGGTCCAAGTATCGAACCCTGTGGAACGCCCATCGAAACCAAAGATCCCACCGAACGTGTACCGTTTACATCGACCTTCTGAATTCTATTGTTTAAATAAGAAGTCAAAAGGTCGAGAGCCTTGTTCCTTATTCCGTAATAATCTAATTTCCTGACCAATGTATCATGGTGGACGCAATCGAAGGCTCTGGATAGATCGCAGAAAACACCTAATGCATCCTGCTTATCCTCCCAGGCCTCGTAAATACATTTCAATAACTCTATACCAGCATCCGTCGTTGATCGTCCTTTAGTAAACCCAAACTGTTTATCATGAAATAATTTATATTTATTAAAATGGGTTAGCATTTGGTCTAGAATTAATTTCTCAAATACTTTAGGTACTCAAGGTTGGCAACACAGAGATGGGTCTGAAATTCGAGGGATCTGAGGCACTGCCTGCCTTGAACAAAGGTATGACTTTACTATGTTTCAATAAATCTGGAAATATACCGCTACTGACGCAGTCATTAAACACAGTTGCTAGATGGGGAGCAATGACATCAATGATGCTTGAAACAGTTTTGACTGATAATCCCCATAGGTCCGCGGTCTTTTTAATATCAAAGGATTTAAACGCTTTTGTGATGTCCTTGCTATCAACAACTGAGAATCTGAAAGCGTCCTCACATTTTGTAATTGATTCCATAAGCAATGACTCAGTGGAAGTGGAAGACGACTGAAGAGTTCGGGTAGTGGCTACAGGTATATTTGAAAAAAAGTGTTCAAACTCTGTCGCAACTTCCAGATCCTCCGTGACATGGCGACCTTCTATTTTTAAATGGTAATCTCTTACAACTGCGGGAGATTTACCACATTCGGAATTTATAATGTTCCAGGTAGTCTTAATTTTATTAACAGAATTTGATATTTTGTTTTTTATAAAGTTTGATTTAGCAAAGGAACAGGCTCGCTTAAATATTTTAGAATAGTTTTTGACATAATTCTGAAAATCAGGGTTGTAATTGTATGATTTTTCAGAATATAATTCATACAATCTTCTCCTGCTATTATAAATCCCTGGTGTTGCCCAGTCACTGAAAACAGGACGGCTGCCAATCGATAATGTTTTTGACGTAAAAATTCTCCCAAACTCAGTATTGATCAGGTTAATTAAGTCTGCATAAGACTTATCTACACTAGTGTACAAGGGCAAATCAGGTAGTTTATTCATTATATTTTCCTTGAAAGCATCTAAACGATATTGGTTTATCGGTACAAATTTAATTTATTTTCTTCTTACTTCATAATAATTTCTGTAGCATTTTATAAATTGGCCACGATGATCCGAGTGTACAGCATCCACAATACATTTGTTAATAGGTTTAATGTCTGTGAAAATATTATCAATGCATGTTGCACTTGTGGCAGTTATTCGAGTAGGTTCCAAAAATACATTACCAAGATTAAAGGACTTGAACAGATTCAACATTTTGTTTTTCTCTACTGGCACTAAAGTGTTATCTAATATATTAACATTAAAGTCTCCACAAACTATTATTGACTTTTTAGAGCAACGGCATTTAAAAAGCGCTTCTTCCATCGTTTCTTCAAATCTTGCATAAGGCGCGTCCGGGGGACTGTACACGCTTAATACAATGAAGTGCTCAAACTCAATACCAGCTATCTCAATAACTCGCTCAATAGAGAGGCTTACTAGGTCTTTACGCTCTTTAAATTTAATGTTTTTATTAATAATAATTAAGATGCCTCCACGTTTGCAATTTTTTCTACTGAACGAGCTAGCCACCTGGTGATTTTTGAAGTTGAAGATGACCTGATGGTCTGTCAACCAATGTTCAGTTACACAAAAAAATATCAATATCATTCAAGGTCATGTGCAACTCCAATTCCAATTCTTTACCATTTGTCAGACCTTCGACATTTTGGTGCACCAGGTTAAATACTTTATTTTTACAATTTGAATTAGATTTGGACATTAATGGCCGCTTTTTTTATCAATATTAAAAAGTCTAAAAGACGGCTCAATAGCCTCAAAAGCCACGTGCCCATATCCGTTAATTTCGGATATACAGTACAAAATGTCGCTAGTAGTAGTTTTTTTTTTGGATACCGCTATCCAATAAGTCAGAATTTATAATAATATTTATTTGCTTATTAGCTAAAAATTTAGCTTCGCATAATAAAAAGTTAGCTAAACACTTAGCTATCTGTCGCCGTAAAAAATTTGATAGTAAATAACTATCCAATGTCAAGATATAGTTTTGTAATACAATATTACAGTCAAATAGTTGTATATTCCTACAATATGTAGTCAAGGTATGCAATTTTCTATTCAAATTATATCTAATTTCATTCTCCTTATGTGTGAAAGCTTTACTGTAAGGGAATGCACATAGTATTACTTGCTTTACTTGCAAGTTTGAAAGTTGTTCATGAAACTTTATGACAGATTGAATATTTGCATTTTCTCTTCTACCTATAAGTAACACTAATGACGCCCCAGGAAATGAATGAGTTGTGACCGATTTACCCAATTACCGAATTAAGAGAGACCAATTTTGTGGACAGATGTCAACACCGTTCTATTTAAAGTTTAAAGGTACTGGATTCTTACGTAAAAGTCATGAGAGTTACGTTTAGACGCCACGTCCGCGACGTGTTTTTTTTTTACATGTGGAAACCCCCTTTTTTTATATTTAGGACACGTCAATTTGACTTCACCTCGCCTGATGTTAAGCTGAAGGTAAAGTCTCAGGAAAGAGGGTCACCATTACATACACGTAGCATGTTAACAATGGTGGCACTCAGCTTGACAGCGTCACTAGTGCTGCGACCACAATCCCCCTGCCCGGCTATGCACTTGCTGACCCCTGAACGCAATCAAACCGAAATTGGATTACTATGAAGGGTTTTTCGCAATCGTACACGGTGGTACCCACCCGGCCGAATTTTGTGTCAAATTTGTGTCATCAAATTTCTACAACCAGTAGCCCTTCGGATACCCCCCACCGCCCAGCGGGGGTGGTTATGTCGGGCATGAACCGACTAAAACCACACGGTGTCCTCCCCAAGTGTCCATTGCTGGGCACCCCGGGTA
This sequence comes from Cybosia mesomella, assembly GCA_946251805.1. Taxonomy (NCBI): domain Eukaryota; kingdom Metazoa; phylum Arthropoda; class Insecta; order Lepidoptera; family Erebidae; genus Cybosia; species Cybosia mesomella. The sequence goes on from OX276398.1 coordinate 30,538,822, forward strand.
AGCCCTCGAAAGGATAACCCCAGGGTTACCGGTGGACTTTGGCCGCCACCGCGGCCTCGCCTGGTGGGGTCGGGTTTTATTCCGCGTCGTCGGTGAGTTGGTAGGCGTGTGTAGGACACACACGACCCGCCTCCGCCACGGCCTGCTTCTGTAAGGATGGCGAGTCGGCCAACTGCCGTCCTCAGGCCCCGATCATGGAGGTCGGTAGTCCCGGGCGTACGTCCCGCGACGTGTCTGGCTCTTACGTACGTTGTGTTTGGCTTGCACCAATGTCTTATATGTATGCTAGATAAGCAGTTGTAGATGTATACATGGTAAGAGTAATAATAAATAAATAAATTAAAAAAGTGTCTCATACTTCGGGGTTGAGGCGGGAACGGGGGAGGGGTACGGGACGCCTCACCATCGATTCAAAATTTTGGCACCCTTTTTTTTTTTAGCGTGTGGAAACCCCACGGGCTTCACCCCATATCGGTGCCGACGATGGGGTGGGCGTGTCGGAATCGGGCCGACTTAAACTACACGGTGTCCTTCCCAAGTGTCCATTGCCGGGCACCCCGGGTAAGCCCTCGAAAGGATAACCCCAGGATTACCGGCGGACTTTGGCCGCCACCGCGGCCTCGCCTGGTGGGAATTTTGGCGCCACATTACAGATGTCAGATGATGATCTCATGTGAACTCGTATAAAAGAAATTTAATATACAGTTGTGTACAGTAGCGTCCAAAAATGTATAGGTATCATTTTTTTTTCCGAACAGCCAGTCTAGTACACATAAAAATCATTGGCTTGCTTTAGAGTAACGTATAGCGCAAATCACTAGTAGTTATTCTAAAAAAAGTTGGTATTAAAATACTTAACAGTATTAAATATTTAAAAGGCGGCTGGTGACTCTGCGTATAGATAAGTCGATAGCGGTGCATCGAAGTCGCGGTTTCACAACAGGCCGATACTCTCCGAGATGCTGTTGTCGTCTGCAGTGCCTACGTAATAAAATCAGCAGAGTCACGCACCGTGGAAAATCGCCTTTAGAGTAATGTATGACGCAAATCACTAATAGTTGTTCTTAAAACAGAGAGGTATTAAAATATTTAAAAAAAAAGGTATTAAAATATTTAACAGTAAAATCAAATAAACCTAATTCTAAAACAGAATATAGTTCGTTATCACAAGCACATAATATATTATGTATCTTATCTTGATCTTTGTGCAAGCATTCCATTTGTGTGGTCTGTTAGCATAGTAAAGACAAGTTCTTTTTTTATCAATGAGAGTTTAGGAAAAATTATTTCGTTACAGAATGGACAGATTAAAAATGAATGAAAATAATTATAATGACTCATCAATAGGTTCATCTATCTATGCTAATAATAAAGCTGAAGAATTTGTTTGTTTGTTTGACGGTGATAATTAAAATTACGTGGGATGCGAAAAAATATTTTTGCACTTAACACTACAAATTTTGGATTATGCACAGAATGGATTAATAACGCAATAAATTCAATCGATTTCTTTTTCACTGCAAATTGAATAGAGTGGCTAGTGTGAAACGTACAGTCAACGACAAGTGGCTTCAAAAATTCTAATTTATCTTAGCTCTTAAATACACGTGAAATATATTAACTTTGCCTTCTGGGGACTATGAAACTACATGTATACTGGACTGCTGAGACGATGTCTCAGGTTCGATCCCAGGTTTTACCATGGCACACACCAATGACTTTTCGATGCTTTTCGAAGTTATGTGTGTATTTATCGCAGGTTTATAAGTGCCCGGTTAATGGCAATAGGCTCGCCACCTATTACATTGGGACCTAAACATAAACTGGCGAAATGTGGGTGCTAGCACTTCTGCCTACCCCTTCGGGGTTATGGCGTGAGTTTATGTTATGTATGTTATGTTATGTATACTCATTATAGTATTCATATCCTAATATAATAAACGTTGGTGAATATTTAGTGTTAATTAAGTGTTAATCCTCTTTTGTCGTTGTATGTATGTACATCTGAAACTTCGGGTCCACAAGAAAAACCAACAAAAGACGTATTATTTAGGTAGGTACCTATTTTTAGGTAGATTTCGATGAAATCGATCTACCTTTTGGTTTCTTGACTACTGTCGAATTTAAAAAAAAATCTTCATAGGAGGTCTAGTTATGACCCCCTGAGTCCGAAATGACCACTGGTCAAAAAGTTTATATATATATATATGTAATGTATGGTTCCACTTCCCAAAATTTGTGGCACTCTCACGGTCGCATTTTTGCCCCGATCGCTTTCAAACTGCGGTGAAAAATTGCTTGGGTGTAAACTTAGTTTAAGTTCGTGAACGGGTGGAATCCGGCCTAAGGGGACGGTAGGGCCTCACTTTTTGTGAAATCAGGTTTTCCTCAAAATTTCACGTTCCATGAAATATATTCGAACCGTTCTAATTTTATCCCATAGTATACATGAATACCAACAACTTTTAATTATAAACCTATAAGATAAAAACTTTAACTACAAGTGGAGGGGGAAAAACCAAAATTTTTCGGGAAAAAAATCATAACTTGTAACCGGTGAACATTCTTGATGTCGGAAACATTTTTAATCGATAGGCCATTTTTAAGTCTAAAAGAAATGTCTGAAAAGTTTTTCGCTAAAAGTTACCGTTTTCGAGGAAAAAAAATTTCACGAAATCTACCTGTGCGTTCCCCCTGCGGGAACGGATTGTTTTTTTTTTTCGTGCGGAAATCCCTTCGGATACCCCCCCGCCGGCCAGCGGGGGCGGCTATGTCGGGCTTGAACTGACTAAAACCGCACGCCGTCTCAGGTCTACAGACGTCGGGGTGTAAGGTTGCCCATAGAGCATATCCCTCGCACCCCTTCTGACCCTGGGCCATCTCCGGTTTCGAGATGGCCCCCTCGGGTTTGGGAACCACGGTGTCCCCGTCTTGCCCCGGTTTCGGGGAGGGGCGCTAGTCGCCCCACCATCCCGGCCTGCTTCTGCTGGGGTGACAGGCGGCCTTACCTGCCACCCCCAGGCCTGCGCTCATGGAGGACGCTTTGAAGTTATTTCGGATTTCTTTCAGTAGGATTTCAGCCGAACAAAGCGTCACGTGCCGTGTACGGCATTGATATACAAAAAAATGGTATACCGTATATCAATGGTGCTTGGGCTCGATTTGATACCAATTGCCGGAATCTTCGGTCCGCATCTTCGAATGTACATTTCATGGTAGGCCTACAATTTCATGAGTTTATTGATTAAAGTAGCATCGTTAATTAAACATAACCCAAGTACAATTTTACAATTTCATATAAATAGTATAATTTTAGCTTTTATTGTGTAATTAATATTATCATGATTTTACGGGATTAAACCATTATGACAACGTGCTTTGTATTGCCAAACAAACAACAGTTTGGTGAGCGAAAACAGTGTTATGAAACCTGCAGTGCAGTAAAACTAAAATGCGTTGTTTACCTGTTCTGCGAGCTGCAATATCATAAAATAATAAGTAAAAGGCCGGTTTTATACAACCACAGAGTAAATTAAACACCTATAAGACAGGAAATCCTCCTATACATTATTGGACTGCCACAGGAATATTCCGAATTTAAAAACAGGTTTTTTTTTTCTTCGTGCGGAAACTTGAGTGCAACTTAGAGCGGGATTTACAGATGATAGGAACCGAGATAGATTAAAATTAAACTGTGTTATCACGTTTTACTCAATCACTAAATCTTACAGGAATATATTCTCGGGATAAAAAGTAGCATAGTCCTATTATCTATCTCTGTGCCATATTCCATCCAGATTCGGTCATTTGTTCAAGCGTGATTTAGTAATATACATCTGCCCAAACTATCGCATCTATGTAATGGATAGATTTGCTCAATTGCAAATTGACTATGAGTACCATTTTTTTTTAGATCCCCTCGGATACCCCCCCCCCCGCCGGCCAGCGGGGGAGATAATGTTGGGCTTGAACCGACTAAAACCGCACGCCGTCTCGGGTCTTCAGACGCCAGGGTGTAAGGTTTGCCCATAAGTCATTTCCCTCGCACCCCGACTGACCCAGAGCCATCTCCGGTTTCGAGATGCCCCCCTCGGGTTTAACTATGAGTACCCAGACAACGTTTAGTTGCAAGCGTAGATAGGCCAAATAAGTTTATTGGAAAATGATTTGATTGTATAATGCCTAGTGCCTATTAAGACCTGTGTAAGTGGGCTTGATCTATCAAAGGCAGCCGCCAAGGCCAAGTTTACCCTATCATTCTGATAACAGTGTTTTTAATTGAGAACGTTCATATTATAAATCTTAAGGCCTTTCACGGCCGGCGTTGCATGTAGAATATACTGCTTCCGGGCTGTTTGGCAGTCGCGTGCGAAGAACCTTCCTCGGCGGCGACTTCTGTACAACTGACGATGTCGACCACAGTGATCGATGAAACGTCTGGAATACAAGTTTCCGATGGACCACGGCCAAACAGCCCAGAAGCAGTATATTCTACATAACGTTCATATTTAAAAAACAAACAAGCGGTACCTGATGGTTTAGGTTTTTTTAAACTAGGTATTTTCCTTTTTATATTCAAGCCTGTATTATTTCCGTGACTCACAGGAATCTTATCCCGGGAAAAAGAGTAGCTTATGTGCTATTCCAGATTATAATTTATATCTGTGCCAAATTTCATCCACATCCATTCAGCCTTTTTTGCGTTCGCACTCACAAACTATAGCTACCTACATAATATTTCACTAGCAACATATTTATTATTGGAACCACGTAAAAGCTACGGAAGCCTGGCTGACCCTGGGTTATCCTTTCAAGGGCTTGCCCGGGGTGCCCGGCAATGGACACTTTGGGAGGACACCGTGTGGTTTTAGTCGGTCGGATTCCGACACGCCCATCCCATCCCATTGTTGGTACCGATGGGGTGAAGCCCGTGGAGGTTTTCACACGCAATTTGGCTGAAGTTTTATATCAGATCGAGTACGACCGGGAATGAGACAGTGGTTAACTTTATGCCAAGAATAGGATAGTCTACCAGAAATAAGACTATTTTCATCGGGATATTGTCGGAAGTTTAGGCGAATGTCACACAGGCCGCCGTCAACCCTGGGGATAACCCCAGGGTTACCGGCGGCCTCGCCCTCGCAGGTAAGCCCTCGAAAGGATAACCTTTCGAGGGCTTACCCGGGGTGCCCGGCAACGGACACTTGGGGAGGACACCGTGCGGTTTTAGTCGATACACGACATAACCACCCCCGCTGCCCGGCGGGGGGGTATCCGAAGGGATTTCCGCACGAAAAAAAAAGCCAATTGCCGTCAACCGAATGGTTTTTCATAAAAAACGGTTCTAGAGTCAAACTACACTACACTGAGAGTTCCGTAGACAACTGGATTAGGGATCTTCACAAACTTTCACGTTCAAACGGCTTAACTGATGGCGAAAATTTAATACACGGATAGACTATAGTCTGGAATTACACATAGGCTACTTTTTATCTTAAGAATAGGCCGGCAAGGGGATTACCGCAAGAAAAAAAAAAGAAGGTTCCCATAGGTTGCGAAAACGAGAGCAGACTTCCACGGGCAATAGCTAGTTTAACATATTAGTAGAATTGGATAAATCATGACCTTTTGATTTAGTTTCTCATAAACAAACCTTTTTTTTTTTTCGTGCGAAAATCCCTTCGGTACAATCAGTGGTAAATAAAGAATAACGCAAGATACGGTGTTTAAACTAGAATGTAGTTAAATAAATGTAGTAAAAATTAAGTATCGAACACCAATGTTTCGTAGAAGTGGAGATAATCAAAAAGACGGGTGCCGTCTGGCATGTCTCAAGTTCAAATGAATCGCTGATCACCATAAATCAGTGGTACGAGTACACGAGGCACGTACAGTGCAGTGCATGCAGTATGTATCCAGCTTTTTATTTGGCACGTCTGGAATAAGAGTGAGAGTTCGGCTAAGATCGGTTTTCTTCGGTTTTGCTTAACATCTTAACATCTTTCTAGAGTAGTTAAAACCGAAATCATCATAGGTTTAGACAAGGATTCTGGAGATTACCAAGGAACCCAATAATTATATTCTAATACTAGCTGATGTCCGCGACTCCGCCCGCGCGGAGGGCGGTTATCGTTTTTTGGTCATATCTCCGGGTTTACTTAACCAAATGCAATCAAAGATACGGTAGACTTTAAGTCTGACCAAGGAATTTCTAATACAAAAAACTGCATCAAAATCCGGAAATCAGCGAACAAACAGACAAACAGATAAACAGACAAACAGACAAGGATTCCAAAAAAAAAAATTGTGTGTTCAGAATCGTTTATTTAATATAGCCCAAGTATTTTTTAAACATTTCCAATGTACAGATACAACTAATTTACAATTATATAATAGTAAAGATGCATATATATTAAAGTCGTATTTCAAATGTAAATATTACGGCCTTTTCTGTCTGTTTATCTGTTTGTCTGTTTGCTTACGATGGACGCAAAAGCTACTGAACGGATTTCGATGCGTTTTTTCTATTAGAAATGTCTTGATCAGACTTAAAATCTTCCGTATGTTTGATTGCAATTGATGGTTAAGAAGAACCGTAGATATGACGATAAAACGTTAACCGGCCTCCGCGGGCATCAACTAGTGTTCTTGTATGTATGTTTAGGTATCAACGCTGAAATAACATTAGCATAACGGAGCCTTGTCCAGACAGTCAAAATAATTTATTTAATGTATTTACACAATAGCGATGCAGTTTGTACAGGCCGCTGTTTGGTTATTGTTTGAAGTTCTCTGTGTTGGCTCCCGCCCAACTTTTTGTTAAACTCCATATGATAGTGTTCAAGTCAGGCAATTTTGCTCGAAATTGTTAATCATATTACGATCAAACAAGGTAATTGGAATCTGCTATCCAGAAATATTCTATTCTGCTGATTGAGTGTGATCGCAGGTAATTTTTGTCCATAGAAGATAGGTATAAGATAGGTGCTCTACAACCAGGGGTGTGTGTTGGGTAACCTCCTCGAGTGTCGCTCCGATTCCGATCCCGCCGCAGTCCGGGGGGAACGGTATCGGAGCGGCCGGTACACCCTGGGCGGCGGTCAATGGCTTCCCCTTCACCCCTTCATAGGGTTGGCATTGATCGTCGGCCAATACCCAACGTGGCGGGAACACATCGCTCTCCGTACTCCTCTGCTTTCAGAGGAGACAGGATGAGCGATGCTGTTAGTGGTGAGATGGCCCAGGGTCAGCCGGGGTGCGAGGGATATGCTCTATGGGTAACCTTACACCCCGGCGTCTGAAGACCCGAGACGGCGTGCGGTTTTAGTCGGTGCAAGCCCGACATAACCGCCCCCGCTGGCCGGCGGGGGGGGGGTATCCGAAGGGATTTCCGCACGATAAAAAAAAAAAAGGTGCTCTACAACCAAGGCTAGATAAAGAAAATCCGAATCATAAGGCACTTTCTTGCATAAGTTCAGAATATTGTCTTACTTATTTAGACTTCAGTCTACACAGGTAGCTCACTAAAGTGTTCAAACAGTCACCTCACCATCTAGCACACTTCAAGTGACTTTCCTTTGATTACGTTGTAAGATTATTATTTATTCTGAATCTGAACTTTTTGTTATGGTCTTAAAGTACTGGTCCTTATCCGGAAGGCGGGGTAGCCGGCGGATCAGCCATCCGTTTACCGGCCGATCGTTTTGCTCGACGAGGTATTCAAGCTCTTTGAGCGGATTATTGCAGAGCGCCTTGTCGAGCATCTCACGAACGTGGGGCCAGATCTGGCGGACAACCAGTTCGGTTTCCGCCGGGGGCGCTCCACCATGGAAGCGATCATGCGCGTTAGGCGCCTGGCGGATGAAGTAGTCTCGTGGGGTGGAGTGGTGGTGGCGGTGTCTCTCGACATCGCCAACGCCTTCAACACCCTACCCTGGAGCTGCGTTAGGGAGGCACTCGCGTATCACGGAGTGCCTCCCTACCTCCGCCGTATTGTCGAGGCATACCTATCCGAGAGGGCCATAGTTTACCCGAGCTGGCTAGGGCCAGGGCGGCGAGAAGTATCGTGCGGTGTTTCACAGGGGTCGGTCCTAGGGCCACTCCTGTGGAACATCGGATACGATTGGGTGCTGCGCGGTTCGTTGCTCGAGGGCGTCAGCATAACATGATATGCTGATGATACCCTCGTTATTGCGCGGGGAGCAACGCACCGAAGCGCGGCACTAAAGGCCACGGCAGGGGTTGCTCAAGTCGTGGGTCGAATACGGCGGCTGGGACTCGAGGTGGCTCTCTACAAATAAGAGGCTATGTGTTTCCACGGGCCTCGGAGGGGGCCACCTGCGGGAACCAGTATAACCGTAGGGGGCGTAAGCATCGGCTTCGAGCCCACGATGAAGTACCTTGGGCTCGTACTCGATAGCCGATGGGACTTCGGACCTCATCTCCGAAGTCTGGTCCCGAAACTGAGGGGGGCTGCTCCTGCGCTATCGCGGCTGATGCCCAACGTTAAGGGAACGTTAACGCCCCCACTAGGAGCCTGGACCTGGGGATCGTGCGAAGCATGGCACTGTACGGGGCCCCCGTATGGGCAGAGACTATGGCGGCCCGCAACGTGGCTGTATTAAACAGCCCGTTAAAAGCGATGGCCATCAGAGTCATTAGGGGGTGTCGTACGATCTCGTTCTAGGCGGCATGTCTCCTAGCCGGGACCCCTCCATGGGACCTAGAAGCGAGAGCCCTTGCGCTGCTGTACCAGTGGCGCAAGGAGGCGCTGGAGGCGGGGCCATAGGCCGGAGCCCCGAGAAATCAGGGCTCAGCGGTCCCAGCTCCACCGGGAACTCATGGAGACACGGAGGGTGCGAGTTGAGCACCGAAGGTGGGGGGAATTCACCATTGCGGCGGTGAGACCGATCATGAAGGAGTGGTTGGAGAAGGACCATGGGGGACCACTCCTACCGGATGTGCCAGATGGTTACCGGACAATGGTGTTTCGGTAAGTATCTGTGGCGCATGCACCGGGAGACAACGCCGCAGTGCCAGCACTGCGAGGATCCTGGCGAAGACACATGGCTTCATACGTAGGTGGAGTGCCCTGCGTGGGCTTGTCAACGCCGGGAGCTCGTTGCGGTCCTGGGCGTGGACGTTCTCTCGTTGGAGACCATGGTGAGGGCCGTGGTCTCCGACGGTAGCAAGTGGCACGCCGCAGATTCATCTACGCCCGGGACTACCGACCTCCATGATCGGGGCCTGAGGACAGCAGTTGGATGACTCGCCGTCCTTACAGAAGCAGGCCATGGCGGAGGCGTGTCGTGTTTGCCCTACACACGCCTGCCAACTCACCGAAGCAAGATAAAACCCGACCCCACCAGGCGAGGCCGCGGTGGTGGCCAAAGTCCGCCTGCAATCCTGGGGTTATCCTTTCGAGGGCTTACCCGGGGTGCCCGGCAACGGACACTTGGGGAGGACACCGTGTGGTTTTAGTCGATACACGACATAACCACCGGGGTATCCGAAGGGATATCCGCACGAAAAAAAAATGGTCTTAATGTTACCGTGACACAGACATATTTTTCCAGTTTAGAATGTTTTTTTGACAATACTAAATCTAATATTAGTACATAGATACATCATGCGAAACCTGTTCGACCATGAAAACTTAAAATTTGTATTATCGTATCTTTTTTTTCGTGCGGAAATCCCTTCGGATATCCCCCCGCCGGCCAGTGGGGGCGGTTATATCGGGCTTGAACCGACTAAATCCGCACGCCCTCTCGGATCTACAGACGCCGGGGTGTAAGGTTGCCCATAGAGCATATCCCTCGCACCCCGACTGACCCTGGGCCATCTCCGGTTTCTAGATGCCTAGATCCCCTAGGGCTTGGAAACCACGGTGTCCCCGTCTTGCCCCGGTTTGAGGGTGGGGCGCTAGTCGCCCCATCTTCCCGGCATGCTTCTGCTGGAGTGACAGGCTGCCTCACCTGCCACCCCCAGGCCTTCTAGTACCGTATCTATTGTTGAATGTTACTTCTCTCTTGGAAATCGAACTATGTCGCCACAGTCTACATCACAGGCATCTCCAAAGACCGGGTAGATATTTATAATATTCTCGATTTTGTTCCAGTTCGGAGGACAGTATGCCACACGATGAACGAGGGCTCGTCGGTGGTGCTGCACCAGACGAACATCACCAGGCTAACGGCCAGGGCCATTCAGCAGGCCGGCTATCATCTCCACAACGTGGAACATTTGTGCGTAATCCATCGCAGTCATTATTATCTTGCATCATAATCATTAGAAATCATTTGAATTTATCCTCATGCCTTGAGTTAGTTCTTTTGTAATTAAGTAACTTCAGGAAGCATGAAACAAGAACGAATAATCGGCCAAGTGCGAGTTGGACTCGCGTCCGAAGGGTTCCGTACCAATTATTAATTTATTTCTAAATATTCTGTGAATATTTCAAGCATCTACCTGTTACCATTATTAATGTCGAGTAAAAAACGGCAAAGAAAATCACGTTTATTATTTATTTTATTTCTAATATTTTGGTGATAGCGGCAATTTAAATTGTCTAGCTATCACGGTTGTTGTTGTCATAAGGCTGGTTATTGGCCTTATTAATATCGAGCAAAAATTGGCAAAAAAATCACGTTTTTTGTATAGAACTTAACGGACAGCGGAGCCTTAGTAATGGTATAGTAGTCCCGTTTTACATTTTGATACGGAACCCTAAAACGTATCATTTTTACTTAGAAACATTTTTTGTTAATACCTAGATACGTAAACCGGGGCAAGACGGGGAGACCGAGGGGGCCATCTCAAAACTGGAGATGGCCAAGGGTCAGTCGGGGTGCGAGGGAAATGCTTTATGAGTAACCTTACACCCCGGCGTTTGAAGACCCGAGATGGCGTGCGGTTTTAGTTGGTTCAAGCCCGACGTAACCACCCCCGCTGGCCGGCGGGGAGGGTGTATTCGAGGGGATTTCCACACTAAAAAAGCATACCGCATAAGCGCGAATACGTCCACTTACCCATCTTACACACATCAAATTGGCACAAATACAGCCTAGCCGCATAACAAATGACACATAGCGAAGTGTGGTGCCACCATTATATACACAGAAATAGTCACCAATATAATAGACCATGCATACAAATATTTGCACTAAACGGGCATTGAACACGCGAGCTCTGGGTCTTTTCAAACCATTATGGACTTGACGGCCTCAATGGCGTAGCGGTAGTGCATTCGACTGCTACGACAGGGGCGCGGGATATTTGTCTGAATGAATATGTCTATTTGCATTGGTCTGGGTGTTTATATGTATAGTATGTATGTATTTACATAAAAAAGTATATAAGTATGTTTATCCGCGTTCTGTAACCCATAACACAATTTATAGTTAAACTACGCTTACTTTGGGTCTAGAAAGCGCTGTGTAGAATGTTGTAGAATATTTATTAATATTTATTTATTGGAAAAGATATAAAGATGATTAAGAAAGCTTTACCCATTATATTATGATCTCATACTTTTACCGCAGTCGAACCAACTCTTGTATTACCATTATATATCTGTATTCGTTTTTCAACTCTATCCGTTACATAAGTAATAGGTTATCCTATTTTTGGCAATAACAACAACAAAAATTATACGATGCGCGTATACTTTGAAATTTAAAGCGACTTTTATCTTTGCCTAACAACGTGCGGATTTCAAACGTGTACAAGAGTCTTATTTCTATCACAGATCAATCATGGATGCGCCGCTCTTGGAGCACATTGTAGTGGACGATCTCACTAAGATGCCCAAACTGAAGTCACTGTGAGTATTGTGTTGGAATTGACTTATTTTTCTAATGCGTGATACTCCATAAGTACAATCAGCGTAAAAAGTAAATTATCATTTTCAGATTAAAAAATAATAAAAATAACGAAGTAGACACAACGAAGTACAAGAAGTAGAAAGTAATTTAATTTATACTTAATGAAAATACTGTTCAACAATAAAAATATTTTTTAAATATTTATTACCATAATTTTTAATTTTTTGGTGAGAAAATGATCGTCTATTTTTGACGTAGTCGATCAAATTACAGATTACCTCTAAAGCTAGCTAGCTTTCTCTAAAACAGTTCATAAAATAAGCGAAACATTAAATACCTTTTTTTACCTCCACGGGCTCCATCCTATCGGTGCCAGCGATGAGAGGGGTGTGTCGGAATCAAACCGACTAAAACCATACGGTGTCCTTCCCAAGCATCCATTGCCGAGAACCCCGGGTGCGTCCTCGAAAGAATAACCCCAGGGTTACCGGCGGACTTCGGCCGGCCGCTATCGTGGCCTCTCTTTTGGGGAACATGAAATACCTATATTAATCTTGTCCGTTGAAGATTATGGACCGGGCCGCGCTTTGCCTCCTAGGCTTACCGGTTTTCCAGGCGAGTATGCCGGACAGCTTGGCTAACAGGACGCAAGCCATGGCATTACTAATTGATCACACGGGCACTGCACGGGCTGAGTTGCACCCGAAGTGCCGGGCAAAGACCACGGCAACACGCCATTAATGAGGTCATATCACAAGGAGGGCGCTTGTTTATGGGAATATTCCCAGCATCCCCCTGGAGCCCCCTGGCCTGTCACGTTCCGATGGCAAGCGGCTGGTCCGACTCACTCTTGTTTCGCGACTTTGGATTGGACAAGCATAACAATTATGCCGCCCTTAAAACTGCGGGGTATAATTTCATCCCGTTCGCCGGTGAGACAGCGGGTCCATGGGCCTTTGAGACCAGAAAGTTCGTGGCCGATTTGGTGCGCCGACTGCGCATTGGGTGATGGGACATTTTTTTTTTTTTTTTATCGTGCGGAAATCCCTTCGGATACCCCCCGCGTGCCAGCGGGGGCGGTTATGTCGGGCTTGAACCGACTAAAACCGCACGCCGTCTCGGGTCTACAGACGCCGGGGTGTAAGGTTGCCCATAGGGTGATGGGACCTACGTTCGATTCAATATTTGACCGAAAAGGTGACGCAAATATGATTTGATCTTCAAGATCAAAAAATGACATTTAATTTATTTTGACATGTGTTTAATTTGTATAATACATTAATAAATTATATTATACTCGTAGTTTATTGATAAAACAAGCTCTTTGACATGTGGCATGCCCCAAGGTAGTGTTTGTAATCATTCTTGATTTTCCTTGCTTCATTTACTTTTTGGAACTGGTGTATATACTACACAATGAGCTAGTAATATATGTAAGAGCAGTGTCTAATTACACAGGTTCATAACACAAGCGCCGCGGTTGCATCGGATCGCACCCCTGCCTTCACTGCCCGAGCTACGCACATTGTACGTATGTATTTTGATTTTAGTTTATTTTATTTTTCAATTTTTTTTATTCACATTTAATGTGTATATATTATTACACTTTTAATATATTTTATTTTCTGTGAACTGTGTATGGGACCGAAAACGCTGCCCTGTGGTACCACGCGGCAGTTATATTGTACCACGAGGATAGAGTAACAGAATATGCCTAAACTAGTTTATAAAAATAATCTGTGGAAGATCCTACAAGGGGGAAGATCGTGCGAGATATATTCTGTTAAAAGAACGCAATTGACTCGTATTTCAAGATTTCCAAGTTGACAGTGTCAAAAGCATTACTGAAATCTGTAGTATAAAATGAAAGGCGGGAAAATGTAAAGTACAATGATTTAGACCTATACTACTAAGCTAACTACCAGCTATACTAAGCAAACATCTTAGGTCTACCGCAATATGAAAAAGGTAATTAAAGTGTAACTACGGTCAGAACAGCATGATTATTTAACTGGCAAAGGTTTAAATTATGATCCCATCTTCTTTTTCATAAAATTAACTACTTATTTTGAATATTTTATCTTAATCTATTTTGACAAAAAAGTACATCACATTGAAATTATCTAAAAAGTAGCAAATTGAATATTTAAATGAAAGTGTTTTAGCACACTATGTATTTTACGTTATTTATTAAACATTTAGGAATACGATTGAAACAAAACCAAACTACCTATAACAAAAATAACTTTTTAAATTGATAGGATTTATATAATGTTTTCTCGCAAATTAATATGCATACATTAATAAGAAACTAAACAGATCTAAAATGTAGTACCTTCTGTTTATTACGAAGTAAAGCAAACTCAACATGTAATGCAATATGTAATGGTTTGTAATCTAATCTGTTATATTATATAATACGTATATATACTTTAGTTCTTTTCTTTCCTATTACACCAATAAATCCAATATACGTTTTAGCTTATTTAGGATTCATGTCTTGCTTGCTTTTAGCGATACGGCCGCCATTTGTACATAATATATGTTAATTAAGTGTATTAAAAGTGATAATTATCGCTCACTTAGTAATGTGCCTGGTGGATGGCAATAGGCTCGCCCCCTACTACATTTGGACCTAAACATAACTATCGAATCGTGGGTGTGTAATACACCTCTGCCTACCCCTTCGGGGATACAGGCGTGCAGTTATGTTATGTTAATTAAGTATAACATATACGCTTATTCTGATTGGTGTACAATAATGTTTCGGGGTTGCCCAAAAACACAGTAAGAGCTGACCTCACTAATGAAATAGAACTAGAACTAAAATGCTTGAATTCTATAATTTAATACCTTTTTTTTTTTTTCGTGCGGAAATCCCTTCGGATACCGCCCCCGCTGGAGAGCGGGGGGTCTCCAGCGGGGGCGGTTATGTCGGGCTTGAACCGACTAAAACCGCACGCCGCCTCGGGTCTTAAGACGCTGGGGTGTAAGGTTACCCATAGAGTATATCCCTCGCACCCCGACTGACCCTGGGCTATCTCCGGTTTCGAGATGGCCCCCTTACTTGCTCTCCACTGTGCCATCTGCTAATCAGAGGGACACGTGGAAAGCTTCCGAACAGCCCTGAACAGGGCCGTCCTCGCCTCGGTCGGAGTTGGCCGTAGGCGGCAGCGTCTCTCCCGCCCTAGGAGTGAGGTGCTGCTGTCTCCGTTGCCCAGGGTGCACCGCGTGGAGGTCCCCAACCAAGCACCCCATCTATAATTTAATACCTAATAATATTACCTATATACCTACCTTTTTTTTTTTTTTTTCGTGCGGAAATCCCTTCGGATACCGCCCCCGCTGGAGAGCGGGGAGTCTCCAGCGGGGGCGGTTATGTCGGGCTTGCACCGACTAAAACCGCACGCCGTCTCGGGTCGTAAGACGCCGGGGTGTAAGGTTACCCATAGAGCATATCCCTCGCACCCCGACTGACCCTGGGCCATCTCCGGTTTCGAGATGGCCCCCTTACTTGCTCTCCACTGTGCCCTCTGCTAATCAGAGGGACACGTGGAAAGCTTCCGAACAGCCCTCAACAGGGCCGTCCTCACCTCGGTCGGAGTTGGCCGTAGGCGGCAGCGTCTCTCCCACCCTAGGAGAGAGGCGCTGCCGTATCCGTTGCCCAGGGTGCACCGCGTGGAGGTCCCCAACCAAGCACCCCATCTATAATTTAATACCTAATAATATTACCTATATACCTACCTAATTATATTCTGGTATATATATATATATATATATAATATGAACAGCTTTAACGATTTTCATAAATTTTAGTATACAAGGGGTTTCGGGGCGATAAATCGATCTTGCTAGGTTATATTTTTAGCAAACGTCGAAAAAAAAAATGGTCACCCAGATATTTTCTATAAACACAGTCACACCGATTACCTATACATGCATATTACGAGGGTCAAACTGAAAGTTCTTAGAACTGGCCACTTATAAACAATATAATAAAAAAATAATTCTAAAATTTGAAAATAGAACTCTTTGCCAATATTACTGAGTATATATTTCATTCATTTATCATTTGTTTTACGATTTGGCGGCAAATTGAAAATTGTCTGTGGCACGTTAACATGAATTTAACACGAGAAAATTTTCATGCAATGATTTTTTATGACTTTCGATGTCATTTAAGTCAACAAGAAAGTTATGATAGACTACGATTGGCCTTTCACGATGAAGCCCCATCTCGTGCGACTGTTTACAACTGGTTTAATGAGTTTAAACGTGGTCGCACTAATCTCACTGATGATTTACGTGAGGGACGGCCTTCTACGGCGACGACTGAAAATAACATCTGTGTTGTGCGGCGTATGATAGAGACTGACAAAAGAGTGACCTATCAGCAGATTCGGACAAGCTTAGGCATCGGTATGAGTCAAGTGCACAAAATCCTCCACGAACATTTAGCGGTCAGGAAGCTTTGCGCCCGGTGGATACCTCATAATTTGACTGAGGCTCAAAAACTCCATCGTGTGGATTGGTGCCGTAAAATGATTGAAAGATTTAACGGAGGTGACTCTAATGCTGTGTTCGACATACTAACAGGTGACGAAAGCTGGATTTACTGTTATGATCCTGAAACCAAAAGACAATCTGCTCAGTGGGTGTTTCCTTTCGAGGAGTTGCCAACTAAAGTGAAGAGAGATCGAAGTGCGGGAAAAAAAATGGTGGCCTCGTTCTTTGGAAGGATAGGTCATTTCGTAACAATTGTGTTAGAGGATCAAAAAACAGTTTCTGCAGAATGGTACACTACCAATTGTTTGCCACTTGTCTTGGAAAAAGTTCGAGAGAAACGACCTCGCAGTAGGATCCTCCTTCACCACGACAACGCCTCGTCGCACACCGCCAAGCGAACGATCGACTATTTGGCGACATCAAACGTTGAATTACTGGGTCACCCGCCGTATAGCCCCGACCTCGCGCCTTGTGATTTTTATTTATTTCCAAAAATTAAAGAAAATCTTAAAGGAAAGCGGTTTATGAATGCTGAAGAAGCGGTGGCTGCGTATCGCGATGCCATTGAAGAGACCCCTAAGGACGAGTGGGCAAAGTGCTTTTCCCAGTGGTTTCATCGCATGCAGCGGTGTATTGACGTGAATGGACAATATTTTGAAAGATATAATAAAACTAATAACTGGCTAATGTAATCAGTTTTTGATTTTCTAAGAACTTTCAGTTTGACCCTCGTATATAGGTATACATTTGGATGTATATGGGGCTCTACCAAGATCTTCGGGGTCTAGGCCAACCTCTCCAGCAAGCCGGTACATCTGCTCATTGACGGACGAGGCTATGGTGCAGGCTTTCCTATGGGTATTGGGAGGTCAGCCGGCAGTTGCTCCCATAAAAGACCAGAAGAGAGGTGTACAGGCTCCAAGGTACAAGCTTTGGATGCGATTGGGATTGGCGCTTGGATGAAGAAGGAGACACCGATTACCTATAGGAAATTATCTGCTAATCACTGATTAATTTTTCGGTTATTATCTATCTATGTAAATAAAAATGAATCGCCAAAATGTATGTACGCGCATAGTTTCTGAACGACTGCACAAGGATAACTCTTTTTTTTTGTATTACTTATTGTCAGGACAAGATTTGTATGAAAGAAAAATTTAGGGAATTCCACGGGTAAGGTACTAGTGTAGCAGCGGGGCGAAGCCACTCTACGCAGCTGTTTACGAAAATAGACAATGAAGATCTCATAAATAAAATACTGAATGTTTTTGCACCATATCTCATTGTCAAGTTTGAAAAACTGAGGTTGGATTTCAACAGAAAAAGTAATTGCGATCATCAATTACAACCCACGTTTAGTTTAACTTGATGGTAATAACGACATTCATTGAATTACATGTCATAACATAACACAGTTGAGTGCGACTTGATGGCGCTTACTATCCATCCATTACTATTCAAAACTATGTTAAACTGTTAAACCAATAATCTTCTATATATTTGGCAGCGCCATCTAGAAATAGTCAAGATTAGAGATTTCTCCGGCGGCGTACGGCTTTTTCCAAGGCGTTGTCAATCTATGTTTACTAGGGGCGCAATGCATTCTGCTGTTGCAAACGTTGACCTGAGTGTTTTTTTTTCAATTGAACACCATTTGTTTTTACGTGTGGAAATCCTTTCGGATACCCCCCCGCCGGCCAGCGGGGGTGGTTATGTCGTGTATCGACTAAAACCGCACGGTGAATTGAACACCATTGAATTGTTTTTTTCGGTAATTATTCCTCCGTTGCTAGACCGATTTTCAATTTTCTTTTTCTGCCTTAAGCCAATAATTAAGTTGCACATTTTGGCGTCAAAATCGTGGTCTCAACTTTGGTCATTTTGGAGAAATCAGATTTTGAAATTTTTGAAGGGTGATTATTCCTCCATGGTATGTTCGATATTCAATTTTATTTTTTCTAAACCTTCCGGGTATCAAGTTGTATTTACATGATAAGTTTGGTCAAAATTGATCGATTACTTAAGGAGGAGTAGCGTCACAACCGAAATCCACCGAGTTGAGTATAGAGAGCTTTTCGTTTCACTTTCAGCTCAATTATTGGTCTATGTTATCATCGACCCAAGAAGTGCTGGTTTGATGTCGTTAGAGATGACATGCGTGCCAATGGTCTTACTACCATGGATGCCGAAGATCGTGCGAAGTGGAGAAGAAAAAGCAGAAAAGCGGACTCCGGGCTCCGAGGTGCAACCTCGTGCCGAATAGGGACACAACGCTGAGATGATGATGATAATGACTATCATCGACGAAATCCGCTCTAAACGTAAAAAATCCGGGGGATAATCTTTCTGGTTTAGCTTTAGTTGATCCGTAGGGAACTCAACTCAGTAATTTATTTCGTCCAAGTGTATAGGTAGTTGATTAATGGAGAATAAAAATCCCTTTTGGTATCAGTGGAGAATTCCTCTAAAATCATTGTGAATAATGCCTAAGGTATATCGTTCCGGCGTGGAAGATCCGTGACGGAATTTTCATCAAGTGTAGTTTAGACCTACGTCTAAGAGGTATTTTATGGTATATATCCGATAAGGACGCATATAACATGTATAACATGAATAATTTCAACAGCATGATCACGACGTCTGGTCTTCTGGAGGTGCCCAACCTGAGCCGTGTCCACGATAGTAAGAGCACGCCAACATATTTACAGGCTATGTAAGTATGCCCAGTAATAGACATCTTAATGCGCCTTTCCAGTGCGTGATTCTGCAGATTTTATCATGCACGACAGAAGACTAAGGACAGCCACGCACCGCGCATCAATTGCTTCAACGCAGACAACTGCTACGGACTTGTCAACACTTCCACAGATAACACATTTCCACGCTGCGTCACGTCGGCGTCGGTGCTGGGTGCTCCGCGTCCGTCCGCAGAATCACGCACCGTTGAAAACTCAGCTTTAGCTTATTGAGAATTTATTTGATATTGAAATAATGAAACTCAATCAGGGGCTCGATTCAGTAAAATTACGCTTTTTAAACGTATGATATCAAAACTAACGAACATTAATGTCTTAAAATCTAATTGAAAACGAAATCAACTATGAGTGGTTCTAAATGTTGAATAACCTCACTAAAGTGAAGGTAGGTTTTGTTTTGACAGATCATACTGAATACTAAAATATTTTTTTAAGTTTTTTTTTCTAATCGAATCGAAATCACGCATTTTGAAAACGTGACGTTACTAAATCGGGCCCCTGGTGTGATGTAATTTAGTGCAACCTTTTTCATAATTATTAACATAAAGTACCCTTGTTTTGGGACTTGGAGGCTTGTGGTTATGTGGTATCCAAAAACTAACATTCTAAGGTTAAGCAATACTAGCCATGTCAGTTTTAGAATGGGTGACAATTCTATCACACAGCGAGACAGTCACTCCTGTAAAATCCAAAATAGTCCAAATTGTGGATGGGAGGAGGAGGACACGGACCACGGGCTCCAAAATGCAAGCTTTGGATGTAACCGAGATGGGCTCTCGGATGAACAAGAGATCTCTTAAAATTTACAAATGCTTCTGCTGAAAAATCGCAATATATAATTTAATTAGCATCATCCTCCTAGAGATTTCTCGATTACGTGCAAAGTTTATACTTTGGAGCCAGTGTTCCGTTTATTATTTTAGAAGAATGTTTTTTTGGCTTTTACGAGAGTGACTGTCGTCTGACCGCCCAACCCCGACAGGAAAGCCTGCACCAGAGCCTCGTCCGTTGTTCACCAGGTGCCCCAAGTAGCAGGTGAGGTTGACTTGGGCTTCGAAGGTGTTGTCACGGCCCAGTACACCCTTAGTCATTGTCTTATTGGATGAGTAAGCGATATTGCGTATCATAATACCAGAAATGTGGATTCCAGGTGTGAATATTCTCATAGTTATGTGTTTTTCAGAGATCTGGAAGGCAACCACATAACGCACCTATCTCCACACGCGCTGCGCGTGCGCGCCGATCAAGTGTAAGTCCCTAGGTACATACGCACATGTGCTACTTTATTTATTTTCGCATCATCCATCACTCATCATCACTACGCAATTGTTTTATTTTCAGTTTTTTATTAAACTCTCCAGATTTAATGACTTAGCAGTAAATGGATGCTTAAACGGCTCGCAAATGTCTCTATGTTTACCTTTTTTTTTCGTGCTGAAATCCCTTCGGATACCCCCCCGCCGGCCAGCGGGGGCGGTTATGTCGGGCTTGAACCGACTAAAACCGCACGCCGTCTCGGGTCTTAACACGCCGGGGTGTAAGGTTGCCCATAGAGCATATCCCTCGCAGCCCGACTGACCCTGGGCCATTTCCGGTTTCGAGGTGGCCCCCTCGGGTTTGGGAACCACGGTGTCCCCGTCTTGCCCCGGTTTGGGGGAGGGGCGCTAGTCGACCCACCGTCCCGGCCTGCTTCTGCTGGGGTGACAGGCGGCCTCACCTGCCACCCCCAGGCCTGCGCTCATGGAGGACGGAGGTCGTTAAGCGACCTCCGGCGCCTGCGTCGCCTGCGACGCGCAGCGAGCATGTTGCGGGCTCGGCGGGCCGGGAGAGTTCTAAACCTCTCCCGGGCGCGCTCCGCCATCTCCTTCGCGAGCATTACATGCTCGCAGAAGGAGGTGGCGGTGGCCCACGCACTCGCGCTCCGCACCATTGCCGCAATCATGCTGCCGAGCGAGAGGACTCCCACCCCGATGGCTGCCACGAGGTCACGCCTCGGCGCCTCCCACGCCGGGCTGTCTCTAAGTTTACCTAACCATCAATCTTATTCCATCCATTCTCTCTGGATGGGCAAAAGAAGATTGACGAAACAAATTTAGGTATGAGACAGGGGTTAATAGGCAACCCGGCGAAGGTCGACTCCCACCTAGGCGTAGGTATGTCAACCTAAGATATTTAGAGGAAATTATGCGACTACAAGATAAAAAATATGTTTTTTTTATAGTTTTTGCGTAGATATTGTATCCTGTGATTATTTTTGCACCAAATGTTAAATGTTTTTATGAATTTATTTCATGTTTTATGTTTTAACTTACACGCTATTAGCATGCTTTTTCATTAAAAAAACCTAACTCATTAATAAATTTACGACAATGAACAATTTACCAGTTGTATTTAAAAAATATGCGTGACATTCCCATAGTTTGCGCGGGATGAGGGGCGTAAACGTGCCACGCGGGGTGGCCGCGACACCATGAGAGCACATGAATAGATAAAGTGTACTATATATTATATTCTGTAATGGGAGCACAGAATATATATAGTACTTATATACGCATGAATTTGCTAAACTACTCTGTTGTTTTTCAAATAATTGGCATTTTTTTTAAGTACTTAAATGTAAAAATGTGTTGTTTATTTGCACTGAGCTATTTATTCATAACGTGATGTTTATTTGTAAATCTTTATTATATTGTGGTCACATGATGAAACTTATCTTTTTTATCCATATTTTTGTATACTTTTTACAAGGCTGTATACGAATATTATCTTCATTTTTATTGTATTAACTAAGGCCCCGTATCATGAGTTTATTATAGCGATGCTAGGTCTAAATATAGGTATTTTATCGAAATTAAAATATTTCTATCTACGTATAGTCAACGACAAAAGTGGCTTGACAAATTCTAATTTAATAATCACTTTAACTCTTGAACCTTTCATAAAATAATAAACAAAACATAAAATATAATAAATTTGTCCCCTGGAGATTATAAACAACATTTATTTAATTCATTATTAGGTTGATGTTTTTCGATGTAAAAAACGTTTGTAAACATTTAAGTGTTATTCTACTTTTGTCGTTGACTGTAGCTACTATTTGTATGATGAGAGCAGAGAGCCAATTCTCATAATAAAAAGATTATCAAAGTTCAGTCTCAATCTCATGAAGATCTCCGAAATGTCAAAAAAGGTGTTTTCTAAACAACCTTTTCCAAATTTTCAACAATTTTTTTTTAACGGGATTTGGTCCTCTAGTGTTTTGTTTGGGTTCAAGTGAAGGAAGCCAAGCACTAGTAACCCACATCATCATCATCCTAGCCGGGAATCCTTGCATTTTGGAGCCAAGGTCTGATTTCCTTACATTTATCCTTCTTTTAACGCATCGCTGATAACATAATATTATCTGATGTGATAGTGAGACATGCGTGTCAAATCCCTTACGCGACGTCAAGTCAACACTTTATGGGCCTACCGACAAGGCCTCTATAGTTATTAATTATTCTGTGCTTCCTACCGATCAGACTCTAAAAAATGTTACCAAAGGGGAAATAATAATGGTTCCGATCCGAAAAACAAATTAATCTCCAAAGATCTGTGGCCGACTATTATTATAATTAACCAGCGTTATATTGAATTACCTACCGACAAAAAAAAACCCAAAACACAAATGAAAAAAATAAAACAATTTAACAAACAAATAAGAGCATATTGAAATATGTAAAACTATTTTTAACGGATTCAATCGCGATGTATTTGATGTTATTTTTATATTTTACATTGATCCCGACGATTCGGTTGCTTTTCAGCAGCCATGGTCACGGGGAGACTAAAGATGGGGAAGACTAAATCGCGATAGAATCCGTTAAAAATAGTTTTATTTCAATGTGTGACATTCGCGTAAATTTCCGACAATATCAAATAAGAGTTCTCAATAATCATGTTCAAATTACATTTTTCTCCTAAAAAAAGGGATCTTCGAATAACAAAACTAAACTTTCGAATAGAAAACTGCACGTCCGACAATATAACTAAGTTACCGACAACAGAAGTTTTGTCAAAATCATATTTTTACAACTTGCATGAGATGTTTTAATTTCTACGCCGCGAAAGCGAGCGAAGCGAGCTGGTGGACATCGCGCGCCCCGACACGGATAGATATAGGTTAGAAGGGTTATTGCGGAGGTCTCTGCAAGAGAGTCTTAGTAGTTACTTGCTTGGGTTACTGTGATAATGCACTTAGAAATAGTTAGAATAGTTAGTATTTTAGGCAGGAGATTTAATGTTTTGACTGTTTTGAATAAGGACAATTCTTCTTTTTTTTTGTCGGAACTTTTATAACTACCCTTACAAAAGACTCTGCATAAACAATTTTCTGAACTCAGCTCCACTCACTAAGTGATTCCGTTTATGAATCTCATATTTATATTGATTTACCAAAAATGAACTTGAAAGAACTTAAAGAAACAAAGAAATTTAAGTCGAAATAACACTGAAACCACTAGTCTCAACGATGAGCTTAACTTAACATTTGTTTGTTGAAGTAAACCTATCATAGTGGAACAAAAAAGCGATAGTTCAATAAACATCAAACAGTGTATTCTCAATTATCATCATTAAGTGTCTTAAATTATCATCACTCTTTTATCATGTTCGTTCGCCTTAGTTCCATTGATCAGTTCCATGATGGTACTACTGCGAATTTTCTTTCGCATTAGTACCATTTATACGTCATAATGAAATGATGGAACTAACCTTTTTTTTTCGTGCGGAAATTCCTTCGGATACCCCCCCACCGGCCAGCGGGGGCGGTTATGTCGGGCTTGAACCGACTAAAACCGCACGCCGTCTCACGTCTAAAGACGCCGGGGTGTACCGTTGCCCATAGAGCATATCCCTCGCACCCGGTCTGACCCTGGGCCATCTCCGGTTTCGAGATGGCCCCCTCGGGTTTGGGAACCACGGTGTCCTCGTCTTGCCCCGGTTTGGGGGAGGGGTGCTAGTCGACCCACCGCCGTCCCGGCCTGCTTCTGCTGGGGTGACAGGCGGCCTCACCTGATACCCCCAGGCCTGCGCTCATGGAGGATGGAGGTCGTTAAGCGACCTCCGGCGCCTGAGTCGTCGGCAACGCGCGGCGAGCATGTTGCGGGCTCGGCGGGCCGGGAGAGTTCTAAAGCTCTCCCGGGCGCGCTCCGCCATCTTCTTCGCGAGCATTACATGCTCGCAGAAGGAGATGGCGGCGGCCCACGCGCTCACGTAGCAATACCTAACCTATCTTTCATAGCTATTTTCAAGTGGAAACCACTTTTAGATACAGATTTGTGTCCAGCACGAAAAGTGCGCTGCACGCAGCACACGACAGCACGTCTTTTTTGTCTTTGGTTTTGGTTTTTTTTTTGTTATTTGTTAAGGAAGGGAGCCCGGGGTCAACTCACCTACTGTTTCTCTCGATTTGGCGTATATGGCTTTTGTGCGTGCGACTGCCGTCTGATCTCCTAACCACGATACGAAAGCCTGTGCCAGGACCTCGTCCGTTAATCAGCCAGTGTACCGGCTTGCTGGTGAGGTTAGATTGGGCCTCGTAGACCTTGGTAGAGCCCCATAAATATGTTGAATTCAAGATTTTTTTGGGGTTAGTCTATAATTTTATATAATCGTAAATTAGTTGTGAATTATTTATGATGAGCTGATTAGTTTGTGTTGTGTGTGCACATTGAAGATATTTAAAAAAAACTTTTGCTGAAATAAGTGAACGATTCTGAACACAATAGTACCTAGATTGTTATACAAGGAGCTAAAATGACCCATTATATACGAGGTAGTTTTACTCCCGAGCTTTAGGGAGGGAATAAATAGAAACCGAGTTTTAATGGGTTTTAGCGCCGTGTGTTACACTATACTTTTCACTACGATTGCGAGAAAATAAAACAATCTAATGTAATATTCATTAGCACTACCGATTTAATTTGCAATTAGAGAAAAATTATAAAGATTTCGCGCCAATGTATTTTTTTTGTTTCTTCTGTAGCCGCAACACATTGCATGCATTCTACCAGAGATCGTCGATTTTAGTTCCATTTTCAAAATTAAAATGAAGTTCTTTTTTTATGAAACAGTAATAAGTCGAGTCTTTATTCATGATTATTCTACTTATGACTAAATACTTTTGCGTGTTTGTAGGCTCATTGTCATTTGACACACAAAAAAAAAACTTATTCCCCTAGGGGAAGAATTGCTATTTTTTCTTCGCTCTGGTACGCCACAATGACGGTATTTTTGAGCAAGAGGAGTGAAAAATCATTTTGTTTGGAATTCTTGTCTTTTTTCTATTAGAAAAATGGTAATGATTAGACTGAAAATAATCTGTATGTTTGATTGCAATGGTTTTTTTTTCATAACATAACATAACTTCACGCCTGTATCCCGAAGGGGTAGGCAGAGGTGTATTACACACCCACGACTCGCCAGTTATGTTAAAGTCCCAATGTAATAGGGGGCGAGCCTATTGTCATCTACCGGGCACATGGTTTTTTTTAATACCACTTAGGTGGCAATCACGCACATGGCCCACCTGATGGGAAGCAGTTACCGCGGCCTATAACCCCAGAGGCGTCACACTCGCGATGCCGACAATATTGTTTAAGGAGAACGGGAGATATTAACAAAAAACGATTAACGACCTTCGCACGAGCGGAGCCGCGGGCGAGCTAGTCATAAGTATGATTACGTTTATGATACGTGTAGGTATGATTTATGTCTTTATATATTTCAGGTCTCTAAACTACAACCTGCTCGAAGAAGTACCAGCGCATGCATTCAAAAATGCACAAATATCGAAACTGTAAGTAGATTTCAATTTTTAAAACCTACTCCACCACCACTCACTTTCTTCCTCCTCCATTTTACTGACTCTTGTATGGCGAGTGTTCAAATACACTTTTTCAGTTTATCCCACTCTCTCCTTTCCTATCAGAATGACAAGTGTAGGTCTAAGGTGTTACCCCATACGGTTACACCTTTGTTATTTGTAATCTCCATGGAGATTTAAAATTCTTTAGCAACACACGTATTTAATTTTCCTATAGTATCAAACGAAGCCACCATTTCAACACTGTCGGCATCTATAATGATGGCCTTAATTCTTCAGACTTCACTTATAGCTTACCATCAGGCTGTTGTAAACTCTTTAAATCCATTCAAAGACGACCCCTCCTCCCCCTGTAGAAGTCCAGACTGCTCTTCGCCGTATGAAGAATCGGAAAGCTCGGAGCCATTACTCCAATCTTCAAAGCCAAGAGGTCGGTGCAGGAGCGTGGCAACTAAACTATCGCAGTATAAAAGTCATGTCCCACATGAAGCTCTTTGAGAGACTAATTGACTCCCGGATTCGACAGGAGTGTGCACTTTCGGAGTGTCAATATGCGTTTCGCCCCGGCCATGGCACTTCGGATCACTGAGGATCGTTGCGGAGAAATATAGGACGAATAACGACAGATATAGGCAATGCAAAGGCATATTCCTTTGCATTGCCTATATCTGGGCATGCAGAAGGCCTTCGACTGTGTTCCTCGCGCGATGATCTGGTGGGCATGGCGGTTCAAAGGGGTTCCAGAATCCTATGTTGACATCATTCGAAACAATTACTCCAATTCCGTGGTTCAGACCGCTGTTGGCGACACGAAACCCTTCCCATCACAGTCGGGGTACACCAAGGATTCGTCCTAATTCCGTTTCTTTTTAGCGTGATATTAGATGTTCTATCGGACAGCATCAGAAATTCACATGAGTAACCTCCGTGGTTCTTCATGCTGATTGTATAACGCTGGCAGACGTGGACATGGGCAGATTGGTGGAAGTAGAAGGAGGCACTTGTGAATGCCCGTCTCAAGGTTACTGTGACGAAGACTGAGTACTTGGCGTTCAACTCAACAGACGCCACAGATCCCAGTGGTATATGTACTTCACGCGACTAGTGACATACATTGCGACGTCAAGGTACGCATTGCCGCTGCATGGACCAAGTGACGTGGGATAACTGGTGTCATTTGTAACCCTGAACTGCCGGTTAGATTGAAGGGGTAATCCTATAAAACCATCATTTGGGCCTGTCCTTTTGGCTGTGAAGTGTGGCCTTTGCTAGAGCAAAATAAGCATGAGCTGCGTGTCACAGAGGAATATGCTGTGATGGATGTGCGGAGTCACTCGTAAAGATCGCGTGAGGAATATTGCAGATAAAATGCAAGAGTGTGTTCGCTGGTGCGGCAATCGGGACAGAACGCTGAGATGTTGATGATGAGTACGACCATAGATTTAGTCAGTACGGAGCCCATGACCCACTCGCCTATTTCTCTTGATTTGACTTTTACTGGAGCGACTGCCGTCTGATCACCTAACCTTAGAGGAAAGTCGTGCTGAAAAAATGCGCTAGAGTCTCGTCCGTTAATCAGCATTGGCTACGCCTGTATGTATACCTACATGTACAGTCATTTTAGTCCCATAAGGGAAATCCATAGAATATCCTAGTTAGTATAAGTAGTTAAATATAATTTGCGAAAGAAACGCCACTGAAGTGCACTGGCGTTTCTTTAACCTTTTGTCAATGCAACGTTTATGTTTCAGGAGCTTCAGAGGCAATACAAAACTGAGACGCCTACATGAGGATGCTTTTGCAGCTAATCTGCTGCTCCGACAATTGTAAGTTAAAAATCATGGCGTCTCTGCATCTGAGCGCAAACCCCGGTCGCGACTTCTCTGTATACTAGAATGGCCATTCAGATTAAAATAATTGGTATAGTTTTTGAACGATATCGTTTACAACTTTGGCGCCATTTTTTGTATCCGTCATAGTATCATCATCATCATCATCATCATCAACCTATTCTAGTCCACTGCTGGACATAGGTCTCCCCTAATGAGCGCCATAGCGCCCTGTCTTCAGCTTCATAGTATACCACAGAGTATATTAAATTTATTTTATATGAGATCTGTAATCATCTGTAAAGTAGTGTAAGGGCGCCAAAATTATGAATCTATGGTGAGGCATCTCGTACTCCTGTCCCGTTCCCGCCTCACCTCCGAAGTGCTTGTCTAGTATACACAGAAGTCATTGATTTTGAAGCCTTGGTCCTCCTTTTCCTAATTTCCTTAATTGCATTTACGGAAGCGACCGCCATACAGCAGGTTTACGGGTATAACTACCAGATTGCAAGTGAAGTTGGCTTGTGTTCCAAAGATCTTGGTTCAGTTCCAACACATATGAAAAAAAACGGTTTCCTATACCCTAAGACGTGAGAAAATATTCAGTTATAAGCGCGACAAACATACAGATCAAACTTTGAACCTTTGGAATCTGTTAAAAAGATGGCACCTCCTCCGTTGAGTAGGTTCATCTTCGACGGCACTCGTGATACAGGGTCCGAATATTGTAGTACTACAACGAGTACCAAAGCACTCCCTTGACAATACAAATTCTATGACAACAAATATTATTGTACTATTTTATAAGGAGAATTTTGTACCATTATTTTTATTACATTTTATAATAAAAATAATGGTTTTTATAGAAATAGAAATTCATTATTATTACCAACTGTTGCCCGCGGCTTCACCCGCGTGGATTTAAGATCCCATTACCGCTGCCCATGGGAGTCTATTCCACCACCACAACCTATATAAGATACAAAATTCCATCATACATCATTTTGATATCTCTTGAGATATAACAAAATTATGGTTTAGGCAGCGTTTTCGTTAAAAGCTCCCAGACGGCTTATTTTCTTCCGACACCTCCAACAAATATCATTATATTTTAGCCAATGTATACAAAAACTCTCTATTCATTGCTGAAAACAGTACGAAATACGGTGCAGTATTTTTTTAGGTTATCCCGAACAGACAGACAGACGGCGAAGGGCGTTGTTTTATATGTAGAGATTTGCGTTGGGGAAATCGTGAGTAATGACCAGCGTTTGTTTGTTCTAGAGATTTAAGTAGTACCGCTATCACGTCCCTGCCGATAGCTGGCTTGCACCACCTAGAAGTACTTAGAATAGAGAAGACTCCTTCACTAAAATACATCCCGTCGATCTACGAGTTTCAGGTAAGAAACAGTACTTACCTGACTCCTGGGCATCACATGTTACGTACTTTTTTTTTTCGTGCGGAATTCCACCCCCACAGTGGGGGGGGGGGGGTAAGTTAATGGATCATAAAACTGACCGGCAGGAGGTTATTCGAAGTCGATTTCCCCAGGAAAAAAAGGACCCTGAAAAGTGTCATCATCGTCATCATCCGAGCGCCGAAGGTCCGCTCTCGACCTTTCCATGATTTTTTTTTGGCTTTTATGTTAGCGCCTGCTATTTGACCCCTCCAACTCCAAGAGGAAAGCTTACGTCAGAGTCTCATTAGTCATTTTCTCGTCATTGGCAGCTAGCCCCTTCTAGGTTTGTTTGAAGCCCGAAGATTCTCCATAATCTTCAGGCTTCAAACAAACCTAGATGGGGCCCGCATACATTTATATTTATTTACAAGTGACCGATTATCTTTCATCACTCATCATCATCGCACGTTTCCACGCTGATATTCAACTGGCTCCTATATGGAGGAAATCCGACATAAACATATATGAGTCCTTAAATTTACAAAGCAGGTGATCCGACTAACAGGTGCAAGGGTTGGGCCTCAAGGAAGTTAGTTGAGCCCTGTACACACTTCTATCACTCACTAACGCTCAATAATTTCGTATGTAACAGAATCTTCAGAAAGCGTACCTGACTCATCACTTCCACTGCTGCGCGTTCGAGTTCCCCGAGAGGCACAACCCCATTAGACACCAAATGTACAAGAAACAGATGGATCTTATGCAGGCGGTGAGAATAGTTTCCATTTTCATAACATAACATAACTTCATACTTGTATTACCGAAGGGGTAGGCACCCACCCACGATTCGCCAGTTATGTTAAGGTCCCAATGTAATAGGGGGCGAGCCTTTGTCATCTGCCGGGCACTTTATTAAGCGAGCGATAATTAACATTTATTAATGCACACATATAAGCTACGAAAAGTCAGAGATGTGTATCCGGGGCGACTGGAGATCGAAATCGAGATCTCATCTCAGCAGTCCGTTACGTATGCAAAAAAAATAACCCCACCACTAGAAGAAAGTCTATGCCAGAGCCTCGACCATCAATCAACAGGTGAACCAGCTTGCAGATGAGATCGGCTTGAGGGTCGAAGATCTTGCAGGGACTTCAAAAACACCCTTACACAAACACACTAGGGACTGCGAGGAAAAAAACCTCTCTGGAGATCGAAATCGAGATCTCATCTCAGCAGTCCGTTACGTATGCCACACAGCTATCGCCGCTGTATCCATGATATTCATTTTCAACCCACTTTAAAGAGAGGGAGTCCGCCATTCGTCGGAATATCTGTTTTATATACTATATTCCGAGATGTTGGATTCTGGAGTGGTCACATCATCATCCTCAGAACCTTTTCCCAACTCAGTTGGTATCAGCTTTCACTCTAACTACGAAACGGCTGAACTTCGATATTTTCCGTGTAGTGACTATCTGACCTCCATAACCCCGTGGCGATATCGAATTGCTGTAGTTAAACCAGGTTGTCGAACTTTTTAGGGCTTCAACTAGCCGTAACGAATGCCACAGACGTTCATAAGACAACCAAGACTGACGGCTTCGTATGCTCCCCGAAGCACGGAGGGTCTCAATGTGTTACGAATAGTCACCCATCCTAAGACTGACCTGGGCCAGTTGACACAGTGACATTCTACTAGTCGAATCGTTTCAAAGTGAACGTTCAAAAGTTCGAAATATATGGGAGTGATATTACTTGTTACACGTGACATGCCATGGCAGTGACATTATTTGTAGGCCCCCTGATGAGAGTTACTTAACCATGCACTATGCAACCTGATCGTACACTTAGCCACGAGCCAGGCCAGCCTAGCATGTCTTCTACATTTTTTAATAATGTCATTTTTTTATAGAAATGCGCCCAACACAAGGCAACTCGTAAAAAAAGGTTCTCAGAACACATGGAACCTATCATGGCCATCCCAGATCAAGATTACATTAGGAATACAGACAACCATACAACGTAAGACTACAATTTAATTATTAGACAGTTGAAAAAATAACACGCTTGTCCAAGGCGTCACGTATGTAGGTATTGAGTTCTAGACAGAACGAACCAAGTATCTAAACTACAATTCTAGGGGTTTTCTAGAAGCCGCTGAAGAGTTCCTCTGTGCACATCTTGACTCTATCATCAGCAGGGACGTAAACGCGGTTTGAACCCCCTGTTCAAACAGCTTCTTCAAAATTTAAACCAGACCAATACAAACAAACATATGCGGTTGAATATACTCAAAATGAATTCCGTTTAATCCATAAATCTGATGAGTTTGGAATCTGCCGCATCACAATTCTGTCCAATATATGATTTTAGATTGACATGGTCATTTACATTAAAATTAGAATGATAAACGGGATATTTACCATGTTTAGTATCTTTTTCGAGAATCCGATATTTCGGCACTGTTACAAGTACCATGATCACGGATGTGATCATGGTACTTGTAACCAAATCGAATTAAATTGAATAAACAGGATATTCGATGTAATACAGATAAGTAGGCCTGCTTAGTTACAAAACTGATATTGATCAAATATTTTTTAAATTTCTTTCCAGCACCTCAATAGAGGGAGATCTTTCCACGGCTACTACTAGCGAAGAATATGATAACAACTTAGATTACTTCGGAGACTCTGGCAGCTGGGAGGACGAAGACCAGGGAGAATTCCACGAGCCCGTCGAGAATACAACGGGCAACGGGTTCGCTATATCTGCTAAGTGCGGGAATTTTAGTCTCAAGTAAGGAATTTCTACGTATGATATGGTATCTATAGATTAAGTCCCAAGTTCTTTAGCCATAAGATAAGTGGAACATGGGCGTCCCACAAAGATCTTCGGGTCACCAACTGACCTCGCCTGCAGATTAATAGACGAGGTTCTGGAAAAGGCTTTCGTCTCAGGGTTGGAAGATCAGACGGCAGTCGCCGTCACAATACAGCCAAAGCCCAATCAAACAGAAGAGAAAGAGTAGGCGGACTCCGGGTCCCAAGGTGAACACTCCGGTGCAACCGGGAACAATGTTAAGATGATGATGATGATGATGTTGAACTGAAATATTACTTTCGAACTTGAGCCTACTGGCTTCAAGGATAATCGTGTAGTTTTAGTCGGTTCGATTTGGACATGGACTCTTCATCGTTCGGCCCGTTAAAGTCCACTTCACTATGGATATATTCAAACGCCTAAAAATAAAGGATTTCGAAGATGCGTTTCAATTCAAAATTCAAATATATTTTATTTTATTTACAGTCGACGCAAAGTAGAATGCACACCTCTACCAGATGCGTTAAACCCTTGTGAAGACGTAATGGGTTGGTCCTGGCTTCGAGCGAGCGTTTGGTTTGTCATAGCAGCCGCAGTCGTCGGTAACGTCGCCGTTCTTTTGGTCTTACTGGCCAACCACACGGAAATGACAGTCCCGAGGTTTCTGATGTGCCACTTAGCCTTCTCAGACTTATGTACCGGCCTTTATCTCTTCATGCTTGCTGTTGTAGACCTTAGATCCTACGGAGAATTCTTTAACTACGCTTACGACTGGCAATACGGTGCAGGATGTCAGATAGCTGGCTTCTTATCCGTCTTTTCTGGACAGCTATCAGTTATAACTTTGACTATAGTGACGTTGGAGCGCTGGTTCGCCATAACGTACGCTATATATTTGGAGAGGAGGATTTCAATGGCTGTCGCAGCCAAGATCATGATTTGTGGATGGGTCTTCTCGGCATTGATGGCTGGACTGCCGCTGGCCGGCGTCTCAGATTATTCATCTACTTCGATTTGTTTGCCAGTTGAAAGCAAAGATGTGGGCGATGTTGTTTATCAAGGCTCTATATTTCTGACGAACGCCGTAGCGTGGGTCACGATTGTTGTATGCTACGTGCAGATATACAGGTCTTTGGGAGGAGGGGAAAGTTATGGAGGGAGAGGGGCCGCAGCTGCAGCTGAAAGGCGAATTGCGAATAAAATGGCCTTACTTATTGGTACCGATTTACTTTGTTGGGCGCCTGTGGCGTTTTTTGGAGTAACGGCTTTGGCTGGGGCTCCTTTAGTAGACGTGAGCCATGGAAAAGTTCTGCTAGTATTTTTCTACCCGCTGAATGCTTGTGCAAATCCATTCCTATACGCCATTTTAACAAAACAGTACCGAAGAGATTTGTTAACTTTAATAGCAAGGACGGGTAAATGTAACTGGTTGGTACAGAAATATAAATTAGCGGCTATCCCCCCTCCGACGGCGCAAACGAACCAGTCGATGCCTGCGCTGTTGCTGCCGCTAGTTGATAACCAAAGGAGCCTTTCGCAAATTGGCAAAGAAAATGAGGTTACGCTTTAAATGTAGTTTTAGAATAAGAAAATATACCTAATGACATTATTATACGATGATTTATTTCTACATGTCGTAGTTTTATTATTCACCTTAACACACTTAAACTAGGATTTCAGTACAGGGTGCGACTGAAATAAATTGAGCTGAGCGAGCACTCTTACTTGAAAATAAGACATCTTACTACGGTCGCGCGCTTAGCTAAGGCCGCGCGCTCGTGAAACTGTTTTTCGGTGATTATTCCTCAATGGTACATCAGACATGAACCATCTCGCTTCAAAACACTCCTCAGTGTCCACACTATCACCGTGGTAAATTTGGTCAAGATCGCGTGAGTGGTTACGGAGGAGTTCAGCCACCAACAAACGGCTATGCCGAGTATAAGAGCTTCGCTCGCTCAGCTCAATTATTTTTATCGAGTTTATGTAGCAATAGATATTAGTGTACCTTGTGCTAATTTCGAAATTTATTAGTACAAAAAAAAGTTTTGCATAACAAACATTACATAACAACACAGTGTATCAGTTTGCCAAAATAAAGGTCAATCTGAAGTTAAGCAGTTACCATTTGCCTTTGAACGCTTCAAACACCAGAGATATTTCTTAGCCATTGCAATAAAGCAAAGACTGACTACCACGAGAGAAATATAAAAATTAAAAATATATTTGAGCTTTAATTTAACATTTTATTGAAGACGAAAACTTTGATTTAAGTAACAAAATTCTTAGTAACTTACAAGAAAACTGATGAAAACAATCCATGTCTACCCTACATCAACTGAGAAACAACTGTGCATGTTCTTCTAATTTATTTAAAACATTAGAATCAATATATTCTAATACCAACTTATCGCCTTCAAGCAAAACTTCATTTCTTACTAGTTCAGAAATTTCTACATCCATTCTCAGAGGACTAATACAGTAATTATCCAACTGTCTAAAAGCCCTAAGTTTCACAGCTGATATTTTGTTATTATCATTTTTAATATTACAAGAGTCACAAATGCTGTCAATGGCTCTGCCCAGACTCCATTTAGAACTTATGAATGTTGGAACTGTGTCTTTTAAGTCAGGGTCTAAAGTTACACATTCAATTTTTTGCAATGAGTCCTCTTCTTGGATGATTTTGACAGGTTTGGGTTCCATATTCAAAGGCTTTTTAATAGCAAAATATATCCGGTCTGATGAAGAAACCGTTTTTGGTCCAACTGCCTTTTGTTTTATCCTCATTAAGTGAACTTTTGAGGCAGTCTTCACTTTGGCTGATGATTGTAGTGCTTTTCGGATGTTTTCTGTTATCTGTAATTAAAAATAAATCAGTGAAAATGGTTGAAATCTAAATCTAGCCCTGGTAATCCTCAGCCTTGCATTTATGGTTAGTGTAACTGACTAAAGTTTTCAATCAGTGCATCCTACCCGTAATGACGTACGGAGCTGAGACGTGGACGTGGACTCACGGTAGGGCTGGTCTGGGCTGGAAAGAGCTATGCTTGGAGTTTCTCTGAAGGATAGGATTCATAATGAATACATCCGACAGAGAACCAAGGTTATCGACGTAGCTCAAAGAATTAGCAAGCTGAAGTGGCAGTGGGCCGGCCATATCTCGCGAAGAACCTACAATTGCTGGGGTAAACGTGTTCTTGAGTGGAGACCGCGACTCGGCAAACGTAGTGTAGGACGCCCTCCGGCCAGGTGGGTTGACGATCTGCGAAGGACTGCGGGCAGATGCTGGATGCGGTACGCTAAAGACAGGGCGCTATGGCGCTCATTAGGGGCGACCTATGTCCAGCAATGGACTAGAATAGGTTGATGATGATGATGTAACTGTCGCGAGTTTTGGTTTAAATAATATAGTTAAACAGGGAGAATATAAAGCTCTATCATATACTGATCCAATGTCACTGGTTCTACATCCTACTAATATTATAGATGTGAAAGTATGCAAAGATGTTTAAATGTTTGTTACTCAATCATGCTCAAATGGCTGAACAGTCTGGTATAACATATAAACTACTTTTGTCTCCTGGAATAGGTTCACACGGGTTGCAGGAATGGGATCAGAATTCCACACCTGCAGAGCAGCAAGCATCGGTTAGTATTATATGAGAATATTCGCCTTCTTCACTACTTCTCCTTAGTGTGCATCTTTTTTAAAGACGTTGCTGATACTGCAAAATTGTTCTTTAAAATAATAATACATAGATTAGTGTTACCTTCTCTTGTAAGTGTTTGTTGACCTCTCTAAATTGTCTTCTAGGAGTCTCAAACTGTTCTATCTTCCTTGCCATGGTTATATCATCTATCTCAGGACAAGATCTACAAACATATTTTTAATGAATGAATGAACTTTTGAAGCAAATTAGTAAGCATATAGGAAAATATCAAATATCCAGGACGTGTCCAGGTCAGTTCGGTGAGAGTTTTGCTCCTAGAAAGGGATTGGTCGCGGGTTCAGGTCCCACCACCTTTCTGCACTGCAAACATAAAACCTAGTGGGAATCAGATTGGAAAAGCAAGCTCAGATGATAATAGTTTCTAAACAGTAAGAATAAATAAGCAAAACTATTTTACAATTTTATTTTAGATATAAAAAAATTCAGTCATGTCCTTAGCATACTCACGGATGAAACCTGTGCTCAATACAAAAGTGTTTATTACATTTTGCACACAACATTTCATGTAGATTCCCTTTCCTGCATCCTTTTTCAAAACATTTAAATATTTGATCGTCATATTTTAGGTTAACATCTTTCGGTTTTGGCGCCAATTCGCAGTCGCCAGAGAGGCAGTGCTGGGTAAAATGTTCTCTGCAAAAAACCTTCCTGCATTTGCACTGGAGTGGTAGGAAATCCGCTTGATTGCAGTCTTGAAACTGGCAGTGTTCCCCAAGGGTTGGAAATTCCATGGTTTATCTGTGCAGTTTGAACCTTGTTTTTATAAATTTAAGCCTTGGATATATAAATACCTATATAGATTAATTTAGGTGGTGAAATACACTATTTAGTTATACTTCCAAGCGTTCGATATACTTAGGAGCAAATAATAAACAAGAACAAATTAGTCACGTTCTCGTTCACTTTGACTGACAGTTTGAGAGTAACTTAGCTGTATGCTTTTATTCTGTTTTTCTTACAGACTTTGAAATGAGTTGAAAAGAAAAGCACAAGAAAATATTGCTGCAAAAGAGACAAAATAAATACTGGATCTACATTTTAGCATTTATTTAACTAAAACGTGATTGTCAATGTCAGTTTTCAAATGTTTACAATCATTATTCGTTCAAAAACATGTAACTTCTAAGGTCCAAACCAAAATATTAACTTCCGACTAAAATCTTGCTTTTAAATTCCAAAATTGTGAAGTCTTGGGTAATTGAATGAACCCGATTTTCTTTAACATTGGTGATGCGAGTCGAGCATAGTAAAACAGTATGGTAGATCGTAGGAAGTTGGTAGGAATAGAAAAAACTTACCACTGAGATTATTTTTCCAAGTTCTCTTGATACACTGGAATCGGTAGTTAGGCATAATAATAAGTTTAAAGTAAATAGTTAAATACATATAAACAGATATGGAGCAAAAATCAAGAAAGCCGATATAAAATGCTTCCACGCCATTTTGCTAATCGTTATTGGTTTGAAGAGAGAGTCTACGAGTATATATAA
Source organism: Cybosia mesomella (assembly GCA_946251805.1). Lineage (NCBI taxonomy): Eukaryota > Metazoa > Arthropoda > Insecta > Lepidoptera > Erebidae > Cybosia > Cybosia mesomella. Next base: position 30,576,052 of record OX276398.1, read on the forward strand.
TTTTATAGAACTGGAGTTGATTACATTAATCTCACTAAAAAAATAATAAACAGCATAGGTATAGACGATAAAAGTAAATAAGCAAAAATAATAAAACACGAGGGTGACCATGATAAAAGTCACCACACTATGTAGGATGCAATCACTAGGTAATTTAATTTTTACTTTATTCCCTGTCGGACGGCAAACGACTGGGTACAAGAGTGAAACAATTCCTCAAAACAATCCCCTCGACATATACTCATTGTATCATAGCAGATGACTGACGTCTATCAGGGAAGTGTCCACTGCAGAATCCAATCTTAGTCGAAATTCCATAAGAACGGTCCGAGAACTTACAATTAACGGCAGACTATTTTGACGGCCTCTGTGGCGTAGCAGTAGTGCATTCGACTGCTACGACAGGGGGCGCCGGTTTGATTACCGCTCAATGCAAATATTTGTATCTGGGTATCTGGGTGTTTCTACGTATAATATGTATGTATTTACAAAAAAATATATATATAAGTATGTTTATCCGTATTCTGAAACCCATAACACAAGCTAGTTGAAATATGCTTACTTTGGGTCAGAATTTCGTAGAATATTTATTTATTGCATGCTTTAGCGATGTCCAAAGATGCAGTTACGGTTCACTTCTCAGCCTAAGATAGCATCGGCTGTGAAATGTGTCGCTCAGCATTCCAAGGGGGCGTTTAGCAGGGTTCCGGTGTTTACTCGGGCTAGAATCTTAATTTCTTCAATTTTGGAACTAGCAAGAGCAATATATAAATATGCTGCTTCTTTTTAATTTCAACAAGGTTTTTGTCCCTAAAATATTATTCCTTAATTACCATATCCATCAACATCATTATGGTCACCGTACTAGAAGCGACGTACAGAACAATTGTATTCAGCAAAACAATTCCGTGTTCTCTTGGCTTTTCTATAGATTATTGTTAATTGGTTCAACTATCATTAGGATACTGGATATTGTTCGTCGTTCAACGTCGAGGCGTTCGTTGTGCATATAGCGTTAGAACATCATCGAGACCCCGGAGTCTATACAAATAAGAAGAGAAAGGTTATAGGCTACTTATGATCATTCTGCGATCTTTAGGAGCCGAACAGTAAGCAAGTGAAACGGCGTATCAAAGCTAGTATAAAATAAAGTACAAGTGGAAGCTATTGCTTATGTGCCATAATGATGTGAAGATGTACCAAAATAATATTTAACGCGATTGGCAGTTAACATTTGCTTTTATGGTTGTATTCTGTTGAAAATTAAAATAATAAATGTTAAACATGTTAAAACTATCGAGTTCAGGTGTGTAGTGAAACAAATGGGAGTTAGTGGTGTTATTCATCAAACATGATTACGGAACAGGATATTTACTCTTAAACTCATTCACCGTTAATCGCCAGTACTTCAGTTCTTCCGTGATCATGGCGCTTTCAACAGTTCCGAATTATCGGAACATTCAAAACAACACATGGTTAATATCCCGTCAACTCTGTTGCAAATTATAATGTCATAAAATGTGTGTTTGGCGGCACAAGGCTCTATATTAACGAGGTTTAAGGCACTTCCTCTTGATATTATATTTCATGAGCAGAACCTCAATGCAGGCGCGTTTTTAAAACCTGTGAATTTAAAACTTATGGAAAGTTATGAAGTTAAAATTCAAAATCCAATTGATAACGAATCAAACTTAGTGATTTTGAAGGTTTAATAATCTATTTTAAAAATGTAGCGTATTGAATCGGGCCGAGGAAAATGCTTCAGTTTGGTAACTTGTTTGTATATTCTTGCATTTACTTACTACTTCTGTCAAAAATTTCGAAATTATTAACACTCAAAATATATAATTTAAGCATAATTTATTGCGATAAAAAACAATAAATATTATCTTACTTACACTAGAACAGTCATGTACAGCACATTATTAAAACTTGCTCGTAGAATTTCATACAATAAAATAAAGTAATCTGCCTTCCGCTAACAATATTTCATACAATTTGTACTAACACTGCCTGATAGTTGAGGGCAGGATTACAAGTCACAGAATATAAATATTTTAGAGGTACTTTGAACAATAGACATTCATTGCGCCAGCTTATTTGGTACAGCAATGTCCTCCTGTGACACTGTCCCGCTTTACTCCCGCAGCACGGCATTGTTACAAGCGAGTCGGACTAAGATCGACTTATTACGGTTTTGTAGAGCTTTCTCTCTGTCGCTGACAATGCACTGATAGTTTGATACCTTTATAATCAAGCCGTCATGGTGATGTGTGATAGGCAGAACGCTCTAAAAAACCGAAGCAAGCCGATCTAAGCCAGAATATCACTATTTTTCCCGACGTACTAACCAAAACATACTGTACATAGCTGTACCAAATAAGATTGTCCTGTGACACTGTCCCGTCTTAGTCCCGCAGTACGGCATTGTTGACTCGTGTCTTTCGAGTGATACTGTGAGCTCTTACACGTAAACATGATACGACGTCGCGTCGTGGTGCGACGCGGCATCGTTTCACGTTGTGACGTCGTATCGTGGAAATCTACAACGAGCAACGTAAAAAGACACGACATCGCGTCGTAGCATGACGCAACGTCGTATTGTGTTTATGTGTAAGCGCCCTAAGATAAGAGTCTTCTATGCCTTGTTGTTCACGTTTTTTTTTTAATTTATAGATGGTATTTGGTAAGACGTGTAAGTGACTTCTTACACAGGGATTAGACAGTCAATAAATCACGATCTTCGCGATCCTGTCAATATATTTTGATATTATTGATGTGCAAACTGCACATTCATACACCGATATGACGATATTGGATCGTGATATTTATTAACTGTTTTATTCCCGCCTTCAACTATGTACCAAAGGTACCAATAGACTAATATCAGAAGTTCTACATAAGTTTTAATGTTTCTATAGCAGCTTGTAGTTTCTCAATCTCGCCTTGCGATTGGCTGAGCTTCTCAGAGTTGGTCTTCTGCACTTCCTCAGGCACTTTAATCGTGTAGTCTTCGGCCGCCATCGCTTGTTGGAGCTTGGTAATCGTTTGAGACAAGTTTTCTTTCTTCTTTTCTAGTTTTGTGATCTCTTTTGTGGGGTCGATGAGGCCCTGTGAAAATGGAGATGGTTTATTTAATGTATTAAGTGTAATATTGTATTGACAAGAATTTATTGAGAGGGTGAAGAAACAGATTTATGAGGCGAGGGTGAAACGGCAGCCCGGTAAGTGTCGACCTAGGCGTACGTATATCAATCAGATAGGTCGTTCTAAGGTATCTCCGGGGCGCAAGTCAACCTAACCTGCTTGTTATGCCCCTGCTGATTCAATGAAGAGGCTCTGGCGCAGGCTTTCCTCTTGAAGTTGGAAGTTCAGACGGTAGTGGTTCCCGTAAAAGCCACGATAAGTGGAATCCATAGATAGAATAGGAGAGCAGACTCCGGGCTCTGAGGTTGCCTCGAATGCAACCGGTAGCATCGCTAAGATGATGATAATCACAAAGTATAGCAAGCATTGTATGATCGTATATCATCATCAGGCTCTCAGTCTAACTGCGAAACGGCTGAAACTGGATATTATCCGTGAAGCAACTGGCATCTGACCTTCACAACCCACTGGCGATATCGGAGGTCTGTAGTTACACCAGTTGTCGGACTTTTAAGGCTCCGACTACCCGTAGCGAATACCACAGATGTTGGTATGGCGACAGCTTAATGTGATCTCTGAGGCACTGAGGAGTCTGAATGTGTGAAAAATGGTGACCCATTCTAAGAATGCCCTCGCTAGAATTGCTTGACCATGATCGTGTATCACCGAAAGATAATTTTATTTAATTTAATTAATCTTGGTAGAAATAAACCATAAATTCATTAATTATAGCTTTATTCGTAAGCCGGTACAAATACGTGTGCACACTGTATGACATTCAAGATGAAAGAGAGAGAGTGTGTGAGCAGTCGATAGTTACGACAGGAGCCGAACATATGCGAACCTATACGAATATTTCACAAAAGAGTATAAAAAGCTTACCTTCAATACCAAATGTACTTCAATCTTATCAGATACAGTCAGAATGGAACATCCGCTCGGAGGCTTTTCATCAGACAGATCGCTATTCGCCAGCGTCTGCATACTCCTGAATAGACTCTTCAGTTCCTCCACCTTCAAGTCCTGGGCGATGATGAGGTGGGCGGTGGTCTTCTGTTTGTTCGTCAGGTTGTACTCAGAACGCGTGGAACGGATGAGGTGAACGATTTTGAGGACAGTGTCTACGGCAGATTCTAAGTCTTCTGACCGCCAGGGTGTGTCGGCATCCTAAGGAATTATGGAGGAAAGTTTGATGGTTATTGGTTCACTAGTTTCTGCCAGCTATTTCGCCAAGATTCAGTAACAAATATTAAAACTCTTTGAATCATAATATTAGAAAGATTATTTATTTTTAAGCTCACGGATAAGTGCCGACAAACATCTTGAATAAAAATGTTTGCCGGCACTTGTTTTCTCTTTAATATATTTTGTCATATTTTATTTGTTATTTTTATTTATTTTATTCTTTTATGTTATTTCCATTGTGTAAATTGGTATTGAATTAATAAACAAACAAACAAACATATTCGTTAGCTTACCGTGGGATATGCCGCTACACATATGGAAGGACAGGAGGTGTCCATCCTCGGTAGCCGCTGGTACAGCTCCTCGGTGACGAAGGGCATGAAGGGGCTGAGCAGCTTGAGGCCGTACTCCAGCGTCGTATACAGGGTACGGCGAGCTGCCGACTTCTCCGTCTCTGAACCACTGGCGAACACGGGTTTCAGACACTCCTATAAAAGAACAAATATTTCTGAGACTGGATGTGGAATGAAGTACTGTGGTAAGAGAGGTGTGGCGATACCAAAGTATCCGGCGCCATCTTATTGAATTAATTTAAGATCATGAGTTTGTAGAAGAGATGTGGGACAAGCGATCTGAATCCTCTATACAATATTGTAAGCGGCTTGCTTGATTGTAACCTTGTTACCTTCATAAACATTAAGATACCTACTCGGTCGGTGCGCATTCCACAACTGTTTACTATACCGTAAAGTAAAAAAAAGCGGCCAAGTGCGAGTCGAACTCGCCCATGAAGGGTTCCGTAGTAGTAAGTAACATAATAATGTTTTTTTGTAAATTGTTATATTTGAGTTGATTGAATGAAAGGTAAATTGCGGTTTTCGATTTATGTCGTATTAAAAAAAAAACTACTTACTAGATCTCGTTCAAATTTTCGGTGGAAGTTTACATGGTAATGTACATCATATATTTTTTTTACTTTTATCATTCTCTTATTTTAGAAGTTACAGGGGGGGGGGGGGGCGGGACACATTTTACCACTTTGGAAGTGTCTCTCTTGCAAACTATTCAGTTTAGAAAAAAATGATATCAGAAACCTCAATATCATTTTTGAAGACCTATACATACATACCACACACGTTTAGGCTTGATGAAAAAAAAAATTGAGTTTCAGTTCTAAGTATGGGGGACCCCCAAAATTTTATATTTTTTTCTATTTTTATGTGAAAATCTTAATGCGGTTCACAGAATACATCTACTTACCAAGTTTCAACAGCATAGTTCTTATAGTTTCGGAGAAAAGTGACTGTGACATACGGACGGACAGACAGACAGACATGACGAATCTATAAGGGTTCCGTTTTTTGCCATTTGGCATCGGAACCCTAAAAATAATATTCCAAAATCTTCATAGAATGTGGTTTGTGCTCAACTGGTCACATTTTTCGATAGTTTCACTATTTTTAAGAAGCAACTCTTGTGAAATCTGTTTCTTTTTATTATCAAGTAATTAAGTTAATGTACCGACAATGTTTATTTTTCTATGCGTCAATTTAACTGTCTTAGCGAAGCTATTAAACATTAAATGCTGTGTACAGATATAATTGGATGTCAGATTATAAAAGTGTAATCTGTTGCCTGTCTCTGCACCTAATAAAAAAATTAAAAATAAAGTGCAGTTCATGCGCAAAACTCTTTTATTTATAAAATTATAAGATTATTTAATATAAGACGACCTCTGTGGCGTAGCGGTAGTGTATTAGACTGCTACGACCGGGGGCGCGGGTTCGATTCCCGCTCAGTGCAAATATTTTTATGCATGAATATGTCTATTTGCATTGGTCTGAGTGTTTCTATGTATAATATGTACGTATTTACAAAAAAAAAGTATATAAGTAAGTTTATCCGCATTCTGGAACCCATAACACAAGCTAGTTAAACTATGCTTACTTTAGGTATAGAGAGCGCTGTGTAGAATGTCGTAGAATATTTATTTATTTATTTTAAGCTCTACAGATATAAGTGCTGATAAACATCTTGAATAAAAATGTTTGAAGACACTTATTTTCTTTTTATCTTTTTTTGCCTTTTTTATTTCTTATTTTTATTCTTTTTTTTTAATGTTATGGTTACTGTACGTATTTGATATATACAACATCCCAACGTCAACCGTCGGGCCGTGGCCCACTTGGCGTGAACACTTTGCCTGGTGGGAGGATCCTCCCTTTATGTCGGAGGAATGTCACACCCCTGTACGGGCAACGGTAGCCGTATACACGGTAGTATATAAAAGTAAAGTTGAGGACAACTAATTTTTATTGCTTTAACCTAATATGATATGATAATGAGTGTACCTTAATCGGTTGACGATCAAAATGATACTAAATGAATTATCATTCATCATCATTTAGATGATATAGCGCGGTTCGGCATAAACTGCTGACGCTCGCAACGTGACTGTACGATGCTTGTGTTGATTATTGCATCGTACACCCCATTATCGATATTATGTGGAGGAAACTGACGTGGTTCGAATCCCGGTAATTACACATATTTGTTACACTACTGACGTGAACCTACTTCTAAACCAAGTAATATAGCTTCAATCCATCAATTAGCCTATTGCAGTCCACTGCTGGACATAGGCCTCTCTCTCTCTCTGGATATAGCTTAGCTGGAGAATTTAACAAGAATACTAGTAATTACATTACTCTTTTTAAAAGAAGTCATATGGGTGTCACTTTTCTCCAAGTTAAGGTTTCTTTTCTTTTTAAGGTTCCGTACCTTTTTTTTTTCGTGCGGAAATCCCTTCGGATACCCCCCCGCCGGCCAGCGGGGGTGGTTATGTCAGGCTTGAACCGACTCAAACCGCACGCCGTCTCGGGTCTGCAGACGCCGGGGTTTAAGGTTGCCCATAGAGCATATCCCTCGCACCCCGACTGACCCTGGGCCATCTCCGGTTTCGAGATGGCCCCCTCGGGTTTGGGAACCACGGTGTCCCCGTCTTGCCCCGGTTTGGGGGAGGGGCGCTAGTCGCCCCACCGTCCCAGGTTCCGTACCTTCAAAGAAAAAACATGGATATCTCATAGGATCGATTTCTTGTCCACGTGTCTATCAAGACCTTTTTCTCAGCAACGCGTGTAGGTATTAAGTAGAAATTAACATCAAATACCGACTGTATATTAGTATATATTAAATATATAATATATAGCGGCGATAACCCGGTGGCATACGTAACGAACTGCTGAGACGAGATCTCGAGTTCGATCCCCAGTCGCCCCGGGCACACACCTCTGACTTTTCGTAGTTATGTGTGCATTAATAAATGTTAATTATCGCTCGCTGAACAATGTTCCCGGTAGATGGCAATAGGCTCGCCCCCTATTACATTGGGACCTTAACATAACTGGCGAATCGTGGGTGTGTAATACACCTCTGCCTACCCCTTCGGGTATACAGGCGTGAAGTTATGTTATGTTATGTATATATATATATTATAATATATTAAATAACTGCAACGCCAGCTACAAAGCTGTATAAAAATCTATGTCCAATCAAAAAACAATCTCTTAACAGAAACTATGTCCAGCTCAGGTATCGAACCCGGAACCTTAAACTCAGCAGTCGCACTTGCAACCGAGGTAATCCAGCCGACCGAATGCAAATATTCCTTCACCATTAGAATACTTCATTATCATACTTTTTATTCCAATATTCCCACGGTATCAGGACTTATGCGGGTGAAACCGCGTGCCGATGCTAGTCTAAACTAAAGAACTTACCAAATACACGTCACAAAGATCGTACAGCCACAGGTTGTAGCAGTGTGTAGTGGCGGAGGGGAAGTCGTACGCAGCGAAGCCGGCGTTCACTTTGTCTACCGCCAGAGCAACGCGGGACAGCATCCAGCGGTCCATTGATGACAGATCTGATGATACACTGGCGCTGTGGACCTGGACAATATTGACAACTATAGATTTAGATCGGAATTTCCGTCAAGTGTAGCGTAGGCATTAAGTACTTACATTGAGAAAAATAATGTTACAAATAGCTCATAAGTTTGGATGGATACGAACCTCATAAGTGGTATCCTTGGGGAAGTACATGAGCGCGAACTTGGTGGCGTTCCACAGCTTATTGCAGAAGAACCGGTAGCCCTGCACGCGCAGGATGTCCAGGTTCAGGTCGCGGCCCTGCGTCATCGCGCACAAGGCGAACCTACAACAAAATGCTACTTTCTAATAATTTGTTACATCCGTATTTGCTAAACCATTTCTCAAAAAGGAGTGTAACGTTTTCAGGATGAGGGTTTTTTTTTATATATATTCAGTCCGTCAATGCACAAACACCTAAACATCCAAATCCATAGTTTAAGAGATTAGCGCGTTTAATAAAAAATATATAAAAAAAACTTTTTAAAAACCACGTTTTCAACACTAAAAAACGTGAGGCGGGCGCTTTGAAATTTTTAAATTATTGAATATCTAAGGAAAACGATACATTAAAGGAATAAAGCGCCCGCCCCACGTTTTTTAGTGTTGAAAACGTGGATTTTAAAAAGTTTTTTTTTTTTTATTAACTACTGACTATTTCTGATGATTAAATATGAAAATGTAAGGTGGCCTACATAAAAAATTTCAGAGCTTTAGGGTGATCAGAAGTGGTCGAAAATTAAGTGTCAATTTTTGGCTTCAGAGGGAAAGAAACACAGAAACACAGGCACGAAGTGAAAGTAAGAAAAACGTGGTAATAAAAAACAACGTTTTCAGCTTTTCATTGGTACAGATTTAAGTACAGAAGTTGCCATATTACCTCAAAGCATCGGTTCCACATTCAGGTATCCCGTTCGGGTAGTCCTGCTTCTGTCCCTCCTTGGCCTTGGTGATCTCCGCTGCGCTGAGCAGCGACTTGGTGAGCTGGTCGTGCAGCTCCTGCAGCGAGATGCCGGTGACCACGTCTACGGGGTCAATGACGTTGCCCAGCGACTTGGACATCTTGCGGCCGTGGGCGTCGCGCACCATTGGGTGGAGGTAGATCTCTCTGATAATAGGAAAGATGTTAATGAAATATAATCCACTCAAACGCACGAAACGTTTCGGCGATACATTCATTATGCGTACAGCTAAGGAGTGGAAATCCCTGCCTGAGTCTGTGTTTCCGGAATCTTCAAGTCTCGAGTGAATAAGTTCCTACTAGGCAAACGTGATTCGTCCTAGACCACATCGTCACTTACCACCAAGGTCAAACGTGAGCCTATCAATGATAAAAAAAAAGTATAATGTGATTTTTGCTCAATGAGTTTTATAGGTAGTGAGTTTTAATGCAATGTTTAATATAATTTATAATGTTTCTTCAATTAAATTTTTAAGCATTTTGTATGCTTACTTAAGATTTAGATTGAAAAAAGAGAACATCTAGGACGGGACTTGAACCCGCGACCAGTCCCTTTCAGGGGGAATGCTCTGACCAACTGAGCCACCTAGACACGTCCCAGATATTCGAAATTCTCCGATACATTAATACGTCTTAAGGCGACGTTGGAGCCATCTACCGTAATTCTTGCGAACTACGGAAACAATGAATAACTTTACAGTCATTTTTAAACATTTTTTTTTTGTAAGGGACTGGTCGCGGGTTCAAGTCCCGTCCTAGATGTTCTCTTTTTCCGATCCAAATCTTTAGTTTATAATGTATTTTGTTTATAAAAGTTCGTAGACCGAAAGAGGCAATATATTGTATTTGAAATTTAATGTTTTTTTTTTGTAGTTTAAAAAGCACCCGATTTTTTAATCAGATATTAAGTTAAACTTCATGTTTGTGACCAAAACTCACTTGAAAGGCAGCTTGCCCATTAACCGCTGTCCGAAGAACACCATCCTAGCTACCCAGAAGAACAAGATGTCGTGACCAGTCTCCAACAGTGTACCAGGGTAGAACGCCTGCCAAAATTTAAGGAGATTATGCAATGAAGTACACGTAAATAGTATAACTATACCATTAAAAATTTATAACGGACAAGGTTCGAAACACCCAGTGGTGTTTTTGGAGCCCAAGCCAACGACCCGGTGACTGATAGACGAGGATCTCGAGGATCGAGGACGGCCTCTGTGGCGTAGCGGTAGTGCATTCGACTGCTACGACAGGGGGCGCGGGTTTGATTCCCGCTCAGCGCAAATATTTGTATGCATGAATATGTCTTTTTGCATTGGTCTGAGTGTTTCTATGTATAATATGTATGTATTTACAAAAAAAAAAGTATATAAGTATGTTTATCCGCATTCTGGAGTCCATAACACAAGCTAGTTAAACTATGCTTACTATGGGTCTAGATAGCGCTGTATAGAATGCCGTAGACTATTTATTTATTTATATAGCTCTAGTAAAAACCAAGATAGACCAAAGATACTGGATCGGGCTTCAGCATTGGATGTAACCGGGAATGGCACTTGGATGATAATGATAGCTATTCTACGTTAACTAGAGTCACCTGCAAATCGTCAGTCTGATCCGGCCAGCCGAAGATCGAGAAGGTAAACAGACCAGCACTGAACCAGGTGTCCAGAACATCGTCGTCTCTCTGCAATTTGATGTCCCCTGGAGGTACTTGATACTTAGCCGCTGCTTTGGACAAAGCTTCTTCTTCTGTGTGAGCTGATATCCATAGCTCTTCATTACTCTAGAAGAATTTACAAGAGTACATTTACTATAAGAGTCGACCATCTCGACTTTTATACTACAGAGGAATTCCTATCAACTAGAAGGTGCCCAACCTGGTAGATTGGGCACTTGCTTCATTGGATATTTGCTTAGCTGAGACGACATAAGTCTCCCGTTAGGTATTCAGCACAGCGCTCGTGGAATATAGCTCTAATTTGTATCAGTAGCAAGCACGGATCATTCTCAGTAATTCCACCGCAATTAGTTCTATGGAACTAGTGAGTACTTTTTTTGTCTCAGTAGTTCCATGGCGTTTGGCAATGGAACTAGTGAGTATTTTTTTTTGTCTCAGTAGTTCTATGGCGTTTGGCAATGGAACTAGTGAGTATTTTTTTTGTCTCAGTAGTTCCATAGCGTTTGGCAATGGAACTACTGAGACAAAATGATCCGCAAGCACTCAGACAGTTAGACTGTGTGCTTGCGGATCATTGATCTAAATGGTGGTCTATGAACATTTGCAATACCAGCCGGCACTAGCACGTTGCCCCATGCAGAGCGGCCGTGTGGAAGAGGAGCGGTGTGGTATGAGAGGATGTAGAATTGGAAAGGAGATTAGGGCCTAAGGCCACTTGTATTCGCACCAACCGTATGAAATGACGCTTTTTAGGGTTCCGCTGCCAAATGGTAAAAAAACGGAACCCTTATAGATTCGTTCTGTCTGTCTGTCTGTCCGTCCGTATGTAACAGCCACTTTTTTCCGAAACTATAAAAACTATGCTGTTGAAACTTGGTAAGTAGATGTATTCTGTGAACCGCATTTAGATTTTTACACAAAAATAGAAAAAAAAAACAATAAATTTTGGGGGTTTCCCCATATTTAGAACTGAAACTCAAACAAAAATTTACATCAAACCAATACGTGGTATTATCTTATCGTGGTATGGGGTATTTATTTTTTATATTTAGTCCGTCCAATTGACTGTACCCCGCCTGATGGTAAGCTGAGATAAAGTCCAAAACGTAGTGGCCACCATTTCTAGAGATTGCCCCTAGAATGGTGGCCCCTACCTAGACGGCCTCAACAGATGTTTTTTCACGCCCCGCTTAAAGAGCCCAGGATTGTAAGTAGAAGGGAACACGTGAGTGGGTAAAGCGTTCCAGTGCTTTATGGTCCGACAAAAAAAGGAGTCACCAAACCGCTTGGTTCGCGATGGTATCGATTGCACTGTATGAGGATGACACCTAAATCCTGCACGTGTTGTTCGGGACAAGAAGGGAGAAGGAGGAATCAATTGGAATAACTCATCGGAACGTTCACCATGGTATATGCGACAGAATACTGCCAAGGAGGCTATATCTCTACGCAGCTGCAGAGATTCTAGAGAACTGGTGACCTCAGGACTATCAATGATCCGGACTGCCCGTCGCTGCAATCTATCGAGAGCGTCTAGTAAGTACTGAGCGGAGCCATCCCACAGGTGAGAACAGTATTCCACGCAGGGACGAATTTGAGTCTTATATAAAAGACACCGCTGCCCCGGCGTGAAAAACCGCCTCACCCTGTTCAGCACTCCGAGTTTACGAGTTTTAATAACGCTCTCAATGTAATTTTTATTATTAAGTTTGCAGCGAACATCCATACCGAGCATGTTGATACTGTCCTGCAGTGGTAGTGGTGTGTTCCGAAGAGTTGGGAGGGGATGGAAAGGAGATACCTTTGCTGTAAACGCGCATACCTGTGTTTTCTTGGCATTGAACTCGACCAGGTTCTCGGATCCCCAATGGGAAATGTGGTCTAGGTCCTGATCGAGCTCAATGACAAGTTGCCGTCTTCTCTCCTCGATGTCAGTCTGCTTGTCCGCTGAATGTCCGAGATAACGCCCATGCAAAGTACTGTCATCTGCATAGCAATGTATGCTGCCCACGGACAGCATATCATTGATATGCAGAAGAAAGAGAGTGGGCGATAAGACGGACCCCTGAGGCACACCAGCATTAACCTGCATGAACTCAGATGCCCGGCCGTCACAAAGGACTCGGATGCTGCGCTCATGCAGAAAACTGGCAACCCAGCTGCACAGTCGAGATGGCAGACCGTAGGTCGGGAGCTTGGCAAGAAGCGAACTGTGCCAGACCCTATCGAATGCTTTGGCGATGTCAAGGCTGATAGCCAGTGACTCGCCATGCTTGACCATAGCCTCACCCCAGAGATGTGTGACGTACGCCAGAAGATCACCCGTTGACCGTTTTGGCCTAAAACCATATTGCCGGTCGTTAATTATGGAGTGATCTTCTAGGTAACGCATGAGCTGTGCGTTAATAATGTGTTTAAACACCTTGCTGAGAACTGAGGTGACAGCTATGTGTCGATAGTTGCCCGGATCGCACCGATCTCCTTTTTTGGGGACCGGTTGAACGTTTGCCTCTTTCCAAGCCCCCGGGACCAATCCCGAGGAATAAGACAGGCGGTACAGTCGCGTCAGCGTTGGAGCTAACTCCGCTGCGCATTTTTTAAGAACTACCGCTGGTATACCATCAGGGCCACTGGCTTTCCGGACGTCGAGTGACTGTAGTGCAGCGCGGACGTCGCATTGCCTGATACGAATATCAGGCATTGAGTGGTCACAAGTGACAGGTGTTGGCGGCTGCAAGCCAAAGTCGTCGATTCGGGAGTTAGCCGCAAAGAGGTTAACCAGCATATCTGCTTGCTCTTGCGGCTCGTGAGCCAGTGAACCGTCAGGGTAACGCAACGGGGGCAGCGAAGGCTGGCAGAAGTTGGATTGCACGGCTTTGGCCAGTCGCCAGTACCCACGGCTACCCGCGGGATGTGACATGAGTTGCTGACCTAGCCGTGCTATGCGCTGGGCATCCGCTCTGACGTATGCCCTCTTGCAGTCCTTAGTGGCCCTGTTATACGCCGCCTTGCAATCGGATCGCACTCGTCTCGTGCCCTAGTCCACACGCGGTACGCCGACCGTTTCTGTTGAACAGCATCAGCGCACTCGCGCCCAAACCAAGGCCGAGTTCTGCGGGCGCTGTTGACCTCAGTGTGTGGAATATAATATTCCATACCCAAGCTGATTTCACCAGCGACGGCAGAAGCACAATCCGATGGGTCCTTTCCATCAAAGCAGCGCTTAGACCACGGGACGGATGCGAAATAGTCTCGCATGCCGTCCCAATCCCCTGACGAGTAATGCTATAGCCGTCGCTTTATCACCATAGGTTGTGGAGGTGCAGTAACTGGCACGTTGGCGCAGACCAGACAGTGGTCGGAGGAACCCAGTGGAGCTCGTACCGAAACTCTGTACTGGGCTGGGTGGGTCGTCAGTAGAAGGTCTAGCAAAGAGGGCTCATGACTTGATATGTCTGGTATCCGGGTGGTCTGTTGTACCAGTTGAGTCAAGTCATGCGTCAGTGCGAATGCGTGGGCGGCCCGTCCCGCATGGTCAGTTTTGAGAGAGCCCAGCCAGGTCTCGTGATGGGCGTTGAAGTCTCCCAAAAATACCATTTCGGCGGTCGGAAACCGCTCCTGCGCAACATCTGCCGCCTGACTCAGGTGGTCGAAGAGTCGAGTTGTCTCGGTATCCCCGTGATGGGAGCGGTATAGGCACACGTAAACCCGGCTAGAAGAGCCATGGTATCTATGGATAGGTCTTCAAAAATTATATTGAGGTTTTTAATATTATTTTTTCTAAACTGAATAGTTTGCGCGAAAGACACTTCCAAAGTGGTAAATCGTGTCCCCCCCCCCTGCAACTTCTAAAATAAGAGAATGATAAAACTTAAGAAATATATTATGTATATTAACATGTAAACTTCCATCAAAAATTGGTTTGAACGAGATCTAGTAAGTAGTTTTTTTTAATACGTCATAAATCGTAAACCGCTATTTAGCTTTCATTCAGTCAACTCAAATATTAAAAATCTACTTGCTGCTACGGAACCCTTCATAGGCGAGTCCGACTCGCACTTGGCCGGTTTTTATTTACTGAACTCGTCAATATGACTTCCTTCCATATAATGGTACACTGTTAGTAAAGACTAAAGAAAAAAACAAATTGGTTTCACAATGTTGGCAACATGTAAGTTGCTGTAACTGTTGCCATGTAACTGGAAGAATCTATAAGTTAACTGTTTATTTTCTGGCCTACCGTGTGAACGTGTACCATTGAGGTATCATTCTAGGAAGAGTGACCTGATAAGGCAACAATAAAGGAATATAAAACTCGAACACAATAATTATAACGGTAATTACACTGTACTGCACAGTACAGGGGTTTAACTAAAAGCTGACTAAACAAGCATGCTGCTTTTGTGTTATAATCGTAGGAATATGTAGAGTATATTTAGCTTGATTCCAAAACTAAAAAAAGATTGAAGCAAAGTTCATTTAAGCATCGATTGTGTTCAAAACATTTTAGTCGATTATAAATCGACTAACATGTTTTGAACACAGTTCAGTTGCACAGTCAAAGTGGTCAAGCCCTGATACAATAGTCGAGTCTAATTTTGTAAATATTGGTAAATATTCTCTACCTATTCCAATCACTCGTGAAAATACTTCACAATGGTTCTGTAGCAATACGGGTCAAATAAAACGCACTGCAGGCATTAAAATTGCTTATACATATATTAGAAATTTACTACGAAATAAAATAATGGGCTAATCACTAAAATGAGAAATGGCATTTAGTAGAATGAAAATAGCCATAGTGAATAATTGTCTTAGATAATTATATGAATCGAATTTATTATTGCTTACTAAAAATGGTCATGTAATATCAATATTAAATTAGGATCTATGACACCTTATGCACAATGAAACATAGAGCACATTTCTTTAACCTCCCCTCCCCCCTTAATGTAGATTAGTTGGAGAGGTTACAAAAGTATTATTGGTGACTCATTAAACGGTGCGATAATTTTAAAATGAAACTAAAACGAGGACTATTATATAACAAACATCACAAGACATGCAAAAAAAAAGGTGCATCAAGCTCTTGTATCGCGTATATCGCCACCAACATACAATAATACCGAGAGGCGGCTGGGCCTCCGCCCCCGGGGCGTGTGCCCGCGCGCGGATGCGGCGGCTCTTCTTGCGGCCCGAGCGAGTGTGGCGGCGGCGCGGGGCCGTCTTGCTGTTCGTCTCCGCGGCTTCCACCTTGCGTTCATTATAGAATAGTTTTTATTCAAAACATTGTGGTCGATTTTTTTATTTTTGGTTTTTTACTGTAGTCAGGCCCTGATCCATAAGAGTTTAACTTTGGCGCCAAAAATATTGTATTTATGTCCTATATAGGTGCCAAATTTCTATAGTTTCTCTTTCTAATCACTGATCTCACTCTACACGTACTTTGTAGCATTTTTTTTTTACGAGGGTCAAACTGAAAGTTCTTAGAAATGGCCACTTATAAACAATATAATAAAAAAATAATTCTAAAATTTTAAAATAGAACTCTTTGCCAATATTACTGAGTATATATTTCATTCATTTATCATTTGTTTTACGATTTGGCGGCAAATTGAAAATTGTCTGTGTCACGTTAACATGAATTTAACACGAGAAAATTTTCGTGCAATGATTTTTTATGACTTTCGATGTCATTTAAGTCAACAAGAAAGTTATGATAGACTACGATTGGCCTTTCACGATGAAGCCCCATCTCGTGCGACTGTTTACAACTGGTTTAATGAGTTTAAACGTGGTCGCACTAATCTCACTGATGATTTACGTGAGGGACGGCCTTCTACGGCGACGACTGAAAATAACATCTGTGTTGTGCGGCGTATGATAGAGACTGACAAAAGAGTGACCTATCAGCAGATTCGGACAAGCTTAGGCATCGGTATGAGTCAAGTGCACAAAATCCTCCACGAACATTTAGCGGTCAGGAAGCTTTGCGCCCGGTGGATACCTCATAATTTGACTGAGGCTCAAAAACTCCATCGTGTGGATTGGTGCCGTAAAATGATTGAAAGATTTAACGGAGGTGACTCTAATGCTGTGTTCGACATACTAACAGGTGACGAAAGCTGGATTTACTGTTATGATCCTGAAACCAAAAGACAATCTGCTCAGTGGGTGTTTCCTTTCGAGGAGTTGCCAACTAAAGTGAAGAGAGATCGAAGTGCGGGAAAAAAAATGGTGGCCTCGTTCTTTGGAAGGATAGGTCATTTCGTAACAATTGTGTTAGAGGATCAAAAAACAGTTTCTGCAGAATGGTACACTACCAATTGTTTGCCACTTGTCTTGGAAAAAGTTCGAGAGAAACGACCTCGCAGTAGGATCCTCCTTCACCACGACAACGCCTCGTCGCACACCGCCAAGCGAACGATCGACTATTTGGCGACATCAAACGTTGAATTACTGAGTCACCCGCCGTATAGCCCCGACCTCGCGCCTTGTGATTTTTATTTATTTCCAAAAATTAAAGAAAAACTTAAAGGAAAGCGGTTTATGAATGCTGAAGAAGCGGTAGCTGCGTATCGCGATGCCATTGAAGAGATCCCTAAGGACGAGTGGGCAAAGTGCTTTTCCCAGTGGTTCCATCGCATGCAGCGGTGTATTGACGTGAATGGACAATATTTTGAAAAGATATAATAAAACTAATAACTGGCTAATGTAATCAGTTTTTGATTTTCTAAGAACTTTCAGTTTGACCCTCGTATTCATAGTTCATTTTCGATTCTAGCAACACCTAGAATATAAATCTTTAAAAACTTCAAGACAATTTACATCGCATGTTCAACGTACAATTAAGGTCAGATTTAACCAGAAATAATATAATTGAAGCTGATTCAACAAAACTGGGTTCTCACATTTTAGTGAAAGTCGTTGAGCAAACTGTAATAACGTAGCACTATCAATTATTATGAAAATCAACTCTAAACAGAATGACTCACCTCTGGTTTGGCCAAAGTAACCCTATATGCAGGAATTCTGTGTCCCCACCACAACTGCCTCGAAATGCACCAGTCACGAATATTCTCCATCCAATGATACCAGGTCTTCTCGTGGACATCTGGAATGATCTTCAATTCACCGGTCTTGACGGCCTTGATGGCTTCCGCAGCCATTTTGTCACACTTTATGTACCTGTAAATATATTAACGTTGAACTAAGCAAGCTGAAGTGGCAATGATCTGGTCACATCTGCCGAAGAACTGATGGCAGGTGGGGTAAACAAGTCCTAGAATGGTCACCGCAAATCGCCAAACGGAAGATGGGACGCCCCCCAGCAAGATGGATGGACGACTTGAAGAAGGTATCTGGGATAGACTGGATGCGTAAGGCAGAGATTCGGGCTTCTATGGCGTATATTGGAAGAGGCCTGTGTCCAGCAGTGGACTGAAATAGGCTAACTGATTTATTGAAAGTTAAGATTTACTATAACTACACTTAATCATCACCTAATCCTTAATCATAAGGGCATATATATAAAGATTTATTTAATCTATGCCCTTATTATTTTCTTAAGATTTAGATCGGAAAAAGAGAATATGGAGAACGGGAATTGAACCCGCGACCAGTCCCTTAAAGGGGGAATGCTTTGACCAGCTGAGCTATCTAGACACGTCCCAGATATTCGAAATTCTTCGATATATTATTACGTCTTAAGGCGACGACACTGGAGCCATCTACCGTAATTCTTGCGAACTACGGAAACAATGAATAACTTTACAGTCATTTTTAAACATTGTTTTTTGATGACTCCGCCTAATTAATTCAATTGAACTTTTTAAGCATTTTGTATGCTTACTTTTTCTAAAGATTTAGATCGGAAAAAGAGAACATCTAGAACGGGACTTGAAACCGCGACCAGTCCCTTACAGGGGGAATGCTCTGACTAGCTGAGTTATCTAGACACGTCCCAGATAGATGGAGAGGTAGATGGCTCCAGCGTCGGCTTAAGACGTATATAATATATCGGAGAATTTCGAATATCTGGGACGTGTCTAGATAGCTCAGCTGGTCAGAGCATTCCCCCTGTTTGGGACTGGCGTTCTCTTTTTCCGATCTAAATCTTTAGAAAAAGTAAGCATACAAAATGCTTAAAAAATTCAATTGAGGCATATATTTATTCACTAGTTGCTGTATACGGTTCTGCCCGTGTGGAGGTTCAAGGAAATTGCTATTTTCGGAAATAAAAAATGCCTTCATCATCACAGCGTTCTCCCCAGTTGCATACTGTTGGGCCCAAGGTCCACTCTCCCTCTTCTTCTTGACTTGGCTTGACTTGGCTTTAGCAGGAGCTACTGATGTCTGACCTCCCAACCCCGAGAGGAATGTCCCCGCCTGAGCCTCATCCGGTAATCAGCAGGTGTAATGCTAGCGGGTGAGGTTAGCTTAGGCCCCAAATATCTTGGTGGGATCGCCATGCAGTTTCACCAGCGCAAATCCCGATCCCGTGGTAATATCGGGATAAAAAGTAGCATATATCTCTCTATACTCAGGGATAATGTAGCATTCTAATGGTGAAAGAATTTTGACAATCGGTTCAGTAGTTTCATAGTTTATCGATTACAAACAATCAAATGTATCCTCTGTAATATTAGTATAGAAATATAGATAAAAACTCACCACTGCGGCTTCAGTAGAGGTTCAACCACGTCCTTGGACCGGCTGCACAGCGGTACCACCATGGCGTGGTCCTTAGCGTCCTTGTAGAGCTTCATCATGTCCAAAGTCTTGATGATGTCCCGACGGACGTCGAAACGTTTCGCGCCCTGCGGATTGTATACATGACGTGTACAGTACTCGGCTTATTATTTTGAAGTGTAGACTTCTTTAGGCGCGTTGAGATCTTTCCATATGAGCACTATTGGGCTGAAGAGTAACCATGAACCTCGTTTTTTTTGTCACCACACCGAGATGCCTACTTTGTAGCTGGATAGATGGATGCATGTAGGGAGGGGGGATGGAAGGAGGGAGTGAGGGAGGGAGAAAAGGCAGGTAGGTAGGTTGGGATGGTATTGGAGGGAGTGAGGGAGGGAGAAATGGAGGGCGAGATGGAGGGAGGAATGGAGCAATCGAGGGAGCGGTGGAGGGAGTGAGGCAGGTAGGCAGGTTGGGAAGGTATTGGAGGGAGTGAGGGAGGGAGAAATGGAGGGCGAGATGGAGGGAGGGAGGGAGCGATCGAGGGAGCGGTGGAGGGAGTGAGGCAGGTAGGTTGGTTGGGAAGGTATTGGAGGGAGTGAGGCAGGGAGAAATGGAGTGCGAGATGGAGGGAGGGAGGGAGGTAGGTAGTGATGGATGATGACGATTCACATTCAAAATCCACGTTATTATTCAAGTTTTCACTTCTGCAGGCACTCCTGGAGTGCCACTGTTTATTTTTATGAAAGATTATTCCTTCTAACAACTCCAGCTAACCTAAATTGCTTGTGTTAGGAGTGGGTTCACGTCGGTAGTGTTATTGCCAGGATTCGAACTTGGGACCTCTACCTCTCCTCTGGGGTCGACTCCTTAACTACTAAGCTACCGATGCTATGATTTTTATTTGAGACCTCGGGAAGTAGAGTGATAGTCCGGCTATGATCGGCTTGCGTCGGTTTTGTATAGCATTGTCTTTATTGCAAAGCGCATGTCTACATCTCCATATCTTGTTAGAGTAGTTAATACGAAAATTACAGTTTTAATATTTTGTAAAACGGTTTTAGCTACTCTATCTCTAGGTGTACTTCCTATACTCACGCCTTCTTCCCTGTAGGCTAGGCAGACCGAATAGCCCGCCACCTGCTTCAGTCCTTACATACTTCACGAGCTTTCTTTACTGTCATTATACCTTTCATGTAACCCTACCGGTTTAGTGTGCTTTTGACCTGACCTTTTTCAATATAGATAAAAAATGATCAAATTACCGCAAATGGTCCACAATCCTTTGTCAATTTACCATCGTCGGTAAAAATGTTAATAAAAGGCAGGTTGTGTCGCTTGCCGATCTCGTAGTCATTTGGGTCATGCGCAGGAGTTATTTTAACAGCACCTATTAAAAAAAAAAACAAGTATAAGTTGCCTGAATGATTGAGCTAATGGTGTTTGATGAACAAGAACAGTGGTGCAGTAGTGGCGAGTGCAACTTTCGGGTCGACATCCCAGGTTTAATACCTGGTTTGAGCAAAATATTGTTAGGGTTTTCTGTTCGAAATTCTTAGTAGCATGGCTATACCGGCAGGTTTTTTAATACCCACATTTTCATATGTTTTTGATTGTAACGTTGTGGATTCTTTATAAATCAAACTAAAACTATATCCGTAAATTAACCTGTATTTTCAAATAGATCGCTGAGCTCATTGCCGTCTTACTACAAAGTGCTACAGTAACTTTCTAAGAGAAAAACCTAACAGCACTGTTTGAGAAACCCAACAATGCTATGCTTGAAAATGCCAACATGTTTCAACCAAGAATCGAACAAAGGACTTCAAGCACAGCAATGGCATTTACTACTGCATCGCTACCATTACATGATTACTTGTTTAAATTTCAATAAAAATGGTTAAACTGACCGGTGCCAAAGTTCATGTCCACATAATCATCTGCGATGACTGGCAGCTTCCTGTTGAGGATCGGATGCACTAGCAGTTTACCAATCAAGTGCTTGTACCTGGCAACAGAACATAATCTATGGGTGATTCTATTCAGGAGGGATGAAAATGAAGTTATTTTTGGCACAACATATTTTTGGCATCTGAGTTCGGAAAGTGCTTTTTTAAAATTCATATATTAAAAAGTTACAGTCTTATAAACACAATTCACAGTACAATTTATACAGTCTGGGTACCCAAGATAAGATTAGACTTATGTTTAGAGTACCAGGGCGACAAAGAACGACCACAGCTATACGTCAAGGTTATGATAAACTGCAGAAAGTTTATGATAACCTTGACGTCTAGCTGAGGTCGTTCGTCCAAATTTTATATTTGTATGACCGAAGGAAGGAAGGAGATAGGCATTGATAGAATTTTTGGTTTTTTAGTTTGGGCTATTTATATATGTATTATGTTTCCAGGAGACGATTAATTCAAGTTTTAGGTAATAGTAGTTATTCAACAGTAGTTAGTCAATGCCACATTTAATATTGAAATCACGCAATTCTGTACTCTAATGTAACGAATTTACGACTTATGAATGCAAAAAAATAGTATAATAGAAAACAATGGATTTAAAATAAATATGTAGCAGGATACTGTTAAGTTGACTGGCCGCAGCACAATCTCACTCACACAACTCGCCGTAGCGATTAAGCCCACCGCGAACCGAGACGGCCAAAAGTGGTTGTAAGCTAAGTTCACTTTGACCTTTCACTCATATCGAACAACAACGTGCTAGACGCGGTGACTCAAACTGATTTTAACGTATTTTGATAGAACACTGAGGTAAAAACCGAGTTACAAAATATTATGCACTTTTAAGTTCAGCATTTAAGGTAAAATTAGACCAACGTATTGAAACTACACATACTATACGTTTCTATTTTAGTGCAGATATTACGCACACACTCAAAATAAAGTAATGATGCAGCCTTTAAGCTTGCTTTAAGGTTGACATGCCCGGAGACTAAGAATTGGCACTTTAAAGTACAATTTTTGAAAGTATTTAGGATTATATATTTGGGTCTTTTTTTTTTTTTTTTACGTGTGGAAATCCCTTCGGATACCCCCCCGTTGGCCAGCGGGGGTGGTTATGTCGTGTCTCGACTAAAACCGCACGGTGTCCTCCCCAAGTGTCCGTTGTCGGGCACCCCGGGTAAGCCCTCGAAAGGATAACCCCAGGATATATTTAGGTCTGAGTTAATTTTAACCGTTTCGGTCGTAAATCAATATAATATGCCTACTAAAACTATACAAAATTATGCGAGACACGGAAAATTCTTTTGCGAGTAGAACCACCCTTATGAACGCAAAGTCATATAAAAATGTGTCAAAACCAGAGTATTGCTATATAACACGGACACGCACAGCACATGACCACAGTTTGATACCTTTTTATAGTAGTCAAAGCCCAAGCTATAGTGTTAATATTTCATAAACACAAACGGTTTTAACAACTCTATAAAGGTCCCGATTCGATCCGAAGGATTCGAGTCCCGTCCTAGATGTTCTCTTTTCCGATCTGAATTTATAGGAAAAGTAAGCATACAAAATGCTTAAAAATTTAATTGAACTCTATAAAGGTGTCAAACTGTCAGTTCGCTGTATGATAACACTCTACAAAACTGAAGTAATCAAATGCCAGATTCTGTATTTATTATTTTTCGTTGAATATCACCTAATGGAAATACCTAGTGTCTTCAGGATGAACAGCCACAGCGACGTCTCCAAGCATAGTCTCAACGCGAGTAGTGGCCACCACTATCTCGTCGGTGGAACCTTCAACCTTATATGCGAAGTATATCAGTACACCGAATTCTACCTGAAACAGTTGCAAGATATTGATACAAATACAATAGCTGTGACGGGTTTGATTCCCGTCTTTATATTGTTAGTTACTTTATGTAATAAAGTCATTTTTACGTGTCTGTCTGTTTTTTTTTCTAACTTCAGACCCACACTAAGAATTATGATACATTTGAATTACAGTGACATTTTTAACTTCTCAAAGTCACCAACAACATTAATTTACCGACATCATTACTTTTTACTTTGGTCTTCTATCTATACATAATTACTTGTCCCGATTGACTGATTGACTGATTCATCAACGCAGAGCCTAAACTTGAAATTTTGGCAGTAGATGCCTCTTATAATGTAGTTATAGACTCGAGACGGCATGCGGTTTTAGTCGGTTCAAGCCCGACATAACCGCCCCCGCTGGCCGGCGGGGGGGTATCCGAAGGGATTTCCGAACGACAAAAAAAAAAAAGTTACCACTAAGATTTGTCGCAGGCCAAGTTCCAGCAACAGGCCAACAGGCGTTTCGACCCACTTTTGACCCCCCTGTAGCTCAGTGCCTATTGCAAGTACAGAAATAAAATTGTACCTACGTAATCATATACTAGTACTAAAGCAGTATGCCAAATTTCATAGATATAGCTTCAGTAGATCCTGAAATATGACCCTGTGAATATAGCTAATTTTGGCACTGACTGACTCACTAACCGGTAATCAAAACCTTTAGGCCACTCCCAATAAAATTGTCCTAGCGTTATGAAATTTGGCACACAGATCGTGTGTTATATGTAGATTAACAAAAAATTAAGAAATTTAAGAAATCGGTCAAAAGTGAGTTGGCTCAATTTAATATCGAATTTTTAATAAAAATATTTATGAACCAGTGATATAATGAGAATACGAATATAGGAGAGGGCGAGGGGGTATAAAATAAGTCATAAGAAATTTAAGAAAACGGTCAAGCGTGAGTTGCCTCAATCAAATATCGAATTTTTAATAAAAATATTCATGAACCAGTGATACAATGAGAATACGATGAGGAGGGGGAGGGGGAGAGGGGGGAGGGGGAGAGGGGGGAGGGGTATAAAATATGGCACAAAAAGCAATAAGAGCTCGAAAGTGGATGCGGAAGGCGGAGGACTGGGTGTGGTGACGAGTCTTGAGAATGGTAAATGTTTACCAGGGGATCAGGCTGTTGATGAAGATGATTATGATCGATTTTAAAGTGCATCTAAACTTGGCATTGGATTGGATTTCAACCCTTTTTGAGGCGAACAATTAACCGATAGGAACTTGGCCCCCTTTTTAACAGGTATGTTTTGGTGGGATTTTTACTTAAACAAAATTAAAATCTTTTCACATGTCTACAATTTCAAATCAATCCGATGGTTTAAAGTGCCCCACAATCGATTTCAAAAATTCCGTTTTATACAAACCTTCAAACATACATACGAAGCTAATAAAAGCGTGTAATAAAAGGTATCAAACAAACCTCACCTTAAAATCATAGTTTGGTATTGCCAGCAGAGTTCTGCCAGTGAGTTCCACCTTATCCACTTCGATATCCGATATCGCGCTCTTGAGCGTGCAGGACCAGTTGACCAGCCTGTTGGCGCGGTAGATGTCGCCCTCGTCGTGCAGGCGGACGAAGGCCTCGTTGACGGCGCGGCACATGGATGGGTCCATGGTGAAGCGGACGCGTGACCAGTCGTACGATGAGCCGAGTGATCGGAGCTGCTCATAGATTCTGTCGCCTTTCCTGTAATTTTTTTTTGCTATAATAACTGGCAAACTTCTTGACAATGTACTGTTGCTGCGCAGAAACAGTTTCTTAGGTCTCTTTGGTGGTTGTGTGGGGCGTGACAGCCGAGTCACGCAAATAAACCAATCATAGATTATACATACATACATACATAACTTCACGCCTGTATCCCCGAAGGGGTAGGCAGAGATGTGTATTACACACCCACGATTCGCCAGTTATGTTAAGGTCCCAATGTAATAGGGAGCGAGCCTATTGCCATCTATCGGGCACATTATTAAGGGAGAGATAATTAACATTTATTAATGTACACATAACTACGAAAAGTCAGAGGTGTGTGCCCGGGGCGACTGGGGATCGAACTCGAGACCTCGTCTCAGCAGTCCGTTACGTACGCCACTGGGCTATCGCAGATTATATCAAAATTAAACCAATCACGGGCTCAATGGTTGATCCGCCCTTTTATAGATTTTATGGTTGCTGGTGTGGAGGAACGAGGTGATGCTCCTCCAACACAAAGGGAGGATCCTCCGACCAGGCAAGGTGATCGCGCCTGGCGGGCCGAGGCCCTAATTGTTGAAGTTAGGATTCTGTAGGTATATATGCTACTCAGCGCGTGAACTACATTTTCGCGATGCAGGATTGTGAAGTAGGAATCATGTGGAAGTTGTGACATAGTAGACGGTTGTGGTTAAGCTTGTTGGTCGCTAGATGGCGCTGATTTCATGTGGTATCGAGGTAGTTGAGCTTACTGTTGCTAGATGTCGCCTGGGTACATGTGGTACCCCACACTGGCACTATTTATCTAACTACTATACTTTTAGAAATACAGCATCCATATGTCTATCTAATGTGTGTCTATATATAATTGGTGGTAGAAATTTGATGACACAAATTTGTCACAAAATTCGGCCAGGTAGGTACCACCGTGCACGATTGCGAAAAACCCTTCATAGTAATCCAATTTCGGTTTGATTGCGTTCAGGGGTCAGCAAGTGCATAGCCGGGCAGGGGGATTGTGGTCGCAGCACTAGCGGGACCGGTGGGTGTCACGCGGTGCTGCGACGACAATCCTCTTCTGATGAGGCCGTCAAGCTGAGTGCCACCATTGATAACATGGTGCGTGTATGTAATGGTGACCCTCTTTCCAGAGACTTTACCTTCAGCTTACCATCAGGCGAGGCGAAGTCAAATTGACGTGTCCTAAATATAAAAAAAAAAAAAAAAAATAAAAAAAATTAATGTTAAAGATTGTGACATAGATACATGAAACAGTGATCGGCGTATTCCCCTCTGATTCTGTAACTGCTTGGACAGTGAATGCCTGCCTTACTGATTATATCACACGGTTTTTGAGAGTGTTTGAGGGCTACCACCCTTTTTTGTCATTTGCCCATCTGATTAAAACCAAGGTACCATCTTACCATTTGTTGAATCATGTGTTTGTTGGCTAACTTGATAATTCATAATAAAATGATACATTACAGCTGTAAATATTTAAGGATCTTCTAAAATGTCATAAATAAATATTCTACGACATTCTACACAGCACTTTCTAGACCCAAAGTTAGCATATAACTTTCTTGTGTTATGGGTTCTAGAATGCGGCTAACATACTTATATACTTTTTTTTTGTATATATACATACATATAATACAGAGATACACCCAGACCAATGCAAATAGACATATTCATGCATACAAATATTTGCACTGAGCGGGAACCGAACCCGCACCTCCTATTGTAGCAGACGAATGTACCACCGCTACGCCACAGAGGCTGTCATCATACTGTAGTAATGACAATATTTTGTATAAACTTGATATCAGTAACTCACTCTTCTTTCCACTCCCACACTCTCTTGATGAACTCTTCTCTACCAATGTCATGACGTGTCTTCTTCTCTTCTTGCCATAACTTCTTCTCTACTATGACTTGTGTAGCAATACCAGCGTGGTCACAGCCAGGGTTCCACAGAGTTGTGCGGCCATTCATTCTGTGTAAATGGAATAATTTATACAGGAGTTTTTAAAGTGTGTCCAAATTTGCAGAGGTTCTGATTGGTTAGTATAATCGATTAAAAAAATAAGAAATAACCGATCAATCAAATAAAAAAAAAAACATTTTACTCCCTAAAACTCAGAACTTGTTGACAATGCGGGCATCAAAAAGTTGTGCCTATAAATCACGTACTTTTCAAACATTTTCAAATTAAAGTAATTACGAATGATTTTAAATATTTTTCTTTTTTTATAAAACATTAGTTATGTCTAGAATGTGTTAAAAAAAATCCGATGCCCTTTTGAAAAATTACCCAGTATATGTGTTTTGTCAATTTTTTTTAAGAAGCTCAAGTGAACTAATTAATTATTATTTTAGTGCCGTTTGGCATTGAGACGTCAGGGTCATGGGTCCGAGTCCTTTTAAATGCTTCCTTACCTGTGCCACCTGGTAATAGAATCTTCAACAGCATTAGTGAGGGCATGTCCAAGATGAAGTGTTCCCGTCACATTTGGAGGTGGTATTACCATTACGAATTTGCCTTTTGGATTTTCTTCCAAGACAGATTTTCTCTGAAAAATCAGTTCATTCAATTAATAGTTTATTTATTGCTGTACATTACATAATTAATAAATATCCCAGGTAAACCAGATTTATGTTCTGCCAATTAAATAATACTTGCTAATAGGCTCACCCCCAAAATAGGTGAGTCATTCATGAGTATATTATAGACCATTATAGTTAAATATATTAATATGCAACTGTGTTTATAAATACTTTCTTTTTTTTAAATAAATACATGTTGGCTAACAATGCGCAGCTAAATTGAAAATAATACACTTCATTAATGACTACTTACTCCGTATTCTGGCTTGAAGAATCCCTCTTTCTCCCACCAGGCATACCAAGCAGCTTCAACATATTTAGGACTGTAGGCATCAGGCATGAGCCCTGCGATGTCCTTCTTGTCACCTGGAGGTGTAGCTGCAGTGTACACTGCACTCTCTTTAGCTTCCTTTAATTTTTTCTGAAACATCATAATGAAATATTTAAATGAGTTTAACAAGTTTCATTACATGAATAGTAAATTGCAGTAATGGATTGGAAGGTGGACTTGCAGCAGTGCATTACAATTCCAAAAGCATATAATATTTTGTTTGTAAGCACTAGAATACCCAATTTTGATTTGGCACATTGGGAATTAGAGTTAAGGTCCAGATAAGATGGCTTCAGTTTTGTAGTGATCTAAAAAACTAACCTGTGCCTCATTTTTTTACTAAAGACTAGCATTTAGTTTAGACTTACCCATACTTTCACTTTTAACAGAAGGCCTACCTAACATTAGCTGTAGTGCTTAGTAAATGTAGGACATATTAATAATTTTGTACTTGGGCAATAACTTGGTCAGTAGATTATATTGCGTTGAGTAACCACCAGTAATAATGTTGCACTATGGACAGACAACCGAACAAAGAGCGCAGGGACTTGGTGGATGCAGGCCCCTACAGACCGGTCGAAATAGAAGTCGATGGGGGAGGCCTATGTTCAGCAGTGGACTTCCTACGGCTGATATGATGATGATGTAATGAAATCTGACAACAACAATCTGTATGTAATTTAGTATAATTGTAAAGACTTTTGATAGTGACAACCGTAGTTCCGATTTTAGTCTTTTCAGATATATTATAGAATCACGCTTTTTCTAGCATGAATAGACAGTCTCCAACAATTCACATACTTAATATTCACATTATGTACCAGTTCTAAATAAGGTACCTACATCCTCTTAATTTTGAAAGCATTTTTCTGGCCACAAACTAACACTGCTTCGTAAATGAATATAATATAGGAACAAATCATTAAAAAAAAATACGCAACGTGTCTAACAATTGCGGTTTTACTTTCACCAGTGCCTAAATAACCTTAGAACAATTGCTAAGGCAAATACTAAAATTATATTTTTCATACAATGTTAATACAAAATATTAGTTCCATACAGCTAGCTTATGTTATGCTATTAGATTTTATAGACTTTAAATTGTACCTCAGGTTTATCTTTCTGCACAGCTGGTACAGCGCTCTTTTTATCCAATTTAGCTTTCAATTTTTCTAATTTAGCGGCTTTTTCTGCTTCCTTCTTTAGTTGCTTAGCAGTCTTTTCTTGAGGTTGATCCCCTGCGGGATCGTTATGTATTTCATTGTCACCCATATTTACGCGAAAAGTATACGACTATAAATAATGAGAAGCCGAAATCACATTTGCTTTACCAAAATGTGATGTGGAAAATGTACTATGACAACATTGCTTGCGTTTAAAAACATTAATTAAGAGCAAAAACAACCTAAAATAGTGTTCAGAAATTTCTTCGTAGTGTTGTAACACAGAGCCATTCATAAAAAAAAAAAAAGTGTTCTTACATGCTATAGTCGACTAATTGTCTATGAGCTACAACAAACATTGCGTGTCCATAGTGAAACATTACTACTGGTGGTTACTCAACGCCATTTTGTTTTTCGTTTCTTGCTGAGCGCCTTCGAAGTGTGGTCGCGAAATTTTATTTGAATCTGAAAAGTGTATTAATAGATTGAATTTGTTTTACTTTCTTTAAATTGATCCGTTTCGTGAAGTCTGAACATAATGTCGGATCGAGAGGTACTATATTTAAACATTTGTTCATCACGCCCGTGTTGCATTCCCGCCGCGTGTGTTTTATTTTCCGGTTGTTCGATCTATAATTATTGCTGAATTGTTTGCTTGGGCTATTTCAGAGGAGTCGCTCAAGGACTCGCAACGGGTCTCGGGATCCAGCACCCAAGCCAACAGCTATGTCGCGGGGTCACAGCCGAAGCCGGTCTCGGACGCCGCCCCCGCCAAAAGCATCTAGCAGAAAGTATAGGAGCCCGTAAGTCTAGCTTCTAGAATGTATTTTTGATTGTTATTTTGATTTTGTATTTGATTAGCGTGAATCCGCTTCAGTATGTAAAATTTATTTTGTCAAAATTTTTATAACCTCGACTTCAAGGGTAACAACGCGTATTGCGCAATTACATATTGCAAAAAACAAACAGCATTGACACGGAAGAATACTTTGTGGTCAGTAACGCAAAAAATGGCATCATTGACATAATAAATATTGTATAATCAATAATGCTGTGAACTTCGATAATACAAAATACCTTAGCAACAGTTTTATCAATGCAGTAGAGTTTACGAGGGGACTCGATATATAGGCGATAAGAAAATAGTACCTAACTGAAGTTTTATTTACTTGGTACATAAACCTAACAATGCATAACATTAAAATCCACCTACTTAACATAGTTTTACATTTAGAATACACTTAACTAGTGGTCTATAGGATTGTAGTCTATGTTACTTATTAGTTTTACACCATTCATGGTAATTAATTAAATGAGTAGTAGTTGCAAAATGTTGAATGCCATAAATAAAATCTAGGCAAGGTTATTATCAAGTCGCAACAAACCTGGGGTTAGCCAAGTACAGTTCTGGGATTTTCAGGGCTAGAAAACGGCAGGGATCTTGGAATCCATATTGCATTCTCTGACCAAAGGGCATCATACCATTGCGATAAATAAGTACACATCACAGCCTGCAGTTGGGCTCGAGAGCTGACACAAACACAGTAACTTTCCATCCATTGAAACTTGCAAATAAATTTCAATGTTTTCAAAATAAAGGCAAAAATAGAATTTTAGCATACATATGGTACAATATGAATTATACATTTTGAATAAACCTTATTATAAAGTATAATTTCAAAGCTACTTGCTAACAAGAAACAATAAAAATACATTTGTTTGGAAGTATGTACTATTCTTTTAAGCTCTTAAATAAGTTAAGCAAAGTATAGTACCTTACCTGGGGTTTTATCAACATCTTTGGGGTTCTGAGCCAACCCGACTTGGACCTTGATCATTCCACTGATACTTTAGAAATTGCCATTTAATTGTAGACTTTGTTGGTATGCAATCAAACTCTAAAATTAAATTGCGTTTTGTAGAGTGAATGAAAAAGTGTAATGAATTCTCTCCATTTAGTTTTGGACTTTAAATGTGTATGATAAAGTCTAAAATTTATTAGGCTTGCTATTAACATAAAATAGCAGAATTGACACCCTGGTAGCTGGTATCTGTACCGATTAACAGATGAGGCAGTGGCGCAGGCTGTCCTCTTTTGTTTGGAAAGTCAGATGACAGTCGCCTCCATAACAGACAAAATAAAGCCACACATTATGACGCACATAGACTAGGCTAGACTAGACTGGAGGAGAAGGTGGAGGTCGGCTGTCGTGTTCTGGTCATATCTCCGGTTCTGCTTAATCAATTGCAATCAAACATACAGCAGATTTTAGGTCTGCCCAAGACCTTTCTAATAGAAAAACCGAATCAAAATCCGTCCCGTCGTTTTTACGTCCATTGCGAACAAACAGTTAAACTGACATGAATTCCAAAAAAAAAATTCGTGTTCAGAATCGTTCATTTAACATAACAGTACTTCACTGCGGAGCAAAGACTTCTTCTTTATAAGTCGCAAGTCCGGCCCCAGATGGAGTACTGCTGTCACCTTTTTGCCGGAGCACCTAGATACCAACTTGACCCGTTCGACTCGGTGCAAAGACGGGCGCTGAGGATCGTCGACGATCCCATACTTACAGGCAGTGTGGAACCGCTTAACCTTAGGAGAGATTTCGCCTCCCTGTGCGTTTTCTACCGCCTTTATAACGGGGTGTGTTCAGAAGAATTGTTTGATATGATGCCCACGGCCACATTCTATCATCGCACCGCTCGCCACAGACAGGGAATTCATCCTCACACGTTGCGACCGGAAACGGTGCGTACAGTTAGCTATGAAAGGCACTTCATTCCGCGCACCCTCAGGCTGTGGAATGATCTCCCTGCTGTGGTTTCCCAAGCGACTACAATATGGGGTTCTTCAAGAAGGGGATTAGAAGGTTTTTACAGGGTCGGCAGCGCGAGTGTGACGCCCCTGGTGTTGCACACGTCCATAGGCCGCGGTAACCACTTCCCATCAGGTGGGCCGTGAGCTTGTCTGCCACCTGAGTGGTATAAAAAAAAAAAACCAAGTATTTTGTTTAATTATCTCCAATGTACAGACAGCTAATTTACAATTTTATAATAGTAATAGACTTATACCATCGCGGACCTTTTTGCAGACCTTTTTAGGGTGTAAGGTTTCAGCCATCATTTGTAATATAAGCGCATAAAATGTGTTTATTTACGTCATCACATTACAAACCTATTAAATTAGCAGTGATTCTCTACTATAATATGCATGTAAACCTTCCTCTTGAATAACTATCTATTAAAAAAACCACATCACAATCCGTTGCGTAGTTTTCAAGTATAATCATACATTGGGCCAGACAGACAGCGGGAAGCGACTTTGTTTACTATGTAGTGAATTGTCTTCTTTAAAAATGTAAATTCCTGTTGTATGCACAAATATTGCACTATAGTCTTTTTTACAATATAAGATAGGCACATTTTGTAATATTAGGTAGTTACATATGAAATTGCCGTTTTTCTTAAGAAATTGGAGGAAACCCAATTTTCAGTACTAACATTTTTGTATTTTTTTTAGGAATGACAAGTCCAAATTTTATGTTTTTTTTTTCTGTATGAATGAGACAACATTAAGCTAACAAACAGCAACTTTTATTACATTTTTGAAAAGTGACAGCTGCTAAGTAATACGAAATTTATCATCAAAATGGATAGCATTTAGGAAGTACTGTTTTTGAAGATCGAAATAATTTATCAAGCGGCCAATAAAAACAAAATTTAATACAGAGTTGTAAAATCTTGAAATCAACTTTCAAACAAAATATAAATAATGGAAATAGCAATTAAATTGCAGGAATAACGAACTCATGCATTTGTAAGAAAATTTCGGAAATTTCATAGGTAAAGACCTATTATTTGATTGCATCAGTAATGACATTATCTACCAATTTCGATAACCGATGCAAGTATAATAAATATGAGTGTCAATACATCTCTGTCTGCCCCTGCCGAGATATACAGGCAAGTGTCGGGTTCATCACGTGGTATTATATTTGCGACAGTGACTGGGACTTGCGGCTAAGTGGTAACCAAGTAGGTTAAATTGCAAAGTTAAGCAAGACTAGCCAGGTCAGTCTTAGAATAGGTGAACATTTTTAACACATACACATTGAAACCCTTCTGTGCCTCGGTGAGCACAATAAACCGTTGGTGAGTCGACACGGATAGTTGGAGCCGTAAAAAGTCTGACATGTGGGCTAACTACAGAATTTCGATATCGCCGATGAGATGTGGCGGTCAGATGGCAGACGCTTCACGAAAAGTCTGGAAGTTTGTCCGCTTTGTAGTTAGACTGAAAAGCGGACCCCGACTGAGTCGGGACAGGGCTCGGAGGATAGTGACTGGAACTTGCAACCCAGACAAGTTTAGGGAGTATTCCTTGTGACGCTCAGTAGATCGTCGTTGCATGAAAGCTAGACGTCAGGGATGATTTTGCTTTATGTTTTTTTTTCTTTTTTAATCACAACTTATTTAAAACGTATAATAAGAATTGATTGTTAAAGAGTATTAACGAGAGTTTAGTCCATTAGGTTCATTAACTAATGATGCTATAGGTGAAGTGAGTGATAGACGGTCTAATGCCATATAATTAGGACTACTAAGGTAATTTTAATAACGTAAGGGTGATTACCTTAGAATAATTAAGAACAATTAAACTGATTAATAAAATTATTTAGTAAAATAAAAAATTGACAACGAAAATTATATGTATGTTCATGTAAGAGAATAATTTCTTTAGAAGATAAAGAAAAAAGTTACAGGAGTCTTGGCTAAAATAGACTTTAAATAGCTGACCTATAAAGTAGTGCTTTTGCAGAAGTATCTTTATTTGATAGATAGGTTAACTAAATAAAAAATAAACAAACACCAACTAAAATATTCCTCAGGTTTGTTCGTTGTAATTATGCTGTTTTCTAAATTTTAATCAGCCAAGTGGTACTTATTGCAATATTATTGATAACCAATATTTATAATAGCGCATTGTAATGGACTTAAAACACTAAGTTATTTAATTCATTGAAATAACTAGGAATTCAGTGCAGGATGCGACTGAAATAAATTGAGCTGAGCGAGCAGGACTCTTACTTGAAAATAAGACATCTTACTACGGTCGCGCGCTTAGCTAAGGTCGCGCGCTCGTGTAACTGCTTTTCGGTGATAATTCCTCAATGGTACATCGGAAACGAACCATCTCGCTTCAAAACACTCCTCAGTGTCCACACTGTCACCGTTGGTCAAGATCGCGCGAGTGGTTACGGAGGAGTTCAGCCACCAACAAACGGCTATGCCGCGTATAAGAGACATTTTTAACGGATACTATCGCGATTTATTTGGTGTAATTTTATTATTTACATAGAACCCGACGTTTATTTTATTAGAGAAAAGATTTTAATTACTACTGAACAAATGTAAGCAGCGAATGTGTCATTATTATCATCCTAGTGATTTCCCGGTTGCGTCGAAAGTTTACTACACTTTGAAGCCCAGGGACCGCTTATTCGCTTAACGACCCGGAGGTCGTTAAGCGAGTTAACCTCCATGAGCGCAGGCCTGGGGGTGGCAGGTGAGGCCGCCTGTCCTGTCACCCCAGCAGAACCAGGCCGGGACGGCGGGGCGACTAGCACCCCTCCCCCAAACTGGTGCAAAACGGGGACACCGTGGTTCCCATACCCGAGGGGGCCATCTCCAAACCGGAGATGGCCCAAGGTCAGTCGGGGTGCGATTGATATGCCCTATGAGCAACCTTACACCCTTAAGTCTTAAGACCCGAGACGGCGTGCGGTTTTAGTCGGTTCAAGACCGAGATAACCGCCCCCGCTGGCCGGTGGGGGGTGGGTTACCGAAGGTATCTCCGCACGAAAAAAAAAACTGCTTATTTTTATAATTGGATTGTTGACTTTAGAGCGACTGCCGTCTAACCTCCAAATTTAAGACACCCATTATAATACATCTGGATACTGCGGAAGGTCCCTGGAAAAAAGGACCCACCTAAGCGGGTGAAAATAAGTGGACTGTAAGGCGCGGGTTCGAATAATGACTACAGAACTAAAAATTGGTTGACACACGCTCTGCGGGGGTGAGGAAATGGAATGGCACAGTACCTTGGTAGCGGCTTCTCCGTAGCTTGAGATCCTGGATAATGCAGGGGCTCCTTCCGTGGCTTTCGACTCACAAATTAATTACACACAGCGCTTAATGTTATGTATATGAGGTGCACAACACAATTATAGTATCTGTCGCGGCGGGTGGCTATTTCATGGGAAACAGCGAAGGGATGCGGTGGCGAGAGCGTCTTCCGTGACGTCTCGCGAAAACTCCAAACGACGACTGATTGACACATTAGTTCCGGTAAACATAACCAAAATTCATAGCCCGCTGTCATAGCGTTTTGTTGCTTTCTCTCTCCCACGTAAGCGCAAAGGTCGTGCCAAAGTAGGACAGAGACAGGAAATGCATTGCGAAGTGTCAACCAAGAAAACTATGCGGGTATATTAAAATATTGAAGTACGTAACTAATTCTTAATGAGCACACAGATGGCGCTATGAGTAGGAAAATGTATGTGGCGTTAACATTTCCCCCGGCCCTTAAAGGGTACCTTTAAGAAAAATACTTAATAATAAATAAGAGAGAAACTACCTACTACCCAATGAAACCCTAATAGAAACAAGGTAAAAAAGTAAGTAGTTAAAAAAAGTGAATTAATTAATTATTGAGAAGGTATCGGACACAGCTTTACAACTGGCCGGATATAAGTTCCGTTAGCGGTTCTAACAGAAACCACGCGAGTGAGTCCATCCTTAGAGGGATGAAGTTTGTCAATGACACCGAGCGGCCATGACAAAGGCGGCGAATTATCGTTCATCAAAATGACAACAGTTCCCGCCTTTATTCCCCCATCAGGTTTATTCCATTTCTGGCGCGTCTGCAAAATATGGAGATACTCACTCCGCCAACGTTTCCAGAAAGATTGAACCAGCCTATCTAACAGAGAATGTCGTTCTAAAAGGCTATCAGAGTTAGAGGTAATCACTGGCGCGGGCAAGGAAAAAAGAGGCGCGGTATGAAGAAAATGCGAGGGCGTAAGAGCAGTAGGCTCTGAAGGGTCCGCACTGAGTACAGTTAGCGGCCTTGAGTTTAGCAAACACTCAATCTGGGTGAGTACAGTCAACAACTCTTCATAGGAAAGAAGTTGTTGTCCAATAGACTTAAAAAGATGAATTTTAATAACTTTAACCATGGATTCCCAACATCCTCCATGATGGGGCGAAGCGGGAGGAATGAACTGCCAAGCAATGCGGCTTTCAGCAAGTTCTTCCTCGAAACGCGGACGAAATTCTTCAATAAGAAATTTATATAAATCGCGCAAATAGGAATTAGCGCCTCTAAAATTAGTGCCGTTGTCCGAGTACATACACTGGACTGGACCGCGGCGCGATAGGAATCGCTTAAGCGCAGCTAAGAAGCTGACAGTTGAGAGATCCGTGGCAATCTCAATATGGACAGCACGGGTCGTCATACAAGTGAAAACACATAAATAAGATTTACGGCTCCTCACACCTCTGCCGCGAATTGGCACGTACGGTATGGGGCCTGCGTAGTCACATCCGGTGTGTAGAAAAGCCTTCTGAGCTTGAACCACCCTCTGCTGCGGAAGGTCACTCATTAATGGAGTAAACCCGGGGCGCGGTTTCCACTTGTGACAAGTGTTGCACTTGTGGATTTTAAAACGTATGATACGTCTAGCAGACAGTATCCAATATTTATCACGCAACAAAGACATCATAAGCTCAGGACCGGCATGAAAATATTTCTTATGATAATATTCAACGAGAAGTTCGACTACACGGTCGTGACGCGGTAGAACAATCGGATGTTTTTTGTTATAGTTTTCGGACGAGTAGGTCAGACGCCCACCGACGCGAATTAAATCATTATCAACAAAAGGTTTAAGTTTAATGAGAGCGGAAGAGCAACTCTTACCACACTGTAAATTATTAAATTCACCAGCGAAATGTTTACCTTGTACGTGACGCAGTAAGATACGTTCAGCAAATTCTAAGTCGCCGGCGAGTACGGAACCATTGCCCCGACGCGGTAACTTATGAAGAAAGCGATATATAAAAACAATTATTCGAAGTAATTTACTCCAAGAACACGTTCGTTCGGCTAACGCGAATATAACCGATTCGTTAACGGAGTCCGATACCACCGAGTGAGCGAGGACCTTTTCTTCAGGGATGACGTCTACGTCCGAGTCATCAACCTTATTAATAGGCCATTCAGAAGGACCAAGCTCACACCAAGGAGGACCACTCAGCCATAACGGATGGTCCGCCAACTTGTCAGGCATGAGACCACGCGAGAGGCAGTCCGCGGGATTTTCACTACCGGAAACATGATAAAAATGTTCCGCGGGAATATTATCGATAGTTCGAACGACACGATTAGCGACGAATGTCTGCCAACGATGCGGTGATGAATTCAGCCAGCATAACGTGACCTTAGAATCAGTGAATGCGTACAAAGCGGTGATATTATAACGGGGGTTGTAAGTGTCATGAACACGACGAAGTAATTTAGACAATAGTTCGGCGCCGCAAAGCTCTAACCTAGCTATTGATACAGGTTTCAGTGGCGAGACTTTGGACTTGGCACAAACTAGTTGCACATTTATATTATTACCACAAGTAACGTGAGCGTAAACGACAGCGCCATAAGCGTGTTCGCTAGCGTCCGAGAATCCTAACAAGCGGATTTCACAATTATCAAATACACCTAAGTGTCGCGGAATTTTAAAATTATTTAACGCGGGAAGCGCGGCGCGAAACTTACGCCACGTATCAATAATATGACGCGGTGGGGAATCATCCCATTCAAGTTTGAGAAGCCAAAGCTCCTTTATTAAAAGTTTAGCGAAAAGAACTACTGGCGCTACGAAACCCATCAGGTCCCATAGGCGAGCAACCGTTGATAAGATGGCGCGTTTACTGCATCTATCGTCAGGCGCGGTGATATGAAATTCAAAACAATCGTCAGCGTTCGACCAACGTAAGCCAAGCACCTTTTGTTCGGTTGACTTTTCAAACTCGATCTTATCTGTCAACCTATGAGACGCGGGTATACCGTCGAGCACAGTCTGCGAGTTACTTATCCATTTAACTAAGTCGAATTGACCACCTTTAAATAGTTGAATCAATTCGTTAGACACCTGAACGGCGTGCGGTACGGATTTTTCACTAAAGACGATATCATCCGTATAGATGGAAGTGGAAGCAACGTCGCGGGCGTGCGGGTACATATGACCGTCGTCTTCTACCAGCTGCTGGACAGTGCGTAGCGCGTGGTATGGACTCGACTTGAGGCCGAAGCAAACGCGGTTAAATTGATATAAAACAAGCGGTTCATCGATATTAAAGCGGTACAAGATACGCTGAAAGCGGCGGTCGCTTTCACGCACTCCTATTTGTAGGAACATCTGACGGCAATCAGCCGACAGTGCAACCGAAAATAAGCGAAAATTCAAAATGATAGTAAATAAGTCACCCTGTAGATTAGGGCCACTATGCAAAATATCGTTGAGCGACAGTCCGGAACTAGTTTTACAACTAGCGTCTAGAACCGAACGTAACTTCGTGGTGGCTTTGTCGAGTCGAACCACGGCGTGATGCGGGATGACGTAGTCGGGGCGACTTACGTCTAATTCAAGTGGCGCGGGCGATAGATATTTTTTATCTAAATAATCACGAATTACTTCATTATAAGCGGTGCGTAGCTCCGGCGCAGATTCCAACTTCTTTTCTAAACAAGCGAAACGTTTACGAGCGATGTCAATCGAACTGCCTAATGAATAAACGTCCGAACTGAAGGGTAAAGCGACGGTGTACCTACCTGTCTCTTTATCACGTTCAGTAGTCTCGCGATACAAGTGCTCGCACTCAACTTCGGCGAGCGACTTAGAAGTCGAAATTGCGACGGGAGCCTCGTCGATTTGCCAAAATCTTTTAAGTAAAATATCTAGCGAATCTTTATCAGAAATATGCGGTGAGACACTACAACATGTGAGCGGCGATTTATAAATGGAAGCGGTTGGTAAAGCGGGAACAG
Source organism: Cybosia mesomella (assembly GCA_946251805.1). Taxonomy (NCBI): domain Eukaryota; kingdom Metazoa; phylum Arthropoda; class Insecta; order Lepidoptera; family Erebidae; genus Cybosia; species Cybosia mesomella. Next base: position 30,615,408 of record OX276398.1, read on the forward strand.
TGCCCATAATAATGTAACCGAGTACGGTTTGAATAGCGGGTGGAGCGAAAGAATTACTGCTAACTACACCAGGTAGCAGTAGGTGCGGGAAGAGCGAAGCCCCGATCAGAACATCGATACGTCCTGGAGCGTCAAAGGAATCGTCGGCCAACGGCAGACCCTGAAGGTAAGGTAGCGCGGTGACGTCGACGGGCGCGGTGGGTAAGTCGTCAGTAATATTGTCGACTACCAAAGAACTAACGTTATATTTTACGTTAGAATTAAAACGTGAGGAGAACTGAAAATTCGCCGAACCCCTGACGGTTTTTTCAGTTCCGCCTATACCCTTAACTTTAGGATGTAAATTAGGAAAATTTATTTTATTTAAATTTAAACGTCTACAACATTCAGATGTGATGAAGTGACTTTGCAAAGCACTATCGAGTAAACAGCGAGCTCGATGTTCTTTATTATAAGAATCCCGTATTATGATAACCGCCGTCGAAAGTAAAACGGTTACGGGCGCGGTACATTGCTCCTTATACGCGGGGAGCGAGCTGTTAACGCGAGCCGGAGCGGCAGTGGACGCATTACACAGCGGTACGCTAGTGTCGCGGCTATCGCACGGCGGTGGGGCGCGCGGCGCCGAGTGCTCAGTGGCCGGCGGCCGTGGCACCTGATCGGAGCGTCCCGGGTTCGCGGCAGTGCGCGCGGGCGGTGAGTTACGTTGTTCGAAATGCAATAGTGTATGATGCCTATTAAAACAAACTTTACATTTAATGTTCGACTGACACATACGAGATCTGTGTTTGACACTCAAACAATTAATACAAGCGTTATTGTCTCTGGCAGACTTATAACGGTCCGTAGGGGACATATTAGAAAATGCGGGACATTTGTATAAATTTTCATGAACAATGTTATTACATAAACACTTGTATGTGTCGGTGACGTTAACATAAGACTGCGGGTGCGGGAACCTCGGCGGTCGATCAACATTAGTGGCGCGGGGCGTGGCCTTCCTCACCTCACTGTGAGAGCCAGAACTATTACAAGAAGTATTCTGAAGAATACGATGTTGATCTCTAACAAAATTAATTAAACTATCAAGTTTAGGTATCCCGTCATCCTTACAAGACATTTCGAACGAACGTACAGTCTCCGAGTCAAGTTTCTTAACGGCGATTTGAAATAGAATAAAATCGGCAAGATCGTTAATTTTTAAATTCTTAAGTGCGTTAACAGCGGAAACAAATTTATCGGTAAAGGAACCTAAATTAGCGGACGATGCGGATGAGAACGATTTATATTCAAAAAGATGATTTAAATAAGTTGACGCAAGAAGGCGTTTATTTTCGTATTTTTTAACGAGACAATCGAAAATTAAATTATAATTATCGCTATCTGGACGAATGCCTGAGAATGCGGACTGGGCCTTAGTAGATAGTTTACCCATTAAATAATATAACTTTTCAGAATCGCTAAGAGAGGGATTGTCATGGACAGTCGCTTTGAAAGATGCGTAAAATAATGGCCAATTACAAATATCTCCGTCGAACGACATAATTTCGATCGGCGGCAGACGCGTTTCAATTTTTCGCGGTTTAACATCACCAGATTCGGATTTACTAGCCTTTAAAGAGTTTAACTCGTTTTGAAAATACTTAATGCGACAATATAAATCTTCAAAGATTGTCCATGGCTGCTCCTCGATTGCAGCTTTAGGATTGCATTGCAAATTCAAATTATTATAAGTTTCTAAAGCGTCTTTAAATTCAGTGCGAATTATATCAATATTAATGCAAGCACAAAGAAAGGTTTCCGGAGATTCGGTATTGTTTTTAACACCTTTCGTTAAGATAAAAATACTTTGTACGCGGGCAAACAGCGTATTGCGCCGCGACAGTGCGATTTGCAATTGAATCAATAGTTCTTGCATTTTAGGCGATTCAGTGTCAGGCATTATGACAAAATAATAATAATAATTTTGCGGGATAAATAAGTAAAACACACTATTAAATGCGAATAATACGCGGCACCGAGGGTAGGTAGGTATGACTAGCCTCCGCTGGTGGCTCGCAAGGCGCGGTTAGCAGAGTAAGCATCTACCAAGTTCACAGACGCTAAAAGGAATATAATATTTGTGTTTAGTTATATAAAACTATACCAATGAGCGGGAATAACAATAATATTCGCGGGAATAACGAAATGAGCGGGAGTTCAATGATCTTGGCCAAGGCGGCGCGATGTCATGAACAAGTAGGCAATATTAATTAATTAGTAGGTCTAAACCTATCTAGGTATGAATGCCGTAATTAGGCAGTAATGGCCTGTAAAAAGATGCGGATGCGGTAATTACAAATATAATTCAATATTAACTTGTTTCTATGCTGGTTTCTAGGTAGGTATGTAGTAAAAACCTAACTTATACAAAATGCGGGTGAATCTATGCGGTTTTAACCGACCAAAAATGCGGATAATAATACGGTAACGAATGACCAAAATGGATAATTATTCGGCAATGAATGACCAAAATGGGGATAATCCGGCAACGAAGGATCAAAAATGGATACTGCGGAAGGTCCCTGGAAAAAAGGACCCACCTAAGCGGGTGAAAATAAGTGGACTGTAAGGCGCGGGTTCGAATAATGACTACAGAACTAAAAATTGGTTGACACACGCTCTGCGGGGGTGAGGAAATGGAATGGCACAGTACCTTGGTAGCGGCTTCTCCGTAGCTTGAGATCCTGGATAATGCAGGGGCTCCTTCCGTGGCTTTCGACTCACAAATTAATTACACACAGCGCTTAATGTTATGTATATGAGGTGCACAACACAATTATAGTATCTGTCGCGGCGGGTGGCTATTTCATGGGAAACAGCGAAGGGATGCGGTGGCGAGAGCGTCTTCCGTGACGTCTCGCGAAAACTCCAAACGACGACTGATTGACACATTAGTTCCGGTAAACATAACCAAAATTCATAGCCCGCTGTCATAGCGTTTTGTTGCTTTCTCTCTCCCACGTAAGCGCAAAGGTCGTGCCAAAGTAGGACAGAGACAGGAAATGCATTGCGAAGTGTCAACCAAGAAAACTATGCGGGTATATTAAAATATTGAAGTACGTAACTAATTCTTAATGAGCACACAGATGGCGCTATGAGTAGGAAAATGTATGTGGCGTTAACAACATCAGTTCGCTTTAGACAGCGAATGGGTGTATTAGGTTTTCGAATCCCCAATCATCAAAATTTTAAGTCATTACAATTAAATATATGTTTATGTAAGTCGGAAATCGTTCCATCCGTCGCGTCGTCGGCGTTCGTCTGATTGAATAAAAACCGGCCAAGTGCGACTCAGACGCGCGCGCGAAGTGTTCCGTACCATACACTATAAAAACGGCAGAGGAATCACGTTTGATGTATGGGAGCCCCCCCCTTAAATATTTGTTTCATTTTAATTTAATTATTTATTTTTAAAGTGAATATATAATTAATATTCTGTGAATATGTCAAGCGTCTACCGGTTGCCGTTACCAAAATCCAGCAAAAATTTGCAAAAATAAAATCACGTTGTATGGAGCCCCATTAAATATTTATTCTATTCTATTTTTGAGCTGAGCTTAACCGTTTGGTCGACTGTACTCCTCCGGAACCACACTACCGATCTTGACCAAATTTGCCATGGTGATAGTGTAGACACCGCTGAGTGTTTAGAGGGGTCAACTGTTCAAATACAATTTACCTACCATTGAGGAATAATCATCGAAAAACAGTTTCACGAGCGCGCGGCCTTAGCTATGCGCGCGACCGTAGTATAGTAAAATGCCTTATTTTTCAAGTAATAGTCCTTCTCGCTCAGCTCAATTTATTTCAGTCGCACCCTGCACTGAATTCCTAGTTTAGTATATATAGTATATAGCAGCAACAGTAATACATCATCTGTTTGATGTCAACTGTCTATTATGGTTCATGAGATACAGACGGACGGACGGACAGCGGAGTCTTAGTAATAGGTTCTGTTACCCTTTGGGTACGGAACCCTAAAAGCACTTCTGCATGAATGATTTTGAACGTGTTATGCATCAGTGCGTTTATGCATGTATTGTGCATTTTTTTGACATGCAGCTTTGCTAGTGCGGAGCATACAGCGGTTGCATGTACGGCCGGTTTAAAAAAAAAATGTTTATCGTTGTATAGAACATTAAACAACACATTTGGAAAAAAATAAGGTAGGCATTTTCGTTGTAAGAGACCTGAAAAATGATATAATGATCATTCGCTTAAACTAGGCATTACTAGCACATGGGAGTTTATCTTTTGTATTTGAAATAGAATACCATGTCGATCCGTGCAACAAAAGAAATATGGCAGATTTCGGGCGTTTCTAAATAACTATACGTAAGGAAGATAAAGGACAATCAATTTAATATTCCCAAACTTGTAGTTAAAATTTTTAGCAAGCTTTCATATATTCAGGTTACTTCTAGGTAAGCGTGCTCCACCTTACCCTTGCTCCATCATCACATCACTTACCAATAGGAGAGACAGTGGTCAAACGCGAGCCTATTACCAATAAAAAAAAATTAACTCATGTCTGGGTGAGACTCGACATCGAGTTTCTATATTACGTAATATATAGGTAGATACTACAGGCGTGTAATATAGGTAGTTTGCACTTTGAGTAATTTTGGCTTTATCGCCTTCCATAATGGTTTGCATTAGAAATATGATACCTGCTTTGATTGTTAGGAAATTTATCTGGGAATAAATGACGCCTGACTGTTTTTTTGTGCTTTGTATGTATAGTTCAGCAGAAAATTGTTTTAAAGAGACCAAAGTTAGACATGCTCAACATGCCTCGATAGCGAGCTATTAGTTGAACATGCGTATGAGGTAAGTTTAGTAAGGCAAGAATTGCTTAAATAAAAAATAAATCATCGTATTTGTTGCTCATATTAAATATTGTTATATAATATGAGCAACTATATATATATATATATATATATTAAATATTGTTGCTCATATTAAATATGAGCAACAACTACGATAATTAAATTTTAATTATTATTACCAAGAAATTAAATTAAAGAAAATTCTAACAATCAGTCTTATAATTAAACATATTTACAGAGATTTTGACCCGTGAATTACGTTTTATTAGGCGGTGTCTGTTATTTTCGGTGTCAATTGATGTTACTCAGCCTATACTCGTTAGTTCAGACTTTCTGTTTGGCATTTTGGGATTTTCTTTTCAAGAAGGCGACGAGTCATTCTTTTTTGACTAACTTGTTAGCTCTACGGCTATTTGGTATTTTTAGTTCGAATTTCAGTGCATATATTATACTCCACTAACACCGTTAAAAACTGCTCAACTACCCCCCTGCCACGTTTAGTAAGAAACGATAATTCAACATTTAAAATTAGTAATACTTAGCTTAACATAGGTATTAAACACAATAGTCAAGTAGATTTACTAAGTACTAATGTATACCTGATGCCTAAGACAAGACGTGTTTTTACAATTTGAGAACTAAAAAGCCCGAAACAAGTTTGATAACAGGCTTGCACATTAATTTTTTCAGTTTTTGGTTCTACGACTAAAGGTCACGGAATCAAATTGTAGAGAAGTTAATTTGCAACATAACTGATTTCAATTGCAACATAACTGTTTTTACAAATTTTCTGTGCGGCGAGAAGTTTGCCCAATATAACGTAAAAACAATTTGCACCCCTTTTTCAAGATAACGATCGCAGAAGGGTTGCGACCCCACAAATTTAGATTTAATTTTACACTAACCCCCTCTAGGCATCCGAAAAATAAAATTGCGTTCTCTGACTTTTGTTACCCCAAATGTAACTTTTCAATTGACTATTAAGTTTCTCACAAAATGACACAATGACCCACAGAGTTGGGACAATGAGGTAACGACCTTTAACATGAAATAATAGTAGTAAACTGAAAAAGTCCGTGCACACAAATGTTTTGACGCAATTTGTGAGAATTGCGGATACGTGAATTGGCCTTGACAATGCAGTACAGATAAAACAGTTTTTAATTATGTAGGTAAGTACTGTAACTTAGTATGAGGTTTAGTACAATTTAATATTCGTAATATTTGTACGCAAATAAGGTGGCATATGGCAGGACTATTAAACTTACCTTTATTTATTAAATATAAAAAGTAAAATTTATTTCAAATCACGTGAAATCATACTAAAATTATTATTTTAAAATTTTGACTGATGGAGTTGGTTCTATCTAAATAATGTTGACCTTAAAAATACTGAACAATAATACTCCAGCCATGAGCTTTACCAACATTTAACAAAAATTAGTTAAATGGCTTTCATAATAAAAAAATAGTTTCTCTCTTCCTAATAGTTTTTGTACTATCAATAGATGACGGAAAAAATTGGATGTGAGGCGGTTTAAAGATGACTAGACTAACATGTTTTTTTTTTCCTGAAGAGTCGTTATATCTGACTCGAACCGACCAAAACCGCACGCGATCTCGGGTCTACAGACGCCGAGGTGTAAGGTGGCTCATTAAGCCACTTCCCTCGCACCCCGGCTGACCCAGGGCCTTCTCCGGTTTCGAGATGGCCCCTCGGGTTTGGGATATATTTGACCACGATATTGCCGTATAGTTCAATCGCATTTTAAATACAATTACGGCCATCGGCAAATTACATAAGTCAGAGAAGATGAGGTATAGGGTATCTTCTCTGACTTATGTAACGAAATATCTTGTCGTACAAAAACAAACATAATTTTAGGTGTGAGGTGTACCTCTGGCTGCACGTTCAAAGCAAAGAATGGAGACACTTCGTGTGACACGAAGTGTCTCCATTCTATTCTTGTCTATAAAAAAATGTCATTTGGTTTCTACTTTGGAATAAAAACCTTGAAACTTGACATTGGCGTCTCATTAATAATTTTATAAAAAAATATATTTCGACATGGCGAATCGGTGATTTTTACTGCGGAAGCCAATAATTCAAATCAGCAAAAATTGCCTTGAGCGATACGACTGTCATTTGTGCTATATTCATCGTGAAGTATCTATTAAATGTAAAATTCCTTGTGTACAATTAAGAGTATGTGATTTTACTTCCACGATCGAATCACCAGCCCTCTAATGCTGTGCAGAGCCTTCTGTCACGTTTGTTGTGGAAGTTGGAACATTGCACCACCGAATGAAAAGTTCAGAAATTAGCTAGTTTCAAGGTACGGCATATTATGAGCAGAGACCAAGAGTTGAAAGTTTTAAAAAGTATGAATTTAGAGGGCTTCAGTAACTGAGATCACGTGAGATTTGGTGTACAGAGTTCTACCATCATCTTTGAAACCCAAACTAACCTCACTTGCTAGACGGTGTACCTACTAAACAAAAGACTCGGTTTTGGGAGGTCAGCATCTTAGAAATCGCTATCATCTCTGACTGGAAATTATGGAAGAAAATCAATCGCCAATCTAATCAAATCTAACCTGGACACTACCACCGTTGCACCTTTAAGGGTGGTAAACGCCGTCGATGTCACCATAATTATGTTATTACTCCACTCATTTTTATTGTGATGTTGTTTTATTTATCCAATTAAGAATTTTTTTTTTTTGCTTAAATCTGTGAATTCCCCCCCGGCAACCAGCGGGGGTTGTTATCTAAATGATTGGAGCAAGGGTGGGCAGATGGTGATATTAAAATAAATTGTTTTGTTGACAGGACGCGTTCGCGCTCGGGCTCCCCGCGCCGCGCCTACCGCTCGCGGTACTCCCGCAGCCGCAGCCGCTCGTACTCGCCGCGGGGCTCCTATTCCCGCCGTTCACACTCTCATAGCCCTATGTCCTCGCGCCGCCGGCATATGGGTGACAGGGTGAGGAGCGATGTTTATGTGAATACTTTTTATTTCTTATTATATTTTTAAGTTAACTCTTACTAATCCTTTCCTTGGACCCTCTGGAAAGTCCTGTCTTAGGCTATATAATTATAGTCTTCTGTAAACGTCATCGGCCGCTTAGTGTTACGCCGCAGTACGCTGCGTCAAAATGCTTACTATAGAAATAAACTGCTGCGGTCCCCGACATGAGCGTGTAAACGGGACTCCAACAGTATAATTCTATAGTAAGCATTGTGACGCAGCGTACAGCGCGACACTGAAAGCCGCCGATGGAGTTTATAGAAGAGCAAAACCTATATAAAGCGCAGAAGATACTGGGAACGACGTGGAACGAACTAAGGGAACGGTGAAACTACTAAGCTCGTTTCGCATCTTGTTATAATTTAGTTTAGCAAACTACAGACTTAAAAGCAGCAATTCAAACTTGCGAGCGACGAGCGAAATTAACTTATCGAATTTCACCAGTGAAAATAGTAGTAATCAAAGTAAACTTAACTGGGTTATCACGATTTACGCAATAGCAATCACTGAATAAAGCGTAATAACCTATAGTGAAATCCGCTTTTAGTTTCAATTCTCTTCATTCCCAGTGTGACCTACGCTTCAGATTTATAAAATTTACTAACAATTTTGACTGAACTAAACTGACCTGAAACTGAAGTGTTCTATTTATTGTATTCTGTGTATTGCACAGTTCAGTAGTCTGGACATGTTTTACAGCGAATAATGTATATTATCAGCTTCTACCATTTAGTGACATTTTAAAGGGTCAACAAACTCTTTAAAAGCAATGGGTTTATAAACTTGTGGTAAATTTTAAAGGTTTTTCAGATGTTTATAAAGAAATATTGGCGAAGTGATCTTCGAACCCATCGCATTGTGTCCTTGTGCAGTTGTTTCTTTTACAATGGTTTTTAAGTACAGTCGGCTACGAAAATAATTGATTTTTAAGTTATTAAATATTGTGCTTACCAAAAAAAAAACAGGCCTGTGGATTCCCAATTTGACTACTTGCCCAACACTAGTCATGATTGAACCCTGGGCACTGCATTTGGGTACTAGTATTATTTTTAAGAAATTTTCCCTTCCTCAGCCGGGACGCGTCAACTAGTAAAATATAAAACGTGTTTATTTTATACTTGTTACAGCCAGAAGCACGGCGAGGCGTCAATCACCGCACGGGAGAGATAATTGTATGACCACCTTTTTTATGATAACTAGTGATGTGCTTACAATACCCGCCTTTTGATCTTTCACGTCAGGAAGAGCGAGATTCTGGCGAAGTTCTGCTTGCTTTGGATTTGTAGAGCGTTCTCTCAAACGCAGTGTGGCACGTGTACATTATATCTTTTCGGAATAGTTAAAACCGAAGTATAGTCCTTTTCTGTTTCCTATTACACGAATGACTAAGTATACGATTTGGGCCAATCTGGGATTCATATCCAAAGGTTGCCTGTAAGATATCGCTTTTAGCGATAAGGTCGCCAGCTGTTTTTCATATTTTGATTAGTGCACAGCAAAGTTTATTTCTATTCTATAGTTAATATTTTCTAAACACAAACAGTTTAAACTACTCTATAAATAAAGGTATCAACTATCAAGCTGTCAGTCTGATGTATATATAGGCCGCACCAAAAATCATGACATTGTACTCTAAATGCGCAGTCCGAGTATTTTGGGTATCTTTAGCGGCAAGCGCGGGGCGTGATGGCGGCGGAGGCACACCAGACAACCAATCACAAATTACACTAAACCAATGGCGGGTACACGGGCTCGTGTCAATGGTTGATCAGTCCTTGCAATGTCAGACTGCGTCACGTTAGATCCAATCACACTACAAATAAATTAGCAACACTAACGAATTAGTAATTAAGTAGTAAATAGTGTTATTGTTTGTTGTTTTAAATTCTATATACTTATTCTAACTTAACTTTCACGTTTCGTGATATACATACAACAATGTTAACGGAGATTAACGCGATTAAACGTGAACATTATAGGAAACGGTAATTATTATATACCAATTACAATTTAAAACCCAAAATAAATTTTGAATGCAATAAAAAATCGGCACTTTAAATTAAAATATTAATATGGTAGCTACATTGTTGCTCGGCAGTGCGCATGCGCAAACTTTCCCCTCCACGCCGACTTAGTGTCAAGATTTTTGACGCGGCCTATATTATTATCGAGCGTGGCGAGAGAACAGTCTGCAAAACTGAAGCAAACTGATCTTAAGTAAACCTTCACTCTTCTTCGCGTTATACCGAATCAAAAACCGGCTATTGTACATTACTGGTATACTCTTTTCTAAGTGATTTTAGCCAGGTGTGGGTCGATGGTGGTATGGGTTCATAGCCACAACCTCACAGTTGTTGACCTGATACCCTGACCACTTGGATATTATTGCTGCTTTTTATGTTTTTTAAGGAGCCTGTGTAATGTCTGATTGTATCCCTATATGTTTCCTAAAACATACATTTTCAAAGCCGCAAGTCCATTCGTTGCTTGTCAGTATTATCACACTTAAAGAAATCAGAAATCCATTTTTACTCCCAAGCAATTTTTTTATCAATAAAAAGTCAAGTTTAAAAAGTTTTCCTATACTTACTGAAATGGGACGTCAAAAAAACAAGTTAAAATACACATACTTACATCCAAAACTGTTCAGGCATTTAAAAAATTTATAGCGAAATCAACATTGTACCTCTTTTTATCTTTTGTCACTATTCAGTTAAATTCGATCTTGAATAATTTCTTCAACTTACTCTCTATACACTAATAATTGGAAAATGCCGTAATTATCTGTTAATTTTAATACTATACTGTCCTAAACTATCCTTTTTCAACATTAATACTAATTACGTTTTTATGACGTCTCAAGACATACATAAAGCTCTCTTAAAAAATTAGTGTTGTTGTCCAGTGTTTAGCTCACTGGGCAACAAAATAGAATGTGTGTTTCTATTGCCAACAGGAAAATCCAACTCCTTCGAGATGTCTTGGCGTATTCGGTTTGAGTCTGTACACTACCGAACAGCAGATTAACCACATCTTCTCGAAGTACGGCCCCGTTGATAAAGTACAAGTCGTTATTGATGCTAAGGTAAGCATTTGTGTACATTTTCTCTTACATTACTGCATTGTTATAAAGATCTGTCGATTTCTACGAACATCATATGCTTGAAAAAACAAAAAGGCCATTGTCACTATGAATGTCGAGCGACAGGTACTATGGTAAATGCCCGACATAACCGCCCCCGCTGGCACGCGGGGGCGGTTATCCGAAGGGATTTCCGCACGTTAAAAAAAAAAAAAAGGTGCTATGGTAAGGGATCAACCGAGACCACTCAAATGGATGCCGGGCAGGTTAAATGATCATAATATTTTTATTAAGAACAGTTTAGTCGGTCAGAAATTATGGAAAAATTAAGAAAATTCTGTAAAAAGTTCCTCCTGGATTAGTCAGAAATAACATAACATAACTTCACGTCTGTATCCTCGAAGGGGTAGGCAGAGGTGTATTACACACCCACGATTCGCCAGTTATGTTTAGGTCCCAATGTAATAGGGGGCGAGCCTATTGCCATCTATCGGGCACATTACTAAGCGAGCGATAATCTACATTTTTAATACACACATAACTATGAAAAGTCAGAGGCGTGTGCCCGGGGCGACTGGGAATCGAACTCGAGACCCCGTGACGGCAGTCCGTTACGTACACCACTGGGCTATCGCCGCTTCAGACAGCATTCCCGGAAAAGCCGACATACTAGTTATAAACAATAAGCAGACCCCGGACTACAAAGATCAAACTTTTGAGGCAACTGGATAAATCTTTATGAGGATGGCGATCTTGATAAAATTTAGGTAATGATTGTTTAAACAGTAACTGTGAATAGGGATGATGACAATTCTTTTTATTGTCGAAAAATTTATTTTTTATGATAATATAATGAACTACTAAAGTGAAATATTCTTATGACAAATAGTTGAAAAAATATTTGATTTAAATTCAATTTCTCAAGCCATTCAAAAACACTCCATACAAAATCGTGCACAGAAGTGACGTCACAACTACATTGCAAATGTATGGAGGCAAGATAATATCACATTTATTTCAGTCTATGTTACGTTTACATGTGTATAGTGCTTAATATAATGAATTTAAATGTGATTGTTTATATTTTGACCTATTTTGGGAACTAAAAATAATGAATAATCATAGTTTCAGTTAGGTTGCAGGCAATATCTTATTTTACAATGCATATATTTTCGAAAAAGCATTAGTCAGTATTGGTAGGAATCTGACAACCATGTCATCATCCCTATTCGGGAAATATTAAGGTAAATACAGGATACATGGTTTAATAATACGCATGGGGACCAGTGTAAATACATTAAATACCTACTCGTTTTAAAACTACGTCGACACGCAAAACTACACATGAAATTGCATTAAATTCAATGTTTGCTGATAAGTGCGCCGGCGTATTTATCATAGATTGTTCATTATACGTGAAATTTTATACCTATACTTAAATTGCACATAAATACTTCGTATTGGAAGTTTCTTTTTTAAATTTTATTGACAACTAGCTATGCCCGCGGCTCCGCCCGCGCGAAGGTCGGTAATCGTTTTTTACCATATCTCCAGTTCTACTTAACCAATGGCAGTCAAACATACGGCAAATTTTAAATATGACCAAGACCTTTCTAATAGAAAAAACTGCATCAAAAACCGCTCAGCAGTGTTTGCGTTCAACGCGACCAAACAGACAAGAATTTGATAATAAATATTTTTGTGTTCAGAATCGTTCATTTAACATATTACAATTTTATAATAGTATAGATGTGGAGAGTATAAGTAGTATAAGTTTTTAATTATTATGTTGTAAATGTAAGATAGCAAAGAAGGATACGACCCGCCTGATGGAAATACGGACTAGTCTATGTCACAAGTTGGTAGGTCAGGCGGCAGTCGCTCTCGTAAAACCCAACAAACCCGTTCAAAATTTGTAAGCTGATTCCGAGCTATAAAGTGTAAACCGGGCAATCGCTAATAGGACGATGAGTAGGATAGAAAAAAGTGCTTTATTATACTAACGTCCATATATTATTTCATAGACTGGTCGCTCCCGAGGTTTCTGCTTCGTGTACTTCGAGAATCAAGAGGACGCCAAGGTGGCCAAGAACGAGTGTACTGGCATGGAAATCGATGGGCGTCGCATCCGCGTGGACTTCTCCATCACACAGCGCGCGCACACGCCCACCCCCGGCATTTACATGGGGAAACCTACGTAAGTGTATTACTGCTCACAAAGTAACACTTAACAACGTCAAGATAGAGCTTCTATGTTAACTGCCAGATATGCAGGTCAATGGAGCCTGTAAGAAAAAAAAACATTGGCATTCGGTAGTGCCGACAGAAGTGAAAACATGAAAAATGGCGTTGTTATTAAAACTCTCCCTCCGTCTTACGAATTTTCGATCAGGTCACGTGTCCTGACGCGAGTTTCAACATTTTTTACCCATTACAAAAAATATTTTCATAGCCATCTGTTTTTAATTATGAATCAGTTCGAAACTTCATGGAGGTCGAAACTAAATAGTTACTCTCCCTAGAAAAACTACTCTCCCTCCCTTTTTTACACAACGCCGCTAAAGAAGTTTTCACTTCAAAAATTAGTAATAACTCAAGGCGTCCTTTTCTAATCGCCAGTAACTTCGCGGGTTTAAAAATGTTTCTTTAGCCCAGCACTTGCTGTGTTGGGCCAAAAAAGCTTTCGGGCGGACGTTATACAAAACAGTAAAGTGATGGGTTATAAATATAAATAGAGAGAACAAGTAAAACAGTAAATGTTAGTAACAGCCAATCGCTTTGCGCATTATGTTGAACATCTGTACAGGATTCACTATTGTTAAATGTGAAAAAAAAAACGAAAATAAATTTGAACGATGAATGAATGATGATTATTCATCTTCTGTAGTTGGAGTGACATGGTTACTGATGCGTTCTCACAGCTAATATACCCAATTTGAACAGTGACATTTTAGAGCAGTTTTACAAAGTTATGTTTATTCAGGAATCAAATATGTAAATCAAAGATAGCTGGATAAAAAAAAACCTTTTCAATGACTGACTGTTACCAACATTAGAAATTCACGCACAATAATCTATTGTGAGTGACGCCTAGATGTTGGTAGAACGAACTGAACAGATTTAGAGTGGATCGACTAAAGGCTTAGGCGAGTTACTAAAGGCCTGTTCGTACATTCAACAATAAGTTTAGTAACTATGCATCGTTTATTACGATCTACACGGATTGATATATTTTTTTATTTTCAGTGTCAGCAGAGGAGACAATGGATACGACAGACGTGGACGAGGGGATAGAGAGTGAGTCTTCATTTTATTTTCATTTTTAACATAACAACTTCACGCCTGTATCCCCAAAGGGTTAGGCAGAGGTGTATTACACACCCACAATTCGCCACTTATGTTAAGGTCCCAATGTAATAGGGGGCAAGCCTATTGCCATCTACTTGGTACATCATTTTCATTCTTTTGCTGGCAAAAGTTGTAATTTTACACCTCACCTGAATGTAAGTGATGCCAATTGCCTATGGAGGCTTGCAACACCAGGGATGTTATTTGTGTACCTATTTAAATTGACCCTAATAGTTATGTTGTTGAAGGCTACAATTCCTATTAAAGCACTAAATTACTTAAAGTGAATGTTTTATAATCCCAAGAGGACAAAGTGAATAATGTTCATGTCTTATTTATCGCGTTATGAAAGTGTTAAGAGCTAAGGTGATCAATACAGAATTTGTTAAGTGACTTCTGTCCTTGAATGTACACTAATAAATGAATAATAATTATTAGGCATTGAATCAAAAACATTATACGCGGTGGTCGACTGGCGGTCAGATGACCACTTAAATAGCACTATTAAAAAGTTGTAGAGCCGAATTTTAACATGTGTCGTGACCTCGTACATGTTTTTTTTTAATGGTCACCTCAATATGACTACCTCGATTGATGGTAAGCTAAAGGTAAAATCTCAGGAAAGATGGTGACCATTACAGACACCGATAACGTTACAATGGTGGCTCTCAGCTAGACGGCTTCATCAGATGTTTTTTCACGGCCCGCTTAAAGGAGCCGGAAAGGGCTAGATAGAAGGAATAAGAATTTAAGTCTTTTTTTGTGTATTGCAGCGACTACTACTACCGTGGAGGCGGCGGCGGCTACCGCGAGCGCGACTACTACCACCGCGGCTACCGCCACCGCTCGCCCTCGCCGCACTACCGGCGCCGCCGCTACGAGCGCGAGCGCTCCTACTCGCCGCGTGAGTACCGCCACTAGCCCTAGCCTAGCACTCCCGCCCTGAGCCCGAGCCTACCGCCGACCACACCTACTACCCTGCTACTTTTTGTTGAGCCACTTGTTCATATAACGCCAACGAGTCGTGTACAAAATTGCTGTAAATATTGAATATGAACATAATACTTATATTCAAGGTTTCCTCCCTCCGGGGTACGAACAATGTCAACATCAGTGGCATTATTCTGTTTGACAGCGAGTTGTAATCACAGCCGTGACGGGAGAGGTCGGTGTATTTCAATTGGTTAACATAGAAGAAAGAACTGGTGTAAAACTAAACTAACGTAATTGTGTCGGCTAGGACGAACGCGCGAAGACGGTACTCTTGATCAATCCGACTAAGGCAGGGCAGGGACGACAGTTACCATCTGCATCTGCTTCTGCTAGTGAGACTAATACAGTACCGTAGGCACGTCGAAAACAATGTTGGAGAACGGCTAAGATCGAAGAGAGATCGTAAACATAATAGTGTGAAAATAACTAATCAGTATATACAGCAATTTTTACATGTCTTCCAAAGTGATTCAACGTAAAGTGGCAACGGTTTATAAATATGCACTTGTGTAAGCAGTATGGAATGTATTAAAACAAATTGTAAACAAATTTCTCATGACTAGTTGTTAAATTAATTAAATACGTAAGTTTAACGTGGAACACACTACCGTGGTACACTATAAAATTATTTACCCAACAACAACACGTCCATATCGATCCACGGCATTCGAAAGACTGAAAAGAAAATATAATCTAATTGTCCATTTAAACAATTTTTTATAGTTATGAGTTGTTTACAGTTTGCTTTTGGTTCATCCGAAATCAGTTACAAACCAGGCTATTTGTAACTTATTGCCTTGATGTTGTGAATTTTTGTAAATGTTGATTTTATAGTCTTGTAAATTTACACCTAGATAAATTATACATATACATAAGATTCTTAGCGATATCTGCTACAATGAAAAGTCAATAAGTAGGTGCTAAAATGTTTCCATACATAAATTTGAGTTTCAAATAGAATTTAACACAGAATTATTTTATGTAAAAAAAAAACAAGACATCTGCAAATATAATTGTTAATTTGTGACGAAAATTTCTTTCTTATATTGATGGGCCAAATACACCCATTATAATGTATTTGAATATGTGGTAACATTACTGTAAAGTTGCAAATATGGCTTCAGCCTTATCTATTTCGCGCTAAAATACACTTAGCGGTTTTTCATAGTTCACACATAGTGTGTCAATCTTTTTCATTTATACCAAAAAGCTAACAGGATTGGTATGTTACTTATCCTTAGGCGCTATTTTCACAAGCGAATGGACGGTTTTCATTAGGTTTAGTATGTAGTTTAGTTAAGTACCTTGTTATTGTCACCATTGTTTTTCTATCTTTTTATTCACAAAACTGCAAAAAGTTTTATATGTTTTGAACATCTTTTGGCGTATTTTTTGTAAGATGTCACATTGTTTATAATAATCCCTTATTTACTAGTGGCCAATAAAACGAGCTTGGCCGATTTATCTCGTAACTCTACATTTATAGACATTGATAAATTCTTTTGGTCCGAGCTGTTATTATGTTGCACAAATATAATAACTCGAATAACAATTCGAGTTATTATAAGGAGAATGTTTTCTCAATTATTTTTTTCTTATCTTAATTGAAAGAGAACACTCGAGAATCAGGAAAGTTTTTATTTTAGTTGTAGTGTTATAGTAAATAAGGGATCTATTATACTGTTGAGAAATCTGTTGATTGTGAATAAAACTG
This sequence comes from Cybosia mesomella, assembly GCA_946251805.1. Classification (NCBI taxonomy): domain Eukaryota; kingdom Metazoa; phylum Arthropoda; class Insecta; order Lepidoptera; family Erebidae; genus Cybosia; species Cybosia mesomella. The sequence continues at coordinate 30,632,444 of OX276398.1, forward strand.
ATAGTGTGTGTGTTGTCACCTCATTAGCTTAGCACCACATGTTTCCATATAACATATAGTTACTCCCGTCTTTGACTTTGCAGGTCGTTATTAGTAAGTTCGCCAGGCTGAGTTCAACTTCAGGCATAGCATAGCATTTTGATACAACACCACTCCCCCAAACATTGTCGACCGGTATCCTATGCATTTATCTGTACTGTAACGGGTCGAGTCGTTCGACAAGTTGTTATTTTGTATACAATATGGTCGCTCGAGAGAAGCTCTTTTTGTTAATTGTAATTTGACGAGGGTCTATCTAGACATAAGTTAGCTGTAACTGCCCACGGGCACAGTTGCCTCTAGGATGTAAAACTAGTTCTAATAAAGAATTAACACTAAGTCTAATATTGATTTTGTTTGTTTGAAAAGGTATTGAAACAAGAAGTAAAGGATGAAGTTCCTTGAAACTAACTGTGTTGAAGTTTTGAAAATGTTTGATTGAAAAGTCCTTTCCAAAATGGCGGTCGCCGGGTCCGGGACCGGCGCGGTATCGAGCCAACGGCTGGCATGTCGAAGCGAAAAGAATATGATCGAGCTAGCCGCTTTGTAGGAAGTAGGAAGACAAACAAGTCGAAGACGCCAAGAGAGAAGTCGCGCGCACTGATCATATTCTTTATCTTCTGACTGTTTGAACGTACATTCTTAGCGTTGTGGCGACGTGATCGATTGCATTTCTCGAGTTGGTAGTTTACACTATGTATTATTATGTATTCGGATGTATCCCGTCTGGTATCCTCACGATTAGCGTAGCGTTGTGTTGTGACAGACTTAATAAATAATAGTTTTGTAACGTCATTATGGCTCTTTCTTCATTCACGTTGGTTCTCGTCCCACCTTTCTCTTTCCATCGTATCCTTTCTTATCTTTTGATGACGCTACGTAAGATCACGGAATGTGGGGATAATCCAATAGGAAATAACTAATGACAATCCAAAGTAAAACAATTATTGAGGAGGGAAACTTGCTACGTCTGCAGAACCTTATAGCGAAGTATATATATATTTTCTATTATATAGAACTTTGGTACTACATGCAGTTGATTGTACTACAGAAAATAATTAAATTGACTAAAATCTTGACATTACAATTGACACTAATACAACAGATTTCGATGCTTTAGAAGCATTTGAAACTTTTGTGAGCTCTTCTGTTTTTAAATTAGAATAAAATAAATATTCTACGACATTCTACACAGCGCTTTCTAGACCCAAAGTAAGCGTAGTTTAACTAGCTTGTGTTATGGGTTCCAGAAAGCGGATAAACATACTTATATACTTTTTTTTTTGTAAATACATACATATTATACATAGAAACACCCAGACCAATGCAAATAGACATATTCATGCATACAAATATTTGCACTGAGCGGGAATCGAACCCGCGTCCCCTGTCGTAGCAGTCGAATGCACTACCGCTACGCCACAGAGGCCGAATAAAGCTTATAATATAATAAAGCTTATATTAGAATAGAAATAAGAATGTTAAAATGGTATATATGGTATAAAAACCACATCCCAATGGGAAATTTCAACATCAACAAGTCAATTTCAGATAGTTTAAACTTGTGTCATTTTAGAACCATAAACAACGAATCGTAATCTGATTAGTACAAATTATGATACAGAGTTAGGTATATAGCAGATTAATAATATTATGAAAATGTAATAATTATTATTTACTAGGAGTGTTGTAGTTACTATCACTGGAAATGTATAATTACTATTACTAGAAATGTTATTAGAAACCATCACTGGTAATATACATAATTACTTATAACAGGAATGCAGTAATAACTATCACTGGGAAATTAATAATTATTAACACTGGGAATGTAATCCTCCCTAATTTTACAGTTTATGCATGCAACGAATTGCTAACGGTATATACAGCAATGCTCAGTGGCATAGTTCTACATGTTTCTGGTTTAGATAGAGATAAAAATAATGTAGGATAGTGACTAAACAAAAATAAGATTTACAAAGTTTAACTTGGTATCCTAAATTTTGTGATACAGTAGATTGATTGGCCAATAATTGGAACTACTGGACTTTACTAAACCGGATTTTATTATTCAGTTGGTCACCCTAACGCTGATGGTTTATTATTAAAATGCGCTACTTTCAAATTCGGTATGATAACGAATTGCTATTACTAACGTAAGAGTTATCTCCTCAATCATTATTTTACTTTAGTTAACTAACTTTTGGATTTATTTGTCTTGTTATGTAGAAGGTATAGTACCTACGTATCTAATGTGGTAGGTATATGGGGAAATTCAACATTGAGCTGGGATGCGAAGCCGGGAGTCTGTGCCCGCACCATTCGGGCGTCTAACCAACGAAGCCACTCACACAATTGGAAATCTTGAAGCAACGTTATGATAAATTATTATAATGAAAACCTCAGATGTACAGAAAAAAACAGTAGAAGTCGCAAGTAAGTGGGGCACGCGTACCCCGTGCATAGCGTACCGTTAAACGTGTGAAAAAAAAAGATAAACCAGACAAGTAGACTCTTAATTCTTTTTTCTGTTTTTTAACGATTTTTTATTCAAATTTCATTTGACGTATACGAGTAATGACCTCGTTACGCAATATCAATTTTAACAAAACGAATACATACTGCATTGAATTTAAACAGCATATTATGACGTCGTTTGTGTTGTGAAACTAACATACTTATTATCACAGGAGAAACTTCCAGACATAAACCAGCAAAAGAGATCTACTAGGGATCGATGTGTACAAAAATCCAAATAAATTCCCTAGGGGATTTAAGCAGATGCACATGATTTAACTGATTTAGCAATTGCTGACAGTTGTGAGTGGGGCTTTGGAAACCTTTTTGCTCTGATTATCAGTGTTTGATTTTCTTATGGGAGTCCCATTGTATGTATAGAAATCTTTAGCATCACTAATCACACATATCTTACAGATGTGCGAGTTGGGGTACGCTGGATCTCATTAACGAAGCATTATGCTATTTCTACTGTTATTTTTGTACTCTGATGAGAACAACCTACTTTATATATTTAAATGAGGATTAGTAATATTTTATTCCATTACCTTTCGTGAGCGTTACTGTATTTTTGTATACACCTGCTTTTATTATCTGTACATATATAGTATATTATATAAATATATATTGGTGGAATTAATTAGATGGTGTGTTTTATGAAATGTAGGTAGATTTATTGTATAAGGCTGCATAAAAATTGATATCATGTATTCACAAAAAACTTCAATATGCGCATTAATTCCTTGCCGGCATTGAATTAGAAATTAGTTCTGCTGTATAAATTAGATATCCATTTTGTTTTTAGAGAAAATTGTAAGTACAGGAACAGTGCGCATTACATCTATACAGTTTTTATGCAATGTAGTTGTAGTGGGTACTTATCATTAGAAATATAGAAATAATAAGAAATTTCTCACTATCAGATTTTTATTAAAATTCTTAACAATTATTTATGTATATTTATTATAAATATACCACATGATTGTGTCGTATTGGCACTCCTATTATGGCGACTACATTAACCGCTAATAAAACAAAATACTCGTAAAATATACAAATGACATTTAAAACAATACATCCAACAGATGACCGTTTGAATAGCATTATTTTGCATTTGACGCTTACTATTATGGCGGATTTCTGTTTCTTAAAGCTACAGGACGTGGAATGCGATAGAATATAGCTATTAATGACGAGCTACGTGGGTAGCTGCTATGCACTCGCATTGCAAATTAAAATTATAACAATCGAAGACTGGATTCGCGAGTCATCGGTCATCAGTCATCGGTCGGTTAATCATATAACGATCTAAGAGCTCATTCTCATTCCGTCAAACAGATTCAACAATACAAACCCTAAAACATCAGTAAGACAGCTTATAGTGACCTACATACGTAAATACAATGTTTCGATTTCATATTTTATACGAAATCTTTCTTTAATTGGCCTATTTCCAGAATTACTATCATTCACTACGAATAGTACTATAAACGGAGTTATCCATAAATAACAAATTAATATTTTTCAGCCAAAATTGTTTTTTTTTCTTAAATATTTTTGCATGTAAAGTACCGTAAAATGGGGTGAATAGGGATTGAGAGGTGAATAGGGACAAAACCAGGAAAATATTTCAACGCTCAATATTAATTCTAAAATTCGTTAAAAATTCTTCCATTTTTTGTGGTGTAATAGTAGAATGTTGAAAGTTCTTATGGCAACACTGAATATGCATGGCATTAGCTAGTACCGTTGAAAATCTCATTTGAAAATAACTGCTGGTGGTAGTCATTATTTTAGTGTTAGAAACTTTGCTCTCGTAAATTGATTTGGTAGTAATAGAAGACGACTGTGATTTAGAAACATTATTTAGTGTTTGGGCCATCATATATATTAGAGGTAAGTCTCAGTTGTTAATTGATTTTAATGTTTTTTGATAAATTAGAAATACATGTAAAATCTGTTGTTTTTGGGGTGAATGGGGACGACTCAGGTATCAATAACAACGAAAGAGAGGTCAATTGGGATGAGAGTAAGTTGAATAGGAACGACATAAGTATGAATAGGTACAGGTTTGTAGGGTTGTCACTAAGTAGTTTTAACATTCTTTTTTATATGTGTAGGTAGGTATGCAAGAATTTGGTTTATTCATGATGTTTAATGTCTAAAACTTTTATTTCATTATAAATGCAGTGTTATTTTATTATGTGGCAATTATATTAACAGTTAGGTACCTACGTATTGTTTTCCATTTTCAGATATGCCTCGCGTGTACGTATCAAAAAGTGCAAAGCCTTATAAGAGATATGATCCCTTGATATTAAAAACAGCAATAGAAGCTTATGAAACTGGGAATAAATCAATAGTTGAAATAGCTAAGCAATTTAATATAAGTAAGTCAGTTCTGCACAGACATCTAACAAGAAGAATGAAAACTCAAGGTGGACAAAAATGTCTAAACGAAGAAGCAGAAAAATACATAATAAAATATATTAATATTTGTTCAGAGTGGGGGTATCCACTTGATACTTATGACTTACGCATAATAATAAAAGGATATTTAGATCGAATTGGCATAGAAATAAAAAGATTCACTAATAACTTACCTGGTGTGAATTATATTGAGAGTTTTTTAAAACGTCACCACCAAGAAATTTCACTAAGAATAAGCCAAAACATCAAAAGATCTAGGGCTGCAGTATCACCACAAATTATAGAAGATTATTTTATACAGCTCCAAAATTCCTCAGAAGGTGTACCTTTAAGTAACATAGTAAATTATGATGAATCCAACTTAGCTGATGACCCTGGAAAAAAGAAAGTGTTAACTAAAAGGGGCGTCAAATACCCTGAAAGGGTTATGAACCACACAAAGTCGTCGACATCACTTATGTTGGCTGCATCCGCTGATGGTACACTGTTGCCTTGCTACGTCGTGTACAAAGCCGCCCATCTATACAATACCTGGACTACAAATGGCCCCCCTAATTGTCGTTATAACCGTACGTCCTCAGGCTGGTTTGACGGCAATACGTTCGAGGATTGGGTGGAAACCGTGGCTCTTCCATACTTCAACAATAAAACTGGAAAAAAAATATTGATAGGGGACAACCTTTCTTCACACCTGTCAATAGATATCATAAAAAAATGTCAAGAACGGGATGTACACTTTGTATTTCTTCCACCAAACTCAACCCATTTGACGCAGCCGCTGGACGTGGCCTTTTTTAGGCCCATGAAAATTGCGTGGCGTGATATCTTATTCACATGGAAAAAAACTGAAGGACGCGTACTGCCCACAATACCGAAGAATGTTTTTCCTAATTTACTTAAGAAGATGTTAGAAAAAATGGAACCAAATATAAAACCAAATATTTTAGCTGGATTTATGAAAGCGGGAATAAGTCCTCTGAATAAAGAAAAAGTACTTAATAGATTACCAGGAAATCATACAAGACACGAATTTAGTACAGAAGAAAAAGAAGCAATTGATGAGTCAGTTTTGTCATTATTAAAAGAAATGCGATATGGATCGCAAAGTACAAAAACTACAAACAAAAAGAAAAAAATTAACGTTATTGCCGGAAAAAGTGTGGAGGACAGTGACTACATAGATACTGATATTTCAAGCTCTTACGCAATATCGGACATTGAACCAAACCAGCCATCCAAAAAAAATAAAAAAACCCAGAATAAAACCATCAATAAAAACCCAACACATAAAAAAGAAAACTTAATAACACAAGTAAAAAGTCTAAATACTAAAGGAAAAGGTATTGGAAAAAAATCTAAATCACAAAAAGAAATAATAGAAGAAAAAAACATATTAAAAGAACAAGAAAATTTAAATATTGATGATATTGACATTGATAAGATGCCTGTTATATTAGAAGACGATTTTCTTGTAACAGAAGAAATTACAATCCATTCAGAAATAAATCCATTTTTAAATGAGAAACAGAAAGAAGAACTAATAATAAAACACTGTGATGAACCATTTTCAAAAGCAACTGTTCATAACAATATTCCAATCACTGAGAGAAACGCTTCCGATGAAAAAAGTTTAGAACTTACTGATATACAGAAAGAAGAAGTGATACAATTTGAATTTCACAAACCACCAACCAAGAAAAAAATTGCTGAAGGAAAAAGAATACATATTTTGTCCGATGAAAAAATTATATACAAGAGTAATATGAAAAATTCTTTAACACTTAAACCTAGTACTAGTCGCCCCAGAAAAACCAGAGATTATAAAAACAATGACTCTTACTCTTCACAACCAAAACCTGGTCCAAGTGGCCTTAGAAGACCTAGTTATTACAAGAATGACACAGAAATTCTTCGAGATTTGATGGGTTCTGAAGATAGCGATTAGGTAGGTAGCTGTTTTAATATTTATTTTTGTTTTAAAGAGTTTAATGTAAGTTTTTTTGGTATCATACCAAACCACGTGTGATCTCATATCCTTAGATAATTAAGCGTAAGATTTAGATTATAATGATAAATCCGGAAGATAGCAATTAGCTGTTTTTTTTAAATTTTATTAAGTTTTTTTTTGGAAGAGTTTTAATTTTTGTTTTTAATTTCATGTGTGATTCTATATCCTACGACAACTGTACGATTTTGATTTATTTTTATATGTAGGTATCTGTAACATTCCAAAGTGTATGGTCTCATTACGGTGGCATAACCTAACGATTTAAAATATTTTTTTTAGTGTCAATAATTACACTTTTGCATTTGATTTGCTAAATTACAAAATATGGTTTTTTATTATTTTGATTAATTTTGTATAAGTATTATAACCATGACGATTTTTTTTTCTTAATTTATAAAAATTCAAATTATTATTAGTTTATATAAGAATAAACCATTGAATTCATGTGTACCTACCTATTTTATTACATCATCTGCTAAGAAATTCAAACAAAATAAATAGATCAGTGGAAATTGAATATTACAACCAAGTAGTGCCAGCCCTAGCAAATTTCCCTATTGACATTATTTTCGTCCCCATTAACCCCAATTTCCGGGTGAATGGGGATAGCATCTATTTTTGCATTTTTTGCTTAAACTAGAATGCTAATTGCATATTTTTTAATTAGATAACAAAGATACCACCAAGACTCAATCATTTTGATCCTAATACAGCAACATATCCATCAACAACTATCTTAAAATTGTTCATAAAGTTAGGATTTGTCCCTATTCACCCCGTTTTACGGTACTTGTACTAAAACCATTTTGCAAGTAGTGCCCTAAATGCATAATTTGAAGTAAAACAAAACAAATCTTGCTACCTATTACTAGTAATAGGTAGCAAGATTTGTTTTGTTTTTTAGTATTTTTGAAAAAAAAACTAATCCCAAAGCGTTTACCAATACTTTAGTAATAAGTGGTAATTTCGAAAATAGGCCGTTTATTTCTCTTCAATTTCAATGACCTACAGAGCATACATTTAATACTGCTATTGTAGACTTTAGGTACTTAGCGAAAACTTAGAACTAGCAAAAATACTATATAAATAATGAGCTAGTTTAACGCAGAGCAATCTTAAATTCATTCAATTATCAAAGAAACTAAACTGGAATGACGGGATGTTTGCTCATCGCCTAAAAAGTCGATTTGTAAAAATTTGCGAGTGTATACAATTTTTTTACATGTTCTGTATAAATTAGTTCAGGATTCTGAGCCTGAAAACTCACACCACGATTATATCCTCACCAATCTACTTACTACTATAATATAGTTATTTATTTATTAGAATTGAAGCTTTTACACGTATTGCACAGTTTGCCCACAGATATGAAGGAGTCTTGTTGGATTTCGTGTGCATTTATTGACAGACAACTTCACAGATTTTCATCCACCGATCGATGTAGTGATGTGCAACTCGACTCGCCTAGTCGCTAATTAGTCGGAGCTATGTAAAATTCCGCAAGAACCCAGGGTTAAAAAACATACGCCAAGGGGTCGGCGGAACTTTTGAACCCTAGCCTTCATGGGTCTAGCTAAAATAATTAAAATTAACCACTTATGTATTTCGATTAATTTTATTAATTAATTGAAATCCGTGATAGTGGTGACACTTGAACTTCACACCGGATTTGACATGAAAGTCGTAACTTAAATATTATGAATACAAAGCAAGTTGTAAGAGTTGCAAGATACTAAGCAACCATAACAGAGCTGGACCCACCCAAACTTCCTTTTGCCCCCCAAGAATTTCGTGCGTGCCGAGCTAGTAGGAAAACCAAAATTAAAAAAGCACCTCCAACTTATACAGTTAACGTCTTACAGTGACTGAACTTCGTAAGTTGTCATCTCACAATCAATAGAGTAGAGTAGTTAACAATTCTCACAATGATTAGTTAAATAAATTCCATTGATGTAGGTTAAAAAAAATTTTGGCAACATAGTATTCAGCAAATAGCACACTAAACTAACTTATTAACTAGTGGCAAGAATTGTATGAGCAAGAATTTTGACTACATCTGCAGCTTACTATACTAAACGCAATATAATAATTGTATCTAGGAGGTACGTATCATGTAAAATCTCCATGGTTTCTGCGGGTCTAAAAAGGCCACATTGAGTGATTCCGCTAAAAGCGAATAACTTTATGAATGATCCCAATCAATTCCTCTTATATTCGTAAAATGCGTCACTGAGCAGAATACAAGATTCGCAGATTCACATTTGGTGTAAATGTTGCCGCATGGAAAAAGTAAAGATCGTATTTTTACCGGTTATTTTTTCTGTACAGTTTTTACAAACTGAGTAGGTTATTTTGTAGAATATGTGTATTTAAAACGATCAAATACTAATTACCCACCATTGAATTATTCCAAATAAATTTATAAGGAAATCAAAGAATAAGTGTTGCCATAATCTGGTAATTTCAGTAGTTTGTCAAGGTCATCTGTTATCCGTCAACATCTACTTGAGCCAAATTTCAAAACATTTTGTTGTGTTATACTTAAAAGCAATCAATATTTCTTTCAAATGAATTTCTAAATGTTTCTATAATACCAAAAAACCTTTTTTTAAATCACTTATTTTAAGTGTCCTCTCAGCAAATACATGAGTTATTGTAGTAGCCTTGAACATAAGATTAATTGAATCCACTTTTACTAGATGGTGCTACAGCACCTACAGGTCAGCAAGCCTATATAATGGCAGTTAAGAAATAATAAATAATTTATGAATAAAACATCACAAAACGTTGTTTCTTACTTTCTTTATATTATATTGCATTTGTTAGAAAATGTGCAAAAGGAATTGCAGATGTTGCTCTTGGGTAACATAATTTAATTCTGCGAACTGACGTTTAACGAATTCTTACTTTGTGGACCATTTTACGAATTTCCACACAAACTGTCAAGCACAAGAATTGCGGCATTTGAATTGAACGTAGTTCATAATTATGATTGATCAATATGTGATCATTTTACGGTTTTCAGTATGACCCATATTTTTTTCCTAACACGATTCCAATTAAATGGCCTTTTTAGACCCGCTGGAAAGTCTCGGCGTAAAAGTATTGGAGTGTCCTGCATGCTAAGGAAAATTCCATGCATTATTTTTTATCTTCGATTTATTTTTGGCCAAGCAATAAATATTTAGGATATGTTTTTAAAACCGTAGTACATAAGTAATTATTGACTTTTATATCAACCTTAGCGTATAGGGCACGAATCTAGGTACTTGTCATCTTTAGAGGACGTTCGCCTATAAACGGATATGAGAGCCGATATATGAAATTCACAGGTACATCTTAGTATTCGACTGGAATAAAGATTTTATGGTATACCTACATTGATGAAGGGGTTGGCTGGCTAAATTACAGGCCGATGACGTTAATTAGACTAGGATCACCCGGTGGTCGATCTTTTATTTTTTATCGATCGTGCAGTTCTTTATTGATCAGATACGGAATTCACGTCAGGTTAAATATTTGGCCCAGTCAACAGATAAATTATTTACATTATAATATATATTTCTTATACTGGATCTCTTAAAATGCAACTAGGATTTTAAAGGTCTTGGAGCTTATACTAGCATCTGAATAACCGACTGAATATAGGTATATGTCCCTTATTCCACTCTGACCAACTGAACTGATCAACTGAAAACTGATTGGTCGGTTAGGAAATAATCGGATCAACTATTTTTATTCCTGACGGTACAACTATGGCTCCTTCCAGTCCAGGGCTGTCTACGGTTGTTTCTTAATATGGTGGTGTGACTGGCCAACAAACTGGCAGCACTGAACAAACTATTTATACTAAACCATTAATTTACGTTCTAATGCCGGAGAAGAAACCAAAGACATACTCCGCCCTTTTTGAATTGTTGAAAGTAAAATTACCGTATTTAAAAATTGAGCTTTAGCACTGCGACTTTGAAGTAGCTTTATGTAACGCTTTAACTGTAGCATTTCCAAATGTCACCGTAAAAGGGTGTTTTTACCACTGGACCCGCAACATGTGGCGTAAAGCAAAACAATTAAAACACAAAAGTAAAGATGAGAGACGAATTGTCGGACTTTGTGCTATTCTTCCATTATTCTCTCAAGAGAACTGGAACTACATTAGAACGGAATATCAAGAGAGTGAACTGAACATGTCTCGTTTTATGGCGTACGTAAGTCGTTTACTCAGAAAACGTAACCATTTAAACATTATTTGTGTGTTCGGTCTCCGCCATCGAACTAATAATATAATAGAAGCATTCCATTCAAAATTAAATAAAGTTTTAAATAAAACGTGACATTTTTGCGTTTGCTCAATTTCCTAATTAAAAATGAAAAGTTTAACAGATTGCAAACGTCTACAAAAAGAAACAAAAGGTATATAAGCCAAGATGCCAGAATTCGGAATATTATGCTGCAATTTATGAATGATCTGATAACAATTGGCCATGCCTTTTTTTTTTTACGTGCGGAAATCCCTTCGGATACCCCCCCGCCGGCCAGCGGGGGTGGTTATGTCGTGTATCGACTAAAACCGCACGGTGTCCTCCCCAAGTGTCCGTTGCCGGGCACCCCGGGTAAGCCCTCGAAAGGATAACCCCAGGGTTGCCGGCGGACTTCGGCCGCCACCGCGGCCTCGCCTTGTGGGGTCGGGTTTTATCCCGCTTCGGTGAGTTGGCAGGCGTGTGTAGGGCACACACGGCACGCCTCCGCCACGGCCTGCTTCTGTAAGGACGGCGAGTCGGCCAACTGCCGTCCTCAGGCCCCAATCATGGAGGTCGGTAGTCCCGGGCGTAGATGAGTCTGCGGCGTCCTCGCCGTAGACTGCGAAACTCGAGGGGCAGGGTTCTCTCCCGCTCCCTCAATTGGCCTTGCCTTGGAAAAATTAAGGTAAACTCTGTAAGTAGTAAGGCAATCTCAGTTTTGTTTTTGTGTCAGATAGAGCTTTTGTTAACATGTAAGTTTTAAAGTTTAAGTTTTTAAAGTACATATTATTATTATTATTTTAGTTTAAGTAAAGTGAAACAAAACACTATTAAATATAGAAACTAAAAAAACAAATAGTAGCATAAATATCCTTGTTTTGTTTCGTTGTACCGTTAGGAATTTTATATGAAGCCCTATATTACTTTAATATGGTTTACTCGAGTAGTTGGTTCGATAGGCACAAAAACACACACTAAGTTCCGATCGGAACAACTAGTTGTTCAGTTTCGTTGGTCGGAGTGGAAAAAGGGGTATATGTAGGTACGTAAATTATAGGGACTGACTTACGAGAAGCAGACTACATAATATAATTACTTATCTGCTACTCTGTTGGTCAACATATTCACCCAATTGCCAAAACAAACTCAGGCTCTTCGTCAAATAGAGGTTTAAAGAGTTGCTCGGCTAAATGATATTTCGAACTTTTTGAAACGCCTACATAACAGGACGCAGAAATATTTGTTGATGGTACTGGGCAGAGCTTGCAAAATGGAATGAAAGAATAGGTTAGTATAGGTTGACGTACAAGGCATGTTTTGAAGGTCTGAAAATGCATACACGCGTATGTGGCAGTGGAGAGATTGTTTTAAACTTTAACCTATAATTTGACCGGTACCGCAGTACCGTTCCTTCGTACGCGCATTCCTAGAGAGCGGCACAGGTAAAACTATAGTATGAAAACTAGTGTCACCGATTTCAAACAATGACCTAATATGGTTATAAAGTAAATAAAGCCGAAAGTAAATGTCATTTGGACGCAGATCGGTAGGTACGAAATATTTCCTCTTTAATATATATTCCGTGGTCGAATACAGAAGATCATATAAAATAAACATTAATTCATGAGCAATTAGCTGTCATGTTATTTTGCTAGTTGACGTGATAGACACCTAAAACATTCAGTATGGTACACTTATTTAATAGTACTATCACATTAAGCATACACAAGTTTGGTGTTGGATTTATCAGTGGACGGCATGGGAATTGCAGATGTGCAGTTTAATGCTCTCATGAATGGAAAACAAAGTTTTCATTAAATGCATGCATTCCTTATTGCCATATGGTCCTGCTCCCACAGCTACAGCAGATGCACAAAGTAGTAAGTGCTAAGCATATAAGTACCTATCTACTTAGTTTGTATAAGATCGTCAATCTTTGTTTGTTGAAACTTATAATTTCGTAATATGCTTAACACGATAGCACTTAACATTTGGCAATATCTACATGCATTATGTATACAAAAGTAAAGTCCCATTCAGAAGATCGTACTTATCTTAAAAGGTAAATTTTTACAGAAAACTTCGTATAAAGAAAAACCTTTAGGTTGATAATGACCACTTTCTAAAATGACCACTTTCCGGAAATGACCACCTTTGATTTCGAAAATGGCTACTTTCCTGAACGGACCACTTTCTTGAAATTACCACTTTCCTAAAATGACCACTTTGAACCGTATGCTTGTTTGCCGCTTTTGCTGTATACATAAAAACCGACCTATTCCATCTATCCCTACTAACTTACCCCTACTGGTAGGGGATGCTTGGATTTTTTTCCTAGTATCCCGGATACTGGACGTAATAGGACACAATTACCAGGAGCTTACTTTAAAGGATGTTTTTATCATTTTAATAAGGCCGTGTGGAGAAAGGCTAAGGAATTAAAAGCGGATTATAATGCAGATGGTAGATACATAACACGAATGTGTGCAGTTTTACCGCTTCTGCCCTAAATGAACTGGTTGATGCTTGGTCAAGCATTCTAAAAGAGCCACAAGCAGAAAATGTTTAGCAGTTCTTACACTACTTTAAAAGAGAATGGAAACCAAAGAAACTGTCACATGTTTTAAGTTGTGCGTATAGTAGACACAACACGTAGTTGATCGAACTAATGCTGTTGAAGGCTGGCATAGACGCCTAAATGCTATCATACCACGTAAACCAAATTTTTACTTTTTTTTTACAAAAAATTATTAAGGTAGCAAAACATGCTGATAACAAAATAAATGATAGTATGTTTCATAAATTAAAAAGAAATAGAAGACATAGAGATGTTATGTTTGACTAAAAAAATTCTTTACTATTATTAAAGTTAGAAAATAAGGAAATTGGATGTTTAACATGTTTAAAGAAAATAATTTTTGTAAGACTATAATAAGCGGAGAGCAATAAAAAAAAGAAAACCTTATAAAAGATTAGCTTTTGCCCGCTGCTTCGCTTCTGTAGCAAATCTTTATTGAAAGGTTAACGATTTTCTAATTAAAAAGTGAAGTTGTATTGAAATAATGTAAGGTAAGAATATAATTTGTTTTTTAGTTCAATAAATTTGTGGTTCTAATAAAACATGTTTCATCAATTGTGGTCATTTCAGAAAAGTAGACATTTTAGGCAAGTAGTCAATTAAGGAAGTAGTCATTTTAGGAAAGTGGTCATTTTCAACCTAAAGGAAGAAAAAATATATTTTCAATCTGTGGAGTACAGTTGAATTTTTTAACGTTGTCCCAATGTTAGGTGGCCTAACCTGTGTTGTCATAGTTCGAACGTAATGGTATCCTCTTTTTTTACACGCTTTTATTTCACTTCACATATTTGTACGTATATATTTGTTTGTATGTTAAGTACAAATCTTGCAAGCCTAATTTTATTCCACGAGTAGCTTTTCGCACCCGCATTACTCGGATGCCATGGATTTTCTGAAATTTTCTTTCATATAAACCTTAGTAACCAATATAACAAAATATAAATCATCCAATATTTCATTGTTCGAATTAATTCATACTTTTGTTATGGGTAATCTTAAGGGGGCATATAATATTCATGGTTGTGAATACCTGTCGTTTGATAGCCTCTAACTGCATTTATACTAAGTCTGGTACTGCATTTTTGTATATAATAAAAACACAATTTCTACAAGGACTTCTAGTAAATCAAGTATCACGTTTTATGGGCACAACAAAGGACAACATTTCATTATTAAAAATATTAAAAATAAGTAACACAAAAATATAAAACTAATATTATATTAAGTAATTTCATCATTTGAATATAACTTTTTGTTGTATTGATTTTTACGGATAAGACTCTTATAGGCTATCTTACACAATTATGGCAATAAAAAAAATATCACAAAATAGGTGTGTAAAAAAATTGGAATGCATTAATGGTAGATTTTCCAAAGATATCATATAAATTTTGAATTCATACATCTTTAGCGGAATTCTTAGGTTGAACTGGAATTGGTAGATATGTAATATTTTACTCTTACATACTACGAAATAACACTTTTACTAATATCTTGTGTACTTCACCGTTTATCTCGCTTGCCATATCAGTTAATCTCAATCGAGCTGTGTAATTAGGTAAACAATTAATAGGTAAACAATTAATAAGCAATCGATTATAACTTCATGAGAAAAAGCTATCTAACATCACTTTAGTCACTTTTTCGATCGGTATTTTATATTTTGGTCAGAATGTACTTTAACTTTAATACCGTTTAGTTTTTCTCGTCCGTCAAACTAAACTCGGAGGTGTGACGTTTTCTCACGTTGTCTACACACCAAATCCTGGCGGCTCAACTCGGCGGGCAAACCTGGCAGCTATAGAAAGTTGGTTTGCTCGAGGGTTTGAGTCGCTGGGACAGCGACTTAAGTGTGTCACAGCCTTAGGTCTACGTCACACTTGATTGAAATGCCGTCGAGGAACTTCCGCGTCGGAATGCTAATTAATACCTAATGTTGCATATAAAAGAAATGTTTTTATTGCGGATACACATAAAATACATTATATATAAATGAATAATTTGAATTAAAAAAAAACAAGGTACAGAGGACTATGCGGAAGATCCGTCGCTTCATCACGGATCGATTTATATGCAATAACATGTATCTGCGTTCGGACGGGGTCTATTCCGCGAAAGCATGTCCGTTAAGTGTAGCGTAGGTCTTAATCTCGAATCGATTCCAATGGCGGTTCATTACAATAATATCCTACAAATAATGTATAGTAAGTTCACCGCGTGGACCTGTGAAATCGTACTTACAAAGTAACGTATCGCACGAGGGCGGAGCTCGTAGCTCCTAGGCAGCCTACAGCAGCAGCGTGGCGTGGTCGCGCTGCAGGCGGCGGCGCGCGCGCAGCGGCGCCAGCGCCAGCGCGTCGGACGGCGGCGGCGGGCCCGCGCCGCGCGCGCCGCGCTCCTGGTAGTACACCTGCGCGCCGCCCACCGCCGCGCCCAGCACCACCGACTCGTCGCTCCTGGGGGGGCGCAACAGAGGGTCAAAGTCTCGGAAGCAACCCAAAACAACGCCAAGATGAGAGATTATTGAAGGCTCTCAAAAATTATGAAAAGTGGAAAATTATAATAACAGCATGAAACCGGTCAAAAATGGAGGGGAATCTAGTTCCAGTGAAACTAGAATTCAATTTTTTTATCTATACTTTGATAGAGGTCCAGCATTTTGAGTAAGACATAGATTACACAAAAAACACATTTAAAAAAATCTAAAAACGATCATCTATTTTTAACACTAATGTGTGTAACACCGTCAAAGTAGTAAAGCAACGTGCCTCAGTATGAACTCGGACAGGTCGGGGTCGGCGCCGAACTCGTTGTGGATGAGTCCCATGGAGGCGATGTCCTGCGCGGCCCAGGGCCCGCCCTTGCGGACCGTGCCCCAGTCGGGGTCCAACGTCAGGTAGCTGTAGTCCGTGGAGTCCGCGTCCGCCGCCAGCGGCTCCATGCACTTCTGTTCTATGGGCCCCAGCGCATTTAGAGATGTTTCCCACTGCGAATAAAACATTACAATACGTATGTTTAAAATAGATACTAGTGAGTTGATGTCACAGCCAACGGCTATCAACTAAAAACCTCGAAAGGTGCTGAAAATTTGAGACTAAATATATAAGAAACAAGCTTACAAGCTGCTTCCCTCGGTTTCACCCGTACTTGTTTCACTTCCACCACTTATATATTTGTTATTGTTGTTGTATATCCATATGTTGTATATATTTATGTTATATCCTTTAACCTTACCCAAGAACTGGGCTGGGAATACTGGGAAATGCAAAGAAACTTCCGGATATTGCGTAGTGTAATGTTGGGTATCAATGATACCTAGATATCTGGTTGCAACAGCAAACAGTATCCTTATTTTACTGTATGGTGGTAGGCCCATTATGGAAACAAATTTAAAGACGTATCAAGTCAAAAAATGCCGTATAAAATAAAATCTGTGGGCTTACCAAAGCGTTGATAGTATCGGCGTCGTTGGCGGCCTCGGTGTCGAGCAGAGCGAGCAACGCCATGTTGTGCAGGCCGCACACGAACAGCGCGCACCGCACGGCGTGCTGGCTGTACTCCGGCAGCAGCTCCAGGTCGTTATCCGACTCCTCGTCGCTCTCGGAATCTTGCTGCTGGGCTTTAGGCCTGGAGACAGATGTAGTAAGAGAATTGAGAACTGTTTGTATTGGTCTAGGGGTTTCTATGAATAAAAAATATTTTATAACATAAAAAAATATCAAAGTAAGGCGGGTGTAAAGAAGCGGAGCTCCTGCCTTTAACAACATAACATAACTTCACGCCTGTATCCCCGAAGGGGTAGGCAGAGGTGTATTGCCTTTAACCTTCTAACCTATCCAACTCGGACTGCGCAAACAATATTAAAGTATTGGGATTATAATATTCAAGTACTACATTTTTATATTGGATTTAGTCTGTAAGAGTACCTAACCTATGATTTCTTCTAAATGAACTAGCGACCCGCCCCGGCTTCGCTCGGGTGCAATGGATGTTATTATACATATAAATTATATCTCGCTATCTATCTCTATATCACTCTATCTATTAAAAAAAACCGCATTAAAATCCGTTGCGTAGTTTTAAAGATTTAAGCATACATAGGGACAGAAAGCGACTTTGTTTTATACTATATAGTGATTAAAAAAAAGAGTTTCGCGTAGAGTTCTGTTCCTGTTCTCGTTTCCCTTGGGAACCTATTCCAGGTATAATAAGTAGCCCATGTGTTATTCCAGACTATAATCTATCCCTGTGCCAAATTTCAACCAGATAATATTATAACATAACATAACTTCACGCCTGTATACCCGAAGGGGTAGGCAGAGATGTGTATTACACACCCACGTTTCGCCAGTTATGTTAAGGTCCCAATGTAATAGGGGGCGAGCCTATTGCCATATACCGGGCACATTATTAACAAACGATAATTAACATTTATTAATGCACACATAACTACGAAAAGTCAGAGGTGTGTGCCCGGGGCGACTGGGGATCGAACTCGAGATCTCGTCTTAGCAGTCAGTTACGTACGCCACTGGGCTATCGCAGCTAATATTAGAAATGTGAAAGTATATATTATGCATAATAAAACTGTAAAATGATGATAAACTGGCGAAATGTGGGTGCTAGCACCTCTGCCGACCCCTTCGGGGATATAGGCGTGAGTTTATGTTATGTTATGTTAAAATTGTTAGCTCACACGTCAAAAAGAGGTATATTTGACACTCAATCGGGCATTTAACTGAAAAGATTTAAAAAAAGTTGGAGTATGTTGGTAGAAATTTGATATGAAAAACCCTAATCCAATTTCGGTTTGATTGCGTTCAGGGGTCAGCAAGTGCATAGCCGGGCAGGGGGATTGTGGTCGCAGCACTAGTGGGACCGTTGGGTGTCACGCGGTGCTGCGACGACAATCCTCTTCTGATGAGGACGTCAAGCTGAGTGCCACCATTGTTAACATGGTACGTGTATGTAATGGTGACCCTCTTTCCTGAGACTTTACCTTCAGCTGTCCATCAGGCGAGGTAAAGTCAAATTGACGTGTCCTAAATATAAAAAAAAAATGTTGCCTAAGTTTGCCTGTGGAACCACGTTATTTCAACATCAACGGAATTCGATTATGGCTCTGATAACGTTGATAATAAAAAATAGTATATTACTAGAATCTAATAAACCCATTTAACATACCTATCAGCGAACGTGATCTGTTTCTCGGCCGCAGGGGTCATGAACTCCCTCAGCTCCAAAGGAGTCATAACTCTGCTACTGTACCCGCTAGACTTGTCCGAGAATGCCAGATGACTCAGCTTCTCCATCAAAGGGGTCAATTGTACCCCGGTTAACTTCTTTTTAAAACTAGTCGCTTCAGACTCCGATCCTATTTGAGAATCAGTACTCTCGTTTAATGATTTCAAAGGTAAGGATAGAGATTTTCTTCTAGATTGATCTGTCTTCTTGTTAGCATCTTTTGCAAACTTCTTTGGTGTTCTCTGAGGAGATCTGTTCAACTCCGAATCGAAATTCTCAAATTTCTCCTGCTCACCCAACTTTGTATTAAAATTAAACATATTATTTTTTGTATCTTTCTTCATTTCTGAATAATGCTGTTCTAAATACTGGTTAAATAATGACTCTGATATGGCAACACCATCATTTCTAAATACGGGGAACAGTGGATCGTTAATAGTCATAGTGCTAGGGTTTTTGGATAAATGTTCTGGGGAAGGAGTGTCGTCGTTTAAGGAGCCTTTTGATCTTTTAAGTTTGAATTTAGACGTTGAACGATTTGAGAGTTTTTTCACAACTTCCTGAAGATCTGTCACGCTGGCTAGCTTTCGCATCGGTTCAGGCTTATTGATGTAGTGATCAGCAATACAATTGACGTCTAAAACCATTTTTGTATCTCGTTTTTCGTTATCCAAATTAATTTTTGCACAATCTTCGATATTTTTAAGGACGTCTGGTTCTATTTTGTCTTGTTGGCTCTCTGGAATTTGGCAAATAGACAGCATATTACCGTGGAGACGTTTGAATTCGACCATCGGTGTTGAGCAAACGCTTGTTTGGCCAGTAAACACTTTTTCATTCTCTTGAATATCTTCATCTAACGATTTTTGGGTTTTGAAGCTAAGGGACAGCTTAGTCGGTCTCTGCCGTGGTTTATTCGTGAATGGTACTACATCTGGTATAGAAGGAGGCTTCCGTTCTTCGTCTGCAGGGCGTTCTTCTCTGCTGGGGGGTGATATCATGCTGTGGTCTTCTTCTGGTACAGCAGTGAACAGAAGTGATTTGTCTCGTTTCATGCCAGTTTGTGGGAATTCACGAAGTTTTTCACGTTCGGCTTCTTGGTTCTGTAAAATATATGATTTATGAATAAATTCAACGTCGTGTTTTAATTGCACTAAGTTAGCAAACCAGGACACGATCTAATTGATGGTAAACAGTTACCATGGCTCATGAACGCTTGCAACAACAGAAGTGTCACTCATGCTCTGCGCCCAGGGGAAATGGGAAGGTGAAAAAAAGAGTCGCAAGTCGTCCGACACTCTTAAATACCAAACGAAACGAAGCGTGACGTCACTTAAAATCTATATTAAGTGAGAAGGTGGAACATGGTCGAGCCAGTCCCATTCATCTAAATAAATAAAAAGCGGCCAAGTGCGAGTATTGCGCCCATTAAGGGTTCCGTAGCAGCAAGTAACATAATAATGTTTTTTTTTCATTTTTATATTTGAGTTGATTGAATGAAAGGTAAATTGCAGTTTACGAGTTACAGGGGGGGGGGGGGCACACATTTTACCACTTTGGAAGTGTCTCTCGCGCAAACTATTCAGTTTAGAAAAACATTATATTAGAAACCTCAATATCATTTTTGAAGACCTATCCATAGATACCACACACGTATGGGTTTGATGAAAAAAAATTTTTTGAGTTTAAGTTCTAAGTATGGGGACCCCCATAATTTATTGTTTTTTTTCTATTTTTGTATGAAAATCTTAATGCGGTTTACAGAATACATCTACTTACCAAGTTTCAACAGCATAGATCTTATAGTTTAGGAAAAAAGTGACTGTGACATACGGACGGACAGACAGACATGACGAATCTATAAGGGTTCCGTTTTTTGCCATTTGGCAACGGAACCCTAAAAGGCATTAAAAACATGTTCTCAAGCGAAACACTTGAGGACGGGTCAACCAATCTAAATGATTTATATTGTTTTTCTTTTAAATCTACTTGAAAAAGCAGTAACCGCGTGACCTTGAGCTCGGGCAGTTAGTATGAAAAATGAAAAGATACCAATTCAAAAGCGTCTTTCGACAACAAATTACCTTTTTAAACCTAGCGATGACCTCCTCTCCATTCTGATAGAACTCCTGCAGTTTCTCCACCTGTTTCTTGAGACTGTGGTACACCTTCCTCCCGACGTATACGACGAGGAGCTGAGCGCCAAGCGGCAGAGGAGTGTCCGTATCTAAAGTTTCTGCTGGAGACTTTATTCGGTATGGGTCTACCACTGCCAGGTAAGATGTTAAGCCAGGAGGAAGCTGTGTAGAGATGATTCTGTAAAATTTGGACTATTATGATTGTCTATACCAATGACTTATAGGTATAGTAGACAAGCTGTTTGGAAAAAAAAATTGTATCACGGTTTCTTAAGTGAATTTTAGAGATTGAAGGGCATCATTATTGTCGAGAACAGTAAAAAATGCTAAAATAAAGGTGGTCTCAGCCTTGACGGCTTCGATAACTGCACTTGCACGCCATGCTTATTCACATTGGCGTCTTCGCCATTAATAATTTTATACACATTTATTATATTTTACTTGACATTGGCGAAATTGCGGTGATTCTACTGTAGAAGCCATTTACTAAAAGAATAAGGCCCCGGCATTGTAGGAAGACGAAAACGCGTGAATTTATGGTGAGATTATCTTTTAATAGTCTTTATGGTAAGGCAAAGAAAACACGAGCAAACAGTTTGGTACTAGATGTATAAAAATATCATTAACCAAAACATTGGCCAAAATGAGTCATCTCGAATGGTTTTTATCGATGTTTACATGATTGTATGATTAGTGTAGTTTTCCAAACTGATATTGCGATAAGAGCCGGTATCTGTAGGTCAGTATAAGTAATTGTACCTTAAATACATTAGCAGATAAACACGCTAACGCAAGTAACTAGTAAAGATTAGTATTCTACTATATTTTTTTGCAAATACTATTAAATTATGTTTTTAATCTTCAAAAAGCATATACGTTTCTTAAAAACATCTGTTTTCAATCTAAAAACAAAATCATTCATGTTCTCAATAATGTAAAAATCTATGTTTTCCCAACCAAAATTCTTATGATTTTTCAAAACTATCGGACGTTTTTTTCCGAAAAATAACAACTGCAATTGAATTGAATGAGCGACTTATACCTAACCAAAAATACATTCACTAAAAATACGAACACAAAAGTTATCAAAATATAAAATGACCACTAAAGAAACTTACTTGTTGTTATATAAAATAACGCCACCTAGGACTCCTTTGCTTTTCCGACAGTGCTCCAGTATTTGCATGGACTCCATATAAATAGAGGTAGCACTCTGAAACAATTAATATTATATGACTAGGCGGGAAGCAATGTGCATAAAATCTGATATCTACGGCAATACCTATGGATAAACACTCGGGTAATGGAGAAGTTTTAGTAGTTGTATATGTATAGGTTTACTGTAATAAAAAGCTCATCTTTGGAAGTGCTAGCGGCCCGCGATCTATGTGGCTTCTATATATACTAATAATAAAGCTGAATAGTTTGTTTGTTTAAATGCGGTAATATCTGAACCTACATGTTCGATTTGAAAACTTATTTTTGCATTTGATAGCCCAGTATTGGCGAAGGCACTACGACCCTTAGGCAGAAGTTCAATAAGAACAAGCAAGTATAAATATAACTTATGTTCATTGGTTTTTTGACGGCAAACATTTGTTGATGGCAAACATAATATACAAGAAGTACTTGTGAAACGCAAGTATATAGCTACAAATCAGAAGTGGGATACGATTGACTACAAATGGCACAATCCACCACACCTGTGCGATAACAAGGTGAACATAAACACATGATAACTATAGTAGTTGTGGAGTGTTTACGCTATCATATAGTTATCAAGGATATGAAGAAAACAGAATGTCATTGACTCTAACTTTACAGTTTTACAACAATCGAGAAAGCCGTAGACTACGAACTAAAGAGCAGATCATAGCAATAATTTTAAATAAAGTTAGTTATGTACTAATTAAATTAGTCCATTAATCAAACATGCAGAGCTAGATCGTTTTTAAGGTGCAGTTTTTGCGATCAACTGGTCGAAAGCGTCGTGATTTTCACGGATTTTAGAGTAGGTAATTATTTGGACAAATTTGTGTTCGGGTCCGGCGGCGCAGTAAGCCAAAGTAGGTGACTCAATGGAAAAATAAAAAAATACGTGGCAGAATATTAAAAACTATTTGTGCAGCGTCTAGAAATTCACATGCCATTAATAAAATCTTTGGACCCAATAATCTTAAAGTGCCTGGAACTTCCCATAGGTTAGTTAGTTAGACCCTGGTCCACCTGTGAGTTCAACTCTTGAATACTTCAATTAGTATCCCATCATAAGGGCCCAAGGTGACCTTATGGCCACGGCTACTACAATATTTTTCACGTAGCATGGGTACGGTGACGTTTGGGATTTGAAGTTACTAGAGATGTAGTCAAGATAAAATCGCATGAAATAAAATCGGTTATATATCTTATCGAGATCATTTATTAATGAAGAAGAAATCGATTCTATTAACTAATAATTTTGAAGAAAAAAAGTAAAACAAAATTGATAACCTGTTTAATTATTTATTAAAAATCAAACATGTTCATCATCTTCATCATCATCATCATCATCATCATCGTCATCTGACTCGTCGACGTGAATAATTATTTGGGAATCAATTATGCAGTCTATTCTAATGTCTCGCTCCCAGTCATGTAAGATTAGATTTTTGGTTTTCTCCACTACTTTCTTCCAGTCATCGCCAGTGACATTTTTGCATCCCTCTTTCAATAACCCCATCATTTTTGTGGCTGTAAAAGGCGGAGCTGTATTTTTTCGTGCAGCGTATCCTGAAACAAGATAAAAAACAAATTGAGTCATAGAATTCAAGTAATAAACATAATCATATTTTTGTCAGTATGTAAATAGACTATGGTTAAACAAGTTACCTTTGATTTGGGCCCAAATTAATTCAATGGCATTGTACTGACAGTGGTACGGTGGAAGCCTCAGGACTTCGTGACCATATTCGTTTGCCATCATATCTAATTTGTATGTCGTTTGGGGCTTGTGCATTTTTACGAGCTTCACTAGCTCCACCTTTAATTTCGTCTCATCGGCTTCCACATTATTGGCTTGGAGCCACTCGATCAACTCGCTCTTCTTATTGGAAGAAGTCGGCGGTTTGTTCAATTGCACGGAGTGATATGGGGCATTGTCCATAATAATTGTGCTGGGTTCTTCTAAATTGCTAAGCATATTTTGAAACCACTCCGTGAATACTTCCGCATTCATATCTTCGTGATATTCTCCCGTCTTTTTCGATTTAAAAGCAAGTAGCCCATTTTCTACAAATCCTTTCGATGTGCCTGCGTGACAAATAATCAATCTCTCCCCTTTTCCTTCTGGCACTTTGGTCGAGGCATGAGGTGTATCGTCAGTCCACATTTTACCGACCGTATGATTGGCATTCAGCCAAGTTTCATCCAGGAAGACGACATTGCTCCAATCGGTAATCGCTTTAGCCTTTTTCAAAAAGGTAACCCGCGCAAGTGCTATATCGCCCCTCTCCATGACAATTTTTCTTTTGTTTACTTTTTTGAATTGGAAACCAATGTCCTTCAATACGCGCCACAAGGATGTAGGACTTCCAGTAAACAAATCAGCATCTTTTAAAGACTTGACCAGCTTTAGAAGCGTCGGTAATTTTTTATTCTGGTAATAGTTATAAATGTGGCTCCGTATAGCATCGGCCGCAAAACTGTCTACATCTGTTACAGATGCCTTTTTGGTTCGCTTTTTATTAGGGGTGGACAACTTATTTTCTTCTGTATCGTGAGCACCATATTTTTCTCGAGTGATTCGAGAAACCGTGTTCCGCCCAATGTCTAACGCATCTGCCACTCGATCCAAAACGTTGGACACAGGCAATAGCGTTCCACCATTCTCACGTTCCCGCTCAAAGTAATCCCGCAATCGAACTACAAATTCACGGGCTTGACTACCAAGCACAGTCTTTTTCGTTCTTTTTGGCATTTTGCCAAAAAAAAACAACAAAACAAAAGTCAATAACAAAAAACGGTAACGAAAACAACAAAGCACTCGTCGTTGATAGTCAATAACAAAAACAAGTAACAAAAACACCACGCAAGCTCAAAACAAAGAAAACAGACCGCATACAAGGCAGACGCACTCGTACTGAGTTGATATAACAAGATGGCTGCCAGCTCATGCTTAAGCAGTGTTGCTATATTATAATAAAGCTCCACAAAGACAAAAATGCTTTGTTTAAAGTTTATTATTACATAATTATATTTTATAATCGTATTTTAGTTAAAAATACAACTAACGATTTATGATACTTTATTCGACAATTTATCGATTATAACGATTTTACTATGTCAATCTCTAACGCAACCTGTTCCGATTCACGCATCAAGAATTATGTATTTGGAATGTTTATATTTAAAGTTTAAATAATTACGGAGAAATAAAAATAGTTTTAAGTTAAAAATGCAAAATAAAACAGTTTTCTTTTTATCTTCGTATTAAGTGTTGTTTCCTGTATTCCGCGTTAGGTAAATTGTTTCGAAATGAATCATGCATGAAATGGAATTAGTCAAATGTCACCGTACCCATGCTACGTGAAAAATATAATAGGTACAAGTGTGAGGGGGTGTGTGTTAGGTAACCTCCTCGAGTGTCGCTCCGATTCCGATCCCGCTGCAGTTCGGGGGGAACGGAATCGGAGCGGCCGGTACACCCTGGGCGGCGGTCAATGGCTTCCCCTTCACCCCTTCATAGGGTTGGCATTGATCGTCGGCCAATACCCAACGTGGCGGGAACACATCGCTCTCCGTACTCCTCTGCTTTCAGAGGAGACAGGATGAGCGATGCTGTTAGTGGTGAGATGGCCCAGGGTCAGCCGGGGTGCGAGGGATATGCTCTATGGGTAACCTTACACCCCGGCGTCTGAAGACCCGAGACGGCGTGCGGTTTTAGTCGGTGCAAGCCCGACATAACCGCCCCCGCTGGCCGGCGGGGGGGTATCCGAAGGGATTTCCGCACGATAAAAAAAAAAAAAAAGGTACAAGTGTGAGGGTAGATGAAGAAATATCCACTTTACTAATGAAGTCGCACCACCATCTATCTACCTTTAACGAAACCTGATTGAAACTAAAATAAATAAATGTAGCTAGGATTGTCTGGATGCCGAAAGCCAAGGAGCGGCTGCTTTGGCGCATATTAGGCCAAAGTCCAGTAGTGGACTGCGATAGGCTGACTGATTGAATAGACAGATATTGTTTTTAACAAACCTTTGGTAAACTTAACATTGGCACTCTCTGGAAAATATGACAGCCGTACTGCAGAACTGGAAGGTAGGTCTCGAACACTTGATACAGCTTCTCAGACAGCCGACGCTGGTCTTCCATTTGTCCAGCCAGGACTTGCAGGTCACCGTGGTAGACTTTGATCATGGAAGTGAGGAGGTTCGCACGGTTCTTGAGAACCCAGTCTGGGATGTTTCTGTCACTGCCAATGGCCTGGTTGAAGGAAATACATGTACATATTTAGTTTTAGTTCGTAGCACCCTGGCCAAGGTGGCCATACGATGCAATCTCTTTACATATTTTCCAGCATATCATCACTGTCAAAGAAAAACACAGTCCAAATAATATTAAACCCAAGTTCTACTGGAATTAGCGTGATTAGCCGTGGGGTATGTTGGAATCGAACCGACTAATACCACACGGTGTCCTTCCCAAGCGCCCATTGCCAGACACCCCGCCCTCGCCCTCGAAAGGATAACCTCAGGGTTCCCGGCGGACTTCGGCCGCCGTCGCGGCCTCGCCTTTGGGGTCGGGTTTGATCCCGCGTCGGTGAGTTGGCTAGCGTCTGTAGGACACACACGACACGCGTCCGTCTTGGCCTGCTTTTGTAAGTACGGCCGACTGCCGTCCTTAGGCCCCGATCATGGAGGTCGGTAGTCCCGGGCATAGACATAGTCTGGGCGTCCTCGCTGTAGACTGCGGAACTTGCGTGGAACTTTCGCATGCATTACCTGCTCGCAGAAAAAGGCGGCGGCGTGCCACTTGCTCCCGTCGGAGACCACGGCTCTCACCATGGTCTCCAGCGAGAGAACGTTCACGCCTAGTAACGAGATCCCGGCGTTGACTCGCCCATGCTGGGCACTCCACCATTGTGTGGTGCGCCGTGTCTTCGCCGGAATGATGGATTAGTCTGAGTTTGAAATCTCAATCATCCTGTGACCATGGTCAGTGCAATCTGGTCGAACTGTCTTCGGGTAGTTTAAAGATACAGCATACAACTTCTTACCACCGATATTAAGTAAAATACTTCCCTGGTTAGCCTATTCTTGTTAGGAAAAGCATTTCTGTACTTCGGACATCAGTAAATAAGACACTCAGGTTACTGACTCAGGATTAAAAAAGAAAATTGAAAAATGACTGTTCGTTTCGGGGGTATTTATGAGTTATATGATATATCTTCTTGAGGTCGAAGTCTATATAATAATGCACTTAAGAT
The DNA here is from genome assembly GCA_946251805.1 of Cybosia mesomella. NCBI lineage: Eukaryota > Metazoa > Arthropoda > Insecta > Lepidoptera > Erebidae > Cybosia > Cybosia mesomella. The sequence goes on from OX276398.1 coordinate 30,660,105, forward strand.
TATTACACACAATGTGATGTAAGGTTGATGTACGATTAACAAACAGGCATGATTGTTATAATATTGCGAACAGGCTCGTGGCATCACAGTTATTAGAGATAAGAAACCATGAAGGTAAATTACCTAACAATAAACATCAAATCGCGAAAGCAACAGAACAGTGATGTTTTTGCGATTATTTTTGCAGAACTGAGGGACTATCATGATGTGTTAAAGCGTCCATGTTTCGAGCGAGAAAGAGACGGAAACACCCTATATAGCTTCATCCCTCTTTCTCGTTTAGAACACGGACGCTTTAACACGGCATGGTAGAGTTGCTGTTTGGCCGTGTGGAAGTAGATTTCAGGTATCCCATATGTTCTCGAGGGTGTCGTTAATCGGGATTAAGGAATACAGCTTTTTCTCCAGTAGTAAAGATACAGTCAAAGAAATGTGCCCGTTTTAAGTGTGATAGAAACTTCCCCAACTATAAATATTAGTTGGGGTAATGTGGCTGTTATTACCAGACCTACCCCTTATTATTAATAGCTTACTTATCGCAAGATGAATCGCGCACAATGTTGCTCCAGCCTTATTCTAACCGCAGTTTACAAGTCAAGAGTGGTTTATTAGGTGACAAGTTTGGAAGTCAATTAGGACAGGTTATTCTGAAAGAATCACAACGTCGTTATCTCGCAACCGGTCTTGTGCACTTCCAAATTCTGTAGTTTTACTAACTGCTTTGTATTCTAGATAAACAACTCTCTGAATCTGCCATTCTGGTTTATAAAATGTTGTATGTAATAATATTAGCATACATTACCTACCTAGCAGGTTAGGCCAGGAGCTCCTAAATAAATAAAGACTAAAAACACTAATAGATACGACCTGTGATAGTGTAAATAATTAACTGTTTATTCATATTATGCAATACAAGAATGCTACGAGAGTTATGGTAGAGGTATTTTTATTTATTTTTATTAATTTATTCATTAACAATTTGTTACAATTGTGTCTGAAGTACAAAGTATTAATAATATAAAACACAGTAAATTATTGTAGATTAAAAAATTTACAAAATCTGCGTACCTATCCAGATCACAAATTACATCAATATAGTCAAGAAATACAATAAAATTAAAACTAGATAAACCCAATGCAATGTCCAATAATATCAACAAGTCAATCAATAATTCATAATCAATTAATCAATAAATTTGTAAAATACAATAAAAACATAAAGAGAAGTCACATTAATACATTCAATACGATGTAAAATAATATAATCTATAATAATTCAATGTCCCATATGTGAAAGTCATTTAAATATTATTACTCATTGCGATAAATTCTTCCAGTGAATAAAAACAATTATTGATTAGAAAGGTCTTAAGTTTTGTTTTAAACAAGTGCGTCTTATAAATATCGTTTTTTAGTTCAATTGGTAGGCAATTAAATAGTTTAACTGCCTGGTATGATGCACCATGTTTGACAACATTTAATGTGGGAAGCAAAGCAGTCTTCAGTGCATTTCGCCGTGTGCTAATTCTTAATTTCCTTTCATCTGCCGTTTCAAATCTATGAATATTTTTGGAAAGAGTGCTTAAAACAATAAGAATGTAAAGGCTTGGAACAGTGAGTATCGCTAATTCCTTGAAATATTCTCGACAGGACTCCCATTGTGGAATGCGAACGATAATCCTAATTGCCCTTTTTTGTAGAATAAAGGCTCGATTACAATTATATTGGTAACTATTTCCCCAAAACTGAATGCTGCAGCGCAATCTTGATTCTACTAGTGCAAAATAAACCGTCTTTAAAATTTTTATGTCCACTTCATCTCGTAAACTTCGCAAGGCGTAACAACTGGATGATATTGAAGCATCAATAGCATCGAATTCCTTTTTCCAGTTGAGATGGGCATCAATATGGACACCTAAAAACTTTGCTGAGCTCACAAGATTTATTTTATCTCCATTAAACTTTATATTCAAAGTATCAGTGCCTCGTGCAGTGGTTTGGAATAATATAATATTTGTCTTTTTTGAGTTTACGATTAATTTATTTGCAGTGAACCATTCCTGAAACATATCGAGTGTCTTATTTACTTTAGTGTTCAATAGGTTAATATCACTTGCACTGACTACTGCGTTTGTATCGTCAGCAAATAAAACCAAATCATCATCAGGATTCTTATGTGCAGCATAGTTAATTAAATCATTTGTAAATATAATAAACAATATAGGACCCAAAATGGACCCTTGTGGAACTCCAGTATTAACGCGAAACATCTGCGATTGATAAGCATTTTGGCATTTATTTACATCTATAGCTTTTATTTCAACATACATATTACGATTTTTAAAATAGGAACTAAAAAACTCAAGAACTTTTCCTCTTACACCATAATGTTCTAGTTTCAATAAAAGTAGATTATGATTGACGGTATCGAAAGCGGAACTCAAGTCTAATAAAATACCAACTACCTTCATTTTATTATTTAATTTCTTTAGAATATCATTAATTAGAGTATCTATGGCATCTGCAGTTCCTACACCCCTTTGATAACCAAATTGTCTCTGATTTATAATTTTATTCTCAATGAGATGACTGACAAGTCGAGTCTTTATTAATTTCTCAAATATTTTTGATAGAGTTGGTAGTACCGAAATGGGTCTATAATTACCCGGGTCTGAAGGGGAACCTTTTTTGTGTAATGGAACCACTTTAGCTAGTTTTAGCTGCTCAGGAAAGATTGACTCCTCAAAACATTTATTAAAAAAGGATGATAAAGGACTGGCTAGTAAATTTATGTTTTCCTTTACCACAGAGATTTGCAGTTCATCATATCCACTGGATCTTTTGTTATCCATTCCGCTTACGATTTTCCTAACTTCATGCGGTGTAATAGTAGATAAAGACATTTCGTTTATAACTCTATCAGTGCAATCCTTTAAGTAAGATATCGCCTTATGTGCATGAAGTGAAGTCTCCGAACTTATAAGATTAAATTGTGCAGCAAATACATTGGCAACGTCTTTGGGACTGTCAATACTTTTTTTACAGTGAGTTAAGGTGATTTTTTTTGGTAAATTGGTTCTACTTACGTTTCTATGCCGATTTACTACTTGCCAGATTTCCCTGCTACAACACTTTGCGCTTTTCAGCTGCCTTGTCACAGCATTTTGTTTAGCTGCCCTAACAACCTTTCTGAACAATCTTATATAATTATTCCTGTATGTTAAAATACTCATGTCTAAACAGTTACCGTTTTTTGCACATAGAAAACGTTTCATTTTGCTGGACACTTTGACACCTTTAGTTATCCATTTTATGCTGTTTTTGTGACTGATAAGAATTCTTTTAGATTTCTTTCTAAAGCTAAGCCTATATGTGTCATAAAACTTACTTAAAAATGTATTTATACCCATTGAATTCCAGTCATGAGTGAGTAGAAGTGCCCTAAAAGTATCCTGATTACTCTTATTGAATATTCTACGACTTATTGTTATTGTTTGCTTTATGTCCAATTTCGGAGAAAGTAACAATTCACAAAAAATTCCGCCGTGTCCATCTGCCAAACCGTTATGGTCTATGTCAGTACCCTTAATGTAATGATCGTCTAGGTTGGTTACAAAGTTATCGATACATGAGGAGATATTGTTGCGGATAAAAGTGACGTTTTTAACTAGGGGTTTAAAATTATAACACTGTAGGAGACTCAAAAATTCTGTACGCTCATTGCTATCTTTTAAAACGTCGACATTGAAATCACCAGAAATGAGTGCTTTTCTATTGAAAAAATATTCCAAAGCCCTTTCCAAAATTTTTATAAAATCCGCAAAGTTCTCTTTATAAGGGCTTCTATAGCAGCAGCACAAATAGAGACCTGTTTTGACGTCTCTTATACTACACACTTCAAACGAGTCTTCCTTATACAACTTGTTAACTTGAGGGCAGTCAATAAACTCTCTACTACTTTGCCCTAAAATCAAACTACCACCTCTCATTTTAATGGCTCTTGTGTTACATGCAGCCAGGGTATAGCCAGTGATATTCAACAAAGGTGCTGATATTTTGTTCAGAAAATGTTCTGTGACACAGATATAATCCGGTTTAGCAACTCGCATATTTATATACAAATCTAAATCATTTTTTTTATTGCTTATTCCGCATAAGTTCTGATGAAATATATTTAATGTACATGGTACAATGGTAGGGCTGTGGTCAGAGTGAGTCAACCTGTGACCACGGCCAGCGTAACCGGGTTTAACGACAAGCAATTCAAAGGCATCCTATCAGATGACCGCCCTAATTCCTGCTAACATTATTGTTTACTAGCTGTTGCCAGCGGCTTCGCCCGCGTGATATTCTGTTCCCGTTTCCGCTTACCATGGGAAGGTCCCCATGGGAAATAGAAACGGCTACTTCTCATCACTGGGATGAAAAGTAGCCTATGTGTAAGTCCACTATAGTCTATCCCGGTATCAAATTTCCGCAAGTCCGTTCAGCGGTAAGAGCGTGATTGAGTAACAAACAAACATCCAAACTTACAAACATCTTCACAAACTTTCACATTTATAATATTAGTTGAGCTTGGAATGCGAAAGTTTAGTATATTATGCAAAGACTCACCAATACATATCTGCCGTACTCTCGGAGGATGAACTTCCCGCTCTGCAGCGTGATGGCGATTGGTTGTGAGAATAGGCTCTTCACGCAGTGCGCAACGCCGACTACCTGTGCATTTGAAGGGCAATGAAATAAATTATCCCTTGCAATACCGATGAATCGGGACCTAAACATGGACGTCGCAGACAAGTTATGCAAAGACATGCCGAATCTCATGAAGAGAGACTTCATCACTAGGTGGAAGTCTACGAAATCCAAAAACACATTTTTTTGGAATTCGTGTCTGTCTCTGTGTTTGTTCAGAGTTGTTCAGTTAACATTTCTAACTCGTTTTTATTTTTAAATATCTCCAATTTGCAGACACAAGTAATTTAAAATTTTAAAATAGTATAGATAGAAGTACCTAGTAATAAACTGGTGTTCTAACTAAGCAATTATTCAATGACTTGGTAACTTCAGGCTGTCAGATTGGGCATTCAGTTAATTTGATATGTAACTTCCTTCTTAACCTAATTATTCCTGTCTCCTGGGTATATAGTTGAACCTCACAAAGTTTTCTGAATAATTAATAGCATATTAAAACTAGCTACAGTAGCGCCCTGTGGCATAACTTACCCGCTGTTTATTTCACGGAATGAAAGTTCTTACATATAAACCCTTTTCCCGGGTATTTGATACCTTGTATATTTAGTAAATATAAATTTTTTCGCTTAACGACCTCCGTCCTCCATGAGCGCGGGCCTGGGGGTGGGAGGTGAGGTCGGCTGTCACCCCAGCAGAAGCAGGCCGGGACGGTGGGGCGACTAGCGCCCCTCCCACAAACCGGGGCAAGACGGGGACACCGTGGTTCCCAAACCCGAGGGGGCCATCTCGAAACCGAAGATGGCCCAGGGTCAGTCGGGGTGCGAGGGATATGCTCTATTGGCAACCTTACACCCCGGCGTGTGTAGACCCGAGACGGCGTGCGGTTTTAGTAAGGGTCTCGGGTGTAAGGTTACCCATAGAGCATATCCCTCGCACCCCGACTGACCCTGGGCCATCTCCGGTTTCGAGATGGCCCCCTTACTTGCTCTCCACTGTGCCATCTGCTAATCAGAGGGACACGTGGAAAGCTTCCGAACAGCCCTCAACAGGGCCGTCCTCGCCTCGGTCGGAGTTGGCCGTAGGCGGCAGCGTCTCTCCCGCCCTAGGAGAGAGGCGCTGCCGTCTCCGTTGCCCAGGGTGCACCGCGTGGAGGTCCCCAACCAAGCACCCCAGGAGAGTGGGCCCTGGGCTCCAAAGTGCAAGCTTTGGATGCAACCGGAATTAATGCTGGGACGATAATGATGAAATATTAATAATAATGAAAATTCGCACTCTCTCTTTCTAATATTACCATAGCAGGTAGCAAGTATGGAAGTACCTATTTTTTTACTTTAAAATAAAGCCTGTCTTTAGATCCAAGTCGAAACAATACGTCCAATCACATCCACCAGAAGATAGCTCAATGAGACGGTTAAATAAATAACGACTAAACGAAACGAAAGAAGGTGTAAATTTGGACGAAAAATTATTGCAGTCGAAGGGTCACGGCCGTTACTGAGTATCTTAGAATAATGAAGTCCCTATGATTAGGAGACAGGCGACTGTTTTATTAAAGCAGCCAGACAGAGCCAGCAGTGTTCGATTTTGGCACTAGCGACTCGTCCAGGGTTCGCATGGAAAAAAGTAGTCAAATGAACATATTCTGTTCTCTATTGCAGTGCTACTCACTAGGTCTGATTATAACTAAATTAAGCATTCAGGAATCTATTCAAACAGACTATCACTCCAGGTAAAGCTGACATACCAATCAAAAACAAAAAGCGTACACCGGGCTCCCAAGTATAAAATTTAGATGCAACCGGGAAATGAAAATGATAATTTCTTCTTCAAATTCCTTCTTCTAAGGGTTAAACTTCTTAATAAAACATTCTTCACCGACTTACCTGTCCAGCCAGAGCATGTCTCTGTGTGTCGGACACCCATCCAGGATGGAAATATAGCACTGCATTGATAGGATCATCCTCTTCACCTGTGCAGCACAGGGTGTCATAGACAAATACTATCATCATCTCCCTGTTGATATAGAGGAGTAAGGTTAATCTTAAGTACAGTTAACGACATGGGCAGCCAGGGTGCGAGGGAAATGCCTTATGGGTCACCACCTTACACTCCGACTGAAGACCCCAGATGGCATGCAGTTTCTAATCTTACATAAAATGATGAATAAAACATGAATAATATTGACTTTATCCTGTTCCTGTGAGAATTATAAAATTACTTAAACATCCACTATTGGTTCATGTATTCCTATGTAATCCAAGTTTTGTTGTTGGCTGTACTTGCTCTGTGGGTGTGCCCACAGATGCAAGTGCTCTCCTCTCAAAGTTGGGAGATCAGGCGAAAGACGCTCACATAAGCAGGCCTATTAACAAAAGAGGTTGTATGCCTAGCAACCAGCAGGTCCTACATCGGCCTTAAAGTTCAGAATATAAAATTGACAATACAAGTTCAATAATATTACAGTAAATTTTTACCTTGCCTTGCCCTAATTGCTTCCTTTTTTAATCCGAATCTTTGCCTGTTAAAAGTGGTTTGCACCCACTGTAGTTTGAAACAAGGTTTCTTATTTTAATTTAACATCAATACTGCTTTAGAAACTCACAATCATGCAGCATGAAAAGAATTATAGACACAAGAACAAGACTTAATACATAGTCTTGTTTATACTTAGATAACAAGATCACTTACTTCCTCCTGAGAAAAGATTACTTTATTGCTATTATACATGTTTATTTATTACCAATGTAAATAAAGACAATAAATACTAGAAATTCTAACAAGACACATCATAGCTTATAGTAGCCCTATCCTCATCAGTAAATTTAGAAATTATGTTTAGATATTAGGAAATTATTATTTTTTTTCGTTGCAATACGAAATAAAAAGAAATCTAAAATTATTATTCTGTCAAAGATTGTGCACGTGAATATTCAGAAATTTGATTAGTTGTGTGTAATCAACCACAACGGTTGTAGGCCACAGCATGTATCGAATTACAATTCAATAATCCCCTTATAATCTTAGACAAATTATTTTTTCCACTCACTTTGCCATTATGAACGGTGTTCTCGTCCCACTTCACAGTAAAAACAATGTTATTTACACCATTTCAAACGCACTTATTTACAATATTGATAAAAACTTTAATCGATTTCTATTGTTTCGTTTATTTTCATATTTATATTGTTAAATAATATGCGGCCGTCCGTACTCGACGATATCTGATTTGACACTTGATGTTTTTTTTTATAATGTTGCTAGTTGCTATCATTAACTATTTAATTTATTCTTACAAGTCTTGTAAGCATTTATAATTTTATTTAAACATAATTATTTTGAAATCTACACACGCTGTTCTATGTATAAAAAAAAATAGATTCACAAAAATATCTTACTCACTTTTATCACATAAATATTAAAACAATGTTTTCAAAAGATTTTCAGTAGATGGCAGTAAACACATGATTTCGTTTTGTTAAATATTGCTCGGGTATCATCGACAGGAAAAGGGCCTCACTGGCTGAATTTCCAGCTTAAGTTTCGAGCCGATTCACGACCAACAGTTATACAGCTTTTGCTCGTATTTACATACCTGTAAAGTTGTTGAAGCTTTGAAGAGTGTAAAGGTCAGCAAGATCTTCGTTTTCCAAGCTAGCTTCAGCTACAAGGCGGTACACTTGCTGATTAACGGATAAGGCTCTGACGCAAGCTTTCCTCTCGGGGCTGAAGAGTCAGACGATGGTAACTTCCGTAATAGTCAAGATGAATCACATTATGAAAAGGACGGTCCCCGACCTTCAAAGTGCAAGTCTTGGATGAAACCGGGACTAACGCTATGATGATGATGGGTGATGACGAATTGGTACCTCAGTACCTACTGTTATCTATTCTGTGCCTTTAGTAGGTAAGTATTCTCACTCTAACATACCTGATATGACATGATACTGGAGTAGGTATCCGGTTCTGATGGACAAAGTCTTATGGGTGGCATACACGCTACGAGAAATCCTTACGATCGCTCTGTACCGTTAAAATTGCACCGATAAATCGATGGGTGTGTGTGATAAAAACTGTACAGCTTTTTTGATTTTTCCAAGCACCGGTATCGTTCGATCGCAGCGATTTCTCGTAGCATATGTGCCACCCATAAGTGATGTTCCGTAAAACACTACGTTAGAAATGAACGGGCAAAACATTCGCAATAAATAATTAATCTTTTATATTGCTTATATTATTTTATATAGATATAAAAAAATGCAAATTAGGTACTTTCTTCATTAATTTGACAAGTTTTAACGTTTCGGCGTTACTGTGAAAGTATTTAGGTAGTGTTTTTTCTACTAACAATTTTATTAAATGATCTAAGTATAATCAGACAATTGTATTTTTACTGGTGGTAGAAATTTGATGACACAAATTTGTCACAAAATTCGGCCGGGTAGGTACCACTGTGTACAATTGCGAAAAACCTTCCATAGTAATCAAATTTCGGTTTGATGGCGTTCCGGGGTCAGCAAGTGCATAGCCGGGCAGGGGGATTGTGGTCGCAGCACTAGTGGGACCGGTGGGTGTCACGTGGAGCTGCGACGACAATCCTCTTCTGATGAGGCCGTCAAGCTGAGTGCCACCATTGTTAACATGGTACGTGTATGTAATGGTGACCCTCTTTCCTAAAACTTTACCTTCAGCTTACCATCAGGCGAGGTGAAGTCAAATTGACGTGGCCTAAATATATAAAAAAAAAAATTGTAATATCCGTATCCTTATTTTTTTTCACATGCGCATAAACTCGATAAAAACCCGTATTCTCTGTGTGTGGAGCAACTATTTTGGCACATCTAGTAGTGCTATGGGTACCTTATTAAAAACATGTCCCCGTGGCACAACTATGAAGTTGGTCTATAGGTAGGTACATTAATCAAATTATATAAAAAAAAATTGTTCGTATCTCTTCTGTGGAGCCCTTTATCAGCCATTCATCCGATTGCGATGAAACATCGGTACTTACCTAAGTCGTTGTGCAAATGTCCGGACAGTTTTTACGCACACAGTAGCCTGTTCCCAATTTTGTTAAAATAAATATCTGCGAAAAACTTATCCTTCACAGAATTTATTATGCCTCCATTTAATACCTGGTACGGCTTTAGAAAGGACATAGCTGCACTTTACTGAAATCATTATCTATCCGACATAATCTTTCAAGTAAAAAGATCTGAAACAACATCGTAAAAGGAGTACCTCAAGGCTTAGTCCCCGTTACCCGTCCCGTCCTCTACCATTTAGGTATATACCTACTTCTGATTTACACCATAGTCTGAATTCAACATATGTACCGGCTAGCTGTAAGTGGGTTTGGCTTGGGCCTATCTAAGCCATACATTTGTCCTCATGAATCCCTTTCCTAAATGTGATATCACCCATTTATTTTTCCTTTAATTCCGGTAATATATAACATAACATAACTTCACACCTGTATCCCCGAAGGGGTAGGCAGAGGTGTATTACACACCCACGATTCGCCAGTTATGTTAAGGTCCCAATGTAATAGTGAGCCTATTGCCATCTCCGGGCACATTATTAAGCGAGCGATAATTAACATTTATTAATGCACACATAACTACGAAAAGTCAGAGGTGTGTGCCCGGGGCGACTGGGGATCGAACTAGAGACCTCGTCTCAGCAGTCCGTTACGTACGCCACTGGGCTATCGCCGCCTTCGGTAATAGGGTCACTCCACATCTTAATGTGGAATCAGAAAATAAAACTGGTGAAATTTTGGTGAAGACTAAACTTCGGTTTACCTAGTAATACTCAGGTAGAGGTTGGTATACTTATATCTACATACCTGGAAATAGATCCGAAAACACGTACGTAAGTAAGACATTATTATTTTGATTAAAAGTGGAGTACTTAATTCATGTAGAATAATACGTATCAATCAAAATGCAACAATAAAAATGTTACAGTTTTGTTAATCTCCAAGTTCACTGACTCTTTCAGAATTTCGTATGATCAGTAACCGCAGCACGGGCGCGTGAGTCAAGATGGCGGTCGTTGTTCTGCGCATGCGTCGTGCTCGGAATACTACGTCCAATGAAAGTACTTATATTTGTCAATGAATTCACAAAAATAAATAGTCTTTCGTCCGGAGAAATTGCCTATTTGACGCTACTGGGGCCTTACCACGACGCGTTAAAAACTATTCAGTTTCGGGCTGCTCAGCTGAGGGAGAGAGAGGGAGCTATACACGGTGTATTTCTATGGCGTAGCGGTAGTGCATTCGACTGCTACGACTGGGGGCATGGGTTCGATTCCCGCTCAGTGCAAAAATTTGTATGCCTGAATATTTGCATTGGTCTGGGTGTTTCTATATATAATATGCAGAGGTCGGAATTAGGTACAGTTATTTATGTATTTACACTGACTTCATACAGCGAAAGAATAAAGTGGATATGCCTCAAATCCTAAGATTAATAAATAAATAAAAAATAAAATAAAAAAGTTATTTACTTTTACACAATTTAAACCACTGCACGCGCAACGTTGCCAAACTTACATCAACGACATCGGATGTCCGAAGTTGCGAAATTCCAATGAACACACGTGCGATGTTGCCACATTTCTAGTTGGCACATGTTGTGCTCACCTTAGTTGACGTAGAGCGATTTTTTTCAATGTACAATTTTTTTTTTTACCACTGTGGAGGAAAGGGTGTGATGTTACTCCAACACAAAGGGAGGATCCTCCGACCAGGCAAGGTGATCACGCCTGGCGGGCCGCGGCCCAACAGTTGTCGTTGGGCTGTTGTATATGTGATATACCAGAGCGCGAACTACACTTTCACGATTCAGGATTGGTAGTGACATAGTAGTATCGAAGTAATTCTACTTGTTGTTGCTAGATGGCGTTGGGTAAATGTGGTATCGCCACATTACTCCCCTTCAAGACCGGAGGTTGATTGTGATGAGTCAGTGTCTTAAGCTCTCCTGTGGAGCGTGCCATTGCCAGTCTTGTGTAGTTCCATTTCGTCGGAACTGGACGCCGCTGGTTCCATTGGTGGAACAGTCTTCCTCGCTAGTCCTCGTTAATTGGGACTAACCGCTGGTCCCGAAGATACGGAGCTGAGTGCGGTGATGCGGTGCTGCGGTGAAGTGCCCAGTGAGTCAGAGCTCGAAGCGTCGAGGTGAGTCCTCGGTGAGCCCTCGGTGAGGCGAGGCGAATAATAATAATAATAATAATAAATATTCTACGACATTTTACACAGCGCATTCTAGACCCAAAGTAAGCATAGTTTAACTAGCTTGTGTTATGGGTTCCAGACTGCGGATAAACATACTTAAATACTTTTTGTTTTTGTAAATACATACATATTATACATAGAAACACCCAGACCAATGCAAATAGACATATTCATGCATACAAATATTTGCACTGAGCGGGAATCGAACCCGCGCCCCCTGACGTAGCAGTCGAATGCACTACCGCTACGCCACAGAGGCCGAGAATCCTCAGTAAGATGAGGTTAGTCCTCGGCATTGAGACGGGGCGAATCCTCTTGAGTCGAGGTAAGTCCCCCGTGTATGGGGCGAATGCTGCGTAGACGTGAGAGATGTGCTCTTCTTATGTAGACCGTATGTGCAGTGGGCAATGACTGCTACGTAGACGGGAGAGATTCTTACAAGGACCCTATGTGCAGTGTGCTGTGCCTTAGAGGCTGTTATGGCCGTAGGGTAACCAGGCTGCAGCGGTCGCCGCATGCTGTGGTATCCCAGTTGAGGCCGAAGCTGCTGGATGGCGAAGACTTAATTACCACTCATGCGGAAGAAGTGAATGGGATGGTGGCGATAGGAATGCTGCTGATATGTTCAGCGAAGGTTACGTGATCAGATCACGTCGGGATTACCAGTGTGGTATCGTTCCGTAGTGGCTATTCGGGTGACCAAATTAAAAGTCTACTCACAGTTTGTAAGGGTCCGTGTATTCAGATCACACACACAACACAATAGTCACATACACAGAACAGAAGAATAAGTTCAGAAGGAGAAAGTTTATACAGCACAGTACAGAATTTACACGCCACAATAAGATATAGATGAAGACAGAAAGATAGGACATTAATTCGTGAAACTTTGAATATTGTAATAAATCATAAAAGTTTTTATAATAGTCAACTGCGGGTCCATCGCTATTTTCTACGAACGCTGAACCAAGAGTGTCTATCCTAGATCATTCTTAAAAGTTCACCGCATACCGCCACTGAACGAACATATCGAAGCGGGTCGCATATTTCCAAAATACACTACAGCGTCAACTGGAACGATATGTTTTTGTGTAAATGTTTTGTGTAGTTAATAGAATATTTTGTACATATCTAATTTGTAGTTTATTAAGGTGTATAGGCAAGCTGAAGACAGGGTGACATGGCGCTCATTAGAGGAGACCTATGTCCAGCAGTGGACTAAAATAGGTTGATGATGATGATGAAGGTGTTTATAGTTATTAGATATATAAATTATGTTAGTTATTGTAAATAAATGTATATACATATAACATCATTGAGATAATGTGTAAATATGTAAATACTAAATAAATAACTGTAAATATGTATATATTGTAAATAAATGCTATAGGTAGCCCACACCACTGAGGTGGCAGACATGCTCACGGCCCACCTGATGGGAAGCGTTTACCGTGGCCTATGGCCGTGTGCAACAGCAGGGGCTTCACACTCGCGCTGCCGACCCTGTAAAAACCTTCTAATGCCCTTCTTGAAGAACCCCATATTGTAGTCGCTTGGGAAAACCACCGCAGGGAGCTCATTCCACAGCCTAAGCGTGCGCGGAATGAATTGCCTTTCATACGTGACAGGTCAGTTCTATCGCCTTTCTTAGGCACAGGACGCACGAATGCGGTCTTCCACGAAGCTGGGACTTGTCTCGTGGAAAAACTGTGTATTTCGGCATTCAATTTCCGCTTCACTTCAGTGATATGATGCTTGTTAGCAAGAGCCGTGGTCCAAGCCTTATAAGCAGATTGCTTGTGCAGTCTTGCTTCTCTGCAAGGCCGATTGAATCACGGGCGCTTACTTGCTCCTGTTGCGATCCAGCGGTTGGGAATGTAGCATTCCATGCCCGCTAGAATCGCCTCAGTAACTGCTGTTGCACAGGAGCTTGGATTTTCTGAAGTGAAGCAGAGCCGCCTCCACGGGTACGAAGCGAAGAATTCTCGCAATCCATCCCAGTCTGCCGACTTATAGTGCCAAACATTCGGATGGCCGAGGTGGTTGTGTCCGTGCGAGAGGCACTTGCGCCCAGGCGAGGCAATGGATTGATTTACCAAGTGGTGCTTCCACGGTTATAGTCAGCAGAAGGTTCAGAAGAGAGCTTCTATGGGTCTCAATATCTGGCATTCTAGTAATAGAATGAACCACTTGCGAGAACCCATAGGTCAGCATAGCAAATCAGTGCTCGAGGACACCAGCCAGTCAACGTGATGAGCGTTTAAGTCCCCCACGAACACTAAGTCCGCGGTGGGGTACTGCTCAATTGCCTTGTCTGCCGACCGCTGCAGGTACTCAAACAGTTGAGTCGTTTCCAAGCCACCACTATGAGACCTGTAAAGGCACGCATAGATAAGGGTGTGGCCACCGTTCGGGAACCGTTCAAGCCTGCGGGCGGCCAGCGGATAGCCGTTTCAGCGGGTCTCCCTGACCGCCACGCCAACATTTCACGCCCACATAAGTCGGTGACGATTAGTAAAATCCTTGGTCTCCCTGCTGACAGCACAAAACCCCTCCAGTGACTTTTTTTTTCCCCTCTTGTTATCTTATCTGCTAATTTATTTCTTTATTACTATTTTTACTACTATCTTATTAATTGCTACTATCTATTACATTTTTACTCTTATTATCTCTTATATACATTAGTTTCGCTTATAATTAAATACAATATACAATATGTTTGCTAGTTCTTATAATATACGAGCTGTTGCCCGCGGCTTCGGCCGTGTGGAATTCTGATCCCGTTCCCGTAACCCATCGGAACCTATTCGTGAGATAAAATTACGTGAATCTTTTGTATGGGAATATAAAAGTTTTTTTTCAGGCAATTTTTAAATTTTTTCTCTCCGTAATAACTATGCTCGTACTTCAAGGAATATTATAAAAAAATAATTAGCGAAATCGGTTCAGCTACTCTCGAGATTTGCGCTTACCAACACATTCAACGATTCATTTTTATATTATAAGAGATATAATAAACAAAAAAATTTTAAACTTCTTGCCAGGCATACAATTATGCCTGCATGTGGTTATTACGTGCTATTTTTAATATTCACCCTTTTTACTATGTATTCTGCTAATTTCAGAAATCTTTTCCGTGTCTTTTTATTAAATTATGCAGATTAGCTACATTATTTTTTGATTTAATTTGTTTTCTATATTGTCTCTGTTCCTTGCATAGATGGGGCAGTTCATGATTAAATGTTGGACTGTTTCCTCGATACCAGGCTCACAGGCGCATGATTGGTCTTCCTTACACTTGAACCGGGTCAAGTATTCGGAAAACCCACTATACCCCGTTAACAACTGGGGTGTAATGCCGGCTACCTCCATCTTGCGGACGGTTCTATATGCCGCCACAACGCATGGGAAGAAAAGCTTGGTGCCCGAAGCTGTGTCACGCATTCTGTACCTTTCATTGTTGACGAATGAAACTGGACACAGGCTTTAGTGCGGAGCCCTCTTCGGCCTCAAAGCCGCCTCCTTAGCTAGCTGATCGGCTCGTTCATTGCCCTCCAACCCTGCATGAACCTTGACCCAGAATAAGGAGATTCCCTTGCCCTGGGTCAAGCCCCGCCTGATGTTTGATCTAGCTAGAGGGCTGCTAGAGGGTGCAGACCGTGACGGTTTATGACCGTCAGGAGAGCGGCTCTACTGTCGCTGAGGATACCGAACGTGGCCGCGCCTCGCCTGAGGACGTCACTGGTCGCTTTGCATACGGCCAGGAGCTCGGCCTGGTAGACGATACAATGCGGCGAGAGAGCAAGTTTGAGGGTCCCGGTTTTGGCCCCGTTATTCCAAATGGATAACGCGGCGCCGATGCGACTCTCAATCTTGCTTTCGTCCGTAAATATGCGCATCTCGATGTTATTCGTAACACTCCTCTCTTGGCCTCGTACAACGAGGCCACTTCGCGTACACTGAGGTCCAGTGGGAGCATGCCAGCCAGGATCAGTCCTGAGTGCAGGGAGACTGTCCGGTAACTCTTGGATAGCTTTTGGGCGAATCCGCGCTGCACCACTTTTAACTGCTTTCTGACACCAATCTTGTCCACCGCCGCGCACCAACTGCTAGCTGCATACAGAATCGTCGGCTCCACAGCCGCGTTGTAGATGGTCCGGATCACCTCAGGATGTAATCTCAGCTGATCCAGGCCATCCGCGCCAGCTTATGGTAGATGCCGATCGCCTTTCTGCATACATTTGTGACATGTCTGTTAAATGTGAGTTTGTGGTCGATGGTGAACCCCTGGATTTTGATGTGATCGGACAGTCCAATGTCTATCTGACCCATGCTTAGGCGTGGGACATCGTACTTAAGCCTCCGCGTGATTACCATCGCACTGGTTTTGTGCGGTGCGAATGTGCCCCACTCCCGCACATGCTCGAGAGAGGCCTGTCTTTCAATCTCAGAGCACTATCTCCATCGAACACCAACACCACATCGTCCGCAAAAGCCGGAACGTGAACCGCTCTCTAGTTCGTGAAGCAGTGGGTCCAGTAACAGGTTCCACAGCAAGGGTCCGCCGATTGAACCCTGGACGCATCCATTCTCCGTGGGGCGTCTGCACTCCTCGCCCGCATACCTTACCCTTACCTCTCTGTCGCTAAGGTAACTACTGATTACTCGTCTCAAGTTTGCCGGACACCTCTCCTCCGCCAGCCGTACTTTTATCGCGGACACCAGGCGCTATCGAAGGCGCCGTCTATGGCCAGGGACACCATAAGGACTATTCTTTTATTCATTCTTATATTCATCGAGACGAGCCCCTATGTGCCCCATGAGATCATAGAGGGCGTCCCCGGTGCTTCTCTGGGGCATAAAGCCGTACTGGCGAGGACTAATCCTGGGCAAAAGGTAAAATTTGAGATGAGCAACCAGCATTCTCTCGTACACCTTCCCCAAAACGGGCAATAGACCAATAGGTCTGTACGATTTGGGGACGGTGTACGAGTCCTTTCCTGGCTTCCTCAGTGCAACCACCACGGCTGCTTTCCATATCTTAGGAAAGTAGCCGTGGTGGAGGCACCGATTCTGCAGCTTCAGGAAGAATAAGGGGTCGGCCTTATGGCATGGGCTTTTTTAGGATTGAACTTTTGAAGGGCATCGAAGAGTTCGATCATCGTAAAGGGTGGGTCATCCTCACAACACAACAAGGCCTCACGAGTCTGGGCTAGAAGCAAAAGTATTTGCTCGTATTTATAAAAAAGGCGAAGTATAAGTAGTTATGACAATTTGCTTAAGATTGTATTAATAATTTCTATTGTGATAAATTTGTTTTGTATTGTGAATAAATAATATTATAAATTATATGTTACTATTATCTTTGTTTTATTTGTCTTATCTATCTCTGAGGTTTTTATTATTATTTGTTTGGAATATTGTTGGCCACACGGGATTGTCCATTAGAAATCCCGGGAAGATCCATATTAATATCAACATTTCGATGCAAGTACATAAATAACTCTACCTAATTCCAACCTCTGAATATGTATGTATTTACTAAAAAAAAGTATATAAGTATGTTTATCCGCATTCTGGAACCTATAACACAAGCTAGTTAAACTATACTGATGTTGGGTATAGAAAACGCTGGCTGTGTAGAATGTCGTAATAAAAGTAAAAAGTATTTATTTCATTTTCCAGTAATTTGTTACATGTATTAAAACTGAGACAGCCCCATTAAGTTATGTACATACTTGTGTTGGGGCTGTCTCGCATCTGTTCATACATTCTAAATTACATTATAAGATATCTGGCCTTATAACTAATTAAATTAAAATGATAAATTTAAACTAAGTACATGCTGATAAAAAATAAATAATAATAATGAGGTATTTTTATATATTTGTAATAAAAAATTTGAAATTCAGAGGCAATAGAAAAAGCTAATAAAAGTCCCTTTGCGTGTTATTTGTATTATTTGTATTTCTGTCTATAAACTTGGATGTGTGTGAATGTGAATGTGTACGTAGGTGTATGTGTGTTTGTGTGAGGAGAGTATGCGAGTGTAAATTTTTATATGCGTGTATGGGTGTGCGCGCCAATCTGATTCCATTATTCCCATGAACCCCCAACCAACCTAGCTACGTCTCACCAAGACACGTTCGACCCCATGATATGACTGTGCCTTTAGCCATTCGGTCAGGTTTTTCCTGCATTCGTATAGCAGCAGAGGATATATATATAGTTTGCCGTTTACTCTGTTATATATATAAGCCGATTGAGTTTGGTATTGACGTGCTGCAAATTCTGTGCGAACCCTGGCGGAATGAGCCACTATGTCTTTCCTTCTCCTCTCTTGGTTTGCCCGCGTAAAGGGCAGAGACTTATGTAAACATAGGCATATGCTCAAGATATACAGCTTCCTCACCGTTAAAAGCTCACAGTCTCTGTAAAGATCCTCGGTGGGTACCTGTATGGCCTGAAGTACATAACTTTTATAATTGATCGTTGAGCTCTTTCCAGGTCTAACATTGATGTTTTATCGGCCCCACCCCAAACCGGTATACAGTATGTAAGAACTGATAGAATATTTATTATTATACTGAGCGACCCGAAATGTCTTTAACGCGTCGAGGTAAGGCTCCTGGTATTGTAATTGTTTTGTTAAGTGAAAGAGAAGAAGCCAGTCATAATTTTGTACGGGTGTTGCGGTGAAATGGACAATATACATATATATCTACTTCAACCTTCGTTCATAACAGAATTCATTTAATATTGCATATGCATGAATATATCTATCTACATGGGTCTGGGTGTTTTTACGAATTCTTATAATATTCTACGACATAAGACACAGTAGGCTAGCTTGTAATATAGGTTCTAGAATTCTGATAGACATCTTAGATACATTTTCTTTTGTAAATACATATCTACAGATTATCTATAGAAATACTCGGACGAATGCAAATAGACATATTCATGCATACAAATATTTGTATTGAGCGAGAATCGAACCGAATCGGTTGCTGGTATATATCCTTAACATATACGTTTTCGTATAGCGTGTAAATAGCGGCGATAGCCCAGTGGTGTACGTAACGGACTGCCGAGACGAGGTCTCGAGTTCGATCCCCAGTCACCCCGGGCACACACCTATGACTTTTCGAAGTTATGTGTGGATTGAAAAATGTTGATTATCGCTCGCTTAGTAATGTGCCCGGTAGATGGCAATAGGCTCGCCCCCTATATAATATACATTGGGACCTAAAACATAACTGGCGAATCGTGGGTGTGTAATACACCTCTGCCCACCCCTTCGGGGATACAGGCGTAAAATTATGTTATGTTATGTTATACGTTTTCGATGAGCGGCTGCAAATGATCCTCATTGCCATGTTCAATTCTCGGTTTGGTATGGCAGAAAACTCATGAAATTGGAATGAATGTAGTTGAGTCCTTGCGCAGTATGTGAGGAGTGAGGCTGGCTGATGGCCTGAAAGAGAAAGGTGTGGCCTGAAAGAGAATTTTGCAACGAGAATTGAAAACGGTAATTATTATCATTATTTATAGTTAGAAGACGATATGTATACGTATTTTGAACCTCGGCGTCTGAAGTCCCGCGACGGCGTGCGGTTTTAGTCGGTTCGAATCCGATATAACCACCCCGCTGGCCGGCAGGGGGTATCCGAGGGGATTTCCGCACGAAAAAAAGTACTTAATATGTGATCTGAAAAAACGAAACATGGGTGTCACCTTCACATATATAGAAAATATAAATAGAAAAGCACGGATATACAAAATTTGATGTATAAAACAGATCGTTTTAGTAGATATAAACTCACAATTGTATTTCAGTATCTACTTACTAAGCCCCTTCTCCAAATAGGCCTTCGACATGTTCTAGATCACGTGTGACTTTTGAGACTGGTTTTAAAAAGGATTGAGGAATGTCACCTAACTGGCCAGTCCCGCCTCACGAAAAAACGTCAAGAAATAATTAATTTTAATTAATTATGACGTCACATATCGCGTCTATAAATATATTTTATGCGCTGCCGACGCCGTACGCGTTTGTTCGATTTCGAAAATTGCCGATTCTATAGCCGGGACAGGCCACACAAGAGAAAAAATTTGTAAAAAAAATCTACAACATAATGGCAGGGTAAACCACAATTACTTAGAAAATGGGTAATCATAATAATCCTACTTCCTACTATAAAGTTTGTGAAGATCCGAACGGATCTGGCTGAAATTTGATACCGAGATAGATTATTATGTCTGGAGATACACATAGGCATACTTTTTACCCCTGGAATAGGTTCCCATGGGTTGCAGGAACGGGATCAGAATTCTACGCGAGCGAAGATGCAGGGAACAGCCAGTTAATACTGAAATTATCCATTAGAACCCGATTTCAGCGCAACCTACCGACTCCAATTGTGAAAGAAACCTATTCTTCTTCTTTTTTCTTGGATGGCAACTTTTCAACCCAATTTAGGGGACATTCTGGTCAAAACATCTTGAGAATGTAGTTATCTACTATTTTCAAAAACATTGCGCGTTATACAGCCTTGTATTAAGAAATAATTTTAATTTATAGTACAATCGCGCAGATGTCATGATAGTTAACGAAAAATATTTTATTAACTTTAGGTAATGGCCCAATTTTTTTTCGTCAAAAACCTTGTACATGCAAATATATCTTTTGATTTAAAAAAAAATGTATAGTTAATAAACGGACCTAATACTTATTTGTGATAATATGGTCTTTTATGCTAACTTTTTTACTTTATTAATGGTTTGTGCAGTTAATTATTATCTGCAAGTATTGTAGATAATAATTAACTGCACAAACCGCAATTGCAATAAAAGTAAGATGGCCAACTGCAAGTCGGACTCGCGTACGAAGGGTTCCGTACCATTATCTATAAAAACTGCAATATCACGTTTTTCATTAATTGCAATTAAACATTCGATTTTCAGTCTGACCAAGGCCCTCCTAAAAAAAACCGCATAAAAATCTATTCAGTAGTCTTTGCGTTTATCGCGAACAAACAGACAAACAATCAAACAGACAAGAGTATAAATCTTTAGGCTTTCACGGCCGGCGTTGCATGTAGAATATCCTGTTTCAGCGGAACGGTGCCTGAAGATGTCGACCGCAGTGATCGGCGAAACGTTTGGAACACAAGTTTCCTATGGACCACGGCCAAACAGCCCGGTAGCAGTATATTCTACAAACAGACAAGAATTCCAAAAAAAATATTTTTCCGTTCAAAATCGTTCATTTAACATAACATTTTTTTAAATATGTCCAATGTACAGACACAACTAATTTACAATTTTATAGTATAGGACATACTAACTACACAGTGCTATCTAGAACCGAATTAAGCATTTTAGTCTGAGTTCTGAAACGCGAAAAAACTTGAGTATCCAAAGGGATCTCCGCACGAAAAAAAAAGGTACTTTTATGCGTTTTTGGAGTTCCGTGCTCCAAAATTAGAAAAGGATCTCTTATAGGTTTATTTCAATATCCGTCTGTCTGTCTGTGTATCTGTATGTCTGTCTGTCACGATTTTTTTAAGAATC
Source organism: Cybosia mesomella (assembly GCA_946251805.1). NCBI lineage: Eukaryota > Metazoa > Arthropoda > Insecta > Lepidoptera > Erebidae > Cybosia > Cybosia mesomella. Next base: position 30,681,616 of record OX276398.1, read on the forward strand.
TGTAAAGTATCAAGTTAAAATTATTATTAAAAACTCTTACTTAGATCTGCAACGCCTTGAAGTTTAAAAAAAAAGATAAACCTAAAGTCATTGAATTCAAAATTGCGCAGAATCAAGATCTTATAGCACAAGTTAAAGGAAAAGTTCGAATTCTGTAAATATTTATCGCAAAAAAATGCGGGACATTTTCATCATCATCATCATCATCATATCAGCCGTAGGAAGTCACTGCTGAACATAGGCCTCCCCCATTGACTTCCATTTTTAACTGTCTGTAGCGGCCTGCATCCACCGAGTCCCTGCGCTCTTTACCAGGTCGTCTGTCCACCTTGCGGGTGGCCTACCTACGCTGCGCTTGCCGTCACGTGGTCTCCACTCAAGGACCTTTCTGCCCCAACGGCCATCGGTTCTCCGAGCTATGTGCCCTGCCCACTGCCACTTCAGCTTGCTGACTCGTTCTACTATGTTGGTAACTCTGGTTCGTCTACAGATCTCCTATAAATAATATTACATATTCATAAATACAAATATTTACACCGAGCGGGAATCGAAGCCGTGACCGGTCACGTATCAGTCGAACGCTTTTACACTACGCCAAAACAATTTGGCATTATCTTTATAAGACAATTGTGACATTTTTCATCAACAGTACCTAATTATTCGAATACTTTTGGTACAATGCTAAATGTTGATTAAGGAATTTGTTTACGAATACTAATTCTATTACCTATCCATCTATACTAATAATAAAACTAAAGGGTTTGTTTGTTTGTTGTAACGCGAAATCTAAAACTACCAATGCAATTTTAAAATTTCTTTTTGCATTTGATAACAACATATAACAACGGAACCTATAATTTTATTTAATATAGCGATTAGTTAATATAATAAACGATTGATATAATTTTAAAATAACTTATTTTTATAAGCATAACATACATTAAATATAAAATCGTTTGACATACCACTCAAAAGATATAAAACTTATTTGGTCTAATTTTCTGGGTGTTTAAAAAAAAACTAACCACGAAGGCTAAGGTGGGAGCGAAGCGGAGCAGAGCTCCCGCCTTAGCCTTCTAACCTAACCTATCCGAGTCGGGGTACTCTGAGTCGGGGTGTTAACCATAATAACGTTTTTTATATATATTTAACGTTAGACCGACTGATTTTCGATCACATATACGTTATATCAAACAACGTTATACTGATTAAGTTTTAGAATAAATAAATGTTATATGTAAAAAAATTACATCAACAGTTGGTATATCTCACGTTGATTATATCTTATGAACGATAATAAAATGAAATTAGACCAAATGAGTTAATACATTATGAGACGCACCCGAAGGAGGCAGGAACCTGTGTCTAATACTAAAGATACTGCTGCTACGGCGGTGTATAGGGACCACTAAGGCCTTAGGTGTCAAGGCGACCTCACCTGCAAGCCGTTATATCTGCTAAGGGCGATGCTCTTGCGCAGACTTTCCCCTCGGGGTTGCGAGGTCAGATGGCAGTCGCTTCCATAAAAGCCGTATAAGACAAACTATTGAACATTACCTTACACCCCGGCGTCTGTAGATCCGAGACGGCGTGCGGTTTTAGTCGGTTCAAGCCCGACATAACCGCCCCCGCTGGCACGCGGGGGGGGGGGGTATTCGAAGGGATTTCCGCACGATAAAAAAAAAAGGTACGCTATGAACCTCGGGAGCAATTAGAAACAGAGTATGGCGGGTGAAACTGCGATGCACAGCTAGTATTTAAATGTAATATAAGATGACATCGATGTAGTTCACGCCTGTATAGTGCCGTTTACTCAGCCGGATATAGCCAGGCCGATATTAGGGTCAGGAGCACCTAAAGAGCAGAAAGAGCGAAGTTATATTTGTCATTTATTCAGTGTGTAATTTAAATAAATCAGATTAGACACAGGCTCAGTTCACGCTTTAAGATGAGTTGTTTTAATGTTCTCAAAAATAAAAAAATATTTTAACGGTTTCTATCGTGATTTATTTTGTGTTTTGTGTATTATTTACACTGTTCACGATGTTTCGTTTGCTTTTCAGCAGCTAAGGTCACGGAGGGCTATGGCATCAGTCAGTCTCCTTGTGACCATAACTGCTGATAAGCAATTGAGACGTTGGGAATAGTGTAAAAAAAAACAACACAGATTATCGTATATAATCGTGATAAAATTTGTTAAAAATTGTGTTAATTCAATGAAAGTTTTTTATTTATGGATTTCATGATAGTTGCTAGCTTTTGTCAGTCATATAAATGGTATAAGTTCATATTTCGCGTGATATTTTCGGTTACGAAGTCATTTCCAAGAATAAACACATTTCTAAATAAAATAAATAATAGTAGTTTTAAACAAAAATTGGCATATTCCAGGGGTGTGTCGTATCAATCAATTAATCCCAAATCAGTTAACCTGTCGCATCCACTACTGGACATAAGTCTCTCACAATGAGCGCCACAATACCCGATCCTCCGCCTCTCGCATCTAGTCCGTCCCAGCTATATTTCTCAGGACGTCAGTTCATGTCGCTGGAGGCGGTCTAACCTTCCATTTAGCGCTTCGCGGTATCCACCCTAGAACTCGTTTGCTCCAACCGTGCCGTAGGTATATACCGACGCGACGTGGCGATGAAATGAATTTTCAATAAAAAATTTTTTTAAATAATATTAGAAACCGAATTTACTAATATTCCCCCTAGCCCCTCCAGCTAAGCTTAATTGCTTGTGTTAGGAGTGGGTTCACGTCGGTAGTGTAATGGCCAGGATTCGAACCCGGGACCTCTCGATCGTAAGGTCGACTCCTTAACCACTAAGCTACCGACGCTTCTACTAATATATCTAATAATAATTGTAAATAATTTTCCAATAGACTCCGATAAACTTTGTAAAAAAAGACGATATCTAATTTCGCAAGTTTTCAGATTATAGCTAAACAAAAAGGAAGCTAGGAAAAATAGCATTGGTAAATTACCTAATTTTCAGTTCTGTACAGCCGTAGAGGATATACAAAATCCTTTGGTAAAAATAATAAAAATAAGTTTATGGTCAGAGACTCACATAGTTCAAAATTTTCCCCTGGAATAATTTTAACTTTGGATCTTTACTCATTGTAGGTGTGTCGTAAAAATAGCATATATTCGCGGAAATTTAATTTTGACATGGGTTACATCGGCGGGTTACGTAAATCTTTATGCTTAATTACAAGTCGAATACGCCGTAAGGTCGTAGAAAGTGAATCGACTCGTGTGAACCGTCAAAAAAGGCTCCGCCATGTTGGCAGTCTGTGGCGCGCAGTCCGCGCGAGTTGACGTTTCCCGCCGAAACTTGAAATTCAAACGCGATTTTTATTTTTTTCTCGCGTGTTCTTTGCCAGTGTCAATAACGTTTTTTTATTTTCCAATGTGCATCGGATCTTCGCTTGTGATGTTGTGAATAATGTGAAAAACAGTTTTGTTCTAAAAATAGTCCAATCTAAAGATACTTTGTGATATACTTTTTAAGGATGGGGAACTTTGACAGGACGCGGTGGTATTATTCAGTATTTAAAATGGTAAGTCATATTTTGTATAATAAAAAAAAATGATTTCTGAATAATAGTTTTTAAATTATAATCTACATTTTTTAAATTATGTGCAAGAAAGCGCCATTAGTGAGATACAGCCTAATTAATTTGCACTAGGTAGGTATACGTAACGATATTATGATTTTGATTTCCATACCTCATACGTAATCATTTGAAATTGGTCACTTTTACGAAAGGCGTGGAGACTCATCTGCGTCCGGATTAGTTGGGTAATAAACTGGTTATAAATTAATTGTTATAATCGTTGTGTTTAGTTTGAAAAAGGTTCGAGCTCGGAATTTCTCTCGATTTGTTTTGTGGTTTCTCTGATCGATTATGCGCGGGTAGTAAATTAATTATTTCATTTGTTTAATTTGGTGCTTAATTTTAGTGAAACTAAGTACTCGTATGTGCTGACAAGTACGTTCAACATTACGTTATTAAACATGAATCGCTAAATATATCGCTTGCCGCAAAACTTGAAGAAGGTTCCACCTAATTGGATAATTTCTTTTCGGTTGTATAAGTAATTGTCAGGAAAGAAAATTTCGAAACATCTACGAGAAATGTCCGGGTGAAACCAAGTACGAACAGCTAGTATTGAATAAAACAAGTCGCAGAACTTTGTGACTTTAGGTACCTTTAGGTGAGTTTATTTAGGTACCTAGACACATTTTAATAAAATTGCATGTTAACCCCGTTTTTATCAGCCGGGCACGCTGCCAGACATGCTGCTACTGGGAATCTTCTAACAGAAAATTGCAATAACACTTTACCCACCCTGGAAACAAACCTAGGACCTCGCGGTGGCCTCGGACGCAAAATGTTTCTTTTAATATTGTGGCCAGGAACTGAACTTGAGGTGTAAGACTGACTCAGTCATGACTAGCTCAGTCGATTCTAAAAGTTGAAAGGCCTAGAGGGTTTTTCAGAAGGACGTTCTTCGATTATTTTATAGACTTGAAACCCGCCCTCGCTTTTCTTCGATTTATATGAGTGTTCAACTTACGCCATCGTTATTTACACAAAATAATAGTCTATGTCCATTGGGGATAATGTACCTTTCAAATGGTGAAAGAATTTTTCCAATAGGTGCAGAGCTTCCATTCGGGGTGCGAGGGATATGCTCTATGGGCAACCTTACACCCCGGCGTCTGTTGACCCGAGACGGCGTGCGGTTTTAGTCGGTCCACGTCCGACATAACCGCCCCCGCTGGCCAGCGGGGGGTATCCGAAGGGATTTCCGCACGAAAAAAAAAAGGTACAAAGCTTCCGATGATTATCCCTAAACTTACAAAATTTGGCCTCTCTCTTTATAATATTATTATAGGTATAGTTCTGTGGTTTCTAAATAAAAAAGGCACGATGCGAAATAGGAAAAAACAATAAACTATACGTTAGACGTTATTTTATCTTCAAGCGCAAACTTATTTTCTGAAAAAGAAATCTGAAACGTAATCAAAACAAACATTTCAAATAATTTTATTTATTGAAATTTTATTTAAATTTTATTGAAATTCTGTTACGATTTCATAAGAAAAAAAACAGCAACATTGGTTTAAGGTGCTCTTCCACTAAAGAACTCATGTTAGAAATATTGAATTCTTTATCAACATCATTAGGTTCCACACGATACTTTGTAGATCAAATCTTCTATCCACATGACACAATTTTACTGTCAATCTGGTCAGATTGATCATAAGATTGTATCGTGTAGAAGCCCCTTTAGTAATTCCGTTCTACAATCCCGGGACGTAATTGGGGTACGAAAATACATCTTTCATCAATCTTGTTGCCATCTATAATTGTAACCTTCATTCATTCGCTTAGCTGGAGGGGCTAGGGGGAATACTAGTAATTAAAATTAAATTAAAAAACAAAAATAAAAGGGACTACTTAGTCAATGAATAAATTCTATTTGCCCCATAATACGATAGCGCTCACTATTATTGGCCAATGTCTTGTAAATTTAACATTCAGAGATCGTGCGAGAAGCGTGTTTCCTTCAAATATATTTAAACAAGTATATTTGAATTCTGATCTCGTACATCCTCGCCACCTGCGCGCTAGGAGAGAGCGCTTTTTTACTGTCGATAGGGTCGCGTTTGACCACTATCTCACCTGTTAGTAAGTGATGATTGGGTCGATAGCGGAGCGCGCTTGCCTAGAAGTAGCCTGGGCCTGTAAACAAAGTGACATTCTACTTGTGGAATCGCTTCGAAGCGAACATTTGAAAGTCTGAAAGGTATGGGAGTGACATTATTTCTTACATTTGACATGTTGACAGGTTCGCTTCGAAGCGATTCTACTCGTAGAATGTCACTTTGTCTAGGCCCCCTGTACACTCTAGACTTGAAGACGTTATAGATACCTTACTATATGATTATCATTTCAATATACAATCACAATATACAATCTTCGCCTTGCCTTGTCATTATCATTCCCGGTGGGATTTGAAGCTTTCACCACCGATTCCAGTGTACTCTTACTCCTTCGAAAAAAAAATCAACTGGCAAGGTTTACACCTGTGGATTGACGGACGAGACAAGGCTTAGGCACAGGCATTCTACTTGGAGTAAGGAGTTCAGATAGCAGTCGCCCCCCTAAAAACTGTATAAGCCAAATCTTTTGATAGAAAATAGAGGAGAAAGAGTAAAAGAGTTTTTATTATGTCGTTCGAAAATCCCTTCGGATAGCCCCCCGCCGGCCAGCAGGGGTTATTATGTCGGACTTGAACCGATTAAAACCGCACGCCAGCTCGGGTCCATCCAGCATTTTCCTAAAAACGCTAAGGTAATGCTGATGACTTCCCTAGATATATTTTCTTTTTAACCCATGTTATACGAAGCGAGCTTTTGGTACCGTCTACTTCTGGCTAGGGCAATGTTCTATGACCCAGAATCTCACGATCGCAAATATATAACTTATGTCAAATTAGTAGGTATATGAAGAAATACATAAGTCTTTGAAGAAAGTTATTTTTTGAATATAAATGTCACCAATCTTCCTCAATCATTGTCTTGTAATGGTTAATTACGAATAATTACTAATTTCTTCACCAAAAAGATTATTTGCCGTTGGCAAGACATGGCGTTACGTAAAGGTAATATTTCACTAGCTAAGTACTAACTGACTGCTGTGAGTTATGAATATCTGTATTAGACGTTCAGAAATTGATAGGATAGGCAGTATTTAGTGATGTAACTAAGATGTTTCTAGACGATATCTTTTTTCCTTAATATCATGATCATTATCCTCATAGCGATTCCCAATTACATACAAAGTTTGCTCTCAGGGGCCCGGGGACTGCTTATTGTTTTTGATTGGTATGTCGAGACGAGCCCCCGAGACGAAGTTTAGCAGGTGCTAAACAATGGACAGGATAGGTCTTTTTTTCTTTCTTTCTTTCAGGTGCATCGAGTAGCACGTGAGGTTGGCTTGGGCTCTGTGAACTCTGGGCCCCTATGTTTTCCTAGTATCTTATTAACCACTCCCGCTGGCCGGCGGGGGGGGGGGGGGTATCCGAAGGGATTTCCGCACGTAAAAAAATTTAAAATTCAGAAAAAGTCGAACTCTGGACCTCAAGGATTGCACGCAAATAACAACAATAAATCAAAAAGGTAATTGTTACTGCAGTTATTGGTATCATAGAAGTTAACAAACATTCATAACAAAAGTACAACCGAATTGAGAACCCCTCCTTTTTTGAAGTTGGTTAAGAAGGAACTTGCTTCAATAATTTACGAGCGTTGACAAAGTTTCTTTCAATGCAGCAAACATGTAGTCAGATGTTAGTAATATGACATAATATTGTTAAAGATATAATATATGCATGACTTAATTGTCATTGTGATTCGTTTTTATAGTTATATACAAAGTAAGTAGCCTAGATCACACGGCCCACTGCCACTAAACTTGTTAATAAATAAATAATAACACAAAAAGATGATAAGAATTGTTATATAAGCCGCGGTAGCCTAGTGGTATGGGTAATGGACTGCTGAGACGAGGTCTCGGGTTCGATCCCAGGTTTTACCATGGCACACACCAATGACTTTTCGATACTTTTCGAAGTTATGTGTGTATTTATCGCAGGTCTATAAGTACCCGGTTAATGGCAATAGGCTCGCCACCTATTACATTGGGACCTAAACATAAACTGGCGAAATGTGGGTGCTAGCACCTCTGCCTACCCCTTCAGGGATATAGGCGTGAGTTTATGTTAAGAATTGTTACATTCTTAAGATAACGTACAGTTTGTATAACATTGCAAATTTAAATTTTTATTGATTAGTATTTTTCTCAACTTCCAGTAAATCTATTAAACTGAAAAGTTGCAGTGGTTCGATTCACTGGACTACCTACCGGACTACTGGCACTAGACCATTTTTATCCATGCTCTATTGTCAAGACTGTCAGTGGTCGGTTCTAGAAACTTCCTTTTAGAAAAGAAAATTCTAGAAAACCTCCTTCTAGAAAATTTCTTAAAATTGTCAAACACCGGCTGGTGTTTGACAATTAAGAAATTATAAAAGAACTGTTAATATTCAAATGGCTTTTTTTCCTCATTCTCCATCTCCGATGTTTATTTATTAAAAATGACTTGGTTTGTTTTAAATATTCCAATTGAATGCCCACAGTCTACTTAATACCATTAAAAATCTTTTTGCATTTGATAGCCCAGTTGATGAGAAAGGTTATATGATATTTAGCGTCACGTTACTATCTTTATGCGTGAATTAAACAGAAAAGGCCAGACGTATAACGCGTATTTAAAGCAAAATCTTACGTATCGACGCAATTTTGCTCGGCGATTACTTCGATGGTTTAGCTCCTAGGGCGTGAACAGAAAAGGCGAGAGGCGTTAGACATAATCACAGTAAAATCGTAGGTAACGTCGCGATCGCTTTCATTATGCCTAACGCCTTATACCTCTTGTCTTTTCTGTATAATTCACGCATTAGGAGCCGAAAGATAAACCCTCGGAGTGGAACTCCTCTCGCTCGGGTCCAAAACACAGCCAAGCGGGCGTTCGAATGGAACTGAGTACGGCGGGTAAAACTGTGGGGTTCAGCGAGCATTATATAGTTAATAACTAAATGCTTTTTTTTTCATAAAACTTTACCAGTCTTAAATCCTTATTTCAAATGTTATTCGACCACTTGTTGCACGAATTATATTATCTATTAACCAGTTCTAAAATAAAACTTTGCTGGTAGTTCATGGAATTTCTTTGTAACCATTAATAGTGTAACAGGTTTATATTAGGTATAACAAGTTTTTAATATATAAAAATTATAAAAAAAATTTAAGTGATCAGAATAAAACTATTAATCACGGATTCTATCGCGATTTAGTTCGTTTCTTCCTGATATCATGACTGATGATAGGCGACCGAAACGTCGGGAAATGTAATTATATAAATAATAGAACACATCGCGATAGAATCCGTTAAAAATTGTTTTAGTTTAAAAAGTTTTTTTTTGCATCAATTTGGGATCGAATCCGTAACAAGTCACGCAGTGGCAGTTGACTAGGTGACCAATTAAACTACTTCGTGATTCGTGCAATCATGAATCATGATGATGAAGCGTCGGTAGCTTAGTGGTTAAGGAGTCGACCTTACGATCGAGAGGTCCCGGGTTCGAATCCTGGCCATTACACTACCGATGTAAACCCACTCCTAACACAAGCAATTAAGCTTAGCTGGAGGGGTTAGGGGGAATATTAGTAATTTCGGTTACTAATATTCTTAAAAAAAAAAAAAAATTAGGTACAACAATTCAATTACTGCGTATTCAATTCTAAGTTTGGTATCGCCTTCTTCGATATAGCCAGTGGGTTATGAATGTCAGATGGCCGTCGCTTTACGGAAAATATCGAGTGTGTATCGAAAAGTGTGGCTCTTTCATGGTTAGATTGAAAAGTGGACCCCACTGGGGAAAAGTCTCAGAAGAGGAGGATTTAGAATCGGGTAATTTCTAATACTTAAATTAAAATAAAATATTTAAAGACCGGTAAACACTAGGTCCGTTATCTTTACGACTTAAAATGGTCTTAAATAAATGATATTATTATTTCCTTTATTAAACTTAAAATCCATATAAATTATGTTTTTAAATACATTCTATAAAAAACCACGGTAGCCTAGTGGTATGGGTAAAGGACTGCTGAGACGAGGTCTCGGGTTCGATCCCAGGTATTACCATGGCACACACCAACGACTTTTTGATGCTTTTTGAAGTTATGTGTGTATTTATCGCAGGTTTATAAGTGCCCGGTTAATGGCAATAGGCTCGCCACCTATTACATTGGGACCTAAAACATAAACTGGCGAAACGTGGGTGCTAGCACCTCTGCCTACCCCTTCGGGGATATAGGCGTGAGTTTATGTTATGTGTTATGTTATGTTATATAAAAAAACAAATATAGTTAAAAATATAAAAAATAGTTGCCTACCGACATCGGGTACAGGGATCAAGCTACCGGTGGTTATGGCTCCAGAGAGAGGAATCTCCTCACAATACGTGCCGTGTCTAGGAGCACTGCCTTCTGCATCAGGCCTCTGACCCAACTGCCTAACGCGAGCCTCTTGAGATGTTGATCGAGGCTCTTAGCAATCAGTCCGTGAACCGATACAACTATCGTGTTCCGATAGTTGGATGCCGAATCCACACTCTACATGTCGACAATCTCGTGAGCAAGATCCAAATATTTTATTTATTATTATTATATTATTAAGTTGGACGTTTTATAAAAAAGCAACCGAGTTCACTTGACGGTCAAGTACCCAATTGTATATCTAATATTGAAACAACCCTTTGGATGTTCGAATACTAAGATTTCTCTTTCTGGAATCATGTAAACACAACGGGAGTCGAGGCAGGGGCTGCTACAAAAAATACGCTGCTGCTGTACAATTAGCAGGCATTAATAATCTTAATGGTTTTTATATTTTTATGTGTACTGGTACACATTTTTAATTCACTGGATAATATTACAATAAAATTAAATTATCCGATAAATTAATTTTAATGTAATTATCCGCTGAATTAAAAAAAATACAGCGAGTTATTTTGTATTTTTTAAATAACGGTTTTCCTAAAATTCCGGTTGCTTATCAGTAGCCATGGTCACAGGAAGACTAAGACGATGGTTGTCTTATGTCTTGAAATGTATCTTGAAATCTTACAGTAATCAACTGTAGGTCATTTAAAACAGCTTCCGCAACTATTATAATATAATAATAAATTCTAAAAACAACAATTTGGATTTAAACATCACAGCCTGAATACCAATTATGTTTTTTTAATAAATTTATGTTTATTTACACATGACCAGTTATACAAATAAGAAGTACATTTGTTTTTAATGTTAATGAGCTTGCTTGAATAAATAAAATACAATGACTATTCAATTTATATGACAATTACATTAATGCTATTTTATTTAAAGGACATGGACATAGGTCTGTATTAAAATATCTTAGCAATCTATATGGCGGGGCAGTCAGAGGTTGATTCCAGCTCAGTGCAACTCCAAACTCATCTCAACTCTTTCTTCATCCGCACTGTCTCTCATCTCTCTGTTCTCCTACCCTGCCTTTCCATATTGGTTTATTTTGGCTTTTACGGGAGCGACTTACGAAAAAAGAGTTGAGATGAGTTAGGAGTTGCACTGACCAGGAATAGAGCTCTGACCATCATGGTCATCACCTCATTGTTGTGTCCCGATGGCATCCGAGGCCTATAGGGGTCTGGGAGTCCGGGGTCGGAGTCCGGGGTCCGCTTTCCAACTTTTACTTCTCCACTTCGCACGATCGTGGGTATCCATCGGCGAGACCATTGGCACGCATGTGATCCCTTACCACGTCAGGCTCGGTGGAAGTATCATGGCCAGTCATTTGTTACCCACGTAGTCAGGCGGCTGCCGCAAAACGAGGACGCACCAGGCGACACTCCTGCATTTTATCTACAATGTCTTGGACATTGAGGCTACCGCGGATGCAGGAGTTCTTCACGCGATCTTACATCCACATCCATCGCAGCATATTCGTCTCTGTGACACGCAGTTCCTGCTTATGTCGCTCTAGCAAAGGCCACGTTTCACAGCCGTGTAAAAGGACAGGCCTATTGATGGTTTAATAAACCTGTCCCTTCAATCTAACCGGCAGTTTAGGGTCACAGATGACACCAATCATCTCACGCTACTTGGCCCATGCAGCGGCAATATGTCAATCAACTTCGCAATCGATGTCACCAGTCTCGTGAAGTACAGATCCCAAATACTTAATAGATCTCTGACGGCCACGCCAAATCGGTCGCTAGGATATTTTAATTCATACCTAAATAGTATATATTAAAACTCTACATAGAGCCCGAGTCTACGGTATGTCTCTATATTCGTGTGGCATGTCCTTGGCGCGAACATTCTCCGTCGCGTCAAGCATTCCGCGTCGCCGCTATAGCTTTATATAGAGCTATGTCGAATGTGTTAATTATTAATATATTTAACTATACAACATTGTAGAGCAACATAGCACTAAGTTTTTTTAAGTTTTCCATTCAGATGGTAATGTGAAACTCACCTGCAAACCGGTATACCTGCTGTTCGACAGACGAAACTCCGGTGCAGGCTTTCCTCTCGGGATGGGGTGTAAGTCGTTCCCGTAAAAGCTAATACAATCTTAATTATAAGAAGGGATGCAACCGAGATTGGCGCTCGGATGAAGATGATTAAAGTAATGAGATAAGGACGCAACACATTACAATATAAAGTGGACTCTACATCAAACTTTCGCTTTCTATACTCTACTAGTGAGAGGTATTATAAAAGTCACAATTTTTTTCTAAATTTACTAAGTTTCATTTTTTCGTACAAAAGACATCAACGCGTTATGTGTAATGAATTTTGTCATTAATTTGTATTTTTTTATATAATTAAGGAGAAAACTGACGAAACATAAATTGTTATAGTCTAATATATAATAATATTCAGCCTACATTGTCATAGATTGATTCCTAGATTGTTATAAACCTGTATGAAAGCATTCATTACAACCGCATTCCAAAATGGCGTATGACTAAATACGCCCATACGAACATTTTCTACAAACAACTAAATAACAAGGTTTGCCAGTAATACTTCCACCATTATTTGTTACCTAACTTCCTAATAATGGAAAGTGATTGGTAATGCACACGCTCAACAGGGGGTTTATGTTCGTTTGAAGACCCGAAACGGCGTGAGGTCGGTTCGAGTTCGATATAACCACCCCCGTTAGCTATCGGTGAGGGGGGGGGGGTGTTAAATCTAAAAATCAAAGAGTATGACAATCGGTACGATTTTGTTTTATATATGTATATATACCTATTCTAGTCCACTGCTGGACATAGATCTCCCCTAATGAGCGCCATAGCGCCCTGTCTTCAGCTTGCCGCATCCAGCATCTAGAAGGACTAGAATAGGTTGATGATGATGATGTATATATATTTTTCAGTAATACTAGTTATTACGGTTACTAGTACCATTTGAAGAAAAAAACGAAGCATGTAATATATTTCGTGTTTTAATCTAGTCAACCTTCATTAGATAATTAAGTACCATGAATGTATGTTTTTTTTAAAATTATATATATTCTAAGACGTTAATGGGATCATTATATATTAATCTATGGTCGATAAAATAAAAACAGGTATGCACAGTGTCAATTATCTTTAGTACAATGATATACTATAAAAAAAAACTCTGATTAGTCGATTTTCTTGATTTGACGAATCAGTTCGTAATAATCCTTTGTTCGAAACATGGTTTAAGTTTATTAATAACCGATATGGTGCGTGAATTGGTTGTAATTATCGATACATTTGATTAAGAATATCTAGTTTTGAGATATTAAGTCATCATCTTCGTTTTCAATTTACTGAACGGTATAAGACTAACCCATTATAATGTGGGTCTAAAAATATAGCTGACTACATGTCACAGCCTTTCAGGTATACACGACAGTCATTATCATCAACCTATTACTCGGTGGGGTCATGATATAAAGAATAAAACCTTTGATAATACCGGTAGTGTCATGGGGATTGAATAATACCGTTGACACTACCGGTGATGTAATGGGGATTGAAAAATACCCTTGACACCACCGGTAGTGTCATTTAGTGGTATCACGGGTCTGCAGGTGAGGTTGGTAGTCTTGGGCCCTGAAGATCTTAGTGGGGCATATGTATGTATGTCCGTTCTTTGAAGTTACAGCAAGTTCCAACAGACTAATGGATTTATAGAGTTCACAAACTTGCACATATTCATACGAAGAACAGGTTTGCAAGTAAAGGGTTAGAGAGTGGTCGGCCTTTAGGCACCTTCAGTCGACGAGACGTAATGACAACAAGTACCAACTCGAGTGTGGCGAGACGGATACTTGATAACGATAACACAAGTATGCATAATTATAGTGTGTAGAACCTGTTGAAAAGGATTTGTAACTGCGTCCAACTGTATCATTGGTATACTCTGTATAGTAATGGTATGATACAATCTGGTCAGACATGGTCATTCTATACAAAAATGTTTACCTTGGCGTACATATTATTAAAGGCTGACATTGATAACATAGCGCTAATGCTACTGCGATTTTGTTCCCAGGTCAAGCAAAAATGAATATAAATTAAATATAATTCTGTTACGAATTTCTCAGTGACAACTCGGAGTCAGAAAAACGAACTCAGAATTAGTAACAGGCAGTATGCTTAATTTTATAGTTTGTGAGATTATCAGAGGTACCTTTTCTTCTTTCTTTCCCATTTCTCATCCTTTGTCATTCACGTTCAGCTTTTTTTTTACGAAACGGTTAACCACCATCTCACCTGGTCATAAGTGACGATGTGGTCTATGATGGATCACGTTTGCCTAGAAGGAACCTATTCACTCGAGACTTGAAGATTCCGAAGTTATGGCTTCCCGGAAACACAGACTTTCATTTCCTTTCTCCTTTGCAGATGGCAGCACGTAAATAACATTTCCTAAATGCTAAGCGTTCAGAGGCCGTGGTAATCTCATTTTACCGTCAAAAAAATCTTTCAATTTACTGGAATTCGTAGCTTAACCGAGCCCTTAAGAAACTTTCAGAAGAGTATAACGCTTTCTACTAACAAATAATAGATTTGTTATTTCATGATACAGGCCAGTTTGGGGCGGACAGCGTGATACAATGCGACTCAAATGTTGAGCAAAAAAAATGTGAATCAGTTTCTCAGACGATTGGAGCTCGACAAAGATCCGTGGTGACGCAAGCTTGTGGTTGAACTTTAGTACGTTTGTGTCCAAATTAAGAATGTTGTTTTATACCTGAAAGCTTATTCATAGGTATATTTGTAGTTTAGATAAATTAGGATACAGCCTGTTTATTGATTACTACTATCGCACTGTTTCGGTTTATATGAGTTTTTTAACTCAAGCCATTGTAATTTAAACATAATATCGGGTATAATGTACCTTTCAAATGGTGAAAGAACTTTTTCAATGAAAGCAGTGGTTTCAAAGTTTACCCAAAAAACAAAACAAACTCAAAAAAGAAATATATATAGACTAAATATGCCTCCTGGTTTCAGCTACATTACTTGGTTTTAATCGATCTGCCACCTATTATATCGTATTATCTGCCCACCGTCTCGCGTATGTCTGTATTTTTTCTTGTTGCCCGGCTCCTAAGTGTCGCAGGGTAATGTTTGATATCCTATACCGGGTAACTTCCTAAAGCACTGGGCTATCAGATGCAAACATTTCTTTTTACATAGGTGTAAACCCACAGGGGTGTGTGTTGGGTAACCTCCTCGAGTGTCGCTCCGATTCCGATCCCGCTGCAGTCCGGGGGGAACGGAATCGAAGCGGCCGGTACACCCTGGGCGGCGGTCAATGGCTTCCCCTTCACCCCTTCATAGGGTTGGCATTGATCGTCGGCCAATACCCAACGTGGCGGGAACACATCGCTCTCCGTACTCCTCTGCTTTCAGAGGAGACAGGATGAGCGATGCTGTTAGTGGTGAGATGGCCCAGGGTCAGCCGGGGTGCGAGGGATATGCTCTATGGGTAACCTTACACCCCGGCGTCTGAAGACCCGAGACGGCGTGCGGTTTTAGTCGGTGCAAGCCCGACATAACCGCCCCCGGTGGCCGGCGGGGGGGTATCCGAAGGGATTTCCGCACGATAAAAAAAAAAAAAAAAAAAGGTGGAAACCCACAAATTTCACTAGTAATGTTTTATGGTTTCACATGAAAATGGAGGCGTCCTCTGCCCGTTTCTTCGTGCATACAGACGTGAATACATATAAAAATAAAATTATGGATAATTAAAACGATTCTATTTGCACCATTTCAGAGTTTTTGTAGATGCCGCAGGCATACCGGTGCAGCCCGTTGCTCTGGCGCAACTTATGTCGATATACGTTGCAGAAACACCGCTGTGTCGTTTCTGTAAGTTGTCGACTTGTCAAATTTATTCTTTTACTAGGATATTTTAGTACTTGTACCAGTTAGTACTAAAAAGTACTCTTATATTGTGATGTGGAGGTAAAGCGCAGGATTGCTGTGTCAGAGGTCGCGGGTCTATTGCCCGCTCTATATGCAATTATTGTATTTGCATTATAGTCCCTTTTACGTATCTTTTTTTTTTGTGCTTAAATCCTTTCGGATACCCCCCCGCCGGCCAGCGGGGGCGGTTATGTCGGGCTTGAACCTACTAAAACCACACGCCGTCTCGGGTCTTCAGACGCCGGGGTGTAAGGTTACCCATAGAGCATATCCCTCGCACCCCGACCGACCTTGGGCCATCTCCGGTTTCGAGATGGCCCCCTTGGGTTTGGGAACCACGGTGTCCCCGTCTTGCCCCGGTTTGAGGGAGGGGCGCTAGTCGCCCCACCGTCCCGGCCTGCTTCTGCTGGAGTGACAGGCGGCCTCACCTGCCACCCCAACCCTTTTACGTATCTGTTTGTTTCTCCGCCATCTTCTTCTAAATCACACAATCAATGTATTATAATACAGTTTTCACTTCCGTTTAGATATTTTTCTACATGTAAGTTCTAAGTATATCTATCAATCAATCAATTAACCTATTGCAGTCTTGGTCTAGCTGCACTGGTAGACATAGGTCTCTCCCAATATGCGCCATAGCACCCGGTACTCCAACCTGCATTTCCAGTCTATCACAGCTATTGTTTTCAGGTCGTCAATACATTTTTATACGAATAAATAAATTATTCAAGAACGGGAAAACGAATTGCATACGTGCGAAGTCAGGACTGTTCACTAGTTATATTATAAAAGTAGTCTTTATAACAATTTTGTCAGCGGTGTGCGGTTAAGCCTTCGTACTATATCATCAGACGGTAAAATACTTAAATGTTGGGTTTTAAGATAATGTGAACGTAATCGACTGTGGTATCTGAAAGGCTTTTTATGCAATTTAGGAAGACAAATGAAATGATAAATTGTTTGCATTTTTACTTTTCATTATCATCACAGACTTATCATGGCTCTTACGTGAGCGACTTCTGACTCCATACCCCGAAAGGATACCTTGTGCCAGAGCCTCGTCCGTAAATTACCACTTGCAAATAATAGTGGTAGAGCCCCCAATTTTATTTTTCCTATGGTAGCACAAAAGTACCAGTGTCACCTAATAAACGAGTGATGATGAACACTAAAAGACTAGAGATGTAACACATGCGTTGCTTCTCGCATAAAGTGAGGAGGGAGGTGTGTACCCCAATGGGATCAGGCAGGAATGTGTTATACGCAACCGCAATAGCAATAAAAATATCTCAACATATTAAAAATAGCGTAAAAACAACCTGCCTTCGAAATAATATACGATTATTACCATATAAAAAATGAACAAAAAAAAACCATAATCCAAAACAAGTATTGTATTAAGGAACTTTATTTTTAAGGTAGGTATGCGACCATGAGGCTATTAACTTGTCGTCTTCCTTGAAAGTCTAAATAAGGAATGCCTCACTAGTGTGTTGTGTTCAATGACCTGGACAAGTCTACCTTAATTATTGTTGATTTTATCTCTTTTGGAGCTATGATTTCCCGCAAGATGAGACGTTGGATGATCTTGTTGCAGTACAGCACTCAGTCTGCCTAATATTAAGTGACTAGAATGGTCGTGAAGTTTATGGCGCCCCAGCAAAACAACACCCAGACCCATATACTACATTATAAATCTTAAGGCTTTCACAGCCAGCGTTGCATGTAGAATATACTGCTTCCGGGCTATTTGGCCGTGGTCCATAGGAAACTTGTGTCCCAAACGTTTCGTCGATCACTGCGGTTGACATCTTTAGTGGTACAGGTCCGGGCGTCGACGAGTGCGGAGATTTTTCCTCGGCGGCGACTCGGCGCCGGCTATGGACCATGGCCAAACAGCCCAGAAGCAGTATATTCTACACACATATACTACATTGTTTATTGTATAGTCTTTCTGGCCCATGCCAACTTCATCCACGAGCCGGTTCAACAGCTATTTGACCGACCAGGCTCTGGTGCAACCTTTCTCTTGGGGTTGGGAGGTCTGTCGCCAGAAGCTTCTACAAAAGGCAAGAAAAGCAATCCATAAGTTAGCATCCTTTAAACACGTGAGGCGTCAAAAATCTCACGTGAGATTAAGGGAGGGTCTAGGGAGGTCAAGCGAAATCCCACTACATCTCACCAAGAGGAGAGGGGAGGTTGAAATATCGCCAGAATTACGCTTACTTACTACCTTACGCCCCCTAAGGCAAGGAGAAGTAGAAGAGCGGACCCTGAGTTCCAAAGTGCTAGCTTTATATACCACCAGGTTTGGCGTTAATGATGATGTAGAAAGCTAATTGACCAAACCCTTCTATCGTACAGGTAGCCCAGTATTATAACTACCTACATAAGAAGGATTTGGGCTAGATAAGTAATTTCTGGTTGAGTTTGAGGTTAACACATTGCAAAGTTAAGCAATACAAGCCAGGTCAATCTTAGGATGGGTGACCATTGAATGACAAATTGAGACCCCTCCATGCCTCGTAGGGTAAGATAAGCCGGTTTCGGTTCCGGTTGCTATACGAACATCTATGGCTGGCATTATGGGTAGTTGGAGCCCTAAAAAGTCTGAAAACTGGTCTAACTAAAGAACTTCGATATCGCCAATGGGTTGTGGACCCTAGAGGGCACTTCACGAAAAACAGCTAACCCCAACTGTGTTGGAGAAAAGGCTTGGATGATGATACTTCATCATTCTCCAAGCTTTTCTAGTTGAAGTTTCGAAGGACTAATTAGAAAGTGATCTAAAAATAGTTCGTATTCAGAATTATTTCGTAGTTTCACTTCAAACGTAAAATTTAACTCTCAAATCTATTCCGTACAAATTGATTAGAAATCTGCTAACGATGCTAAGGACCACAGCATCTTACGTAAGATGCTGCTGGGTGCTGTTCTTTAACACTGCAACCGTATTAATTGTGTGAACTAATAAATCTAAGGCCGGTGGTACACCGAGAACTGAAACCCTTGAATATATTAAATTAATGCAGAATTTCATAGAGCCAGATTATTTATAGCGTCTAGCTTGCTGATACAAATTGTAAATAAATAGAACAAATATATTCTAGGATATATTACATATCGCCATCTAGACCTAAACTAAGCAGAGTTTTTCATATGGAATCTAGAAAGCAGATAAATATACTTTAATACTTTTTTGTAACCATTTACATATCACGACATATTATAAAACAGTCCTCCACCGCGTCTGCCTGTCTATCTGTTCGCGATAAATCCAAAAACTTACTGCACCGATTTTCATACTGTTTTCACAGATTTATAGAGTGGTTCTCAAGGAAGGTTTTAGTATATAATTTGTCATGTTTTTGTATACGTTGGTTAAAATATATTCTATATTATATATTCTTTCAACTAAAACGCTGCCTAAACCCTTTGTATATAGGTTGTGGTGGTGGAATAGGGACTCATTGGTAGCGGTAACGGGAACGAAACCGCGGGTAACAGCTAACATTTTATATAAAACAACATGAACAATGTAAATATAGATATTTACTATGAGCGGGAATCGTACCCGCGACTTCTGACTTAGCAGTCGAACGCTCTACCGCTTCGCCACAGAGGTGGGTTATTATCACTATCCATTAGGGGAAGAAAAACGTGGGTGCAAATATATTTTATGATCCTGCTCTAACAGCCTGACAAGTATACTTCAACAATGTATAAATAAAGGGATATTTCGATTGATGCTAACGGATGTTGCTTATTCGAATATGCTATTGTTATGCCGGTCGGTGCGAATGCACTTTTATTTGATGTGGTTGCTTCTCCGAAGCAAGCCGGATGTACAGTCAGTGGCAAAAGTTGCAGGCAACTGCGTACTGAAAAAAAAACAGTTTTAATTGAGCCGCTTCCCCTGCTTCAATTTGGGCAAGAATACTCATTTGATTTTTTTATTTGAGATAAGTCATGTCAGTCTGCAAGAATATTCGATGTTTTCTTATTTCTAAGAAAGAAAGATTTTTTTAATTCGTATGACTATATAACCTGATGTGGTAAGTGTATTGCCAGCCTAACTTCAGTATTTACATTACGAATAATGACAGGAAATAACTCTGTCACTATTAACTATTACAAGATGTACAGTCAACCACAAAAGTAGCTTAACAAATTCTAATTTATTGATCACCTTAGCTCTTAAACCTTTCATAAAAAATAAACAAAACATAAATTATTTTAACATTGTCTTCTGTTGAATATAAAACTAACTATACGTCAATTATTGGTACATGTGTTCCGATGAATAAAAAAGTTTGGAAAGATTTTGGTGTAACTTTTGTCATTAACTGTACATGTATGCTCTCATCGAGGGCCTCATTGGTCGAGACTCTCATGGAGAGCCTCTCGACGAACAGCCGCCATCGGAGGATAATGATTGTTACCCGCCAGAATACACCAAATAATGGAGATATGGGAGAGTATACCCCGAGCTCCAAACTGCAAGTTTTGGATGCAAACGTGTTTGGTGCTCGGATGAGGAAGGACCACCTTTGCATCTGTTCGATTCCCGCTCAGTGCAAATATTTGTATGCATGAATATGTCTATTTGCATTGGTCTGGGTGTTTCTATGTATAATATGTATGTATTTACAAAAAAAGTATATAAGTATGTTTATCCGCGTTCTAGAACCCATAACACAAGCTAGTTAAACTATGCTTGTTTTGGGTCTAGAAAGCGCTATGTAGAATGTCGTAGAATATCTATTTATTTATTTAAATACTTTGAAAGGTTAGGGAGGTTTATTATATTTTCGAGTTCATCGTATAGAGAACAATTTCAAACTGCCACTAAGAATTAATTGGTAAAAAAATTACATAACTTTTTGGCCGACAAGAATCGAACGTCGCATTGAACACAAACGGAAACTTATGTCACGGGAGTGACGAGGAAGTTATAATGAATATCCGTTAAGGTTGGTCTGAATTGGATACAATCATAGATAATATTGCAATTAGAGTTTCTAAAACGTAATCAATGCGAAATCCGGGCACTGTGCTTATCCTTACGGAACAATAAATTAATCGATCCATGTATTTATTCCGTTGAGGTACTATTAATAGACCCGAGGGGGCCGTCTCGAAACCGGAGATGGCCCAGGGTCAGTCGGGGTGCGAGGGATATGCTCTGTGGGCAACCTTACACCCCAGCGTCTGTAGACCCGAGACGGCGTGCGGTTTTAGTCGGTTCAAGCCCGACATAACCGCCCCCGCTGGCCGGCGGGGGGGGGGGGTATCCGAAGGGATTTCCGCACGAAAAAAAATTAAAAGGTACTATTTATAGAAAGTTGCTATTAAAACTTGTTTGTTGATAATAATATTCTACGATACAGTACACATTGCTATCTACGCCTGAGCCGCCATACTTTTTAATACGAATTTGCTGTACGTATAAAGGAAATACTCTTTACGTTTCCCTCTCGCTCCTCTTGGTAACTGTCTAGTGACAGTTATACTTGATAAGGGATTCAAGCTCAGGACCTTTCGATAGCTAGTCCGAGATCTTAGCCAATAGGCTACTGCCACAGGAACTCAATAAATCATCGTTCGTTCTTATCAATCAATCAAATCAGCAAAAAATGTAGATGCTGTTGCAAATTTTAATTGATTTGAATTCATTTGATGAAAGTTTTTTAAATACTTTTTTAAAACTAATTAAAGTTTGTAAAAATTAAACAGTTCTAACAGGATCGGTAAACGTAAGTAAGTTATAAGCAACCATAGGTTGCTGATAACCACACCTATAAGCCGCAGGGACAACACCAAAGCTCTCACCGTAAATAATATACAAATTGCATCAAAACATGCCTGCATAGTTTCTAGGCGAGCAATCATGCAAGGCATTGGACTTTCGCTGCCACCTCTGACCTCGTAATAGCGTGCAGATATTCACGTATTACAGGTTTGATTTCAAACCTTCTTACATTCACAAGCCAAGTTTACTTATAAACTGGATTACTTTATTAAACCCAGAAAGCAGATTGCTTTCTTGCAATCCAATTTGGAGAGGTAAGAAGAATTATGCAATTCGATGATTGCCTCGCTTTTTTAAACCTCGACACAAACATGACGGGGTGTAATAAGAGTTTGACGTTATGAGATCATGTCTCCCGACCGGATACACAATTTTTTTTTTTTTGAAAGGTGAATTTGTTGCGGGGATTGTTCTTAGCTATGTTGGGAGTTTTTTAAATGTTTAAATCTATTTTTTTTTACCATTTTTGTAAATTTCATTACTACTTAGTGCGTGGAGAGCACTATCAGTTACCCGTGGCACTCCTCGCATGATATACTCGTCTCGTTCCCGCAACTCACACGAACCTAATGCCGATATAAAAAGTAGCTTATGTGTTAGGTATAATGGCGGCCTACATAAATTCGTTTATTTGCATTAATCTAGATCATATCTCCGGTTCTACTTAACCCAAGTATGTTTTTATATCTCCAATCCTACAGACACAACCAATTTACAATTTTATAATAGTATAGATGAGTATAGTTTAAGGGAAAAGCAAATCAATAAACATTACGCGTATACTTCCGATCTGATATAACACTAGTTAGTTTTTCTAATTCTAACAATGAAATTGGGTTAATAACAGGAGGCTTGTCGTATTTCATGACTGTAATCGTACGGACGTTAGTTCCGCACGCGAGGCCGACGCATCGCGTGTCGTTGCTCGACATACCAGTCTAACATTCTTCGTACTATTGTAACTTAGTTTAAAATTGCTTCCATAGGAAGATAATTAAAAAAATCGACTGATAACTAAGCGAGGGATACAGTTCGGTGTTGCGGCTTCATATCTATCACCTCCATTTTTATTTTTACTGACATTCTTTAACATAATTACTTTCTTTTAAACAATTTACAAATGAAGTCCTTAGTAATGCTTTTGAAATATCTATCAAAATATAATATCCGAACGGATAGCTAGTGCTTATAATGCAGGAGTCCTTCCTAGATCTCGCTTTCGACACTCAGCCTTATATGTGTTAACATTAATATTTTTCAAAGATCAAAACTGTATTGTACAGATGATTGTTTTAGATGGGTCCTATTTCAATGCGTGAGAAGACTTTTAGTGTTGCAGGCGTTTATAAGTCACGCACATTAACATTGTTTCCTACCTTACTGATATATATATATTAAAAAAAAAACAAATAAACAGTACAGCAAGCTCTATGGTATGAAAGTTTCATCACGATGTTTTCCTTCATCGTCACAGCAAGTGATAATTACCTAATTTCTCATACGCACGTGAATGGAACGGAGCCTTAGAGACGTGACTAACAGTCACTCCACTGGCTGGTAGTGTCGAATTTTCAACCGAATTCAAAAAAGAAGGTTTTCTATTTGACTACATTTTTTGTGTATTCTTAAGCGATATTTTCGTCGATTGTGAATCGATTTCTACGATATTTATGATTAACTGGCTTCGCTACGCGGTTTCACTCACGTAAATCCTGGTCCCGTGAGAATATCAGGATAAAAGTAGTATATTTTATTTGGGGATAATGTAGCATTCTAATGGTGGAATAATTTTTGAAATCGGTTTAGTAGTTTCAGAGGTTATCGATCACAAAGAACATATATACATAACTTCGCGTCTGTATCCAGTGTATCCTATTACACACCCACGATTAGCCAGTAGTGTTTAGGGTTCAATGTAATAGGGGGCGAGCCTATTGCCATCTCCCGGACACATTACTAAGCGAGCGTTAATTATCATTTTTTAATACACACATAACTACGAAAAGTCAGAGGTGGACTGGGGATTGAACTTGAGGCCTCGTCTAGGCAGTCCGTTACGTACGCCACTGGGCTATTACCGCTATTTTTGTTCTTTTTTATAGCATATAGGTAAAAAATCAGGGTTTTATTACACAGTGTTATCAGGACCCAAGCGAAGCATAGCTAATACTATATGTGAGCTATAATATACTCCATCTGTTTCTATCCTTACATATCCCATGAGCTACCTCATCATTAAGCATTGCACATGCCCTTTTTTCTAGATGTCATTCTTCGAAATCGACCTCACATGACCTATGGCCTTATAAAGATTTCCTTCATAAGTACAATTTATAAAAAAACAATGCATATCGCCTACTTTAGACCTTATATTGCATAGCCATGGGTCTGTGATGTAATAATGACCCAATCACAATCAAATTCATGGCCAGTCCCACAGTAAACAAACGGCATATATCCATCATGTCTATTATAACTAGAGTCTATCAACCCATTGCTGGCTTTGCACAAGGTTCTCGTCTAGTACACAATAGAACTTCGCATGTGATAAGAAACAATGCTGATATTATCGTTCAAACAATAGTAGCTTCTAAATACCTCTTAATTGTGTTGGTTTACATGGTAGATTCGGAAGTTTACGACCTTTTGATGTTGAGCGATAAAATGTGTAAGTGTTCTTGAATATATGACATGTGACCCTACCTAGAAGAATAAGGTCGTCCTATCACTTTATGTCCTCCTCCCCATCCTTAGGGACTTTTCCCAACTCAGGTGAGACACCACCCATCCCCTGCTAAGGCTAACCTCGTTCGGTTACCATAGAAACGAGCCTCATCCTATCACTGTCCTGTGAGTGATGTAAAAAGAATTGTCTGGGTAGAGTTAAGCTATTTTTAACACGAAAGGGTCTGGACTGGGGAAGTACCATTCTCTAACAGGCTCTACTCTTTCAATGCTACTTTCATATCGATGACCGGCGATTTAGTCGCATTTTAAAGATAAAGTAAATATAAAATATTCTTTATTGTACACTATAAAAGTAGTATAAATAATAAATAATTTTCGACTTAAGCTTAATGTACAATGGGCGGCCTATCGCTAACAGTGATCTACGCAGCTCTACGTGCTGATATCGATGAGATTATGTATTTGAAACTAGAAATTCAGTGCAGAGTGCGACTGAAATAAATTGAGCTGAGCGAGCAGGAAGGACTCTTACTTGAAAAATAAGGCATCTTACTACGGTCGCGCGCATAGCTAAGGCCGCGCGCTCGTGAGACTGTTTTTCGATGATTATTCCTCAATGGTACATTGTATTTGAACAGTTAACCCCTCTAAATACTCAGCGGTGTCTACACTATCACCATGGCAAATTTGATCAAAATCGTATTGTGGTTCCGGTGGAGTTCAGTCTCGACCAAACGGCTTAGCCACGTTTAAGAGCTTCGCTTCGCTCAGCTCAATAAGTGACAGTCGATAAAATTTAATGCAGTATTGACACAGTTGAGAAAACCCGTAATTTAGATGCTACAACCAAACGCAGAAATTCAGAAGAAAAACGAAGCGATTCAGTATTGACGCTCATGTGGGTGTATGAGCCCTGTGAAGATCTTCAGCCAACCTCACCTGTAAGCTGATACACCTGTAAAACGACAAATGAGGATCAGGATTTCTTATCGGAATTGGGCAGTCAGACGGAAGTCACTTCTGAAAACTTCCCGAAAACCGAATTAACCCAATGTGGCAAGGAATAGAGTGACCCGGGCTTCAGATGAAACTGGTATTAATCATTCATAAAAACATTAGGAATTCAATTGAAACTCATTCGTAGATTAGAAACTGTATCATACCATGTGTTGTATTTCCGCAAGGGATATTTGCTAGAGAAAGTGCAACGTGTGCTGAGTACTCAACGATAGAAATATTCTTTCACTTTGCACTGGAATTTTGCGACATCAACGCAATGTCTGTGATTTCTACACTACCACCTTATCAATTGAAAATGAAAGTTGCAATGAGATTAGAATTCTGATACTATACGCTTTTGCTATGTTCTGTAGTTGTTTGTGCAAAAGTGTGGTTAAGTGAAAGAAATGTAACAGTGCTTTTAGAAAGAATTAATAATCTAGCTAAAAGTAAACAATGTTAGCACTAAAAACAACAAGATAAATAAAAAAGAAAAGTTAACACTTTAAAGTGTAGTGATTGCTTTTGATATTAGAGATAACGATTTTTTAACTGAATTCAAAAAGGTTCTATGTTTGTTTGTACCATTTATTTTAATTTACTCAACTCTATGTGGATAAACAGATATAGCCATATATTCTTGTAGGTACCTTCTTATTCATTATCCCGTATTTATTTGGTTTCAGTGCAATTTGCAAGTACCTTGTGCCCAGGGGCAAACCCTGCCGCACTTCCTCTTCACTTCTTCTTCGAACTCCTCTCCACTCTTCTAGCTGTTACGACGACTCATTTACTGTTCGTGCAGTAAGGTTGTGGAATTCGTTGCCGCACTCTGTACGCGATAGCAACTCCTTAGACATTAGCATCTCTGATTGCAGTCATCTTAACAGCCACCCGCTTAATGACCATAATTACATACATACACGTCCATAGACTATGGTAACCGCTTTCCATCGCGTGGACCGTGTGCTCTTCTGTCACCTAAATGGTATAAAAAAATCGTCTATCCGTCTTCCACCGTCGGGATCTAATCTTCTATTCCCGTGGTAAAGGTAAAGATATCGATAAAATGTATTTTCATCTTTTCTAGTATAATTCTATATTTGATTTTATACGAATTCTAGAAATTAGACAAAAATTAGACAAAGATAGTTATTCTGGCATGGCCAAGACATGGGAATTGGCGGAGCAAAAACCGGCGATCGGACTGCGGACTCCGAGGTCAGGGCCTTGGATGCGACCGGGCTAAGATGATGAAGTAAGAGGGAAGTATTTCTCCCCTCGACACGCCCTATTCGTTCACAAATATCTCTAACAATAGCCCCTACCGAATTTATTAGCATAATTAACTTAACATCAGTTACCAAATCCGAAACCTTCACCAACTCAAACATTACATGACTCTTGAGCACTCGTAATATTTGGGCATCACAAACATGCACGGTATTCTAATCTTTATTGCTTCGGGACAAAAAACATACTTTCCCATCGCTGTGATATCATGATGCGGTGTACACATTGGCCGAGATCGTTTTTGGGTTAAAATGTGTGTGACAATTGGAAATATTTGCGCTAATATGTAACTCTGACCCGAGTACGTAACACACTCGTCAGGTACTTGGGTTACTTTAGAGCGTTGGTTGGTGCGAAATAAATTTTGCATTGAATGTAGATGTTCAACATAGATATTTTTCCGATCTAAATCTTTAGAAAAAGTTAGCAAATAAAATGCTTAAAAATTTTAATTGAATAGATCGAGTGATTGAACATAATTCATGTACATTCTTTTTTTTTTTTTATAGACAAGCTCTGCCTTGAGCATGTAAACATTTTATGGAATAATCATATTAAATCACGAGTAACATAAATTAGGTACCTGCGCTATTCGCTTAACGACCCCCGTCCTCCATGAGTGCAGGCCTGGGGGTGGCAGGATCTCAAACCCGAGGGGGCCATCTCGAAACCGGAGATGGCTCAGGGTCAGTCGGGGTGCGAGGGATATGCTCCTTACACCCTGGCGTCTTAAGACCCGAGACGGCGTGCGGTTTTAGTCGGTTCAAGCCTGACATAACCGCCACCGCAAGCCTGCGGGGAGGGGGGTAACCGAGGAGATTTCCGCACGAAAAAAAAAGGTACCTACGCTATAATTATTCACCACAAATACAAATGTTTTACTGTATATTCTCGAATGGGGTGTATGGGATCCTACCAAGACCCATTCATTTTCATTCATTCTTTCATTATCGTGTCCACGTTAATAAGGCATGGGTACTTCCGTTAAGTTGAATTGTAATTTCTCTCTGCTGAATCTAGAACTCGTTAGTATTGCTAAAAACAGTTATCCAACCTGCGCCCGCGCGTATTACGTGATTATTTATTACTTATATTCTAATTCGTTTTCTTCCCATATCGATACACTAATACTTAATAATAATACATATTACTCTTATGGCGCTCATTAGGGGAGACCTATGTCCAGCAGTGGACTAGAATAGGTTGATGATGATGATGATGATGATAATATAAGTATACGTGTGAGCAATAATCCAATCACCTTATTATCCTTCTGATATAGCCAATCAAAAAATGGCTATTACTATTTTGAAATATAGATTTTAGTATCACCCCATAATTAAGAGTGAAGCCAAAACGAATGTTACTAACTACCTATCTAATGAATTAATAAATAAATAAATATTCTAGGACATGCACCATCTATACTAAGCACACCTTGTAATATAGGTTCTAGAATGATATACTTAGATTTTTCTTTTGTAAATACACAGGCAAATAATACATATTTATGGATAACAATATTTTCACATAGCAGAAATCGAACCCCCAACCTCTGATTTAGCAGTCGACTGCTCTACCATCACAATTCTAATTTGCAGTCTGTTAACTTATTTCGCTCTACTACTCTTTTGGGTACTTCCCAAAAACACGAATCTCGGAAGTGTTATTATTATGCAAGTTTTGTATTGCATTTTATTTAAATTATTGTAATTGAATGTTCGACCTAGAATGTCCAGCGACAGTAACGAAAGTGTTGCTCGTATTGCAAGTACACTATTGCAACTTCAATTTATGGAACACTAAAAATTGCGTTAATAATAATTGAAAAATAATTTAAAAAGCGGCCAAGTGCGAGTTGTACTCGCCCATGTAGGGTTCCGTAACAGCAAGTAACATATTTTTTTTTTTTGTATTTGAGTTGATTGAATAAAAGGTAAATTGCGGTTTACGATTTATGACGTAAAAAAAAACTACTAGGTCTCCTTCAAACTAATTTTCGGTGGAAGAGTCTGAAGACCTACCCATAGATACAAGTATGGGTTTGATGAAAAAAAAATTGTGAGTTATTAAAATGGAGATATTACAATTTCAAAATTTATTGTTTTTTTTTTCTATTTTTGTGTTAAAATCTTAGTGCGGTTCACAGAATACATCTACTTACCAAGTTTCAACAGCATAGTTCTTATAGTTTCGAAAAAAGTGGCTTTGACATACGAACGGACAGACAGATAGACATGACGAATCTATAAGGGTTCCGTTTTTTTGCCATTTGGCAACGGAACCCTAAAAACGGTTTGAAATCTTAGTTTTCTATTTAGTTTTATTTTCATTTGTAATTTTTAACTTTGTTAAATTTGGCCTAGTTTAAAGAAAGATAAGGGTTTTTTTTATAACTAACTGTTACTTGCGACTACGTATGTGTTAAATTCGAAATAAGTCAAAGTATTTTTCCTTCTGCAGTCTCGCCCCCACTTTATTAAGAGGTTTTTTAGATAGTGCTGCAATTGAGTTATAGGATGTTTTTGGCATTTTTTTAGGAATACAGGCCGTTAGTTAGTAATACAAATCATACATATGTGTTTCTGTATTAAGAAACGACCATATATGTATCCTGTCTATCTTAGGTCTCGTGTTCTAGAACGAAACTAAGTCATGAATCTCTAATAAAGAAATATTTCTACAAGCCAGAGGTGTGAAAAGCATTCTATAACCGAGTGGTTTCACACCTCTGGGTTGTAGAAATATTTTGAGATTATAAGTCGAGTGACTTATAATCTCAAAATGTTTTACAATTATGACATTGATGAGCGATCTCTAACCTCACATCAGATGTGTCACCCCACAGAGGATAAGTATTATTGTCTGAAGCATTCTGGCATTAAAAATATGTCTAAGCTTTTTAGCTTAGACATATTTTTAATATGTGAGGTGAGTGAATGCACGACTTTGACTTTTGTCAAAGTCGTGCATTCACTCACCTTTGACTTTAGACGCCAAATATGAACTGTTACTGAACTGATAGGAGGGGAGGATGATACACATGTGTTTCTGTATTAAGAAACGATCATTTATATAGCCTGTCTATCTTAGTCTCGTATTCTAGAACGAAACTCAGTCATGAATCTCTACTTGAGACTATTTCTAAGTACAGATTGCATTCTAGAACTAAACTTGAGTGGAGGTTAAATGAACGCTTAGGTGATTAACGTTTATAAAAGCTCCACTCAGGTTTAGTTTTAGAATATTTTAATTTTAGAATTTTTTTACTGGTGGTAGAAATTTGATGACACAAATTTGTCACAAAATTCGGCCGGGTGGGTACCACCGTGTACGATTGCGAAAACCCTCCATAGTAATCCAATTTCGGTTTGATTGCGTTCAGGGGTCAGCAAGTGCATAGCCGGGCAGGGGGATTGTGGTCTAGGGGGACCGGTGGGTGTCACGCGGTGCTGCGACGACAATACTCTTCTAATGAGGCCGTCAAGCTGACCCTCTTTCCTGAGACTTTACCTTCAGCTTACCATCAGGCGAGGTGAAGTCAAATTGACGTGGCCTAAATATAAAAAACAAAAAAAATACAATCTGTACTTAGAAATAGTCTCAAGTAGAGATTCATGACTTAATTTCGTTCTAGAATACGGACATTTGAGTGTAATATCTTTATGTCTCCATGAGTCATACTGTTGCAACTGTACTTCGGATACAACTTTTCCTATATTACGCTCTATCATCCGGTGCAATATTTTCTGCTACCTTCTTATTTCAAGGTCATTGCTCACTCTGTCTTATATGTAACAGTTATATATACATTTTGTTTGTATATATCACATACAAAATGTATGTATATGCCACACTCCCACGTGTGTATACCCGAAGAGTCATTATATGTACCCACATTTTATTAGCTATTGTTTTTAATCGTCTTAGGTATCAAATCGCTTCTGGCCCAGGACCCAGTTAACAGGGTCTGGAAGTAGTAATGGGAAACTGGGTTCTGAATGCGCATCCCATTAAAAAATAATGTGGCAGTAAGATTTCTTTTTAATATTATATTTATTATATTATTACTACAATAGGTAGATAGGACACGGTAACCGCTTCTCATCGGATGCAACACTTAATATTATATAATATTAACGTTAACGATAAGATTTTGTATCAAATCAGAGTATGAATATGGTGATTTGTCTGTATATCCATCGGCTTTCATATTTGCCATCGAAACGGTCTACAAATCTGTTTATGACAACATAGTGCCCAGAATTCAGATCAGTATTTCGTTCAAGACTATAGGTGTGATCTAATAAAGTATGTAATACGTATTTAAATTTTATTTGTAAATACTAAACAAAGGCGTTTGTTTGTAAATAATAATATAGTCGCAATCATTTGGTAACAATAGGAAGTCGTGAGGTCTGTTGTTTATCCTAAATATAAACTGTAGAGAATAGTAATAATATTTATTTAATAATTTATTTTATTGCTTTCAAATGAACAAGTACATAACGGTGTTAGATGCATATAGAAAACATAGAAAAAAATATGAATCATATGCACAAGCATATGATTCTCTGAACCCCACACTAGGGTACCCTGTGTCGTGGAGTTCAGTCTTTTCCCACGTAAGTTATATAATTTTTTTTATAGAATAAAGTACCTTTTTTTTCGTGCTGAAATCCCTTCGGTTACCCCCCCGCCGGCCAACGGGGGCGGTTATTTCGGGCTTGAACCGACTTAAACCGCACGCAGAATAAAGGTACCTAACTAAAAACAAAATTGTTGCGAACAATAAAAAGAAATAAATAGGATAATCAAGGTACAGTCAAGATAAAGAAAACTCACTTACTTATTCTTAGCTTACGAGTAAATACAGACACAAATGAAATGCATATATATGTGTGTTTGTGTGTGTGTGTGTGTGTGTATTTGTGTGTCGGTGTGTATGTATGTGAATGTGTGCGTATATATGTGTGTCTATATGTGTGTGTATATATATGTGTGTGTGTGTATATGTGTGTATATGCGAGAGGGTGTGTGTATGTGCTTCTACTCTATCACCTACAGGAGTGCCTTCGTTTGAGCATAGTTATTTGGCTCCAACCACTTTATTATAGTGCGTTTAACGTTTAAGTTCGTCATAAAGACTCATGATTATGTAACAATAGCCACACCCAGCAGTTTAATTTTGTTTTCTTTATGTATGATACGCTTAACTGCTTCTCCCAACAATAGAAGACACTATGTGGTGTTAGTCGGTTCGGTTGGTCGGTTGTTGTTTATTTCAACATAACCGCTTCTCTGTGCCCTCTGTGTTACGTTAGTCACTAGAGTAATACAAGATTATATAATTTAGCTTTAGATCATCATCACGGTCAAGATTTTATACAAACCCATTCATACATTTCAGACAAATACATATATACATATTATACATATAGTCATGCCTTTTTTCCTACAGGGTTGACAGAGACAATAGACCACCATCTGCTTCTGTCCTTACGTACTTCACGAGCTTCCTCTACTGTCATTAAACTTTTCATGTAAGCCCACCGGTTTCGAGTGCCTTTGATCAGTGTATGTTCTGTGAGGTCGACCCCAGCTTGCCTGCCCACTTACATCTGATTCATTCGCTCGGTACTCATTCGTTCTAGCCTAGTTCTTCGCCCTTTTTAATTATTGTTACAACATTTTATAAATATTACCCTTAGTTTTTTATCTTGTATTACTCTAGTGACTTGCTTTAGCAGTTAGTTCCTGGGCAACTGAGCTTCGCTCATGTTTTTTTATTTTAGATTTTCATATTTATTTCGGTTTAATATCTAGATATTAAACCGAAATAAATATGAAAAATAAATATATAACGGCCTCTGTGGCGTAGCGGTAGTGCATTCGACTGCTACGACAGGGGGCGCGGGTTCGATTCCCGCTCAGTGCAAATATTTGTATGCATGAATATGTCTATTTGCATTGGTCTGGGTGTTTCTATGTATAATATGTATGTATTTACAAAAAAAAAGTAGATAAGTATTTTTATCCGCATTATGGAACCCATAACACAAGCTAGTTAAACTATGCTTACTTTGGGTCTAGAAAGCGCTGTGTAGAATGTCGTAGAATATTTATTATTATTATATCCTGGAACGAAGCCTGTATAGATAAATTTTGAAAGAACAACTTTACCTTAATAAAGCATTTCAATCAAATCGTTGTATTCAAGAATTGTCAGTTTAATCGTATTAGAATAGATGAAATATAAACCCTTTAGATTTAGATCGGAAAAAGAGAACATCTAGGACGAGACCTGAACCAGCGACCAGTCGCTTACAGGGGGAATAGAATACTCTGACCAACTGAGCTACCTAGACACGACCCAGATATTCGAAATTAAATTCCATAGAATCAACCTTTGTTCGTGTACAACCACAAGTTATTTTTTTTTTTTGTATCATACCTACCTGTTTAGGTTACGTACACGCTACTAAACCGCACGGGTATTGGGAAATCCCTAGTCGTTAATTGTGCCTAGTCTCTTTGCAATGGTTTAAGCGTGATGCCACATATATACAGTACCTGATTTGACATTTGGCATATCGGGAAGAAGTCTGAGAGTACGGGTAACATCGGCTTCAACGGTTATATAAACCGTTCATTGTAGCTTAGTGGTTAAGGAGTCAACCTTACGATCGAGAGGTCCCGGGTTCGAATCCTGGCCATTACACTACAGACGTGAACCCACTCCTAACACAAGCAATTTAGCTTAGCTGGATGGGTTAGGGGGGATATTAGTAATTTCGGTTACTAATATTCTTTAAAAAAAAAAAAAAAAGCATCTCTTTATAGTAGTTAAAATCGAAGTTATAGTGTCAATATTTTATTAACACGGAGGCTTTTATCGACTCTATAAAGGTATCAAACTGTCATTACGGAACTTCTTTTCTTTGCAGTACCATAAATGACTGAACGTCTGACTTGGAATTCTGTACCAACATACATGCTTTCAGCTTCGTGAAACCCAGAGGTGTGAAAAGCATTCTATATCCACTCGACTTATAATTTCAAAATGTTTTACAATTATGCTATTGATGAGCGATCTCTAACGATCTCACATCAGATGTGTCACCCACAGAGGATAAGTATTATTGTCTGCAAGGCCGGCCTTAGCCATCTAGGCGCCCCGGGCGAGTCATGCCTTTGGCGCCCTTTTATGTATAGGCCTATAGGTACTTATTTCATTACAATTAAAAAAACTTATTTAGGATTTGTACCATATTTTTTTTTTATTAAGTAGGTAATTACTTCAGATAAATATTAATTGGGATATCCGCGCAAATAAAATTGCACAATCGCTCAATGCGCTCTACTTACGGGGACTTACCCGACCACAGAGTACATTTTTATATAGGTAGATAGTTAGATACCCGACTACAAAATGTAAACAGATTTTTAAACAAGACTAAATGGGCGTACTAATGGTACCTACCTATTTTCTGAATTTAGCTACCACGCAAATAATAATAAATAAATAATTCGTAGGTAAGTTATTTCTAACGTACAGGTACTATTAAAAGGTTTTTTTGATATGCTTGTGAACTTACGAGTATGTAAAAAGGAAAGAAAAAGTATGTATATATAATGCGGGCCTAATAAGAGTTGCAATTTCTAGGCCTGGTACCTTTTTTTTTTTTTTCGTGCGGACATCCCCTCGGATACCCCCCCGGGCTCGAACCGACTAAAACCGCACGCCGTCTCGGGTCTGCAGACGCCGGGGTGTAAGGTTGCCCATAGAGCATATCCCTCGCACCCCGAATGACCCTGGGCCATCTCCGGTTTCGAGATGGCCCCCTCGGGTTTGGGAACCACGGTGTCCCCGTCTTGCCCCGGTTTGGGGGAGGGGCGCTAGTCGCCCCACCGTCCCGGCCTGCTTCTGCTGGGGTGACAGGCGGCCTTACCTGCCACCCCTAGGCCTGCGCTCATGGAGGACGGAGGTCGTTAAGCGACCTCCGGCGCCTGAGTCGCCTGCGACGCGAGGCGAGCGTGTTGCGGGCTCGGCGGGCCGGGAGGGTTCTGAACGTCTCCCGGGCGCGCTCCGCCATCTCCTTCGCGAGCATCACATGCTCGCAGAAGGAGGTGGCGGCGGCCCACGCGCTCGCGCTCCGCACCATTGCCGCAATCATGCTGCCGAGCGAGAGGACTCCCACCCCGATGGCTGCCACGAGGTCACACCTCGGCACCTCCCACGCCGGGCAGTCCGCCAGCGTGTGCAGCCCTGAGTCCTCGCTCGCGTCACAGTGATGACACTCAGGCGTTGGCTCCTTCCTGATCCGATGCAGGTGGTCCCCGAAGCACCCCTTCCCGGTGATCACCTGCGTCAGTCGGTACGAGAGGCTTCCGTGTCGCCTCTCTAGCCAATCCTCCATGATGGGCCTTACCGCCGCTATTGCGGCGTGCCCTCAAGGCCTGGTACCTATATTTCGTTCTACACTATTTAGTGAGAGATACCACAAAGGACAAAATGACAGGTCGTATTTGTTAGACATAGAATACTGATACTCACTCCTACGAGATAAGTCTATAAAAGTTAATATACGTTGAGTCTAGTTTTCCTTTAGATCGATAAAAATAGGTATTCAAATTAAGTGGTATAGTTGAGCTGGCGCGCGCGGCGCCCTAAAGTACCTGGCGCCCCGGGCTGTCGCCCCGGTCGCCCCCCCCCTAAAGCCGGTACTGATTGTCTGAAGCATTCTGGCATTAAAAATATGTCTAAGCTAAAAGTCAAAGTCGTGCATTCTCTCACCTTTGACTTTAGACGCCAAATATGAACTGTTACTGAACTGATAGGACGAGTAAGTTTTGTCTACATCTTCTATATAAATAAAAATGAATTGCCGTAATAAATGTACGCGCATCACTTCCCAATGACTGCACCAAATTAATTAATTCTTTATTATTTGAGTTCTTTATTACCAGGACAAGATTCTTATGAAATAACATTTTTGGAAAGGTGCGATACTGGCACCCGGGCGAAACCTAGTATGCAGTAAAGTCGTAACGTTTAAAAAAACTAAAAAATAAAAATTGTTAGCAACCTATATGTTCTATGAGCGATACCGAATGCTTAATATTTAAAAAAATATGCCGAAAATGTATTTTTTTTTAAATAAAGGTCAGCATCGATGTTTGAGCATCACGTGATAACGACAAAATATAATGGATTTAGTTGAAATTTCACGATTCTCCAAGAGTCTGATGATAAACTTGGCTATATATATTGGATGCCGGGAAGAAAAGAATGGGACTGTACCTTCGATTTTGTAGTGGGCTTTGTGGCGCTGACTTCCTTTTCTTCGGTATTGGCACTCCACAGTAAATTATATGTAACTACACAGTTATTACGTTTATAATGTGAGCTCACAAGTAGGTAGGGTATATTATAACGTTAGTCCGATTTTTGGATTTTTTTTTAAAACTTTAAGAGAGAGCGGAATATTTCTTCAAAACACACGCGCGCCAGCCATACTGTTTTTTTCTACGAAGAAATTTCGAGGAGAGGTGGGGAAAGGAAATGCGTTTTGTTGTACCAAATAAATAATTTCAAAGTGTTGCGTTTTTTAAATGTTTGTGTGGCGCAGCCATATATTATAACGCTATCATAGGTGTGCTGCAAGCAAAAAACGAAATTCGATCTACATGATTTATCGATCATAGCTTTATTTTTACAAGGCAAATCTTCACCAAATTTTGCAGTTTGACAGAACTCGTGAATGGTCAACATCCAGGCCATCCATGGCCGCAGTAATATTTATTAAAAAAATTGCCATGGTCGTAAGTAAACATGACGCAAACTTACTTATATTTACGTTAGTAACTATTTATTAATCTGTGCTTATATGTAGAATCGGATGTATCAAACTTAATATAGGTAGCAACAAAGGTCAATTTATTAATGTATTTTATTTATTTATAAAAACATATAAAATGAATCAAATATAATGGCAGTTGAATACTAATAACAATAAATAATTAAAGTTAGAGAGGCGACATTTTTATATTAATGGGAAAACCAAATATTCCTTATTACCAAAGGACATTATAATAAGATACGAGAAAAAGGAAAAGTAACCTTATGCTAAATTGTTTAAATATAAATTTAAATGTCAAGTCGACGTGCTTATAAGAATGTGGCCTTTTGCAAGGTTATAAACCTGTTTATGTCAACTTTGACATTACCAGAACTCGTTGAGGAATTGTAAAATGAGAAGATGAGTCTAAAAGTCCTCGAACAGGAGCTTCATGCAGACACGGGTAAAAATGTTGACAATTATCTTTATTGTGAGTATTGTGACTGTATAACTTTATGAATTGGTTTAAGATAAACGTGATTATCAAGTAACTTATTGGCTGCTTCAACATTTGCAGTCAACTAACTAGTGGAAACAGAATGATAATGGAGGAAAAAGATAAAAGGTCTCTGGCTTCACAATTACCGTAAGACCACAGTGCCTATTATACTTATAATATTAATTAATTATTAAAAACATATTATCTAATTATGCTAATTTACTTAAGGTGTCATCTAAATCTTTTAATTACAATCTGTACGGAACTCCTAAAGCAAGTTATGTAACTATTCTCGACGTATCGCGATAAAATAGGTATTAATTTGACAAGTGTGCTCCATTATAAACCGCATTTCAATTATCAGGTAAGATAGTGATCAAATACAAGTCGATTACGAATTACAACAAAATAAAAACGTTCAACTCTAAAGTTTACTCTAAATCTAACACCTTAAAGTTCAAAATGATAACACATGCATATAATCTGTGGTTATAATACTAATAAATTGATGTCAGTAGCTGTCAAAAGTTACGCAAACTTTAGTTTATTGAAAAATAGGTAAGTTGGTATCGAATAACTAATGCAAATGATTTCATAGATTTTTGGCGAGAACGCGAGAAAAGACACATCGAGTCAGAGTTTCACTTTCAAAAATTTGTGTAATTTCGAATTTTTATGTGTAAAAGTGGTCTATTTTTAGGCATAACGTCTTGAACAACGTGTAGGAAAGTGTAATAATTACCGTGATTTTTCTTTTTGTTTCCAAAACTCCACAGAGGCCTCTAGTAAAGTCTCCACTGCTTTACTAGGGCAGGACTTTGACTTGACTAGGACTATGAAGGACTTTACTTGACCTTGATTGTGATAGAATGACAGAAACACTGCATAATAATGAATTCATATGCAAATTACTTGATGTTTGGAACATCCTTACATGTCAAAATTAACATTTGATTTGAAAATGGAATTCAAATATTGCAACCATTTTATTTAATAGCTTATTAACAGCTTTCAACAGCTTATAGCCTGTTACTCGGATGACGAGTATTTTAATGACAATATAAAATCGTTTAATTTCATTAAGTATTCAGAATTCGGTGTTAATAATTATTATAACTCCATTCAATTATTATGTTAACTGCGTCTGTGCTTAGCAGTAAACTTTTAGCCGATGTCGTGTATCGTGTTATAATTTTTTTTCTCTCCCATATAACAGTTTACATACTAAAACATTATATAACACACATATTATAACATTTTATATGTAAAATTTTATATGGGAGAAAAATAAAAAAAAATACATTAACTTCTTAACTGTAAGACGATTACAGTTAAGAAGGTATTGGGAGACTGGTTTAAAAGCTAAGTAAGATCCTGTGATATGAATAACCAGGCTTCCATTTCACAGAAAAGTCATACTGAGTCATAGCAAAAGGAACATATAGGAGTAGGCAAACAAACTTAGTTTAAAAAAAGACAAAACAGTTAACTAAAGAAATAGAGTTAACTAAAAAAAAAGTGGATTGAGCAGGTTAGTAAAGTTACTATTAATTATTATTTTTTCCGTTGTGTGTGCATGTAAGATTGTATGTGAGTGTGTGCGAGGGTATTCATAATTGTGTGTATATTTGTGTAATATATGTATAATTAATAAAAGTGTGTGTGTGTATATGCGAGGGTGTGGTGTTATAGACAGAGCTAAACTAATGAAAGTGACACAGTGTTTCAAAATAGATTTTCGAAAGTCAGTCATCCTTACACTACAAAATGATTACTTTCGGAATGGAATGGAATAGGTGTTTAAGATCAAGGAGGAAGTGAGAGAAAATAATGAACAGTGAAAAGTGCTAGTGGCATGGTCGTATTGCTAGTGTAGCGTGCCTCGTAGTCTTCGTACACTCACATTGCGATCGTACAATTAGGTTGGTACCTACTTAGTTACGTCGTGACGTGAGCATAGAATAGATAATAGCAACGTGATGCAGCATATTATCAATATACTTACATATATACCAATAAATATCAATAAGATTAACGAATACTGAACAAAATCTTGCTATTATAATATGCGAAAGTTTGTACGAATTAATAGATGTACGGATAAATGGATATACGTTTGTTAGATACTCAATCACACCAGAACGGATTAACCGGTCTGGGTGAAATTTGGCACAGAGATAGGTTATAGTCCAGAATAGCACGTAGGTTACTTCTCATCTTGTGGGAATAGGTTCGCATATAGGTCCGCTCGCGGCGTCAGCATTCCTCGCGGACAGAGCCGAGGGCATAGGCCAGTCATTCAATACTAGCTTATGCCCACGGCTTCGGCCGCGTGGTATTCTGATCCTGTTCTCGCTTCCCATGGGAACCTATTCTAGGGATAAAAAGTAGTCATCCTGACTATAATGTATTTCTGTACCTAATTTCAGCCGTTTATGCGTGAAAGAGTAACAAACGTCCATACATCCGTACACCTATACTCACAAACTTTCGCGTTTATAATATTTTTTACGGAATGTGTATTGCTATAGAATCAAATTTATCTTATTATTTATTTCAAAACCAATTGTGTACGTTTAATTTTTTTTTTCTTTTTTCTCATAGTTTGCGTCAACGAATTAAAGTTCAACATGGAAGACCTTTCAAATTTCCTAATTCTTTCAAAATTCTTTGTAATAATCCGACAAATGTTAAGGTGCATGAATCCAAAAATGTAGTGCTTAAAATTATAATCTATTAATTAGCAACTCTGACCTTCCATTGCTTGATTGTGATAGATTTCGTGTAGTAAGATTTCATTATTATGACATTGTCAGAAGTTTACGCGAATGTCACACATTGAAATAAAACTATTTTTAACGGACTCTATTGCGATTTATTTGAAGTTATTTGTTGTTTTTATTATTGGTTTTCAATGTATGTAATGCAATACACCATATAAATTGCGCTAGAATACGTAAAAAATAGTTTTATTTGATTTATAATCCAGAATAAGAAGAAAACATAACAGAAGAAGTCTCTAAATCTCTCCATGGTATGCCAACTCCATAATCACAGAATGCATAATAGGTAGTACTTCATAATGACGTGTTTACTAGCGAAAATCCTCACATTCAAAATTGAGTAACTAGCTCCATTGGCAGAGGGAACCCTAGAAAAGGACAATTACAGGTTCAACTCCCGTCTCGAATGTTGACTTATTACGGTGATACTACCTTTTTTTTTCGTGCGGAAATCCCTTCGAATACCCCCTCGCCGGCCAGCGGCGGCGGTTATGTCGGGCTTGAACCGACTAAAACCGCACGCCGTCTCGGGTCTTAAGATGCCGGGGTGTAAGGTTGCCCATAGAGCATATGCCTCGCACCCCGACTGACCCTGGGCCATCTCCGGTTTCGAGATGGCCCCATCGGGCCGGTGATACTACCTACATATAAAAGAAATAAATGAATGAAACCTAGCATAATTTAAACACATGTAGGACTTATGTAAGAACCATTAAAATGATTTTTAATCTATCGATTCAGAAACTTTCTTCTCAACAATGTATAGCCTTAGGCATCTTAAAAGGAGAGGTTTGATATTTTAATATACGTGTAAAGAGTCTTGCGTGAGACGGTGTGAAATAATTATTATTGCGTTCCCGTATTAGTATAATACAATGTCCATCCTGTCTCTTCCTATGGGTGCCTTAGAAGATGACCTTGACGCTCATAAGTCTTACTTTGTGACCATTTGTGACCTACACGAATAATAATGTTTGAATATCACTGTTTACTTCTTCGGGGATTTAAAAGCGTGAGTGTATATGAATGTTTGTTGTGCACAACATTCTATTATTACCTAATACCTAAAACAACATAGCTGAATACTTTTATTGGGAGTGGGTTCACGTCAGCAGTATACTACAAATGTGAACCCACTTCTTACATAAACAATTCAAATCGGTATACTAGGTGGGGATTCACTCTGAAACCTTTCAATCGCAAGTTCAACGCATTTTAATAATTTTAGTATTTTTTGTTTGCTTATAAGTTTAAATAAACAACAATACTTTTAAAGTAGGAAAGTAAGTAAAAATATAATTATATAAGTCCACCTCAAATCACTTATTCAAATAAGTAGATTACCAAACAGGTAACCTTTCAATACTACTGGGATATTACGTTAAAAAATGTTACTGTCAATATTTACATCATCTCGTTCCAAAATCAAATCAAACCCATTTTCTTCTTTTTTCCCTAACCATAGACTATTTATTGACTGTTTATACTTTCTTTGTTCCTCATTTTTTATACATTATTAGATTAATGGAAACAAATTGTCGGCAGCCAGCATGCTCCAATGCGCTCCAATGACCGCATAATTAAGTCGAAGATATTCTCGACTGGTTTCACAATCTGTCTCAAATTGATCGCGACGTCTAGGAAGTTTTCATAAGTTTACCTTATACGTGTTAAATAATTCATAGCAGGATATCTTATGCATATTTACCTGGCAAATTGGACGACAAAATCTTTATTTGATTTATTCAATCATTTGCGACCATCACGGCTTCATTTACTTTAAATTATACTTATAATCCCTACATATAAATATCTAAGTTAAAATCGTATCAAAATTCGTTATGTAGTTTAGAAGAAGTTAGCGGAGAAACAGACAACGCGTAAAAGTGACTTTAGCTTATACTGTGTAATGATGATGCCATGAAGTGTCTATTTTGTAGATATAGCCAAAATCTTTCAGTTTATTAACAATTTCGTTTTTATACACCCATTTCTGTATTCTGTATTTCCTTCAAGGGCTAGGCAAAGATTTCTCAAAACCATGATTTCACCCGAAGTTATTCCAGTTATAAACATATATTTTTTATTTCTAGACAAATAATTATAGACAATCCACTTAACCAGCTTTGGTTGGATCCTAATATTAGCAGATCCTATCTGAGCACAGTACATGAAAACAATATCCAAATTATGTAAATTTCAATACAGTTACCGTCCATTACCAAATCCAAACAACACTTGTTTTAGGCTTCCTACATCACTTTCACCGTATGGGTACAACGTTGTAAGTACAATACAAATTACCGATAATACCGTTTTCCGTTTACGCACATCCCGAACCACACAAAATCCGCAGTAACAACGTAGTTAAACACTTTGCGTGTGAAAGCCGCCGCAGCAGCCGGCGCGGGCGCATTGCGAAACTCCTGCGCACACCGACCGACAGACGGACCCGCTTGTGAAACGAATCGACGGATTGTGTGCTGTTATTATACTAATTAAACGCTAAATACTACTTGTGATGGTAATACAGACAAATGCTTTTCTCATGGTACCTATACTAAAATTAATTTAGGACATTATCCGACTTCAAATAAAGGAGGTTCTCAATTCGTTTCTTTTTTAAATTTTTGTTAATTTAGTAATTTGTTTACACAGAACTCGGTCTGAACTAAACCAATTTAGAAAATTATTTTTAGATAAAGGTGATTTCATTTGTTATTTTTTTATAATAAATTTTATTCATTCCATTTTTTTTTTGAATTGATAACCATATAGTTAAGTAATTTTTTTTTCAAAAATTATTTAATTTTATAAGTTTTTATTTCTTTAGTTTTTTTTTTCACTAGGCAGTTCACTTAGTGGGCTTTGAACTTGCAAGCCCGTAGCCTTAGATTGACTAGACGTGAAGTACACTCTCAAGATTGGCATTGAGTGTTTTTTTATATATTTTAATAAAAATAATAATAACAATCTCAGCGTTATCTACACCCAAACTAAGCATAGCTTATAATATGGGTTCTAGAATACTAATAAACTTTCGTATATTCATTTTTTGTAAACACAAACAATGTAAACAGTACACATATATACAAATATTTGCACTGAATGAGAATTGAACCCGCGATCTCTAGCGTAGCAGTCAAACTTCGCAAAGCCATAATCTTTTATGTAATAGCCCTAGGTGCAGATAACAATTTTCATCAAAGTTTCATCATTTCAAATAAATCATTAAAATACTCATAGACAAAAATTTCACAGTCATTGGTTTGAGACGAGTTGTGAAGTAAAGAAAGAAAGAAATTCATTGTCCAATAGTAAATAGTGTTTTACTCAATGTTGTTTATTTTTGATCTGCGTTCTGATGTTTTTAAAACATTTTGTAATTGTCTATGGTGAAATTGAACTTAACGAGGCGTTGGGATTTGAAAAGCAGAGCACACCCTTCAGCTTAAAATTGACTTCTTTTTTGTTTGTCAGTTTGTAAAAAGATTTACACCACCGACTTTTGATTTGTCACAACGAGGAGTGAAAGTCTGGTTAAGATGTGCTTGCTTCGGTTTTATAGAGCATGTATTTATACAGCTTGATATTTTTTTAGAGCAGTTAAAACCGAAGTTGTGGTTTTAATATTTTATAAACACAAACAGTTTTGACTAATAAAGTTATCAAACTTTTAGTCCAATGCACTAAAGAGAAAACGCTCCACAATCACTTCCTAACTCTTCTTCTAAAAAGCGCATGATTTTACGCTTTCAATGAATTTAGAACTATAAAAAAACAGTCATCATCTCAATATTTTTATAAACAATTTATTAATATTTATAAACTCAATGACTAAAAAACATAACTGGCGAATCGTGGGTGTGTAATACACCTCTGCCTACCCCTTCGGGGATACAGGCGTGAAGTTATGTTATGTTATGTTATGACTAAAAAAGTGCGATAATAAATAAAATAAAATGATTCAGTGCCAAATAGCTCTATATTTTTTCTGACCATCGCACCTCCGCCGGGCTCCGGCAGGAGGGGGAGACCTCAGAGGTGCTGGTTTGACGTCGTAAGGGAAGACGTGCGTGCCAATGGTCTCAATACCATGGATGCCCAAGATCGTGCGAAGTGGGGAAGAACAAGCAGAAAAGCGGACCCCGAATAGGTCTCGGATGTAATTGAGACAACGCGCGCTGAGATGATCTAGGTACCTTAGGTGGTCAGAGAATTCGCGCTGTAAGGGACTGGTCGCGGGTTCAAGTCTCGTCCTAGATGTTCTCTTGTTCCGACCTAAATCTATTACTTAGATTCTAAATTCAAATAAGTAAACCGATTGTGTGTTACATTGACTCGCGCAATATCGTCTCTAACTGAATGAATAACGCAGAGGTAGGTATAACTTCTATTACAAACTTACTATTTCACATGAAAATTAAGTAACGCCTGTAAGCTATAAGGGTTACATTTTCTCAATACAGAACATTACGACAGTAATTACCATGGTAGTGCTAAAATGAGTGAAATCTGTTATACTAACTTACGTGAACTACGCCAGAATCGAGACGAGACGTACGCGAAATCGTTTTGTATTGATAATATTGGCTATGGTCTGTTTAATTTTTAAAGAATGAGCACAGTAATACAGTTTTGAGGCTTCTCATATACGAAAAGGACAGAAAAAGACATTATACATTTGTCATCATTATCCAATGACTTAAAAAAAAGCCCGGAAGCAGTATATTCTACAAGAAAAAAAAATGTTACTGGTCCAGTAGCATTTGCAGCATAAATGAGCAAATTTAAAAAAAAAAGCTAAAATAAAAAGCTGGTCACACAGGGGCTTAACCAT
This sequence comes from Cybosia mesomella, assembly GCA_946251805.1. NCBI lineage: Eukaryota > Metazoa > Arthropoda > Insecta > Lepidoptera > Erebidae > Cybosia > Cybosia mesomella. The sequence continues at coordinate 30,726,485 of OX276398.1, forward strand.
GACGCGAATTCAGTGGCGCTGAGCGAGAGAGGTGGAACCATATACCGTGTATACCTCCATCTCTCTTCCTCAGCTCCACTGCCCAAAACTGAATAGGGATGTTTCCATGGTTGTCAGATTCTTACCAATACTGTTTCATGACCCTGTTTTTATTTAAATATATGCATTGTAAAATAAGATGTTGCCTAACTTAACTGAAACTATGACTTTTTATTATTTTTAGTTCCCAAAATAGGCCAAAATATTAAAGAAATACATAAATAAATAAATAAATAAATACATAACACATTAAATAAAATAAAGTCAAAAAATTTAACTCTTAAGATGCCTCATTAAATTTCAAATTAATTTTATGAAGCATTATACGCGTGTAAACGCAACGTAGACGGAAATAAATTCGATATTCTCTTGCACTCCATACATTAGTAATATACGCAAACACGCGGTGACGTCACGTCTAGGTACGGCCGCCACCTCCTTCTGCGAGCATGTAATGCTCGCGAAGGAGATGGCGGAGCGCCCGGGAGGGATTTAGAACTCTCCCGGCCCGCCAAGCCCCCAACTTGCTCGCCGCGCGTCGCAGGCGACTCAGAGGAGGTCGCTTATCGACCTCCGTCCTCCATGAGCGCAGGCCTGGGGGTGGCAGGTAAGGCCGCCTGTCACCCCAGCAGAAGCAGGCCGGGACGGTGGGGCGACTGGCGCCCCTCCCCCAAGCCGGGGCAAGACGGGGACACCGTGGTTCCCAAACCCGAGGGGGCCATCTCGAAACCGGAGATGGCCCAGGGTCAGTCGGGGTGCGAGGGATATGCTCTATGGGCAACCTTACACCCCGGCGTCTGTGGACCCGAGACGGAGAGCGGTTTTAGTCGGTTCAAACCCGACATAACCGCCCCCGCTGGCCGGCGGGGGGGGGGGGGGTATCCGAAGGGATTTCCGCACGAAAAAAGAAAAAAGGGTACGATTTTGTGTGGAGCGATTTTCATCAACAACATCATCAACTCATAAATTTATCTAGTTTCTGCGTGCAGTTTCAAATTCGTAATATGTTGATCAGGATCAATACCCATACTCCCATTACTGGGACTCCTCTTCACCAGGGCATACAATAGGAAGAGTTTGGGTTGGGTAAGTTGAGTCCTTTGAGATGAGTAATTTCTATCTAAGTAGCATCTGGTATCTACAACTTAACATTAATATTCAAATCAGGACCAAAATAATTACTGTTAAAAAATATATGAGTACAGTCGCCCTCAGAATTTGGTGAACGCTAACAAATTTACAAACGATCTTTGTAAAAAATAATTAATTTATTTAATTTATAATGGTTTTTGTAATCTTCAGAAGATAAATTTAACATTTTTCAATTTTTGTTTATTATTTTATGTAAAGTTTTAGAGCTAAGGTGATCGGTAACTTGGAATGTGTTAAGGTAATACCGATGGCGCCTGTACATTTCAAAAGCGGTTAGAATCTATCAAATCAAATGGCTGATCGAAATCGAGTTCACTAACGACATTATGACCGATATTATGTCATTCGATGTAAGCGATTATCGGCCTATATACGTAAGTGACGTTAATTAACAAGTGTCATTATTGCTTACGAAGTTAAAGTTATATAGTTGATCTTATTGCATAGATTAAATAAACTTATCGACAGGACAACACAGAAAAGTATCCTTTTGAGAAATTGTATCGTGATGGTTTCTGGATACAGAATACCTCATGGTAAGTGGTCACCGCAGCCTAATAATAAGTACTCTAGGATATATTCCCATACTCCCAGTATGTATGAAAACAACTTAAATTAAAATGTCCTGGACATGATTGACATACGTAGGCCCAGGTCTAGCTATACCAGGTATATTCATGCATGCACATATTTGCACATAATGGGAATCGAACGAGATTATAGGATAAAAGAAAGGCAGAGAAGTAAAGATTCCGCCACTCTCACAAATCATACAAAAGTAGCACTTTCGCTCTTAACCTTCCATAGCGAACACAGGTGTTCGCACATAGGTCTGACAGACCAAAAGGTCCGTCGAAAATTCCCACCCAGTGTCACCGATGCGGCGACGTGAACTCACACCTAACACAAGTGATTTAGCTTAGCTGGAGGGATGAAGCAATAATATTAGTAATTTCGTTTACTAGTATTCTTCCAAAAAAACATTCATGCGGCACCGGTTTGAAGTTGGGCGCAAACTTTGCAGCTACCAAGGAGCACAATTCGCTAGCATTTTCCATTATAAAACAAGGCAATTGTATATTATCGGTCTGACAGACCTTTGTGCACACGCACATAGGTCTGTCAGACCGATAATATACCAAAGTTAAAGTCGATATTAAGTGAGAAAGTGGCACTTTTCTGGTCAGGTCTATTACATAAATATCTAGTTAAATTATTATTTACCATTAGCTCATAAGCTTTTCCATTACGAAACTTGAACCGACCATCAATATTAATTAGTTGCCTGACACGTATTATGAACCAGCCCTAATGCGAGCGGTGCGAAGAATATCAATGATTAATTTCTTCGAAACTTGTTAATTAGCATGCGTGGGATAAGCTATAAGAGAACGCGATAGAAAGATGTACTTAAAAAAATAACATAAACATTTTATTTATGGAATGTATACATCTGCAGAACCTTAGTTTAAGGCGACATTTCGGTGATTTGGGCTACAAAGTGAGGAGCTTCCTCACTGTGCGAGCTGTATCGAGCAGCACCATCTTCTGCATCAAGACCTTGACCTAACCATCTACCGTGAAACTCTTCAGGTATTTGCTTTTGGCTATAAGTTCATTGACTGCTACGACTATGGATACAATGATTGCCAAATTGAATTAGTTAATTTTAGTATTTTTGTATTTGCTTATAAATCGTACTGACACGTCTTTTATTTTTATAAACAATTGTTCTTATTATATTAGTATTTCGATATTCCTAGTATTCAGGCTTAGCCAACATGGACACACACACATCCAAACACATATCACACACACACATACACACACAAAACAAGTACTTAGAAGTTACAAAAACCGCTAATCCTTCATAACTTGTACCCCAAATGTCGTAATCCAACCTGCATAGTGTTGTCCCTATTTCCGAGGACCACATTGCACAAATAGATCTTATTATTTAAGCGTTTATTGCCACTACACACTTATTAACGAAATGAGCCTTCAATGCTTTCAAGAAATATTTAAGAAATCGTTAACCCTTATATGAATGATCTGTAATTATTACGAAAAAGTACTACAGCTTATTAAGGGATTGTGATTTCCTTGTGAAGTGTCCCTCGTTTCATCATCGTTTCAATAATTAAATAGGTACATTTTTAACTAGAAACATTTGGACCGAATTATTTGCACTATTAAGGTACTATTGGGGGAGACAAGTACATTGCCCATATGATGTTAAGCAATTTGAATGCTACTAACACCACCGGTGTCACTTGAGTGCATATCATCCGACTCCCGATGGGCATATTTGGGAGAATAGGAAACAGGCAAAGTATATATATATATACTTTGCTTATATAAACATTGTGACAGTGTTTATTTCAATTTAATTTAATTTAATTTTAGTTATACAGATATGAATTTATAAAAAATATACGAGTACATACACACTTTTATTAATTTTGTTTCCATTCTTTCTCTGTTCAGAATCTCTGTATACAAAATCTAATCTTCCAATTTAGTTTTGATGAAACATTTTATCTATCATTATTATCTGCTATACGCACGCTCAGGCTGTGAAATGAAATTAGTTTTATTAAAACCGTTCCCTTCAACGATAGTGTTGGAAAAATAAGCCGGGTTGTGCCAATGATAACATAATCGATTACCTACTATAATATTTTCATAAGCTTTTTGGACTAAACGTATTTATTTCTATTAAAAATACAACAATTACGTCATTTTATATGTTTGTTTTGACAAAAATCAGGTTTGTGTATTCTAACACCTGTAGGTATGGCCCGCGCCTCGTGTTAAACAAAATTACGTATTATATAGAAAGCGATAGGTATTACGAGTGATGTAATAGGGCGTGGCTGAGATGAGTCGACTGCGCCCGAACGAGCTTTCCATTTTCAAAATCGAAATATCCGATTACTGGTTACGATTTGAATTTGCAGCTATTGTTTCTGTTTTTAGCATTCTAGAACACGTATACTTGTTTTGCCATTGTTTTCAATTGATAACATCTTATTGTTTGAATTCGCTTCTCTGCTTAGTTATGTACGAAGCTGCTTGTATCTATAGGTCTATGTACCTATAGAAAATACAGAATTCGTATGTTTGTGGCCGTGAAAGTATGAAATCAGTCGATGTGATTTGAATTACAAAATGTACAGCAAGATATATTACATTTTGCAAAATAAAATGCAAACATAAATTTTCTTTTCTGTGATAAATTTAAAATAGTGCGTAAATCCAAAAATATTTATCTAGAAATATTAGTAAATTATAAGCCATGTTCAGAACCAGTTCCGAAACTCTTGTTTTATAGACGACCGAAGCGGTTTATAGTATCTAATGGTCTAATAATAGTATTTTTATTGTTTCAGGTACGTGAAGATTGTACAACCAATAGGAAAGGTTTATCATGATAAGTGAACAGAAAAGTCTAGATTTTAGTATAAACAAGTCGTACCTACAACATTATTTTTAGAAATGAGCAATTACTATCTACGAAAAATTAAGGTACACTTCAATTTCATGTATGAGAGACCAATTCGCTAAACCAGTGGCTCAATTAATTATTAATACAAGTTTCTTTCCATTAATTTTAATCTTGACTTTGTTTTCAACTGTAGCTTTCTATATCCACAATAATTGCTTCAAGCGCTCGAAATTTGAAATGGAATTTCCTAGCGACTGATAAGTAATTTCATGTTTTAATTTAAAAGTCGTTACTTATGTTTAATAGGCTAACTCAAAGAAAGGTCGCAGTCATTTAAACATTTGTTTGTCTTTCGTGACCTTAATAAATATAATTTATTGCATTTTATTGTGCATTCAGGTTTGGAAGAGGTTACTGGGACCTGTTTAATAGCTTATTCAGCACATGTTATAGAAATTGCGTAATTATTTCCTTTTCGAATTTCTATAATGAAGTAGATACTGTATAAAATATCCGTTAAGCCTTGAATTTTGCAGTCCTTCTGTTGACTTACTTACATACTTACTACATAAAATAAAAACAAGTCCTTCAATATTTAATGTTTGTAGTGTGTAATTTATTGACTTGAAAAGGTCACCTGAGTTTATTTAGTGCTGAAGGAAAGTTAAGAGAATATCTTTTTATTATATGTTTCACATGGATTGAATGCTAGGTAAGATACAAAACCATAACTTCACGGTCGAAAATCCATCGCTTAATTACCCCACCGTTTATTAAATATAACCGTAATTTTGATGACCTTATGAGTGAACATGACCCGCTCTAGTTCTATCAATTTGTTTTAATGGTGCCATAATCAATAATTTTTCAATTACTATTACATCACCAAAACAAGTCGAGGCTAGAAAATAAATATTAATACAAGTGGCCTTAACCTAAAATAAACTAAGGCAAAAGTTGTGTGTATGGGCTCAAGAAGACGGATTCGTTCTGGCGCATGCTTTCTGATCGTGGGGTGTTGGACGGTAGTTGCTCCCACAAAGGCTAAGTTGAGACAAATCAAGAGAAAGAGTACAAACTTTGGATGCAATTAGGATTAACGCTGTAATAAAGAAACTACGGGAAAAGTAAAGGGTTAACAAACCGAAATTACTCCATAAACAGCTCTTTTAAGTAGGTATTACATCAGGAGAGTAAGTAAAAGCGTAATCGTTGACCTGTATTCATTACATCATGACTCATGAAACGCATCGAAATATAGATTATAAAACAATTATGCGTACTGAAATTGCAAATCGATTACACTAGAATCGAATTTTAATTCTAATTTCAAATCTTAGTCGATTTGTTGTCATTGTTCGTGATCACGAACATTCGGATAAAGATACTGTTGATTTTTTTTTTCTTGTCTTTGAGTTTAATGGTTATTAATTGTCATTCATGAAACAATTGTCTGCGTGTGAAAAGTACGTTGGGCAAGTGCATGTTGCAACTGGCTGTTTGTATTGTATGTGGCGTGTAGACGGTGTTCTAATTTTGAAATGATAATAATTGTATGAATTATGCTATTATTTTGCAATAAATAATTGTAAAAAATGGATTATTACTTGCTTCACTTTTTACGTTTGATAGTAAAAAAAACCTAAATTAGTTTTAGTGTCACGTAATTTCGAAATACGACGGATGCGCGTACAGCCATGTTACTTCAAACCAACATTTTATACCGTTCACAACCAGAATCAACAAAATATTAAATATAAGATTTGAAATTTAAGATAATATATTGTTAGAAATTTCAAGTTTTGATGTAAATTTTGAAAGTCGTCAAATGAAACGCTCACAAAATGTTGCAATTATAAACTTCGTAGTTGAATTGATGCCCCTGGCGTTACACACGTACATAGGCCACGGTAACCGCTTCCCATCAGGTGGGCCGTGAGCTTGTCTGCCACCTGAGTGGTATAAAAAAGTGTTTTATGATTTCCAGCTCAAAGTCTTAACAAACATTCCGTTTACCTAATTATCACCATCTTAGCGTTGTTCCAGGTTGCATCCGGGGTTCACTTATACCTACCTACCTCCTTTTGATTTGAATTGTGTGATTTTTATAGGGCCGCCTGCCGTCTGACCTCTCAATCCAAAGAGGAAAATCTGCGCCAGACCCTCGTCCGTTAATCAGCAGGCTTGGGCCTGGAGATCTAGGTGGGGCCCTATCCATACATTCAGAATCTCCTGTATCTGTTGAATAAATAAAAGACTGACACGTAAAACAAGAAGTTATAACTGTAAGTAAATATATCTAGAAACTATTAAATGTCAATGTGCATATCGACATATTTAGTGATTTTATGACATGTAAAACTTGTCCCATAAAGTGCGCGCGAGTAAGTCTATTCAAAACACATAGGCAAAGGCGGATAAAAACTTTACGAGGTGTGCATTCGCACATGGTATGCAACTCGTCGGCTTGAGGTGTGATAGGCAATAAATAAACTTGAACATGCCCAGGCCGATCAGTGGGCCTACCATAACGTGCTATAAACGATCGTGTTTAAGGCCGCGATCCAGAGGGAGACGGTTGCTATACATCCTATATAAGTCAATATATATTGCAATCCAATTACGTGATCCGGCGCAGGGACCAATCGTGCACATAAATAATATCGTGTTTGCACACCAATATCGTCAATACTATTGACAGGATCGCGATATATTATATATTGACTGTTTCTACGCGCGCTTATAGCACGTCATGCTAGGCCTACAGTGTTGCGACCTTGTCATTCAAACATTAAACGTGAAATACGAAACATTTGCGTACTCGACTTAACGTCACAAATTTCAAAATTTAAATTCGGAATTAAAGTATTAGTTATATTGTAATCAAACTTTAAAATAGTTTTTATACAGCCTATTAAGTATTTGACAGCATTTTTACTAAGAAATATGAATTTATTCGCTCAAAAAGATTTTTCATGATCGAAAAATGATCGTCTACTTTTGACGCTGACTATAGGCAATGGTGGCATTGGAACTTGGTATCGATTTAAGACCACTACTTGACCAGCAAGAGTGCGCCACTATTTTTAGCTGTCGTACAGATGATATTACATACAGATGTCAAAATTCATTAACCCATTTATCTAGTTTTGGTGTCCCGTTCCAAATTCGAAATTCAAAATTCATTCCTGCCTCACCCAAGAACCGGACACGATTTTGATACGATACAGCTTTTCCAGTATAGGTATATAAAATAAAAATAAATATTCTACGTCATCCTACACAGCGCTTTCTAGACCCAAGGTAAGCATAGTTTAACTAGCTTGTGTTATGGGTTCCGGAATGCGGATAAACATACTTACTTTTTTTTTTTTGTAAATACATACATATTATACATAGAAACACCTAGACCAATGCAAATAGATATATTCATGCATACAAATATTTACACTGAGCGCGAACCCGCGCCCCTGTCGTAGCAGTTGAATGCACTACGACGCAGAGGCCGTCATTATCATTGCTCGTCACGAATAGGAAGGAGATAAGCTTAGCACGCGATGTGCTGCATGCCTTGTAGAGTGTGTATCCTCTACATAAGCATAAGTAATATAAATGTTCGAGTTTATGAATATAATGTTGATTTATATTTATGTTTGTACGCCACTCTTGTGTAAGTAGCTTTTTTCGCTCGTGGTAGAAATTTGATGTCACAAATTTGTCACAAAATTCGGCCGGGTGGGTACCACCGTGCACGATTGCGAAAAACCCTCCATAGTAATCCAATTTGGGTTTGATTGCGTTCAGGGGTCAGCAAGTGCATAGCCGGGCAGGGGGATTGTGGTCGCAGCAACAGTGGGACCGGTGGGTGTCACGTGGGGCTGCGACGACAATGCTCTTCTGATGAGGCCGTCAAGCTGAGTGCCGTGAGACTTTACCTTCAGCTTACCATCAGGCGAGGTGAAGTCAAATTGACGTGTCCTAAATATAAAAAAAAGTAGGGTTGTCGAAACTGCAGTAATGGTTAATTTCATCAGCGGCTAACCAGTGGCATGCAGATATGAAAACAATTATGAAAGTAGAAGCGAAAGACTCATACCAAGATCGTAGCAAGTCGAACGATATTGTCTATACCCCAATATAAAAAAAAGATTAACGATATCATGTAAACTGAGAAGACCGAAGTTTTCATTATCAATAATAATAATATTTTAGGACATAATAACACGCTTCTACCTTTTTTTTTTTTTTTTATCGTGCGGAAATCCCTTCGGATACCCCCCCGCCGGCCAGCGGGGGCGGTTATGTCGGGCTTGCACCGACTAAAACCGCACGCCGTCTCGGGTCTTCAGACGCCGGGGTGTAAGGTTACCCATAGAGCATATCCCTCGCACCCCGGCTGACCCTGGGCCATCTCACCACTAACAGCATCGCTCATCCTGTCTCCTCTGAAAGCAGAGGAGTACGGAGAGCGATGTGTTCCCGCCACGTTGGGTATTGGCCGACGATCAATGCCAACCCTATGAAGGGGTGAAGGGGAAGCCATTGACCGCCGCCCAGGGTGTACCGGCCGCTCCGATTCCGTTCCCCCCGGACTGCAGCGGGATCGGAATCGGAGCGACACTCGAGGAGGTTACCCAACACACACCCCAACACGGTTCTACCTAGACCCAAATGAAGCATAGCTCATAATATGGCTTCTAGAACGCGGATAAACATACATGAATATGTAAACAGCTTACAAGTATTAAAATTAGAATTATAAACGGGATATTTACCATGTTTAGTATCTTTTTCGGATGTTTCCGTGATCATGGTACTTGTAACAGTGCCGAAATATCGGATTCTCGAAAAAGAAACTAAACTTGGTAAATATCCCGTTTATAATTCTAATTTTAATGTAACTGACCATGTCAATCTAAAATCATATATAGCTTACAAGTACTGCACTGAGTGGAAATTGAACCCGCAACCTATGATGCGCAGTCGAACGCTCTACCACTACGCTATACAGATCGTGGAATTGTATGGCGATACCATAAATTTACCCAACGCCATCGCCACTTACAGAAGACAAGTCGAACTATGTCACAATCACTGATCCTGGATCGCGATATGAATATTCTCACGGTGGTTAGCCACCGGATGATGTTGCAATGTTGTATAATATGTACAGTCGCCATCGGAATTAGCTTAAATAGTTCAAGTTTCCAACTACCTTAGCTCTAAAATTTAAGATAAAATAATTGCTAAACGAAGCTATTAAAATTAACTAACTCTAAAAATTAAAATAATTAAACGTCCTAATTTTAATAGAGAAGATGGTTGAAATGTACCACCTGCTTGGGACCCAGTCATTCACTTAATCAATTCCAATAAAAATCAAAATACAACCGAAACGTCGGGTTCAATGTAAAATATAAAATAACATCAAATAAACGGCGATAGAATCCGTTAAAAATAGTTTTATTTCAATTAAGATAAAATGTTAAACAAAAATGTATAAAAATGTTAAATGAAGATTATGAAATTACTTAGGACGTTATCAATTGTTTATTTATGTGTTCAGTAGCTGTTAGCGCTCTAAGGGCAACTATACTTGTGCTCATTAGAGAAAAAACAATCTAGTCAAGTCGAATTAGCTCGAAAAAGGGCGGACCCGGAATAAAATAGCAGAAGCAATTTTCCTTCGGCATTCTTTGGGGGCAATAAAGTTGAATGAAATAAACGAGTATTTCAATTAACAAAAATTGACCCTTAAAATCAAAATGGCGGATGCCGCAATGGTCCAATTACCCCGCAAATCAACATTTAGGATGCCAGTGACCCCCCCACCCCCACCCCAACGAAATCCGAAGAAAAATTGCTGCGCGTAATTTTTCCGGGCTAAATCCTAATTTGACTGCGCGAATGTAACACTATAATTCAGTCAATATAAAAAAATAGACTAAAATAAGTCATAACTAATTAATAATTCGCATAGAGCTGAAAATTGGCAGAGACCTTAAATACATCATTATAAATAAATTGTCAAAAATCCCCGTTTCTTATTTTATCCTTTTTATTTATTTTTACTTATAATTTGATGATTATAATTAAAGAAACTGATAAAATTGTAAGTAGAATTATTATCACACGGAAGCGATGATACAAAATGCTTGTTAGATGTCAGTGATGATTTGATGATACAAAGTGCTTTTTATCTATTTCCAATATACATATAAATCCCTGCTTCATCAATACTGTATTTATGAGTATAATAGAAACTATGAGACTCATCCGTTAAACGACTGCTTCTATTCCTCATAAAATAAAGACTAAAAAAAATGTATATATTATATGAAGTAAGTTTTATAAGACCACAGACAAAACTGTATAATCTATAAGACATGCAATTTAGTTTTTATGGTCTCTATTTAATGAATTTGATATATAAAACAAAGTCGTGTTAGTGATGACCGCTTATAACTCGAGAACGGGTGGAACCGACTTTCATGATCTTTGATTTTTTAGTTTTATCTTTTTTTTTTTTATTTTTTTTTTATTTAAGAATATTAGTAACCGAAATTATTAATATTCCCCTAACCCCTCCAGCTAAGCTAAATTGCTTGTGTTAGGAGTGGGTTCACGTCGGTAGTGTAATGGCCAGGATTCGAACCCGGGAATTTTATCTCCGCCTATACTGTGCCAGTTTATGGTTCTTTTTTTAGTAGAAATTCCCATGGTTACCTCACTACCGGCCAGTGGTGTCGACCTCGAACGAAAAATGTTAGGCTCGAACCGACCAAAACCGCACGCCGTCTCGGGTCTCTAATGCGAATTGTTAAGTGGCCAATAAGGCAACTCCTCGCACCATGGGTGACCCTGGGCCATATACGGCTTTGAGATGGCCCCTTGGAATACTGTGCAACAACATTCACGAAATAAATTCAGCTGATAAGGTAACCACCACAACTTGATTCTAAGGCGGAACGAATTTTGCCGTTGCCACTAGTATTATTATAAAAAATCTATTGGGGCAGCACATAACAGAATATTTTTTGTTAATCTATTACACTTCTCGTTTAGTTTAAAATGGCACAACGAATTCTAAACAAGCTAAAATTAGTAAAATAAATCGAAATACATTTCTTTTTATGGGTTACCATGTAACACCTATGGAAGTCAAGCAGATATAGTTCCAGAGATTTACGCCTTCAAACATACAAACTCTTCAGTTTTAATAATAGTAATATAGATTTATGTATTTTCAAAACAACGTCAACCACAGAATTATAATTACGTCAAAATGAAATTTAGAACTGCCTAATTGTAGTCTGAATTTAATCCGATGAATACCTGACGTGAAGTTTCTAAATTTAAATAATACAGAGATAGTTTAGTGAAATGTTCGATTATGTGACTCTTATACCAGTAAACTAGCAAACGAGCACATGGCTCAGTTAATGATAAGCACTTAGAGTGGAAAACCGTTTGAGTGTAAAACACGTTTACCGGGCGCTTTAGATAAAATCTAAAAATACATCAACAGTTAACATTTTCGTACACTAAAACGATTTAAAAATAGGAACACTACGACTGGTTGGAGGGTTGCGACTGGTTGGAGGGGTGCGACTGGTTGGATCACCTCCAAGTTTGGTGCACCCTGGGCAACGTGGGCGACGACGCATCATTGATTGCTCCTCTGGAGTAGCTGGCGTTAATGTCAACGGCCAAGAGTCTGACCAACCGGCCCTTTTCAGAGCCAGCTGACCCCATTGCACGAGGGGGTCGGGGTATGGCGGGCCTGCAAGGCCCGCGGGGGGGCGTGGTCGCTCCAGGTGCCCCACTGCTGTTATCAGAGGGGACACTGCGAATGGCCCAGGATCAGTCGGAGTGCGAGGGATATGCTCTATGGGTAACCTTACACCCCGGCGTCTGTAGACCCGAGACGGCGTGCGGTTTTAGTCGGTTCAAGCCCGACATAACCGCCCCCGCTGGCCGGCGGGGGGGTATCCGAAGAAAAAAAAGATACACTAACAATGCATCATTACTTTTTTGGTGGGCCAAGGACGCACTTGTTATTCAGCCTACAATTCGGAAACGTTTGTGCATCTAGATTTATCGACTAAGTACATGTTCGCAATAGCAAAATCGAATAATTTGATATTTAGATCGAGTTTCGTGACCGCGACCGAATGTAATAGTGATGTAATTGACCTTCACGTTAGGTCTATAGAACATTGACAAATTAAGGCATCGTTTGAATGATTAATGTTCTTTAAATTTAAAATACATTGTCAAAACTATAAAAACACATGTTGGCCTTTAACAGAAGGAAAAAATAGATTGACAATGATTTTGTATCGCCAACATTTATTTATATTATATAAATAATCATACCTGTAGGTATATTCCGGAATGTGTAGGCAGAGGTGATTGATGCCTATATTTCGCTAAATGCATTTATTCTTTAGTGATTAGTCGATTCCTTCTCTGCTTGGTCATCGTTCCAGTGGAAACACATCCTAATAGTAAACCGTTGTATAATTTGTGTGCTGTCGTAGAATGTAATAGGGACGTTTTCTAATGGAACTCAGGAAGTGAGAGATCTTGAATCATTACATCTATTATTACTTTCTCGTTTTTATAGTTCTTTACCCGAAGTAGCCAATCAGTTTCTCATACAAAATATTTTTCTTAATATACACAGAGAGTAACAAATAGAAATGTCCGTCTGTTATTGACCGAAACCGTTTGACAGCCTAAATATAGTTAATGTGTAAATGCCGTTACAACAACAAATAAGAATTAAAAAAAATGTTATAGCACCTCTTTTGTATAGGTATTTTACGAAAGTATTTAAATTTTACATATTATTTGTTACGATCGTACGGAACTCTTCGTGATACAAGTCTGAATCGCACTTGACTGGTTTTTTAAACTTTTTAGGACACAGTAAATAATTTGACACTAGGAGGTAAGGTATGACGTAACACCTTGTTATTTAATACAAGTTTCTACAGAATCTACAAATATGACGTGACAAGTAACTGCTGTGTTATATAATATAATAATTAAATCAATACTTATCCATATGCAATAACTTTAATTTTAAAAAATCATCGAGGTGTGACAGTGTCGTGAACACGGCCGAGTGTTTTACATCATTGCGTGTATGAAACGGCGATGCCGCTGTGATTAAAGGTTTACTAGGTCTGCAAGGCGAATCGCTGCTTGCAATGTTGAGCTGAGTGAGACATCGTGAATCAGATTTTGAAAATTCTTTTTGAAAGTCACAACTCTGGACATGCTTTCTGAGCGTGTAAAGTTTGGTCACAGTCTCACGAGCGGTTATTATGTAATTCCATCTGGATTTTTTTTAACGGTGATCATTCCTCTGTGGTAGCATTAATTTTTTCAAAATGTATCCATAAACCTTCCTCTGATTGACCTCTTTAATGATGCCAAATTTGGTTCTGATTGGATTAGTAGTTTAGGAGGAGACCTGTGACAAAGAAAATCCTGAAGTCTGGTATGAGGAGCTTTCGCTCGACTTCGTCTCACTCAGCTCAATTAATCTTACGAAAACGTAAGTAAGTTTTGTATTGGTAGATCATACGAAATAACAGAGTAATTTTTACGTTTTCGTAAGGTTACGTCCTAATCGAATTGAAATCACGTGTTTTAAAATATTTAAACGTTAAACGTGTATGTAAATATTGATCCATGCCGAAATTACCTACACTTTGAAAAAAATCTCTTTAGACACCAAATAATAAGAATTAGGTACTGAACCTTCTCGGCTTCATGCCACAGCGACGAATTAAAAGAGCTGTTTTTCATCCAATGGTAAGCAGACAAATTCGGAAAATATCCCCGGTGGACAGTTATAAGCATCCTAGTATAGATATTTGGACGCTACGGACACAATTTTGGCGCCACTTTTTATTGCTGTCATAGCCACAGAGTAAATTAAATTTATTTTATATGAAATCATCATCTGTCATCTGTAAAGTAGTGTAAAGGCGCTAGAATTATAATCAATGGTGAGGCGTTCCATTCCCCTCCCCCGTACCGCTGAAGTGTGACACACTTTTTTGTTCTGAACTACTTGTCTAGTAAGTATACATATAAGTCATTTTACGAAATGGGAATATATAGTGTAATATGGTAGTACAAAGCTCACATTTTCCTACTTGGGTAACTTTGATTTCCAACTGTTTTTTTTATGACATTTAAGTGGCAGACACGCGCTCGGCTTACCTGATAGGAAGCGGTTACCTTGGCCTACGTTTGCAACACTAGGGACGTCACACTCGCGCTGCCGACCCTGTGTGTTGTAGTCGCTTAGGAAAATCACAACAGGGAGATCATTCCACAGTTTGAGCGTGCGCGGAATGAAGTTTCTGTCATACCTTACTGTACGCATTCATCTACTTCTCCTTTCCATGGTATGGTTCACTTTGACTTTTATAGGAGCGACTACCGTCTGATCACTTTTTTTTTATATTTAGGACACGTCAATTTGACTTCACCTCGCCTGATCGTAAGCTGAAGGTAAAGTCTCAGGAAAGAGGGTCACCATTACATACACGTACCATGTTAACAATGGTGGCACTCAGCTTGACGGCCTCATCAGAAGAGGATTGTCATCGCAGCACCGCCGTCTCGGGTCTTCAGACGCCGGGTGTAAGGTTGCTTATAGAGCATATCCCTCGCACCCCGACTGACCCTGGGCAATCTCCGGTTTCGAGATGGCCCCTTTCGGGTTTGACAACCACGATGTCCCCGTCGTGCCCCGGTTTGGGGGAAGGGCGCTAGTCACCCCACCGTCCCGGCCTGATTCTGCTGGGGTGTCAGGCGGCCTCACCTGCCACCCCCAGGCCTGCGCTCATGGAGGACGGAGGTCGTTAAGCGACCTCCGGCGCCTGAGTCGCCTGTGACGGCCATGCTGCGGGCATGTTGCGGGCTCGGCGGGCCGGGAGAGTTCTAAATCTCTCCCGGGCGCACTCCGTCATCTCCTTCGTGCAGAAGGAGGTGGCGGCGGCACACGCGCTCGCGCTCCGCACCATTGCCGCAATCATGCTGCCGAGCGAGGGGACTCCCACCCCGATGGCTGCCACGAGATCACGCCTCGGCGCCTCCCACGCCGGGCAGTCACCCAGCATGTGCAGCCCTGAGTCCTCGCTCGCGTCGTAGTGATGACACTCAGGCGTAGGCTCCTTACTGATCCGATGCAGGTGGTCCCCGAAGCTCCCCTTACCGGAGATCACCTGCGTCAGTCGGTACGAAAGGCTTCTGCACGGTGGTACCCACCCAGCCGAATTTTGTGACAAATTTGTGTCATCAAATTTTTACCACCAGTAATACCCTTCGATACCCTTCTTCCCTTCTTCGTACCTTGATTCATCATCATTCATCTGTTCATCCGATGGTCATCACAGTGTCACTCCCACTTGGTTCCGAAAGCTTATACTTTGAAGACCGTAATCTGCTCTGCTACTCTTTCTCTTAATTTGGTTGACCTCCAACCCCATGACGAAAACCTGCATCAGAGCCTCATCCATTAAACAGTAGGTGAGACAAGAAGGTGAAGATCTAGGCGAGACTCCCATTATACTTATGTATTCCAAACTTCACTAAGATGCACGTCAGTTTGTACTCTAACTGCTTAGTTGTGACGTCATCGTGCGCTCGCGCAGGTGAACACCAGCCGATCTGGTTCCGGTACGCTACTCTCACTTTCATTACATATAGCTCGTGTGTAAGTCCGGTTTGAGCTAGCAGTTATACTCAATTATGTAGTTTATTGTAAGCTTAAAATGATAACACACCTGTTGTGTTTAAAATTGTATAAAAGTGATTTCGTTTTTTGAAGTGAAAACTTCTTTAGCGGCGTTGTGTACTTTTTTTGTAATGGGTAAACACGTTAAACTCGCTTCTTCTTCGCTTCAATCAGGACACGTGACCTGCACGTGTCCTGATTCGAAAATTCGTATGTACGACCGTGCAACTTGCAGGTGAGATTGACTTAGGCCTCGATCTTTGTGGGGCTCCAAAACACCCAAATGACGAACTGAGTATTAAAAAAATTAGCGTTTCTATATTTGTCTGCAAACGTCTTACGAATTTTCGAATCAGGACACGTGTAGGTCACGTCACAAAGATCGAGGCCTAAGTCAATCTCACCTGCAAGTTGCACGGTCGTACATCTGTTGATTAACAGACGAGGCCCTGCGTAGGCCTTCCTCTCGGGGTTTAGAGGTTATACGACTGTCGCTTTCATAAAAGCCATATAAACCAAATCTAAAGCAGTAGAAAGAGTAAGCGGATTACTGGCCCCGACATGATGATTCTCTTATACCTTTTTTTTTTTTTTTTTTTTTTTTATCGTGCGGAAATCCCTTCGGATACCCCCCCGCGTGCCAGCGGGGGCGGTTATGTCGGGCTTGAACCGACTAAAACCGCACGCCGTCTCGGGTCTACAGACGCCGGGGTGTAAGGTTGCCCATAGAGCATATCCCTCGCACCCCGACCTTATACCTGGCATAGCTGTTTGTTGGTGGCTGAACTCCTCCGTAACCACTCGCGCGATCTTGACCAAATTTACCACGGTGATAGTGTGGACACTGAGGAGTGTTTTGAAGCGAGATGGTTCATGTTCGATTTACCATTGAGGAATAATCACCGAAAAACAGTTTCACGAGCGCGCGGCCTTAGCTAAGCGCGCGACCGTATTTTCAAGTAAGAGTCCTGCTCGCTCAGCTCAATTTATTTCAGTCGCACAATACACTGAATTCCTAGTTATATTTCTTCAGTACAAAAACTAAATTCCAGGACTGCTAATCGCATACGGGTGATTAACAGTATCACCATCATCTGTATCAGCCCAGGGTCCGCTTCACGGCTATTTCTTCTCCCGTTCGCCAAGTCCTTGATATCTCTAGCAGTAAGACCATTGGCACGCATTTCATCTTGCACAAGGTCAAACTAGTGCTTCTTGGGTTTACCACTCCTACTGAGACCTGGCGAAGACGGCATGGTCAGACATTGGTTACCCACGTATCCTCGCGGTTAAAGCACAACGTGAGCGCACCAGCGAAGGTGAATCTCCTGCATGATATCTGCGATGTCACGGGCATGAAGGCTGTCGCGAATGTAAGATTGTCTCACGCGATCCTTACGTGTGACTCCACACATCCACCATAGCTTATTCATCTTCGTGACACACAGCGCCTGCTTTTATCGCTCTCGCAGCAGCCACGGTGACTCTCCTGCAGTTAATCCGCGATATATAATATAATAAATACTTAATTATGTTAATAAGCTACGAGTACGTAACTATTATATTTTACTTCGGGAGAGTTATCTCAACTCTCTTCTTGTTTCATTTTTCAAGCGAATTATGAATTATTATGTTGAATATGGACAAGTGAAAGGCTTTCTTGTTAAGAGATAGTGGTTTTCGTATACATTTAGCGCAATAAATTAGAAACTGTTAATTTTATATACACCAGAGAAAAAGATGGGCAGAAATATTTGTTAACAGTGTAGGGTCGCATTGGATGTGTAAGGCCAGAGATAGGTGGTACTGGAAGGCAATGGGGAAGGCCTACGTTAAAGAGGCGACAGCTACATAAAGATTTAAAATGTATACAATACCATAAATTATTTACTGTGTAGCAGAATAAATTATTTTATTATTTTATTTATTTTATAATTAGATATACATAGAATACTCATCATCATCGTCACCAAACTAGTTACATCTAGCGCTCTCCTGCTCCTCCTTATTGACTTTTTTGCCTTTTACTGAAGTGATGACAGTCTGAATGGGGGTTAAGGAGAGAGAGAAGCCTACTCCAGAAGCCTCTTCTGTTGATGAAGCAGGTGTGGTCGCGGTTGGCTTGAAGGTCGGATCAGACGGCTCTGTCGCAGGGATTGGTGGGTTAGGGGGTCCAGATGGCAGTCGCTCTCGTAAATTAAAGTGTGGAGGCTTTAAATGTAACTGGTATTAACGTAAGCATAATTATGATGATTTCCGCTTGATTTATTTCCGTGATTGCTTTAGTCAAGCTTGTGGCTGAGTGGTAACAGAGTAGGTTTACACATTGCAAGATTAAGCAATGCTAGTCAGGTAATTTTCAGGATTGGTAATGATTTTTAACACAGCGAGACCCCTCCGTGTCTCGGAGTGCACATTAAAAATTCGTTATGGGTCATTGGAGCCCAAAAAAGTCCGACAATCTAGTCTAATTGCAGAACTTTGATATTGGCAGTAGATTGTGGAGGTTAGATGGCTTCACGGAAAATATCGACCGTTTCGTAATTAAACCAAAGCCAAAGGGAAAAGTCTCTAAGGATGATGACATGAAGAGACATGAATGACTTTGTAGTATTTATTAAGCTTGAAAACTAAGCAGGATATTAACTACACCGCAAGTTACAGTACTCAACAAGTTTCGTATGAATTCATTTAAATTAGCATACGACACAAATGACATAACGATACAAAAATGTAACAGGAGACTCGGGGCAAGGTCTTCAGCCACGGTCCAACGCGTGGTACATATACATAGCTACAATGCTACGTAATTTTGTAATACAACACTTACTAACGACCTGCGAGGTGAGCTGCTTATTGATAGGGTGTAGACAGAATAATTAAACAGAATACTACAGAAATCTGTGTATGGGGATCTATCAAGAATTTCAGGCATTAGCCAATCTCACTTGATGGTACATCTACTGGATGGACGAGGATTTGGTGTTGGTTTTCTTCTCGAGGTTAGAAGATCTAAGTAAAAATCAAGATAATTTAATAGTGTAGGAATATGAGAGTAGACCTCGGACTCCAAAATGCAAGTATTGGATGTTATCGAGACTGAAGCTCGGAATAAGATGAGAATACAACAGATATCAATATTTCTTAACAACAATGCGTCTTTACATTTACGTTCATAGTGGGAGGCAATTCAGAAAACTTGAAGTTAGTAAGTAGTAGTTAGTTAGTAGTAGTTCGTTAGTAGTAGTTACTAATATTAGTCAGTTAGCAGTAGTAGTTAGGTCAGTGAATGGTCGATGAAGTTGTAATAACGGCAAAAGAATAAAGAAAAGTATGAGAGATTAAACCGCTTTCATATTCAAATTATTGGATTCATTCGTATTATGTATTTCCTACAATATTACTTATATATTCATGTAAACAGCTGTTAGTCACAGGGCGCTAAGCAGTGTAAGTGTTAGTGGGTAAACTTGGAAGTATACGAGTATAAATTAGATTAATTTTTATACTAGTGTGGTAGCAAACAGGCACTCGGCTAATTTCGTAGTCAGTTACGATTAACAACAAGAAATATAAAGTTTTTTGCGAGCTTTTTCTCATACGAACTGTAAAGTTTGTAACGGCTGGTTTCAAATAATCATTTGCAACTAATTAAGCTTATATTAACTACATTAATCTTAATTTTTCAATCAATAACATGGTATATTCGTTACAAAATCAATAAATTTAATACCCAAAACGCCTACTAACTTTTACAACTTGGCCTGCTGATACAATTAATTAGCTGAAAAAAAAAAATTAATTACCTTTGGTTGAGAAACAGTAGTCGTGAATTTTGATTACCAAATTCGTTTCTTAAAGCGGCTTTCAAAGATGTGTGATGATGTGCTCGAACACGTATCAGCGTTCTCAAGGGCTATACTGGTCACACCATTCTAAGAAGTCAAGCAATGATTGAAAAGTTCAGAGAGACGCGAGTGGGCGTCCGCCCGAATAGATACTAGTACGGCTAATGGAACCGCGGGTCACTTTAGTTCTTTATAAATGTACACCTAAAATAAAGGAATCCTACCAAAAACATCGCATTCACAGATATAATACAATTAAATCACTACAAATGTTAAGCTAGCTGTAAAAATCTAAGCCAAAACTCAATTCTAAAGGCCATCTATAAAGAAATGCATGATAGGTCTTTTAAAAGGTCAGGCATATTTCGCAAACGCGGACTTACCGTACCATCGACAATGTTACCACGTTATGGTGTCAAGTGTATGTTGTAAGGATCCTATAATATTTAAATTTAATCGCTCTATGGTGAAAGAAATGGCGTTTGCCGCGCAAATGGATGTGACGAGACTTTTGATGACGAATTACTATGCATTGGTGTTGATTGTTAGCAATGATTGTTGATTGTGTACATAAGGGATTTTAAATATACATACTTTTTCAATCAAACTTACATATCTTCATTTTTTTTTATACCACTTAGGTGGCAGACAAGCACACGGCCCACCTAAAAATTCTACAAAAATCCGTCAGTTCCATACCAGTTCCACTATTTTCAGTTCCATGATGGCATATAACAGTCACAGTTTACTGGTGGTAGAAATTTGATGACACAAATTTGTCACAAAATTCGGCCGGGTAAGTACCACCGTGCACGATTGCGAAAAACCCTCCATAGTAATCAAGTTTCGGTTTGATTGCGTTCAGGGGTCAGCAAGTGCATAGCCGGGCAGGGGGATAGTGGTCGCAGCACTAGTGGGACCGGTGGGGGTCACGCGGTGCTGCGACGACAATCCTCTTCTGATGAGGCCGTCAAGCTGAGTGCCACCATTGTTAACATGATACGTGTATGTAATGGTGACCCTCTTTCCTGAGACTTTACCTTCAGCTTACCATCAGGCGAGGTGAAGTCAAATTGACGTGTCCTAAATATAAAAAAAAAAAAAAAAACCAAGCACTGTCAAACGAGTTTATTTTAACTGTCAGATGAAGAAACAGTATTGTGCCTTAGACACCTAATACCATATCCACAGTAAGATATAGGGGGCCCATATAGTCTTGTAATTACTGTATTAAATTTGGTAGAGCATAACGTATTAATTATGTCATGACTTTAATGCATTTGGGGCATAACTTGACAAGTGGGTACACATAACCGCCCCCGCTGACCGGCGGGGGGGTATCCGAAGGGATTTCCGCATGAAAAAAAAAGGTACGTAACTTACTATCTATTACTAAAAATATTAAGTATTGATGGAATTCTCGTTACGGGAACGTAACGAACCCATGGGGACCAATTCCAGGGATAAAAAGTTGCCTATGGATTATTCCTGGCTATAATTTTTTGTTTTTGTTGGTTTTTGTTTTATTTTATTTTTTTGTCTTTAACTAACAATAGTGGTTAAGTTCTTTTGTGTAACTAACAAGACATATGGAGAAATCTGAAATAAATTATTTTTATTATTATTACAATCTATCTCTGTACTAAACAATAAGATCCGTTTGAGCGTTATTTTTTTTATAGTCGAAATTCCCGCGTTACGCGTCGGGTGAAAAGCAACAAACATCTTTTAAACTATTAGTAGGATCACAAATCATTACATTCAGTTATCATCCAATTATGTCTAACTATAATTCAAGATATGCACTTATAGTACAGTATATAGTATGATATGGGCCTTGGATTGGATAAGCTTCTGTCTATATTGCAATTTTATCCGTGTTACAAGCATTTTGTCTGTGACACAATCAATTTACCTTAAACAATTCAAATTATTGTGTGTAATGTATGTGAGCGTATAATGGCATTTACATAGAAATATATTGAGACATCACATTGCAGTCTAAAACCCATAACAGAAGCTAGTTAAGCTATTCTTACTTTGGGTCTAGATGGCGTTGTGTAGAATATCCTGGAATATTTAATTCTATTTTTTTTAAGGATACTAGACACCGAAATTACTAGTATTCTCGTTAACCCGTTCACCTAAGCTAAATTACCTATGTTAGAAGTAGGTTCACGTCGGTGGTGTAATGGCCAGGATTCGAACCCGGGATCTCTCAATCGTAAGGCCGACACCTTAGCCGCTAAGCTATTGACGCTCGAAATAGTGTGTATAAAGGGGGCCCGTCAAGATTTTCGGGGTCCAAGCTAACCTCATCTGCAAGCTGGTACACCTGCTAATTAACGGACGAAGCTCTGGTACAGGCTTTCCGCTCGGGAATGCAGACGGCAGTCGCAACCATGAAAGTCAAGATAAGACAAATATGTTAGGAGGATAGTAGGTGGTATGGTAGGAGGAGACGGCAAAACACTAAGTTTGTACATGATATTGTCGGAAGTTTACGCGAATGTTACACATTGAAATAAAACTATTTTTAACGGATTCTATCGCGGTTTATTTGATGTTATTTTATATTTTACATTGAATCCGACGTTTCGGTTGCTTTTCAGCAGCCACTAAGTTTGTAATAATGATTCATTTAATCATCATTCAATTAAATTTTTAAGCAATTATTATGCGTCACCTTGAAACGTATATAATATATCGGAGAATTTCGAATATCTGGGACATGTCTAGGTGGCTCAGTTGGTCAGAGCATACCCCCTGTAAGGGACTGGTCGCTGGTTAAGTCCTGTCCTAGGTGTTCTCTTCCAATCTAAATCTATATTTGTAATGATGATACTCTCGTAGAACCTTGGATTGGATAAGCATAATTGTATATATTATTACAATTCTATAAATATTTTGAAAGTAAAATAATCAATTTACATGCCATAAATAATTCAAATTAGCTATTCAAGTAATGACTGCGTATGTAATAGCGTTAGGAAATACATATTGAGGCTACGTATTGCTACATTACTAAACATAAACTAGTGTGCCCAACAAGAACTTCGAAGCGGTACACCTGCTTAGTGATGGACTAGGCTCTGGGCCTCTGGAAAAAGTTATATTCTATTAGCAATATCCCCAAAGAAGCGTTCGGTAATTCATAAGATTGGCATAATCATTAAAGTGGGTAAAATAAAAAATAAAAAAAGAAATTCAACTGAGTCTTTGTGAACGTACCCAAAATTGGATGGCAATCCAATTTTGGGTATGTTACCAGTCGATTTCGATGGGACGAATTCTTTGACGGCTAAACTTTTTACTTTAGTTTGAAGTACCTTCATTTAAAACATAACACGTTCAATATTCAATAGATTTAAATTGTACGTTTTTAATTTTAAACAATCTAAAGTGTTAGTTGTTGAATTCACATATTAATTGAATAAATATTAAAAATAACTAAAATAGTTTTAACAGTATCTACTCCCTCCCCCTTTTGTGTCAGTATTTTAGTCAATAATATTTTTTACAAAACAGGTAAATAATTTTATTATATTGTTATTTTAATCATCGCAGTATCACGTGATCCATTGATAACGAACAGAAACTGATTCGCTTCGAAGCGATTCTACCAATAGAATGTCACTTTGTCTACAGGCCCTGGTGCAGACTTTCCTCCAGACTTAAGGGGTCGCTCCCGTAAAAGCCAAGCTAAATTAAATCATAGAACGGTGTAGGAGCGCAGGTCAAAAGTACTATGCACTATGCACCAAAATAAAAAGAAATTAGAAGAATAGAAATGATTGTGTGGGTTTTTCCACTGATTCTTTATTCTCTCTTACGATATACGAGGGACATCTGTGACAAAGCAAGCATCCTAGGCAAAGTTCAAGTGTAATATCGATTCTTCTTCAAAGAACTTCAGTAGAGCTATTCCAATTGATTCCACTTTCTCCCTTCTTGTCCCGAACAACACGTGCAGGACTTAGGTATCATCCTCCTACAGTGCAATCGATACTATCGCGAACCAAGCAGTTTGGTGACTCCTTTTTTGTCGTACGCTAAAGAACTGGAACGCTTTACCCACACACTTGTTCCCTTCTTCCTACGAACCTGGGTTCTTTAAGCGGGGCGTGAAAAAGCATCTGTTGAGGCCGTCTAGGTAGGGGCCTCCATTCTAGGGACAATCTCTGGAAATGTTGGCCACTACTTTTTAGACTTCACCTCAGCTTTCCATCAGGTGGGGTGTAGTCAATTTGACGGACTAAATATATAAAAGTAAGTAGTAATTATTAATTTATAAAAAAAACAATACAAGCTAACAGTTAGACAAAACCAAAGCGCTTTTATGTTACAGCGCTTATGTGACACACAGGTACACTTCAACTGTGTTCCCTGGCTAAAAGGGATTCAGATAGGTTGTAACCTTGAGAGCCATTTGGCTTATACCGTCAAAAATAAATCGGCATCTGGATTTGATCGCAGCAAACCATTCAATAACGCCTTTCAGGTGGGGCAATTGACGGCCTGAGGTAAGCGCCATGTTAGTATAAAATAGACTAGTTTAGCATGAGTTAGAGCTGTATCTATTACTGTAGAGTGAATCATAGTTTGATTAAGTCAAACAAACAGGTATTGTTACATTCTTCATATTTATGTTCGCATAATCCTTACTGAGATCGGCCGCCCGTCTCAACATGGCTTTCTATGCTATGTTTATTATTAAAACTAAAATAAATATACAATACGGTCGAATACTCATATGGTCATAATACGGGAATAATACGGCCAGGTACGTGTCGAACTGCAATGGTTCCGTAATTCAATATTGTTTGAAATTACTCTTTTAAACCAAATTTCATTAGATTTGGTTTAACTTTATTGCTTGAACAGAAATATTTTTGAAAAGTAACTGCATGTTTTACTAACTTTTAGCATGCAAAATTATATACGTGTTAGTTTTATATTCATTTTTTTTTTAATATTTAGGACACGTCAATTTGACTTCATCTCGCCTGATGGTAAGCTGAAAGTAAAGTCTCAGGAAAGAGGGTCACCATTACACACACGTACCATTTTAACAATGGTGGCACTCAGCTTGACGGCCTCATCAGAAGAGGATTGTCATCGCAGCACCGCATGACACCCACCGGTCCCACTAGTGCTGCGACCACAATCCCCCTGCCCGGCTATGCACTTGCTGACCCCTGAACGCAGTCAAACCGAAATTGGATTACTATGGAGGGTTTTTCGCAATCGTGCACGGTGGTACCCACCCGGCCGAACTTTGTGACAAATTTGTGTCATCAAATTTCTACCACCAGGTTCATTAGTCTTATAGGCAATGGGACTTTTACAATGTATTGTTTTGAATGTCCGATATTTTGGCACTGTTGCAAGCGCCATAATCAAGGAGGAACTGAAGTACCGGCGGTTACTTATAAATATTCTACGACATTCTACACCGCGCTTTCTAGACCCAAAGTAAGCATAGTTAAACCAGCTTGTGTTATGGGTTCCAGAAAGCGGCTAAACATACTTAGATACTTTTTTTTGTAAATATATACATATTATACATAGAAACACCCAGACCAATGCAAATAGACATATTCATGCATACAAATATTTGCACTGAGCGGGAATCGAATCCACGTCCCCTGTCGTAGCAGTCGAATGCACTACCGCTACGCCACAGAGGCCGTATATGTATATATATATATATACACATATGCGGCATTACATATACACATATATATATATATATATATAATAGTAAAATAGTGTGTTCGTATTTCCTATTTAGCTACGTAACTCTATAGATTCTTTATTTATAAATACATCTTAGCTTCTGATGTCATGCTTCTGGTTATAAATAAATATACACACACACAAATGTATCAGCGTGTTTCATAACTTACCCCTAAGAGGGTGAATTAGGGGTTGAAAATTTATATGGATTATAAGTTCGTCACTTTTGTATAGTGTTGAGTAGATACCGAAATGGTTTACCTCCCAAATTGGAAAAACAACAACTCTTCAGGAGGGGTAATTGTGGTCTCCTACTAAATATAGATACATGGTACACATATAATACAGATTTCGCAGGAATATCGAAATCTCTCGGGTGACTTCGTAACCATTCCAATTCCGTAATCCTATGTGCTTCGCTATGCAGAGAGCGGTAGCTACGAATTCCTCAGGCCGAATATGTCACGGTCATTGCCCTACTATAGTTCACTTAGAGGCTGTGGAGAGCAATGATACGTATCTTCACGCTCTTGTTCACGTAAAGAGTACTCAGATTAAACTTCGTTCATAGCTGACGATGTAGATTATATAAGATCTTATGTTATCTGTTGTTATGTAATTGTGGATCAGCTGAGTATTTCACCCTCAGTCCTCTCAGAATTAGGAAAATGAGAAAAGTAATATTTGGGAGAAAGAAAAATTAGGTTAAAAGGGACAAGAAGGAGCTAGAAATTATTTTCTAGGTGAAAGAGGAATAAAATATGGAACGAATAAGGAATTTTGGATTCGAGGCGGAACTGTATAGTGAATGTAATAAGTCAAAAAACCGATACGAAGAGTGGTAAGACCCCAGGCATTTTCACGAGCATTCTGAAAGCAACAAACGGCCACTTGAAGGGTCAATTTTAATTAAAAAATATCAACATCCAGGACGGGACTTGAACCCGCGACCAGTCTCTTTCTAGGGAGAAAACTCTGACCAACTGAGCTACCTGGGCCTGGGCCTATACGTATAGTCAACGACAGAAGTAAATGATCATTTTCAGATTTTAAAAAATAGTTTTTGAGCAAAATAATTCTTTAGATTACATTTGTTAAATTAATTTTAAGATTTTTAAGATTGTTATTGACTCTGAATGAAATCTATGAAATCATCATCTACTTTTGACGCTGACTGTACAAAATGTGTGTAAAAGAATGAGGTTAAAGTCATTTACTGAAAATTCTTAAAAATAATCATCACCCTCATAGCGTTTGCCATTTGCGCAAAGTCCGCTTAATTTTTTTTTATTGATGGGTATGTCCGCTTTTCCAGGAGCGCCTTACACGTGTAGTTAGTTTATAAAGCTAATACAACCATATTAAAAAAGTTTCATAAATACAACTAAGAACACGACGCTGAGTGAACCGTAGTCTTATTCTAAGCTAACTTTCTACGGTATCGGAACGAGGAAACGGTGAAACTGTCCATTAACTGCGGAATGCGAGCCATGGAACGTACGTGCACTGTCAGTTTAACCATACTTCACCGTTAACCCTAACTATAGCATGAATTGTTTATCTAAACCAACGTACCCCAAGTTTATGAAACACTAACCCCTGTGATTTTGGCTAGTCGACGTCAGTGTCTTTTTTTTTTTCGTGTTCTCGGATACCCCCCCCCCCCCCGCCGGCCAGCGGGGGCGGTTATGTCGGGCTTGAACCGACTAAAACCGCACGCCGTCTCGGGTCTGCAGACGCCGGGGTGTAAGGTTGCCCATAGAGCATATCCCTCGCACCCCGAACCGACGTCAGTGCCTCAAATTTCTAGGGCCACTAGTCCGAGTGGACACTTTTTGATTTTAATATTTTTTTACTCACAATTCGGACACCATCCAAATTTTTAAGCTATTTTGTACAGTTGGCATAGTACAAAATAGCTTTAATATTTAGATGGTATCCGTCTTTAGAGCCACTAGTCCGAATTGACACTTTTAAATTTTAATATTATTTTACTGACAATTCGGACACCATCAAAATATCAAAGCCATTTTGTCCAGTTAGCATAGAACATAATGGCTTTAATATTTGAATGGTGTAGATGAAAGTCTACACCAGAGCCTCGATCGTCTATCAGCAGGTCTACCAGCTAGTAGGGGAGGTTGGCTTGGCTCGGAAGGTATTGGTGGGTTCCATACAAACCTCGAGACATAAAGAAAGAAAGAAAAGAAATAAAATATATTTATTAAACAAACGCACTTAACAATTGCTAAAAATAGGCAACTAAACACATTACAGATTAACGTCAGGACAAGTAAGACAGGAAAAGAGGGTACCTAACAAAATTATAGGTTCCCTTGCTTGTATCTATTTTTTTTTATAAAGAATATTAGTAACTGAAATTACTAATACTCCCCCTAACCCCTCCAGCTCAGCTAAATCTCTTGTGTTAGGTGTGGATTCACGTCGGTAGTGTAATGGCCAGGATTCGAACCCGTGACCTCTCGATCGTAGGGTCGACTCCTAAACCACTAAGCTACCGACGCTCAATACTGATAACCTCATAATAGGTCAGTGTGGAGTGAGTGTTTAAAAGGCCGGGGTTTAGCTAATGCTACAGATTAGGTACAATCTGCAATGCTAGTTTTCCAAACTGCAGGTCTACCATAAAACGTAGATCTGATTCGGACAATCGGTAGGTGAAACACATTTATCCCGCAATCTCAAAGTCTTGTATTCGTATTTCGTAAGGGCTCGAAGTTTCAGATGTAAATTTATTTAATGGCAGCCTGCCTGTGCGTTAACCCAATGCGATTTATTAAAATACATGGTCGCCGATTTACTCCTAAAAGAGCGCTACAGAAGTATAGTTTCTTTACATTATAACAAATAAATATACAATTATATATTTTCTCACTTGTGTTCTGTGCAGAACAACTAGTATATAAGCTTATTTGTTAGTACATAAGTAATAGTGTATATAATTAAACTGATTTAACAAAAAACTGTAGGAATAATCGTGTATAATAGTTATAAGTTTGCGACGAAGAAATCGTCATTGTTTACCGATCTATAAGTGTAAATTGTATCTTATTTCGTGTCACCTTATTTCTACTACCTATTAGAATACATAATACGGTATATAAATCATTGTAAATAGAAAATAAACACATAATTGTAAGATTGACCGATCGACCATTAGGGTATATCCGCGAAAAGTCGTTAAGCCGCGGTGTCACTAACGAGCCGCGAGAGTTCGATCGGCCAATTAGAAAATTCGAATTAATTGGATTAAGAGTATAAAAAACCGCTGTAAATTGACTCGACACCTCAGTCGGCAACTAGAAAGTCAAGCGAGAAGTGCTCTCTCCTCTTCACAAGGAATAAATGAAGATACATGAAAAAATCTCTCTTTAATTCTGGAAAATTCAAGTACTCTTCGAGGCTGCCCATAATAAGTGTTCTGCTTAAGTACAGCACCGTACCGACATCCACATACCAGCTCACCCCCCAAAATACACACCCATTGCAGCGAAGTCGTGCTGAAGAGCAGAAAAAGTCTCATCGACGGAATTGGCTTTGGGTTGTGTACATTTTTGGTCCTATCGGAGCCGGATTTGGAGTCAACATTGAAGAAAACCTTAAGTGGAACACGAGGGTGGTCTCGAAGAGTGCGTGCCTGAATTTTCCACTGTGAAGAATTGAAAAATTGAAGATGCCGACTACGAGGTCAGAAGAAAGAAGCCGTAAAGCCGCCTCCGTTCAGGGTCCATCAGACACCGAGGGGACCGCCGAATCCGGGACAACCACGGAAACGTCTACCTCGGAGAACACCACAACGGAGGGAACTACGAGCACCGAGACGGTGACTACCATCGAGCCACCGTCAGCTACAGCACCAGGTCCGAAAGCAACGGCACCTGGAACAGAGAAGATAGGGAAGAATAGCAAGTCACAGTCGCCTCATCCACAACCATCCAAGAAAGGGGTAAAGGGGGGTTCATCTGTGCAGTCGAAAAGCAAAGCCGCGAAGATCGCAATAGCAAAAGAAGAATTACTTCGTCTTAAAATAGAACTGGCAGCAGCAAAGATCGCCGCCCTGGAAGAAGATGAAGACGAAGATCAAGAAATAGAAGAATTGAATCAAGAAGAAGTGTCGGCGGCAGCTGAGGAGAAGGTCGGCGAGTGGTTCAGCCGTCACGAATCACCACCTCCTCCCATGTTGGCCATCGCCGATACACCACATCAGGGGCCAGGTGAACCAACGCCGACAGCAGCGCCACCAGCCCAACAGCAGAACTTCAGCGAACTGGCTACCGCCATCACTCAAGCGATCAAGGCAGCCCAGCGACCGAAGTTCATCGAGCTACCAATCTTCAGTGGAAGTCACCAGGAATGGCTGCCGTTCAAGGCAGCTTACTCCGAAACAGAAGATGGCTACACCGCCGTGGAAAACCTCAACAGGCTACGAAGAAACCTCAAGGGGAAGGCGAGGGAGGCAGTCGAGAGTCTCCTCATCACCAACTCGCAGCCTGCTGATATCATCAGAACATTAGAATCAAGATTCGGGAGGCCTGAAGCAATAGCAACTACAGAAATGGAAGTGCTTCGAGGACTACCAAGACTGAGCGAATCACCAAGGGACATATGCATCTTCTCAACGAGGGTCACCAACGCCGTGGCAACACTCAAGGCGCTGAACTGCATCCACTACCTATACAACCCAGAAGTCTCAAGATCAATGGTTGAGAAACTTACACCTGTTCTCAAGTATAGGTACTACGACTTCGCAGCAGCTCAGCCGAGGGAAATAGCGGACCTCTTGAAGTTCGAGAAGTTCATGAGAAGAGAAGCAGATCTATGCGGACCCTACGCTCAACCTGAAAACCTAGCAGTCCAGCACACCACTCATCAACAAAAGCGCCCCCAGAGGATCAACACGGTGATGGAAGCCCAGCAGCAAGTCAAGACGTGCACCATCTGCAACGAGCAACACCCCATCTACAAGTGTGAGCAGTTCAAGACAGCTGACGTCAACGCAAGATGGGACTTAGCCAAGGAACACAGGCTGTGTTTCCGATGTCTACAAAAGATGGAGAAGAAACACACCTGCAGAGAACGACGCTGCGGCATCGACGGCTGTAAGCTACTGCACAACACCCTGCTGCACTACAGAAGAAAAAGGGACTCCACAGAAGAAGAAAGCACGAACACGGCCGAGACGATCAACTCGGCGTGGACGGGAAAGAAGACCACTTTCCTGAAGATACTGCCGGTCCAACTGACGGGGCCAGCAGGGATGGTCAACACCTTCGCGCTCATAGACGACGGGTCAACAGTCACACTACTCGACGACACCGTAGCAGAAAAGATCGGCGCGACGGGACCTATCGACCCACTGCGGGTCGAGACCATCAACAGTACGAAGACAGCTGATCAACAATCAAGAAGAGTCTCATTGAAAATACGAGGCATTAAGGATCCAGCTGAAGAAGAAGTTCAAGCCAGAACAGTAAAGAACTTCAAAGTATCATCTCAACGGGTCACCTATAGACAGTTACGAGAGTGCAGTCATCTCGAAGACATCACCAACGACCTCACCTATGAAGAAGCAAGACCTAAGATCCTCATCGGTCAAGATAACTGGCACCTGCTGGTGACGTCCGAGACCAGAACGGGCGAACCAGACCAGCCAGTAGCATCCCGAACACCCTTAGGCTGGGTGCTCCACGGCAGCGACTCGAGGACCCTAGGACACCGCATCGAGTACGTCACCCACGCAATTGAAGATTCAGAAAACGATCGACTCGAACAACTGGTGAAAGAACACTTCGAGACTGACAATCTGCTCCTCAACCCTCGGAAGCCGAAGACAGATCCAGATGAGCAAGCATCTCGCATCCTGGAAGAACATACAGTCCGCAACGAAGATGGAAGATACGAGACTGGCCTGCTATGGAAACATGAAGAAACTTCGCTTCCGAACAACTACGAGAACTCGTTGAAGAGACTTCACAACATAGAAAAGAAATTGGATCGTGACCCGAGCTTCAAGGGAAAATACAACGAACAGATGGAAGCCTTAATATCAAAAGGATATGCTGAGTTGGCGCCGCCGAGCAAGAACAAGAATAGAACCTGGTACCTGCCACACTTCGCGGTGATCAACCCTATGAAGCCGGGAAAAATACGAGTCGTGCACGATGCCGCTGCCAAGACGAGAGGAGTATCTCTCAACGATACTCTTCTAAAGGGCCCAGACCTACTCCAGTCGTTACCAGGTGTAGTGATGCGCTTCAGACAACACGCCATAGCAGTGACAGCAGACATCGCAGAAATGTTTCTTCAAGTGAAAATCAAAGAAGAAGATCGAGACGCACTTAGGTACTTGTGGCGTGGCGACCGTCGTGACAACCAACCCCCAGAAGAATACAGGGTGACATCACTCATCTTCGGGGCGTCAAGTTCACCATCTACGGCAATATACGTGAAGAACTCTAATGCTGAGAAGTATAGCGCCACGCACCCACAAGCAGTCTCCGCAATAGTGAAGAAACACTACGTTGATGACTACCTGGATAGCTTCGAGACGCTGGAAGACGCCATCAAGATCGCCTCCGACGTCCGAAACATACACCGGGAAGCCAAGTTCGAGTTAAAACAATGGAAATCTAACTCACCTCAACTGCTGGAAGCCCTCGGTGTCACACAAGAAGACACTGACACGGAGCTGTACAAGAACGAAGAACAAACTGAACGAGTACTAGGCTTGATCTGGAAGCCGGGCACCGATGAACTCACCTTCAACCTCAATCTCACTCGCATCCCGACGGCACTCTGCGACAAGAAGACACCCACCAAGAGGGAAGCTCTTCGGATCGTCATGTCTCTATTCGATCCGCTAGGCTTCGCCTCACCAGTCACCATCCGGGCCAAGCAGCTGCTTCAAGAAATTTGGAGACACGGCACACAGTGGGATGAAGAGGTCAATGAAGACATAGCAGTGAAATGGGAGGACTGGATAGAACACCTGAAGAATCTAGCCAATATCTCCATACCTAGAAGATACCTACACTACAGTGACAGCAAGTCCCTCCAGCTTCACATCTTCACGGACGCCAGCGAGTCAGCCTACTCAGCAGTACTGTTTTGGAGAACCGAAAACATGAACGGGGCAGTCAACATATCGCTCATCGTTGCAAAGGCGAAGGTAGCACCGTTGAAACTCACATCAATACCTCGATTGGAGCTTCAAGCCGCCGTGATGGGCACCAGACTCGCCGAGACCGTCATAGAAGAGCACGAGAGAAAACCTGACTCGAAGACTTTCTGGACGGATAGCAGAACGGTACTCACATGGATCAAGACAGGTTCGCGTTCATACAAGCCCTACGTAGCTCACCGACTAGCTGCAATAGAAGATAGCTCAACAGTGAACGAATGGCGATGGGTCCCCACGAAGATGAACGTGGCAGATGACGCCACCCGAGACGTACCTACGGACTTCAGCCAGAAGCATCGCTGGTACAGAGGCCCTGACTTCCTCTACTCATCAGAAGAATCATGGCCACGAGATACATCGCGACAAGACAAGTCCGAAGATATAGAAGAAAGGGTACACACTATAAGTACCAAGAAGAAAGAAAAATTATCTGAAGCCCTGCCGGTAGTCACCCGATTCTCTAACTGGGACCGACTACGTTACGCTACAGCTCGAGTCTTACAGTTCATTCAATTGTGCAGACGAAAATCGGAACGAGTCAACTATAAACGGACTAAGAAAAACCCTAAGGCAGATCCAGACTGGAAGAAGGCACCACAGAAGAATACAGCATCACCTTCCGTACTGAAAAGGACTTTAAGCGCCGATAGGAAGTACAAACCTATCACCGCCGAGCTCCTACGGTCAGCCGAAGACCTCCTCATGCGAGCATCACAAGAAGACTCCTTCAGCAGCGAGATTGAAGATCTGCAACGAGGAAGAGTGATCCCGAAAGAAAGTCGCCTTCATCAATTAAGCACCGTATCTGTCAACGGAGTGCTGCACTTGAGAAGCCGCATACAAGCCGTTCGAGACATATCCGACGACATCAAGACGCCTGTGATATTAGACGGAGATCACCCTACGGTCAAGCTGTGGATTCAACACACCCACAAGAAGTTGCATCACTCGGGAGTTGAAGCCACTATCAACGAGTGCAAACAGCAATACTGGGTTGTACGCCTACGCCCGGTAACACGCTCACTACTACGACAGTGTCTACATTGCCGCATCAAGACTCAAGCACCACCGTACCCTAGGACCGGTGATCTACCTGAGTGTCGCCTGGCTCATCACAAGCGACCCTTCACACACACAGGGGTTGACTACTTCGGCCCACTCACAGTGACAGTCGGACGTACCAATCAGAAGAGGTACGTCGCGATATTCACGTGTCTCACAACACGTGCCATACATCTCGAGATAGCAAACTCGTTAAGCACCGACTCCGCTATCTCCGCTCTCCGACGCATGATGGCAAGAAGAGGATGTCCTGAAGAAATCTGGTCTGACAATGGGACCAACCTGAAGGGAGCCGACCGCGAGCTGCGACGAGCCATCGACGAAGCAACATCGCAAGAAGCAGCCAAGAAGAAGACATCGTGGCGCTTCATTCCACCCGGCGCTCCTTTCATGGGGGGCGCCTGGGAGAGGATGGTGCGCTCAGTAAAGACAGCACTCACCGCCACACTGCACGAGCGACGGCCCTCCGAGGAAGTTCTATCTACTCTGCTTGCCGAAGTAGAGTACACCGTCAACAGTCGCCCACTGACGCATGTGTCAGTGAACCCGGAGGACCCTGAAGCCCTAACTCCCAACCACTTTCTGCTGGGAGGACCCGGTGGAGTACAGCAGCCGGGCGTCTTCATTGAAAAGGACGCCGCATCGAGATCCAGCTGGAGAGCGGCACAGCGCCTGGCCGACCTCTTCTGGACCAGGTGGCTCCGCGAGTACCTGCCGGAGCTCCAACACCGACGCATGCCGCACGGACGAGGACCCCCAGTATGCCTACATGACTTGGTCTTACTGGTGGACCCCAACGCACCCCGCAACCTCTGGATCCGAGGACGAGTCATCGCAACGTACCCCGGGCCTGACAACGTGACACGCACCGTGGACATCCAGACCAAGGGAGGAGTGCTGCGCCGGCCGGTGAGGAAGCTGATCGTCCTGCTGACCGAAGACACGAGTTCTGCACGCGAAGAAGTGTGACTGCGTCTCACGGGGGGAGAATGTGCAGAACAACTAGTATATAAGCTTATTTGTTAGTACATAAGTAATAGTGTATATAATTAAACTGATTTAACAAAAAACTGTAGGAATAATCGTGTATAATAGTTATAAGTTTGCGACGAAGAAATCGTCATTGTTTACCGATCTATAAGTGTAAATTGTATCTTATTTCGTGTCACCTTATTTCTACTACCTATTAGAATACATAATACGGTATATAAATCATTGTAAATAGAAAATAAACACATAATTGTAAGATTGACCGATCGACCATTAGGGTATATCCGCGAAAAGTCGTTAAGCCGCGGTGTCACTAACGAGCCGCGAGAGTTCGATCGGCCAATTAGAAAATTCGAATTAATTGCATTAAGAGTATAAAAAACCGCTGTAAATTGACTCGACACCTCAGTCGGCAACTAGAAAGTCAAGCGAGAAGTGCTCTCTCCTCTTCACAAGGAATAAATGAAGATACATGAAAAAATCTCTCTTTAATTCTGGAAAATTCAAGTACTCTTCGAGGCTGCCCATAATAAGTGTTCTGCTTAAGTACAGCACCGCACCGACATCCACAATCCAGCAAACCCCCCAAAGTACACACCCATTGCGTCGAAGTCGTGTTTCTGAGCAGATAAAGTCTCATCGACGGAATTGGCTTTGGGTTGTGTACATGTTCATTCCTCCATTTGAGTTATAACGTGCGCGCGTCCAATTGTAATAAATTACTGTTAAAATTATATTACTCCCTTTTCATTTCACTAATATAGTGAAATGCTTTTTATTAGCGTCACCTGTATGTTTGTTTGTAACCGACTCCTTTGGGCGCGATTTTGACCCACTTTAAACGGCCAGATTTCGTTCAAACTTTGTAGATTTATCGACGACCGATGACAATACACTTATTGGATAAAATTATTACATTTTTCAATTTGTAAAATAAGATTTTTGTTAATTTATATAATATTCATCTATAGTCGATAAGGCAGAAATTTTAATTTCCAACCATTATCTTTAGCTGATTTATCTTACTATTAATACGTCTTTTATTTTTTTAAACCATATTTCAGTGTCTATAAAGTTTTTTTTTGACATTATTGTAATCTAGTAACTTTTTTAATAAATCATCCTGCATCCTTAATAGTTTCTATTGTATCAGAATAGATAAGGGTCAGCTTTATTTCCTTACCAATAATATTTGGTACATAAATAGAGCTTGCAGTTTTACAACAACATGACAATTAGTTATCAAGCTTCCAATGCATAATTTAACATCACTCAGAAAGTCATTTTATGTTAATGTGCCTCAAAGTATATCTGTACCCATTAAACAACGTTTTTATATGGTGAGTTGCCACCTAAGACAAATTACCTGGCTCAAAAACGAATCTTTAAAATTTGTACGTGTACTGTGTGTTTTTTTTTACCTTAGCAGTATCATATTAAACGCACGTCCTTATAACACCTTTCTATAGTAATATATTCTTCGTAACCTAGAGTTTCATAGTTCCGGTGTGTAATAAGCAAACTAGTTGGTATGTCCCTTCTACGTCCATGACGGTACCGGTAACTGTTCCGTGTTAACGCAGATTTCACTGCGTCCCACATTTCCTAGATCACTTTTAAACTTAAGGTACGGGTTTCTGAAAGTGCGTACAAACCGGCATTACACGGTGTAATATAACCTGTTACAAAGTGAGGGTGTATGGGTGCCGCCGAGATCTTTTGGGCCAAGTCAATCTCATATGCTGATTAATGGACGAGGCTCTAGCACAAGGAACACCTTTACCAGAGCCTTGGGGCTGCGAGGTTAGACGGCAAGCCAAGATAAGCGTCGGTAGCTTAGTGGTTAAGGAGTCGACCCTACGATCGAGAGGTCCCGGGTTCGAATCCTGGCCATTACACTAGCGACGTGAACCCACTCCTAACACAAGCAATTTAGCTTAGCTGGAGGGGTTAGGGGGAATATTAGTAATTTCGGTTACTAATATTCTTTAACAATAAAAAAAAAAAAAAAAAAAAAATTAGTAATATAACAATACTAGAAAGGACCCGGGATCCAATGTGCAACGCTCAGATGACGGTGACTTAGTAGTACTAACTTTCTGTCCCTGAAGAGCCTAATTTTAATCAACGAGGTTAAAATTAGGCTCCCCAGGGTCTAGAGAAGAAGTGACATTTTGATTGCGTTATAGCTTCGAAGCGAATCCGTTTCCATTTATTATCAATGGATCACGTGAGAGTTCAATGATTATAAAAATAATTTATTTCGAGTTACAAAGACTTATGGAGCTTCCCCACGATACGATTTAATTTCCCAATTTCTATTTACACGTACATTGTAGATCAAATCTTCTATACACACGACACGATTTGATTCTCAATCTAGTCAGATTGGTTATAAAATTGTGTCGTGTTTCATAAAATTTTGAAGTCACATGTAGGTATGTCTATGTCAAATTCATATATTACTAAACGTTTAAACTGGCGTTATCGGAAATAGAACGTCACTTTGTCTAGAGGTCCAGGTTCCAGGACATCTCCCTAACAAGATTGAATCTGATGGGTAGAATCAATACATGCAGACAGAGTTACATTGCATCTTTGGTTTTAGTGTAGATAGAAAGCGTCTCGAAACTTGAGCACAGAATGTAGATTTATATATTTTGTTTTTTTTATTATTTTTTACTATAATTTGTATGCGTATGCACACAAAATTAAAATAATGACATTTTTATTTTATTTATTATGCTAAATAGTTTTTGTATATCTAAATTAAAAAACGTCACCGATTTGAAAATAAAAAGAAACATCTATGCAGTCTTGGGTAAAGTACGAGTAGCTCAGTTGGTAGAGCACCCCCTTAAAAGGTTCCAACGTTTGTTGAAGGCCTATCCTGTATTGACGTAATCTAAATGAAATTTATGAAATTCTATTCTACATGATACTATCGGAAGTCAACCCGAATATTACACATTGATTGAATTAAATCACAAGTGTACTTTTAAACTATATTTATTTATGAAATTTGACCGGTTTCATCTCACGGCATTCGTAAAAGGTTTTTATGACACTGTGGAAAAGTACAAGTGGTTTAATTCAGTATGTGTAGTAAGTTCCACCAAGTGCCATCAGTCAAAAGTATATTGACCGATGGCAGCTAAACTACATATTGAGATGAAACTTTACATAATTTACACTGATCCCGACGTTTCAGTTGCTTTTCAGCAGCAATGGTCACGGAGAGACTAAATATGGAGCTTGTCGCATAGTTTAAAGTGTAACTTATCTCAAAGCATCTAAACTACATTGAAATGTTTGTATTACTATTTACGCGCAATAAGCTCACAGTGTCGTGAAGTCTTGTTGTGTTTTGCTTTTTTGATTTTGATTAAGTGAATGACTGGAACTCAAGCTGGTGGTATATCCCAAGCATCTTCTCTATTACCTACTAGAAACCTACCCTTGCTTCATTTCTGTTTATACGTTTTTTTCAACTTAGTCTATTGTAATTTACATATATAATATAGGTACTTAGCCTGTCCCGAGGGGGCCATTTCGAACACTTGGGGAGGACACCGTGCGGTAGTTGTAGTGCGTAGTAGTAGTGCGTTTAGTCGATACACGACATAACCACCCCCGCTGACCGGCGGGGGGCTTTTCGAAGGGATTACCGCACGTAAAAAAATGACCCAGGGTCAGTCGGGGTGCGAGGGATATGCTCTATGGGCAACCTTACACCCCGGCGTCTGTAGACCCGAGATGGTCTGCGGTTTAAGTCGGTTCAAGCCCGACATTACCGCCCCCGCTGGCCGGCCCAGAAGGGAATTCCGCACGAAAAAAAAAGTGTCCATCGGGGTAGTAAACGGTGAAAGGTTTTTTCCAACAAGTGCAGTGTTGTGAAGTGTAGTTTCGAATATTACCCCAAACATATTAAAACTCACCAAATTCGGCCTCTCTCTTTATAATGTTAGTATACATTAGTACATTTCCATCACCTGGTTATCCTTATATGGGATCAGCCGGTCAGCGCAACTTGCCATTCTCCTCAACATGTGTGGAAGAGAATGACATTGCGTGTGTCAGTTCACGTAACGTATCAGTACACACCTTAACGCGCCAGATGAAGTTAAACCTTAAAAAACACGCAAATATTTCAATACAGTTATATATCATTGGTTACGACATCACCATCACAGAAAAGAACCGACAACGATACAATTTGATGCAGATAAATTACGAAGATAAACGCATCGAGAGCGTGAGAATTTTTATTATACTATTGATATCTTCGATCAACGACTCTTCGAAAAAATTATGTTTATCACTCTACCTTTTTTACGAGTGCCAACCCTCACGGCTACTACTTCACCCCCGAAGGGGCCATCTACACCCGGCATGAGATCCGACATGTGGCGGTGGCGTGCGGTTTTAGTTGATTCGAGTCCGACATGAATATCCCCGCTGGCCGGTAAATTATCAGTGGGGATGCACAATAACAAATAGGTGCCACCTCACTAGGGTAAAAATGACTTGGCCATATCGGCATCGGACCGACTAAAACAGCACGGTGTTCCGTCATGAGTACCGATTACGGGGAGACTCCGGGTAACCCTAAGAAGGAATTCCTCATATTGTGTACAGGCAGCCTCTCTATGCAGTGTAGGGGGCCTAGGCCTCTTGTGGAGAAAGACGCGCGTGGAATACGATGCGCCATC
This sequence comes from Cybosia mesomella, assembly GCA_946251805.1. NCBI lineage: Eukaryota > Metazoa > Arthropoda > Insecta > Lepidoptera > Erebidae > Cybosia > Cybosia mesomella. Next base: position 30,766,440 of record OX276398.1, read on the forward strand.
GTATAGGGCATGCTTCTGCTAGGGCGCCGGTTAGCCCTCTTCCCATCGCCCTCAGACCCACGCTCATGGAGGAAGGAGATCATTTCACGCTCCTCGACGCGCAGTGCTGGTCCTCTTGCGTACCCTTTCCACCACTTTTTTTGTGTTCATAACCTCCCTAGAAAAGGAAGTGGCGAAATCCCACGCGCTCTCGCTTCGTATTATGAACAAAACCATGATTGTTTATCTGTCTACATGCGTCATTTGTTTTGTTATCACACCTCTACCTATGTTTTAAATACATCCGTAATGTGTACAATTTCTACAAAATGCATGTTAACTTAAGTGTAATTATATGCTTAAAATAAAAAGCTACAAGACGCGCATGGAAAGTGAAATGCCACTTTCGTTGAAAGAATGTTGTCTTGCACAGGAATAGATCCCGCGTTACGTGTACTTGCGTAATGTTATGTGTGTTGTTGTAGGCGTCTCGTGTCGCAGGGTTCTGTTGATAAATAAATTTAATGTAAACTTATATTTCTAGATGGTGCCCTCCACCCACGTCAATTACTGATGCGGTCCTATCTCCGAGATAAAACTAGCCTCTATCGAATTAAGAAACAATATATACCTATACTTATAGACTTAGAGTTCCATAATAGTTTAAAGTAGTATACGGTACATTACCATAAATACTTATACATATACAAAAACAAGATTAAGGATTTCGGCACGAAAAAAACAAGGTACATACACATAACATACAGTCATGCACTGAATGAAGACAAGCTTCACAATTAAGTGCTGCATAACAAATAACAATTTATGTGGTTAGGCGTTAGGCATTTACGTAATTTTCTTTTGTAAGCAGCTAAACTATTACAATTCATTAAAACATCATTATATGTATGAACACTACAACTAAAAATTAAATTCGATTAGAAAGAAATATGAATAAAATAATTCATATAAAACCCTTTTTTTAAAACAAACTTTTATTCAAATTAAAATATTAATTTTACGCAAAACCTGTGCTGATTTGAAATGCTTGTAGCGCAAATAGAAAACAGAGAAATAACTTGCGTAATTTTTTTAAATTAATTGAGCTGAGTGAGACGAAGTCGAGCGAAAGCTCCTCATACCAGACTTCAGGATTTTCTTTGTCACAGGTCTCCTCCTAAACTACTAATCCAATCAGAACCAAATTTGGCATGATTAAAGAGGTCAATCAGAGGAAGGTTTATGCATATATTTTGAAAAAATTAATGCTACCACAGAGGAATGATCACCGTTAAAAAAAAATCCAGATGGAATTACATAATAACCGCTCGAGACACTGTGACCAAAATTTACACGTTCAGAAAGCATGTCCAGAGTTGTGACTTTCAAAAAGAATTTTCAAAATCGGACTTGCCACGGAGGAATGATCACTGTTCAAAATTTTCAAAATCTGGTTTCTCACTCAGCTCAACATTGCAAGCAGCGATTCGCCTTGCAGACCTAGTTATTTTAATTTCCACTTTATAGTTTAAGTCATATATCATGTAGGTCCAGAGTGACCCGGAATACCTACCATATACTCACAAAGAGTTCGCCAACCCTGATTATCATATAACACCAGAGAATTTGCTATGACAAAACAAATGAGTAAAAGTCGATAGGTTTATCTTGTTTAGTTTAGAAGTTCCTGTGGCCACCTTCCTAGTCCATCATCGTATCACCTCCATGGTACCATATTGTTGCATTGTCATCCAAACTGAACGTGTATGCAAATTTCAGCACAATCTGATGTCAAAAAATGGTCGAAAAATGGTTTGCAAATAATAGGTCTTTACCTATGAAATTGCCGAAATTTTCTTACAAATTCATGAGTTCGTTATTCCTGTAATTTAATAGCTATTTCCATTATTTATATTTTGTTTGAAAGTTGATTTCAAGATTTTACAACTCTGTATTAAATTTTGTTTTTATTGGCTGCTTGATAAATTAATTTGATCTTCAAAAACAGTACTTCCTAAATGCTTATTAAATTTTATTAAATGTTAATTTTGATGATAAATTTCGTATTACTTAACAGCTGTCACTTTTCAAAAATGTAATGAAAGTTGCTGTTTGTTAGCTTAATGTTGTCTCATTCAAACACAATTTTTTTTATTAAATTTGGATTTACCATTTCTAAAAAAAATGCAAAAATGTTAGTACTGAAAATTGGGTTTCCTCTAATTTCTTCAAGACAAACAGCAATTTCATATGTCACGACCTAATATTGATGGACATACATAGGAAGTTAAAAAAAAGTTTCTAAAAAGAAACAACTTTGGTGTTCCGTATGATCTGTCCAAAAAAACCTAACTACATTTTTGTGAGGTTATTAAACCTTCAGAATCACTCATAGTTTTCAATAACATTTTGAAATTTTATTTTTATAAATACGCGGTTTGAGAACATGCCGTTACTGAATAGAGCTCCTGAGATGACGCCAGCAAGAAACTCAGCAGGCTTTTTGTGGTCTATTTACAAACATGTTTACGTAATCTAATAGCCTTATTTAGTTTAAAGTGCGGAACCTAAGTCCCTCCAAACTTGTCAATAATTAACTTAAATGGACACTTAAGTTCGACCAGTTTTGTGAACGACTCCTCTACATCTCAGATTTAATGGTTTCCTCATTGTTTTGCATATAACTTTAAACATATTATATTATACTTATGACTGTATATCTTTGAGGAGGAAGGTAGATTTGTATGAACAGATTTTGCCAACTATGATATCGGCGCCCCGGAATAGGGAGCAAACCTATAGTCGTCCAATTTTTTAAAGCTATTCTAGTAACCGAAATTACTAGCTTTCCTGCTAAACTCTCCAGCTTAGCTAGGAGTGCGTTCACATCGGTAGAGAAATGGCCAGGATTCGAACCAGGGACCTCTCGATTATAAGGCTGACTACCTAACCACTAAGATATCAACGCTTGTAAATGTGTGCCCTTTTTCTGACTTTGTACTGTTACTAGGAAGTTCTATGTTTCAAAAATTAACATTACAACGTTATGTATTAACAGTGTTAGATGCATACAGAAAACATAGAAAAAATAATAATTTAGGTACAAGCCAATCCCCCCAAACCAAGGGGCAAGACGGGGACAACGTGGTTCCCAAATCCGAGGGGGCCATCTCGAAACCGGAGATGGCCCAGGGTCAGTCGGGGTGCGAGGGATATGCTCTATGGGCAACCTTACACCCCGGCGTCTAGACCCGAGACGGCTTGCGGTTTTAAACGGTACAAGCCCGACATAACTGCCCCCGCTGGCGGGCGGAGGGGTATCCGAAGGGATTTCCGCACGAAAAAAAACAGAATTAAGTGCCTTTTTTAACTAAAACTTGCGAAACAAAAAAGAAATAAACGTAATAGGATCATCTAATTTAATGTTAAGATCATTAGTACCTGGCATGGTGAACTGTATCTTCTGGACTGCACCCTAGTTTCTTATCATCCAGCGGAGTGCAGTCATATGACAGGCTGAACATAAAAAAGGCAAATTAATCAATTAGCCTACTACAGTCCACTGCTAGAAGTGGGCCTCTCCCACTACCCGCCAGTCTATCCAAAAGCTTTTCCAGGTTGTCAGTCTACCTGGCCACAGAGCCTCCCACCTTCCTTTTGCTAGTTAGCGTTCTCCAATCTAGGACTCACTTGCTTCAACGGCGATCGATCTTTCGGCAAATGTCCTTCAAACTTCTGTTTGCATTTTTGCGGCAACTTTAGTCGTTGGATGATCTCTTTATGAAAACTTCAAGTGTAGCTTGTTTGTGATTGAAAGTAATTACTATTGCGAATATATAAAGGTAAATATATAAGGAAGCCGCGGTAGCCTAGTGGTATGGGTAATGGACTGCTGAGACGAGGTCTCGGGTTCGATCCCAGGTTTTACCATGGCACACACCAATGACTTTTCGATGCTTTTCGAAGTTATGTGTGTATTTATCGCAGGTTTATAAGTGCCCGGTTAATGGCAATAGGCTCGCCACCTATTACATTGGGAACTAAACATAAACTGGCGAAATGTGGGTGCTAGCACCTCTGCCTACCCCTTCGGGGACATAGGCGTGAGTTTATGTTTTTTTTTTTTATGAATATATAAAGCGATACCTACCTGGATAGTGTTAACTTGTGGAAGATCGATTACGGCATAAAGATGTAATTTCATACATAATAGCAACCATCTCACACTATAAACACGATCTGTGTGACGTAGACCGTTGGACTGCTACGTTACAAAAAAAATAATTAATTATTACCTGAACCGGGTTTAATTCTCGCTATGATAATATTTTTGTATGTAAGAATATTTCTGTTTTTCAATGATTCTATATAAAGTGTATGTAATTTACCATCGGAAGGTGATCTTAATGGATTATATAAGAAGCTATGCTAAGTTTGAGTCTATATCAATCAATCAATCAATTAGCCTATTGCAGTCCACTGCTGGACATAGGCCTCTCCAAATGTACGCCATTGCGCATCCAGTCTATCCATCGAGTCTATAGGGCGCTGTGTAAATCGGTTTCAGAATATTAAAATTTAATTATTTTAATCTTACTGTATTGAATGTAGTTTCAGATCGTCTGCCATTCCCAAATCTCTTGCATCTCATATGATGACATAGTTTAATCTGATAGGAAATCTCAATGCAAATTTCATAAAACGGTTATATAATTTTACAATAGGAAACATTACCACACACACACCATTTTACTAGTAATTACTGCATACAATGTAATATATAATATTACTTGTAATTGCTGTACAAACCCGAAATTTAACTGTCACGTACCACGATGTTATATAAATAAAGGCTATTGTTTCGGACGTGCCATGTTACCCATGGAGTCATAAGAAAGTTTATATGTATTTAGATCGGTAAAAAGGGAACTTCTAGGACGGGACTTGAACCCGCGACTAGTCCCTTACAAGGATAATCCGTATACAATATATCGGAGAATTTCGAATATTTGGGACGTGTGTATGTGGCTCAGTTGGTCAGAGCATTTCCCCATGTAAGGGCCTGGCCGCGGGTTCAAGTCCCGTTCAGGACGTTCTCTTTTTCCGATCTAAATCTATAGGAAAAGTAGGCATACTAATAGCTTAAACATTTAATTGAATTAAGGTTATATGGTTGTATTCTCGGGTAAGTTTGGGTGTACAGGGTCCGATCAACACGTTTATGGCCCAAGCCAACTTCACTTACCAGATAGTGTACCTGCTAAGCAACTGACGATGCTCTGGCGCAGGTCTTCCTCTCGGGGTTGTGAGGTCAGACGGCAGCAACTCCCATAAAAGCCGACATACCAATCTAAAACACTAAGCGAACGTCGGTCTAGGAAACTTTAGACGCAACTGAGAAATCTTTTTTTTATAATGGACTCGTCAGTATGATTTTCCCTCGCAATTTTTTTTATACGCGTGGAAGCCCCCACGGGCTACACCCTATCGGTGTCGACGATGGGGTGGGCGTGTCGGAATCGGACCGACTAAAACCACACGGTGTCCTCCCCAAGTGTCCATTGTCGGGCACCCCGGGTAAGCCCTCGAAAGGATAACCCTAGGGTTACCGGCGGACCTTGGCCGCCACCGCGGCCTCGCCTGGTGGGGTCACGCACGTGGACACGCATCCGCCACGGCCTGCTTCTGTAAGGACGGCGAATCGGCCAACTGCCGTTCTCAGGCCCCGATCATGGAGGTCGGTAGTCCCGGGCGTAGACGAGTCTGCGGCGTCCTCGCCGCAGACTGCGGAACTCGGGCGGCAGGGTTCTCTCCCGCTCCCTCTCCGCCGTCTCTTTCGCGCGCATTACCTGCTCGCAGAGAGAGGCGGCGGCGTGATGGTAAGCTAAAGGTAAAGTCTAAGGAGGATGATGAATTTCAATAAAACCCGTAAAGTCTGGGCTTTAGCAAGTGTCTTTTAATGAGTAGTAATAGCGTGATGCCTCTGATACAGGCGCGATGAGCTTTACTCTGTGATATAGGGGATCTGTTAAGCCTGATTCTAGTTGATACTGTCTCAAAATAAGCACTAACTTTCAAATTTAAACTCGTAAAGTTTACTTTCCCAAGCTTTATTCTTAGAGAAATTGTAAGTAATATTCAAAAATAATCCAGTTGCCTTCAGTGGAATGTACCGGTTTGCAGGTGAGATTGGCTAGGCATAGAAGGACTTTCAGGGGGCCCATACACCTGTAAAAAGGGAGGGAAGTGAAAAAGGCATAGTTTTTGTATTGTAATTGTATTGTAATATTTAGTAATTAGAAAATAACACAAGAAAGTAAGGATTATTATGAAGTTAACAACATTATTAGCGATGTTTCCCAGGAAAATAACAGCAATAATAGGAACAATATGGTACAATTTACTTTCACTGAAATTAGAGTAGTATGAGAAATTTCTTTGACCTTTGAATAGTTGTATGGTGTTACGAAAGTGTTGCTGATGAAGTACAGTCGACGACAAAAGCTACATAACTTAAGCGGCAATTCCTAGTTTAATAATCATCTCTTAAACCTCTCATAAAATAACTTTGTCCTCTGGTGTTAATAAATAAATATTAAATAAATATATTCTACGACATTCTACACAGCGCTTTCTAGACCCAAAGTAAGCATAGTTCAACTAGCTTGTGTTAAGGGTTCCAGAATGCGGATAAACATATTTATATTTTTTTTGCAAATACATGAATATTATACAGAGGAACACCCAGACATGCAAATAGTCATATTCATGCATACAAATATTTGCACTGAGCGGGAATCGAACCCGCGCCCCCTGTCGTAGCAGCCGAATGCACTACCGCTACGCCACAGAGGCGTCAAACACAAAATAATAACACTACTTAAACCAAAATTATGGGTTATTGTTTTTGTTTTGGAAATAATACCTATTAGTAAACTAAATTACTAGTATTCCCCCTAACTCCTCTTACTGAGTTAAGCTGATTATGATAGGAGTTACGCCGGTAGTGTTATGACCAGGACTCGAACCCGTAACCTCTTGATCGTAAGCTGTAAGAAAAGTTTGTAAATATTTTAATATTAAGCTAGTTTTGTCGTTGACTGTATATATTTTTTCTCTTCGAACAATGACTTTCGTTTTTACAAGATTTTATTTAACTTGGGATGTTTGCAGCTTGTTTATGAAGGTCGAATCTTGTAAGGCATAGCGCTCATCCATCAGAGACAAGACAGTCTTAAGACAGACTATTGCTCTCAGAAACATGCTTGTGGAGCGGTGGCCATCGTGGTCTTATAAACAAGTTCTCATAATAGGTGCCGAACAACACAAACTGCCAGCGCACTAAATACGATTTCTTAAAAAAAATAAAGATAATGGTGATATAGCATGCTGGTTTCTAGCATTAATGCTCAAGCGCTATTCAGAGAAAAACCCTTGTCAGTGTAGGGTACCAGGTATCATACCCAGGAAACCTCTCAAACTAAATGCAACTTCTGACTATAAAAGATGAGTGAAGGCATTATAAATAAAAAAAACGTAATGAATGTTGAAAATTAATGAAATGAAAAATATGAAAATTGAGAAATCGGTTTTACTCAGAAAAAGCACGAAATATAATATTCAAACGAAAGATGCAATGATATTGAAAATTATGTGTTACTATTTTTTATAACTTTTATTAATATAAATATTAAAATTATTCATTATTATTTCCTTTATTACATTTAAAATTCATATAAATTATATTTTTAAATACATTCTACCTATATAAAAAAAACAACCCACCGGCATCGGGTACAGGGACCAAGATACCGGTGGTTAGGGGTCCAGAGAGAGGAACCTCCTCACAATACGTGCCGTGTCGAGGAGTACCGCTTTCTGCATCAAGCCCTTGACCCAACTGCCTAACGCGAGCCTCTGGAGATGTTGATCGAGGCTCTTGGCAATCAGTCCGTAAACCGATACGACTATCGGAACAATAATTGCTGAATCCACATCCCACATGTCGACAATCTCGTGAGCCAAGTCCAAATATTTTATTTGTTTGTCTTTTTCGGCTTTCACGAGATTGTCATCATGGGGGATGGTGATGTCAACAATTATTGCGAGACGCTCTGATCGATATGCCCGCATGACATTTTCATTTATGGAGTTAGTCCATCATCGCATGCGGTGCACATCACCACCGGTAGCGGGAGCCCTATTCGAAGCCGGTGGGCGTCGGGGTCCTAAGCCATTCGGTGGCCGGCCTCTCCTCGGCCGACGTTCAGGTTTTGGCGACGTCGGCGGAGAGAAGAACTCGTCGCTTGAACTAGAGCTCGACGCCTCTGCAATACCCGTTGTCGGAGATGCCGCTGCACGGGGATGGGAGGCGGAGCTGGGCGACGAGTCCGGAGGTGTAATCTGTGCTTCTCGTGCCCCGGATCTGGTCAATTATTATTATTATTAAATTGTACACACTCCAAACAAAACTGTTTCCTAAACATACCTGTCAATACCTACACGGCGACAAGTCTGACTTAACTCTAATCTGCATTCACCGTAACCTGAATTTAAACTTCCACCTAAACTTCGGAGTTGATCTTTTAAATGTTGGTTCAGTTCCTGTAACAATACATTTATTTACAAGTTAGCAAAACCTAATTTGACATGCAGAATTAGCTCCAGAGAGATCAATTGCGGAGACACCACTAACAAAAAGGGTAGTACGGAGCCCCACCGAGGTCTTCGGGCTTAGGTTTTCCTCTCGGGGTTGAAGGGGTCAGACGGCATTCGCTCCCGCAAAAGCTAATATAAACCAAATTAAGGGATAAAGTGAGAGGGTAACTTCAAAGTAGAAGCTTTGGTTGACCGGCCTCTGTGGCGTAGCGGTAGTGCATTCGACTGCTACGTCAGGGGGCGCGGGTTCGATTCCCGCTCAGTGCAAAATTTGTATGCATGAATATGTCTATTTGCATTGGCCTGGGTGTTTCTAGGTATAATATGCGAAGCGTAGCTCTTATACGAGGCTAAGCTGTTTGGTCGAGACTGTACTCCTCCGGAACCACAATACCGATCTTGACCAAATTTGCCATGGTGATAGTGTAGACACCACTGAGTGTTTAGAGAGGGGTCAACTGTTCAAATACAATGTACCATTGAGGAATAATGATCGAAAAACAGTTTCCCGAGTGCTCGGCCTTAGCTATGCGCGTGACCGTAGTAAGATGCCTTATTTTTCAAGTAAGAGTCCTGCTAGCTCAGCTCATCACTCGTCCTTTATTTCAGTCGCACCCTACACTGAATTCCTAGTTAAACTATGCTTATTTTGGGTCTAGAAAGCGCAGTGTAGAACGTCGCATAATATTTAAAAAAAAATACATAAAATGAACATATGCATGTTAATATCATATCTGTAGAATTACATATCTATAATCTCCAGCGATTTAAATATGTATTCCCAAAGGAAGTGAGATACACAATAATCACTCCGACCGTTGCTGTAATTTCCTCCATGAGGTAACAGTGCGTTGCTACACCGCACGCAACTTATCACAAATCACCTTGCATTATCTCTGGAATAGTTATAATATGTATGTGAATAATGGTGCTTTACGCTCGCATTCTGTTATGAGGTAAGCTGGATTGACAGAATAATTGGTGCGATGGCTTAAGAAGTAATCTACGAGCGTTTCCTAGCACAAATTGGTAAATTATCTAACAACCTCTAAATTAATATTGACGTTAAATAGGAGTATGCTGTAGAATATACTGCTTCCGGGCTGTTTGGCCGTGGTCCATTGGAAACTTGAATTCCAGACGTTTCGTCGATCACTGCGGTCGACATCTTCAGTGGTACAGCTGGGGACGGCGCCGTCGCGTGCGGAGAATCTTCTTCGGTGGCGACTGATGTAGCGGCCCGAGTCACTGGCGTATTTATAGGCGCAGTTGGAGGGGGGAAACAACGTGATCGGTCGTGATTGGTTGAGAGCTGCGCAACCGATGCGCTCGATCCTGATTGGTCGAGACTAAGCAAGGGGGTGTGACCTCCCGATACCGGGGATGGTGGTGGCTTCGTCATGTTTGAATTGTGATGACGCGCGGCTCTGATATGACGAAGCTACCACCATCCCCGGCATGGTCAGACCTCTGTCACACTCATAAAAGCCGAATAGCCAAATCAAAAGGAGGAGAAGAAATAAGCGGACCCTGGAGATGAAAGCTTCAGATGGAACCAGAAACAATGCTATGATGATGATGATTAAGGCAACAAAAAATGAAGGTCCACAAATGGAGAGTCTTTCGAGGGGTGAGAGAAAATTATCTTCAGTCCATGTAGTGTAGTAGCCACTTCACCACTAGCCTCGGTAAGGTACCCTTTTTATTCGTGCAAAAATCTCTACGCCGGCCAGCGGGGGTGGTTATGTCGGACTCGAACCGACCAAAACCCACGACCTCTCGAGTCTCTAATGCCGGAATGTAAGGTGACCGATAAGTCAACTCCCTCGCACCCAAGGGGTGAGGTGGTATCCGTGGGGGCCTCCAGACGTTAATAAAAATGCCATGTAGTGCGCAACCGCGCTGGTTTCAAACTGTGAGGGTGAATCTCTTGCAGGTGACGAGCGTGCAATACTTATAATGATGATTATGTAAATACTTTAAATAAATAAACTAACCTCACGCCCGTCTCAGTGATCTTGTTTCCTTATTCTTCGGTCTACAAAGCGCTAGATTATATGCAAAACGATTTTTAAACACGGCTTATGCAACTCGCACTTACAATATGTAGTGTTAGACTTGCGTAATTGACACTTTATGAATTGTGAATCTCTGCCTAGATACCTAACAAGCACACAGACCCACCTGACAATCATATCATTATGGCTCATATTTGGATCATAGAAATTTTGAGTTAGTATAATTATGGTGTCTTTTGTATAAGACACAGATTCGCCCCTGCTTGGCATATTGTTCTCATGTCTGGGATGGCTCCGCACAGTACTTATTAGACGTTCTCGACAGATTGAAGCGGCGTGCCATCCGTATCATTGGGAGTCCTGAGGTTACCAACACTTTAGAACCTCTGCAGTTGCGTAAAGACATTGCCTCTGTGGTTGTATTTACCGCCTCTACTGAGCGAGTGAGCTTTTCCAACGATTTCCACCGTCTCCCTTCCGATTCAGAACAATACGTGCTGGACTGCGATGTTCTACCCACACACGTGTTTCCTTCTTCTTACCATCCCGGGTTCTTCAAGCGGGGCGTGAAAAAGCATCTGTTGAGGCCGTCACGGTAGGGACCACCATTTTAGGATCATCGCATCTGGGATGGTGACCCGTATCTTCTGGACTTCACCCTAGCTTCTTACTATCTAGCGGGGTGTAGTCAATTGACGGAATTAATAAAAAAAATAAACGAAATTACTACTATTCCTCCTAATCCCTCCAGCTAAGCTAAATTGCTTGTATTAGGAGTGGGTTCATGTCGGTCTAGATTTGAACCCGGGACCTCTCGATCATAAGGCAAACTCCATAACCACCAAGCTACCGAAGCATTCAGTGTAGTATACTAACCTTAATATTAAAATGTCTTATCACACAACACGTCGTTATAACAGACATATCGGTATACATTTTTTGTATATATAATTATCTATCATTATAAGCTATAAAGACCATCAATTGACCTATGATATAACACTTTGAGGCAATAAACCTCTAAAGCTAAGCCTTTGATTTGAAGATCGTGAGGTTTCTGACCTTAATCCACCATGGCGCTATCGCTTTGTGGCGAATTGTAGGTAGCGATCCGACTGTAATTATACGGGCTTGTAAAATATTGACAAATGGCTGTTTCTGTGATTAGAAGTGTGCCTGTTCTTTGTTGTATTCCTGGTTTGATTTCGATGATTTTACCGCTTCGTTGGGCCCTTAGCATACATTTGGATAAACAAAACTGATATCAAGAATCTTCAATTGATCTGAAATTGAAGAAAATTGAAATTTGGTTAGGCAGGGAGGGGAACTTGGGTAGTGAAGGTGAGTGTTGATGTACATCAACAAAAGGGGCCCCTTCTAAACCTACACTTGGGTCGCAAGTCCCAAGCACTGTCCCGAGTTCCCAACGCAGCAACGCGATGGACCCGGCACCCGCACGGAGAATCCATGTATTGCTAGGAATATCGGTCTCGATATAGATAGATAGTCTTGTAGATTAAAAAGAGTATACTAGGAATAAATTCAAGATACTAGGAAATCGCTTAACTTGTGATTCATAGGGATGGAAATTATATCGGAAGGAAGATGTTCAGTATGGTATTGCCAGATTAAACCAGGAAGGGAGTGAATGTTGAGATGACTGCAAGCAGAGATGAAAGGAAGAAATATACAATATGTATACAACAACATATTGTATATTTACATTTAGCCCAGACGGGCTAAAAGGTTCATGGATAAGTGATAACCAAGCAGTTTAGCACCTTGCAAGCTTAAGTATTACTAGCCAAGTCATGCATATGATGGGTGAACATTCTTAAAATATTGAGACTCCTCCATATCTTGAAGAGGATTGAAAACCCGTCGGTGCCGGTTGCCATTCAAACAACTGTGGCAGTCGTTACGAGTAGTGGGAGCCCTAAAAAGACCGACAAACTTTTTTTTTTGGTGCGTCAGGCTAAATGCCCTACGGCATACAGCGCGACGCGGGGAGGCCGCTCGGTTATGTGTGGCTCTAACACACTAAAACCCCTGCGATGTGCCATACTCTGCGCCTTGTCGAAAGGGCCTGAAGCTTCATGGGGCCTGAAACCTGGTCTAATTTTTTCTTAGAAAGGACAATTGCTTTCTCAAATTGCCTGACGCAGTCCAATAACTAAATCAAACCATAGCACCTCCATTCCCATCGTATGTAAACTCCCTATTATCTAATGGTCACCGGCGCCCAACGTTGCGTCAAGCTCCACGGTTACTCGCGGTTACTCAACAATAACCGTTAGGTCGTAACACACGTGTGAATAATCAATTGTCTATGGCCTCAGTTACAGGAATTGTGAATGGGGTTACGTGAAAATAATGGCATAGACAACGGTTGGAAGGCAGTGTTTAATTTTTTTATGAGTAAAAAAAATAAAAGGGCCTCTGATGCCATAGATATATGGTATTAATAAAATAATTAATAGTGATCCTTTTCCTGTGACCCATAGTATGGGTTCTTGTTGGATTGTGTTGCTGGAATTAAAAGTAGTATTCCAGACTATAAGCTATATGTTTGCTAAATTTTGTTCAGATCCGTTCAGCCGTTCTAATTAAGTAACAAATTTCTATCCATCCACCCATCACTACATCCAAACTTTCATATTTATAATATTAGTGCGAAACTAACTTTTTTTTTCGAAATAAAGGCAAACTGATTTTTTTTCGCAAACCGCAACTCAAGAACAAATATTATGCTATGTTGACAATTTTCTTTTTAATTAAAATACTTAAAAATCGGTAATTAAAAAAAATCTTTACTCTATACTAATATTATAAAGAGCTAAAGTTCGTGAGTTTGTAGAGTGTAATCTCTGGACCTACTAAACCTAAGTGGTATAAAAAAACTATATATACTGAAAATTATTTTACTAATAGAAAGTCACATTATTTGTAAGTATCAAAGGCTATATATTATCTCGCTACTAACCAAGGGTGCGGAGCAGTAAATGTCAACAAATTCGGCAGATTCTCATATATTATAAGAAAATTAATAAATTACGGGCAAATATAGGTTAAAGGGGTGCAATTTGGTGCTTGAAATATGCCATGGGCCACGGGCCAAGCCGGGGAGGGCCAGCTATAGAATATAATCCCAAAACAGTTCACATCTTTAACTAATCTAACTACTACCTGGCAACACTATCTTTACCATAATAAAATTGTAAATAAGCTGTGTCTGTACAGAGATGCTTAAAAAATAAACTTTTTTTTTGGAGTTCTTATTCGCGGTGGACGCAAAAACTACTGAACGGATTTTGATCAGTTACTAATTGAATTGTATGTAATTGAACAGAACTTGAATTTGATTGTATTTTATTTCAAATTCCAAAATATCTTTCATTCATTCATTCATCATCAACCTATTCTAGTCCACTGCTCCCGTAATGAGCGCCATAGCGCCCTGTCTTCAGCTTGCCGCATTCAGCATAAAAATAAAAATTCGAAATTCGAAAATATCATAAAAATACACCCCACGCACACCGTCCGCACGCATACACGCATACACGAAGGACCAAATATATTCTTGTAAAAGTTCTAGGGGAGTGTCGTGAGCCGTGTGAGCCATATGACCACCCCTTCTTCCCATGCCTTAGGCTCCTACCTAGGCACCTATCTCTAAATTTGACCGACAAATCCCGTTACAATCTATATTATAATAACATAACAACTTCCGACAGGAAGACCACCAGACACGGTTTATTCGAAACAAAACGTATTTGAATATTCATAACGCAAACAGTTACGAACCTATTGTCCTTGTAACGGTATCTGCAACGTGCACGTTACTGTTACGGTTACACGCCTACTTTACTTAATTGGGCATGTTAAGTGTATTGTGTTTTAAGGTGGTATTTTTTTTCATATTTGAGAGTTTTATATACAAAAGAAAGCGACCATATCGCCCTCGGAAATCAACTTACACACTAAACAACACGTTATAATCTAGACCTTAATCCAAACTTAACTAATTTGTACAGCTCTTTTGAACTCCTGGATTCTGGTTGGCTCGACACAATATTGAACCAGCCTACATCAATATGGCAATCAATGATGTTGTTGACGATGGCACTTGTTATTAATAGTAATTAGCTTTTTATTATTTTTATTTTATTTTTTACTTTAAATATTTTTTTATTGTTTCGGACACACTCCACTAAAACATAATATACATCTTCGTTCATACCGCGTTCCTTATATTTCGTTGATGCAGACTGAGGTGGTAGCGGTCTAGTTTAATGGCCTCTAACATCTATCGACGACCTGAGTGTCGTCAAAGGTCGCGGGTTCGATTCAGTCATCGTCATCCTCATAGGCTTAGGCGCAGAGTTTAGATGGCAGTCGCTCCCGGAAAAGCTAACATACCAATAAAATAGAATAAGCTGGTGCTCCAAAGTGTAAAAATTGAGAAATCACTTTGAGGATGATGATGAAGAGATGTATTAACGCCCATATTTTGCTAAGACTTCTTAGTATTACATACAACACAATAACTTGTTATGTATTACAAAGGATTGCGCTGTTTTTCCGTCTTATGTATTAAAGACTGGACTTATTGTCAACCGGACAAAACAAAATTTTGCCGGCGCCCATTACATTAATAATATTACCCTTTTTTATTTTACTTTCTAGCTTGTGTTTTGGGTAACAGCCTGCGGATAAACATACTTAAATACTTTACATACATATTATACATAGAAACACCCAGATCAATGCAAATAGACATATTCATGCATACAAATATTTGCATTGAGTGGGTATCGAACCCGCGCCCCCTGACGTAGCAGTCGAATGCACTACCGCTACGCCACAGAGGCCGATATATATAATATATATATAGTGGCACAAACAATTTAATTTAAAATTATAATTTTAAAATTAAAATAAAAACCCGACTGCAAAAAAGTTAACTAGTTAAAAAATGCCCTAAAGCACCGAAACAATTTTGATAGCAGACAGATCCCTTGCCATGTAACACCGAAATTGTACCGAAAATTGCATAACATGTATCCATTCCCGATAATTAAGCGTTCATTGGGTACGGTAACCGCTTTACATCACGCTTATAAATGCTAGCATGTCACTTTAATTGTATGATAATGAATACCGCTCATTAGTTCACAATAACCTTTCTACATTCACTCTGGCAGCCGTATGTAATGTGCTGGTTAAATTGCCATACAAAAGACATCAACGCGCTGTCGGCGTCTGCGCATCTTTTTAATTCGTTTAAAACAATACATAGACACAATGCATAATGGAACGGTATTTTTCCGTTTTGTGATTGTAAAGAAAATACATATATTATGGGCAAGAGATCCTAGAAATAGTTCAAGTTTTTTTAACTATAGTTAATATTATAAAACACATAACTTCACGCCTGTATCCCTGAAGGGGTAGGCAGAGGTGTATTAAACAACCACGATTCGTCAGTTATGTTTAGGTCCCAATGTAATAGGGGGGCGAGCCTATTGCCATCTACCGGGCACATTACTAAGCGAGCGATAATCAACATTTTTAATACACACATAACTACGAAAACTCAGAGGTGTGTGCCCGGGGCGACTGGGGATCGAACTCGAGACCTCGTCTCGTCGAATTTTGTTTTGCGTTATTACAATGTATATAGAATAAGCGTGTATTTATTTTTGTATTGTATCTTGTTGCAGGATGTCACAATATGGCTATCAGTGCTGCTAGCAGTCATCACATTAGGAACTCCTGGTAAATACATTTTATTAGTTTTTATTTCGTTTAAGCATAAAATGATTCTACAAATACAAAACAAAAAAATACAAATACTTTATCACATCATCATCACCCTCCTGCCCTTATCGCAAAATTAATTTGGGGTCGGCGCAACATGTGTGCTTTTTCCATTCATATCTACTTGAGGTCATCTCAAAATCAAAAACTTTATCACGTATCTACACAAAATAATACAGATACAGATTTTAAAGTGAAAACAAAAACTATATCACTTTAGGGATGATGACTATTCAAGTAATTCACACGAAATTATAAATCTTTAGGCTTTCACGGCCGGCTTTGCATTGTTTGCATTGCATGTTGGAACACAAGTTTCGTATGGACCACTGCCAAGCAGCCCGGAAGCAGTAACTTCTACGCACACGAAATTGTTCAAGTTTTCGCTTCTATCGGCACTCTCGGGGTGACACTGTTTTTTTTAATCATATTACATCAGCGCTGAAATAGTTTAAGTATTTAAATGTTCTATTCTAATGCCTCCTATTGTTTTTCAACTGGACGCCAGTCTCCGTTGCATCCTAAGCTTTCACTTTGGAGCCCGGAGCCCGCTCTCCTACTCATAATTTCATGCCATCTGACGAGAGAACCTACTAGAAAGACGGCGCCAGAATCTCGTTCGTCAATCAGCAGATGTACCGGCTTGCGGTTGAAATCGTGGTGGGACCACGGCACGGACTCCACCCCATCGGTGCCAACGATGAGATGGGACTAAAACCACACGGTGTCCTCCCCAAGTGTCCATTGCTGAGCATTCCGGGTAAACCCTTGAAAGAATAACCCCAGGGTTATCGGTGGACTTTGGTCGCCATCGCGGCCTCGTCTATGGGGTCGGGTTTGATTCCGCTTTAGTGAGTTAGCAGGCGTGTGTTGGACATAGACGAAACGCCTCCGTTTTTGCCTGCTTCTGTAAGGACGGTGAGTGGACCAACTGCCATCCTATTATATTTTATTTAACCAGAAGGTAATACATTTCCCAGTCATGCCCATCCATTCGCGATGGCAAATAAGTTATGCTGCAGCCACCTACAAAATAGTTTACTTCTAAAAAACAAAAGTAACTATTTCAATCCTTTGAGCCCACATTACTCCTGCCTCAAGATCATCTTATACTACTTGCTTCTCTAAATCATACTCGAAGCACCCAAGGATGTTAATCATAACACATTTGATTCAAAACCAACTATATTATCTTTACATTAAAGTTACAATTCCAATGATACATGAACTCAATTCCAATGATACAAAACTTACTATTCAAATATATGATAGAAATATATATACTGTAAAAAGAACTCTATACTTAGGACTTACGGTTGGTTTTAAAAGTACGTTAGTGAACAAAAGTGCCGCATTCACAATGACTCGAGGTGCATTCAGGACAATGCGTCATTAGTCCCACGTACTCATACCGCCTGCAGCGCGAAGCGGAGCGATGACCTTAGAATTATTCATTTGCGTCTGTGGTTACACATATGCAAGCTTAAATTTACATTTTAAGAGTGTATAAAATTTCAGCCTCCTGGCACAGGTATAGGTAGCTCAGTTGGCAGAGTATTCTACCTAGAACCTGCGACGGGTTCAACTCTCGTACTGAAAGTTGACTTTTAAATACAGGAAAATCATTTTAAATCGCGATTATGTTGAAAAAAAAGGCCATGTTATGGTCTTTAGGGTCCAAACTAACCTCAATTGCCTGGCAGTACAACTGCTGATTGACGGACGAGGCTCTGGCGTAGTCTGTCCTCTCGGGGTTCGGAGGACTAGCTGAAAGTACAGAATACCTTTTTTTTTTTTTTTTATCGTGTGGAAATCCCTTCGGATACCCCCCCGCGTGCCAGCGGGGGCGGTTATGTCGGGCTTGAACCGACTAAAACCGCACGCCGTCTCGGGTCTACAGACGCCGGGGTGTAAGGTTGCCCATAGAGCATATCCCTCGCACCCCGACTGACCCTGGGCCCTCTCCGGTTTCGAGAAGGCCCCCTCGGGTTTGGGAACCACGGTGTCCCCGTCTTGCCCCGGTTTGGGGGAGGAGCGCTAGTCACCCCACCGTCCCGGCCTGCTTCTGCTGGGGTGACAGGCGGCCTCACCTGTCACCCCCAGGCCTGCGCTCATGGAGGACGGAGGTCGTTAAGCGACCTCCGGCGCCTGAGTTGCCTGCGACGCGCGGCGAGCATGTTGCGGGCTCGGCGGGCCGGGAGAGTTCTAAATCTCTCCCGAGCGCGCTCCGCCATCTCCTTCGCGAGCATTACATGCTCGCAGAAGGAGGTGGCGGCGGCCCACGCGCTCGCGCTCCGCACCATTGCCGCAATCATGCTGCTGAGCGAGAGGACTCCCACCCCGATGGCTGCCACGAGGTCATGCCTCGGCGCCTCCCACGCCGGGCAGTCCGCCAGCGTGTGCAGCCCTGAGTCCTCGCTCGCGTCGCAGTGATGACACTCAGGCGTTGGCTCCTTCCTGATCCGATGCAGATGGTCCCCGAAGCACCCCTTTCCGGAGACCACCTGCGTCAGTCGGTACGAGAGGCTTCCGTGTCGCCTCTCTAGCCAATCCTCCATGATGGGCCTTACCGCCGCTATTGCGGCGTGCCCTGCGCTTGGTCACCCAAGTCGTTCCTTCCACTCCACCACGATGGCCTGGCGGAGCTGGGACTGCACGGCCTCGATTTCTCGAGGCTCGGGGTTCCATCCCTGCTCCCGCGCCTCCTTTCGCCACTGGTACAGTTGCGAAAGGGCTCTCGCCTCCAGGTCCCATGGCGGAGTTCCGGCAAGGAGACTCGCCGCCTCGAAGGAGATCGTGCGGTACCCGCGGATGACCCTGATGGCCATAACTCGCTACGGAGCGCGCAGCATCTGCACAGTTCTGGTCCTCAGGGCCTCCGCCCATATTGGGCACCCATACAGGGCCATGGACCGCACGATTCCCGCGTAGAGTCTCCTGCAGGAGTCATCGGGCCCCCTCATGTTGGTCAACAGCCGAGCCAGAGCGAGAGCTGTGCCCTTCAATTTGGGGGCCAGACTTCGGATGTGCTCTCCGAAGTCCCATCGGCCGTCGAGCACGAGCCCCAAATATTTCATTTGGGGCTTGATGCCGATGCGATTTCCTCCCACGATGAGACTGGATCCCTCGGGTGGCTTGCTCCGAGGCCCATGAAAGAACAGGGCCTCGGTTTTATGCAGAGCCACCTCGAGACCCAGCCGCCGGATCCGCTCAACGACTTGGGCAACCGCGGTCGTGGCCTTCAGGGTCGCTTCGCGGTACGTCGCCCCGCACCCGTCACGAGCGTGTCGTCCGCGTAGCACGTGAAGGCACCGCCTACGAGCTCACCGCGAAGCACCCAGTCGTATCCGATGTTCCACAGGAGCGGCCCCAGGACCGATCCCTGTGGAACACCGCACGACATTTCACGCCGACCGAGACCGGTCACGGTTGGGTAGATGACGGCTCTCTCCGTCAAATACGCCCCGACTATGCGGCGGAGGTAGAGAGGCACTTCGTGATACACGAGCGCCTCCCTAATGCAACTCCAGGGCAAGGTGTTGAACGCGTTGGCGATGTCCATGGACACCGCCAACATCACCTCACCCCGGGCTACTGCATCCTCCGCCAGAGCCCTCACGAGCATGATGGCATCCACGGTGGAGCGCCTCTGGCGGAAGCCATATTGGCAATCCGCCAGGTCCGGCTCCCCACTCTTGAGAGGTGCTCGACGAGGCGCTTCGCAATTACTCTTTCAAAGAGCCGGTAGGCGGACGGCGAGTCCGCCGGGCGCCCCTCCTTTCGGATGAGGACCAGTTTCCCCGTCTTCCACAATTTAGGAAACTGGCCCCGCTCCAAACATGCGCTGAGAAGCCCTCTCAGTCGGGGCTCGAGAGCGTCGTCGACTAGAGCTAGGACCCAAGCTCGGCCTGGAATGCCGTCGGGTCCCGGGGCGGTGTGTTTGGCTCTTAGCCTTCTCACCGCCAGCTCTAGTTCTACCCAAGTGACCTCGGGCACGTCGTCGTCTTCCACGTTGGGCGCCATGGGCAACCGAGGCGGAGTCATCTGCGGTGGAACATGTTCCACCGCCCGCGCTGGGAACAGGGAGCCAACAACTCCTCCGAGCAGATCCGGCTGGAGACACCGGGTTAACGGCGGGGCCAAGCTGCACCCCAAGTGCAGCTTGCCCCTCACCATCCGGTAGGGCCGCCCCCAAGGGTCCCGCTCCAGCGTCTCCAGCAGCTCGCGGAAGGCGTCCTGTTTGGAACGCCTTATCTCCGCTCGGAATGCTCGTCTGGCCTCCCTGTATCCCTCGTACAACTCCGCCTCTCGGGCCTCCGCATCTGCGGGGCGGCGACGCCTCCTACGGAATCGGGCCCACCGGCGGTGCGTGATCACGCAGGCCCGTCTGAGCTGCGCGATCTCCGACGACCACCAGTAGACCTGACCCCTCGGATTATAGGGCGGAGCCCTAGGCATCGCCGCGTCACAGACACGGGTCATGGCCTCCCGGAACCACTCCGCCTCATCGTCTATGCTGACAGGCCTGTCCGGCGCAGGGGCCCAGGCCTGTACGATGGCGGCTTCCAGGAGGAGCTCCCGATCAAGTCGCTTAAGCGCCCAACGTGGCTCGGGTGGAGGCGGTGCAGCCGGCGCGTCGCTCGCAGGGGGGGACACGTCAAACCGAATGTATCGGTGATCCGAACTTGTGTCCTCCCCCAAAACGACGCGCCAGCCCTGAACACGTCGCGCCAACGAGGGGCTCGCGAACGATAGGTCCACGATGGAGCTACCCCTCGAGGAGTACAGAATACCTACCGTGTGATTATTTAGGAATATTATTGATAACCTCTGAGGCGTAGCGGGTTCGATTTCCCCTCAGTGTAAATTTTTGTATGCATGGATTGTATGCATGTATTGTATGAATGGATAAAGTATATTTGCATTGGCCTGAGTCGTTTTCTATGTATAATAAGTATGCATTTACCAAAAAAAAATTTTTTATGTATGTTTATCCGCATTCTAGAACCCATAACACAAGCTAGTTAAGCTATGTTTATTTTGGGTCTGGATGGTGTTGATTGTCCTGACAATATTTATCTATTATTCTAATAAAACTCCTACAACTATAAGACATTTTTCGGTTCTTTTTAAATATAATATGGTGCCTGTATTTCGTCATCGGGCAATGAAAACTGGAACGAAAGGAAACGGATATAATTATATTATATTATTAACTGTGAAGAATAGGATAATTAGTTATAACAATTGTATATAATTTATGAATCTTTCATGAAATAATTAAAATAGTAAACGTATTTCGCAACGAAAATACAATGACTATTTATACCCAAGACCAGTGTTGACATCTTGTAGCGAGTAGCGACACTGTTACAAGTACAGTCACCGTCAAAAGTGGATTAACACTTATATATTTACAAACGTTTTTTACATTGTAATATGAATACTTTATATTGAATATACATGTAGTTTTATAATCCCCAGAGGACGAAATAAATATATTTCATGTTTTGTTTATTAATTATGAAAGGTTAAAGAGCTAAAGTGATTAATAAATTTATTAAGTATAATAAATAATAATAAGAATTTGTTAATGTATATTGTAAATTAATATAAACAAACGAATATGTGTTCATACAAACAAACTCTTTAATATTCTAACAATACTCATGAAACTTTGGAAGAATGTTTGAGGCCCCATCAAGACCTTCGAATCCAAGCCAACCTCATCTGTGATCGGATCTTGCGGGTTGAGAGGTCAGACGATAGTCGCTTCCATAAAAGTGATATTAACCAAATAAAAAGGAGAAAAAGGACTTAGCGGATTCCGGGCTGCAACTGGAAAAAACGCTAACATAACTTCACGCCTGTATTCCCGAAGGGGTAAGCAGAGGTATATTGCACAACCCCGAGTGTTCAGTTATGTTCAGGTCCCAATGTAATAGGAGGCGAGCCTGTTACTAAGCGATCGATAATTAACATTTTTAATATACACTAAATTACGATTAATAAGAGGTGTGTGCATGGGGCGACTGGGCATCAAACTCGAGATCTCTTCTCGGCAGTCCGGTATGTACGCCACTGGGTCATTGCTACTTTAACAATTAACAATAATAAGTGTATATTACTGATGTTTATCTTTGGATGCGACTGGCATTGGCAGTAAATTGAGACCGCTAAGAATTTACAACCAGATACGGTCACCATACGGTTATCATGTTGAGGCAACCTAGTCCACATTCATCAGTGAGTCGTAATTGATGATGCAGAGATTTATCGCCAATTTTCCGGCGTGTTAGTTACACTATTGCATGGGCCGACGCAAGGTGGCGCAACTGTACCATGACAGATGTTATTAAGAGCGCTTTCTGGTAATCAATGTTTGTAGGAGCGCAGACGTGCGTAAAGTTTAGTATTTTTTATTTTCATCTCCTTCTTCCATATTTCTATTGATGGGGTGCGTGGGATGCCCAGGGTCGGAATGGCCCCCACTCTGCCTACCTTATACTTGCATGTAGAATGGTTGAAAATAGGTACTTCTATACTATTATAAAATTGTAAATTAGTTTGTACATTGAAATATTTAAAAAAGAAACTTAGGTTATGTTAAATGAACTATTCTGAAGACAAAAATATTTTTTAGAAATTTTTGTCTGTTTGTTCGTAATGGAAACAAAAACTACTTAACGGATTTTGATGCGGTTTTTTCTATTAGAAAGATCTTGGCCAGACTTTAACTGCCGTGTGTTTTATTGCAATTGGTTAAGTAGAACCGGTGATATGTGTGTGTTCCTTCAATTAGTTCCACCCCCTTTTATTTTTATTTTTTTTACGTGCGGAAATCTCTTCGGATACCCCCCCCGCCCGCCAGCGGGGGTGGTTATGTCGTGTATCGACTAAAACCGCACAGTGTCCTCCCCAAGTGTCCGTTGCCAGGCCCCAGGGTTGCCGGCGGTATTTGGCCTCGCATGGTGGGGTCGGGTTCTATCCCGTTTCGGTGAGTCGGCAGGCGTGTGTAAGGCACGCACGACACGCTTCGCCACGGCCTGCTTCTGTAAGGACGGCGAGTCGGCCAACTGCCGTCCTCAGGCCCCGATCTCCTTGTCTATACAAGACAAACGTGCAAGGCTGAGGTATCACCCTCACACGGTGCAATCAATTCCATCAAGAATCAAGCGGTTCTGCACCTCTTTTCTTTGCCGCACCATAAAGAATTGGAATTCTTTACCAGCACACGTGTTTCCTTCTTCCTATGTCCAGCAGTGGACTAGAATAGGTTGATGATGGTTGGATGGTGTTTCCTTCTTCCTAGAGTCCCGGGTCCTATAAGCGGGGCGTGAAAAAGCATCTGATGAGACCGTCAAGCTGAGGGCCACCGTTGTAGCTTTATCGGTATCTGTAATGGTGACCCTCATTTCTCAGACTTTACCTTCAGCTTATCATCAGGCTAGGTAAAGTAATATTGACGTGACCAATATAAACAAAAAACCTCCCCCTCCCTTGCAATCCCCGAAAAAACCCGCATGAAATGAACCCCAAATGAAAACCCACACCAGATCATCATATGTCAATCAGTTGGTGTACCAGCTTGCAAATGACTTGCATGTTTGGTGGTTTGGACCGTTTAATCTAGGAACGGCCCCATACACCCCAATCGTAGCATTATTGTTGGTGGTCTTCACCCCCACTGACTTCACCCCACCGGTGCCAGCGATGACGTAGCTAAAACCACACTATGTCCTCCCAAGCGTCCATTGCCGGGTACCCCGGGTACGCCCTCGAAAGGCTAGCCCCAGGGTTCCCGGCGGAGTTCGGCCGCCATCGCGGCCTCGCTTTTGGACGGTCGAGCCGGTTAATAAAATGGATTCCTACAGTTGCCAGTTACTGGATGCTCTGGAGGGAAATTTCCAGTCGCATATCCATTTTGCAATTTAAAGATTTTTAATATTGCAAAATGCTTTTTCACGTGTTCACGTTCACGGTCACTCTGATACTATCTTTGTGAATGAAAGTTCGGACAACGCTCCGCACTGTCGACCATTAATAAATGTTTGCCTTTTCCTTGTATAACTCAGAACTGTGCATTGAATTGATTGCGATCGGGTGTATGTTTGAGTTAGGTATGTAATTATAGTATAAAATATGTAACCAAGTGAAGTCGCCGTCGATGTTACTTTAATACATGCCATGAGTACGTTACCTCTAAATCTTTGCAAACAAAAATGGAAAAACCGGTCAATTACGAGTCGGAATTGCGCACGAAGGGCTCCTTACAATTATCTAAGAAAACAAACACAAACAAATCACATTTGTTGTATGGGAGCCCCATCAAATATTTATTTCATTCTGTTTTTAGTATTTGTTGTTACAGCGGCAATGGAAATATCAAAATAACATCAAATATCATGAAATACCATCTGTGAAAATTTCAACTGTCTAACGATCACAGCCTGGTGACAGACGGACAGACAGACAGACGGATGGACAGCGGAGTCTTAGTTATACCGGTCCCGTCTTAAATCCTAAAAATGTTAAATTTGTACTCTGAGGATTACCAAAAGAATTATACATCAATCGTTTGTGAATTTGTTCGTGTTGACCACTGCTGAGGGCGACCGCACTTTTATCCGCACAAATGACCACCCATTCATCGTAATTCAACCGTCATTGTTTTGGATATTTGAGGATAACATGAGTCAAATCGGAGAAAATTATTTTATCTTTTTTTATAATTAGGGCTTAGTCACTAAGTGATTGGGAAAAAGTTACTATTTCCAATGTGACACAATTTGTTTTAACACCAGACGCAAAAACAACGGAGTGTTATAAGTTTGACGTGTCTGTGTGTGCCTGTCTGTGTCATCGTAGCTCCCGAACGGATGAGCCGATTTTGGTGCGGATTTTTTTGTACGAAATCCGATATGATCGTAATGGTTCTTAGCAAAAAATAAAATAAATAAAAAAAGCTTTTTAAAAACCACGTTTTCCTTCCGAACTAACAAGAAGAAAATAAATTTCTCAATCACTAAAAAAATATTTTATTTCTTTTATTTTTATTTCTGATGATTAAATATGAAAATGTAAGGAGGCATTAGCCTACATAAAAAAATTCAGAGCTTTAGGGTGATCAGAAGTGGTCGAAAATTAAGTGTCAATTTTTGGCTTCAGAGGGAAAGAAAAACAGAAACACAGACACGAAGTGAAACTAAGAAAAACGAGATAATAAATCTGTCGGGCGTTTTTTAAATGTTAAATTAATTATTAATTTATTGATAACAAGCTTATTAATAACCTTACACCCCGGCGTCTGTAGAACCGAGACGGCGCGCGATTTTAGTCGGTTCAAGCCCGACATAACCGGGCTACATAATCCGAAGGGATTTCCTTACGAAAAAAAAAAACAGGTACTCTACAGAAAACACTCACACTGGCGCATTGGAGTAAAATTAGTCTAGTATATTAGTAGTCTAGTATAGTAGTATTATTAGTCTAGATCTATATAGCACTAGGGGATTATATGCCATACTCCTATGATTATATGCCACGTAGATCTTTAGGCGTATGCCAGGATTGTAGGAAGTGACATTACGTTGTCTCTGCCTACCCCAATGGGCAAGAGGCGTGACTTTATGTATGTGGTACTTTAAGAAAAAATTCTAATAAAATCGATTTTGTAATGAAATCGCTAAAGAGGCTACACCAACACAGCCATCTTCTGAACATCTTGGAAAGCGCGGTACAATAAATATTTATTATACTTTTTACGACTAGCCTAATACGAATTATTTTATGTAAGTCTAGATCTAAAACCAGATCATAGCGATTACTTCATTATTTTTAATTGTATTAGTGAAAAGTAACAATAAAATAGTCAGTTAAGCTGCAATATGTCCATCAAAACGTGTATAATTGAGCTTTATAAAAATTTATGTGACGTTTTGCATGTAAATAGCAAAATATAAGTAACACTTTCATAGTTGAATCTTTAATAAATTTTACAATGGTCATAATATTATGCAAAATATAATTACATATCGGTATGACTGTTCACTGTTGCAAGGTAAAAAATCCGTTCCCGCAGGGGGAACGCACAGGTAGATTTCGTGAAGCAATTATTATTATTTTTTAACATGTTTAATTTTTTTTTCTCGAAAACGGTAACTTTTAGCGAAAAACTTTTCAGACATTTATTTTAGACTTAAAAATGGCCCATCGATTAAAAATATTTCCGACATCAAGAATGATGGAAGAACGGTTAGAAGTTATGATTTTTTTCCCGAAAAATTTTGGTTTTTCCCCCCTCCACTGTTAGTTAAAGTTTTAATCTTATAGGTTTATAATTAAAAGTTGTTGGTATTCATGTATACTACGGGATAAAATTAGAACGGTTCGAATATCTTTCTTGGAACGTGAAATTTTGAGGAAAAACTGATTTCACAAAAAGTGAGGCCCTACCGTCCCCTTAGGCCGGGTTCCACCCGTTCACGAACTTAAATTAAGTTTACACCCAAGCAATTTTTGACCGCAGTTTGAGGGCGATCGGGGCAAAAATGCGACCGTGAGAGTGCCGCAAATTTTGGGAAGTGGAACCATACATATATATATATATATATATATATATATATATATATATATATATATATATATAAACTTTTTGACCAGTGGTCAATTCTGGACTCAGCGGGTCATAACTAGACCTCCTATGAAGATTTTTTTTTTTTAATTCGACAGTAGTCAAGAAACCAATAGGTAGATCGATTTCATCGAAATCTACCTAAAAGTACATCGCCTGGTTGATGGAAAACTGTCATTGATCCTCTGAGCCGTTTCTCAACTCACTTGGGATTGGTTTTTCAGTCTAACTTCTATATTGTCTATGAAGCCACTGCCATATGACCTCCACAACCTATTGGCGACATCGAAGTTCTTTAGTTAGACAAGTTGTTGGACTTTTTTTTTATATTTAGGACACGCCAATTTGACTTCACCTCGCCTGATGGTAAGCTGAAGGTAAAGTCTCAGGAAAGAGGGTCACCATTACATACATGTACCATGTTAACAATGGTGGCACTCAGCTTGAGGGCCTCATCAGAAGAGGATTGTCGTCCCAGCACCGCGTGACACCCACAGGTGCCACTAGTGCTGCGACCACAATCCCCCTGCCCGGCTATGCACTTGCTGACCCCTGAACGCAATAAAACTGAAATTGGATTACTATGGTTTTTCGCAATCGTGCACGGTGGTACCTTTTTTTTTTTTTTTGTGCGGAAATCCCTTCGGATACCCTCCCCCGCCCACCAGCGGGGGCGGTTATGTCGGGCTTGAACCGACTAAAACCGCACGCCGTCTCGGGTCTACAAACGCCGGGGTGGTACCTACCCGGCCGAATTTTGTGACAAATTTGTGTCAACAAATTTCTACCAGCAGTTTTTTTAGGGTTCCAACTACTCGTAACTGACATAGATTTTTTAGAATTTCTAAGCGTAGGTAGCTTAGTGGTTAAGGAGTCGACCCTATGATCGAGAGGTCCCGTGTTCGAATCCTGGCCATTACACTACCAACGTGAACTAGGTTACTAATATTCTTTAAAAAAAAGAAGATGTTTATATAGTAACCAGGACAGACGGCTTAACGCTCACCGGGCCACGGAGCGGTCTTAATGTGTTAAGAATGGTCACCCATCCTAATACTGAGCTGGCTAGTATTGCTTAACTTTGCAATATGTAACCTTCTCGGTGACCACTTAACTGCTAGCCCCTTATGGACAGGAAAACTGTCACTGTATGTTATGGATGATTGCGCAGCATCACCTAGATGCTTTTTGAAGAACCGATTCGCAGAAAATATGTGTCATACGCAGGAAAATCACACATGCAAAGAAATATATTTTTATCCTATTAATACTAGTATTATAAATGTTAAAGTTTGTGAGGATGGATGAATTAACGTTTAGTACTCTTTCACGCAAAAACGGCTGAATAGATCTGGATGAAATTTGACAGAGATATTAATATAGATAATATAGATATGAAGCGGCGATAGCCCAGTGGTGTACGTAACGGAGTGCCGGGACGAGGTCTCGAGTTCGATCCCCAGTCGCCCCGGGCACACACCTCTGACTTTTCGTAGTTATGTGTGCATTAAAAACGTTGAATATCGCTCGCTCAGTAATGTGCCCGGTAGATGGCAATAGGCTCGCCTCTTATCACATTAGGACCTAAACATAACTGGCGAATCGTGGGAGTATAATACACCTCTGCCTACCCCTTCGGGGATACAGGCGTGAAGTTATGTATGTATGTATTATAGATTAGTCTGTAAAACTAAATGGGCTACTATTTATGCCGGGAATAGGTGCCGGTAGGTCGAGATAACTGGATCATTATTTTACGTCGGATGAACAAAAAATTAAAAAATCAGCGTCAAATTTTTTGAATTTTACACAATCACCATCTACTTTTGACGCTGACTGTACGTACAGTGAACTAGTGAGAACAAACTAATATAAACTGCTTAAAGTCTAAATATATAAGCGACTTGGAGAATTTGACGCATCTTATTCGCTGGTACTATTTCCAAACAGTCAGTGTAATTACTAGCTATTGAAAGGGTGGCCGTGAGATTTTATTGACTAATTCTTTTTTTGGAATCTAATGCATTACCTGTGCAATGGCTATTGCATTGCCAATTTTGCTGGAAGTCGTTAATTCTTTTTTAATTTATTTTGACTTGTATTTGGTAAAATTTTTACAATCGTTTTAATTTATGAATAAAATTAATACCATTCTGGTACAGAACCGCGGTAGCCTAGTGGTATGGGTAATGGACTGCTGAAACGAGGTCTCGGGTTCGATCCCAGCTTTTACCATGGCACACACCAATGACTTTTCGATGCTTTTCGAAGTTATGTGTGTATTTATCGCAGGTTTATAAGTACCCGGTTAATGGCAATAGGCTCGCCACCTATTACATTGGGACCTAAACATAAACTGGCGAAATGTGGGTGCTAGCACCTCTCCCTACCCCTTCGGGGATATAGGCGTAAGTTAAAATTAATAAAAAAAAAAACAAGCTTGAAGGCTTTTTTTAGAATAATTCACCTAAACATTATTTTTGACGCACCATAAAGAATTATTTACCAGCAAAGGTGTTTCCTCCTTCCTAGAGTCCCTATTGTAGAATTATTGGTATCTGTAATGGTGACCCTCATTCCTTAGTCTTTACCTCTGGCTTACCATTAGGCGAGGTGACGTGACCGCTATAATAAAGACAGTTTTTTTATTATCGGGATTTTTGTTGGGCTTGTTTTAAGGGTAGATTTAAGCTCTCGCTTTAAAAATTGGTTGTGAATTTCCTAAATAATGGGGTTTGTCTGCAAAATAATAAATCTGTTGCCAAAATGTAGTCACCAAACAATATAAAAACAATGTTTTTATTATATATTTTCAAATAAATAAATAGGTTTGTATTTATTATAACAGGTTTGTCCTGATAATTGTTATCATTAAATCATTAAAAATGATCATTTTAAAATATATTACTGTAAAAGTTACTTTTTCAGTGATATCTATAATTTCTTAGTGCATTATCACATGTAACTAAACACTTCTAACCGTCTACAAATCTATCCGTGTCGGGGCGCGCTCTGTAATCGACATATGTGGCGACAGATCTGCCATTTTGGGTATCACTCTGTTGGGGTAAAGTCAAAGTCAAAGTCAAAGTCAAAAACCATTTATTCTTTATAGACCATTAATACGGCACTTACAAAACGTCAAAAAAATTAAACCAATGTTTGGCAAATGGACCACCGGTTCGAAACGCGGCCCTGTCCTGAAAAGACTCCGGCAAGAACTATTTACTAACATGTTCACTTAATCTAATTACAATATTACGTTTGAGTAGCATAGTGAGAGAGCAAACAGTTCATATCCAAGCTTGTTTGTCGTCTAAATAGTCTTGAATTTTATAATAGCCTTTTTGGCAGAGTTTACTTTTAATTTGGCTTTTAAATTTATGAAGAGGTAGATTCTTCATTTCACTAGGAAGCTTGTTGTCGAAGCGTATACAGTTACCCTGAAAGGAATTACTGATCTTGTGGAGTCGACAATTACATACCACAAGATTGTTTTTATGTCTAGTATTTACGTTATGTATATCACAAAGTCTTACAAAATTGGAAATGTTTCTTCTAACATACAAAAGATTTTCTAAAATATATTGAGACACTATCCAGTTAGAATGTTTATTTCTTTGAACTTTTCTCGGATGGTAAACATTTTAGTTCGCGAAAAAAATGTTTATTCATAAAATGAACAATAATTATTTGGGTAAGTAGTACCAGGTGACCATTTTTATTTATCCAAGACTAAAATTTTATTTATCTGATGCTGAAAATATTTAATGGCGACGCAACTATTAATCAGATAAGTACAAATTGATGATCAATATAAACTTTGTTGACAAAGAATATATTTCTCTTTTGTAATAGAGATTGGAGTATGTAAAAGTAGGTTGACGATAACAGGGACATCTGCTATTACGTATTACTTCTTTATCGAGTCAATGGCTAAAAATTGTCAAACAGATCGGCCCGAAACTGGGCCACAGTCACAAAGTTGTTCGTTACTCTAAGCTATGTCGTGTGGCCTGAAGTTAGCGAAATTAAGGTGTTAAATATACTCTACCTGTAACTTAACCGATATGTAGGTGTAAGCATATGAGTGTACAGAACTATATAAAAAGGAAATACCTACATCAATCATTCCAAAATAATGGCGCGTCTAGTTTTAGAGAAGTCTGTTCAACCTCGGTTAGGAAAGTTGCCGCTTGGGTTTGGACATCGGCCATTGCTATTTCGCTTCTTGTTTACGCAATAATTATCAGATTTATTTATTTATTGTATAATTTTTGAGGTTAATGCAATGTTAGTTAGATAATGTGTGACGTTTGAATTATGAGGTTATTGAAATAAAACTATTTTTAACGGATTCTATCGCGATTTATTTGATGTTATTTTATATTTTACATTGATCCCGACGTTTCGGTTGCTTTTCAGCAGCCATGGTCACGGGGAGACTAAAGATGGTTGTTGTCTTGTAGTTTGAAGTGTAAATTATCTCAAAGTACCCGAACCTAGTTTGATTTGTTGGTGTTACTATTTACGCAGAATGAGCTTGGTACGTTCCAACCAATCATCTTCTCTATTAAAATTAGGATGTTTTTTAATTTCAATAGCTTCGCGGTGCATCCTAGGTAGGAATCGATTTGCTTTGGCGAGTGTCTGTGGTTTATCAAATCTTAAGTAATGTTTGGTCCCCTGTTGCACGTGTTCAGACTTTTTTAAGCGTTGGTGTTTTATATCAGCTGTGTTCTTTGACGCGAGTGCCAATGCTTCCGTTGAATCCGTTAAAAATAGTTTTATTTCAATGTGTGACATTCGCGTAAACTTCCGACAATATTAAATAAATAAATAAATAAATATTCTACGACATTTTACACAGCGCATTCTAGACCCAAAGTAAGCATAGTTTAACTAGCTTGTGTTATGGGTTCCAGACTGCGGATAAACATACTTAAATACTTTTTTTTTGTAAATACATACATATTATACATAGAAACACTCAGACCAATGCAAATAGACATATTCATGCATACAAATATTTGCACTGAGCGGGAATCGAACCCGCGCCCCCTGACGTAGCAGTCGAATGCACTACCGCTACGCCACAGAGGCCATCAATATTATGAGGTTATGTTCGATAATTAGGTTGAGTAAAAGTATTTTTATAAGCAGTGTTAAGCAAATTCTCAATAGAAGTATAGAGCTTGAAACCGTCTTGAACCCAATTCTAGCATTCCTGAATTCGATTACAGATTGGCCAAAAATTTATTGGGCACTCCTGTTAGAAAAGTAGTACTCCTGTTAGACTTTAAAAACTTGCCCGACTGACTACAATAGGCCATTACTTGGGGCAAAAACTCCAGCTGATGAAATGTGAATATTAAAATACCTTCCCTACCTACCGGTTCGGTGATACGAAACAAATAATAAAATAAATTAACTATTTTATAATTTACACTGATCCTGACATTTAGGTTGCTTTTCAGCAGGCATGGTCACAGAGAAAGTTTTATTTCAATGTGTGATATTCGCGTAAACTGCCGACAATATCATCATAAATTAGTACTAATACCCTATGAATTGTTTCAGCAACATCAAGCGAACCCCGAGTGGTGTGCTACTACACAAACTGGTCGGTGTACCGCCCTGGCACGGCACGCTTCAACCCTCAGAACATCAACCCCTACCTCTGCACGCATTTGATTTACGCCTTCGGGGGTTTTACCAAAGATAATTCATTGAAGCCTTTTGACAAGTATCAGGATATTGAAAAAGGTAAGACGTTAGACTAATTAAATAGTTACGCAGTTCAATTATTTTTATATTAATTGAACTACGATTAATTGAACTTTATATTATATTATTTCGGTATTAGTTATAGCTTCAAATCTGGAACAATATTTTTGTAATGGGGCAAAAATTTCACGCATTGCGCATGCACTGATTGGCCGTCCGGCGTTCAGTGTGGTCCCAGGTTCGAATTCTGACCATTACACTACCGACGTGAAACCACTCCAAACATAAACAATTTAGCTTAGTTGGAATGGTTAAAGAAAATACTATTGATTTAGGTTACTAATATTAACTAAAAAAAAAGAAACATACTCCTTTCAATATAGCTTGATCTCTGTGACAGTTGTCACTAGTGCTGTGACGCTTACGACGCAGTTCGTATTTATTGTCGATAAAACTCTTTAGCTTTTAAATAGTAATTTTAGATTATAATTGACAGTTTAGGATTATTTTATTAACAATAATGAGTCTACAAAATTATTATTGATCTAAGAAAATAAATATTATAAGTAGTTTAAGTAGTGTGTTGTAACTATAAAAAAATATTGTAAGTTATATACGTGTACTGTATTGCTTTTATTTGTTTCATAATATCTATTAACGTTTAGCGATCTATCTTACTCTCAGACCAGTATGACGTTGTACGTGCGTAAGCGATACTTTTCTATTAAATGATTTCTAACTATTTTAGAACTTACGACGTACATTTTAGGTGTAATTTTTTTTTATTATTATGTATTACAGTTCAGTTGCGATAAAACTGGCACGTAAAGAATGAAAACATGGGTGATACAAAATAAAAGTGTAATCATGGCGCTTATTCAAAGTTAATTCGTCGGTTTCGTAGCTATCTGTCTCAGAGATCAAGCTATATTGATAGGAGTATAGAAGTAATTGTATCTGACAGATACAATGGCTCCTCAGTTACTATAACTTTAGCTTTCTTTAGCCTTACATATGTTGTTAATTCAACAGGTGGCTATGCGAAATTCACCGGCCTGAAAACATACAACAAGAACCTGAAGACATTACTGGCGATTGGCGGCTGGAACGAGGGCTCTTCTAGGTTCTCTCCCATGGTCGCTTCCCGGGAGAGGAGGAAGGAATTCGTCAGGAACGCAATCAAGGTTTGTGCCTGTTAATCGAAAATTGTAGAGATAAAAGTCGATACTGTGGATGTAGTGTCAATATGTCACCGAGAGTGACGTGAGAACGCGGACGGTGGTAGTGGTCAAACGCGTAAGGAAAGTGAGGAAGAGGGTACAGATATTAGCGATTATGTATGTTAACTCTGTACTCGAAGAAACCAATAAATACCCCGTTAATTGTAAAAATACTGGGGTCAACACAATTTTTTTTTTTGCAATTGTTGTCTGTTTCACGCAAAAACGACTGAACAGATTTTCGTGCGTCTTTTCTATTAGAAAGGTCTTAGTCTGCCATAAAATTGCCATATATTTGATTGCAAAGCGGAAATATGACAAAAAAACGATAACTGATCTATTATTATAATATTATTGCTAGAGTAATACTCAAGGTTATTTTTTTTTATTTTTTTTTAACACTGGGGGTCATTGGCTTCGGTAAAAATATATGTTTAGTTAAGTGCATAGAAAAATCTATACCATGTAAAACCGCGATTACTTTGTCTGTTACAGTATTTCATTCCATTTTGTAATGGCTACCATGAACCGATGTTGCTTTAGATTAGATTAAGAGAAATCTATACTTTCTAGATTTAAATGGCGGTGATAGCTTAGTGGCATACGTAACGGACAGACGAGGTCGATCCTCAGTCGTCCCGGGCACAAACCTTTGACTTTTCGTACTTATGTGTGTATTAAAATGTTAATCATCGCTCGCTTAGTAATGTGCCCGATAGATGGCAATAGGCTCGCCCCCTATTATATTGGGACCAAAACATGATTGTTGAATTGTGGGTGTGTAATACACCCTTCGGGGATACAGGTGTGAAGTTATCTTATGTAGATTTAAATGTTTTTAAATTTGTTTATAGGATCATCGGGCGGAATATTTGAACTATTCACCAGTCATTGTGTCACGATTAAGAACCAGAATGATTTACTTACACGCACGTGTTTTCTTCATCCTATGACTTTCGATTCTTAAAACGGGGCTTGAAAAATAATTTATCGACACTACATAAATTAAGTGTTTAAGTGAAATATGGGTGTTTATTCACCTCTGCCTAGCCCTTGTGGAATAATAGGCTTAACCTTATTTATATATATGTATGCTTGTTTGCTAATTGTTAACTATACCACACATTCAACAAGCGTAGGCTCTTTTAGCCAGCAAGGAAATGCACACAAAGTCTTTCTAAAATGCCCCTTTGTCTCTAGTTCCTCAGGCAAAACCGGTTCGATGGTCTGGACCTGGATTGGGAGTACCCTGCCTTCCGTGACGGAGGGAAGCCCAAGGACAGGGAGCACTACGCGAAGTTCGTGAAGGAGTTGAGGGAGGAGTTCGACACGGAGTCGGAGAAAACCGGCAAACCGAGACTACTCCTCACCATGGCTGTACCCGCTGGTATTGAATACATACAGAAAGGATTCGATGTCAAGACTTTAAACAGGTACAATTTTTTCGAATTGACTAGCTGTTGCCCGCAGCTCCACCTGCGTGGCATATTTTTTTTTTTATGTTTAGGACACGTCAATTTGACTTCACCTCGCCTGATGGTAAGCTGAAGGTAAAGTCTCTGGAAAGAGGGCCTCATCAGAAGAGGATTGTCATCGAGGCACCGAGTGACACCCACCGGTCCCACTAGTGCTGCGACTACAATCCCCCGGCCCGGCTATACACTTGCTGACCCCTGAACGCAATCAAACCGAAATTGGATTACTTTGGAGGGTTTTTCGCAATCGTAGGTACCCACCCGGCCGAATTTTGTGACAAATTTGTGTCATCAAATTTCTACCACCAGTATATCATATATATATTAAAATTGTCGTTAAGTTCTCTGAAATTAGAAATTTTCAGCTATATTTTCTTAATTTTTTCTTTCCGTAAGAACCGTCTATAATTAGAAGACATAAAAAAATGAAATTGATAAATTCAAACTCAAGTTATGGCGAGATTTCTCTTGGTTAAATCTTTTATTTGCAAGAAAATACTGCTTCAAGTATTCTTTGCATAATTTTAATATACAAAATTATAATAATGATTAAGAAACTAGTGGTCATAAATAAATAAATACATTTAGATAATAAAATAATATAAATAAATACCTATGTGCTAATGAATATGTAATAATAAAAAGCATAATATGTATACACACGAGGTTGCGTGCGCCGGCCATATTCTCACGTCTGTATATGTATTCCTAACAGGGTAAGCAGAGTTGAAATAACACCCACATTTCACGTTATTATAATCAGTAATTTCGATAGACAGTAGCAGGAATAGCGTTTAATAATTATGATTTATTAGTTGTTGCCCGCGGCTTCACCCGCATGTATTTCTGTTGACGTTCCCGCTTCCCATAAAAAATAGCCTTTCAGTTATTCCAGACTTTCTCTTTTTTTTTGTACGGAAATCCTCTCGGATACTTTGGTTGTGTCGAACTCGAACCGACCCAAACCGCACGCCGTCTCGGCTCTCTAATGCCGAGGTATAAGGTGGCCTAATAAGGCAATTCTCTCGCACCCCAGCTGACCCTGGGCCGTCTAAGACTTTAAAAGATATCCCGCTCGGGTGTGGGGACCATGCTATCCCCAACCGGCCCCAAAACGAGGGGGTGCGCCGACCCCGCGCCGCCGACCCAGACTATAATTGTACAAAATTATTATATTTTCAACCACGTCCGTTCAACAGTTCGAATGTGATTGAGTAATAAACATCTAAACATACAAACATCTTCATAAACTTTCACATTTATAATATTAGTAGCTTTGGTAGAACTTCAGTCTTGAACCAGTTTTTTCATAAACTTTCTCCCTGGCAACCTAACGTGTAAGGGTGATATAGTGTGCGATCCAAAAGAATAATATATTCGTCCAATTTGTATGCTATAGTTATCTTGTTTACAAGAGACCTTGCGCATTAGAGAATGTAATGCGTCGGCCAAGGTCAGCATCTGCGGTGGAGATAAGTTTGACAACTTATGTCAAAATTAGTGACGGCTTAGTGTAACTCGTTGGAACGGTGATCTTAATGTTTGACCCAAGGGAATTCGTGGAAGGTACGGTATATAGGGGGGTGCGACTGGTTGGATCACCTCCAAGTTTGGTGCACCCTGGGCAACGTGGGCGATGACGCGTCATTGATTGCTCCTCTGGAGTAGCTGGCGTCAACATCAACGGCCAAGAGTCTGACCAACCGGCCCTTTTCAGGGCCAATTGACCCCATTGCACGAGGTGGTCGGCGTATGGCGGGGGGGGGGGGGTGGTCGCTCCAGGTCCCTCTGCTGTTATCAGAGAGGACACTGCGAATGGCCCAGGGCCAGTCGGAGTGCGAGGGTACACCCCGGCGTCTGTAGACCCGAGACGGCGTGCGGTTTTAGTCGGTTCAAGACCGACATAACCGCCCCCGCTGGCCGGCGGGGCGGTATCCGAAGGGATTTCCGCACAACAAAAAAAAAAAGTTACAGTATATAGAATTGTGTGTTAACACACTAAAGAGAAAGGGTATAATACGATGAAATAGTTTAATAGGTACGTTCAACAGCAAATTAATAATTAAATTAAATAAAAATGTAAAAATCCCCGGTACAGCTAACAACTCCAATTCACCTTTCAAACAAAAAAAAACCTAAATCAAAATCGGTTCATCCGTTCGGGAGCTATGATGGCACAGACAGACACACGCAGACACGTATAACACCCCGTTGTTTATGCGTCGAGGATAAAAATGAAGTTTTCTAAATATTAAATTCATATATAAACTTTTTTTTTATATTCCTACATTATTTCAATTGGATTTTATTAAAAACAAGGTATAAATTAACAAAATCCTACGAATATTATAAAGGTAAAGTTTCTGAAGATGGTTGTTTATTCGGATGTTGATTACTTAATCACGCTGTAAAAACTTAAAGGATCTGGCAGAAATTTGGTACAGGAATAGATTATATGCAAAAATAGCCTAAGTCTATTTTTATGCCTTTAAGGTAGAACCAGGCCCACCAGATGACCCCTAGATAGACCCTTTGGTATCAGTTACGCTTCACAAAATGCAGATAAAAATTGTACCTAATTCAATATTCAGTGAGGGACGGTATTTTCCTGGCTAAACCAGGTATATAATACTCTAGGGGTGTGTTGGGTAAGGGGTGTGTGTTGGGTAACCTCCTCGAGTGTCGCTCCGATTCCGATCCCGCTGCAGTCCGGGGGGAACGGAATCGGAGCGGCCGGTACACCCTGGGCGGCGGTCAATGGCTTCCCCTTTACCCCTTCATAGGGTTGGCATTGATCGTCGGCCAATACCCAACGTGGCGGGAACACATCGCTCTCCGTACTCCTCTGCTTTCAGAGGAGACAGGATGAGCGATGCTGTTAGTGGTGAGATGGCCCAGGGTCAGTCGAGGTGCGAGGGATATGCTCTATGGGTAACCTTACACCCCGGCGTCTGAAGACCCGAGACGGCGTGCGGTTTTAGTCGATGCAAGCCCGACATAACCGCCCCCGCTGGCCGGCGGGGGGGTATCCGAAGGGATTTCCGCACGATAAAAAAAAAAAAAAAAAAGGTATATAATACTCTAATAAAAAAGTCAATATCACTTTACTTAACGCAGGGATCGAACTAAAAACCACACAAACAGATTCAATTTTACAGAATAATTGAACTAAAATGCAAGAAGCGTTTAAAAAACCACCATTGCAAAATTAACACCTCATAAAATGTGACATTACAGATACCAATTGCCAAAGAGCCCACATCGCTAATACTTAATTGTCACATGCATTGCACCATACGTCATACACGGAGCATGTACACTTGCCTAACTTCTAGTTCAATGTCGGATTTCTTCACACGTGTCTAATGATGCATTTTGTCGGTACAAGTTGTAAGTAATCACCTATTAAGATGGTTTGGAATCTTGATCCGCGAGTTGGTCATTAATTCACGGTCGATCAAATAATTTAAAGTGCGGATTTAAATCAATTAATGTCAAGCCCTTTACTACTTATCGTTCGTATCGACATTCATCATCGTTGTCATAGGGATTACCCAGTTGGGTCCAAAGTTAGCACTTTTAGGGTCCCGTGGTCGCTGAACGACCTCCGACGCGCAGAGGGTGACAGGTGGAGCTACCTGTCACCCTAGCAGAACCAGGTCGGATACACGGCGCGTTGCCCCCCCCCCCTTTTCGGTTGCAAGACGGGGACACCGTGGTTGCCAAACCCGAGGGAGCCATCCCGAAACCGGAGATGATCCTTGTTTTCGTGCGGAAAAACCTCCGGATACCCCTCGCCGGTCAGCGGGGTTAATGTCGGATTCGAACCGACTAAAACTGCACGCCATTTCGGGTCTTCAGACGCCGGGGTGTAATGTGGCCGATAAGGCAATTCCCTCGCACCCCGGATCCGGAGATGGCCCTAGGTCAAACGGCGTGTACCGAAAAAAGCGGCCAAGTGCGAGTCGGACTCGCCCATGAAGGGTTCCGTAGTCAGTATGTAACATAATAATGCTTTTTTTTTAATTTTACATTTGAGTTGATTGAATGAAAGGTAAATTGCGTTTTACGATTTATGACGTATTAAAAAAAAGTACTTGCTAGATCTCGTTCAAACCAATTATCGGTGGAAGTTTACATGGTAATGTACATCATATATTTTTTTCAGTTTTATCATTCTCTTATTTTAGAAGTTACAGGGGGGGGGGGACACATTTTACCACTTTGGAAGTATCAGTTCTAAGTATGTGGAGCCCCCAAAATTTATTGTTTTTTTCTATTTTTGTGTGAAAATCTTAATGCGGTTCACAGAATACATCTACTTACCAAGTTTCAACAGCATAGTTCTTATAGTTTCGGAAAAAAGTGACTGTGACATACGGACGGACAGACAGATGTTTAAAATTGATTCAGTCGTTTTTAAGTTTATCCGTTACATACAAAAATACAAATATTTCCTTTTTATAAAATAATTATATTATATTATATTTATATACATAGTGTAGATAATAAACAAATGGCAACATAAAAATGCAACAGTTGCAAGATAACTAAGGGCGATGTTTTTGAAGTGAAAATTTCTTTAACGGCGTTGTGCACTTTTTTGTAATGGGTAAAAAAGGTAAAACTCGCGTCAGGACACGTGACCTGATCGAAAATTCGTAAGACGATTGCAGACAAATAAAGAAACGCTAATTTGACACTATACTTAACAGCCTTTGTGGCGTGTTCGTCTAATAAGTGGTCGTTGATTTCGTCAAGACTGAGATCAATTCCGACCGAGGCCCAAGAAACAATTTTTGTCATCATATAACTTTTTGTAATATTTATTCTATTTTGTGCCATAAATCTATTGATATAAAATGGAAATTAAACAAAGTGCATCTATTACCACATACATAGTACTAGTACTTTTATACTGATAATTAAAGCAATTCGTGCAAAATTATTCTGTAACCATTCCAAAATATCAAAAATGCACAACATTAATATTCAAGTTTTCACTTCTGCCGGCACTCCCGGAGTGCAACCCATAGTTTTTTTCGCATTCGTTCTACGAAAAAAAAGAATTTACTTGTGGACTCGGCTCTAAATACAGAACCTTTGTAATCCTCTCCTAACTAGCACTTGTATTGGAGAAGTTGAAAAGTAATTATGTGTGTGACCCACTATACTAAGTTCATACACGTTTACAAGAATGTCACTCGTCCGTGTGATAGGAATGGTAATAATATTATTAAGCCTACATCGATGAGTAATGACATCTACTATAACACTTTGAGCCACTCATGTTTCGTATAATATATACAAGTACCGGTGTTACAAGCATCTGTTACTGCGTACCATCAGCTAGAAGTGTTCATCAATTAACTGGCAGGAACACTTGTGTTTTGGCCGCGATTTTCATAGTTTCGCAGTCCTCGCAGGCAGGGTTGGGAAGTTAGATGGTAGTTGCTCGCATAATAGCCAACACACCATTCAATGATCGCTAGCGGGCCCCAGGCTCCAGTGTCTACTATGGACGCAACCAGTACTTCATCATCAAGATCAAGAGAATGATGAATATCTGAAATCGAAAAGTTTAAAATATCAGATTTCAGTAGTTATAGTACAGTAGTATAGTTGTAGATGTACCTATCACTTCATATTATAAAACCAAGTCCTCCGCCGCTACTGTCTGTCTGTTTATTCGCGATAAACTCAAAAACGACTGCACCGATTTTCATACTGTTTTCACCTATGGTTAGAGAGGTTCTCGAGTTCCAATTCCAACTCGTAACCATTGGCTAAAATATAATGATATTTGTTGGAGGTGTCTGAAAATAATAAGCCATCTGGGAACTTACAACGAACACGCTGCCCTTTGAGATATAACAAAATGATGTATGGTGAAATTGTGTATCATAAATAGGTTGTGGTGGTGGACTAGTGTCCTATGGGTAGCGGGAATGGGATCAGAATTCAAAACGGGTGAAGCCGTGGGTGTTGCGTAATATAATTATAAAACGCAAAATGTTTAGATGTAACATTTGTTGCAGTTCCCGTAATCTAAGTAATATTTTTTGACAGCTATCAGATTTCGAATATAAAATTATTATGAAGTATCGATTAAAGATCGAATTCGATTTATTCGAATGTCATCAAATTATATATCGAACAGATAGGATGAAAATTGCAAATCCCAACTCATTCCGTATCACATGTTACACGATAGGCCAATATTACTTCCAGCGCATTTCGTAAGTGCCAGCTGATTTGAATGTACAATACATCTGATTAATTCTGTGAATATACAATAGAGACTGCGAGTACGGTGACCATGGGGTACCGTCTTGACCTTGGAAAGTAAGTTTTTTAGTTAGGAGGGACCCTTAGACTTCTATATTTGTTTAACATGCGAATATTCTTAAGGGCGTCTAAAATCTATGCATAAACATCACGTCATTACATAATCCTGGTAATACACTTCAGATGATTAAAATTCTCATTACTGTCAATTAGCTTAAATATTAGTATCTAGATATTGTAGTATTCTAATGTAATGTACGGTGAATACACCTAACGCCATCTAATGAAAATAGACTGAACTACTTCAAACCAAATGTTCTATAACACGCTATCGAATTTCACAAACGCGGGCCTATCTTATCTCTGACTAGCTGTGCCCGCGACAACGACCGCTTAGATTTAGGTCTGGGTTTTAATTTTTTTGCACGAAATCCTAATCGTTTTCCAAAATAGAAGTATTTTTGTTTATAACATCAGTTATCTGCAGTAACAATCCCGTTAAGAATATCCGGAACAAATAGCCAGAAAGTCATATAAACATTAAAAAAAATGATTTTTTTTTGTTATAGTCGTATATATTGTACAAACAATCATTGTTCCTTTTTAAAGGTGTTATTTTAACACAATACTTCCAAACAAAATTGATTCCAAAACTTGCATTCACTTAATTGTTTCTTGTAACAGTTATGCATATATTACTAATGCGTTTTTAATATCCCAAGCAATAAAACAATGATGGCCGCCCCACGTAAACGAAAGACAATGTGATGTGCTAAGCCCTAGTTTACCTCAACTTCGTCCTTCAACGCTCTGGTTCCTGCAGTTGGCTGGCTCGTTACAAAAGCTCCCGTGAACACAATAGATTATCAACTAGTTAAACAATATGTTAACTAGCCTGTAGGTAGATTAATCTGCTACGAAATAAGATGTTGTAATGTACGTGTACTGTCGAACACAAAAACACGAAGCTTCCTACACACTTCCGTAATCGTTGTATAATGATAATGATTCTGAGGTCCATCTTAATACTGTCTAGAATAAATCGCTATTAGCAACGAGGCCATTCGTAGAACATTTAAGTGTATACTAATTTAGATATACATTTTTAATGTATGATACGTCAATATGACTTTATTCGACTGGTGGAAAGCTAAAGGTGAAATCTTGATGGGGTGGCAAAGAAAAGAGGTGCCGAACCGTTTGATTCTTGATGGCATTGTTTGCACCGTGTAGTGGGGTCTCCTCAGCCTTGCACGTGTGGTCCTGTTTAGGAAAGGAAAGGGTGGAACATAATTGGAAGAGTTCTGTCTTCCTAAAATCCTCCTTAACACCGGACTTTAGGAAGAGAGAAATATTTCCTGGTGCTGCTTTCGAACTTCCTCTAATGTAGGTACGCATTCCTTATGGTGTCTTTTCTCATTATACCACACATCCCTTAACATTTACATCGCTTTTATTTATTCTTTCATCTGTAGCTTTAAGAGCCAAACTTAACATATCGTGATATATTACTTGTAAATTAAACATTGCACTTTTTCTGACATTTCCGTTGTTTTTCAATGGCCATGGTCCTGAGTAACTAAGTGCAGGGTGCGACTGAAATAAATTGAGCTGAGCGAGCACGACTCTTACTTGAAAATAAGACATCTTACTACGGTCGCGCGCTTAGCTAAGGCCGCGCGTTCGTGAAACTGTTGTTCGGTGATTATTCCTCAATGGTACATCGGACATGAACCATCTCGCTTCAAAAAACTCCTCAGTGTCCACACTATCACCGTGGTAAATTTTGTCAAGATCGCGAGAGTCGTTACGGAGGAGTTCAGACGCAAACAAACGGCTATGCCGCGTTAAGAGTTTCGCTCGCTTCGCTCGCTCAGCTCAATTAATTACTTCTAGTTTGGTATAGGTACCAGTAGGCGTCCATGAACTGGTCATAAATAAAATATGCCGTCCAGCATACCAGTGTATGAAACTAGTATTGGTCACAAAGTTCAAGGTGAACTATTCAAGATATTTCTACCTACAAGTTATTAAACTTAGAGATAAAAATACTCAGTAGATATTAAGAAATTATTGTAAACTGAGAGTAAATCAGTCCGCAATATCCTACTAATCCTACTAATATTATAAACGCGAAAGTTTGTGAGTATGTATGTATGTATGTACTCATATGTATGTATGTATATATGTATGTATGTATGTTTGTTGCTCTTCACGCAAAAACGGCTGAACGGATCTGGCTGAAATTTGGAACAGGGATATATTATAGTCTGGAATAACACATACTTTTTATCTCCGGAATAGTTTCCCATGGGAAGCGGGAACGAGATCAGAATTCCACGTAGGCGGGGCCCCGGGCAACTGCTAGTATATACTAAAACTCTGCCGTTACTTTTATTTTTTTAAATTAAATGAGTACTAGTAATCGTAAGAACTAGTATTCCCGTGAAACCCTCCAGCTAAGTTTAATTGCGTGTGATAGTAGTGAGTTCACGTCGGCAGTGTAATGGCCAGGATTCGAATCTGCGACCTTTCGTTCGTAAGACACCATAATGTTGTGATGATACTTAACATGATTCGCAACTGACATTTGTTTAAAGGTTCGATAACTATATAAGTACTAGCTGTTCGTCCCGATGTCACTCGAGTGCCGACTATTCCCGTGGATTTCGGACAATAATAAACACCACAAAAAAATTATTAACGAAATCGGTCCAGCATTTCACGCGTGATGCCGTTACCAAATGAAATATGGATTCATTTTTATAAATAAAGAAATATGACGTGCACTTGAGACTGTTTTCAGCTACATATGTGTTTGGCGATACTAGTTTTTATTGTAATGATGTCTACGGGTCTACCGCCAATTGTTTACACACATTTTTGATAGCTGTCCGTCTCAGTAATGAAATTTTAAATTCGATTCGTGGGTGTAGCAACGTGCTATGTCGTGGAAGTGCAACATTCAACCTTGAAATACCTCTAACCGCTTTCCAATTTGCCATCCGTTGAGACATCCATGTTTACCATACCGCTATCGGACTTTATTGGCCTTTTTTTTA
The DNA here is from genome assembly GCA_946251805.1 of Cybosia mesomella. Lineage (NCBI taxonomy): Eukaryota > Metazoa > Arthropoda > Insecta > Lepidoptera > Erebidae > Cybosia > Cybosia mesomella. The sequence goes on from OX276398.1 coordinate 30,811,320, forward strand.
TGAAACTTTCAGGTCAGATAAAGTGGTTGACATCAATAGGCGTTCCCTCTATTACGTGACACTGAGAACATTGCAAAATGGGGGTGTTTTAATAAACGAGAGACGCCTTCAGAGAACAATTGGATATATTATTTCACGGCTTTTTTTCTCAAACTCATATTAAACTTATACGGTTTGTATGTTAGGAAAAGGGTTTCCGCACGACAAAAAAAAAGTAGTTTTCCTATAAATTTAGATCGGAAAAAGAGAAAATCTAGGAAGGGACTTGAATCCGCGCCCAGTCCCTTACAGGGGGAATGCTCTGACCAACTGAGCCACCTAGACACGTCCCAGATATTCGAAATTCTCCGATATATTATATACGTCTTAAGGCAACGCTGGAGCCATCTACCGTAATTCTTGCAAACTACAACAAAGAAACAATGTATGACTTTCCAATCATATTTAAACATTGTTTTTTTGATGACTTCACCTCATTGATTCAATTAAATTTTTAAGCAATTACTTACAATTTTACTTTTATTATAGATTTCCGATTCTCTCTCTCTCTCTCTTTCCGATTTCTCTTTTTCCGATCTAAATCTATAGGAAAGTAAGCATACCAATTGCTTAAAAAAATTAATTGAATTGTTAGTTAGTTTGCTTGTGAGTGCCAAATCTTGCAAAGCTGAATTAAAACCACTTCCTCTGATCCTATGGAGACGATTTTTTATATTGGTTCAGTTCCGAAGACAATGCATCAATCAGGATCAGCTCCAGATAAAGGAACTCTTCATCGATCCACAGCACAGACACGAAATTTTCTGTACGCCTTTTAGGAGTCGAGTAGGAGAGAGTTTTCTTTTATTAACCGGCGAAGGGGCATGCATGTCTTATCGTATTTAAAAGTTTTTATTATGTTCAGAACAGAAGTCCAGAAGTGGACTGCAAAAGGCTAATTAATTGATAGTCTTGTTACAAAGCCAATTTGTTTCATTTCCTTTTTTCTCTTTCAGATACCTGGACTGGATGAACCTGTTGACTTACGATTACCACTCCGCTTTCGAGCCTGCAGTTAACCACCACGCACCTCTTTACCCATACGAAGAGCCTAACGAATACAGCGTCGATAGCGAACTCAATATTGTGAGTCCATGTTTATTTATTAAATGCTTGTTTGGTTCCAAACCTTATAGAATTATTTTTGTCTTTTTTTTTTAAAGAATATTAGTAACCGAAATTACTAATATTCCCCCTAACCCCTCCTGCTAAGCTAAATTGCTTGTGTTAGGAGTGGGTTCACGTCGGTAGTGTAATGGCCAGGATTCGAACCCGGGACCTCTCGATCGTAGGGTCGACTCCTTAACCGCTAAGCTACTGACGCTTTAACCTGTATAGTACGTTCCAATAATACTCTAACTGGCCAATCAAAAAACCAATAGAGGGATTAATACATGTTTGATGTCGAATGACGCGAGCCCTTTGGCGTTTAAATATTCTATATTTGGTTGATAGGCACCACCACCCGTCGCGCCCGGCGCTCATCACCAAGGAGAAGTAAAACTATGGACTACGCAATTGTCAAGATTTTTGAATTATACTAGACCCGTATTAAGGCGCGTGTACATGACACCACTGGCGCGCGCTGCCTCCTCACCGTTGCCTTTGTGTAGACAACACCGCCGCCGCACCATACGGCCTTCGTCATAACCGCTTGATTTAGGCATATCATGAACATCACATGTTTATACGTATGTGTACAAACACGTATGTTGTTAGTGGCTAAAATTATGCAGCGTCAACGGTGCGGTGACGGAACGGCTGCGGCACAGTCACGGTGCGGTGTCGCGACGACGACGGTGCGCGTTTGGTGTCGTGACACACACTTACTCTTAACAATTGAAATAAAACTATTTTTTAACGTATTCTATCGCGATTTATTTAATGTTATTTTATATTTGCATTGAACCCGACGTTTTGGTTGCTTTTCAGCAGCCATGTTCACGGGTCCGTTAAAAAATAGTTTTTATTTCAATGTGTGACATTCGCGTAAACTTCCGAAACCCTAAACAACACGTGACAGCTCTGCACCACCCTATGGTTGACTGGTAGAGAATGCCTATGGCATTAAGTCCGCCAATGTACTAGGTGCATGAAGATTAAATAAATAAATAAACAAGTTGCTCAAAAGCTGGGACCTTTATACGAGTACGACAGGATTTTTAGTACTTGTGGTACCGCGGCACCGGCCTACGTTCATCCATAAATAGCAAATGGACTTGGCATAGTAAAATTGTTGAATTAATAAACCCGTTTCGCAGATCGTCTTAATATTAAAAGCCAATTAGTATAAAGATCGTTATATAATCGCTGTTAGCGATAAGGCCGTCCATTGTACATTAAACTTAAGTCGAATATTATTTATATAGAACTACTTTTATGGTGTGCAATAAAGAATATTTTATATTTATCTGTATCTTTATAAACTACGTGATCTAATCGACGAACCTAAAACTGAAATAAATTTTATAATGTAACACAGCTCAAACTACCTGCAATAGTTGTAAATGATTTTGCTATTACTTACGCGTTTTGCAAAATACGACGCCACATTTAAACTTTAAACTTCTATCTGTTCTTCAATTAAGAGTTAAATGAAATTCAAACTATTTACAATTAGTATAATAATCCAAATCGGTGAAGACCTTTTTTATGTCTTGTGCTTATAGGTTTGTTATTGCTGATTAAGTTTGCTAACTTGTTTAGCATAATATCTTGGTTGTGACTCAATCAAAATCAAATCCCTGTGCAAAAAATGGAACTGTGTGAATTTAAAACGCAACGAATACGCGGGATTCAATTAATTTATAATATAATCTATATAAATTGTGGTAGTCTAGTGGCTAAAGCATCGCACTTGCAATCGAGAGGTCGCAGGTTCGAAAGGGCATTTCTGTTACTTCTTTTCCGAAAATTATCTTACAATATGCAATTTCATTGTGTCTTCCAGGACTATACGATCAAATTCTACCTGGAGCAAGGAGCAGACGCTGACAAACTGGTACTCGGTATACCCACCTACGGTCGCTCCTACACCCTGTTCAACCCGGATGCGGTAGACCTTGGCTCCCCTGCCGACGGACCCGGCGAGCAAGGAGACGCAACCAGGGAGAAAGGATATTTAGCTTATTATGAGGTGAGAATAATATTGTATTCTCCTGGTAAATTTACCTATCTATTCTAATCGAATACTACATTCTAATACCATTGGTATTTCTTTGTCATCATAATATTTATTCTAATATCAAATATGGTACACGTTTGGAATACAAGATCTATTCCAAACGAATACCACATTCTAATACCATTGATATTTCTTTGAAGTCATAGTATTTATTCTAATATCAAATATGGTACACGTTTTTAATACAAGATCTATTCCAATCGAAAGCACATTCTAATACCATTGGTATTTCTTTGTAGTCATATTTATTCTTATATCAAAAATAGTACACGTTTGGTATTCGATTGGAATAGATCTTGTCTATTCCAATCGAATACCACATTCTAATACAATTGGTATTTCTTTGTGGTCATAATATTTATTCTAATATCAAATATGGTACACGTTTGGAATACAAGAACTATTCCAATCGAATAACACATTCTAATACCATTGGTATTTCTTTGTAGTCATATTTATTCTTATATCAAAAATGGTACACGTTTGGAATACAAGATCTATTCCAATCGAATACCACATTCTAATACCATTGATATTTCTTTGTAGTCATATTTATTCTAATATCAAAAATGCTACACGTTTGGAATACAAGATCTATTCCAATCGAATACCACATTCTAATTCTACTCTACTAACGAAATGTCATCCATTTGGAATACAAATTAAACAGGTATGAACTAAGTCAATAAAAATGATATTGATATTTGATTGGAATAGACCAATATAAAATATGTCATTCCAAAATTATTTGAAATAAATTCGTGTTATGCTCACTATTTATGATGGTCATTGTACAGTCAGCGTCAAAAGTAGGTTTTAAGATTAAAAAAAGAAGTTTTTGGGTAAAAGTAATTTATATTTCTAAATGAAAATACTGTTTAACTACTCAGTAAGACCTTGTACAAGATTTTAAAATTTTGATTAAAACGTAGTCATAATTTTCATTTGGATTTTCTATAATGAAATCTGTACAGATGATTGTACAGATATACTTTTGATGCTGACGTATACGATAAACGTATACACTTTCTTCATATCGCGTCAAAATCAATATATATAAAAATCAATGCCACTTTTCGTTGCAATTTTATAACTCAAGAACGGGCTCACCTATTCAAACCAAATGTTTAGGCTTTATTCGGACTATTTATTAGATGGTTTATGTGAAGTTTCCACAAAATCGGTGGAGCGGTTCTTCATTTATCACATTTTTTGTAACAAATGAGTTCAATAAATGGCGGATCATTTTGAGGTAGCGAAGCACTTACCGGGCCGCTAGTTACTAATAAACATCACCAATACTCGACGACCTCCATGGCGTGGCGGTAGAGCGTTCGACTGCTACGTCAGAAGTCCCGGGTTCGATTCCCACTCAGTGCAAATATTTGTATGTATCATCAGTGCATGAATATGAATATGTCTATTTACATTTGTCTGGGTGTTTCTATGTATAATATTATATTTTTACTTACTTTGGATCTAGATAGCGTTGTGAACAATGTCGAAGAATATTTATTTATATTAATTTATTTATTTATACACCCTGCCCTCAGATCTGTGAAGCTTTAAAACCGAAAACAAAGAAACGCAGTCCAAGTTCGGATGAGGACTCCGAAGAATATGAAGACGAAAAAGAGGAACAACCTTGGAAGGTGATGTACCCGAATTCCGCAGTCATGGGTCCTATAGCATACAGAGGGAACCAGTGGGTCGGGTATGATGACGAGGACATCGTGAGGAAGAAAGCTGAATATGTTGCTGACAATAAACTTGGAGGTTTGTACTGCCATACGGATTCGATTATGTAGTTAACAGAATGAGGGTGTAATAACACCTCTGCTTACTTCTTTGGGGATATGCAGGCTTGGTTATTTTATAACAATAATAGTATTAAGTCGCTTGGGGCCCAAACCAACCTTACGTGCAAGCGCGCAGGCTTTTTTGCGGTTGGTTAGACAGCAGGCGCTCCCACAAAAGCCAAGAAAAGTCAAATCATGAGAAAGAGTAGGGGAGCGAGCCCCAGGCTCCAAAATACATTCCATAACTCACACTGTGACGATGATGCTGAGTCATATGCACACCAAAGACACGGTGGAAAGGTTACGGGAGATAAAGCAGTGCAAATCCTACCATTCCGTCCCGTGCGTTTGGTCGATTCGAATTCGACACAACTACCTAACTCACAAACCTTGTGGAGGGAATCCCTGTTGCAGTTTCAACACGAATAAAAGAATTACAGCTCTTTTATGTAGACTAAAAGTCACACACTTACTTGAAAATAATAAGACATTAAATTTATTATTTTCCTCAGGTATCATGTTCTGGTCAATCGACAACGACGATTTCCGGGGCACCTGTCATGGGAGGCCGTACCCTCTCATCGAAGCAGCCAAGGAGACTTACTACTCTAAGCTTGGGTGAGTTGTTTATTCTTTTTTGGTAATATCACTACATCTCTGTCAAGCGGCTGTAAGCGGCGATAGCCCAGTGGTGTACGTAACGGACTGCCGAGACGAGGTCTCGAGTTCGATCCCCACTCGCCCCGGGCACACACCTCTGACTTTTCGTAGTTATGTGTGCATTAAAAATGTTGATTATCGCTCGCTTAGTAATGTACCCGGTAGATGGCAATAGGCTCGCCCCCTATTACGTTGGGACCTAAACATAACTGGCGCATCGTGGGTATGCAATACACCTCTGCCTACCCCTTCGGGGATACAGGCGTGAAGTTATGTTATGTTATGCTCTGTCAAGAAAGTTACGTGAAAAGATCAATAATACACAATTTTTTTGTTATTCATCCAAATTTTATTTAATCACCTTCAAAGTATGCTCCTTCATAAACTATACACTTACGCCAACGAATTATCCAATCATCAAAACATTTTTTAAACGCTGTTTCTGAATTGAGTTCAGTTCTCGCCGCGAATTCTCCTTTATATCTTCTACCGATTGAAAACGGGTGCCACGAAGTGGTAATTTGAGTTTAGGAATAAGAAAGAAGTAGGCTGGAGCCATATCTGGTGAATATGGTGGTTGCTCGATGGTATTTGTTGAGTGTTAGCTCAAAAATTTGTTCAATCCAATCGTGGTGCAAAATCCAAGAATTTTCTTTCCACAAATCTGGCCTTTCTCATCGAATTTGCTCTCTTAAATGCCGCATAACGCTCAAATAATATTCTTTATTAAAAATTAATTATTAAAAATTCCGAGTGCACAACACCGCGATAGTCAAAGAAAACAGTCAACATGTCTGACTTTTGAACGACTTTGGCGTGGTTTTTTCGGTTTCGGTTCAGTTGGAAGGCGCCACTTCGAAGCTTGTTGACTAGTTTGCATGTCAAACTCGTAAACCCACGTCTCGTCACCAGAAACAATGCGTTTCATGATTGTTGGGTCGAAATTGACTCGTTCTAGCATGGCCTCAGCGACTCTCATGCGATTGAGTTTTTGGAGAAAATTCAGGTCTTTTGGGACTAGCCGAGCGGTAACATGTTATATACCCAAATGATTAGTTAAAATGGTACGAATCGACTCGTGAGATACAAAAATAAATAAATAAATATTGTAGGACAAATTACACAACGCCATCTAGACCCAAACTAAGCAGAGCTTGTCATATTAGTTCTAGAATGCGGATAAACATATTTAAATACTTTTTTTTTTGTAAATAAATACATATTATACATAGAAACACCCAGACCAATGCAAATATACATATTTGCACTGAGCGGGAATCGAACCCGCAACCTCTAACTTAGCAGTCAAACGCACTACCGCTACGCCACAGAGGTCGTCAAGTTCGGCGGCTATCTCTCTCAAAGTTGAATGAGGGTTTTCAGTCACTATTTCCTTCGCTTTTGCGATGTTAACTTCAGTTGCAGACGTTGATGGCCTACCAGAGCGAGGCAAATCTTCCATCACATCTCGACTGCTTTTGTACCACTCGTAAGCACGTGTTTTTGATAAAGTCGATTAACCGTAGTAAGCCTTCTATAACATTTTTAGTGACTCCGAACACGAAATTCCATTGGCGATGCAAAATTTAAGACACACTCTTTGTTCGATGTTTATGTCCATAATGAAAATCGCTTAACACACTAGATATGATATGACTAAAAACAGCACTGTATTTAATATAAATAACAGATGCAACTCAAACTCCGCGGCAAAATGGAAAACAGTTGTGCCAATCTAACAACAATCAAAAAAAAATTTTTGAATTTGGAACCATACACAAATCATCCATTCCCGATACTTTAATGACTGAATGTATTATAAAATAAAGTCCTCCGCCGCGTCTGTCTGTCAGTCTATTTGCGATAGACTAAAATACTACTGCACCTATTTTCATGCCGTTTTCATCAAAGCATAGAATGGTTCTCGAGGCTTTTTTTTTGTATAAAATTTGTCACATTTTTGTATACATTGACTAAAACATAATGATAATTGTTGGAGGTGTTGAAAAGGTTATCCTTTCGAGGGCTTACCCGGGGTGGCCGGCAATGGACACTTGCCGACCACCCCGACTAAGCCCTCCGGAGGACACCGTGTGGTCCGAAACCGACACGCCCACCCCATCGGTGCGATGGGGTGAACACACGTGAAAAAAAACGATGAAGGTGAAAACTTAGAATATTCTTTTGTTAGGTCTGTTTACGTCGCTTGCCTTAGCAGAAGGCGACCAAAAGGCCAACCAAAGCAACCTCAGATCTAGATGAATTATGCATTTTTTTTTTCTCGTCACAAGCTACCCTACAAGTCATTTAAGCACTCCATCCTCGACTTATTAACGTACTACCAAAAACTCTCACAAAAACACCTCAAACAAAAAATAATCTTTTAGGTAAGGACTTCCAATAATCCAGACTCATACTCAATTTTTATTGATTTTCTTTAGAAAAGCCCTATTGCTATCGAGTTGTCGTCGTCGACGTCGTCGTTGCCAAATTTCTGTCACGGTTTTGGGTATGAAGGAGATGAGCCATTGCAAGATAAAGAAAAAATCGCAAAAAAAAAATCGCAACATCGAAAATCCCTTGTATTCGGCTGAGCTCGTCTCAGGAATTCAACTTGTTTACTCAAACTGCTGTTCTTTCCATTCACAGATCCCTTACCAACATAGTAGCTCAGACTACACGAACGCCCGTTACCCGGCCCAGCACCAAGAGGAAATCTCGACCCAGGACCACCTCCAGAACCCCCTCAAGCACCATCTCCACCACCACCTCAACTACCCCCTCCACCACCACCACTACTACGAGAAAACCCACCACTGCGAAAGCAGCCAGGTAAGCTATTGTGATGTCACTAAAAGCGGAGATATCTATACTCGAAACTATTATAAAATTATAAACTACTAGCTGAGCCCGCGACTTCGTCCGCGTGGATTTCGATTTTTATGGTTTTAGTTCTTTTGCGCGGTACCCTAATTTTTTGTAGAACAAATTGTGAATCTAAACCATCCTCGAATCCCCTTGAACTCACACAAAAAATTTCATCAAAATCGGTCCAGCCGTCTAGGAGGAATTCAGGACATACACACGCACACAAGAAATATATATATAAAGATTAGTTGTCCCTGTATTTAAAAAAGACATGTGTTATGTTAAATGAACGATTCTAAATACAGCTCTTTTTTTTTGGAATTCTTGTGTGTCGCGAGGGACCCGACAACTCCCGAGGGATCCATCTCGAAATCGGAGATGGCCCTGGGTCAGTCGTGGTGCGAAGGAAATGGCTTATGGGCCACCTTACACCCCGGCGCCTGAAGACACGAGACGGAGTGCGGTTTAAGTCGGTTCAAGCCCCACATAACCACCCCCACTGCCAGCCAGGGGGCATACCTGAGGGGACTTGCACACGAAAAAAAAGGGACGCGGAAACTACTGAACGGATTTTGATGCGGTCTTGTTCTGCCGTATGTTTGATTGCAATTGGTTGAGTATACCGGAGTTATAACCATCGTCATAACCGACATCGAAGCGGGCGGAGCCGCGAACTTCAGCTTGTTCTTTATATGAATTGACTAACCAAATTTAACCTGCCGTCATAAGCAAATACCTTTCATAGTTCGCCATAGACCCTAAAAAATGTAGTATTTGAAAGTATATATTACCTATTGTCTTACCTATGAAATTCCCGAATTTTTCTTACAAATTCATGAGTTCGTTATTCCTGTAATTTAATAGCTATTTCCATTATTTATATTTTGTTTGAAAGTTGATTTCAAGATTTTACAACTCTGTATTAAATTTTGTTTTTATTGGCCGCTTGTTAAATTAATTCGATCTTCAAAAACAGTACTTCCTAAATGCTATCCATTTTGATGATAAATTTCGTATTACATAACAGCTGTCACTTTTCAAAAATGTAATAAAAGTTGCTGTTTTTTAGCTTAATGTTCTCTCATTCATACACGAAAAACTCATGAAATTTGGATTTGTCATTCCTAAAAAAAATGCAAAAATGTTAGTACTGAAAATTGGGTTTCCTCCAATTTCTTCAAGAAAAACGGCAATTGCATATGTAACGACCTATTATATGAGCAATTGTATGAATGTATAAATGTTCACCTTCGCAGCAATCGCGTCACGAGCACCACGCCCGCCTGGTACATCAACACCCCCGAGCCACCGACCACACCCGACCCTGGAGCAGGTAACTATTTTTTTTTAAAGAATATTAGTAACCGAAATTACTAATATTCCCCCTAACCGCTCCAGCTAAGCTAAATTGCTTGTGTTAGGAGTGGGTTCACGTCGGTAGTGTAATGGCCAGGTTCGAACCCGGAACCTTTCGATCGTAGGGTCGACTCATGAACCACTATGCTACCGACGCTTTCATCCATAGCCTACTAGCCCTCTTCCCGGTTTCGTATATCGTCTCACGTATTTAACCCGTATATTCACTTAATTCATTATTTATTTTAATAAATAATGTATGCAAATCTGCCGGATTTGTTGACATTTGTGATCACTGTTCTGCTACCTTAGGAAGTAGCGTGATGACTGAAAACATACCAGATGAAAAGAGTGTCCAGACGATTATTTTTTCATATTTAAAGATATTGCAAAACTGCTGAGACGAGGTCTCGGATTCGATCCCAGGTTTTACCATGGCACACACCAATGACTTTTCGATGCTTTTCTAAGTTAGGTGTGTATTTATCGCAGGTTTATAAGTGCCCGGTTAATGGCAATAGGCTCGCCACCTATTACATTAGGACCTAAACATAAACTGGCGAAATGTGGGTGCAAGCACCTCTGCCTACCCCTTCGGGGATATACGCGTGAGTTTATGTTATGTTATGTTATGTTAAAACTTTAAACTGATATGAAACCAGCATCGCTTAATCTATAAAATGACATAAAAAATGGAAAACAAGGGGAATTAAAAAAAATATATATTTTTTTTTAATTATTTTCTTGTTAATAAAAAGAACTAAAAAACTTTAAACAAACGAGCTGAAACTCGATGGGGTTGCGTCGTTTCATTACAAAGTTCCTATAACCACCTTCCAGCTCCATCATCAGATCCTGGTTACCATTGAAAGACAAACTACTCGTCAAGACGATTCAAACGAGCCCAGACTCGATAAGGTTGTGTCGTTTCATTGCGAAGTTCCTTTGCCACCTTCCAACTCCATCATCAGAACATCATCATGTCGTAAGATTTAGATCGGAAAAAGAGAACATCTAGGACGGGACTTGAACCCACGATTTACACGTTTATGCAAACATAAACGTATAAATCGTGTGTAAAACACGATTTACACGTTTATGCAAAATTTCAGCTCAATCGGTAACCGGAAAGTGAATCAAATTTAATTTGCAAGACAAAAATCGGGACATGTGAAGCTAAAGAAAAGCTTATAAAATTATTTTCTTTCATGTATTCACAATTTGTACTTTAATCTTAGTAAATAATACAAATATGAAACTTTTTTGCAGACTTCAAATGCGTTGACGAAGGTTTCTTCCCGCACCCACGTGATTGTAAGAAGTACTTCTGGTGTTTGGACTCTGGGCCTTCCAACCTCGGCATTGTCGCGCATCAGTTTACTTGTCCTTCTGGTAAGACAACTTATTAATATTGTCATTTTGTTGTGACACACCGCATACATCCAGTACCATCTAGCGAATACAAACTGAACTTTTTGTGAACTTCCTGGTCTCTCTGTATTAACAGATAATATAAGGAATTAATAGCTTAAACTCTATTGCTATCTCACTTTACCTTTTGTACAATATGCTTTAGTTAGAGACGAATGCATTTATTGTATTTTATATCTACTTTTCAGCCTATCTATTGAAAAAAAAGTGTTTCAAATATATTATTTTAATATGTATAAATATTAAAAACATATATTCACATAAACCTTTCGAGCCGGATCAAATAAGGCCGAAGTATGAATTTTCTTTCTTCTTTTCTTTCTTCAAAGAAAAGTATGTTAATCAGGATTACCGAACCCATATTAAAAATTATGCTTAGTTTCAGACTAGATGCCTTTATGTTACTACTGCTTTTAAAAAAAATTGGGTCTAGTATATTTATTGATTACTAGCTGGTACCCGCGGCTCATAGCAACATAGCCTATGTCCTTCACCAATCTCTAGTCTATCTCTGTAGCAAATTCCATCAAAATCGATTCAGCGGTTTAGGCGTGAAAACTAGACAGACAGAGTTACTTTACATTTACAATATTAGTATGGATTGTTTGTGATATTTCACTATTAAATACAATACAATCTTTCCCAGGTCTCTATTTCAATAAGGCGGCAGACTCCTGCGACTTTGCCCGCAACGTGCTCTGCAAAAAGCCTGCTGCGACCACCAAAGCGACGATAGTTAGACAACCCACCACAACCAGCGAGACCACAACGACCACAGCTCCTACCACCAGGAAAGCGTTCCTCAGTACCAAGAACTCTGTACTGTTCAGGACCACCACTGCTAGCACAAAAACCACTCCTCTACCAAGGGTAAGAAATTTATTTGCTACCTGGGGCCTTAGCACGATGCACTAAAAACAATACAACAACAACAAGAAGCGTCGGTAGCTTAGTGGTTAAGGAGTCGACCTTGCGATCGAGAGGTCCCGGGTTCGAATCCTGGCCATTACACTACCGACGTGAACCCAATCCTAACATAAGCAATTTAGCTTAGCTGGAGAGGTTAGGGGGAATAGTAGTAATTTCGGTTACTAACATTCTTAAAAAAAAAAAAACTGTTTCGGGCCGCTCAGCTGGCAGAGAGCAATGGAGCTATACACGGTGTATAGCACCATCTCGATATATCATCTCTCTCCTTGCGCTGAGCGGCCCGAAACTGAAACAACTTTTTTTTTTCTATATTTAGGACACGTCAATTTGACTTCACCTCGCCTGATGGTAAGCTGAAGGTAAAGCCTCAGGAAAGAGGGTCACCATTACATACACGTACCATGTTAACAATGGTGGCACTCAGCTTGACGGCCTCATCAGAAGAGGATTGTCGTCGCAGCACCGCGTGACACCCACCGGTGCCACTAGTGCTGCGACCACAATCCCCGTGCCCGGCTATGCACTTGCTGACCCCTGAACGCAATCAAACCGAAATTGGATTACTATGGAGAGTTTTTCGCAATCGTACACGGTGGTACCCGCCCGGCCGAATTTTGTGACAAATTTGTGTCATCAAATTTCTACCACCAGTTACACAGTACAACTACAGAATTTCCATATCACCAATGGGTTGTGGAGGTACAGATGACAGTCGCTTCAGGGAAAATATCGCATTTCTGACGTTTCGTAGTTACACCGAACAGCCAACATCAACTTAGTTGGGAAAAGGCTCAGAGGATGACGTTAGAAGGTTAAGGCGTTAGAAGGTTTTTACAGGGTCGGCTGCGCGAGTGTGACGCCCCTGGTGTTGCACACGTCCATAGGCCACGGTAACCGCTTCCCATCAGGTGGGCCGTGAGCTTGTCTGCCACCTGAGTGGTATAAAAAAAAAAGAGCAGGCTACCTAGCATCATGCTAACTTTACGGCCTCTGTGGCGTTACGGCAGTGCATTCGAGTGCTACGACAGAGGGCGCGGATTTGATTCCCTCTCAGCCCAAATATTTGTATGAGTGAATATGTCTATTTGCATTGGTTTGAGTGTTTTTATCTATAATATGTATGTATTTACAAAAAAAGGATATAAGTATGTTTATCCGCGTTTTGGAACCCATAACACAACCATGTTAAACTATGATTACCTTGGGCCTAGAAAAGCGCTGTGAAGAATGTCTAAGATTTTTTTATTTTTTATTTACTTACCCATATATAACTGTAATTTTACTTATTACTTCCTACCTTTTAGGCTCAAGAAGATTTTGAAGAGTATCCAATTGATGAAGACTCGGAAGACCCCAAAGTTATCAAAGAGCTCATCGACCTGATCAGGAAAGTTGGTGAGTAAACAAAATGTATTGCACTAGGTTAAACGTTTTAATTTATACTAACCGTTACCTATTTGGTAACCGGATCCCTTTCCCGCAACCTACGGGAACCTATTGCAGGGCCTATGTGTTATCCGAAACTATAATTTATCCCTGTACCAAATTTCAGTCTAATCCGTTCAGCCCTTTGAGCGTTATTAAGTTACAAACATCCAAACATTTAAACATCTTCACAAACTTTCACATGTATCTATATATATAAAATAAAGTCGTGATAGAGATGACCGCGATGAACTCGAGAACGGGTGGACCGACCAGTTTTAATGAACAATTTTTTTTTTATTTTTTATAAAGAATATTAGTAACCGAAATTACTAATATCCCCCCTAACCCCTCCAGCTAAGCTAAATTGCTTGTGTTAGGAGTGGGTTCACGTCTGTAATGTAATGGCCAGGATTCGAACCCGGGACCTCTCGATCGTAAGGTTGACTCCTTAACCACTAAGCTACCGACGCTTTTTTAAATTTGTCTCCGACTATACTGTGCCTTTTTGGAGTTTTTTTTTGCGGAAATCGCCACGGTTTTTATGAGAGTGACTACCGTCTGACAACCCCAACTCCGAGAGGAACGCCTACGCCAGAACCTTGTTCATCAATAAGCAAGAGCAGGTGAGTTTGGCTTTGCGCCAAACATCTTGGTGAGACCTTATACTCCCGATCAGAGAGGACTTTTATCAAAACCTTTGCTTTCCCTGTCCCCAGGTGGTATTGAACAGCTGGAGAAGCAGCTTCATCTTGGCGAATCATCATCGAGCACCGGTGGGGTGATCACCACCACACCGTCCACCTTCAACAAGGTGTACCAGAAAGTTCTGGAGAGGACTCGTGGAAGGAATAAGTAAGTAAAGATGGCCACCCTGTACATTTTCGAACGGGTAAGCCGAGTTTATTAACCACATCTATTCAAGTATATTATTAGGTTGGGGTTTCTCTACGAGATCGAATCAGAAATGAGGAGATCCGTAGACGAACTAGAGTTGCTATGTTAGCAGAGCAAACTGAAGTGGCTGTGGGCAGGGCACATAGCTCGGAGAACCGATGGCCGGTGGGGCAGAAAGGTTCTTGAGTGGAGACCACGTGACGGCAAGCGCAGCGTAGGAAGGCCTCTCGCAAGGTGGATGTACGACCTGGTAAAGAGCGCAGGGACTCGGTGGATGCAGGCTGCTACAGACCGGTCAAAATGGAAGTGAATGGGGGAGGCCTATGTTCAGCAGTGGACTTCCTACGGCTGATATGATGATGATGATGATTAGGTTCTTTGTAACTTTTTCATGGACTGTGTTTTACATGTTAGATCAAGGACAGCTCTATGGGATAAACCTGATAATGGAACTTGCTAGAAAATAAAATTTCTTACTAGTTCCAGGGGCCAGTTTACTGGAACTAATTTGAACCATCCATAAATTGGATTATAGTCAAACAATATGATATGTAAACTTGGTGGCCTCATCAAAACAAAAACCATTTCTTCCAAGTAACTTTAAAAAGAAATGAATATAGAAAAAGATCGAGTGGTTTTCCACCTGGCAGGTAACAAACAGCCAACAAAAAAAGTTGATGGTAGTAGCGTCTTACTCCATGAGAGTAAGAAAAGGTTGACGATATTTTTCTGTGTCGGTGTGTTTGTGTTCACAGAAAACAGTAACTGTATTTATAAGCGTTCAGTGAAAAATGTGTTATTTTACTCTACAGGGACACCAAGAGTAACCTTATTGAAACTCTAACACAGACTGTTAAAAGTGGACAAAACAATCGCGCGGGACCCCAGAACGCTGGGCTGGAAGCATACAGTGACAAGGACAAGAAACCCGCCAGAAGAGAACGGCCCCAGTAAGTGTTATATGTTTTACCTAAGCAATATTGTGATCGGGGCCTGAGGACGGCAGTTGGCCGACTCGCTGTCCTTACAGAAGCAGGCCGTGGCGGAGGCGTGTCGTGTGTGTCGTACCAACTCACCGACGCGGGATAAAACCCGACCCCACCAGGCGAGGCCGCGCTGGCGACCAAGGTCCGCCGGTAACCCTGGGGTTATCCTTTCGAGGGCTTACCCGGGGTGCCCGGCAATGGACACTTGGGCAGGACACCGTGCGGTTTTAGTCGATGCACGACATAACCGCCCCCGCTGGCCGGCGGGGGGTATCCGAAGGGATTTACGCACGTAAAAAAAAAATAGCAATATTGTTTGCATGTATGGGTCCTACTAACTGACATCTTCGGGTCCAAGCCGACCTTACCAGCAAACTGGTATACCTATTGATTGACAGACGAGGCACAGGCGTAGGCTTCCCCCCTTTTTTTTGTGAAGTCCCACTAGAATCGATATTCTAGCAAGGCTCTTCAGGAGTGCTCCTGCCATGGGGAGCAGGATCCTGTTTATCGATTTATTTTATTGATTAGGTGTGTTAAAGATTTATAGGAACAGAAAGACGTTAACTGCCAAGCGGACATGAGTAACTCTTTTGTCTCTGGACAGTCACAGATTGTTATAGCAGTACATACATACGTTAATATTTGTACAGTAAATATAGCGGTACTATATATAATATGACGTAATATACATATTGTTATAGTTATTTATATATGTAGTTATAAAGTTATATATATTGTATGGTAATAATAATGATAAGTGGATTATAATGAAAGAATAAGAGTAGTTTGCAGATGCAGCTTGGTCTGATTTTCCTAAGGAAAAAATTGAATTGAAAATGAATAGGGTTATAAGATATATTATACATACGCTAGGCTTTCCCCTTAGGTTAGGGAGGTCAGATAGCAGTCGCCCCCATAGAAGCCGTATAATTCAAACCAAAAGGAGGAGGAGTGAGCCAACTCCGGGCTCCAAGGCGAAGGCCTCAGATCCAAACAGGAGCAACGCTGAGACGATGATGATTGATTCTCATGTATATGACGAAGACCATATCATATATATGATGAAGACCGAAGTATCTAATTGGACTATAATATATATTGCAACCGGCAAGCATTTATGTAAACAATTATGAAACTAGAACAAGCAAAAGTTGTATGCTAGGATCGTAGAAAGTGGAAACATGTGGTCTCTACCTATCCTATTGGGAAAAAGACATGACTGTTTGTGTGTATGGATAAGATCTCGCTTTTTTTTTTAAGAGTTCTACTAGCCGAAAATACTAGTTTTCCTGTTTATCCCTTCAGCTATGCTAAACTGGGTGTGTTAGGAGTAGGGACACATCGGTAGTCCCCAGAACCTACCCATTATAAGGTCTGATCCTTAACCACTAGCCACCGACCTTTACTCTTGCTTATATATGACCTTTGATATCCGTCCATTAGATACGTTACAATCAACCGCCAACGAGGATCCACTACAACAACTGCCATTCCTGATGATAGCGAGGAAGATTACGAGGAAGAAGAAGAAGATGTCAAAGTCAAGCAGATCTTCAGGACCAATACTGTGGAGGCCAAACAAAATGTAGCAACGACAGCAAAGACACTACAGTACGTTAATATCAGGAGAGGACGCCCGAATACTGCAGAAACTTCGGACACTGATGATACCACTTCAAGGTAGTTTTTAATCATTGTTCTTACATACAAACAAAAGTGATTTGTTAAAAATTTGCTCTGTCCTTGAGTTTTCCGTGTGTCATTTCTTGGCAGAATTCGTTCCTTATTAGAGACACTATCGAATGGTATAATAATACAGACTGTCCCGAGTTCTTCAAGCAAGGCGTGAAAAAGCATCTGTTGAGGCCGTCAACGTAAGGACCACCATTTTAGGATCATCATCATCTTGGATGGTGGCCCGTATCTTCTGGACTTCAACCCCAGCTTCTCACCATATAGCTAGGCCCTATTCATTGACGGACTGGATATAAAAATAAAATAAAAATTAGTTTTTCAAAAATCCATTGATGCAGTTTTTGATTTTATCAAAATCGGGCCCGAAACCCCTCTGAGTACTTTTTGCTATTCTACATAGTTTCGGATTTGAAACCACGCCCATTTGAAAAATTCACCTTGCATAATTACGCCTGCATATTCCTGAATTGCATCTATGCAGGAGCAGGAAATTGGAGGCTAGGCTACTAGAACGATGACGATGCCACCCGAATTGTTACGCCGAGTTGTATTAACTCTCACATTTTGCCAAATAATATTTTAGGTCCTTTGTAATTGAGGATGTGCCTGTTACCGTTTACCAGCTACTTTTTCTGGACTCCTAGCTGCTATAGAGAATTTTGTACTAGAAAAAGCCAATAACACTGTGGAGGCAGTCAATCGAAATTCATGTTTCAAATTACTTTAACTGTATTTATTCTTACAGAAACGCACTATTTGAACGCCAGGAACCCCTTGTTGGTATATCAGAGACATCTAACGCAGTAGACTCATTTTCCTCGAGACGTGAAACTAAACCAGAATATGTAACCATCCGAAGACAAAGACCTACCACAGAGGAAGCTACTACTCAACAGTAAGTTTTACATCTTTTTTAGAGCGCGATTAGACAGTCATTGAATATCGCTATCCAATATCGTGATCCGTTGTAATATAGGGACCTCCCTTTCACGTTAGTTACTTGTCTCTGAATGATATTTTGAAGCACTTGAAAATTTTGTCATAACTTTGTCAACATATTGCTTCAAAATTTCATTACGTTACAAGTAACTTTTCTTATAAATTTAAATTCGGAATAGTCAATATCCAGGACGGGACTTGAACCCGTCACCAGTCCCTTTCTAGGGGTTATACTCTGAATACCTGAGCTATCTGGACCTTTCTTGAATAGGTAAATTTCTGGTCTATGGATGTCTCTACATCTACATTGTCAGAGTATGCCACCTAGGAAGGGCCGTGTTGGATCTCGACTTATCCGTTTTAGATTCACTGATAACTAATTATTTAGTAGATTACTATTACTACGTTAGTCAATGTTACTAAATACATACTTTCTTATTTTTGCAGATATCAAGAATCTGACGAAGAAGAAGACAAGGAACCGACATTACTTGAAAAAGAATTATCATCACGTCCAAAATATAATACTATCGTTAGAAGCACTACCCTTTCACCCGAAGAACCTAACACACGACCTCCTTTGTTCAAAATATATACGCTCCAAACTGATGCACCCGATGGTCCTGATCCAACAAATGTACTGGCTGTCCAAATATCCTCCATACTAAATTCTCCAAACTTATCTAGTGACGAAAATCCTGAGATAGAGACGCCAGTTCCAGTAACTGAAGAAGATCCTACAACGATGAGTACAACTACGTCACCACCGTCCACTACTACGACTCAAGCGCCAATTCCTAAACGTACAACCGTTCCTAGGCGTCGAGGCCCTATCGTCAAGACTACTCCGGCCCCTACAAGTGCCACACAGGTGAGTCCCAGGAATTATACTACTGTGATCCGTCAACGACCACTCCGTAGACCGAATGAAATTACCCAGGATTCAAACGATGTTAACAATTCGTTACGTAAAATCAGATCCACTACTCCCGATAGTCGCGAAATAGGTGAGGTTAATGAAGCAGAAGGTAGAAGATATCGATACAGATTTCAAGGTCAAATTAGACCTGAAGACTCTGTTCCAGCTGAGGCATCTCCTATTGAAGATGTAGATGCAGAGATTTCATTACCACCTGCTGACATCCAACCACAATTCGTACCCAGACAAAGGTTTAATCCACGTACAGACAGGCGTTTTCGTAGACCATTGACATCTAGTACTGTTTCTGATACCACACTTGACAGTGAGGTATCAGCTGCTAATGTGGAAGCAAAAAGGCCAGGTCTTATTCCGCGAGGACGTAGTAGATTCACATTAAGCTCCACCACTGACGCAACGATACAATCAACTACTACAGCCATCTTAACTCCAAGACGACCAACATTCGCTAGGTTATCTCCTAGGCCTTTTACGAGACCCTCATCTACTACCTCTTCTGATGTTAGTGAAGGTGTTACTTTAGGAGCTATTACTCAAAGAAGTACACTACGTTCATCTTTTGGTAGAACTAGACCTACACCAGCAGTTCTTGCTAGGAAGCTACCGTTCGTACCACGTCAATCAACTACTCAACAAACTTTGTTAGATATTAATAATGATGATGATGAATTAGAAACTAGGCCTGATGATATTTCACTTTCTGAAAGTGCTAGAGAAGAAAACGAGCATA
This sequence comes from Cybosia mesomella, assembly GCA_946251805.1. Taxonomy (NCBI): domain Eukaryota; kingdom Metazoa; phylum Arthropoda; class Insecta; order Lepidoptera; family Erebidae; genus Cybosia; species Cybosia mesomella. The sequence goes on from OX276398.1 coordinate 30,831,202, forward strand.
ATGAACCAGAAGCTGACGTAGAATCAGAAATTCCAAAACGAAAAGTAATCATCAAAAAACTACGAGCTCCTGGTTCTACGGGTGATTTGAACATACCCACTGAAACTGTACCTATTGATACTGATACTAATGATACTGGTAGAAAAAGATTCAGAGTAATCCGACGAAGACCTACTAGTACGACTACTGAAGAGCCCGTTATATTCCCTGAAACCCCTATTGGAGCTGGTTTGCATCGTGTCCGTAAGGTAATAAGGAAAAAATTGCGGCCTTCTGAACTTGAACCTGAAACTACAACAAAGTCTGTAGATTATCAATATTCTTTCAAAAGTTCTACAATAGAAGTATATAACTATGGTGAAAAGACTAAAGCTCCATACACAACGACAACAACTGAACCTGAAACTGAACCTGTAATAGAACACGTAATTGAGTTTTACAAAGAAGATAAAAAAGTTGATATAGAGACAGATGCACGAAATGTTGAGCCCCATATCGAACAAGGCATTGAAGAACACGTAACAAAAAGAGTAATAGAAGTAATTGAAGACAAACAAACAGATAAAATTATTGTAGAAACTACAGTCACTCCTTACGATAATATTGATTTCGCTCATTCTAATACCACAACTCTTCAAAGTATTCATAGTAATATTGATTTTGCTCAGTCTAATACTACGACTCTTCAAAGTACTAATAATAATATTAGTTTTACTCAGTCCAATACCACATCTCTTAAAAGTACTGTGGATAACTCTGAAAGTGTTGTGGAAAAAATCTTAAATAATGAACGTGATCAAAGTTTCAACAAGAAAACCAAGCCTGAAGAAGAAATTACAGAAATTGTAAATAACGAAGATATAAAAAATGAATCGAACCCTAATGTTCAAACTGAAACTAAAGTTGAAATAACGATAGCAACCGAAAATAAGGGGATTGATGTTTCGATGACCAAAGAAATGGGCACTTCCGAAGCAGCTGTAACTGAATCGGAAGCCTCAGAAACTACAACTACTAGTACTACAGTATCGACTACAGCTACCAGTAGAACCAGGTTACCTTATAGACCTCGTAAAAAGTCATTCACGCCGTCTACAGAATCTTCAGTGCCATCTACTAGTAAAACATTTAGTCGAAAATATAATCCCGGCGTCTATACAAGTCCTGCCTCAGTACCTAAGCTAGGTGGAGCAATCACGAGAAGACCGTTTTCTTCGAAGGTATTTACTAGGCGACCATTTACTCCAAAAACCACTCAAAGAGTAGAAGAAGACGAAGAATATAGTGACGAAGTTTCAGAAGAACACGAACAAGACAATCCATTTGTTTTCGTACCACCTAATCAGTTATTTACTAGAAAACCAGACTCAAACGAGGAGGATGATGAAACTGGTAATTCAGAAGAATTATTAGAGGAAGGAGAAGGCGATGAAAATATCGAAGATGAAGAGGAACAAGGACCACCCAAATTTGGTCAAACAACAAGGAAACCTGGCTTCAGACCACGTGTAGTTAATTCAAATACATTCAGAACTTCTACTACCACCACAGAACTCCCTAAACGATTCGTAACATCTCAAAACAGAACTGGTATTATAACCAGATTTGGTGGCAATAAACCAGTCATTGACAAAAAACGCGTACAAAATGTCCCAACTGGTTATAATTCTCCTGTAGGTGCTGGAAAATCTAAAGATAGTGTAGCCACTTTAGTTAAAATAGAGACTCAGTCACTTGAAAATTCAGGAATTAAAACAACAACAGCGGTTTTAGGAACGGAAAATGAAACCACTACAGTAGATGATGAATATTTGACAGCAACAGCGGTGACCGATGGCAAAGAAAATGCTATTTCTTATGATGCAACTACAGTAAATTCTATTGAAACAGAAACAGCAACTGACCAAGTGGAATTTGAGGACAGTACAAACGATTACTTAGAATACATTGAAGGTACAACGAATTATCCAACCACGCAAAATATAGCAATATTTACACAAACTGAACCTGAATATAAAACCACAGTCATACAAAATATTGTAACCAATACTATTCCTAACACAGAAGCGGCAAAAGAACAATTTACGACTATTACTACTTCTACAACTACTACAGTTGCTCCTCCAGTATCCCCTATAATTAAAACTCAATTCAATAAACTATTCTCTGTCAGTAGAGTAGTTGAAGTAAATTCGAAGCTCGACAAACATCGCTTGAACAAGAACAATGGAACTACTCTGATTGAAGAAGGCAAAATCATGATTGAAAAGAAACCAGTGCTTGATAAAATTGGTGAAGTCAGTAGGTATAGCCTGATTAAGATAGTAGAAGATGAAATTCCAATTTATCTAACTAAATTTGGACATGTGTACCCTGTAGAACATCCCCCAGATAATATTATTCGCATTGATGAAGCAAGAAACGCTAGAGCTTTGAATGAAAATGTACCAGAGGTGCCAAAAGAAAATCTCGTTGCTTCAGAGAGTGTGAATGAAGCTTACAGACACATAAAAGAAATAATTAAATCTAGTGATCAAGAAAGTAAGAGTCAAATAGAGTACGTGCCAAATGACCAGTTCTTGACTTATGTGAACGATGACACTAAAAATTACAAAGACTCGGGTAGTTCATTTTTTGCTCAATGGCAGTTTGTTCCGGCAGCTTATGAAAATGAAAAGATTAGGGCTGCAAAAAGCTTTGAAATTATAACACCTCGAACGTTACTAACGAACCCTTCAACGTTGCCAATAGAAGGTTTATTCAAAACAGAAAACCCATTCATGGGTCGCAAAACTACTGATAATGACAAGAAAGTTAGTGACGAAAAAAATCAACCTTTTATCGTTTACTCTGATGTTGCACTAAATCTACAAGATGATGCCAATATCGATAAACTATTAGTTTTGAAACCTGAAACTGGTCGTAGTATTATTACTTTTGCTAAAGGGCAAGAATTCAACGGAGGTTCTGTTACAGAAGAGACCAAAGCTCAAGATCCTGTCAATGGACCTATTTTTAGAACAAATAATATAGGTTCTACACTATCCACTACTACGACTACTTCTGCTATTATGTCACTAACAACAACACCTGCAGTTACTAGCACTACACAAAAAGCAACCAGTCCCATTTTAGATTTTCTATCCACAACGCTATTAACAACGGATGGTACCTCAATATCAACAACAATGTCACCTGAAATAACAGAAACAGCAACTGAAGATACCACAACAACTAAAATATCACCACTTGATGCGAAGCGAGCTAGATTTGGATTCCCAAGACGGCCTATCATTAAATCCTCTAACTTCACCCGACCAAGCGTGGCCCCGAGAACTGTTAACAAAATAAATGCAACAACAATAAATCTGAACCAAAAATCGAATAGAACATCATTTAGTCCATTAAAATCACGTTTTTCTGCAAACAGAGTACAAAATGTGCCTGTTGATTTAAAGAAAAAGAGCAACTTCCCTAAGATAGTCCCCAAAACATTTAGTACAAGTAAAGTATATACCACTGAGACACCAAAAACAACAACAGATAGAAAATTATATATTAAACCAATCAGACCTAGTTTTAGACCAAGTTTCTTCCCGAGAAAAACAACACTAACTCCCACCACTGGGGAAACTTAAAACCAGCCTAAACTAGTATAAGCTTGGTTTAAGCGGTTCTCTCTAGTTGGATCCGGTTTTACTGGCCATAGTTACATAAATGACTGATTAAATTTTTATAATTGGTTTAATTGCACGTCTGAATCCGAAGGTATTAAAACACGGTCTGAAAAATGCAATGAAAAAATATGTCGTTGTCAATTGTGTTTTGATAAATTATATCAAGTACTTTAAATAATCTTGTGGAATTGTATATATAGGTACACACCATCACTGTAGTCATATTTCTTAGAGATTTGAATAGCTTTAATAATATTTTAGGTTCTATGAAAGTTTTATTGTACCAAATAAATGTATTTATTAGTTCGTTTTGGTAAAAAAAGACTTTCAGTTCAAAATGTCATAGGTTATGTTTAGTTTATTCTTATTTAAAGGTTTTATAATTAATTATAATTATTAATCGTTACCATTTAATGTACATATGAATGATTAGGATTGGGATTTTTGTATTAATATGAATGAAATATTGTATTTTTCAAAGAAAAAGGATTGTAATAAAGTATTAGATTATATTTTATTTATGTTATTTTAGTTTATACAAATTAATTTACTTGATGTGTTATCCTCTTGATGAAGTTCTCCTTTATCTACTTCGTCGGGTTCTTAAAGTTGTCACAGTGCATGGATTACTTTCCAATCATTATCGTATTGAATTTGACTCCAGTCAACGATTCCGTGCACAATGAAGACTGAATTTACAGGTAAGTGGCTTTTGTCTTATACATGTATTGCGCAATATCATAGGAGACTACATAGTTAATAATAAAATACGAATAGTGTTATTTAAAAAGTTTTAATAAAATAAAGAATAAATGAAGCAAAAGTAAATAAATCAAATAAACCTTGAAGCAGAAGTAGTATAGGTGTACATAAAATAAAAAATGTTAATCACAGAAGCGGCCAGTTAAATGTGAATAGATGTTATTTATTAGATTAAAGAATCAGATTATAGATTGAAGAAGGTAGTTAATAAAAGAGTACTTTGAACTAAAAGAATCGATCATAAAAGTATGTAAGAGACTATTCATATTATATCAAGTAAGAACAAAAGACAACTAGGGCCACAAAGGAGGGACGATAAATTAAAATTAAAAAAAAAATAAGAAAGAAAATATATAGTTTATTGCAAGACGCAACGTATATTACAATACGAACATTTTTATTAACTTATAAACTAGGTGCTAAGTATATATACATACATATACTCATGCCTTTTCCCTCTGGGGTAGGTAGAGCCAACAGACCGCCATCTGCTTTTGTCCTTACATACCTCACGAGTTTCCTCTACTGTCATTAAAACTTTCAGGCAAGCCCGCCGGTTTCGAGTGCCTTTTTTCAATACCTCAATAATTTGATCAGTGTACTACCATAATAACTACATTTTAAATTTTAATAATTAGCTAACAAAAATTTACTGAAGAAAATATAAACGAACTCACCCGGGTAGAAAGTTCGAAACATAGACAACTGAAATTTTGAGTCGCCTAGATGATTGAGACAAGAGAGAATGATTTTATAAACTTTTTAAAGGGTGTTTGATTCACACAATTATACAGGGAGTAATATGATTTAAAAACTTTCACAATTTGGATTGGAAACCATTTATCGCCATTAATAATAAGTTATCCTATGTTCTTCTATTCTTCTTCAGGTTCAAAGCTATCTCCAGCTAAATTTTGACAACATTGATTCAGTGTTCTAAGTCTTAAAACGTAACAGACAGACAAATAATTACTAACTTTTAATTCATAATCGTTGAAAATTAAACTTTTTGTTAATCTTTACTTAACAATGTCATTACGAACGGTATCCCCATGTTTCTCACTACCATCCGTATTGTCTATTTCTTATAATCAATGTAACAATAGATGACTTGAACAGACAATCGACTTTAGGGATATAAAAAGAGTCTCAGAATCTTGTACCTATGGGCAAAGTATTATTAGCCATTTACTTTGGCTAATTAGATAATGCTGGTGGCATTACTAAGTTGAATGGCAATGCCATTTCTGTGACCAGCTGTATAGGTTTTAATTGTTTTATCATTAACATCTCATTAGGGTTCTGTGCACTATGTGTAAATAATTAGTTAAACTAAATTAGTTTCAGTTTTTTTTTATTTGTATATTTAGTCAAATATTTAAACAAATAATCAATATTTATGCCATTGTTAATTTTGGTTAAGTATTGTCTTTTTGACAGCAATTTTGCGACCTTAGCTCAGAGAAAATTCCTTAAAAGCATTCTTCAAATAATATATTTGTGCAATAGATGTTGTAGTCACATTTAGCAAGTTATTCTTAATGAAATCTTTATGTTAGGCGATTGTGGTTAAAAGGAAGTCAACTATGTATATTAAGCAAGTGCATTTGGATAATCAATGATGCTACTTCCGTAAACTGTACATAATTTATGCACAATATGAAGTGTATGAGATCATCACTATATATATACATCATCATATAGATATATTAACACTGGATAATTGATAGGATAAGGTGGTTTTAATAATTTTCTTGTATTTATACCGTATTCGGGATAGTATGACATAGAATTTAAAAGTGACTTTACATATCTAAAAATAGTATTGAGGTTGCAATGTGTAATGAATGATTTGGTTAGTTTCTAAGTCTAACTGCCCTGAACGCGATATAGGAAAAATTAAAACCGGCCAAGTGCGAGTCGGACTCGCCCATGAAGGGTTCCGTAGAAGCAAGTAAAATGTTTATATTTGAGTTGATTGAATGAAAGGTAAATTGCGGTTTACGATTTATGACGTATTAAAAAAAACTACTTACTAGATCTCGTTCAAACTAATTTTCGGTGGCATTTTACATGGCAATATAGGTACATCATATATATTTTTTAATTTTATCATTCTCTTATTTTAGAAGTTACAGGGTGGGGGGGCACACTTTTTACCACTTTGGAAGTGTCTCTCGCGCAAACTTGTGTGAAAATCTTAATGCGGTTCACAGAATACATCTACTTACCAAGTTTCAACAGCATGATTCTTAAAGTTTCGGAAAAAAAGTGGCTGTGACATACGGACGGACAGACAGACATGACGAATCTATAAGTGTTTCGTTTTTTGCCATTTGGCAACGGAACCCTAAAAATATGCAAAGCTTTATTTATTATTTTTTCGTCATATTTAAAGAATTTATACACAACAAAAATTACATAAGTATTTCTAGAAAAATTATGTGTTTTGTAACTAAAGCTTAAAGTGCTTAATGATAATGTTAATTATGTAATTTTAAACTAGCTGTTCGTATCCGACGTTACCTTTAACATGAATTTTCCAAAAATGTCTTTGAAAGAAACCTGCCGTCCTCAATCCAAAAGGCGGCTTAGAAATCTGGTCAATTTTCACATCTAAATTTTAAATATCCATTATATTAGCTATATATATATATATATATATATATATATATATTAGCTCAAAAATATATCCACCATCTAATATATGACAACGTAATTGCAGATTAATAGAAAGTACGAGCATAGGTTTAAAAATATTTCTTCATTTTTCAGCTCTAGTTCGAAACTTGCTTTTTAGCTTGAGGCCGGCAGAAACCTTGTCCTGGCAATTACGAACACAACAAGAAAAAGTAATCCAAAAGTTATCCATATCGGTACAGCCGTTTTCAAGTTTTTAGATAATTCAACCTTCCGTAAACCAGATTTGCTTTTAATACTTTAACAGAACCAGATTAAGTATACGACAATAGGTTTAGACACACGCGGTGTGTGTAAAGAGAACCTTATATGCATACCAGGTATGTCTAGTACGAAAATTATAATTTAGCAACGACCCGTATAGCATTAGAATTTTAACCACATGCGAGACTGTTCGAGATTATGCCCTTCACTTTATACCGAGCCAATAAACTGGGCCAAAACTCTATGATCTACTTCACAGATTAGGAGTAGGGCTGGATACATTTTCCGTTAATCAGCTAGTGTATTGGCTTATCGGTGGGGTTGGCTTGGACCCCAGACATCTTAGTGCACCCAATTGCAAGATAGCTGAAAACGAAGTGATAAGAGTGCTAAGCCGTTTTCTCACCGTATAAGTTAACAAACATATTGAAATCGTTAGTCTTCAATATTTGCCTCATTCGTCCTGTAGTCGCCTATATCACTTTGCAGTCAACGTGCGATCGTAAGGTCTTGAGCTCGATTCCCGGATCGGGCAGAGAATTATTGAGTTTTTGTTAGGAAATTATGTGTTTGAACAGAATGGAGTGTTTTGTGTGTGCCCATTCGGGTGATTCCAAATTCCATTGAATATTCATGACCATTCTCCTACCAATCTTCTTGCGGCAAATGTTCTACAGTGCACCGATTGCTCATTGCACGTGGTCACTACTGTGTCTCTTTTATGACCATTTTCCTACCAATCTTCTTGCGGCAAAGGTTTTACAGTGCACCCATTGCTCATTCCTCGTAGTCACTATTGTCTCTCTCAAACTAGCTTGAGCTTTAATATAATTTCCCTTTCTCCCTTCAGGGTAGGCACAGACAACAGCCTGCCATGTGCTTCTATATTGACACTTCATGAGCTTTTACCATCATTAAACCTGCCCACGCCAGCCCACTGTTTTGAGTAAATATTATCTAAAAAAAGTCAATCTTTATTATTCTGAGGGTCAACTTCGTGACGTTCAATTGCTACCCCAAGGGTTGTGAATTTTAATTCTGCTCAGTGCAAATACTTGTATGCAGTTTTTTTCCGATATGCGGTTGAATAATGAAAATAAATGCGGTCATAACACTTCTGAAATAAATAACCCACTCCTAATACAGGCAATAGTTTAGCTGGAGATACTACCGGGAATTCTAGTGCTTTCAGTTATAGTATATTTTCTTTTAGGTAGATTTCTATTTTTACGTTACGTTAATTGCTTCACGAAATCTACCTGTGCGTTCCCCCTGCGGAAACGGATTTTTTTAATTTCATTTATAGTACTTACATGTGTAAAATGTTACGAAGGTACTTATATTTTTATTTTTACGTTACGTTTATAATGGTGGCCTTTCTCCTATAGACTTCAAATACACATTTGATGTTATGCATTAAAAAGACAAATATGACCTATCAATTTACTTAGATATATGTACAGTCACGTTGCTTTCCCATTTTGGTAGGCAGAGACAACAACTTTCCACTCGCTACGATTCCGGTACACCTACGCCTTTCGCTTTTTTAATCTTCGTTTTATATATTTTTTATTTATTTCTTTTTATTCTTTATTTATTCCTTTCTCTCACACTTACAGGATGAACCCCAATGCGATATTCTACATTTTTAAATACAAGAATACTTATCTAAATTCTAAGAGTAACAAATTACATATAAAGCCGTCCTTGTGAATTCACTCAGAGTACAACAGAATAGGCCTGTCTCCCTAGCAATGAGGTTGAGCATGCGGAGTGCGTGCGTCAGAAGCGCCTTACTCCAAAGGTTTGTCCAGGCCCTTTGTACCACCAGCAGCCACGGCTATCGTCTCCGCCTCAAGTACTTGCCCGAAACACAGAAACCTATCTGCCCACCGCATTTTGTGTCCGCCCTCTAATAACTTTGAATAAATGCGCAGTGAGTGCGAGATCTCTCCTGACTCGCAGTTCGTTATACCCGACCATACCCAGAATAAACAAAGTAGGGTACTTAAACTGATAGAACGGGTATACCCCATATAACCGTAGGTACAAGTGTACCTAACAAATTTATTTTGTACCCGCTCCAGCATAAGCCTATATTTAGACTCATGTGGAACCCAGATGACTGCGTTACCTTCCAACTGTGTCCTCACTAGGGCATTGTATAAGATGATAACGGATTGATATTTGTGAAATCACGTAACAGACGAAGCATGAATCCCAGATTTCTATAAGCTTTATCAAAGCAGCGTATGATATGATAACGAAAAGTCAAATCTGTGCTAAAGCTGACTCCTAAATCCTTAACTTGTGTGATCCAGACCATCGGCTACTCAACCATACTGTAATCAAGTAGTATGGGAGAGCGAGCACGACGAAAAGCATATCATAGGTTGAGAATACTCTTAACTTTACTTAAATGTCAGGTTTAGGTAAAATATCCTCGATGTGATTAATCTGTTCAATTTATCTGTCCTCCAGTTGTTTCACCAGTGGAAAGCATTGTGTCCAAGTTAAAATAAACAGAGTTCTCACATTGTACTCAAAGAAATTTATTGACTAAAACGATATAATTCAGTTTAGTTTGAACCAAAAAAAACGGCGATAGCCCAGTGGCGTACGTAACGTACTGCTGAGACGAGGTCTCGAGTTCGATCCCCAGTCGCCCCGGGCACACACCTCTGACTTTTCGTAGTTATGTGTGCATTAATAAATGTTAATTATCACTCGCTTAATAATGTGCCCGGTAGATAGCAAGAGGCTCGCCCCCTATTACATTGGGACCTTAACATAACTGGCGAATCGTGGGTGTGTATTACAACTCTGCCTACCCCTTCGGGGGTACAGGCGTGAAGTTATGTTATGATGTAGTTTGAACCATTTGAACAGATTGCGGTTCCTTCATGTATTATGGAACAGATTGCAATTCCACCATCCATATTTTTTTTAGATCTCAAAGTGTTTTCGATCCAAACTCCCAGGCGGCTTATTTAAGCCAATATAATCAAAAACTTGACAAATGATATACTAAAACCTTACTCGAGAACCACTCTATCCATTAGTTAAAACAGCATGGAAATCGATGCAGTAGTTTTTGAGTTTATTGCAAACTGTCGGTTTGCAGACCATGTAGTAACGTGTTACGTACCAGACGAGTATAACGTGTAATGTAATCTATCGCGTATTCAAACACGAATCCGCCGTATGGACAGCGCTACGAGCATTATATGTAACGCTAGCACCAGAATGTAGTAATGTACGCGTTACACCCTTCTGGTCCCGGCCTAAAATGTGCCAATGGCGAATGTGTGTTTTAACTAAATGTACAATATAATATCATAGATAGATAATAGATCGAGATAGATAGAGATGATAGATAATAGATAACAGATAACATAGAACTGGCGAATCGTGGGTGTGTAATACACCTCTGCCAACCCCTTCGGGGATACAGACGTGAAGTTATGTTATGTAGATAACATAGAACATAATTGTCGATCTCCCAAATGTCAAAAAAGGATTTGACGTTTGAGAGATCGACATGAGATCGAGACTAGATTAAGACTGAATTTTGACTATATTTTCATTAAAAAAAGTCGCGGTAGCCTAGTGGTATGGGTAATGGACTGCTGAGACGAGGTCTCGAGTTCGATCCCAGGTTTTACCATGGCACACACCAATGACTTTTCGATGCTTTTCGAAGTTGTGTGTATTTATCGCAGGTTTATAAGTGCCCGGTTAATGGCAATAGGCTCGCCACCTATTACATTGGGACCTAAACATAAACTGGCGAAATGTGGGTGCTAGCTCCTCTGCCTACCCATTCCGGGATATAGGCGTGAGTTTATGTTATGTTTTTTTTATGTTTTTTATTACGAGAATTGGCCTTCTGGTATTGATTATTATAGAAGAACACGCGGTATGTGGTGCAAGTGTGATTGGTGGCTGGTAGTGATCTGATTTATGAATGGTAATCTATTAGCATTTATATTGGATTTGCTGACACATGTATCTAGATACTATTTCGCAATGCACGATTGCAACATACGATATGGTTTATTATCACCATTTTATTGCTATTTTAACGTACCTTTTGATCCTTTAAAATATATAACATACCATACTAAAACTCGTAAAAAAGAACCATCTTTTTGACTTTTTATTTAAAAAAAATTAATTTTAGTTATTGGGTAAGAAATAGAACATATAAGATAATTAGCGGTGCGGTCCGACATCGCTCGGTAAAATCTCGCATTTTACCCCCCTAAGGCTTAAATTTGCAAAAATCCTTCCATTATGTAGGTATGTGCTAAAATTTCACGTTTGTGACCCCTGCGGCCATCACTACGCGATGATGAATTAGTCGCAGGACTAAGGAAAACTAATTACATATAAATATTTGTGGCGTTGGTCCCATTCGTATTCGAGGAGTTCACCTCAGCTCTCGGGGTCTGCTTTTAACTTACTTGATAACTTTTCCAATTAAGCGAGGCGAGCCGTAGGCGAGCGAAGCGTCTTTCGTTTCAAAGTTGCATTTCTAACAAATGATACTCCTTCGAGACCGTTTGACCGATCTCGACCAAATTTGCCACGGTGATCAAGTAGACATTACTGAGTGACGTAAGGGGGACACGTCGAATGTCCAGATCGGTCTTATCATCGAGGAATAATCACCGAAAAACCAAATCAATGGAAAAAGTCGACCGGTCACGTTGACCTATTGTTGGATAGGCAAATCTCGCTACGCTTAAGTTTAGGTTGATTGCGAAGCTGGTAACCGTCCTAGTTTATAAAAGTTATGACTTGCGTGTAACGGTGTAGCAATTCTATCTCTAACAGGGCATATTCTATTTAACGCATATAAAGAATAGCTGTGCCTCGCGGCTTCGCCCGTGGTATACTTCGCCATCGTAGCACTCATTTGTCCCATACATGCTCGTTATTTGTCAGTTCTACAATAATATATGGTAATTTGCCCGATTTTTGAACTTTATGATTACTGCTTCGCTCTCCTGGGTAGTAGCGTAATGGTATATAGTCTATTAAGGGATATCCAACACAAAAATAATTTTGCAATTCGAACCAGTAGATCCTGAGATTAGCGCTTACAACCAGACAAACAAACTCTTCAGCTTTATAATTTTGAGTATAGATTGAAATTCTTTATCAACATACGTGTGTCACTCCTCCTACAAACCTGCGTTTGAAGGCCAAGGCCTGAAAAAGCTTCTCTTGGAGCCATCAAACTGAAAACTATAGAGGTGTCAATGTGCAATAATTCTCTCTCTAAGACTGTAGACTCCAAGTATAATTGTGACAGAGAGAGAGAGAGAGAGAGAGATTAAACATTGGGAACTACTCTAGTAAATATCTATAACACGCAACTATAATAATAATAATAATATATATGAGCTGAGCGAGCGAACTCTTATACGCGGCATAGCCGTTTGTTGGTGCCTGAACTCCTCCGTAACCACTCGCGCGATCTTGACCAAATTTACCACGGAGATAGTGTGGACACTGAGGAGTGGTTTTGAAGCAAGATGGTTCATATCCGATGTATCATTGAGGAATAATCACCGAAAAACAGTTTCACGAGCGCAGTCTTAGCTAAGTTGGAAGCTGCAAGTGAAGGCCACCATTAAAAGTACCTAGTCGTAGCTAAAATAGTGGTCCTTAGCTTGATGGCCTCCATAGATACTTTTAGCATACTAAAACCTTATTTTACCTAATTGTATCAGAAAATATAATTAGAGGAAGCACATCTTAGCCTATATTGACCCTTACGTAATATGTAAATCTCTTGTCAAATTAATACATCAAATACCGTGGCTCATTGATTGCCTTATCTTTAACCAGTTAGCGTATAATATTTAGTAACTTAAGTTATTCAAGTCCTACTTGGTCAGTGATGCCCTAAACTCAAGAGTTTTCTTTGCTGCAACACAAAGACTTGAAAGTCTTTACCAGCACACGTGTTTTCCTTTTCCTACAAAAAGCATCTGATGAGCCTTCAAAATGAGGGCTTACCTTGTAGCATTATTTGTATCTGCAATGGTGGCCCCTTACTCCTGAGATTTGCCCTTAATGACGTATCCTACATAAAAAGGGTACTTACCTACTAGTTCTTGCATTCTCCATAATATGTTGAATATATGTTGCGAGAACCGCTTTACTTGTCACTTTTGTAGTCCAAATATATATCTCTACATAACAAAATACCTAGTTGATTTACATCATTTAAACATACATACCTTCCTATTCAAGCTTCGTGTGAGCTATTGAAATAGGGTAAAATTTAATATTCAGATGATCCGGTCGTTGAGTCTCGTCTTGTCCTACTTACTGGGCCGGTTTAAGCAACTTTGCATATCAAACAGCCTATGTGGGTATTATTAAATGATTTCTCTGACACAATATGCAGAAGCGTTTGGTGTCAACATCTTCTTCAGCTCCCTATATATTACTTTTTATGGGAAATGGCTGAGTCGTGGTATATTCAAGAGCTTGTCATTTTTGGTTAACGTCATTACATTATAGATCTGAATGGAAAAAAGATGGTTTAATAGTTTAAATTTGACTATTGCTAGTGTGTCGATTGTGGAATCCAATATTTGTATATTTTGAACAATGATATTTTGAAACAGTTGATCTGGACATAATTTTAGAGCCTTCGGAAAAAGGGGTGAATTCAGTTCTGGACACAAAGAATCTGTCATTGAATTTTAATTGTTATTTGGTTCTTGGTATTTAAATCGATTGCTATCTAACAGCTAACTCTTAAATGAATCTACAGTTAAATTTGATAAATTGCTGATGTTGACGATTTCATAATAATATAATGAACTGCTAATAAGAAATGCAGGGGGATTGTGGTCGCAGCACTAGTGGGACCGGTGGGTGTCACGCGGTGCTGCGACCACAATCCTCTTCTGATGAGCCCGTCAAGCTGAGTGGCACCATTGTTAACATGGTACGTGTATGTAATGGTGAGACCCTCTTTCCTGAGACTTTACCTTCAGCTTACCATCAGGCGAGGTGAAGTCAAATTAACGGGTTCAAATATAAAAAATATAAAAAATTATTTGGACAAATACTTTTAAAAACATTTGATTTTGAAACGTCAAAACGCTCCATACAAAATCATGTCACAGCGTGTTAGCACGAAGCGCAAATGTATGAAGTGCAAGAGAATATTGCATTTATTTTATTGCAAGCGTCGGTAGCTTAGTGGTTAAGGAGTCGACCCTACGACCGAGAGGTCGCGGGTTCGAATCATGGCTATTACACTACCGACGTGAACCCACTTCTAACACGAGTAATTAAACTTAGCTGGAGGGGTTATGGGGGAACATTAGTAATTTCGGTTACTAATATTCTTTTTAAACAAAAAATAGGTTCGGACATCTGAGTTGGGAAAAAGGCTATAAATATAAATAAAAGGATATAGAGGAGAAAGGCTCGTCACACAGTGGCTTCTGGTATTCAACATAAGTCGTATAATAACAAATTTAGTCGGTTGACCATTATGAAAATTATCACCTTTCCTTGTCTTGTTCGTCTACACTACAAATATATGAAATCAAAAGACCTATTAGTTATTATCTATCTAGATTTATGAATATATATTATAAGGTCAAGGGTGAATTAAGTAAACACGCAAATTAATTTGGTTTATTTTACAAAGTCTGTCCCATCAACCATTTCTTTTTAACTCTTCTGAGTACTTCGGATCTTCTTGTTTTCAACTTTTCTTCATGTGTATGTATGTTCAATGGCAGATCAACCAGATTTTTACAACTGGTCATCTGTCTGATTTCATCCGCCATCCATCTTGAGTTCTGTAACAAAAAGAATAGAAATTTAATACATAATTACAACCTGTAGATTGGAAGGACAGTCATTATATAATTATATTTTATTCAATTCTAATGCATTGTTGTCGTCATAATTATCATTTTGTATTCAAAATCTATATATAACGGGTAACTCTAATCTTACACGTTTTTCTTTTCTTTTTTGAACTTAAGGGCCATATTGTGGGACTTATCTTTCCTTTATGGTAATGATTTAGTACAAACATGTTTACACGTTACTAAATCATTACCATAAAGGCACCATATCACACATAGCTAAATTATTTCTTTCGTTTTTGATATTTCAATTTACTTTGTAATACACACATCAAAATAAATCAAATCAAATTTGAGAGCAAATTATTACTACCAGTAATAATAAATAAAACCTCTAGTTTTATATAAATTATATATAATAATAATTAAAGATCTACAAGTTAATACGTTCACGCATTATCGTAATACGCCTCTCTGACGTTAGACCATCAAACTCATCACACAGACCTATCTACTTTGCGCGTGAACATTTCACCTCGCGATATCGGCGCAGGCGCAGCATCCGAGTGAAAACCGCTTTCTCTGTCGATGTCGTTACAAATTACATGTTTAGTAGCTGTTATCTAACTGTTACGTGAGCTTTTTAACTTTTAATTTCGATTTAAACGGTAATAAGTGAAACGTGGGTGAATTTATTTTAATAATTGGACGTTTATATGTGCTGTCCTGTTATTTTGAACGTTGCCCCACTTGGTCTACTCTCAATATACCTTGAGGTAAAAAATGTTGAACAAACGTCAAAAACTTGGCGCATTTGCACTAACTGGTCAACCAAAAACCAATAAAAGTACTGAACAACCAATGACATTAGCAATTTGAGCGCGTGATTAGTTTCATATAATCGATGATTGGTTGATTAGCGTCTCCGCCAATCAACCAAAAACTCGTTCTGCTCATGTAGAGTACATTGTCAAGATTTCTGCGCATAACTATATTCATTCTGGGTATGGGCCACAAGCTGTTACCGTACGGTTATTTAGCTATTAAATATTTGAATATCCATAGCGTAGTTAGCTTTGCCTGGTCACCGATATTTCCTTGGTTGCCTACAGCTAACAGTTGTGGTTTAATATAACTTTAAATAGGTTTAAATAGACAATACACTAACTTTAAAGGATTTTAACTATGACGTTTAGACGGTTACTTTTTAGATGTGTCACCATGATTCGAAGAAATTTTAAATCTATAATAAACGTTACATTTAAACATTGAATTTCGAGTTTTATTCATTTAGGCTTTTAGTGCATAAATTAACCTTGTGTAATAATAAAGTAATATTATAATAATTTTCAATTTAATTAAGTTTATTCAGTAGATAAATTATGTTTTGCAAGTTTGAAACTGGGTTTTTGTACTAGTTGTTAAATGTACATAATATCTAATTAAAAATACATCTAGACTATTATAAGATTACAAATTAGTTGTGGCTGTACATTGCCGGTATTTAATTTTAAAAAACTTGGGTTATATTAAGTGTACGATTCTGAAAACAAAAATATTTTTTTGCAATTCTTCTCTGTTTATCTGTTCGTTCGCGATGGACGCAAAAACTATTAAACGGTTTTTGAGTCGATTTATTCTGTTAGAAAGGCCTTGGTCAGGCTTGAAATTGGTTAAGTATAACTGAATATATGACCAAAAAAGGTAGCATCGGCTATTATTTATTAATATGATTCATTTATTTTGAAAATCGGATTGTAATTCAATGATGTTGTATTTTATATACTATTCTACAATTGTTATCGTCGTCTTGAGCTAAATTATCCTGATGTGATACTTATTGGTACTTGGTACAATCGTCTACATAGTTAACGACTTTTTATATTGCGACAACCGACATTAGTCACTTCAAACGTCCATTTTTTATTCTATAATCTAAATTTAGTAAAGCTAGTGCGGATAACTTTTTATACTATGTACGTGGGTGTGGTGCTGAGTCACACCGCTACACCATATGCCATAATTATACCACTTATAAGCCTGTGATTAACAGAAGCGAGTGGAGAGTCTTGCGCATAATATCCTTGGCCTAACAGCAATTTGGATTAACTATTTGTTGTGCCTCTGTTTCTCTCTTGGCCAACAGTTGGACTTATCATTTGTGATGAAAAAAATTATGTCTAAAATACAGATATAGGTAGCCACAAATTGGCCAACTGCATTAATATTTCTACTCTCATTAAACTCACATACAAGCTTACCTATTTCGGGTGCATCTGACTTTTCACCTGCTTTTTTAATAACATAACCCACAGAGCAACGAATGAGGAAGCGACCGAAATTTCCTTACTCTGTAACAACCAATTTGATTGGTGTCGGTATGTTCTTCAATATTCAATTATCAGCACCCTTATTTCAAAGCACTACCCCATCAACCGTAATAATAATTTCTTGTAATTTTGACCTCTTCAGGTGCATTTGACCTAATTTTTATACATCACCAACTTGACCGTGTTGCTTAAGGTTGACCACGACTTGCTGTACATTGTACATTTATTTTTCCTTATTCATTTCATTTGGTACGGCAACTATTTAAACCATCGTCACCACAGCAAGTCATCTGTATTGCTCGTTCTATAAACCTCTCTATAATCACTACTGCCAGTGTCTACTCCTGGATTTCGTGGCCTTGCCAAACTTACAAATACTACGTAACTGTGGACATAGAGCATGCTTCTGCCATCATTACTTGAGTAAATATTGATACGTATAATAATATGTTTAAATATTTGATCACTTACGTATGTTCTCTACTAAAGAGAAGAATTATATAAACCTTACTTTTTATTATGAAATACGATAAATTACGGACAAAGCGCCGCGCCGCCGCGGTAGCTCAATGGTTAAGGAGTTGGCCTCACGTTCAATCGACGTAAACCCATTTTTAGCACAAGGTAGTACTAGTAATATCGGTTAGTAATATTCTTAAAAAAAACTACAAATCCGTCTACCCACTGTCGGAAGATTAGTTGATTAGTGGTAGTCTTAACTATGATTAATAACTAAACGGTCAAAGATCATACGGCATGAGTAACTAGACTGGTTTCTGATAGTTAATGGTTACTGAGTTAATGATTATTGAGTTACAAAAGATTTGTATTACGATTACTGAGTTTGGCTTTATATTTGTTTACATTTTAGCATAAAGACACATATTTCAGAATTTAAGCATTTTAAGAAAAACAAACGTAGATATTCTACTTATAAAACATTTTGCGTTAGTAAAAAATCAAAGTTAAAAATACTACAAGGCTTTGCTGTTTTATGTTTGTGACCTATGTGAATACCTATCGAACCAATAAAACTCCTATTTTATTAAAATCATCCTACATTGATTCTATCGAAAGTATTGACTATTTTTAAAATTGACCGCCATCTTCTAGCAGTCTAAAAAAGTTATAAAAATACATTTCACTCATAAACAAACCACAAAAAATAACTAAATTGTTGATGGCCAAAATTACAAGGTAATGAATCGGTTTGACACTATAATTTGCAATTACCGGCTTAAAACACTCATGAGAATATTGCCACAATATGTCGTTTCCGCTTCCGTTTTCTGTACCTAGTGATTTCTTTAACAAACCGGTAATATCCATTTATGAACTAGTCCACATTCTCGTTACATTAACCGATGAAGTAATATATTATGCAATATTCGCGTTGACTAAAAGGATTTTGTTGGAATACCTTTGCCTTTCATGAATATTAATATTCACAGTCACGCACGCGTGGGCTTTGGTTCTCACTGAATAGAATTAGTTGTTAGGTGTTGAGTTTTAAAGAAATAATATAGGGATAGATTCTTAAGATATAGCCGTGGCCAGCAGCTATGCCCGCGTGGAATACTTTATCTGCGCAAAATTTCCTATTTTTCTTCTTCATACGAGTAGAATTAGAAAACTACATGAATTAAAATCCCTAAAATCACTCTTAAGTTATGGTATCCCCAAGAGAAACGATTTATTTACATATATAGGTATATAGATTTGAACGATCACTTTGAATTTAATTCGTGAACAGGACGGTGTCATAAAATAATATGTACCAGAGACGAAATCATTGCCTACTTACTTGTAAGCATTTTGTACTTCAGAAATATTAATCAAATATGTTACGAAGATGTGGATTAAATAAAATTATTTATTTATAGAAATTTGACCAATTGCAATCTAATCAACATATGTTTAGTACAGTAGTTTTTACTTCCATCGCGAAGACACAGACAAGCTCCTAAAAAAAAATTATGTTCAGAATCGTTCATTTAACAAATATTTTTTTAAATATCTCCAATGTACACACAACTAATTTACAATTTTATAATATTACCTTATAAATAAAACTTGTACTTTAAAAGTTATTTTTCCGTTGAAAAACTAGAACGTGGATGACTTAAATAAATGCTTGCTCAATAATCTGAGAGGTGTTTACGTTCTGAGAAAAAGATTGTGCGCCATTAAGGCCACTCAGTAATGTCACACATATTCATATAAACAAAATAATGCGAGATATTTCCTTGTGTCGGTTTACACTAATGGATTAATTTTATTGCCTTCTGTAGCAGAAGCCAGCGCGTCTCTACTAGCTTAAGATCTGTTTATTATATTTTTTTATTTGAACTAATATTAGTCACCGAGATTATTAGTATGCCCGCTAACCCCTCCAGCTCAGCTAATTTACTTGTGTTAGGAGTGGGTTAACATCGGTAGTGTAATTGGCCAAGATTCGAACTTCGGACCTCTCGATCGTAAGACCGACGACGCGACGTCTTAACCTATAAGTTACCGACGCTCCGTACTCTAGTTATAATTTTAACATTTTATAAACACCAATCGTTTTAACTACTCTGTAAAGATATCAAACCGTCCGATGTGCGAGAGAGAGATACAAATCAAAATAATTAAGAAAAAAAATCGGGGTACTTTACTCAAATCCCGATTCCGAAAATATTTACGTTCATTTTTTATAGATTATTGTTTATCATTTGCGGTTTTTTTATTTCATTGGTCACGTCATGGTTACATGGTAAGCTAATGGTAGTCTCAGGCAGGAATGAGGGTCACCATTACAGACACCGATAATGTTACAACGGAGGCTCTCAGCTTGACGGCATCATCACAACCGTGCACGATTGCGAAAAACCCTCCATAGTAATCCAATTTCGGTTTGATTGCGTTCAGGGGTCAGCAAGTGCATAGCCGGGCATTATGGTCGCAGCACTAGTGGGACCGGTGGGTGTCACGCGGTGCTGCGACGACAATCCTCTTCTGATAAGGCCGTCAAGCACAGTGCCACCATTGTTAACATAGTACGTGTATGTAATCTTTCCTGAGACTTTACCTTCAGCTTACCATCAAGCGAGGTGAAGTCAAATTGACGTGTCCTAAATATAAAAAAAAAAACAGATAGGTACTTTTTTACGCCCCGGGACTGTGAGAAGAAGAAAGCACGTGGTCTGATAAAGAATTCTAAGTCTGTACCATAGTCAATAGATTTATTTATCAACGAACAAATCGCATACTCGTCTTTTATTCATATATGCCCCAATGACGTCATATAGCTTTACGATCAATACATATATGAGAATACATTACCTAAACAAAATGCTTGTACATTAACATATTGTTAACAGGTGTGATTTGACCCACAACCTTTCAACGGTCAATCACGCCATACTATTGTATTATTTACCAACTCGTATTCCACATTCCTAAGTATTGACATACCGTAACAGGTCCAACAATTACCTAACATGCAATTAACTAGAAAACTCATCGTACTAATAATTAAAGTGAAAAGGTTGTGAGGTTGTATGTTTGTTCAGTGTTTAACGCAAAAACAGCTGAACGGACCTAAAAGAAATTTGACACTATTACTTTGTATCCCGGGACCAGTTTCCTGTAGGGTTAGATCGTCGGCTAGAAATGTGAAAGTTTGTGTGTATGATTGAATAAATGTCTGTGACTTTTCCCTATAAAAATTACAAAACGGCTCTGAATGAAATTTGTCATTTAGATAGATTACAGTCGTAAAGAACACGTAGACTTTTTGAGCGAAGCGAAGCTCTTATACATTGATAAACCGTTTGGTCGATACTGTACTCCTCCGGAACCACAATACCGATCTTGACCAAATTTGCCATGGTGATAGTGTAGACACCGCTGAGTGTTTAGAGGGGTCAACTGTTCAAATACAATGTACCATTGAGGAATAATCATCGAAAAAGAGTTTCACGAGCGCGCGGCCGTAGTAAGATGCGTTATTTTTCAAGTAAGAGTCCTGCTCACTCAGCTCAATTTATTTCAGTCGCACCCTGCACTGAATTCCTAGTTATCCTGGGATATCAGGCTCAGTGATTCACACGGTCATAGCCGCGGGCAACAGATAATCGAAAAACATGTCGACTTTTTGTCGCGTGTCACAAGATGTTACGCAAAATCCATTGAAGTCTCAATAGTGTAAACCTGCCGCGCCTCTGTATGAATAGCCGGTTTTTTATCTCGTCAGAAAACGTAATGAATTGTTTGTAGCGTTCGGAAATGATAATTTTACGTTGTCTAGTAAAAATGAAAGTAAGATGTGTAAGAGATATCATTTTGTTGAAAACTGTTAAATTTAATTTTATGGCGCTTTCGAATGCTGTCTTAATTTATTTATATGTTTATATCACTCACTAGTATCGCCACTAGTTTAATTATGTTTTTGTCTCATTTTTTCTGGGTTTTATATTTACTATCGAATGTAAAACAGCCCTTTACTGAGTCGTTTGTTCCCTGCATTCAGTACCTATTTGCCTATTTTGCTTTTTTTTTGTCTACCACTTTGCTACGCAGGGAAGTGAATTTATTATATTGCCAAATTTCAAAGGAAGTGGATTTATTACATATTTCAATTTTCTTCTGACCATTCCGTGACGAGTTTCATGACAGTTTAACTTTTTCGGGGACTTCCTGACTGTCATTTTTCAGTGGGTCACTACTGTAGTAGAGTAGTTACAGTAGTGGTAATGCGGGTGGTGGGGATTACTCCCCTCGTATGACACCCACAGGAAGAGACAGGGAGTTGTATTTTACTTCACCTTGAACCAAGTAGTATATTAAATTCAAGAAAATTATGATACCCAGTTAAAAAGAAATTGCAATTTAGATGACACCTTTAAGTCATGCTCAATGTCAGTCACATCTCTATAAAAGTGTCAACGTATTACACATCTGTGGTATTCAGAATATTCTGATATATATTGTCATTGGTGTGGAATTGAGTAATTTAATAGGATGGTAAGTGTTGCCTCTTTTTGGTCTGTTTCCTTTGGATATTTTATAGCTTCTGAGTGATGAGTTAGCCATTAATATTTCGCTATGAATATCTGTTTAGAATAAACTCGTGAAATAATAATATTTCATTAAATAAATTATATATTTGTCGAGCTGTGTGGCGTTGTTGTAGAGCATTCGACTGATAAATGTGTTTAGAGTTTATTTTTTAAATACATAACACCCAAACAAATTTGCGAATCGAACCATCGAGGGTTCTGACGGGTCTGACGTAGCAGTGGAACCTCTAACTAACCTCTAATTCAAGGGATCCAAAAACATAGTTGACGAATTCTTAATACATATCTGCCTACCCTGATACTACTGATATTGAATGTAGAAAACGTCACTAGACCTGCGAAGCATAGCTTTAGTGGATCAACGCATTCCTTGAGGAACGAGAACAAATTTGAATACACGTATGCCATGACCCACTACCTACGTATTCTTCTGAAATTCTAGTCGATTAGAGTTCAAAAGTAGGTCTAAATATAAAGCTATTACTTATTAAGTAATTATGGGCCTAAAATGAGTTTAGTCCAATTAAAAGACACAAGGGCAATAGCTATGATAAATAATATAACAATTTACGTTTAACTTAAGTGTTTAGTGAGAAAATAATATAATCTAGGAATATTATTATTATGTATGGCTGTATAGTTCTATGTGTATGTTTTTTGTGTGTATTTTTACCCATGTTTATGTATACAGCTACTAGTGTACCTACATGTATAGTATACCTTGGTAAATATATTTTTGCTAACTTGTATACTGGCTCCTATATTTCTTCTTCTACCTTAGTGGATAAGGAGTCAGTCTTACGATCGAGAGGTCCAGGGTTCGCATCCTGGCCATTACTTACACTACTGATGTGAACCCACACCTAACAGAAGCAATTTAGCTTAGCTGGAGGGGTTAGCGGCAACATAAGTAATTTCGGATACTAGGACTCTTTTAAATAGATAAAAAATAGTACCTACTAGTAGGTAGTTACTGAGTACATTACGTCATACGCAACCTAACAATGCAGACTTTTTTTACTTGGAATATAAACGCAGCAGGAAACCACGACGTGCTTTAAAATTAATACAAACTATCCTAGGTATAATTATACACAAAAAAAAACAACAAGGGGCACTATTTTTCGAAGCAAAAAATAGTTGGACGTCGAAGGTTTGACCTATTACAAATCTCGTTAAAGTTTTTGCTATGCTCAATTGAAAAAAGTTGCTATAGAGTTACGTTTTTTATTCTCATAACCTACATTAAATTATGGTTGTGTACTACGCTGCAAGGTATCAAGTACTTACATACTATGCTCAATCGATTTAATTACTATGGTCAAAGTCATTCATACCACGCTTTATAAATTTTATATGCCTACAAGTTATGTCATCGGAATGGTTCATTGCTAAAGCGTATACAATAGTTTTCGACATGTAGGTATATAATAAAAAAGTCTATTAATATAACGATTGTACTATTTTGTGTTTGTTTTGTGTGTGTTTGCATGTGTGTGTGTGGAAAAATCAACTAATTGTAAATAGACTGAGTTCTCACGTTTTACTCAATGAAATTAATAAAATGTGGCAGGTAATGCAGTTTAGTATGTCCTAATCGCAGTTACTATCGATGGTGATATCGACTCTTTACATGTTTGTTATTCCTTCACGCTATAACAGCTGTACGGATATGAATAATGTGATATAGGTAGTTCATTATTTGAGGGGGCCATCTCGAAACTGGAGATCGCCCAGGGTCACTCGGCGTGCGAGGGCAATGCCTTGCAACCTTACACCCCGGCGTTTGAAGACCCGAGACGGCGGCGTGCAGATTTTGTCGGTTCAAACCCGACATAACCTTCCCCGCTGACCGGCGAGGGGGTATCCTAGGGGATTTACGCACGACAAAAAAAAGAAGGTAGTTCATTATTATGATATAAAAACTGCAATACCTATAGGTACTTGCTTACTTGTAAACTTTCGCGTAATACATGGCAATAATTTTATTATAACTTGCTATTTTATTAAATCACTAGCTGACCCGGCAGACTTCGTACTGCCTCAATCGATAGCACCTTTTAAACCTTCTCTGGACCTCCACAAATAATTCAAGACCAAAATTAGCCAAATCGGTCCAGCCGTTCTCGAGTTTTAGCGAGACTAACGAACAGCAATTCATTTTTATAATAAGAGAAGATTATTGATCACGGTGATTAAACATGTCTAGAGTTCTCACTATTTACAAAATTTATTAATTATGAAAGTAAATTTTAGTTATTTTTTTAAATATTATACTGAATAAATGTAAAAAAAACTAGGTGGCCAGTGGTTGATATCGCATCTATACTATTATAAAATTAGTTGTGTCTTTACATTAGAAATATTTAAAAAAACTTGTTCAATGAACGATTCTAAACAAAAAATACATATGTTGATTGGAATTCTTGTCTGTTTGTCTGTTTGTTCGCGATGGACGCAAGAACTACTGAACGGATTTTTATGTGGTTTTTTTTTCTACTAGAAAGGTCTTAGTCAGACTTAAAAACTGCTGTATGTTTGAATACAATTGGTTAAGTAGCAGCGGAGATATGACTAAAAAACGATAACCAACGTCCGCGCGGGCGGAGCCGCGGGCATCATCTAGTACCTAATATACCTATTTATATATTTAAATTGTTTTGCCTATGACACAGTAAGCGTATCAAAATGTGTTAGAAAATATTGCAGAGGAATCAAAACTATGTTCAACACACAACATAACATAACTTCACGCCTGTATCCCCGAAGGGGTAGGCAGAGGTGTATTGTACATCCACGATTCGCCAGTTATGTTTAGGTCCCAATGTAATAGGGGGCGAGCCTATTGCCATCTACCGGGCAGATTACTAAGCGAGCGATAATCAACATTTTTAATACACACATAACTACGAAAAGTCAGAGGTGTGTGCCCGGGGCGACTGGGGATCGAACTCGAGACCTCGTCTCAGCAGTCCGTTACGTACACCACTGGGCTATCGCCGCTTATTTTCTCTAAACTATGTTCAGTGTGGGTAAAATCTGTATTAAAGCATCACATTAGCTATTCAAGGACATTTTACAGCAATACTTCGCACACACAATCACTAAAATAAGTTTGTCTCTTACTAAAATGCACGGTTATTAGACATTTAATTAATATGTAGTTGAGTAAACTAAACACTGTTCTGGCTTGCTCAATAATACAATATTTTATTCTGAAATACTGGTTATTTCATATGACCAGTAAATCATTCGATGAAATACTTGTAGCCGGTATTGTGAACGTGAATGTGACGTATTATAAATTATATCAACTGTTTTCACATAATACATTATCTGAGTAATATTTTATACTAGACCGTGACGCACCGCGCTCAAGCTGAATGATATAATATAGTATTTTTTACGTTAATACGATTATTAAATTTATTTAAAACTAGCTGTGCCCGCGACTTCGTCCGCGTGGATAAAGATTTTTATGGTTTTAATTTTTTTGCGCGGAACCCTAATTATTTTTTCTAAAATTAAAGTAGCCTATGTTACTCCTTGTTATATTACCTATCTGCCAGTGAAAGTCCCGTCTAAATCGGTCCAGCCATTTCAGAGATTAGCCGGAACAAACAGACAGATAGACAGACAGAGGTGTATTACACACCCATGATTCGCCAGTTATGTTTAGGTCCCAATGTAATAGGTGGCGAGCCTATTGCTATCTACCGGGCACATTACTAAGCAAGCGATAATTAACATTCTCAATACACACATTACTACGAAAAGTCAGAGGTGTGTGCCCGGGGCGTCTGGGGATCGAACTCGAGACCTCGTCTCAGCAGTCCGTTACGTACGCCACTGGGCTATAAATGTATTCTTCACTTATGACCGCATGATCTGAGAACCAGTTAAAGAGCAATCATAGACACAGGAAGATTGAAACTAAAGACAATACAAGCTTTAATTATAATATAGCACCTGTCTAGACAACATACCGAGTGCTAATTAAAAAGCTGTATCGGTTCAATGGCTCGCAAGTGTCTCACACCGACGGCCTATATAGACATATACATTTGAGCTTTATTATACCTAAATATACAAATAATCTTCTATCCATATATTTTTAATTATTATATTATATATTACAGTCAACATTGATACAGATAGTTATGTCATAAGAAGGAAATAAAATCTTGATAAACGTGAGCTATTTAATTGAATATTTTAAAATATAAAATCTGATGTAGGTACAAAGTGGCTCAACAAATTCTAATTTATTAATCAATTTAGCTCTTATACGTTTTATAAAATAATAAACAAAACATGAAATATATTAGTTTTGTCCTCTGTGGATTATAAACTACATATATATTAATTATTAGGTTCATGTCTTCCAATGTAAAATCGTTTGTAAATATTTGAGTGTTAATCCACTTTTGTCGTTGAAAACAAACTCGGAACGCCATTGATTGTCAGAAGAGAAAATATTAAAAAAGGGAAAATTGGCATATATGTACTATCCCATGATAAGAAAATAAGTGAAGAATATTCGTCAGCATTGTAGTATTGAGGTTTTTTGTAAGCAAATGCTTGCATAGCATTGAGTCTAGAAGCGAGACCAAAAATATACTGAAATGTAGGTGTAAAATTAAATACATCTTTGGGTAGCGAGATGTATTTATACCCACATTCAGGGACAGATATAGGTACTAATGTGAGTATATAGATACTAGGTCTGCAAGGCGAATCGCTGCTTGCAATGTTGAACTGAGTGAGACATCGTGGTTTGAAAATCTAATTTTGAAAATTTTGAACAGTTATCAAGTCCGATTTTGAAAATTATTTTTGAAAGTCACAACTCTGGACATGCTTTCTGAGCGTGTAAAGTTTGGTCACAGTGTCTCGAGCGGTAATTATGTAATTCCATCTGGAATTTTTTTAACGGTGATATTTTCTCTGTGGTAGCATTAATTTTTTCAAAATATATCCATAAACCTTCCTCTGATTGACCTCTTTAATCATGTCAAACTTGGTTCTGATTGGATTAGTAGTTTAGGAGACCTGTGACAAAGAAAATCCTGAAGTCTGGTATGAGGAGCTTTCGCTCGACTTCGTCTCACTCAGCTTATAGCACTTTTAAAATATACATTCGGTCACCAAAATCTTCCATTTTAATTTTCCATAATTTTAATTTCCTCAGTGACAGTATTCGCCACGGTCGAATAAAAATTAAAAACATACTAAGTATATTACTTTGGAAGTAAAATAAGCCATTGAAATACGAAATAATCTTCCTTTTTCAACTTGTTTGTGTGCTTACTGTGGTTGCCATGAATTTTTTTTCACCTACAATTTTGATCACACTCATTGATCAAAAGTGACGATATATTGTTTACTAGCAGTTATTTTTACACAGTTCTGCTCGACAAGGACAAGTGTGATGAAAACCCATCTATTTAAACAATTAGGTGATTAAATGTCCGAAAAAATAACCTTGCAACACTTGCAAAGAGTATTTTTTAACCCTGAGAATACAGCGTGAACTTCGATAAATCAATTATCAACAGATTGCAAATTGTTTCATGAAATGCAAGACCTACTAACCTGTGTGAACATCTGGTCTTTAGCACTATTACGATACAAGGTCTAGTATTCAAACTGTAGTAAAAGCATAGAAAGTTTCATGGCCAATCGTGTGGGCTTCATAATTTTTTTTTTAATTGGTGTTATAATTTATTTGTTTAATTTAGAAAGCATGTGAAATCTTCAATCTGCCTTCAAATTTAGTAACAAATTCTTATGGCAGAGATAACAGAGACAGTCAATAAATATCGCGATCCAATATTGTTATCCGAAGTAAATAATTAACCGCCCCGCTGGCTGGCGGGGGGGGGTATCCGAAGGGATTTCCGCACGAAAAAAAAAAAAAAGGTATGAATCGCGTTTGTACAACAATAATTTCAGTATATATTGACAGGATGGTGGAGATATTGAGATGATTGATGATGATGTCTAATCCCTGCTGGTTTTATTTTTAACTAGTTGCAACTCTTTAATAAAAAAAATATAACTAAAAATAAAACTACCTATTCTAAACTTCAATGTTAATAGACATATTTACGTATACAAATATTTACACTTAGCGCGAATCAAACCTGCTACCTCAAGGTCTCGCACGGTTCATCGAAATAGAAAGAAAGAAATCATTTATTCATGGGTCTTTGAGATACACATATAATTATTATTTTATTATTTATTAAAATTAGCGCTGGTTTTCAAAAAGGCCCCTTGAGACCCACTGATGCCAATCAGCCTATTAGTCCATCATCTTATCAACTAAATACTAAATAATAAAACAGTAGACAACAGAAACAAAAATACCAAATTTAAAAAAACACGATTAAATAACAAAAAATAATAGATAAAATGGCGTTGAATACAAATTAAGCGATTACAAAAACAATAACCGTATACTCCCATACACTTATTTAAAAATAATTCTAGTTAATCATGAGTGTTACGAAAACGTATACCAGGAAAAACAATAAGGTATTTAAAATTCTTTTAACAGCACATATGGCAATAAAATTGGTATTCAGAGTATACACTGACCTTTAACTCAATTCGCGATTCCACGATTCCAATCACGAGGAGCTTACGCATGCGTGGTAGCGTAAGATTGTGTTTACATATGCTATACATGCTGTAAAAATTGTAGGGAGGTTTGTGAGGCCAGTAACAGTATGATAAATGGGCTCGCGGTGACCGAGTAGGTTAATATATTGCAAAGTCAAGACTCAAACTACCCCGCTGGACCTGGATACTATATCCAGGTCCAGCGGGGTAGTTTGAGTCCTATCGCTAATGGGTTGTCGAGGTCAAATCGCTTCTCGGAAAATATCGAGGTATAAGTTCGGTGGTAGATCGAACAGCAGACCCCAACTGAGTTGGAAAAAGTCCAGGGGGAGTGAAATACTTTTCCCACCAAAAGTATCAATAACCACCCTCACAGTTAAAAAATACTTTTTGCAATATTTTTTATCAATCCTTTCGGCAATGGACACTTGGGGAGGACACCGTGTGGTTTTAGTCGGTCCGATTCCGACACGCCCACCCCATCGTCGGCACCGATGGGGTGAAGCCCGTGAGGGTTTCCACACGCTAAAAA
Source organism: Cybosia mesomella (assembly GCA_946251805.1). Lineage (NCBI taxonomy): Eukaryota > Metazoa > Arthropoda > Insecta > Lepidoptera > Erebidae > Cybosia > Cybosia mesomella. The sequence goes on from OX276398.1 coordinate 30,860,950, forward strand.
TAATGGCTTTTGGGAGTGCAAGAGATTTTTCTTTTTTCATTCTTTTTTTAGGTGGATTTTCGGGCTTTCTTTGTTAGGGGGTATCCAAAGGGATTTCCGCACGATAAAAAAAAAGGTAGCTACTTATTTCAATTTATACCTACAAATAAGTTCGTCTTTTCTCAATGTGATCGATGCAGTATTAGAAAAGAACTAGGTATTACTGCTGAATAGTATGCAGAGTTGCGCACTTAGAAACTATTTCCGTATGAGGGTCATGTCGTGTTGAAATGCGATGCAATCTGCAACCCTTTAAAGTGTTTTCCTGACTTACCAAAAACGGCATAATGACTTTCCGCATATGTGTTTAAATGATAAGCATTCACATAAATAGCATGCCTTTGGTTTATAATACATTTTGACACAAGTAATATACTGAGCTTTGACTATATTCTGAGGCTTTTTTGAGCGCGTAGTAATGTCAAAATCGTACTTGCTACTGTGATTATAAATGTGGGAGTTTGTAATGATGGATAATGGTGTTACCCTTTCACACAAAAACGGTTCAAGGGATCTGTACTTACCAAATTTCATTAAGGTCCGTTCCTTCGATCGGGTCTGGCACAGAGGTCTTCTTTCGAAGTTGCCGTCTTATGGACTGCCCGAGGGACTTTGCGAATGGATCGCCAGCTTTTTGTCCAATAGAAGCATCCAAGCCGTCGTTGGCGGCAGCTGCTCGGACCACATGGACATAAACGCTGGTGTTCCACAAGGCTCCGTGCTGTCTCCGACCCTGTTCCTCCTGCATATCAATGACATGCTGTCTGATGACTCCATTCATTGCTATGCGGACGACAGTACCGGGGACGCATTTTACACGGGCCGAGCTAACATCCCTCGGTCCACAGTGGAAGAAAGTCGCGAACAACTTGTGTCTGAAATCGAGACTACTCTCACAAGAGTGTCCGATTGGGGTGGACTAAACCTGTTCCAATTCAACCCCACTAAGACACAAGTATGTGCATTCACCGCTAAGAAAACCCCATTTATTGTGGCGCCACAATTCCTGGACACACCACTTAATATCTCTAAAAGTATCGGGATCCTCGGTGTCGACATCTCCAGCGAGGTCCAGTACCGTAGTCACCTGGAAGACAAAGTCAAGTTGGCATCTAAGAAACTTGGAGTGCTCAACAGGGCGAAGCAGTACTTCACTGCGGAGCAAAGACTTCTTCTTTATAAGTCGCAAGTCCGGCCCCAGATGGAGTACTGCTGTCACCTTTTTGCCGGAGCACCTAGATACCAACTTGACCCGTTCGACTCGGTGCAAAGACGGGCGCTGAGGATCGTCGACGATCCCATACTTACAGGCAGTGTGGAACCGCTTAACCTTAGGAGAGATTTCGCCTCCCTGTGCGTTTTCTACCGCCTTTATAACGGGGTGTGTTCAGAAGAATTGTTTGATATGATGCCCACGGCCACATTCTATCATCGCACCGCTCGCCACAGACAGGGAATTCATCCTCACACGTTGCGACCGGAAACGGTGCGTACAGTTAGATATGAAAGGCACTTCATTCCGCGCACCCTCAGGCTGTGGAATGATCTCCCTGCTGTGGTTTTCCCAAGCGACTACAATATGGGGTTCTTCAAGAAGGGCATTAGAAGGTTTTCACAGGGTCGGCAGCGCGAGTGTGACGCCCCTGGTGTTGCACACGTCCATAGGCCACGGTAACCACTTCCCATCAGGTGGGCCGTGAGCTTGTCTGCCACCTGAGTGGTATAAAAAAAAATAAAAAATAAAAAAAAAACGATTGAGTAACAAACAGATATCCATCCAAACTTTCGCATTTACATTTTGTAGTAAGATAATCACATTATAAATTAAGAATCTGTAACTTTTGTGATACTTTTGATAGCTAGCCAGCTGGTGAGCTAAAATATCATCTACATTTTATTTTTCATGCGGAAATCCCTTCGGATAAAGCCGGCCAGCAGGGGCGGTTATATCGGGCTTGAATCGACTAAAACCGCACACCGTCTCGGGCCTTCAGGGGGGTATAAGGTTGCCCAGAGCATATCCCTCGCACCCCGAGTAACCCTCGCACCCGTATATTACAAGCATTCTCATTCACTCTTCCAACTAAGTTTATCTAAGAATAGCATCACCACTCGGTTATACCCGTGTAAGTCCTGATCCCTTGGGAACATCGGGATAAAAAGTAGCCAAGTTACTTAGAGACATTGCAGCATTTTATTGGTGAAACCAGGTTTGAATTCGGCTCAGTAGTTTCAGGGTTTATCGATTACAAACAAACAAATCGCCCCTGTTAATAATATTAAGTATAAAAGTGGTTTGGGTCCCGACATAGCCTAGAAACTGTTACATAATAGGTAGGTATATATTGGGGTGTGTGTTGGGTAAGGGGTGTGTGTTGGGTAACCTCCTCGAGTGTCGCTCCGATTCCGATCCCGCTGCAGTCCGGGGGGAACGGAATCGGAGCGGCCGGTACACCCTGGGCGGCGGTCAATGGCTTCCCCTTCACCCCTTCATAGGGTTGGCATTGATCGTCGGCCAATACCCAACGTGGCGGGAACACATCGCTCTCCGTACTCCTCTGCTTTCAGAGGAGACAGGATGAGCGATGCTGTTAGTGGTGAGATGGCCCAGGGTCAGCCGGGGTGCGAGGGATATGCTCTATGGGTAACCTTACACCCCCGGCGTCTGAAGACCCGAGACGGCGTGCGGTTTTAGTCGGTGCAAGCCCGACATAACCGCCCCCGCTGGCCGGCGGGGGGGTATCCGAAGGGATTTCCGCACGATAAAAAAAAAAAAAAAAAAAAAAGTAGGTATATATTATGTAGGTACATACATTGATGCATAGATACATTAGATAGGTTTATACCTCGCTTGCCATGATCCACACAGTCTTCGCGCCTATTAAGGTAGTACAAGGGCACCCAGAACATATTAAACATGGTAGGATTTACAATATAGCAATATCAATCAAAAGTAAGTAACAATCAAGTTGAGATCAAAATGGCTTCCGCATTTTTTATATTGTCATGTAGATTTTGATGTATTTAATTTGGACGCTGGGTATTTAATTTTCAAATATTGCGGATGGCTTTAGATTAATTTTTGCTGTGTATATGAAAGGAAGTTTTGAAAAACCTACTATTATTATAAAACACTAACGAATTCACAAACGATCTTTACATTGAAATAAATCAATTAGTAAAATTCATGGATAATTTATTTTTATAATTTTCAGAGGAAAAATTTAATACTTTTCAATTTTTGTATATCGTTTTATGTAAAGTTTAAGAGCTAAGGCGGTTTGTTATTTGGCAGGTGTTAAGCTAATACCGATGGCGACTGTACCCAGGTGAAACAAGTTTAATATGAACGTTTACTGAAATCAGATTAAATTCAGATCAGAAAAAAATTCTATCTTTTTCTTCTAAAGATCGAAATGCACGGAAGCTATACAATGCTGTTTCTCTGTTTTCCCTACTAAAATTTCTTGTAAAATAGTTAAGCACACAAAGAACTATCAATAAAAACTCAAAAAGCCTAAAAATAATTAATGTTTCTACGTCACCTGAAAACTTGCTCTACCACATGTACAAATTATTAATGATCGGTACAGTTATTTACATTCAAGAGGCTTAAAATAATCTGATAAGTATGCAGTCGTCCTTACAGTGACGAACATTCATCAATTGCTTGAGAAGTAGGCCATTAGGTCGTTACTTGACAGTGCATCTGGTTAACATCCCGTGATCAGAATGGTATGTTATACTTTGAACAAAGGGTTTTATTCAAAGATTTTATAGTAAAATAAAGTACCTTTTTTTTTGTGCGGAAATTCCTTCGGATACCCCCCCGCCAGTCATGAACGGGCATGAACCGACTAAAACCGCACGCCGTCTCGAGTCTACAGACGCCGGGGTGTAAGGTTACCCATAGAGCATATCCCTCGCACTCCGACTGACCCTGGGCCATTCGCAGTGTCCCCTCTGATAACAGCAGAGGGGTACCTGGAGCGGCCCCCACCCCCGCGGGCCTTGCAGGCCCGCCATGCCCCGACCCCCTCGTGCAATGGGGTCAGCTGGCCCTGAAAAGGGCCGATTGGTCAGACTCTTGGCCGTTGACGTTGACGCCAGCTACTCCAGAGGAGCAATCAATGATGCGTCATCGCCCACGTTGCCCAGGGTGCACCAAACTTGGAGGTGATCCAACCAGTCGCACCCCAGTAAAATAAAGTACCTATAACTATGTCAAAAGTGTAGGTACTGCGATATATGACAGAAGTCATAAGTTGTTCTTATTTCGCGATCATTGATCAGTAAAGTTCCTGGCGAATTAACCTTTTTATAATTGAATGTTTTAAGCACCGTAGTGCCGTACCCAAATATTTTGAATATAGGAGCTAAAAACAAGCTGTTCAGAATATGAATTGTGTCACTGTTCGAGCGTGAAGAGAGGTAGTTACGTGATAAATAATTATATAGAAAAATGGTGATAATGCTCGTAAACTACCTACTTACCTAAATCAAACATCCAATAAATGTTATAATTTTTCATATCACTCGCTTTGCGCAAATTACAGTTCATCATCATCATCATCATAACGATTTCATCACATCTTCGCAACTTTACAAGTTACTCGCGTTTAAAAAAAAACTAAAACGTAAATGATTGAATGTTTAGTATGTAAGTCATTGCATTCTTAATATTTTAATTGCGCGGGAAGCAGTGTCCATTTTTCTAAATATTAAATTAAAAATGCAAAGATAACATTCGTATTCGGCCAAGACTTTTTTCAAATCAACAATTTTAAACAAACGAAGGTTGTCGAAGGCGAAAAACAAGGCCTTTAGCTATATACGTAGGTGGAACTGTGGGATGTTCTGTAAACTGTGTTCGTAATAATCGGCATCACACTCAAGGTGATCGAGTAATGATTATCTTAGTACCTACAGATTATAAAATTTGAACTCCTGTGTGCCGTAGCGTGGTGATAGTGTGTTAGATGCTACGTCAAATGTCGATTCCCGCTCAGTGTAAATATTTATATACATTAATACTTATGTTTATTTATATTGATCTGGGTGTTCCTAGATACGATACCCTCGGCTCCATCCTAAAAAAATTGCATATGCGCATGCGCTATTCTATGTGCCAAATTTTATCCAGATCAACGAATGAATGTAATTCAATGATGACAGAACGCTGTCATCATTGAATTACATTCATCCTTCCATCTATCGACACAAACTGGCACATTTATAATACTATACTATGAGTATATTCTGTTACTAGTTTATAAACGGAATGTTAGCATACGTTTTATTTGCTTAACGTTTCCGATATTTCGAAACAGTTAAATACGACATACTCCCTTTATAATTGCCACTAACACTGGTTACCAATAAAATTATTTGAAATAGACCAAATATTGCCAAAATATACCTATATTATGTGCAACAAATAAACTTATTTAGGTACTATAATAATTAAAACAAACTTCAAACATGCTGTGCCAAGTATATGTCCGACAGGGTCCATAACGAAGTTATAAGCTTCTTTTCTTTACCAGAACACGTGTTTCCACGAGGCCCTCAAGCTAAAAGCCACCATTGTAATATTATCGATACCTAAAATGGTCACCCTCATTCCTGAGATTGCACCTTTAGCTTACCATCAGGCGATGTGAAGTCAAATTGATGACTATGATAAAATCACATTATAGAATGTTCCTTACAAATGTATTGACGATTTTTTGCTGAAGGCTTATTCATGTTTCAGTTAAGAGGCCTTAACTCAGTCAACTGATAAAAAATATGGCGCACAATTTACTTATTCCGGTTTGATTGTCAATAATGATATTCGAAGATAGTGAATTATCAATTATGACAATTTCGCAATATCTACAGATAAATATAATTGTTGATTCAAACATCATTGTCTGCTAATTAACCTCTACTAAATATAGAGGTCGCTACAAAAGCTTGAATCAACAAATTGACAAAGACACTTGCTCAAACGGGAAATTTACTGAAGGGGGACAAATTAATCGATTTTTTTAAATATATTGGAACCTTTAATTTTAACTATAACTCACTAATAAAGGTACCTAAGCTTAGGTCAATCTATGTCTATATTTAGTGTCATAATTTACGAGTAGTTCTCAATTCAACAGGATATGAAGAATCCGGCTACAAATCCATCTTTTTTAAATTATTCATTTAAGTATTCAAATTAGTCGTGAGTCGTGACTACAACCATTATTTTTACAGATATTTGAATAATTGCTAAGTTAAACCTAATTTAATGACAATAGACTCGTTCCAATTTAATAATTAACCAAAAAAAAATCCGATGTGCCATAAACAAAAACTAGTTCAAATAGGTAAATCCTGTTTTGTCTGTTATGTATATTTTATTACATTTATTACGTACGTCAATATTGAATGATAAACTATTACGAAATAAGGCTTCGGTTTCATTACATAAGAATAGTGATTTATAAAAAGTTGAAAGTGAATTAACGTTTTTTAATTCAAATTATGAAAGGTAGAAAGCGTTTCGAATGCTTAACTAAATAATGAGTAATATGTAATCCGTGGCGTGGTGGTAGAGCGTTCGACTGCCACGTCGGAGGCCGCGGGTTCGATACCCGCTCACTGCATATATTTGTATGCATGATTATGACTATTTGCATTGGTCTGGATGTTTCTATGTATAATATATATATATATATTTACAAAAAAACATGTATTCAAGTAAGTTTATGCACAGTCTAGAACCCATAACACAAGATAGTTAAGCTATGATTACTTTGGGTCTAGATAGCGTTGTGTAGAATGTCCTATAATATTTATTATTTATTTATAATCTAAAATTTAAAATTCGTCTTATTTAAAGAATATAATATATAAATTCGTCTAAGTATTTTTAAGTTATTTAGTAGTAACAATTGTTTTTAAGTTTGGTTTTAACTTGCAGATTTTTACCTGAATGCGCGATGCGACAGAAGGTTATTTAATATTTGAATTTAATAATAATAAAAAAATTTTACAAAAAATTATAAAATTATAGGTATTTAGTGGTTCAAGCCCGACATAACCGCCCCCGCTGGCCGACGGGTATCCGAAGGGATTTCCGCACGAAAAAAAAAATGATACAATAAGTTAGTAGGTACCCTAGACCCGAGACGGTATCCGAAGGTATTTCCGCACGGAAAAAAAAGGTGCCCTGGTATCTACGGTACTATTTAACTGGTATTGTGGGTTCCAGGTCCCGCAAGCAGGTTTACAATATGATTATGTACGAACAAGCTAGATCTAATGGGTACTAATAACAATATTGAGTCTCAAACATATTAATAACAATCTCAATATAAATCTTATCTTACTTATTATAATAGGTACACATGTTTATTTATATCTTTTTATGTAGCATTTGAACACCATGAGTCATTTAACATTTTATAGTAACAAAGCGAGGTGTGCCGCTGACGATTAAGTTAATATTGCGACGTGAGATATGAATCAAGTAACGTATAAATACCCCTGTATTTTTATTAAACTGTAGTCTGTAGTGTAAGAATATACACGAAACAAATATATTAGCATAGTACCCGGTTTTGCACTACGGTCGCGGCATCGCGTCGTGAACAAGAGTGAGAGTTCGGCTAAGATCAACTTGCGTCGGTTAATATCGAGCGTTCTCTATATCGTACAGTGCATGAATACAGCTCTATATCTTTTTAAAGATTTTTTTTTCGTGTGGAAACCCCCACGGGCATCACCCCATCGGTGCCGACGATTGGGTGGGCGTGTCGGAATCGGACCGACTAAAACTTATAGTTTCAATATTTTATAAACACAAACAGATTTAACTATTCTATAAGTACCAACATCAATCTGTTGCTTACATAAACATGTCCACCCAAAAGTTACCTGGCAGCAGTTACTTTATAAGTTGCGATAAGAAAGAGTGCATTTCCTTTTTTATTTCTGTACCTTAAATACTGTCTTGGTGTATGCTAAAGTACTTATATAATAAATAAAAAAGTCAAATATTAAATCAGCTAGCCGCTATGTAGCTAGCTAGAGTGGTAAGATAACCCCAAAATTATGAGTGCATTGATAAGATATTTCAGAATAAAAAATAAATGGTTTCACCGCTTCTCTTATGACGAACCATCCGCCTGTGTCACGCACAATTTGCGCGCCAACAGACCATGGACCATACGTTGAAATCTTTTGAACGAATTGATGAAATGTTTCATAAAATTTTGGATATTACATTTTTATGAAACTGTTTTATGGTAACGCAAACTATATATCTTGGAACTGACTAGGTATGATATTCCGTTCGAGCCTCAAAAGAGATGTAACAAACCAAACTTATGTCTACTAGGGGCGCCATGCATCCTGCTGTTGCAATGTTGAGCTGAGAGTGCACCACATGATTACCTACAATTCACTCGTAATTTTTTTTCATTTGAATATCATTGAACTGTTTTTTCGGAGGTTATTCCTCCGTTGCTAGACTGATTTTCAATTTTCTTTTTCTGTCTTAAGCCAATAGTTAAGTTGCACATTTTTGCGTCAAAATCGTGGTCTCAACATTGATTATTATGGAGAAATCAGATTTTGAAATTTTTCAAGGGTGATTATTCCTCCATGGTATGTTTGATTTTTAATTTTATTTTTTCTAAACCTTTCGGGTATCAAGTTGTATTTACATGCCAAGTTTGGTCAAAATTGTTCGATTAGTTTAGGAGGAGTAGCGTCGTAACCGAAATACACCGAGTGGAGTGTAGAGAGCTTTTCGCTCGACTTCGTCTCACTTGCATGGGTTATACCTACAATGAGGAATTCCAATTATGTACAAGCTCATAAATTATTTATTCCGATAAACCAGAAACCCATTTACCAAGTTTCGAAACTGGAATCTTGCCAAAGGACACGTTCACGGGGCCAATTTATATTAAACATAGAAAAAGAATGTTACTACGAGTGTAAAATTTAAATAATTAATATTTCGAATATTATCGTCTGTCTATAATTAAACTAAACAGGTTCTCTATCCGTTTTCGCACAGATTACTGGCCGGTTACGAAAAAATGTTTATTAAGTGTGATCATCCTTTTTCATTAGTTTTATTGTATACTTATTTGGAAAGCATCGTTAGTTATAGCAGAATCTAGCTAGACTTCATATTCACTACAACACCCAGTCAAGTCTAAAAAGTTAGATAAAACTACGACATAGAGTCATAGAGGTCATCACCATTAAAGAGGATAAGTACGAGTAGCTACGTATATATTTCTTTTTTTATTTCTATATATATAGGTATAAAAGAATAGCGCAAGTGAAAACTATCAGAATTATCGTAGGTACATACGACCCCCTCTGAACTAACTTCAATCTAAGACCCAAATGAAGTTGTGGTGAATCTCTGAATCCGCTGTAATTTTCTATACCTATATGGTATCGTTATACACTAGAGAGAATTGCAGTGAAAATAAGTTTTCATTAAGTTCGTTGCGAAAATACCTCCAAATCTCCTAAAAGAGTCCATAACACTACGCCCGACTCCAATCCAATTACATTATACAGCTAAACGAAACGAAGTAAGCATATAAAAATTAACAGATTTTCGAGTGCCAGTCTGTGTGATAAATTCTATCAAGTATAAAGAAAAACAGAAGATGCCAGCTCATTACATTTAACTAAGCGCTCTATACAATGGCCAAACAATGTGGACAACCTACAAGAAAACAGGTTTCTTTACAATTCCTCTCCTATTTCAAATAGATACCTATTCGTTAGTGTACTATGTTTACCTTTAAGCAAATCCTTTCAATTCTGAAAGTTTCTCACAAAAATATCATTTAAGAGGTTACTTTTTTTAATTACAGTACCTATGCTAGCGAACCACCTCAACTTCACAAGGTCGTAATTTGATTTCCCGTTCGTCTTCGATTATGTTTTATGGTTTGTACCATAGACAAATATCTAAATGACAGTGAATATTTTTTTTGAACCATCCGTGAAATCACTTTTATGGTTTAGAAGAAGTTGGAAGAAGTAAACGGAGAAAGAGACAAACCAATGACTTTTATGTATAGACAAACTGTTAAGAATAAATTATATGTCACGGTTCCTGAGTGAGGAGGGAAAAGATTTTGAATTTCGAATTTGGAACAGGATGCAAAAACTAGACGTAGGTTTTTTTTTTTTTTTTTTTATCGTGCGGAAATCCCTTCGGATACCCACCGCCGGCCAGCGGGGGCGGTTATGTCGGGCTTGCACCGACTAAAACCGCACGCCGTCTCGGGTCTTCAGACGCCGGGGTGTAAGGTTACCCATAGAGCATATCCCTCGCACCCCGGCTGACCCTGGGCCATCTCACCACTAGACGTAGGTACCTAATGAATTATGAAAGCTTTTTTTTGTATAGACATTGCGCGCCTGTTTTAAGGATTTATCAATGGACTACATAATTTATGGTCCTTCGTGATCCTTAGTAGGACTAATTTAAAAATTATATAATTTTTAACCTTAGAACATAACAAAAATTTACTTTTTTACTTCTGTTTAGATATTCTATTCGTAGTATACATTAAAAAAACTTTAATAATAACATACTTACCTAATTGCAAAATCTTATTCGTAATACAATAACTAATTGCTGTCTAGTCTGATTCAAATGTCTCGTATTATTCACATATTACAAATAAAACGCACCTATTTATCGCACATGATACCCAAGTATGTTATTTGTTTAGTATGAGACAATTCTCACGTACCGTGTAATAACTCCGATCGTAAATTTTACACTTCAGTAATTGTGGTCGGAATAGAAACCACTAGCAGTCATATTATGTTTAGAATAAGCCAAAAACCGCAAACAAACTACACTGCCTGTAATTCTAGTAGTTAAATATAAGTCGCCTTTTTACTGAAAGCGTGACGAATTGCTCACAAAAAGCACCATAAAGGCTTCTAAAACTCAATTATTGGTTATTCAACAGAGGTTTATTTACTATATTGCTAGGTATACCTATCTACTATTTCAGATTCCATCTCAGTCATAACGAATTGATCTTTTACTTTATAATATACGAATTGCACCTTACAGACTTTTATTAACTCTATGTAAGTTCAAATGTTATGTACCTGTCTAGATATTGCGCAATACAAAGTTCAAGACAAAGATTTTGCATGATGGTAAAATTTTAATAACCATTATTGTGACGACTTTAAAAATTCTACATATTTATTACTAAACGACATTCCTTGCAGATGAAATAAGACAGAAACTTTACATCTTCAAGACATTATTCTGTAATAAAATGTTATTTTACTAACCATTATTTTTGTCCTCAGGCTGTGAACCGCAATTTCCCTCGCCGCACAAAAGCCACAGCTCCACCAGAGACAACAGAAGCATCGCTCACAGACACAGAAACCACAACAAACAGATTCACTAGACGCGGGAACTCCAAATTCAAAATACGAAAAGAACTCGAGAAAACTGTTGAGAAAAACGAAATTGAGCAGCGGCCATCTTTGACTAATGGCGGCGCGCGGCGTTATGAGCGGCCGCCTCCGCCTGCGCCTGCTACGCGCAAGTTTGTATCACGACGACGACTTGGAGGGGCTAACTGTGAGTCCGGTTTTATTCTTAGCTTTTTCCGATTATTTTGTGACTGACTCTAGAACAATTTTCTATGGAAAGTTGATGAGAAATTTGCGGTGGAGCTTGTTTCAGTAGTTTCCCCATTAAATATGACATTGGTATTGCTGGTGTACTTTCTAAAAGTTGAAGCTCTACAAGTTAATTGCAAGCAATTTGTACGCCATCACGTGCAAATTCTAAACGTTTTTCGCTAGTCATTAGGTACTATCTCTTTCGTAGTACATACTGAACACGGTAAGTCCTCCCAATAGCAGTTAAAATGACTTCTTGCGGTAAGTATAATCTTAACGCTATGTAAAGCTATAGCACCATTGAGGATTGCTCAATGTATGGTACCTATATAATCCAGCTAGGTAGACGCAGCGAAACTTTTCCTATTTTCAAGGCATCTGGATCTGAAACACACGAATTCTTGTATCACAAGCGTACATTAAAGCAACAGAAAAGCAAAGACTTCTGTGTATACGACTGGACAAACAGTTTAAAAAACCGGTCAAGTGCGAGTCGAACTCTAGCACCGAGGGTTCCATACCACTTTTTTTTTTGAATTTTTCCTTTATTTTTGCTGTAAGACCTCTTTGCCAAATTTCGTGATTCTAGATCAACGAGAACAACCATATTGGTTTTCGACCCAAAACATATAGAGTATACTTCTGATCGATGTAGAATGGTTAATTTTGGTTAAAAGCAAGGTACAACTTTGTTCAGTTCCGAAAAATAATAAACGTTGAAAATTAAAGTTACAAGTTTTCGCGAAAATCGACATTTGCCCATATCTTTTAACGTGTTTACTCAGGGCTTTGATGTTTAAATATCTAATAGTGACTATAGACGTCAGTATCTGGTATAAGTTTCAACTTGCTCGGTCCACCCGTTCCTGAGAAAATCGGTGATGACACACAGACAGAAGGATAGACGGACAAGAGTGATCTGATAAGAGTTCCTTTTTTTACTTTTTGAGGCCCGAGGGGGCCATCTTGAAACCCGAGATGAAAAAAAAAAAAAAGCGGCCAAGTGCGAGTCGGACTCACCTATTAAGGGTTCCGTAGCAGCAAGTAATATAACAATGCTTTTTTTTAATTTTTAAATTTGAGTTGATTGAATGAAAGGTAAATTGTGGTTTACGATTTATGACGTATTAAAAAAATCTACTTACTAGATCTCGTTCAAACCAATTTTCGTTGAAAGTTTACATGGTAATGTACATCATATATGTTTTTTAGTTTTATCATTCTCTTATTTTAGAAGTTACAGGGGGGGGACACACATTTTACCACTTTGGAAGTGTCTCTCGCGCAAACTATTCAGTTTAGAGAAAAATGACATTAGAAACCTCAATATCATTTTTGAAGACCTATCCATAGATACCACACACGTATGGGTTTGATGGAAAAAAAAATTTGAGTTTCAGTTCTAAGTATGGGGACCCTCAAAATTTATTGTTCTTTTTCTATTTTTGGTTCACAGAATACATCTACTTACCAAGTTTCAACAGCATAGTTCTTATAGTTTCGGAAAAAAGTGGCTGTGACATACGTATGGACAGACAGACAGACATGACGAATCTATAAGGGTTCCGTTTTTTGCCATTTGGCAACGGAACCCTAAAAAATACATATATCTATTTCTTATATAACAGTTGTTTTACTAAACAAGAAAGTATAGTTTTCAAGTATAAACTGTGTACACGCGTGTTACGAAAGAATTGAAACTTGAAATTCTTGAATCTGTTGGAATTTTTCCGTCTCCGTGTATTCTCAGCTCCTGCTCCGATAGTAGGTTCTTGAATCGAAGGCCGTACAATTGACTATCGTCACGATTCCATGGTGTAATCATGGCTGTAACGAGCTTAGAAGAGAATAGTACCGTGCGTGAGTTAGGTAATTGTTTAAAGAGATTACTGGTTCGATTCGCGATTGAACAGATGTTGTTGCGGTTTAAATGCTCACCTCACCAACTATTTAAAATCCGTTTAGCTAAACTTCGATAGTATTCGTTGAGTTAAATGTGCTAACGAAGTTTAAATTGAATCAGACGCGTTTATATTCATCGGTGAAATCTAGCCGGGGTTGTTGGTTCAATCCCCATATGAGACAATTCTTTATGTGTGTTTTGTGTCCATTTAGTTTGTAGGTCCCTGCCACACAGGGATAAATCGCCTATATCTAGCAGGTTTTCAGCAGCCATGGTCATGGGGAGACCGTCATGGCACCAAGACTGCTGAAAAGTAACCGAAACGTTGGGTTCAGTGTAAATAAAAAAATAACATCATGGAAATCGTGATAGAATCCGTTAAAAATAGTTTTATTTCAATGTGTGACATTCACATAAACTTCCGACAATATCATGATGGTCAAGGAGCATTATTTGTCCAGTGTATCACGTGTTACATAGACAATATCCTATGTATAAGTATGTATATTGTGTTATTGTATCTGTTTAAGTGTGTATATATTTAAGTACCTTTTTTTTTTTTTTTCGTGCGGAAATCCCTTCGGATACCCCCCCGCCGGCCAGCGGGGGCGGTTATGTCGGGCTTGAACCGACTAAAACCGCACGCCGTCTCGGGTCTGCAGACGCCGGGGTGTAAGGTTGCCCATAGAGCATATCCCTCGCACCCCGACTGACCCTGGGCCATCTCCGGTTTCGAGATGGCCCCCTCGGGTTTGGAAATCACGGTGTTCCCGTCTTGCCCCGGTTTGGGGGAGGGGCGCTAGTCGCCCCACCGTCCCGGCCTGCTTCTGCTGGAGTGACAGGCGGCCTCACCTTCCACAACATGTATGTATCTATTTACAAAAAAATCATACCTTTTCTAGAACACATATTACAAGCTGCTTAGTTTGTGTCTAGATAACGCTGTCAAGTACGTCCTAGAATATTATTATAATTATTACACATAGAAACTTGATTATATAAGAAGCGACGCCACAGTCAACAAAAAAATTATTTAAAACAAGATATAGAATATATTCTAGTATGCAAACATCATTACATAGATATAGCTTTCTAACCATCTGTTACCGGTTTGTCGTTTAGCTATTTATAAACAGGGCCGTAGAACTATCGAGATCTTTATGATTAACTAGCTGTATAGTCCTAAAGTTTTCTGATTTTTTTAAATTTTGTACGCAATATTCTTATTGTTTTTTTCCGTAAGAACAAAGAATTGGAAAAGTAAAAAAATATACGAATGAAATTGGTAAAGTAGATCTCTAGTTGTGACGTGACCAACGGAATCATAGATTCATTTTAGATACGACTCCCCGTGACCATGGCTGCTGAAAAGTAACCGAAACGTCGGGATCAATGTAAAATATAAAATAACATCAAATAAATCGCGATACAATCCGTTAAAAATAGTTTTATTACAATCTGTGACATTCGCGTAAACCTCCGACAATATCATGTAGATAGATGAAAACCAACAAAGAGATAAGTATGGAGTAATACATAAAAAACAGAGCTTTTTCAATAAAATAATTAATTTTTTGGTATTTAAATGTGTTATTTTATAATAAAAAATATAATAAAATAAAATAACAATGATTATTACACAATGTAAATACGTGAGAAATTGAAAAAAGAAAATTATAGCTTTTTAACAGACGCTATGACGTGCATGCCGTTTTCCGTCACGGCAAATAAAAAGTATTATTGAAATTGCACAAGTCTCTTTGGCAGAATCGCTGCTTAAGCCACAGGAGCCATTATAAAGTATTCATGAATTTCGAACCTCTTAGTTAGTCAGTTAAGCTTGAAATACCTAACCTCAAGAAGCCCTTTAGTGCAACACAAGTCGCCGTACTATGTACTCACACAAGTACAAATGAAGCGAGGCAGTACAGGTTTGCAACAAATAGTGGGCTTAACGACCTAGACATTCCGGGGACGTTGTCCCCAGGCGGGGACCTCCACAGAGGTCGGCCGACCACTTTTATGAACAACATGCAAATCTGCAAGCACACTCCGAGTGCGCCAAACTGGATCTGATAACATCAACGTATTTGTTTACATATTAAATAGCAAAAGGTAGAAATATTAATGTAGGTTAACAGTTTACCTGCTAAGTAGTATTCTTCCATTGCATGAAATTCGAGCACTGCCAATATTGCAAATTTGAGGAAAACAGAAATAAGAAAGTCAATTGTTTTTTAAACCTAAACAAGATCTTCAGGTCCCAAGTAAACGTCACCTGTAAGCCGGTCAGGTCTGGCCTGGTCTGAAGATGTTATTAGTATCTAGTAACGAAACAATTGAGAGGCACTATATAACAATACATAAATATGAGGTACCGGGGCAAGACGGGGACACCGTGGTTCCCAAACCCGAGGGGGCCATCTCGAAACCGGAGATGGCCCAGGGTCAGTCGGGGTGCGAGGGATATGCTCTATGGGCAACCTTACACCCCGGCGTCTGTAGACCCGAGACGGCGTGCGGTTTTAGTCGGTTCAAGCCCGACATAACCGCCCCCGCTGGCACGCGGGGGGGTATCCGAAGGGATTTCCGCACGAAAAAAAAAAAAAAAAAAAAAAAAAAGGTATATAATCTATAATATAAAAATTAATAGCTGAATGTGTTGCTAAGCGCAAATCTCGAGAGCAGAGAGCGTGAGATACAACCCACTGACAGACGAACATACAGCGAAGTCTTAGTAAAGGATCCGATGGTTTATTTATCCATGGTAACGAGGGTACGACGCCCTAAAAAAAGAACTTACCATAATCTTGCCCAACTCAAATAAATAAACTCTTAAAAGACTGATTTAACCAAAATAATTTACGCAATTTATTACTTTATAAATGCTTCAAATCAATTAAAATCTAATTGATTTATAAATTTATCGATAAATACATATTCAAATTGATTTATCTGTTCAATGCCAAAGGTAGGTATTTAGATCATCGGTACTGAGCCATAACAATAATAATGACATTTTACAACGAGAAGTCATGCTATGTTTACTAAGGAATCTCGTGATGGTAAAGTTTTAGACCCAAATATTTTAATCTCATAACAAGTTCACCAGAAAAAAAAAATTAACATAGCAACATTTGATACTGTCGGAAGTTAACGCAAATGTCGCACATTGAAATAAAACTATTTTTAACGGATTCTATCGCGATTTATTTGATGTTATTTATAATTTACATTGAACCCGATATTTCGGTTGCTTTTCAGGAGCCATGGTCACGGGGAGACTAAAGATGGTTGTTGTCTTGTAGTTTGAAGTGTAAGTTATCTCAAAGTACCCGAACTATGTTGAATTGTTGGTGTTAAAATTTACGCAGAATGAGTTCGCAGTGTCATGAAGTCTTGTTGTATTTTTATTTTTCTTGGAATTAATTAAGGGAATGACTGGGTCCCAGGCTGGTGGTACATTCCAACCATTCTCTCTATTAAAATTAGGATGACTTTTAATTTCAATAGCTTCACTGAACATCCTTAGTAGGAATCGATATGCTCTTCGAAGCTATTGATATTTCGAAAATTCTGCCTTTAATCCATGTAACCATGCGTCTCAGACATGGGTTGCTCAATAATTTGTCACTCGTTACTAGTTGTATACCTAAGCAACACTCCTGAACAAACGTCAAAAATTCACCAACATCAACCGATGACGCGAGCCTTTTAAGCCCGTGATCAGTTTCGTATAACTTTTTTTTTAGTGGAGGAGTTAAAACCGGAAAGCGGACTCCGGGCTCCGCGGCCCGCTTTCGATGCGGGCCTCGAATGCGACCGGGACTAACGATAATTTCTTCAGCTATGAGGATCAGGATGAGCCAATAGCCATCAAAAGTGCACTTTTTCATGGGCTGTTTGTTCACCGTCAGATGGAAACACCTCTGTCCCTAAATCGCATCATATGACACCCATGGAAACAAATGGGGTGGCCCTCGGCGAATTTGTTTGCAACTCCTGAATATTAATATATATTGATACTATAGGGACAGGCATGCATAAATAATAATAATGTTTCTAAAAATTAAATCTAGCTAGAAAGAAGCTAGAAGCTAGATCCATTTATCTCCCTCGAAACCACTTGTATACTAAATTTCATGAAAATCGATCAAGCCGTTTCCGAGATTCAGATTATATATATATACTAGCTGTTGCCCGCGACTCCGCACGCGTGGATTTCTGATCCCGTTTCCGTTACCCATGGGAACCTATTGTTAAAAAACAGCCTATGTGTTATTCCGGTCTATAATCTATCCCTGTACTAAATTTCAGCCAGATCCCTTCAGCCGTTTTTGCGTGGAAGAGCAACAAACATACATATATAAATACATACTCACAAACTTTCACGTTTATAATATTAATAGATAATGTCATTAGATAATAATAGCCGTTATTTAACAATCTTACATAACTATATCATTTCTAATTTAATCTAGTCGATAATGGCACTGGTTTCATGACAATTATCGTGCTTCTCAGCATAGGCTTCCCCTAAAACTTAACAAAGTTTGCAATTTTGTGCTTTTCTTGTCCACGTGACACCTGCTGGTCTTTTAATGTCGTCTTCCCACCTACGACGCTGTCTTCCTTTCCTTTTTTACACTGTCTTGGGCACCACTCTGTTATACATACATACAGGTCAAACACATAACTCTCTTTTCGCTTTCGGACAAGAAACAAGGTGAAGATGATTTTCACCGGTTAGCATCACTCTGCATTACTTTCCATAGACAGAATGAATCCCACGTTACGTCACTCCAAGCTGACAATGGGTTTTGACCTAGAACTTTCTCCCTTTAAATACCAAACATGTAACACCATGTTTTTAAAGTACCAGTTCGATTCATGTCTCTATTTTTAGAATTAATTACGCCTGATGGAGCCGAAGAGACTGATAATCCAAAAAAAAAGAAATACATGGATTACACCCACGTTTCTACAGCTATATTTTTAATCCTATATGGGACATAACCACAACATAACCGAGCATGGATTAAAAAAAAAAATGTGTACGTGTACTAGTGTACCCAGGTAAGAAGTGAAACTTCTTTATGACCTTATATTTCGAAAAATGATCTACTATATGCAACTTTACAGAAATTGGCTAAATAAAGTTAAATTAGATAAAGTTTAACAAAAGGCTTTTATTATCATAGACATGACTACAAATAATACAATTATTTCATTTTACCTTATTACTACTAAGATTATTACAGCATTTCATTAAAGTACAAAACAGTCATATTAGTTAATAATAACTAGTTTGAATGGAATTATATACATTGACCAACAGTTACAATCAAAAACTGAGGTTAACCTTAAATAACTTGAAAAAAATAAATACCATAATCACACCCACGTGTTAGAAAAAGAGATATAATTACTTAATTTTTTTAGAAATTCACTGGAATTAGAATTAAAATAAGCCCTTTGATTTTGCTGATCACTATCAGTCGAATAAATCAACTTTTTTTAAAAAGATGGCGCGTAACTGAAAATCGTGACAGTAAATTTTTTTCCAACGCGGATAAAGAAGTTTCACTTCAAAAAAAAACTGTCTGAAAACCCAATGTCAGTTTTTCCGAGCCGGAATCTAACCCCCTCTTTTTTGAATATTTTGAGTTTCTAGGTATGGGGAGGGGAACCCCCAAAATTTATTGTTTTTTTTTTCTATTTTTGTATGAAAATCTGAATGCGGTTCACAGAATACATCTACTTACCAAGTTTCAACAGCATAGTTCTTATAGTAGTAAACGTAGAAATACGGACGGACAGACAGGCAGTCACGACGAATCTATAAGGGTTCCGTTTTTTGCCATTTGGCAACGGAACCCTAAAAACTTGACAATGTACTCTAGTTGCGTAGAAAGCGTTTTTAAGTCTCAGTGGTGGTTCTATGCGGTGCGACGGCTGAAGCAAACGCCAATCAAATAATCACAGATCAATCACTGGTTCAACAATCAATCAATGAACAATTTATTGTTTTTTGGTTAGCCCATAATAGTGCATATGCGCAAACTTTCCGACTTTTGTTCAATATGTTTGCCAGCACTTATACCTATCACAATAACATTAGAGGTTAGTTGAACATAGCCACTTAAGTATACAGGGAGAGTAACCGTTTAAATTTCTCTGTAACACTGTGTGCTGTTTCAAATTCAGTGCTGAATAATTCATAATTTAATTAGAGAAATGAATTCAAATTAAAAACAATGACGAGAGCAATTACAGTTCATGAACGTACTAATATTTTAAACGTGAAAGTTTGTGAGTACTCTTTCAAGCAGTAACAGCTGAACGGATCTGGTTGAAATTTGGTACAGGGATGGATTATCCTTTTTATCCCTGGAATAGGTTGCAATGGGAAGTGGGAATGGAAACAGAATTCAACGCGGGCGCAACCGAAGGCAAAAGCTAATATAATATCAAATTATTATAATGAATGCTTTCTCTACATTCTAAAGCGAAAATTATAAACAATTACTGCATTTTATGACGTGAATTGTCATAATATTTAAGCGTTTGGTGATACTAGTTTCCATATTAATGAGGTTTAATGGCACCTCGTCTCATTTTACGTTATTCCCACTTTCCCCCACCGACTTTGTCCCCACTGTGGGAAACTGGGAATTCATTTGAAACACTGTTTCAATAAATGTGTGGGGCAGTGTCAGTGGCAACTTAAAACGCTACCGTAAACTATTCACCAAGTGTTTCTAAAAATGACTAAAATATATCTTTTTTTTTAAATAAATATTCTACGACATTCTACACAGCGCTTTCTAGACCCAAAGTAAGAATAGGTTAACTAGCTTGTGTTATGGGTTCCAGAATGCGGATAAACATAATTATATACTGTTTTTTTTTCATAAATACATACATATTTTACATAGAAACACGCAGACCAAAGCAAATAGACATATTCATGCATACAAATATTTGCACTGAGCGGGAATCGAACCCGCGCCCCCTGTCATAGCAGTCGAATGCACTACCGCTACGTCACAGAGTCTGAGAATCAGATCATCTGTTTAGATTTCAAATATTGGGGTTTGATTAATATTTAACATAACTTATCATGAGGAATAGAAAACTCAATTAAGTAGGGCTAATCAGAACAGTTTATATTAGCAATGCGCCCTGGGGTTATCCTTTCGAGGGCTTACGCGGGGTGCCCGGCAATGGACACTTGGGCAGGACACCGTGCGGTTTTAGTCGGTACATGCACGACATAACCGCCCTCGCTGGCCGGCGGGGGGGTATCCGAAGGAATTTCTGCACGTAAAAAAAAAAAGGAATGCGCCTTCGCTTCACTTCGCTTTATATGAGTATTTTTTTTAACACAAGCCATCGTAATTTACACAGTATTCAGTATTCAGTATTTATTCATGAACAACTTTTACATTGTGTTTGAAAAAAATATAAGAATGAAGAAAAGCATTTACAACATTTTGACAATTACAATACCTAAATTAATGTCAGAGAAAAAAATATATAGCCTATGTCCATCGGGAATAACGTACCTTTCTAATGGTGAAACATTTTTTGTAATACGTACCGTGGTTCCGAAGACTACCCCAAACATATGTACCAACTCACCAAACTTTCTTTATAATATCTGTGTAGTTTTTTTTTTAATATTTATTTTATATTTAATAATGTAGCCATAAATATGAAAACTATCTCCTACTGATAGCAAGACTCTTCACACACTCAGCTTTGAAAAGGAACCTACGATATCATCTAACACCATGCAAACATACTCGCATTCAAAAGCTAGCATTCAATAAGTAGTTCAATAAGTTGACACAATCGTGTCATGGTGTTGACAGAACCTTGGCCAATAGGTACTTGCGCGTATGATCTAGTAGCAATACACGTTGTCATGGTATTATCATGAGAAACAATTATAGCTAGTGGTTTGCGACACGAGTCGCTGCGGTTACTTGGAAGGTCAAGCACCCATTACCATAATAACCGTATCCAATCTTGAGCCTAAATAACATATACTCACGCATGGTGTCACTTGCGAAGGCGAAGGAAGAGAAAATGCAGGCAAGCGGGTTCCCGGGTCCGGGTTTCGAAGTGGTGGCGTTGAATTTCACTGGGATTAACCTTGATGATGACCACTACACATTGTAAAAAGTCCTCTGCCGCGTCTGTCAACTCAAAAACTTCTGCACTGATTTTCATGTTTTGTTCTCGAGGAAAGTTTAAGTATAAAATTTGTCAAGTTTTTGTATGCATTAGGTAAAATATAATGATATTTGTTCGAGGTGTCGGAAAAAAATAAGCCGTCTGAGAGCTTTCAACGAAAACGCTGTCTAGACCCTTTGAAATATAACAAAATGATATATGGTGGAATTGTGTATCTTATATAGGTTGTGGTGGTGGAATCCCATAAGTAGCGGGATCGGGATCAGAATTCCACGCGTGTGAAGCCGTAGGCAATAGCTAGTGATAAATAAATAAATATTTTAGGAAATTATTACATAACATAATCTAGAACCAAACTAAGCAAAGCTTAAATAGGTATGGCCTATGGGACCCAGAAAGAGAATATACTTACTTACTTAAATACTTTTTATTGGCAAATATATACTAAATATATGGGGGGAGAGTAGCCAATATTGTACCGACGCTTAAATTAGACCACTTCTGTATTTCTCAGAAGTGGTCCAATTTAAGTGCGGTTCAATTTTGGTTACTCTTCCCTATATGAGACATAGTCACGCATACAAATATTTGCACTAATCAATTTGCACGACGTAGCAGTCGTCACTGTCTAAATAAGTAGGTCTAAACCTATTGAAATAAAACCTCTATCTTCGGGGTCCAAGCTAAGGTCACCTGCAAACCGATACACCAGCTGATTAACGGACGAAGATCTGGCGAAGATACATACAGACATAAACACTGAAAACTTTATACCCATGTTTAAACAGTCGTGTAAAAATACCTGTAAACTGGCAGGAATCGTGTTACAGGGGTTAAATTAGTATGTACACGGTAGAGCAGTCACGGCCATGCATTGAGCAACGTGCTATGGATTTGTTCATCAGTTGCTAAGTCATTGCCGACACGACATGCTAATATTTGTACTGTACCAATGATCTTCAATGATATAAATCTCAAGGCTTTCACGGCCGGCGTTGCATGTAGAATATACTGCTTCCGGGCTGTTTGGCCGTGGTCCATCGAAAACTTGTATTCCAGACGTTTCGTCGATCACTGCGGTCGACATCTTCAGTGGTTCAGGTCGGGACGCCGTCGAGTGCAATCTTCATTGATCGATTGCATCGATCTTCAATGATCTTATTTTACAGATCATTTGTACAGTGCCTCGGAGAGCACGGTAAGCCGTCGTCCGTCCCGGTTGAAATACGAACGTCTATGCCAATCGTTACGGGTAGTTTGTGCTCTAAAGAGTTCGACAACTGGTTTAACTACAGCACTTCGATATCGACAATGGGTTGTTGAGATCAGATGGTAGTCGCTTGACGGAAAATGTCGTAGTTGAGGCGTTTCGCAGTTAGACTGAAAGCTGATCCCAACTAAATTGGGTAAAGGCTCGAAGCATGATGAAAATGAATGACGAGGCTCTGGCGCCGACTTTCCTCGTGGGGTTGGCGGGTCATATCGCAGTCACTCCTGTAAAAGTCAAGCCAAATTAAGAAAGAGTATGAGAGCGGACTCTACAAAGTGAAAGTTTTGAATGCAACTGGGACGAAAGTTATGATGGGGCCTTCTAAAGAGTATTTAAAGGATAAGGGTTTACCCGCAGTAGAGCTGCCATCAAAAAGTAAATAATAAATAATAAATAAATATTCTACGACATTCTACACTGCGCGTTCTAGACCCAAAGTAAGCATAGTTAACTAGCTTGTGTTATAGGTTGCAGAATGCGGATAAACATACTTATATACTTTTTTTTGTAAAAACATACATATTATACATAGAAACACCCAGACCAATGCAAATAGACATACCTATTCATGCATACAAATATTTGCACTGAGCGGGAATCGAACCCGCGCCCAATGTCGTAGCAGTCGAATGCACTACCGCTACGCCACAGAGGCCGTCAAGTGCCATCGTTCATCAAATACACTTAAATAGTAGTACGACTTACGGCAGGTTAGATCTAATAAATAATGATGACCTCTGTGGCGTGGTGGTTGAGGGGTCGACTGCTATAATTGTCTAAGATCACGGGTCACGGGTTTGATACCCGCTCATTGCGAATGTATGCATTAGCATTTGTCTGGGTGTTTTTAATTCTACTAATAACCTCAATTTCAACAATTTTAGTTCAAAGTAGTCATTAGTATTCTGTGGTTTAGCCTTTTTATTTTTTATGGCTATCTTCTGCATTATACAGCCCCCGAGATAACTCCTAACCGTGAAAATTAACGTCTGTAACTTATTCGATTCGTTGCTCAACGTTTAACACAATTGCCCCCATAGAGATATGTCGAATAGAGCAGCAAAATCTGCTCAACTGTATTTATGCAATGATGTCGGTTATCGCGACAAAACACAGCCTATGTCCTTTCCCAAGGTCTAATCTACCCCTGTACCAAATTTCAGCAGAATCGGTTCAGTGGTTTAGGTGTGAAAGGGTAACAGACAGACAGAGTTACTTTCACATTTATTTGGTGTTCGTAGATAGTAAAAAAGTAATTCATTTATAGAATACTAGCTGTTGCCAACGGCTAATCTGATTATTCTGATCCCGTTCTCGCAACCCATAGGATCCTGTGCTAAGGATAAAAAAATAGCCTTAGTATTAATCCAGACTGTTTACTATCTCTGTACCAGGTACAGATCCTTTTAGCCGTTGCAGTGCGATTGAGTAACTAACATCTAAAAATCTTCACATGCATTGACATTTATAATATTACAGTAGGATAGTAGAATGACAAGTATTAGCGTTCCGACACGGTAAACGGCAATTCCGTCGAATGTAACGCTAGCGTACTTGTTCTATCTGATCGATGTCTACGCCTATCTCTTCGAGTTATCTATTTTTGTAATCTTACCAAAACTTGCCAAACTCGTCATAATCGCACACGTTCGTGTGGGTAATCGACATAAGGATAATTTCATCTGGCCATTTCCTGCCTCTCATTCTATTAGCGGGTATTAACGCACGTTGCGCAAGAGTGGAAGATTAATCGAGTATTTTTTCTAACGTAGTATATTGCCGGTAACTTTCAAGTCAATATAAAAATATACCTATCCATTGATAATTAAACTAAGATGAGTTACTTTCATCCGCATTCCTTTCTTTATTGCACCATAGACACTTTTAATTCTTTATCAGCACACGTGTTTCCTAGCTTCTTCCTAGTAAACAGCATCTGATGATTCCGTCAAGCTGAGTAGTTATTATTGATATCTGTAATGCTGATCATCCTGAGACTTTACCTTTAGCTCACCATCAGACGAGGCGAAGTCGTATAGCATGACAGTCTTAAAAAAAAATCTGGAATACTTATATTACAAGCCATGCTTACTTTAGGTCAGATAACGCTGTGTAGTTTGTCCCAGAATTTGTTTAGAATGTTTTTTTTTAAATTATTTATTATAGACTTTATTGTACACCAGGTAAACATAATATATATGTTTTTAAAATTATACGGTACTGAAGCAGTACAATGGGCGGCCTTATCGCTTGAAGCGATTTCTACCAGGCAACCTTTGGATGGTAATATGTTGCACGAGGTTGTCGACATGTGGAGGGTGGAGTCCACAGAAAAAGTCCTAGTTGTGATCTCAGCGAATGGTTTGATCCCAAGGAGCCTCTCAGTCCATCGAGCCTCTCAGCTCGGGATCGGTGGGAAGTCGGTGGCGGCCAAGATGCAGAAAGCGGTCTTGCTCGATAATGCCCGAACTGTCCGGCAGTTCCTCTGCCAATCGTCCTAACGCCCTGGCCGACTGTTGCCCACCTCGACGGGGTTATCTTGCCGCCTCGCCCAAACTAGGGAGGAGGCGTTAAGTACTCCAATGGGAATATTCTACTACTTTCTACACCACGCTTGCTAGACTCAAAGTAAGCATAGTTTAACTAGCTTGTGTTATGGGATCCAGAATGCGGATAAACATACTTATATACTTTTTTTCTGTAAATATATACATAGAAACACCCAGACCAATGCAAATAGACATATTCATGCATGCAAATATTTGCACTGAGCGGGAATCGAACCCGCGCCCCCTTATTTTTTTTTTTTTTTTTCGTGCGGAAATCCCTTCGGATACCCCCCCCCCGCCGGCCAGCGGGGGCGGTTATGTCGGGCTTGCACCGACTAAAACCGCACGCCGTCTCGGGTCTTAAGATGCCGGGGTGTAAGGTTACCCATAGAGCATATCCCTCGCACCCCGACTGACCCTGGGCCATCTCCGGTTTCGACATGGCCCCCTTACTTGCTCTCCACTGTGCCATCTGCTAAGCAGAGGGACACGTGGAAAGCTTTGGAACAGCCCTCAACAGGGCCGTCCCCGCCTCGGTCGGAGTTGGCCGTAGGCGGCAGCGTCTCTCCCACCCTAGGAGAGAGGCGCTGCCGTCTCCGTTGCCCAGGGTGCACCGCGTGGAGGTCCCCAACCAAGCACCCCAACCCGCGCCCCCTGTCGTAGCAGTCGAATGCACTACCGCTACGCCACAGATACTTTACTATATGCTTATATTATATGCTTGGCTGTGTGGTGCCGGCCTAGAAGAGAATAGCACCAACCCAAGTCTTCCCGTGGGTGTCGTAAGAGGCGACTAAGGGACATATCCGGGGGCGGGCAGCAGCACCCCCGCAGAACAACCCCTCCAACAAACTGCGATCCCCAACCCGCCTGCCCAGCGTGGGGATTATGGGCACTACCCCCAAATGAAGGAAACAGCCAAAAGATGGCCCCCAGTTCCCGGCCGCCTCGCTATCCCTGGTCATGGTAGCGGCCATGGTAACGGCGGGGCAGGGGGTGCTAAGAATCCCCGGGCTACAATAGGCTACCAAACCCTTCACAAACTGACCCTGGCTACGGACGCACTCTGAGGCTTGACCATCATCTAGCGCAGTTGGAAGTGGAGTTAGAGAACATTAAATGGCATGTTCTCGGGTTATGCGAAGTCCGTAGAGAGGGAGAGGACACCGTAACCCTTGACTCGGGCCATCTTCTCTACTTTCGCGAGGGTGATAAAACATCCCAGGGTGGCGTAGGTTTCCTCGTCAATAGGGCCCTCTCTAACAACGTTCAAGAAATCTCCAGCGTGTCGAACAGGGTAGCGTACCTGATCCTTCGGCTATCCAAGCGGTATAGCATGAAGGTTATTCAGGTCTACGCACCGACCTCGGCACACTCGGATGATGAAGTGGAGGATATGTATGAAGACATATCCAAAGCCTTGCACAACACCACTAAGGCTCACTTCAACGTTGTTATGGGGGACTTTAACGGCAAGGTGGGTACCCAGTCTGGGTACGAATCCCGTATAGGCCCGCATGGTTATGGAGTTAGGAATCACAGGGGACAAATGCTTGTCAACTTCCTTGAGAAAGAGGGACTATTCTTAATGAATTCCTTCTTTAAGAAACAGCCTCAAAGGAAGTGGACATGGCAAAGCCCCGACGCTGTGACAAAAAATGAGATCGACTTCATCATGACGGATAGCAAGCACATATTCAGAGATGTCTCAGTGATCAACAGGTTTAATACCGGATCTGATCACCGACTGCTCCGATTCTCTCTGAATATCAACCTAAAGCTTGAAAGAAACCGTTTGATGATGTCCACGCTCCGACCTAACCCAACCCAAATCATGGCGGGCACCGAGAAGTTCCAGCAGCTTCTCGGGGAAAGATTTGTTGCCTTGGAACCCACTGATGACGCTGACGAGACCCTACACAATCTGGTCGAAACGCTGAGAGACGAGGGCATCAAGTTCTGCAAAAAACAGCGCACTGGCAGGAAGTCCAAACTCTCGGATGAGACTCTGGGGCTGATGGCAAGAAGACGGGAAACCACCCAAGCGACTTCGTCAGACAGGTCACACCTAAACAAGGAAATTGCGAAGATGGTACGGCGCGACCTTCGGAGCTCCAACACACGCCTCATTGAAGAGGCGATAGAGCGAAACCGAGGGTCCAAAGTATTCACTCAGCAGCTTGGAAGGAGCCATCTGACGAAGCTCATAACGCATGATGGGAGGACCGTCTTGTCGAAGCCGGAGATCTCCGCCGAGATAGAGGATTTCTATTTCCGTCTGTATACTGCACATGCTCCCCGTCCTCGACGAGACGACCATGATTCCAGAGCCACCCTGACACGCCACTATACCGACGAACTGCCTGATATCAGTCAAGACGAGATCGTGTTAGCTCTGAAGCAGCTTAAAAATGGAAAAGCCCCCGGTGAGGATGGAATTACTTCAGAGCTTCTGAAGGCAGGAGGAGCTCCTGTCATACAGGAGTTACAGAAGCTCTTTAACGCCGTCCTTCACAGTGGGAGAACTCCTAAGGCGTGGAGCGGGAGTTTGGTTGTTCTCTTTTTTAAGAAGGGTGATAAGACCCTCCTTAAAAACTACAGACCTATCACACTCCTGAGCCACGTCTATAAGCTATTTTCACGAGTGGTCACGAATCGTCTCGCCAGGAGACTCGACGAGTTCCAGCCACCGGAACAGGCTGGGTTCCGCGGAGGATATGGCACCATAGACCACATTCACACAGTGAGGCAGATTATACAGAAGTCCGAAGAGTATAATCAGCCCCTGTGTCTCGCTTTTGTGGACTATGAAAAGGCATTTGACTCCGTTGAAACTTGGGCTGTTCTGGAATCCTTACAGCGATGTCAAGTAGACTATCGTTATGTCGAGGTGCTGAGATGCCTTTACGAAGCCGCCACTATGAGTGTCCAAGTACAGGGTCAGCAGTCTAAACCCATCCAATTGCGCAGAGGAGTGAGACAGGGGGATGTCATATCCCCGAAACTGTTCACGAGCGCATTGGAAGATATGTTTAAGACGCTGGACTGGAAAAGTAAGGGCATAAATATAAACGGCGACTACATCTCACACCTGCGATTCGCTGATGACATAGTCTTAATGGCGGAGTCGCTAGAGGAGCTAACCCAGATGCTGGACGGCCTAGCTTCAGCCTCGCGACGCATCGGTCTTGGCATGAATTTGGATAAAACCAAAGTCTTGATTAATGGCCACATTGATCCAGGACCGGTCGCCGTGGATGGCCACCTTCTTGAAATTGTTTCTGAGTACACTTACCTCGGGCAGATTGTGCAGTTGGGTAAAAACAATTTTGAGAAGGAGGCCAAGAGGAGGATCCAGCTAGGCTGGGCAGCGTTTGGGAAACTACGTCGGGTTTTCTCGTCATCCATACCGCAGTGTTTGAAAACGAAAGTTTTCAATCAGTGCGTCCTACCCGTAACGTACGGTAGGGCTGGTCCACCAGTTCAAAGTCGCTCAGCGAGCTATGGAAAGAGCTATGCTCGGAGTTTCTCTGAAGGATAGGATTCGTAACGAATACATCCGACAGAGAACCAAGGTTATCGACATAGCTCAAAGAATAAGCAAGCTGAAGTGGCAGTGGGCCGGCCATATCTCGCGAAGAACCGACAACCGCTGGGGTAAACGTGTTCTTGAGTGGAGACCGCGACTCGGCAAACGTAGTGTAGGACGCCCTCCGGCCAGGTGGGATGACGATCTGCGAAAGACTGCGGGCAGATGCTGGATGCGGCAAGCTGAAGACAGGGCGCTATGGTGCTCATTAGGGGAGATCTATGTCCAGCAGTGGACTAGAATAGGTTGATGATGATGATGATATGCTTATATTATACTTTACTATATGCTTATATTATACTCGTACTTATACATAAAATATACTACACTACTGAGCGGTGTGGGTGGCGTTCAGTTACTGTTGTGACTGAAGGTGTATAGATACGAGGTTACAACTACAAATGCAACCACTTTTAAAGGGTTATGATACAGAAAGAGATATTTATCCGCTAAAGTGCAAAGAATACGAGTATGGTCACAATTTGCCACAACCGTTTCGGCGTACTAGTGCGATTTTTAGCTAAGCTCCCCCGTTAAAATGTCTACCAAGAAATCGAAGAAATACGGGAAATCTGAAATTAGTTTATTGTTCATCATCATCATCATCTTAGCATTGTCCCCGGTTGCATCCGAGGATTTTACCTTGAAGCCCGAGGACCACGCACTCCTTCACCTCCTTTTCCTAAAATATTATTCCTATCCTAATTTTAATAGAGAAGATGGTTGGAATGTACCACCAGGTTGGGACCCAGTCATTCACTTAATTAATTCCAAGAAATATCAAAATACAACAAGACTTCAGGACACTGTGAGCTCATTCTGCGTGAATAGTAACACCAACAATTCAGCCTAGTTTTCGGGTACCTTTTTTTTTTTGTGCGGAAATCCCTTCAGATACCCACTTTGAGATAACTTACACTTCAAACTATAAGACAACAACCATCTTCAGTCTCCACGTGACCATGGCTGCTGAAAAGCAACCGAAAAGTCAGGTTCAATGTAAATATATTCGACATTCTACACAGCGCTTTCTAGACCCAAAATAAGCATAGTTTAACTAGCTTGTGTTATGGGTTCCAGAATGCGGATAATCATACTTAAATACTTTTTGTACTGAGCGGGAATCGAACCCGCGCCCCCTGACGTAACAGTCGAATGCACTACCGTTACGTCACAGAGGCCGTCAAATAATAAAATAACATTGCCCCCGCTGGCCCCGCCGGCCAGCGGGGGCGGTTATGTCAGGCTTGAACCGACTAAAACCGCATGCCGTCTCGGGTCTTAAGACGCTGGGGTGTATATATATACACCCGGCCTGGTTACCCATAGAGCATATCCCTCGTACCCTCTATTCACAAACGTGTCGGTATTCACTTCTGAACAATTAAACAAGTTGAATTCCTGAGACGAACTCAGCCGAATACAAGGGATTTTCGATTTTGCGATTATTATTTTTTTTAGGATTTTTTCTTTATCTTGCAATGGTTCACCCCAGCACGAATCTATTACCGAAAACAGCAACTCGATAGCTCATCTCCTTCATACCCAAAACCGTGACAAAAAATTGGCAACGACGACGTCGACGACGACAACTCGATAGCAATAGGGCTTTTCTAAAGAAAATCCCTAAAAATGCAATAAACTAACCTATTCACGGTCTAAACACTTCATTCAACAAAACTGAGCGGCAACAAAGCACCCATCTCTATCATAACAGGCGGAGATCGATGAAAGCGGTCGGTCAAGTGTAACGTCCGCCGATACCGGAGAGCCACTCGCTTTCAATGCGAATACGTAATAAATATTACGTCACCAATGTGACAGGTTATTAAAGAAAGTAGCAGTTACAACGGCCCAATGGTTAATCGTGGACTGTGACGAATTGGTACCGATATAGGGCTCTAATTAGATAGTGGTATTAGAAAGGTACTATGAGGCACATTGAATTACACACTAAAACACACACTAAAATAAAAACTTATTTATTTATTTCCTTTTTCACAGACTAATTAAAATATACTACGTTTTTTTTAATTCGGTTTACAGGAGTTAATTTTACGATAAAGAATTTACAAATAAACGATATTTCATTATAATACTATCTGTATCCCCTGTCGTATAGGGGTGTATAGGGGGGACCCTCAGAGCAAGCCAACCTCACCTGCAAGCCGGTAGACCTGCTGCTTAACGGACGAGGCTCTGACGCAGGCTTTCCTATTGCGATCAGACGGCAGTTGCTCCCGAAAAAACCAACATTCTAATCAAAAACAACGGACCCCGGGCTCCAAAGTGCAAGCTTTGGACGCATCTGGATAACCATTATGAGGAGGATAATAATACTATCCTACTATCCCACGCCGCCGCCTCTTTCTGCGAGCAGGTTATGCGCGCGAAAGAGACGGCGGAGAGGGAGCGGGAGAGAACCCTGCCCCCTGAGTTCCGCAGTCTGCGGCGAGGACGCCGCAGACTCGTCTACGCCCGGGACTACCGATCTCCATGATCGGGGCCTGAGGACGGCAGTTGGCCGACTCGGCGCCCTTACAGAAGCAGGCCGTGGCGGAGGTGTGTCGTGTGTATCCTGCTACGCCTGCCTACTCACCGACGCGGGATAAAACCCGACTCCACCAGGCGAGGCCGCGCTGGCGGCCAAGGTCCGCCGGTAACCCTGGGGTTATCCTTTCGAGGGCTTACCCGGGGTGCCCGGCAATTGACACTTGGGACTCCGTGCGGTTATAGTCGATGCACGACATAACCGCCCCCGCTGGCCGGCGGGGGGGTATCCGAAGGGATTTCCACACGTAAAAAAAAAAACCTACTATCCCACCCTACGCCTACTAATATTGTAAATGTGAAAGTTTGTGGAGATGTTTGGATGTTTGTTACTCAATCACGCTCTAACGGCTAAACGGATCCGGCTGAAATTTAGTACAGGGATGGATTATGGGATGGACATCAGTTGGCCGACTCGCTGTCCTTACAGAAGCAGGCCAAGATGGAGGCGTGTCGTGTGTGTCCTACACTGGTCTGCCAACTCACCGTCGCGGGATCAAACCCGTTCCCATAGGTGATGGCGGCCAAAGTCTCGAAAGGATAACCCCCAGGGTTATCCTTTCGAGAGCTTACCCGGGGTGCCTGGCATTGGACACCGTTTGGTTTTTCCATGGTGATTCCGACACGCCCATCCCATCGTTGGCACCGATGGGGTGAAGCCCGTGAGGGTTTTCATACGTAGGTAAAACAAAAAAAAAGGATGGATTATACTCTGGAATAACACATAGGCTTCGTTTTATTCCGAGAATATCCGGAAAATCCGGGAAATCTGCATCCGCAAAAGTCCCTTTCTAACGCACTATAGTCTTTCTAAGTTATAAAAAAAAGTTTGTATCGTAAATGCTTCAAACAATTCAGTCATTGAAACACTATAGATCACATACATGAACAGACACGTAGTATAGACAGTATGCTGAAGTAAATATTATTAGCTCTAATAATTATTAACTGATTAACTAGTAACCCTTGGGATGGTCGAAATTCGCCCATAATTATTTTTATGGAAAGAGGAAAAAACGAAAACCTTATAGGATTACTTCGTTGTGTGTTTGTATACCTGTCTGGCCGTCTGTCTGTCTGTGAATACCTTTTTCTCAGGAACCCTTAGAGGAATCAAGTTAAAACTCATACGAAATACTCAGGTCTGAAACGTCTTTATGCTGTGAAAATTTCAAACTTCTAGGTCAATGCAATCAAAAGTAACAAATCTCACCAAATTCAAGGGCATTAAAACCTAAAGGGTACTTTTTCGTTGAACTACAATCATGAAATTTGGCAAGAAGTAAGGTTTATAACACATGTATAGGAAAAATCTGAAAAACTTTAATATGTAATTATCCACAGCACAAAAAAACCTGTTTTGTACGGAACCCTCAGTGTGCGAGTCCGACTCACACTGGACCGGTTCTTTTTTGTTTTGCATATTATATAAAAATATTTGCTTTGTGGCAAATCTCACACTCCTAAAAGCGTGCAATATTCGTAAAAAGGGATATAAAGTTTTCGCTTCAAGTAGTAAATATATAAATAAATATACAAAACGTCCTAAGTAGTCCTAAGCAATCTCGAATTTAGACATCTACATTTTATCACGATCACAAATCCTGCTACCGAGCGTGCCACCGTCAGAGTCATTATCTTAATAACTGCCGTGTTCAACTGCGGACATTATGGGCGTTTCTATTAAATTTGTGACTTGCTATACCTATAATCAAAATGATCTGTACAAACGTGTGAAAGGAAACCGAAGACTGCTTAGATCTTCGGATCACAAAATGATTCAGAGTAGATAAGAAATCCCGTCCCGTCGTCTATGGCTAACCGCAACTAGATGAAATTTGGCACAGAGATAAGTATATAGGTATAGTCTCGAATAGCATATAGGCTACATAATAAATAATAACAAAAGATGAATAATAAAAAAGCGGCGATAGCCCAGTGGTGTACGTAACGGACTGCCGAGACGAGGTTCTGACTTTTCTTAGTTATGTGTGTATTAAAAATGTTTATCATGGCTCGCTTAGTAATGTGCCCGATAGATGGCAATAGGCTCGCCCCCTAATACATTGGGACCTAAACATAACTAGCGAATCGTGGGTGTGTAATACATCTTTATCTTTTCACTTCATGTCTGTATCCCTTCGGGGATACAAGCGTGAAGTTATATGTGTTTTTATGAATAATAAAAGATATATGTATAATGTGATATTACTTACTACGTAGCATTGCTAAAGTACTCTCTAAATTAGAATAGTAGATTCGTACATTCTTAAAATTATAAAGAAAATTGTGGAATTTTTAATACCCGTAACCCCGTTCTGGTACCTAATGCATTCTACTAATGAATAGACAAGCCCGTAAATTATGTTGAAGAAAGCTATGGAATGCAACAACCTTTTTATCTCAAGTTTAATTCTATTGAATTCTACAAGCGAATAAACAAAACCGTAAAATTTGTGACTATTTCAATCTCATATCTTGATTCCACGACCAGTAAATCATAGACAATAAGACCAGCAGTCTGCGTCCCTAAAAATGTACCGTCAAAGTCAAAATTCATAACAACATAATAATTACGGTGCATGTCGTAAAAATTTACGAAACATGTCATTACCCCAAGGTCTGCTTACAAATAAATGCTTGAACCGCAACCGTCCCATAGACAAGAACATTACCGTGAGAAATTGGGCCATTGCGCTATACCCTAATATGTCACTCACGAGAAGAAATAGATTGCACAAAACTGATATGATAATTTTGGAGTACTTCTAAGTAGATACCTATTTATGAAAAACTAGCTATTGCCCGCGGCTTCACCCGATCCACCCATGGGACCCTATTCCACCACCAACATCTATATAAGATGCACAATTCCATCATACATCATTTTGTTATATCTCAAAGTGTTTAGGAAACGTATTCGTTGGAAAGTCGTGGAAAGCTCCGAGACGGTTTAATTTTTTCCGACACCTCCAACACATATAGTATAATTATATTTTAGCCAATTTATACAAATTATATACTAAAACCTTCCTCGAGAACCACTCTAGCCATTGTTTAAAACAGCATGAAAATCGGTGCAGTAGTTTTTGTGTTTATCCTGAACAAACAGACGCGGCGGAGGACTTTGTTTTATATTGAAGTCTGTTTACCCGCATTCTGTCTGTGGCATATAGGGGCCCCACCAAGATCTTGAAGGCCTTTCCGAACGTCACCTGATAGCCGATACTGGTGATACTGGTGGTAGAAATTTGATGACACAAACTGGTGGTAGAAATTTGATGACACAACTGGTGGTAGAAATTTGATGACACAAATTTGTCACAAAATTCGGCCGGGTGGGTACCACCGTGCACGATTGCGAAAAATCTAAATTATCTCTAAAATCTAATTTCTCCCAAAAAAAAAAAAAAAAAAGGAGTCAGCAAGTGCATAGCCGGGCAGGGGAATTGTGGTCGCAGCACTAGTGGGACCGATGGGTGTCACGCGGTGTTGCGACGACAATCCTCTTTTGATGAGGCCGTCAAGCTGAGTGCCACCATTGTTAACATGGTACGTGTATGTAATGGTGACCCTCTTTCCTGAGTCTTTACCTTCAGCTTACCTACCATCAGGCGAGGTGAAGTCAAATTGACGTGTCCTAAATACAAAAAAAAAACATCTACTGATTAACGGATGAGGTTCTAGCGCAGGCTCTCATCTAGGGGTTGGGAGGGTCAGATGTCAATCCCATTTTTTTTTTGTTTTTTCGTGTGGAAACCCCAACGGGCTTCACCCCATCGGTGCCGACGATGGGGTGGGCGTGTCGGAATCGGACTGACTCAAACCACACGGTGTCCTCCTCAAGTGTCCATTGCCGGGTACCCCGGGTAAGCCCTCGAAAGGATAACCCCAGGGTTACCGGCGGAAGATGTCAGTCCCTACCATAAAATCCCAAAATAATATATCTCCAGGGATTGCGAAAGAGTAAGTGGACCCTGGAGATTAACATTAATATGTTGATAATTCTAGAACTCAAATGATCCTACCCATTCATTCCCTCGGCAATGCAATAACTACCTTTTTTTTTTTTTTTTTTTTATCGTGCGGAAATCCCTTCGGATACCCCCCCGCCAGCCAGCGGGGGCGGTTATGTCGGGCTTGCACCGACTAAAACCGCACGCCGTCTCGGGTCTTCCGACGCCGGGGTGTAAGGTTACCCATAGAGCATATCCCTCGCACCCCGGCTGACCCTGGGCCATCTCACCACTAACAGCATCGCTCATCCTGTCTCCTCTGAAAGCAGAGGAGTACGGAGAGCGATGTGTTCCCGCCACGTTGGGTATTGGCCGACGATCAATGCCAACCCTATGAAGGGGTGAAGGGGAAGCCATTGACCGCCGCCCAGGGTGTACCGGCCGCTCCGATTCCGTTCCCCCCGGACTGCAGCGGGATCGGAATCGGAGCGACACTCGAGGAGGTTACCCAACACACACCCCAATGCAATAACTACCTATTACGAGATTTGTATCAAAAAGCGACATCTTAAACGCCACAGTTCAGTCAACATACCGTTTTACCTAAGCAAATTATCTCGCAGACTCGCGTAACGACAACACTTCACCATTTAACAAGAAACTATTAACGTGTGGTATACAACATACACACTCCGAACAGACCCTTGCAATTCCCACGCTCCGATTGAGCCAACTGAACTCAGCATACTACATGAGTTGAGCAATCAGCGCTAAAATGTTGCTTTTAGTGAATGTGCTAGTGAATGTTAGCTTTTTATCGATTAGTGATGTGATATTGATCTGTATTCGAATGGTATTCGATAATGAAACTTTGGATAATTAGAGCTGTTCGAAAAGTAAAGTTTGCATTTAAATAACTGGGTGCGTTCTTGATTTAACCAATGTCGTGTCGTTTAAACAGCCAGTGTTGTTTTTACCCGAAAAAAGAGGGATTTTGGGTTTGACCTGCATGTAAGTCCTTCCCTTATATTAAACTAAAACTATAGCTATGGCTAAACCGATTTGATGAATGTCATGTTGTTAGATTCATATATTAAAATTATAAAAATTATAGAATTGTATAATTCATACATACATTTTTTGTTGATACATATAGACAGATTCATGCATACAAATATTTGCACTGGCATTATACAAGTACAGTTAAATTTTTTATATACCAATTAAACATATTCATTATGTTTTATATTTCCTATGCACCATACTAACGCCATCGTGAATAATGTGTTAATGTGATTAAGCCACTGTTTTAGTTTGATAGATATTAATTAACTATGCTATTAATTCCTAATTAATATTTGCCCATATTTCGCTCTCATGTTGAGTGTTTTGATCTCTCTACGTATGTGTAAGACTCCGGACATGAAGTTCTCAGAGGTAGATTCATTATTATTAGGCTCTATCTCACCTGGTGGTAAGTGAGGATGTGGTCTACGATAAAGTTTAGTGGTTAAGGAGTCCACTTTCAATCTGGAGGTCCCGAGTTCAAATCCTATCCATTAGACTACCGACGGAAATCTCTCTGACACAAGCAATTTAGCTTAGCTGGAGGGGTTAGGCGGAATACTTGTAATTTCGGTTACTAATTTTCATCTTACAAAAAAACCAGCTGGAAACACAGACTCCGACAAGGAGTTCCACTTCCACGACCAAGTGCCACCATTGCCGGGGCTGCTCCGTGGACACGCCGATTCACACACTGGCAGAGTGCCCAGAGTGGATGGAGCAACGCCGTGTCCTTGAAGTAGCCGTCGGAGCGGGAAGCCTCACGCTGCAGGCCCTGGTGCTGGCCATGGTCGGCAGCGAGAGTGTGTGGAACGCCGCCGCCTTCTTTTGCGAGGCTGTGATGTGCGCAAAAGAGGCGGCAGAAAAGGTACGGGAGAGGTCTAGCACTCTCCCGTGCCGTAGAAGGCGCACCGGTCGGCGGAGATCGCAGAACGATCTCCGTCCTCCATGAGCGCAGGCCTGGGGGTGACGGTCGGGGATAGCTGTCACCCTAGCAGAAGCAGGCCCAGGCTGGCGGCGCGTCGTGTTTCCGCGCGCGCTATTTCTTAGGGGGGGGGGGGATTAGATCCCCCAAAATGACTCGCCGGTCGGGGTCTCTGGTATATCCTTCCTAGGGCACACCAGATAATCCGTACCACATGGCTGACGCAAGAGAGACATCGGTTTTAGTCGGTTCAAGTCCGACATACCATCTCACTGTTAGCTCCGGTGGGGTGAAGACCGTGGAGGTATCCACCAGAAATAAAAAAAAATAAAAAATTGTTCCGCTCCCTGATTACCATCACACATACATACACATTCGCAATGATTACCATTTTTGGCACGCAGTGGGCTTACTCACCGACTTAACAGAAGCTATAAAAAGCGGTCAACATCCGACCTTTACAAAGAATCTCTCGATTATCTGATGACAAATGATTTCATAATTCATAGATAGAAAACTTACGGTAATTAGTACAGGCAATTGTTGAACGGCACCACCGTTTAATAATTGCCTGTACGTTATTGAACGTTGGTGATTATTCTCGCGCTACCGGAACGAAGGCGTGCTGTCTCGGTTACTGGCTGCTAAGTGTGTGACTGTGTCATTGCGTGCAAGACGTTTAATGGTTAGTGTGCCTATAAACTTGATGTATGTAGGTCAATTTTCTTAAAGACACGGTTCTTTAAGCGAGAAAATTACCAGCCTAGCATGTCTTAAACGTAAGACAGATTTATGTGTTTCGCGCCTCTCTCTGAGAAAGTCTAATATTATCGATTTGAGATCGGAAAAAGCGAACATTATGGGCAGGACCTAAACCCGCCGTCAAGTTGCATTTTGAAGGTTCTCTTTAGCCGATCTAAAATCTATACGAAAAGTGAGCATCCTAATTACTTTAAAATTTCTTTCAAAATGGAATTAATGTGGCGGAGTATTTTAAAAACAGTGTTTTAAAATGATTCATTGTTTCTGTAAATTCGCAAGAATTACGGCAGATGGCTCTAGCGTCGCCCAAAGACGTATACTTAATATATCGGAGAATTTCGAATATCTAGAACGTATCCAAGTAGCTCAGTTGGTCAGAGTATTCCCCCTGTAAGGGACTAGACGCGGGTTCAACTCCCGTCGAGTACGTTCTTTTTTTCCGATCGAAAATCTTTAGGATTAGTAAGCATACTAATTGCTACAAAATTTCATCTAACATTGTTGCTTGTATAGCACGAAAATAGGATCTATATATACTAGGTCTGCAAGACGAATCGCTGCTTGCAATGTTGAGCTGAGTGAGACATCGTTTTTTGAATTGATAGTTATTCGGGAGTTTTGGACGACTGTTTTGGCGCCAAAACTTGTCCAATAGATTTGACCGCTATTGCGGAATCAGATTTTGAAAATTTTGAACATTGATCATTCCTCCGTGGCAAGTCCGATTTTGAAAATTCTTTTTGGGACATGGACTCAGGATGAGACTCAGGACATGCTTTCTGAGCGTGTAAAGTTTGGTCACAGTGTCTCGAGCGGTTATTATGTAATTCCATCTGGAATTTTTTTAACGGTGATCATTCCTCTGTGGTAGCATTAATTTTTTCAAATTATATCCATAAATCTTCCTCTGATTGACCTCTTTAATCATGCCAAATTTGGTTCTGATTGGATTAGTAGTTTAGGAGGAGACCTGTGACAAAGAAAATCCTGAAGTCTGGTATGACGAGCTTTCGCTCGACTTTGTCTCACTCAGCTCAATAATAAAATCGTAACGAGTTGAAAACTATATATTTTTCAAACAAAAATTATTTATGTGTGTTCTGGAAGATGTCGAAAATGTGAGTTTTAGATTTTTGCCTGATTGTCTGCTTTTTATTATCGATGTCCGAGCATCACTTGAAAACCGCTGAACAGATTTGCCAAAAATTTTGCATGAACATTCTTCTAGGGCACGGTTATAAACTGCGCTATATATCATCACGCTATTATCGGTATGATAGGAGCAGTAGAGCAAAGTCGGTCTAAACTATTATTGATGACTACTTTATTATTAAAACGTAGATCTTTATGAAAATTTGTAATTCCGCAGAACTCAGATATGGTCAAAATCTGGACTATACCTCATCACGCTATACCTTAAAGGCAATGAGCAGTAAAATGTAAAATCTCGAAACTCCACATAATTACCCACGTATAAAAGATAGTTGATTAGAGACGCATTGACATTTCATAATGAATATCATCACGCTATTATATTAAGGAATCGGGCAGAATTAATTTCGATGTTACATCTCTATTTCGAATTGTCAATATAAAATGAGTGCAGCACATCATCTCATCCGGCCCGTTAAATAAAATAATACTTACGTGTTGTATCGAGACTGCAGAAATAAACATACCTTGATCTAATCCGCTCTACCGAACGTAGTAGATACTATGTCGGAGTCATAAACCAGGCATAACGTACGTAAGACTTTCACAGGGCTCGGACCTTGTTAGGCAGGCGAGTGAATTGTGTCTTTGCTATAAAAGATAACCAGGAACCTATTCAAACCCCATACGAAATTCCATCATAATCGGTTCAACTTTCTAGGAAGAACTTTGTGACATATACATGCTTATACGTAGGAAGATTTTTATTAATACTCGTTTAGAGATAAACCGAAACGGTTTGTCAAACTTCGATTTTATCTATGCATACATATATTAATATACTCTATACATATATAAAACTAGGACGGTTGCCAGCTTGGCAATCAACCCAAACTTAAGCGTAGCGAGATTTGCCTATCCAACAATAGGTCAACGTGACCGGTCGATTTTTTCCATTGATTTGGTTTTTCAGTGATTATTCCTCGATGGTAAGACCGATCTGGACATTCGACCCCTTACGACACTCAGTAATGTCTACTTGATCACCGTGGCAAATTTGGTCGAGATCGGTCAAACGGTCTCGGAGGAGTATCATTTGTTTGAAATGCAACTTTGTTACCAAAGACGCTTCGCTCGCCTTCGGCTCGCTACGCTTAATAATATTACAAAGCTATAGTTTGTTTGGTTGAACGCGATAATCTCAGGAACTACTAGTTCGAATTAAAATCTTCTTTTTTGTGTTGGATAGCCCATTCATCTGGGAAGGTTATATATCATCACGCTACTACCTAGGAGAGCGGATCAGTAATTATAAATGTCAACACATCGGACAAATTTCCATAAATATTGTAGAACTAATAAATTCAAAGGGGCGAAGTATGCCACGGGCGAAGCTGTGGTGCACAGCTAGTTATGTCGTGACAACGTCTTATAAATCGATGGAGCCGGCTGCACGCACGAAAA
The DNA here is from genome assembly GCA_946251805.1 of Cybosia mesomella. NCBI lineage: Eukaryota > Metazoa > Arthropoda > Insecta > Lepidoptera > Erebidae > Cybosia > Cybosia mesomella. The sequence goes on from OX276398.1 coordinate 30,902,052, forward strand.
AACATGCAGTTACCGGCGTTACCTCGTATGCCGTTACCTCGTATGCGGCGTTACCTCGCTCTGGGCTTGAAGTGCAAGCGATGCGTCCGCGTGGACAGCTGCTATACATGTAGTTAGTATTTTCTTATGACGTTGTCACGTTCAACTATCATCAGTAAACCGACTTTATAGACAACCGGTTTTTTTATAAATAATTATGACCTTTACATAAATTAACCTCATTATTTTCTTTTATATTAGTCTTTACGCAGTCACAGCCTCCCAGACACGTCGCGGCCATGACAAGTTAAGATGATATTCATTGCACTAATGATTCGCGTCACTGTTGAACTAATATGGCTGATTATATGGCGCAACCGATACCATGCGCCGAACATAAAACAGACAGACAGACATTGATTTATGCGCTCTAATTTGTACATGTTTTATTTCATAACCAAACTTCTTGACATCACCATAATCCTCATCTTCAAAGCGTTTTTTTTAATGCTAGTAACCAAAATTATTACTATTCCCCCTAACCCCTCCAGTTAAACTAAATAGAGTGGGTTCACATCGGTATTGTAATGGCCAGGATTCGAATCCGAAACCTCTCGGGCGTAAGGCCGACTCCACTTGTCATTTTTGAGTCCGAGGTCCACTTGTTATTTTTTGATTGGTATGTTGGCATTTCTGGGAGCGACTGCCGTCTGACCTGCCAACTCTGAGAGGAAAACCTGCGCCAGAGCCTCGTCCGTTGTTTAGCAGGTGTTCCGACTTGCAGGTGTGGTTGTCTTGGGCCTCAAGGATTTAGGTAGTGTCCTGTACACCTACTTTATCATATAAATATGATTTGATATTTATTAGGATGAATTGACTGACGAAGCTAAATTAATTCTATTTGGTTTTAAGTTTTAATACCTTTGTTGATATAAGATTATTTAGCTAGTGACTATTTCTTCTCTAGTTAAACAAATAAACTTATTTAATTTTTCATTCACGCATATGTATGTACCTTTTTTGGAATCATTCATTATGAAATCCCCTCGGATACAACCCCGCCCCCGCCAGCCTGCGGGAGAGGTTATGTCGGGCTTTAACCGACTAAAACAGCACACCGTCTCGGGTCTTCAGACGCCGGGGTGTAAGATGGCCCATAAGGCATTTCCCTCGCACCCTGACTGACCCAGGGCCATCTCGAGATGGCCCTCTCGCGTTTGGGAACCACGGTGTCCCCATCTTGCCCCGGAAAGGGGGGGAGGCGCATGTTGCCCCGCCGCCTTGTTCTGCTGAAGTGACAGGTAGCCTTAGATACCTGCCACCCCCAGGTCTGCGCTCATCAAGGAGGGAAGACGTTGAACGACCTCCGGCGTCTAAGTCGCCTGCATATAAATGTACCTATACTCAGTACTTACAACAACAAATCTTTTGTCTGTCTATTTGAATTAGGTATTTTTAAATCACTGGCAGATAGTTAATATTACAAGACGTAACATAGGCTACTTTAATTTAAGGAAAAAAAATTGGGTGCCGCACAAAAAAATTAAACCAAGATCTAAGTCCACACGAACGAATTCGCGGGTACAGCTAGTCGTAAATATAATCTCTGCACTAGCAACCTTGTAAGTTAATATTATGAAGAGCTGCAATCCTACTCGTTAATTATTCGACTCGTATCATGCAGTAAGCCATGCAAGTGTCAATCATTCCACCACTTAAAATACAACCTTCTGTTGATTTCAATATTACCTGTCTGACGGGGCGAGGTAGTCGGTCGGTCGACTGCTGCGTCTGGGGTCACTGGTTCTATTACCTCTTAATGAAATATTTGTACATAACATAACATAAACATAAACACAACATAAATGCACACATGTATCCCCGAAGGGGTAGGCAGAGGTGTATATACACACCCACGATTCGCCAGTTATGTTAAGGTCCCAATGTAATAGGGGGCGAGCCTATTGCCATCTACCGGGCACATTATTAAGCGAGCGATAATTAACATTTATTAATGCACACATAACTACGAAAAGTCAGAGGTGTGTGCCCGGGGCGACCGGGGATTTAACTCGAGACCTCGTCTTAGCAGTCCGTTACGTACGCCACTGGGCTATCGTAGCTTATAAATAGGACGGTTACCAGCTTCGCAATCAACCCAAACTTAAGCGTAGCGAGATTTGCCTATTCAACAATAGACGACTTTTCCATTGATTTGGTTTTTCCGTGATTATTCCTCGATGGTACGTCGGACATCAACTTTCGACCCATAGAGACACTCAGCACACTGTGCTTGATAACCGTGCCAAGTTTGGTCAAGATCGGTCGAGCCGTCTAGGAGGAGTATGGTTTCACGCGAAAACCCGATTTGTGGAGAAAGACGCTTCGCTCGCCTTCGGCTCGCTACGCTTAAATAATATTTGTATCTACACGTAAATATGCCTAAATCATTGAGCCTCAAGCGAACCGCACTTGTAAACCGGTACACGTTTGAGATTGACGAGCAGGGCTCTTTCGTAGTAGGGTCAGACGCCAGTTGCTACTGTAAAAGCCAAGATAAACCAATTAGTCGTACCTTTTATTTGAATTCCCCCCGGCCACCGGGTTTGGTTATGTCGGATTCGATCCGACTAAAACCGCACACCGGGGTGCAAGGTAGCCCATAAAGCATTTCCCTCGCACCCCGGCTGACTCAGGGCTATCTCCGGTTTCGAAATGGCCCCCTCAGGTTTGGGTACCACGGTGTCCCCATCTTGCCCCGGGAAAGGGGGAGGCGCTTGTCGCCCCGCCGCCCCGACCTGCTTCTGCTAGGGTGACAGGGGCCACCCCCAGGCAACCAATCAGTCGTACCTTTTTTTTTTCGTGCGGAAATCCCTTCGGATAGCCCCCCCCCCCGCACCCGCCCCCGACTAGAACCGACGGGCTAGAACCGACTAAAACCGCACGCCGTCTCGGGTATTAAAACGCCGGGGTGTAAGGTTGCCCATAGAGCATATTCCTCGCACCCCGACTGACCCTGAGCCATCTCCGGTTTCGAAATGGCCCCCTCGGGTTTGGGAACCACGGTGTCCCCCAATCAGTCGTACCTAGTGGGAAAGTGTACCCCGGGCTCGAACTGTAGGGATGATGATATTATAATAAAAATCCACCATTTTCTAAAACAATTTCAAACAATAAACCCATCATTATATCATTATTATTTCCTTTATTAAATTTTAAACACATAAATTATATTTTTAAATACATTCCATATATATAAAAAAAAAACAACCGGTGGTTAGGGCTCCAGACAGAGGAATCTCCGCACAATACGTGCCGTGTCGAGGAGCACTGCCTTCTGCATCAAGCACTTGACCCAACTGCCTAACGCAGGCCTCTGGAGATGTTGTTCGAGGCTCTTGGCAATCAGTCCGTGAACCGATACAACTATCGGAACAATAATCGCCGAATCCACACTCCACATGTCGACAACCTCGTGAGCCAAATCCAAATATTTCATTTGTTTTTCTTTTTCGGCTTTTACAAGATTCTCGTCATGTGGAATGGTGATATCGATAATTATTGCGCGGCGCTCTGACCGATCTATCAACACTATATCAGGTTTATTAGCTACAATAGTCCTATCAGTGATGATAGATCGATCCCAGTACAACGTGATGTGCCCATTTTCGAGAACTGCGTCGGGCACATACCTATAGTACGGTACCTCTGATTCCACAAGGTTGTACTTTACAGCAAGCTGTTGATGAACAATCCTGGCTACTTGGTTATGTCTACGCAAATACTCGCCGTTGGCAAGACGAGAACAACCAGAAATTATATGTTTAAGGGATTCTCCGGGACGGTGGCACGCCCGACATATGTCAACCGTATCATCCTTTAGAATATACTTCCGATAGTTATTCGTCATCACAACTTCGTCCATAATTGCAAAAACAAAACCTTATTATTATTATTATATTATTATCCTACTAGCGTGTACCCTATGGCTATTGCAAACAATGCGGTACACTTTTGCCATCACGATAGTATTTTATTATGAGATCATTGGATAGCGGGTTAGGGCTGTTTGGTTAGAAAGAAACTTTCTATCGTGAACACTTATTTTAGAATGCAATGATTTCATGTGCAAATGACACCTTCGCCCAGACATCCCGTACGCTATTCGAATATACATGTACGAAATCGCCAGGCATATATAGTTGTGAATACAGCACTGGATCTGCCTATCTTATTAAATCGTTAGCAGCTCCTAATGATACATTGTTGTGCCGGACAATGTCCAGTGATTTCACGGTCCCGCTGCGGAACAATAGTCCATTTTGTTTGTATACACTGTAGATGAGCTGACGTGGGACCTTGAGATTTGATGCGTATTTGGATAGAGAGTTCTGCTTATATCCCATATTAGTGTGAAATTGAGTTTGTTTGTTTGTTTTTTGCTACTGAGTCACGCAAAAACGGCTGGATTGATTTGGGTGAAGCACTGGTACGATAGGGAACAGGCCATGTGTAAAACATCGTTCATATTAGATACGTTATCACCATAGACCAATAATTATTGGTCTATGGTGATATTAACTCCTTGTAGAACAAGGAGTTAATATCACCATATATACTTAGTTATTGCATAATAGTTTTTTGTGGGTTGCGGGAACGGAATATTAACCATTTATAACGTATGCCGGTTTAGTTTATACCTCCTTAGAATATGGCAGTGCCTACATATTCTACGCCGTTATAAACTAACACTGCATAATAAAGAAAAATATTAAAGGAAGGCTATGAGAGTTTGTTGTTAAGCCAAAAATTAGCCATTTTAATGTGATAGAAAAATGAAAAATACCTAATTTTTAACAGAAATTTAGTACACCATTTTATGCACAAGAACCTAAGACTTAAACTCCATAAAAACCTATCCCTCTGTGCTCTTTTTCCTTCAGTCTTTCCTTCTATGATATTTCTTCAAAACAACGTTAACCAACTATTTAACTCCCCAGCAACCACACCAGTAACAGTATCAACCACTACTTCCGCCCCCGCCTCAACAAGCACCCGCCGTGTGAACCGCATCATTAGTCGCCGCCGACAGTCGACTACTGCAACAACTAATGCGACTACGCAGGCAACGACTAAATTGTTTGAAGATGAAGAGTCTCTTCAAGATATTGGTGATACGGGTTAGTTGAAAAACCATTAAAAAAAAATTATACCTCATTCATCATCCTCATAGCGATTTCCCATTTGCGTCCTAAGTCCGCACTTTGGAGCCCGAGGTCCGCTTGTTGTTTTTTTGAAAGAAAGAAAGAAAGATAGAAAATAAATTTATGAAACACACACACTTAACAATTGCCAAACATAAGCAACTAAACACAACAGATTAACGACACGACAAGTAAGGCAGGAAGAGGGTACCTTTTTTTGTTTTTTTTTTCGTGCGGAAATTCTTTCGGATACCCCCCCCCCCCCCCGCCAGCCAGCGGGGAACAGAATTATAGGTTTCCTTGCTTGCATCTATACTGTTAACCTCATAATAGGTCAGTGTGGATTGTGTGTTCAAAAGACTGCAGTTCAGCTAATGCTACATATTAGGTACAATGTGCAACGCTGGTTTTCAACTGTAGCCCTAGGTACTAGGTAGCTTTCTGTAGATATATAGGTATAGGATAGGTATTTGGGGTTTCTTACAATATGTATGCAAACAAGTAGTTTTAATACATCACATAATAATTATATGCACACGGTTTTGCACGCACGCATTACAATAAATCGCACGCATTAAATAATTATACATTTGCTTTTTTTTATTTCATTTTTTTTTGAAAAGAATATTACTAACCGAAATTACTAGTATTCCCCCTAACCCCTCCAGCTAAGCTTAATTGCTTGTGTTAGGAGTGGGCTAACGTCAGTACTGTAATGGCCAGGATTTGAACCCGGAACCTCTCGATCGTAGGGTCGACTCCTTAACCACCAAGCTACCGACGCTTAATATACTAAATATACAGACACAATCAATTTACAATTTTATAAAAGTATAGAATATTTTGATAGGTATGTTGGCTTTTCCGAAAGTGACTGCCGACTGACCTTCCAACCCCGAAAGTCAAGCCTACGCCAGAGCCTCGTCCGTTGTTTAGCAGGTGAAGCGACCAGCAGGTGAGGTTGGCTCGGGTCTCAAAGACGTTGGTTGGACCCTGCACATCGTATTTTTTTATACTTCCATTTTTCTATTATTATTACCTAGATACTCAAACCTGTATATATCCTAAGGGGTTCTTTTTACACCTTTGGACGTCCCACATGCCTATTGCTGTCTATAGGGTACGTTTTCAAACTCTGTGCTGCTATCTACTAGAAGGTTTTCTAATAGAAAAATTCAATAACACTACTCGACCCACAATTCGAACCGAGAACCTTACAGTGGCGCACAAAGTCACACACAGAATCAACGACGAAATAACTTTCTTTATCGCAGAGTTGCCTCGTACCCAATTCATCTGAAACCCATAACAGCAATCTGTATTTTTCGTAACAGACGCCATCGAAGACCCCAGTCTCGAGCCAAGAAAAGGTAAATCATCTTCCAAGTTACAACGCCGTCCACTCACCTTAAAAGACCAAACCAACGACCAGAATCCTTCAGCAACCAACGATGAAGAAAACAAGAGACAGAGTAAGAAGTACAGCGCAAGCATCAAGCAGAATCAGCTCGATGACTTAGTGAAGAAGAGTCAAGAAGAATCTAGCTCGGAGAAGATAACTACTGTGGAAGGTAGTGTATGATAGGAAATTAATTTTAACGTAAGGGAATGCACTCTGTTTGAATGGTCTTATGTTTAATTAAGAAGCAAAGCGAGCTTAAGGTTGAAAAAGATGGTAATGCCATGCGTTTCTTAACATAAATGGATTGGCAACCGTTGATACGTTTACTTTCATTGGGTTTATGAAGTCCTTACTTCACGTCCTTTCTTTGTTGCATTTATCTATGTTCATGACATTTTTGGTGTAGTGAACGTTCTAAGGGTCCGCTTACCGTCAGCCGTCAGGTTAGTTGTGTGCTGGTGTGCCAAAAAAGGACAAAAAACAGCGAAAAATGTGAGTATTTGACTACCCTTTTTCAGCCTCAGGCTCGCCCTGTATCGATGTTGAAATATTCTTCACTCTATCTCTGATTTAATCTCAGTACCGTCAGTGTACTAGATTACCAAATATCTTCATAGAAAATATATAGCAATTAGGTTTCCGGCACAGCGCGACTATGGAGTCACCTAACTAGAGAATTGCCTCACATGAAACCTTAGGAACGAACACTGATTATTGACTATTTGCCTCTGAAAAGGACAGTAACAAATAATTACTTATACTCATTTTCCTCCGGTCATCAATGAAGACTAACTTCAGACTTACCCATTTCGACTTTACACAATCAGATTTCAGATTTTAAACGTTTCATACTTTCATACTTTGATTTTTCTTTATCACAATTTATCCTGCACGTTGACCTATCATAGAAGACTGATTTTATGTGTTGCATGTAGATTATACTCAAGACAGCTCTCAAAGTATAAGTAGAACTTTACTACACAGCACGAAATGACTAACACTTTCCAAACTACTAATTCTCTTTCCAGATATTAGTCCAGAAACAGCAGTGGCACTAGCTGCTCACCAACTCATTACAGCACCCGTACCAGTCGTCACTGACTTCGAAGATGATGACGTCAAACCTACCAGAAATGTCCAAACCACAGTCGAATACAAATACAGTAGTCGGGAATACAATGAATATACTGATACAGACAGCAGAACACCAACTTATGATGGTTATCAAAGCACACCTGTCTACAAAACTAATACTTTAGGCAACGATGAAACTACACCATATAAAAGTAAAATTGTCGACTTTGATTCTACTAAAACATCCGATTTCGATGATTCAAAAACTACTTCGGAAAAATACTCTACACCGGAATACAAAACTATAGATTATATTCAAACTACATCGAGTCAGACATATGCAGTTGATATAGATTCGCCAAAGATTACCACTTATGACGTTCCAAAATTAACGAATTTCCCCAATACAGCTAGCACCGCGAGCAATCAGGATTACAGCCTGACTACTAGCACTGATTATAGCGAATCTGAATACGATTCTCCTGTAGTTACTTCCACCGCGTATACTTCTAAATCACCTTCGACCAATACCGCAACAGGACGATACTTCAGTACCACTGATGGCAACTCATATACCACCGGTCCTAATGACTTCGCTTCTAGTCTATTGAGTTACCTTTCCAAGTCTGACTATAATTCCGATTCAGTTACTAAAAATTACATTCGTAGTAACACTGGTCCCGAAAGTTCGACTGAATTCGCGACCAGAAATTCTCCGTCGTATGTGCCAAATTACGTTTCTACTACCTATTCTAATCAAGAAACATTGGATGATACTGTATTAGAGAAGAAATTACCTAGAAGTCGGATCTCAACCACTTTGAGCCCTCCACCGACTTCTAGGCAAGGCTTTGAAAGAACAACTACTCTAGCAGGAAATTCTCCCAGAATACCAAGTTCGTTCACTTCGAGAGTTACTGAAGCCACAAGGCTTAGGAACGAAATTGATAGGGAACCAAATGCAGTGACTGCTGGGTACTCTTTTGTTCAAAGGGGATCAAGTAGGTTCAGAAATAATAGGTTGCTACCTGTGCCAGTAGACGTTAGTGGATATTCTACTGTAGGTTATTCACGACCCAGTCAAGATCCTTCGTACTTCACCAGGGAATATTTGCTGGAATCGCCGGTGACTAAAACTTATGACGGTAAGTGGTAAGATTATCGAAGTAAAAAAAAAGGGACTGGCGGCAATTATAGTCACTATTATAAATTATCATTATGATGAACTCGATTTTGATCTATCGATAGCTATTTTGATAGATGTAGGTACGAGTATATCTAGCTATCGAATAAGTACGTGATAATCGATTATTCCAGCTAGATAAAAGTGCGTATACTTAAACTGGACTAACGCTATTGGTCTTTTTAACCGACTTCAGAAAAGGAGAAGGTTCTCAATACGATCTAATGTTCTTTCTTTGTATCTTGTTGAGTGATATCTTCACCAATTATTAGCCGATTTTGATCCTTTTTGCTGTACTTGTACTTCAGTTTAGTGATAAGAAGACACACATACAGCAGCCCACCGGCTTGCTTAGCTCCGGCTCCAGAGTCATTAAGTCTTTCATGCAATGCTACCGTCGCGGATGTATTGGATAAAGCGCAGATCGCGTACTAAACCGGCGGAATCTGCATAACGCTCCTCGGCAAAAAAAAATTGTCACAATGTACGAGTAAAAACATAATGTCTTCAAAAAACATGACTTTTACGGTTCTTATAATGTTTTTCGTATTGATTACCATTTTTGGCAACTAAGTGCACTAAAATAACGACGATTTCACAGCCGGTCAAATAGAATACACACAAATTCTAATTTATTGATCATCTTATAAAATAATAAACAAAACAGGAAAAATATATTAATAGTGGTCCACGTATACCGATGTAAAAAAGGTTTGTAAATATTTTAGTGTACATCAACTTTTGTCATTGACTGTACAAAAATGTCAAAACCTATTGTAATTATTATCTGTAATGAGGTTTTTTTGCCGTGCAGCGATGAATTTAGGAGCAAGCTAAATTCGTTATTTAGTTCCCCATCTCTTCTTCAAAAGCAAGACAGAGATGCGGATAAATTTTAATAAAATTCCACAAATTAGTTGAGTTTTATTGCAACAGAACTTCTTATTTTTCGCAGAAGAGTACCAAGATCTCAATCCAATCACGACGACACCGACACCATCTATTACTAGGAAGGTGATCAGGAAGAAAATCTATCGCAAGATCTCGACCACACAACGCCCGACCACGACGCCACCACCCCCTACACCGACCACCACGGTGAAACCGCGCAGAACGCCTGCCAGACCCTTCACAAAAGTCTCTAAAGTACAGAACAAAACGTACAGACCCATTGGCAATTATGATTATTATGATGACAGCGCCGAGAAGGCTGTGAAGTATGTAGACGGGACAAAAGTGGTGATGCATGATAATGGTAAGTTTAAACTATTAAAAGTAGACTGTAGTAGGTACTCTGTTTGACGCTTAACGACCTCCGTCCTCAATGAGCGCAGGCCTGGGGGTGGCAGGTGAGGCCACCTGTCACCCCAGCAGAAGCAGGCCGGGATGGCAGGGCGGCCCCAAACCGGGGCAAGACGGCGACACCGTGGTTCCCAAACCCGAGGGGGCCATCTCGAAACCGGAGATGGCTGTGGGTCAGTCGGGGTGCGAGGGATATGCTCTATGGGCAACCTTATACCCCGGCGTCTTAAGACCCGAGACGGCGTGCGGTTTTAGTCGGTTCAAGCCCGACATAACCGCCCCCGCTGGCCGGCGGGGAGGTACACGAAGAGATTTCCGCACGAAAAAGAAAAAAGGTACTTTGTTTGGATGTATGCGCCGTCATCAAGACCTTTGATGCCTTTGATGCTGGTGGTGGTATTAATTTATTTTTCTTAATTACAGGAGTCATTGAGTGTCTGGACATCGGCAACTTCCCGCACCCGACTTCCTGCAGGAAGTTCATATCGTGCGCCCGAATAGACAACGGCTCCTTGCTAGGATGGGAGTACATCTGCCCTAAAGGGCTGAGTTTCGACCCTGTAGGTGGAATCTGCAATTGGTCTGCAGGTCTAGGTTGCAACGAAAAGGAGACATAAAATGGGATCGTAATTATTTATGTTAAGTAAACAAATTGAAAGAAATTTAAATTCAAAATTGGAAATTGATCTTTTTTCTGATCTTACTAGATTTATTGTAATACATGATTTGATTTCCAATAATATCTTATTGGTTATTAAAAAAATGTGATGTGAATTTCTTTAGGTATAATTATAAAGCGTAATTTTGACGCATGTAAATAAAAATCATTAATTTCATTACATTCATCTAGGTACCATGTCAATCATTTTGTAATATTTTCTTATTATATTTTATTTTTGGATAATTACAAAATATTTATTTATCAAAATTTTGTAAACAATATGTGATATGATATTATCTTGTATCGTTGACTGAACAAAATTTATATTAAAGTCTTACCTACTTAATTATAATATTATAGAGAAATAAGGGGAATGCGGATAAGCTAAAATTACTTGACAAAATATTGCAACATTTAGTTTAATGTTGTTTCAATGTTCTGCCAATGTCTAACAAACAACAAAATAATGCAGGATTGCAATACTTTTACAAGTATACTGTCATTTGTTCTGACAACACTTTGTCAATGTTGTAGCAAAATTTTGTCAATGACTGACAAAAAAGCAAAACGTCATAATTTGCTTACAAAACTTTTTGACAAACTTTTTAATCTTTATTCTCCGTGTTATATACTCTCTGTAATTAATAATTCTAAGTCAAAATACGATACTTTTGTATCCTAATATGAATGCTGCCAATTATATACTCGTATTTTAAGTTCGTATTCGAGTATAAAGGCAAAACAAGACCCGGAGTGTACCCCATGTTGTGGGTCATTCAGAATGTGCCTTAATTATTTTACAATTAGTTTTAAGTGTATGGTGACAATAAAGAAAATTTTATTGTAAGCTTGTTTTTAACTAAACCATCCTGTATACTCTTTATAACGAGTGCGTAGCGGTTGTTAGATTGGATCGATTCCCGTCTGCGAGCGGAGAGCTCTCCGTAACGCGATTTTTTGCTATAACCGACTTCAAAAGGAGGTTCACAGTTTGACCTGTATGTTTGTATGGATGTTTGTTCGCGCTTATCTCGCACTTGGTCGAAACGATTTCTTTAAATTATTGTAGGTATTGTCATGGGTCCTTCACGAGTGTGCAAAATTTCAAATCAAGCTGATGTTTGAAGTGCCCCGAAATCGAAAGATTACGTTTCATACAAATATACATACCTAGAATGTTAATGTTTGTAAATATTTTAGTTCTAAATGCAGCCAACGCACATTTTAATGGGCATTCACGTCAAGAAAATATAATATAGGAAATTGATTAACACTAAATAATTTCCTTAAAATACTTTATTTACATAGTCCTCTTACTAATATTTACATAGCCTATACCGACACATGTCATTTTTACTTTACTAGCGGCTACAATAATATGCTCAGCGGATGCACTTTCATCATCAGAGTCTTCGTCATTGTCACTTCTGATCGCCTCCAGCTTGAACATCACGCCGAAGAACTCTTTAAGATGCTGTAGAAATGTTACCGTGTAGTTGGAAAGGGGGCCCACCTAGATAATAAAATACTGTTTATAACCGTTAATGCATGTGGATCTTGACAAATAGACGGCGTGCGGTTTTAGTCGGTTCAAGCCCTACATAACCGCCCCCGCTGGCCGGCGGCGGGGGGTATCCGAGGGGATTTCCGAACGAAAAAAAAGTACTACACTCATTGACGGATGACAATAAGCTCAACTATATTACGTGGAATGTAAAAATATGGCTTGTGAAATATATAAGTGCATAACATTTACATTTCGCTCAATATCTTAGGGACGGGCTTGAGAATATAAAAACGTAATAATTACAAAAACTTAATTATCATTTTAATATATTCAGTGACACTCGCGCATTAAACACGAATCTAATGATAGCATTAATAAGAATCGGTTCAGCCGTTTAGTAGTTACGAAGGTACATAGGGATGGACACACATAGGTATAGTACCCAGTACCGCGAAGCGACCCGAAAGGCCACGACCGCGGTTGCCCAAGTCGTTAGGCGGATCCGGCGGCTGGGTCTCGAGGTGGCCCTGCATAAAACCGAGGCCCTGTTCTTCCATGGGCCTCGGAGCAAGCCACCCGAGGGATCCAGTCTCATCGTGGGAGGAAATCGCATCGGCATCAAGCCCCAAATGAAATATTTGGGGCTCGTGCTCGACGGCCGATGGGACTTCGGAGAGCACATCCGAAGTCTGGCCCCCAAATTGAAGGGCACAGCTCTTGCTCTGGCTCGGCTGTTGCCCAACATGAGGGGGCCCGATGACTCCTGCAGGAGACTCTACGCGGGGATCGTGCGGTCCATGGCCCTGTATGGGTGCCCAATATGGGCGGAGGCCCTGAGGACCAGAACTGTGCGGATGCTGCGCGCTCCGCAGCGGGTTCTGGCCATCAGGGTCATCCGAGGGTACCGCACGATCTCCTTCGAGGCGGCGAGTCTCCTTGCCGGAACTCCGCCATGGGACCTGGAAGCGAGAGCCCTTTCGCAACTGTACCAGTGGCGAAAGGAGGCGCGGGAGCAGGGATGGAACCCCGAGCCTCGAGAAATCGAGGCCGTGCAGTCCCAGCTCCGCCAGGCCATCGTGGTGGAGTGGAAGGAACGACTTGGGCAACCAAGCGCAGGGCACGCCGCAATAGCGGCGGTAAGGCCCATCATGGAGGATTGGCTGGAGAGGCGACACGGAAGCCTCTCCTACCGACTGACGCAGGTGATCTCAGGGAAGGGGTGCTTCGGGGACCACCTGCATCGGATCAGGAAGGAGCCAACGCCTGAGTGTCATCACTGCGACGCGAGCGAGGACTCAGGGCTGCACACGCTGGCGGACTGCCCGGCGTGGGAGGCGCCGAGGCGTGACCTCGTGGCAGCCATCGGGGTGGGAGTCCTCTCGCTCGGCAGCATGATTGCGGCAATGGTGCGGAGCGCGAGCGCGTGGGCCGCCGCCGCCTCCTTCTGCGAGCATGTAATGCTCGCGAAGGAGGTGGCGAAGCGCGCCCGGGAGAGACTTAGAACTCTCCCGGTCCGCCGAGCCCGCAACTTGCTCGCCGCGCGTCGCAGGCAACTCAGGCGCCGGAGGTCGCTTAACGACCTCCGTCCTCCATGAGCGCAGGCCTGGGGGTGGCGGGTGAGGCCACCTGTCACCCCAGCAGAAGCAGGCCGGGACGGTGGGGCGACTAGCACCCCTCCTCCAAACCGGGGCAAGACGGGGACACCGTGGTTCCCAAACCCGAGGGGGCCATCTCGAAACCGGAGATGGCCCAGGGTCAGTCGGGGTGCGAGGGATATGCTCTATGGGCAACCTTACACCCCGGCGTCTGTAGACCCGAGACGGCGTGCGGTTTTAGTCGGTTCAAGCCCGACATAACCGCCCCCGCTGGCACGCGGGGGGTATCCGAAGGGATTTCCGCACGAAAAAAAAAAAAAAAAAAAAAAAACAAGGTATAGTACCCAACTTTTAACTTGGGTCGTCCGGAAGAAATACAGAGATCGCTTTACAAAAGCGAAGTTAGTCAATTTTCTGTCTTGGAACCTGCATATAAATTATTCACAAGTAAATTGGAAATGTTAGAAATCAAATAAAATGCGGTAATGTACATACCTACAAACAGATAAAATGCACTGTTGTTTTGACTTCGTTGCAGCCGGAAAAAAAATACTTATTGAGACTTCGCTAATGAAAAAATTGGTTTTAAAGAATGAAATCTTGTACTCACTATACACTCGCTGACATCCTTCTGACCCAAGGCCATCCACAGTGCCACCAGCCACACGAAGGTCGAGTCGACCGCTCCTCCGCGATATATCTCATCCAAGAGATTATGCGCACACTGTTTGCCAACGTCCTCTGGCAAACGTGTCTCGCCTGAGCCAGGTTCTACTGATTTCTAAGGGGCAGACACATGAGTGTTAAACTTTCTGAAACTATCATCATCTAGACTAACGAATCAATATCTCAGTGCATAATAACAAAATTAATCAGAAAGGGTATGGTAATTCTATGCGATAAATTGATAGATTATTGCAGTCACTGCTGAACATAGGCATCTACCTATGTGACCCATAGCACCCACTCCTATCTACCTTTTTTTTCTTGCGGAGATCCCTTCGGATACCCCCCCCCCGCCGGCCAGCGGGGGCGGTTATGTCGGGCTTGAACCGACTAAAAACGCACGCCGTCTCGGGTCTACAAACGTCGGGGTGTAAGGTTACCCATAGAGCATATCCCTCGAATACAACATTTGATCCAAATTATGAGAGCCGTTTCCAAGGTACATGACATATGTAATAAGACATATTACAGTAAAAGAACTAACCGCTTCACCACAATAAAAGGTTTTTTCGTTTGTCTCAGCAACAAGGCTTATGCCAAACCCAGGACTTTTGCCAGCGTTGGAACCACGACACTGATCCGTGTTTATGTACACGTCCGGCAGGAACTTCAGCATTACCTGTAAGTTCAAGAAAATAATCAGCATATGAATTTTATTTGGAATTTGACTAGATACTACAAGCCATCTGTCCCAGCATGGATGTAGTCCAAAAAAGTATGTCACAGTTTGTTTTCCTACTAGAGGATTCTTAGCAATCCATGGATCCTCCGTGCGGGTGCCGGGTCCATCGCGTTGCTGAGTTGGGAACTCGGCACAGTGCTTGGGACTTGCGACCCAAGTGTAGGTTAAGAAGGGGCCCCTTTTGTTGATGTACATCAACACTCACCTTCACTACCCAAGTTCCCCTCCCTGCCTAACCAAATTTGATGCGAACCTACTAGTGCCGCCTTAGACATTCGTCCTAGTAATGAGCTTATTGTAGCTCTCGATAGGCCTAGGTCTTTAAGCAGGTTATAGAGCGATTTCAATGCTCATTCTTTAACGTTAAATTTTAAATTTAAATGCACATGCATTATCTAGTCTCCTTCCTTAAAAATATAGTTCAACTTACTCCTTTAGCAGCGTCAACTACTCTATTAGCCATGGTGGGTGACACCCGCAGTGCATATACAACTCCTCGTATCCTCTTAACAAGGCCCCATTTTGTCCACTGTAGTGGTCGCAAGTGCCGTTTAACTGGACATTTAAATACTACCTCACCACCACCCAAAGGTGCTGCACCTATGAACAACAGATGTATAATTGTATATTCATGATTAAGTCGCATTTCAATGCATTGTAATGCCAATTATTCTTGTCAACTACCAGAAATATTGTAAATTCCAGACTATAAAGGCCGCCCACATCTTTCTAATATTTTTTGTTATTGCTCGGCATGATGTTGGGTTCTCGGTACAAAAATATTTTTTCAAATCGCACATGTAGTTCCAAGAGATTAGTGGATTCATACAAAACTCTTCAGCTTCATTATTAGTATAGATAGAAAGATACTGAATTTCATTTCAACTTACCTCTTCTAACCACTTTGAGCTCCAAACCATCATCAACCAATATAAATTTGAGCAGCATAGGCAGAGCAGCTGTTTTAATCTTATCCACAGACACATCTATATCATTATGTGTGACACCCTGTAGCACTGCATTTATGGGCTCCTTACAAAATGGTCCCAAGGCCAATAGGATTTCTAAATAGTAACCTAAAGAACAAATATTAATGAAAATGTAATTCCTATATTAAATTTTGTTTGACAATAAATTATGACAATAAAAATTACTATTAGAAAAAATTGCCAATAAATTTCCTCATTTCATGTGAGCTGAGTTGCGGGTAACAGCTAGTACTAAATAAGCCCATTGAAGTTCAGTCAGAAGTTGGTTGGTCGGAAGATGATCAGGGCCTGAGGACGGCAGTTGGCCGACTCGCTGTCCTTACAGAAGCCGGCCAATATGGAGGCGTGTCGTGCGTGTCCTATACACGCCTGCCAACTCATTCTCGCGGAATTAAACCTGAACCCATATGTGTATCAAGGCCATGGTGGCGGCCGAATTCCGCCGGTAACACTGGGGTTATCCTTTCGAGGGCTTACCCGGGTGCCCGGCAATGGACACTTGGGGAGGACACCGTGTGGTTTTAGTCGGTCTGATTCCGATACACCCGTTTCATCGTTGGCACCAATGGGGTGAAGCCCATGTGGGTTTCCAATTGTAACAAAAAAACATTGAAGTGTGACTTACTTTCTATTATTTGTTCAATAAATAAATAAAAATATAAGTATTTACATAGGCAGACAAATGAATAACATATAAATTTAACAGTGAATTTGACTAAAGGTAGTAACATAACATAACATAACATTACATAACATAACATAACATAAACTCACACCGATATCCCCGAAGGGGTAGGCCGAGGTGCTGGCACCCACAGGTGGCGAGCCTATTGCCATTAACCAGGCACTTATAAACCTGCGATAAATACACATATAACTTCGAAAAGCATTGAAAAGTCTTTGATGTGTGCCATGGTAATACCTGGGATCGAACCCGAGACCTCATCTAAGCAGTCCTTTACCCATACCACTAGGCTACCGCAGTAGCCGTAGCCTACCTATATCTTTAATTGTATTTCGTAGTAACCGAATACAATTAAAACAAATCTGACTTATCCAGAGAACCCTGATTAGTTGAACAGATTTTCAATGGTGAAATCTTGCCTAAGCTAAATGCTTTAAGGATGCTTTTAACTTAGCTAACAGTTAACTTGGGTTTTGGACTGTAATAGTTGGGATTAACAACTACCACTATACACACAGAAATCAAATTTAACACAAAGTAAACTTCGTAATTGGAAGATCTGCTTGATTAATAGAATTAGGGTACCTTTTTTTTACGTGCGGAAATACCCTCAGATACCCTCCCGCCGACCAGCGGGGGTGGTTATGCCAGGCTTGAACCGACTAAAACCGCACGCCGTCTCAGGTCTTCAGACCTGCCGAGGCCGAGGTGTAAGGCATTTCCCCCCGACTGACCCAGAGCCTTCTCCAGTTTCGAGATGGCCCCCTCGGAGAATCAGGGTACCTTAAAATTGTACTACTTACAACAGAATTATTAGTTTAGTTAAACATTACTAACCTATACCTCTTTGGGTACTACAACTATGTGTAACTTGCCCACCGATCAGTATTCCTGGCTGAAAATATACTGATGTGCCTGTCTGACTTAGTTCCACTCTTGTACCATTGGTCACCTTGTCCAGTAAACGAATCAAGCTCACTTCATACTCCCGGAGGCCTGGGTCATCATGTTTACTACGAATATTCTCAATCTTAATAGAACGACCACTGAGCGTCGATAACAACAGTCTTTGGCGAAAAAAGTTACTGCCCTTGTATTTAAGAACATCACTGTGCACAGTAGCTGACATTTTTTATCAAATATTCAGAATTCAATTTTAGTATATGTACTGCCGAAGCAAGTACTATTCAGAATTCAATAATTGTAAACATAACGTAAATAATAACACGTGCGTTTAGACGTTGACGTTTTACCAATTTTACCACAGATTAGTTGATAGAAATAGAGTAGAGTAGTAGAGTTAATATAATCCGGTATTGCGGAGAACGTTTTGAAAACGTTTTCCTTTTTATCATCGTATATAGTCCCTAGTCCCTCTTCTCGTCAAGTCAATAGTGCCTTTCGTTGTTATAATACAGAATGTCCCATAAGTCCTTTTAAATTCAATCGGCGCGCAGGAATAGCGCGCGGGGTGTGGGGGAAGCACCAAAGGTCTTTCGGAATTCAGTGAATTCGATCGAATATTATATATATATATATATGTACCAATATATATATATATATATATACATAATCTATGTCAGTCTCCATGGAGCGTTTCACCGGAGCGGACCGTGCTTTTTGTGTGCGTGAGTTTTATCGCAACAATGATTCGAACACCATTGCGCGGCGTAAATTTAGAGAGTATCGCAATTTACGCACGTTCAATGACTGTCCTAGTGTTCAAACGATTAAGAATTGGGTTCAAAAGTTCGAGGAGACTGGCTCTACGATGGATAAACAACGATCGGGCCGACCAAGGACATCACGGACGAAAGAAAACAATGACGTAGTGCAAGAGTCAGTTCGTGAAAATCCTACCCAATCCATTCGTAAGCATTCCAGTGCATTAAATATACCCAGATCGACGTTACAGCGCATTTTAAACAATGATAAGAAAGATGCCGCGCAGTGATATAAAATGTTAGTCGTCGTTTACAGGAGTGCCCAGAACGAAATGGAGCACATTTAGAAATGATTTTTAAAAATTAATTCCCTCTTAATGTAAATTACTAAACAATAAATGAAAATTTCATATTGTACGTAGTTTTTTTTTATACCTGATACCATGGAGGTAAAAAAAAAGTGAGTTTTTTACGTCCATGACATACAGAATACAGCTTTAATTAATGGCTTCTGCAGTAGAATCACCGCAATTTCGCCAATGTCAAGTGCAATATAATAAATGTTTATAAAATTATTAATGGCGAAGACGCCAATGTCAAGTTTTTTGGTTATACCACCAGATATCTTGTATCTTGCGCCAGAGCCTCGTCCGTTATTTAGCAGGTGCACCGACTTGCAGGTGAGGTTGGCTTGGGCCTCGAGGATGTTGTTGTCCATGGCATGGTTGTGACATTATAATGTATGTTTTATCTGTGGTAGTTTAATATTGTCAAACTCAAAAGTCAAAACAAATGTGTGTAGGTTATAGTTCACAAGGAGTTTATTGGTATACATTTTGTTAACTGGTACAGATTTGGTAAACCTTAGACATGAAAGTGGTAGTTGGAGACGTTGTCCTACCAGGAGATCAATGTGAAGAAATCGCTTCCGTGGGAGAGAAAAGTAAAGTTATACTCGGCCCAGGGATACGCAAAGAAGTTGATGGTATTTTTATCACTAAAGCAGGGACTCTGAAGAAACGATCACCTAATACGTATTGGGTGGACAATTATCAGAAACGGTACATTCCAGCGCGAGGGGAGAATATTATAGGAGTTGTGATACAAAAGGCTGGAGACATATTTCGCGTCGATGTCGGAGGCAGTTGCCCCGCGTCACTATCTTACCTATCTTTTGAAGGCGCAACAAAGAAAAATAGGCCTAAAGTGAATATTGGTGATGTAGTTTACGCCAAAATGCTTGTCGCCAGTAAAGATATGGAGCCGGAAATAGTTTGTGTGGATTCACATGGAAGAAAAGGACGTTTAGGTGTCTTAGAAGAAGGCTTTGTCTTTAAATGCTCGCTAAATCTAATTAGAAAGATCTTGAACCCTGAATGTCCATTACTAAACTCTTTAAAGAATGAATGGCCTTTTGAGTTAGCTGCTGGCATGAATGGGAGAATTTGGATTAAAGCAAAGACCATGAGAGAAACTATTGCTGTAGGCAATGCTATCTTGGGTTCTGAATATCTTAACAGTGATGAAATCAAAAGTATGTGTAGTAATATTGCTAGTATACTAGCTGGGCATATTTCATAGTTATTTGATCTTAGAATATAGTAAAATATATTTTTTTAAGTACAGGTTGACTTTGTTCACTCATTGTACCCTCCTAACTTAGTGACAAGCTGTTTATTGGCTGCTTTGGATTTAGAATACAGTTTGAATAATTTCAAATAGTAGAAATAGCCTACTTCATCAGAAAGTCGTAAATATTGTACTCGTAAATAAATATTGTCGTAAAGATACAATAACAATGTATAAATTAAGTCCCAGCAGAAATAACCCACTTATTGAACATCCAGAGTGCTCAATATCTAAACTGCAACATCTACCTAAAACCCTTGAAACCTACTGGACCAATTTTATAAAATCTTTTATCATTAGAAAGCTTTTTATTCCAATATTCCCACTGGATCAGAACTTACGCAAGTGAAATCGCGCGGCGATGCTTGTAAGCAATATCTGGACTACACATATCACACAATGCCTAGTAATTCCTTTTGTGAGCATTGGTTCATTAATACTTGCAATACTAAAAGAATACTGTATAGTCCCCACCAAGATTTCTGTGACCCAAGCTGATCTTATTTGCAAGGCTGTACACCTGCCGATTGACGAACAAACTGACTGGCAATTGCTCTATCAGTGAAGCAATCTTGTAATAAAGTATGACCATGCCTGACTTCCATTATAATACTTATTGATTTTTCTTGGCTTTTATGGGAATGACATAGTCTGACCCTCAAACCCCGAGAGAATAACTCGCACCGAGGCCACCTTTATAAATCAGCAGGGCACAGAAGATCTTGAGGAGCCCCCATACATAGTATATCTTCTATACTAAGAGGTACCACAGACAGACGAAATGAAACAATAGAAAACAGTGATGGGAAATTTATTTTGGCAAATGCAACTAACCTAATCGTTAGAATCTCAATACATAATGTAAAACTACATCCATCTGCAACCAACCGTTGTTCTGTCTAATAAATATATTATGTAGATATATTACAAACCGCACTGTTGGGCCGCGCGGTCTCTTGTCACGTCAGCGTACATTATTTACAACTATCTTAATAGGAGTCGAGTGACCAGAACAATTTTCATTATAATAATTTAGTAAAATAATGAGGTTATTTTTTTTTCATTTTAAATGATAATTTTCATCTAATAAATGGTTTTTATGAAAGTTGTTGTAGCAGGTTTACAAACGACTGAAGGTTAACAATATTTTAAACTATTTTGGATATGAATCACATCTCCAAATGCTAAGTAGTGCGCTTAGTATATATAAGACGTTATTCAGAGTTAAAGTATTCTTTTTTAAAACAAGTTGTCCTAACCTTTTGTACTCCAAATTTAAAATCTCCGTTCCATTTATAAACCAGCTACACAACGCAAACATGGTCAGTATTAAATCAGCCTAGACTAATAATAAGCCTCTTAGCAATGTTTATAAGAACTTGGTAACTTTTAAAAAGATACAAACAGATGCACTTAGTTTGAATAGTAACTATAAAGTTTAAAACCTCAACAACCTACTAAAAGGAATGTTATATTCTTTTATTTACAAAACGTCATGTGTCGGTGATTTCGAGAAAATTGAATGACATACAATTGGTTAGGAAATTCTACAAAAAGGGTTAATTATTTTATACATTGCTACACTCATTCATGGGCAATTTTATACATGAGATGGCAAATCCATCTTACTTATATTCTTTATTTTTAAGCTGCATGAGTCTTTTCAGTAAGTAATACTGATGGTCAAAACCATTATTTACTTCCAAATTCTCGAAAATCACCACGTAATTTTGACTTTTACATTAAATAAACTATTGTATAATATGAAATATTAAATAAATTCGTCACGTACCACAGAGGGTACTATTATAAATCTTTTTAATATGAAATCCTGTAAAAATAACACATTAGTTATGAAAGATGTCAACTCTTATATTAATATTAAGACTGAATACTTCGTTTATTAAATGCACTGATCTTTGTATTTAAACAATTTGATATTTATATGTACGTACTCTACTAATACAAGATGAGATGGTAAACGGTACACCGGTATATATACTTTATATTTCAATAAATTGAGTCTTAACTTCTGTTCGCGCGTATTTCATCTTCATACTTTCTAACCGCATCGCATACGGTGCGCGCCATAAAGCTGGCCACCAATGAGAGTTGAGAATACCAGGGTGGCAGCGCCACAGTCTCCTACCATAGGTACTTTTTAACTGTTAGGGAATCCAAGTGGGCAAAAAAAAAATTGTACCTATGTATTCTTAAGGGTTTAATAGTATAACAAATCTCCTTTTCTCTATAGGATGATTGACCCACAAGTCCGTTTTAAATAATATAAGATGTTTAAAGTTTACCTTAAAGTCTGTTTTTTTAAATTAATTATTTATAAGTGAACCCAGACATTCAAGCTTTAATGTATGGAGTTAGTTACATGTTATACAAAGATCTGTGCATTAATATATCAATCACAGCATAATCGTAACACTGTACAAATATTTACAATCTATCAACAAAGCAGTCATTTTTCCTTTTTTTCTTATTTTTTTTCTTCGTTTCATTAATTAATTATTTTTATTTACGAAAATATAATTTATTCTATCGGTTAATAAGAGATCAAGATTTACTTACAAGAGACGTACATTATTAACATCATTTACAATTTATTAATAAACATTACACTAAGTAGCGATAACCCGTCTGTTATGTTATACAGAAATATAACAATTTTTACAAGTAACTGTTTACAATTTGAGTGTTACAATTTATTTAGTAATTGTCAGGTTGTCTTTTATAGTTGTAAACATGTTTATGCTTATATTTATTTAATTTTATGCATTAGTCTTTGATGTGATTTACAATTGTTTACTTTAGAACTTATGTATATTATGTTCACATTAATAATATTTACAAAAAAAATACTATTTCGAATAAATTAATACATCAAAATTCGGTACTGAAGTCTTGTTAAAATTAAATAAATAACTTAAAAATAATTCAAGGAAACTGCACTCTCTATTCGTTGCAAAGACTTACTGATAATTGAAAGCTAATAATTACAATAAATTAAATTAATTGTAATTTCGATTTTAACATTTTAGGAACGGTATGTCCTAAATCTGATTACGTCATCACTCTTGTCCAATATCTTTAATGTTCTGACGATACAATTATTAAGGCAGTAGATACAAACCAATAGACACGATAAGCTTTGGCCGACGTTTATTTTAATTAACTACTGTTCGAGACTGGCTGCATCTGCAATATTGATTGATATATGCAGTTTAATTTGAATATCAATAATACAATACCTTGATTAAATCGGTTTATGAATGCAATTTAACAACGAAGCTAGGTTTTTTTTCTTAAAGCCCAGTTTAGTTTAAATTGATCTCGGTTTGTTTGTGAAACCCAATATTAAACATAGGTATATACAGGTTGCCCGGCGTGGGAGGCGCCGAGGCGTGACCTCGTGGCAGCCATCGGGGTGGGAGTCCTCTCGCTCGGCAGCATGATTGCGGCAATGGTGCGGAGCGCGAGCGCGTGGGCCGCCGCCGCCTCCTTCTGCGAGCATGTAATGCTCGCGAAGGAGGTGGCGGAGCGCGCCCGGGAGAGACTTAGGACTCTCCCGGTCCGCCGAGCCCGCAACTTGCTCGCCGCGCGTCGCAGGCAACTCAGGCGCCGGAGGTCGCTTAACGACCTCCGTCCTCCATGAGCGCAGGCCTGGGGGTGGCGGGTGAGGCCACCTGTCACCCCAGCAGAAGCAGGCCGGGACGGTGGGGCGACTAGCGCCCCTCCCCCAAACCGGGGCAAGACGGGGACACCGTGGTTCCCAAACCCGAGGGGGCCATCTCGAAACCTGAGATGGCCCAGGGTCAGTCGGGGTGCGAGGGATATGCTCTATGGGCAACCTTACACCCCGGCGTCTGTAGACCCGAGACGGCGTGCGGTTTTAGTCGGTTCAAGCCCGACATAACCGCCCCCGCTGGCACGCGGGGGGGTATCCGAAGGGATTTCCGCACGATAAAAAAAAAAAAAAAAAAGGTATATACAGGTTGCTGTCCTTTTTTTCATGTTTTACGAGGAAATACATATAACTAATTATTTTAATAACTAAACATCCCTAGCGATCAAGCGATGTTACAGGCATAGCAATTAAATTACTACTATTATTAAAATTAAGAGTGACGACGTAATAACTGGTAACATGACAACTATCGACATTCAAGAGCCAAAAAGTTTTTAAGTGACGCCTACAATTAGGAAAATCTTGTTAGGGCCCACACTAACTGCGTCGTACGTCACGGCAAATAATTTTCATCTAACAAATTGAAATCCACCGTAAAATAATGATAATAAAATTGAAATTTAAATGATAATCATACCGCTGGCTTTGTTTTTGTCGCTACAATGATCGTCATTGAAATTTTAATTTTATGAAGATTATAATAAGGTCTATTTTTACTCGACGAATAATTTTTTTTTTGGCATTCCCTCAATCAGTGCCGGCCCTTATACTTCGGCATAGTAACTTAATATCACAAAGTGGCTACCCTGAAACCCATGATAAGCCAAATCAAGAGAAAGAGTAGGAGAGCGGATTCCGGACTCTGAAGTGCAAGTTTTATATGCAATTTGGCCTAAATGCTATGCGAAGATGAACTTTATACCATATCCCTGGCAATCGTATACGTTACTAAGAACCTTTTGGCAATCAATCGTTGAAAATGAAACATAGTTTAACCATCCTACATATTTGCTCGCAGCAAACCTTAAAGGTCATCAAGTATCCTTGAAATATAGAAGGGCTTGGTTTCCCTATAGCCTGGTAAATTCATGCGTGACACTCGTGCGGGGACGTGGGCACTGACGGCCGTCCCGCGCGCAAGTTTCACCACCCCTGCTGCCTTACGCCCCCCACCTCGCGCTAGCCATTGGCGTCTCACGTATGAATTTGCCAAGCTTATAGCATGAATGGGCAAGCTTGCTCAACCAGCGCCAGGTACTTGTACCTGGCATTATGCTGAACTGGCTCCTTTTTTGGTGTAATGTGGAGTATTTGCTCGATTTTGTAACCTAGTTCTGTAATTTGTGTTGCACCCAAATAAAGATATTTTTTCTTTTTGTTTCTTTTCTTGTCTAAGGAAGTGTATTCCTCACATTATACCGGGTTTAAGTAGTGGTATGCTACATTTCAATGTTATCCTTTCACTTACCCTTACTCCTTGTAGTGACCGATGCAGTAACCGCTTATCATCTGGCGGGTACCACACTTTTCTAGCGAAATCAGCCAATTGGTCAATTTGAAATATTTTTTAAAGAAATGAGAAATGTCAGTATTGTTATCTTTACAAAGATCTCTCGATTAATTACCATGTTGATGGTAACCAAAGAAAAAGGCCAAATATAATAAGTTTTGAGTGTATTGTGTGTTCCTTGTTGATGTTATTCGCCAGTTGACTTCTGGTACCATAAGGAATAATACCAATAATCTAATAGACTCCCAGCCCTGGAACAAAATAACTCTATGAAAGTCCCAGGGTTATTTTGTTTTAGGGCTTTAAGTCTGAATATCGACTATTAGGCTGAGCAAAGATTAGAAACACTACAGTCTTAAGACAGATTTGCCGCCGTGCAGATCTTGTAGGTATTAGACAACTTTGTCTATGAAACGTTTTGTTCGAAGTATGCGCACTTTCATAATTTCTGTAAAGCAATAGTCTGTCTTAAGACTTTCGTGTCTCAAATCTGTGCTCAGCCTTACAGATATAAATCGACTACATAACAACCGATTACCGAGTACCGATTTGTAGACGCATCGATTTCGACGGTCTCATTTAACGTCAATAAATTAATATTTAATATGAATAAATATAATTATTATTTCAGGAGCTTTTACTCAACGTCATCTCGCTCGCTTAGAAGTTCTTCTAAGCGAGCGTTAGTCATCTTTCGCTTATTACCTCTGTAATTAACATTTTACTAACTGATAAAATGTGTTTCTTTGTACATACTAAAAGGCGAGAGAGAAGTACCAGGGCTTCTAACATCACGTCTATAGCAGTATTAAACTAGTCATCATTTTTTAACTATCGCGTCCCATGATATTGACGGTTGTAAGGCAAAAGGATGTAAGTGAAAATTGTTTATTTTTTAAATTAACAGTAGACTCGCGTTTGGCCACTATCTCATCTGTTGGTAAGTGATGATGTGGTCTAAGTTGGAGCACGCTTGCCTAGAAGTAACCTGTCTCTAGACTTGAAGACTCCCAGGTTATAGTTTTCGGAAACAGACTCAGACAGTGCATTCCACTCTTTAGCAGTATGCATAATGAATGTATTGCTAAAACGTTTTGTGCGTATGAGTGGAAGTTGATGAGAACTATACACATGTAAGTAATGCAATTCATATATTACTACGTGTAATATCATAATACGTGCACTTAGCATTTATTTTATGAAGTAGTTTGGGATGTTTTGTCTTTGAATAGTAAATGTCGCTTGCACCTTTTGTCTTTCTACCGTCAATATATAATTATATCAGTGGGAATTCACGAAATCATGGTACATGTCAAATTGACATAGTCATAATGACACATTTCATTAGTCAAAGAGACACGAGTGTAGTGCCTTGATACGAGGGTAGATAGATAGCTTCCGTCCTTACGTCACGAGCTTCCGAGTAGACAAGCGTGCGGCGGGGGGGGGGGGCTGCTCAGAAGACGGAGTCCGCGGAGCGCGACAGGTGCACGGGGTGGCTGGGCGAGCGCGCCAGGCGCTTGCGCGGCAGCTTCTGCAGCGTGCTCAGCAGCGACGGGAAGTCGGGCCGCTCGTGCGAGCGGTACGACCAGCACAGCATCAGGATGTCCTGCCCACCCAACATACACGTTTATAATACGAAATTGGACTACAAACTTACAATTTGTCCACTTTTTTGAGGTTATAACGGCGTTCCCTTACAACCTCAAAAAAGTGGTATTGTTAATATCGTTGTTATACACTTAAAATATGTGGTTAGGCAAGACCTATAATTGGTCTACTGTATTTGATCCAGCGTAAGAGGGTCAACGATGTGTAACAAGGAAGTAGTTATAAAAAAGTTGGTTAGGTCAATAGTTCACTATGAAACAAAAACTTAAAATATTTTCAACATCTATGTTCATTCTCAGTTTATAAGGTGAAATTGTTTTGTTGGCGTTCGCTGTACCTATGTCGTGCATCGAGCACCTGTAGGACCTTTGACAAATGCCATCGCTGAAACTACTGTTCTAATTGAAACATACCATAAAATCATAAAATTCGTGTGACGGTTAACGGGAACAAGCCTGTTGATAACAACCAATCACTTTTCCAAACTCACACGTTGCATTTGAGAATTTCGGAGAAAAAAAATATAATAACACATTGCCTGACACACTGACGGGAAATCGAACCCGGCCGGCGGTGGCAACCAATAATTACGAAATAAAAAAATATTCCAATCCATTATTGAATTATATTTTACATAATAGCATTCATAGACTCACGTCGGGTTTTTTTTTCAGGTGGGTTTTTTCTCCGTTTTGTGTTTTGTTAGATGCGCCCTTTTTCATAACGGCAGCAATAAATTATGTCAAACACGATTTAAAATAACTATGATTAAAAATTTCCAGTTCTGTTTTTATATTCAAATATTTTTTAAATTACATGTCACCTGCTACATTTTACTAATGTAGGTGTTCGGGAAACAAATAATGATCAATTAAGAATATTAGAGACAAATATTACAAGTTGATAAGAAATAAGATATCTAGAAAAGGCTTTTTGACCTAGCGCGGTGATTACTGCCCGCATCAGGGGCACCATGCCAAGAGAATCCATATTTTTTAATATTCTCTGGTATATTTAAGTTTGTTCTATTGTATTTAAAATCATTTGAATTTAACTTATACAGATTTTAATTTTAAGAAATATATTTTTTAAATATAATAGCGTCGGTAGCTTAGTGGTTAAGGAGTCGACCTTACGATCGAGAGGTCCCGGGTTCGAATCCTGGCCATTACACTACCGACGTGAACCCACTCCTAACACAAGCAATTTAGCTTAGCTGGAGGGGTTAAGGGGAATATTAGTAATTTCGGTTACTAATATTCTTAAAAAAAAAAACATGTTTTATTTCATGAATGTTTAAATATATGTGGTTACCTTGATATCTCTAGACGCCTGCATGTTGGCGAGGGACTGCTTCACGCCCTTGCCCACTTGCCAGATCACAGCCTCGGGCGGCTGGCTCTTGAACGGGTATTCCCCGCACAGCAGCTCGTACCACACCGTGCTAAGACACGACATAATAAAATTCAAATCATGCTGTGAGGCTTGCGAATAACTTTATCAATTTCAGATGTGAATAATTTAGAAGCTACATAAAATTAAACTGTTTATAATAAGACTAAAGATGGTTATTGCCTTGTAGTTTGAAGTGTAAGTTATCTGAAAGTACCCGAACTATGTTGAATTGTTGGTGTTACTATTTACGCAGAATGAGCTCAGTTTTTTTTTATACCACTAAGGTGGCAGACAAGCACATGGCCCACCTGATGGGAAGCGGTTAACGCGGCCTATGGACGTGTGCAACACCAGTGGCGTCACACTCGCGCTGCCGACCCTGTAAAGGAAAGGGGATGGGAAAGGAGTTTGGGAGGGGATGGGAGAGGAGTTTGGGAGGTGATGGGAAAGGAGTTTGGGCTCCGGCACTCTCACTCACCAAACGGAACGCAACAGTTCAAATACTGTTACTTGGCGTCGATATTCTGTGAGAGGGTGGTGCTTCCCCGGTCGAGTCAGCCCATTAATGCAACGGCCAAAATGACTGTTGCTTGACTCTACCACTACTACACACACTCAGTGTCATGAAGTCTTCTGCGTAAATAGTAACACCAATAATTCAGCATAGTTCGGGTACTTTGAGATAACTTACACTTCAAACTACAAGACAATAACCATCTTTAGTCTCCCCATGACAATGGCTGCTGAAAAGCAACCGAAACGTCGGGATCAATGTAAAATATAAAATAACATTAAATAAATCGCGATAGAATCCGTTAAAAATAGTTTTATTTCAATGTGTGGCATCGCGTAAGCAGCCGACTATATCAGCTACATAAAAATTAAACTGGTGACAATTCACTTCGTGGGTGACGACTAAAATAATATAATCTTGTTAAAATAATATAATAACAATTGTTCAGAAATCTCTTATTACTTTTGCTATGATCAAATAGCTATATTGCAGAAATGTGTGTCTTAGTTACATAAAGAACCTGACCTGAGTTTCGTCTCATAACAATTTCAAACTCACAGTATAAGTGACTTAATTCAATATGAAAGATGACGTTTATGTGTGTGTTTAAGAGGGTGTGTGCGAGGATGTATGTGAATGTGCGTTGTGTGTGAGTGTGTATGTGTTTGAGTGTGTGTGTGATGTGAGTGTGTATGTGTGTTGTGAGTGTGTGCATATATGCAGTACTCACCCGAACGCGTACACATCAGTGGCCTTGGAAAAAGGCAGGATGAGACTCGCGTGCGGTGTGAGGGCGCGGCATAACTCTGGCGCCAAGTAGCACAGCCAGCCCGCCGGGATCCCGAGGCTGTCGCCGCGGGGACTGCGGGGGAAACCCAGTTACTTATCTAGCATTTGACAATTAGTCGATTCGTCTTCGCGACTTTTGAATGCTAAAAAGTACACTTACTTGTTTCCAAAACAAAGTTTGGTGACGCTAAAAAGTCCGAAGTCCGTGATGACAACCTTCCCGTTCTCTAGAAATATGTTTTTCGTCTTCAAGTCTTTATGGATGATACCGCGCGCGTGCAAGTACCCCATACCCTGAAAGCATACATTTAACATTGCACTATCGGTCAAGGACATAAGTATAGGTACACCTCTACATATATGAAGGTGTATACTTATCTCCTTGGCCGTGTGTACATACATATTTACATATACTCGTGCTTGTATATCCCGCAACAAGTAAACAGAGGAGTATTATATATCCACAATTTGCAAATTCCGTAGTGCGTTTAAGCCTTGTGGATTGTGGTGGCAGCACTAGTGGGACCGGCGGGTGTTACGCGGTGCTGCGACGACAATCCTCATCTGATGAGGCCGTCAAGCTGAGTGCCACTATTGTTAACATGGTACGTGTATGTAATGGTGACCCTCTTTTCAGCTTACCATCAGGCAAGATGAAGTAAAATTGACGTGTCCATTTAGGATTTTTTTTGATTTGATTTGATTTGATTTAAAAAAAAACTTAGGGATAAAAACAGTCGAATGGTGTTCCAAGGATTACGTAGTGAGATATTGATCATTATCATCATCTTAGTGTGGTTCCCGGTTCCATCCGAGGCTTACACTTTAGAATCCGGGAACCGCTTACTACTTCTCTTGGTTTGGCTTGTACAGCTTTTATGGAAGCGGCTGCCGTCAGACCTCTTAACCCCGAGAGAACAACCTGCGCTAGAGCCTCATCCGTCAACCAGCAGGTAAGGTTGCACTTGCAGGTGAGGTTGACTTGGGCCCTTGATCTGCCTGGAGCAACAAATTCCACAGATACATTGTTTCACTAAAATATCTCCATACCTGTGAAATATCCTCATACTTGTGAAATATCCCCATACCTGTGAAATATCCCCATACCCTTGAACGATTCCCATACCTGTGAAATATTCCCATACCTATGGAATATACCCATACCTAAGGAATATACCCATAACTGTGAAATATCCCTAAACCTCTGAAATATCCCCATACCCTTGAACGATTCCCATACCTGTGAAATATTCCCATACCTATGGAATATACCCATAACTGTGAAATATCCCCAAACCTGTGAAATATCCCCATACCTGTGAAATATCCCCATACCCTTGAACGATTCCCATACCTGTGAAATATTCCCATACCTATGGAATATTCCCATACCTATGGAATATACCCATAACTGTGAAATATCCCCAAACCTGTGAAATATCCCCATAACTGTGAAATATCTCCATACCTGTGAAATATCCCCATGCCTATGAAATATCCCCTTAACTGTAAAATATCCCCATACATATGGAATATCCCCATACCTGTGAAATATCCCCATAAATGTGAAATATTTCCATACCTGTGAAATCTGTTGCGCGACGACAACACTCTTGTTGGCGGTGAACTTGTCCTTGCGCAGGTGAATGTGCGTGTATAGCGTCATGCCCTTGCACAAGGACGTCACGATGGCGAGCCGCGGCGGCTTCATGCACGCGCCCATGAACAACACCAGGTTCTCGTGCCGCGTCTTGCGGAACGTCGCCACCTGACGGCGAACGGACACAATACTTTAGGCATTATTTACTGCGTTCATTGTGAGAAAGGTTCTCCGAATCTTTTCCCAAGTCTCTAAGTACGAAACCACCGATTTTGGATATTTGTCGTGAAGCAACTGCCATCTGACCTCCACAACCCACTGGCGATATCGAAGTTCTGAAGTTAAACGCGTGAAGGCACGCGTGACGTCACGAGTGGCCCCATCTGAAAACCAGCGCTGCGTATACCTAACGGTATGCGTAGCATTTATGCTGAGATGGCGGCCATATTCGGGATCGTACAGTGTGCCTAAATATTCTTAGATTGTAGATCGTCTCAAACTTTTTCGTCTATGTGTTACATGTCGCGTGACGGTCGGCCGCGGAGTAGGGATAAAGTGAAAGGCGCTCGTCATAGCAGCCAAGGCCAATATGGCGGCGCCTATAGTTCGCAGCACCTGACCGTGTAGTGTATAGACTATTACTCATTTGTGCCAGTGCTCCACGCTATTTTGTTTGTTTTTGTCAGTGTTTAATGTAAATGTTGTTTGTCAGTATTTAATGTAAATGTTGTTATTGGGTGGCGTGCGTACCTCGTGTTTGAAGGTGTCGAGCGGCACGCAGTCGTCGTTGAGCGAGTGCACGTGCAGCAGCTTGACGGCCACGGCGCCGTGCCAGCTGCCGCGGTACACGGTGCCGAAGCGCCCCGTGCCGATCACCTCGAACAGCCGCAGCTCGTCGTACGGGATGTCCCACTCCTTCATCGACAGCTAATAGGAAACGGAACATATTATTAGCTCCAGCCCTTTTGTCATTGGAGTTCTCGTATGTCAGTCAGTTACCATACCTCATTTTATAACCTGAAGTTTTACACCTATGCTTTCACAAGTAGATACGAATATCCGCCCGAGGGGGCCATCTTCCATCTCGAAACCGGAGATGGCCCAGGGTCAGTCGGAGTGCGAGGGATATGCTCTATGGGCTACCTTATACCCCGGCGTCTGTAGAACCGAGACGGCGTGCGGTTTTAGTCGGTTCAAGTCCAACATAACCGCCCCCGCTGGCCGGCGGGGGGTATCCGAGACTGAGAGAAGTATCACCCTAATAAATTGGGATACCAGGGCTTGATTTAAATTTACATATAACAAATTTTCACGACTGTAACCCCGAAGGGGTAAGCAGAGGCGTATTACACACCCACGATTCGCCAGTTATGTTTTAGGTCCCAGTGTAATAGGGGGCGAGCCTATTGCCATCTACCGGGCACGTTACTAAGCGAGCGACATTTCATTTTAGATTTTTTTTAGAAAGTTATTTGCGTGCTAGGAGGAAACTGCCTAAATAGAAAAAATAAACTTGTCAGACGTCATTCTACATTAAAATATTTAAGTTTGGTTTTCATTTTTTTATTAATAATAATGTAAATTGTTGTATTTTATAATTTAACTACCTAATGCCCGCGGCTTCGCCCGCTTCGCGTGGATATCGATTAACGCAACCAAAACTAATCATGAAATTTTGATCCCGTTACCGCTACCCATGGGACCCTATTCCACCACCACAACCTATATAAGATACACAATTCCACCATACATCATTTTGTTATAAGTCAAAGGGTCTGGGCAGCGTTTTCGTTGAAAGCTCCCAGACGACTAATTTTTTTCCGACACCTTTAAAAATATCATTATTTTCAGCCAATGTATACAAAAACTTGACAAATTATATAATAAAACCTTCATCGAGAACCACTCTATCCATTGGTGAAAACAGCATGAAAATCAGTGCCGACGCAGCGGAGGACTTCGTTTTATAATATGTAGTGAGTGATATTTTGGTCTCAATAAAAGACAATAAATATGTATTTACTTCATGCATAATTGAACCCCGAAATACGCGAATCCGACTTACACGGTCATCGTTTCTTGCTAATTACTCCAGAACAGCTGAACGGATATGGATGAAATTTGGCACAGGGATCAAATATAGTCTGGAATGCTGTCTAGTGAGCATATTGCAAAATAAAATACTTAAGAATGAAGACTGTTGCAAAGATGAGAATTATAAATTCTAGTGCGAATTATTATATTAACATTTCAAATATTTAACTCACTTGTTCAAACAATTGACGTCTACGGACGAATACAGACATTTTTACTTTCACACACGAGAATCACTCAATTTATTATAGTAAACAGTAAAACTAATATAAATCACTTCACTATTAATTACACTGACATGTTTTCAAAACAAAATAAATTTTACTTTAACTAACTACAATACTTCGCAGACAAAGTTACTTATTACATAAAATACAATAGTTCGCAGACAAAAGTTCAAATGTGTCACAATATGGATTCAAGTATGTAGTTATGATACTGTCTGTTATCGGGGGGGAAGACGTCCTCAGTACAATTCTTATCAGAAGTTCATGACCATTGTTTCCGTTGTGTAGCCGGACAATCGCGCTAGGGCTCCGAATGTGCTAAGAATCGCAGTTACATTGCCAAATAATAACATTTTTAATTTAACGAGCTGTATCCCACGGCTTTGCCCGTTTGGAATTCTGTTCCCGTTCGCGCTTCACATAGGAATCTTTGTCAGGAATAAACGCCTATGTGTTATAGCGACTATAATCTATGACTGTGCCACATTTCATACAAATCGATTCAGCCGTTAGAGCGTGGTTGCGTAGCAAACATCTGAATTTGCTAACATCTTCACAAAGTTATAATAATAATTTATTGTATTGAAAAAATAAAACATTACAATAATATGAAATGGCTACATAGTTTTCAATGTATCTAATTAGATTTTTGTTATTTCCAATAATTTCATAATGCAGCTGGTGCCTAAAAAGGAAAACCTGTGTACAAGCACCAGCAACCTTTTAGTTATTCAAGGTTGTCATTTGGTTAATATGATTACTATGACTGTCATACTGAATTTCGAAGTTCAAAATAGCGATGAACTGTAGCCCTGTGAAACGCGACTCGATGTGGAATACTTTCGCACTACCGTGCTTCGCGGTGGAAAACATACGAAATTATGGGTATCGATGTGGCGCACTTTCGAATTACCGTGAGTCGCGTTTCGGTACTTTAGGGCTACAGTTCATCGCTATTTTGAACTTCGAAATTCAGTATGACAGTGGATTACTATTTAGCCCTATTAATAGAAGTTATACAAATAAATAATACAATACATAAAATACAATACAATAAATTATATCTATCTATAATCTATGCATGTGTATATGCACTCATATACACATGCACATACGTAGGATAGTAGGATTTATTATGATTCATAACTTTAGATTAATTATTTTACAGTAGCGCCAGCAACATAATTTGACCGGAACACAAATCATTTTTCTAAAATTATATGAGCCTTAGTTACACCTTATAACATCAGCTATTTAAAGTAAAAATTCCGTCAAAATCGACTTAACCAAATAGCTTCTGTAGTATGTAGTATAAACTCTTTGTAAAATTGTGGTAATGGGCGAGATCAACATGCGTCATGATCCTGTTGAAAATCCATTACGTAAAATGGAGTGAATAGAAATAAAATGGTCATTAGAATTTTTTAAATATTTTCTTCTGCAAAATTTTAAGTACTGAACAAAATATTTGTTTGTTTTAGTAATTATTACATTCAAATAGTCCACAGTTTTACTTAGAAGATAATAACTGCACAATTTATCTGACCATTTTATTTCTATTCACCCCTTGATCTCTATTCACACAATTTTACCGATATACGTTTGTTTGTTACGGGCTTCTTTTTTTTTACGTGTGGAACCAGTCTGTTATGTAGTGCATAATATGAAGTATGTAAGTGTAGCTACTCACGCTGTTCTGGCGCGGCCAGCGCTCGTCGTTCTTGCCCGACAGGTCCAGCGAGTCGGCGCGCGGGCAGCCGCCGCTGTCCGTGGAGCCCGAGCCCGACAGCGACTCGCCTGCGGACAACCATTGTCGTCATCTTAGCTTTGTGTCCGGTTGCATCAAAAGCTTCACCTCGGAACTCAGGGTTCGTTTACCACTTCTCCTCTTTTGGATTTAGTTTATACGGTTTTTAGGGTTCCGTTGCCGAATGGCAAAAACGGAACTCTTATAGATTCGTCTTGTTTGTCTGTCCGTATGTATGTCACAGCCACTTTTTTTTCGAAACTATAAGAACTATGCTATTGAAACTTGGTAAGTAGATGTAGTCTGTGAACCGCATTAAATTTAACACAAAAATAAATAAAAACAATAAATTTTGGGGGTTATACTTACAACTGAAACTCAAAAATAATTTTTCCTCAAACCCAAACGTGTGTGGTATCTATGGATAGGTCATCAAAAATGATATTGAGTTTTTTTGTTCTAAACTGAATAGATTGCGCGAGAGACAATTCCAAAGTGGTAAAATGTGTGTCGTCGTCCCCCACCCTGTAACTTCTAAAATAAGAGAATGATAAAACTGAAAAAAATATATGATGTACATTACCATAAATTCCACCGAAAATTGGTTTGAACGAGATCTAGTAAGTAGTTTTTTTTACGTCATAAATCGTAAACCGCAATTTACCTTTCATTCAATCAACTCAAATATAAAAACTAAAAAAAACATTATTATGTTACTTGCTGCTACCGAACCCTTCAGGGGCGAATCCGACTCGCACTTGGCCGCTTTTTTATAGAGCGACTGCCGTCTCACATCCCAACCTCTCGGGAAACCCTGATAAAACTGAGAATAGATACCACCTGAAATGGTGGGCTAAGATCGACTTTGTACATACATACATACATATAGTCACGCCTTTTTCCCATAGGGGTAGGCAGAGACAACATCTTTCCACTTGCTACGATCTTGGCATACGCCTTCCGCTTCTTCTACTTTCATAATTGTTTTCATACATGCACGCCGGTTACGGGTACTTCTGACCTGGCCCTTCTTCAAAACGTCATCGATCTGATTGGAATACGTACGCCTAGGTCGACCTTTACTGGGTTGCCCAGTAGCCATCGACTTTGTAATTGTGTCTAATCTTCTTAGTTGTGTAATTTGTGTTGCACCGAAATACAGTGATTTTTATTTCTTTCTTTCTTTCTTTCCCACTTAATGAAGCCGTATATTCACGCCAAGTATGCTTGAACTCACCGCTTCTGACGCTGACGTTGAACTCTTCTTTGTGTTCGTGTTGTCTGGCAGGGGACTGCACGTTTATGTGGGTGCTCGTGTGGTTCGGACTAGATACTACTGGCTTCAATTCTGGAATTAAGGAACAAGAATTGTCATAATAGCTTCCATTCTGCGAATTCAAATACAATCTCTGTATTGTAAAGATGGGCTGTGCGAGTAATGTATAATATTTACCCCTCTGAGAACGTTTTAAATCTAGCTTTAATGTCATTATAAGTTTAGACGAGAATTTCGGCTAGTCAGAATATTTCCCGGTTTCTCAGTTGGTCAGAATGCTCATCCTTAAGAGACTGATCACGGGTTCAAGTCCCGTCCTGGATGTCAACTTCTTCAAATTTTAATTCATTAACCTACTTCAAAAAAGAAGGAAGGTTCTCAAATCGCTGGCATCTTTTTTTATGAAAATATTATTCATTTACTTGCCCACAAATTCGAGTTAAGCTACGCGTCAAACGCCAAGGGTTATAAAATGGGGAATCGCCAACTTACCAGGAAAGTGGAATTGTTGCTTAGTGGTGGGTGGGTGATGTATGTGGTGCTGGTGGTGGGGAGTGATGGGAGGCGCCAGCGCGGGAGACGACGGCGTGGAACTGTTGCACGATGAGGTATTCGATGAGGAGTCAGGACCTTGCTGAAAGTCGAATTATTTTTAAGATCAGCAGGTCGAATGTATATTCCCATTGCAGTACCAAGCAGGGACATGCATTTTTTTTTATAAATATTCTACGACTTTCTACACAGTGCTTTCTAGACTCAAAGTAAGCATAGTTTAACTAGCTTGTGTTATGGGTTCTAGAATGCGGATAAACATACTTGTATACTTTTTTTTTGTAAATACATACATAGAAACACCCAGACCAATGCAAATAGACATATTCATACATACAAATATTTGCACTGAGCGGGAACAGGAGGCCGTCAAATTCTCAATACATTGACACAAATAGTCACTGTCTAACCTAATAATAATTATCTAACTAACGTGACACATATTATATATAAGGTTTTACAAAATTAGGTCTCTGAATTTGGTGAGATGACTTGGTATCGACAAAATATGTATTTGAAACAAAAAAAAAAGTTATCGGGTAAAATAAAAAAAAAAGTATATAAAAATGAATAAAAAACACCACCAGCGACCAGCGTCACGTGACGCGACGAGCACACGCGAAGCTGGTCGCGATTTAGGTATTTCCCACACGTCCGCTTGGAGAATACTGCGAGGACTGCACGCCTACCACGTGCGTCACGGGCTCTACGCGTCACGTGACGCTGGTGGTGTTTTTTTTTTTCATTTTTATATATATTTTTTTTATGTTTTTTTATTTTTATTTTTTTATTTTACCCGATATTTTTTTTTTGTTTCAAATACATATTTTGTCTATACCAAGTCATCTCACCAAATTCAGAGACCTAATTATGTGACACCTTATATACTAGATCCGTGTCGCATGCGGTCGCTCGTATGTCGATAAATAAGACGAGATTCAATCTCGCACAAATTAAAAGCGCGACTAGTTTGGTGTGTGTAATTAGACATTTGATTTGATAGCGAAATCAATTATAACAACACGCACACAAGTGACTATTTAGACGGTGTCTCTAGCCAATATTCACTGGAAAAAGGATTACTAACATCTAGAATCGTTGGTTCATCATAATACTGCATTTATTGCACCACTGCATCAGTTTTAAATCGACATGATTGGTTTCATTTAGCAATCCAATTTATTGGCTTAGCTTAGCAGGATTAGGGAGAATACTAGTAATTTCCGTTACTAATTCTTTCGATTAATTAATTTTGGAACTATATAAAAACCAAGCGTAACTGTCTTCATGTGCGTGCGTGCTTTTGTGTGTGTTTGTGTGTGTGTGTGTGTGTGTGTGTGTGTGTGTGTGTGTGTGTGTGTGTGTGTGGGTTCTGTGAGTGTTGTGCACTCACCGCGTGGTGCTGCGGCGGCGGCGGATGCCTGCGGCGCGGGCCCAGCGACGACAGCAGCCCCGCGCCGCGCCCCGGCACCGGCGACACGTAGCCATAGTAGCCTAAGGGCGGGACTGACCATTATACAATATAAAACGTTACTAAATACATATATAAATATATGACAAAATAATATAGTCTCACCGTCCTTGTGAATCTTTTCTTTGAAAGCATCTACAAACTCTGGCGGTAGACCGCACGAAGGCGGCACTTTGCTTTCGCAGTCTCTGAAATAACAATGTTTATTCTTATCGTTTAGAATACATCATATCTTCTTCGTCTTCTTCTTCTTCTTCTTTCTTATATATAAAAATGAATTGCTGTTCGTTAGTCTCGCTAAAACTCGAGAACGGCTGGACCGATTTGGCTAATTTTGGTCTTGCATTATTTGTGGAGGTCCAGGGAAGGTTTGTCATCGATTGAGGCAGTACGAAGTCTGCCGGGTCAGCTAGTTATGAATAAATTGAACTTATGACAATAATAACGATATGATTGACTTTGACTGTGTTATAAGTCGCGAGAGCCAACAGCATTGTGGGCAACACCCGTTTGGTGGTGTGTTCCTGAGATCCAAAAGAAGGATCCTCCACTGGATTAATACAGATTTTTGATTTTCACAAAATACCAATTTATTTGATATTGATACCTATATATATTATATTATTTATATATTATATTATATATATTTGATATTGATACTAATACCTTTTTTTTTTTTTTTTTTTTTTTTATCGTGCGGAAATCCCTTCGGATACCCCCCCGCGTGCCAGCGGGGGCGGTTATGTCGGGCTTGCACCGACTAAAACCGCACGCCGTCTCAGGTCTTCAGACGCCGGGGTGTAAGGTTACCCATAGAGCATATCCCTCGCACCCCGGCTGACCCTGGGCCATCTCACCACTAACAGCATCGCTCATCCTGTCTCCTCTGAAAGCAGAGGAGTACGGAGAGCGATGTGTTCCCGCCACGTTGGGTATTGGCCGACGATCAATGCCAACCCTATGAAGGGGTGAAGGGGAAGCCATTGACCGCCGCCCAGGGTGTACCGGCCGCTCCGATTCCGTTCCCCCCGGACTGCAGCGGGATCGGAATCGGAGCGACACTCGAGGAGGTTACCCAACACACACCCCTGATACTAATACCTAATTTCAAATATTTAGTACCCGAACTGCCACATCGCGATGCAATATCAGAAGTTCCGTAAAAGTTCAGTTTCACTTCACTAGGTGGCGTTGGATATACATAAAAATATAAATAGAACGCACTTGCGTACCGCAAATGTACCTGCGCTTATGGAGCCCCACCAATATCTCCGGCACCCCAGCCAACTTCACCTGCTAATTAACAGGCGAAGCTCTGGCGTAGGTTTACCTCATCCTATTAGGAGGGTGTGTGGTATAAAATGTGGGTTTTATATTTTTTTTAATGTGATTTTACTTGATTTTATTTAATTTTAATTTGTTCCATTCAATTTCGTTTAATGTTATCATCAATTTTTAATGAATTTAAATGTGATTTTAATTTAATTTATTTTAACGAAATACGAACTAGACTCTTTCCTGAGACTTTGCCTTCAGCTTACCATCAGGCGAGGTGAAGTCAAATTGACGTGTCCTAAATATTAAAAAACAAAAAAGATTGGCTGAAAACATTATATCCAAGTTGTAACTTGTACCTACTAATATATACTAACATGGACGTAAGAAAAATTGTTACTAACCCTAATGATATGAGTCATCGATACTCGAAATAAAGATTATTATTATTTCCTTATAAAAAAAATCCTCTCGGGATTGGAGGGTCAGACTGCAGTCGCTCCCGCAAAAGCTAAGTAAGCCTGTATAGTCTAAAGTACAAGCTTTGGATGCAACCGGGACGATGATGACGATGAACGCACCTGTGGCACTTGAATTTGCACTCTTTGCATTTAAGCCCAGAGCCGAAGAGCATCTGCTTGTCACAGAAGTCGCAGGTGGCGATCATGTTGAACTTCTTAGTGAAGCGGTGCGCGATGTCGTGCGCCATGCACCGGCTGACCGTGGGCGTGCGCGGGGAGCGGGGCGCCGCGCCCCCCACGCCCCCCGCGGGGCCCCCGCCCGCCCCCGCGCCCGACACAGCCTGCGGAATTTACATGTTAACTACAGAATTTATATTATAACTAGGTGATGCCCGCGGCTCCGCCCGCACGGACGTCGCTTATTGTTGTGTGGTCATATCTTATTATTCATTTAACATAACCCAAGTGTTTTTTAGGGTTCCGTTGCCAAATGGCAACAAACGGAACCCTTATAGATTCGTCATGACTGTCTGTCCGTCCGTATGTCACAGCCACGAAACTATAAGAACTATGCTTTTGAAACTTGGTAAGTAGATGTATTCTGTAAACCGCATTAAGATTCTCACACAAAAATAGAAACAAAAAAACAATAAATTTTGGGGGCTTAGAACGGAAACTTAAAATTTTTTTTTTTTCATGAAACCCATATGTGTAGGGTATCTATGGATAGGTCTTCAAAAATTATATTGAGGCTTCTAATATCATACAAGCACGCGGATTATGGGCACTCTTAACTTAGCCTTAAAACGTCTTCGATCTGATTGGCACCAGTACGCCTAGGTCTACCGGCTTGCCCATTCAACCTCGCCTCATCCATTCCATCAATCTTCTTCATTCAACCTCTCTACGTCTCCAAACCATCTAACCTTCTCTGCCCTATCATGGTCACTAAATTTTCTATCATACCACAAAGTTGTCTTATCATGCTGGTCCTCACTTGGTCCATCATTCGCACAAAATAAAAATTACTCACATTGTTGTTGTGATAGGCTAGCGGTCGGTGTAAGGGGGTATTTTCGGACTCGGTGTCGTGTGGGGAGGCGGGAGGCGTTCCTTCGGCAGTACCAACAGCCGAGGATTGGCTGTTGTCGCTGCAAAACATGAAAAAACAAACTTATATAAAGAAGAAATTAAATAACTACAGTCCGGCCAACATGACGTCCTAAATTTTGTAAACAATTCTTTACTACAGCTGGAGTGAAAAATCGGAAATGTTCGGTTTCTTCACTACATAGTATAAAACAAGGTCGCTTTCTCTGTCCCTATATCCCTATGTATGCTTAAATCTTTAAAACTACGCAACGGATTTTGATGCGGTTTTTTTTAATAGATAAAGTGATTGAAGAGGAAGGTTTATATGTATAATAACATCCATTGCACCCGTGCGAAGCCGGGGCGGGTCGCTACTATCATATAATCATATGGTAATGCAGCTATTGACGGCCTCTGTGGCGTAGCGGTAGTGCATTCGACTGATACGACAGGGGGCGCGGGTTCGATTCCCGCTCAGTGTAAATTGTTGTATGCATTAATATGTCTATTTGCATTGGTCTGGGTGTTTCTACGTATAATATGTATGTATTTACAAAAAAAGTTATTTAAGTATGTTTATCCGCATTCTGGAACCTATAACACAAGCTATTTAAACTATGCTTACTTTGGGTCCAAAAAGCGCTGTGTAAAATGTCGTAGAATACTTATTTATGTTTTTTTTTACTGTGGCAAGTGACGTCATGTGACTATTGTAGGTGGATGCTGAAGATTTTCTTGATATAACACAAATGTGAAGAGTTTAACGCCTTGTATATCGACGCCAAGTAACAGTATTTGAATTGTTGCGTTCCGTTTGGTCAGTGAGAGTGCCGGAGCCCAAACTCCTTTCCCATCCCCTCCCAAACTCCTTTCCCATCCCCTTTCCTTTACAGGGTCGGCAGTGACGCCACTGGTGTTGCACACGTCCATAGGCCGCGGTAACCGCTTTCCATCAGGTGGGCCGTGTGCTTGTCTACCACCTTAGTGGTATTCAAAAAAAAGCGTGTAAACGCGTAATCTAGGTATGGTGTATACGCGTACAGGGCACAATGCAGTGCTAGATTATGAACGTGTAGTCGAGAGTCGCCAACCAGTATTCGCCACACAGCTGAAAGATGACTGGCCGCGAGGCAGGAGTGGACAAGCGTGAGTTAAGGATCCCCAAACAATAGACATTCGCTACATCTAAATCTGTGAGACACGCCACAACACGAGGCACTTAGCTAAGCATTATTTTTAGTATATAAGACCATAATTTTTTACATTAATTAATTACCATTTTGTTTTTAATTACAAGTTTTCACATAACTTCATACATAACTTCACGCCTGTGTCCCCGAAGGGGTGGGCAGAGGTGTATTACACATCCACGATTCGCCAGTTATGTTTAGGTCCCAATGTAATAGGGGGCGAGCCTATTGCCATCTACTGGGCACATTATTAAGCGAGCGATAATTAACATTTATTAATGCACATATAACTACGAAAAGTCAGAGGTGTGTGCCCGGGGCGACTGGGGATCGAACTCGAGACCTCGTCTCAGCAGTCCGTTACGTACGCCACTGGGCTATCGCCGCTTTTTTAAAGTTGTCACTCTGTCAAAATAAATATGTTTTTATTTAAAACTGAGTTTCGAATCTTAAATCGTGCTCAAATTGTATACGCGTACTGTAGATACGGTCTATCGTTGCTGTGTGCGCGTAACCGACTACGCGTAAACGGAAAGGTTAGTCCGTACAAGGCTTTTAACGGTATACCTAAGGTCCGACGCGTCCGGTCTCACGGAGAGCTGCGACTCGTGGGAGCGCGACTTGGTGAGCGCGGCGGGGGCCGGCAGCGTCGAGTTCTGCTTGCGCTTGCACACGGGGGTGGGCGGGGACTTGCCGCCTGCCACTGAAACAATACAAGCAAATATTACAGACTAGCTGTTGCCCGCGGCTTCACCCGCTTGGAATTCTGATCCCGTTCTCGCTACCCATGGGACTATATATAATATATATACATAATATATAAGGTGTCACAAAATTAGGTCTCTGAATTTGGTGAGATGACTTGGTATCGACAAAATATGTTTTTGAAACAAGAAAAATATCGGGTAAAAATTAAAAAAAAAAAAAAAAAAGAATAAAAATTAAAAAAAAAACCACCTGCGATTGCGTCGCGATTTAGGTATGTCCCACACATCCACTTGGAGAAGGACTGCACGCCTACCACGTGCGTCACGGGCTCGTCGCGTCACGTGACGCTGGTGGTGTTTTTTTTTCTTTTTTTTTTAAATATTTTTTATTTTACCCGATATTTTTTTTTTGTTTCAAATACATATCTTGTCGATACCAAGTCATCTCACCAAATTCAGAGACCTAATTTTGTGACAACTTATATAGCTACATATGCAGTAATATTGCAGTCAAACGCACTCAAATTTTTAGTAAAAAAAAAAAAAAAAATTATAAAGAGAGGCTGAATTTTGTGACTTAGTTTATTTATATGTTTGGGGTAATCATCGGAACCACTGCAATTATTGGAAAAATTCTTTCACCATTTGAAAGGTACACTCCCTGATGGACATAAGCTAATAATATGTGGCTTGAGTAAAAAAAACTCGTACAAACCCAAGTGAAGCGAGGGCGGGATGCTTAGTGTTAGAAATGATCAACCGCAAGTCGCCTGATAAAAAAATTATAGCAGAAGATAAGCTAAATCCAGATAAATCTGTAGATTTAGGGCTGGTGCATATGTTGGGTCGTTACATAAGAAATTGCCGTTTTTCTTGAAGAAATTGGAGGAAACCCAATTTTCAGTACTAACATTTAAGCATTTTTTTTTTGGGAATGACAAATCCAAATTTTTGTTGTGTATGAATGAGACAACATTAAGCTAACAAACAGCAACTTTTATTACATTTTTGAAAAGTGACAGCTGTTAAGTGATACGAAATTTATCATAAAATTTTAGAAGTACTGTTTTTGAAGATCGAATTAATTTATCAAGCGGCCAATAAAAACAAAATTTAATACAGAGTTGTAAAATCTTGAAATCAACTTTCAAACAAAATATAAATAATGGAAATAGCTATTAAATTACAGGAATAACGAACTCATGAATTTGTAAGAAAATTTCGGCCATTTCATAGGTAAAGACCTATTATGAGGAAGCGCAGCGCCGAGCATTTTGCACTGCCTAAGCATTATTGACTTTGTATACTTAAGCTTTAGATCTAAAATCAAGGAACACGGAAAGTCGCTTCGATACTCTAGCTAGAAGATAATTCGATGTTAACCAATTTTCGATCTAATTTAAATGGGAAAAAGGTCAATAATGTTTTGGCAG
Organism: Cybosia mesomella; assembly: GCA_946251805.1. Taxonomy (NCBI): domain Eukaryota; kingdom Metazoa; phylum Arthropoda; class Insecta; order Lepidoptera; family Erebidae; genus Cybosia; species Cybosia mesomella. The sequence goes on from OX276398.1 coordinate 30,946,975, forward strand.
TGTAAAAAGCTCTGCGCTGCGCTTCACTATATGTGCACAAGTCCTTAGACTATATTTTACCTTTGGTTACATACAAAAGAATTTTAAGATCGTTTGGTAACAATATTGTAGAGTAGTCAAGAAATTATATTGAAAAAAGAATGGTCTGTACAGAGCGTTCATCATTTTTTTTTTATAGAATATTAGTAACCGAAATTACTAGTATTTCCCGAACCCCTACTGATAAGCAAAATTGCTTGTGTTACGAGTGGGTTAACGTCGGTAGTTTAAAGGGCTGGATTCGAACCCGGGAACTCTCGATCGTAAGGCCAACTCCTTAACCACTAAGCGACCGACGCCTTGGCTAGAAGTATAACATACCTTTCTTAGAGTTGCTGTTCTGTTGTTCGTTATTGTGCCTCGCTCTGGGAGCGCGGGGCGAAGCCCGAGCGTGCCGCTCCCAGGAGTCCCAGAACAGTGGCAGCTCCGCGTTACCTTCGCCGCGGCCCAGCGCCTCTGTGAAACAAATAGTCACTTTAACACAATGATTTCCATGTATACTACTAGACTAGCCACAACCTGACCAATAACTTTTGTAGCTGTAATAGAGATGACTTACAAAAAGGCACGCTATGAGTATACAGATAGGTTTTAAAATTTATTAACTCATACATCTATAGTCCATACAATATAGCTTGACAGATGGCTACGAAACCGACGAAGTAACTTTGAACAAGCGTCATGTTTACAATTTTATTTTGTGTTACCTATATTTTCATTCTTTACGTGCCAGCTTTACTGCAATTGAAGTGTAATATACATGATAAGTTATAAAAATTCACACCTAAAATGTACTTCGGAACTTCTAAAATACATAGGAATAGTTTTACAAAATTGGTCGCTAACGCACATACTCGTCATACTGGACTGAGAAAAGATATAGAGATGTGACAATCGCTAAATGTTAATCGATAACTAATACTTATTAAATTATTTATTTATATATATATATTAATATTATTTATATAAGAATTAAAACCAATACAGTATCCGTTGAAAGTTTCAATATTTTTTTACAATTAAAACACACAGGTTATAAAATACATAAATTGAGGTACCTAATTTAGCATTAAAAACCCGTTATAATAATTTATTTTCTCAGTAAACAGTAAATAATAATACTATAGACTCATTAGCGTAGCGAGCCGAAGGCGAGCGAAACGTCTTTGGTTTCAAAGTTGCATTTCAAACAAATGATACTCCTCCGAGACCGTTTGACCGATCTCGACCAAATTTGCCACGGTGATCAAGTAGACATTACTGAGTGTCGAATGTCCAGATCGGTCTTACCATCGAGGAATAATCACCGAAAAACCAAATCAATGGAAAAGTCGACCGGTCACGTTGACCTATTGTTGGATAGGCAAATCTCGCTACGCTTAAGTTTGGGTTGATTGTGAAGCTGGTAACCGTCCTAGTTACTGTTAGTAAAAAAGAAAAAAATATTCATAAGGCAGCCAATTACAATCTAAAATCACTACAAAAAATAAAGTTTTATCGATAAAAAATACGGACTACGTCGTAAGCATCACAGCACTAGTGATAACTGCCACAGAGATCAAGCTATATTCTAAGTTTCTGCATCCTGTTCCGAATTCGAAATTCAAATTTTATTCAGTATTTGCCCACGGATGACGATGAATACCTTCTTATCTTCAACTATTATTTTAGAAAATTTCTAGTAAGAAAGCGACTCGGTAATTATATAAATTGAATCATTAGCACATTCTATTCAATATTTATGCGAACATGTATAGGTTTTCTCTAGTTAAATCATCATAGACAACGAACTTAACTATTCTTACCGATATAAGTCCGAAGTCGGTGCATAGCCCGGCACAGCCGCAACACCTCTTCGTTCCTCGCGCCAGCCAGTAACGCGCGCATCTCGTGGTCCGACCTCTCGCGTAGGGACTCGACGGACGCCACGCGAGACACCACAGCCTGGAGACATTTTTTTTATTTTTCATTTATTTTTAAAAGCTAGTACGATTGCGACAATCTGCATGCTTGCATTGCAATGATCCGATATCTTTTAAAATCGTCGATCCTAGGATTTTAGAACTCGTTAGATGTATAAAGGCAAATAACAAGCCGGGATGTACAGAGTGGGCGTGAGTAAATGTATGTATTTTTGAGCTGAGTGAGACGAAGTCGAGCGAAAGCTCCTCATACTAGACTTCAGGATTTTCTTTGTCACAGATCTCCTCCTAAACTACTAATCCAATCAGAACCAAATTTGGCATGATTAAAGAGGTCAATCAGAGGAAGGTTTATGGATATATTTTTGAAAAAATTAATGCTACCCCAGAGGAATGATCACCGTTAAAAAATTCCAGATGGAATTACATAATCACCGCTCGAGACACTGTGACCAAACTTTACACGCTCAGAAAGCATGTCCAGAGTTGTGACTTTCAAAAAGAATTTTCAAAATCGCACTTGCCACGGAGGAATGATCACTGTTCAAAATTTTCAAAATCTGATTCACGATGTCTCACTCAGCTCAACATTGCAAGCAGCGATTCGCCTTGCAGACCTAGTTAATCCTTTCCTATCGAACTTCATACTAATATTATAAATGTGAAAATTTGTGAAGATGTTTGATAGTTCGTTACTCAATCACGCTTAAACGGCTGAACGGATCTGGCTGAAATTTGGTATAGAGATAGATTATATTCTGGAATAACAGATAGGCTTTATCGCTGGAATAGGTTCGCATGGGTTCCTAGAACGCGATAAGAATATCACGTAGACGGAGTCGCGGGCAACAGCTGGATACTGTATAATGTCACATGTGTGTAATAGAAATCAATACCTAAGCGTGCGTCATTAAATTACAAATATTGTTTGTTTAATATCGGCGTATTATACGGCATACAAGGCTGACGTCACAAATAATTCGTCATGTCACTTCGCTTATTGTATTTGCAATTGCTTGTAATTGTAGATTAAGGCTGTATATTTTTTTTTCTTTTTTTTTTATACCACTAAGGTGGCAGACAAGCAAACGGCCCACCTGATGGGAAGCGGTTACCGCGGCCTATTGTCGTGTGCCACACCAGTGGCGTCACACTCGCGCTGCCGACCCTGTAAAGGAAAGGGGATGGGAAAGGAGTTTGGAAGGGGATGGGGGAGGAGTTTGGGAGGGGATGGGAAAGGAGTTTGGGCTCCGGCACTCTCACTCACCAAACGGAACACAACAGTTCAAATACTGTTACTTGGCGTCGATATTCTGTGAGACACGAGACTATTGATTAGAGAAGACGGTCCATACATACATAACTTCACGCCTGTTTCCCCTAAGGGGTAGGCAGAGGTGTAATACACACCCACGATTCGCCAGTTATGTTTTAAGGTCCCAATGTAATAGGGGGCGAGCCTATTGCCATCTAACGGGCACATTATGACTTTATTAAGCGAGCGATAATCAACAGACGGTCCAGTTTCACGGTATATCGCAATGGAAAGTCTGCCATACAAGACTGAACCGGATATGGTTTGCCGGGCCCCGGCGAGAAACCGTTTCGTGGTTATGTGGCCCAACAGATTTCAACGAAATTTGCAATGAAGACAGCGTATATGGGCATGACGTGACGGTCAAGCAACGCCTGCATTTGGAATGCATCGTCAAGTGAACCACCTCACTTGCAGGTTGTTATGTACAGTCAACGACAAAAGTTAATATATTTCATGTTCCGTTGATTATTTTATTAAAGGTTAAGAGCTAAGGTGATCAAGAAATTGGAATTTGTAAAGCTACTTTTGTTCAATTAAATTTTTTAAGCATTTTGTATGCTTACTTTTTCTAAAGATTTAGATTGGAAAAAGAGAACATCGAGAACGGGACTTGAACCCGAGACCAGTCCCTTACAGGGGGAATGTTCTGACCAGCTAAGCTATCTAGACACGTCGCAGATATTCGAAATTCTCCCATATATTATATACGTCTTAAGGCGACGCTGGAGCCATCTACCGTAATTCTTGCGAACTACGGACTTTTGTCGTTGACTGTACCTACAGTTATTGAAAATAACTTTGTGTAAACTGAGCGAGCTTTGCTGCTATGTAATATGTCCTAGAATATTTATCACTAGCTGATGCCTACGGCTCCGCCCGCGTGGATGTTGGTTATCGCGACTTTTGGTCATATCTCCGGTTCTACTTAACCAACTTACGGTAGATTTTAAGCCTGACCTTTCTAATATAAAAATCCATATCAAAATCCGTTCAGTAGTTTTTGCGTCCATCGCGAACAAAGATACAAGAATTCCAAAAAATATATATTTTTGTGTTCAGAATCGTTCATTTAACATAATCATATATTTTTTCAATATTGCCAATGTACAGACCCAACTCATTTATAATTTTATACTAGAATAGAGAATTGTCAAATGTTGGTTGAATAATTAGTTGTAGCTTTAAGAGGCTAAATAGCCTCCCCGTGACCACGGCTGGTGAAAAGCAACTGAAAGGCCAGGAATTCCGTTAAAATTAGTTTTATTTCAAATGAATAATTCAAATTTCATGGTGCGTGCACTGTAAAAGTAGTGGCCTTCATATCCGATGGAGGATGATTCGATTTACACAGCAACAAGTATTTGGCGTCATTCAGGGTGAGCGCAGATTAGAGACCAGAGAGTCTTAAGACTATACTGGTGGTAAAATTTGATGACACAAATTTGTCACAAAATTCGGCCGCGTGGGTACCACCGTGCACGATTGCGAAAAACCCTCCATAATAATACAATTTCGGTTTGATTGCGTTCAGGGGTCAGCAAGTGCATAGCCGGGCAGGGGGATTGTGGTCGCAGCACTAGTGGGACCGGTGGGTGTCACGCGGTGCTGCGACGACAATCCTCTTTTGATGAGGCCGTCAAGCTGAGTACCACCATTGTTAACATGGTACATGTATGTAATGATGACCCTCTTTCCTGACACTTTACCTTCAGCTTACCATAAGGCGAGGTGAAGTCAAATTGACGTGTCCCAAATATTAAAAAAAGGACTTGTCTGTAATGAACGTTTAGCCTAAAAAAGAAAACTAAACTAACTTGAGAGACTCCAAAATCTTTGCATATGATTTATATTTGGACTACGCAAATATGATCACATATTCGAATTTCGTGCAAAACCCAAGTGGTTACCTATACGCCTTCGCCGGAATGCTCACATTTTATTCAATCCACTAACTCCATTCTACTTAAAAGAACGCTTTCAATACCGTCATGACTCCTATCTAGGCTCCTGAGATCGTTAGAGAATCTGAGGCTGAAAATGCCTGGGCATTCCACGAGATTCAAGGATAAGTCTTTTACTGTCCAAGCTGTCCGGTTGTGGAATGCCTTACCCATAACGCGCGCAATGTCTGCCCGTCTTCAAAAAATTAGTGACGGCCTTCTATTTACGGGAGTGGGTAGTCATTATTTTGGTCTCTTAGTCTTCCTATCTCCCTTATTCATGTCTGTGCTGTGTTTCTATTATATTATGTATATATTATGTACCTTTTTTTTTTTTTTTTATCGTGCGGAAATCCCTTCGGATTCGAAATCCCCCGCCGGCCAGCGGGGGCGGTTATGTCGGGCTTGCACCGACTAAAACCGCACGCCGTCTCGGGTCTTCAGACGCCGGGGTGTAAGGTTACCCATAGAGCATATCCCTCGCACCCCGGCTGACCCTGGGCCATCTCACCACTAACAGCATCGCTCATCCTGTCTCCTCTGAAAGCAGAGGAGTACGGAGAGCGATGTGTTCCCGCCACGTTGGGTATTGGCCGACGATCAATGCCAACCCTATGAAGGGGTGAAGGGGAAGCCATTGACCGCCGCCCAGGGTGTACCGGCCGCTCCGATTCCGTTCCCCCCGGACTGCAGCGGGATCGGAATCGGAGCGACACTCGAGGAGGTTACCCAACACACACCCCTATATATTATGTACCTAATAGTAGGTACTGTAGCACTGTAAATTATATGTATAGGAAGTATAATATGTATTCGCGGTAGCCTAGTGGTATGGGTAAAGGACTGCTGAGACGAGGTCTCGGGTTCGATCCCAGGTTTTACCATGGCACACACCAATAACTTTTCGAAGTTATGTGTGTATTTATCGCAGGTTTATAAGTGCCCCGTTAATGGCAATAGGCTCGCCACCTATTACATTGGGACCTAAACATAAACTGGCGAAATGTGGGTGCTAGCACCTCTGCCTACCCCTTCGGGGATATAGGCGTGAGTTTATGTTATGTTATGTGTTATAATTTTATATATATACTATGTCAGAGTATAAATGAAAAATAAAAATTAATTTAATATGTACACTGCTAACTGCCCTAGTTCTGATTCTCTCCATCCAATGGTTGCCTGTAAGAGATTACCCTGTGTACCAACTTTATGTTTCTGTAATCTTGCTCTTGCTTTTTGTTTTTTTTTATATTTTGGACACGTCAATTTGACTTCACCTCGCCTGATGGTAAGCTGAAGGTAAAGTCTCAGGAAAGAGTGTCACCATTACATACACGTACCATGTTAACAATGGTGGCACTCAGCTTGACGGCCTCATCAGAAGAGGATTGTCGTCGCAGCACCGCGTGACACCCACCGGTCCCACTAGTGCTGCGACCACAATCCCCCTGCCCGGCACTTGCTGACCCCTGAACGCAATCAAACCGAAATTGGATTACTATGGAGGGTTTTTCGCAATCGTGCACGGTGGTACCTACCCGGCCGAATTTTGTGACAAATTTGTGTCATCAAATTTCTACCACCAGTAAAACGTGTGTAAATACAATAAAGAGATATATTATTATTATTATTATTAAATTTTATCACATACACAACGAACAGTACGCGGCATTTGATTTGGCATGTTGGGGAAGAGAGCTTAGATCGGCTAGTATCAGTTTTGTAAAGCGTTTTTTGTCTCGCACAGTGCATAATCTACTGCTTGAATATATTTAAGAGTAGTTAAAACCGAAGTTATAGTTTAAAAACTTCATTAACACCTCTTTCAACCCTCGATAAAGGTATCAAACGTCAGTCTGATGTACGGATTGGATATTGTAGCGTTTACAATATCCAATGTCGCCGCGTGGCCTGGCGTAGTAGTCAAAGTCAAAAATAATTTATTCTGTATAGACTATCAAAACGTCAAAGAATAGACTAATGTTTAGTAAGTGGACCACCGGTTCGAAACGCGGCCCCGTCCTCGACTCCGGCAAGAAACTCAGCGGGCTGATTCTTTTTGGTGAAAAAAGTCGGCTGTTTTTTTTTTGTGAACAAAAAGTCTTCCTTTTGGTGGCGACTAAACGATTGGGCTGTACTCCATCAAACAAATACTTAGCTAAATGTGGGTGTTATAGCCGATTGCATTTTTTCAAGACTGTGCTGTAAGTAAAATTTTCATAGCAGTTATTATGGGCGATAGCCCACTGGCGTACGTAACGGACTGCTGAGACGAGATCTCGAGTTCGATCCCCAGTATCCCCGGGCACACACCTCTGACTTTTCGTAGTTATGTGTGTATTAATAAATGTTAATTATCGTTCGCTTAATGTGCCCAGTAGATGGCAATAGGCTCGCCCCCTATTACATTGGGACCTTAACATAACTGGCGAATCGTGGGTGTGTAATACACCTCTGCCTACCCCTTCGGGGATACAGGCGTGAAGTTATGTCATGTCTTTATGTTAGGAAATATTACAAATGATGCGACGTCTCTAATTAAGTGCTTAAGCTATGTAGAAAGCAAATATAATAGGCAGAATAAACGGTTTCTCAAATGTTTCACTAAGTATATAAGTATTTTGTGTTTGTTTTGGGTCTAGATTGTGAATAAAATGTCCTAGATTTTTTTTTTAAAGGCTGTTCTATAAGACGAAGAGACACTTGCCCTCACCACATTTATGTCCCTGCTCATATTTGGTTCACGCCATGTTATGTTAGAAATAGCTGTTCCAGTACGTATAATAACACTACCTTCCCTGGGAATTGAACCCAGGACATTATGCATAGCAGACGCATTTAATAGTGCTGCACCACCAAGGCTGTTGTGGTAAGTAGATGCTCCTCCGCGGTGCGAGGTAATTGCCTTATTAGGCCACCTAACACCCCCGCATCAGAGACCCAAGACGGCGTGCGGTTTTGGTCGGGTCGATTCCAACATAACCACTCACGCTGGCCGGCGGAGGGGTAAGTGACCGTTTGGATTTCCGCACGAAAAAAAAGTACTCCTGTTAATAACTTACCTCAATGGAGTCTGGGCAGAGCCCCACGACTCTGAGCCACTGCGCAAGGCAGGGCACGTCAACGAGCTCCCGTCGCAACTCCTCGCGGAAGCTGGCCTTGATCACCAGCTGCTGGGAGAAGTGCTTCACTAGTTTACCCTGTGAATGAAAAGAATAGATTAATGATAAGGTGTTTACTTTCGATCAAGAGGTTACGGATTCGAACCTTGGTATAATGACCGGTAAACCACTCGACAATACACTCTAGCTGCGCCGAAAGTGTTTATCAGGTAGGCCGAGCGCTTGTTTGCAACCTTAGTGAGATGATGATGATGACTTCTGACCGATTTCGGCCATGGCAACCACTTCTATGTGCTCCTAATTAAGTACGGCGATCGTTCGGCCGAAGATGGCTAATATAGCCAATGTTGGCGATGAACCTACGTGAACATTGCGCGCAGGTGAGCATACCGTCCACGTAGTTATAAGGAATGGCAGCAGGCTGCCGAGCTCTTAGCTCGTTACGCTTAGTGCCCAGGTCCGCTTTCCGCTGCTCTTCGAACTCACCCACTCGCACTTGGACGAGCCTGCGCCATTCAGAACGTTCTACTACCAATCCTTCCCATTGTGATCCATATCTACACTAATAATAATTCTGAAGGGTTTGTTTCGAAAACGCAAATCTGTTCACGTGCGATTTGAAGAATTATTTTTGCACTCGGTATTTAACGTAAATATTATTCGGTTTTCGGTATTATAATTCGGTATGTAACATCACGCTACGTTCTTTAGGAGTCAGTCAATAAGAAAAAGGTCAGATAGACGCGAGTAGACGCGATTCGATGTCGCTCGGATTCGATTCCCATGTCGGGCATGGTTTTATCGAGTTCTGCTTGTAAGCAATTCTCAGTAGCAGTACGAACTCTTCATCATGTCCAGTAGACAAAAATGCGATCGGCCACTATCTCGTGAAACCAAAAGATATGGCGCGCAAAACGTATTAGTTATAATTCATTTCTGTTTACCCTTCGAAGATATGCCGGCGTGAATTTATAAAATAAATAGAATTATCATGAAACACAATACGCCTGATTGGAGAGGCCGGTGACGTGCCTACATACAAATGATGTTAGGTTAGGTTCGTAAATAGGTAATCGCTTATACGAAGTTACGCCCCTCTATGATTTGGAGACTGAATCAGCCAACGCAATAAATAAATAAAAGAATTAAAAAAAATATTGCCAGAAAGAAATGATAGAATGTTGGATATGATCCGTTGACCACACACTAGGCAAACCTGTCCTATGGGTGCCATGACGATTACATTTCCCAATTTCATAATTCGGTTATCATTACGATGTAATCTCACTTACAAAACTTTTTGGAATAAAGTGACAAAATTCATGCAAACACAAGACAAAACAAAGACAGAAGAGAAAGGGTTTTTTTTCTTTTAGCGTGTGGAAATCTCAACGGGCTTCACACCATCGGTGCCGACGATGGGGTGGGCGAGTCGGAATCGGCCCGACTAAAACCACTCGGTGTCCTTCCCAAGTGTCCATTGCCGGGCACCCCGGGTAAGCCCTCGAAAGGATAACTCCAGGGTTCATATATATTATTAGCTTTTGCCGGCGGCCCCGCCCGCGTGGAATTCTGATCTCGTTCCTGCTTCCCATGGGACTGAATTCCAGGGTTAAATAATAGCCTATGTTGTATATGGTAGAAATTTGATGACACAAATTTGTCACAAAATTCGGCCGGGTAGGTACCACCGTGCACGATTGCGAAAAACCCTCCATAGTAATCCAATTTCGGTTTGATTGCGTTCAGGGGTCAGCAAGTGCATAGCCGGGCAGGGGCTTGTGGTCGCAGCACTAGTGGAACCGGTGCATGGGTGTCACGCGGTGCTGCGACGACAATCCTCTTCTGATGAGGCCGTCAAAGCTGAGTGCCACCATTGTTAACATAGTACGTGTATGTAATGGTGACCCTCTTTCCTGAGACTTTACCTTCAGCTTACCATCAGGCGAGGTGAAGTCAAATTGACGTGTCCTAAATATATATAAAAATAAAAAAAAAACTTAATAAATAAATACTCTAGGATAAATTACACAACACCATCTAGACCCAAACTAAGCAGTGCTTGTCATGACATGATAATCTATGTGCCAAATTTTATCCAGATCCATTCAGTCGTTCTGGCGTGATTGAATAACAAACCTCCATCCATCCATCCAAACTTTCACATTTATGATATTAGTGGGATGTTATTTAAATGGCTATGTAACTATGTATATTACATTATTTATAATTGGACGTCCCCAGCCAGAAGGACTGACGACCTGAAAAAGCTGTCTGGGAATTCTGGGATAAGCTAGATATGGAAGTTAGACACCGTGGTTCCCACACCCGAGGGGGCCATCTCGAAACCGGAGATGGCCCAGGGTCAGTCGGGGTGCGAGAGATATGCTCTATGGGCAACCTTACACCCCAGCGTCTGAAGACCCGAGACGGCGTGCGGTTTTAGTCGGTTCAAGCCCGACATAACCGCCCCCGCTGGCCGGCGGGAGGGGTATCCGAAGGGATTTCATGAAAAAAAAAAAAGGTACCGGGTGCCATGGCGCACTGGACATTAGTATTTCTTAATGGAGAGGCCTATGACTACAAGAAGATTGGGTGTTTTTGGGTCACACTAAGATTTTCGGGGCTCAAGGCAACCTGTGCCCTGTAAGCTGTACACCTGCTGATTAAAGGACGAGACCCTGCCGCAGACTTTCCTATAGAAGTTGGGGGGACAGACGGTAGTCGCTACCGGAAAAGCCAAGATAAGCCAAATCAGAAGGACAAAGGATGTGTAGATCCCGGATCCTGGGTTTCAAAGTGCAAGCTTTGGATGCAACCGGGATTAACACGGAGACGATAATGATGATGAAGCGTAAGTAAGACGTATGCAGATCTAGTATTAAAAAAATAAACACTGGTATGTTATGACACTTGTACTAATTGTTTATGAATACTATTTATTTACATTCCTTTGTTAGTAAACTTCAGGATAGATTTAGGAGCATGTTTAAAACAAAATACAAACAATATAACATCACAATTTCACCTCCGAGCCCAGGGTCCGCTTTGTCCTCCTTTTTTGAATTTAGCTTATGTGTCTTTTATGAGAGCGACTGTCATCCGACATTATAAATGCGAAGATTTTATATAAATGCATTCAATCCATGAATGTTATAAAGATTCAATCACACCAAAATGGTTAAACAGATACTGATGAAATTTGGCACAGCGATAGATTATAGTCTGAAATAGCATATAGGCTTTTTATCTCGGGAATAGGTTCCTGTGGGGTCACGGGAACGGGATCAATATTTCATGCGAGAAGAGCAGTGGACAAAAGCTAGTGATTGATTTCCTCTCTATTTTCTTTCTTTTTTAGGAACATTAAAGTCAAGTGTTGTCAATACTATAAATAAACTATTGCACTTTCAATAGCCCCTCCTAAGAACTAGGCTATAATATGATTTTTTAAAGTGCACTGGTATTTCCAGTGTTTACACATTCAAACAAACAAACTCTTCAGCTTTACATATGTATATAGATGACTCAGAGTCCCAAACAACTCAATGCAACGTCAATTAAGCTTAAAGTACTGTGATGAGGCATATTTATATTAGCATTGAATCACCTCACTGCAGAGCCCATCCATTATTGATAGCATTATGGCATCATGACACATTATCACAGCTTACACTAAATATTTATTGTCGTGATTGTTTAAGTTTTATGGGCTTGATAGTTTCTGAGTGCAGAATTAGTCATATAAATATCGATTTCAAAATTGAAGTGCGTTTGATGCCCACTCACTGGAAATATTTGTATGCATGACTAGGTTATATTTACATTAGTAAGTATGGGAATTTTTGATATATCTAATAAAAAAAATTTTTTTTCGAATCCATATGATAATCTATGCTCCGGTTGAGTCTAGATAGTGTAAAATAAATAAATAAATATTCTTCGACATTTTACACAGCGCATTCTCGACCCAAAGTAAGCATAGTTTAACTAGCTTGTGTTATGGGTTCCAGACTGTGGATAAACATACTTAAATACTTTTTTTTTGTAAATACATACATATTATACATAGAAACACCCAGACCAATGCAAATAGACATATTCATGCATACAAATATTTGCACTGAGCGGGAATCGAACCGCAGTAGTAGTAGAAAATAGTTCTGTTCTTGACAGTACAGCACCAATCTCTGCAGAGATTCCATGAGGAATGTGGGTGTACTTGTTTGCAGGTGAGGTTAGCTGGGGTCCCGAAGTTCTTAACGGGGCCATTTACACTCCCAATATAGGTATAGATAATACTGACACTAGGATATTTTGTGGTGGCATTATTTAATTTATATAATAATTGCTTTTTTACAAAATCAACCAAAACATTGGGATCAGTGTAAATAATAAAATAACACTACATAAATCATGATAGAATTTGTTAAAAATAGTTCAATTTTAATGTGTAATATGTAATATTACACATTAAAATTGTAACTGATCATTGTGGGTCAACTGGAAGGCAGACGAGCGAGAGGCAGAACACCAATGCGCTGTTCTGATTCCCTAAAGGAGGCAGCAGGTGGATCCATCCAGCAAGCATTCGATCGGGCCCGCGACGAATGGAGAACCTTTGTATATCGTCTCGATCCTCAGAATTGAGGGAATGATTTATAAGAAGAATATGTAATAATAATAAATAATATGTAATAATCATTAGAAAATGATTTTAAAATCTATTACCTCATTCCTTTATTGCTATGAACTACAATATCAAGAAGTCTTACACTTAAATGGTTAGACCAATATGACAGTATGAATAATGGCAGAGGACCAATTTGACAGTACGAATAATGGCAGAGGAAGATTGAGATGTGTTTAAGGATAGAAGCAAATGTCGGAGTATTGTGTCTGAGCCCAAGAAATGCATATGTATGCATATTTTGCATAAATAATGCCTGTTGTTCAAAAATTAATTACTAAAAAGTGAAGTTTTGCCCATCATACTGGAATAGTGTGAAACTTTAATTTGAAATATTAAATATATTCCGCAATTCAAAAATGTTATAAATGGGTATTGTAGTATTATATTACTATTTACTTAACATATAAAAAAGTTAAAATTCAGTTATAGAAAGAAAATCCTTATAGAAAGAGATCCTTTATTTCGAATTAATGAATAATAATAATAAATTTTCTACAACATTCTACACAGTGCTATCTAGACCCAAAGAAAGCATAGCTTAACTAGCTTGTGTTATGGGTTCTAGAATGAGGAAATACATACTTAGATTTCTTTTTTTTTTGTAAATATACACATATTATATTTAGAAGCACTCAGACCAATACAAATACTCATATTCAAGAACACAAATATTTGCGATGAGTGGGAATTGTATGTATTAATTTTAATGTATTCGTTTAAACTACTAAGTAGAGCAGAATGTATGGATTCATAAATATTTGAATGATGTAACTTTAGTTTAAAGATTTCCATTTTTATTTTTAATTTGTACATAGTGAACTACCTCACTAGAAATAAAAAAGTTAACGAGGTTTAGAATAAATAATAAAATCATACATTATGTATTTCTATGCATAGTTTGGATTAATAAAATTGTGAAATCTAAATTGTTATAGTGCTACAGATAAGATAATTATTTATAGTAAATGGATGTAGTGAGACTAGCGAATTCCATTGATCAAACAGATTCTGTGGTGAATGCATATCTTTCTCATAAAAATCTATTTCTCACAGTTATTGCTATTAAATTATTTTGTACATTAAAGATAGATTTCTATCAGTATCTCCAGCACTAAGTTAAGAATTATGTTCGAATAGACTTCCAAAAGACTGGCAGCAAATTCAAAATTATAAACCAAATTCGAGTCGTGTTTTCATTGGTTCCAATTTAAAAAATAAACACTCAAGGTGAGAGGGAGCGGCGCGCGCGTACGATAACGATTTCCACTACGGCAATGAACTAGTCACTACAGTCCTTGAGTGCAGTGAAGTCCTTGAATCCCGGCCTCTCGGTATAATACCTTCAAGGGCATCGGTTATTTCCCTTACATGTATTTTGACTTGAGAAGGGTAAGTCCCTTACCTCCAGGGTCCGGATCTCCTGCTGCGTCAGCTCGGCGCTTGTCGAGCATTGTGTCCTGAGGCCCTCAAGTCTATCAGCTGAAACGTCGATCATGGACTGAATAGTCTCTATCGTTTGAATTGCATCACGAACTCTCTTTCTTTCATACTCGTTCTCTGCATCCATTACAAATATCACAGCACTGTACACGATCCGCTAATCACTATACATGAGTAAAAAACACTTTATTCATTTTATAAAAATGAATTTACAAAACATTGCAGATGTTGTATTGCCGATACAGCGGCCATATCAGAGGAAAATCTATATTTTTGTCTATGTTCAGGTAGCCATAGAGAAGGAGAACTGACAAGTTGTCACAAAAATGTAATGTCATTTTGGCAACTAATCGTTTTTAAATTTCCTGCAAGGTTTTTTTTTATTATTCTCTGTCGTGACCACAAAATTATTTACAAGCCCACATAAATTAAACTCATAAATTAATATTGCGTCTTTGTCACCACTCTCACCACCAGATAAAAATAATGTTTTTAGAATTCAACGACAACTTATCCGCTGTCTATGATTCCTACAAGTATAACAATCAACTATTATTTTTACTGATATTCAATATAATGAAATAAATTCACGAACATATTCTTGAGAACATAATAACTGAACAGTAGCCAATTTAATTTGAGACATTTAGAGCTGCATGATATGATTATTTCTATTGTAGCAATACTCTACAAATTAAATATAGTCGTATAGACCGAACTATAGCAACATATTTTATGATCAAATAAAATTAGTCTATGCCTTTTATCAATGGAGTGAAGACGTTTGTTGTGAAATTTGTTTCCTATTATTTCGCCTTCCGTCGTTTAATTAATTCTGTGTAATGCAAAATAAATAGATAGAAACTAAATATTTTTTACTTTACAACAAGTATAGTTCAAAAATATTTTCTAAGTGTCTAAATGTAGTTTTAGTATAATGTTTTTCGAACGTATATTGTTGTCTGTATTCTGCCTTGGAATAGAAGGTAAATATAATAAAATAAACCGTTATAAATAAATATAATTCCTGTGTTATGTCAACAAAAAAAAACAAGTCCAGTTTTCAAACTTTGTAATCAAAATTTTTATTTATTATTTTGTAGCAGTTCCATTGGCTCTAACTGAGGATGTGGAAATTCGGGGTGTAGGTGTAGACAAGGGCACTAATGTAACGATTCCTTGCGGAGATTTGGCGACATTAACTTCACCAAACGTACAGTGGGTGCATAGGGGCAATAAGACCCACCATGAAGTATTGGTAAGTCCATTTTTTTTTTTTATTATATACCAAGTAAATAACTTTATTAATGAAAAAAAGAAACTAAATAAACTCAAAAACATGTCTAAAGAAGTTAGTCTAATGATACTCTTAACTTTTCACATTGTATATTCACTTGTTCGTACATAAATAATTGCTCTGGTATAGTTCATAAGTTCTGAGTTATGCAATTTACGTCATTATGTACCTATATCATTAAAATTGTTGATGATGACTGCTTTTTCCTTTATTAATTGCATATGCACAAAGGCAATGTTTATTTAGCTGTATCAACATGTTTTTGCCAGTTCATTAGACGTGTTGTTAAAATGGATCTTAAAGATCCACAATGAACAGTCTTGCACCGCTTTCAGGACATAAAAGGGTCAAGTCTTCAGATATTGCAGATGCAGTCTTCTAATAAATACCATGCCTTCACCAATAGTCTTCGTAATACTTGTGCTATATCATGGTTACCCAACTCTTGAATAATACCTAGTCCCTGGGCAATCGACTTACCCTGAAATAAAGCGTGCACAGGACATATAAAAGTACACACGGAACACTCCCGCTATAAAATGATCCTTGGATGATCGGAATGGGACTGGCATCTCTTCTACGAATTTTGAGATACCTAATCTCCCGAAAAACAAATTACAAAATAAAAAAAATCTCCTAAAATTACCCTACTCCTGCTAAATTATTCAGTCTTCCGAAAATCAACTTACTTTATATAAAAAGTGGGCACGGAACACTCCCGCTGCAAAACATGATCCATGGATGGTTGGAATACGACAGGTATCTCCTAACATTGCATAAAATTTCCCGTCTCCCGAATAAATACCCAGTCTCCTGATAATAAACATCTCTAAACGTTAAAATGGACGCTCCAGCTATAACATGATCCTTGGATGATCGGAATGCGGCTGGCATCTCCTAAAATTTCATATAATATTTTCCGATTTCTGAACATACGAGACAATCGCACTATAATGTGATCCATAGATGGTCAATGGTTCTAGTACTTGAAATGCGATTGGTATCTCCTAAAATTTCAAATAAGAATCCGACTCCTGAATACATATCCAGTATCTAGTCTTCTGACAAGGATCTCACTAGTGTATACTTAACGTGACCATACGTCCCGCTTTCGGCGGGACAGTCCCGCTTTCAGGCAGTCTGTCCCCGTGTCCCCCACGACGCCGAAATTGTCCCGCTTTTGCAAACAAACTAAACGATAATTTAAAATGTATTTTTCTCGTTCGATCTCTTTCAATGGCTTGAATAAAAAAACTGTTGCGTTTTGTGGAAATAACACGAACTACAACTTCGGGGGAAAGAAAAGGAAAGGAAGTAATAATGTTTACTCAAAGTTGAACAAATCACTCAGACAGACAGTTTATTGGAATTGTATGTGGAGCCCACATAGTCCACAACGCGATCAAAACTGCCGCTGATTGTCTTCTTGTTGACTTCGAGTGTATCATAGTGAAAATTTACTCATTTTTCTACATCTAGAGCGTTCAAGTAGAAGCTTTGAAAGAGTTTTGTAATTCTACCAAGACAGAGTAGTACAAACTGCTGGGCTACAGTAGAACTAGGTGGCTTGCGTTAATGGCCGCGCTTAAGAGAGTTATAAAAATGTTTCAGCCTTTGAAAAACTATTTTCTGAGTATCAACAAATGCCCAAATATTTTAAAGACGTTTTTCGAAAATCCCAGCTCAGAATTGTGGTTATATTTTTTGCACGCACAAGCAGCGACCTTTCATGAAGTTGTGTTGAAAATCGAAGCGCAAAATGTGTCGACTATAGAGTCTGCCAAGGAAATTAATCGTCTCCGAGATAACCTAGCACTAAAAGAGAATACAATTTTCCTTCCCCACATGGTCTGTAACATGTTAGTAAAATTAGAAGAAAGAGAAGCTGCTGTTGACCAGCAGAATGTAAAAACTGCGGCAGCTGAGTTTTATAAAACAAACAAAAAATACTTGGAGCAGTGGTGTCAATTTAACACAGAACTAGAACTGTTTGAATGGGCAAATTTAACAGAAGTGCCTACGTGGGAAGAGGTACAGAAAGTGCTGGATTTACTAATCACGCAAGGATTTATTAGCAGCAGCCAAGATACAAAAGTCTTTGACGAGTTTTTACTTATTTTAAACTTTGCGACAGATGAAAAAATCTCTGGCTGGAATGCCGAGAATGTTTCTACTGAAAATCTCTAATTATTCCAGCACTTTCGTTACCAATAATCTTAATTTAACAAACTTTTCCATGATTATTGAGTACGTTATGTATCTGCCTGGAAGTAACGCACCTGTGGAAACAGTTTTTTCTCAAATGAACAAAATATGGACAAGTGATAAAACATACTTGAGTGTCGCAGTTATGAAAGCTATTTTGATTACGAAGATAAATATAAATATATCATGTACTGAGTTCCACACTTATCTAAAAACAAGACCCGATATTTTAAAACAAATTTGTTCAGCCGATTAATATAAAAATACGAACTAGAATTCACGCCACTACTGATTTCCTGTGATTATTTTGAGTTATTCCATCTTCTATAATAAAAAACTTGTATATACTTAAAATCTTTTTTTTTATTACATAATTCCGCAGATGTCCCGCTCTAACAAAAAAATAAATGGTCACGTTATGTATACTGCGCAAATAAAGGGTACTGAACTTTTTTATCTTATTTCTGTCGGCTTAAAACAATGCCGAATAAGTTTTCAAGAGTATATCAAGTCCGTCAAGCACTTAAAAACCATTGAAGATGGAAGCAATTAAATTTAGAGGAAACGTGTACATAAAATAAACATTTATTAGAACAATCCTCGTGATTTTTTCACAGTCAGGTAAACACCGAACACGTGCACGTGCTACGTTTCTAACTTAAATTGTATACAGGTAGACAAAGACTTGTATGTATACCTACTATGATACAAGCAGTTCAGAAAAAAATGTGTCACAGTTCGGGGGTGGCTAGAGGGGTGTGGGAGCGAAGTGATAAATAGAAAAACAAGCGCAAAAGCTAATTACTAACTTAAATTTGCAATAACTGTTATAAAATAGAGACTCAGTTTCGGGTCTGACACATCTGATAATCCCAACTTAATCCACCAATTTATTTTACCCGATTATGCCATGTTTTCTTCCATACAGCCAGTCCAGTGTATACATGTCACTAGTAAATCAGTCCAGCTGATCTAGCAACAGCCATAGAAGTCATTGCAGGTGCCTTTTTTTACGTGTGGAAACCCCCACGGGCTTCACCCCATCGGTGCCGACGATGGGGTGGGCGTGTCGGAATCGGACTGACTCCGAACTCCTACTGTGAAAACCACACGTTGTCCTCCCCAAGTGTCCATTGCCGGACACCCCGGTCAAGCCCTCGAAAGGATAACCCCAGGCTTACCAGCGCACTTTGGCCGGCACCGCGGCCTTACCTGGTGGGGTCGGGTTTTATCCCGCGTCGGTGAGTTGACAGACGTCGTTAGCAGGTGTCTAACTAAATTGTATACCTACCTCATAGTTAATAGTATGCGTAGCATTGTGTTTTCATGACAAATAAGTGGATAACCTGTATTGCTGGTTAAATCACTTGTGCCTACTAAATGCCAATTATAGTACCAGGAAAATAAATGTTCTACTCGAAAGTATTTTTTTGTAGTGAGTAACATACGCTGACTTTAAACATACAACATGAAAAAGTGGCCAGTTGACGGTAATAGGCTCGTGCTATAACGTAGGACCGACAAAAATAATTGACGAAATGTGAAAATTAATTCAATTTTGCCTACTCAATAATACTGTGCGTAATTGAGCTTAGCGAAGCGAAGCTCTTATAAGCGGCTAAGCCGTTTGGTCGAGACTGTACTCCTCCGGAACCACAATACCGATCTTGACCAAATTTGCCATGGTGATAGTGTAGAGGGGTCAACTGTTCAAATACAATGTACCATTGAGGAATAATCATCGAAAAACAGTTTCACGAGCGCGAGGCCTTAGCTAGTGCCTGAGATGCTTTATTTTTCAAGTAAGAGTCCTGCTCGCTCAGCTCAATTTATTTCAGTCGCACCCTGCACTGAATTCCTAGTGTTACATTAAACTTTTCTATTCTTAGGCAAGGCTAACTCAAAATTATTGTAGTGTTAAATTCACATTACAAATGGGTAAACTCAACTGGGAGAGTCCGCCCCATTATCCTCTTTTTCCCCTGCAAGTGTCAACTATCAACGCGCGAGTGACAAGTGACACCTCTTGTGTTGCAACCGTTCGTTCATAAGCCACGGTGATCGCTTACCATATTTTTTTACTTCATGAATACAATTAGATAAAAAGCGACCTACACAACATTTCAATAAAGAGTAGACTAGCTTTAGCAGCAATACAAGGAAAGGCCTTATCGAATATCTAACAAAAATCACTCCCTCATTAGGAAACTACTGAAGCCATGACTTTGGCAATGTTCTTCAGATAAATCCGCAGCGGAAACTTTGACCGTTTGTAACTTTGTTATTTTTAACTAATCAAAGAAAAGTAAGTAAGAAAAGTAACGGTATAATAAACTACGCATAATGATTTATAGTCTGTTTCGGCATGGATTTTTGCCAAAGCATGGGTGTACAGGCCCACCAACATCCTTGAGACCCTCGGTCCCAGCTCCGTCGGGAACTCATGGAGACATGGAGGGTGCGACTTGAGCATCCAGGGTGGGGGGAATCCACCATTGCGGCGGTTGGAGTGGTTGGAGAGGCACCACGGTGACCTCTCCTACCGGATGTGCCAGATATTTACCGGACTCGGGTGCTTCGGTAAGTATCTATGGCGCATCCACCGGGAGACAACGCCGCAGTGCCAGCACTGCGAGGATCCTGGCGAAGACACGGCGCTCCACACCAAAGCCAACCTAAACTGCAAGTCGATGCACCTGCTAAACAACGGACAAGGCTCTGGCGCAGGCGCACTTCTCAGGGTTGGGAGGTCAGACGGCAGTCGCTCCTGGAAAAGGTAACATACCAATCAAAAAGCAGCGGTAGCTTAGTGGTTAAGGAGTCGACCTTACGATCGAGAGGTCCCGGGTTCGAATCCTGGCCATTACACTACCGACGTGAACACACTCCTAACACAAGCAATTTAGCTTAGCTGGAGGGGTTAGGGGGAATATTAGTAATTTCGGTAAATTCTTTAAAAGAAAAAAAAAAAACCTCGGGTTCCAAAGACTTTGAACGCAACTGGGAAACCACTATGAGGATGATGATGATACTCGTATGTTAGGGCAATGTATTGACTCGCCCACCAGGCGAGGTCGCGGTGGCGGCTAAAGTCCGCCGGTAACCCTGGGGTTATCCTTTCGAGGGCTTACAGGGACACTTGGGGAGGACACCGTGTGGTTTTAGTCGGTCCGATTCCGACACATCCACCCCATCGTCGGCACCGATGGGGTAAAGCCCGTGGGAGTTTCCACACGATAAAAACAATAAAAAGGGCATGTATTGACATGCGAACTAGTTAGTAACTTATGGTATCATTCCGAGAATCGCTAATGCGTCTTTATAAAAGACACGTGCTTATTACGTAAATACGAATAGTACGAATACGGTCTTATTGAATCCTACTTCCGACTAATATTATAAACGCCAAAGCTTTTTGGATGTATAGATTGATGTTTGTTACTCTTTCATGCAAACACATAATAAAATAATAAACCATGTACTAGGTTAAGTGGAATGTTTAATGTGTCTTACATACATCAAATAAACGTTTCTTTCTTTCTTTCTTTCTTTCTTTCAAAAACGGCTAAACGTATATCTGAATGATATTTGGCACAGAGACAGATTATGGTCTGGAAAAGGCTATTTGAGCCGCAGATATCAGCCAGTGTTAATATATAGACTTTTCGCTTTAAAATAATAGTCGAAACCTAACTCACGGCTCGGGGTCAGACTGCCGCTCTTCTCGTGGGGCGCACCCCGGGCCCCAAGGTGCCTGCTTTGAACGCTACCGAGAAAAAAACAGAAATATTTTCGCTTTCGTCTACTATTTTATATTATAAAAGTCACTTTTACGCGGGTGTATAGGGCCCTTTCAAGACCGTTTCGAGAGGTTTTCCTCACGAGTTTATGAGGTCTGACGGCAGTCGCTTTCATAAAAGTCCTATAAGCTAAAAAAGGAAGAGGAGTGATCGAACCCCGGACTCCGAGATGAAAGCCACGGAGCCCTCTGCTTCTCAGCTTCTCAGCTTTTTCTAAACCACGGAACAAATTTTGATACCATTCTTACCGTCATTTAGATATTTGATATTTTTGACGGCCTCTGTGGCGTAGCGGTAGTGCATTCGACTGCTACGACAGGGGGGGGGGGGAGATTCCCGCTCAGTGCAAATATTTGAATGCATGAATATGTCTATTTGCATTGGTCTAGGTGTATGTATTTACAGAAAAAAGGATGTAAGTATGTTTATCCGCGTTCTAGAACCCATAGCACAAGCTAGTTAAACTATGCTTACTTTGGGTCTAGAAAGCGCTGTGTAGAATGTCGTAGAATATATTTATTTATTTTCACCGAAAGGTTTGTTATGCATATTACATAACCGAAGAAAAACGGGAAATCTAATTACACCCATGCAAAACTGGGGCGGGTGGTTAGTATGTAGTATGGTCATGATACAAAGATACAAGCCACTACCAACAAAAATACCTTGATTCCTTAATCAAAAGCAAATTAGGGTCCGCCTGCAAATGGACGGACATTACCTTCTGGCTCTGTCTTCGTACGAACGTTCTCGCTACTGGTGTTTTTGTACTACTGTTAATTTATCTTCCTGTAATAAGTTGTGATAAAAAGTATTTTTATTTTTAAATGTTTTTGCTCTGAGATACGAGCAACGGAGATCGCAGAACGATCTCCGTCCTCCATGAGCGCGGGCCTGGGGGTGACGGTCGGGGCTAGCGTCACGCTAGCAGAAGCAGGCTAAGGATGATGGCGCGTTGTGTTTCCGCGCGCGCTTCTCAATAGGGGATGGGGGATTTAAATCCCTACAACACATCGAGGTCGCCAGTGCTGGCGGCCGGGGTCGGTCCCTCGTCTCTGGGATATCCTTTCTAGTGCATATCAAATTCCCCGATGTGACGAAACATCATGCTGTTTTAGTCGATTCGAGTCCGACATGCATACCTCTCCGTTAGCTCCAATGAGGTGAAGCCCGAGGGGGTCTCCGAACGAAATAAATAAGGGCCCATCCGTCGGGAATCAAGAGGCACATAAAAAGAGAGATCCATCCCGAAGTATGCCAATTTTTTTTAATAGTCTAGTTTCTTACAATGGGCGGATGAAACCGCCGGGTATAAATACTCAGGTATCGTATCGTAATTTACTGTTTAACCTATTCGCTATGGTCGTAACATTGGTAATATTGACGCAAAAAAGTTAAAATTAACGATATTATGACTGGCTACGCTTAAATTATATTACATGGAATATAATTTCTAATGATATTTATTTGCGTATTGAGTAAGTATACACTATTATTAGTGGGCGTTTTTGAACTATTGGGCTGACTGGTAGAGAATGCCCAGATGAGGCTCTGGCGAAGGCTGTCCTTTCAGAGTTGGCCTGTAAGAGCCAAGGCAAGCCTGATCAATGATTGAAAGAAGTAGGAGTACGCGAGCGGTCCCCTTGCTCCAAGGTGAAAACATTGGATGCAATCAGTTTTGAGGATGATGAAGATAGTGAGCAGTTGGCATTACGCAATATACTCGTTCCTTAACAATAACTGGCGTATGCGGGTATAAAATACTGGTCTCATCTGGGTACATACAGGCAGTTATTAAAAAATACGTCTCTTAGTAAAATTTCCTAGCAAACTAAAACCCACCGCGCAGATGTCACGCGTAATTTAGAGCAGTTAGCTAACGAGATGGCCGTTTGTGGAATTTTAAGTTGTTTTCTCTAATATCAAAGTTTTACAGCTTTTGTTAAACTTGCAACTGTGATGCAGGTTGCTACAGCTGTGCAAAAGAAGATATCCTCCACTGATGTATTCTGGAGGAAATGCCTAATAGAATCACGTAGAAATCAATGCAAAGTTGTTTTTACCTCAGAACCCGGAGTCCAGACTCGATTTAATGCTTGACTTATTTCGACTATAATAAGATCGATTTACCTGTCAACTTCGACAGGATAGTCTGCGCCAGAGCCCCATTTTTTGATCGATAGGTGTGTACCAGCTGACAGGTCTGGTTGGTTTGGACGCCGAAGATGTTAATACGACTATACACCCTTGTAATTATGTATGTAAACAAATCTTGGCAGTGGAATTTAACCAGCTGTATGAAAACACATTAATTTGATATCATCAAGCTGCACTCTTATTCGAATTGACCGACCGTAAAGCAAACGTGTTTGAAATACGCACGCTTCTATTGGGAGACACATTTAAGATGGTTTAAGTTTACGTCAGTTCATTCTGCTTAGTTAACTAATTGAAAGCTACCGAACTACTCATGTTACGAAACAGAATAATACTCCTGATCTAATGATGCAGCCAGGACGTGGACAGTGGACTTTTTTACCGTCTACTATTGTCCTCTCCAATTACATTCGCCTTAAATTTTCATGCTAATTTTTGAAGAACCCTTGTGACCTTTGATAAAATTAACCCTGCCAAGCTTTTTTATCCCTCATACCAGAAGCCATTATTCCAAACGAATCTTCATTGATAAGTATCGTATCATATATCGTTGATTCGGATACCCCCCCGCCGGCCGGCGGGGGGGTATCCGAAGGGATTTCCGCACGAAAAAAAAAAAGAAAAAAGGTATTACGTCATATAGAATATACTGCTTCCGGGCTGTATATATAAGCAGTATATTCTACATGCAACGCCGGCCGTGAAAGCCTTAAGATTTGTATTACGTCATAGTTGTAAAATTAACACTTTCAATAATCACTATCAAATTTGTTCTGATCAAGCATTTCGAAGCTTAGCCGGTTCGAAATCGTTTCGCTACTGAATTAATTTTATCGTACAATTCAAATTGCCTCCCTAGGGTAGTCTTTAATATACTTAAAATATACCACGATAACAACTGAATATAAAAATATAGCCTGACAGAACATGTATCTATTTTGTATAGACATACATGGTGGGACGGAATTCATTGAAGGACGCGCTTTCAAAACGGAACAAAATCAATGAATTGGACGAGGCATTCGTACTCACTGAGAAAGGGGAGTCGCACAATATGAAGCGGAAAGATTCATTCGATAGCTATTTGTGTGGCTCTTTTTGGACAGGAAACATGTTTGCAGGAAAACGACCCAAGGAATTTTCTATTTGACTGGTGTAATCAACGATATATGATACGATACTTATCAATGAAGATTCGTTTGGAATAATGGCTTCTGGTATGAGGGATAAAAAAGCTTGGCAGGGTTAATTTTATCAAAGGTCACAAGGGTTCTTCAAAAATTAGCATGAAAATTTAAGGCGAATGTAATTGGAGAGGACAATAGTAGACGGTAAAAAAGTCCACTGTCCACGTCCTGGCTGCATCATTAGATCAGGAGTATTATTCTGTTTCGTAACATGAGTAGTTCGGTAGCTTTCAATTAGTTAACTAAGCAGAATGAACTGACGTAAACTTAAACCAACTTAAATGTGTCTCCCAATAGAAGCGTGCGTATTTCAAACACGTTTGCTTTACGGTCGGTCAATTCGAATAAGAGTGCAGCTTGATGATATCAAATTAATGTGTTATCATACAGCTGGTTAAATTCCACTGCCAAGATTTGTTTACATACATAATTACAAGGGTGTATAGTCGTATTAACATCTTCGGCGTCCAAACCAACCAGACCTGTCAGCTGGTACACACCTATCGATCAAAAAATGAGGCTCTGGCGCAGACTATCCTGTCGAAGTTGGCAGGTAAATCGATCTTATTATAGTCGAAATAAGTCAAGCATTAAATCGAGTCTGGACTCCGGGTTCTGAGGTAAAAACAACTTTGCATTGATTTCTACGTGATTCTATTAGGCATTTCCTCCAGAATACATCAGTGGAGGATATCTTCTTTTGCACAGCTGTAGCAACCTGCATCACAGTTGCAAGTTTAACAAAAGCTGTAAAACTTTGATATTAGAGAAAACAACTTAAAATTCCACAAACGGCCATCTCGTTAGCTAACTGCTCTAAATTCAGTACGCGTGACATCTGCGCGGTGGGTTTTAGTTTGCTAGGAAATTTTACTAAGAGACATATTTTTTAATAACTGCCTGTATGTACCCAGATGAGACCAGTATTTTATACCCGCATACGCCAGTTATTGTTAAGGAACGAGTATATTGCGTAATGCCAATTGCTCACTATCATCATCATCCTCAAAACTGATTGCATCCAATGTTTTCACCTTGGAGCAAGGGAACCGCTCGCGTACTCCTACTTCTTTCGTTCATTGATTTTTCTTGCCTTGGCTCTTACAGGCCAACTCTGAAAGGACAGCCTTCGCCAGAGCCTCATCTGGGCATTCTCTACCAGTCAGCCCAATAGTTCAAAAACGCCTACTAATAATAGTGTATACTTACTCAATACACAAATAAATATTATTAGAAATTATATTCCATGTAATATAATTTAAGCGTAGCCAGTCAAAATATCGTTAATTTTAACTTTTTTGCGTCAATATTACCAATATTACGACCATAGCGAATAGGTTAAACAGTAAATTACGATACGATACCTGAGTATTTATACCCGGCGGTTTCATCCGCCCATTGTAAGAAATTAGACTATTAAAAAAAATTGGCATACTTCGGGATGGATCTCTCTTTTTATGTGCCTCTTGATTCCCGACGGATGGGCCCTTATTTATTTCGTTCGGAGACCCCCTCGGGCTTCACCTCATTGGAGCTAACGGAGAGGTATGCATGTCGGACTCGAATCGACTAAAACCGCATGATGTTTCGTCACATCGGGGAATTTGGTATGCACTAGAAAGGATATCCCAGAGACAGGGGACCGACCCCGGCCGCCAGCACTGGCGACCTCGATGTGTTGTAGGGATTTAAATCCCCATCCTCTATTGAGAAGCGCGCGCGGAAACACAACGCGCCGTCATCCTTAGCCTGCTTCTGCTAGGGTGACGCTAGCCCCGACCGTCATCCCAGGCCCGCGCTCATGGAGGACGGAGATCGTTCTGTGATCTCCGTTGCTCGTATCTCAGAGCAAAAACATTAAAAATAAAAATCCTTTTATCACAACTTATTACAGGAAGATAAATTAACAGTAGTACAATAACACCAGTAGCGAGAACGTTCGTACGAAGACAGAGCCAGAAGGTAATGTCCGTCCATTTGCAGGCGGACCCTAATTTGCTTTTGATTAATGAATCAAGGTATTTTTGTTGGTAGTGGCTTGTATCTTTGTATCATGACCATACTACATAAATGCAACATGCCCCAGTTTTGCATGGGTGTAATTAGATTTCCCGTTTTTCTTCGGTTATGTAATATGCATAACAAACCTTTCGGTGAAAATAAATAAATATATTCTACGACATTCTACACAGCGCTTTCTAGACCCAAAGTAAGCATAGTTTAACTAGCTTGTGTTATGGGTTCTAGAACGCGGATAAACATACTTACATACTTTTTTTTGTAAATACATACATATTATACATAGAAACACCCAGACCAATGCAAATAGACATATTCATGCATTCAAATATTTGCTCTGAGCGGGAATCTCCCCCCCCTGTCGTAGCAGTCGAATGCACTACCGCTACGCCACAGAGGCCGTCAAAAATATCAAATATCTAAATCACGGTAAGAATGGTATCAAAATTTGTTACGTGGTTTAGAAAAAGCTGAGAAGCAGAGGGCTCCGTGGCTTTCACCTCGAAGTCCGGGGTTCGATCACTCCTCTTCCTTTTTTAGCTTATAGGATTTTTATGAAAGCGACTGCCGTCTGACCTCATAAACTCGTGAGGAAAACCTCTCGAAAAGGTCTTGAAAGGGCCCTATACACCCGCGTAAAAGTGCCTTTTAGAGAGAAAGCTAATATAAAATAGTAGACGAAAGCGAAAACATTTCTGTTTTTTTCTCGGTAGCGTTCAAAGCAGGCACCTTGGGGCCCGGGGTGCGCCCGACGAGAAGAGCGGCAGTCTGACCCCGAGCCGTGAGTTGGGTTACGACTATTTGGTTTATTTTAAAGCGACAAGTCTATATACAGGTCTATAAAAGAACTCCGGGGTTTTGAGGAAAAATATTTTAATGAAATAAAAAACATACATACATGTATACATGACTGAAAAGCTTACATTTTCAAGTTTTTTTTAACACTTAGTAAAGTTCTATGTGAGCCCCGTTAGTGGCACGGCAGACGTCTAAACGGTATTCTACCTCTTCCCATGTCCTGGCGAGCATGTGTGGGGGGACGGTTGCCACACAATTATTTTGGTTGGTTTGGACGCCGAAGATGTTAATACGACTATACACCCTTGTATATTAAAGACTACCCTAGGGAGGCAATTTGAATTGTACGATAAAATTAATTCAGTAGCGAAACGATTTCGAACCGGCTAAGCTTCGAAATGCTTGATCAGAACAAATTTGATAGTGATTATTGAAAGTGTTAATTTTACAACTATGACGTAATACAAATCGTAAGGCTTTCACGGCCGGCGTTGCATGTAGAATATACTGCTTATATATACAGCCCGGAAGCAGTATATTCTATATGACGTAATACCTTTTTTCTTTTTTTTTCCGTGCGGAAATCCCTTCGGATACCCCCCCGCCGGCCAGCGGGGGCGGTTATGTGGGACTTGAACCGACTAAAACCGCACACCGTCTCGGGTCTTCAGACGCCGGGGTGTAAGGTTGCCCCATAGGGCATTACGAATATGACGTAATACCTAAGGCGTTGGATTTGGAATTAAGAGGTTTGATCCCCACTCAATTTACCACTAATAACGTGAACCCTTTTCACACAAGCAATTTTGCTTAGTTGAATGGGTTAACGAGAAAAATAGTAATGTGTGACCCACATTATCACAATAGCCTTTATTAAAAATGTCTGCAACAAAAAAAAAGGCGCAGGCGACTCAGACGCCGGAGGTCGATTAACGACCTTCGTTCTCCATGAGCGCAGGCATGGGGGTGGCAGGTGAGGCCGCCTGTCATACCAACAGAAGCAGGCCGGGACGGCGGGGTGACTAGCGCCCCTCCCCCAAACCAGGGCAAGACGGGGTCACCGTGGTTCCTAAACCCGAGGGGGCCATCTCGAAACCGTCAGAAGCCGTCAGAACCGTCAAAGGCCCAGGGTCAGTCGGGGTGCAAGGGAAATGCTTTATGGGCAACCTTACACCCCGGCCTCTGAAGACCCAAGACGGCCTGCGGTTTTAGTCGGTTCAAGCCCGACATAACCGTCCCCGCTGGCCGGGCTGTTATTTCGTGCGGTAATCCGAGGGGATTTCCGCACGAAATAAAAAAACAAAAGAGATGCAGGGATCAATCGCTTTTGTTTGCACATCAATAATATCGTGTAGGATCGCGATATTTATATTGACTGTCTCCACGCGCCCATACATAAAATAAAAACATCCGAATTGAGAACCTTTTTTAAAGTCGGAAAGAAAAATGACTCGAGATTCTTGAAAAATTCAGCCCTCGTCACTAGTACTATATTTAAAGTAAAAGGCATGAGCATAGGGTGTATTACACTCAATTGTTCGCAGTTGCAAAAATTCGCAAGCTAACTGCCATTTGAGAATGTCTGACTTCTATGAATTGAAGCTGGGACTTTTCAATTATACGCAAACATTAGAACAAACGAATGCTACGGAACAAGGACGCAGAATAAAAATTGATAACATCTTCGATTAAAATCAATTTAAATCTCAGTATCCTCAACTAAATGCGGAATAAAACGAACTATTTCAATCAACACCGCGATCTATGCAGCAATCTATTTAATAAAATTAACCAATTTACTTCCGAATGCGGTAATTTTCATTCGATCCCACGCATGGTTGTTAGGAATATTGGCACATCGATTATATTATATACTAGAAAATTGGCACTGAGTCATTTGATAAGGGTTGCCATATGACATCCAAATTTCCCAGTAGGTACAGTTCTCAGGGGTGTGTGTTGGGTAACCTCCTCGAGTGTCGCTCCGATTCCGATCCCGCTGCAGTCCGGGGGGAACGGAATCGGAGCGGCCGGTACACCCTGGGCGGCGGTCAATGGCTTCCCCTTCATAGGGTTGGCATTGATCGTCGGCCAATACCCAACGTGGCGGGAACACATCGCTCTCCGTACTCCTCTGATGTCAGAGGAGACAGGATGAGCGATGCTGTTAGTGGTGAGATGGCCCAGGGTCAGTCGGGGTGCGAGGAATATGCTCTATGGGTAACCTTACACCCCGGCGTCTGAAGACCCGAGACGGCGTGCGGTTTTAGTCGGTTCAAGCCCGACATAACCGCCCCCGCTGGCCGGCGGGGGGGTATCCGAAGGGATTTCCGCACGAGAAAAAAAAAAAAAAAAAAGTTACAGTTCTCAAATTCCAGATCCGGATACCGATATATTTAGTAAAAACTATCGTTAGTGACCGTAGTAGTTTTTCTTTACGCCTTACTCCGCCGGGCAGGGGCAACGTCCTGCCATTTTGTTATGCACAATGTACAGAAGAAAATGGCGGATTAATTACTCAAATTCATTCTTCTTTTACACTGGAGACAGAAATATGAACTGAAAATTGCGATTGAAAAACGTTTGTAAGATTTTATTGCTAGATTCTTTATTCACAGACTGCTCTAATGGCCTTGTAAATCTGATTAGATGTAGAAGCAGTTGTATATCGTCAAAGTGTGGACACTAGCAGCTAGCGAGGAGATTGTATTACGTTGAGTTCCTCGTAAGGCAGTATGTGTTTATGTATTACGTTGAGATCCTCGTAAGGCAATATGAGTCAAGGAGTGCGTGGGTATTCGCTTGTTGTTTGAAGCAGGTCTGCTGTTATGTTCTTAAGTCAAGTGTTATAAAACACCTGATTTAAGTGAGGGGCGTACACACAATTATATAATTACTAGTGCGTGAGCCATGGCTTTGGGTACTGGTGACACAATTTTGAATCAAGTTGATACCACCTTGCCGTTCCAGAAAAACCTCATATAATCCAATCTCGGTTGGATTGTGTTCAGGGTTCAGCAACTCCACAGCCTGGGATGAAGAAGCAGCCAGCGCAGCAGATATGGCCCCAGTGGAGGTTAGTAGTGGCTGGTGGACATTCGTGGAATCCATTCAAACCTCAAAGCTGCCCATCAACACCTAGATCTTTCTTTGGTTTGCTCTTTTCTCACGGAAACATAAATGTGCGGTCCAGATGACACGTCTTATTTAGTTTATCGCGGTGGAGGAATACTTTTGCTGACGAGTCACACAGCCCTTCACAGTGTTTCGGTAAAAGCTCTATTAAATTAAAAGTTATTATAAAAAAAAATAGACAGATATGTAAGTAAATAAAGAAATTATTCTTCACACGTTGCTTATATAAAATTTGGTTTAGGGGAACGGATTATTGTATCGCGTCGCGACGGCATAAGTGCTAAGTATAGTACTAGCTTACTCAGCGAGATTAAAAAACTAACACGTTGCTGCTATTTATGGCTTTAAGTCGTTCGCAATATTGCTGTTAAGTCTGTAAAATAATGAAAAAACTTTTTTTATTCGCACAATTTTGTTTACATGCGCTTTTTAGTGACAGTAACTATTATAGCCATTGTATCTATCACCAGAAGGTCAATGTAAATGTATACTTAGATTATAATTAGATTAGATATAAAAATAGAAAATATAGTTTAAAATATTTTTTCTTTATAGCTTCTGCCCGCGACTTCTGCTAGGACCTCAGAATTGGACATAGTATACCTTGAGAGAAATGATAAATAAAATAACATACATACACTTACATACTTTAATACTTTTTTTTTTAAATAAATACATATTAGGTATACATAGGACAGGGCACGCCGCAATAGCGGCGGTAAGGCCCATCATGGAGGATTGGCTGGAGAGGCGACACGGAAGCCTCTCCTACCGACTGACGCAGGTGATCTCAGGGAAGGGGTGCTTCGGGGACCACCTGCATCGGATCAGGAAGGAGCCAACGCCTGAGTGTCATCACTGCGACGCGAGCGAGGACTCAGGGCTGCACACGCTGGCGGACTGCCCGGCGTGGGAGGCGCCGAGGCGTGACCTCGTGGCAGCCATCGGGGTGGGAGTCCTCTCGCTCGGCAGCATGATTGCGGCAATGGTGCGGAGCGCGAGCGCGTGGGCCGCCGCCGCCTCCTTCTGCGAGCATGTAATGCTCGCGAAGGAGGTGGCGGAGCGCGCCCGGGAGAGACTTAGAACTCTCCCGGTCCGCCGAGCCCGCAACTTGCTCGCCGCGCGTCGCAGGCAACTCAGGCGCCGGAGGTCGCTTAACGACCTCCGTCCTCCATGAGCGCAGGCCTGGGGGTGGCGGGTGAGGCCACCTGTCACCCCAGCAGAAGCAGGCCGGGACGGTGGGGCGACTAGCGCCCCTCCCCCAAACCGGGGCAAGACGGGGACACCGTGGTTCCCAAACCCGAGGGGGCCATCTCGAAACCGGAGATGGCCCAGGGTCAGTCGGGGTGCGAGGGATATGCTCTATGGGCAACCTTACACCCCGGCGTCTGTAGACCCGAGACGGCGTGCGGTTTTAGTCGGTTCAAGCCCGACATAACCGCCCCCGCTGGCACGCGGGGGGGTATCCGAAGGGATTTCCGCACGAAAAAAAAAAAAAAAAAAAAAAAAAAAAAGGTATACATAGGAAACACCCAGACCAATGCAAATATACATATTTGCAATGAGCGGGAATCGAACCCGCGACCTCTGACTAAGCAGTCGGATGCTCTACCGCTACGCCACAGAGGTCGTCAAATCCAGGATAGAAATTATATTCGTATCTAATGATAACTATAGATCGTGTTATCGATGCTGAAACTGTCAAAGTAAAATCAGATCTTCCAAGTAGTAAATACGACATATTTTTGACCGTACATGTCAAACATTCATTCTATACAAGAATTACGTACCTACCCAACTTTTGTCGCTGCCTGTACATACGGCAATCATATTGTTGTAGGCATTGGAAGACACCAATGCCTATAACTATATGATTGCCGGTTAATTGAGGATTCTATAGCTAAACGTGCGTCAGCTACAAGCGTAATCATGGAGGCGTTACGTCACTCTCGGACAATCAAAGTTTGCACGACAATTCTAATGGGCCGATACCATCATCTTAGATTAGAGGCTGCATGATTTCCTGTTATTTTAAAACAAACGGCTTTTGCACATAGACCGAGAAGAAGGCCTAAGTTCCTCGCGCGTTTGTTATTGATATATTCGCCGACTATGGAACCGATAGAACGCGAACACAACGCGACGCGTTGTATCGTGATCAAAAGGCCCTTTTAAGGTCCACAATATATATCATAACCTCTTTTCTACCACCTGTCTACTGCAAACGTACATACATACATAATGACGTCTTTCTCCCTTTGGGGTAGACAAAGACAGCCCTTCAGGGTGGGTCAGGGTGGAGCCAGCTATTTGCAAAATTTCAGCCAAATCCATTCTAACGTTTTGCCTGATGGAGGAATAAACTCACTTCCGCTTTAATAATTATTTTAGGTAGGACTAAATATTAGGTCGTTACTGTATATGACATTGCCGTTTTTTTTGAAGAAATTGGAGGAAACCCAATTTTCAGTACTAACATTTTTGCATTTTTTTTAGGAATGACAAATCCAAATTTTATGATTTTTTTTGTGTTTGAATGAGACAATATTAAGCTAACAAACAGCAACTTTTATTACATTTTTGAAAAGTGACAGCTGTTAAGTAATACGAAATTTATCATCAAAATGGATAGCATTTAGGAAGTAAGTACTGTTTTTGAAGATCGAATTAAGCGGCCAATAAAACAAAATTTAATACAGAGTTGTAAACTCTTGAAATCAACTTTCAAACAAAATATAAATAATGGAAATAGCTATTAAATTACAGGAATAACGAACTCATGAATTTGTAAGAAAATTTCGGCAATTTCATAGGTCTAATTCAATTTCGGCAATCTAAACTATAGGTATTTTCTTAGAACATTCTTGGACTTGGACATTCTTAGAACCACATGGTAAATATCCCGTTAACTCTAATACTTAATCTAAACTATACCAACAAAGCTTCTTTGACCCAGGCAGTGGCAGGAAGATAATTTTCAAATATGAATGCAAATAATATGTAAATGTGTGTGGTGAGCTCCTTTGAAATTAAACCATTTTTAAGGGCTTCTATCACGATTGATTCATTGTAAATAAAAAGAAAAAACCAAATCGCGATGGACTCCGTTTAAAAAACTTCTGAAAATATGACTTAAGTTCCGATTATATCTAGTAGATTAAGAAAAATGTGTCTAATGATACATTTCACGGCTTTAAATAATTAATTATAAGATTTTGAAGTATAATTATGTAATCTATACAAATAATTAAAATTGTAGTGTCTGTTTGTAACGTTAAAATAATAGTTTTTCTATGAATGCATATGAGTATATATATGTACGGTACGTACAATAAAAAAAAAATCATTTTTTTAAACTTTTGTCTATCTGTCTGTCTGTTTGAATTAGGTAATCTCTGGAACGGCTTGGCCGATTTTGACGGGACTTTCACTGGTAGATAGCTAATATTACAAGGCGTAACAAGATATTTAAAACCCAGATCTAAGTCCACGCGGGAGAATTCGCGGGCACAGCTAGCTGTGAATATGATGTGTAAATAATTGCTCTACCTATGTTAGCAGTTGTTTGCCTTGTACTTTATTTACCTTCTTATTTAAATGAAGAACATTTAAAAACAATATTTTAGCAATAGAAAACCGGCTTCAACAGATAAATATTGGTATTTAGTAAAGTATATTTGCCCAGATATTGTGCAGGTGGCTTTGCATATTTGAAGACTATATATATATATATATATAGCTGTTGCCCGCGGCTGCGCACGCGTGGAATTCTGATCGTTCCCGCAACCCATGGGAACCTATACCCGGTTATATATAGAGCTCATTAGATTTCAGCTAAAGACCTGAACCTGCCAGATCGAAGTTTCTATATATCTCGCAATCGGGCCCGAAGACGGCACGTCATCACATGATGGTTCTTTCGGCCTAGACCCTACCAAAAGAAATCCGAACTTCATGGTACGTAAATACTACATCTTTCGTTAATGTTTCAGGCGCCTAGTTTTGAATTGACTTCTAAGGAATGTATGTAAAGTAGCATTCTGTCACTTAAGTCTATAATAAGGTCCGGTCATACGAGACGGCCCATTCGTGTCCACCTTGACAACACTTGCCGAAGTCATGGTACGAATGAATAATTAAAAAAAACAAATCATGCTTCACCACAAATGAGCCCCGTTTCCCAAGTTGTAAATAATGATAAATGTGTCCAAAAGATACCATCGTTATAGTCCCCAGTGACCCTAATTGCCCCATTCACACCCGATGTGTCGTAATCCTTTATAAGCCTCACCACCCAGGAATTAGAGGGGTGACTTTAATAGTGAAGTCCATTATCGATAACCATAAAAAATATAGGTATTAAGTTATTCACCTGTCATCGTAGTTTAAAACAACTTATTGAGGTTCGCCTAATGACGACTATTATTTTTTTCAATACGTATTTTACGTCATGTTGAATTTTATCGATTTGTTTACTTATCGATGGTTTGTCAACATTACAATCACTTTGCCATTAGTTATATTAATATTACAAAGTAATAGACTTTAGTGATGTGTCAATTGTGGAATTTGATGGCGTTATCGATTGATTAAACAGAAAAATAAATTATAGTGAATACTTTATTTGAAGCGTTTCTATTTTTTATCATGTAACATTATAGAAGTATTAGTACCTTTTTTTTTTTTTTTCGTGCGGAAATCCCTTCGGATACCCCCCCACCAGCCAGCGGGGGCGGTTATGTCGGGCTTGCACCGACTAAAACCGCACGCCGTCTCGGGTCTTAAGACGCCGGGTGTAAGATTACCCATAGAGCATATCCCTCGCACCCCGACTGACCCTGGGCCATCTCCGCTTTCGAGATGGACCCCTTACTTGCTCTCCACTGTGCCATCTGCTAATCAGAGGGACACGTGGAAAGCTTCCGAACAGCCCTCAACAGGGCCGTCCTCGCCTCGGTCGGAGTTGGCCGTAGGCGGCAGCGTCTCTCCCACCCTAGGAGAGAGGCGCTGCCGTCTCCGTTGCCCAGGGTGCACCGCGTGGAGGTTCCCAACCAAGCACCCACGAAGTATTAGTACCTATTATTGATTTTAAACACAACCTAGCAAATATTAAACACTAGGTCTGCAAGGCGAATCGCTGCTTGCAATGTTGAGCTGAGTGAGACATCGTGAATCAGATTTGGATAATTTTGAACAGTGATCATTCCTCCGTGGCAAGTCCATCTGGAATTTTTTTAACGGTGATCATTCCTCTGTGGTAGCATTAATTTTTTCAAAATATATCCATAAACCTTCCTCTGATTGACCTCTTTAATCATGCCAAATTTGGTTCTGATTGGATTAGTAGTTTAGGAGGAGACCTGTGACAAAGAAAATCCTGAAGTCTGGTATGAGGAGCTTTCGCTCGACTTCGTCTCACTCAGCTCAATTATTTATTGACGTGGTAATTCTGATTGCCTACAACTATTATCGCAAGTATCTGATATTTCAGCATTATTGCAAAACTTCATGATCATGAATCGAAAACTCGAAAATAAAAAAACAAGTGAGCATTCTAATAATATCCTTCTTGTTAAGTTGACACCGTTACTAGCCAAGGTTATTTACGGCAATTTAGATGACTTGCATTATCAGTGTGATGCGTTACATGCCGGTGATTGTATGAACATTACAGGGTATGATTTTAAAGTGGCATAGTGATTCGCATAACTGGCGAACCGTGGGTGTGTAATACACCTCTGCCTACCCCTTCGGGGATACAGGCGTGAAGTTATGTTATTTTTTTTTTTTTTATAT
This sequence comes from Cybosia mesomella, assembly GCA_946251805.1. NCBI lineage: Eukaryota > Metazoa > Arthropoda > Insecta > Lepidoptera > Erebidae > Cybosia > Cybosia mesomella. The sequence goes on from OX276398.1 coordinate 30,983,843, forward strand.
TTAGGACACGTCAATTTCACGTCACCTTATGGTAAGCTAAAGGTAAAGTCTCAGGAAAGAGAGTCACCATTACATACACGTACCATGTTAACAATGGTGGCACTCGGCTTGACGGCCTCATCAGTATAGTGCTGCGACCACAATCCCCTGCCCAGCTATGCACTTGCTGACCCCTGAACGCAATCAAACCGAAATTGTATTACTTTGGAGGGTTTTTCGCAATGTGGTGGTACACCCACCCGGCCGAATTTTGTGACAAATTTGTGTCATCAAATTTCTACCATCAGTGAATGTATACTGAATTTAGTACGGCTTTATTGTTTACTAGCAGTTGTCCGCTGCTCCGTCTGCGTTGAATTCTGGTCCCGGTCCCGCTTCCCATGAGAACCTATTCCAGAAAAAAAAAACTAATAGGAAGTAGGATAGTAGTTCTTCAGCCAAATAGGTGTTTGAAAACATAACATAACTTCACGCCTGTATCCGCGACGGGGTAGGCAGAGGCGTATTACACACCCACGATTCGCCAGTTATGTTACGGTCCCAATTTTTTAATAAATATTCTACGACATTCTACACAGCGCTTTCTAGACCCAAAGTAAGCATAGTTTAACTAGCTTTTTACGGGTTCCACAAACCGCGGTAGCCTAATGGTATTGGTAAAGGACTGCTGAGACGAGGTCTCGGGTTCGATCCCAGGTATTACCATGGCACACACCAATAACTTTTCGATGGTTTTCGAAGTTATGTGTGTATTTATCGCAGGTTTATAAGTGCCCGGTTAATGGCAATAGGCTCGCCACCTATTACATTGGGACCTAAAACATAAACTGGCGAAACGTGGGTGCTAGCACCTTTGCCTACCCCTTCGGGGATATAGGCGTGAGTTTATGTTATGTTATGTTATGTTATGTAGAAACACCCAGACCAATGCAAATAGACATATTCATGCATACAAATATTTGCACTGAGCGGAAATCGAACCCGCGCCACCTATCGTAGCAGTCGAATGCACTACCGCTACGCCACAGAGGCCGTCAATTAGTAGTATTTACAATTGCCCATTGGCCTATTTCCCCCGCTTCCCTCCTCCTCTGGTGAAGTAAGCGTTAATAGGATGGTAGTTACTAAACTGTGTGTTTGTAACCTTGTACGTACCTTTTTTTTTTTTTTTTTTTTTTATCGTGCGGATATCCCCTCTGAAACCCTCCCGCCGAGCAGCGGGGGCGGTTATGTCGGACTTGAACCGACCAAAACCATACGCCGTCTCGGGTCTTAGACGGGGTGTAAGGTTGCCCATGAGTCATTTCCCTCGCACCCCGACTCCTTGTACAAACTTTTTTTTTTTACGTGCGGAAATCCCTTCGGATACCCCCCCGCCGGCCAGCGGGGGTTGTTATGTCGTGTCTCAACTAAAACCGCACGGTGTCCTCCCCAAGTGTCCGTTGCCGGGCACCCCGGGTAAGTCCTCGAAAGGATAACCCCAGGGTTGCCGGCGGACTTTGGCCGCCACCGCGGCCTCGCCTGGTGGGGTCGGGTTAGTATAAAAAACTTAAGTATGTATGTTCTTTTAGTTATTCACTACTAGGTCATCACCATTCGAGCGCCAAACTCGGTTGCAACCAAAGCTTACACTTTGGAGCAAGTGGTCCGCTTTCCTACTTCTCCTTTTAACCCCCGACGCAAAAACGACGGGGTGTTATAAGTTTGACGTGACTGTGTGTCTGTCTGTGACATCGTAACTCCCGAACGGATGAGCCGATTTTGATGTTGATTTTTTTTGTTTAAAAGTTGAATTGGTCGGTAGTGTTTCTAGCCATGTCAGGGGCTTTTTACTGGAGGGACTACCGTCTGGCCTCCGAACTTCGACAGGAAAACCTGCGTCAGTGCCTTGTCCGTCGATCAGCAGGTGAATCGGCTTGCTAGTGAGGTTAGTTTAGGCCCCAATTTAATGGGGCCTAAACTAAGCCCTATAAGGTATCAAAATTTGGATGCTCTTTGATATCTACTAGGTATTTTATCCACATACCTTAAACAAATAACGCCCATATACCCAGAATGTTGTGAACGAGCGGCTATTGGGAAGTTTTTAACATTGATTGCATTCTTTTAATCCATAACTTGCGTGTCTAGTATGCATACAGCAAGGCAAACAGGCGATAGAGATAGTAATAACCCATTTGTTTAGTATTGACTTAGCAGAATGGTTCTTATTACCTGGTAATAAAAATACAGTAAATTAACCATCGTCATTTTATACTAAGAAAATCTAGATTCCTATATTTTATAGGAAGCTCGTGAAGTGTGTAGGACAAGAAGCAGATGGCGGGCTGTTTTCTCTGCCTACCCCTGAGGGAAAAAGGCGTGATTATATGTATGTAAGTATGTTATATAAACTTAAAAAAAACTTTGAAACACGACATTCGTGATTATCTCTAACACTCGGAGATGGCCCAGCGTCAGTCGGATTGCGAGGGATATGCTCTATGGGCAACCTTACACCCCGGCGTCTGAAGACCCGAGACGGCGTGCGGTTTTAGTCGGTTCAAGCCCGACATAACCACCCCCGCTGGCCGGCGGCGGGGTATCCGAAGGGATTTCCGCACAAAAAAAAAGGTACACATCAACCGAACTAAGATGAACGAACGAGTGAGATTCGATTGCCGCACGCTGTCAAGCGTACTGTGTAGGCAGCGACAACATCTTCTGTTTATTTGATATCCTAGATCCTGGCCCATCGCTTCCTCTAGTTTCATAATTATTTTAACACATGCCCGCCGCCCTGGCCCTAGCCAGCTCGGGTAAAGGGCGGCGAGAAGTGACGTGCGGTGTTCCACAGGGGTCGGTCCTAGGGCCACTCCTGTGGAACATCGGATACGACTGGGTGCTGCGCGGTCCGTTGCTCGAGGGTGCCAGCATAACTTGTTATGCTGACGACACCCTCGTGATGGCGCGGGGAGCAACGTACCGAAGCGCGGTACTAAAGGCCACGGCAGGGGTTGCTCAAGTCGTGGGTCGAATACGGCGGCTGGGACTCGAGGTGGCTCTCCACAAATCCGAGGCTATGTGTTTTCACGCCCCTCGCAAGGGGCCACCTGCGGGAACCAGCATAACCGTAGGGGGCGTAAGCATCGGCATCGAGCCCACGATGAGGTTCCTTGGGCTCGTACTCGATAGCCGATGGGACTTCGGACCTCATCTCCGAAATCTGTTCCCGAAACTGAGGGGGGCTGCGGCTGCGCTATTGCGACTGATTCCCAACGTTAAGGGACCCAACGCCCCCACTAGGAGACTGTACCTGGGGATCGTGCGAAGCATGGCCCTGTACGGGGCCCCCGTATGGGCGGAGACTTTGACGGCCCGCAACGTGGCTGTTCTAAACAGCCCGTTAAAGGCGATGGCCGTCAGAGTCATCAGGGGGTATCGCACGATCTCCGTCGAGGCGGCATGTCTCCTAGCCGGAACCCCTCCATGAGACCTGGAAGCGAGAGCCCTTACGTCATTGTACCAATGGCGCAAGGAGGCGCTGGAGTGGGGCCATAGGCCGGAGCGCCGAGAAATTAGGGCTCAGCGGTCTCAGCTCCGCCGGGAACTCATGGAGACATGGAGGGTGCGACTTGAGCAACCAAGGTGTGGGGAATCCACCATTTCGGCGGTGAGGCCGATCATGAAGGAGTGGTTGGAGAGACACCACGGTGACCTCTTCTACCGGATGTGCCAGATATTTACCGGACACGGGTGCTTCGGTATGTATCTATGGCGCATCCACCGGGAGACAACGCCGCAGTGTCAGCACTGCGAGGATCCTGGCGAAGACACGGCGCTCCACACGTTGGTGGAGTGCCCTGCGTGGGCGAGTTAACGCCGGGATCTCGTTGCGTTTTCGCGACGTTCTCTCGTTGGAGACCATGGTGAGGGCCGTGGTCTCCGACGGGAGCAAGTGGCAGGCCGCCGCCTCTTTCTGCGAGCAGGTTATGCGCGCGAAAGAGATGGCGGAGAGGTAACGTGAGACAACCCTGCCCCCCGAGTTCCGCAGACTCGTCTACGCCCGGGACTACCGACCTCCATGATCGGTGCCTGAGGACAGCAGTTGGCCGACTCGCCGTCCTTACAGAAGCAGGCCGTGGCGGAGGCGAGTCGTGTGTGTCCTACACACGCCTGCCTACTCACTGACGTGGGATAAAACCCGACCCTACCAGGCAAGGCTGCACTGGCGGCCAAGGTCTGCCGGTAACCCTGGGGTTATCCTTTCGAGGGCTTACCCGGGGTGCCCGGCAATGGACACTTGGGCAGGACACCATGCGGTTTTAGTCAATTCATGCACGACATAACCGCCCCCGCTGGCCGGCGGGATCCGGACCCGGATCCGAAGGGATTTCCGCACGTAAAAAAAAAACACATGCCCGCCGGTTGCAGGTATTCTGACGTTTCTTTTAAATGTCCGCGAATTGATTGACTTTAATTATACTGTGTACATACAGCACTTACCTGCCTAGACCCTATTACTTGTTCCACACTTTGGATTGCTCAGCATTAATACACACAAACTAGCTTTCTAAATCAAGTCTATTTTGTATTAAAATTCAGCAAAATCCTTTCAATAGTTCGCTTGGTGTGTACTTGGCATAAACCGAACTGAGAGCTCTTACACGGGAAGGTGAAGCATACTTCAAGCTTATAGACCTTGCAAAAGAACAAAAAATCTCGAGTACCATTCATCGAAATATCGACGTAGCATCCGTAGTTTGAGCTTTGATTGTGAGACGTACCTTGTTTTGTTTTTTTTTTTAAATTTTTTTTTCGTGCGGGAAATTCACTAGATTTTCTATTGTTCTGACCGCAATTGTCACAACTATTCTTTCCGTTAAAGACCTGGGATATTGCGGCAATATTACCTACAACATTCGATTTATATTTGTACGATTGTAAAATTGGTCATTTTTACCTTTTTTTATGGATGATAGGCTCGTTTGACCTCTATCTCACCTGGTCGTAACTTTTAAATATCGTATCGAGTTAAAACTTTGTAGGTATAATATTACATTAATTTGGCACAATCCAGCTGATTTGGTGATGAAGTCTGGAGTGGTTAGTGGATGTTAGTGGATGGAGAGCCCTCAAATTGGGGCTTGTTTGAGACGTTTGACCTCTATCTCACCTGGTCGTAACTTTTAAATATCGTATCGATTTAAAACTTTGTAGGTATGATATTACATTAATTTGGCACAATCCAGCTGATCTGGTGATGAAGTCTGGAGTGGTTAGTGGATGTTAGTGGATGGAAAGCCCTCAAATTGGGGCTTGTTTGAGATGCTTCGAAGATTCCCAAATAATTACTGAGAAACGTGTTTGCTAGTTATTTTTAATGTAATAATTATTATTTAGAACTAAACACATTCTTTTTTAGTGCCACTAATTCCGCGCTAAGCCGCGGTAGCCTAGTGGTATGGGTAGTGGACTGCTGAGACGAGGTCTCGGGTTCAATCCCAGGTTTTACCATGGCACACACCAATGACTTTTCGATGCTTTTCGAAGTTATGTGTGTATTTATCGCAGGCTTATAAGTGCCCGGTTAATGGCAATAGGCTCGCCACCTATTACATTGGGACCTAAACATAAACTGGCGAAATGTGGGTGCTAGCACCTCTGCCTACCCCTTCGGGGATATAGGCGTGAGTTTATGTTCTATATGTTCTAATTCTTTTTAGTTGGTCGAAGCCCTGTCAACCCTTTTAAGTATGCTAAACATTGGGTTTGCGTTACTGGTGGTAGAAATTTGATGACACAAATTTGTCACAAAATCGGCCGGGTAGGTACCACCGTGCACGATTGCGAAAAACCCTCCATAGTAATCCAATTTCGGTTTGATGCGTTCAGGGGTCAGCAAGTGCATAGCCGGGCAGGGGGATTGTGGGCTGCGACGACAATCCTCTTCTGATGAGGCCGTCAAGCTGAGTGTCACCATTGTTAACATGGTACGTGTATGTAATGGTGACCCTCTTTCCTGAGACTTTACCTTCAGCTTACCATCAGGCGAGGTGAAGTCAAATTGACGTGTCCTAAATATATTTAAAAAAAAAAGTGTTTACTAGATATTCGAACTTGCAACCTCAGGATGGCCATTACGTTGGGGTGTGTGTTGGGTAACCTCCTCGAGTGTCGCTCCGATTCCGATCCCGCTGCAGTCCGGGGGGAACGGAATCGGAGCGGCCGGTACACCCTGGGCGGCGGTCAATGGCTTCCCCTTCACCCCTTCATAGGGTTGGCATTGATCGTCGGCCAATACCCAACGTGGCGGGAACACATCGCTCTCCGTACTCCTCTGCTTTCAGAGGAGACAGGATGAGCGATGCTGTTGGTGGTGAGATGGCCCAGGGTCAGCCGGGGTGCGAGGGATATGCTCTATGGGTAACCTTACACCCCGGTGTCTGAAGACCCGAGACGGCGTGCGGTTTTAGTCGGTGCAAGCCCGACATAACCGCCCCCGCTGGCCGGCGGGGGGGTATCCGAAGGGATTTCCGCAAGATAAAAAAAAAAAAAAAAGGATGGCCATTACGTTACCGCTGCTTTATAAGTTTATTGTGTTTATAACATTAATTCTGTTTGTCAATAGTAATAATGTTTCCATATATTGAACTGTGTCATGAGTCGAAACGTTTACTGTCAAACGTTAATTAAACGTTATGGCGACCATATTGTGTACATCATGAGTGCGCCATCATTTCATGAAATGGCCACTTTTATGAGCGGTCGACATCTACCAACATTATCGTTATTGTATTGTAGGTACTTTCCTCAAGGATTTTTAGGTTAAATGTTCCTAAATATAGCTCCTTTTAATTTCATGACACTTTATACAGAACTATCATATAAAACGTTATATAAAATTGGCATAAAGATCTACATCCCCCGAAGTGGGCAAATATGTTTAAGTTTTTCGATCCCATCGAAAACGGGGCGTGCCTTTTGCCATGAATCGGGCACATTTCCATGGGTTGATAACGACCCTACCCCTAACCGCCTTATAAGATACAACAAGAGATGGGGTAGTTTTTAAATTCTGCCACCGGGAACTGATGTGTGCTAAAAAGTAAGTACTCACAACTGAATAACATGTAAGAACGTGTAGTGTACCAACTTTTAACTTTTGCATTCAACACTTCAACTGTTTAATGTTTGCGTCGCACCGATCGTCACCAGTGTAGTCACAGGCTGACATCTCGAAACCGGAGATAGCCCAGGGTCAATCGGGGTGCGAGGGATATGCTCAATGGGCAACCTTACACCCCGGTCTGTAGACCCGAGACGGCGTGCGGTTTTAGTCGGTTCAAGCCCGACATGACCACCCCCCCTGGCCAGCGGGGGGGTATCCGAAGGGATTTCCGCACGAAAAAAAAAAGGCTTTTCAGATTCAGCAAAAAATCAAACGTACGGGCGACTGTACGATGAAAAGTAACTGAATATTTATAAATTCACAAACGATCTTTACTGTATAGATCTATGAAATAAATAAGTAAACGATGTTTAAACATTTTTGTTATTTTTCTGACGACGAATATGCTATGTTTAATACGGAGCAAATACGTAAGAAATGTCTGCTGACTCGACAACGTCTGCCCTGACGTGTACACACTTATGTTGGTTACATTGCGATTAAGCGAACGGCAACAAGTGGAATCCGTTAAGTATAATTTATCGCAGAGCGTGCCGTCTTCTTCTTCATAGAGTCAATGGCTAATAAAACTCCTTAGATTTTGTGGGCCCCATGAAGAGTGTACCGTATCCTCGCGTGTTCTCGCCGTGAGGTCTACACTGGCTCATTCGCATTCGATTTTACCAACCTTCGCTTACGTCCGCTTGTGTGTACCCGGCATTTTCTTAAAACAATAGGTACAATAAGCTTATCAAGGTTTTAACAGCAGTCGAGGTTAACCTCTTCATATATTCTTTCTATTTTTTACTAATAACGCAGCAGTTAATGGTTTTTATCTTTAAGCAAGTGTAAAAATATAATACAATGGTTATTTTCAATGTCAAAATGATAATGTATTATTTTTTGTCACTAATACTTTAGAAGAAGTTAAAATTACAAATAAAATTATACATAAATATCGCTTTACGGAACATATCGAAGTACGGCCATTTCGTAGTTAGACTGAAAAGCTGACCCCAAATGAGTTAGGACGCTCGGAGGATAATTATCACTACATAGTATAAAAACAGTCGCTTTTTCTGTCCCTATATCCCTATGTATGCTTAAATCTTTTAAACTACGCAACGGATTCTGATGCGGTTTTCTTTTAATAGATAGAGTGATTGAAGAGGAAGGTTTATATGTATAATAATATCCATTGCACCCGTTCGAAGCCGGGGCGGGTCGCTAGTATACATATAAATGACATAAAATCACGGTTTTCACGCTTAGGGTGAAACAAAAAAAAATGTTTACAGTTAGTCAATGGCAAATAACAACAACAACAGCAATAACTTTAGGACAACCCATTATTAGATATTTACTAGATTAAGATAAAACCACAGATTATGTAATAGTCCGTACTAAGACCTAAAAAATATGTATTCCAGACAGTTCTCTGAAACTCAGTGAGGCAGATTCGTAAGTAGTTACTCTAAATATTTCACGAACACGTATTGTCTCTGGTCTCTGTGAGAGCATTAAATATGTAGGTACTGTGGAACCTGTGTCATTTGTCTGTGGACTACACAACCTTAGAGACCACTGAAGTGAGCCGTATATCTTAGAGACGTATTGTTCGTACCCAACAGAAAGGATTTTGTAAAGAATAATAAATTGAGTTTTAGACTAGCCGCATGAAAGTATGAAAAAGCGGTCAAGTGCGAGTCGGACTCTCCTATGAAGGGTTCCGTAGCAGCAAGTAACATAATAATGATTTTTTTTAATTTTTATATTTGAGTTGATTGAATGAAAGGTCAATTGAATTGCGGTTGGGGTGCGACTGGTTGGATCACCTCCAAGTTTGGTGCACCCTGGGCAACGTGGGCGATGACGCATCATTGATTGCTCCTCTGGAGTAGCTGGCGTCAACGTCAACGGCCAAGAGTCTGACCAACCGGCCCTTTTCAGGGCCAGCTGACCCCACTGCACGAGGGGGTCGGGGTATGGCGGGCCTGCAAGGCCCGCGCGGGTAGGGGCCGCTCCAGGTACCCCTCTGCTGTTATCAGAGGGGACACTGCGAATGGCCCAGGGTAAGTCGGAGTGCGAGGGATATGCTCTATGGGTAACCTTACACCCCGGCGTCTGTAGACCCGAGACGGCGTGCGGTTTTAGTCGGTTCAAGGCGGACATAACCGCCCCCGCTGGCCCGCGGGGGGGTATCCAAAGGGATTTCCGCACACAAAAAAAAAGGTAAATTGCGGTTTAGGATTTATGACGTATTAGTACAAACGTAGTAGTGGAAGTACTTACTAGCTCTCGTTCAAACCAATTTGCAGTGGAAGTTTACATGGTAATGTACAGTCAGCGTCAATAGTAGCTGATCAAAAACTGAGTTCCAAAAGTATTGACTCTATAATTTTTTTTAATAACCTGACTTACTTCTTTTTAATATTAATCACTCGCGTTAAGGTTTCAAAATAATCAAAAAAACTATTTTCAAAATAAGCTGATTCAATTTTTTTTCAATACTCATTACTATATTGTGTTTTTAAAGTGACTGATATTTAATTGAATCAAAATAGTCAGACAAAAGGGGAAGTGGTATTATTCAATTATTAGCAGCAGTGTCGGCAGCTCGAGTGTGATGCCCCTGGTGTTCTACATGTCTATAGGCCACGGTAACCACTTTCCATCAGGTAGGCCGTGCGCTTGACTGCCATCTAAGTGGTATAAAAAAGTGCTATTCTCTAACTTTTTACTAGTCGACGAGCCCGCAGCAATCGACCAATCACATCATAGAACAAGGTTGTGCTCGCCGACGATTCTATGATGGGATTGGTCGATTGCTCTACGACGAGCCAGCAGCGCTGTGTCCGTCGACGAGTGAAAGTTAGAGAATAGCACTGCTGTTAGATGTAGTGGGACCACGGGCCCTTAATGGATTAATCACATATTTGAGATTTAAAAAAAAAGTAATTAATTTTCGCAACCGATGCTTTATTGTAAAAAAAAACAAACTTTAAAATTAACATACCACTTATCTACTAAAAAACGTTTACATTGTAGCTAAAAAAAATTTACACTTGCATACTTGCATAATTAAAGTTAAGGTTTTCAATGGCGTTTTTAGAATCGGGTATGGCCTCCTGCATTATCTATAATACACTGAAGACGTTCCCGCATGGACATGACCATGTTCTGACATGTATACATTCCTCTATAGTGTTCCCATAACTCGAATACATGATTACAAATAGCGGTTGCAGTGCGAGGAGTTGACGGATCCCAGTTTTGCACCATCAATCCCCACATGTTTTCAATTGGATTTATGTCCGGAGATTTAGGTGGAAATGGCAAAGCAATAATTTCGTCGTTGTGCTCTCTAAACCATGCTCTGGTCAATCTTGCAGTGTGTACGGGGAATTGTCGAGAACGAAATTAAACGGATCGATGCCTGGATAACAATTTCTAACAGTTGGTATCAAAATGTCTTCCATAATATCAACGTAACCTTGAGCATTCAATCGTCTACCAATTTCTATTAATTCTCCAGGCCCAGCAGACGACATCCAGCCCCAAAATCCAAGGTTTATTCTGCCGCTTGCATGAACATTGACAATATTTCTTTCAAAATACCTTGTGTTATTAATTCGCCACAAGGTGACCCTTCCACTTTCATCTGATGTAAAAGTTTTTTCATCACTGAATATGACATTCTCGAAATTGAAGTCTAGATAGTCTCGTGCAAATCTCAATCGTTCTTCCTTGTGTATTGCAGTCAGAGCAAGCTTCCTGGCCGGTTTGCGGTGATCTACTCCTGCTTTATGCAATACACGTCGGACTGTTGACCGTGATATATTAAACTCAGTAGCCAAGTTTGCGACTGGAGTGAACCCATTGTATCTTGTCCTTCTAACAATTTCGTTACGTGTAGAAGCAGATGTAACAGTCGGTCGTCCTGTTTTTCGAATTTGATTAACATGTCCTTCGCTGTCCCATCTATTGATCCAAAGAGTAACGGTATTTCGAGCAACACCAACACGTCTTGCGATGTCACCAATTGGTAAGCCATCTTCATGAAGCGTTACTATACGATGTCTTTCATGATCTGATAGATAATGCGACATATCGATGATAAAGGAATTAAGGAAATTTACTAATTTGTAGTGCTATTTAATCAAATTATGACTTCCTAGAAATAAGTAGGTGCCTAACCTACTTAGGAATAATGGCCACATAATAAATTTTGAGTTTCAGTTATAAGTATGGGTGAGCGCAGGCCTGGGGGTGGCAGGTGGGGCCGCCTGTCACCCCAGCAGAAGCAGGCCGGGACGGTGGGGCGACTAGCGCCCCTCCCCCAAACCGGGGCAAGACGGGGACACCGTGGTTCCCAAACCCGAGGGGGTCATCTCGAAACCGGAGATGGCCCAGGGTCAGTCGGGGTGCGAGGGATATGCTCTATGGGCAACCTTACACCCCGGCGTCTGAAGACCCGAGACGGCGTGCGGTTTTAGTCGGTTCAAGCCCGACATAAGCACCCCCGCGGGCCGTCGGGGGGGTATCCGAAGGGATTTCCGCACGAAAAAAAAAAGTTATAAGTATGGGGAAATCTATTGCTTTTTTTCTATTTTCGTGTGAAAATCTTAATACGGTTCACAGAATACATCTACTTACCAAGTTTCAACAGCATAGTTCTTATAGTTTCGGAAAAAAGTGGCTGTGACATACGGACGGACAGACATGAAGAATCTATAAGGGTTCCGTTTTTTGCCATTTGGCTACGGAACCCTAAAAAGGAACGAATGCAATTGAAATTTACGAGATAAAGTAATCATAGTGTTTATTTTATGGTGTATGGGGCCCCACCAAGGCCTTCGGAGCCCAGCCAACTCATCTGCAAGGGTACGGATTGACGGATGAGGCTCTTGCGCAGATTTTCCTCTCGCGGCTGGGAGGTCAGATGACAGTCGCTCCTATAGAAGCCGTAGGTATAAGCCAAATCAAAAGGAGAGGAAGGAGTAAGTGGACTCTGGGCTACGAGGTGAAACCCTCGGATTCAACCTGGCACAACGCTAACATGACGATGATAATGTAATTCAAATGTTAAAAAAAAATCGTTTAATTTCGATGCTACTTAAAGTCCATCTGTGCGAACCAGCTTATTATTTTTTTTGTTCGAAATCGTATATTAAGTAACAATTTTACTTAGCACTAGTTTATGACTGCGGCTCCGCCCGCGCGGAGGCCGGTTATCCTTTTTTGGGCATATCTTCGGTTCTACTTAACCAATTAATTAAGCTTTTACTTAATTAAGCGTCGGTAGCTTAGTTGTTAAGGAATCGACCCTACGATCGTAAGGTCCCGGGTTCGAACCTGGCCATTACACTACCGACGTGAACCCACTCCTAACACAAACGATTTAGCTTAGCTGGAGGGGTAAGGGGCATATTAGTAATTTCGGTTACTAATATTCTATAAAAAAAATTGCAATCAAACATACGGCGGATTTTAAGTTTCCTTTCTTGTATAAAAAATCGCATCCAAATTCTTTCAGTCGTTTTAGCGTCCATCGCGAAAAGACAGAAAAGAATTGTAAAAAACATACAAAATATTTGTATTTGGAATCGTTCATTTAACATAACCGAATAATTTTTTTAAATATCTCCAATATACAGAAACACTTAATTTACCATTTTATAATAGTAGAGATAGGTACATGAGTCAGGGGTGCGACTGGTTGGATCACCTCCAAGTTTGGTGCACCCTGGGCAACGTGGGCGATGATGCATCATTGATTGCTCCTCTGGAGTAGCTGGCGTCAACGTCAACGGCCAAGAGTCTGACCAACCGGCCCTTATCAGGGCCTGCTGACCCCATTGCACGAGGGGGTCGGGGTATGGCGGGCCTGCAAGGCCCGCGGGGGGGGTGGTCGCTCCAGCTACCCCTCTGCTCTTATCAGAGGGGACACTGCGAATGGCCCAGGGTCAGTCGGAGTGCGAGGGATATGCTCTATGAGTAACCTTACACCCTGGCGTCTGTAGACCCGAGACGGCGTGCGGTTTTAGTCGGTTCAAGCCCAACATAACCGCCCCCGCTGGCCGGCGGGGGGGTATCCGAAGTCAACCTTACACCCCGGCGTTTTAAGACCCGAGACGGCGTGGGGTTTTAGTCGGTTCAAGCCCGACATAACCGCCCCCGCTGGCCGGCGGGGGGGGGGGGTATCCGAAGGGATTTCCCCACGAAAAAAAAAAAGACAAGTTACATGAGTGAGGCAAACCGCAAGTGCTATTCAGTTACAACTCAAACAACCTGAATCAAAATGTATTAGTGATAAGAAAACTATAGCTCACCTATCCATATAGATTGTTGAAATATAATCTAACATTCAAATAATATACAGAACACGCAGTTCGACTTGCAGTTCTTATCAAAATATGAACGTAGGTAATAAATGTAGGTACGTTTTCCATCAACCATTGAAAGTGCACAACACTTGCTTGAATTAGGTCAGTTCATGCAGTGGAAAGTACGTATTCCACTACTTAAGGTTCAAATTAAAACCAACTAATACGATAGTTTATATTTTTCTTTTTATAAACTACTAATATTATAAACGCGAAAGATTGTGAGTGTGGATCATTATCTCAGCGTAATGTCCCGATTGCATCCGATGCCTACACCTTGGAGCTTGGGGTCTGCTAGCTGCTTGTAAGTATGGATGTTTGTTACTCTTTAACGCAAAAACGGCTTTACACATCTGGTTTAAATTTTGTACAGGGGTAGATTATATATCCTTTCAAGGGCTTACCCGGGGTGCCCGGCAACGGACACTTGGGGAGGACACCGTGCGGTTTTAGTCGAGACACGACATAACCACCCCCGCTGGCCAGCGGGGGGGTATCCGAAGGGATTTCCGCACTTAAAAAAAAAAGGGGTAGATTATAGTTTGAAGTAAAATATAGGCTACTTTTATCCCTGGAATAGGTTTCATGGGAAGCCGGAACGGGAACAGAATTCAAGTACACCTATAATTTTATCAGCGAAAGATATCATAAGTTCATATTTACGGGTGTACCTGACGAGCCTATTACCCTTAACTGGAGACGCTTCCATACTTCGTGCTGCTACTGAGAATTTCCTAACAAAATCCCAATAACACTGCATGACCCAGGACTTGAAACCTTGCGCGATTGCGGCCGTGAGAGTGTCGCATTTGCAGTCTTGCCCACCGCGCCCCTCACCTGTACCACAGATTACCTAAAAGCCTGTACGAGGGTCAAACTGAAAGTTCTTAGAACTGGCCACTTATAAACAATATAATAAAAAAATAATTCTAAAATTTGAAAATAGAACTCTTTGCCAATATTACTGAGTATATATTTCATTCATTTATCATTTGTTTTACGATTTGGCGGCAAATTGAAAATTGTCTGTGTCACGTTAACATGAATTTAACACGAGAAAATTTTCGTGCAATGATTTTTTATGACTTTCGATGTCATTTAAGTCAACAAGAAAGTAATGATAGACTACGATTGGCCTTTCACGATGAAGCCCCATCTCGTGCGACTGTTTACAACTGGTTTAATGAGTTTAAACGTGGTCGCACTAATCTCACTGATGATTTACGTGAGGGACGGCCTTCTACGGCGACGACTGAAAATAACATCTGTGTTGTGCGGCGTATGATAGAGACTGACAAAAGAGTGACCTATCAGCAGATTCGGACAAGCTTAGGCATCGGTATGAGTCAAGTGCACAAAATCCTCCACGAACATTTAGCGGTCAGGAAGCTTTGCGCCCGGTGGATACCTCATAATTTGACTGAGGCTCAAAAACTCCATCGTGTGGATTGGTGCCGTAAAATGATTGAAAGATTTAACGGAGGTGACTCTAATGCTGTGTTCGACATACTAACAGGTGACGAAAGCTGGATTTACTGTTATGATCCTGAAACCAAAAGACAATCTGCTCAGTGGGTGTTTCCTTTCGAGGAGTTGCCAACTAAAGTGAAGAGAGATCGAAGTGCGGGAAAAAAAATGGTGGCCTCGTTCTTTGGAAGGATAGGTCATTTCGTAACAATTGTGTTAGAGGATCAAAAAACAGTTTCTGCAGAATGGTACACTACCAATTGTTTGCCACTTGTCTTGGAAAAAGTTCGAGAGAAACGACCTCGCAGTAGGATCCTCCTTCACCACGACAACGCCTCGTCGCACACCGCCAAGCGAACGATCGACTATTTGGCGACATCAAACGTTGAATTACTGGGTCACCCGCCGTATAGCCCCGACCTCGCGCCTTGTGATTTTTATTTATTTCCAAAAATTAAAGAAAATCTTAAAGGAAAGCGGTTTATGAATGCTGAAGAAGCGGTGGCTGCGTATCGCGATGCCATTGAAGAGACCCTAAGGACGAGTGGGCAAAGTGCTTTTCCCAGTGGTTCCATCGCATGCAGCGGTGTATTGACGTGAATGGACAATATTTTGAAAAGATATAATAAAACTAATAACTGGCTAATGTAATCAGTTTTTGATTTTCTAAGAACTTTCAGTTTGACCCTCGTACCATACTAATACTAAACGTACTATCGAAGAACTGTGTAGGAGCAACGGACAATGCTCTGACTATGACTAAGCATTTGGGCCGAAAAAATCTAAGGAATTGTACTAGCCATTGAGTAGATGAAGAAGAAAACTTGATAATACACTATCCAACTGACGTACAACTGTGTCAGTGCAACTATAGTCCTATATTTTTATCCAATAATGTAATCGAAATAGTAGATTATTATTATCAACTGGTTAGGTACTTGTCGAGATAGGTAAACAACTTGAAAGGATAAAGAAGTTCTTGTCGTAAATTTGTTGACTCCGCGACCTTATCTGAGGAAGGTTATAAGATTCAATCAAGTAGATTGCATACTAAATAGCTCTTGAGTTTGAAATAAGCTGTTTTATATTTTTGCTATGTTATGTCGGGCTTGAACCGACTAAAACCGCACGCCGTCTCGGGTCTACAGACGCCGGGGTGTAAGGTTGCCCATAGAGCATATCCCTCGCACCCGCACCCTAGGCCATCTCCGGTTTCGAGATGGCCCCCTCGGGTTTGGGAACCACGGTATCCCCGTCTTGCCCCGGTTTGGGGGAGGGGCGCTAGTCGCCCCCACCCTCCCGGAATGCTTCTACTGGGGTGACAGGCAGCCTCATCTGCCACCCCCAGGCCTGCGCTCATGGAGGACGGAAGTCGTTAAGCGACTAGTAAAAGGAAGCGAGTCTATTGCCGTCCATTGGGCACTTTTACGAGGCCATCTGCTAAATGAAGGAAAGCCTTATTCCTTAGTCGCTTTGACGATACGCACGGCACATCGGCAAAAGATGTGCTGTCCATTGTATTTTATGTTGGGCAATTTCATAAGTCAAGCCACAGATTTCTTATTGGCCACGTTATGTAATTTCTTATTTTATAACTAAGCTACGGGGAAATGAGAAAGCCTCTAATAAACTAAGATAGCCTCTTCTTTACAAGTTTTAAAAACGCCAACGAGCGTTTCGGGTTGGGTTTAGGTAAGAACGGCGATCATTACCAGATCCCTTCTACCATGTGACTGGCAGGTGCGTCGTATTTAGAGTGGAATACATAGTGTAGGACGCCCTCCGGCCAGGTTGGATGACGATCTGCGAAAGACTGCGGGCAGATGCTGGATGCGGCAAACTGAAGACAGGGCACTATGGCGCTCATTAGGGGAGACCTATGTCCAGCAGTGGACTAATAGAAGTTGATAATGATGATGCTAAAATAATATCATTCAGATGCTCGAAAATTGTGGCTTACTTAGTAATTTAGAAGGCAATATAGGTGAATCTATGCTATTAGATAAAGCTGAAGAGTTTATTTATTTGGTTCAGTGAACGCGCTAATCTCAGGGACTACTGGTTCGAATTGAAGATTGTAGTGAAGGTTATAGGCTTATCATCACGCTATTACCCAGGCGAGCGGAGCAGGAACCATAAATGTCAACAAATCGGGCAAACTTCTATACATTATTAGACCTAATAAATTACGGGCATGTTTGGGATAAATGCGTACCACTAGAGCGAAGTATGCCACGGGCGAAGCCGCAGGGACGGCTAGTATTATACAAATATTAGAGGCGTTAAGAGAAGTATGTTTAATTAACACCCTTTTATATTCTACTTCGCCGAAAACCACGCGACCTGTTTTTTCCCGATCGGATTTACCAGGGATGACGGGATAAAAAAACACCCAATTTATGTCTTATTGTAAGAGCGGTTGGATTTTATGTCCAAAGGAAATATTTATAGATATCCATAACTCAATTGAAATTTAATGACACAAAAAGAAGCTCTTAAAGTGTGTAAGGACAGAAGAAGATAGCGGACTGAGTATGTATGTATGTATGTGTAAATAACTCAATCAATAATATTTTATACCCCTTACATTAACATTAGTTAAGGCGCATAGACCCAGGATAAATTATGGGTTATGGGGCTAATCGTCCGAGCCAAGACTGACCCTCGAACGAGTTGCCTCATTCGTAAAACGTATGAGGCTTTTCGTCTGAACAAGAAGTTGTCCTCGGACGAGTAGCCTAATTTTTGAAAAGAACGGTTTTGAGGATATTGGTCGATTCGTCGGGGCTAAGACTGGTCCTTGGACAAGCAGCCTAATCTCCAAAATAACTGTTTTTTGGTGTATGTATGTAGGGATATATACCCACCTGAATATTTTTCTTAAATTATATAAAAAAACAATCAACAACAAACATTTTTTTACAACATTATGTATGCAAAACAAAGTCATATCAAAACATATTAATTTTAATAGACAAAAATGTTTCCCACGTAAGGTAGGTGATGTTTGAAGTCATACTACTTTTATTTATATTTTTGAGGGTAAGTCGCAAAAATATTCTTAATACAATGTCAATGTAGTTTTATAATTCCATTCGCATTTCGCTATTAAAGTTTAGTTATCTTCTACGATATCTAGGTAAGTTTTATGTTAAACTTTATGTATTTGTGCAATTACACTGTATTATGTAGTATGAATATATTTACTGTAGCTTTGTAATATTCTTTTAGGTCAAATGAATGAACCTGATTCATCTACTACTAATTGTAGCACGTAAAAATTTATAAAAATTCCTTCGCAGCGAGGTGGAACATTACTCTTACGAAAAGGTTATAGGTATAGTTTGAAACGTAAAAACAGTAATGCGCACGAAATATGGATCTGCGTTAAAAGGAAACAGTATTGTGCTAAATTAGTAATCTGTGCTAATATTATTATTCTTGAGGAAGCACACAATTGTGCATCTGATGAAATAGAAAATGATGTGAAACTTAGAATAAGTCAATGTATACATAATGCTAAAACTGACATTACACCGATTACAACAATTTATTCCGAAGTGGTGGAAGAGTTGAAGGATGCAGCACCAAATATGATTGATAAAATACCTAAATTTGATAACATAAAAAAAAGATTGTATAAGCACCGTAATTAAACGCTACAAGTAAAAAAAATATGCTTCCGGAAAGTGATTGATGTTGAAATTCCGAATATGTTCAAAAAATTTCTTTTTGCTGAATATACGGAGAAAAATATTAAAATTTTTTTATTTGCAACCGAAGAGGGGATCAAAAATTTAAGTCAAGCTAAACATATTTTTTGCGATGGCACTTTTAAAAGTGCTGTGCCACCTTTTAAGCAATTATATAGCATACGTGCAGATTTAGGAAGCACTGAAGATCACACTAATATTATTCCCACAGTATACGCTTTGCTACCTAATAAAAAACAAAAGACATACGAAATTATGTTATATATGATTAAAAGTAGAATTCCTTCATTTGAACCTGAAACATTCACGACAGACTTTGAAGTGTCTGCCATGAAAGCTATTCAAGCAGTTTTCCCAGAAGTAACTGTCAGAGGATGTCTTTTCCATTTCAAACAAGCTGTATGGAGGCGAGCCAAATCAAATTTATCGAAATCTCATGTAAAACGTTGTATGGCTATGGCTCATCTTCCACAACAATTCCGATCGGATGGCTGGTTGTATATTAGGGGCGAGTGTGTAAAAAAAGATGAAAAAACGGCTCAATTCAATAATTATTTTGAAAATGCATGGCTTGGGAAAGGATTTTTACAAGATTAATGGTCTTTCAATGGTGTGATGCACAAAACTAACAACGCTATTGAAGCTTGGAACGCCAGGTTAAATCGAAAAGTTAAACCTAAACCAAATATTGTAGTGCTACTGAAAAGTTTAAAAAAAGATGCTGATTATTATTCAGGGCTTTATCGCAAAAATGGCTGTATTACAAAAAAAAGTTTAGAAAAGAAATTGGAACACAAAAAAATTGAGAAAAATGTAACTGAACTACTTGAAAAAGATATTTGTGTTGGTTACTTTATTGAAAGAATGTGCAATTTATAGGTTAGCAAAATTATGCAAAAATATAACTTTTTTAGGGTTCCGTTGCCAAATGGCAAAAAACGGAACCCTTATACATTCGTCATGTCTGTCTGTCTGTCCGTCCGTATGTCACAGCCACTTTTTTCCGAAACTATAAGAACTATGCTGTTGAAACTTTGTAAGTAGATGTATTCTGTGAACCGCATTAAGATTTTCACACAAAAATAGAAAAAAAAACATTAAATTTTGGGGGCTCCCCATACTTAGAACTGAAACTCATTATTTTTTTATCAAACCCATACGTGTGTAGTATCTATGGCTAGGTCTTCAAAAATGATATTGAGGTTTCTAATATCATTTTACTCTAAACTGAATAGTTTGCGCGAGAGACACTTCCAAAGTGGTAAAATGTGTCCCCCCCCCCCCTGTAATTAAGTAGAAATATTTTTACAATTATGTTAATAATAGCTTAAATATATTTTGATTTGACTTACATTTTGTTACAAATAAAAACATTTACTGCTTACATTTTTAGTTACATTCCTGTTGATTGTTTTTTTTAATAAGTAAATGTATTTTAAGAAAAATATTGGTATAATATAATTATATTTTTTTTATTAAAGTTTATGAATGCAGGTAGGTTGCCCCCATACGCCAAAAAACAGTTATTTTGGAGATTAGGCTGCTTGTCCAAGGACCAGTCTTAGCCCCGACGAATCGACCAATATCCACAAAACCGTTCTTTTCAAAAATTAGGCTACTCGTCCGAGGACAACTTCTTGTTCAGACGAAAAGCCTCATACGTTTTACGAATAAGGCAACTCGTCTGAGGATCAGTCTTGGCTCGGACGATTAGCCCCATAACCCTACTTAGAACTGAAACTCATTATTTTTTTTATCAAACCCATACGTGTGTAGTATCTATGGATAGGTCTTCAAAAATGATATTGAGGTTTCTAATATCATTTTACTCTAAACTGAATAGTTTGCGCGAGAGACACTTCCAAAGTGGTAAAATGTGTCCCCCCCCCCCTGTAATTAAGTAGAAATATTTTTACAATTATGTTAATAATAGCTTAAATATATTTTGATTTGACTTACATTTTGTTACAAATAAAAACATTTACTGCTTACATTTTTAGTTACATTCCTGTTGATTGTTTTTTTTAATAAGTAAATGTATTTTAAGAAAAATATTGGTATAATATAATTATATTTTTTTTATTAAAGTTTATGAATGCAGGTAGGTTGCCCCCATACGCCAAAAAACAGTTATTTTGGAGATTAGGCTGCTTGTCCAAGGACCAGTCTTAGCCCCGACGAATCGACCAATATCCACAAAACCGTTCTTTTCAAAAATTAGGCTACTCGTCCGAGGACAACTTCTTGTTCAGACGAAAAGCCTCATACGTTTTACGAATAAGGCAACTCGTCTGAGGATCAGTCTTGGCGGCTCGGACGATTAGCCCCATAACCCTAAATTATTTACTAACCCTCTTTCTTTTTTTTTTTACATGCGGAAATCCCTTCGGATACCCCCCCGCCGGCCAGCGGGGGTGGTTATGTCGTGTCTCGACTAAAACCGCACGGTGTCCTCCCCAAGTGTCCGTTGCCGGGCACCCCGGGTAAGCCCTCGAAAGGACCCAGGATAAATTATTTACTAAACCCTCTTTGGTAAATATTCGATCAGGCGATGGTTTCATAATTCAGCTTAGCAAATGTGGATTTATACTTATCAAGTATTCAACAGTTACTAACATCGTGTTATTACATAATATACGCCTATATCTCCAAAAAGGTACCACCGAATACGCCACACGATCAATTTAATGCTCCCCGTAAACAGAAATACAAAATGATAGTGTCGGAAGTTTACGCGAATGTCACACATTGAAATAAAACTATTTTTAACGGATTCTATCGCGATTTATTTGATGTTATTTATACATAGTACATGCATACATATACTCACGCCTTTTTCCCTCCGGGGTAGGCAGAGACAACAGCCCGCCATCTGCTTCTGTCCTTACATACTTCACGATCTTCCTTCACTGTCATTAAACCTTTCATGTAAATGATAAAATAACGTCGAATAGATCGCGATATAATCCGTTCAAAATAGTTTTATTTCAAGAAATACAACACGTTAATCAGCACAATTAAACCTTTTTATGTTGCGCTTGTGGTATCTAGTCTAATTCCCATTATACCCTTCATCATTATCATCACCAATCCCGGTTGCATCCAAAGCTTTCATTTTGGAGCCCGGAGTCCGCTTTCCTACTTTTAATCTGGTTTATCTCGCTTTTACGGGAGCCACCACCGTTTAACCCTCCAACCCTGGGAGGAAAGCCTGCACCAGATCCTCGACCGTCAATCAGCAGGTGTACTGGCTAGCAGCTCAGGTTGGCTTGGGTCCCAAAGATCTTGGTAGGGCCCCATACACCCTGATTTTTTATTCTGTATTATTTTTTGTCTAGGGCTGACTGTAGCGTCGGTAGCTTAGTGGTTAAGGAGTCGATCCTACGATCGAGAGGTCCCGGGTTCGAATCCTGGCCAATACACTACCGACGTGAACCCACTCCTAACACAAGCAATTTAGCTTAGCTGGAGGGGTTAGGGGGAATAATTACGGTTACTAAATAAAAAAAAATAAAAAATGTCGACTTCATTTCCATCCCATCACCGATACTTAAAACTACTGCAAATTTTCGATCCAAGAACATTTTGCCTAACTCTGAACTCAAATCCGGCACCTCGTGCACAGTATACGCACTTGCTATGGTATCACTGCCTAGGCAGTCATAAACTAGAACGTGGCCTAGCTTGTTCAACCGAAACGTTCAGCGGAAAGATGTAATTAGGTCGAGCGAGATCGCAATATTCGGCAGCGGTTGAGCGCACCGGTCTATACCGAACTTTGATGCTTTACTTTACGGTGGAACTATTATATTTTGAAACTACAGTTATGTTATTATTTCTTTACTAACTGTTGCCCGCGACTCCGCCCACGTGAAGGTCGGTTATCCTTTTATGGTCATATCTCCGGTTCTAATCGACCAATGACAATCAAACATACAGCAGATTTTAAGTCTGATCAAGACCTTTCTAATAAACGGAACAATACTACACCTCCATCAAAATCCGTTCGGTACTTTTTGCGTCCAACACTAACAAACACAAGAATTCCAAATAAATATATTTGTTCAATTAAATTTTTAAGCATTTTGTATGCTTACTTTTTTATCTTTTTATATGTATCTAGGTGGCTCAGTTGGTCAGAGCATTCCCCCTGTAAGGGACTGGTCGCGGGTTCAAGTCCCGTCCTAGATGTTCTCTTTTTCCGATCTAAAATCTTTAGAAAAAATATATTTGTGTTCAGAATCGTTTAATTAACATAACCCATTTTTAGGGATTTTCTTTACAAAAGCCCTATTGCTATCGAGTTTTCGTCGTCGACGTCGTCGCGACGTCGTTGCTAATTTTCTGTCACGGTTTTGGGTATGAACGAGATGAGCTATCGAGTGGTTGTTTTCGGTAATAGATTCGTGCTGGAGTGAACCATTGCAAGATAAAGAAAAAATCGCAAAAATCGCAAAAAAAAAAATAAAAAAATCGCAAAATCGAAAATCCCTTGTATTCGACTGAGCTCGTCTCAGGAATTCAACTTGTTTTATATATCTCCAATGTGCAAACAATTTAAATTTTTTAAATAGTATAGGAATCGTAATGATTGAATTTTCTGTCTGTTTTTAACTGGCTTTCCTCATACTCCAAGATCCCAGGGCTCCCTTTACGTAACTTACTTTATCATGAACCAACACTATGAAATAGAGTAGGTATGGAAATAAAACTATTTTTAACGGATTCTATCGCGATTTATTTGATGTTACTTTATTATTTACATTGAACCCGACGTTTCGGTTGCTTTTCATCAGCTATGCTCACGAGGAGACTAAAGAAGGAGGTTGTCTTATAGTTTCGAGTGTAAGTCATCTCAAAGTACCCGAACTATGCTGAATTGTGATGCTCTATGCTGAACACCAACAGTGTTACTATTTACGCAGAATGAAAAAGAATGAGCTCACAGTGTCATGAAGTCTTGTTGCATTATAATTTTTCTTGTAAGTAATTAATTAAGTGAATGACTGGGTCCCAAGCTGGTGGTACATTCCAACCATCTTCTCTATTGAAATTAGGATGTGTGTTTTAATTTCTATGGCCTCGCGAAGCAAAAATCGATTTTCTTTAGCGAGTATCTGTGGTTTATCAAATCTTAAGTAATGCCCCCTGTTGCACCTGCTCACAAGCAGACTTTTTGAGCGTTGGTATTTTATATCAGCTATGTGTTCTTTGACGCGAGTGCCAATGATTCGCTTGGTTTGACCAATATATTTCTATGTGTGATATGCGCGTAAACTTCAGACAATATCACATAGAGTAGGTAACTTTTTTTTCGTGCGGGAATCCCCCCGGATACCCCTCCGCCGGCCATTGGGGGGGTTATGTCGAGCTTGAACCGACTAAAACTGCACGCCGTCTCGGGTCTACAGACGCCGGGGTGTAAGGTTGCCCATAGTGCATATCCCTCGCACCCCGACGTTTTAGTCTTTCTATGTATTAAGAACGCATGTTCACCGGTAAGGTACTAGGTCAGGCGACTCAGGCGCCGGAGGTCGCTTAACGACCTCCGTCCTCCATGAGCGCAGGCCTGGGTTTGGCGGGTGAGGCCACCTGTCAGCCCAGCAGAAGCAGGCCGGGACTGTGGGGCGACTAGCGCCCCTCCCCCAAACCGGGGCAAGACGGGGACACCGTGGTTCCCAAACCCGAGGGGGCCATCTCGAAACCGGAGATGGTCCAGGGTCAGTCGGGGTGCGAGGGATATGCTCTATGGGCAACCTTACACCCCGGCGTCTGTAGACCCGAGACGGCGTGCGGTTTTAGTCGGCTCAAGCCCGACATAACCGCCCCCGCTGGCACGCGGGGGGGTATCCGAAGGGATTTCCGCACGATAAAAAAAAAAAAAAAGGTACGCGCGAAAGGTGAGTAAAATCAGGAGTAAAGAGAACTCACTTTATTTTCAAAACAGAAGAAATCAACAGCGAAAGAAAAGTACAGACGGCACGTTGAAATTTGAATTACATTCCTATCTAGAATATCAATGCAATGGGATCACTAAAATCTGTGCCATTTGCAATATCGCACGTTTTCGAGCTAGAAGGGTTAGTGATAATATCTGAAACAGCTGCGGGATCTGTTGGCTGTGACACCTGATCCTATATTTTAGTCCATTCTCATACGAAGATATTCTCGTTAGCGGGTTCGATGTGAAAATTATTCTTAAGGGATTCTATCACGATTTATTTGGTGTCATTTTAATAATTACACTGGTCTTTCTGTTGCTCATATTTTGCCGAACATAGTGCTTGTCTCATATTTTCCCCTTCATCATCTAAGCCTCTAAAATTCTAAATATTTGCACGAAAAAATAAACACACAGTTACGCCCAAAGTTTGCACTTTGAGGCCTTTTTTATTTTTTCGTGCGGAAATCCCTTCGGATACCCCCCCGCCGACCAGCGGGGGCGGTTATGTCGGGCTTGAACCGACTAAAACCGCACGCCGTCTCGGTTCTACAGACGCCAGGGTGTAAGGTTGCCCATAGAGCATATACCTCGCACCCCGACTGACCCTGGCCCATCTCCGGTTTCGAGATGGCCTCCTCGGGTTTGGGAACCACGGTGTCCCCGTCTTGCCCCGGTTTGGGGGAGGGGCGCTAGTCGCCACACCGTCCCGGCCTGCTTCTGCTGGGGTGACAGGCGGCTTCACCTGCCACCCCAAGGCCTGCGCTCATGGAGGACGGAGGTTGTTAAGCGACCTCCGGCGCCTGAGTCGCCTGCGACGCGCGGCGAGCATGTTGCGGGCGCACTTTGAGGCCTGGGGTCCGCTGGTTGTTTTTGATTTGTAATTGCATTTTCTGGGAACAACTGCCATCTGTCCTCCCAACCCCATAGGAAATCCTGCCCCAGAGCCACGTCCGTTAATCAGCAGCTGAGGTTAACTCGACCCCTTGGCCTTTGTAGGGCCCCATACACCATAAAACAAAAACATAAAGAAAACAATGAAATAAGTTAGCCCATTAGAGTGAAGATTTATTTCAATTCATAACACAAGTCTTTTTACATTAGTATAATTTGAAAATATAAATTGAAAACGATTATTTTTTGCAATTTTATGAATAGGCGCTTTTCTTCGGCCCCTAAAGGGAACCCGAGTGTAATTCCACCCTTCATTGCATTTAATCACGATTACCGACTAGTATTTTCAATTTGGTTGTTTCAGCATGAGTGTATAGGTACTCATTACTTGGGGTGTGTGTTGGGTAACCTCCTCGAGTGTCGCTCCGATTCCGATCCCGCTGCAGTCCGGGGGGAACGGAATCGGAGCGGCCGGTACACCCTGGGCGGCGGTCAATGGCTTCCCCTTCACCCCTTCATAGGGTTGGCATTGATCGTCGGCCAATACCCAACGTACCCGGCGTCTGTAGACCCGAGACGGCATGCGGTTTTAGTCTTACTCATTACTTCCTATTGAATATTCGTCGCTTGTATATCCGTGAAGAAAAAGGTTTATACAATCTCATTTTGCGGCCATAATTATTGGCTCAACAGATGTTAAGCCAATTGTTATCTACCGGGCAGGTTGCCAGTCATAGTGCTGTTACTGAAGATTTCTGAATACAAAAGCTATAATAAATGCCAGACCGAGAATCGAATATAATCCTCATGCAGTGATCTAGCCCTAGCTCAACACTTTTTTTTTTCGTGCGGAAATCCCCCGGAGACCGACCCCCCTCCGGCCAGCGGCGGATTCGAACTAACTAAAACCGCACGCGGTCTCGGGTCTTCTGACGCCGGTCTGTACGTATGAGACACGTAAGGTGTAAGGTGGCCCATAAGGAGCTGAACACTAATTGCAGTCATTATCTACCAAAACTCTTCCGAAATACGGATAAAACAAATGGTTCTACTGGTCCAGGTAGCTCCATTGGCTCACTGGTTCTAGTCCCGTCCTGGATGTTGACTTTTTCTAAATTAAATTAATAGGAAAATTTACCATTAGTTTGCTTTAAAATTTCATTCATCATATCAGAATGTTTATTACTTTACTGCTTGCTCGATTCGTCTGCTTCGTACCGGCCTCGCCATATCTGGATATAACTAGTATTCATTTGGTGATAATCAACGTATTCCATCTCTGTTTACCATGTTCGGAATAATAAAGACAAAAGGCTCACGAAGATACTCCAAGTTTCGCTGTGTTTCTGCCTATTATCAGTTTCCCCAGAGGATTTGCGGTTAGTACACTTAGTAATCCGTTCACGAAATATAAGTTTTGTCGGTTTCTGTGCGGTTTATATTCTGGTTTAGATGGCATTTTGCTTCGAAATCCAAACTGTTTTTGTTATCCTCAGAGGAGAGATATGAATCTGTCATTAAACAGCTTTGCTTTCTTAATCTCGATCTGATTACCTTGAAAGTCTATGTTCGTTTGTTCGTAATCTATGAGCTATCTACCGTACCGTTTAACCAGTAACTTTCGCCTCGGCATTCTTTTTTTTATTAGCCGCTTAGGTGGCAGACAAACACACGCGCACGGCGAGCAGTGAGCACGTTCAGCGCTCACTGCAGCGTATGAACGTGTGCAACACCAAAGAATCACACTCGCGCTGCTGATCTTGTTAAAATCTTCTAAAACCAGCCAGCAATCGCTTCCGTAAAAGCCAAAATGAATCAAAGTGGAAATGTGGAGTAGGGACCGACTCCCGGGTTCCTAAGTGGAAAATGAAGAAGGAGGAGCCTTACTCCGTATCGGTTACTCTGCATATTATAGTATCGGGCTCGATAGCGGGATAATGTAAATATGTTTTTGGTTTTTAGTTTGCAGCCCAGTCTAGAAAAAAGTATCTAGTTTACGGCAAGTCCTTGTCCCTAATACGCGCGCCCGAAAAATATATCCAACGAAATACTATCTAGGTTTAACGCAGTTTTTAAAACATAAAACTGCGACAGTACTTCCGTTTTAAGTCTAACCGTAATTTGCTTTTACAATTTCAGTCGTAATACCCACGTCAGCTTTGTAAGCCTCGTGTATTAAAACTGAAATATATAAAGCATTCCGTGGTAGTCGTAAAAAGCTGTTTAATACTTTCTATGCTTCTTTTGAACTGGGATTAAAGTCTGTTAGGGTAATATGAATGGATGTATTATTAACTACGCCCATTGAGATTCAACCGGAAATTTTTTTGAAAAACCTCTCCAGTATGAGTTCATTTGTTTTTTTTAATGTAGGGCACGTCAATTGGGGAGGACACCGTGCGGTTTTAGTCGAGACACGACATAACCACCCCCGTTGGCTAGCGGGGGGGTATCCGAAGGGATTTCCGCACGTAAAAAAAAAAAAAGGGCACGTGAATATGCCTTCACCTCGCCTGATGTAAACTGAAAGCGAAGTACCAGGAATGAGGGTCACTATCGTTAATACCATTAGTGCTACAAAAGTGGGCTTCAACTTGAAGACCTCATGAAATACTTTTACATGCAGTATTTAAAAGACCCGAGATTGTAGGAAGACAGAAACACGTGTGCTGGTAGAGAATTCTAGGTCTTTATGGTGCGATAAAGAAAAGACGTGGTGGGGCTAATTGGAATAGCTCGTCGAAACAAGGTTGAGGGGGAGGCAATATCTCTACGCAACTGCAAAGGTGCGAGAGTGTTGCGACCTCAGAACTCTCAATGATGTAGACTGTTTATCCCTCGACAACATGTACTCGTAATAAGTCCTGTGCAGAGCCATACCAAAGATATAGGGCTCATTTAATTTGTTTTAACGAGTCCTATACATTACTTCTTGAAGAGTTTCGAATTTTGTTTTTCAACCCATAAAAATTTCTTGAGTTCAGATGGATCGGCTACGAAATCATAAACATATACCCACTAGATGGGAAAGAGGTTTTAATGATTACAAGTTTCTGTTTATAGCCAGTTTATGCGGTACTAACTCGGGGTTTGTTCGATAACTTCGGTAAAGTATTGGCTCAAGGAAACGTTCAATCTAGAGCGATAACTAGAAACAAGATACGAAACTAAGTTAAGCTTTGTTGGTTGTTTTCCATGAGAAGTTTTGAAATCACATTACACACTTGGCGTCTTTGGATTAAGTTTGTTTAAACCTTGACAGTACTTTCAGTGTCTCCAAACTTTTACATTATTATAACTAATTATGTCATACAAAACAGTGACGTCATGGCATTTTTTTTAACAAAACAACCCTAAAGTAATATGTCAGCAAGAAGCAAATCGCGTTGCGAATTATGTTGGATATCTTCTTGATTTGGAAATTCCGTGTTTATGATATACCCTTCGAGGAGCTTCCATGTTGAAGATGACAATACCTCTTTATTTGTAACCACCAATGTATGTTAACTGGAATCTCGTAGAAAAATGTGAATCACAGTATGGAAATTGATGCAGAATAGAAAATGTATTTAAGCCAGAAAGAGCCAGAAATGCCCTTGATTCAATCATACAGAAAGCGTGCGCATGACACTTCCTTAATGTGTTTATCCGTATTCGAGAACCCAGCATCAAAGACTTATGATATACTGTATAGAATTAAAAATTGTAATAATTACAGTTAACGCTCTTTACTTCGTTTGGCTGTCCTCTGTAAAACAGAACATTATTAACGACGTTTTGTACAATATTGATTTGTAATTATGTGATAAGCGAGTAATATTTAGTCGGTTTTAAATTTTTTTGCACTTATTGGAAGTGCATTTCACTGTTAATTACGCATAAACTATTCACTGCATCCGCTCCCCTCTCCCTTGTCAAGCACTCTCCCGAACTGTGACACTAGGAATTCAGTCCAGGGTGCGACTGAAATAAATTGAGCTGAGCGAGCAGAACTGTTACTTGAAAATAAGACATCTTACTACGGTCGCGCCCTTAGCTAAGGCCGCGCGCTCGCGAAACTGTATTTCGGTGATTATTCCTCAATGGTACATCGGAAATTAACCATCTCGCTTCAAAACACTCCTCAGTGTCAACACTATCACCGAGGTAAATTTGGTCAAGATCGCGCTAGTGGTTACGGAGGAGTTCAGCCACCAACAACGGCTACGCCATGTATAATATATATATAAGGATATAATTTTTACGACGTAGTCATACCTACATAGACATAATAAAAGTCTATGACTTATTATACATTTTCCTGTAAAGACATACCTAACTAGGTCTGCAAGGCGAATCGCTGCTTGCAATGTTGAGCTGAGTGAGACATCGTGAATCAGATTTTGAAAATTTTGAACAGTGATCATTCCTCCGTGGCAAGTCCGATTTTGAAAATTCTTTTTGAAAGTCACAACTCTGGACATGCTTTCTGAGCGTGTAAAGTTTGGTCACAGTGTCTCGAGTGGTTATTACGTAATTCCATCTGGATTTTTTTTAACGGTGATCATTCCTCTGTGGTAGCATTAATTTTTTCAAAATATATCCATAAACCTTCCTCTGATTGACCTCTTTAATCATGCCAAATTTGGTTCTGATTGGATTAGTAGTTTAGGAGGAGACCTGTGACAAAGAAAATCCTGAAGTCTGGTATGAGGAGCTTTCGCTCGACTTCGTCTCACTCAGCTCAACTATTATACATAGAAAAACCCAAAGCAAGAGACATTCATGCATGCACGCAAATAATTGCACTATAAATAGTTTTAATTGAATGGAGAGTCTGCCCAAGATGGCTGCAATAAAGTAAATTGTCCAATGTCTCAATTCGGTGCGTCTATTTATATCTCGCTATCAATGGCCAGATGGTTAGACGAGGCTGAGGACTGATGAATGATATCCTTTTATTGCCACTTCAAGTTCAGTTTGAACGAGACATTCCAATGGAAAAAGCATCTGTCGAGGTCGTCTAGGTAGGGGCCACCATTCTAGGGACAATCTCTAGAAATGGTGGCCACTAATTTTAGACTTCACCTCTGCTTACCATTAGGCGAGGAGCAGTCAATTTGACTGACAAAATATTAATAAATATATATTTTTTATATATATTTAGCGGCGATAGTCCAGGGACGAGGTCTCAATTTCGATCGCCAGTCGCCCCGGGCACGGACTTTTCGTAGTTATGTGTGTATTAAAAATGTTTGTTATCGCTCGCTTAGTAATGTGTTCGGTAGATGGCAATAGGCTCGCTCCCTATTACATTAGGACCTAAATATAACTAGCGAATCGTGGGTGTGTAATACACCTCTGCCTTCGGGGATACAGGTGTGAAGTTATGTAAATGTAATTTAATATATATTTTATGTTAAATTTTATTGTATTGATTATTTTTACGGCTGTGATTTTGCTTACTGACATCTGACAGCGTTCTTGATAAGGGCGCGGATACGGGCTTTCGTTCAGTATTTTATACCTCTACTAGCTGTGCCCGCGTCTTCGTCCGCGTGGTTTTCGATTTTTATGGTTTTAGTTCTTTTGCGCGGAACCCTAATTTTTTATGGACCAAATTGTGAATCTAACCCATCCTCGAATCCCCTTGAACTCACACAAAAAATTTCATCAAAATCGGTCCAGTCATCTAGGAGTTCAGTGACATACACACGCACACAAGAAATATATATATATTAAGATGGCATAGTAGGTACAGTCGGGGTGCGAGGGATATGCTTTAGGGGCTAATACTAGACATAAAAACAATCTTGTGGTTTGTAATAGTCGACTCCACAAGATTAGTAATTCCTTTCAGGGTAACTGTATACGCTTCTACAACAAGCTTCCTAGTGAAGTGAAGAATCTACCTCTTCATAAATTTAAAAGCCAAATTAAAAGTAAACTCTGCCAAAAAGGCTACTATAAAATTCAAGACTATTTAGACGACAAACAAGCTTGGATATGAACTGTTTGCTCTCTCTCTATGCTACTCAAATGAAATATTGTACTTAGGTTAAGTAAATATGTTTGTAAATAGACAAAAAAAAACAGCCCGCTGAGTTTCTTGCCGGAGTCTTCTCAGGACAGGGCCGCGTTTCGAACCGGTAGTCCATTTGCCAAACATTAGATTATTTATTTTTTTATGACATTTTGTAAGTGCCGTATTAATGGTCTATGCAGAATAAATGGTTTTTGACTTTGACTTTGACTTTGGGCAACCTTACAAGCCTTCAAGCCGGACATAACCGCCCCTGCTGGCCGGCGGGGGGGTATCCGAAGGGATTTCCGCACGAAAAAATAAAAAAGGTACCTAGTTTAAAGTCTATTTTTGGAAATCAGGGTGTACCCTTTGCCCTCCCTCATGTATACCTGCCTTTACGATCATTTACGCCACAATTCAGGTTATACTCATCGAAGTGTAAACAAAGATGTATTCACACACACCCAGATTTGGCCAACTACTAAGTTTTTCGGTCCCATGTAATCCTTCGGATGGAGAATCCTAAAGGATATAGGATATATGTAGGACTTTGTACTTTTGGTTGCTTTATGAGTAGGACTTTGTACTTTTTTTGGTTGCTTTATGAGTAGTGCTCGAACAAACAAATAAATATTTACAGATCTAATACTTACTTCGATCCCGTCCATGGTCGCCTTATCAAATAGCAGAAGAGATAAAATCTTCACTTAATCATTTCGGCTTGGCGATCGCTTGCGTGCTCCCCAACACCCTGACTACAGTCGTTCATGCTCAAACTGTTTGATTAATGGATAAGATAAAGGTAAACTTTGAACGCAGAAATGGGCTTAAACATTAAACTACAGGAGTATAGTCAAAAACATTTAGTTATTAAGCGTAGCGAGCCGAAGGCGAGCGAAGCGTCTTTGGTTTCAAAGTTGCATTTCAAACAAATGATACTCCTCCGAGACCGTTTGACCGATCTCGACCAAATTTGCCACGGTGATCAAGTAGACATTACTGAGTGTCGTAAGGGGTCGAATATCCAGATCGGTCTTACCATCGAGGAATAATCACTGAAAAACCAAATCAATGGAAAAAGTCGACCGGTCACGTTGACCTATTGTTGGATAGGCAAATCTCGCTACGCTTAAGTTTGGGTTGATTGCGAAGCTGGTAACCGTCCTAGTACTAGTTTACATTTAGTTCAGTGCAAATATTTGAATGCATGAATATGTCTATTTGCATTGGTCCAGACCAATGCAAATAGTTTCTGTATATAATATATATGTATTTACAGAAAAAAAGTATATAAGTATGTTTA
Source organism: Cybosia mesomella (assembly GCA_946251805.1). NCBI lineage: Eukaryota > Metazoa > Arthropoda > Insecta > Lepidoptera > Erebidae > Cybosia > Cybosia mesomella. The sequence goes on from OX276398.1 coordinate 31,016,701, forward strand.
TTCGCATTCTGGAACCCATAACACAAGTTAGTTAAACTATGCTTACTTTGGGTCTAGAAAGCGCTGTGTAGAATGTCGTAGAATATTATTTATTATACTGTATAAATATGTACAAGTGAAATACGCACGTACCTTTTGTTTTCCGTGCGGAAATCCCTTCGGATACCACCCCGCCGGCCAGCGGGGGCGGTTATGTCGGGCTTGAACCGACAATACGCAGGTACCTACTAGAGAAGTTATTCAGAATAAAATTCGTGTTCTGGTCAGGGTTAAAACTCACTGCAATAGGACTGGCAATTGCCATCAATAACCCAAAACATTTTGTAGCTGTCATCTGTAAAGGCGCCAAAATTTATTATTTCACTAGCTTTTGCCCGCGGCTTCACCCACGTGGAATTCTGATCCCGTTCCCGCTACCACCACAACCTATATAAGATACACAATTCCACCATACATCATTTTGTAAGCAGCGTTTTCATTGAAAGCTCCCAGACTCCAATTATATTTTTTCCGAGACCTCCCTATTTTAGCCAATGTAAAAAGCCTTCCTCGAGAACCACTCTATCCATTGGTGTAAACATTATGAAAATCGGTGCAGCAGTTTTTGAGTTTATCGCGAACAGTTAGACACGGCGGAGGACTTTGTTTTAGAATATGTAGAGATTAGCATCTGCGTCCCATAGGTGGCCCCATATTAGGATGTTGCCACGCCTGTATCTGACACGTCTCACACGTCAGGATGCCTTACGTCTTAATAAGGGATCTCCTTCGTAAGGTTCGTAGGGCTCAAAATTAAACTAGAAGCTTAATTAAACTTACCCAAGTATATCCGTGAGTGCGACCTTGTATCTCTATTATCAATCAATCAATCAATTAGCCTATTGCAGTCCACTGCTGGACATAGGCCTCTCCCTCTTTATTAATTATACAATAATACCCTACTCCCTAAAATTATCTTTCAAAAGTAAGCATCCAATTAATTAATTTAAAAAACTAAATAAAACTGCATCAACAATTTAATCTACGGACATCTACGGAACTCATTTTAATTTCACTCTTAAGTTAATAGAAATAAGGTGTTTATTTCTAAGCTCTTGGAGCTCCGAGGGTATTGACCCGTTAGTATCTGCAGGATTCCCACTTCTTCCAATTAGATGAGGGGACTTGATTACAATACTTACGAACAATTATCTGCGGGATGGCTGATAGCGACGCGGAAAAAGATATTGGTTTTGTACTCAGCTGGATTGAGTGGGGGGAAGTTCTAGTCGGTGGGTTGTATATTTTTCGCGATTCCAATGAAAAACTCGCATATTATAACTTCGTAACCTCGATTTTTACTTCATTATGTTGCAATAATATGTAGATACTGGTACGCGCGTGTGATATATTGTGGTATTAAGACTGGTTGAGTTTGTTTCAGTCAGATTTCGGCATTGATAAGGGTTGGAATATTTTGAAAAAGTTCACCAGTAATGAGATCGTATCCAATCATCCATTTATGGACAATTTGATCATATTTTTGACTTCTTTTGGGTTGGCAAGTTGTATTTCTAAGTCATCATCATAGATTAATCGTCACTTTTTAAATGTGCCTGGAAATCCCATAGTTAGCTTGCCAACCTTGATGTTTTATGAATCAAACAGATATGGCGCAGTTCGTTTTGGTTTAGCAACCGTACATATTGCAGCACTTATTGGGACTGAATTCAAACGCAGAAGGGTGTGATAGTATAAGTCGTGATATGCTCTTTTTGACCTTACCTCACACACTTCAAGCTATAACAGATATTGTTAACAAATCAATCCTCACATCAACTTTCCCTGACCTCTGGAAGATGGCTATTGTAAGGCCCTTACCCAAGAACTCCCACCCAGTAACTTTTAAAGATTTGCGACCAATCAGCATACTACCATGCCTGTCTAAAGTTCTGGAAAAGGTTGTATGTAAGCAGTTAACTGCTTATCTGGAGGAAAATAACCTCTTGCCTATGTTCCAGTCCGGTTTTTGAAAGCGACGTAGTACCAGTACTGCCCTACTAGACGTGATGGATAATATACTTACTGCCCAGGACCAGGGTATGTGTACGCTACTGGTGCTGCTGGACTTTTCTCGGGCTTTCGATTGTATAAATCCGTCACTGCTTGTTTCAAAATTAAATTACTATGGATTTGACCCAAATACGGTCAGATGGTTCCACAGCTACTTAGATAGCCGCCGCCAATATGTGGAACTGCGTTTACCTGATGGCACCACCGTCCGCTCTGATCCCACTCCTCTGCAAAGGGGTGTGCCGCAAGGGTCAATCCTCGGTCCAATTTTATTCCTTTTGTACTATACAGATATAACCAAAAGTATAGAAGCATGTAACTACCACATCTATGCTGATGATTTGCAGGTCTACATCTCTTTCAAAGCTGATGAGTGGAAAGGGTCTGTTGAGGCATTAAACCGTGATCTCGAAAGGATTGCCACCTGGTCTAAGAAAAACTCTTTAGTACTCAACCCTATCAAGACAAAGTTCATGCTACTGGGTACAAAAAACCAGTTAAGTCGTCTGCCCACACTGAACATCACACTTATGGGGAAGAGTATTGAGAGAGTGGATGACGCTCATAATTTGGGGTTAATTATGGACTCAAACCTAAGGTTCGATAGACACATTGTAGAGGTTGTGCGTAACTGTTTTTATCGCTTCAAACTCCTATACAGAATGAGACCCTACTTGTCGGAGGAACTACGAGTGCAGCTGGTGGAGTCGCTGGTTTTGTCCAAGCTAAGCTACGCCGACACTGTATATGGCCCTCGCTTGTTATCGCAGACGGAGCGGCTGATCCAAAGGGTGCAAAATGCCTGTACACGTTTTTGTTTTTCAGTACCTCCTCGAAGCCATGTTACCCCGTTTCTCAATAAACACTTCTTACTGAAAATGAAAACCAGGCGTAAACATCATCTTGCATGCCTAATGTTTGGAATTATTAAACACCAGGAGCCAACCTACCTATACAAAAAGATCAACTGGGTATCTAGCAGACGTAACTGTGGTAACAGACAGTGCTCACAGCAATTGTCAATCCCCCGTCATAAAACGGCTGCTTTCCAGGGTAGCTTCCGTTACGCAGCGAGCAAAGTTTGGGATAACCTTCCCCCTCCGATAAGGTCTATTAACACGCTGAACACCTTTAGGAAAAAATTGCGGCAGTACCTAATCGACGCTCAGAAGGAACTTGGCATGATAAAAACAGATATATCACTTATATAATTAATTCACCTAGGATGGGAGTTTTATTAGTACGTTATCTATGTGTACTATTGTTAGTCTGTTTATCGTTTATCAGAGTTGTGGCTGCGGTGGGTTGGAGAAGTGTGGCTCACTCACTTTATACTTATATAGATCTATATCTGTACCTACCCTAGCTTTAAGTTGCTGTATTGTTGCTGTATGTTGTATGTATATAAAATGTTAAAGATCATGCATGGAAATATTATATATGTACTATGTAGTTAAAGTAATTTTGTAATGTTAGATAGTAAGGAACCATTTAGATTAAGATTTTATACGCCTAGGAAAAGAACTGATTTGCATCCGTGAATCATAGTAGGTCAGGATGAAAACCAGCGCGAGATAGCTGACTAGCTGTCTAGCACATGCTGAACCTGTCCTTTTCGGCTGACGCGTGAGGTACACGGTATTTTAATGTCATGTACCTTTTTTTTTTTTTTATCGTGCGGAAATCCCTTCGGATACCCCCCGCCGGCCAGCGGGGGCGGTTATGTCGGGCTTGCACCGACTAAAACCGCACGCTGTCTCGGGTCTTCAGACGCCGGGGTGTAAGGTTACCCATAGAGCATATCCCTCGCACCCCGGCTGACCCTGGGCCATCTCACCACTAACAGCATCGCTCATCCTGTCTCCTCTGAAAGCAGAGGAGTACGGAGAGCGATGTGTTCCCGCCACGTTGGGTATTAGCCGACGATCAATGCCAACCCTATGAAGGGGTGAAGGGGAAGCCATTGACCGCCGCCCAGGGTGTACCGGCCGCTCCGATTCCGTTCCCCCCGGACTGCAGCGGTATCGGAATCGGAGCGACACTCGAGGAGGTTACCCAACACACACCCCAATGTCATGTACCTTTTTTTTTTTTTTTTTTTTCGTGCGGAAATCCCCTCGGATACCCCCCCGCCGGCCAGCGGGGGCGGTTATGTCGGGCTCGAACCGACTAAAACCGCACGCCGTCTTGGGTCTGCAGTGTACCTATGCATTATTTTATTTTACATTATTATTGTAAACTTGTACCTTAAACGTCGATGAATACAATTTTTCATTCTTTCTTTCTTTCTTTCTTCTTTCATAGAGCATATCCCTCGCACCCCGACTGACCCTGGGCCATCTCCGGTTTCGAGATGGCCCCCTCGGGTTTGGGAACCAAGGTGTCCCCATCTTGCCCCGGTTTGGGGGAGGGGCGCTAGTCGCCCCACCGTCCCGGCCTGCTTCTGCTGGGGTGACAGGCGGCCTTACCTGCCACCCCCAGGCCTGCGCTTATGGAGGACCCTAAACCTATCTAATGAAAATTGTACAACGCGATAGCCTTCGAAACCTAGAGAAGAAAAATAGACTACTCTGAACCTGCAACTTCGTCCACTTCCATAATAACCAGTATGCACAGGCACAAAGGCATAGGTCATAGGCATAGCTACTTATGGATACGCTTTCACGTAAAAATGATATCGTTTGGCGTCGGGTTTGGCGTGTACGACAATATTTGACCTGATTTCAACCCTCGTAATATTTTTAATCAACGTCTCGTGGGGATACAGCGCGGTTTATATGTTGCCTTTTTAATTTTATAGGATTATAAAACAGTATTATTACTTACAGATAATATTCTATGCTTTTTTTTTGGATGTTAGGCTCACGTTTGACCTATCTCACCTCGTCGTAAGTGACGATGTGGTCTATGCTGTTCTATTTTGGAGTTTTTAGACGATTCATACACCTTTAGAACTGGTGTCGCCAAGCTCTCATATATCACTTACTAGTTGTTACCCGCGACTCCGCCCGCGTGGATGTCGCTTATCGCCATCAAACATAATAATATCATCTATTTCATCACTACACAGGTCGAAATTTGAAAAATATGGCATAATATTTTAAAATGACGAACTTTCATGCTCTATTTGAACCGCATTCAACCTTTTTTTTGCGATAAAAGATAGCCTATGTCCTTTCCCGAGCTCCGCCTCTGTACCAAATTTCATCAAAATCAGCTCAGTGGTTTAGGCGTGAAAGCGTAACAGATAGGCAGAGTTACTTTCGCATTTATAATATTAGTATTGAATAATCAATCACATTATACGAAACAGGGTCGGCCCAGGGTCAGTCGGTTCGCGCGGGATATGCTCTATGGGCACTTACACCCCGGCGTCTTAAGACCCGAGACGGCGTGTGGTTTTAGTCGGTTCAAGCCCGACATAACCACCCCCGATGGCCGGCGGAGGGACCCCCCCCCTCCGAAGGGATTTCCGTACGAAATAAAAAAAAGTATCGTGATTGGTTATAATTTTCAACAGGAAACAACAACAGCCTTTGAACATCCACAAATTATTAATTTCTTTCTCATTCCTCTTTCTTTTTCTCCTACACATATTGAAATAAAACTATTTTTAACGGATTCTATCGCGATTTATTTGATGTTATTTTATATTTTACATTAATCCCGACGTTTCGGTTGCTTTTCAGCAGCCATGATCAAGGCGAAATCGCGATAGAATCCGTTAAAAATAGTTTTATTTCAATGTGTGACGTTCGCGTAAACTTCCGACAATGTCATATACACATCGCGCGCCCGGGAGAGATTCAGAACTCTCCCGGCCCGCCGAGCCCGCAACTTGCTCGCCGCGCGTCGCAGGCGACTCAGGCGCCGGAGGTCGCTTAACGACCTCCGTCCTCCTTGAGCGCAGGCCTGGGGGTGGCAGGTGAGGCCGCCTGTCACCCCAGCAAAAGCAGGCCGGGACGGTGGGGCGGCTGGCGCCCCTCCCCCAAACCGGGACAAGACGAGGAAGCCGTGGTTCCCAAACCCGAGGGGGCCATCTCGAAACCGGAGATGGCCCAGGGTCAGTCGGGGTGCGAGGGATATGCTCTATGGGCAACCTTACACTCCGGCGTATTAAGACCCGAGACGGCGTGCGGTTTTAGTCGGTTCAAGCCCGACATAACCGCCCCCGCTGGCCGGCGGGGTGGGGGGGGGGGATATCCGAAGGGATTTCCGCTCGAAAAAAAAAGGGTATGGAATGCCGATAATAATATAGAGAATTAATAGAATAAAAATGAGATGTTGCGCCGACCTCAAATAATTGGTACAAGGTTGTAGATAATGATGACAGCTCTATATGAATATTTAATTCTCAGGCTTCATTTTAAACGATTAAAACAATTAAAAAGAGTCGTTGGTGCTCTACCAACAAAGTTAGTTTCAACATCGTCACTGTTAAAATTATTACCAAACTTAATAATGTTTTGTCCATTTCGTAAATGCAAATATTACCAATTGAATTTATTATTTAGTACATTTTTACTTAATTGTTTCAATATTGAAACTTCATCATTATGAAGTCCTTGACCCCTTCAAAACGGTGCGCGAAGTGTGGGCGCTTACAACACCTCTGCCTGCCCCTTCAAGGATATAAATACGTAAGTATATTATACACAATTTCCCCTTATGTCAGACAGATGAATGTACGGAATACCATATTATGCCCTTTTAAATGTACTTCGAAAGTCCACTTGAGTGCCCTTGATCTGTGAGGCGATATTTCCTTGATTATAATCGGCTGTTTTACGAGTTTTATGGCTTATTAGACCCGTTGTTACTTACGGTCGAATTCTCAAACGCAATTTTATACAACAAACACTTGATTCAGAGCTCTCAACAACGTTATGTTAAGCTATAAAATTCTGCGAATTTCCTAATTATTCATATAGATAAAAAAAAAAATTACGAACTGAGAACCTCTTCTTGTTTTTAAGTCAGTTGGTCAAAGTTGTGGGGAATTTAATTTAAAAAAAGCGGCCAAGTGCGAGTCGGACTCGCCCATTAAGGGTTCCGTAGCAGCAAGTAACACAATAATGTTCTTTTTATAATTTTTCTGTTTGAGTTGATTGAAGGCGGTTAACGATTTATGACGTATTAAAAAAAACTACTTACTAGATCTCGTTGAAACCAAATTTCGGTGGAAGTTTACATGGTAATGCAATATATTTTTTTTAGTTTTATCATTCTCTTGTTTTAGAAGTTACAGGGCACACATTTTACCACTTTGGAGGTGTCTCTCGCGCTGAATATTCAGTTTCGAAAAAAATGATATTAGAAACCTCAATATTATTTTTGAAGACCTATCCATAGATACCACAAACGTAAGGGTTTCATGAAAAAAAAATTGAGTTTCAGTTGAAGTATGGGGACCCCCAAAATTTCTTGTTTTTTTTCTAACTTTGTGTGAAAATCTTAATGCGGTTCACAGAATACATCTACTTACCAAGTTTCAACAGCATAGTTCTTTGAGGTTTAATGCCACAAATAGAACTGATTTCATCAATAATAGGAACCGTGATTGAAGCAAACTAACGTAGGTAGTGTCTGACATTTTACTCAATGAATTTCTTGAGTAAAACGTGTGAACCCTATATAAGACTTAAACGTAATTTTAAGTTAAATTTTAAAACAAGACCTCTGTGGCGTAGCGTTAGTGCATTCGACTGCTAAGCGCGGGTTCGATTTCCGCTCAGTGTATATATGTATATTTGCATTGGTCTGGTGTATGTATAATAGGTATATCTTTACAAAAAAAAAGTATTTAAGTATGTTTATCCGCATTCTAGAACCCATATGACAAGCTCTGCTTAGTTTGGGTTCTAGATGGCGTTGTGTACTTTGTCATACAATATTGGTTTATTTATTTTATTTATTTTCACTACTGAAATCCAACATAAACCGTAGAAAGAATTTCTTGTATTTCAAAACACATCATGAGCATGACTCAATATTTTCAGGATATTTTCTTGAAGGCTTTTTTTCATCGATAAATATATCCGCCCTCAAAGCCTTTCCCAAAGCGCCAAGCGCCACACAAACCGGACGCGCCTTTATCAATACCTCATACTTGCCATGTTTCCACCCCTCCGAGCATCCCTGTAGGCTTTTGTATCCAGATTAATGTTTGAAGGTAATCTTGGTTATGAGAGCTGGGAGGTTTGATACTCAAACAAAATCGTAGGATTTAAAATACGACGTTATTATAAAAGTACTATCGTATGATCGCGGCTTCGTCCGCGTAGATGTCAGTTTTCACCATAAATACCATATGTATTAAAAAAAATGTGTACGTGTACTAGTTGTACACAGGTAAGAAGTGAAACTTCTTTATGACCTTATTTTTCGAAAAATGATCTACTATATGCAACTTTACAGAAATTGGTTAAATAAAGTTAAATTAGATAAAGTTTAACAAAAGACTTTAATTATCATAGACATGAATACAAATATTATAATTTCATTTTACCTTATTACTACTAAGATTATTACAGCATTTCATTAAAGTACAAAACAGTCGTATTAGTTAATAATAACTAGTTTTAATGGAATTATATACATTGACCGATAGTTACAATCAAAAACTGAGGTTAACCTTAAATAACTTCACACCCACGTGTTACAAAAAGATATATAATTGCTTACTTTTTTTAGAAATTCACTGGAATTAGAATTAAAATAAACCCTTTGCAGTCGAATAAATCAATTTTTTTTTAAAAGATGGCGCGTAACGGAAAAATGGGACGGTAAATTTTTTTCCAACGCCGATAAAGAAGTTTCACTTCAAAAACTAGTGTCCTAGTAGTGTTTACAGTTCAAATTTTTCTCCAATCGTTTTATTTCACACGAACTTATGCATTTTTAAAACGCGGTATCGAGCGATGAAATATTAAATCAGGAGGTGCCCTTTAACTTCGTTGGTATGGAAACTAGCGTTGCTAAAGTCTCACATATTATGACCATCACAGAAAACAGGGAACAGTATTCCAGTATTAGATTTTTGAAATATAAAAAAATCTATTGGAAACGTTGGCATAGGTACTAAACCGGGGCAAGACACCGTGATTCATAAACCCGAGGGGGCCACCTCGAAACCGGAGATGGCCCAGGGTCAGTCGGGGTGCGAGAGATATGCTCTATGGGAAACCTTACGCCCCGTTCTGAAGATCCGAGACGGCGTGCAGTTTTAGTCGGTTCAAGCCCAACATAACCGCCCCCGCTGGCCGGCGGGGGCGTATCCGAAGGGATTTCGCAGAAAAAAAAGGTTACTAATTTATTTGAAATTTCATTATAAAATCTCCTTAAGAAAGTTTAATTCGCATCGCTCTATAACTTCATGAATAAATTCCTGTGACTCGTAGTTACAAAATTCATATCACATAACAAAGCTATTATACAAACTCACCATTTAATCATAGACAATGAGCTAAAAGCGACAGCGAGTAATGGCGTCGTTGTCCGCACAATGAGCCTCTGTATTTGTGCGGCAACATTGTCATCGTTTCTTGTGCGTTTAGCTACACGAACAGAAACATGTTTAATTTTGCGTTTTGTCTTAATATATTAATTTAAATATGTATCATTCACATATTTAAATTAATATACTATGGCTAATTAATATATTATATAAGATATAGTCCCTTGTCAGAAGCTGGATATCCTTGATCCAGCCCTTGATCAGAACTGTGTTTCAGTACCCAGTTTGACGGCCTCGATAGATGTTTTTACATGTCCCGTTTAAAGGACCCAAGATTGAAGGAAAACGGCAACACTTGCATTGGTATATTTTTTATTAATATTTGCCGTAACAAAAAAAACGTCTCAAAAAACGCCATCAATATTTTCTTCAAAATTTGTTTTCACTTTTAGGCGCCCTTGCCACCTGCTTTCCCCTGCCTTTATTTTGCTTATTGATTTTGAGTAAGATACATACTAGTCAGAGTGAGATTTACTTGATAATGACATGACAGCCATCTTAACACTTTTCTGAATTTTGTTTAGTTTAGTTATCTAATAAAAAAAGGCAATTAAAAGTCCCGGCTTACTTACGTTTATTTACAAGCGAATCGCAACTTTATAAAACGCTTTTTAATCGCCAGGATTCAACTAGTCGGTGTTAACCGAAGCGTCCCGTAGTTACCAGCCCCAATTCGAATAATCTGATATCTGTACCAATTAATCATAACAATTTACTGACTTGTCCTAACAGATTGTTGCGATTGGGGGCTTTCTGTGCTGTATTTCTCTTGAATTGCTGAACTAGCAGTCGACTCATTAATACCTAAAGGCAGGGGGGTCAAACCCACCTCCGCCTCATGGCTTGTTCCAACCTACTGGTTATACAAGCCGAATCACGGGAGATGCATACCCTTACTTGCCAGTGGCTCTTTGGGGGTACGCACATTTCTCCCTACAAATTGTTCTCTTCGTCCTTGTCCCTTATGTCAGCCTCTCCCCCTTCTGGGGCGTGAACAACACACGTACGCCTTGGATGCTTAAGCCCGCCGTGTGCCCACCTTTCAGTGGTACCGCTAGCTCCACCATTTTTCCTGTTAACTAATTCGCCTCTTCTAGGTCTCCTACTTCTTCACCTCTCTCCAGCCCACTGCGCTTCTGATGCCACCTTCGCGCGTATTCACGGAAATACCGGAAATTTTCCTCTGATCCTACCAGATCCGGGTAGTACACTGGACCCACCTGAAGAACCGTAACGTTATCCAAAAGGTGCCTACGCTCGTCCCCGTAGAGATTACATTCCCACAGTGCGTGGTGAACGTCCTCCACCTCACTCTCTTCGCAGTAGCACGACCCCGTGTCTACTAGCTTCATGCGGTGAAGTCGGTCCCTAAAGCAGCCATGACCTGTGAGCAGTTGCGAGGCTTCATAGTCCGGTTCAACCCAAGTTGCCTCAAGTCGAACCTTCACGTCCGGGAAATACCGATAGAGTTCCCTCCCCTTACCCGATGTGTCCCAACGCCTTTGCCATTGGGCAATAGCGGACTCAGTCCCGCTGAGTTTGGCACTCCGAAGCTCTTTCCTGGTATTCGCGGACTCACGTGCCACACCTAGTTCGCCCGCCCGAATTACCTCGAGGTCAGCCGGTAGGACTCCGGCTAACACCGCCAGCGCATCGGTGCTCGTCGAGCGGTACGCCTTGGTCAGAAGGACCAGGGCGGGTCTCTGGGTGCGCAATAGCGCACTCCGCACAACGTGAAGGGACGCACGCTCATACCAACATGCCGCGGCATACGTTACCGTCGCTACAAAAGTTCCCTGATACAGGACCTTAAGGGCCCTGTATCTGACACCCCACGAGCACGCCGATACTCTTGACATCTTGCCGAAGCAATTTGCCGCCCTGTCCCCGATCGATACCGCATGCCGCGCGAACGATAGACTAGCATTCACCACCACACCCAGCACCGTGGTCGATGTGACGCTCCTGACAGATTTCCCCCCGAACCTGATGACAGGTGGCCGCTGGAGTTTTCCCCTGATTGTCATAGTTGCAGACTTCGCAGGAGAGAACTCCAGCCTGTTTCGGGCCCCCCACTCACCGACAAGCTCCAATGCTGTAGAAGCCGTGGCCTCTATGCTTGCCCGAGTTTCGGACTCTATCAGGATCGTCACATCGTCGGCGTAAGCCACGACACTCACACCCCCCGGATATGGAAGCCGAAGCAAGTCGTCCAATAGCACGTTCCAGAGCGTGGGTCCCAACACCGATCCCTGCGGGCAACCCATTGTTGCTGTCTTCCACAGCACCCGGCCCCCCACGAACATCCCCGTCCGGCGACCCGTGAAGTAGTCCGCTAGCATCTTATAGATGTTTCGCGGATATCCTCCACGCTTCACCTTGAGCATGATCATGGGCCACCAGGCGTTGTCGAAGGCTCCAGAGATATCCAAAAACACTGCCTGCACGTACTTCGACGCGCTCCTCCGCGCGACACCGAACATAGTGTTCAGTGCCGAGACTGTTGACCGTCCCCGAGCTGCGAATCCGTGCTGGCGATCCGATAAACTTCTCGTTATTAACGGGCACATTTCAAAATGACGCGTTCCAAAATCTTACCAAGAATCGGCAACAGAGTGACGGGTCGGTAAGCCTTAGGGTCGTCAAGCTGCCTGCCGTTCCCTTTCGGGAGGACAATCAGCCTGCCGTCCTTCCATACTTCCGGAAAAACCCCCTCCTGGACACATCGCCTATACACTTCAGTGAACTCGACCGGCGCGACTGCATAGCTATGCTGAACGATGCGAGCGCTCAACCCGTCGATACCCGGAGCCGTGTTAGGGAGGTCCCCGACTATCCTTTTAACTATCTCCTCAGTGGGAGGGGAGGCATCTTCTCCTGAGGGCATCGCAGAGCTCATCACTCGCACCAGCCTGTGGTACTCCGTGTCCACAGAGACATCGTCGTCCGGGCACAGGGAGCACATGAGGCTGTGCATGGCCTCATCGACACTCTCAGCATGTCCTTGGGCGTATATGATGCCATTAATTACGTTACTGAGAGGTCTATGCCTCCCGCTCGCCGCTCTGTAGGCATGCCCCCAGGGGTCCATGTTCCCAGAGTCAGCGATCTTCCTAAAATGAGAAAGTTGCGTCTTCTCCATGGCTTTCCTATACCTACGCCTATGCTCATGAAATCGCCCCTTCGCGTGTTCCTCCACGGGCCCGCCGGCCCGTCGAGCAGACTGCCAAGCCCTCCGGAGGGAGTTGTTAGTCTGTCGCATCCGATTTAATTCCGGTGACCACCACGGGTGGCCCCTCTGTCCTGCCCTAGTAACCCCTAAAGTCTGCTTTGCGGTGCCCCCTACCATTTTGGTGAATTGGGCACAGATCTCAGGGGCGGGACGACTCCATTTAATCCCCCCAATTACTACCCTAAGGCGGTCCTCAAATGGGCTCCAGTCAACGCCACGATCCCGAAGTCTGGCAGGTAGGGACTCTGTAACAGCGCCTGCAGTGGGCTTGCTTGCCACACTAAACACTATCATTCGGTGGTCACTTTCTATTGCATTAGCTATCACTCTCCACCCTGTCACCAGAGTGCCTCTTGTTGTTAATGTGAGGTCGATGTTAGACGTCCCATTTGCAGTCAGGAAAGTCGCCGGTTCAACCTCTTGGTTTTCTATCCGAAGACCCCGGGCCAGGATAAACGCCTCCATTGACTCGCGCCGGTGCGTGACGTCCGGCCCGCGTCCAGTGTACTGCGGCGGTTCGCAGTACCACATCGGAGAGTGAGCGTTCGAGTCTACCCCAACAATAACTCTCCTCCCTTTTAGGGAGTCGAGTACTGTGCCCAAGTGCTGTAAGTGGACATCGATTTCATCGCTGTACTGAAAGTACGCGGACACCATATATGTTCCCTCTTCGTCATTCCGTACATGACACACCGTACAGTGTGGTGGACAGGTGTTGTAAGAGGGCGCATGGGAGGTCCTCGCGAGCAATGAGCACCCCAGCTTTTGCACCGGTCCCGCATGACAAAATGCGGCTCCCGGTATCGTAATACTGTACCTGGACTAGGACAACGTCCAAGCCCAGGTCCTGAACCGCAATGGGTAGCTCGTTTGTGGCAAGCCTTGCCCCCGCCAAGTTTATCTGGCCGACTGTAATTTTTATTGGTGGAGCCATTTTTAATAAGAAGTAGCCTCGAGCATCCTTCTCTCAGCTGAGATTCGAGCCGGGCACTCCCTCGGACCAGTAGCGTGCCCCTCCGCTCCCTTCTGGCCAAACCTGTGGCAGGTGGCGCATCTGGCCTGTTTTTCTGGGCAGTCACCTACAGGGTGCCCCGACGAGCCGCACCGAGTACATGTAGTATTTTCCTGTCGGCACTTCCTCTCGCTGTGCCCGTACAGTGAGCACTTCCTGCAGATGACTGCCGTGGTGAAGTCCTCCACCCGGCAGGCTTCCCATCCTATATACAGTCGGCCTTTATTAACAAGCGCCTTCCTGAGCTGCGCCGAGCAACCCACAACAATGGCCGAATACGCCGAGCCTTGCCTGCTCTTCCTGAAGGCTAGGCGGCTCTGTGCTCGCATAGCCTCCAGGGTCCATGTTGGGTCCTCTCTGAAATTTTGGTCGTAGACCGCTTTGAGTACCTCGTCCCATTCCGGGTCCTTACCCTCTAAATCCCTGATAATGATAAGTGGGGACCTCCCTTTGAGGTCCGAGGCCTTTAGCGACTCAGGAAGGGCCGCTTTAAATTTTTCCAGGTCCGCGGGGGTGCTGGTTTGCACCACTATGCCGGCGTTGCCGACCCTACGAACACGGCTTACTTGGATGCCCAGTTCGGCGGGGGCTATGGAGGACTTTATGAGGGACTTTGTATCCTCTGACGTCTTGGCGGCACTCCCCTCCTTCGGGTAGACTGCCACCACTGGGCCCTGACTGCGAGTCCTCAATTTGTCCGCGTAGGACACGCTTCCACCCGACCCATGTTGTGGCATTGGTGGAGTAGGGGGGGCAACCGTCTGCAGAATTTCCATCTTTGCCTCCGCTATGGCCGCCCTCCTCTCCGCCTCCGCCAGTCTGGAGATTAACGTCGTAACGACGGACCCCGCTATGGCCACATGATGGCCGATCACCGCTATCTCCTCCTTGTTAAGTTTGGAGTACCTGCTGTGCACCGTTTCGGTGATCCCCATGGTGGCAGTCGTGGCCAGGCCTGCCAACTCCACGACTGAAGCCTCCAGCATCGAACAGTTAGTCGACGCTGTTTCCTGGTCTGTCGTCGTCCCGGGTGCCGGCGTCTCCGGTCCGGCACTGGTCACTAGACCCGCCATCGGTGGTACGGCTGGCTTCCGCACCGCAATCCGGCGGCGCAACGCCTCCTGGACTTCCTGTGGCGAAGTAAGTGGCCGCTTGGCCGTCACTTGCTGGTCCGGCATGGTCGGAGCCGTCGTGGTCAGCAGATGGCCTGGAGGAGTCCGCTGCAAGGATAGTCGCGGGCTGAAGCGCGCCTCCCTGTTCATGCGTTTCAGTTCCAGGAGCTCACGCTCCTTGGCCTCCATCTCCAGCCTCAGGATTTCCTGCAGTGATTCCCTACGCGACATTGTGACGGGGCCAAATTGTAGAGGGGACTCTCCCCTTTACAATGAGCCCTCGCACGCTCTCCTACGCCCAAAAACACCAGAGTTAGGGCAAGGGGGGGTGAGGAAGTCTGGACCGGGGTGCGGGGGGGTCAGATCGACCCTCAGAGGGGGTGCGGGAGGGGGGGGGTTCCCCCGGGGGGGGCACCGGGGCAGCCGAGTGTCACTGTCACTACCAAACCTTGTGTCACTGTCACCGTCACTATAACTATAACTAAACACTATAAACGTCACTATCGCGCACCTGTCAGTGTCAATGTCACTACGTAAACGTCAGGTAATCAAAAAGAGTCTTCTATCTCACCTGGTTACTAGCACTTTTGCAAATGGCCGCGACCGTTTACGGCAACGGCCCCTTGCGAGACAAGGAGGTACCGAGTTTCGTCCTAGAGACTTTCATAGAAAATTTTGAAAATTGTGTTCAAAGTAATCCAGGCAGCAAACTTATAGAACTTTTTAGAAATATACCTCGACAATCACCATGTGCATGTTTCCCAGTGGAATATGTATTAAAATTGTTTTGTAGGTTTCGCATATATGCAACAATTAAATTTAACAACCGGCAATTTAAAGATGGTAAAAAAAAAGTATATTAAAGTAAGGCATTTGCAGTTAAGTAAGCAATAAATACAGGTCTCGCCCGAGTCTGACCAACCGGCCCTCTTCAGGGCCAGCTGACCCCAATGCACGAGGGGGTTGGGGTATAGCGGGCCTTCAAGGCCCGCGGGGGTGGTCGCTCCAGGTACCCCTCTGCTGTTATCAGAGGGGACACTGCGAATGGTACAGGGTCAGTCGGGGTGCGAGGGATATGCTCTATGGGTAACCTTACACCCCGGCGTCTGTAGACCCGAGACGGCGTGCGGTTTTAGTCGGTTCAAGCCCGACATAACCGCCCCCGCTGGCCGGCGGGGGGGTATCCGAAGGGATTTCCGCACATAAAAAAAAGGTACCTATCTCTTTTTGTGCACTACTGTGAAAAAGTGACGGGTGTCGTTATGTCCTGCAACGAGAGTTGCCAAGCAATAAGCATATTGTGCTAGACGGGTACCTTATTCTGACATAGTCGATGCTTGCGCCACAGAATAGACAATAGTGCAAAGCTACCGTATCCGCTTACGATCAGGCGGACCGTACGCTCGTTTGCCACCGACGAAGTTTCAAAAAATGACAACCCTATCTTCGGCAAGGTGCGGAGTAATGTCGACCTTCGCGCCGGGCAATAGAACTCAATGACGGCGCGGCAGGCGTGCGGTCCGTTGCTAATAATAATTAATAGGCACGTAAAAAGGCGGCATTCGTGAACATCAAAACAGAGGGTCTTCTGTACTTGTACTATTATTTATTCTGTGCTACAGGGTTATTGGGCGACAGAAAGTCGATATGGACTTGGTATTTTATAAATTTTCGAATGGGAAATCATTTTTTTTAAATAATTACGCGTACCATCTGTATCTTGACCTATGAGCGCTTGCTACACCAGACCTTAGGAGGTGTTATTCGCATCGCACATTTCTACATTTAAGGAAAAGGGAGGAGGAGAAGAATAGAGAGAAAGGGAGGTTAGGATTTCGCAACTTACACAAACCGTCCGAAATTCACCATGAAAATCCCTCCATCTTATAATACTTTTTCCTCACCAAGAGTGAAACCTACAGCAGTAAAAGGACTGTTTTATTACTTTCATCTTTGAAGATTTATTATATTAATAGGTAATGCGTACAGTAACTGTCAGAAAATTTTGTTTATTTGATACTATTTCGTTAATAACTTTCTTCTTTACTCTCGAAAATATCCATTTTGTTTTATTTATTGTCCTTTTTGTTCATCAAAAGGTTGCCTAAAAGAAATTGCTTTTAACGATAAGAACGCCTTTCGATATACAGGGTATGTCAAAGGGTCTTATTATGTAAGCAAATTGGAATTGGTGTAAGTACAGGAAAGTTTTTCTTTTGCTATTTATGTTATACTAGCTGTGCCCGCGACTTCTTCCGCGTGGATTAAGATTTTTAGGGTTTTAGTTTTTTTGCGCGGAACCCTAATTACTTTTCCTAAAATTAAAGTAGCCTATGTTATTCCTTGTTATATTACCTTTCTGCCAGTGAAAGTCCCGTCAAAATCGGTCCAGCCATTTCAGAGATTAGCCGGAACAAACAGACAGAAAGACAAAAATTGTAAAAAATGCTATTTTGGTGTATGGTATATATATTCATATACATGTAGTAAAAAACGGTTAATTCAATATTACAAACAGACACTCCAATTTATTTATATGTAAAGATGTATAGATGTATATACGGCCAAGGAGATAAGCATACACCTTTACATGTGAGGTTGTATGTGAAGGTGTATATTTATCTCCTTGGCCGTCGATACGTAAAAATGAAAATTAAAATAAAACTAATGTAAATAATTCTAACGCCATTTATAAGCGCTTTTCAGCAACCCTAATTCTGAGGAGACCAAGGCTGGAATTTTACATATTGAATGATGTACTGCGTTAACACATTTAATTCAATGAGTTTTTCATTGTTGAAATCGAGCCTAATATGGTGGTTATGTACAATATCGATAGCTACTGAAAAGCAACCGAAACCGCAATAACTTATAATATTTTTTTAGGGATTTTCTTTAGAAAAGCCCTATTGCTATCGAGTTGTCGTCGACGTCGTCGTCGTTGCCAATTTTCTGTCACGGTTTTGGGTATGAAGGAGATGAGCTATCGAGTTGCTGTTTTCGGTAATAGATTCGTGCTGGGGTGAACCATTACAAGATAAAGAAAAAATCGTAAAATCGAAAATCCCTTGTATTCGGCTGAGCTCGTCTCAGGAATTCAACTTGTTTTATAATGCTTTTTTATGTTCGTGTACTTTCTGGGTGTCCCAAATCTTTTGGATCCAAGCCAACCTAACCTGCATTCCATTACACCTGCTGATTGACGGACGAGGCTCCGGCGCAAGCTTCCCGCTCGTGGTCGGAAGGTTAACGGCAGTCGCTCTCATAAAAGCCAATATAAGTGAACTCAAAAGGAGGAGAAATAATGAGCGGACCTTGGGCACCGCCTTAAAACTCTCGGATGCAATCGGAAACATCGTTAGGATGATGTATGATTTGCGTAAACTTTATAACTAGGGGTTTGCATTGGTCTGGGTGTTTCTATGTATAATATGTATGTATTTACAAAAAAAAAGTATATAAGTATGTTTATCCGCATTCTGGAGCCCATAACACAAGCTAGTTAAACTATGTCGTAGAATATCTGGCTGCCGCGGGTCGGCCTCACATCCCTTCTTATAACTCCTTCTTCAAACTTCAATATTTTATTTTAATCTGTGCGTACTCACCCCTGAGACTAATTGATAACGCTTTTAATATATGAAAGGTAAAACTATTCTCATGTTTAATTTACTGTAACCTCATATCAAACCTTTAATTAGCTTCTAATAACTTAAAATCACTATCCCTGTTACAAATTTTACAATCAATGTTACAATGTTATAAATATATATATAATTAATTTAATTAAAAGTAAAAGTAAAATTTTATTAAAAAAATTAAATAAATAGACTAAATAGGGTATAAAGGGGCACATTGAGGGATGTTTTTTTTAATTGCTTATTCCATTTCCGTTTGCATTAGAATTATGATACCTACTTTGAATATTAGGAAATTTATCTGGAAATAAATGACGCCTGTTTTTTACTGGACTGCGCGATAATGAGGGTTATGTTTTTCGAGAGTATGTATGGCATGCTCTGCAGCCTGAACAGCTTGGATGAATTTTAGCTTGAGAGGTGTTGTTATATTCCTGTTTACTGTGCTACGGGGTATATAAAAAAAAACAAAATGACTGATTTTTGGCACTAAAATGTATGTTGTTAAAAATATATTTACACTCAAACTTATCCAGTAGGGTATTAAAATGAAGAGCTTTAAAGAGTGATTTCAAAAATAGATATATGATACACTAAAATGATTATTTAAAAAAATCTTTTTCATTTTTTAAATTAATAACCCGACTGCGCCGAATAACAGACGAAACAGGTTTGATACCAAGCGGGACCCATTTTCAAATCATAAACCGAAAGAAAATTATTGAAACCCCACCTGCTATCAAACTTGTTTCGGTCTTTTCAAATGTCATATTTATTTATAGCTACCTGTTACCCGCGGCTCCGCCCGCGCGGAATTCAGATCTCGTTCCCGCTACCAATGGGAACCTATTCCTGGTATCAAAAGTAGCAAAGTAGTAGATAAAAAGTTATTCCGGACTATAGTATATCCCTGTACCAAATTTCAGCCAGATCCGTTCAGCCGTTTTTGCGTGAAAGAGCAACAAACATACATACATACGAGTACATACTCACAAACTTTCGCATTTATAATATTCGTAGAATTACCAAGGAACAACACTCAGTCTTATAATTAAACATAGTTACGGCGTTCTTGACCCACGAATCAAGTTTTATTAATCGCTGTCTGTTATTTTCAGAGTTAAATGATGTTGCTCTGCCTTTACTCGTTATTTCAGACTTTCTGATGGACCATTTGGGGATTTCTTTTTCAAGAAGGCTGTGAGTCATTCCGTTCTTGTTCAATTTTTAGCTCTCCGGCTACTGGTATTTTTAGTTCGAATTTCAGGGCACATTGCTATGCTCAACTAGCCACTTTAAAAATGACCAACTATCCCCCTGCCACGCTTTTTAGGGATTTTCTTTAGAAAAGCCCTATTGTTAAGGAGTTGTCGTCGACGTCGTCGTTTTCAATTTTTTTGTCACGGTTTTGGGTATGAAGGAGATGAGCTATCGAGTTGCTGTTTTCGGCAATAGATTCGTGCTGGGGTGAACCATTGCAAGATAAAAAAAAATCGCAAAAAAAGAAAAAATGCAAAATCGAAAATCCCTTGTATTCGGCTGAGCTCGTCTCAGGAATTCAACTTGTTTAATGAATATTGGATTATAATAAAATCATTAATACTTAACTTAACATGTATTGAAACACAAGGTCGCTCAACGACCTCTGTCCTCCATGAGCGCCGTGGGGACACCGTGGTTCTCAAATCCGACGGGATCTCGAAACCGGAGATGGCCCTGGGTCAGTCGGGGTGCGAGGGAAATGCCTTATGGGTCACTTTACACCCCGGCCGACAGGAGACGGCGTGCAGCTTTAATCGGTTCAAGTCCGACAGCACCACCCCCGCTGGCCGGCGGGGTTTTTATTTTTTTTATACCACTAAGGTGGCAGACAAGCACACGGCCCACCTGATGGGAAGCGGTTACCGCGGCCTATAGACGTGTGCAACACCAGTGGCGTCACACTCGCGCTACCGACCCTGTAAAGGAAAGGGGATGGGAAAGGAGTTTGGGAGGGGATGGGAAAGGAGTTTGGGCTCCGGCACTCTCACTCACCAAACGGAACGCAACAGTTCAAATACTGTTACTTGGCGTCGATATTCTGTGAGAGGTTTGCTTCCCCGGTCGAGTCGGCCCATTCATGCAACGGCCAAGATGACTGTTGCCACTCTACCATACTCTCTACCGACACTCTACTGAGGAGATATCCGCACGAAAAATAAAGATATTGAAACTCAATTTTCCAGTAAATTTACTAAGTACTAATGCTTACCTGATGCCTCAGACATCTGTTCTTGCAATTTTACAAGAAAAATACTAGAGCTAGCATAACATAACAAAATACAAATAAGCTTGCTACTAACTCTTACGCCGCATGGCAACTGGTAATGGCGGACTGTATTCCTTTCAGACTTCACTTTCCACCATACTGCGTTCCTGCGTCACATTAGTTACTAGTTTTGGAGATATTTCGAGTTACCCGCTTGTTCAACGTCCCCCCCCCACCCTACTTATCATTAAAACCAGTTAGGTATGTCTACAATTCAAATAATGGAATGGTCGATCACACAAAATATAAAAACTTCTTAATGAAACGCTGAGTCAAACAAAGTTAAACCGTTTCCAGGAAGTTCAGACAGTTCCATACGTCTTGCAGTCTGCGGCTATGATTCATTCGAGACTGCGGCGTTGCTCGTGAGGGTGCATGGCATTAAGGGTACGTCGCCCCCCAAGTGACTCATAAACGGGGTTGTAATTGATAGCTTTAGACTATGAGAGTGGAGCGTTTTACATATCACATTACCTATAATACTATGTATGAATATGTTGTATGAAAATTTTTTTTTTCTGGTATGGCACTTACTTGATATTGGATCATTACTGACTTAGTAATGGTCCAATATCTAGGACGTGTCCAGGTAGTTCAGTTGGTGAGAGTATTCCCCCCTAGAAAGGTTGAGGGTTCAAGTCCCATGCTGGATGTAAAATTTTTCCTATCTCAATATATAAGTAGGTACCTACTTAGAGTTAAGTGGACGGCCTTATAAATATTTGTATTATGCCTAATCTCCGCATGAAATTTCTAATGTAATCTAATCATTCAGAAATGAAACATATACATACATAAACATATACATGATTTTATCTACACTCAAATCGAAAAATTCGAATTACGAATTCAAAGACGATTCTATACATACGCACTTTATAAACGCATATATACATAAAATTAAAAATAAAACTTATTATAGTACTGCCAACTGTATCATAAAACTCATTATAGCACCGCTATCTTTTTTAGGGATTTTCTTTAGAAAAGCCCTATTGCTATCGAGTTGTCGTCGTCGACGTCGTCGTTGCCAATTTTCTGTCACGGTTTTGGGTATGAAGGAGATGAGCTTTCGAGTTGCTGTTTTCGGTAATAGATTCGTGCTGGGGTGAACCATTGCAAGATAAAGAAAAAATCGCAAAAAATCGCAAAAAAAAAATCGCAAACTCGAAAATCCCTTGTATTCGGCTGAGCTCGTCTCAGGAATTCAACTTGTTATTCATTAAACTAGTCTAAGGTTTTAGGCTGAATATGAAAAAAAATGCGCACGCATGCGCGGTTCAAACTGTGAAAAAAATGGCGCCCTTGTAACCTACCTACTTTGTTTAATTTCATTTTTTCCTATGAGTGAAGATAAAGTAGTGTATGAAACTGCATATAACTTAGGTATTAAAACACTCGAGTCAGAACAGACTCTCGTGTTTTAATACCCCTTCTTATATGACAGTTGCATAAACTACTTACTATTTTTTATTACCGTCTTATCCACTCCAAACATAAATATAGCCACCATAAAATATAAAAAAGTAACTCTACACACATACATACCTTTTTTCCTCCGGAGTAGGCAGAGACTTACATTACCTTATCTTATTTGAATCATGTTATGTAAATAGAAGTGTTCCGCTACAACTTATGACTTGTAACTGAAGCTTAACTTCAGTCATTTAATGAATTTCCGACTTCAGGTAATAAAGTGTTTATGAGTCCAACAAACTTGTGGGCTCAACTGTATATTTTATTGTCTCTGTTAAACATTATGTCACGAAGACATACAATTATTATACATAACCGAATGATTTTAACCTCGAATTTCATTTAATTTCGGTAAAATGTCGGACAGAAGTATTACTTATATATTACAACGATATTTTCGTGAAGTTGTAGGTAAAAGTTAGAGACCATATTTACACACCACCTATGTTTTTCTGATCTGAGTAGATTTTTAAACAAATTGTGTAAGTCGAATTTAGCCAACGTTTACTCGTAACATTATACCTAGTATCGGTTTAAAAACTATTAAGAAATAGCTATTGCCCGCGGCTCCGCCCGCGTGGAATTCTGTTCCCGTTCCCGCTTACCATAGGAACATATTCACGAGATAAAAAGTAGCCTACGTGTTATTCCAGACTATAATCTACCCCTATGCCAAATTTCGTCCAGATCCGTTTAGCCGTTTTTGCGTGAAAGAGCAACAAATATACATACATACATACTCACAAACTTTCGCGTTTATAATATTAGTAAGATGTAACATCTGCATCATCATCAGCATCTTAGTGTTGTGTCCGGTTGCATGGGGTCTGCATACTCCTGTTCCGCCTAATATTTTGGCTTATACGGCTTTTACGAGAGCGAACTGCATGCCGTTTGCCCTCCCAACCCCGCGAGGAAAGTCCTCACCAGAGACTCGTCTGTCAATCAGCAGGTGTACCGGCTTGTAGGAGATGTTGGTTTAGCCCCAAAGGTGGTGGGGTGGAGGCCCACCTCCGGTGGGGCCTCTGACATCTGAATGACAATACAATAATCTGACACTATCGTGCTGGAAAACGCTTGTATAGATTAGTTTCAGTACATTTTTAGGGATTTTCTTTAGAAAAGCCCTATTGCTATCGAGTTGTCGTCGTTGCCAATTTTCTGTCACGGTTTCGGGTATGAAGGAGATGAGCTATCGAGTTGCTGTTTTCGGTAATAGATACGTGCTGGGGTGAACCATTGCAAAATAAAGGAAAAATCGCAAAAAATCGCAAAAAAAAAACGCAAAATCGAAAATCCCTTGTATTGGGCTGAGCTCGTCTCAGGAATTCAACTTGTTTTTCTTTTCTAGCACATCTTAGCTGGAACGCCAGGCCTATTCTAAGACAGTATTACTTTAACTCTAGTCCGCTGTTTACTTTTACGGAAAAACCGCTACTAAAAAGCTACAGATTTAACTGTATCTTATATTGGTTTCGGTATATTATAAAAACAAAAAAATAAAAAAAAATATAAAAATAAAAATAACCGCGGTAGCCTAGTGGTATGGGTAATGGTCTGCTGAGACGAGGTCTCGGGTTCGATCCCAGGTTTTACCATGGCACACACCAATGACTTATCGATGCTTTTCGAAGTTATGTGTGTATTTATCGCAGGTTTATAAGTGCCCGGTTAATGGCAATAGGCTCGCCACCTATTACATTGGGACCTTTTTTTTTTTTTTTTTTTTTTTTATCGTGCGGTAATCCCTTCGGATACCCCCCCGCCGGCCAGCGGGGGCGGTTATGTCGGGCTTGCACCGACCAAAACCGCACGCCGTCTCGGGTCTTCAGACGCCGGGGTGTAAGGTTACCCATAGAGCATATCCCTCGCACCCCGGCTGACCCTGGGCCATCTCACCACTAACAGCATCGCTCATCCTGTCTCCTCTGAAAGCAGAGGAGTACGGAGAGCGATGTGTTCCCGCCACGTTGGGTATTGGCCGACGATCAATGCCAACCCTATGAAGGGGTGAAGGGGAAGCCATTGACCGCCGCCCAGGGTGTACCGGCCGCTCCGATTCCGTTCCCCCCGGACTGCAGCGGGATCGGAATCGGAGCGACACTCGAGGAGGTTACCCAACACACACCCCTTACCCAACACACACCCCTTACCCAACACACACCCCTATTACATTGGGACCTAAACATAAACTGGCGAAATGTGGGTGCTTAGCACCTCTGCCTACCCCTTCGGGGATATAGGCGTGAGTTTATGTTATGTTATGTTATGTTTATAAAAACAACCGCGGTAGCCTAGTGGTATGGGTAAGGGACTGCTAAGACGAGGTCTCGGGATCGATCCCAGGTTTTACCATGGCACACACCAATGACTTTTCAATGTTTTTCGAAGTTATGTGTGTATTTATCGCAGGTTTATAAGTGCCCGGTTAATGGCAATAGGCTCGCCACCTTAACATTGGGACCTAAACATAAACTGGCGAAATGTGGGTGCTAGCACCTCTGCCTACCCCTTCGGGGACATAGGCGTGAGTTTATGTTATGTTATGTTTATATTATAACTATCGGTATTCAATCCACTAAGTTTTTAAGAAAGTAGCTATTTACCAGAAGCTTATAACCTAGGTATTACGTGCAGACATGAACTATAACTCTTTCAGATGGCTTTAAGTTTTATGCGAAATGGCTAGACGAGAGCCGACGTTCGTGCACCTAACTTATTTAAAAGTTTCCTGAGGCAGAATAAAATAACAATTCAATTGCTGTTTACATAACAAAATGTTAATATTTTGTGCAGACATGGCTAATGTGTAATGTGTGTATATGCCTCTCATAAATCTATATATACTAATACCACCCGGTGGTCATAATTCGACTATAAGATATAAGATCTATAAGACCTTTTTTTTCGTGCGGAAATCCCCTCGGTTACCCCCCGCCGCCGGCCAAAAAACCGACTAATACTGCACGCCGAGAGAAAACTGCCCAAAATACAGGTAATAACCTAGTTTGGGTGGCAGCGATTACAAATACAACACAATTTCATTAATTTACTTGTCACTGATAATATTTATAACCCATCTAGGGTCACTGTTATTACTATGTTCGTGTGTTAATACTGTTTATGTGTCAATAAATATTTTTATCTACACTCAAATCGAAAAATTCGAATTATGAATTCAAAGACGATTCTATACATACGCACTTTATAAACGCATATACATAAAATTAAAAATTAAACTTATTATAGTACCGCCAACTGTATCATAAAACTCATTATAGCACCGCTATCTTTTTTATTCATTAAACTAGTCTAAGGTTTTAGGCTGACTATGAAAAAAAATGCGCACGCATGCGCATTGCGCAGTTCGAACTGTGAAAAAAATGGCGCCCTTGTAACCTACCTACTTTGTTTAATTTCAATTTTTCCTATGAGTGAAGATAAAGTAGTGTATGAAACTGCATTTAACTTAGGTATTAAAACACTCGAGTCAACCTATTATCGCAATAAAAATAAAAAGACTCTCGTTTTTTAATACCCCTTCTTATATGACAGTTGCATAAACTACTATTATTATAATTCCCATCAAAGTTTCTTCACGCCTCCCCCCTAGTTTGGGAGAGGCGGCAAGATAACCCCGGCGAGGTGGGCAACAGTCGGCCGGGGCGTTAGGGCAATTGGCAGAGGAACCGCCGGACTACTCGGGCATTGCCGAGCAAGACCGCTTTCATTATTCGCCCATACATCTTCACCTTCACACTCTAAAAACTCACGTGCCTCGGAGAGCACGTTATACTGTCAGTCCCGGTTGCCATACGAACTCCTGCGGCAGTCATTAAGGGTAATTGGAGCCCTAAAAATCCGACAATTGGTCTAACTACACAACTACGATATCGCCAGTGGGTTGTGGAGGTCAGATGGCAGTCGCTTCACGGAAAATATCCAAGTTCGACCACTTCCTAGTTAGACTAAAAGCTCACCCCCAGTGAGTTGGGAAAAGTCTCCGAGTAGGAGGACACTAACGACTCTCACCTGCGTTCCACTGCACGTACCGCCATGAAACATACATAGATATACTCAAACATACATAAACTTCATCAAAATCGGTTCAGCCGTTTAGAAGTGTAGTAACATGCACTGCACAGATAAAGACTCCCAGAATTGTCATCATCCGAGCACAAATCCTAGTTGCATCCAAAGCCTGCATCTTGTAGCTACTCACCCATGTTTTTTTTTAAATTTTGGGTTATAGGTGAGTGACTGCCGGACGCCGACGAGTGCGGAGAACCCTCCTCGGCGGTTGCAGAGAAGTCGCTGCCGAGGAGCGGCGACCTCTCTGCAACCGCCGAGGTGGGTTCTCCACACTCGTCGGCGCCCGGACCTGTACCACTGAAGATGTCGACCGCAGTGATCGGTGAAACGTTTGGAACACAAGTTTCCTATGGACCATGGCCAAACATCCTGGAAGCAGTATATTCAACATGCAACGCCGGCCGTGAAAGCCTTAAGATTTATATTTGACTGCCCTTTGTCCCGTCAACCCCTTTCGTCCCGCTGATAGAGAACCTTCCACTGGACACGACCTTCCCTGGGCCAGATGGAAGTCCTTAAACAGACTTCGGACACAGGTCAGCCGAAGTAAAGAGAATCGGTCAGGTCGGGCTTCTCGGGTGACGCAGACCTGCGGTGCGACTGTGGAGTCACTGCACAGAACATGGCCCATCTATTAATGTGTGCTGCATGCCCATGTACATGCACACCGGAGGAGCTCAGGAGCGCCTCTGAGAACGCAATCCATGTAGCGGCACACTGGGAAAACAAAATTTGAGAGCCATCAATACGATAGAAGAAAATCAGTAGGTGTACCAGCTGGGCCTCACGATCTTGGTGGGGCTCGAACGGACAACACACGGACGAAAGAACAAACCTATATAGCCTAAACACAGCGTCCTAGTGGGCAAAGCCATGCTAGGGACAACTTCCATAATATACAATTAGGTAATTATAACAAACTTTTACCACTAAAAACTAAAACGTATCAGATTTTAATCTACCCTCGCTAATTATATCACAATTTGAAGGGGACAAGGCGGTTTACTGGCACACTAAGCTATAGCAGCTGGTTTATACTGAACTATGTTCATATAGGCACCTACAATATTGTGTCGTAATCGATATATCCCAAGTCTATCTAAGGAAACCATTATAAGGACCTTTTAGAAAATGAGTATATTTATATGGCTACTAGCTGTTGCCCGGGGCTCCGCCAACGTGGAATTATGAACATATTTCCGACATAAAAAGTAGCCCATGTGTTATACCAGACTATAATCTATCCCTATACCAAATTACATCTAGATCTGTTCAGCTGTTTTTGCTTGAAAGAGCAACAAACATACATACATACTCACAAATTTTCGCGTTTATAATATTAGTGGGATATATCATACTTCTCCACGCTTGTGTATTGTAGGGTAGGCAGATAAGAAAACTTTATTTTGTTTGCACAGGTCATACCTTAGAGTATACATAAGCTTGTATACATAAAGTATCTTCTACGTTTTTCTTTCTTATCAAATTGAAATCGCGCTATTTGTAACGAGGCGGTACTGGATCGGGGCCCTGTTGATTTTGTGGTCGACCGACTCTGAGAAGGAGTTCCAATCCTTGTATGCACAATGAACAAATTTGAACATTAAGTGATTGTAAAATCCGAAGCACTTGGCTTCATGCAAACACGATACTTTCTAAAAATAGCACGCAAGTATCAATTCTGAATAACGTATTATAGAATTGATGAATGGTCAGCAAGGTCGCGGGACCCCTCACATGACAATGGTCATACAACCGTGTGCCGTTCAATTTAGACTTAATGACATCAAGCCGTGTACTCACTAGCGAGATGTTACTGCTACCGCTGCAGATTACTCTTAACACATTAGATAATGGTGCAAAATATTTACTACTTTGATCTTTAAGAAATCGACGTTTTAGGAGCCTACATAATTAAGTGAACGTCAATGGTAATTTTACCTTTATTAAGAACTTGGCGCAGCGGCGTGAGTTCTCATGCGTTTTAGAGATATTAGCAAAGTAAAAGAAATAGTAGTTAAAAAATAAAGAAAAAAAACGCACTTAAATAGAAGACTAAACGAACTATTAAGCTTGCGATTAAAAAATGTAAATATGTAAAAGAGTATGTTATTCACTCTAAGTATTTTCTAATCTCAAACTCAAAACTAATTATTTTTTACTTTTATTTAATTGTTAAAAAGCGTAGGCTGCCTGATGATGATTGTTGTAAGCACTCCTTGTTACCAAGTGTTTGTTTTAAATTATTATATTGTCATCAGCCCTTCATAAGTGTGCAATATTTCAAATCAATCCAACAACGTTTTAAAGCTCTCGAAAATCTGGTTCAAAGAACGTAGGTAATCTTTAAATTCTATTTTGGAGCACTACAAAACATTGAATTGATTTAAAAGTGCTAGAAAATCTGGTTCAAAGAACGTAGGTAATCTTTAAATTTGATTTTGGAGCACTACAAAACATTGAATTGATTTAAAGTGCTCGAAAATCTGTATATTCTAATATATTTTTTTTCTAAACTGAATAGTTTGCGCGGGAGACATTCCCAAAGTGGTAAAATATGTGCCCCCCCCCCCCCTGTAACTTCTAAAATAAGAGAATGATAAAACTAAAAAAAAAATATATGATGTACATTACCATGAAAACTTCCAACGATAATTGGTTTGAACGAAATCTAGTCAGTAGTTTTTTTTTAATACGTCATAAATCTAAACCGCAATTTACCTTTCATTCAATCAACTCAAATATTAAAAATTAAAAAGAGACATTATTATGTTACTTGCTGCTACGGAACCCTTAATGGGCGAGTCCGACTCGCACTTGGCCGCTTTTTTTTTTCTTCTGTCATCAAAGCGCACATGAAAAATGCCCACTGAGTTGCAATAGTAGAATGAAAATCATAGTTGCTCTGCTGTGTTATTATATTTACTTATTTATATTCGCTCGATTAATTTGTACACTTTGTACGTATGTGATAATTAAAGCCCGGTAATCTTCTGCTTCATGTTGACCACTTCAGAATCGATAGACCATCCAAAGTTTCGACGGACTCGAGAAAGTTGCGGAATCACAAAGTTTTCAGTCTAAATCGATATGTCTGGTCTATTTTTATTATTTGTTAAGGAAGTTATTCTTTCAGCAGTATCATATCATACAGTTTATCTATAATATAAAAATGAATCGCTGAATGTGTTGCTAAGCGCAAATCTCGAGAGCAGCTGAACCGATTTCGCTTTTTTTTTTTTTATAATATTCCTTGAAGTACGAGGATGGATTTTACGGAGAAAAAAATAGACTTTTCTCTAAAAATCCAAATCCACGCGGACGACGTCGACGAGTCGCGGGTAAATATAAAATTCTCGTGTCACAGTGTTTGTAACGAAAGGCCACCGAAACAGCTTGGCCGATTCTTTGAAATTTAGTGTGTATATAAAGTAGGTCTGAGAATAGAACGTAAACTATTTTTTAAACCCCAGTGGGATCAGCAGAACTTATCGTAATTCGTATCGTAACGTATCCGAGAACTTTAACCTCGAAACCCAGTGTCCGTTTACTCCTTCAACCGTATTCAAAAAAGGAGGAAGGTTCTCAATTCATCGGAATCTTTTTTCTTGCTTTCGATCTGACTGATCTTAACACAGGTCGTCTTACATCCTACTCCTGACAGGAAAACCTGCGCCGGAGCCTCATCCTTTAATCAGCAGGGTTTTGGTGGCATCCTATACACCCCATAACAAGTAAATTAATTGATATACAGTATTTTTATTAGTTAATACCTCCTCCATGATCGGGGCCTGAGGACGGCAGTGGGCCGACTCGCTGTCCTTACAGCAGCAGGCCGTGGCGAAGGCGTGTCGTGTGTCCTACACACGCCTGCCAACTCACCGACGCGGGATAAAACCCGACTCCACCAGGCGAGGCCGCGATGGCGGCCAAAGTCCGCCGGCAACCCTGGATTTATCCTTTCGAGGGCTTACCCGGGGTGCCCGGCAACGGACACTTGGGGAGGACACCGTGCGGTTTTAGTCGAGACACGACATAACCGCCCCCGCTGGCCAGCGGGGGGGTATCCGAAGGGATTTCCGCACGTAAAAAAAAAAAAAAAAGTTAATACCTACCCCTATCGATGCTTATAACCCTTGGTGCACTCAGTAGAACAGAAAATAAATATTTGTCTTAGCCACCAGTGTGGTGACTGGTGTTATTCGAATTGGTTTTTTTTATTTTTTATTTTTTTATATTTAGGACACGTCAATTTGACTTCACCTCGCCTGATGGCAAGCTGAAGGTAAAGTCTCAGGAAAGAAGGTCTGGTGACCATTGTTAACATGGTACGTGTATGTAATGGTTTACATACACGTACCATGTTAACAATGGTGGCACTCAGCTTGACGGCCTCATCAGAAGAGGATTGTCGTCGCAGCACCGCGTGACACCCACCGGTCCCACTAGTGCTGCGACCACAATCCCCCTGCCTGGCTATGCACTTGCTGACCCCTGAACGCAATCAAACCAAAATTGGATTACTATGGAGGGTTTTTCGCAATCGTGCACGGTGGTACCCACCCGGCCGAATTTTGTGACAGTACAATATTGGTGCCATACAAATTGGTCCGCTCCATAGCTGGGGGGCGAACAACAGCTATAGATATATAAAATTCATACAAGTTCCTGTGACTAATTTCCTTAATGGTAGATTGTCATGTTCTAGTGCAATAATCCAGAACACAGATATATGCCGGCGCATTTATTATTAAATATGTTTGTGTCTTTAATGTGTTCACAGGACTGTTATTCAATTATGCTTTTTCGACATAATTTTATTAGGTTCACTTGTAACTAAATAAATGGAATATTAAACTTCCGAGATTTATCTTCAATTTCAAACGGACTGAAATAAGTAACTGAAATAAAACTATTTTAATGGATTCTTCCACAAACCATGGCTGTTGAAAAGCAACCGGAACGTCGGAATCAGAGTAAATATTAAAATAAGTATTTAACACCATATAAATCACGATAGAATCCGTTTAAAATAGTTTTATTTGAATGTGTAACATTCGTGTAACTTCCGATAATATCAGGATGCAATAATTCTGTAATTCTACATTTCTATACCTTACTTCGTTACTATACGTTAAACATCTTCCGTCCGGGCGAATAAATTTTCCGTAACTGAGACTGATGAAATAAATTGCTTCACATATTTTAACTGGGTTTATATAAACCAAGAAGATGGGACTTTTACGTCCGATGTATTTACTGTAATAGATAGGTTCAAGTGCTCAACGCGGTTGGATTTCACGTACCTACCTTACCGAAGAAAGTTGTCTTTATGAATAAATAAAACGTGGGTAAACATGTAAAAGTTGAAAGGATTTTAGTGATGAAATTCAGCCTGAATTGGTTTAACTTTGCTGCCAAGTTTTGACCCATCATTTTCTTTATCCTGGCGCCAATCTGAGATGCATCCAAAGCTAGCACTTTGGAGCCCGGGGTCTACTCTTCTACTTCTCTTTTCCAAAATTTCGTTTATTTTGCCTTCGGAACAACTGCCTTCTAAGCCCCAAAAAGCCAAAAAACCTGAAAGGAAAGCTTTTTTTTTTCTAAAGCCTTCCTTTTGGAATGCTGTTACGCACGGCATCTCCGACTACGGGGCGATAGCCGCAGACCATGTGAGAGACTCTCCCATCCGGTAACCGGGCGGGCATATCCTTTAAATCCCATTGTGTACCATACTCTGCACCTTGTCTGGGGCTGAAACTATATAAGAATCCTAGAGAAAAGCCTGCGCCAGAGCCTCGTCCGTCAATCAGCAGGAGCAGCCAACAGGGAGGTTGGCTTGGACCCCGAAGATCATGTTCCTATACAGTATACCCATTGTGACCCATACTAACAAGGTATCAAATAAAAGCTTGTAAAATAACATAGGATACTCCGCGAAGCTATTGAAATTAAAGATGGTTGGAATACATTCCAACCATCTTTAATTTCAATAGCTTCGTGAATGACTGGGTCCCAAGCTGGTGGTACACCACCAGCACCCAGTCATTCACTTAATTAATTCCAAGAAAAAACAAAATACAACAAGACTTCATGACACTGTGAGCTCATTCTGCGTAAATAGTAACACCAACAATTCAACATAGTTCGGGTACTTTGAGATAACTTTCACTTCACACTTCAAGACAACAACCATCTTTAGTCTACCCGTGACCATGGCTGCTGAAAAGCAACCGAAACGTCGGGTTCAATGTAAAATATAAAAGAACATCAAATAAACCGCAATAGAATCCGTTAAAAATAGTTTTATTTCAATACAAACAGTATCCTATTGGAGTTTTAGAGCTGTTCTAAGATCAAAATCAAAGCATATATGAAGGAGTTCAGGGAATAAGACACTTCTAGTAATGCTTATCACTTTATTACACTTCAATTACAATATATTGTTCTACTTCCACATTAGTGTTCACTGTTCGACCGTCAAGAATCGACTGCCTTACATTGGAAATGATTCTACCTTTATACACTTTTTCGATGTTACGATTCTACAACTACCCACGTTATATTATATTACTTATAATATTGTTCAAATGATTAATATTAAATATCACATACAAGAGGAATTAGCAGTTATTACAATTAGATATCCATTTAGTTACTATTTCTGTATAATTTACTAAACAATTCTAACAGTCGGCCTTTCCTGATAAATTGCCCGTCCCGGGAAAGTAAGATAATACTTTTAGTAAAGTAAACATTTTAGTATAGTATATAAAAATCTGACTGGGCCACTTAAATAAGGCATTAAGGGTTCTTTCTCCGAAATGCCTGTCCCGACTGGGCCACTTGCTTAAATAAGGCATTAAGGGTTCTTTCTCCGAAATGCCTGTCCCAACTGGGCCACTTGCTTAAATAAGGCATTAAGGGTTCTTTCTCCGAAAAGCCTGTCCCGACTGGGCCACTTGCTTAAATAAGGCATTAAGGGTTCTTTCTCCGAAATGCCTGTCCCAACTGGGCCACTTGCTTAAATAAGGCATTAAGGGTTCTATCTCCGAAATGCCTGTCCCAACAAGGCCACATGCTTAATAAGGCATTAAGGGATCTTTCTCCGAAATGCCTGTCCCAACTGGGCCACTTGCTTAAATAAGGCATTAAGGGATCTTTCTCCGAAATACCTGTCCCAAGTAGGCCACTTGCTTAAATAAGGCATTAAGGGTTCTTCCTCCGAAATACCTGTCCCAACTTGTGACTTCTTACAACTAAGACATTTTTACTTCTTTATACTCTTAACATAGCTTAATGCTCAGGCATAATCATGTAATCAGATAATATTATTAATGATTTCATCAATCCATCAGCGTAATTATTAATTTTTTCTATTTTCTAGGTTTTAGTTCTTTACATTTATTTATAATTAGTTGTACATAATCATTAAAAGTCATTGTTGTATACATGTGTATATATTTGACGATAATTAAAATATTTTTTTTTTTTTTTTTACGCCGAACTCCTATCACCCTCATCTGTATCATCGTTATCGGTTTTGTCCGAGTCTGTGTCTGTTCTATTGAACACCATCCAAGGATGAATTTTGTCTACCGCGAAAATGCCTCTAAAATTTCTGTTACCCTTTTTTGATAATGGCGTATCTTCAACAACATATCGATCCCTATCCAGAACTTCTTTTATGCGGTACGGACCTCTGAGTTTTGGAATTAATTTTCTACTACTGCCTGTTGATGGGATCTCTCTTTCTACTCTTACTAGGTCTCCTAAGCTACTTCTTTCCTAACTCTGTCAAACCGTTTCTTTTGCTTATCCTGGCTATCTTTTACATGGTCTGTAATCTCCCTTCTTATTTCTTTTATCGGCGAACCTATATTATTAGTATCATTTGTAAGGTTAAGACGTAACAAAGAATCTGAAGTACCTACCAAATCAAGGCCAAATAGTGCTTGTGCGGGGCTTTTTCCTATTCCCTTATTTTTAGTGTTATTAAGTCCCCACTGGATCTCAGATACACATTCGTCCCATAAGTTCTCAGGTTTACCATGATTGGTAGCAGTCAGAGCTGCTATAATTGTTCGATTGTACCGTTCAATTTGACCATTAGCCCGCGGCGTCGCTACGGCATTCATAATATGCTTAATTCCTAATGCGCCTAAATAACTTTGAAAGTCCTTAGATGTGAATGACGTCCCCCGATCAGAAATTAAACGTTGCGGTACACTGAATGTATGGAAATAGTTTTTCATTACGGCGATGGAATGAATAGATTTAGTAGATTTAACAGGTACAAGTATGATAAACTTTGTGAATGCGTCAATAATTGACAATAGATAAGCGTTCTTGCGCTTGCTTCGGACAAAAGGACCCAGGTGGTCTATGTGTAGGGTATGGAAGGGCTTACCTACTTTTTCGATTGGGTGTAACTTCCCTGCTTTTTTTCCTGATGGTATTTTAGCGTGAGCGCACTCTAGACAAGATTGAACATATTTTCCAACAAACCTTCTCATCTTTGAGAACCAGTATTTATGCTTAATTAACTCTAAAGTTTTATCGAAACCGAAATGACCGACTTCATCATGATTTGCTCTTAAGACCTGCCAACGGACTCCCTTCGGTACAACCCAACGATATCCATCATTCGTTTTTCTATATAACAATCCTCTTTTTACTATGAAATTATTCTTTATCTCAATAATATTATCGTTTTTGCTATCGTTTAAAATTGAAATAATTCGTTGTAATTCAGAATCGTTTTGTTGTACTGTAGCTATCCAGTCAGTGTCAATATGCCCCACGTTCAATTCCACCGGATCTGATGGTATAGGGTTTCGACTAAGCGCGTCGACGTGAGTCATAGCTGTACCCGATTTATAGGTGATATTGAAATCAAATTCTTGTATAATATTCCACCACCTGGCAACTCTTGGTATTATGTCTCTTTTTTCAAAAGTTGCGCGCAGGGAATTGCAATCAGTTACTATGGTAAAGGGAATACCTAATAAATATACTCTGAAACGCTTCAGGGATGTGACGACAGCTAGAGTTTCTAAATCATACGATGTAAGTTTGGACTCTTCGGGTGAAGTTTGTCTACTATAAAATGCTACCGCATTAAACGGGGACTCGTTATTTGATCTTTGCATTATTATTCCGGCAACACCTACCTTAGAAGCATCTGTATGTAACTGAGTTTCATATTCAGGATTATAAAAAGAAAGAATGGGGCGTTGAACTAATTTTTCTTTTAATGTATAAAATGCTGTGTCTTCTGCCTTGCCCCAATTCCATTTAGAGTCTTTCTTTAGAAGTTGTGTCAATGGTTTCGCAATAATTGAAAAACCCTTGATAAATCTTCGAAAAAAACTGGCTAAACCTAAAAACTGTCGGACTCTATGTTGGTCGGTAGGTTTGGAAAATTTATCTACTGCTTCAATTTTTTTCTTACCTGGCTTAATGCCTGACTCAGTAATTTCAAACCCTAAGTAATCAATAGTTTGCATGACAAAATTACATTTTGATAGATTTAGAGTTATACCGTTACAGCTAAATAAATCAAGAATATCATGTAATTTTTGTAATCCTTCATATAGAGTTTTTAAAATGACATCGTCCATGTATGCAAACGCTTCTTTGAATCTAGCATTCCCCAAAATATTGTTAATCGTTCTTTGGAATGAAGACGGAGCGTTTACAAGTCCAAACGGCATACGGTTAAACTCATAATGGCCATCAGGCGTTACAAATGCTGTATAGCGTTTTGATGACTCAGCTAAAGGTATCTGGTAGTAACCAGATGCAAGATCTAAAGAAGTGTAATACTTATAACCTGAAAGGTTATCTAGTTGGTCATCGATAAGCGGCAGAGGGTAATGCTCCTTGATGGTCTTTTTATTTAGCGCCCTAAAATCAATGCAAAGACGATAATCACCAGTCTTCTTCCGTACCAGAACAATTGGAGAAGCATAATCAGAAGATGACTCTCTAATAATTTCTGAATCTTCTAACTCTTGTATCATACCACGAACAACCTGACGCTCCGAATGAGATAATCGATACGGTCTATAAACCACGGGTGTATTATCATTTAATTTAATATTCATTTCGGTACCAGTTACGCATCCTAACTCTTTAGCCGAGAAAGCAAAACAATTTCTAAAATTATTGAATAGCTCAGTCAACTTCAATATGTAATCAGACCCAATTGACCTATTTACTAGAATAGAGATACTATTCTAGTAAATAGGTCAGTTGGCTCCAATCTGTTGAATATTATCATTATCAGGACAGTGTTCAATCTTATTAATTGTCATCGGTTCTAACTCCAACTCATTCAAAGGAGCCCTAAGTAACAAATAGTCTTTATTTAATGTGAGCTCAGGGCTGAGTCCTTTTACAACTATGATACCACGACCATTAGATATTCGAATTATGCTCTGGGGGATTTCATATTGTTTTTGCGGATTCTGGCAAAGACTCGGTTCAACAAATTCACCTGTGTAGTCTGGTTTAGAGTAAATTTCTATTGCTGTATGACCTTTTATTGTTACTGGGCTTTTAACATATAAGTGCACGTTTGTGGTAGAGTTATTTGATATTTTTAATTTATCATTAGTTTTATAAACTACTATATGATCCTGCTCAGTAAACGTCTGCCCGATTAACAAAGGTACTTGCAATAAATGATCGGGTACGACGAGAACCTCTACGAAAGCTTTGACCGAATCAATTTCTAATTCAATCAGACACTTGCCTAAGCAATTCACAATGCTATCCCCAAATCCTCTTATAACTGGTAGGTCCACTACTGACCAAGTACTGACTAGATTTCTCGCGAATGACTCTCGTAGTAAGGTACATTGACTTCCGAAGTCAACATAACAATCAAGTTTTTGTCCATTTACGTTGGCAATCTTAAAATATTTAGATTCATTATCCTGCTGTTTCGAAATTCTGAATACTGTTTTGCTTTTGTTATCATTGTTTATTAAGTCAGTCTTGTCCGGACAATCATTAGTATTATGGCCTACTTTACGACAACTGTTGCAGCGTTTGAGTATTTGTTTGCATAAGAAGTAAGGGTGGCCCTCTTCCCCACAATTATAACATCTAGTATTCCTGTGAGATCTACGGGCTTGAGTATCAGATAGATTTCGAGTAAATTTCAATTTTCTGAACTTATTTTCACTATTGCCTGCCTGCGTGGTTAGACTTGGTTTCTCAGACCTCCTAGTTGATCGTACATTCCTCAAATAAACCAACAGCTTATCAGGTTCCGTGAACTGTGTCGCTTCAGCACTGGTCCTCACTGACCTATCGTCAATGCCAAATAAAATACAATCAATCGCATTTTTGCCAGTTATATTGCAACGATTTAATAATACCATTTTTTTGTAAAAATATTCTTCTAATGAGTCACCAAATTTAGCCCCGCAGGCAAGCATATCGGTTAACAACTGTCCATAATTCTCATGACTTGGAAATGCCAATTTTAATTTTTCCTGCCATTCTGCCCATGAAAACAGTTAACTAGGTAATCCCTGATACCATCTACCAGCTAAACCTGTCAATTTGGGAAGAGCGTAATGAATTATTTGTCGCTCAGTCCAGTTATAAATCTCTGCACATTCGTTCACCTTTAATAACCAGATTTCAATAGTTTGGTTTCGCTTGGCAGGGTCAAACTCTGGAATTACATTCATAATTGGGTAATGCTCATTGCCCTTGTCTGTTTTCATGGACTGAATGAGCTCTTTGAACATTGACATAAAAACGTTTTCATTACTATTAGCACTTAAATTAGTTTGCGGAGTACTTCCAGTTGATGTAGTTGAGGGTATAATAGGATGCGGCGTACTCACTGCATTTTCTTCTTGAGGAACATCATTACCCGGCAGCACATTAGGGCTTCGCAGTCTACTGCAGTCTCGAGACCCATCACACCTACGCGGTATGACAGGACTACGGGAACTCTCGCGGTTTCTTGGCGCGGTGCGCCTTTGCGACACGCTGCGTCTCGTCGACCCCCTACGGCGGTGTCGAGCTGTAGCGGGGGCTCTCGACGATGACTTGTAATAGTCTCGTCGAGACTTGCGCCGTCTGCGTACTGGAGACCCGGAGTCACTCGTTAAGTCATCAGATTGTTTCTCACGTCGGTTAGATGGTCTCTTCCGATCCATCGTTTTCTGGAAATTATAAAGACCAAAGTAGGCGTTCTATAATCTTTATAGCGCGGTGCTTATTTAGGCATAAGAGCAATAAATCGTTTTTCATGTACGATAATCATTCTCATAATTTTATTCGTTTGGTTGCAGTACATACCGCTAGTAAATGAGATTACAAGTCTAGCACATTTAATTTAATTATGCTAAATATCATATAAAGGGCAGAAGGAAAGAGATAAAAGACATTTACTTATCTAATCATAACCGACTTAGGTGCTACAGAGAAGTTAAATCACATTAAAACTATTGGAAGATTTGGATGCTAATATAAAAAGGCATTATAAAGTGGGTAGATTTTTTTCCTTATGTCCTCAATTATTTAAACAAATTTCCTTATAATTTGTGGTATATTTATATATGCTGTAAATAATTTACTATGAATATAATATGCATACTTAAATATGCTTTTATAACAAAATATAAAGACACCGTTTCATAGTGTATAAGTATGCTAATTAATATGTGTAAGTACAGTTGGTTTAATAAAATATAAAGACACCTTAATAAACTAGAAGTGTTTTATTTTGTTTACTTATTTAATCAACAATGATTTTGTTGATAATATAATATGCATTAGGTTTCATAAACATAAAAACACCTTCGTGAAAAAAAAAATAACAATGTTCTATTTTATCTATTTCACTAACAATTTCGGTTTTAATATATATAATATTCTAGTGAATATGCATAAACCCAGTAGGTTCAATAAGATATAAATACATCTTTCTGAATATACTAGAAATGTACCCTTCTAATTATTTTGCACAACGGTACTTGAATACTTTATAGTTATAATTTTATCATTTACACCAAGATACACGTTAATAAAATCATACGAAATCCAGTCTTTTACTTACTTGTATGGGCGGTACGTCCTTTCACCGAGAAGGTATTTAGTCGCTATCTCGATTATCCCACTTGCTGAACTGAAGGAGTTCAGGGAATAAGACACTTCTAGTAATGCTTATCACTTTATTACACTTCAATTACAATATATTGTTCTACTTCCACATTAGTGTTCACTGTTCGACCGTCAAGAATCGACTGCCTTACATTGGAAATGATTCTACCTTTATACACTTTTTCGATGTTACGATTCTACAACTACCCACGTTATATTATATTACTTATAATATTGTTCAAATGATTAATATTAAATATCACATACAAGAGGAATTAGCAGTTATTACAATTAGATATCCATTTAGTTACTATTTCTGTATAATTTACTAAACAATTCTAACATATATAACAACACGTTTTAACAAAGACCTTCATCTCCGATCTATATCAGAGTATCCTTAAGACACAGATATTATTAGAAAGAGTACATACCTCCATACAAGCAGATAACTTGATTAACTTATTTACCCTATTGCGTCACTAGACATACAGTCTGGCTCTAACGGGACAGTTACATAAACTGTGATTACATCAGAGGCCTTGGTACCTGTACCTACTAGATTGCGTACGGAATACGTGCCGACCCTGGACTTGATGAGTGTAGTCGGAGAACACTACGTAGGTATTAAGTAAATAAATATTCTCCATGACTCTATCTAGAACCAAACTAAGCATAGCCTCTCATACGGGTTCTAGAATACGGATAAACATACTTAGATAATCCTTTAAAAAAAACATAGGTACATTATTATATATTGAAACACTGAGACCGATGCAAATAAGCATTCATGCATGCAAATATTTGCACTGGAACCTAAAACCACGGTGCGCTTATGGCACCGGAACAACAGAACGGACGCGCGTCCTAGACGTGTCTTTGTAACACCCCAGACACTCCCCGTTCGTAGTGAGCGGAGGGGGTAAGGGGTGCGCGAGGTGTTAGAAAGACACGTCTAAGAAGTTAATCTTTTTTTTAAATATATTTAGGACACGTCAATTTGACTTCACCTCGCCTGATGGTAAGCTGAAGGTAAACTCTCAGGAAAGAGGGTCACCATTATATACACGTACCATGTTAACAATGGTGGCACTCAGCTTGACGGCCTCATCAGAAGAGGATTGTCGTCGCAGCACCGCGTGACACCCACCGGTCCCACTAGTGCTGCGACCACAATCCCCCTGCCCGGCTATGCACTTGCTGACCCCTGAACGCAATCAAACCGAAATTGGATTACTATGGAGGATTTTTCGCAATCGTGCACGGTGGTACCTACCCGGCCGAATTTTGTGACGTTAGTAGTTTTTACGTTCATCGTGAGTAAACAAACAGACAGGAATTCCAAGAAAAAAAAATGTTTTCAGAATCGTTCATTTAACATAACACAACTTTTTTTTTATAATATCTTCAATGCACAGACAACTCATTTACAATTTTATTATAGTATAGATAGATAGATAGAATATGCATATTCATGCATACAAATATTTGTACTGAGCGGGAATTGAACCCGTAACCTCCTACGTAGCAGACAAACGCTCTATTAACACCAGATCCAACAGTAAACCAGACATCTCGATGAAAAAGTGTCCAGATAACGGCTATAGGCTCTTCTTTTACTAGTAGGATCGAAAAATAATGTGGGTGTTAACACATTCCTACCTATCCCTTCGAAGGATGTCAGAACATCGTATCCACTTCTCAAAATTACGTCATATTTGATCCTCTAACATCTAACGCGTTGCCTCAAAGACATGTTTCCCAGAAAATCCCTTTCGCAAACAATGTAATACCCTTGTAAGCTTCCGATCTAAAAGGTGTATTTGCCTCAGCATTTTACCTATTCTAATTAATAATCCTACGTTATAGAAAGGGTGTCTACATAATATGCCGCGCACGTTTTGAGACTTCATGCTACTGGCAATTTCCTAGCAGAAATTCCGATAACTATCCGAACCGGGAATCAATTTTCACACATTTGCACGTGAATATTTGTAGAAATTCCGCTACAGCACCTACATCGGGTCCATATTGACTCACCTAAAGTTCTTTATCCGAAATTGTTCTTCCTAACGATTAACGATTCCTAAAATATATAAAAATAATAAAATAACGGATTTTGATGCGATTTTTTCATTAGAAAGGTCTTGGTCAGACTTAAAATCGGCCGTATGTTTGATTGCAATTAGTTAAGTAGTACTGGAAATGATAACCAAAAAACGATAACGGGCCTCCGCGCGGAGGCGGTGGCTTTCTCCACAGAACCCAGGGTCCGCCTTTCGGTTTTTCGTCCTCCACTTCGCATGGTCTTGGGCATAAGAAAATATTTCTAAAGACATTTATCCGCATTCTAGAATTCATATTACCGGCCAGTTAGTTAGTTAACTAGCCTCCTTTGGGTGTAAACAGGCTTTAAACAGCACTGTGCAGTTTGTCGTAGAATATTATTAATCGTCTTGTATGACGCCCATGGGAAAAGATGGAGTGACTCTTGTCGCAACTTCGCCGGGAACCATTTACGTGATCGGTTTGAGACAATAATTTATTGCTTTTGTGTACAGGGCCCTACCAAACTTTTGAAAGGCACTTTATTCCGCGCACCCTAAAGCTTTGGAATGATCTCCCTGCTGTGGTTTTCCCAAGCGACTACAATATGGGGTTCTTTAATTATGAGGAGGTTTTTACAGGGTTAGCAGCGCGAGTGTGACGCCCCTGGTGTTACACACGTCCATAGGCCGCGGTAACCGCTTCCCATCAGGTGCGCCGTGTGCTTGTCTGCCACCTGATTGGTATTAAAAAAGCCAACACCTTTGGGGTCCAAGTCAACTTCACCTGCTACTCGGTGCACCTGCTAAACAACGGACAAGGCTCTATCGCAGGCTTTCCTCTCAAAAATGGGAGGTTAGGTCCCGAAATCGCGGAGATGGCCCAGGGTCAGTCAGGGTGCGAGGGATGGGGAACCTTACACCCCGGCGTTTTAAGACCCGAGACGGCGTGCGGTTTTAGTCGGTTCAAGCCCGACATAACCACCCCCGCTGGCCGGCGCGCGGGGGGGTATCCGAAGGGATTTCCGCACGTATAAAAAAAAGGTCCGGAAATCGCTTCCGGAAAAACTGACATGGCAATAAAAAACAGTAAGCGGACCTTGAGCTCCAAAGTGCAAACACTACTTGGTTGCGTGCTTCCTTTTGGTTAAATGCATAATCAGGTAGTATTACGTATTACGCTATTAAGGCAAGCATAATGGCGGCATGTCTAAAACGCAAATGCATTAGTCCCACTAATGATGAGTAGCAAGTTAACGTCAATATTATAGCTTGGAGCATTTAATTGGATTAGTTAATTACCTCAAGTATTTGCCGCGGCTGGTTTCCGTATCTCGACGTTATTGACGTCGAGATACGGAAACCAGCCGATATCTCTAGATTAAAACTTCCTGAAGTACTTTTTTTTTTTTTTTCGTGCGGAAATCCCTTCGGATACCCCCCCGCCGGCCAGCGGGGGCGATTATGTCGGGCTTGAACCGACTAAAACCGCACGCCGTCTCATCATCACAATCAATGATGCGTCATCGCCCACGTTGCCCAGGGTGCACCAAACTTGGAGGTGATCCAACCAGTCGCACCCCCTTCCTGAAGTACCTACTTACTGTAAGACATTGTTAATCTTAATATGCCTCACCAATTAAATCTATCCATCTAATACCTTTAAACGGGGTAATGCCGACAGCCTTTTGGGTACGTTACCAGTCGACATCGATGGGGAGGAATTCTTTGATGCCTAAACTTTTTACTTCAGTTTTGTACGTACACACCCTTTGTGTAAATGCCGACAGCCTTTTGGGTACGTTACCAGTCGACATCGATGGGGAGGAATGGGCCTAAACTTTTTACTTCAGTTTTGTACGTACACACTCTTTGTGTAAATATATTAGTGTATAATGTTTTTTAGAAAATTAATTTGTATTGCTTTAATGTGTTCAATAAACCCCCTTTACATGGGTGATTTTTTAAGCGTTTAGTTATTAATTTGCAAAATAAAAACCAGAAAAATAGTACGTATTCTTATTTTTTATTGGGGATTCAAAATCAATCCTACTGGTGATGTACAAGCCGACTGGGTCAAAAAATTTATTCAAAATTGAACTTCACGTATGGATCTCCAAAAATGTAGTCGTGGCGAACATTTACATAAAAATAATCTTTAAATAATAAATGATTGATTTTGAATCCCCAATATTGACTAATATTTTTTTTACGATTTTTCTGTTTTTTTTTTTGTAAATTAAGATCTTTTTTTTTTTCGTGCGTAAATCCGTTCGGATACCTCCCCGGCGGCCAGCAAGGGCGGTTATGTCGGGCTTGAACCGACTAAATCCGCACGCCGTCTCGGGTCTTCAGACGCCGGGTTGTAAGGATGCCCATAGAGCATATCCCTCGCACCCCGACTGACCCTGGGCCATCTCCGGTTTCGAGATGGCCCCCTAGGGTTTGGGAACCACGGTGTCCCCGTCTTGACCCGGTTTGGGGGAGGGGCGCTAGTCGCCCCACCGTCCCGGCCTGAAAGCTTAGCAAATCACCCGTTATAATATAAAATCTGAATCTCGGAAACGATTTTCATGAAATTTAATATACAGTGGATTTCGGGGGCGATAAATCGATCTAGGTAACTTTTATTTTTGTAAAAAAATTAAAAAGAACCGAGCCATATATAAATATTCTACGACATTCTACACTGCGCTTTCTAGACCCCAAAACAAGCATAGTTTAACTAGCTTGCGTTATGGGTTTCAGAATGCGGATAAACATACTTATATACTTTTTTTTGTAAATACACACATATTATACATAGAAACACCCAGACCAATGCAAATAGACATTTTCATGCATACAAATATTGGCACTGAGCGGGAATCGAACCCGCGCCCCCTGTCATAGT
This sequence comes from Cybosia mesomella, assembly GCA_946251805.1. Taxonomy (NCBI): domain Eukaryota; kingdom Metazoa; phylum Arthropoda; class Insecta; order Lepidoptera; family Erebidae; genus Cybosia; species Cybosia mesomella. Next base: position 31,061,208 of record OX276398.1, read on the forward strand.
CGCAGCAGTCGAATGCACTACCGCTACGCCACAGAGACCGTCATGCTCTGTCCACCCAGATATTATTACAAATAGGAAAGTAATTTTGCTTATATTAATTTTGTTTATTTGTTTTTATTGAGTAAGTACACAAGTACTGCTGAAATTTTCTTAACAGGTAAAGTTCAACCTAGAATAGGACATAGTTTAGCGTTTTTTTCATCATTTAGCGTAGTCATACATCTGTTTACCAATAGACGTTCTATGACTAAGGTAACGGTAAGATGATAATAACTCAAGTATATAAGGAATTCACTCTTTAGGAATATACGGAATTCGAAGATACGAAGAATCTTCTAGTTGGTAGAAATAGGTAGAAACCATTTTTCAGTTTAAAATTAATGAGATAAGTATATTGTTCGGGGCAATACCACCCTCTTACTTATAATTATTGACGTTAACAGTACATGACGGATGGTGAGAGGGTCCAGAACCTTATCTCCCGTATCTTCATTTTTCACCTGATTTCCATTACCCCCTGTCAATCCGATGTTGATTATATTCTTTTATCTATTTTAAAATATTAAAACCCAAACTACACATAAAGGTCGATAGAATTTCGAAATAACGAACAGGTCGTTCAAACAGCTTTATATGCTTCTCTATTGAAGCAAAGATGAGCCTTTTTCTCAAAGAGGACCTTTGCAACGAAGCAACAATTAGGGCTGTCGACCATCCATCACGGCTCCTTGTTGGGCGCCATTCTATTTTGCTCATGTGACGTGACACCTTTGGTTGAATGAAAAATGTCGCTGCACAGCACACAGCATTAGTTTATAATAGCTATACCTCTAGGAATTAATCATTATGTCATGATTTACTATACTTTCATTCCTGTAGTTTGACATAACATAACATAGTTAACATAGTAGAAAAGATAGTTCGTCAGTTTTTATTGCCTGGCTATTATCTTTCCTTTGCCGTATCATGATGACTTGGATTTCTTTACCAAGGCACGTGTCTCCTTCATCCTGCAATTCCGGGAGCGGGCATGAAAAAGCATCTAACAAGGCCGTCAAGCTCAGAACCAATATTATAGCATTGTTTGCATCTTGTTGAAAGTATAAGAAACTTAAGATATATGCCAGGATGGTAGCAATGGTCTCTGCCTATCCCGTTGAGAAAGACGCATGACTGTTATACTTTTTATAAAACCTTCATACTTGAGACTCCACCTTTAGCTTACCACCAGGCGGGTGAAGTCCTATAGACAAAATGCAAATTTTGGTCATCTTTAAGATCAGATTGTGATTGAATGCGATCGGGACTAAACCGAGGTTGATGATGGCGGATCTAATTGTGACCCATTTGATTGAAATGACTTCATTTCATCTAACATACAACAAAAGGACTTAATTGAAGATATTGATTAACCCTATTTCTATTGTAGTACACAATAGAAATAGGGTATAAAGCCATTGATAAATGGACATTAATAATGCGAATGTTAGCAAGTTTTACGAAAAGGTCGCCTATTGTTGATAGGTAGGTATTTGGAGTTCACGTCTATTTCGTAATAGCTAAAAATATAATATGTTTGTTAGGTTCGGCTTCCGAGGGCCGCCTTCACCTCCTTCTGCGAGAAAAGGAGACGGCGGAGCGCGCCCGGGAGAGATTTAGAACTCTCCCGGCCCGCCGAACCTGCAAAATGCTCGCCATGCGTTGCAGGCGACTCAGGCGCCAGAGGTCGCTTAACGACCTCCGTCCTCCATGACCGCATGCCTGGGGGTGGCAGGTGAGGCCGCCTGTCACCCCAGCAGAAGCAAGCTGGGATGGCGGGGCGACTACCGCCCTTCCCCCAAACCGGGGCAAGACGGGGACACCGTGGTTCCCAAACCCAAGGGGGCCATCTCGAAACCGGAGATGGCCCAGGGTCAGTCGGGGTGCGAGGGATATGCTTTATAGGCAACCTTACAACCCGGCGTCTGAAGACCCGAGACGGCGTGCGGTTTTAGTCTATTCAAGCCCGACATAACCGCCCCCGCTGGCCGACGGGTATCCTAGGGGGATTTCCGCACGAAAAAAAAAGCTCCGGCTTCCGAATTTAAGTTCAAAGATTTGTCATAATCCGTTTAATAGGTTTTCTGTGATGCTGGGACCAAAAATAGATAGTTATAATGCATGCGGGATTTGCTAGCGGGAGTGGCTGCCGGCAGACCCCAACCCCGAGAGGAAGCCCTACGCCAGAGCCTCGTTCGTCAATAAGCAGGTTGGCCGTCTTACAGGTGAGGTTGGCTGCTTTTCTCTCAACCATATAATATACCTACTGGCTGTTGCCCGCGTAGGTGTCGGTTATCGCGACCGACGAACTATTTCGTATTTATAATTTCGTAAATATCTTTTGAATGGAATATGTATAAATTTACAAAAAAAAGTATATAAGTATGTTTATCCGCATTCTGGAACCCATAACACAAGCTAGTTAAACTATGCTTACTTTGGGTCTAGAAAGCGCTATGTAGAATGTCGTAGAATATTTATTTATTTAATTCAAAAAGTAATGAACAGGTATTGAAACAGTCTTGAATAGGAAATCATTTATTTGGATAAGAATTAATACAACTGTCTGAATAACATGGTCTGATTTTGTATTTATAGTGACATAACTACACATACTACATTATGGTCTCGCGAAGTGATTTGCTATTGATATGTGCTATAATATTATAGAACATTTTTTTGTTCTATAATCAATACTTTCCGCAGCGCATGAGATGAAAGACATTTTACTAGGACGGTTACCAGCTTCGCAATTAACCCAAACTTGAGCGTAGCGAGATTTGCCTATCCATCAATAGGTCAACGTGACCGGTCGACTTTTCCATTGATTTGGGTTTTCGGTGATTATTCCTCGATGGTAAGACCGATCTGGACATTCGACCCCTTACGACACTCAGTAATGTCTACTTGATCACCGTGGCAAATTTGGTCGAATCGGTCAAACGGTCTCGGAGGAGTATCATTTGTTTGAAATGCAACTTTGAAACCAAAGACGCTTCGCTCGCCTTCGGCTCGCTACGCTTAATTACTAATTACAATTACTATTAATATTACAATTACTCTCAGTCAAGCATCTCTTATTTTTTCTAGTAATAAATATAGCCTATGTTACTCAGTGATAATGGAGTTTTCTAACGGTAAGAGAATTTTTGAAATCGGTCCAGTAATTTTGTAATACAAAAATACAAATCTTACCCCTTTATTGAGCTGAGTGAGACGAAGTCGAGCGAAAGCTCCTCATACCAGACTTAAGGATTTTCTTTGTCACAGGTCTCCTCCTAAACTTCTAATCCAATCAGAACCAAATTTGGCATGATTAAAGAGGTCAATCAGAGGAAGGTTTATGGATATATTTTGAAAAAATTAATGCTACCACAGAGGAATTATCACCGTTAAAAAAATTCCAGATAGAATTACATAATAACCGCTCGAGACACTGTGACCAAACTTTACACGCTTAGAAAGCATGTCCAGAGTTGTGACTTTCAAAAAGAATTTTCAAAATCGGACCTGCCACGGAGGAATGATCACTGTTCAAAATGTTCAAAATCTGATTCCGCAATAGCGGTCAAATTTATTGGACAAGAATCACGATGTCTCACTCAGCTCAAAATTGCAAGCAGCGATTCGCCTTGCAGACCTAGTGATATTAGTGTAGATGAAGATTCCTGCGCCGTTTCTGTCCTGTATACGATAGAATCTACTCGCTCTAAACTCCAAGGCATTCAATAAAGAACGCTCAGCGAATATTGCTCTATCGTTTTTTGCATCGACCTACATAAACGAACGAAATCAGTTGTTTGTACGGTAAAATAGCGCGCTATCAATATTGAATTACTACATGACATTATTGGAAATAATAGCGCTTTCAGCGGCGCAGGATGAATATTTAAAAAGCTTGTGGTTACAGCAAATAAATCACTACCTCGCCACCAAGCTATAGGTATAGAACGAAATTCGTTTTCCATTTTGGTATCAGTAAAAAGTAAAATTCTCTGCAGCGCTGTAATAGTTTTTTTTTTAAAGAATATTAATAACCGAAATTACTAATATTCCCCTTAACCCCTCCAGCTAAGCTAAATTGCTTGTGTTAGCAGTGGGTTCATGGGTAATGGCCAGGATTCGAACCCGGGACCTCTCGATCGTAGGGTCGACTCCTTAACCACTAAGCTACCGACGCTTCGAGTTATCATCATCGACTGAGCACCAATCCCGGTTGCAGCTAAAATTTTCACTTTGGAACCCAGGTTTGGAACTCCGATCTCGTACTCCTTTCCAGTATTTGGTTTATCTTGGCTTTTACGGGAGCCACCGCTGTTTGACTTGCAAACCCCTAGAGGAAAACCTGCACAAGAGGCTCGTTTGTTACTGCAGATGTACCAGCTTGCAGGTGAGGTTGGCTTGGGCCCCGGAGATCCTTGTGGGGCCCCGAGAAGGAATTAATGTTTAAGTAAATAATTTATTGCTCGAAACACGGTATTTTACAATGGTGTTACAAAATCAAATGATGTCCGACATGTTTCGCAGATTCTCTGCATGCAAAGTTAAATTAATTTATTAAATATAATTTAAAATGTCACATATTTAAAAATTAAGAATTGTAATTAGATTAAAATAACTAGAATGCAAATAAAATGTCCATCAATGTCAATATTTAGTCAAGAATGCATGTAAGAATTAGAATACCCACCCAGTATCTACTATCAATAATCATACAAGCAATAATCATGTCATAATAATAATCAACCACACACATAATTTGATTTACACTTCAAATGGCATTAATACCCAAACCATCATAATTTATCCTCAAGAAACTCATTGACACTATAATAAGGCTTCTCCATCAGCCATCCAATCCTACAATCCTCCAATCAATGAGATCCTCAAATCTTGATTGATGTCATCATCTTCGCGTAAGCCCCGGTCGCATTCGAGGCTCTGACCCGGAGCCCGGAGTCCGCTATCCGAGTTTTTCTCAACCACTTCGCACGGTCTTGGGCATCCATGGTAGTGAGACCAGATTGATTCATATGATAATGACTTTTCAAAGGTCAATCATTACAGGCACAATACAAAAAATATCAATCACTATTCATCATTATTGACACGCCTCCCGACCAATCTAAGTGAAAAATGTACGACTGAAGGTCGTCTCTCCATTCGATGCAAAGGAAAAAGGCCATTTACTCTAGTACTAGTACAGTCCCCATCTTAGGATAATTTCGCCGATATTTTGGGAGAGTTTATGTTTATGTTGAAAGATTATTTCTTTCTGGATTGGAGACTTCACTGTGATGCATTACAGGATTTCGATATATATGACGTGATAATCTGGTCTGTAAATGGAAATTGGATCACTTATAATGCTTATGAATACTCATATTTATACTATACAGTATAAAAACTTACAACTCCATTTTATAAAACTGATACGCTGACCGTTCATTACAGATAAGACAGTCTTAAGACAGACTATTGTTCTACAGAAAAGTGCGCACACTTTGAACGAAACAAAGCTGTCTAATTACCTATACCTAACATCGAGACACATGTTTTAAGACAGTCTTGTCCCTAATCGGCGCTCACCCATCATGTAGCTTCGTTAGATTAGTCTCATCATCATTATTAATTAGCATCTGAGGCTCTCACCTCGGTTTCACCTTTCATTTTTATTTGTCATATGTTTTGGCTATTACGGAAGCGACTACCGTCTGACATCCCAACCCGAAGAGGGGAGCCTGCGCCAGAACCTCATCCATTGATCGGCAGGTGTACCAGCTGGCAGGTGACACTGGCTTGATACCGAAGATGTTGATTGAACCCCATACACCCTAGCCTAGTCTAGCTACGGGTAATGCAATACCTCGAAAAATAAAATTAATACTTATATATCTTAAGGCTTTCACGGCCGGCGTTGCATGTAGAATATACTGCTTCCGGGCTGTTTGGCCGTGGTCAGTCGCAGAGAAGTCGCCGCCGAGGAAGATTCTCCGCACTCGACGGCGTCCGGACCTATACCACTGAAGAGGTCGACCGCAGTGATCGACGAAACGTCTGGAATACAAGTTTCCGATGGACCACGGCCAAACAGCCCGGAATCAGTATATTCTACATTGATCCTTAATGTTTGCATAATCTCTATGAAATCGAAATAAACTGAACCAGAATAGTAAAGTGTATATATAGTAATATTATGCTTCAACCCTAAATCACACTTTCAAAGTTTACTCAGCTGTTGACAATACTTAAACACAACATCGCAACATTATCCACGGTTGGAACATGGCCAAACAGGTTAAGCGAAATCTAGTAATTTCACCTAACCCTTAAGGTAATGACAACACTGCCGTAGGGCCTATCTGGTTGCTACATCAAGGGTCTGGATTTCCTCTACATTTATAAACTACTAGCCGATGCCCGCGGCTCCGCTTGCGCGGAAATCTGTTCCTATTCCCGTTACCCATGAGAACTTATTCTGGGAATAAAAAAGTAACCTATGTGTGTCTAGACTATAATCTATCCCTATTTTAACTAATATTATAAACTTGAAATTTGTAAGTATGGATGTTTGTTACTCTTTAACGCATAAACGGCTGCCCGCTGAGTTTCTTGCCGGAGTCTTCTCAGGACAGGGCCGCGTTTCGAACCGGTGGTCTATTTTCCAAACATTACATTAAAAAAAAATTATGACGTTTTGTAAGTGCCGTATTAATGGTCTATACAGAATAAATGGTTTTTGACTTTGACTTTGACTTTAATGTAACGGATTTGGCTGAAATTTGGTACGGGAATAGATTATAGTCTGGAATAACACATAGGGTTATTTTTATCCCTGGAATAGGTTCCCATGAGAAATGGTTACGGGAACAGAACACCTTGCGGGGCAGAGCTGCGGGCAATAGCTAGTTTATAATTCTAGTAGGATTATGGAGGCTATTCAAAATTACTGAAACTTGTAGATCTGATAAGAAATAAATATCGGTACTTCAAACACCACAGAGACTGCTTTCGGCATTTTAACACAATATTTTGAAATACCTCTGTCATGTACCTTTTTTTTTCCGTGCGGAAATCCCTTCGGATACCCCCCCGCTGGACAGCGGGGACGGTTATGTCGGGCTTGAACCTACTAAAACCGCACGCCGTCTCGGGTCTACAGACGCCGGGGTGTAAGGTTGCCCATAGAGCATATCCCTCGCACCCCGACTGACCCTGGGCCATCTCCGGTTTCGAGATGGCCCCCTCGGGTTCATGTACCTTTCCTCAAAAAATCCCTAATAACGAATTTTACCCCAAAATTGTGGCAAAAATCTGTCGCACCGTTCAGTCGGTGTATCAAATTATAAACGCACCAATGGGATACGTTGGGCTTGCTGAGGCCTTGAACTGCGATCGATATGGCCACGGGCCACTGTTCGCGAGGTATATCAACAAATTTGTACCATATTCGCCTCTTCACAACAGTGTTACATACCTACGGAAATTGTTACGCTATGGCGCTCATTAGGGGAGATCTATGTCCAGCAGTGGACTAGAATAGGTTGATGATGATGTCCTTTCGTGTTAATTCTTGGCTTAATCGTTATGTGTTAGAATGTTTGAGAGACCGACTTGACGGGGAAAAAATAGTGTAGTTTCAGTTTGTTTTTTTTTTATAATTAACCGCGGTAGCCTTTTTTTTTTTTTTTTTTTTTTTTATCGTGCGGAAATCCCTTCGGATACCCCCCCGCCGGCCAGCGGGGGCGGTTATGTCGGGCTTGCACCGACTAAAACCGCACGCCGTCTCGGGTCTTCAGACGCCGGGGTGTAAGGTTACCCATAGAGCATATCCCTCGCACCCCGGCTGACCCTGGGCCATCTCACCACTAACAGCATCGCTCATCCTGTCTCCTCTGAAAGCAGAGGAGTACGGAGAGCGATGTGTTCCCGCCACGTTGGGTATTGGCCGACGATCAATGCCAACCCTATGAAGGGGTGAAGGGGAAGCCATTGACCGCCGCCCAGGGTGTAGCGGCCGCTCCGATTCCGTTCCCCCCGGACTGCAGCGGGATCGGAATCGGAGCGACACTCGACGAGGTTACCCAACACACACCCCAACCGCGGTAGCCTAGTGGTATGGGTAATGGACTGCTGAGACGAGGTCTCGGGTTCGATCCCAGGTTTTACATTGGCACACACCGATGACTTTTCGATGCTTTTCGAAGTTATGTGTGTATTTATCGCAGGTTTATAAGTGCCCGGTTAATGGCAATAGGCTCGCCACCTATTACATTGGGACCTAAACATAAACTGGCGAAATGTGGGTGCTAGCACCTCTGCCTACCCCTTCGGGGATATAGGCGTGAGTTTATGTTATGTTATGTTTTTTTTTATCAAAGGCTGTAAAACAGCAATCGGTTGATGTTGTGATTTCAGGAAAAGTGGTCCATTCAGGAAGTAGTCATTTTTTCGGAATCAATGGTGGTCATTTGAAAAAAGGGATTATTTCAGGAAAGTGGTCATTGTCGACCTAAAAGTGTGTTTTGACGAGTTGTGTGGCCTGGTGTTAAACCCTTCAGATAGAGGTTGCGGGTACGATTCCTGCTCAGTAAATGTTATGCCTATATGCATAGGATATCCTTTTTGTTCATCAGATCAGATCAAGCGGTTCATCTTACAAAAAAACTATAAAAACGGAAACAGTGCGTGCAGTTAGGTATGAAAGGCACTTTATTCCGCGCATCCTCAGGCTGTGGAATGGTCTCCCTGCTGTGGTTTTGCCAAGCGACTATGGGGTTCTTCAAGAAGTTCATTAGAAGGTTTTTACAGGGTCGGCTGCGCGAGTGTGACGCCCCTGGTGTTGCACACGTCCAAAGGCCGCGGTAACCGCTTCCCATCAGGAGGGCCGTGAGTTTGTCTGTCACCTGAGTGGTATAAAAAAAAACAATGTATTATTTTTGTTGCCAATTTCATAACTTCTATGAGCGAAAAGGCGCCTCAATCTACAAATCGAAGATCACCATTTCAACACCTTACATAATAATAATTAAGCCTCTTTATTCCATATTTCCAAGATACATTTCAAATGTTAGTAAAAATGCTAGGTCATATAGTAGCTTAGGGTTAGTTTAATTTTAACATAACATATCTTCACGCCTGTATCCCCGAAGGGGTATGTAGAGGTATATTACATACCCACCATTTGCCAGTTATGTTTAAGTCCCAATGTAATATTTATTATAATTTAATTTTTATTAGTTTTCATTGTTTGAAATATGTTTTCCTTTTTGGATATAGCCCTCTTCCAGGTTTTTCCATGCACAGGGAGTCTTCCTTGCCGCTTTCCTTGCAGTCGCTTCCCGCTGTCTGCACTATATCATCAACCCACCGTTTTATAGGTCTACCAACCTTCCTTTTACCATCTGGTCCTTTCCACCGTGTAGCTTCTAAAGTTCTTAAATACTGACCTTTATTTCTAGGCTTTCCACGTCAATTATAACGTCCACCTAAGTTAATTTGACGAACCATAAATAAGAAAAATAAGCATTGCGGCAGCTTGCATGAAACAGTACCATATGGAAGGTACTTTCTTCTCATACTTTGTTTCTGTTGTTACAGGTCGATGGCAGCTTACTGCTTAAAAACTTAGGAGTAGAGGACGCAGGATTGTACGAGTGTTCAGTCGAGAACGAGACAGCGTATATTGACAGGGTCAACCTCACAGTCAGAAGTAAGTGCCTTTGTTAATTGAGAACTGAGAGCCACCATTGTAACATTATCCGTGTCTGTAATGGTGAGCCTCATTTACCTTTAGCTTGCCATCAGGCGAGGTAAAGTCATATTGACGTGACCAATATAAAAAATAATTGAATTTCGTCGGATTATGATTTAGGCTATCGTCAAATGAATTGATTTTGAATAACCTAAATACCTAATAGGGTTTGTCCGCAAAATAGTACATCTGTCGCCAAAATGTGGTCGCCAAACAAAATAAAAACAATGTATATTTTTTTCGAGCTGAAATCCTTCGGATATCCCCCCGCTGGCCAGCGGGGGTGGTTATGTCGGGCTTGAACCGACTAAAACCGCACGCCGTCTCGGGTCTACAGATGCCGATCAAAAAATTAGGGTTAAACTTATTACTTTGTCCTGTTAGCTATATCACCAAATCATTAAATTGATCATTAAAATATGTCAGTTCAAAGTGACATTGCGAGCGATGTCGACGGAGCCCCACTTCGCGGGCCTCTATTTCTTAATTATTATCACTATTAGACGCTAAAAATAGATATTAATTAATAAAACACTATTAATTAGATAATTACAAATTGATGACAAATATAAACTTTGCTGATAAAAAATATAATGCCTATTTTGTACTAGCTTGCGCTGTGTTGCCACGAGGTCCCGCAGAAAAGACCATTACCTTTTTGGTTTTTCCGTGCGGAAATCCCTTCGGATTCCCCCCCGCTGGCCAGCGGGGGCGGATATGTCGGGCTTGAACCGACTAAAACCGCACGCCGTCTCGGGTCTACAGACGCCGGGGTGTAAGGTTGCCCATAGAGCATATCCCTCGCACTCCGACTAACCCTGGGCCATCTCCGGTTTCGAGATGGCCCCCTCGGGTTTGGGAACCACGGTGTCCCCGTCTTGCCCCGGTTTGTGGGAGGGCCGCTAGTCGCCCCCTCAGTAAAAATAAATAGTCAACCGTAAAGTTGACGAATAACCTTTCTTTTTTAATTTCAAACGCTTCTTTATCATTAAAAAGTCATAGATTTTATACATTTTTCGGTATCAATAGAATACGGTCTATTTATTTATTTAAAGTTATGTTTACATAATTCATATATTCTCTTTCCTTTTTATCAATAAATTGAAAAAAGGGAAGTTTATTTTAATATGAAGGCGTGACGTAATTTCTATTATTTTATAAAGTTTCATTTGGTAAAATCTACCATATTCACAGACGGACCAAAACCCTGAACATGAGACGCAAGCAAAATCGCGTGTTTGTAACAGTTGAACTAACGTTAGTCTGGACACGTAGATAGGTAGGTAGGTACTCGTAATGTTATAACCAGTAGTTCAAATGCCACCATTTTGAAACCGCAGAACTGATACAGCGCTGCGCCACTTTATTCATCGTTACTTTTTTTTAGGGTCAAAAGGAAAAAGCGAAGCCCTTATAGGATCAGTTTGTAGTCTGTCTGTCTGTCTGTCAAGACCTTTTTCTCAGGAATGCGTAGAGGCATCTAGTTGAAATTCATACCAAATACTCAGGTCTATAACGCCTTGAAGCTGTGAAAAAATCAAACTTCTAGGTCAGTGCAATCAAACGATACAGTACCTAGTTTTTGTAGTAAATTTAACCAAGTACAAGGGCATCAAAAGCTATAGGGTATGGTATGGTATGGTATGGTATCACGGGCTGGTATCCGCAACTCAACGACAATGCGCGGATTTTGCGTGCTATAGGGTATTTCCCGTATAACATTATCCACAATCCAGTATTGTACAGAACCCACAGTGCGCGAGCCCGACTCGCACTTGACCGCTTTTTCTTTCATTATGATGTAACTAAACGGCAATCTAGCCTTGAGGCTAATCAATTTGAATTTAGGTTATTTAATTTGTTACTAATATTGCTAAACACTTACTATATAAAGAATGTGTCTTAAGGTGGGTACTTTTCTTATGGTCTCTATTAATAATGGAAAGACACTTTATTCTTGCGTTTTTCAAGAGTTTTTCACTGAAAAAATAATTCAGCTTTGTCTACCCTTTCAGAGATGTACTAGCGTGAGTATATAAATATATGTTATGTACAGTCAACGTCAAAAGTAGATGCGGTTTTAGTCGAGACACGACATAACCACCCCCGCTGGCCAGCGGGGGGGTATCCGAAGGGATTTCCGCACGTAAAAAAAAAATGCTTGCACAGATTTCAAACTTAAAAATCGGACTGAAAATTAAGAGATGTACATTAAAATTATTATTAAATATTATTTTAATAGAACTTATTCAGTAGTTCAACAAAATTTTCATTGAGAAATATATAAATTACTGTACTCAATCTCTGACTAATTGAAAAAGTGGAAACAAATCCATCGAAAGATCAAAATGGAAACAAATACATCTATAGATCAGAGTGGAACACGAAGTAGAAACAAATCCATCGATGGATCAGAGTGGAACACGAAGTGGAAACAAATCCATCCATGGATCAGAGTGGAACACGAAGTGGAAACAAATCCATCGATGGATCAGAGTGGAACACGAAGTGGAAACAAATCCACCGATGGATCAGAGTGGAACACGAAGTGGAAACAAATCCATCGATGGGTCAGAGTGGAACACGAAGTGGAAGCAAATCCATCGATGGATCAGAGTGGAACACGAAGTGGAAACAAATCCATCGATGGATCAGAGTGGAACACGAAGTGGAATCAAATCCATCGATGGATCAGAGTGGAACACGAAGTGGAAACAAATCCACCGATGGATCAGAGTGGAACACGAAGTGGAAACAAATCCATCGATGGGTCAGAGTGGAACACGAAGTGGAAACAAATCCATCGATGGATCAGAGTGGAACACGAAGTGGAAACAAATCCATCGATGGATTTGTTTCCACTTTTTGTCCCACTGTGGTCCATCGATGGATTTGTTGCCGTAGGTTATTGGTGAAATTGTCGATGAGGTTGCGGATTCGTACCTCATCCAGTAAACTGCCGACGTGATTCGTTTACTAGTCAAAATACTGATAAATTCGTGTATTCATATTTTTTACCTATTCCACTCTAATGTCCTGAATAAATCCATTAATGGATTTGTTTCCACTTTTTGTCCCACTGTGGTCCATCGATGGATTTGTTTCCACTTTTCAGCAATAACCTACGGCTACTTCTTGTTTATTAAGTAGTCATGTTCCTTGAAGCCTTCTCTCAACTCAGTTGCGGCTGACTTTTTCAGTCTAACTACGTAGCGGCTGAACTTTGACATTTTCCATGTGGCGACTGCTATCTGATCTCCACAACCCACTGGCGATATTGAATAATGAGTTGTCGAACTTTTTAGGGTTGCAACTACTCGTAAAAACTGCCATAGATGCTGGTACTTGTTCATCAAGTAGTATTTACTCGTATACTCAACTTTAGTTTCCCAATTCAATTAGACCATTTTACAGACTTATCCCAGATCGCAAGCCTTCGGTGATTCTCGATTAAATCACGATCGAAGGCATGATTTCATCTCAGACGTAAGGAGGTCAGGCGTTCAAGGCTTTTCCGAGTCTAATATCTAGATCGATCGATTTGTGCACACTACTACTATAGTTTGACCGGCACGGCTGTACCGCTCGTTCGTACGCCGCGTGTTCCTAGGGAGTGGTACCGGTCAAACTATAGCCAAGAATATTATTGTGACTGTTGGTGTATACCGAGAAGAAGTTAACCCGATTAAATCGCTAGTTCCAAATCGATTAACTAAATCGTGTGTCACTGGTTTTCGTCCTATGTGTTCGAGGTCCAAACTCTCTGTACGGGCATTTTTATCCGTACAGGAATATATGGTAGTAAATAAAAAATGATGAAGTTGAGGATAATCAATGTTTGTTGTCTTAATTTGACCTAAAATGGTATGATAATGAGTACACCCGAACCGATTGACGATCGAAATGGAGCAAAAGGGAGAGTTGGATGTAGGGTGGGAGAGAGAGTCAAGGGAGGGAGGAAGTTAGGGAGAGAGGGAGGCAGGGAAGGAGGGACAGAGGTAGGGAGGGACGATGACGATTTAAGAAATACACACGTAATTGTTCAAGTTTACACTTCTGTCGGCACTCCGAGTGCCATACACATTTTTTAATCCAAGCCGTCGTAATTTACACATATAGGCTTTTTCCAAAATTAATGCAGTGGTTCCGAAGATTACCCCGAACATATAAACAAACTCACAACATTCGGCCTCTCTCCTTAGGTATAATAGTAGTATAGAAGTATAGATTCTTGAACCCTAATTCTATATTGTACACAAAAAAAAGATATAAATGAATTACAATTAAAATAAATTATGTGCAAAGGCGATCTTAACTCTAAAAGAGTCTCTACCAGCAAACCTTTGAGCAGTAGAGGCAGAAAAAAATAAATTAATGAATGAACCTTGTTGATCTTGTGATTGCTTTAGATGACGGAATTACATAAAGATAAATTTACTTCATCCCCATAAGTAAGCGAAAACATCTTCCATTTAGGTACATAAACAATATTAACATAAATACATAAATAAATAAATAAAATAAAATAGTATCAGAATATTCTCTCAAAACACGTTTGTTTCCATATTCCACGCGACGGTCGTATAACATATGGCATGCATAAATAATGTTGCGTTTATTTGCTATTGTAGGTCGTACAACCGCAAATACGTGGTGTATTAAGTAACAGCGATTGTTTCAGGAATATATATTAGTTGCACGATGTATAATATACCTACTAGCTGTCGCCCGCAGCCCCGCCCGCATGGAATACTAAAATAGTCATTAAGTTTTCTGTAATTACCTGGTAAAGATGAATTAAATCGGCAAAGTCGTTCTCAAGTTATAGAAGATAACAAGTTAAAGTAAAATAGATAGGTACTATGACCTGGGGGTGCTTGGTTGGGGACCTCCACGCGGTGCACCCTGGGCAACGGAGACGGCAGCGCCTCTCTCCTAGTGTGGGAGAGACGCTGCCGCCTACGGCCAACTCCGACCGAGGCGGGGACAGCCCTGTTGAGGGCTGTTCGGAAGCTTTCTACGTGTCCCTCTGATTAGCAGATGGCACAGTGGAGAGCAAGTAAGTGGGCCATCTCGAAACCGGAGACCGGAGACCGGCGTCTTAAGACCCGAGACGGCGTGCGGTTTTAGTCGCTGCAAGCCCGACATAACCGCTCCACTGGCCGGCGGGGGGGTATCCGAAGGGATTTCCGTACGAAAAAAAAAAACACAAAAAAAAAGGTAATATGACCAGACAAATGAGATGACTAAAAATGGCTATGTGTCACCTAAATCCCTCTACCTCTTACTTAAAGAAATTGAAGTGCCGAAGGCTAGGTAAGCTACATATTACAACGAATATCCAAAAGGGCATTGTGGGTGGGTTGCGAGTATATTCTGCTAAATGTGGTTAGGTAGAGGGGGGAAACACAGCTGAGAGTTGAGGTGAGCGCGTCCCAAACTTACATCTGTGGGCCAATTCTCGTAATAAAAATATGTTAAAAATTAAGTCTTTATCTAAATAAAGACTTAATTTACGGCATACGAGGTAACGCCGCATACGTCAGGTAACGACATGTTACGTCATGTTTTTTCGTGCGTGCAGCCGGCTCGTCGATTTATAAACAGACTCTCGTGTTTTAATACCCCTTATATGAAAGTTGCATAAACTACTGTTATTCCTATAAAAATGGTACAAAAATCTCCTTATGTTCACTAATATTATCAAGGCAGTGCTTTGGCACTCGTAAAAGGTGAACCCTGTGTCACGAGTGCCTTTACCTTCCTTCAGATCTGATAAGTTACTACAAAATTGGATTCAAGTGCATAAATAATTAATACATTTAAATAACATACTTTAACAAAAAGTATTACATTAATATTATTTTTAAGTACATACATACATATAGTTATTAAATATTATTGCAGTATAATGTTCACTATGTATGAGTGTGTGTGTGTGTGTGTGTGTGTGTGTGTGTGTGTGTGAGTGAGATTAAGTGTGTGTATGAGGGTGTGGTGGGCTGTGTGAGCTTTCTATGTAGCTATGGAGAAGGTTTTTGGTGTCATCGTAGGTTAAGGTCTTGAGCCAATCCCTAACTACGCTCCTGCAACAACACCGAGTGAGCGTGGCTATATTTAAATGTTGGTTAGCTTTATTATGAAGCCTCGCTCCCAGTATCCAAAAATGACTCTCAGCAGCGGCGGTTTTATGCCTTTCTGGGTTAAACACTTTTTATCTCCTGCGCATACTATTATACCTTGTTCTATGAATTTAAACTTATTTGGACACTGAAAGTAATCAACATAAGATATTTTTTAAGTTTATAATTCTGAGAGCTTCACTACACTAGTTTCCGTAACCCGTAACATAACTAGTTCCGCAACGATGCTCTCTTAAAAATTAAATAAATCAATAAATAAATTGAATTATAATTATTTTTGTGATGATATTTTCGGAAGTTTACGCGAATGTCACACATTGAAATAAAGCTATTTTTAACGGATTCTATCGCGATTTATTTTGATGTTATTTTATATTTTACATTGATCCCGACGTTTCGTA
Organism: Cybosia mesomella; assembly: GCA_946251805.1. Classification (NCBI taxonomy): domain Eukaryota; kingdom Metazoa; phylum Arthropoda; class Insecta; order Lepidoptera; family Erebidae; genus Cybosia; species Cybosia mesomella. Next base: position 31,077,545 of record OX276398.1, read on the forward strand.
AATAGTGTAAACGTAACGTAAAGTAGTGTTATGTAACTGGTGAACGTGCGTAAATAGTAACACCAACAATTCAACATAGTTCGGGTACTTTGAGATAACTCACACTTCAAACTACAAGACAACAACCAAATTTTTGTAATCTTTAGAGGCCATATTTAATATTTTTCAGTTTTTATTTATCATGTTGTGTAAGGTTTTAGAGCTAAGGTCGTCGCTTCGCTAACTTAGATTGTGTTAAGCTGATACCAATGGCGACTGTACTTATAACTTGGCAAATTAGCACTACCATGGTAGTGCACGCGAACGTTCCCCCCTCCCCCTGCGTTACGCCCCTCATCCCGCACGAACCATGGGAATGTCACGCATGAATTTGCCAAACTATACTGTATTTCCTATTGATTTTATATTCCGTGGTTACACCTATCAAACTTCAAATAATTTAAACATCACGATGTTATATTGCCCGAAGCGGCATTACGTCCATACACTACGTACCGCTTCATCCTGCGAATGGATGAATATTGGAGCCTGAGCAGTAGTGCGATCGGACTTATTTTTTTTACATAATTTCCTTGGCTCGTACCCTAAAGCTTTGTCATGTCCGGTGCCAAATAGGGTCTCTATTTTGATGACATTTGGATTGGTGCCTTGTAAGCCAATGTGTTTAGACGTAACAAAAAATGTGATCTATTAGGGCTGTTGTTCATCCGACAGTGACATCAGCCCATGGAAAACTGTTCAGTTGACGGCAATAGGCTTGCGTCCTATTATGTGGGACCTAAAATGTAATTTGTAAAACATTCCGCCTACGCTACGCACGCCTCAATATCCCTGAAGGAATTGGCCTTTAGGAATATTCAGGCGTAGGTACCAGAGTGTATGTATGTTTATAGACCGTATAGTAAGTAATAAAACTTTATTTTACTTAAATATCAGTAATAATAAATTATATGACGACAAAAGTAATAAAACAATTGTTTTATTTGGCGTCGTGGGATCACGCCGAATATTTTACGGTACGGAGAGGCGGCGCGTGGCGTTCAAAAGGTTAAAGGCTTTAATAATAAATGTATTAATACCGCTAATTCGATAACTCTTGGAACCTTTTGACGTGAATTCTTCCTTAAAATTGCTTGCAGTAATTATAATGATTTATTTTGATAAATCATTATAATTACTGCGAGCAATTTTAAGAAATCGTTTAGCAATATATTTGAATAAATGACTATTGCGAGGGAAATGCTTTATGGGCAACATTACACCCCGGCGTTTGAAGACCCGAGACGGCGTGCGGTTTTAGTCGGTTCAAGCCCGACATAACCTCCACTGGCCGGCGGGGGGGTGATCCGAGGGGATTTCCGCACGAAAAAAAAATATCCGTTCCCGCAGGGGGAACGCACAGGTAGATTTCGTGAAGCAATTAATATTATTTTATTAACATGTTTAATTTTTTAGGTAGATTTCGATGAGGGGTGTGTGTTGGGTAACCTCCTCGAGTGTCGCTCCGATTCCGATCCCGCTGCAGTCCGGGGGGAACGGAATCGGAGCGGCCGGTACACCCTGGGCGGCGGTCAATGGCTTCCCCTTCACCCCTTCATAGGGTTGGCATTGATCGTCGGCCAATACCCAACGTGGCGGGAACACATCGCTCTCTGTACTCCTCTGCTTTCAGAGGAGACAGGATGAGCGATGCTGTTAGTGGTGAGATGGCCCAGGGTCAGTCGAGGTGCGAGGGATATGCTCTATGGGTAACCTTACACCCCGGCGTCTGAAGACCCGAGACGGCGTGCGGTTTTAGTCGGTGCAAGCCCGACATAACCGCCCCCGCTGGCCGGCGGGGGGGTATCCGAAGGGATTTCCGCACGATAAAAAAAAAAAAAAAAAAAGGTAGATTTCGATCTATTGGTTTCTTGACTACTGTCGAATTTAAAAAAAAATTCTTCATAGGAGGTCTAGTTATGACCCCCTGAGTCCGAAATGACCACTGGTCAAAAAGTTTATTTATATATATATATATATATATATATATATATATATATATATATATATATATGTATGTATGGTTCCACTTCCCAAAATTTGCGGCACTTTCACGGTCGCATTTTTGCCCCGATCGCTTATATTTTTCTCGAAAACGGTAACTTTTAGCGAAAAACTTTTCAGACATTTATTTTAGACTTAAAATTTTTATATTAGACTATACATATAAATATACAATATACTAGACTTAAAAATGTTTCCGACTGCAAGAATGTTCACCGGTTAGAAGTTATGATTTTTTTCCCGAAAAATTTTGGTTTTTCCCCCCTCCACTTTTAGTTAAAGTTTTAATCTTATAGGTTTATAATTAAAAGTTGTTGGTAATCATGTATACTATGGGATAAAATTACAACGGTTCGAATATCTTTCATGGAACGTGAAATTTTGAGGAAAAACTGATTTCACAAAAAGTGAGGCCCTATCGTCCCCTTAGGCCGGATTCCACCCGTTCACGAACTTAAACTAAGTTTACACCCAAGCAATTTTTGACCGCAGTTTGAAAGCGATCGGGGCAAAAATGCGACCGTGAGAGTGCCGCAAATTTTGGGAAGTGGAACCATACATACATACATATATATATATATACTTATATATATATAAACTTTTTGACAAGTGATCATTTCGGACTCAGGGGGTAATAACTAGACCTCCTATGAAGATTTTTTTTTAAAATTCGACAGTAGTCAAGAAACCAATAGGTAGATCGATTTCATCGAAATCTACCTAAAAGATACATTTGTATTTGTTTTCACTGTACACGAACGGAAATGATAATTAACATTATTACATAGTTGAAATACTAATTTACATTACGTATACATATAAACTGGCATACTAATATAATATTTAGTTATTGAGCTGAGCGAAGCGAAGCTCTTATACCTACGTGGGTAAGCCGTTTGGTCGAGACTGTACTCCTCCGGAACCACAATACCGATCTTGACCAAATTTGCCCTGGTGATAGTGTAGACACCGCTGAGTGTTTAGAGGGGTCAACTGTTCAAATACAATGTACCATTGAGGAATAATCATCGAAAAACAGTTCCACGAGCGCGCGGTCTTAGCTATGCGCGCGACCGTAGTAAGATGCCTTATTTTTCAAGTAAGAGTCCTGCTCGCTCAGCTCAATTTATTTCAGTCGCACCCTGCACTGAATTCCTAGTTATTATGTTAACATATGTAATCTATTGTCGGGAGAAGCGGTATGAATTGGAAACACTGCCTCTCGGCAACAAGTTTGATATCGAAGGTTTGATTGAAGTTTGATTGATACAATAGATAATGTTGATCTATTGTGTAATGTTGTGGAGTTTGTTGCGCCGTTTCTTCTCCACTAGCGCCTAGGAAGCGGTGGTAAACTTAGTATTAAGCAATTATTGACGTCAAAAAGATGTAATTACGTTGCACTATTTTGAAAAATAAAGACTTTGACTTTGACTTTGCCTTTGACTATATCTGATTCATCAATCGACATGATCAATTATTTGATGATGGTTTAAACAAATGTAGATTTAAAACCCTTTGTACCACTTGTTAAAATAAAATGGATTGGCTAAAGATAACCCTATGATTAACTACTTTTAGGGAAAGGTAGTTCAGCCGTCACGACATGTTGTCCAGTTCCTGATTAATTACCTGTGTAGTTTGTTTTTATACTACTGAGGTAGCGCAATGTCCACTTGATGTAAAGCAGCTTGTTGATATTTACAGAGGTGAAGAGGGGAAATATTATAGTAGAATTAGAAAAACGTAAGGAAGGTTTTTTTTTCGCGTTTGACCACTATCTCGGTTTGGTCTCTAACATTCTCTTAAACCGAACGTAATGTAGATACTTAAAGTGGGCGTTCAGCAAGAGCATGATAGTCTAGAATAGCCCCGGCCTGCTCGGGGCTATCCTGGTCAAAAAACCATGAATGTATGATTCCCAAGCTACTACAATATGGGGTTCTTCAAGAAGGGCATTAGAAGGTTTTTACAGGGTCGGCAGTGCGATTGCGACGCCCCTGGTGTTGCACACGTCCATAGGCCACGGTAACCGCTTCCCATCAGGTGGGCCGTGGGCTTGTCTGCCAACTGAGTGGTATAAAAAAAAATGACTTGATTGACTTCTGTTATTGTAGGACTTTAGAGCTATATAGGGTTATAACTTATATCCACTTAAATTGCACTGAGGGTTAACGCACAACAGAAAAAAAGAATAATAATAGCCTTTTCATCAATCGAGCAAATTTTTGGCCTCTGTGGTGTAGCAGTAGTGCGGGCTACGTCAGGAGGTGCCGGCTCGAATCCGCCCAGTTTTAATATTTGTATATACATGAATATGTATATTTACATTAGTCTGGGTTTTTCTATGTATAATATGTATGTATTCACAAAAAAATGTATCTTAGTATGTTTATCCGCATTCTTGAACCCATTACAATAGCTAGTTAAGCTATGCTTACCTTGGGCGGCTTGAGCGGCGGCTCCGAGGACGCCGCAGACTCGTCTACGTCCGGAACTGCCGACCTCCATGATCGGGGCCTGAGGACGGCAGTTGGCCGACTCGCCGTACTACACACGCCTGCCAACTCACCGACTCGGGATAAAACCCGACCCCACCAGGCGGGACAGCAGTAGCGGCCAAAGTCCGCCGGTAACCCTGGGGTTATCTTAACGAGGGCTTACCCGAGGTGCCCGGCAATGGACACTTGGGGAGGACACCGTGTGGTTTTAGTCGGTCCGATTCCGACACGCCCACCCCATCGACGGCACCGATGGGGTGTACCCCATGGGGGTTTCCACACCTAAATAAAAAAATAAATAAAAAAATGCTTACCTTGGGAATAGATAGCGCTGTGTAGAATATCGTAGAATATTTATTAAGCGTAGCGAGCCGAAGGCGAACGAAGCGTCTTCGGTTTCACAGTTGCATTTCAAACAAATGATACTCCTCCGAGACCGTTTGACCGATCTCGACCAAATTTGCCACGGTGATCAAGTAGACATTACTGAGTGTCGTAAGGGGTCGAATGACCAGATCGGTCTTACCATCGAGGAATAATCACCGAAAAACCAAATCAATGGAAAAAGTCGACCGGTCAGGTTGACCTATTGTTGGATAGGCAAATCTCGCTACGCTTAAGTTTGGGTTGATTGGCAAGCTGGCAACCGTCCTAGTTTTATTTATTTAACATCGTTGTGCGTGACACTAGGCCTCGAAAATAATGACTATCTCTAGAATTTGAATTCAAGATATCGATATCTATGATGAATTAAATGGACTCGATATACGTGTTACGTGGAATTATCAAGGTTGTTTTAGATCTTGTCTAAAACAAAATATAATTTATTTCTCCGTTTATAGTGAACGCTACTTATTTTATAAGTGCAACACCCGAGAGCTAAACCATACCGGATGTTGGAAGAGTCTTTTAAATTGGTCTATAAACGGTGGATATAATATACCGAACATGTATACGGAACTGCGAACCCATTTAGGGAATATAGGCGTGATGTTATGTTATGTAATAGCATAAACAATGCCTAGATATACGATAGCAGCAATCACGGTTGATTTATTGGCATTTATTGAAGAGTTCCGTTCTCTGTCTCCGAAACTTATCATCAGATCTTCATGAAATTTAAATGGGACCACCTGGGAAGTATACCCTTTAACACAAAAAAAAAAGAATTTTTCAAATCGGTTCAGGCGTTCCGAGTATCGTATAACATACATAAAAAATAAAAAACAAGGATTCCGTCGATTTGAAAACCTTCCTCCTTCTTGGAAGTCGGTTAAAATGCTCTAAATGTCTGGTGCTGGTTAAAATACACGATAATTCACCCGCTTAACAAAAACAGTTACATATTACCGCATCTAGTGTTGGGATTGAATGTATTCACTGCAAATTATTGAATCGCAAGTAATCGGTTACACTTATTTGCATTAACGTCGACTATCATAATATTGCCTATAGCCTTGCATTTGTAGTCATAGATTATTGTATATACTTTTAATGAAAAACATCAAAATATTGAAGTTGTGTTGCGTAGGGATTAAAAGTTGTCACTATGTTATGTAGGAAAAATTATAATAGGCCCCCGCTGGCCGGCGGGGGGGTATCCGAGGGGATTTCCGCACGTAAAAGGTACTTCAATAGTGGGGTGCTTGGTTGGGGACCTCCACGTGGTGCACCCTGGGCAACGGAGATGGCAGCGCCTCTCTCCTAGGGTGGGAGAGACGCTGCCGCCTACGGCCAACTCCGACCGAGGCGAGGACGGCCCTGTTGAGGGCTGTTGGGAAGCTTTCCACGTGTCCCTCTGATTAGCAGATGGCACAGTGGAGAGCAAGTAAGGGGGCCATCTCGAAACCGGAGATGGCCCAGGGTCAGTCGGGGTGCGAGGGATATGCTCTATGGGTAACCTTACACCCCGGCGTCTTAAGACCCGAGACGGCGTGCGGTTTTAGTCGGTCCAAGCCCGACATAACGGCCCCCGCTGGCCAGCGGGGGGGTATCCGGAGGAATTTCCGCACGAAAAAAAATAAAATAAAGAATTTCATTAAATGATTACTATTGGAGTCAATTAAATACCTGGCATACAAAAAAGAAGTTCATAAAATTTATGAAATGAACAAAAAGAAAATATCAATGTATAAAATCAATGCAACTACTTTAGGGAAAAAACCGGCCAAGTGCGAGTCGGACTCGCCAATGAAGGGTTCCGTAGCAGTAAGTAACCTAATAATGCTTTTTTATTTTTATTTTATATTTGAGTTGATTAAATAAAAGGTAAATTACGTTATACGGTTTATGACGTATTAAAAAAAACTACTTACTAGATCTCGTTCAAACCAATTTTCGGTGGAAGTTTACATGGTAATGTAGATCATATATTTTATTTAGATTTTTCATTCTCTTATTTTAGAAGTTACAGGGACACACACACACATTTTACCACTTTGGAAGTATCTCTCGCGCAAACTATTCAGTTTAGAGAAAAAATATATTAGAAACCTCAATATCATTTTTGAAGACCTAACCTCACACGTATGGGTTAGATGAAAAAAAAAATTGATTTTCAGTTCTAAGTATGGGGAGCCCCCAAAATTTATTGTTTATTTCTATTTTTGTGTGTAAATCTTAATGCGGTTCACAGAATACATCTACTTACCAAGTTTCAACAGCATAGTTCTTATAGTTTCGGAAAAAAGTGGCTGTGACATACGGACGGACAGACAGACATACATGACGAATCTATAAGGGTTCCGTTTTGTGCCATTTGGCAACGGAACCCTAAAAAGTCGATTGTTGTTCGCAATCGAATTGGTTACGCATAGGGACATAACTATTTGATGAAAAATAAAATTGAGCCGTCAAAAGTTGAATAAATGGTTGGACAGAGTAGTTGATTGCGGCAAAAGCTAGGGTTGCCACAATAACGCATCCTACTTTATTTCAACCCGGCTGCAAGAAGCGGAGCGGAGCGAAACAATACTGTATTTAGCATAATGTATGTTTATTCTTTTTTGGTTCTCTAGATACGAAATGGTGGCCGATTTTCTGATTCTTATGTCAATCGATTCGTCTCAATTTTGTGGGTATGGCGACAACCAGATGCGATATGTGACGTAAAAAAAATTAAGTCACGGAATTATGTCTACTGGGGTACCATTGAATAATTCCCTCAAAAATGTGAAATCCTTGGCACAAACCGAAAATACTTCAAGTGAATTCGGAATAAAGCGTTTTTAACCGACTTCAAAAGGAGGATTTTATATTTTTTGTGTTTGGAAAATTGTGGCAGAATCTTTTTTTAAGCACCAGATTCTCTTAAATCCGATAGAAGTCGAACATATGGTCACCCCAATCACAACAGTTCACTGAAGATGAACAATCAGCACGAAGGTCGAGTAATAACAGCCATTATCCCTCGTCCACTCAACGTTGACCTCTCTCGTAAAGTGTCGGAGGAGCGTGGCAGTTACCAATAAACTGGTGGTTTACGACTGTCGCTAGATCGGATGGTTTTGCGTGGAGTGGTCATGTCTTCCAGTTTTTTTAAAACTACGTGTTATTAAACTTGTATCAAAGTTAAGTTGATGATGTTTCGTTTTTTTAAATTATTGGATGAATATATGGGGTGTGACAGGAATGAACAGGCTGTGGAATGATCTCTGTGGTTTTCCCAAGCGACCACAATATGGGGTTCTTCAAGAAGGGGATTAGAAGGTTTTGAAGGGTCGGGAGCGCGAGTGGTGCACACTTACATAGGCCACGGTAATCGTTTCCCATCAGGTGGGCCGTGTGCTTGTCTGCCACCTAAGTATTATAAAAAAGTGCTTACTTTGGACCGTGGCCGCAACTGAGAAATCGCTATGATGATGATGGTGATGAGGAAATTTGAAAGTAGTAACAGGTTCTCCGTCCGACAGTAAACAATTATTATGACCATGAAACGTCCGGTCGACGTCAATAGACTCGCTTTCTATTACACAAAACTGAAAAACGAAATATGCTTCGTAACACACCTCTGCTTACTCCTTTCGGAAATACACAGGCCTAAGTATTCACTTTGCCCATAGAGTAACATAAATCGAGCACGACTCGCAATATTCCTTGCTCTGTGAATTCATGTGGTCTTTAATACCTGCCTACGTGTCGGGCAGTTAAATTTACAGTTGACGATAAAACATGAATTATGGTATTGTTATTATTGTAAGTGGGAGCTGTAAATGTTAAAATAATAACTTCCGTGAGTGCTCCGCTTTATAATAACTAGGACGGTTACCAGCTTCGCAATCAACCCAAACTTAAGCGTAGCGAGATTTGCCTATCCAACAATAGGTCAACGTGACCGGTCGACTTTTTCCATTGATTTCGGTGATTATTCCTCGATGGTAAGACCGATCTGGACATTTGACCCGTCAATTTGGTCGAGATCGGTGAAACGGTCACGGAAGAGTATCATTTGTTTGAAATGCAACTTTGAGACCAAAGACGCTTCGCTCGCCTTCGGCTCGCTACGCTTAATAAATAGTCGGAATATCTAGGCCTCAGAACAAGACAAACAGTAAAAATATCAAGTGATTTATAAGCTTGGAGGGAAATGTCTCATGGGCCACCTTTCACCCCGGCGTCTGAATCCCGAGACGGCGTGCGGTTTTAGACGGTTCGAATCCGGCATAACCGCTGGCCGATGGGGGGGGGGCGGAGTGGGTGGGGTATATCTGGGGGGATTTCCGCACGAAAAAAAAGTAGCTAACCTCACCTGCTCTCTAAAAACATACCTCTAAAGACATACCTACATGCTAGTAAATGAAAAATTTGAAAAATAAGTGGGCCCCGGGCACCAAAGTTAACTTCCCAAGCGACTACAATATGGACTTCTTCAAGAAGGGCATTAGGTTTTTACAGGGTCGGCAGCGCGAGTGTGGCGCCCCTTTTTTTTTTTTTTTTTTTTTTTTTTTTTATCGTGCGGAAATCCCTTCGGATACCCCCCCGCCGGCTAGCGGGGGCGGTTATGTCGGGCTTGCACCGACTAAAACCGCACGCCGTCTCGGGTCTTCAGACGCCGGGGTGTAAGGTTACCCATAGAGCATATCCCTCGCACCCCGGCTGACCCTGGGCCATCTCACCACTAACAGCATCGCTCATCCTGTCTCCTCTGAAAGCAGAGGAGTACGGAGAGCGATGTGGTGTTGCGCACGTCCATAGGCCACGGTAACCGCTTTCCATCAGGTGGGCCGTGAGCATGTCTGCCACCTGAGTGGTATAAAAAAAACTGGAAAATACTTATGAGAATGGTGATCAAGTGATTCATTAGTAACAGTCGCAACGGACTCCAAACCTGAACTGAGCCACAATTATGTTTTATTTGGTAAGGCTAAAAAACCCTTTTCGTTATCCAGTATCTTGACTTTGGCTGATAAATCGGCACGTTCATGACCAACTTGATGATTATTCTAACTCTTCATCATCATCTTCTTAGCGTTAATCCCGGTCGTATCCGAAGGCCTCATTTTATTTTATTTATTATACTTTTATTCCTTTTGTACACACAAGAAAATGAAAAATGAATATTAAAAAAAAGATGTACAAAGGCAAGCTTAACTCAATATGAGTTATCTCCCAGCAAGCCTTTGAGTAATAGACGAAGAATATTTTAAGAACGGGTCTGATGTGTACAGTACAAGATAAAAAGAAAAGAGTAACATGCTAGTAATTACACTACCGATCATAAAACGTACATATATTGTAGTATTTATTTTTCATCTATATGAGTGACCTTGCTAGGTCTCACTATAAAGTCTTCCTATAGCTACTAATTCTATGGAATCTTTATCTGCCTTTCTCTAAATACTGTATATTTTACTTATTCATACTACTAAGAATCTTATCATCTAAGTGCTTACGTTTTTCTTTGTAAATATATAAACAAACTCATGTTTTAAACGTTTATTTTGTTTTAATTTTCTTTCCAAATGAATTCTTAATTTATTGCTTGTTAGTGATTATGTGTTCCTTTAGAAGTTGCCCTGGTTTGCTTGGTTTACGGCATCCTTTGCTGGATTGTCGTAGCCACGGGCCTTCTGCCTTTTCCTCAAGTTTTATTTTTGTTCTTACTGTAAATATAGATTGATTAGTTTCATTTCTCGTTCCCTGTTTGTTTCGTGAGAGAAGTTTTAGGACTGGTTTCTAAATTTTGTCTCAATATGTTAAACGTTACCTTGTGTTTTATATTATCAAATTTCTATTCGATAATTTTCATTTTATTTATTTATTTTCTCATATTAAAAACGTAAATTGTTTGTTTACATTAATTTCTTGACGTAGGCTGTCATCCCACTGTCATCTCATAGACTACCAGAAATATCGTGAGTTTTGTTATGAATGATATTCAACCTCTTGATAATTGGCAGTCTATTATTTATTTTTCGGGTCATTTAAAAAAAAATCTGAGTTCGATTTTTCCACGCGTTGAAAAAGGAGAAACAATGGAAGGGCAGAGTGGAGGCCGCTATGTGAGATCTTGGAGCCATTCTTCGGAAGATATAGTTTCTTTGATTCTTTGAAAAGTGGTTATTGTGCATTAAAATCGAGAGAAAATCGGATATAGTTTCTTTTATTCCTTAAGTTGTCTTATAAGTTGTGATTGTGCTCTGGAATCAAGAGAGAATCGTATTTGATTATCTTATTTGGTGTAAAACGTTAAAGTGTGGTAATTCGCGTTTGATAGGATTAATATCTAAAACTTAAAGACTTCCGCGTCACGACACCACACCTCACAGATCCATCACACTTAGAATTACAAAACGAATAATTCTAGAACTTTCAGTATCCCGCAGATATATGGTCTTCATTTTAAATATTCAATGTTCGTTGTATGAAGCACGGCGGCCGACCATTGCGGCGGTGAGACCGATCATGAAGGAGTGGTTGGAGAGGGACCATCGGGACCTCTCCTACCGGATGTGCCAGATGGTTAACGGACACGGGTGTTTCGGTAAGTATCTGTGGCGCATCCACCGGGAGACAACGCCGCAGTGCCAGCACTGCGAGGATCCTGGCGAAGACACGGCGCTCCACTCGTTGGTGGAGTGCCCTGCGTGGGCGAGTCAACGCCAGAATCTCGTTGCGGTCCTGGGCGTGGACGTTCTCTCGTTGGAGACCACGGTGAGGGCCGTGGTCTCCGACGGGAGCAAGTGGCACGCCGCCGCCTCTTTCTGCGAGCAGGTAATGCGCGCGAAAGAGACGGCGGAAAGGGAGCGGGAGAGAACCCTGCCCCCCGAGTTTCGCAGTCTGACGCATCTACGCCCGGGACTACCGACCTCCATGATCGGGGCCTGAGGACGGCAGTTGGCCGACTCGCCGTCCTTACAGAAGCAGGCCGTGGCGGAGGCGTGTCGTGTGTGCCCTACACACGCCTGCCAACTCACCGAAGCGGGATAAAACCCGACCCCACCAGGCGAGGCCGCGGTGGCGGCCAAAGTCCGCCGGCAACCCTGGGGTTATCCTTTCGAGGGCTTACCCGGGGTGCCCGGCAACGGACACTTGGGGAGGACACCGTGCGGTTTTAGTCGAGACACGACATAACCACCCCCGCTGGCCAGCGGGGGGGTATCCGAAGGGATTTCCGCACGTAGAAAAAAAAAAGCACGCCGGCCGAAGATCACTGCTCTCGAGACCTATCTCGGGCAGTTCAACATAATCAACGTGCATATTCAACCGTCATCTGTGGTCCGGGCGAGCTGAGCCCATACCTTTCCATCGGCCCTCGAGTTCGAACTCGGGCTGATCACCGTAATAAAAAAAAGTTTGTAACACTGAATTTAGATTCAGTGTTAGAATCTTTTTTTTTATTTTAAAGTTCTGTTCTCTTGGTTAATTAGAAGTCTAATTCAAAATTTCTAATTCAAAATTCAAAGTTTTCTTTAATTTCTAGGACTGGGCGAGGCGGGGTTCTTTACGCTAAAGCGTAGGTAATTCCGTTTCGTTACAATATACACACATATACATACATACATAAATATATTTGAAGGTTAGATAAGTACACACTAAATTATTGAGAAAGGAAAAAATATGGATAATATACCTCAGGAGTCCGAGGTGCACTTTCCAGGATTTCCTTCTACACTTCGCATGGTCTTAGCCATCCATGATAGTGAGACCATTAGCAAGCATGTCATCTTCTACGACGCTAAGTCAGCACTTCTCGGTTCTACTCCTTCTACCGGGTCCCCGCGAGCCGGTTATTCTAAGTAGCTATTTTTTTTTTTTTCGTGCGGAAATCCCTTCGGATACCCCCCCGCCGGCTATGTCGGGCTTGAACCGACTAAAACCGCACACCGTCTCGGGTCTACAGACGCCGGGGTGTAAGGTTGCCCATAGAGCATATCCCTCGCACCCCGACTGACCCTTTGCCATCTCCGGTTTCGAGATGGCCCCCTCGGGTTTGGGAACCACGGTGTCCCCGTCTTGCCCCAGGCCTGCGCTCATGGAGGACGGAGGTCGTTAAGCATTTGTAATATTGTTCTCCTAATCATCTAAGCCAGTATTCACGTAACTAGTTGAAATATTTTGATCCTAATAACTAAATCGAAACCTCTGACTTTTCGTAGTTATGTGTGCAATTTTATTATATTTATTATTAAATATTAATTATCGCTCACTTAATAATGTGCCAGGTAATAGATGGCAAAAGGCTCGCCCCCTATTACATTGGGACCTTAACATAACTGGCGAGTCGTGGGTGTGTAATACACCTTTGCCTACCCCTTCAAGGATACAGGCGTGAAGTTATGTTATGTTGCTAATACCGCTGAAGTGCGAAATATAATTTTCTGCCCAAAATCTTCATCTTTTAGGCCGTTTGTTTGCTATTTAATTGTACCCGCCCGAATCCTATTACAAAAGTATCGTTAGAGTGCTTTTACAGCCTGAGTCAATTAACGTAACTTAACGCCCACACCTTCATCTCTCCCCTATATCGAATTATCCATTTAGCTTAAGTATACATACAAGGCAACACCGCGTCGGTGTATTTCACAGATCAATACAATTTCATTAAAATACCATCCAGTAAACAAATATTTGGGTACAGTCAACACAGGGACGCGTTGCGTAACTATCTAGGGGAATTACCGATTGGGGAAGTACTACCCTATCACTTAACATATACTTTAAGTAAAAGACAGCTGTGATCTGCGATAATTATGGTCGAAAGTTTATGCGAATTGAAATGAAATAATACAAACCTTACTGAATTTAATGGCGACTTATTTTGAGTTATTTTACATCTAAACTAGCTGTTGCCCGCGGCTCCGCCCGCGTGGAATTCTAATCCCGTTACCGCTACCCATGCGAACCTATTCCTAGCCTATGTGTTAAACCGGACTATAGTCTATCCCGGTACCAAATTTCATTCAGATCCGTTCAGCCATTTTTGCGTGAAGAGCAACAAACATACTCACAAACTTTCGCGTTTATAATATTAGTAGGACTGTCTAGGTACCATAGCACGTCAAATTTTTACATAATTTTCTGATAAAACAGCAGCAATGATGAAGGTTAACACAAAAAATAAGCAGCATTCGTTGCAATATAATCAAGAAACTTATGAATATACCTAATATTAAGTCAATTTGATTAGTAACTTTTTCAGAGACAGAGTAAAATTTAAAATTTAAAAAAAAATATCGTTTCCGCCTTTTATTACTTCTATATATTATCTAAGTGATTTTATATATATACTAGCAGACCCGGCAAACGTTGTTTTGCCATGTATTGCACTGGACATTAAAAAATTAACATGAGAGATGCACAGAAAAATTAAAATAATACGTATAACAGTCACTGCTACGATCGATACACAAATAAAACCAAAAGAAAATGAAAATAAAAATCGCGATGGCAAAATAGGGGTTGATCGTAGAGGGTTGAAAATTCAGGGTTGTATGTATTTTCTAATGGTGTGCGTTGTTTTATAGACAATTGCTTTAAATAATTTAGTTTTACAGAAAATGTTTCGCATAATTTCGTTTCATAGAATAATCAATATGCAGAATACTTACTTTAAAGATTTTTAAATCATTGATTTTTGTTTCACATAAAGTTTAACATTAGAATAATCATATCATAGAATAACAAATCAAATATTCTTTATCATTATATTGTTTATTTAATATAAAACTTATTACCAAGAATAACATATTATCAAAGTGAGAGTTTCTAAACGTTTCAATTCATACCGTTCAATTCAGTCCGCTTCGCTCCGCCTCAGCCTTCTAACCTAACCTATCAGAGTCGGGGTAATCTGAGTCGGGGTGTTAACTATAATGACGATTTATTAACAATTTAATAACAAATTGATTTTATTTTATTTTACAGAAGAATTCAAGCAACCAAATTTGCAACAAAATATGCGAAAGATAAAAAAATCTATATTGATATGAAATTATTCAGAAATTAAATTACTACAAGCAATCGGAAAAAAATTAAAATTGTAAATGTTACAGTTAAAAATAAATGTGATTTGGAAAATTAATAAAATTATAAAGGTGGTTTAATATTCTTTTAAAAATAATTCTATAGTTTGATGAGTTTGTTAAATAAAAAAATGTGATTAAAAATTCATTCAATTGTGTTTCTGTGAAATATGTTTCATTGTAGTAAATTGTTTTTGAAACAATAATATTCGAAATAAAAATATAAGGACCAAATATTATATGAAACATTTTCTGTGAAACGAAATTCTATGAAATTTCTTTCTGCGAAATAAGGGGCTCCCATTTTCTAATGCTGTATCATAAAAAAAAAAACTAAACAAAAAATAATCTAAAAATTTAAATAAAACATTTAGGGGTAATGTTTAGGGACTACCCTTAACATTTAGGGGGATGAAAAATAGATGTCCGATTCTCAGACCTACCCAATATGCACACATTTCATGAGAATCGGTCAAGCCGTTTCGGAGGAGTTTAACTACAAACACCGCGACACGAGAATTTTATATATTAGATAGATATATTAGGGGGTGTGTGTTGGGTAACCTCCTCGAGTGTCGCTCCGATTCCGATCCCGCTGCAGTCCGGGGGGAACGGAATCGGAGCGGCCGGTACGCCCTGGGCGGCGGTCAATGGCTTCCCCTTCATAGGGTTGGCATTGATCGTCGGCCAATACCCAACGTGGCGGGAACACATCGCTCTCCGTACTCCTCTGCTTTCAGAGGAGACAGGATGAGCGATGCTGTTAGTGGTGAGATGGCCCAGGGTCAGTCGGGGTGCGAGGGATATGCTCTATGGGTAACCTTACACCCCGGCGTCTGAAGACCCGAGACGGCGTTTTAGTCGGTTCATGCCCGACATAACCGCCCCCGCTGGCGGGCGGGGGGTATCCGAAGGGATTTCCGCACGAGATAAAAAAAAAAAAAAAAAAAAAGATAGATATATTAGATAATTCTCTAGTGACAGCTCGATGCTTCGGTTGCTTTCCAGCAGCCATGTTCACGAGATGTTTCGACGATGTGTACTTTTTCGTGAGGTACACGAACTTCCATCGGGGAGTCCTCTCGCTCGGCAGCATGATTGCGGCAATGGTGCGGAGCGCGAGCACGTGGGCCGCCACCACCTCCTTCTGCCAGCATGTAATGCTCGCGGAGGAGATGGCGGAGCGCGCCCGGGAGAGATTCAGAAGTCGCCTGGCCCACCGAGCCCGCAACATGCTCGCCACGCGTCGCAGGCGACTCAGGCGCCGGAGGTCGCTTAACGACCTCTGTTCTCCAAGAGCGCAAGCCTGGGGGTGGCAGGTGAGGCCGCCTATCACCCCAGCAGAAGCAGGCCGGGACGGTGGGGCGACTTGCGCCCCTCCCCTACAGGGACACCGTGGTTCCCAAACCTGAGGGAGCCATCTCGAAACCGGAGATGGCCCAGGGTCAGTCGGGGTGCGAGGGATATGCTCTATGGGCAACCTTACACCCCGGCGTCTGTAGACCCGAGACGGCGTGCGGTTTTAGCCGGTTCAAGCCCGACATAACCGTCCCCGCTGGCCGGCGAGGGGGGGGGGGATTCCGAAGGTATTTCCGCACGAAAAAAAAAACAAAAAAAAGGTACACGAACTTTTATTAATTGGTGGTGTTACAATTTCCGCAAAATGTGCTCAAAGTGTCTTCAAGCTTTGGTCTTTTTATTGGGTTTGAGAAAGTTAATTACTGGTACTATCATTGATATCACTGCACTAGACATAGGCCTCACTCAATGTGGGCCAAAGAACACTATGCCCCACCATTTTTCAAGGACCCGGTTTTTTTATTCCAGTTACAATAATTTCTTTCTTCTTCTCTTTCTCTTCAGTTCTCTTCAGTTCTTTTAAATTTTCAACACCTCCAGTCAAGCTGAATTTCTTGTTGCAGTTGTTGCCCTTTTTTTCCGTGCGGAAATCCTTTTGGATCCCCCCACCGGCCAGCGGAGGTGGTTATGTCGGACTTGAATCGACTAAAACCGCACGCCGTCTCGGGTCGTCAAACGTCGGGTGTAAGGTATAAGCCATTTCCCTCGCACCCCGGCTGACCCAGAGCGAGTTTTTTGGAACCATTGTGTCCCCGTCTTGCCTCCGGAAAAGGAACGCAACGAAAGCACGCAACGCGCCGCCGCTTCGGCCTGCTTCGGCTAGGGTGACAGGCGGTTCCACCTGTCACCACCTGGCCTGTGCTCTTGGAGGACGGAGGTCGTACAAGTGTGATGTAAAACCTATTTTGATAACTTTGAAAACATAACAAATCAAACAATTGTAGCTTGCTTTAAAAACAAGATTTACATCATATAAAAATTATATAGATCTGGTTTCGATCGGACTCAAGGAAAATACACCTTGACTGTACTTGACAACTAACATCTAAATTTTAAATTAGTCGTCTAATCAAAGTCGCAGCGCTAGATCGGTTCTAAGATGTAAGCCGACTAACCATTAGCGAGACTCGTTAGGCAAACGTTGTCCTACCATTTATTAAGGTATGCATAGTGACTAGTAACAAAAACATTTTGAAAATTTTGAAAATCTCGATAACAGTGCTACATGGGTAATCATTTTTTGGGCTGGCCGCCTCCGATCCCCGGTAGGAGAGATAGACACACATGAAGCATTGGCTTGACGTTGTGAATGCGTGCCAATGGTCTCACTACCCTTGATTCCCAAAACCCTGCGAAGTGGAGGAGTAAAAGCCGGAAACCGAACCCCATACTCCAAGGTTAGACCCTCGGATGCGCTACGGATCAGGCCTAATAGCTAAGAGCCATCCAGGTAACCCCATAAACTCGAAAAGAAATGAAGTTCTAGCTAAAAATAAAATTATTACTAACACACACGCACACGCACCGTAATTTAATGTACAAAGATGATGCTTCATCTCTGTTACCTAATTGTTTACAGTCCTCTTCCCAAAATGACGGTTACACCGACACCCATGGGATATAAAGGAAATACCTCAGTCGAGATTACTCAGATTTGCCACGGCTGTTGCCAAATACCAAGGGTACTATTATGAAGGTATGCTTATTTTCTTACTTCGAACTTTGAAGCTTTTAATGAACCCATTGTAAGTTAGTAATAACACAGTTCATTACTAGAAGGGCTTTTAGACGTCCTTGTGCTTCTATTTGGTGAATTTCCTTGAATAAGCATATATTTTTATAGGGCTCTTACTGATGTTGCAAATAGAACTGTTACACGTAAGTAATAAAGTAGGCTATTTTTTCTGTTACATATACAAGTATAGTATACCTTCTTACGTGGCGTACGTTACGGACTGCGGAGACGAGCTCTCGAGTTTGTTTCCCAGTCGCCCCGGGCATATACCTTTGATTTTTCGTAGTTATGTGTTCATTAAATTTTTTAATTATCGTTCGCTTAGTAATGTGCCTGGTAGATGGCAATAGGCTCGCCCCCTATTACATTGGGACCTTACAACTGGCGAATCGTGGGTGTGTAATACATCTGTGTCTACCCCTTCGGGGATACAGGCGTGAAGTTATGTTATGTTAAACCAGCCTCACCTGCTAGCCGGAGCTAATTAACGGATGAGGCTCTGGCGCAGACTTTCCTCTCAGAGTTGGGGGGGTTCAGACTCAACTCAAGAGACAGAGCAGGAGAGTGGACTCCCGACTCCTAAGTGCTCCGAACCGTACCTCTTACTTCCCATCTTGTAACGAGAAATTAATGTTCGTATTCCGATAACTATAGAAGTTACATCAACCGTTGGATCACGTCCTGCCAGACAAAATCACGTATACTCGCGCCAAACTTCTTGACCCCTCTGAACGTAGCCGCGAGTTTGGACTTGTGCATGTACAGTCGGGGATGCAACTTGAATTGACGCTCAGATGATGATTATAAAACCTACACGCAAGGTTCGCTCGAACCAAGGCAGCGAATAAAATACGAACAAACAAACAAATATTGAGTTTCATTCAAGATAAATTTATAAGTCTGTTGTATAAACAAATATTTAAAAATCTGACTTTTGTTAAACTTGTTAAGCTGGAATTCACCGATGTTCTTTGATTCACTGCGATTTTAATTGCACACAAAATAGTAGTTTATGCAACTGTCATATAAGAAGGGGTATTAAAACACGAGAGTCTGTTTATATTCGATAATAGGTTGACTCGAGTGTTTTAATACCTAAGTTATATGCAGTTTCATACATTACTTTATCTTCACTCATAGGAAAAATTTAAATTAAACAAAGTAGGTAGGTTACAAAGAAGTAATTTAGCGTGCGCCATTTTTTTCACAGTTCGAACTGCGCATGCGTGCGCTTTTTTTTTCATATTCAGCCTAAAACCTTAGACTAGTTTAATGAATAAAAAAAGATAGCGATACTATATAAGTTTTATGATACAGTTGGCGGTATATTTTTAATTTTATGTATATGCGTTTATAAAGTGCGTATGTATAGAATCGTCTTTGAATTCGTAATTCGAATTTTTCGATTTGAGTGTAGATAAACTATTTTACCACGTTTTTATACATCCGTAACATGAAGTTAGGAACAGATCGGGGAAGTTTTTGCTTCAATCATGACAATGCACAGTAATAAAGCTTGAAGACACAATCAGTACGTACCTTTTTTTTTTTTTTTTTTTCGTGCGTACCTAAGATATGATGAAAACATGAACATTCAATCATTTTAATGGTCAAAACACTGGCGCGTATAGCCCATTTATTTATAAGTGTCCATTTAATGGCGTCAATGTCCGCCAATGTTATGGCAATGCAATTCGTATCTGTACTATTATAAAATTGTTAATTAGTTGTGTCACTTCATTGGAGATATTCAAAAAAAAACTTGAGTCATGTTAAATGAACGATTGTGAACACAATTTTTTTTTTAATTCTTGCCTGTTTGTTCGCGATGGACGCAAAACTACTGAACGGATTTTGATACGGTTTTTTTATTAGAAAAATCTTGGTCATACTACATACATATAAAAAATCGGCCGTATGTTTGATGACAATTGGTTAGTAGAATCGGAGATATTAAACAATCAACAAAAAAAGATTACCTTCTGGGCGGAACCGCGGGCATTAGCTAGCTAGCTACAAAATAAAATCCACCAACTACCATGATTTCAAGTTTGTAGCCCCCTAGCAGTTTAGGCTCCGCGGAGTTCGCGTTGATAAATCTATCAGTGAGGACAGGACAAGTAATTAAATATGTGTATATGATAATAATTGATTTATCAATTGTTACAAAATGACTTCTATCTGTACTACTAGACTGACTGTACGGAACAAATAAATTGGTATCGCTAAAGACCACAACTCGACCACCAACAATGCGCAACTTTTTATAGCTGTCATACAGAGATAACATTACAAAAAGGCAAAGCAGATAGTACTGAAATTCAGGGGCGACTAGGGCCCCCAAACCGGGGCAAGACGGGGACACCGTGGTTCCCAAACCCGAGGGGGCCATCTCGAAACCGGAGATGGCCCAGGGTCAGTCGAGGTGCGAGGGATATGCTCTATGGGCAACCTTACACCCCGGCGTCTTAAGACCCGAGACGGCGTGCGGGTTTAGTCGGTTCAAGCCCGACATAACCGCCCGCGCTGGCCGGCGGGGGGTATCCGAAGGGAATACCGCACGAAAAAAAAAGGTACTGAAATTCATCACCTCATTTATCAAGTTTCTACAGTCTTATCTAAATACGAAATTCATTCCCGCCTCAGCCAGGAACCGTGACTTTAATTTTTGTGCTAAACAGCCTATATAGTAAGTAGGTTTGATGCATCGCATTTTTTTTTTTTTTTTTTTTCTTCCTGCTTGTATGATACATGTGGGCAGGTAGGTAGGTGTATTAGGCGACGTGTGTGGCGAAGCGGTAGAGCGTTCAACTGCTACGTCAGGGGTCGCTGATCGATGCCCGCTCATTATAAATATTTGTATGCCAGAATAGGTCTATTTATATTGGTCTGAGCGCTTCTATATATATATTGTATATATTAACAAATTAATCTATTTAGATATGTCTATCCTTTTTCTAGATTCGATACTGTAATCTATGCTATAAATTTATCTGGCCGGCGGGGGGGTATCCGAAGGGATATCCGCAATCCGCACGTAAAAAAAAACGGCGTCTGTAGACCCGAGACGGCGTGCGGTTTTAGTCGGTTCAAGCCCGACATAACCGCCCCCGCTGGCACGCGGGGGGGTATCCGAAGGGATTTCCGCACGATAAAAAAAAAAAAAAAAAAGGTACCTATAAACTTCGCGCAAGCGCAAGCAATAAGTTGACAAAGTTTTATCGCTATCAAATGACCAGCACGGCAGCAGCGGCATGAAGCGCCTAAAATATTAATACACATTCATTTTTACTATTTAGAATTACTTCCTTCAAAGATAAAACTAATAAAGGGTCATTGAAAAAATGACTACTTCCCTACCGACCAACATTGTTTTTACGGCTTATTGAATAGAAAACTGAACAACTGGTTGTGCCGTGGGGAAGCATGTTCAATTGTTATTTCCAGGTATTACCGACCGCACAACTAGTTGCGCATGCTTGTTAGTCGGTGGGGAAGTATTTGGTCGAAAAATTTGGTCACTCAATAATTGAAGAAAATGAAAAAAATACTGAACTAAATTAAATTCACAATTGATTTACTGGTGGTAGAAATTTGATGACACAAATTTATCACAAATTTCGGCCGGGTAGGTACCACCGTGCACGATGGCGAAAAACCCTCCATAGTAATCCAATTTCGGTTTGATTGCGTTCAGGGTTCAGCAAGTGCATAGCCGGGCAGGGGGGTTGTGGTCGCAGCACTAGTGGCACCGGTGGGTGTCACGCGGTGCTGCGACGACAATCCTCTTCTGATGAGGCCGTCAAGCTGAGTGCCACCATTGTTAACATGGTACGTGTATGTAATGGTGACCCTCTTTCCTGAGACTTTACATTCAGCTTACCATCAGGCGAGGTGAAGTCAAATTGACGTGTCCTAAATATTAAAAAAAAAAAAACAAAGAATTCAAAAATTCGTTAGTTTTATTGTTGTAACTACAGTATAAATTATAGCAGAAAAGTGCGTTGCGTATTCTCACGATCCTGCCAGTCCTATTATTTACCCGGAAGATCGGCTGCATTCCGCTTAAAGGTGCCATTTCGAGACCGACCGCAGACTGCAACCGCAGGCGAAATACCTACATAGAAACCAGTAGTGTTTTTTTTTTTTAATTTTTTTATACCACTAAGGTCGCAGAAAAGCACACGGCCCACCTGATGGGAAGCGGTTACCGCGGCCTATGGACGTGCGCAATTCCAATGGCGTCACTCGCGCTGCCGACCCTGTAAAGGAAAGGGGATGGGAAAGGAGTTTGGGAGGAGATGGAAAAGGAGTTTGGGAGGGGATGGGAAAGGAGTTTGGGCTCCGGCACTCTCACTCACCAAACGGAACGCAACAGTTCAAATACTGTTACTTGGCGTCGATTAATTCTATCTTATATTATAAAGCTGAAGAGTTTAATTGTTTGATTGAACGCGCCAATCTCAGGAACGACTGTTTCGAATTGCAATATTATTTTTGTTTTCGAAAGCCCATTTATCGAGGAAGGCGCGTTGTCATCACGCTACAGGCGAGCGGAACAGTAAACATATATATATATATATCTATGTCAACAAATCGGGCAAATTTCGAAACATTATTGTAAAACTAATAAATTACAGGTATGTGGGTATAGGTTGAATAGGTGCCACGGGGGACCGAAGTATGTCACGGGTGAAGCCGCGGGACACAGCTAGTTATCTTATATTCGAGCGCCAATCCCACTTGCATGTAAAACTTGCACTTTGGGGCCCGGGGTTCCTGCTGCTACCATTCCGAACAGTCGAAGTCGTAATTCGATTCGATTCGATTCGTAAGTCGTAAATGGCAAAAAACGGAACCCTTAAAGATTCGTCATGTATGTCTGTCTGTCCGTCTGTCCGTCCGTAAGTCACAGCCACTTTTTTCCGAAACTAGAATTATGCCGTTGAAACTTGGTAAGTAGATGTATTCTGTGAACCGCATTAAGATTTTCACATAAAGATAGAAAAAAAAACAAAAAATTTTGGGGTTCCTCCATACTTATAACTGAAACTCAAAAATTGTTTATTCATCAAATCCATACGTGATACCGCATCTATGGATAGGTATTCAAAAATGGTGGGGTGTGTTGGGTAACCTCCTCGAGTGTCGCTCCGATTCCGATCCCGCTGCAGTCCGGGGGGAACGGAATCGGAGCGGCCGGTACACCCTGGGCGGCGGTCAATGGCTTCCCCTTCACCCCTTCATAGGGTTGGCATTGATCGTCGGCCAATACCCAACGTGGCGGGAACACATCGCTCTCCGTACTCCTCTGCTTTCAGAGGAGACAGGATGAGCGATGCTGTCAGTGGTGAGATGGCCCAGGGTCAGTCGAGGTGCGAGGGATATGCTCTATGGGTAACCTTACACCCCGGCGTCTGAAGACCCGAGACGGCGTGCGGTTTTAGTCGGTGCAAGCCCGACATAACCGCCCCCGCTGGCCGGCGGGGGGGTATCCGAAGGGATTTCCGCACGATAAAAAAAAAAAAAGGTATTCAAAAATGGTATTGAGGTTTCTCATATATTTTTTTTCTAAACTGAATGGTTTGCGCGAGGGACACTTCCAAAGTGGTAAAATGTGTGTATGTAACTTCTAAAATAAGAGAATGATAAAACTAACAAAAATATATGATGTACATTACCATGTAAACTTCCACGGAAAATTGGTTTACGAGATCTAGTACTTAAGTAGTTTTTTTTAATGCGTCATAAATCGTAAACCGCAATTTACCTTTCATTCAATCAACTCAAATATAAAAAAAAAAACATGTTACCTGCTGCTACGGAACCCTTCATGGGCGAGTCCGACTCGCACTTGGCCGGTTTTTTTAATAGTGATTACCGTCTTCCCATGCTATCGTTTTTTATCTTTGAATTATTATTAGCACAGTTACAAACAAGTTTTTACCATATTAAATAGTTTTTGCTTCACGTCCGGTCCAAAGGGCGTATTCAATTCTGAGTTGCCTACAATGTAAACATTTTACCTATTAGTTTGACATTGATCATGTTTATGGTCGTTAAGTTACCGCCAAAAAATATTTGGGTGTTTCATCGTTATCATTAATACATTAGTTTCGCACTATAAAGGTTAATCCTCTAAGCTTGAATTACACCAGTGGAAATCGATTTAACTAAACTAAGTCCGTTTTACTCAAAGATATTCATTGAGTAAAATGTGCAAATGCAGTTTAAATTGAGTTAAACGCGGTTATATGCCTCGGTGAAATCAAGGTGAGGTTGAGGAGCCGCTGGCAGGTGAGATGGGCTTGGAACCCGAAAATAGTAATAGGGCCCAATACACCTCTTACTGTGTGTGTCGACTAAGGGACTGGGCTGTTTACTATCAGACAGTCACTATCCTCTGCTCCTTTCATCAACTAAGTGGAGATCTGTAATACAGGTTTCATACCTTGTACAGACTTCAGCTCTCGCTAAGGATCAAAGTAACTCACAAATGTTGGATAGTAACCGTTTTTTTTTTTTCGTGCGGAAATCCCCTCGGATAACCCCCCGCCGGCCAGCGGGGGCGGTTATGTCGGGCTTGAACCGACTAAAACCGCACGCCGTCTCGGGTCTGTAGACGCCGGGGTGTAAGGTTGCCCATAGAGCATATCCCTCGCACCCCGAATGACCCTGGGCCATCTCCGGTTTCGAGATGGCCCCCTCGGGTTTGGGAACCACGGTGTCCCCGTCTTGCCCCGGTTTGGGGGAGGGGCGCTAGTCGCCCCACCGTCCCGGCCTGCTTCTGGGTGACAGGCGGCCTCACCTGCCACCCCCAGGCCTGCGCTCATGGAGGACGGAGGTCGTTAAGCGACCTTCGGCTCCTGAGTCGACTGCGACGCGCGGCGAGCATGTTGCGGGCTCGGCGGGCCGGGAGAGTTCTGAACCTCTCCCGGGCGCGCTCCGCCATCTCCTTCGCGAGCATCACATGCTCGCAGAAGGAGGTGGCGGCGGCCCACGCGCTCGCGCTCCGCACCATTGCCGCAATCATGCTGCCGAGCGAGAGGACTCCCACCCCGATGGCTGCCACGAGGTCACGCCTCGGCGCCTCCCACGCCGGGCAGTCCGCCAGCGTGTGCAGCCCTGAGCCCTCGCTCGCGTCACAGTGATGACACTCAGGCGTTGGCTCCTTCCTGATCCGATGCAGGTGGTCCCCGAAGCACCCCTTCCCGGAGATCACCTGCGTCAGTCGGTACGAGAGGGTTCCGTGTCGCCTCTCTAGCAAATCCTCCATGATGGGCCTTACCGCCGCTATTGCGGCGTGCCCTTGTAACCGTTGTGCCCTGTGAGAGAAATAAATAAACATTATTATTATTACTATACTCATTCAACAACATACTTCACGCCTTTATTATTATTATTCACTAGCGGCCCGGTACGTGCTTCGCTACGTCAAAATGATCCGCCATGTATTGAATTCAAGGGCTTACCCGGGGTGCCCGGCAACGGACACTTGGGGAGGATCAATCCCTTCCGATACCCCCCACCGGCCAGCGGGGGTGGTTTTGTCGTGTATCGACTAAAACCGTACGGTGTGCGCACGAAAAAAAAATTCTGAGAGATTTTCTTAATATTTTTTTCCGTAAGAACCTTGTACAGAGTATTAGAAAACTACAAAAAAAAAATCAGCCAAATCGGTCAAGCCGTTTTCATGCTATGTCGTGACAACGGAAAACGGGTTTCATTTTTATATATATAGATTTGCGGTGGGCTTTCAGTCTAACTACAAAACGGCTGAACTTAGAAATTTACCGTGAAGCGACTGCCATCAGACCGCTGTAGAACCAGGTTGTTGAACTTTTTAGGGCTCCGACTATCCGTAACGTATGCTACAGATTTATTATGAAATAGTATCAGAAAATGGTTAATGAATACTGCGTGGAAATGCGGCCTTATTATACTAGGGGCGCAATGCATTCTGCTGTTGCTATGTTGAGCTGAGAGTGCACTACATGATTACCTACAATTTATTGCGCAATTTTTACATAACATAACTTCACGTGGGTGTGTAATACACCTATACAGGATAGGTGTATTACACACCCACGATTCGCCTGTTATGTTGAGGTCCCAATGTAATAGGGGGCGAACCTATTGCCATCTACCGGGCACATTATTAAGCGAGCGATAATTATCATTTATTAATGCACACATAACTATGAAAAGTTATAGAGGTGTGTGCCCGGGCAACTGGGGATCGAACTCGAGACCTCGTCTCAGCAGTCCGTTACGTATGCGACTGGGCTATCGCAACTATTTTTCACGCAATTTTTTTTTTTCAATTTAATACCATTGAATTGTTTTTTCGGTGGTTATTCCTCCGTTGCTAGACCGATTTTCAATTTTCTTTTTTTGTCTTAATCCAATAGTTAAGTTGCACATTTTGGCACCAAAATCGTCTCAACATCGATCATTTTGGCGAAATCAGATTTTGAAATTTTTGAAGGGTAGATTTTCAATTTTATTTTTTCTAAACCTTCCAGGTATCACGTTGTAGTTACATGCCAAGTTTGGTCAAAATTGGTCGATTAGTTTAGGAGGAGTAGCCTCACATCTGAAATACACCGAGTGGAGTATAGAGAGCTTTTCGCTCGACTTCGTCTCACTCTCAGCTCAATTACTAAGAAGGGCATTAGAAGGTTTTTACGGGGTCGGCAACGCAAGTGTGACGCCCCTGTTATTGGACACGTCCATAGGCCGCGGAAACTGCTTCCCGTCAGGTG
Source organism: Cybosia mesomella (assembly GCA_946251805.1). Classification (NCBI taxonomy): domain Eukaryota; kingdom Metazoa; phylum Arthropoda; class Insecta; order Lepidoptera; family Erebidae; genus Cybosia; species Cybosia mesomella. The sequence continues at coordinate 31,104,411 of OX276398.1, forward strand.
GGCCATGTGCTTGTCTGCCACATGAGTGGTATTAAGAAAAATTATACTGTCTCGTTTGTCAAACTCATGATCTTGTTTTTTTTTTGCCCACAGCGGAGCCACCAGCACTAGTGAACGTAACAGTCCACGCATCCACCATCTTGGCGCTTATACTCTGGAACGTGGCTGGAGATGGTGGCCATCCAATCATAGACTTCACTGCTCAGTACCGTTCAGCAGCGCCAATCAACGGCTCTCTGGAGGCATGGAAGCCTATTAGCCCGAACCATATTAGTCCTAACTCGGTAAGCAGAACATCTCTTATTTTAGTACTCCAAACTTGGTTTTGTAAACCGTAGGTGGTCTCGCGACCGGGGTGCGAATGGTTGGATCACCTCCAAGTTTGGTGCACCCATGGGCAACGTGGGCGATGACGCATCATTGATTGCTCTTCTGGAGTAGCTGGCGTCAACGTCAACGGCCAAGAGTCTGACCAACTGGCCCTTTTCAGGGCCAACAGAGCCCCGCGGGGGGGTGGTCGCTCCAGGTACCCCTCTTCTCTTATCAGAGGGGACACTGCGAATGGCCCAGGGTCAGTCGGAGTGCGAGGGATATGCTCTATGGGTAACCTTACACCCCGGCGTCTGTAGACCCGAGACGGCGTGCGGTTTTAGTCGGTTCAAGCCCGACATAACCACCCCCGCTGACCGGCGGGGGGGTATCCGAAGGGATTTCCGCACAATAAAAAAAAAGGTGGTCTCGCAACCAAAGGCGGATTTCCCATAAGGTGGATTACGCCCTTGCCTAAGGCGACTAGATATTAAGGGCTGCTAATGTTTTATTTGTGGAGCAACGGAGTGTGATGTTCCTCCGACACAAAGGGAAGATCCTCCCCCTGGTGACTCATGCCTGGCGGGCCGCGGTTAAACGGTTGACGTTGGGCTGTTGCATCCAGCGAATCTCATCATCCTCCAAGCCCTTTCGCAACTCAGTTCGGGGAATGTCAGTTCTCGTTCAGTGCAAACATTTGTACACGAATATGTTAATTTGCATTGGTATGGGTGTTTCTATGTTTAATATTTATTGACAAAAAAAAACAAATTTGGTGTATCCGCATTCTGAATCCTTTAATACAAGGTAACTAGCTAAGCTATGTTTACTTCGCGTCCAGATAGCACTGTGTCCTAGAATATTTTATTTTATTAAATTTTACAACCTATTTATCATTACCGTAATTGCCATTTCAGCGTCAGATAGACGTGTACCACCTCGACACAAACGCATCCTATTGGTTCAGGGTGTGGGCTACCAATGCACTGGGGCCAGGCCCACCGGTTGAGGTGCTCGCCACCACACTATACAGCGATCAGGAAGCTGGTAAGTTGCAGTCTTACCTGAGTCTGTGCCAGAGGATCGTTCGTCAAATAGCAGATATACCGGCTTGTAAGTGAAATTGGTTTGGGAGTAGATCTTGGCGAGTGATTAGTTATACTACTCATTTTTCGATCGTTATAGTTCGATTCATCGATATATAATCGTAAAACATCCTATAAACCCCCACATATTGACGATATCAATCAAAACCGTAAGTAATAAAATACGGATCTCCTTTCGACTATCAAATTTAATTGGCTTTAAAACTTGACAGCTCGATTAATCGTAAAGCGTCATAAAATTTAAAACTTCACATTTCTATTATTTAACTGTCATCGATAGGTCATTGTATGAGTATAAATTTAATATAAGGCCATCTTACGAGACCTATAGTAGAATCTATACTTCATCAATACTGAATAATACTGTATTTTTAGGGTTCCGTTGCCAAATGGCAAAAAACGGAACCCTTATTGATTCGTCATGTCGGTCTGTTTGCCCGTGTAAGGGACTGGTCGCGGGCTCAAGTCCCGTCCTAGATGTTCTCTTTTTCCGATTTAAATCTAAAAGAAAAAGTATGCATACAAAATGCTTAAATATTTTTATTGAATTAGGCGGAGTCATCAAAAACAATGTTTAAAAGGCGGCCAAGTGCGAGTCGGACTCGCCCATTAAGGGTTCCGTAGCAGCAAGTAACATAATTTTTTTTTTGAATTTTTATATTTGAGTTGATTGATTGAAAGGTAAATTGAAGTTTACGATTTATGACGTATTAAAAAAAAACTACTTACTAGATCTCGTTCAAACCAATTATCGTTGGAAGTTTACATGGTAATGTACATCATATATTTTTTTCTAGTTTTATCATTCTCTTATTTTAGATGTTTATGTTCAGAAGTTACAAGGGGGGGGGGGAGGGACACTCATTTTACCACTTTGGAAGTGTCGCTCGCGCAAACTATTCAGTTTACAAAAAAATGATATTAGAAACCTCAATATAATTTTTGAAGACCTATCCATAGATACCACACATGTATGGGTTTGATGAAAAAAAAAATTTCAGTTTCAGTTTCAGAAACGGAATGGATGCTTTTAAACTTACGTCAAGGGTTATGTGTATGCATTATGTCAATCACAACCCAAAGTTATAACAATTTCATAATACAATTTTCAGAACTGTACAAGCACTTCTTCGAGGGCGCTGAGTCGTTCGACACACGTACCTGGGTGGCTGCAGTGTGTGTGGTGATGGGCACGCTCGTCGTGCTAGCCGCCGGTACTTGTGCTGTTCTGTGCCGCGAGTGGCGACGCAATGGTGAGCCCGCGCCATAGCACACGCCTCTCCCTAGGCTCTACTTCATGTGGTATTAGCCTGGATACGTGATCGGTTGATTGAAAGTGCTTGCATGATCGGTAGATAACTGATCGATTGAATAACGATCGTTACAAAAATAATGCTCACTTTAGATATTTGATTACGAATTTATGATTTCTTTTATTTGAAATTATTAATCGATCGAACGGATATTTTTGTTTAGTTGAATATTATTTCGCATGATCATAGCTTTGATCAATCAGTCATACAAGCACGTTCAACTGATCGCAAAATGGTCGACCGATTTTCGATTAATGACATGCCACTAGCTTTGATAAAAAGGCAAAGATTTATAAGTTTGTGAGCGCGAAAAGTATCCAGTGTCCCTAGTACTGTATATAATTAAATGAACAATGATATTAAGTAATAAATTACTCTACCAGGTGATGAATTGACTACTAATAAGGTATTTGGGTCGATTAGAAATTTTTACAAGTTAATTTACTAATAACTACCACAAACAGTGTTGTGATTTTCATTGAGAAGTGTCTTAAGTTTTAGTGTTTCATGACATAAACACATGATATTTAAAGTGGATTATATTAGGGACTTACTATTTTACGAACAACTTATTTTGGTCACGTTCACAATATACAACATTTTTACAAAATATTTTGTGTATATGCCATTTTCAATCGAATAATTATCTATCGATCGATTCAAAATAAGTTTATTCAAAATCATCATATTAATACTAAATAAGAATTCTAGCTTGCATAGCTAGGATGAATTAAAATGCCTTTAAGTGTAAACAGAAGCATAATAATTTAATAATAATGATTAACCCTATGAAAGCACTTCATTATCAAACTATGCACTGCTTGGAATTTACATAGGATTTATTTATAAATATGAAGTAATTTAATAACTATGACATAGTGCCAATTTTCTAAATTATATAATCATTGAAAGAATATAGCTTCCGAAAAAGGTTTTCATAATTAGAAATATAAATCGACAAATAAGTAGTTGTAATAAAAATTTAGATAGATTTTTATAAAAAAAATTAAACATAATTAATAACAAAAATAAATATTTTCATGCTGAGTTTCTACGCTACGCGATTGGTGCTAAGTGAATACCTAATATTATTAATAATCATTATTATTGTTGATATTGAATGCCAAAAAGTAAGCAATTGAATCTCGCCTTAAATAGTTACCTATTGCTGTAATATTGCTGAGAATCTCTTTACTATTAGATTTAATTAAGGTAGGTTATTGGGAAGTGCCGGCCAGTATATTGCTTTATCTCCTGTACTCAAACTTAAGTCTACTGGTATTTCTTTATATCTGAGTCCCTTCCGTTTGATAAAACGGATGTGGAAATATGTTCATTACGTTCTACTTAAATAATAATGTTTCATAAGTGAACCATATCAGTGCTAGGCCAGGGTGGCTGGCGGCAGAGGCTAGTATAGTTCGATGAAGTGTCTCGTGAAAATTTGAATGATAATCTATCAACCTTCTGTATTCACAGACCACTATCTTAAAATGTTGATACCAAGGGACTCCAATAACATTATGGTCCTTCGAGCCGGTTCTTAATCGACTTATTCCTATGATACTATCATTCAAAAAATGTATGTTCCTATTCTCATAAACGCAATTGGCCATAGATCTTAGAAGTAAGCAGACGTTATCTTCTTTATATATAAAAATGAATTGCTGTTCGTTAGTCTCGCTAAAACTCGAGAACGGCTGGACCGATTTGGCTAATTTGGTCTTGAATTATTTGTGGTGGTCCAGAGAAGGTTTAAAAGGTGAATAAATATGGAAGTTGTTATCGATTGAGGCAGTACGAAGTCTGCCGGGTCAGCTAGTGGTTAATAATTCTCTACGCAAAGGAGATGAGATTTCTTCGAAGAGATCGTCCTGTTTAAAGAGAACGTGTAATGCAGCTCTTATGGGTTGTACGTAGATATATAATATACTGGGACACTTCCTAATAACGAAATGTAGTATACGGACCAATAAGAACTACAGAACGTCAATTATAACAATAGAACTGAGTTGTTTTGTTAGTGTAGCTTTAAACTGAAGCTTTTAACTTTCATTCCATAACTTTAAGGGTGGTGGAGACTTTTAAATAACGCTGTTTGCGTGCTGTGTATGCTTCTTGTACGCAGTTGTATTATTGAAACTTAGAATAAAAATACAGCTCTATAGAATACAAATAAACATCAAGTACGACAATAGGGTAGGTGAAAACGGTAAGTCCTGTGGCGGCTTGTGAAAATTAACGAAGTGTGACGTCATACCGCGCTATTGTCGAATGATTTACTATTAGTGGTAGGGAAGATTAGTAGACGGTAAAAATGATTAGCTAAACAATTTATTTTAATTGTAGGTAACCCAAGTAGGTATTTTAAAATTTTAACACTTCAAAGCTGTAAAGTTAATAGAATAGATATTTAGAAGATTGAGCATTTTGAAACTCTTATAAATATTTGAATATATTAGCCGTAAAAATAATAATTAGTCTTACAAATAATAAAACTTTATTGGCTCAGTAGAAAACATTGGTGTACTTGGCCAAATCCATTTATTTTATTTGGTTTTATAAATAAATAAATAAATATGGTACGACAAAGTACACAACGCCATCTAGACCCAAACTAAGCAGAGCTTGTCATATGGGTTCTAGAATGCGGATAAACATACTTAAATACTTTTTTTTTTTGTAAATAAATACATATTATACATAGAAACACCCAGACCAATGCAAATATACATATTTGCACTGAGCGGGAATCGAACCCGCGACCTTTGGCTTAGCAGTCGAATGCACTACCGCTTCGCTACAGAGGTCGTCGTTACACAAAAACATGAATGTATCGCTTTGATACTGTTGTGATAGTATCATTATCATTCCTATAAAATAACTAGAGTAAATTCCAAAACTATATTAGTACCTAGTAACATTTTAATAATATTATATAAAAAATTATAGATTATATTTGCCTTTTTAAACTTGCGCAGTACAATAAATTGGTACATAGCATCAATCCTATTCTTGCCATTATAGCAAATAAAATATATAATAAAAATGAATATCTAATAATAATATTAAAACTATGCTCTTGTGATTACTCAGGACCAGTTAAAACTGTAGGACTTATAGTAAACTTTCCAATCGTTTAAAGCGTAAGCTTAAAGGAATTTAGTATAAAGCAATACGTATATTAATAAATCGCATATAATGCACTACATATCTAAACTAATATACTTAAATAGCAGCGACAGAATAACATTGTTTCCTTTGAAAATATATAATTAAAAAAGTTTTTTTCATATTTAATCTTGATGCTATTAGGGTGGATGCATCTACTATGTTTTGAATGAAACGGTATTAGGTACGTGTATATTAAGGGTCTGTTCAAGGAGCACGCAGTTAGTGCTAAACGCGTGCTCCCCTAACATACCCTAAGGTATCAATCATCATGACGGTTATACTTTTTAACCCTAAAAGGTATTTTTGTATCTGTTATAAAAAAACAACGTGACGATACAAAAGTGCCTGTTACGAACAAATACTATATTAAGTATACCATAGAGCTCTTATGCCATTTTCAATTCTAAAGCTTTTAAAAATAGTACCTTAGATTTTTTACAATTTTAGTCGATTTTTAAAGGCTTGGCATAGCGCTCGAGTGCATTTTGATAATCTAACGGCGAATTTTATACTGCTTGTTTATTCCCAAATTCGTCAATACGCAAAATATGACGATAACATACACGGTTTGTCAATTTTGCTGCGACTTAGACAATAGAAACTCGCTCTTAACCATAAACACTGAAGAGCGAATTTCCTCTCTGATCTATCCGCATGTCTTTTGCATATAAACTTTGAGAATGAACAGTCAGTATTGCCAATTTTTTATTCATTCGAGAATTTTTTCTTCTTTCCCCTCTATCGCACTCGCTTGGAACGCACGCTTGGACTGCGGGCCGCACACTTACAAACATACACACACTTGGTGACGGTATGTATTACTAACCCAACCTCGCTATCCCTACCTAACATTCATCCTAAAGATTATATAGAGGATCAAGATGTAATGGAGTTAGTGCCTAACATTATCATTAACCCTGGCTTCATGGAGATGGATCCAATCAGGCCGCGGGAGCCAGTGGCGTCGTCCATCATCAGGTCGACGGAGTGGTCAGGGCCTGGGAAGCCGAGACGAGTTTGATTCTCGTCAATACTCAACCTTAGGATATTCTATCGCACCGATTCCGGCCTGTTGTCATGATCGTGAGTGAACGAGTGAGGAGGTTGATTTGATATAGAAGGATTTGGACAGTATTACCATTCATAAAAATACCTCTAATAAAAGATTGTATCAAGGAATAAACTGTGCTAACATTTTGACATATTTGTCACAATATTTTTACAATTACGTCTTTGTGACATTCATGTCAAAAATCTTAAATATTCTAATACATATTTCACAATATTCATTGTACTGTCGAAATGCTTGCACTTACCAAGTGGTAAGATATCGTTCTCGTTTTGATGACGTCAGTCACATAAAGTCTGAATAATGTTTTTTGATTCGAGAGGAGAAAATGTTACTGTTATATCGCTAGATGACTATGTAACTATTTTAACAATACTTAACTGTATAAATTCTCGACTGTAGTTGTGTCACTTTATAAATTTTCAGTATAAGTTACTATCATGCCACACTTTTAGGTATAAGTTACGCTACTGTAATTGATATTTTATTTTGTTAAATAGTGCTGGGATCTAATACGAGTATACTCATTGTATTCATACCTATGCTGAAATGATACGTCATCTAGCGATTATAATTTAGCTAAACGCTAGGGTAGACGGACATATCAAAACGCACGAATTTCGTTTCGTTGCCGATCGGAGCGATAGGATAGCCGGGTTCGCTGACACCTTATGTTTCTCAAAAATAATGACACATTATAGTTAGGTAAGAATATAAGCAATTGACTTTTTAGACAATTATGAATTACCATAGTTGAAAGTTTCGAAGATCAATGCCGAAAGTGACAGTTATTAAATGTATGCAGATGAAATTCGAAGATACCCTTTATTGTTTTGTGTATGCTTCAAGGAGGCCAATCAAGCACCTTATAGTAATGTTTGAATTATACCAAAGGTTTACGGCTATTGTTATTGCATTTTTTTTATATAATTGCTTCTTTATTACACGTAGGCTTTTAAGTAAATATTGGTCAATTTTTGAGAAACAAATACGGTGAATAGCTATTATTAAGCTTACCTAATCATTGAGAGAGATCATTTCTAGTTTTATAAGGGTTTCGTGTTTAACAGTAGTGGTGGTTGCCATGTATAAAAAAAAGATTACGTAGTGTTCGTTATGACTGTACACGTTCATTTTCTAAGAACTGATGCTTGCAATTACTTTTTATACATTTACACGTATTTGCCGTAAGTCTGACACGGACACTTCATTCGGTATTTAATTTTATAGGAGTGGCAACACTGATACGCTTAGTCACATAGAATATCGCAAGTCATCGCTACGAATGACCTGTTTTAAGGTAAAATATTAGTATTACTGAGTGATGTATCCTAGCTTTAATTCTGTAGCTTGCAGGCAAACTAAATTCAAAAATTTATAGCGATGTACATTATTTTGCCATTTCAGTGTTGCCACTTTTATAAATAAAATCCACTCTGGCAGCCCCGATATCTTATAAAAACATTTTTAGGAAACATATTGCTTACCGTTCAATATTGTTAATGTTGCTAGCTATAGTGATAGTATATTTTTAATTATATATATTTTGCTATATTTTAGATGATATTTTTATAACGATGATCTCATGTAATTAAGACACTGAACATTTTAATATTAAAAAGTGTGTTTATTTTCAAATTTTTGTGATTTTGGACGCTGTGATTATTATGTTTACTGTGTAATTGTTTTTTTTTTAATAATTAGGGTATTGATAAGTGTATATAGTTTAATATACATCGTATGGAGACTGGTGCAATGGTATTGAGTAATGTTATTATATAGTTAGTATTTCTAGTGACGTATTGTAATCTTACGTGGAGGTTCGCCTCCTGTAGTAGCTAAGTACACAGCTTTGTTCACGGTTATAATAAATGACAATATTGTAGCGGTTGTTCATAATATCTTTGTTATGTCCTGCGACACTTGAAGGCAATGATGCGAAAGATAATCCTCCATTGTAACTATGATCGATAATTCAATTTAACGTTATTGAGTGAGTATTTTTTAAAATTTTGGACAGTTTTATACTAATAAGGCGGGTAATTTTCGCAAGAGTGTCGTAACTCAAAATCATCGATTTTTCATCAGGACTTCAAAATTATTTGTTGTTTACGATATAGATAAAATTATATTTTGTGCAATCGAAGTGGTTAGTCCCGGATATCTGGTCCAATTTTACAAGTGATTACAATCAAGCTAATTTTCCGCGAGTAGCTTCTTTTTGATGAGACCAACCTTACTCGTACGAAAATTCTCGATTATGGTAGCTAACAGAACAGCGTTAGCAGGGATGAAATATGTGTTTATTATATATATATATATTATTTGATGATTGCATTGTTTCGAAATATTTTATCCCTTAAGCTTGTAGACCAACCATCCTGGACTAGGTATCACCCTTCATAGTAAAGTCCCGGTTATTTCTGTGCGATGTATAAGTATATAAAATTCATTAAAAATGAAACTTATTTTGTTAAATTACTTATGCATCGTATAAAATAAATAACTTGTACCCTATATTTAAATATTTTATGTGTCATTCTACATAGTATTTATATAAAATAGAAAATAGTATTTTCGATCATATTTACATTATTGGACTTCACAAATCGCGAGTAGTGATTTACTTCTTTGATGGAATAAAAAAAGTTGATATAAAACATTGTTGCTTAAGTGTAGAGCAGTTTATTTTTGTATACGGCCTGTATACATATCAGGGGAGCCTTAGAATGTACAGATTCAAAAGAGAGATATACTTATTATAATACAATAACTATTTAAACCTTCTTTCCATGCTGTCTTATTGTGCTCTTAGAGTTACTTTTATACATTATCAAAAATTTAAGCAAACTTTTCATGAATACCTTAACTTATTTATATTCCTTTAAAATTTAAATCGAAATCAAATTTGAAAAACTTTCCATTCCATAGTTAGACATTACACTGCAAATATGGGCTCATTTTCAATTACCTATATTTATTGGTTGGATTTTGTGAATAACTCTAAGGGCGCAATAGTATATCTTTAACCAATCAGCTCATTGCCTTGCTGTGTTTTCTCTATCTTTCATAACTGATCTTACTCGCACTTCTCTTGAAATATAATATAATTAGTAATAAAAACATTTAATGCCTATATAGAAAAAAAATTGTGTCAAACGAGATTTGATTTTACCGCGAAATAAAAAATTCTAATTGTCTCTTCAAAGCGCTCAATGTTGTAATTGTCTTAATCTGCAAATATTATATAACTTTATGCATTAATATGTAGGTACTTAAGATCAAATCTCCCTGACATAATACTAAACGAAAATTCCTAACGTGTTGTGCTCGCTTCAATCTAATAGTGTTTGAATGTGTTCGGCACGATATGCCATTATACGACAGCTCCAACCGAACGGCTCGAAACTCCAGCATAATGCTTTTTTTTTACATGTGATTACTACCAGGTAATTCTTAGAAACTTTAAAATAATTACAAAATCCTGCTCAATGATAGTTTTTACAGAAACTTGGAAATAAATAAATAAAAAATTTATGTAGTCATTAAATAATAGTTGTTAACGGTATCTTCTATCAATGAAAATTATTGTTCTCAATAGAGTATATTTATAACATCAGAATTTATTCTCAACAAATTAATGTCACAAAGTCATCGTTAACCGCTCGCGCTAAAGAATAGGTATAGGGAGTTACCATCGTGGACCTATCGTTCGCGAGCCCCTCGTTGGCGCAACGTGTTCAGGGCTGGCGCGTCGTTTTGGGGGAGGACACAAGTTCGGATCACCGATACATTCGGTTTGACGTGTCCCCCCCTGCGAGCGACGCGCCGGCTGCACCGGCTCCACCCGAGCCACGTTGGGCGCTTAAGCGACTTGATCGGGAGCTCCTCCTGGAAGCCGCCATCGTACAGGCCTGGGCCCCTGCGCCGGACAGGCCTGTCAGCATAGACGATGAGGCGGAGTGGTTCCGGGAGGCCATGACCCGTGTCTGTGACGCGGCGATACCTAGGGCTCCGCCCTATAATCCGAGGGGTCAGGTCTACTGGTGGTCGTCGGAGATCGCGCAGCTCAGACGGGGCTGCGTGATCACGCACCGCCGGTGGGCCCGATTCCGTAGGAGGCGTCGCCGCCCCGCAGATGCGGAGGCCCGAGAGGCGGAGTTGTACGAGGGATACAGGGAGGCCAGACGAGCCCTCCGAGCGGAGATAAGGCGTTCCAAACGGGACGCCTTCCGTGAGCTGCTGGAGACGCTGGAGCGGGACCCTTGGGGGCGGCCCTACCGGATGGTGAGGGGCAAGCTGCGCCCCAAGGCCCCGCCGTTAACCCGGTGTCTCCAGCCGGATCTGCTCGGAGGAGTTGTTGGCTCCCTGTTCCCAGCGCGGGCGGTGGAACATGTTCCACCGCGGATGACTCCGCCTCGGTTGCGCATGGCGCCCGACGTGGAAGACGACGACGTGCCCGAGGTCACTTGGGTAGAACTAGAGCTGGCGGTGAGAAGGCTAAGAGCCAAACACACCGCCCCGGGACCCGACGGCATTCCAGGCCGAGCGTGGGTCCTAGCTCTAGTCGACGACGCTCTCGAGCCCCGACTGAGAGGGCTTCTCAGCGCATGTTTGGAGCGGGGCCAGTTTCCGAAATTGTGGAAGACGGGGAAACTGGTCCTCATCCGAAAGGAGGGGCGCCCGGCGGACTCGCCGTCTGCCTACCGGCCCATAGTGTTGCTCGACGAGGTGTGCAAGCTCTTTGAAAGAGTAATTGCGAAGCGCCTCGTCGAGCACCTCTCAAGAGTGGGGCCGGACCTGGCGGATGGCCAATATGGCTTCCGCCAGAGGTACTCCACCGTGGATGCCATCATGCGCGTGAGGGCTCTGGCGGAGGATGCAGTAGCCCGGGGTGAGGTGATGTTGGCGGTGTCCCTGGACATCGCCAACGCGTTCAACACCTTGCCCTGGAGTTGCATTAGGGAGGCGCTCGTGTATCACGAAGTGCCTCTCTACCTCCGCCGCATAGTCGGGGCGTATTTGACGGAGAGAGCCGTCATCTACCCAACCGTGACCGGTCTCGGTCGGCGTGAAATGTCGTGCGGTGTTCCACAGGGATCGGTCCTGGGGCCGCTCCTGTGGAACATCGGATACGACTGGGTGCTTCGCGGTGAGCTCGTAGGCGGTGCCGCCGTCACGTGCTACGCGGACGACACGCTCGTGACGGCGTGCGGGGCGACGTACCGCGAAGCGACCCGAAAGGCCACGACCGCGGTTGCCCAAGTCGTTAGGCGGATCCGGCGGCTGGGTCTCGAGGTGGCCCTGCATAAAACCGAGGCCCTGTTCTTCCATGGGCCTCGGAGCAAGCCACCCGAGGGATCCAGTCTCATCATGGGAGGAAATCGCATCGGCATCAAGCCCCAAATGAAATATTTGGGGCTCGTGCTCGACGGCCGATGGGACTTCGGAGAGCACATCCGAAGTCTGGCCCCCAAATTGAAGGGAACAGCTCTTGCTCTGGCTCGGCTGTTGCCCAACATGAGGGGGCCCGATGACTCCTGCAGGAGACTCTACGCGGGGATCGTGCGGTCCATGGCCCTGTATGGGTGCCCAATATGGGCGGAGGCCCTGAGGACCAGAACTGTGCAGATGCTGCGCGCTCCGCAGCGAGTTCTGGCCATCAGGGTCATCCGAGGGTACCGCACGATCTCCTTCGAGGCGGCGAGTCTCCTTGCCGGAACTCCGCCATGGGACCTGGAAGCGAGAGCCCTTTCGCAACTGTACCAGTGGCGAAAGGAGGCGCGGGAGCAGGGATGGAACCCCGAGCCTCGAGAAATCGAGGCCGTGCAGTCCCAGCTCCGCCAGGCCATCGTGGTGGAGTGGAAGGAACGACTTGGGCAACCAAGCGCAGGGCACGCCGCAATAGCGGCGGTAAGGCCCATCATGGAGGATTGGCTGGAGAGGCGACACGGAAGCCTCTCCTACCGACTGACGCAGGTGATCTCAGGGAAGGGGTGCTTCGGGGACCACCTGCATCGGATCAGGAAGGAGCCAAAGCCTGAGTGTCATCACTGCGACGCGAGCGAGGACTCAGGGCTGCACACGCTGGCGGACTGCCCGGCGTGGGAGGCGCCGAGGCGTGAACTCGTGGCAGCCATCGGGGTGGGAGTCCTCTCGCTCGGCAGCATGATTGCGGCAATGGTGCGGAGCGCGAGCGCGTGGGCCGCCGCCGCCTCCTTCTGCGAGCATGTAATGCTCGCGAAGGAGGTGGCGGAGCGCGCCCGGGAGAGACTTAGAACTCTCCCGGTCCGCCGAGCCCGCAACTTGCTCGCCGCGCGTCGCAGGCAACTCAGGCGCCGGAGGTCGCTTAACGACCTCCGTCCTCCATGAGCGCAGGCCTGGGGGTGGCGGGTGAGGCCACCTGTCACCCCAGCAGAAGCAGGCCGGGACGGTGGGGCGACTAGCGCCCCTCCCCCAAACCGGGGCAAGACGGGGACACCGTGGTTCCCAAACCCGAGGGGGCCATCTCGAAACCGGAGATGGCCCAGGGTCAGTCGGGGTGCGAGGGATATGCTCTATGGGCAACCTTACACCCCGGCGTCTGTAGACCCGAGACGGCGTGCGGTTTTAGTCGGTTCAAGCCCGACATAACCGCCCCCGCTGGCACGCGGGGGGGTATCCGAAGGGATTTCCGCACGATAAAAAAAAAAAAAAAAAAAAGGTATAGGGAGTTAATCTTTGTTCAATGTTATCTGTAGGGAACAGGTTTTTTATTAAACCACTTATGCTGTAGTCATAAACACGGTCCACCTGATGGGAAGCGGTAACCGACTCTTAGTTTCTTTTATAATATTACACCAATTAATTTTATTCGTGATTCTAAACGAAGTTCTCATCTCATTCCAATTTACTAATGATTTTTTTTTAAATTTACTATTAATTCAAATACACCTCTGCCTACCCCTTCGGGGATACAGGCGTGAAGTTATGTTATGTTATTCATAGTTAAAATCGAATGTCGTATAGTCGCCTCGTACCGAACGCAGCCAGATGTCTTTATCCGTCACACATCTCATCGTGCTATAAAGTCAATTATATATTTGTGTATGTTTGTACTGTACTACGTCTCGTGTCTGCATTTCTTATCTATGTTGCTTTTTAGCGGTTGTGGACGCGTTAAGAGAGTAAAGGATATAAAATTTAAAGTATTACGGTTTAGTATAATTTTTAAAAATATACTTTGAAGAATCTCAACCTAAGTGATTTCACAAAAAAGCCTGTCTTATTAATAAATTGTATTTCTTTAAGTTTTAGTCGATTTTTGGTCCTCAAAAAACATACACTGATAACCCCGAAAAAAAAAAAATCGAAATCTTCAGTTGTATTCGGTATCTGTGGTTTGTATGCTATGTTTGTGTAGTCATTTGTCATAATTTATGAACTTTAATTTTGAATTTGGAATGTCAACAAGGATTATCAGCCTTGGGTTGGCAGGGAACGCTACTGTCTCTCGTTTTTCTTGTCATTTTCTGCTATTTCATTGGTCGAAGAGATACTAGAGACACGAGTCTTCCCCGCCATGCCTACACTGCTGGTATTCCAAACGTAACAATTGAAATTCATTTTAATTATTACCCAGCCTATATCTTAAGCCATCTCTAACGCATTTGTAACGTATTTATCCATTTTTATAGATTTTCTCAATTACTAAATGTTCGTGCTCTTCCTTTAAAAGTAGGTGTATTAAATATCGAAATAATAATTAATATTTTTGTATTGGAACGATATTTATTTACAACATAATATTATGTTGCGAGACAAATCGGAATATAGACATAATATGTATAATAAAATTGTGACGATTTTGTAGAATAATGTATTTCCTAAACCCGTCCTGAAATGGAAATTATAAAAATGAATACATGGTAAGTATCGTGACGTCAGTGACAGTGCATTACCGGGTATATATATCTAGTTATTACTTATCAAAATTTACACAAGAATAATAGTATAGTATCAATATTTTGTTGTTTCTGTGCGGTTTCCTTAGTAAGCATAGATTAAGCGATAGCAGGTGTACTAAACCTACATTTCACCAACCGTTTTCACTCGCACGTGAGACGATTGTGAGTACGGTGGGAGCCCACTGCTGTCAATCACCAAAAATGAATAATTACCTTATATTTTTCTTTTTTTAACACTGGTAACTTATTAGTCTCGCGCTATAGTAATATCAGTGGCGATTATCGGATAGTTTTTTTTTGCAAATATGACAATCGTTTAAATAACAATTGCTTCATAATATGCGTTGTATTTTTATTAACATTTGTAGTATCAAATAAACGTCACTCTCCCTGCCCGGGTAACTCTTTGGTCGCGTATACCTACGTGATTTCCTTTTGATATTTATGGATAACTAGAAAACCTCTCATAATTAACAAGATTACGGTATCTATAAACTGAAATAGAGCGATTTAATTATGGATTTCATTTGCATTCAAATTCAATTTGCAACATTGCGTCTAAGGCCAACTAGTTCAATCTCTGGCAGCTGATCTTCGAGTAGGTAGTTACTTCATGAAATAAAAATAAATGGTTGTTAGAGTAAGTGTTGTACTAGCCTAGTTGTTGACGCTAGCGTAGCAGCAGAAGATGCAAAGAAGACTGGCTTCGAGAAAGGTAAATCAGGACGCGGGGTTTTACGTCAATGTATACGTGATACGAGTATGATATCGTTTCTACATAGCCAGGCAAACATCAATCTAATTTAAGTATCTATAAAGTTTCAATTTAATTGTGAAATGTAAACTATTGATATCAACAATATCCGAAATATCCGATAATATCCGTCCACGTCCTAATATCAGTTAGCTAATTATTATGAGTAAATCACGATAAACATGACTAAGTGACAGATTACTTTCTTTGTTGATATTTATCACTATATAGTATTTATTATTATTGAGTGATTTTTATCATTCACTAGTTAGTGATATTTGTCATTGTTTAGTGATATTTCTGACTAGTTAGCGATTTTTTTTTATTGTTTAGTGATGTTTATGACTAGTTAGCTAAATTTGTCATTGTTCAATGATGTTTATCATTATTTAGCGATACTTATCATTGGTTAGGGATGTTTATCTATGGTTAGCGATATTTGTCATTTTTTATCACTGTTGAACTATATTTAGTGATAGACTAGAATCACTCTTTGGCGATATTCTTCAATGGTTTTTTCAATTTATTCCTGTTTTGAATAAGAAACTACAGTATGAAGATTTTATGTATTAGCTGATGTTTGCGCTATTATAAAAGATATTTAGACCACAATAACTGAAATTAAAGGAAATAATGGTTGTGATATTTTGGATGTGAAATGTGTATAATGACGTAAAAACACCGTGTCTTGTATTTCGACTGTGTTAATGAATGTACTTTTAGTAGAAGT
Source organism: Cybosia mesomella (assembly GCA_946251805.1). Lineage (NCBI taxonomy): Eukaryota > Metazoa > Arthropoda > Insecta > Lepidoptera > Erebidae > Cybosia > Cybosia mesomella. Next base: position 31,120,812 of record OX276398.1, read on the forward strand.
CTCATTTGAACTGCTAGTTCACGGTATCTACACTGACATTTTGATATAAAATATAATTATGTAATTCTTCAATGCAACTTTAGGTTTATTGTAACTTAGTTTTTAATAGTACTAACTCTTTATCAATATTTCATTTAAAATCGGCTGATAGAAGCCACGGGCCACTGCCAATTGCACGTTTTTTTTCTTAGTTCAACAGCTTGCTTGTCATATTCTTGCATGCCTACTACTTAAAAAACTTTGGTTAAACTAATCCGAGACTAACATTACAACACTTGTGATTATGTAATTTCCCATCACCTACTTACACAGGTTCCGGCGCTTAGGTTGGCACGTCGTGAAGAAGAGAGAGACTCCGGCTAAGATCAACTTCCTTCGGTTTTGTAGAGCGTTCTCATCAGACTGACATTAAGCTTATACATATCATTAACTGTAGACTGGCTATCAGTATATGAGAGAGGAATAGCGATAGTTTTTTTTTTTTATTGCCAGGCTATGCAATTTTCCCATAATATGGGTAATAATGCAGAATAATTCGTAATATTTTCTCTGATCCTCTAAAGTCGATAGACATTCGGGTGTTTAGTTATATATTACAAGCTGTTGCCCGCGGCTTAAACCGCATGGAATTCTGATCCCGTTTCCGGTACCCATGGGACCCTATTCCATCACCACAACCTATGTAAGATACACAATTCCACCATAAACATCATTTTGTTATATCTCAAAGGGTTTGGACAGCGTTATCGTTGAAAGCTCCCAGACGGGTTATTTTGTTCAGACACCTCCAACAAATATCATTATATTTTAGCCAGTGTGTACAAAAACTTAATAAATTATCTACTTAAACCTTCCTCAAGAACCATTCTATCCATTGGTGAACATAGCATGAAAATCGGTGCAGTAGTTTTTGTGTTTATCGTGGACAGATGTGGCGGAAGACTTTGTTTTATAATATGTAGTGATTTACTCTTAAATTTATACGCCCTGCGTTTACACTATACTCGTATAATTTTAAAAAGGATATGTGGGAACTTTGGTTTTTACATGGCCAAACACTAAGAAATGATTATAGCTCTCTATGATTATAATAAAATTTAAGACGACCCATAAATAATGGCCGTCACCTACTTACTGAACGAATGCTTTCTATTCTAGTCGAATCGAATGTGTCAGTTTTTTATTTGTTTCGTGCCCATAAATATTATTCTCGTGTCTACAACTAACTGATTTCGGACAGAGATAACGCTTTACATAACCGAAGCACACCGATTTAGCCGAATACTCTGCTTCCCGTGGTGCCAATCAAAACGCCGTTTACTGTACTTATGTGATGTAAAATTTTCTATCATGTGATATGAAATGTTGAAAGTAACTAACTTCGTGATGGAAAATTTATAAATCAAACTGTTTTGAGATTCAACTTTGTGACAGATGATTAAAAAAGCTAGGCGAACAAAAGTTAAATTGTCGATGGACAAGTTAGCTTTTGTTCGTCCAGCTTTTTCGACTATATGTACAGGTCCGCTTTTACTGCCTCGGTTTTTATATAGTGTTGCCATGTTAGGCCGTGTCTGAGCTACGTCTTTTTTTTATGAAACGCAAGCTTTATACTTAACAATATCGCAATGCATGTGTAGTAAAAAGTATCGATAAATCGTTATCGATATTATTTTTATGTGGTTTCAATGTTATTCTGTCCCTGTTTTCAGTTTGTGCACTTGTAGCAATAATTCTCGTACAAAAAACGTAATATATAATTTAGAGCTAGTTGCAACTATTCGTATTGTTATTGTATGATTCAGAGGTATTAATAAGATGTTATTTAGTCAAAGACACCTTCTGAAAATATATTTAACTAAATTTCTATTATGTGAGATTATTCTTACCTAAGTATCAGGTCAAATGAAAGCACCAATAAGTATATTAATTGAATATTCTAATTGAATCACCCAGGTGAATATTACACAGTTTGTGTCTTTGACTGCATATATTCGTGCGGCTATCGGCTTCGCCAGCGAAGTACCTGTATATCTTGACTTTACTTTATATTAAAGTAATAATTATCTTAGCTTAAGAACGCCTTGTAATAAACTAAGCACGTCCAGTTTATTAGGACAGCGAATCATTTCGTTTTTCGCTATTAAGTCTATGTGCCACAGTGGACTGGTTACGGCAGTATAACAACTGAAGAAATTAATTTGATATAAATTAAGTACCTTTTTATTCCAATAAGGCACTTTTGTCTATCGGATGCTACTTTTGTGAGTGATGTCACAGAAATAAAAATAAGAGTGATATAGATATAAATGTAATGGAACAATGAAATAATTGCAAAAAAAAGTTGATGTTACTATAAATTTATCATTGCAAACAATCTGAATAAATATGACCAGATTCATTTCTTCAGTAGTTTTCTGATAAGAGTGGTTTTTATTAGGGAAACTGTACGATAAAGTCTTAAAAAGCCGGACAGATCTGGACAGGTTCAAATCGTATACCAGCTCCGACAAAAAATGTAAACAAAGAAATTGTATAACATGTAATGTCATACGGGTACCTGGGTACCTACTGGTACTGAAGGACACTTACTCTCACTGTCAACATCTGCTATCCATTCGCAAACTTGTGCTATAAGTGCTCGCGAGTCGCGAGTAGGTGTTTTATTGTAATGCAAGTTTTACGAATTACCCAAATGTGCTGCCGTGAGTTTGAGATGTAAATTCTACAGTAACATTATACTGCTTCCCCAGTCCATGTGCCAACGCAATTTATAACCAAATATTATATTAACTTGTTTATTTCCAAACCTGTAAGATATCTGATTATGATATAACACCCCGCAAATACAATTATATGTTTATTTTTCACCGTCTATTTTTAATTTTACAGTATGTGATGACACTGATGACTGTATCTATAGTTAACCCATTAGGTATATCAATCTCTGAATCACCAGTTATCACCATCACAATATTCCTAAATATACCATTGTAATAGTGATAATTTTATAAAAGTAACTACATGCATGACTATTGTATTACTTTTGATTGTTTTGTTTCTTGCAGTTTTTAAAGTTATTTCTTGTCTGAATTGATGTGGTGTCACACTAATGTTTCATTTTATATTGAAACTAGCATCGCCTGCAAAGTCTTGATCCCGTGGGAATATCGGGATAAAAATAACCTATGTTACTAAGAGGTAATGTAGCATTCTAATGGCGAAAGCTTTTTTTAAATCGATCCACTACATAGTTTCGGAGCCTATTCAATGCAAACATTCAAATCTTTCCTTTTTATACTATTAGAACAGATAAAAATCAGGAGTATTGTAATGGCGAGTTCCACTGTCCAATTTTGCATGTATGATGATATTTTAAATCAAAAGTCATCAGTCTTTCATGCCATCAGTTTTAATGTGGATTTTTAAATGCGTTACATGCAAAATCTAACTGTCTTGCAATAATGAATATATATATTTAAAAAAATATTCTGTATAATTTTATTGTTAATCGGAGTCGTCAATTAGATTCTTTTTTATTTGGCATAAGTAATTTTTGTTAATTTAAGTTAATTACTGCAGTAAACAAAATCTATACCACTCTAAGTACACTTCTAGTATTTTCAAAATAGAAATAAATATAAAACTTTGAACAAATTAATTCATATACACCTACATGTCCTACTGTTCAAATATTCTGCACTATGATTTATAAGGAAGTTTCCAATTTCTTTACTTTATATTTTTTTTAATATCAATCAATCAATAAATTAGCCTACTGCAGCCTCTCCCATTTTATAATATATATTTTAATATACCATTTTTTTTTTCAATTATCGTCATTATATGACAAAGTTATGATACTTTTCCCGTGTGCTGTAAAACGGCACAAGTATCATGTAACTTTTTGGTAAATAGCAATAGATTCTTTATATTTTTGGCGATCATCTCTAAGTTATCTCTAAGCTATAGAATATACATCACAAAATTTTGTTATTTAGGTGCAAAAAAATTTATTATATACAATAATTTAATTTAACGAGAATTAACGCGATCATTTATAGGTATATACATACCTACCTTCAAGCCCGACATAACCGCCCCCGCTGGCCGGCGGGGGGGTATCCGAGGGGATTTCCGCACGAAAAAAAAAAAAAACCTTTTTTTTTTCGTGTGTAAATCCCTTCGGATACCCCCCCTCCTGCCAGCGGGGGCGGTTATGTCAGGCTTAAACCGACTAAAACCGCACGCCGTCTCGGGTCTTCAGACGCCGGGGTGTAAGGTTGCCCATAGAGCATATCCCTCGCACCCCGACTGACCCTGGGCCATCTCCGGTTTCGAGATGCCCCCCTCGGGGTATATACAATACCATTGGATTGCCTGTGACCACGGCCAGTGTTACCTGGTCGAAACGTCAGGCAATCCAAAGGTATGTACATACCTATAAATGATCGCGTTATGTAATTCCCGTTAAATTAAATTATTGTATATTATGGAACGCGAAAGTTTAAAAATTACTAACAAAAATTAAATTAAAAATACCTATTTTTTCAATTCGTAATGTCTATCAAATTCATTCATTTTTAACTTTTATTTTTCTTATTATTTATTTACTATATTAAAACAAATGATATAAAAATCTCAACAACTTGTCAACAATAAAAAGCGTATTTAATATTTTCTTGAAGAAAAAAATATTTTTATGATTAATTTGGTCATTTTTCCCCTTTTCTAATCCCTACGGATACCCCCCCGCCGGCCAGCGGGGGTGGTTATGTCGTGTATCGGCTAAAACCGCACGGTGTCCTCCCCAAGTGTCCGTTGCCGAGCACCCCGGGTAAGCCCTCGTTACGATAACCCCAGGGTCTAATTATTGACATAAAGTAATTCTACATGATATTGTCGGAAGTTAACGCGAATGTCACACATTGAAATAAAACTATGTTTAACGGATTATGTCGCGGTCACAGGGAGACTCCCCGTGACCATGGCTACTGAAAAGCAATCGAAACGTCGGGTTCAATGTAAATAATAAAATAACATCAAATAAATCGCGATAGAAACTGTTGAAATAGTTTAATTTCAATAAGTAATTATTTCGCCATACGTAGTAAGTATTATTTATGCCTTTGAAATTCTGCAAGTATTTTTGAAGTGAAAACTTCTTTTAGCGCACCGCACACAGATTTTTCCGTAGGTAGTAAGCGGTTTTAGTCGGTTCGAGCCCGACATACCGGCGGGGGGGTATCCGAGGGGATTTCCGCACGAAAAAAAAAAAAAAAAAAAAAAAAAAAGGTAGTAAGTTAGGCTGATCCGTCACGCTCTGAGGTGAAAAGCTCGATTGGGTGAACTCGGGACCGCCGAGTGTACCCGAGCGAGAAAGATACAGTCAGCTGCTATTCGCTGTTGTGTCGCTGTGTTTAATACCGGGTAAAATGGGGTGAATCTCTATTCACCCCGTTTTACCCGGTTATCAAGGTGTGAAAAGAAATGAAATTGTCAGACAAATTTTGCAGTTATTTTCTTCTAGATAAAACTATGGGCTATTTCAATGTAATAATGAACAGAACAATCAGATATGTGATTCAGTATTCAAAGTTATGCAGAAGGAAATATTTAAAGATTTCTACTGACCATTTTATTTCTATTCACCCGCTAATCTCTATTCACCCCATTCTATATTCATAATATATTCAATTCATACGTAATAATTGTCTATATTAATTTAATAGTTATTATTGGTACGTAATAAAAACAATTATTTGGTTTACATTGTGAGGTTAGTGTGTGTAGTTAGCGGTTTATCGTGCTAATATTATATTGAAACAATGAAGTTTTCACTTCTACCGTGCGGTCTTAAGCACACACTCTTTTATTTTTTTATTTTTGTTAACATGGAAACTTCCTTATTATAATTTAAAACTAGACGTTTTATTTCTTAGAAGTAACTTTCAATCAATCAATCAATCAATTAGCCTATTGCAGTCCACTGCTGGACATAGGCCTCTCCCATTTTACGCCATAACTTTATTGATTATTAAATTCAAAAATATGTGCAATATGATTTTATGTATACTTATTAACTATGTAGGTAACCAAATCATTGTATTTTTAAAATTCTATTTTAAATAGTTATTTCTCTTTATTTGTTAAGGATTTAAAAGTTATGTGATTCAAAATAACTGGTATTGTTTTTTTGTTCATATTTTGGCAATAAAGCATAAATATTTCCATACTAGGAGGCAATACAGAAAAATTGATGAGGACACAATCGTGAGATCCAGTTGGTGTTTCACCCAACATTGAATAACACCACTCGATAGCTAAAGGATCTAGGAATTCGTGACCTACATTGAGTGTGGACGGTGGAGGAACCAAAGAATTTAAGACACAATTTTTGTGCCGAACTTTACTCGTCTAATACATAAGTAGGTACTAGAAAAGGAGTTCAGTACAAAACTTGTATCCCAGTTCGGTGGTGGGAAGAGGCGCGCGCAAAGTGATAAAAATAGATGAAACCCGAAAAAAAATAATTAAATTACTTAAATCAAATTTCCAGTAAGTGTTATAAATTTTCTAATAATTTATCGCTCGCTTTGCACACATTTATATATTTTCATTTTTTATATTTGCCCTTACCCACGTTGGCGCCAAAACTCAATATATTAATATTCGCGCTTTTACAGATCATTAATGACAGCAAATGTCACAGTGACCAATTTTTTTCTTACATCCAATCAAGTAGTAGGTATCATTTCATTAAACAGTCTAACAGGAACCATAGATAAGCATAATACTACTACATTTTATGACTAGCGGATTGGTTTACCTTTTGTATTGGGTGAGTTTTAATGAAGTGACTTCAGGTTTTTCTATCATTTCCTACACAGTAAATTAAGTTTAAGTTTTCAATACCAGTTGTTTAGCATCCTAAAACTATTGTTTTTATCTTTTGTTAATGTAAGTACATTCAAAATGTGATGACCGTGTACCTACATACATAGTAATAAGTACTTTGTTGTAGCTAATGTCGGAGGCCATTCCCATTAAAACTACATTTTACACACATGCAATCTTTTATTTCAACCTATAATATTAACAGATACGCATTACAAACTTTTACATTTTATGCGCATTGTCCATGTTCTTGCGTAAAACTAGACAAGTGAAATCATACTAGGCCTTTCGCGTTGAAACGCTTCATATATTTATTACAACAAGGTAAGTAGGTAGGTATATAAAGCAAACGCGATGACGATCACGGTCGCCAGACCTATGTCACAGTATAAAGGCTGTTTTTTTGCGTCAGTACACTATAGTATCTACTTAGCGACTGTGTGTAATTTAAACCCTACTAAGTTTGCAGGTTCCTAGAATATATAGCATCTAAAAGTGCTTTAATTATAAGAATAATGTCTAATAATTGTACTTTATACTATTCATTTTAGTCAGCTCTTTTATAAATCTTGGCCACTTGTTATCTAGCAAATTAACCACAATCCAACGTTCATTCCACCGAAATGTTTTTACGTACTATCCTGTATACACGCACAAAAAATATTACCATTTATTCTATGACTAAGTCTGGAATTCACGGACCAGGATCTAACATTACATAAAAAGAAGTTTAAATTAAGAGCTAACTCGTACTAAATACTTCCTTTCCATACCTTTAACTCAGATGTATAATAGTCAATAATTAAATGCTTAGTGCCAATAAGACGAACTCTAAAATAATTAGGAAAAAAATCACCCTTCCTACAAGAGTATTTTTTCTAAATGGCAACTTCTCAATAGGACAAACCGTAGACACGAGACGCAATTTTAGCAAGGTTAAGTGATTATTTTAGTCTGTGGCCTTAAATCAATTGACATATTCAACGTGGATAGTTAATGAAATTTGTTTCTTTTTGCTACCACGACAGTTTATTCTGTCCTAGGATAATTGCTACTTTCAAGCTTTCAGGCAAAGTGCTACAAGTAATTATATAGGGCTGGAAAGGTACCTAACGAAGTACCTACTAGACACATAGCTACGTTGTTGTAATTGACAAATTGAAACATTAATTCCACGAAAAGATAATTCTGACAGAAGAAAAGTTGGAAAATATTTCTTCTGTCAGAAATCCAGTGAGTATAAAAAGGTATTCAGAAGGTAACGGTAACTATTTAGTCAGAATCTACTTGAAAAGTGGTAAAGAGACGTGATTTACGGCAAGTCACTTGCCTAACAATTTTAGTCAACATATAAATATTCTAATGTTTCATGACTTTGTAGATATGGACATACATAATTTACTTTTGTCATAAAATTAATAATTTTATCAATCCAATATTTGATTTATTATAAACGTACCATTTGTCAAATTACACAACAATTAGAGTACCTAGTTTCTCTTATAAGACTCGTAAAGGATTATTATTTAAAAATATTATCTGGCAACCCTAAATTGAAATGTAAGTTATTTGCAGTGGGCAATCCAAATGCTTTTATTTATAGGTTTTTCCAACAAAACACTGCTTAACAAAATAATTTTGTATTATCAAAGCTACCTAGATATATTACCTTTCCTTGCTAATCTACGTTTGAGATTATTCCTAATAATTTTGATTAATATTATCTATTTTATACCAAAATGTCATAAGTGGATCACACGTGCAAAAGCTTTGGTGCCCAATTTATACCTAAGTAATTTCATAATTTGTAAGTAGATACTTATGATAAATAAATAATATTGAGACAAATTGAGTAGGCAGGCACATACAGCAAAGTACATTTTACATACAACAGTAAATCCAAAAACCGTCAGCAACGATGACTAGTCATACCTATATAGGTAGGTACGTACTGTAATTTAGCATAAAGAAATGATTAAATAAAGTTATAGTAAGATGCTTTGTATCTACTTTACACTCTAAACATTCAGGATATTCTGATCAAACGACTGACATTGTTACTTCTGGTCTATAATTGCCAAAAATGGCAAGATCTCTTAGGCGGCGAACAAACAGAAATCACGCGCGTCCTAGACGTGTCTTTGTTACACCCCGCGCACCCCGTAACCGCTGCGCTCACCCCGCTTAACGATTATAAAGACACGTCTATGACGCGCGTTCGTTCTGTTTGTTCAGCACCTTAAACACATTTTTTATATTCTTTCTCACAAACATCTGCTGCGATGTACTGGAACAAAATAACAGCAAACGTTCTGCCAGACTCTCGATTCTGGTTTCAATAACATGGCTATAGTACTTTTTTAACTTCGAATAAAACACCTTCAAATTCATCATCAACTTCCAGCGAAGTAGTTCTTATGAGTATTCTTCCAAATTCTGAACTGTGCAGCAAACTGTTCTACGTAAATTACTCGTCAAATAGACCTGCCTGAACACAGGGTGCAGCAGGAAACTATGACTAGAGCACTGCAGGATATGTGTATCAGTGCAATGTATGTGCAATCACACAAAATTTAAGTGCGTACTGAAAAAAGTTTCTGCAGAATATTCTTCATAATTTTTCCAAAAGTGCCAAGTTTTCTAAGGAGATCCCCGTTATTAATAGAGCTGCCTGCTGGCAGAGTGCAGGACGAAACTTTGACGAGGTGGACACTGCAGTACGTGTGTATCAGTGCAATGTATTACAATGTATGTGAGATGTTCAGATGTCACGCGGCGAAGAGGCGGCCATGGGCGGCGATTCTGGCACTGAAGTCTCGCTGTCCTCACGTTCCATCAGCTGTGAAGGCACCTTAAGTGAACATCTAATTGATCATGAGCTCATGAGTACCGTGGATGATGATGACAAATGAGTTCGTGAGTTAAGAGACGAGAGGAATGAAGAAAGAAAGAAGAAATGCAGGGATGGTGATTTCTGCGCAATGAGATTAAAGGTATATATATTGTTTAAGTTCTACTGATTTCTGTTTCCATATGAACGCACTCCTACCGCACTAAGCATTTCACTTAGTTGGAGGAGTTAACAGAACAAAAAATGTGTGAATCCCACTACTGGTATTCTTTATTTACATAAAGATTTACTAGAATGGATTATATGAGAAAATGGCCATTTAGATGTGTTTTTTTGTAATTCTGTGAACAAAAAAAAAACAAAGATCTGTATGCCGAGGGCATCACTTAAAGTGTTCCACTTTCTTCTATTCTGTGGCGGAAGTTTTAAATTTAGTAAGCAATAATATCCTTTTAAATTTGAAGATAGAATTGCATGACAGCTTGGTTTTTTTTTTGGCTTTGTCATTTCAACAAAAGGTTGTGAGTATCAAAAAAAAAAGTATTTTCAGCCTATTGATGAAGATCGGTATAAACGACGATATGGGTATGTTCCTGAGTAATATGGACATAAACGCGTATATTTGTCCGCGTATGAATAATATGGGTAATATCGTGAATAATAGTATGGATATTTGTCTGAATACGAATAGTAGTACGGATACTTGTCTAAATATGAGTACTTTCCTGAGTAATATGAGTATGGGTATCTGTCTAAATATGAATAATACGAGTACGGATACTTGTCATAATATGAATTCAAATATTTGTCCAAGTATGAATAGTACCGATATGGGTATTTATCTGAATATGAATAGTATGGATACCGATACTTCCTTGAATACGAATAATATGGGTACCGGTATTTTGAGTAATATGAGTATCGTGAAAAAGCGTAATCTAAGGGTCATCCATCCAAATCGGAGTCAAGAGCCTGAAAAGAAGGTCGGGCGTCAATATAAGTAATCAGCTATTCTTCTCAGAGTTTCTATATACCTACTTAAGTTACAAATTTTAGTTCTATAGATAAATATATCAAAGGGTTAGGTTGTAGAGTTATGAACACGGGCTAGACTAGACTGCGAAACATAATCCTTTAACTTATAATCTACGTTAAGTAGGAGTATGCTACATTCCTTCGTAGGTTGATAAGTAAGTGCTGAAGGTCTTATACTTCTCTGCCTTTTCTTTTACCAATATGGAAGAGACACCTGGGTACTGGTCACTCTTTACCTTTAGGTTGGTCACTTTGGCAAGTAACATACGCCTGTACATCCCCAAAGAGGTAGGCTGAAGTGTATTAACACCTACATGTCTAGATACCAAAATCTAGATAACATTAGTTTTTCGATTCACGATTAGGACCCTCAATCTTTACGCACACATATTTTTCGGTCCCACGTAATGTAGTTTAACACGGGAATTGATGAGATGTTACATTACTTCCGAGTTTTACTTTTCTACCACGGATAATAAATTCAAGAGGAAGTGCCCTACGGCTATCGCTTGTGTGCTACGCGATTGGCATTAAAAGTAATATATATAATAGGCTTGTTCCGCCGGTAACCCTGGGGTTATCCTTTCGAGGGCTTACCCGGGGTGCCCGGCAATGGACACTTGGGCAGGACACCGTGTTTTAGTCGGTACATGCACGACATAACCGCCGTTGACCGGCGCGCGGCGGGGGGGTATCCGCGGTTATGTCGGGCTTCAACCGACTAAAACCGCACGCCGTCTCGGGTCTACAGACGCCGGGGTGTAAGGTTGCCCATAGAGATTATTCCTCGCACCCCGACTGACCCTGGGCCATCTCCGGTATCAAGATGGCCCCCTCGGGCTTGGGAACCACGGTGTGCCCGTCTTGCCCCGGTTTGGGGAAGGGGCGCTAGTCGCCCCACCGTCCCGGCCTGCTTCTGCTGGGGTGACAGGCGGCCTCACCTGCCACCCCCAGGCCTGCGCTCATGGAGGACGGAGGTCGTTAAGCGACCTCCGGCGCCTGAGTAGCCTGCGACGCGCGGCGAGCATTTTGCGGGCTCAGCGGGTCGGGAGAGTTCTAAATCTCTCGCTGAAGGAGATGGCGGCGGCCCACGCATTCGCGCTCCGCACCATTGCCGCAATCATGCTGCCGAGCGAGAGGTCTCCCACCCCAATGGCTGCCACGAGGTCACGCCTCGGCGCCTCCCACGCCGGGCAATCCAGACAACATATACCTTTCTACCTAATTTTATTAGGGCACTTCGTATTGACTTTACATTCCGCGGTTCCTACTAACTATCTACCTTAATAATATCTAGTTCTAGGTTATTTACAGCTTCCTCCAAGGCCAGTAGTGCAGGATCGTCAGGAGAAAAGGCACAGCAGTCGTCTTTAAAGAATTTCCTCATCTTTTCCAACAAGTCGTCGTTCCAGCGCCGAATGCGTTCCTTCGCGCAGGTTGCTACTATGTCCTCGGTAGAACTCGGCTGGTAGTTCTGGAAACTAATGGTTTAACTTTTATAATACTAAGCTGGTAAGCACGGACCAGGTTAAGTAGGTCGGTAGCTTAGTAGTTACTACGATCGAGAGGTCCCGGGTTCGAATCCTGGCCATTACACTACCGACGTGAACCCACTCCTAACACAAGCAATTTAGCTTAGCTGGAGGGGTTAGGGGGAATATTAGTAATTTTGGTTACTAATATTCTTTAAAAAAAACTACCTATCGACAAAAATCTTGATAATGTAAGCTAGATGCGCAGAATGAGCTTTTAGGTCTCTTTGGTGTTAAGCGCAGGGCAACGGCGGAGCCACGCCAATCAACCAATCATAGATATTTAAAACTTATCACGGGATCAAAGACCTCGCGTCATTGGTTGATCAGTCCACCTATTGGTTTTTTGGTTGGTCAGTTGCGCGAACTTTTTGACATTTATTCAAGATTTTTGCTGCAAGGTATATATGGGATCTGTACTTCACGCGAATAGTGCATCGATTGCGACGTCAAGGCACATATTGCCGCCGCGTGGGCCAATTGACGTGAGGTGGCTTGGCTGATGTCATTTGTGACCGTAAAATGCCGGTTAGGTTGAAAGGGCAAGTCTATAAAACCATTATTAGACCTGTCCTTTGCACGGCTGCGATAAGTAGCCGATTTTAAAGCGGTACAAGCAGGAGCTGCTTGTTACGGAGTTGATCATGCTATGGTCATGCGTAAGGATTGCGTGACGAACTCTTGCTTCCGCCGGCGCCACAGCCCACATGTCCGTCGCAGACAAAATGCTGGAGAGTCTCCTTCGCTGAAGCGTGAGTAACAAATGTCTGGCCATGCCGCCTACGCCGTAGAAGGCGTTGTAGAAGATGACATGCGTGCCAATGGACTCACTAGATGTATGCCCAAGAACGTGCGAAGTGGAGGAGTAAAAGCCAGAAAGTGAACCCCGGGCTCCGGGTCAGAGCCTCGGATGCGACTGGGACTAATGGTAATATGATCATGATGGTGATGATGACTACGAAGCTGGTAAACATGTACAATCAACAACAAAAGTTGGTTAACATTTAAATATTGTGAAGTCATATGACGTGATAGGTCAATATTTTTTTTATTTGGGAGTAGAGTAGGCTCAACTGACAAATAAAAAAAAATACAAATCCTTTTTTTTTTTCGTTGAAATTCATGTAGTAAATTATAAGTAATGGGACTTCCACACGATACAATTTAATTGTCAATCTAATCAGATTGTGCTCAAATTGGGATAAATTTGTATCGTGTGGTAAGCCCCTTTCTGAAGTTTTATAATCTTTAGACGACAAAGTTAATACTTACAATACTTTTAAGTATTTGTTTATTTGTTTGTTATAGAGGATGGTTCTAAGTCTAGATATGATAATTAACCTTACCTACCTAAGTCATAGTTTTGTAAGCGTGAATAAACAATAATGTTTATTCGGTTAAGGATTTTGACATAATATTAATATTTTTTTATTATTTTTATTTGTGTTCTCAACGTTGTGTATGTATATAAAAATTATCTATAGGTAGGTTTAACATTAAGTTTAACCAATAAATTCATAATATTGTAATCATTTAAAGTTTAATATAAGTCTTTGCGTTAGGTACAGAGTATCTGGGGTGTGTGTTGGGTAACCTCTTCGAGTGTCGCTCCGATTCCGATCCCGCTGCAGTCCGGGGGGAACGGAATCGGAGCAGCCGGTACACCCTGGGCGGCGGTCAATGGCTTCCCCTTCATAGGGTTGGCATTGATCGTCGGCCAATACCCAACGTGGCGGGAACACATCGCTCTCCGTACTCCTCTGCTTTCAGAGGAGACAGGATGAGCGATGCTGTTAGTGGTGAGATGGCCCAGGGTCAGTCGAGGTGCGAGGGATATGCTCTATGGGTAACCTTACACCCCGGCGTCTGAAGACCCGAGACAGCGTGCGGTTTTAGTCGGTGCAAGCCCGACATAACCGCCCCCGCTGGCCGGCGGGGGGGGTATCCGAAGGGATTTCCGCAAGAAAAAAAAAAAAAAAAAAAGGTACAGAGTATCTCGGTAAGGCCCATCATGGAGGATTGGCTAGAGAGGCGACACGGAAGCCTCTCGTACCGACTGACGCAGGTGATCTCCGGTAAGGGGAGCTTCGGGGACCACCTGCATCGGATCAGGAAGGAGCCAACGCCTGAGTGTCATCACTGCGACGCGAGCGAGGACTCAGGGCTGCACACGCTGGCGTACTGCCCGGCGTGGGAGGCGCCGAGGCATGACCTCGTGGCAGCCATCGGGGTGGGAGTCCTCTCGCTCGGCAGCATGATTGCGGCAATGGTGCGGAGCGCGATCGCGTGGGTCGCCGCCACGTCCTTCTGCGAGCATGTAATGCTCGCGAAGGAGATGGCGGAGCGCGCCCGGTAGAGATTTAGAACTTTCCCGGCCCGCCGAGCCCGCAACATGCTCGCCGCGCGTCGCAGGCGACTCAGGCGCCGGAGGTCGCTTAACCACTTCCGTCCTCCATGAGCGCAGGCCTGGGGGTGGCAGGTGAGGCCGCCTGTCACCCCAGCAGAAGCAGCCCGGGACGGTGGGGCGACTAGTGCCCCTCCCCCAAACCGGGGCAAGACGGGGACACCGTGGTTCCCAAACCCGAGGGGGTCATCTCGAAACCGGAGATGGCCCAGGGTCAGTCGGGGTGCGAGGGATAAGCTCTATGGGCAACTATACACCCCGACGTCTTAAGACCCGAGACGGCGTGCGGTTTTAGTCGGTTCAAGCCCGACATAACCGCCCCCGCTGGCCGGTATCCGAAGGGATTTCCGCACGAAAAAAAAAAAGGTAAGTACAGAGTATCTTAAATAGCTATTAATTGAAATGTTAAGGTTTGCGAATCTGGAATTTTTAATATCTATAATATTATGCAAATAAATATTTAAAAAAAAAAAACTGAAAATATTTTATTTCACCGCCTAACAAAATACGAATTTAACATCCTAATTTAAATTATTTGATAACGATGAGATTGCAAACGCTCCGCTCACAACACAACCCTTACGCAGACAAGAACGGTGTCTATGCAGCGCAACTACCAGTTTAGCTCACCCGCCACCTTGTGCCACATTCGGACATTCGCTCAAAATTTTAATATTGCGACGTTGAAATTCACATCCTCTCACTACTAATGTAAGCTTCCTGTTACTACGCCTTGTTTACACCAACAAACAAATATCCTGTATAAAAATAATCCGCCATTAAATTAGTTTTTTTTTAAACGATCGTCCGATCCAAATAGTAGATTGTTACACAAGGGTTGAAAGTCACCCAATTCACCTGAGATATTTCTGGCGCTCCAACGAAGTGAGAGCGCCAATAGTTCGAGGGTGAAATGGGTGACATTCACCCGAGTTAAACACTCTACTTTTCATTTCGACTATGTGAGGAAATTAATATTACTACATACACATTGATAATCAGTTAAAATTTAAAGTAAAATTAGAACAACTAGAAAAAGACAAATTTAATTATTTGCCGGGCAATTTATGTTGGAAATTAACATCAGCTTTTGCCTGTTCTTCAATCTCATGTTAAAGGAGTTAAATTAATATCCATGGCACTGGTGGAATCACTTTCCGAAACCATTTTTAACCACAATTATAACACAATGTATTTATTTATATTTAATCTCTAATATATAATCTATAATAATTCTTTAGCAAACTTTCGTTGTTATTATTTAATTCTGAAAAAAAAAGTTAAAATTCACGTACATACTGCCATCATTAGAAATGTTTTGAAAATTGAATCTATTGGTTGTGCTGACAGTGAGACGAAGTCGAGCGAAAAGCTCTCTATATATACTCCAATCGGTGTATTTCGGTTGCGACGCTACTCCTTTTAAACTATTATAATCAACCAATTTTGACCAAACTTGGCATGTAAATACAACTTGTTACCTAGGTTTAGAAAAAATTAAATTGAAAATCGAACATACCATAGAGGAATAATCACCCTTCAAAAATTTCAAAATCTGATTTCTCCAAAATGGTCAATGTTGAGATCAGGATTTTGAACCCAAAATGTGCAACTTAACTATTGGCTTAAGACAGAAATTGAAAATTGAAAATCGGCCTGGCAACGGAGGAATAATCACCGAAAAAAACAATTCAATGGTATTCAATTGAAAAAATATTGCCCGTGATTTGTATGTAATCATGTAGTGCACTCTCAGGTCAACATTGCAACAGCAGAATGCATTGCACCCCTAGTTACGTTGTAATCGAGTTGGCGGCGGCCATGTAAAAAAAAGCGTCATGATATTAAAGCATTATGACGTAACTTTATCATGGACAACATGGCACAACGTAAAATTTAAAAAAAAAAAATCCACCCTAGGGATGAAATAAGCTACTTTCCACCCGGCTATCTACCAATGAAAATTAAACTTTCCGAACAGGAGAGATGAAAAATAAAAAGATTTTTCACAAAAAACCTCACCTCAATTTTTTTAGTGGAGTCGCTTGTACTTTTTAATATATTTTCTGGATATTGCAAACAGCCCGAAGCCTAACAATTTCTTACAGCTAACATAGATTATTATTAATAACATATTAATAAAATGAGTGGCAAAGGTCAGGTCGAGAGGTGTGATAAGAGTATTGATAGATACTAATTGGAGCGCGTTAGCCATAGAGAACAATATAACAAATGCAGGTCCTATGTTGACATGATAACGATACATTATTGACCCCAATTAGTGCTGGACACATTAGCAGTCGTTTAGCTAATTATGTAGAACATTTACTAATATTTAATCGAAGTAAGCGCTTCAAACTCCAATTACAGTGGAAATCACTCAAATTTTGATAAATAAGTAATTAGGTAAACTCAAATAAATACCTACTTCTAGGTACGTGCTGCTTTCAGCACGTACCCGCTCCAATCCAGAGTCTTGAAGACGTAAAGACTTTGGAATTGGAGCGGGTGGGGTATAAACATAAGCGGTAAGTACATCTTCTCACATCTTCGGTTCGCCAATGACATCGTCATAGTTGCGGAGTCGTTGGAGCAGCTGGACGAGTTGTTGTACAGCCTGAATGGAGCCTTGCGACGCGTCGGTCTTGATGTAAACTTGAACATAATCAAGGTTATGTTCAACGAACATGCCACACCGAGACCCATTGCCATCGATGGGTCGACATTATGACATGTGTTATACAACAACTGTTGTATAACTAACAGTATGTCTACCTTGGGTAGATTATCCAGCTCGGTTGTAACAAAAGAAAGAAGTCACCAATAGGATCCAATTGGATTGAGCAGCATTTGGCATGGCACACTAAACAAAGGTCTTCGACCAGTGCGTCCTACCTGTTATGGTTATGACCGACGGTGCCGAAACATGGACATTGACAGTAAGTCTGGTCCACGACTTAAAAGTCGCGCAACGAGCTATGCTTCGAAGGATAAAATTCACAATGAGGTCATCCGACAAAGTCACCGACATAGCTCGCAAAACAGAAAGCTGAAGTAGCAATGGGCTTGTTACATCTGCCGAAGGACCGATGGCCGATGGAGCAAAGTAGTCCTAGTGTGGAGACCGCGAATTGGCAAACAGAAGGTAGGACGTCCCACAGCAAGATGGACGGACGACCTGAAAAAGGTAGGTGGGATAGACTGGATGCGCAAGGCCGAGGATTGGGTACTATAGCGTACATTGAGAGGCCTATGTCCAACATTGGCAATAATGGCCTATGGACTATAATAGGCAATTATTGATTAATTATTAATGAAAATTTTGAAATCCTTTAGTCTTTCTTGCCTTTAGCTAACGGCTGTACTTCAATATTCTCCGTATAGCAACTGACATCCAACCTCCACAACCCACTAGCGACATCGAAGTTCTGTAGTTAAACGTCGAAGAGTTAGACCAAGTTGACGGACTTACCAGTAACGATTACCAGGAACGAATGCCACAGATGTTTGTATGGCAACCGGGCCCGACGGATCAATGTGCTCTCCGAGGCACAGATGGGGTTTCAATGTATTAAAAATGGTCAATTATCCTAGTATGGCTAGTAATACTTAACCTTGCAATGTGTTGACACATTTCAATGTGGTCACGAGGCCCTCATGAAGATAAGGATAAAGGTGCATAATTTGTTATCATTTCGCAAAATGACTTTACTCTCACCCTTCTCAAGTTATACTCAAATGCGATTTCCTTCTGAACACTTCTTGTGTTCTTGTCATAGCTTTCTTTCTCTACCATCATAGATAACCGAGCACCTATTCCAGTTTCATCCAAAGCTTGCTCTTTAGGCGCGGGACAAACGAAACGGGCCTGAGACGCGGGCGCGCCACAGACGCGTCGTAGACGTGGCAGCTGTTAAAGTATTTTATTTATTTTATTTTATTCTTTTTGCACACACAAGAAAATGATAGTAACATAAATAACATTTCAAAAAAGATGTACAAAGGCGAGCTTAACTCAATATGAGTTCTCTGCCAGCAAACCTTTGAGTAATAGAGGAAGAATAGTTTAAGAAAGGGTGTGAAGTGTTACAAGATAAAAAGAAAAAAGAGAAACATGCTACAATACTTATAATAAAAAAAAAAAAATACATATATACACACACATACATACATACATAAATATATTCGTAGGTTAGACATATACACACTAAATTATGGAGAAAGGAAAAAATATTTAATTCTTCTTCTGAAGATGTCCAGACTGGTACTACTCCGAATGGTATGAGGGAGTGAGTTCCAGAGACGAACAGCTTGCACCGTGAAGGATCCGTCATAGCAACTAGAACAGTGTGCAGGAGTATGAAGCAGAAGAGAGGAAGAAACACGACAGTATATCAAAGAGACGGGGCGCAGACAGGGCGCGAAGACCTATCTCACATTTAGCTTTGTTGCGCGAACCCCACTGCTCACCCCTTGCGGCGACGTCTTGTCCGCGCCTCGTCTCTTCTGTATGTTGCAGGATAGGGTGCAGTCGTCGAAAGCGTCATGTCCGTGTCTTGCCCGTGCCTCGTCTTGTCTGTTTGTTATTTGTCCCGACGCTTCTATACATTTTATATAAAACTCACAGAAAGGGTACCGCATCCGCAATGCGTCCTTTCTGTTGATCCGGCCCCTTAGAGCCCGGGGTTCGCTTTCCTACTCCTCCTGATTGTTATCCGAGAGGAAACTCTGCGCCAGAGCCTCGTCCGTTAATCAGCAGGGGTACATCAGCTCGCAAGTGAGTTTAGATTAGCCCTGAAGATTTTAGGATGGCTCCATACATCCCTATGAAAATATATCGTATTACAAAATGTCAAACCTGTTAAGAGACGATATATAGTCGGGGGGAAAGGCGCTCATGGCCGACTTCAATTGATCCCACGGATCGCGGAAGCTGCGGCTCCTCAGCTGAAATGTAATTTATAAACCAATTTTACCCATTAGGTAAGTTTTTAATTTAAAAGTAAATAACCCCTGACTCAAGCCCCAAAACCTTATAAATCCAAATCTGTTAAGGCATTTGAAAGCTATGGAGGAATTAAGAGACTTGCACACATACACAATGATATACATCGCTTTTTGAACAATAGTCATGTAGAATAGGAATAAAGCAACGAAGGAAGAAATAGGACAAGCATACAGTAATTGTGACGGAGCAGAAAATTGCCGGTGGTCTTTAGATCGTCATCATTAAAAAGGCAATAATGCAGACTGTTTTAGACCACTAAGGTTGTTGATTCTTGTAGGTCGCCGGACCGGGGTCAGTATTTCTCGCGGGCGGAGTTGCGGGCAAGAGGTAGTAAGTAATAAATGTTAAAAGTCCCTATATAGATAATTCGGAAAAGTTAACAAACAAAATACACCATGACTGTGCAATGGTAGGTACGGCAATGGTGTCGGGGTGCGAGGGTTATGCTCTATGGGCAACCTTACACCCCGGCGTCTGCAGACCCGAGACGGCGTGAGGTTTTAGTCGGTTCAAGCCCGACATAACCGCCCCCGCTGGCCGGCGGGGGGGTATCCGAGGGGATTTCCGCACGAAAAAAAAAAAAAAAAAAAAAGATACGGCAATGGTATCTACCTATTACGTAAAATACGTTTTTTTCAACTTTTGAAATCGCGATATCTCCGCAATGGTAATTTGTAGGAAAGTAGAAATGATACAATTTTTACAGCCAATTACATGATCTATAACTTTGACAACCATATTTTTACAATAAATCTCATTGTTTATAAGAAAAACACACGAGACCGACATTTCAGGCCTAGATTCATTTTGTATTGGGCAATCGTTACGATGTTTTGGCATTGCATGTGCAAGTGCAATAGCGATAAGCGCTTCAGTAATTTTCAGCTCTATCACCACTAAGTCATTAATGTACGCACGCCTAAAATGTCTATTTTGACTGGGCTGTTCGTTTTACATGGTCATTGATGAAGACGGAAGCAAATGGCTGACGTGGTCTCTGTTTAGAGAGTGATAGACTTGAAAGTGACATTCCCACCTTCGAGCACACCAACGTGAACCTATTCGATACTTCTTTTATTTGTCGCACGATAAAGAACTGGAATGCTTCTTACAATCCTGGGTTGGAAAAAGTATCTGTCGAAGCCGTCAAGGAATAAGGTAGTGACCACCATTTTAGATCGGTAGCTTCTGAAATATCAACCCGTATCTTCTAGACTTCACCCTTGCTTCTTACCATCCAGCGGGGTAGAGTCAACTGACTGGGCTTAGCCGGAGAGACTAACAGGAATCAAAGTAGGTATCCTTAATAAAATAAAGGTGACTCACCCTCTTGAACAGTCCATAATCAATCTCCGAATCAGTCATTGCCCTGGAAAGCGGTAGACTAGTGTCCGTACTTAGAGTCGCTCTGTCATCATCCGTACTCTCCGGGACTATACTGTCACTCTTTACGGAGAATGAATCGTCCAGGTCCGTCCAAACGTAAGGTTCAAGGGTCACCTCAGGAATTTCTAACTCATTCACGTATTCAGATCGGTTTTTCGGTATGGAGTTTAGGAATGATTGAAACATGTTCATTTTGATTTGATAATGATTTAAAACTAGGTTCTATGAGTACACGGGCTAATTTCAGTAATTTACTTCTTTTTGTCTTCTGACCGTGAGTATTGTAGATTTTATAAAATGATTATTTAGATTTAGATTTAGATTTAGATTAGATATATAAATAATATATTATTGTAGGTAACTTGACGATTAGAAGTACATTTTAACATCTGTATTTCACATGTGCAATATTAAATATATCTATTGCTATGTTGCTGAACTCCTCATCTACTAATGCTTCACGTGTAAGTGATAAAAGTAATTAATAAAATGAAATCTATTAAGTACATTTAAGCTTCCTGGGTATTTCAAAAAATGACAATGTGAATTGTTCAAAATTCGAATCACATTTTTGCAGGTGAATCCATGAAAACTAATGAACGTACAGAGAAATAAAAAATAAAAGAGAGAAATATGGTATTTAACTTGTGCATTACAACCACATATAATAAGTTACTAAATTTAAAGGTACTTGCGTTACTGGACCATACTCACACCATAAAAAAACGCGCGTAAAGTTACCACAGTATAAAAATTAAGTGTACTTTCTGCCAGCCCTAAATATTTCGACACCCAAATTTTTTTATTAAAAATTGAAACTGACAAATATCACTTTGTAAAGAGAAGCACACTTATTACGCCCGCGCCCCCAAGAAATACAGAAGAACCCTGTGAATACTACCTCGGCTCGGACGCGTCTTAAGTCACGTATAGTCGACAAGAAGTGTGCCAATCGAATCCTTTCTAGGATAGAGGTTGGGTAACAAGCTGCTTGTTCAATACGTGGTCGTCACCAGGCACCGCCAAAACGCGGTTGGTAGATTGGGGATTCTTCCGTGATATTGGGGAAAAAAATATTTTTTGGGGAAAGACATGGAATTTCAATATATATTGTTACAACGATCGTCGATATCTCGGAAACTACTGATCGAATCTTCTAGAAATTAAAACGCATTGTTAATGTCGAAGTACTCTATCGATCCGTTTAGAAAAATCCAGAAAAGTCAATACAAAATCACACGCCCTTTTTAATGCCTATACCTACTTTACCTACAAATAGCGATAACAAGGGCATTCACCTCTATCGTCGGCACGACTGTGTAGGTACTTGCTTTCTCGAACGCCCCAGTAAATACCTACTGTTCTCGAACGCTCTAGTGCCTCTAGATGATTCCCGAATATTCTACCCCGCTATAAAAGGACGCCCGGCTATCGACACGGGTCAGTTAATTTTCGAAAGCGAAAGTGAACACATCTTACCGAAGTGAACCAAGAGAGTTATACCTGCGACTTAAGCAACGATTGTGGACTACTGTGAACTGCTGAGCGATTTGAACTGTTGAAGAGTACTGTGTGGGTTAGTTATTTAGTTGTCTAGTTTGTGGTGAGCTAATAAACTTCTTCGTTGTGTAAACGGCATTTAATTTGTACCCCGCGCACGTAACAACTGGTGTCAGAAGTGCGATGCCGTTATTACCACGTGAAGAGGAAGGGCGTACTCCACGGACCAGACGTCTAGTGGAAATGGATGCTGCACGTCAACGGAGCCTTGAAGAGGAAGGGCGTCAGGCCGATCCTGCTATCTCAGCGGTAACTACGGCAGCACCAGATGGAACCTCGTCCGATATCAACATGATGATGCTATTGGCTTCTATACAGCAGATGATGCAGGCCAACCAAGAGGCTAGTCGACAGACGATGCAAGCCTCCTTGCAAGAAATGCAGGCCAACCAAGATGCTAGTCGACAGACGATGCAAGCCTCCTTGCAAGAAATGCAGGCCAACCAAGATGCTAGTCGACAGACGATGCAGGCCTCCATGCAAGAGATGATACAGGCCAACCAAGAGGCTAGCCGACAGATGATACAGGCCAACCAGGAAACTGTCATGGGTAAAATCGATGCAGGCATCCATGCACTGGGAGATAAAGTGAAGAACCTCGAAGACGGCTTGCAAATGCTGAGTAAGGAAGTGGCTTCGAAGACTGGGACCATTGACGACTGCTTGCAAATGCTCAGTAAGGAAGTGGCTTTGAAGACTGGGACCATGGACGGCCGCTTACAAGAGCTTGAAAGAGAGATTGTCAGGCTAAAAACCTGCGGACCTGTTGCCGCGACCTCACCATCATCAGCGAAGTTCGACCTACCACACTTCGATGGAACCTCCTCGTGGACAGCCTTCAAGTACCAATTTGAGATATTGGTAAAAACTAAAGCCTGGAGCAACGAGGAGTCTTTTATGGCCTTGACACTTGCATTACGAGGAGATGCCTTAGTAATACTGGAAAACCTGCCACCTGAAGGAAGGACACTGGAGTCTCTGATGGAAGCGTTAGACACACGCTACGGTGACAAGCACCTGGAAAATGTCTACCGAGCGCAGCTACGCGAGAGAAAACAAAAAGCTGGTGAAAGCCTCCAGGAATGGGCTGTAGAGGTTGAAAGGCTCGTTCGTCGGGCCTACTCATCGACACCCGTGATGATCGAGACCACCCTACTGGAGGCCTTCCTAAACGGTATACGGGACGCAGAAGTGAAAACTAATGTACAGTTGCGTCACCACCAGACCTTAAAAGAAGCACTGGCTTATGCCCTTGAGGTGGAAACCGTACGGCAGAATGCCGGGATAGGGAAGATCAGGGAGGTCAAGGAGGTAGTTGCAGAGGAGAGGAAGCCGCGGTATGTCCCAACGTGTTATTCTTGTAGAGGAAGGGGCCATATCCAGTCAGAGTGTCCTTCGAGGAAACGGAGGAGGGTCACGGACTCCGGGACCCAAGTGGATCAAGATGTTCCGTTAAACTAAACGTCGCCAGGGCCGCGGGGCGGGCGCTGGCTGGTCGATATGAAGCCCCAACCATCACAATAACTCAAGTTGGCAATGGAAATAGTCTGATCATCGAGGCCACCTTGGACAACCAACCTTGCAATTTAACAGTGGATACTGGAGCTTCACGTACAGTTGTTAGGCCAGAATTTCTGAAACGCACCATAAGGTGGGAAAAACGATCTCCGAGGTGCCAGCTTCAGACAGCTACTGGCCAGCCAGTGACCGTCCTCGGTGAAACAGATGTGGAGGTAAGAATTGGCGACCAAATATACCACCAGTCAGTATTAATTGCTAATATTACTGATGATTGCATTTTGGGACTGGATTTCTTGAGGAATCACCGATGTGTCTTGGATATACCTAGAGGAGTGCTGAGATTTCCTGATCAGGAAGTTTGTTTACAAGGATCGCACCCGTGCACTCTTTACTGTTTAACGGATACGACGTTAGCTCCTAAATCGGAAACATTAGTCAGAGTGAGGTTTCCTGCGAAGACTGAACAAAGAAGATGTCTTATTGTGGAAGATACCGACAGTCATGAAAACTTAATAACAGCGAGAACCTTACTGATGCCGAACGGAATCGCTAGGGTGAGAGTCCTCAACCTCAGTGACGAAATAGTTCTCCTGAAGAAGAATAGTGTGGTTGGAAAATGTGAAGAAGTAAAGTACCTGAGACGGTTGAACAGCACTACGACTAAACAAGGCGGTACACAAATCTCCGAAGATCACATCCAGCAACTTCTCGAGAATTCAAAGGAAAACTTATCGGCATCAGAATTGCATCAAGCCAGAGACCTCTTGCTACGATTTAGAGACATCTTTGCAACCGGAAATGACTGTGGAAGGACTGGGCTCGTGAAACACCGGATTGACACAGGTGACTCCAGGCCTATAAAACAAAGACCTCGACGTTTACCATGGGCAAGAGAAGAGGAGGTAGCAGTTATGATTAAAGACATGGCCGATAACAAGGTGATTGAACCTTCAACGAGTCCATGGTCATCACCTGTGGTACTAGTGAAAAAGAAGGATGGCAGTACAAGGTTTTGTGTGGATTACCGAATGTTGAATAATGTCACGAAGAAAGACAGTTATCCTTTGCCTAGGATCGACGATACCCTGGACATGCTTAGTGGTATGAAATGGTTTTCAACCATCGATTTAAAAAGTGGCTACTGGCAGGTGGAGATCAGTCCAGACGATAAAGAGAAGACAGCCTTTAGTACAGGAATTGGAAACGGTTTATGGCATTTTAATGTCATGCCATTTGGTTTATGTAATGCACCGGCCACGTTTGAACGCCTCATGGAAAGAGTAATGGTGGGTCTACTTGGAGACGTATGTCTGGTTTACCTGGACGACGTTATAGTTATGGGACGCAGCTTCAAAGAAAACCTGAGGAACCTGGAAAAAGTTTTTACTCGGATTCGTGACGCTAACCTTAAACTGAGTCCAAAGAAGTGCGCTCTATTTAAAAAGGAGGTCAGCTATCTTGGACATGTGATCTCAACGGAAGGAGTTAAAACCGACCCCGAGAAGATTAAAGCTGTTCAAGAATGGCCTGTTCCAAAGAACAAAACGGAGGTTCGTGCGTTTCTGGGACTATGCGCGTATTACAGACGCTTCATTAAGCATTTCTCGGATATTGCAAAACCACTACACCGACTGACGGAAGATAAACGAGACTTCGTTTGGGACCTGGATTGCGAGCAAGCTTTTAGTACGCTTAAACAACGATTGTGCGAAGCCCCTATATTGGGTTATCCTACTAGGGAAGGTA
Source organism: Cybosia mesomella (assembly GCA_946251805.1). NCBI lineage: Eukaryota > Metazoa > Arthropoda > Insecta > Lepidoptera > Erebidae > Cybosia > Cybosia mesomella. Next base: position 31,146,752 of record OX276398.1, read on the forward strand.
GATTCATTGTGGACACGGACGCCAGTAACAGCGGAATAGGTGCAGTGTTGTCACAAGTGCAGGGAGATCGCCATGTTGTAATAGCATACTTCAGTAAATCGCTATCTAAACCGGAAAGGAATTACTGTGTTACTCGTCGTGAACTTCTCGCTGTGGTGAAGTCTTTACAGCATTTTAACAAGTATCTTATAGGACGAGAGTTTACACTAAGGACAGATCATGCTGCGCTACAGTGGTTGCTGCAATTCAAGAACCCGGAAGGCCAAGTAGCAAGATGGATCGAGCAACTACAGGAATTTCCCTTTGTGATAGAACACCGAAGTGGAAAAGGGCACGGCAATGCTGATGCTTTGTCACGAAGGCCGTGTGTCGAAGATTGCAAGCATTGTCAGAGGAACGAAGCCCGAGAAGAGATTAAAGTCATAAAGGTGAATGGACTTGACGACGAATGGAGTGGAAGCAGTATGAGGAAGGCGCAAGAAGATGATGATGATCTACAACCTATACTGCACTGGAAACAACTTGGAAGCAAACCCCGATGGAGTGATGTATCTGCTTACAGTTCAACTACCAAAAGCTATTGGGCCCAGTGGGACAGCTTAGTTCTGGTAGAAGATGTCCTGTATAGGAAATGGGAGTCTAACGATGGTAAGGAAGTAACCATGCAAGTAGTGGTACCACGAAGCAAGGTGGCCCCACTCTTACGGCACATCCACGATGGTGTTTCTGGCGGGCATCTCGGAGTCAAGAAAACCCTGGTTAAAGTGCGACAGCGGTTTTACTGGCTTCGTTGTCGGGAAGATGTCGAGGATTGGTGCCGTAGATGCACTGCATGTGCTTCGGTTAAAGGACCGCCGACAAGAAGCAAAGGAAAATTGAAGCTGTACAACGTTGGAGCACCGTGGGAACGTATCGCCATTGATGTTGCTGGACCTTTTCCAACGACTGATGAGGGTAACAAATACATCGTAGTAGTGCAAGACTACTTCACTAAGTGGCCGGAAGTATTTGCGACACCCAACCAGGAAGCAGTCACTGTAGCCAAGAAACTGGTTCAGGAAGTAGTCAGTCGATACGGCGCACCTATGGAGATCCACTCCGACCAAGGACGGAACTTCGAGTCTGCTCTGTTTCAAGAAATGTGCAAACTCCTCGGTATAAACAAGACCCGTACGACTCCAGCGCACCCGCAGTCAGACGGAATGGTCGAGAGGTTTAACCAGACGTTGGAAAATCACTTGGCTAAAGTTGTCGACGAACACCAAAGAGATTGGGACCAGTACATCCCACTGTTCCTGATGTCCTATCGATCTGCGGTGCATGACAGTACGGTACACACCCCAGCTAAAGTAAATTTTGGTCGAGAGATAAGGCTACCAGTGGATGCAATAACCGGCACGCCACCCGAAAGTCCTAAGCCCGTAACGGATTACGTGAGTGAACTTCAAAACCGGCTGGACGAGGTGCACAGAATGGTACGGGAAAACAATTTTAAGACAGGTATAAGGATGAAAACCCGGTACGATAGAAATGCAAACACCAACGGTTTTGAAGAAGGAACACTAGTATGGTTTCACAATCCGCTACGCAGAAAAGGAAAATCTCCAAAACTTCAAGCTCGCTGGGAAGGACCCTATACGGTTGTTACAAAAATCAATGACATCACCTACCGCATTAAGAAGGGGCTTAGGGGAAAACCAAAGGTAGTCCATGTGGATAGGTTGACGCGATATCATGGAACAAATGATGCTCGGGACGAGCATGATTAAGAGGGGGGTAATGTTACAACGATCGTCCATATCTCGGAAACTACTGATCGAATCTTCTAGAAATTAAAACGCATTGTTAATGTCGAAGTACTCTATCGATCCGTTTAGAAAAATCCAGAAAAGTCAATACAAAATCACACGCCCTTTTTAATGCCTATACCTACTTTACCTACAAATAGCGATAACAAGGGCATTCACCTCTATCGTCGGCACGACTGTGTAGGTACTTGCTGTCTCGAACGCCCCAGTAAATACCTACTGTTCTCGAACGCTCTAGTGCCTCTAGATGATTCCCGAATATTCTACCCCGCTATAAAAGGACGCCCGGCTATCGACACGGGTCAGTTAATTTTCGAAAGCGAAAGTGAACACATCTTACCGAAGTGAACCAAGAGAGTTATACCTGCGACTTAAGCAACGATTGTGGACTACTGTGAACTGCTGAGCGATTTGAACTGTTGAAGAGTACTGTGTGGGTTAGTTATTTAGTTGTCTAGTTTGTGGTGAGCTAATAAACTTCTTCGTTGTGTAAACGGCATTTAATTTGTACCCCGCGCACGTAACAATATTTTGGACGCCAATAAAATGTTGCGTAACTTTCTTTTATTTTTTTAAAGCCGTAACTAAAGTTACTAGTAGGTATTCTCGCTAACCCCCATAGCTAAGCTAAATTGCATGTGTTAGAAGTGGGTTCACGTCGGTTGAGTAATGGCCAGGATTCGAACCCGAGACCTCTCGATCATAACGACTCCTTAACCACTTCCAAAAGGTGGAAGCTTCTCTATACGTCGGTTTTTTTTTCTTTTTTTATGTATGTTCGCCGATTACTCGAAGACGCCTTAACCGATTTAAATAATTATTTTTCGTTTTAAAGGGTATACTTCCCAGGTAGACCCATTTAAATTTCGTGAAGATCTGATGATTAGTTTCGGAGATAGACAACGGAACTCTTCAATAAATGCCCGCAAATTAACCGTGAATCTAGGCACTGCTATAGCATAACATAACATCACGCCAATATCCTCTAAATGGGTTCGCAGTTCAGTAATGTTCGGTAGTGTATTTAGCAGGATTACCAGGATTCAAGAAATTTGTTACGTTCACTTAAAAGGGACTGCGACAAATAAGTCTAACGCGTATTAAATCTGTAATTCCGTTATTTTACTTTTTTCAGTCAGTTTTTTTTTTAAAAGGCCTCATAATACTGAACAAATATTTTCTTTCAAAGTTCTTACAATCAACATTCTTTTTTAAAGATGCAAACTATATATCGTCTTGTGGAAGGATTTTTAAATATGGGGTAATGCAGAAACTAGATCTTGCAACCCTGCATAAAAACAGCACGCGAGTAGTCAAGCCAAAAATCTTCAAAAAAAAAAAAAAAGCACGCGAGTAGAACCACGTCCACAAGGTTATGATAACCATAAAATGGTAATTTATTTCTTGGCATTTCCATGTTAACTGACATCAATATGAAAAGATTTTCAATGAAACAGTTGTTTTATGTTTTCTAGGCACGAGTATACCCATATCTTCGGCCTTGACAATACCTATGGTAACTTCAGATGCACGGCATGATAGCAACTATATAGTGATGTGTCGGACATCCGGATATCCAAGAAAAAAAAACCAGTGGCACTCCGAGATTGCCGACCGAAGTTAAACCCAGGCTTCCAGGCGTCGCGCTCGCTCCGTGTGTTATGGACTCATCCAGCGCGTACAGCTTGTTCTCGAGAACAGTGAGGGGGCGCGGAGCGCGGCGTGCTGTCGGTAACGCTAACAGTGTTGCGAATTCAATTGTTTTTTCCCATCTCAAAAAATGCCGAGCCCGCCTAAAGAAGTTTCCATTTCAAAGATCTCAGTCTGTGCGACTGAACTGATAATATAATGCTATGCTCCGGAGCCATATATGTTATTGTTTAGCGGATCTGTTCATCATCATTCGAGCGCCAATCCCAGTTGCATCCAAAGCTTTTGCCTGGTAGTCTAGAGTACTCCTCCTTTATATAGTTTTGGTTAGAGCGATCGCCGCCTGACTCCCCACTACGAGAGGAAAGTCAGCGCCAGAGCCTCGTCCGTCAATCAGCAGGTGTACTGGCTACAAACAACCAATCTTTTATAGAATGAAACTTATTCAGCGCCATCTAGCGCTATCAAGCTGAACTTCTACAAAACTACTGATTCTGAATCACGTAATAGAAGTTATCACTCTAGTATACAACATCCTAACATCAACCAATCAATCAATCAATCAATTCTGTTACTTTTTGGTAAAAATATCTTTGCTGGTATTGGTTCATGGCTGCGTGAGCTGCGTCCCTTTCTTTTTGAGATGTATAAATACATTACACTTTTCTCATTGTGGGTCACTGTGTCCTATCTACCTATTCGCAAAACTTTTGTCAAGTTTACGTTTGGCAAGTTCTGATGGTTTACTTGTTTGTCGTTGTATTTGTTTACCATTTGATAATTTTATTTATAATAGTAATGGTAATAGTAAAATGATTACCTACATAACTGATATAACTCTGACTGTGGTAAGCCGAACCACAGATTACATTAAATGAGCCGAACTGTCATCCCCGGCCGGTCCCCAACAAGGCTATAGACTCTCTCCAACGATCTCTCTGTTTCTGCCTTCGGACTTCGGAGTGACGGCGGGGAACGGCTGGGGTTGTCATGTTTTTTCAGCGATCGCCGTAAACATGGTTGTTTTTGTTGTTATGTTTTGGTTTCTATTGATGTTTTTTGTGTTTCTTTTCTTTTTGTTATTTTGTAAATTTAAGAACTTATATATACCTATTTATGTCGGATGTCCTCCACGTATTAGCCAGTTGAAAACCAGTGCCAGGTACTTGTGCCTGGCATTATGCTGAACTGGCTCCTTTTTTGGTGCAATACGGAGTACATACTCGATTGTGTAACGATGTATGATTTTCTTAGTTATATAATTTGTGTTGCACCTTAAAATGTTGAAATAAAGACATTTTTCTTTCTTCTTTCTTTCTTTCAATCATTGTATCGCAGCTCGTCAAGCTTGATGGCCTTGCCTGGCCGGAGGATCCTCTCTATATTTCTTGGCACATATCACCTCGTTTCTCCATTGAACACAGAAACACACACATCAAAGTGGTAGAGCTTTCGGAGGCCAAGTCAGAGGTCGCAGATTCGGTACCCGCTCAGTGTTATTAGTTGTCTGCATGAATTAGTTATGTAAAGTAGGTAGGTTTATCCGAATTCTGAATCCCACCAGACAAGCTAGTTATCCTATGCTTACTTTGGGTTTGGGTCTAGTCTAGATAGCGCGATAGTCTAGTCTAGATAATATTTATTCCTTAAAATCATTTAAGTATTGGCCACATTTCGAGTTAAATATGTAGTTGCAAAATAGTAAAATAAAATGTCGCATCACAAACGCAAAGCATCGACTGTTGGTTCAAGGGCGCACGCACATCCGTATCCGTATTCGCGGATTTAGACACGAATGACCCGTATCTATATCCGTATTCGCGAATGTACATCTTACACAATCCGGCACAGAACACAACATTATCATCGTTCGACATTTAATGGCGCAAAAGTGAAAATTTTATAAAAAAAACCGGCCAAGTGCGAGTCGTACACCGAGGTTTCCGTACAAACCTGTAGAGAAAAGAAGTAGTAACTTTAAAATTTTCAAAAATATTTTTTATTATTTATTGTAACTAAAAATTTACGGTTTTCGCAATTTTTCCTTTATCTGTATAAGACGTTACTTCGTACCAAATTTCAAAATTCTAAGTTCACGGGAAGTATCCTGTAGGTTTTGATTCCCGTGCGAGTTTCGAAAATTTGCGGCATAAACGGCTGTATCTTTTGATTGCTTTGGCTTAGAAGTTTGATTTTTTCACAGCTCCAAGGGACAGTAGACCTGAGTAATAGATATAAATTTCAGTTTGATACCTCCACGCGTTCTTGAGAAAAACGGTCTTGACAGACGGACGGACGGACGGACAACGGACAACGAAGTGGGGTTAAGGGTAAGAGTTCCGTTTTTTCCTTTTGAGGTACGGAACCCTGACGCGAGCGAGGACTCAGACGCGAGCGAGGACTCAGGGACGCGAGCGAGGACTCAGGGCTGCACACGCTGGCGGACTGCCCGGCGTGGGAGGCGCCGAGGCGTGACCTCGTGGCAGCCATCGGGGTGGGAGTCCTCTCGCTCGGCAGCATGATTGCGGCAATGGTGCGGAGCGCGAGCGCGTGGGCCGCCGCCACCTCCTTCTGCGAACATGTAATGCTCGCGAAGGAGATGACGGAGCGCGCCCGGGAGAGATTTAGAACTCTCCCGGACCGCCGAGCCCGCAACTTGCTCGCCGCGCGTCGCTTAACGACCTCCGTCCTCCATGAGCGCAGGCCTGGGGGTGGCGGGTGAGATCACCTGTCACCCCAGCAGAAGCAGGCCGGGACGGTGGGGCGACTAGTGCCCCTCCCCCAAACCGGGGCAAGACGGGGACACCGTGGTTCCCAAACCCGAGGGGGCCATCTCGAAACCGGAGATGGCCCAGGGTCAGTCGGGGTGCGAGGGATATGCTCTATGGGCAACCTTACACCCCGGCGTCTGTAGACCCGAGATGGCGTGCGGTTTTAGTCGGTTCAAGCCCGACATAACCGCCCCCGCTGGCACGCGGGGGGGTATCCGAAGGGATTTCCGCACGATAAAAAAAAAAAAAAAGGTACGGAACCCTAAAAAGTGCCACTTTGGAGACTTCTCCGTACAGCAAGACCACCGGCTTGCAGGTGAGGTTGTTTTGGACCTTCAAGATCTCGGTATAAGTACCCCCTTCTCATACACCCCCTAGTAAATCTCCCAAAGGATCCGGTATCTTCCTAACATAGAGGTGGGAATCCGAGCTAAGAGAGGCACAAACTACAACCGCTAACTCCTATGCTGCTTCACCTGTAGGCTGAATCTCATTCATATGGCTTGACAGTGATGACAGTTGCAGTTGGACATAGCGTCGCTTCTGCGACGCGGGAGTACGCCATAGATATAGGAAAGATATTACTTTTTCTAAAAATAGTAATATTTAAACTATTTTTTACTATTTACTATTTTTCTTGTATCTATGGAGTACGCACAGAAACCAATTGTTAATTTTAGGTACGTTTTGTTTTGTTTTGTTATATTTATATTCTGTATGTTAATAATATGTCTTTGTTCTGTGTGTGTGTAATTATAATAAGTAATTATGTGAATTCTTGTGTACTTGTGCACACGTGCGTGGCGTCGATGGTTACGAAGCCGCCATCGGAATATCAGCGCTGCTCATCATATGTTTAGCATGTGATGGGCAGCATTTATGCTGAGATGGCGACCTGTTGAGGCTCGCACACCTCATTATCTATATGTGTATATATATTTTTTTTGTAACCTATTTATGCCTGTCCCTAATTAAGCGTAGCGAGCCGAAGGCGAGCGAAGCGTCTTTGGTTTCAAAGTTGCATTTCAAACAAATGATACTCCTCCGAGACCGTTTGACCGATCTCGACCAAATTTGCCACGGTGATCAAGTAGACATTACTGAGTGTCGTAAGGAATCGAATGTCCAGATCGGCCTTACCATCGAGGAATAATCACCGAAAAACCAAATCAATGGTAAAAGTCAACCGGTCACGTTGACCTATTGTTGGATAGGCAAATCTCGCTACGCTTAAGTTTGGGTTGATTGCGAAGCTGGTAACCGTCCTAGTAAACTTATTTTCACGGGGTCACATCTCCTGAGGATGATTTATTTGTACCTACTTCCACAGTGCTGGCGTGGATTGTCCTTAGTGGGAATCCCATCCAATATTACATTATGATTCTCCGAAAGGTTCTGCATGTTTGACTTATGTCCCAAAGGGCCACACTTTATATAATTACCCGCATAACATGCAGAAGATGAATACCTTTCATTTGACACCGCATTCGTAGAAATCCGTCCACCCGTTATAGAGAGATGACCAACGAATACTACAATATACACGCGTAAAACATTACTCTTGCTGGCGCAGTCGAGTAAAAAGAAGGGTATCAGTGACAAGGAAAGACAAAAAGTCCAACAATAGCAGTTAAAACGCAGTTATTTTGTTATGTTGTTTGTTCAGCGATGATAAATTACCTACCTAGCACACGGCGTAGTCCAATGACTTTATTAATTGTTATTTTGATGTTTATTGTTTTTGCGGAGACGTCTTTGTAGCAACTACAATGAAAATATCAATTGTTATAAGTGCTTTCTACAACCTACAAAGAAAACATGAAGCCATTATGAGCGCCTCAACAATGTGAGCTTGAAGCGAAATTCAAAGTAGCTCTGTTCACAGAACAGATAATAATTCGTAGCTATTAGGTATAGGTTAAGTTTATATTTATATTGTTTCATAGAAGTGTCCATTGTTTTAGTACCTACTAGGAAACCTAGTGATAAGGTGTAGGGGTCCATGACCGGCGTGTATATCTACCGCTGTAGACCAGGAAAGGTTTGTACTATGTCTATAGGTAGTAAATAGTAAGTAAGTAGTGGTAATAAATTAGTCTAAGTTACGACTTATAACATCCGCTAACTGCCAGTGTAAATCCCGCCATAATCGGCCCTGCTACTTCGGAGATCAAACGGAACAAACAGACATAATATACAAATATTTTAATTTTTTTATAGGAATCATAGGAGAAATGGTTGAAATGGCCCACTCAGGTAAGGATGGTCACCAGGTCACCACCGGCGCGGCATCGCCGTTAGTAAAATAATAGGTATCGTAGCTATTGGGACGGTGGGGCGACTAGCACCCCTCTCCCAAACCGGGGCAAGACACCGTGGTTCCCAAACCCGAGGGGGCCATCTCGAAACCGGAGATGGCCCAGGGTCAGTCGGGGTGCGAGGGATATGCTCTATGGGCATGCGGGTGTGTTTCCAAAGGGAATTCCGCACGAAAAAAAAATCAAACAAAGGTATCGTAGCTATATACACTGTCAAATACATTTATTAAAAAGCTGTTATTTTAAAATTAAGTACAAACAGAAACAAACTTCAATTTTATTTATTTGTATCTGTAGATCGAAACTGTAGCATTGCTTCGTTATCATTGGACCCGGTAAATGGCACTGCAATTGGGTCAAGTACCTATAGGATATTTTATATACGAAATTCACAAATGCGAAACCGAGACGGGTCAGATGTGCAATAAAGCAATAAACTATTGCAAGTTAAAAACAAAGATATGTATTATTTATGTGACTAAATAACGTTGCGACATGTATTGTTATCGAACAATGATCTTGGATCAAGGAGACATTGGATTATCACCGATTACCAGACAAATCCCCAAGTCGCCCACCAAGGCTTTATCTAACACTATCTAAATTCCAAGAAAAAAGTTGTACTGTGGACGGGGAATTACCTAATTCTTTTATACAAGTGAAACAAAAATATTGGTGAATCCCACGTTGACTCAAAGCAGCACTCGCCGGATGATAAGGACAATATAAATATTTATTTATAGTTGAACCAGAGGTGTTTTCGCCGAATTCTTTTGTTTGAATTCAACAAGATGAACACCATTTCCTGTTAGTGTGGACCCACCATAAACTTCCTGTAGATATAGAAAGATTAGTAACTGGGTAGTTATCATCAAGCATCGTCAGCATCCAAGCGCCAATTCTGGGCACTCACAAACGACTTGCCCGGCACTTGTAGTGTTGGGCTAAAGAAGGATACGTGGATCGATGTCACAATTTGTCCGCCCGAAGGCTTGTTTAGCCAAACACTATGCAAGTGCTGGGTTAAAGAAGCATTTGTAATCAGGCCCAAGCCTGGTTCCATCAAAGCCGCGATTCGGGAGCCCGGGATCCGCTCTCCTCCTTTCCATTATCCTTCTCCGAACCTTTTCCTAACTCGAGTTAGGACCTTAACCTGAACTGATCAGTTCAGGTCAACTTTCAGTCTAACTACAAAACCCGTACAAAACGAAACAACGAAATTAAATATTCTATGACATTCTACACAGCGCTTTCTAGACCCAAAGTAAGCATAGTTTAACTAGCTTGTGTTATGGGTTCCAAAATGCGGATAAACATACTTATATACTTTTTTTTTGTAAATACATACATGTTATACATAGAAACACCCAGACCAATGCAAATAGACATATTCATGTATACAAATATTAGCACTGAGCGGGAATCGAACCCGCGGCCCCTGTCGTAGCAGTCGAATGCACTACCGCTACGCCACAGAGGCCGTTCGATGCTTTTCGTGAAGCGACTATGATCTGACTGACCTCTACAATCCACTGGCGGTATCGAAGTTCTGTAGTTAGACCATGTTGTCGGACTTTTTAGGTCTTCAAATACCCGTAACAAATGCTAGAGATGTTAGTATGGAAACCTAAGGTGCCTAAGAGAACTTCCGTAACTTTAAAAAAAAATCCGTTCCCGCAGGGGGAACGCACAGGTAGATTTCGTGAGGCAATTAATATTATTTTATATAGAGAACTACGGGCGGATATTTTTTTTCTCGAAAACGGTAACTTTTATCGAAAAACTTTTCAGACACATTATTTTAGACTTAAAAATGGCCTATCGATTAAAAATGTTTTCGACGGCAAGAATGTTCACCGGTTAGAAGTTATGATTTTTTTTCCGAAAAATTTTGGTTTTTCCCCCCTCCACTTTTAGTTAAAGTTTTAATCTTATAGGTTTATAATTAAAAGTTGTTGGTATTCATGTATACTATGGGATAAAATTAGAACGGTTCGAATATCTTTCATGGAACGTGAAATTTTGAGGAAAAAGTGATTTCACAAAAAGTGAGGCCCTTCCGTCCCCTTAGGCCGGATTCCACCCGTTCACGAACTTAAACTAAGTTTACACCCAAGCAATTTTTGACCGCAGTTTGAAAGCGATCGGGGCAAAAATGCGACCGTGAGAGTGCCGCAAATTTTGGGAAGTGGAACCATACATACATATATATAATATATAAACTTTTTGACCAGTGGTCATTTCGAACTCAGCGGGTCATAACTAGACCTCCTATGAAGAATTTTTTTTTAAATTCGACAGTAGTCAAGAAACCAATTGAAATCTACTTAAAAATCTATACTTTTGTAAGAGAAAAACGATTAATCAACTCAAAATGCTTTTATGTCAATCGATCCTATTTGTTATTGTGATGACAATACTCTTTTAGGCCACATAAAAACTGCATTCAAAGTTTTCCTTTATTCGCATAATATCAGATACGATACGACATCTTATAATTGAACTTTGGCGAAAGTAGATCAACGGTAACACAAACATTAACTTGCTTTGTTTTACAACACGTCAAATCGTCAATCGTATCGAAACAAAACAATAAATTGATGGAAAAAATTTAGACAAGTGAATAGCGCGCGGTATTCATTATTTGTAGGAATCCCCGAAAATGCATTTCGTTTTCTGTATAGACAATGTGTGGGTTGCGAATGTTGCGATATGTGTAAAAAAGTAAAAATTACTGCTGACGTAATCACTATCTAAATCCCCTCCCCCCCCCCATGTCATCAAAAATAAGCAAAGCAAAGACCTCCCCGCCCCTAGTACTTACGTAATACTTGACCTACATAGTTTGTTTGGTTGCTATTTTCTGGAACGTCAAAATTAGGGACTTCCCCGGACGGATAGCTTCCAATTTCGGGTAATCCCATAATGATATCATGCGCCTACTAAAACAATGATTTGCAAAGTATAAATGGGCACTGTTAATGTTTGACGCTTCGCGACTAAGCCTTTTATAAAAGAGATAATACTTATAAAATGTGCACATAAACAACTAGTTTAGGTTTGTTTTAACCACAGAACATAAGTTCAAGAGGAATTGCCGTTAAGGCGGGTTCCGACCACAAATCAAGAAAACGATCAAATTTTTAAATAGGATCGTGCCACCTCTAAGTTGTACTTACAATACATAATATTCAACATAAATGGTACCAGTGTGTAAATAATGATAATTTAAATTGTAGTTGAGATAAAACTATTTTTAAATTGATTCCTATCGCGATTTATTTGATGTTATTTTATATTCCCGACGTTTCGGTTGATTTTCAGCAGCTATGGTCACGGGGAGACTCCCCGTTAATAATAAAATAACATCAAATAAATCGCGATAGAATCCGTTAAAAGTAGTTTTTTTTTCAAAGTGTGACATTTGCGTAAATTTCCGACAATATTAAAATGTTGTGATGAAAATTTCATGTAAAATTATCACCGTCTAAATTGGGCTTGAACCCACAACCAGTTCCTTTCTAGGGGAAATACTCAGGATCTGCTGAGCTATTTGGACACGTCCTGGATAGTCTAAAATGTCTAAATTCTCTTACACATGTGTCAGGCTAGGGCAATGCTGGAGTCATTTAGCCTGCATGGCCGGGTAACTAGTACGCTCTAGATATACTGTCAACGTTGGCGACTCCGGCGTGTGGTTGTGTTATTGAATGATCCTATCTCCCCTAAAGAGGCGCGCGCAGAAACACTAGGGCGATGGCTAGCCTGAACCCTCACCCCTAGGCCTGCGCTCATATAAGACGGAGATCAATATGTGATCTCCATCGACCGATGCGCCTTCTGCGGCATGGGAGAGTGTTCGATCTCTCCTGTTCCTTTTCTGCCGCCTCCTTGGTGCGCATTATCGCCTCGCAAAACAAAACGGCCACGTACGCTCTCTCACCACTGACCATGGCCAGTGTCGAAACCTATTTCAAGGTCACGCCGCCGCTCTATTCACGCTAGGCATTCTGCCAGTGCATATACATAAAGTGGACTATACGATGCAGGAACTCACCAAAGTAGCCATGCCCGGTGAGCACCTGCGTCAGCCGGTAGAAAAGACTGCCGTAGCGCCTCTCTAGCCATTTCTCCAAGACGGATCTTACCGCCACAATTGCGGTGTGTGACCAAGTTGATGTGGTTATCGAAGTCGTTCTTCCCATTCCTCCAGGAGCACCAGGCGGAATTGGAATGGCTGCCCCTCGATTTCTTGTTGGGGCAAGTCTCAGAGCTCGGTTCAATTTGCGACGATCACTATATTGCTCGCCGTTCGGCTCACCGCCCATATTAGGGCTCCATAAAGAGCCATCGACCACATGATCCCAACAAAGAATAAGCTTAAACACGAACTATACCCTTATCGTCAACTAATTCTACCAATAACAGACGTGCGATAGAGTTGTGCCTATTTAAGAAGAGAGTGTAGACTTTTGAATTTTGACAGTAATTCTGATTGTGATCAATTTAGTTGTTACAGTTTGAAATATCAGTTAATTAGTAGCCTAGTTCCTCTTGGTTTTAAATTTCCACAGTTTATTAATACGGTAGCAAAACGATGAGCGCTTCTTATGAACGTTTGCTAAGGAATTAGTTGATATTCCATCATTTCTACTCGCAGTCTTATTAAGTATGGTCCGTCAATTTAACTGCATCGCACCTGATGGTAAGCTTGGGTCAGGATGTTCTTATCCCCCCCCCCCCCAAGATTTTCGAGGCCTAAGCCTAAATTATGCAACCTGGTACATACACCTGCTGATTGATTGACAAGGTAAGGCAACAGTCGCTTCCAAAAAAGTCGTATAAGGCAATCATCAGGAGGAGACGGAGTGATCAGGCCCCGAGCTTCCAGTTGGAAACCTCGGATGCAACCAGGAGCCACACTAAGAAGATGATGATGGTAAGCTTGGATGAAGTAAGTAAAACTACTACTTCTAAAGAAGCGTCGGTGGTCTAATGTTCGGACTACTTCGAACACTATAGTTAGTTGCCTGGCCATCATGCGTCAGCGGTATTAAAATAAAATTGTATAAATATTTCAAATAGAGAGAATAGGAAAAAAACAATCGCTTGGCGGACAGTTCGAGACAGCGGGTGACGGCTCCGGCCTCGACCCGCCGCCGTACGAAGAAAGTGGTATCTTAGGCTCAATCATTGAGCAGAATCCGCGTTCCTCTTCATTTCGTATACTAAAACTAAATAATCTCGCGTAAAATCCCCTAAAACTCGTTGATACGAGTTTTGTGTGAAAAATAAATGTTATAAAATATATAATTAAGTACTTGTGTTATCATTTAATTATCACGAAAGGCTGTTAAGTCCGACCCCCGACGTCACAGTAGCTTAGTGGTTAAGGAGCCGACCCTGCGATCTAGAGGTCCCGGGTTCGAATCCTGGCCATTACACTACCGACGTGAATCTACTCCTAACACAAGCAATTAAGCTTAGCTGGCGGGGTTAGGGGTATATTAGTAATTTCATAGTAACCGAAATATAATATTCTTATTTAAAAAAAAAAATATAAAGGCTAAGCACCATTCCAAGAGCGCCTTAAGTTATTGAAAATATTTATCTCCGTTCACGTACCTAGTCAAAGATTAGATAACCTAAGTCACAGTATTTTTCCTATGATTTAGCTAGACAACAAAGGTCTATAAAAGTCAGGTGATTCGGTGCGCGAAATTAGGGGAATCCCCGAATTGAAATACGAAATTGATAATTTGGAAACTGTGAATCAGACTTGAATGAAATGTTGAGTTTTGTCGCAATATTACGTCATCAACACCATAATGCCAACATTGGCGCCCACTTTGGAGTCCGAGGCTCGCTTTGCTGCATCCCTGCAACATCTCCTCCAGGCGAAATTATAGTGTGGCAAGTAAGATCTACAACTGAAAGCAATAGTTGCAGAAAACAGATACCTTTGCCCGGGGCGTTCAATGTTTACACTTTTTAGCACGGGATTCGTTGATTATTTTAGACTGGCTGATGCCCGCACCCTGGGGTTATCCTTTCGAGGGCTTACCCGGGGTGCCCGGCAATGGACACTTGGGGAAGACATCGTGTGGTTTTAGTCGGTCCGATTCCGACAGGCCCATCCCATCGTTGGCACTGATGGGGTGAAGCACGGAAGGGTTTCCTCACATAAAAAAAAAGCCGCGGCTCCACCCTCGCGAAGGTCGGTTTTAATTCTATGGTCATATCAATATCTGTGGTTCTACTTAACCAATTGCAATCAAGTATAAGGCGATTTTTAGTCTGACCAAGAACTTTCTAATAGAAAAAATCACATCGAAATCCGTTCGGTATTTTTTGCGACCATCGCGAACAAACAGATTAACAGAAAAACAGGCAAGAATTCCAAAAAAATAATTGTTTTCAGTATTGTTCATTTAATATAACCCAATTGTTATTTTTTAATATATTCAATGTACAAAAACAACTAATTTACAATTTTATAATAGTATAGATTGTAGATTGACATGGTCATTCAGATTATAATTAAAACTACAATATGGGGTTCTTCCAGAAGGGCATTAGAAGGTTTTAACAAGGTCGGCAGAGCGAGTTTGAAGCCTCTGGGGTTGCACACGTCCATAGGCCGGGGTAACTGCTTCCCATCAGGTAGGCCGTGTGCTTGTCTGCCACCTAAGTAACGGGATATTACTCAACATCTTTTGGAGGAGTGCACGTATAACTGGAATGAGTTACACAACCCTCAGATTCTCTCGACAGAAGGCCACCATATACCCAGAACGGAGAAAGAAGTAACTGAGATTGAAAAGCACAAGAACTTCTGCCAAGGGAGGACGAGTTTAAACTGTCGAGTGTCTGGCATCCAGTGATCCGTATGCTCACAAGCCCCAACTGCATGGATCTACAAAAATAGCGCGAGATGATACTGTGAATGTTGTGTGTTGTAAACGACGATCGAGTGCGAAGTGAGAACTCGGACAGTGGTAGTGGTGACGTGTTTAAAAAACCAGTAGGAAGAGGGTAGATCGATGCGGTTTACCTAGCAACAACTAGCTCGTCGAACTCCAGTATATCCGTCATCATTCATCATGCATGACAGTAACAGAACTTGTAACAGTGCTGAAATATCGGATACTCTAAAAACGAATAGGCATGGTAAATATCCTAATGATAATAGCTTAAATAACAACTTTTTTTTTCGTCGTATTCCCTTCGAATACCCCCCCTCCCCCCCCTCCCCCGCCGGCTAGCGAGGGAGGCTACGTCGGACTTCCGTCTGAAACCGCACGCCGTCTCGGGTCTTCAGACGCCGGGGTGTAAAGTTGCCCCGTAGTGCATTTCCCTCGCACCCCGGCTGATCTAGGACCATCGCCGGATTCGAGATGGCCACCTCGGGTTAGCGAACCACGGTGTCCCCGTCTTGCCCCCGGCAAAAGGGGGGAGGACGCAACGCGCCGCTGCGCTGCCTTTTTCCGGGGTTTCCTGCTTGCGCTAGGATAGCAGGCGGCTCCACCTATCACCCACTTGCCTGGCCTCATGGAAGCTTTATTAATACCTAATATTTTAGATTGATTTGTTAATTTTTACAAGAGCGACTGCCGCGACTCCCAAGTTAAAGCCCGCTACTAGAACTACCATTAACTGCGTATTATTAACTGCGTATCAAGGAAATTCAATAAGTATTGCGTCATGTATATTAGCAACATTATATAATTTATTATACTATACTATATTACTTTGGGTCTAGAAAGCGCTGTTTAGAATGTCGTAGAACATTTATTTATTTATTATTTATTTATATGACTGTTTATTGAGCAAAATGACCTATAGTGTAAAAGAATATCTAAATATTCTATACTAGCATCGCCACGCGGTTTCACCCGCGTAACTCTTGATCCTGTGGGAATCTCGGGATAAAAAGTAGCCTATGTTACTCAGGGATAATGTAGCATTCTAATGGTGAAAGAATTTTTGAAATCGCTCCAGTACTTTTTGAGCCAATACGTTACAAATATACTTATATACAAATCTTTCCTCTTTATAATATTAGTATAGCACGCTCTATGGAGCAGAATATGTTGTACCTTTTTTTTTTTTTTTTCGTGCGGAAATCCCTTCGGATACCCCCCCGCGTGCCAGCGGGGGTGGTTATGTCGGGCTTGAACCGACTAAAACCGCACGCCGTCTCGGGTCTACAGACGCCGGGGTGTAAGGTTGCCCATAGAGCATATCCCTCGCACCCCGACTGACCCTGGGCCATCTCCGGTTTCGAGATGGCCCCCTCGGTTTTGGGAACCACGGTGTCCCCGTCTTGCCCCGGTTTGGGGGAGGGGCGCTAGTCGCCCCACCGTCCCGGCCTGCTTCTGCTGGGGTGACAGGTGGCCTCACCCGCCACCCCCAGGCCTGCGCTCATGGAGGACGGAGGTCGTTAAGCGACCTCCGGCGCCTGAGTCGCCTGCGACGCGCGGCGATCAAGTTGCGGGCTCGGCGGTCCGGGAGAGTTCTAAATCTCTCCCGGGCACGCTCCGCCATCTCCTTCGCGAGCATTACATGCTCGCAGAAAAAGGTGGCGGCGGCCCACGCGCTCGCGCTCCGCACCATTGCCGCAATCATGCTGCCGAGCGAGAGGATTCCCACCCAGATGGCTGCCACGAGGTCACGCCTCGGCGCCTCCCACGCCGGGCAGTCCGCCAGCGTGTGCAGCGCTGTGTCCTCGCTCGCGTCGCAGTGATGACACTCAGGCGTTGGCTCCTTCCTGATCCGATGCAGGTGGTCCCCGAAGCACCCCTTCCCGGAGATCACCTGCGTCAGTCGGTACGAGAGGCTTCCATGTCGGCTCTCCAGCCAATCCTCCATGATGGGCCTTACCGCCGCTATTGCGGCGTGCCCTGCGCTTAGTCGCCTAAGTCGTTCCTTCCACTCCACCACGATGGCCTGCCGGAGCTGGGACTGCACGGCCTCGATTTCTCGAGGCTCGGGGTTCCATCCCTGCTCCCGCGCCTCCTTTCGCCACTGGTACAGTTGCGAAAGGGCTCTCGCCTCCAGGTCCCATGGCGGAGTTCCGGCAAGGAGACTCGCCGCCTCGAAGGAGATCGTGCGGTACCCGCGGATGACCCTGATGGCCATAACTCGCTGCGGAGCGCGCAGCATCCGCACAGTTCTGGTCCTCAGGGCCTCCGCCCATATTGGGCACCCATACAGGGCCATGGACCGCACGATCCCCGCGTAGAGTCTCTTGCAGGAGTCATCGGTTCCCCTCATGTTGGGCAATAGCCGAGCCAGAGCGAGAGCTGTGCCCTTCAATTTGGGGGCCAGACTTCGGATGTGCTCTCCGAAGTCCCATCGGCCGTCGAGCACGAGCCCCAAATATTTCATTTGGGGCTTGATGCCGATGCGATTTCCTTCCACGATGAAACTGGAATATGTTGTACCTAGTAACTTTAAGATCGTCTGTAACCATATTCGAAGCAAATAAAAAATTGATCAATTCGCTGTATTTTTGTTTGTCCACTGAGTACTATAGAAAACATGAAAAACGAATCATAATATGTCGGAGTGTAGCAAAAAAAAGAGGAGCACGGGCAGTCGGGGCAGTGAAGATATATTTATATTAATCCTATTTTAAGAAACTCCTGTATGTATTACAGCAGCCGTATTGAGGAGTTAAAAACAAATAATAAAAACATTAGCTCAGTTGTTATTCCCCTAGGTTCAGAATCGCGGGTAAGTCCCGTTATGGCTGTTGTAATTTTAGAATTTAATTTTACACGAGTTTCAAAAATGATTGCAGTAGTTATTATTCACCATGGTAGACAGGCTGTTTAGTTGGAACAAAAAATGTGTCATAAGAGACGGTTTTTGACTATGCAAAATCCGAGGACTAGCAACCATGACCCTGTCCCTGAGACCCCAAATAACGACAAAACACATCACACGCCATGTGTGATGGTCCCTTCCCTTTTACTTTTTTTTTAATTTTTTCAATACTAATCGCACGCAGGTATTGATTCGTTTCCAATTAGATTAGATTTTAAGTGAAATTAGATTTTGAAAGCGTGTTTCAAAACTTATAAACTGTTAAGTTTTCAAGACACACGGTTTAAAAATGTACTTCACTGAATCCGGCCCCAGGTAAATTTATTTGATGCCTTTAATTTGAAATATATGGTTGTATTTGTCTCCTTACGATAAGTAGGTAATATCATGGTCTTAAACTTTTTATCTCTTTTCCTGCATGTATTTTTCGCACTTACCGTCATTTTGATAATAATGTCTACTCAAATGTCACTTTTGGGCTTACATTACTAAATACTACATAGTATAACAAATATTTACTCTGTGAGTGGTCAGAAAGAGAATTTATGCGGCAACAAAACATATTTTGTTTTTCTTTTGTTCTCATTCACCATCGTAAAGGTCATAACAAATACCTTTTCTTTTTTTTTTTACTAAAACCGCACGCCGCCGTCTCGGGTCTACAGACGCCGGGGTGTAAGGTTGCCCACAGAGCATATCCCTCGCACAAATAGGACCGCTCTTGAAAATCATCATAATAAGCCTAATTTCAAATGTAAACAGATTGATATTCTTAGTTCCTGTGTTCCAATTAGAGTTGCCGCGTATACTCGCTATTATTCGGTATTCGGTATTACTCGACATTTTTTTGATATTCGTTGTATACCGAATAATAGCTAGTATTATTCGGCATTCGGCGAATAGTAATCTAAAATAAACTTTTAACGAACAAAAAACTAACGAATTGAAAATAATCAATTTTTATTATTTTCCTTAATAAAACAATACACAGTATCAATTATTATCTGTAATATGAGCCTGTGCCTATCATATTCACGAAATTAAATTAATTAAGCTTTTTAATTAATATTTAAAATCCAACAGAGGCAGATTGTGGTGCAAAAAACTATTTCCGACCAATGGTCAATATGCTCCGACCGTCCCCTACAATTATAAACGGTGGTACAAAAGGGTTGCCAGCATTTAAAAATGAAAAATTATATTTCTACATTATATGTATGTATGTAGGTATGTATAACTTGAAACAGATTTCTTTAACTTAATTGTTTACTTTTCTCACAACCGTATAAGAAATTAGAAATATTTTTAATGTGCCTTATTGATGTCGAATAGTAATGTCGAGTTATTCGAATATTCGCCAAAGTGAATCGACTATTCGCTATAACAACTATTTGCGGCAACTCTAGTTCCAATGCTGGCCAGAATATATTTGTGTGCGGAGAGAGTCCATTTCATATCGTTCGATATGAAATATACCTACATACCTCATACCTACAATACCTACTGATTTAGATTTGAACCCATAATCTCCTATTTGCACGTCCGAAACCGCGCCGTTAAGCCACCGGCACGCTGATAAAATCTGTAAACATATTTCACCGAGAGCTTTCTGATCAAATTGTTTCTTACTTTATGATAATCACGTCGATAATAACTACGTAGGTACATAACAATTATACTTACCGAAAAATTGGAACTTCCGTCGACGCACGTCACGAATTACGCCGACTATTACGATTTTATATCAAGAATTTAATTAAAACATTTTCGACGTTCATTTCAGACTATAACGTCGAAAATGTTTACATTCGTCCATTCGTCCGATGGCAATGTGCCCAAACGTAGTAGAGAGTGTGACGTACCTAGGCGAAAGACGACGTACGTGAACTCGTCGTGTGAATGCGGAGATTTCATCCTATTGCCCTTGCACTTGAATGTAGACACAGTACACTCCGATGTAGATGAGCAGTTGTAGTACACGAAAGAGACAGCTATTGCTATCTCTACCGCGCTCTAGCGATATGCAATCAGCTGTAGCGTACGCGGGGCGCGAGTCTGCCGCCCGCTTGTTCGCGTTTGCGTTCCTGCGTTCAGTCGGTTCAGTTAGTCATGCTTGAATAGCACACGCAGATGGATGTACAAAATGGATCTCCGTCGTTGCGTTTACGCGGTGGCGTTAACAAAAACAGTGATAGTAAAAAACACGACTTGAATTTGTGTCCAAGTGTCATGTCTCCGGAGACGCAGCGGCTCCTGCCGCCGACTACGGAGACGATTATGACGAAGCCGTTCCCCATACGAGGTAACCATAAACCGCATTACTAGAATAATAGACTAAAAATACGCCGGATGGCTGTGACAGCTGTACGGATGGATAACTGCGTCGGTCACTCTTACTATCGTTAATTGACTATTCTGAATAATTTTTACTTATTTGTGTTAACATATTTAAGTTGTGTATACTTAATGTGAACTTGTATACATGTGACTCGTAGTAGCTGAAATATTGCTCGTATGGGTTCATTGGAAGAATACTACTAAGCGAAAATATGGTAACTCAAATAAAACAGTACCCAGGGACTTACTGTTTTTCTGTATCTGATAACTTAATAAATTATCTACTTAATCATGCTGAAAAGGCATAATAAGTAAAAAGATATCGTATATCGTAATTTTCCCATTAATTAAAAATAATATTA
Organism: Cybosia mesomella; assembly: GCA_946251805.1. Taxonomy (NCBI): domain Eukaryota; kingdom Metazoa; phylum Arthropoda; class Insecta; order Lepidoptera; family Erebidae; genus Cybosia; species Cybosia mesomella. Next base: position 31,167,829 of record OX276398.1, read on the forward strand.
TATACCTACTAAGCTAGGTATGTATATACTATAATTTAATTAATAAAAGTGGCCGTATTTTTTTACTAACGTTGATACCTAGAAGAACCATGGATTTTTAAAAACCTTTTTGAAGGTACCTATTTCGAATCGAATAAAAAATCGCTGCTTCTATCAGAGTATAGAAATAAATTATCCAAGCTTTAATCATTTTAATGAATACTCGAATAATAGAGAAAAGTGGAAAATTCAGATATTGCTGCAGTTAAAATACTTTTTCTGCTTGAATGTAGGTAAAATATACTAAATGTGTTAACTCCATCCGAAGCATATAGGATATACGGCGGTAGATAACCCAACTTAAAAAAATAAATTCCAAATAAAGTAATATTTATAAAAGCCGTGTCATGATATTCAATAACGTTAATTTATAGACTCTTAATGTTCTCTCGGAGATATCGCTTTCCACTTATTAGCAAATCCTCTTAAAAATAGAGATTGTAGGAGAAAGACCGCATTTTTGTTTGTGACGGTTGCATAAATACATAGTTTACTATATATTGACTGAATTTAAGTACGTTCGTAATATTTTATTGTCACTCAGAACCGATAGTGTATGTGCAATGCGCATAGTACCGGTTATTGACGTAGTAGTAATTAATTATCGAGATAAATTTACAGTACATACTTTTGTGAGTGTTACGTAATGAAACAGATAATAAAATGCAACATTACAATCTCTAGAGAAATATTAAATACATAGCTGATTGGTCACGTATTGATCAAGAATACAAATTAGAATTAGAGTCACTGTCGTGATTGGTTTAACTGAATGTATACACATTATGATTCATAACATAACATAATAAATGAAGTGATTAATATGAACTAAGCATCATACAAATTGATGGAATTGAAGTGTCCGTTCTTAATATTTAAAAAGCTTATGCTAATGAACGTATACACGGTCCTAATAACAAAAAATACATTTCCCTAAATTTTTGTCTGCTGTGGTTAGTCTTGGTCTGTTTGTTCCGACTAAACTATAGCTGATATTATAAGGTGTAACTAGGCTACTTTATATATTAGAAAAATAATTATAGTACCGAGCAAAAACCATAAAAATATTGTGAAACAATAAGTTTCAAGCAGACGAAGTAGCGGGAACGACAATTTTATTATATTAATTTTTGCTAAGGACTAAGAAAACTGTTAATTATGAAGGTTACACAGATAACATAGTTTATTTTTATTTGCTAGTAGGTAGTAGTATCTATGTCATGCTACAGTAACTTCTAAACAGACTTGAGGTCATAATAACATAATAATCACACCTTTTAGGAATATATAACCAATAATAACATTTTGCTATTACGATGTCCATGCTTTTATTATAAAAATTGTAATCAAATGTAAATTGAGTATTGTGTGTTTACTTACACCATTGCGTGTTAGTTTATTTGTTACCACACGTTTAATGCGTTATTTTTAGAAAAAAAAAATAAGTGAACAATTTATTTTTTATGTAGTTTATGTAGAACAGTTGTCTATGATGCCTACATTATTGTGTTGTCATCTTCGACTTCTATGTAGAGGTACTTCTTTTTTAGTGCGGAAATCCTCTCGGATTCCCCCCCGCCGGCTAGCGGGGGCGGTTATGTCAGACTTTAACTGACTAAAACTGCATGCCGTCTCAGGTCTTCAGACGCCGGGGTGTAAGGTAAAGCATTTCCCTCAAAAAATCGACTGACCCTGGGCCATCTCCGGTTTCGAGATGGCCCATGGTCAGTCGGGGTGCCACAAGGGAACCACGGTGTCCCCGTCTTGCCCCGGTTTGGGGGTATGGGCGACTCCCCGCCGTCCCGGCCTGCTTCTGCTGAGGTGACAGGCGGCCTCACCTGCCACCCCCAGGTCTCCGCTTATGGAGGACGGAGGTCGTTAAGGTACCTAGGTGCTGAACTGTCTATACTGAATAATTTTTATTTTTTTATACCACTCAGTTGGCAGACAAGCTCACGGCCCACATTTGGTATCGATTTAGGACCGTAACGTGACCATTAACTTTTCCTAGCTGTCATAAAGATGACATTACAAAAAGGCGCGCTATGCCTATTATGTCATATACATACGGTAACACGGTATTGATATAGATATCATTACTCGTAGGTGTCGCAATAGGTGATAACTGATAATATAAGCATCTAAGGTCTGTGGTTAAAATTCATTATCTCATTCATCTAGTTTCTGCGTCCCGTTCCAAATTCGAAATTCAAAATTAATTCCAGGAACGCAATTTTAGTTCTCAACAGCTTGTTTAATTACATATAAGCCATGGTGCATAGGTTATTTTTTGGTGAGTTGGTAATTGACATAATGTTTTGACAACGTTTCCGCTGTAAACATGAGCTAGCCGTGTCATGTCCTCCTCATTGTATGTACGGCGGCTATTGTATGATAGTTAATTGCACAGATTACATAATAGTTATGTACTTTGTAAATTACAGATACAAAATTGCTAAATGACTGTGACATTTGTTTATTCTATAATATAGTAGGTATGTTACTTAGGTACTGCATTTAAGGTATGCAAAATCAGTACTATTATTTATCCGGTACACTCTGTACCTACACAAATAAAATACCATAAGTATCAAGGGCAATTTGCCCCATTGCGAATTGGTACGAAAGCCATAGGACGAAACACTGAAGCACTCCTTTCAAGTTATCTGTCGCACTGTTCCCGGCAATGTTCGGCTTTGACCTTGCCGTACCGTAATTTTTTATATTGATTTGATGTTGACGTCTTTCTCTCCCTCTCTCTGTCTCTGTTTATTTTGTCCTGATTCGAAGCTTTCACTGGGCAATACCTGAGAATAAACTCTTTACCTTATCAAACTATCTAACCTGAAACCTAAATTCATACCTGTCGCGTCGCACTCGCTCGAATAAAAAGATAAAAATTCCGCCAAAATCACATAAAAACTATAAACACTATAAAAGTATTTTTTTTAAGGCAAGCTTTTATTCAAAAATGTATTTGCACTAAAACGAAAATGTTTTATGCAAGGGCTGTTTACCATTTGCGACATCTTTTAATGGAACCTAGTATTACAAAACTTTTTTATTAATTAATTTTTTGTCAAATTTTTAGTTTTAGTAATATCAAGTAACACCACAGTGGTCCTGAATACCATCCAACAACAAAGAGTTCGTCAAGGCAAAACAAATAAATGAGCCCAAACTTGACAAGTTCATCTTGTTTATTTAGGAACTCCTAAACTCCTACTCCATCTTCAGACCTTGACTATCATGTAACACCAGAGAGTTTACTGAGACAAAACAAATGAGCCCTACCTCGATAGGTTTATCTGGTTTAATTTAGAAGTTCCTGTGACCACTTTCCTACTTCATCATCAGACCAGCTCCATGGTACCATATTAATGTATTGTCATTCAAACTAAACGAGTATGCAAAACAAAATTTCAGCTCAATCGAATGCCAACAAATGATTGAAAAATGGTTATTAAATTTTGGCGGACAATATAACTACTTACATACGAACAGTGCAAGTTAAATAAGATTGTAATAATAGTTAAAAAACTAAAAAACACGCTTTTTATAGAAAACCGAACTAAAAAAATAGAAGATAAGTTTTAATAAATTTAAATTAAGAATAGTGTTAAAAATTGCAATAAATATAAATTAATAATAGTGTAAATAAAAAAAAAACTATTATATGCTTTATTGAATTAAAAATTATCTTTGGTGTTCGAAAATTTGTTAATATTAGATAAAGATAATGGTTGGAAATTGAAATTTCTGCCTTATCGACTATATAGATGAAAATTATATAAATCAACAAAAATCTTATTTTGCAAATTGAAAAATGGAATAATTTATCAAATTAGTGTATTGTCATCGGTCCTCGATACATCGACAAAGTTTGAACGACATCTGGCCGTTTAAAGTGGGTCAAAATCGCCCCCAAAGGAGTCGGTTACAAACAAACATACAGGTGAAGCTAATAAAAAAAATGGTATAATAATAGACAGTATAATAGTAGTATCTATGTACCTACATTATTAAAACAAAATGTAGAAACTTTATGCATAATTGCTTAACAAACCAACAAAATAACTACCTACATGTTACAAAAGTCGCTTTACAGAGGGTACTTAGTTAAAAAAAAAATTGTCTTTTTGTATCTACGCCTTACAACATCAAATCATGCATGCTTGCACTGTCAACAGTTCACATTCAACTGACTTAATTTGAAATAAGGGTTCCTTGCAACCGGCAAGTAACTTTTTTTCACAGATTACCCCCGTGTAGCTACAGCAAGTATGCTTGGCGTGCGTCTAGTGCCCTTTATGCGGCTATTTATCTATAATCCAATATATTTATTCCTATTTAATTAAAGTACAGCTCTTGAAGCGTCTAAGGGTAGAAGTAGATCACGGTTCTCTCTGCCTACCCCGTAGACGTTAGTCCTTGGAAGGAAGTCTGCTAACAACCTACTCAATATTTATATAAAGTTGAAGTGCCACACTTTGAGTCCTGTCAAAATGTGTCAAATATCATAACCGCTATCTAAGCGTTGAGCCTCAGTCGTATCCGAGGTTTTCTCCTCGGAGCCCGGGGTCCGCTTTCCAGCTTTGGTGTTCCAGGTTCCAGAATAAGGTAGGGCCTTGCATACCCCTCAATTCCTCACACTTCAATGTCTATTGCAATGAAATTTTGTGAATGTATATGATTGATTCCAACTTTACTTTTAGACCTGATAGTAGAGAAACAAAAATACAAAAAAAAAACAATACATTTTGGGAGTTCCCCATACTGAGAACTGAAACGCAAAAATGTTTTTTTCATCAAACCCATACGTATCCCATACCCATACATCATTTTTGAAGACCTATCCATAGATACCCCCAGTATCTATGGATAGGTCTTCAAAAATGATACTGAGGTTTCTAATATGACTTTTTGCTAAACTGAATAGTTTGCGCAAGAGACACTTTCAAAGTGGTAAAATCTGTGTCGCCCATGTAACTTCTAAAATAAGAGAATGATAAAACTAAAAAAAGTATATGATATACATTACCATGTAAACTTCCACCGAAAAATGGTTGGAACGAGATCTAGTAAGTAGTTTTCTTTTAATACGTCATAAATCGTAAACCGCAATTTACCGTTCATTCAATCAACTCAAATATGAAAATTTTACTTGTTGTTCCCGCCCGTGTACTGGTTGTTCGACACAGTTCGCCATCGCCTATGCATATTTATAGATTATTTTATTCCAAACAAAACTAAAATTGAGTGGACTTGTCTTGCGTCCTTCCTTCGTTTGAATTTGCATACAGACGAAGAATACTAATAATCCGATATGTTATTTACGTTTTAAGGCGAATCTGGAGCCATCTACCGTAATTCTTGCGAACTACGGAAACAATGAATAACTTTAGTCATTTTTAAACATTGTTTTTTTGATAGACAAAGGCGAACCAAAAAAACATACAGTAGTTAACCTTCCTAATCTTTCACACGCCGACTGCCAATTGAATGTTTTTCGCGCGTATCTTGTATGTTTCTAGGTATGTACCTTTTTTTCGTGCGGAAATCCCCTCGGAGACCCCCCTGCTGACTAGCGGGGGTGGCTATGTCGGGCTTAAACCGACTAAAACCGCACTTCCAAACAGCTGGGTGGATTGCGATGTTACGATTGTTGGTATCGTTAAGTTCGTCTGAAAAACCCTAGAATCCACAGTAGGTAAGATATATATCTAATACCTAAATATAAAAAAAAATAACAATCATATTGGTGAATTTTTGGCGCGAAATTGTAAGTTGTTAAGTATTTTTTTAACCAAATCTTTCGAGAATGGTATCAAAATTGAGGAAATAAGAACTATTATGTATGATTAAATTTTTATTTAACTTGCTCTGTAAACCATTAGCGCGGGTCAAATCTGAATTTGGAAACAGTTATCCTCAACCGATTGGGAAGATATTTCACTTACACGTTTAGTTTGGATGCCAATGCATTAATATGGTACCATGGAGTAGGAAGGTGGCAATAAGAACTAAATTAAACAAGATAATCCTATAGAGTTTGGGGTCAATAGTTTTGTCTTGAAGAACTTCGATGTGAAATGGTGTTCAGAGTCTGATGGTTGAGTAGAAAGGTGGCCAAAAGAACTCCTAACAAGATAAACTTATAGCGTTTGGGCTCATTTGTTCTGTCTTGACAAACTGTCTGATGTGACATGGTATTCAGGGTTTGATGATGGAGCAGGAAGGTGGCCATAGGAACTCCTATCGGGTTTGGACTTATGTTTATATTACTCTGGTGTTACAAGACTCTAAATGGACTGATGATGGTGTAGGACGGTGGCATTAGGAACTCCTAAACTAAAAAAGATAAACCTAGAGAGTTTGGGCTCATTTGGTTTATCTTGGTAAACACTCTGGTGCTACATAATATCCAAGGTCTGAAGATGGAGGAATTTAGTGGTCTGGATCTAAACCAGATAGATTTGTTGTGTTGAGCTCCTTGGGCTGGTCTTGGCCAGCACTCTGGTGCTACATGACATTACTAAAACGAAAAAGTTGACAACGCCAAGTTGCGTAAGTTTTTTCTGTGTTCTAATTGCGATAGCTTTTGAAATTAGAACAATCCTAGCATAAAACTATTATTTTCGTTTGAGTAAATCTATTTTTTTTTACTAATTTTTTTTTATTGCTTCTTGATTTCGTTCGCCTTTATGGAACTTACCGATTCTTTCGTATAACAAAGAGTTGAAGATTCATTCAAAGTCTTTGTTACGAGTTATTCACCCGGATGGTGTTGCTGGGGTAGGTTAAGTGAGTAATAAAATAACTAGGTCACATTGAGTCAGTAAATCGAAGTTGAAATGTATTGTGTGTGTGTTTATTATTTCAAAAACAGACAATACTAACTTATTATTTTTTAATTGTTTTTGCTGCAGTTATGTTTGTTATTTTTCAAGTGAAAACTTTTTTATTTGAGATGGGAAAAACAATTGAATTCGCGACACTGTTGCCGTTACCGTTACCGACAGTCCTCTTATAGTGTTCAGTTTAAGTATTGTTTTATTTATTTATTTATGTACACACACAATCAGATATAAAAATTCTAAAATGGAAAAATTTGTACAGAGGCTCTGCTTATTTCTCAAAGAAATCTCTTCCAGCAGACCTGCGAGAGGAGAGTTTGAATAGAAGAGAATAAGTTAACAGTGTGTGGGGAAGACGAGAGACAGTATAGGTATAAATAAGTATTATATAGATATATAATGTATATAAATATATATAATATAAAATAAATACATGCATTGCTTTATGTTGGTATACAAGATCATTAAAGATTATGGGAAGGAGTCAATCATAGATAGAGGACAGATAGTGTTGACGAAGTTTGAGTCTAAAACTATTAATTGAGTTACAGTCTCTGATATCAGCAGGAAGCGAGTTCCACAGTCTGACTGCATGGACAGAAAAGGAAAATGAGTAGAAGTTGGTTTTATGGGAAGGGAATTTGAGTGTTCAACGTAGGTGGGATCTGCATCGTGCATTGGGAGAACGGGCAAAGGAAAATCGTTCCCTTAGGTAGGAGGGGGCTGAAGGATTGTGAAGAATATTAAATAGAAGACACAGTATCCGAGTGTTCCTGCGGAGACGGATTGGGAGCCACTTGAGTTCTTTGCGATAAGAGGAGACATGGTCATATTTCTTTAAATTGAATATGAAGCTAATGCATAGGTTTTGCAGCCGCTCAAGTTTATCCAGCAGTTCCTCATTGGCATCCAAGTAGCAGGCGTCAGCATAATCGATGATAGGCAGTATGAGGGTCTGAGCTAAATAAATTTTGGTTTTAAAGGGCAAAAAGCATCGGAGACATTTCAAGGAGTGGAAAGCATACCGTACCTTTCCTTGGTTTTTCCATTTATTCATAAATCATCGTTTTAAAGAGGTTCATGAGTGTTTCTTGGAGTTATTAAGGGTTGTGAAGTTTCTTGGGGTTTCGCTTTCGTGGGATTCTTGAGTATTTCGTTGACTTCTTGACGGTTCTTGAGTTCTTCATGAGGTTCTTGAGTTTTTCGTGGGATTCTTGACGGTTCTTGAGTTTTTGGTGGGCTTCTTGAGTATTTTGTTGAAGACCTGAGGGTTCTTGAGTTTTTCCTGAAGTTCTTGAGGGTTTTTTTGAATATTTTGTCTTGTCGGATTCTTGCAGGTTCTTGAATTTTTGAAGTGAAAACTTCTTGAGGCTCGTTGGGCATTTTTGAGATGGAAAAAAACAATTGAAATCTTGACAATGTCACCGTTACCGACACCTCTTTAAATATTTCCTGACGATTCAAAAATTACACACGTAATTGTTCAAGTTTTCACTTATGTCGGCACTTCCAGAGTGCCACTGTTTTTCTTTTATCTAGGTAGGTATTTCATTAGCATTCGGTTAAGGTTACATTTCTTGTCACACTAATTGCAGAATTTAATTAAGATAATCGCACACGATGTGACCTTCAGTTGACGAAGTCGCACATAGAATATATAATTTATTTTATCTGTAGTAGTATGGTTAGTTCTAGGTATAAGTATCGTTCTAGGTATTAGTTAGTATAAACCATACAGTAAAATTATAAAAAGTATAGTAAAAACATACATACATAAACTCACGCCTATATCCCCGAAGGGGTAGGCAGAGGTGCTAGCACCCACATATCGCCAGTTTATGTTAAGGTCCCAATGTAATAGGTGGCGAGCCTATTGCCATTAACCGGGCACTTATAAACCTGCGATAAATACACACATAACTTCGAAAAGCATCGAAAAGTCATTGGTGTGTGCCATGGTAAAACCTGGGATCGAACCCGAGATCTCGTCTCAGCAGTCCATTCCCCATACCACTAGGCTACCGCGGTTCTTTTAAATAAAAAAAATAGTAAAAACCAATGCTTTTAAAAAGTGTAAAGGCCCGTTAAATCAATTAAATGTGTATTTTTTACACGTTCTCTACAAATAATAGCGGCGCGCAGCCCACATCAGTCGGAGTGCTAGAGATATAAACTCTAACATCATGATCAACTTCAAATTTAGAGACCCTACCCCATTAAAGCAAGCAAACTGACAAATTATAAGCTGGCGTAATTAATTACTTACACTTCAAACTTTGAGATAACCACCATCTTTAGGTTCACTGTGGCCATGGCTGCTGAAAAGCAATCGAAATGTCGGGATACGTGTAAATAAAAATCGAATAAAAAATTAAAAAACACTCCCGAGTACTTAATTCACCTTTCAAGCAAAAGAAAAAAACTCAAAATCGGTTCATACTTTCGGGATCTACGATGCCACAGACAGACACACACAGACATATATTTATAACACAGGCTATAATCACAGACTACACAGTCATTTTTGCGTCAGGGGTTAATTAAGTAACATAAAATTAATCGCCATAGAATGTGTTAAAAATAGTTTTATTTCCTTTGTTGCTTAACCGCATATACTTCAACTTAATCTGTGGTTTTCTGTAGGATGGAAAGGGCGTGGTGGCAAATTCTAGCAGGGAGTCCCCTTATTGTCACAGTATAGGTAAGTCTTATACCCTAGAAAATATAAAGAATAATTCTCACAGTGGTTCACCACGATCTACAGGTCCAAGCCAATCCGATCAACCGACGGACGATGGCTCTCCCCTTAGGGTTGGGAAGTTAGAGGAAAGTATATCCGGTAATAGCCAAAATAGGCCAGTCCCTTTCTAGGGAGAATACTCTGACTACTAGCTACCTGGCTATGTTCTGGATAACCGAATTCTCCTTTAACATAATACGTATATCGAATAACTACCTGTCCCCCGCGGCTTCGCCCGTGATATACTTTGATCCCCCGTGGTACCTATTCAACTTATACCCTGTAATTTCTTAGTTTTAAAATAATGTATGGAAATTTTCCCCGATTTGTTGACGTATTTGATTACTGCTCCGCTCCCCTGGATAGTAGCGTGATGAAATATAGCCTTCCTTGATAAATATTATCGATATTCGATTAGAAAGAAAAATCTGTAAAAAATATTTTAGTATTCAGTATGATCTGTCAAAACAAAACCTACCTTCACTGTTCAGTGCGTGAACCGAGCGAGCCCAGTATTAAAAATAAATTTACAGCTCTGCTACCATTCTCCTTTAACCCGGAAACAAGGGTAAGGAGTGCGACCACGAGCAGGTAGTATTCAAGCCGTAGCCCCACTACTCACTTTCACGCAATCACTACTTCGTTCCGAAACGTTCTAAAGCGCGGCAGTGGAAACGCAAATAAAACTAAAACTTAATATCTAACTAAAATAAAGTGTCTAATGATCCGGATCTACTCCAAGGTGCAGTCAACAAACGGTACAAAATCATTAATCAAACACAGGAAGTCGGTACGAATATAAACCGGTTCAAACAACAAAATACCGCAATTTTATAAAACCGGTTAACCGACAAACCCTCAAATCGGTCAAAAGGCATTCGAGGAACCGCTCCGAACTTAGAACAAATCAAACAAAAGTAAAATCAAAACTTCCCGGGAAGTTGAATTCCCGTTACCGGGAACCGGTTAGTTCGGTCAGAATCGAGCCACCAAAAAATTATCCGGAAATCCCGAGAAATATTGAACTATAAAATTAGCTATTTTAAATGCTCGGATACAAACAAATCAAACTATACATTACTTTCAATTTTATAGCCAGTAACCACCGATAAATATCTATTCAGACCTCCCGGCGGGTCCGATCAAACCCATGAATAAACAACAATTCAAAGTTAAACAGAATTTTAGCACGTACTTGTTTCAATAATCAAATTAAGCCGCAATTTACACCCGATCGGAATCGACCAGGAAATATTTTAATTACAATAACAATTCCAAGTTTTAAGGTGAAAATAGTCAATTTCAATTGCACCAAAAGGCAAAATAATACCGATAAATTAACATTCAAAATGGCGGACTTGAACCGCGTGTTAAGTTTCAAATGGCAAACCAAAATTAAACCAATCCGTTAATTACCATCAACAATACACAATCCCCTCAAAGCGCGTGGCAAGGCCAACCAAAAAAGACGCGGGCACAGTGTCCACCCAAACGAGCTCATGAGCTCGGACCCTTCACAAAGCAACGTCGCGCTCAACATGTACCGGCGATGTACCGATGTACCGGCGTCATAGTTCACGTACAATAATGCGCGGGTACGTAAAGAAAAAATATGATTGATGTTGGTCCTATCAATACGCGGTACGAACATCAAAACACGAACACTTAACGATTAAAACTAAACATTCACTTTAGAGAGGTTATTGAACATTTAGAACCACTCATTATTGATTTCGTTTCAATTAGATCTTGAGATTCTAATGTTCGTTAGTTTTGAAATCATACGTTTAAAAAACGTAATTTTACTGAATCGAGCCCCAATAGTTCCTGAGATTAGCGCGTTCAACCAAACAAACCAACTCTTCAGCTTTATAATATTAGTAGGTATTGATATTCACGTAAAAATTTCAACAGATTGTTTTAATTTTAATTAGGTAGTAATAATAATCTCCCGCAACTATCACAATTAAACTACGATCCATTCTTCCGCTTGGCAGTGACCACCATGCTCTAAATATAGATTAATTATTTATATTGTAGTGTTGAGAGCAATAGTTATATCAAAACACTTCTACGAGTATAGTAGCTAACAGCGGGGCAATGTGTGGCACTTGCTTTGTTGGGTTAATTCGGCTAAAAAATCGGTCAAACGCATAAAACTTCGTAGGTGGTAGGTATGGTACGATGTTTGTCCCTGTTTCGTATTGAATAATCGTATCACAGATTACATAATATTATTCTAATAGCAGTATTCAATACGAAATAAGCAAGTCCCTATTTAGTACAATCGATACTTGATCGGAAGTTGATCACAGGACAATTAATGCATCTTTAATCGATTCTTGTCTGAATATCGTATTGAATAGGTGCAGAACCACACTACCAACATCTTAGTGGTTTTTTGTATCTTTAAAAAATCGTATCTGCTTATTTCCAAGAAGTATAGCAATGATTTATTTTTAATGAATAAGTAATTTATTCGAGAACTTTATGGGACTAAAACTTGCAATCAATAACTTTAATAACACAATTAAAAAAAAAAACAGATATAGAGCCTTTGTGCTTAATAGCAGCCACTCTGTCTAATGCCACCCTTTTGAGTATCTAGTACCAGGGATGTTATGGATATATAATTTCGGATACGGATATTGGTAAAATATTATATCGGTTTCGGTTACGGTTATGGATACTAAATTATTTCGGATTATCCGATAGTTTCGGTTACGGATATTAATTTTTGTGTCAGTGTCAGCTGTTGGGAATTTGTCAGTTTTTGTGGGTTATTTTTTTCTAGCAACAACAATTCTTCATACTTATCTTTGTGTTGAGATTTAAGGTGAAATTTGAGTGAAGTAGTGCCACCTCCTTTGCGTGAAAATTGTTTCCCACACTGTTTACATTTTGCAAAATTTAGATTCACTTCATCATAAAATGACCAAATTAAACTAGATTTAGGACGCATTTTTCCAGTCACTGACAATTTGTTTACTAATTAACAAGAAACCACACCTTTAATAAGTAATCGTAAAATAAATTACATCGTACGTAGGTAACGTAATCCCACAATAACCTCTAAAGTTACGACGACTAAACCGGCGCGCGATGGTCTGCCAGCCGGGCAAAAACAAAAACTTGTCACGACGTGTCATATTTACTATAAAGAAAGTATAACCCGTACGAATTAGCTGTGCCCCTCGCGCTGTGTCGTCATGAGGTAGCGGGAGAGGTGTCGCATTCCAGCGAAGCGCATAGTTAATTCGTACGAGTTGTAGTATTTTATTTAGTTAGACTCCGCCCCATCCGAAACTATCCGAAACTTTTATTTCGGATTCGGTTACGGTTACGGATATTTTTTTATTTCGGATATCCGATAGTTTCGGTTACGGATATGGATATCCATAACAACACTGTCTAGTACCAGGCTAACCAAGGGTCATGTCATTAAAGTTTTTGCATTTCAAATATATATGGTGTCACAAAATTAGGTCGACATATATATATATATATATATTATGTGATATATATTGTATCCACACTCATGCCTATTCTTACCCATTAAGGTCAGAAAGAGCGTGTTTATTTTATGTGTTTATTAACATCTTTATAAAGTAAATTTCTCAATATCTTTTACTCAACATAAATTCTTATAATATATATATATATATATATATATATTTAAATTGAAATAAAATTATTTTTAAAGGATTCTATCGTGATTTATTTGATGTTATTTTATATTTTACATTGATCCGTTGCTTTTCAGCAGCCATGGTCACGAGGAGACCCGTTAAAAATAGTTGTATTTCAATGTTCGCGTAAACTTCCGACAATATCATATATATACATTAATTTTTTTGCTTATCTCAAGAATACTCGTATATTCCTTAAAATTTGTGCCAACCCTGACTGTTATGAGACGGCTGCTGTAACAAGATACATTATCAAATAAATACCAGCCTCCACGGCTGGCATTAGATTAATAATACATTTTTTTCGCTTAATAATGTGCCCGGTAGATGGCAATAGGCTCGCCCCCTATTACATTGGGACCTTAACATAACTGGCGAATCGTGGGTGTGTAATACACCTCTGCCTACCCCTTCGGGGATACAGGCGTGAAGTTATGTTATGTTATGTTATTTCTGAATACAGCCCTATCAATTCTCACTAATATGAAAGAAGATTAGAATAGATAGAAAGTAATATACACACGTCTCACTAAGTATGGAAAGGAAATAATGCGAAATAAAGCTTATTTCTGTAGGTCCCCAAGTTAGCTGAAATATAGGAAATGGCCGACTTTCTCACTATCTCTCACTTTAAATCATGTTGATGCTAGTGTAGTTAAATTTGACACACCATATCTACTTACATTTTCAATTTTTAGGGTACTGGCACTAGTAAATTCGTCAATAAGATTATTTATTATCAAACAAAATTGGTGAAAAGGCTGGTATTAGGGTCCAGGCTGGTATTCGGGTCTGCCACCCTATGTCTTGGAATCAATTTGGTTGACCACAAAAGCTGATCAATAATGTGACGGATCAATCTTAACCCGTCGTCTAATTTCGTTCATACATTTGTCGTCCAAAGTTATCATCATCATTGTTCAAACTGCATGATAAATACTTAATGTATTCGACTCCAGCTTATTTATTCGTACGTACGTGCCAGTATATTGAATTAAAATGTCCGATAAATGCTTACAATAGTCTAATTTTCTAGAAATTTTATGATCACTACAAGCATGTGAAACTAGGGTCATAATATGTTTATCAGTTCCGGATTTAGTCAAGCTAACATTTTGTTAGAATAGCAATTGAAGAGTCAAACTAATTGTATATATACCTATTTCATTTCATTAGGTCAAATAACTAAAGTTCGATCCTTTAGTTCGTACCTACAACGAGATTTTGATAAAAGTTAGGTCTTATTTATTCTACCTGCCCTTGTCTGAAATATTTAGGATCATAAAGGTGGTAATATAATAAGAATGAATATAATAAAATATATAAAAACTTATTAAACTTTAAACGTATTGTACAACCAATAAAGTCACCTGCTTTGAACCGGTTTACAAAAACCAGCCAAATGGCTCACGACCTACCGCTTTGCGTCCTTGGCCTAGAGATTATTATCACAGATAAAAATATATGCTTGCCATTATGTCATACCACAGATTAAATACGCAGAACAATTTATGGAGTTTGTTAACGAAAAATAAGATTGTAGGTTATATTTATTTATAAACATAAGTATACGCTGAGTATGTTTTATTCACCCGGACCGGGCAGCATGTGAGCTGATAGTGTAGTGAATAAAAGTGAGACCACGCTACGGCCGCGTGACGAGCACGCGTACACTGCACCGCAGACCAGATAACCGCATAAACAAATGATGTACTTTTACTACAACAAACAAAAGGCGCATACTGTCGCAGTTTCTAATTAGTGATACATTTTTGTGATAGAAAACGTAGGAAACGGAACCTGTCAATAGTCCAAAGTGACGGGGCTGTCAAATTGCACACATTGCTTTTACCTCGGAAACCCGGGGCCCACTTACTTCACCTTTTTGTTATTGAGGGGTTTTGTTCAAGTTGTCACTTCTGTTGGCATTGCCGGAGTTCCAATGTTTTTGAAACTGAAAACTTCTTTAGCCGCGTTAAGCACTTTCCATATGAGCACTTTTTGGGTGAACAAAAATCATACAACTCGCGTTGTCACCGTCACCGTCACGACACGCTTTCCATAATCAAAAATGGATACATGAATGGGTGGATGTTTTTTGTGGAGGGAGGGAGGTTCAAAACGACGATTCAAAAATTACACACGTAATTGCTCAAGTTGTCACTTCTGAACGCAATCCCGGTGCCACTGTCTTTTTTGAAACCGGAACCCGGACCGCTAGTATTATTTAATTTTAAAAGATGGTAGATACTTATGAGTCAATTATGTGTAAACCATAATTCGAGTGAGCAATCATAAGCACAATGTATTTGTTTACACAACACTGAGTACAGTCAACAACAAAAGTGACTTAGGAAAGGACAATGCTCATGTCAGTATGGAAATCGGTTGCACACTTTTTTTTGCTATGTCACATAAATATAAACTGCATTAAAAAGCCTGCATTAAGTATTATCTGAAATATAAACGCATATTGTAACAGAACTTCGGGTTATTGAGAAATTAAATGATTACAATGAGAAAAACAACAACAAGAAAATATTGTCACACTGACTGTTGAACGGACGTTTGAGTTTTCTGTTGGAATGTTTTAAGACAGGGATACCATGTATAAATAAAGAGAAAACCACCACTGAAGCATACAAATTATTTTACAACTTTAACTGATTATCACTAATAAACTACGAATACATATACGGAATATTAAGATTACATAACTGCAATATATTTGAATGTCACATTACGAATTATTATCACGTATTATTATTTAACCATTTTATTTTAAAAAGATTGGTATATTTGCATTCTACCACCAATGGTTTATTTTATATAATGGTAACAATTAAATTAAAATGGAAACGATTATTCATTCAAGTTTTATATGTTTATAATTTAAATTCAAACCCCAAGTTCTATAGAAGCGATTTAGTGTTGAAAAGTCATACTATAATCAATATTATTTTTTAACATTTGAAATATTGACGCGAACGTCTAAAAGCGCAACCAAGAATGGGCATTCTCCTTTAATTAATTAATCACCCATAAACCTTTCATAAAATAATAAACAGAACATGAAATATATTAACTTTGTCCTCTGTAGATTATAGAACTAAGTACATATATATTCATTATTAGGTTCATGTATTCCAATGTAAACAACATTTGTATACATTTAAGTGTTAATCCACTTTTGTATGTCAACAATAGTATGAATTATCAATAGCGACTGATTTTGGCGGGACATTGACATTGCTCCCCGGCGTTACGTGGGCGAGTAGCTGATATCCGTTGGACTCTATTTCATCCATCGTCATCCCAGCGTAAATCCCAGTTGTATCTAAAACTTGCTCTACGGAGCCCGGGATCCGCTCTCCTACGCTTTTCCGCCTGCCTTATGTAGTTTCTCTTGGTGTTTACGGGAGCGACTGCACTCTGACCGTCCAAACTCGAGGCCTCGAGAGCCAGAGCCTCGTTAATCAGTGTGAGTGCCTCGCAGATGAAAATTGTGTGAAACGATTTGTTTGAAATCAAATGTATCGAAAATATTTGTGCGGGCATACCTACTTATTTAGAGAATTAGTAAACAACATGTAAACGACGGCCTCTGTGGCGTAGCGGTAGTACATTCGACTGCTACGACAAGGGGCGCGGGTTCGATTCCCACTCAGTGCAAATATTTGTATGCATGAATATGTCTATTTGAATTGGTCTGGGTGTTTCTATGTAATCTGTGATAATATGTGTTTACAAAAAAAAGTATACAAGTATATTTATTCGAATTCTAGAACCCATAACACAAGCTAGTTAAACTTAGTTTTAAGCAGATTTTGACGTCAAAAAGATGTAATTACGTTGCACTATTTTGAAAAATAAAGACTTTGACTTTGACTATGTTTACTTTGGGTCTAAAAAGCGCTGTGTAGAATGTCGTAGAATATTTATTATTTATTTATTATTATTATTAAACAAATTAGCCAACTGGTAAAGTCACGACGACAAACCACCATAATGCATACAAAAAAAAAACAATAACAAACAAATTAAACTTTGTAATACTCAGAGACAAGATAAACTGTTGCTAATGTCTAAACTCTTTATCTATAAAATAATATTTACCTATATTTTTAAACAATGTTTTGGATAACACCAGTGTTGCCAGATATGAACGCTTATCTTGTTTATACAGATCTTACGCCGATTAATACAATACTTGTCTGAATATCTGTAGCCAGTTTAATGCTGAATCAAAAAAAAGGTGGCACTCCGGGAGTGCCGACAAAAGTGAAAACTTGAACAATTACGTGTGTATTTTAAATCGTCAGGATATATGTTAACACACCTTTGCTTACTCTATCAGGAGTATACATACAAGCGTCAGTATATATTATCTGATCAAAAATATCGTGACGGAAGATTCATAGAAATCGCCCCTTTCAGCAAAATATTACTGATACGCCAAAAAATGCCATCTAGCGGAATAAGTTTATAAACGCTAAGTTAACACGCTGCTGTTACCACCTATTTCAGAGTATATAAAGTGACGTTGCTCACTGCTACGTGATACAACGTTAACGGGCTAGATGGCGCTGTTATCAAATATTTACAGAGGTGTTGGAGCGTTCGGTGATGATGACACGAGTTCATTGATTTTTGTTCAAAAATGCTTCACTTTAAAAAAAGAAACAAACATACAAAATCTTTAACCATCACTTACCTCACTCTTTTCCAGACTATGACCTCCTAGGCTTTAGCGTAGTCGGGATAGGTGATGAATAGACCCCGTGGTGACCAACGATAAAAGTTTTTACGTATTGTACCGTAGCTGCGCTTAAGCACAGATAAGATAATAGTTAATAGGTAAGCCTAAAATGCTAAACTGATTCTAATTGACTGATAGGTTGGATCGCAACGTTTTCAACATCGAAGTGAAGCGTCGGTAGCTTAGTGGATATGGAGTCGGCCGGTACGATCCGGAGTACGTACGAAAGGTTCTGGGTTTAAATCCTGGCCGATACACTATCCACTCGTCCCATGGCGTTACAGTTTGTACGCATGGTAGCGGAGACGAGCGGAACATTGAGTGATTGCCCTAAGAAAAATATAAGAATCCTACTAATATTATAAAGTTTTCGGAAGTTTAATAAAATATTTTATCTACACCCATGCTTTAAATCCTCTATAAAAGATTCTGAAACAGTTAGCTTATTGCCAACATTAATACATCCAATGTCATAATAACCATAATATCATCCGAACGGGTGTTATAATGTTCTATGAAATTTCATAATAACACTCCTTTCGCTTTTTCAATCTCTTCCGCGCAAAGGGTTACTCATCAGACAGCCAAATTCTTAGCGCTCGATGCGTGGAATCTGTATGAGTTTCAAAAAAAGAACTGTCATTCACGCGCGTTGCATTGCACTACCACAACGGCGCGCGGCGCGCCGTAATAAAAAAATTAAAGCTTATTCGTTCGAATTGGAATTCCCGCTATTTTTCTTCGCTATTATTTTTGCAAATTGTTTTGTTTACTTACGAAAATGAGCGATTCAAGTTTTGATAACACACCTCCAGACATTTCGAATGCAGCAAAGGACATTTGTAACAAATTACTACCCGAAAAATCTAGAAAACAGTATGAAAAGGCGTACCAAGATTTCATGAATTGGAAAATATCAAAGGGCAGTACATCATTCTCTGAAGATGTATTATTAGTTTATCATGGGTGTAGATAAAGTCTTGTATGCAACTGTATAATTAGGTATTAAAACACTCATGTGATACTATTATCACACCAGCTTCGCTTCGTGTGATAAACCCACATTCATGTTTTAATACCCCTCATTATACCACAGTTGCATAAATAACTAATAAATGTGAAAGTGTATCTAAGTAATCTATGGATCTTTGTTACTCTTTCACGCAAAAACGCCTGAACGGATCTGGATATATATAGTCTGGAATAACACATAGGCTACTTTGTATCTAGGGAATAGGTTCCCATGGGAAGCGGGAACGGGAACAGAAATCCACGCGCGAGCGTGAGGCGCCGCGAGCAACAGCTAGTATTATATTTTTTCATAATAATCTATAATATAAAATCGCTGAATGTGTTGCTAAGCGCAAATTCTTTTTTATAATATTCCTTGAAGTAAGAGATGGTTATTACGGAGAGAAAAATTTAAAAAAATGCCTGAAAAAAAAAGTTTTCTAAATTCCCATACAAATGATTCACGTAATTTTATCCCAGGAATAGGTTTCCATCGATTACGGGAACGAGATCAGAATTCCACGCGGGCGAAGCCACGGGCAACAGCTAGTAAGTAATAGTAATCATAAGACTTATTAGTAGGATACTAATTTTCAATAATCGAAGCTATAAACTTAAACGGTCTTATTACAAAACACGGTCTAATTGTAAAACCAGGTTTAAATCGTCTTTAGACCATGGTCTAAATAAAGTCATATTACAAAAAGCGTTTTAGGAGTAAACCATAGATTATCTTTGGTCTAAAGATAAACCTGCGTGACCCCTAGTTTAACGGTGGTTTAAAGTGTAATCACAATAATCACATACGTCAAACTTGTCATTTAAGAATTCTATTATTTAGGTTGTTATTATTCGTACATATTTTTGCTCGTAATGGATATTAACGCAGTTGATGAAATGGATATCAAAGATATTGGACATACCACGCTTACCTACCAGACCTCGTATTAGAGTGAACCCCTTTGTGGAACTATCTGAGGCAGCTTTTAGGCAGTATAGATTTTCCAAAAGTTTTGCTATGAGAGTTATTGATTTAATTAGGGATGAATTGGCTCAGGATCCTCGGGGATACCCGGTATCTCCTTTCCTTTTTCCATTTTATAATTAATTTTACTATGCAACATACAACTTACAGTAGGTATAAAGTTTCGTAATTCGTTTCGAACAACGCGGGAAAACTTCGTTCCGTTTAACATCCATAGATCTTCCAATATTTTAAAACAATGATTGCTAAATAAAGGCATTATAGTGATATTTTATTACTAAATAAAGAATAACTATTTTCCATGAAGTTAAATTTAATGAAAATATATGTTGTAAATATATTTTTCACCAATCTTAGTAAATATTATTTATTAATGACTTCAGAAAACTTTTGCTTTTGGAGGATACGGAACGTTGCGATCGAATGGTGTCCTAATGAACGAACAATACTTGTAGTTATCTGTGGTTTTTAATGAAGCCAAGGTTTAAATCATGGTACTAAGTAGTCTAGGAAAAAGCGCGGGAAACTTCGGTTTGAGCGGGTGTTTTTTTCTTTCGGAAATTTTAAAAATTAATTAATAAGTATAAAATAATTAGACTGGTTTGAATGTTTGTATATTTAATAAATTAGTAGTAATCTTCTTATATTCTGTGTAGTTTAGGTGTTTATTTGGTAAGTTTATTTATATTATTATATGGTAATATCTTTTAAGGTCAGGATCGTATGAACGATCCACCTATAAATTTTATGGGGGATTTAAGCTCTGGCTTAAATCCCCCCGTGGCTAGTTATGTCACAATCGAAGAAAGTATGGACACGGACGCATCAATTCAGGGTAGCGGAAGAGATACTGATAATTCAGTAACAAATAAAGACAGAAGCAGAAAACGTAGGCAACATAGGGTGTGCAAAACTTGTCATAAAAAGAAAAAAAATAATAGAGGAGTAGTCAACCTGAAAGATGATTCTAATGCTTGTAATGAAAATGAGTGCAATTGTCTAACTCTTCCATCTCACAATCCCACTCACATCGATCCTAAACCTGAAATAAACATGAATAGTACTGCACCAGTCAACCAGATTGAACCGATACAAATTGGTAGGAGAGAGTACATAAAAACTGATGCTGCACCTTACTTAGTCCATGTACAACGCAAAGCTGATATGGATAACAGCCCGACTAGTTTACATCCCATTACCTTTGGCAACTTTCTGAAGAAAAATAAATTTGAAAATATAGTTACAGGTTCTGTTAAAAGGATAGGACGTAATAAATGCACTGTTTCCTTCACAAATTTTATAAGCGCTAACAATTTTATTGATAAATGTAGTTCATTAGACGGTAATCTTAAGGCATTTCTGCCAACATTTATTATCACCAGAATGGGGCTTGTCCGTGGAGTCCCAGCTGACTGGTCACTTGATGAAATTCAAGACAACTTATCTGTCCCAATTGGCTGTGGTAAGATATTAAAAGTTAGACGGTTAAATTATAAAGTCTATGTAGATGGTTCATACACATGGAAGCCCTCTCAGTCTATTGTAATCACCCTTGATGGTCAAGTTTTACCCAAAAGGGTTTACATATGCTACAATGCCCTGCCAGTTGATATCTATGTGTATCCCACTATTCAGTGCTATCGATGCTGTCGTTACGGACATACCAAGAACCAGTGCCGATCTGGCCAACCTAGGTGTTACAAATGTGCACAAAACCATTTAGGAGAAACATGTTCTGTTGAGCAAGATAACGCTTCATGTATTTGTTGCTCTGGAAGGCACTATGCAATTAATAAAAGTTGTCCTGAATTTCTAAGGCAAAAAGATATAAAGCATTCTATGGCTCACTCCTGTATTTCATATGCAGAAGCATTAAAACTTCATCCACCAGTGTCAAAGTCTTTTGCTGAGGTTTTGACTTCTATGCCTTCTAAATCTGCTCAACCATCTTCCCAATCGGGTCCTAACAACATACCGACTTCTTATAAGAAAACGGTTTGGCAAAAGCCACGAGCTCCTACGAAATTAACACAGGGTTACGATCAGGCAGCCCATAAAGCCATCCTTAGTGAGTTTCGATTTCCAACTCCAAATGATGGTTGCGGATTATCTCTATTAAAAGATCCCGCACAGTCCCAGACCCCAACAAAGTGATGATCTAGATTGCATTGTCGATATGATTAAAAACCTTATTGGTATGTTAGTTCTTAAAAAAATTATAAAACCGTCCCACGCCGACATCAATGACTTTGCAAACATTTCCCCAAATAATCAATTCAGTAATGGACAGCATAATCCAGTGGAATTCTCGATCAGTAATTCCTAAAAAAACTGATCTTCTTTATCTTGTTAATAAGTTTAAACCTGTTATAATATCTCTATCAGAGACCTGGCTAAAAAGTTGGCAATTATTTGGTATTAGAGGTTACACCTGCATACGTAGTGACAGAAATGACGGCTACGGCGGTGTAGCCATACTAATTAGAAATAATCTACCTTTTTCTCGTATTCCATTTGCAAATAATAATCTTTCTCTTATTGATATTGTCGGTGTAATTATTGACAATATTTCTTTTGTGTCTGTATATATTCCGAAGGCCTCCAATGCTGCCATAAGAGAGTTAGAAAATGTAATTTCTTCGCTTGATAGACCTTTTTTGGCTATGGGTGATTTTAATTGTCACCATCAATATTGGGGAAGTAGCGTGACGAGAAGTAATGGTAGAAGGCTCTTGAATATCTTGGACAATCATAATTTATGCCTATTAAATTCGGGTCAGCCCACTCGCCGTACAGGTTCAGACCAAATAATTAGTGCTGTGGATCTATCAATATGTACACCTAACCTAGCCTCCTCACTGTCGTGGTCCCTTCTTTCATCTTCTTATGGAAGTGATCATTTTCCAATTATTATCTCCTCAACTGTTAGTAATCCTGTCATCAAAAAGCGATGCCCCAGATTAAAGTACAGATTACATGATGTTGATTGGCACCAATTTCGAACCCAAGTAGATACTAATATTTCACTACTACCAGAAATTGTGCGTGGTGGCGAGAATGATTGCAACGACGCTTTGGCCAAGTGTCTGATTAATGTTGCTGATCAATTGTTTCCCTTTAAGAATATTGCATCTAATAGGATTCCGTTGCCACCTTGGTGGGATGCACAGTGTTCTGATGCTGTCAAAAAAAGAAAAGAGGCTGAGAAAATATATGCTGAAAATATGTCACCTGAAAACTTAGATTACCTGACACAAACATTGAAAGAAACCCGTACCATCCTTAAGGAAAAAAAGTTTCAAGGATGGAGGGCTTTTTGTGACTCTTTGTCCCCGACAACTTGTCCTTCAGAGGTGTGGCGTAGCATTAAACGGTTTAGATCTGCTTTCAATGACTCATCTTCTCAGTGTCAACTTCCTTCTTCTCTGACTAACAGTTTTCTTGATATATTAGCTCCCCCTTATGTTGCAGAGAAAGACTCACACTCTGCCACCACAGCTCTTTTCCCTGTCATTCACACAGGTACTCCTTTGTGCATGCCCTTCAGTTTGTATGAGTTGAAGGGGATTCTATCGTCCGTTAAAGATTCTGCTCCTGGTGAAGATGGCATACCTTACTCTTTTCTTGCTCATTTAAGTGATGATAGTCTAACTTACTATTTAAATCTAGTTAACTCTGCTCTTACCTCTGGGAACATCCCTTCTTCTTGGCGATTCCAAGAGGTTATCCCAATTTTAAAATCTGGTAAACCACCCAACAATGCTGAATCATACCGACCAATAGCTCTTTCGTCTGTTCTTGTTAAAGTGGCTGAGCACCTTGTTAAAAACCGTCTGGAATGGTACATTGAGAGTAATCATATATTATCAAGAAGCCAGTTTGGTTTCCGAAAAGGAAATAGTACAATAGATAGTATAAGTGTATTCACTACTGACATTCATCTCGCGTTTTCAAACAACAGATTTGTGGTTGCATCATTTTTAGATATCAATAGTGCCTATGATAATGTCATTTTATCTATCCTAAAACGCAAATTAATAGCTCTTAAAATTCCGCATCTTCTAGGCAACTTTATCTTAAACTTACTATCCGTTAGATATGTATCCGTGTACTCTGCTGATGGTAGCAGAAAAACCCATTCAGTTTTTAAAGGTCTTCCACAAGGATCAGTACTCAGCCCTCTACTTTTTAATATATATACCTCTGATTTGGAGCCGGCACTGAAGGGCATAGTTAATATCTTACAGTATGCTGATGACCTACTATTATATTCTATGGATGAATCCATTAACAACGCCTGTGAGTCTTTAACAACTTCTCACAAATTATTAAAATGTTGGCTGGATGAAAATGGATTAAGCCTATCAATTCACAAGAGCAATGTTGTTGTTTTCACTAGAAAAAAAGCGTTTCCTGATCCCATAGTTAAATTTAATGACTCTATTTTACCCGTAAAAGACTCCGTAAAATTTTTAGGTCTAATTTTAGACAAGAAACTTACCGGAGAGCCGCATTTTACGTATGTTGTGAACAAGTGTGAACGTTTGCTTAACATTATGAGATGTTTGACGGGTGTTTGGTGGGGTGCTCATCCCACTAGCCTTAAGCTTTTATATAATGCAATCATTCGTAGTGTCCTAGATTATGGAACATTCCTTTTAGACGGGGGCAATAAAAAAGGTACCAAAAAATTAGATGACATACAATCCAAGGCTCTGAGAATCATTTCGGGCGCAATGAAATCAAGCCCACTAAATGCCCTGCAGGTAGAGTGTGTGGATCCACCACTTTACCTCCGACGCCAGTACCTATCGGATAGGTTTATATTTAAAATAATGGAATCAACAAACCATTTATTACATAAACAACTAGAAGCTCTTGATCAGCTTGTTCTGAACTCCAAGTTCTGGAGACGACAAAGCACTCCATGCATAATTAACAGCTATAGGAAATTTAAATCAATACATGGACGGGTCTTTCGTTCGCCATCGCTTGCCCTTTTTGACAGTATATCCTATGAATCATTAACCCTTTCACCTGACATCTGCTATAGTATAGGTATAAATAAAGGAGACCCAGATGCTAAATTTAATTTCAATAAGACAGTGGATGACAATTGGCGTGACTGGCACCATATTTTTACTGACTCTTCTAAAAGTAGATTTACTTGTGTAGGTATAGGCATTTATCATTCACAATTTAAAATTTCACAAAAGGTTAAGCTTCCCCCTGAAACTTCAGTTTATACTGGAGAGTGCTTTGGTCTTTTCAAAGCATTAGAGTATGTATTATTAGCCAAGCTCCCAAAGGCTGTAATATTTACTGATTCTAAAAGTGCGCTTCAATCCATAGATAAGTTTCCATTTAAAAAACCATATTATCCAATTATCTTTGACATCAGAAAATTACTAAATATTTGCCGATCCAAAGGTCACTCCGTTATATTTACTTGGGTACCTAGCCATTGCGGAATTTGGGGAAATGAGAAAGCCGACCAACTTGCAAAAGAAGCAGTTCATGATGGTGATATGTATCCTTATACTTTATATTGTCATGATCTCGTGAATTTGCCTATGAATTTCTTAATAGATCGTTGGTCTAAATATTTCACAGATTCCTGTAAATTTAAAGGTAAGAGATATTTCGATGTTCAACCTGAAATCTCACGAAAACCGTGGTTTAGTAGGGTTGAATGTTCAAGGCTATCAGCTTCAATTATTATACGAATGCGGCTAGGCCATGTCTGTACTCCCTCCCACCTTGCTAGGTTGCAAATTGTAGACAGCGATTTGTGTGACTGTGGAATGGAAGTTGGAGACATTGATCATATTTTCTTCTCATGTCCGCGTTATGACCGTTCCTCATTCCTGCGTTCTATCATTTCCTTGTCGGTCCCTCTTCCTTCCCGACTGAGTTGCTTATTAATGAATCCCATACTATATTATAATGTTATTTCCTCTTTCTTTCTACTGAATGATATTAAGTTGTAATTATGATTTTTAGTTATATATTTTAAGATCCTTTATTTGTATTTTTATTTTACTTTTTTGGACTTCACTATCAAACCTATCTAATTATCCAAATTCCGTTCCTTTTCCTTTCCTCGGTAATATTTTCTAATGTTTAGTAGTTTCCTTAACTTTGTCGTTGGCACACAGCTTGCTAGTGCCAAAAGGGGGAAAAAAAAAAGTAGTCTACGGTTTATTCAGTTTTTGTAATAAGAAGAAGTTTAAACCCTGGTCTTGAGATTAAGCCTAGACTTTATAGTTCGGGTTTAAACCAGACTTTATTCCGTTTTTTGTAATAAGACCGTAATGGTTGACCACAATTACTGTTCGGACAAATTAAGTTTACGATACGTTACATGAGAGCATCATCTTTGTGCTAGGCGCTAAGCGTACACTATTTCTACAACCTACCTACCTTTACCTTTTTTATGCGTCGACCCCTGCTTCGACAAAAATCTTATGTACTGAAGAACACCATTAAATCGATCAATTTTATTAAAAGTATTATTTCATTTCTACGACCGTAATCACACAAAAATACATGGTCCACATTCGAGCTGGATATTATATATTGAAGTCAGCGTCAAGAAATAAGGATAAATGGAAATTTGAACAATTATTTTGATCAAGTATTGCAAGTCATTTGTTCAATGGAAGTTCAAAGGTCATTGGAAGTGAAATACGGTGTTTTCAGCTAATAATCATATTTAGGCCCACCCAGTATCCCATTAAGGTAGTATTTATCTAATTATTAAGGCCATTATAACAGGTTAGTAAACTTTTTTTACACACATTATGTGTAAGTAGGTATCTGATAGTAAAATATTAAAAAGCAATTTTCTAAGCAGAAATAAGGGTTTGCACCCATTTCAGGGTCAATATTTACCAAATTGCAATACCTTAATTGTTGTTTCCTTAGACTTATTGCAATTATTATTGTGAAATATTAGAGAAATCATCCTATAAAGTTTACCATACTTAGTGTTCAGTAACATTTCAATTGAGATTGTAGTTAATCATTGATAGTACAATTATTCTACAACTATACTATTGTGAACAGTTTGTCAAGCTATTTAAAATTCAAGCAGATAAATATAATATATGTATAACTTGCCAAAAGTAACTACATAACTGTATATCCATCATTGTATCTTTGTAGATTAGACATTTGAAGTTTTTTGTCTTGTTTTTCAGTCTCTCAGAGAATACCAAAATGCCTACTGATCAGGAGAAGGATAAATGTAAGGATAATGAGGAAAGGGACTTAATAAGGAAACGGGCGTCTTTTAAGGGACGTCTCACTGCCTTCTGGAATTTCTTGTACGATCTGGGTGATTCATTAACCCCTCTTCAGGTAAACGAATTGCAATTACGTATAGGTAAAATTGAGAATATGTATCAACAATTTGATGAGGTACAATTGCAGCTGGAATGTTTGGTTAGCGACATCGAGCCGCAGATCACTGAGCGTAATGAATTCGAGTCATCATATTGTCAAAGTTTGTCTAAAGCGCAAGACATTTTAAGTAAACATATTCAAAATAATAAAGTGCAAACTGAGGTACCCTGTAGTGAGCATGGTTCTCGCAGTCATTCCAATAACAAACCTGTTAAGTTACCTATAATAAGCATTCCCAAATTTAGTGGTTCGTACGACAACTGGCTTGAGTTCCGCGATACCTTTACTAGCCTTATACACTTGAACGAGGACATTGATAATATTAATAAGTTTCATTACCTACGGGACTCCTTGGAAGGCTCAGCGACTGTGGTTATTCAGTCTATTGGGTTTTCTGCAATTAATTATCCCATAGCCTGGACCTTATTGTGTGAGCGGTTTGACAACGCGCGGCTGTTGATTCAAACCCACATCACTGCATTGTTCAACATTGATGCGATTAAGACAGAATCGTCTGTGAGTCTTAGGCGATTAATTGATGATATTAATAAAAATGTATACGCCCTGAAAACTCTTGATGAGCCTACTGCACATTGGGACACTCTTCTTATTCACGTGATGTCTTTAAAACTCGATCAAAAAACACACAGTGAGTGGGAGGAGTGTAAAAGTCGTTTTGATAAAAATCATAAAATTACGTTAGGTAATTTTTTTGAATTTTTGAGAAGCCGAGCTGATTTATTAGAATCCTTAGAAAGGGCTCGTCATAGTAAACAACAGCAAAAACCTACTACGCATAATGTGAAACTCAAAACGTTAATTTCAGTCGCCAATTCTCAGGTTCAAAACGAAACAAATAATCAGTCGGTTGTCAAATCCTGCCCCGTGTGTAGTGGTTCTCATCCCTTGTATAATTGTGCTCAATTTCTTTCTTTAAACCCAGATAAGAGGCTAGAGTTACTACCTCAATACAAAATTTGCTTTAATTGCTTCGGTAGTGGTCATTACGCTAATAAGTGTAAAAAGAATGGCTGCAAAATTTGCAAACGCAAACACAATACTTTAGTTCACGTTGCAGATCAAAAGTCGACGGTAAGTCAAGTCATACCGACAGACAATAATAAAACTATTCTTGCATCTTCTGTTACTTCAGCGCCAGCTAGCGTCGCGTTGACCACATGCATGCAGGCGCCTGTAGGTACTGAGCAGGACGTACTGCTATCAACAGCACTAGTCAAAGTGCTAGACAAGTATGGTCAAGCGCACGTAGTTCGGGCACTGCTTGATTGTGCAAGCTCCTCTTGCATTATGACAGAAAAGCTGAGCCGGTTACTAGATTTACCCCTTGGTGACGTAGACAAGCCGATTTATGGCATAAATAAAACTCAAACGCGTACGTCACAAGTGAGTCGCATTGAGATGCACTCTTTGAGTGAAGATTATTCACGCAGCTTATTATGTTATGTTTTGCCAGTGATCACAGACAGGATACCTTGTCGTCGAGTGAGTATTAATCATTTGAAAATACCTACCTACCTCACCTTAGCCGATCCTGATTTTTACAAGTCGTCAGACGTTCATCTAGTGATAGGCAGTAATATATTTTGGGATCTTTTGGGATCACAAAAGATCACACTAGGCGACAATCTACCGGTTCTGTGGGAGACCAGATTAGGTTGGTTGGTTTCAGGTCCTGTAGGAGGTCGTGAATCGGATCGCATTTCTTGTAACTTTACAAAGATGGATTCAATTTTAGATCAATCTGAAATGGATAACTGTCAAAATATATTATCACGCTTTTGGCAGGTTGAGGAGGTAGAATGCAAATCATTATTTTCCAAAGATGAGCTACTTTGTGAGGAACATTTTTCAAAGTATACTACTCGTTTGACCAACGGTCGTTTTTGTGTACGGTTACCTTTAAAGCAATCACCTAGCATTCTCGGTGACTCATTGGCGCGTTCTAAACAGTGCCTAATGTCCTTAGAACGTAAATTTAAAACTAACGCAGAATTTCATCGTATGTACGTAGAATTTATGTCTGAATATATTTCGTTGGGACACATGACTGAATGCCCTATGTTTTCAAATTCTATCGCATACTTCATACCTCACCATGGAGTTTTGCGTGAGAGTAGCAGTACTACAAAACTACGTGTTGTTTTCAATGCTAGTATGCCTTCTACGTCACAAATTTCATGTAACGATATACAGATGGTCGGCCCAACCGTACAAGACGACTTATTGTCAATCCTTATTAGATTCAGACAACATAAATATGTCTTAGCTGGTGACGTAGAAAAAATGTACCGCCAAGTCATTGTACATCCTGCAGATAGAAACCTGCAGCAAATCGTTTGGAGGAGTCATCCTTCTGAACCTATTAAGTCGTATCAGCTTAACACTGTTAGCTATGGAACTGCGAGCGCACCTTTTTTAGCCACTAGATGTATTAAGCAACTGGGACTCGAGTGCATGGACAATAGGATCTCAGAGATCATCCAACACGACATGTATGTCGACGATTTGCTAACAGGAGATAATTCTATTGCCGGTGCTTTAGAAATTAAACAAAGAGTCACAGATATACTAGCTTCAGCTGGCATGCCACTTCGCAAGTGGAAGTCGAATTGTCTTGATTTAATTGCTCCTCAAGGTACTTCAAGTAGACAAACTCTTGAATCTGTGGACTTGAACATAGGCAATGAACAGAATAAAACTTTAGGATTAGGCTGGCTAACATCGACTGATGAATTATGTTTTTCAATCAATTGCTCATTCTCAACATGTTTGACAAAGCGTGGAATGCTCTCAATCATCGGCAAAATATTTGACCCAATGGGCCTTCTCTCCCCTTGTATAATTACAATAAAAATTCTTATGCAGAGGCTATGGGTGTTAAGGCTATCTTGGGATGACCTTTTGCCTTCAGATATATTAAATATATGGCGTGAGATACTGGAAGACATTCCAACTTTAAATAAGGTTCGCATTCCTCGCCTTGTCACATGTGATGCATTTATTAATTTAGGGTTACACATTTACTCCGATGCATCTGTTTCCGCCTTTGGAGCCTGTATGTATGTGAGATCTACCAATGCTCAGGGTGAGATTCTAGTTCGATTACTTATAGCCAAAGGCAGGGTAGCTCCAATAAAGCCCCTGACAATACCTAGACTCGAACTCTGTGGAGCATTGGTGGGTGTTCGATTATATCAAAAGGTTATGGCCTCATTGCGTTACAAGGTTGCAGACGTTACCTTCTGGACTGATTCCACCATTGTTCTTGGATGGTTAAAAATGCATCCAAGCAAACTTCAGCCATTTGTTAGGAAGCGTGTTGGGGAAATCATTGAGCATACTAGTAACTGCAATTGGCGGCACGTACCGACTGATCAGAATCCCGCGGACATCATTTCCCGCGGAACTAAGATGAATGACATACAGTCATTGAATTTTTGGTGGTCAGGGCCACAATATTTGAGTCAAGATAAAAGTCAGTGGCCAGCTGATAGTGATACCTCCGAAGAGGAAGCATTACCAGAGTGTGTGCCCGAGGTTTCACTACACGTATCAGTAGTTGAAACTGATAAAGTGATTGATTTTGATAAATTTTCAAACTTGTCAAGCCTTAAACGTAGCATTGCTTACCTTCTACGATTTATCAATTCTTGTAGAAGACAATCTGTTGCATCTATTGTTTTAACTAATGATGAGCTCCGAAATGCTTTAATTCTCATTATTAAGCTTTGTCAAAGGGAATCATTCCCTGAATATAATCTTTTAATCAACAATAAACCTATTCCACGTCGTAGTAATTTATGTAAATTTAACGTGTTCCTAGACCAAAATAAACTACTCCGTGTTGGAGGTCGTTTAGGAAACTCTTTATTTGCTTTCGATAAAAAGCATCCCATACTCATACAGTCCGCTCACCGCTTTACAAAACTTCTTTTTCAATTTGAGCACATTAGGCTAATGCATGCTGGGCCGCAGTTAGTGTTAGCGACCATTCGAGAGACATGTTGGCCTATAGGCGGCCGCAACCTTGCCAAGGCAACCTATCATCACTGTGTGCGATGCACCCGCATGAAGGGAAAGGTTATTGAACCAATCATGGGTAACTTACCTCAGTCGCGGCTGACTCCAGGAGGATATCCGTTTGAGTGTGTAGGGGTAGATTATGCCGGTCCTATGTCATGTGCCAGTCGTCAAGGTCGCGGTTGCAAAATCGTTAAAGTTTATATCGCCTTATTCGTATGTTTCACCACGAAGGCGATACACATTGAGTTGGTAGGTGACTTAACAAGTAAAAATTTTCTTTCGGCTTTGCGCAGGTTCATGTCCCGTAGGGGCAAACCTCGTCACATTTATTCGGACAATGGTACCTCATTTGTTGGTGCATTTAATGAGATCGGTAAATTTTTGAAAGAATGTTGCAATTCGTTGACTGAGAGTGTGGCTGATAAAGGCATCACCTGGCATTTTATCCCTCCTTTTTCTCCAAATTTTGGTGGTCTCTGGGAGGCTGGAGTGAAGTCGGTAAAATATCATTTGCTTAGGATACTGGGCAATTGTAACTTAACTTACGAAGAGCTGAATACTGTGTTGGTTCAGATAGAGGCCATACTAAACTCACGACCTATATCTCCGCTATCTTCGGATCCGACCGACTTCACCCCACTCACGCCTGGACATTTTTTGATTGGGCGACCTCTAGTTGCACTTCCAACACCAAATTTCCAAGACACCAATACGAGCCATCTCAATCGCTATCAGAAAATTGAAAAGCTTCGACAGCACTTTTGGTCCAGATGGAGCAGAGAATATGTTGGCGAATTACAACAACGCGTCAAATGGAAGCACAACCGAGATACGCTGAAGATTGACAGTCTCGTTGTCATCAAGGAAGATCATTTGCCTCCTCTAAAGTGGCGACTTGGACGAGTGATAACAATGTATCCTGGTACAGACTCAATCAACCGTGTGGCGGATATTATGACTTCCAACGGCGTGATCCGAAGATCGTTTAGCAGAATTTGTCCTCTGATTCATCATGATTCTGTGGAAGACCAAGCTTCCAACGCCCGGGAGCATGTTCGGACAAATTAAGTTTACGATACGTTACATGAGAGCATCATCTTTGTGCTAGGCGCTAAGCGTACACTATTTCTACAACCTACCTACCTTTACCTTTTTTATGCGTCGACCCCTGCTTCGACAAAAATCTTATGTACTGAAGAACACCATTAAATCGATCAATTTTATTAAAAGTATTATTTCATTTCTACGACCGTAATCACACAAAAATACAATTACCTAGACTAGATGCATCAAATGTATGTACGATTTTGTATTATTATTTCTAAACATAACATAACATAAACTCACGCCTATATCCCCGAAGGGGTAGGCAGAGGTGCTAGCACCCACATTTCGCCAGTTTATGTTTTTTTTTTTAGGTCCCAATGTAATAGGTGGCGAGCCTATTGCCATTAACCGGGCACTTATAAGCCTGCGATAAATACACACATAACTTCGAAAAGCATCGAAGTCATTGGTGTGTGCCATGGTGAAACCTGGGATCGAACCCGAGACCTCGTCTCAGCAGTCCATTACCCATACCACTAGTATTATTAAATTTATTTAGTTTTTGTTTAGGAATACTTTTATAGTTTTAATTAGGAAATGATATAAAAAGCATGGTTACTAACTGTGACTGGCAGTCTGAACAGAGGATATAGACACATAAAACATTATGAAGATAAATAATAAAGTATTTATAAATAAATAATGCGTCGATCGAGGTTGTTTTGAAAAAGCAGCTCTTCATCATTCATTCATTTATCTAGTCTCGCTTCTGTTCGGACTGCTCCTCGGAACAAAAGCTGACCTCAACTGTTAGGGTCAGCTTTTGCTCCGAGGATGATGATCTGTGTCCTGTAGCCCCCCCGTAACCCCCCACATTCCCGCCTCACCTCCGCACCGCAGAAACTTTTTTGTTCTAACATCTTATCTAATACTAGGTCTGCAAGGCGAATCGCTGCTTGCAATGTTGAGCTGAGTGAGACATCGTGAATCAGATTTTGAAAATTTTGAAAAGTTATCATTCCTCCGTGGCAAGTCCGATTTTGAAAATTCTTTTTGAAAGTCACAACTCTGGACATGCTTTCTGAGCGTGTAAAGTTTGGTCACAGTGTCTCGAGCGGTTATTATGTAATTCCATCTGGATTTTTTTTAACGGTGATCATTCCTCTGTGGTAGCATTAATTTTTTCAAAATATATCCATAAACCTTCCTCAGATTGACCTCTTTAATCATGCCAAATTTGGTTATGATTGGATTAGTACTTTAGGAGGAGACCTGTGACAAAGAAAATCCTGAAGTCTGGTATGAGGAGCTTTCGCTCGACTTCGTCTCAGTCAGCTCAAATAGGTTACGTTGAATATGTTAATACATAAAAGTCATTAGTATTTTAAGTCTGTCGGGAGATAGGCCATTGTTGTCTAAAGTGCAAGCTATCACAACCCAAATAACGATATCGTATTTTATCAAACAATTTCACTTAGCAAATAATCACATCCTTATCAAGTCGCGTATTACTCGTGCTGGGCGGGTCATTGAACTCTTGTAGTAAACGATTGACTTTTAATAGTTGCTTGGTACATCATAATGGGTATAAACAATGAGACTGCGATTGTTTTGTAAACTATCTGTGATGTTATTTTACGTTATAAGTGCCATTATAGACCACTAGCTCCGCCCACGTTTATTTCTTTCTTATCCCGTTCCTGTAAGCCCAGGGAACCTATTCCTGAGATAAAAATAGCCTATGTGTTATTCTATGTGTTATGTTATGTTTGTGTACGACGGCCTCTGTGGCGTAGCGGTAGTGCATTCGACTGCTACGACTGGGGGCGCGGGTTCGATTCCCGCTCAGTGCAAATATTTGTATGCATGAATATGTTTATTTGCATTGGTCTGGGTGTTCCTATGTATAATATGCATGCATTTACAAAAAAAATGTATTTAAGTATGTTTATCCGCATTCTAGAACCCATAACACAAGCTAGTTAAACTATGCTTAATTTGGGTCTAGATAGCGCTGTGTAGAATGTAGTAGAATACTGTATTGAATATTGTATTGTGTTATTCTAGACAATAATCTATCCCTATAGCTACCAAATTTCAGCCAGATGTGTTCAGTCGTTTGAGCGTGATTGAGTAACAAACATGCAAACATCTTCATAATTTTTCATAACATAACATAACTTTATAACATAACATAAAATATCTTTTTTTTTTGTATTATCATTTTATAATTATTATTGGAAATTGCTATTATAATGAGTAAATTAATATTATTGCTCGTACTATTGAAATAAAATTAATAATATGAGATGATGTGAAAGAGATGAATGATATCATGTTACTACACTGTCGAATTGGGATTACCTGTAATGATGGATGTAATGTAAGAAATAAATAAATAAATAAAAAAATAAAAACTTCACGCCTGTATCCCTGAAGGGGTAGGCAGAGGTGTGACACACATCCACGATTCGCCAGTTATGTTTCGGTCCCAATGTAATAGGGGGCGAGCCTATTGCCATCTACCGGGCACATTATTAGGCGAGCGATAATTAATATTTATTAAGGCACACATAACTACGAAAAGTCACGAGGTGTGTGCCCGGGGCGACTGGGGATTCAACTCGAGAGCTCGTCTCAGCAGTCCGTTACGTACGCCACTGGGCTATCGCCGCTTTCACATTTATAATATTAGTAGAATAGGAAGTTGGACAGAATAAAAACAATCTTGTGGTTTGTAATAGTCGACTCCACAAGATTAGTAATTCCTTTCAGGGTATACGCTTCTACAACAAGCTTCCTAGTGAAATGAAGAATCTACCTCTTCATAAATTTAAAAGCCAAATTAAAAGTAAACTCTGCCAAAAAGGCTATTATAAAATTCAAGACTATTTAGAGGACAAACAAGCTTGGATATGAACTGTTTGCTCCCTCTCTCTATGCTACTCAAAGGAAATATTGTACTTAGGTTAAGTAAATATGTTTGTAAATAGACGAAAAAAAAACAGCCCGCTGAGTTTCTTGCCGGAGTCTTCTTAGGACAGGGCCGCGTTTCGAACCGGTGGTCCATTTGCCAAACATTAGATTTTTTTTTTTGACGTGTTGTAAGTATGCCGTACTAATGGTCCATACAGAATAAATGGCTTTTGACTTTTAATAGATCCATTTATTCTTGCCCTTAGCGTAGGACGCTACAATTTCTTTTTTTTTTAAGCATTTAGTATGCTTTCTTCTCCTATAGATTTATATCGGAAAAAGAGAACATCTAAGACGGGACTTGAACTTGGTCAGAGAATTCCCCCTGTCCCTTCCTAGATATTCTCTTTATCCGATATAAATATATACGCTACAATTTTTTAAAAGGAAAAATTGCAGGGTTGCTTGTCAGAACAAATAAACTATAGGTATACCGACTGACGCAGGTGATCTCAGGGAAGGGGTGCTTCGGGGACCACCTGCATCGGATCAGGAAGGAGCCAACGCCTGAGTGTCATCACTGCGACGCGAGCGAGGACTCAGGGCTGCACACGCTGGCGGACTGCCCGGCGTGGGAGGCGCCGAGGCGTGACCTCGTGGCAGCCATCGGGGTGGGAGTCCTCTCGCTCGGCAGCATGATTGCGGCAATGGTGCGAAGCGCGAGCGCGTGGGCCGCCGCCGCCTCCTTCTGCGAGCATGTAATGCTCGCGAAGGAGGTGGCGGAGCGCGCCCGGGAGAGACTTAGAACTCTCCCCCGGTCCGCCGAGCCCGCAACTTGCTCGCCGCGCGTCGCAGGCAACTCAGGCGCCGGAGGTCGCTTAACGACCTCCGTCCTCCATGAGCGCAGGCCTGGGGGTGGCGGGTGAGGCCACCTGTCACCCCAGCAGAAGCAGGCCGGGACGGTGGGGCGACTAGCGCCCCTCCCCCAAACCGGGGCAAGACGGGAACACCGTGGTTCCCAAACCCGAGGGGGCCATCTCGAAACCGGAGATGGCCCAGGGTCAGTCGGGGTGCGAGGGATATGCTCTATGGGCAACCTTACACCCCGGCGTCTGTAGACCCGAGACGGCGTGCGGTTTTAGTCGGTTCAAGCCCGACATAACCGCCCCCGCTGGCACGCGGGGGGGTATCCGAAGGGATTTCCGCACGATAAAAAAAAAAAAAAAAAAAAAGGTATAAGGATACGGGGTGTGTGTTGGGTAACCTCCTCGAGTGTCGCTCCGATTCCGATCCCGCTGCAGTCCGGGGGGAACGGAATCGGAGCGGCCGGTACACCCTGGGCGGCGGTCAATGGCTTCTCCTTCACCCCTTCATAGGGTTGGCATTGATCGTCGGCCAATACCCAACGTGGCGGGAACACATCGCTCTCCGTACTCCTCTGCTTTCAGAGGAGACAGGATGGGCGATGCTGTTAGTGGTGAGATGGCCCAGGGTCAGCCGGGGTGCGAGGGATATGCTCTATGGGTAACCTTACACCCCGGCGTCTGAAGACCCGAGACGGCGTGCGGTTTTAGTCGGTGCAAGCCCGACATAACCGCCCCCGCTGCCCGGCGGGGGGGTATCCGAAGGGATTTCCGCACGATAAAAAAAAAAAAAAAAAAAAGGTATAAGGATACTTCAGCACACCATGCCTACAGCCGGTTAGCGTCTGTGCCCCCAACCTCAAGGGATAGCCTGCGTCACATCATCTTCGGCAATCAACAGGTCTATCGACTCATAAAAGAGATTGCCCTCGTCCTGGGGATTGAAAACATAGTTTGTAAAATAACAAAGTGTATAAGTAACTTAGTGGTCAAACAGCCGGCCTTCAATCGAGAGGACCCGGGTTTGAATCCTGGCTATTACTCTACCAACGTGAACCCACTGCTAACACAAGCAATTTAGCTTGGCTGGAGGAGTTAACGGGAAAACTAGGTAATTTCTGTCTAGCCGGGATGCGAGGCAATTGCCTTATGACCTTACACCCTGAATCTGAATATCCGAGACGGCGTGTGGTTTTAGTCAGTTCGAAACCGACATAACCACACCCGCTGGCCCGCGGGGGGGTACCCAGAGGATTTCCGCATGAAAAAAAAAGGTAATTTCGGTTACTACTTAGTACTCTTTTTGAATAGATAAAAATAACATAACTTCACGCCTGCATCCCCGAAGGGGTAGGCAGAGGTGTATTACACACCCACGATTCGCCAGTTATGTTAAGGTCCCAATGTAATAGAGTGCGAGCCTATTGCCATCTACCGGGCACATTATTAAGCTAGCGATAATTGTCATTTATTAATGCACACATAACTACGAAAAGTCAGAGGTGTGTGCCCGGGGCGACTGGGGATCGAACTCGCCTTTCGGCCGCCATGGTAATCGAGGTTTGGTAATCAGTTACCTATGAAGAAATTTTGCTCTTTCCTGGTAATCCTGTTACAAACGAAGAATTTAACATAATGAAACTTGTTCTTTTTTGAAGTGGTACTCCACTAGCAGATCAGTTACCTATGAAGAATTTTTGCTTTTTCCTGGTAATCCAGTTACAAACGAAGACTTTTTAACATAATGAAACTTGTTCTTTTTTGAAGTGGTACTCCACTAGCAGTAAATCAGATTAAATTCTCTCTACTGAATGACAATTAGTACTTCATAGATAGTCTTTCTTTTTATGAATATTACCACTTGTCATTGAATTGATACTGACATTTAATATATTCTGATTTCATTTGCGTTTAAATTTCTTTTGATTGTGTGAAAATAATTAAATTAAATAATTAAAAAATAATTTTAAAATAATAAAATAGGTAGTTGTTCAAAATCGTCGTATTTCTATAATGAGCCCACATCCAGTTAAGTTCATCTCATCACGTAGAGGTGGCGTGTTGTTGTTGTATAATGGCCGACGATTTCATAGGAGGAGGATATACCGTGATGGTAGCTCTTTTTGGCTATGCAGCAAAATCGATTGTAAAGGAAGTTTAAAGCTAAGCATTAAGAATGAAATAGTAAAAGAAGCGGAACATCATTATTGCTGCGAAGACGTGGGTGAAAATATTTTTCGGGAAAGATTGGATAAACTGAAACAAAAAATGAGTTGCAACTTCGAGCCTATTGAAAAACAATACAACAGAATGGTTTGTGATATGAAAGATGAAGGGGTCGCCTTACTACACAAAGTACCAAGCTTCAAAAACATAAAAACCGGTCTGTACAATGAACGCAATAAGGTAACTGGTGCCCCTAAATTGCGCTATCATCCCTCTGAATGCTGTAAAGTGGTTGTACCAAAAAAATTCAATAACTTTCTCCTCGTAGATTACCAGAATCCGAATGATGATAAAACACGGATCCTTGTATTTTGCAACGAAGAAGTCAGAAATAATTTGGGTAATTATAATCATGTCTTAGCAGATGGAACTTTTCGATCATGCCCATCCAGCTTTAAACAACTCTATACTACACATGGATTTAATGAAGAGACCGGCAGAGTTGATCCACTAATATTCGCTCTACTTCCTGATAAGAAAATGGAGACATATATAATTTTATACCGATTAATATTTGCTACAGTTGGTGAACATTTTAAACCTGAAAAAATCACATTAGATTATGAAACCGCCGCAATAAAAGCGGTTAAAGAAGTGTTTCCGAAAATTATCACAAAAGGTTGCTACTATCATTTTAACCAATGTCTATTCCGCAAAGCTAAGAAAATAAAAACTAAAGTAAAGCAGAGGCATGTTGCACGGTGCGTCGGATTAGCTCGTTTGCCTGAAGAAAATATAGAAATAGGATATGAATATTTGATGAAGAAAAGTCCAAAAGGTCAAGATATTGAACAGTTCAATAGATATTTTAATAAAACATGGTACAATAAAGGGGCTTCTGTTTTTGCAAAAAAATGTGGTTGTGAAAAAGAAAGCATAAGAACTATAAATCACCTCGAAGGGTGGCATAATAAATTAAATAGATTCATTGGGACAAAAAACCCGAATTTGGGCCTGATATTGGAAACATTGGAGATGGAAACAAAATTATGTTATATTAACAAAAGATTCAAAAGTAACAGGAGAAATAAAAATTATGCAGATATTGACGAAGAAATTAATGCAACTATTAATGAACTTAAGGCAGATAAAATTTCAACAGGACACTGCTTAGAAATTATTTGCGCCTTTACATTTATTTAGAGACCTAAAGCATAATTAGCTAAACATAAATGTCATATAAGAAGTTGATCTTCAGTTTTATTAATAGTGGACAGGTTATTATTTTAAGTTTAAGGAAATTAATTATTTTTAGTGCTTGCCTGTTTTTAAAATTGGTTTATTTTATAATAAATTTAAATTAAAAAAAAAATACTTGTTTTTTTAAGGTTCCGTACCTCAAAACGTAAAAAAATACTCTTATAGGATCACTTCTCTCTGTCTATGAGAAAAATGGTTTGCCACTTGCAAATAATAATTTCTTCGTGGTTACGAGGGAAGAGGGCAATTTCTTCTTTGGTAATTGGTTACAGGGGAAGAGGACAAATTTTTCTTTGGTAACTGGTTACGAAAAAATTACGAACGCAGGCGGAAAAATCTTCATTTGTAACAGGATTACCAGGAAAGAGCAAAATTTCTTCATAGGTAACTGATTACCAAACCTCGGTTACCATGGCGGCCGAAAGGCGAACTCGGGCCCTCGTCTCAGCAGTCCGTTACGTACGCCACTGGGCTATCGCCGCTAATAAATATGGGTTTTAATATTTTGAGAATAAACAGAAAAAATAAGTAGAAGTTCAACATTCTCCTGTCGCGTCGTTATATTTTGCGTCCGCCGGATGAAGGGGCGCCGTAGGCAGGAATATCGCATAAGCTGCCATTTCCTTGATGATCTAATTCATTCTGATTGTATTCTTTCTATATGCAGAACTATAAAGAATAATGTTATGTTGATGAGTTGGTTCATTCATAAAACAATATAATTATCTTATCAAGTTCTGCCAATCCTACTAATACCTATTATGATAAACGCGAAAGTTTGTAAGTATGGATGTATGGGTGTTTGTTACTATTTCACGCAAAAACGGCTGAAATTTTGCACAAGGATAAATTAATAAATATTCTAGGACAAATTATACAACGCCATCTATACCCAAACTAAGCAGAGCTCGTCATATGGGTTCTAGAATGCGGATAAACATAATTAAATACTTTTTTTTAATATTTATACATAGAAACGCCCAGACCAATGCAAATATAAATATTGGCACAGAGCGGGAATCGAACCCGCGACCTCTGACTAAGCAATCAAACGCACTACCGCTACGCCACAGAGGTATAGGGATAGATTATGGTCTGGAATAACACATAGGCTACTTTTTTATCCCTGGAATAGGTTCCCATGGAAAGTGAGAACGGGATCAAAATTCCACGCGTGTGGAGCCGTGTGCCTTAGCTGGTAGATATAATATACATAATATGATATTCGTACACCGAAGTTACTCTCGTAGCTTACTGGTGGTAGAAATTTGATGACACAAATTTGTCACAAAATTCGGCCGGGTGGGTACCACCGTGCACGATTGCGAAAAACCCTCCATAGTAATCCAATTTCGGTTTGATTGCGTTCAGGGGTCAGCAAGTGCATAGCCGGGCAGGGGGATTGTGGTCGCAGCACTAGTGGGACCGGTGGGTGTCACGCGGTGTAGCGACGACAATCCTCTTCTGATGAGGCCGTCAAGCTGAGTACCACCATTGTTAACATGGTACGTATATGTAATGGTGACCCTCTTTCCTGAGACTTTACTTTCAGCTTACCATCAGGCGAGGTGAAGTCAAATTGACGTGTTCTAAATATATTAAAAAAACTCTTTTTTGCAGCTAAGTTGATGACCAACGCCATTTTTCCTGTGTTGTTGGCAGCGACATCGCCATTTACTTGTATCCTGACTATTTCTGACTTCCTGACACACCTCACGAGCATTTCATGCAAGCCCACCAAGCTTGGGTGGATTGATAAGGTGGCTATCCTATCGAACAACATTTTAGCATACCACTATACATAAAATAACAACGCTCCAGAACTGATTCTTGTATAACTTGTTTAGTTCATGTATTAAATTGAAACCACAACATCAATTGCGATAAAATCTGAAAAGTCAACATACACAGAGTTTTTCAGGTATCCGTGTCAAGGGCACGCCGCAATAGCGGCGGTAAGGCCCATCATGGAGGATTGGCTAGAGAGGCGACACGGAAGCCTCTCGTACCGACTGACGCAGGAGATCTCCGGGAAGGGGTGCTTCGGGGACCACTTGCATCGGATCAGGAAGGAGCCAACGCCTGAGTGTCATCACTGCGACGTGAGCGAGGACTCAGGGCTGCACACGCTGGCGTACTGCCCGGCGTGGGAGGCGCCGAGGCGTGACCTCGTGTCAGCCATCGGGGTGGGAGTCCTCTCGCTCGGCAGCATGATTGCGGCAATGGTACGGAGCGCGAGCGCGTGGGCCGCCGCCACCTCCTTCTGCGAGCACGTAATGCTCGCGAAGGAGATGGCAGAGCGCGCCCGGGAGAGATTTAGAACTCTCCCAGCCCGCCGAGCCCGTAACTTGCTCGCCGCGCGTCGCAGGCGACTCAGGCGCCGGAGGTCACTTAACGACCTCCGTCCTCCATGAGCGCAGGCCTGGGGGTGGCGGGTGAGGCCGCCTGTCACCCCAGCAGAAGCAGGCCGGGACGGTGGGGCGACTAGCGCCCCTCCCCCAAATCGGGGCAAGACGGGGACACCGTGGTTCCCAAACCCGAGGGGGTCATCTCGAAACCGGAGATGGCCCAGGGTCAGTCGGGGTGCGAGGGATATGC
Organism: Cybosia mesomella; assembly: GCA_946251805.1. Classification (NCBI taxonomy): domain Eukaryota; kingdom Metazoa; phylum Arthropoda; class Insecta; order Lepidoptera; family Erebidae; genus Cybosia; species Cybosia mesomella. Next base: position 31,210,210 of record OX276398.1, read on the forward strand.
TCTATGGGCAACCTTACACCCCGGCGTCTGTAGACCCGAGACGGCGTGCGGTTTTAGTCGGTTCAATTGGGGTAGACAGAGACAACATCTTTCCACTTGCTACGATCATGGCATACGCCTTTTGCTTCTTCCATTTTCATAATTGTTTTCATACATCCACGCCGGTTACGGGTACTTCTGACCTGGCCCCTACTAGTAGCCCACGCCTTATAAATCTGTTTCGTTAATCTCCTTGCATCCATCCTCTTTACATGTCCGAACCATCTAAGCATCCCTTTTTTTATCTTGGTCACCACATCTTCTACCATGCCACAACGTTCCCACATCACGCTGTTCCTCACTCGGTCCATCAGGGTCATGAGGCATTAAGTTTATTTTCATGTTCCTTGTGCCACACCCAACATTCACTATCATACATAAGTGTGGGGACGAACGCTCCTGCGCATTGTGAAAAGCAATGAAAGCTATTTATGTGCGGTACGTGGTTGTCCTTGGTCGTCTACCGTGCGTGATATGACGTAGGTCAATACGAATTTTATCTCTGATAACTCTGATAAGAGAAAATGAAATTTTGATAGATTTATAGATAAATTAGACAAAATATATATATATATGTCCTGAAAAAGTGAACGGCCCCCATCATGTTTCGTTGTATTGGCCCTGATAACGATACGGTTTTTGAAATCAATGAAATATGTAATATCCATGTATAAAAGCAAACTTTTTAAGGAATATGAATATGTATTTTTTCTTCGTTTTAATAAAGCATAATGAATTGAAAAATCATTTAATTAATTTCAGGACAAAGACAACTTTTCTTTAGGTTGAGTTGTTGTCCGACCTCTAATCTTCAGAACCACGCTCATTGTTGGGAACGTACAACGTATAGGCTGGCAAGCTGCCTTCAAGACAGATAACATATTATTTTAATCTGGATGTTTTATAGTTAGCTACAGAATATATATAGAAAAAAGAAATTATCCACTAATTTACGAGCATGCCGGCCGCCATAGGTGACATATAGTGATAAGCTTCTGGTTAATGTACAATGTGTTATCTTTCATTATAATGATCAATTTGAGTGATAGTGGCAATCGACACCAGTAATAACGTGTCCTCTTGACTGATAACCGGGTGTAATCTATAAAAGAACCCTCGAATATTAATTGTAAGTCTACAATAAATGCACCGTAACATTGTAAGTTATCACAACGTAACATACCAACCTAGGTAGGTACGTATTAAAGAGAGTTTTAGCAATAACCAATGATCTTATATTAAAAATATCTAGAGATACAGCACTGGCACTTAAGGCGTGAATTATACAAGTATAAGGCATAATCAAGGCAAAGTCGTACGTTAACGGCCTCATCCAGATGCTTTTTCACGCCCCTCTTAAAGGATCCGGGATCGTGGAAATCGCGAAATACGTGTGTTGGTAAACAATTCCAAGTCTTTATGAGAAGAACACTCATTAGTTCTGTGGGCAAGACAGACAGATAGAGTCAATAGCCGTGCTACGGGGGCCTTGTTTGCTGCCGCAATTAACTTCATTGACGGCCTCTGTGGCGTAGCGGTAGCGCATTCAGCTGCTACGTCAGGGGGCGCGGGTTCGATTCCCGCTAAGAGCAAATCTGCAAAATTTGCATTCGTCTGTGTGTTTCTATGTATAATATGTATGTATTTACAAAAAAATTATATAAGTATGTTTATCCGCATTCTGGAAACCACAAGCTAGTTAAACTATGCTTACTTTGGGTCTAGAAAGCGCTGTATAAAATGTCGTAGAATATTTATATTTATTGTTGGTTGAAAGTAGGTACTTACACGCAAAGACGTAGAAGTACCTTTCAGAACCGTATCTACGATAATTGCTTGCATTACGCACGCGCTCTAAGTTCGAACTTGGAGTGACAACTCCTCAATGAGCAGGTTATTATTGTTCCGTGTACTTAGTAGACGTGTGTTGACACAATGTCAAGGGAAACGCAATGGAGGCCAGGAACAGACCAAAATAGCCTGACCAGCCCACTTCGCGATTTACTTTCATTCATACAACGAAAAAAATGCGCGCGTTCGTTGGTGACTGGCCATAAAAGTATCGTCTGTTTGAAAAGGTCTTGTGTGTCTACTAGACCGATTGTACTTGTATTTAAGCTTCCTCGGCTGTACTAAACAAAAAAAAAATCGCATTTGTAGGTATCAACGTCACCCCGAGGGGGCCATCTCGAAGCCGGAGATGGCCCAGGGTCAGTCGGGGTGCGAGGGATATGCTCTATGGGCAACCTTACACCCAACGGTTCAAGCCCGACATAACCGCCCCCGCTGACCGGCGGGGGGGTATCCGAAGGGATTTACGCACGAAAAAAAAAAGGTACCAACGTCATATATGTAAAGTGTAAAAACGCAACAATGATTACCGTAATTTGTTCAAAGTGAAAACTGTTTTAAAAGTGTATTACACTTATTGAAAGTTTGTAAATGGGCTACAGGGCTATACCAACATCTTTGGGGACCAAGCCGAACTCACCTGCTCTCGGGTTTGGAGGGTCAGACGGCAGCTGCTCCCGGAAAAACAAGAAAACATAACAATGAGAAACAATAAGCGGACCCCGGGCTCCAAAGTGTAAACTTTAGACACAACCGGGAAATCGCCATGATAATGATGACTTACAATTTGACGCGGGTTCGATTCCCGCTCAGTGCAAATATTTGTATGCATGAATATGTCTATTTGCATTGATCTGGGTGTTTCTATGTATAATATGTATGTATTTACAAAAAGAAATAATGTATGCATATAAGTATGTGTATCCGCATTCTAGAAGCCATAACACCAGCTAGTTAAACTATGCTTACTTTGGGTCAAGAAAGCGCAGTGTAGAATGTCGTAGAGTATTTATTTATTATTTATTTAATGACTTCTGTATATTAGACTGGCTATACGGAACAAAAAAATTGGTATAGATTTTTGAACGCTACTTAAAACAACTTTAGCGCCACTTTTTGTTGCTGTCATAGTCACAGAGTGTTTTTTTATACGATTTGATATGAGATCATCACCTGACATCTGTAAAGTGGTATAAGAGCGCCAAAATTATGAATCTATCCCCCGTTCGCGCCTCTTCCCCGAAGCGTGACCACAGATTAATAAATAGTTACTTCGTAAGTGTGACACACTTTATCTTCACTTTAAGTTTCAGTAATTGATGACTTATTGAAAGTTTGATTTAGGTCAGTAGGTACGTAACTATTTTAACTTTTTAACGTTTGTTTTTTTTCTATATCAATCGCACCACTCTCCCCACCCCCAACAGTGACATAATTTTTGTTCTAAATCTACACTGCTTTTCTAGTACCTAGTATACCTACATAGAATTCTTCGCCTGTTGATAATAGTTGTGTTCTATAATTGGATGTTAAGACTCACTGCTGACATAAATTGAACAGGCGAATTGAAGTTCCAAAAACATTTACATATTACCTATAGGTTATATCATAAGATTGTAAATTAGTTGTGAGATATTAAAAAAAAAAACTTGGGTTATGTTAAATGAGCGATCCTGAACACAAATATATAATCTTTTAGTATTCTTACTTAACGGATCTTGATGCGGTTTTTTCTATTAGTAAGGTCTTGGCCAGTGTGACTTAACATCTGCCGTATGTTTGATTGATAAAAACGAAACCTGACCTCTGCGCCGGTGTAGCCGCGGCATCGGCTAGGCTGGTCATAAATAAAAAATCGACATATTTAGATGCCACGAAGAAAGCATAAATTAACTACGGAAATTAAAAAAAAATACATTTTTTGGCAAATTGCGCGACAATTTCGTCGCGTACATCTGTGTCTTTTAAGCTTGTTTACACTTGGCACCCGATACATACACACGTAATTCTATTCGTTATGCAATTATTTACTACTTTATTGGTAAACAGTGATCATTTAGTGGGTTAGAAGTGTGAATTGCAAACGCGTCATGCTGTAATGAGAACCGGTCTTATTTAGAATCGTTTAGTGTCACAGTAACTAGAGTTAATTTACGTCGTAGGTAACTGATGAATGTACAATGGAGACCAACCCACCACACTTTACTATTTGTTAATAACCCACCAATAACTTTTATGTATAAGTACTATAAGACTGGCTGATGGCTGAACACAATTTTTTTTGTAGCTCACATTACGATACGCGCGCAATACCGCGGCGCGCGGCGGCCGTCCCGATCTAAATTCGAAAGTCAAAAATTCATTCCCCCGTCACCCAAGAACCGTGACTCAATTTTTGTACAGGACTACCGACCTCCATGATCGGGGCCTGAGGACGGCAGTTGGCCGACTCGCCGTCCTTACAGAAGCAGGCCGTGGCGGAGGCGTGTCGTGTAGCCCTACACACGCCTGCCAACTCACGGAAGCGGGATAAAACCCGACCCCACCAGGCGAGGCCGCGGTGGTGGCCAAAGTCCGCCGGCAACCCTGGGGTTATCCTTTCGAGGGCTTACCCGGGGTGCCCGGCAACGGACACTTGGGGAGGACACCGTGCGGTTTTAGTCGAGACACGACATAACCACCCCCGCTGGCCAGCGGGGGGGTATCCGAAGGGATTTCCGCACGTAAAAAAAAAAGACATGTACAAAAATTGAGTCACTCATAGTCACAATAACACTACGTCAATTTATATTACGATAAGAATGCCTTCACGGGTCTATGGGGGCCTCACCAAGACCATTCGGGCATAAGCCATCCTTGCCTGCTAAACGGCACACTGGCATTAAGGTACGAGGCCCTGGCGAAAAGCTTTTCTTCCGGGCTTGGGGGGTCGGAGAGAATGCAAAGACGCTCCAATAAAGCCCAGATAACCCAAATCAGCAAAACCCGAGCTTCAAAGTAGAATGTTTGGAGGTAACCGGCACTAACGCTTTTATGAATGGCCTAATAGCAAAGTAATATCACTATCAATTAGTTACTACCAACGCCATCTAGGAACATGTACTTGTAGCGCTGGTCATTAATTCTCATAGATCGACAATTAAAACTCCAGCACTGAATTATTGTAAATTCCGACTGGAAGTTAACTTACGTACCAGCTGCAGCTCGCGATTACACCGGACTTAAAATTACCACTCTTCTCCTATGGGGCGTAATGTGAGTGTTTACATCCTCTAACTTTCCCAATAAGACGAATAAAATGAAATAAAAACTAAGAAACTCTACGGAAAATTTTAAATATAAATTTGAACGACCGAGCGTGGCTCAGTCTATCCCTAACTGTTCGTTTCGGCGGCTTCAGCGTTCACAAAATTGCAGATGTAAGTATACCGGTGTTTTTGTCTTCGGTCTATGGCGCTGAAGAATTAGTCAGGAAAACATCCTATCACCGACACTGATCAATCGGATGTGCCAGGCCAGGCCGAAGCCTTAAATTCTTGGAAAATGACTTGGCCAAACGCTGTTATGCCTCTGCCAAGAACAATGGGATGAGCTGCTCTGTATTACAGTTAGAAAAAATCTAATCAGTACAGCTGCCAGTACTGTTGAGCTTGCTCGCCCTTTGGCTGTGGATTCTACCACAGCCAAAGGGCGAGCAAGCTCAACAACGCAAGGGAGTCTTCTGTTTGACTTCAGGCACTTCCGTCGCCTAACATTGGTACAAGCTGGAAGACAGGTAGGCGACAGTATCGCTACTTATTGAGGTTAAGGTGCACCATGTGTTTCTCCGCATCGATGTCTCTGTGGAGAAGCAGTTGATAGCCTAGGACATCACAGCCCACCATGCAGTAGGAGCCCAGGTTACATGTCACGACACGCCAATATCAACGACGTTATAATATGTCGGGCTCTTGTCACCGCCGGTGTTCCAGCTACCCTGAAACCTATAGTTTTGGCACGCGACGATGGTAAGAGACTGGACGGTATGTCATTGATGCCGTGAGATACAACATTCGTCGACACCCTGGCGCCTTCCCATCTTCCAAGCATGGTGGACTGTGCATCCGCTGCTGCTGCATCAGCAGAGACTCTCAAACGTCGCAAATATACTAATTTAATCAGTAATCATATATTTGAGTCGTTTGGAGTCGAAAGCGCTCGCTCTCTATTTAAAGAGATTGCGTTCAAAGAATTGGTATTGCCATTCAACGCGGTAATGCCGCCAGCCTTCTAGACACGGTCCCATTAGATATCGATGGGGAAGAATATTTCAATGCCTAAGCTAACAATCTCTCCCCTTTTTTAATTTGCTTATTATATACGATACTACATTATATATAATTTATAAGTAGTTTTACAAGCCCCAAAATGTATTTATTTTAATATCCAATAAAAATAAAAATAACTTTCAAGCAGACATGTTTTTCAGCTATTAAATTTTAACAAAATTATAAATACCATATATTAAATAATAACAATTCAAATATTAAATATAATAATTATAAATTATTTATAAAATAGTCTTGATTTCGCTTTTTTTTTCAGAATATCGTCGTAATATGCGTCAAGTTCAATCCGCCGTTTCGGTTTCTTATTTTGAACTTTCTTTACCGAACACGTCTTCGTCTCTTCTTCAAATAGCAATAACGATCCCACCACATTGTTTAGAAATCAAGTCCCCCCTTACCTATTTCTATAGGGGAGATGGACTTCATCCCTAAACAACGCGGCCTCTCCAGGCGCGCACGGTAACAGTATAATGCTTCTACTACGAGTAGGGTGAGGGCTAGCCTGAATCGTCACTCCCATATCATTCACTAGGAAAATCGAACTCACAGTTCTAACCTAACCTACTTTACCCGTTTTACATCGATTATATTCATATCCAAGGTGTTTAAAGTATACTGAAAATATTAGATTCTTACGGTCGACTTTATTCACCTATAATTTTAAAGGCCGGGTGATTCAAGTCCACCGGTTGGGGATACTTAATTCACCTAGGTGATTTAAGTGGAATAATTCAATAATAAGTCGTTCCTAAGTAATTTAATAACCAATTTAATTATGCCTAAATCTCAATTTAGTTGGAAATTTCTCAAAAAAAGTGTCTAGAGTTATGTTACGATAAATACCTACCTATAATCAAATTGAGATTAGATTAGCCTAGATCCAGCGTGATCCAATTAGAGTAAGAGCCGTAAGAGGTCACATTTAATCGCATTTTAGTTAGAAACAAGGTTTATTATCTACTGAGCCTTATAATTACCAAGCATAATTCAGGTCTTCTAACCTGTTAACAATTTATACATAAAGGTTATAGCTACCTACTTTAATATACACACTCTCTTTATGTACCCTTTACATTTTTCGCAATATTTTACCTATACTCCATTTGGTTAGGTACTTAAAAAAAGGTAAACAAGAAAAATGGCGAATTTCAGAGATTGTCAACCTTTAATGACAATGGTATTTTCGTGAACATCCGTTCTATAAGGATAAGTAACTTTGGGCCACGTTTCCTCAACAAACTTGAATATGTTTATTACAGTTTGTTTCTCTGAAGAAGAAACAGGGCCCCTCTTGATACGTTTCTTCTTCGGAGATGGAAATGAATGGAATCTAGGACGACTAGTACCAGGTTCAGGATCACCCATTTCCACAGTTAAACCAACAAAACAATTAACAAAACTACTAACAACTATAACAATAAAAACTATAACAATAACAGCACAGAAACACCAAATTTTAACAATTATGGTAACGAACAATATACGAACTGCGAATAGACGTATGGCGCGAACCGGAAAAAACTGTTGTCTTTTTAGTTTCTTTATGGTAGGCACAGTGCAATACTTTTTAAAATCATTTTAAATAATATAATTATTATGATTTTTCAGCTTAGGAAATAATAATTGCAACTTAATATTAAACAAAGTAGTTAATATTTAAGTTCTAAAATGATTTATTTTGGTTTCTTTTTATTTCGGAACGAAAAATGTCCCTATAAAAGAACCCTTTTTACGATTTGTTTACCTTTTTTCAAGTACCTAAACAAACGGAGTATAATGCTCTTCACCCGCAAGCCACTGGAAGATTATTTCTTAAAGAAAAAATAAGCCAAGCCTGTGTAATTCCGTCTCCACTGATATTATTTGTTTATGTTTGATTGTGTATAAACTTAAATAAATAATAAGAAAACAAATAGCAAGACTCACCTCTGCAAGATACAAACAAATAAGTACAATTTCGTAGGGTATATGTACTATTGAATATCTTCTGAGAATCACCGTTGTCACGAGCAGTCTAAAGACATTTTACACATATGGTCTACATTGTAGGTCAAAAAAAAGGCTTTAGTACTAAATAACCCTTCTTTTGTAACTTATTAACTGAACAGAATGAGCGGTGTTGGAATATTAGGGACACTCGTGCCTAGCAAAGATTATTAAACAATAAATAAATAACATAAACATAACATAACATAAACTCACGCCTATATCCCCGAAGGGGTAGGCAGAGGTGCTAGCACCTACGTTTCGCCAGTTTATGTTTTTGGTCCCAATGTAATAGATGGCGAGCCTATTGCCATTAACCGGGCACTTATAAACCTGCGATAAATACACACATAACTTCGAAAAGCATCGAAAAGTCATTGGTGTGTGCCATGGTAATACCTGGGATCGAACCCGAGACCTCGTCTCAGCAGTCCTTTACCCATACCACTAGGCTACCGCGGTTTTTCTAAATAAATATTCTACGACATTCTACACAGCGCACTCTAGACCCGAAGTAAGCATAATTTAACTATATACTTACATAGAAACACCCAGACCAATCAAATAGACATATTCATGCATACAAATATTTGCACTGAGCGGGAATCGAACCGCGCCCCCTGTAGAAGCAGTCGAATGCACTACAGTTATTTCTAAAATTGTATTTAGCCACGGCTTTAGAACTATTGGTCAGTGCAAGTCAACGTGGAAAAGTTCGAGCCGTTATCATACAATTTAAGTACCTAGGGTTATCTTATGAATGCGTCAATATTATATAAACGCACAGCATGATTCGGATGTATCTCTTTCACTAGCAACAGCCATGCACAAATTGATACTTTTGTACCCATTTTTGTGCTGAATCTACAAACCCATGATACTTCTTCAAAGAAATCGCTAAAATATATTTATGTATTCACGTGTAGATTTTTTTCAATTAAGTATTGTAGCCTATAATATTGTAGCCCACTTATGGCCTCTTCCAATGTACGCCATTGCACCCAATCTGTTTATAAAACGTACCTGAAGGTGTATTACGTCGATTATCATACTGTTGTCAGATTGAGCGAATCCTCCCAATTTAGGGAGGTTTTAATAGTTGTGCGAAAAATTGAGGATGTGCAATTTTCCGAGCACAACATCTCAATTTTGAGGAAAATTGTCGTTTTAAAATTAAAACTGCAACTAGGTAAAAGTACGGTGATACATTTACCTTTTTGTATTACTATCATAAACCACTAGACAAATTCATAAATTTTCAAATATAAAAAATTGATTTGAATTTGGCTGATGTTATTAGGTTGTGCGCTTCACAACCGACAGCTCCCGTATTTGATGTTAAGGTCATTGTCTTAATCATACATTGTTGCCAACAGAGCCTTAAGCCGAAACTACTTGCTACCCACGGGATGACTTTTATCCCTGAAGAAGCCTAGGTTTCGTCTGGTCGACATTAAAAATATGAGGTTTGTTGGCAGAGAACTCATAATTGAGTTAGCTCGCCTTTGTACATATTTGGCTTATTTATTATTAGTACTGATGATTTTGGGTTATTTTTTCATCCCACTTCCCACTAATATCATAAATGTGAAAGTTTGGATGGATGGATGGATGTTTGTTACTCAATTACGCCAGAACGGCTGAACAGATCTGGCTGAAATTTGGTTAAGGGATAGGTTATAGTCTGGAATAGTAATACTTATTATCCCTGGAATGGGTAACCATGGGAAGCGGGAACCAGATCGAAATTCTACGCGGGTGGTGCCTCGGGCAACAGCTAGTGCATAATAAAGAATTACAAATATTCATTTATTTGATCGCTATTTTTAAAACGATTGATTTATTTTTCATTTGAAATTACAAATCAATTTGGATAGTTCTTCCTAAAATGATTAACTTGCGGGATTTGGGCAAGTTAGCTAAGGAGAAATTCATATAGCTATCTGGCAACACTAAGCTGTCAATCGATTTTAACTTGACACTGACAGTTCGTGCTTTGCTTGACATCGTCCGTTTACGGAAGCTAGTGCAATATTTAATTGAATTTTAAATAAAATACGTGTCTATTGTACCACTTTAGATAGAAAATATATTAACTAATGATGGAATCTGAAGATAACCGTGCAGAAGGTTGGAAGTACTTGAACAAGCAATATTTTGGCGATGGTTTGTAACAACATTAATTGTTTCATTAATTCTGCACAAGAATTTCGCACTACTTTACTCGCTGTCGACACAACGGTAAACGTATTTTTTTGATGATAATTTCCGTACAGAAAAGTTATCTGTCTCAGGTAGAGGTGGACTTCAATGATAAACGTAGATATAAAACTGAAAGACTGCCAGGATCTGTTTGATGGCTGTTTCTCTTATAATCTATGTAACGGTTAAACATATCTTATTGGAAGAGCGTAAAATGGATTGTAGAGCACGTTTTCAGATTTTTTACGTACTGAGTAAAGTTTTCAGATATTTTGTTCCACAATTTATTTTAACAAATTTTATCATAAACACATAGGTATTCCATGCTATTATCCTATCTCTCTCATTAACTTACTGTCTATAGTTATTTATTATTTACCAATATTGAGTAAACAATTGTTGCAAAGAATTAATCTTCCGTGAAAAACACACTTAATATTATACTAGCTGACCCGGCAAACTTCGTTTCGCCTTAGAATCAGGTAGTATGTTACCTTATCAGATGAATTTATTTTGTGAATGTGTTATATTTTATATTATCCTAATTGTTAGTATAGGCACAGTATCCTGAGGGGGCCATGTCAAAGCTGTAGATGGCCCAGGGTCAGCAAAGGTGCATGGTGATTGCCTTATTTGGCCACCTTACACCCATAAGAGACCCGAGGCAGTATGCGGTGTTGGACCGTTTGATTCCAACATAACTACACCCACTCTGGCTGGCGGTGGGGTAATCATATGAATTAAAGTAAAAACCACAAAAGGTATGGTATAGGTGGAGACAAATCTAAAAAATCTATGATCATGAGAATCGGTCCACCCGTTCTCAAGTTCATCGCGGTCAACACAAACACAACTTTGATTTATATATATATAGATGTGAATTTGAATTTCAAATTTATAAACACTGAACCTAAATAATAACATAAACCATGACCTAACGATGAGCCATTAATAAGGAGTCTATGAATATTAGTGTCACTTGTGCATTACTCTATAAAACTTTTATATTATTTGATTAATTGTTTTCAACCATGTAGGTTGAAAGTAAGGTTTGAACTGTTCATCGTTCATCTTCATATTATTTGAGCTAAATAATTGTTTACTCGGTAATAATTTTCTCACATTTTTTATGTTATGAACCTACACAAATGCCCACAACATGGGTCTACCCATCTCTTACTAGCCGCCCAACGTTACATAGATTTACAAACAAACCAAAGATATTTCTAAACATATTTAAGATTTGTTAATCAAAAACCTTCAATTTATTGATTTAAACTTTACATTTTAACCTAGTGTTAAAGTGATATGGCAACTGATAACTATGATAGTACTTATAAATGTTATCAGAGATTTCCAAGATTTTCAAGTTCATTCAAATGATATAATACTTATTGGACTATAATATTATATCTAAGAAAAAAAAACCATATATTATCTTTAAAAGATTCACAACATGTTTACAACAGATTTAGAAAAAAATATTCAAGTAGTACATAACTTTTTTAGTTTTTCTTATTGCAACCAATGCAATGTGAGTATTTAAACTGCTGTGTTACGTTGACATAAGATTGAGAAATCTATACTAATATTATAAAGAGGAAAGATTTGTGAAGTTTTTTTTTTATACCACTAAGGTGGCAGACAAGCACACGGCCCACCTGATGGGAAGCGGTTACCGCGGCCTATGGACGTGTGCAACACCAGTGGCGTCACACTCGCGCTGCCGACCCTGTAAAGGAAAGGGAATGGGAAAGGAGTTGAAAATGACTGTTGCTTGACTCTACCACTTCAAAAGTATGTTTGTAACGAATTGGCTCAAAAAGTACCGGAGCTACATTATCCCTGAGTAACATAGGCTACTTTTTATCCCGATATTCCTACGGAATCAAGATTTACGCGGGTGAAGCCGCGTGGCGATGCTAGTGTATAATAAACAGGATTGAGTAATATGAAGATGTTCTTCATCATCTTAACATAGTTCCTGGTTGAATTCCAAGCTTTCAGCTCAGAGCCCAAGGTTCGCTTAGACCTTCTCCTCCTTCTGGTTTGGCTTTACCACCAAACCCGAGAGGAAAGTCTACGCCAAAGCTTCTTCAGTAAATCAGCAGGTGTACTGAATTGCTGGTGACGTTGACTTGGGCCCAGAAGGTTTAGGTGGGACTCCGAAAACACTCCCTTGCATAAAAAATGTTAATTTAGAATGTTGTTAGCTCATATTTATCTCAAAGGAAGATTATTATATACATTTTATTATCTAATACCTAACAGGCAATGTTTGTACTCAACTGTGTATAAAATATCAGTTAGCCATAAACAAGTAGTTGATCTGATGATAACCTTATGCTGATAACATGGATACACATACACTATAATATAAACACTCATGTTTGCTAAACAAACTTAACAAAATATAGATTTGGGAAGGTAAGCAATTTGTATCTGTTTTTATTTTAGTTTATGATCACCATAAATTATCTTTCTCACAGTTCAGAAAGAGTATTTATGATAATCATATACCAAAGTTAAAGCGAAATGCTTCCTCTTAATGAATAAACCAATACTCAACTATCTGCATTTTTTTTATACCACTCAGGTGGCAGACAAGCTCACGGCCCACCTGATGGGAAGCGGTTACCGCGGCCTCTGGACGTGTGCAACACCAGGGGCGTCACACTCGCGCTGCCGACCCTGTAAAAACCTTCTAATGCCCTTCTTGAAGAACCCCATATTGTAGTCGCTTGGGAAAACCACAGCAGGGAGATCATTCCACAGCCTGAGGGTGCGCGGGGTGCTGCATCATACTATTTGGTCAAACCATACTTTTACTACCTAATTGTAGCATAATAATCAGTTGTACGCTAATGGGTAAATCTCAGTCGAAAATACTACATATAAACTCCACGAGACAGGCTAGACCTAGTTGTGGGGTTAACAATTTAACTTCTGTTTTTCTGTAATAAGTCTCATAGTCCAGTCAAAATAGACATTTGACTTTGAAATAATTCGCATAGAGCTGCAAATTGGCAGAGACGTTAAATACATCATTATAAATGAAATGTCTAAAATCCCCATCGATCCTACTTCTGCAAAAAATTTATTGAAGGTCAAACATACAAAATTAAGATATATTTTTCATTTTTCTCGCAATCGGTAAGTTTTATCGTGAAAATAGGGCGGACAAAAGTTGTAGATCATACAATTCTCTACAAAAATGGTCCAGTCACTTACGACTCACCACTCGTGAGATATCGCGGTTTTAATAATTAGAAAATTCATATTTTACATAATATGCACTAAAACGCAGCCTGTACACGACATCGGACGTTCAATATAAATGGAAATAAGAAACTATTGGTTTGTGTTACCTAAGTTATGACTTATTTTTGTCTATTTTGACTGGACTATCAGTAATGTACCTATATTAGAACTAAGAGAATGTAAATTGTAAAGTATTTTACTGTTAAATATACGATTATTATTATTCATATTAAAATAAATGTATCATTTAATAAATTACACCTGACCGGTTTCACCTCACGGCGTTCTCAAAGGTTTTTTATATTTATTTACACGTTACAGTCACACACAGTGACTGTAACATGTAAATAATATACATTTATTTCAATATGTGTAGCAGGTTTTTTTTAATACCACTCAGGTGGCAGACAAGCTCAAGGCCCACCTGATGGGAAGCGGTCACCGTGGCCTATGGACGTGCGCAACACCAGGGGCGTCACACTCGCGCTGCCGACTCTGTAAAAACCTAATGCCCTTCTTGAAGAACCCCATATTCTAGTCGCTTGGGAAAACCACAGCAGGGAGATCATTCCATTAAAAGTTCCACCAAGTCCCATCAGTCCACAGTATAAATAGATTATTATTAGGTTATTATTATAGCCTGGTCCGACTGTTAAATACCACCCTCTCATTACTAAGGTTTATGAGGGTGTTTGCTACCATATAGTAATAAGATATGCATTCCAATGTATACTATATTCACCGTTACATTAGTTTGATTTTTTCTTAAAGACCTAGTAACTGAAATTACTAGCATTCCTGTTCACCCCTCCAGCTATGGTAAAATGCTTGCGTTAGGAGTGGGAAGTGTAATGGCCAGGACCCGAACCCCCGACCTTCCGATCGTAGTACGATTTCTTAACCACGAAGCTACTGACGACAAATTATTTGGATATTTAGAAAAACATATCAAAATCTTTTTTCAAATAAATATTTGTATTAATCAGAAATTGAACACACAACCTGCTGCAATGTACAAGTGTAAGTCAAATAAATATAAGAGTATTTTCTTGTCCACCAGGTGAACGCGCTAATTACGTAAACATACCACATGTCATCGCGATGGTGGGTCTGCCAGCGCGAGGCAAAACCTACATATCCAAAAAACTGTCGCGGTACCTGAACTGGATCGGCATCAACACTAGAGGTATGTTGCACACTTGCACCCTTTTTTCTTAGAAACCGCAGGGTGGTCCCTCATCGAGGTCACGAAAATCGAGCTACCTAAAATGAGGCAGTCCCGCCTAGAAGCAGAACATTACCCGGAAGCAGTAAGACCTTCCCCAAAGGAAGGCAGAAAGGTATTGCCACTGTCGTTCCCCAGCTCATGGTATGAGCACGAGGCCCATGACAGACCAGGCCAGGTTCGGCCTTGGACGCATTGGTCTTACAAAAGATTGGAGGAGATTTTTAATAAAAAGGAAGTCAGCTGAAGTCATGTCAATAGTTACCGCAAATCTCCTAATAATAAAATACCAGGGGATTCTACAAATTCTGTGACAAATCGTTCATTTTTGTGGTGCCGCCTTTATGGAATACATTTGTAGTTGTGAGGCGTTCTACATTTCTATGAGAATTAGAAAGAAATTTCAAAGTATTTGCATAAGTAATTGGTGCTTTTCAACCAATTAAATGTACCGTATATAAAATCCTGAACTCTATTATAGCGCACTGACCACAGTGGTGCATTATATTACAACTGAAAACAGTCACGCAATACTCAATGTATATTACCCTCAAATGTCTTTGACTTTAAAAATCATGGAGTATAGATAATTCTTATCTACGTTACATTTGAATGAGCATTGCATTCATCTGCAACAGCTCGTTTTTAGGGTTCCGTTTTTTCTAAACTGAATAGTTTGCGCGAGAGACACTTCCAAAGTGGTAAAATGTGTGTGTGTGTCCCTGTAACTTCTAAAATAAAAGAATGAGAAAACTAAAAAAAATATATGATGTACATTACCATGTAAACTTCCACCGATAATTGGTTTGAACGAGATCTAGTAAGTAATTTTTTTTAATACGTTTTAAATCGTAAACCGCAATTTACCTTTCATTCAGTCAACTCAAATATAAAAATTTAACTTGCTGCTACGGAACCCTTCATGGGCGAGTCCGACTCGCACTTGAACGGTTTTTTCGAATTGGCATGACCACTTAAATTCAATAAGAAATGCTTCACCCACAGGAGGCAATGACATTTTCACTACGATACTGTGTAGTACCATTATCTGACCATACGTGGATTGTCTCCCAATCCTCTTAACTCACAACCTAAGTACTTTATTTTGACCGATTTCCATATTTCCAAATCATATTTTTATGAAGCAGATTTCACAAAAAAAAACCGGCCATTTATATCTGCTATATATCCTGGATCAAGTTCTTTATCTGCGACTATATTTGTGATTGTAGATACGGTTTTTATTATTTCGTATTTTGAAGGCAGTAAAAGAGCTTATTGAAGCTTAAGCCATGTTATATTGATCATCGAGCAGCTGTGATTATAATTTTTCAAAGGTCAAATACTAAACGAGTAAAAAGTCAACATCAATGTTCGAGACGAGACCGGAGAATTAAATTACCATAGTATGCGGCCTAGCCTTGAAATGATTTAGTCAATAGTAAAATCGATAATTTAATTCCGTCGCTTCCATTACAGCGCAGTAGCTGGGTTGGTTATAAGCTAGCGAGATCTATTATAGCATATCTATCTATAAGCTAGACAACGCGCCAATAGCAACTCAGTTTTATACACGGTGTATAAATAAATAAATATTCTACGACATTCTACACCGTTTTTTCTAGACCCAAAGTAAGCACAGTTTAACTAGCTTTTATTATGGGTTCCAGAATGCGGATAAACATACTTATATACTTATTTTTTTGTAAATATATACATATTATACATAGAAACACCCAGACCAATGCAAATAGAAATGTTCATGCATACCTACAAATATTTGCACTGAGCAGGATTCGAAACAGCGCCCCCTGTCGTAGCAGTCGAATGCACTACCGCTACGCCACAGAGGCCATCGAGTGATGTTAAATTATTGAATTTAAGATCATCTTATATTAAAAAGAACTAGAGCTACAGCACTTTTTTTGTAAATACATAGGTAATATACATAGTAACCTCCATATCTCTTCCTCAGCGCCGCAGAATTGAACTGCATTCAATTATTCATAATGGAACTATTTCTACCTAACCTTAGAAAATTCATGATTTATTATCAAATATGTGAATTAGGTGGAAAAACTACACGATAACATCACTACACCTCGTTACCAACGAGTCGTTAGTCCCATGGCATAAGTTTGCGATCGTGAGATGTTGGATTCGATTCTCGTGTCGACACAGTGTGTTCTGGTTCTCCAATTCTCAGTAGAAGCGTATAATCTGAAAATGGGTCTGATAGACCCTTTATTTATGAGGCCCCACCAAAATCTTCGGCGCCCAAGCTAACCTCACCCTCTATAGCCGGTGCACTTGCTTACGAACGCTTGCTCTGGTGCAGGTTTTCCTTTCAGGATGTGAGGTCAGACAGACGCGCCCATAAAAACCGTATAACCCAAATCAGAAGGAGGAAATTAGTAAGCGGACCTCGTTCTCAGAGGTGAAACAACGCTGGAGGGGGAACAACGCTCAACAGCAGGCTCGCTCCCTATTACGAGTCCGATGAGCGTCAAAGTCGCCAAAACTCCATCCATCGACTGTCTGCGCTACATTTGGGAGTGATTATTTTCTTTTTTTCGGCAGTATTCAACTTAGGCGAGTACAGACGGCATGCGACGACCGCATACACATCACACGAGTTCTTCCGTGCGGACAACAAGGAGGCGATGGCGATACGCCAGCAGTGTGCCCTGGACGCGCTACACGATGTTTGCGAGTGGCTGGTGAAAGGTGGCGAAGTGGCTGTTAGTACAACCATCATCTAACACCTTCAATTTACTTCTGAGTCATTTCGACGCAGGATTCAGTAAGATTACATTTTTAAAACCTGTGATTGTAAAACTTACGAAAACTTATAAAATGATAATTTTACAATCAAATTGAAAACGAATCAAACTCAGTATCACATATATGATGTAGGTTTCGTTTTGACAGATCATTCAGAATACCGAAGTCTTTTTAACATTTTCCTTTTTAATCGAATTGAATCACGTACTGAATCACGCTCCGTTCCCAAGACAGTTTAACTGCCAGAGTGCCATTACACCGTGTTATGTGGGTCACTACTGTTCATGCTGGTGGACAAGAGTTAATGTAGTGGGTATCCGGGTGGGATTAGTCTCGTTAAAAAATAGGAGGTATTACCCTTCATAATTCTTACCAGAATCTTGGCAAAGTTTTGTGAACGTCTAATGGCATAGCATCTAAAGGTGACTTGTCACGGTGGTGTGGATGGACGTAGATCAGCTTGCGGAAGCGCATATAAGTCTGTAGCGGTGACCGACACCAACCGACGTCGGACCAACACGCACCGTAGAAATCATATGATGCAGGGTGTGATTTTTTTTCAAGAAGGGCATTACAATGGTTTTACAGGATTACCTTCGCGAGTGAGACGTTCCTGGTGTTGCAAACGTCCATAGGCGATGCTAACCTTCGCCACCTAGTGGTATAAAAAAAGTTATAAAATCGACAGAGAATCATACATACATACATACATAAAATCACGCCTGTTTCCCACAGGGGTAGGCAGAGATCACGGATCTCCATTTGCCACGATCCTGACACACTTCTCTCGCCTCATTCACTCTCATAACATTCTTCATGCATGCTCGTCGGTTTAGGGTACTCCTGACCTGCCCCGTAGAAAGTCGCACAGCAAAATCTCGCTGTATGTTTTTTTTTACTGTGTGAAACGTGTTAGACTCGTACTGAAACAAAATTGAATCTTGTAGCATTATACATAGGAAGCATTTTACCGCAGGTATTTGACGCCACAAATTCGACCCAGGAAAGGCGGCGAATGATCCGGGACATCGTGGTACACAAGATGGGATTTAAACTGTTCTTCGTGGAGTCAATCTGTGACGATCCCAGAATTATTGAGCAGAATATTATGGTAAGAATACTCCATCTTGTCCGCAAATATGTTTCTAACCTAACAGCTTCCTTACCTTATTTTTTTTGACATAACTTTGAGTAAAAGTTTGCAGCTAAGGCCGTCCGCTGCCTCATGCGTCTGCATGCGGATACCTGATTCATGCAAATATTATAGTACGAATTTCATGCTAAAAATAAATACGATTGGCGCGAAGTGCTGGCGCCCGTATACGTGTCTTATTAAGCAGTGGATGTCCTAATAAACCATAGCGGGTTTATCTTTGAATTCTAAGGTAAAGAGGGGCAAGACGGAATTTAGCATAATTCGCACGGGGTATTTGTCCTACCGAAACGTGACAGTACCAGTGGTCCTATATACCTTCATTCCCTCTCGACAGAGAGGACCCGGGTTCGAAACCTGGCCAATACACTACCAACGTGAACCCACTCCTAACACAAGCTTAGCTGTAAAACATTGAATTTTCTTTTTCAGGAGGTTAAAGTAAGCAGCCCTGACTACACAAACATACATGACACAGATAACGTTCTGAACGACTTCTTGCTACGGATAGAGCACTACAAAGAGAAATACGAACCTCTGGACGAAAACATGGAGTCGGAGTACAGCTACATGAAGATCTACGACACGGGGGAGAAAGTCGTAGTGCATAAACACGAAGGGCATATACAGAGCAGAATTGTTTATTACCTAATGAATATACATATTGTACCAAGGACTATTTATTTGACGAGGGTGAGTCGCTTTTTATTCTTAAATACCTGTTGCCCACGGCTCCGCCCGGGCGGAATTCTGTTCCCGATCCCATGGGAACCTATTCCAGAGATAAAAGTAGCTTAAGTGTTATTCCAGACTATAGGCTATCCCTGTAGCAAATGTTAGTCAGATCCGAACTTAAAACATCTTTACATTTACATTAATAGTAGGATAGTTTAGGATTGGTGTTCATCATCTTTTGACGACCTTTATGGCGTAGCGGTAGTGTGTTCGGCTGCTAAGTTAGAGGTCGCGGGTTCGATTCAACCCAGTGCAAATATTCGTATGCATGATATAATCCGGTCGAACTTTCGATCGAAAGATAGTGAACCCCTGGCCATTCTCAGGGCTTCAAACCCGTGTTATATACCCCTTTGTCAATTTTTAACATAAGCAATTTAAAAAAAAAACCATGACATCATAATCTTTCACATTTGTTTAGATGTTTGTTACTTAATCACGGTCTAACGGCTGGACGGATCTGGCTGAAATTTGGTACAGAGATAGAATATAGTCTATAATAACACAGGCTGCGGGCGGAGTCGTAGGCAACAGTTAGTATTATATATTATATTGATCAATCAACATTTTCTGGTTAATTTTATGTCATCCTAAAACGTGAAGTTTATTTTACTTATCAAAGCCGTTCAACTGTTATCAGTATGTTAATAATGTTACTATTTATAGCTATTGTGTATACTTCTCTAATTAATTAATAATCTTGACATCGAATAAATAATGTTTTATTAACCGCCTTAAAACCTTCCCCAGGTTTCCGAAAGAAAGAATTAACTTATTTATCTATTTTCTGCATACCGTATGAGTGGTAGAGTCAAGCAACAGTCATTTTGGCCGTTGCATGAATGGGCTGACTCGACCGGGGAAGCACCACCCTCTCACAGAATATCGACGCCAAGTAACAGTATTTCAACTGTTGCGTTCCGTTTGGTGAGTGAGAGTGCCGGAGCCCAAACTCCTTTCCCATCCCCTCCCAAACTCCTTTCCCATCCCCTGTCCTTTACAGGGTCGGCAGCGCGAGTGTGACGCTACTGGTGTTGCACACGTCCATAGGCCGCGATAACCGCTTCCCATCAGGTGGGCCGTGTGCTTGTCTGCCACCTTAGTGGAATAAAAAAAAACCGTTTCAAAATTTAAATTGAAAATTCATTACCGCGTTACCCAGAAACAGTGACACAATTTTCGTCCTTTTTTTTCGGTTTCGAGATGGCCCAGGGTTGCTAGGCCAGGTCGCCCCCCGGCCCGACCTGCTTCTGCTGGGGTGACAGGCGGCCTCACGTGCCTCCCCCAGGCCGACAAAATTGTCGTCCTAAACAGTCTAGTAGTATGGGCAAAAATCTTGACAATGTTCTCTAGATGCGCAGAACGAGTTTTATGGTCTCTTCGGCGATTAGCGCGGGGCGCGACGGTGGAGGCGCGGTAATCAATCAATCATAACCATATATTAAACTAACCACGGCCTCAAAGGGGTCGTGTCATTGATTGATCCTTTCCATCCTTTTGTTGGTTTTTTGGTTGGCCAGTTAGTGCACATGCGCGTAGACACGCGATATAGAAGCTCGCTGGAGACCATGGTGAGAAACGTGGTCTGCGATGGAAACAAGCGGCACGCCGCCGCCTCTTTCTGCGAGCAAGAAATGGGCGTGAAAGGGGTGGTAGAGAAGGAGCAGGAGACGATGACGCCGCAGGCTTGTCTACGCTCAGGACTACCGACCTCCATGATCGGCGCCTGAGGATGACAGTTGGCCGACTCGCCATCCTTACAAAAGCAGGCCAAGACGGAGGCGCGTCGAGTGTGTCCTTACACACGCCAACGCACCGACGCGGGATCAAACCCAATCCTGTTGACGAGGCCGCGAGTGCCGCGTGGTAACCTGGTTTCCACACGTAAAAACAAGTGTATTGATAATGTTTGTTTTTGTCTCCCACAGCATGGAGAAAGCACACACAACGTAGTAGGTCGCATAGGAGGCGACAGTGATCTGTCCTCTCGTGGGAAACAATACGCGAAAGGGCTGGCGGCTTACATTGAACAACAGCAGATACCAGGGTTGAGGGTCTGGACCTCGTGGATGAAGCGGGCCATTCAGACTGTCAAGGATGTCAAAGCCCCACAGGAGAGGTGGAAGGCGCTCAACGAAATTGATGCGGTGAGTATATTATTAGAGGATTGTTGAATTGGGAACATTTGGGCAAGTTGATACCCCTGCTGATTGACGGACGAGACTCTGGTGCGGGTTTTCTTCCCGGGTTAGGGGTATCCGACGATAGTCGCTCCCGTAAAAATCAAGATAAATCAATTCATAATGACAAGAGAGTAGGCGAGTGGACAACGGGCTCCAGAGAGAGCTTTGGATGCACTGGGGTAGAGAGAAGACTATAGTTTGAGGAATTTAATACTTAATATTTTCTAAAAGACTTGGATCTCTTACAGGGGAATTCTTTGCAGAAAAACACTTTTTGCTCTACCCGGGATTTTAACCTGGAACTTCACATCCATCACCGCTGTACCACTAAGACGTACACAATTTCTTACCTTTGATATAATTTTCTCTTCAGGGTATCTGCGAAGAGATGACTTACGCTGAAATCCAACAAAAATACCCATCAGATTTCAATGCACGCGATGCCAACAAGTTTGCTTATAGATACCCACGGGGGGAGAGCTATGAGGACCTGGTGGCAAGGTTGGAGCCTGTAATCATGGAGCTTGAGAGACAGGGCAATGTCCTGGTGGTTTCCCACCAGGCAGTCATGAGATGCCTCCTTGCTTACTTCTTGGATAAGTCTGCTGGTAAGAGAAGTATGGTCCATTTAAATTTTTATATTTGGCCTAGCAACGCGAAGTCAATGCTAACAATCGTAAAAGTTCGTGCGGTCTTTGCCTTTTTATGTTGTCATTGTTTTTGTCTATGGTAATATACATTTATTCTCTGAAATAGTTGCAATTCGTATTCGTCCAACAAAACACGTTTAAAATTTTCACTTGTTTAGTAGGTATTTTGAAAGTCTTCATGAACACGATTTTGGTAATGAAAATGCTAAAAATACATTTAAAGATGTAGGTTTTTTTTTAATAAAAGATGAATTCTAAATATATCCGAAAATATGTCGTTATTATTATGTTAATTACAGTCTTTTTTTATAATTTTCCTTTACTCTTTGATACCGCACGGTTATTGATCGCCGCCCGTCGTCGAACAAAAAACAAACTACATTAAAAACAAGTTGAATTCCTGAGACGAGCTCAGCCGAATACAAGGGATTTTCGATTTTGCGATTTTTTTATCTTTGCGATTTTTTCTTTATCTTGCAATGGTTCACCCCAGCACGAATCTATTACCGAAAACAGCAACTCGATAGCTCATCTCCTTCATACCCAAAACCGTGACAGAAAATTGGCAACGACGTCGACGACAACTCGATAGCAATAGGGCTTTTTTAAAGAAAATCCCTGAAAAGAATTCTTGATTTACCAATATTGGCATGTACCTGCGCAGAAGAGCTCCCGTACCTGCACGTTCCGCTGCACACGGTGATCAAGCTGACGCCGGTGGCGTACGGCTGCCGCGAGGAGCACATCGGCCTGTCCGTGCCCGCCGTCGACACGCACCGCCCCAAGCCTTCTGTAAGTATCGAGTTGTGGCCAGGCTCCTATCTCCGTACCACTTGCAGATGACATTTGACATGAAGAAGAAAACTTACCACACGCCCTCATCATGAGAGTGAATGTATGAGTGAAATGTTCAAGCTTCTGAATCATCAGTATAATATTAAAAAATGTCGCTGCTAAAAAAATACCGCGTAATAGTTTATAGGCATGTTAAACATTCGCGTCAATATTAGGAATGATGATGAAAAAAAGTGTGAACTAAACTACGACACGAAAAATACTTGCTTATGTCACTAACAAAATGTTGTTTTATGTTTTCAATACTTGATACAGTTGATGTTTAAAAATGTCTTTTTAAAAAACGGCTATAAGAAGAAGAATTTTGTCTTTTGCACTTTTGACAGATGTCAAATATGACTGAAAAAGAATAGACGGGCAGGAATGCTGGAATGCATCAATGCTAGGCGTTCGTTACAGTAGCGTATTATTCCCAAACATAAATAGGCACAGTCCTGACTACTTAAGTGTTATGATCAGTAGGTATTACAAATATATATTTACGTCTTTATCATAATATGCGAGTTCCAAGGCTCTGCACCAATCTGAGAAAAATAATAATTTTTACTTAGATCCAGTGAGTTTGAAAAACTATATGTGTGTACTATCCATGCAGTCAGTAATCAATATTATTGAATTCTAAATTTAAATGAAATTAAACTGAATTCTGTACGTGTCATTACTCGCATTGTATCGTAACCGTATTGTACGCTTCTAAATGTGTATTTGTTTGTACAGTAAAAACTCGATTATCCGGCCCCCTGTTATACGGATTCGTGATTATCCAGACTACGAACCGCGATCAATTATATTGAATATTTACAAGTCGAATTTGGTCCATTTGCTGAAAAATTAGTCTAGTTTGATGTTTTGTAAGTTCTATTTTAATGGTCTATAACTCTATTTTGACTTATTCTCCTGATTTGGCTTATCTTGACACAACTGCCGTCTGACCACCCAAACTTGGGTGAAAAGCCTGTGCTAGAACCTCATCCATAATCCAGTAGGTGTACGAGATAACAGGGGAGATGGACTTGGGCCCCCAAGATCTTTGCGGGGCCCCATACACCCAGTTGTGTTTATGTATGTAATTTTATAGCATTTCCCATGGGAACATAGCCATTTTCTCATATACATAATGGAAAGTTAAACGTTCAAACAAATTACTGCTCGTCTGGTCTATACAAGAACAGTATCGAATTTGAACAACATTATTTGTAATGTCACCATATTTTTAACCTTTGGATAAGCCAAACAATGTAGCAACACTTAAATTTGCTTAAATAAATTCGACTTGTAAGAATTTATTAACTTGCTACTCTTGCACGTAACGTTAGTACTACATATGCACAAAACCTGCTTTTCTTCATACATGATTATCCAGATTTTCGACTATCCGAACGCTCAACAACAACAGTTAGTCCGGTTAGTCGAGTTTCCACTACATATTTTAAATGTAGAATTATTCTCATAATTCTAGAAGAAAATTTAAAAATAGTTATCAGACCATTTTTTCTAAATCTATTATTGTCTATGTTTTTTTTTACATTAAATACCGACTTGATAAAATACTGATAATACTTTATGTGAACTTCTAAAATTGATATCATTGTGAAACCAAAACAAAGTTTGCATTTTAAATAGCAATTTTTTTACTAAAATGCAATATGTTGGCCAACTATGAGACATCCATCACTTGCAGAATGAACTTTCGGGCAATCGGACCCAAAGACGGCGGACGTGATACTTCGATTCGGCTTAAATAAGCCCTACCGAAAGAAATCCGTTCTTTCGTTTTTCCTGAGAGCCTGAAGTTTCAGATGTTTCATGGTAGCCAACACGGTCAAAGGTAGCCTATTGTGCTTGGAACACTAGAAGAATATATTCAAAGGACACATTTTCATGAATCACCAAATTACATTCGGCTAAGTCTAGTCGATGGATCGACTAGTCTTCAACACCACACATCATCAAATATTCAAAATAAATCCTATTAAACAGCGCTTTATTCGACAGGACGACGAAGAGGCTGCAGAAGTCCAAGTACGAAATGTTTGAAGCATGACTTTTTGTAGCCTAGATAGCATGGGAGTAGTGGCGTTGACGCACTAATGTGCAATCTGTTGCCTTACTTATTTATACATTATCTGTATATAACTTTTATAAGGTAAACTATTTTTGACGTTAGCGACGAGAAACGAAAGTTTATAACATACAATCGATTTATTTAAATTAAGAATTTCCTGTTCCATTCTTTTCTCCATATACTATGGAAAAATGAAGCAGACGTTCTAAGCGTTGTCAAATCCAGCATTGGTAATAAAAATCTCGCTGTAATCGTCAAAATTATCGTAAAAATGTCAAAATCGAAGGAAATTAGTATACCATAGACAAAAAAAAATGGTCAGTAATACAATTTTGAACTTAGAACAGCATGTGAACAGCATGTCATGCTGTTTAAAGGGCATCAACGCCAAAAGATGCTTAATAATAAATATTTAAATTAATACTAAAATATGCAAATGTAATAAAAAAATAAAAATTTTAAGCCACTTTTGTCTTTGATGTACAGTCACAAAACATAATAGCGACATCCTTGTTTGCACGGCACCAAGTACTAAGCTAGGCCTTCAGGCAGAACTCTATTAGTATTGGTTCTTAGTGCCATAGTAACAGTAAATAATAATATCAATATATGTAACATTTAAACCATAAATAATAATTAAACAACGTTTACATACTTTGAAATAACTTAACATTTCAACACATGACACAACCATCTTAGTCCCCGTGAAAAGCAACCGAAACATCGGACCTACTTTAGATATAAAAAATACTAAATAATACCAAAATATATCACGATAAAATAGTTCAATTTCAATATTAATTGAAGTAAAAATTCGTTCGTTCATTCGTTTATACGGTGATTATGAATTTAGTATAAGTTATTCAAAAGATTCAGGGTTTACAGTATAAATAATTATAGACAACAGATTTCACATTTTTGCTAGCCACGTTTTGGCGGGAAAATTGACAGTGCACAGGTGGAGGTTATCTGTGTGTGCCTGTATATGGCGGAGCTTCTTTTTTTTACAAATAAACGTATTCTCGTTGCGGTCAAAATTTAGTTGTATATTTATTTGGCATTATATACGTTTATGTATCTATTGGTATGGTGGTTAAATGTATGGTAGTTTCGCCATGCCGATGTCATATTCCCGCTATCCCGCTCCTGTCCTTATAAGGGTAAAGGTAGTTGTAGAAATGGTAGGGTATAGAAATATTTAACAAGAAAATGTCTTTAACTCATGCGTAATTAATAATTTTCATAATTCCAATGAAGTTACAACATAACATGTCAGAGGCTGTAACCTGGAGTTTCAGCCATTATCATTAAAATCTTGTAATAATATTAAAATTATAGTCAAAGGGTCTTGATTGCAGATATGACAACTCCGTAAGCGGAAGTTTTACGCAACTATACAGGTTTGATACTTTTAGAACTAGTAGGATGAAACAAGGTGGGTAAAAAAAAATCTTCAACACAAACTGGTCTATGGTAAACAATTATAAATCTCATTATTTCATTTAGTAGGTAAGAAATGCGGAGACTTTCGTGACGATACCGTACCACTCTATTGGAGATACCCCGCGATATCCATCACCTCTCTGGTGACTATTGTTCCTTCAATGAATGCTTCAAGTGCCGAAGAACCCGTAAGGCTGCTTTTCTACGATACTGTTTCTCGGTATACTTCAGTGAACCAGTGGTAGCGCCAGCCTCGTGGAAATGGCTAAAAATTGTGTCTCGTACAAGACAAACGACTGGACCCAAGGTCTAAGCTAGATGAGGGGCTCTTGGATTAGTGGTAACCAAGTTGGTTAACACATTGCAAAATTTAAGCAATACTAGCCAGGTTAGTGTTAGAATGAGTGATCATTCTTAATACACTGAGACATCTACCTGCCTCGGAGAGTCCGTTAAGTCGTCCGTCTATAGCAGTCGTTACTGATAGTTGGAGCCCAAAAAAGTTCAATGACTGATGGAACTACAGAACTTCGAAATCGCCAGTGAGTTGTGGAGGCCAGGTGACAGTCGGTTCACGGAGAATATCGAAGAACAGCTGTTTCGTGTTATAATGAAAGCCAAACCAAAAATTTGGGAAAATGCTCGGAGGCCTAGTCTTGGTAATGCGACCTCTAGTCTCTATGAACGCTGGTCAATGGCAACGTGTAGAGCAGCTTGTCGTCCTCATAGAAGCAGGTGTGGTTTTCGTCGGTTCGATTCTGACATAGCCATCTCGCATTTAGCTCCAGAGCAACTAGTACCCGTAGTTTCCAAAAGGAAATAAATTATAAGGAAAAGCTAAATACCTAAATCTTACAAAAATAGTATCCGAATCGAACAGCGGTAGGTCCATTAAAAAAATTAGTGAATCGTAAAACATAAATACTTATTACATAAGTAGTTACCTACTCTTATATTGCCGACAGGGCAGGGTTATTCAGTCTTATACAATTTGGCATTTATGCTTATTAACACTAATGAATACCTAATGTTAAAACTAAAAACAGCCATAGACAACAATAATAGTCATAAAAAGGAACATTTTACACGCCATAGTGCAACAATGATTGTCATAAAAGGTACATTCTATTGCCATAGTGTGTACCTATATGTACCACAGTCTTTGTTTATTGCCCGTGTTCCGATTGTGAACTTCTACTCATTTTACTGACCAATCCAAGGCAATTTGTCCGTGGATCTATCAATTGGAGCATTTTCGATAGAAATGGCTGATAATAATCTGAACTATATAGATTTATCTATCTGTGATAGTCACTAAACGCAATCAAGACCCTTTGTATGTGATTCTAATAGAAATTGAATAGTGAAAACAAAATATCAAAGCAAGAAATTGCTAAAACAAACTTAACTAACATATAACTGACAGTAAGTTTCTTAAAAATATGTAATAAATATACGTGTGAATTCATATGTGTACCTACATAATATAGATAGGCGTTACTTACATTATTTTCATGTATCCAAATATCAAGTTAGGAACTAAAATTATGATGATAATATTATATTTGCATCGAATAGTCCCAATTTAGTTACTAATATTTGGATGTCAATGTAATATTTGCATGCCTTCTAAGCAATTGCGCCTAACATTTTTGGGTGTTTCATTGCTCACACTCGTGGATCAGGAGTTTTTTTATGAGGTGTCGGGTAAAAGAGTACTTTATGTTCGTAGCTATGCAATCTCGTCGCAATGATAAAAATACTATTTCCTATTGTATTTTTTTTTTTATTTATTCGGAAGTGTTTATAGTTTATAGGGAATTTTGTAAAAACATATCGTTTCTTTTGTAGTTTTCATAGTTCTTAAAAAGATGGAAACATAATGGAAATATGGAAGTTAATATACAATTGAGAAAATAATAGTTTTACGTGTGTCCCATTTTCATATTACTTATCGTGTTGGTCATTTACATGTGTTATTAATAATATTTATAAATATACAGCATCTGTATGCTTGTGCTTGTAAAATTCTAAAAGTACCTAATCGATCGATAAGTCTATCTGAATTGAAATTTCGTATTTAACCGAAATTCCCACGGGAACGGAACTGTACCAAACGAAACTGAAGCAAAACTAGTTATCACTACATAGTATAAAACAAAGTCGCTTTCTCTGTCCCTTGCTTTTAATCTTTAAAACTACGCAACGGATTTTGATGCGGTTTTTTTTAATAGATAGATTGATTGAAGAGGAAGGTTTATATGTATAATAACATCCATTGCACCCGTGCGAAGCCAGGGCCGGTCGCTAGTTAAGTTATAAAAAGTGGCATTTTCGCTTTGCTTCCAACATTTTTTTAGCTTTATATAGCTTTCAGTGTTATGTAGATAACGGGTATATAAAATGACAATTTGATACACATTAATTCATCGCATATCTATGTGCCTTCGTACAATAACGGTACTTAGTAGATACCGTTCCTCAAACGGCGGTCATGGGGCGTTGAGTGCCAATTTATTTTTATCTACGGACTTAGGCATGCTGTTGTGTTCCATACCTACGTGTCTCACCGAGTCTCTAGCGTGTTTATGTAATAAAGTAGGTTCACAATTCTATCTACACTAAATGTACAGTCGCCATCAGTATAACCTTAACTCATTCGAAGTTTCTAATCACCACAGCTCTAAAATTACAAACAAAAATTCAAAAATGTTAAGTTTCTCTGGAGATAAAAAGAAAAAAATAGATTTATTTTATTTTTATATTGTTTCACATTGAAATAAAACTATTTTACCTAACGGATTCTATCGCGATTTATTTGATGTTATTATATATACATTTTTTTTTACTTTACATTGATCCCGACGTTTCGGTTGCTTTTCAGCAGCCATCAAATAAATCGCGATAGAATCCAATCCAATTAAACATAGTATTATTTCAAAGATTTATTTCAATTTAAAGATCAATTGGTAATAATTTGTTAGTGTTCAGCAACTTCTGATGGCGACTGTACTTACTAATAATTATACAGTTGAAGAGTTTGTGTAAAGACGCCATTTAAACTCTGAAACTACTAGTGGAATTTGAAAAGCAAAAAGCCCAGTTCCTAGGTAATTTTTAGGCTATTTAACATCACGCTACGACCTTTTGGACCCGAGTAATGCCGGGCACCCAAATTAAACCGTGAGCGGCGCGTAAAACCACTGGGCAACATCTAGTTATGTATCCTACCTACGTACACATATCAGTCGACAAACAAGTTTTGTTATGTTATTATTAACATGCGTGGAAGCAACAGCTGCGCACGATTTTCGATAAGTCTCGGTTCGATGAAAAAAAACCAAGGTTAATATTTTTAGACTAGCACTGACTTTCAGTTGCGTGCGTTTTATACTAAAAACTTTTATGCTACTAGTACATATAGTACAGGCAGCCGCAAAAGTTGCTAAACACTCACTTACCTACATTGAAATAAATAATTTAATATAGGTAGGTCTTAAAAGAATTATTTTTATCTATAAAATGTTTTAGTGTTACGATCTATGAATTGAAAAAGTTATGGGAACTACTATACAGCTTACAGGCAACTGTACGTATCAGCTAAAGTAGAAATAATAATAGTATTAAATTATTATATTAAAAATAAAAGTAATACTTAATAATAAAAAAGAAAATCAAATAAAGCAAAATTGCAGTAACATATTAGTTACTAGCTGATGCCCGCGGCTCCGCCCGCGCCTATCGTTTTTTTTTCATATCTCCGGTTCTATTAAACCGATTGCAATCAAACATACGGCAGATTTTAGGTCTGACCAAGACCTTTCCAATAGAACAAACCACTTCAAAATCCATCTGTAGTTCTTGCGTTCATCGCGAACAAACAGAAATTAAAAAATATATATCTTTTTGTATTTAGAATCGTTCAGACAAAACCAAGACACAAATAATTTACAATGTTATAATAGTACCCATAGATTAAGCTATATCTGCGACTTCGACCGCGGATGATTTCTTCCCGTCCACGCGACCCAAAAAAAAACCTAAAGACTAAATTTTCGCCAAACCCATCCGTTTTACTGCGACTGAGTAACAAACAAATAAATAAATTCTCTCCTGTATTTATATTTATATTATATATATATATATATTATTATATATATATATATTATATTTATATTATATATTTAGATAAGATTGAGAACCATCAGAGTTAACAATTCCAGAGTTAGCTAAACTGAAAAAAAATATCCTAAAACTTATAAATATTCTAACTGAAACATACGCTAGAGGCTTCTCCTGTCCTACACCCTATTTTCCCCTTAATGCACTATTTTATAAAAAAAAAACTACAATATTTTTTTCTCCACAGGTTATACCAGCGCCGCCTATAAAGCCTCCTGTGCCGCCTGTCCTCAACGGGGAAGCGAACGGCGACGAAGACGAGGAAAGCCCGTCACATTAACATTATGTAACCTACCTATAGATATAATATTGTCCATGCTAGTTCAGAGCTTTAGACAAATACCTAGATTTAGGACTACAAGGGTTAATCACTGGTGTTATAACTTATGACAAAAGGCTTTCCAGGACGTGTTAGGGCCTGCGTTGCGTCGAGCGGAACACGCATGCTGTTTCATGCAGCGCTGCCTTAGGCGGGTCGCCTGTCACACGATTTGTTCACGACGTAATACGCGAGTTCGACGCAACGAAGTCCCTTAAAGCGTCCGTGTTCCCGGCGAGAGAGAAGAATGAATCTATACACCGTATATAGCTTCATCCCTGTTCCTCGCCTGGAACATGAACGCTTTAACACGTCATGGTAAGCAACGATCTGCGGAATATAAAATCACTGCCTAGGAATACGCCCCGGCTTCACACAGTTGGAGTTTGATTTCCCAATCTTCGGTAATGCATTATGCATATATGGAACGCCCACAGAAATGCGGGGCCGGACCTCATCTTTCTTGCTTAAGCCACAATGGGCCCTCGGCCGCAGCTGTACACATAGGCATACATATAAACCTGCCGTGCCTTTTTTGGGAAATATACTCCTAATAATAAGCGTACTACAACTACTACGAAATTACACATTAGACCTTCCGTAAAAATATACAAAGAAAACCGCATCAAAATCTGTTGTGTGGTTTTGTGTGAAGTTACAGACGTGTAAATGTAAAAATAATGTTATAATATTATGCTAAGATTTTGGCGTCAGTTTCCGTACTAACGAGGTGATATAAAACTTATTGATTTTATATCCCGTAGACAGCAGTTCTGTTGGCAGTCATACTTGTTACCGTGGCTCTCCTTCTGTATTTATAAATAGATAAATATAATAAAAATGACATTCGGTTATACTTCTTCTGTGGTGAATGAGATTAAAAAAATGTAAGTAGTTTTTGTTGTGATACCAACAGTGATTGTTACAATCTGTGTGGTCGTCCGCTGCCTCACGTGCACCTGTTTCGTGCAAATAATACTGAGCGACTTTCGCGCAGATAATTTGCACGATAGCTGTGCAAAAAATCCATATGATTTGCACGAAATATGGCGTCCGCATCAGGTAGCGGATGGCCTGAAGTCGGCGATTTTGAGACTGATGATAAGTGAGTTTAGATTTTTAAAATTTTAAGCCTTGTTATTGATGTACCGAACAAAAATATCTAATAAAATCACATACATGTTCATTGTCACTTAGGAGACAGCGCAGGGGCAAAATTGAGTTATCATTCACTGAATAAAAAACTTAAATGCCGGTCATAAAATACGTCACGCATTTTTTGGACTTTTTAGAACCTATTTATGTCAATTTAATAACATTTCTCAAGTCAAATCGAAAAAACCGAAATAGAATTACAAAAAGGTTTGATGGGATGGATATGGAAACGCAACGTGCTAACGTTGCGTTTCCGTACCCAATCCATACTTGACACAGCAAACTAACCGACATAAATGCGAACGAGTTTATAAACGACCTGTAACAGTCATTAATATAGGAAAAATTCTAGTTCTTGTTATTTTTTTATATCACTTCTCTTCGCAGCGGCTATTACACGCTTCTACTAGTAACTAAGGCAGTGATGAGTAACTGAAGTTTCTATAGTAGGTATTGCCGTAAGAGTTGTCCGGCAATAAACTTCACAATGCGTAGTGCATTAAACACAAAAATATTTTAAGAGCGAGTAAAACGTATAATAAATAAAGAGTTTCACTAGAAAACTTAGATGTTATCGCAGTACTATAGTACGGCCGTTAGCATCTGAGTCGTCCGGTCACAAACATCACAATGCACATCACTATGGCGCTCGCTAAGAACTATGTCAGTAAGTGAGACATATTATAATGCAGTCACTAGATAACTTGGAAAGTAAAGCAGTACTATAGCAACATCTAACGAAGTAATAGATTTACGTAAGTTTTTTTTTGCTACTTTCACTCAGTAACTTTTTAAAGTCTGAAACAACAGTAGGAATCGCTCTGCTAAGTTATCGTGTATTTTCGTAATTTATATTTGACGAACAAAAGGCGCGAAAATCAAAATAATATGCCCCCGAGCTTAAATATATTTTTATAAGCTGTCTCTTTATCTCTCGTAAGCTCCTATCACTTTAAAATATTTATACATAAATGATATTGACTATGTATTATATAAGATAAGAATTTTTACAAAATGGCTATGTATATTGAATGTAATATTGTGAAATCATAATTAACTTTTATCTAATATAAGAATACTATAAGTGGGTCCTCGTGTTTTATTTATCCTGAAATGTTTAGAATAATTTATACCAATATATATACCTAGTATTTAACATAACATAACTTCACGCCTGTATCCCCGAAGGGGTAGGCTGAGGTGTATTACACACGCACGATTCGCCAGTTATGTTAAGGTCCCAATGTAATACGGGGCGAGCGTATTGCCATCTACCGGGCACGTTATTAAAAAAATCACGTATTATGCAGTCAAATAGCTGATTCTACTATGGGCCGCGCCAAAATTCGTGAATTGGTTGATCAGTCCTTGCAATGTCAGACTGCGTCACGTTAGCTTCCATTAAACTTGCGCTCCAAATAAATTACCACCACTAACGAATTAGTAATAAATCGTTAGTGTTTTGTGTTTATTTTCTTCGTTTTCGTTGTTTATTATTGTTGTTTCAAATTCTATTACTTAAATATACTTTATTTACAATTAAATATATTTATTCTAACTTAACTTTCACGTTTCGTGATGTATCTATTATAATGTTGACGGAGATAAACGCGGTTAGACGTCAACGTTATAGTAAACACAACAATTATTATATACAAATTACAATTTAAAACCCAAAATAAATTTTGATTGCAATAAAAAATCAGCACTTTAAAATTAAGATATTAATATGGTAGCCATATTTTTGCTCGGCAGTGTATTCACGCCGACTTAGTGTCACGATTTTTGGCGCGGCCTATACGTGGGTATTGCCAATTTTGGTAACAAATAATACCGGGTGAAATGGGGTGAATAGAGATCAATGGGTGAATAGAAATAAAATGGTCAGATAAATTGTGCAGTTATTTTCAGCATAGTAAAACTATGTACTATTTCAATCTGATAATGAACAGAACAATCAGATATTTGGTTCAGTACTTAAAATTTTGCAGAAGAAATTATTTAAAAATGGCTAATGACCATTTTATTTCTATTCACCCATCGATCTCTATTCACCCCGTTTTACGGTACGGAGCTAATTTCGTGCAGATGATTTGCACAAAATCATGCAAAAACAAAAACCATACTATTTGCACGAAGTACGGACGCCTGCATGCGTGAAACACATGAAGCAGCATAGGCCGTTATTTTAAAAATGATGTAATTCCATACATCATCCGTTATTTTATTACCTAAGGGGAGAAATTACAACCGCATTTTCCTCATGGACCAAAAATGCAAAAATTTCCTATTTGTAGCACCAGCGGCAGCTGTTTAGGCTTTGCGTTGATGTATCAGTCGGTCGGTCATATACCTACCCTACTTGTTAAAAAATACTTTATATATGTTACCGGAAATGTATGTAATCCGTCATTGTATACAATGTCTAGGAAATGTATGTAATTCCTAAAATCGCACGGAAATGTATAAAATAAAATATATTAGACACATTTCCTAGGAAATCTATACATTGCGTAAATAGCAAACGGAAATGTAAATATTTGAGAAATCAATGGGTTGTTGTTCAAAATGGCTACCGAATCACGCATCGCGCTTATGCAATAGCAATTTTATAGTACTTTAGCGTCATTAAGAACGTTAAAAAACGCTAAGATGAAGTCGCGGGAGCGAGCGAAGAAAGCTCGTTGACACCGCGCGCCCCGATACGCATAGATATAGGTTAGAAGGGTTAATAACCCTTCGTGTTAGGTCATTTGTGATAATCATTTTAACAACGTGTTTTATTACAGAGAGCATTATTTTAATACATTTCCTAATACATTGGAATTATATACAATTCCTAGGAATTGTGCACATTTCCTAGGACATTTATGTAATAAGTAAATCATTTTTAAAACAATATTTTATAAATTTCCTAAATAGCTTCGGAATTATATAAATTTCCTAGGATTTGTATACAATTCCTTGATTTCATACATTTCCTGTAACATATATATAACTCTTACTGGTGATTTACTAACAGTACCTACCTATTTACATGCACAGTTTGTTTGATGTTATTGTAGCACACGGCCAATAATCAATATTGTCTCGCCAATTATTATACGTAGTCCGACTCCTTTGTTGTTAAATCCATGTCGCCAAGTTAAGTATTATATCCAGTTACAGTACTCCGGAGCTAGGGTTGTCAAAGATAAAAGAGGAATTTACATTTTATGATTTTCACTTTACATATAATTATAATACATATAATTAATGATCAATCAAGTTATTTTACAATTTGTCATGCTATACCTAATTTTATAGGTCGCGCCAAAAATCTTACAATTTGGCCTTGACGCGTAACCAATTACGCGAGCCTTTTAAGACATAATGTTACTTTGGTTAAAAAAAACGGTACCATATTAGAAGGACTGCAGAGTGTCTGAAGTGGCTCTAGAGCCAGTTATGCTTGAACGATTAAATTCGTAATGAAGTCATCCGACAAAGAACTACAGTTAGGTACTGACATAGCTCGCATAATAAGCAACCTGAATTGGCAATGGACTGACCATATCTGCTGAAAGACTAATAGCTATTGAAACAAACGAGTCCAGGAGTGGAGACCGCGAATCAACGAACGACAAGTATTCCAGCAAGAGTAGGGACTGACGGAATAAAAAAGATAGCTGGGATAGAAGGCGGAGAATCGAGTGCAATGGCACACATTGGACCCATGTCTAACATGGACTGCAATAGGCTAATTGATTAATTGATGAAACCTCTAGGCACCTAAGTATAGGTGTTGCTAGTTCGGAAAAAAGTAAAATTCAGTATAACATTACATAAAATGTCGTCCGCGTGGACTTAGATTTTTAAGGCTCTTTTCTACGCGAATATTATACCTATCTGCCAGTGAAAGTCCCGTCGAAATCCGCCCAGCCATTCCAGAAGTTACCTACTTCTGACAGAAAGACAAATTGAAAAAAAAACTTTTTTTATAAGAATCGTTCCACACTCAAATGCATTTGTTTAAAACCTGTTATTTAAATATTACAAACAGACACTTCTATTTTATTTATTTGATTGGTTATATGTATCGTAAAAAGTGCATGTACGACATATAGCAAATGGATTTATTTAAGACCTGTTATATGTAATACTAGCTGTGCCCGCGACTTTGTCCGCGTGGATTTCGATTTTTATGGTTTTGGTTCTTTTGCGCGGAACCATAATTTTTTTCTAAAATTAAAGTACCTTGTGTTACGCCTTACATTACCTATCTGCCAGTGAAAGTCCCGTCAAAATCGGTCCAGCCATTTCAGATATTAGGCGGAACAAACAGACAGACAAACAGATAAAAATTGTAAAAAATGTTATTTTGGTGTATGTACCGTATATATATATATATATATATATATATATATATATATATATATATATATATATATATATATATATATATATATATATATATTCATATACATGTAGTAAAAAGGGTTATTTCAATATTACAAACAGACACTCCAATTTTATTTATATGTATTGATTAATATTACAAACAGACACTTTAATTTTCTATATTTATATACCAAGTATATATCTATTATCATATTCCGTAATTATAATGTATTGGTTGAAGATTTAAACAAAAAAAGTTTATAAAAGGGATGGATTTACTAAAAAAATATATATTTGATTCTCATTGTCATATTCTGATGAATTAACAAATTCATATTGTAAGCATTCAAAATAATCTATCTATGTTTAAGTGGAGCGAGCACTATCTCGATTGATACAAAATGAGCCCGGCTGGTGGTACCTATAGGTACATTATTATGATTTTATCGCTTATAGAACCGACCACCCCCTGCAGGCTAGAGAGCGCCTATTTATTGAATGAGTACCTCAGCACTCCCTGAACCCGATACATGACTTCCCCGCCAACCCCTCATCGATGCCCTGCGCACATGAGTCAGACGGATCAGAACCAATTGACTGTTAGGGCCGAAGGCTGCAAGTTTTACTGGTGGTAGAAATTTTATGACACAAATTTGTCACAAAATTCGGCCGGGTTGGTACCACCGTGCACGATTGTGAAAATCCCTCCATAGTAATCAAATTTCGGTTTAATTGCGTTCAGGGGTCAGCAAGTGCATAGCCGGGCAGGGGGATTGTGGTCGCAGCACTAGTGGGACCGGTGTGTGTCACGCGGTGCTGCGACGACAATCCTCTTCTGATGAGGCCGTCATGCAGAGTGCCACCATTGTTAACATGGTATGTGTATGTAATGGTGACCCTCTTTCTTGGACTTTACCTTCAGCTTACCATCAGGCGAGGTGAAGTCAAAATGACGTGTCCTAAATATAAAAAAAAAAAAAAAAGTAAACGACATTTCGCCATAATATTATGTTTATATTTGCACATGCTACCCAAGTGGTACCGCTTGCGGTGGGGCGCCACCGTATAAATCATTTAATTCACTACCTTTTAAATGAAACAACGCGTTGCGCGGTATGCCGCGTCTTCATACTCTCCATAATGTAAGCCTTAAAACTTATAGTTTATTGACTCATGTCGGTCAATATAATAAATATTATTAAAAGAAAAAAGAAAAGAAAAGAAAATTTATTATGGGCCGATCCAACTTCAATGAATACATAACTAAAATGAACATTTACGTAATGGCCATCTATTAGCAGGTTCATGGAATGTTAGGTCATTCAGTAGTTCATCATGTGGTCTGATAGAGTATAGATGGCGTCACTGATTCTATTTGAATTTTATCAACGCGGCAACGCGACGCTAGGAAGCCAAAATTAAAGGTATAATAAAATAGGTCTGACGTTAGATTTAACTCAAATATGGTATATACTTTTTTAGTTTCGGTGACAATGCGATAATTTGAAATGTGACTGATCTGATGATGGAGTTGGAAGAAGTCCATAGGAGTTCCTGAACTAAACAAAATAAACCAATCGAGTTTGAGCTTATTTGTTTCGTCTTGGCAAATACTCTGATGCTACATGATATCCAGCGTCTGAAGATGGAGACGGTAGGTGGTCATAGGAACTTCTGAACCAAACAAGATAAACCCGTCATGTTTGGGCTCATTTTTTTTTATGATTTTATGCAATTAGTAGATACACCAAAAAAACTAGATAATATAACTTAAATATAAATAAATATTCTACGACATTCTACACAGCGCTTTCTAGACCCAAAGTAAGCATAGTTTAACTAGCTTGTGTTATGGGTTCCAGAATACGGATAAACATACTTATATACTTTTTTTTTTTTGTAAATACAGACATAGAAACACCCAGACCAATGCAAATAAACATATTCATGCATACAAATATTTGCACTGAGCGGGAATCGAACGCGCGCCCCCTGTCGTAGCAGTCGAATGCACTACCGCTAAGCCACAGAGAGGCCGTTCATACTTACTACCGTCAACTTATACAATAACTTAAGTATTTGTGCCTATATTTGCGTGGTGATTATGAAGTTATGGGTTCTATTCCGGGGATAGGTAAACCATTATTACTTCATCATTGAACATTATCTTTAGTATATCTGTGGGTATTTTTGAGGGCGCAATAAGATCTTCGGGGCCCAAGTTAACTTCACCTGCAATCTTGTTTGCCTTCTGATTAAGGGACAAGGCTCTGGCGCAGGATTTCCTCTCGGGGTTGGGAGATCAGATCAGACGGTAGTCGCTCCCATTAAAATTGTATTAGCCAAACACAGAGTAAAGGAATACGCAGACCCCGGGCTGCGAAGTAGGAGGAAGCATCGGATGCAACCGGAAACAACACTAAGACACGGTAATGATATATACTATTTATACTATGGTATTTAATAACATATTACGAAAATTCACTAAGACACGGTAATGATATATTCTATTTATACTATGGTATTTAATAACATCTTACGAAAATTCACTAAGACACGGTAATGATATGTACTATTTATACTATGGTATTTAATAACATCTTACGAAAATTCACTAAGACACGGTAATGATATGTACTATTTATACTATGGTATTTAATAACATATTACGAAAATTCACTAAGACACGGTAATGATATAATACTATTTATACTATGGTATTTAATAACATATTACGAAAATTCACTAAGACACGGTAATGATATATACTATTTATACTATGGTATTTAATAACATACAGAGGGTGTCTATAAAAGAACTCCGGGGTTTTGAGGCAAAATATTTTAATGAAATAAAAAACATACATACATGTTTTATAAATGACTGAAAAGCTTACATTTTCAAGTTTTTTTTTAACACTTAGTAAAGTTCTATATGAGCCCCGTTAGTGGCACGGCAGACGTCTAAACGGTATTCTACCTCTTCCCATGTCCTGGCGAGCATGTCTGGGGGGACGGTTGCTCATGGGGCGGCTCAGAACCCCAAATTCTGCAATTATGCCGGTTTACGTGACCATTCACATGAAAAGAAGCTTCGCCACTAAAAATTACACTTTTTTAAAAAACCATTATTGTCATCAATTTTATCTAGCATTGAAACAGCAAAGTCGTATCTCTTAACCTTGTCTGCTGGTTTGATGTGGTGTACAAGTTGAATCTTGTAAGCAGTTAAACGTAGTCTTTTATGAAGTACCTTACCGACAGTTGATCTTGGTAACCCCAACTCCAGGCTGCGTCTTGTCAACGATTTCTTAGGGCTTCGAAAGCATGAAGCTCAGATTCTGTCCACTTTCTCTTGAGACACACTCGACCTACCCGGCGACTTTTGCTTCAAAACACTTCCCGTTTCCTTAAATGCACTGAGCCATTGACGAATGGTTTTGTCAGAAGGCGGGTTAACACCATAGTTACGTCGAAAGTTTCTTTGTACGGTAACTACAGACTTCGTTTCTATGAGCCGAATAACACATTGAGCCTTTTGTTGCGGAGTCGCCATCATTTCAAATTTCGCGACGTCATTTCAAGGTCAACGCCCTGCAGCGCTGCCAACAGTTGATACAAACATTCTCAATGGGTATGAGTAAAACTTTTTGAGCTACACTTTTCAGAGAAATCGACTTTTGCTATCTTTTATAGTTAGTGAGATATGAATTTTTAAAACCCCGGAGTTCTTTTATAGACACCCGGTATTACGAAAATTCACTAAGACACGGTAATGATATAATACTATTTATACTATGGTATTTAATAACATATTACGAAAATTCACTAAGACACGGTAATGCGATATAATACTATTTATACTATGGTATTTAATAACATATTACGAAAATTCACTAAGACACGGTAATGCGATATAATACTATTTATACTATGGTATTTAATAACATATTACGAAAATTCACTAAGACACGGTAATGCGATATAATACTATTTATACTATGGTATTTAATAACATATTACGAAAATTCACTAAGACACGGTAATGCGATATAATACTATTTATACTATGGTATTTAATAACATTATTACGAAAATTCACTAAGACACGGTAATGCGATATAATACTATTTATACTATGGTATTTAATAACATTATTACGAAAATTCACTAAGAGACGGTAATGATATATACTATTTATACTATAGTTTAATAACGGCTATCTATCTATCTAAACATAAACTGGCGAAATGTGGGTGCTAGCACCTCTGCCTACCCCTTCGGGGATATAGGCGTGAGTTTATGTTATGTAATAACGGGTCCCGTACGTAGTTTCGATTGACGTTGCAGCGATAGGTCATTGTGGCGAAAAACTTTTAGCGTGGTACGCTGGAGCGAAAAGTCATTGAAGCGAATTCCACCAGGGCGAATGACACCGCAGCGACAAACAAACATTGTACTATACAGTACGACTGATTTACGGTTATGTTCATGACCTTTTTCGTTTTCGATTCGTTTCTGGCGTTGTGTGGTCACAATTCTAACCTAACCTAACCCTATTACACTGTATAGTACAATGTTTGTTTGTCGCTGCGATGTCGTTCGCCCTGGTGGAATTCGCTTCAATGACTTTTCGCTCCAGCGTACCACGCTAAAAGTTTTTCGCCACAATGACCTATCGCTGCAACGTCATTCGAAACTACGTACGGGACCGTTTAATAACATATTACGATTAACTATCTGTACAGTAACAACAAATCAAAAAAAAGTAAGTACAAAGTAAAAAGTTTAGGTGTTAAATAATTCCTCCCCATGGATGTCGACTGGTAACGTACCCAAAAGGCCGGCAGCATCGCCACGTTGGATGGCAATGACAATTCTTTGTGCAAAAAACTAGCTAACTTTTTGGTCACGCGAAGCGTCGACCAGTCGCTTAGTCATATCTTTATAAAGCGACTGTGCCCTCGGGACCCACGCACCTAGTGTTTCGACCCCAAACGGCTCAAAAATATAATTGCGCCGTTTGAGGGTCTCCGCAGATGCTACAGCAGCACAAGCGCAGCCCATCGTACTTGGAAGATAATAGAAAGAAAGAAAGAAAGAAAGAAAGAAAGAGAAAGAAAGAAAGAAAGAGAAAGAAAGAAAGAAATAAATTTATTCAGTCTGCTAATAGGGGGTCAGGGTGTTGACACAAGTTGCATCCGAAGGCCTACCCAACTTCCAAGGCACCAAAGACATACCGTCTGGTCTCGTGCCATCGTCGCACACCAAACCAGCGATTCAAGCACGGCTGGAACACCGGCGGCGGTGACAAGAGACCGGCTGTGGCTAAGATTTTGATGATGGTATCTCCTAGTCATACATCTACCTATGCATACCTATGCCCTTTGTTAGAAAAACAACCACCTGTTAAAAATCACCACGCTTATCGTAGTCCCAAGAAGATTTTGAAATAAATAAATCAACAATTTTATTGTTGGTACAATAGGTACTTAGAAGTTCACAAACAATAGCCCAGAAAGTCTTTTGTGTCAACATATTTCGAGAAAAGCTTAAAGACGGGGCTGTCACTATATAGGCACTGTTATATAAATATAAACGTATTTTCGTTACGAAAAACCTTTATAATGTTTGTCCACGCAGTAACAAAGAACATTTTAGTTGCTATGGAACAGTTTAAGTCCCTGCCGAAGTTAGTCACATCTTCGATATTTTTAAAGATAAAAATAAAGGTAAATTTCAGCTACTAATATTCTTAACCGGCCAAGTGCGAGTCAGACTCGCGCACGAAGGGTTCCGTACCATTATCTATAAAAACCGGCCAAGTGCGAGTCGGACTCGCCCATGAAGGGTTCCGTACCAGCATGTTTTTTTTTTAATTCTTATATTTGAGCTGATCGAATGAAAGGTAAATTGCAGTTTAATAATAATAATAATAATAATAATATCTCTTTATTGTACACCAAATACATTAAAATCAGGAACGAATATACATTTTGTGGTATTAGTACAATTGGCGGCCTTATCGCTCTGAGGCAATCTCTTACAGGCAACCATAGGATGGAGAGTAAAAAGAGGAGAAAGAAAAGTTTTGGGGTAGTTGGGTGTACTTTGGAATAGTAAATAAATGCACATATAAACATTATAAATACCTAGATATAGGTAATATATAGTAAAACTTACTAAAATCATACATACACTACATACCACAATACACATACACATATAGATAGGTACCCGGTTATTAATTATATATTAGTGACAATACTTAAAATGGAAAAACATCTAAAAGTGACGTCTATGCTTCATCATTGACTAGCCTTTTAAATGCAGGCAAACAATGTGCACGTCTTATGGTCACTGGGAGAGCATTCCATAACCGAGCCGCTTGAACTGAAAAAGAATTATCAGTAAAGTTGGTAGAGTGACTCGGCATATTTAATCTCAAATTCTCTGTTGATCTCAAGGTTCTTGAGTGCGTATTATGCAAGAACTCAAACCGCTGTTTGAGGTAAGGAGGTGTAAGCGGATTGAATAATATGTTATACAATAAGGAGAGAATATGAGCATTCCGACGAAGGCGTATGGGTAACCACTTGAGCTTTCTTCGAAATTCAGAAACGTGATCATATTTGCGTAGACCAAATATGAATCTTATGCAAAGATTTTGGAGTCTCTCAAGCTTGTTAAGTTGGTCTTCAGTGAGATCTAGATAGCTGGCATCAGCATATTCGAGGATAGGGAGAAGAAGAGATTGTGCAAGCGCAATCTTAGTGGCAGTTTACGGTTTATGACGTGTTAAAAAAACTACTCACTAGATCTCCTTCTAACCAATTCTAACCAAAAGTTCGTGCGGAAATCCTCTCGGATACCCCCCGCCGGCCAGCGGGGGCGGTTATGTCGGGCTTGAACCGACTAAAACCGCACGCCGTCTCGGGTCTGCAGACGCCGGGGTGTAAGGTTGCCCATAGAGCATATCCCTCGCACCCCGACTGACCCTGGGCCATCTCCGATTTCGAGATGGCCCCCTCGGGTTTGGGAACCACGGCGTCCCCGTCTTGCCC
Organism: Cybosia mesomella; assembly: GCA_946251805.1. Classification (NCBI taxonomy): domain Eukaryota; kingdom Metazoa; phylum Arthropoda; class Insecta; order Lepidoptera; family Erebidae; genus Cybosia; species Cybosia mesomella. Next base: position 31,254,069 of record OX276398.1, read on the forward strand.
CGGTTTGGGGGAGGGGCGCTAGTCGCCCCACCGTCCCGGCCTGCTTCTGCTGGGGTGACAGGCGGCCTCACCTGCCACCCCCAGGCCTGCGCTCATGGAGGACGGAGGTCGTTAAGCGACCTCCGGCGCCTGAGTCGCCTGCGACGCGCGGCTAGCATGTTGCGGGCTCGGCGGGCCGGGAGAGTTCTGAACCTCTCCCGGGCGCGCTCCGCCATCTCCTTCGTGAGCATCACATGCTCGCAGAAGGAGGTGGCGGTGGCCCACGCGCTCGCGCTCCGCAGTTTTACATGGTACCTAATGTTCAACATATTTTTTTTTTAGTTTTATCATTCTCTTATTTTAGAAGTTACAAGAGCGGGAGGCACACATTTTACCAGTTTGGAAGTGTCTCTCGCGCAAACTATTCATTTTGGAAAAAAAAAAATTAGAAACCTCAACATCATTTTTGAACATATCTAAATATATCCATTAAAAAATATGTTTAGTTTCAGTTCTAAGTATGAGGAACTCCCAGAATATTTTTTTTCTATTTTTTGGTCAAAATCTTAGTGCGGTACATCTACACACAGAATACATCTACTTACCAAGTTTCAACAGCATAGTTCTTATATTTTCGGATAAAAGTGACTGTGAAATCGGGCGGACAGACAGACAGACATGACGAATTTGCCGTTTTTTGCCATTTGTGGTCGGATATATAGAAGAATGGTAGATGGCGCTGGAATTAGGTTATATCCCGTGCGCAGCCGGGACAGTGTGCTGACTGTCAGCACGCTCTAGTATTTTTATGGACCGAATAGATATAAACCTTATCGAAATGATTTTTAAAGATTTGCTGCTTTGTTGAAGTGAAAAATTCTTTAGACGTGTTTTTGGGTGAACAAAAATCATGGAACTCGAATAATCGTTACCGTCATCTTCATGTCATTTTATGTCGCTTTGGCTTTCATTTCAAAAATGGATGGATGGATGAATGTATGCAGACGTAATTGTTCACGTTTTCACTTCTGTTAGCAATCCCGGAGTGCCACTGTTTATTTTTTGCCACAGTTTTTGTGCATGTGGTCATCATCATTCTCATAGCGATTTCGCGGTTGCGTCCAAGATTTGCACTCTGGAGACCGAGATTTCCGGGCAGTGATGGCCATCTGACAGTTGGGATGTCTGTCCCTGGTAGGGCAGCCTGCGCCTGAGCCTCACCTTATCCATGCCGTATCGTTTCTGCATAATTCACACGTTAGGCAGGTGCACTACGGCACTACCCGGCTTTTAATTTACACTTTTCTACTTTACATTTTTCTTATTGTTTTTCGTATTTAACTTTATTTTCTCTTATACCCGGCATAGCCGTTTGTTGGTGGCTGAACTCCTCTGTTACCGCTCGCGCGATCTTGAACAAATTTACAACGGTGATAGTGTGAACACTGAGGAGTGTTTTGAAGTGAGATGGTTCATGTAAGATGTACGATGGAGGAATAATCACCGAAAAACAGTTTCACGAGCGCGCGGCCTTAGCTAAGCGCGTGACCGTAGTAAGATGTCTTATTTTCAAGTTAGAGTCCTGCTCGCTCAGCTGAATTTATTTCAATCGCACTCTGCACTGAATTCCTAGTTTAAAGAAGAGTGTGAGTTCGTCTAAAAGCCGCGATAGCCTAGTGGTATGGGTAATGGACTGCTGAGACGAGGTCTCGGGTTCGATCCCAGGTTTTACCATGGCACACACCAATGACTTTTCGATGCTTTTCGAAGTTATGTGTGTATTTATCGCAGGTTTATAAGTGCCCGGTTAATGGCAATAGGCTCGCCACCTATTACATTGGGACCTAAACATAAACTGGCGAAATGTGGGTGCTAGCACCTCTGCCTACCCCTTCGGGGATATAGGCGTGAGTTTATGTTATGTATGAGTTCGTTTAACATGGGCTTGCTTCAATTTTGTACAGCGCTATCTCTATCGTTCATCGAACTGACAGTTTGACATCTTCATAGAAGGGTTAACCGTCTGTGTCTATAAAATACTAGCTGTCCCGGCAAACTTCGTTCCGCCTTAGAATCAATTTATGTTGTTTACTTTATCAGCTGAATTTATTTGTGAATATCTCCTTGCACCCCGGTATTGAAGACCCGAGTCGGCTTGAGGTTTAGGTCGGTTCGAGTCCGACATAACCAACCCCGTTGGCTGTGCGATAGATAAATCGAGGCAAGCCGATTATTAAGGACGGATCCCACTTTTCTTTCTAGCGTGCCAAAGCCGGGTTCTGGATGTATCATACTCATCATAATATCTATCATGAAATTGTAAAATGCCTAATAATTAATAACGCAGGTTAAGCCTTTTAAGACAGCTTGATGAATACTAAATATCTTTTGAGAGGACCATACCATATATTCAACAAGTAACGCTTCACTGCAATGAAGACCACTTCTTTTAAGATTCCATATTATTAGTACATACAGTATACCTTTTTTTTTTTTTTTTTTTTTATCGTGCGGAAATCCCTTCGGATACCCCCCCGCCGGCCAGCGGGGGCAGTTATGTCGGGCTTGCACCGACTAAAACCGCACGCCGTCTCGGGTCTTCAGACGCGTAGAATTAGGTAGGTACTTTCCTAAATTAGATAAAATAAATTATTTTACTTACATAGTACTACTTAAATATATAATTTACTAGCTTTGCCCCCGACTTTGCCTGCGTGGATTTATATTTTTAAGGTTTTAAGCTTCTGCATTGAACCCTAATTCTTATTCAAAAATAAAAGTTGCCTATATTACGCCTTATAATATTACGTATCTGCCAGTGAACGTCCCGTCAAAACTGGCGCAGCTGTTCCAGAGATTACCTCTTTTAAACAGGCAGCAAGACAGACAAACAGAAAGTTTTATAAATTGGTTTTTTGTAGTAAGTACCGTGCTTATCTAAATATGCATTCATTGAAAACTGTTAGTTCAACGTTAAAACCGACATTTCAATTATTTTTTTTAGTTAATGGCTTCTATAGTAGAATCACCGCAATTTCGCCAATGTCAAGTAAAATATAATAAATGTTTATAAAATTATTAATGGCGAAGACGCCAATGTCAAGTTTCACATCTCTTCCTCTATTCTTCAATTTTATTTATTTACGGGCAGCCCGGGTAAGCCCTCGAAAGGATAACCCTAGGGAACTGTCAATACCTGCCTTAAATTATTACTTAGTTAATATTTTAATATTGTGAAAATGTTTCACGCACTTAATAGGTAGGTAGGCACATAGAAATTACTTATATAACATCGAAGAAAAAATAACAACGTATAAAACCGCAGGGAGATTATTTAAGCTAAGTACATCATAGAATTTATCCGGACTTTAAAGCCAGACAACTTACATAGCTGTTACTACATTGTAAAATAAACGAGCCGGGCGCGCGTACCTTGTATATAGGTAGGCAACGTCCGTCTCTACATACAAACACGTGAGCAATCAATAAAATACTATAGGTATATAGGCGGTCATGTACCGTCGAATGCCTACATACGCACACAGAGCGTTGAGCGACAGGGGCTATGGAAACGAATGGAGTTGATTTTTCAGTCAGCATTTGAGATCAGACTTTTTTGTTATTGAAAGAGAACATTTCTCACTTATTAATATGAAAGATGCAGTTGAACTATTTACTGTATCTACATTGCATTCATCAAATTGAAGTGTTGTTTTCGCTATTTGAAAATGACTTGATTACATACGATTAGATAGATCTACGTAAAAAAGAACAATAAGGTTTCATTCATTTTCATGACTAATTCATAGTCCACATAAATCACAAAAAAAAAACAACCAGATTTTGCGTGTGCTAAGGAAATATATTTGTACAATATATTATATTATATACATATATATTGGATGTACTTAATGTATATTTTTGTTAACATAAACTATTTATTTACGTAAATGAAATTTAAAACTAAATAAACTATTGTAAACGTATTATTACTAGGCTTTTATTTTATTGTACTTTGATAGGTACTAAACCTAAATAACTTTTCAATCATATCCATAAATTCAACTAAGACTGTAAAATGAATATTTAGGTTATCGATTTCAATATCGATCCATTACCATAGATCTTCAAAAACTCTTTTCTCTATTCGTTCCAGCTGTCAATGACATTTCGACGTTCGAAACGTATTTTTACAAAATGTATTTTGCCTAATTATTTTAGTCTAATCTTAACTTATATAATTTATTTCTGTAAAAATACCAAACTCATGCATTTAAATAAATTTGCGCTTTAATGTTATTCGTGCTTATTCAGTGAAATTATGATATGTCATATCTTTGATAATAAAAATGGTATCAACTTTGAATTTAGACGAAAAATATAATCGAGGTGTGTGCGTCATATTTTCAATGTGACCTATTTTAAACGAATCTATAGATATATTGGACTTAGTATTATGATTGGTGTGTTACAGTGAGGAGGAATTTCTGTTTTTATTTGGATATTCAAGACCATGGTCTCGCCCGATCTCTTTCTCGCAGAATTCAAGACATGGGTTTAGTAAGTACTTAATTAAGCGTTTTACCGCCAGAATTTCCATTCCCTCCTTTTATGACCAAATAGCTACCTGTTCTGTAGATACGTTGCCACATATTTGTTGGTTAGACATAGAAGTATGACCAAAACAGAGATAACAGAATTTCTTAATTTGTCTGACATAAAATAAGTAAACTACATTTGTCCATGTTACCAACGTTCCTTTACAAGACACGGGCTATCAAAAATTAATGTCTATAAGCATAATAACATAATAGTTAGCTCATTTGCAATCGCAACAAAGTAGTCCTATTATTGTAAGTATGTAAAAGTTTCGTTCGTGATTATTATTATTTAATTTGTCATTTTAGTCAAAGTAATATGTATTTTATTAAATGTTAGCAGAAAATGTTGCACGAATTGGAACGTAATTATCCTCGACCAATGAAAAGTGTTGCCCCTTCCACTTGGTTACACTACGAGCGCCCCCAGTGACCGAAACACGAACTAACGTGAAATATCTCCATCTTGTATGACAGATTTGTGTTTGTTGTTACTTTTTCGATTTTATTTATCAATTGTGTATAAATAACATTAAAAAGTGTATCAAACGTTGCATTATTAACCTATAATTACTCGGTTCAATGGATATGACAGACAATTTGAACGTATTTTTCAATAAGAGGTAAATCTACGAGTGACGAACATAGTGGTCGTCTGAGTGACTAGTATATAGTTACTTATTTTTGTGATAAGCGGAGTGCGGGGGCCTCGCGGACGGCTTTTATGTAAGTATATATTATGTATATTACTTCCACGTGTATACCGACAAAGTGATCATGTCAGAATTGTTTAGAAAACAGTTTAATAACAGTTGTAGATGCCAGTGAGGCACGTAGCTTGCGTTCAATTTTAGGTCATCTTTTGTACGGTCGCGTTAGACCTGCCGCCGCAAAGCGATATGCAACGGCCCGAGGCCGCGCGGCGCGCTATGCCGTGCTGCGTTGCACTACATCCATTTTAAAAGTCGTTTGAAATGTAGTTTCCTTCGGGTTACGCGTGTGTCTGCTTAATTTTTGACAGTTGATATTGCTTTATTAAATTCAAGGGGATGTCAATCTTAAGTATTAAGTCTTAAGGGTGAGTTTGGTATGTGGTATTATGATGTGTTATTTTTTTGCGCGGGACGGTTGGCGCGAGTGTGGAGGGCGCGATGCCGCGGCCCGTCGGCGTCGGCTTGCTATGCCGACCGTATTTCAAGGAAAACTCATGTGTGTTCCGGTGCGCCGATAGCTCACTATAGTCGCCCCATTACTTTGTCCCGTCGCAAGCATCGCTCAATAACATATTCCGAGAATGCCCTCTGACCAAACTGTCGCGCGCTCGCTTAGGCAGCGGTTGCGACACATACATTACGCGTATTAGGTCAGTCTGGTGCAATGCTGACTTTCACATACATTTCTACTGCACACTGTTTGTTGAATTACCACAATAATAATAACATTAACAAATTCCAATAAGAGTTGCCAGAAAACATGTCAAATTAAAACATATCTACTTTAATATGTTAAGTTGTAAACTGGCAACATCAAAGTAATTATAATTTGTGCAAGGATGGCTTAAAGGTCTTGTAACCAAGCCAAAAATCTTCAAAAAAAAAAAAAAAAAAAATTTGTGCAAGGAGTTTCACATCGTTATAAATTTTATTGACATGTAAATAAGCTTGAAATTTGTTTTGTTTCCCTGTAATGTAAATAGTATGATAAAAATTGTTTTAAATCTACAATTTACCGAAAGATGATCATAATGATCATATTATTATTTATCTAAAGACAGTATAGCAACTACAATACAGTGACATTCAACCTTTTATCTAGAACTAAGCGAAATGCAAGGTTAGCATGACTTCAGAAACTAAAATGCAATTGGTCTTCAATATACATACATTATGACAATGCTAAGTCACTTGTTGAATAGGCATATAGGCACCGTGCTTACCACATATATGATTACTCATCAATATAAAGTGAATACCTTTGTTTCACAAAATGTAACACCGTGTTTTGAAATATTTTGGTTTCTTCGTGATGAAAATTGACACTTACGCTGAATCATATATCATTATCATTCACTACACATATATTATTAAATTGACAAATATGGCTTATCATTTGTTCATATTGGTCGTATGACTCCCAGAATGTCCCGTACATTCTGGGAGTCATCAATAGAAGTCTACATCCAGCAGTGAAAATTTCATTGACGAGTTTATTTATACGATGATTGATTGTTATATAAGTAATGTTAAAAAGGAGGTCAATAAAATAACCTAAAAAAAGAAATGAGGTACTTTATTATAGTATAGACCTATTCATCATCATCATCATCCATCCTTAGACCGTCTGAGGTAAAGAGGCAGACCAGCAAATAGGTGAGACAATGAGTTAGACAGGTTGTTGAGAAAAATTGCACACAGAGACCTTTGCAGACTGGCAAACACACCTTCAAAATGTTACAAAAGACCAAATAAATGTAAAGCAGTTGTTTGTGTCTGAATAATAAGAAATAATAATGAGAATTTATTCATTACTATTATACATTTTGCTACTTAATGATTATTCACCAATCTGCCTCAGTCCCTGACTGACTTTGGCAAAAATCTGTATCATTCACATCTGATATACCTGTTGCTTTATGAATATACATTAAAATAACAAATGAACCTCAGATTCCTTAATGAAAACTGAACCTGAACCTGTTGATTTTAAGACTTAAGATTAAGTGACGTCAACTTCCCAAATACCAAATGCTAATAACTAACCTACCAATCAATGAAAAGAGAAGAAATAACAGTTAATGACTTTGCTTCAATTTTGACTGCAAATGTTTCTGTTCTAAATTCAGTCAAGTACCCAATCTCCAATTCAACCAATTCTGCTCTTACAAATTTTGGAAGCTATACCAAAAATCACTAAAATTTTGTTTAGTTCCATCAAAAGACATATACTAGAAACTATAAGTACATCACCATCCATATTTAATTAGGAAATTTAGCTTAATTATCTCAAGACTATGCCATTCTTATGAGTTATAAGTTAAAGTATTAATTAAATTAACATAAAGATATAACCACCTGAAGGATGTTATAAAACTTAAACTACTAAACTAGTAATCTTAGGGGGAACTTCAGCAATAATAGGAACCAAAATCCATTAAATGTAAACTGCGTTACCATGTTTACTCAACGTCTCCACCTCTATTATTTTATCAAGTAGCCACTTATTCGAAATGATCCTGACAAATAATGAATAAATATGCTAGTCTGATATTTGAAACTAACATATTCATTCCTTATAATGTCTGAATATGTTATTGTGTTTTTGTTGGGCGAGCCAACTGTGTCGAACTCAAATCTTAGAAGGAAAACGTTTTATTTGATGGAAATAGAGACACAAAAATGATAATTTAAAACTAGCAAGCAATTCAAAATCCAATGTAATTGTTATAAATACATTATCCATACTATACTACTTCCAAACATACATATATCTTGGTTCGGCACTATGTGTTTTTCTGGTATGTAGGCATCTCGGTCCTTAAGTAATCCATTTTTAACATAATTGTTCACTCTTTTTACGTTATTTGTCTTTTTTTTAATAAAAATGTACAAGTAAATCTGAGTGATAAATCTAATGACTTCTATATAGAGTCTATATTGTAGAATGGCTGTATGGAACAAACATGTGGTATTGCAAACCACCACAACCGACCACTAACTTTTTGTAGCAGTCATACAGATGACATTACAAAAACGAGCACTATGCCTATACAGATAGGTGTCAAAATTCTTTAACTCATTTATTGACTTTCTGCATCCCTTTCCAAATTCGAAACTCATTGCCACCAAGGCTGTGACAAAATTTTTATTCTGGGCAGCTTGTCAAGTTTTACAAAAGTGTGGTCGGTGAGTTCAGACGGTTGAGCGTGGTGTTTGCTATTGCAGCAGCAAGAGGTGTTCCTGACGTCGCGCGTGACGCACGTGGTGCGCTCGCGGCCCGCGCCGCTGAGCTCGGCGGGCGCGCGATGGGCGCCGGCGCGCCGTGAGTGGCGCGCTCGCGCTGATGCCATGCTGGAGCGCGTGCCCGCGCTCGACTCGCCCCAGCAGCCCCACTCGCCCCAGCAGCCCCACTCGCCCCACTCGCCGCGCTCGCCCCTCGCGGCCCACACGCGATACGTGCAGCTCACCGTGCAGAAGGTATTGGAACACTGAACCCGTTTTGCTTTCTATCAGGTAGATTTGTACGTTGATTTAGCGGCATGATTTTTGATACACATCCACTAGTTAATGTAATGCTGTATCCTGTTGAGCTTGTTACGTATGATCACCCGACGCGAACACTGCCTGTACTGTGCATGCCGCTCTATCGCTAACCTTTCTCGCTCTTCTAACGTTCTTTTATTTATTTTGTTATTGGGCTTCAGTATTAGTATATATCTTTACAAATATTTATTAATCTTTCAGGCTATAAGTCTATTGGATAAACTGTATGATACATTCTTCACGGCGTCGCGCAAAGCGAATGTCACGTACTTCACTAAACATTTTATCAAGATTGAGTTTTTGGACAAGTATGATACTACATTTATAAGAAAATGTTCCGCTTATATTCACTCCATACCCAAATTCTACAATTGTCTCTCTCGATTTCAGGCTGTGCAGACCTATCTATAAAGAGTTCGATGAGTGGCCGGAGATATCGCTAGAGCCCGACCCACCCAAAGAGAAGAAGAAGGAGACTCCAGAAAAAAAAACAAATACTAACGTAAACACTAAAGATACAATACAGAAGTAAGCCACTTTTCAAATCAAAACCGGCGAGTCGAACGTATCTTCGTTTCTGATTGTTAACACGCTCACTACTTATTGCAGGATGACGAGGAAGAGTCGGCCGCGCATCAAGGAGCGGGAGGAGAAGGAGGCCAAGGGCGGCTACTGCGAGATGTGCAACAGCGAGTACGCGGACGCGGCGCTGCACCGGCGCTCGCCGCACCACGCGGCCTTCGTGCGCGACCACGCCAACTTCCTCGCGCTCGACTCGCTCATCGGGGCCGGCGCCGACGTGTCCGCCTTCCTGCACAAGGCCGCGCCCGTCAACGGCGAGCGCCGCTCCCTCCGGAACATGTGCAACGGGGACGTCGATCAACCCAAGAACAGGCGCTCCATGCGATCTCAATCGCCCGATTCCACCGTAAACGGCAATCAGAGCCCAAGGCGTAATGGAGGGCTGGAAGACGAGAGGAAACACAACACCAGGTGCAGTAAACGGGTCACCGAAACCCCGGTTGAGGACCGACAGTATTACAAAGTCGTCGGTGTCACCACCAAGTTGAGGTCGAGCGGGAGCTTTGCGACGAAACAAAAGGATTCGCCTCCTTCGTGCAACGGTACCAAACCTCTAGTCGTCAAATTTAGGAAAGTGCGGCGGTCGGAACTGTCAGTGCTGAGCGACGAGGCTGAGCAGTTTATGTTTCCTAAGCGCGCCAGCTCAACTAGTTCGACTTCGTCCGAAGACGTTGAGGGCCACGTCGTTAATGAGGTGGAAGATGAAGATGATGACAATGAAGAAGATGATAGAGTAGTCAATTTACGGCGCAAAACCACACCACCTCCGCCGCTAACGACAGAGAGACGGAGGCTGGCTCGACCGTTAGCTCTCAAAGAAGAGTCCTCCGAGGAGGATAGTTGGCCTGAGGATAAAAGAAGGCGTAAAAAGCGGCCACAAGTTGTGGTAAAGAGAGCTCGGAGAGTACCTTGTAAAGCTCTGTCAGTCGAGCCACCGCAGGAGGTACCAGAAGTTATGGAACAACTAGTGCCTGCAGAAATCACTGTTCCCGCTCCAGAAGCGACAGAAGTTAACCCTTTGAGAGAAGAGCCTGTTGAGAAGTGCATGAAGTGGGAAGATGGAAAATTGAAATATACACCTGCTGTTGAACAGCTGGAGTTTGCTTTTGAGTGTGTGCCACACAGTGAGCCTTGGTTTGAGACCTTTAAACGGCAAGATGAAGACAAGGTGCTTACAAAAAATGTGCCCAAATATTTTGGTAAGCTTGATTCTCTAGAATGCTTTCATTAGTGGCGTGCATTCAATACTGGTAAAAAGACACTTATACCACACAAATTAGAAGTATGAGTTCAATTTTTTTTATTTTCAACTTAAAATCTGTATTTTGGCTCTTCTGTGACTAGCATAAAAAAATCGCCCGTCCCTCTTGCTACTTCCATGGTGAGACAGTTTTACCCCCTTACTGCTCGGCACCTAAGCGTTGAAAGAATTTTTCAAATCGCACTGGTACTTCTAGAGGTTAGCGCATTCAAAGAAACAAACAAACTCTTCAGCTTTATTTAGATTCTATGGCAGACAAACCTTTTTTCTTCTATAGGATATATACACAGCATACCCATTTCCTTCTGTGCTATTTATGCACCTGACAAACTTCCTCTAGCTTCAAATTAAATCATCTTTTTCTATCTGTCTGACAAAACTTAGCCAAGTGAGTTTAGTATGTGTATCCCCATTTCTGTTGTTGTCTTCAGTTTAAAAAGAGATGGAGATATATTGTAGTACTGTCTGCATGCTCAGTTAAGTTTTTGTAGCCAGATAAGTGGTACCACTATCTCAGAAGTTTACACTTGACAATGTCAAATATCAAAAACAAATTTCACTTGATAACATGTTTACTTTTGCATATTATTAAGTTGTACTAATTAAAAATAATATGGTGTGCATCTATTGCAAACTCTTTTTACAATTTTCAGTAGTAGTCATAATTTTATTCATTACGGTTTTTCAATTTTCAATATGACACAGAACAATAAATTAATGACATTGTTGTAGAAAACAATTTTCGTTAAATTGTAATGTTTTTGAAGTCTGTTTATATTTTTTATTATTTTGACTACTCTGTTCGATGTGTGCGCCACTGATCTTCAAAATATATACTTTAAAACTATGACTATGACTTGACATATACTTACTTATTTTATGTCTTGTTTCAGCACTCTACTCTAAATCGCCAAAGTTACCCTATGAATTTGGTCAGTTACCACCTTTGAAACCAAACTGCTGTCCTCTTAGTGACTTAGTGCGACGGGATGATAAACCTGGACCGTCACGATCATACGGTACACGGGGTATGAAGAAACAGAAGATCAGGAAGCGAACGGCGTTTGTGCAGGCGCTTGAAGCACACCCGCGTAAATCTCCCCGGGAACATGCTTCAACTTTAGCCATACTCGGCTCTGCGGGACTACTGCACCGTCGGAAGCACGCTGACGACACCAAGTCGACAGCGTCGGAAGACACCATTAGTGATACGCATAGTAACATTAAAATAGAACCAGTGATGTCAGAAACCCAGGAAGCATCAGAGAGGCTGCAACAGTTTTTATCTGAAGTGTTCGAAGACGCGGGCGAATTCGACGTCTCAGAAGAGATCATGGACGGTGAGGCCGCCATGGCGACATCTACGAACTTACCCGATGTCTCTAGTCTTATGTCAGAGTGTGAAAACTGTGACCTAATTCGCAATGAAATTAAGGAGGCAGCGGATCGACCGCGCGGTCGACGCGGGAAATTCAAAAAGAAGAATCGTACGGGCTGGCCGAACAAAAGGAAGCAAGCTAAAAATAGTTCGAGAACCAACAGCGTTGAGTCCGAACACAAAGCGGACAGCAGTTTAGATCGATCGTCCACCGAGCCGCCCGATGACGACACCACGCAGGACACCATCAGCGAGGAGGACCCCAACCTATCGGAGACCGAAGAGGACAAGACGATAATTGAGGATATGAAGACAGAGGAAGACTCGCAGGACGCAACCTTAACAGGCGACACGACGGACGAGCATAGCGAGGCGATGGACGTTTCGGAGGCCAAGGAGACGTCCCTGCAAGAGTTAAAAGTGGCGTTGATCGAGGAGAAGGCGAAAGCTGAAGAAGAGCGAAAGGCACGGAGCTCAGAGACTGAAGACAGCAAGAAGAAGGCCACGAAGCGTGCCCTGGCCGGGCTGGGTGACTGGCTTCAGCCGGTGGTACGAGTGGCGCGGGTGGACCCTGCTACAGCCCGTCGACTCCGCTCCGCCGCCCGGCCCCGCTCTGCTCGCCGCAGGTAGCGATACTAATCCTCCGTCAGTGTTATTCTTTGTTGTTATTTATTTTGTAAATGTGCGGCGGATGGCTGACGACTGGGAATATCAGTATTTAAATTGTTTCTTTTTGTTTATAAGAGAATAATATATCTCGAGGCTGCGAAGTTCGGATCCGAAATGTGTAAATACAACTGTAATATATTTAAAAACTGTGAAACTCATGCATGTGTTGTGTGTGTGTAAAAGTATGGTGCGGTACGTAGAATGTCGCGAGCTTAGTTTGTATATAAATGTTATTATTGTATGCTTAGAGAGTAACTTTCTTTTTTTAATGGGTTAAAGGAGATGGAGGAATATTGTTGGAACCGTTACCAAGTAAATGTTTACAATAATTGTAATTCATCACTATTCTTAGTAACTAAATAGGCATTATATTAAATGTGTGTTAACTCTCAATGTTGTCTGTACTACCGACTAGCCAAACGTTATAAAGTTTTTTGTTGACACTACATTTGGTATTTCTGGAGCCATCTCCTTTATCTAATGTGAAACTTCAATATAAAGTTGTATAAATACTATGATTCTCATGCTGTAGTTTTATTTTATTCCATCTAACATAATAAATAATGAGGTAACACGAACAATCTCAACCAACTGCATTATTTTATTTAACACCGTATGTACATAATTCATATTTTTGTATTTATTTTAAAGTTTATAAGACCATTTGCAGACAAGTGTCTGCAACATTCGCTGCAGTCCGGGGGGAACGGAATCGGAGCGGCCGGTACACCCTGGGCGGCGGTCAATGGCTTTCCCTTCACCCCTTCATAGGGTTGGCATTGATCGTCGGCCAATACCCAACGTGGCGGGAACACATCGCTCTCCGTACTCCTCTGCTTTTAGAGGAGACAGGATGAGCGATGCTGTTAGTGGTGAGATGGCCCAGGGTCAGCCGGGGTGCGAGGGATATGCTCTATGGGTAACCTTACACCCCGGCGTCTGAAGACCCGATACGGCGTGCGGTTTTAGTCGGGGTGGCCATAGTCATTTGGCCAACCCACGATATAGAATCGTTTGAACGGGTTCGAAAATGTCGTTTATTCCGCCCTGTGCCACTGGATTTGCCACACTGGGGTCACAAAACAAAAAATCTTCTGGTTTGTGCCACTGTTTGTAGAAACATACTCCTGTTATACACTTTAAATTTGCAACTTTTGTAACATTCAATACAGGTAATAGCGCAGTGCCGACTTATGAAGATTCCTATGCATTTAACTACCAACCCTTTATTGTTAAAAACGTGTAATAGGTATGGATAATGAAGGGGCCATCTCGAAACCGAAGATGGCCCAGGGTCAGTCGGGGTGCGAGGGATATTCTTTATGGGCAACCTTACACCCCGGCGTCTGTAGACCCGAGACGGCGTGCGGTTTTAGTCGGTTCGAGCCCGACATAACCACCCCCGCTGGCCGGCGGGGGGTATCCCTTTGGATACTCCGGATTTCCGCACGAAAAAAAAAACGAAAGGTATGGATAATTAATGATTCTAACGATACCTACTTACGTTGAAAAACAATATTTATATAAAAATATATATATATATATTTACATAAGAACCTCCTTCAATATAAGTGGCCAATGCATCATACGTTATTAGATTATGCTCTATTTTTAGAACAGAGGCACAAACCGGAAGATTTTTTCGTTTTGTGACCTCAGTGGCACAGGGCGAAATAAAGGGAAAATGTGGCGCACGATCGTAAACGCTGAGAATAGCGTTCTCTTTCTACGGTGTGTAGTAAGTTCAAATTCAGTAGTCATTCCGTTTACGCACGAGTAACCGTGTTGAATGCCGATTAATATAACTATACTTAATACGAGTATACTAACACAATCCACGCGCAACCTCGTGTTTCTTCGCTGCGGGCCGCTGCAACTCAGCTTAGCCTAGGACAAAGGCTCAAATGACAGCCGCTTCTAGCGATTTTATGTCCTATAAACATTAGCATAAAGTTTAAAATGGTAGGACAATTTGAATGCAAGCCACACGGACCGACCGTCATCTCTGGGTGTAAATTAAGCCTAAGGTTAATAAAACTTCAAGAATACACTGACGATAATCAATAAATAAAACCTATGTTCTGTATTTGATTTAATAGAAATTAACTATTACTTAGTACCTACACACATGATATATTTTGGTCTGAAATAAAATTCCATTGAATTACTAAGCATGTTGTAAGCAACGCGACTTGTGTTTAGCTATAGTATACAGGATAGAATTACAGAGAACTAAAAATACGATACCCGTCATGATGTAAGCATGCGATGTGTCGTGTTACTCGTGTTTCAAATGAAATAATAGTTCCTCGCGTACAAGCAGTGACCCGACGCCGATCTCTCACTCTCGTATATTAATTAGCAGTAGGTACCTACTTAATGGTTGGCCTTTGAAACGCATATCCGCTTCGGTAATCGAACCCCATGACCTTATGATCCCACGCAAATACGGTCTGAAAAGGGTAGGTACCCATGACGGAAATCGTAATGTCTCTTCCCACTTAGCCAATGCGCGGGGGCCGTTCGTCGCCAGTTTAACACAGTTTAGGGCCTTACCTTATTCTTATTAGTGCATTTATATTAATGAAATATGATTATGTATCACATTCTTACAGGATTTGGATTTTGGTGATTCAGGATAGACTGGTGGTAGAAATTTGATGACACTAACTGGCCCACCAAAAAAACCAACAAAAGGATGGAAAGGATCAATCAATGATACGAGCTGGTGGTAGAAATTTAATGACACAAATTTGTCACAAAATTCGGTGCCACCGTGCACGATTGCGAAAAGCCCTCCATAGTAATCCAATTTCGGTTTGATTGCGTTCAGGGGTCAGCAAGTGCATAGCCGGGCAGGGGGATTGTGGTCGCAGCACTAGTGGGACCAGTGGGTGTCACGCGATGCTGCGACGACAATCCTCTTCTGATGAGGCCGTCAAGCTGAGTGCCACCATTGTTAACATGGTACGTGTATTTAATGGTGACCCGCTTTCCTGAGACTCTACCTTCAGCTTACCATCAGGCGAGGTGAAGTCAAATTGACGTGTCCTAAATATATAAAAAAAAATAAAAAAAACAGTATAACACAAACTGGTGTTACTCAACGGGAACAAAGCAAATTAATTTGCGCCCCAGGGCATTCCTTTCGGAGACCTTTCATTCCGATTCCCGAAATATTCGGATCGGATTTTGCCTGAAGAAGAGAAGCGTGATTTTTAACGGCTAATTAAAATTTTGTTCTTGCTTACCGGTTAAACTAGTGGTACTGGTAATAAAATGGGACCGACTGTTAACGGTTAATTTGGTTCTCATTAATGAATAACAATGAGTCTGATTTTTAAGTGCATATTCAAAAAAAAGCGCCTGTCGCTGTAGAGTACCTATACTCGCTATACATTATGCATGCTTGTAAAGTATACTCTAAAGTCTGTCGTCATCGGTGAGTTATAAGTTATAATGTACCTTTTTTTTTTTCGTGCGGAAATCCCTTCGGATGCCCGCCGGCCAGCGGGGGCGATTATAATAATATTAATTCAATGGTCGTCATGTCGTTTGCCGTCGCTTATCACCAAAATGCCCCAATAGATGCTTCAATTCTTCACATCAAAATTCTACAATAGTGTTTTATGATTAGGTTACCATTATTTCATTATAGGTATATATAACATCTGTTTAGTATACTATAGATAACTGATACATATAGAAAACAGTAAACTTAAAAATAAACCAATGGTGATAATATAATATGTGCGTGTAAAATAGTATGTATATAGGTACAACGAGTCAAGGAAATAAATTAATATGAATGCATTGAACCGTTGATGGTCGGCCGTAACGACCCAATTTTACAGGCAGAGCTTAAATAGTAACAACGGCAACGTATTGAACTGAAGCACAGAATGACTGCACCTTAAACGTTCCCATTCCACAGCTGCGCACGCAACGTTGCAACGCCATCTTTGGCTCAATTTTTGAACTTATTTTATGAATAGCAGCGTCGGTAGCTTAGTGGTTAGGGGGTCGGCCCTAATATCTGGATGTTCCGGGCTCGAATGGCCATGCCGGCTGGCCATGTGGTCCAACACACAACTTTAAAATAACTTTTATACTCAGAGCAAAACGTCCGCCATTGAAATAGTACTACTGTCTTTATAAAGCATTTATGTCTAGGAGACGTGCGTAACATGTCCGGGAGGGGATCGGACATGAAATACGGTTCTTCATTCTGTCGGAACTATGTCCAGGAAGCATGTTCGCGGATCGATCTAGTTCCCCGTGTTTAAATATTTTGTAATGTTCTCATGTTCATGCAACCCGAGCCGTTATCATGGATCCACTCTACGTATTTACTCGTTTCTCCAAAGCTGAGGCCAATTTTTTTTTATTTGTTCGTTAGTATATTTACTCGTAATACCTTCGTATATATCACTAATAGGTAATTCATTTATGTATTAATAATTAAATAGACCATCACGAATTTATTACAGAAATACAAACGGCAGAGAAATGTAAAAATGATAAAAAGATAAAAATGTAAAAAAGATTTAAAAAAAAATGTGCATATCACATATTACCTTGCTAATGTACCTATCTATATAATATATATACCTGGCTACATTCATGTGCATTTTTTTTTAATAAAGAATAAAGGAATTATGAATTTTTTGAATTAAGGAAGAGACAAACTGTTTTTTTTTAATGCTGCTGCTGGTAATATTAGATTCAAACAGACATTGCAATTTCATTTATTGTTATAGTTACTGGATGGCTGGCGGCCCGGCTGCGTCTTCCGGCTTTGCACGGGAATAAATTCGTGGAAAAAAAAAGTTATGACCCATAAATTTTGTTGGACGTCATTTTTATTCTTACGACATTTCCGAAGATATTAAATGTGGTGTAAAAAGTAATTATTATTTACATGAAATGCTTAAGGTTACTAACGTATTAAATTTGATAAAGATTAATAGTGTATTCGTCTAATAGCAATAGCATATCCCAATTTCTACATAAATTATGACCATTTCTTCTTAAGAGATAGATACATGCCATCGTGGACTTTTTTGTAAACGTATAAAAAACGAACAATCGCAGGGGATTACGCAGCGTATTCGATTGAAGCTCTCAATCGGCTTGATTTCTTTCCTCATCTGGAACAATTATTGTCATATTTTAACAAATTAACAGAAAAAAGTTTCAAAATATTGCTATTAACCTTCCTCTTGAATCACTCGATCCATTGATGAAAACCGCATCAGAACCCGTTGGGTATTTTAGAAGATTTCAGCGAACAGACAGCGATCGTTTACTCGAGCACATGATATATTATATAGGATAATGTGGAATTGTTTCGGCCGGGCGCGGGCGGTTGGATTGGATTGGAACTATATCGTTCCGGTAGAAGACAGTTAAACTATTACGGTCCGGAACTACTGATCTCTAGGTAGGTACATATATGTGCTAATCTAAGCACTTATAGCGTCCGAGTTGCTGCAAGCTGCAAAGTTAGTTTGGTTGAAGGTGCTTTTCTCAGGCACTACTGGTTCGAATTGAAAAAATATTTTTGTGTTGGGTAGCTCATTTCATCAAAAATGGCAACAATATGTACGTACGTGGTACCCATTTCGTGTCAACAAAGCTACGCGTAATGATATACCTTTTTTTTTTTTTTTTTTTTATCGTGCGGAAATCCCTTCGGATACCCCCCCGCCGGCCAGCGGGGGCGGTTATGTCGGGCTTGCACCGACTAAAACCGCACTCCGTCTCGGGTCTTCAGACGCCGGGGTGTAAGGTTACCCATAGAGCATATCCCTCGCAGCCCGGCTGACCCTGGGCCATCTCACCACTAACAGCATCGCTCATCCTGTCTCCTCTGAAAGCAGAGGAGTACGGAGAGCGATGTGTTCCCGCCACGTTGGGTATTGGCCGACGATCAATGCCAACCCTATGAAGGGGTGAAGGGGAAGCCATTGAACTCCTCCCAGGGTGTACCGGCCGCTCCGATTCCGTTCCCCCCGGACTGCAGCGGGATCGGAATCGGAGCGACACTCGAGGAGGTTACCCAACACACACCCCCGTAATGATATACCTACGCGTTAACAGTGTTGGCATACGTATAAATCATACGGCAAGTTATGACGTCATTGGAACCTTTTTATAGAAAATACATAGGTACATATGTACCTATATTATTATTTATTATTCGAAAAAGGACATTGTGACGTAATTCAGTGCCGCTGTTTATCTATTCGGTGGAATCTTGTCAAAAGTAGGTTATAATGTTGTCATTTGGTACAGACAGCATCAAAAGTTGATCAGAAAGGTGTCCAAAGTGATTTCGCAGAGAGTCAAATGTGAATATTGCGACAAAGTTTCAAAAGCCTTAGGATGATGTAGCAGGAGCCCTCTACCGAAATTCTTATGAACTACGGCAACAACAAATGGAGGGGTTCACACAAACACTATTTAGTAATATCGGTTATCAGTGATCTTGTGGAAAAAAAATGGAATAAGATTGTTTTGTAGTTCTCCAACATACCAAATTCCAAGACCATTCAAATTGTCCAAGTTTACTGTGTTTTTTTTGCGGCAATCCTGTATTTAAAACAAAAATTTAAAGTTTGTTTTTTGTTTAATTCAGCTAAAAGGAAAACCTGTAGGAATTTGTTATACAATATAAACTATTTAAAAAAAATTGTTCTTGTTCATTGCATAATTTTACATTATTGCACATATGGTTCAGAATAAGCCCTTAAGGCTATTGATTGAAATAAAATTATTCTTAACAGATTTTATGGTAATTGTTTAGATTCCCTGTGATCATGGCTATTGCAATATTGGGAATGATATAATAAATCATGACAAAATCTGTTTAAAATAATTTTATTAGAATAAGTGATTAAGACAATGGCGTTGATTCTGCTGTTACAAAATGCTCTAAACTAAAATTAATATAGGTAGCTAAAATAGTGTTTAGTTCAGACAAAATGAATAAAAACTCATGTTTAAAGTCAAGTTAACATGAATTAATCTATCTCTTAGTCTAAATTTAGCCAGCGCAGCGGTCAACTAGAATAAAACTTTCTAAATCTAAATTATTGAGAGCTTGGTGGGATGCACAACAGAATCACCACCATATTCATATTAAGTACTGAGATAATTTATTTATTCAGGTATCTAAGATCAAATGAAAAACAAATGATCTAATCTAACAGGCGTATAATTGATAAAACAGAATTTACACTTTATACATCATCACATGTAGATGATTGATTAGCAGTGTTTACATTGTTCATTCTTATGTGAATAACAAGTAAATTAAAATCAAACTAATCGCTATACTCAATGCCTTACAATCCAGGCCAGTTGTATACTAATAACCTATGCAGTGAATCTATGCAACCAGTATGTATACAGCTGGCCTCAAATTCTAGACATTTTTTGTATTTATTCATAAACATCCTCTTTGTCAGCAATGTATTGGATAATGTCTTTTGGCCTGACAAGCCTCTCAGCATCAGCATCGGGAATTTCAAAGCCAAATTCATCTTCCATAGCCATGATCACTTCTACGTGGTCCAAGGAATCCAGCCCAAGATCGTTTAAGAAATGGCTTTCTACACTCAGCTGAAAAAAAAAACAAAATTCATGAAACAATACATAACTATCTGCAGCTTACCGATATTGTTTTCACTTAAAGAATTCAAGTGAATCTACCTTTTCGGCATTGATTTTGTCATAAAGTTGCAGTACAAGTATCACCCTACTTTTAATTAGTTCTAATGTCAGCGGAGCACCACCGCTGTAGAGGCGAACACTCTGGCTCTGAAACAAAATTTTAAGCAAATAAATGTGGGTGTACCTTTGTGGACTTGAGCTTGTCGTAAGCCCTGCAAACTTTAAAGACTCTATCCTCTATTTCTTTCTTTCCTGGTTTGGGCTGAGTCTCACCGAAGTATCGTTGGGTTCGCAGTGTCGGTACCTAAACATTATATACACATTTGTTATGCAATATGTTTGAGGTTATATTTTACTGGTTTGAGATGTAAATAACATAGTCTTCGATACCAATAAAATTGCAGTTTGTGCTAAAATAATTTCGACCTAGTTTTAACACTGCATTATATATCACGTTGTATTCACTGATAAAAATACTTACCCCATTTTGGCGATTCAGTCTGTTGTAAGATTGAATAGCAA
Source organism: Cybosia mesomella (assembly GCA_946251805.1). Lineage (NCBI taxonomy): Eukaryota > Metazoa > Arthropoda > Insecta > Lepidoptera > Erebidae > Cybosia > Cybosia mesomella. The sequence continues at coordinate 31,274,994 of OX276398.1, forward strand.
TAGGAATGGTGTTACATTTTTGCTGTAAGACAACGGTCGAAAGCCGGCATACTACCGGTGTTCTGTAGGTAGAGGATTTTCGTAATAATACGCCTAGGGCACTGCGAACAATATTTGCAGCAGCCATTTTCCAGACTTGAATTGAATGCGATTGGCGAATGGCGATGAAGAAATTGTTGGTATTTTGACAACTTACTGCCAGAGCCAACCATAGACAACACGAGACAAATGAAAAAAGCAGCCAATTGCAAGTCACTCGCCCATGAAGGGTTCCATAGCAGCAAGTAACATATATTAATGTATTTCTTTAAATTTTATATTTGAGTTGATTGAATGAAAGGTAAATTGCGGTTTACGATTTATGACATATTAAAAAAAAAACTACTTACTAGATTTCGTTCAAACCAATTTCCGGTGGAAGTTTACATGGTAATGTACATCATATATATTTTTTAGTTTTATCATTCTCTTATTTTACCAGTTACAGGGGGGGCACATTTTACCACTTTGGAAGTGTCTCTCGCGTAAACTATTCAGTTTAGAAAAAAATGATATTAGAAACCTCAATATCATTTTTGAAGACCTAGCCATAGATACCACACACGTGTGGGTTTGATGAAAAAAAAAATTGTGAGTTTCAGTTCTAAGTAAACCCCCAAAAATTGTTTTTTTTCTATCTTTGTGTGAAAATATTAATGCGGTGCACAGAATACATCTACTTACCTAGTTTCAATAGCATAGTTCTTATAGTTTCGGAAAAAAGTGGCTGTAACATACGGACGAACAGACAGACAGACATGACTGTCATTTGCCATTTGGCACGGAACCCTAAAAACGGCTCACAAAGTTACGATTCATGCATGAACGACCGGCATCCACTGTATCGAGGGAATTCGAGGCCGACATACACAATATTTTATCTGATGTTTAATACCTTTCGCCTGTCATGCAGCGTCCTTGTATCCATGAAAACTAAGGCGCCGCGGGACAAATAGAACGAACGCGCGTCCTAGACGTGCTTTAAACGTAACTTAACCGCACCAAAGCCACCGCGGTTTAGAGGTGCGCGGGGTGTTACTAAGACACGTCTAGGACGCGCATCCATTCTATTTGTCTGGCGCCTTATTTTTACTGCTCCTTTAAAATAAAATCCATCTTCAACTGTGTGAAAATCTCGGGCAATTTTTAATACTACGGTATGTGCTGATCGAGTTTGGTTTTGTTAGCCCGTACGTACAGTAGCAAACTGCTCGCGCTCGCTGTAAAAATCCGCAGTGCGGCCTCAGCCTTATAAAATGTTAATTGGCTAGTTCTCCCTGTTTTTATTCTGAAGAGTAAGAATCAAATCTAAATTATCTGCGACACGTCGTCTAGTGTCATTTCATGTCAACTCAGCTGTCAGTTTGTCATTTCTCTTTGTTTTTGTGGGATGCAGGCTGCGATGGCTTTATGTTATTAAGTATAAAAATATTTAAAAAATGGGTAACGCTGACACAAAATTGAACTTTAGAAAGGCTGTGGTACAACTTACCTCTAAAACACAGGTAAGAATAATAAAATATGATTGAATGACTGTTACATTACATTGATGTCAGTATGTAATGATGAAGTAATTTAATTTCAGCCTATTGAATCTTCGGACGATAGCTTTTGGGACCAGTTCTGGTCAGAGAGCGTAACAAATGTACAAGATGTATTTGCACTCGTGCCAGGGGCTGAGATCCGTGCATTACGAGAGGAATCGCCTAATAATCTGGCGACTCTTGTCTACAAAGCAGTTGAAAAGTTGGTGAAAATGGTTGATAGCAGTTGCAGAACTCAAAGAGAGCAGCAGACTGGTGAGATATTAGAACCATCTAACCATATTTGTAAATTAAACATAATGTTCCGAAATAATATCAGTTTGTATTTTAAATAACATACTTGTTCACATTAACTTAACTGTAAGTCCTTCATTTAACAAATTCATTTGCATTTCATGACTGAGATAGTTAAAATGAAATATGTACATATATCATGAATTGTAATTTCCTGTTTGTCTTAAGATAATAACCTGATCCTGTAGATTATTTATTTAATAAGTTTAGTTAAATAATTTATTTTCATATTAGGAACTAAACTATTTGATTCATATTGTAAAAATAATACAATTCTACTGTCCATTCTTCTATGTATTGAACAATAATAGCACCGCGATAGAATCCATTAAAAATAGTTTTATTCCAATAAATAATAGCAAAAATTATTTGCAGCACTCAACTGTGCCCGTCTGTTAACAAGAGTGTTACCGTATATGCTGGAGGAGCCCGAATGGCACAGTTTCTTCTGGTCTTCATTACCAGCTGCTGCAGAGAATGAGTCTGTACCGTTAGCTCAGTCTCTGATCAACGCTGTTTGTGTGAGTACTATACTGGGTGCTATAGCCAATATTCTACAAATGTATACCTTTTTTGTATGTTTATCCTATATCCTATGGCAGGCATGTTATCTTCTAATACACAAAAGACTTCTTATACAAAACACTTCAAACACTTCTAATACAAAACACTTCAAACACTTCTAATATGTCTATTTGCATTGGTCTGGGTGTTTCTATGTATATGTATGTTTTTACAAAAAAAAAGTATAAAAGTATGTTTATCCGCATTCTGGAACCCATAACACAAGCTAGTTAACTATGCTTACTTTGGGTCTAGAAAGCGCTGTGTAGAATGTCGTAGAATATTTATTTATTTAATAGAATATTTGAATATTTAAGAACAACCTCGATCACATCGGCTTTTGAACAAAAAAAAACCGCATCAACATCGGTTTATCTGTTCAGGAGTTACAATGCCACAGACTGACACATCAAACTTATAACACCTCGTCGTTTTTACGTCACGTCAAGAGTTGAAAAGAAGTTGCATATGAATTTTGAAGACTATAATATATGAAAGTAATTTTAAGCTTCTGGTGGACAAATTATAATCGAATAACTTCTTTTTTCCTAGTCGTATCTGCAATCAGTCCTTGACTATAAGCGGATTTGTTGAGCGTCCAGTGTCGTGTCAATGGTGCTCCCCAGTGGCAGCACCCTTCTTAGTATCTGGACTCCAAGTCTTGTATATTGTATCGCTTGAGGCGTTTGGGATAACTAATATTAATTAGCCCAGTAGCCAGATCGTTGGGGTGGTTCCTTAGTCGGGTCCTGTACTTTTGAGCCAAGATCCTAATTTCTTCCTTGACTGTGTTGACCTGCAGTGTCTGGTGTATTTCAGCATTTGTCACAAACCATGGTGAGTTGGCTATATTTCTGAGGATGCCATTTTGCAGTCTTTGCATGATAGTGACATTAGAGTCGCATGCACTTCCCCAGAGTTGAAGTCCATAGGTCCATACTGGTTTCAGGATGGTTTTGTAGATGAGCAGTTTATTGTCTGTGGACAGGACCGAGTTACGTGCCATGAGCCAGTACATGTTTCTGTACGGCAGGTTGAGTTCATCCCTTTTTGTTTTGATGTGCTTCTTCCATGTCAGCCTGCGGTCAAGATGCATGCCGAGATATTTAACGGTCTCACTTTGTGGGAGGTAGTTGTTCCCCAGTTTAACAGTTGGGCAATTTCCTTTTCTCAAAGTGAATGTGATGTGTGCAGATTTGGTGGAACTCGCCTTAATTCTCCATCTTTGGAGCCAGTCATTCACTTTGTCAAGGCTGTTCTGTAGCGCGGCAGATGCCAAGTTTGGATCTTTGTTGCTTGCCAGTATCGCAGTGTCGTCAGCAAATGTAGCCGTGACAACGGCACGTGACTCTGGAAGGTCTGATGTATATAATATATACAGTACTGGGCCCAGTACAGACCCCTGAGGGACTCCTGCTTTTATGTCATGGAATTCAGACAACTCTCCATCCACCCTTACTTGGAACATCCGATCAGACAGGTATGATTTCATTAGCAGGTAGTAACTATGTGGAAGGGCATTCTTAATCTTACAGAGTAGACCTTTGTGCCAAACTTTGTCAAATGCCTGCTGGATGTCCAGGAAGACTGCCGAACAATACTCTTTAGTCTGGAAGGATCTTCTTATGACCTCACATACTCGATGCACCTGCTCGATGGTAGAGTGATATTGTCTGAAGCCAAATTGGTGTTTAGGGATGGTGTCATTTTTGGTAAGTATTGGAGTTATCCTGTCCAGCAGAATCCTCTCAAACAGTTTGGACATGATAGGCAGGAGACTGATAGGTCTATAGGAACTTGCAGCATGTGGTGGTTTACCCACTTTATGGATCATCATTATAATGGATACTTTCCATAGTCTTGGATCTTGTAATCGAATAACTAATTTCTTTTTATTTTGCAGTTTTCAAATATTCTTTGAGAAGTTTTTTGATTCTGACCAAAAATCATGAACAGATGGTGTTTGGTTCAATAAAACATATTAAATTACTGATTATTATGTACTTTTTTGATGCGTTTGCGTTTATTCCCAACACAGTAATTTTAAGAACTAGATGAAAACAAAGCAATTGATCTGTCTAGGTTTTGAATTGGCACACTCAAAAATTTTACTTTGAGAAAACAATTTTTTCATTAGTAACTACTTCTGTAGTACATATGTTGTGATAGACGCAATAAAAATATTTTTTTATGAAGCCTTTTTTGTACCTTTTTTTTTGTGCTGAAATTTCCTCGGATACCTCCCTGCTGGCCAGCGGGGGAGGTGATGTCGGGCTTGAACCCACTAAAACCGCAGGCCTCTCGGGTCTTCAGACGCCGGGGTGGGTAGCCCATAAGGCATTTCTCTCGCACTCGGACTGACCCCCTCGGGTAAGCCTGTCACTCCTAAGAAAGTACGATTAATACTATTATAACGGCAGGATATCAAAAAAAGGAAGAAATAGTTTTTTTTTTAAATTTGGTTGTATGCTGATACTGTGTTTTGATATTACACAGCCGATATGTCCTTATATATATATATATGTGTACATATTATGTAGCTGCAACACATAACTGTGCTCTCCGATTTTGTTATCATCAGTTTATGCATTATCTTCCCCAATGTTTAAACATAGTAAATTTTTGACTTACTCATATCAATAGCTAAAAAGAGGCATTAAACAGTACACAGCCACGTGGCTTTGTACTGTATAATGCCTCTTTTTACTGTACTAATTACTATTGTACTAATACTATTGTACTGTCTACTACCCATTAGACAGTACAATATACAAATACTATATAGTACTGGTTCCCAGAGAGAGGCTTATTGGGATGACGCCTCGAGGTCGTGTCATTGAAACTATGATAGGCTTGAGCTGATAATACCATACTCTGCATTGAAGCCCGTGACAAACAATAGCTGTGATTTCAAATATGTTGTAGTGTCTGTATGTAACATTAAAATAACAGCTTTTTAATAAATGGATATAGGTAACAAAAAAAAAAAACATTTTTTTAAATTCTTGTCTGTCTGATATTGTCGAAAGTTTACGCGAATGTCACACATTGAAATAAAACTATTTTTAACGGATTCTATCGCGATTTATTTGATGTTATTTTATATTTTACATTGATCCCGACGTTTCGGTTGCTTTTCAGCAGCCATGGTCACGGGGGTCCCGTAGTTAATAGTTTTATTTCAATCCTTGTCTGTCTGTTTGACTTGCGTAATCTCTGTAACGGCTGGGCCGATTTCGACACAACTTTCACTGGCAGATAGCTGGTGTTAACTTAGGCTACGTTTATTTTCCATAAAGTGTTAAGGTACCGTGCTGAGGGGTGCGACTGGTTGGATCACCTCCAAGTTTGGTGCACCCTGGGCAACGTGGGCGATGACGCATCATTGATTGCTCCTCTGGAGTAGCTGGCGTCAACGTCAACGGCCAAGAGTCTGACCAACCGGCCCTTTTCAGGCCCAGCTGACCCCATTGCACGAGGGGGTCGGGGTATGGCGGGCCTGCAAGGCCCGTGGGGGGGATGGTCGCTCCAGGTACCCCTCTGCTGTTATCAGAGGGGACACTGCGAATGGCTCAGGGTCAGTCGGAGTGCGAGGGATATGCTCTATGGGTAACCTTACACCCCGGCATCTGTAGACCCGAGACGGCGTGCGGTTTTAGTCGCTTTAAGCCCGACATAACCGCCCCGCCGCCGCCGCTGGCGGGGGGGGGGGGGGGGGTTTATCCGAAGGGATTTCCGTACAAAAAAAATATGGGTACCGTACTGAATAAATTCGCGGTCACAGCTAGTCTGAATATACATATATATTCATAGCATGGTACAATACAAAGACCGGATGCTGTATTTAATTATAATTTATCTATAAATAGGTTCGGCTACTGAACCTCACACACAAACCTTATCCGGCAATATCACAAGGTGTAAGCAATACTATTAAAAAGAGCAACTCTTGCATATACTATTAATTTTATTTATTTATTCAAACAGCTCTTTAGTTCATACACAAAACTCATAACAGCATGTATAATTTAAGATAAATATAAAGCAAAATAGAAATATACATCAACATCTCCAAAACCGCTCTAACGATTTGCATGAACATTTTTAGTCAGATTACATTTTACCTTTCAAATTTATCTAAATAGGTGTCTTTCTTGAAAAAAACCTTAGTAAAAGACGATTACTTCGCAATCTTTATCATCATCATCTCAGGCTTTCACAGGCTCTGCTTATTCCTTCTCTTGATTTGGCTTATCTTGACTTTTACGGGTGTGACTGCCGCCTGACCTGGTTGGCTTGGGCCCTGAAGTCTTCAGGGCCCAAGCCAACCTCACCTTTTTTTTTTTTTGTTTTTTTTTTTTTGCAAGCTGGTAAAGCTGCTGATTGGCACAAGCTTCTCCCTTAGGAGGTCAGGCGGCAGTCACTCCTGTAAAAGTCAAGATAAGGCTGAAGACCTTGTTGGCCTCAAAAACTAGCAACAATTTTCAAATCTATATTTATATGAATCGAATTTCTCCTTTAGATTTTGAGATTCAAAGTTTTTAAGTCTCATTTTGTTCACAGGATCTGCTATTCTGCCCAGACTTCACAGTTGCAAGCACCAAGCGTTCTGGACCGGTGAGTGTACTATCGATTAACTGATATCAAACAATATCTTATCTATAACATCGATCCATTAGCACAGTTTATGTATCGTGACGCATGTGCAGTGATGTCACCGAATTCACTGTTAATAATCAACTTAGCGATGATTCCATTCGAGTTGAAGGTCAAAAGCGGACCCGTTACGCGATCAACGGTATTCATCACCAGAAGAGGCTGTCGAAGAATACGTATCTGACGTCACCACGGTGGAATGGCACAAATGCTTTCAAAATTTAATCGAATGAAAAATTTTGACACAAAAGGAGTATATTTTGAGAAACAATAAATTAATTTTTGACCATTATAATAAAAAAAAAATTATTTTCGGATAACAAAAATGATCCATTATGTTAGTACGAATTTATACCAAGTGTTAGTTTGCACATTAAATTTGAATACATAATTTACATATAAATAAAAAATAATAAAATATAAATATATGAAAAATTATAAAAAAAGCGGCGATAGCCCAGTGGCGTACGTAACGGACTGCTGAGACGATGTCTCGAGTTCGATCCCCAGTCGCTCCGGGCACACACCTCTGACTTTTCGTAGTTATGTGTGCATTAAGAAATGGTAATTATCGTTCGCTTAATAATCTGCCCGGTAGATGGCAATAGGCTCGCCCCCTATTACATTGGGACTTTACATAACTGGCGAATCGTGGGTGTGTAATACACCTCTGCCTACCCCTTCGGGGATACAGGCGTGAAGTTATGTTATGTTTATGTTACATATTTATTTTTATTAATTACATTCGTCGTGGTTTTGAGAAGGACTCCAGTCAGGGAAAAAGACCTAACTTATTGTTGTTCTCTCAAGAAGTTTATTAATAGGAGAGTTAATATTTGTCGAAATGTGGGTGCTAGCACCTCTGCCTACCCGAGATATAGGCGTGAGTTTATGTTATGTTAATATTTGTTATTAGTCATTCCGGAAACTTCTAGTGCGTAACCAGGCCTCCTTCACTCCATATACTTGCGCGCTATAATTACCTACCGTCCGGCCGAGCGGCCTCGGGCCGTTTGCGGACCAAATCAGTGCGGTTTTCGCTAGCGAAGCGCACACACGCTGTTTAATTTAAATCGCTCCCTTCGTAAGCGTACCTACGATGCCGTCTGGTGCCTTATGTGCTGTGCTGTAGATGGGTGCAAATCAAGTAAAAGAAGGGATAGACACCTAACATTTTTCCATTTACCTGTCAATGAAGAAAGGTAAGTGATAAACTATGACTGTTTTTTGTCGTTTCAAAATAATTTTTAATAGGTCTAGTCTAGATCAGGGGTCTCCAAACTACGGCCCGCGGGCCAAATCCGGCCCCCCAGTGTCATCAATCTGGCCCGCGACAACCAATGATTTATTGACATCAATCTGGCCCGCGACAGCCAATGATTTATTGTTGTTACTATTGCTGTGATAAGTTGAAGAAGAAAACACAGAATGATAATTACTCAGTTTTATTTACTTGCAAGGTAAAACTTAACGACAGAAATGATGACACAGAAAACTTAACTTAAGTATCTAAGTTTAAGCATATTAATAATTAACAAATAATTGAAATGAACCCCACTAATCACAGTAAAACAAAAACACTAATGAGATTTATGTAATTGTGATTTTCCACCGACAATAGTTTGTAGTTGTGGATCAATTTTACTTGTACTAATTATCAAAAGAGATTTAAGATTCTCATCGGTTAATTGAGATCTGTAAACATTCTTTGTGTACTTCATCTTGGAAAACGTTTTCTCACACAAGTAAGTAGTACCAAAAACAGAAAACAACCCACGAGCAAATTTATGCAAATTATCAAATTGTTCCAGTGGAAGACTCTTATAAAATTCCAGCAAAAATGAATTTTGATACTTGTTCTTAATCATATCACTGCACTGTAAATCAATAATTTCCATTTGGACTTCCGGAGCCAGGGTTTCAATGTCAGAATCAAAAGGATTTGGAAAAAGCTTAATTTCATTCGCAATGACATCAAAATCTGAGAAACGAGTATCAAAATTTATCTTCAAAGCACTCAAAGTTTCGATTGCAAAATCGACGGGAAATTCAGTTTCTGTAGTGTGGCTGAATATTTCATATGTTTTAAAATGTGTGAATTTTTTTTTACGTAATTGCTATTGTAATAGTATTATTTTCTGCCTGAAGGATTTGATATTGGTGTATAAATCAGGGAGAAACTGATTTTCTCCTTGCAACCTCAAATTCAGTTCGTTCATATGATTTGTCAAATCGACATAGAATGCTAACTTCCACATCCATTCACTATTTTCTAAATCGGCAAAAGGGCGCTGCTTCTCATTTAAAAAAATTTGGATCTCTTCTCGAAGTTCAAAAAAGCGCTTAAGGACTTTTCCGCAACTAAGCCAGCGTACGGCAGTATGATATGGTAAGTCATTTTCTCCAATCTCTTGAATAAACTCGCGGAATTGTCGGTGATTCAGCCCAGTGGATCTGATGAAGTTAACAACTGATGTGACTGGTTTTAGAACTTCAGACATATCCAAACATTTCCCGCACAAGGACTGTTGATGAATGATACAATGTAAGACTAATGGTTTTGAACCACCATCATTATCTACAGCCTTTGACACAAGTGCAACCACTCCTTTATTTTTACCACACATATTTTTGCCTCCATCAGTTGTTATAGATTTCAAATTTTTCCATCGAAGGTTCTTTTTAATAATGGCATTTTCAACTCCCTTAAAAATATCTGCCCCAGTTGTCGTACCGTGAATACTATCAATATCAAGAAGTTCTTCATACACTTCATAGCTTTTATCTACTCCGCGAATAAAAATCAACACCTGAGCAGTATCTGACACATCCGTTGACTCATCCAATGCTAGAGAAAACCACTCAAGATGTCCATTTTGTCAGACAGTTGAGATGATATATTTTCTGCGATGTCTTGCACCCTCCGAGCCACAGTGTTTGCTGACAAACTGATACTTTTAAATAAATTTACCTTTTCGGGGCATATTTCTTCGGCTACTGCAATCAAGCATTTTTTATCATTTCTCCATCGGTGAATGGTTTGCCACGTTTTCCAATTTCAAGAGCCACACGAAAGCTGGCGCGAGTTGCAGACTCTTGTTCAGTATTCGCTTTGGTAAACAAACATTGCTGCGATTTGAGTCCGCGTTTCAAAGCTGAAAATTTTTCCGTCCGCAAACTTCCTGTATACTTGAGTAATTTTGAAGATGTTTCGATTCATAGTGTCGTTTAATGTTATATTCTTTGAGAACAGCTATGGTTTCATTACAAATTAAACATATCGCCTTATTACTGGACTCAATCACAAAATACTGAAAGTTCCATTTATCTTGGAACGTTCTGCATTCACTGTCGATTTTTCGCTTCTTTTCCATACTAACAAATCACACATAAAAACAATAAGTAAAATCAAAATACTTTTAAGCACGGGTGTTACTTTATTTCACAATAGAGATAGACAGTTTCGCTTCCTTCGCCTTTCCTACGCAGACTGACTCGCGGTTGCGCCGCTAGCCTTTTTATATGCAATTACTGCCATTTCGAAGTGATCGGAATACACTAGCCAGAACTAGAACTTTCTTGAACCAACGCGGTAATTCCAAATATTTAATTACGACGAATGCCACCTGTTAGCGGGTAGCTGAAATAGATAGTACATAGTACCACTACTCGCCACTAGATGTCGTTAAGTGTCACAATACACAATAATAATTGAAATGCAAAAAAGCGTAAGTTTGCTTAGGTCGCGCACTTTGCGACTATTCTAGTCTAGTCTAGAAATATAGTTAAGGGCAGAAAAATTAAAACTGGTTTGGCCCTTGGAACAAACAGAAAAAATCATTATGGCCCGAAGGCTTCAAAGTTTGGAGACCCCTGGTCTAGATGATACATGATTAGCTTGCCTTTCAGACACAGATTTACATATTTTTGTTACATAGAAACGTCATACTTACATTAAACACTATTTTAACAACGTTTAAAACGCTATTAGTATTATTAAAATAAAATTGTTACAATATTTGACGGACAACTACGAAACTTCCAACACAAGTCGCGCGGCGCGGCAACCGTCTCAACTTGTCGCGCTGTTAGCGTAAACAAACAAACAAGGATGATTCGGTTTTATGCGATTTGTAAAAAATACATAAGTAAATGTTTATGTAAAGAAAAATTAATGTAAAGATGTTTGCAGTTATAAAAAATAATTATATTGCAAAGGGTTCATTTTCCATGATATCGTCAAATAATTCTTGAGCTCGCCTCGTGTTATAGTTATTAATAAATTGATAAATGTTAATAATCATTCAATGTATTTATTAGTATTATTTATTCATATATATATATTTTTTTTTTTTTTTAGGCGTGAAACATGGGCTGAATTGATTGGCAGGCCCGATTTAGCAAGGCCAGACACCAAGCCAAGAAGTCATTATGTGTGTTGTCTTCATTTTGAAAAGTCGGTGATTATTCATAAACCACAATTACGATTTGACGCTTTGCCTACAAAACACAAAACTGCTGCTATCTCTACCAACTACTTCAACAACTTACTGAACCAGAATCTAAGGAAATATCGACACAAACCAAATAGGTATTCGAATATTAATATACTATCAGCCATTACCATCAAAGGCGCAGATACAAAGTTTATTAGATTCAGGATTTTTTCTACATTAAAATTTCATAACCGAGAATTTAGAAAGGGTAAGAAATTTATAAAAAATTATATAAAATAAAACACATGAAACTTTTAAATATTTTTTATTTACTTTACCTACACACTGACCTCTTTATTATGTTTTATCTAGATGTATTGCACAGTCAGCACCAATTTATAAAAATATATTTTATAAACGATACAATTTTAAACTAGGTACCACCTATAGTCAGAAGTAGTCAGAATATATTCACAGTTATCAATAACATAGACACAAAAAGTTTTGTTAATTTAATTTTATCAAAGAGGCAGCCCTGCGATTGCTGTGGGATCGCGCGGTGCGGAGCAATCTCAACTGTACGCTTAAGCATTTAGGCACATTTTAGCATGCAGTGGTTGCTGACGCGACGGAGTAGTCTATTATAGCAGTAGGTTTTGGATTCTTTCTACTGAGTGAAGTATCTGTTACGTAGTAACTATTTAGTAATCTGTGGCGTAACGTAGGAAGACTATTGGTCGAATTCACTGTTAATAATAATTATTTATTTCTGAAAGATACGCTTACAGATTAATGCCATTGCATGACAGGAAACATTTACATAATAAGTCTAGACACTTAACCAAATATAGCATACACGAACGTGATAATTAATTTGTGTCGTCAAACTCCCACATATCATAATAGTCAGATACGTCGCACGGATCAGTGACGCGATTGATTATAATTTCTTTGGGCCACACTAAGATCTTCGGGACCCAAGATAACACCAAAGTTAGGCTCTTCTCGACTCGGCGAATCTTCGCTTTTATATGCCTATGTATTTGTTTACGAAAAAAAAGTATCTAAGTATGTTTATCCGCATTCTAGAACCCATAACACATAATAGTTAAGCTTAGTTTACTTTGGGTCTAGACAGACCCTGAAAGGAAAGTCTGCGCTGGCCTCTTCCGTTAATCAGCAGGTCTACCAGCTTGCAGGTGAGGTTGGCTTGGGCCCCAAAGATCTTGGTGGAACCCAAATTGTATTTACAGTCAACGACAAAAGTTGGTTAACACTAAAATATTTACAAACCTTTTTTACGTAGGCATACATAAACTAATAGTAGACGTTTAAGTAGTTTTATAATCCCCAGAAGACAAAGTTAATATTATTCATGTTTTATTTATTATTTTATGAAAGGGTTAAGTGCTAAGGTGATCAGTATATTTGTTAAGTGACTTCTGCCGTTGACTACACTAATTCATTCCTCTTTTCTCAGGAGCGTGCTGAGGAACTCTCATCTCTAGACAGTTGCGAATACATTTGGGCGGGCGGCGTGGGTTTCGCGCGCACCCCCCCTCGCGTCTCCACACACGAGGCCGCTCGTACCGAGTTACTGCGTCTCATGCTGACGTGCTTTAGCGAAACTATCTACAAGCCTACTTCACACGCTGCTACACATCATAATAAATGGATCGCGTAAGTCATGTTAGGGACGTGGCACTATCTGAAGGGATTTCCGCACGAAAAAAAATAAAAAAAGGGACGTAGCCCAATGTGCTACTACATTTAGCATAAGTGTCCGGCGATTCAACGTCTGAATACCATCACTGTGATGCAAGCGAGGACTCAGGGCTGCACACACTGGCGGAGTGAACGGCGTGGGAGGTGCCGCGGCGTGACCTCGGGTTGGGAGTCCTCTCGTTCGGCACCATGATTGCGGTGCGGTCATGGTGTCGAGCGGGTGGGCCGCCTTCAACTTCTTCTGCGAGCAACTAATGCTCGAGAAGGGGGCGGGTCCGAAAGAGCGCGAGACGTCGGAGGTCACTGAACGACCTCCGTCCTCTATGAGCGCAGGCCTAGGGGTGGCAGGTGGAGGCGCCTGTCACCCTAGCAGAAGCAGGCTGGGGCGGCGCAGACCTGCGCGCCCCTCTTTTACCGGGGGCAAGACGAGGACACCGTGGTTCCAAAACCCGAGGGGGCCATCTCGAAACTAAAGATGGCCCTGGGTCAGTCAGGGTGTGAGGCAAATGTCTTAACCTTATACCCTCTGCCTGAAGACCTGAGACGGCGTAGTCGGTTCGAGTCCGACATAACCGCCCCCGCTGCCCGGCTGGTTTAATTTTTTTGTTTCTTTTTTTAACTTTTGTACGTTTGTTTTGGTTACTTCACGGTTATTTTTCGCATAGACTGACAACTGGATGCCAGACGAGAGACGACTGAAGAGAAATGACTGTCACAGGTTTAAATCCCCTCTTGAATGTGGCATTACCCATTTAGTTATATTTTAATTTCAGATACTTGACAAGCCCAGAGAATCGTCACGCCTTACCCCTGTTCACATCGTTATTGAACACAGTATGTTCGTACGACCCTGTCGGGCTGGGCCTGCCGTACAACCACCTACTGTTTGCAGACACGGTAGAACCCCTCGTCGAAGTGGCTCTCCAGGTGCTGATAGTGACTCTGGACCATGACACCAGTAATGCAGTCAGTGAAGACTCGGAGGAGGTGAGGACATTTTTATTTTTTATTTAATTCTTTAGTGTACGCACACAGTAGACATTTTACAAACATCACAGATAGAATTAAGGCGAGTTTAACTCAGTATTGAGTTTTCTCCCAGCAAACCTTTTAAAGAGTACTAATAACTGAATTACTGGTACATATTCCCGTTAAACCCTTCAGCTAACCTAAACTGCTTTGTGTTAGCAGTGGATTGACGTCGGTAGTGTGATGGCCAGGTATTAGTGAATGTCATTGAATAAAACACGATAACCTGGTTTAGTTGAACCACATCATCATCTAAGTGTGGTTCCTGGTTGCATCCGAGGCTTTCACTTAGGAGCCCAGGGTCTGCTTACACCTCCTTTTGATTTAGCTAATACGGCTTTTATGAGAGCGACTGCCGTCTGTCCTCGCAACCCTTTTTTTTTAATGTATTCTTCATTCATTCTTCGTGAAGAAGTGAGAGCACTTTTCACTCTGACTTTCTAGCTGCCGACTGTGGTGTCGAATCAAAATTATAGCGGCTTTTATAGTCTAAATTGAATAATTCGAATTTTTTGATTGGCCGAACGAGTTATCGCGGCTCGTTAGCGACACCGCGGCTTAATTACTTTTCGCGGATGTACCCTTATAGTCGATCGGTCAATTTACAAATATGTACTTATTATCTATTTACAATGATTAGGGAGTAGAAATAAGGTTACACAAAATAACATACAATTTACACTTATAGATAAGTTAAACAATGACGATTCGTTCGTCGCATACTTATAACTATTATACACGATTGTTCCTATAGTGTTTCGCAAATCAGTTTTTATTTATAAACATTATTATCACTTATATACTAAATAAATCAACCTTATATACTAATAGTGTTCTGCACAAAATTTGTAACAGCAGTTTTATAACTTTAGTTTGTAACTTTCAGTTGTAGAATCAAAGATAACAAAATTATTAACGAATTTTTAAAAGTCTAGATATCATGGATTTAATTTTATTGAATTTAGCATGTTTGTTGAGACAGATTTGATCCTTATGATTGACCCTATCGATTGATGGCATAAAAGTACAGTATAGGTTTTTTTCGGATCGATTACCGATTGCGGCAATCGAGTTTTCGAAAATCTTTAAATGCAGTTTAAATTGTTTTTTAAATCAAAATTAGATCTTCCAGTAAAATTGTCTACCTACATTATTTAAGATACTTTCCCGCCATGTGGGACGCCCTGTATATGTGCCTTCAAAAATTCAATCATAGATTTTTATGTTTGATGCAAACAGACTCTTCCCGACAACTTATTCATCAACTACCTCTCCCGGATTCACCGCGACGAAGATTTCCAGTTCATCCTCCGAGGAGTGACGCGCCTTCTGAACAACCCGTTGGCGCAGACGTACCTGCCTAACTCCGCCAAGAAGGTGAACTTGCATCAGGAACTGCTGGTACTGTTCTGGAAGATGTGTGATTATAACAAGGTTAGTTGTCGTTACATATATACCATCACGCTTCTTTTACACGGGGGTAGGCGAGACAACAACTGTTGTCATCAAGTTATCATTACATGGTGTAGATAACAATAACTTAA
This sequence comes from Cybosia mesomella, assembly GCA_946251805.1. Classification (NCBI taxonomy): domain Eukaryota; kingdom Metazoa; phylum Arthropoda; class Insecta; order Lepidoptera; family Erebidae; genus Cybosia; species Cybosia mesomella. The sequence continues at coordinate 31,290,825 of OX276398.1, forward strand.
AAATTAAGAAATCCCCCCCACAAATTTATTTATAGCTTACGACCTCTGTGGCGTAGCGGTAGAACTTTCGACTGCTAAGTCAGAGGTTGCTGGTTCGATTCCCGCGCATTGCAAATATGTATATTTGCATTGGTCTGGGTGTTCTATGTATAATATGTATTTATTTGCAAAAAAAAAGGTATCTATGTATGATTATCCGCATTCTAGAACCCATATGACAAGCTCTGCTTAGTTTGGGTCTAGATGGCTTTGTGTAATATTTCCTAGAATATTTATTTATTTATTTAGTTAGCTATCGGCTTACCGTCTCTTTTTTATATCATATCGGCTTTCGAACCAAAAATCTACAAAAAGTCCCCGTTGCACCAGATCTTCGTCCGTTATCAGAAGGCCTGCCATGAAACATTCGCAGTTGCGGACCGCAGTTTCAGGCAATCGGTTCCATGGAACACATTTATCCCTGTATCAGACCCGAAGACGGTACGTGACACTTCCTTCGGTCTAAACCTTATCCGAAGAAATTCGAAGTGATTTCATAGTACTGTAGTACCCTGGGGTTTGAGTACCACGTGTGTATAAGGCGACGAAATTATACGACTTCTTTGAAGTAAAAGATATTATTTAGTTATCACCACACGCACTTCCTACTCATATTATCAGGGATTTACGCGGGGTTGTTTTAACTTTAAATAGCGGTCTGGGATGTATAACGCGGACTCTGCCCAAGGATACGGCTTAAAGCGAGATTCTCCTCAGGATCCTTTGCGAAGCTTCAGTCGGAATGGCTCCTCTAGACCCGTTCAGACTCCAACTATCCAGGCCGCGATTGTTTTATCCCGTTCCTCATTCAAAATATTTAAACTGATACAATAGTTTTATTTAATCTCTGACACATGATGGCCAGGTCAACGAACTGTAGTGATCGAACGAGGTCCGAACACTACAGTACCTACATAGCTAAATGCTATATATTTCGTACGGGCACGAAGTTTTGGATCTTTTGTGGTAACCCCCCAGCAGGTGAGGTTGGCTTAGACCACGAAGACTTTAGTATGAGCCCTATATATAAATCCCATTTATACAATTTCCACTGTAATTTAGATATCTTCACAGAAGACTTTTATATAAAAATCAGTGTTATTGAATTTTGTATTAAGCAGTTATTATTGAAAATGATAAAATGATTTATTCGGCCCTACATTATCTCTATACTTTTGTAAATTGTAAATTAGTTGTGACTGTACATTGGAGATATTTAAAAAAATACTTCTGAACTCAAAAATATTTATTTTACAATTATTTTCTGTTATCTGTTACATAGCGATGGACGCAAAAACTAGTGAACGGATTTTGATGTGTTTTATTTAATTAGAAAGGTCTTGGTCAGACTTAAAATCTGCCGTATGTTTGATTGCAATTGGTTGAGGAGAACCAGAGATATGTCCAAAAAACGATGACCGACCTCCGCGCGGGCGAAGCCGCGGGCAGCAGCTAGTACATGATATAAATGGTGTCATACAAGTGATTGTGGACTTGAAATACCGTATTTAGTGTATCCCTGACTCACAAACTAGGTAAGCCTATACTATCAGAGTCAATTAGCAACACTGCATCTAAAAACGTGGAGGTCCCGGTTGAAGGCAATAGGTTCATCCCCAAAGTATATCTCTAGATTACTACCGACATGAATAATATATTTTGCCTACCTTTTATTTTATTACATACTAAATGTTAAACATAACATAAACTCACGCCTATATATCCCCGAAGGGGTAGGCAGAGGTGCTAGCACCCACATTTCGCCAGTTTATGTTTAGGTCCCAATGTAATAGGTGGCGAGCCCATTGCCATCAACCGGGCACTTATAAACCTGCGGTAAATACACACGTAACTTCGAAAAACATCGAAAAGTCTTTGGTGTGTGCCATGGTTAAACCTGGGATCGAACCCGAGACCTCGTCTCAGAAGTCCATCACCCATACCACTAAGCCACCGCGGCTTATTTAAATGTTATTGTTCCAGAAATTCATGTACTATGTGTTGAAGAGCAGCGATGTGTTGGAAGTATTGGTGCCTATCCTCTATCACCTCAACGACTCCCGCGCAGACCAGTGTAAGGCATATTCGTATTTATTTTATTCTTTATATAGAGTTACATAGATTTCGTACCTACAGGAAGTATTCCCGAGATAAAAAGTGGCCCATGTGCTCACCCAGACTATAGTATATATCGGTGCCAAATTTCGTCCAGGGCCATTCAGCCATTTTGTTGTTTTTTTTTTCAATATTTAGGACACGTCAGTTTAACTTCACCTCGCCTGATGGTAAGCTGAAGGTAAAGTCTCAGGAAAAAGGGTCACCATTACATACACGTACCATGTTAACAATGGTGGCACTCAGCTTGACGGCCTCATCAGAAGAGGATTGTCGTCGCAGCACCGCGTGACACCCACCGGTCCCACTAGTGCTGCGATCACAACCCTCCTGCCCGGCTATGCACTTGCTGACCCCTGAATGCAATCAAACCGAAATTGGATTACTATGGAGGATTTTTCGCAATCGCGCACGGTGGTACCCACCCGGCCGAATTTTTTGACAAATTTGTGTAATCAAATTTCTACCACCAGTAAAAATTTTTTGCATTAAAGAGTAATAAACATCTATAAACACAATATTAGTAGTAGTTTCTGTACGTTTGTATGTCACGGAACTCCTCCTAAAAGGTTGAACCGATTTTCATGTGAACAAGCCCCCTGGTAAGTTGAATTTTAGACAAATTTTTTTTATGTGAACTGAACTCAGTTACTTTAACAGGTGAAATCCGATCTTATTATATGTTTCTTTGTCGTGCAGCTCGGGTGGGACTGATGCACATAGGCGTATTCATCTTACTGTTGCTGTCCGGGGAACGCAACCTGGGCGTACGACTCAACAAGCCCTACACAGCCACCGTGCCTATGGACATCCCAGTGTTCACCGGAAGTCACGCAGACCTGCTGGTGGTCGTCTTCCACAAGATCATAACCACTGGTCACCAGAGGCTGCAGCCGCTATTCGATTGCTTGCTCACCATATTGGTTAATGGTAAGACTTACTATGCCATTATCGTCATTATTCATGACCCTACTAGCGATTTCCCGGTCGTGTACAAAGTTTAAAAAAAAAAACCTGGGGCGTTTGTGTCGCACTTGAACTTACTAAAACCGCACGCCGTCGCGGGTCTTAAGACGCTGGGGTGTAAGGTTGCCCATAGAGCATATCCCTCGCACCCCGACTGACCCTGGGCCATCTCCGGTTTCTAGATATGGCCCCCTCGGGAGTCGCTCTAGTACCTCTCAACCCTGAGAGGGAAGCCTGCGTCAGAGACTCGTTCACTGTTTAGCAGGTGCACCGATTTACAGGTCATCATCATCACGATCATAGCGTTAGTCCCGGTCGCATCCAAAAGCATCATGCATTGAAGCGTCGTCGGTAGCTTAGTGGTTAAGGAGTCGACCTTACGATCAAGAGATCCCAGGTTCGAATCCTGGCCATTACACTACCGGCGTGAACCCACTCCTAACACAAGCAATTTAGCTTAGCTGGAGGGGTTAGGCGGAATATTACTAATTTCAGTTACTAATATTCTTTAAAAAAAAATGTTCTTTAGGATACTCCTACTCTTTCTCTTAATTTAGCTTGTGTGAAAGCGACTGCTTTCCGACCCTCAATCCCGAGAAGAAAGTCTGCGCCAGAGTCTGGTCCGTTAATCAGCCGGTGTGCCAGCTAGCCTAAACCCATCCAAAGCGAAAGTACTCTAAATACAGGAAATGGCAAAATTACAATGCTTTATTAATTAAGCCTAGTGGTATGGGTAATGGACTGCTGAGACGAGGTCTCGGGTTCGATCCCAGGTTTTATCATGGCACACACCAATGACTTTTCGAAGTTATGTGTGTATTTATCGCAGGTTTATAAGTGCCCGGTTAATGGCAATAGGCTCGCCACCTATTACATTGGGACCTAAACATAAACTGGCGAAATGTGGGTGCTAGCACCTCTGCCTACCCCTTCGGGGTATAGGCGTGAGTTTATGTTATGTTATGTATTAAAAAAAAACTGGATTCAATTCAAACTCGATTCTGGTTGAGATACCTATGGTCATCAAAAATTCATTCTAAAAAAAAAGGATTATAAAATAGACATAACATAACATAACTTCACGCCTGTATCCCCGAAGGGGTAGGCAGAGGCGCATTACACACCCACGATTCGCCAGTTATGTTTAGGTCCCAATGTAATAGGGGGCGAGTCTATTGACATCTACCGAGCCACAATATTAAGCGAGCGATAATTACCATTTATTAATGCACACATAACTACGAATAGTCAGAGGTGTGTGCCCGGGGCGACTGGGGATCGAACTCGAGACCTCGTCTCAGCATTCCGTTACGTACGTCACTGGGCTATCGCCGCTTTTTTTATAATATAATGCTATAAAATAGAATCGCATATTTATTCACAGATATTTATTACTGACATAAGAGATGGTGTATATCAGTCTGTCGCGTACGGCTACACCGACGGATGTGCGCGAGCGCCGTGTGATTTATCGATCATAATAATGGCATCAAATGTGGTAAAATGTAATAGTTGTAATATTGTTATTAATGAAGTATTGGCTTTTGTGCAAAACAAATGTGATGTTATGGATGAGCAAAGCCTCATCCAAATAATTACGAGTGCATTTTCACCAGAAGAAATAACCAAAGCCAAATCGTTGTTATTTGATTCGGTGAAAACCAAAACACGTAAGATAACACGTAAAAAAGATGGGAAAGTGCAAAGGGACGTGGAAGATATTATAGCGTTAATAAAAGGAGAAGATCCTGAAAACACTCCTATTTTTGTAGCAAAGGACTTACAAAAACTACCCCCCGTAAGTTTCGATCATGTAGACGTGACAAAATTACTAAAGGATATACTTGTGTTACAAAAAGATCTTCGAAATATTAAAGAAACATACGCCAAATCGGAGGAACTGGAAATGGTGAGAAGAGATCTGACAAACCTGAAAATGACTTCTATTGTTAATCAGTTTGAACCTACAAATTTTGTTTGTACTAAAAGGGGAGGAGCAGACCTGGTTGAAACTTTTAATTGCGACAGTGGACCTATTGGTTTACTGCATTTATCGCAAGAGGTATATAGTGAAGAGTCGAATAAACAGTCTAATTGCTGCCCGATCAATTTATCGCATAGTTCTAATAACACGCGGGTAGATGAATCAGCTGTTGTCTGCGGGCTAGATAAAACGCGAGCGAGCGAGAGGCGGATAACCGAGCGACCGACGGCGACGGAGGCGGGCGAAGCGGTAGCGGTGACGACCGAGCCATCCGCGTCATTGCGCACGGAATGCACTACCATAGTCTCCCATCCAGTATTAAAGGAAAAATCATTCTCAAATGTTGCGGCCGGGGGGGGAGACTGGAATAAAGAAAAGTCAGATGATGGGTGGATTACTGTACAAAAAAAGAAGACGAATAGTAAATTTATAGGGTTAAGAGGACAAGGACAGTTTGACGAGAAATTTAGAGCGGCTGATGTAAAAATACCGTTATTTATCAATAATTTTGATAAAAGTACGACAGTAGGCGACATCGCTGCCTATATTCTACGAAAAACGAATGTCACGGTTGTGCCCGAAAAAATTAACATGAAAGTATTAAAGGAATATGATGCATATAAAATATATATACCACGGAGTAAGCTGTCTGTCTTTATGGATGCGGGTTTATGGCCTGATGGTATTGCGTTTCGACGTTTTGTAAGGTTTAGGCAGACTGAAACAAGTGATGGGATAAAAAGTAAACAATAAATTTTATGGATAATACAACATCAAGAGTCAAGTTTGTATCCTTCAACTGTAAGTCTATGAAACGTGCGAAAGAGTTTATAGTATCATTATGCAATCGCGCCGATGTCGTTGCGCTGCAGGAGACCTGGCTCTTGCCCCATGATCTGCATTTATTGGGGTCCATACACGCAGACTTCGGGTACACAGGAGTGTCAGCGGTAGATACATCACAGGGAATTCTTCGAGGTCGTCCGTATGGTGGTGTTGCGATATTATATCGCAAAAGTATTTTCCGGTCAGTGTCGGTAATCAAGTGTGAAAGTGCGCGATTAGCGGCGATTAAAGCGGAAACTGGTGACAAACAAATATTAATTATGAGTGCTTATATGCCTGTTAATGACAGTGCTAACCTAGCGGAGTTTACTTACTGTCTTGGTGAAATCTGTGCGATAATCGAGAGTAGTGACGTTCAATCGGCATTTATTCTCGGAGACTACAATGCAGACCCTGATGAACTATTCGGTAAGGAACTTTTACACTTTTGTACTGAACAACAGCTGATATGTGCGGACATTAAAAAGTTAGGATTGACTTCAGATAGTTATACATTTGTCAGTGAAGTGTATGGAACTCGAAGTTGGTTAGACCATATATTAGTAACGCAAGCTGCTTGGGCATCTACTGTCAATATAAGCATACTCAATGATGTGAATTGGTCAGACCATTTTCCTATAGAAATAGTATGTAACTTAAATGTAATTAGGTCAAAACCAATCACAAGTAAAATATGTTACAATAAAATTGTATGGGGAATCAGAGGTCATAAACAAACTAAAATTTATAGTGATTATTGTAATGAAAGGTTAAGAGATATTGATTTTCCATCAGAGCTATCAGAATGTTGTGATCGTTACTGTAGTGATCCATCACATAAGATAGTAATAGATCGTATGTATAAGAATATTGTTGATGTACTATCAGAAGCTGCAGTGTGTAGTAGCAGTAAGCCGGCTAGAGGGAGGAGACGTTATGTAACAGGGTGGAACAAACATGTGCAGGAGGCACATGCTGAGGCTAAAATTAAATTTTCAATGTGGGTAATGTTAGGGAAGCCCACTGAGGGAGCTGTGTTTAGAGATATGGTTGAGAGCCGTAAGGTCTTTAAAGGCAAACTAAAATGGTGTCTTAATAACCAAGACCAGATTAAGATGGACACACTAGCACTCCATCGCTCTAATAACAACTTCGGTGGGTTTTGGAGAGCCACTAATAGTTTGAAAGGTGGTCCCAGTGTTCCTGAAAGTGTAGATGGAATTAGCGATTGTAAGCAAATTGCAAATGTGTTCAAAGAGCATTTTAGAATAACATCAACGCTGGGTCCTTCACAGTCAGCCTGTGGTGTCCCCGCTGAGAGTTGTCCGATAACTAAATTCACAGCGGGGGAGGTATGGAGTATTATACACAATATGAAAAGGGGCAAGTCTCCCGGACATGACAGCCTCAGCATCGAACATTTTCAGGCGGCTGGGGTTCACTTAGCGAGAGTGCTCGCGATGCTGTACACATTTTGTATTAGGCACACTTACCTTCCACAGAATATGTTGAAAACAGTTGTTGTACCAATAGTTAAGAACCGAATGGGGGATATGTCGGATAGGGGAAACTACAGGCCTATGGGCCTGTAGTTTCCCCTTTGCTGTTATTGTAGCCAGTGATATGTCACTGGCTACAATAACAGCAAAGGTGTTTGACGGGCTGCTTGATTCGCAACTTGGAAAGTATTTAAAGTTGCATGATTTACAGTTTGGTTTCAGACGGGGGGTATCTACCGAGTCTGCCATTTTGTGTCTCAAGCATACCGTCAAGTACTACACAGATAGATCCACGCCCGTATACGCTTGCTTTCTTGATCTAAGTAAAGCTTTTGATATGGTTTCCTATGACATCTTATGGGAAAAACTAGAAAGCACTAACGTACCCCGAGACTTAATAGAGGCTCTTAAGTATTGGTACAGTAACCAACATAATCAAGTGAGGTGGAGAGACGGTCTATCTGACTCGTACCAACTGCAATGTGGAGTGAGGCAGGGTGGACTGACCTCACCGAACCTTTTCAGCCTATATGTGAATGGCTTGATTGAGGAGCTCAGTGGCATGCATGCTGGGTGCTATATTGATGGGTTTAGTGTAAGCAGCATCAGTTATGCAGACGACATGGTGCTGCTGAGCCCCTCAATCGCTGCCTTAAGAAAATTAATAGCTGTGTGTGACTCATATGCCTTAAGACACGGTTTAGTATATAATTCTAGTAAAAGTGTGATCGTGGTGTTTACACCAGGAAATAAAAAACTTTGTTATGTACCTCCTGTTTCACTAGCTGGGCAAACTCTTAAAGTAGTCAATCAGTTTAAATACCTGGGTCACATTATCACAAGCTCTATGAGAGATGATGCGGATATGGAACGAGAAAGGCGGGCATTGGCAGTGAGAGGTAATATGTTGGCCCGCAGGTTTGCTCGATGTACGAAACAAGTGAAAATAACCTTGTTCAAAGCTTTTTGCCAGGTCTTCTACACGAGTGCCCTGTGGGTCAGCTATACTCAGAAATCTTACAATGCTCTCCGAGTTCAGTACAACAATACCTTCAGGACATTGTTGGGGCTGCCCCGAGACTGTAGCGCGTCGACGATGTTTGCACAGGAACGCACAGATGACTTTTACGCTATACGGCGTAAAAGAATCTCTTCATTGTTGCACAGGATGCGGGCTAGCTCTAACAGTGTCCTTAAGGTAATTGTTGCAAAAATAGACTGTCCCATATTGAGACATTGGGTGGGACAGATAATTAAATAATTCAATGCAATATTACTATGATTTAATTTTACTAACATAGGTTAAGAATTAAATTGTTACTAACAAAATGGATTAATGTTGTCTGATAAATAAATATATTATTATTATTATCTCTTTATTTACTTTTAAATTACTTATAAATTACATTTTTAAATACATATTAAAAAAAAAGAAAACATCTATTTAAAAATATAAAAAATAGTGCTCCACCGGCAGCGTGGCAGGGCCCAAGCTACCGGCGGTCGGGGTCACAGAGAGAGAAACCTCCGGACAATGCGTGCCGTGTCGAGGATGACCGCCTTCTGCATCTGACCCTTGACCCAACCATCTAGCGAGAGTCTCTTGAGGTGTTGGTCGAGGCTCTTCGCTATCAGCCCGTTCGCCGAAATGACTATCGGGACAATGATTGTTGAATCGACATCCCACATGGCGGTAACCTCGTGAGCCAAGTCAAGGTACTTGCTGATTTTGTCCTTCTCAGCCTTCACGAGGTTTTCGTCATGCGGGATGGTGATGTCAACGATCATTGCCCGGCGCTGGGGCCGGTCGACTAGCACGATATCAGGCTTATTGCAAGCAATAGTCCTGTCCGTGATAATAGAGCGGTCCCAGTAGAGCAATGCATGACTATTTTCAAGAACCGACACCGGTGTGTACCGATAGTACGGCACCTCAGACTCAACATGGCCATATCGAAGAGCAAGTTGCTGGTGGATGATCCTGGCCACTAGGTTATGCCTGTGCAAGTACTCGCCGTTGGCCAGATGAGAACAACCCGAAATAATATGCCTGAGTGACTCTCCGGGACGACGGCATGCCCGACAGATGTCGACCGTACCGTCCTTCAGGATATATTTCCGATAGTTGTTCGTCATCATGACCTCGTCAGCAATTGCACAGGCAAACCCTTCAGTTTCCCCAAAGAGGTCCCCGAAGCGTAGCCAGTTCACCGAGGCCAGAAGGTCCACATCGGGCCCTGTTAAGGCTCGATAGAACCTCCCGTGCAGCTCCTTGCCCTCCCATACGGTCTTGCGGTCCGTGACGCTCAATACCGTCGGTCTGCGCCAGTTCTCGTTCGCCAAGGAGAGCGGAGTGAGACCCTTGTCTACTGCCACCACATCACGATGCATCCCGCATTCGTTGCTCTGGAAATAATCCCTAAGTCTGCACACCTCACGGTTGTGGAGGTTCTTGGCATTTAAAAAGCCTCGGCCCCCCCACCTCCGTGGGATGTACAGTCTCATAACAGACGAGCGCGGGTGTAGCATGCGATGAGTGGTGAGCAGTTGACGGACCTTTCTATCCAGGGCGTCCAGCTCAGTCTGAGTCCATCTTAGTATGCCAAAGGAGTAGGTCAGTAGAGGCATCACCCAACCGTTGAAGGCTCGCACCTTGTTGCCGCCCGACAAAAGACTGTTGAGTACTTTTGTGAAGCGGCAGAAGAAGCGTTCCTTCACCGATTTCTTGATATCCACTACTGAGATACCCAAAGACTCTGCCATACCGAGATACTTATAGGTTTCGGTTTCAGAGAGAGATCTGAGAGTCATAGTCTCAGAAAGTTGCAAATTCGTAGAATTCACAACTTTCCCCCGCTGCACATGTAAGACCGCACACTTATCTACACCGAATTCCATCCCAATGGCGTTGCTGAAAACCTGCGTGATTTTCAGCAGCTCCACCAGGTCAGGAAGTTTCGGTGTGAAAAGTTTGAGGTCATCCATGTACAGCAGATGACTAATAACCTCACCCTCTCTCTGAAGCCGGTAGCCTAGACCTGAATCTCTCAACAAAGTGCTGAGAGGATTCAGTGCTAGGCAAAACCAAAGCGGGCTCAGACAGTCGCCCTGGAAGATGCCCCGCTCAATCCTTATGAAGTCCTGGGGGTCAGAGGAGATCTGCCCGCCGACCGGTTGACGAAGGACTGTGGTCCACTGCCCCATACACGCACTGAGGAAGGATCTCAGAGTTGCATCGATTTTATACAACTCTAAGATCCTCCTCAGCCATGAGTGAGGCACCGAATCATAGGCCTTCTTGTAGTCAATCCAGGCCGCGGACAGAGCCCCCCGGCTCCGCCGGACTTGCTGGCTAATAGTCATGTCTATGAGGAGGAGCTCCTTAGTACCGCGGGACCCAACCCTACACCCATTCTGAGCGGGGGCCAAAATGTTGTTCACAACAATGTGTGTGTTAATTTTGATGGTCAGAATGGATGTAAGGAGCTTGTACATAGTGGGCAAGCACGTGATGGGTCTATAGTTTTTAGGTTCAACGGTACTACCAGTCTTATGGAGCAAGAAGGTGATCCCGGTGGTCATAAACCGCGGAAGGGAGCCAACTTCGAGGGCTTGTTGGAACTGCGTCGCTAAGCGGCCATGGGAGCACCGGATCCACTTTATCCAGAAGTTGTGCAACCCGTCCGGCCCAGGACTTTTCCAGTTCGGGGCCGTACGGATCGCACAACTCACGTCTTCGGGGTCTATAGTTATGGACGCCATGGGTTCGATGCTCCCACATTCACGCTCAACAACGCACATCCAATCGCCCTCTGTGTGTTCGACGGGCGCTGACCAGATACCACGCCAGAAATTAAGCCCCTCATCGACCACACATTGGGTGGTTCCATCCCACTTCCGGTACACCTTCCTTTGGTCACTCTGGAAAAGGCCATTCTGCCAGTACCGATCCACGCGCTCTCTGTACCGGCGAATACGGGCTGCCCATGCATAGACTTTCTGCTTCAGGTAGTCAATGCGCTCCGTGACGTTAGCCTCAAAATCCGGGCGCCGAATACCGGTCCCGGCGAATGCTTGAGTCACGAAACGCATGACACGGGGGCGGTTATTCCCCCGACTGAAGCAGACCAGCTTCGCAATGAGAGTCCTGAATGTGCTGATACGCCGCTCGATCCGTACCTGCCAAGCGGGTACAACCTTGGCGAGCCGCGGCGCCCGGTCAGTATCTGGAAACTTGACACGAGCGACGCGGCACACCGCGATTGCTCCACAGTACATGATCGAGTGGGTATCAGACAAATCTTTACTAGCCCGCATGTACGGGAATAGTAAATCATTCAGGGCTCCCATCAGTGCCAGATTTCGCCTATGAGTGGGCAGACGTGGTAGACGCGGCCTAGATTCAGGCGCGGACCTATACTGGCGAATAGCGTCCTCCAAAGCCCTCCCCAATTGCTCACTTACCTGGGTGCTAACAGTCGTACTCACACAATCTCCATCATCGCCCACGGGCTCCACCGATGTCGCTGGTGTCACTCCTGACAGCGGAGCTGACGACGCGGTGGGTGAGTCCCGTATCAAGGCAGGAGTCGCGCGAGTAGGTTGTGCCTCCAGGCGGAGCCGATCAAGCACAGATTGATCCAACAGGTTACACCGCTGGATAGCTCGCACTTGATCCGACAATCGTTGGGCGGACACTGTGATGGTTGGATCGAGGACCTGAAACAGAGCAAGCATCCTGTCACGATACGCCGTTCGAATGGTTTCTCCCTCTGTAGCCCCATAGTAGGCGCGCATGCAATTCTCATTCATAATATGAGTCCATCGCATGCGACGCACTACACCACCGGCAGCGGGGGCCCTATTCGAGGCCGGTGGGCCTCGGGACCCCAAGCAGGCCGGGGGCCGGCCTCTCCCTCGCCGGCGCGCAGGTGTTGGTGACGTCGGTGGGGAGAAATACTCGTCACTAGAGCTGCTGCTCGACGCCCCAGGGATTCCACTTGAGGTTGGCTGTGGGGCGGAGCTTAGTGACGAGTCCGGAGATGGTAGGCGTGCTGTCCTTTTCTGGGATCTTGTGATCATTTTTGTCCTTTTACATTATTTTATTTTGTTGCTTTTTATATATGACAGACATTAGATGTCATGTATTGTCATGTCATATTTTCTGTGTTAATATTTTATAGTTTTCATTGGATTCTATTGTAAAATTATATCTATTTTCATTGTGGAATTTATTTATAGTTTGGTTTTGGGTTTTGGGAAAGCTTTTGTATTGTTTTATTTGTATATTTTTCTGCAGGCACAAAAATGTCGTCCGGTCGTTCCCAGTGTTGCCAGGTTATTATTATTATTATATCAAAATCTCTTATGTCAGTAATATTGTCCGGCAATATGTTTCCTAGTGTCCCCATACCTGAAGACACTGTCGATGGTGGCGTCCACCAAGCTGCTGCACCTACTGGAAGCGTTCAGCACGCCCTGGTTCCTGTTCTCGCAGCCCCATCACCACCACCTCGTGTTCTTCCTGCTGGAGATGTTCAACAATATGATACAGTACCAGTTCGATGGTGAGTACTTCGCTCAGTACTCAAATGAATGAGATGAAGCAATTAGCATGCTTACTTCTAATGTTGAGTTCGTTTGTGTATGCTTCATCAAAAACTCAAAGTTCTGCATTGATTGAGCTCAAATTTTGACACGATATATACAACCACTACAACCACAACATTTGAAAACTCTGTGGCGTAGCGGCTAAGCCAGAGGTCGCGGGTTCGATTCCCGCTCAGTGCAAATATGTATATTTGCATTGGTCTGGGTGTTTCTATGTATAATATGTATTTATTTACAAAAAAAAAGTATTTAAGTATATTTATCCGCATTCTAGAACCCATATGACAAGCTCTGATTAGTTTGGGTCTAGATGGCGTTGTGTATTTTGTCCTACAATATTTATATATTTATTTACTTCAAGTATGGTTTTTATCTATTTTTCGCGTCGGTAGATAGCACTGCAATAGGGTTATAGAGTTTTTTACGAACTTTATCCCAGGCGAAACCGGGACCCGGGCCGTCAGTTACCTATAAATTTAAATCGGGACAGTCAACATTCAGGACGGAACTTGAAACCGCGACCATTCCTTTTCTAGGAGGAATACTCTGAGCTACCTAGACACGTCTCCGATGTATACGTCTTAGGGCGACGTTGGATGTTGGCTTTATCCGGTTCAAAGGACCAAAAGACCGGTTAAAAGTATACGTTCATTAAAACACACAGTTGCGATGTATTTTATTATTATAACCGCACAGATTAATGTGAAAAAAAAAAGAATTTGAATCAAATATTGGATAGCTTAGGAACACGTTGGCATTAGTTCCATGTGTGTTGGTGGGTGGGGACGGAGCCGATATGTTTTTGCCTATGGTCCTGTCATGGTCATGTGCCATAGGAAAAGTTAGCATCACTAAGTGCTTCAAAATTTCATTAAAATAAACTTCGATTTGGGAGTTTTCACCGACAACAGTGAAGCCCTAACACGCCGCACTAAACTAACCGCTGCACGTTGCCGCAGGGAACTCGAACCTGGTCTACACGATCATCCGCAAGCGCGGCGTGTTCCACAACCTGGCCAACCTGCCGCACGAGCACGGCGCCATCGCGCGCTCGCTCGCGCAGGGCAAGGGGAAGGGGCTCGTGTCCAACAAGAACGCGCTACCCAGGTAACACTGGCACACGCCCATGAAACTTATATAATCTTTTCTCTTTTCACTCTTCTCTCTTTTCTCTTTTCACTCTTCTCTCTTCTCTTCTCCCTTCTCTCTTCTATCTTTTTTCTTCTGTCTTCTCTCTTCTCTATTTTTTCTTTGCTCATTGTACATTGGATCTTAATTTTTATTCAAAATTTTTATTTTTATTTTAACTGGTGTGCAATAAAAAGTTTATGCCTAAGATAAGCACGTTCTAGTCGATCGAAGTCCTTTTGTTTTACCGACGGACAGACGTGTGTATCTTAGTAACATCACTAACAAAAACAAGTTGAATTCCTGAGACGAGCTCAGCCGAATACAAGGGATTTTCTTTTATTTTATCTTATTTTTTTTTCTTTTTCTTTTTTCTTTATCTTGCAATGGTTCACCCCAGCACGAATCTATTACCGAAAACAGCAACTCGATAGCTCATCTCCTTCATACCCAAAACCGTGACAGAAAATTGGCAACGACGACGTCGACGACAACTCGAACAATAGGGCTTTTCTAAAGAAAATGCCTTAAAAACAACGTTACCGTATACCCTCGCAGTACTGAACTACACACCCTAAAATATGGACACATTAAAGTATTGATCGATGTGGCAGGTCCCGTAGTGCGGAATCCGTGGCAGAGACACCCATGGAGGGCTCCCGGCCCGCGCAACCCGCAGAACCCGGCACTCTCAACCCCACCCTTGCGGAGACACCTGGTAAGACCTAATGCTGTGCAACAGACTGTGTTGCACTCTGTGAAAAATTCACCCTGTATATACTAACTTCTCTTAACATCTCCAGCAATCAGCACGATGACAGAACGCGAGTCCGCTCACCCCCCTCCCGCGCGGTTAGAGGCCGACGCCACCGACAAGTCGGACACGCCGATAGCCGACAAGTTGGACACCATCGAGGAAGGCGAGTTGAAGGAGCCCCGGGATAGGCTGCTGCCGCACAGGGTGGGGCCTGACGGGGAGGATAGGCAAGATGATGAGCCGGAGGGGGACGGGGACAAGATTACTGTGGCACATGTGAGTTGGTTTATTTATTTACTATCTGTGCCCGCGACTTCGTCCGCGTGAATTAAGATTTTTAGGGTTTTAGTTTTTTTGCGCGGAACCCTAATTATTTTTCCTAAAATTGAAGTAGCCTATGTTACTCCTTGTTATATTACCTTTCTGCCAGTGAAAGTCCCGTCAAAATCGGTCCAGCCATTTCAGAGATTAGCCGGAACAAACAGACGGACAGACAGACAAATATTGAAAAAAAAAGTTTTTTTGGTGTATGTACCGAATGAATAACTTTACAGTAATTTTTAAACATTGTTTTTTTAATGACTCCGCCTAATTAATTCAATTAAATTTTTGAGCATTTTGTATGCTTACTTTTTCTAAAGATTTTAGATCGGAAAAAATGACTGTAAAGTTATTCATTGTTTCCGTATTGTTTCCGTAGTTCGCAAGAATTACGGTAGATGGCTCCAGCGTCGCCTTAAGACGTATATAATATATTGGAGAATTTCGAATATCTGGAACGTGTCTAGTAGCTCAGCTGGTCAGAGCATTCCACCTGTAAGGGACTGGTCGCGGGTTCAAGTCCCGTTCTAGATGTTTTCTTTTTCCGATCTAAAATCTTTATCAAAATATCTTCACAAACTTTCACTGTAAATTAGTATCCCTGGTATAGGTTCCCATTATTACTAGGACGGTTACCAGCTTCGCAATCAACCCAAACTTAAGCGTAGCGAGATTTGCCTATCCAACAATAGGTCAACGTGACCGGTCGACTTTTTCCATTGATTTTGTTTTCCGGTGATTATTCCTCGATGGTAAGACCGATCTGGACATTCGACCCCTTACGACACTCAGTAATGTCTACTTGATCACCGTGGCAAATTTGGTCGAGATCGGTCAAACGG
The DNA here is from genome assembly GCA_946251805.1 of Cybosia mesomella. NCBI lineage: Eukaryota > Metazoa > Arthropoda > Insecta > Lepidoptera > Erebidae > Cybosia > Cybosia mesomella. The sequence continues at coordinate 31,306,911 of OX276398.1, forward strand.
TCTCGGAGGTCATTTGTTTGAAATGCAACTTTGAAACCATAGACGTTTCGCTCGCCTTCGGCTCGCTACGCTTAATTATTTCCAACGGGGAAACGGTTGACCAGGCGGGTGATCAACCCTACCATAGAGGGCCATTTCACCCGATCCTCCTTTTTGGGAAGAACATAATTTCAAACAATAGAAATAATAATAGTGTTACAACGATCGTCGATATCTCGGAAACTACTGATCGAATCTTCTAGAAATTAAAACGCATTGTTAATGTCGAAGTACTCTATCGATCCGTTTAGAAAAATCCAGAAAAGTCAATACAAAATCACACGCCCTTTGTCTACCTATACCAACTTTACCTACAAATCGCGATAAAAGGGCATTCACCTCTATCGTCGGCACGACTGTGTAAGTACTTATTTTCTCGAACGCCCCAGTAAATACCTACTATTCTCGAACGCTCTAGTGCCTTCCGGAATATTCTACCCCGCTTATTAAGAGCTATAAAAGGACGCCCGGCTATCGACACGAATGAGTTTATTTTTCGAAGGTGAAAGCGAACACATCTTACCGAAGTGAACCAAGAGAGTTATACCTGCGACTTAAGCAACGACTGTGGACTACTGTGAACTGCTGAGCGACTTGAACTGTTGAAGAGTACTGTGTGTGCTAGTTATTTAGTTGTCTAGTTTGTGGTGAGCGAATAAACCTCTTTGTTGTGTAAACGGCATTTAATTTGTACCCCGCTCACGTAACAATAGGTTCCCATGGGTTGCGGGCACCGGATCAGAATTCCATGTGGGTTGAACAGTGGGCAATCGCTAGTTTATGATTTTATGATAATTTATTACTCAATGTTATTTTTAATGAATTTATCTGTTCATTATTTACTAAGGAAATTGCCTAATTGCCTTTCATTATTTAACTAATAAAAACTGACAGATAATTTAGACTCTAATATGCGGCATAGCCGTTTGTTGGTGGCTGAATTCCTCCGTAACCAGTCGCGCGATCTTGACCAAATTTACCACGGTGATAGTGTGGACACTGAGGAGTGTTTTGAAGCGAGATGGTTCATGTCCGATGTACCTTTGAGGAATAATCACCCAAAAACAGTTTCACGAGCGCGCGACCTTAGCTAAGCGCGCGACCGTAGTAAGATGTCTTACTTTCAAGTAAGATTCCTGCTCGCTCAGCTCAATTTATTTCAGTCGCACCCTGCACTGAATTCCTAGTATATTATATGAAATCATAAAATAATTTATGATTTTAATTTAGTTAGGATTATTTTATACTACTCTGCCGTAGAGGAAACAGGAACTTATTCATTGGCATAGATTTCGTATCATCGAAGCTGATAGATTTTGCTATTAATTCGTCCACACACATTGCACAACATTGTCCGTCCAGAGAGACAGCTTGACCACGGGAGTGGCAAGCGGGCGGCGGGCCGACGGGCCGGGCGAGTGGCGCGCCTCGGCCGAGTGGGTGTCGTCGTGGCGCGGCAAGCTGCCGCTGCAGACCATCATGCGCCTGCTGCAGGTGCTCGTGCCGCAGGTCGAGAAGATCTGCATCGACAAGTGAGTACACTTTTTGCCAATCCCGAATTTGGAATTCCTGAGTCGTCTTTGTACGGTGAGCTTACTGATCTAGTACATCTGTCAGAACCTGGCTAATGTGGGCAAGCCGTCTGGCTTTTTTTGTATTTAAAAACAGGTCTTTAGATCCTTTAAGTTCCTTTATCAAAGTTTAAGGCGTCCTGAAGAGCGGACACAAATACACATATGGTGATGTATCAGTGCAGCAGTGTAGCAGTGCTAATTTACCATAGTCATACTTAAGTGTTTCTGTCACAGAGGCCTAACAGACGAATCTGAGATACTGCGCTTCCTGCAACACGGCACGTTAGTAGGACTGCTGCCCGTGCCGCACCCCATCCTCATCCGCAAGTACCAGGCCAACGCGGGCACAGCGGCCTGGTTCCGCACCTACCTCTGGGGAGTCATCTATATACGGTGAGCTCACTGATCTTGTACATCTGTAAGTACCAGGCCAAAGTAGGCACCGCGGCCTGGTTCCGCACTTACTTCTGGGAAGCCATCTACATATGGTGAGCTCACTAATCTTATACATTCGCAAGTACCAGGCCAATGCAGGCACCGCGGCCTGGTTCCGCACGTATTTTTGGGGGATCATCTACATACGGTGAGCTCACTGATCTTGTACATCCGCAAGTAGCATTTAATTCAATATTTAGAAGGTAGTAGAAACAACACCGTTTCGAAGCACTCTTCTTGAAGCCAGGCGTGAAAAAGCCACCATTTTAGGATCGACAGCATCTGGAATGGTGACCCAGAATACGTCCTGGACTTCGCCCTAGCTTCTCACCATTCAGCGGGGTGCAGTCAATTGACAGACTGAATATTTAAAACAAGTTGAATTCCTGAGACGAGCTCAGCCGAATACAAGGGATTTTCGATTTTGCGATTTTTTCTTTATTTATTTACTATTTATTAATTGGGCATATCAACAGTGTTAACACCAACATTGATAAGTGACAGTGGCAAGATATTGTTAGGCATGTGCTACACAAATTACAGATATGCACGAATCTATTACCGAAAGCAGCAACTCGATAGCTCATCTCCTTCATACCCAAAACCGTGACAGAAAATTGGCAACGACGACGTCGATGACGACAACTCGATAGCAATAGGGCTTTTCTAAAGAAAATCCCTAAAAATCCTCACTGTTGCATTATAAATTGAGATATAATTTTTCATGTTTTAGCAACGTGGACCCGCCTATTTGGTACGACACAGACGTCAAACTGTTCGAGATACAGCGAGTGTAGAAGAACCAACTCTCAGGCACACGAGCGCTGCCTAGCCTCGCAACCATGACTACTTGTTACACAAACTGGACTGGATTAGGATAGAGTCTATTTGAGTTCACTTTAGTTATACGAGCTAAATTTAGTTGTTCGTTAAAATGTATTTAGGATTTGAAGCTACGAGAAATTCAAATCAAGAGGAAGTGTTAAATCTGGCAGTACGGTATCGCTCTCTCCTGTGTTTATAACCGACTTCAAAAAAGGAGGATGTTCAGGCTTATTGTTATTTTTACAATGTTGCAAATATTAACGCCATCTATGGAGCACGGCTGTAACTAAGTGCTCTATGGACATAACAAACCAGCCACGGTTTGTTTCTTGACTGTCTGCGTGGGGGCGCTTCTCTTCCCCGCTCGCTGCTCGCGCGCTTGTCAAGGATGGCTACCCTCGCTCGTCTCTCTCCCCGCTGCACTTGGGTAGTGCCGGCCGGCTGTGTGAAACAGTACTGTCTTCTTATAATTTGTAAAACCCACAAGAACTGTGATATCCCTAAATACTTGGAGTGCGGTGTATTGTGCGTGCAGTGACTAGCTTGGACGGTCGTCAAAGCATTGGAATTCGGAACTCCGAATGGCGGTGGCTGCTAAAGGTATTTGCTCATTGTGATCTACTTAACTTTATGCCTGAACTTAGATAACCGGGACCGACAGACAGACCAGCAACCTATACAGTCCTTCCTTACTCTGCCAGAGGAGGTTCTCAATTCGTCGGAATCTTTTTTTTAATGTATGTTCCAGTGATATTTCCGTCGTTTATGAATCGATTTTAAAAGTTCTTTTTTGTATTGAGTTTGTCATCACTCAGAACTATAATTGATTAGAGCGAGAAGGAGAGCGGGTTGCCAAACGCCGCGATGATTCCGCTGCGAGCGGCGGTGCTGCCAGACGTAGTTCAACCTTAACTAGAGCATTTTCTCTTGATTTTATAATCTGTTGTTTGTTATAAAAGGAATGCTTGTAGAAATTACTTCTTTTATTGTCATTTACTTGGAATGGAATTAGTGCAATACATTTTAAAATATTATTAGGGACTTAAAACATACTACAGAGCAAACACAGGAGGAGGAGGCCTTGCCTGACATGAAGCAGTAGGCCACCTTGGTATACTGTCGGCCTACGTCCTGTACACTACTAGATGTTAGATAGCGACACTGTGTATCTGTACCTTCTCACTGTATTCGCTCTACATACGCTCTGTGCGAAGGAGGGAGAGGAAACGGCTCTCGAGGGTAGGTCTGAAGGTATTCTACGAAATAGTGTCGGTCGTTTTGATTTTCGCGCATAATTTGAGATCTGTTTAGAGTTCGGTGTGTTCAGGAGTATTGTTTGATATAATGCCCGTGGCCACATTCTATCATCGCACCGCTCAATACAGACAGGGAATTCATCCTCACACGGTGCGTACAGTGAGGTATGAAAGGCACTTTATTCCGCACACTCTCAGGCTGTGGAATGATCTCCCTGCTGTGGTTTTCCCAAGCGACTACAATATGGGGTTCTTCAAGAAGGGCATTAGAAGGTTTATCCAGGGTCGGCAGCGCAAGTGTGACGCCCCTGGTGTTGCACACGTCCATAGCTCGCGGTAACCGCTTCCCATCAGGTGGGCCGTGAGCTTGTCTGCCACCTGAGTGGTATAAAAAAATGTTCACGGCATAAAAAAAATGATCCTGGATTGTGATGGCAGCGAAAGAAATATTATTTTTAATGAATTTATCTGTTCATTATTTAATAAGGAAATTGCTTATCCTACCTTTTTTTTTTTTTTTTTTTTTATCGTGCGGAAATCCCTTCGGATACCCCCCCGCCGGCCAGCGGGGGCGGTTATGTCGGGCTTGCACCGACTAAAACCGCACGCCGTCTCGGGTCTTCAGACGCCGGGGTGTAAGGTTACCCATAGAGCATATCCCTCGCACCCCGGCTGACCCTGGGCCATCTCACCACTAACAGCATCGCTCATCCTGTCTCCTCTGAAAGCAGAGGAGTACGGAGAGCGATGTGTTCCCGCCAGGTTGGGTATTGGCCGACGATCAATGCCAACCCTATGAAGGGGTGAAGGGGAAGCCATTGACCGCCGCCCAGGGTGTACCGGCCGCTCCGATTCCGTTCCCCCCGGACTGCAGCGGGATCGGAATCGGAGCGACACTCGAGGAGGTTACCCAACACACACCCCCCTAATAAATAAAATAATAAAAACTTACAGGTTTAATTTTTAATACATATTACAAAAAATGGTATTGCGTAGATTTTCTCTGTATTAATATCATCTGCTAATAACATGTTCAGAATTGCCACTCATTGCGGCAATGTTGTCAGTCGATAACATTGCCGCAATGAGTGGCATTCTTGCTAAAATGTTTTTTTTTTTTCATTATGATGTAACTGAATGGTTACCTCATAAATTGTTATGAGGTAACCAAGGGAGGCTAATAACTAAGAAGTTTTAATTTTAACTTAATATGCTAAGAACTTACAGAGTAGAATGTGTCCATCGGTACTTTTGGTTTCTATTATAATGGAGAGAGACTTTGTTCTTGTGTTTTCCAAGGGTAGCGCTCACTGCACTACGTAATACTTATTTCACTAAACTAACTCAAAAGGCTTAGTCCTTTTCGGTATCCTTACTATGTCCGTGGTGTCAAGGTGCTTAAAAAGTAAATTAAATATTAAAAAATATTTAAAATAGTAATCAGTTGCTGGCTTGGTTTTTGTATGGAATAATGTAACCAAAGATTAATAATAATATTTGCTACCTAACAACTTTATAAACATAAATCAAGATTCATTAGTGTAACTTGTGTCTTTGCTAAACACACAGCAAAGACAGGACGAACTATTTCGCAACAACTGACTCTGCATCGCGATATGAAAGTTCTCAGTTAGGCCACGAGCATGATCAGAGGATACTGGTTCCGTTACAATTGTCAAACCTGTGTAAGACATAAAGTAACTTGTAAAGTGCTGCTAAGGTTGTAATTGTATTACTAAATTACTAATAAAGGTACCTAAGTATGTTTATCCGTATTCTAGAACCCATATGCGAAGCTCTGCTTAGTTTGGGTCTAGATGGAGCTGTGTAATATTTCCTAGAATATTAATTATTATATTTGAAAACGAAGGTATATACCCCATTGATTTGAGAAAAACCAAAGCTTGAAAATAGATCTCAAAGAATGTGCATTTACGTTTGATTCTTAAACTTTTCGGTCTGTCTATTATATGTATGCAAACTACTCAAATATAAAAGTTATGTAAGCATTATATGAGTTTAGTGATTATTTAAATACGACAATTAAAATACTATTAAATATCTCGATCTCTGTTCTATTTATCTTATGTAAGGGGAGTAAGCTATACATTTTACAAATTCATTAAATAACAACTAAAGCTCGTGAGTATTGACCGCGGTTATAGAAATAGAAACTATCACGCATAGTAATTGGACAGATAATAGATTGCGAAAAAGTTAGGCAATGTTTTTTAACAAACATTGCCGTGCGAGCTATTTCAAACTATATTCCATAGTAACGAGAGTCTTTATTGAAGTATCTTAAAGATGGTTTATTTGTTAGTCATGATCAAAATATTTAATGTCCTTGGATGATTTTACTGGTTGTATGTATTATATAGTAGGATAGTTGAGGAATAGCAGAGTACAACATTCTGAACAAGAACATCAAGAAACATCAAGGCCTTATCTAGGTCAAATAGTAAATAAAATTTCATTTTTTTATAATAATGTCTTCTGTCGATATATCATTTTTGGTGTAAATAAATCTTATATGGTTATTTCTTTTGTTGTTCAACGCTGTTGTACTTGTAATTTAAATAGATTCAATTTATTTACTTTACAGTTCGGTAGTTATTTTCTTGGAAATCTGTTAACAGATAATACAAATGCGAATATTAAATTATAATCTTTAGCATTGATTTAGATATCGATACCGTAGGTTACTTTAGTCAATTTAAACGACATTTCAGCATTTATGGACCACGTCTTATGAAAGCTTTATGTGTAATTTATACTATAATATCTAATTTATAACTGACAGCTAGTCATATTTTTAATCTGTGTAATCATAGAGTTCAATCTTATGAATTGTTTTTGTTGTCATAGATATGGAGATTAAAAAGAATTTATTTAAAACCAATGACTTAGAATGCAACCTCGTTTACTTGAAAACTGTGGAGTTACCCAGTTTTAATTGCCAATTTTTTTTTTCTGAATAAACATGAACTATTATTTGTCACTTGCCACCAAGAATATAACTTTCACAATTATTGTGAAAGAAATATTCTTTTATTTCAAAGTTACCCGCAGTTTCAATAATAATCTGGTTAATGTATTTTATGCAAATAAAATGTAATATTTTAAGATGAAATAGTTTTAATTGCAAAATAATTGATACGAAATAAATATCAATTTTAAACGAGACTTATTTATAATATACATTCCGTATAATTGTACCGTTGTAAAAATTATGTGTGGATTTTTGTGAAAACAAATTATATAACAATTTAATTTGAATGTATTAACTAATTATTAATAAATTATATAATGCTGCTATTATACATGACACAATATTTATAGAATTTCCTTGATACGCAGTCAATCATTTTTCGAGAACGATTTGATAATTCTTTGCCTTAAACGGAAGTAACGTGATACTGTGATTACGACATACTATAAGAAAGCTGCAATCACAAGTGTTTTAGTTGCAAAGTATAAGAATTTGGAGCTACAATCGCAAAGGACAAAATGCCAAAAATGTATGCACTAAAAACCCAGAGTCGATCAAAATAATTCGTATACGTGGCCAACGGTATTAGCTAACACATTATATGTACCTCAGTACAGTGTGGCGTCTTGGTGATGGCTTCGTGAGAAACAAATTGTATATTTAAGACACCTGTTTATGCTCTAATACTGCTGTCCTCAAGCTAAAACGCGGCTAAATGACTTCTAGTATATTTTAACATCTTAACTATAAACAGAAAGCTTCTGTGGCGTAGCGGTAGTGCATTCGACTGCTACGACAAGGGGCGCGGCTTCGGTTCCCGCTCAGTGCAAATATTTGTATGCATGAATATGTCTAATTGCATTGGTCTGGGTGTTTCTATGTAAATTAAGTATTTACAAATAAAAAAGTATGTAAGTATGTTTATCCGCATTCTGGAACCCATAACACAAGCTAGTTAAACTATGCTTACTTTGGGTCTAGAGAGCGCTGTGTAGAATGTCATAAACTATTCATTTATTTATTTATATATTCATAAATATATCAATAGCAAGTTTATTCTCGTAACTGCTCAAAAACATATCTATCATCTGATATATGACAACGTCATTGAAGATTTATAGAAATTTTTCAGCTCTAGCTCGAAACTAACTTTGTCGCTTAGCCGCTTTTTAGTTAAATAAGTTATCGACGCTGGTTTTTTTTGCCATTCTTCTTTCGTGATGCGCGAGCATAAGAATTTTAAATTGCTATCATAAAGAATTTTAAGTAAAGGGTTGGATTTGGAGCTGTCACAAGATTCTGAGCTCGCACCTCGAAATCTTGTCATCGCAGCATAAGAATTTCAGGCTACAAATAGTTAATACTCTCTGTTCAGAATCCTGGTATGCGTGTAGGAAAAATATGTTCGATATCCTGCCAGTCTTGGTATAGTCTGGCAGGATGTCGAACTTCTGTATGACTGCAAAAGGAAGATATTGTCTATTTGCTTTGGTTTGGGCTTATTGTGTCTCTCACTGTATAGAAATTATTATTATTGTGTTATTTATAGTGGCGCTAATTGTATTATAATGCACTATAACATAATATTTATTTATTTTTCAAACAATTGACCCCCTGTGACCACTTATGTGATGTAAAAATAGATGTACCTACTTTAAAATTTACCTTTTTTCATATCTACAAATTTTCTAGTGTCTCTTATACTACAGGCTTTTTTTTTCGGTTGGTAAAACAGGTTCTGAATACAAATACTTTGTACTAATAACTGAAACTTTTTTTGTAGTAAGTACTTGTATTATTTATTTATTTGATACAATCACTGTACTTAATGTTAAATTAAATTTAAAATATATACCAATGCGAGCTTGATGCGTTTGTTTTTTTAATCACAACTCAACTGAAAGCTAATATGCTTATTTTATTTTCTCACTGGGACTTTCATCAGATTCTATTGTGAAGCGTTACGTAACCATACAATTACACACACATACTACATAACGTAAAATTTTAAGATTCATTTTGTTACAAGTTTTATCAAAATATTACAGACATTGCACACTGTAATGCTCGAACTCTATCATTGCAGGTCGCGCACTGTAATGTTCGGTTCGCCTCACTCACTGATGAATGCTCGACTCTAACGTTACATTACAGGCAATTGCTTCCAGTGATGTGGCATTTTAGGGTTAAGGGACACTGACAATTAGACAAAGCGTCAATTTATGCAAAATTGTCTTGAAATAAGATTGATTCTTCAGCGTACTTTGAATTTGGTGGTTAATACATCGCTAGTATTATAAGTTCCGAGCATTTTACCATGATTTCATATTCTATGGATAGGGATCATTAATGACTCTACGCGGGGATCGTGCGGTCCATGGCCCTGTATGGGTGCCCAATATGGGCGGAGGCCCTGAACGCCGGAAGTGTGCGGATGCTGCGCGCTCCGCAGCGAGTGACGGCCATCAGGGTCATCCGCGGGTACCGCACGATCTCCTTCGAGGCGGCGAGTCTCCTTGCCGGAACTCCGCCATGGGACCTGGAGGCGAGAGCCCTTTCGCAACTGTACCAGTGGCGAAAGGAGGCGCGGGAGCAGGGACTGAACCCCGAGCATCGAGAAATCGAGGCCGTGCAGTCCCAGCTCCGCCATGCCATAGTGGTGGAGTGGAAGGAACGACTTGGGCGACCAAGCGCAGGGCACGCCGCAATAGCGGTGGTAAGGCCCATCATGGAGGATTGGCTAGAGAGGCGACAAGGAAGCCTCTCGTACCGACTGACGCAGGTGATCTCCGGGAAGGGGTGCTTCGGGGACCACCTGCATTGGATCAGGAAGGAGCCAACGCCTGAGTGTCATGACTGTGATGCGAGCGAGGACTCAGAGCTGCACACGCTGGCGGAATGCCCGGCGTGGGAGGTGCCGACGCATGATTGCGGCAATGGTGCGGAGCGCGAGCGCGTGGGCCGCCGCCACCTCCTTCTGCGAGCATGTGATGCTCGCGAAGGAGATGGCGGAGCGCGCCCGGGAGAGGTTCAGAACTCTCCCGGCCCGCCGAGCCCGCAACATGCTCGCCGCGCGTCGCAGGTGACTCAGGCGCCGGAGGTCGCTTTACGACCTCCGTCCTCCATGAGCGCAGGCCTGGGGGTGGCAGGTGAGGCCGCCTGTCACCCCAGCAGAAGCAGGCCGGGACGGTGGGGCGACTAACGCCCCTCCCCCAAACCGGGGCAAGACGGGGACACCGTGGTTCCCAAACCCGAGGGGTCCATCTCGAAACCGGAGATGGCCCAGGGTCAGTCGGGGTGCGAGGGATATGCTCTATGAGCAACCTTACACCCCGGCGTCTGCAGACCCGAGACGGCGTGCGGTTTTAGTCGGTTCAAGTCCGACATAACCGCCCCCGCTGGCCGGCGGGGGGGTATCCGAGGGGATTTCCGCACGAAAAAAAAAAGGGATTATTAATGAAACAAGATAATCACAGATATACAATATTTAATAACGAAGCGTTCGTTATATAAGACGAACCGATCAGTCCCCTTCTAAAAGGATAATACAAAAAATAAAGCCACAAATTGTAACGAACTAAAGTACATCACATTCATTATATCTAATATATAGACTAGTTATCTTAACATTACATTTTGCGATACTGTAACGTGTCAATTGTCGCACAATCAGGGGCCCAATTCACTAAAATTGCGTTTTCAAAACGTGTGATTTCAAAATTTACGAGAACTTCAAAAATTATATATTTCAAAACTTAATTAAAAACAATCAATCCGTGAGATATTCCTGACATAGGATTTATGTAACTTCAAAAAAAGTAGATTTTGTTTTTGAGATCATCATACTTTTTAAATTTCTCTTTCTGAACGAATTGTAAAACTTGTTATTTCAAAACTTACGAAAACTTTCTAAATCCAATGAAAAACACAATCAAACCGTGAGTGATCCCCGACATAGGTTTTATAACCTCACGTATATGTACGTTGATTTTATGTTTTAGATTACACCAATAATTTTTACGTTGCTCTTTCTGAACGACTTGAAATCACGCATTTAAAACAAGTTGAATGCCTGAGACGAGCTCAGCCGAATACAAGGGATTTTCGATTTTGCGATTTTTGCGATTTTTTCTTTATCTTGCAATGGTTCACCCCAGCATGAATCTATTACCGAAAACAGCAACTCGATAGCTCATCTCCTTCATACCCAAAACCGTGACAGAAAATTGGCAACGACGACGTCGACGACAACTCGATAGCAATAGGGCTTTTCTAAAGAAAATCCCTAAAAAGTGCCGTTACTAAATCGGGTCCCAGACGTGTCTCACTCCTTAGTTTAAATATTAAAATTAATTTGCGCCCCAGGGCATAAAAAATCGGGATATGGTCGCGGTGAAATGGAGGTTCTATGGGTTAATGTAGTGAATTGAATTTATAAATCCTAACATAAGTTAAGCTCTCAATTGTAGATATTGACATATAATGGAGCTTTGAAATTGATACAAATAAAACAATTATTATTAGTCGCAGTGAAAAGCAAGGGGTCTCGATTGTGATATGCGTGTGGTGAATATTGAACGCCTGTTCGAGAATTGTGCAAGCAACATGGCACTTTCTTTTGGCAAAAGATTAAATAGATGATATTGTGTCATTGTACAGTCAACGACATAAGTAGCTTAAAAATTATATTTAATTGATCACTTTAGCTCTTAAACGTTAATAAAATAATAAATAAAACATTAAATATATTAACATTGTCCTCTGAGGATTATAAAACTACTTATAAATTCATTATTAGGTACATGTATTCCAATGTAAAAAATTATAAATTTGATTAAATATTTTAGTGTTAACCTACTTTTTTCGTTGACTGTACGTTATAATAACTATGTAAAATCACGTGATTTAAAACAAAAGTTAAATCGTTCAAGGAAAATTTAATATCAGACGTAATTTTAAAAATGCCATGATTGAGTCCACAAAAAAATTTTCGTTAAAGTTCTATTTCATATTTTGTATGTAGTAGGTAACTACTAGATACATTTTATTTTGCATTGGCATTTGGTTGATTATTTTTTCATAAATACAAACAAATCAAACAAAGTCATATCTTAGAACAAAGGTCATCAGTTATCAATATTGACAGACTGACGACCGACTGACTGCACGATAAGTAAAGGTCAAAAAAATTTACCAGTTTACCATCTAGGTTACCGTAATCTCTCCTAGCTATCCTACTTAATATTATATATGTGAGAGTTTGTGAAGATCTTTGGATGCTGAGTGAAATTTGGTACAAGAATAGATTATTGTCTGGAATAACACATAGACTATTTATTTTATCTCTGGAATAGGTTCCGCGCTATGCCGCGGGCGTCAGCTAGTCACTCAATAGCACGCATTTACACAAAATAAGATGATTCGTTTTAAAGTCTGCCACTTCTATAAGAGGTTACAGAATGCAGTGTGAAAAAGAAAGATTTTACGGTTTTTCGGAAACCGTAAATTACGTCACACGAATTTAAAACTTTGGAATTCGAAGGGGGTTTTTGGAGCGTTGTCACATATGACACGATTTTTTGCGTTTAGATACATTCGATTCAGACACAAGAAATGTATATAGTAAAAAACTTACTTAAATTGTTCCATAAAAGTACCTACTTAAAACTAAAATAAAAGAAAAAAGAAATTATAAATATCATGCAAAATTATAATAGGTTTTTACCTATGAAATTGTCGAAATTTTCTTACAAATTCATGAGTTCGTTATTCCTGTAATTTAATAGCTATTTCCAGTATTTATATTTTGTTTGAAAGTTGATTTCAAGATTTTACAACTCTGTATTAAATTTTGTTTTTATTGGCCGCTTGATAAATTAATTCGATCTTCAAAAACAGTACTTCCTAGATGCTATCCATTTTGATGATAAATTCCGTATTACTTAACAGCTGTCACTTTTCAAAAATGTAATAAAAGTTGCTGTTTGTTAGCTTAATTCATACACAAGAAGAAATTGGAGGAAACTCAATTTTCAGTACTAAAATTTTTGCATTTTTTTTAGGAATGACAAATCCAAATTATATGATTTCAAAAAAAATATCATAAAATTTGGATTTGTCATTCCTAAAAAAAATGCAAAAATGTTAGTATTGAAAATTGGGTTTCCTCCAATTTCTTCAAGAAAAACGGCAATTTCATATGTAACGACCTAATTATATACACATATTAGACTAATCCCACCGTCTCCCTTACATAGAATAACACGTGCTAGACTGCGGTGTCACCCACATACGATACCAATACCAATCGTTTCGGTACTTCCTTCCTCACACGATAAAGAACTGGAATAGCCTACCCACACACGTGTATGGGTGCTAAAGTCTGCCAACAAACTGCCCTACAGTTTGGCATAAAAAAAAATGTAAACAACTGTGGTGTTTAACAGAATAAATACTTTTTCTTTCTTTCTTTCTTTGTTACAATCCCGAGTTCTTTAAACGATGCGTGAAAAAGCAGCTGTCGAGCCCGTCAAGGTAGGGACACAATTTTAAAATCAACAGCATCTGGAATGGCTCGTATCTTTTCGAACTTCATTCTAGTTTCTTACTATCCAGTGGGGTACAGTCAATTGACGGATCGAATAGACAGAAAAAAGTGACACTGTGTAATACACAGTGTCACTTTCCCCCTGCTTTCCTCTTAAAGTGTGATGTAATTTAATGGATAGTACCATATTAGATTTTGAGAAACCGTTAATGGAATTTCTTTGGTACCACTTAATTAATTAATAAATCTCAACTGACGTCTTAATTGCTTATAAGACTGCCACAGTACAGTACCACAAATGTTATCAATTCACATTTTGCAAGGTCTCTTCATAAATCACAAGAAACCTTTGCAAATTACCCCCATATTGGGTTGCCAGATACTTATCACTTACATCCGATGTTGCCCTGTGCCTTCTTATTTCATAAAGTTTCTTAAGCAAATACTATAAGTGTTGTGCGTTCGAATTTATTAAAAAGGAAGAAATTTTTAACTTTTAGTGAAAAAATGTACTATCTTTCCCCAAAAATAGTTTATTACCATGCAAATAAACAAATCTGGCAACCCTAATCGTTTGGGAAAATTCTTGATCTTATCCAGACTCATATCAGGTTGTATAAATACATATATCTTTACGCCAGACATACTATACTATAATCGTCTATACCTAAACATGTACAGAATAAATGGGGTTTAGACTCATCTCTCTATATTAAGTTATATACCATACAAAACTAGTCATTGAGATTAATCTAAAAATATCCAATTTTGTCGATTATTGAACACCATCATATTGTTATTTACATTTTTAAAATCGACATATCCGATGGTAAAATTCCTAAACTATACAATGACGTTAGTTTACATTGAGATCGGGCTAATTATGGACAGGTTTGTTCTAGTTTCTAATAACAGCTGTTAAACTTTATACATACGAGCAATAATGTTTTATTCTTTTTCTCAATATTAAGCTGTTAATATTCACCTTTGACTTAATCTAAGACTTCTCACTTGTCAATGTTGTTTTATATTTGTTAATCATCATTTGGTGATGATTTTTTAGTATTTATGTTCATTTTTTATGTAACATTCAAGCTAATAGTTGCTGATTAAAATTCGCCACAAAATGATCTTACACATTACCAAAAAATCTTGATTTCAAATATTGAGGGTAGTCAATGATTTTTTAAATTGAGGAAAGGGTGGGAATACATTGGCAAAAGGGTGATAGTGTGAGTATTTTATAATTTATAAATCGAAGGGTCATAAGAAGGACCCAGTGTGAGTCAGGATATAAATGTTTCACATATAGACTTGGACAGGGTAAGGTGAGGTTTCGTTTTGGCAAAAAATTTGGGCATTGTTATCATAACGTTGTTTTTAAACTAACAATTAACTATGATAACAAGACTTGAAACAACATTTATTTTAATCTACTTGACTGTGTAATCGAACATAATTGGCAACATTTTATATCCATCAAACTTACCTAATCACAAAATTTCGTGATGCAACGCCAACGCAATTTCCAAAACGAGTATCATTTTTTATATTACACCTTACCCGTGTCAAACAATCTATATTATGAACTCCTGGCTCACAGGTGCGTGTAGCTAGCTTAACTCCGAGTAGGCAGGTGGCGGCGGGCTGTCGCGGCCGGGCATGAGGACTGCGATCTTGTACGGAGGCGGAGCTTCAGGGGACTCAGTCGGCTGCGAACGTTCCGAACTTTGCAGCAAAGTTGCCAAAGATATGTCGTCTGAGGGTTCTGACGGTGGCGGCTGGAACAATAAGTAATGATTTTACGATGCTGCAGGAAGGAAATGGACCTGGTGAACTATTTAAAATGCTTTTCGGAATGCTTAACAGATTCTATCACTGATCCTGATGTTTCAGTTTCGATGGTGGTTTAGTCAGTTTGAGGTGTGTCTCAAAGTACCTACCCGAACTATTTTGAATGGTTGGTGTTGCTATTTACGGAGAATGAGCGCCCAGTGCCATGATGTCTAGTCGTATTTTGCTTGTATAGATGCTTTAAAAAATGATGAATGACATTGCCTATAAAATAATACTATTGTATTCGTTTATAATGTATGAGCAAGGTGTGATTCGCCGAGTGTTCAGAGCGGTCCTTAACTGTAGCGAGAAGTATAGCTGTTCGCTTGTGGGATGCAGGGGTACCTGTCGGTCGCGCTGCGCCGTGGAGGACACGCGCTCGGGCTGCTGCAGCGGCGGCGGGCGCGTGCGGCACAGCGACAGCGCGCAGCCCACGCCGCACACGCACGCCACGGCCGCGCACACCACGCCCGCCTCGCCGCCGCCGCCCGGCACGCCGCCCCGCTCGCGCACCACCTGCGGCCCACCCAACCGATGCCACCGATTCTCTATCTAGCATCGATTCCACACTCTTCCTTCCTATCCCGAACAGCACGCACAAGATTTAGGTGTCACCCTCATACGGTGCAATCGATACCATCGCGAACCAAGCGGTAAAGTTTATGATCAAATCCAGCAGGTAGTACCTTAGTCCAGCACGTGTTGTTCTGGATAGCAAAGGAGTCCTGACAAAATTACGTATACCACAAAGTATGATTACCACAAAAAGGCGGGAATAGTACACCAGGTGTACGATAAAATTGTCAGATATGTAGTTATTTTCTTTTACGTACAACTGTGGATAGTGTTTAATGTGTGTAATGATTTAAAAATCTAGTATAAATATCGGGTTAGGTACGTACTTTAAATTCTGAAGAGTGAAGTAATTCTAATGACGATTTTGTTCCTATTCACCCCGTTTTACCGATGCATCAAAATTCGCATATTATCTATATAAACTATCCATTTAATTTAATAGTCAATAGAAAGAAGTTTCGAAATCGAAATAATAGCATTTCAAAAATACTTTAGCCAGAAGCTCAACAGATTTCGTAATTCGGTACCGACATTTCCTTAAAATGCGGTCGGCAGTTATCGGCGATACTTTGTCTTCTTCGTCTTGTCTTGATCGGAGATACGCATAACATGTGAGCAGAAAAGATGTAGCAGTAGAAATATCTGATACCTACTCTACAGCTACAGCTTTTCTAACCCGCATATTGCACAAAATGTCACCGTTGTCAAATCGTGAAAAATCATCAAATCATTATCTTTTTCATTTACCATTTAAGTACCAACTGCTATGATTAGAAAACCACTAAGTTAAAGGTTAGTTCGAAAACAAAAATGTGCCTTTATATTTCAATAGGTAGGTACTGTAAATGAGGGGTGTGTGTTGGGTAACCTCCTCGAGTGTCGCTCCGATTCCGATCCCGCTGCAGTCCGGGGGGAACGGAATCGGAGCGGCCGGTACACCCTGGGCGGCGGTCAATGGCTTCCCCTTCACCCCTTCATAGGGTTGGCATTGATCGTCGGCCAATACCCAACGTGGCGGGAACACATCGCTCTCCGTACTCCTCTGCTTTCAGAGGAGACAGGATGAGCGATGCTGTTAGTGGTGAGATGGCCCAGGGTCAGCCGGGGTGCGAGGGATATGCTCTATGGGTAACCTTACACCCCGGCGTCTGAAGACCCTAGACGGCGTGCGGTTTTAGTCGGTGCAAGCCCGACATAACCGCCCCCGCTGGCCGGCGGGGGGGGGGGTATCCGAAGGGATTTCCGCACGAAAAAAAAAAAAAAAAAAAGTACTGTAAATGAGGGCTAGGAGTCCTCTCGCTCGGCAGCATGATTGCGGCAATGGTGCGGAGCGCGAGCGCGTGGGCCACCACCACCTCCTGCGAGCATGTAATGCTCGCGAAGGAGATGGCGGAGCGCGCCCGGGAGAGATTTAGAACTCTCCCGGCCCGCCGAGCCCGCAACTTGCTCGCCGCGCGTCGCAGGCGACTCAGGCGCCGGAGGTCGCTTAAAGACCTCCGTACTCCAATGAGCGCAGGCCTGGGGGTGGCAGGTAAGGCCGCCTGTCACCCCAGCAGAAGCAGGCCGGGACGGTGGGGCGACTAGCGCCCCTGCCCCAAACCGGGGCAAGACGGGGACACCGTGGTTCCCAAACCAACCGGAGATAGATACTGGTGGTAGAAATTTGATGACACAAATTTTTCACAAAATTTGGCCGGGTGGGTACCACCGTGCACGATTGCGAAAAACCCCTTTGTAGTAATCCAATTTCGGTTTGATTGCGTTTAGGGGTCAGCAAGTGCATAGCCGGGCAGGGGGATAGTGGTCGCAGCACTAGCGGGACCGGTGGGTGACACGCGGTGCTGCGACGACAATCCTCTTCTGATGAGGCCGTCAAGCTGAGAGCCACCATTGTTAACATGGTACGTGTATGTAATGGTGACCCTCTTTCCTGAGACTTTACCTTCAGCTTACTAGCAGGTGAGGTGAAGTCAAATTGACGTGTCCTAAATATAAAAAAAAAAAAGATGGCCCAGGGTCAGTCATGGTCAACCTTACACCCCGTCTTAAAACCCGAGGCGGCGTGCGGTTTTAGTCGGTTCAAGCCCGACATAACCGCCCCCGCTGGCCGGCGGGGGGGGGGGGTATCCGAAGGGATTACCGCACGAAAAAAAGGTACTGTAAATTAAAATGATGAATTTCATTGAAATGTTACATGAGCATTATATGTTTTAGAGGACGCTATTTTATTTTTGGGACATGTGTGGGGCGTCAATAGAAGCTTAACACCAAGTTTGCAGCGTAGCCGCCCTTGTCCCCCGGCCATCTTGGAAAAAGGGGTGCAACCACGTATTTCGCGATATTTCGGAAACTATGCGTCCTACAAAAAATTTGCAAAGACATAATTTATAGCAAATCGCTTTGCCTACAAATATGTTCATATAACTTTTTGTCCTAAATTTAAAATTAAAGAAGTTGTCAGCAAAAAAGTGAGAAAATTTCTATAAAAATTTACTTTTTTGCTCTATAACTTTAAAAAAAATACAATATTAGGTCTTGAATGCAATATTAGTCCTCTAAAAAATGCAATGTTAGGTCCTTAAATTGTAATATTTAAATGGACTAAATATCATCTGTGAATTTCGATTACTAAAATAAAGTAGAAAATACTTTGAGCGCGCGCGGACCTTCCCTGAGGTTGCATCATTCATTCAATACATACATTCACGCCCCTTTCCCATTGGGGTACGCAGAGACCACGCATGTTTCCACGACCCTGACATATTTTCGAAAAACGTAGAAAACTTCCCAATTTTAAATACAACTATCATGTGGTTTTACCTACATTTTATACAAATTATCGCGAAAGTTATCTCATGTCAACACATTACATCTATATTTCGCCTAATATATAAAATCCATAAACCGGACCCAGGTATAATCAACGCCAAAATTCTTGACCATTTGACCTTGACGCGCAACCATTCACGCGAGCCCTTTGCCTGAAAGTCTCGTAATTGGTTGCGCGTCAAGGTCAAATTGTCTAGTTGTTTAGCGACGATTATAGCCTAGATCGAGCGCAAACTTAGTTATTTCGCTAGATCTATACTACAATTTTGTGTAAATCTATGATATACACTCACCTGTCGATCGAAATAATACTTGGCTCCTGCTAAAAACACAGTAGCTAATGTGAATGATACCAGCATGCCAAATTTCAGATGTGGAGCCATCATGGGCGAGTGGTGGAGACCCAAGGCTGCTGTCCGAAGCAGCGTGTCTGGGGTCACAGAACGGGCGGCTGCCAGACTGGCGATGGTCGGCTGGGGAGGCTCCACGGGGATCTCGACGTAGAGACTAGGCTCATCGTTCTGCCGCCGCGACGAGTGGACCGCTGGCATTGGGGGAGGCCTGATATGCATTACAAAATGTTATGAGATTTTTGAAGCTGCTAAGATGCATGCAGATGATCTGAAGGATTTCAGGTTGAGGGTGGATCCTGGCTCTAGAGGCTCTTGGAGCCCGACTAATAGGGTTCTTTGTTTCTGTTTTCAACTTTTGGCTTCCGTACTGGTGAAAAATATGGCTAAGAGTAAGGCACGTACCCATAATGCCGGTGTGTGCGGTGCGGGCGGCGCGGTGGACAGTCGACAGCAGCGAAGCGGTGCACTGGCGCCGCCATGCCTTTACGGCCGCCAACCGCGCCTGCGCAGACACGACCGCGACTGCGCCCTGCATGTACAATGTGAACATGATTCCCTTTCCGTTTTTTTTAACGAAAGACAGGATGAATCTCTAAAATTGAGCGTAATCCATTCATCATAACTCTAGGTAATTGTGGTGACTCTTCGTCAATGCTATAGTGAACTTATACGCACTAAAGTACAATTTTCTTTTTATTTATATTATAGCAGATTTTGCTCATTTATTGTTTTTAAAACGATACGGTAAGATCCGTCGTTTCAGGCCGATCGCAACTAGAAGGTCGAAGGTGTATGTCCAAATCGTAAACGATACATCGTTTCTCGATTACTTGATCGAAGACGATATCGTGATCGCAATAGAAACCCAAACCTACAATCAAGAATATCGTAACGAGAGATCGTATATGTATGGGGATCGATGCGACGATTTGATTTTTGCCTCGGCACCAATCACTTCGTGTAGCAAACAGCAATTCGATGCGATGGATCGTCACGATTTTCTTCAGATCCATCGTACCGTAGGTATGGGGCCCTTATAGTGGGTTTCTCAAACGACAGGAATCGAAATCACTTAAAGCTAATCTGTGTTGAGTCAATTAATTGCCACGAACTTGGACATGATTGAACAGATTTGCACTGGTGAAATTCAGCCTCAATGTCAATGTAGATTCTCATCATATCCGAGGACCTTTGTGAGCAAAGGAAGTGAACAACTCCTGTACAACTATCATTCGATTACGTGCGCCCCTTTTATATTCCAGTGGGAAACATTGCGTGCCGCTATACATTGTGTATCTACCTATTTGGGGTGGGGAGGTCACAAGGTACTCAATTCGCTGAGTGTTCAATAAATTACTTTGGATCATCGGGAAAATATCTTTAATATAGAAAAGTTCGAGACCTACTACACTTGTAGTGTCGCATGCTTTGCTTATTGTACACTTTGTGCTTATGTAACTTACTAAGAGCACAAATTGTAATTGATAATGTTTCCTATTATGTTTCCAAACGGGATCTAAGATAATAAAACAAGGCTCTTCTCTTAAGTAAAACTTCTGCAGCAGAATAGTCGCATTTTGCCGAATATTCGGCCGAGAAATATGACTTCCAAACGCCATTGTCTAGAATCGTTTCCATTTTGGCCGAGAAATACGACATCCAAAAAAAAATTGATCATAAAAAAAAATATTTTGCAATTTGGGTGACATCGTATATCGTCCACTATGGTGAATATTGCCAGATATAACTAATCACAAAAAAAAACTAATTACGACTGAGAATATTTCGAAGGGCTATGCTGCACAATGACTGCACTGAAATTTAAGGGCTTCAAGCCTATGATTGTGGTAACAGATAGTTATTACCAACTGAAATTCATTTAGGTAGTACAATAATTATCAGGGATCTTTCTATTTACATTAAATGTGTTTACACTAAAACTATTTCTTCGCGTTTCATGGATCTGTGCGGGTGCCGAGTTCATCGCGTAGTAGATGGAGGGAACACTTGCGATCTCGACAGTGAATTGCGACCCAGATGTAGGTTTAGGGAGTACTCATTGCGATGCGTCAGCGCTCACCTCCACTATCTGCTGTGTACCTACCTAATATTTAGTAGTATTCTAATGATGTGCTGGATCCGCAGATCCGTTACTTTTCGGGCGGATCTGTTACGGATCATTAGCTTATTAATTTTTCAAATATCGGGACTTCGTGAGCTAATGACCAAAAACAGTCGCGATAAATTGGGTACTATTGCAACGCTGCAAAACTATAAACAAATCAAAAGAGAGACCCGCGCAATGCATGAAACATGACCTGTCACGCAAAGCATCAAGTGGCGTCAACTATTATTTTAAGGGACGCGCACCAACACCAATTGAGTAAAAAATTAAGATCCGTATTAGAGGATCTTAACACCAAATATTCGCATATGGATCCGTATCCGCGGGTAAACATTTTTAGCGATCCGGTACATCACTATAGGGTTCTAACAAAAGGTTCTAAAAAGCTCTGAAAGCTCCGGTCCCTGGGCTACTAACAAACTCCTTTAAATAACACAATGTACAGTCAGCAATAAATGTTATTGAACATTAATCAATTCACAAACAATCCTTAACATTGAAATACATGTAATACTTATATAAATAATTAGTTTATAAATATTTTTGGAATATCAGATAATAAACTTAATAAACATACCTATTTCATGTTTTGTTTTTATTTTATGAAAGGTTTAGGGCGAAAATTGGAATGTGTTCAGCTACTTTTGTCGTTGACTGTACATATGCAATTATTTGACATACCAGAGGAGATGGAAGACGGCACACGGTGGCGGCCGGGGTAGGCGCACTGGCTTCGTTTATCTATCCAAAAATGCATTGGAACGTTTCACTGCTTGCTGCGGTGAAAATGTATTCAACTGACCCTCAGTGCACCATGTGATCGGAGACCATTGTATGGGATGCAGCTGAAAATGTGTACCATTTCTACTATTCTTTTTCTACATTTCTTGCTTATGTCTAATATAGTTATTTAATGGCTATAATTTATCTTGTTGGACCAAGGGCTATTACAGATATTTGGCCAAATGGCTAGACTGTCTGGCAAATTTGTTCATAGATTGTTTTGAACTGGTTATGGTAATGTATATTGTGATTTTTCAAATGACTGTATAGTGAAGTTTACTAAGTGAACTTACAAGTTAAGTAAGTTTAAGTGAAAAACCTCTTCAGTAACCTCTTTCAGGAGACCAAAGGATCTGTTTGTGCAATTGCAGATGTAGCTATCAATACAAATTTCTGGCAATACACTGCGAGGGATGGCACATTAAATATTGGTGTTGCATATCTTCAACCAGGTAGACCGTCAGGCGTATAGATCATGGCTGTACTCAACTTAGTAATTGTGAAACTTGTCCAGAGACAACTCAGTAGCCAGTATAATCCATCAACAGTTTGATGGAAGATGTAAACACATGTATGTAAGTATGTCTGAGTGCATGCATGCATGTGTAATTGTGTTTATTGGTAGATAAGGGGTATGATTTACATCTTCACTTAATAAAATTATTTTCAGGATCATCATAGTCGAACTGAGCAAGGAAAAATCCAAGTTTCAAAATCTTTAAGATTTTTGTTTACTTGTCGTTGATAGGGCCCTTTTAGTTAGAATAATCATTAGTTAAAGGCACATCGAGCAAGGAATATCAAAAACAGTTTGATACAAAATAGGACCAATTAGATACTTCCAGCTGAACTAATACAACAGACTGAAAATCTCTTTGTGCGACAAAGAGATTGCACTTGTAATGAATAATCCCTTACGCAAGGTGGATAAGATATTGCAGTTTATTAAATAAGAAGTGGAATATGTCTCAAAAACAATGTATACTGTAAGATAGATATAAATGCTAAGGCTTACTATAGCCAAATTTAGGGGACATAATTAAATTTAGGAATAATTAGGCTATGAACAAGATATAGTTTTTACCTATATTTATCTTAAATTTCTGTTTTTATAATTCTTCAAGATATCTGAATCATAATTTTCTTTTACTTTAATATGGCCTGTTTCTTTAAATTGGCTGCATCATTTGTTTGCATAGTTATTTATTTATTTTGTTACTTAGTTATTTGTTTATTTAGTTATTTATTTTGTTTTTATTTTAGTTTTATTTAGTTTAGTTAGATATAAAATTTGTAACCACATTTGTACATTTACCTTCATATCTATATAATTAAAAGTAAATTACATGTTTTATAGTTAAAATTATTTCGATAATATTTTCCTGATGCAAATTACAAGGTCAAATTGGATTAGGACATCAAGAATTTGGATATTTGATTTTCGGGTAAGTACTTCATATCTAGGAAAATACCGTGGAAGAGTCGCCTTCGCAATGACAAGAGCTCTACTTAAAGTGAGAGCGAACCCAGATGCTAAACATCTCATAATAAATATAAAATAATAAGATGTACCTTAAGAAGCCACTTTAAATACATTTCTGATGTACAAAAATAATAAAATAATATATTTCTTTTATTTAACGCGTCACTAATATTTTATATAAAATATGTTTATCTATTAAATACGGCAAAAATTTAAAAGCATACAACAATACCGTACCTTTTTATTTATATTTTCCGCAATTCGTATGATATTCACGAGTAAAGCTGAGCTGAGAATTAATTTTATTATATTTTGCTAAATTTTCATCCATTCATAAGAATTACACATAAACACTTTTATATAAAAAGTTTTCACAATTCAAAAAATATTTTCACTATCTAAATACATAGCTAAAATACTGGGAAATAAAACAAACGTGTTGAATTTTTAAAATACATTACAAATAAATCTTCAATTCACTTTTGCTCTTGACGGCCATTAGTGGGCGAGGTAAGCGCTAAGCGCGACAGCGACGCGCGCCAAGCAAAACAATCAGAGCTACCAACTTTCTCACATCGGAATCAATAAATATTTTGATCATTTTCATACTTATTTACCTAAAGAAATACAATATTTATGTAAATTAAAGACAAGGAACAAAATAATCTTGAATCAATTTATTTATCTACTTTGTCAATGTATGAGTGCACAGAAATTATTTATTGTATTTCGGTATTCCACGTTACGAACAGCGTCACCAACTCTACCATTTTTTCGGGTTATCTACCAACTTTTTTTCCTTGTTCTGGTTTGCCCAAATCTACTACAATACCTTACAAAAAGAGACCACGAACTTTTCAAGTAGGTATCTGAAATTTCAATTTAATTCTGTATATATTATGTAACATAACTGGCGAATCGTGGGTGTGTAATACACCTCTGCCTACCTCTTCGGGGATACAGGCGTGAAGTTATGTTATGTTATGTTTATGTAATTACAGAGCAAATTTACTTTAGATATTATATTACACAGGACTAGGTCGGCTGTGAGGTCTAAATGTAAGTGATGTAAGCCCTTTGTAAAATGACTGCAATAAGCTAGTGAGTTGAGTAGTGGAGTGTCCTAATTCGGAGGGGGGAGTGCCTGAAAATAAGAACAAGGATGTATCTACTGGTTCTCTTTGCGTACCTAAGTAGATAGGAATATGTTTTCACATAGTGCATCGTCTAGTATATTTTATCTGGGACCTTTTCTAGTTCCCAAAAGTACTGCGTAATATTGATCAAGTAAGAAAGTTTGCGTTTGACAAAAGAAAGTCTTAATAGAGTTAAGTTTCATTTAGTACCAACCATAGTACTACGTGGAGTTAAGCGAGCGAGAAGTAGTGTGCGTGAGTACAGCGGTTAGTACTGGCATAAGATATTGGTAGCGGACTAGTGAATAGTGGATAGGGACACAAAAAGGATCAGTGTTGTGTAGGGTATGCGTGTAAGTTTCTACTATAAATGAATAAAATAATAAAGTGTTGCAATAATTCGCAGTCCACGGTAACCGCTTACCTGCGTGAACCGCGTGCTGATTTACTACCTAAATAGTTAATAAATACAAATGGTGTTACAACAATACAAGCGTTTGTGAACCATAGTTTAACGGTATATTTATATGTAGGCAGTGTGCCTGTTTACTACCTTACTAGATTAAACTGGAACTGCAGTCTTTTTAGGATTGTGTACCTCCGAAGAAAAAACGAAACCCTTAAAGGATCACTTTGATGTCCATTTTTCTGTCTGCCAATTCCTTTTTCTTAAGAACGCGGGAAGGTATTAACTATTAACTATATTAAAAGGTATTAACTATACAGGTCTACAAACTTTCGAAGCTGTGAATATATAAAACTCCTAAATCAATGTAATCAAGAGATAGAGTCATTTATGCACCATATTTAGACACTCGCAAGGGACACAAAACCTAAAATTATTTCAATCAATCAATTTTAGCCTATTACAGTCTGCTGCTGGACATAGGCCTGCGCTATCGCACCCAATCCTCCAACTTCCACATTTAATCAATCCCAGCTAACTTTTTCAGGTCTTCAATTTTATTTATGTGGCTAGGGAGTGGCCAACCGTTCATTTACCCATTCACGGTCTCCATTCTAGAACTCGTTTGCAGCCTTCGGTACTTCGGTGAATATGACAGCTCATTATCACTTTTGTTCAGCAAGCTAATCGATAACTGTAATTTTCCATCAGTAACGTTTAGCCTATCTCTCAATCTATATGTAGGGAACCTTCTACTCTCGTAGTAAACCCAGTAAGAAATAAGAATCATAATGTCTTTGATGTTGGGTTCTCAGATGTACCATTAACCATGGATCATAAACAAGTATTATTGTTACATGCAGGCTTCCGGAACATTCTAGGCATCCGTAATCACTAGGTAGGTACCGTTCTCAAATTAAAAAAATATTATTTTACTTATTACGTACTTCAAGAAATTAACTACAATTTTTTGGCAACATTATTAAAGTTATAATCTTTTATTCAATTTAGTGAGTTTTTGTTACAATACTTACAATAACAATTAATTTTAAGAGTAACATTATTTTGACATTTGTTTTTCTACGGTCCATGGTTTCTGAACGAAACTAAAAACACTATATAAACCCCCCCCCTCAAAAGTCAAAACTATTGTGATGTGAACAGCAGCAGTTAAAATTCAGAGATCTTCAAATAAATGTTGACGTGACGTAAACTGAAGAGCTTGTTTTGATAGTTCTGTCGAATCTGTGTATAATTGTTTGTGCAGTGTAGTGAGAAATTGGACTGACAAAATGTTGACGTGGTCTAGGCGTAGGAATGGTGCTCAGGCGAAGCCGTTTTGCAAGTGTTACGAGGATGGTGCAAAACCTCCATCGAACCCTGCTGGTTGCAATTGTGGAGAACACGCCAATGGTGAGTTGTAACGATTTTCATGACCTTCCCAATCCATTAATTTACAAAATATATATCGTCGTAAGTATAAATACTTATAGAAACGATGAAGTAACCAAAACAAACCTTTTAATTCATAATATTAATTGAACTATGTAAATTGTGATGATAATGTTGTACCATAACATAAGTCATAATTAACTCTAAAGATATCTTGGTTGGTTACCTCTTCACTTTAGACTAAAATATACTATATAGACTAATATTCTGCTTCCCTAAGCAACTGATGATACCTACTATAATTTATTTTACTTTAGAAATCTTTTTAATTATTAATCTTTTTTGTTTCATCAACTTACTCAATATGACATGGTTGCTGAGGCTTTCTCTTAAGTAAATAAAGTACTTTAACTGGGAGACCTGTACCCTGTATTTTTATTATAATGTAATTGTAGACAAAGGAATGGGCAGTAGGTTATTATGGCAAAGATAATTCTCAAAGATGTACCCAAATGTTACACTATGTAAAATAACAAGAGCCTTAAATAAAAAATAACAAGTAACTTTAATGTCAAAGAAAACAAAGTCTCTATGGTATACTCTTTTTTTTTTTTAAAAGAATATTAGTAACCGAAATTACTAATATTCCCCCTAACCTCTCCAGCTAAGCTAAATTGCTTGTGTTAGGAGGAGTGGGTTCACGTCGCTAGTGTAATGACCAGGATTCGAACCCGGGACCTCTTGATCGTAGGGTGAAATAAATCAGTATCCATACATAAAATAATATTTAACTCAAATGAACAAAAAAATTAAGTTTGTGTGGAGATATATATAGTAATGAATTATATATGTACACATTTTAATTATTATTTTTTTACATAAAATTTCTACCAGAGACATACCAAAGGCAATATTTGGATGGTACCAAATATTGCCTTTTCATTTGGGTGCTATGATTGGTTTTGACAATATAAAAGATACTATCACAATTACAAATTCACAAGTAACTCAATAAGTGAGGCTGGATTTTAGTAATAATGCAGTTTAGTTTTAGCTGATTTTGGTAGCTGTCATTGATGAAATCTGATTGTAGTCATTAAAATACCATCTATGATTAACACTAACATACTATACTAGTAATTATTAATAATAATAAAGAAATAAATAAATAATGAAATAAATATTTTTTTTTTTTTACTAGAACCCTAATACTTTGTCTATAAATTAAATCAAAAATTAAAAACCCTATGACCATTTTTCATCAAATATAGCTAAGAAAATGTCCGACTAATTCATCGTCCAAACAAAGTAAAACAAAATCAAAAATTGGTTCATCTGTTCGGGAGCTAGGATGCCACAGACAGACATACACACAGACATGTCAAACTTATAACAGCATGTTGATTTTTGTGTTCAAAATAAAAGTAGCCTAAGTTACGCCTTACAATACTAGCTGTGTGTAGTAAAAATTATATTGAGATCGACTCAGCCACTTCGGAGATTACCTGAACAAACAGACAGAATGAAATACAAAAATTTCAAATATAGCTTTTTATATAGGTATTGTGTATACATTCAAAGCCATTCAATAAAAAGCTGTTATAACACATACTGACACTACAGTTATATTTATATATATTAAGATTAGAACTAGACATTTAGATTAAAGATTTAGATCCTTCATAATCCTTTATTATAGAGGGGATCTCTACAAAACTCTACATTACAAAATTACTTCTCTACTGCTGTGTTGTATTATAATTATACATACATGTATTATATATGTATTATACATGTATTATAATATATTCTAGAACCTGCAACAGTTTGATTGCAAGGGTCTAACAACGCAAAAACCGCGCCTTGTCGTGGAGTTGCGGATACCAGCCCATGATACCATACCAAGGTTCTGACAATATAATAATAGCATTCTTACAGAAAAAAGTAAATACAAGTTAGTTAAGCTATACCCACCTTACTTTGGGTCTAAACAGTGCTATGTAGAATGACATAGAATAGTTATTTTTATTTCTTCCAGTTAGCGAATGGCAATGGGAGACATCAACAAACACAGAGTCAAGCTGGGTCATTATGACAAGAGACCAGAAACAAGTGACGTTCCACCCGTTCTACAGTTCCGGAACAGCAATGGTGAGGGGTAACACACCGCTGACACATGGCAATCACTACTATTGGGAAGTCAAGATGCTGACAGAACCGTATGGAACTGACATTGTAAGTGTTAATACTCTACTTAGAGGTGTATGGGGTACTATCAATATCTTAAGGGCCAAAGCCTACCTCGCAGATAGCTGGTATACCTGCTGAACAGACGAGGTTCTAGCGCAAGCTATTGGTTAGGGGTTGGGAGACATTCGGCAATCGCTCTCATATAAGTCAGGGCCAAAAGAAATAGCAGTGGTAAGCGGACCACGGGCTCCGAGGTGAAAGGATCAGATGCAATCGAGAATAACCTCTTGGCAGCCATCAGGGTGGGAGTCCTCTCGTTTAGCAGCATGATTGCGGCAATGGTGCGTAGCGCGAGCGCATGAGCCGCCGCCACCTCCTTCTGCGAGCATGTAATGCTCGAGAAGGAGACGCTGGCCGGTGAGGGGTATATCGAGGTGATTTGCTCACGAAAAACAATAAATAAAAAAGTTACCGCTTGACGTTCATCGGAGAGCAAGTGTCATACAATAGGGTGATTGACTGTCGAGTCAAACAGTGGGCCTACCGCCCAAGTGTCGTCGATATCACAGCCGTCGAAATGTTGCGCTGGTCAAGGTCGACGGCCATTTTGTACCGCCCCATTGATAATCGATGCCGGCGCGGCGTAAGAATGAATGAAACGCTGTTTTTGACAGTTAAATAGCTGCCGCCTAAAAAAATTCAAATCGACCGCGTCTCATGAGCTGTCGTTTTGAATATTATTTTCTTTTCCGACGGTTGATTACAATGCCGATTGCACCTAACACTGGGCTACTATGGCTTTTATGGGTGTGACTGCCGACGAGTGGGTTCTGCCGTCCTATTGCACCTAACACTGGGCTACTATGGCTTTTATGGGGGCGACTGCCGACGAGTGGGTTCTGCCCTCCTATTGCACCTAACACTGGGCTACTATGACTTTTATGGGGGCGACTGGGTTCTGCCCTCCTATTGTACCTAACACTGGGCTACTATGACTTTTATGGGGGCGACTGCCGATGAGTGAATTCTGCCCTCCTATTGTACCTAACACTGGGCTACTATGGCTTTTATGGGGGCGACTGGGTTCTGCCCTTCTATTGCACCTAACACTGGGCTACTATGGCTTTTATGGGGCGACTGCCGACGATGGACTTTCGTCCTCCAACTCCTTCGCTTATTCCTTCCTTCTGAAACATACGAAAACAACAAACAACACAGCATAAACGTTTAAGTAGGTAAGGTTAAGATTAAAGAGTGTTTTAATTAGTCGCAGGTACAATAGGAGGGCAGAACCCAGTCGCCCCCATAAAAGCCATAGTAGCCCAGTGTTAGGTGCAATAGGAGGGCAGAACCCAGTCACCCCCATAAAAGCCATAGTAGCCCAGTGTTAGGTGCAATAGGAGAGCAGAACCCAGTCACCCCCATAAAAGCCATAGTAGCCCAGTTTTAGGTGCAATAGGAGAGCAGAACCCAGTCGCCCCCATAAAAGCCATAGTAGCCCAGTGTTAGGTGCAATAGGAGAGCAGAACCCAGTCACCCCCATAAAAGCCATAGTAGCCCAGTGTTAGGTGCAATAGGAGGGCAGAACCCAGTCGCCCCCATAAAAGCCATAGTAGCCCAGTGTTAGGTGCAATAGGAGAGCAGAACCCAGTCGCCCCCATAAAAGCCATAGTAGCCCAGTGTTAGGTGCAATAGGAGAGCAGAACCCAGTCACCCCCATAAAAGCCATAGTAGTCCAGTTTTAGGTGCAATAGGAGAGCAGAACCCAGTCGCCCCCATAAAAGCCATAGTAGCCCAGTGTTAGGTGCAATAGGAGAGCAGAACCCAGTCACCCCCATAAAAGCCATAGTAGCCCAGTGTTAGGTGCAATAGGAGGGCAGAACCCAGTCGCCCCCATAAAAGCCATAGTAGCCCAGTGTTAGGTACAATAGGAGGGCAGAACCCAGTCGCCCCCATAAAAGCCATAGTAGCCCAGTGTTAGGTACAATAGGAGGGCAGAACCCAGTCGCCCCCATAAAAGCCATAGTAGCCCAGTGTTAGGTGCAATAGGAGGGCAGAACCCAGTCGCCCCCATAAAAGCCATAGTAGCCCAGTGTTAGGTACAATAGGAGGGCAGAACCCAGTCGCCCCCATAAAAGCCATAGTAGCCCATTGTTAGGTGCAATAGGAGGGCAGAACCCAGTCGCCCCCATAAAAGCCATAGTAGCCCATTGTTAGGTGCCATAGGACGGCAGAATCCACTCGTCGGCAGTCGCACCCATAAAAGCCATAGTAGCCCAGTGTTAGGTGCAATCGGCATCGTAATCAACCGTCGGAAAAGAAAATAATATTCAAAACGACAGCTCATTGTGTGAAGTGTCATTTCATTACGGCACCTCATGAGGTGCCGTAATGAAATGAGACTTCAAAGCGACGCCGTAGATTTGAATTTTTTTAGGCGGCAGCTATTTAACTATCAAAAACAGCATTTCATTCATTCTTACGCCGCGCCGGCATCAATTATCAATGGGGCGGTACAAAATGGCCGTCGACCTTGACCAGCGCAACATTTCGACGGCTGTGATATCGACGACACTTGGGCGGTAGGCCCACAGTTTCTTGTATGAAATAACAAGATACCACTTATATATATATAACACTTCTTTCCGTGTTATTGTCAAACAATTTACGCTCACTCAACTCAATAACTCAATGAGTCTTTTGAAGTCCACTGAGTCCATTGCTTCATAGTCCTCTCCCAATAATTTACTACTAGTGGATAAATATATTTCTAAAAATGAATAAAAAGTATAAAAAGTTTTACCGCTGTTTTACCATAGGCGTAACTATTGGAGGGCTAGACGGCCCACAAGCTCAGGGGGCCCTCGGACCCTGACCGGTAAATCACCCCTAACAACATATCGGGGTCGCCAACGTTGGCGGCTAAATACTGACAGGAACTCGGCGAATTTGACGGAACACCGTTTTTTTTTTTTTATGGATACGTCAATATTGGACACGTCAATTTGACTTCACCTCGCCTTTGAAGGTACCATGTTGACAATGGTGGCACTCAGCTTGAGGGCCTCATCAAAAGAGGATTGTCGTCGCAGCACCGCGTGACACCCACCGGTCCCACTAGTGCTGCGACCACAATCCCCCTGCCCGGCTATGCACTTGCTGACCCCTGAACGCAATCAAACCGAAATTGGATTACTATGGAGGGTTTTTCGCAATTGTGCATGGTGGTACCCACCCGGCCGAATTTTGTGACAAATTTGTGTTGTGTGGTTTTAGTTGGTTTGATCCTGACATACCCACAGGGCTACCTCACCTCAGCATTAGCTATGGTGAGGAGAAGTCCAAGGTGGTTTCCACGCATGAAAAAAAGGGCCTCAGTTTTTTTAACATTGAGTTACAATGCTCCAGCAGCTAGAATACCAGTAATTTCAATCAAAGTCGAGTAGAATTTATCAGTGGCACCTTGAAGTGGTCGCTAATGACTTGCTCTTGACATTTGCTCTGTTGATTTATTCAATTATGCGTTTTAGATCGGAAAAAGAGTACATCTAGGACGGGACTGGAACCCGCGACCAGTCCCTTACAGGGAGAATGCTCTGACCAACTGAGCCACCTAGATACGTCCCAGATATTCGAAATTCTCCGATATGTTATATACGTCTTAAGGCGACGCTGGAGCCATCTACCATAAGTTCAATCCTGCTTTTAATCATACTTATCGAAATCCCAAATTTAAGGAAAAGTAGGTAATACATTTTCTTTTCAATTGGATTTAAATCATTTCTTTTAGCAAATCCCGACATAACCGCCCCCGCTGGCCGGCGGGGGGGTATCCGAAGGGATATCTGCACGAAAAAAAAAAAAAAAAAAAAGAAAGAGACATGTCACGTATTCTTCGTCAATCTTTATGGATTACGTCCATTCATTTAGGTTATAAAGCACGCCTCAAGTTTAGTGTTTCTAAATTTGCAAGGCAATAAGGGTCAATCCCTAGTAAAGGAGCAGCGGAATTTGTTACTAAAAGTAGTCGCGGGAAGGTTCGGCAAGTCTCGCGGTGCCGCACTACCCCTCCGTTACCTTCGAATGACTATAAACTTTAACTCACGAAGATAAGATTCAAAATGGCTTATAATATTATGCCTCAAAAAACCGCTACCGGCCTCTGCTCTTTCAGTAGGAAGTGACCCTAAGTAGCCGTGTTGCCTGAACTGCTTTGGGACAGGAAAAGGATTGGCAATCCGTGAGTGACGATACATCAGCTGGTTTTACGTACTTTTATGAACATCAAGCACATAGTCTGCCCACAGGATCAGAGATCGCGGTTCGCTTCCCGCTCATTGCAAATATGTATATTAGCATTGGTCTGGGTGTTTCTATGTATATAATATGTATTTATTTACACAAAAAAAGTATCTACGTATGTTTATCCGCATTCTAGAACCCATATGATAAGCTCTACTTAGTTTGAGTCTAGATGGCGTTGTGTAATATATCCTAGAATATTTATTTATATCTTAGCCACATTTAAAAAAATAGAAGAATCATCTATCGGATATCCTCATTCCACACCTGTGTTGCGAATTGTATTGCGCATAAATTTATTTGGCATAATGCCACCTCGACAACATACCTTTTTTTTTTTTTTTTTTTTATCGTGCGGAAATCCCTTCGGATACCCCCCCGCGTGCCAGCGGGGGCGGTTATGTCGGGCTTGAACCGACTAAAACCGCACGCCGTCTCGGGTCTACAGACGCCAGGGTGTAAGGTTGCCCATAGAGCATATCCCTCGCACCCCGACTGACCCTGGGCCATCTCCGGTTTCGAGATGGCCCCCTCGGGTTCGACAACATACCTACATCACCCAGCGGAAGCTATTTTAAAACAGCAAACTTTTAAAAATATTGGCTTTTCCCGCTTTTGTTAAAATAAATAAACATTCTACACATAACATAACATAACATAAACTCACGCCTATATCCCCGAAGGGGTAGGCAGAGGTGCTAGCACCCACATTTCGCCAGTTTATGTTTAGGTCCCAATGTAATAGGTGGCGAGCCTATTGCCATTAACCGGGCACTTATAAGCCTGCGATAAATACACACATAACTTCGAAAACTATCGAAAAGTCATTGGTGTGTGCCATGGTAAAACCTGGGATCGAACCCGAGACTTCGTCTCAGCAGTCCATTACCCATACCACTAGGCTACCGCGGTTAAATACATTCTACACAACGCTCCTAAAGTAAGCATAGTTTAAATAGCTTGTGTTATGGGTTCTAGACTGCGGATAAACATACTTCAATATATATTTTTTGGTTTTGTAAATACATACATTTTAATATTTGCACTACCGCTACGCCACAGAGGTCTATAAACACTCTGTTTGAGGCAAAGCGGGAATGGATGTAAAGGAGGTGAGATATTGTAATGTTTAAAATAGTGTTCTATAATGTCTGCCTACCCTCATATGAATATGGTGCGAGGGGTGTTCTTACTGCTGCGTTGGACAATGGGGCGCCACCGACTCCGGCACGGGTGCTAAGTGATGATAATACAGAACGATACTGGAACGAAATCAATAGTAGAATTTTAAGATTTTGGATGTTTTGTAGGTGTTGCACTATATAGGGCCCACCTGGTACAAGTACGTTATCCAAGAACCAATATCGGTTGCATCCAAAGCTTGTACTTTGGAGCACGGGATCCACTTTTTTGACGTTAACGGGAGCAGCTGCTTCCTGGCCCCCCCTCCGAGAAGAAACCCTGCGCCCGAACCTCGCCCGTCAATCAGTTGATTCACCGGCTTATCTTGATGAGAGCCGTATAGTGTGGAACAACAATATCACAATAATATTTTTTCTGTTTATGCAGATGGTAGGCGTCGGTACAGACAAAGTGAACCCTTCTTCATCCCGGTATCGCTTCACGTCACTCCTGGGCCAGGACTCCGAATCCTACGGACTTTCCTACACAGGGGTTTTACGCCACAACGAATTGGTCGCCAGACAGGGAACCGGCTTCTGCAGAGGCACTGTTATTGGGGTCAAAGTGGACCTATGGCAGGGAACTCTTGAATTCTTTCTGAATAGGGACTCCAAAGGTAAGTGATCTGTCATCTAACAGAGGTATTATGACTATAAATATTCCTAAAATTAGGAAGTGCCGGACTAGGGACTACGTACTTTTTTGGTTATGAGTTATGGCCTTTATAATATTAATTTATAATAATTGTTTTTAATAATAATACACAAATACAAAGTGTTAAGGACCGTGGTTCGTAACAGACTATGACCTGATAAGGTTCCAAATAGACTGCCACTACTTCGCGGTCGCCTTCAGTGGACTGTATTTGATGGATGTTGAGTCGAAGAATGAAACACTTGGATGGGTGGACTTCATTGACGTCAGTGAGGCATCGGATGTACTTGGCCCAGCACTACTCTTGATCTACTACTTCCTGTTGAGCTTCCTTGTTCCTTGAGAGACTCTTGTTGTCTACTTGTTGCCCAATGTCCATAATTTCCTACCAAATGGTCCCTGCTTTTATAGTCTTTTGTAGTGCTGGCCCGCGATCCAAATTACCTCACCTCCGCATTTCCATTTATTTATAGAACTTATGTTTTACATATTAATTACATAGCATATATGTACATTGGTAGCAATAAGACTTGCACGACGATAGGTACTTACATCTGTACCGTGCGACGTCGGGCTACTGAATGACGGGCGGATTGACCCCTCAGACTTATATATGGGCCCTGCCTCCCGCGAGCTACTATATAATAAAATGGCACCAGCCGGGGGAGCGCATATTCGCTTCTTACGGTGTGGGAGGCAGTCGCGGGGTGTAATTAAACTTACATACTAATATACAAAGTCGTATTTCCTATTTATACGAAGTTATGTTAGATTCTGAGTAATGCATTTACGTAATTATATTTGCAATTATGCTTTTCGGGGAAAGCTATTTATCTTAGCCTAATATCAAAGTTATTACATAATTACGTTTTAATTTACGTAAACCTAACATTTTCATAATTTATTCATTATATTCACGCTTACTTAATCTACGTGTCACTGGCACATGTGTCTATAGTCTATTTGTGTCGTGCACACAAAGATTAATATATATATATATATACCTATATATATATATATATATATATATATATATATATATATATATATATATATATATAATAATCATTTATTTCAAGCACAATGGCTCACATAAATACCTTACAGACTAACATACATATAATTTAAAAACTCCTATAGCTAATTCACACGAAATCTCACAAACATATATATATGTATATATAGTTTGTGAGAGACTGGTGCCTAAACTAGACTTGGGGTCTGTATTTCTGGACACCCCGATCTCCACAATTTGAATTTAATTGAACATTTCATTTTTGTAATATAGTTTAAGCGCAAATTATTACAGTGTGATATATTTGTACATCCGAAAACAATAATAATGGGCATGCATAAGATAAGCCACTCAGTTTTGTGTTTTTACTCCACACTACTCTACAAATATAAAAAAAAAAAAAAAAAAAAAAAAAAAAAAAACACTACTAACTATATGCATATATAACATATATAGCATAGTTCCATTGAAAGACGTATGGGTTGGATGTATGGGGCCTTTCATCCCTTATAGTATACTAGTTACCACCCCATGCTCTGATTCCGTTCCCTTAACAGGGGTGTGACTGTGTCATACACACAAAGGTGGTAGAGTCAAGCAACACTCATTTTGGCCGTTGCATGAATGGGCCGACTCGACCGGGGAAGCACCACCCTCTCACAGAATATCGACGCCAAGTAACAGTATTTGAACTGTTGCGTTCCGTTTGGTGAGTGAGAGTGCCGGAGCCCAAACTCCTTTCCCATCCCCTTTCCTTTACAGGGTGCGTGCGCGAGTGTGACGCCACTGGTGTTGCACACGTCCATAGGCCATGGTAACCGCTTCCCATCAGGTGGTCCGTGTGCTTGTCTGCCACCTTAGTGGTATAAAAAAAAAATACACGGCTGAGTGTCGCAGCAGAATGACCTCAGAATGGTGGCGCTTCCTCCTCTAAGCACGCCATGTGTCACAAGCCTTACTTAGCGTCATAAATTCTTTGATCCTTTAGCTATCCAGTGGTGTACCTTATTGAATTTTAGATAGAGATGTATAAGGCTTCACAAAATTAGGTCTCTAAATTTGGTGAGATGACTTGGTATCGACAAAATATGTATTTGAAACAAAAAAAAAATATCGGAAAAAAAAAATGAAAAATAAAAACACCACCAGCGACCAGCGTCACGTGAGCGACGAGCACACGTGACGCTGGTCGCGATATAGGTATTTCCCACACATCCAATTGGAGAATACTGCGAAGAGAAGGACTGCACGCCTACCACTTTCTGCGGGTGCAAGAGCTCCTTACCACAGATTTTGATCCGCGCTTAAGATTTTTTAGTGGAAGATCCTACCAGAAAAATTTTGTGGACAGACGAGTCCACTTTTACAAGAGTGGGCTTGTTTAATATTCATAATGCACACTGGCGATGTTGTTGTTTTTTTTATATATATATATTTTTTTATTTATTTTACCCGATATTTTTTTTTGTTTCAAATACATATTTTGTCGATACCAAGTCATCTCACTAAATTCAGAGAGTAATTTAATGACAACTTATTTTGTGATACCTTATATATTTAGCTGTATCCCCGGATTTTGTTATCATAAGTTTTTAGGGATTTTCTTTAGAAAAGCCCTATTGCTATGGAGTTGTCGTCGACGTCGTCGTCGTCGTTGCCAATTTTATGTCACGGTTTTGGGTATGAAGGAGATGAGCTATCGAGTTGTTGTTTTCGGTAATAGATTCGTGCTGGGGTGAACCATTGCAAGATAAAACAAAAAAATCGCAAAAAATCGCAAAATCGAAAATCCCTTGTATTTGGCTGAGCTCGTCTCAGGACTTTCAACTTGTTTTTATTTGCCTCGCTATGACGTAGAGTAAAGACGGCCTATGTGTTATTCCGGAGTTTAATCTATCCCTGTAACAAATTTCAGCCAGATCCGTTGAGCTTTTTGAGCGTGATTGATTAAGACACATACAAAACACACACACATTTATAATATTAGTAGGATAAGAAGTAGGATAGTAGGATTTGTTCTGTGTACTCACTACTCATTGTAAATCTTATTTACCATCAGGAGTATCCTTCTACAACCTCCGCCGCCACCCATCCAACACGCTCTTCCCTATGCTGTCCTCGACTGCCGCGCAGTCCTCCATGCGTCTGATTTACGCGGGATCCTGGCAAGCCTCCCTGCTGGTAGACGCGGCGAAGATCCTGGGTGCTTCGTGCAGAGCCGAGCTGCCTCTGCCGCCTGGCCTCAAGAGCAAGTTGAAAAATCATTTCTGGACGATGTTACCAAATGAAAGTGAGTATAATTTTACTACTAGCCGTTGCCCTTTGATTGTGATCCCGTTTCCGCAACCTATGTGCACCTATTCCAGGGATAAAAAGTATTCTATGTGTTTTTCCAGACGATAATCTACAGACCACCTGTAAAAATGTTAATTATCGCTCGCTTAGTCATGTGCCCGGTAGATGGCAATAGGCTCGCCCCCTATTACATTGGGACGTAAACATAATTGGCGAATCGTAAGTGTGTTACACCTCACCCTTCGGGGATACAGGCGTGAAGTTATGTTATGTACCACCTGTCGATGCCGCGGTGGTGGCCAAAGCCCGCCGGTAACCCTGGGGTTATCCTTTCTAGGGCTTACCCGGGCTGCCCGGCAATGGACACTTGGGGAGTACACCGTGTGGTGTCAGTCGGTCCGATTCCGACACGCCCATCCCATCGATGGCACCGATGGGATGAAGCCCGTGGGGGTTTTCACACGTTAAAAAAAATGTACCACATGTCAAACTTTTGAAAAATGCTCACTTTCGTTCCCATTAGATTCAGTACGGTCAAATACAGTGAAAAATCCACTTGAATTTTATAATTATTTTAGTAATTGTAAATTGGACTGTACGAAAGTAACTATTTTCACGCGGAAAGTGTATCTACGGGGAATAGTTACAGGAGTCAGTTCACCTATTTAGCCAATAGTGTGAATCTGTGAGGGTGCATAGCACCCCCCCACCCTCCCCTCCTCCAACACCGGTGCACCTGCTAAACAGTGGACGAGGCCCTGGCGCAGGTATGACAGCAGTTGCTCTTATAAAAGCCGAATAATCCAAAATAATATATTTTGCCTATAGAGCTGAGCGAGCGGGACTCTTACTTGAAAATAAGACATCTACGGTCGCACGCTTAGCTTAGGCCGCGCGCTCGTGAAACTGTTTTTGGGTGATTATTCCGCAAGTGTACATCGGACATGAACCATCTCGCTTCAAAACACTCCTCAGTGTCCACACTATCAGCGTGGTAAATTTGGTCAAGATCGCGCGAGTGGTTACGGAGGAGTTCAGCCACCAACAAACGGCTATGCCGGGTATAAGAAAATATAAATATTCTAGGACAAATTACACTGCGCTATGTAGACCCAAACTAAGCAGAGCTAGACATATAGGTTCTAGGATGCCGATAAACATACTTAGATGCTTTTCTTTTTTTTTGTAAATAAATACAAATTATACATAGAAACACCCAGACCAAATACAAATACATATGTATTTTCACTACTACTACAACTTGGAGTGCCCTGCGTGTGTGAGTCAACGCCGGGATATCGTTGCGGTCCTGGGCTTGGAAGTCCTCTCGTTGGAGACCATGGTGAGGGCCGTGGTCTCCGACGGGAGCAAGTGGCTCGCCGCCGCCTCTTTCTGCGAGCAGGTAATGCGCGCGAAAGAGACGGCGGAGAGGGAGCGGGAGAGAACCCAGCCCCTCTGAGTTCCGCAGTTTGCGGCGTCCTCGTCTACGCCCAGGACTACCGACCTCCATGATCGGGGCCTGAGGACGGCAGTTGGCCGACTCGCCGTCCTTACAGAAGCAGGCCGTGGCGAAGGCGTGTAGTGTGTGTCTTATACACGCCTGCCAACTCATCGACACGGGATAAAACCCGACCCCACCAGGCGAGGCTGCGGTGGCGGCCAAAGTAACCCTGAGGTTATCCTTTCGAGGGCTTTCCCGGTATTCCCGGTAATGGAAACTTGGGGAGGACACCGTGTGGTTTTACTCGGTCCGATTCCGACACGAGAGTCTGGTTTATCGTATAGGTTGACTCGAGTGTTTTAATACCTAAGTTATATGCAGTTTCATAAACTACTTTATCTTCACTCATAGGAAAAATCGAAATTAAACAAAGTAGGTAGGTTACAAGGGCCCCATTTTTTTCACAGTTCGAAGTGCACATGCGTGCGCCTTTTTTTCATATTCAGCCTAAAACCTTTAGACTAGTTTAATGAATAAAAAAAGATAGCGATACTATAATGAGTATAATAAGTTTAATTTTTAATTTTATGTATATGCGTTTATAAAGTGCGTATGTATAGAATCGTCTTTGAATTCGTAATTCCAATTTTTCGATTTGAGTGTAGATAAACTGTATTAATTATGTTTACGTTCAGCGCAGACATATTAAGTTGATAGTGATTATAATTTAGAGTCCGTTTGCACTTCAGATCATTGAGCTTGATTAAGTTTAATAACTATTTGTTACGGTGAAAATTTGATATCTAAAACGATACTTGACAATGTATGAGATGTATGGGGCCCACCGATATCTTCGGGGCCCAAGCTTGATCCTCCAGCCTCAAGAGGGAAGCCTGCCGTCGAGAGGTGCGGGGAGTGAATGCGTTGACCTAAGGTTACTGGAAAACAATGTCGGTCAACACTGGGGCCTATTTAATAAACGTGACAATGACAGGTGACGGGCGACAGGTGACAATAATAACGTACACTATTCTTTTTTGTTAAAAAAATACAATATTTTGTTTAATAAAGATTATCACCAACACAGTTGTCACAGTGAAAATTTATCAATTTTTTTTAATAATGGCGAACCTGAACTTTTCGTACAGACTTCTGCCAATGTCCGTCGTTACAGTAATAAACGAAGGAGTTTGGTCGGTAAACTAAATAATTATGATCGGTTTTAGCAATTATCCCAGAAGAGACTTCTAAAAATCATCAAATATTGTGAAAATATGACATTTCTGTTAAATAAACGCTTGTCAGGCGACGGTGACAATTTGTCCGGAATAACTTGTCACATATGTTTAGTAAATATGCACCTGATCGTGGGCTGGGCCATTGCTGTTCCGGGAATACTATCTCCACGTGAAATTGTTAATTTGGACCAGTGAAACTAAAGATGTGAATACTTCCATGTTTTAGCATCGCCTATGAACATTTAACTATAGGGGCGTATAGGGGGCCCAAATGATGCTCTGGCGCAGGTTTTCCCTTCGGGGTGGGGCGTCAGACGGCAATCGCTCCCGTGTAGGTCAACCAAACCAAGAAACGAGAAGTAGGTGCTCGTATTCCAAAGTGCAAGCTCTGAAAATTGAATGCATTCGATATTGGCACTTAGTTGAACTTGAAGATATAGTACTTAATATAAACTGTAGCACGGCCTCCTGTCAACAATATATATCTTAAATTGTCTATACTATTGTCAGAAGTTTACGCGAATGTCACACATTGAAATAAAACTATGTACTCGTATAACGGATTCTATCGCGATTTATTTGATGTTATTTTATATTTTACATTGACATGACCATGGCTGCTGAAAAGCAACCGAAACGGTTGCTTTTCAGCAGCCATGGTCACGGGGAGACCAGAAATATGTCATATTGTCACAAGTCGATATATTTTTAGATATCTATGCTGGGATAATTGCTAAAACCAATCATAATTATTAGTCTCCCCGTGACCATGGCTGCAGAAAAGCAACCGAAACGTCGGGATCAATGTAAAATATAAAATAACATCAAATAAATCGCGATAGAATCCGTTTTTTTTTATTACAATTGGGGACACCGGAAACCGGACGGACGATCCGCCCACAAAGCTAGTGGGCCACTTCATCCATTTCCCCAGCCCTCCCGTTGGGGAGGGCGTGGTATGGATGGAATCCGTTAAAAATAGTTTTATTTCAGTTGTCTATACTATTATAAAATTGTAAATTCGTTGTGCCTGTACATCTTATTATATATATAAAACAAAGCCCTGTTGGTGATGTCCGCGATGAACTCGAGAATTTTCACGAGCTTTGATGTTTTAGATTTCTTTCCGCCTATTTCTGCCGCCGTCTCGGGTCTTTGATACCGTGGTGCAAGGTGACATTCACGAAATAAATTCACCTGATAAGGTAGCCAGCAGGTAGTTGGAGATTTAAAAAACAAATACTTGAACGGATTTGGTTACGGTTTTTTCTTATTAGAGGTCTTGGTCAGACTAAAAATCTTCCGTATGTTTGATTGGTTAAGTGGAACCCGGATATATGACTAATGGTCGCGATAACCGACATTCACGCGGGCGCAGTCGCGGGCATCAGCTAGTTAAGGCCCTGTCTAGACGTAAGCTACCATAATTATGCTTATTTTTTGTTTCTAAGATTATTTCTCTCTCTCTAAGATTACTGATGCTAGACAGTTGATTTTTTTTACATATGCAGCTAATTATCTACTGTTCACGCACATCCAAAAACATTTTGGATAAATAGAGCAGTTTCTTGTTAAAAGAATTGCAAAGAAACACTATTTATCCGTTTGCCGCCAAACAAATCAAACAGATAAATAAATCATTTAAAAAATATGACGGCTTTGAGGATGTTAATTTGTAGATATTCCACTAGCTGATTAAATTTTCTTTATTTTTGTAACAAAAAATATATATGTCATCGCTAAAAATATTGAGATAATTGAAACGAAAAATTTATTTCAAAGACTGTTTCTTTGCAATTTTTTTAACAAGAAACTGCTCTATTTATCCAAAATGTTTTTGGATGTGTGTGAACAGTAGATAATTAGCTGCATATATAAAAAAAATCAACTGTCTAGCATCAGTAATCTTAGAGAGAGAGAGAAATAATCTTAGAAACAAAAAATAAGCATAATTATGGTAGCTTGCGTCCAGACAGGGCCTTAATTGTATATGTTTATTTACATTCTTCGCTTAGCTGATAACTTTGTCCAGACAGCAAAACTTTGCATAACCTATTTATACCAAATGACTAAACAACAGCCGACCGCGGTTATCTTGAGGAGTTTTTTTTTAAATTTCTTATATGTTATCATGTATTATCTTTTTCATTGAACTTAAGAGCAAACGGTTATATTTTACTCGGCCTAGTTTTAGTTTTTTCACACCTACTAAAATAAAAATGTATTATCGTTTGTAAATAACAACTTTAATGATGTTTAAAACAAATTTTTGTATTAAT
Organism: Cybosia mesomella; assembly: GCA_946251805.1. NCBI lineage: Eukaryota > Metazoa > Arthropoda > Insecta > Lepidoptera > Erebidae > Cybosia > Cybosia mesomella. The sequence continues at coordinate 31,350,094 of OX276398.1, forward strand.
ATAAATTGAAATGTGCTAAGCTGCTTTTTTTGGTGACTGTTCATACTTATATACACACTTGTACTTTTTTTTTTTATTGTGCGGAAATCCCTTCGGATACCCCCCCGCCGGCTTGCGGGGGCGGTTATGTCGGGCTTGTACCGACTAAAACCGCACGCCGTCTCGGGTCTACAGACGCCGGGGTGTAAGGTTACTCATAGAGCATATCCCTCGCACTCCGATTGACCCTGGGCCATTCGCAGTGTCCCCTCTGATAACAGCAGAGGGGTACCTGGAGCGGGGGTGTGTGTTGGGTAACCTCCTCGAGTGTCGCTCCGATTCCGATCCCGCTGCAGTCCGGGGGGAGCGGAATCGGAGCGGCCGGTACACCCTGGGCGGCGGTCAATGGCTTCCCCTTCACCCCTTCATAGGGTTGGCATTGATCGTCGGCCAATACCCAACGTGGCGGGAACACATCGCTCTCCGTACTCCTCTGCTTTCAGAGGAGACGTGATGAGCGATGCTGTTAGTGGTGAGATGGCCCAGGGTCAGCCGGGGTGCGAGGGATTTGCTCTATGGGTAACCTTACACCCCGGCGTCTGAAGACCCGAGACGGCGTGCGGTTTTAGTCGGTGCAAGCCCGACATAACCACCCCCGCTGGCCGGCGGGGGGGTATCCGAAGGGATTTCCGCACGATAAAAAAAAAAAAAAGGGTACCTGGAGCGACCACGCCCCCTCGCGGGCCTTGCAGGCCTGCCATACCCCGACCCCCTCGTGAAATGGGGTCAGCTGGCCCTGAAAAGGGCCGGTTGGTCAGACTCTTGGCCGTTGACGTTGACGCCAGCTACTCCAGAGGAGCAATCAATGATGCGTCATCGCCCACGTTGCCCAGGGTGCACCAAACTTGGAGGTCATCCAACCAGTCGCACCCCTACACACTTGTACCTACAGCAAATTACACTAGCAATTTAGTTTTTTTTATACAACCTCGATGGCAGACGAGCTAGCGGCTCACCTGGTGGTAAGAGATATTTCCTCATCATTGCAGAAAAATGCCTAGGAAATACAATCGAACCGGTGCCTACTGTAAGGAAGGACGGATTAAGGGGAGGAAGTCGACTGAGGGGATAATAGGTCCTCCGGCATTCGGACAATACTGTCGCGCGCGTTCTGCATGGTGATTCACTGTGGCGGGGCGCGACCGGGTTGATTGCGCGGGCCGTTATCCTTTGTTTTGATTCTTTTTTTCTTGCTTTTATTGTATTTGTTTTTATTAGATTTTTTATTTTATTGATATTTCAGTGTGTAGTGTGTGTAAAATAAACGGTTTTTTTCTTTCTTTCATTGAACGGTGAGTGTTCAATGAAAGAAACACAGTAGTAAGAGTACTGCTACTTTACTTTGATATTCTGTGAGAGGATAATACTTCCCCGGTCGAGCTGGCTCATTCATGTTTAAACCAGCAAAACACATGTAACTCTTGACTAACTTTTCTTATTATTCGATGCAATGTTGTCTCGTGTCTCGTAGACATTCAGCACGTGTCTCTTTTGTGTGTGTGTGCCACTGTGCCCCTCCACCTGTTCTACCGAGGACCAGTGAAGGGCAATGGAAAAAACTGTGACTGTGGTCAAGCTGGGCTAACAATATTTAAAAATCTATAGCCATTATAATATAAAAGCACGCGTGGAGGTCGGTTATTGTTTCTTGATTATATCTCTGGTTCTACTTAACCGATAGCAATTAAACATACCGCAAATTTTAAGTCTGACTAGTACCTTTTTTTTTTTCGTGCGGAAATCCCTTCGGATACCCCCGGAGCGGGGGGGGGGGGTATCGAATGTCCAGATCGGTCTTACCATCGGAAAAAGTCGACCGGTCACGTTGACCTATTGCTGGATAGGCAAATCTCGCTACGCTTAAGTTTGGGTTGATTGCGAAGCTGGTAACCGTCCTAGTATAAATAGATATCTAGCCATTGCCTCGATGAAGAAGAAGCACGTGTTCAGAATATAGGTACGCAGGCTTGTGAGGCTGTCAGTCCATAGACACGTTTCTTTTTAAATAACAAAATCCGACTAACTCATTTAACACTTGTTTGCAGGTTGTATCTCGGATGAGCGACAAAAGGAAGCTGTGGCTGCAGCGGAAGCGAAAACGCAAGTTAGACCGGTCATTAATAACGTAAGTCCTTTAATGTTATTTGCTTTTACAAGTAGCTTCAGTATTTAAGACCTATTCACACCTAAGCGGTATTCGCTACCGTCTGCGGCAGAGAAAACCTAGTGGGTATACGGTATACCTATGTACTAAATATTCTACTGGAAACCCTCGCGGTATGTACCTTTAACCAGTGGCAGTGAATACAGCTCAGGAGTCAGGACTGAATAGGGCCTTATACCGCTTACTTTTATAACATGACATAACTTCACTCCTGTATCCCCGAAGGGGTAGGCAGAGGTGTATTACACACCCACGATTCGCCAGTTATGTTAAGGTCCCAATGTAAGCGAGCCTATTGCCATCTACCGGGCACATTATTGAGCGTGCGATAATTAACATTTATTAATGCGCACATAACTACGAAATGAACTCGAGACCTCGTCTCAGCAGTCCGTTTTTTTTTTTCGTGCGGAAATTCCTCCGGATACCCCCCCGCCTGCCAGCGGGGGCGGTTATGTCGGGTTTGAACCGACTAAAACCGCACGCCGTCTCGGGTCTTCAGACGCCGGGGTGTAAGGTTGCCCATAGAGCATATCCCTCGCACCCCGACTGACCCTGGGCCATCTCCAGTTTCGAGATGGCCCCCTCGGGTTTGGGAACCACGGTGTCCCCGTCTTGCCCCGGTTTGGGGGAGGGGTGCTAGTCGCCCCACCGTCCCGGTCTGCTTCTGCTGGGGTGACAGGCGAGTGTGTTTGGGCCTCACAAGACATTTGGAGCTAAGCCACCTCACCTGTAAGTGCGTACACCTGCTGATTATTGGATTAGGCTCTTGCGCAGGCTTTCCTGTGGGGGTTGGGAGTTACCCTATACCAGAGCCTCGGCAACTTGCAGATGCGTACAGATATTGCCTACTTAGTAGTATTTTACTGCCTATACCATGGCGAGTGTTCCGATTAGCTGTTCCAATTAGTTCCACCATCTCCTGTCCTATACAGAACAACACGTGCAATGCTGAGGTATCACCCTCACACGGTGCAAACAACTCCATCAAGAACAAAGCGGTTCGGCACCTCTTTTCTTTGCCGCACCATCAAGATTTGGAATTCTTAACAAGCACACGTGCTTCCTTGTTCCTACAGTCCCGGGAACAGCATCTGGTGATGCCGTCAAGCTGACGGCACCATTGTAACATTATCGGTATCTGTAATGGTGACCCCCATTCCTGAGACTTTACCCTTTAGCTTACCATCTGGCAAGGTAAATTAATATTGATGTGTCCAATATAAAACAAGCTGTATCAGACAAATGAAAAGAGGAGAAAGAGGCTTTCACCTCGGAGCCCTAGGTCCACTTAGACCTCGGGCTTCGAGGTGAATATGCAAGACGATGCAGACGAGGCCGCCTCAGATGCAACCCAAACACGCTAAATATAAGTGATAAGTTGGGTTCACGACAATTGGTCGACATATTATTGACGAGTTGTCGACTAGTAATCGTTGTCGTTCACTTGACTTTTCGACCAATTGTATGTCGACTAATTATCCTTGTCGGCCAATGGGATTTTCGACCAATTGTATGTCGACTAATTATCCTTGTCGCTCAATGGGGTTTTCGACCAATTGTATTTCGACCAATTGTCGTTCGATGAAAAGCCTGGGTCCGGATAAGTTGTATGAAGCACCGAAGCACGCACGCATGTGTGTATACATGCGTACGTGCTTCGTAACTTCCGTTATGTATCACATGCATGTGTTTGTAATCGATAAAAGCATAACTTAACTTAAAAAAAAAACGAATAATTACAATTGATTTTCCGTTACACGTACAGCAGCAATCATAAGTGCATTAGCTCATAAATGAGACTGAGCGCAACAATGGCATAATCAATATTTGAGCAAAAATCAATTTAGATGAGCCATAAGAAAATGACCTGACATCAATTTTTTATACTGCTATCCTTTGAATTATATTGAAGGAAACTGGCCTAACACATAGATGATCATTGTTTCATTGTTTCCATCAATTTTTAAAGATATTGTAAAACTTTTAACTGGTGTCTGCATAGCCTAGCCTACAAAATGACATAGCAAAAAAAAAGTAAAAAAATATCATCATATGTTCGCAATTTGCACTTTTGCCGTAGTAAATGTGTGGGGGCCGCAAAAGTATAAAAATTTTAACACAATTTTTCTTTTTTTACTTTTGTGTTTTAACCTTATAGAGCACCCAGTGCCACATATGGTACAACCTCTTTTATCCTTCCTACAGACTTAATCAATACTCGTAGTGACATCTGTTGATTATGTATAGATACACTACAAGAGTAGTAACGATATAAGATAAGACTTTTCGCATGGATGTCGTTACTTTTGCCGAGCGGTCAGCAAAAGTGCAAACTTTGAGCTAAAGTGTCACATTCGCTGTTTGCGAACTTTCAAAAATTCTTTAAAAATAATTATTTTCAACCGGAAAAAAATATTGCGATACGTGAAGTCTTTATTGAATTGAGGTAAGCAATATTTTTTCATAATTTTAGTATTTGTATCGTAAAATTGTATTTTTATGGATGTGTACCACATATGGTTTTAGCTATCATTTTCATGTATGTATATGTACTACAAATGTGCTCACGAATTCTTCGTTGTTTTTCAGACAATGTCACGTAGATTGTTACATGAGTATCAAATCCAAGATTATCTTGGTATACCCTCGGGTAGTGAAAATGAAGAAGATCATTCGGAAGCTGAGAGTGATGATGACATCGCCAAAATTCAGTCTACCGTCAATCACTTAGCGGATTCAATTTGCGACATGGACGCTTCACAAAGTTTGTCTCCAGTTAACGCAGATGTTCGTGAACCAACTCCTCAGCCCAGTTCATCAGGTGCGACTTCAGAATCTACTTTAGGTACCACAAGACAATCACGTAATACTAGGCGGTTATCTTCTCTCATATTTGCTAGTCAAACTAGACGCCAGAGCTATGTGTCTGTCATCAAAAGGAAGAAAAGGAAATAACTATGGAATTAAATAAAAAAAATATAAATGAAGAGAAAGAAGCCAAATACATCGATCCTGCCTCCGGTTGACATCAGACGTGATGGATCATTTTCCAGTTTGGGATCAAAAAAGGCAGCGGTGTAAATATCCTAGCTGCAAAGGAAAAACCTACGTGAAAAATGCTCAGTTGAATTATGCCTGAATAAGGATAAAAATTGTTTTAGGCAGTTTCATCAATAGAAGCTTTTGTTATATTTTTGCTGATTTATTATTATAATAATAGTTAATAATTATTCCTTTACTTTGCACGCCCACTCTCACACATTTACACACCCCACACACATTAACACAACCACTCTCACACATTTACACACCTCACACACATTTACCACACACAGACGCACACACGTCAACACACACACACACACACACACACACACACACACACACACACACGCGCTAATTCATAAGCTAAATTATTCCTAAAATGTTCTAATTGATTACCAAAAACATAGAGTTAAGGCTCAGTGTACCACATGTGGAACCGAAATAAAATTTCATTTTTTACTAAAATATTTGATTTTCATTGCTTTTCCCAAACTTTTGAACACTAACCACATCACATATAATTTAATCAGCCAATAAAAAAATTGAGCCTTGTAGGGTTAATTTGAATTTTTGATTTTAGAATTTCTTACGTTTCTATTTATCAGATTAGTGAATAAGTCTTGTCATAGGAAATGTATGGGAACCGCAAAAGTACAAATTATGAACACATGAAAAAATGGTATTAACACATTTTTATTTTTATTATGTCATTTTATACCTAGATAAAAAAATGCAGATTTCATATCAGTTTGAAGTAATCAAACGACTACATCGTCAATTTGACGGCCTCTTTGATGTAGCGGTAGTGCATTCGCCTGCTACGAAAGGGGGCGCGGGTTCGATTCCCGCTCAATGCAAATATTTGTATGCATGAATGTCTATTTACATTGGTGTGATGTATTTAAAAAAAAAATTATAAGTATTTTTAGTCGCATTCTGGAACCCATAACACAAGCTAGTTAAACTATGCTTACTTTGGGTCTAGAAAGCGCCGTGTAAAATGTCGTAGAATATTTATTTATTTTTATTTAATTTTAAAGATATTGCAAAACTGATGCAATATAATGAAGTGTTTCCAGACGAACACACTTGACGTTTCCAAACGGGGTATATAAATATATACCCCGTTTGGAAACGGCCTATAGGACTATGCAGGTCATCCTACAAATTTTTGGTCAGATGTTAGACCGTTGTTGGGATCTTGGCTAGCTCTCAGATAAACGTAAGCTATAGGTAACATAATATCTCATATAATATGTCGTATAGTATAAACTCACGCCTATATCCTCGAAGGGGTAGGCAGAGGTGCTAGCACCCACATTTCGGCAGTTTATGTTTAGGTCCCAATGTAATAGGTGGCGAGCCTATTGCCATTAACCGGGCACTTATAAACCTGCGATAAATACACACATAACTTCGAAAAGCATCGAAAAGTCATTGGTGTGTGCCATGGTAAAACCTGGGATCGAACCCGAGACCTCGTCTCAGCAGTCCATTACCCATACCACTAGGCTACCGCGGCTTTTTATATATATATGTGAGATAATGAATAAATGCATATCGCTCTGGTATTCAACCACTAACGATACACTGTCTTGTGGCCATGATTTGCGTCATAATTGCCTTGATACTCGAATGAGCTCAATGATTCGAACAGGGCCTGTAGACAAAGTCACATTCTACTAGTGGAATCGCTTCGAAGCGAAACTTCAAATGTTCAATATGTATGGGACTGACATTATTTGTTACACGTGACATGTCGACAAATGTTGTCTCTGCTGGGACAGACAACATTTGTCGACATGTCACGTGTAACAAATAATGTCACTCCCATACATATTGAACATTTGAAGGTTCGCTTCGAAGCGATTCCACTAGTAGAATGTGACTTTGTCTACAGGCCCAGGAATCTGTTCGAAACATTGAGCGGTAGTCGACATCAGCATATAATAGGAAATAGGACAATTCTATTAATCATCATTCCATCGAGCATCCGGATACTGTAAGAGTTCGGGGTCCTTCTTGTTATCATCATCATCATCATCATTAGAGCGTTAGTCCCGGTTGCATCCAAAGCTAGTGCTTTTGAGTCCGGGGTCCGCTCTCTTGCTTTTTTGAAGTGAAACTTCTTTATCGGCGTTGGAAAAAAAAATACCGTCACATTTTTCTGTTACGCGCCATCTTTAAAAAAAATGTTGATTTATGCGACTGATAGTGATCAGCAAAATCAAAGGGTTTATTTTAATTCTAATTCCAGTGAATTTCTAAAGAAAGTAAGTAATTATATATCTTTTTCTAACACGTGGGTGTGATTATGGTATTTATTTTTTTCAAGTTATTTAAGGTTAACCTCAGTTTTTGATTGTAACCATCGGTCAATGTATATAATTCCATTAAAACTAGTTATTATTAACTAATACGACTGTTTTGTGTTTTAATGAAATGCTGTAATAATCTTGGTAGTAATAAGATAAAATGAAATAATTGTATTATTTGTATTCATGTCTATGATAATAAAAGCCTTTTGTCAAACTTTATCTAATTTAACTTTATTTAACCAATTCCTGTAAAGTTGCATATAGTAGATAATTTTTCGAAAAATAAGGTCATAAAGAACTTTCACTTCTTTCTTACCTGTGTACCTGTGCACGCACACATATTTTTTATTTGACGTATCTTGGCTTTTGCGGGAGCGACCTTTGTCTGTCCTGAGAGGTGCGCCTGCGCCAGAACCTTGTCTGTTAATCAGCACGTGTACCGGCTTGCAGGTGAGGTTGGGTTGGGCCTGGAAGATCTTGGTGGGTCCTCCGGGGTGCTTGTTATCATTTCACTGGAACTTGTTCCTGATAATCAAATATGAAGCAAATATTTCTTTACGAATTTTAGACGCCGACTTAAAAGGTGGATTCCGTCGAAGGTAACCTGACCACGACAGGCGCGATGCTAGAAGCACGTACAATTTTGGACATATGTACCTATATACAAAATTTTTGTCAGCAGAGTTTATATTTGTCATCTACTGGTAATTATTTAATTAATAGTGTCGCAACAAAATATTTACATTATCAGATTAATAAAAATTGTTATCACATCAGGTATGAATTACAATAGAATCGTAGGTTTAGGCCTTTTTCTTTTGAGAATAAATGTTTATTCATATCAATGAATAAACATTTTATTTTCAAAATAAATGTTTACATCATAAGTAATAGATTGGTACTCAGAATGGTAGATTTGTCGCCAAATATGTCGACAATCGTCCGCGGGTAACGACATTGCGCGCCCTGACACGAATAGATCTAGGTTACAAGTTACAGTCGTGATAGGTTACTTGTGATAATGCACTAAGACATCGCTATATATTTATCAAAATATATTTTATAAATCATTTTTAAATATTGGATCATAAACTTATCAGGTCAAACCTGTTATAATAAATACAAACCTATTTATTTGATACTTGAAAATATATAATGTATAAGTATATTGTTTTTGTATTGTTTGGCGACTACATTCTACTATTTTGCGGACAAAACCTTTTATCCAGGTAATTCAAAACCAATTTAATTTGCTTTAGCTTAAATCTTACCCTAAAAAATTAGTAAGATTACATGTAACTATATATTAGTTGTATACATTTAGATCGGAAAAAGAGAACATCTAGGACGGGACTTGAACCCGCCACCAGTCCCTGAAAGGGGAATGCTCTGACCAACTTACGTGTCTAGGTAGCTCAGTTGGTCAGAGCATTCGCCCCTGTAAGGGACTGGTGGCGGGTTCAAGTCCCGTCCTAGATGTTCTCTTTTTCCGATTTAAAATCTATAGGAAAAGTTAACATACTAATTGCTTAAAAATTTAATTGAATTATATTAGTTGTAGTTTCAGTAGGACGTAGTATTACGATGGTTCTGTAACGGGAAATATCATGATTAAATTATACATTTCATAAAAGTTTTTTTTATTGATTGTAGATTCTAGATACACATTTTCTGACACAACGCATTTTTTTTTTTTTAAAGAATATTAGTAACCGAAATTACTAATATCCCCCTAACCCCTACAACTAAGCTAAATTGCTTGTGTTAGGAGTGGGTTCACGTCGGTAGTGTAATGGCCAGGATTCGAACCCTGGGCCTCTCGATCGTAAGGTTGACTCCTTAACCACTAAGCTACCGACGATATTGCATTCGGGCACAGACAAGATGATAATCAGTACATTATATGCCCTAAGTAAAGTTGGTCGGCAACCTCAACTTGTTATAGGCGCCAAACATGGAGTATTGGTTAATTATCATTGGCACCAAATATCATAAATACGAGATCAAAGACAAAGTTGACAAATGGTTCCACTTTAGTATGTTATCTACTTTTGTAGTTATTTCTATATAGTTAATGTATTGTTTTTAATTAATCTGTGAAAGTAACCGATTATAATATTGTTTACGTTATACGCCTTTCTAACCTGACTACTATAATATATTACGGACTTATTTTGAATATCTACTCAGTGATCTGTATACCGGGTGGAAACGTTTTATTTCGTCATTTTTGAAGATATTGCGAAACTTTCAAGTGATATAAAATCTGCTTCTATAAAATGATATCCCATTCGTGGTTCCCTATACATTTACTATGAAACGGCTTATTCACTAATCTGATAAGTAGAAACGCGAAAAAATGAAGAAAAAAAATTAAAAAGTTAAGAAAAAAATTGATGATGAATGGTGGTACCTACTTTTGCTTTTCCATTATTTACTATATGCCGATTTTTTTTTAGTTTTGTTATGTCATGTTATTATATGTTATATACTATTATTATATGTTATATATTACATGTTATATAGATTATATACTATTATTATATGTTATATATTACATGTTATATAGATTAGGTAATATAAGTTTCATATCAGTTAAAAGTTTTGAAATATCGAAATAATCGTCTGGACACTGGTCTGGTCTGGACTTAACTTTTCCCCCTTTATATAATTTTTATAGACCTTCGTTCTCAATTTACAAATTTACAAAATCAATAAAAAATACCGTTACCTACCTTTACACACCACGTTTTTTTAACGCGCTGACCACGCGCCTTTTTTAATAACGCGTTCTTTGCGCGGTCTCAACGAGTATTAGCAAATCGACAGGCTTGCGTTGACTGAGCGGACTGATTGCGTTCAACGCGCGTCTTCAGCGCGTTAAAACGACGTGGTTTGCAAAGGCCCTAAAATAAACAAATTTGCATGGTAAGAGACACCAATACGTATGTTTCGGTAGCTTATAGTGGTTAAGGCCGACGACTCCTTAACTGTCCTGCAAGTGTAAAACCATCGAAAGAGAAAGATTATTATGTTTTTTAATCAAACCTTTTAAAGTATCATTACACGCTTACCTGATGGAGATTAAAATGAAAAAAAAAATCGTTCTATTATCGCACTAACTACATTACAGTCTCTTTCACACACGCACACACACATCTCACCCTCTCCCTCTCTGTCTCACAAACACATACTCACACAAAAACAAGCGCGCGTACAGTTAAGTCTGCCTTATATTTACCAGAATACTGTGATTCGTTTTTTTTATACGTGGCAATAAAAGTTACGTAGACAGGTGACATACAATATGTAACAAAACTAGTGTCGATCCGTGAAGGTGTATATAGGTATCAATACTAGGTTCTGTTTATGTAATCCTTTTTGGAAACTAAATAACAAAAATGACCCACGAAAACTGCAATACAATTTAGGTCAATGAGGAAACTTACATGGCAATACAAGAACGACGTTTACGAACAAACCCTGTCTAAAAATTAAGATAAAAAATAAAAGTACACAGGAGGGCGCGGTGTCGCAGCCAGCGGGGGCGATGTTGTGGGCCGTTGCTAAATATTATTGGATATCTACTTCGTGGTGTTGTCACATCCTTACACTTTGGGAGGATACTGGTTAATTATGATACTAATAAATGGCATTTAGAATTCCAATAGTATATTTATTTTCAAAAAAAAAAAAATTAAATTTCATATATGGTTATGTATCTAGGATACCTAAGTGCCCCTTATTGATCGGAAACTAGTTTTTTTACACACAGCTTACGATCTTGTTATCATATATGGCCTTTTATGATTATCGAGCTCAAAATACTTTCAAAATTATTGTAATTTGATTATCCTACATCGCTATCTAGAACCTCTAATTATGCCGTCTGCTGCCTCATGCGTGTCACTCAAGCGGACGTCGTGCAAATCGTATGTATTTTTTTGCACGACTTTTCTGTAAATTATTTGCACGAAACAGGCGCCAGCATGCGTGCACGCGCACGAGGCAGCGGTGGGCTTTATTGCCTGCAGAATATTTCACCCGTAGGCTCAAATGCACCGCTTGGAAGGCAAATGCAAAAAGCATTTTCCGACGTAAAATAAAATAGGCTTGTGTTTTAACGCCTACTAGTAGCATTAAATAGATTGCCGGAGCCCCGCCTGGCGGGACTCCTATTTTTCTAGGAGTTCTAAAAAAATAACGTTCTCCTAACTCCGCTTCGCAACGCTGGCGCCTTAACCTTCTGACCTAATCTATCTAAATCGGACTGCTCAAACAATATTTGGTGAGAATTAATTAATTAATATTTATTAATTAGTTTTACAGTTTGAAAATTATTTGGTGAGGATTTAAATTGTATCGTATCAATATCTTCTAAGCTAACGTCCTAACAACGGACGAGGCTTTGACACATGGCTTTGAAAATCTTTTGTATGTTAGAAGAAATATTTCCAATTTTTTAAGGCTTTGTGATATACATAACGTAAATACTAGACATAAAAACAATCTTGTGGTTACTCCACAAGATAAGTAATTCCTTTCAGGGTAACTGTATACGCTTCTACAACAAGCTTCCTAGTGAAATGAAGAATCTACCTCTTCATAAATTTAAAAGCCAAATTAAAAGTAACATAACATAACATAACATGAACTCACGCCTATATCCCCGAAGGGGTAGGCAGAGGTGCTAGCACCCACGTTTCGCCAGTTTATGTTTTAGGTCCCAATGTAATAGGTGGCGAGCCTATTGCCATTAACCGGGCACTTATAAACCTCCGATAAATACACACATAACTTCGAAAAGCATCGAAAAGTCATTGGTGTGTGCCATGGTAATACCTGGGATCGAACCCGAGACCTCGTCTCAGCAGTCCTTTACCCATACCACTAGGCTGCCGCGGTTAAAAGTAAAATTAAAAGTAAACTCTGCTAAAAAGGCTATTATAAAATTCAAGACTATTTAGACGACAAACAAGCTTGGATATGAACTGTTTGCTCTCTCTCTATGCTACTCAAACGAAATATTGTACTTAGGTTAAGTAAATATGTTTGTAAATAGACCAAAAAAAAAACAGACCGCTGAGTTTCTTGCCTCCGGCAACACTTCTTCTCAGGACAGGGCCACGTTTCGAACCGGTGGTCCATTTGCCAAACATTAGATGAAAAAATTTTTTGACGTTTTGTAAGTTCCGTATTAATGGTCTATACAGAATAAATGGTTTTTGACTTTGACACAAGGTTTCCTTTGGGGGTTCAGACGGCAGCCGCTTCCGGAAAAGCCGACATACCAATCAAAATCAACAAGCGGACCTCTGACTCCGGAAGTGCAAACTTTGGACACAACTGTCAAAGTCTATGTCTAAGCAGTCTATGGTGCCATATTTTTTTTAAAGAACATTAGCAACCGTAATTACTAGTATTCCTGCTAACCCCTCCAGCCAAGCTAAATTATTTGTGTTAGGATTGGGTTCACGTCAATAGTATAATGATCAGGATTCGAACCCAGGATCTTTCCATTGTAAGGCTGAATCATTGTAAGCTACCGATTATTATTAATGTTTTGTTTTTGTATTTTATTTTTCAAAATAACCATCTTTCTCTTGCGGTGGTTTGCATTTCACAGGACAGTTGAATGCTTTGAAACAATGGTGTCTCTTCCTCAGCTCCTGATATCCGGCGTGAAAAGGAAACACTGGCACAATAGAAACACCAAGAAACTTGAGGAAAACTAGATAGAAATGATTTTGTGTAATAGATTTAAGAGGTAGATCAAAGTTTGAACGACAACTGACTGGAAGGAGACTGCGAATAAATACATGGATTTTATTTATATTAAATTTTTATTTTTTATTTCAATAACACATAACACACCTTTACTAATCACCGTTTCTCACACTCATGTCACAGTAAATACTGTACGCTTATTGGTTGACGATGATCAACAGGCAATTAATCAGCGTTTAGTATTTGGTGTGATAAGTATATACCACAGACTTATAATATAGACACAGACGTAAAATGTCCGATGTCTTGCTTGTGACGTCAAATTAACCACATACGCAATGAAGCTCAGACGGAGCCGAACTAACGCAGACAACCTTAACGATATTGATTGAGAAAGGCTAGATGATATTGTCGGAAGTTTACGCGAATGTTACACATTGAAATAAAACTATTTTTAACGGATTCTATCGCTTTTTTTATTATACAAAATATTAGGCAGATCACTGGAATTAGAGTAGAAACGAGTAGAATTGTTTAATTATTTATTTATTTAATTTTAAATAATATTATTATTTTCAGAGTTTTTAAGAGTGGCTGGGCTATCAGTGGTGTTCGTAACGGACTGCTCGAGTTCGATCCCCAGTCGCCCCGGGCACACACCTCTGACTTTTCGTAGTTATGTGTGCATTAATAAATGTTAATTATCGCTCGCTTAATAATGTGCCCGGTAGATGGCAATAGGCTCGCCCCCTATTACATTGGGACCTTAACATAACTGGCGAATCGTGGGTGTGTAATACACCTCTGCCTACCCCTTCGGGGATACAGGCGTGAAGTTATGTTATGTTTTTTTATTTTCAAGTAACAAATTATTATTAGCCCTGAATCTGAAACTGAAACCTATTTAACAACTGACAACACATAAGTTCAAATTATATTTATATATTTATATTATATTTATAGTTATATCTCTTATTCGTTACTAAGGCGACCTTGTTGTCTAAATATATTATGGTAACGAAAGAAGAAATATAAGTTATATTGTCTGTAAGTGGTCTGTTAAGTCTGTATCTCTTATGTCTGTGGTGGATACGAATTTGAAGAAAAATGCCCATAAGCCTGGGGTTAATGTACCTAACAAACACCGCGAGGTTTTAGTCGAATCCATCATAACCACATCCATATTACCGGATTGCAGCAAAAACACCATTTTTATATTTAATAATGGTCTTTAAGCTGCATTTTGTCTGCTTAGTAAGAGTAGTGGGAGAGAGAAATGAAGAGGGGCGTATGAGGCCCCATCAAGATCATCAGGGCTCAAACCAACCTCACCTACTGATTGACGGCGATTGGTCTAGGACTTCTCGGGGTTGGGAGGGGGTTTCAGACGGCAATCGCCCCCGTAAAAGCCAAGATAAACCTAATTACCGATCGCCTCCTTGCGATAACATGCCAGACGTGTTGGATTTACCGTCCAAACCATGGATCTTATGTTAAAAAGAGATACTTAGGTTACCGCAATAATATCGGAATATCAAAAGTGTACCGCATTGTATGACAGAAGTGATAGTTCTATCTCGTTCGCACTTACTGATTAGTAGGTATATTTCCTGTTGCACTCGTGCTAGCGTCAGGTAGACGAACTCGTTTTGAGTGATCATCATTCTCTGAGTCTTTTCATTACTAAGTTGGGGTCGGTTTCTCGTTCTAACTACTTACTTCGATATTTTTCGTGAAGCCACTGCCTTTTACCTTCACAAGTCATTGGCGATAACAAAGTTTATTAGATTATAGACCAATTGTCGGACCAATAACGACTGCTATAGATATTTGTATGAAAGCCGGGACCGACTGCTTAATGGGCTCTCCGAAGCACGGAGGGGTCTCAATGAGTTAAGAATGGTCACCCGTCCTAAGACTGACCTGTCTAATATTGCTTAACTTTGCACTTGGCTACGAGCCCTCACGAATTCGTTTTGAGTGATCGTTTGTAAGCACCAGTGTCTTATCTACCTCATAAAGCATCATAGTCCCAAACCCCTCGACGGTAATTAAGACAGGCAACAATACCTCTTTTTTTTTTTTTTAGGTAACAATACCTTTTTTTTTTTTTCGTGCGGAAATCCCTTCGGGTACCCCCCCGCCGGCCAGCGGGGGCGGTTATGTCGGGCTTGCACCGACTAAAACCGCACGCCGTCTCGGGTCTTAAGACGCCGGGCTGTAAGGTTACCCATAGAGCATATCCCTCGCACACCGACTGACCCTGGGCCATCTCCGGTTTCGAGATGGCCCACTTACTGGCTCTCCATTGTGCCATCTGTTAATCAGAGGGACACGTGGAAAGCTTCCGAACAGCCCTTAACAGAGCCGTCCCCGCCTCGGTCGGAGTTGGCCGTAGGCGGCAGCGTCTCTCCCGCCCTAGGAGAGAGGCGCTGCTGTCTCCGTTGCCCAGGGTGCACCGCGTGGAGGTCCCCAACCAAGCACCCCAGGCAACAATACCTAATTGTGGTTTTATCATTACAGCCAAGCAGCGAGCTACCCCTCAGGTGTAACGCGTACTACATCGACGGCGTCAACCGCGAGTACCGTCTCGCCGTAGTTTTCGACATGCACGATGTTATAATAAATAACGACCCTAATAATCTATAGGACCAATATTTGAGCTGGGTTTTGGCAACTGCAATTATATTATTCTTATTATTATTGATCTTCATACAATTTACTTAACTAGGCACAAAATAATTACCTGGGTACAATGACTTCCATGTGTATTATAAGAGTACGCTGTCCGGAAAAAAATGAGGTTACTAACGCCTTTAGTAAACCTCCGCGTTCGTATGCGCGAAACAACGACCAAACTAAGTAGTATGGCAGAGTTTCGCATATGCTATGTCTCACTCTACCACTAAGCTAGATAAATGGTTGCATCCTTATCGGTATCATTTTGCAAGGAACTGTGAAATGGTCGATACAGTCGCAGATGTTCCGCTAGCTGTGTTTCGCATCGCAAGGCGTCTCGTCGGCTCGATCGCTGTTGGTGAGAACAGATTTTCGCACCATGGAAGCCGAAAATATTGAAATATGAATATTATTGAATTCAATTCGAATTTATCATGTTTCTGGCTTCATTCTGAAATACCTATGTATAAAAACGATCTTCTTGTGATTGAAGTTCTAAACGTAGTTTATTTTCTCCAAGTTTCCCTCGTTTCTGGTTTATTTCATAGACACAGATTCTTTGCTTTTTCGTTAACACCGACGTTTTCAACAACAATCTCCTATAGATACTCTTCATGTACAATATAGCTTGATCTCTGTGACAGATAGCTACTAAATTTACAATTTTATTTTGTATCACCCATATTTTCGATCAACCTGGCACTTAAAGATAAGTGCCAGTTTGATCGCAACTGAAGTGCAATAAATAATAAATTTTCACTCCTCAAATGTTGCACCTGTAAGTTCTAAAACACCTAGTAATAATTTTATATAAATATATCGCTTACGAACAAAGTCATTCTGGACTGTGGGTAAAATAGAGATGTGAGAATCGCTAAACGTAAATCGATAACCAATCCTTTTTAACATAACATAACATAAACTCACGCCTATATCCTTTTAAATTATTAATAAAAGAAATAAAAACAATACAGTACACGTATAAAACTTTCTATATTTTTTTTACAATTTAGTCACAGTTAAGTTGTTAAATACATAAATTCAGGTAATTTATTTTCTCAGAATCACTGATAATATTTATTTTCTCAGAGATAATAATAATAATCTTATACTCATTATATGTTTATACATAAAACAGTCAGTTACATCTAAAATCACAATTTAAAAAATAAAGAGCTTTATCGACAAAAAATTCGAGCTACGTCGTAAGTGTCATAGCACTAATGACAACTGTCACAAACATCCAGCTATATTGTATAGAGTGTAGCTGTAGTAAGCATAGAAGTCATTGCCTAGGTAAGTATAGAAGGCCGATTACGTACGAGAAAGCCGTACGCTCACTCTCCCCAAGCATAAACCGTCAAAGCGCGGGTACTCTCAACTAGCGATATGATTGAAATGAGTTAAGATTACTTAAAGTCCTCGTAAGTAGCGCGCTCGTTGTATGTAGACGGTCTTCCCTACCTACTTATTAAGTTTGTGACTAGGCGTTTCAAGTAAGAAGGTGACGGACAATAAAGGATCAAACATGCCAGGGTGCCAAATCAAAGCCCGCACAGTACTTAGGTACGCGGCTTTTGGCCTTAGCACATCGGAGAGAAGAGTAAAGTCCGGCTGAGATCCATCTTCTGCTTCGGTTCTGTAGTGTTATCTTTATAGCACAGCGATACTACATTTTGATACCTTTTTTGAGTAGTTAAAACCGAAGATATACGGCCGGTTTCAATAATCCATCTATCCTTTACCAGCAGTTAAAATAGCTACCATTAGTATCTATCGGGGATTTTTTCTGTTTCAATAAACAAAGATAAGCAGAAAATGACTTTCGGCCAGTCTCAATAATCTACCTACAGTTAAAGGTAGAAGCTATCCCAGATAAACATGTCAACATTAATCTATCTTTAACTGCGGTTTCAATACTATCAAAGTCATTTTCTGCTTATCTTTGTTTATTGAAACAGAAAAAATCCCCGATAGATACTAATGGTAGCTATTTTAACTGCTGGTAAAGGATAGATGGATTATTGAAACCGGCCGTTTGATAATATTGAAACCGCAGTTACAGATAGATAAATGTTGACATGTTTATCTGGGATAGCTTCTACCTTTAACTGTAGGTAGATTATTGAGACTGGCCGATAGCTTATAAAGGTATCGAACTGTCAGTCGCTACGCTAAGCAACGCTATGTAAATCCGAAGCAACCGGAGTCTCACTCTTCTGTCCGACGCCAACTTGTATATTACAGTACTATAATGTACAATTTTGACAAGTAGTAATGATGGTGCGGATGCAGATATCTTCTCATTTGGAATGCTTAACCGACTCATTTTTGTAATTTTTTTATACCCGAAATATGATGGGAATTTGCGACTGCCATTTGACCTCCGCGAGAAAGACTTTAGATTTAACTAAGTACATGGATGTAACAGTGGTTTAAGGGGTAGTCCACAATATAGCCGTCATGTCGATTTAATGAGGTATCAAACTGTCAGTCCAATGTGCTACATATAGAATGCTCTACAAAACTGAAGCAAGTCGATCGTAGCCGGCTTCTCACTCGTATACCCGAGGCGATGTACCAAATCAAGAGCCTATTACTTCCTATTCATACACAAATATATAATTAATTGTTCTTATTATGTGGAGATTGAACCCAAAACACGGGCCACAATGACAGCTAAGGATGAGCGCAGATTTGACACAAGCCAGACTTGTCACCGTGCAGATCTTGTAGGTATTTGCCAGCTTTGTATAAGAAACAGTTTTGTTCGAAGTGTGCGAATGTCTTGTCTCTGATGAGCGCTCAGCCTAACAAGTGACCGCTTAAACCACTGTGCATAGTTTATAGCGTAAGTATTATGTCGTTATTAATGTATTAAATGTTTTGTGAGTATATACAATTTAATTATGGAAATACCATAATTATTATGATACAAGTAGTCTTATTTAAGTAATAGAATTGTATAGATATGAAATATTCTTCAGATTTGTTAGCACGAAATGTGCAATCAAGAGGTGAGGCGAGAATTATATAGAAACAGTACAGCACGGATAATGCGCGGGCGTAATTAAGGCCGTCGGCTGCATTATGCGTGTGCACGTATGCGGGCGCCTGTTTCGTGCAAATAATATGATGCGAATTTCGTGCAAAAAATACATACGCGTTGCACTGCGTACTATTTCGTGTGAATACATAGAGAAGCGTATGTACATTTTTGCATGAATTTCGCACAATATTATTTGCACGAAACAGCTGGGCGCATGCGTGCACACGCTTGAGGCAGTGGGCAGCCTAAAATTATATAGAAGAGGCCAGGAGACGGTACGCTGCGCCACTGACTTTGTTGTGATACCTATAATTCACGCCTTTGACCTCGCTAATATGGAAAATAGTCGCTGAGATTTCACACATGACGTTTCACTGTTACGTCGGAGGTGCCGGGTTTGATACCGTTAATACGTATGTATTTACTACAGAAATGTACCTAAGCATGTTAAAATTTCCAACAGAAAGCAAGCCTAAAAGTAAATGTCAGTTAGCCAATCGCGTTGCGAATTACATAATTTAGAATTTCTTCACAGCTTTGTGGCAAAAGCGATAGGTGAGGCATCATGATTTTATTCTCCGTGTTTATTAGATTCATATTAAACGTTTAATATTCATCACACTTACAATATAGTTCGTCGTAGGTATAAGCTGATGGCCCATTGATAGTGCACATTAAAGGCATAGGTACTTCTATTCGTACAATCGCATCTATTATAACATATTCGGGCTTCAGGCCGTCTGCTGCCTCATGCGTGTACAGGCATGCGGGTGCCAAATATTTTGGAACTAATTTCGTGCAGATCATATAGTGCGAATTTCGTGCAGATCATATAGTGCGAATTTCGTGCAAAAAATACGAACGATTTGCACGAAATTACGCCACGCCGTGCGGGCGCCCGCATGTGAGACACGCATAAGTAGTCAAGATTTATTTCACGTTTACCTAAATAATTGCTTAGTCCTGTTTGGTAATTAAATTACCTATAGTTTATATAACAATACATAATAAAGAATTGTTTCTCAAATCATTGTTTTTTTCACAACTTTTATAATAATAACATGTGCCCGTCACATGTACCATGTAGGTGTACATCTACCAACACCTTCGGTGCCCACGGCAACCTCACCTGCTAGTCAGAGTGCTAAAAAACAGACGAGGTTCTTTTTTTTTGTTTCGTCAGGTGAAATGTCCTACGGCATACCGCGCGACGCGGGGAGGCCGCGCGGTTATTTGTGGCTGACACACTATAATCCCTGCGGTGTGCCATACTCTGCGCCTTGTCGGGGGTAAAAACTATACAAGAATACTTGCATAGCGACCTGCCCGCACTGTGACCTGCCCGCATTGTGTCACGGGCACCTGCAGAACAGACGAAGTTCTGGCGCAAATTTTCTTTCGGGGTTGGAAGATCAGCAGGCCTACTATGAAACGTACATCCGCTATTGCGGACTGAAATTTCGGGCATTCGGTACCCTGAAACGCACTTATCTCGCAATCGGGCCCGAAGACGGCTCATAACAGTTCGTTCAGCCTAAACCCTACCATGAAGTGACCTGAAACCATAAAATTCGGAATTTGAACGCCCACCAAAAAAAATTGCAATTATAACACGACTTATCTCAAAAGGTCTAAACGTTATAATAATCCATTACAAAGGAATGCATTTTTATGTTGGTTTATCTTATAATAGTTCATTTTTAATAGATATACATTGTAAACGATAACCCCCTTAATATGTAAGATTCACTCCCGAACATACTTTATGATTGAATTTTTTTATTTAATGGCGATCCCAGACATTCACCCAGACTTCCGCCAATGTTCGTGGTCCCGACCGAAAGAACGAAATCCGATGGAACTTCATACTATCTAAATGACACTTCTTTCGGTCGTGTTTCGTGCGGGCCCGTAATTGACAACATTTCATTTTCCATAGTAAGGTAAAACAATAAATCCATTTCGAGATATTAGGTTTATAAAGAACATATATTATTTTCAGATTTTTCTGTTCACTATCTTCGTAATAAATGTAAAATAACGAAAATACCAACATTTTGGTGAAAGATAGGATTTTAAATCACTGTACCCTTTGCATTTATTAAAAAAAATATATATCACACGAGTGTTGTTCCAGTAGCAATAGATTTAGTATCGATATATGATTTTCAAAAGCAATAATACTATATCGAATAGTCCTATCCAAATTTTAGTCAATACAATTGAATAGACACTGCAAAATAGATAATACTAGCAAGTTTAGAAATTACTGTCGATAGCAAAACCTGATTTTCTAAGCCAAGTATCTCAATACCATCGATAAATTATAGCTAATGGAACAACACCATAGTTTCCGTTGTGGTTCTGATTGACATTGACTTGACAGTAACCTACATGACAGAACGTTTGTTTATTGTTGCATCATATCATTGTATCGTTATTTTCAATTCCAAAATTTAATTAACATATAAAATGAAAACTTCCGAAGGTTTTTACAAAGCAGACAGTAGAAATATGCCAAAAGTTGAAATGATCATGTTTCTAGAACACGAGCGATAGTGAAAACAGAAAGTGCTAATATTTAAGTTTTTTTTATTGTGTATAAACCATAAATAATGGGGGCTAACACCAAAAATCATCCTGTGGCTTTACGAAACAGTAATCCGCCCCATGATAGCGTATGGCGCTATCGTCTGGTGGCCAAGGACCGAAAACAGCACAATAGCGGCTAAACTACAACGGACCCAAAGATTAGCCTGCATGGCAACCACTGGATGCATGAAATCTACCCTCACCGCGGCAATGGAAGCCATGCTCGGACTCCCAACTTTTTTTTTATATATGCTAAGGTAATGTCTAGTAATTCCTACAATTGGAGCTTACGCCCTCTTTGACCGAGCAACTATTAATCTTTAAAATAAAAATATTTAAAAAAATCTTTTGCACAAAATAAAAAATACGCATTGTATAGTTTTTTGTCTACTTTCTTATCCAACAATAAAAAATCAGGTAAAGAAAAATGAAATGTTGTCAATTGCGGATGTATATTTCATGGTAGGCCTTACAGACAGCATGCCCTCTCGTAATCTTCACTTTACGAGAGCGACTGCTGGCTGATCTCCAGCCAATCGAAAATAATAAGGGCTCCAAAGTGATAGAACCGTGATCATTCAAAACAGGTTAAAAATAAATAACTGTACTCTTGTTTTCATATTTTCTACGGATTTTGGCAAGGGTTCGGGTCGGTTCTATCATAAACAGAGGAATCTACCTATATAGTAGAATTAGTTTTTCAGTCTACGGATTTTATACAGTTTTATAAACCAATTCTGGCAACACTGTATTTATGATAAATGTTGAAATACTTTTAAGGACTTTGTATCCAGTTACCAATAAAATCCATAAAAAAAGATAAATGTCATTATTGTCATTTTTGACATCAAATCGAAAGTAAAAAAAATATAAGAACAGTGCAAAAGTATTCGTGTACACGGGTTTGCTGCGTTGAATTGTTCTTGTAAATAAATTTTCTGTTACGTATTATTTTATTTGTAGTTAAAGAAAATATAAGCTTGCTCATATTTAATGATTTTAATTACAGATATCCCAAGTGCGATTGTGTAGTGAATTATACTTGTTATTGTTCAGCTAGTTTTCGTAAATTGCTAAATCAACTCAGAAAAATGGTGTACGATGTAAGTATACAGTTGTCTTAGTCATAAATTTTATGTAATTAGAAGGGCGGAGTATGGTTGCGATGAGGCAATGACATCAGTGTAAGAATTAGGGCGCAGGGAAGGGCTAACCTTGACCCGGGAAATATGGGTAGGTAAGAACTATATAATTATGAATGTTTGTGGATCGAAGAAACACTATTCATCCATAAATAAATATCACTGCGTTGTAAACAGACAATAAGAACTACTTCCATCTATCCATAAAAAAAAGTGATAGCAAGAGATTAAAACAGGTTTTATGCTGAGCCTAAATTGTGAGAAAGTTCTTATTGGTTTAATAAGTAAAGCAGTAAATTTACGAAGCCTTTGTTTCAACCAATGATTTCTATGTATACCTACTACTAGACTGGCCGTGCGGAAGAAAAAAATTGCTATCAATTTGAGACCACAACCTGACCAATATTTTTTTATAGTTCTCATATAGATGGCGTTACAAAAATACGCGCTTTGCCTATACAGATAGGTGTCATAATTCATGAAGTTTCTGCATCCTGTTCCAAATTTAAAATTCAAAATTCATTCCCGCCTCACCCCCAAACTGTGACACAATTTTATTCTAAACCGCTGGTCTGTATAAATATGGTTGGTATAAGTCATTGGTTTTACCATTTTTAATTCATGTGTATTCACTGGTATGTTAGATTTA
Source organism: Cybosia mesomella (assembly GCA_946251805.1). Taxonomy (NCBI): domain Eukaryota; kingdom Metazoa; phylum Arthropoda; class Insecta; order Lepidoptera; family Erebidae; genus Cybosia; species Cybosia mesomella. The sequence goes on from OX276398.1 coordinate 31,373,501, forward strand.
TCATTGTCTTTACAATAGTTAGGTCCTGGGTCAGGCAAAGTGATCTGAAACACTAGTAAGAGAGAATAAGGTATTATGTGTAAACAGCTAGAGACTACACTGGTCAACACTAGTTATACAACACCAGCTTTGATAGCTAGTACTTTTTCAGCCCTCTATACTCGTTGTAAAACTACAATTGTTTTGTTTCAGTAACCCTTCGATTTCTTGTACTATGCAAAGAAATAGCTATAATACTGTTTCTCTGTAACTTAATTCATTTTGAGAAAGTGTAGGTACATTCCTAACTCCTTTTGTTACGTTTGTGGAGTACTGAAGCTCAAGAAATAAATAGGAAATTGCAAAAATATTTCTTGGAAGTTAAACTATATTTCGATTTATCTGTGGTCCACCACTCTAATGATATGGATCTTTTTGTATTGATTAGGTGTTTACTTTAAAGTTTATAGCTAGACTGAAAAAACACAATTTTAGCCAAATAATAATATTGCTATGAAAACTTTTAATGCCATCCTAGACCTACTATGTGATAGTTTTTAAACACTGAATTGTAAACTTAGTCGTGAAGTGTTCTGAAATACTGAGCTCATGCGGGGTTTGCACGGGTGGCTAAATTCGCAAGATTTTTGCCGTGCGCTGATGATCGCCCGTCTAAATAGTAAATTGCCTATGTTAGGTTAGGTTAGACTGTAGTCACAAGCCCCAAAGTTGAGCAGCGTCCGACTTTGGCCGCAAGGCGAGCAGGCGCTTGCGGCTGGTGATTAAAATCGACCGTGTAAACGAACAGTTTCATACTCAGGATGCTCAACCGAGGCGCATGCGATTTTAGTCGCCTATGTAAATGGGTTAGCGGAGCGGCTTGGTGAGGCAATTTGTGAAGTGACTAGCCGCACGGCGAAAATTGACCCGTGTAAGGAAGGCTTTTGGACTTCCAAGTGCACATGCACTAAAAATATGAGAATAATCTAACTGAGCTTGCTGTCTATGTAGTAGGAGTTTGTTATAAAATTAATAAGTTATTCTCAATAGCGGGAACCAACCGTGGTCGGTGTCCAAAACTTCAATGCGGCGGAAGACGCAGCCACTCTCCGGGCTGCCATGAAGGGCTTTGGGACTGACGAACAAGCGATCATTGACATCCTAACTTCGCGCTCTAATATTCAACGTCAGGCGATCTCCAAGGCTTTCACACAAGAATATGGAAGGGTAAGCTTTGTAACATAGTTAATCTTAGTTTAAAACGGAAATACTCTAGGAAAATATCCTAGTATGGGAAACCTTTTAAGACACAATGACTATAACAGTCTGGGGCTAATGGGGCCGCCGGCAACCTGGTGGCAGTAGTATATTATTGGGCATTCTACCCACAAACCATTGGGCGGACTGCCTCACAATTTGTGGGTACGATTGCCCAATAATAGGTATAATTGTGATTACGATCAGCGTTCAAAGTTTCGTTCAAAGTCGTCAAAAACAGGTCTAGAATTGTCGAATATTATACTCGGCGTTCAACGATTCAAGAGCATTCTGTGAATTCTGTCCCACTCCGCGGTCTTCAGAATGTCGGATAATATATTTTTTACATATTTTCGATAAACAATTGAAAGATAAAGTTTAAATGATAACGTTGGTGAACGCGTTTCTCTCATTCGTCGTTCAACCCTTTCACAAATTGATCATGAAATTCGTTAAACAAACGTAAACGTTGCACGTTAACACAATCTGTGATGATTTGCCCAAGTCTCGTGTTCGTCATGGCAAAATATTACCTAAAATAATATAAAATAATACTATAACATATAATACGATGCATTATTTGCGGAAAAAGCGGCGATAGCCCAGTGGCGTACGTAACGGACTGCCGAGACGAGGTCTCCAGTTCGATCCCCAGTCGCCCTGGGCACACACCTCTGACTTTTCGTAGTTATGTGTGTATTAAAAAAAGTTAATTATCGCTCGCTTAGTAATGTGCCCGGTAGATGGCAATAGGCTCGCCCCCTATTACATTGGGACCTAAACATAACTGGCGAATCGTGGGTGTGTAATACATGTTATGTATTGCGGTAAAACAAATTTACTAATTGGTCTTCTAATACTTCAAACGGATTGAATTTTCAAAACGTTTATGTATATTCAAAAAGTATCATACACATTATTGAAACATCGTGTGAATGAGCTAGAACTCTCAATGCGGTCATGTCATATAGAGAGTTCCAGCTCACTTTGTTCGCCAAACTTAATGCGTTCATTACAAACCACTTTTTCCTACGGCAACATGTAAATAATACCTATGAAGCGATTCCTTGATTCGACATGTCAGCACTTAACTAGTGTTGTACGTTAACACAATCTGCGATTGTAGGATTTACCATCAACGCAATGATGATATTGAGAACGCGTTCAACTGTAACGCTTATAACGCGAAACTGATAAACCAACGATCGCTCTATCGTTCGTTCGCCTGACACTGCGTTCAACGTTTATTTCGATCAAGGGTCAACGCTACCATCTCAGTACCTTCCTAAATGTATGTTCCTTCTCTGCGCATCGCGCTTCTGTGCCACTTAGTGCCACTACGATGCCGCAATAAATTGTTTGTGCCACCACGCCGTAAAGTGCAGCGTTTTTCATGCTGTTTCAATGATATTGAGAGTTCAATGAACAGCGAACTAAAGCGTTGATCATTGATCGAAATGAAACGTTGAACACAAACTGCGTTCAACGTTTAACGAACGAATGAGAGAGCGATCGTTTTATCTATTAAGTATGCTACTAATGTATTAGTGCTGGTCGGATAGTGATCAAATCGAATCGTTGAACGCTGATCATATATTATGGGGTATTCGTACCCACAAATTATGAGGCGGTCCGCCGAACGGTTTATGGGGTAGAATGCCCAATTATATACTACTAACAACTTATGTTTGCGAGCATAAAGAGTAGCCTGAAGAGAGCGAGAGATAATTGGCTTCCAAACTGCAGCACAGCGTACCCTTTTTTTTATCGTGCGGAAATCCCTTCGGATAGCGCGTGCCAGCGGGGGCGGTTATGTCGGGCTTGAACCGACTAAAACCGCACGCCGTCTCGGGTCTACAGACGCCGGGGTGTAAGGTTGCCCATAGAGCATATCCCTCGCACCCCAAGAGCACAGCGTACCCATTGGTTCCATTATCAATGATTTATAATGACGTCATTAAACTGCATTGATGCTGACTAAGATTCAGCAACATTCATTCATGACTCGGTCAACTCGTTCTAGTGACTCAATCTAATTGACTCAAGTTAACTAGTCTACTCTTACTCAGGTAGCGGCCGCTGTACATAAGGCCTCAGGTTTGGTTCCCAGCCCGAGAATAGTGTTACTAGATTTTTATTTTAGGTTCCTTTTAACGTGTTCGGTAGATGGTATACAATTATATATAACGTAGTATGCGTTTTACTGCACTTCAATCACATTATGTAAATGTTTGTACTGTCAGCAGAAACCAAAAGAAATATTATTATTTCAATTAAATTTTTAAACAATTTGTATGCTAACTTTTCCTATAGATTTAGATCGGAAAAAGAGAACATCTAGGACGGGACTTGAACCCGCGACCAGTCCCTTACAGCGGGAATGCTCTGACCAATTGAGGCACCTAGACACGTAAGTTGGTCAGAGCATTCCCCCTGTAAGGGACTGGTCGCGGGTTGAAGTCCCGATCTAAATGTGTAGGAAAAATATTATTATTTTCATCTAAGTATTCTCTATTTTCCGTTTAAAAAGAAAGGACAATGCCCATGTCAGTATGGAAATCGGTTGCACACTTTTTTTTGCTATGTCACATAAGTATAAACTGCATTATAAAGCCTGCATTAAGTATTATCTGAAATATAAACGCATATTGTAACAGAACTTGGGGTTATTGAGAAATTAAATGATTACAACGAGAAAAACAACAACAAGAAAATATTGTGACACTGGCTGTTGAACCGTCGAAGACAGGGATACCATGTATAAACTAAGAGAAAACTACCACTGAAGCACACATTATTTTACAACTTTAACTGATTATCACTAATAAACTACGAATACATACACGAAATATTAAGATTTCTTAACTTCTATATATATGAATGTCACATTACGAATTATTATCACATATTATTATTTAACCATTTTATTTTAAAAAGATTGGTATATTTGCATTCTACCAGAAACCTATGGTTTATTTTATATAATGGTAACAATTAAATTAAAATGGAAACGATTATTCATTCAAGTTTTATATCTTTATAATTTAAATTCAAACCCCAAGTTCTATAGAAGCGATTTAGTGTTGAAAAGTCATACTATAATCAATATTATTTTATAACATTTGAAATATTGACGCGAACGTTTAAAAGCGCAACCAAGAATGGGCATTCTCCTTTATAAATAACTTACCCTTTGCATGTTGACATGACTTTACTTACTTTAAACAAGTATATTACATTAATCGAATAATAACATAACATAACATAAACTCACGCCTATATCCCCGAAGGGGTTTATGTTTTAGGTCCCAATGTAATAGGTGGCGAGCCTATTGCCATTAAACGGGCACTTATAAACCTGCGACAATACACACATAACTTCGAAAAGCATTCGAAGCATCGAATAATTACATTTCAAAACTCTGATAGTCCTATTTTTAATCTAAACGCATAGTACATTTAACTTGTACCTTCGGCGATATTACAACGTAAAATGTACAAGGTTACGTAAGTTGATTGTAACAGATTAACCACGTGAACTCTTCATAGTACACGAATATTGCCAAGGTTAAATTAGTCATAATTCGTGTATATTTTTATAGGAACATACGCGGTACGCCTCGCCTGTACCATAGAATAAGATTGAATAAGAGCCTATACAAAGAGTTTCTCGCGCACGATAAAAACTGTCGTTAACGTTCCATTATGCGAGACCTCTTGAACTAATTTCGCATGATTCAACGACGAGTTGTCGTTGAGTCAACGTCTTTTACAAGGTCTCGTTACAAGGTCTTTTAGAACTTAGTGACGTTGTAAAGTAAAACACCAAAAAAAACCGGTTAAATGCCAGTTGGACTCGCGCAAGAAGGGTTCCATACAATGATAGCTCGCCTTAATTTATTTTATTTAAAAAAATTATTATTGAAGAGAATATAAAACTTAATATTTGGTAATATTTCAAGCGTCTACCTTTTGCCGTTAATAATATTGAGCAAAAAACGACAAAACGAACAAAAAGTATCTTATGTATACTTATTCGTATCCTAGAACCCATATTACAGGATTTGTTTAGTTTGGGTCTAGATTTGTACAAGAATATTTATTTAATAATTATTATAATGCGACCTCTGTCTCGTAGCGGTAGAGCATTCGACTGCTAAGTCAGAGGTCGCGGGTTCGATTCCCGCTCATTGCAAATATGTATATTTGCATTGGTCTGGGTGTTTCTATGTACAATATGTATTTATTTACAAAAAAAAAGTATCTAAGTATGTTTATCCGCATTCTAGAACCCATATGACAAGCTTTGCTTAGTTTGGGTCTAGATGGCGCTGTGTAATATGTTCTAGAATATTTATTTATTATTTATTATTATAAAACTTGAAAAATTGTGCTCAGCAAATAAATAATAATTTTTTTGTTATTAAATAATTTAACCTATCCGTAACACATGTATTTATACATGTTGCCGATTAGTGGAATAATTGGAAATTTGTGTAATATTCTTCTTATAAAAATTTAATTATAATAATTAGATTTGTACTCATTACTCAGTACCGAGATAAATTGTCTGTTAGTACTGGGTAGCCCGGCCTTACGTGTCTGGTCAGGAATGGTTTGATTCAAGTAGTCTATTGAATAAATCGACTTCCATTATGACTGAAATGAAATGCTCTTCGTTGGTTAGAGCATTGCTCGAGAACGACTGAACCGATATGGCTATTCATTACCGACTGAGCCAGGCGAAGGATGGTAATATCACTAATATGTTTATAAATCTGTAAGTTTTTTTTTTCGGTACAGGATATCGTCGAAGATCTCAAGGCCGAGCTAGGCGGCCACTTCGAAGATGTGATAGTGGCTCTCATGATGCCTCCAGAGGAGTACCTGTGCAAGGAGCTGAACAAGTGCATGGATGGCCTGGGCACTGACGAAGCCACCCTAGTGGAAATACTGTGTACGAGGACGAAGCCTGAGATAGCAGCCATCGTTGAAGCTTACGAGCGATGTGAGATTGAAATACAAGCTATTGATTAAGGACTTACTAGTCTAGATTTTAATAGTACTTTGTTGGCAAATTCGTACCTACATGACGATAAGCGGTTACCGTAGCCAACGATCGTTTGTAACACAGCCTGTCATACATTTGGATCGATTACATCTATACATCCCCAAGGGATATACCACATATTTGTTGTATGCTCTCACAATCGAACCCTGGACTTGAAATGAGAGCCACAATTGACACTGGTTCTCCATCCCCGTGGTTATTGGGACTGATTCTAAAAAATACATCTGATTCGCACCCGAATGGAGCAACGCTGGGCCATCCTCGGTGGTGAATGGTATATTTTTTCATTTCATTTCATTTCAAACATCTCATTTGCCGCCGAAGGGGGCAATGTTGGCGGTGACCACTGGGATTAACGGTATTGCTCCCAGTGCCAACCCGGGATATCTTTTATAAAACATCTCATTAGCCACCGAAGGGGGTAATGTTGGGGGTGACCACTGGGATTAACGGCATTGATCTCAGTGCCAACCCGGGATATTTTTTATAAAATTCTCATCAGCCACCGAAGGGGGCAATGTTGGAGGTGACCATTGAGACTAACGGCATTGTTCCTAGTGCCAACCCGGGATATTTTTTATAAAACATCTCATTAGCCACCGAAGGGGGCAATGTTGGCGGTGACCACTGGAATTAACGGCAACAATCTCAGTGCCAACCCAGGATATTTTTTGTAAAACATCTCATTAGCCACCGAAGGGGACAATGTTGGCGGTGACCACTGGGGTTAACCGCATTAATCTCAGTGCCAACCCGGGATATTTTTTATAAAACATCTCATTAGCCACCGAACGAGGCATGGATTAACGGCATTGCTCCTATTGCCAATCCTTTATCCGTACCTATCGGTATCCTACCCTAATAATGAAGCCGTAACTCGGTGAAGTTAAATATTTTATTTCTAATAAATCCTTATGTGTAGTGTACGACCGTCCTCTGGCTGAACATATGTGCTCCGAGACTACGGGCGACTTCCGTCGTCTGCTTACCCTCATTGTGACTGTAAGTATTATGTTAGTTGCCTTGAAAATGCATGGTGTCAAATACTTTTGTCGATAACAGATGATGTTTTTCTAATTACGCTTTATAGAACAGACAGTAACTTTATCTGTGAAACGCGCCACATGACGTTACCTCTAAAAAATTTTTTTTTCTGTGTTTTATCTTTCTAAAATTATTATAGTAAGTTCCTAAAATCTTGAACAAAACTCGCGCATGTACACTAACTGGCCAATCGAAAAAGCATTAAAAGAATTGATCAACCAATGGCGCGAGCCCTTTGAACGATTTTGACTTTTAAATAATAATATACGATTGGTTGATTAGCGCGCCTCCGCCATCGCGCCCGTCGCTTACCAGGAAAGAGACCCTAAAATACGGACAACGCAATTATCAAGATTTTTACTTATTCTGTACTACTTTGTAACCTAATCACGGATAATTTTTGTTTTCAAAAATTTTGGAGGTTATACCGCGCTAAAAGACTTGATCAGAGTTTCTAGTTCGAGTTCCATATTCGAATGAATTCATCATCGCGTTAATCGAGTAAACGTCAATGTGAACCCAATCGCCGTCACCGCACATGGCGCTCATCCAATATCATACAAATACAATTTACTTAAACGCAATCGAAAAGGTGCAAAAACTCGCATCACGCATTCAATAGTGTACTTTCAGCGGGAGATACTTTACGCACGATGTAATTTCATTAAAGTAAGATTGGGAACATTCGAGAGGGAAAGGTTGCAACAAAATTTCAAAACTATCTGGGGTACTTTACTTTCGGTGGCGTAATGTTTGTATGCGAAAATGTGTTAGGCCTACTGTCCACGCTGTGTTGCTTGTGCAGCCCAGCGCATTGAACACTTTTTACTAGGCGTATTGCACACGTATGTTTTTCATTCATTTGTGACAATGCCGTTGAACGACGAAGATTATTTTGGCTTATTACTATTGCGTTCACTCGATGTAGTCAACGACAAAAGTAGATTAACAAATTCTTATTTATAGCTCTTAAGCTTTACATAAAATAATAAATTAAACATTAAATATATCAATTATTGATGCAATTCCAATGTAAATAAGATTAGTTCATATTTTAGTGTTAACCAACTTTTGTTGTTGACTGTACGTCTCGGTGTATGACATGCGCTACGGCAGACGTCATGAAGCCGTCTTTTCGACAGAGTTTTTTTATGTAAGCTGCAGGCAGGCGTACAGTTACACCAAGCCAAGCGTATAAAGACGAATACGTGCCAATGAAGCTAAGCCTCCTTGGACGGTAGGCTTTAATGCACCATAGGGACTCTAAATGAGTTAAAATCATGGTAGCGTGATCCTAGTAACAATGCATGAAAACCACGTACAGGCATATAACATATACGTGGGAATTACTAACAATAATTACTAAATAAAATTAGATATATGTAATTAGAAAACGCTTGAGCAATGTACTGTTTTGCACATTATGCTTGTATTATACTAAAACCATAATTCAAATGTTCGATAATAATAAAGAAAATCGATAGTAAAAAGGTGATTACTAGGTACTTTTTTTAGTTAATTAACCTCGGTCGATTGAAGCAAGGTCAGTAGAGCACCCAACACATATATACAACAAAAAGTAGTAGTTGCCCGCGGCTCCGCCCGCGTAGAATTCTGATCCCGTTCCCGCAACCCATGGGAACCTATTCCCTATGTGTTATTTCGGACTATAATCTATCCCTGTGCCAAATTTCAGCCAGACCTGTTCAGCCGTTTTTGCGTGAAATAGCAACAAAGATACATACATAAATACTCACTCACAAACTTTCGCGTTTATAATATTAGTAAGATAGAAAGAGATTGAGAACAGAATGTTTTATTTTTAACAATGACCCTTGAATCGTTTCAATTTAAATTCGAGGTCAAAAGAGTCGGTACAACAGTCACACACGTCCTTCAATATGGTAACTAAACCTTGAAACTTGCTCTATAGCGGGTATATAGTTGATTAAAATATGATAAGTACGTGAACTGGTATTGATCGACAGCTTTTGTTCAGCGTCCGGAAATAAGTTTGAGTGAGTTTACAGTGTTCGGTGATTGAAACTTTTGAAGTTTTTTTTTTGTATTGTACATAGACACATCAATAGGGGTGTAAAATGGGGTCCCAAAACTACTCCGTGCTCCAAAACAACTTTTTTGTATTTTTAACTTTTAATATATACTAATATTTGTCACTCTATAAGGTGTCACAAAATTAGGTCTCTGAATTTGGTGAGATGACTTGGTATCGACAAAATATGTATTTGAAACAAAACAAATATATATCGAGTAAAATAAAAAAAATATATAAAAGTTAAAAATATAAAAATGAAAAAAAAAGCACCAGCGACCACCATCACGTGACGCGACGAGCATACGTGGCGCTGGTCGCGATTTAGGTATTTCCCACACATCCGCTTGGAGAATACTGCGAAGAGAAGGACTGCACGCCTACCACGTGACCTACTTTGTGACACCTTATATTTTGGTATAAATAAAAAACAAAGTTGGTTAAATTTACAATTCACCTTAGTTAAGCTACTTTCGTAGCAGGGATGGGTCGATCCACACAATATAAGATTAAGAGGAAGTGCTCTTAACACTCGTTTGTGTGGAGACTTTAGCATATTTTTTTTTATGACTAAACACATTAAACAGTCACGTGTATGGTCATTATTTTCAACAGAGGACAAGTCTAGTAAGTAGTCTAGTAAAGTAAGTTTCAATTGGTAGCCAATCGCGTTGAAAATTATGTTGAACCTATTTACAGCATTTTGGTACACGGGGCACTTCCTTTTGTTTTGATATTCCGTGTGGGGGGCGGTTCGCACAATTAATTTTCCTTTGACTTTCGCTTGTGCGCTATATCCAGTGCCATGGAGTTTGATCAGTCATTGTCTGTACACAAGTATCTATTGGCTTGTTGGTGATTGGAACTCATTTGTCACAGTCTATCGAGCTGTTGGAGCCTTTGTGATAAGAATAGTAACGTGATGAGTATGTCATGAGTTTAGAAAATAGTGTGATAATTAAATTGGAAAAATTAACATTCGAGACGGGCGTTAAATTTGCGGTATCCTTTTCTAGAGGTAATACTCTATCGAGTAAGCCACCTAGACCCATCGTGGATTGTTGAAATTATTGACTATATTTTTTGAAGTGGTAGAGTCAAGCAACAGTCATTTTGGCCGTTGCATGAATGGGCCGACTCGACCAGGGAAGCACCACCCTCTCACAGAATATCGACGCCAAGTAACATTATTTGAACTGTTTCGTTCCGTGTGGTGAGTGAGAGTGCCGGAACCCAAACTCCTTTTCCATCTCCTCCCAAACTCCTTTCCCATCCCCTCCCAAACTCCTTTCCCATCCCCTTTCCTTTACAGGGTCGGCAGCGCGAGTGTGACGCCACTGGTGTTGCACACGTCCATAGGCCGCGGTAACCGCTTCCCATCAGGTGGGCCGTGTGATTGTCTAGCACCTTAGTGGTATAAAAAAAAAAATTATACTAGCTGTGCCCGGCGGTTTCGCCCGTGGTATACCTCGACCCCGTGGCACCCATTTGTCCCATACATACATGCCCGATATTTATCAGTTCTATAATAATCTATGGTAATTTGCCCGGTTTGTTGACATTTATGATTGCTACTCCGCCCTTCTGGGTAGTAGCGTAATGATATATACGCTATAACCTTCCTCGATAAATGGGCTATCCAATACAAAAAGATTTTCAATTCGGACCAGTAGATCCTGAGATAAGCGCGTTCAACCGACCAAACCAACAAACAAAACAAACTCTTCAGTTTTATAATATTAAATTTAGTATAGATTGTATACTTACGGCCCACGCTCTAATTTTTTTTTACACGAAATATCCAGCGTTTTGTAAATAGACTAAACATCTGCAGTGAACGGGAATCAAACCCGTAGCACGCGGCATGCCCCGAGAATTGGACGCTGTGTGACGATGCCCTAGAATATTTAGTTAAACAATTGTTATCTTATAATATTCATGACATACTCGTACCAATTACTAAAACAACAAAATTACTGGCTTAAACACATAGAAGCCTCCTCATGACTGACCACATTCCAAGGCTCGAAGAGAGCACCACCTAGTGTTGACTTAGTCTGCTGGCCGCCAGGGGGCGCGCGATGAGGAGTCCGCTGTCAACGTGGGCAAGGCCCAGGATGACGCGCAGGCGCTGTTCGACGCTGGCGAAGCCAAGTGGGGCACTGATGAGGAGGTCTTCAACAGGGTGAGTATCAGTGACAAGGCTTTTTTTAAAGAGTACATACATATACACAGGGCTAACCGAAATTACTAGTATTCTGGTTACTCCCCCATCTAAGCATGATTGCTATGTGAGGAGTGAGTTCACGTAGGTAGTGTAAGGGGCGGGACAACCAGATAAGACGTGGGGCTAAGCCGCACAACAGACGCGTCGCAGACGTGCCTGCAGTTAAAGTATATCAAAGAGACGGGGCGCGGACAGGGCGCGGAGACGTTTCGCACATTTTCCTTCGCTGCGTGGACTCGCGGGTGTCACATGTTCAAAGTAATCTCCCCTCACGCACTCCTTTCGGAGGCGTCTTGTCCGCTCCTTGTATTTTCCATCATATATATATCCCCACGCCCATGAATGTGTTAATATACTAACAGCAGTGTGCCATCAACTGGGTAGGGTTTAGTCAGTTTGTTTTTAACAAGTAAAAGGTGAATGTTGTATTTAAAAGTGTTGAAGAACGTGGTGTGATCTTTCTTCGAAAGGCGGGGAGGGTCTTCCAACCAACTTAGATGACAATGGTTAAACGGATGGGATTTATCGAACCAATTGATTGGTAAACTAAAAAATATCCAATGAATTGAGAAACCTTCTTTTGAAGTCGACCAAAATACTTCTACTGTATTCATAACAGTAAGTGATACGTATTCGACCAATTTCCGTCAGATCCTGGCCCACGAGAGTTTCGCGCAGCTGCGCCAGATCTTCGAGGAGTACAAGAGCATCTCGGGACGCACCATCGAGCAGGCCATTAAGGCGGAGATCGACGGGGAATTGAAGGACGCTCTCTCAGCTATAGGTATGGTAACTTTAGCCATCTCGAAACCGGAACCCTGGGCTATCAGGGTCAGTCGGGGTGCGAGGGATATGCTTTATGGGCAACCTTACACCCCGGCGTCTGAAGACCCGAGAGGGCGTGCGGTTTTAGTCGGTTCAAGCCCGACATAACCGCCCCCGCTGGCCGTCGGGGGAGTATCTGAGGGGATTTCCGCACTAAAAAAAAAAGGTCGTCTAATCCCGGTGGCGTTCAGAATTTTGCAGCCCGACGTGAACTCTCCTATTCCTCCTTTGCTTATGGATTGATTTATCGTGGCGTTTACGGGAGCGACTCTGTGCAGCTTCTAATGCTAATATTATTCATATCAACACCTTTTAGCCCTACTTGGGAATCGAAACCGGTAAAACAGTTTCAGATGCCAACGAGGCAGTCAGTATACTACTTACACTTAGCAAGTGTAGTGAGAGTGTAGCCATTTGTGATATAATTGAGACAAGTGACCACATCGCATCGCTCGGCGATGACGCGAGTTCTGAGACGGAAACAACCAGTTACTGCTGTTGTGCCATAATTTAGTGACGGCTCCTCTTTTTGTGCATTTTAAATACTGGCCATTGGCCATATAGGTACAATAACTAAGAGGGATATGCTTTATGGGCAAAAACACACCCCGGTGTCTGAAGACCCAAAACGGCGTGCGGTTAAGTCGGTTCAAGCCCGACATAATCGCCCCGCTGGCCGGCGGAGGGGTATCCGAGAGGATTTCCGCACGAAAAAAAAAACAGGTACATTAACTAAGTAAATAGACAATAAATTTTAAAAGAATTAGTTAATGTTGAACACTTGAATTCCTACATTCTTACGGGTGTACAGGGCAACTTACCAACATCCTTTAGGGCCCAAGACAACCTACCTTACCTGCAACTTGCAAGTCAGTCGTTCCCGGAAAATCCGACATACCAATCAAAAAGGACTGTGTGGTTTTATGAAACCACGGTAAAAGTGAAACTGTTTTTCACATTATAGACATTTATCTAAAAATAACAACATTTACATTAAACACTGACAAACAACATTTACATTAAACACTGACAAAAACAAACAAAATAGCGTGGAGCACTGACACAAATGAGTAATAGTCTATACACTACACGGTCAGCTGCTGCGAACTATAGGCGCCGCCATATTGGCCTTGGCTGCCATGACGAGCGCCTTTCACTTTATCCCTACTCCGCGGCCGACCGTCACGCGACATGCAACACACAGACGAAAAAGTTTGAGACGATGTAATCAAATTTTCACTTTATAAAACAATAAACAGACCTCTAGCTCCAAGTGCAAACTTTGGACGCAAATGTGAAATCATTATGAAAATAATGATGATTAAATTCGTGGCTAAAATGGAATAAACGCGAAAATCCAAGTCTTACCCTGTACATCAACATTTAATTAATTAATATCTCCACAAACATTTCCTCCCAAAACCGAATTCCAGTGGAATGCGTGGAATCAGCATCAGCATGGTTCGCGACCAGACTCCGCCACGCGATGCTGGGCATGGGTACAGACGACAGAACCCTCATCAGGATCATCGTCAGCCGCTCCGAGATAGACCTTGGAGCCATCAAGAGAGAGTACGAGAGATTGTATGATAAGACCTTGGAAAGCGAGATCAGGGTACGTAACCCAGTATTTTTGTTTTTCTAGTGGAGTGTGTTGAGAATGCCCCCGCCTGGTTCGCTCAGCGGCTAAGGAACGCCATGCAGGGAGCCGGCACGGATGATCTGACCCTTGTCCGGATCATTGCGACCCGCTCTGAGATCGATCTTGGCCGCATCAAGGCGGAATATGAGAGGCTGTATGATAAGACCTTAGAGAGTGATCTGAAGGTATGTGTTAAGGAAAAGTGTTTATTGGTTCATATTATATATTTTTTGTTTAATAACTTTTCTGGTTATCTTGCAAAAAGTTTTGCAATTTAGTTTAAATTTGTATACCAAAGATATATTATTTTTACATTTTTCAATATGAAACCAAACACTTTTGTCTCTTTATGTATGGGTCGAATGCTTGGGTATCACGCTAGACTTATAAATCCTAGATATTATTGCGCCTAGATTAAAACTCAGATATTAAAAATAAAGAATATTTTTCACACAAAATTAGATCACAAATATGATGACACGTTAAAACAAGGTGTATTGCCGAAAACAGTTAACGCAACACATTGAATTAAAGTGCGACTACTCAGTAATTTTTTTTTAAGATACCTGGTAATATTATAACTATAATTTCTTAATTTTTGAGTTATCTTAGTTTTGATCTAGTTATAATCTGTTGTACTAAGAATTAAACTCTCTAAATTGGTAGTAGGTATTATTTTTAATACTTCTCTACCCATATATTTTGAACAGATTCTAATTTTGCACATGCTTGTCGTAACTTCACTGCATGGCGGACAAATAATTCCTCCGTTACTAGGTGCACGACATAAATACGTACAGAAGGCCAGCTTCACACAATGAGCTATAAAACGAATGCACACGTTGATACCATATCTACTTACGGGGATCTCAACTCACTTTGGCCTCATGTCCCCGCTTTGACGATATGCTACAAGTGATTCGATTGTTGTGTGAAGCTAGCTTTCTGGATCTGTTTATTTTGTGGTGGCTTGGAACGATACAACTATGCGGCTGCACTAGTTTATTTATTATATTAAAGCACATTATACTTAGCATAAAGGAGTCGACCTTACCTTACGATCGAGAGGTCCCGGGTTCGAATCCTGGCCATTACACTACCGACGTGAACCCACTCCTAACACAAGCAATTTAGCTTAGCTGGAGGGGTTAGGGGGAATATTAGTAATTTCGGTTGCTAATATTCTTTAAAAAAAAAAAAAAAAAAAGTTTGGCTCTGCATGAATTTACCTGATTTATTTGATACCGCAAGGGCTGAGGACACATTTGTTTTATTTGTTGCTTGAAATTAAGAAAATATATTTACAAAAAACTAAAACAAACTATTTTAATACATATTTTAAGCCAATGAAATTCTATAGATTTTAGATCGGAAAAAGAGAACATCTAGGACGGGACTTGAACCCGCGACCAGTCCCTTACAGTTTATTCTTCATTGCGTAAAACGTGACAAGGCAGTTAACTGCGTTTCGACGCATTTCACTATTGATAGGAACCACAGTCTATTGTAACTAGAGCCTGGTTTCAAAGGTGGCTCCGATTTTATGTCTAACCAATGTCGCGTTTTTAAACGAGTAATATTTTTCATATTATGTAACTTAACTTGAATCTTGAAATTAAAGCATCATCTCCAAATATCTCCTTAAAACTGCAATAAAGTCACATCTCAAAATATTTATCGGAACGCTTTCTGTGTCTGTTCATAAATTATCTGAATATTTATTACTGTTATGTTATATATAATGTGTTTTAATATTTTTCACATTTTTCTATAATCTTCTGCCACTTGTGAATGGACTAGGAGGTGAGATTTTAGAATTATTTTTAAGATTTTTAAGCGGTTTTACGCTAAATCTAAGTTTATTTGTAATTGATGTGCAATAACATTTATTAAAAAATACGACCGACCGCCAAAAACAAACTCGAAACTCAAAATAAAAAATTGTATAGCCAGTGTCACTCGGGATGACGTAAAGATTCTAACGATACAACACAAATCAAAACTATTCTGGGATAAACATAGTAAATGCATCTACATAAAGCCTAGAAACATAACACTTCTATTTTTGAGCAGTTGTATAAAAAAGGGTATATAAATGTGAAAATAATATTGATGAATGTGACACTGAGATGTTAAGAGGAAATGGATGTATGCAAGGATCATCGCGCCGTGCTTCCTCTGCATACCCCAATCAAAACTAAGCATGTCCAAACAGTATATTATTAGGCTAGCGCTACACTCAACGGAATTGCCGTCGCGGATCTACCGCATGCCAATACATTGTATATAAATTACTAATAACGCGCACACTACGTGCAAGATCTGTCGCTCCGTCGTGGACCGATTGATATGCAATAACATGTATTGGCGCTCCGCGTCGGAAGATCCGTCACGTATGGCATAGGCCTTACTCTCTATATAACATGTAACTCACATTTCGCAACAGACAATGATTACAAGGCCAAGGAGATAAGTATACATCTTTACATGTGAATATTTAAAGTGTATACTTATCTCCTTGGCCGTCTGTGCCTAAAGCACACACAATACTAATGATGACGCGTTTCTTTCCGCACGCCGCATGCGTATCTTCGCCGCCTGCATTGTGCCTGCCTGTACCGCACGCTGTACGTGACTGTACTATATCGGCGCGTTGTCTCGCGGGGCACCAGCAGGGCGAGACGTCCGGCGACTACAAGCGCGCGCTCGTGGCTCTGCTCGGGCCCGCCTAGGCCTACAGAGGAGCTCCCCGCCTGCCTGCAAAAGCGTCATTGCAACTACAATAACACCGTGCAAACTTAAGTTAAGTTTTATTTATGTGTACTCGATATGTCCTAGTGAGTTTGTGTATTCGTGTTTTAAATGGCAATTATTATATAGATTTATATTATTTAGTGTTCAAGGAGTTACAAATGTGCATAATGTCATTTGCAGCTAATTTTGATATTTGACTAAATTTAATTGTACGACAATTTTGATGGTATTAAATGTCTAACTACTAGTTTTGACTAAGGCTTATGCTTATTTGCACATTATGAGTACTTTCCTTCGAAATATTTACATTGTTCTCAGTGTTAAAAATAATTTATTTGTGTGAAACTGAATAATCTCAGAATTTAGTGTAAGTTATAATTGATTTCTTATGTATCTTACTTATAAACTAACTAACTTACTTATAAATGAAAATTATTCATACAACGATAATTCAAATGACTGATTTACTAACTTGCAAATGAAAAATGTATTCAACGGCCGTACAACACACGTTAGCACAGACCGCCTCTGCAGTGCCTTTAGCTCGTAAGAAAAATTATTTTGCAAAAAATATATAATTTAATATATTGAGACAGATTTGTTGCTATTTTTGTTTAAAAAATAAGTAGAAATTACATTGTAGTTTTAGTGCAATTACGTAGTGTGTAGTTTTATTCGAAAATGTTATAAAAATGATTAGTAAGGTTCTGCGTGAATTCCACCTGAGTACAGTAGAAGATCCCAAAGTCTCGAGACCTGATAGATGATGTAGGTCAAAAGAGCTCTTTTAAGCTAGCAAGTACAAATAAAAAGTTAAACTAAACTATGTTCTCACTCCCATTTTAGTTAAACGAATTTTCACTGGTGAATTCCAGCCTGAATCTCATAACTATTACTATATTAAAACGACGTATGTCTCGTATGTATGACGCTAAATTACCAAAAAAAAACAACCACTGCAATATCTGAAAATATTCTCATCTTATGAAAATAAAAATAGTTTGGTACTGATACTGTTTGGTGTCTTTTCTCATCGAGATTATAATAAGCAATGTTCGTTTATAGAATATTCATTGCATTGCATTCCACGTATTTTGAAACGTCTTCGTGTTTAGCTTTAATCTTATTTATGAATAAAATCTTAAATGTGAAAGACTTGTTTTATTTTGAAGGTAATGTCATTAATCCTTGGTAATACACTCACGCTTTTCTCCTTCCAGGGTAGGAAAATGTTATTTGTACTATGTGGAGATTCTTAACTGGGTTAATTAGGATTATTCCCAGTAGTTCCGCGAGAACAATTATTACTTTAATTTTAATATTTTTCATTCTCAGTCAGTCCGTGGAAGTTGTTCCGCACGAAACTACTTGCACGGTACTGGGAATTAGATTTCCCATTAATACCGTTGATGGAACTATTGGGACTAAAAGTCCCACTAGTTTCGCCACGAAACTACTTTCACGGAAATATTGGAAATAATCCGTTGATTTTACTACCAAGATTTTTTCTACCATAACACAACTTTCGACTGCAAACATTTTAGTGCAGATTAGCAGCTTCTTCACATGGATAAAATGTAGGACG
This sequence comes from Cybosia mesomella, assembly GCA_946251805.1. Lineage (NCBI taxonomy): Eukaryota > Metazoa > Arthropoda > Insecta > Lepidoptera > Erebidae > Cybosia > Cybosia mesomella. The sequence continues at coordinate 31,391,938 of OX276398.1, forward strand.
CATTTTTTCATCCTTTCAATATCCATCTTGACTCCTCAATGACTTACTGCTATCCCGATAACCACGGCACTATATAACTTGTAATATAAATAAAACTGCGGCATTGTCTTCATAAATCTTATTTAATCGCACGCCGTTCGCGCAAAACAGCCATCCGTTTCTAACATACCATGTATTATAAACATTCACAAAAATAGTTATCGACACGTCAAGCTGTGTGTATATCATAAAAAATTTGGAATTTGTCTGTTTCGTTGAACCGTGCATTATATATTGGTTTAGAGTATTTGAAAACAAGCAAAATTAGATATGTTTCTTTTCCTATTAAACTATAAATATATGGGTATGAATAGTTTCATAATTTACATGAAAAAGTAAAACGATTTTATTAGGTAATACTTTGAAATAAGAGTTATATAGACACTAGGTATTATGCGTAAAATATGTGATAGCACTGGCGACACTGGGATAACAAAATAATATATACAAAATAATTTTCACTGCACACACATTCACACATTGGAGCGCTAGAACTATATTTATGCGGAAGCAACTATAATAACTAATACAAATTTACACATACGTACATACATACAATTCAGATTACATCCAGAATGTACATTCACTGAAATATTTGTTAACATTTAAAAGTGTTAGCACATTTGCGAAGGAGTATTGTTTTAATGCTACGGATTACAAAATGAAGAGAAAGTGCCTTAACCCTCGTTAGTATACAAACTAGTGTCGTCTAACTCTTACATATTACGACTAAACACGCCACGGAAACAGCGACGTGATCGGTGATAATTTTCAACAAGGAAGCCTAAAGTAAATGTCGGTAGCCAATCGCGTTGTGAGTTATGTTTAACATTTTCACGGCACTGTGTGCCACGCGATATTTCCACTTCCCTTTCATTTTACATTCTGTAGTTAATACTGACGTAAACCATAAATATCTTTCCATACATCCATAACAGTGCGACGCGGATGACCTAGGCGGACGTCCGGGGCAGACGGACTTATACAGGCCGTTCCACGGCCACATGGAGGGAAAGTATCTTAAATAATGTAGATAGACAATTTAACTGAAAGAAGACTTCATTTTAATTTTTAAAACAATTTAAACTGCATTCAAAATTTTTCGAAAACTCGATTGCCATACTCGGTAATCGAACTGGTTAAAATCCGTAAAAATAGCACCCTGTACTATAGTCTAACAAACAGGTAAATCGCCTGTACTATAGTCACAGGTCACAACAGGTAAATCAAATAAAAGGAAGTTCAATGTCAAAAAGGGCTCGTGTCATTACTTGATCAGTCCTTTTATTGTTTTTTTTTGGTTGGCCAGTTAATGCACATGCGCGGACTTTCTGACTTTGGTTTAAGATGTTCCAGCACTCATACCAATCCGCTACGCATTGAACGCAATTCATCCCGCCACGGACGGCTTCCGGCTCATCCGCGTCGTACCGTATAGGCCCTGAGATTTAATATATAACTAACAACTTTACAATGTTAACATTTAGTTTCGTGTGTAATCCAGTCACTCGGCTAGAGGAAGAAGGCACGTCCGCAGCAAGCGGCGACCATCACTAGTTAGCCGACGAGCCACTCCGCGGCCACGCGGTTAAACCGGCACACACTATTGCACATATAACGCGAATAGTAATAAAACAATTACACGAAAATTAGGCCATTATACAGCCTGTGAGTTTTACAATTTTTGACTTAGACTAGCCTTTGGCGTTACGGTACACAATAATGTGTCCCGGACTTAGAAGCTAAGTTTCTGTGAGCGGTGCATACATATTTACAGATTGAGTAGGTTACATACACGTCTCATACAATCGTATATATCGTAAGTAGTCGTATGAGGACGCGGCGGCCGACTCTCCGCTCGCAGAACCGTCGCTCGTATGACCGAGGGCTCACTCACTCGCTACATCCGCAATTTACAATATACTTACAACAATTTATATGCTATTGTGCATTTTATACTAGGTATGAGGCACAATCGATGCGTGAGCGGACCCCGGGTCGCAGTTTTAATTCCTCTAGGATCAACAGATAATTTTCTGTAATCAATAAGCCTTAACGTATAAATCCGTAAAAAGGCGTGAATGAGTTGATAAGTTGACAGCTAACTTTTTAAGGCAACCCTTTTTTTGGTTTAAATTTTATTAGTAAATTCAATTTTACATTCTTTTAAGTTCTTTATTATTAAAATATAATAAACTTCGTGTAAATTTTCCGATATTGTAAGAATATTTATCAATTGTTGTACTTCTTCTCATGCAAGTTTTACATAACTCAAAATTTCGAGCAAGTTGACTTATCAACTTATTCACGCCTCGTTCTAAATAGTCCCGTCGTGTTCAGTAGCCGTTGAGCGTCCTGCCTCGGGGCGGGGGCGGGGAGGGGGCGGGTCCAGCGCGGCGGGGGGTGGGGCTCAGTCGTTGGGCCCGAAGAACTTGGCGTGCAGCTCCGCCAGCGGAATGATCTGCTCGTCACCGAGAGCCGGCTGTTGCTCCGTCTTTGATTGCTCCCGTAGTTCTGAAATATTATCGTAAATGTAATATATATAATAGGAGTTAATCATATACCTGCTTGTGATGAGTTGCCTACTGGTTGTATGGTGACTTCATCTGCTAGCCAGTATCTAGTAATATCATAATCACTTAGGATGAGTTTTTAAATTGTAATTACGTGATATTGTCGGAAGTTTACGCGAACATCATACAATGAAATAAAATTATTAATAAAAAAATAAAAAAAAACCCGACTCCCTAAAAAGGCCGAAAAACAAGTTCGATAGCAGGCGGGACCCATTCATTTTCTTTCGGTTTATGATTTGCAAATGGGTCCCGCCTGCTACGAGGGTCAAACTGAAAGTTCTTAGAAAATCAAAAACTGATTACATTAGCCAGTTATTAGTTTTATTATATCTTTTCAAAATATTGTCCATTCACGTCAATACACCGCTGCATGCGATGGAACCACTGGGAAAAGCACTTTGCCCACTCGTCCTTAGGGGTCTCTTCAATGGCATCGCGATACGCAGCCACCGCTTCTTCAGCATTCATAAACCGCTTTCCTTTAAGTTTTTCTTTAATTTTTGGAAATAAATAAAAATCACAAGGCGCGAGGTCGGGGCTATACGGCGGGTGACCCAGTAATTCAACGTTTGATGTCGCCAAATAGTCGATCGTTCGCTTGGCGGTGTGCGACGAGGCGTTGTCGTGGTGAAGGAGGATCCTACTGCGAGGTCGTTTCTCTCGAACTTTTTCCAAGACAAGTGGCAAACAATTGGTAGTGTACCATTCTGCAGAAACTGTTTTTTGATCCTCTAACACAATTGTTACGAAATGACCTATCCTTCCAAAGAACGAGGCCACCATTTTTTTTCCCGCACTTCGATCTCTCTTCACTTTAGTTGGCAACTCCTCGAAAGGAAACACCCACTGAGCAGATTGTCTTTTGGTTTCAGGATCATAACAGTAAATCCAGCTTTCGTCACCTGTTAGTATGTCGAACACAGCATTAGAGTCACCTCCGTTAAATCTTTCAATCATTTTACGGCACCAATCCACACGATGGAGTTTTTGAGCCTCAGTCAAATTATGAGGTATCCACCGGGCGCAAAGCTTCCTGACCGCTAAATGTTCGTGGAGGATTTTGTGCACTTGACTCATACCGATGCCTAAGCTTGTCCGAATCTGCTGATAGGTCACTCTTTTGTCAGTCTCTATCATACGCCGCACAACACAGATGTTATTTTCAGTCGTCGCCGTAGAAGGCCGTCCCTCACGTAAATCATCAGTGAGATTAGTGCGACCACGTTTAAACTCATTAAACCAGTTGTAAACAGTCGCACGAGATGGGGCTTCATCGTGAAAGGCCAATCGTAGTCTATCATAACTTTCTTGTTGACTTAAATGACATCGAAAGTCATAAAAAATCATTGCACGAAAATTTTCTCGTGTTAAATTCATGTTAACGTGACACAGACAATTTTCAATTTGCCGCCAAATCGTAAAACAAATGTTAAATGAATGAAATATATACTCAGTAATATTGGCAAAGAGTTCTATTTTCAAATTTTAGTTTTTTTTTTTTATTATATTGTTTATAAGTGGCCAGTTCTAAGAACTTTCAGTTTGACCCTCGTATCAAACTTGTTCCGGTCTTTTTAGGACAAATCCCACCTTCCTCCCATGGTCCCTCCAGCCGTCTTGGCTATATGGACCGAATCACGGGAGATGCGCGCCGTACTTGCGTGGCTCTTTCCGGCGCGCACTTTTTGACTCCCTACAAATATTCTAACTCTGTCCCGAGCCCTCTCCCCTTTCTGGGGCGGCTCTGCCATCTAGCGAGGCGCCGCTATTGCGGCTGACGGCACTCGTGACGCCTTCGTCGCCAGCCAGGGTCCTGTCCTCTTGTTCAAGCCTGCTCCTGATTTTATTCCAGGCATGCGCGAAGTCTCTCAATCGCCGGAAGTTCACCTCTGAGCTCACGAGTTCGCAGTAATTTACAGGCCCTTCCGCCTCGCGGGTGATCCCATCCATCATCTTATCCCTCAGTTCCTTATACAGGGGGCATCTCCACAGAATGGTCTTTTTAGGACAGTCGGGTTTTTGTTTTGTTCAAATAATTTTATTGTATACTTTTTAGTTATGATATACATATTGATTCCTTACCCGATAAGTTTGAGCGAAAATATTTTTTTAACAACATACATTTTAGCGCCAAAAATCCGCCATTTTGTTTTTTTTTCGGGACGCCAAGTTTAACGGATTGTTAGTTTATTTACACTGAACCCGACGTTTCGGTTGCTTTTCAGCAGCCATGGTCACGGGGAGACTCACCTTGTACCCACGTCCTCAAAGTCAGACTATCATCATCATCTCAGCGTGGTTCCAGGTTGCAGCCAACTTTAGATTTGACTTATGCGGCTTTTATGGGAGCGTATTTAGATATAAACGTTATTAAATGTATTAGACAACTAAGGGTGAGTGCAGATTAGAGTCGAGACAGACTTGTCGCCGTGCAGATCTTGTAGGTATTAGATAGCTTTGTTTATGAAACAGTGTTGTTCAAAGTGTGCGCACGTTCATATGTTTCTGTAGAGCAATAGTCTGTCTTGTCTATATGAGCGCTCAGCCTAAGGCTGTCTCGAGTCGGTACCTTGCCAGTGCTGCAGCAGGCGGTTGTAGTGGTTGGCGCGGTCGTGGCGCTTGAGCTGCGTGAACACGTGCACCAGGCCGCGGTAGTCGTACTCCAGCCCCGAGTAGCGCTCGCCGAACAGCTTCAGGCCTGCCAACACACGCCATGTTTACTTCAAACTAACGGCCTTTATGGTACAACACAAGGAAACTACAACAAGAAACCATAAACGAGTAATTTAAGAGCAGAAGGTCAATTCTCTTATACAATCACAGAACGTAAAGTGATTGAACTAAGATTGAAATATGAATTGATTTTCAAAAGGTATTCTGCTCATAAAAAATACAATCCCGTATTGGTATGGTTTTAGGCTAATCTCAATATCGTCGATCGAATCAAGCGGCTTAGCGACAGCTTAGCGGTTAAGGAGTCGACCCTTTTTTTTTTTTTTCGTGCGGAAATCCCTTCGGATACCCCCCGCCGGCCAGCTGGGGCGGTTATGTCGGGCTAGCACCGACTAAAACCGCACGCCGTCTCGGGTCTTAAGACGCCGGGTTGTAAGGTTACCCATAGAGCATATCCCTCGCACCCCGACTGACCCTGGGCCATCTCCGGTTTCGAGATGGCCCCCTTACTTGCTCTCGACTGTGCCATCTGCTAATCAGAGGGACACGTGGAAAGCTTCCGAACAGCCCTCAACAGGGCCGTCCTCGCCTCGATCGGAGTTGGCCGTGGGCGGCAGCGTCTCTCCCGCCCTAGGAGAGAGGCGCTGCCGTCTCCGTTGCCCAGGGTGCACCGCGTGGAGGTCCCCAACCAAGCACCCCGACAATCGAGAGGTCCGAATTACGAGTCCGAAAGAGGGCTCGAATCCTGGCCATTACACTACTGACGTGAACCCACTCCTAACACAAGCACAAGCTTAGCTGGAGGGGTTAGGGGGAATATTAGTAATTTCGGTTACTAATATTCTTTAAAAAAAAAACTTAGTTCAGTCACATAACGATCGCATAAAAATATCAAACTAAACTAGAACTAAAAACTAAAACGTATAAAAAGAGAAGAGAATACGAATTACGTTTACACGTTACATTGCCTAGCAGAATACCGATTTGCACATTTATTTTCAACATTCGGTCATAATCCATGTTTCTTGAAAACTTTGTTACGAGAATAACGTGAAAACTGTGAAATCGAGGTTAAAATTAAAATATGGTTAAAATTCAGTTTCGATCTAGAAACTGAATTTTAACCATATTTTTATTACGAGAATTGACCTTCTGGTGTCGTTTTTTTAACAATAGGCTAAACTCATTGATTCAGTCAAATAGTGTAAAATCAAAAATGTGAAGATTAAGCAGACACTGACTGATAGAGATGGAACGAAGGTAGAGCTTCTCGGCGGCGCAGTGCATGTTCATGTGGTAGTTGTAGAGCGAGGCCAGGTGGCCGATGCTCAGCCCCACCTCGTAGTCCTCGGGGCCCAGCAGCTCCTCCTTGATCGCGATGGCCTTCAGGTGCATCGTCTCCGCGTCCTGCAAGCGTGCGGAACAACACTAGTCACTTACACATTTCTTAGATCGTAGGAGGCAAGTTTGAAAGTAAATTACCGTAGCCTAGAGATGAACCCCTGAAGTGCGTTGCGTAGTGCTTTTCACTATAACAACTTTGAAGATTATATTTCTCTACAAGTACGTCGAAAAAATCAAAAAACAACTATAATATTCTTTATCTACACTCAAATCGAAAAATTCGAATTACGAATTCAAAGACGATTCTATACATACGCACTTTATAAACGCATATACATAAAATTAAAAACAAAACTTATTATAGTACCGCCAAATCTTTTTTTATTCATTAAACTAGTCTAAGGTTTTAGGCAGAATATGAAAAACAGGCGCACGCATGCGCAGTTCGAACTGTGAAAAAAATGGCGCCCTTGTAACCTACCTACTTTGTTTAATTTCAATTTTTCCTATGAGTGAAGATAAAGTAGTGTATGATATGTAAACTGCATATAAATTAGGTATTAAAACACTCGAGTCAACCTATTATAAACAGACTGTCGTGTTTTAATACCCCTTCTTATATGACAATTGCATAAACTACTATTTTGCAGTTAAAATAATATCTGACATTGTTCCACATGATAAGGTTTAGTACTAAATTAGTCCATATGTGATATTTTCGCTGGGTGTTTATGGTATTCCATTAAGATCTTCTGGGGCAAAGTCACCCCCACCTGCTAGCGAGTACACCTCGCAGTACACCGCCGCAGGATTTCCTTTGGGGTCAGATGGCAACCACTCCCGTAAAAAGCCAAGTCTAGATAAAGAATAAGAAAGTGGATTGTATGGTGGGTGGTATTCTAGCGTGCGGAAATCCCCTTAGATACCCCTCCAAAGGCCAGCGGGGGAGGTTATGTCGGACTCGAACCGACTTAATCCGCACGCCATCTCGAGTCTTCAGACGCCTGGGTTCAGGGTGGCCCTGAGGCATTTCCCAGGAGAGTGGACCCTGGGCTCCTAAATACAAGCTTTGGGCGTAACCGGAGCTAACGCTGTGATGATGGTGGCAGCAGTGCGGTACGGACCTGGAACTTCTGCATGCTCTGGTAGAGGCGGCCGAGGTTGCCATAGTGCTTGGCGGTCTGCACGTTCTTCTCGCCGAACGCCATCATGGACAGCGCCAGCGCCGCCTTGTGCAGCGCCTCCGACTCCTCCAGCAGGCTCGGCGCTAAGGAACATATTGCACAGTTAAGCAAAACTAGCTAGGTCAGTCTTAGGATGGGTGACCATTCTTAACACTTTACCACGGAGAGCACTTAAGCCGTCGGTTGTCATACGAATATATATTGCAGTCGTTACGAGTAGGTAGTTGAAGTCCCAAAAAGTCCAATAATCTACGAGACCGCCTCTGTGGCGTAGCCGTAGTGCATTCGACTGATACGACAGGGGCGCGGGTTCGATTCCCGCTCAGTGCAAATATTTGTATGAATGAATATGTCTATTTGCATTGGTCTGGGAGTTTCTATGTATACTAAGTATGTATTTACATAAAAAAAGTATATAAGTATGTTTATCCGAATTCTGGAAGCCATAACACAAGCTAGTTAAACTATGCTTACTTTGGGACTAGAAAGCGCTGTGTAAAATGTCGTACAATCTGGTCTCATTACAGAACTTCAATATCGCCAGTGGGCTGTGAATGTCAGATGGCAGACACTTCACGTCAAGTATCGAGGTTCCGGTCACCTCGTAGTTAGAATATAAAGCCGAAAGAGTAGGCAAAGTTAGGTATACGTTCAAAGGACGAATACCAGTCTCACTAGTAGCTTTATTTAAAAAAGAAGATGTTAGCGTAGTTACCGCTCATGTCCTGCCCCGCAGGTGTGTCCAGGGCGATTTCCTCCAATATGAGGGCCTTGACCCGTTTAGCCGACGCCAATAGCAAGTGGTCGGGAGGGACCAGGATCTGAAAATTGATACATAACCATTGTATATCAAACAGAGTTTATAAGGTTGAAAACTGCTGCAACACTAAACTATATGCCTAGATTTTGTTATCATCAAATTTTCTGAAAGCCTTATAGACGTATTCGCGTCTAAAGTTAATATAGTCTGAGATTGTCGGAAGTTTACGCGAATGTCACACATTGAAATAAAACTATTTTTCACGGATTCTAGCCGGCTTTATTTGATATTATTTTATATTTTACATTGATCCCGACGTTTCGATTGCTTTTCAGCAGCCATGGCCACGGGGAGACAATGTAAAATATAAATTAACATCAAATAAATCGTGATAGAATCTGTTAAAAATAGTTTTATTTCAAATAGTCTGAGATCTCAATAATAATTTGATAATTTTAAGTTAATATAGGCTTCCCAGACCTCATTTATTTTTACAAGGATAAATTGTATAGGATAAGGTAGTGTATTATATTTTTCACGTAGCATGGGTACGGTGACATTTGACTAATTCCATTTCATGCATGATTCATTTCGAAACAATTTACCTAACGCGGAATACAGGAAACAACACTTAATACGAAGATAAAAAGAAAACTGTTTTATTTTGCATTTTTAACTTAAAACTATTTTTATTTCTCCGTAATTATTTAAACTTTAAATATAAACATTCCAAATACATAATTCTTGATGCGTGAATCGGAACAGGTTGCGTTAGAGATTGACATAGTAAAATCGTTATAATCGATATATTGTCGAATAAAGTATCATAAATCGTTAGTTGTATTTTTAACTAAAATACGATTATAAAATATAATTATGTAATAATAAACTTTAAACAAAGCATTTTTGTCTTTGTGGAGCTTTATTATAATATAGCAACACTGCTTAAGCATGAGCTGGCAGCCATCTTGTTATATCAACTCAGTACGAGTGCGTCTGCCTTGTATGCGGTCTGTTTTCTTTGTTTTGAGCTTGCGTGGTGTTTTTGTTACTTGTTTTTGTTATTGACTATCGTTGTGCTTTGTTGTTTTCGTTACCGTTTTTTGTTATTGACTTTTGTTTTGTTGTTTTTTTTTGGCAAAATGCCAAAAAGAACGAAAAAGACTGTGCTTGGTAGTCAAGCCCGTGAATTTGTAGTTCGATTGCGGGATTACTTTGAGCGGGAACGTGAGAATGGCGGAACGCTATTGCCTGTGTCCAACGTTTTGGATCGAGTGGCAGATGCGTTAGACATTGGGCGGAACACGGTTTCTCGAATCACTCGAGAAAAATATGGTGCTCACGATACAGAAGAAAATAAGTTGTCCACCCCTAATAAAAAGCGAACCAAAAAGGCATCTGTAACAGATGTAGACAGTTTTGCGGCCGATGCTATACGGAGCCACATTTATAACTATTACCAGAATAAAGAATTACCGACGCTTCTAAAGCTGGTCAAGTCTTTAAAAGATGCTGATTTGTTTACTGGAAGTCCTACATCCTTGTGGCGCGTATTGAAGGACATTGGTTTCCAATTCAAAAAAGTAAACAAAAGAAAAATTGTCATGGAGAGGGGCGATATAGCACTTGCGCGGGTTACCTTTTTGAAAAAGGCTAAAGCGATTACCGATTGGAGCAATGTCGTCTTCCTGGATGAAACTTGGCTGAATGCCAATCATACGGTCGGTAAAATGTGGACTGACGATACACCTCATGCCTCGACCAAAGTGCCAGAACGAAAAGGGGAGAGATTGATTATTTGTCACGCAGGCACATCGAAAGGATTTGTAGAAAATGGGCTACTTGCTTTTAAATCGAAAAAGACGGGAGAATATCACGAAGATATGAATGCGGAAGTATTCACGGAGTGGTTTCAAAATATGCTTAGCAATTTAGAAGAACCCAGCACAATTATTATGGACAATGCCCCATATCACTCCGTGCAATTGAACAAACCGCCGACTTCTTCCAATAAGAAGAGCGAGTTGATCGAGTGGCTCCAAGCCAATAATGTGGAAGCCGATGAGACGAAATTAAAGGTGGAGCTAGTGAAGCTCGTAAAAATGCACAAGCCCCAAACGACATACAAATTAGATATGATGGCAAACGAATATGGTCACGAAGTCCTGAGGCTTCCACCGTACCACTGTCAGTACAATGCCATTGAATTAATTTGGGCCCAAATCAAAGGTAACTTGTTTAACCATAGTCTATTTACATACTGACAAAAATATGATTATGTTTTTTTACTTGCATTCTATGACTCAATTTGTTTTTTATCTTGTTTCAGGATACGCTGCACGAAAAAATACAGCTCCGCCTTTTACAGCCACAAAAATGATGGGGTTATTGAAAGAGGGATGCAAAAATGTCACTGGCGATGACTGGAAGAAAGTAGTGGAGAAAACCAAAAATCTAATCTTACGTGACTGGGAGCGAGACATTAGAATAGACTGCATAATTGATTCCCAAATAATTATTCACGTCGACGAGTCAGATGACGATGATGATGATGATGAAGATAATGAATATGTTTGATTTTTAATAAATAATTAAACAGGTTATCAATTTTGTTTTACTTTTTTTCTTCAAAATTATTAGTTAATAGAATCGATTTCTTCTTCATTAATAAATGATCTCGATAAGATATATAATCGATTTTATTTCATGCGATTTTATCTTGACTACATCTCTAGTAACTTCAAATCCCAAACGTCACCGTACCCATGCTACGTGAAAAATATTGTAGGTATGTACTTCGTCTCGGCGGCCATCTGTCAAAAATTCCTGATTACTGACAAATGGCCGCCGGGAAAGGTAAAGTGAAAGGTAGGTAAAAATAGTACGCAGTTCATCTAAATTTGTAATGCTGATTTTTACGTACCTATGTGTTATAAAATATTAAATTATTAAAAAATCATTATGAACATTTCCAACATCCGTCGGCGATAACTTTTACCAGAACCCTGGAAGCTTCCAAAATAGTATTTTGTTGATGATGATTTGATCTTTCCTTAAGTTTGCCGTATGTTATTGCTTCCCAGAATTAGTTCCTTATTAGCGGCACTATCGAATGGTTTAATCATACAGGGTGTTTTTTTTTCAAAATCAACGGTTTTGATTCCTGGCGTGCCCGATTTTGATGAAAACTATGGTTTGTCAATGGTATAGAGTGCGTTCTATAATAACTATAATAAGTAATTTAGAATGTCAAAATATAAATATTTACAGACACATTTCAGTGGAAATGGGTGTATTAAATCTACCTCGATAATCCGAATGGCCCGCTCGGCGTGCTCCTTGGCCTTGTAGAAGCGGCCCGAGGAGTACTCCAGCACGTACAGCGCGTAGGCCAGGTCCTCCTGCGCCGTGGCCACGTGCAGGCTGCTGCGCCCGAACACCTGCCGCAGGATGCTCAGCGCCTCCTGGGGGCACCAGTACAATACATTCATTTAAACGTCTCGTGAGACATACTTAGAAATTATAAATGCGAGCTGCTATTATATTCATAGTGTGCTACAGAGTATTAAAATTGAGCAATGCACAAGGACATGTTAATGTAGCACGTAGGGAGGTTAAAAATAACATTAACATGACTAAATTAGATAACAACGACACAGCGAAGTGTAAGTCCAGTCGGCATTCGGAGGAGCAGCCGAGGTTTGAAGGAGCAGCTACCCTGCCAGAGGGCGTACCTTGTAGACGGCCACGCTGTGCACGATGGAGTCCACGTTGAGCAGGTAGAAGCCCAGGTCCAGCAGCGCGGCGGCCAGGCGCGGGTGGCGCGGCCCGGGGGCGCAGCAGCTACCCTGCCAGAGGGCGTACCTTGTAGACGGCCACGCTGTGCACGATGGAGTCCACGTTGAGCAGGTAGAAGCCCAGGTCCAGCAGCGCGGCGGCCAGGCGCGGGTGGCGCGGCCCGGGGGCGCAGCAGCTACCCTGCCAGAGGGCGTACCTTGTAGACGGCCACGCTGTGCACGATGGAGTCCACGTTGAGCAGGTAGAAGCCCAGGTCCAGCAGCGCGGCGGCCAGGCGCGGGTGGCGCGGCCCGGGGGCGCAGCAGCTACCCTGCCAGAGGGCGTACCTTGTAGACGGCCACGCTGTGCACGATGGAGTCCACGTTGAGCAGGTAGAAGCCCAGGTCCAGCAGCGCGGCGGCCAGGCGCGGGTGGCGCGGCCCGGGGGCGCAGCAGCTACCCTGCCAGAGGGCGTACCTTGTAGACGGCCACGCTGTGCACGATGGAGTCCACGTTGAGCAGGTAGAAGCCCAGGTCCAGCAGCGCGGCGGCCAGGCGCGGGTGGCGCGGCCCGGGGGCGCAGCAGCTACCCTGCCAGAGGGCGTACCTTGTAGACGGCCACGCTGTGCACGATGGAGTCCACGTTGAGCAGGTAGAAGCCCAGGTCCAGCAGCGCGGCGGCCAGGCGCGGGTGGCGCGGCCCGGGGGCGCAGCAGCTACCCTGCCAGAGGGCGTACCTTGTAGACGGCCACGCTGTGCACGATGGAGTCCACGTTGAGCAGGTAGAAGCCCAGGTCCAGCAGCGCGGCGGCCAGGCGCGGGTGGCGCGGCCCGGGGGCGCAGCAGCTACCCTGCCAGAGGGCGTACCTTGTAGACGGCCACGCTGTGCACGATGGAGTCCACGTTGAGCAGGTAGAAGCCCAGGTCCAGCAGCGCGGCGGCCAGGCGCGGGTGGCGCGGCCCGGGGGCGCAGCAGCTACCCTGCCAGAGGGCGTACCTTGTAGACGGCCACGCTGTGCACGATGGAGTCCACGTTGAGCAGGTAGAAGCCCAGGTCCAGCAGCGCGGCGGCCAGGCGCGGGTGGCGCGGCCCGGGGGCGCAGCAGCTACCCTGCCAGAGGGCGTACCTTGTAGACGGCCACGCTGTGCACGATGGAGTCCACGTTGAGCAGGTAGAAGCCCAGGTCCAGCAGCGCGGCGGCCAGGCGCGGGTGGCGCGGCCCGGGGGCGCAGCAGCTACCCTGCCAGAGGGCGTACCTTGTAGACGGCCACGCTGTGCACGATGGAGTCCACGTTGAGCAGGTAGAAGCCCAGGTCCAGCAGCGCGGCGGCCAGGCGCGGGTGGCGCGGCCCGAAGGCGCGGCGCGCCAGCCCCACGGCGTGGCGCACGAGCTCGCCCGCCGCGCCGAAGCGCCGCTTCACCACGCACGCCTTGCCGCACGCGCGCAGCACCTCCACCGTGATCCTAGGGCACACCCCTTGCTTTTAAGAAACATTCTTAAACGCAATTGTATAATTTTTTTTATGAAAACTTAAAAACCGATACTATTTTGCAAACGCTTATCCGACTAACAAAACATTAATATTAAGTAACATACTCAATACCTCAAAATACTTCACACATTATCTCTCGTTGACTCGATAATCGATATTATATTTTCTTAGAGGATGTCCGTAGTGTCAGTTTGATGTTTTAAAAAGTTTATAACATAATGAGTCACACTCACAAGGTCAGAAAGAAAAAAAACATTCAAATTCCGAATGTGCGTTGTTTATGAATCATTTCCCGCTATATTCAAATGTATTTTTATAGTGAATCGATAAACTGTACACTGTGGAATGTGAACATATATGAAAATAAAAGTTTGTGATTTTTTTGCAAATTAGTTACACATCTACGTGCTGCTCGAAGAAAATTTGCAAAATTGTAAATTCGCGACATCAAGATCATTTTCGTTTAAAATGAAGATTTACAAAGACCGTAAGTTTTTTACATCTATTGTTTTTGAAATAAAACTATTTATTTCAATATGTGACATTCACGTAAACTTTCGGGCTATTGTTTCTTTTAACAAGGAACTTTGCATTTCAAAAATTAGTATAAACAGCTTATAGCTTTAATTATATTTTATTCCTAATTCGCTTTTTTTTTGTAAGCACAGTATTATACAGAGTATTATTATTACACAGTATTATTTTTAAAGAAAAACAACTATTTTGCGGTTGTGTAAATTCCCATGGGCGTAGTCAGGAGTGGAAGAGGGCTGGTGTGGGATCCGATTCCCTCCCCACTCTAGCTATTGCTAAGAGGGGAGAGGTAGGGAGAGGAATCGAATCATTACCCATTGCTTTTTTTATACCGCTGCCGACCATGTAAAAAGCCTTGAATAATCCCATATTGTAGTCGCACGCACAGTTTGAGCGTGCGCGGAATGAAGTTGCTAATAGAAATGATCGGCTGCGTGAGACTGTTTGTCGTGTGGTGTGGTGTGGTGTGGTGTGGTGTGGTGTGGTGTGGTGTGGTGTGGTGTGGTGTGGTGTGGTGTGGTGTGGTGTGGTGTGGTGTGGTGTGGTGTGGTGTGGTGTGGTGTGGTGTGGTGTGGTGTGGTGGGCAGTACGTACTTGGGCGGCGTGTGCGGCGTGAGCAGGCGCAGCGCGCGCATGGCCCAGGCGTAGGCGGCGTTGTAGTCGCAGCGCACGAAGAACAGCGCGCTGAACTCCTTGCACACGCGCGCCGCCAGCCCCGCCAGCGCGCCCCCGCGCCCGCCGCCGCCGCCGCCCCCGCCCGCGCCCCCGCCCTGCGCGCACACCGCGCACGCGCTGTCGCGGAAACACGCATCAAATTAATAACACATGCTTCGGAAAATTTCGAAATCTACGACGTATCCAGGTACTTCAATCCTGTAAGGGACTGGTTGCGAGTTCGAGTTCCGTCCTGGATGTTCACTATTTTCAAGTTAAAAACATACAATACGAGGTGTACACGCCCATACCGACACCTTTAGGAGCGATGTCAACTATAATCTACTAGTCGGTGCACAGCCAAACAGCGACCGAACCTCTGGCCTCTCACGTGCTGATTGACGGACGAGGTCCTGGCGCAGGCGCACCTCTCGGGCTCCACTTTGGACGCAACCGGGATATCGCTAAGATGACCTTGAAACCTTTTAAAGACGTTTCGTTTAAATTCTCATGTCTTCTTCGTTTAAGTTAAAGTGGTTAGAAGTGCCAGAATATCCAAGAGGATCATCATCTCGGAAACCGTGGTGTAATTACTCCCTCCCTTTCTTTTAGTTTAGATTATACGGCTTTTATACCTAAGCAAGCATAGATTAACAAGCTTGTGTTATGGGTTCCAGAATGCGGATAAACATACTAATATACTTTTTTTGTGAATACTAAAATATATCATACATAGAAATACGTAGACCAATGCAAATAGACATATTCATGCATACAAATATTTGCACTGAGCAGGAATCGAACCCGGCGCCTCCTTTCGTAGCAGTCGAATGCACTACAGCTACGCCACAGAGGCCGTCAAGAGGAAGCAGGACCATACTTTTAAGATATTTTCTTCAAATAATGACCAAAGACATGTTAAAGACGTACTTAACCTAGTTCATTACGTGGTTGAACTTACCTCTTATCATCCTCATCCTCGCAGTCCGCAATATAGAATGGTCCTTCGGGCATCTCGGTGGTGACGTCACCGGACACGCCGAGCAGCTTTAAAGCCAGGGAATATGTCTCTGCAGCCGCTGGAAAGCAGCAATACGCTGATTGTGTGTTCAGTAAC
This sequence comes from Cybosia mesomella, assembly GCA_946251805.1. NCBI lineage: Eukaryota > Metazoa > Arthropoda > Insecta > Lepidoptera > Erebidae > Cybosia > Cybosia mesomella. The sequence goes on from OX276398.1 coordinate 31,408,090, forward strand.
CTGTAAATGATGCAGAGGTTCTTTACTAAGGAATTAAGATGAAACTCCGGGCGTGAAAGAGGAATGGAGCTATAATAGGGTGTGCAGATCCATCCAACTTTCTCGCCCGAAAAACGAACGCTCATAGCACGTCATTGTAGGCCCACAGGTGTGGCATAGTGCCGAGTGCCAGTATGAAAGTTATTAACACTATAGAACCGGTTGCATCCAACGATTGCACTTTCGAGCCGGGGTCGGTTCTCCCATTCCTCCTATGGAAATTTAACCCCCAACCCCTTCCCCAGAGCCACTGCCATCAATCAGCAGGTGTCAACTCAGCTTGCAGGCAAGATTGGCTTGTCTTTTTTAATTTACAATAATAATTACATAGACTTACGTATTAATACATTTCCCGGTTTATAAAATTACTATGGTGGGTATTTTTTTAAATTTTACCTATGACAACACTCGAGTGTTATTCTCTTGTTGTGTGTGGTCTGTGGTAGTGATTGACACAGTTCACAACATCGTAGGAGCACTCGTTCGGCGTCCGCATACCATCCGGCTTCGTTGAGGAATCCACCTGAAAGAAACAGTAAAGTTAATGTAGGGGTGATGCCTTAGGTTCAAAAACAGGTGGAATTGGTGAGCGGTTCCATCAGCTTCTGTCTGAATGGGCTATCAAAGGCAAAAATAAGTAACAATTCTCACTAGTAGTTTTATAGAATAATATTATATAATCTGTGGTTTTATTATTAGTACCTATAGACTTGGCACTAGACGTGGACGTGGACTAGACGTGGGATCTGCCACGGCTTCACATGGGGGCAATTTTGGTTTAAGTAAAAGTTTATCTAGACTGATGATTATATAGCTAAGCCTTTGGACTACATGATAGTGAAAGCCGTATTTAAACCGTTGAGCGTTTTAGTAGTAACGGAGAAATAGACAGACGCGTAAAATGTACTTTACATTAATAAATACATATTATCTGTAACCTCAACAATATAAAATACTAAATTATTGCCAAAAAATCAGGCAAATTTATTTTATTTTATTTTATTTATTTATTTATATAACCAACTTATACTGACGGCAATCCATACATATAAGTTATAGGTCACACACATTATCTTCTTATTTACCACATGTTATTATAACTATGCAATGTCAAAACTGACAACAATGCGCGTCAACCTCAATCTAAATTCAATGTTCTGCTAAAGACAAACTATTTATCGGTTGCGAAACGTCCCACCTTGTGATATATGTCTATAGTCTATATGTAGAATATTAGTTATGAGCCTATGAAATGACGCAGCGTTTCTCAAAGTCGTGAGAAACGCTGCGTCATTCATAGGCTCATAGAGTCTGGCCAATGGAAGCTGAACCCGACGATTTATTAAGTTGCAACAGGAAACACCAGTCATAGTAGGACAACATTTATAAAATATGCTAAATGTTACTTATTTGCTAAGTTTTAGTGATGGGTTGTGAAGAAATGAGTAACACGAAAATGCTTCCAAATGTAATTTTAGAAAACTATAATATAATCTATCTCTGTGCCAAATTTTCTCCAGATTCATTCAAACGTTTTGCTTGAAAGAGTTACAAAGATTCACCCATCCTCACAAATCTTAAATATTTCATAATTCAGTACGGTATTAATATATATAGTCAGTCCTTTACTAAGGGGGTTCTTCAACGTTGTTATAAAAGTCTAATAGGGGCACAAGGAGCTTTTAGTTTGAGAAACACTGACACAATGTACAGTGGGCGAATAATGTATGCGGAGTTCTGAACGTTATCTTTACGACATTGGGTGCTACTAACTGCAATTTTAAACAATTTATACGACCTTGACCTTGGCTAATCTAAACCAAGTTAAGTCGCGAGTCGTGGTGCCCTCACAGAATATCTTATCATAATTAATGCTGGACACCGAAACATACTAATTATTTAAATCTATTTATGACTGATAAAATAAGAATTATACTTTGTAATGTTGACTTAAACTAAATACATAATAACCTTGTATTAAGATAATTTTTCACCTAAGGTAGGCATTGTTATGTAAAACACGATTTTTTGTGCCGTAGCTGTAGTGTTCGACAGTCAGACAGTAACATTTTTTTTCGTGCGAAAATCCCTACGGATCGCCCCGCCGGCCAGCGGGGGCGGTTATGTCGGGCTTGAACCGACTAAAAGCTCACGCCGTCTCGGGTCTTCAGACGCCGGGGTGTAAGGTTGCCCATAAAGCATATCCTGTGCACCCCGACCGACCCTTTTTTTTTTTTTTTATCGTGCGGAAATCCCTTCGGATACCCCCCCGCGTGCCAGCGGGGGCGGTTATGTCGGGCTTGAACCGACTAAAACCGCACGCCGTCTCGGGTCTACAGACGCCGGGGTGTAAGGTTGCCCATAGAGCATATCCCTCGCACCCCGACTGACCCTGGGCCATCTCCGGTTTCGAGATGGCCCCCTCGGGTTTGGGAACCACGGTGTCCCCGTCTTGCCCCGGTTTGGGGGAGGGGCGCTAGTCGCCCCACCGTCCCGGCCTGCTTCTGCTGGGGTGACAGGTGGCCTCACCCGCCACCCCCAGGCCTGCACTCATGGAGGACGGAGGTCGTTAAGCGACCTCCGGCGCCTGAGTTGCCTGCGACGCGCGGCGAGCAAGTTGCGGGCTCGGCGGACCGGGAGAGTTCTAAGTCTCTCCCGGGCGCGCTCCGCCACCTCCTTCGCGAGCATTACATGCTCGCAGAAGGAGGCGGCGGCGGCCCATGCGCTCGCGCTCCGCACCATTGCCGCAATCATGCTGCCGAGCGAGAGGACTCCCACCCCGATGGCTGCCACGAGGTCACGCCTCGGCGCCTCCCACGCCGGGCAGTCCGCCAGCGTGTGCAGCCCTGAGTCCTCGCTCGCGTCGCAGTGATGACACTCAGGCGTTGGCTCCTTCCTGATCCGATGCAGGTGGTCCCCGAAGCACCCCTTCCCGGAGATCACCTGCGTCAGTCGGTACGAGAGGCTTCCGTGTCGCCTCTCCAGCCAATCCTCCATGATGGGCCTTACCGCCGCTATTGCGGCGTGCCCTACCCCGACCGACCCTGGGCCATTTCCAGGGGTCAGACAGTACCTTTTATTTTTCGTGCGCAAATCCCTTCGGATACCCCCGCCGGCCTGCGGGGGCGGTTATGTTGGGCTTGAACCGACTAGACGCTGGGGCGGTTATGTCGGGCTTGAACCGACTAGACGCCGGGGTGTAAGGTTGCCTATAGAGCATATCCCTCGCACCCCGACTGACCCTGAGCCATCTCCGGTTTCGAGATGGCCTCCTCGGGTTTGGGAACCACGGTGTCCCCGTCTTGCCCCGGTTTGGGGGAGGGGTGCTATTCGCCCCACCGTCCCGGCCTGCTTCTGCTGGGGTGACAGGCGGCCTTACCTGCCACCCCCAGGCCTGCGCTCATGGAGGACGGAGGTCGTTAAGCGACCTCCGGCGCCTGAATCGCCTGCGGCGATCCCTCTTGGGCGCGCTCCGCCATCCCCTTCGCGAGCATTACATGCTCGGAGAAGGAGGTGGCGGCGGCCCACGCGCTCGCACTATGCACCATTACCGCAATCATGCTGCCGAGCGAGAGGACTCCCCCTATGGCTGCCACTAGGTCAGGCCTCGGCGACTCCCACGCTGGGCAGTTCGCCAGCGTGTGCAGCCCTGAGTCCTCGCTCGCGTCGCAATGATGGCACTCAGGCGTTGGCTGCTTCTTGATCCGATGCAGGTGGTCCCCGAAGCTCGCCTTACCGGAGATCACCTGCGTCAGTCGGTACGAGAGGCTTCCGTGTCGCCTCTCTAGCCAATCCTCTATGATGGGCCTTACCGCCGCTATTGCGGCATGCCCGGTCAGACAGTACATTTTTTTTTTGTGTGGAAATCCCTTCGGATACCCCCCCGCCGACTAGCGGGGGCGGTTATGTCGGGCTTGAACCGACTAAAACCGCACGCCGTCTCGGGTCTACAGACGCCGGGGTGTAAGGTTACCCATAGAGCATATCCCTCGCACTCCGACTGACCCTGGGCCATTCGCAGTGTCCCCTCTGATAACAGCAGAGGGGTACCTGGAGCGGCCCCCACCCTCGCGGGCCTTGCAGGCCCGCCATACCCCGACCCCCTCGTGCAATTGGGTCAGCTGGCCCTGAAAAGGGCCGGTTGGTCAGACTCTTGGCCGTTGACGTTGACGCCAGCTACTCCAGAGGAGCAATCAATGATGCGTCATCGCCCACGTTGCCCAGGGTGCACCAAACTTGGAGGTGATCCAACCAGTCGCACCCCGGTCAGACAGTACCTATTGAAAAATGTATGAAGTATGTTTAACGGTGTTCTGCAACCGACAGTATCAGTTACTCTTCGTTTGAATGTCTAATACCATGTAGTATGTTCTAGAATATTTGCCGTATGATTACCTTGTATTAAATTTTGATGACCATTAGGCGCTCACAGAGATGGATGATCGTGTCGTAAATCACTGAGAAGGTGTATCACTAACGAAGCTTTACTCACCCAGTCTAAGGCCAAGGTGTATTAGGGAGTCCTTCGAACGCGTGGCGGCATCACACTTGCTGATGTAACTTTTCGCCAATTCCGTGGACAATTTTGATCCGTGCTCGATCACCGCCTGAAAATTATTTTAGTAGTAAATATAGTCAATTATAAAGTACCGGGCATATGAGGTCCTCATAAGACCTTCGGGGCCAAGTCAACCATATCTACAACAGACCTGCTAATCGACGGACGAAGTTCTGGCGCAGGATTTCCTCTTAGGGTCGAGGAGTCAGACGGCTCCCATAAAAACCGTATAAGCCCAACGCAGATGCAACTGGCAACAACGGATGAGTGGAGTACCAGCTCGTGCACGCGACTTCGCTCACGTTACTAGCTCTATACTATTATAAAATTGTAAATTAGTCGTGTCTGTGCATTCGAGGTAAATTACGGTTTACGATACGTATTAAAAAAAAACTACTTACTAGATCTCGTTAAAACCAATTTTCGTTGGAAGTTTACATGGTAATGTACATCATATATTTTTTTAGTTTTATCATTCTCTTATTTTAGAAGTTACAGGGGGGGATGGGGGTGTCCTAATGCGTGAAAAACCTATAAATAACCTGTCCTAATGGTGTGAAAATCCTAATGCGTTTCACATAATCTCCTTACCAAGTTTCAACAGCAAAGTTCTTATAATTACGGAAAAAAGTGGTTATGACGGACAGACAGACCGACAGAAGTGACGAATCTATAAGGTTCCGTTTTAGCCATTTGGCTACGGAACCTTAATAAAAAACGGGTTATGTTAAATGAATAACCACGAAAACAAATTTTTTTCTTTTTGGAATTTTGTTGTTTAATATTTCCATCGAGTGAATGACAGTTGAACGGAACCATTCATTGTCAGGTTTGCAATATTACTTTGGCCATGTAGTAAATAAACATGACTTCAGGTCTTCCAAAGTATCATTCAATATTTTGTACATTTTTGAATTCAATAACAAAAAGTATAAACTAAGAACCAAGTTTTGACAAGTCTGTTGAATAATTGCCACAGACTCTTGACACACTATGATTAATTTCCTGAAGTGACATAAGTTACACGCAATGTCATTCTCAAAACGTTTCTCATAACAGTGCAGAGCACTACAATAGAGTGTTATTATAGACACAGATGTACAAAAATGTAAATAAAATATCTAAGTGTTTGGTCGAAGACAAATGACATAACAGTTCATTTGTGCCACGGCGCGGGCTGCTGTAATGTTATGATGTTATGGACCTATGGCAATGTATTCACCTTAGGAAATACATAGCCGTGACGTTTTTTTTTACCTGACAGAAAAGCACGAGTAATCGATTATGTCGGCGTAGATGTAGGTACCTTGTGCATGAAGTTAAATACATTTCGGTTCGCCAGGAACCACGCCTAATTACAGGGACCCGTATTCCCACTACTGTAACTCCTGTCCAGCAGGATAGCCGGAGTAATGACATGCGGGAGATCCCACTGAAAGTTAAACTATCTTGAAACCCGTTTTATTAATCAGAAGTAAATTGGACGACTTAAAATTTATATGTAGAACCCACATCAAGGCATTACAATAAAAAATTGTATGATAAAGAAAATAAAATATAATTTGTATGTTAATTTAAAATTTATGCTGGCTCCTGATAACCTAAATACAACCGCGTGTGTAACAGTGATGAGAATGACATTGGTGCGTAACACGTCTTGTTTACTATGTCTGCGAGTAGGTAGGTTCGTGTGTAGTGCAGCGAGCTGTGTGACCACTAGCAGCCACCCTTGACATTGTATGCGTGCTTACAAATAAATGTGTTGAATGCAGATAATATACACAATTGTACAAGTATTCTTCTATTTTTAAATAAGTGGAGTTTTAAAAAAAATGCCTGCAGCTTGGGCCAGGTTTTGCGCCAAAACGTCTCCAGTATACAGCGGCCAGTGATCGGTAATGCTTTGCAATGCGCAACTGTAGGCTATCATCACGGTGTTCACACAATAGTGCATAGCTCTGTACAACGCCACGAGTCACGATAGCCAATCGTGAGCCAATGTATAGCATTGCCTATACACAATGGCGACAATTTGTCGTGGCGCGTCATGGACCCTTGTGTACTGGGCGCTTAAGCCAATACAGTATACTTGCACTAATGTTTGAATTTTGAAATACCGTCATTTGCGTAAACTTATCAATGTTATACAAACATTTTGTGGACAACATTGGCTCATGTTGGGCCAATGTATACAGTCACTAGTACCATGGAAATTGAAATCTCTAGAGGAAGTGCCCCGGCAGAGATCGCCTGCTACCTTGCTATGACGACTTTCAACATAGCTTTATTGAAAATTATAACTAATCACGTCATTGTTAGTTTCATCAACGAATAGGACATTATTAGAATGAGGCATGTCGCGAATAAGTCCAACGTCTACTAAACCTTTTTGTGCAGTTTGGGCATAATATGTGAGAGTGACGCGACGTTAATTTTTATACTAACGAGGTTTAAAGGCACTTGCTTATATTTCGTGACTAGTATGTACTGGGGTTAAGGTCCAATTAAGCAATTTGCTTGTGTTAGCAACCGACGTACACACACTCCGGTCTACGGCGGGCGGAGCGGTGGGTTTCGAACACGCCATGCACCGCTTAATTATAAATCAAGCGTCATAGGCATTAGGCCCACCACTATCTTTAAGCGATTTTTTATCGATTTTGTAATAGCAGTGAAAATAAAGTAGCACCAATCACGGTTGCATCCAAAACTAGCCCCGGGTGTCCGCTTCACCATTCCTCCTTACCATTAATTGGGTTATTTTAGTTATTACGGGAGCAACTACCGTCTGACAGGAAGGCCTGCGCCAGAGTCTCGTCCGTCAATCGAATTCGAAGCGTCGGTAGTGTGGTGTTTGAACCTCATTTCACACCACGATGCGGTTACCTTTTTTTTTTTTTTTTTTTTTATCGTGCGGAAATCCCTTCGGATACCCCCCGCCGGCCAGCGGGGGCGGTTATGTCGGGCTTGCACCGACTAAAACCGCACGCCGTCTCGGGTCTTCAGACGCCGGGGTGTAAGGTTACCCATAGAGCATATCCCTCGCACCCCGGCTGACCCTGGGCCATCTCACCACTAACAGCTCATCCATCATATCCATCATAATCGCTCATCCTGTCTCCTCTGAAAGCAGAGGAGTACGGAGAGCGATGTGTTCCCGCCACGTTGGGTATTGGCCGACGATCAATGCCAACCCTATGAAGGGGTGAAGGGGAAGCCATTGACCGCCGCCCAGGGTGTACCGGCCGCTCCGATTCCGTTCCCCCCGGACTGCAGCGGGATCGGAATCGGAGCGACACTCGAGGAGGTTACCCAACACACACCCCACGATGCGGTTACCTGGCCATCATGTGTCAGAGTTTAAAAATAATTACTTATTTGAAAAATAGAGCGTAGGGAAGAAAAAACAATTGCTGCGTGGAGCTGCATTCGGCTGTGCGGCTGACAGCGGGCGACTAGATGCGCCGCCCGGGTCCGCCGGCCGAAGAGAAGATATTAGTGTATTAAAATTAGGCTCAGTCCTTGAGCGGAGTTCGCGATTCCCTAGTTCGCATAAAGATAAATATATACGCGTAAAAACGGAAATAGGAAGCTTTGTTGATATAATAAATGCCCATTTAAATTTCTTCCTCTGTGTTTATCTTATTATCAACACGAGGTATTGTGGCGTCCAACCCCCGGACGCTACAGTAGCTTAGTGGTTAAGGAGTCGACCCTACGATCGAGAGGTCCCGGGTTCGAATCCTGGCCATTACACTACTGACGTGAACCCACTCCTAACACAAGCAATTTAGCTTAGCTGACTTAGACCCCGAAGATCTTCGTTAGGGTTCATATACACCTAAAGATCTATATTATCCTGCATACTTCTGACGCATCTGGACGCCTAAAAGTTCAGATCGTAACTAGTTGGGCTTTGCCGAGATACACGCGCAAATCTTAAGTAATCTATAATAATTTTATAAACAGGAAAGATTTGATTGATTATTTGATGGAATAAGCTCCGAAACTACGGGACAGATTTCAAAAAAAAATTCACCATTAGAAAGCTACATTATCCCTGAGTAACATAGGCTACTTTTTATCCCGATATTCCCACGGGATCAGGACTTTTGCAGGTGAAACCGCACGGCGATGCCAGTAATAAGTAACTAAAGCAGTGTTCATGAGGCAATTTACCTGAAAACATTCTAATAGCCTTAGTTGTGCGCCTGCAAACCTCATCAGCCGTTCGAAGATGTCCAATTCTGATAACTCCGAGTCCAAAATGCATAGCCTCCTCTCCTGTAACATCTGAAACAAGATACACTGAGTTAATAAATATATTTCTTTCAACATAGCTAAGCGGATAGCCGTAGATGGCCCAGGGTCAGCCGGGGTGCGAGGGAATTGCCTTATTAGGCCACCTTACACATCGGCATCTGAAGACCCGAGACGGCGTGCGGTTTTAGTCGGTTCAAGCCCGACATAACCACCCCCGCTGGCCGGCGGGGGGGTATCCGAAGGGAATTCCGCACGAAAAAAAAAAAGAAAGGTACATTATAGTATGGTACCATCACGTATAGTCACCGTCAAAAGTAGAATGATGATCATCTTCAAACAAATTAATTTGCTATTTAAGTACTTAGTGGGCTCTAGTAAAATGTATTTAAGTTTCAGATTAAATAATAAAATTATATATATAAGTCTCCCCGTGACCTTAGCTGCTGAAAAGCAACCGAAACGTCGGGATCAATGTAAAATAACATCAAATAAATCGCGATAGAATCCGTTAAAAATAGTTTTATTACAATGTGTGACATTCGCGTAAACTTCCGACAGTAAAATTATTTTTATTTTTTCATTCGGTTTTCTTAATTTTTATATCTGTGCGACCATGATATAAAAAAAAAACACTATCCTAACTCTAATTGCTCGTGTAAAACTGTTCACGTCACCGTCGTCGCAGAAGGCGGTGGCGGCGCGGCGGTACCGTATACACGAGCGCTAAAGAGTTTTTTATTTGATAAATTATATTTATTTCGGCGGTAACCGTGTTACAATACAACGCAGGTTATAATTAAATCAGCATGTCACAAGACTTGCACAATACGTCTTATTACGCAAAAAGATAACTTCAAAGTCATTGATAAATTAAAAATGCAAACAAACAAGACTATTATATTCTGAGATAATATTAATATTATACGATTTCTCTAATAAACAGAATTCTGTTACATTTGTCAATAGCTTATGTTCACGTAGGTACAGTCAACGACAAAAGTGGATTAACACTTAAATATTTACAAACGTTTTTTTACATTGGAATTACACGAACCTATTAATGAATATATATTTTTTACATCCCTAAATGACACATTTAATATATTTCAAGTTTTGTTTATTGTTTTATGAAAGGTTTAAAAGCTAAGGAGATTATTAAAATAGAATTTGCTAAGCGACTTTTATCGTTGACTACATACACGAGGTCCTGGGTATGATTCCCGATAATGACAAAGTGTTATTGGTTATTGTTAGATTTGTGTGTGGATGAGGCCCCACCAAGATCTTAGAAGCCTAAACCAACGTCACACTCGAACTCGTATGTAGTTTCGAATGACGTCCAAGCGACGCACGCTGCTAATAATTATTTTTCCACTGCCAAACAGGATCGAAAGCTCATGGACTCGAATGAAATAGTCGCGAAAGACGGTGTTTCGAAAAACATTTACACTGCCTCATACGCTCGAATATAGTCACGTTATCGAAATTCAACTTTCCGGACTAGTGGTTCCGGTGCTTCTGGGTTAGGTTAGGTTAGAACTGTGACCCCAACAGAGTGCGAGCGTGTTTAGTATCGCTATGTTCTTTAGTAACTACTAAAAGGCTAAGCCGATTTTGATAAATGTTATATCATCGTCTTTATTGCTCGAGTGTTAATTTAAACAGGTGAAAATAATCAAAATGGCGGGATTCTGATGCCATATGTATGACATATTATGTTTTTAAAAGTACTTACATCAGAAGATCAAAATGGCGGGATTCTGATGCCATATGTATGACATATTATGTTTTTAAAAGTACTTACATCAGAAGATTTTTTTAGTTCTTGTAATTAAATATATTATTCGGTCAACTACTTTTGATCCCGCGCAATCCAAATAAAATACGTATATGTTCTTTCTTCCTTACTTCATTGCCGTCTACCGGCTAAGTTTGAAGATTCCATACTGTTGTGAACATTTTCTAACAGAGAAAGCCTATAAGATCATTATCATCTAAGCGCCAATTCTGACTACATACAGTGTGAGGGGGGATACATATGTAGTTTCGAATGCCGTCCTTGCGACTCACGTGCTGTGAATTATTTTTCCACTGCCTCACAGGATCGAAAGCTCATGGACTCGAATGAAATAGTCGCGAAAGACGGTGTTTTGAAAAACATTTACACTGCCTCATACGCTCGAATATAGTCACGTTATCGAAATTCAACTTTCCGGACTAGTGGTTCCGGTGCTTCTGGGTTAGGTTAGGTTAGAACTGTGACCCCAACAGAGTGCGAGCCGAGCGAGCGCAACGAGCGTGCCGCGGTAGCGGCCGGCGAAGCAGCAGAACCACTAGTCCGGAAAGTTGGATTTCGATAACGTGTCTTTATTCGAGCGTATAAGGCAGTGTAAATGTTTTTCGAAACACCGTCTTTCGCGACTATTTCATTCGAGTCCATGAGCTTTCGATCCTTATTACAAGAACTAAAAAAATCTACTGATGTAGGTACTTTTAAAAACATAATATGTCATACATATGGCATCAGAGTCCCGCCATTTTGATTATTTTCACCTGTTTAAATTAACACTCGAGCAATAAAGACGATGATATAACATTTATCCAAATCGGCTTAGCCTTTTAGTATTTACTAAAGAACATAGAGATACTAAACACATAACCATACTATTTTTATTTCGCCACAGTCGGGTAATAACAAGCTTGTTATAAATTTAAGAGAACTAGGGTTAATAACGTAAGTAAATACTACAAAGTAGCAAAAATTCTCGATAGCGAGCTCGTCCACCACACGGCAACGGTTTGCAACGCCATATAAAAGCAATACGGCGGCGGCGTGTCAATGGACGCGTTGATGGAAATAACTATATAAACATTGTAAAAACTTCAAAGTATAATGCGGTCTACTAGTTATTAAGAATGTAAGTTATAAGCGGACGGCGGACTATTGGTGCACCTTCAAAGCTTTTCTATTTTTCAACATAGCAGGTATCATCGATGATGTCAATAATTCTGCAAATGTCAAATTTAATGTGCTACAGAGAAGGAGCGATGTTATTCTCAGGTGCTTTCACTTTGACTCCTATCAAAAGTGAAATAGAAAAGAAAAGGATGAAATAATGCTAGAAAGATTAGATAAATACATATTTTTATATTTTCGGTAGGTACGTATAACTGGACTCTCCATAGTTTTTTCGTGCGAAATCCCCTCGGGTACCGCCGGCCTGCGGGGGCGGTTGTCGGGCTTGAACCGACTAAAACCGCACGCCGTCTCGGGTCTTCAGACGCCGGGGTGTAAGGTTGCCCATAAAGCGTATCCCTCGCTCCCCGACTGACCCTGGGCCACCTCCGGTTTCGAGATGGCCTCCTCGGGTTTGGGAGCCTCGGTGTCCCCGTCGCGCAGCAGGGTCTTCAGGGCCTCCGTTCATATTGGGCACCCATACAGGGCCATGGACCGCACGATCCCCGCGTAGAGTCTCCTGCAGGAGTCATCGGACCCACTTTTTTTTTTTTTTTTTTTATCGTGCGGAAATCCCTTCGGATACCCCCCCGCCGGCCAGCGGGGGCGGTTATGTCGGGCTTGCACCGACTAAAACCGCACGCCGTCTCGGGTCTTCAGACGCCGGGGTGTAAGGTTACCCATAGAGCATATCCCTCGCACCCCGGCTGACCCTGGGCCATCTCACCACTAACAGCATCGCTCATCCTGTCTCCTCTGAAAGCAGAGGAGTACGGAGAGCGATGTGTTCCCGCCACGTTGGGTATTGGCCGACGAGCAATGCCAACCCTATGAAGGGGTGAAGGGGAAGCCATTGACCGCCGCCCAGGGTGTACCGGCCGCTCCGATTCCGTTCCCCCCGGACTGCAGCGGGATCGGAATCGGAGCGACACTCGAGGAGGTTACCCAACACACACCCCTGTCATCGGACCCCCTCATGTTGGGCAGCAGCCGCGCCAGAGCGTGAGCTGTGCCCTTCAATTTGGAGGCCAGACTTCGGATGTACTCTCCGAAGTCCCAACGGCCGACGAGCACGAGCTCCAAATATTTTATTTGGGGCTTGATGCCGATGCGATTACCTCCCACGATGGGACTGGATCCCTCAGGTGGCTTGCTCCGAGGCCCATGAAAGAACAGGGCCTCGGTTTTATGCAGAGCCACCTCGAGACCCAGCCGCCGGATCCGCTCCACGACTTGGGCAACCGCGGTCGTGGCCTTCAGGGTCGTTTCGCGGTAAGTCGCCCCGAACGCCGTCAGCGTGTCGTCCGCGTAGCACGTGACGGCGGCACCGTCTGCGAGCTCACCGTGAAGCACCCAGTCGTATCCGATGTTCCACAGGAGCAGCCCCAGGACCGATCCGTGCGGAACACCGCACGACATCTCACTCCGACTGAGACCGGACACGGTTGGGTAGATGACGGCTCTCTCCTCCAAATACGCCCTGACTATGCGGCGAAGGTAGAGAGGTACTTCGTGATACACGAGCGCCTCCCTAATGCAACTCCAGGGCAAGTGTCGGAGGCGTACCTACATCGAGAAAAATTACAAAAAATCTAGAACGAGTGCTACGATAGATTTATTCTGGATATATTAAAATGTGACAGTACACCTTCCTAGTAAGACTGTCGCAGGATTCAGCCATGTCCTGGATGCTGAGTTTTCTAGTCTCAATTGGTAAAAAACATAATTTGTATCCGAAATCCTTTTCCGCTATTCGCTATCACTTGCGCCCTTCTAGGACAATGTCTCACTACTGTAAGACACATGCTAGGGTCTCATAATTACTGATAAAGGACCACTGCACAGTCACCACGAGTTACATTGTAACACATTGCTACTTAGTGGTTTTATTTATTACCACTTGTATTTTAACCGGTATTGCTTCACCTGTAGAGGCATACGATTTACTTAATTTTATGTTTATATTGTTTTTACTATAGCTTTCGATTGGAGAAAGGGAACATCTAGGACGGGATTTGAACCCACGACCAGTCCCTTACAGAGGGAATGCTCTGAACAACTGAGCCACCTAGTCCCAGATATTCGAAATTCTCCGATATATGTCCGATCTAAATCTATAGTAAAAGAAAGCATACTAATTGCTATGAAATTGAATTGAATTTATATTGTTACTTCGGGCCACCAACCAGGTGGACATCGAAGTCTTAAAATCACGCAAAAAAAAAACAAAATCTTACACCCACTTTTATCATTTTTCTCGACGTTTCACAATTTTCTAATTAAGCAAAAAAAAAATTCTGTGAAAACAGCAACAAAATCGGTGCATTAGTATTTGAGTTTATCCCTTTTTTTTTTTTTTTTTTTTTTTTTTCGTGCGGAAATCCCTTCGGATACCCCCCCGCGTGCCAGCGGGGGCGGTTATGTCGGGCTTGAACCGACTAAAACCGCACGCCGTCTCGGGTCTACAGACGCCGGGGGAGTATTTGAGTTTATCCCTAACAGACAGACAGACAGACGCGGCGGAGAACTTTGTTTTATAATAAGTAGTCATGTATATTGCATTGGTCTGGGTATTTATTTACAAAAAAAAGTATTTAAGTATGTTTATTATTATTTTTGTTCATTTAAACTTTGGAACCGTAACTCTAAATAACATTTCTAGAATCACAGTCAAAAATAATAACACAATTGCCCCAAGTTTCCTAGAATTAAGACTATTTGTTAAACTATAAATTTAATATTTTCAAAATTTGTCGACTTTGAAAGGCCCTCGTTTAAAAAAAAAGTACTAGAGTGCCTTGGCAAGTGCCATTAAAAGTTGGCGCATTTAATCAGGATTGTAAAATGGTACAATACTTGTTAGTTTCATACTAAAAAAAAAACGTGTAAAAAAATAAAAACCTCAAGTAACCCGATTTTTGCTAACCCATTTTACTTAGTTAAAATATTTTTTATTCGCACACGCTAGGTGTTGGCAACACCTAGTAACTTATAAAGTCGCTACATTAGGAACAATCGAATTTGAAATTCGATAGAAGAGCATTCGGCATTAACCACACAATGGCTTGTTTCAGTCAGAGCCTGTTATTACACTCAAATTATCGTTCCATGGTACGCAAACACAGGACAAGCACGAACAGCCACTATATCATTAGACCAGCTGGTCGGATAGCAATCATATCCCCACATAACGACGATATTAGTAGCACAGAATGGCGGTGCTCATCCTGTGGTGGCTGCATTGTGACAAACAAACTAAACTCGATAGCATACTAGCGGAATGACAGCTGCGAACAGACTTTTAGGCCGTCTGCGGCCGTTGTGCCAATGTACGTCACGGTAGGTATACTTAAACTATTATCAGAACATTGAACTAACGTCTTTTGCGAATACTTATCGTTGTAATATAAACATACTGTGGACAATAATGACACATACCTGCATCTATGATATTAGGTCGTTACATATGAAGGGCACGCCGCAATAGCGGCGGTAAGGCCCATCATGGAGGATTGGCTGGAGAGGCGACACGGAAGCCTCTCCTACCGACTGACGCAGGTGATCTCAGGGAAGGGGTGCTTCGGGGACCACCTGCATCGGATCAGGAAGGAGCCAACGCCTGAGTGTCATCACTGCGACGCGAGCGAGGACTCAGGGCTGCACACGCTGGCGGACTGCCCGGCGTGGGAGGCGCCGAGGCGTGACCTCGTGGCAGCCATCGGGGTGGGAGTCCTCTCGCTCGGCAGCATGATTGCGGCAATGGTGCGGAGCGCGAGTACGTGGGCCGCCGCCGCCTCCTTCTGCGAGCATGTAATGCTCGCGAAGGAGGTGGCGGAGCGCGCCCGGGAGAGACTTAGAACTCTCCCGGTCCGCCGAGCCCGCAACTTGCTCGCCGCGCGTCGCAGGCAACTCAGGCGCCGGAGGTCGCTTAACGACCTCCGTCCTCCATGAGCGCAGGCCTGGGGGTGGCGGGTGAGGCCACCTGTCACCCCAGCAGAAGCAGGCCGGGACGGTGGGGCGACTAGCGCCCCTCCCCCAAACCGGGGCAAGACGGGGACACCGTGGTTCCCAAACCCGAGGGGGCCATCTCGAAACCGGAGATGGCCCAGGGTCAGTCGGGGTGCGAGGGATATGCTCTATGGGCAACCTTACACCCCGGCGTCTGTAGACCCGAGACGGCGTGCGGTTTTAGTCGGTTCAGGCCCGACATAACCGCCCTCGCTGGCACGCGGGGGGGTATCCGAAGGGATTTCCGCACGAAAAAAAAAAAAAAAAAGGTCGTTACATATGAAATTGCCGTTTTTCTTGAAGAAATTGGAGGAAATCCAATTTTCAGTACTAACATTTTTGCATTTTTTTTAGGAATGACAAAGCTAAATTTTATGATTTTTTTTTGTGTATGAATGAGACAACATTAAGCTAACAAACAGCAACTTTTATTACATTTTTGAAAAGTGACAGCTGTTAAGTAATACGAAATTTATCATCAAAATGGATAGCATTTAGGAAGTACTGTTTTTGAAGATCGAATTAATTTATCAAACGGCCAATAAAAACAAAATTTAATACAGAGTTGTAAAATCTTGAAATCAACTTTCAAACAAAATATAAATAATGGAAATAGCTATTAAATTACAGGAATAATGAACTCATGAATTTGTAAGAAATTTCGGCAATTTCATAGGTAAAGACAAGTTATAAACAAGTTGAATTCCTGAGACGAGCTCAGCCGAATACAAGGGTTTTTTTTTCTTTATCTTGCAATGGTTCACCCCAGCACGAATCTATTACCGAAAACAGCAACTCGATAGCTCATCTCCTTCATACCCAAAACCGTGACAGAAAATTGGCAACGACGACAACTCGATAGCAATAGGGCTTTTCTAAAGAAAATCCCTAAAAATTAGTGACGGCCTACTATTTACGGGTATAGTAATTATTTTTGTCTCTTAGTCTTTCCATGACTCTACTCTACTTATTGATATCTGCGCTGTGTTTTTATTATATTATGCATATTTTATGTACCTTTTTTTTTTTTTTTATCGTGCGGAAATCCCTTCGGATACCCCCCCGCCGGCCAGCGGGGGCGGTTATGTCGGGCTTGCACCGACTAAAACCGCACGCCGTCTCGGGTCTTCAGACGCCGGGGTGTAAGGTTACCCATAGAGCATATCCCTCGCACCCCGGCTGACCCTGGGTCATCTCACCACTAACAGCATCGCTCATCCTGTCTCCTCTGAAAGCAGAGGAGTACGGAGAGCGATGTGTTCCCGCCACGTTGGGTATTGGCCGACGATCAATGCCAACCCTATGAAGGGGTGAAGGGGAAGCCATTGACCGCCGCCCAGGGTGTACCGGCCGCTCCGATTCCGTTCCCCCCGGACTGCAGCGGGATCGGAATCGGAGCGACACTCGAGGAGGTTACCCAACACACACCCCCATATTTTATGTACCTCATAGTACTGTATCACTGTAAATTATATGTATAGTAAGTATAATATGTATTCATAATTTTATATACGAGGGTCAAACTGAAAGTTCTTAGAAAATCAAAAACTGATTACATTAGCCAGTTATTAGTTTTATTATATCTTTTCAAAATATTGTCCATTCACGTCAATACACCGCTGCATGCGATGGAACCACTGGGAAAAGCACTTTGCCCACTCGTCCTTAGGGGTCTCTTCAATGGCATCGCGATACGCAGCCACCGCTTCTTCAGCATTCATAAACCGCTTTCCTTTAAGTTTTTCTTTAATTTTAAATAAAAAATAAATAAATTAAAATCACAAGGCGCGAGGTCGGGGCTATACGGCGGGTGACCCAGTAATTCAACGTTTGATGTCGCGAAATAGTCGATCGTTCGCTTGGCGGTGTGCGACGAGGCGTTGTCGTGGTGAAGGAGGATCCTACTGCGAGGTCGTTTCTCTCGAACTTTTTCCAAGACAAGTGGCAAACAATTGGTAGTGTACCATTCTGCAGAAACTGTTTTTTGATCCTCTAACACAATTGTTACGAAATGACCTATCCTTCCAAAGAACGAGGCCACCATTTTTTTTCCCGCACTTCGATCTCTCTTCACTTTAGTTGGCAACTCCTCGAAAGGAAACACCCACTGAGCAGATTGTCTTTTGGTTTCAGGATCATAACAGTAAATCCAGCTTTCGTCACCTGTTAGTATGTCGAACACAGCCTTAGAGTCACCTCCGTTAAATCTTTCAATCATTTTACGGCACCAATCCACACGATGGAGTTTTTGAGCCTCAGTCAAATTATGAGGTATCCACCGGGCGCAAAGCTTCCTGACCGCTAAATGTTCGTGGAGGATTTTGTGCACTTGACTCATACCGATGCCTAAGCTTGTCCGAATCTGCTGATAGGCCACTCTTTTGTCAGTCTCTATCATACGCCGCACAACACAGATGTTATTTTCAGTCGTCGCCGTAGAAGGCCGTCCCTCACGTAAATCATCAGTGAGATTAGTGCGACCACGTTTAAACTCATTAAACCAGTTGTAAACAGTCGCACGAGATGGGGCTTCATCGTGAAAGGCCAATCGTAGTCTATCATAACTTTCTTGTTGACTTAAATGACATCGAAAGTCATAAAAAATCATTGCACGAAAATTTTCTCGTGTTAAATTCATGTTAACCTGACACAGACAATTTTCAATTTGCCGCCAAATCGTAAAACAAATGATAAATGAATGAAATATATACTCAGTAATATTGGCAAAGAGTTCTATTTTCAAATTTTAGAATTATTTTTTTATTATATTGTTTATAAGTGGCCAGTTCTAAGAACTTTCAGTTTGACCCTCGTATATATACTGTCAGAGTATAAATGAAAAAAAAAAATTTAATTTGTACACCGCCAACTGCCCTAGTTCTATTAACTGATTCTCTCTTTCTAATGGTTGCCTGTAAGAGGTTGCCCTGTGTGATAAGTCCGCCAATTGTATATGCCGTAATCTTGTTCTTGTGTATATACAATAAAGAGATATATTATTATTATTATCATCTATCGCTAGTCGTTACTCAAAAACGTGTCGACTGATATGCTGCAGCGTTAAATAGACTAAAATGATTGAAAATGGTATATACTTATATTATAAAAAAGGCCAATTTTTCCGGTGCGGACAGTGAGGTATGAAAGGTACTTTATTCCGCGCACCCTCAAGCTGTGGAATGATCTCCCTGCTGTGGTTTTCCCAAGCGACTATAATATCGGGTTCTTCAAGAAGGGCATTAGAAGATTTTACAGGGTCGGCAACGCGAGTGTCTAGCACACGTCCATAGGCTACGGTAACCGCTTCCCATCAGGAGGGCCGTGTGCTTGTCAGCCAACTGAGTGGTATAAAAAGTTTATTAATATGTTTGGGGTTATCTTCGGCACCGCTGCACTTATTGCAAACATTCTTTCACCATTTCAAAGGTAAATTATCCCCTATAGACATAGGCTATATATATGAGCGTAAATTACGATGACTTAGGATAAAAACCAAAACTCATATAAAACCGAAGCGAAGCGAGGTTGGTATTTTGAAACAAAATTATTTGATTAATAAAAGTAAAAATGCTCTCCGCAAGCCTGCACTACGCCTAACTTTGTAGTCTTTGCATACTACAAAGAGATGCATTAGCAATCTATTTGTAGTAGAGACCACAATGCAAATCGATTACCTGCTAAAGTGTTGTATGCAATGGCTTCAGTATTAAACAGAATATGTAAACTGCATTTACCTATGTGAAAAAATTATAATAAAAGTACACAAATGTTACTCATGGCATCGGCGTCCAGCGATTATGACGGCATCTCGTTTCTGCGTCAGTCGCTACATTTCCATCGTGCGATTAAGGGTCCTATTTTACCAATGAAAATAATTGCGATCAAGTCAAACTAAACGAGGTTATCACATCAGCAGGTTATTGTGAGTAATATCATTGGTGAAATCCGCTCGTAGCTATTGTTTCGATACTGCAGCATAATTCGCATTTATTTTCATTGATTGCATGCTTCACCCCACAGAAATCGACGAGTTTGACCAGAGAAGTGCCTCCGTCTTCCGTAACATCGACCATGGTATTGTGAGAATGCCGAGCTGTACAGAGCCCTTCCAACACCTTTGAGGTCCCAGCCAACCTCACCTGCTAAAGAACGGAAGAGGCTCCGGCGCAGGCTTTTCTCTCGGGGTAAGTAGATCAGACGGCAGTCGCTCCCGAAAAACATACAAACCGAAAATAATAAGCTGACCCTTTTTACGTGCGGAGATCCGCCAGGCAGTCGCCGGCCAGCGGGGGAGGTTGTCGGCCGTCTCTGGTCTTCAGATGCCGGCGTTTAAGGTGGTGGTCCATAAAGCGATTTCCTCGCAGCCTGAGTGACCCAGGGCCATCTAAGGTTTCGAGATGGCCTCCTTGGGTTTGGGTACCACGGTGTCCCCGTTTTTCATCACCATTCTACTCTGAAAGTGGCAGTGTGCGACACGTCTATAGTTACAAGAGTTCAGCAGCCACCATTTTTTTTACGTTTGGAAACCCCCACGGGTTTAACCCCATCGGTACCAACGATGGGGTGAAGCCCGTGTCGGAACCGGACCGACTAAAACCACACGGTGTCCTCCCCAAGAGTCCATTGCCGAGCACCCCGGGTAAGCCCTCGAAAGGATAACCCCAGGGTTACCGGCGGACTTTGGCCGCCACCGCGGCTTCGCCAGGTGGGGTCGGGTTTTATCCCGCGTCGGTGATTTGGCAGGCAGGGGTCCATATTGACTCACCTAAAGTTCTTTATCCGAAATTGTTCTTCCTAACGATTTGTAATCCGAATGATCACTCCTAAAATTTTTCATCCTAAAGTTTTTATTCATACTATTTGTAGTGCTACCGTCGATGTTCATAACACTCATGTTTCCGAAAATTGTTATCAATAAAATCGTTAACATACAATATTAAAGCTCCTACTGTTTTTTATCCTAACGTTTTTATCCCTAAACATAATTACCATAATACATACTTATTACTAATAATTAGAAAACTGTTTAGAATGATTAAAGGTTGTTTCACTGATTTTTTGGCTTAAATGAATGAAAATCATAAAATACGACTGATTTACGGCTATGTTTATGACCTTTTTCGTTTTCGATTCGTTTCTGGCACTTCGCCGGCCGCTACCGCGGCACGCTCGCTTCGCTCGCTCGGCTCGTGCGTTGTGTGGTCACAATTCTAACCTAACCTAAACCAAGAACTATAAATATGACCGATTCGTTTCTGGAACTTGGCTGAATGACCGCAGCGAGATTTCGCTCGCTCGGCTCACTCTTATCTTCTAGGTATCTTCTACTTGTACCAGGGTACTGGTATTCTTATTTCTTATCATGTTATGTGTAAATAACTAAAACTGTAAAAGTTACGCAAAATTAATGTAAATAATACTGATTATTATTAATAAAAATAAATCTAAACAAAAAAGGTATGACTTTCAATAATAGTGTAAAAGATGGTTATGTTGACAAAATATAGGAAAAGAAATAATAGTATAATAGATGTTTATTGCTACCGACATTATGAAGTTGAATGATTCGGAATTAAAACATTAGAGACAGAGTAGTTAGGAATTGTGATTGTTAGGATGAAAAATGTTAGGAAGAACATTTTCGGAGTTCCAATTTTCGGAGTTGAAAATTTAGGTGAACTTTGGCGCACCCGCCAGGCAGGTGTGTGTAGGACACACACGACACGCCTCCGTCTTGGCCTGTTTCTGTAAGGACGGCGAGTCGGCCAACTGCCGTCATCATAGAGGTCGGTAGTCCCGGGCGTAGACGAGTCTTCGCCGCAGACTGCGGAACTCGGGGGGGCAGGGTCTCTGCCGCTCCCTCTCCGCCGTTCGCGCGCGTTACCTGCACGCCTCATCGCTAGTTTATTTCATATTTATTTATTTAAACTTCATGCACATACTACATTGGCAGACTTAATACCATAGGCATTCTCTACCAGTCAACCATAGGGTGGTGCAGAGCTGTCACGAGAACGAGAGAGTCAGGGTATACAAAAAAAATACACCTATTGTCGAATGATGGATTGCAAAACTTGCAAGTGTTGCAACAGCTTAAAATGTATGCTGATACAGGATCAATGAACGATTTGCGATTTCCTCAATGCAACTAACTGCCTACATTGTGGCGTACTCAGTCGAGAATTTATAGCATTCTCGGAAAATATTTTAGAAGTACACTCAATAACAATATTTCTTGTTACTGGCTAATGGCGGGCTGTTGTCTCTGCCACCTATCCACCCTGGAGGGAGTTCCTCTTATCTGTTTGAGAAAAGATTATAAAGTAGCCGTAGTGATAAAGATAATTATGTGCGGTATGGCCTCGTCCGTGAGCTTCCTGAGGCGTGAATTATACAGAAGAAGCGTAAGGCATAATCAAAGCAAAATCGAACGTATCAACGCGATTTTGCTCTGCAATCGCGCTCGCTTTAACCTGTCTTTCGCTCACCTGGGGATCATCTCATATAGTATTGTTGTTATGTTTAATCTATAGTATCAGTAGGATGTTCGTACCTTTTTTTTTTCGTGCGGAAATCCCCTCGGCTTGAACCGAAACCGCACGTTCTCTCGGGTCTTCAGACGCCGGGGTGTAAGGTGGGCCCATAAGGCATTTCCCTCGCACCCCGACTGACCCTGGGCTATCGCCGGTTTCGAGATGGTCCCCTTGAGGTTGTTTGTGCCTGCAGTTCCGGCGTTCCACTATTTAGTGTTCTGTGTTTTAGGCAATGTACCATACACGGCAGGATATAAAATAATGTTGATATTATATTATTTTTCTAGTATATCTTATATTTTAAAATATTCTGCTTCCGGGCTGTTTGGCCGTGTTCCATATGAAACTTGTGTTCCAAACGTTTCGTCGATCACTGCGGTCCACATTTTCAGTTTTACAGGTCCGGTGTTTGGAACACAAGTTTCATATGGACAACGGCCAAACAGCCCGGAAGCCCTATATTCTACATACAGCGCCGGCCGTGACAGCCTAAAGATTTATATATCTTATATTGTTTCCTTGTAATATAACCAGAATCTGAATTTAAAACAATGTGCGCTATCGAAAAAAAAAGTCTAATCTTAACAAAAGTGATTTTTAATTATAACATTAAGTGTTCATTAATTTCAATAATAAAAAAGTAAATATTTAGAGCCCTAACCAACGACCGGCAGCTTGGTCCCTGTACCCTATACCGGTGGATCACTATTATTTAATATTTTTAAATTACTTATTGTTTTTTAGGTGTATTCAAAAATTTAATTTATATATAAAAGACATAAATATTTAATTATTAGTCTCATCTACCTGAATGCTTTGTTTAATTATTTTCCTGTTCCTTTCAAAATACTTTTAAAATATGAATAAAATCAGAACTTTTATTTAGTCATTAAATGAGGAAACCAAATACAAATTTAATCTGTAAAAACACCTCAGTTGTTTATAACGCATTTACATATTCAAACTCAAAATTAAGTAGTCGGTATCTCCTTGAGAGATCACAGTTACAGACTCTACGTATTTTTACATACATTTTTTTTTTTTTATGGATTATAGGCTCACGTTTGACCTCTATCTCACCTGATCGTAAGTGAGGATGTGGTCTACGATGGATCACGTTTGCCTAGAAGGAACCTATTCACTCGAGACTTGAAGATTCCAAGGTTATAGCTTTCCGGAAACACAGAATCAGGCAGGCAATTCCACTCCTTAGCTGTACGCATAATAAATGTGTCGCCGAAACGTTTCGTGCGTATGAGTGGAATATCCAGCATGTAGCGGTGGCGCGTCGCTGTGCGTCTGGTCGTTCGTTGGTGGAAAGGGCTTGGAGGTATCAAATTGTGCAATTCCAGCGAACACTCTCCGAAATTACTTTTATCGTATTCACTGCACAAAGTCTTCAGACTTATCAGTATAAGTGCCGTTTTATGTGTTTTGTATCGTTGTTTGTGTTCAATCAATTCGCAAAATTTGCAAAATTCAAATAGATATAGGATTTACTGTGAAACGGGAAGTTTTAAAATAATAATAATAATAATAAATATACTACTAATAATTGCCTGAAATAAATATATTCATTCATTCATTCATTCAATAATAATAAATAATCTGGCAACACTAGTCAAACAGTAGCCTATTTTTGTGCCTAACATAAAATTACATTTATTTTAAAATCTGTTATACAAATAAACCACCAATAGTGCAATATACGTTCAGAATACAAAAATAGATTTAAATTGATTATAAAAACTACAAATATGCAACCAGAAATATATACACCCTTAAATACAGCACCCATTGAGATGACAGTTTGCCTGTCAAACAATAAATAATGAAAATGCACAAAAATAGCAATGAATGATGATAACAAGAGCCAAGGCAAGAGCAGCAGCACGCCCAACAACCCCGGACTCGTCGCCCAGCTCCGTCCAACAGCCACCAGCAAGTTCTCTGGGTGTGACGTCGAGCTCAAGTTCTAGCGACGAGTTTTTCTCCCCGCCGACGTCGCCAACACCTGTACGTCGGCAGGGGAGAGGCCGGCCACCGACTGGTTTGGAGCCCCGACGCCCACCGGCTTCGAATAGGGCCCCCACTACCGGTGGTGATGTGCACCGCATGCGATGGACTACTTCTATGAACGAAAACGTCATGCGGGCATATTTTGTGGCTACAGAGGGAGGAGTCAACCTCACTGCGTACCGTGTTCGTATGCTGCCTTTGTTTCAGGTACTTGAACCAACTGTAAACGTATCGGCACAACGGCTATCGGATCAAGTGCGGGCCATCCAACGTTGTCATTTGTTGGATGAATCTGTACTTGAGAGGCTACGCTCTAACATACGAAGTAGCCCGGGTACCACCCCTTGTTCGCAAATTGTGAGACAACCAGCCACGGAGACCATCTCATAATTCATCTGTAGCGAAGAAGTGATTGATACCAGGGCTATAGATGTAAGTACCGAGTACAACGAACAATTAAGGAGCGCTTTGGAATGTGCTATGCGGGAATATCGATCCATACCTTCTGGTAATAGACCTCGCCTACCACGTTTGCCAACGCATAAAAAGAATGTAGCGCTAGTGTGTGCCCTGGATTCGTTATTATCAGATTATTTTGATAATAGCGAAGATCTCGGTGATACACATTCAATTTTATATTGCGCGGCCGTCGCAGCATGTCGAGTAGCTAATGTTCAATTTCCAAAATGCGACATAGCTGCTCGACCGAAATCTGCTGTGCCGGCTTGGCAATTTAGAATTGAGCGACGTATTGCCGAGACTAGGGTACTCATTGGAAAGCTCATTTGTTTCAGGTCGGGCAACACACGCCCAAGAGTGATGCGCTTTGTGAGTCGAGCGTTCTCGGGGACTGACATTAGGCCCCGAGAATTTTTGGCACGGGTCACAGAGCGCATCGACTTCCTGAAACAAAAAGTTTATGCATGGGCAAACCGGATTCGACGGTATAAAAAAAGAGTGGAACGATATTCTCAGAATCGCACGTTCCAAAGGGACCAAAGGTGGGTCTAAAGAAATTGGGAGCGCCCTGATTCGACTGGGACTGACGTGCATCGACCAGGTGATGATATTACTAATACATTCTGGCGTAATATCTGGTCGATGCCCGTCAGTCATACAGAGGGTGATTGGATGCGGGATGTTGAGCGATCGTGTGAGCCTATTAAGATCATGGATCCGATTATTATACTGCAAGAGGATGTAACCGATGCAGTCCGTCTGTTGCCTAACTGGAAGTCAGCGGGACCAGACGGACTGCATAATTTTTGGTTAAAATGGCTTAAAAGCTCACACGGTCGTTTAGCATCTCAATTCTAATCATGTCTTGAATCAGGATTGATTCCCAATTTCATGACCACTGGTGTAACCCACCTTCTTTACAAGTCCGGTAGTGCTTCGGACCCTAAAAATTATAGACGGATTACATGTCTACCTACGGTCTATAAGCTTCTAACATCCATCCTGAGAGTAAAAATATCCTCACACTTAACCGACAATTCTATCATGTCTGTCTCTCAGAATGGATGTAGAAGTGGGGCTCGTGGCACTAAAGAGCTCCTTATAATTGATATGGCCATTAGCCAACAGGCACGCCGTAGTCGTAAGGACCTGGCGACATGTTGGATAGACTATAAAAAGGCCTATGACTCCGTGCCGCATACATGGCTCTTGAGGGTGCTTGAGTTGTATAAAATTGATACAACTCTATGTACCTTCCTGAAGGTATGTATGGGGCAATGGAGTACCGTCCTTTGCTATCCAGGGTGTCGACGGATCTGCGAGAATGGCGGGCTGATAAAGATAGAGCGGGGTATATTCCAGGGTGATAGTCTTAGTCCATTATGGTTTTGCCTGGCACTGAACCCTCTCAGTTATATGCTGGAGAGTTCAGGGTTAGGCTGTCGATTGCGGAGAGATGGTCAGGTTATATCCCACCTCCTTTACATGGATGATCTTAAATTATTTGCCCCCAACAATTCCCAACTGATAGCGTTATTAAAGATAACTGAAACTTTTAGTAACTCTATCAGGATGGAATTTGGTGTGGACAAATGTGCGGTCATGCATGTAAAAAGAGGTGAGATTGTGGAATCTGACGGGGTTGAGCTCTCAGATTCCACAAAACTCAGGTCTCTCTCTGCAAACGACACCTATAAATACCTGGGTATGTCGCAGGCATTAGGCATTACAGAAGCTAGCATGAAGCAATCGTTACAGGAACGTTTCTTTGGCCGCTTGAAAAAAGTTCTTAAAAGTCTTTTGTCAGGCGGTAATAAGGTGCGCGCCCATAACGGTTGGGTCATGCCGGTTTTAATGTACTCCTTCGGCATACTCAGGTGGACTCAGACTGAATTAGACACCCTGGATCGGAAAGTCCGTACGCTTCTTACTGCATACCGAATGCATCATCCGCGTTCATCTGTGATGAGGTTGTACATACCGCGGAAATGCGGGGGACGTGGCTTTTTAAATGCCAAATCCCTCCATAACCGTGAGGTGTGCAACCTCAGGGAATACTTCCTACACAATGAAGCTGATATGCATCGTGATGAGGGGTGGACAACGGACTTACCCCGCTAGCTTTGGCTAAAGAGAACTGGCGCAAACCTGTGGTATTAAGTATTAATGACCGTATGGATGTATGGAAGAGCAAGGAGTTGCATGGACGTTTCTATCGGGCTCTCCATGGGCCTGATATAGACTTACCAGCATCTGTGTCTTGGCTACGCTTCGGTGATCTATTTGGAGAAACCGAAGGTTTTGGTTTTGCAATTATGGACGAAGTTGTGATGACGAATAACTATCGGAAGTATATACTAAGGGATGGTACGGTTGACATATATCGGGCGTGCCACCGTCCCGGAGAATCCCTTAGACATATAATTTCTGGTTGTTCTCGTCTTGCCAACGGCGAGTATTTGCATAGACATAACCAAGTAGCCAGGATTGTTCATCAACAGCTTGCTCTAAAGTACAACCTTGTGGAATCAGAGGTACCGTACTATAGGTATGTGCCCGACGCAGTTCTCGAAAATGGGCACATCACGTTGTACTGGGATCGATCTATCATCACTGATAGGACTATTGTAGCTAATAAAGCTGATATAGTGTTGATAGATCGGTCAGAGCGCCGCGCAATAATTATCGATATCACCATTCCACATGACGAGAATCTTGTGAAAGCCGAAAAAGAAAAACAAATTAAATATTTGGATTTGGCTCACGAGGTTGTCGACATGTGGAGTGTGGATTCGGCGATTATTGTTCCGATAGTTGTATCGGTTCACGGACTGATTGCCAAGAGCCTCGAACAACATCTCCAGAGGCTCGCGTTAGGCAGTTGGGTCAAGGGCTTGATGCAGAAGGCAGTGCTCCTCGACACGGCACGTATTGTGAGGAGATTCCTCTGTCTGGAGCCCTAACCACCGGTAGCTTGGTCCCTGTACCCGATGCCGGTGGGTTACTATTTTTTATATTTTTAAATATATATATATATTTTTTTTATATATATGGAATGTATTTAAAAATATAATTTATATGTGTTTAAAATGTAATAAAGGAAATATACTACGACATTCTACACAGCGCTTTCTAGACCCAAAGTAAGCATAGTTTAACTAGCTTGTGTTAAGGGTTCCAGAATGCGGTTAAACATACTTATATATTTTTTTTTGTAAATACATACATATTATACATAGAAACAACCAGACCAATCCAAATAGACATATTCATGCATACGAATATTTGCACTTAGCGGGAATCGATCCCGCGCCCCCTGTCGTAGCAGTCGAATGCACTACCGCTACGTCACAGAGGCCGTCAAAATTAAAGATTATCTTGCAGAGATGTTTTTCGGTCCTATGTAAGTACGAGTATGTAATGCGGAGCTCGGTGTGTCCGCTTACCCCTTCTCCTTCCGGAACATCTGTTCCAGAAGGAACAGCTGTATATTCATCTGTCAGCGGGCTGTATCTCATAAAGGGAAATAACTTAGACATCTGCAATTTTGAAGGTGTGTATTACTATTCCGGCTATAACAAAATATATCTTTATCATGTTTCTTTCAGTGATATTAATAAATTTTCGTGGTGTACAGGGCTTCACCGGCTCCACCAAGAGCTTCGGAGCCAAGCCAGCTTCGCCTGTAAGTCGGTAAACCTGCACCTGGGGCCCGATTCACGAACGCCACGTTTTCAAAACGCGTGATTTCGATTCGATTAGTATGAAAAACTGTAAAACATCTTTTAGTATTCAGTGTGATCGGTCAAAACAAAACCTGCCTACACTTTAGTGAGGTTATTAAACATTTAGAACCAGTCACAGTTGATTTCGTTTTAAATTAGATTTTAAGATTTTAATGTTCATTAGTTTTGAAATCGTACGTTGAAAAAACGTAATTTTACTGAATCGAGCCCCTGGACGAGACGCGGGCGTAGGTTTTCCTCGCGGGATTCGGTTGGCTGACGGTAGTCGCTCTCATAAAAGCTGTATAAAGCATAAGGTTTAGATAGCTTACGTTTTCCTATTTAGGGTTCTGTCATAAAAAAAGGTTTATAAACAAAATAGAATAAGGTTCCCGATGTTTTCGCTTACAAACTTTTTTTTTTGTAGCTCTATGTATGGTATGCGGCAATAGTATCGCAGTTTGCAGTAGCAAATCACCAATAAGGTTATGTTCGTCTGTGGTGGACATGGCATACATAAAAATAATACTGTTTAACATTAATGTTCACCTGCGTGTGTATCAATTTAGGTATTCTAGTTGAGTCACGAGTGTTATTGTTGTACGTAGCCGGTGGATATGACGCACGTTATAACACGAACTTTAAAACTGTCGCGTGTCGTGTTTCACGATATACAATTATGTTTACGGGAATAAATGGTTAAAGTATGGATATATACAGTACGTAGACTTTTGATTTACTGTACAGGGGCCTAACGACGCGCTTAAAACAATTCAGTTCAATTTAGCGGCGTGAGGGAGAGAGGTAAAGCTATACACAGTGTATAGTTTCATCTCTCTCCCTCAGCTCAACTACCCAAAACTGACCTGTTTTAAGCGCGTTGCGGTTAGCCCGCAGGGGCCGACTAACACCTTCTAACAACTTCTGCTGCACCTATTACACAACGAAAGAGACTCTGGGTGAGGCTTTCCTAAGCGTTAAGAGATGAGATCTTTATAGAGTGGTGGAGTCAAGCAACAGTCATTTTGGCCGTTGCATGAATGGGCCGACTCGACCGGGGAAGCACCACCCTCTCACAGAATATCGACGCCAAGTAACAGTATTTCAACTGTTGCGTTCCGTTTGGTGAGTGAGAGTGCCGGAGCCCAAACTCCTTTCCCATCCCCTCCCAAACTCCTTTCCCATCCTTTCCTTTACAGGGTCGGCAGCGCGAGTGTGACACCACTGGTGTTGCACACGTCCATAGGCCGCGGTAACCGCTTCCCATCAGGTGGGCCGTGTGCTTGTCTGCCACCTTAATGGTATAAAAAAAAAAGATCAGACGGCAGTCACTCTCGTAAAGTTCCACAAACCAATCTATACAAATAAATTAAATTGTTGTTTATGTTTGTAATGTTAAAATATTGCATATATACACGGTATATATGGAATATTATATTAATACTTAAAACAAAAACTCATTTTTTTACTATCTTTCTGTCTGTTTGAAAGAGGTAATCTCCGGAACAGCTTTGCCGATTTTGACGGGATTTTTACGGGTAGATAGCTAATATTACAGGGGTGTGTGTTGGGTAACCTCCTCGAGTGTCGCTCCGATTCCGATCCCGCTGCAGTCCGGGGGGAACGGAATCGGAGCGGCCGGTACACCCTGGGCGGCGGTCAATGGCTTCCCCTTCACCCCTTCATAGGGTTGGCATTGATCGTCGGCCAATACCCAACGTGGCGGGAACACATCGCTCTCCGTACTCCTCTGCTTTCAGAGGAGACAGGATGAGCGATGCTGTTAGTGGTGAGATGACCCAGGGTCAGCCGGGGTGCGAGGGATATGCTCTATGGGTAACCTTACACCCCGGCGTCTGAAGACCCGAGACGGCGTGCGGTTTTAGTCGGTGCAAGCCCGACATAACCGCCCCCGCTGGCCGGCGGGGGGGTATCCGAAGGGATTTCCGCACGATAAAAAAAAAAAAAAAAGATAGCTAATATTACAAAGCGTAAAATAGGTTACTTTAATTTTTGAAAAAGGATTAGGGTTCTGCGCAAAAAAATTAAAACCCAGATCTAGGTCCACGCGGACGAAGTACCGCCAGTCAAAAATAATATGGTAAACAAGAATAAACTTTGGACACCTTCGAGAAATCGCTTGGATAATGATGATAATGATGATTATGAGTAGGTAGACTTGATTGTCCGAGTTAGAGTCCGACTTAGATCGATTTGTTTCAGTTTTGTAGAGAGCTCTCTGCAGAGGAAAAGCAGGAGATCGAAGTGAAGAATGGAGGAAACTTTTAATTTAACTTTTTGTAGAGCGGGCACAAAGGTCTCGGATAACTACCCTTTTTTTTTTTTTACGTGCGGAAATCCCTTCGGATACCCCCCGCCGGCCAGCGGGGGTGGTTATGTCGTGTATCGACTAAAACCGCACGGTGTCCTCCCCAAGTGTACGTTGCCGGGCTCCCCGGGTAAGCCCTCGAAAGGATAACCCCAGAGTTGCCGGCGGACTTTGGCCGCCACCGCAGCCTCGCCTGGTGGGGTCGGGTTCTAACCCGCTTCGGTGAGTTGGCAGGCGTGTGTAGGGCACACACGACACGCCTCCGCCACGGCCTGCTTCTGTAAGGACGGCGAGTCGGCCAACTGCCGTCCTCAGGCCCCGATCATGGAGGTCGGTAGTCCCGGGCGTAGATGAGTCTGCGGCGTCCTCGCCGCAGACTGCGAAACTCGAGGGGCAGGGTTCTCTCTCGCTCCCTCTCCGCCGTCTAGTGTAACTTTTTGTGTTGATTCCCTGAGTCGTGTTCATCAGTTCAAATACTTAGGACATGTGGTAACGGACACCATGAAGGACGATCTAGATATAGAGAGGGAGCAAAGAGCGTTGGCGGTCAGACGTAACATGGTGGTTCGAAGATTTGCACGCGCTACTGGACCAGTTAAAATAACATTGTTCAAATCTTACTGTCAAACATTTTACACGTGTAGCCTTTAGACTAACTGCACTCAGACGGCCATCAATGCTCTTCGCGCTCAGTACAACAATGCGTTCATGCTGCTGGGTTTGCGTCCCGCATGTTCACACCGACGATCAGACGCAAACGTGCTGCGTCTCTGCTGCATAGAGTGCGCGCCAGCACCAACAGCCTCCTGAACGTTATTGCTAATAAACTAGATTGCCCCATTATGAACTACCAGAGTCAATTACATATGCACTAACATAAGCTATAAGTTACTTATTGTTACTAACAAAATATGGATGAATTCTGATATAAATAAATAATAATTGTTATTAATTCTTAAACGCCGCCGTGGACTTGCAGCATATTGCTAAAGTCACTTTACTTTTCAATACTTCCAATTTATGCTGGGAATTCTCCAGTCAAGTGGCTGCAAATAAGCGAAGTGTTCTTAAAAGTTACTGTACAGGGGCCTAACCACGACGCGCTTAAAACAATTCAGTTCAATTTAGCGGCGTGAGGGAGAGGTATAGCTATACAAAGTGTATAGTTTCATTTCTCTCCCTCAGCTCAACTACCCAAAACTGACCTGTTTTAAGCGCGTTGCGGTTAACCCGCAGGGGCCGACTAACACCTTCTAACAACTTCTGCTGCACCTATTCTATACTATACTCTTGCGATATAGTAATATATGAGTAATATGTACAAGAAGTGAATAATCCTGACCCCGCATTTCCGCAGGTCAGTAGGAAAAGATTAGCAAACAATAGCATCCATTGAAATCGGAAACACTCAATGATTAATTAATCAAATGGGTACTGTGTATGTACTTGGACTGAAATAAGTCACAGCGTTTGTTGCGTGTTGATCTACATTTAAAGTTACAGATACGAATAATTAGGTAGGTATTAAGGTATATTAAGACTAGGAATAAACAGAACACAGAGAATAAGTAATCAAAGCATTAAAAAACTACCAAATCAACAGACATTGTGGAAAGAGTGAGGACATTTAAATGGTACTGAGCCGGTCATGTATGTCGTATGCCAAATGATACATATGGACTAAAAAGATATTAGAATGGATCTCCGGAGACGGAACAAGATCTCGGGGGCACCAGAGAAAAAGATGGGCCGATATATTTGTAAACAGAGTAGGGTCGCATTGGATGTGTAAAGTCGGAGCGTCTTAAGACCCGAGACGGCGTGCGGTTTTAGTCGGTTTAAGCCCGACATAACCGCCCCCACTGGCCGGCGGGGGGGGGGGGGGGGTATCCGAAGGGATTTCCGCACGAAAAAAAAAAGGTGGTACTGGAAGGCAATGGGGGAGTCCTACGCCAAAGAGGCGACTGCTACATAAATATTTAAAATGTATATATGTACCTTAAATTATTTATTGTGTAGTAGAATAAATGGCTTTAGTATTTTATTTTATAACGTATATTAAGAAATCCGCAACAGCTAATCTGACTCGTAAACAGAGTGTTCCGTACACAATTTCATGTAAGTAGATCATTCTGCCATCATGGAAATCGAGTCTCGAGAAAACTATGAATATCTCGAGGTATCGAAACCAACTCGAACTATGAAAGTATTGCTTATCTTAGGGTGTACGTAAGCGGCCCATCATGGAGGATTGGCTAGAGAGGCGACACGGAAGCCTCTCGTACCGACTGACGCAGGTGATCTCCGGGAAGGGGTGCTTCGGGGACCACCTGCATCGGATCAGGAAGGAGCCAACGCCTGAGTGTCATCACTGCGACGCGAGCGAGGACTCAGGGCTGCACACGCTGGCGGACTGCCCGGCGTGGGAGGCGCCGAGGCGTGACCTCGTGGCAGCCATCAGGGTGGGAGTCCTCTCGCTCGGCAGCATGATTGCGGCAATGGTGCGGAGCGCGAGCGCGTGGGCCGCCGTCACCTCCTTCTGCGAGCATGTAAAGCTCGCGAAGGAGATGGCGGAGCGCGCCCGGGAGAGATTTAGAACTCTCCCGGCCGCCGAGCCCGCAATTTGTTCGCCGCGCGTCGCAAGCGACTCAGGCGCCGGAGGTCGCTTAACGACCTCCGTCCTCCATGAGCGCAGGCCTGGGGGTGACAGGTGAGGCCGCCTGTCACCCCAGCAGAAGCAGGCCGGGACGGTGGGGCGACTAGCGCCCCTCCCCCGAACCGGGGCAAGACGGGGACACCATGGTTCCCAAACCCGAGGGGGCCATCTCGAAACCGGAGATGGCCCAGGGTCAGTCGGGGTGCGAGGGATATGCTCTATGGGCAACCTTACACCCCGGCGTCTGTAGACCCGAGACGGCGTGCGGTTTTAGTCGGTTCAAGCCCGACATAACCGCCCCCGCTGGCTGGCGGGGGGGGGGGGGGGTATCCGAAGGGATTTCCGCACGATAAAAAAAAAGGGTGTACGTAAGCGATAGCCCAGTGGTCCGCTTACTGTTTTAAATTAATACTAATTCGACTGGGCTACATAGCCAGGGGCCCGATTCAGATTTCAAAACGCGTGATTTCGATCATATTAGCAAGAAAAACTGTAAAAAATATTTTAGTATTCAGTATGATCTGTCAAAAAAAAAACCTACCTTCACTTTAGTGAGGTTATTAAACATTTAGAACCAGTCATAGTTGATTTCGTTTTCTATTTAATTTTGAAATTTTAATGTTCGTTACTTTTGAAATCATACGTTTAAAAAACGTAATTAGTAGTAAAAACGTAGATAGTCTATTAGATATCATTTCCGTTGCCAGGTGGCCATGAATAATCCGCGTTCCCTTCCCTCCCTTGCTGACAGGGAGGAGGAGGGAGAAAATCAATACGTAAATTAAACAGGGACCTCTCAATTGACACGCTGCGATAATAATTTCAATCAGTTGCCGGGGCTTCAAGTAATTGGAAATCAAATGTTACTAAGACTTGCGTCGTTGGTAGTGTGTTTACCGTATTCTACGAGTATACATCTATACTAAACAAATAAAATGGAGGTGTCTGTTTTTCAATAATATATCATTTATAACCCTTTTTTTTTTTCTTTCTTTTTTTCGTGCGGAAATCCCTTCGGATACCCCCCCCGCCAGCCAGCGGGGGCGGTTATGTCGGGCTTGCACCGACTAAAACAGCACGCCGTCTCTTGTCTTAAGACGCCGGGGTGTAAGGTTGCCCATAGAGCATATCCCTCGCACCCCGACTGACCCTGGGCCATCTCCGGTTTCGAGATGGCCCCCTTACTTGCTCTCCACTGTGCCATCTGCTCATCAGAGGGACACGTGGAAAGCTTCCGAACAGCCCTCAACAGGGCCGTCCTCGCCTCGGTCGGAGTTGGCCGTAGGAGACCCTAGGAGAGAGGCGCTGCCGTCTCCGTTGCCCAGGGTGCACCGCGTGGAGATCCCCAACCAAGCACCCCATGATTTATAACCCTGGACTTCGGTGTGACTCTGGTTTCGGTTTCATTTCCCATGTTGAGCAGTTTAGTTTGGGTTATTTTCAGGAAATTCTTAGTAACTGCTCGAAATCGGAAATACAAGCCGATTGACGGCAATATTCTCGTCTTTTGTTACATGAGATCAAAACATAGTTCCTGAAATGTGGAATGTAAGTACAGCTCTGTCTATCTCTCTCTCTAAGTGGATATATGGTGATTAGTCCCGGTGTCCTCCACCAATTTGGCCACCACTGGTGGACAGAGAGACCAATTATGAAATTATGTTCCGCTCAGAGCAACACCGGGACTAATCGTATTACCTGAAAAGTCCCGGTGTCCACCACCAATTTGGCCACCACTGGGGGATATTTCGCACTTCTTGCCTCGCTCGGCTTATAATCCGAAAATAAGTAAAGTGGGTTAGGTTAGGTTAGAACTGTGACCCCAACAGAGCCTAAACTTTCCGGAACCACTAGTCCGGAAAGTTTATGGCAAGAAGTGCGATCTATGAAGAGAGATCTCTGTGTAGAGTGCTTCCTATATACCGAGATGTTTTCAAACAATGTTTTGAATTTAACATTCGAAACATCAGTCCATCGATTGATAAATATTCGAAGAATCGTTCAGTCGAAGCAGCGTTTGGCGACAAAAAGTCGTTTCGCAATAACACAACTTTTCTAAATATGTTGCTCTGTCCACCACTGGTGGTGGACAGCGGAACATAATTTCATAATTTGTCTCTCTGTCCACCAGTGGTGGCCAAATTGGTGGTGGACACCGGGACTAATCGATATATGGGAATATAATTATGACGGTCTGACAGCGTTCAGTGAAAGCCAAAATAGGAAATAACTACATTACCTATTTACAAAAGATGGCATTGTGCGCTCATAGGCCTAGGTAATCGCTTACCACTAAGTATGGATAGATTTAATTTCAAATAAGAAAAAGAATAACAACACATCGCTTATTACCTTAATAATTGTAGAGAACGTGGGGACGCTATTCTGAGGTGTATTGTTATCAACTAATCTCTCTATCTCCAGTGACAACAAAGATAACTGCACTAATCTACATCACACACAAACGCTAATAGCATTTAAAGTTCGCACTGTTTACAATACAATTATCATGCTAATAAGGTTTAACACACGTGCATTATTGGTTATTGTTCAACATGTGTTGTGTAGCAGTGCATATAACTAACGCCATCTACACTTAAGCAAGTTGAACTTCTGTGAAAACTAAATCCTGCATCGCGATATGAATATCATCACTCATTTTATTTATTTGTTTACACTTTTACTACGTGAATACAACTGACTTATTATATATAATAATTATAACGTGCAAATTATAGAAACTTTAGTAAACAAATAAAAAAAATTGTATGTCACAAACTCCATCAGTCCGTCGCAACCTTAGATTGCTCCAATGGTGGGGAAGTAACGAAACGACCGTCGTAAAATCTGTTAATAATGACTAATTCTGAACGGCTATTATAATGTAGTAAATTATTTAATCTGTAATTCAAATGAATTTAATAACAAACATAAGCATAATTTAATTCTTATTTTAAATTAAATAAATAAATAAATATTCTAGGACATATTAGCGCAATCTAGACTCAAACTAAGCAGAGCTTGTCATATGGGTTCTAGAAAGCGGATACACATACTAAGATACTTTTTTTGTAAATAAATACATATTATACATAGAAACAACCCAATTATACATATTTGCAATGAGCGGGAATCGAAACCGCGACTTCTAACTTAGCAGTCGAATGCTCTACCGCTACGCCACAGAGGTCGTTTCTAAGAAGTGCATATTCAAATTCTTTATTTTTTAACGTTTATCAAATGCTACATTTTAAAATTTCGGTGCCTTTTACATTTCAATTTAGGTACTGTGGTTAGTCATCACATCTCGAAACCGGAGATGGCCAAGGGTCAATCGGGGTGCGAGGGATATGCTCTATGGGCAACCTTACACCCCGGCGTCTGAAGACCCGAGACGGCGTGTGGTTTTAGTAGGTTCAAGCCCGACATAAGTGTCCCCGCTGGCCGGCGAGGGGGGGGGGGAACCCAAGGGATTTCCGGACGAAAAAAAAAGGTACACTGTGGTTAGTTTACCTAAGTTCTCCTAGATATGTTCTATCTGTCTATCTACTTTCGTCCTGATTGTAGAGATTACTCGTGTAGGTATGAATGATATATAAAAAAAAAAAAAAGGTATGAATGATATAAAACATCAGTTTCTCTGCAAAGGGTATCGAAATCATGATGGATCAATTCCTTAGGAATTAGGGTCATCCGGAACGATCTAGAGTCGAGTTGATACCTCAATCAGTCATCTTGATGAACACTAAGGGTCAATCATGTTCATCAACAGAGATTTGATCTATAGAAAATAACGATTTTATATGTATATCCATATGCATCAATTGTCCAATCGGATTGATGGATCGATTTAGAGATTCATCATTCTTGTATTTAACATTATATTACCTAAAAACCAAATACCAAATAACCAAAAAAAAATAATTAATAAAACTCTATTATGAAATGGCAACTCCTTGTTGTTTATTGCAGCACCCCCTGGCGAGTTAACATCATAACACCAATTTAAAAAGCATGGTTGATGATTTATCAACGCTCTAAAGAAACCTACATCTGCAATATACACATAAACAGAGACTATTTCACCCTAAACGCGTGAATCTTTTTCGTGTCATCGCGGTTGAAAATCAACAAAAAAGTATTATTTAACGACGAAAACGACATTTGCTAACAGGTCTATTAGCACGGTAATGAGATGTCATTACCGTGCCATAAGGTTTCACACTACAAAATAATAATCAAACAGAATCTTACAGCGAGCTCTCTTTAACGAGCTATGTATTTTATTGCCCTGATGTGTACATTATATGGCACTATTAACCAGATTGCTCTGAATCATGACTAAACAGTTATTTTTCATGGAAATCTTTAACGTTTAACAAGTCGTTTTACGATTTTGCTTGCTATAATTAAGTTGTAAACTGCTTAATATATCTTATCGGTAACAATTTGTTTCTACTAGTTTTTATTTCTTGTAATGGCAACATTCATGTCTACTATTTTAAGTGACTGGTTTTTAATCTGTGATTATGTGTTAGGTAGTATGGAATAACAGTGGCAATAGCTCAACAATTTGAAATCATGGAAATAGATCAGTAAAAGTGAACATTCAGGACGGGACTTGAACCCACGACCAGTCCCTTACAGGAAGAATACTGTGACCAACTGGACACGTCCTAGATATTCGAAACTCTCCGATACATTACATCTTGGGGCGACGCTGGACCCTTAAGGAGATCTAAATCTATGGGAAAAGTTAGCCTACTAATTG
The DNA here is from genome assembly GCA_946251805.1 of Cybosia mesomella. Taxonomy (NCBI): domain Eukaryota; kingdom Metazoa; phylum Arthropoda; class Insecta; order Lepidoptera; family Erebidae; genus Cybosia; species Cybosia mesomella. The sequence goes on from OX276398.1 coordinate 31,446,406, forward strand.
CTTCAAAATTACATAAAATTAGAAATATGACTTTTCGTAGTTATGTGTGCATTAATAAATGTTAATTACCGCTCGCTTAAGAATGTGCCCGGTAGATGGCAATAGGCTCGCCCCCTATTACATTGGGACCTTAACATAACTGGCGAATCGTAGGTGTGTGAGACACCTCTGCCTACCCCTTCGGGGATACAAGCGTGAACTTATGTTATGTTAGAAATTAGTACAGTACTATTTAAGTAATCTATTTAATGAAATAAATTTAAAAGGTTACCACCAACGACGGCGCTACGCTGGCACTCGTGGCCGGCGACACGTGCACGTGCCGCATGCCGCTGTCAGATAACGCCGCGTGACGTCACAAGCCTATGATAAATCTAATCTGCAATATGACGTCATTTGACCCCAGTCTCCTCTCATTTCTTTTAATTGTAACGTTTGGAAAAGAAAACGTTTCTTAAGCAAATCCACAAACAAAACCGAAAATACAGTTCCAAAAAATAAAATAAAAGAAATACACATCCGCACAAGCACGCACACTTACTAACAAACGTATACATACACCCACATTTCTAAGCATCCTTTTTATTTTTATTTAATTTTAATTTTGTTAGCAAATTATTAAAATTATTAATTTTAATTTACAGTTCTTAACATACATGTCTTTAATGAGAAAAACCTAGATCTCCCAGCACTCTTTACTTAGTTGTGAAAACAAGAGTTCCTTCCTCTATATTCTACTGATAATTGTGTCAATAAAAGTCATTATTGTATACCTCTGTGGGCCAGGTACACCCTGGCGTCTGTAGACCCAAGGCGTGCGGTTTTAGTCGGTTCAAGCCCGACATAACCACCCCCGCTGGCAATCGGAATGAATTTCCTCACGAAAAAAAGAGGCACGCTTATTTCCTGAGTATTTACAAATTGTCCGAAATGATTGATTTACTCTTAAGTGTCATCATCGCCGGCCCTCCGGCCTTTTTAACCGAGTTCAAAAATAGGAGGAGTTTTCTCAATTCGACCGTACATATATATTTATTTTATGTGTGTTCGCGGATAATTTCGTCATATATGAACCGATTTTGATGATTCTTTTTTGTTGGAAAACATGATAAGGAAACCAGGATCTGATAATGTCATCCCAGAGAAATCGAGGGGAACCTTCGAAAATAGTAGTGGCGACTATTGCGTTTGTTGAATTTTTTAAATCGGATAAGTGGCTCTTGAGTTATTGCGTAAACAGACATCCAGACATCCAGACATCCAGACCAACAGACAGACCGACAAAAAATTTTTTTTTGCTTAATTAGACTTAGAATCATGTGAAACGTCGAGAAAAGTGATAAAAAGGGGGTGTAAGATTTTGATTTTTTTTGCGTGATTTTAAGACTTCTGTGTCCACCTGGTTGGTGGCTTGAAGTAATTCAAGGTCATTCGAGGCTACGACTTCAACAGAGAAGTCTAACTGTCTTTGCGATTCAATCTGCAATTCAAATCTTTTTTACAGTGCCTGTTTTGTGTTTTTTTTTCAGTATTTGAAGTCAAGTTTTCTTTTTATTAAAACTCTATGTTAGGAAAATACCTGACTAAATGGGCATATGAATTCCACACACAACACTGAATCAAAAGTAGTCTTGTCATTCATCCCTGAAGGTTTCTTATTCTCACCCATATTTTCGATTGGCAGAATTTAAAGTTTCTCAAAATTATAATTTTTGTGTGATGTGAGAATTTGTGTGATTTATATATTTATATTATAATATTGTCATTGATCCTTGATACATGTGCTAATCTCCAAGATAGTCGGACGTTTTAAAATTAGTGAAAATTCCGTTGAAAGATAAAATTACATACACCTTCATATTACATATAAGTCAAGCCTACACTATGAAGCGTGTAAAAATACCATAAATAATAATAAACTTAAAAAGAATTCAACTAATTTTTTAAGCATTTTGTATGCTTACTTTTTTCTAAAGATTTAGATCGGAAAAAGAGAACATCTAGGACGGGTCTTGAACCCTTAAGACGTATTAATGTATCGGAGAATTTCGAATATCTGGGACGTGTCTAGGTGGCTCAGTTGGTCAGAGCATTCCCCCTGTAAGGAACTGGTCGCGGGTTCAAGTCCCGTCCTCTTTTTCCGATCTAAATCTTTAGAAAAAACTTAAAAAGAAGTTCTAAAAAGTTTTTTTTTCTCTACTTAATGCATCACCTGGCAAATCCAATGAGTTGGACTCATGACAATTACAATGAGTTGGACTCATGACAATTATCTTGTTTAGTTTAAAAGATCCTATGACCACCTACCTAGATATCATGTAGTACCAGAGTACTTGCCAAGACAAAACAACTGAGCCCATACTCGATTGGTTTATCTTGTTGTTCAGGAGTTCCTATGTACGAGTACACCTTCCAACTCCATCATCAGACCAATTACTATATTTTTTTTTATATTTTGGACACGTCAATTTGACTTCACCTCGCCTGATGGTAAGCTGAAGGTAAAGTCTCAGGAAAGAGGGTCACCATTACATACAAGTACCATGTTAACAGTGGTGGCACTCAGCTTGACGGCCTCACCGAAGATACGCAAGTATATCAAATTTGAGTCCAATCTAACGTCCGAAAGTGATTCTTATTATGGTTGTTCAAGATTTGATCCATACTAACAAACTCACAAACTAACAGAAACTTGTCAAATATAAGCTCGTGCTCGCCTATAAAAGCCTGTCATTGTCAAGGCATGTCTCCTCTGTAACGTTTTTCCTCGTTTGTACCTACAACCTGACTGTATGTAACAGCCCCTGAATGACAGGAAAACCACTGGGAAATATATTTATAAGATAAGGAAAATGTATGGATATAAATAGCATAGTTCAATAATTATGTAATGTTATGAATGTTTTGACAGCTACAAACCAATTTGAGATGATTATTTTATTAGAGCTGCAACATGAAATCAAAAAAAAATGATTTACGATGTTTTTAATGGAAGCTATCGGTTTATAAAGGTAGATACAGATGTAGCTTTTCATTTGCTATGTCCAGAAGAAGAGTGAGCACCCATCTATATGCTTCTTGGATTTTGTTCTCCTCCTCCTCCTGGAAATCCTTTGTCGCGAAAAATTCCCTTTTTTTTTCAAGATAGAAGCTATTTCTATGCCAAATTTGAACATAATTGATCCAGTGGTCTAGTCCTGAGAAGGTAACAGACAAACTGTCTTATGGTTTATGTACCTTTTTTTTTGTGCGGAAATCTCTTCGGGTACCAATACCGATTTAGACAACTAAATAGTGCAATTTAACACGTTTGTTCACACAACGCACCGAGACATTGTTAGTTTGTTAAATTCGTGCAAAAGTACAATTATGCTAGAAGTAATTAGAGTCTACGGTTATCGCAAAGTTGGAAAAAAACTATTTTGTAGTGAGATTCATAAATAGTTTTAAGACTGGATACAGTAGTACAACTCTATGTCCAATAATAGCTTTTAAGTCCTCCGCCACACCAGTTAGTCTATAGTGTTAAATACATACCTGTTAAAACAAAAATAAAGAGTTTGTAAAGCCTATTATTTTAGTATTTCCAACGTTTCTGCCTAGAAACTTATTGGAATCTGGCAACATGCCACCGTGTACTGTTAATACAAATTTTGGTTTTTTTTTACGATTTCTACTGATTCGTGAGTTGGTGAATCTAAAATATTAGTGCAGATGATGATATGAATCAATCCTCATAAATGCTTATCGTGTAATGTTCATACGTCACATAAGGGAGTGGTAAATATTCTCAAAAGACTAGATCCAGGCACGGTTTAGCAGCCGTTGCCCACAATCAACTAGATATGTGTTATAAAAACAGAGACAGACTGGATGCGCAAGGCGGAGGATCGGGTGCTATGGCGTAAAATGGGAGAGGCCTATGTCCAGCAGTGGACTGCAATAGGCTAATTGATAATCCCCAATTCACAAACCCGAACTACGAAAGAAGTATGTAACCATACCAGGCGGTCGTGACCGACGACGTTACGTCAACGCCAACGAGAACGTTATTTTTGTCGAATTCGAAACGTTATATTAAACGACACGTCATCGTCACGAGAACGTCAATGCAGTCACGTTCCGTCATCGAGCACTTGTCCATATTCTTGAACGATGAGGGGCTCGTCCCGATGTCAAGACTCGCATAAGTATTTACGAGTGTGACGAAAGCTCACGTTTGAAGAACACGTGCATAATTACTGCTATTCATAATGAATATCTATGTAGTTATACTAAGATACGATTGCCAACCATTGTGTGATTCACCGAAAAAATAGATAGGATACAAATCCAAAGTTCAAAGTTCAAGTTCATTTTGAAACCTATATTCTGAATCTATCAGTAATAGAAGGCGAGTCAATTGATGTCTATTGGGGATATTCCCAAACTCCGAACAGCACTGACTACTGGGACAGTACTACCTAACAGAGAAATCCAATAAACAATTACCTACACGATCAGCGATCCAGCGATTGTTCTAACAAATCATAAGAGATATTTTTGTACACTACGGTAAAAAGAAGATATTTGGTGAAATAGGTATGGATTTTAATAGACCGTCGGGAATATAATCATCTTCTATTTCAGGTATACACAAGCGTGAATGTTTGTATATAGAATTATTATAAATAAATTATAATATACTTAGCATATATGTAGAACTGGTACAATCTTCTTGTTACATTCATAGTCATTTACCTGAAACACACAAACAACACATAAGTACATGGTTTTATGTTACGGAAGGGTTATATGTATATAAGGTGTCACAAAATTAGGTCTCTGAATTTGGTGAGATGACTTGGTATCGACAAAATATGTATTTGAAACAACAAAAAAAAATACCGGGTAAAAAAAAAATAAAAAAAAAAAAAAAAACACCACCAGCGACCAGCGTCACGTGACGCGACGAGCACACGTGACGCTGGTCGCGATTTAGGTATTTCCCACATATCCGCTTGGAGAATACTGCGAGGAGAAGGACTGCACGCCTACCCCGTGCGTCACGGGTCATCCAAGTCACCAAGTCATCTCACCAAATTCAGAGACCTAATTTTGTGACACCTTATAGACTATAATTCATCTTAAATAACTTTCAAAGAATGGGAAATCAAATTGCTCCCGTACGAAGCCGCGGCCGGTCCTTTTAAGCAAGTACCTACGCCTTTTAACCTTTGTCTAGACTGTCTAGACAAAGCTCTAGGCTGAACTCAGTATGAACCACGATCAATATTTCAGTATATTGTTAACAGGACGTCGCCCCTTCGCAATTATCCCTAAACCTCGGGAAAATACAATCAGGGTGGGTAGGTAAAAGTAATCAACAGAATATAGACACGTCTATAAATCTTTGAAGATGTGGGCAGAGTTGTATTAACATCCACATTACGCCAACCACCATATTTTTCAGTCCCACCTATTGTAACTCATGCTTTTTCTAGCCGTAGTATACGTACTACGGCTAGATAAAGCTGCCGGAACGGTCAGCTACTTTATTAATACCAGAAAATAAAATAGTATCGCTAATCGCTAGGGAACCGTGATGAACGATCGTCTAGACTGTTAAGGGAGGGCAGGGAATTAAAACTGCGGATTGCATTATTAAAATTAATACGGCGTCTAACGGGCACGTATCCTAGACTGTGTGCTACTATCAAGTCAAAGGCATATATAATTCACCAATTTCTGAAACTGACTAAAATACAAGATGTATTTTAGTTAAATCGATTAGATGATAGCATATTGAATAATATGAATACGGGGCCAAGCCGTTCTCATAAAAGACATAAGTTTAAACTAAATCAGAAGGTAACTAGGTGTTATTTTCGTCCACGTTTTTCGCATCTCTAGACCCACTAGTTATAAGTAGGTACTAGGAACCAATATCATCAGACTTTGAAACCCCTTTTCACCCCTTAAACAACAGGCGTACTGTCTACCTAATGGCACATCTCTGTACGATTGTACCACGAGCCCCTGTAGCACAGTGCTGTAGACTCGTATCTCTAGTCTTGCGACCAATGAAATGAGTAGTTTTGATGACGTGCCAGATTTCTCTTCTATTTCATAGGTCGCAGAGTCTCGCGATCCCCGCATTGCTGAGGCCTGTAGGAGTATCGCTTGCCGTTAGTGTTTGACCTTGTTTTAAGGAGAAGTAACAACTGTACCTACCTATTGACGAGGCAATATAGACCTCACAGACACAAGTCCCTCTGCCGCCATCTCTGTTAAGCTGTCAAGCCTTCCTTGTTACCATATTTTTGTTTTGTCAAAGGACATTTTTACATATTTTGGTGCAAGCGGTACACGCTTAAAAGCAGAACGTTTTTGTAGACAAAAAAGATTGTAGATTGTTACTTACATATTAATTGTAATTGGATGTTGTTTAATTACAAACAACATCCAATTAAACACTAGTCACATGTAAATGTGTTGTATGTTTCTAATTTAGCACTAAAACAAATACATCTTGTAGGTACAAGGTCAATGCTAGACCGTTCGCCAACAGAATTCATACGTGACAGTTTGATTTATTGGCACGCATCGGTCGATCGCTAGCGCACTGAGATACAGCTAAAATAAGAAATTTACTACACCGCTGAGTGTACATTTCAGGGCACAAAAGACCCACTAAAGTAAAAACTGGACACACATTATTTTTAAATTTTTATATGTTAATTTTTTATATGTTTATTTAAGTTATATGTTAATTTATGTTAATCTAAGCAGTATCAGTGTAAAGTTTTGCAATATCTTCATTTATGACTAGCTGTTGCCCACGACTTCGTACGCGTTAAGTTCGGAATAGATCAAGGTATGTTTATGTTTATGCTTACAATCCTCTTCTGATGAGGCCTTCAAGCTGAGTGCCACCATTGTTAACATGGTACGTGTATGTAATGGTGACCCTCTTTCCTGAGACTACCTTCAGCTTACCATCAGGCGAGGTGAAGTCAAATTGACGTGTCCTAAATATAAAAAAAAAACTAAAAAAAAAGTAAAATTTGTTCCGAACGTAACCCTCTTCCTAACCTGACCCGAAGTCTCGTTTCTATCATAACCCGAATGGCGCAGATTGGTCATTCTGTCTAATCTTTCTCAAAATACGAGGAACGAGTTGTACGGGTCAGGTTAGGAAGAGGGTTACGTTCGGAACAAATATAACATTTTTTTTTCAAGTTTCGAACCTAACCCGCGACCAGTCAGGCGTCAGGCTTTCGGGTCATGTTCGGAATAATCGAATAAGATGATGTGCACTCCATTCACATTGACAATTCGTTCGAAATAGATACTGAAATATGTAACATCGGAACCAATTCTACCCGACTCCTTAATATGAAAGAGTGATGATATTCATTATAAAATGATTATGCGTTCAACTATCTTCTAAACTTGGGTAACTAAAATGTACAGTAAAATGTACAATCTCGAAATTCCACAGTTTCGAGATTGTACATTTTACTGCTCATTACCTTTAAGGTATAGCGTGATGAGTTCTAAACGGATTTTGACCATGTCTGAGTTCTGCTGAACTACAACATTTTATAAAGATCTACCATGTAATAATAAAGTTGTCATCAATAATAGTTACGATCGATTTTGCTCTACTGTTCCTATTATACGTATAATAGCGTGATGATAGACATCAGTTTATGACCATGCCCTAGAAGCATGTTCATTCAAAATTTCAGCCTAATTTGTTCAGCGGTTTTCAAGTGATTTTTAGAAGTGACAAACATTCTAAAAATCACATTTTGGGTATCGGTATCGCTCCTAGAACACACATCATTTATTTTTTAGGAACAATATTCAATGTATAGTTCACACTTCGTTACAATTTTATTATATGTATAGAAAATATCGTCTGGACACACTTCATGTTATGTTTACATACTAGCTTGCTATATTATGTTCTCAGCTCCGATATCAATGACTCGTTACACATATATAGCTCCACCACCGTTGCATGCATATGTTATGACTGTGTGAATATTATGAATACACAACTATTGTCCTCGGTGTAGACCACACGTGTCCGAAATTTATTATGAATTTTGGTCACTGTATCTCTACTTTTGTATCATAGCCGAAATATTCCGATTGCATTTCAATTTAAAAAAGCAATAAAAAACTAAAACACGGTAATTATCATCATCTTAGCGTTCCTTCTAAAGGCTTTCACCTCGGAGCCCAGGGTCAACTTTCCTCCTCCTAATTAGTTTACTTGGCTTATTGTGCCCAGTAGATGGCAATAGGCACGCCCCCTATTACATTGGGACCTTAACATAACTGGCGAATCGTGGGTGTGTAATACACCTCTGCCTACCCCTTCGGGGATACAGGCAACTTCACGCTATGTAAATTATTGTGCATTTTCACCCGTGCGTTGTATGAAATCGGCCATCTTTGTCGGCCTATTTATTTTATGCTAGAGACCTTCTTTCGGAACTGAACTACATTAATTAATACTTCCGTGCGGATTAATGATCTTGTGTACCAACATAAAGCAATGCATGTTTTTATTTTATATTATATATATTTATATACATTATATATCTACATATACTTATATATACCTATACTGTCTCTCGTCTTCCCCACACACTGTTAACTTATTTCTTATTCTTCTATTCAAACTCTCCTCTCGCAGGTCTGCTGGAAGAGATTGAGCCTCTGTACTACTTTTTCCATTTTAGTATTTTTATATCTGATTGTGTGTGTACATAAATAAATAAATAAATAAATAATAATGTGGTAGGTATTTATTAAAAAACCCGTAAAGCCTATTGCAGACGATAGCAGGAAGCTCGCTTGAATAGCTTATGTATATTTAATAATAACCATTTATGTATTACAGTATGATCACAATATTGCTAATAACAAGCCTAACGCTTATCAATTTAACAAAATAAGAAGAAAGTTTACGATAAATATACTAACAAAAGATACCAACGATACGAAATGATAAGAGTACAGGTAAAAAACAAAATATATATTTAGAGAAAGATAAAAAATAAAAAGATTAAGATCAGTAACAGGTATAAAAAAAGCGCCCAAGTGCGAGTCGGACTCGCCCATGAAGGGTTCCGTAGCAGCAAGTAACATAATAATACTTTTCTTTAAATTTTATATTTGAGTTGATTGAATGAAAGGTAAATAGCGGTTTACGATTTATGACGTATTAAAAAAAACAACTAGATCTAATTCAAACCAATTTTCGGTGGAAGTTTACATGGTAATGTACATCATATATTTTTTTAGATTTATCATTCTCTTAGTTTAGAAGTTACAGGGGGGGGGGGGCATTTTACCACGTTGGAAATGTCTCTACCGCAAACTATTCAGTTTAGAGAAAATGATATTAGAAACCTCAATATCATTTTTGAAGACCTTTCCATAGATACCCTACACATATGGGTTTGATGAAAAAAAAATTTTCAAAATCTGATTCACGATGTCTCACTCAGCTCAACATTGCAAGCAGCGATTCGCCTTGCAGACCTAGTTTATGTAAGACTTCATTTAGGGAATTTTTTATTTGAAAACTAGCCTATTTACGCAGAGCCGCCCGCGTGGAATATTGGTCTTCGGGGTAAAAAGTTGTACATCTCCACCTGTCTTCAAAATTTTAGCCAAGTCCATCCAGCCTTTTGTGTGATGGAACAACAAATTAAAAAAATGCATTCGCATTTTATAATATCAGGATAGAGATTACAAAAAATACGACAGTGCCACCTGCGGAGTTCAACTATCTTCTTAAACAGTTAAGAAGATGGTTCATAAATAGTTAAGAAGATAGTTGAACCCGGCAGGTGCCACTGTATATAGAATCAAGGTGACTACATAAGTAAGAAAAAATAATTGGTAATCGGTCACTTTAACATCATCTGCCACAGTAGCTACGCGTAAAAAGTATACAGACAAACATACAAAGTCATTTTCGTAACTTAAAAAACAATATTAAAAAGAATTATTAGTAACCGAAATTAGTAATATTCCCCCCCCCCCCCCCTACAGCTAAGCTAAATTGAGTGTCTGGACGTAAGCTACCATAATTATGCTTATTTTTTGTTTCTAAGATTATTTCTCTCTCTCTCTCTAAGATTACCGATGCTAGACAGTTGATTTTTTTTATATATACAGCTAATTATCTACTGTTCACGCACATTCAAAAACATTTTGGATAAATAGAGCAGTATCTTGTTAAAAAAATTGCAAAGAAACACTCTTTGAAATAAATTTTTCGTTTCAATTATCTCAATATTTTTAGCGATGACATATAGGTATATTTTTTGTCTCAAAAATAAAGAAAATGTAATCAGCTAGTGGAATATCTACAAATTAACATCCTCAAATCTGTCATATGTTTTAAATGATTTATTGCAATTTTTTTAACAAGATACTGCTCTATATAGCCAAAATGTTTTTGAATGTGCGTGAACAGTAGATAATTCTCTGTATATATAAAAAAATTAACTGTCTAGCATCAGTACTCTTAGAGAGAGAGAGAGAGAGAGAGAGAGAGAAATAATCTTAGAAACAAAAAATAAGCATAATTATGGTAGCTTACGTCCAGTCAGGGCCTTAAGTTACTTACGACGGAAGTCCCAAATTCCATCATTCTTACACACTATATCATGAGGACATTTTCTATACGTACTTTCAAAGGCTCAAGCTGACCTTGGGCAGTTCAACCGTGGTGCGGAACGGTTATTGGCATCGCCTCGTCGGTTCACTTCAGTCTGGCTAACCGAGCCTTTGTCTGATCAACATTGTAGCATTCGTTCACACGAGCATGTTTTTATATGTGTGGTAGCTTTACGGCTTCTTTCCTTAGCTCGTCAATCGAGTTATTGTCTTACGAGGTTGCTTGCTTTTATTTAAACACTAGCTGTTGCCCGCAACTTAACCCGCCCCTATTCCACCAACACAAGCTATATAAGATACACAATTCCACCGTACATAATTTTGTTATATATCAAAGGGTTTGTTTAGACAGCGTTTTCCTTGAAACCTCCAACAAATATTTTATCCAAGTATACAAAAACTTGACAAATTATAGACTACCTTTCTCGAGAATCACTTTATCTATTGGTGAAAACAGCATGAACATTGGCGTAGTATTTTTTGAATTTATCGCGAACAGATAGACAGACAGACGCGGCGGAGGACTTTGTTTTATAATATGTAGTGATAGTGTTTATTCTATGTAGGTATAAGTTTTAGTTTTCACAGATACATAAAAGTAAAACCCATATGTACTTTATTCCATTCCATTTAATTTAATTATAACTTCTTTGACACAATAACTATCAACAGACAACGCCATCCCGGTTGCATCTAACAACTTTGACGACCTCTGTGGCGTAGCGGTAGTGCATTCGACTGCAGCGACAGGGGGCGCGGGTTCGATTCCCGCTCAGTGAAAATATTTGTATGAAATGAATGAATATGTCTGTTTGCATTGGTCTGTGTGTTTTTATGTATAATATGTATGTATTTACAAAAAAGTATATGACTATGTTTATCCGCATTCTGTAACCCATAACACAAGTTAGTTAAACTATGCTTACTTTGGGTCTAAAAAGCGCTGTAAAAGATTTATTTGGACTATTTATTATCTAAAGCTTGAACTTTGGAGCCCGGAGTCCGTTCTCTTATCCCTCTTTTCCCTGATTCGGTTTGGTTGGTTTTTACTGGATCGCCTACGGACTTTGAGTGGTCACTCAAAGTCAAGAGAAAAACCTGTGCTAGAGCGTCACCCCGCAATTATCAGGTATACCCAGCTTACAGGTGACGTTGGTTTCGGTTCGAAGACCTTGGTGGGACCTCACACCCTAATACTAATTCACTATAGATTCATAATTAGGAATATAAAAGACATACGTCAATGACAAATCACTTGAGACTGCAAATTATCAGTCTCAACAATTGAACTGCTCGTGTGTGGGTTGCCTTTACTATACGTGCAAATATGCAGCATCCGGTCAGTTGAAATCGTGACGCACATCTCTGAACCCAAAGAAAGACTCATTATTAAAATTCAACCTTGTTGCAATAAACTACAGATAAACAAAAGGTCCTGTGAGGGTTTCCACACGAAGAAAAAGGGTAGGTACATTTAGGGTTGCCAGGTCGCCAAACCTCTTTTTTTTTCGTGCGGAAATCCCTTCTCCCCGCCGGCCAGCGGGGGCTAACCGCCCCCGCGGGCTTGAACTTGTCGGGCTTGAACCGACTAAAACCGCACGCTGTCTCGGGTCTTCAAACGCCGGGGTGTAAGGTTGCCCATAGAGCATATCCCTCGCACCCCGACTGACCCTGGGCCATCTCCGGATTCGAGATGGCCCCCTCGGGTTTGGAAACCACTGTGTCCCCGTCTTGCCCCGGTTTGGGGGAGGGGCGCTAGTCGCCCCACCGTCCCGGCCTGCTTCTGCTGGGGTGACAGGCGGCCTCACCCGCCACCCCCAGGCCTGCGCTAATGGAGGACGGAGGTCGTTAAGCCAGGTCGCCAAACCTAATAGTCGGACAGACCAGCCAGTTTGGCCGCACGTTTCGGTAAAAAGGCCGGACATTTTGTACCTCAGTATTAATAGGTACGACAAAAAAAATTGTATGTGAAATCAAGCTTTTTTTATTATCACCAAAAATCTTGTTAAATTATAATGAAATATAAATATTGTTACGTGCGCGGGGTACAAATTAAATGCCGTTTACACAACAAAGAGGTTTATTCGCTCACCACAAACTAGACAACTAAATAACTAGCACACACAGTACTCTTCAACAGTTCCAGTCGCTCAGCAGTTCACAGTAGTCCACAATCGTTGCTTAAGTCGCAGGTATAACTCTCTTGGTTCACTTCGGTAAGATGTGTTCACTTTCGCTTTCGAAAATTAACTGATTCGTGTCGATAGCCGGGCGTCCTTTTATAGCTCTTAATAAGCGGGGTAGAATATACTAGAGTGTTCGAGAATAGTAGGTATTTACTGGGGCGTTCGAGAAAATAAGTACCTACACAGTCGTGCCGACGATAGAGGTGAATGCCCTTTTTATCGCGATTTGTAGGTAAAGTTGGTATAGGTAGACAAAAGGGCGTGTGATTTTGTATTGACTTTTCTGGATTTTTCTAAACGGATCGATAGAGTACTTCGACATTAACAATGCGTTTTAATTTCTAGAAGATTCGATCAGTAGTTTCCGAGATATCGACGATCGTTGTAACATTACCCCCCTCTTAATCATGCTCGTCCCGAGCATCATTTGTTCCATGATATCGCGTCAACCTATCCACATGGACTACCTTTGGTTTTCCCCTAAGGCCCTTCTTAATGCGGTAGGTGATGTCATTGATTCTTGTGACAACCGTATAGGGTCCTTCCCAGCGAGCTTGAAGTTTTGGAGATTTCCCTTTTCTGCGTAGCGGGTTGTGAAACCATACCAGTGTTCCTTCTTCAAAACCGTTGGTGTTTGCATTTCTATCGTACCGGGTTTTCATCCTTATACCTGTCTTCAAATTGTTTTCCCGTACCATTCTGTGCACCTCGTCCAGCCGGTTTTGAAGTTCACTCACGTAGTCCGTTACGGGCTTAGGACTTTCGGGTGGCGTGCCGGTTATTGCATCCACTGGTAGCCTTATCTCTCGACCAAAATTTACTTTAGCTGGAGTGTGTCCCGTACTGTCATGCACCGCAGATCGATAGGACATCAGGAACAGTGGGATGTACTGGTCCCAATCTTTTTGGTGTTCGTCGACAACTTTAGCCAAGTGATTTTCCAACGTCTGGTTAAACCTCTCGACCATTCCGTCTGACTGTGGGTGCGCTGGAGTCGTACGGGTCTTGTTTATACCGAGGAGTTTGCACATTTCTTGAAACAGAGCAGACTCGAAGTTCCGTCCTTGGTCGGAGTGGATCTCCATAGGTGCGCCATATCGACTGACCACTTCCTGAACTAGTTTCTTGGCTACAGTGACTGCTTCCTGGTTGGGTGTCGCAAATACTTCCGGCCACTTAGTGAAGTAGTCTTGCACTACTATGATGTATTTGTTACCCTCATCAGTCGTTGGAAAAGGTCCAGCAACATCAATGGCGATACGTTCCCACGGTGCTCCAACGTTGTACAGCTTCAATTTTCCTTTGCTTCTTGTCGGCGGTCCTTTAACCGAAGCACATGCAGTGCATTTACGGCACCAATCCTCGACATCTTCCCGACAACGAAGCCAGTAAAACCGCTGTCGCACTTTAACCAGGGTTTTCTTGACTCCGAGATGCCCGCCAGAAACACCATCGTGGATGTGCCGTAAGAGTGGGGCCACCTTGCTTCGTGGTACCACTACTTGCATGGTTACTTCCTTACCATCGTTAGACTCCCATTTCCTATACAGGACATCTTCTACCAGAACTAAGCTGTCCCACTGGGCCCAATAGCTTTTGGTAGTTGAACTGTAAGCAGATACATCACTCCATCGGGGTTTGCTTCCAAGTTGTTTCCAGTGCAGTATAGGTTGTAGATCATCATCATCTTCTTGCGCCTTCTTCATACTGCTTCCACTCCATTCGTCGTCAAGTCCATTCACCTTTATGACTTTAATCTCTTCTCGGGCTTCGTTCCTCTGACAATGCTTGCAATCTTCGACACACGGCCTTCGTGACAAAGCATCAGCATTGCCGTGCCCTTTTCCACTTCGGTGTTCTATCACAAAGGGAAATTCCTGTAGTTGCTCGATCCATCTTGCTACTTGGCCTTCCGGATTCTTGAATTGCAGCAACCACTGTAGCGCAGCATGATCTGTCCTTAGTGTAAACTCTCGTCCTATAAGGTACTTATTAAAATGCTGTAAAGACTTCACCACAGCGAGAAGTTCACGACGAGTTACACAGTAATTCCTTTCCGGTTTAGATAGCGATTTACTGAAGTACGCTATTACAACATGGCGATCTCCCTGCACTTGTGACAACACTCCACCTATTCCGGTGTTACTGGCGTCCGTGTCCACAATGAATCTACCTTCCCTAGTAGGATAACCCAATATAGGGGATTCGCACAATCGTTGTTTAAGCCTACTAAAAGCTTGCTCGCAATCCAGGTCCCAAACGAAGTCTCGTTTATCTTCCGTCAGTCGGTGTAGTGGTTTAGCAATATCCGAGAAATGCTTAATGAAGCGTCTGTAATACGCGCATAGTCCCAGAAACGCGCGAACCTCCGTTTTGTTCTCTGGAACAGGCCATTCTTGAACGGCTTTTATCTTCTCGGGGTCGGTTTTGACACCTTCCGTTGAGATCACATGTCCAAGATAGCTGACCTCCTTTTTAAATAGAGCACACTTCTTTGGACTCAGTTTAAGGTTAGCCTCACGAATCCGAGTAAAAACTTTTTCCAGGTTCTTCAGGTTTTCTTTGAAGCTACGTCCCATAACTATAACATCGTCCAGGTAAACCAGACAGACGTCTCCAAGTAGACCCACCATTACTCTTTCCATGAGGCGTTCAAACGTGGCCGGTGCATTACATAAACCAAATGGCATGACATTAAAATGCCATAAACCGTTTCCAATTCCAGTACTAAAGGCTGTCTTCTCTTTATCGTCCGGACTGATCTCCACCTGCCAGTAGCCGCTTTTTAAATCGATGGTTGAAAACCATTTCATACCACTTAGCATGTCCAGGGTATCATCGATTCTAGGCAAAGGATAACTGTCTTTCTTTGTGATATTATTCAACATTCGGTAATCCACACAAAACCTTGTACTGCCATCCTTCTTTTTTACTAGTACCACAGGTGATGACCACGGACTCGTAGAAGGTTCAATCACCTTGTTATCGGCCATGTCTTTAATCATAACTGCTACCTCCTCTTCTCTTGCCCATGGTAAACGTCGAGGTCTTTGTTTTATAGGCCTGGAGTCACCTGTGTCAATCCGATGTTTCACGAGCCCAGTCCTTCCACAGTCATTTCCGGTTGCAAAGATGTCTCTGAATTGTAGCAAGAGGTCTCCGGCTTGACGCAATTCTGATGCCGATAAGTTTTCCTTTGAATTCTCGAGAAGTTGCTGGATGTGATCTTCGGAGATTTGTGTACCGCCTTGTTTAGTCGTAGTGTTGTTCAGCCGCCTCAGGTACTTTACTTCTTCACATTTTCCAACCACACTATTCTTCTTCAGGAGAACTATTTCGTCACTGAGGTTGAGGATTCTCACCCTAGCGATTCCGTTCGGCATCAGTAAGGTTCTCGCTGTTATTAAGTTTTCATGACTGCCGGTATCTTCCACAATAAGACATCTTCTTTGTTCAGTCTTCGCAGGAAACCTCACTCTGACTAATGTTTCCGATTTAGGAGCTAACGTCGTATCCGTTAAACAGTAAAGAGTGCACGGGTGCGATCCTTGTAAACAAACTTCCTGATCAGGAAATCTCAGCACTCCTCTAGGTATATCCAAGACACATCGGTAATTCCTCAAGAAATCCAGTCCCAAAATGCAATCATCAGTAATATTAGCAATTAATACTGACTGGTGGTATATTTGGTCGCCAATTCTTACCTCCACATCTGTTTCACCGAGGACGGTCACTGGCTGGCCAGTAGCTGTCTGAAGCTGGCACCTCGGAGATCGTTTTTCCCACCTTATGGTGCGTTTCAGCAATTCCGGCCTTACAACTGTACGTGAAGCTCCAGTATCCACTGTTAAACTGCAAGGTTGATTGTCTAAGATGGCCTCGATGATCAGATTATTTCCATTGACAACTTGAGTTATTGTGATGGTTGGGGCCTCATGTCGACCAGCCAGCGCCCGCCCCGCGGCCCTGGCGACATTTAGTTTAACGGAACATCTTGATCGACTTGGGTCCCGGAGTCCGTGACCCTCCTCCGTTTCCTCGAAGGACACTCTGACTGGATATGGCCCCTTCCTCTACAGGAATAACACGTTGGGACATACCGTGGCTTCCTCTCCTCCTCAACTACCTCCTTGATCTCCCTGACCTTACTTATCCCGGCATTCTGCCGTACGGTTTCCACCTCAAGGGCATAAGCCAGTGCTTCTTTTAAGGTCTGGTGGTGACGCAACTGTACACTAGTTTTCACTTCTGCGTCCCGTATACCGTTTAGGAAGGCCTCCAGTAGAGTGGTCTCGATCATCACGGGTGTCGATGAGTAGGCCCGACGAACGAGCCTTTCAACCTCTACAGCCCATTCCTGGAGGCTTTCACCAGCTTTTTGTTTCCTCTCGCGTAGTTGCGCTCGGTAGACATTCTCCAGGTGCTTGTCGCCGTAGCGTGTGTCTAATGCTTCCATCAGGGACTCCAGTGTCCTTCCTTCAGGTGGCAGGTTTTCCAGTATTACTAAGGCATCTCCTCGTAATGCAAGTGTCAAGGCCATAAAAGACTCCTCGTTGCTCCAGCCTTTAGTTTTTACCAATATCTCAAATTGATACTTGAAGGCTGTCCACGAGGAGGTTCCATCGAAGTGTGGTAGGTCGAACTTCGCTGATGATGGTGAGGTCGCGACAACAGGTCCGCAGGTTTTTAGCCTGACAATCTCTCTTTCGAGCTCTTGTAAGCGGCCGTCCATGGTCCCAGTCTTCAAAGCCACTTCCTTACTGAGCATTTGCAAGCAGTCGTCAATGGTCCCAGTCTTCGAAGCCACTTCCTTACTCAGCATTTGCAAGCCGTCTTCGAGGTTCTTCACTTTATCTCCCAGTGCATGGATGCCTGCATCGATTTTACCCATGACAGCTTCCTGGTTGGCCTGTATCATCTCTTGCATGGAGGCCTGCATCGTCTGTCGACTAGCATCTTGGTTGGCCTGCATTTCTTGCAAGGAGGCTTGCATCGTCTGTCGACTAGCATCTTGGTTGGCCTGCATTTCTTGCAAGGAGGCTTGCATCGTCTGTCGACTAGCCTCTTGGTTGGCCTGCATCATCTGCTGTATAGAAGCCAATAGCGTCATCATGTTGATATCGGACGAGGTTCCATCTGGTGCTGCCGTAGTTACCGCTGAGATAGCAGGATCGGCCTGACGCCCTTCCTCTTCAAGGCTCCGTTGACGTGCAGCATCCATTTCCACTTGTCGTCTGGTCCGTGGAGTACGCCCTTCGTCTTCACGTGGTAATAACGGCATCGCACTTCTGACACCAGTTGTTACGTGCGCGGGGTACAAATTAAATGCCGTTTACACAACAAAGAGGTTTATTCGCTCACCACAAACTAGACAACTAAATAACTAGCACACACAGTACTCTTCAACAGTTCCAGTCGCTCAGCAGTTCACAGTAGTCCACAATCGTTGCTTAAGTCGCAGGTATAACTCTCTTGGTTCACTTCGGTAAGATGTGTTCACTTTCGCTTTCGAAAATTAACTGATTCGTGTCGATAGCCGGGCGTCCTTTTATAGCTCTTAATAAGCGGGGTAGAATATACTAGAGTGTTCGAGAATAGTAGGTATTTACTGGGGCGTTCGAGAAAATAAGTACCTACACAGTCGTGCCGACGATAGAGGTGAATGCCCTTTTTATCGCGATTTGTAGGTAAAGTTGGTATAGGTAGACAAAAGGGCGTGTGATTTTGTATTGACTTTTCTGGATTTTTCTAAACGGATCGATAGAGTACTTCGACATTAACAATGCGTTTTAATTTCTAGAAGATTCGATCAGTAGTTTCCGAGATATCGACGATCGTTGTAACAATATAATGAAATGCGAAATCAGTCAAATAAAGTCATCCATCAGTCAAAATAAAGCCGACCGATCCGTAGTCACACCTTACTACCACACTGGTGTGACTATGGTCCATTTTATTTATCCGTGGCCACCTAGTGTGGCTATGGATAATTTTAATTTATCTATAGTCACACCACAATAACCCAACACACGCTTGACGAAAAAAAAAATGATGAAATTAGTATGTACAATGTTTCTAAGAACTGACCAATTTCTAAAGGTCTATACTGCGATGTTGCTACTAAAGTGGGTTAGGTTAGGTTAGAACTGTGACCCCAACAGAGCGGGAGACGAGCGAGCGCAGCGTGCTGCGGCAGCGGCCGGCGAAGCGCCGCCGCCGGGTGAAGTTATGTTATGTTATGTTTTCGCAGTATAGAACTTTCGCGACAACGTCAATGGTGTGTTGGTGTGACTATGGATTGGGTAAAATTATCAATAGCTATACCAATGTGACTAAAGGTAAATAAAATTATCCATAGTCACACTGGTGTGGCCACGGATAAACTAGATAAACATTTTCGTACTGCGGAAGCGATCGACAGTCAACTCGCCTGCGCTTGGCTATGCTCGATGCTCGCTCGTTTGCGAAATGCAAAATGCCTAACAAAATCCAGACAAGCCGAAAACCGTTTATTTAGGCCGGACACAAAATCAAATACCTATCTATGTCCGGCTTTATCCGGACGCCGGACGCTAGATACATTCGAATTTCCAATCTAACCGGAACCTCCTGGCTGGGGAATTATATCCACTATACAGCGAATCATGACCTGCGGGTAAAGTAGGTGGACAAGTAAAGGTACTAGGGTGTGGTTTAGGATGTTTCTATGAATTATATATTATGTATGTTAACTATGTCCAGAAATAATGTATATTAGTGTGGTTATCCGCATTATGGAACCTATATTACAAGCTATGCATAGATGGTATAATGTAATGTGATGTGTGTGTGATGAAGTGTAATGGCGGCCTCTGTGGCGTAGCGGTAGTGCATTCGACTGCTACGACAGGAGGCGCGGGTTAGATTCTCGGTCGGTGCAAATATTTGTATGCCTGAATATGTATATTTGCATTAGTCTGGGTGTTTCTATGTATATGTATGTATTTACAAAAAAAAAGTATATAAGTATGTTTATCCGCATTCTGGAACCCATAACACTAGCTAGTTAAACTATGCTTACTTTGGGTCTAGAAAGCGCTGTGTAGAATGTCGTAGAATATTTATTTATTTTATTTATTGAATGAAAAATTTAAGCGGCGATAGCCTAGTGGCGTACGTAACGGACTGCCGAGACGAGGTCTCGAGTTCGATCCCCAGTCAACCCGGGCACACACCTCTGACTTTTCGTAGTTATGTGTGCATTAATAAATGTTAATTATCGCTCGCTTAATAATGTGCCCGGTAGATGGCAATAGGCTCGCCCCCTATTACATCGGGACCTTAACATAACTGGCGAATCGTGGGTGTGTAATACACCTCTGCCTACCCCTTCGGGGATACAGGCGAGAAATTATGTTATGTTATGTTTTTATTGTAAATATGTATTAAAATATTTATTTAGCCAAAGTAAGTGCTGTCGCTGGTCAATTTACTTCCGCCATCACTTAGTAACTTGCTACAGCAAGCAACGCGTGAACGAATGAAACAGCATTATGCTTGGTTGCCATTTTAGCATACCTAAAGTGTAAATACGAGCCTATATCTGAGTTTCACCAATCGACGAAACTGATTGCTCTCATGTTGAAGGCCAAATAATTATAGCTGATTAACTTTTATTATCTGCAATAATTCGTCGCAAACTTACAGACAATGGTCGAAGCAAAAAATAGTGCAAAAACCATAGGCCACTAAATAATATGTTATAAAGAATTAAATATCTAATAAATCTGTAAATAAGTCTGTCAGCCGCGGTAGCCTAGTGGTATAGGTAATGGACTCCTGAGACGAGGTCTCGGGTTCAGGTTTTACCATGCTTTTCGATGCTTTTCGAAGTTATGTGTGTATTTATCGCAGGCTTATAAGTGCCCGGTTAATGGCAATAGGCTCGCCACCTATTACATTGGGACCTAAACATAAACTGGCGAAATGTGGGTGCTAGCACCTCTGCCTACCCCTTCGAGGATATAGGCGTGAGTTTATGTATGTTATGTAAATCTGTAAACCTTAAAGACTAAATCCACTGGAGTATACCAGATTCATTTAATTTTCGCAGCACAAGTAATGACAACACAAAACTTAGCTTGCCAAATATTTGGTGACGTGACGACGGTCTTAACCACAATCACCGAAGGTCGAATGAAATTCAATAATGGACTTACAAAGATACGACGAACCGATATTGTTACCCTGATCAGTGATCACCCAACAAAACCAACAACATTTAAGTTCACATAAAAATATAGCCCCTACGGCCGCGGACATGTGTAGTAATGATTATGTTGACCTAGAGTATTTATTATTATTATTTCCTTTATTGAGTTTAAAATACATATAAGATATATTTTTAAATACATTGTATATAAAAAACAAATTATTATTATTATTATTTCCTTTATTCAACTTTAAATACATTATAAATTATATTGTTAAATACATTCTATATAAAAAAAACAAATATATTTAAAAATATAAAAACTAGTGGGGCGGAAATCACACAGTGATTGTCAAACTTCGGGCCAAACTTAGATATTTACTTCGGGCCACCGGTGGACACCGAAGTCCTAAAATCACGCAAAAAAAATCAAAATCTTACACCCACTTTTTATCACTTTTCTCGACGTTTCACATGATTCTTAGTCTAATTAAGCAAAAAAAATTTTTGTGTCGGTCTGTGTTGGTCTGGATGTCTGTTAACGCAATAACTCAAGAACCACTTATCCGATTTAAAAAATTCTTTCGCCAATCATCTTGTTTGGTTAATGGGAAGAACTGATTAGATTTTGGGGTTTGTACGTTCAAGGTTTCGGGTACCTTTTTTTTTTTTTTTTTTTTTTTTTCGTGCGGAAATCCCTTCGGATACCCCCCCGCGTGCCAGCGGGGGCGGTTATGTCGGGCTTGAAACCATACAAATTGTCCCTAAAAATATCTAAGTTTGGCCCGAAGTTTGACAATCACTTGTGATTTCCGCCCCACTAGATTTTAGTTGACGTCACATGTCACGGGATCCGTTATGGCGCGTACTTTTTTTAAATCAAACTTTAATATCGATTTTTATCGTAAATAATACAGTTCTCAAAAAAATATTGATGCCATCTGCATTTTTATGTTGTAATACATAATACAGAACTATTTTTTAGCAGTAGTCAAATACCCTATTGCACTAAATGCCGACTGAAGCTGCAATAATGTGTAAGAATACTAGAACTCCTGAAACGCGAAACTCCAAATCCTGAAAAGGTTCTAGAATATTCTAAAACAAAATACAAAGGCTGTGACAACGTAGAAGAACGTAATCATTTGTTTGTCCAAAGACGATGTAACATTGCATAATATTACAGTTTGAATTTCGCCTGCTCATTCAGTGCTTCCCCATTAATGTTCTCACACCGCCAAAATTAGCATTTAATATGTATTTGTCAACCATCAGTTAGTATAAACAATTCCACTGATACAAAAACACCGGACGTCGGTGCTTGCAACCTTGACCCGACCAGCTTGCACAACGTACTCGGTCAACGCACCGCAATTGGACGCGCACCGTGAAACACTGAGCTAGATTCGTAAGCAGTTGGTTAAAAGTGTCAACTCTATTTATTGACTCATGATAGAATTGGATTTTAGGTTCAAGAGAATTATATTCTTCCTTCTTATATCATATATCATACACATATTATAAACGTTGCCGTCTAATACCTAGAGTACGTTTCAAGAAAGATCTAAGAAATGATTGAAAACTGGCACTAAAGAATTTTAGTTTCTGAGGTCATTTACTCCTACTTCGTATGAATCCACTTGGGACATGGGTTTTTACACGTCAATATGACTCCACCTCGTTTGATAAGCTAAAAGTGAACTCTCTGGAATGGTGACCCCATTATAGATAGTGGTGGCTTCCAGCTTGACGGCCTCATCAGAAGCTTTTTCACGCCCCGGTTAAAGCATCCGGGATTGTAGGAAGAGTTGCTATGGTGCGGCAAAGACAAGATGTGCCGAACCGCTTGTTCATGGATGGATCTTCTACTGATGCCAAGCATCATGAGGCTGGGAAAAGCCTTTGTCATTTTGCTCTGCTATTTACAGGAGTATTAGAAGAAGTAGGTGCCTACGCCTACATATTCAGATTAATAGGAACCATATTGTCTGTGAGATGAGTGTCATGTGCGGAATTAGTGTAAAATAGATCTTGCAGCCCCGAGAAGAAGGCCTGCGCCAGAGCTTCGTTTGTCAATCAGCAGGTGTATTCGCTTGCAGATGATGTTGTCTTAGCTCTGAAGATCTTGGTGGGACCCAGTACAACCTATCTGAGTTTGTAGCAAACATGTATAAGATACGTTAAATCCTTTCAAATTCCTTTCAATTGGTAAAAGATCTTTTCCAATAAGTGCAGTAATTCCGAAGATTCCCTTAACATATAAAGCGTCGGTAGCTTAGTGGTTAAGGAGTCGACCCTATGATCGAGAGGTCCCGGGTTCGAATCCTGGCCATTACACTACCGACGTGAACCCACTCCTAACACAAGCAATTAAGCTTAGCTGGAGGGGTTAGGGGGAATATTAGTAATTTCGGTTGCTAATATTCTTTAAAAAAAAAAAAAAAAAACACAAAATTCGGCTTCTCTCTTTAGAAAATGCAATAGCATCGCCGCGCGATACGAATATTGGGATAAAAAGTAGCCTATTACGTTGTTACTCATGGATAATGTAGCATTCTAACAAACAAACAATCAAATCTTTCCTCGTAATTATAATGAGTATAGATTAGTAAAGAGAGTAGTAACAAATTTTACATTTTCCGTACTCTTGAAATTCCATCATGAACTCGCTATGATGTACGGCAAAAATCTTACCAAAACAATTTCATTTATGGGAAATTCCCTCTTCATCAGTGCAGAGCTATTACAAGATGAGGTTTTAGTACAGGAACCAACATGATTGTGTCAATATTTGTTCATTGCGTGTAATTGTGGACTCGGCGTTGACGCATTTCATAAATCACATAAATGTTGACATTTTGATAACAGCACTATCGCAATTGTCAGCTGGCACGTGAATGATAAGAGCATAGATACCATTCATATCAAAATAATAGTTGTGTAATTGTTTCTTCGCCAACACGCTCAGTCTAAGGACGAACGGTTGGTTATCGCGTCAAAAAGTCAACTACCTATGTACAACATAACACAACTTCACGCCTGTATCCCCGAAGGGGTAGGCAGAGGTGTATTACACACCCACGATTCGCCAGTTATGTTAAGGTCCCAATGTAATAGGGGGCGAGCCTATTGCCATCTACCGGGCACATTATTAAGCGAGCGATAATTAACATTTATTAATACACACATAACTACGAAAAGTCAGAGGTGTGTGCCCGGGGCGACTGGGGATCGAACTCGAGATCTCGTCTCAGCAGTTCGTTACGTCCGCCATTGGGCTATCGCCTATGTACAAAGTCGTTATTTACAACTAACTGATGCCCGTGGAAGTCGGTTATCGAGTTTTGGTCATATCTCCGGTTTTCTTAACCAATTGCAATGAAACATACGGTAGATTTTAAGTCTGATCAAGAGTTTTCTAATAGAAAAAACCGCATCAAAATCTGTTCAGGGGTCTTTGCGTTTATCGCGAACAAACAGATAGATAAAAATTGCGAAAAAATATATTTTTTTTCCGAATCGCTGTTTTTTTTTTTTTTATTATCTCCAATGTACAGACACAGCTTATTTACAATTTTATTATTGTGTAGAGGATACAAGGCATTTCGTAGCTAGTAGTGAATGTTTAAAACATTAATCCGTCTGGCACTTGTAAGTTCCCACCCACAACACTGTGGAGTTTCCCGGAGCTAAAAATAAATACAGTATGCTATGTTATACAGTGAAAATTGCGCGATCTACGTCTTCATAAACTGTATTTGTTACCCGAAACGCAAAAGTAAACGTTACATTGCTAATTTAGACGCTTTTAATTGCACATCTAATCTATATGATAGGTATATGAGCAATGGCCGAGGCGTGAACTCGTGGCAGCCATCGGGGTGGGAGTCCTCTCGCTCGGCAGCATGATTGCGGCAATGGTGCGGAGCGCGAGCGCTTGGGCCGCCGCCACCTCCTTCTGCGAGCATGTAATGCTCGCGAAGGAAATTGCGGAGCGCGCCCGGCAGAGGTTTAGAACTCTCCCGGCCCGCCGAGCCCGCAACATGCTCGCCGCGCGTCGCAGGCGACTCAGGCGTCGGAGGTCGCTTAACGACCTCCGTCCTCCATGAGCGCAGGCCTGGGGGTGGCAGGTGAGGCCGCCTGTCACCCCGCAGAAGCAGGCCGGGACGGTGGGGCGACTAGCGCCCCTCCCCCAAACCGGGGTAAGACGGGGACACCGTGGTTCCCAAACCCGAGGGGGCCATCTCGAAACCGGAGATGGCCCAGGGTCAATTCTTGACATACTATATTATTTCATACAATTAGCATTGCGGCAATCGCTCTAATGATTTTGGATGAAATTAAATGCTAATGATGAATGATGATTAATGAATAAGTTAATTTCATTTATATAATGTATCATTCCTAAAAGATACACGCCTCATGGAGAATAGTTGCCATCCCAGTAATGGGAAGTCTACAAGACTTCTAAAGTCATCACACGTTAATTCTTATAACGATTGTACCGAGTACATACACCGAATCACAGATTACTAAATAGTTACTACGTAAACCGAATGTTGTTTACGTAGAAGTAGGGACCCAAACTGTAACCGTAATAAAGTGTTTTAACACTGTTTTTAGGGTTCCATTGCCAAATGGCAAAAAACGGAACCCTTATAGATTCGTCATGTCTGTCTGTCTGTCTGTCCGTCCGTATGTCACAGCCACTTTTTTCCGAAACTATAAGAACTATGCTGTTAAAACTTGGTAAGTAGATGTATTCGGTGAACCGCATTAAAATTTTCACACAGAAATAGAAAAAAAACAATAAATTTTGGGGGTCTCCATACTTAGAACTGAAACTCAAAAATGTTTTTTTCATCGAAGCCATATGTGTGAGGTATCTATGGATAGCCCTTCAAAAATGATATTGAGGTTTCTAACATAATTTTTTTCTAAATTGAATAGTTTGCGCGGGAGACACTCCCAAAGTGGTAAAATGTGTGTCCGGGGGGGACCCCTGTAACTTCTAAAATAAGAGAATGATAAAACTAAAAAAAATATATGATGTACATTACCATGTAAACTTCCACCGAAAATTGGTTTGAACGAGATCTAAGTAGTTTTTTTTAATACGTCATAAATCGTAAACCGCAATTTACCTTTCAAGTTCAATCAACTCAAATATAAAATTTAAAGAAATACATTAATATGTTACTTGCTGCTATGGAACCCTTCATGGGCGAGTCTGACTTGCAATTGGCTGCTTTTTTCATTTGTCTCGTGTTGTCTATGGTTGCCGACCCCACCAGGCGAGGCCGCGGTGGCGGCCAAAGTCCGCCGGCAACCCTGGACACCGTGCGGTTTTAGTCGAAACACGACATAACCACCTCCGCTGACCGACGGGGGGGTATCCGAAGGGATTTCCGCACGTTAAAAAAAAAAAAAAAAAAAATGTACAATACCATGTAAACTTCCAACGATAATTGGTTTGAACGAGATCTAGTAAGTAGTTTTTTTTAATCAATAATCAATAATCAATAATCATCAACTCAAATATAAAAAATTAAAAAAAAAAACATTATGTTACTTGCTGCTACGGAACCCTTATTGGGCGAGTCCGACTCGTACTTGGGGGTGTACAAAATACCTTTATTTAAAAAATTCGATTATAAATAAGATAGGATATTAAATATGGCAACGTAGCATTTCGGTTAACACTTATTAACACTGTTAACAGATTAATATCTGTTACATATATATAACTGTTTCACAGTTGAAAGTGGTAACGATTAACAGATTCAATACCACATTTATAAGTGTTACACTTTCATTCTGTAACCTTTTCATAGTGGAACCCATATGTATGTATTATGTAACCTTTATGAATGTGTTTTTAAGTCCCTGCGTAGAAGAAGAGAAGACAGAGAGATAATACATTTTATCTCGATTAGCCAGTACTACGTTTTTTTTACAGCCGTCTTTCGCCGCAGTAATATACTTTTTCAGGATTGTGTGCCAAATTTCTGCAAAACTCCTCCAGCCGTTTGTAACAAACAAAGTAATAAACTTTCACATTTATTTTTATATTGCTTTAATAATGTGCCCGGTAGATGGCAATAGGCTCGCCCCCTATTACATTGGGACCTTAAAATAACTGGCGAATCGTGGGTGTGTAATACACCTCTGCCTACCCCTTCGGGGATACAGACGTGAAGTTATGTTATGTTATGCTTTAATGATCTATTTATTGTAGTAGTATGGTTTACCCAGTTGGTAAGCCGCAGATCGCTTAGGAATGACAGCGCATGCCTTATGCTGACGTCACGAATATCGTTCATACTGTGAGCTCTAACTCTTGTGCCTACTAACAGCATATTAATGTAAATAAATGTAATAAACGCGTATATAAAAATATTATGAACGCATAATAAAAACTCATTTGGTAGATAAAAATAAATGATTGAAAATCTAATGAATTTAAGGCGCGAATTAGGCATACAAAACTGTACGTTTCGACGCAATTTTGCTCTGCGATCGCGTCGACACATACGATTTTACGTTGATTTGCCTTATGCCTTATGACTCTTGTCTTTTTTTGTATAATTTATGCCTAAAATAACAAGGTTTTAACCTAGTCGCCATATCCGCTTATTTGTTATCGTGTGTTTTTGAAGACGAATTTATTCATAGTTAGGATGACTTGGATATGTATTTAGCAAATGCGAATATTCAAACTTGAAATGTTGATATAATAACAACATATGATTACTTTTACGTTAGTCATTTTTACGCGTCTGATTCTTCTAAATTCTAAACGATACACAAGATTTTGATGAGGTTTTCACTTTTATTTAGATATTTTTTACAAAAAAAAAAGATTTTTTAAAATATTTAGGTATATAGATATTATTAGTTTATCACATAAAACTTTTGAACAATGGGAAATCAAATAATATAACAAAAAATAAACCATTTTTAAAGTAAAGTAAGCCGTGAAGTTATACACAGTTTTATATTTGCAAACATATAATATACGATTTACATAGGGCTGCCATCACATTAAATGCCGTCGCCGGTCTAAACATTTTGTGGTATTTTTAAGTTTGTGAAATTGAGTTTTTTTGCGGACACAAGTTCTTAACTAAGCTTTGTTTTGATTTATTGTTTATCTTCCGACTAATTCCAGTGACATAAAAAGTGTATTTTTTAAAACACTCTTCCGCCCGCTCAAACAAGGACAAATCCGTGGAAACCCGGATCGATGGCAACTCATAGCTATACACCATTTTTATGATGTAAACAACATAAAAATTCGACGCATACGCAATAGGTATACTAATTTTTTTTTTTTTTAAATGTCAGTACAAAACCGGTGTTAAATGTATTGATTTCCTCAAGTGTTAAATATCTCATTTATAATTCAAGGCACCGCCGATAGGTATTTGTAAGTGATGCAGGTTCGATGCCTGTCTGATCAGTGTTACCTAAGCTTCCTCATTCCGATTATGTTGACTAGAATAATAATATGATTAACGTCTCAATTCGTGATGGTGGCCTTAAGATAAGTTTAGCACTACGGGATATTTGATCTCATTTCATTGTCTTCCTGTATTTTTCCGTTTATTCGGTTTAAGTCAGATTCTTTCCTACTCGGCTGTACAGTATGTAACAAAACTAGTGTCCGATCAATAAGGGGCACATGTATCCTAAATACATAACCATATATATAGCCTAGTGGTATGGGTAATGGACTGCTGAGACGAGGTCTCGGGTTCGATCCCAGGTTTTACCATGGCACACACCAATGACTTTTCGATGCTTTTCGAATTTATGTGTGTATTTATCGCAGGTTTATATGTGCCCGGTTAATGGCAATAGGCTCGCCACCTATTACATTGGGACCTAAACATAAACTGGCGAAATGTGGGTGCTAGCACCTCTGCCTACCCCTTCGGGGATATAGGCGTGAGTTTATGTTATGTTATGTTTATGAAGATTTAGATCGGAAAAAGAGAACATTTAGAACGGGACTTGAACCCGCTTAGAAAAAGTAAGCATACAAAATGCTTAATATACTGCCTAATATATTATTGCTGATATATACTGACGCCCTCTGTGGCGTAGCGGCAGTGCATTTGACTGCTACGACAGGGAGCGCGTGTTTGATTCCCGCTCACTGCAAGTATTTGTATGCATGAATATGTCTATTTGCATTGATCTGGGTATAAGTATGTTTATCTGCATTCTGGAACCCGTAACAAGCTAACATGCTTACTTTGGGTCTAGAAAGCGATGTGTAGGATGTCTTAGAATATTTATTTATTTAGAATGAAAATAAAGGTATTATTC
This sequence comes from Cybosia mesomella, assembly GCA_946251805.1. Classification (NCBI taxonomy): domain Eukaryota; kingdom Metazoa; phylum Arthropoda; class Insecta; order Lepidoptera; family Erebidae; genus Cybosia; species Cybosia mesomella. The sequence goes on from OX276398.1 coordinate 31,475,806, forward strand.
GCATTTTAAATGCCATTTTCTAAAAATCTTATATCTATAATTACCTAATATCTCCCTTAAAATCTAAGAATGTGACAACACCACATAGTAGATATCTAATAATATTTAGCGGCTGCCCACAACACCGCCCCCGCTGGCTGCACCGCCTCCTCTTGTGTTTTTTTTTGTTGTTATCTTTATTATTGGAGCCGGTTTATTCACAAAGTGTTCCTCCAGTGTTGCCAGGTAAGTTTCCGCATCGACCTAAATTTTTATTGCAGTTTTTGTGGAGTAATTTAAAAAGATTACATAAACTGAACCTAATATTGATACCTATATACACCTTCAGGGATCGGACACTAGTTTTGTTACATATTGTACATAACATTATTATATCATAAACTTCCTTAATCCATGCGCCTGCTGTACTGTATGTTACGTTTATTGAAATGAATTATTGGAATGAATTGGCCAGTTTTTTTTTTTTTTATATTTAGGACACGTCAATTTGACTTCACTTCGCCTGATGGTAAGCTAAAGGTAAAGTCTCAGGAAAGAGGTTCACCAGGATTGTCGTCGCAGCACCGCGTGACACCCACCGGTCCCACTAGTGCTGCGACCACAATCCCCCTGCCCGGCTATGCACTTGCTGACCCCTGAACGCAATCAAACCGAAATTGGATTACTATGGAGGGTTTTTCGCAATCGTGCACGGTGGTACCTATCCGGCCGAATTTTGTGACAAATTTGTGTTATCAAATTTCTACCTCTACCTCGCCTGATGATCAGGCGAGGTGAAGTCAAATTGACGTGTCCTAAATATAAAAAAAAAAAATGTGTCATCAAATTTCTACCACCAGTACATCTTCCGGAGAAGTACTCATTTATCTAGGTAGTCGTATGCTGCATTCCTTCAAATTTGTGAGATAGCTGGAGACCCTACATTTTCATTTTTCGGTACGATACGATACGAAGACCGCTTACTAAGAAGTGGGTAGTGCGCTCGTTTTACCCTTTAGTAACTTAAGACATAAAACATCTTACAAATTGATGATCATTCTATTACAGACGAACACTTGGAAAGAAAACCAGTTAACTACTAGTCCTAACAGAACCAAACAGCCCATATACTCCCGGACCCGGCAAGTAATTAACAAACATAATTGTGAACGCCTCAACGTCCCGCATACAAAGGTGCGCACGCGCAAGTGTGCAAACGGGCCACCGGGTTACCGTAGAGCCTAGAATGTCTAGCGTATTGCCTAGTTACGGCCCCTAGGCTTGTGACGTACGACATACATTATTGTGGTTATTAAGACAAGAGTACAACTTGTGAGGTCCCTCTGGAAATGGTACAGTCAACGGCAAGAGTCAACATCATTATTTAGTGTTGATACCGGTTTATCACTTCGAAGCTTGGAGTCCGAATGTTTTAAGATTTGGTTAATTTGATCAATGGTAATGGTGGATTACGACCCACTCATCCTCGTAAGAGGGTAGGCCGGAGCCCCTGCAGTGGGGACATTAGAAGGCTGTGATGATGAATACATTGTGAGAATGACTGCAGTTTGACCTCCACCTCGAAAAGGTCACCTTCCTCAGAGCCCCGGACGACGAGGTCAGATCCGACCGGGACTAACGCGAAGATACATCAATTACTATTGGTAAGTAGGTAGTCCAATGTAGGGGTGTGTGTTGGGTAACCTCCTCGAGTGTCGCTCCGATTCCGATCCCGCTGCAGTCCGGGGGGAACGGAATCGGATCGGCCGGTACACCCTGGGCGGCGGTCAATGGCTTCCCCTTCATAGGGTTGGCATTGATCGTCGGCCAATACCCAACGTGGCGGGAACACATCGCTCTCCGTACTCCTCTGCTTTCAGAGGAGACAGGATGAGCGATGCTGTTAGTGGTGAGATGGCCCAGGGTCAATCGGGGTGCGAGGGATATGCTCTATGGGTAACCTTACACCCCGGCGTCTGAAGACCCGAGACGGCGTGCGGTTTTAGTCGGTGCAAGCCCGACATAACCGCCCTCGCTGGCCGGCGGGGGGGTATCCGAAGGGATTTCCGCACGAAAAAAAAAAAAAAGGTAGTCCAATGTAAAAAAAGATGAAATGGATACGTCTGAAAAATAGAGCTAGTACAATATTTTTAGCAACTTTTGTCGTAGACTGTACATGCACTACGTGGAAGTTGTGTAGACTGTTTGAGAACCATCTTGGAATTTGTTTCCGAAACTATTCATTCAAGTGGGATGGTTAAGTGAAAGAGGACATTGCAAGCAAATGAGCTATAATCTCACTTGAGGAGATCACGTCCGACAGGAATGCATGTAAGAGAATGACCAATGAGCCAACGTGGCGACATAATATATCTAGTCATGCCACCTCCAATGGGGATCGGGGTAGACCCAAGAAGAGCTGGGCTTCATGTCGCCGCCGTTGAAGATGTTATGTGTGTCGTGGGAACCGAAGGAAGTTGGCGAATTGTTGGCAGTTAATACTTCTCAGCCTTACGTGCGCGCTTCGCCAATATATATACAGGTGTGAGTAAATATAAGGGCCTACAGTGTATATTTTAATTACTCTGTGGGGCCTGCACTACTTCATGCTGCTCACGCATACCGCCCGTCGTGCAAATCGTATGAAATTTTATTTGCACGATTTCGTGCAAATTATCTCCTCGAAAGTAGCTCAGTATTATTTGCATGAAACAAGCAACGAAAAATAAAAATCTTCTTCGCTAAATGCAGCAAATACCTTACTAATTAATTAAGCACTGGTCCAAACTAAGACAAAACAGAATAATAAAATATACGATCGAACGAAACCAAATTAAATTATGAACTAACAAAAATACCAGGAAACAAAATATTATGTATAAAAAAAAGTACAAAAAAATTAAGCATTCCAAGCGTTAACACCGTTTTGAATAAAGCATCGCACACACTAACATAATTAATTAATTATTTAAACTTGCTACTGCTTATGAATATATTGCCGAACAGACTTGTACCGTTTACTAGTGTAAAGAAAAACACCTGACGATATCCCTCTTCCTATCTTGTTATAATTACAGTTTTTTTTTTGTGTATTAGTTATAAAGCACAGACAGCCCACAGCCCACGTTTCCCCTAGCTTGTCCTTTGCCGGCCGTACTCTACACTCTATCACGTGTGCAAAATTTCAGCCAAATTAATCTAGTCGTTTAATTGAGTAATAAACAAATAAACTGAGTCAGTTTTGCAATTAATATTAGTTTGCATTCATTTTACATCCAACCACATGCAGTCGTGGATACAAGAATGATTAAAGTCGTAGCTATCACATTATTATTTCTTTCCAATCATCATCACCGTTGCTTGTTGAGAGTTGCATCCGAGGCTGTCACCTCGATCTAAGTCCGGGGTCCACTCTCTGACGCTTTGTCCACTTCGCCCAGTGTTCGGCATCCTTGGCAATGAGTCAATAGAAATCGCTTCAGGCGATAAGGCCGCCCATTGTACTGCTTCCTCCTCTAATTGTATAATACTTAAGTATATTATGTTTACCTGGTGTACAATTAAGTATATAATAAAGAAATAAATAAGTAAATAAGACCACTGTCATTCAATAATTATTTCTAATATTAATTTGAATTGAAAACTAGCCCAGTGTAGAGCAAACCTAATTGTCTAACAAGAAACTTAAAAAACTCTGCCATAGACATTTTCTATCAGCTATGTATGGAACAACGGGTTCGTTCGAAGCGCGCTCGGTACATTGTAACGTACCACTTTTTATCACCAGACGTATTGCCATGCTAACTTGGGAATCAAATAAGAAAAAAAACATGTTGCTTGTTGATGGATTAGAATTATGATTCGAACAGGTTTCTTGTTGCGATATTATTTTCAAAGTACGTACCATAAATGATAAGTATCTTTTAAAAAAGACAACATGAGTACATTGTATTTATGTTCTCGCATGTATATTCCCGAACGGGTATGCACAGATGCATACATTTTTTATTCTACCTCGGTGGGACAAATGTAAAAAAAGCGGCCAAGTGCGAGTCGGACTCGCCCATTAAGGGTTCCGTAGCAGCAAGTAACATAATAATGTTTTTTTTTTAATTTTTATACATATTTGAGTTAATTGAATGAAAGGTAAATTGCGGTTTACGATTTATGACGTATTAAAAAAAAACTACATACTAGATCTCTTTCAAACCAATTATCGTTGGAAGTTTACATGGTAATGTACATCATATATTTTTTTCAGTTTTATAATTCTCTTATTTTAGAAGTTACAGGGGGGGGGGGACACATTTTACCACTTTGGGAGTGTCTCTCGCGCAAACTATTCAGTTTAGAAAAAAATGATATTAGAAACCTCAATATCATTTTTGAAGAGCTATCCATTGATACCTCATACATATGGCTTCGATAAAAAAAATATTTTTGAGTTTCAGTTCTAAGTAGTCCCAGTATGGGGACCCCAAAAAATTTATTGTTTTTTTTTCTATTTCTGTGTGAAAATCTTAAAGCGGTTCACAGAATACATCTTTTTACCGAGTTTCAACAGCATAGTTCTTATAGTTTCAGAAAAAAGTGGCTGTGACATACGGACGAACAGACAGACAGACATGACGAATCTATAAGGGTTCCTTTTTTTGCCATTTGGCAACGGAACCCTAAAAAAACTAGTTTCTGAAAAATTAATGGATAATTACATATCTATTATTCTGGCTTTTGGAATGGAAGCTTATAAATAAGATTATAAGATATACCAGAGAGATACATTTAAAAAATTAAAGAGTGATGTTTTGTTTAGATACCACCTTATGAAATTTTATATGGAATCATATCGTTTCTAACAAAAAAAATGGACGTCGGACAGCAAGCAAGCATTGGTAAACAAGTATGATTTTATATATTTACTCCGAACAAGTAAATAAATTGATGTATCTGTTGATCTGCAACTCTTGCATACTCCTCGAAATCTTGCTCATTTTTCATTCCAGTTTGCGTTTCAATTCCAAGTTCATAATAACATTGACTACATAAATATTAAAGTAATCTAGATAAAGGACGTGAAAGAATATCTCGGAGGGAATTTTCTTCATAGATTCATCCAACGTTTTCGGTAATCGAAGGCTCTCTCGTATTATAAGTAGATCGAGACCGCAGTTTCTTAGTGCACCGAGACGTTTAATGATATAGTCTTTTTTTTAGAAAAATATATGAGTATTTACATGAATTTATAATATGCTTTCGTGTTCCTTGAAAATGCGTGTGCACGTACTGTCTGTAGACTTAGGCGGCGGACAAACAGAACGGACGCGCGTCCTAGACGTGTTTTTGTAAGATTCCGCGCACCTTCCGCGGCGAATGAGCAAACGGGTTAAGGGGTGCGCGGGGTATTACAAAGACACGTCTAGGATGCGCGTCCGTTTTGTTTGTCCGGTGCCTTAAGCTTATTTTTTTTAATATTATACTTTTTTTTTAATTTATTTTATGATTGATTATGCAACCTGACAAGTGGGTTAGCGTCTATAGTTAATTGTCTTTTAATTTAGTATCATCATCTATTAAAGCAGCAAAAAAGCTCATTATATACTTTATGGTAAGCGCATACCGAGGCCAAAAACAGCTTCATCAAAAGTCAAAAAGTTCGCGCCTGTGGACTAACTAGCTAACCAAAAAACCAAAGGGCTGATCAACCAATGACGCGAGCCCTTTGAGCCCGTGATTGGTTGAATATCATCTATGGTTGATTGATCGGCGCGCCTCCGCGGTCGCGCCCCGAGCTTACTACCAAAGAGACTTAAAAACTCATGCGCAGCTGGAGTACACTGTCAAGATTTTTGCCCACAACTATACATCTGAGATTACGCACAAAACCATCAAATAATTTGAGAAATTAACGAGTAATGTTTTCAAATGACGCAGTTGAAATTAGTTTTTCAATCGACATTATATTTTTATATTCCCATCGTTAAACATCTTATAATACCAACATTACTTGCCATTTTAATAAAAACACAATTCGTGTAGAGGTCGTACAGTGCGAACATTTATATCTTAAAATGTTTTATCTTACTTACTCCCTCCTTGTCACGTCTACAAAAAAAATCTAGTGCTTATTGTTAAATAAGTAAAAGTTTTCGTAAAAAGAATCCTATTTTGTACGTCCCACAATCTACTTTGTCGAAAGAAAGTTGGTGTGGAATTCTTTTATTTCATTCTTCGCCCTTTGTGCCAGCTGCTGCTTCAATAAAATATAAGGATCACTGTACGAATTATATTATAGTTGCTGGATCTAATCATTTAGAAATCCCGATATAATAATTGTGTGAGAATCGTGGTATCGCCCAGTTCACATAACATTTAATTGAAATCTAAAAAAAAACTCGCAACTACTTGTGACAATAATGAACATATCGCCATATTTATTTTTATTAGGATCTCAGTCGAAATTTGAGCACAATATTTATAGCAAAATTGAAGCAAGCTGAAAGGTTGGCTACATCTTTCGAAGGCCCAATGGTCGTTGGAGCAAACAAGTCCTAGAGTGAAGACCGAGAGTCGGTAAACAGAAGCTCGGCTGTCCAGCTGGTTTTTTTTTTTTTGTGTGGGGTGTGGGTTGTTGGCCGACAGGCCTCTACAACCTTACGCGAACAGTGTGGCGAGCGCATAGGGCTCTCAGCCGAATTGTCCAGCAGGCTGGACAGACGAGCTAAAAAAGGTAGCTGGGGTAGACAGAATGCGGAAGGATCGGGAGGTATGGGCGCACATTGGGCGAAGCCTATGTCCAGCAGTAGACTGCAATAGTTGATTGATACATTTTCAACTTTTCATTCTAACGACTACTACTGCGTTCCACTGCATATACCTCGATGAAACGTACATTCGACAAATCTGCATTGTAATACGCAAATAACGATTATATGTATCATCTTTTTTTGTTTGGGTCTAGATGGCGTTGTGAAATTTGTCCTAGAATATTTATTTATTTATTTAATTGGTCGTTGGTATACTGGTATCACCAGTTTATCATTATACAACTGAGTCTGATAATATTCAACAACAGAAACCATTAGGCTAATTAGGAACACTATCATAGTAGGTATGTAAGATATTCTTATCTATGCAATTCTTATGTCAGTCGGGGTGCGAGGGATATGCTCTATGGGCAACCTTACACCCCGGCGTCTGAAGACCCGAGACGACGTGCGGTTTTAGTCGGTTCAAGCCCGACATAACCGCCCCCGCTGGCCGGCGGGTATCCGAAGGGACTTCCGCACGAGAAAAAAAAAACGGTACCTATAGCTAGATATAGTATGGCTAAAGAGCTATATGCGTTCCTCGGAATAGTTCAAGGAAATTATAATACCAATTTATTTTGTTAGGTTTTTTTCAACCTTTTGGTGGTTAGGGGACCAGCCCTATCCCTTACTCGCTATGTACGAGAACCACGGGAACAGATGCAATGGTCCTTTTATTTCATTTCGCTGGAAATCTAACTATTTTTTGATTTTTTGTTTCTCAATACACGCTGTCCTTCAAGCTGTATGCATTTTGTACCCTTGCCCATAATTCCTGAATCGATAAAACAGATACCTACCTACCTACGTACCGAGTTGCACAACAAAAGGACTGATGTCACCTTACACTGTCCGTAACTATGCATAGGTATATATATATATGTATAAAATTAGGGTTGCCACCGGTAGTTTTTTCTGTAAAATATATTTTTCTTAATACTAGGTAATACTAGGATAGCAATATGAGTTGCCACTCTACTTTACAACATGCAAGAGGGGAGAATGGGGAGGGGGGGGGGATAATGAGGAGAGGAAAGCCGAAGGAATCTAACAAACCGTACGAAACACAATAATAATAAAGTGATATTCAAATTAAATGTCAATGTTACATGACGGTAAGTTTACCTAGGTAATTCCCCGATCGAGTCGATATATTCTAGCAAGTAAACGCGTGACTCTGCTTACCGCCGTGATGTGTAAATTGTTAATATTTATTTTAACACCTTGTAGTTTAGATAGCCTTGACACAAAATACAAGATATTTGGCGTTTTGTGACCAGCATCATGACGTGCTTGCCCTTGTCCCAATTACTTGAGAGCGGCTCAACATGTCAATCTCTTCCATATATTCCTGTTAGAGTTCATTTCCACAGTTGCTCCTTCCGTTGCCATATCCTTGTAGGGGTATATATGTGTGCGATGTATGTGTGTGTGTAGGCAGGAGCGATGTATGCGAGACGAGTAGGCCAGTGCCGTTAACTGCTTGTAGCGCCTTCTCAATCAATCGCAATCTCACATTCACCCAAAGTTTGGACACACGACGATTAGTTCAGGCTCGAGTTCGATACTCGTAGCATACACGAGTGTTATAATAAAATAGGTACAATAGGACATAGCCTATATCCTCTTTCACGAAATCAGTCCATCCTTTCTTGGACCTACCACAGCTAAAGCTCCATCATCTTGAAAGCAATTTTCCGGTTGCGTCCAAAATTTACACTTAGGAGTCCGAGTCCGCTTATTATTATGGATTGATCTGTTGACTTTTACGAAAGCGACTGCCGTCTGACCTCCCAACCCCAGTCAGTTGTTTAGAAGGTGCACCGACTAGCAGGTGAGGTTAACTTGGGCCCCGAAGGTATTGGTAGACCCTGTGCTCCTAAAGTTAATTCATACTTTTAACCTTGATAAGGAAATTCTAGAATAGAGTACGCGTGCCAACCCTAGCTGGCACATATAAGATTGCACAATCAAGACCTATTTAAATAGGAAATTGTTTGGTATTGAGAGCATCAACCCATTTTACTGCATCAACGCATCGATAACGAGTTGTTCTCAATAAAGTATGACTTTCGACGTCTGACCCCAAATTCATAGTCGTAAGTTTGTCTACGCAACAATGTCTCGAAATACGATGAGAGAATCAAACCTGGAAATTAGCTCGAAACTTAAATATTAATAGTGATTTTGCAAACGCTATTGAAAAAACTAGCAATTACATTTCAACTCTGACTATCGTAACGTATTTGCAAAATATTACGTAATACATTTGAATTCCACATCAAATGTAAACTTTTTTATCTACACTCAGATCGAAAAATTCGAATTACGAATTCAAAGACGATTCTATAAATACGCACTTTATAAACGCATATACCTACATAAAATTAAAAATAATAGTTATTTATGCAACTGTGCTATTATGAGGGGTATTAAAACATGAATGTGGGTTTATCACACGAAGCGAAGCTGAGTGTGATAATAGTATCACATGAGTGTTTTAATACCGAATTATACAGTTGCATACAAGACTTTATCTACACCCATGATAAACTAATAATACATCTTCAGAGAATGATGTACTGCCCTTTGATATTTTCCAATTCATGAAATCTTGGTACGCCTTTTCATGATTCTAGATTGTGAGACGCTGTTTTCTAGATTTTTCCGGTAGTAATTTGTTAGAAATGTCCTTTGCTGCATTCGAAATGTCTGGAGGTGTGTTATCAAAACTTAAATCGCTCATTTTCGTAAGTAAACAAAACAATTTGCAAAAATAATAGCGAAGAAAAATAGCGGGAATTCGAATTCGAACGAATAAGCTTTAATTTTTTTTTACGGCGCGCCGCCGCGCCGCTGTGGTAGTGCAATGCAACGCGCGTGAATGACAGTTCTTTTTTTGAAACTCATATGGAGATTCCACGCATCGGGCGGTAAGAATTTGGCTGTCTGATGAGTAACCCTTTGCGCGGAAGACATTGAAAAAGCGAAAGGAGTGTTATTATGAAATTTCATACAACATTATAACACCCGTTTGGATGATATTATGGTTATTAGGACATTGGATGTATTAATGTTGGCAATAAGCTAACTGTTTCAGAATCTTTTATAGAGGATTTAAAGCATGGGTGTAGATAATAGTTATTTATGCAACTGTGGTATAATGAGGGGTATTAAAACATGAATGTGGGTTTATCACACGAAGCGAAGCTGAGTGTGATAATAGTATCACATGAGTGTTTTAATACCTAATTATACAGTTGCATACAAGACTTTATCTACACCCATGATGTGTATTTTCGTAAGTAAACAAAACAATTTGCAAAAATAATAGCGGAGAAAAATAGCGGGAATTCGAATTCGAACGAATAAGCTTTAATTTTTTTTTTACGGCGCGCCGCCGCTGTGGTAGTGCAATGCAACGCGCGTGAATGACAGTTCTTTTTTTGAAACTCATACAGATTCCACGCATCGGGCGGTAAGAATTTGGCTGTCTGATGAGTAACCCTTTGCGCGGAAGAGATTGAAAAAGCGAAAGGAGTGTTATTATGAAATTTCATACAACATTATAACACCCGTTCGGATGATATTATGGTTATTAGGACATTGGATGTATTAATGTTAGCAATAAGCTAACTGTTTCAGAATCTTTTATAGAGGATTTAAAGCATGGGTGTAGATAAAACTTATTATAGTACCGCCAACTGTATCATAAAACTCATTATAGTACCGCTATCTTTTTTAATTCATTAAACTAGTCTAAGGTTTTAGGCTGAATATGAAAAATAAGGCACACGCATGGGCAGTTCGGACTGTGAAAAAAATGGCGCACGCTAAATTACTTCCTTTTAACCTATCTACTTTGTTTAATTTCAATTTTTCCTATGAGTGAAGATAAAGTAGTGTATGAAACTGCATATAACTTAGGTATTAAAACACTCGAGTCAACCTATTATCGCATTCGGTTTCGGGTCATGCGATAAACAGACTCTCGTGTTTTAATACCCCTTCTTATATGGCAGTTGCATAAACTACTATTTACGCACAACAAGCCCCCGTAATAGTTATGGCACTGCAGACGTAGACTCGTGTTTCTTGAGTCTTTTCCACCAATGTAACGAGTCGTTTAGTACCTTTTATTTTCGTGCGGAAATCCCCTCGGATACCCCCGTGCCGGCCAGCGGCGTGTTGTTTTAGTCGGTTCAAGCCCCACTTGAACCGACTAAAACAACACGCCGTCTTGGGTCTTCACACGCCTGGGTGAAGGTAGAAGGCATTTCCCTCGCACCCCGACTGACCCAGGGCCATCTCCTTGGTTTCAAATGACCCCCTCGGGTTTGGGGACCACCGTGTCCCCATCTTGCCCCGGAAAGAGGGGGGGGGGCATTCACCCCGCCCCTCAGGCCTGCACTCATGGAGGGCGGAGGTCTTTAGGCGACCTACGGCGTCTGAGTCGCCTTCGCCGCGCAGCGAGCATGTTGCCTTTGTCCTAGTACCTTTTTTTTTTTATCGTGCAGAAATCCCTTCGGATACCCCCCCGCCGGCCAGCGGGGGCGGTTATGTCGGGCTTGAACCGACCAAAACCGCACGCCGTCTCGGGTCTACAGACGACGGGGTGTAAGGTTGCCCATAGAGCATATCCCTCGCACCCCGACTGACCCTGGGCCATCTCCGGTTTCGAGATGGCCCCTCGGGTTTGGGAACCACGGTGTCCCCGTCTTGCCCCGGTTTGGGGGAGGGGCGCTAGTCGCCCCACCGTCCCGGCCTGCTTCTGCTGGGGTGACAGGCGGCCTCACCCGCCACCCCCAGGCCTGCGCTCATGGAGGACGGAGGTCGTTAAGCGACCTCCGGCGCCTGCGTCGCCTGCGACGCGCGGCGAGCAGGTTGCGGGCTCGGCGGGCCGGGAGAGTTCTAAATCTCTCCCGGGGTCATTGTCCTAGTACCTGCCATTCTACAGGCTGGTCACCTACCATCTCTTCTAGGTTCGTCTAGGTGAACGATAACTCTATACAGCTTGTTAAGCGTAGCGAGCCGAAGGCGAGCGAAGCGTCTTTGATTTCAAAGTTGCATTTCAAACAAATGATACTCCTCCGAGACCGTTTGACTGATCTCGACCAAATTTGCCACGGTGATCAAGTAGACATTCCTGAGTGTCGTAAGGGGTCGAATGTCCAGATCGGTCTTACCATCGAGGAATAATCACCGAAAAACCAAATCAATGGAAAAAGTCGACCGGTCACGTTGACCTATTGTTGGATAGGCAAATCTCGCTACGCTTAAGTTTGGGTTGATTGCGAAGCTGGTAACCGTCCTAGTATACTCTTGTCCTGTTCTTTCAATGGCTCAGGCCTAAAATAAACAGTTTCCCGATTTTGAAATCCGAATTTTATTAAGGCGTAGTAGGTACAGACCTATACGTGGCGGGAACACATCGCTCTCCGTACTCCTCTGCTTTCAGAGGAGACAGGATGAGCGATGCTGTTAGTGGTGAGATGGCCCAGGGTCAGCCGGGGTGCGAGGGATATGCTCTATGGGTAACCTTACACCCCGGCGTCTGAAGACCCGAGAGTTAAACTACAGCTACGCGTTATTTCCCCAAGATATGGCGCAATATTGTAAATAAACTTAATGTAAATCGGGACTTACTGACATCATTTATATTTTATCATACATGTATAGAACATAGTTGCACGTGTGTCGGTACAGTACACTATTTTTATATTTTGAATATTATTTTTTTATTTTACCCGATTCTTTTTTGTTTCAAATACATCTCTTGTCGATACCAAGTCATCTCACCAAATTCAGAGACCTAATTTTGTGACACCTTATATTAGTTAGTACAATGGGTGGTCTGAACCGCGCTGGCGATATCTACCGGATATTATTATATTTAGTATATTATTTGCTGATGAGGATATATGCGTATTGCAAATTAACAAACTATCATTTACTTGATAGTTCGCTGTGGTAGTAATTTATCTTTTCATTCATTTGTTTAATAACTAGCTGTTGTCCGCGGCTTCACCCGCGTGGAATTCTGATCCCGGTTCCGTACACATAGGAACCTAGTACAAAAATTAAAAAAAAACCTTATCTAAAATTGACGACACGACAAGCGTCGCCTGAATAGATCTAGATGAAATTTGGCACAGAAATAGATTAATCTGGAATAGCACATTCGCTTCTTATTGTATGAGAACAGGTACCAGTGAGTCGCGGGAACGGAATCCATATTACACGCGGGTAAAAACCATCCATACATCCATACGACCTTTTTGTTACGTGTGGAAACTCCCAGGGGCTTCACCCCACCGGTGCCAGCGATACTTGAATAAGTTCATAACCTTTTTTTTTTATCGTGCGGAAATCCCTTCGGATACCCCCCCGCCGGCCAGCGGGGGCGGTTATGTCGGGCTTGCACCGACTAAAACCGCACGCCGTTTCGGGTCTTCAGACGCCGGGGTGTAAGGTTACCCATAGAGCATATCCCTCGCACCCCGGCTGACCCTGGGCCATCTCACCACTAACAGCATCGCTCATCCTGTCTCCTCTGAAAGCAGAGGAGTACGGAGAGCGATGTGTTCCCGCCACGTTGGGTATTGGCCGACGATCAATGTCAACCCTATGAAGGGGTGAAGGGGAAGCCATTGACCGCCGCCCAGGGTGTACCGGCCGCTCCGATTCCGTTCCCCCCGGACTGCAGCGGGATCGGAATCGGAGCGACACTCGAGGAGGTTACCCAACACACACCCCAGTTTAACACTACCTAGTGTCGCGCGTGGGCCGCCGCCGCCTCCTTCTGCGAGCATGTAATGCTCGAGGAGGTGGCGGAGCGCGCTCTGGAGAGATTTAGAACTCTCCCGGCCCGCCGAGCCCGCAACATGCTCGCCGCGCGTCGTAGGCGATTCAGACGCCGCGGTCGCTTAACGACCTCCGTCCTCCATGAGCGCAGGCCTGGGGGTGGCAAGTGAGGTCACCTGTCACCCCAGCAGAAGCAGGCCCAAGCGGCGGGGTGACTAGCGCCACCCTCCCCCCTTTCCGGTGCAAGATGTGTCCCAAACCCGAGGGGGCCATCTCGAAACTGGAGATGACCCTCGACTGACCAGTCGGGGTGCGAGGGAAATGCCTTGGGCCACCTTACACCCCGGCGTTTGAAGACCCGAGACGGCGTGCCGTTTTAGTCGGTTCAAATGTGACATTGCCATTCCCGCTGGCCGACAGGGGGGTATCCAAGGGGATGCCGTTTTAGTCGGTTCAAATGTGACATTGCCACTACCGCTGGCGGACAGGGAGGTATCCAAGGGATATCCACACAGAAAAAAAAATGGTACCTATTCGTCTATATCGTGCGATTCGTGAGGTAAAATCAGCTAAACATCGCGTTTCACCTTCAATTATGAAACGAGCCCAGCAGTAATAGTTCCACGTGCAATAACTGACTGATCTGACTCGCCGTCCACCGATATAGATATTTACGTAACGCGTAACGTAAGCACGACAGACATTGATGCAAGCGATTTTTATTTAGTTATTCGCTACATTTGAATACCTACTTAATTACATCTTGTTTACGTTCTATAGACATTTCTATGACGATTTGTGACGTCGCGACAGAGGGTTGAATTGCTACGTCAAAGATCTCAGGGCCTGTAGACAAAGTCACATTCTACTAGTGGAATCGCAACGAAGCGAACCTTCAAAAGACCGAAATGTATGGGAGAGACAACATTTGTCGACATGTCACGTGTAACAAATAATGTCACTACCATACATATTGAACATTTGAAGGTTCGCTTCGAAGCGATTCCACTAGTAGAATGTGACTTTGTCTACAGGCCCAGGTTCGTTTCCAGCTTAGTTTACTATTCGTATGCATAATTATATATTTATTGGCATTGGTCTGGGTGTTTCTATGTATAATTAATGAATTATTTATTGAAATAAAATTGATATAATTTTACTAAACTATTAGCTGATGCCCGCGGCTCCGCCCGCGCGGAAGTCGGTTATTGTTTTTCGGTCATATCTCCGGTTCTACTTAACCAATTGCAATAAAACATACGGCAGTTTTGAATTCAGATCCAGATCTTTCTAATCGAAAAAACAGCATCAAAATCCGTTCAATTGTTTTTACGGCCATCACGAACAAATAGATGAACAGAATAGAATTCAAAAAAAGAAATGTGTTCAGAACCGTTCATTTAACATCACCCAAGTTTTTTTAATATCTCCTATATACAGATACAACTAATTTACAATTTTATAATATCCAACCCTGGGGTTATCCTTTCGAGTGCTTACCCAGGGTGCCCGGCAACGGACAATTGTGAAGGACACCGTGGGGTTTTAGTGATACACGACATAACCACCCCCGCTGGCCGGCGGGGGGGTATCCTAAGGGATTTCCGCAGGGATTTCCGCAAGTAAAAAAAAAAAGTGGTTACGTGGATTATACCCCGTTGTCCTCACAATTCTGAAGTACCGTTTAACAAACAATTTCTAAGCTTAATTAGTGTTTATAGTATTAGTTGTGTAGATTCAAGTTGAATCCTACTTCACCAGCAGAGTTAAAATAGGTATCTAGTTTCATAGGCATAGGGAGTTAATTTTTTTTTAAAGTTTGCTTTAGCTTATTGTGGTATGTTAGTCCTCATAGGTTTTATTTAACATTTCTTCAAAGTGAGTAAACACAAAACGTTTATCTAACGCCGGTAAACACTAAACGAATGCTAATGAAAGGATGGCTAATGAACAAATGCGAATGACCAGAGCCTCAATTCTGGTATTTTGTTTTAAAGCTGGCCACACTCCACTCCACTGCACTTGTCATACCACTGACACTCTGAAAAAAAATCCATTTAATTTTAGACTTGTAACATCATAAACATAAAGTCTAAAAAGAATAAAGCATTTTGTACAGTAAACAAAAATGTATAATGAACACTCTTTATTTCATTTAGACTTTAATGGCATATTGATAACGTCTAAAATTAAATAGCATTTTTACAGTGACAGTGGTATGACAGCGACTTGCTTTAAAAACTAGGAATTCAGTGCAGGGTGCGACTGAAATAAATTGAGCTGAGCGAGCAGGATTCTTACTTGAAAAATAAGGCATCTTACTACGGTCGCGCGCTTAACTAAGGCCGTGCGCTCGTGAAACTGTTTTTCGATGATTATTCCTCAATGGTACATTGTATTTGAACAGTTGACCCCTCTAAACACTCAGCGGTGTCTACACTATCATCATGTCAAATTTGGTCAAGATTGGTATTGTGGTTCCGGAGGAGTACAGTCTCGACCAAACGGCTTAGCCACGTATAAGAGCTTTTTTTTTTTTTTACTTGCGGAAATCCCTTCGGATACCCCCCCGCCGGCCAGCGGGGGTGGTTATGTAGTGTCTCGACTAAAACCGCACGGTGTCCTCCCCAAGTGTCAGTTGCCGGGCACCCCGGGTAAGCCCTCGAAAGGATAACCCCAGGGTTGCCGGCGGACTTTGGCCGCCACCGCGGCCTCGCCAGGTGGGGTCGGGTTTTATCCCGCTTCGGTGAGTTGGCAGGCGTGTGTAGGGCACACACGACACGCCTCCGCCACGGCCTGCTTCTGTAAGGACGGCGAGTCGGCCAACTGCCGTCCTCAGGCCCCGATCATGGAGGTCGGTAGTCCCGGGCGTAGATGAGTCTGCGGCATCCTCGCCGCAGACTGCGAAACTCGGGGGGCAGGGTTCTCTCCCGCTCCCTCTCCGCCGTCTCTTTCGCGCGCATTACCTGCTCGCAGAAAGAGGCGGTGGCCGCTTCGCTCAGCTCAATAAAAATAGTAGAATGAGGCCCAGGGTTAGATGTCCCAGCAAATGCAAAAGAGTTCGATTCTGAACTTCAGTATTTCGAACATTTATCATTCACTCGTGTATCTGCTTCAGTATACTCATTGGTTGATTGAAGATGAACAATGATGAACAGGCAACCATTGAACGCACAGTATTTGGTATGTTAAGGTGATACGAGCTTAACAATAAATAGTTCGAGAAACGTATTGTAGAATCGTAATAGAAATCGAGCATTTGTCGTACGATTATGTAAGGGGCGGGACCCGTAGGACAAACAGATAAGTCATAAAACGACGAGGCGCTAAAGACGCGTCGCGGACTTGCCCGCGATTAAAATATATAAAAGAGACGGGCGTGAAGACGTTTCTCACATTTAGCTAAGCTGCGCAAGCGCGCAGGTATCCTGAGCCTGTAGACAAAGTAACATTCTACTAGTGGAATCGCTTCGAAGCGAACATAAAGATGTCCGAAATGTATGGGAGTGACATAATTTGTTACACGTGTCATATCGAGAAATAATGTTTGGACGTTTGTCCCACCTCTAAGCGTGTGATAATTATCGGCGAATCCCATTCGGTTCGAATTTGTACAATTGGTGTTTAAATGTACAGTCAACAACAAAAGTAGCTTAACAAATTCTAATTTGCTGATCAAGTTAGCTCTTAAACCTTTAATAATAATATATTAGTTGTGTCCTTTGGGAATTACGAAACTAATTATGCGTCAATTATTGGTCCATGTTCACAAACTGATTAGATTTTGGGGTTTGTACGTTCAAGGTTTCGGGTACCTACCATACAAATTGTCCCTAAAAATATCTAAGTTTGGCCCGAAGTTGACAATCACTGTGTGATTTCCGCCCCACTAGATTTTAACGTAGACTTTCTCGCAAAAAAGAATCTTGAAATGATTCTCAACTGGGTATTCAATTGGATAAGAAGCGCAATGCGCAAATAGATAATAAGTAGGTACAATACAACATGTCAGACGAATTTAAGATACGCAGACTCCCGCTGGGCTTACATTTAAGGACATTTAGTAAGTTAAAATACCGAATAAGTATGCGAATTGATGCATTTTTAGGGTTCCGTTGCCAAATGGCAAAAAACGGAACCCTTATAGATTCGTCATGTCTGTCTGTCTGTCCGTCCGTATGTCACAGCCACTTTTCTCCGAAACTATAAGAACTATGATGTTGAAACTTGGTAAGTAGATGTATTCTGTGAACCGCATTAATATTTTCACACAAAAATAAAGAAATACAATAAATTTTGGGGGTTCCTTATATTTAGAATAGAACTGAAACTCAAAAATATTTTTTTCATCAAACCCATACGTATCTATTGATAGGTCTTTAAAAATGATATTGAGGTTTTTAATATTATTTTTTTCTAAACTGAATAGTTTGCGCGAGAGACACTGCCAAAGTGGTAAAATGTGTGTGTCCTGTCCTGAAGAAAAATTCCTGAGACGAGCTCAGCCGAATACAAGGGATTTTCTTTTATTTTATCTTTTATCTTTTTTTGTCTTTTTTCTTTATATTCTTTTTCTTTAGAAAAGCCCTATAGCTATCGAGTTGTCGTCGACGTCATCGTTGCCAATTTTCTGTCACGGTTTTGGGTATGAAGGAGATGCGCTATCGAGTTGCTGTTTTCGGTAATAGATTCGTGCTGGGGTGAACCATTGCAAGATAAAGAAAAATGAAAAAAAAAGAAAAAAAAAGAAAAGAAAAAAAAGAAAATCCCTTGTATTCGGCTGAGCTCGTCTCAGGAATTCAACTTGTTTAGTCTACGTTCAATCTTACTGAATTCTTTCGACTGCCACCTTACGGTTCAAACGATTCTGTTTACGTCGAGCATCGCCACTAAACGGCTTGCGGGACTGCTTTCGTTGTAGCGACAAAATTAGACGCTCGGTTTTCTCTGCGACTCTGTTCAAGGTATGGTTTATAAATAAATGTTTCCTTGTTTGTTCTGTTTGTATTTATTCAATTATTCATTGCGTTGAAACTGTGTACAGTTGTTATCGCCGTGGTTATTGCGTTGAAGGTTTCTGAATAAAAAATACTTAATAATTGAAAGGGATATTGCAATGCATTCCGGAAAATTAACTACTGGTAAGGCCTTTTTGTTTCGTAATAACGATTTTGTGGTAAATAAGAAAATATACACAGAATTTCGAATTTATTTTTAGGGATTTTCTTTAGAAAAGCCCTATTGCTATCGAGTTGTCGTCGACGTCGTCGTTGCCAATTTTCTGTCACGGTTTTGGGTATGAAGGAGATGAGCTATCGAGTTGCTGTTTTCGGTAATAGATTCGTGCTGGGTTGAACCATTGTAAGATAAAGAGACAGAAAAAAAAAACCCTTGTATTCGGCTGAGCTCGTCTCAGGAATTCAACTTGTTTATTTTGTTTTATTCTTTATTGTACACTTAAAGGGCATTTAATCAAATAAGAGAGATAATATGTACAAAGGCGAGCTTATTAAGTAGTCACCTTCGTTGGTGAGGCCACGTTCTAGTTCCGAGGCGACCGCCAGGATACGTGGGTAACATGCCATGCCACCTCCGCGGGGTCCTCTAGTAGGAGTGGTGGACCTAACAAGCTAGCCAAGCCAGGTGTCGTAAAAATGACATGCGTGCCAATGGTCTCAGTCTCACTATCATGAATGTTCAAAACCATGACGGAGACGTAGTGACTATTTATTAATCTGTGGTCGGAGTACGGTAGCAGTTAAGAGAGGTAGGACATGACGGTATTCCCGTCCAACTGAGCAGTCCGACTGGGGAAGTACCTCCACCGTGCAGAATACCGCGGCCATAATAACCTCGTGTTGTGTTCCCGGCGGTGAGTAGGGTAGCCAGAGCTCATTGAGAGTTTTTGTGCTGTCAGAGGGAAGAGTCTTCCTTCTGACAGCACAAAAACTAAAAAAGAAGGGAGAGGCGGGAGTAGCCTTTGGTCTTCCCGGAAGACTGGCTATTCCTGCTTTGCAATTTCTTTTTTTTTTAGGGTCGGCAGCGCAAGTGTGACGCCCCTGGTGTTGCACACGTCCATAGGCCACGGTGACCGCTTCCCATCAGGTGGGCCGTGAGCTTGTCTGCCACGTTAGTGGTATAAAAAAAAAAAAATAGCAGTGTGCTTCTTTCGTACGATTTGTCAGCACCTTTTTTTTTTTTTTCGTGCGGAAATCCCTTCGGATACCCCCCCGCCGGCCAGCGGGGGCGGTTATGTCGGGCTTGCACCGACTAAAACCGCACGCCGTCTCGGGTCTTCAGACGCCGGGGTGTAAGGTTACCCATAGAGCATATCCCTCGCACCCCGGCTGACCCTGGGCCATCTCACCACTAACAGCATCGCTCATCCTGTCTCCTCTGAAAGCAGAGGAGTACGGAGAGCGATGTGTTCCCGCCACGTTGGGTATTGGCCGACGATCAATGCCAACCTTATGAAGGGGTGAAGGGGAAGCCATTGACCGCCGCCCAGGGTGTACCGGCCGCTCCGATTCCGTTTCCCCCGGACTGCAGCGGGATCGGAATCGGAGCGACACTCGAGGAGGTTACCCAACACACACCCCAGCACCTGTGGCCCTACCATTCTTTTTACCGTACTTCGCCAGAATGAGGGTTATGTTTTTCGAGAGTAATGTATGTTTGTATGTATGTATAATTGGTTGACACGCTCTGCAGCCTGAACGGCTCGATAGCTTATAGCTTGACAGGTGTCGTTAGATTCGTATTTACTGTGACAATGCTACTGGATATATCAAAAAAAAAAGGCTGGTATTTGGCGCTAAAATAAATGTTGTTAAAAGAATATATATTCACTCGAACTTATCGAGTAGGGTTTCAAAATGAAGAGCTTTAAAAGGTGATTTCAAAAATATATATATCATACCTAAAAGGTATACCATAAAATTATTAATTAAAAAATCAAAAGACCCGACTGCCCTAAAAAGACCGAAACAAGTTTGATAGCAGACGAGACACATTAATTTTACATAGACAATAGAGGAAGCTGGTGAAGCAGATGGCGGGCTGTTGTCTCTGCCTAGTCCCTGGAGATAATAAGTATCTATTTACATTAGTCTGAGTGTCTCTTTGTACAACGTCTTTACAAAAAGGTACTTTTTTTAACGTGTGGAAGCCCCCACGAGCTTCACACCATCGGTGCCAACGATGGGGTGGGCGTGTCGATATCGGACCGACTAAAACCACACGGTGTCCTCTCCAAGTGTCCATTGCCGGGCACCTCGGGTAAGGAATTTACTTAAGTAAAGGTAGGTACTTAGTTTTGGTCTAGATAACGCTGTTTAAATGTCATCGAATATTATATACTGTCTTGTATAAACAACAATATTGTCCAATTTACTCACGACTCACGAGCCGAGCTCTCAGACTGATCGCTTCAGTAAACAACAAACTCATAGCAAGAGTTTGCCTGATGCTTCGTTACGTGCAATAGCTCGGAACATCTCGCCGTACAGTCCTTTAGATATCGATCGAGTCTAGACTAAAATAGCTTTAAGGTAGACCGAGGATATATTAAGGTTTCATACCAGGGAGAAGGGGACCTTGCTTTTAAACAATTTATTGCTACGAAGCAGTCTTTTAACTCTTGGTATACTATATTTAATTTAGTTTTGCGAAGGGGCAACGTACTAAGCAATGTCTAGACTGCTATTGAACGTGATCAAAACTAGTCTAGACAGCGGTCTTTTGCATGAAAGGAATAAACTTAACGTGTATTGTCGAAAATATAACAATAAAATGTTCAAGTTTACGTGAATTTTATACGATGAAATAAAACTGTTTTTAACGGATTCTAACCTAATTGATTATGTGTTGTTAGTTATTTATACACACCAGGGCACGCCGCAATAGCGGCGGTAAGGCCCATCATGGAGGATTGGCTAGAGAGGCGACACGGAAGCCTCTCGTACCGACTGACGCAGGTGATCTCCGGGAAGGGGTGCTTCGGGGACCACCTGCATCGGATCAGGAAGGAGCCAACGCCTGAGTGTCATCACTGTGACGCGAGCGAGGACTCAGGACTGCACACGCTGGCGAACTGCCCGGCGTGGGAGGCGCCGAGGCGTGACCTCGTGGCAGCCATCGGGGTGGGAGTCCTCTCGCTCGGCAGCATGATTGCGGCAATGGTGCGGAGTGCGAGCGCGTGGGCCGCCGCCACCTCCTTCTGCGAGCATGTGATGCTCGCGAAGGAGATGGCGGAGCGCACCCGGGAGAGGTTCAGAACTCTCCCGGCCCGCCGATCCCGCAACATGCTCGCCGCGCGTCGCAGGCGACTCAGGCGCCGGAGGTCGCTCAACGACCTCCGTCCTCCATGAGCGCAGGCCTGGGGCTGGCAGGTGAGGCCGCCTGTCACCCCAGCAGAAGCAGGCCGGGACGGTGGGGCGACGAGCGCCCCTCCCCCAAACCGGGGCAAGACGGGGCACCGTGGTTCCCAAACCCGAGGGGGCCATCTCGAAACCGGAGATGGCCCAGGGTCAGTCGGGGTGCGAGGGATATGCTCTATGGGCAACCTTACACCCCGGCGTCTGCAGACCCGAGACGCACGCCGTCTTAGTCGGTTCAAGCCCGACATAACTGCCCCCGATGGCCGGCGGGGGGGAATCCGAAGGGATTTCCGCACGAAAAAAAAAAAAAGTATACACACGGTTTTCACCGCCATGGTCACGTGGAGACTATGATGATGGTCATCTCATGCCTTAAAATGGTAATGGCTATATATCTACTACCAGAATTCTTAACTCAGAGTTAAGAAACAATTAATTTTCATCACGATTGTTAATTATTTTAAACATTGTATTTAATTACCCTGGTCAAATTATACAACTCTTCTTTTGTTAATTTAATTACCTACCAAAGTTATGAATTGTACAGTGAATTTATTGTTTGTTTATCCTCAGTTTGTATGGAAGCTGTTATTAGGCACATAATACTTTACCAAGGCTATTTTACTGTTGTTGCAATGATAATCATTTACCTGAAAACAAACAAACAACACAAAGTAAGTATAACCATTTGAATGAATGTCATTGAATGACATGATGTATCGGTAGCTTAGTGGTTAAGGACACGGCCTTACGGACGAGAGGTCCCTGCTTCGAATCCTGTCCTTTCAATCCTCATAATTTATAGGTCGCTCACATCAGCTTTCAAACAAAAAAAACCTGTATTAACACCGGTTCATCTGTTAGGGAGCTATGGTTGCCACAGACAGATATACAAATATAAAAATATATACATACAAACAAACAGTTGAAACTTATAACACCACTCGTTTTTCGTGCTTAGGAAAAAATCGGAATCCAAAGTTCCGTGACCGGGTCGAAACCCATATTATCACTCCGAGAGTATACACTCCTGTCGCATCCAAGAGTCAATTATCCTCTCATTTAGCTTCATGGTCACACCATGAAGGTCTCCGAGAAACATTGCCTTTATACAGCGACACTCCTTCTCCTTTGAAGACTCAGCCTCCATTGACTTGGGATCTTACCAGTGAGGAGTACACGGTTATAAAAGTTTGTAAGATATATTTTTTTACAAAATAAAGCATTTGCTTAGTGTATATGTTACTGTAAAAGCCCCAATGACGGTAAATCCTAAGATGGGATCCTAAAGTACGTTCATTAGTCTACTTCTTTGTTCTTCGTTCTTTGTCTACTTTTAATTATCGATGTCCAGAATCACTTGAATACCGCGGAACAGATTTAGCTGAAATTTTGCAGGAACATTCTATTAGGGCATGGTCATAAACTGCGCTATATGTGCGCATGTATGCTATATTATAGGTATAGAATGCCTACAACACCCAAGCCTTGATGGGGAGGACTCCATCAGGTCCGACAGCTTTCCGATTACTCGTACGGCCAAGAGCAGTCTGGGATTTTACAGCCGTTATCGGGGCCACAAGTCCTTGATTCCGAGGGAGATCCAGTGGCTCCACCTCTTTATGCTGCTTGTTTATCAGCTTGTTAGAAGTATGAGCGCCAACTTTCCCCTCAGTAGTAAAATCAGTAAAGTCACGCGTTAGTTCAGTCCAGGAAAACAAATTAATTAGCGGCAATTTTTTTACTGCTCACTAATTCTAAGAAGTACATCGTGAATACATGAATCATACAAACCATAGAGTTCATGACTTCAATAACTGTTCCCTAGTGTTATGTTAACACTAGCTGTTGCCCGCGACTTCGTACGCGTTAAGTTCGGAATAGATCAACGTATGTTTATTTCTGCAGTCTCGATACTAAAACGTAAGTATTCAGTTATTTTATTTTAACGGGGCGAATGAGGTGATGTGCGCTCGTATTACATTGACAATTCGTTCGAAATATATAAGGTGTCACATAATTAGGTCTCTGAATTTGGTGAGATGACTTAGTATCGACAAAATACGCATTTGAAACAAAAAAATATCGGGTAAAATAAAAACAACGCGACGAGCCCGTGACGCACGTGGTAGGCGTGCAGTCCTTCTCCTCGCAGTATTCTCCAAGCGGATGTGTAGAAAATACTTCGTTTTTTTTTTCGTGCGGAAATCGCGACCACCGTCACGTGTGCTCGTCGCGTCACGTGACGCTGGTCGCTGGTGGTGTTTTTTTTTTTCATTTTTATATTTTTAATTTTTTTATTTATTTCTTTTTATTTCGCCCGATATTTTTTTTTCTTTCAAATACATATTTTGTCGATACCAAGTCATCTCACCAAATTCAGAGACCTAATTTTGTGACACCTTATATAGAGAAATATGTAACATCGAAATCACTTCTGCCCGATTCTTAACTAACTCTGTGGTTACATAGAGTTTCACACGAATTTTTCATACCTATAATATCGTGATGATATATACATAGGTATAGCGCAGTTTATGACCATGCCCTAATAGAATGTTCCTGCAAAATTTCAGCTAAATCTGTTCCGCGGTTTTCAAGTGATTCTGGACATCGATAATTAAAAGTAGACAAAGAACAAAGAAGTAGACGAATGAACGCACTTTAGGATCCCATCTTAGGATTTACCGTCATTCGGGCTTTTACAGTAACATATACACTAAGCAAATGCTTTATTTTGTAACAAAATATATTCCAAAAATAAATAAAGTGGGTAAGGTTAGGTTAGAACTGTGACACCAACAGAGTGACAACCGGAATTGATTTGTATAATTAACATTTACCAACCGTCACTGATAAATACTAGGATGTACTAAATTCTAATGGTAAACGCCGGAAAGACTCGTCCCTTTTTTATAAATTCTTACATTTACCAACTCGTGTTGGTAAATCCTAAGATTTATCGGAAAATGTTAGGACTTACCATAGTTCGGGCATTTACAGTAACATAGATATCGACGCGGTGCAAATATCATGGCGTAGGACAAATTATATCCCTTACGACATTTTGTCGTAAGAAAAATTGTAATGATACTACTCCGGTAGATCCAGCTCTTCCTTGCTGCCAAAAGCATAGCTCTATCGAGAGGTTGTATGTACAGATCGCCTGAACCCCGTCTAAGCTTTGCGACGTGTATGATTTTTTTTTGTACATGTGGAAACCCCCATCGGTGCCAACGATGAGATAGGTGTGTCGTAATCGGAACGACTAACACCACACGGTGTTCTCCCCCAAGTGTCCATATGTAATACTAGGTGTGCCCGCGACTGCACCCGCGTGGAATATACTACTATGATTGACTGTGTGCAATATTTCAGCCTAACTCATCCAGCGATTTTTGACCTCCCTCCACTACTTCCGCGCTTCTGGGTTAGGTTAGGTTAGAACTGTGACCCCAACCGAACCACTAGTCCGGAAAGTTGGATTTCGATAGCAAGCTAGTAGGTTTTTGGTGGCTTTGTAGTTAAATAGTGAAAAGTATCCAAAGATCCAAATGTGGTTCGGAGCGGATATAAAAGTATCCAATGATCCACATGTGGATCTAAACTGTGGATCCTAGTGGAGGGAGGCGATTTTTGCATGATTGAGTAACAAAGAAACAAACAAACTCACTTTCGCATTTATGATGTAACCCATAAATTATATCATAGACAAGACTTATAGGTGATGCGTGATGCTTGCCGTGGTGATAACTGATAAGAGCAATCGTCAATAGTAAATAATCCGATAAAGCACGTGCGTGATAGAAAAATATACCTACAGTACTTAACTCTGGCGGGCGTAGACAAATAAATATTCAACGACATTCTACACAGCGCTTCCTATACCCAAAGTAAGCATAGTTTAACTAGCTTGTACGGTACCATAACGGTTCTTTTTTTAGGGATTTTCTTTAGAAAAGCCCTATTGCTAAGGAGTTGTCGTCGACGTCGTCGTCGTCGTTGCCAATTTTCTGTCACGGTTTTGGGTATGAAGGAGATGAGCTATCGAGTTGGCGTTTTCGCTAATAGATTCGTGCTGGGGTGAACCATTGCAAGATAAAAAAAATCGCAAAAAATCGCAAAAAAAAAAACCGCAAAATCGAAAATCCCTTGTATTCGGCTGAGCTCGTCTCAGGAATTCAACTTGTTTGTAAATACATACGTATTATACATAGAAATACCCATACCAATGCAAATAGACATATTCAAGCATACAAATATTTGCATTGAGCGGGAATCGAACCCGCGCCCCCTGTCGTAGCAGTCGAATGCACTACCGCTACGCCACAGAGGCCGTCTGGATCAAATATGTATTCACATTCTTCACTTGTGGCAAAATAAACTTATAGAAGAGTACCTTTTTTTTTTCGTGCGGAAATCCCCTCGGATACCCCCCCGCCGGTCAGCGGGGGCGGTTATGTCGGGCTTGAACCGACTAAAACCGCACGCCGTCTCGGGTCTACAGACGCCGGGGTGTAAGGTTGCCCATAGAGCATATCCCTCGCACCCCGACTGACCCTGGGCCATCTCCGGTTTCGAGATGGTCCCCTCGAGTACCTACTCAGCATCATCACAGCTCACAGCGTTCGTCCCGATTGCATTCAAAGCTTGCACTTTGGAGTCCGTGGTTCGCTGTCCATGAGTCACAATCAATTCAATCTCACTAATATCATAAATGTGAAAGTTTAGATGGATGGATGTATGTATGTATGGTTGTTTGATACTCAATCACGCCAGAACGGCTGAACGGATCTGGCTGAAATTTGGTACAGGGATAGATTACAGTCTGGAATAGGATATAGGCTAGGCTTTTTATCCCTGGAATAGGTTCCCAAGGGAAGCGGGAACAGGTTCGGAATACCACGCGGGCGGAGCCGCCGGCAACAGCGAGTAAATAATAAAAACAAATCAAAGCCATTTTCTTTTCTAAGAATAGGACACCGCGTCACCCCCTTCTGACATTAAATTACCATTTCGCCTACACCAACTTTCATTTCCCCTAAAATCAACGGCTACAATACATCAACAGTGATTCTGATTACATTATACCGAGTCAGTGAGCACCTCGTAACGCGCTCAACGCTTCGTAAATTGCAAATCGCGTGATAGCCGATAAAAGGTCGCCGGTGTTTATGTAAGCGGGCGAAAGTGAAATTTCGCAAAGCTGAGCCAGAATCGCGCGCTTGTTAAGGGGACGACACTTTCTCGCGAAATATTGTTGTAAGAAAGACGAGAAAATAATGAGGGTACATAACATAACATAACATAACTTCACGCCTGTATCCCCGAAGGGGTAGGCAGAGGTGTATTACACACCCACGATTCGCCAGTTATGTTAAGGTCCCAATGTAATAGGGGGCGAGCCTATTGCCATCTATATTATTAAGCGAGCGATAATTAACATTTCTTAAGGTGTGTGCCCGGGGCGACTGGGGATCGAACTCGTGAACTCGTCTAAGCAGTCCGTTACGTACGCCACTGGGCTATCGCCCGTATCGTATATGAGGGTACAGATTGTTAGTATTGAAGTTAAAATCTTAGAGCAAAATGGTTGTATCGAGATTGGTTTCAAGAGTTTTAATGAAATTTTTGTCAAAATACTATATGTTCACCTAAATTACGTTCTAACGTTCAACTTAACTAATCCACAGTATAAATAGTTTAACTAATTTCATTTTTAGATTACACTGGCTGTTATCTGCGACTCCGCCCGCGTACCAAATTTCAACCAGATCCGTTCAGCCGTTTGAACGTAATAGACATCCAAACATAGTCACAAACTTTCACCATTAAAATATTAGTAAGGAGGATGGATCTCGGCTACTATCATTGGTGCAATCTGCTAAGTCGATAGGATTCGAACAGTCAGAAAAATAGTTATTACGGTAAGTTGGCGGGAAACTCACGCTTTGCGCAGCAAGAGTGGGATAGCTCGACCAAAGGAATACCTTCCCTTCTATAAGTGATACCTAATTAAATGGAATTTCTTACACAGCAGGCCTATCTCCACCGTCTTTCTCACTTGTCTCTGCAGGTAGCAACGTGCAGGGTTACTTTTGGTGTTGAAAACTTTAGGTCATAACCTCGGAATCTTCAAGTCTCGAGTGAATAGGTTCCTTTTAGGCAAACGTGATCCATCGTAGACTACATCGTCACTTACGACCAGGTGAGATAGAGGTCAAACGTGAGCCCTATCCAAAAAAAAAAGGTCGCCATGGCAACTGCTTAACATCAGGTCGGTCGTATGCTGGTTTGCTACCTTAGTAGTATAAAGCATCTGCATGCATGTAAGCATCAAAGTCAAAATCAAAAACCATTTATTCTGTATAGACCATTAATACGGCACTTACAAAACGTGATAAAAAAATAAATTCTCGAAAAAGATACTAAACATGGTAAATATCCCGTTTATAATTCTAATTTTAATGTAAATGACCATGTCAATCTAAAATCATATATAAATAATCTAATGTTTGGCAAATGGACCACCGGTTCGAAACGCGGCCCTGTCCTGAGAAGACTTCGGCAAAAAACTCAGCGGGCTGTTTTTTTTTTTGGTCTATTTACAAACATATTTACTTAACCTAAGTACAATATTTCGTTTGAGTAGCATAGAGAGAGAGAGCAAACAGTTCATATCCAAGCTTGTTTGTCGTCTAAATAGTCTTGAATTTTATAGTAGCCTTTTTGGCAGAGTTTACTTTTAATTTGGCTTTTAAATTTATGAAGAGGTAGATTCTTCATTTCACTAAGAAGCTTGTTGTAGAAGCGTATACAGTTACCCTGAATGAAGGCCTTTAAAAACCTTAACCTAATAACCTTGTTTTGTTTCTGTAACGTTTCAAATATGTATAAAAACCGGTTAACTTGAACTATTATACGTATACGAAAGTGACAGTGACTGTTATCTTCAGTAATAGCTGTTGCCCGCGGCTCCGCCCGCCCGCGCGGAGGTCGGTTATTGTTTTTTGGTCATATCTGCGGTTCTACTGAACCAATTGCAATCAAACATACGGCAGATTTTAAGAGAGAATCCGTTCAGTAGTTTTTGCGTCCATCGCAAACAGACAAGAATTATCGTTTTTTGATGATATCTACTATTCTACTTTGATTGATGATCATTTTAAAGTTTTGACGGCCTCTGTGGCGTAGCGGTAGTGCATGCGACTGCTACGACAGGGGGCGCGGGTTCGATTCCTGCTCAGTGCAAATATTTGTATGCATGAATGTCTATTTGCACTGGTCTGGGTGTTTCTATGTATAATATGTATGAATTTACAAAAAAAAAAGTATTTAAGTATGTTAATCCGCATTCTGGAACCCATAACACAAGCTAGTTAAACTATGCTTACTTTAGGTCTAGAAAGCGCTGTGTAGAATGACGTAGAATATTTATTTATTTATTTATTTATTCTTTCTCAACAAGCTAATAGTGTTAATGGTACAAAAAGTAAATTATCCAGTTATAAATGTGTTTGCTTTGAGATTAATGTGGTAAGTGTTACCTGGCAGATAAACACAGAGCTTGCTATTTCATGACAGCTAGGTGTGCCCTATGGTATGATAAGGATGTTAAAAAAGTACCTACGTTTTATCAAAACTTGGTCTAGAGTAATCTAAACAAATGCCTGGACTAAATATAATTTGATCACGATCAAATAGAGGCCAGACAACAGGATGTTGTTTCTTTACTCCTCTTTCCTCCCCTCCTTCGTTGAAGTTGGCCACAGTTATATGAATAAAATTAAATTTAAAGTCTTTATTTCACCTCAGTATCACTTCATTTAAGTGATGATACCAGGTGAAAAAATACTATTCATTCATCGAATAAATCATTGAGAGGAAGATGAAGAACTAAATAATAATAAAACATATTACACAGCGTAATCTAGAGCCAAGCTAAGCAGAGCTTGTAATATGGGTTCTAGAATATACAAATACATAAATATTATACATTTAAACACTCAGACCTATGCAAATATAAATATTGATGCATACAAAAATTTACCGAGAACTAGGCCTACCAGATCCAATATTAGCAGTAAGTCAGCAATAACTATTAAAGAAACACGCATAATTATTCTAACAAAAGATAGCTTCGCCTTAACGAACGTCTGCTAGAGAAATTCACCTTGAAAAGCGAAAGGTACATATCACGTGTTTCTCGCGCTCGATACGAGAATCGAAACAACCAGTTTGATTATACAAACAACCAGAGAAAGGGGTTTTGAGGTAACCAACGTGACCACGTTCTAATTGACTATTCAAAACAAATCACAAATATTTCGACGAATAATTTCGCCATTTCGCGGCTATTTTAATTTCCAATTCCATTTAAGGTTATATTATAATCACTCACTAGCTGTTGCCTCGTGACCTAAAGGAATCTATTCCAGAATAATCTACCTCTGTGCCAAATTTAATTCAGATACATAAACTTGACCCTAACTGCTAGGCTTACAAAGTTAAGGTTTTGACACTTATGTTATGAGCATCCTAAAGAAGTACATTTGAAAATTTCACTCCTAAGGAGGTAAAATACGAAACTTCGGGAACGGGATCAGTATTTCTCGCGGGTAGAGAGCTGCAGCCAAAATCTAGTACCTATATTATATAACCACCTATAGTCGTTGAACTACAATAACAGTACAAGTTTTATGGTTTCAGTCATCATTAATGGTTGCTACCAGGCTATTTATAAAGCATATTATTGACAGAAATCTAAATAAATTTCCTTTATACCCGACTGTGTCAGAAAGAGGGTTGTGTTTTTCGAGAGTATGTTTGGTATATATAATTGTCTGGCTAGCTTTGCGGCCTGAACGGCTCAATGAATTTTAGCTTGAGAGGTGTCGTTAGATTCGTATTTACTGTGAGAGTGCTACTGGGTATATCAAAATAAAATAGAACCAAAATGGCGGATTTTTCGCGCTAAAATGTATGTTGATTAAATTTTTTTTCTTAAGTGAAAGTGACTTACCGAGTAGGTTATCAAAATTAAGATTTTTAAAAGGTTTCAAATATATATATACTATATAGGCCTTTCCCATTGTACGCCATAGCACCCGATCCTCCGCCTTGCGCATCCAGTCTATCCCAGCTACCTTTTTCAGGTCGTCCGTCCATCTTGCTAGGGGACGTCTGGCGTAAAATGGGAGAGGCCTATGTCCAGCAGTGGACTGCAATAGGCTAATTGATTGATATACTATATATCATAACTAAAAAGTATACAATAATTTTATTAATTAAAAAATCAAAAAAATCCGACTGCTCTAAAAAGACCGAAACAAGTTTGAAAGCAGGCGGGACCCATTTGCAAATCATAAACCGAAAGAAAAGTAAATGGGTCCCGCTTGCTATCAAACTCGTTGCGGTCTTTTAGGGTAGTCGGGTTTTTTGATTTTTTAATAATTTTCGAATAAATATGCTAAACCAAGAAACATTATCGATAAACAATATTATAAACAACAGACTTTATTGAGCCAGAACAGTTAATATCACATTGTTTCAAAGCGGTAAACAATTCAATTATTGTTGATAGCTACAATTGGTCAACGAATGTATAGATACAATACAGTTATTCACTTAACGATCAGGTAACATTTTACGTATGTATTATCAGTAATGTTACTAGAATACTAGCAATTACCGACTAATATTATTACGTAGGTTGGTTCTATAAAACATTTTTTTTTTTACTTTTAGCTATTTTTTGTTATTTTATACAAGTTTTCGCGTAAGGTTTAGATTTAGTAGAGACGAAAGTTTGATAAAATAAGGGGGAATAAAGAATTTTATGTGCAAGGCTTAACTCGTCGGGGCAAATGCGTAGTAAACAGTATAATGATATTGTCGGAAGTTTACGAGAATGTCAGAATGTCACACATTGAAATAAAACTATTTTTAACGGATTCTATCGCGATTTATTTTATGTTTATTTGATGGGATCAGTGTAAAATATAAAATAACAGCAAATAAATCGCGATAGAATCCGCGATAAAAATAGTTTTATTTCAAACAGTATAATACCTACCTACTGCCGAAAATCAATATTTTCAAATTATTATCTCAGTGTAGATCTTTTTCTTCCTATTATTCTAAAAATGTAATTTTCATAATATAGACCGAAATGTGCAGAAGGAATAATATGTTTTAGCTGAATATTAACACAAACGTAAAACTCAAAACGTGATATTCTCAAATTTTACTTACACAAAGCACTATCGTGTATTTTGATATTCGTAGTTACCCACTATGATAACGATAATTCTGAAATTCTCTTTCTGTGATGATGCATTACCTTAAATGCAATGCGATATTTCTGATTGAATTACCCACGTCTGTGAATAAAGGCATTCCATAGGTCTGAGGCCAGCCTACTGGACGAAGTGCATTATCTCGGTACATTGCTGCGGCATTCCTTGCATATTCACCGCCGTATAATACCAGAATTTCTAAAGTTATGCCACAGAAATATGTAGCTTTGTTCGTGGTTTATAAAAGTTATTTTTGATTCCTAAAGAAATGTACTTTGTTTTAATGAAAGGTTTAATGTCCTCTTCTATGCCCATGACAGCGTATCTGCAAAATTTCATTGTTCTTTTCTTCTCAATTTTTGCTTGAGAGCCCTTTCTTTTTACGTGTCTAAGTCACCACGGGCTTCAGCCCACCGGAGCTAACGGTAGATGGTTATGTCGTGTATGTTTTGTCAGCCATGTGGTACAGAGAATCTGGTGTACCCTAGAAAGGATATCCCAGAGACCCCGAACGGCTCCGGTCGCCAGTGCTGACAACCCCGACGCGTTGTTGGTGATCTAATCCGCCATCGCCTAAAGAGAGGCGCGCCGTTCTCTATCGACTCTATAGCTCTTCAAGTTGGTATTTAGCTGAGCCGTCACAGAGGTGCGAGCAGTACTCCATACACGATCGAATTTGCGCTTTATAGAGGTTGAGCAGCTGTTCCTTTGTGAAGTACCGTCGCACTTTTGACAGAATTCCCAGCTTTTTGGCAGCTACTTGAGCCTTTGCCTCAATGTATGGGCCAAAGATGAGGGTAGAACTAAGAGTCTTGGTCAGCCGTCTTCAACGGGCTCACTTGTAATACGCCAAGTTGTTAAACGTTGAGTGATTTGAGTTCAGTTAACTGAACTCAAATCACTTAACGTTTCATAATCATATGGCTAGGTAGACACCTAGCCATATGATTGGATACCTAATGAACGGTCGAGGCGTCCAATTAACTGGCTAATTGAACCGGATGCCTGCGATACCAAACTACTCAAAATCTGATGAACACAGTCAAAACAAATGCTGCACGACCAACACGTACAGATACTCTCTGTGGCTCCCGCCTCTTCCTGCGAGCAGGTAATGCGCTCAAAATAGGCAGCGGAGAGGGAGAGAGGAATCTCCATGATCGGGGCCTGAGGGCGGCAGCTGGCCGACTCGCCGTCCTTACAGAAGCAGGCCAAGACGGAGGCGTGTCGCCTGCCAACTCAACGAAGCGGGATCAAACCCGACCCCACAGGCGAGGCCGAGATGGCGACCAAAGTCCGCCGGTTACCCTGAGGTTATCCTTTTCCTTCTAACCGGGGTGCCCGGCAATGGACACTTGGGGAGGACACCGTGTGATTTTAGTCGGTCAGATTCCGACATACCTATCTCATTGTTGGCACCGATGGGGTGAAGCCCGTGGGGGTATGCACACGAAAAAAAAACCGTCGTGGCTCAGTCATTGTTACCGCATTATTAGTAACACAGTTATTACCTATTCAAATCTGACGGCATTCTGCAACACGAGAAAGTTTGACCGCTATTATAAATACTTAATGAGCGAATAGTTTCACTAAAATATAATAAATAAATAAATAATAAACGTATTCACGTCAATCTATTATTATTATTATTATTTATTGATATTTAAACGTCTAGCAAGTGCTGTGCGGAAATCAAAACAATCCTACATACTATTATTATAAATGTGACAGTTTATGAAGATGTTGTTACTCAATAACGCTCTGCCGTTCTGCCGTTACAGGCAGAACGGATCTGGATGAAATTTGGCACAGGGATAGATTATAGTCTGGAATAGCAAATAGCATATTTATATCCCGGGAATAGGTTCCCGCGGGCATCAATAAGTCCTTAATAATTCCAAATCAGGAAAACCAAATCAGTAAGTGTCAATAAGTCGGACATGTAGAGAGGATGAACGAAAGAAAATTGAAAAAACAGATTTATGAGGCTAATGGGAATCCCGGAAAGGGTCGACCTAGGCTTTGTATACCCCACCGCCGGCGGTTATGTCAGGCTTGAACCGACTAAAACCGCACGCCGTCTCGGGTCTTCTGACGCCGGGGTGTAAGGTTGCTCATAAAGTATATCCCTCGCACCCCGACTGACCCTGGGCCATCTCCGGTTTCGAGATGGCCCACTCGGGTTTGGGAACCACGGTGTCCCCGTCTGGCCCCGATTTGGAGGAGGGGCGCTAGCCGCCCAGCCGGCGCCGTCCCGGCCTGCTTCTGCTGGGTTGAGAGGCGGCCTCATCTGCCACCCCCAGGCCTGCGCTCATGGAGGACGGAGGTCGTAGGCTTACGTACCTATGTCAATGAGATCGAGGATATTTTGCCAGGTCAAGAGAAGAGTTCCCGCAACCAGCGAACATGTATAAAAACAAGTAAAGTAGTAGCGAAATATGTATGTCAGTATCATAACCAGTGGAAACATGTGCCCCCCCCCCCCATCTACCCCAATGGGAAAGAAGTGGGCTTTTATGAATGTAACAAGTTTGAGCCCAGCCAGTCAAAGCATGATAGCCACTCTTATCCTGTGTTGTGGAATTTGACAATATATTTTATCACTTCGATGCCTACGTCACAAAAGGGCAGAGGTATATAACACCCACAC
Organism: Cybosia mesomella; assembly: GCA_946251805.1. Taxonomy (NCBI): domain Eukaryota; kingdom Metazoa; phylum Arthropoda; class Insecta; order Lepidoptera; family Erebidae; genus Cybosia; species Cybosia mesomella. Next base: position 31,510,721 of record OX276398.1, read on the forward strand.
ACTTCGACAACTGTTTTCCTACAAAATGGAGGGTGACCACAAGTTAAAGAGTTTATTTATGAATCAAAAAGCCTGTGGCAGTGAGAAACGAAACGAATATTATTCAAAACGCTTGTTTAAATCACCGTCCAATTTTTATACGAATGTTCAATCTTAGTCCTGAATTATATACTCGCGCCTATACAGGTCTGTCTTGCCTCTTGGTCTGTCTACCCCCTAGGGGATATGATATACATCGTCAACGGGGTAGACAGAGTAATATTTAACACCCTAATTTCACTATATTATGGTACCACATAAAAGAGCCTAAAAACCCTAACTCAGTGCAGCTACAAAAAATTGCTGAACATAAACATCTATAACTTTATCACTGACCAATTAGAATCCGTTACCTCATATCATGAACAGCAGTGCACATGCTACGGCTTCACAAGTGAATACTACGTTTTGAAAAAAAAAAAAACAATATTAAATGTTCCAATGATTTTTCTCAATGAATTGCGGCGATAGCCCAGTGGTGTACGTAACGGACTGCCGAGACGAGGTCTCGAGTGCGATCCCCAGTCGCCCCCCGGGCACACACCTCTGACTTTTCGTAGTTATGTGTGTATTAAAAATGTTGATTATCGCTCGCTTAGTAATGTGCCCGGTAGATGGCAATAGGCTCGCCGCCTATTACATTGGGACCTAAACATAACTGGCGAATCGTGGGTGTGCAATATTTATTTTTCTCAAGTTTCGCTAAAACGTGAGAGATATGTTACATATTGATAGGTGTTAGTAAACCCTTAACGATATATAAAGGTCAGGTCAAAACGTAGCTGCTGATAATACCAAAAGATAACCTTACAAAGGTAGGTACCTAAAATGACAGGTGATGTTGCCCTTGCTTAAGGACCTATAAATAAACTGATAATAATAACTTAGTACACTGCGTAACTTTATAATGAAGATTACAAGTATTGAGACGGCCATGTGGCGTGACAACTGACAGCAGGACCTTCGATCTCCATTCAGTGCAAATATTTGTATGCATGGATATATCTATTTACAATGGTCACACTTGGACCAAACGCGTATTGGACCAAACGCGACTAAACGACTGTTTCCATGTATAATATGTATCTACACTTCTACACTAACATTATAAAGTGGAAAGATTTGTATTTTTGTATTTTCTATGTAACGAATTAACTTACAAACTACTGAATCGATTTCAAAAATTCTTTTACCGTTGGAAAGCTACATTACCACTGAACAACATAGGCTATATTTATTACTAGAAAAATTTTGAGATGCTTTGAAAATTCTACTAAAACCACACAAGGTGTAAAAAAATTAGTCATATAATTTCATATAATTTATCTAAGAATATTACTTACATGCGATCAGTTTAGGTGATCTACGCCTTGTTGTGGCGCTGCACGCTGTGTCGAATATTTATTTATCTACACTCAAATCGAAAAATTCGAATTACGAATTCAAAGACGATTCTATACATACGCACTTTATAAACTCAAATACATAAAATTAAAAATAAAACTTATTATAGCACCGCCAACTGTATCATAATAGTTATTTATGCAACTGTGGTATAATGAGGGGTATTAAAACATGAATGTGGGTTTATCACACGAAGCGAAGCTGAGTGTGATAATAGTATCACATGTGTGTTTTAATACCTAATTATACAGTTGCATACAAGACTTTATCTACACCCATGATGTGTCCTCTATAAAATATTCTGAAACCATGAAAGAAGTTAAAATTCATGAAATCTTGGTACGCCTTTTCATACTGTTTTCTAGATTTTTCCGGTAGTAATTTGTTAGAAATGTCCTTTACTGCATTCGAAATGTCTGGAGGTGTGTTATCAAAACTTGAATCGCTCATTTTCGTAAGTAAACAAAACAATTTGCAAAAATCGAAGAAAAATAGCGGGAATTCGAATTCGAACGAATAAGCTTTAATTTTTGTTATACGGCGGGCGCGCCGCCGCTTTGGTAGTGCAATGCAACGCGCGTGAATGACAGTTCTTTTTTTGAAACTCATACAGATTCCACGCATCGAGCGAGCGGTAAGAATTTGGCTGTCTGATGAGTAACCCTTTGCGCGGAACAGATTGAAAAAGCGAAAGGAGTGTTTTTATGAAATTTCATACAACATAATAACACCCGTTCGGATGATATTATGGTTATTAGGACATTGGATGTATTAATGTTGGCAATAAGCTAACGGTTTCAGAATCTTTTATAGAGGATTTAAAGCATGGGTGTAGATAAAGCTCATTATAGTACCGCTATCTTTTTTTATTCATTAAACTAGTCTAAGGTTTTAGGCTGAATATGAAAAAAAAGGCACACGCATGCGCACTTCGAACTGTGAAAAAAATGGCGACTTCGTGGTAACCTACCTACTTTGTTTAATTTAAATTTTTCCTATGAGTGAAGATAAAGTAGTGTATGAAACTACATATAACTTAGGTATTAAAACACTCGAGTCAACCTATTACCGAAATAGACTCTCGTGTTTTAATACCCCTTCTTATATGACAGTTGCATAAACTACTATTATTACTCGAATGAAATGAAAATAATTTATTGCAAAACACGAACAATAAATTAATAAGCCTTTTTTAGGCAATTGACACAATGCTCGGTCACTTTGTCCTGCTAATGGACATGCAAATTACAGGTCAGGTCGGGGCGGCCCCCCTTTTTCCGGGGGAAAGACCCAACCTGAGGGGGCCATCTCAAAACCGGAGATGGCTGATGGATAATCAGCCGGGGTACGAGGGAAATGCCTTATGGGGCCACCTTACACCCCGGCGTGCGCTTTTAGTCGGTTCGAGTCCGACGTAGGTAACCATTTCTGCACGAAAATAAAAAGAGTTAGGTCTATAATATTCATAAAGAATAATAAAAAAAATGATTCATTTCACCTATAAATAAACAATCGGACAGAATAAATAGTTATGTAATCAGAATATTATGATAGCAAAGCAAATTGGAGAATGGCACATTATACGCTATGAAAACTTAAATGATAGATAGGCAGGGAAATACTTTATGTGGCACCAATAAATGAAGCAACGTAACGACGTTAACGGTCATACCCGTTAACACACGCATGGTGTAATATACACACAATCACGCCTCTGGGGTGGGCAGAGGTCATATGTTTCTACTTGCTATGATACTGGCCTAAACCTTTCGCTTCTTGTACTGTCAATGTCCTAGAATATTTTTAGTATACGGATTATATTCCCCACCAAGATCTTTGGGGAACAAGCCTGCAAGGCGGTACGCCTGCTGACTGACTGACTGACAGTGCAAGATTTGGATGCCATCGAGATTGACGCTCGAATGATGATGGATTCTCTTCAACTATTCACTTTTAAGAATTAAAATCGATAGGACGGTGAATCAAATCAAATCGAATCAAAACTAAACGGTATTATACAATTTCAGCCTCTATGACCTCGAGACTGATAAACAGGTAACGTGTACCTTTTTTATCTGTTCATAAACAAGTATGAACACGTATTGTGACCGCTGACCTTTTTATCAGGCATAAAAAAATACCTCAACGCATATTTGGCCACAAGGGGAAGCCCCTACGGCTATGAAGAGTATTATGACGGGCTCACACCACACTAAAACTATCTGCCGTGTGCCAGGCTTTAGAAGTCCATAGGAGCCAGTTGAAAATTGGTCCTTGTGCACGGTAAAATCCCGAATACAGTTCTTTAAATCCAGATTACAGGCCGACCATGAAAAGTACATCCGTAATTGCGGGCCCACACGCAACACCAACGAAAGAGGTGTCATTCAGGTACCATGAAGTTACTTCGGATTTCGTTCTTTCGATCGGGACCATAATAGTTATTTATGCAACTGTGGTATAATGAGGGGTATTAAAACATGAATGTGGGTTTATCACACGAAGCGAAGCTGAGTGTGATAATAGTATCACATGAGTGTTTTAATACCTAATTATACAGTTGCATACAAGACTTTATCTACACCCATGATAAACTAATAATAGATCTTCAGAGAATGATGTACTTACTGCCCTTTGATATTTTCCAATTCATGAAATCTTGGTACGCCTTTTCATACCGTTTTCTAGATTTTTCCGGTAGTAATTTGTTAGAAATGTCCTTTGCTGCATTCGAAATGTCTGGAGGCGTGTTCTCAAAACTTGAATCGCTCATTTTCGTAAGTAAACAAAACAATTTGCAAAAATAATAGCGAAGAAAAATAGCGGGAATTCGAATTCGAACGAATAAGCTTTAATTTTTTTTTACGGCGCGCCGCCTCTGTTGTAGTGCAATGCAACGCGCGTGAATGACAGTTCTTTTTTTGAAACTCATACAGATTCCACGCATCGCGCGGTAAGAATTTGGCTGTCTGATGAGTAACCCTTTGCGCGGAAGAGATTGAAAAAGCGAAAGGAGTGTTATTATGAAATTTCATACAACATTATAACACCCGTTCGGATGATATTATGGTTATTAGGACATTGGATGTATTAATGTGGGCAATAAGCTAACTGTTTCAGAATCTTTTATAGAGGATTTAAAACATGGGTGTAGATAAAGTATATTCGGGAGTGAATCAAACATATCAAGGAGGTTTTCGTTTATAAACCAACATATTAAAAAAGCGGCCAAGTGCGAGTCGGACTCGCCCATTAAGGGTTCCGTAGCAGCAAGTAACATAATAATGTTTTTTTTTTTAATTTTTATATTTGACTTGAATGAATGAAAGGTAAATTGCGGTTTACGATTTATGACGTATTAAAAAAACTACTTACTAGATCTCGTTCAAACCAATTTTCGTTGGAAGTTTACATGGTAATGTATATTAAATATTTTTTTTAGTTTTATCGTTCTCTTATTTTAAAAGTTACACGGGAGGGGGGGGGGGACACATTTTACCACTTTGGAAGTGTCTCTCGCGCAAACTATTCAGTTTAGAAAAAAATTATATTAGAAACCTCAATATCATTTTTGAAGACCTATCCATAGACCACACACGTATGGGTGTGATGAAAAAAAAAATGTTGACTTATGTTCGATGAATGAATGATGAATGATAATAACAATAAATTTTGGGGGATGGGGACCCCCAAAATTTATTGTTATTTTTCTATTTTTGTGTGAAAATCTTAATGCGGTTCACAGAATACATCTACTTGCCAAGTTTCAACAGCATAGTTCTTATAGTTTCGGAAAAAAGTGGCTGTGACATACGGACGGACAGACAGACAGACATGACGAATCTATAAGGGTTCCGTTTTTTGCCATTTGGCAACGGAACCATCATGATACATTCCTTTGTATTGGATTATGATAACCTTTCGACCTTTTGAAATAAGTCCTATAGTATCGTTTTCAAATACGCTGTTAAAATCCCAAATTTCGCTGTTTCGGGTCGTTTCATCTTAGAGTTTAAACCGAATGAACTGTCACGTGCCGACTTCGGGTCCGATTGCGGAATAATTGCGTTTCTCGGTACCGATTAACTCAAATTTCGGCCCGCAATTGCGGATGTACGTTTTATGGTACTGGTGGTGTCCAACGTAAAAAAAAAAAGTGGTAGGCCTACTGGTTACCTATCTTTTAGTGCAGCAAGGATATAATGTGATACAGTTTTTGTATATTTATGTTTGTTTGGCACTAAAATAAATCCTTTTAATTTCTTCTTTCTTGCATACTTCGCCTAAAATGAGTTACCCCCCTAGATCGACAAGGGTGAGTACGAGGGTGTAAGGTGGAAGTTAAAGCTCGTTGTACTAGCTCACTGGGGTCCATATTTAACAGTTTAACTCCTGTGTGAGGGGTCAATAACTTAACATGTCTGTTATTGTTGCAATCATAAAGTGATAATAACAGGCAATTTATCTAACTGCGTGACGCATTGCGTAACAATTTATTTGTAATGCAAATATCTTTTTCCTGTCATCTATATTTTTTTTTTATCTGACAATGTATATAATTGATATTATTTTATGATGATATTATAATTGATATTATATTATTTTTGGGGGATTGCCCAGTGGTGTAAGTAACAGACTGCCGAGAAGAGGTTCTCGAGTTCGATCCCCAGTCGCCCCGGGCACACACCTCTGACTTTTCGTAGTTATGTGTGTATTGAAAATGTTGATTATCGCTCGCTTAGTAATGTGCCCGGTAGATGGCATCGGCTCGCCCCCTATTACATTGGGACCTTAACATAACTGGCGAATCGTGGTTGTGTAATACACCTCTGCCTACCCCTTCGGGGATACAGGCGTGATGTTATATGTGTGTAAGATATTATTTTGACATTAAGTTTATGGTAACCTCCATATTTTGGCGTTTTCCAGCCCACGCAATAGAAGGCAAGCCTATAACCGTCACATGGCCACTTCATACACATTAGACGCACTCGCTACCACTGCCCATCCGAAGCAGTCTTCATTTACGGTACATAAGTACATCTAAAAAAAAATTCATCGAAGCAGATTTTCACAAATGTACTACCACAAGGACACGTGAAAGTTCTATGTAAGTATTCGATTTTTGCAAGGTTTCTCTTCATATAACAACCGAATCGACTTTCACATGCAAACAGAGTAGGTCATACAATAATAATTTTGCTAAGTCTGATAGTACCGTTGGAGCGGTGTGAAGTACCAGCTACACAGACATGTTCGCGACTAACTTCGCAGTTCGGTGAACCTCCTAAAGGTGATTTTAAGCGATTATTGAGATTGCGAAGGTCATATACATAACGACGATTAAATGATGACACTTAAGAGTAAATCAATCACTTCGAACAATTTGTAACATAACACATAACATAACATAACTTCACGCCTGTATCCCCGAAGGGGTAGGCAGAGGTGTATTACACACAATGATATATAAATTACACACCCACGATTCGCCAGTTATGTTTTAGGTCCCAATGTAATAGGGGGCGAGCCTATTGCCATTTTCCGGGCACATACACACATAACTACGAAAAGTCAGAGGTGTGTGCCCGGGGCGACTGGGGATCGAACTCGAGACCTCGTCTCAGCAGTCCGTTACGTACACCACTAGGCTATCGCCGCTTTCACAATTTGTACTCAGGAAATAAGCGTACCTTTTTTTTCGTGCGGAAATCCATTCGGATTGCCAGCGGGGGTGGTTATGTCGGGCTTAAACCGACTAAAACCGCACGCCGTCTCGGGTCTTCAGACGTTGGGGTGTAAGGTTGCCCATAGAGCATATCCCTCGCACCCCGACTGAGCCTGGGCCATCTCCAGTTTCGAGATGGCCCCCTCGGGTGTGGAAATAAGCGTACCTAATTCTTATGGCATCCGTTATATTGACCGAGGGATAGGCGGCACAGCGTAATATCGTGCGAATAATTATGCATATTTTTAACATCACATAACTACTTGCACCGTCACAGTAAGGGAAAATTTCGTAAAAACAATCCTATAACCCGATTGCAGCGTCACCTATCGAGTTCAATCATTTTACTATGGCGGATATACGGTAACACGCATAAAATATGAACAAACCAAAAAATTTTTAGGGTAACATACCTCAATAAGTTAAAAAAGGAACCTTTATAAGATCACTCTCTTGTCCGTCTGTCTGTATGTCCGTGTGTCAATACCGATTTTCTCCGGAACGGGTGGACCTAGCGAGTTGGATTTTATACCAGATACTTAAGTCTATAGTCCCTATTAGGTGTATAAAAAAAATCGGTTGTCGGTAAAGTCGGTTTACTGACGATAGTCGAACGTGACAACGTCATAAGAAAATACTGATGGAATGGTTGCATTTTTCAAAAGAAAATTTTAATTTTATTTGTTTAACCACTAAGATCGGTTATAAGAATTCACTGCACTTCATACTTGACGAAAACATGTAAATGTATTATTGTATAGCAGCTGTCCACGCGGACGCATCGCTCACTCAAGTAGGAGAGAGACAGATGTCGAACGCTGGCGAACGCGGAGGCCGATTGTGCCTCTTTGTCGCTCGTTCCGCGCTTTCGCTTGCACTTCAAGCATTAAATGGAACGCCTCATTTTTTCGTGCGTGCAGCCGGCTCCATCGAATCATCATCGAAAAAGATAAGACGTTGTCACGTCAAAATCAAGGTCCTGAGTCAACACGTTAAAAAGATATGAGCAAATCTAGATTTTCGCATTAGTTAGTAGCGTTAGTTGCCGTTGACCCGTTTGGCAAAAAGCAAGGTATTTCAGCACAAATACAGGAAAAATTCCAAGATTCAATTAAAATTTTAAGCATTTTGTATGCTTACTTTTTTCTAAAGATTTAGATCGGAAAAAGAGAACATCTAGGACGGGACTTGAACCCGCGACCAGTCCCTTACAGGGGGAATGCTCTGACCAACTGAGCCACCTAGACACGTCCCAGATATTCGAAATTCTCCGATACATTATTACGTCTTAAGGCGACGTTGGAGCCATCTACCGTAATTCTTGCGAACTACGGAAACAATGAACAACTTTACAGTCATTTTTAAACATTGTTTTTTGATGACTCCGCCTAATTAATTCAATTAAAATTTTAAGCATTTTATATGCTTACTTTTTTCTAAAGATTTAGATCGGAAAAAGAGAACATCTAGGACGGGACTTGAACCCGCGACCAGTCCCTTACAGGGGGAATGCTCTGACCAACTGTAAGGGACTGGTCGCGGGTTCAAGTCCCGTCCTAGATGTTCTCTTTTTCCGATCTAAAAAAATTCCAAGAGTTGAAAATTAAGGTAAATTTTGGCACTTACAAGTTTTTATAGATACGGTAAGGTACGGAACCCTTCAAGCGCGAGTTCGACTCGGACTTTAAAAGTATTAGATTTTTTTATACATAATACTGTTCATCATTCGACATCGAACATACAGTCTATTAAATATTACCTAGTATAGCGTAGTGACGGCATTGGGATTGTTCTCCATAACGTGATACCGAAATACTTATTTGGAGGAGTGTGGTGTACCTCTGCTTACCGCTTCGGAGACATATAAGCGCGAGATATGACGTAAATACTTTACCAGAGGCTCTTTTATCCATTGTTGCATTCGTGGACATTTACCTGAAAACAAACAAACAACACATAAATACTCGTATAATGAAGCTAAGTATATTGATATATTGCTAGTTTGGCAGTCGTGGTCTCCCAACTGTTACAATACCATATTATTCTTTGTACATCATAAATATTAGTTTATCTACACTCAAATCGAAAAATTCGAATTACGAATTCAAAGACGATTCTATACATACGCTCTTTATAAACGCATATACATAAAATTAAAAATAAAACTTATTATAGTACCCGCCAACTCTATCATAAAACTCATTATAGTACCGCTATCTTTTTTATTCATTAAACTAGTCTAAGGTTTTAGGCTGAATATGAAAAAAAAGGCGAACGCATGCGCAGTTCGAACTGTGAAAAAAATGGCGTCCTTGTAACCTACCTACTTTGTTTAATTTCAATTTTTCCTATGAGTGAAGATAAAGTAGTGTATGAAACTGCATATAACTTAGGTATTAAAACACTCGAGTCAACCTATTATCGCATTCGGCTTCGCCGCATGCGATAAACAGACTCTCGTGTTTTAATACCCCTTCTTATTATGACAGTTGCATAAACTTCTATTAAAAGCTATAAATAATCCTAACTAATAATATAAATGAATGTTTATGCAATGGATGTTTGATACTCTTTCAAGCATAAACGGATCGCTGAATGGATTTGGATGAAATTTGGCACAGAGATAGGTTAGCCCCTTTATCCCGGGAGTAGGTTCTCGTGAGTCGCGGGAACGGGATCACTATTTCAGGATTTCATGTTGAGTAATCGCACTAGCTAAGCTCCAACACCACATAGGTTTAGTTTTTGAAAACTACCCTTGAATACGTTTCTGTTCTATTCTGTACATAATATAAAAGGGGGGTACATATCCGTTTTATTTTTTTCGTGCGGAAATCCCCTCAGATAGCCGGCCAGCGGAAGAAATTATGTCGGGCTTGAACCGACTAAAACCGCACGCCGTCTCGGGTCTTCAGACGCCGGGGTGTAAGGTGGCCCATAGTATATCTCTCGCACCCCGACTGATCCTGGGCCATCTCCGGTTTTGAGATAGCACCCTCGGGTTTGCGAAAAACGGTTACCCCATCTTGCCCCGTAAAAGGGGAGGAGGGCGCTAGTCACTCCACCGTACCGGCCTGCTTCTTTTGGGATGACAGATAGCCTCACCCACCCCCAAACTTGCACTCATGGAGGAGCGGGGTATCCTAGGATTCCTACGAAGGTCTTCGGCCTGCCGAACAACGCATGAGGTTCTGGCGCAGGCTTTCCTTTCATGGTTGAGAGGTCAGAAGGTTTTTTACTGGTGCCGCAAACACCCAATCACTTTAAACTATTCAGCATAATACTTATTACGTATAGATAATTAGATTCGGTAGCTGGCCGCAAACCCTGTCAGAGATGCGGTTAATCTCCTCTTACGTGTCTTATTTACAAAGTTTCGCAGAATCAGTGTTATCAAACATCATAGCGCAACACACCAGCTTGTAAACATTATTATATGAGCACATACATTCATTCACAGTCCACAGCATAACACAAATGCCAAGCATGTGTTACGTAACGCCAATCTCGTATCAAATACTTAATTAACATAATGCAACAACAACAGGGAGTCTAGCTATCTCTTATGTACACCAGCTGACCTGCCCCGGTTACGCATGGGAACGCCCTATCAGCACCATCTCCTCATCATCATCATCATAGCGTTAGTCCTGGTTGCACCCTAAATACACTTTTAGGCCCGAGGTCCAGCTTGCTACTCTTCATTATATTTGGCTTATCTTGATTTGCCTTCCCACCCTGAGAGGAAAGGCTGGACTAGGGCCGCGTCCGTTAAAAGCAAGTGTACCGCTTATCAGGTTAGGTTGGCTGGCTTGAAATTTCAGCGCAATCGATCAGGTCTGAACAAAGCCTAACTGAAGTAACATTGACGCACTTTTATGGCAATCGGGATGAACGAGTACAGCAGCGTCGTATGAAATATCTTTTATTTTTCGTACTAAAATGCCCACGGATAACTCATCCACCGGCCAGCGGGGATGGTTATATCTGACATAACCACCCTCGCTGGTCGACCGACCGCTGACCCGAGAACCGACTTAAACCGCACGGCATCTCGGGTCTCTAATGCCGGGGTATAAGGTGTTCCGATCAGGCAATTCCCTCGCACCCAGGCTGACCCATCGGGCCATCTATGGCTTTGAGATGGCCCCCTCGGGTGTGGGAACCACGGTGTCCCCATCTTGCCCCGGAATGAGACTTATCGCCCCGCCGCCCCGGCCTCCTTCTGCTGGGGTCACATGCGGCCTCACCTGTCACCGCCAGGCGTGCGCCCATGGAGGACGGAGGTCGCTAAGCGGCCTCCAGCATCTGAGTACCTGCGCCGCGTGCGCGCATGTTGCGGGTTGGAGTGTATGTAATACTCGCCTGATGGGAGTCTCAAGAATGAGGGTCACACATACATATGTTTTTTACGTTTTTTACATTGGAATACATGAACCTAATAATGAATACCTATATATGTAGTTTTATAAAGGACAAAGTTAATATATTTCATGTTTTGTATATGAAAGGTTTAAGAGCTAAGGTTATTACTAAGTTAGAATTTGTCAAGTCACTTTTGTCGATGACTACCTTTAATGCTGCAATGATGGCCTTCAGTTTGACGGCCTCATCGGATCCTTTTCCACATCCGCTTAAAGAACTTGGGATTATAGGAATAAAGAAACAACAGCAAATGCGGGTATCTAGAAAGTCATGAATCCAATTTCGAAAATGCTTCAGAAACAAATTTGTTGTTTATGTAATAACAAAATATTCAAGTTAACTCGCTCGCCTTATCTCTGTGGAAGCAGGCAGCGCTTCACTTCAAGTTTGTGACCGCGTTACCAACTTTTAAAAATTTTAACCCTATTCTTAATTTAAATTTATTAAACTTTATTTTCTATTTTTTTAGTTCGGTTTTCTATAAAAAGCGTGTTTTTTAGTTTTTTTAAACTATTATTTATTTTCTACTTATAATAGCTTGTTTTTTTTAATTTTAAACTATTATTTGTTCTAATCGACTATTAATTCCGTGTTAACTTAATAACATGCTGCTGTTGCGACCTATTTCAGAGTTTATATTCGCTACTACGTGATACAAAGTTGACAGGATAGATGGCGCTGTTATCAAATATTTACAGAGCTTTTTTTAATTCATTAGATAAATTATTTTGCAAATTGAAAATTTTTATCAAATTAGTGTATTGTCATCGGTCCTCGATAAATCTACAAAGTTTGAACGAAATCTGGCCGCTTAAAGTGGGTTAAAATCGCGCCAAAAGGAGTCGGTTACAAACAAACATACAGGTGAAGCTAATAAAAAGCGTATAAAAAGGGTTCACTGTTGTGTTGAAAGTCTAAAAGGGGTGTATATTGTGTGTACGTGTAGTTGCAAATTTAAGAAATCATGGATTGATTACAGACAGTTGATGCGGTAAGTGGCCTAAAAGACTAGTATTTGAAAATAAAATGCATTCTAAACGACGAACTTCACATCGCTAACCTTAGAACTATAATGTCGATGTCACTTCTGCGTATCTTAAACATCACATGATACATTTATCAAACAACTTAATCTATATCATAGATTGAATGATTGATCGACACAAAAAACGTAAATAACGTCCATCATATCAACTTATTCAGATTATTTCTTTTAAATAATCGACTTTCTTTCTGCACAAATGCTGTCACTCAATTTTATACTGTAGCCAGATTTATATAAGGCTGTGATTTGGTTGCTTAGGTATTGTTCAGTTCACGCGGCCGGTTTGCCGTCACCTAAAATGCTAATAGCTGTAGGGGTAACACGCGCGGGACAGACATCGGACTGTAAAGGAGTGCTTACAATATCTCCACTGCACATTTACCGGACCACGACTGCGCTTCCACGTTTTTCTTTCTACCCGACCAGAACTCGGTCACGTTCAAACGATTAGTGTTCATGTCAAAAAATGTAATTTTATTTCACAGTTTTGTCAATGTTGCCAATTCTTTTTGTCAAATTCTGGAGTCATGTTACGATACTTCGAATTACGATATAGCCTTTTTTTTCGTGCGGCAATCCCCTCGGATACCCCCCCTCGCCACCCAGCGGGGGAGTTTATGTCGGGCTTGAACCGATTAAAACTGCACGCCGTTTCGTGTCTTTGTGTAAGGTTAAGACATTTCCCTCGCACCGCTACGGACTCAGGGCCATCTCTGGTTTCGAGATGGCTCCCTAAAAAAACATTATCATTATTATAAATCTTAAGGCTTTCCTAGTTGTATTTAAAGCTTGCACATTGTAGTCCAGGGTCCGCTCTCTTATTCCTCTTTTCCATAATTCTGTTTGGTTGGCTTTTGAGGGAGCGACTGCCATCTGACCCCCCAACCCCGAGAAAAGAGCTTGCGCCAGAGCCTTGTCCGTCAATCAGCAGGTAAGGTTGACTTGTGCCCCAAAGTTCTTAGCTGGCTCCATACAGTAAGTAAGGTGCGTCCATTAATTACACGAGGTAATTTTGGCGATATTTCAAGCCCCTCTCTCCCCTTGGTGAGATGTCGTGAGATTCCGCTCGAACTCCCTCTCCCTTAATTTCACGTGAGATTTTTTGAAAATGCATATTTTTTTAAAATCTGTGCTTGATTGCGTTAGATATAATTATTTAAAAAACATAACATAAGTGGCGATAGCCCAGTGGTATACGTAACGGACCGCCGAGACGAGGTCTCGAGTTCGATCTGCAGTCGCCCCGGGCACACACCTTTGACTTTTCGTAGTTATGTGTGTATTAAAAATGTTGATTATCGCTCGCTTAGTAATGTGCCCGGTAAATGACAATAGGCTCGCCCCCTATTACATTGGGACCTAAACATAACTGGCGAATCGTGGGTGTGCCATACACCTCTGCCTACCCCTTCGGGGATACTAGTTATGTTATGTTGTTTAAAAAACAATTGGCTCGTAATTTTGTGTAACGAGTTTTTTTTTTTTTTTTAACCAAAATTATTATTGCGTCGTAACTTTTTATAAAAGGTTGACATTATTTGTTTATGAATTATTTTCACATCGCACCGTATGTAAGCAAGTTGATTTCATGCAATTTTACAATATTCTTGTGGAAAAAATATATCGTGAGATTTATCGAGACCACCCAATAACGATGCACCACCCAATAATCAATAACGATGCACTCGTCGAGAAAAGGCTTCAGAGCCTTGAACATCGACGCAAAGTTACCTATCGGTTTTTTACCGGATGCATTTCGGAGAGTGTGCGCTAGAATTGCACAACTTGATACCTCCAAGCCCTTTCCACCAACGAACGACCAGACGCACAGCAACACGCCACCGCTACATGGTGGATTTTCCACTCATACGCACGAAACGTTTCGGCGACACATTTATGATGCCTACAGCTAAGGAGTGGAATTGCCTGCCTGAGTCTGTGTTTCCGGAAAGCTATAACCTCGGAATCTTCAAGTCTCGAGTGAATAGGTTTCTTCTAGGCAAACGTGATCCATCGTAGACCACATCGTCACTTACGATCATGAGGTGAGATCAAACGTGAGCCTATCATCCATAAAAAAAACCCTCTCCCCGCGTGAGATTGGGTGACGTTTGGGTTGACCCTTCCCTAAACGCCTCACGTAATTAATGGACGCCCCCTAATTTGGTTCATGATGTTCGAGCCACCATATAAATAAGATACAGGTTATCTATAAGATAAAAATGAAGGGCTCGTAAAAGGAACACATTTTGGATACCTACAAAGATAAGATAAAAAAGATATAAAGTGTTACTGTATAAGTATAACTATAGATTTTGGTAGAGCTTGTAAACATACCGTCATGAAACTAGTTTTATTGAGCTGAGTGAAGCGAAGCTCTTATACGTGGCTAAGCCGTTTGGTCGAGACTGTACTCCTCCGGAATCACAATACCGATCTTGACCAAATTTGTTATGGTGATAGTGTAGACACCGCTGAGTGTTTAGAGGGGTCAACTGTTCAAATACAATGTACCATTGAGGAATAATCACTGAAAAACAGTTTGACGAGCGCGTGGCCTTAGCTAAGCGCGCGACCGTAGCAAGATGTCTTATTTTCAAGTAAGAGTCCTGCTCGCTCAGCTCAATTTATTTCAGTCGCACCCTGCACTGAATTCCTAGTGTTATAGTTACCTAATAGGGTAGCTCAGCGTTTCTGAAACTCGGGTGCAGAGGACCTTACCAATATCCTGGAGACCCAAGCCGCCCTCACCTGCGCAGGCTTCCCTCTCAGGGTTGGGTGGTCAGACGGTAGTCGGTCCCGGAAAAGCAGATGTACCAATCATAAACAATAAGTGATGATGAGCATTTCTCAAACTTTATTATACTCGGACTCAGTTATTTTTAAGTTTCCACGTCGTGACCTACCAAATTTTTTTTGACCCTTCTAGTGCATATCAAGAAAAGAAAAAAACACGACGATATTTTTTGACCTTACAAGACTATAATATAATTGCGGTGTTTCAGCTTCTGTAGTAAGTACCTTTTTTTTTCGTGCGGAAATCCCTTCGGATACCCCCCGCCAGCCAGCGGGGGCAGTTATGTCGGGCTTGAACCGACTAAAACCGCACGGCGTCTCGGGTCTACAGACGCCGGGGTGTAAGGTTGCCTATAGAGCATATCCCTCGCACCCCGACTGACCCTGAGCCATCTCCGTTTTCGAGATGGCCCCCTCGGGTTTGGGAGATTAGAATACATACCTACTGAGTGTTCTGGTGACAGTACATTAAGTCCAGCTATAGCCTAAAGGATTTGCTCCACGGCCTATAAAAAGGAACATCCTATGAAGCCAATAAGTATTACATGGTAATTGAATCACCGCATCAATTTTCTGCTCAGTGCCATTAATAATTAATAACCAATGGGCTACCGATACCGACATTCCTCTGGTTCTGCATAAACACCATTAACCACGGCCCATAATGGCCACAACCTATTAAGGCCGAACCATAAAATTGTTTTATTAGAAAACCGTTTTTAAGCATAAATTGTTTGGTATTTTTGCAAGTGAGTTTTTTATGGTTTTGGCTTTTACTGCTACTCAGTATTTACTTCGCTGAACCTGTGCTGCTGTATTTCTAGTCAATACAGTTTAATTTCAAATAAACTCGCCGTCCTTACAGGAGCAGGCCAAGACGAAGGCGTTTTGATTGTGTGGCCTATACACGCCTGCGAAGTCAACGAGCCTGGATCAAACCCGATCTGATAGACGAGGCCGCGATGGCGACCAAAGTCCGCCAGTAACCCTGGGGTTATCCTTTCCAGCGCTTAGCTGGGGTGCCCGGTAATGGACACTTGGGGAGGACACCGTTAGGTTTTATTCGTCCAAATCCGACACACTTATCTCATCGACCGTGAGGGTTTCCACACGTAAAAAATAGAATGTTGAAATACGGTAGTTGCTTATAATAAAATATGAAGACGCTAACTTCTATGACGTCATACTTCGTTTTAAATATCCATCCAGGAAACTATAAAATTAGAACAGATGTAATTTTACCGCTCTTTTACTGTTCTTTATATAATACGTTGAGTTAAACGAATAATTTGAACCTCAAGAAATTACTCTATTAAAGTTTTTTTTTCAAGCAAAATATGGGTTTGCCTACTTAACTAAAGTGGTAGGTAAGTCACGTAAAGGTCTAAGTAACATATTGATTAAAATACAATATACATTTTACTGAGAAAGGATGGCAACATCAAAATTATTCATATAACCACAAAAAGCACTTACATTTAATGATCTAATACTTAATTTCCTAAAGGTAGGAAATTATGGGCAAACTGGGAATACCCACTCACCCTAAGGATGATGCGTCATAGAAACGTGCTCCACCTAAGGTCGAATTATTTATTACTGGCTGTTGCCCACGGCTGCGCCCGTGTGGATTTCGGGTATCGCGTGTGGACATTCATACGAACTATCATCCCCTATTTAATCCACCCCACATCTCGAAATTAACAAGTTGAATTCCTGAGACGAGCTCAGCCGAATACAAGGGATTTTCGATTTTGAGATTATTATTTTTTTGCGATTTTTTCTTTATCTTGCAATGGTTCACCCCAGCACGAATCTATTACCGAAAACAGCAACACGATAGCTCATCTCCTTCATACCCAAAACCGTGACAGAAAATTGGCAACGACGACAACTCGATAGCAATAGGGCTTTTCTAAAGAAAGTCCCTAAAAAAGGCTCTATTACATATTTTTATCTACGCCCATGCTTTAAATCCTCTATAAAAGATTCTGAAACAGTTAGCTTATTGCCAACATTAATACATCCAATGTCCTAATAACCATAATATCCGAACGGGTGTTATAATGTTGTATGAAATTTCATAATAACACTCCATTCGCTTTTTCAATCTCTTCCGCGCAAAGGGTTACTCATCAGACAGCCAAATTCTTCCGCTCGATGCGTGGAATCTGTATGAGTTTCAAAAAAAGAACTGTCATTTACGCGCGTTGCATTGTACTACCACAGCGGCGGCGCGCCGTAAAAAAAAAATTAAAGTTTATTCGTTCGAATTCGAATTCCCGCTATTTTTCTTCGCTATTATTTTTGCAAATTGTTTTGTTTACTTACGAAAATGAGCGATTCAAATTTGATAACACACCTCCAGACATTTCGAATGCAGCAAAGGGCATTTCTAACAAATTACTACCGGAAAAATCTAGAAAACAGTATGAAAAGGCGTACCAAGATTTCATGAATTGGAAAATATCAAAGGGCAGTACATCATTCTCTGAAGATGTATTATTAGTTTATCATGGGTGTAGATAAACTCTTGTATGCAACTGTTTAATTAGTCGGGGGGTATCCGAAGGGATTTCCGCAAGATAAAAAAAAAAAAAAAAGAAAGGTATTAAAACACTAGGTTCCCAAATCCGAGGGGGCCATCTCGAAACCGGAGATGGCCCAGGGTCAGTCGGGGTGCGAGGGATATGCTCTATGGGCAACCTTACACCCCGGCGTCTGTAGACCCGAGACGGCGTGCAGTTTTAGTCGGTTCAAGCCCGACATAACCGCCCCGCTGGCACGCGGGGGGGTATCGGAAGGGATTTCCGCACGATAAAAAAAAAAGGTATTAAAACACTCATGTGATACTATTATGACACTCAGCTTCGCTTCGTGTGATAAACCCACATTCATGTTTTAATACCCCTCATTATACCACAGTTGCATAAATAACTAATTTATTATCAATAGTCTATAATAATACAAAGCTTCATGGCGATATCTTCGAAAATGAAGAACTTTAATTCCCTATTGGATCCCCTTAAGTCTTTTTTCCGCGACAAAAAGTAGCCTATGTCCTTTCCCAAGCTCTAGTCCATCTCTGTACCAAATTTGATCAAAATCGGTTCAGTGGTTTATGCGTGAAAACGTCACAGGCAGACAAATAGACAGAGTTACTTTCGCATTTATAATTTTTTTATAAGAATGTACGCGAACGTAGTCAGAGCAATGATTCCGAAGCAGCTCTGCTACCAGCCCCCTCACTAAGGAGGAAGCAAATGCGAAAAACCACATTAGAAAATCATCTCTTTTTTTCGAGATGTTTAAAGATAAATTCAAGTTACAAAAGAATCGACCATCTTGCTTGAATGTAAGGAAGAAAGGTAACCTCAAATCTTCAAACGTCAAGTTCCCCTCCACGTTCCGTTGTGACTAGTCGATCTATGTGTTTTCGATGTTCGCTACATGTCGAAGTATTGTACTGTCTAAATTCAGTATGTAAATGAGCCTAAAGATTTATATAAAAGTTATATATGTTTTTGGTCTTGGTGTGTTCTTGTAAGTAGGTATTGAAAAGTATTGAAAAAAGGCCGCTAAACCGCTTACCATCAGGTGCGCCGTGTGCTTGTCTGCCACATAAGCGGTATAAAAAAAATCATTTCATGAAGTCATTTCGGCCTCTGTGGCGTAGCGGTAGTGCATTCGACTGCCACGACAGGGGGCCCGGGTTCGATTCCCGCTCAGAGCAAATATTTCTATGCATGAATATGTCTATTTGCGTTGGTCTGGGTGTTTCTATGTATGATATGTATGTATTTACAAAAAAAAGTATATAAGTAAGTTTATCCGCATTCTAGAACGTATAACACAAGCTAGTTAAACTATGCTCACTTTGGGTCTAGAGAGCGCTGTGTAGAATGTCGTAGAATATTTATTTATTTATATAATATCAAAAAATGCTAATGGTCTGATCGTTAAATTTTAACTCTATATACTTAATTTCAAGGTGAAGCGAAAGAAACTGTTTTTAACATGTTTCTAAAGAGAATTTAGTAAGACTAATTAAGTAATAGATCGGTAGATGGCTTCAGTGTCGCTCCAAGACGTATGTATGGGAGAATTTCAGCTTGCCAGGACGTGTCCCGGGTATCCGAAGGGATTTCCGCACGAAAAAAAACAAGTTGAATTCCTGAGACGAGCTCAGCCGAATACAAGGGATTTTCGATTTTGCGTTTTTTTTTTTTGCGATTTTTTGCAATCTTTTCTTTATCTTGCAATGGTTCACCCCAGCACGAATCTATTACCGAAAACAGCAACACGATAGCTCATCTCCTTCATACCCAAAACCGTGACAGAAAATTGGCAACGACGACGTCGACGACGACAACTCGATAGCAATATGGCTTTTCTAAAGAAAATCCCTAAAAAGGTACCTCAGTGCGTCAGAGTAATCCCCGTAGAAAGGGACTGGTCGCGGGTTCAAGTTCCGTCCTGGATGTTGCCTTTTTCAGATTAGATTTATATTAATTTAAATCTAGAATAGTATGGTAAATTTAATTAAATTAGCTCTGCTTTAGTTTGTTGATTGATTGATCCTTAGGCGAATCTCTTTATCGACAGAAAAGTACATTCTTGTATCTTAAATCTCTCGCAGTAAGTCTTCATCTTCAGTTTCTATGATATCAATGCGGCGTGACTTGATATGGGGTTTTAGATATAATTAGTGGCCTTGTCACACACAACACACAAAACTAATATAACATGAAAATGAAGATCAAATACTCTTTCATAAGAACGACATATGTAAAAGTTTGTAAATGAGTGGCGATAGCCCAGTGGTGTACGTAACGGACTGCTGAGACGAGGTCTCGAGTTCGATCCCCAGTCGCCCCGGGCACACACCTCTGACTTTTCGTAGTTATGTGTGCATTAATAAATGTTAATTATCGCTCGCTTAATAATGTGCCCGGTGAATGGCAATAGGCTCGCCCCCTATTACATTGGGACCTTAACATAACTGGCGAATCGTGGCTGTGTAATACACCTCTGCCTACCCCTTCGGGGATACAGGCGTGAAGTTATGTATGTATGTTATGTTGTAAATAAATAAATATTATAGGACAACTTACCCAAGGCCATCTAGACCCAAACGACAGATTACATAATATTATTCTAATACCCAAACTAAGCAGAGATTGTCATATGGGTTCTAGAATAACATATTATAAACATACTTAAAACATTTTTTTTGTAAATACATACATTATTATACATAGAAACACTCAGACCAATGCAAATAGACATATTTGCACTGAGCGGGAATCAAACCAGCGACCTCTGACTTAGCAGTCGAACGAACTACCGTTATGCTACATGCTATGTAAGTTTGGATGTTGTGTTGTTACTCAGTCACGCTCTAACGGCTGAACGGGTTTCGCTATAAATTGGTACAGGTATAGATTTTAGTCTGGAATAACACATAGGCATATTTTTATCTCGGGAAGCGGTAACGGGATCAGAATTTCACGCGGGCGAAAGCTAGTTCATAAATAATTGTATCCAGTTCTAGAACGTGTAAAAAGGGGTCCGTAACTAAACTTCGAGAGTTATATGTTCGATGAATGGAAAGTCGACAGAACGTTTGATCGAATATTGCTATTTCGAATGAACCGTTTATCGCCAAACGCAACTTCGACTGAACGTTTTATCGAATATTTATTAAGCGATGGATTGCTGTTTCGAATGAGATTTAGACATGAAATTTTATGAAAAGGAAGATAATAAACTGATTCCAGCGCTTCGCCGGCCGCTACCGCGGCACGCTCGCTACGCTCGCTCGGCTCGCGCTCTGTTGGGGTCACAGTTCTAACCTAACCTAACCCACTTTACTAATTTTCGGACATCAGTCCATCGATTGATAAATATACGATAAAACGTTCAGTCGAAGTTGCGTTTGGCGATAAACGGTTCATTCGAAATAGCAATATTCGATCAAACGTTCTGTCGACTTTCCATTCATCGAACATATAACTCTCGAAGTAAAATTACGGACCTTGTAAAAAGTGGATGCAAAGTTCAATATTTTTTCTGGTTGTCCGTCATACTTTCAACTAGGCAAGGGTGCTTTAGATGAATTACAGGAAATGCTTGCCAGCGCAACAACAGCTATTAAATTCAGCGGCGCAATATTCACCGCTATGTCATGTTAATTGGTGGCTTCATACTCTTTATATTGAGAATTGGCGAAGAATACGACTTACCCTTTTAAAATATTTATTTATTTAAAGCTAGCGACCTCTCTACTAGGGGGTATCCGAAGGGATTTCCGCACGTTAAAAAAAAAAAGCGACCTTTCTATGCACATTGCACATGTGATGATAATGATTTTTTTTTGGGATTCGATTACAAAACATTGAATTTCAAAACTTTTCTTCTTAGGCCACCTTACACCCCGGCATCTCAAGACCCGAGACGGCGTGCAGTTTTAGTCGGTTCAAGCCCGACATAACCACCCCCGCTGGCCGGCGGAGGGTACGTACAAACGTAAGTAACATACCAACCTTCCAAAAACAAATCTAAACAATCCGCCGCAATCAGCAGTCGGATAACATAACATACCCGAAGGGGTAGGCAGAGGTGTATTACACACTCACGATTCGCCAGTTATGTTAAGGTCCCAATGTAATAGGGGGCGAGCCTATT
Source organism: Cybosia mesomella (assembly GCA_946251805.1). Lineage (NCBI taxonomy): Eukaryota > Metazoa > Arthropoda > Insecta > Lepidoptera > Erebidae > Cybosia > Cybosia mesomella. Next base: position 31,532,845 of record OX276398.1, read on the forward strand.
GCCATCTACCGGGCACATTATTAAGCGAGCGATAATTAACATTTATTAATGCACACATATCTACTAAAAGTCAGAGGTGTGTGCCCGGGGCGACTGGGGATCGAACTCAAGACCTCGTCTCAGCAGTCCGTTACGTACACCACTGGGAAGAAAATCGTATCAAAATCTGTTTTGTAGTTTAGAACGATGAGTCTGCGGCGAGGACGCCGCAGACTCATCTACGCCCGGGACTACCGACCTCCATGATCGGGGCCTGAGGACGGCAGTTGGCCGACTCGCCGTCCTTACAGAAGCAGGCCGTGGCGGAGGCGTGTCGTGTGTGCCCTACACATGCCTGCCAACTCACCGAAGCGGGATAAAACCCGACCCCACCAGGCGAGGCCGCGGTGGCGGCCAAAGTCCGCCGGCAACCCTGGGGTTATCCTTTCGAGGGCTTACCCGGGGTGCCCGGCAACGGACACTTGGGGAGGACACCGTGCGGTTTTAGTCGAGACACGACATAACCACCCCCGCTGGCCGCGGGGGGGTATCCGAAGGGATTTCCGCACGTTAAAAAAAAAAAAAAAAAACATACAGATTCGTAAATGTGGAGCCGAGGACTCTGAGGGCGGAAAACTGAGAGCCACCATCATTGTATTATTATTTGCATCTGTAATGCTGACCCTCATTCCTAAGACTTCCCTTTCAGCTTACCATCCGCCGAGTTGAAGGCATACTGACGACCCCACATGAAAAAATTATTAATTAAAAAATCAAATAACCCGACTGCCCTAAAAAGACCGAAGCAAGTTTCATAGCAGGCGGGACCCATTAATTTTCTTTCGGTTTATGATTTGCATCTGGGTCCCGCCTGCTATCAAACTTGTTTCGGTCTTTTTAGGGCAGTCGGGTTATTTGATTTTTTAATTAATTATTTTATTGTATACTTTTAAGTTATGATATATATATTTTTGAAATCTCCTTTTAAAGTTCTTCATTTTGATACCCTACTCGATAAGTTTGAGTGAAAATATTTTTTGAATAACATACATTTTAGCGTCAGAAATCCACCATCTCGTTTTTTTATTATTTTGATATACCCAGTGTCACTCACCTCTCAAGCTAAAATCTATCGAGCCGTTCAGGCTGCAGAGCGTGCCAAACAATTATACATACATACATACATACTCTCGAAAAACATAACCCTCCTTCTGGCGCAGTCGGGTAAAAAGTAATGAAGTAGGACGCTCATTTTTGTAAGAAATGATTCAGCTTTAAAATATTCTGTGGCATTAGACATGATTATATCACTATTCTGCAAACCTGCTGGCAAAATATATTATCATTTATATACTACGGGTGATACCATACATATTATATTTCTAACTAAAATAAAGTTTCAATTTCACAATTATGCAAGTGCAAACTATAATTATTATCTAAACGATGATTCACTGCCTACCTACCTACTTTTAACTTTCGCGTTCCATGATATAAACATGTTTATGAGCATTAATGCGAGAATTGCTAACTGACACAGTTAGCCTGTGACCACGGCCGGTGGAACCTGGTCACTGTTTATTCCCACTGGTTCTATTGAACAGTTGTATTACAGAACTACTGGACTTTCTTTTCTCACTAGTTGTATTATAATAACTTAATGAGAATAATAGAATTAATGAGATCAAGAGCGGAATATCCGCCCTCTAGATATTAGGTCGTTTACATATGAAATTGCCATTTTTCTTGAAGAAATTGGAGGAAACCCAATTTTCAGTACTAACATTTTTGCATTTTATAGGGTTCCGTTGCCAAATGGCAAAAAAAGGAACCCTTATAGGTTTGTCATGTCTGTCTGTCTGTCCGTCCGTATGTCACAGCCACTTTTTTCCGAAACTATAAGAACTATGCTATTGCAACTTGGTAAGTAGATGTATTCTGTGAACCGCATTAAGATTTTCATACAAAAATAGAAAAAAAAACAATTAATTTTGGGGGTCCCCATACTTACAACTGAAACTCAAAAAAAAAAATTTTCATCTAAGCTATACGTGTGGGGTATCTATGGATAGGTCTTCAAAAATGATATTGAGGTTTCTAATATCATTTTTTTCTAATCTGAATAGTTTGCGCGACAGACACTTCCAAAGTGGTAAAATGTGTGTCTGTGAAGTTACAGGGGGGGCCTGTAACTTCTAAAATAAGAGAATGATAAAGCTAAAAAAAAATATATGATGTACATAACCATGTAAACTGCCTGGTTTGAGCGAGATCTAGTAAGTAGTTTATTTTTAATACGTCATAAATCGTAAACCGCAATTTACCTTTCATTCAATCAACTCAAATATAAAAATTAAAAAAAAGAACATTATCGTGTTACTTGCTGCTACGGAACCCGAGTCCGATTCGCACTTTGCAGCTTTTTTTATGATTTCTTTTGTGTATGATTGAGACAACATTAAGCTATCAAACAGCAACTTTTATTACAGTTTTGAAAAGTGACAGCTGTTAAGTAATACGAAATTTATCATCAAAATGCATAGCATTTAGGAAGTACTGTTTTTGAAGATCGAATTAATTTTTCAAGCGGCCAATAAAAACAAAATTTAATACAGAGTTGTAAAATCTTGAACTCAACCTTCAAACAGAAGATAAATAATGGAAATAGCTATTAAATTACAGGAATAACGAACTCATGAATTTGTAAGAAAATTTCGGCAATTTCATAGGTAACCTATTATATGCATATTGTTATTACTTGTCCGATTGACACCTGACTCAGAGCGGTTCAGCTCCGGTTCAGTTTTTTTTTAAACCAAGGGTAGGAGCATTCACATCAACTATCTAATCTAACCTACTCGACTCGACTGCTCTTGAGTCAAAGTGTTAAAACATGCATGGAACTAAAGTATTCCTAATTGACTTCATTTAATTTTAATCCGAATGTTTCCCTATTTAAAAACCTAATTTAAATAATTAATTTGAATGTAGCTAAATTGTTTATCTTGTTGAATGATTTTTTGCATCCTTTGAATTTAATGTGTTAATTAATCACCAATTTATATTTGTTTCAAATTATTCACAATCCGATAGTAAGAATTAAATTTTAATGATGTATACAATAATATTACATAAATATTTAAATATATTATAAACATTTGCTGTACCCAAACATGGGTTCATGTTGAGACCTGCGATAATTTTCAACATCTGTGCGCAAATAAATGCAATAAAGATTTTGACTTTGACATCTTTTTCACCATTGATCCTATTGATCATAATGTTTTTATAATAGAAATAATGAGAAGAAGTATCACTAGTTCTATTTTATAGAACTACAGAGAAAAAACGGAATCGTCAGGCAGTTCAAACGTAATAAATATATCTATACAACGACCGCGTTAATTCCCGCATTCATTTTCAATTGTGAAAAAGCTGCCAAGTGCGAGTCGGACTCGCCCATGAAGGGTGATTAAATTTTATATTTGAGTTGATTGAATGAAAGGTAAATTGCGGTTTACGATTTATAACGTATTAAAAAAAAACTACTTACTAGATCTCGTTCAAACCAATTTTCGGTGGAAGTTTCCATGGTAATGTACATCATATATTTTTTTAGTTTTATCATTCTCTTAGTTTAGAAGTTACATTGGGGCACACACATTTTACCACTTTGGAAGTGTCTCGCGCAAACTATTCAGTTTAGAGAAAAATGATATTACAAACCTCAATATCATTTATGAAGACCTATCCATAGATATCACACACGTATGGGATTGATTAAAAAAAATGTTGAGTTTCAGTTCTAAGTATGGGGAACCCCCAAAATTTATTGTTTTTTTTCTATTTTTGTGTGAAATTTTTTAATGCGGTTCACAGAATGTATCTACTTACCAAGTTTCAACAGCATAATTCTTATAGTTTCGGAAAAAAGTGACTGACATACGGACGGACAGACAGACAGACATGACGAATCTATAAGGGTTCCGTTTTTAGCCATTTGGCAACGGAACCCTAAAAATGACAGTGAAAACCACGAATCGACTTTCAGATGAACATTCTATCCGCAAAATTAACGGAGACTTTCTAAACTACTTGACATTTATCTATTTTTAAACTATCCTTGACGAATACAGTCGGTAAGTGGCAAAAAATGCAAATAATACAGCAAAGCAAAATGTTGCGAATTCCATCAAGCGTTACGCAGTAATCAACACAGTAAATATTTGGTTAGCACGGCCGAAACCCCGTCCGGCTAGTGAAAGCAAAATGTAAACACACAAACTTGTTTGCTAGCAATTTTAGAGAGTTTACTATCAATTTCGAGCCCAACATACAACATTTTTGGCAACAAGTCAAGTCATTTACTTGCATCATTGTTTCATAAACCGAAACTAAGATTCAGTTATCGCATTTCAAATGAAGATATCATTTACAGTTACTGTTTCAGTAAACCACTTAGATATGCTAAAAGTATCAGAAGTGGGAGATGGATATCTTAAAAAGATAACTGTTGTGATATTTGACAAATACTCGTACATACATAAAATCAGGCATCTCCCTCCGTTCAATTCGTCTCCGTCCTCCTTACGACCTCCGTCCTCCATGAGCGCAGGCGTGGCAGGTGAGGTCGCCTGTCACCCCGGCAGACGCAGGCCGAGAATGCGGGGCGGCTAGCACCCCCCCCCCCTACCCTTTCAGGCGGATGGGGACACCGTGGTGCCCAAACCCGAGGGGGCCATCTTGAAACCGGGGATTGCTCAGGGTCAGTCAGTCGGGGTGCGAGGGAACAGCCTTATGGGGGGCAACCTCCCCCACACCGGGGTACACCCCGGCGTGCGGTTTTAGCCGGTTCAAGCCCCGCTGGGCGGCGGGGGAGGAGGGTATCCGAGATTTCCGCACGAAAAAATAAAAATAGGCATCTCACTCCGAGGCTAGCAGAGACAGTCCTCAATTTGCTTGTTAAACACTTCACGAGCTTCCCATGCTGTCATTAAACGTTTCATGCAAGCTCACCGGTTTAGAGTGCTTCGCTGTTCTTTTTTTTCGATCTCACGTTACAAAGCGTAGGTTAAGTATATATTACAGTCAGACAGGCACTTTTTAATTAGCTGTATATTTACTATAGGATAAAGAACAATTCTGTCCCTTAATCGTCTAGTGGGACACCCACGTATTTTTTTAACAACACACATTTTAGCGCCAAGAATCCGCAATTTTTTTTTTAATATACCCAGTAGCACTCTCACAGTTAATACGAATCTAACGACACCTCTCAACAATTATACAAACATTCATACTCTCGACAAACATAACCCTCGTGCTGGCGCAGTTGGGTAAAAAATCTGCCTAAGGAACCACACGGTAACAAATATTGACACTGAAAATCATGAAGGAAGTATAAATTTGCACCTTACAGCGATGAATCTACCACCTTATTTTAAGCGAACATGGACGTTCGCTTAAAATAACTAACAGTGTCCGGAAATTCAAAACTATTGAAATACAGCCAACATCGTATTTATGATAATTCCTGCTCGGTTTATTTTTTATTTTCCGTTTTAAGCTCTGCCCTTGAATTCGTAATTGGATAAACCGCTACCACATGACCTTAACTAGCGCTAAGTAGCTATTTTTCATAACAAATGAGTTTTGAAAGCGTTTACTATTTTAACTTTTTCTTGTAAAGTTACGAGAATTTCTACTATCCACAGGCCGGCAGATTATTTCCCCTTTCAAGAAACCGATTGCCAGTTATTCAAGTTCCATTCTGAATGCATTGTTAAGAAATTCGTTGCATGATTTTTAACTGTACAGATGACGCTCACTTTAAGAGACAACAAGAAGGCTAGCCATCATTACTTTTGGATTGTGTATTCTTGGTTTCACAGAGGCCGGGAAGAGAGATATTTTTTCAATAATTGATGAATTTCAGTGTAAATTTCGTACAATATCAGTAAGATATCAATCAACTATAAGGATAACAAACAAAACATTTGAAATGTAATGACTATATACGAGAATATCAATCGATTAGTTAACTTCATCCACACTCATTACCGTCTCGTGGATTATTACGTAATCAAAGGATCATATCTAACAAGCATCTCAATACGCGATAAATAACTTTCTATCTTAGAAATTGGACGCCTGTGACATGGAAACCAATCAGTATTCAAACTGAGGACCACTTTCGATCACGCAGTGCAAACGCATGACAATTGGCATTGCTTGCTTTTCGCGAATTGGCAACTCAGGCTTTATCAACGAACTGCATAAAGTATGAGCCTCTCAATTCTTGTTTTTTTTTAGTCTGGCATGAATTTAATACCTACTTCTTTGTTAAACATCCAACTTTTGCATTTGTAATAGCAGTAAGATGATGAATAGATTTTGTTATACATTTTTCAATTTCATTGCAGGAAATGAAATAAAAGAATGTGTAGGTAATAATATTATAATAAACAATATTTTATTTGATTTTTAAATCATAGCTTGTAGTATATCGTAACGCCACAACAGATTGAATAAAATGATCGTTATTGAAGCTTTTATAATTTATTATTTTATTGTTTGCGCGTCTTAATTATTTTTTGCATGTCTATAATAATGGTGCAATAATTGCACTAAGTTAGTATTCAGTATTCAATCACAAACAATCATTATTTAAAAAAATACTTACCGTAATTTTTGTTTATAATTGGTGGGTATATCACTATATTTTAGGGAGGTAGGTGGCAACACAAATTCCAGCAATTTTATTCCCGTTCATAAATATATAACTGACGCATTTCTCTCTCTAGGCTTCTGGCGTATGGCTCCCAACCACGAGAGTAAACCTTTAGGCCGAGAGGCTCCAGCTTCGAGCTTCGCCCGTTAATCAGGTGTACCGGCTTGCAGGTGAGGTTGACTTGGGCCTCGACGATCTTGGTAGGCCCATATACTCATTTTCGGATAAGTAAATCGAAACACTACGTGTTTCGACTTACTTATATAGTAATAAGTTCAAATGTTCAGAGAACCACGAGTTGGGCTGTAGGGTCAGTGGTATAATCAATCAATTATCCTATCGCAGTCCACTACTGGACATAAGCCTCTTCGCAATGTGCGCCACAGCACCCAATCCTCCGCCTTCCACATTCAGTCTGTCCCAGCTACCTCTCCAGGTCGTCAATCGTATCTGGCTGTGGGCGTCCCACCTTCCGTTTGCAGTATCGCGGTCTCAACTGTAGAACTCATTTGCTTCAACGGTCATCGGTCCTTCTACAGATTTGGCCAGCCCATTGCCACTTCAGCTTCAGTGGTATAAATTGCAGATAAAATGTAGAGCCGTCGCATAAGCTGGTGTAGCCACATTTTGTGGCAGCCACCTGACTACGTGGGTAAAATATGTCGGCCATGCTGCCGTCCTCAAACTAAAAAGCCGCTACGTGAAAAAGTTAATTTAGAGCTCGAGCTGATAAATAAGGGCATATTTTAAAACCTATGCTAGTCTTACTAATCTGCAATTACATTGTCATTTAACAGTGGATGGATATATTTTTGAGCATTTAACGGCCGGTTTCAATAATCCATCTATCCTTTACCAGCAGTTAAAATAGCTACCATTACTATCTATCGGGGATTTTTTCTGTTTCAATAAATAAAGATAAGCAGAAAATGACTTTGATAATATTGAAACCGCAGTTACAGATAGATTAATGTTGACATGTTTATCTGGGATAGCTTCTACCTTTAACTGTAGGTAGATTATTGAGACTGGCCGTAAGAGAATAAGTTGCTATTGAAGTAGGTATATAAATATTTGTTCTAAATTAAAATTTGAAAATTGACCAGAAGTCACTCAGCCGTCTTTTAGCTTGAGGACGGCAGCATGGCACTTCCGCCGGGCCCTAGTCGGAGGGGGAGACTCCAAGAAGTGCCGGTTTGACGTAGTAAGGGATGACATGCATGTCAATAGTCTGACTACCACGGATGTCTAAGATGTGCGAAGGTAAGATGGAAAAGCAGCAAAGTGGAGTCCAAACTTCGAGGTGTAGACCTCAGATGCAATCTGGACACAATGCTAAGATGATGATGATGATGATGATGAAATTAAAAAAAAGATCCATTACTTTATTAATATCTATTGTACCTAACCATTGGCCTATAACATTCTGTCCGCTGGTCGTATCAGTGACGATATGACAATAATAAATGTCTCACTGACTTGCGCATTTCATTGTGCAACGCTTGCATCAGACCGCATTGGTGTGCTAATGGTGCTGACACAGAACTCACATCTCATTTTAAAGGTTTGACATTTGTATTGCTCCCAGTAGACTGACCCCATGGATGTATGAGTTTCTTGCCGGAGTCTTCTCAGGACAGGGTCGCGTTTCGAATCGGTGGTCCATTTGCTAAACACTAGTCCAATTTTAGGTAGATTTCGATGAAATCGATCTACCTAGCTATTGGTTTCTTGACTACTGTCGAATTTAAAAAAAAAATCTTCATAGGAGGTCTAGTTATGACCCCCTGAGTCCGAAATGACCACTGGTCAAAAGTTTATATATATATATATGTATGTATGGTTCCACTTCCCAAAATTTGCGGCACTCTCACGGTCGCATTTTTGCCTCGATCGCTTTCAAACTGCGGTCAAAAATTGCTTGGGTGTAAACTTAGTTTAAGTTCGTGAACGGGTGGAATCCGGCCTAAGGGGACGATAGGGCCTCACTTTTTGTGAAATCAGTTTTTCCTCAAAATTTCACGTTCCATGAAAGATATTCGAACCGTTCTAATTTTATCCCATAGTATACATGAATACCAACAACTTTTAAGTATAAACCTATAAGATTAAAACTTTAACAAAAAGTGGAGGGGGGAAAAACCAAAATTTTTCGGGAAAAAAATCATAACTTCTAACCGGTGAACATTCTTGCTGTCGGAAACATTTTTAATCGATAGGCCATTTTTAAGTCTAAAATAAATGTTTGAAAAGTTTTTCGCTAAAAGTTACCGTTTTCGAGAAAAAAAAATTAAACATGTTAAAAAATAATATTAATTGCTTCACGAAATCTACCTGTGCGTTCCCCCTGCGGGAACGGATTTTTTTTGACTTTTTGTAAGAGCGTTTATAATTGTGTATACAGAATAAATGAATTTTGACTTTGAGGTCCGAGATCTTCGGGGCTCAAGCTGATCTCACACGCACGCCGGTACATCTGCTGATTGAAGGATGAGAATTTGGAGCAGGTTTTCCTTTCGGGGTCGGTGAGGTCAGCGGCAGTGGCTACCGTAAGTCAAGATACATAAATCCATACGGTGAGGGACTACCGACCTCCATGATCGCGGCCTGAGGACGGCAGTTGGCGGCAACGGACGCTTGGGGAGGACACCATGCGGTTTTAGTCGAGACACGACATAACCACCCCCGCTAGCGAGGGGGGGGGGTATCCGAAGGGATTTCCGCACGTAAAAAAAAAACAAAAAAAAAAAGAAACCATACGATGAAGAGGAGTAAGAGAGCAGACCCCGGGCTGCAAAGTGCAAACTTTGGGTGGAACTGGGCTTCGTACTCGAATATAGTATAAAGTTTCTTAGAGTATCTTACCTTTTTCTTTTTTTTTCGTGCGGAAATCTCTTCGGACCCCCCCCCCCCCGGTTATGTCGGGCTTGAACCGACTAAAACCGCACGCCGTCTCGGGTCTTCAGACGCCGGGGTGTAAGGTTGCCCATAGAGCATATCCCTCGCACCCCGACTGACCCTGGGCCATCTCCGGTTTCGAGATGGCCCCCTAAGATATGTCAGGAATAATTAAAAAATCAAAAAACCCGACTGCCCTAAAAAGAAGGAATTAAGTTTGATAGAAGGCGCTAAATTTTATTATTTACTAGCTGTGCCCGCGACTTCGTCCGCGTGGATTAAGATTTTTATGGTTTTAGTTTTTTTTGCGCGGAACCCTAATTATTTTTCTAAAATTAATGTAGCCTATGCTACTCGTTGTTATATTACCTACGTGCCAGTGAAAGTCCCGTCAAAATCGGACCAGCCATTTCAGAGATTAGCCGGAACAAACAGACAGATAGACAGACAGACAAAAATTGTAAAAAATGTTATTTTGGTGTGTGTACCGTATATTATAATCATATACGTGTAGTGACAAACGGTTATTTCAATATTACAAACAGACACTCCAATTTTATTTATATTTATATGTAAAGATTGATTGCAAACGTTATCAAGCTTGTTTCGGTCTTTTTGGAACAGACTGGTTTATAGATGTTTTTTAATAATATTCATAGTGAATACTTTTTAGTTAGGATATATATATTTGAAATCACCCGTCAAAGCTCTTAATTTTGATACCCTACGCGATAAGTTTGAGTGGCAATATGTTTATAAATTTTAAAAAAAAAAGGTTATTTTAGCGCCAAAATCTGTTTTTTTTTTTTTTTTTTGATATACCCAGTAGTCTCACTCACACCCACTCTCACAGTAAATACGAATCTAACGACACCTCTCAAGCAAAGCCGTTCAGGCTGCAGAGCGTGACAAACAATTATACTTAAATACTCTAGAAAAACATAAACCTCCTTCTGGCGCAGTCGGGTAAAATAGGTAGATACCTTTTTTTTTTTTTTTTTTTTTTCGTGCGGAAATCCAATAGCATTGTTTAAATTGAAAACAATAACAAAATGATTTGTTAGTATGAAGTATGTAAACTACGCGCAATAAATTTACTCCACTAGCATCACCAGACGAGCAACGACCGCTCCGTCTGCATACTAATTAATGAATTTCAGACGTTAGGAGAAATTAGTTAACAGTAAAAACACGGAAAGTATTTAAAAAATTGATTACGTGGTTACTGTTTTGCTGTCGAATACTATCGATTACAGTATTATACATTTTTATTAATTGAGCTGAGTGAGACGAAGTCGAGCGAAAGCTCCTCATACCAGACTTCAGGATTTTCTTTGTCACAGGTCTCCTCCTAAACTACTAATCCAATCAGAACCAAATTTGGCATGATTAAAGAGGTCAATCAGAGGAAGGTTTATGGATATATTTTGAAAAAATTAATGCTACCACAGAGGAATGATCACCGTTAAAAAAATTCCAGATCGAATTACATAATAACCGCTCGAGGCACTGTGTTCAAACTTTACACGCTCAGAAAGCATGTCCAGAGTTGTGACTTTCAAAAAAAATTTTCAAAATCGGACTTGCCACGGAGCAGCTCACTGTTCAAAATTTTCAAAATCTGATTCTGCAATAGCAGTCAAATCTATTGGACAAGAATCATGATGTCTCACTCAGCTCAACATTGCAAGCAGCGATTCGCCTTGCAGACCTAGTGAATATTAGTAAGCGTAATTACTAGAATCCCCCTTAATCCCTCCAGCTAAGATAAATTTCTTGCGCTAGGAGTGGGTTCACGACGGTACACTACCGTGGGCAGGATTCGAACCCGGGACCTCTATATCGTAAGGCCGACTCTTCTACGACTAAGAGACCGACGATAGTAGTGAAATACATTTTCATCTACATAAATTAAAATGAATCACCGAAATGTATGTGGGCGCATAACTTTCGAACAACTGCACCAAATTGGATATTTCTTTTTTTTTTGTGTTGGTTATTGTCAGGACAAGGTTTGTATGAACGAAAAAAAAGATTATTGCAGTGGGGCGACGCCGAAGGACGCGCAGTTAGTATTTTATAGATATTGTAGATACCACCCTCTATATACCTCTTTTTTTTTTTTTTTTTTATCGTGCGGAAATCCCTTCGGATACCCCCCCGCGTGCCAGCGGGGGCGGTTATGTCGGGCTTGAACCGACTAAAACCGCACGCCGTCTAGGGTCTACAGACGCCGGGGTGTAAGGTTGCCCATAGAGCATATCCCTCGCACCCCGACTGACCCTGGGCCATCTCCGGTTTCGAGATGGCCCCCTCGGGTTTGGGAACCACGGTGTCCCCGTCTTGCCCCGGTTTGGGGGAGGGGCGCTAGTCGCCCCACCGTCCCGGCCTGCTTCTGCTGGGGTGACAGGTGGCCTCACCCGCCACCCCCAGGCCTGCGCTCATGGAGGACGGAGGTCGTTAAGCGACCTCCGGCGCCTGAGTGTAAAATAATAGGTCTTTACCTATGAAATTGCCGATATTTTCTTACAAATTCATAAGTTCGTTATTCCTATAATTTATTAGCTATTTCCATTATTTATATTTTGTTTGAAAGTTGATTTCAAGATTTTACAACTCTGTATTAAATTTTGTTTTTATTGGCCGCTTGATAAATTAATTCGATCTTCAAAAACAGTACTTCCTAAATGCTATCCATTTTGATGATAAATTTCGTATTACTTAACAGCTGTCACTTTTCAAAAATGTAATAAAAGTTGCTGTTTGTTAGCGTAATGTTGTCTCATTCATACACAAAAAAAAAACATAAAAGTTGCATTTGTCATTCCTACAAAAAATGCAAAAATGTTAGTACTGAAAATTGGGTTTCCTACAATTTCTTCAAGAAAAACGGCAATTTTATATGTAACGACCTAATATATCGATTTTCTTCTTCTCTCCACCCTTTCGATCCGGAGTGATAAGGCCGCCAATGATGGTATGAACGCATAAACCACTTTAAGTTGTACTTCTGATTCTTGTTTTTTATGCAAGTGTTTAAAGGTCTGCACACATAACTATCAGACGGACACTGTTCTTATTGGGAACTTTAGCCGTTAAAAGTAATATAATGTCCAGTCGCTGCATACAATGCTTTTGTTCCAATGATCCATACATTATGCATAGTATACGTACCTTTTTTTGTTTTTTCGTGCGGAAATCCATAGTATACGTACCTTTTTTTTTTTTATCGTGCGGAAATCCCTTCGGATACCCCTCCGCCGGCCAGCGGGGGCGGTTATGTCGGGCTTGAACCGACTCAAACCGCACGCCGTCTCGGGTCTTCAGACGCCGGGGTGTAAGGTTGCCCATAGAGCATATCCCTCGCAGACTGACCCTGGGCCATCTCCGGTTTCGAGATGGCCCCCTCGGGTTTGGAAACCACGGTGTCCCCGTCTTGCCTCGGTTCAGCAACATTTTTTATATCACTTAAGTAATCTTTTAAGTCATTGACCAGAGCTAAATGCGTCAGTATTGATATTTCTATTTATCGGTTAGTAACTAGATAAATACTTCGCTGAATGCTGCATTCTCGATAGGGTAGGAGGCATGGGATCCTTTCGGCACATAATTTTATATATAGGTAACTAGCTGATGTCCACGGACGTTGGTTATCGTTTTTGGTCATATCTCCGGTTCTACTAAACCATTGCAATCAAACATACGGCTGATTTGATGTCTGTTCAAAACTATTCTTATAAAAATAAACCGCATAAAAATCCGTTCAGTTGTTTCTGCGTTCATTGCGAACAAATTTAAGGCAAGAATTTAAAAAAAAAATGTGTTCCAGAATCGTTCATTTAACATAACCCAAGTTTTTTTTTAATTATCTCCAATGCACAGACACAAGTAATTTACAATTTTATAATAGAATAGATTTACACAGGTTAAAAATGAATTATTTATACTTCTGAATCTTGAAAATAACAGTATAATAAGAGTCTATGAACTTATTTGCAAAACATAAGTTCATTCAACCTGTCACTGAGACAAAACATGTCGCGTTTTAATTGAAAGTCCATTTGTGTAAAACTCAGAAGGCTGGGACTATCAAATAAATCAGTTCAAGGTAAATAAACAACGAAATGAGTATAATAATGGTGTTATCTTAACATTTACATTGCAGCTAAAATGTTCCGAAGATTATTTTTCCTTCTTTACGTGAAACGGAACACCAATTTTTTTTTTCGTAAAGTCTCACGTCCCGTGTTTTACGGCGAGAGTCCGTTTTAGTTTAAGCGTAATTGCAGTTATTTTTTATGAAATTAAAATGTATTTTGATAGTTGCCGGTTGCCTAGTGAAATGAAGAATCTACCTCTTCATAAATTTAAAAGCCAAATTAAAAGTAAACTCTGCCAAAAAGGCTACTATAAAATTCAAGACTATTTAGACGACAAACAAGCTTGGATATGAACTGTTTGCTCTCTCTCTATGCTACTCAAATGAAATATTGTACTTAGGTTAAGTTAATATGTTTGTAAATAGACCAAAAAAAAAACAGCCCGCTGAGTTTCTTGCCGGAGTCTTCTCAGGTCCATTTGCCAAACATTAGATAAAAAAAAATTATGACGTTTTGTAAGTGCTGTATTAATGGTCTATACAGAATAAATGGTTTTTGACTTTGACTTAGAACTGTTACTACATCAAGAGTCGTTACTACATTAAGAGTTGTAAAAAGAAAATATGTACCTGCAGAATCAAGAATTACAAAAAAATATTAAAAAAATCATAAATCAATCATTTGCAAATCATAAACGGAAGAAAATTGATAGGTCCCGCCTGCTATCAAACTTGTTTCAGTCTTTTTAGAACAATCGGGTTTTTAGAATTCTTTAATTTTATTTAATTTTATTTCTTTCTAATTTTATTGTATACTCTATAGTTAGGAATATATATGTTTTTGAAATCACTCTTTGAAGCTCTTCGTTTTATTACCCTACTCGATAAGTTTGAGTGAAAATATTTTTAACAACATACATTTTAGCGCCAAAAATTAGTCTTTTTTTTATATATACTCAGTAGCACTCTCACAGCAAATACGGATCTAACGACACCTCTCAAGCTAAAATCCATCGAGTGGCTCAGGTTGTAGAGCGTGCCACACAATTATACATACATACATACTCTCGAACAACATAACCTTCGTTCTGGCGCAGTTGATTTCAACAACTAAGTCATATCATACTAAACATAAAATAATACTGAAATTGGTGAAGAGCCTCTTAAAGTTATTGCAGATTAACAACCGCGTAGGTGTCATTCGATTCAAACAAGAAGTTGTCATAAAATTGATGTAAAATTGGCAATCATACTCGTATAGACTTCACAGAAGTTATTAAAATGACATTTGTGTACACAAAACTACGAGTATACGGTAATTGCGTATCGTGGCGATAATGTCGATAGTACTACCTTTATATCTGGTCTGGTGGACAGCAATTTGCAATAAACGAGTGTTAGATAGCGGAATTTTCTGACTGATCTAGACTTCTAAAGATCAAACGCAGTTCGTAAGTCTAAAAGAAATATCACCTGCGCGGCGTGAATTGTGAGCCATGAGAGTGATTTAAGTTAGAGAGCAATGGTTTGATTGATTGCCTAGCTAAACGGACTGTTACTAGACGAAGAGTTGTGATTTCTGTCACTATATGGGAATAGATATTTGTATATCTTTTGTGTCCGTGACTAAATAACACGATAGCCCAAAAACGAATTGTAATGTATTCAGGTAATCCATTGAAATATTGTATTTTTTTAAGCTTGGTATGTCTCAGAAGACAATTTTATTTTGTAGATGTCAAGAAGGGGTTATTGTAAAGTTAAATCTACATCTGTGGGGTCGCAACCCTTAAAACCCGCGGCCGCCATGTTGTAAAAAGAGTGATTGCAAATAGTTTTTACGCTATATCGGGCGAACTATTGGTCGCACTGCAAATTTGTAAAAACAGTTTAGTTGTAGGAAATTAAATTCTTTACAACTTTAAGTCGGAAAAATAAAAATAAAACTGTTGAGGAAAATAGATAGTAGACTTTCAAGTTTCAACCAGATCATCTCTTTTCAAATTTTATTTACTTATTAGGGTTTTCTAGGGTGCATCGGGCCCCATCAAGACAATTGGAGCCCATGCCCACCTGGCGGCAATGGAAAACGATGCGGATCCCGGGCTCCGAGATGAACGCCTCGGATGTAAACGGAAACAACGCTAGGATCATACATACATACAACCCCTTCGAACGTGAAGCCCGCATCTCTTTGGTCGTCCCGTGCTATTGCAGCCCGGTGGAGTAGACCGTAACCGGGTCTAGTGATGCCGTCGTGTAAACGGCTTCGTAGTGTCCCATACAGGACTGACGGACATAGACACGATTAGAGACCGTGCCTAGCTCATGCGAGGAACCGGATCGTGGGAATGCAGCCTTACATGAATGATGTACTGTGTGATTTGTTGGGGTAATGTGGAAATTAATACACCTCTGCTTACCCTCTCTACCTTTTACACTATTACAACCCACAATCACAATCGTAGCTTAGTGGTTAAGGAGTCGACCTTACGATCGAGAGGTCCCGGGTTCGAATCCTGGCCATTACACTACCGACGTGAACCCACTCCTAACACAAGCAATTTAGCTTAGCTGGAGGGGTTAGGGGGAATATTAGTAATTTCGGTTACTAATATTCTTTTATAAAAAAAAAAAAACAGCATAATATTGTTAAAAGTATCAACAATAGATACAAAAAAACACGAAATGAATCGCAATTAGTTGTTTTAATTTCAACTGTATTTAGTCACACATTCATTGTACCCAACAGTTATCCTTATAATAAATAAATAAGAAACTGACAGTTTTGGTAGTCACTTTTAGGATGTTGTATGTATATGAATAATTCAGTTCTAAAATACCAAACTGCGTAATGGTATTTACTTAAAATGTGCTACAAATCCTTGGTAGGATGTTAAGTAACCATGTTAAATTTGGTACAAACATCTCATTTTTTTACTTACTTAGAAAATACTTCAATAATAGGTACTTAGGAAATACATTTCTATAATAAAATAATAAATAGTTGAGTGCATTATAAATACAAGACAATAATAGGTATGTTTCTAACCCATTATAAATAGTTAAAATAACAAGCATATAGTTTTTTAATACTCCATTTGTTGAACTAAGTTTTAGAAATTCTAAAATACATTTTGTATTCTAACAATCAATTTAAAAAAATATTGCAGTTCAACTGATATTAAGGTATTATTTTCATTTTGTTGCTTTTGCCGAAATTTTGGGACCATGATTAAATTATTTGTTTATAGTCCTCATAAAAACTATCTAATCTTGTAGATCAAAAAATAAATGTATACATAGAGATATATATAAGAGCACCCTGCGTATGCTGCTAAACCTACTTGTGGACTTAATTTACTGCAATTATTTGCTATAAACATAAGTAATCCAAATTATGTAAAGTTCACATTGTGTTTCATGCTTATCTGTGTCACTACCTTATAATTGACCTGTAGTTCAATCTGGTCAAACTTCTTCATTGACAATCTGATAAAACAGTTGCAATAAGTAATTCAAATATTGGTGTTATATGAGATAAGACTAACTACAAATATCTTTCTCAACAACACAAACACAAAATAGTGTCAATGATTCAGGTTAATTCATTATAAATACACAATGCAATCCTTGATATACCCACACAATTTTTATTATGTATGTACATACATTGTTGTTAATCACTGAAGTCTGCACTAGTAATTTAATTACTCTCTGATGCATGATTGTGACCATTGTCTAAAAATAATGTCAGGTCAGGTTCTCTTTGAAATGAGTTATAAAACTTTATAGCGTATTTGCAAATTAGCAAAGATCAAGGAGTGTATATGTAAAATATTTATATAAAGAACTTGCTTTTCATGTTTTTATATTAGGTATAAAGCATACTCCCTTGTGTTGAAAATCTTGCTTTTCCGATTTTTAAACACAATTTTTAGAGTTTTATGGTAATTGTGTTGCTGTCAGATTTTGATAGGAAGAAATGAAATTTATGGCAAAATATCTTATTGGGATCTGTTATATGCAGGTTATTATAGCAGATCCTAATAAGAATATCTCAGTAACAGCTCAGAATCAAGTAAAGTACTGTTCTTTTTTTATGTAATTATAAAGATATCTCAATATTCACAATGCCACAAAGTAACACTGATCATTAGGCATCATTTGGATAAGGAAGTGGCTACTTGAAGCCTATTTAGTTAAACTTCTTATTGCAATTGGAAGCAAGGAAGGAGGTTAAATAGGGCTTTTATAACACAATTGTAGGCAGCTGGATACCGGCGTACGTTGCCGATGCACAATATCGTATGTTTCGTAACAAAGAGCGGACCATATGACGGTTGTGCAGTGTGCAGTACCAAACCGTTTACTACGCTTACCAGTGAAAGTATAAATCCAACACTAACACTACACACGCACTGGTTACGTTCACGGTCACATCCAAAGGGAACCAAAATACTGCTCTTACACCCCACGGTTTGAGCTATCGATGCTCCCGTAGTGATGATAACGATGGAATTGCAAACCAGTACAATATCGAACAATAATAACGGTACATATTCTTACTGTCGTACTGTATTATTTTTTTATCGATATGAGCAAAAGTAGTAATGTGGCATAGTGTAATCTTACCTTGTAATATACATCCATGAGGATGCTATCGGGTAGTCCGCGCAGCACATTCCTCTCACACTTAGACTTATGCAAATAGTTCACTAAATTCGTCAAGCACAGCTCGTATAAATTCTCGGGTATTTTTTTAGCGCACACCGTCGGCGAAGACGCGTCAGCCATTTTGCTGAGACAGATGAAAACTCGCTTCACATTCGCAAATTCACAATTGACTCAACAATATGACAGCTGAGATTGGCACGAACTTCGCTTTATAAAGTGCCTTCCAATTGGTTGATTATGAGCTTATATTTCGAGCTTACGTATAAGAACAATTCTTATTGGTTGGTACATTTTAAAGATAAATACTAAAAATACTGCGTTCTTTGTTTGTCATATTTTGGCAGTAGCATGATTTGATACGAAACATTCACTGTTGGAGCGAGACGGAAATATTAGTTTTATACAACTTTTAAACAGCTGATTAGAGTGATTAGGATTAGGAATTTTGCACTGACCGTCAGCTGACTACTAGCAGTACAAAAGGAATTGAGCTTACGATTTATTGATTTTCAATTTCTTCAACTTGCACATATTTATCGCTCTTGACACTTTTTAAAACTAATAGATATACAATTTAAGTGCAACAACGTTGAATCAGCCACGTTGTTGCGAAAATTGTACGATAGTTATGTCGATGTTGACTTACCTACTTATGTAATAAAATTTTCGAATCTACAGAGCCACAAACTACTTATTTAAGTATTTCGATAGTGTTGTCGTTTATAAGGTTCATAATAATCAACATAGCGCTTTTCCCGTTACGTCGCTTATAGGGAAACAATTCCAGTATTCAGAATTATCATCTGCGGGAGGATTTACAATCTGGATTCGGGTATTGTTTCCGGTGTACTATTCAAGATTTTATCATTTAAAATACTTCCTCTAGTCTAGTATAGTTTTAAAAAGATAATAAACATGGTAAATATCCCGTTTATAATTTTAATTTTAATGTTAATGACCATGTCAATCTAAAATCATATATAATAGTTTTCTATCTTATGAATAAAATTAATGAGATATAGACCGAGCCCCTATTTCTTCGTTCATTATCACAAGTAACCTATAGTAAGTCTCTGCGAGACCTACGCCAACCCTTCTAACCTGTATCTATCCGTGTTGACCTTTTCTAGTCTTCGCTCGATTACATTGAAGTCCTTACCGAGCACAGAAATCCATCCAAGTGTTCAAGCGCTGAAACAATCCCGCAGTACAGAACTACTGGAGTTCTGAAATGAAACTTCTGAATGTTGGAAGGGTTTCCATAAACGCAGTTACGTCTAGAGTTCATACCTGGGGCCCGAAGTCATTGGTATGTCGGCTTTTTAAAAAAAAAATGAATATTAGTAACCGACATAACTAGTCCCCTCATCTCTCCAGCTAGGCTAAATTACTTGTGTTAGGAGTGGGTTCACGTCGGTAGTTTAATGGCCAGGCTTCGAAACCTGGACCTCTCGTTAGACCGACTCCTTAACCACTAAGCTACCGAAGCTTCGAAGTGCATTTTTCGGGCGCGACTGCCGCTATCTGACCTCTCAACTACGAGAAGAATGCCTACGCCAGAGCCTAGTTCTTGATTCAGTAGATGCACCGACTAGCAAGTGAAATTGGCTTGGTGGTGGTGAGTTTGGATCGCGTTAATTCCCGTTAACATTATAGTATACTAGGGGCGCAATTCATACTGCTTTTGCAATGTTGAGTTGAGAGTGCACTACAGATTACAATTCACGCGCAATTTCTTTTCACTTGAATACCATTGAAGTTTTTTCGGTGATTATTCCTCCGTTGCTAGACCGTTCTTTTTTTTTTCTGTATAAGCCATTAGTTAAGTTGCACATTTTGGCGCCAAAATCGTGGTCTCAACATTGGATCATTTTGAAGAAATCAGAAATTTTTGAAGGGTGATTATTCCTCCATGGTATGTTCGATTTTCAATTTTATTTTTTCTAAACCTAACGGGTATCAATTTGTATTTGCATGCGAAGTTTGGTCAAAATTGGTCGATTAGTTTAGGAGTAGCGTCACAACCGAAATACACGAAGTGGAGTATAGAGCTTTTCACTCGACTTCGTCTCACTCTCAGCTCGATTATGTGATGCCACACTTTAAAAGGTAGCATAAATGAAATAACCAATAAATTTAAACAGTTTATTGAGAATAACTAATATATAACACTAACATTAAACAAAAACATCCTAACTTAAAGCTGTCTACAGCGTAAATGCTTTCACTCCACCCATTTTCAATATAATAAGTCCAGAGTTAATTATAACATGTTATTTAACCTCCGACATTTTATAAGTTACTTTAGATTTATGTTGATGCTTTTAATAAACTCTGAAATAACTCTCGTCTGTATTCACCAAGACTGTCATACAGAAATTTGGCAGTTTCCACTACAGTATAAGCACTACAAATAGTAGACTTTATCTAAACTATTTCGAAGGCAACGCATGGATAACTATAAATATAAAGTGTAATGGTATCAATTGCAGTCTTCAGCAGATCTCAACGGAATCCTTCGCTTGATGTACATTCACATCCGTAAGAGGCCCCAAGCGAGCTGTTGATGTGAAAAAAAAAGCGGTTTACTTATGCTGTTAAGGAATACGATACCACTGACAGTAATGATATCTAATGAGTTGCTTACGGGCGGAAGGCAAATTAAAAAACTACTATTACATTATAAGACTGCATACTGCAATGATAGACTATTATGTCACTATGTAAAATCTATGTACATCAAAAACTAGTAGCAGGGACAAAACCCCTTGACTGTCTCTTAATTTATAATTTACAGTTTTTTGGTGTAATTCTATTGGTAGATTTGGGAAGTTCGCTCGTAGCGTTATTGCATAATCAGGAACATAATGTATGTCTTCAGGTGGCCGGCAGTGAGCTTCCTAAACCTCTCGATTAAAACACAACGAAGTTAATTTACTGTAAATGTTAATAGGCGGTTGTTGGGAACTCATGCTACTGCTTTTTAGACCGGGGTGTGCGCTGCCAACAGTGCGGGCGATGCTGTACAGTCTTGTGTCCCTACATCACGAGTAAGGTCTACTGCTTGCCGATGGTGAACTTGGAGACGGTCTCCAGCAGGTTGATGTAGGCGGCGTGCTCGTAGGCGGTGCTGAAGTCCGTCAACTTCTGCGCGAACTCGTTGCTCACGCCCTTCTCTTCTAGCAGGTTCATCAGAAGATCGTACAGGTACTGTAAATAGATATTTATTAGTCAGTGACTACTATTAAATAAGCTTTTATTATTTTGCTACGTTATTTTCTTTTTTGCTATCTTTAGTCGGGTAATTATTAGATTAAATTAGTCGTTTAAGGTCCCAGCATTGGGTATTACATGTAGATACTGTTATTATATAATAAAGATTTCTTCAATTTAAAAGTGTTTTATTACTCTTTCTCAATGATTTTAACAGATTTAACATTCATAATCAAAAACATGACATCATCACACTCGCAGTGCAGAACCAACAGTTAAAGGTTCAGTGTTGCCAGAATAAATCTACTCATATTCCAACACACCTCCTTAAATTTATTCTGACAATCAAATACAATTATATAACATTTAACAAACTTCTGAATTTCTCAAATTTACAACGACCCAAGGCCTTAGTCAAAACGTCTGCAACATTATTCTCTGAACTAACTTTTACAATATCTATTACTTTATTAATATAATTTTCATTAACAAAATGATAATGTGTTTCAATATACTTTGAATTTTTTGTAAAATTGCCAAACTTAGCAATATTTATCGCACCAGAATTATCCTCATATATTTTTATTGGTTTACAAATCTCAATGTCAAAATCCTTTAAAATATCCTTCACTAATCTCAACTCATTTACACAATCAGACAAAGCAACATATTCAGCTGCAGTTGACGATCTAGCTACACCGTTTTGTTTCTTTGACTTCCAAAAAATTACATTTCCATACATTTTAATGATATATCCAGTAGTTGACTTCCTGTCTGTTATATCACCTGCCCAATCGGCATCTACATAACATTCTAAAATTTCAGAATTTAAATGTTTAGAAAAAGTTAATTTTAAATCTTTAGTCAGATACAGATACTTTAAAACTCTCAGAGCATATTTATAATGTGTGTTATCATAACAATTCTGAAATCTGCTTAAGTAGTTAACACAGAAACTTATATCAGGTCTAGTTCCAGAACTTATATACAAAAGTGCTCCTATCAAATTTCTATACTTGATGTTATCATTACAAGAGTTTGCTTGACACAATTTTAAATTTAGTTCCATTGGAGTAGAGTACAATTTAGAATTTTCAATATTGTATTTCTTAGCTAATGACAAAATGTAATCACTTTGACTTAAAGTCATTTTCCCTTCATTCTGGTTATAGTTTATATCAATACCTAAGTATGTGTTTATTTCACCTAAATCTTTCATTTGGAACCTCTTAAATAATAAATTCTTAATATAACTTAACTTTACCTTATCCTTGCAACAAATCAAAATGTCATCGACAAATAATATTATATAGGCATTGTTTTTATTATTTTTATCATTTAGTGTATATAAGCAGCAATCATTTTCACTTCTTATAAAGTTTAAATCTTTCAAATATTTATCAAAACACTCATACCACGCTCTTGGGCTTTCTCTTAGTCCGTACAGTGCTTTAACTAGTTTCAATGCTCTATTGGTACCATCTTCATAACCTTGTGGTTGTTTGACATACACCTCTGATTTGACATGTCCGTTTAAAAATGCTGTTTCTACATCCAACTGTCTAATAAACATATTATTAAGACAACAATAAGATAATAAAATTTTTAATGTCTGCATTCTAGCCACTGGTGAATAAATATCATCAATTAAATCATTCTGTTGATATCCTCTAACCACAATCCTAGCCTTGTACACATCATCTGCCTTTTTAGTGTATACCCATTTCAAATCTAAAGTCTTTTTACCTACCGGTTTTTCACATAATTCCCATGTTTCATTTTTAACTAAACTATTCATTTCTTTATCCATAGCACACTTCCATTTACCTGATTCATCACTATTCATAGCATCTTCATAGCTTACTGGACTTTCAGCATTCACATAGTTTACATATACAATGTTATTATATACAAAATTTTCATCCCTTAATTTTACAGGTTTTCGTCTCTCTCTAGTAGACTTTCTTATCTCCATGTTTTCATTTTGATTTTCAAAGTTCTCACCAAAATTTTCATTTTCACCTTGCACAATACTGTCGCATTCACTTTGATCATTCACATTCTCAACAACAAAATGCAAATCTTTCTCTTCTTCTCGTACCTCTTCCAATCCTATAACATCCGTACCTTCTTCCACAATATCAACATGCCTCGCTACTATTATTTTATTATTTATCAAAACTCTGTACCCTACACTTTCATATCCCAATAAAATTCCTAACTTTGCTTTTCGATCCCATTTTGAGTTTCTTTTCACCTCAGGCACTCTAACATAAACTTTACTTCCATACAGTTTTAGATGTTTCACACTTGGTTTCTCACCAAACATTATTTCAAAAGGTGTTTTATTCCTTTCAACAGTATTAGTAATAATCCTGTTTTTCAAATAAGCTGCTGTTTTAATAACTTCAGGCCAGAATCTCCTATGTACATTAGCTTCTGCCATTAAACACCTTGCCATATCCATTATATCCCTGTTATATTTTTCTGCTGTACCATTTAATTCGTGAACATATGGTGGACATGGTTCAATGTAGATTCCCTTTTCTCTAGCAAATCTAAATATATCCTTGTTAATATATTCTCTACCATTGTCACATCGCAATCTTTTCACTCTCTTTCCAGTCTTACTTTCAACTGAATTCACATAGTCAATAAAACATTCACACACTTCATCTTTCGTATTTATTACAAACACTTTTGCTACCTTACTATAATCGTCTATAAAAGATAAAAAATATTTCTCACCATTTAAACCTGTAGTTTGATGCGGACCATTTAAATCTGTATGAATAATTTCCAATATTTCTTTTGCCCTAGTTCTGTCATTCTCAAAAGGTAAATTATGCATTTTATTTTCTACACATATGCCATTGTTTCTTCTCTAATGAATTGTAGTTGGTTGTTCGATATAGCGCTATAAATTATGTTCACCGCCCTTAGATCCTTCTCGTCCCACTCGTCACCATCCGACCTCAATTTTTTTCTCGTGACAACGTCTTTGCATTTTTTCAATGAAAGTACAACATTTAAACGTATTTTCCAACACTCATATTCTTTACCATCAAATATTGGTATACGTCCTAGTTCCTCTGGGCAATTTGTTTCGGCCTTTGTTTCGGGCACGGTCTTCTGTTCCGCCATATTTTTTAAACAAAATTTTCTTCGCAATCTCCAAACAATTTTTACAAAATACAACCACTCTCAGCTACCATGTTATTATATAATAAAGATTTCTTCAATTTAAAAGTGTTTTATTACTCTTTCTCAATGATTTTAACAGATTTAACATTCATAATCAAAAACATGACATCATCACACTCGCAGTGCAGAACCAACAGTTAAAGGTTCAGTGTTGCCAGAATAAATCTACTCATATTCCAACAGATACTATACAACTACAAGTAAAAAGGATATTTTAAAGGAAAAACCAACAAAATATTGTTAAAATTATTTAGAAATTTAAAAATTAAAAGACCAAAATAACAAAATCTTCATAAAAACATTCTAAAATAAGTTTTTTTGTGATGAAACTCAATTCAAAACGTATTTTTTTTGGATAAAATTAAAATGTAGCATTTCAATGAATATCTTCCACACAAGTGAATAGATCAACTTCATATCCACGCAATAATATCACCCGATTTTGGCACCTGACTGCTACATGTTTGGTAGTATCAAGTGTGGCATAGAAATGGGGTAAAGGTCCAACTCGGATTCGAACTCAGGACCTTAAAAGGCATATTGTGCCTCGAGGCTACGGTGACATTGGTTGAAGAGTCGAATTTATAGTTCAATATGAACTTGTGACGTCATCATATTTAAAGTTCAAAACAAGATTTTTTTATGCTATTAAGATTGTTTACGTTTGTTTTATATTATATTCACAGTTAAATATGAAAGGGTAGGTAGAGTTGCATTTTACATTTCACCAACTAACCATATACTTCATATAATACGTGGCGTGATTGCCGTATATTGGACACGTTTCCAGTTTATCCACGCAACATACTGGTACTGAGAATATTCTAAACTTCTAAAGAATTTGCACGATTCAATTCGAATCACACCATTAACTTGAGTATCGGATATAAACATGAGCGCAAATTGTGCCCAGGACAGGACTGGCTAGATAATAAATAATGAACTACTCTATGAAGTAACACTTATAATAATAATAATAAAACATATTTAGTCACCTAAGGTTAAGACACCATTGTTTACATATTATTCTATAAAAAAAATGTTAGTACTTAATACATTTTTTAAACTATTGTTAACAAGTTTTTTTAATTTATTTTATAGCCTTGATCCCATCCGGGTATATGCCTCCTCCATCTCCTTCCAAGTCTCCCTATTTTTTGCACTCTCCAGCAAGTTTTCGCCTGCCACTGTGACAATGTCATCAATCCACCTCATTTTTGGTCTGCCCGGTTCCTCATTCTGAATTCGAATACAACTGTCACCATACAAGAAGTAACACTTACCTTCACCAAAAGTGGGGACCTGGGGTCTATAATGAACTGAGGGAAAATGGATGTAGTGGCAAACTATACCAGTGGATCAGTCCGGTCTTCAGTGTAAATATTGGAAATTACAATAATAGTAATGTTGCACTTTTACCAGGCGCCCTGTTATGGCCAATTGTTCTTAATACTATGAAATAATAGTACAACACAATACACACCCCATCAAGAACATCACCAGCAACCGCATACACTTTGTCATTCCACTCGCCCTTGTAGATGGTCACCTCATCGATGCCGAAGATGTCATCTAGAATGTCAAGGACAATTCACTGTAAGTCTTATTGACAGCAGGTCTATAAATAAATATTCTAGGGCATATGCTACTATCACCATCACCTTAGCATTGTTCTTAGTGGCATCCTGGTCTTTCACCTCGGAGCCTGAGTTCCTCCTTTAGGTTTGGCTTGTACAGCTTTTAGGGGAGTGAATAGCGTCTGACCTCTCTACCCCGAGAGGCAAGTCTGCACCAGTGTACCGGCTTGCAAGTAAGGCTGACTTGGCCCCTGTGGTGCTGGTGGGGCTCTAAACACCCAGGACTTATCCTACTATCTAATGAAATTGAAACATGCAGAATTATCTTGTGGCTGTCCTGTTCCATACTCATTGGCACTTAGCGCAGTGAGCATTCTACATAACAGCGTCAATTTACCCCACACTTGGCACCCGGACATGCCACGGACTGGCGCGCCGAGCGTGGCAATAGCGTGGGGATATGTATGACATCAGCATCCTTTCAGCCATTGCCGGTTGCGTCCAAAGCCTTTGTCTCCTAATAATTTAGATTGGTTTATTGTGTTTTACGAGAGCGATTGACGTCTGATCTCCCAATCTGGATTGGAAAGCCTGCGCCAGAGTCTCGTCCGCTGTTTAGCTGGTGCACCAACTTGCAGGTGAGGTTGAGTTGGGCCCTAAATGGCCCTGTGCACCTCTCGTGGGGATATATGTACTTTGAAATTTACTTACTGTACTCATCGCCTGAAGCCGATGGGGGATCCTGCAAGTATGAGCAAGTGAAGCCAAGGGTCGTGTCCCCCCGGACCAGGTCCACCTCGAACTGCGGCCGCGAACGCATCTCGGAGAACTCCTGCTTGTCGGGTTGCACCTCACCTTCCGCGTCATCAGAGTCGACTGTGTGGTTAACGTTGAATGTGATTTTGACACTGGGGATTAGAGACAAATGGAAATTATAATATTGAAATAATTGCAATTATTTTAATTAACAAGTAATAACATGTATACGAAAGATGATGATGATGATGAATGTGAAAGATGATGGTGAACGAGAAAGTTGATGATAAAGGACAGGTTGATGATGAATGAGAAAAATTATGATGATTATGAAAGAGTGAATACGAGTTATAGGCATGCGATTTCTGTAGTGTTTCTTGTGTGTGGGTGAACAATCTTCCTGAGTGGGCCATTACACCCATTTACTCTAATTTTCTATGTTTTGGTTAAATTCAACTTCCAAAATTCGTCAACATAAATAGTTACATGTGAATCATTAAAATTGTGTACGAAAGATTATGATGATGAATGTGAAAGATGATGGAGAATGAAAAAGTTGATGATAAATGAACAAGATGATGATGAATGACGAAAATTATGATGAATATGACAGTCAGTGAGTATGAATATAATCTATATTTAAAAATATCACTACATGTTTGTAGCTGTCCTGTTCCATACTCACCGGCACTTAGCACAGTGAGCATTCTACGTAACAGCGTCAATGTACCCCACACTTGGCACCCGTACAAGTCATGTATTGGCGCGACGAGCGTGGCAATTGCGTGGGGATATTTTAGAAACTGAATTAGGTCTAAATAGTGCTCTGAGAATTTAAAATTAATTTCTTAAGGCCAGCTGACACACAATTTTTTATGGGGATAGGGCTGAGAGGGAGGAGTGTATGGGAACGCAAATCAACTTCTCCTGCTTGTTGGTACACCTGCTGTTTAACAAAAAGACAGTATACGGCTCTAATAAAATACTACCTGCCCCTTTGGGCATATACAGGTGTGAATTACTACTTGGCAATGCATGCTTAGCCTTTCTTGTTATAGTTAATGAGACTGAAAATTTATAACTTACATTTCATCTTTGAGTTTCTTAGACAGTACAACCTCGGCTCCATCACCAGACACAGTGAAGCCCTCCAACTCTTTAGGCAGGTTCTTAACCTTCTGTGCCTTGCGCTCTGCAACTATCTCCTCCGTTAGGAACTCCACTAGTTCTCTTTCACCTACAACATAATGATGATTATGACTGATGAAAAAGGAATTCATTCAGGTACTGATTTTATTCATTAATATTCAAATAAGGAAGTACTTTTAACATCTCAAGACAAAGTCACATAGGTGTTGTTAATACATTTATAAAATGATATTCTGAGTAGAAGAGTTGACAAGCATTGATAATGCCCCTCACAACATGTCATCTGATAGGTTATGTGCTCAGTGAAGCGCATTTCAATGGGATCGTCATCTTAGCATGGATGGTGGACATAGTGGGACAACTGCAGGAGAAATCTAGGGTCACTGAAATTTATAAGTGAACAGATTTCTTAGTTTTTGATATTATTACTTAATTTTATTAGTGAAAATAGACACCTGTTTATTTATTATTAACATTTAGAAAGCAGATGGCAGTTGGTAAAATATTTTAGAATGATAACTTATCTTTAACAGTATTCTTTAGAGATCTAAAGAATACTGTTGTGATAAGATAACAAATAAGATCTGTTATACATTATACTACTACAAACTCCAACAATTTACAACTAAGTAGGTTTTATATAACAGTATGTAGTTAACTACAAACATCCAATCTAAGTATTTTATGAAATGGATTTACTGACTGAGACTGCAGTTTTACCCTAGTTGTGCAACCTCTATTATTTAACTAGACTAGAATATAGTGTCCAGTGTGTTGAAGTTTCCTATAGATCTACAAAATTAGTGGGCACACAAAGGTTTAGTGAATCGGTTGCAACCGAGAAGTCACTACTGCCTGTACATTATAAAAATAGTGGTATACAATACTTATGCCGCCCTATTCCCAGTGTTGGTAATTTTACCTCACCTATAGGAAGTACCTCAAAGCAAGTAGTTCTGTATAACAGCAGTTTTCTAAAGGATCCAAATAATTAAATTTAAACTGAGATTATGTGAATTTATTCAAATAAAAATTAAATATCAGAAGTGACTCAATATCTTACAAAAGTGCTCGCTCATTATGTAAATCCCACCAGTAATTTGTCCCATGTTTTTATGCAGAGACAAGACAGTATATCTTTATCCCTGGATGTGACATGGTGATAATGTTCCCTGCACCTGGCACTGCAGGCTACTAAGAAGCAGCAACCACAGTGTGGCAAAAGTACAGGGGAGTGAAATTCCAATATCTTTGTTGTACATTGAAATAAAACTATTTTTAACGGATTCTACCGCGATTTATTTGATGTCGGAGAGGTCTCCCCATGACCTTGGCTGCTGAAAAGCAACCGAAACGTCGGGATCAATGTGAAATATAAAATAACATCAAATAAATCGCGATAGAATGTGTGACATTCGCATAAACTTTATTATTATTATTTATCAGGCAGGCAGTCGACTGCAACTGATGATGCCTGCTTCCTTCTTTTTATTTTGGAGTTGATTTGATGCAATATTCATCCAGTCTGTTTTTAAATTGTGTAGTACTGTCAGCTGATACGACATACTCTGGGAGCCTGTTCCACACTCTAACCACTCTATTTGCAATGAAATGCTTGTGAGGATTGTTGTTGGAGAACCTAGTGCACAACTTTAGAATTTAGATGGTGTCCTCTAAGATGGACATTTTCATTACGCACAAACATGGTGTCAAAGCTCTTTATGTCATAGTGACCATTCAAGATCTTGTTTCAATAAGATCTCCACGGTTCCTGCGATCCTTCAGAGTTGGGAGTTTTAGCATCGACAAACACTCTTCGTATGTCCGTTGTTTGAGCTTCCTAGGGACTTTGGTAAATCTTCGTTGCACTCTCTCAAGGAGATCTATATCTTTAACAAAGTAGGGACGGCAGACTTGGAATGCGTATTCTAGTATAGGTCTTATGTAAGTATTGTGGATTTTTAACATCATTTCTGGAGTTAAGGTTCCAAATGCTTTTCTGGTGAGGTAGATGAATGAGGCTGTTTGCTTTCTTAGTAATTGATGTTATATGGGCCTCCCACTTCAGGTCTTCGGTAATTTTCACTCCTAGATCTGTCTGAACTTTGACTTCCATTAGTTGTGTGTTACCTAATGTATGTGTAGTGAGGATTGCGGTTTCCTATGTGCAATACAGTGCATTTCGAGGCATTCAGATTAAGGAGCCATTCTTTTGACCAGTTTGCTATTCTATCTAAATCTGCTTGGACATCTTCATAATTGGTCAGTGGATTGGCAAAGAGTTTGGTATCATCAGCAAAGATACTCACATTATATTTAAGTCAGCAGGGTAGGGTTCCGTAAATATCTTTGTTGTAGTTTTAGCCTATCATAATCCCTTACTAATGAAGGGAACTTCTATAAATTCTAAAGTTTTACTCATTGAGTAAAATCTTAAAACTTTAAATTGAATGGATTTTTACTACTGAATGATGAGAGCCTTAGACGTAATTTTGGTTAGCCTTATCTTGACCATTTACTGAACTTAAATATGAATGAGACAAATGATAACAAAATTTTTATAAATGACACAATTTTATTAAAAATATATACTGAAAGGAGACCACATATAGGCATTTACTTAAACACTGTATGTGTTATCTCCTTAGCTAAAACTATGCAAAGTTTGAACAAAATCAGTCCAGTATTTAGGGCGAAACTAGAGTTTTAATTTTATAATTTCAAACACTATAGAACCGCAGTGATCAATGATTTCTTATTTTCATTCAGTTATTCAGTCTAAGTAAGAAAGTAGTCCTTTTCTTCGCCCTGATTCTATCCATTTCAATCTAATGTTTTTTGACATAGTGTTGCCATTCTTTCTTGTACTCATAGGTAAAATACTTACGTTATATTTCAATAGTATGCGAATGTGTATTTATGAATGACTTAACCCATCAACCTGAACCGTCAAACTGTCAAAACTTGACAAACGGTACGTACTCGCGGGTGCCCGGGCACCGGTTCGGTTCTTATAGGTTAATAAACTATCAATGGTCTACGTAAGGGATTACATTTTCTACATTTTTTTAAAATTTATTTGTTAGATTTTTTTTATCAGGAAATTTAATATACTTAATGTTTAATTTTGTTTTACTTCTATGGATTAGGATGCCTTGTGGATTCCATTATTGACTATGTTTCGTACCTTTACTGTATAAAGTGAGTGTGTATGTGTATCAAGTGAATAATACAAATTTCTATAGGTACATACATATATATTTGGGACTGATCTCTGAGAGCATTACACTTGTTATTTCTACTAAACTGTCTTACTAAAACTGATTCCTTTGAACAAATTTACAGACTACTCATAATATTATTACCTACTAACTTAAGGATAGGATAAAAGGACTCACCTAGGGCTTTAGATTTCACAGATTTGTCAAAATGTTTCTCATTTAGGATTACTAAACAAATGCAAAATGTTAGTATACATATAGAGAGTGGGTAACATAAGAGGGATAAGATATAAGGTATTCGGACAAAAATCGGGCATGATCCTGTGTGGTGCAATCATAACCTAAAAATAAAAAAGTCAAGCTCTGCGAACTTACCTTTTGTGTGTATTGCTTTCAGCCCACAACCACAGCTACACGTATTTGAATGGCTGTGTAACAGAGTGGAGGAGGCTGCAACTCCATCTAACCTCTTTGAACAGCTCATGTGCCATATCCCTCTGGTAAAATCACGTTTTACAGGAGCCTGTGTACGAGATACCAAAGCACCCGTTAAATTATTGCTTTTAACGCAGGTTTGTATTACCCTTTGTGCAGTCTTCACTAATCCATTCATTGTTAAAATTATTTTGATTAACGCTGCTTATTTCCTTGAAAATTATTCAAAAAAGTGTCAGAAGACCCAAAAGAACGCCAGGGGGTGCCGGTCTGATAAAGTTGCCAGCATTCAATTGACTTTTATCAACCAATATAACTTCTATTTAACGAGAATGAATGTGAACTTACTCAACAACTTAAAACCGTAAAATTAATTTGCTCGAAGCTGAGAACTGAGAATATCGGCGAGGAATATGCAAGCTGTCAAAAATCCCCGAATGAGAACGAGTAATTGAAATTCTTATCAAATTGTTCTGTTGTGATAACACACGTGGAATATACTTTTACTTATAATTAATTAATTTGAAAATATACCTATTTGTTTACCACTATGTCCAAAAAACGCAAATTCGATGTGAAAGAAAATGTCCCGAAGTCTTCACCTGTTGAAGTTATTATAAAGGACCTTACTTCTCATCCACTATGCTTGCATGGGCCAACATTATTATTTTCATCTGATAAAGGTCGATTTTACGCTTGCGCTTCATGTAGAAATAAGGAATGCACTGTACACATTGATGAGGAAGATTGGGAGAAGGAGAATGTCAAAAAACGGAACGAGAAATACTATAGTTTGATACCGAAAATTGATAAAATAGCGGCATGGAGTAACTTTATTGAGGTTAGTTTGAACTGTAAACACGATGAAATGCATATACACTTATTCTCTTAGTTTTTTACTAGACAAGTATGATTATAGATATCCTTCATCTTTAGATTATTACTGTAAGCTTTAAGTAGCTGTAAGCACTATGATTCTTAATTTCAGGTTAAAGATGAACTCCACTTCAACAGAGCTTATTGTAATACATGTGACGAGCTCTACCGTGTGAAACGACGAGTAAAACATGCAGAGGACCACAGGATTATTACACCTCTTACTGACGAACAGCTGAGCCAGCCCACTTCTTGGCTCCCGATGCTAGAAAATGACTCGGTGGAAGCCCAGTACATCTTCACTAAGAAATCTGTCAGCACAGTGTTTGGAATTCTTAAGAATAATAATATCAGGTATTAATTTTTTAACCATGTGTAATTTTCGATTATGGAGGTGTAGTACACACCCAGATCAATGTAAATATACTGTTATTGCAATGAGCGAGAATAGGACCCGCAACCTCTGACTTAGCATTTGAATGCTCTACTGCTACGCCACAGATGTCATTTGTTTTCATACATGCTTGTGTTTATTAAAGTATGAAAATATATATTGGAGGAAATGCACCAAATGAGTTTGTTTTGTTAATCTTATCTGTTAAATATTTTTTCAGTAACATACTTTGCATTGGCACACCTTCAGTGCATGAAGAAGCACAAACCCGCTCAGACTTCACCTCATTGCTACTGGATTGTGACAAGCGTCATCATCACTTCTATCCACCCAACTCATTCATCTGGTATAACATGTTTAATAATTACATGTTCAACGGCAATGAAGATGAGAAAGTGCTTAAGAAGTTCTTTAAGAATTCAAGGTAAAATAAAGTACAAGTTAATGAAAAATAAACTAAGAAAGATGCCTTAATAGAAGACAAAACTAAAATTAATTGTTTCGTTTGTGATTAGAAAATAAGAGTGATTAAAAATATTTTAGATTTTGGTTTCCTATTCAAGTGTGTTTTTTAAGCTACTATTTATTTTTGATTTTTTAGGTAAACAAAAATTATGAATCGTACATTGTCATTATTATGTGATATGTGTGCTAAATTTCAAATTAATCAGACATTTTGAAGGGCTAAGGGAATAGGAAAACTGACTGCATAAAAGAAAAAAGCAAGTCCAATATATACTACTCTACCCTTAGGCTTTTGTATATGTCAGAGTATGTGCTGAGACAGCCTTCACATAGCAAGTGCTACTTATTAAACACTACATAGTATGTGTAATGTATAATTTCAATTTCTAAATTACAGTGAAGGTGGCATCTGCATTCTAATGGACCCTCCATTCGGGGGCCGCGTAGAACCACTTGTACAAACTATCAAAGAGCTCACAGATTTATACAAGACAGTCTGTGACAGGCCTGATGGCGGATTACTACCAGTTCTGTGGGCATTCCCGTACTTCTCAGAGCCTTATATTACTAATTTAGTACCAGAGATTAAAATGCATGATTATCAGGTAAAGATTTTAACATGGTATATGTATATATTCAGAGATATTAGTCAGCTCAGTGGAATTAACACCCATGTTTCACCAGCTGTTTTCAGTCTGCACTGAATAAAAAGAGATTCTGTCAGTATAGCACTTCTGACTTAATGAGTTTCTAACAGATACACAAATAATACTTTTTGCCTGATGTGGTAATGGTAACTTCATTCTAAGAAGTCAATAATTTGATATGTACGAAATAGAGTAAACACTTCCCGTGGGTCTTGTATAAGGAGACTAGCGGATAGGCAGAAACAACAGTATGCCTATATGCTAGGCGCCTGCGTCTGCTTGTCTTTATACCTGCACTTCACCAGCTTCCTCTACTGTCATTAAACCTTTCATGAACACCCACTAATATCGAACTTGCACACCTAAATACATGATAGCAACCTAATTCAACAAATAATTTCACTTCCAGATTGAATACATAAATCACAAGAAGTTCCAGAACAAATCTAAAGATGGCCACAAATTCGTGTCACCTATCCGTTTCTTTACAAACTTGCCGCTGCGTACAATAGACTTGTCCAATGATAGTGACTACAAGCTATGCAACAAATGCAAGTTCTTTGTTGCAGCAAGTAACAGACATTGCTTTAAATGTCAGGGCTGCACAAGCAAGAATGGCATGACTTATGTTCACTGTGACATTTGCAAGCGTTGCGTTAAACCTACATTCTTTCATTGTAAGGAGTGTGACAGGTGCTGTCAACAGAGGAATCATGTTTGTGGTGTGGTGGTTGATAGTCAGGTAAATTGATTTTTGTTTAGATATATGTCTATATAAACTATCCCATCCAACGTCTGTGGAAATTGATGAAATGGCCCACACATGGATATCATCAGTCTGGTTGCCAGTGTCCCCTTTGGAAATAATAATAATAATCCCAACTTACATGTTATTAGAATGTAATGCCCGTGGAAGATAAAATCAAGAACAAGTGCCCTTAAACCTCATTCATCCTCATCAACTAGTACAGCTAAACTTACATATTTATTATGACCATGTTACACAAACAGTGATTGGTGAAAAAATAAATACTATGATCTCACAAACGAATTAATCAAAAACGGTTATGTGGTTAATTTGTATGCAGTCGAATTGGGAACGAGAGGTATACCAGCATAATCTCTCTATAACCTACTTAAAGGTCTAGGCCTATCGAGGGCTACAATACGCTCATTACTAGACGAATGTCTAAAGCGGCACTAGTAGGTTTGCACCAAATTTGGTTAGGCAGGGAGGGGAACTTGGGTAGTAAAGGTGAATGTTGATGTACATCAACAAAAGGGGCCCCTTTTAAACCTGCACTTGGGTCGCAAATCCCAAGCACTGTCCCGAGTTCCCAACTCAGCAACGCGATGGACCCAGCACCTGCACGGAGAATCCATGGTTTGCTAAGAATATCGGTCTTATTAATAATATATATTGGTAATAATAGTAATATTTAACAAGCCAATCGAGTTGTGACCTATGTTGAACATCTGTACAGCATTGCACACGCAGCACATGAGTTGTAGACTATTGGCACTTCTAGATTTTGTATTCCATGGTAGACACTAAGAGCAGATTTTACCAATGATAAAAACATCTTGCAAAGAATTCCTTTTACTTCTGTTAACCAATCATTCTAAACATTTGTGTAAAAAGTAATGAAGTAATTTTACCTTTTTTATTTTCCAGTCTTGTTTCAAATGCCAACAGAAAGGCCACAAGCAGTCAAACTGCCCACAGCTTCAAAGAGGAGGGAATAAAAAGAAACGCAAGAGTGCCTAGTTAAAATAATAACTATAATATTATTTTACACAATAAAATATTATAAAACATTCATATTCTTTCATTTACCATTACAATAGTCAAATCAACAGGATTGAGTTCTATTAAATCTATAATAATAGTCAAATCAACACGATTGAGTCTTATTAAATCTATAATCATCTATACAAATTATTGTAAATAAATCCAAATTTCATTAAAATTATTATGAGGTGATTGATACGTGAGACATTCAGCCGTTTCATATCGCACTGGAACAAAAGAAAAGTAATATCGTTGGCATTAATTAGTAGCTTGGGACGTCATTTTTAGGTCATAATCTTGTGGCCACAGGCTTCTTCTTTCGGGGTTGATCAGACGGCAGTAGCTGTCATAAAAGCAAAGATAACTATACTACTGGTGGTAGAAATTTGATGACACAAAATTCGGCCGGGTGGGTACCACCGTGCAATATTGCGGTAAACCCTCCATAGTAATCCAATTTCGGTTTGATTGCGTTCAGGGGTCAAGTGCATAGCTGGGTAGGGGGATTGTGGTCGCAGCACTAGTGGGACCGGTGGGTGTCACGCGGTGCTGCGACGACAATCCTCTTCTGATGAGGCCGTCAAGCTGAGTGCCACAATTGTTAACATGGTAAGACTTCTACCTTCTACCTTCAGCTTACCATCAGGCGAGGTGAAGTCAAATTGATGTGTCCTAAATATAAAAAAAAAGGATAAGATAGTACGAGAGAGGACACCAGGCTGCAAAGTGTAAGCGACTGCTGTAATGATGGTGATAAGTGGTCCGCGAGGCAGTAGCTCTTGCAATGTTGAGCTGAGAGTGCCCATGTCTGAGTGATTCGGAAAGGAAATTGTAATTTTTGAGAAATCAGCTTTAGAATTTTTATTTCGGTGATTATTCCTCCGTGCCTTGTCCGATTTTCAGTTTTCTTTTTTTAATTTATGGTTATAGGCTACGTTTTGGCGCCAAAATTTAGATTGTACTAATTGTGGTTTTTGCGAAATCAACTTTTGCATTTTTTGTTCGGTGATTACTCCTCTGTGGTACTTCATAGTTTAAGTTTGTATAGCCTATGTCCGTCACATCACTATCATCTATGATTATGCTAAAAAATTAAAATCGAACGAAGGATCTACGCGCTAGAGGGACACAAACGAAATACATCGAGTGGAATGAAAGGAGCTTTCGCTCGACCCACGACTTCGTCTCACTCTCAGCTCAATAAACCAATAGCATGATAGTGTCCGTAGGTGCGACGGTGCAAGTACTCACTTGACGTTGATCTTGTTGAGCAGGTCCTGCGCGGCGCCGTAGCGCGCCTCCGCGCGCGCCGCCTGGCCGCGCCACGCCGCCCGCACGGCGCCCCAGCGCGCCGCGTGCGCCGCCAGCAGCTGCTCGCGCGGCGGCGGCGGGGCTTCGCGCTGTAGCACACGGCCTCGAATCAACATTACGTACGAAATGAGTGTCCTACGTTAGTGTTGTACGAGATAAATGTCGTACGTAGTTAGTGTTGCACGGAGCATGAGACAGTCGAAGATATTCATAAAAGGCATAGACAAAAAAGGACGAGCCAGCTGATAAAATTCTAGAGTAAGTATGAGGCTCGTCATAGGAGTGTTAACAGGACACAGCCGACTGAACAGGCACCTGACACTGATAGCCGACCCCAAATGCCCGGAGAGTGCATGGCAGGTGACGAGACCAGCTTCCACCTGCTCGCCGAATGCCCCATGTACCTACTCACTAATAAGATGGGAGATAATGGGGTTGGATACACTGGACACAGAAGACCTGGAGGATCTGAAGGTGGACAAGATAGTAAGATTTTGCAAGGATACAGGTAGGTTCGACGGAACGCCGTGCGATTGCCGGTTAACCACATCCTTCCCAAAAGGGAGGATCAGGGGAAATGGGTGAAATGACCCACTAAGGTAGGGTTGATCACCCGCCAGGTCACCGGCGTCCCCGTTGGAAATAATTATAATAAGAGTGTTGCACGGAACAAAATAAATATGACTGGGTTACACAGCGCAATCTAGACACAAAATAAGCATAGCTTAACTAGGTTGCATTATGGGTGCTATAATGCGTAACGTAAAACGTACAGACCATACAAATGTACATATATATGCACTGAGCAGGATTCGAACCCGCAACCGAACGCATTACAACTTCTATTTTTAAAGACCGAAAGTGTCACTAGCTCTATCTATGCAGGGTAAATAAAAAGGAAAAATCGCCGTTGGAGTCACTGACCGTACATATAAGTGAGAGGTATGGTACTTTCCCTTTCGTGCTGAAATACACTCACACATGCATGCATGTAATAAATATATGAAATAAACTTACATAATTTAGATTAATATTGTTTTTGTTAGCTTTCAACTGTTCAGGTAGCAGTGGTGGTATCTTAGAGACAATAGGTCCTTCTGGGCCAGGTAGCTCAACGCTGTCGGCGTTGTGTTCTGGTTCTGGTTCATCTTTACTGCAATTGCATTTATTTTGATATATTAACATTAAGGGAACGTGCATATTTTTATTATTTATCTTTTTTTAATCTTTATTTTTATTCTTAATGTTGATCAATATCTGACAACGTTAAAATACATTAAAAATACCTATCCCATTCTAAGATTTACGAGTCACAAGTTATGTGTATTTTTGGACTTTTTATTAATTATTTTCTTAATCGATAAATAATTAAATCGTAAAAAAAACAGATATTATGGATGATTAGGTATGTTAGCGTTTGGTGCACCCTGGGCAACGTGGGCGATGACGCATCATTGATTGCTCCTCTGGAGTAGCTGGCGTCAACGTCAACGGCCAAGAGTCTGACCAACCGGCCCTTTTCAGGGCCAGCTGACCCCATTGCACGAGGGGGTCGGGGCATGGCGGGCCTCCAAGGCCCGCGGGGGTGAGGGCCGCTCCAGGTACCCCTCTGCTGTTATCAGAGGGGACACTGCGAATGGCCCAGGGTCAGTCGGAGTGCGAGGGATATGCTCTATGGGTAACCTTACACCCCGGCGTCTGCAGTCCCGAGACGGCGTGCGGTTTTAGTCGGTTCAAGCCCGACATAACCGCCGCCGCTGGCTGGCGGGGGGGTTTCCGAAGGGATTTCCGCACAAAAAAAAAAAAAAGGTATGTAGCGTAGCATTAATTATTTTTATAAAAATTACGATTATAGTTTTAAGGACGATATTAACAAAACATTATACATTTCATTTGGCTGGCTGTGGACGACCTGAGCCGCTGCAGCTACTACTTGTATAAGCCATGAAGTTACATCAAAAAGGCTAAAAATATAAATTCTTAATCTCTTACCCAAACTCACTATAGGTTGCTTTAGGTTGGTTAGCTATCCATGCTCTGCATATTGGATACAATGATGAACTCTCGGTGAACTGTGACAAGTCTACACTTCTGTCAAACAACTTAAGCACGTAAGACTGCCGCTGTGGTGACCGTCTTCTTGACCTCATTCTATCATCTTCATCAGATCCTTGATCATTGCTGGGTAAATGAAAAATAATTTAAGTATATCAACCCTCTACATCCAAAGTATTACTAGGCTTAGACGAGGGCTTTAGGAGCAGAATAAGGGGAAGAAAAGATGGATGTATGAGAAAAGACATGACTAAGGAGATGATATCTGACAGAATGTATGGAAGAGAATTACATGTTGTTCTTCATCATCATCATCAACCTACGCTAGTCCACTGCTGGACATAGGTCTCCCCTAATGAGCGCCATAACGACCTGTCTTCAGCTTGCCGCATCCACATTTGGCCGGAGGGCGTCCTACACTATGTTTGCCGACGTATAGTGACTCTCGACCTTGGGTTAGGGTTTTAAAAAATCTTGCATATTGTCAAAAAATGACGCGAATATTACTCATTACATGTTGTATTGACCCCAAATTACTGGGACCTTTTGAAAGACGATTATCAACCTTATTGCCCTCCACCGATCTGAGCACA
Organism: Cybosia mesomella; assembly: GCA_946251805.1. NCBI lineage: Eukaryota > Metazoa > Arthropoda > Insecta > Lepidoptera > Erebidae > Cybosia > Cybosia mesomella. The sequence goes on from OX276398.1 coordinate 31,572,916, forward strand.
ATTCCAGATTCTGTGAAAGTGACAATACCCAAATAGAAAACCGTAATAATATCGCTAAATTCGGGAAATTTTGCAAATTATTTCATGGCACCAAAAAGATGCCACAGAACTAACTAAAGAGGCAGCAGTGAAAGTGAATAATTCGTGATCATGTGCAAATAATACCTATCATCTTTGTATGCAGCTTGTTCATATGATGAGTCTGAATCGTCTCCTGCCGGATCCAGTACATCCATCAAAGCGCCTTTAAGCCTTCCACGAGCTGTTGTCACTTCTGGAAGCACAGTTAAATTCATCATAATCACAGCAAAGGTAGTTAAATTATTAAGATAATGCTTCTTGTTTCTGAAGTTGACAAATTTAACTAAATATGCTCAGTAAAGCGTGGATATTAATTACTCCGTGGCTCAATATCAACCTCAGATACTACAAAAAAATCATGTTGTCTGATATAGTGACTCTCTCGACCTTAGGTTAGGGTTATAAAATATCTTGGATATTGTCGAAAATTGACGCGAATATTACTCATTGACATGAAATATTTCAATCATGTTGTCTGATATAGTGACTCTCTCGACCTTAGGTTAGGGTTATAAAATATCTTGGATATTGTCGAAAATTGACGCGAATATTACTCATTGACATGAAATATTTTTTAGTAACACCCACAATAAAATGAAATTCGGGTAGGTACTTGGATATAATATTACACTTCAAGATATGAAACTACGACTATCTCAGTGAATCTTGGCTGTTGAGAATCAATCGAAAGTCCGAAACAGTATATTATATAATGATATAACACAACAAAAATTAAATTAAAATTTTTAAAAATACATACATACATAACTTCACGCCTGTATCCCCGAAGGGGTAGGCAGAGGTGTGTTATGTACGCCACTGGGCTATCGTTATCTGAGCTGAATTAACCTTTCAAATAAAAAAAACATATCAAAATAGGTTTATCTGTGTAGGAGTTACGATACCAAAGACAGACACACAGAGAGAGATTAAACTTATAACACCCAGTCGTTTTTGCGTCGGGAGTTAGAAAATAAGCAAAGCAAAAATTTCGAGATCGTTTTTTTTTTTAGCTTAGTGTTGGCGTCATGTGCTTACGTAATATCACTAACAGATTGAAAGAATAATAATAGTTTTGAATCTGGGGTACCTAGAGATGATGGTACAGTTCATGCAACGCTTGAGTTTAGAAGTTACAGTATAGTAGGGCTGTATACATACATACATACACTCACGCCTTTTTCCCTCCGGGGTAGGCAGAGACAACAGCCCGCCATCTGCTTCTGTCCTTACATACTTCACGAGCTTCCTTTACAGTCATTAAACCTTTCATGTATAAAAGGGTATTTCCGCACGATAAAAAAGGTACAGCCGTATTTATAGTGTATTTCGTTTCACTGCAATGCACACCGAACCTTCGGTAGCTTAGTGGTTATATACTGCCAGTGGGGACGCCGTTTGACCAGACGGGTGATCAGCCCGTCTATGTGGGGCCATTTCACCCATTTCCCCTATAACGACTGTCATACATATTCGTATGGCAACCGGGACCGACATCCTAACGTGCTCTCCGAGGCACGACCAGACCAATGCAAATACTCATATTCATGCATACAAATATTTGCACTGAGCGGGGATCGAACCCGCGCCTCCTGCGTAGCGGCCGCTTTCAATACCGCCACACCACGGAGGCTGTCAGCTTAGTGGTTAAGGAGTCTGCCTTACAATCGAGAGTAAGGCTTCGAATCGAATCCCGAAATCCCAGGTTCGAATCCTGGCCATTACACTACTGAGGTGGATCCTCTCCTAACAAAAGCAATTTGCTGGAGGGGTTAGGGGGAAGACTAGTAATTTTAGTTACTGACATTCTTATAAAAAAAGGTCTGAAACTAACCCATTTCAAAATTATCTCATGGAAATGCAGTGTAACAGGGGTGTAGTTTGAAAATCCATAATAGGGCACCATACAAAAACTAGCCAAGTGTGAGTCAGATACCTGAACCATACGAAACTGGATTGAGGAGCGAATAAACTTTCAAACATAGTTCAAATAAATGTTGCCAAGTGAAGAGTGACTTTTCCGTCCAATCCCTAAACCGTCACCCATAGCAATATTTCTTTTCTTTTCAAAAACTCCCTCCTGGCAATCTGTCTGCCGAGTTGTAATAATCCAGCGCAATGTCTAATACAATCATGTCCATGGCAATATAAATATCTGAATGTCTCTAAGTCAGATTTACAAACTCTTCAAATTGGTTGAGACAGTGAAACAAACTGCCTGATGACATCATATTGGCACACACCAATTTAAGAACAAGCTGGATGTATGATATTGTCGGAAGAGTACGCGAATGTTACACATTGAAATAAAACTATTTTTAACGGATTCTATCGCGGTTTATTTGATGTTATTTTATAATCACCAAATGTAATGGACAGGGACAGCAATAGCAGGTCAAATCATAATTCAATTGCACTTTTGTAAAACTTTATATTTTCCATCTTACCAAACCATATTATATCAAAGATACCTAACCGAATACTAACTCTAATTCTGATTTCAAATTTATAATAATATTAAGAAAAAGGTATAAAAAGATATTATAAAAAAGAGGTGCGTTGTCCGCAACATGGTTAATTATAAAATAACATCAAATAAACCGCGATAGAATCCGTTAAAAATAGTTTTATTTCAAGCTGGATGTATTTTAATGAATAGGAAAGACAAAACCACATAGAAAAACAGTATACAGGCAACTATCAGTTGTAGCAACTGTCTGCCTGATTAACGTATGATAATAATAATTAAAACAAATAAACATCCATGTCAAACTTTAATATATTTACACCTATCTAACCCCTTAGAATTGATGACCGTAACTGTAAATGTCCTGCATCAATTATTTTCAAAGTTGGTTGCCTTGACGATTTGAAAATATCAAATGAATGAATGCCTAGCTTTATGATGTTTCTATGTGGTATCTGGAACTTAATGTCAATATTTGTGTGTATTTTGTAATCAACTTACTTATTATTTCTTTGTTAGGATAAGTTGTGCAATAGGGAAATTTCCCGAGTGATGAGAAAAACTCAACTCACACACTTGACGCAGTACAGGCTGCGAGGTGGTGTGGTGACATAAACCATCCAGTCGAAACTTACACTAACAGTAACAAAGCTATTGATTTTCTTTGTCTACACAAAAGTCAATATTATTTTAATTTCGTAGTCTTTTTACTACAATAATGTATATGTAATATTAGGTAAGTAGGAAGTAATCAATCCTAGCCAGCAACCTTTGTTTTTTATACGTTATGTTTTCGAAATACGTGGCGAAGTATAGTCACACATACAATATTAGTGCATACAACATATTGCAATACCTTGCAATTATGTATCTTGAATAAATATCCCTTTATAAGTGATGATAACATGGCAGGTTAATTCACAAAGTAAAAGTAACAAATAAAAGAAATATAATACATGGTCGTTGAAATAGAAAGTGCGAACATAAAATTACCTCTAACATCGCTGCCTTCTCGATTGTGATTTTGTTTGACTCTGTTTTTTAGCGGTGTAAACAATCTCTTCCTTTTTGGCATGGTGTTAATTTGTTGTAAAAATATTTAATCAAAACAAAAATGGTTTAAGCTAAGTACGAACAATTTCGAATTTGTATCTGGCTGAATGAAACTGTCATTAGCTGATCGTAAAATAAGTAAATAAAATAGTGCTGTCACTGACGGAGAATTAATTTCTAAAAATATCTGTTACGGTCAGTTACGGTTTTCGTTACTAGCGCTAGCATTTTATTTTGTGCTGTTCATTTCATTCACCAGTTCATTCGTTCCATATATTTTTTGTCAATTGTCAAAATAGTTGTGTACGAAAATAGCGATAGCGACTGTAACTAGACTTTTAATTCCGCAAGGCTTGCCAGATCCCCATTGAGTTGTTTTAAATTTACATAAACACAGCTTTACGGATCAATGGTTGATAATGGCCACAACAACAGCCTATGAGCACGATGCTGAAGGTAAGCAGTATTATATTAGTCCTATTTGAGCATAGTCGCCAGATAGAAATTTTACGCTATTCCGGTGCGTGATATTTGTATTGACTTTCCATATTTTCATGAGTTGAATATACGGCTGCTAACATAGTGAAAGTTTTGCTTCGAAACATTAAAGCATCAACTCTAGCATTCCACTTAGTTTACGTTTGTATCATCACGCCTACTCTTTCTATGGTATAAAAACTGATTGGTTTCCAATAATCAAGGAATTAACAGTGCAAAAATTTTAAAGCATGGTTTAAACTTTCCCATCTAAATTTATTGCAGGGGCTAAATTCATCCCAGCGACACAACGCCCAGATGGAACTTGGCGTAAGCCTAGACGAATCAAGGATGGCTATGTCCCCCAAGAAGAGGTCCCATTATATGAGAGTAAGGGTAAACAGTTTAAAGCTAAGCAAAACACTGGTCTACCAGTGGGGCTTACACCAGAAATAGTAGCTCAAGCACAGAAAACTAAGAAGAAGAATGGAGGTGCTGTTCAGCTTATCCCAGGCATGCTCATTAATGTTGACAAAAAGAAGAAAAAAAAGAAGACAGGTTTGTGTTCATTTTATTTTAAATTTATGCTATTATTTAAAGAGCATTCACCTGTACTTTGGCAGTTCTACCAGTTCTTGTAGTGCAAACAAATTATTTGTGTCTCTATATATATATTATTTCATTTCTATTCTCTATATTTAACTGCTTTATTTTAATATTTCCATTGATATAAACATTATTAAAAAAATCAGTTGATTTCTAAATACCTTTGTTTTGTTAATTATAAGAAATGTATATTATTCATAATTATTAGAGCATACCTACTTGTTTAATAATCAGTGGGTGTTAAACTTTCTCTCCATTCAAACTAGTGTTGGTTCAGCTTTCAGTAACAAATATGTTTACCAAGTGACAACATGATTGGCATACATAATGTATACCTTTATTTTTAAGTTACAATAACAATGATTTATGCTGTAGCCATTATGTAATATATAAAAATATCATGTCACAGTGCTTTGTTGAACTTGACCAATTCATATGACATTTATTGTGTATGTTTGGTAGGTTTGAGAATAGGTTGTAAGTGTTTTTTTTATATCCCTTCCTCGACGTGGGCAGAGCCACAGGCAAACAGCTAGTTATTGTATGTTATTATGAAATTTCTTTTTAATTAATCTCAAGTTCCTTTTTTCCAGGTGTCGATGAAGCTGCAGATAAACTTGCCAAATGTGATATACAGGAGCCAATCTTCTCACATCCCTCCCCAGTTACACTTAGTTCTCCCACAGCTGACCCTCAGAAGCGGCTCAAAAACTTAAGAAAAAAGTTAAGAGACATTGAAACTCTTGAAGAAAAAATTAAATCTGGTGTCCTGAAAAATCCTGACAAGGATCAAAAAGAAAAGATGTCCAAAAAGGATGACATTATTAAAGAAATAGAACTTTTAGAAAATAATAGTGAATAAGTTTTACCAAACTGACTAATTTTATAAAGTGGAAAACAATGCAATCATGTTTGGTTTGCAGAAAGAATGAATTGTGTTCCCTTGTGTGGAGATACAAGATTTTCTTTTATTATAAATTATTTACAACAGCTTGTCTTTTTGTAATCCAACAAACCTTGATTGAAAGACAATTGAAAAATATGGTAATAATTATGTAAATCACATAACCCCAGGGTCTCCTAAACATAAGCCAAACAACAAACATAATTTTGTCAGATTGTGATTGTTGATTGTGCAGATTTTATGATAAAATGTGAAACATGTTCAAAATTAAAATTGGAATCTAAAGGAGTACTATCTGAATGTCCTGTATACAACATAGTACAAATAAAGGAAAAATAAATAAAAATATGCATTATAACAAATTTATATTGCTAATTTGAATTACTTAAATATGAAACAAAATTTAGTTTAGTATTTGTATGAAATGTAAGGTATTTATTTTTTAAACTATACTTTCTGTCATTGGCCACAGACTGCTTTCAAATAAAAACCAATCTACCTACATAAAATCAGATCAAAAATTTCGAGTTACTTAATTACATTAAAAAGTTATAATAATATAGTAATTCCAATTGATTTAGAAAATTATACAATAATATAATGAAATATGAATGTTGCCTCTATTGTATTAGGCCTATATCTGAAAACAAGCTACATATTCTAAATAAAAATATTTCCTTACAATCTATAATGTCCACCTTTTAATGAAGGTATTGTACAAAAATATCTCAATTTTTGCTTTCATCATATTAATATATATCAACACAAAAAATTACACAGCAAACAGTTGAATGCATGTCATTATGGAGAATGTTTGAACGACCTGATTGTATTCGAGTTTTTAAGACGAATTGTTGTCCTTTTTAGTCATATTTGTAGTTCTGTTAGGTTGCTTATGCTGAAATTAAAAAAAGGCATTATAATTAAAGTTATTCACGTGTTTGATATCGCTAATGTGCATATTAATTAATAATTATCTTTACAAGTCTACACTGACTAGGTTAAAATAACTGGTTTGTTGAACAATTTATATTCTGCTACATTTGAGATAGTATATTTTGTAGAAGCCTAATAGACAAATTATGTAACTTACGGTAACTTACGATAAGGCGTACTAAAGAAACTCATTCCGTGCTTGCTGTCTCGCATATTTACCCAAACATGCGAGAATTCCGATGACGGCGATTCCAACTCCTAAGACAGTAGCTATAAAGTCTCCAAAGTCGTATCCTGTGGCTGCTTCAACATTTGTAACAGTGAGAAGCGTAAATAGAAATACACACAACTTGAAATACATTTTAAGTAATATAGAAATGATTATTGCGCGTGTGAGTTCACTGTTTTCCGTTTGGGTTGATTTTCTAAGTTTTTTGACTGATTGGCTGATCATGTCACGTCATAATATGTCAAACTCAAATAGCTTTTTTTTTTAAATTGGTGGCGGGCTCTGGCTCTGGCTTATTTGTGGTGGTCTCCCCCGAAGTAGATCATCATCAATTCCAATTCAATGCGTGATGGTCATGTGATAAGGCCCGTAGTATCACAGGTATGCAAATTTTAGGACGAATGAAATCAATACAATCAAAGTCATCAGCACAGCACTCAGCGCCGACTTAATGTCAGCTTCGGCGCACGACTGGAGTCTAGTCCTTCATCATCATTACCTTCCTGCCCACATCCCCTATCTATTTGGGGTTGGACTAACATGTGTGCTTTTTCATTTTACTTAGCTTGCAGTCATCTTGAAGATGTTAGAACCTCTACATACTAAAGTTCTTAAGGAGAATAATGATCTGTTTTGGCATCACGGACTCTTTCTCTGGCAATAGAAAAGACTGAAGCAAGCATAGAATCGTCCACGGTTCACACTACACTATCAAACTACTTTGTAACTTTTTTTTTTTTCGTGAGGAAATCCCTTCGGATACCGCCCCCGCCGGAGAGCGGGGGGTCTCGAGCGGTTATGTCGGGCTTGCACCGACTAAAACCGCACGCCGTCTCGGGTCTTCAGACGCCGGGGTGTAAGGTTACCCATAGAGCATATCCCTCGCACCCCGGCTGACCCTGGGCCATCTCACCACTAACAGCATCGCTCATCCTGTCTCCTCTGAAAGCAGAGGAGTACGGAGAGCGATGTGTTCCCGCCACGTTGGGTATTGGCCGACGATCAATGCCTACCCTATGAAGGGGTGAAGGGGAAGCCATTGACCGCCGCCCAGGGTGTACCGGCCGCTCCGATTCCGTTCCCCCCGGACTGCAGCGGGATCGGAATCGGAGCGACACTCGAGGAGGTTACCCAACACACACCCCAACTACTTTGTACCTAAATATTAAGTTGTGTTTTTTGAACGTCAATAATACCTACAGTGCCATGGAGACATACTAATTTTCAGCAGATAGTTCTAACAACCATTAATTACTTATTCATTATTTTTTAAATATGCGATATGTTTGTTTAATAACCCCGATTTAATGAGAGAACACAGAGTAAAATTCATAAAAGTCATAAATCTTTAGTATCAAACAAGGAAACCTTTTTAAACTAACTTTTTTAAGCTAGCAATTTCATAAAACATATGTCAATGTGATTGTCATCGTCGTTTTCCCGTCGAAGTTAATTAAAATTGTTTTTATTGGGAAAAAGCTTATTCTTGTCATTAGGAATATCAACTATGAACTTCAGATACACATTGCTATAATTTTAAGCTTAATTGATGTGACAGAGATAATTGTAAACATCTTAAATAACCTTAATGAAAATAGCTTCATAGCGGGGTGTTTTCATTAGTATCTGGCGACTTTTCAACAACAAAATGAGTTATAATTCGGGTGGAAGCGGCAACAAGGGCTTCGGCTTCGCTGGTTTTACAATGCCGAAGCGAAATCCGTCGAATGTATCTCTCCATGCCGTGCCTCCTCCGTCGGCACAGATGCACGCAGTTCCGCCGCCGACCACCGGTTTGTCGAAGCAAGGCTATTCCACGATGAATGCGATCACACAGAATGCCGTAACGGGTAACTGGGGGACGCTCGGTAAGAAGAGATCTAAGACTGAAGATGAGTGAGTTGGAATTTATCACATTCATAATCTGTATTCCAGAGTAATTTACCATTCTTATACATTTTTTGTTTTAACATATATAATGCAGTTAGATACTAAATTTACTCATAGATTCTATGAACTATGTTAGTTTTGTATAGCAGTTAATAAGATACACATTTGTAGATATTTTGATGAAGATGATGAGCCTCCAACACCAGCTTTAGCATACATACCAGCACCAGGCAGCCCAACATATGATGCTGCTTCAAGTTCCAAGGTAATAAATGAATTATATTGTAGAGAGTTGATACTATACAACTAATATAAAAAAAAAAACGATATTATTTGGTGGTGCATTTATTAAGTGACTATCTGCTTTTTAAACAGGCTGAAGAAGATGAGGAAGATCCCTTAGATGCCTACATGGCAGGTCTAGAGCAGCAGGCTGCAAAGGACTTAGTGGCCAGCAAGGAGAATGCTGCCAGTGGTAAAGGAGACAGTGGTCGAGGGACCAGGGGGGATATAGATGAGATGGATGATGAAGAAAGTTATTACAAGTGAGATTCAAAGAGATTCAGAGTGATTTTTGGTATGAGAGATGGCACGGCCATTCTGAATTTGACTTGTGTACATATCGGACTAAGTAATATTGTTTTTTTTTTCTATTGGAATATTGTCAGTAGCAGTACAGAGTTGAGGCCTAATAGGATTACTTATTAGGCCTAAACTACATAACAGGTAGGCCTATTAAGGCCTGCCTTTTATGTGGGGCCGAAAACAATGATATCGAATTCGGGGTGTGAAAATATGGGGTTGAGAATATTAAAGAAAATAATTTCATGAAGGTCATAGTCTGAATCATGTTAACATATTTCAGCTCCAAATTACCTCAAAAATCGAATAAATTTGATTCTCAAACCTCAACACCCCCGATTTTAAGTTAATAATCATTATGTTTTTAAATGTCTTCTTAAATAATGCTATTAGGTAGATCTGTATTTTTTCGGCGATATCAATTAAACTGATTAAACTCCCACAGATATATGGAAGAAAATCCACTCAACCATGGTGATGATGGATCAGACATAGAAATAGAATATGATGAGGATGGCAACCCTATACCTCCCCCGAAAAAGAAGTTCATTGATCCATTACCTCCAATAGACCACTCAGAGATTGTATATGAGCCTTTTGAGAAAAACTTCTACACACCACATGAAGATATTGAGTCGTTGACACCACAGCAGGTTGAGGACTTAAAGAAGAATTTAGGAGTCAAGGTTAGAATTTTATTTTTACTTTTCTGTTTGTTCACGAGGGATGCAATGACTACTAAATGAATGCAGTTTTTTTTATTTTAAAGGTCTTGTCCAGATTCAAAAACTGTTGTATGTTTGATTGCAATTGGTTGAGTAGAACCGGAGATATTTCCAGAATAAGAATCATTAAGGTTGAATTCCTAGTTCCTGATCAACAACACCTGGGCCTCAATTCAGCTATTTTGTGTTAAAGAGAGCCACGGTCATTTCACTGACACTCACAAAATGCAATCTATGTTAGACTAACATCATAAAAATAAAGTCTAAAAAGTCTGTACAGTGAATGAAAATGTACAATGAACTCTTCTCATTTAATTTTAGACTTTAACTGAATGTTGATAAAGTTTGAGAATAAATGGTATTTTACAGTGCCTTAACATAAAATGCCAGATTCGAGGCTGGTTACTTTTGATCACGATGGTCGACATCCATGCGAGTGGAGTACCGGTCATCAGCTAGTCTACAAAACACTACAATATGTGTGTTTGTCCAGCTATCGGGCCCAGATCCCCCACGGCCAGTCAGTAGCTTCGCGCACCTGGGCTTCGACGAGCAGCTGATGCGCGCCATCCGCCGCTCCGAGTACACGCAGCCCACGCCCGTACAGGCCGCCGGCGTCCCCGCCGCGCTTTCGGGCAGGGACCTCATAGGTTAGTGTGACGGGTACTCACTTGACCGGCTTAAACAGAGATATAGTTTTATTAATAGCTTGGTATATATGTTTGTATGTAATGGAATCTTTGAACTGGATTTTGAAAACGTTGGATTGATTTAAAATTATGCGCACTAATCAAGGATCGATGACAATAAAATTAACTAGAAATCAAATACATAATAACTCTATGTTTAAGTCGCCTTATATGTTACCACCAGAAAGAGATATTGTGCTCTTATATACACAAAAAACGAAGAAATGCAAACACTTTAGCATATTTTTAATGACAACTCTATCCTAAATATGATTGTTTACAACCCAGGTATCGCTCGCACGGGATCCGGTAAGACTGCGGCGTTCTTATGGCCACTGCTAGTGCACATCATGGACCAAAAGGAGTTGGCGCCCAACGATGGGCCCATCGGACTCATATTGGCTCCAACAAGAGAGTTGGCTCAGCAGGTTGGAAAGTATTATTTGGATGTTTAAATGGAACTTAACTGTGTGTCATGAGTCTTCATTGTGTTAGTTGTTTTCATTATTTCCTTCAGATTTATATGGAGGCTAAGCGATTCGGCAAGGTGTACAACATCAGATGTGTTTGCTGCTATGGTGGTGGTTCGAAATGGGAACAGGTCAAGGCATTGGAAGGTAACCATATTATCCTAACTACTATTATAAATGCGAAACTAAGTTTTGTTCCTTAAACAATTCATTGCCATCTTCGTGATTACAAATACAACTGGCCACAAAGATTGTGTATAAGACGCATATTATATGCGTCATAATTCATCACAGGAGGTGTAATTTTTTGACGCTTATGCGTCGGTTAATTGTGTGACAACCTCTGTGGCGTAGCGGTAGTGCGTTCGACTGCCAAGCCAGAGGTTGCGGGTTCGTTTCCCGCTCAGTGCAAATACCTATATTTGAATTGGTCTGGGTGTTTCTATGTACAATATGTATTGATTTACAAAAAAAAAGTATTTAAGTATGTTTATCTGCATTTTAGAACGCATTATGAGAAGCTCTGCTTACTTTGGGTCTAGATGGCGTTGTGTACTTTGTCCTACAATATTTATTTATTAATTTTATTGTGCAAAAACGACTAAAGGCCCAATTTGGCTGAAGTTTTGGAAGGAACATCATGTTCTCGAACATTTGTGCAGATTCTTTCAAATCGAGAGGCATATATTTTAGAAAAGTATAAGGGTACACGAGTTTATTTCATTATTGTTTTGTTACCAAAAGTCCATTTAAGAATCTAGGAAAGGACAAGTCCTGAGACTTTGAAATATATTCTCGTATATCTGTTTCCCCTAGGCGGTGGTGCAGAAATAGTTGTGGGTACTCCAGGGCGTGTGATAGATCTGATCAAATGCAAGGCGACTAATTTGCAGCGAGTCACATACTTAGTTCTTGATGAAGCCGACAGAATGTTCGACATGGGTTTTGGTATGTATCATCTTATTTAGTAGTTTATTCATAAACCTACAGTCATAACCTTACGATGTAATTCGGGAAGTACCACTTAGACGATTCTAACGTACTTATGGGATGTATGTATGTATGTTTACAAATATATGTGCTCAGTCAAAATCTGGTTTTTACAACTCTAGATATTAACTTATCACAATATTTTTTCAGAACCGCAAGTCCGCTCAATTTGCAACCACGTCCGGCCTGATCGTCAAGCCTTACTGTTTTCTGCCACGTTTCCTCGGAGAGTAGAACGTTTAGCTCGCGACGCGTTGCACGATCCCGTGAGAGTCCAACACGGTGCTGCAGGCGAAGCTAGCGATTTGGTATTGCAGCATGTCAGGTGAGAATTTTTAAAGAATGTGTTAGTTATTAGAGCGGTCCCAGTAAAGCACCTTGTGGGACACCTATGATGGTTTAGTTATATTTTGCATTAATTAGTAGATACAGTTAAAGTTATTCGATACTATTCTTCAAATTAAGAATTAACATGTATTTTTTAATGTAGGTGCAACTAAAGATTTTTAAATATAGAGGAAAACATGTGGTTAAGACATTCAAAAGGCTTACTCCTCTCACATTATTTTATATCTTGTGTGGATGACGCAGTGCTTTTAACGATAATAGTCTGAAATAAGGATTTCAGACTGTTACCGGTAAGATCCCATAGGGCAATGCAAATATGTTTCTATATTTCTATATTTCTATAATTATCTATAATTTCTATATAAATATTATTGCTAAACTCTATGTGTTACAGAATATTCAATAAGCCAGAAGAGAAGTGGACGTGGTTACTTAAAAACTTAGTTGAATTCCTATCCGCTGGGAGCGTGCTAATATTCGTCACCAAAAAGGTAGGTAACCAGTTCAAGCATTACAAATTTCAGATTTCCATCATTAGTGTATATAATCGGCCCCCCAAATCCGATTGTTCAAACGTGATGTGAACATGCGCGTTCATATTTCATAGTTTAGTTCAACACATTCAAGTTGGTTTAGCTTTACGCCAGTTCTTTCTTTTAGGTTAACTAATTGAAATCCAGCAGCAACTTACGTTATGACTGTGATAAAAACTCGTTGTCAAACAGAATAATAATGTATAGAATAACTATTTTAGCACCAGGTCACTAGTTCAAACATGTCTGGTTCGTCTCACTCGAGTTTTTTTATATCACCAAATAAGTTTTTGTTTAAACGGTTTTTTGTTTTTTGCAGCTAGAAGCTGAGCAGACGGCAGCTAATCTTGGTGTGCAGCAGTATGACGCCTTACTGCTCCACGGAGACATGGAGCAGGCCGACAGGAACAAGGTTATCACGGCGTTTAAGAGGAAGGAGAACAACATATTAGTAGCTACTGATGTCGCAGGTGATTCTTTATGATATTTTGAAGTAGTATAGACATAATCGTGGCATATCTTTGAATATATCAGTTCGTAGAGTTCAGTAAATATTCTCATTTTTTTTATTTTTTTTATTTATCCATACACTTAATTTCCATGCTTATGAAGTTTGCATACTTCATAAATGACAATGTTGGTGCTGCTTTCCTAACAGCGGCAGCAAATTTCAATTCCGTCCTTGATCGGTACTCATATTGGTCCTTCGAACCGGACTAAGTCGAGTCGAAGGACCAAAATGCATGATTAACCTCTTACATATTTAGGCGTTTTCTTGCCACCATCGATGATGTCACGCCATCCATTTAGCGATAATTCTCACTGTAAACAGAATCGTTTCAATTGCATCACTTAGTACAATTCGGCATGTCGTTGCCGGGCGATGGTCAGTAACGAGTAGGTTGAATGCGGAAAGCACTGCAATAACTACATGCCCTTTACCCGGCCGGCAGCGCGCGGGCTGGACATCCCGCACATCCGCACGGTGCTGAACTACACGGTGGCGCGCGACATCGACACGCACACGCACCGCGTGGGCCGCACGGGCCGCGCCGGCGTGCGCGGGGACGCCTGGACGCTGCTGGCGCGCGACAAGGACAAGGACTTCGCCGGCCACCTGCTGCGCAACCTGGAGGGCGTGCAGCAGGTACGTAGCCACACCCCAACACCCCAGCACCCCAGCACCCCAGCGTCACATCCACGCGCACGCACACCGTCCAGCAACTTAATAACATATCAATATAACATTAACTAAAGAGAAAACAATTGTACAAGTTTTTGCCATCCCATTACATAAAATAAATTCACGCCTGTATCCCCGAAGGGGTAGGCAGAGGTGTATCACACACCCACGATTCACCAGTTATGTTTAGGTCCCAATGTAATAGGGGGCGAGCCTATTGCAATCTACCGGGGACCTTTAACATTTATTAATACACACATAACTACGAAAGTCAGAGGTGTGGGCCCGGGGCGACTAGGGATCGAACTCGAGACCTCGTCTCAGCAGTCCGTTACGTTCACCACTGTGCTATAGCCGCTTACATATCCCAAAAACCCTCGGATTATACTTTTTGTTATTGAATAACACAACGTTTGTTATTTAGGAAGTACCCGAAGAGCTGATGCAGCTCGCGATGCAGTCGTCCTGGTTCCGTAAGTCGCGCTTCAAAAAGGGCAAGGGCAAGAACTTGAACGTTGGCGGATGCGGGTTGGGGTATGTATTAAAACGTATTATCAGTAAGTTTGTGAAATCATTTCAGTTAAAATGTACGGGCGTAGCCAGGTTTTAGCTTGGGGGGGGGGGGAGGAAGGTATTTTAGTTTCTGGGGAGTGAGGTGCTTTAGCTATTGGGGGATTGAGGGGTTTTAGTTTATGGGGGAGGGAGGGGATTCAGTTTGTGGGGGATGGAGGGGTTTTAGTTTGTGGGGGAGGGAGGGGATTTAGTTTGTGGGGGATGGAGGGGTTTTAGTTTGTGGGGGAGGGAGGGGATTTAGTTTGTGGGGGATGGAGGGGTTTTAGTTTGTGGGGGAGGGAGGGGCTTTAGTTTGTGGGCGAGGGAGGGGATTTAGTTTGTGGGGGAGGAAGGGGTTTTAGTTTGTGGGGGAGTAAGGTGTTTTAGTTTGTGGGGGAGGGAGGGGTTTTAGTTTGTAGGAGAGAGAGGTGTTTAATTTGTGGGGGAGGGAGGGGTTTTATTTTGTGGGTGAGGGAGGGGTTTTAGTTTGCGGGAGAGGTTTAAGACTCGGGGAGGGGGATTCAGGTATTCATTTGACAAACGATGTGAGAATGATGAATGGTTAGTGGATGAAACCGCTCACAGCCCGTCCCCCGCAGCTACAAGGAGCGGCCGGGGCTGCCGCACAAGGAGGAGGCGGCGCCCGCGGCGCTGGACAAGGCGCCCGGGCCCGCCACCGACCGCCTCGCCTCGCTCAAGGCCGCCTTCCGCTCGCAATACAACCAGGTAACACTCACTATACCACTTCTATGTACTATAGCAGCCCGCAAACCGACTGCGGAGGCGCGCCAATCAACCACTCATAGATTAAATTACCCTAATCAGGGGCTCGAAGGGCTCGCGTTTTAATTTTATGTATATTTTAGGATTTTAATCTTATTCTATTATCTTATGATTAAAATCCAATTCAAAGACAGATCAACGAAGGACGTGAGCCCTTTGAGCCCCTGATTAGGGTAATTTAATCTATGAGTGGTTGATGGGCGCGCCTCCGCCGTCCCGCCCCGCGCGCCCCACCAAAGAGAACTAAAAACGCGTTCTGCGCAGCTAGAGTACATTTTCAGGAAGTTTTCCGATCACTGTAGGAAACAAAAAATGTTTGCTATTACCGTCAACTAAGGCGTAATTTTGTTAGCTGTCATTCAGACGACACTACAAAAAGGCTTGCTTATACAGATATATTACATACGTCTCAGGGCGACACTGGACGTGTCTAGATGGCTCTGTAGTCAGAGTATTCCCCCTGTAAGGGACTGGTCGTAGGTTTAAGTCCCGTCCTAGAATTTTTCTTTTTCCGATCTAAATTTAGGCAAAAAATTAAAAATCAATTATTTAATATAGAGATCGTTTATAAGTTTGTGAGTGTTTAGAAACTTCAGGTGTCGACTGCAAGCACTTATGAATTTCTGATCGAACGATGTTAAGATCAAACGCACTGAATTTACTGAAGTACTTCAATAAAATTAATTCTCTATTTACAGTTCACAGCGTCCTCAGACCATTCCTGGGAACAAACTCGCCCTGTCATCCAGCCGGGAGTCAACGCACCTGCCTCGCAGTCCAGTGAAGACAAGGCCGAGAGAATCAGAAAGAGTGGCAAAAAGAGTCGATGGGAGTAAGATTGAGATGCCTCGTAGATATATAGGTCGGTAGAAGTAAGGAACTTTAGTCAAAAGTCGTGAGAATAGTTTGTTTTGAGTTAACAACGGTGGCTATAATAGACAAACCAAAGGAGTCAATTTTTTTACTGTTTTATGTATACATGTATAAAAATAAATAAAATTGAAGTATCTGTAACGTTAAAATAACAAGGTTTTAATAAATGCATACGAGTGTTTGTATAATACTTATAACAAAAAAGATTTTTCTATAATTATGTCTGTCTTTCTGTCTGTTTGTTCCAAGTAATCTCCGAAGTGGCTGTGTTACTACAGATAGCTGATGTTATAAGGTTTAACTTAGGCTACTTTTAAACTATTAGGGCCTCACGCAAAAAAAGGAAAGTCATGTCCACACGGACGAAGTCAGGGCACAGCTGGTATCTAATAGATGCAAAAAAAGGTAATCAACTTCTGAATGAAAACTTAAAGTCTCAGACTTACGACGAGTTACGATGACGTAATCATAAATAAACTACATTTCTATTTTGTTAAGTTTAAGATATTTAGCAATATCAATCATAGATAATAAATAAACGGATACGTATATCGAAACGTGTGTTATTTTTAAACATTTTGCTTCTTCTTATTACTGAACGGTTTAAAATCAAATTAAATGCCAAATTTTCCCGTTGAAAACAACAACAAAAATTTGGAGATGAATTAAGTTACGTATTATCGTGAAACGGAACGAACATTTCTGAACGAATTTGACATGCGAGGTAAACTCAATAGATAGCAAAATAGCATATTGCTGCGATTTTTATGAAGCAATGGCGTCCTTTTTGAACTGGAGTAGTGAAAAATAAATTTTATACTTTTAACTGATGACACTTGGTGAATTTTGGTACACATATTGAATTAAGTCACTTGTCACCTCCAAATAGGTGTAGAGGATCTTATTAATATCCTTGAGGGCCCAGTCAACCCCACTTCTTGTCAGTACACCTGTTAAACAACGGACGAGGTTCTGGCGCAGGCGCACCTCAAGGGGTTGGAAGGTCAAACGGCAGTCTGTAGCTCTCAAAAAAACCGACATACCAATAAAAGCAATTAGAGAACCTCAGGCCCCAAAGTGCTAACTTTGGACCGTATTTACTAAACCAGGCGGGTTGAATTATAGTTGCTTTGACATTTACTATTATTATATCACTGAAATTAAAATGAAATAGGTATAGAACTGACACTATAAACTGATTATGATATTAAATTTATTTTACAATGAAATTATTTACATGACAATTAAATGAGATTATTTACTTTGTTCCTAATTTTCAGCTTGTAAAATTGAAGAAATTAGGTGAAAATGTACCTTTTTTTTTTTTTTTTTTTTGTACCTGCTTACTACTTTTAACAACCATCTGTAACCCATATTTGCAACGATTATAATACATAAATAAATAAATTTACGTCACGGCATATTCAAAGGTTATTAAATAAACATATCCCCGAAGGGGTAGGCAGAGGTGTATTACACACCCACGATTCGCCTATTATGTTGTTATGTTAAGGTCCCAATGTAATAGGGGGCGAGCCTATTGCCATTTACCGCGCACATTATTAAGTTAGCGATAATTATCATTTATTAATACACACATAACTACGAAGTCAGAGGTGTGTGCCCGGGGCGACTGGGGATCGAACTCGAGACATCGTCTCAGCAGTCTGTTACGTACGCCACTAGGCTATCGCCGCTATATAAAATATAGCGGCGATAGCCTAGTGTAAATAGTAGTTAATGCAACTGTCATATAAGAAGGGGTATTAAAACACGAGAGTCGATAATAGGTTGACTCGAGTGTTTTAATACCTTCTTTTTTTTTTTTTATTGTGTGGAAATCTCTTCGGATACCCCCCCGCCGGCCAGCGGGGGCGGTTATGTCGGGCTTGAACCGACTAAAACCGCACGCCGTCTCGGGTCTACAGACGCCGGGGTGTAAGGTTGCCCATAGAGCATATCCCTCGCACCCCGACTGACCCTGGGCCATCTCCGGTTTCGAGATGGCCCCTCGGGTTTGGGAACCACGGTGTCCCCGTCTTGCCCCGGTTTGGGGGAGGGGCGCTAGTCGCCCCACCGTCCCGGCCTGCTTCTGCTGGGGTGACAGGCGGCCTCACCTGCTACCCCCAGGTCTGCGCTCATGGAGGACGGAGGTCGTTAAGCGACCTCCGGCGCCTGAGACGCCTGCGACGCGCGGCGAGCAAGTTGCGGGCTCGGCGGGGCGGGAGAGTTCTAAATCTCATCACTCGCGCTCTGCACCATTGCCGCAATCATGCTGCCGAGCGAGAGGACTCCCACCCCGATGGCTGCCACGAGGTCACGCCTCGGCGCCTCCCACGCCGGGCATTCCGCCAGCGTGTGCAGCCCTGAGTCCTCGCTCGCGTCGCAGTGATGACACTCAAGCGTTGGCTCCTTCCTGATCCGAGGCAGGTGGTCCCCGAAGCACCCCTTCCCGGAGATCACCTGCGTCAGTCGGTACGAGAGGCTTCCGTGTCGCCTCTCTAGCCAATCCTCCATGATGGGCCTTACCGCCGCTATTGCGGCGTGCCCAGTGTTTTAATACCTAAGTTATATGCAGTTTCATACACTACTTTATCTTCACTCATAGGAAAAATTTAAATTAAACAAAGTAGGTAGGTAACAAGGACGCCATTTTTTTCACAGTTCGAGCTGCGCATGCGCGCGCCTTTTTTTCATATTCAGCCTTAATGCACCAGTTTAATGAATAAAAAAAGATAGCGGTACTATAATGAGTTTTATGATACAGTTGGCGGTACTATAATAAGTTTTATTTTTAATTTTATGTATATGCGTTTATAAAGTGCGTATGTATAGAATCGTCTTTGAATTCGTTATTCGAATTTTCGGTTG
Source organism: Cybosia mesomella (assembly GCA_946251805.1). NCBI lineage: Eukaryota > Metazoa > Arthropoda > Insecta > Lepidoptera > Erebidae > Cybosia > Cybosia mesomella. The sequence goes on from OX276398.1 coordinate 31,592,158, forward strand.
ATATTTGGTTTCTTCGTCTGAGTCTGAGTCCGCCATTTTGCGCGACAAATAGCGACTTTGTGCTTAACTTCTCTTCTGACACCATACTGCGTTCACTAGTGGCGGCGATAAATGATACCAGGCCTTCAAGTTCTTCAGTTATTTTATTATAAATATAATAAAGTGATACAGGTTGGCGGCACAGCCATGATACGGGAAGAGAGAGAGAGAGAGCGTGTGTGAGCGAGACATATATAACATTCGGATATCCTACAAAGGGATGCAAATCAGATCCGTTGACCCGTTAGAGCGAGATTGAGTAATAAACATCAAAACATAAATATTCAAACATCTTCACAAACTTTCACAATTGTAATATTAGTAGGAGCATTAGAACAGTACAAGTGAATTAATTTACCATAAAAAAATTTACTTCTTTGGTACAAGTATTACATCTAAGCTGTTTGTAATGCACTGCATAAATTTGTAACATTATTTGGTGTTGTTCTAAATATCAAATTCGAACTTCTCTCTAATCTAAACAAATTATTGTATAAATCTATCAAAACATGATCTGCTTTTGGAATTGAGGGGTTTTTACAGTTCCACACTTAATAGTATAAATCTATACTTCAATAATGACTACTTCTCCACTGAACAACTAGTTGAGCGGTTAGGCATGCCAATTGAAAATCTGTGTGGAACGGCAGAAACAGTTCTGCAGTCTTCTATTAAAAAAAAACTATCAAGAACCTATAAAACGATGCCTATTTGTTTTTACCGTTGCTAATTCTGTTTTTCCAATGCTCGTTGGTTTTTACCGATGCTCATTTGTTTTTATCTTATTAAATAGAAAACTGCACAACTGGGGCAGGATATTCAATGAACATTCCCCAACGCACAACTGGTTGTGGGTGCTAGTTGGTCGGTGGGGAAGCCCTGATGATAAAATGTTCTGAATAGTTCGTTTGTTTGAATGCGCTCATCACTGGAACCATCTATGCGATCGGCATACGAACAGCAGATCATGTGAAAGAAAAGATTTACACAAACCAAAATTTTCTCTGTGTAACGAGTATGACGTTTTTTGATTTCACTTGGTTATTTGTATATAGAGCAAATATCTGCTTCGAATATGTATAGCCAGGTGAAGTGCCGCCATGAAATCTAAAGATTTTTAATTAGATTGATTTTATTTCCGCTGTATGACGTAGTTAGAAAGAGTGATTGTTTAGCGGCTTGCTGATTTTTGTTTCGAAAATATTTTGGAGTACAGGAGCAAAATAAATTTACTTATATCCAATGTATTTTTTGTACTACATTTGGATTAAATTATTTAATATCGTTAAGGAATGATCAAAATTACTGAGGAGAGTCGTGAAACAAAGGTGAGTGGTGGGATACCATCACTCACTTTATTTTTAAATTTTCCGCAACTTTTTTATTTATAATGGTATAATAACTCCTAGGTAGGTCAACAGATAGCGATTACTATTGCATATGAACGTCTGCAACAACCTGTTTTTTGCAAGGTGCAGCACCCTTGGTGTTGCAAGCGTTTATGGTGCAGGTAACTGGGTTGCCAAGTTAGTAGTATAAAAAAATGAAATGATGCTCCTGTTATCCAAATTATTTAAGTTTACATATTGTTTTAAGAGTTAAATAAAATTATAATATGGAATCGTTATGGCACACAATAAAGTATTTTAAATAAATAATAATTTAACAACGGCTGAATATTTGATAAGATTCTCAATAGTGTATGTACTCCTCTCAAAATACTTTCTCAGATTCAAGTCTTAGACAAAATACTTAGGTATGTGTTTAAACCTAAATAAATAAGTTAAATAGCCTTAGTTAAATGCCTCTGTTAACCCATGTCTTTAAGGAATATTCACATATAGGTACATTAGGGAAACGTGTATTGCAGAGTTTGGGACACGAAATAACATTAATAATGTATATGTTTGTGGTCACAAAACACTAAAAGTATAGATTTAGATCGGAAAAAGAACACCAGGATGGAACGGCCCACGGCCAGTCTCTTGCAGTAGTCGATAAATTGACTTGAAATTTTGACAGCGCGTATTATACCTACGGATATTTAGTTCTTAAACCTAATGCACACCTACATAGACGGACTCCATGCCACAGGCATTCTGTACCAGTCAACCAAAGATGCATTATTGAGAGTTACATTTATAAAAATAATATATAAATATACCTACGCTATAGTAGACATTTATACATACTTTGTATCCTGAAGTTCCCATAGGAACAGGATCAGACAAAGCCGCACCGATCCGTGACCGGGTTTCGTTATGGCGGTCCATGGTTACCTACTAGTACAAAATTGAATGCTAATAGGTAACAGAAATTACAAGTAAATTATTCCTACAGAAACTAATACTTTAAATACGTTTTAGAGACAACGTAAGAGTTTTCGAAAGTATTTTGATAGTTACATAGAGTTAAAATGAAGTTGAAGATGTATTTTCATACAAAGCAAAACACCAAATTTAAATAGTTAGCTACGGTCCACATGGAGTTTACGGTTTATAAGACTGTTTGTTGGTCATGGATTTAAACTGCTTTATGTATATGGAATATAAAATTCAAGAGCCCCAGGTAAAAGGTAGAAATATAGCAAATTCATGGAAGTGTGTCACGCATGATTTTGCCAGGCTATTGTAGGGTGTATGGGACTCCAACAAGATCGATTCGAGGTTGAAGCCAACCTCACCTGTAAGCCGGCAACACCAGTTGATTAACAGACGAGGCTTTGAGGCTTGGCGCAGGCTTTTCCCTCGGCGTTAGGAGGCTGATCGCAGGCGCTCCCAAAAAAGCCTTAAAAAGCAAACTCAAAGAAGGAGGGACAAGCCAGCTCGACTTGAAGGCTTAGGACGAAACCGGGAACAACGCTAAGATGGTGATGGAGGAATTCACAACGCGATTGGTTACAACTAACCAAGGTCAATCAGCAGGTTTTCGGCTTACAGATGAGGCTTTTTTTTCTTATTTATTTATTATTTTATATTGAAAAATAATAAATACATAAAACGCTGCGAGTCAAATTTTAAACAATTAAAAATATCAAGCACAAAATTGAGATCGATAAAGTATCATGAATAATTAGAATTCTATTAATAAAAAGGTTGGCTTGGCCTCAAGGTGGTCTTGGTGTTGAGACTTATGTCAATAAATCTTTACACTATTGTGGCACACAAACATAGCTGCCAGAGGTTTTATATTAAGTGTGTATACGTCCAATATGGTACGTTGATCTTTATTTAATAAGTAGAATGTCTCCACAAGTGCCGAATGACTACAGTGTAATTAAGGTGAGATGATCCATATCTGTTTTCAGGCCACACTTGCTAACAATAAAACAGCTTTAAAAAGTAAAAAAACAATTACATTTCTGAACTTAATTTGGAACCTGGATGGTACTGTTGTTACCTCTGTATTATTATTAAAAGAATTTGTTAAATCAAAATACGGCTTCGAAAAAACCCCTTTAGGGACTACTTCCCCAGCATGCACAATTAGTCGTGCGGTCGGGAATGCAAATTGAACATCCTTCCCCACGCCAAAATCAGTTGTACAGTTTTATATTAAAAAAAAACTAAAAAAAACACTAACTGCTCATCGGTTTTTACCGTTGTTCATTTTGTTTTACCGATGCTCGTTTGTTTTTACCGATGCTCATTTGTTTTTACCGATTTTTAAATAAACAACTGGTTGTGCCGTGGGGAAGGTTGTTCATTTGGCGTACATCGGACTGACAGTTTGATATCTTGATAACCAAGTTATAGGCTGATGTGCGACAGAGACCGCTCTACGAAACCGTATATTGTATACAATTGAACATCTAGAATACATAGTAGAGTTACCCTCAAAAGTTGTTGAACATAGCTACTAAAGGAGAATGCCCATGTCAGTATGGAAATCGGTTGCACACTTTTTTTGCTATGTCACTTATGATAAACTACATTAAAAAGCCTGCATTAAGTATTATCTGAAATATAAACGCATATTGTAACAGAACTTGGGGTTATTGAGAAATTAAATGATTACAACGAGAAAAACAACAACAATAAGAAAATATTGTGACACTGACTGTTGAACTCAAAGAGTATGTAAACCTAATGGGTATGAACTGACGTTTTGTGTTTTCTTTTGGACTGTTTTAAGACTGGGATACCATGTATAAATTAAGAGAACACTACCACTGAAGCATACATTCCTTTACAACTTTAACTGATTATCACTAATAAACTACGAATACATACACGAAATATTAAGATTACATAACTGCAATATTTTTGAATGTCACATTGCGAATTATTATCACGTATTATTATTTAACCATTTTATTTAAAAAAAAATGGTATATTTGCATTCTACCACCAATGGTTTATTTTATATAATGGTAACAATTAAATTAAAACGGAAACGATTATTCATTCAAGTTTTATATCTTTATAATTTAAATTCAAACCCCAAGTTCTATAGAAGCGATTTAGTGTTGAAAAGTCATACTATCATCAATATTATTTTTTAACATTTGAAATATTGACGCGAACGTCTAAAAGTGCAACCAAGAATGGGCATTCTCCTTTACAAACAATCGTGACTTTGAAATACATGATTGAATAAAATTGATGTATAAGTATTTTAAATTTAATATATTACATGTTTTATATATTATTTTATGCAAGGTTTTAGAGCTAAGGTGATTGGTAACTTGGAATATATCAAGCTGCTTCTGAGGGCGACTGTACCTATGTCAGCTTACTTTCAAAATATTCACCCTTCGGTACTGCTGTGTAGCGAATCGTGTTGATGAAGTTTCAAAACTGCATATCCATATAAATTTTGTACGTATTTGAGGTGTTACGGTGGCGACGAAGCCGTGATTATCAGCTAATGTTTGTACACTGGAGTTAGTGTGGATCTGAAACAAGCGATAAAGTCAGTTTTTGTTTTTACTAAATTTAACACGTACGGTACCAATCAACGAATCTCATTCGTTTCTCTTCGTCTTAGTCCATTGAAATGTTTTTTGAATGAAATGTTTTTTGAAATGGTTTTTTAGGCCTTACCTTGCGTTTTTAGAGGACGCAATTTTATTTTTTTGGTGTGTAGGGGGGGGGGGGTCAGTGTAAAGCTAAAACCAAGTTTATGGGGCCGCTCCCTTGTCCCACGGCCGCCATCTTGAAAATAGGGGTTGAAATGGTTAGGTATATATATATATATATATGTATATATATATATATATCAATGGGGGGTGAACCTAATAAATAGATCCAAATTGTTAAAAAAAAAGTCAGTTGTAGCATCGACTAAAAATCGACACGACTACGATTCTTACGATTCTTGTTGACTCTATGTAGACGGAAGGGATTATCAAGAATTAATATTTGCGTTATTATGATGTCGATATTTTTACTCACTTTTTACTAGTTATGAATTGTGGATTTTAAACCTTCGATGAATGTTTTAACAATGAAAAGTATTTTTTTTATTTTACTTGTAAAAATATAAATTCGTAACTAATTCCCCATTTTTGAGCGAATATCTATAGCTATTGATAGGTGTAACATTAAGTAGACGATAGATTTGTGTATGAAATTTCTGACTCACATTTTTCTTCTTGACGATCGCTTATTTCAGAGCCCGCTGTAGGCGTTGACAACCTACTTTAAAATGAAAAATGTATTCTATTGTACAGTGTGAGAGTTGAAATCCGTTTGTGCCCACGTGTGTTTGACAATATGGATTGTTTAAATGATTGCGTTGACTGATCAAGTTTGCTTTATGAAAATGCTATACGCGAACCTTCTTCAGCAATATGATATGGACAGTTGCCTCAGTCGAGAAGTTTATTGTTTTGCACACATTTAAGTAAACATTTTAAAATATTGATTATGTAAATATAAAATAAAGTGCTATTAAACGATAATTGTTTTAATTTCAAACCTTTTAGCGTCCATTTGCAGTATACATCTTGCCTTGATACATCAGTCACGCCTGTTATCCCAGAAGGGTAAGCCAGAGGTGAATAAACCTCCACAGTTTAGAAATCTTTGTGTTCGGTCCCAACGCCGCTTTTTTAACCGACTTCTAAAGAAGGTTCACTGTTTCACCTAAGAATGTTTGTATGTATGTTAGTCCGCGATTATCTCACGTTTGGTTGAAGATTGGAATGTGGTTTTCATCAAAAACGTATTTGTTACATTCTGCAGAAAGTTTTGGTATACTTAACCTACTAAAAAGCGGCAAAGTGCGAGTTGGACTCGCCCATGAAGGATTCCGTAGCAGCAAGTAACATAATAATGTTTTTTTTTTAATTTTTATATTTGAGTTGATTGAATGAAAGGTAAATTGCGGTTTACGATTTATGACGTATTAAAAAAAGACTACTTACTAAAAAAAGACTACTTACTAGATATCGTTGAAACCAATTTTCGGTGGAAGTTTACATGGTAATGTACATCATAACTATATCTATATTTTTTAGTTTTATCATTCTCTTATTTTAGAAGTTACAGGGGAGGGGGACACACATTTTACCACTTTGGAAGTGTCTCTCTCGCAAACTATACAGTTTAGAAAAAAAATGATATTAGAAACCGCAATATCATTTTTGAAGACCTATCCATAGATACCACACACGTATGGGATTGATAAAAAAATTTTTTTTGGGTTTCAGTTCTAGGTTCATTTGGCTACGGAACCCTAAAAAATGTCCGCGGTTATTTAACAATCTGTCGTCGTATGGTCTTCTAGTACAGTGCTCAATAAATGTCCTAGTTTTACTAAGAAGGGAGACATGAATACATTTAAAAACTTTAGAAAAAGTAAGCATACAAAATGCTCAAAAAATTTAATTGAAATAGAACCGAATTCAAAAACTAGTAAGGTATTAAAAATCGAAAAATAATTGAATTACATATTTAATCTAAAAGACAAAAACGCTCATAAGATTTTACTGTTGAAGTCGGTGCCAAATCTTTGGAAACGTCAAACCACATGTATATTGTCAGTACGGCAAGACTATGCGAGTGAACCTACCCTACATTTTACTTACATTACCTAATAGTCCTAATACATCTTTGCTTTGGCACCGAGTCCAACAGGAAAGACTTATAATAGTTTTTGTCTTCCCTTCTCGGTTTTTGAAGTCGGTTCTATTAAAAAATATTATCAGATTGTTATATTTCTTAATATCAATGTCCTGTTTCTATCGTCTACACCAAAATGGCTTACAATTTCATCAAATAAATTAGCCAAAGTTTTGAAACAAAACCGTAGATTAAGCGAAGATTACCGAACTTAGAACAAATCTATCGCTTCACACAGGTATCACAAATCTATTCGTGGACTGTTCGTGTTAACAGACAGTTAAAGGAATAAATTAAAACTTGTGGGCCATTAGTGCTCCACGCGATTGCAAATGATGGTCTATCGCCTGCGAGGTACAACTGTTGTGCGATATAATCGCTTGTATAGCGTGTGATATTCTTTTTTGAGGCAAGTACCCGGACCTAAGGCGCCGGACAAACAGCCGGACGCGCGTCCTAGACGTGTCTTTGTAACACCCCGCGCACCTTACGCACGGTGGGATTAAGGGGCGCACTGTTTATCCGGTGCCTAAGTAAATTTATAAGTTGGGCCCAAGAGTCTCCCTCCGAGAAAAGTTCAAAGAAATAAACATTCTAACTGTAGTTTCCCAATATATTTTTGAAAATCTTTTGTATGTTAGAAGAAACATTTCCAATTTTTTAAGGCTTTGTGATATACATAACGTAAATACTAGACATAAAAACAATCTTGTGGTTTGTAATAGTCGACTCCACAAGATTAGTAATTCCTTTCAGGGCAACTGTATACGCTTCTACAACAAGCTTCCTAGTGAAATGAAGAATCTACCTCCTCATAAATTTAAAAGCCAAATTAAAAGTAAACTCTGCCAAAAAGGCTACTATAAAATTCAAGACTAGACGACAAACAAGCTTGGATATGAACTGTTTGCTCTCTCTCTATGCTACTCAAATGAAATATTGTACTTAGGTTAAGTAAATATGTTTGTAAATAGACCAAAAAAAAAACAGCCCGCTGAGTTTCTTACCGGAGTCTTCTCAGGACAGGGCCGCGTTTCGAACCGGTGGTCCATTTGCCAAACATTAGATTATTTATTTTTTATGACGTTTTGTAAGTGCCGTATTAATGGTCTATGCAGAATAAATGGTTTTTGACTTTAACTTTGAGTGTAATTGGGTGTATGAGTTGAGGGGTTACGGGGCCAAGTCGACCCCACCTGCTAACCTGGACGCCAGCTGATTAACGGACAAGGTTCTGGCGCAGACTTTGCTCTTGGGGTTCAGGAGGTCAGACGGCAGTCGCTCCCATAAAAGCCAAGGTAAGCTAAATCGAAAGGAGGACAATGGAACTCGAAACCGGAGGTGGCCCTGGGTCAGCCGGGGTGCGAGGGAAATGCCTTATGGGGCCACCTTACACGGGTCTAGACCCGAGACGGCGTGCGGTTTAACATAACATAACATACCTAACATAACTTCACGCGTGGGGTAGGCAGAGGTGTATTACATTACACACCCGCGATTCACCAGTTATGCTAAGGTCCCAATGTAATAGGGGGCGAGCCTATTGCTATCTACCGGGCACATATATTATTAAGCGAGCGATAATTAACATTTATTAATGCACACATAACTACGAAAAGTCAGAGGTGTGTGCCCGGGGCGACTGGGGATCGAACTCGAGATCTCGTCTCGGCAGTCCGTTACGTACCTACACCACTGGGTTATCGCCGCTTTTTTTTTGTGCGGTTTAAGTCGGTTTGAATCCGACATAACCACCCCCGCTGGACGGCGGAGGGATTTCCGCACGAAAAAAAGGGTCCACTATTACAACTTCATTATTTGGTTAGTTTTTACGGGAGCAACTACAGTTTGACCCTGAGGGGAAAGCCTGCGCCGGAGCCTATTTTCGCGTAATTTTGAACGTTAATGTGACTTTGTACTCATCACTTACTTTTGAAACTTTGTCGAAATACTTTTGACGTTCTGTAGAATCACTTACTTTTGACACTCTGGATAGACAGCTGACTGTGCCTACAGACATAGACAAATGTTAGAATGTTACCTACTTTAAGTAGGTACTCATTGAACCACAAAAGTTGTTTGTTATCAATATTGAATAGCGTGGCAGGAAACCACATTGTCTATGCAATGACACAGACACACCTAAAAAAGACTCGAAGAGTACCTACCTATTCGTTGCGAAAGATAAGAAACTCACGTTAGTTCCTCATTGTTCGCGTTTTGATAAAATATTACCTTTCTTTTTTTAAGTTTTTAGACACCAGGGACACCAAAAACTGTAAAATGTTAATTTTGTCTTCCGAAGATTATAAGTACCTTTTTTTTTTTTTTTTATCGTGCGGAAATCCCTTCGGATACCCCCCCGCCAGCTAGCGGGGGGCGGTTATGTCGGGCTTGCACCGACTAAAACCGCACGCCGTCTCGGGTCTTCAGACAAGAAACAAACGATCTATCCATTGCAATAAATCAATGAATAATTTGATACACCTAAGTATAAATATTTTTAAAGAGGGATATGCTCTATGGGTAACCTTACACCCGGCGTCTTAAGACCCGAGACGGCGTGCGGTTTTAGTCGGTGTAAGCCCGACATAACCGCCCCCGCTAGCCGGCGGGGGGTATCCGAAGGGAATTCCGCACGAAAAAAAAAAAAAAAGGTATAAGTAAATTCAAATACAGTACCCAATACTTATCTGCAGACCTTTTAATACCCTCTAAAAGAAAACTTTTAAATTCACGTATTATTATCCCAGTCCCTCGAGACGGTCAGGTATCAAAAGTCATTTTGCTACGCTCTTTATACAAAGAAAGTTATTCATAGTACCTATATCAAAAGGCAAGTTGAACGCTTTAGTTGAATCGCTGAATATACCACCATTATGCAGGTAGACGTCAGAAGGTTAGGCCAGAGTTTCGGGTGGATGACGCAGCGGAAAAGTTCCATCAGACTGTTTGGTGTAAGTTTGATAGATGTGGCGTGGAAATGAGTGATGTTGAATGAATAAGGGTATTATAAATTTAGTTTTTATGTTATGTAGGCAGCAGTAAAAACTAATTTCTAGTACAAATGTGTCATGTCTGGTTTATACATGATTAATTAGGTAAATTATGTAGGTATGTTGTTATTTTTGAGAGGTTGCACTTATTAACTACTACAGCACAAATATAGAAAATTGCCTCGATCTTTATTGTTTTATAACCGCCCAGAAATTGGAGCTCCGGATAACTTTGCATCGGAGTACACAATGTTACAGCCAGACTTTGTTTTATATGTATAAAATAGTTGTGCCCGCGACTTCGCCCGCGTGGTTTTAGATCTGGGTTTTATTTTTTTTTACGGGGAAGTTTGTGAATTGTAATATTAGCTATCTAACAGTGAAGATCCCGTCAAAATAGACCTAGCTGTTCCAGAGATTACTTAATTCAGATTCGAAGCGTCGGTAGCTTAGTGGTTAAGGAGTCAACCCTACGATCGAGAGGTCCCGGGTTCGAATCCTGGCCATTACACTACCGAGGTGAACCCACTCCTAACACAAGGAATTTAGCTTAGCTGGAGGGGTTAGGGGGAATATTAGTAATTTCGGTTACTAATGTTCTTTAAAAAAAAAAAAATCAAACAGACAGACAGATAAAAGTCCAAAAAAATAAAAAAAATATGATTTTTAGTACTTATTGTGTAAACATTCTCATGCCTTCATCGAAAAACTGTTATCATACCATTAAAGTTTGTACGGAACCAATCGACTAGTAGCTATCTACTTCATTATCATCTCCGCGTTGAATCCTAGTCACATCCGAGGCTTTCACCTCGGAGCCCTGGGTTCGGTTCACAGTTTTTCTTCCTCCACTTTGTACGGTCTTGGGCACCCCTGGCAGTGAGACTGTCCATCCATGATACTAGTACGTACCAACTTGTTCGGTTTTTATAAAAATAGGCGAACTTGTTCTTCGGTAACATTTCCTTCGCCGCCCACCGCGTAGCCCCCAGGGCGCAAGTTCCTTAGATAAGGGGCTGTGTCGAGATAGTAATCTGAGCGTGCGAAACTAGCTCAACTAAGTAGTTACTAGTAGCTACACAGTGGTAGCGCTGAACTCGCTTTAGTATTCATTCCTTGCCTATTTTTTACAATATTTGGCAGTAGACTTTGAATACCTAATATTAGGTATGATCTAGGTAGGTACTTAGGTATAATTGAGCGAAGCTCTGAATGTGTGAAGCTCGCTTTCAGACGATTAATGTATTTCGTTAGACCATCTTCTCCTCCCAAACGGTTGAACCGATTCTAATGAAATTTCACACAAGCAAAGATGTTACTGATGGGAAGAACATAGGCTACAAAAAATCAAAAATCAAAAGTACCACGGAGGAATAATCATCGGAAAAAATTATTAAAATCTTATTCCTCAATGAACAAAAAGCCTCATACGCAAGATTGGTATTAAATTATGTAATTTGTTCATATATGTACACAAGACAAAAAAGAAAAATGAAAGATCGGACTAGCCATTGAGGAATTATCACCGTTAGGAAAATAGAAAAAGTCCTGGTGAAATTGCTTCGCTCAATTTTTGCAACGGCAGAATGAATTGCAGACCTAGTAATAAATACTCTGGACTATACACGAATTTGCACTTTGGAGCCCGGGTTCTGCTCTCCTGCTCCTCCTGATTGATTTAACTGGCTTTTACATGAGCGCCTGATGTCTGACCCCTAACCCCGAGAGAGGAGACTGCGCCAGAGCCTCATCTATCAATAAGATGCAAAACGTAATACCTATAACATATATAATATTTTACATGTGTATTATGACATCCATAGAGACCGTCTAAACTAGTAAAATAATTGAGAAGTGCAGAAATGTTCAGGTCCTAGTAGATGCTGGAGTTTTGAAAATTATAGGAATACAAATAAATTAATCTGTAGCGTTAGGTATATGGGGCTCCGCCAAGATCTTCGGAGCCCCAGCCAGCCTCAAAAGATGTATCTCTTTGCAGGTGCAGAACCAACCGCAAACCCTGCTACAGAGTCTCGTCCGTCAATTAATCGTTAATTGACGGACGAGGCTCTGGCGCAAGTTTCCTCTCGGGGTTGAGAAATCAGACTGCAGTCGCACTCGTAAAAGTCAATCTATACTCAATTATTACCTAAAGAGAGAGGCCGAATTCTGACTTTGTTTAAATGTTTTTGGTAATATCCGGAACCACTGCTCTAATTAGAAAAATCTTTCACTATTTCAAATGTAAATTATATCCCCGATGGACATCTATATACTATAACTAGTATTTTGCGCGGTGCGCGAGCTGCAAGCAGCTCGCGACTGTTATGTGTAGCGCTCCGGTAAAATTAAATACAATTTTAACTTTCTTTCCGCCCTCCGGACGCTCGAAAGTAAAAAATTGTCCGCCATCTTGGATTTTCTTAACTTTATTTTCAAAAATTCAAAATCAAAACCCCCGATTTACTCGAAAATGACACCCATGTCGCCATGACATTAAAGATGGCGGATGAAAAGCCACTATGTTGGCCGCCATCTTGAATTTTTTGACATTTCGGATTTTTCCCATACTCAGCTCACCCGTGTCTACACTTTTCCCGTAGATCATCTATTCCCCCCATTATTCCTTCTAAGAGAACAATTCTGTCCGTGATTGAATCAGTGGCAAATGCATCCGCCATCTTGAATTTCGAACCAAGTCTGAAACTATAAAAATACAACAGGATACTGGCAACAATACTGTATAATAACATTTTTGATATTACAATTTTCGTAGAACAAACTATCTTTTCAAAGTCGGCTCTACCCAAAAATGAAAAGTTGGACTATTTCTTGGTGCTGCCAGTTAGAAGAGATAAAAATAGTCAAATGTCATTAAAGAGGATCCAAACTACCCTGCCATATGAAATTTGATTTAAAAATATCGTTAATTCCATGTTTCAGGTATTTCGGGAAAAATCGGGTCAATGTTTCAATCTGGCGACGCATTTTAAAGACCCACACGACCGACCCATACAACTCAAAAGGCTCCGGTGTTGCCAACTGTCACAAAATTAAATATTTTCATTTTCATAGAAATTTCATCGTTTTACAAAATAACTCCCCGAGCGTCCGCCATCTTGTTTTTTTATGACATATTTTTTTCTAAATACTCAAGGATACTGGCAATACTACAAAATAAAAAATAAATCGAAATTGCAACATTCATAAAACAAACTTCTTTTTTGTAGTAGGGTCTGAAAATTGCTAAATTTCAAATAAAAAAATCGCTCCGCCATCTTGGATATTTCAACTTTTTTTTCAAAAATTCAAAATCAGAAGCCTCGATTTACTCAAAAATGACACCCATGTTGCCATGTCATCAAAGATGGCGGAGAAACGACCATCATGTTGGCCGCCATCTTGAATTTTTTGACATTTCGGATTTTTCCCATAGTCACCTCAGCTCTCTCTACATTTTTCCCATACATCATCCATAACCCCCATTACTCCTTCTAGGAGAACAATTGTGTCAGTGAGTGAGTGAGTGTATTTTTTGTTTGAGCAGCCCTCACCTTTCTTTAATACCCTGGCCATGCTCCTCACCCATCTTCCAAACCCTCGATCATCATCTATCTCCATATTTCTGACTGAGAGTTCTTCCATAAAAACATTCTGAAAAGGAACCATATCAAAGTCTTGCATAGTTCCCAACTTGCAGTCACTTCAATATTCTCCATATATTTTGTATTGAAAAATAAATTCCGCCATCTTGAATTTTGTTTCTGTTCATTGAGTAGACCTTCAGGTCCTGATCATCTTTTGCTAAGAAACCACTCTTCTATCTTTTATACTCTCCGAGATAGACACCGACGAAATTTGTATGGCGGCCATCTTTTTTTCTCCATTTTGAATTTTTTTTCAGCTCACTGCCAATTGGATGAGGTTCCAAGTATTTTTTGTTGGAGCAGCCCTCACCTATGTTTAATACCCTGGCCGTGCTCTTCACCCATCTTCCAAACCCTCAATCATCATCTATCTACATATTTTTGACTAAGAGTTTGTCCCCAAAAACATTTTAAAAAGAAACCATAAATCAAAGTCTTGCATAGTTCAAAACTTGTAGTCTTCAATATTCGCCATACATTTTGTATAGAAAAATAAATTCCGCAATCTTGAATTTTTTTTCTATTCATCGAGTAGACCTTTGGATCCTGATCGTCTTTTGCGAAGAAACTACTCTTCCATCTTTTATACTCTCCGAGGTGGACACCGACGAAATTTGTATGGCGGCCATTTTTTTTTTCGCCATTTTGATTTTTTTTTCAGGTCACTGGCAATTGAATGACGTTTCGAGTGACATTTGCTCAAGCACCCCCAACCTAACTTCAATACCGTAAGCGTGCTCTTCACCCGTCTCCGAAATCCTCAATTTATGAATGATATAATACATATATATATATATATATTATATAATATAATGAATTTTTATCCTCTATACGAAACCATCAGTAAAAAAAATAATTTTTCATACAAAATTGTTCAGGAGAGGTGATCAATGAGTCAGTGAATCAGCACGAGCAGCTATATATATATTAATAAAATTGTAAGTTAGTTATCTCTGTACATTGGAGATATTTAAAAAGACTTGTTAAATGAACGATTCTGAACACAAAAATATATATTTATTTAATTCTTGTTTGTTTGCTGTTTATCTGTTTGTTCACGATGGGCGCAAAAACTACTGAAGGGATTATGATGCAGTTTTTCTATTAGAAAGGTCTTGGTCAGACTTAAAATCTGCCGTATCTTTGATTGCAATTGGTTAAGAAAAACCGTAGATATGACCAAAAAACGATAACCGCCCTCCGCGCGGGCGGAGCCGCGGGCATCGCGCGCGCAGCTAATATTTTACTAGCTGACTTGGCATATAACCACGAAGTGACATAACCACCCCCGCTGGCCGGCGGGGGGCTATCCGAAGGGATTTCCGCAAGTAAAAAAAAAAAGCTGATTTGGCAAACGTCGCGTCGTTCTGCTTTAGAATCAAGTTATGTTGGTTACCTTAACAGCTGAATTTATTTCGTGAACGTCTCCTTGCACCCCGGCATTAAAGACCCGAGATGGCGTGAGGTTTTGGTCGGTTCGAATCCGATATAACCACCCTCGCTTCCCGGTAGGGATGAGTAACCGTGGCGATTCCCGAAAAAAAAAATACAAAAAGGCACAGTACAGGCGGAGACAAATTTAAAAAATCAAAGATCACGAAATTCCGTTCTTGAGTTTATCCCGGTCATAACTAACACGAAATTGTTTAAATATATAGATGTAAATTACGATGGCTTAAGTTAAAAAAAAGACTCGTATAGAGGGCGGGTTGCTAGTCAAAAATAATAATCAAACCTCGGACTCCATAATGTAAACTTTGACGAAACCGGGAAATCGCTAGGAGGATGTGTATTATGACGCAATAATACCTGGATCTCTGACATCAAAAAAATCAATTTACCTATAAAAAATCCGTTCCCGCAGGGGGAACGCACAGGTAGATTTCGTGGAGCAATTAATATTATTTTATTAACATGTTTAATTTTTTTTTCTCGAAAACGGTAACTTTTAGCGAAAAACTTTTCGGATATTTATTTTAGACTTAAAATTGGCCTATCGATTAAAAATGTTTCCGACAGCAAGAATGTTCACCGGTTAGAAGTTATGATTTTTTTCCCGAAAAATTTTGGTTTTTCCCCCTCCACTTTTAGTTAAAGTTTTAATCTTATAGGTTTACAGTTAAAAATTGTTGGGATTCATGTATACTATGGGATAAAATTAGAACATTTCGAATATCTTTCATGGAACGTGAAATTTTGAGGAAAAACTGATTTCACAAAAAGTGAGGCCCTACCGTCCCCTTAGGCCGGATCCCACCCGTTCACGAACTTAAACTAAGTTTACACCCAAGCAATTTTTGACCGCAGTTTGAAAGCGATCGGGGCAAAAATGCGACCGTGAGAGTGCCGCAAATTTTGTGAAGTGGAACCATACATACATATATATATATATAAACTTTTTGACCAGTGGTCATTTCGGACTCAGGGGGTCATAAATAGACCTCCTATGAAGAAATTTTTTAAAAATTCGACAGTAGTCAAGAAACCAATAGGTAGATCGATTTCATCGAAATCTACCTAAAAATCATTATACTACCAGCAACTATACCTAAAATGATAATAGGATGTTCTACTTGAACTTAATGGCGTAAGTTGGAGTCGTCCTTCACGCCCAGACCGCGGGCTGTTTGAAATTAAAATGAACCTTGATACCGAACTGACTACTACTACTTGAATACACGACATTGTATTTGCACATAGAAACGTTGCTGTTTCTTGTGAAGCACTGAAAATATTGATAAAATGAGTAGCATAAAGGTCATTCCTGCTAGCCGGCGGGGGTGGGTACTCGGGGGAATTTTCGCACGAAAAAAGGAAAAGAAATAAACTACAGGTAAGAACAGTCCTAGGGCCTTACTCTTGAACTTAATTCCGATCGATCGGTATTGGAATTACAAATTTCTTACTCTTGAATTCGACGCTAGCGCTATATGGTTTTAAAATTGCTTGTCCATTAAGTGTTACCCTAGCAGAAGCAGGCCGGGGCGGTGGAGTGTTGAGCGCCCTCCTCTTCCCGGGGGCAAGACGTGGACACCTTGGTTCCCAAACCAGAGGGGGCCATCTCGAAACCAGAGATGACCCTGGATCAGCTGGGGTGCGAGGGAAATGCCTTATGGGGCCACCTTACACCCTGACGTTTTAGACGGGGGGGGGGGAATCAGGGAGATTTGTGCACAAAAAAAGAATGTTAGGTTTAGGTGTTCCTTATGAATTAAGGGCCTTTTAAAGAGCATTAGAAGGTTTCTGCAGGGTCGGTAGCGCAAGTGTGACGCCACTGGTGTTGCACACTTCCATAGGCTGCGGTAACCACTTCCCATCAGGTGGGCTGTGAGCTTTTCTGCCACCGAAGTGGTATTTAAGAAATAATAGTAAATAATGGTCACGTAAATTTAAAACAATATGGCGCTAGCGTCGAGTACAAGAGTGTTCAAGAGTACGAACTTTCTTTTTCCAATACCGATCGAATTAAGCTCAAGAGTAAGGCCCCTATTAGGATGAAATTCGAAATGAGGTCATCCGACAAACAACCAAAGCTACCGACATAGCTCGCAGACTAAGTACGCTGAAGTGACAACGGGCTGGCCTGACTGAGGACTGATGGCCGTTGGAGCAAACGAGTCCTAGGGTGGATACTGTGAATTGTCACACGGAAGGCGGGGGGACGCCTTCAGTCAGATGGACTGAAGACAGGGGGTAGCTGGGATAGACTGGATGCGGAATTCAGGGGATCGGATGCTGCCACATAGGTAGAGGCCTGTGTCCAGCAGTGGATAATATGGTAGGTATATGAGGTTCTTCGAACATCTTCAGCTGCTAGCTGGTACACACGGTCCGGGAAACCATCTACTCTCTCTCTCTCTTTTTCTCTCTCCCACACACACACACCCTCTTAGGGAGGGTTTGGACCCTCCCTAAGAGGGTGTGTCTCTGGCATTTGAGAACAGCTCCATCGAATTGGATTATTACGTTTTTACTGAATTCGTAATTATTATTAGGACAATAAAAATGGTAAAATCCACACGAAAAGCCGGAGCCCGTATGACGCCTCGCGAGGACAAGAATTATTTTCTTGAGTATGGTTCGAACACCGTTGATATCGCCTCGCGGCCTCTGCTGACGAGGACACGACCTTATAATTAACCCGTCAGTGATTTGCATTTGTGTATAAAGTGACTACTTAAGTAATAGAATCTAACTACATAAAATGTATTACATACTACATTATGTGCTGTAATTTTTACTACATATCAAAGGGAAATGAGTCATTATTCTACCAATTTACCATTGTTTTTATGCGTTATCATCATTCTTAAACTGGTATTTATTATCAAATTACTTGTAGACGTTATATTATTTTGTCGCAACAATTTTTGTCAACTTGAAATTGGCTAGTAGAATGTACCTATTTTTTTCATGCGGAAATCCCCTCGGATACCCCCCTGCCTGCCAGCGGGGGCGGTTATGCACCCCGACTGACCCTGGGCCATCTCCGATTTTGAGATGGCCCCCTCGGGTTTGGGAACCACGGTGTCCCCGTCTTGCCCCGGTTTGGGGGAGGGGCGATAGTCGCCCCGCCCGGCCTCACCTGCCACCACCAGGCCTGCGCTCATGGAGGACGGAGGTCGTGTAGAATGTACCTACTGAATTGAAGTACCCGGATGACGCCGAGCGAGAACAAGGATGAATTTCTTGTGTCTGTTTCATGTACCGTACCACACGCGTAAGTTCTGATCCCTTGGGAATGTCGGGATAAAAAGTAGGCTATGTTACTCAGTGATTATGTATCATTCTAATGGTGAATTTTAGGTAGATTTCGATGAGTGGAAGGAACGACTTGGGCAACCAAGCGCAGGGCACGCCGCAATAGCGGCGGTAAGGCCCATCATGGAGGATTGGCTGGAGAGGCGACACGGAAGCCTCTCCTACCGACTGACGCAGGTGATCTCAGGGAAGGGGTGCTTCGGGGACCACCTGCATCGGATCAGGAAGGAGCCAACGCCTGAGTGTCATCACTGCGACGCGAGCGAGGACTCAGGGCTGCACACGCTGGCGGACTGCCCGGCGTGGGAGGCGCCGAGGCGTGACCTCGTGGCAGCCATCGGGGTGGGAGTCCTCTCGCTCGGCAGCATGATTGCGGCAATGGTGCGGAGCGCGAGCGCGTGGGCCGCCGCCGCCTCCTTCTGCGAGCATGTAATGCTCGCGAAGGAGGTGGCGGAGCGCGCCCGGGAGAGACTTAGAACTCTCCCGGTCCGCCGAGCCCGCAACTTGCTCGCCGCGCGTCGCAGGCAACTCAGGCGCCGGAGGTCGCTTAACGACCTCCGTCCTCCATGAGCGCAGGCCTGGGGGTGGCGGGTGAGGCCACCTGTCACCCCAGCAGAAGCAGGCCGGGACGGTGGGGCGACTAGCGCCCCTCCCCCAAACCGGGGCAAGACGGGGACACCGTGGTTCCCAAACCCGAGGGGGCCATCTCGAAACCGGAGATGGCCCAGGGTCAGTCGGGGTGCGAGGCATATGCTCTATGGGCAACCTTACACCCCGGCGTCTGTAGACCCGAGACGGCGTGCGGTTTTAGTCGGTTCAAGCCCGACATAACCGCCCCCGCTGGCACGCGGGGGGGTATCCGAAGGGATTTCCGCACGAAAAAAAAAAAAAAAAAAAAAAGGTAGATTTCGATGAAATCGATCTACCTATTGGTTTCTTGACTACTGTCGAATTTTAAAAAAAATTCTTCATAGGAGGTCTAGTTATGACCCCCTGAGTCCGAAATGACCACTGGTCAAAAAGTTTATATATATAAATATATGTATATGTATGTATGGTTCCACTTCCCAAAATTTGCGGCACTATCACGGTCGCATTTTTGCCCTGATCGCTTTCAAACTGCGGTCAAAAATTGCTTGGGTGTAAACTTAGTTTAAGTTCGTGAACGGGTGGAATCCGGCCTAAGGGGACGGTAGGGCCTCACTTTTTGTGAAATCAGTTTTTCCTCAAAATTTCACGTTCCATGAAAGATATTCGAACCGTTCTAATTTTATCCCATAGTATACATGAATACCAACAACTTTTAATTATAAACCTATCAGATTAAACCTTTAACTAAAAGTGGAGGGGGGAAAAACCAAAAATTTTCGGGAAAAGAATCATAACTTCTAACCGGTGAACATTCTTGGCGTCGGAAACATTTTTAATCGATAGGCCATTTTTAAGTCTAAAATAAATGTCTGAAAAGTTTTTCACTAAAAGTTACCGTTTTCGAGAAAAAAAAAAACATGTTAAAAATATTACTGTGTTTACTTGTGTGTGTAAGTCCGTATATAAAATAATATTAATTGCTTCACGAAATCTACCTGTGCGTTCCCCTTGCGGGAACGGATTTTTTTGTAATCGGTTAAGTGGTTTCAGAGTTTATCGATTGCCAACAAACAAAGCTTTTCTCATAATAACATTATATTATAGAAGGCATATTATAGAAGATTTTTGGTACTAACTTGTAATTATCATCATTACACTATCGTTCTTCCTGGTTGAGGAGCTGGTGCTGTCAGGTGTGGGGACTAGTAGCATATGTGGTTGTACATTGCTCTTCAAAGATAGGCTATGACAGTCACCTGAGAAAACATCAACGAAGTTCTCAATAGTTAGCAGTCAGTCGCTGTGACCGAATACGGCCGATAAGATTTTCTGGTAAAGATAGAGACGAACTTAGTAATTATTCCATACATTTACTGTGCGGGTGCCCGCCACATCCATAGGACAGAGATAGAGACAGCACATCTGATCATATTCCAGGGAAAGGTTCTTGTGGGTCGGGGGCTCTGGTAATATTAAATACGGGTGGAGCCGTTGACGTAGGCTAATCCTAACAATATTATAAATACAAAAGTAACTCTGTCTTTCTGTTACGCTTTCACGCCTAAACCACTGAACCAATTCTGATGAAATTTGGTACAGAGACAGACTAGAGCTGGGGAAAGGACATAGGCTATTTTTGGTCGCTATAATAGACATCCACGTTGGTGGAGCCCCAGGCAACAGCTAGAGGTTATTGCAAGCGTAAAAAGGCTACGAAACACACGTTTATGTTCATGTTTTAGTCTTGTATGTTTCCCGACTAGTTTGTGGGCGGATCTAGGTATTCAGAATGTGAGTTAATTGGCGACTTGTAGCAGTATTATATTTTCTGCGCAGGCTTTACCAACACTGGAATTAGCTTTGTTGTGTGAGGTTTAGAAATATCGGATACAGTGTTATTTAAGCAAATTACATAACATTTAACATGATTTCACGCCTGTATCCCCGAAGGGGTAGGCAGAGGTGTATTACACACCCTCGATTCGTATGTTATGTTTAGGTCCCAAGGTAATAGGGGGCGAGCCAATTGCCATCTACCGGGCACATTACTAAGCGAGCGATAATTAACATTTTTAAGCAAATTAAGTATACATACTGTAATTCAAACAAGATGAGAGGCAGACCATTATTTTTTTCTCTTCGTGCTGAAACCCCCCCCCCCCCGCCGGTTAGCGGCGGCGGTTATGTCGAGCTTGAACCGACTAAAACCGCATGCCATCTAGGGTCTTCAGACGCCGGGGTGTACCCTCCCTAGTAATCCAATTTCGGTTTGATTGTGTTCAGGGGTCAGCAAGTGCATAGCCGGCAGGGGGATGTGGTCGCAGCAGCACTAGTGGGTCCGGTGGTGTCACGCGTTGCTGCAATGACAATCGTCTTTAGATGAGGCCGTCAAGCTGAGTGCCACCATTGTTAACATGGCACGTGTGACCCTCTTTCCTGACCCTCTTTCCTGAGACTTTACCTTCAGCTTACCATCAGGCGAGGTGAAGTCAAATTGATGTGTCCTATATATACATAAATAAAAATAACCCTCCAGAAACTAGAACATAGCAGGATGTTTGGACATCATCACATTAGCGTTGTTCCAAGTTCCATCCAAGGCCTTCACCTCAGAGCCCCCGATCCGTTCACTTTTCCTCATCTTATCCATGATTGATTTGGCTTATCTTGGTTTTTGACGTAACAACGTCTTATAATTCTATAGAGCCGGCTGCACGCACGAAAAAATGAGGCGTTCCATTTAAGGCTTGAAGTGCAAGCGAGAACGCAAACGAGAGACAAAGAGGCACAATCGGCCTCCGCGTTCGGCAGCGTTCGACATCTGTCTCAGGCTTGAAGTGCAAGCGAGAGCGCAGAACGAGCGACAAAGAGGCACAATCGGCCTCCGCGTTCGGCAGCGTTCGATATATAAAAATAAAATTTTCTTTTGAAAAATGCAACTATTTCATCAGTATTTTCTTATGACGTTGTCACGTTCAACTATCGTCAGTAAACCGACTTTACAGACACCCGTTTTTTTTTTCGGGAGCGACTGCCGTTGAACCTCCCCAAGAGGAACGTCTGTGCCAGAGCCTCGTCGGTGTTTACCAGGTGCTCCAACTAGGTTTTCTACGTATTCTACGACATTCTACACAGCGCTTTCTAGACCCCAAGTAAGCATAGGTAAACTAATTCAATTGAATTTTTAAGCAATTTGTAGATATAGATATAGATCGGAAAAAGAACAAAAAAACAAAAAAAAACAGGCACAAAATATACAATGTTTAAAATATTATTAATTAAAAAATCAAATAACCCGACTGCCCTAAAAAGACCGAAACAAGTTTGATAGCAGGCGGGACCCTTTAATTTTCTTTCGGTTTATGATTTGCATCTGGGTCCCGCCTGCTATCAAACTTGTTTCGGTCTTTTTTTTGCGTGCCAGCGGGGGTGGTTATATCGGGCTTGAATCGACTAAAACCGCACTCCGTCTCGGGTCTTCAGACGCCGGGGTGTAAGGTTGCCTATAAAGCATTTCCCTCGCACCCCGACTGACCCTGGGTCATCTCTGGTTCCGAGATGGCCTCCTCGGTTTTGGTGTCCCTTTCTTGCCCCGGTTGTGGAGCGATCGACGTAGGTCAGGGCCGGCCAGCGGGGGCGGTTATGTCGGGCTTGAACCGACTAAAACCGCACGCCGTCTCGGGTCTACAGACGCCGGGGTGTCTCTAAAACTTTACATAAAATATAAACAAAATTTAAAAAAGTTAAATTGGTCCTCTGAAGATAACAAAAATGAATACATACCTACAACTGATTGATTTCAATATAAAAACCTTTTTTTTTAAACAATATTAGTATCCCAAATTACTAATATTCCCCTTAACCCCTCCAGTTAAGCTAAATTACTTGTGTTACGAGTGGGTGTATGTCGATAGTGTAATGGCCCAGCTTCGAACCCAGGACCAGGATCGTATGGCCGACTCCTTAATCACTAAGGCTACTGTTCAGCAACTTCTGAGGGCGACAGTATTTTGATGCTTTGTTAAAGCGTAAACAAAAAAACGAACTTTGTACCCTTAAATCTCAGCCATGAACTTCAACAGGGCGATGCCAACAACAAGTTGCGTTGCTAATAGCTTTTTAATACCGCTCCGACTAAAAATGTACACACATTTGGACGGAAATATGTGCGATAAGCGGTTCACTTGGCTGATAACAACTCGACGTAAATAATATATTTTTGTCTATTATTTTATGATTTTCTATTCATTATGCTTTAAGGAAGCGGCGATAGCCTAGTGGCGTACGTAACGGACTGCTGAGACGAGGTCTCGAGTTCGATCCCCAGTCAGCCCGGGCAAACACCTCTGACTTTTCGTAGTTATGTGTGCATTAATAAGTGTTAATTATCGCTCGCTTAATAATATGCCCGGTAGATGGCAATAGGCTCGCCCTCTATTACATTGGGACCTTAACATAACTGGCGAATCGTGGGTATTAACACCTCTGCCTACCCCTTCGGGGATACAGGCGTGAAGTTATATTATGTTATGTTATGTTATGTTATGTTATGTTATGTTATGTTATGTTATGTTATGTTATGTTATGTTATGTTATGTTATGTTATGTTATGTTATGTTATGTTATGTTCTGTTATGTTATGTTATGTTATGTTATGTTATGTTATGTTATGTTTAAAATAATAAAAAAATGTCCATATTCCGTAAAAAGCTTGCTTTTATCAGAGCCGATACAACAAAACATGATGGCGCACCGTTTTCCTGGATACAAAAGCAAACTTTTTCGGGCCATATTTCTTTTTGTCTAATTTATCGATAAATCTATAAAAAAATCATATTCTCTTTTCAAAGACAAAATTGATGTTGGAATATGTGAGAGAACTGTTGTGTTTACCTATATGTGACTCATGTTTATGATAAAATATTATTTAGAAGAAATTACTTCATTTCTTCGATATTCAAATTCAATATTTGTTGGTACATATAAATATCTATATATATACAATAAAGTCGTGTTAGTGCATGACCGCGATGAACTCGAGAAGGGGGGAACGATTTTCATGACCTTAGATTTTTTAGATTTATCTCCGCCTATACTGTGCTTTTTGTGGACTTGAACTGACCAAAACCTCTCATCGTCTTGGGTCTTTAATGTCGGGGTGCAAATATGAGATATTCGCGAAATAAATTCAGACGATAAGATAACCAACACATCTTAACTCCAGGGCAGGAAAAGATGTTTACCGAATCAGCTAATTTTTAGTGTTTTTACATAAAGGATATTTTTTGTTCAAAGGTCACCTTTTTATTATTTTAAATGGGGACACTGGAAGCCAGACGG
This sequence comes from Cybosia mesomella, assembly GCA_946251805.1. Taxonomy (NCBI): domain Eukaryota; kingdom Metazoa; phylum Arthropoda; class Insecta; order Lepidoptera; family Erebidae; genus Cybosia; species Cybosia mesomella. The sequence continues at coordinate 31,616,599 of OX276398.1, forward strand.
ACCCACCCAAGAAGCTTGCGGGCCACTTCATTCGTTTCCCCAACCCTCCCGTTGGGAAGAGCGTGGTTATTCAAACTTTCACGGCGCCCCTTCAAACCTTTTTGTTTCCTTGTAGAATCTTGCGATCTGTTCCACCTTCAGATCCTTCAACTGTTCCGAGTCCAGTGCGTCCGATCCCAGAAGTTCCCATCTAATTAGTGAGTACATGGGACACTCGGCCAACAGGTGGAAAATTTTAATAATAATAAATAATATTCTACAACATTCTACACATCGCTTTCTAGACCCAAAGTAAGCATAGTTTAACTAGCTTGTGCTATTGGATATGCCAGAATGCGGATAAACATACTAAAATCCTTTTTTTTTGTAAATACATACATATTATACATAGAAACACCCAGACCAATGCAAACAGACATATTCATGCATACAAATATTTGCACTGAGCGGGAATCGAACCCGCGCCCCCTGCCGTAGCAGTCGAATGCACTACCGCTACGCCACAGAGGCCTGAAAACTAAGAAAGCTGGTCTCTCAGCAGGCGAGCTTAGCTCAATGTTGAGTTTTCTTCCTCATCATCACAGCGTAAGATTGTATCCAAATACTGGTGGTAGAAATTTGATGACAGAAATTTGCCACAAAATTCGGCCGGGTGGGTACCACCGTGCACGATTGCGAAAAACCCTCCATAGTAATCCAATTTCGGTTTGATTGCGTTCAGGGGTCAGCAAGTGCATAGCCGGGCAGGGGGATTGTGGTCGCAGCACTAGTGGGACCGGTGGGTGTCACGCGGTGCTGCGACGACAATCCTCTTCTGATGAGGCCGTCAAGCTGAGTGCCACCATTCTTAACATGGTACGTGTATGTAATGGTGACCCTCTTTCCTGGGACTTTACCTTCAGCTTACCATCAGGCGAGGTGAAGTCAAATTGACGTGTCCTAAATATAATAAAAAAAAAAAAAGCTAGCACTTTGGGGCCCGTGGTCCGCTCTCCTACCCTTTCTCTTGATTTGGTTCATCATTAACCTATTCTAGTCCACTGCTGGACATAGGTCTCCTTTAATGAGCGCACTAGCGCCTTGTCTTCAGCTTGCCGCATCCAGCATCTGCCCGCAGTCGTTCGCAGATCGTCATCCCACCTAGCCGGAGGGCGTTATACACTATACGTTTGCCGAGTCGCGGTCTCCACTCAAGAACACGTTTAACTCGCGAAGAACCGACAACCGCTGGGTTGTCGGTTCTTCGCGAGATATGGCCGGCCCACTGACACTTCAGCTTGCTAATTCTTTGAGCTATGTTGATAACCTTGGTTCTCTGTCGGATGCATTCGTTACGAAACGATTGATTTGGTTAATCCGGACTTTTATAGGAGTGACTTTCGTCTGACCTCCCAACCTCGAATGGAAAGCCTGCGTCAGAGCCTTGTCCGTCAATCAGTAGGAGTACCAGCTTGCAGGTGAGGTTCACTTGAACCCTAAAGATTTTGGTGTGGCTCAGTCATTGTAAATAGGTATATTTAGGGTACAGGGCCTTACGAACAGCGCAAGCCAAGCTCACCTAGGCTGTTGGTAAAGCAGGCACAACGACTAGGAAGTCGTTGTGCCTGCTAAATAACGGATGAGGCTCTGGTCCGGGCTTTCCTCTCAGGGTTAGGAGGTCAGACAGTCGCTCCCGGAAAAGCCGACATACCAATCAAAACACTATGCGGACCACGGCCTCCATGATGATGATAGGTATGCCTTTTTTTTTTTTTTTTTTGCCGTTCGGAAATCCCTTCGGATACCCCCCCGCCGGCCAGCGGGGGCGGTTATGTCGGGCTTGCACCGACTAAAACCGCATGCCGTCTCGGGTCTTCAGACGCCGGGGTGTAAGGTTACCCATAGAGCATATCCCTCGCACCCCGGCTGACCCTGGGCCATCTCACCACTAACAGCATCGCTCATCCTGTCTCCTCTGAAAGCAGAGGAGTACGGAGAGCGATGTGTTCCCGCCACGTTGGGTATTGGCCGACGATCAATGCCAACCCTATGAAGGGGTGAAGGGGAAGCCATTGACCGCCGCCCAGGGTGTACCGGCCGCTCCGATTCCGTTCCCCCCGGACTGCAGCGGGATCGGAATCGGAGCGACACTCGAGGAGGTTACCCAACACACACCCCTTACCCAACACACACCCCCGTGTTCTCAGTACCTAAAATACCCAAGACCGTGCGAATTTTAGGGGGTGCCAGAAAGCGGAACTCGAGCTCCGAGATGAAGGCTTCGGAGGCAAACGGGACACAACCTTGTTATGTTGATGATTGTGACATAGGTATATATTACGAAAATTACGAGGATTGGCTAGAGTGGCGACACGGAAGCCTCTCGTACCGACTGACGCAGGTGATCTCCGGTAAGGGGAGCTTAGGGACCACCTGCATCGGATCAGGAAGGCGCCAACGCCTGAGTGCCATCACTGCGACGCGAGCGAGGACTCGGGGCTGCACACGCTGGCGGACTTCCCGGCGTGGGAAGTGCCGAGGCGTGACCTCGTGGCAGCCATCGGGGTGGGAGTCCTCTCGCTCGGTAGCATGATTGCGGCAATGGGGTGCAGCGCGAGCGCGTGGGCCGCCGCCACCTCCTTCTGCGAGCATGTAATGCGCGCGAAGGATATGGCGGAGCGCGCCCTGGAGAGATTTAGAACTCTCCTGACCCGCCGAGCCCGCAACATGCTCGCCGCGCATCGCAGGCGACTCAGGCGCCGGAGGTCGCTTAACGACCTCCGTCCTCCACGAGCGCAGGCCTGGGGGTGGCCGATGAGGCCGCCTGTCACCACAGCAGAAGCAGGCAGGGGCGGTGGGGCGACTAGCGCCCCTCCCCCAAACTGGGGCAAGACGGGGACACCGTGGTTCTCAAACTCGAGGGGGCCATCTCGAAACCGGAGACGGTCCAGGGTCAGTCGGGGTGCGAGGGATATGCTCTATGGGCAACCTTACAACCTTTTAAGACCCGAGACGGCGTGGTATATAGTACGAAAAATTCAAAGACGCGCAATTATGTTAAATGATACCCCATTTGACACGTGTATCACACGTAAGAAAGAGCCTAGTGCCATAAACCGGGAACTATCATTAGTTACTATTAGTGCCTACAACACCCACAAGAAAAGTGATGGAATGACCATTGTATTTGTATTTTACTATGCCGTGAAGCACGTGCGAACTGGGAACTACCTGAAATAATTGCTCTGAATTATTATTTGAACTTAGAGCCTTTGAGCGTATAAATATTCTACTTTCACAACAATACTCTATGGTTTAGGAGCCATATTTTGACTATTCACAGCTCAATGACATCATATGTATAATTAATAGAACATAGAACTTTTTTTCAATTCAACGTAAAGCGGAAAGACTGCAACAATGGACAAACTAATAACCGGCCTGTCCTCTAACAAGCCATGGATACAAAGGTGTACGACAACGTAAACATTTTGTGTCCAAATACCAAACATTTGTTGTGAGCCGGCTGAGTGGCGCGACGTCTGTGCCTCGATAAAATAAACTTTGTGCTTCGCGCGCCAATTTTGACAGCTATGGAAGTTCCTTTTTAAATTGTGTGGATTTCTTCTGGATAACAGGTATTTGTATTGTAACTTTCTTGTTTTTAATAATAAAAAGTTTTGTAAATATTTTGCAATTGACAAACACTGATAAATGTGCGAAAAGATTTTGTAATATTTTTGTAAAATGCGTCCGATTCATAAACAGTAAGTAAATAAATTAAAATCATTATGTGGTTTTATCATCCTAAACGTACACTTATCTATTAAATTTTTAATGGCGTTGTTTTAGGCAGATAGTGTAGGTAAAGTGTCGTCGGATTCAGTGTGATCTTGTTTTATTTTAGCTGTTCACAATTATATGGACATTTGAGTAGGTGCCTTCTCAATAAAATTACCTTTTTTTTTCCGTGCCGAAATACTTTCGGATACATCCCCGCCAGCCAGCAGGGGTAGTTATGTGGGACTTGAAGCGACTAAAACCGCACGCCATCTCGGGTCTTCAATCACTGGAGTTTTCGCACAACATTTCCTTCGTACCCCGGCTGTCAATAAAATTACCTTGATGACGTCCTTCTTTTTTTATTACTCTTGTATATCATCGAATGGGCAAGTCGAGGTTCACCCATATTTCAGCAGCTACCTATTTGAATTTAATTTTTGACTAGAATCGAACCAGAATGCTTGTATATCCCCAAAGGGAGCAGAAGTGTGTGCTTGTAAACAGTTATTATTAATTTGTAAACCGTCATTATAATTACTGGTGAATAAAAGTGTAGGTAAACCCTTTAAGGTTTTCCATTGAATTGGGGTTTCATGTATTCAAGTATTTGGTAACATGTTGTGTATTATTTTGTTCGCCGCCCCTGTTCCTTCATAACTAATAAACGGCTGAACTGCTTTTGATCGATCGCATGTCCTTAGATTCGCTTTTACTGCGCGAGTGTTACTGGGTACCTACCACAAAGTAAATTACTAAAATATAAAAAATCAAAATGGTAAATTTCTCGTGATGGCGGCAAATCTAGGATTCTCGTAATTACTCAAAATGCTACGTATCGCGTCCTTACAAAGGTGAAACCGTAAACATTTGTTTTCCATTAAACAAGAAACAAATTGATTACCGTATCTCTTCATTCAGTTTAACAACCATGGCCTTAATTCCCATTCAGCCATGATGAGTCATGGTGACTCCACAGTGACGAGCTAATACCGCTACTTAAGAAGATAACAGATATTTATGCGACTATAGATACTGGAGTTTGAAATTTAGGAGATTAGATGCTCGTTAAACATACTGGTCCGAGAGTCTATGGACGTCAGACCGATGTCATAGTATACCGTATATAGTTTTTTTTACCTGTGGCCCCCTGTGGGAACCCCCTCGGGCTTCTCCCCACTGGTTTCGAATCCTGGCCACTACACTACCGACGTGAACCCACTCGTAACACAAGCAATTAAGCTTAGCTGGAGGGGTTAGGGGGAATATTAGTAATTTTGGTTACTAATATTCTTTCAAAAAAATAAAAATAAAATAGACTTGAAATATGAGTTTAAAAGTCTTCTGCTTATCTCTTCAGCGATTTAACGGCGAATATATGATAATGCAACACATAATACATCACTTCAAAAACTATTATTTACGAAAAAATTTAGGTACGAACATTTACATTACACTTCGGTAATGAGCGCCATTAGCCATCGTAATGACTGTAATTCGTAACCCATTGTGGGCTATCGGTACTGACGGACGGAAGGCATTACCTACTAGTAGACAATAAATAACAAATGCATATACTCACGTTTGTATTTCTCGAACGGGTAGGTATAGTTGTACGTCGGGGTGGGAGTCCTCTCGCTCGGCAGCATGATTGCGGCAACGGTGCGGAGCGCGAGCGCGTGGCCTGCAGCCACCTCCTTCTGTGAGCATGTAATGCTCGCGAAGGAGATGGCGGAGCGCGCTCGGGAGAGGTTTAGAACTCTCCCGGCCCGCCGAGCCCGCAACATGCTCGCAGCTCGTCGCAGGCGACTCAGGCGCCGGAGGTCGCTTAACGAGCTCCGTCCTCCATGAGCGCAGACTTGGGGGTGGCAGGTGAGGCCGCCTGTCACCCCAGCAGACGCAGGCCGGGACGGCGGGGTGACTAGCGCCCCTCCCCCAAACCGAACCAAGACGGGGACACCGTGGTTCCCTAGAAACCGGAGATGGTCCAGGGTCAGTCGGGGTGCGAGGGATATGCTCTATGGGCAACCTTACACCCCGGAGTCTTTAGATCCGAGATGGCGTGCGGATTTAGTCGGTTCAAGCCCGACATAACAGTCCCCGCTGACCGACGGCGGGGAGGTATCCGAAGGGATTTTCACACGAAAATAAAAGGTATAGTTGTACGAGTATAACACATTTCGTTAACTATATTTTTTTGTTCTATGTTAGTAAAGTTTTTTCGGATATGTACGACACCACGGGTTGATAGTGGGTAACTTTTGTGTTATACTTTGCTGGGAACCAATAAAATAACAGGTATACCTCTGTACATGGTTACATAACTTCTATATCCAGTGGTTCGTGGAGATCAGATCCACAACCCACTGTGCATACATATTCACGCATACAAATATATTTAGACTGAGCGAGACTCGGACCTGCGACCTCTGTCAACTATATTTAGAACATAACATAACATAACATAAACTCACGCCTATATCCCCGAAGGGGTAGGCAGAGGTGCTAGCACCCACATTTCGCCAGTTTATGTTTAGGTCCCAATGTAATAGGTGGCGAGCCTATTGCCATTAACCGGGCACTTATGAACCTGCGATAAATACACACATAACTTTGAAAAGCATTGGAAAGTCATTGGTGTGTGCCATGGTAAAACCTGGGATCGAACGCGAGACCTCGTCTCAGCAGTCCATTACCCATACCACTAGGCTACCGAGGCTGGTTATATTTAGATGACTAACATAACTCCACGCCTGTATCCCCGAAGGGGTAGGCAGAGGTGTATTACACACCTACGATTCGCCAGTTATGTTTAGGTCCCAATGTAGTAGAGGGCGAGCCTATTGCCATCTATCGGGCACATTACTAAGCGAGCGATAATCAACATTTTTAATACACACATAACTGCGAAAAGTCAGAGGTGTGTGCCCGGAGCGACTGGGGATCGAACTCAAGACCTCTTCTCGGCAGTTCGTTAATAGGGGGCTAGGCTGTTGTAATAACCGGGCACTTGTTCTAGACTCTAACGAAAGAACCCCAAAACAGTACTTTAAATACGATCCGGTAATCGAACCTGGAACCATATGCACAGTATATGTTGTCGAGTAGGTTAATATGTGTTATCAATAATTACTAAAGTATATACTTTGAAGTCATTTGTAAAATTCATTTGCAAACAAAGGTGTGTTCTGTTAACATGTTGATATTGTTTTATCACAGTTTAAATTATCAAGATATGGGTATTTTAACCAGCAGACATTTGCAGGATTTTCTTTCACATTAAAACTAGGGGCGCAATGCATTCTGCTGTTCCAATGTTGATTGAGCTGAGAGTGCACTACATGATTACCTACAATTCGGGCGCAACTTTTTTTTCTGTCTTAAGCCAATAGTTAAGTTGCACATTTTGGCGCCAAAATCGTGGTCTCGTCATTGATAATTTTGGAGAAATCAGATTTTGAAATTTATGAAGGGTGATTATTCCTCCATGGTATGTTAGATATTCAATTCATTATTTTTTCTAAACGCGCCGGGTATCAAGTTGTATTTACATGCCAAGTTTGGTCAAAATTGGTCGATTAGTTTAGGAGTAGCTTCACAACCGAATTACACCGAGTGGAATGTAGAGAGATTTTCGCTCGACTTCGTCTCACTCTCAGCTCAATAAAACTATTGTTGCGTTTTATTTCATATTATTTACTATCTATAATAATACCCGATGTTTTTATTACTTTTCAAAATTAATCGCCAATCGACGTAATTTTAACGGAACCTTATTGGTTCCGTTAAAATTACATCAACAAGTAATATTAGCGTAAATGTTCGACAATACTTATCGAAAGTTGTATTCGATATTACAGAATCTACAATTCCTAGTTGATAGGAGTGGCTACACATCTACATTTAGATCCATATTTAGAAAAATATGCATAACAATTTAATTATGCTATGCGTACCTTTTTTTTTTTTGCGTACCTTTTTTTTTTTTTTTTTTTTTTCGTGCGGAAATCCCCTCGGATACCCCCCCGCCGGCCAGCGGGCGGTTATGTCGGGCTTGAACAGACTAGAATTTCTCATGCCGGGGTGTAAGGTGGCCTAATAAGGTAATTCCCTCGCACCCCGGGTGACCCATCGACGGATTCGAGATGGCGCCCTCGGGTGCGGGAACCACAGTGTCCCCATCTTGCTCCGGAAAGCCCCCCATTTGAGGGCGCGTGGTGCCGTAGCCCCGGCCTGCTTATGCTAGGGTCACTGGACTAGGGTGGCTTCACCTGTCGCCCCCAGGGCTGCACTCATTGAGGACGGAGGTCAAGCTATGCGTACCTATGTCTAGACGTCTACCTACTGCGATTATTAGCTTGGTAAATATCCGTATTACTAATGACTAATGATGATGATAATTAATAAGTATTGGAAAAGTATGTATACGAGAAAAAGACGGCGATAACAAGGTTCAATAGTCGGTTAACAAGCGACTACTAACTGGCTACACAATAATACGATGATAAAGAAAAAACCGGTTATGTACGCGACAAACTCGTGTGTTAAGTCATTAGATATCAAATACTTCTATGTAGATTTATCCACATGGTCGAACCCATATTACATGCTATGCTATGCCTAGTTTGGGTCTAGATGGGCCATCCAATCCATCTAACTATCTATTTTTTGTTCACGTCGCGGCGATAGATGGTCGTTATTTTAAAGACTCGACTTAATTATGCAACACTTAGTTTGTTTAAAAGCTGCTTTCGAGCCTTTTAAACAAACTAAGTGTTGCATAGGTTTGACTGTAGGCTTCGGCCGACCGAGCTCGAATCATTTAACAGTGACTCGCGTTTTACAAAGGACTCGAGTCTTAAAATTAACTCGAGGCATAAAGAAAAACTCAAATAAGACTTGAAGGTTATCATTTGAAAACTAATTAAGCTTAAGTTTGTGATCGATAAATTCTGAATCTACTGAACCAATTATAAAAAATCTTCCACCATCAGAATGCTACATTAGTCCTGAGTAACGTAAGCTAATTTTTATCCCGATATTCCTATAGGATCAGTACTCAAGCGGGTGAATCCGTTGTGATGTTAGTGTTACTATAAGAAATGATGGAAAGGGGATAGAAAGATATAGTGACAGCAACATGTGGGTATTAACACAACTCTGCATACCCCTCGGGGATATAATAGGCGCATGGATTACCAGGATTTATGTAGATACCATGATTTATAATACATCGAGAGGTCCCGGGTTCGAATCTTGGCCATTACACTACCGACGTGAACCCACTCCTAACACAAGCAATTAAGCTTAGCTGGAGGGGTTAGGGGGAATTTAGTTTAGTAATTTTGGTTGCTAATATTCTTTATAAAAAAAAATGGTCGATTTATTCTTCTGATACTTCCGAGCGCCAATCCCAGTTAAAGCTTTCTCCATTTTTTGTTTAACTTGTCTTTTACGAGAGCGACTGCCATCTGACCCCCCAACCCGGAGATAGAAGTTTGCACCAGGGGGCCTAGACAAAGTGAGATTCTACTAGTGGAATCGCTTCGAAGCGAACCTTCAATAGTCCGAAATGTAAGAGAGTGACATGTGACATGTCGAATAATGCCACCTCCATTCATTTCGGACTTTTGAAGGTTCGCTTCGAAACAATTCCATTAGTAGAATGATACTTTGTCTACAGGCCCAGATCTTCGACGTCAGGTGGATTGGATTGCCCCGAAGGTCTTGGAGGTAGCAGAGCGAGTGACACTTCTGTTGTCGCAAGCATCCATGACTACAAGGGGCACGGAAAACGCTCCGCCGAAAATCAAGTATAGCGCGTTGTGAACAGGCTAATGAGTTCTAACACGTGACTAAATTCGTAAAAACAACTTGCTAATGTGTAACCACACTTCGCTATATGTTATTCGTTATTCGCCTCATTTGGCTGCATACGACCAAGTTAGAAGGGCTCTGTCGTCTATATTTGCTTTATTCGCACGTATAACGCATAATTACGAATAGCAAATACGCTTGTACATCCACTTGTCCACCGCTTATTTTTGATAAACATCAAAGGATATAATTAAGCCGCAAGTACCAGAGCAACAGCAGTAACATATAATATTTGGCATGTATGGCACATCAAATGACAAATGACGATCACATATTCGCGCAAATATAGCCTAGCCACATACCAAATAACACATAGCGAAGTATGCCGATCCCGCCATAAGGTTGTCATGTTTGTTGTTCGTAACCAACAAATCGCGCGATAAAGTGTTATTATATTATAGACTTTATTGCAATTTTGGACTCTATTCCGTGAGTAAGACAGCATAAATTTGAAATTTTAAGGATTTGTAATAAGATCTTTGAGAATGCTCGTGTCTGGAGACTTAGTTTCTTGGTGTTAATTACAGTTTGTAATTAGTCAATTGTAAGTAATCCTTTTGTTCGGTAAAACGCAGACCTCCGGCGACTTTGTTTAAGGAATCGCTGAGGAAATTGGCACGTGTATTACTAATGGATGTTTTTTCAAGCGTTTGGTTTTTAATTTACAAAAGAAGCACAGGAAAATTTAAAAATATTCAAAAATAAAATTGAAGCTCAATATCAATCCTTGCTATTTATGTTTTAAAGCTTATTTCATGTAAATGTTAGCCACGACTATGATTTAGGTGATCCCATACATGAAGAAGAATTTCGGAATTTAGTGGAATTTCTCGTTTTGGACCAGTGAATTGGCTGGCCACCTAGATCATTGGATTTCACGTATCGATCACCTAAAACGCAGTCGTGGCCAACATTTATATGAAATGATCGTTAAATCATAAATGGCAAGGATTCATTTTCAACGCATAACACTTTTTTTAATTTTTTACAACTTTCCTGCGTTTTTTTGAAAATTAGGAACCGAACGCTTGAAAAATCACCCGTTATTTGTTTTGGACCATACATCGGTATAACCGTGAAGAGGCAAGCAGAAGTATAATGTTAGACGCCCACAGTTCGTCAGCTATATTTTTAGTCACTCTTAACAGAGGGTGAGCCCCCACCACCACATCTAATCTTAATTCTTCAGACATATAATTGCGTCAGACTGTATTTGCTCTCGTAAAAGCCAAGATAAGCCAAATTAAAAGAAAGAGCGAACCTCGGCTTCCAAAGTACAAAGTTAATAAGCAACCGAGACTAACGCTGCGCAAAAAATGTCATTTCCATCATCACTGCATATTATAAAACTAAGTCCTCCGCCGCGTCTGTCTGTTTGTCTGTTCGCGATAAACTCAAAAACTACTGCACCGATTATCTTACTATTTTCACCAATGGATAGAATGGTTCTTGAGGCAGGTTTCAGTATATAATTTGTCAAGTTTTGGTATACACTAGCTAAAATATAATGATATTTGTTGGAGGTGTCGGCAAAAAAAGCGTCTGGGAGCTTTCAAGGAAAACGCTGCCTAAACGCTTTGAGATATAACAAACTAATTTTATCGCTGGAGTAGGACCCCTTGGGAAGCGGGTACGGGAACAGAATTTCATACGGGCGATGCCGCGGGCGAACATCTAGTCATATTTTATCACCATCATCTCTATGACACCGTCATGGTCCCAATCGTCTGGCAGATTCCCCACAAAACATGTAAACAGTTTTAGATAGCAGTGGCCACGGTCACCTGTGCGCATGACCGGCGACACATAATACACTTCCGCCGGAAGTGAGACTATCGTCGCCATTTTGCTGTCGCGGTACATTGTGCGCCCGCGCAGACCGTGTAATCATGCTACACAATCAATTGTGTTCGACTTCGTATGTTATTGGCGTAAATCGATGTTCGCATAGGCAAGATAATCTTCTATACTATTATAAAATTGTAAATTAGTTGTGTCTGTACATTGGAGAACTTATAAGAAAAAAAATATTCGTTATGTTAAATGAACTATTCTGAACACAAAAATATTTTTTTGAAATATTTATCTGTTTATCTGTTTGTTCGCGATGTACGCAAAAACTACTGAATGGATTTTTATGAGGTTTATTCTATTACAAAGGTCTTAGTTAAACTTAAAATCTAACGTATGTTGATTGCAATTACTTAAATACCACCGGAGATCTTACTAAAAAATCAGCTAGTGTAGATATAAGATTGAATGCTCAATAGCTAGTTATAGGGTAGGTGCCCCCCCCCCATAGTCAGCACCAATGGGGTGAAGCCTGTGGGGGCTTCCACACGCTAAAAAAAAAAGGTGCCCCCCACAGCCAGAGTAAAGCCTTTGCCAGAGCCTCGTCCGGTGTCGTGTGTTCAGCGCTATTATTGTAGTTTTTTTTTATACCACTAAGGTGGCAGACAAGCACACGGCCCACCTGATGGGAAGCGGTTACCGCGGCCTATGGACGTGTGCTACATCAGTGGCGTCACACTCGCGCTGCCGACCCTGTAAAGGAAAAAGGATGGGAAAACACTCCTCACATTCACATTCTATTCTTTTATTTGTGTATGTATTTATATATTTGTATACTATGTAATAAATAAATAAATAAATAAATATTCTACGACATTTTACACAGCGCATTCTCGACCCAAAGTAAGCATAGTTTAACTAGCTTGTGTTATGGGTTCCAGACTGCGGATAAACATACTTAAATACTTTTTTTTGTAAATATATACATATTATACATAGAAACACCCAGACCAATGCAAATAGACATATTCATGCATACAAATATTTGCACTGAGCGGGAATCGAACCCGCGCCCCCTGAAGTAGCAGTCGAATGCACTACCGCTACGCCACAGAGGCCGTCAGAATTATTGTTCATGTGAAGAATTCTTCTGAATGTTTATAAAACTACACCAACACTCACTTATATTATGTAATCTTCATTCCTGTCCCTTCTAAGGTTGCCTGGAAGAGATCACTTTTAGTGATAAGGCCGCCCATTGTGCATTTAACTGTAAATGTTCCAAATTTGTATCCCTAGTGATTTTGGTATACTATAAAGAATTATCTATCTATCTATCTAAAACAAGCCGAACTACTTCAGAACTACTAATCCTATTTCCCGCTATGAAAGGTTTCACACTGACATATAGAGAATTTTGATCCGGTTGCCGCTTCCCTTGGGAACCTATTCCAGGGATAAAAGTAGCCTAGGTATGTGCTATTCCAGACTATTATTCATCTCTGTACCAAATTTCAGCCGTAACGACACCCATAGATGTTCGTATAGCAACCGGGACCTACGACTTAACGAAGGGGTCTCCATGCGCGCAATCCGGGTGGTAGGTGAGGCCACTTGTC